>OX382238.1:0-10000000 GCA_947507525.1 Apamea epomidion | reverse complement strand
TTTCAATGAATTATCTTCAGAGCTTGTCACCATCAACGGCTCGGACATTAAACACTTCAGCCCAGATATTTTAGAGAAATGGGCAGACTGTACTTGAGACAACACCCTCTTCTCTTCCAAGTCCCACATGACTATGTGACCCTCGGAGCTCCCTGTTACCATAACTGGGGCTCCGTCAAGCCTAAATGACAATGCACTGACCATTCCCCAGTCATGAACAAATTCCATTACAGACTGGTCAAATTTTAAATTGTGTACGATTATTTTTCCACTGGCCAAGCCCACTGCCACCACATCTACGGCAGGCGCTGGCTCCGTGACAGTTATGGCTGACTCCCATCCTTGGAAAGTAAACACCAATTTGGAAGTGCGGACATTCCATAGCTGTAACTGACCTTGCTGACTTCCAAGCAGTATCTTGTTCAAATATGTTGGTGGATGGCATAAAGTGGTTATCTTGAAACTGTCCTCATCAAAACCAAGTTCAAGGAACTCTGATTCGTCCTTTATATCAAATATTTTTAATACATTGTCTTCATCAACAGAAATGAGATGAATACCAAAGGGAAACATCAAATGCACTGGCGCATTGTGGCCTTTATAAACATGTTTAAGTTCGCAACCTCGTCTCCATGCGTAAATGTTATTCTCACTTGCAGTATAGACGTGGTAGCTGTCCCCGGTCATATAAGTAATAGGACCGGGATGCTCACCGCTGACACTTAGCAAACGGAATTTATCACATCCATACGTATGAAACCACTTGCCCACACTCGTACATAGCAGTGTTTCGCCCCGTCTCTTGATAAATCTAGCAACAAAGGGCACATGTGTACTGACATAACCTAAAACCCTGGAGCCGGTATAAATCCGGCTGCTTGAACTCTCCGGCATTGTTATGCAGTATCCTATGAAGTTTTCTTATTATTACAACGCGTTAGTTCTCAAAAGAATAATAACATGCCCTACGAAATGATTTCACAAAGAATAACACGCGTGCGTTTGTTATTGACTCGCTGTCACCTGTTTGACAGGTTGATTGTCATTGTCAAACTCAAGCCACAGATAGTAAAAATGCTGCATTCTACACTACTTTACCAATAATACATCGTTCAGACAGAGGCGGTGCACACTATGGAAAATCGTAGAACAACTGCTGATTAAATATGGTTTTTGTCAATGTCGCTACTGGCATGCTTTTTTTATTTTACTCAATAGTTTAAGGACCAAACTAGACTATAATATCAAAAAATTATAAATATTAAATGAAATTATTTTTATACAACACAACAAACTTTATAGTTTTGACGGACGTCCATGTCAAGCCCGTTCACTTCATCACTTTTAAATTGATTTTATTGTTATACGTTACAGGAAAAGGTATAATGTATTATACATTTCTGGAAACCTCGTCTTTTGAAGAATATGAAACAGCTAATATGTATTTAATGTTATGTTAAGGTTCACCTTAAAATAATTGCAAAATAAAATATGGTGAAAAAAAAGTTTTTTTAAAGTTCAACGAGACTTTTGACAGTTACCCACGTTTACCCCTGCTTTACATTTAATGTTGATTTGTAGCCTAACTATCCATAAACATAATCAAATAATAACAGCTGCGGATATTTGCGGGTTTCGGAGTAATTAATAAAAATGTGATAAGAGTCAGAAAACGGAAAACCGCTCGCTATCTATTGCGGTTTGAAATGTTGCTGTTTACATCAATAGTTTGCGGTAAGTTTTGTAATTTATCATTGATATTAGGGCATTTATCTTTTTTGCACTCATGTTGCGTGTGAAAATATTAATCAACAAAATGCACACTACCCTCATATTTCAAATAGTATATAAACAGTGGTTTCATTCCATTGTAAATAACAAAATAGTGGTGAATTAACAGAAGTGTAATTACATTTGTTGACTCTTCAAAATGTCTACTTTCAAGTGTTCTAAACGTGAAATAACACTTTCGTATATCGAAGGAGGAAAATCGTTGGAAGCATTATCAACAGTTTTGCAAGAAAAATATCATGTGTCTGAAGACAACTTATGTTTCATCCTCAGTGATTTTCAAAGACATATTATTCCCGCTTTTAATAAACGCTGGAACGAAGCTTCACGGAACAAGGATACATTTTTAATGAAGAACAGTAATTGGTTGAAATCAGAATATTCAATAACTTTACCGGACTCTGAAGACGTTACAACCATCTCCACACCATCTACTTCTTCTGGAAAACGTGGAAGACCGTGCGTATCTTATCCAGACTTGTCAGAATCCAGTAAAAGAAGAAAAAATACAATGTTACTTAATGAATATGGATTTGAACACGTCTATAATGCATATCTTCAAGGGTTACGTTCGATAGGAGAAGGAACAGAAGCTAAACTTGTGGAAACATTAAGGTTTGCTCAGTTTGCTGACAGTGAAAATAAGACCTTATTTTCGAGTCTCATAGAAGACGCAAGGCAGACCAAAATGTTAACAGATGAAGAAGCATTGAGCGTATTTATTGACTTGGATTTAACGAAAGCACAATATTTGTACTTGAGAAATTTAACGAACGAACGAAAATGTTTTGTGCTTCCGCCATATTACAAAGTGCAAGAAGTTAAAACTACTTGCTATCCACCGTCTTCAGCCATAGAAATTACAGACACAAGTGCAAAAATAGTAAGACTTCAAGATATATTAGATCACACTGCAGCTAGAATATTAACAATAGATTCAATCTATAGGAATGGATTGAATAACTTACTTCTGTATAGTAAATGGGGCTGTGATGGCTCATCCGGTCAAAGCCAGTACATACAGAAACTGCCAGAAGAGTCTGAACTTATTTCTGATTCGAATTTATTTATCACTTCTTTGGTGCCTATTAAGTTAATTAACGAGCTAACAGGTGATGTTGTCTGGCAAAATCCGGTACCTTCATCTGTTCGTTTTTGCCGGCCTATATTAATAGAATTTTGTAAAGAAACTCCCGAGAAAACTAAAGCCGTTGTGGATGAAATAAAGGGCCAAATAAATTCCTTGAGTCCATCATTAATTAACAAAGAAGGTGAGGGAGTGCAAGTGAAGCATGATCTCTTCCTTACAATGATAGATGGTAAAGTAGCTCAGGTATTAACAGATACGCCTTCGGGTTCCACATGTACAATATGTGGAGCTACTCCACGCCAAATGAACGATTTGACAAAAGTGACAGCTAGGCCTGAAAATGAAGATTCTTATCAATACGGACTGTCTACTTTGCACGCCTGGATTCGTTGTGAAATGATTTCACATATTTCCTATAATCTGTCTTTCCAAACATGGTCAGCCACAAGTGAAGAAAAGAAACGACTAAAGCTGATGATAAATGCTGAAAAATTTGGCAGTTATGCTATGGAGACTGCTAGGATCTATGTGAGCAATTATGAATGGTATTACATGCCATCTTCAGTTCACAAAATTTTGATTCATGGAGAAAGTGTCTTATAGCATTTTGCAGTACTTCCTATTGGTCAACTTTCAGAAGATGCACAAAAATCTCGCAATAAGGATTATAAAAAATTTCGTCTTCATCATGCTAGAAAATGCTCAAGATCCGCTACAAACGAAGATGTATTTCATACTCTTCTTTATACTTCAGATCCTTACATTACCAGCATTAGAAAACCGTATACTAAAAACGTGAAGGAACTTGATGAAGACACCTTAGATCTTTTGAAAGTGAACGAATTAATTTTAGATCCCGAAGTTCATCAAGTATAAATAACATAACATTTAGTAAACAGTACAATTAATTAATTAATCTGTGTTCGATTTTATTCTTTAAAAAAATGCTTTTTTATTTTATTTGATTTTTATTTTGATGTACTATATGATATTTGGTTTTTGTAAACATTAAAATAATAGTATTCATTGTTAAGAATTAAACATTGGAGATTTTTTATAATTTTGAATTTGTTTTATTTTTAATTTATTATTTTAAATTTAATCATAATAAATTACATTCTATTTGAAGCCATATACACTATTCTATATTTGTGCAAAATTTTAGAACATAATATTCAGAAATAAAGAAGTTATTGATTGTTAATCAGAAACAGACCATTATTTTCCACAGTGCGGTGGCGTCAGTTATAATAATTTAAATAGTATACCGAATGCTTAAATAGCTCCACACTATTTAGCACATTACAACTTTCGCTACTGCAAGCGGCCTCTGCTGACTGAATAACGCATAATGCATCCTCCATCGTCGGTCATGAATATATGAAACAAATAAAGAATATTACCCCAAAACTCAACGAATAACTTTTCCCCTGCATTTGCATTTATCGCAAGTTCTAACATTGATTAAAAATCTGGATGAGGAAAATAAATAAATAATACATGTTTCAACATAGTCAGTTTATTTCTTAAAGTACCTAATATAAAAAATAACTCGCAAAAAATCTTGTCTATTACTTTATTTTATTATATTTTTAGTATACAAGTGTGTAATATTATATTTATAGGAGTCCTTGTCGCTTCAAATCCTCGTACGTCTTACGATTAACGACGTTTCCTTGCGAATCTTCAAACTCCTCGTCATTTTCTGCTACGAATCTCTCGTTCTCTTTCTGATGTTTGATTTTCTCCCATACTAGAAACAAAACAAACAATTATTAAATATTTGAGCCATAGATTTGTATTGTAATAAATAGATTGTAGACTTTACTTCGAGTTGTCTTTGATGTAGTCAACAAAGCTTGCTAAATATAACTTGTCATGACGCGAACTGTTGTTTTTTAATTTTTATTATTTTGCTCTTGACCTCGATCACGTCTGATGGTAAGCGATGGATGAGATCTATGATGGAATGGGCGTGCCCAGAAGATGCCTGTTCACTTTTGCTTTGAAGGCAGACGGGTTACATTTGGTTTAATGTTTTTCTTCCAAACTTCTTTATTAGTCATCTCAGTATTCATCTAGCCATATCATCTTTCACACAGTCCATCCATTGTTTCTAATTATAAGTATTATTAACTAATACTTACACGCAAGCGCATCTTCAATCTGCGTGACATTAGCAAAATGGGCCGTGTTGGGTATACCCAGACACCGCATGCCGTGGGCGTGGCGCCATTCAGCGAAGTGCCGCTGGAACGCTTTCGGTCCCTTGTACGTGTAGTTACCGCAGATCTCGCAAGTGTAGCTTATATTCAAACCATGCAGTTTGTAGAGCCAGTATGGAATTGGCTGTAAAAAGCAAAGTAAAATATTTTATTTTAATTGTACATTATTATGTATTACGTATACCACAAACACACGTAAACGCGCGCTCGCACCCGCACTCACACTCGTAATGCTCCACGTCTGAAGACTGACTCTCAAAAGACACGCTCTGGCTTAGTTTAGGAATCAGCTTCAATACCTTCAGTAAAAAAACTTTCTAAGTACCAAATTCTTGTAAATACTCTCATTTGTGACAGTAAATGATAATTGTAGGTACGTAACTTACTCACTATTATCATTTTATTTTACCAGTACTTGAAATTAAGCTATGGAACATAAAATATGACATTTTATACGCCAAACCTTTCCATCCCAGCCAAGAGGTAAGTTCTTAGGATTGTACGGCACTTCATCGTCATCGGAGTCTACATCAGGTGCTGCAGAGGCATCGCTCTCGTCTCCGCTGTCGTCACGGCGTTCACCAGCCGCACGGGCCGCACGACGGGTGACATTCTCGATAGTCGAGGAACGCGTGCCACTAACGATGTTGGCAAACCTACAAATAAAACATTACATTTAATTTATGTGTTTATTATCTTAAAGTAGTTCAGAAAATTATTAAATTAAAGGTTGTTTACCTGTAAACTTGAGCTTCAATAGCACCAATATCTTTGTGCCTTTGCTGGGTTGATGCTTTTGCTTTATTGCCGCCCTTCTTTGCGACTAGAGACTTGTCTAGGGACGTTTGACCCTTAGTACTGAACAATCTAAAAAGAAACAATAAAAATGATAATATAACATAATAAGACAATCATAAAGCCAGACAATTTAAAGAGTTCATGACATACCTTTGTGCCCTCTCTTCCAAAGTTCCACCACACTTCAACCCAAGAGCCATCAAGGCAGATTTCAATCTGTCCAATCCAAGGGAGGCAAGTTCCTCCCATGAGGAAAATGCTGATAAATCCAAATGAGCTCCCACATTTGTTAGGGCGCCACCAGTTTCTTTCTATGAGCAAGAAATGTTATATGTAAATTAATACAGACACAGTTAGAGAAAAAAAATGAGTAACAGAACCTCTTTGGTGCAAAGTAAAAAGTATAAACAATATTTTTTTTCTATTTTAAAATATCTTACAGGCCATCCAGGAAAGTTTCCAGACTCCCATTGCTTGACAAACTCCTGATGAGCAGCAGCCATCTCCTGAGCTTGATCCTGCAGAGGTTTTACTCTATTGACAAAGTCTTTCAAGTAAGTTAGTAGAACTCTGATATAGTTTCTATATTCACTGTTCTTACGCTCACGGGGAATGTCGAAGAGATGGTCAAAGATGCTCAAGTATGTGATGTAGTCCACTTTCTGTGAAGGAGAAAAAAGATGTAAGTTCATAAAAAAACCAAGTTCAAATGGCAACTCTGAAATAAGGATGAATTCATAATCAAAGACCATTAAAAAATAAAACATAATGAGGTTACCTCTATGCCTTTTAAGTTGATATACTTCTCATAGCACTCATGCAGATCCAAGTATTTGCCATAACCTTCTTCATCGGTAAACTCAACAGGAGCTGAAATAAAAAAAGTAAGTAAATAAAAATAAATAATCCAATAATATATTTTTGTATTCATTGAGACTATTTCTTCAAATAAAACCATCACTTACTTGTGTAGTCCTCAGCTGGATTCTCTCTTATTTTTGCCAACTCCTCAAATTCCACAGACATTGGCACACAAATCTGCGACATTTCAAATTATAAGCAAATGTTTCAACAACCATTAATATATAGGAATTTTCATAGTTTTCAATAAAAGAACTACATAATGATAAAATATCCTAAGACAGTATGAACATAAACAAAGCATAAGGAGCATTCTGTAGTTTCTGTTTTCTTAAGACAGTTCATAGTCCTATTGCTTCACAAACTGATATTAACATGCACTCATAACCATGCACTTTATTAATTAGTAACTAGCTGCGCCCTGCAGGTTCAACCTGCATAAGTCTTGATCCCGCTGGGATATTGGGATAAAGAGTATCCTATATCCCAATCCAGGTCATGCTCCACCCATGTGCCAAATTTCATCCAAATCCGTTCAGCTGTTTTATTGTGAAAGTGTAACAAACAAACATTTAGTTTAGATTAGACAAGCAAAATTAAATAGAATTCATTAATCACCTCATTTGGATGTTTTCTATGGAACTCTTTGATTTGCTTGAGTCTAGCGTAGAACTCGTTGAACTCACTGGGTCCGGACAATGCAGCAATTTCTTCTTTACGAAGGCCATCCTTATCTTCATATAGCTCCTTCAGCCGTATGGTTGATTCAACATATCTCTGGACCAAAAGAACAGTTAGTAAAACTAAGAGATAAGAATGTTTCTACATCAACATGTCTAGGGTACTCCTGATTTTCAAATCCTATTGGCCCAAAACTTCACCACAATCACAGTGAATACTGAGTACTAGAAAAAGTTAAAGTACTAAGGGTCAGTCAGACAAAATCTGTCAAGAAATTGGAATTGACCTAATTTTAATAATTGATATATATTTAGGTTTTTCAAAGAAAACACAATAAAATACTCACATCATGCAGATTCTTCAAGCGGTGATCAGCATTTATAGTTTCCCGATGCTGAAAATAAGTTCAAGACAGTAAATTTAGCACTTTTATCTGTATTTCGATAATTACTAAGAAAAATTATACATAGTCTGCTGCTAAGCTAGTGCAAGTGCAAAAAGAGTGGCTATACTTATAAATATGCCATACAGCACAAGCTATATTATTTATTGCACAATATTATTGCACTTGCGAATGGCTAGTGCAATAATATTGTACAATAAATAATATTACCAAATACAATATTATTGTTCAATAACCAATCAGCGATGTTAAATTGGGTATTTAGTTATAAAATATTTCATTAGCTTTTTATAAAAATTAAACATAATTTCAAGCCCATTTACTATCTAGAGTTAGACGATAGTAAATGGGCTTGAAATGTACTAAGGCTCACCCCGGTCTTTTTATGAAGTATTTCTTTGACCATTGCGTCCATCGTCCTCTCCCTCTCTTCATGATAGCTTCTTTGCTGTTCTAATATAGTTTCCATGCTGATAATGTAGTTGCACTTAGACCAAACCTCTTCTAATTCTTGCACACGTACAGTCAAAATAAAGGAAAAATTAGATTTCGTGTATCAAAATGAAAAATACACAATATAACCACACCAACGTACAACAAGCGCCGACGTTTGACAATTTATTGACAATGACAATTTGTCTGATAGACAAATAAATTAGTAGTGATGTGGACGATCGAATTTCAATAATCGATGTTGAATAGATTCCATGAATTAATTACAGACTGATTGTCAAGCAGACAAATCTTTCAAACATTCATTTAAATGAAATCATTTACGTTATTATATTGTATTGTCAAAATGGAAGGGATTGACGAGATGCGGAAAGCACTGAACCGGTCATTATGGTCTTGTGGTGAAACTACGTTAAAAGACTTCCGGGAGGCACAGAGTAACGGGAGGCCAATCTCCCGAAGATTGGCCTCCCAGAAGTCTTTTAGCGTAGTTTGACTGAATGATCAGTATGATTACGATAAAATAAAATAAAAAAACCCGACTGCAACTAAAAAGTTACAAGCTTATTTTTCAAGCAGTTTTAATTTCAACTTTTCAAGCTTTTACTGTGTTATATTTTTGGAATCGTCTTCTTAAGCCCTTTATTTCGATACCCCACATAGTCCCATTTCATGGAAAAATTAAAATATTTTCAAGACATATTTATCGTCTAAAATCCGCCATTCTGATTTTTAAAACCTAGGCATAAAAACATAGCGCGACCTAGATTACTTGATAGACGCCTCATGTATTAAAACCCATGCAGCCGTTAGAATGCTTCAAGGGTATAAAAATAATCCCACATACAAAGATATAAGTGAAAAATATCATCATCATCTTTGTTGTCACGTAGTCGGGTAAAGTTGTCAAAAAATAAAAGGCCCGTTTTGACATTTGAGAATGCGTTCTTGACACCTGTCAGTTTCATAAAAACGAATACATGTTTTGCGAATTTGATCTTTATTAACTACTAGATCTGTCAATGTCAAAACGGGCCTTTTATTTTTTGCCAACTTTAATTATATTTTAAAATAAATTTTTCGTCAATCGGTTATACTGAAAATCGACTCTTACATCACTAAAAAATTTAATTGACCGGAGCCACCTATTATAAATTACAGCCCGAAAAGATATTCACAGACTAACAACCAATAAAAGTTAGTCGATTTTTTATAAATCGTATTGTTTTTGGTTACGGTGCAAGTTATTGTAAGATTCTTGTGGCGCTAGCAGTATCAACAGCTTGAGTAAATAATTATGTTCCTTGATCAATAAAAACAATATTATCCTGTTAAAATAGCATGTAAAAAATCAAGCTTATACGATAATGGCGTTCTGAACGAACGCTCTTCTTCGTCAGAATCTTCTCTCGTTAAGTTCATCAGAATCTTCTCTCGTTAAAATCTTCTCTCGTCAGAATAAGGCGTGAGTTTATGTTTGTATGTATTATTGCATCAGCGCTGCATGTTTGCGTATTGTATTAGAGCGTATTAGGTACATTAATTAATTTTCTTCTCTTTTTATAAACTTTTATTTAACTTGCGATGTATTTATGTATGTATGTTCGAGTGGACTCTTGCAACTCGATTTTGAAGCAAATATCTTCAACCGATTGAGCTGAAATTTTGCATGTATGTGTAAATCGGATGTCAATGCAAAATTATTATGAAATGGAGCTGATCTGATGATGGAACCGGAAGGTGGCCATAGGAACTCGGTAGTTAAACGACACAACCCGATCGAGTTTGGACTCGTTTGATCCGTCTTGACGAGAACTTGGGTGCTAGATAGTAACCATGCAGGGTCTGATGATGGAGCTGAAAGATGGCCATAGGAACTCGGTAATTAAACTACACAACCCCATCTAGTTTGGGCTCGTATGATTCGTCTTGACGAGTACTTTGGTGCTAGATGGTAACCAGGGTCTGATGATGAACAGGTAGCTTAAGTGCAGTTACCGCATTTAACGGAAAAACACTGCTACACGCTACGAACTACGCCGTAGTCATTCTCGCATCAAAAATACCAAAAAGTTAAAAATAAAATTAAAAGAAAAAAAAAAACTTTTTAATAAATAAAAGCGTGTTACATTTTGATGGAACATTAAAGAACATTTAGAACACAATGTAACACGCTTTTATTTATTTCATTGCAGGTTTAAATTATTTTTAACTTTTTAGTCCTTTTTATTAATAAGTAATAAAAGCTTGTTTTTAAAAAGATTTTTTAGTCTTTTAATTTTTTTAAATGAAAAACGTTTTGTTTACTGCTTGTGCTGATGGCACCATAATAAGAACCGCGTTTCGCATACAGTTTTTATATCATATTTTGATTTAGAAAACCATAGATAGCTACATACCATGCACAATGAATATATTTTAGAACATTAATCGATTTCAATATAATGGAAGTAGTAAGTACTGGATGGTGGGTATTATCGATTGTGGACTTAGAATCTGTATCAAACAAAGAGAACCAATATTATTTAGTTTTTCTTTGTGGCGAGTTTTGGTTGGGTAACGTCAGCGCTGTCATTTCTGCTACACGTTCTCTATTTTATCTATTGCAAATTCGCAAGTGACCGGTGTTTAGAAATAAAAGTGTAATTTTAAAATAATCATGATCTATTCTACATGGATCAATCAATTTCATTCAGTATTTTTAATCGTTTGTTCCTTATTCACATACGTTCAGTCTGATGTGCCGAGACCCCGCGGTGTTTCTTTATCTAAAGCACCGCTATATTCGCCGACAAAAGATTTCACCTGTTTCGACGGAACGATTTCGATACCGTTTACCTATGTAAACGACGATTACTGCGATTGCTTTGATGGCAGTGATGAGCCTGGCACTTCAGCATGTCTGAATGGCTTTTTCCATTGCACAAACGCCGGTCATCGACCGCTAAACATACCCAGTTCGAGGGTAAATGATGGAGTTTGCGATTGTTGCGACGGTACCGACGAGTACGCCTCAGATAAAACATGTGTTAACACCTGTGAAGAACTCGGCCGAGAGGCCAGGGCTGAAGCTCAACGTGTGGCCGAGCTGTACAAAGCAGGTAGTCACCTGAGATTAGAACTTATAGAGAAAGGAAATACTAAACGAAATGAAATGGCAGAACAACTTCAACAGTTAGAAAAAGACAAATCTGAGGCTGTTCAGATTAAGGATGAGAAAGAAAACCTCAAAAATGAGTTGGAAGCTAAAGAGAATGAGGCCCTGAAGGTATACAGAGAAGCTGAGGAGCTGGAAAAACAAAAGAAAGCAGAGGAAGAGAAACAAAACTCAATTAAAGAAGCTTTGGAACACTTCAATAATTATGATGCTAATGATGATGAAGTGTTGTCAATGGATGAAATAATACTAGCTAGAGTATTCGATAAAGACCAAAGTGGAGACCTTGATGAAGAAGAAATTAAATACTTCTTTGGTGAGGGAGACAGTGTAGACAAAGACACTTTTGTTACAACCACTTGGCCATTATTGAAACCACTATTGATGGTAAAGGATGGATTGTTCAAGCCAGCTGAAGAACAAGAAGATATTGAACCAGAGCAAGATGTTGATGAGGCTGGTGACCTTGACACCGAATATACTGGACATGATGATGAGGCCAGTGACTTAGATCTACCTCAAGATGAACAAGAAGAACAGGAAGCAGAAGCAGAACAAACTAATGTTTATGATGATGAAACGCAAAAGTTAGTTGATGAGGCTACTGAGGCTCGCAGACTACATACTGATGCTGAACGCACAGTTAGAGAAATAGAAGCTAACATTAGGAAAATCCAACAAAGTCTTGAGAAAGATTATGGCTTGCAACAAGAGTATGCCACTTTGGATGGTGAATGTTGGGAATATGAAGACAAAGAGTATGTGTACAGATTATGTGTTTTCCAGAAAGTTACACAGAAATCAAAGAATGGTGGTGCAGAGGTTGGACTTGGAAACTGGGGAGAATGGGCTGGTGGAGATCATAACAAATATTCTATTATGAAGTATACAAATGGCGTAGCCTGCTGGAACGGACCTAGCAGGATGACAACAGTACATATCAGTTGTGGTTTGGAGACTAAACTCCTATCTGTCACAGAACCTTACCGCTGTGAATATAAGATGGAGTTTAGCACACCTGCAGCTTGTGATGAATCCCATCCAACTGCACAGCACTCATCTCACGATGAACTTTAATAATTCCAGTGTTGTAATTTTCACACTCTTATGTGATGTGTTAACACCTAAGTTACAAATGTAAATCAGTCATCATCCATTATCATGTTTCTCTAAGGACAAGTCTCAAATCACATTATGAATAAACAAGAATTTCATAGGTGTACTGGCAATCTATTGGAAATTAATTTAGCATGATTTAGTAGAAGAGTATGAAGTAGTAAAATTATTTTTGTTTAAGTGGAAGTGTTAATAATTTCAAATATTTTTTGGTAACTTCAAGAATTATTTTTCACCAGTGTTTTGATGTAAAGACTGAAATATTCAACATCATACATTATTTTTTCTCTCACATTCCTCAAATGCAAGGCTGTTTTAGTTCAAGTAGAAAATAAAATTTTAATAATGAAGTGAACAAAACATTGTGAGTGATCAATAAAATTATTGTTTTAATATTACCCTCGTTTAATTTTACCTGATCATGGTTTTATTTTATGTTAATGTTTTTAACGAATCCTACTCTTATCACGCGAGAGTAGGTATAACAGAATAGCGAAGATTACGTTGTATCGTGTCCTGTACGTAATCGAGGTGAATAAAATCATAAAAAACAACAATGAGGTGGTGAGTCAAATTTAGTCAGTAATGCAAGTCAGAGTATATTATGTGAGATATATCAACATTGCCAAGTAAAATTTTGACAAGGTGATCAGATTTGAATTGGATTTACGTAAATTGTTGGACATTTGACCTAGTTTCAATAGGTTCTGCTTATACCCGTTTCAAATTGCTCGTTTTCAAGATGACGAGAAATGTAAATCTTCATAAATTGTTTGATATTCGTGGATCAAGGATTTTCCATCTTGCAAACAAATATAAGTCCATGAGTAATAATAACTATTAAGAAGGAAAATCAATTTGTATTGGTTGGTATGTACGCATCGCGTCATTATTAGTCATGAAACTGCGTTGAATGATTCGAATAAAATACGAGAATCGATTATTTTCTGTGCCAACTGTCAAAAGAGTCGTCATTCTGTCAAAAAAGTGTCAAATGAAAAAACGTAAACAAACGCACATGCTATTAAATGTTTCCCATAATTTGTAAATGAAAACTATAACTCCTTAATTTTAATGGAAGTGTAACTAGTAATTAGTAGGTATACTTACGAGTTCCTTTAGTGCTCAGTTTGTGTTAACCAGATTAAAACATGGAAGTAGATGAAATAGTTTCGCGGTCTTGTTTTTCAATGTTAAAAGGAAAGGTTGACGATAGAATTTTGAAGGCATTGAAATCCCTGGGTCATGAGAAGCCTACGCGTATACAAGCCGAGGTTTTGCCACATTTGCTACAAGGGAAGGACTTGATCGGTGCGGCGAAGACGGGCAGTGGAAAGACCTTAGCGTTTCTCATACCGGTTGTTGATAATTTAGTCAAGTTGGGATGGTCTGCCAAGAGAGGTAAAATAACTTTTTCCTGCAGTCCTTATTCGTAGATTGTCAGCTAACTAATTACTATCGACAAACAGTAATCATAACCTTCTTTTTTGTTCTGATTAGTGTTCTTGTCTTACCAATGAAAAACCAATTTTAAAGGACTATTTATTAAAGTATAAAACAGCTTGAGAAAATTTTAAACAGCTAAGACGTGTATCATTTATTCTGATCTAAAAAAGATGTTATCACTTTCATTTCGTGTTCAGGTACTGGTTGTATAATATTGTCACCTACAAGAGAGCTGGCACTGCAAACTTCTGACGTATTAAAGAAACTACTAGTTCACATTAATTTATCTCATTGTCTTATTGTGGGAGGAGAAAAGAGGGCTAAAGATGTTATAAAATTGAAGAAAGGTTAGTGTTTTTGTAAAACTTAAGTAAATATACAAAGTTTTCTTATTCACGTCTGTTTAAGCCAATTGACCAATTTAATTATAACAAGGTCTGTGAATTTGTATTAAAAAAAAAATTAAGAAAGAAAACTTGTAGGTATAAATTTGCCACATAAGACACTTGAATAAAAGTAACATTTAATTAGTTAACTAAAATGCTGTCTATTATGAACGGTGGGAACAAGACATCTCTGAATAGCCATTCAAATAACTTGAGAACTTTAAGAATGACTAAAACCAAGAATGAAATGTAATAGAAATTCCCAGAGCAGTCATTTAAACCATTAAAAATATTACAGGTGCAAACATCATAGTCAGTACACCAGGCCGGTTATTGGATCACCTGCAAAACACAGATAAGTTTAACTGTGACAAACTAAAGTGTTTAGTACTAGACGAGGCAGATAAACTCCTGGAAGCAGGCTTTCAGAAGCATATAACTGGTATCATCAATTTATTGCCAAGTAAGTTTCTATTCCATTTTTTCTGCTGTACTGTACTTTATTTATCCTGTTGGTCATCTATTTTATTGGGACAAACTGAGAATAGGACCAAAATACCAGGTCATTATTGTCCCACTGTAGGGCAAAGCCTCGAACTCTTCTCATACAAAGAAGGCATGAGCATTGATCACTACACTTGCTCAAGGTGGATTGGATGTTACATACTTGCTGTGAAAAACTGTGGTAAAACTTGGCCATTCATCTACCTATATGAATGGCCAATAGCTTTATGTACCCTGAGTTGTCAG
Organism: Apamea epomidion; assembly: GCA_947507525.1. Classification (NCBI taxonomy): domain Eukaryota; kingdom Metazoa; phylum Arthropoda; class Insecta; order Lepidoptera; family Noctuidae; genus Apamea; species Apamea epomidion. Next base: position 9,984,843 of record OX382238.1, on the reverse strand, counting down.
CACCCCTATAACTACCACCTGGTAGAGGTGCTGACAACTCAGAGGGGCAATTGTCGTAATTTTAAGAACATTCACAGTCTGATCTCAGTCTCAATCTGTCAAAAATACCTCGAATTTTTTCTTAATTTTTGACATTGATTGTCGCTGAGATGATATTGCAACTAGATTTTGAACGTTTTTAATAACGGGAATGGCCTTCAGGGTGCATTGGCTAACACTTGAAAATTGCTACTTGGGAAGATTATTTTATGTTAGAGCTATTATATTAACTTGACATTTAAACTAAGCGTCTTTCAAGTTTTTATTGAAAATAAAAATGCAATGAAGCCTTTCAAAACTAAATGAATATGTATGAAAAACAACTAGGTATTTTCACAATAACAACCTGATTAAACTGTGAAATAACAGTTTAATCAGGTTGTTGTTTTGAAGATACCTAGTTGTTTTTGTGTAAATAAAAGATAAGTTGAACAACTGTTCAAATAAAGACAACATCATTTTTTACATACTTAAGTATTGTACCTAATTGTTACCTGTAAATATTTTTTGTAGCAAAAAGGCAAACGATATTATTCAGTGCTACTATGGGAGAGAATGTTAAGAATCTAGCTAGATTGGCATTGAGAACTGATCCAGTTTTGATATCTGTAACAGATAACAAAATGTCTACAGTCTCAGGACTCCAGCAAGGGTAAATATAAACATGTTCATAAATAAATAAGACAGTCTCGTTGGTCCAGTGGTTGTAAGCTGCTGAGTTTGAGCTCCTGGGTTCGATTCCCAGGTGGGACAAAGTGTTATTGGGTTTTTTCATCAGGAATTTCTCAGTAGGAGCCTGGAGTCTGGATTTGTACCCGGTTGATTGTCATTGTAATAGACTAGCCCCTTATTACATGGGACTTAAACATAACTAGCGCAAAATGGGTGTACTATGGACCTCTGTCTAACCTTTCGGGGAATCCAGGAGTGCTGTTATGTTATGCAAATAAACAAGCTCTGATCTAGAGCCTGCTAAAAAATGAACCGTAAATCTCCTTCTAAAGGTTTGAGTGGAGGTATTGGTCAGTCACTGACCAATACCTCCACTCAAACCTTTATAGTATATAGTATCTACACATCCAATACTGGACTGACCGTCAGTCCAGTACTGGATGTGTAAATACTATACCTAATTCCTGGTTTCCGAATCCAGTTTACCTGTAGTTGTAAAATGAACTGCATTCCATCGGTGCATTTGGTTGCAGTAGCATGCCGATACTCAGCGTGTTTCGAAATCTTGCCTATTACAAGATAACTGGTCAAGTGTCTCCAGATGAATATCCAGTTTTCTCGATCTGTAAAAACTCGTCATTTTTTTTCACAGGTATTACATATGCCCAGTAGAGAAAAGGATCTCATGGTTGTACAAAATGCTGAAGAAAAGTAAAAAACTTAAAGTGATGGTATTTTTCTCATCATGCAGATCTGTGGACTTTCATCACGAATTTTTTGAAGATCATTGTAAAGCTACTGTTTTGAGTATACATGTGAGTATGGAGTTGATATTTTAATTTGTTTATTTATTTATATACAGGATGCAAATGAATAAATGATTGATTTGATTTGATGAAATGAATAAATGATTTGATTTGATTTGATGAAATTGAAAACATGCGACAAATCGAAATAGGAGGTGCAGTAACTGTTACATAATCATTTTAAATTGTCATTTCCCAAATGTAATTCTTGAAAAAAAATCGTGTAATTATGGTCTTAGATAGTGCAAATTAAGTTATTGCCTTCAAGTAGACACGAAATGTCGTCATTACAGATATTATTTTTTTCAAATATCAAAACAAATAAGAAAATAAAGTATCAATTTTAGCGCGCGTCCGAAAAGCATTCCATTCATCGCAGAGTTCACAACATGAAGCAAGTTGGCAACGCGTTGAACTAGCGGTATTTACCTAATTTTGAATGTCCTACGAAAAAACTTTTTTGCAAAAAATAAAAAACTGACTTCCAAAAAAGACGCTACAAAGTGAAAAATAACTTTAATTTCGGAATATTACTGCCGTCGTTCGGTTCGCATTTTCGTTTTTATGCCACCGACTTTCGAAATTAACTTTAAGCAACGTTTATAAATAAACCCTTTAATGTATGCAAGAAATGGCGACGTCCTCTGCTCTGTCTGACTGACATGTAGAGCCTCAGCAGACCAAGTGCCATTTTTTTACTTGCAGGGCGGAGTTACCAATAGTTAACTACTCGGTATCATTCTGATTAATAGCTCGGAACGGATCACTTTTCTGTCGCAATGAATTGCAACAATGTTGTTTACTCTGAATATACTGATTTTAGAAACTGTTCTACATCAAAATTTAATTACTTGCTCTTATCGATTAGTCAAGGCTTTTAACCTTCTTATTTACGAGTCTAATTATATTATTATTTATGTTTAGTCGACCGTAAAATTGCATTAAGTACCAGCTTAAAGTTAGGTAAATATCACTTCAACATCAGCAGTCCCGGACGTAGGCCTCTCCAATTGCACGCCATTCAGCTCGATTCTCTGCAACTTTTCCGGTTGCTACCAGCCACCCTGCGAAGATCGTCGCTCTACCTAGCCTGAGGGCATCCTACCTTACGTTTGGCGAAATATAACTTGCTCATCATAAAATATCGAAGTCTATTTTTATTTGTTTTCAAGATCAATTTGACAGTTACATATACCATACTGAAGTTCTAATTTACAGGGAGTTCTTGTCAAAAGTGGTTAAGGAATTACGATGTCGACCATACCTACGCACAATAAATATATTATCTACTTATGCACTTTATTTATAATATTTATATTATTATAATGATAATTTTAAAATGATCTTTATTAGGGTCAACAAAGTCAAGCTAGGAGGAAAGAAGCGTATCATAACTTTATTGAGGCGCAAAACGGGGTTTTGTTTTGCACTGACGTCGCAGCTCGGGGTTTGGATATTCCCAGCGTTGATTGGATCGTACAGTATGATCCGCCATCGGATCCAAAGGTATGTTTTGATTATTTGCGCATTGCTATGGATAATGCAATTCACGAGCGCGCGTTATGTAACTTTTATGAAGTTGTAATCCTAACTAATATTATAAATGCGAAAGTAAGCCTGTTTGTTTGTTACGCTTTCACGCTAAAACGGCTGAACGGATTTGTGTGACATTTGGCACACAAATAGACCATGACCTATGTAAGGACATAGGTTACTATTCATCCTGGATCGCAGATGAAGTCGCGGGCAACACTAGCTGTTGTCCGCGACGAAGGTATGAATTGGAATAAGTGACGCGCGTTGGTGAAACGTTACTTTTCTCTAATGATTTACTTCGTGTCTTCAAGTCAAATAGGGTACTTGACTACTTATTCGTTTAGTGGGGTGGAAAATGTGTAGTTACACTTAAATCTGCGTGGTTAGACTGACTATTCCCGGAGAAATATAGTGATAAGTAGGTACAGAAGTGTTCCAAGTTCTAAGAATGTAGACGAACACTTCTGTACTTGTCTCTATTATAACGTGCAACGGATACCACGGTAATAATAGATAATATTACCGTGCTGATATCGTGCGAACTCTCGAGCATTACAGCGTGTGTTGCATCAAAATATTGACAGCTACGCATTTATTTATTCTATTTATAAATTCCAATTGGACATGTTTACTATTTCATCACTATCTTATCTTATAGGAGTACATTCATCGAGTTGGTCGCACGGCTAGGGGACTCAACAACAAAGGGAATGCAGTCATCTTGTTGAGGCCCGAAGAAGAGAATTTTATAAACTTTTTGGAAAAAGAAAAGGTGTTTTTAGATAAATACATTTTTGGTGATCCTCCTGATGACGTGCAAGATATGGTAAGCATTAAGTAGTGATGGACGGTCACCGGTCAGAAGTAACGCTTGAACTACGAAAATCGCCCTTTCTGCTACGAAATAAAGGCACTGTCTTTATGGGCCGTGAAAAACTATAAATCCATCTGATATCATGCATCTACCTATGAGTAGTATCTATTGTGAGATATCATTTATTACTACAAATAGAGCCAGTTAAGTAATGATTTTTTCAGCCATGTTTTTTTTTATAAAGTTTTTGTGGTTGGCAACGTCGTGATTAAATGCCTGGCAACAAAGCGCGATTTTGCAGTCAAGTAGAGCGTACATTATGTCACCCATCAATAACATGTCCATCTTTTTTTCAGCTAGAAGATCTTATAACGAATAATGGTGTAATGAAGACGCTGGCAAGAAAGGCGTATCTATCATTCCTTAGATGCTACAAAACACATCCACTCAAAAAGATATTTGATATCAATTCGTTGGATTTGAAACTAGCAGCAAAAGCCTTTGGGTTTCTAGAACAGCCTCACGTCGATTTTCGTATCCTTTTATTATAATTTGAATATTTATTTCGAAGACGTAGTGAATTGTAGAGCCCGGGAATCAGCTGGATGCAGCGCAGAACCAGTCGTAGAGATGATTGGGGTAGGGGTGTCCAGCAATAGACGTCATTCGTCTGATATGATGATGACATACGATTACAAAAATAGTTAGGCATTATGACCACAGCAGAAATGTTTCCTTATGAACTGTCCAAACTGTTTTGAAACTGAACCCAGGCCCATGATTTTAGCACCCGAAACGGTCAAATTTTCCCAATCAACCTTGAACCTGATTCTTTAGCGATAAAGTTGAAAATCTATTAAAGAAATTTGACAGGTAGCTTGATGTGCTGGCGACTGTGTACACCACAACCATGTTTAATTAGCGTCAGTTAAACGCTGTTTAGTAATCGACTAATAACCTTGTTTTGTTTTTACAACACTACAGTTTATGGATTACATCTAGTTGACCTTAACCGTGACCTTTGTGATATTATTGGATTGATATTGCACGAAGCTTTGTTAACGTAGGACTAAACTTACAAGCTTAGTGTTACACGAATCTCTAATGTGCTTACTTCACTTGGCTGAATTTTGTCGTCTATGTATTCAGTCAAGTGTACGTGTATCTTTTTTGTTCATCTAAAGGTCATACATTAATCTGTACACAAATCGTAAACTCTATAGACAAACTGTTTTGTAAAAACAAAGGAAGGTTTTTCAATTTCTAAACAGTGTATAATTGACGCAAACTGAACATAACTTCTGTGCAGTGTTGTTCTACAAATTACAATCTACATGCATGCAACGAAAAACACGCCGCGTGGAACCCAGTTAATCTCAATGCCAGCCACATGCTCAGTTCAGATAAGCTCTCGCCCAAACATAACTGCAAGATAAGAACCAATCAATATTTTCTTAGCTATAACATTTCAGTTCCGAAGAAGAAACGCAAGTTCTTGACAGACGAAGACGTATCTTGAGGAAAATAAGAGTATAAGTACATGGAGTATACATGTTGAAACTAATGTTTATCAACAATATGTAATCTGATTGTTAGATTATTATTATGTCAAGATATAGACATTCGACGTTTTGGGTTGCAAATAGAGCATTGAAGTGTGATAAGTAGTAAACATTTGGTATGTAAAGGTTATGTAATTTATCATAATAAAACACTAACAACTGTTAAAATAAAACGTGATTTATTTAATTTTGTTCTAGATCATACTAGCTACTTTTCCTGTTGTTGCCTTTCTGCCTGTATATTTTAGTTTTTTCAGCTTTCTGCTTGAAGTTTGTTGGCGCGTTCAAGGACTTGAAGTATCCGTATCCACCACCTCCTTTTCTCTTTTGTGGAGGTCCTTTGCTGGCTACCTTTAGTTCAACGGCAGGTGGAACCGTGAAACCGAAGGATTTGGAGACTTTGGCCATATCTATAGTGTCGATGTCGAATATAGTCTTGAGGTGATGAGAGTCGTAAGCCCTCAGGTAACTCTTGAACGCTTCTTTAGCTGATTGGTTCAGGAAGTAGTTTCTTGATATTAGTTTTTCCAGCTGAAACAAGGATTTTGAATGTTTATTTATTTACTAGCAGCGTACCGCGTTTTCGCCCGCATAAGTTTCGATCCCGTGGGAATATCGGGATAAAAAGTACCCTATGTGTTAATCCTGGTTATAAACTGTCTGTGTACCAAATATCATCCAAATCCGTGCAAGAGTTTTTGCGTGAAAGAGTAACTAACATCCATCCATACAAACTTTCGCGTTTATAATATTATAGTAGGACGTAGGATATAACAATTGCTTCCTGTACTTACAGTAAACACCAAAGTGCGCACCAAGCTAACATGAATATATGATAATGTTTTGAACATTTTAACATTTGCAAGCCGATATCTAGTTTGAACATCTGCGTCATTTTTTGTTTTGCTAGTCTTGTCCAAATCCTAGGGACGCTTTTTTAGCACGGTAAACACGCGCATAAAATTATCGGATCTAAATGATTTCGCATATTTACAAACCTGCATTTGAATATCAGAAATCTTATTCCATGAGAATTCAAACTCGTTGAGCGCGACCCTGGACTGTTTCAAGAATCTGAGGAAGCCAAGTTCTTCAGGACGAAGAAATAGTAACGCATGCCCACTTGTTCCGAGACCTCGGGCAGTTCTGCCTACGCGATGGATGTATTCCTATAACAATAGAAAAGAATATTATTATTTGAATTAGTGGATTCCAAAAGGGAAAATGCGGAATATTCCCGAATAGTGTTGATGATCGGGAAAAAAATCGCAATATTCGGAAATTACCATTAGGGACTAACCACACTAATTCCGCTATGCTCAACGCATCCGTAAAGCTGAACGGATGCGTACGCATTCCATACATTATCGTTGTTTTCTATGGACAAACGCTAAAGAGAGCTGAAAAGTGTAGTTAGTCCCTTACCCTGAATTTCTGTTACTAAGGGATCGAAAAGCCCTTTATTTTGACAAGCCAATATGTTCCGTTACTTAGGGCGGCACATCATTGCAACTTTTCTCGAAATCTTTGATGCTTCAAACTTGGCAGTAGGTGAACTTTCTACGAGTATCACTTTTATAAACATTGACATAAGGTTTAAATTACAATGATTGAAGGTCGGTTGTGAAAACTATAATAAGAAAAGCAATTTAAAAAAAAAAAAAAAAAAAACTAAAAAACGATAACTTCACCTCGATTCGATATAAATTTCAAACAGCACGAGTAAATGTATGTATCATACCTTGGGATCATCAGGCGGGTCATATTGCACTATCCAGTCGACGGCGGGAATGTCCAGACCTCTGGCCGCCACATCCGTGCATAACAGTATTCCCGTCTCGGCGTTGCAGAATTGGAAGAAGGTCGTCGTACGTTTTGTTTGTTGTTGCTTTCCCTGGTGAATAAGAGGAGGATTTTGATATAACGAATACCACGAAATTTCTTTTAAAAATGCAATTTTTGTTTGTATTTTTTTTTCGACATGATTACCTGTCTGAAGGCCAATTCTCGTAATTTAAAACGCTCAAAATGTAATCGCAGTCTCATCTCTGCGACAAATAAATGTCAAAATGTAGGGAAATTAGAGGTGTTTTTGACAGATTGAGACAGATCAGACTGTGAATGTTCTTAAAATTACGAGAATTGCCTCTCTGATATCCTAGCTAAAAACATACGCAGGAACTTACGTGTATAGACATGACAGGCAGATCGATATAGTTGAAGAGCTCATGGTGGTACTTCACAGACATGCAGGTAGAGAAGAACACCATCACCTTTTTCTTTCTATTCTTCTTGAGGAATGTGAATAGGACCATCATACGCTTCTCTGACGGGCATACAATGTATCTGAAAAAATAATAGGTCATGAAGTCTTAAGAAGATAACAGATTAAGGAAAAAGGAATGTTAAACAAATAAAATAGATATATTATTATTTAATAAAGTAGATATAGTTTGACCGAAACTGCTGTACCGCGCCTTAGGAATGCGCGGCGAGGCGGAGGAATGCGCGGCGAGGCGAGGGGCGGGACGCCGTGAGCGATGACGAATGAGCGGCCTGCACTGCCCCCCCGTCTCGCCGCGCACATACCGAAGGCGCGGTACAGCGGTTTTGGTCAAACTATAGTATGATAGATTATTCACTTATTATTTTCTGATTGTGATTGGCTGTTAGAAGATAATTAGTATCTGGTGCATCAGCATTATTGCAATGTTTTACCACAGAATCTATACTAAGAATAAAGCTGAAGAGTTTGTTTGTTTGAACGCACTAATCTCTGGAACTCCCAGTCGGATTAGAAAAAAAAAATTTGGATTTGGTAGCTCAATTCTTGGGAAAGGAAAGCTATAGGTTTTAAAATCACGCTAGGTCCCTTGGGAGCCAAGCAAAAAGAAAAAAGGTCAGAAAACGAACAGTAACAGTGCGGGCAGGTGATTCGATGCGACGGGGTGGGCCGCCTAAGTATCCTACTAATAACGTGAAAGTTTGTATGTATGTATGGATGGATGGATGGATAGATGGATAGAGGGATGGATGGATGTTTGTTACTCTTTCACACAAAAACTACTGAAATTTGGCACACAGATGGTTTATAACCAGGATTAACATATAGGATACTTTTTATCCCGATATTCCCACGGGATCGAAACTTATGCGGGTGAAACCGCGGAGCGCAGCTAGTAAACAAATAAATAAAAGTAAATATGCCATCTTATCATCATCAACAAGTTATAACAGCACCAATGTTTAATTTCTAGTGTTTCCTAAGGCTGTAATTTTCTATAAAATGTACTTCAAACACAAATGGAAAGATGTGGCTGTACTACATACACCTCTGCCTAACCCTTCAGGGCTTACAGGCATAATGGTACATTATGTAACAAACAATACATACCCTTGTTCTAGAGAGTCGACAGTGGCCTGTTCTCTGTGGTCATCCACTCCTACATACACCGGTTCGTGTTTCACAGCGAGGGCCGTCAGCGACTCTGTTTTCTTACTTTGAGTGGCACTAAACATCATTGTTTGACGACGTTCTGAAAACAAGAGACATGATTTAATTTCGTTGTCAAAGATGCATGGCTATAGTGTGTTGATGGGGCCTGCAACATGAAAGTCTAAAATCACTATGGAAGATAACAATCTTCCATAGTGATTTTAGAGTTTCGTAGAAAAAACGTGTCTGTCAACAGACAGACACGTTTTTTCTACAAAACTGTGCCATGTACAAATGGCCTAGGCTTGTAGTATGTGAAGTCAGGCAATGGACGAAAATGATGGTGATAATCATTCGTTTAGTTACTTACTAGGCAGCAGTTTGATGATCTGCTTAACTTCTTCTTCGAAACCAATCTCCAGTATCCTGTCGGCCTCATCAATGACAAGACATTGCAAGTTTTTGTACAAGAAGTCTGGTGTGTTTTGTAAATGATCCAGCAGACGACCTGGTGTTGCCACTAGTATATTAATACCTGCCATAGACAAAAAATAAATTAGTCTTGATCAGAGGGGCAATTCCCGTAATTTTAAGATAATCATAGTCTGATCTCAGTCTCAATCTGTCAAAAATCGAGTCAAAGATTGCGACTAGATTTTTAAAGTTTTTAATTACAGGAATTGGCCTTCAGAAAGGAATAGGAAGTTTCTACAAATTAATTTTGTATGTGGTAAAAATTGTGAAAATTATGATAATGATTTCATAAAGTTACCTCTAGACAGCTTTTGAGCTTCAGTACTTCTGTTAGCTCCTCCCATTACCAAACCATAAGTATGATGGTGATACTTCATCAATTCCATCAAAACTCCAAATGTTTGCATAGCTAACTCTCTTGTAGGAGACAGAATAATTACACCAGTACCTTAAATAAAATATTAAACACTATGTAAAAATGGAATACGAATCAACGTAAAAGGTTGTATGTTTGTACTAAGTTCAGATATCCATTCTGTGTTCACAAAACAACTGTTCTCAAACTTTGCAGTAAATGGGACTTCAATATAAAATGTGCCTCAACAGTTTTCACCGGAGACTCGATTTTATGTTGATGTGTACATGAACTGGTCATGGAGTTACGGCAGTCAAGTTTTCACATTCGCCTTTTTATCATCATTACAATATAGTAGTTTTTTTTTCAGTAAAATTATTATTACTACTAGCTTCGCCCGCGTTAAATTTCTTGTTCCCCTGACCCACTACGGTCGCATCGCATCGCCTGCCCGTGCTATGACTTCGTTTCCGTTTCAACTCCTAAGTGTTGTTTTGTGATGTTATATGTGCCTTTCTCAAGAATTGGGCTATCAAATGCAAAAAGAAGTTTTCAAATCTAACTGACAGTTCCAGAGATTAGCACGTTCAAACAAACAAACTCTTCAGCAGAAAGTAAAACCATTTTGTAAGAAAAACCAATTATAATCACTCACCATTTCTAGGCTTGAATTTCAGCTTATAAATAAGATCAATAGCTGGTATAAGGAAGGCTAGAGTCTTTCCAGATCCTGTCCTGGCTGCACCAACCAGATCCCTTCCTTCCAGGAGTGGAGGAATAGCTTTAGACTGTATTTCTGTCATAGTAGTGAAGCCCATGTCTTTGATGCCCATCAAAGTTGATTCACAGACTGTTCCTTCTAACGCTGTGAACTTTTGATCTGATAATATGCCAAGGTATAAGCTGGAACCTGGCACTAGAATAAGGATATATTTGAAGATTAGTACTTTTGTAATACTCATTTATTTCACCTACTAAGTTGTTTTCCATGTGTGATTATTGTTAAGATTCTATCATAGCAGGTGGCATTCTGTAGTTACAGCCTACCCCCATGGGAAGGTGTGAGTTTATGTAGATTTTAATTTTAATGGCAATAATTGAATATACAACCAGTAACCAAGTTGTGGAGGTCAGATAGGCAGTCACTTCATATAAAATATTGATATTCAACTGCAGCTGGTTACACTGGAAGCCGACATAGTTGGGAAAAGGCTCAATCAATCAATCAACTCAGCCTATCGCAGTCCACTGCTGGACATAGGCCTCTCCCAGGCTGCGCCACAGCACCCAGTCCTCCGCCTTCCCGCATCCAGTCCGTCCCAGCAACCTTCTTTAGGTCGTCCGTCCATCTAGCTGGGGGGCGTCCCACACTTCGCGTAACGATACGCCGTCTCCACTCCAGGGGCTGCAGTCTCGACATTCATAGCGATCGCTTTACGACCGAATTCGGTCGCAAAGCCCTCCATACATTACACCTGTCAATTCGGGACTTTGCGACCGAATTCGGTCGTAAAACGATCGCTATGAATGTCGAGACTGCAGCCCCAGGACTCGTCTGCTCCACCGGCCATCGGTCCTTCGACAAACATGGCCAGCCCACCGCCACTTCAGTTTGCTTACTCTGCGTGCTATGTCGGTAACTCCAGTTCTTTTCCGGATAATTTCATTCCTGATTTTATCCTTCAAAGGGACTCCGAGCATAGCTCGCTCCATAGCGCGCTGAGCGACCTTGAATTTATGGACCAGCCCGACCGTCAGTGTCCACGTTTCGGCGCAATATGTCATGACGGGGAGGACGTACAGGTTGAAGACCTTAGTCTTCAAACGCTGGGTTAGGCGACGAGAAGACTTGACAGAGTTTTCCAAATGCTGCCCAACCCAACTGAATCCTTCTGTCGGCTTCTTTCTCAAAGTTGTGTCTACTGAGCTGGATTATTTGCCCCAGGTAGACATATTCCTTTACAACTTCGAGAAGCAACCCTTCGATGTGGATTGGACTCGGCAAGACATGCAAATTGTACATGACTTTTGTCTTCTCCAAATTCATGCTGAGGCCAATCTGCTGAGAGGCTCCATTTAGGCTGTGCAGCATTTGATCTAGCTGTTCCAGTGTCTCTACAATTATAACGATGTCATCGGCAAATCGAAGATGTGAAATGTACTCGCCGTTCACGTTGATACCCTGTCCAGTCCAGTCCAGGCTTTTGAAGACGTCTTCCAACGCATTTGTAAACAGTTTTGGGGATATGACATCCCCCTGTCTCAACCCCCTGAGCAGGTGGATGGGGCTGGTTTTCTGGTCCTTGATCTGGACAGTCATCGTGGCAGCGTCATACAAACATCTCAATACTTCGATGTAGCGCGAGTCAATTCGATATTGTTGCAGAGAGGCCAGAACTGTCCATATTTAGATAGAGTCAAAGGCTTTCTCGTAGTCCACAAATGCCATACACATCGGCTGATTGTACTCATCAGTCTTCTGTACAATTTGCTGAATAGTATGGATGTGGTCTACGGTGCTGAAGCCTTTTCGAAAACCGGCTTTTTCTGGCGGCTGGAACTCATCAAGTCTCTTGGCGAGGTGGTTTGTGACGACCCTCGAGAACAGCTTGTATACGTGGCTCAGAAGTGAACCCATCTCAATTCTGAGCTACGTATACTAGCTGTAGCTATAGTTCTTCAGTAAGGATTTGTCACCTTTTTTGAAGAACAGAACCACCGCACCTCTTCTCCATGCCTTGGGACAAGCCTAGGCAGACACAATATAATATACAGGCACCACTGGAGTCATGGTAATGCTTTTACTATGGTTTGAGATTACCAACATGCAAACAAGCAAACTTGGTTAAACAATGAATATTTTCTCAATGTGATAAAGGACATTTCGCCTGAAGAGGGATCATTTTAAAACTACAGGCTATGAGATGCTGTCGGCATTAAAAAAAAAATGTGTATGTAACAATATAAAAAGTGAAAATAGTCACTTACATTCACTTTCTGTATTAGTAGTATCTTCAGCATCATTCTCCATGTCACTTCCATCTTCAGCTTCAGATCCACTGTTTCCGGACTCACTCTCTTCTTTCACTGCTACTGGCTCCGGTTTTATTCCCTGTTTTACTTTCTTTTGTTTTTCTATTAAAAAAATTATTAGGAATTTAAACATTTTTATTTTTTTAAATATGTTTCTTTTAAATGGAAGCATTCTGTTTATATTATTTGACACAGATAAGTTAAAATAATAAAATAAGGATTTAAATGTTTTGCAATCACTCAGCAATTAAACAATTTGGTCAGTCTTCTTAGTTTTTGCATTTGGGCTATGGATTTGAATTGCATTAAATACATACTTTTGGGCATTGCCTTTTCGTTTTCCTCACGTGGTCTTTTTTTTACTTCTTTTGCTGTATTGGTCTCAGCTTCTGTAAAAGTGCAAAAGGAAATTGTTACATGGTAGGTGCAATGCTTACTTTCAGCTACTTTTGGATAACACTTGTGTTAAAACTTTATTAGTTTGCTAAACATGAACAGCCACGTATAATATTGTTGACTGTTGTTGATTGTTGAATACAAGAAAATAAAGGCATTGTGAGTATGAACCAAGAGGTTATGTTACCTGCATTGTCTTCAGAAACTCCGTTACTTTTCTGATTGACGAGCTTTAACTTTTTCTTCTCTCGCTTTTTTATTTTCCTCATAAGGATTTTGTCAGGGGTAGGCATAATTAACTTTATCAATTATTTATTTCACACGAAAACACACATGCTCCACTTCCCAAAATGTGTAGCTCTAAATGACAGATGCCACAATTCCACAAATTACAAAATCCAGATATGAAATCAATGGAATCCATAGACAAATATTCATTATATTTTACTTCACTCTATGATTCATCCAGTATTGCCAGACCATCAATCTGCCTAGCTTTTTCCACTACTGTTTTTTACTGTGTAGCATGAAATTCTACCTTCGTAGATTCTATTATTAGATTTCCCTTGGTAAGACTGGTTGCCAGTCTGCACTTCCTAGGTTCCCCAATTCTAGAAGACAGTTTTACAACTTTCTTTGACGAAAAAATTAAACATTAGCAGCGTTATTTATAAAAATCTCGCTACTCATTAATTAGTCACAGTTTAGCTTACCAATTAGTTAGCTCTTAATCAATGATTAACTTTTCTTTATTTAAAATCGATTATGTGATTTGTATCGAAACGAAATAGAGGATTCTAGAATAAATTTATCTGTACAAATGTTGGCTTGCTTGACGTTAGAGTGGCATGACACTCATGACAGTGACACTTGTCTGCCATTTCACGTTTGTTTTGTAAAGTGTACTTTTTGGTTATGTTGATGTTGATAAGTCATCATTTTTAAGGTTTTCTGCACAATTGCACATTACCACATTTGAGTTTTGTATTTGGGCACGCTACTGCACATTTGTTAAACCTAGAAAACAGTTATGGACGAGGAAAGAGTAAATCCCAGGAAGAAATTTAAATTTTTAGAAGATCAAGTTTCTGCTGCGACTTTAGAAGCTGTAAAGGCAATGGGATTTAAAATGATGACTGATATCCAGGCTGAGGTATTGCCGGCAGCTTTAGATGGACTGGATGTGGTAGCAACTGCTAAAACAGGTTCTGGCAAGACATTGGCCTTTCTTATACCAGCTATAGAAACTGTTATCAAATGTATGGAAAAGCAGATTCAAGGTAATGTAAAATGTATTAAAGATGTTCCTTTTTCTGTTGCCTTAACATGAATCTTTCAACACTGTTCTTTAAAGTATTATTTTTACTAGTAAACATGCCTTACTGTAATGATTGATGATTTCAAACTCTTTCACTACTTATGCAATCTTATTATATGGGACTTAAACCCTAGCTTACTACTATGGGCAAAACACCCTAGTGTCATAACATAACTGACCTAACATTTAAATTCAGTAAAGGACAACATTCTTTTCAACACCTTCAAACAGCCAGGTATTACAAAGTATTAATGCCATCATGACCCCAGTGCGAAAAAAAGTATGGTGCTATAGGTCATGTCTAGCTCCGTCTCTCTCTTAAACTGGAATCATGATGGCAATAAACTTAACATCTGTAACTTGTACCTACTTTCTGTGCAAATAAAGAACTATTCTATTCTAATAAACCGTCTACTACAGCACCTGGACTAACAAAAACATTGGGTTTCAGGCACATGTTGTATAATCATATCACCAACCAGGGAGCTAGCAATACAAACATACAGTGTGCTGCAAGACCTGGTTGCAAATCACGGGACCATCACATCAGCTTTGGTCATTGGGGGAGAAAGTCGGAAGAAACAGAGCGCTGAGCTTTCTACAGGTCAGTACTTAGTGAAACACAGTTGTAATTGGGTCCTTATCTATTGCAATAAGTGAGTGAATAAGAGACTACCACTCTATTGCATTCCTTCCATTTGTAAATAGACAGATTTCATGTAACTATAATAAAATAATACATCTATTATTTCAACTAATACTAACTACTAACACAAAGTAATTTAAACAACAAAAAGTAATGTGTAAAAAATTTCTAAGTACTTACTTACTTTCTGCTTTCACAGAAAATTATTAAAGAAAAGATATTCATTTTACTGTTACATTTTCATTGCGTCCTTATAAATAACTAGCTGCGACTTGGACTTTGTCTGTATTGAATTTCTTGTTACCCATGAGTAATTACACACTTTTGAATATAGATAATCTTTTGAATTTCAGGAGTTCACATAGTAGTGTCAACACCTGGGCGAATATTTGATCATATGAGAACAAAGGAATTTGATTACAGAAACGTCTCTTGTCTAATATTAGATGAAGCTGATAAAATATTTCAGTATGGGTTCGAAGAAGACTTGAAACAAATTGTCAACCGCTTGCCAAGTAAGTTTTGCATCCCTTTGGTGAGAATGGTTATTTGGACGAATCCTATAAACTATGATTAGGAAACCAGTATGATATAAAACTGGCTTTTATAAATTCAATTCTTTTTTACAGAACACAGACAAACAATGTTATTTAGTGCTACACAATCCGAAAGAACAGATGCTTTGATTAAATCAGCAATGAAGGAAAAGGTTCACAATATAAACACTGATGAAGATAATCTCATGGCTACAGTTGAAGGACTGAAACAAGGGTAAGTAATTAATAATATATCTAAATCTTTATGTCAGATCTAATAGAAAAAGGTGATTGAGAAGAGACAGAAGTTGCTAATTGAAAAAAGTTCTCGTACGTAAGATACTCGTACGTACACACACACACTCGTATATAATAGAAAGAGACAGAGAGAGAGAGATAAAGTCGCATGGAGGGGGCATAACGTTTTAAAGGTACCAGTCAACTCTTACCGCAAGCCTTATTAAGGAACTTCGTTCCAAAAAAAACCTTAACTGAATGTATAACCTCCTCCTGTTTTGAAGTCGGTTAAAAAAGAGAGGTCTTTTTTTGAACAGATCAAGATTTGTAAGATCAACATAAAAATTGTTCAAGTTTTAGACCAGTTATACTTATAAATTATTTTTTAATTCCAGGTATGCAGTATGTGAAACAGAATACAGATTGTGGTGGCTACACAAGTTACTAAAGAAAACGAAAAACTTCAAGATAATGGTGTTTTTCTCAAGTTGTAAGTCAGTAGAATTTCACCATGAATTCTTTAGCACATATTGTCAGGCTGCAGTGTTATGTATTCATGTAAGTAGTTTATATCACATGGCTTTTTAATCCAGTCTAACTGACTGTTTGTCTTTGGTTATGTGGCTGATAAGACTTTTTGCACTGCACCTTTTATAGGGCACACTAAAGTGCCCTTTAAAAAAAATCTAACGTGACTATATTATCCTGGACGTCCATGTTAGATACGGCATGCATCACGCTAACACGGAAGTAAAATGTATGGAGAACTATATGAAGCCACTACTAAATTTCCGTCCACGAAAACATGCACGTATTTCCATACATTTTATGGACGTCGACAGCACGTCCACGATAATATTGTGACTTTAGTCATGATAAAAAGCGTACACTGGCTTTAAAATTGTAATAAAGCTTAATCCAGAAATAATCTTAATACTCAATCCTATAACTTGATTTTTTTTTTGCAGGGTAAAATGAACCAAGCAGACAGAACCGATGTTATAACAAACTTTTACAATGCGGAAAAAGTAGCATTGTTTTGTACAGACTTAGCAGCAAGAGGGTTAGATATACCGGCAGTGGATTGGATAGTGCAATTTGATCCACCATCTGATGCCAATGTAAGTTCGAATGAACGCATCCTTTAGATTTGGTAAATACCTACCCCTATGAACATAAACTGTAGTATTTTATCTCACGAAGTGCCACGCGCTTTATTTGTGGTTACAAAGTGTACAAACAACCTGTAAATATGTGTGCAAGCGCAGGAGATGTCAGTGCCGTCCGAGACAATGGCGAAGTTGGAAGTATTTGTGTGTGGTATGTGCTGACGATACTAGTCTTTTTTTTTTTTTTTTGAGGATGGGAAATCATCAAATGACCCCTCCCGCTCTTGGTGGAGCGGAAGGGAGTGTCAGACTCTTACTGACTAAAACCCACCCGTGTTCCTTCCTTAGCCCTTTATGTTTCAGGGCAGCGGTAACCCTTTCGGACGATCCCGCTAACGCTACTCGTCTTTACGTACAAATTCACAGCGTGTTTGTACACTTGGTTACTTATTATTTTATTTTAATGTTTCAGGAATACATCCATAGGGTGGGCAGAACTGCAAGAGGAATGGGAGCGGAAGGAAATGCCGTGATGTTATTACGACCAGATGAGATAGAATTCGTTTCATATTTGAAAGAATCCAAAATATATTTAGACAAATATGAAGCATGGGAAAAATTCTCTAATTTACAACCTAAGGTAAGATTTGGACCTCTTCACGAAAACTAGCTGTTTAGTATTTTCTTGACGGCAAAATGATGCGATATCAAAGACCTAATCCTAACAGAAAGCGTCTGTTGCGATCATTTCTTCGACGAACCCGAAAACGTCTGTCATCGCGCCACCAGAGGGCGCGTTCGGGTTTTCCAAACAAATGAGTGACAATTCGTGAACAAGTGATCGCTTTTATTAGGACATTGCCTGACCTGATAACAAGTTTTCACAATTTTCAGCTGGATGCTGCTATGTCAGACCCACAATTTCACGAGTTGGCAGTTGAAGCTTTTCAAGGGTACATGAGAGCTTTTGAAGTAAAGAAATTGAAGCACATTTTCAATTTGATAACAATGGATGTCGATGCCGTAGCAAGATCTTTTGGCCTAAAAGAAAGACCTGATGTTGACGTTCGTAAGTAAAATGATTATGTTAAAGCCCGATTCAATAAAGTAGTAAAATATTTTTTCGTACAGTATTTTTATCTCACGAAGCGGCGCATGCTTTACTTGCCAAATGTACAAACACGCTGTGAATGTGTGCGTGAATTCGAGTAGCGTCAGCACATGAGACACTTCAGACTTCGCCCGTGTCTCGGACAGATCCTGCGCTTACGCTCAAATTTACAGCGTGTTTGGACACTTGGTTACCACAAGTAAAGCGCGTCACTTCGTGAGATAGAAATTGTAAGCTGAACTAACCCGTCCAAAGTGCGTTAGAAAGTTCTAGCTGTTGCAGATGTGGTCTAGAGTTTTGGCACTTACTTTTAATTTTTCTGTTTCAGGCATTGGATTCAGTAAAAAACACAGACCTAGAAAAAGGATGGCGGCAATGCTTGCAGAACAAACTACTGGAAATATAAAACGCGTTAAATAATAAGTTTACTGACAATCTGAAAGAAAATGTATTTAAAAGTACAAGTAGTACTTGTTTACAAACTCTTTATTTTTATTGTTGAATAAAACAAATGCAAAGTAAATAAACATTTTTATTAATTATTCCTTATAGGGACAGAAATATGTTTTTACAAGATGAAAATAATCTATCTTCTGACTAGACGAGTCTAAAGGTATATTTACGTATAAAAACCATTCCGAAATTTATACACACACAAATTATGAGAGCTATAGACCAAGTAATCGTTAAATTAAACATAGGAACTTTTTAGACCTCGGTAATGAGGCTTATTCATTTTGAAGACCATTCCCAGCTTAGCTATGGTCTCAACAAAGTATTTTTTTCTTACAGTCCATTCAGTTATTTTACCTCTAATTTTGCATCACTGTTAATATTACAGTGATCTTTAAATCTCGTGACAATAAGGTTGCTGCTATTGTCAAGTCTTTCAAAATCAGTGATTTTTATTGTTGTTGTATTATGGTGGCCGCAACAGGCAACTGTCAAGTCTGTCAAAATCACAGTTATTTTAATATTGTTGTTGTAATAAGGTTGCTGTTGGGTAGCAGCTGTCATGGGTAAAATAACTTAAAGGACTGTGTAGTCATGAGCCACGAATCAATGATCCTATAATAAAATCTCTTGGACTCATATAAGCTAGAAAGGCTTCATTACGCTTACGTTTGAGGTCCACTTACATTAATAATACTATATACATGAAACCTAGTTTCTATTTGGGCGAAACGCACATTTCGTAGATATTATTTCTTGATAATTTCTCGTAGCAATCTTCATGGTTGTGTTGGTGATTGATGGCATAGATCATAGAGTTTATTGTTTCCACAGTGGCCGGACAACGGTTTAACGAGAAATACTGTACACACCGCCACGAAGTCTTTCCATGGGTTGTTGAATGTTTGGTATAGACAAAGTTCATATGCACTAATTGTTTGTGGCCCTTCCTACTATAAATATATTTGTAGCGAACTGGTAGCTGCTGGTTTTCATTTGATCCATTCACAACAAGTGATAGAGCACCTGCAAGTAAAGAAAACATTTAGAGTCCGCTTATTCAATTGTTATTATTTGTTGTTATCAAATTCATGGGTTATGGCTCATGAATTTGACTAGAAACTAGAGAGATATTCTCAAGTTTCTAGTCATTTAAATATTTAAAAATGTAATTTGTAGGTATTTCAATGACTAGAAACTTGAGAATCTCTCTTCGAAACAATCATATATACTACAGAAAAGAACGGCCGCCATGGCCCACGCACAATGGTCCACTTGAAGGCCTAAGTGCGAAAACCAACCCCATAACATGGAACATACACTACAGAATAAAATAAAGGTTCTGTTCTGTTTATAAGGTCATTTAATCAAATATGGATATAAAAATACATTCGCTTATATTTATCATTCAAAACACATTATTAAGTAACATCACACATTAAAAATAGCACATGTTCTTCTGTTTCATTAAAAAAATTAAGTCATTGTTCCACACAGAGGCCTTAAGTATTAAAAAAAAATACGAATGTAAAATAATCAGGAATGTAAATCTCAATTTGGTTCTTATACAAAATAAGTGTAAAACTGATGTAAAATACGTGTAATAGAGATCATTTTGATATCAAAATTGTTTCATGTCAAAATACTAGTCCAAACACTATTCTAATTAATATAAAGTAGTATCAGAAATTATTGTTCGATACCTTAAATTAGTACAATAAATAGACTAGAATATGAGCAATAAAGTCTTTATAAAAATTTATGGCGAAACACGATGGCACTAATGGAGAGTGTGAAATATGTTTATTCTCTAATTGAATGTAATTTTATAAAAATAGCTTTAGTTTTTTATTTAATAATTAATTGGCACTTGAGAGCATAGTCCCACTATCACAGTTTATTTATTTATTGTGCTTTATGATCTTTATTACTCCAAAATGTAACTGGTACTTATTATTAATAGCCTAAACTAAAGTTGTCAAAAAATAAAAAGGCTCTTGATTGATTACATTGACACTTCTAGTAGTTAATAAAGATCAATTTCGCAAAACACGTATTCGTTTGTATGAAACTGACAGGTGTCAAGAACGCATTCTCAAATGTGAAAACGGGCCTTTTATTTTTTGATAACTATACACTATTAATTATGCAACTTTTTAAGGTGTTCTTGTCACAATTATTCAGTTTATAGATTTGGTCCCAAATCTTTTTAGAATCTATGATTCAGCTTTGCGTATTAAAAATATAAATAGCAGGCATCATTACTAGCCCTACAATAGATCTTTTTTCTACCAATATGTATATTATTTTCACTTATAAATAGTTGAATATTGCCTCTATAGAGGGATGAAGCATACTATGTATAAAAATAAACTTAATTTGCGTAATAGTCTCCTTGCAATTGAGATACTTTGAGTATATCATTAAAATGGATTCCAAAGCAAGGAGTTTTGCAAAATGGTAGTTCACATGCGCTGCACATGAATCTAGTGTCTCGTCTTCGTCCTATTTTCCAGCAGAGGCGGCATGACCGCTGCGGATATTTTTTCTTTCCATCTTCCTTTTGCGGAATAGTTACAAGGCGGTGCTCCATTGTCGGTCTAGGATAGTCTTCACTTGTGTTAGTTCTCAGTGCATTGTTAGTCACCTTGCCATTCACTAAGTTTTTAAGGTCGATGAATAACGAACTCAAGCTGGTATCTGAAATCACGATGGGCATTTTCATTGCTGTGTTTGCAGAATAAAAGGCACAAAAGTTGTTCATAAGATTGTAAATTGTTGAAAATGCCATCGTGTTTTCATAACAAAAAGCTTTATGCAAAAGAAAACAGGAAAATTACTGAGTGAAAAATAAAATGATTGCATTTTCAACACAATCTCTAATCTTATTGATCAGGATGATTCTATGAGGAGGAAGCATTAGTAAGCAAAGATAATAATGGATGTATAGATTTGAACAAATTTTACATGGAGGTAGAGATTATGTCACAGTGCTGGATTTTAGAGATTGTTATAAGATTTTAAATTAACAAAATATACTTACTGTCTTGCGGTGATGGATAGTCCATAGGTATGGACAGATCTTTTTTCCCTTCTCTTGACGATTCATAATTTTTTGGATTGGAACACACTGCTGGGTCTGTTACTATGATATCACTATCATCGCATTCTGTCTTCAAATCCAATCCGTTATCAGACAGAGATTGATCCTTACTTTTCTCATTGAAATCTTGGGGGTTTGCTTTATGTAAATGTGTGTTGTAGGTAGAAGAAATATCTACAGGGTTGTCGTCATATAAGTTTTTCAAGTTCTCATAGTTATTTGTTTGATATATCTGATTATTTTGTGTGTAAATAGATTTTTCTTTCGTTTTTGGTCTCTTTTCAGGGTTTACTATGTCTGAGAAGTAATTTTTTTGTAGAAATTCAGTGGATTTCCTTTTAAGGTTGCTGATCCTATGTAGTTTTTCTATTAGTTGCCTTTGTTTTAGCAGCTCTAGTTCATTGTTTTGTGTTTCATCGTTCATGCCGGTGTCATAGTTGTCCGACACACATGATTCAGCATCAGGTGTATTGTTCTGCGTTTCTGTTCTGTGTTTCGGTAAATCTTGCTCTCTTTCGCTGTCATCATCTTCTTCAGTCTGGAAATATTAGAATGATCAATTAGTTTTAGGAAATTGGGTACTTTAGTACTTTTGTAAATTTATTTTGGTACTTATTTAGGACTTTCTTTTTTATTGAGATAAATGGGCAGTAATTATTTTAATCTGATTGGTTACCATACTGAGGTGAGTTAACATATTTCAGGACAATAAAGTAATGTTACACAAACTTACCTCTTTATTTGTCAATCCTTTGATTTGCAAAACTTCTGCTGTTCCTATAAAACTAGTGAGATCTTCGCGTTTCACACTCACCTCTCCATGGTACATAAACTGCAGCAAGTCTTTCATTGCTTTGTGAGTCACATCCCTTAGTACAACTGGAAAATTGATGGCAACAGTTATAATATCATATTAGAATAACTAGACAAATAGAAAAAAATGGTTACATGAATAACTTCATTCCAATAAAACAGTTATTAATTACCAATTGGATGTTGACATGGATTCATTTGAAACATTTTCTTGAAATAAGGTGAACATATTGACAGTATCACTTTATGTGCTTGCAACAAATGGCCTTCGACCGCAATAGTAACATCGACAAATTCGCCATTTCCTAATAAACCGGCGAATCCTTTAGTCAGGTTCCCGTGAAAATTATTCCAGGACAATGAGAATTGTTGGTCCATTTCTAACCACTGTTAAATTGCATCTAAAAAGGAAAATACGGTCGATTACTTCATTAAACACTTCCTACATTCATATAGCTTATTAAAAGTAATACTAACAATTTACAGCTGTATTTATTGAAATAAAATTGATAAATATTTTGTGTGAGAAACGTGACAGATGTGAACGGCGCGTCGCGTATGCCGTAGTGTTGTAATTTTAGTAATATTTTTGTTGATGCAATAGCCCGGGATGCGACACTGGTTTAAAATGTAAATCGACTAAGGATTAATTCATCACTTTTCAATAAAATACATCTCTGTATCTATTGTCCAATCTCAGGTATGCTGGTAGAGCTTTCTTATGAAATAAGCATCCACTCTGTAGGTACCTATTTTTCTGTTCTATTTTTCATTGTTGGTTTTTATATGTCCGTACATAAATGGTAAAAAAAAAAAATAACGTCAATTATTTATACAAGTATATTTTTCTTTTGGAAATTAGCTACTTTTAAAATATAGGGAACTGAATTTTCTTTGAATTTTCAGTGCCTAAGTTGTTTGATCAACAGAGACAGAATTATATCCAGTATTTGTATAGTAATTATAGCCCAGTATGTCGTGGCAGAATAAAAAATGTGAATTTTCTTTTTATACACATTTAAATGTATGTTTTGTAACCTTCCCGTCCCGTAGGCATAAAGTCTACCTATCTACCTAAGGTCTATTCAAATTTACGTTTCCAACTTATGTTATTTCAAGTAAAAAAATATCAACTTTATTTTAGTAGTAATTCAATTGGTTTCAGAGTGACAAGCATTATTTAAAAAGTCTAAATGTTTGAAGTTGTATCGTAAACTGAACTTTAGTCTGTAGGAATTAAAGTTATTTTTCCAATAACTTATATTTGTTTACATGTTTGGCGAATTAATCGCGAACGTAGATTATAATTATATTATATGTATTAATGATGGTCAATGGTCAAACTGATGTGAATACCACGTGGGATACGGGATGAAATTCGCTCGCGTCGATTGCGTCAACTCACTTGTGCCTATGAAGGTGTTCAAAATGGTGCAAAAACCGTGACGTCATAAACATTCGCGTCCCACGCGGGATACGCCTCAGTTTAAACAATCCTTTAAACGTGTAATGTAGTTTCCTGTCATTTGGTACTGTGCATTAGGTAATTTGCATCCTAATGAAGCACGGAAGTACATGTTATACGAGTTTTGCTAAATTCTAACGATTAACGAAGTTAGAAGTTTTGTTCACGTTGCCCCAGAGAAGGACATAAGAATCGTCAAGAATATAACAACTACAACACAACACAACAACTATTGGAAGTCATTCCAGAACTGGGTGGAAAAAGGTAGGTACGGTCACCAAAGGAGATAAGTAACCTGGGCCGTCGGAAATAGTTGAAGTTTTGTATGAAACCGATGGGTGTTTTCGAATAAAATTAAATTAATAGAAAACAAACAGTTAATTTATCAAATTAAATTTCATTAGAAAACATCCATCGGTTTCTTACTAAACTTCAACTATATTCGACGACCATGGTTACTTATCTCCTTTGGTGACCGTACCTACCTACAAAATACTCGGAATTATCTGCACTGATTGTTTTAAGTATGTAGGTAATGCCTATAGCAGTCTATAGGAGACTTTTTAAGTGCAAACTTTGAGGTGCAGGTACACTATAAGGCTGGTATAAAATACCTACGATCACACCACAGATTGTGCTGCCCGCTACTACATACGTATTATGTACATACCTACCTACTTAGATATATAAAACATCGCGTTTCACTCAGTTGGTAGATGGCTTCCAGTTATTTAGTTCGCCTTCCATTAGTACAGAGCTTTGCTAAAACTTTCCATCAGCGGTCGTGGACTAGTCCAGCTAAATTAAGTTTCAACCAAACTTTTAGGAGTTTGTCGACGCAGGGGAATCCCAACGAAGATGTTAGTTACACTCACCAAGTTTTGTTTGTTATCTCTCTACGTGCGACTTTCTATATTTTAGTGAAATACTTTCGTTATATCTATGGCATGTCTAATTTAGTTACCTAGATATATGTATACTTAATTATTGTTCATGATCTTCGAGGCCTTGATCAGCGGGGTAATTGCGTAACACACTAACAGTAGCAATGGCTTTCATTTTGACAGTTCAACAACATTCATTGCGTCATTTACGTCGTTGAGCAGACAAATTTTTCGAACATAAGAAGCAATGGATTAGCAATATCCTTCAAAATGACAGACTATGATTTTGCTATGGTTTTGCTCTGGGTTAGTCTATATACCTACTATTATTATAAAGAGGTAAAATTTATGAGTTTGTAAGTAGGAGGTAGTCTTCGGAACTACTGACACGATTCCGAAAATCCTTTCACCAATGTTATAGGAAGCTACAGTACCTACCTATTGTTGAGTGTCATAGGATACTTTAACATGTACAGTCGCGAGGAGACGCTAGTTTATTTACAAAGTGTTCAGCTCCTCTGAAAGCTCCTGTAATACCTGCGGGTAGGTGTGTTTCGTCGTTATCGGTAGTTCAGAATTATCTGCCTACACATTCATAACTAATATCAATCTTGGGAATTATTACTTATCCTACACGCTACATAAATTGGTTGCAGGGTTGAATTTTTATTCAAGTTTGATTCTTGCACAGAAATCAAACTCCCAAGTCAAAACCGACCCCAAACTACTCGTACTGCGCCAATCTAGCCTTCAAATAGTCTTCTCACGTAAAAGCTAATGAAGTCGTGCAGTTGAAGTTGTGCCTGTAGTCTTGCTTGGAGTTCAAGGCAGTACTTGCTGTTGAGGTGTAACGTTGTATCTACAGCTACACCGTGTACCTATGTACCTACGTCTTATGTACCAGATATGAGCAAGGTGTTTGAATTTCAAGGCAGTGTAATGTGCTGCAACTGTGTCTCCAGTAATTTAGTTTTTTGATAGTTTGTGAAGATGTTTGTTGCATAGGTACCTAAGTAGGTACTCAAGTACAAATAAGAGCGGTCGCCCTCGGCGACTTTTTGTAGCAATTCAGTAGCGCGATTTGGTAACGCGCGTCTGGAACACTACTTTTGGCCGTTTGTCGCATTTGCAACGCACGATAGAAGCGATTCAATCCATACAATGCTATTGTATCAATTCAGCATCGATTGCAACATAATCAGCCTATACTGTTCCCAGTGCTGGGACACAGGCCTCCTCTAATCGAGAGGGAGTGGGCTAACAATCTACTAAATATCACGCGGGCCCAGTGCGGGTTGGTAGATGTCAAATGTTCTAATATTGGTGTCTTCGAATTTTTGGTTCTGGGACATGCCTTTCCGTTTCCTTTACCGTTTTGAAAGAAGTGGTGATGAAATTATTTAAACAAAGTAAAGCGCCTGCCTGGGTTCGAACCCACGACCTAAAAACTCGTATGTCAGGGCCATTACCACTGGGCCACCACTGCATCGATGACAAAGCGCTACTGTATTAATTTAGCATCGCTACTAACGCGCGACTGTTTCTGGCGACATCGGGCAAATAAAGATTGGGGGTTGCCGCGGCTGTGAAGACACAGACAGGCAGATGTAGTCCACATGCATTCACAAGTAGTCACTACGTACGATTGTGTAGATATTGCATCGCGTCTGTATCAATTCTGCATCGCGACGGTATCAATGCTGAACCGCGGCTGTATCGCGACAGTAGCACTTTTTTCGGGTAGGTTCAAGAAGTCGTTTTTCAAGTACCACTTATGCTTATGATTGTACAGTTTAAATTATGTGATATCTATAACTAGCAAGAGGACTAACCTAATGCTTTTTACCTACTTACTGGGTACTTACTACAAATACCAGACTAGTAGAAATAGACTTCGACTGTGTTGTTTATAACTCCAATTAATCAATCAAATACACTGCTAGACATCGGTTTGTTCCAAAATAAGCCACATCGGAGTTATAGTAATTTCATACAACTATCAGAGAATGACAGTTGTGTTTTGAATCGAATTTAAATCAATTTAAAATTTATGTTGTACCTAATATATTAATTTGCACACCTCAATAGGGTATATACAATGTACATTTTATACCTGTAACACCTTTTTAACATGTATTATGCAAATAAATGATTTGATTTTGAATTTACGGACAATTTAGTAGTCAACTTGCTAAACAATTTTTTTCCCTGACTACATAAAATTCAAAAATCTCTTCTGCTTTTGACATTTTAATTGTGTGTTGTGTATTGATTCTTATCAATGCCATTAAACCAGTGCTAAGTCCACACGTCTCGTGCACTATCGATTATGTGTCAGTAACAGTCGTGAGAGGGCGCACAACCAATGCTTGAACATCTAAAGGGCCCTTTCTACGTGGGGTCGCATTGGAGTTGTAGTTTTGAGCCTGGTTGTTAATAATAAATACCTGCGCCTATTTTCAACAAGAAAGGGGCTGTTGTTATTTTAGACTGAGAAAATGAGAACATAGTCGTACTTACTTACTTTGAAAAGTAAAACTAGGAACCCAGTTTCTTTTTTCCAGACCCTTCGTATTTTTAGACAAGTCATAAATACTGCTTAGTTCTTTCGGCCCAGTTCAAATGTTGTTCCTATTTATTTCAGTTCTGAAGTAGACGAAGCCTGTGTCTCTCTCGATATCGATTGTAGGACATGTCCACCGAGCGGCTTAAGCGTCGATTAATTAAGTTCTGTAAGAGCACAGTCACCCTATTTTCTAAGATAGCCCAACCATGACACCGCACTTTTAATTTTCTGGTGTCACGAGTTACTGCGATAAAGCCATCCCCCTTCTTCACCAGTTCCCCACTAATGAAAAGTATGCGATGAATGGGCTTCTTATTAAAAGTGTAGAAAAGTTTCGTGAAGACAAAGTTCTCTCTATTGTGTTGTTAACACCATAAAATAATAGAATTGCTGTGCAGAGTCTTCTGTCTTTTTGTTGCGTTGTATGAATTCTGAATGTTACTTTTTGGCCGGAGGCGAGGAATATTCTTGGTAATTTTAGTTCACTCGTAGACCGGTAAAAGGTCGTATTTTGTCGAAATATAATATTTACAACGTAGGTACTTTGCACGATATTCCAAAGTTTTAAATAGAGGCAAGTATTCCGTAATTAAAGCGCTGCTCGTACCTCCATGATCAGGACGGTCTCTGTTGGTCCGGCGACGCGGTCACTCCACTGGAGGCTGCCATTGACAGGTAATCGATGCGGTTTGCTAGTTTATTTGGCTATCGGTTCCGCTCTCAGCATGTGTATCTACTCGATATAATCGATACAGACCCCCAGCTTAATACGATTATGAATCGGATCGTATTCGATTAAAGCGATTCCGATATGACTGCGCGTTTAATAACGTGCGGGAAACTTGGATATCTACTTACCTGTTTACGTTTCAGGTAGTTATTGTGTTAGGTATGGGATCCCTTGGGGTTCTTAATCCTCTTCAGGAGATGACAATTTAGCATTTAAATTAGTGAAGGGAGGCGTTAATGCTTTACTATCTTATGCCTTGGATTATTTAGCTTCATTAACTCTTCTAGATTAGACTTTTAAAGCTTTCATTGAAACGTGTCTCTGTGGTTGAGAATTATAAATGGTTCCTATTCTGAAAAAGAAAAACCAATTGTTGATAAAATTATGGTCAGAATGAAGTTCATGTCACTACCTACTTAATCGTTTTATCACTCAGAAATACTATCAAAAACTCATTAGGAATTTTTCCTTGCACTAAATTAAACCAAAACCGTTATATATCTGTGGATTTAAGAACAAGATCTATTGGAAGTATGATCGAAATGCGTTACCTACAAAGTTCTCTCAGCGAGGCTTATTATCTCGTCTAGTTTGTGGCATGTAGGAGTTTGCACTTATGATGTAGGTGCATCGGTTTTACCGATGCACCTACATCATAATTGTTAGAATTTCATAACTTTGCCGTAGAATACGTGCAAATTTTGTAATACAGCCTTGTATTACAAAGTTTGTAGAACATTTACACAGATTCCTTTGTCCAGTCGTAATAAAAACGGTTGGTAGAATGTAGACTAGTTTCTTGTGTCGTAGATATCTAGAAGCATCGAGCCAGCTGCGTCGGACGTCTGTAAGTTCGGTTCGGCTCCGGCACGCGCGAGATGGGACAACTTTTAGCCGACCTATTTACTGCACAACACCGGATTGGACTTGTACCACGGTACCTGTAACTTTGAGTGCCGTATCTGATGGATTCAGCTGATGTAGGTTGACAATCTTGCGTGTGTGGCGTAAAGTTTTGTAGGTTTGCATCGCTTCGAACACTGTAGCAACAGTTCTGTTCGATTTAAGTTTCCTGTTGTGAATAGTCTTCAAAAAAAAAAAAATCGGTGTTCTAGTACTCGATTTTGAAATGAAAGAAGATACAGAAGAAAATACATTTATTTGCGGCAAACATGACGCATAAAAAGAACACAATCACAAACAAAATAACAAGTTGGTGGAAAACATGCGTCACATCCACGCAAAACGGCCATCGCTCAGCATAATGCTAAGATCCTATACGAGACAGAGCCCCAGCGCTGGTTTTCAGCGACAGCCGGCGTTGACGTGATGACGTCAACCAGTGCAGGATACGATTAGAAATAAATACAAACAACAATAAAAAAAAAGAAATAAAATAATGACAAATGAAATGAAATAACTAGCTTTAGATATTGACAATAGTAATGAGAAAGTTATCATTTTAAATTGATACGTTTCAGAACCACAAGATAAAATTTTCAAGCTCGTCTATGAGATTCAAGACGAATCATCAACAAATACCTAAAATCAGCTAACAACTCCGCAAATGAAATTAGTGAGAAAAAAATTATTCGGCGCGAACACGCTTCGAATAAAATTGATGTCAGAGACGATATCATTAACTTTATCATGATTCTTCAATTGATTGGGGATTTTTCGTCCGTGGCTGAGTTAGTTCGCGAAGTATCCGCAAGTCGGAAGTGCGAGGACGTGCTCTCCAGTGGGGTTGGAAGTTGGCGCGTGATTGGCCCCATTGTTAAACCTCAATAGTCCGTCTTGAGACCGCTAACTGAACCGTTTCATGCTCCATCCGTTGTGATTATTCTGACTTATCAGTTTGATTTTTGTAGGTTAGTTGGTATGGTGTGATTTCGCGTCTTCATATTTTTTATTATCCCATAGTTTAACTCCATCTTTTGTCCATGGATAAATATTAGAGGGAAAATTTTAATAGGTCTGAAACGGTTTCTTTTTGCTTTAAAATTGTAATTTTTTTTATCAACTTTATTGCGTTGAAAAGAAAACATCATGAAATTCACTTTAACAACTTAATTAAGATGCAATGGCGCAATTTTAAGTCAATTTCAAAGCAGGCGGCAAAGTATTTTAAATTTAAAAATAAATACAATACAAAATAAGTAATTGAATTCGCCAATACCGTGATTACTCTCACAATAACACAAGAAAGAGAGTTCAATCAGACGCCGCGCCCGCCAGTGCCGTCGTCGGCTGACCGTTTACCAATATCTCAGCTGAATGGACCTCAATTAAGCCTCACAGACTAACCTAGAATAAATCTCTTGCCCTTAAAATTCAATTCCTTAGAATATCGTAACGCAGATATGACAATCGAAATGTAGATTACATTCTGTCGCGAGATGAATTTTTATGAATTATAATTTTCCAATCGAGTGTGAGGCGCACTGTCGAGTCACGTTTGGGAGGTTGAATT
Organism: Apamea epomidion; assembly: GCA_947507525.1. Lineage (NCBI taxonomy): Eukaryota > Metazoa > Arthropoda > Insecta > Lepidoptera > Noctuidae > Apamea > Apamea epomidion. The sequence goes on along the minus strand of OX382238.1, from coordinate 9,954,276 downwards.
GTCCCTCTACGTGATGCTGCTTCAATCATTATCCCGGGTACTTATCGGGAGTACTGCACTTGCATGGTTATGAATCTTTTGCCCAAAGACTTGCCCGCGATTTTTGTTTGTGTTCCGAAATATAAAAGAGCGTGCTTTATGGGAGCATTTATTTTCAATATGCATGCCATCAGTGTGTAGTGGCTTTTTGTCTTCGTATCGGACGGTCCGCTCGGTATTTGGGAAAGATGAAAAGAGACAATGGCTGGCTTTTACTAAAATGACTGTGAAAGCATCAGTGCCTAGCGTGTTTACTGATCAACCACAGTGGGAGTGCGTCAATGAAATATGATGACGTAAAAAATACTCCTCCTTATATTCCTCTAGTCCCTGTCTTTTGCATCAGAATGGATGAGTTTTTAAAATGTACAACATAAATAACATCTATAACATATATCTATCTACTCACAAATACAACGTGTTTTTTTTAATATACTCTAGAGGGTCATTGTACTCATCATTATGAACAACTTACTATGGGACCAAACCAGAAATCGCGAAACAAAAATCAGGTGTTCCCTACATTTTGACGAGTTATACGAACATAAATGTAGGGAACAGCAGATTTTTATTTAGTTACAGTTTTTTACCTAGAGTTATGGGATATCAAAAAAAGCACGTTGTATATGTATAGTCCTCCAGACCGCATTTCAGCCATGGCGGCCAATCACAACGGAGACTACCCTTCGGCGCGAGAGATATTATAGTGCAAAAGTATGTGCGCAGAGCCAGGTGCACTCTCTCTTCCCTTACTCTCATAGTTCAATGGGACGGCAATCCGACACAAACGGGGAGAGATCAGACACCAACTGCTCAACGTGCTTTCCGAGGCACGGGGGTATCACACCGCCAACTTCCAAATTCCGGGCTGTTAAAAAAACCCAATAATACTGCCTGATCCGGGAATCACACCCAGGGCCAAGACTCGGCAGAACACTCAGTAGTCATAGATACATAGGTACTTACTTAACATCGTAATTTTCCCAGTGTAAACTGCTTTGTGATCTGACCGGATTCTTAAATAACGCGTCTGTGTTGGACATTTCTAAAGAGGTTTTAGGCAAAGGCTCTTGGCGGAAAATCTTTTACTAAAAGTTACAGGACGCAATGACCGGAAAACAGATGTCACAACAACGCGCTATTTAAAAAGCTTATTGTTAATGTTTTAAGAAATGTGTGAAATACGTCATTGCTGTTTTGTGTGCTTCGGACAAAGAAAATATCATGCTTTCACTTTTGGTGACTGTTGGTGTTGTACCAAAAATATACTCTATAACTATAGAGTAACTGTCACAACTGTGAGAGAGAGACAATTATCTCATGTCCAGTCAAGACGCTCCTATGGCTATAATCACCTTACCGTTAGATACTTTGTAATAGTTTATAGCAGGGTCATCATGTTCAGCGGTGAAGACAGCTGATTGATAACGGTACTACTTATATTGAATTGTAATATAACCCAACAGGTGAAACTAGAATCTCGCCCGTATACGTCATAAAGCAGGTCTCACGCTCTTCTCCCGCTAAGTCTTGGCACAAGAAGGCGCACGTCAAAACGCCAACACTTACAACACAATGCAGTGCTTATCCCTAGTCAGGCGGAGTCCACAGTACGATAATACCTCTTCAGTGAGAGGATTATGCCGTGAAACGATTCTACTTATCGTCGCCTACCGTCTCTGGCGCTGCACTGCCAAGTAAACAGCCCCCAGATAGTTCGCTGCCGGCTTATGCTGCAATGCAAAATTGTTTCATATTTATAATCTGTGTCTTTTTGTCTTTTCCGACACAATTAAATAATCTAACCTATCATTTGAGTTGATATAAAAATTGATAGCTAATAAATATTTAAGTGTATTTAAAATAAGGCTTAGAGAGACAAAGTTACAATAAAAGTATGAAAATGCACCGTCAGGGTGTTGTAGGAGGAAACTGGGCGGGGGAGCCGCTAATGCCTCTCGGAGTGCGGATTACTTCATGAAATGGTCGCGCTTAGCGCCACTCCAGCGTGAAAGCTGCCTGGCGATCTGTTTGCGCCACCCACTTCACAATACAATCAAGTGTCAGTCAAAAGATACCGCTTTACGAATAATACTGTAACCTAGAAAACAAGATGGAAATAAAATTCGAAATTGACCTTTTCGTAAAACAACGTGCAGATAATACAAGGAGGGTTCATTTCTATGGGAGAGTTACTTTTATTGTCGTCAACGGATATCTACAAACTGGGGCAAATCCAGGGGGTCTCCAGGGGGCAGCAACCTTTTATGCAAATTTTAGTGGCCACCCTAAAAGAGCTTATGATCATTGTTATCTTGTTTGAAAAAAATGCACACCTAGGTATCTTGCCGGTGTTCCAGGAAACATTTCCTTACTCTCGCACGTCGATTGTTGAACTTCAGTTGACACTTCGAGCGGAGTTGGGAAGGAACTTTTTATTTTCCTTCCCTCTATTGGCTTCCTTCAGTGAAACTTTGTCTAGTGGCAATGGAAACCAACATTGATTTAAAACAGATGAAACTTGTCAGCGAGTTACTGTTACTTCACGAGTTTTATTGACAAGTGAAAAACGAAAAAATATATGACTTCTTATGTAGGAGTCTTCTACGTTTTTGCTGTAAACATTGATTGTTGGAACAGAAACGAATGAAAGTTATTTGATTGGTTAATCTGAACAATGTTTAGATACCTACATACATATACATATCTAAGTAAATACCTACTAGGAATATTTCGCTATGTTTTGATGTTCATAGAGGGCTGATTTAGCGACGACTAACAGAGCTTTAAACCTGTATTTTCACTTCTACGTCACTTATTGCTAATACGAAAAAACTAAGCAAGTTCATACCGTAAACAAACCGTAGTTTTTTCCGCGTTTCCCCGAAAAGTTTAAGCATATTATTATCATTTTTACCATAAATTCTCCGCTGCTTAGAAATATTCTCCCAAGTTCTCGTTCCAATGCACGGTTAGACACACCCAAGCCATCTTTACTGCAATAAAGGATCAATAAATCCAAAACAAAACCCCGGTACGTAAGGGCTCAACAGGAAATGTCCCTGTACCTATATTTCACGCGGGTTTTTGTTTATTTTTTCTTTATTGCGTAAAATACGTATCGCCATTTCCATTGACTTTACCCAGATAAAGTTGTTTGCCTTCGTTTCTATATAAAATGTAGTTTTGCTTATGGAAAGCTTATTTCTTCATCTAGTCGTTAGATACAGGCGGGCTGACTGCGAAGCCTGGATTTGTTTTGCACTGCTGCAATTACCTTTTGTTTCTGTTGGATTTTCTCAACAGTTTCTGAAATAGGAAATGTTAAAATCATAATTTCATGTTTCTGTCGAAGTTAAGCTTTTAGAATAAGAAAGTTCGTTGAACAAACTAATGCATTGTAGAGTGTTGTTGTAAGCTTAATCTGTAGCCAAGTGATTTTTTTTAAGTTTACATTAAGTTGCGTTTTGATAATAAATGGTAATAAAACAAATGCATCACATATTTGGCTACTTATGGCATGCAGTCTGATTCGTTTTTCATCTAAAATTAGTCAAACGTAGGTACCTTACTTATTATGATCCCATCGCCCAATAAATATACTACATAACTGTCCTCGAAGATTAATAATTCTTGGCATGTAACAAGCATGTTGTTATTAAAATAATCAAAAAATATCACATTATTTATTACAAAACTTAGGTTGTTACGTATAGTAAACATTAAACGATGTTTATTATTCATCATAAAACTCGCGAAGCATCTCGCTTGGAGCTATCGAGTAGAAAAGTTGCTTCCGTTTAGTTTGTTCTCAGCGCCGACCGAATGGAAAATTGCATTGTTTATATAAAGGTTAGTATAAAATAGGTAAGTCTTTTCTATTTGTATTTGGACTTTATAGCTAACAAGAAACTGTATTTTGTTTACTTTACTGGGACATTTTTCGCTGTAGCTTCGCGTTGACTAGATTGCGAGTAGAATGACCTTCGGGGTAATTGCGTACGCTATCAGTAGTAATGGCTTTTATTTTGACAGTTCAACAACATTCATTGCATTATTTTCGTTGTAGAGGAGACGAATTCTTCGAACATATGAAACAATGGATTCGAAATATCCTTCAAAATGATTCGGATGAGCTGTCTAAAAAAACACCTTGCTCTCTAAAGGTGCCACGTCCTATTGGCGCCAATTCTGTATGAATACCATAATAACAGGAGAACAAGAAGTAATATCTAGCAGGCTAATTAGTTTGCAGATCTCGTGCTCAGTTCTCATGCATGTTAAGGCGGCATATTCTGAAGTGTCGTCATCGTCACCTGTTATGAAGTTTTAAGTCGACCCAAATTGTAAGCTCACCTTCCGTCTCTTTCTTATTTAACGTGGAAGTAAAAGATAGCTATTCTTTATGGACGCTGTAAATCGATGCTAATATGTCTCTTCGTTTTCTCTTTTCAAACTTTAAACTAACTGGTCGTGCCAACGATAACTAAAGCTTTTGTTCTAGGAAATAGTAAATAGATAAGAGATGAGGGATCTTTTAAGCCATGATTTTAGTAATAACACAGAAGGGTAGCAGGAAGAACATTGATTTTACGTGAACTTTCCAAGTTCACCTGATGTTTTCTCAACAAGATATCGACTTACTTTTTCCTGTCAGTTTGCTTCTAAGACTGATATTTGCCATGACAAGGACGTGACATGTCTTCTGTGTAAAAACTAAACACAGCAATGCTCGTAGGTACTACAGGTTGTAGTACCTACGAGCATTGCTGTGGTTAGTTTTTTCGACAAAAACTTCAAATACCCAATGGTTGTTAGACACTTTCTACGTTCAAATTTCTACCATTGAACATCGATTAAATATTTCCGAACGTTTTCAATACCTATTGGCTTTCTTGATATTTTTAGTACAAACACATAAAATTTTCGTATTGTAGCAAATGGAAAACGTTATCACGGCGACGGTAACGTTTCCTGTGATCTCCTGTAAGCCGAGATTAGGTCGGATTGAGTCGAACCGTGCCACCGAACCGGTTATATTGAAGACGTATGTAGAACGTCTGAACACACTCTTAATACCTATTAACTTGTCAAGTTCATTAATGAGAATTTCTTTAGATGATTTCCTTGTACTACATGGTTATGAGGTCGTCTCATTTTAAGTGAACTTATTGAACAATGAATATACTTGAGGTGTTTTCAAAAACTGACATTAATTTTTAATGCTCAATGTTTTCGTCCTTTTTTATAATCATTGGTATTAATTACTCACACTAGGTACTTGTAAAACAAAGTGTGGCTAAATATTAGTATAGATAAGTAAAGTTCCACATGAATAATGCTGGCTAGTGTGAAAATTAGTAGGTAAGCCACACTAAAATATTCCTGCCCCATAATACTGAGTGGCGTGCAATTTGGACGGAATAATCTCCACATTTAGAATTAGAGGTTCGCTTTAAGTCGTCGTAAATATAGCGCAACATAGTTATTTTGAAAAGGCTTGCACGCCGTGCCCGCGGCGGTGCGCTTGGCGGAATATAATAATAGTCGTCGGGCCACCGTGGAATATCATCTCGGTACATTGTGAGAGGCAGGATGCTCATTAGATGAACGCCCCGGGCCGCGGCCGCACCGCCCCGCTTAGTACCTACCTTCAGACACACTGCCTGCATGCTGCCACTGCACTTCGTATTCTAATTAGGTTTACTTTTTACCCTCTCCCTAACATTAACTGCTTGCCAAAAGCTACAAATTGGTGCCTCCGTGGCCTACTTTTTCCGTCCACTGCACCAATAATATAAATTTCAGGATCCTTCCCAACGACATTCTGATAAGACCGAAACGAGCAACTGAAACGGAAAGTGTTCATTCTGAAGTAATATCTTACGATAAAGTTTTAGTTAGAACCTATTATAGGATATACGGCTCACGGATCTAATAGGCTTTAACCTCTTTATGTTATCGCCTAAGTTGAGTGCGGTGTTAACAATATAATTATAACGACTACTGTAACTCAACACTGGAATAATGTCTGAGTGAGTTTGCGAAGCCGATGTAATATTTTAATCTTATCATTCGAGTCAAGTTTCATGTCTCGCGAGGAAAGTTTGATCCGCGGTTCAAGTTTCGAGACGAACGACGAGCTTACAACTGTGACTGTGGGCTCTACTCAGAACGCTGTACTTTAATGGGGCCGACACCATTATTGATGTATCTAACAGTTTCCATACGTCATCGAATATCCTACTATGTTCCAGACTCTTTTTGTTTATAAAATACTTGTAGTATAACTGCTATAGTGGGCACCTACTAAAGTAATTTTATTTAGAACTAGCTGTAACTTCGTTTGCATGTGTTAGATTTTTCAGTATATACTATAGTAGTATATGTACCTATACCTATATATTACCCAAATAACAAGCTTTGAATATCAGAATGGTTACTAGTTAGTTATTTACTGTGTATGAAGGTCATTATTGAATATGGTTTGTAGGGAAAGGGTTTTATGAACTAAAGCACGGATAGACAAGGCTAAACATTTATTGAAATTTAGGCTTGTCCGTAATTAATCAGAAAACTAGTCATCCGTTCGTAAAACTAGGTCATCATGGAGAATAAGGACAAGAAACTCCATGGAAACAGTATTAAAGTATTCTATCAATACATTTATTACGTTGTCATAAGTTATCGTTATCTTTAAAAACAATTAATTCTATCTCTTGGACAACGGTCCAAGAGAACTCAAAATAATAGCAACATAATAACAGAAGCTAGGAATATTGGCCATAATATGACTTACACAACAACATAGTCATAATAAGCAATCATTTTAAGGTATAATCTCAAATTACTTAACTTACGTGACATCTGGTCGATCTATTCTGCATAACAACGGCACTAGAACTAACCAACTGAACATCTACCAAGCAACTGCCTTGATAACGTCGTTACAATGCTTTTTATAAACTACCAACGTCTTTTACGTCAAACATCTACCGCCATTTTGAACCAATTACAGATCATCATGTATTTTGGCTTAATATCTTCTAACATAGGTAATAATAAACAAATCTTATGTAGTGAAACCGTTTTAAAACATTATAAGGTAATTAATCAATTTAATAAGAGTTGATTATTAATTCTTAGACATCATCAAAAAGTATATCAACATCAACTGACAGTATTGTGCCAATCATTTGAAACAACCTATTATTTTATTATTTATGTACACACAGTAAAATACATAGGGATATGACATAGTTATAATATGTGTAGGTACAAAGGTACTGCTTATTTCTTAAGAAATTACTTCCAGCAGACCTGCGAAAGGAGAAGTAAAAAAGAAATGTAGACAATAGTGTGTGAGAACAAGAAGAGAAAAATATGAATGTGTGAAGTCTAAAACAAAAATATTAAATATACCTACACATAATGACGCAAAAAATAATAAATAAGTATACTTAAATAAATATATTATACAAAAATATATAAACACATATATATATATACAAATACTCACGGTATAGAGGAAAGGTAATGCTCTTTTAATCGACGTTTAAATAGAGAAATAGTTTTTAAATCACGTATGCTAGGCGGAAGTGAGTTCCACAATCTTACAGCATGGACAGAGAAGGAATAAGAATAGTAGCTCGTTTTATGAGGATGAGATTTAAGGATGGATCTTAGGTGTGATCTACACGGTGCGGCGCTAGAGCGAGCGTAAGAAAAACGCTCACGCAGGTAGGAAGGATCCATCCCGTCTTGTGTAAGATGTTGAAGAGTAGACATAAAATCCGAGTGTTCCTGCGAAGGTGGATTGGGAGCCACTTGAGTTCCTTGCGAAGGTTTTGGTCATACTTTCGAAGACCGAAAACAAAGCGAATGCACCGGTTTTGCAAGCGCTCAAGCTTGTTTAATAGCTCCTCAGTAGCATCCAGGTAGTAGGCGTCGGCATAATCTATAATCGGCTGAATAAATGTTTGTGCCAAAGAAATTTTAGTCTTCAAGGGCAGAAGCATTTCAGCGAATGAAAGGAGAAATGTACCTTTCGGCTGACCTCATTGACCTGAGCACGCCACGAAAGATTGGAGTTAATAACTACACCCAGATCTTTAGCGGTTTCAGTATAGTCAATGCGAACACCATCGAGATATAAAGGCATGAGAGATGTTGTTACATCTCTCATGCCTTTATCAGCCACATTGCGAACGAATCTGCTGTCGATAATCATAGCCTGGGATTTAGTTGGGTTAATTTGCAAACCAAATGACTTGGCCCAAACGCTGACGTAAGCCAGATCATGATTCAGAGAAGGACTCCTCCAGGCGAACACACTGAGAGCGTCCCCGAAGATAAGAACTGAACCAGGCTAAAGTGGAAGAAAAGAAATTGATAGATTTGAGGAAAACTAGTAAAATGTTGTAATCCAATGAGTTGAAGGCGCTACTAAAATCGAGCAATACAATAACAGTAAGTAACTTATTCTCCATTGCCCAGCGGATGTCGTCAGTCACATTCAAAAGCGCGGTTATACTGAGTACTAAGACCTGAGCGAAAACTGTATTGAAAAGGGGATATTATCTAGTTTGACGCCAAGAAAAATGATAATTATCTATGAACTATGTGCTCAAAAACTTTAGAGAGAAATGGGAGAATAGAAATAGGTCTAAAGTGGGTAAATAAAGTAGGATTGTTAGTTTTAAGTAAATGTATTATGTGAGCCTGTTTCCAAACTGACGGAAAGGAGCAAGAGGAAAATGAGTAATTGAAATTGTGAGTGAGAACAGGAAGTAATGAGGAAAGGATAAGAGTTATCATTCTTGAACACAACTTATCATTACCGACTGCTGAAGAAGTTATCGCAAGTATTGACTACTTAACGTCATCCTCAGTAATATCTTTAAGCTTGAAGTGAGAATACTGTGGTACCGGTAAACTAGCAAGACTGTCCAGTGTCGCAGCCTTCACATACGGATCAAAAGAAAAGGGAAGGAGAGAGAAATGCTTATTGAGATCATTGAGGTTCACATCCTTACACTGGTTGACTGGTGACTTGCCTATGTCTACAGATTTGAGAAATTTCCATACATCAGAAGAACTGCGGTTATTGAGTTGGTCGTGGAAATAGCGTCTCTTAGAATCTTGACACAGAGGCCTGCAGCGATTACGTAACGATTTGTAGTAAGAGAGATTCAGCTCTGAAGGTCTGCGCTTATATCTGCTCTTAGCTTTATCCCTGCGAGCCATAAGCTCTTTAATTTGTAGCGTTATCCATGGTGCAGGGCTATGTCTAACTTTGACACGTCGCATGCTGATCATATAATTCGAGAACGGTTGCGTTAAAACAATTCACCTTATCGTCGATGTCATCGAACTCAACCAGAGGGGTCCAGTCGCACTACGTCGGGGGGAAACTCCACACCCGCGGCAAATTGCTGCGGAGCGGACGGACCTCCGGCGCGGTCTCATGGTGGAATGGAAGGCGCGACTATCGCAACCCAGCGCAGGGCACGCCACGATAGCGGCGGTAAGACCCCTCTTTGAGGAGTGGCTAGAGAGGCGTCACGGCGCTCTCACCTACCGCCTGACGCAGGTTCTCTCCGGACACGGATGTTTCGGGAGGTTCCTGCACATCATCAGGCGGGAGGAGACGCCCGGGTGTCACCACTGCGAGGATCGGCCAGAGGACACGGTGGAGCATACGGTGGAGGTCTGCCCCGCTTGGGCAGAGCACCGCCGTGTCCTCGTAGAGGCGATCGGCAGCGGCGGCGACCTCTCGCGCCCAGCCCTGGTGCAAGCTATGGTCCGGGGCGAGAGGGAGTGGGAGGCGGTCACCTCCTTCTGCGAAGCAGTCATGCTAGCGAAGGAGGTGGCGGGATGGGCGAGGGAGAGATCCTCACGCCTCAGCCGCCAAGGGAGACGCTCCGGGCGTCGGGAGCCGCGTGACGACTCCCGGCCACCGTAGGCGCGGGCCTGCGGGTGGAGAGCAATGGGTAGCTCTCCGTCCGATCAGGACCAGGCCCGTGCCGGACGGCGTGTATGTGTTCCACGCGCGCCTCAAAGAGATGTCAGCGTAGTTGACGGGGCCCGACAGGGCCGAAGCCTGCCGGGGTAGCGGGATCGTCCGAAAGGGTTACCGCTGCCCTGGTACATAAAGGGCTAAGGAAGGAACACGGGTGGGTTTTAGTCAGTAAGAGTCTGACACTCCCTTCTGCTCCACCCAGAGCGGGAGGGGTAATTTGATGATTTCCCATCCTGAAAAAAAAAAAAAAAAAAAAAGGGGTCCAGTCGAGATCGCCGGCATCACGCTGCAAAGCTTCCAGATCTATGCCCTTGTAGTTACGGAGATATAAAAGCTGGGACTTACGCTTTGGAACACGGATACGATACGAAAGGTAAATGAGATCGTGGTAACAAAAAGTAGCCGTAAGTTCACCATGGTAAGAAACATTACTAGGAGAGGAGACAATCATAAGATCTAGAAGCAAGGGTGTACAATTAGGAAAATAGTGAGTTGCAGAAAGAGGCAAAACTTGAAGATTGAAACAAGACAAGAGTGAAAGAAGTTTAAGGGATCGAGTGTCATTTTTAATCAAGCAGGTATTAAAATCACCCATTAAAATAACGTGCTCATACATGGGGCAAAGATCACTGAGTGTGGAGTCGAGAGAATTGAATTAGTCTATGTGAAGATTAGGACTGTAGAGCACTGCAAGCAAAACTTTTGTGTGATGAACAGTAATCTCAACAAACAAGTATTCAGCCGACTCAGAATACCGTGAAGGAGATGAACTGACCTATTAAATTAAAATAGCAATATAAAATTTAAGATATACTACAAGTATAATCAAATTTTACTAAATCATTTATAGTAATAACATTTAAGTGTTTTTTACAAGTTAAGACTGTTGTTTTTTGTAAACACAAAAAATTATCAAATTAAAATGAAATTCAAACATCTAGTCAAATTAGGTAGATAGATACTTCTACGTTGCATTGGTCCCAAGCTTCGTAAATGTGACAGATGCCATTATCCAACAAACAATATTCTAATATTATAATTATATCAAAATGAAATATCTAACACATGCATATCGGAAAATAAATTGAATTTAATAGGTTTTAACCCTTCAGTCGCAGAATGTACCTTTCGTAAAATGCACCCCATACGCAAAACGTAACATTCTCAAAATGCACCTTTCTCAAAACGTACCTTTCTCAAAATGCATCTTTCTCAAAACGTACCTTTCTCAAAACTTACCTTTCTCATAATGCACCTTTCGTAAAACGTACCTTTTTTTCTACATTAACTCTTTTACAGTGCTACAGGTAATGAAAATGCAAATTAGGGATTGATAATTGTATTTATAATCAAATCATATCACAAAGTCGAACTAAATCATTTCTTTATACTCATATGTCCACCGAATAAATAAAAAAATAATGTCAAACAGAAGAGCTTTACACACATCTTGGTGTCTTACAAATTACAAAATAAAATCACCTAAAGTCCAATAAACGAAATAAAAAACTTAAAAAAAAAACAACCGACTTCCAAAAACACACAAAGTGAAAAATAACTTTAATTTCAGAAGTTCATGATTTTTCAGTAGTCGGGTTTTAGTTTTTGAACTAATTTTTTTTTTTACTTTATAGTTTTTTTTTTGTAGCTTTTTATTTTTCACTTTTTAGTGGGTCAGTTTGTAATTTATAAAAACGAATTTCAAAATCGGTTCAAAATATGACGGAGAAATCGGTGGATATACATAAAAAAAAACAGTCTAACATAGAACCTCCTCTTATTTCGAAGTCGGTTAGTAAAATAGTCATTTGTTCTCCGTAAAACTTAAATATTAGATTTAACAAAATATTTAAAAGAAAATATTCTCATAAGACATTGATAAGATAGCCGTGGTCGTATGCCACTTTGCCCTAAAGCTTATGATCGTTTACTACTGTTAGAATGTATTATTTTGTTTTGGAAGGCTAGAAGTTATGAGGGAACAGATGAACATACATACATACCTACATACCGGTGAAAATCATAACCCTCCTATTTGCTTCACCGTAGTCGGGTAAAAATAACTTTAATTTTGGAAGTCGGTGCCTTTGTATTTTAGTTTGTTGCCACCGACTTCCGAAATTAAAGTTATTTTTCACTTTGTGTTTTTTTTTTTGAGTTTTTTATTTCGTTTATTGGACTTTAGGTGATTTTATTTTGTAATTTGTAAGACACCAAGATGTGTGTAAAGCTCTTCTGTTTGACATTATTTTTTTATTTATTCGGTGGACATATGAGTATAAAGAAATGATTTAGTTCGACTTTGTGATATGATTTGATTATAAATACAATTATCAATCCCTAATTTGCATTTTCATTACCTGTAGCACTGTAAAAGAGTTAATGTAGAAAAAAAAGTACGTTTTACGAAAGGTGCATTATGAGAAAGGTAAGTTTTGAGAAAGGTACGTTTTGCGTATGGGGTGCATTTCGCGAAAGGTACATTCTGCGACAGAGCCGTTTTAACTTGTATGCGCGGAAGCCTCATTCTTTTTCTAAAATAAATGTAGTCCGAGTCTCCTTATAACATCAGCAGCACCAGTGAATGTCCCGTCAAAATTGGCCCAGAGTTTCGGAGATTAATCGGAACAAACAGACACACAGATAGACAAATATAGAAAAATGATTTTTTTTTGTGTTATAAGTGCAGTATACATTATCATAATATACCTATATTATATTATAATATACTGTCATATACATTTACTAAAAGCTGATATTTTGACATTACAAACCGACACTTAAATTGTATTTATTTATATCAATGTATAGATTTGTGCAAAAAGACAGAAGAAGAAGAAAAGTATTTATTTTCATATTTTGTATGTTCAGCAAAATTGTTTATCTACTCTGTGGAGTGTCGTTGTTTTGAGAAACAATCTCTTTCGCACAAGCTCGGCGGTGACTAAGCATTTTCAAAGTTAAGAAGGCTTGTTTGGCCGCTTCCGATATTTGTTAAGCCCGTGTCGGTTTTACAAGATGCCAGCTTGAGATAATTAATGTGTAGCCTCGTAAAAGCCTTCTTAGTAATTTAACAACTTCTAATTGAATAAAACTTAGCAACCTTTGTCCTGTTACATAATAATTTAATTATATACTGTGAACTAACAGCTGACACTTTTTATTGTTAAAGACTACGCCTGGTAAACGGTTTGGTGATTGCTATTTACTGTTAGTAGCTCAGATTATGGTAATCATTTTATGAATCAAATCGTTTGTTTGAGTTTCATGGCGCCCATGATAAAAGGCAAGATGGCGATTTATTGTCAGGATTTGATGAATTATTTTATTTTGTGAAAAATACCAATTTTTCAACATACCTATATGTTTTTATTAAAACTCGACGAGGTTGGTGACCAAGCCGAATACTCTGAGAAAAAAACCGGTCAAGTGCGAGTCGGACTCGCGCACCGAGGGTTCCGTACAAATTTGTAGGTATGTAACAAAAAATTTACGGTTTTCGCAATTTTTCCTTTATCTGTGGTATAAGACGTTGCTTCTTGCCAAATTTTATGATTCTAGGTCAACGGGAAGTACCCTATAGGTTTTGATTTCCTTGCGAGTCTCGAAAATTTGCGGCATAAACGGCTGTGCCTTTTGATTACGTTGGCTGAGAAGTTTGATTTTTTCACAGCTCCACGGGTCAGTAGACCTGAGTATTTGATATAAATTCCAGCTAGATACCTCCACGCGTTCCTGAGACAAAGGGTCTTGACAGACAGACAGACGGACGGACGGACGGACAACAAAGTGATCCTATAAGGGTTCCGTTTTTTCCTTTCGAGGTACGGAACCCTAAAAATACCGAAATTCAGAGCTCAACGTCTCTTTTCCACGTCATGTTTTTTCCAGTCCATACAATTACCTACCTACATTCAATCTGCCTAGCCTTTTCCCAACTAGCTTGGGGTCGGCTTCCAGTCTAACCGGATGCAGCTGAATACTAGTATTTTACATGGTATTTTACTGCCTATATGACCTCCACAACTCAGTTACTGGGTAATACGATACCCCTTTGTAAGACTGGTTGTCAGACTTTCGAGCTTCTGACGACCCGTAACGACTGTCAAAGATCCACGATTGACAGCCGGGAGCAACGGCTGAACGTGCTTTCCGAGCCACGGAGGGGCCTTAGTATATGTGAATATGGTCATTGGTCACCCATCCACGGACCAACTGCGACAAGCGTAGCTTAACCTGATCGTTCGACCCGTGCGGCTGTTATTACTAAGCCACAAGCACCTCACCTTACCTCAATTGCCTACCTACATTGTAGGTAGATAATGATCAGATCATATCCAAACGACAAAGCAGATAGCAGAGATTATAATTACAACGTTACAATTTATTGACAGTAAACGCAAACTGTAATTCACTCAGTTTGTGCAGTTAAACTTGATGGGCGGAAATAGTACTAGGAGTAAATAACATAAGAACGGTACTGCGGACTACGGCCGAGCAACGTTAGTCACCGATTTTCATTTCAAATCAGTTTAAAACAACTTGTTCGAGCTGGGTTCAAAATGTTTCAGCATTTTGAATCCCTGCTGCATTTTAGCCGTTTCTAATGCCGGGAAATAAACTCTTGCCTACGGCTGTAAAAATAGTGAACAAATCGATTTCAAGTGGTTTTTTCCTTAACTTGCTGCCGCATAAGACCTAGCGTGGTTTGTGGATTCGCCTCTATTTCTTTCGTTCTTAAGTCGGTTGAATTTCGCCTTCCTTTGATGGTATCACATGGCAGCTATAACACTTGCATATCTACTTTCTATATGTTTGAAACAAAGACAGGTAGGTACCTAGCTATATGCAAGAAAACTTAGTTTTAAAAATATTTATTTGAATTCTCTTCCACGTGCTACTAAAGTACAGTCTGCACAGAGAGAAGAGATTGACATTGTTAAGAGGTTTAGTAACGGATGCGCTTGCTCGCTTACGCCATCAAGATGACATAATAAATGGAGGAGGGCGGCACAATTAATTGCTTCTAAGGAATGCGCCCAGCTGCAGCAGTGATAACATACATATAAGATGAATAGTCTACACCCAACTTACTACCGATTATAATATTATTTTGATGAATTTTTAACCAGTTCTGAATAGTACATTTTCCGCAGTTCAAGGTTAAAAGGTTTCCTAGTAAGCCTGCCTTTAATTAAACTGGAAATTTCCAGAACATCATTGATTTTACGTAAACGGATATTCGGGACGCCCTTTACCATTATCAGAACATTGTAATGAGCGTTCAATATTGCTCCCTCGCACTACTACAGACTCCGTAATCTTAAAACGCCACTTTACTTAGAGTCATTTGAGGTAACGAGACCATAACTCCGTCTTGTCTGGATACGGACTAATCCGGCGCTCACGAAACTCCGTAGATCCAGATAGAGAATAGAAATACGATTAGTGGGGTTTGTTTAGTTTGATTGGAGCCGACTAAGCCTGCATTACTTGGAGATAGCACGATTTCTTCGCGTCCGTGGTTGATAACTTCAATTCTGTGTAACAGCGGGATCAGTGACAGTTAATCTGTAAGCCGAGGTTCACACGATACACATCTAAGTCAGATGTTGTCTATCTAGCTTAGGACGGGTGGGAGTAGGTTAATGACTCGGAAATCATTCGGGTTAAGTTCCTTCGGGTTCGGATTGGAAGATAAGGGACCAACAGATTTGTTGGTGTCGTGTCTCCATCAGGATTCAGTGAAAGATTTAGGGACATTCACGTTCACTTTGACCACTATTTCTTTTTCTTAATTGAATTTAAGGAACGACAAATTCCCAACAGTATATGTTTCATGTATGTATTTGTTCATTGTCTATGTAAATAGTACACCACTCACTACGTGCAGTATTGTCTCACCTTATCGGTCTTAGCGACAAGACCGCCCATTGTGTCACCCTATGTAAAATTGTTGAATTTATATCTATTATTTTTTATGGTATACATCGTATAGAGTATTCTATTGTCTATCTACCTATAATCCACCGAGCATTAGAGTTACTAAGTTTAGATATTCAATTGTTTGATTAACAACATTGTGGTCGAAACAAATAGGTTTTGGTGTGGAACCGATATTATGGCTGGAGTAGTTTACAATTCGTTTGATTCTGTGGCTAGATTTGTCAATAACAGTTAAGCTTTGAAGGTGACGATAATTGATAACAATTAACAATGGGCCTTTATCTGAATTATATTAGTCTCACAATGCGAAAATAGTGTTCGTAAATTCATAAACGTTAGGCTGGGTGTAGGCGGCTACAAAGGGTTACAAGTTAGTTTTACTAATGTAGTAAAATGTAAGAGCAATATGTGTTTAGTGAGGTCACGACTACCTTGACGTATACATGTCATTGTATTTCGAGTCATTTGTCCTACCGGCATCGGCTCACAAAATATAGGCATATAGAGGTGTGAGGAACAGGGTGATGTCACTCATCCTCCATAGAAAAGGGAGGATCCTCCGACCAGACGGGTGTTGTGTCTGGCGGGCAACTGCCCAACGATTGATGTTGGGAAATTGTATCTATGCTAATTGCGCGGTAAACTCTGCTTGCGAGATGCAGGATTTGCGTGACGTCAGTATGACGCGTTGTCCGCATGTGGCGTTGTAGATACCGCTACATCACTCCCCTCCGGAGACCGGAGGTCGATAGTGGACTGAGTCTTGTATCTTGCGATGGTTGCCAGGCCAGCTGAGGTTCCAGTGAGTCGGAACCGGTTGCCGCATAGTTCACGGTGAGTCGGAACTGTCTGCGGAGTTGTCCCCAGTGAGTCGGGGTGGCACTGCGTTATATTCCAGTGCGTCGGGTGTACAGCGCCGGGTTGAGGCTGGCTGCTGCGTCGACCAGGAGGCGGGTGCTCTGCTTGTTGGCTGGCCGAATGTGCAGTGTGCTGTGCCGAGGTTGCTGATGAGGCTGAGGGTGATGACCAGGTATGCGCGGACGCTGCATGCTGGTGGTCAGGATACCCGTTGAGGCCGTGGGTGCTGGCTGGCTGGGTGACTCGCCGCTAAAGCTTGCGGGAGTGGTGATGATGACGTCACGCTGAAGTATTTGCACAAAGGCTGCGCTGACGTTCATGTTCAGGGTCACCAGTATAGAGGTATGAGGAACAGGGTGTAAAGTTCACTCATACTCTATAGAAAAGGGAGGATCCTCCGACCAGACGGGTGTTGTGTCTGGCGGGCAACTGCCCAACGATTGATGTTGAGAAATTGTATCTATGCTAATTGCGCGTTAAACTCTGCTTGCGAGATGCAGGATTTGCGAGTCGTCAGTATGACGCGTTGTTCGCATGTAATGTTTGTTGGTAATGGAAATAGATTTAATGGTCAAATCAAATCAAAAGTGATTTATTCAAATTAGGCTGAGAATCGGCACTTTTCGAACGTCAAAATTACATAAGTCAGTCCCCCAAAACGCCCGCCCCTCACCACTTCCTAGTGCTTTCGGTAGGAAGAAGAAGTGGTGCAACAAGCTCCCCAGCAGCACAGCTGTCTGTTCAGTTAGAAAAACCTACTTCTATATCATAGTAGGTATGCAAGTATATATGGTATGTTAGTAAGTAAATACTCCTCTGATTGAACATCAAATAATAAAATGATCACTTCTACAAATAAAAACATAATTTTCACCAATAAAACTGAACTAAGCAACCTCCAGTCTACCTATACTAGCCACTCCTATCTTAACCCGCTAGTGCACACACAGACCGCTGTGTAACTAAGTGAGGCCAGATTTCCGGTTCATTTATCTGGTGTCTCATCATAGTTCCGTTGCAGCCGGATGCAGGCGGTCAACGGTTAATTGATTACCCGGTAGTTACCCGGTTAACTACGAAAAGTGCTGCCCTTTTACACATCAAATACGGTTATGTTTGTAAAGCTTAATGCAAATTATTTAAACTGGTTATGTGCCAGTAAATTGGATCTATCGGATGGCAATTTGTTAGAGGATGTAGGAGGTTGTTATTCTTCGTATATTGACGTAACTATTTGATGTTCAGGAAGGTTCTCTGTGTATTATTAGTATGTATTATTATTTATTTGAAAGATATTTAAATAAGGAGTGAATTAAAAGCAGCAACTCAAAAACAGAGACTGCGTTTGACAGGCAATATTTTTTTAAATACCTATTTTTTATATTTTTATCAATTTCGTTCTACACAATTACTCAACCAACACAATAGACCTTTTATATATATAAAAGTATATAAAAAAGTCGTCTTTATAGTGAAGTCAAATACCAACATGATACATGCAAATTAAATAAACTGAAACATACAACACACACGACTTTGACAGATGTCGTAGTTTGCATACACAAGCGTTTGCATAACTAAGTCAATTTCAGTTAATAAGTCGGGATCGCTCGTCCAAATAGCTACAATGAAACCATTCATTTGATTTGTAAAGTATTAGCAGTACAATTTGTAATACGAGGAGGTATCGTATAAATTACGAGCGATTAGGGAAATAAGCGTAAAGTGATTTAGTCGTAATAGGTCGTATTAAGGACCGGATTAGTATATTTTAAGTGTTTTGTTGTTCGGGTGTTCTCGGTATTTTCGGTTTACTGTTTTTGCTTATTAACATCAAATCAAGGTTCAAATGCTAAGTATTGTTCTAGGCATGTTATTGCATTAGTAGTCGATTAGCGGACCAATTTAATGTTTTGCAAAATTATTACGGCACATTAAAAAAGAAGATATTAACGTACATTATCAAAGTGCTAGGAGATTAAGGTACGCAGTAACTATGACTACCCTACGCTTAGCATACTACGCTACAAAAAATTGCGATGTAGTACTTGGTTGGAACCAGTTTACTACGCAGACCATGCTACGTCGATTGTGCTACGCCGACTGTGCTACGCAGACTGTGCTACGCATACTGTGCTACGAAGACTGTGCTACTCAGACTGCGCTACGCAGACTGGGCTACGCAGACTGCGCTACGTAGACTGTGGTACGCAGACTGTGGTACGCAGACTGCGGTACGCAGACTGTGCTACGCAGACTGTGCTACGCAGACTGTCCTACGTGGACTGCGTTACGCCGACTGTGCGACGCATACTGTGCTACGAAGAATGTGCTACGCAGACTGCGCTACGCAGACTGTGCTTCGCAGACTATGCTACGAAGACTGTGCTAATCAGACTGCGCTACGCAGACTGTGCTACGCAGACTGTGCTACGAAAACTGTGCTACGCAGACTGGACTACGCAGACTGCGCTATGTAGACTGTGCTACGCAGACTGTGGTACGCAGACTGCGCTACGCAGACTATGCTACGCAGACTGTGCTACGTAGACTGCGTTACGAAGACTATGCTACGCAGAATACGCTACACCTACAGCTGTGCTACAAACTACGCTACAAACAGTTTAGAGATTCATTACTGACAAGAGATGCACAAGTCACAGTTTAAACTAATGTCATGGACAGAGGTTAGTGTTTATGAAATATTTTATGGCATATAAAAGATTTCATAAACACCAACCTCTGTAATGAAAATATAAAATTGTTTAAATTATACAGTGATATCCATGATACAAATACTAGGAACAAACATAAATTTGTTGTACCTACAACAAGGCTCAAGAAAATAGGTGGCTCGTCCAGATGCCAATGTATATGCTTTTATAATAAACTTCCAAGCCCCGTTCAAGATCTGAGCCTTAATAAATTCAAATCATTCATAAAACGTAACTTGTGCCAGAAAGCATTTTATACCGTTAAGGATTATATCGAGGACAAAAAGGCTTGCGGTTGAGCCGATTCCAATTTTAAAATATTTAATGTTTCTATTTTCTCTTTTGTTGTTTTTTTTTTAACCTTTGGAATAAATTAATTTTATATAAACAATGACATTTGCTTACTTTGTAAAGTATTCTATTATTTTAATTATTGTGAATGTGAAGACTATGTGGGTCATTTTATTTTTTATTTTCTCTCTGTTCTGTTAGTTTTTGTCATGGTCAGGCAGTTTGAGTAATTAATGTGGCCTACCCAAATGTCCTTTCTTTGGTATTGGTCGTCGAATCGTTGAGCTCCTTAAGTTTTGAGTTGAGCTGCACGATTTCTGACAAATGCGTGCACTGACTGGACAGGTCCTCTCAATCTGTGTGGTTCTTTCCTCAAAAGACCATCTCAGACATCGATCTACATGGTCTTCATATGATCTGACCAAGATTATGTCTGGACTTTAAAAGAGACTGTGACCTCTGAGTTTGTTTCGGCCTTTCTTCTCAGACTAGTCAGATAGGAAACGCCGACCTCATCTAGTTTTAAAATATGATTGACGTGTCAAAGTGTTTGTACAAACCTACTTACAAAATAAAATCATTTATCATTATCATTTAGCGTGCATGGTTGTGAAAATGTACAGAACTAAATACACAACCTAAATATTATGGCAACATGAAGGTTCAACGTCATCTATTAATGTGATGTACTAAGTATTTCGATAAATGTCACAAATATTTT
Organism: Apamea epomidion; assembly: GCA_947507525.1. NCBI lineage: Eukaryota > Metazoa > Arthropoda > Insecta > Lepidoptera > Noctuidae > Apamea > Apamea epomidion. The sequence continues at coordinate 9,933,686 of OX382238.1, read as the reverse complement.
TTTTTTAAATCAAAATTCAACTTATTAACTTCTAATCATTTCCAAAGTTCAAAAACGTCAACAACTGCGTTATTACGTAGCGAAGCTTATAATAAGGTGTTATCAAATGTCTTGACAGAAGCCCTCGACCGAGTCGCGTCTCTGATAATTGACGCCCGGGAAATTACATGTCAGGCCGCAGACAGTTGTTGATGACGTCACAGCACTTGATTGTAAACGATTTATTTCACAAATGACGCCCCGCGACACTGTCGCGAGTCTGCGTACTGTGCGTAATGTGGTTAGTTAATAAAAATTGTGTGCGTACGGCTTTATGTTGTACTTATTAATTAGTATACATAAAAGTCGTTTAATTTTAAATGATGCTTGTAAACTTGAAAATGTTCGTCTCGGTGTTTTCATTTGTAAACTCATGTTTTCTTATTGTAGAGCACGCTTTTTAAACTATTGCATTGCAAACGTAGTCGTTACATATGCTCCTTGACGTTACGTAGGGTTGCTTTTAATACAGAGTTTTCTAGACCCGACTGGATTTTCTGAAAGCCTTTTAGTACCATCATTTCTATTTAATTTTAGAGTGAAGGAATTATTGCTAGTTAAAGGTATAGTAGGTACGCGATGTCATCACATAATTATGTGTAAACTTTGCTTTTAAAACCTCTTTTTTAATTAATCACACCCGCTTATCTTTCAAAAGTATTACAAACTCATCTCTTCGTCTTAAAGGGGTCAAGGTGCAAGAAAATAGCGAATTTGAAACGCGAACAAATAAATAACTTTAATTAGCAAAAATGACACAAAAAATAGTACAATTATATTTTTCGACGATGACCGACACAAAGTAAAAAAGAGGAAAAAAAAAACAAAGTATTTGTCCTTTTACAAAAAGTCTTAGGTATAACAAGAAGTAGGTACTTATGCGAGTTGCGTCGCTTACACCATCCATTACCAAATTGATAGTGGCATTATTCACGTTACTCACGACCACACGCCATTCCGTCACCAACGCACTACAATTTAATATTTATTATATAAAAACGATAAAAACAAATGACAACTATCGGTGCCGTGCTATACCTACTTATCATAAAACAGTGGGGCCGCATGGCACACCCGGTTAAGTGGCCGGGTAATTAATGTCCCGCCAAACGACTGCCCCAGAATATCCGGATGCACCCGGGCCGGGTATGGTAAAATTCCCGACTATCATGCTAGTGCAATAACACTGAATGTTCTCGTCGGCGCCATGTTTGGAACACAATTGTGTCAAGAATATTGTTGTTCTACATTGTATTTAGCGTGTTTAAATGTAAGTTATTTTTCTATCTGTAATTATTATAGTTCCAATGGCTGCTTTTCTAATTATTATTGTAAATAGAACAAGGGCATCGTATCCAGTTTCTTCTTGAATGTCGCGCTATATTCTTGAAAATGTTCGATTTAAATGGCCGCTGTTTTTAAAGAGGGGCAATTCTGGAAAATTTAAGAACGTTCACAGTCTGATCTTAGTCTCAATTTGTCAAATATACGTCATATTTCCCTACATTTTGACAAGTTTTGAAATTTGTTTGTCGCCGAGATGAGACTGCGACTAGATTTTGATGGTTTTAAATAACTAAAATTGGCCTGCTGCTATAGCGTTAGCCGATTGACATTTACTCGTATATTGATTTGCTGTATTAAATACTCTCTTAATTTTCATGTTGTCTCAATATTAAATTTTTATTTCCGTGATGGCCTTCATGTGATTTTAACAGATATATACCAATCAATACGTAGGTAGGTTATTAGAAGTAGCAATCAATCAATCAGGGCTTGTTTGTGCGAAGAAAACTCCTAATTTGGTCCTCGAGCACAATCTTACAAAATAGGAATCACCCGTGTGCCCCAGCGTTTAAACGCATGTGCCAAGCAAAAGTTCAACTCTGAAAGCACAGTTTCAGTGCACACAATATAATAACGCTATGCACATAAGTAGCTATAGTTACATACCAACTACAAACGCTGGATGTACCGAGTGCAGTGTCGGACACGGAAACGGAACAGCGAAATTCAATAGCGCGCGTGAGTAATAAAACGTGGCCTGTTGACAACGGTCCGTTGCACCATAGTTGAGACTTCATTTCAGTTGGTAAATTTGTCGAGCGTCCGTCCGAAATTGCGAGCTTATTGCGTCCACGGCTTGTTTGTTTGGATGGTCAAAGCTTTGTAAGCTACAAGGTGCGCCCACAATCAAATAAATGACGCAAAATAATGACGTTTCACTGCCGCTCTGTAACCCGCAGTTGTTGATGCAACAGATGCAATTTCGCCGGCGGCTAATGAATGACGTAATTCGTACTGTGTAGCTCTTTTTAAGTTGGTTCGGCCGTCACAGAACGAATATGAAATTCGTATGAGCAAAGAGTCGGAAACGAAATAAACTGAACAAGTAGGAGCAGTTTTAATGTTCTACATTTTAGCTTTATACCGTCCACTCGATATGATTCAAAATAAAGCGAAGGCACTTTTAATTAAAATTTAAATGAGGACTTTTCATAGGTATTAAATATTTACTGGCTAACAACTCCGCAGATGTTAATTACTTATTTCAACAAGAATTTTACATAGTATTTGTATGTTATTTGTGTTTTCTACAAAGTGTTTACGTAGACGTTTATTACCTAGAAAGTCCCAAATAATTACCTACCAGTTAGGTAAGTATTTGGGACTTTCTAGGTAATAAACGTCAGCTATACTTACTTACTTATAATTTTCTTAATTCATGCTACATATATCAGAGAATTCTATTCTATCTACTCGTAAAACCTTTTGATAAAAAACGATCCATAACCAGTTACATCATTTTCCCGGAAAATATTTTTGTTTGTATTTTAAATAACAGAATCGCAGCGTAGTGTTAAATTACGATTCGCAGAATGACAGCGTATATCAAACTTCATAGCTTTCATTGCTTTTCTTTGAAAAATAAAATACTGGAAAGTTCTTTTTGATATAAAACTTTTATAAAGCTAACTGTAGTTTCAAAATCCTTTTAACTGCGAGCAGTTACTATGATTCTCTTTTTTCTAGAAAACAGAAACAGCTTTTACATAGCCCAGCATTTATCACATAAACAGTATGAAGTTACGTCTAGTCTCTTTACTTAAAGTAAAATAATCCCTTTCGCAATATACAACAATTTGGTTTATGTAACTACTTTTTTTTATAATTTGGGTTTTTTATTTTTATTTTTGTTAGTGTTTAGTTTAGTTTTATGATCTTCCTGTGCGAGTCGCAATACATACTTTTTTTTTCTTTCTTTCAACATTATTTTTCTCCAAACTGTTATTACAAGGGACCATAACTAATATTTATCGCCCTTACAGTTTGAAACCAAAATCTATTTAATTACCTTCACGATACAATAACTTTTTCGTCCAAACTGTCATTATACAAGGGACCATAACTAATATTTATCCACATTACCGACCGATCGGCTCTAGTCCGCAGTCACGGCACTTGGCACAAGTTAAATGTAGTGTAAACAGAGGTAGTTATCGCGGGCGCGCGGCACTAAATCTTGCACTACTGACTACCGCCGGTTTGCCCGCGCCCGTTTGTCATGTCACCTACCGTCGCTCATGCTATACTGTGTACGTCGAGCGCGATTATGATAAACGTTTATCAATTATGATTGTGGAATGTGAGTTTTGGTTGAGTCTTTCAGCATACAATTGTTCTTCAACATTCACCAAACTTTTTATAAGTACATATACTCGTATATATGCATGCCATACTTCGCGAGTTTGGAGTTTTCGTATTCTGCAGCAGTTCCAAGGTAACTAATTTGAGGTTATTTTTCAAACCTGCTAAATACACCCTTAAATTTTGATCGTTTTGATCCTTAAAAGGGGTCATTCTACTCATCATTATGAACAACTTTTGCTACGGGACCAACCCTGAAATTGTGAAAAAAAAATCAGTTGATCCATAGATTTATGATTAAAACTGTCAAAATTTAACGGTGTATAACTTTTTATAAAATGGGTAGTGAGCAGTTGTGGTGGTCCAGTGGTATCGGCTACGGCTTACGAGTTGCAGGTCGTAGGTTCGAACGGAGACACTTTAATTTGTGTAAATTATTCCATCACCACTACTCTCAAAGCGGTGAAGGAAAACCTTGTGAGGAAACAGGCATGTCCTAGAACCAAAAATTCGAAGACGTGTCCGGCCCGTACTGGGCCCGCGTGGCCCACTCCCTCTCACTGAGGAGGCCTGTGTTCAGCAGTGGGAACATTATAGGCAGATTATGCATTATTATTCTGCAGCTCACACATCACGGAGACGCCTCGGCGGCAGCTGCTAGAGGCGGCATTGTCTTCACTTTTCATACTAACCAAGTGTCTTACCGTTTACTACTACGATATTACTCGGTACTACGGTACTCTCACTACGGTACAAATGATGTAAAGAAATTGACGGCTTTGAATGGTGCTCCGTGACAGAAGGTGTGCGCGTCACGAATTTTATGAGTACTGCCGTCTCTAGATCCTGCTGGGTGATGTGGTACCCACCATATCACCCAGCAGGATCTGAGAACTTACCCAAGTTCGAAATATTGTTTCCTATTTTAAGGTTGTTTTTTTTTTCAAATCCTAGCTAACATATCGTTAATTTTATTTAAATTGCTTTAGTTGAATTATGTCAAGCTTGTCGAGCTTGACATAATTCAAATAAAGCAATTTTTGGTATGATGATTTAAAATTTTAAAACCAGCGGTAAGAGTGTGATGAAGCATAAAGTCACAACTTCTCTACGAGTAGATCCCTCGTTTCTAGTCTTGTAGCAAATAGAAAGAGATTTGCCGCGTTCACCTGTATACTTATCTCAAGTTGCTGATTTTTTAGTTGTCACCCTTCTTGCTAATGAGCGATATGTGATTAAATGGGTAGTTCTTCTTCTAATGGTAGCGCAGATGTCACTTTGACTACATGTTGTGGGACACAAAGGGCAGGATATAATGGGAAGTTAGCACGAAAAGTTGAAATCGTTCAACGTTGAATTAATTACCCCTACAGCTTTTTATTACACACGGTTTTACCAATCTACTTCCCAAAATCAATTACGATTCGATTGAAAAACATAAACCCACAGTTGTCGAGCTGCAGTCGAGCTGTTGCAAACGCGTTATATTTCGTATAAAGGTTTGCTTTGAACAAAGGAAAGCTGATCTAAAAGCAAATATTGCCGCGATATTGCGTCGCTTTCAAAAATTGAAACGTTCCAAGCGTTAGTTTGAGTTCGACCACGAAATCTGATTGGCATCACAAATGTAATGACTATCAGTGAGTGTTAGCCACACATTTGTCAATATTACGCGACGAAAATGTCGGCGTGTTTACGCCTGTAATGCTTTTTCAATTACATAAGCATCCTACAATGGCACATCAGGTCGAAATTACGTCGCGTTATTTTCATGGAAAACTGCAAGCGGAATTTCTGTCGCGTATTTTTGATAGGTGTCGCTACGTTCAGGAGGCAATTCCCGTAATTTAAGAACGTTCACAGTCTGATCTCAGTCTCAATAGGCAAATATATCTGACAAATTTTTGACATTGATAGTCACTGAGATGAGAAGGCCAATTCTCGTAATTTAAAACGTTCAAAATCTAGTCGGTCTCATCTCGGCGACAAACAAATGTCAAAACATGAAAAAATGTATAGAAATTACACGTATTTTTGACAGATTGAAACTGAGATCAGACTGTGAATGTTCTTAAAATTACGAGAATTCCCCTTCAGATTGCAACTTGAATTCGACCGTTTTTTAAGTACGAGAATTGGCCTTCTAGTAATTTCTTTAGTTTTGATATTGGGATCCTGGGATAAGACGATGTTAGGTTTAAAACAAAAAAATGTTTTTTTTTTACCGTATTAATTGATGATTGAACTACTTATCACATTATTGAGTCGAACAACCAATAACTCTCGCCATCTCACTGCGTGGTCAGACCGTGTACTTAAAAGGGCTCCAGCTTGAAACTTTTAGGGTTATCCTAAAACATCGTATATGAAACCTTAAACAACCCCAAAAAAAACAGAATTTCCAACAACGGGCTGTCCGATCAGGAAATCTAGCTTGGAGCTATGACAACCATGACAAAGAAGTATTGTATAATATACTCAGGAAATACAGCTAATGGCCGTTTCATTTATAATATATTTTTTTAGTCTTCATTTTTAATAAGTTTTATGACGGTAGTGAAATTCTGCAAACATTTTCATGACATTCGGAAGGGCTCGGTTGACGACCTTCTAATGATTCAACTGAAAGCTATTGGCGAATAAAATACAGTTACAAACGATTCCCTAACTAAATGTTGTTCCGAGGCCCTTCGGAAATCTTCTTAGGAATTTCTTGGAAAACGCCTGAGGCGTCCGAAAAATGTTTAAATCCGCGTTGAGACCTGTTCAGCGCCCGTTCATATTACTATGACGATGTAAAACCTTTTTCTTCCGTAAATACCTCTTAGGGATCCTGTAACTATGAAAATTCAGTACCTACTAAACAGCCATTATACGCAGTACGCAAAGCTATCAAAGTCGTACGCTTTGAAATCACGTTCAATAGTAATGATTTCGTCGGGTTGAATAACCGCAATTACTGTATGAGTAGTTAGTAGTTAGTTCTATACCTAGTTTAGTCTAAACACGTAAAGCAACATTACCCATTTCCTTTAAAAGCTCTTAACTGCCATTGTATGAAGAGGGTCAATAATGAGATGTATTCTGACATCAACTGGTATTTAAATTACATTACGGAATCAGGACCTCTTAGTAGACAACCTAGCTAGTAAGTTGTGAGGAAACATGGCCATATAATGCAGTAAATTGAATAGAGAGACTTAGGGATACTGACATAATTTGCTGCTACCGTACTACATAGCGTTTGATAAAATCCTTCACATAGATATACTATTCACCAAAACCACACAGCATTAAAAGAAATCCGACCTCCTCATCCTATTTCTCCAAACCCATATTTACGACAAAATATGTGCCTCAAACTCACCTTGCGCAAACATTTTCGCCTCACCATAGACGTTAAGACCTCAATAGGGTAATATTTCCAATGCTAAGAAGTGCAGTGAGCGGTGTGCGCCTCGGAAAAGGCAAGAGATTGGTACATAATATTGCAATCTCCGTCGGCAAACACTTGCTATATGCGTTAGGAAGCAATACTTATTCGCGTCGAGCGCCGTGGTTAAATTTCCCAACGTACAGCGATTCGCTCTTTCGTATTTAACCACTGGTGGTTAAATTGTCTTGTATTGTATGTGTGGCTGTGTACTCATTGCCACGTCGTTACACTCGATTGCTGGTTCTATTTATCATAAGGCTTCAGGATCTTTTGTTCTGTTTTCAGATTGTATTATTAAATATTACATTGTTTAATTAATTAAATTGGGGATAGTATTAGTAAACTTCAAACAGCTTTTGAATGCCTTAGCGAGTTGAGTAAATATTTCCTCTATAATAAGTTAATAACTAAAAATAGGGACTATAAACAAGAACATTCCCTAAATAGTGCTTCATAAATCTTTTTAGTCTTCAAATTCATTTACATACAACATTTAAAAGCCCGCTTAAATTCCTTCAACATTCAGTGAAGACCCATTCCACTTTATTTTGAAAGACAAAATTTTAATACCCAAATTTATAGTTGAAACTAGAAGGTCTCGATTCACGCGAGCTAACATCCTAGGATATTGCGGGGCTTACTACAGTTAATTCCTGGAATATATATTTTATCTTAACCATATTCTGTTTAAAACGTCTCTCAGTGATTACGAAATGGAAAATACAGAAATTAAGGCAAAGTTTCGGCGGGTGCCTCTTTTATGACGTGTTCTTATCTCCCGGGAACGGCGCGTGTGGCGCGAGTGTGGAGTTACAACATTAAGTTTGCCACTCTAAACTTTCATACTCTGTTCCCTTACACAGTGTTACCGCTGCATAAGGAATAAAATGCTTTATTTCCACTTTCTCAGTTGCATTGATAACGTGGCTGTTGTTGTACAAGTGGTACCTATTGTGGCAGTGCCGCTTTGTTTGCGAGTGTCGCCGATATATCTCGAAAGTTTTGCGGTGCAGCAACGCATCTCTTCAAGCTCTGGTTATATTAACTCATATAACATACCATTAAAATATACCTACTCCATAGTAAACTACAAATTACAAAAAAAAACGAAGCCACTTAATTAAAAAAAAAAAACAATTTAAATAATAAGCACTCTCAATAAAAGATTCTATTAAAAGTCAATTTGTATTCTGTGAAATATTCAATCGATTTGAGTGTAATTGAATCCGAATGAAATTGTCGACGAATGATTTAAAAAATATCACGATTCGTATCTGGCAATACCGCACAGCTTTTAATGTGTACATATGGAGTGTTCGATAGAAGGGATTGCAATGTTTGTTTCAATTTCCTGAGGTGTGAGAGCAGCCGCGCCTCATATCTCATGGATCCTCCATGTTTTGAAGAGGTGTATTCATTCATCAATGTTAACTCAACACCGCAAGGATTGTAGTTTCAAGCGAAATTGAAAAGAATTTTTCTTCAACAATTTTTCATCTTTCACTAATTATATTTACTTGGACTCATTTTTCTTTCAGCCCCCCCCCCCCTCCCCCCGACTGTTTTCGAAAGGACCTTACAATGTCGGAGTTAATGCCATTGTACCTTTTGGCAGACGTTTTCAAGATCACAATATGTCGAAACAGCACAAAGACATAATTCTGACTATGTTGAACCACAATTCTTTATTCGTCTTTACAAGAATATTAGGTACTAATTTTAGTACCTAAATAAATCGTTTTTTTTGTCTATTCCTAATAGCTATCCGTTTCTGATGGATTACGATTTCTGCGCCGGCCAGTACTTATGGAAAAATAAGGAAAAACTACATGATACGATTTCGATGAGTAATTGGATCAGTAGCAGAAGTAATGTTCATGTTACATTTTTTATAGAGGACCCGGATTAAGTCATGCGTTCTATTTATTTATCGAAATTGGTTTCCCTATTTCCTTTTAGTTTTTTGGGGTATCAATAATTTAGAATGATGGTTTGACCTGCATTTTGAATAGTTCAGATTGAGAAGTTCTCGGGTGTCATTTTTATCAGTAAATTGGTGCTCTTTTCTAAGTAAATGAAAATGGCTATGGCCATAATAAAAAAATAAATAAACGCAAGGAAATCGTCAAAATTACTATTCGAAGCAATCATTTCAATACATTTCATTGGGCCAGCTTAGAATCACAAATTTGTTCAACTAGCAGTGCTCTACACATTTTTGAAAACGCACGAAAAGGTCGTATTTTATTATACGTGTGTTGACAAGTGCTGCAGGGCACTTAGTTATTGGTACAGCTAGTTCGTGTGTAGGGAGTAGTTCACAGACTCTCCACACTGCCGTTATGTATTTCCATCAGGCTTTGTGCCCAATTGTTCGTAGCATAGTATTCTGAATAATGCATGAACATGTCAACTTTTCGAAAAGGAACCTACATTTTGGAAGTTATTGTTAGGCAAAAATTAACCCCAAAGTAACTATCAAATGATACAATTTCGTCGAATTAAATTTTACGCTTAAGAGATAGGTACACAAAATATCCTAAAATTAAAAATTCGTCGAAACAAACGAAAACACGACTCCAAACATTGAAAATTTTACATCAAAATGAACTCTGAATTAATCAAAACATTCTCATCAACGAATTCCTAATAAACGGTTTAACAGTGAATTTCGCCAGACAATCAGGCGTTAACGGGCTGTTCATCGGGTGACAATGAAAGTGTTTCATTGAGCTGTCCATTTGCGAGGGGTGGTGTGGTAGGCACGTCGTGTCGCGTGAACGCAGTGACGCAGGCGATGCGGAAGGCGCGTTAATGGGTCCTTCGCCCACCAGCTGTCAGATGACTGTCTGCCTGCGCCTGCTTCGGATCGGGCGGACACCACTGAGTAAAGTTTCGCTCTTTACACTTAAATGTTTGAACGGCGAAGGGACGTTCTGCGAAGCGTGACTGGGGATGACGCGGTGGAGAAGGGTTAATAAACATGAATATATTATTGGAGTTTGATGTAAAATATGAGGACTTTGAATGAATTATCTAAAGGAATACTCATATTCAATGGGGACATACAAGATAAGAAGAGTATAAAAATAATAAACACAACTTTTGTACTTATACGAAAAAATAAGCACAGGTGTTTTCAATCAATTTGATAGATGGCGTGTCCTTTATGGGACAAAATAACGAACTCCATGCTTTATTTCTTTTCAGAAGCCTTTAGTTGTTCTTCGCTGAGCTGCGTATAAACCATGAAGTTATTCAGGCCAATTCATTTGTGGATTATAGGCAAAGGAACACTGAAAATAGAGTGTCACTCACGATGGCATCTGTCTGATGTTCGTTCGATGTATTCAAGTCATGTTTGTTGCCCATAATGTACAAACGAGGTCTGGTTATTGTGTTCACAGTAGTACCTACCAACGAATAGTGTTGACTGAACCTTGATTTGATTTAAACGTTTTCGCTTAGTCTGCCAGCTTACGTAGTACATTCATATTTTTGTAAATGATAAATGATTTTATTTTGTAAGTAGGTTTATACAAACACTTTTACACGTCAATCATATTTTAAAACTAGATGAGGTTGGCGTTTCCTATCTGACTAGTCTGAGAAGAAAAGCCGAAACAAACTCAGAGGTCACAGTCTCTTTTAAAGTTACATAATTTTGGTCAGATCATATGAAGACCATGTAGATCGATGTCTGAGATGGTCTTTTGAGGAAAGAACCACACAGATTGAGAGGACCTGTCCAGTCAGTGCACGCATTTGTCAGAAATCGTGCAGCTCAACTCAAAACTTAAGGAGCTCAACGATTCGACGAACAATACCAAAGAAAGGACATTTGGGTAGGCTACAATAATTACTCAAACTTAGTTTGAGTAGTCTGCTAGTTTTTGTCATGATCTGGCTGACAAAAACTAGCAGAACAGAGAGAAAAATATAAAATAATATAAATAAAATGACCCACTTTGTCTTCACATTCACAATAATTAAAAGAATAGAATACTTTACAAAAGAAGCAAATATAATTGTATATGTATATAAAATTCATTAATGTCAAAGTGTAGGTATATAAAAAAAATAACAAAAAAGAAAAAAATAAAATCATTAAATATGTAAAAATTGGAAACAGCTCAATCCCAAGCCTTTTTGTCCTCGATATAATCTTTAACGGTATAAAAGGCTTTCTGGCACAAGTTACGTCTAATGAATGATTTGAATTTATTAACGCTTAGATCTTGAACGGGGCTTGTAACTTTATTATAAAAGCGTATACATTGGCATCTGAACGAGCCACTTAAAGATTGACATTTCATTTTAAACGTTCGCAAACTAATCTAAAACAATTCGCATTCTTTCAGCGTTACACACGCCCGTAGCTGGTTAAAAAAAAAACATTTTAAATTTAAAAACAAATCAGAAAACCTGCGTTGCGCGGAGCAACTCTGGTCTAACAAGCAAAAAACCATTCCCATCCAACTTTTCAGCTAGATTTCCAACGTAGCTCGCTCGTGCACAGTTCAATGGAATTCAGAATTCTATTCCGATGCAGTGTTAATGAATTCGCATAATGAAAACTGTATGTAACTAGTTTGATTTGTTCGAAATTAAATGTCACTATAACACCGATGGGTTGGGTACTCGGGTGATGGGTGTAAGTGTAACAAAACGGATGCTTATTTCACAAAACTTCGATAAACTGTCCCGTCCACGAGTCGTGTAGCAAGTTTTCGACATGTTACTGAGATCACATTTCGTATTCATCAAACCATCTAAATCCATTCTAGTCTCAATATACGTGCCGAAACTTGGTATCGCCTTGGGGTTCATCTTGGTTCCCGCAATGGGTACAACTTGTGAACTCGCGCCACCGAACTTACAGACCGCGTGTTTACAGCTGGGAGCAAGGTCAACTTTAATAATATTACGAATTACACTTTCCAATGATGGTTTGCTAACTTACTATTGTTAATTCAAATTTAGGTTAATGACATTATTTGAAAGACAGTGAAAAATGGTAAGTCCCAAAAAAAATACGAAAGAAAAGGATTTTTGACAAAGTAAACGTGATACAATAAATAAGAAACCCATAAATAATACACGTAATATATTATTATATAACAAACCAAGTCAGTGAATATCGTAAGAGTATAAACACAGATTCGCGGCCGGTCGTTCTAGTGAGAAGGGTATGAAAGGAAACACGGCATTACAAATATAATCGAATAATTCTATATCAAGCAACACTCAGCTTTTGTCTGTAAAAATATGAAACAACCGATGAAGTGTGAAGCAATTCGGCGCAATATCTGGAGTTTTTTATGAGACCGCAGGTGTATTTTATTGATCATTTTGGTCCCTTTTAGTGCTGGCTAACACCTTGCTTTTTTGTATTTTGGCAAAAAAAAAAACTATTTCTACATTTGTTTGAAATATGAAGACGTATTTCAAACAAATGTAGAAATAGTTTTTTTTTTTTTTAAAAGAACGTTGCCCCGCACTAGGATTTTCTCCTGTATCGTGGGTGCGTTTACAAACATTTAAACTCACATACACAAACAGCCAGACCCGGAACAACTACTTGTATGCCATACAAATATTTGTTCCGTGCGGGAATCGAACCCGCGACACGCAGCGCAGCAGTCAATCGCTTAACCACTGCGCCAACTGTGCCGTTCAGCCGTTAAGTGTTTAGGTACGGAAATTATTATTATTACAAGCTTGTGTTGTCCCACTGCTGGGCAAAGGCCTCCTTTCCCTCCTTCCACTTTTCCCGGTCTACTGCGATTGTGGGCCTTTAAGAAGGAGTCCAGCTCATCCTGCCATCTGTTTCTAGGCCTGGCACGCGGTCGTTTCTTGCTATTTGGGATCCACTGAGTAGTGGCTTTTGCATATTGCTGCTCCGACATGCGCCATATATGGCCAGCCCAGTTCCACCTTAGCCCAGCCCAGCACCTGTGCGGCCAGCGTCCGTTCATAATTCCATAGCCCGTTGGCAGACTCCAAATGCGGACTTGCACGGTACGCAAATAGATTTTAATATGATAGCCTTAAGGTAAACTAGTTTCATGACAAATTACATATTTATTTCAGAAACAATTAATTGTACTTCACTCCCACACAAAAAAACAATCTTTTAGCAAACAATTTACAACTAAGTGTGTTAAATCCGATAATTGGTGACTTTAAAAGTTCGCACAAATCTTAAATTATTTGCAATATTTGAATAAAATTGCGCACAATCGACACTAAATTCAATTAAGATGAAGCTTTCACAATTGTAAATTATTTTGAAGCGTGTTTTATATTTTGGTTTATATTTTAAAGTTATAAATATTATTTCAATATTTCATTATGAAAAGTTGATTGCACGTAATAACTTCTGCATTATACTTTAAATATTACTTCAAAGTTTATTTGATGACCATTACCCATGGAGTCAGCCTAAAATTTTCGCGAATAAGTAATTCGGCCCCGCGGCATTCGTGGTATTTTCGCTGGCTGGAATAAAACATTTCGATTTCGATTTAAAGTGAGTGGAAGGAACTGAAAGAGCTCGTAACTTTGAATTTTCAAAAGGTATTTGTAATTCTATAAGTACAGCTAGTGTATGATTTGTGTTATTTTTAAAATGTATTAATATTTTAATTATTCTAAATCTATTTTAGATACCCTTCCCTCTTATATAACGAATGCTAAGAAAACAACCCAGCCTATGGTTATAAAATTCAAAAGAATTGTAAAAGGTTTTTGTCTTCTCTGTACATTTAACATAAATTCTGTTCTGTTTATCTTCAAGACAATTTATAGTTCTCAAATATTTGATCAACAAAATAAAGAAGTTATCAAGATCAAAAGGCTAGAAATATGAAGGAAAAAAAAAAGAAATGCTAACAGCCGACCTTTCCTTAACCCTGCAAAGTGATCTGTCATAAAAATATATGCATACTTGACCTATTTATTACTTGCACTGATTTTAAAGTGCAATAAAAAGAGTGTCACATCCAGTTGTAGGTCCAGGTCAATGTGATTCCGGGCAGCGTCGCTCGGTCACGTCGCAGAGTGCCGACCGATGTACCGCGGACCGCCACTCCACAGTAAAAAGACCCGCACCATTCTCCATTTAAATAATATATAGCAACTGTTTGATTCGACGCTCTGTATTGTCTGAATGTAGCCACGATATATGTACTGATTTTAATAGCTTTATACATTTCAATTGTTATCTACTTTTAAAGATTTACGTGACTCTTTGAACTTTGAAAGATACTGCGGGTTTTTTATTCAATAACAGCAAAGGTTTACTTAAATCAGTGGTGGCACTTACGAGTTGTAGGTCGTAGGCTCGAACCCTGACAGGAGCTATACTTTGTGTAATTTACTGGGCCTGCGTGGTGGATTACGGCCCACTCCCTCTCACCGAGAGGGGGCCTGCGTCCCAGCAGTGAGAACGTTATGCTAATTATGCTAAAGGTTTACTTCATAATAGAATATCGGTTATCTCATTTATTTATTTACAATGCGCATTTTCAATATTGAATAACGAAATTCAATCACTACATCGTTTAAGCTACAATAAATAAATATCATGATTCCTATTCACATCGTTGCGATTCCAAATACAATCGAATGATTAAATTGGAAATTCAATAATACGTCTACTATATCAGACAATAAAACGAAGCCAAAGATGTGAAAGGGCATCATAAATAAAAGGCTTGAGTATAAAAGTGTTCTTTATGAAGTGTCGCCGCAGCGAGTGGAGGCCACGCGCCGCCCGCGCCACCACCCGACCGGCTGTCGTTGATACCTATTTGAAAGTCCTGTAATATTAACTGGGCCGCTCCTTACTACATCACCATTATCGATAGTTTCTAGAGTTAAAAGAAGAAAAAAAGAGTAGCTTTTTGTTGTCTCCTTTCTCCCTTTAATCCATCCAAAAATTAACTTTAAAAGATCGTTTTTAGCAATAAAACCGCTTATTCTGTCACCCTATGTAAATTTCTACATTTATATCTTTAATTCATATATGGTGTTCATAATAAAGAATAATATTGTATTAAATTCTATTCTTACGGCAGGCAAAAAAATCTTATTGTTTTTCTCACAATGATTTCAGTAGAATTCAAACGTCTTTTCTTCGCATGTTTCCTTGGAAAACGAGTATGTGACACATATAACAAAATGTTACAATTCTTCAGCTAGGAAACACAATAAAGATTGTTGGATATAAATATTTTATTGGATAACCCCCGCTTAGTATAAATATAGAGCCAGTTTGTCGTAAATGTTTTCTGTATACATAATGTAAACATACAATGTATACTCGTAATCCCACAAAAATATCAATAATATATTGGTACTTGTAGAAAGTATTTTTTCTTAAGACTTACCAATCTTATGAAAAAATACTTTCTAATAGTGCTATAAAATATATATTATGAGTTTATAACCTATTCATGTACTTTAATTAAGTATATAAATCTTTTATTGTTTGTATACATAACTAACTATTTACACTAGATACTAAAAAAGGCAAACATTCGAAGACATATGACATCTATCAATCCGCACTGGACCCGCGTGGTAGATTACAGCCCACTTCCTCTCACAGAGAGGTGGCCTGTGTCCGAGCAGTGGGGACATTATATGCTGATTATGTATGATGTGCTGGCATCTGTACCTTATTGTGTGCGAGAAGTTTAAATAAATATAAAAATTATTTTCATTTGGTTTTTGCACAATATTTTTGTACGAATAAATTAATTGACCGATGTGCAAACAGGACATGAAAAGCAAAAATATTAAATGAAAATTAAACCAGGTGTTTATTTTTCCGACGCATAGGCACCGACCGTTTTTTGCCATAAAGAGTAACGACAGCATATATTCCCAAATCGGCGAAGCCGTTTAGGCTCGTGTAATATTTTTTTTGGTTTTCCATCTATCATTTTTGGTTACAGCAACTTTTACGCGGTACGAAATGTTGAAAATGTCATGTATACAATAGTCCTCTATGTTTTATTTTACTACAGAGACAATGCTCATTTGTATTAGGCTGACCTGACCCTTATCAGAAAATTGAAAGATTTTTTTGACAGATAGATGTGTCTAAGAATAACATCGATAAGTCTTCCACGACAAGAAAGTGCATCACTAGCACAGAACGGTCCCGACCGACAGAGGGTCGCAGTCGGGAGGGAGACTCTAATAAAATATGTAGATTTGATGACTTGTCACATTTTTTTGTTACAAATCTGAGATTCAAAGTTTTTTAGTCACTTTACCAGACCCTTCGGTTCTTTTCATTAAGACTTTAATAATGTGGAATTGGGTACTTAATCTTTCTCATCGAGGATGTGTCGTTGAACTCGATTCTTCAGCTTTTAATTAACTTACAAGCATTTCTAATATTCCTTTGGAACGAAGTATAATGGAGCTTGATGAGGTTTGATACTTGCCGTTTAAAGGCTTTGTTTCTTAATCCTTATTGTGTTCAAGACTTTTAGTATTAGAACTTTTTTATTTACTATTAATACTTATAGTAACTTGCTTTCAGCAAACATACCTATATGAAATAAACTCCTACATCACAGACAAGCAAGTTACTAGTTAAGTGAGGAAACCAAGTTTAATATTACCTACAAGTGAGTGGCGTTCATGGGTATTGTTTGGTATTTTGCATCTACGTACATACAAGTACAAGTTGAGCATCAGTATCTAAATACTAGCCGCAAGAACACGACTAGGGTTAAGATTACTAAGCCTATGATTAGTTACTGGCGTAGCGCGGCTTCGGCCGAAGCTATCTTGACCTACGAGATTTTGGAGCTAACGCCTACTGGTATTTTTTTCGTTTGTTCGGTTTCATGTTTGTGACTGGAGTTTATAATATTGATAGTAGAATTTCATTTGACACTGGCAGCAATTCAAATAAAAATAATTATGTATAATTTAGTGGGGGCGCAAGGCGTGTATATTTTTATTAAGGTGACAAAAACGCGAAAAACACTTTTTCGTTCATTGACTTGCAAAAATTTTAGTAATTTTTTTTATAAAACACAAATTTATTTATATTTCAAAATTTTCAGCTAAATATACTTATCATTTTAATTGATACTTACCTGCCTTACCTGTACTCCGGTGCGTGTTCCGCGAGCTAGAGTCCCGTTTGGTAGTGTTATTCCAAGTTTTTACATACATTTCGGTCGTAAAATACGTTTTTTCAGTAAAATTCCAGATTTTTCTTCAGATTAAATTCCAAAAACCGCAAGCCCTCACGGAGACGCGTCTTTTGACACCTCGCCCGTGCGCCTAGCTGATATAGAACATCAAAAAATCAAATGAAAAAACTCCGAAATACCCGATGATGGACTTGACGCCAATATGGTGATAATGGTATATAAATAATATGACAATTACTTATATTCTCGCAATCAGACCTGTAGATTAGTGCGTAAGCGAGTCTTCAATTAATATTTAAAATAAGTTTATTAAGAATTAACGCAGACAGATAATGGAATGGTTTTCAGACACCTAAGAAAAGGTCAATTGTGTATTGAATATTGGCGTGAAGTGGGTTAACAATCACTGACTTGAAACATTGAAACGCCAAACCGTCACCCTACAACTCATTGTAGACGTTTTCTTAGAAATTCGCAACATGTGGTTTTGTGTGGCGTTAATAACGATTCGAGGAAATCAAACAACAAAATGGTTTGCTCTAATTGATGCTCTTAATTACCTGGAGAGAGTACGTTTGATCAGGATGTGGTCGGATGAAACCATTGAAAGGATTCTATGAAACTCTTTGAATGTGTACCAACGCTTTTGTTTAGCCACATCAGCTTTGTGATTAATTCTGTGTGTAGGTTTTTTGTATTACCTATATGATTTGAAAGGTTTTATTGAGTATTGCGGTAAACGCCAAATGGTTGTGTGGTTTTTTTAAAGCTTTTATTTGGCAGCATAGGTTTTGTAAATAACCGTCAGAGAGAGAAGTAAAAAATAAATTTGCCCTATAAAATCTTTGAAGCAAACGCATTCACAATGAACGCCGTCTCAAGCGAACGAAGCTAAAAATATTGTGAATATGGGTATTTTCCTGTTTGCGAACCACATGTGGCCGGACGAAGTCGCTTAACAATCTCGAATAAACTCTATTCATTGTAAACCATTTGTCAGACTGATGGATCGGTCAATTTACCAATCAGCGAGTGTTACAATACCTACATAGTTAGTCGGCAGTTCGTACTATAAATTGCCTAACAAAACGTATAGGATTTGCCAAGATTTACAACGTACTTGTTTGTGGACTTCGGATCTTTGAACCGGGCTCTTCATTGTTATTTGTGAGTTTGAGTTGAACAGCTGTGAGTCCTGTAAGCTTGGATAGGGCTCTCTAAAGTAATGGTCTAATCGGCGTTTGATTGTAAGGAATGCTTCTGACTTGAGGGTAGTCTGATTTAGTGTGATTGGTCGTCTAATTAGTAAGGAACGCATACAGATTGCAGTAGGTAAGATAACTACTTTTTTATTGAAGTTTTCATAAAAAATTGATTACCAAGTTAATAGAGAACCCTCAACCCATACCGTCTGCATACAGTGATCAATAGTGGAACGCACGTGTTACGCATAGTTACTAGATTGAACCGCACTAAAAGCTGTAATTTTTCACGCCAGTCCAAAGAGAAAGCTGCACCGAGATCGTGGTCGTTCGATGACATTGACCGTTCAGATCGATCATCTATCAACGTTCGTTGATCAGCCATCGATAATGTTTTGATGACTTCTATTTTTGTATGTAGGTTCGTGCAAATACTTGGCGTTTCCTAACCTGACTCTGAGAAGAAAGGCCGAAACAAATTTTGGTCAGATCATGTGAAAACTATGCAGATTGGTGTCTCAAATGGTCTTTTGAGAAAGAAACCACACAAATTGAGTGGACCTGCCCAGTCAGTGCATTTGTCAGTAATCGTGTAGCTTAACTCAGAACTTAAAGAGCTCAACGATTCGACGAACAATACCACAGAAAGGACATTTGGGTAGGCCGCATAAAGTACTCAAACTGCCAGACCATCATTGAAACTAATTGAGAGAAAAATATCGTTTCTACACTGAAAAGCGAGTTCACAAAACCTTCAATATACGAACCCTAAGGAGTAATGCACACACAACATCGCGACGTAAAATCACAAGGGAGATGTGTGTACTGTGTACACATGGGTTTAGCTATGCGAAGGGTGTCCACAGACGTCATAAATCGCTTCGTGCCGTTGCACGAGTCATCGACGATTAGTGTGACCTCCGACTGCCCTTCTAATAGAGCGGACCTTGAGGGATGTTATGATATAAAATATTGGCCGGGAAAGTTTAGCGTTGCATTGTGTTTTGATGTGAATGGAGGGTGAAAGTTTTGTATAGAATATTGTGTGAAAGAGTGCTAAATTAATAGTTATTGAAACAAGCAACATACATACGAAAACTGTACCAGTTAGAAGTCATTAGAGCTCAATGTTGAAAGAATTCATTAATTAGAAATTATACAAATCATAAGAACAATGATAAATTTGACGAATTGATTATTAGATAGAAAAACTCTTTCTTCATCCTAAACTGTAAGGTCCACTATCAACTTAGCTAACCGCTGAACTTTTCACCACGGCATGAACTATTTTCATATGGCTCGACTATATACACTAGGATGGATATTCGGTGGCCCCATTCACTTTGAACCTAGGCGCATTATTCCTGTTCAATGTAACTTTACTCAAAATTTTCTTAATATTATTAATGATACTCCTGGGGCCTGTTTAATGTGGCATATAACAATGCGACAATTTTTCAAAAAATTACATAATCACATTTTCACGACAGGTACTGTTTAATGAAAATTTACTAACCCGAACCAAAAAAATGGAAGCTATGAAAAACTTGTAAAATTGTCGAATTGTCAAGTTGTCGCCAGTCACCTGTCGGTTTTATTAAAGAGGCACCAGGTGTTATTAAAATGACACATACTACCAGCGCAAACACACATACACACGTGCCCGATAAAGCCAAGTATACAAATTAAGCCATCAATTTATGGCGTACTGCCATACGCTACCTACATATTTACGTCGGCCGGTATATGGTAGCGAATCAATAGTCCAATCGTTGGCAAGCGCGTACTCTATCAGCGATTAGTTTTGGTCTAGTGGACACTCGGCCGTTCCTTGCCGTTGGAACAGGGAGCTTGTCCATGGGTAAATGACTACTTACGTCGGTAAAGCTTTTACCGTGAAACATGTTCGAACGTAGGTACATTCACTAGCATAAATACCTTACACTTACGTAAATTCAAAAGCGATTTTCTCGTGGAAATAACGATTGCGGCTTTGACAAAAGACCTATTTCATAATAGCATGGTTTCGAAGAGACTATGTATGTAGCACCATAGAAGGTCTATGAATATTTTTGGAGAAAATCGGTTTTGAATCTTGCGTAAATGTAAGGTATATATGCTCGTAACTGTACTTCTTTGGGGAAGTCCGATTAATTATTAGTATGAAAGCGAATTGATGTCCTATTGAAGTGGTAATGAGAATTCTGTTTGGGAGATTCTGTCTTGCATACGGGTTTCTACGTATTATGCTGCTGTACACGGCACGGGACAGGTTGGCTATTGACCCAAATACCTATATAGATAGTATACCTTTCATAATATGTCGGTACAGCATTAGATTTTGGTCAGTTTTATTTACTGGTGTCCAAAACTGTTATTATTGGCAATCATGTTTGGATATGGGAATGATACTTTGCAGACCGATTATAATGACAAAATCCAACATTTTTATAAGAGAGCAAAAAACATCGATGAAAGAGAAAGTAACTAAAATAAATTGGTACCACAAATGCTGAGAGGTATATGTACACACAGAGAGACAAATATAATTATCTACCTCAACATCGTCACAACAAGAAAAGAAAGCATGTCACCGTGTTCTTATGTTAGTTAATAAAGAATGTTCGAAAAGAAATAAACAAAACCCAGGTATAAAAGATAAAAGAACGTCTCGTAAAACGTCAACTAGAATCTATCCTCGGCTCACCAACAAAGAATCGGCCGAGGTCCATTATGATAATGAAAGTGACTCCCGTTTGTCTTAAAGTCGTAGCTCAATTTGCAAGGCGAGAGATAAACGCTGTTAAACTGTCGAAGTTCGTGACAAAGCCTGAATAATGCAGATTACACCGAGAAAAATACGGCCGCAGTCAAATCTGCATATTTTATTGGTCCCTTTCCGATGTCCGCTCTCGCATTCCAGTAAAAAATTATATCTAAACGTACCTCCGCTATCGCGCTCAAACGACTTTCTACACATTGAGCGTTTCTTAATCGCTTTAGTTTGTACCCACAAACCGGTGTCTTTGTAAAGTCAAAGTCGTTTACCGAAACCTCATTGAACTGTTTCTCGTACAATCAGGATGAGGTGAATTAATTTCTCCACGGGGTTTAGTGTTTCACTATTTGCAGAGAGATTCAATTCCTGAAGTCACAGTACAAATTACCGCAAGTACAGGTGAAGTGCTTCAGCGGGACTCTCTCTTCGTGGCTTTGTGTGTAGGACGAGTTGCCGAAGCTCTGCACCACGCTAAATATTTGACGGCCTACGTTTAAAGCATTCGCCGGCTTAGGAACAAATTTACGTTTACGAGTTCCAGGCTCGTATTTCCAAAATACACGGAGATTTCGAAGAATATCTTTGTAATAGAAAAGCCTGAACGAACTCTGCGGAATTTAGAAATTCCACATTATCTCTGAGAGTATAAGATTAATTTAATTACCTAAATATATCTACATGCGGATGACTATAGCACATACAGTATACAGGATTAAGTGAACGCGTTTCGACCCAATAGCAATTTAGATGTCTACATTTGATTTTACACACCTGTGCTTACGGCCGACCCTTTTAATGTCTTTAGTTCGGTTCATTCACTGCAAGAGTGAAAGTAGTAAACAGATATTTATGTAAGTAAACAATTCGGTGCCAATTAGGTAGAAACTGGATTTATTTGTTTTTGCATACACGTTTCTACTTTCAAGTTGTGTGTAGGTATCGCAAACTAAATATAACGTCCTCGCACGGTTACGTGATTTCATTTCGCGTAGTATGCGGGTAACCACATTGGTACCTTATTGATATAATGTTTGGCAAATATTATATTGAACATGAGAATTGCTTTTCAAGAAAGACGATATGATACGAATGTTGGAACAATACATATTGGAAATTATGGGCTTCTGAATTACGTACCTAGAAAGCCTTAGAAAGACTTAGAGACAGACATAATTAACTAGTTGCGATAGCGATTTGAAATAACTAGATACGTGTGGTTGGGCACAAAACATATATTGCTCCAAAATAGTTTTTATTAGATCTATCTTTTTTTATTTGCTCTTGTGTTAAAATGTCTTACCTCCGTTTGCCTGCGATTCACATTATAAGAGCCAGTCTCCACAAATCCGACATTGAAATAAATTAGGAATATTCTGACGAAATCATGGACAACAATCGGTAGTGTGCGGAATAATGATTAATTAATCAATTTTGAAGACACTGGAAATAATTTACTAAAGGTAATGGTTTCCAATTTGCAAAGTTTTGACAAAGATTAATGGTGAAGCAAAGGCGTACATGCTACAACTAATAATGCCTTGATACATACGATTTTAGAAGGCTTTCTTTTCCGTAAATTAGTTTTAACTCAATGTGAAATACATTGCTGTAAATATAGAAAAATAAAGTATTTTATAAATATTTATACATACTATTTACCAATATTTAATATCAATCAAATTGGTCCAAATTTTACCATTGAAAGAGGTTTCAAACAGGGCGATCCACTCTCATCTAAGTTGTTCACAAGCACAAGCAGGAGATTTTTAACCAGTTGCCTGATTCGTGGCAGCCACGAGGCATAAATGTAAGCGACCACCAGTTAACAAACCTCCGCCTTGCAGACGATATTGAGTTATTCTCCACATCACCTTCAGAACTTGAAGAAATGCTCCAAGATTTGAGCACGGCAAGTCTTGAGGTTGGACTTTCAATGAATAGATCCAAGACACAGGTCATGACCAACAGTACGAAACGTAGAGTCGAGGTAGACGGACATGGGTTGCAATATGTCGATGAGTACACATACTTGGGCCAGATAGTGTATTTCAAGAACAGACAAGACAAGGAAGTCGAAAGACGAGTCCAAAATGCTTGGAAGACCTCTGGACCCTTAAAGAACACATGAAAGGTAGTCTTCCTATATCACTAAAAAGAAAACTCATCGACATGTGCATCCTGCCCGTCCTAACCTACGGTGCACACAGTTGGTCACTTATTGAACAACAGAAGTCTAAACTCAAGATTTGCCAACGAGCAATGGAGCGCAGCATAATAGATGGATATCTGACACACTTATGGAATCTTTGCCCAAATGACAGATGTGTTAAACTAAAACTTAAATTGAATTCACATCGTACCGTGGCATATTTCATGATGTAACCCTTGTTGGTAGGTGTAGCAAAAAGACAAAAATACCTCAATTTTCTTTGGTTAATGTGTGCATGCATTGAGTTAATTTCATGATTTTCATAAAAGTTCATATTACCGAGTACTTACTCGTATATCAGTTAAAAACTATTTTTTTCTGTAATTAATATATCTATACAAGTATATCTAAACTAATCTATACTAATAATAAAGCTGAAGAGTTTGTTTGTTTGTTGGAACGCGCTAATCTCTGGAACTACCAGTCGGATTTAAAAAAATATTTTTACATTAGATATTTGACATCACGATAGATTTCTTAGGAGTCAGAAAAAAAGAAAAACGTAAGAAAGAAAGGTAACCGAAAATGAAGTAATAGCGCGGACGGGCGATGCGATGCCACCGAGGCAGTTTCATAACAATGTACTGTTATGTTAGTGTATATTGTGTATCTCACGACTTCCACGCGAACGAAATCCCGGACAGAAGCTAGTAAATATGAATAAATACATCAAAGTTATGAATTTCCTTAAACTTTTATGAGCCCGACAAGATTTAGCCTGAATTTTATGTACTTAGAAAATTTTATTACAATTAGGTATAAGGAGCAGGGATTTAAGTCGTCCTTCAGCTTTAAGTGACCTTGTCTGTTATCAATGTCAATTGCCTATAAAATATTTATGTTTTTTGTTATTATTTTATGTTGGTAACTGACAAGAAATAAAATATTTGGCTGATTTGAAGTTAAATAAGGATTCGAAATTCAACTTTTTCATGACAATATCATAATTCCTGTGATTCGCTTACATTTTTGTAGTTTGGTGACAAATTTTCGTGAAGGTGTACTATTGTCAGGGACTAGTTTTGTAGTTACGAGTATTCTCTATTACTTGTTTTTTTTTTTTAAAATAATATACACACCAAAATCATATGTAATAATCAATCATGTGTGTATATTTTTCTCAAATGTAATAGTCTATAACATTTATCGTATTAGATATCCATATTATATTTTCTTATTTATTTCTAGTTCTGTATTTTATAATAAGTAATGTTTAAAGAATTCTTTTGAATCGTTTTATTCGGCGTCATACTTTTTGCCAAGGTACTCGTTTCTCTTTATCTAAGAAATCTTTTCTCAAAGGACGAGTCTGGAATGCTCAAGGGTATTCATTTATCTGATTATTTTTCTTAAAGAAAAGACAGCGGGGTCTTATAATTAAGGCGAACTAGGAAAATGATCAAAAAATTATTTATCTAATACACCACCCGCATTTAAATGAATTTTTGTGAAACTTATTCAAGCCAAACTTTGTAGGTTTGGAAATCTGTCGTTTCATTTGTCAATTACTTCTAATTATGCGGGATTAGGTACTTTTGAAGAAGCAGAGCCGTTTTGCATTTATCTTCAAAAATATCGCTGGTACGCCTGGTCTTCGGCTTAACTGGCGCTATTAGCCCTACCATAAATATCTGGGTAACGTATTTAAGGGATTTAGATTTAGCTTGTACGGCCCTGATGGAGGTTCAGCGGGTTATAGTCAGCCAACGAGCGGGTTTTATGTTTTTTAAGTAGCCCGAGCTTAGATTTACTTTGCCAGATTTAAAATGGCTTCGGAACGGCTGTTTCAATTTACCTACACTTGCACGAAAATTTAATTGAATAAAATGTGGACAGGAAATACTTTTTTAGTAGGTAGGAACAGAAAAAAAATATTTAAAGAAATCAGTAGTCAAACGATTCAAAAATTTTTGGTCTAATAAATTGTAAAGAGTCATATTATTATCTCAATTCTGCGCCAACGTCTTGGCCAGTTGAGCGGAGTCGCGTCTCGCGGGCACAATGCATCTGTCGCTTCCCGCAAAAGTTGTCCTAATCTAAACGTAGATCATCGCGATTGTCGGAAGATTCAGCGGCGATTAAACGTATTCATAGCGTTTACGTTTTGACGTTGTGCGGCCGTCAGAAGCAACAGGGCCGCGATTGGAGGGCGGCCGGGCGCATGCGTGGTGGGGTTCGAGCCTCGGGGCGCGGGGGGCGGTCGCCATCGCAGCCTCCACGCTCGCTCTTAATGAATCGCCGGTACCCGCGGCTCGCGCTGCGCTCGCTCCATCCGAGTGCTCCCTTTAAAAAGTTGTTAAGGAGCTTTTCTCGCCGTCTCCCTCGCGCCCTCTCGTGTTGCAACAAAATAATATCCGCGGGTGGTGGCTTCCGGCGCTGCAACCGTCACGAGGTAATGCATGCAATCGTGTTTAAATACACTTTGTTTTATAATAACTTTTTATTAGTTTAAGCAAACCAAAGGATGCCGCACAACTTTCTTTTTGTAAAAATGTTTTAAGTTGCAAGTTCAGTGTTTTTATAATAGTTCTTTTTCCATTTGGTGCACTATTTTGTAAAAGTTTTGATCAGTGTCACTAGTTGATAGTGGGTTTTAAATTGCTATTAATTTCAATCAATATTTATAAAATAACTTTGATATAAGTATGTTTTGGAAGTGAACCATGTTGTGATGAACATTTACTTCGATTATAATCTGGGATGTAAATAACGAAAGGGTCGAAAGAGGTCGGTCTCGTGACGATATTAAACCGCGTTGTTGATTATTTCGTTTTCGTATCGGTGACACTGTTTGTACAATATTTTGTGTACGTTACGTTAATGCCTACTCGTGTATTTTAAGCCAGGAAATACATGTTCGTTATTTATAACAATGGAATGAAGATTAATTAAAAGCGATTTAATTTAAGGGCTGGAATGATAAATAGCTACAGTTAAATCACGTGACGTTTATTAAGATTTTCTGCGTCAGAGTAAATGCTATCAAACGTTGAATACAATTCGGTAACAACAGATATAACAGAATACAGCGTGTATTATCGCAGCTATTCGCCACTTTAGCGTTGTATTATGAAAAACGGTCCTTACAAATTTGTATGGTGCCGCTACCATTGTTCGTAGTTATAATGGATCTGTCAATGTTTCACTGGAGATGAATGAACTGTCGATGAGTAACAAAAATGACGCTTCGCCATTTTCTCTGACATTTTACATTTAAAAAGTTTAAAACGCCTAGGGCCTGTTTGCCAGTTTTCGATATTTTAAGGCAACACTTTTACAAAAAAAAAAAAAAAAACAACAAGGCAACATTACATTCTTATTCATATGTTAAAGCTATACAGTGGACTATGGTAGGTTCTTGTTGTTCATATATTAAACTGGTACTTAATTTCACAAGGGCATTCAACTGAATACTTCAATTAAAACTTAAACTCAACGGCCTTACATTGGCTTGGCACGTACCTAGAGGGCTTGATGGGTCTATAAAACGACGTCACACAATATTCTCTGGATAATATACCTACCTACTATGACAGTCCAAACAAAATCTGAAGAACATCAGTCGTAACTGACAGAATATCTTTTCCATTTAGGTTTAGACCAACCCTAGCTGAACACCTCATTTACGCTTACGTGTTTGGCAGAGGATACTAAACGCCTAGATCAGTTTAATATGTTCAAAGCTCCCTCTATTTACCGATATATCGATATCCTACATACACGCGCTACATCCTCCTCCAAATTCCAATTCTTCATTCTACGTTCTCCCGGAATATTTAAATACAGAAACATTCCTTTCTATAGGAATCCATGAATCTTTTAAGGCAACACGCCCCATCCAATAAGGGTTCCGTCGAGCATGTGGTACCCATATGTAACGCTCCCTATATTTTCCTTATCAATTCCTTTTGGCAGTTATCGTGAGTTCGTTATTGCGGTATCATTACGATTTTTATTGCGATTCCTCTCTCTTACTTACATTATGTGCGTAAGTAATGAAGATAGGGGATGGGGTATTATCTTGTACTTTACTTTGTCCTGTAATGATGGAAATCTCTACTTGTTCAGTAGAACATGATTGCTTCTAGGCTTATGGAGATCGGATTCAAGCGCAGTAGTCTATTGCAGGTTGTTTGTAATAGAAAATTGTTTACAGTAAGCAGATACACAGGTTAAGGACAAGCTGAGACGTGATGGGTGGCTAAAACTATGACCTACAGCTAGTTTACATAGTTTTATTTGCCAGTAAGCCCTATAGGTAGTCTACTTATTAAAAACCACTACCTATGTAAATACCATTCTGATATCCCATCATCAGTTCTTTTTTAGGGTTCCGTACCCAAAGGGTAAAAACGGGACCCTATTACTAAGACTTCGCTGTCTGTCCGTCCGTCTGTCAGTCACCAGGCTGTATCTCAAGAACCGCGATAGCTAGACAGTTGAAATTTTCACAAATTATGTATTTCTGTTGCCGCAATAACAACAAATACTAAAATAAATATTTAAGGCCCCCCCCCCGCGATTTTTATAGATAATGGTACGGAACCCTTCGTGCGCGAGTCCGACTCGCACTTGGCTGGTTTTTTTTGTAACTTCTCTTTACAGCTATGCCTGATTTTACTACTTTCTAGTTGTCTCAAAGGATAGTTAAGGTAATAAAATAATCGAAAACAGGATCCATTACCTATTTCCCATCCACATTGTCCATCTGGAATCAATTTGCTATCAATACAGCGGCATCAAACGCAATCTAATGTAACCGACGATGCTAGCGTGATCCATGCAATACCGGCCCTGCATGACGGCCATCGATCATAGCTTAGCTAGCGCGGCTACAATATTTTCATTATACTTCCTATAACGTCGGTCGAGTTTGAAAGTGACTCCTTTACATCGCGAGTCTCGTTTCTTAGAAACATTTTTAATAAAATAGTTTGCACTATCTTTAACAGAACTGCGGCGTAGAGCGAGCGTTATATGCTTTTGGTAGTTTAGTAAGTACACTGCTCATAATTTACCTAGGTATTTTTTATAAACAAAAAATCCTTATCAACATTTTTCAAGAAAAGCGTCAGGAACTTTGCGAACTTATCCAAAATATTCCATCAAAACAACATCAGTATATCCCGGCCCCGACATGTTTGTGACCCCTGAAATATGTGGCAAGAGTGGGTTGCGGTACACCCCTAGTTCACCGATGACGTTATTAGGTACCACGTAATAAGCGACGAACTTATCGCCATTTATCGGGCACAGTTCCAATCCCGCTATAACTGGGCATCTTTCGAACGGGAAAATTCAATTACACTTTTTGTTCGACCTGTGAATCAAATATGCAGTATTTAGTATGTGACACTAATAAACTGGAAGAGTTACTAGAATTGCTATTTAACTTTTTGACTTAACTTTTTTTTTCGTGGTTTTAAAGAAAATTCTAGGATGACTTGACATCATTCATGATGAATATACGAGTATTATCATAATAAATATATCTATATCGTTTGTTTGTTTGAACGCGCTAATTTCTGGAAGTACCAGTCGATTTTGAAAAAAATATGTTTGCATTTGATAGCTCAATTATTGAGGAAGGCTATAAGCTATATAACACCACGCTACGACCCTTAGGAGCCGAGCAAAAAGAGAAAAAACAGAAAGAATGGTTAGCGACAACGAAATAATGGCACGGGCGGGCAATGCGATGCGATGCGGTGGGTCGGGGAATAATCAATTTTACGTGGACGAAATCGCGGGCAGAAACTAGTATGAGTATATACATAGTTTTGGTATTTCTTCGATATCACATATTATTTGTGCCACTAATAATATTTGCCTTCCACAGATGATCATATTTGCCGTCTTCTTTAGAATAGATATTTATGATTGAATCAGAGGGGCAATTCTCGTAATTTTAAGAAGTTCACAGTCAGAGGGGCAATTCTCGTAATTCTAAGAGCGTTCACAGTCTGATCTCAGCCTCAATCTGTCAAAAATTCCTCTAATTTCCCTACATTTTGACACGTTTTTGACATTTGTTTGTCGCCGACATGAGACTGCGACTAGATTTTGAACGTTTTAAATTATGAGAATTGGCCTTCTGATCTCAGTCTCAATCTGTCAAAAATACCTCTAATTTCCCTACATTTTGACAAGTTTTTGACATTTGTTTGTCGCTGAGATGACACTGCGACTAGATTTTGAACGTTTTAAATTACGAGAATTAGCCTTCTGATATAATTGCCGAACGTATTTAGTCACGAGCATAAAAAAATTACTACGGACACATATTAATATATTTATGCTCGTGGCTGTACCTATGACAGAATATAATTACAAATCTTTCCAACTAAGTGAAGATAAAGTATACTTCTGAAGATAATTGATTATTGTACTGAAGGAGTAACTTATTGTACACCTAGTAATCTGTTTGACAGTTTTCAGTTTGCTATTGGCAAGATACGACGCATGAGCATTTGCTGAGCAATATTGTTTTAGAAAGTTTTACAAAGAAGGCCTAATCGTCCTATGAATCAACCAGTAAGAAATCTGTTCGAAAATTCCTAAATTATTTTATGCTTTAGATATCAATTATTATAATCGCCCGCTTTGTCGGTGTTATATTTGGAGTTTAGACGAATCACAGGGTGATTAAAAAAAAATAAACTATATGTAGTCATACGTACGTACATACACAGATTATCACACACTTTTGCAGCACCTACACCGGTCAGATACACTATAAAAAATAACAATAGGTACCTATGTCATTCTCTGTATTTCTTATTTTTCTGTGTAATTCGTAATTGTTAATGTAAAGATTAATAATTATGTTATGCTTACTGCCAGCAGTGAAGCTACCTTTAAAAAAATAAAAATAAATACAAAAGTACAAGTAAATAAGCTTCTGTCCGTCCGCGTGAATTTCTTGTTCCCCCAACCCGCATCGCATCGCCTGACCTCGTGTTTACTACGTATTCTCTTTCGCGTTCTTTTTGACTTTTCTTCTCTTTGTTTGGCTCTTAAGAGCCCTAGCGTGATATTTAGTAGCCTATAGCCGTCCTCAAGAAATGGGCTATCTAATGCAAAAAGATTTTTTGAAATCCAACTGGTAGTTAGCCAGAGATTAGCGCGTTCAAACAACCAAACAAACAAACTCAGAAATAAATAAAAAACACAGAAAGTAATTTTATGACTGTATGTCATAAATGCGTATGTAATGCGTGTATATAAATTATATTTTGTTGCCTCTAGCTATCTAACATAAGCCCAAAGGACAGGTGGTTTGGTATTGATACATAAGCAAACAACAAACTATCTCAAACACCGTATAAATAATATACAGTGAACCTTAAAGAACTAATTTACCTTATCATTAACAAATTAGGTAGGTGTCTATAACTATATCTTAATATTGCCAGCCAGCTAAAATTTCAGCAGAAAGAATGACTGTATGTTCTTAGGGCAACAATGTATGGTACCAGAGCAATGTCCTTTCTCAAAAGGACATTTCTTTCTTAAATAAGAATTCTAGTCAGCGTATAAAAGAATAGGTCAACTGACTAGTATATAAAATAAGACATTATATCAGATAGAGGGAAGCACGCACGCCTTCGGAGATAACATCATATTGGGTTTCAAAGGTTGTGGAGGTCAGTCGGCAGTCGCTTCACGTAACACTAAAAAATAACATAGACAGAGATGGATATTATATCCTCGAAAGTGTGAAAGAATATAATCTTACTACTCTGACTTGTTGATGGTTCATAGGTGGTGGTAGTGTGGTAGGTGTGTGGCTAAGTAATAACAGCCGCACGGGTCGATCGAACAGGTCAAACTACGCTTGCCGCGGTTAGTCTGTGGATGGGTGACCATCTTTACATACCAAGGCCCCTTCGTCTCTTGGAAAGCACGTTCAGCCGTGGGTCCGGCTGTCATTCGTGGAACTTTGACTGTCGTTACGGGTAGTCAGAAGCCCGAAAGTCTGACAACCAGGCTTACCACGGGTTATCGTATTACTTATCGTATAACGGTTATCGTATAACTAGGTAGTGAAGGTCAGATAGGCAGTCGCTCCATGTAAAATACTGGTATTCAGCTGCATCCGGTTAGACTGGAAGCCGACCCCAACGCAGTTGGGAAAAGGCTAGGAAGATTGAGATAGGTAGTGCTCCTTTTAACAAGAAAACCGCTAAATGATAACAATGCCCGTTCTTCTCCATAGGTACCTACACTTTGGAATGGGCAACTAGCTTCATCTTTCTGACTGACTGACTCTTTGACAATTCAAAAGTGCCTGTAATTGGTTTAGTTGAATTAAATGATTTAAGTTTGAGTTTGAATGATAAAACCCTTAAAAAACGCGGTTTATATCGATAACTGATCAGAAAATGAATGTATGGAAACTCGTTTCAATTTCATCCCGAACATGGAACCAAGTTACAATCCCATTACAGACGGATAACTACGCGGTAGGTTGTTACCACGATACAAATAAAATTTATGCATCTGCAGTAATTGAAATTGCACTACAGAAATAACTAGGGAGCGCTTCGCAATACGGTCAGCGATGGTTTAACGCACAGATAACTTTTAATGCCGCAAAAATGAATTGGAACTGTAATAATGATTAATTTGGGCATCGTTTTTACTGATTAAACCTTTGGTGTCATTGTGAAATGTATCGAGCTCTCTGAGCACAATATTGTGTATTATTTAACCACTTTCTGTATTTAACAGCTGTGCCCACGAATTCGTTAATTATTTGCAGTTTTCGAGATAAAAATGACCTATTTTATTTTTTTATTTGGATTTGAAATCGTACCAAATCATACAAACAGGTAGTCTGTGTTTGTATGATTTGGTACGATTTAAATTCTAATTATCAAACTGATTTTGATACAAAAATTTCTAGATAGTAGCAGGACATCTGGGTAGTCATTTTCATATACATTTTTATTCAAAAGGCATTCATTTTTATACAAACAGCTATAATATAAAACAAAAATAAGAAATATACAAAACTAATGGACAGTATTGCAGTGCACAACGCTGTTTACAGATTAACTATAAGATATTTATCGTGAAATAATAATAATCGTTAGGATTACAAATACTTTTTTCCAACTAATAAATTAACTATCATGTTTAAGATACATAGTATATATAAGAAATGACAAATAGATAAAAAATATATTATATATAATCAAGAACGCTCCTTAAGTATAAGACGTTTGAACCTATACATGCGAAACATTAAAAAATCGTTTCTAAACGCAAGCCAGAGTAGGACTTGCAAGTGCCCACTAAAGAATAACCTGTCAGCACGCACCTTTCACTATTTTCGAAAGAAAAACTCAAAACGCAGGCAATGTCACAGCTCACAACTATTATAACAAAAATAGCCAAAAGCAATATCCCTAGCGCAGTGCGTAGCCATAGCGACAACTAAGCATGGATGTTTACGAACTCTGCACACCCCATTAGCTTCCTCTTCCGTATTCTACCTCCATTCATAGCCATAGCTATAATAAAATAAATATATTTATCTACTCTACACCCATATATGGAGGTATTCAATCGTGACTGGTTGCGGGAAAAACATGAGTGCACAGTATGCGAAACGTTCAGGGAATTGTAAAAAAGTTAAATAAACCACAACACAATCAGTAAAATTGGTTTCGTTTCAACGAATGAAATTTGTGCAAATATGAGAAATCAATATGGTTTTACTTAGCTTAGCACATACAACTGACAATTGCTAAATCGGGAATTGTAAAATCGATAGATTTATTGAGGATAATCATTTTGGATTTATATTTAGGCACATTATCAACTTCTGACATATAAAAGGACGTCATTGATTTAGTATGTGATTTAATTTCAAGAGGTAAATGAAAACATCCTGCCTACAGAATTATTGCAAAATAAATAAAGCTAAACTTCGCTAGTTAGTTAGTAGTTGCCTTTTACACTTGGGTAGTTCACAAAAAGTAAAAATTCCCGCGTCTTGCTACGCTTCGAGCTACGAGGGTCGTAGCAGTTACTGCTACGAGCGTCGTAGCAGTAACTGCTACGACCGCGTAGTCTTCGCGCCTTTGAACGGTTTAAAGAAGCCTTCTATTTCAGTATATTCGTTCCCAGCAATTGGTTTTCACAATTTACTTGACTCTTAGTACACACGTAAATTGATAATGGGCTTTACCAGGTACAGACGACCATAATTGTACTAGGACACTTATCAAGAACTGAACGGGCGACAGTGTTTGTTTACTCCGAATAAATCTTCATTATAGCCATTTAGCAACACGCCTTGACTTTGATAAAAGAGGCATTTTTTTACGGAGCCAATAAAATATTTTATATGGACCGCAGGCATAAACGGCTTTCATGAAATAATTTTAGAAATCCAATAATTGCCCCGACGAGCTTTTGATTTGTGACCAGAGGGGAGTTGTTCAATTTTAGGTACCCGCAGTCTGTTTCCAATATAATTCGTAAAAATGGGACCTTTAATATCGCAATGTCAAATTATCAATCCGAAATTTGATTGACAGACCAGTGAGAAGAATTAAAACTTAAAAACTAGTTTAAATTGCTGAAGACTAAAGTTAATAAAAGTCTGCAAAAACTTTCAAATTGAACCTTTTTACGACAGATAGTAAAATAATGCAAAGAGTACCAACCTGTCAGACATGTAATATAGTGCGGTCGTCGATAACCGAGCTAATACAAATCTTCGCTGACTACTGTCAATGTGGCACTTTCTCCGAACGCTCGACATACCAGTGACGAGCCTAAGGTTGAATCCGCCCTTTCCTTTCGGTTCATGTAGCCAGGTCGGAGTTAGCGGGGCATAGCTATAATAGCAAGCGGTTGCGGTAAAGCGCACAGATGCAAACATTGGTATCGCCGAGCGCGGTCGGGTGGCGGAAGCATTTTGATAAAACGTTGCACAATTTCCGTCTGCTGCGGTATCGCCCCACGGCCGTTCATTACAAAATAGGCTTTAATAAACTAGGATTTGACTGTGTTGAGGATTCACTAAGCGAGGATTTATTTAAATAAAGAGAAAATTCCTAACTAGGGATTCGACGTCAATCGTTCAAAGGTCAACACGTTTGTAAAGTTCGGGTGTCGCTGGAATTATGTGGAATTCAAAACCGGCAGAGTTCAAGGATTAATGGATAAATGTTTGTTCCGATCAATTTCATCATATTAAATTCTAAATGCGACAGGAACACGATATTTTAATGAGATTTCCGAATGCCAACGTCCTCGTGTAAAGAGAACAAGACAACCTAGGAGGCACTAATAAGTCAAATTCCTTCGCAAACGACACCAAAGTATGAATGGTATTTTCTAATAAAAACTTCAATAAAATGTACAACAGGACGGGTATTAGCGCCGCGAAATTCCTCGCCGCGTAAATAATAACATAAAGATTTTCCAATACATGTCCCAATAAGAGCCCGGCGCCGCTGGCGACGTCACCCTCCGCGCATTAGCTAACTGTCGCTGATACACCCCGTGTCGCCCGGGAAGTTGCCTGTAAAGATAATCATAATTTACCAAAGTTGTATTCTTTATGTTTGTTCTCCTTTAAGTCTTAACTTATGAGCCCACCAGCCTTGTCTGATATTTTAAACATTGTTAACATTTTTCGCTTTAGGAAGAAATGAAGGAATGTTAAACTTTCTTAATAAATATTAAACTCGTATTTACTTTTTATATAAGCAATAATAAATACTAAGAAATTCCTTACACAAAGGAAAACGTAACAACAAGTAGAAGATATAAAATATGATTAGCGGCACGAGAAGTTGTTTTAAAGTAAACTCGGTTTTGCAGAAGATGTGAAAGGATGGAAATAATAAAATAAGGTCCCGACAAACGAGAGAACAATAATTTAGTCGGTCGTGTCGGAGAACAAATATAGTGTCAACAGATAATAAAGGCCTGGCCGGTACCCGCCGCAAACCCAATAACACAGAGCCGCCGACCGTATAAGAACCTATATATACTGCGGACCTGTATAAGGAAAGGATGTCGCCGCCGTACTTATTGCTCAAGCTTGGGACCGACCAGATTTGAGCCGAATGCGCTCATATGAAATATCGAAAGCAAAATATGGGTAAACAAGTCCGTTTATTGAAAATAATATTGAGATATTCTATCGCAGACCTCAACAAAAACTAAATAAAACCGGAATAGTGGACCGTTACGGTTAATCAACCGTGAAAATCGGCACTCCTAACAGCTGTATTCAAGAACTCAGGAATGTGTCTTAGTTGCCGACTAGCTAACGGTTCGGTACATACTTGAATCCCTTTTCGAGATTGTCGGAATTCCACGGTAACCTCACTCAAATTAACTCATTATTTCCTAAAATAGTTTTGGTAACAAATACCTATATTTTTAATTAAGTTATAATTCCCTGATTTTAAAGGAACAGTAGTTCCTTTAAAATATTAATTTAGGGAAGTTATAATCGAACGCGGTTCGACGACCTTGTTTGAAAGGAAGAATTGATAAAGTACTCGTAGATACGTTTTTATGTACACTCGTCTAGACCCTGTTTGCGGCAACATTATTGACTTCACATTTACCGTATAACATATTTGAATGTGAAATAACGTCGATCCCGCACAGAGAATAAAAATAACTTGACGGGAAAATTTGGTAAATCTCATTGACGCCGTCTCGGAGGAAATCACTAGAACTCGTCGTGATGTCGTGCCGTCGAGCACAAACAAATAATATACAGGAATTCTTAAAACATTTCGTGAACTTGTACGAAAAACAAAAGATTTCATGGAAATACTGACAGCCTGTATATTCTTTGCCATTTTCAGAGATTACACTCATTGTGTTTATTACGTACATTACGTTTATCTGACAATGAATAAGATGTTAAATTAAGATGATTAAGGATATTTAAGGATTTGAAATGTTATTGCTATCGGAGTATACATTCTGAACAAAATATATTCTTACAAAGAACAGAAAAGAAAGATTAGAGTCTTAATTTGATATGGATAGCGATTATTCTTAGATATATTTCCGTAATAGTGTTCTATTCCTGAGTGAGGTGTTTGTATTCGTGTAACATTTTCAACCCATTATCCTCTTTTATTCCTAAACAGTTATTTATGTTTGTAAAGAAGATCACTAGTATTATTTTAATATCACTGTTTTGCTCATGTAATAATGTCATGTCAATGGCTCTTCCTTGTCGATTATTCGTATACGAATTTATAAACTCATTAAATAAAATTATCGTTTAAAAAATCCAGGCCCTTCGGAAGGAAAATAATTATTTTATGATAAAATATATTTCATGAAATATGACAAGATTGGTCGGACACCATGTCTTAATATTCAAGGATTCCTTAATCAAGTTTAACCGAAATATTGAACTGACAGATAAATGAAACGAGGGTTCTCTTAAAGACAACGGGCTCGATCTGTAATCGATACTGGGCGCGAATACTCAACCCTTTAGCCCAATAAGACCCTGGCTTTGGAGCAGGCTATTAACGGCCGATATTATCGGTACAATAATCATTTCCACGGTATTTATTTCGATAATCCCGTCCTTAACGAAATTTAAATCAACGAATATTCTGGTTGGTAATATCGATATTGTTAGAGGTGTTTCAAAAGAAATAAGTCTAGACAAAACCGTCAATATGCGCACTATGTGTACTGTGTAGGTATATTGAAGGTCAAGTTATTGGATCTACGAGCAAAAACAAATGACTAAACGTTTTCGAACAATTAAACAAGAGTTAAGTTACTTTGGTCACTAAAAGTTGTTTTTATTTAAAGATTGTTCTTTGACAAGCGGTGAAGTAAATCCAACTTTTAAAAAAACCAATGAATCGATCATTGGTTTTACGAATTGAACGCACGCTGGAATCGAATTTGATTGTGCTATTTCGAATCAAAACGCATACCACGGATTCATATTTTTCAACAATCGGTAGCTAAATCTATAAGATTGATTGTTATGCAGTTAGTAACAGTTTCACATCGAATGCGGATCACATGGCCCGGTTCAAGTGCCGCTCCAATATTTGGGATGCACTTGGTCCACTGACGGACCAAACATTTCGATAAATGGAATTCGGTAATACCTTTACCGGTTCCGATTAGTACCGTTAATAGTTAACGGTCGCTAATTGCATTTTGTTATTTGATACATGAACATTATATAGTCTAATTATAGGTACCTATCTATTTATTTATTTTATCATTTATGTACACACAGTAAAATACAAATTGATATGACAGAATCTATCTCTCTTTTTTACATTATTATTTTTAAATTAAATTATATACAACATAATTATTTTAAAAAAATAATGGTTCCTATGTTAATTAATGTAATTATTGCTGTACCGTTTTAATTAACTATATATAAATAAATAATTAATTGTCCGTGGATGGGTGACCATCTTTACATACCAAGACCCCTCCGCGTGCCTCGGACACCACGTTAAGCTGTTGGTCCCGGCTGTCATTCGTGGACCTTTGACTGTCGTTACGGGTCGTCAGAAGCCCGAAAGTCTGACCACAAGTCTTACCAAGGGGTATCGTATTACCCAGTAACTGGGTTGTGGAGGTTAGATAGGCAGTCGCTTCATGTAAAATGCTGGTATTCAGCTGCATCCGGTTAGACTGGAAGCCGACCCCAACATAGTTGGGAAAAGGCTAGGTAGGTGATGAAAGAAATAATTATAATCATAAATGTTCGTATGATAAGGCAATGTTTACTGAAATATAAGGAGGCTCGCTAAAATTAAAATTGAAATGATTTTATTCAAAAGATAAGCAGAAATTGTGAATAACAGGATAATCTTTATATATAGGATAACCTTTATTCATTGCCATGGCTCCCTATTTTGTATAGGAGTAGAGATACTGAAAATCAGCTGAAGAATCTTAATTTATGATAAGACTCAGTGAAAAATCATCCTTTCATGACTACCAAAAGATACCTTTGCATTTTAAACGTGAAATCTTTGAGAATTATGTAAATTACCAACAATTTACAGAAGTACTGCCTTATATTGGGTTCTTCACTTGAAATAATGTTTCAATTTTAAAATCCTACAGAAAACGCTCTTATGACACTGCTATTATTATTATTTTTATTCGTCTTTGACATATTTCGGGACCCTGGGGTCTCGGACCTTTGGAAGGCGTACGAGGGGCCGAACCAACTCGCAGAGGCTCGTTAGACATTTTCAGTGAAATGAGGTTCCAACCGACGATTATCCCTGTTCGCACTATGCAAGTGCACCCAAGGACAACCCCCGGTTGGGGTTTCTACCCCAATATCTTTGTTTCCATATCTTGCAATAGTCCTCTATTGTAAGATATGGAAACAAAGATATTGGGTTATGGGTTTGGGTGGCTAAAGCGAACTGGTTATCTAGGACTTTGGAAAAACTTTAGCCCCTGCCTGATCAATGTTCTGTATAAATTACACAGATAAAATGGCAGGGGGTGACTTTATTATTATGAGCCTGTGTTGTCCCGCTGGAGGGCAAAGGCCTCCCTTCCCTTCTTCCACTACTCCTTATACAATACTAGCTGCGCCCTGCGGTTTCACCCGCATAAGTTTCGATCCCGTAGGAATATCGGGATAAAAATTATCCTATATGTTAATCCTGATTATAAATCATCTGTGTGCCAAATTTCATCCAAATCCGATTAGTACTTTTTGCGTAAAAAGTAACAAACATCCACCATCTATCTCTATCTATCATCTATCCATCCATCCATCCATACAAACTTTCACGTTTATAATATTGGTAGGATTACGAATGAGATTAGTCGAAAGTTTTTGGATACTCTTAAACAAAAAACTAAAATATTGTAAACTTATTCAAAAACTTTGTGGTATAGATGAAAGACTATGTTTAATATACCCAATTTAAACACTGCTTAGTTATAAAGTCCCTCAAATATTCATCGCATTTAGTTAGTTGAATCTTATTTTAGTTGCAAGCCACTTATTTGAAAGTCAATGATAAAAAGTTTCAATTGACTCAGAGGTAAACGGACGGCGTGCTAGTGACAGATCAATACCTCTTTAGAAAACTTCCAAAAGGGATTTAGTACTAAATTAAACCTGAATTTCAGAGAATCCCCGGTAACGAGCGAAGTTTTTGGCCACAATGAATGTAATTAATCGAAAATTTAATTTTTAACTTTATCTTCTTTAGTTTGATGCTTGTCTTGGGTCGACACATTTTCGAGCAATTTGTATTTGAAAAAGGTTTTGAAACTGAACTGAACAGTAATTAAATTAACTTGAGGGACAGATTTTTAATATTATATTTAGGTACTAAGGTTAAGAAAAAACGGTTGGACCACTTTTCAAGATTAATCTTATTAATCTCATCAACATATTTTATGAAAATCCCTTTTCCGGAGTAATTTTTAACGGTAGAAGATTTCAGGAAAATAAATATATAAGCTGTTTACGTAACAGATTTCTTATAAACGGAGGTAGGCTGCACCTACCTCAAAAACTTTCGTCATTGATATTATTAACAATCTTAGTGATCCATTTCATAGGTGTCATTAACAAAGAGGGGCTTATGATTAAGTAATAATAGCCACATGAATCAATCGATCAGGTTAAGCTGCGCTTACCGCGGTTAATCCGTGGATGGGTGACCATCTTTACATACCAAGACCCCCCATGCCTCGGAAAGCACGTTAAGCCGTTGGTCCCGGCTGCCATTCGTGGATCTTTGACAGTCGTTACGGGTCGTCAGAAAACTGAAAGTCTGACAATTAGTCTTACCAAGGGCTTCGTATTACCCAGTAACTGGGTTGTGGAGGTCACATAGGCAGTCACTCCATGTAAAATACTGGTTTGATCTGAATACTAAGAAACAATTAAATTAACAACATGAGATTAGATAATGGAATTACTAATTGCGAATTTGAAGAGGCTTCTAGAATCTGGGAAATAATTTAAACTGAACAACTTTTCCCATGGGACTAACATCTTAATAGCGAACTAAAATATCAACTGTCCCATACAAAACTTCATTACGTCCTCAAACTAAACGTATGGGACGGCTAATTTATTTTTCCGCGATTACGATGTTGGTTCCATACTTAGAGAAAGTTGTTCAGTTTGATGGTCTGGTCTGGTTTGGTTGGTCTGGTCACCTTTCTGCTACATGCTGTATTATATATTTAAGATTATATTATGATTTATATAATTAAGTCTAGGAACAAATTCGACGATTCATCTTATTTACCACTAGCACGTGCTAAGTTAAAAGGCTTAAGTATTAAAGTTTTAGATTCGACTTATTCAGCCAAAAGCATCACCGTAATGGCGTAACACACTTTCAATCACAATTTGAAACATTTTGAAGGATACAGCTAATCCATTGCTTCAAATTAGAAAGAAAGAACGAAAAATATTTTATACTGCACAAAAAAAAAAACCCACATTACAAATAAAAAAAATATAATAATAAAAAAGACATAAGATACACATAGTCAAAAGCCTCGTACTCAAGCATAAAAATGTTGACACTTTCGTCTATTGCTTGATGTCAGGGCCAGGGGCTGCAGTCTCGACATTCATAGCGATCGCTTTACACCTGTCAATCCAGGACTTTGCGACCGAATTCGGTCGTAAAGCGATCGCTATGAATGTCGAGACTGCAGCCCCGGGGATGAAATTTTTTTTTTCTTTTTTATTTTGTAGTGTTCTAGATTAAGATCTACTAGACACACTTTTAATTGTTGTCCTTTGTCTCTAATATTTTTAAGTTAAACGTCATGCATTGGTAACTGAAATGCCACTTTTAGATGATTTTTAATTTTAATTGTAAGTGACTGTGCTGTTGGTGTGCTTATCTTAATACATATAATTCTTTTGTACGTGTGTTTGTCACCTAACTCCTCCTAAACGGCTGGACCGATTTGGATGAAATTTTGTGTGTATATTTTAATGGGTTCCTGGATGGTTTGGAAACACAATTGGACCCGGTAGGTGTCGCTGCTTTCCCGGGCAGGACGAAGTCTGCCGGGTCCGCTAGTTATAAATAAATATGTTTGAAAATTTGTCTGCTCAGCAACGTAAACAACGCAATGAATGTTGTTGAAATGTCAGAAAAAATCCGTTCCCACTGTTACGTAATCACCCTGCAGGTCTGCCAAATAAGACAGGCAATTTAGAAACAGATTAGTAAGATTTATATTGATGACTAAGACTAATCCAGGCTTTAGTATTGCTCATTGTTTTGTTACTTTATAAATAAATTATTTAGGTATAGATGGGTATAGACGCCGCAGGTCAAGCTACCCAAAACTGTCAAATTTTCCCAAGCAACTTTGAACCTTAATGATTTTTGATGCGATAAAGTTGAAAATTAAAGAAATTTGACAGATTTGTAGTAGCTGGATGTGCGGTTCTAGTGTGCGGAGGTGAATATTAAAATAGTGCGTAGGAGTTTTGAAGGCTCATGTTTACCTGTGAATTTTTATAAGTAAAAAATTTTGGTGATGATGATAATCAAATAGTATATGTTAAAATGCGTTTACTTTTTTCTCGAGGTCGACTGGTGATCAAACTTAAAAATCATAAATTATGTAAATATACATTCATCAGCATGCCCTAGAACCAAAAATTCGAAGATATGTGACATCTGCCAACTCGCACTGGGCCGCGTAGCTTACGGCCATAGATTACGGCCCACTCCCTCTCCCCGAGAGGAGGCCTGTGTCCCAGCAGTGGAAACATTATAGGCTGATTATGTATCATTGTAATAGTTAAACAAAATAATAACAGCCAATCATAACAATTGATTCAATAGATGATTTGGCAACAGATTAAATCGAACAGGGTTTCAGATTCCGGAGGTTACTGTTGCAATACAAACATGCAAAACATTAATTACTGAGCGGCCAGACGGCGTAGGTTTGAACGGAGATGGATATCAAGCAAATACCTTGAATGTTGATCGCTTAGCCACTCTTTACATATACTATAGTTATCAACGATGAAGTCGTGTTATAGGTGTATAGTGTGGCAGGATGTTATTTTAGGATTATCAGATCTTGCAGAAAGGTGTTTTGGGTAAGGTATGAAAATCGCTATCACGTTATTTTTAGATTACAGAACAGATGGGATTTTTTATCGGAAGTAAACTGATAGTTTCTCAGAAAAGAAGGTCATCAGGAATACACCGAGGTTGAATGTAATTAATCTAACTAGCCTGTGTTGTCCCACTGCAGGGTAAAAGCCTTCCTCTCTCTTTTCCACACAATTCTGTCTTTTGCCAGTTCCTACGGTACGAGTCAAGCTCGTCCCGCCATCTACGTCTTGGCCTGCCGCGATGGTCCCGTGCGTTTAGTGGGACCCAATCGGTGGTTCTCTTAGCCTAATTGTCATCTGACAAGCGGCAGACATGTTCGCCCCAGTCCCACTTAAGTTGAGCGGCTTTCTGGGTAACGCCCGTTATCTTGGTTTTGGCGCACAGTGTATTGTGTTCTTTATACGATCTGAAATGAAAAAAGGTAAAGAAAGAAGGAAGGTAAATAATAGTATGAAATCATTTTATTACAGCAACAAAACAATCAAAATGTAGGAACAATTAATTTAAACCACCGGCAACATAGATTATACACACTCGCGTACCTACTATATACGTGCACCTCAAGTCGAGCATGCCAACTCAAACATCGGTTACAAAATCAACAAAGAATTCGGATACTGTGATTTATTTAATCCAAGTTATTCACTTCGTTTATTAAGCAGAGTCGAGATTAATACTAAGAGCTTAACGTAAGACGTGAACTCGCCACCCCGCACCCCGCGAGCCCCCCGCCCCGCGAGACCCCGGCGCCCCGCGTGACGCCGACAGATAAGCTAATTACTTATTGTGATTTAGCAACCGGTTCTCGGCAAATTTTTCATCAAATTTTCAGAGAGCAATTCTGAATAATAAGTAGACGTCGTCCACCACAATGGCAGCAATTAACCGGACAATTTAACTTTTTAATTGCGAATTAAGAAACTGGGGAGTGCAAAGGTTGAACACGGCCCGTGGAATTAATTGTGAAGAAAGGTTTTACTGTCCA
This sequence comes from Apamea epomidion, assembly GCA_947507525.1. Taxonomy (NCBI): domain Eukaryota; kingdom Metazoa; phylum Arthropoda; class Insecta; order Lepidoptera; family Noctuidae; genus Apamea; species Apamea epomidion. Next base: position 9,890,071 of record OX382238.1, on the reverse strand, counting down.
GGCGGCCGTTCTACATAATATGTCCACACATTGCTCCACGACATGAATCTGGAAGAGAAAATAATAAAACTCGTTTACTGCGATTAATCTACGTGAAGCTATTAAACAGACAAAGTACAAAAGAAATATTTAATATATATTACCAAGGTTTCTTAACACCGCGGTTTTAAAACTTGTACCGAGTACTTTTTGTCGGGTTCTTTGTTTTCACCCATAATCCTAGTTTTTCTTAATGTCCCTAACAAGCAGAGGGAAACTTTCCGAAACTTGAATTCATAAAGAAAGCTTAAAGTTTGAGCAAAGTTAAATAAAAACAGAAAAGCTTCATTGTGTAGTCCAAGCGCAGGCGGCATTACCAAATTGTGTTCGTTATCTACGTAACTTGTGTCTGCCCGAGAAACACTGTATTAATATGAAAGCGATCTTAGCTTTGCGTTAATCGGAATTCGGGAATGAGCATAGACAATGTAAACATGACAATAGGAGCAGAGTAAGGGGCTGGTTGGCACTCGTATCGGTGGCGTGCCACTCGTGAGATAACACAGCGCTGCGTCTTTGTGGACGGATGTAAAATTATTAAGCAACGGAATGCTGTAAATGGGGTTTGCCTCTGTAATATCAAGGGTTAGAGGCGAATCGCTCCTAACATGGGGTTTCGTACGATTAAGTTTATCGAATTCCGGGCGTAGGTAAGTACGTGATTATGTTTCATGATATCGCCGGCCAGCTACATTGTGATTTTTTTCCTTATCCACCGAAAATTATAATGTATTTTAACGGCGCTGTGAGATGGTTCCCCTCGCTCACTTTTAGCTCAGACACATTTTTTCGTGCATATTTCAAGCGGGATTAAATTGTTTCAAACTTTGTCGGACAGTCTGTCGAATGCGAGAAGGCTGGAATCGATTGACAGTCGGATGATTCTGTCGTTATGAAACCTCACAGATATTGAAAGTCGATCGTTTAAAAATGGCGTCCGTGTAAAATTGGCAACGAGAATAAAGCCGCCACAAAGTAAACACCATTCAATTTTATTACGGAGAACAGCCTCCTTTGAAAATCCCTCGGTAGCAATCCCGTAAATCTCTATTTGTCGCAACTAAAACAGGTCACGGCGGAAGGCTATTACGTTCCCTAAATGCTGCCGAACTCCCTGTAGAGCGCTCTAATCCACTCCGAACGGGCTGGTGTCAAACGCAGGCCAGGGTTGTTTGTATTGTTTATTGTCGCGACGCTCGTTCGTACGGCAAAGACGCCGCCGCCGTCGCCGGCACGGGAGAGCATGTTTCAATTGATGGAGCCGAACAGTCCCCGGAGTGAACTATTATATTCCTGCCCACGAACGATACGTATCCTCACTTAATGTTCCCTTTACCTTACTTTGAAATCTCAAAGAGCTTTATAGTATTTCGAATGTGGTACAAAATCTCAAGTATTTACGTACGTAAATACACACTATTGAACTGGCATTTCTGTCGAGTTATTTGTTAGGTAATTTCTATTATTATATACAATTTTAAACCAAAATGCGTACTAAGAAAATTCTCGTGAGTACTCTAACAAAAGTAAAGAGAATTGTTTTACCAATCCGGACCTATTAGACGAATGCGTAAGTCTACATCAGTACGTACCGCCTCGTCAGTCGGCCGTTTTTATGCAACAGTTCAGCGTACGGGTGTGGATGAATAAAAAGCACTGAAGAGCCAGCAGAATGGAACAAAACACTTGAAACAATATCGCGACAGAGCGGCAATCATTCCTGTTTTATCTCAGTTTGTGCACGCTGCGCCGCGAAAACTGCTCTAATAAAAAACTACCATGTGTTTCTACGTACATACGTACACGTAGTGCACGGTACACACGTATAGGTTACTGCAGTGCTGCACCTGCGTTGTTCCTTGCAGATATGAAGTAAAAAATATTACGCTTTCCTTTTTATTCACGGGTTTTGAAATAGCTTTTCTCTTTTAACAAACCGATACGTGGTCGATTTTAGGTTATACAAATATGCTAGCAGATAAAATATGTTTTAATTCTAGCCTGTGAAACAAAATTTGTTTATTTTACGATAGTGCTGTACCGACTTTATTTATTTTTATATCCTTCGTATATGTTTATTTTCGAAAACCAATTGAATAGAAACTGAAAAATATGGAACGTTCGGTATTTTATTTCACGCATCCCGCACAGGCATAGGTAAATATTTGGACGCTTATTTTAGATTTATACAGGTAGTTAGTTTGTTTTGGCGTCATATTTTTAATCTAGGTATATATGAAAGTAAATTTAGTTAAAATAGTTTTTACGCAATGTAAAAGTATTTTTAATATACTTATAGCCAAAGATTTTTATGAATAAAACGAAGCGATAAATAAGGTCGAGAGTGCACTATATGTAACAGTAACAATCCATCCCATCTTCTGCCGGCAACACAATAAACTTTTTGCCCTAGTTAAAAACGTGAATCAGGCCATTAGATACCCACTCGACGATTATAACAATTGCCACCCACAGTGGAAATTATATTAAAAATCGTAGACACAGGAGCGTATGAAAAAATAAATCAGGCTTTATTTAATGCCATTCTTTTGACCGTAAAGCCGCGGTCTGACTGCGGGCGAGGACGGGTTACCTCTGAGATTTGGGTTCAAGTTAGTTTACTTAGAAACTTTTTCACGGTCAAGTGTGCTATATAAGCTATGTTTACAACTTCGTTAAGTTGAGACCCAAGTCGTGGTTGGGGATTAAGTGTTGGCAAGAAATTGGGCATATGGCTTTTAATGAAATAGTATGACGTAACTATTTCATTTATGATGTAAGGGAATAGAGGACTGAATCTACACTGACCTATCTATACTAATAATAAAGCTGACGATTTTTTTTTGTATTTGTTAGTTTGTTTGAACGCGCTAATCTCTGGAACTACCAGTCGGATTTGAAAAAATATTTTTACATTTGAAAGCCTAATTCACGAGGAAGGTTATGGGCTGTAACTTCACGCTGCGACCTGTAGAAGCCGAGCAAAAAGTCAGACAGAACGCCAAGCGAAAACGCAGTAAAAGCGCGGGCGGGCGAAGCGACATCACCAATCGATAGGAGTTTTAGTAGATAAATTGGACTTCACGCGGGCAGAAGCCAGTTATGTTATGACGCTCGATAAATTTATAGTAATAAAATAGTTATACGAATTCTGTAAATAATAAAAGACACAGTGACGTTACGCGCTGCATGCTTAATTCCAAAAGATCCATTCTCATTATAACGCACATCGCATTCACAAGCCTTTGAATCCTGCTCTCTCGAAAAGGAAAAATAAATATCCTTTATATACTCATTTGATTTCTGTTTTTTGTTTCAGATTCCCCGAGCGTGGCTGAAATGAAACCACAATAAAATTGTAATTTTACGAGACAATAAATGTTTTAAATATACTCAACGTAGGATAAATAATGTTCTTAATATATGTATTGTATTTGAAATTTTGAGATAGTATACCTCAGAAGGAGGGTTGTTATGACAATAACGCGATGTGAAGCACGACCAAAGAGCTTATTGATATCAAATGTCTTTTGACGTCATGACGGCGGAATCATCGCGGCGTTCAAGATCCGTTTCCATGGAAACCGGCGGCCTACCACTGGTTTCGACGTTTGCGCTCCTCACTATTGTTGCAGGTAAGATAATGAATACCTCCCTTACATGACAATCTCCGATCGCCAACAAGTGAAATTATTGAAATATAATCTGCGTTAACAATTTAGTTGCTAAACATGAGTTTTTGGAAAAATAACTTTAATTCCTGCAAAATAAAGTTCAGTTTACGCTACAAATTGAAACATTTTTATATTTTTTTCAATAGTGCTAGTCACTCTGAAATCATGCTAATTACCACTAAAATAAAGTTGATATTTGTTTAAGTTGAAATAACATCTATTGGAAACATACATTTAAATAGACCTTAGGTATAACATTTCCGAATGACGCAAGGCAATTACAGAGCTATTATTTTTAAGCTTGGTTATCGGAGATTGTCAATTTGTCCAAAGGGACGTTTCCCTCTTAGATAACTTATGACCCCGTGACCAAATCATCAAATAAGTAAGCTTTATTTGTGCTTCATATTTTTAGAATGACAAAGCTTTTATGAATAAATTAATGCTTTACATAGCATTAATTTATTCATTTATTTTTTCGAGACATCGCCAAGTGGTTGATCTCTCTGACTCTTCACGTGACCGGCGTGGCTGGCCTATTTTTTACCAAAGAATCAGCATTGCCATACAGCGTGGCAATGCTGCCAGCCTTTTGGGTACTTTTCCTATTGACAGCGATGTGGACGAATTTTTTGATACCTTTCATTATTTCCCCTTCTTTTTATAAACTTGTAGATACATTTTATTCAGCATGTATCAGAAAAGGTGTGGTCATATTTAAGGGTGTGGGACCAACATCGTCCCGTACGTTAGGGTTGAGTAGGTATTTATTATAAGTTTTGTATGGGACAGTTTGTTTGTTAGTTTGTTTGTTTGTTTTGATTTTTTCGCGATTACGATGTTTGTCGCACGGAGAAAGTTGTTCAGCTTGATGGTCGGTACCACACCCTTAAATATGACCACACCTTTCTGATAGAGACTGTATGTATGTTTAAAATGGTGAAGCTTAAAATATCAAACTTTCGATGTTCTAGTTTCAAGCCAAAGACATAAGATTCGAGAGAGAGCGAGAGGGCTTCGCGTTTGACTGTTTCACGAAGCTATTCCCTTTATGTTCGCCTCTGACTTTAATTAGTAATAAACATTGTTAAACTTCAAGGCGGAGAGTTAACGCCCATTTTGAATAAAATTACCTTAATGTGCCTAACGAACCTTGTTCCAGTGTGGAATATTATGGCCATTACCTTGTATGCCTGAATAATGTTGCCTATTGGCCTATTGGCTTACTTCGTGACTTGTGGGTCCGTAGTCTACATAGTCTAGAGTTTGATGCTAAGTTGTGGTGATGGTGATTACCGGGGTGGTTTTAGTGAGGTAAGAATCCCACACTCCCTGGTCTTTTTCCCCAAAGTCCAAGCGCCCTTTGAAGGTTTGCCCCCGAAAACAAAAAGGACAAAATTCATAACCATTTCTTTTAGGAAGTTTCTAGAGCTATTGTTTGAATGTGAGGAAAATTAATACCGTCATCTGTAAAATATAGAGAAACATTTGTAGGTTTATCCCTCCGTGAAATACAGGCGCTTTTACAAAAAAGCCTTGTTATTTACAAGCGAAGTTAACCAGCACATAGATGAGAGTAATACATCTTGCAGTAACAATAATTACTACTTCGTCCAGAGCTTTTTGCATACAGTTCGCAAATTGGTGGAGGTAAGTTTACAACTATTGGACAGAGTGAGCAACCGAACACACTAATGGAAAACCTGATGAAAAGCTTAATATCCTGTCGACCATCTCCTCCCGCGTTGAAAACATTAATTTTCCCTTCCTAATACAGTAAAGTAATGTTAAAACTGGTGCCCCAAAGACCACTCCAAATACTCGCCGAATATTCCGGAAAATATATTCGTCATGATTTTGTACGAAATTTAGTTGAAAATTGTGTGTCGAAGATAGAAAGCTTTTATCATTTTCACTGAGTTTTTGACACACATTTACTTTACTCTTTAGATACATTGTTTTGTAGTAAATTGATACTTCATTAAAATGTGTTAACATTAGGTATGCGTGCGGGCGATAATGTTAACAACCCTTTGACGTTACATATACGAAATATATTCCGTTTTTTTTTTCTTGACTCAGTATTTTGCCAACGTACGAGTAGGACAAATTAATTAATACCACTAAAATTAAATTCAATACTTGAAATAAACGAAAATTTCCAACAGCATCACTAAAATAAATAGGAAAGTTTTAGTAGCTGGGATTCCTGCAGCAAATGTTTGAATTCTGCAAGCACTCTGGACTTTTGTATTGTCATCGATTTTATACAGGAATGCAAATTTTCAGTTACAAAATTTAAATAAGTGTTTAAAATGAACTGAACATTTACAAAGCTTGAAAACGAAACAAGCTCAAAAACGCCGCATGTAAAATTACGTCGGCATGTAAAAACAACATGTCAAACCGCAATTCCATGCACGTTTAGTTTTGTTTCTTTCTCTACGTGTTTGTTCGGAACGTGAGTTAAAACTAGACCGCACTTCACGTGATGTAGCAAATTGTTGCACTTTAACGACTGTCTACAGTGGCGGGCTGCAGTTTAGAAGCAATACCGCCCCAGATTCCCTCACGTACCGCGACGCGCCTCCGACGCGCAGACGTAAGGAACCCGCACTGAACACTGCCCTACCGGATTCCAAGTTTAATTGAAAACGCTTTATATAACCTTTTCTTTTAATTGTATAAGGCTTTCACTTCATCCCAGTCCCGTGCTCTGTGAAATGTTTAATTATAGTTCCTAATGAAAACTCCACAATTTAAATAAACACGTACTATATAAATAATTATGTTTGTGTGCAATGCGAACGATATGCGTTAAACCCACATCGGATTACAGCTAATCATTGGATTAATTGTATGGAAATTAGTGATCGTACGCGTGGTGAATTTAACGCAATTCTATCAGAATGTAATTATAGATGCCGATGAGCGTGAAATACTGAATAATTGGAACATGTAATCGAATATGGAGGTCTCGACCGGTGAAGTTCGCAATAATTGATATAATTATTAAAATTCATATTCGCTGATAAGTTATTAAGTAAATTTGGATTAGGACACAGCAGCATGTGAACATTTATTGAATTTTATTCAATGTTGTTAATGATATTTTTATGTGAGAACGCGTAGGTGATTTATGACTATGATATAATTTTATCCATCGCTCGGGTGGTGGATATCAAGATAAAGGGGTCGTCGGTCGACAAAGATCCCCGCGTGGCTGGCGGCTACTGGCCCCGAGTTATTAATTTTCATTTGACTCGGATAAAAGCCTTACTTATTGCTATTAAACGTCTTTGAGTAATTTGTTTTGTGACATCTTTGGGTTATAATCCTTATGTGGACATTTTGAGGTTCATTTATGCTATATTTAAGTTTTATACGCATTACTAATTGACGTGATCATAATTATGTGACATGTCGTTCACCGAAATATTCCATGAAAAATGAAATATATTTTTCGCTTTTGTGTTTCAATTTTAACTTTAATTTCGGCTTCAAAAAATATTTACTTTGTTTTAACTCGATAAAGGGATGATGTGTGGCCGGAGACGAGTGACGAATGTTCCGTATCGGAGTATTATTAATTTTCATTTGACAGTTACGCCGCTTCACTCGGCAAGGCTGCCTCGCGATGCGACGTGACAAAGGCCTCGCCTCTACTATAAACACTGCCTCGTTTTGTTCCATTATCGGCTCACTGTGGACTGTGATTCGGAGAATAGTGTAGCACTTGTAACTCAGTGAAACAGTAGGGGGGAAATAGTAGGTTCGTATTTCGGTTTTTCGTGGAATAAGAATTTCTGGAATAGTGTAAAAACATTTCACTTATACTCTTTGATTTATTGACATAAGCAGATGCAAATTTTAAAATGATGTAAAAAGAAAGAAAAGAATAAAATATTTTGTTGAATGAAACGTGTGTTTAATGTAGTTGTTCTCATAATAGTATGCTTATTGCATTTATATACTAAGCTTCTTAATCCTAGAAGGGTCTACTTGAGCCACAGAATGGTACTTAACCTTCTAATAGTCTTAAAGAGAAAGTTACGATATGTGATAAAAAACTGACGATATGTGAGGGTGACGTAGATAACAGGAAAATGCAGAACTATTAAAATTTAAACGCGCTTTAGTTATGAAGGGAATATAGCAGTCTATAATTTCCCCATATATATTACTTAACTTCGTAGCATAGATAAAGTTTTACATTGGAATTCACAACGGGCAAGTTGTGAAAGCGTCGAGATAGAAAATCTTAGGTACTGAGCGAATGAACACGTAAACAGCCAAGTTAGGAGCGTATTACTGAAGCTTCGGGTGAATCAGATCCATTCCCGTTTAATTTACAAGGGTCATATTACCAGCATTGATCCGGAAACCCATTATCCGGCCGTGCGATGAAAATAATAATTTTAATTTTCTCTACGTCTTATCTTTTGATACACTGCACAAAAGTTTTACTCAGAGTAAAACTTTTGTTTGAAATAACACCGAGAAAGTTATATTTCGTATAAATGTAATATTCATTGACATTTCTAATTACCATCATCATCTGCCTAACCTTTTCCTAACTCTTGGGGTCGGCTTCCAGTTTAACTGGATGCAGCCAAATACTAGTATTTTACATGGAGCGACTGCCTATCTGACCTCCACAACCCAGTTACTGTGTAATACGATACACCAACACACGTGACATTTCTAATGTCCCCCAATAACCGTACCCGTACCCATATTCAAATACATAATAATATGAATATATTATATTCATATAACATTATAGCTCTAAACACCATACAGCATGTTCGTATCAGAAAAGTGTGATCATATAAAAGGGTGTGGTACAGACCATAATTTTTTCACGATTACGATGTTGGTCCCATGGAGAAAGTTGTTGAGTTTGGTGGTCTGTACCACACACCCTTAAATATGACCACATCTTTCTGAAACATGCTGTAACCTCGGCGTTTTCCGTCGTTACTTTACAAATATTGCATGAGTGCATAAGAATACTCGCTAATCATGCTGGGAATATCTAATCCAGTGTTTGTAGGTAAGTTTTAAGATACTTATATCTTAACACTAGAATATTGTATTAGAATGTTGCATTCCACAACTAGAAAGACGCTTGTCCCTGCCAGGGTTGTTTAAGGTTTAATACCTAATACCGGATTCCATCGGATACCGTCGATACCATTCTCGATATTCAGAAAGTTCTATTTAGTTCCGTTCTCAAATTCGGGGAAACGACTAATGCGAATGTGGGTTGTACCGATAACTCGAACAATTGGTGACAAGTAAACGTTCCGTAGTGAATATATTATGGAGTCAGTAACGGCTAGTGTAAGCTTAGAATTTTGGGAACTGTGCACCTACTGATAAATTTCAGCCAGAGACTAGTCCAGTTCCACACATTTCTGTGTCACAAGATATAAAGACGGACTATGAGAAGTTATGAAATACCCGTAGTAAAATTTTGGTTTTTCACAAACCTTTTATACAGAAAACAAAACATTTTATATTCTGTGCACACTGTTTATGTTAATTCTTTGAGCTTAAGCTCTGAACTGCTAACCTTACTTTGCAGTTTATAAAGCCGAGGTATTTTCCAACCGCAGTGTTTGTAGGGACGCTAATATACTGGTGCTATATAAGCCCTGATATATGACAGTACTCGGTATTTCCACGGATCAACCGTATTTGGTCAAAAACCAAAATTACTACCTATTTCTGATAGAAACGAAAATACTTGGAAATTCAGATAACAGTTTAGAAACGACAACACTCTGTTCAGTTCTCTGTTCTGTGTGTGTGATCTATTGCATTTTCAAGTATTTTAGTATCCCCATATAGGCAAATAAATACCATTACAAGTAGAAATATCTAACTATAGTAACAGTATCAAAATTCATGCCAACTCGGTCAAAATATGTAATGTTCAGTTCATGAATAGAATTTTCATGTTTGGAAAGTCAATGCTCACGTCCAGCATTTCAAACACATTTCAGTATTGTACCTACCTTTGTAATTGTGAATACCTAATGGGCAAATATACCTTTGTTTTCATTAATATACACTATTTATATTACTTTGTTACTCCACTCAACTTTCACTGTCATTTATGCTGACGAATATTTAGATAGTTTTGACGAATAATGCTATAAATAGACATTTTATCGTTTGTGCTTCTTTTCTTATAGATCTAATTACATCATAGTAATAGTTAGCACAAACAGTTAGCAATTTATACATGACAAGCTTCTGCCCGCAACTTCACCCGCGTAAAATGTGTTTTAACATAAAATATTTTTTTATTTAAATGCCTTAAAACTATCATTACGGGTTACTTAACTTAATGCGACAGCCAAGTCACACCCACAAAATTAAAAATAAGTCACAAACTACATCTCAAGATCATAAAGATCATTGTTTGTAACACAGTGTAAACAATAGTACTTTTGCGAATTCACCCCAGTGACATGTAAATATATCAACTTCGACCTGAATACTCGTCTAATTGATGCTGCGAATTGCTCGAGTCAGAGGGGTTTTGGCCAGCAAGTTGGTCCCGGCTGCAGCACTCCCTGGTTGTGCTCTATGCCTCGGAGCAGTTTCACCATATACGAGACCAGAACGAATTCCCGTTAGAGAATATGTCCTATGACACTCGGAAATAGTAGTAACTTCCCATTAGTCAAAGAATTTTCGGAATCGGATTAGTAGGTGCGAAGATTACCCCCTAGATACATACTCAGAAATACCTCTTTATAACATTAGTATAATTGTAAATTGGCCCTATGACATCATCAATCTACAAAAACCTAAAAAACAAAATCGGTTTACAGCTTGCATAGTCATTAGCAAAGTTATCTATTCATTAATTAGATATTTCCACAAATATGAGCAATTGAGAATTAATCAAATCCAATGAATTGTTACTCTCACTAAATTAAACAAATCTATCCAACAATCAAAAACTTGTTTATTATTTAATTACATTTTCAGTTTTCAATTAATTTCACTTCTGAAACATTTGTGTATTTACACTACTTTAATAATAATCAAAAGTTATTGTGTCAGTTCTATGAAATATTTACACCTGAGTAGTCGCTTTATTATTTATGTGATATTTAGGGTACGTATTACAATACCGAAATTTAAAAGACCCTATATTAAAATACCTATGGAAGAAATCCCGAAAAATTAAACGCCGAATGATTGTTTGGTCGAAAGTTTTAAATCCCGAATGTTCATTTGCCCGAAAGCTTAAAATCCCGAAGATCCATATCCCGAAGTTTAAAATCCCGAAGATCCATATCCTGAAGTTCAAAATCCCGAAATTACATCCCAAAGCCAAAAATCTCTAAGACAATGCCAAAAAAGGAGGTTAACATAATAGGTATAACAACATTAAATATCGATTGTGTCGAAATATAAAAAAATATTATGCCTTAAAGCTTAAAATGTCTAAGATTGAAATGCCGAGTGATTATACTATCGAATGTTTCAAATGTTTGGTTTTACATTCAAAAATATGTTTCTGCCACTCGCCGGCCGCTGCCGCAGCACCACTCGCTTCGCTCGCTTGGCTCGTGCGTTGTGTGGTCACGGTCCTAACCTAACCTAACCTAGCTGTTTCGATGTAAAAAAGATATATGCGTGTTACGCATGCGGGTACAGAAACATATTTTTAATTATTAAAAAACAACGACAACGAGTAATTATTAAAAATGCTTGGTTTTACATTCAAAATCGATATTTCGATACAATATTATTATTATTTATTCATTCATAAACAAATTTACATTTGTGTCGAATAGTGGTTTTAAAAATAACAATAAATGTAACACAAAATTAAGTACCTGATCATAGTAAAGCCAGAAATGAGAGAAAAAAAGAAGAAAAAAAAAAACATTCCACATTGGTCACAACATTATTAGTCATCATTAATTATAATAATTTAACTTAATATTAGTTCAAAATTTAACATAAATTTAATTCAAGAAATGTATGTCAATAAAATTATTTAAAATGCAATGTCATAAACTCCTAATAGAATGTTTAATACATAGATCATTTAAAGTCATTAAAATATAATCACATATTAGTTCGAACTACTTTTTATATTTGAGAAAGTCTTCTATGCTGTAATAACATTTCTTCAATAACAATGACTTTAATTTTCTCTTGAATGCGTTTGGATTCATAGAGTTTTTAAATTGTACAGGCAATTTATTGTACATATTTACTGATTGCACTCTTGAGGCATGCTTAACGACATTAAGCTTAGGCTGTATGAAATTAGGTAGATCCTTTCTTCGCGTTTTTATTCTTATATGTCTCTGTTCTTCTGTCTCAAACTTATGGATATTTTTAATAAAATGACTAAGCAGGACCAGAATATAGAGGCATGGTACAGTGAGAATGTGCAGTTTCTGAAAATGATCTCTACAATTAATATTTAAGTTTTCCATGTTTTGAATATTGACATTTTACCCGTAGGTATTTTAATTTTCGACGTTTAAATATGTACCCACTAAGTATGTAGCTAACAGTAACTACGAATGAATAAAACATTACGCAATAAAATATTTTTTCGAGATCTACCCCCGCTATAAAAAAGTATTAAAACATGTTAAGCAGCAGAATGCCCACCGTCATAACTGTGTTGTAGTACCGTCTATGAGTAATCCCGGGAACTACGTCGCCGCTCTTTGGGATTTCATCCATCGGCATTTCGTCCATTTGGGATTTCGTCCATTTGGGGTTACATCCTTTCGAGCATTTGGGCATCGTTATTTTATGTTTCGATATAACGGCTTTCGGCATTTCAAACTTTCGGTATTTTGAATTTCGTTGTTTTGGGTATTTCAGTCATAGTTATTATGAAATTTCGGGATTTTAATACGTAGGTACCCGATATTTACGTTATTTGATATTCTAAATTTTATTTGTTTTTCAATGCTACACATAATTTTTACTTTTTGGTACAATGTTTGTGTAGTGTTTTTTTCGGTTAGAAGCGGATGGATTAAAAAATCGATTGTGCCTGGTTAATCAATCCAAAAGAGCTAAGCATGTTTATTATGAGAGTAGGTTAAAAAGAACAACGGGTAGGGTTCGAATTCACGACCCCTCAAACTCCAGTGGCGGGTACGCGAATGTGCTTTTTGTATTAGTGAGAAAATATAAATTGAATCTTTATAGATTCAACTTGTTATCAAGTTGATTATCTAGATTCTAAGCGAACGATCGTCTCGGGAGATGATGAAGGAAAGTATGTGGAAGTGGAAAGTAGACAGAACCATTTTATTGCGGCAAATCGACGAATACAGAGAACGCTGTGTAGGCAAGGAATATGCGGAGCGGATGGGCATTACTTTTCGTCTACATGAATGCGGGCGAAGTCACTGGCTTTACAAATTCTACTGCATAAAACCATTTGATTTGACTTTTCACAGATATCTCGGTCGTTACCAATGAATGGGAAAAAATTATGAAAGCGCCTCCATTTTTTTAATTGAATCGTTTTGTGGTTCGAGCTAAAAAGTGAAAAATTTATTTAATCTCAGCCCCGCATTAGCCGAATTGAACGAAAATATTCGGCGTTCCGAAATCCCGCACGAAGCCATTAATCGTTTTGATGTCACAGTATGGGACATTTAGTGTGACCCTTTTTATGCGCCAACCTTTCCCGATTTACGTCCCTAATCGCCGAATACCGAACGCCGAAAACTGAAACTCAGGCGTTCATATGTTGCTCGAGTTAAAACGCCGGCGCCGGCTACTGAGCGCTGCCGGTTCATTGTGAAGGATTATACAAATGATGTTTTGGAACATGAGCTACTGTATTTGTTTCGCAAATCAGCATTACGCCGCTTCCATACATTGGAGGTTTTCGCATTCTCTTAGACTTGCTTACACTATGCATATCTTTTGTTCGCCATACGTACGAATGCTATTTACTTGAATGTAAAAACGTACTCACAAGAATTCACTTATTCTCAGGTTTTCAGAGTGAACGTTGCCAATATTGGAAAAATGCTGATATTATTCGATACGTACTCTTGTTCAATGTATGATGTGAATTAAATGGCGGGTATTATTTTCCGGTAAACAAAGTAGTTCGCTGCGATTTTTGGTTACGGATGCAGAGATTTATTTAATGAAAGTAGATCAATTGCTATAGAATTCAGTAGCATCAGCAATTTCCCCACTTTTGTTTGTGCAAGCCTGACCCAATTTAAACCAATTTGAAAGGCCAATTCGACCTGTATTTCTTCTGATTGTATTTGGCTATCGTTGAATATAAAGCTGATCCAACTGTTCGCTGTATTGTTTATCAAGAGAGCCCCTGCGAAGTGTCAGTTAATTTATTCTAGTAATTGTGCGCTGGGAGGGTATTAGCTTTTGTTTGAGGAGTAACTGGCTAGTTAATGGCGTACGTACCTACCTAAATGTATACACGCAGTTTCACCCAAGCTTTTCTTTCACCGGTTTCAATGAAGCTTTATTTTCTTTTTAGTGCTTATGACGGTGTTTTAAAGGTGAATATTGTTTGCAGGTCAGCTGCAAGGGTCGGGTTATAGTGAGCAGGAGCCTGAGTTCCTGTCTCCGCTGGAGAACGTGACGTTGGCTCAAGGCAGGGATGTCCACTTCACGTGTACTGTCAACCATCTTGGCACTTACAAGGTAAGATGTTATATATTTAGTATATTTACGCCATGAAATATCGAATTATCTGCCTAACCTTTCCCTTATAGGTTAGACTGGGAGCCGACCAGCCAACAGAACCCAGTCCCAGTCTAACCAAATGCAGCAATACCAGTATTTTACTACTACTTACTTACTTACATAGCGAGGCTGTTTATCTGACCTCCACAATCCAGTTACTGGGTCATACCGCTTTGTTAGACTGGCTGACAGACTTTCGAGCTTTCGACTACCCGTAATGATTGAAAAATTAATATTGAATACCGATTCAAATAACTATGTAGCTCATGGAATACCAATAATATAGACCGATTTCAGAACTATTCTAGAGAACAGTACAATAATTCTGTGTTCACTTACTATTCCCAATTGTGAAGAAACTTATTCCCTTTCAAAACTAATAATATACGGCCATATACATATACATATATATTAAAGTATTGTGTTAATGTGAATTGTCATTGCTGTTTATCAGACGACGAAGTTTAATAACTCGAGCCGTAAACTGAAAACTAAATACATACTTGTAGTTTAAAGTAGTTTGCCCCATTTCATATCAACTTGAGTAGTAAGTAGGTCTAGTAAATCAAAGAACCCATCCATGCAACCATCGTTTTGTAATGTATATTTATTTTATTTCTTATTTTGATTGTTGTTTTTTATTTATATCTAATCGTATGCTGCACTGGTTGACGTCATCATGTCAACGTCGGCTGTCGCTGAAAACCAGCACTGGGGCTCTGTCTCGTATCGTAGCATTATGCTGAGCGATTACCATTTTGCGTGGATGTGACGCATGTTTTCTCCCAACTTGTTATTTTTTTTGTGTTTGTGTTCTTTGTATGCGTCATGTTTTTAAATAAACGTATTTTCTTACTTTTAAAAGAAATTGTGATTCTTTCTTTATTGTAATGGGTATAAAACGTGAGTTCCTTTGACAGACAGATAACTTAGGGTCTGTGTGTGCCTTTGGATACAGCGCCATAAAAATGCAGTTTCGTATAGAAAATGGCTGATGTCATGAAACTGTAAAAACACAGTTCACTGTGTGTGTGTGAAGTTAAGCAGCCTTTGGTCACTATTTTGTTATGTACTTGAAAAAGGCCTGAAGCTGTTTTGATTGCAGCAGTACAGTTAAAAATGCGACATCTTCTCCACCTGAATGTACTTCTTTCAATAATGCAAGGAGGCGAGTGAGAGCTATGAAACAAATATTACATCATTTATTTATTTTAATATTAACTCACGTCAGAAGTAAAAATATATTGTTAGTAGTAGTTAATGAGTAAAGCCTAAACGAAATAAAATGAAATACTCTCTATTGTAGACCTATACTTAAACTACAGCTTTTAGATTTGAAGGTAAACTTGTGACTAACCTATCATCCATTATCACCTTTTTTATACTGTTATTTTCCCCCTTCAACTACCGTGCTAATACCCATATCTGTCATTCATTTAAATACTTTAGAAAACAATTGTAAGTTTTTCTGTAAAATGTTTTATCTAATTTCTAGAATATGGACCAACACAACAACACTAACAAACACACAACGAAATCACACATATCACACGTACGCATCTAAATACTATGCAACTACAACACTAAGCACACACTCACTACTACATCCACACACACCAGTAAGGCGCTGTATGACACTTCCTGACAGCTATTTTTATAACAAATGGCCAACATAAACAATATCAACACAGAACTAGACTCACTTGAACTCTCAAACTCGTATGTCTGTCGACCAGAGGATTGTCTACTATTCCTTCCTAATGCGAACTACGCTATCAAGATATTTCATATTAACATCCGTAGCATTAACAAAAATTTTGACCAACTCCGAGTATTATTAACAATCACTGATGTAAGATTTGACGTCATCGTTCTGACTGAGTGTTGGCTGCGCGGAGTAGAAAACCTGCCCACTTTAGAGCGGTACACTGCTTACTCCACGAGCTCCACGCTGAATCAGAATGACGGCGTTGTTATCTACGCTAATATAAACCTGTCATGTAAAATACGTGAACCAACTTTCAAGGATGCAAGCTGTTTAATTTGCCAAATAGATGAAAAAGTAACGATCGTTGCAGTATATCGTTCGCCTTCTCTAAAAACCAGAGACAATTTCATCAACTTTGTAAGTAGTCTATATGATGTCTACA
The DNA here is from genome assembly GCA_947507525.1 of Apamea epomidion. Lineage (NCBI taxonomy): Eukaryota > Metazoa > Arthropoda > Insecta > Lepidoptera > Noctuidae > Apamea > Apamea epomidion. The sequence goes on along the minus strand of OX382238.1, from coordinate 9,873,471 downwards.
ACAGTCTATCCTCACATGTAGTCTTAGTCGGCGACATAAACATTGACATATGCTCCAACAGTTCAGACCCCCTACGTGAGGAATACTTGACATTCAATGCGACACACGGACTCTTCCCAACACATACCCACCCTACAAGAAATACAACTTGCCTCGACCATTTTTTCACGAAACCTAATCTCGTTCCTACGACTTTGGTACTTGAGTCTTATTTAACAGATCACATGCCAATTGTCTTACATATAGAAACTACCACCCCTTCTAGTAAACCAGCAACAAATAAAACTCTCCTGGACTATAACAAAATTAAAGCAGATCTAGAAAACACCGACTTTTCCAATGTGCTAACGACAAACGATGCTAACTTAGCAACCAACACTCTTATATCGACAGTTTCGAACATCATACATAATCACATAAAAACCATTACAGTAACTAGAAAACACAGAATCCTAAAGCCTTGGATATCGCCAGGTTTACTCCGTTGCATAAGGCATCGAGATCGACTACATACCAAAGGTAAAAAAGCGCCAGACAACATGACCACTAAACTAATTTACACACGCTATAGGAATTACTGCAACCGCCTCCTACGTAAACTGAAAACAGCTTATGAAAAAAGCCTGATTGACAAAGCTGGTAAAGACCCAAAAGCCCTCTGGACAGCAATAAAAAACATAACAAATACCCAAAAAACTACAGTTAGTCCCACAGAACTCCTTCAAATTTACGGAGACCCCAAAACGTCAGTAAATCATGTCGGTAGCTTCTTCTCAAGTATAGGACAGAATCTCGCCGACAAAATTCTCGCCGCATCTTCTGTTCACAACAACAACCAGGGAACACCTAGTGCTAGTAAGTTGGCCTCTCTTAATACCCCTGTAAACTCAATCAATATTATGGAAGTAGACGAGTCTGACATCGATTCCATTATATTGCAACTCCGCACTGACTGTGCCACAGGCTGGGACGGTATCTCATCTCGAATAATAAAACAATGTCGCCACATTTTAATACCCCCCCTCACCCATATATGCAACCTTGCAATAAACACAGGAGTATTTCCAGAAATACTTAAAAAAGCGATAGTACACCCGATTTTCAAGAGCGGGGACAGAGGCTGTGTCAACAACTATCGCCCCATAGCGGTACTACCCTGCATTTCAAAAATCTTAGAGAAAATACTTAACCGGTCACTAAACGAATTTCTAGAGAAATTTAAAATCCTTGCTGATAACCAGTACGGCTTTCGCGCAGGTTATTCTGCCGAAGATGCCGTACTGGACTTGACATCTGCTATCGTTAAAAACTTGGACAGTAAAAATAAATGCTTATGTATATTTCTTGATCTCTCTAAAGCATTTGACACAGTCTCTGTCCCCATCCTTCTGGCTAAATTGGAGAACCTAGGCATACGAGGAAATGCATACAAAATCGTACAGGACTACCTAGCCAATAGGAAACAACAAGTCAGAGTAGGCAATACCGATAGCGACGAGGTTACAGTGTCATACGGCGTTCCGCAAGGGGGTATTGTAAGCCCGACCCTTTTTCAGCTCTATATAAATGATCTTTGTCAAATCTCCCTCCAAAACACGAACATCTTCACCTATGCAGATGATACGGCAATTCTTGTCTGGGGACCAGACTGGAGTTCAGTTAAGGAAAGAGCTGAGTACTCCCTATCAAAAATAATGTATTGGCTTACGGAAAACTTGCTGACGTTAAACCTCTCCAAAACACACTATGTTGCCTTTTCGATCAGAAAAACTAGCTCTCCACCACAAAATTTCTCTATCACAGCCCATAGTTGCCTTTCCCAGAACGCCTGCACATGCCAGCAAATCAACCGTGCTGAACATGTTAAGTACCTGGGAGTATACATCGATAGTGGACTGAGGTGGGACAGGCAGATAGACACAGCCACCTCCCGAGTGAGGAGACTAATACACATCTTTAAGCCACTAAGAGACTGTGCTCCACCAGAAAAACTAAAACTCGTCTACCTAGCCCTATGTCAGTCCATCATCCAGTATTGCATCCCCGCTTGGGGTGGCGCCGGCAGGACACTAATTATAGGTCTCGAAAGAGCACAAAGAGCTGTGCTCAAAGTAATGACTAAGAAGCCTTATAGATACCCCACTGAAAAACTATACGCGGATTGCAAAGTACTATCAGTCCGACAGCTCTTTGTGCTCAAGTCCACCATGAGAAGACATCGAAGTGTCCCTCTCCCCGATCCAGGCAGACGTAGCGGGATGCCCGTATGCCCACGCATTCCCTGTAAGACTTCCTTCGCCAGAAGACAATTTAACGTCTTAAGCATAAAACTATACAACGATCTACACAAGAAACTTAACATCGCGGGACTAAACAGCCACAAACTTAAATCCACTCTTACAGACTGGCTTCTAAATATGGACTACAACAAAACTGAAGAACTACTGACATACATCGTGTAACCACACAGACATCACCATCTTCATGCACATAACACAAATACGAAAACACACAAAATCCCACTCACAATACACAATCACAATCAGTATACACTCACTCATACACATACTCATCTACATACTCGTACACACACCCCCACTCACCCCAACAACATCCGGTCCACCTAAGTTAAAATTATAATATAATCATTCACCCATTGTAAACAGCAGCAACGATCACTCGCACGCGCAAAAATTGTAACTGTAAATAAAGTCACTTACACGACTGAACACTGCCACCCAAAATACAAGTTTTCGCTTAGTTTGGGAGACAGTATCAGTACCTAAAGCACAATACATTTACCTGTGTCTAATTATAAGTCACCTTGTGAACTGTATAATTTGCGACAATAAAGATTATTATTATTATTATTATTATTACAGCTGGAGACTTACAAAACATAGTAATAAGTCACATAACAAGGGGCAGTCTTATCTTAAAATCTATCTTTTACAGAGAAACTTCGCGTTGACTTAAGAACGCATGAAACGTTTGTTCACAGAAGTTCGAATAGTAATTTCAGTATATTTCCATTTCCCAGGTGGCTTGGATAAAATCAGATACGAAGACGATCCTGGCAATTCACACACATATGGTGACGCTGAACCCTCGACTGTCCGTGACGCACAACGGACACAACACCTGGAAGCTGTACATCACTAATCTGGAGCCGAAGGACTCTGGCACCTACATGTGCCAGATCAATACCGATCCGATGATGAGTCAGGTTAGTTACCGTCGCTCGGAAAAGTATATTTTTGAGAAAAACGTTATCTATACTACGTAAAACTATACTCTGTAAATGGGGGGTGTGGTGGGGTCTTCCATTAGGAAGTTGGTGGTGTGACAACCCCGTGCCTCGGAGAGCACGTTAAACCGTTGGTCCTGCGCCTTATCTTTCTCGGTCGTGTTAGATTGCCTTCCCATCAGACTATAAGAGTGAGGGAAGAGAGAATGCACCTGTGTCTGTCAAAGTCAAAGTCAAATCATTTATTTCAAATAAGCACATAAAAGGCACTTTTGAACGTCAAAAATAAAATTAAAATAAAATTGATTCTAGTCGCCCCTTCCAAAAGGTAGTTTTCGTATGGAGAAGAATGGGCAAGAAACTCCACCGTTACTCTTATAAAATGTTTTACAATATTTTGCATACATTAATTATATAATTATATGTGAAGATGATGCACCTAAAAATAAAATTACTATACCACAATAGGTAAAAGAATTAAAATGGATACATGAAACCATGACATATAAATTAACTATGTGATAGATACATGGTGCTCACAAATTCACAAAAATTCCAAAAGTAGACGATTTTCATAAATAAATAAGTGACTTTAAGTAATTACAGAATGTAAATCTATGTCAAAGAAAAAAAAAAGAATAAATTATACAATTACAACTGCCGCAGTCTGCGCACACACTTGTGAACTATAATATTTCCCGCGTCGAAGGTTAGTCTCCGCTGGGATTAGCCGCACTGGCCGGTCTGGAGGACTATTAAAAATATACTATGATAAGTTGCTGATTTAATTACAATGTTGGGGAATTTAGGGCCGTCACATATTAAAATTATCTGGAAAATATTAATAGTCTGACCTCGCTTAACCTGTATCAATTACTAAGTAAACAGTTTTCAGTTCACAACAAACAACTGTTAACAAAATTTTTCTTTTAATTTATTAAATACCTTTATAAATAGTACGTATTCCCGGAAAACAACTAGAATACGAGTAACTCAAGCATCATTCATTACAGAGCAAACACGAACCATTGAACTCAATAATAATATTATTTGAATGTAAAATCAGGAGTAAATCATTGGAGAATCGAGTGCAATTATTACCTTTGTAACATAGCAGTAAATCATTTACATTAACATAGTTTAATTAGAGCGTTGTTGCTTATCAATAATGGGTGGTAATTCTTTCCATCTGAGTGGTCTGTGCAGCTGGCTAATATTAAAATGTATGCAATCGATAGCGATCGTCAGCTTGCACCGAGCTCCGAGACTATGTCACGTGCCGAACGTTTCATCTGATAAATTAAATCCGTATGCTTTGTATTTCGCTTCTACGTTTTTCACATATTCTGTTCTAGAACGGAACGCATGTCTGTTCAGTTCTGTTGCATGTTATACTGTTAAACTCGCTGACTTTTAAGTGACCTCGCAAAAGCTTGCTTTTGTATTATGGATATTTTTCGCTTGTTGCTGCCCTCGGCTTTGACTGCATTTTCCGGGATGAAATGTATTCGTTGTGCTAATCTGGGATACTTTTTAGCTCTCCACAAATATTAACGAGGACGTGGTGTGGAAACAGCCATTCATTCCAATCTTTATGATGAAACCTCTATTTAATAGTCTGCTGTGTCAATTGATTTTATTTTTCCCGCTTGTTTGATTAGATTTTGTATTGCGGGCGGTTCCTGTATCGAATACACCTTCCTTTAGCTACTAATTCATCAAACTTACAGAGTAAGCGCGCACCGTTTATCAAACTATTAAAGTGTCATGGCGTATAAAATAGCATTTTCAGTATAACGTTCTGTTGCGTCCGGTCTAGTGTATCGGAAATATTTACTAAATTGACAGATTAATGATCTATCAATTCCAAGATAAGAATCTCGGACGTTTCTGCTTGGCTAGACATGCCGATATATCTAGATGAAACATCGATACGTGATTCCGTTCTACATGTAGGTTAGGTAGTTTGGAGAAGGAAATTCATAGTGAGAAATGAACTGTTAAGATAATATGGCTAAAGTTGCGATACTTACATTTTGTATTATATAAATCTTCTTAGCCTGGGAATCGGTATCATTATTATAAGTTTCCTAACTTTCCTAAATTATTATTGTTCTATCAATTTTTTTTTATTAGCCAACGCTGTCCCACTCCTGGGCAAAGGCCTTCCTCCACTCCTTATTATATAATTAAAACAAAGTCGGGTTAGTTACACCATTTATAACTCAAGAACGGCTGGACCGTTTTTTTTGGTCTTTGTTTTGTTAGATATGTCTCCACCTCGAATAGCAGAATAACTAATAAAACAAGCGATTTCAGGAAAAAAAATAAGATTAAAATAAATATTAGCATCTAATATGCTAATATTTATTTTAATCTTATTTTTATTAACTTATTTTTATTTTTATTAACAGATTCTCAGTACAATATTTTGTCATACATTCGTTCTTATTGATTCTGAGGCGACACGAAGTTCGCCGGCTCAGCTAGTTATTATTATTTTGAACTTGCTACTCTTGATTCTTTTGTAACGTACATATATGCTTCTATGCACAAAAATCCTGTCCCATTAAAATAATTATACTATACAAGAATCGCTTCCAAGCCAATCAAGCCAATTTCAGCAACGCCTTTGCACCGTCAAAACATTTTTAATCACCCACAACTCAACATAAAATATAAAACGCCATGAAACGAGTCCATATTCCTGAACACGTCATGTCAAAGTGTAAACAAAATTGTTACGGCGAGGCGTCGTTCCTCGCATGCCGGTGACGGAGTAACTTTCATACAATATTATTATAACCGGAGGACGCGGCTTACCTGAGCCGACGATATGCTGCGATATTTTACTGCTAAGGGTTGTATTGGATATGATGGTGTATTTTTAAATCTTGAGTTTTATGGATAATGCTGGCTTCTTTTGTTAATTGGTGGGGAGCTGTTTTGGTGTATTATAGCCTCAGGTACAAAGTGAACAGTGATGGCCCAGTGGTAACACCCGGGACTTGCGAGTTGTAGGTTGTAGGTTCCCAGACAGGCGGTTTACTTTGTGTGATTTATTTCATCACGATTGCTCTCAAAACGGTGAAGGAAAACATCGTAAGGAAACCGGCATGTCCTAGAACCAAAAATTCAAAGACATTTGACATCTACCAACTCGCACTGGGCTAGTGTGGTGGATTACGGCCCATTCCCTCTCACAGAGCTCACAGAGAGGAAGCCTGTGTTCCAGCAGTGGGAACGTCATAGGCTGATTATGTATAAGTATAACTCTGCCTAACCATTCTAGGAAAACAGCCGTGATGATATATTGTTGTTGCTGGGGACTTTGTTGCGCCAGTTCTCCTTCAACAATAGGAAGTGGTGAAAGGCGTGAAAGGCGGGCGTTTTTGGGGACTGTGTTATGTATTTTTTAACGTTCAAAAAGGGCTGATTCTCAGCTTACTTTGAATGAAAAGGTTTTTGTTTTATTATGCAGATAACAATTAAAAGGTGCTAAATAAATTGAAGTGAAGTTACAAGAATGCTTGCGTAGACCTACGGTATACCCACTTGGAGCATCTTAGAGCATCCTATTGTCCCACAAAAGCATAAACAGAGAAGGCTCGAGCTTTAATAACCGCGTTTGCCCAATTCGGGACGGCGGGATGAGCTGGACTCCTTCAACAAGAACTGGTCCTTTTTTTTTTGGGTGGGTAATCATCAAATGACCTCTCCCGCTCTGGGCTGAGTGGAAGGGCGTGTCAGATTTTTACTGACTAAAACCCACCCGTGTTCCTTCAGTTGCCTGTATCTCTTTCGAACAACCCGTAGCCCTGGCAGGCATTGGCCCTAGCGGACCCCGTCAGTTCGTGCTGACATCTCTTTGAGGCGTGGGTGGAATACAACGCGCCGTTCGACCCGGGCTTGGTCCTTACCGGGCTGCGAACTGCCCATTGCTCACCGCCCGCAAGCCCGCGCCTACGGTGGCTGGGAGTCAGCTGTTGACTGCCGTCCAGGGCGTCTTCTGACTAAAACCCACCCGTGTTCCTTCAGTAGCCTGTGCCAGGGGCCACGGTATCTCTTTCGAACTGGTCCTTAGCAGCTTTGAACAGAGAGAAGTGGAAAGAGAGCAGAGAGGCCTTTGCCCTGCAGTAGGACATCATAGTCTAATAATATAATATATCCCAATACGTGTTGACTAACATATTTTCAAGTTCAGAGGGGCAATTCTCGTAATTTTAAGACCGTTCAGAGTCTGATCTCAATCTCGATCTGTCAAAAAAAACTTCTAATTTCCCTACATTTTGACAAGGTTTCCTCACGATACTTTTCGCTGACAATATTATGATGTCAGTAAAGTCCAAGTTAAACACAGAAAATAAATAATATGTATTTGAAAAAGTCACGTTTCAAACCTGCGCTATTATTGCACAAACATAAAAGTGACAGTTGCGTTTTAACATTTCATTTTTATGTAATTGAAACTTCTGTTGTAGGTATTATTATGTATATCAAGATTCTCGGTACGATATTGTTAATAGCTAAAGCCATGGCTAACCTATCTCATATTCCATGGGTTTAAGGTACATTCACCAAAAGAGATAAGTAACCAGGATCGTCGGATATAGTTGAAGTTAGCAAGAAACCGATAGATGTTTTCGAATGAAATTTAATTTGATAAATGAACCGTTTGTTTTCTATGAATTAAATTGAATTTTATTCGAAAACATCCATCGATTTCTTACTAAACTGCAACTATATCCAACGACCATGGTTACTCATCTCCTTTGGTGACCGTACGTCTACCTTATTTACTGCAAAGGGTTCTACAGAAACCTGTATTTTAAATTTATATTTTATGTTCACGAAGATGTTATTATTACGTCAACTTTCGCACGGAACGGTGTTACTTCGGCACAATATTATGATAACGGAGCGGCTCCGCATCACATGCTTGTACGGAAGGTTATTTACAGCATAGTGTTTATTAAAACAGCATTGTCGTACCATTTTCAATTTCTCTTATAATGCACTAGCGAACCCACTCCTGCTTTGAGCCTGATTTGACAAAACATCGAGATTTCTGTATTATATACATAAACCATCCGGGATAAAGTCTCGGTACTTGGATTTGAAGAACAACGCGCTCACATAGACAGACACCAAAAGCGACTTTAATTTGTATTGTATATACATTTAAACTAATTTAAGGCACTGTCCAAACGTATGACACCGTAAATAATAATCAACTAAAAAAATACCTAAAAATTATTCCACTGAGCCGTGCATTTATTTTTTAACTCAATGAAAATTGCAAAATTACTTTTATTTTGGTGGTCGTTCGATTCAACTAACATCAAACACATCGCTGTTTAGAACCGTATTTGGTGCCGTGATGCGCTATAGTTAATTACCTAAAAATTTGCTTCATACCGCATCTTTTAAGATCTCCACTGATGTCAATGTGTAGGTTTTGACAACTACTTGGTTGCAAAGAAACATAAAGGGAACGGCAAACTTTTAATAAACAAACGCATATTTTTTTTACAAATCAACATCATCATTGACAGCTTTGTTCCAAGCACTTCTGAGTATTCTGTCTCCTCCCTATTGTACGATATTCATTATAATATCCTACAGTACTGGGTAGAATAACGTATGAAGCTCTCCATATAATAGGGGATCTGAAATACCAAGGCTTCAAAGAACCCTCACAATAGGTGTCATGGAGTACTGTTGTCTGCATTAAGTGCTTGACCCAATCACTTAACGAGAGCCTCTCAAGGCGTTTATCGAGCCTCGTCGCTAATAGGGTATCACACCTTATAAGATTGTATTATGCACAATAATGGTAATAGGTATTTGTCTCGAATGAGGTCGGTTTTTCCTTTATTTGCATTGAATTTGTTTACCTAAAGGCTCAGGGTTGAATGAAAGAAAATGTATACTTTTGTCCTCGTACTCGAAAACGAAACTCGAGCAAAAAACTGACAGATTACAAACCAATCTCTATTCAAACATAGTTTCAGACTGAGATTCAGACTTTTTTTTTTTTTTTTTTTTTGTGGATGGGAAATCATCAAATGACTCCTCCCGCTCTGGGTGGAGCAGAAGGGAGTGTCAGACTCTTACTGACTAAAACCCACCCGTGTTCCTTCCTTAGCCCTTTATGTACCAGGGCAGCGGTAACCCTTTCGGACGATCCAGGCTTGAGCATCATTCTAGAATACTCTAAAACCTCAAGCAGACCCAAAAACTATAATTAGCCTATAATGTTAACCTGTAATATCCCTCACTGCTGGGATACAGACCTCTTGGTGAGAGGGAGTGGGTCGTAATCCACCACGCGGGCTCAGTGCGGGTTGGTCGATGTCACATGTCTTTATTTTTTTTTTTTTGGTTCTAGGATATGCCGGTTTCCACATGTTGTTTCCTTCACCGTTTTGAGAGCAGTGGTGTTGAAATAATTTACACAAAGTGCTTTATTTTGTGTAATTTATTTCATCACGATTGCTGCCTGTCTGGGAACCTACAACCTACAACTCATAAGTCCCGGACGTTACCACTGGGCCACCAATATTCACTTTGTACCTGAGGCTATAATACACCCACATTTTGCCAGTTATGTTTAAGAAATAACAAAACAGCTCACAGTTACTGACACTGTCTGTGTTGCCACTGGGCCACCACAGGCCCAATTTAGCAAATGCGATTGATTCCCCGAACGTAAAGCGATGTCTACATACCTAAGTTAGTAAGTCTTTTTGCGTAGCTTAATTAATTAGCTCACGCAATCATCAGGATTCTCTAACACCAAAGCATTTGACCAACGTTCTTAAGCCGTATTTCTCTAAGACCTTACTCCGTTATCACGAGCCATTTCCCCTAACCTTTCGCGAATCTCAGACTGGTTATGTAAATGTCCAAACATTTTACGTGAGTCAAAGGCTTGTATGTTATTTTGGGTGGAACAGAGTGTCTTTCATAGTCATGCGGGCACTAAACGTAAACATTTTGCTTTCCCGCGGTATAAGTAGATACTTCCAATTTATTACGCTTATAAGTTGTAGCGGAAAACTTTAGTTGTACGAGGTAACCTTTAGCGTAGTTTCGTTTTGTTTGGTCTCGTTATCTTCGCGATGAGATAAACAAGTACATTTAACAAGGGTGTACAAAACATTGTGCTGTTACAGCTTGTGTGGAGGAAAAGTTCAAGGAATTGTCGGAAATATTAAAGAATGTTAGATGTTTTTACTTGTTGTATACATTGTTCATGGATTACTGATGTTTTTTACTTATTGGGTGATGCAGAAACAATGGAAAGTTATTCGTAGGTGTAAATATATATCCTAAGCCTACCCCCCTTTATTATAAAACAAAGTTTTTCTTTAGATCAGAGGGACAATTCTCGTAATTTTAAGAACGTTGACAGTTGATCTCAGTCTCAATCTGTCAAAAATAACTCTAATTTCGCTATATTTAACCCCCGACGCAAAAACGACGGGGTGTTATAAGTTTTTTTTGACAAGTTTTTACATTGATTGTCGCTGAGATGAGATTGCGACAAGATTTTGAACGTTTTTAACTACGGGCACCGAGCTAGTTATTGAATTTGAAGTACCTAACTGTTAAGAAATGCAGCACCTTAATTGCGTAACACACGATCAATCAGAATCTGAATCATTTGAAGCAAATTGCTAATCCATTGCTTCATAAGTTCGAAAAATTTGTCTGCTCAACACGTAAATAACGCAATGAATGTTGTGGAACTGTCAAAATGAAACCGATTCGGATTGATCATGTGTTACGCAATTAGGGTGCAGTTCTTTATATAAAAATGACAGCTTAGTTTGGGGCTAATTAGTAATTTTAGTATTAAAAACTTTGTATAAATCGAAACTAAATTAGATTTCGTTTTGTAATAAGACGGACTTTGTTTTAATGTAAAATGAGGCATTCTCTTCTTTCATATATCATGTCATACAAGTATACAGGCCGACAATAATGTTTGTGAATGTAAAAGGAAGCTGATAAAAACCTTCCAAATCTGATCCGTTTCATGTTAGTTCTCTATGTTGATATTTCTCTATCGGTCTATATATGCAGGCCTTACTACAGCTTAGATATATCGCTGAAAGCACAAGCCTTTATCCATCAGTGGTTCGATTTATAGGAGCGTCATCTTTGGCGCTTTAATTGAGTTTGGCTTCTCTCCCCTTTGTCACAACCTCTAGAGTTTTGTTGCAGAACAAAGCGACCTAGATATAGGTCAGGAATACAGTATTATAAAAAACAGCCATAACTCTTGGTTGATGAAGCTGTGATCTCCATTTTTGTGTTGGTAGTTAGGTTTTCTAAATTCACGGAAGAATTTTGCTATATTTTAGAAGTTAATTAGTGAATAGAGCCTTATAACCTTACAAACATGCAGGCAGCACTATTATCCAACACACACACACAAAATTGACACTTATTAAGTTATTTACCTTTTGCTATAACACCGCCGCCGCGCAGGGTACCGGTGGAATTTTGTCAAGTCGTGCGCGGAATGCACGCGCTTGCCAAAGGGAGGCGCGGAATGTCACCGAGACATCTTCATGAGGAGACAACTTTCAAATGTTCCACGTTGCTGTTTATGTGCTGCAAAGCGTTTTACAACTACATAGTTGCCTTGAGCGCGATAGTTGCTTGAATATGCTTTGGCCTGAAATTCCATGTGTAAGGGCTTGTGTTTGGGGTAATTGTTAGAAGACTGCTTCTGCTTAGTTGACAATAGCAACACAGGTAGGGAATGTGCATTGTGGAAATAGTCATGGCAGCTTACAGTAACAATTTTCAAATGATTTTTTTTAAGCTGGCATTTACCAGCTTCAAATATTGTTCTGGTTCTAGCTGGTTGTCAAATTATCAGAGTTATAACTCAGGTGATAATTTGACAACAAAGAATCCATTTTAAATCACTGCAATTTGGGGAAATGGCCAGTCAGAGGCCTCTGCCCATTTAACCTTAATTAATTCCATAGCTCTGAACAACTAACACATTTAACAAATGAAAATGTAAGGGAATATTCTGAAAAAAAAAACAGTTTAATTGCGATTCCTTGCCCAACACGTATTCGAGTTTTTATTTTAATGTTTAATAGCTTCCTAATTAAATTAATGGTTAGTTTCGTGCATAATTAGGCGAGTCGTTTGAGGTTTCTTTAGGAATTCCTTCAAGATTCTAAGCTGTGTTCTAAGCTTTTTAACACGAAATCTTAAAGCTAATTAATAATGCTTTTAGATATCACAAACGAAAACTATGTAGTAGACAGCTATTTTCCCTCTAAACTTTTCATTATTTACGACAATAACAGAGCATTTCAAAAATTCTTTTCAACATTATTATACTTTGATATCTCCGTACAAAAGAGACTGCTCACTTTACGTGTTCACGTATTTGCTTAGGGTCGCTATTACTCCGGCGCAAGCGAAAAGGCTTTTTATTTACACAAACTGTTACTTACACCTTCTAAGAGTTAAAGTAAAGAATCCAGTAACAAGCGCATCTCTTAACGCTGTAAATATTGACGAAGTTGACACTATGCACGGTCTAATGCGCAAACAAACTGCTCTAGTTTACTTTCAATTACTGAGAAAATGTATTTCAAATAGTGCGACATAAATATTAAGTATACTTTATAGGCAGCGCTTTTATTACAATCATAAATATTTTGTTAGCTACTTACTTTTCACGCTGAAGCCACATTAGTAGTCGCATCACAGTTTCTCATATCATTACAATATACTTAGCAGCCAGTGACTTACATTATTCGTGCGACCATTACGTTTAATTTATCGGGTAATTATAATATTTCCATCAACACAACAAATACACACAACGGCTTTACCGGTCATCATTCACGGCCGGTCGGTTTCAGGCAATTAAATAAATATTGACCTACTAATTGTTTTTGCGGCATTGATGGGAAGCTGTGTTGACAGAGGTTGTGATGGACGACCGTGTTTTTTGTAATCCTACCCCTTTTTCGCCCCTCACAAAGATCACATTTCAACACAGTCAAGTGGCCACTATACGAAAATAAAGCGTTTTCCTATCAATCAAACAAATTACAAACTTCCAAACTTTGCCGTTCAAATAAAATTTAGTCGCGATTTAAATCCGTTTTAATAGCAAATACTTTGCATAACTTAAACAAAAGCAATTTCGTAATTACAAATCAATACGCAGCAGTTCATAAGTCCGTCGGGTTGTATTAAATTGTGAGTATTTAACGATTCCGAGAGGCTCTAAATTTAATGTGGGTACCTAGGCAGTAGGCAGTTATGTACCTACTCCGAGGGGAAGTCTATACACGAGCGTATAAATAAGCCTTCAGCCGGCTGTTAGCGACGAAGGGTATTTTCAATATGGGTAATTTCGCCTGGAACACAAATACTTTAGCAGCTTTATTGCATACTCGAGGATTAACTCGGTATATGAGCGTTGAAAAACGAGAGCTACTGGCTTCCAGTTACATACAAAAACTCCTGGTATTTTATCTTAATTACTTAGAAATCTTTGTGAGAGAAAATCCCTGCCCTTATGTTGTCCATCGTCGCGTAACTTTATGAGCGGATTACTTTTATGACCGGGATTAAAGTCCCGTTTGCGAAATGTTTACAGCGCTGAACTCCATGCCCAGTTGGACGATAGAAGCTGTCTTACTATAGACCGCGATTTTAAAACGACCGGTAAAAACATAAAGAAATCCTTTGAGGTTACAAAAGGGCAAAGAGTTTCGGGCGATGCAAAATAATAATGAAATTCGTGAAGTGGAAGAATCTTCACAATTAGAAAGTTTATAATAAATCGTTCCTCCACCTCATAGGATAATATTTAAGGAATTTTCATAACGAAAGCTTTGCAATTTAACAGGTAGGCAAAAGGCTTCTTGGTATTTGTAAAGGTCAGAGGCGGAATTACGATGGATTTCTAAAGTAAATCAGGAAAAAAGGTTTGATACCGCAAGAGGAATAAAAATGGTTCGAGTGTTGTTTGGTGTTCATTTGGGTGCTTTTATTTGCGTAACGTTTATGTATTATGTAACAGCAAAATTTTATCATTATCGTTTCTCTTGCAGATGGGACACGGATTTCGTATTTTATTTCGATCCCATAGTAGTGTTTACAGAATATAAATTCACAAAAATATGTAAGGGGTAAATGAATAGGTCCACAACACAAATGAAGCCGTTACCTCGGTACTCGGTAGGTAGACCCGGCGACAGCACAGAATCCCGCCGCTGCTAAGGAGCTTCATTCTTGGCACCATAAACACATTCTTCGACACATAGTTGCCTCGTGATGTCGCAACTAAGGCCCGCCGTAACAAACACTTAGTAATACGCCGACGGAGGTATTTGAGATGCTCCAAAGAATCCTTCCTTGTAAAATGTGAACCTATTGTGCATATTATACAATTATTTCACCTTCTACATAAAGCCGAAGCTTTAAAGCGACCGCCTAAAATTCAAGCGCTTCTAAATATTGTGGCAAAGCTTAGCTTCCTATGCGGGATTTACGATGCTTACAGGATTATACGTAAGCTTGTTGAAATATTATCTCGAACCATGTTTACTGCGAATAGGCATAGTTGTTCTAGTTTGTGATATTCCAGTACATACAGATATTGTTGTTGCTTGTATTCTGGAATCTGGCGTCGGCTCTGTATGTACTCTCGCTAACCGGATAACGTGCCAAAGCTCGTTGGAAGTAAAGTAAATAATACATAAAAGGAAAGTAAGTAGAAAGCTAGAGAGAAGAATCAACAAGTGAATTATTTCTTAGCCGAAAAATCGGCAGGCGTTACTCAACATTCTTTTGTTGTGTCGGACTACAGGTGCGAGCTCAACCAAAGTATTTGCTTTTTCATAAGGGTTGCCACTCCACAACTGAATATGGTGAAAGCCGTCTCGAGAATACATCCATATTTATAGTGTCTAAAGAGATTTTTCTCTTATTATACCAAGTTTTCCCTTTCACGTTTATTTTAACGTTGTGGATTTGGTAACACAATACGTGAAAAGTTTTTCTGTTCGAAAAGAAATTTATATTTGTGGTAGCTACTTACGCATTAAGTCGTAAATGCAGCGGTATAAAAACAGGGGTCGGGTCAAGAGGGGGTGAAAAAATAGGCGATAAAGTGACGGCTGTCGTCCATCATGGCGAGTGCCAGGCGGGGCGGCTTTAGCTTCAAATAATTGGTTGGACGCATCGAGTTTCCGCGAGCTAATCGTCGCTGGCCGGAAAAACAGAATTCGTCCGGCGCAAGGCTTCACGTGCAAATGTTTGCTCAGCCAATCTCGTGTAGCCTTAAATCCGGAAGAACTATAAAGAACTTGTGTTCGCACGACGTTTATGAACTTAGCACTTTATGATGCTGTTCGTTCAAGTCGGTATAAGGCATCATAAAAATAAAATACCAACAAATTATTAATCCGCTTTTAACCCAATTACCTAGAGCCAAGAACCAATTTCTAGTATACAGTTGCAAGAGCCCTAAATAGGTCAGTAGTTTCAATTGCTGTCAAACGCTCTGCATACCAATTAAGCTTCAATTAACTAACCGAATTATAATGGTAATCAATCAGGTGTACTCACGTACCTACATAGTATAATCAGTGTCTTTGTGTACACGATATGAGACCCTTCGAAACTGTTGTTTTATTTAGAAGGAAACAGCCAGGTAAACACACGGGGGAAGTAATGAGCGCCGTCAACATTGACCCAGAGTGACGTGTAAAAATGGGCAACAATTCGAGCACGTGCAAGTTGCTTGTCCGTCTTCCTGATCGCATCCCGGCTCGCGGCACACGTCAAGACCTCACTCAGCTGAGATGTTTCACCGAGGAAACAAATGACTCACTTACCTGTTGATGCCCAACCTACGGAGCGGAACGAGCCTATGAATCTATAACTTGGAACGATACTACGTGACTTGCGTAGTTCCCTCTAGTGACAATGTATTTTTATTCCCGTTATAAGAATAGAATGGAAACGATTTTAGATAACATTTAGCGCTAGCAAATTTGCATATTCTAGTTAATCTGCCAATAAATAGTGGTGTTCGCTGCGATAACAATAGAATACGCACACTGCTTTCAAATCTACGTTATTAGGATTAATGCTCGTACACAAATTGTAGCCAGAATTTTGCCAGGTTTGATTTTAGAAACAGTTACAGTTATGTAATTTTTAAATTAACAATATTTATTGGTTTTGGCCAATGTGTCAGATATAACTAGAAATTCAGACTATGGTTTATGCACAATAATATGGTCAAACCTTTGAATTCTGCGTTGAATTGTAGGAATATCAAACAGCCGAGTTTCAAAATCATAAATCAGGCACGTTTTTACAAAGTCAGACTGATGCTCGAAGCCTGCAGCTATTCATTACACACAACACATTGTATATTCAGCGACAATAGTATTACATACACTTATATTTATTTATAATGTGAGGTCGCGAGCTTCCCGGATGTAAATCTCGGAGCCACTCGGTTCGCGGGCTGCACCACGAATTTACATAATTCATGTGACACGAAACTGTCTCCAAGAATTTACACTGCAGAGAAAAGAGATAGAAAACGTACCTTACATACCTTCTTTGAAAGCCGGACATTAGAATGTGTTGGAAATATCAGCAGAAATGAAACGGGAATATCTTTCACGGTAAGTTTAAAATGGCAGGATGTTGATATTATATCTGTGAATATTCGCGAGAGGAATGCGTCTCATTCAGTGGCGGAATTCTGTCAAAGTCCGTATGTCGCTGGTTATCTGAACGAAGATGCGGACAAAGGTGTATCGTATTCTTCTATAAAACTTATACTTGTAATTCTCAGAAATAAAAGTCATTGTTTTGCATTAAACGTAGCTTCAATTGTTTACTGAAGTAAGTGTTTACCACCTCTTATAACAAAATTTTGATTATATTTTACGCCTCCAAAACATCCTTTTTCAACAAAACTCAGCGTCATCCTCACATCAGCGTAAAAGTCCAGTGCCGCGTAAAAAATAAACAAAAAAATATATAAAAAAGTGAAATTGCTCTTTGTCTTTTACCATCAAAGGGGTGTTGTTTAAGGTACAAAAATATCCAAGTGGCGATTTTCGGCGTCTACCTGACCTCCGAATACCAAGGTCGGGGGTAACGTGGAGAATTTTGTCAAAGTCAGTCCGCCGAGCCCAGGAATGGGGACAATACGTCTTCATGCAACATTCACGGACCTCTGACCTTACATTATTAGAATCGGGGATGGAACTATAGGAATACAAACTATGGGATTCCTATCCTAAATTTCAAAAGACCTAATCGTTCCTTACTGTCCGTCCAGTGGTAAATTGTAGTCAGTTAATCTGTTAGACAAAGGACTTGCGTAAATGGTATCTTAGGTGCTATGGTGCTTAATGCTGAAGATAAACGATGCAATATGATGTTACACTGCAGCGGTGTTCTCTATTAAGTAATGTTCAGGGGTTTAGCCATTTAAGTTAGCATCTATTTTACAGTTTATGAAGAGCAAAGTGCAATATAAAAGATTAAACAAAAGCAAACGACTAAGAAATTACGTAAATGAAGATATGAATTTTAATAAGAATGTGTAACATTTTCCTTAATTTTTGCCGCAGCATAGCAATTAAACAATAACAATTCGTGTATGAAACTAGTATAATAGTCGATTTTCCTCCACTAGCGACGTTCTACGTTAAGTTAGTTGTTTTCTCGTGGGAGCGAGCGCCGTAATGACTGTGTTTTCCTTTGTCTGCAACGCGGACCAACGACGAGTATATCAGTAATGTCCCCGATTAATATCTGTGTGTGTTGCGCGCGACTCAAATAAGTTCAAGTTTTTACAGCCCGGTAGCCAGCTTAATTGACTTCAACAAATGGGTAGCATGTACCAATTTGTAGCTTATAGCAGTGCTACGTGTTCGTAGCACTGGTCGTAGCGTAGCCGCTACGCTTCCATCATTTAGCCGTCTTGCTACGGACGGCTACGGTGCATTTAATTCAGTTTAACGAGTTTTACTTCATCTCATTCCATTAACAACACATTTTATTCCTAGGGGTTGAAATGTTATGGGAGTTTGTTAGTTTTAATGGGGCTATGTCATTTAGTTAAATGGGTGATTTCATGAATCAGAATATTACTGAAAACTGGATTTATTGAGTGGGAAAAACATTTAGCTTGATTAACGATAACTGTGAAATAGTTTTTATTGAACAGTACGAGAAAGATTTATGTTAAAATTATTTTGGGTTTTACAAGTAAACTATAATAATTTCGTCATAAAATTGTAAAATTTACTTAATACAAGAAAAAATAACCCTCTGATGGCTTTATGAAAGCCGTGTGTGCTTTATTATGGTAATTAATTGTTATTCTCACAGGAAAATGGACGAGAACATTTTGCGTCGTTAATTTATATTTTAATGAAATTAAAACATAAAGTGACAGGCTGTTAAACTCCTCTGAAGTGTGTGTGATTAGTATAAAATAATACAAAGGACACACACAGAGACGTGTAGAGAAAAAATATGTTTTATTTTATATTATTGGTTCACAAATCGGGTTCAATAAAACTTACGTACTAGTTAAACTTAAAGAAACACATAATACTACATACCCTTAAATAGTAAACACACCATGCACAATGTATGAGCCAGATCAAATTAATTATAAATAAGCTACCATTGCTCTAATTTATATAGTACAATATTATATATTAGTCGAATGGTTGCACAGGCTCATCTTGAGCTTCTTCGAGCGACCTAAGGGATGACGTAGAAATAGAAAGGGAGCGCAGGGCGTTGTCTGTGAGGAGCAATATGCTTGCCCGCAGGTTCGCTCGTTGTACTACAGACGTCAAAGTTACCCTTTTTAAGGCGTTCTGTCAATCGTTTTACACGAGTGGGCTGTGGGAGTCATACACGCGTCGAGCACACAACGTTCTGCGTGTTCAATTTAATAATGCTTTTAGGATGCTGTTGGGACGTTGTAGAGCTTCGGGAATGTTTGCAGAGGCTCGCGCAGAAGGTTTCTATGCCATTATGTGAAAGAAAGCGGCCTCCTTAGTACAGCGCCTGCATGGTAGTAACAACAGCATTCTAAAAATGATCGTTCCCAGAGCGGACTGTCCCTTTCAGGGACACTGGGTGGCGACAGTCCTAGCTCTGAATTAATAATAATTACTGTTTGAAAACTAACAATACTAACCTAGTTACATACGCATTATTGTTACTAACACTAAAATACTAACAAAGTTTTATGGACCTAGTCTGAATTAAAGTTTTATTTAATTAATTTAATTTAATTAATCTTGGCTGACACGGTCCCGGAGAAAATATCAAAATATTTATTATATATATTATTATGAATGGATGGCTATAAGAGTAGGGGAAGACTAAAACGACGAAGGATGTGGTTTGTGAAAGATGATGTGGCTTCAAAGAGGTTGAATATTGAGATGACAAATAATTAGAGCAGTATGGAAGAATAAGACATGCTGCACCATAATCAGCCTAATGTTACTCCTCGAGAGGGAGTGGGGCTATAATCTACCATTCGGGCCCAGTGCGGGTTGTACCAGGCTGCACCATAATGTAATAATTTGGAAAAAGGCAATACCACAGTGACACAAAACCGCAAACAGATAGAAAGAAAGAAATAATAAAGTTTTCGGACACAGTTCGTGAAACACAAAATACGAAGAACAAAATAATAAATTAAAATCATTTTAACAACAATAGTGTGTGCCTCACGGCTGCGTCAAAAATGTTCATTTCAACATTAATGCCAGACAGATGCTGTTAGGCGCTGGTTAAACAAAAAGTTTAACAAGATAAAACAACAAACGTCAATAATATGTATTGAAGTTAGCCCATTGTGTCACACAATGGAAATTTCTACATCTATATGTATAAAAATTAATCCCTATTTCCCTTGGTCACGCCATAACTTGAGAACGACTTCACCGATTTCATCCATATTTTTTTTTAGGTGTTCTAATACCTTGTACAAGGTTCTTACGAAAAAAATATAGGTAAGCAGGTTGCCATTATAAAATTAACGCCATGGTTTCTTTCTGAAATTAGCAGATTAAATTGAAACAAGGCCTCGTACAGTGAATTGATCAGTAGTTAATAATTTTCTCGAAATATCTCTATGTTACTAGTAGGTAGCGATAAAGTAAAAAGTAGGCAGTTTATTCTTTGCCATTTCAAGATATTAAAGTCCAAGTTTAGTCGTGATATAATAGGTTCCAAATATATAGCCAATATAAACAGCCAATAAATAATATAAGTTGATACACAAACCAACTTCTAATACTAATATGTCGTGTCTGTATCTATTTTACTGTGTGTAAATAAATAAGGTTCCAATAATTTTAATTTCTCGTGACGTTGGACCTCTATATAATTATCTAACTCAGAAATAGCCTCATCAGTGCCTTGTGTACTTTATACCCTTTACCTAACCAATAACCCAAGGATCTTAATTACAAACGTGACAGTTATTAAATAGAAGTTGTAGTGTCGCTCACCCCATAATTAATAACGGTTAGAAGTTACACATACCTATGTACATAAGCCCGGTGACTTTGAATGCTAACGTAGGCCTTCCCTATAGAACACTGCGTACGAGAATGAAATATTTTGGGTGGATAATTAACACTGAGCTGGCTGGATGAGAGTTGCCGAAAATAGAGTTGAATGGCGTGTAATAGGAGAGGCTTATGTCCAGCTGCGGATTTCTGTAGGCTAATGATGATGCTGGTAATGGCTGATTGATTAAGAAAACATGCTGAACAGTATAAGGTTATGCTTTCGGAAAAGAGAAATGACTAAAACATGGAACTTATCTAGTCGTATAAGGGTTGCTGATTAGCATGAGATTGCTGCATTATTTTCTGAAATTGGCGGTGTCCTTTCAGCAGCATCTCGAGTTTAAAAATTGAAACCATAAATAACCACTGTGGTCCCTTAACATATGGAAGGACACTGGCCCCTAAAACACAGAGTTTTTTCTTGTTTTGAATGTTTTTTTGTACTTTACTTAATTCCAAAATAATTATCTGAAAACTATATACGAGTTAGTATAAAATATATACCCCTGTTTGCTCCTTACATTACATACATACATGGAGTATGGTGGAGTACAAATGTCCGGTTAAATCTCCAAACATACTAACTAACAAGTTTTCCACAGATGGGCCACCTCTCAGTGGTGATACCACCAGACATTGCCGACGAAGACGGCTCCGAAGCCAGTGCTCCTGAAGGGGGCTCGGTGGAACTGCGCTGCACAGCCTCTGGAGCACCAACCCCTAACATATTCTGGAGGAGGGAGGTGGGCCGGAACATTGTGTTCCGAGATGATAACGGGAAGGAGGTCAAAGGTGAGAACCATTTTGATTTAGTAGGTGACGTAAAGGCATGTGGTGATGCCATAATGCACCATAATACTGAGGCGCCCTCTTCATAGAAGACTAATGAGGACATTGTAGAATTATTTTGTGAGACCTCCTAGCTCTCCGTCCGATCAGGACTAGGCCCGTGCCGGACGGCGCGTATGTGTTCCACGTGCGCCTCAGAGAGATGTCAGCGTAGTTGACGGGGCCCGACAGGGCCGAAGCCTGCCGGGGTAGCGGGATCGTCCGAAAGGGTTACCGCTGCCCTGGTACATAAAGGGCTAAGGAAGGAACACGGGTGGGTTTTAGTCAGTAAGAGTCTGACACTCCCTTCTGCTCCACCCAGAGCGGGAGGAGTCATTTGATGATTTCCCATCCACAAAAAAAAAAAAAAAAAAAAACCTCCTAGGTCTATATGTTTTGTTTTGTCATTTAGATTTAAGCAAGGACGGTATATAAAGTCACTTCAATATCGGTATAACTAAAATGTTATAATTACGAGGTAATAATGCCATTATGATTCCAGTCCGAAAAAGGCATGATGCTATCGGTCATGTATAGCTCCGGTTCTCTCTTACACTAGAATCATGATGGCATTAAGCCGTTATAATACGTTGCCTGGATGCTTGTCTAATGCGTCGCGTACGTGTAAAATGACATTTCTTAAAATGTCATATGATTTATTTTCGTAATGGCAGATTTTACAAATGGCATATTCGGTATGAAAAACCTCTATTAGTCGTGAATACTTTATACAAAAGAACCAAGAATTTGTATAAAAAGTCGGTTTAATTAAATCTGGAAAAGCTGCATTCACTTTACAAAATAAAATAGAGCTAATAATGTATTTAACACAAAGATTATTATCCTTAAAGCCGAGAGAATTAAGTGAAAGAAATGCTGGCATGCAGTCAACTTGACGCAACAGGATTATATATTTTATTCTTATTCTAGACGGGTTCCTATTCAAGTAAAAAAAGTAGGTTGCCAAGACTTACACAACGCTTTCACTGTTAAAAACTATCAGATCTAATGTAGAGTCAAGCCCCTAACTCTACAAGACTTAACTCTACAAAAAATAAAAATATTTGAAACCCTCACAACAAAACATTTCATTTGATATGTTACATGGTACAGTTTGCAAAACTTTTGTTGTGTGTGTTTCTAACTTAATCAGTGCATTAGATTCAGAGCTAATTGGCTGTGACAGAGGGACAGACAGACACACGAGTAGTCCTATGAGGGTTCCGTTTCTTCATTAGGTCGTACGGAACCCTAAAAACACAAGCATTTCATACTTTTTCAAATAAAAAGCGCTTAAATATATATCCTATTCCTAAAATGCAAACTAAAAAAGATAAATCCTATTGACTTGAACTGAAGAATTTAGATATATGATCTAAATCCTTCCAATTGAGAGAGTTTTAATTTCTTGATAGGCTTACTAGCGACAGTGATTGATTGAGGGAATTCCTTACTTTTTTGAGTGGAAATAAAACGAGGGTCTTCTTGCATTATCATGGGGTAAGTGAATATATGTAGGTACTTTGAAAACAATCGATTGTTTTAAAAAAACTGTACAGAGTTACACCGCAGTATTATTGTCAGTAATGACAACAAAGAGATTTTCCGATACAAAACAAAAAATCGTCTGTGTCTTTCAAGTAGCAATTGTTTCAAATAAAAGATAATAATCAACGTACCTTCGAAAGGCAAAAAATAAACCGTCAATTTTCCGTTGAATTTTATTCGCATCAGTGAGATCCGGCTAAGTGGTAAAAAAGAAACAAGACTAATTTTGCATTCAAAGCCTGCCCGGAGCGGGCGCAGGTGCTAGAGCGGTTAAAACATTGGAGTTTTATGGAATTTATTAAGATATTGCTCTAAGGATATTGGAAAGAAAATTCCACTTCCATATAAATGTACAACGTGCTCGCAGAATGACATCTAAATAATGATGGAACGACACCATAGCGCACACATAATCATGCAATATTTATTTATCGTTTCTTACGAGTAGATAAACAAATTATTCACATCGACAGGCGGGACGAGGCGAGGCTACTTTTAATAAGAAACGCCCACTCAAATTGCCTGTACAACAGATTTATTTTATACCATCAATACATTTTTTTTTTGTTCAAAGCTTTAATTAAAACATTCTATACAATAAATCATTTTATAAAATGTTCACGTAATATTTAAATTCAATGAGAACATTTTTTCTGCGATAAAAGCACAGGGATGTCAACATTAAACAAAAGAAAGCGCCGTCTGATGCTCACGGCCGGAATTCATTTCCGCGGAAAAAACGTGTTCAAAGAACTCAAATACTACTTAAACAAAATATTGTAGCAATCCTGGGTCCGCTCAGGAAATTAACGAACGGCTTAGTGACCGGCCTGACAAAAGGTTGTTATCTCTTATAGTTATAATGACGTACCCTTTACAGCGCAACGCAACACTAGGTGAAAAGGCATAGGAGTTAAAGCAATTATAGGGCTAGTCATTTTAACACATACGCACACTGTTGTATTTCTAATGGTGTCTAATCCCGTGTTGTAATTTATACCTTAATGTAAATGTATTAGGCCCAAAATTGCCGGTCCCCGCTGGGCTATTTAAAACCTTTTCGGTGCGGTGTTTTACGAATTTGACCCGTTTTATTTAAGCCATTAAGCGTAAACAAAAGACTGGCGTCCCTCAGTAAACGGAGGGTGGTTGTAATAGTTAACAGAGTGGTGGAACAAGCTCTGCCTTTGTATTAATTGGACATGTTAAACACGCTTCACTAAATATGTAAGAATTGCCTTCGCTGTAGCTATCCACATTTTCCTTTTTTCAGTCTTCTCATTTTCCTCTTTTGCGGCGAACGGGAGTCGGAATGGAATTATTGAGAATTTGTTTCTGAGCGCATTAGTAACAGTAAATCATTGATTCTGTCGTGATAGCGGCGCCGTTAATTAACAATTTGTACACTTTTTTCTGCATTTGCAAAATGTAAACAAGAAAGGGAATAATTGAAGGTTTTAGGAGAAAAAGTAATGCAAATTGATAATGAAATGGTGTAATTACGCTTGGGCGCGTAAATTGGTGCACGTGATTAGCTATAATGAGCAGACATAAGGAAACTACGCCAATTGGTTTTATCTATTCAGCGTCTTTTATGGATAAGGCAAGGAACAACAGCCCTAAGACGAAACATACCTATCCCCTGTCACGTAGTCACTGATTTAGCAACACAACAAGGAAACAAGAGCTAAATTCCAACAACAAAATGAAGCACAATATTGTTCTCAACATGGCCCTGAAACAATAATATCTAGTTATGAAACGAAGTGAACCATATCGCTAGAAGTAAACGATAACTTATATCTCGAAAGCAAACTTAATTAACTTTGTTATAATAAAACAACGCAAATGTATCGTTAAATTGGATTAACGAAGTATTTAAGTCCTTTAGATTGTCTTTGAGATTATTTTATTTGAAACATCGAGAGGTGCTGTAAGGGGCGAGTGAATGGAGTTTGAGTGTTTTAGGGTCTTTGTGTAAAGTATTCGAGAGGATTTATCACGAAGATAAGTATGCTTATTAGAGCAAAATTAAATCAGATGTGTTTCCGAAATCCATGCGGATGAAGTCGCTAGCAAAACATGAACTATCGCAGAAATAAAAATCTTTGCCAAAAATAATACACCCTTATTAATTTCTGTAACTAGAAAGACTACATATCTTTTCACATGAATTGCAGACTAATTACATTACAATTAACGTCCCTCAACAATGGAGCAATATCATCATTTAAAATACGTTCAGTTGCAGAAAATATTTCAGCCAGAATGAAATCGGAAAACAATTAGTCTCAGCGCAATAATAACGGGGAATTGCTGAATCAGAGCCGACGTCTAGAGTAACAAGTTGGCTACGACATGTCGCAACCCAACTTTATAACCCGTTAATAAAACACAATTTCATACAAACACCCGCTTTTGATATTGTACGCATTACGTAGTAACGGTATTTTATGTGCCCCTAGTAGACGGGGGTCGTATGCTATAATAAAGCAATAAATTATTTCCATTTAAATTTAATTTGACAGCCATCGTGAAACGAATAGGTTTCGCAGCTATATTTTGATTAAACTGAGAATATGATTTGAAATTTGGATACGATTATCGGAGTCCTGCAATTTATATGAATAAACATTGATATGTCAATCTTTTCGTGTGTGGTGTTCTCTTAAAATACATCTTTATACCATCTCAGAAATTGATCTACATGGTCTTCATGTGATCTGACCAAGATTATGTCTGGGCTTTAAAAGAGACTGTGACCTCTGAGTTTGTTTCGGTGTTTCTTTTCAGTTCAATCAGGTAGGAAACGTCGACCTCATCTAGTTTTTAAATAATATGATTGACGTGTAAAAGGGTTTGTACAAACCTACTTACAAAATATAATCATTTATCATTTATATACATACCTACCTACCTAAATTATTCTCAGCTTCGTCTATATGCCAATGTAAGGTTCGAAAAATTCTTTTCCATTACGGAATTTTAATCAGTACTAATGAAAACAGAACTTGATACGGCCGTAGTAAAACACAAGCAATAAAGATCGTACTGGAGTTCAAGTTATCATACCTTCTCAGTTCATTCTCTAGAAGCTCGTTTGCAATTCTTATTACGCCATTGACAATTGAGAACCTGCCAAAGAATTCTAATAGCATTATTCATTTGTTATCTTGCTAAGGATCCCGTTACGTGTCTAGTGAATGAAAAGGAGACTATAGTTTCCAGAAGAGCGCTGGCTGTCGTATCATAACGGTAGGCATGAAAATCTGTAATTTTCACCAGTATTTGACATCAAGGTGTCAAAAATGTTCTGTCTTTCGACTGTGAATGTGTGACCGTTCACCGCTTTCTTAGTAAACCAAAGTTTTAGGCAGCAAACTACTCACAGTTATTGCAGTCATCTGGTATTTTTTTAATTT
This sequence comes from Apamea epomidion, assembly GCA_947507525.1. Lineage (NCBI taxonomy): Eukaryota > Metazoa > Arthropoda > Insecta > Lepidoptera > Noctuidae > Apamea > Apamea epomidion. Next base: position 9,846,787 of record OX382238.1, on the reverse strand, counting down.
TCTATAAGTCATCATACGCCTAGCCTTTTCCCAACTATGTTGGGGTCGGATTCCTGTCTAACCCGATGCAGCTGAATACCAGTAATTTACATGAAGTGACTGCCTATCTGACCTTCACAACCCAGTTACTGGGTAATACTGGTTGTCAGACTTTCGGACTTCTGACGACCCGTAACGACTGTCAAAGATCCACGAATGACAGCCGGGACCAACGGTTTAACGTGCTATCCGAGGCATGGAGGGCTCTTGGTATGTAAAGATGATGACCCTTCCACGAACCAACCGCCGCAAGCGTAGCTTAACCATCGATCGACCCGTGCGGCTGTTATTATTTAGCCATGAGCCCCTCGAATCTTCTGTAAGTATTAAAATAAAATAAAAATTATTGAATCATAAAAATCTATTTTCAATTAAGATTTACTTAATCTTCAGACAGTATGTGCCTTCTCTACACAAATAAGCTGTCACTTTAAAGTAATAAGCAATTTCTATCAAGATTATCGTTGGCTGTTGCGCAATTGTGTAAGTACATTTCAGTGTAAAAGTAAGGCATAATTTTTCAGACCAAAATGTATCTCCTGGGCGTTGCGCACTCAGTTACGAAATTGTTGTAATAAATATGGACCAAGATTTTGCCGCTTCAGTAAATTTATTCATGTAAGACGCGTTTAGCTTTATTCATAAGTTGTGAAGTGCTAGTTTGTTTGATGTGCCATATTATGAACGTGTTGAAGTCACGTTTTCTGTGGAATGTTATATCAAAATAATATATAGAGACGTCAATGCCCTCAGTTTGTATGTGACAGCTTCTTCTTCACGAATTATCAGAGTGCAGGTACATAATTTATTATGTATGATTTATGAGTTATTTTAAACATTCATAATTTAACGAGAAATAATCTATATATAATATATAAATAAATATATATAATCTATATATATTTCTCATAACAGTTAACAAGGCTTTTTGGCAAGTCAACTGAAAGACTTTTCCTTTCTCAAGTTTTATCGAAGCTGACTTATAAACTAGTACCTAAATACCGCAGTACTTAGTACATTTTATCAGAAATCTTATCGCCTTTTCGCCAAAAATTTCTGTAAAACATTTTATCTTCACTTATGTCTGGCACATTACAAATTTTATGACAATAAGTTTTTTTAAACGGCCGTCCAATGCGCTTGTTATACTGATTTCTGTTCTGCAAAAAAAACGGCCATCTTTTTCATTGATGTGAGACCTAGATTATAAATGTTAACGGTGCTTACTGATACTAGCTTGAAGTAAAGGTAATAAACACTCCTTTGGGTCGCTGTCACTTAGGATATGTGACCTCAAAGTTGGGCTAAAGTAGTTCGATGTTCGGCTTATAACTCAGGGTACGAACTATGAGGGGTTCACATCGGCGTCGAGAAGACGATGAGATACCTGGGTCTCGTCCTCGACAGCCGGTGGAACTTCGTCGAGCATTTCCGACGTTTGGCCCCAAAACTGGAACGGACCGGGGCCGCCTTAAGGCGGCTCCTGCCCAACCTGAGGGGGCCAAACGCCTCCAGCCGGAGGCTTTACGCGGGGGTCGTGCGGTCCATGGCCCTATATGGGGCCCCGGTATGGGCGCGTTCACTGCGGCTTCGAGCCGCACACTACCTGAACGCGCCCCTAAAGGTGGTAGCCGTAAGGCTGATCCGGGGGTACCGCACGATCTCGCGCGAGGCAGCAAGCCTCCTTGCCGGACTGCCACCATGGGATCTGGAGGCGATAGTCCTCGCGCGCCTGTATGACTGGCGCGCGGAGGCACTACGTCGGGGGGAAACTCTGCACCCGCGGCAAATCGCTGCGGAGCGGACGGACTTCCGGCGCGGTCTCATGGTGGAATGGAAGGCGCGACTATCGCAACCCAGCGCAGGGCACGCCACGATAGCGGCGATAAGACCCCTCTTTGAGGAGTGGCTAGAGAGGCGTCACGGCGCTCTCACCTACCGCCTGACGCAGGTCCTCTCCGGACACGGATGTTTCGGGAGGTTCCTGCACATCATCAGGCGGGAGGAGACGCCCGGGTGTCACCACTGCGAGGATCGCCCAGAGGACACGGTGGAGCATACGGTGGAGGTCTGCCCCGCTTGGGCAGAGCACCGCCGTGTCCTCGTAGAGGCGATCGGCAGCGGCGGCGACCTCTCGCGTCCGGCCCTGGTGCAAGCCATGGTCCGGGGCGAGAGGGAGTGGGAGGCGGTCACCTCCTTCTGCGAAGCAGTCATGCTAGCGAAGGAGGTGGTGGGATGGGCGAGGGAGAGATCCTCACGCCTCAGCCGCCGAGGGAGACGCTCCGGGCGTCGGGAGCCGCGTGACGACTCCCGGCCACCGTAGGCGCGGGCCTGCGGGCGGAGAGCAATGGGTAGCTCTCCGTCCGATCAGGACCAGGCCCGTGCCGGACGGCGCGTAAGTGTTCCACGTGCGCCTCAAAGAGATGTCAGCATAGATGACGGGGCCCGACAGGGCCGAAGCCTGCCGGGGTAGCGGGATCGTCCGAAAGGGTTACCGCTGCCCTGGTACATAAAGGGCTAAGGAAGGAACACGGGTGGGTTTTAGTCAGTAAGAGTCTGACACTCCCTTCTGCTCCACCCAGAGCGGGAGGAGTCATTTGATGATGTCCCATCCACAAAAAAAAAAAAAAAAAAAAGGGCACGAACTATGCTCGTTGAATCCAACGCTTCGTCAATTTTGAGGACATCTTCCTTACTTCAGTGTTGATATTTGTGTGTGTGTTTATTAGATACGTTACTTGTACCTATTCATTTTGTTGAGCAGCGTCATTCATTTGAATCAGCTGGGTTTGCGGTTACCAACCGCAACTGATCCAGCTAGCTGTTTTAATACATTAATTCATGCTATGAAGAGGCATTGTGTGCAGTAATTCTACAATAGGCTCAGAATAAAAAGTCAATTTCTTTGCAAAATTTACTGTTAATTTAGAGTGTTCTGTTGTAAATAATATTAAGTTGATGTTTTTTGTTTTGGTCAACAGTCGTAGAGACGTACGCAGGCTCGACCTTGTCGTTGAAGGGGCTCCAACGTTCTGACATGGGGACCTATTTGTGCATCGCAGCAAACGGCATCCCACCGACCCAGAGTCGTCGGTACGAAGTCACTGTGTTGTGTAAGTATACAACGATTTATATATTAATCCCTTTTTCCTTTACCGACGTGTAACACGCCGGGAGTGAAGAAAGTGTATTTGCAATTTTTGTGAAGTTGCAACAAGGGTTCAGAGTTTTCGCCGACGTCATTAGAACTAAATTTAAAAGCCATTGGAGAACCGCTCTGCCTACCTTTTGAATAAAACAAGCGTGGTGTGACTCGCAAAGAAGTTTTGCATTATTGTAAGGACAAAAAGAGCACAAACTTACGTAAAAATATAGAGATTCAAGAATATAAAGTGTGTAACTTATCTCTTTAACAAAACTGGCTGACTTTAAAGGCTTGCGTAAACCTAATTGAGTGGACTTAATTTCGTCCTAGTTAAACTTTGTTGATCATTTCTTTTGTATGGGTAATTAGGTTTATTAACTGGATATACAGTTGCGAGGTAATGTTGTATTGTATGCTTAATGTTTTTTAAAGGGCCGGGAGTTAAAAGCATTTTCTTTTACGGTGCAATAGATTTTCTTGGAATTGGTTTCCTTGAGTTTAGTCGTCATTGATTGCCTCTTTCGCCTAGTTTTAGTGAACTATAAAGACGTTTTTGGTTCGATTTCTAGAATAGGGTAAAAAATTATTATGTTATTCCTAAAAAAACCCTAACTACAGCCTGCTTTTCGATCACTTTTTGTTTTAGGTATTAAAATATCTCAAACTTTTTTAACAGTTGTGAGTTACTGAACCGTACTAATACGACTCGAGTGGTGCCAAAACACACAGGCAACTGAAGGAACACGGGTGGGTTTTAGTCAGTAAAAGTCTGACACTCCCTTCTGCTCCGCCCAGAGCGGGAGGGGTCATTTGATGATTACCCACCTAAAAAAAAAGAGGTGTCAAAATAACAAATTATTTTATTTTTTAGAATTATTTTATCACTTAAGGATAACGTTCATTATTCCGCCACTCTGTTCTTTCAATCTAACCCCTCCATTATTTGTGTCCAGTCGAGCCGATCGTGCGAGTGGGGAGTCCAGTGGTACTTCGAGCGGCAGACATGCAAGTCACCCTCCAGTGCTACGTTGAGGCCTCACCTAAGTCACTCAACACCTGGCAGCGAGGAAAACCGCTAGTTGGTGAGTAATATGTCTGAAAAAATCTGGGTTAGGTATTATTTCGAACCAAGATCCCATGCTGGGCGCCAACGTCAAATGTTATTAATTAAGCTGTCGAAATGAGAGCGTAGTTTGTAGTTTTTGTATATTAACATGAGTGAAAATTATTTAATTTGCCAGAAAAAATTAACTAGTATTAAAAATTGCTCGTTATAACTACCCCACATTTGGCGCCAATTTCAAATATCTAATGATTTCAATTTGTAATTTGTCAATTTCTAATGATTCTATTGAAATGAGGGATTTGTTTGCACATTTTTTTGTTGACAAAACTAGCCCACACTGGGCGCCAAAAGTTTGATGGATATTGATTTTGGTATATGCAAGTCGAGTGATAATATTTTTTTTAGAACTAACATTAGAATAATTTAATAATCTCTAACTAATGATCAAATGAAAACAAAAAACATTACATCCAAATGTTTAATTCCAAAAGTCACGATTTGGAAAGCCTATCGATTAAAATTGCTTAACGACTTTGTTATTATCCTAGGTGGTAAGCTGCTGGACAGTTCAAAGTACGTGATATCAGAAGAGATACTGAACGAGTATGCACTACGAATGAACCTGACTATTAATCGACTGAAGAAGAACGATTTTGACGAATACACATGCTCGGCGGCTAACGGCTACGGCAAAGCTGAGGGCATCATCACTTTGAAAGGTAAATTCATTTTCTAGTACGGTCATATTAAAGTCATGAATAGTTCATATCCGTAATAGGTTTTGCAGGTCAGAGGTTTGCTTTTGCATTTAAGGGAGTTAAGGAACATGGGTGGGGTAATTTGTAACGTAAATGTTGCATTAGAGATTATGTAGGCCTGTAGTTTGGTAAGATAAGTTGTTTGACGAACGCACTTAATAATTCCGTTTATAAATTCATAAAGATCTCTACGGGTGGCGGTGCCAACTAAGATTATGTTCTTCTCTGTCCTATTTTATATTTAAAAACAAAAACTAATCAAAATCTTCTGTTCATCAACAGAGGCGCCTAAAAGGACCACAACAACAACAACAACAACCACAACTACAACAACAACGACGCCTCCTCCAACGACGACAACACTTGTAACAACGCGGCCTCCGAAGCGTCACCTCAAGAAACCACACGACCGCGGCAACCAGAACGCGCTCGACCCCGACATGCGGCAAGCGGAGCTCAACAACGCTTACAACTTCTACAACACCGCGTTCACACCACCCAACAACACCATCAACGAATACGCCCAAAGAACCGAACGGCAGAAACTACGCCCCACGGGGTCACCACGACAATACATCGTATACAATAACGCCTACAACAATAAAGCCTCCATGTTCTTTTCCATGTTCATATTGCTACTAAAGTTTGTTGTATAGAAAGAAATTAGATTTCTGGATTATTTAAAAGAGATAGCATTAACATGTAGTGATAAAAACATGGCTGTTGAATTTTATATGTGTAAGTACGTATTTTGAGGTTGTTGTAAACGTTTTAGTGGATCTCGATGTTAATATTGTTATGTAAAAACATTATCGGCAGTTAATAAATAAAAATAATGAGTTTCAGCCTTATTATGTAAATTGAGACAATAAATACGAACTTCATAAAAGTAAGGCTCGACTGTCTTTAAGGCCTGTTTAGGTATACCTTGATTAATGCAAGTGATTCATTGACAGTAATTAGATTGAGCGTGCTGACAAAGTATTCATTTGAGATTACATTGTATCCAACTCACTTTTAAATAATCACTCGCACTACTCATTGTGAACGAGTATTTTTCTGGAATTGCTGTTGATAATAAAAACTACGTAATAACAACTAAAATTTTTGAAAATATCATTATTATCATATCAGACGGCTATTTATTAAAAATGGATGAAGAATTTGATAGACTTGAAGAGGATCGAACGTGTCTGAAGAGGTTTTTAGAAACTCCGTTTAGCTAACATTTTTATTATTCTCGTATTATTATTCTATACAATTCTATACATTATTAATGGCATGATGAATTAGCATGGTAACTTGTATTTATAAAAGGAAAATATGATAATAATAAAGCTAGTGCGCAGGTATATAATGATTTGTATAATGACAATACGATTGTAAAGACGATAGTAATTAGTGATAAGATATAATAGACATTAGAGACCATTGTTTAAATATAACCAATAGTCGATTTATTTGCATTGAGTAGGCTTACGTTATTATCCGTTTCGTTGTTATAAAGTTTTTTTTCTTTCTAAAGATGGTATTCTGTATACATGCAGGTACCCAGGACAACGAAATAAATGACCAAAATTACAATAATTTTAGAAATGTCATTGTAGGTAACTACTTCACCTAATTTCAACAATTTTACTTTTATGTATTCTATTTTTATTAAGTTTGAATTGTTTCCAAAATGTATGAATTTTTTACTAACCTAGTAAAATATAAGACGCTTTATAAATGTTAAGAATGTATAATTTTGTGTACTTTTTCTAATTGTTTATCTGCTTACGGAACAACATATTTTTTTTTTTCGTAGCATATTCATTATTAAGTTCTAAATAACGGTCTAAGAATAAATTAGTTATTTTGTAAACAAAAAAGTGTTAGACGATAAAATTGGATATTCGATAATAATAAATTTATGTCTTCCGGATAGTATATTAAAATAATGTATTCGGCTCATTCGTGTTTATGAGTTAAATAAAATATTAGACGAAGTTCCTTTTGGACTTCAGAATAACGTAGTATTATTTATGTAAGTGACGAGAAAGAATTTATTGTAGGGATAGTGTTACGATGAATATAAAAACATGAATTTTGATAAGAATCGATTCTACTGTAAAAATGAATGAGCGTGTATTTAGTAATAATTATAGAATTGAATATTTAAAGTTGTATCATTATTCGGTTCGATTTATTATTATAATATAAAATGTTACAAACCTACTTGTTTTAATTTTACATTATTTAGTATAAAAAATCTGGCAATTTTTACAAAAGCATACTAAGATGTTTAATTTCATACAATTTATACAATGTAGGTACTATTTTCTTTATACAATACGTTTTGATTATACAACAACAGTAATAAATAAGTTAAGTTAACAGTTAATCAATATTTTTTTTTAACGTTTAACAGGGAATAAAAAAAAGTGATTCAGATTTTTTTATTTCAAATATTGTTAACGGTTGAATTTCAGTTATTGCTATGTAAATATTATTTTATTTCAATGTATTTGTATTTTAATCTATAAAGTCGACTAATTGAAACATTTTTTCAAATAATAAAATGACAATAAATACGAAAATCATTGTAAATAATTGAATTCACGTTAAACCAATTTATTAGTACGAAATGCGACTATTTATCAATGTTAACTTTAAGATGTTGATATCATTTTATGACATTTTAAAATAAAAAATATAATCAAAGTAATCATATAGGCTAATGTTACTTATTTATTTACCCTTGTTCGTTTTACAGGTTTATACTAATATCTTGACACACCACGATAAAGTGAAAGTAAGTTCGTGGTTCTCTTAAAATCTTGGAATATTAAATTACAAACGCATTCCTACCTACAGCATAGGTACTGGGCAGCATAAATGTGGACAGTATTTTGAATTCAGTGATATTAATTAAAATGACAAGTTTATCGGTCTACCTTGAGGGAGGCCTCTGACTGTAGACCTTGTGAAGACCACAGTATTCCGCTAGATGCGTGAAGCACAGAAACGGACAAAGCGGCGATGCTTGGGCAGGCCTAAGTCCACTAGTGGGTAGTCTTTCGGCTGAAGTTGAAATAAAATAATTGCAATAAAATATCATCATTCTACAAATCAGAATCAATCTGTCAAATACAATAAGGATTCTACTGGCATGATAGTTACATGTAGGTAGTTAATCGTTTCTCAGAAGGGGAGAGAAAAAGACAAGATATGTTATTTATACATATCCTTGTATACCTCGTAGGTAGACGTACCAATATTCGCAAATAACAGAAAGGAGTACATATATATCGACTTGTCTCGTGAGACATAATTTACCATTTGGAACATTGATGTCAATCCATCACTATGTGACACAAGATAAAGTATTTACACGAGTTTACTTTCCGGATTTTTTTGCGGTTTATTCTTATTATTCGTGCATATATATTTTACACTTACATTTGCAAAGTAGACAGCTTGTGTAGTACTCACATTATGTAGGCATCTATGTAGGTTCATTTTAAGGTAGGCACAAGTTTTGTGTTTAAGGGGATCATCCGAAAGGGTTACCGCTGCCCTGGTACATAAAGGGCTAAGGGACACGGGTGGGTTTTAGTCAGTAAGAGTCTGACACTCCCTTCTGCTCCACCCAGAGCGGGAGGGGTCATTTGATGATTTCCCATCCTCAAAAAAAAAGAAGAAAAAAAAGGGGCTTGTGGCTAAGTAGTAACAGTCGCACGGGACGATCGATCAGGTCATGCTTCGCTTGCCGCGATTGGTCCGTGGATGGGTGACCATCTTTACACATCAAAACCCTTCCGTGTCTCGGAAAGCACGTTAAGCAGTTGGCCCCGGCTGTCATTCGTGGATCTTTGGCAGTCGCTACACTTCGTCAGAAGCCCGAAAGTCTAACAGTAACTGGGTTGTGGACGTCAAATAGACAGTCGCTCCATGTAAAATACTGATATTCAGCTGCACCCGGTTAGACTGGAAGCCGATCCCAACATAGTGGGGGAAAGGCTAAAAGATGAAGAATGTCTGCCTACCGCCTTGGGAACATAGCTAGATGCTCTACGCTCATGTTTAAACGCTGTTTATTCCGAAAATAAATTTTCTTTTCAAACTCTTTAAAACCCTAGAAAAACAGGACTTCTTGTATAAAACATAAAGGAATTGAATGTAAAGTAGATCATTGTTGAAGAACACAATGGTACTTACAACAAGAAGAAAAAACTGTAGTTTGTACTCGTTGTGTCTTTATATTTGTACAAGAAAAATTATGGTATCGTTGTGAGACAGAAAGACGACAATAGGTAGTTACTATTATATTTTATGAATTACATAGTTATTATCTGTATTTTTATAGTTTTTGCCAGGCAAAATGGCTGCTGTCGCATCTGTCAGCGATGAAAAAAAGAAGGCTTCTGCTGATTATGGATGATAGAAGGATGGCTCATACAATAATAATAATAATAAATAATTCATTTCAGATTCATCCTAAGATTACATTCGTATTTGTTAGTAAAATTGCGAGCTTACAACTATAGTTAGTAAAAAAATATGTAGTTTTATTAAATGACAATAACAACTTGTATGTCATTCAACTGAACACTAGTGACAGATTCGGGTGGACTTCCCGATAACGGTGGCAAATCACTAAACGACTGCGTGCAGCCGTATCCAGCGAGCCAGTATCGGAGAGTCCCACCGGTCCGCCAGCGCGCGCAGGATGGTGTTGGGACTGTCGCGCGTGCGGCGCATGATAGATGCGGACCGTTTGCGCATGATGGCCGCAAAGCCGTCTGCCGTCACAATAACCACAGTAGACGCATTGGTTCGTAACATTGTCTTTATAGAAACTTTGGAAAGAGAGGCCGGTCACTCTCTTTGAAACAAGTGTTCGCATTTTTCTGTCGGAACGTTCTCCTACTAGAAGCGCTCAAAGGTTTTCACGATGATATTAATTGTCGTCTCGAGTGTATTTTTCTTATGAATCGGTGGAGTTTATACGACGTTTAAGTATTTAATAGTGAGCTATTAGCTTCTTTAGGCAAGACTTGGTAAACATGGTTTTATGGACCGTCGATGTACAGAAATTCCTACAGAAAACCTTAAACGCTGCACCCTAATTGCGTAACACACGATCAAGCAAATTGCATTTGCATTTTGCTTTAAAATGATTGAAGCATGCATTGCTTCTTAAGTTCGAAAAATTTGTCTGCTCAACACGTAAATAACGCAATGAATGTTGTTGAACTGTCAAAATGAAACCAATTCCGATTGATCGTGTGTTACGCAGGTTAGGTTGCTGGTCTTGTCAAAGTCAAAGTCAAAGTCAAATAATTTATTTCAAATAGGCACATAAAAGGCACTTTTGAACGTCAAAAATAAAATTAAAATAAAATTGATTCTAGTCGCCCCTTCCAAAAGGTAGTTTTCGTATGGAGAAGAATGGGCAAGAAACTCCACCGTTACTCTTTTAAAATGTTTTACAATATATTGCATACATTATTTATATAATTATATGTGAAGACGATGCACCCAAAAATAAAATTACTATACCACAATAGGTAAAAGAATTAAAATGGATAAATGTAACCATGACATACAGATCAACTATGTGATAGATACATGGTGCTCACATATTCACAAACATTCCAAACGTAGACGATTTTCATAAATAAATAAGGAGTATAAGTCCGGGTGTGACCCCAAGTAATTACAGAAAGTAAATCAATGTCAATGAAAAAAAAAAAAAAAATATTATACAATTACATTAGCAACCAGTTTGATTTTGTCTAGACTCTAGAGATTGTCCTATGGAGCAAGACCAGCATGTTTGCAAGCATTCTTATCTTGGATATAATCCTCTAATTTGTAATATCCTTGCTTACAAAGTGTAATTTTAATATAAGTTTTAAAATTTCTTTCATTTAATTGCAATATTTCACAAGGTATTTTGTTGTAACATTTAACATAGTACCCCATAAAAGATGTATGTACTTTAGATAATCTGAAAAAAGGTTGATCTAATTTATCTTTATTTCTAGTATTAAAATTATGTCTATCACTTATTTTATTAAAAAGATGTTGTTTTTTTCTTACATACATAATATTTTCATAAATGAATTGGCAAGGTACCGTCATAATATTAACCCTTTTAAATAGTTCTCTAAGAGATTCGCGGCGACGTAGATTGTAAATGGCTCTGACAGCTCTCTTTTGCAAAATAAAAATGGATTCAATGTCAGCAGCCCGACCCCACAGTAAAATGCCATATGACATAATACTGTGGAAGTAACTAAAATAGACCAAGCGCGCGGTTTCTTCGTCTGTTAATTGTCTTATCTTTCTAACAGCATATGCGGCCGAGCTTAGCCGCCCCGCAATAGATGTTATATGAGGTACCCATTGTAATTTCTCGTCTAGCGTGATTTCTAGGAAAACTGTCTGATTAACAAATTCTAATTTTTGGCCATTCAATACGATGTCACATTCGCTACTTCTAACATTAGGTAATTTAAATCTAATGCATTTTGATTTTTTTTGCATTAAGTTTTAAATTATTTACCGTAAACCAATCTTGGACCTGAAGAATAGAGTTATTCACGTCGTCAAGATTTTGTGACCGTCGGTCTATTTTAAAGATCAATGATGTGTCATCTACAAATGACACCATCTTCGGTTGATTTTGAAGTAATTGGGGTAAATCATTAATATAAACTAAAAAGAGGAATGGACCCAATATCGAACCTTGAGGAACGCCCATTGTCATTTCAGAACCCAATGAGTTTACGCCATTTACTTGGACTTTAACCTTTCTATCTTTCAGGTATGATCTTAACAAGTCATGAATGAAGAATGGGAAAAAGCCACACAAGTAGGTACATCATCATCTGCCTAGCCCTTTCCCATCTATGTTGGGCGGCTTCCAGTTCCAGTCTAACCGAATGCAGCTGAATACCAGTATTTTACATGAAGCGACTACCTATCTGACCTCCACAACCCAGTTACTGGGTAATACGATACCCCTTGGTAAAACTGGTCGTCAGACTTTCGGGCTGCCTGCCAAAGATCCACGATTGACAGCCGGGACTAACGGCTTAACGTGCTTTCCGAGGCATGTAGAGGTAATACGTAAAGAGAATACGTAAAGATGGTCACCCATCCACGGACCAACCACGGCAAGCGTAGCTTAACCTGATCGATCGACCCGCGCGGCTGTTGTTACTTAGTCACAAGCCCCTAGTTTTCTACATACATGTAAACATATTTTCTAATTTCTGCATTGAAGACTCAATCGGCTTAGTCGTCGCACAGAACAGGAGTTTCAGCAATGATCAGCTTTAGCAAAACGGCTATTACCTTGTGAACTTACTACTGGAGCTAGGAACAGGTAAGCATACATAACTTATTATTCAGACTCGATATTGGATGCGACGGTTGATAGGCATTCATCAAACTGATGGACACGCCATTAAATATGCATTGCACAGCCTACAAGACACAATAAAAGTATCTACGTTTTACTTTCATTATAAATTCTTTACATTTTTAACGTCAAACGTACACAGGGCCCAGTTAAATAGTTTACATACGCATACATCGGTGACTGTCATGATTATTCTGTGGGTATACGTAATATACACACGCGGTTAAAGATAAAATAAACGGGTACACAATGAAGGAATATGAGGCCATATTTTAATCTGATATAACAAGGTTCCCATGGCTAAGTGCTGTAAGCCCCTGCGATAGCTACTGATGTAAGCTAGACGACATGAGTTCGATCCCAACTGTGGAATTTTGTTTTGCTACTTTTTACTTTTTGTAATTTTGTGGTCAAAAAAATCACTTAAGCAAAAAACTAGAAAGTTAATTAAATAAAACCAATAAAATCATTTTATTTTTTTATTAGGTAAACATTGGTATTGGTTGGAATGAGCGAGCTTATCGCTTGGGTCATTAGCAAATGATTCGTATCGTTTCTTCCAATATGCCTTCTTTATAATGGTTGTTTTAAGGTTCAATTTGGTGTGGGCAGTATGTTAGCAAAAAAAAAATTGTGTGGCCGATACAATGATTTAATGCAAACAGGTTTTAAAAGTATTATATTCTTTAACTATCCATACCTACTAGACGTTCAAATGAGTAAAACACTGTTGTTTATCAGTTTTTTTGACAAACACAAAGTTTTTTGTTGGTTAAGGATGGATGTAAATAGTTTGTCAAAGTAGGTAAGTATATAAATTGAAACAAAATAAAACTAGAGGTGAACTGAATCAACATGTTGGATAGTAAGAAATTATGACAACTTCTAACGGCATAACAATAACATCAGTTCACCAGACTTTCAATAATACGAGTTGTTGTTTAAAAACTTAAAGGGGATTACGGCGGTATACCTAAATAATACTAAGGTTTGTATTTGTTCACATTCGCTTAACAAATATGAACATTATTTGCATAAAAATAAGGTTCATAATCGTCTACTAATAAAAATAAATTCGACTAATAATGAGTCGATAAACCTTCGTTTTCTATCACCAGATTGTTCTCCCAATCAAAATTAATGTATGACCTAGCAAACTGTAGTCGGTTTTGTCGGTGTGCAGTGGACAGCAAAATCTTCCGCGCTGGCTTGCTGCAACGTAAACCAGCTGAATATAGGTCATTACTCACAGTTTGTAAGCACACATTGTATGCTGTTGCTGTTACGCGGTTGGACAAGAAGGGATCAGCCTTGTGCCTTGCACGATGTCGTGGTGCCGAGCCAATGAATTTGCCTTTAGTGTTGGCCCACGTCGAAGATGTTCTACGTCTCCTGAATCCGCATATCGGAGGTTCTCCTCTGTGGATACAAAAAAAACAGTATTTACAATACTTACCCATAATAATAGCCATTATTATAACAAATAAATATATATACCTACTATATTTATAAACTGTGTATATATATATAAGTATAAATAAATAATATACTTATATATGTACATATATATCTAATTAATATTACTTATATACAATACATGCGCATACAAGTTAAAATACTTATGTATATGTTTTAAATATACACTGACATTAGTAAACATAATAATCTATTTCATTATTATCTATTTTTATTTACGTTATTCGAAGGCTTTTCTCTAATCTATCTAAAGGCCCGTGCCGTAATGGGACAAAAATGGGCTAGACCAAGTTAATTTTATCATAATCATGTGTTTTGAAATTGATTAACTTTAACAATAAACATAATATTTAGAAACTTCTAATACTAAATAAACTACAAATTATTAAAATAAAAATCTTAGACAAAAAAGATCCGATCAATCGATTTCGATTCTTGTTTAGTTTTTAAGTGAATTGTTTTTTTATTCTATGTATTATTTTTTGTCTCCTTTGCTCTATCACACGCTGTCTACATCTCTGTATCTATTGTCCTATCTCAGGTATGCTGGAAGAGATTTCTTATGAAATAAGCATCACCTCTGTACCTATTTTTTCTGTTCTGTTTTTCATTGTCTGTTTATATATGTGTGTACATAAATGGTAAAATAAATAAATAATAAATAAATAAATACAAAAAAAACTATAATACATTTATGATCATTTACCTATACTATAACTATGGTAAGTATTGCATTTCAGTTACATTCATTTATTCCTAGGTAAACATTGAAAGGTGAGACGAGTTAGTTAAGTTGAAGTAGGTATAATATCAACGTAATATCACACTGTTACTCACCGATATAATTAGGAGCGTTGCAATTTCACATATACATTTTGCTCATGCAGAACAACGATTTCTGCCTTTTTTAACATACACATAACATTGATAAATTATGGATCCACAGAAATAAATCTGCACAGGAATACGAGTAGCAATCAATAAACTCAGTAATGCAAATACTTGTAGACTGACAACAAAGAATGCTCATTTTTTATAAAATAGGGTGCTTGATAACATTTTTTTTTAATTGTCGGCAGTTATTTCCTAAACAGTCAAAATAAAATGGCCTGAGAGTTCCGTCCGTGGCTGTCTCAAACGTTGCAAACTTCATTACTCATCCATGAATGGGATAGAATCGTTATAAATTCAACTTTTCAGTAATGCTTAAACAAAATAATGAATACAAAAAGACATTTGCTGCACACATGGTTTGAGCTTACGACTTCTCGTTCACTGACCAAAGACGATAGTCATTGCGCCAAGGTCGCTATAGTAATATGATGCGAAATATTATATCTCATTCGGTAACATCAATGAATGATTACTATCGTGCTATACGCACACTACTAAACACAGAGCTCGCTCGTTTTATTTGGTGTTTGTGTGTATAACCGTGACTTCACCCACACATATCATATGTAAACTAAATACGTTGGTCGACTGTACCTACACGTGCAGGTAATTTTATGCTTATCTATAAGGTGTAACTAAAATGGTGTTGGGCCTGAAAAGGGGTCAACATTTCGTCCAGTTATGCGAACATTAATGTAGTGAACAGTTATTTTGTTTCGCGATTTCAGGCCTTGTCCTTTAGTAAAAGTTATTCATAATGATGAGTTCAATGACTCCTTTTCAGGTCCAACAGTATTTTTGCTTTATCTTGTATAGAAAGTTCAGACAAACTGTCTAAAAACGATCTCGTGAGTGCGTATTTGGTTCATAAAAATAGCTATCATTGGTTATATTTATTTTTACTTTCTTCGTCCTGAATGTGGTATATAAAATCGTAAATAAAAAGACTTCTATTAGGTTCAGAAATCGATAAGTTTCTTTGAAATCTGCCAGTTAATAAAAAGAAGTAAAAATAGCTTGCTCGCTAGGAGCTGTGTCAAGGCTTGGCCTTTTTTTTAGAATAGAGTTTATTCAACAAGTACTGAATACGCTTCTTCAATATTTATCGCCTTTAAGTTAACTTGGGCTGGGCAGGCTGTTTTATTAGAAATCTTCTTCGATCTCCTTTTTCGGAAAGCTTTAGGAATCGAATAGTTCTCAATCATGACGGATAGTCTCTCATCTCATCTAAACTATATTTTATTGCTATGTGGGATTTATAGATTTCCGTAGGTGTGTCCGTGGCATCAGAGCGGGCCCTATCGGAATACCAGCGCTGCGGTATTTATTTTTTAAATATAGGAGCCTGTTTCAGTCTCGCACAGGTCTTTTTTTTTGGTTTATTAATGTTTTGGTGGTTTTTATGTAACTTTTTGGTTTCAAATGCTCCTTTTTTACTATTTGTCTATCCTGTGTGTGTCCCAAATAAATTATTTTCTTTCTTTTCATAATGGGCCCGAATAACTAACAATAATCTTTCGAGAGCAATCTACACACCACATTTCCTCTCCCCAGATAAATCGATACACTTAATCATTTTAACGCAGCACGCAGTCGGCCCGCTAAATTATAATACGCCGCCGTTATCACAATAAACAAGGGCTAGAGACGTCTCAACTTATAACTCAATTATAATTTCCATTGTGATTCAACACGTTATCGCGTCAGACTTGTTACCTACTCTTGGTAGGTACATCGACCACGTCACGACTGTAACAAGTTCAACAGATTTATTTGAAAGTAATTTTCAGTGAGCATCTGGCAGCGCGGTATGAGAGATTCAGCTGATCAATATTCTGGAAGTCGCTTCGAAGAACTGAGAAATATGTCAGTCTCTCAATCCGAATGCAAGTTATTTGTAAGCTGACTGTATTATGGAACGTACGGACGGATGATAAATTTGAAATCGATGCGTACGAAATCTGAAGCGGTTCGGGTTAAAATGAATTGGGAATTAGATTGGAGATTTTTATTGCTCCGTTTTATTATACTTGCGAAATATGAGCTTAAATTCTGGGATGTCTGTTAACTTAAACATCAATGTTTTGCAAGATATGTATGTGTGTAATTTTTTATTGGTTTTCATATGAGACCAGATGCTTGTCTGAATTACGTTTATATAATAAATTACGTTTTTAGGAAATAACTTACATTGTACACATTGTGTTTATCGCTATCTTCAAGCTTACACAATAAGCTATTAAATAAACCGGATCGGAAAATACGTCAGTAAAACGAAGAAGAAGGCTGTAACAAGATTCAAACGGGTCTCTATTAATCGAAACCGAGCCCCCACAGCCTCAAACGTCACTTAACTAAGTTAAAACGTTATTATAACAACCCCGACCTCTTACACTTAGTCCACGACAGCCTGCAACGACTTAATACTGTTAGTCGGACTATGATTACGTGCAGGGCTCTTATCAAATTATCTCCTCGCCTTCCGCCCTTGGCCCTTGAATATACAACCTAAGGCTAGGCACAGACGGTCTACTCTGTAAAAATATCACCGTGAAAACGTAGGATAAAGTGAGCTTGAAGTGAGCTGTCATTCTATCTGGTGCTCGGGATCGCTTGGTAATTTACACTATTGACAGCCATTCACCTATGTTATCACGGTGAGATATTTACAGAAAACATCGGCGTTTATATGTAAAGTTCAATTCGAACCTCAATCAATAGTGACCGTTCACAATTCGAAAGCGTACTCAAGAAGAAAAAGACATGGTGCGCTGACCCAAAATAAATTGGAATAAAGGCAGGAGAATCACAATGATGACTCATTTGTTTTGAACGTGAACTCTGGAATGGAAACTCGACTCCGTTCGTTCCGACTCGAATTCCTTTGGGCGCATTATGTCCAATTCGCAAAATGTCCAGTGGGCTCAAAATGTCCAATTCTCACAACGTCCAAATCATAAATTGACCAAATCGCAATTCATCCAATTCGCAAATTGTCCAATTCGCAATTTGTCCAATTCGTAAATTGTCCAAATCGCAAATTGTCCAGTTAGCAAATGGTCCAGTTCGCAAATTGACCAATTCAAATTACAGTCGTTAATTATTAGGTACAGATATCTTTTTAAGGTATTTTAATTATCTTAAATCTCTTTCATACACACAGATTATTGCGCTGAACCCCATCGCAGTATTTAGCGGAGTTTAGAGTATAATAAAACTACAGAGTTACTTACGCTATCACTCTATGAAAAGAATTATGAACAGTTTTTCAGTAGATTTGTGAGCGTGTAACGGTACTGAAAATCTGTTTCGACACACGACAAAACTGTTCTGTGTAGGACGACAGACGAACTATTTTTCCCTGGTGTGCGCACTACTTATGTAATGCTTGCCAAGACGCATGCCACTATTAGTCACATATGAAAATTTATAGCTGTCTCTAGTAATTAAAGGTCGTAACTAGAAGCCGAAGTTTCTTAAACAATTAAGTGTCCCTTTACAAATATCGTGTGTTAGTTTTGGTTCCCATCCTAAGTTGTTCACTTGTGGTTTGTTTTATTAGCTTTGCACGTAAATAGGACGGAATAATAAATAGACCCTCAATGTATTGAACTTATAACTTACGGTCTAATTCACTTTGGATTTGTTGAGTGTTGGTCTATTATGCTGTTATATCAATATTGTTTTGTATACAGAGGTTTGAAATGGTAAGCGGAGCTAGATAGGAATACGGACAATAGTTAATTTTGTAAACGTATTCAAATGTTTTGGGATGAAAGATTGATATTGTTGTGTTGAAACAATAACATGATTTTCAGCGAATTGGTTGGAGGGGTTGTAAAGCAAAGAGGAGGAGGGTTGCTAAGCAGCCTAAATAAAAGCAACAATACCAGCATTTTTTTTTTTTTTTTCTGGGTGGGAAATCATCAAATGACTCCTCCCGCTCCGGGCGGAGCAGAAGGGAGTGTCAGACTTTTACTGACTAAAACCCACCCGTGTTCCTTCAGTTGCCTGTGCCAGGGGCCACGGTATCTCTTTCGAACAACCCGCAGCCCCGGCGGCAACGGCCCTAGCGGACCCCGTCAGTTCGTGCTGACAGCTCTTTGAGGCGCGCGTGGAACACAACGCGCCGTCGACCCGGGCCTGGTCCTTACCGGGCGGCGAGCTGCCCATAGCTCGCCGCCCGCAAGCCTGCGCCTACGGTGGCCGGGAGTCGGCTGTTGACTCCCGTCCAGGGCGTCTCCTGCGGCGGCTAGGAGCGCGAGGGTGCAGCGATTGCCTCTCCCTCGCACGCTCCGCCTCCTCCTTCGCGAGCATAACTGCTTCGCAGAAGGAGGTGACGGCCTCCCATTCACTCTCGCTCCGGACCATGGCCTGTATGAGGGCCGGACGCGAGAGGTCGCCGCCGCCGATCGCCGCCAAGAGGGCACGGCGGGGTCCCGCCCAAGCCGGGCAGACCTCCACCGTATGCTCCACCGTGTCCTCCGGGCGATCCCCACAGTGGTGACACCCTGGCGTTTCCTCCCGCTTTATCCTGAACAGGAACCTCCCGAAACAACCGTGTCCGGTGAGGACCTGCGTCAGGCGGAAGGTGAGGGCGCCGTGGCGCCTCTCTAGCCACTCCTCAAAGAGGGGACTTATCGCCGCAATTGTGGCGTGCCCAGCGCTGGGTTGCGACAATCGCACTCTCCATGCCGCTATAAGATCCCGCCGGAGCTCTGTCCGCTGTGCCGTGATTTCTCGCGGCAGCGGAGCAGCGCCCCGGCGTTTTGCCTCCTCTCGCCACTCCCATATGTGGGCGAGGACTTTGGCCTCCAGATCCCATGGCGGCAATCCGGCAAGGAGGCTCGCCGCCTCAGCGGAGACCGTGCGGTATCCTCGAATGAGCCGGACAGCCATGACCCTTTGGGACGCGATCAACCGGCGGGCTGGTCGTCGCCTCAAAGATCGCGCCCATATCGGTGCCCCGTAAAGGGCCATGGCCCGCACGACCCCCGCATAGAGCCTCCGGCAGGAGGCGTTTGGTCCCCCTAGATTGGGAAGGAGCCGCCTCAAGGCAGCCCCGGCCCGCTCCAGTCTGGGAGCCAAACGTCGGAAGTGCTCCACGAAATTCCACCGGCTGTCGAGGACGAGTCCCAGGTACTTCATCGTCAGCTCGACGCCGATGTGAACCCCTCCCGCCGTTATTTGTGAACCCGACGGTGGCGCGTCCCGAGGACCATGAAAACACATGGCCTCAGATTTGTGCAATGCCACCTCGAGTCCCAATTGCCGGATCCTCTCGACAATTGTCGCAACCCCGCGTGTCGCTGCTTCGGCCGCCGCCTGGTGCGACCTCCCCTGCGCCAGGACCAGCGTGTCGTCAGCGTAGCAAACTACGCTGACGCCATCAGGGAGGTCGGCGCGCAGCACCCAGTCGTACCCGATATCCCACAGATGCGGCCCTAGGACCGATCCCTGTGGGACACCGCACGACATCTCTCGCCGGTTCCACTCTCCCCGGTGACCGGGGTAGATGACGGCCCTGTCCGTCAAATAGGCCTCGACAATGCGACGGAGGTAGGTCGGCATCCGGTGATACCCGAGTGCCTCCCTGATGCAACTCCAGGGCAGGGTATTGAAGGCATTGGCGATGTCTAGAGACACCGCCAAGACAACCCCACCCCGGGCCACCGCATCCCCCGTCGTGAGGGCTCGCACGTGCATGATGGCATCCACCGTAGAGCACCCCCTGCGGAAACCAAACTGGCTGTCCGCCAAATCCGGCCCCACCCGCACCAGCTGCCCGGCAAGGCGGTCTGCAATTACTCTTTCAAAGAGCTAACAATACCAGCATCATGCTGAGATAGGAGCCTTTTGGCCTCGTATAGGATTTTCTGTTTCATTTTTGTTTTTGTAACTTTTTTATATAATTTGGTTTTTTGTTTTTGACTGTGTTTAGTTTAGTTTATGATCTTCCTGTAGGAGTCGCAATAAATACTCTTTCTTCCTTTCTTTTTCTTTTCTAAGTTTTTTTTTATAATGATTATTTATGGCATTCAATCTAGAGCAGTGGTGGCCCAGTGGTACCGGCTGCGACTTGTAGTCGTAGGTTCGAACTCAGACAGGCGTTTTACTTTGTGACAATTATTTCATCACCACTGCTCTCAAAACGGTGAAGGAATACATGGTGAGGTTACCGGCATGTCCTAGAACCAAAAACTTCGAAGTGATGTGTGACCACTACCAACCCGCACTGGGCCCGCGTGGTGGATTACGACCCACTCCCTCTCACCGAGAGGAAGCCTGTTGCCCAGCAGTGGGAATATTATAGGCTGACTATGTCAGGCATTAACAATTACTATTAAGAACGCCGTTTAACAAGCAGTAAAATACATTTCTGCCATTAACAACTACATCCTACTAAAACATTTCATCATATGCGAACCAATTTACTGCCAACGACCCCACGTGCACACTCTGACTATAAATAATCCGTAGTGATCAGGAACAGGAAGTGAAACACAACAGAATATCAGGCAGTTTATCTTCCCCTACTAATCGGACCTCAAGTTCGGGACACAAGACACTCTGATGTTTATAAGGGACGGCCTAATCCACGTGTCACCTCAAATTAAATCTGACGCTACATTTTCGAAGCTTTAAGCCGTCTATACACCTACCAGTCGGTTAACTGTGTTGTTTCAGATTTATTTGATTATGGGGTAATGCTCTTATGTACTAAAATGCTCTTGATTGCTGCACACTTAAATATTAAACTAGCCGATCTATTCTGTAATAAAGTCACCGTAAAAAATTTGGTAAAGTGAGCTGTCAATAGTTTCAATCCGTAGCATCAAGTCGAATGACAGCTCACTTACACAGAACAGATCAGATTTGTTAATTATTACAATAGTAACAGAGTCAGTACAGTTTGTTGACAGTTATTTTACTTCTGACATAAACGTTATGCTGAAAAGAATAAAGGTCGCTGTGATGCAAAATCACAGGTAAAATAATTGTGAGCAGGCAGTAGCAATCTTGAATTGCTTAAAAACATTGGAAGGCTCAAATAAAAACAATGATAAATAAGAGTCCATGCTTACAAAACTTATGAAATAATACAGTAATCATTTTTGCATAAATATCCTGCCTGATATCAAATCGATTCGAACATTCAGATCTTCGTTGCACTCGCATAATTCAATTCTATTGTGCACTGCTTCTCAGAGTCTTCCATCTGATATAGTTAAAGAATGATCAGGTTTCCATACAAAGACAATATCTCAATAGGTACGCGGAATAACTGTATTATCAAGTAGGCAGAGCGAGCGCGGCCGCGGACATGAAATATAACGCACTTACCGTACCTCGTAATATTGCGTTCTCTTGCAATATGAAAATTTATTGCAACGTATGTGTTAGTATAGAAATAGATGGCTAACTAAGAAAAATGTGTAGCGCTCTAATAACTCATGTACTTATGCTGCCCCATTTTCGATTTTATGTACGCCTTTGGAATATCAAAGTTGGCCGTGCGAAAGCCAATGAGTAGGCACTTATGATTTAACATTTTAGTGGTCTGGTAAAAGGTAGTACCTACTTGCTTAAGCTTGAAAGTGTTTTGTTATGATCATCCTATAATGTACAGACAGGACACAGGCCTCCTCTCTGTGAGAGGAAGTGGGCCGTAATCCACCACGCGGGTTGGTAGTGGTCACACATCACTTCGAAGTTTTTGGTTCTAAGATATGCCGGTTTCCTCACGATGTTTTCCTTCACCGTTTTGAGAGCAGTGGTGATGAAATAATTTGCACAAAGTAAAGCGCTTGTCTGGGTTCGAACCTACGACCTACAACATGTAAGTCGCAGCCATTACCACTGGGCCACCACTGCTCTTGAAAGTGTGTTGTACCTACCAGATTTCATATATTTATTAGGGCTATAAAAATTAATAGAGGAGAGTACCAGCAGATATACAGGGTCATATTAAATAGGCTATTTTCCTAAAAAAATCTAATTAGTCCGTCAGTTAGATTATCAAAAAATATTGAACCCGTATTTTTTCTTTTGTCAATTATATAAAAAATTATGAAGATATCGCCCGTTTAAGTTCCACGTGACGTCACTTGCTTGCGACACTTTTGCAAGCAAGTGACGTCACGACCCCCACTCCCTAATTTTGACGCGCTTTATCTTTGTTATTTTTTGTTTGATTGACAAAAGAAAAAATACGTGTCCATTATTTTTCGATAATCTAACTGACGGACTAAATATAATTATTATTTTTTTACCCAGGCCACTACCCTATTAGCTAGCGAAACTCTACAGACGTGATGGGATATCTAATAAAAAAATGAATAATTTTATGATATTTTTTTGTAGTCAACGATCGTAGGTAGTTTAGTAACTTAAAGTATCGGTTTAAAAAACTCGTTTTTCTACGTAAAATTCACAGATGTGATGGGTATTAAAATTCTAACACGTTAAAAAAAAAACTGACGACAAAATCAACTGTTTTTGTTCCTGATTTTATTATACATGAATATAGCTATTCTATTATATCATGTTTGTCGAGTTCTTGTTTAAATGAATATTATTAAAGCTTCATGAAGAAATCTTATCCAATAAAAACATAAGTATTCGAAAGTACCTATCGATTTTACAATTTTATGAAGGTACAGCAAGGGTGTTATATACCCTGCGGACTCTCCGTCCCCTGCGGACTCTCCGTCCGCATACCGGCCCATAGTGCTGCTCGACGAGGTCGGCAAGCTCTTTGAGAGAGTGATTGCGGGCCGCCTCGTCGGGCACCTGGTGAGGACGGGGCCGGATCTTGCGGAGTGCCAGTTTGGCTTCCGCAAGGGGCGCTCGACGGTGGACGCCATCATGCGCGTGAGAGCCCTCACGACGGGGGACGCGGTGTCCCGGGGTGGGGTGGTCGTGGCGGTGTCACTCGACATCGCCAACGCGTTCAACACCCTGCCCTGGAGCTGCATAGGGGAGGCACTCCGGTATCACCGGGTGCCGACTTACCTCCGTCGAATAGTCGGGGCGTATTTGACGGACAGAGCCGTCATCTACCCCGGTCGCGACGGGAATTGGAACCGGCGAGAGATGTCGTGCGGTGTCCCACAGGGATCGGTTCTGGGGCCGCTCCTGTGGGACATCGGTTACGACTGGGTGCTGCGGGCCGACCTCCCTGATGGCGTCAGCGTAGTTTGCTACGCTGACGACACGCTGGTCCTGGCGCAGGGGAGGTCGCATCAGGCGGCGGCCGACGCGATGACACGCGGGGTTGCGATAGTCGTGGAAAGGATCCGGCAGTTGGGTCTCGAGGTGGCATTGCACAAGTCCGAGGCCATGTCTTTTCATGGGCCCCGGTACGGGCCACCTTCGGGATCCCAACTGATGGTAGGAGGGGTTCACATCGGCGTCGAGAAGACGATGAGATACCTGGGTCTCGTCCTCGACAGCCGGTGGAACTTCGTCGAGCATTTCCGACGTTTGGCCCCCAAACTGGAACGGGCCGGGGCCGCCTTAAAGCGGCTCCTGCCCAACCTGAGGGGGCCAAACGCCTCCTGCCGGAGGCTTTACGCGGGGGTTGTGCGGTCCATGGCCCTATATGGGGCCCCGGTATGGGCGCGTTCACTGCGGCTTCGAGCCGCACACTACCTGAACGCGCCCCAAAAGGTGGTAGCCGTAAGGCTGATCCGGGGGTACCGCACGATCTCGCGCGAGGCAGCAAGCCTCCTTGCCGGACTGCCACCATGGGATCTGGAGGCGATAGTCCTCGCGCGCCTGTATGACTGGCGCGCGGAGGCACTACGTCGGGGGGAAACTCTGCACCCGCGGCAAATCGCTGCGGAGCGGACGGACCTCCGGCGCGGTCTCACGGTGGAATGGAAGGCGCGACTATCGCAACCCAGCGCAGGGCACGCCACGATAGCGGCGGTAAGACCCCTCTTTGAGGAGTGGCTAGAGAGGCGTCACGGCGCTCTCACCTACCGCCTGACGCAGGTCCTCTCCGGACACGGATGTTTCGGGAGGTTCCTGCACATAATCAGGCGGGAGGAGACGCCCGGGTGTCACCACTGCGAGGATCGCCCAGAGGACACGGTGGAGCATACGGTGGAGGTCTGCCCCGCTTGGGCAGAGCACCGCCGTGTCCTCGTAGAGGCGATCGGCAGCGGCGGCGACCTCTCGCGCCCGGCCCTGGTGCAAGCCATGGTCCGGGGCGAGAGGGAGTGGGAGGCGGTCACCTCCTTCTGCGAAGCAGTCATGCTAGCGAAGGAGGTGGCGGGATGGGCGAGGGAAAGATCCTCACGCCTCAGCCGCCGAGGGAGACGCTCCGGGCGTCGGGAGCCGCGTGACGACTCCCGGCCACCGTAGGCGCGGGCCTGCGGGCGGAGAGCAATGGGTAGCTCTCCGTCCGATCAGGACCAGGCCCGTGCCGGACGGCGTGTATGTGTTCCACGCGCGCCTCAAAGAGATGTCAGCGTAGTTGACGGGGCCCGACAGGGCCGAAGCCTGCCGGGGTAGCGGGATCGTCCGAAAGGGTTACCGCTGCCCTGGTACGTAAAGGGCTAAGGAAGGAACACGGGTGGGTTTTAGTCAGTAAGAGTCTGACACTCCCTTCTGCTCCACCCAGAGCGGGAGGAGTCATTTGATGATTTCCCATCCTGAAAAAAAAAAAAAAAAAAAAGGGTGTTATATAAACGGTAGGATATTAAATATTTATTAGGTATCTCGCTTAGAAACTTCGCTCATAAATTATGTCTTGAACATCTAAACTAATATTATAAAGAGAAACCATTTGATTTTTTGTATATTTGTTTGTTACGCTTTCACGCTAAAACGGCTGAACGGACTTGGATAAAATGTGGCACATGGGTAGACCATGATCTGTATTAGGACCCTTTTTATCCGATTTTATATCCCGAGACTTATGAGGGTGAAGTCTTATTTGCATATAGCACACACACACCATTTAAAACAGAACATACGAACGATTTAATTGATTAAATTTATAGAATTATAGTCCAGCCAACATAACTGCCTCTGTAACTGTACAAACAAGCTTATTTTTAGATAAAATACCAAACAGGAAGTATAGAGGTACTGAAATTGGAATACAGCCAGAACCCCTATGTTTATACCTGTGGCGGCCACATCCGAACTACGCACCACACCGACGTCAACATCACCACATACGAACTACGCACCACACCGACGTCACGGAAAATCCTGTATCGTGAAAACAAGTTTACCGCGCGACTAGCATATATACAACGTGCAGACATCAACCGTCGGGCAGAAGCCACAACTATTAGACACAACACCCATCAGAGGGGCAATTCTCGTAATTTTAAGAAATCACAGTCTGATCTCTGTCAAAAAATCTTCTAATTTCCCTACACTTTTGACAAGTTTTTGACATTTGTTTGTCGCCGAGATGAGACTGCGACTAGATTTTGAACATTTTGAATTACGATAATTGGCCTCCTGATCAAAGGTCCCATTTCTATGGAGGATGAGTGAAATTTGCACCCTGTACTCCTCATAATTCTAAATACTTTTTTTTAAATAACGGACCTAACTACAGGTATTCAAATTTCATTTCACACTCACTGTCAAGCGTATGCACTCCCGACGTGCGGTCACATGCGCGTCTAAAGTCACACAACACTGTAAAACAAACTCATCTTCAAAGTTCCCTCTCAAAGTAATTCGCTTCGGCTCTGGAGTGCAAAAGTCGCGCTTTATGAACCTAATTAAGTGTCGCATAATAAGCTTCAATTAGAGCGATGCTTATTTTATGACTTATCCCGAGCCTTTGTTTACGTTGTGTCTACAGGGTTAGCGTAAGGTTTGGCTTGCCTTGAGTAAATGTGGGTTAAAGATTAACTTTTGTGTTGTGAATTTTTTGAAAAATGTTCAGAATATGTTAGCAGCACACGGAGATAATATTTTATCATTTACCATACCAAAAACGCCTACTTATAATGTTCCCACTGGTGGGACACAGGCCTTGTTTCTACTGCTGGGACACACCTCTCTGTAAGAGGGAGTCGGCCCCACGTTGGCCACGTTGGCCCCACGTTGGTCCCGAGCGGGTTGTTGGATGTCACAAGTCTTCGAATTATTGGTTCTTGGACAGGTAGACGAAAGAAGTATGGCACTATTGTTTTACTCTTGAGCCCACAGTATATTCCATATCTTCATATCTATCTTCCATATCTCATAAATATCTGTTACCACTGAAAAGCATATTTTATGATATCATTTCAACTAAGAGCTCATTTTATGACGCCTGTATACATGTGAAGACAGTCTACATTTTAGTAAGAAATAATTAATAGCACTCTTACGCAGTTGACATTGATAATGTCAGCCATCTGACTACGATATGGTGATCAATCTTAATAAAGTCGTTGTTTATTTAAATTTTGATTTAGAAGCCGTATAAGAGCAAATTATCAAAGGATAAAATAGTAATATTTAAACGTAAATCATGGTGAATGTATGAAAATAAATTATATATTTAATGAAAAACTATTACAAGAGTAAAT
Source organism: Apamea epomidion (assembly GCA_947507525.1). Taxonomy (NCBI): domain Eukaryota; kingdom Metazoa; phylum Arthropoda; class Insecta; order Lepidoptera; family Noctuidae; genus Apamea; species Apamea epomidion. The sequence continues at coordinate 9,819,444 of OX382238.1, read as the reverse complement.
CTGAAAAGTTTTTGAGGTTCATGGAATGTTATGGGAATTTGAGTAAATTGTGTTGCTTAAAAGTTATGATAGCCCTGTCATCCTGCAAGCTGTGACAGTGATAATTTTATGCCGTCGGGAATATGCCAATTTCTGGGACACGCGCGATTTAGTTATTTTCTGTGTTTTGAACAGATAATGAAAATTGGTGTTGGTAATTTCAAGAGATAAAGTGTACCCACGTAGGTTGTTTTACTAAATCCTGAAAAAACTTCCCAAACATTGAGGGTTCAACCCTAAACTTACCCGAACAATACAAACGCCGAAATGAAACTAAAATGTTATTATGTTACAAATACAGTCGTAGTACGTTAGAGAAAATCAGATCGGGTGGCAGTAATACAGGGCGTTAGATAATGTTTCCTCCCGGGAGGAATCCGACGGTCACAGATAACAGTGGCCGCGACGCCTGCGACCTCGGATTTGTCTCTCGTTGTTATGCTCCGTAATAATATTACGAGCGGTTATTCAGACCTTTGTCTACCGTTCGTGACGTTACTACAATGATGTTTACACATCGAGATTGCAGTTTATGTTATCCTGGTAGCTTGATTTATGGTGCGGTCAAATTAAGTGAGGATTAGTGCGAGTTATATTGAGGTCTTTATTTTTATTGTAAAGGAAGAAGTTGGGATTGTTTACGCTGTATTAAACAATAAGATAAGAGACGAGATGTCCGTTTTCCATGTTTTACAAATTCGTAATCGGACGTTTTCTTGTCGACTTACGAGTTACTTTGGCATTCAATCTTTTATATTGAATTACCAAGCTACATTTCGTTTCACAAAGATTTTACCCGTATATGTTTGAATTTGCGTCACTACATAGCATATTACGATGCTCGTAACATATAAAATAAGGATCCTCTTGAATCGTAGCAGCGGAGCTCCATCCAAGGTTCGTATTTTTCTGTTAAGTGCTTATACGGAATCCTTCTTTTTTCCATAAGAACAACTCATAAACTCAAGAGTATCCATGTCGTGTTTCCTCAATATAGTATTATGGTATGATAATACAGCGAGTCGGTCACATGAATCACAGGGCTCTTCCCAGGCGAGTCTTTGTATTCAGTTTGGCGGATGACGATAACCTAATGTAAGCGCCGTCACGGCTGGTGGTCCGAAGAAGGATCGCTTTTGTCGTGGTCCCTTCCGCGCGCCCCATTCTTTTCTCTTTATACCGTTTCTCACTTGAGTAATTCGAGGACAATAAACATTTATTGTGCTCGTTTATTTGACAGACGATGAAGAAATATCGAATGAGTGAGTTTGTTTTATTTGGCTCGCGGGCATCCTCCGCAAGTTGTTTAACGACCGCCATAATACAAAGAGCGCTGGCATTTTTTGGCGAGTTTTTCTCCAAAAGTAAAGGATAAGAAAATTATCCGGTCACTTTAAAGCCCGAACGTGTATCTGCGAAATGTGTAAGGAACCCGGCTGCTCTCGGGGGAACGCTCTCGACGGGAGACATCCGCATTCGTTTTTGTGCGTTTCATTTTCTTGCAAAGAATGGATTTTACGACTTCCTCTTTTAATAATTAACTGTTAGCTTGGTTTATTTAAATACGAAAATCCCGAGTGACATTTTAAATGATGTCGCTACTTATCCACGAAGATTTATGAAACTTAAAAACGACGAAAGTATATTTCAAGCAAAAATATTCCGAAATCAAAATTCAATCACTCCAACACAAAGCCCAGTAAAAGCCGTGGCCATAAAATCAGTCCTCGCAGTTCCATTCTTAACACCAGCTAATCATCTTAACAAGGCACATAGGAGCGAACAACACGGGCCCGGCGCCCCTGCATTTGTATTCAGTTTGGTAGACTACGATAACTTTAATCCGGGTAAAGTGTCACCTTGAGTGGCTTACACAGAAAGAACCTTTGTCTGGGAGTAGGGTACTCTGACCTTCTTATTTTTTCCGTCAGGTTTTCCTCCATTGTCACGGGGTAATGTAAAATCCAGCTACTTAAAAGGCGAGCTTTTCGTCGGATTGCCGGGACCTAGACTATTGCGACGCTCTGTACAGCGACTCAAGTTGATGGATTGTGATGGAGAGCCTCGTTGATCATATTACACGTACTTGGTCATTTAACGTTGCGATATATGGCATGGTCAGGAGATTGAATAATACTATTTATTTTTTTATTGGCACTGCGGACTCGAGATGTGACTCAGCGAAAAAATATGGATGGGACCTCTTAAAATTGAATTCCGCAAGAAGTTTTTTGCTATGAGTTTTATTTAGCGCTGAACCTATGCACGAAGTATGTTCTAGAAGTGTTTATAATGTATTTTGATACAAGGTGACGGTCGTTTTGGGTGCTATTTATTCACAGCTGATTAAGTCGTAATTGCGGAGACAAAGTTTCAACAAAAGGTGAGGAAATGATACGGTTCCTTTGTAAAAGTTGCAATGTACGTGACAAATCTTGTAGTTTCGACTTCGGATTGAAAACTGCGATAGAGTCGGCCCCGACGTGCCTCGAATCTGCTATTAGCCTTCCATTTAGAAATAGGTGCACAGACTTATAGGTATTATATTAGAAATGTTAGAGTCGGTGAAGTAATGTAACTTTGTAACATTGTAGTCACGTTTCATGCTCTTCGTCTTGCGGGGACCCGTCACTATGCAATTACACACGCAAGTACTTATCTGTATTAAACCAATTAGATCAGCCAGTGAGGCGAAAACTAACTGAACTGAAAGCTAGTGAAATGAACACAATCGGAATCAAAATCGGTTTGTCTTGTACCTACACAGTGTTGGTACAATCTCTCACGGAATTATAAACACGCGTACATTGTTATAGCTGAAGCTTGCCGCTCCATCAACTCTATTTTATAGGGGTCCTGTGCGTTGACATGGCTTAATTATTCCTCGTAGGATCTTGTAAGTGAGGTAATAGAAGATTAAGGCGCGACAGGTATTAGACGCGAAGCTATTCGAAATTCACGTTGTCAGTTTGTTTTTAACCCATATTAATCATATTTATAATTGGATGACATCGTGTATGTAAACGCTAATGCCTACAAAATGAAATTATCAAAATGTAGAAATCATTTTTGTCCGCGTCAGTACTAGAATTCCAAAGTTATCCAACTGTTAGTCAATTCTCGTAGAAACTAAATCCGACTATTGTTTACATCGACTCAAGTGTAAAGATATGTTGTCCGACTCGTTTATCTACTTATACGGAATTAGCGAACATGTTAGAGTACAAATGAAAAGGTTTTTACGCCAGTGATGTGAGGACCGCCAAACACAGAAAACCTTTGAAAAAAATGTAAGCTGATTTACCGTGGCTGGCCAGGGGCCTCTTGTGCCCGCTCGGCCGGCAAATAAAGGCGACCAGACAAATGCTCGCAAATTGACTCGACGTTTTTCACTGTATTCCATATTTTTTACGCAAGGAGAGCATCTCCGTAGTTGCTGAAACGTCAGAATGAACGGCCTGAAGATAATTAAAAACATTGTATGTTTACCAACGTTAATTAAATTTTATTATTAAAATATACCTTTTTTGTAAAATTGTCTCTTTGTTTGCCTTTCTCTTGTTATCTAAAAATGATCCGTTCTTAATTTTTCCCATTTCTGCTAAACCGTCCGCACGTATAAAGGCTACTACTATTACATTGAAATCCGTAGCTAGGCTGAACCGTAAACAATTGAAATAAAGGAGTAACAAAGAGACCATTGAGCGAGCATTATGATGAAAATCAAATAAGGAAAGGGTCTTCATAAAAACCGCTTCATTACCGAGCTTGAAGGTATTAAGTCGCTACAACGACCAAATAAAGCTAAGATTACAAGTTAACCTCATGTTAGTCGGAAACCCCAATGATAAAGCATCTCAGGAAAATCGAGCTCGAGGAGGGTACACTAATCCCTCTTTAGCAAAAACGCTTCGTTCCAAAAAGTGATGGGCGGCTCACGAGGGATGGATCTTCATTACCCAACCGTGTTGTCAGTTAAGCCAAAGGGTCTCAGGATTACATACTACTTAATAAAACTTAAAAAAATGAGGACGTAATGGCCAATGTGGGCCTCCGGGGTTTTAGTAAGAATTTTTCACATTTTAATTCAAAGAAAATCTTTGACTAAAGAGGAATGCTGTTAAATACACGCTTGTTGTGCCTGGAGAGAATATTCTTAAATAAAAGGCCGCTATTGCTCGAAAAAAAATGTTGGGTTATTCTGTTATTACTTTATCCGGCCTGGGCCAATGGTAGCGTCGGAATCAAGGGCCACGTCACTACTGAGTTCAGTGCGGCGGAAAAGTCTCAGCTCTCGATAAAGTCACCATGACTGGCCTCTATGGTACGTTGGTTTAGTTTTTTTTGTACCAGTGAAAATTATGTGGGTGATTACCTAATCGTCTTTTTAAGGAACTTTTTTTAAGAAATGGTGTACTTATTTATAGTTTCCTTTGACATATACCAAAGTATACAGGTTTATTTTTGTACGCAACAAATATGGATGTGGCCACCCACATCCATGTTTGTTGCGTACAAAAATAAAGTCTCCGAAATTCTTCCAGTCTGGGGCTTTTAGCGTGTGTTCGTTTATTTTAATTACTTTGTAATTGTGTTCATAGAGATAAAATGTCTGACGAAGAAAGTCGTAAGTAATTCCTTTGAGGTTTTTGTACCACAAGCTCATTTTCTCTTTTAGAGCAAGTTAAATTTAAAGGGAAACTAAGATTAAGTACATGACGCGTCACATGTAGTAGTAAGACTTGGATTAACTGGGATTTGGATCAACGGTGAAAGCGACGTGGTAGTTTACCAGTCTCTTGCGAGGGAATACTAACCCGCCTAGCAACATAAAACAATTATTTCACAAAATAGTAATGAGGATATTTATGTCCCACAATATAGTTTTCCTTTGTTCCTAGAAACAGAACATCAATGTTTCCATGTGATTAACAAGGACCCAACAATTTACCTATATCTACCAGCAGAATTTATGCATTGAAAATACGTCACCAGAGGTTTACAATAACGCCCACGCAAAATCTCATTACTGCAAATGAAACATTATTTGGTCGTCACGGCAAGTACCTACGTCGTGTATGGCAAATTACTAAAGTTTCCACTGATGTACAGACCTGACCCACTTAGTACGTTCCATCACAATGGGAACCCTTTGTTTCAAATTAAGTGCACATAACCAGATTTTACAGCAAAATCGAAACCGTAATGGCTTCGAGAATATATTATGAGAACAACAGCACAGGTGAAAATTTACGCTTACGATTCTCTTCAATAACGAGAGCATATCATTTTTCCATACAATGGCGCCATAAAAAGATTCACGGCAGTGCCTTTTTCGTATTTACCTTTGAAAATTTATATTCCCACTGGGTTCAAGACCGCGGCCGACCGCAATAATACACAATGGGCAATCGAATTATCATATCATTATAGGCAAGAGAAAAATCCTAAAACTTGCTATTTTCACGTCACCTACAGTATGGTGTATTTTTGTTGAAATGGGAGCCGATACTTTTTGTTATTGTTGATACTTGTGTAGTTTCGTGTGATAGGTTTTTTGGGGTTATGGCTCTGAATTGCTTATACATACATGTGAAACTTTGTACTTATGATCCCATCTGCCACACCAACCATTTTCCTGTTAAAATAGTAACAGTTAAAGCTCAGCCATGCTCTGCAGATCTCAGAGTTTTATCGTACCCAAGCAGGTACTTTGTGTATTTTATTTCATCACCACTACTCTCAAAACGGTGAAGGAAAACATCGTCAGTTAATGGGCATGTTCTAGAACCAAAAATACCATTCATATCTTCCATAGAGACCTACGTTTTGGAATGGGCAACTAGCTTTAGCTTTCTGACTAACTGATCGACTCTTTGACAGTTCAAAAGTGCCTGTAAATGGTTTAATTTAAATGAATGCTTTGCGTTTGTGTTTGGTGACCAGTGTATCTAACATGAAACTAGTAGCTCGTTCCACTGTTACTTTCACTGTCTTCTACGGCACTTTGTCATTAACCATAAGTATTATGTACAAGCTTTGATGTAAAACAGCATGTCGTTGAAGCGTGCCGCCTATTTCCTCCGAGCTCCTATCACACTGCGTCGCTTGACTCATTTCAGTTTCAGTAAGGGTCCTGCAGCTTGTCATTTGCCGTTGGCACAGTTACTTTGTAAACATCGATGTCTATGCAGTTTTTGTTAAAAGTTTACACCCTAAACTAACATTATTCTTATTATAACACTAGATTACACACATATAATTTGTACACAAATATAATAATTCTTTGTCAATCAACTTAAAATTTATTCTGTATATTTTAATGTTGCTATTAGTACCTAATATATTAATTTGCACTCCTCTGTAGGTGTGCAAATTAATATATTAGGTAAATATTAATATATTAGGGATATATTCCACTATCCACTGTTTATTTTTTTAATGCCAGAAAAATTAATACAAAGTTTGGACCAAGGCGCATAGTTTATGTGCCTTATTAGAATTCAAAACACCAAAACGTCGAACTTTTAAAATCTTTGAATTCGTGTGCGATACACTAATACATTAATAAATCTAATGTAATTAAAGCATGTAATTATAATTTATGCAGTAAGTTTGCTAGGAGCGCATTAAACCATTTTTATAGCGAACAGAACTAATATTATTAATGGATTGAAATAGATAGCAGTTTTACTATTAAATATAAAATACGTTAATTTTATAGTGCTCGGTATTTTTTTATGTAAAAATGAGGTTCCTATTTACATTATTGTAATTAGATCTTATTATTAAAAATATACATTTGAAGGAAGTAAGTAAGAAATTACAAAAAATAAAAAGAACTGCTCATTTCAAAAAGTCCCCGGTCCGTAATAAGTTGTGCGAGTATATTTTAAAATAGCTGCTTGTTCGTTTTTCTAGTTTATTTAATTAATTAAGCGTTTTGATACACTATACCTAATTAAAGACCCTTATATCTTTACCTTTTAAGACCACCTTATATGATACATCATTTACATTAATTCGACTAGATTTTAGTTTGACGCAAAAGCGTTTTGGTCACACTTCTACAGGGTTATTTTAAATTGGCTAGCTAAATTCCGCAGACGCGAAGGTTATCGATATCCAAACATGAAACAAAAAATGGATGATTTTTTTGTGGGGTTGTCTACCGCATTTCCTATAGTCACATGAATATCAGTTTAAAAGATCTGTTTTTTTTTTTGTGTAAACTTCGTAAACGTGATGGGTATCGTTAGCTAAACACGATATAATTTTCTCAACATATACTTCAAGTAACAACACTAACAGCGGTCGTTGACTTCACAAAAAAAAACATTTATTTTTTTATTTTATCGTGTTAAGATTTCGATACCTACCCATCGCGTTTGCGGAGTTTAGCTAGCCAATTTAAAATAACCCTGTATATAAAAACTATTTATTTTGTTTTTGTTCACGCATGTCAGTAATATCTTATAATGTGATAATAATCCGTCCACAAAATATCCAGCGAGTGAATGAAGGCATGCTCCTGACAATGAGTAATGAAGATTTCATTTATTATAGCCATTTAATTTAGATGATTCAATTTATCTTCATCTTGAATAAATAAATCATAATATGACTTTTATAACTAATGCTTCAGAAAGTCTTTACACGGATTTATTACGGATTCAATTGGGGGTTAAACACAAGGATTTCTTCGATGTGAGTTTTTAGGTTGATTTTCTATTTTTCATATATGGGTAAGGTGTAGTTTTATTTTTTATGTTGTTGACATGTTTTAAATACTAATAATAAAACTAAAGAGTTTGTATTTTTATTTTGTTTGTTTGAATGCCCGTCGGAACTACCAGTCGGATTTCAAAAATATTGTTGCATCTGATAGCCCAATTCTTGAGAAAGGCTATTTTACATCACACTATGCCCTTAGGAGCCGAGCAAGCAAAAAGACCGTATGTGGGCGTGTGACGCGATGCGACGGTGTGGGTCTAAATCTTGGGCAGTAGCTAGTTATGTATAATAATGAAGTAACCTTCCTCCAAACTAACTAAGTTCCTTGTTATTGTAACGTAACTGTGTAATAGGTAGTTTAAAACTTTAATTATTTGGAACCCTAACGAATAGTACGTATCCTAGAACTGTCTATAAAGTCCAGCTAGAATAAAATAAACGTAAAACTATTCCAACTACTGGTTCGCATAACCCCGATTTTCACAGAGGCCCTCAACATTTTATTATCCACCGTACATCAAATGCTTCGCTTGAAATGATGTAGTTAACACTCATGCGGGGAGCATATAAATAAAGAAGGCTTATAAAAACCTAAATAAATAGCCACCGCTGTGACTGACGATATTATAAATTTGTTCAGATAACATTGTGGGTGACATTAAAGCACCTCTGTCTGCCCCTAGGCGGATTTTGTGCCAAAATAACGCGTGGGAACCAATTTTGGCTTTTATCTCAGGTAAACCAACTATCAGATTATATTTAGGTGATAATGTGTTAAAATTCGGGAGTACCAATGTGATTTTATTAGAATTTATAATGTACTTTCTGAGTTTATCTTCGACATCGCTGGCATCGGTGAGGGCAAACGTCGTGAAACCTGGACTTATCATCATCACAATCAGCCTACAACGTTCCCACTGCTGAGACACTGGCCTCATCTTGGTGAGAGGGATTGGGCCGTAATCCACCACGCTTCTGGCCCAGTGCGGGTTGGTTCACCTGGACTTTTACTTAGTTAATATAAGTCTGTATTCGCCAACCCGTCTTGAGCAAGCGTGGTGATCAATGCTGGTGCCTTCTCTGTTTGAGAAGAGGCCATTGCCCTGCAGTGGGACAGTAATAAGCTGGAATAAATGCTGTAATAGCTGCTACCTATTACTATTATGTGTTGGCACATGTCCATAATTTAGATTTTTTATAAAAAAAAATTAAGTTAAACGTTTGATACATAAAATTCTAAGTGCGCTCAACTACTTATATCGCAAAGGTTGCTCAAATCCAACGTGGCTTAACATGGCTTAAAGTTCAAAATTTCATGTGCGAATATACCGACGAAAATCTTTATGCTCTTTCCCGAAAATACACGCATGAGTACTTTATACCATTTATTTGTTGAAGGTTGAGTGTAGTTATGTAAAGAAAATATAAATAAAACGGGGCAGTGGTTTCTGAAAGGCTAGGGTATAGGTTCGCTCGAGTGATCAAAACTGTGAGATCTGTCAAACACAGATTGCCTCGGAAAGGAGTTGGACAGGCGAGCAATATCCGTTACCAACCGCGAAATACGATCATAATACGAGAACAAGTGAGTGCTTGCACAAAGCCGAACTAATATGAAACTTTGTTATGTATTAAAATTGTTATGTGTTGTTGATACATTCCACGCATCAGAAGCAAGTTCCGGCTAGGTGATTTTAATTTCTGAGGATGAAGGAAGGTGTTAAGGTGGACGGTTCTTACTTATGTTTACTAGTACCTATATAATTAGCAATATAAGTTATAATAAAGGCAGCACTTTGATAAAATGTAAAATAGTATCCGGTTATAAATAAGCAGATAATGTGAAGATGATAGCAAAATCACGGGGTTCCATAGATACAGAACTTGAAGCTGATAAAAACAAAAAGTTTTTTAATAAAAAAAGTTCGTTGAGGAAATGCCCGCGAAGTATTCGAGATTCTTGTGCTGATTGTTTTATAGTTATGGCTCGTAGGGAAGAGATATGCCCTCATAAAATACACTTTAGAATATTTTAACGCGACCCTGCAGAATAGAGGGTTTTTATTACTTTTAAAATTGTCAATTTACCTTAAAATAACGCATTCTCTCGGCTCAAAATAAACACGATACAAGTTTAATACTTTTTCAGAATCATTAAGTTCATTTTTCCATAATCTCTAGGATTATTGCGGCTTACATTAAAGTTTTATTCTCGCGCCATTTAATATTGAAACAATGAAATTCATTTCATCTTGTAACTTGAAAAGCGCGTTTTTTCACGATCCTTTATTATAAAAACACTCGAAGTCGCTTGTCAGAGTTGTCACATCACAACAGAATTAAATGAAATAAGCTTCGCATTTTCAATAGCGGCATTTTCTCCTTGTAGTCATTGTCAGCTATTCTCATGCCTTGTTTGGCGTGTAATTGAATAAGACGATTGCCATCACCAGTCGCGAGGAAAAGAATTTAATAACATGCGATATAAACGTGCCCTCGAATATATCGCACTCTGCCATTTAAGCGACACTTCTCCGCGACGGGGACTCGCTTGCCGAACGCCGTATTTCCCAAGCTATTCAATAGTTTTTTTTATTTAAATAAAATTCCAATAATTTTAACGCTTACTGTTCAGTGCGTCGACAGAGGGAGAATTCATTGTGTGAATCCCGAACACGGCAGATATGCATGACCAACAGTGAGCAATTCTAAAAATAAAGCCATTCGGCCGAATTATTTTTAAAGCTGATAAAGGAAATATGCAATCAAAACGAATAATTTGAATTAAAGTCATAACATGCATATTTTTGTTAAATGTATTGACTTTGTATTTTATTTGGTGAGTGAGCGCCTTTATTCCGGCCCATTGGTTTTTTAACGCCTTTAAAGGCTCCATAAATCGTCTAATATTACACTTTTACTGTCACATCTTCAGATGTACCCGTTTCCCTTATTGAGTAATGTATATACTTATCGATATATATAATGAATATCCTTTTGTATGTAGCTTTTGAAGGAAATTAATAAACGGTGACGGAACAACACAATGCAATGAAAAGGGTAAATAAACAATGCGAAAAAACCCCATTGCGGAGTAATTTGTAAAGATAATAAAAAATCTCTATAGACATTTACGAGCAACGAGGTGGACGTAATTTGTTTTACGGAGCAATTAAATGTATAGCCTGAGTAGGTACTGGAGATTGAATATTTTTTAGGTGCTTCAATTGATTGAAAATTATTTATAGATAGACAAACTGCCTAAAGGAGATAGTCGACATGATGAGGATAGTTGAGGATCTAGTGCCAAACTCAGCTTCGACTGCCGCATATGTCTAAGATATTTTTGCAGTTTTTACTGACAAAAGTTTGGAGGAAGTGGTTTTATTACAAAATTCTATTTCATTAATAATAGTTTTTTACTTTTCCAATTTTAAGAGCACAAATGGCTACTGCAAGATTCGAAAAGTATTACATGAAAAATATGAAATAAAAATTCATTACTGATTCCAGAGACGCGATTCAATTCAATAAATTACGTCATCGTAAGTCCTTCGATACTCGTGAAGTACGGAATAGCACATTTTCTATAAACGTTTTTATATAGAACAGGAGTGCGTTGGGTCAAATGGAACGGCCAATAAATCTGTTAAAGTGACAGTGTGGGGCGATAACACGCGATCGTTGGTGTGTGTATTTGATAATGGCTGCCCGACACCTGCCGTTGAAACCGCAAAAATGTATCTAGCGATACCGCTTCAACCGTTTCGGATATTCACTGAGATTCAGTTAGTTCGATATTCAGTCCTATAGATTTTTTTTTATAGATAGGTATAAGTCTATGTCGTTTTCAATTCAGGTTCAGCAGAAAGCATGGGTTTTCCTGGGGTTGAGGTTTCCATGGGTTCAATATTTCGAAGCTTTTCGATTCTCTTCCAAACCGTAACCGCTGAATAGTGCACATAGCTCGGAAATAGTATGTATAGCTAAATAAACCAACTGAAAAATCCATAAAAGTAATTTTCATTCCAAGGTTTCATTGCGCTCTATGCAGTTGTTCCTACTTTCTAATTATCTTCCTGTACAATCACAGTATAAATGCAAACTTTCTGCAGAAGTTTTATCATATTTAAGTACATTTTGGTGTAAAGTCATGAAAATGCAATATTTTCATTTTTTGATTGACTTCAGTTGGGAAAATAACTCCTATGTGATTGTAGATATATGTTAGACTTTAGACCTCTTAAAGGTTATTTCAGTCACTGCATTCTTGCCAATCGCTAAAAGGCTTTTCACTAAGGTCCATTCTTGAATACCATCTACATGCTGGCAGTCAAACTGACTAATCCGAATGCGGAACGTTCTCGGCCATTCACATCTAAAAGCACCCAAGTCTACGCTCACATCTACCAGCAATAGCACCTAATCCAGTTTGCTTTTCAGCTTTTAGATCGTTCCTATAAAACCGTAAAAAATACAAAATGCCCACATTTCCTACAATCGAAGCTAGATTTGCTACAATCGGCTCTCTTGTTCCTTAGATTCATTCAGCCCAGAATGAATGAAAGTATAGCACTGATTGAGCGACATAGACAAAAGACTTGCATTATCCTGTAAGTGGCGTGATCCGCTGAACGCCTATTCGGATCTCTTTATATCGGGTAGTCTATCCGAGTACGCCGATTTTTCACGAACGTGGGATAGGATCGTATAAAACAGTCACGTATTTTTTAGTGTCAGTGGCTTCGCTAGGACTCGATCCTTAACAATATCATAACCAGGGTAAAGAACATCGTGAAAGCCCCCGTACACCGGCTTATTGAATTTCTCAGTGAAAAGGGTTCAGTGACTGTAAATTCTTAGTTTCTTTGCGACTTTCCTTGTAATCGACTTTTTATTATCTCTTGAAAGAGAAATTTACATGAGAATTGCTTCGTTGCCTTTTTAGTCCCTATATGATACGCAGTTAAGAAACTTGCTTATAATAAATAGAATAATCGTAAACTTAGCTCAAGGGTTTTTTGTCTAGGTACTAGTTTTCTTGTCCAATTATAGCTTAGAATTTGCTAGCAAATGAAACTAGCATTCGAGCTTAGAAAAACCTGAAAACTCGCTTTGGATATTGAAAAACGTATTCCGAATATTCAACAAAATGCATTATTCGATTAGCAAATCGAAATAATTTGGACCGAACAGTTAAACCATAGGAGTCGTTAAACGAATTTCGTGGAAATCGCTATAAACTGGAGCGACGCGACGGGAGAATTTTCTAGAACTTTGTTTTGTTCTAACGGAAGTAGGTAATTGATTTTAATTCCACTGGCAGTACGTTGAAACGCAACCGAGCGTTAATGAAAAATAATTTTCTCATCTGAAGTTGCAAGTTAAAGAGTAAAGCGAACTACCCGGACCGGGCGCACTAGTTTACAGAAATATTGTCCATTAAAAATTCTCCATTGCTAAAGGAATATAATAGACTTCTAATGAGTATTTTCTTAGTAATTTGTCACTCGTAAAACTAGCAAGCTCCTGCACTTTGATAGTTCGTGCTCGTTTTGATGAAACGGGAATCTTAGGGGTTTCTGATGCTTTATTACGTTTTAATTTCCATGCTAATGATAAAATGGAGGGGAAACTTAGAGGCTATCAGCTGGTTGTCATCCGATGCAAATAGCTGGTCCCGTGGGCCGTGGGTGTCGTAAATGGTGAGTAGGCTTATGCAGAGAGGATTGGCATCAATTCTGCTGGGCATTAATAAAGCTATGTATAAGATCACAATTGGTATTACGTTTGACAAGAGTGATTTCGGCGATTCCGTTTTGCACAAAATACAATTACAAGAAACGGGCGTCCTATAGGGCCACCCCCTATAGAATTATTTTATTATTAGAAAAAAAATTGGGATAGGGGATGAAATTAGGTATGGAAAACCCAACATTTGTTAAGTTGAGCACATAAAAATTTAAATTTATGCTTTTGGTAAGAAATAAAGAATTACGAGTTACAACGTTTTTGTAAAATCATCACCAAGGAGGTAAATAGGGGATGATTTACTTCGTTTTAAGAGATTATAAATAAGATATCCGTATCCGTATCTTAAAAGATAGCATTTAGTCTTTACAAGCTTTATCCTGCGGCCTCGTCCGCGTAACGATTGGAAATTATTCCATAGGAACGTATTACCGAGATCAGTATTCTGTGTTAATCTAGGTTATAAACTATCTGTGCGCCAAATTTCACCCGAATCCGTGTAGCCATTTTTGCGTGATTGAGTAACCTAAACTGGCTGAATGAATTTGGTTGAAATTTGACACGTGGGTAGACCATGACCTGGATTAGGACGTAGAATACCTTAATCCCGATATTCACACGAGATCGAGACTTATGCAGGCGCAACCACTGGGTGCAGCTAGTACTGTAAATTGTGCATGTATATATTTAAGTACCTAGTGTATATATCATATAATTATGTTTTTGTGTGTTGTGATTCCTCATCTAAGTTGCAAAAAATAAATAATTTATTTATCTTTCTGTTTATCCATAATTTCAGCAATACTAATCGAGGAACATAATAATAAACCTGTGCCAATTAATTATAATTACTGTGATAATACGAACGTACTACATAATGCGCTTATTAAATGATAATTTGCGAGCAATTACAATAATGATTGCCGTTTACTGCGTGTGGTCACAGCGCTTGATAATATTTCAATTAAGTGACACACAATCCTTTAAAAGTCTGATTTGGATATATTTGTAGTGAACAATAAATAATAATCAACTCAGCCTATCGCAGTCTACTGCTGGACATAGGCCTCTCCCAGGCTGCGCCAGCCAGCCAGCCTTATTAAGGGCGTCGGTCCATCTAACGTCGGTGTCCCATACTATGCTTGCCGATACGCGATACACTCTAGGACTCGTCCGCTCTCTGGCCATCGGTCCTTCAACAAATATGGCCGACTGCCACTTCAGAAAAATTATACACCAAATAATAAATAATAATGCCAGCCTATTATTATCCTACAGCAGGGCAAAGGCCTCTCCTCAAACTGAGAAGGCACGAGCATTGATTACAACGCTTGCTCAAGATGGGTTGGCAATTTCAGACTTATATCCTACTAATATTATAAACGTGAAAGTTTGTATGGATGGATGGATGGATGGTTGTTTGTTACTCTTTCACGAAAAACTACTGAACGGATTTGGATGTCATTTGGCACACATATGGTTTATAACTAGGATTAACACATAGGATACTTTTTAACCCGATATTCCCACGGGATTGGAACTTATGCGGGTGAAACCGCAGGGCGCAGCTAGTAAACTATAAGTCTTAGTTTCCTCACGATGTTTTTCCTTCACCGATGTCGGTAATGTCCAAGATAATCTTAGAAAGTACAAATTAATTGAAAAAGTCACATTGGCACTTAACCCGACTTGAACCCACAACCTCGTGCATAAAAGACGTGGCCTTAACCAATAGGCCATCACTCCTGAAAGATTGTTGTGCCATTTTTTAGAAATTAATCTTAAATTTTCAAGCGTCGGGAGAACGAATCCAGGAGACATTTGGAAAACTATAGCTGATAGGTGGGACCGCCCCATACTGGGATGTTGGATACACCTACATGCCGCTGTGGCGTATTAATGAATAGTTTGTGTTGTTTCTCTGGTAGATGTAAGTACTAACACTAGTTTCTAAGTCGTGTGTATACTAACCAAATGGACTACACTTATGGGTCCGAAATAAAATCTTTAATAATAATAATAACTCTTTAATTCAGATTACAGGATCCATAATGTGTTAGTATTGCCTTAACCTAATGTTAGTGAAAAATGAATTTAATTTGACCGCGTAGCGTCATAACCTAACTGGTGAGACCGTCCATTTGTCGATAAAGCACTGAAGTAGTTCAAAAGTAACTTAACCTCCGTCCTTCATTGACTAAGTTTCTTCATTCCATCCTTGAAACTACTAAGACAGCCTTATACGTAAACACTAAAAGTTCCCATTAGGTCTTCAGGTCTCCGAAATAGATTGATGAGTCCGTTTGACGTCGTCATTAGGGCTCGGTCAGACTCGAGCGTTTTTCGTGCGGACCGCTCGGCCCGGATAATTGGACCGAATGTTTTCGTTCGCTCAGTCTAATGACTGGCAGTTTTGTTTACCAACGGGACACGCTGGCTTTTATTGAGCTGTTTGCGTTTAGCCCCCGAACAATTGGTGACTGGTTTTATACTTTTTAAACTTTCGGCTCTAGAAAATTTTTGGACTCTTTTTGATGTTGGTTGCGGTTTATTGAATAAAAGTTGATGGCTTCCGGCGGTATTTGATGCAATATATCCGGTGTTTTCAGATATGTAATTTTATAATTGAGTCATCTTAACGGGATTCGTTTCGGTTTTGCAAACGTAGTAGTAGTAGAATTCCAGTGATAGGACACATCAATTCTACCATATCTATTCTCGCGATGTAGGTAAACCCACAGACATTATGATAACTTATTTAGTCCATATAATGTGTTTATGTAGTCTCCATAACAAAATTATTTATAATTAAAATGTACATGAGCAAATACCATAGTCTATCAAGGGGCTCTTGGTTACTAAACTGACTACATAATTATACCTATGCTTAAGTTAATTGTAAGTAGGTACCTAAATGGTACCGGCAATATTATCTTCTGACAACACACAACATTTTTTATTCTCAAGCGTCATATTATTCTAGGCATCCCTTTTCTTTTCTATCTCAGATTCCAAACACCACTTTCCGTTATTTCTAACCATGCCAATCTCGAAGCGACAACTCCGAGCGACAATGTGTACTAGTGGGGAGTATGTAAAATCCTTTAAAGCATCTCTCCTCGACTGTACCAATCTCAGTAATTGAGCGATACTAAAATATGTACGAGTCTATATTCACGTGTTTTTGCGTAGGGTCGCGCGGGTCGCGGTATCGATATATTTCGCTGTCCATCGATGCGTCACTTCGGCGAGACCGATAGATTGATCACCGCACTGAATGACGTCCTCATTCCGGCCCACTGTACCCAGGGTCCGGCCGCCATTTTATACATAATATATTTTATACAAATGTGAATATTTTAGACTTTATCATCTTTTGTACCTATTGTAATTTATAAGTACCTAAACGTACTAAAAGTTGTGTACGAAAATTAGATAATATATCAGCAAACAATGAAAGTTTTTAGGATTGGAAACATTTTTTTTAATGTAAAGCTAAGCAGGCCGTAAGTATTCCAATAAAAGGGGTTGTCGTACGATTTCTGTCACGTTAATGAATTAGCTTTCTTTGTGCCACATGAACACAGAACAGTTTTTGTCCCTTGAAACATAAATGTAAAAGTAGGCGCTGAGTAATTTATTTACTTCCTGTTCCATGAAGAGCTTTTAAATCTAATAACCTGGTTGCATTACGAACTTGCTCTATTTTTTAACTCCGTGATGCATACAAAGCAATATCTTAATTGATTTATCGACTAGACCTGCTTCGTTTTCGATACAAGTTTAACTTTTTGTCGTCTGATCTATGCAATTATCCTAATGAATCCGACGCCGCATAAGACTTATCCAAACAGATTTTTTTGGCTAAAGAAATCGGTTTTATTTAAGATAATATGACGACGACTTACCTTCAGTTTGTTTTTGTTTTTATTACGTCGTGACACCCGCCTTCGCTATTCATCTGGATTTTAAGATTATTTTTGATGTTTATTGTTTGGTTTGTAAATTGCGAGTGACAAAAAGCCACGATCTCGTTTTGCCTACAAACAACGGGAGACGAGCCTGAAGCCGGTATACAACATTGAGCTATAAATGTCCGTTTAGCTAGCTAGCATCGGTTTTGTTTAAATGGCTTTTGTGAAAAATTTCTCGTCGACCGCTAACGTTTCGTATGACATAGTAAATCCCATTCTAGTGCAGAGGCGTCGCTTGCGGCAAAACTGTCAGGAGCGTTTTCAAAGAATTATTGTCGCATGACAGCATTGCCCGCGCGGACGAATGTAACAAAATGCCGCAAATCACAATGGCCGCGTTTGTTTATCAGCGCTGTATGCGATTTATTGGTAGCAGTGCAAACGATCGTGACTCTGTTCAGTTTTGCGAATATTTATCGATTCCTTGCTAAAGCGTTATTTAGGAATGCGGAGAGTAAGCGAGGGCAACGTTTTCAGAAACCGATAAATTAACTTCACTATGTCTGATAGTGTGAAAGACAAGCTTCGAACATTCAATATTCAATGTCCCATTCAATATGTAAGAACTATTTACTGCTCTTTAATCGATATAAACAACTACTCCACTCGAATCCACACCTATTCGAACCTCCGTGTATATTAAGTCACGTTGTTGGTGGCTATCAGCATCCGGCCGCGGCGCATATAAGCACGCCGGGGGCTGCCTATGACATTATTAAACTCAGGCGCATGTCTGCTCGAGTGACGCTAAAAAACTACGTGACCGCGTTGCACAATTGAAGTTCCCTCTGAAAAATCGTCTGCCCAAAATTCAGAGCGTATCCTGAACGAATAAAGAAAAAAATAGCTGCGGCCGCGTGGGCCACTCAGCCGAGTGTCCCGAATAAATTATGTTGATGAAACTTTTAGTTTGAGCGTTATACCGCACCCGCCATTCGTTTTAATAATCAGTAGATATGAATCCTGAACTCTCGACCACTTAACTAGAGCTAATAAGTCTTATGGCTGTTGCTGATAGAGATCAGCAACAGCCATGAGACTTATTAGCTCTACTTATAAAACTTTAACAAATAGAGATTTGTTAGTTTTATAACTTCGTAGTTTGCGTTGCTTATGGTCAAACACTTTTTTTTTCATAAAGCCATTATTTTCTGAATTTCGGGACACTTGTTTTTCATTCAAAGGCTAAAGCATAATTTCTACCTTCCAATTTAAAATCTACACTAAAAGGTTTTCTTAAAAAGCGAGAGTCGGGGGATACTGAAAGAATTTCAATAAGTTTCCAACTTATACAATCGGGAACAAGGATTCAGGGTCTATTAGACATTTAAAAGGAACTAAACAATATTTTCACGTAATTTGGAGGCCATTTCAAAGGAGTTTTCGGGTCACAGCTTGTCATTTATGATTGTGCGGTCTACGAATTATTAAGTAGATTTGAAGTTGTATTACTTTGTGGAATATTTATTTGAAATAATCATTAGACGTAATACTTTCTCAATTTGAACAAAGAAAATAAGGAATATCGGATTACTCAAGTCTTTCACAGCACCGCAAATACCTACTAACCATTGGATTCAAGCGTTTACGAGAAGCTCTAAACTGGTTTATGAAATACTTATCTAAAATAATTTAAAGTCAGACCACTGTATCGCATCTTAAAATTCACATATACTGTGACGTTATCGTAAAGTGGCGTATTTCACTGGCAGGTTGAATCAACGTATCGGATTCGGGACGAGATAACAAAATGGCCAGTAAAGTCCACGTCGAATAAAATGATTAACTTTATACGAC
This sequence comes from Apamea epomidion, assembly GCA_947507525.1. Taxonomy (NCBI): domain Eukaryota; kingdom Metazoa; phylum Arthropoda; class Insecta; order Lepidoptera; family Noctuidae; genus Apamea; species Apamea epomidion. The sequence continues at coordinate 9,800,149 of OX382238.1, read as the reverse complement.
CTTTTCACGGTTATTAAACCCGCCCATTGCCGGCGCTCCCCATGAAATGAAACTGGAGACACATTAATTCAAGTGCAACACGAAAAATGCATTAGCGGCTCGGATCGACCATTCGTCATTGTCCTGCAATACCTATCTAGTTCAAGATAGGTCAATGGAATCTCTGGATATTGAATTAGCTTTAAGAGTAAAGTCGATAGCTTTTTGAATGTGGATTGATTCTTTTAGAGCGGTCTGCATACCTACGTTTTTTTTTACTTTTTTGCTTTCAGCTTTAATGTAATGGAGTGGATAGAGTTAAACCTTTTGTTTATAAACGGGGATAGATCTAAAATAGTTTGAGTTATACCTACGTCAATTAATACATAACATTTTTGTCATTAGCATATTCACAGGGGCCCATAAATATTTTGATCATAACTCTTTAGTATTTTACGAACTGCATTTATTCAGCGCAGCCTTTTGAAGTCGGTGTTTGCATACAAAAAAGTTTCAGTTCAAAATCAACACATGCGAGTAGGGTTTCATAAGGACATTTATTTCAATATTATATTTCATAAATTACACATTTATTGTCAAAGTCAACGTAACGTTAGTACAAGATTTCGAGATAGGTTTAAAAACAATATGAATATCGATCGATAATTTGAAATGTTCCTAACGATGTAACCTGTCGCTTACATTGTAACTTATACTAGTCAGTTAAATATTTAATCGATTATTACATATTATCATTTTATATATTATAGATTTTACATTAAACCCGGCTATTACAATTAATATTTTAATATTAGTTCCTATTGAATTTCTTACACATTCTTAATTAGTAAAATTTGTAATTCTATCTGACTATTTCTAGTAGAAGACATGGTTCTATTAATGAGGTTAAGTAAGAACAGAATTAATTACAGAAATTGATAAAAAAATAACGAAATCATTTGCAAATGAATATTGTTTGGAATTTCCCGATTTACCACCTTTTATGGGAAACGCATATTAAAAACCAATGTATTAAATGTAGGTAATAATGAATCACAAAACGAGTATTTCAACGGAATTTCTATTAAAATATAAATAGGTACAAGTTTAATCTTGGTAAACAATTTATAGAGTTTTAGTCTTTAATAGATAAATATGTACATCATCAGGTCGCACCATGATCTTTCTAAAGTTTACAGTTTCAAAAAGAAGGGGTCCCTTCTTTTTGAAACTGTAAACTTTAGACAGACCTTCTATGTACGATTGATTTTTGAACGATGTTACGATTATATTGTTAATAGTTCATTTACATATCTTTGAATATCTGTACAATAATATGGCACACACTGATCATAGTTTGGCACAATTTATATAGAATAGACGTCGGGTGACGTAGCGTATGTATTTTTTTAAAGATCAGAGGGGCAATTCTCGTAATTTTAAGAACGTTCACAGTCTGATCTCAGTCTCAATCTGTCAAAAGTGCCTCTAATTTTTGACATTTGTTTGTCGCCTAGACTAGATTTTGAACGTTTTAAATTACGAGAATTGACCTTCAGTTCGATCCGTTTTGGGCACGCTTCCTTTTGTTTTTGTCATTCTGCGGCGCGATCTAACCGAAACCGATTCCGCACGAGTACACGATTGTCGCCCTCGTATATGAAAGTTTACATCAATCAAGTCTAGCATGTACGTCATTCTTTAGGTTAGGTAGGTTAAACGATCGCGTATTCGCGCGACAGTCACTTTCGGTTAGAACACAGGGTACGTCAACTCTATACAAATTCTACTTTCATTTAACAGTACCAACATTTAAAAAGTATGTATATATCGCAGCACGGTGAGTAGTAAAGCGTACAGCTGTGGCGGCAGATGTTGTGCGAGGAAGTATTGGTGCGCGTGCGACGCGGCGGGGCGCGCGCGGTGGGACGGCAAGTTGCGTGCGCGCTGCCACGCCGCGCCTGACACCATCGGCTCCTCGGCACCGAAGCCGTTCATGCTTAGTTCTAGTCCTGTGGAAATAATGTTTAGGTGACTTCAGCTTTGGAGATATTTTTGCAAAGGGTTCAATTAATCTGCCTTGCTTTTTCCCAACTACGTTGAGGTCGGCTTCCAGTCTAGTCGGATGCAGCTGAGTACCAATATTTTACATGAAGTGACTACCTATCTGACCTCCACAACCCAGTAACTTGGTAATAAGATACATGGTAAGACTAATTATCAGAATTTTGGACTTGAGCCAACGATTTAAAGTGCTACATGGGTACATAGAGGGGTCTCGATATGTAATGAATGACCACTTATCTATGGACTGGCCATGTTTACCTATCAGAACATTCGTAAAGGTTGCGATGGTTCTTTCCTGCTATAAGAATATCTAGATAATGATGGTGTTAAAATGCTTCTGAGTATCAAATTACGCCCAATGCATATGTATTTTTTCGGGTACGTATCAAAACCCCGACAGTTCATAATACCTATGATATTTCAAATACGTATACGTACACCGAAATTCAAAATACCGAAAGTTTTAAATGCCGATAGTCGTTATATCGAAACACAAAATACCCATGTTCAAATGCCCGAAAGGACGAAATCCCGAATGGGCGAAATCCCAAAGAACGGCGACGTAGTTCCCCGCGATTAATATGTTTATGTACCCGCATGCGTAACACGCATATATCTTTTTTACATCGAAACAGCTAGGTTAGGTTAGGTTAGAACCGTGACCACACAACGCACGAGCCGAGCGAGCGCAACGCGCGGTGCCGCAGCAGCGGCCGGCGAGTGCCAGAAACATATTTTTGAATATAAAACCAAACATTTTAAACATATGTTTTGAATATTGACATTTTACTCGTAGGTATTTTAATTTCGACGTTCAAATATGTACCCTATCATACATACCTATTATGTTAAGCTCCTTTTTTGTCATTGTCTTAGAGATTTTAGGCTTTGGGATGTAATACGGGATTTTGAACTTCGGGATATCGATCTTCGGGATTTTAAACTTCGGGCAAATGAACTTTCGGGATTTTAAACTTTCGACCAAACAACCATTCGGCGTTTCAATTATCGGGATTTCGTCCATCGGTATTTTAAAATTCGGGATTTTGATACGTACCCTATTTTTCTTTAATATCCATAAATAAGATACTGGTTAAAATTCCTGTTAAGTCCCTGCGTTCCATATGATACAAGGACGTTGATTAAATCTCGGACATGAGTTTCAGTCCGACGAGTATCCAGTTCAGTTTATTGAATGTTCCTTGGCTACATTAGCGAACTACCGCTACGTGTGTATTCTAAGCTGCAACAGCTACACGAACTAAGACGTATAATGATATTGGCCACTTACTATGCAAACTGACTTGGCTCTCCATCTTTCCGAGCGCATTGACAGAGGCGCACACGTAAGTTCCGTAGTCCGCCGGCGCTAGCGACTTTATCGTCAAGTTTATCCACAGCGAGTACTCGTTCATTATAGTTTCTGATACACGGAGCTTCGGGTTCTCGGTCAATTTGTCGCTTAATAGCGCTGTGGAACGAAAGACATGTTAGTGAGTGAACTTAATGTCATAGATCCGACATGATTTTATAGGTACGGTGTTTTTTTTTTGGGAATGGATTTTTAAAGTTGGTATACTAAATGTGGGTGTATTTCATATTTCTGCCTATACCTTCTAGAAAAACAGGCTTTTTGCTTGTTGTTTTTTCTAGTTTGTACTAAGATTTAGGCTAACATGTAGAAAGTACTAAATATTATGTACTTATCTTAGAATTAGGATTAAATAATTTACGTATTCATTTTGGGAATTTAATAACTTTAATTAAGTGTCATGTCATTTACAAATTATTGCAGGATGACAAAACTGTGGCACTTTTTCATATTTTGTGATTTCTTCAATAGTAGTTAGGTGCATCAATTTAAGAAGAAAGAAAACACTTTATAGGGGGAGGTTATAGGTTATATGGTGAACATAGCAAAGAGTATTCTATTCTATTCTACAGGTTTATTTGACCCAGGTTAAGTAATTTACATTGTAATGGCTGAAAAATGTGTTCAACACTTACTGAAAACAGATAAAGAAATGGAGAAGAGAAGAGAGACAGAGAAAGTAAAAATAATATTATATTAATAACTTGGTGTTGCTAGTCAACCTGTTGTCTAGCGTAAAGATAAAATATCACGTAGGTAAAAAGAAAAAAATGTTATGAGAGCGTCTTCAAAGCTTGGCAAATGAAAACATTGTTCCACGTGTTCGCCTAAGGGTATGTATACACTAGAGCATTTTCTCGAGCATTTCCATGTAACGTTCTTATAAATGGATACAATATCGTTCTTTCTAAAGACTAGTAGATTTGTTTAGTAATATGTGGATAACGTTGTGAGTAGTGTATTTGTTACCTCTATTATTAAGTTCTAACCTATGTTTACTAACATATTATTACACTACTGTTTGTTGTCCCTAAATAAATACAAGAAAAGGCTAAATTTCAAAAAACTTTTCCATGTAATGTAACATTCCTGCGAATGCTCGACACGGTGTTCTAACTACTGCTCACGGCGAGTGAACATTTACCTGAAACATTCCTTTCTATTATGCGTTTACTCTTCATTGATATATCAGATCGCATGTTTTGCCCGTGCACATATCTTTGCTCCATGAAATGTTACACAAGTTCGCTCGTTTGTTTGCAATTGAAGTTGCAACAAAGCGTCGAGCGTCGTGCTCATTGTTCGGTTCTTGAAAGGACACATTAACACACACACAAAACACACACACACATTAGAGCGGCTCGATATTTGGTTACAACTAAATGCTCTAGTCTATACTCACTTTTATTCTTCAGGTGTGTGTATAAACTTACCTTGATGTTTCTCAAACATTTTGTTTCGTTAAGCTGAAACCGTCTTTTTGACTTTTAAGAAAAAGGAAGGGATAAGACCTTGTTCGCTGTAAACACGGTTTTAAGGCGGCGCTTTCTACGGATTATTATTTACTTAGCGATATTTTTGTAAAAGGAACACCTAAATAAATTCAAAGGCCTTTCAGGATTACATTTTAAAAATGTCAGTAGAGATAAAAAGCCTTTTTAGTTGTAGTCTATTTTTATAAATATAAAACTTGTTTTCCTCGTAAGGTTAGGTAGGTGTATAGTAGATACACCCACTCACATTTTGTCGGTTAGGCATGTTTAAGTCTTATGTAATAGGGGACGAACTATTGCCATTAAACAGGCACAAATCGAGACTTCAGGCTGCTACTGAGACATACCAGATAGAAAAACTCATTAACACTTTGTCCGACTTAGGAATCGAACCCATGACGTTACGATTTGCAGTCTCTTGTGGCCAGACAATTTAATTTAACGTAGGTACTTATCCTACTAATATTATAAACGTGAAAGTTTATATGGATGGATGGATGGATGTTTGTTATTCTTTCAGGAAAAAACTATTGAATGGATTTGGATGAAATTTGGCACACAGATGGTTTATAACCAGGATTAACATATAGGATACTTTTTTATCCCAATATTCCTACGGGATCGACACTTATGCGGGTGAAACCGCGGAGCGCAGCTAGTCGATAATAATTGCATACTATACTAATAATACAAATTCAAAATGTTTTTATATTCTATGGCTGACCATGGGTTAGGACATATTTTATATGTTGTATCCCGGTAGAACGTTCTCTACGACTAATTTCCGACGTCCACGCGACGGAAACTGCGGCAAAAGCTAGTTAAAAGATAAATAAAACCATTGGGATAGTTACAGTTACCGTCTTCCCGATACCAGGAGTTCATAGCTTTGGGAGAGGCTTCGATGAAGCACTGCAGTTCCACGTCACTGCCGAGCGGAGCTCCTACTAGTTGATTGGTCACCTTCACTTGTGGTATGACTGTTGAATAGATAAAAATACATAAAATTATTATGATATTTAGTTAAATCAATAATGGCTAACTACAGATATTTACAGATGTGAGTGGAAACACCGAGATGGGCCCTAGGTGGACATATAGTGACCTTATTGGTGATGTTCTGGTGCGTCGTATTCGCAACCGGCGTGCGTGAATAACCGGACGAATTAACGTAGAAGAGGCAAAAGGAGTATGAAAGGATCGTAGTAGGCATTCTATACATTGTGTCCATGAGTGTCCGTGGAGTTTCTTGCCCGTTCTTCTCCATAGGTACCTACTACGCTTTGGAATGGGCAACTAGCTTCACCTTTTTGACTGACCGACCCTTGACAATTCAAAAGTGCCGTTTAGTTGAAATAAATAGTTTGAGTTTGATAGTTGCTGCCTACCGCCATGGGAAGATGGCGTGAGTTTATGTATGTATGTAATTATGAATGACTGGTGAGTATAAAGTGGTCCTAGGTTCCGTGGTATAAAGTAAACGCCTCTCTAGTAAAACATTATTATTTGCAATTTATTTCTGGACATAATTAAATCGTGTCAATTTATGTCCCGTGTTGGTTCCACATATCTCTCGCAATCTAATCTATCTTTTTGAATAATTTATCATAAAACCTATTACTATTCAAATTCCAATGTGTTTATTATACCTACCCAGTTTTTGTTCATACTTGTTACAGTTTACGAAGTACAAAACGACCATATAATAAAGTTTACTGAAAGCGATTAAGTTTTTATTAGGTACGTTTCCAACGAAAATTGGTTTTCAAATACTTTTGTTTTAAACTCACATACTTTAGCCGTCAATTGAAAAAAAGAAATTTCATTCGCTCAACGTGTGCGCCAGATAAACAAGCTTTTAGTTCAATTTAACAGACTCGTGGATATAGGCTTAAAGAAACGTTGAAAAGGGTGAACAGTCAATACCATTACAAATGTTTATCGAAATGTATTCTTTTAACGAAATGTGAAACAAAAAAGAATGTATCTTTCACTTGAACTCTTTGAAACGTAAATGAGACATACCAAGGCATTTAATTTATCGTCAGACAAGATATCTTATCTTGAATATTTGACACATGATGTGATAAAGGCTTAGACATTTGAATGATTCGTGTATATTGATACAAATCTAAAATGTTTTAGCATCTGCCAAAGTTCACCGGCCTCACTGAAATTTCCATAAAGTTCTGCTTATTTAAAAGCAAATGAAACTAGACAGACAAGACGAACAAAACTGCAACTTTTTAGCATTTGCCATCCTTCATTCAGTCCCGGTAATGTCTTAATGGTGTTTCTTCTTTCCTAGACGATCATTAACTCTAATTAAAGTTTAGTTTGAAGGAAGCACTTTAATCCTTTCAATCAGTAAGTATCTGAGGAACAGGAGAGTTATTTTTTATCTTTCTATTTTGTGAATTCAAACTGCGGTAAATAAAGACCTTTAAGTCCAAAGTAAAACATTTAAACGGAATAATAACTTCGGTAAAACTTGGGCGGCTGAGTTTCTTGCCCTTCTCCTCGACGCGAAGTAATCGAAAGGGCGGATCTTTTGACATTCATAAAATGTACCCATTTTGAAGAAAAGAAATAAGTTTTTCTTAAGACACAATACTTTCTTGAAATTCTTGACTGTTGTTGGGCAGTTTACGAATTTGGAGTGAAAACAAGAGCAAATTGGATATTATCGACAGACGACTGAAAAGTTGTGAGTTCGAGCCCTACGCACTCAATTGCTTCTTTGTACAAAACACAATTGCCTGCCCTTTTGTGTTACCATTTCATGCACGCGTATGTTTAACTTGGTTGAAATTAAATGTGTTGTTTCTTTTTTAAATGAAAAATCTGCCATTTCGATTTACCCTTTCCTCATGTGCAGGGAACACTTTATTTAGATAATTTTCAGCATAAACATTTTCCGCCAAAAATAGTCTTAATAAATCCTTCAAAAAAAATTATTATATTATATTTCTCATGTTCGTCACTTACAATGTACTTCGACGTGATACCGCCGGCTGACGGTGGGCGGGATGCCGTTGCTAGCGATGCAGTAGTAGGCCCCCATGTCTGTCCTCTGAACGTGGGCCAACTCTAGGGTCTCGCCTTTGTGGATGTCCGCCACTGAAATAGAAGGTATTATTAGCATTTCGTCACTGCATAAGAATATCAGCTAAAATGTCTCTTTCATTTTCATCTAAATAAAAGGAGACGAATACATAGTCATAGAACACTTTAGTTAAATTATCTCTTTTAGTACATTTATGTGTAAAGGGGTTATAATGTTATGGGTTAGCTCATCGCTTAAAACGTTCTCGCGCCAAGCCGAGCCAGAAAAATAACCGGCTAATGCATTTTATACATTTGTCTCATTTCCACGTAAAAACGTAGCCAAGTAGGACGCTTTAAAAACCTTTTTATTTCAGCTCCAGTAATCAAATTCACGATCTTACAGTGAATGATAAAATACGTAATCAATGCAAAAGGTTAAAACACACCAACAAAAATAAACCACACACGGGAATATTTTATGCGCTAAAAGGCTTTTAGGATTGTGATAGGGATCTACAGAGGAATTCACTTACATGGATTTATTTTAAGAAATAGGAGAGCGCCAATTCATGTATTCGCAAAAAGGAATATATTGTATGGAGGAAACTATTGTTTAAATAAATATTGGATCACAAATACACACTGAAAACTAGAATGCTCTGTAACACGAGGCTTAATTAAATTTTGTTTTGAACAGGAATACTATTTGTTTAAATACGAGCGTTATCTACGATTCAAAGCCAGTAAAAGGCAAACAATTTTTTGAATAAAAACGGAATTCTCTTTAACCAGCGAAGCCGCGATGAAAGCCGAACTATGCGAACATTTGATGATGAGCTAGCATGACATGCCCATAAAAAAATGAAGGAGACTTTTTCATATCGCTTTTTGGGCAGTAATTAGCCACTTTTAGCTATCCTGGCGTAGCTATAGAAATGGGGAATGTTTATTTCGTATTTTCTTTATTAACTTTGGACGAGCATTACGTTTTATGAAATGTTCCGCATAGACTTAGGCAAACTTAATATTGTGACAACAAAAATAAAGGTTCACGGGACTTTTTAATAAACGAATAAATTATCCGTAAAAGAGCCCGGAGCTCACTTTACCGGAGTATTTAAAGTAATCTGAGCGTTATTTGTATGTGGTGTTTTCTTGACTTTATTTCCTCGGAATTCGGAGTCGTTCGAGCGCGAAAAAAATATTCCGACGGTACCAGAGACGAGATGAAGCGTCGATGTGGAGTGCGGCATTTTCTCGTTTCACGGAAATATCGTCCATTCTGAAATCGCTTTTGAGTATAAAATCTTTTATTATGCGAACACGGTTCATTTAACGCGGCATTAAGTGAATTTGTCGAACATCGTATTTTAAAAATGAACGGGTAAGAGAGCTGTAAAATATGGAAGTAGCGCAGGGGAGGGGGAAATTACGAGTCCGTGCCGAGGTATTGTGCTTAAGTTCCTTTTAGCGCAGTTTACCGATGATTTATTAAGCCTTCGTTTATTGCGGGAACTACAATGTGCAAGCCTACCTGTGTCTAACAGTCGCCAGATATTTAGAACTATTTATACCGAGGCTACATTTTCTTGGTACTTATAGGTAAGCAATATGCATACTAATCATAATTAATCGCAAGTGCAATTACAATATTGATATCTTTACTCATAATTTTCCCATGCAAACGAGTTTCAATACGTTAAAACAAAGTAAATATTAATTGCTCAGTGAAAAGCATTTCAGGAAAACGCTCTTCATTTAACGTGTAGTCCTTTAAACATTAATAATAAATAAACAGTTCAGTTTTAATAAAGTGACCGATTAACTAAAATAGCTTAATATAACGTCTGTTACACACGAGCGAGTTGAATTTTAACTGCACAATATTCTGTTTTCATTGAGAATGTTAGCTAAACGGGTTCAAAAACTATTTCGCTACTTCGCGGCTGACCGACAAGTCAGTATAATTAAGAGATTGTACAGCAAAAGCGGACAGTAACGAACTATGCGTTATGTCAGACGTGACATAAAGAGAAGGGGGAAGGGGGGTGAATTAGTCGCAGTCGATGCGTGAAACCGGACATTAGCGTTCACCACAGTATTAATGACGACCGACCATTCATTAGGCACACATCATCATTAGCAGCTTGAAAAATATGTACATATGTACCTACTAGGTACCTACCACCTACGTACCCTCCGAAATGAACGATGGTATTTGGTTATATTCGCGCGAAATTCCTAACGGTATTCCTGCTCTATTTTGTGCCGCCACGAATCTTTGAATTTTGCTGTGTAGAATTTGACACTAATATTGGTATAACTCTGCCTGTCGCAGTCACATGCTTGGCATAGATTTCTCGCGAAAGGGAGGATACTTTTTATTTTCTATTGGAGTTTTTTTTCAGATCACGCTAGCACAGAATAGAGGCTCTTTCTTTTGCATGTTTTACGCAAAAGTTGGACACATGATGATGTGGCAAACTGGCGACGCTTGGAGGAGGGCTATGTGCCTATGTCCATTCTACAGCAGAGGTTGTTTTTCAGCTAAGATGTTGATGATAGTGATTCATAAACGACAGAACATGTCCCATGGCATCCCTATTTAAAGAAAACGATGAGTTTATCGGTTATCGGTAAACAAAGTTATATCTACAATACTAATAATAAATGCGAAAGTAACTTAATCAGTCACGCCTACACGGATAAACAAATATGTATGTAATATGGAACACGGATAGACCATGACACAGCACCTTATTGCGTAACACACGATCAACCACAGTCTGAATGATTTTGAAAGATATCGCTTATCCATTGCTTCATGTATTCGGAGAATTTGTCTGTTCACCAACGTAAATAACGCAATGAATGTTGTTGAACTGTCACAATGAAAGCCATTGTTACTGTTAGTGTGTTACGCAATTACCCCACTTGATTAGGACATAGGATACATTTATCCCGGTAGTACGTGTTCGTGGGAAAATTTCCGACCTTTAAGCGGGCGAAACCGCGAGCAAAATCTACTGTACCATAATGAAAGCTTTATTTCTGCAGTGCACTTCTGTTCAGCAGTGTGTTAAATCTAACTAATGCTAATACTTTTATTTTACCTCTAGCTGCGCCCCGCTGTTTCACCCGCATAAGTTTCGACCCCGTGGGAATATCGGGGTATAAAATATTCTCTTATGCTGGTTATAATCCATTTGTGTGCCAAATTTCATTCGAATCCGCTTAGTAGTTTTTGCGTGAAAGAGTAACAAACATCCACCCATCCATCCATCCATACAAACTTTCACGTTTATAATATTAGTAGGATTATTCAACTTAGCATTTATTCATCCAATCACTATTCTTATAAAGTTGCAATTCAACCGTTCTGATAATTCAAACTATGAGTAAAATAATAGCAAAAGACTAGTCTATACTTTATTAAAGTAATTTTGATTGCACTTAAGATATCAATGGCATAGGAAATTTTACAATGTTGAACCATTATTAAACTTCGAATGAATATAAAAGTTTTGAACTAAAACCCCAACTTAAGAATTTTATTCAGTTATCTAGTTTCACTAGTTGTAGCCTAGTTCAATAGAATTCAGTGTTCTAAACCGGTTATAAACAACTATATAAGTTAGGGGAACATTTTAGTGAATGTTACAACTCTAGACCACGTAAACACAACACAGTTTTATGTTTTATTTGTTGTAAGTGTATGCTTAACTACATTAAGGATTAAAGAGCAGTATATGAAAAAATAAATTGGTTTTGTTTCATCTAAAAATGTGTGCATAGCATTGCTCTTTCATTAGTGCTACGGTGTAGCTGCGTAGGCGATGCGATGACGTCACGGCTACGCAAGCTACGCCGTAGGCCGTAGCAGCTAATGGGTAAGTCACGTAATAACTACCGCAGTTTTAATTGTTCAACTTGATACCAAAGCGTTCATGTTATAAAAGCGTTCATGTTTAATTTGAAGAATATTGGCTATTATCATAATAAACAGAGGCAATTCTCGTAATTTTAAGAACATCCACAGTCTGAAGGCCAATTCCCGTAATTAAAAACTTTCAAAATCTAACTTTCACAATCATGAGATTGTGACTAGATTTTGACATTTATTGTTGCTGAGATGACTCAGCAACAATAAATTTCAAAAACTTGTCAAAATGTAGGGTAATTAGAGGTATTTTTGTTTTTATTGAGACTGAGATGAGACTGTGAAAGTTCTTAAAATTAGGTGTATTGCCCCTCTGATCTCAGTTTCAATTTGTCAAAAATACCTCTAATTTCCCTGTTTCCCAGTTTTTGACATTGATTGTCGCTGAGATGAGATTGCGGCTAGATAATGAACGTTTTTATTTACGAGAATTGGCCTCCCAATGATTTATCCTCTTGGGTATAAATTCACCTGTTTAATAAATAATTTATTAAACAGGTGAATAATTTACAAATCACCAAAACGGGTCATTGTTAGTTACATTACTCCAAATCTAGACTTTTAAACTCTGTTATGTTTTGTCGGTCTCATGGAAATTCATTTGCAAGTGACGTTTTAATCCCAAAAAGGAGGCTGCCTCTGTCGACTATAAAATTCCGAACGTGACCAAAATAAAAATGCCATATTAAGTCAATCCTGTAATTTTCATGAAAAATCAGACAGCGAGATAATGCAAAACATCTATTTTTTATTTTAAAAAGGGTAATTCTGTTTTTGGTTTAGTTGAAAATTCTTTCCGGTGTTTTGCATAATAAATGCGCTTTGTTCTTTTTTACGATTCGTTTTGATTTCAAAATCAATATATGAAGTTAGATAAACAATTGTGTTTAAATGACATTTAGGACTGATTTTTCCCTCGCCAGATAACTTTTATTCGAGGAATAAAATTGACGTTTGTCAGCTTTTATATGAAATAACTGTCAAAATTTCAAAATATTATTCCTCGAATAAAGTTATCAGATGATTGAAAAATCAGCCCTTAATAACATAATAGATCAGATAGGCAGTCGAATCATGTAAACTGCAAGTATTCAGCTACATCCGGTTAGACTGGAAGCAGGACCCAATATAGCTGGGAAAAGGCTAGGCAGAGGTGTTGATGATTTAATAACATAATAATACCAGCCCATGACTGTCCCACTACAGGGTAAAGGCGTCTTCTCATACAGAGAAGGCATGAGCATAGATCACAACGCTTGCCCAAGACGAGTTGACGATTTCAGACTGGTTTTCCTTCACCGATGTCAGTAGCATCCACGATAAACTCAGAAAGTACATATGAATTGAAAATAGTCACATTTGTACTTGCCCGCCGGTACCCACAGCCTTGTACATGAGCGAGGCCCACAACTGGACCATCATGCCATTTAAATCTGACAAACTAAAAACTCGTCCAGGGCCCTAATTCACTATGACCACTTAATGATTCCTTGCTTCGAAATCACGTCAATTCCTTTGCTAATCACGACATCTGCTAATAACGTGTTCTTTACCACACACTGAACGAATCCGCGCGAAAAAACGCGAAGCTGGGCGTGGTTTGAACTGTCAAAATACCACGCTTGACAACCGTACGTGGTTGGTACGTGGTAAGATTACGAAGAGAATAATAATTGTCATACAGAATTGGGGCCTACCTAATGAAATGGTACTACTATAGTGAGTTTTAATTTTGAACAGCACTAATTATATATAGTCCCGACAAAAAAGTAATTAAAACCGTTTTATTGGACATCAAATAAATAGCAATGATGGCACAGTGAAAATGGTTTGTTATACATATAATATTCATTAGCACTGGTGTAGGTTTAAAAACATCACTTATTACGAATTCATTGTTTGGATAACATACATAATGTCCACAAATGGTATTACAATTACATTGCGTTAGAGTGGACACGGACGAACGCTTTCAATCGGTCGGTAACTTGATTTTGGTTTGACAATCGCTGACTTAATCAGCTCGGCATATCGCAGTCCACTAGTGTACATAGGCCTTTACTAGTAAGTTAGCTGCGCCACAAAACCCTGCCGCCTTCCGCATCCAGACTGTCCCGGCCACCTTTTTAAGGTCGTCTGTCTATCTAAATAATAGCCGTGCTGATCCATGTAACTAGAGAATCCTCGACCCTTGTCATACGGCATGTAGGACATCCCGTTGGGTATACGTTCAGGGGTCAAGACATCATTGATGTAACGTGTACTGAAGTTTTGGAAATAAATTACTATTACTATCTAGCTAGCGGGCGTCCCACACTACGGACTCGTCTGCTCCACCGTCCATCGGTCCTTAGACAAACATGGCCAGCCCATTGCCACTCCAACATCTAAAGTCGGCAGAAGTCGGTGTCCGATTTTTACTTAGGCAGGTACTTATGCACACATTCATTTTGCATGACGCCTGTTTGATCGTATACCTTCTACGTATCTTTTTCCGGTGATCATAGATGGACTAATGTAATACCTAAGCGTCAATTATACCGTTTACAATCGGTGTGATTATGATGTTGGGTCGCAAAAACATAACCATACTTCAATGCCTCTTATACTATACATACAGCCGCAATTAAATAGCCTTCCAGTACCATACTGATAGATAATTTGTTATGGGTTATAATACCCTAAAGTAAGTGGGTGAGTTATGGGCGTATCTCGGCATAACTCATGTTGTTCACGGATGCTTTTAGTATAACCCATAATAATTGGAACGCGATAATCAAAATGTAATAAAACTACGGGTTTCAGATGGACGTGTATCCCTTATGTTTTATTATTTATGGTGAGATATAAATATGGTATAAATATGGTTGGGGTGGCCTATGTCCAGCAAATGACGTCTCCCAGCTGAAAATCATTTCAGCATTGATGCTTCTGTAAGTACTAGTTTTATAATTCAATCTTTGTTAAATTTAAAGTATTTAAATATGTTGGTTGTTGCTTGGTTCCATTATGCATTCTGCGCGTCCTCCCTATTCATATGTGACGTCAGAGGTGACTAAAGACCTAATCACATGAATGAGCTCTATTATCTATATTTGAAGCATACCTGCACCCTAATTGCATAACACACTGTCAATAACAATCTGAATAATTTTGAAGGATATTGCTAATCCATTGCTTTATATGTGTGAAAAAATTGTCTGCTCAGCAACATAAATAACGCAATGAATGTTGTTGAACTATCAAAATGGAAGCCATTGCTACTGTTAGTGTGTTACGCAATGACCCCGCTGATAATTAATTTGACCACTAATACTTAGTATTTTATCATCTTTCGGTCAAAAATAGTCACAAATGACAAGCCACAATGACCTTAAAAAAATCCGATCACAACAAAGGAAAAACGTTTTCAAATAAAAAAAAAAAACAATGCACGAAATATAAAAGGTGATCTTTATTCGTGTAATGTTTTATTGCTAATTTTTATTTTTCGTCCCCCGTATCAGATATCGTCAGGTTTCATAAAGGCACTTAAAGTATTATGACCGAAGATATCCGATCACTTTTACCCTCGTGTGATATTAGCATGAAATGTCTATGAACATTTTACCCTTGACCAGGAATGAAAATTGAATGCTGCGTACTTATCCTGTATGAGATCGTATGTATGGAGATTTTGGATTCATAAATTCTTTAAATTGATCTCTTTGGTACCTGGTATTTTAATAGAATGATGAAAGTGTTCTTTAAATTCATAGTCTGGATTGGTATTTTAAAAGGTTAAGCCCATATGTAGCTATTGTATAGACCTACAATCGTCACGTCATATACAGGCAGGGACATCGATGTGCAAACTGAAACAACGAATTCAGCACAATTTTTATCACAGCATTTTAATAGAAAACTGCAATACGCGGTCAAATTGTATGGAACAACAATAAAAAAAAAAAAACAACATTCAGAGTTTCAGAATCATGTACTGAGCCCATGGTAACAGGTTGCGCGTCGATATACCTGCCACCCTGTATTTTGGAAATCAACAAATAACAACTGCAATCACAAAATGGTTTCCAAAGTAATGAATAATTAGGATTCAAAAGTTTAAATTAACGTTCAGTGATTAGATAATACCTAACTAACTAATAAACTTCAAGTATTCCTAACAGGTGAAACTACGGAATGAACATGGCTGTATAGAAAGAAAGAAATAAAATGCATCTATTTGCGGTAAACATGACGCAAAGAAAAAGTACAAAAAAAGAATCTTAATATATTTTAAATGCGATAGTAACTCTGTCTGTAGCCATTTCATGTCGGATTGATGAAATTGGCACACAATTAGACCATGGCCTGGACTAGGACAAAGAATACTTTTTTATCCGGGTAGCACGTTCCCGTGGGATTATTTCCGATATCCCCGCAGGCGAAACCGCGGACAAAACGTAGTAAGAATACGATCCTAATTAAGTATTATTTTTAATCTTTTGACGTAAGGTTTAATGAAGGTTTTCTGTCTGAAATATGGTTACATTTCACTAATAAGTAACAAGTAAACGACAGGCCGCACGCGAGATAATCTGGACGGGTTCCTGGAATAAGGGACCAAGAAACCCTTTGACACAAAGGCAGATAATTCTGGTCACATTGTTCGACTCATTATGGAAAGCAACGTAGTTTGTTGTGAAATATTTGAGGTATTCAGGTATATCATACCACACATTACCCGGTTTTCCTAAATGTCAGATTAATTAATTGTTTGTTTATTTTGCTACCCACAGAGAAAGAATGTGATATTAATTTTATAATTATTGTACAAAGACATGTATTAATTTGAGAACATTCCAGGAAATACATATTTTTTTATCGTATTAGTTAATTACCAAATAAATCTGGTTAGTGACAAAAAAAAATGGGTTTTAGGTTAAGTGACCAACCTTTAAGATGGTCAGTTCAATTCAGCAGCCAAGTTCACGTTGTTAGAGACGGGCGTAAAAAATAAGACTTGCAGAAGACAGTAATATTAATTTCAATGTGCTTTGACATATTTATTTTGCTGGTTGGTTTGGCTATTTTATTATTATAACTTTTCACGAGGAAGGATTACACCAGGAAAATTTATAGTATCGTTTAATTCAAGTGTCTATTCGCCTTTTCCCATTTCTGAAATTGTTTGGTTTAGCGCTTACAAGATCAATTAATTAAAATATTTCCAGAAAATGGGAATATTCAGAAAATCACCTGACAGGCTGAGACGCACATTTTCTTTGATCATATAACTTTATCGTTTTTATCGCGCTTCAAGAGGTTTGAAGCAACATATTGAATGCAAGATATGGCTTCTATAACATAAGCATTGAATCATCATCTGCCTAGCCCAACTATGTCGGGGTCGGTTTCCAGTCTAACCGGATGCAGCTGAATACCAGTATTTTACATGAAGCGACTGCCTATCTGACCTCCACAACCCAGTTACTGGGTAATACGATACCCCTTGGTAAGACTGGTTGTCAGACTTTCGGGCTTCTAACGACCCGTAACGACTGTCAAAGATGCACGAATGACAGCCGAGACCAACGGCTTTCCGAGGCACGGAGGGGTGGGGTGCCAGGGCAGAAAACCTCCACGTGTGCCTGGGGACTGGAGTTCCCTTCTGGATACGTCCGGGGGGAAGACCAGTTTTCGGGCCGGTGCATCCTGGGGTGCGGGCAGCTATTTCTCAGTGGGATTTTTTCCCAATGAGATATCGCTGCCCGCATGCTAATGTTCTGCCAAGAGGAACGCTCCACACAAGCCGCTATGAGGAGCAGAGCGGCTACTGTGTGGAGTAAGAGCGGGCCTGGTGTGCACTTACCCTGCCGCCGGGCAGGCAGGAGGGGATAACCCCCCCCTCCTGCCACCGTTAATATCGTAGCCCCGAAGATTGTCAAGGTCATGTCTCTGACTTTTGACGGGGGTCGAGGGTCTTGGCTTAACCGCCCGGACCGCGAGGAAGATTAACCTCTATAAAAAATTCCCCAAACCTCCAAGCGGCGGCGCACCGTGAGGGAGGTAGTAAGCTTGGCTAATGGGTAGCTTGATTTAGTCACTAGTGCGAACCACATAATTTGAGCAGGTACCTAAAGTTTTATACTCGTGGGAACAAAATGGATAAATTTTTAAAAAAAACCCAAAACCCAACAGACGAAAGGAGGAGTGATGCGGGGTCGGAGTCCGACGCCGCATCTGGAGGAGGGAGCACGGGAGGCTCAGTGAGCTCTCGCCGTGACCAGAAGACGGCCGCTGCCAAGAGAAAGGCACAGGGCAAGCGGCCAAGGTCAGTGGACGGCCAGGGGTCGTCCTCTGACTGGGAGCTGGCTTCGGCCAGGAAGATCCCCACCAGCAGGCGCGGAGGAGCCCGAGAGCGAGGCTTAGGGAGGGGGCTCACTGCTCGGGAGGCGGCTGAAAATGCGAAGGAGCCCGCAAAAAAGGAGGGGGGGACCGGTCGCGTGGTCGAATCAGGGCTCTCAAACGACGAGGCGGCTGAGGTAAGCGGTGGCCCTGAAGCGGACCGCATAAAGAGGTTTGCGGCGGTCGTGGAGGCCGCGATCCGGGACGTGGCCCTTAAGAAGTTGCAAACTTCGAAAAACAGGGCCATAGTCTCGGCAAAGGCCTCCATCTTGGCGGCAGCGGAGGCCATCCACTTCGGGCCTCCGCCGGACGGCATGTCGGAAATGCGGGCGGAGGTGGCCCGCTTGACGGCTGCCATGGAGCTCCTCCGAAAGGAGAACGAGGAGCTCCGAGCGGACCTGGCCGGGCTGCGAGCAGCCGGCCCCCGGGTAGTGCCGCAGGAGGGGCCGCAACAGGGGCGGCCAGTACCTGCTGAGGACCGGGTCCTGAACCTGGTGCGGCAGGAGCTGGCTGCCTTTCAGAGCCGGTTCTCCGCCCTGGAGGCCATCGTCCTGCGCCCCCCGCTGGCGGCGGACCGGCCGGCCTCGGGCCAGCGGAAGGCGGTGTCGTATGCTGCCGCCGCGGCTGTCACAGCCACGGCCACGGGGCAAGCAGCAAAACGGACCGCCCCGAAACCCGCTAAGGCCACAGCCCCAGCCCCAGGTCCCTGGTGCGGCTAGCGGCCCGACTGCTGACGCTCTGGCCGAAAGGCTTAGAGCGTCCTTAAATGCGGACGAGGCCCGAGTGTCCAGACCCACCAAGAGCGCTGACGTGCGCATTCTGGGTCTGGATGACTCTGCGACGGTGGAAGAGGTGGTGGCCGCCATCGTTAGGACTGGGGGATGCTCTGCCGAGCAGGTGAGGGCGGGCACTCTCCGTCCTGACTCCACGGGGATGCAAGCCATCACGGTGAGCTGCCCCGTGTCGGTGGCCCAAAAGCTAGCCGGGGAGGGCCGAAGGCTCCTGGTGGGCTGGGTTTCCGCGCAGGTGAAACTGCTGGAGCCCAGACCTCTGAGGTGCTTCCGCTGCCATGTGGGCAGCCACGTGGGGGCTAAATGCACCTCGGAGGTGGACCGCAGCAATCTATGTTTCCGCTGTGGTCAGCCCGGACACAAGGCCGGCTCGTGCAACGCCATGCCGCACTGCTATGCATGTGCGGCAGCCGGCAAGCCGGCCGATCACCGGGCTGGGAGCAAGGCGTGCGCTCCACCCGCCAAAGCCAGGGGCAGGGGCAAGCCCTCCACCACCGCCGTCGCCGCCGCAGCCGCCGCCACCACCGCCGTCGCCGCTGCCGCCTCCACCGTGACCGCCGCCGCATCTGCCGTGGCTGGGCCCTTACAGGGGGATCGGGAGGCTGATATGGAGTGCTAATATAGCACCATATCGCCTCCTCCAGGCGAACATCAACCACTGCGCCTCCGCTCAGGATCTGTTGCTCCAGAGCATGGCGCAGTGGTCGATTAACATCGCCGTGGTCGCTGAGCCGTACTTTGTCCCGCCCAGAGACGACTGGGTGGAGGACCTGAGCGGCTCAGTGACCCTAATTTCGTCGGCCGCCGCCGGTACCCCGTCCCTCGAGGCTGTCAAGAGAGGACAGGGTTGCGTGGCAGCACGGTTCGGGGAGATAGTCGTGGTTGGGGTATACTTCTCCCCGAGCCGAACTCTCGCCGAGTTCCACAACTCCCTCGCGGAGTTGAGAGTCGTCGTCGTCGGATTCCGTTCCCTCCCCGTGCTTGTCCTCGGGGACTTCAATGCCAAGAATGTGGCTTGGGGTTCCCGGCATACGGACACACGGGGCAGAATGGTGGAGGACTGGGCTCTGGAGACAGGCCTGGTCGTCCTAAACCGGGGTTCGGTCCCAACATGCGTGCGGATGCGGGGTGAATCAGTGGTGGACATCTCGTTCGCCAGCCCCGCCTTGTCGCCGCATGTCGTCAACTGGCGTGTCTTGGAGGAGGTGGAGACCTATTCCGACCACCGGTATATCCGGTTCGACGTCTCCGCCCAGACCTCGAGCGCGCCGGTCCGACCGACCCTGGGTGGTCCGCGGTGGGCGCTGAAGCAGCTGGACCGGGAGCTCCTCCTGGAAGCCTCGATCGTGCAGGCCTGGGTGTCACCACCGGACAGGCCTGCTGACATCAACGACGAGGCAGAGTGGTTCCGGGAGGCCATGTCCGAAATATGTGACGTGGCAATGCCCCGGGTCCGGCCCGGACGCGCCCGGCGCCAGGTGTACTGGTGGTCGCCGGAGTTGACGTCTCTGCGCGAGGCGTGCGTGGCTGCGCGACGCCGGTACACCAGGCACCGCAGGCTCCGTATCCGCCCTCCGGATACGGAAGCCGTGCAGGCGGAGCTGTACGAGGGGTACAGAGCGGCGAAGACCGCCCTCCGAGCGGAGATCTTGCGGGCCAGGGGGCTGGCCCGCGAGGAGTCGCTGGGGACTCTGAACAGAGACCCGTGGGGACGCCCCTACAAGATGGTGCGGGATAAACTCCGCCCATGGGCTCCCCCGCTGACGCAGAGTCTCCGGCCCCAGCTCGTGGAGGACGTGGTGAGCGCTCTGTTCCCTTCGCGTGGGGAACATACTCCCCCGTCCATGGCTCCGCCTCCTGCGATGCCAGATGCGGACCACACCGACGACGACGACGATGCTCCGGAGGTGACCGAGGTAGAGTTGAGAGTGGCGGTACGTAGGCTGAATGCCAGAAACACCGCCCCAGGACCCGACGGCTTACCTGGAAAAGCCTGGGTCCTGGCCTTGGAGGCTCTCGGGCCTCGACTAAGGGGGCTACTAAGCGCATGCTTGGAGAGGGGCCGGTTCCCACTTCGTTGGAAGACGGGGAAACTGGTCCTCATCAAGAAGCCGGGGCGCCCTGCGGACTCTCCGTCCGCTTACCGGCCCATCGTGCTGCTCGACGAGGTGGGCAAGCTCTTTGAAAGAGTAATTGCAGACCGCCTTGCCGGGCAGCTGGTGCGGGTGGGGCCGGATTTGGCGGACAGCCAGTTTGGTTTCCGCAGGGGGCGCTCTACGGTGGATGCCATCATGCGCGTGCGAGCCCTCACGACGGGGGATGCTGTGGCCCGGGGTGGGGTCGTCTTGGCGGTGTCTCTAGACATCGCCAATGCCTTCAATACCCTGCCCTGGAGTTGCATCAGGGAGGCACTCGGGTATCACCGGATGCCGACCTACCTCCGTCGCATTGTCGAGGCCTATTTGACGGACAGGGCCGTCATCTACCCCGGTCACCGGGGAGAGTGGAACCGGCGAGAGATGTCGTGCGGTGTCCCACAGGGATCGGTCCTAGGGCCGCATCTGTGGGATATCGGGTACGACTGGGTGCTGCGCGCCGACCTCCCTGATGGCGTCAGCGTAGTTTGCTACGCTGACGACACGCTGGTCCTGGCGCAGGGGAGGTCGCACCAGGCGGCGGCCGAAGCAGCGACACGCGGGGTTGCGACAATTGTCGAGAGGATCCGGCAATTGGGACTCGAGGTGGCATTGCACAAATCTGAGGCCATGTGTTTTCATGGTCCTCGGGACGCGCCACCGTCGGGTTCACAAATAACGGCGGGAGGGGTTCACATCGGCGTCGAGCTGACGATGAAGTACCTGGGACTCGTCCTCGACAGCCGGTGGAATTTCGTGGAGCACTTCCGACGTTTGGCTCCCAGACTGGAGCGGGCCGGGGCTGCCTTGAGGCGGCTCCTTCCCAATCTAGGGGGACCAAACGCCTCCTGCCGGAGGCTCTATGCGGGGGTCGTGCGGGCCATGGCCCTTTACGGGGCACCGATATGGGCGCGATCTTTGAGGCGGCGACCAGCCCGCCGGTTGATCGCGTCCCAAAGGGTCATGGCTGTCCGGCTCATTCGTGGATACCGCACGGTCTCCGCTGAGGCGGCGAGCCTCCTTGCCGGATTGCCACCATGGGATCAGGAGGCCAAAGTCCTCGCCCACATATGGGAGTGGCGAGAGGAGGCAAAACGCCGGGGCGTTGCTCCGCTGCCGCGAGAAATCGCGGCACAGCGGACAGAGCTCCGGCGGGATCTCATGGCGGCATGGAGAGTGCGATTGTCGCAACCCAGCGCTGGGCACGCCACAATTGCGGCGATAAGTCCCCTCTTTGAGGAGTGGCTAGAGAGGCGCCACGGCGCCCTCACCTTCCGCCTGACGCAGGTCCTCACCGGACACGGTTGTTTCGGGAGGTTCCTGTTCAGGATAAAGCGGGAGGAAACGCCAGGGTGTCACCACTGTGGGGATCGCCCGGAGGACACGGTGGAGCATACGGTGGAGGTCTGCCCGGCTTGGGCGGGACCCCGCCGTGTCCTCTTGGCGGCGATCGGCGGCGGCGACCTCTCGCGTCCGGCCCTCATACAGGCCATGGTCCGGAGCGAGAGTGAATGGGAGGCCGTCACCTCCTTCTGCGAAGCAGTTATGCTCGCGAAGGAGGAGGCGGAGCGTGCGAGGGAGAGGCAATCGCTGCACCCTCGCGCTCCTAGCCGCCGCAGGAGACGCCCTGGACGGGAGTCAACAGCCGACTCCCGGCCACCGTAGGCGCGGGCTTGCGGGCGGCGAGCTATGGGCAGCTCGCCGCCCGGTAAGGACCAGGCCCGGGTCGACGGCGCGTTGTGTTCCACGCGCGCCTCAAAGAGCTGTCAGCACGA
This sequence comes from Apamea epomidion, assembly GCA_947507525.1. Classification (NCBI taxonomy): domain Eukaryota; kingdom Metazoa; phylum Arthropoda; class Insecta; order Lepidoptera; family Noctuidae; genus Apamea; species Apamea epomidion. The sequence continues at coordinate 9,777,162 of OX382238.1, read as the reverse complement.
ACTGACGGGGTCCGCTAGGGCCGATGCCGCCGGGGCTGCGGGTTGTTCGAAAGAGATACCGTGGCCCCTGGCACAGGCAACTGAAGGAACACGGGTGGGTTTTAGTCAGTAAAAGTCTGACACTCCCTTCTGCTCCGCCCAGAGCGGGAGGAGTCATTTGATGATTTCCCACCCAGAAAAAAAAAAAAAAAAAAAAGGCACGGAGGGGTCTTGGTATGTAAAGATGGTGATCCCATCCACGGACCAACCGTGGCAAGCGTAGCTTAACCTGATCGATCGACTCGTGCGGCTGTTATTACTTAGCCACAAGCCCCTCTCAACATAAGCATTGAATATAGATAGTTATTCAACAGACAGCTACGTAACCGTGCGTATAGACACAGAAAGTAGTTTATTTTTATCACTTCTATATTATAAAGTGAATTGAAATCTAAACGATCTCTCCGCTAGATGCAGTAGTAGTGCTCCAGGCCAAAAGAGATTAAAGTAACAACTTTAAGCGGTTCCCGAATAACCGTTCGGCTGAACTAGGGGCAGGCTATTAATACTTAAGAATCTTGTAATCCCGTGAATTATTACATTAGTCTCGATGGAGAACTTTACACTGAAACCATATTTAATTTTGCCTAAAAGACCTTCAAGCGAGCCTTTAAGATAGTAAACTTAGTTACTGTTAGCCTGCATTATCCCACTGCTGACCAAAGTTAGCAATATAAATATTTTATTTTATAATAAATATGTTATAGTAAAAACATTTTAAAAACATTCGACGTTTGTGCATAAACCATCCATGCCGGTAACCGAGACCTTACGCATTAAATAAATTATTGTTGGAAATCCGAGTCCCGCGATGTATCTTCGATGTTATCGCGGGGTTCTCACTCGGCCCTGGTTATGACATTATTAAACTACACCGTACGGATCCTCTGACGCTAAAAAATACGTGACCGCTTTACACAATTTTTCCACGTTGAAAAATAACCTTCCACAAATTTAAGACCGGCACTGACAGGCGCGAATAAATTATGTTAATGAACACTTTGGAAGCGCATTCGTTGATTCGGCCGATTGGGCAGGGGCTTTTTCTTTAATTTACATAATAACCGGGCGAGGGCATGGCGCTGCGGCACCATGCAACCGTAACCGATAGTTACTTGCATTACTCAGCAACTTGCAGGAAACTAAAACTAAAAACTGTCTTGTAATGGGGTTAATGTCTGTTTTCATATAAAACAGAAAGGAAACGTCTGTATTTACACAACTTTGCTGCAAAACATGAACATTGAAACTTTTGCTCATGATCATCATGAATAGAATCATTAACTGTGTGGGGACGTTGATCCAGCACCGCGTAATCAAATTAATTTAGTTAGTTATACCACTGCTACTTGTTGAATCAAGTTAAGGCGAGTTTCGTGTATACTACCGAGTTAATTAAGACATCCAACAGTTCATTTGCTTTCATAAAGGAAATAAAATGAAGAAAAAAGAAGTTTACTTAAGCCAGTTGCATGATAACGTGTTAGCGGGGAGCCAGTGCGATTATTTTGCATGAACTAAGTCCCCTAAATGCAACTTACACGCTAAATCCATTAGGCTTATGTTCGCATTGTACTCGGCGCGTGTGGCTGGGTAAAAATAACGGTTTATTTACTGAGCTAACGCTTTCTAGGAAATTAAACTGTATACGGAACACCCATAACCGATTTATAAGCGTTTTCATAACGCTGGCAACGCATCCTATTACGTTATACGTGCCTTGTAAATTGAAGTACGGCTATGAGCTCGTTTCTGTAAAATAAAGTTAATACTTTCCACTCAACGTGTTTCTGGAGTTTTAGCATGTTGCCATATGGACGTAATTATTATGTCGAGAACACTTAAACATAATCATTAACGGTGATTTGATTATCAAAATAAGATACATTTTTAATATATATATATATATATATATATATATATATTGTAATTACAATGATCTCCCACTTATTTATTATTTTTTTAATTGTAAACCTTTGCATGCCCCTGTGACGGTCAAATATGGAGAATTTTATTATAAAAACACCTATGTACTATACCCATGTTGGCAAAGAAATAAATGGTTTGATTTGAATAACAGCTAAGTTTGTATGTTCAAGATTATTCTTGAGATTCCTAATTTTAATTAATTTAATTTTTAGTGAAAAACGTTGCGCCACACTAGCAATTTCTCCTGTATCGTGGGTGCGTTTACAAACATTTAAACTCACATACACAAACAGCCAGACCCGGATCAACTACTTGTAGGTCATACAAATATTTATTGTATATATGTCGGAGTCATTCGTTTGACTATTCGCCATCTCGTGGCGCTAGACAGAGTCTAGCCTGAGTTCGTGGTGGGACGAGAGCAACAGCTACAAGAACGGTGTGAGCAGAGCTCTCGGGATCATCGATACATTGGACATCGTACGAACAACATGTGCTTATAAACTGTCTGCGTTCCGTATCGTTGAGCTGTGTGAGTGAGTAATTCGCTAGTGTGACTAACTTGTTCGTAAATTATAATCTGATTTGAACTGCAAACCGTTTTTCTATTGTGCTATAACCAACACTACCCATAGTACGCCCACAGTAATTAAAATATGCCTGATGCTAACGAGAGACAGATATACCTTCTCCGACATATACATAATATTCTTGTGAGTAACTCTATCGTAGGTAATAGGTAAAATGTAGGTAAAACGGGCTGGTGTCTGCAAGTCCACGTCAATGCGCGTATTTTGCGCACGGAACTCTATCATAACAAAGAGACTCAAAGCCATAAATATTAGGAAAATCTACAACTTTCATCGTAAATCTTTCTTTGCTCTTACTACAGTATACCTTTACCATACACGAAGAATCACCATAATAGACAGGTACAATATCATGGAGTAAGGAGTGAAGCTGATGTGCTTTTCTTTCATTAACAGATCTGAGGTCAAACTAAATGATAGTTTAATGGAGACAAAACTAACTTTACCTTCCCTATCCTGGAATTATGGAAATTTTAAAGGATTGAAAACGGAAAATGATAAATACGCGTCAATTATGTTTCCACAAAAGTTATTATTTTGCACTTGAAGAATTTTATCATTGATATTATAGAACACGATAGATTTTTAATGATTTTAGTATTTGTGCTGACTTCAAATTGAAATTACTTCTTCTTTTCTATAACTCATTCTCATTTTTTTTCATTTCTGCCCATCACTATCGGGTTTCCTTGTGGAATTTACATTTGTAATAAGCTGTCTGCTCATTCATGCTATTCAAAGACATTTGATGAAGTCAAAAACTCATGGCCGTAATCAAGTTTCAAATAACTAATTTAGTCTTAATATCCACCCAAGCAGACGAACGCAAATCCATAACAAAACAATATACGATACACTTGGTCGTAGGAATTCGCTCAATTTAGCGATTCACAAACGCGAACACCAAAGTTCTGAGATTACATTCGGAATCCTCGTTCCCAATCTGATGTACGTAGAATAAGGAACTAATTTAGGAAGTCCTAAGCCGACGTGATTAAACGTTGTAACATCATGTTAATTTTATACGATGACAACGTCTAGTTGTAGCACATATTAAACGTATGGCCATGATTGGCGGTGGTATTATACCCACATTATTACATTCCTGACACGTTCAGCGTTCGCTTTTATCAAATACATGTATACGATACATTCGTAATGTCACGTGATTTATCCAATTTGGGCCTGACAGGGCTTTGGTTTGAGTCAGCTATTTTAGTCGCAAATTCAGCGTGAATCTTTCAACCCTTCCGACCTTTATGTAGGGAGGAATTCGATGGGATTTGTGGAAATATGTTATGATATAAGTTGTAACATGATGATAATGTTGCTGTTTGTATTGTTTAGGTTGTTTGGTGATTTTGGTCAAGGTCTGGCGTTCCTTTGTTATAACTGAGGCAATTTTCAAAGATTTTTTTATTAAACGAACGCCACTAAATTGCTTGGGATTCGGGATGATTTTATCATTGCCCTATCTTTATCCAAACTTATGATTAACAATTTAAAAAAGAAACATCCTATAATTGTATTGATACCTACAGAAAAAAAAAATCAATGCGCAAACTGTAACCATGAAATCAGCATTAGATTCTAGACGTATCGTAGAAATTTTGCGTCGGTTATCAAAAAAAAAATCTAGTATTTCATAGAAAAATGCAAAACCTAAGCGGTTAATATTTATGGAACAACTAATATTTTTTTTATAACCGTCGAACTCAACTCAACGTCGAAGAAAAAAAAATCTAGAATCATATGCTGAATTCATGGCTACAGTTTGCGCACTGGTAATTTTTTTTCTTGCATACGTAAAATCAGAGAAATTAACTGATTAAATTTACTACCAACTTTAATCGTTTGTAAATGTGTGCTTGTGAAATGTGTCGAATCGTCAATTTAATAAACAATGAACTTCCCTGACTCATTGAAACCTAAGCGCCAATCAGTGTACGTATAGGTAATTATTTATTCTAATTAATAATGGAATGATAACGAACTGTTACGGCCACAAGGTCGATGGAAGCCAATCCTTAGCACAGTTAAGTGCCGTAGGCTTGTCGGATTAACTAATAACACCCTGACTGCGGTCACGTTGGCAAACGCAGCTAGCTGTATGTAGCTATACTATTTAATTGTGAAGTGCGTTATTTGTTTAAATAAGACGGTATTAGACTCGATACATTGCATAACCATAATCTGCTTATACCGTTCCTACTGCTGGGACAGGCCCCCTTTGAGAGGGATTTAGTAGGCTTTAATCCACCACGCCGGCCGCCGCTGGTTGATTGATGTCTTCGAATTTTTAGTTCTAGGATATGTCGGTTTCCTCACGAAATTTTTCTTTGTCGTTTTGAGAGCAGAGATGATGAAATACATTAAGCACACAAAGTAAAGTGCCTGCCTGGGTTCGAAACAACGACATTACAACACATATTAAGTCGGAGGCGTTATCTACCACTGGGCCATCACTGCTCGAGACTCGATATTTATTGCATTATTATTGAATAATTGTAAATTACATTGTTGCATATTGCAACATTGTTACTAAAGGATTGAGTCTTCACGACTGACCAGACATTTGTATAGATACGGAACCCCCGCAGAAATGAGCCGAGAATCCACTTCATTGATTGTGTAAAAACTTTACATTGCTACTTTCGATCATAGGTACTTATAACGATTTAACCAATTTAATTCAAGTAATCTCCCAGGCTCCTCGAAGATTAATTGGCATTCGGCAGATCAAGAGACTTTCTAGCTTCAAACGAAGCTCCACATTTCTAATACCTGCTTATCCAGGCCTTATAAGAAAAACAAACGAACATAATTACAATTACATGAACAACCGTCAAATCTGACAAAAGGCCACTTAATGAAGGAAAATAATAAAGCTTCCGAAAAACAAATTAACTTCCAGCGATCTGTGGTTGACTGCAATACTAACTAAGCTGTAACCGACAAAAAATGTTGTATTTAACAAACAAACATGAAGCTTATTCAAATTATAATTGTACGAAAAATATTCTATACTTTCAAATAATAAACTAAATTTCCAAAAAAATACTAAACTTCCGAAAAAAATACTAAGTTTCCGAAAAGTTATAGTTTAGTGAAATTTGCAACGTAACATGCATATTTATCGAAAGAGCTAGGTTAGGTTAGAACTGTGACCACAGAACGCACGAGCCGAGCGAGCGAAGCGAGCGGTGCCGCGGCAGCGGCCGGCGAGTGGCAGTAATATATTTTTGAATGTAAAACCAAACCACACAGCCACAGCGCCACAGTTATAAAATGTGTAAGATTGATTCTAAATTTATAATATAAAATAGGTAAGTTACGATAAAAATGATGACCTGTAGATTTCGGTAAAACGCAATTTAAGCTGGTGGAAAAATATAACGTCAGCAAATATTGTATTAATTTTTCGGAATTTTCAGCATTTTCTTCGGTCGTTTCTTTATTTCTATTCGCTTATAAGTTGTCGAAAAGTTTGTATTTAAAGCAGCAGCATATTTTGAGTGTGCTCATATTTTAATTGTTTTTTGGAGCTTTTATTACTACCCCTTAATGAATAGTTTGTTTGAGTTTGTATATGAATAGTTACAAACTCCAGCATCAAATTAGTAAGCAAAAATTAAAAAGCGTGTAAAATATTTTAAAAGTCAACTGTGTAGGGTCTTAAGCCAATATTTCAGTTAATTCGTAAACTTCATACTACTTTGCTCGCTGGCACCGAGTTAAGACGATAATTAAAACACTTTGCTCAACTTTTAGTACTAAATTTCTAAAGTACAGCAATCAAGTTAATGGTTCAATCAAAGATCAAAACAACCCTATCACAATAAATATATACTGCCGTCCATTTGTTGAAGCCAGATGCTGTGGATTGCTTCGATATTGTTTTAAATATTTTTGCTAAGTTGATTGAAATTGTATTGTTGATTGGAATCATATTGGAATATTGTTAGTAATTATGTGGCCAAGTACGTTTCTCCATATATTTTGATCTACGTTTAAGGTAATATACATTGTAAAAGTTTTTTAACCATGAAGGTTTTTTTGTTTTTTGATTAGGAACCTTACTTTCCTTTTGTATTAGAAGTGCTACATTTCTATTTGACCTATCGTAAATACTCATCCCATTTTTGACGGATGTGGTAACTGGGGACTTGATTATGAGGCCAGAGATGATCAATAGCAGCACTCACTCGATCCTTTTCTTAATGAGCAAAACTTTTCCTTCTTTCATAGCAACTAAGAAAAAGTTTGATAAAAAAAAAGTAAATAATACCTTCTTCGTGTATTTATTTGTTCAAAGAATAAAAGATATATTGGGTCAATGGCACTTGATTTTGGGGTACGAACAATTTACTCGAATTTTGCTCCGGCTCGAGTTATGGCTGCGAATACCTACAGAGTGAAACAGTGGCGCCTAATTAATACGATTAATCTTGTTTTTCTTCTGTACTGGCTTGTATCTTATAGGCGTATACAAAGGTTACGCCGTTTTTATACAAATAGTTCATAAAACGATGTTGATTTGGGCAGAATGTTTGCCTACATTACTTACTACAAAAGATTTTTGAGGTAGGAATTTTTGTCAGAATAAAATAAGCCTGTAAATCGACCTAGCCCAGAGTTTCAAATTTCACGGCCTGTCGGCAACAATTATTTGCTCGACCGAACAAGAAACGTAAACCCAACACCTATAATTTTACTCTAACAGCTACTAGTATGGAACTAAAAACTAGTTGTTTGCGCCCTTTGCAATCAATTGGTCGCACATAAACGAGGTTTGTGTGTGAGTAAATAATACAGCATTGACAACAAAGCGCACGTGTTGTGTAACACTGCGTCAGGACGTTTTTAATATAAATTTAACGCTCTGCCAGCAGTAGTTATACGCCAAGCCATTATTACTGCAACCACCATTCTCTATTTGTACTTGGTGAAGCTTACAGCGCCGGTCATACCGAGGGATGTGACATCTTGACGTTATATCGATATTTAAAATTGAAATTAAAATTAAACGTTGCGGTTTTCTGTTGAAAATTTCTCCATTATGGGTCGGAATTGGAACCATGCCCGGTAAATGGCGATAAGCTCTCCCAATATCAGATTGGGACTGACCTAATACCGTATTGGCAAACGGCGTATGTACGTTTCTGTCTGCCCTTTGGGAATTACCTGCTCTGGGGTTGAAATAATTCATTCTGTGTATTCTGTCTACTTTGTAGATTATAATAAAAGACACTTTAACAAACTAAAAACTCAAGAACTTTTAATTATAAAGGAATCATACCAAACGAAAATGTTACCTAAGTTATTTAAGGGTTATTTATGATACTATCAGTACCTATAATGTACACGAAATCGGCTCACAATAACGCCTCATTTAGCAAAATTAATTAATTAATGGGACCAAATATTACGATGAATCTTCTCAAACCTAATTAACTGGAAAGGTCATCTGTCTGGAAAAGTGTGTCTACAGCTTATTGAGGCTTAAGCTGTGATAGTGGACTTAATTATAGTCACACTGTATAGAAAATCAATGGCCGTGTCATTAGTATACCAATGGACGTGTAGGTTTAATGTAATAATGTCAGCTTTATTGACCCCTTGTGAGCCAAAAGATTTTCCTGATACTGAAATGGAACAACTCAATAGTTGTTCCATTTCAGTATCAGGAAAAGCAATAACCCACTGTTCAAGAGTTCAGATTATCAAAAGATCAATATCTTTTGATAATCTTAACTGTTGAACAGTTCGTGTTTCTTGATAAGTAAGACCGTTATAAAGCCATGTGTAGGTTTGCTACAAGTAATTTGTTCATTTCGAAAGATAGACTTCACACTGTGGCTAATTTTCAGGCTTGTAGCTACTTGCTCCTATCTGATACGATGAATAGAAACCCACTCAATGTCACAGGTACACATTATACCCTTGAATATCTGCAAGAAAAGGTCTAGGTGACTTGCGGTCAAAAGGTCTAGAATTCTATAATATTTCTGCGGAGCATGTTATTACTTAGTGCTTACAAGGGTTTAATCCGTAAGTGCTCTAAGTAGGGCTAATCCGCTGCCTTTGCTCGAATGACCCGATCAGCGGTTTTTAAACGAAGCAGCGAATTAGTTAGAGGTCGGATAGAAAGAGGTTGCGTATTCGATTTAATATTCGAAATAGGCTATGCTAAGCAGTGGTTACTCCATGGTACTTTCAAATGGAGGCTTAATATCATGATAATTTCGAAGAGCGTGCCAACGTAAACCTTTTTTTGTTAAAGTTCCTTTGTTTTCAAAGATTGACAAGTATTGTCTAGGTAAAAATCTTAATCTAAAGTCTCGAGCACATTCAAGTTGAAATCTCAGTAAGTTGCCTAGATTTCACGTGAAATTATATTTAGATAATAATCCAAACATTTTTATTTATCGTTAGATTTCTATTTCAACTCCGCTCGCAACTTTCTCAGCGTTAACAATTTATCGATAAGAAAAAAAGTGAAACATCGACATCTAATTGTCCAGCCACATCTAAACGGTTCAGCTATCTTTAATAAATAGCGATATTTTTCTGTCTGTAGTAATAGAAGCCTGTGTCAGCTAACTTCCACATTATTCTCGCAATTATTGCTATGACTTTGTCTACCCTTTTTATTATTTGCTTTGAAGACAAACAAGTGGCTCTCCTAACGTTTACAAGTATTATGGAAGGATGGCATTATTAGTTTCTTTATATTGCGTTTCAATATCGTAATAAGGGGAAAAGGTATTTTTGTTTACGTCTGAGTGTAGAATAGTAGGTATTTGTTGAAGCATGAGGATGACGTCATAAAGTTAATAGTCACGTATATTGTCTTGAGCGTAAGTGGTGGATGACTTCATTAAGAACGGTCATTGCGGTTAATGCTGGAACTTGTAAGCTCTTGTCATATCATGTGCCGTTGCTGGACAAAGATGATGCTAGTTAAAGTAGTTCTGTTTATTACGCCGCTTGGAAAGTATTCTAATGTTCCCACTGCTGGGACATAGGCCTCCTCTTGTAATCCAGCACGCGAGCCCAGTGCGGTTTGGCAAATGTCACATGTCTGTGAATTTTTGGTTGTAGGACATGCCGGTTTCCTCACGATGTTTTCCTTCACCGTTTTGAGAGCAGTAGTCATTAAATAATTTACACAAAGTAAAGCACCTGACTGGGTTCGAACCTACGAACTTCATCTCGTAAGTCGAGACCGGTACCATTGTGCCACCACTGCTCTCAAAAATTTATATAGAGCACATAAAAAATAAACTGTATAAATACAATACTTCTTTTGATTTAGCTATATAACCTTACTTTTACAAAATTATTCCACGGCTTACAATAAACCTTAACTGTATACAGCATTTGGAGAGTAAATAACTATGCCAGACGAGATTATGTACAAAAGTAATAAACATTCTGGCATTTTAAGACGCAACATTCACTTAACAGACGGATCGTAATAATCTTAACTAAACTGAACTGAGCAATGGAAGGAGTAAAAGTTTAAATACTGAACAATTATCAAGTTAATGTTTTTCGTCGCGTTTTTATGCAAAATGTTTTTGTAAATTTTAAAAACACATTTGTAATGTAAGTATTTTCTATTACATTTTCTTTTATATATATTTTTGACAAACGTTGACAGGTCATCATCTGCCTAGCCTTTCCCCAACTATATTGGGGTCGGCTTCCAGTCTAACCGGATTCAGATGAATACATGAGTGTCCATGGAGTTTCTTGCCCGTTCTTCTCCATAGGTTCTACCTACGCTTTGGAATGGGCAACTAGCTACATTTTTCTGACTGACCGACCCCTTGACAATTCAAAAGTGCCTATAATTGGTTTAATTGAAATAAATAATTTGAGTTTGAGTTTTAGTTTACCAGTATTTTACATGAAGCGACTGCCTATGTGACCTCCACAACCCAGTTACTGGATACCCCTTGGTAGGACGTTGTCAGACCTTCGGGCTTCTGATGACCCGTAACGACTGCCAAAGATCCACGATTGGTACTTCTTGATAAGACTGGTTCTTAGTTTCAGGCTTTTGACCACCTGTAACGTCGTGACAAACGTCGACAGTTAAAAATTAATATAAAGTTCTGCTATGGATTTTCAGATATGTATTTTTACTCTTTTTTATACCTGCTGAAATGAGACGAAAGGTACCTAATTGTTTGGAGAATATAATAAAAAAAACCTGATGAAGTAATTAAAATACATTTTACTTTAACTTAAGTGCTCAATGTAAGCCACGCAATGAGCCTCAATTCCAATATAGCTTCTAACGAAAATGAGGTATCTCCAGAAACTTCAACGTGATACCTTCTACCAGCACTCAAATTAATTAAACCGTGTCTTACGGCTTTATTTAGGAAAACACTTTCCATCACATCTCACATTATCGTTACGAAATTATGAACACGAAACAATGAATTTTGTAAAGTCTTAATAACATCAAAGTACCATAGATGTTTCACGTTAAAGGCTCATTTACACCAGCAGAGTGTCTCGCCCGTCGAGGGGCGAGAGTATTCATGCTAGTTTTCTAGAATCGAAAACTCGCCAATGATTGTGTTTGACATATTTCATGCGGTTTTTGCGAACTGTAATTTGAAAACTTGTATACAATGGCTATACATTTTCAAAGGCATGGTGAATTTAGTCTATGGGCAATGGGCATGCAAGTGTCATAGTACTGTTTATACGAGTGTTTTTTTTAATTTCCATCCGATAGTTGTTGCAGGCGAGAAACTCATCACTTATAAAAGATCCTTTACGCGAAGGAAGTAAAGAAACAACATGAAATATAGTGGTGTTGCTGACTCTTACAGGAACAAAGTGGTGGGGCTGACAAATGTGGCAGTACTTTAGTAATAATAGCTGGCTAACCGTCGCCTACGGCCACTGTAAGCGACTTGTATTCGCTTCCATTAAGTCTTATGGTCGCTGTATGTTGTGCCACTTTTCAACGACCATGGTTGCCGTGGAAAAAAATTAAATGACTGATTTAATTGACATTATTTACTAAAAAATTAGTCTTTGTTTAATTTAGCCCAAGTTTTGTCGGTAATTGAACTTATAAGTCATGACTATATCAAAAGATGGGAAAAATGGGTTTATTTGACTTTATAAAAACAGAAATCAATAATACATGACCTCGAAGTAGGTAATTTTTATATGAATGCTATGAACGTAAACGAAGCAGAAGGAGTATGTAAGGATCGTAGCAGGTAGCGTTATGCAATATCTGCCTACCCCTTGGGAACAAGGCGTGAATATATGTATGTATGTGTATAGGCATACACACGCAAAACATTCTTGAGATACATTATGATATTCCTTGTTAGCACCGAATAAATAGAACCTTTATTCAATATAACAAAAGCACCAGTAGTTATTACCTCCTGAAACTTGTTCAGAATAATAAACAGACAATAGATATTTTTATGCCCAATCAGCTAGAAGACAAAGGTATCATTTACTACATAGGTGTTTGTAACGAAGCGATCTTTCATAAATGTATCTTGAACATTACATAAACGTTATACCTATATCTTGGCATATAGCTTACTAGGTATAGTATTATTCTGTTTTTTTAATAATTTTAGGGAGCGCACTGAGCTTTTAAATCCTTGTTGTCGTTCGTCTAAATATGTCTAGCATATTCCACAATAAATAATAATGCAAGTTACCTACCTTGTTTTGCCTGTATAAATTGTTTCCTTGCCTGTCTACGTGTTTACTTAAGGTCTCGTGTCAAAAACCTTCCAAACTGTTCCGAAATATTTAATAATTTTCTCTCAATCCTAAGACTCATTTTGTACATAACAGTACCTCGAAGACATACTGCTTTAACATTGATAAGCAACTCCAAGAAAGACTTGGAGCTTGTTATCTCAGCGACTGAGACATTTTACTACACAAACTTCTACTTCTTATCTCCAATTTGAATTTAATATAAAAATCAACTTCTATTTTCTACGGCGTATCTATTTTCCTCGTTCTTGGCTGCACTCAAACGATTTACCTAGTTCACATCTGACGTAATTTTATTTCAAATGATTGGTTAACAAGAATGGGCAAGAGATGCTCTGAATGTAGTTTCCTTGCGAGGAACCACTCAAGAATAAATGTATCACTACATTTATTCTTTCTTGCTTTCTAAAGTGCTTACATTACCTCATAAGCGTGAAAGAAGATTTATCTCTGCTTTTATGGGAACATTAGTTTTACTAACTTTCATAGCGAAGCTGTTAGCATCTAGCTTTAAAAGTAATGACAGTCTCGATCAAGTGGAACCGTTGACTAGCTTCAGAGTAAGCAACGAATTATTTTATGGATTCGATAAACACGGTTATTTTTCGAAAATGAATAATCTCGAGATCTCGATACTTTTATCTACAATATGGATCTTCGTTTTATACCGTAAAAACAAGCTCGTAAAACAAAATTACCCTGCGTTTTTTTCATCAAGAGTTCAACACCGGGACACCCTACCAAAATCGGGGCTAAGAAAACCTGCCGCAGAACGCTCTCCCAAAAACAAATTGCCTTATAGTGTCCACTCGACAAAGCCTGAAAAAATTATTCTCTAAAGCCAAGCATTCCAGGTGCTCCAATTAATGCAAACTTTAACTCACACCCACAATTCGTGTACAAAGCAATGCTACTATATCAACATTAGAACGGAAGAGAATGAAGACAGTGGGTAGTTTCAGCAGCAAATTGCAATTACCGTTATTGCGGTAATTTGGAGGCCCCGACCCGGCCCGGCCGGCGCGGCGCAAAACTACTAACATCTTGGAACGGTTACCGCTTACAATTTATAATAGAACATCGCTGTTCACTTTAGTGCAACACCAGTATTAATACTATGTTTTTTTAAAGTAGAATATTGTTTGTTCAAGCCGGTAGTTGAATGATAATTTGCGTTGCATTTGGTTGATAATTAGCGAATCTAAAGGCGACAGTAACTACATAACATAAGAAGAGCAGTCGGCTTGTTTGCCATTACCAAAAATCTTGAAACCATCCTCCTCATCACCACTATCCTTCTGCCCTCAGTCCCATTTATTAGGAAAACTACAATCGAATAGATTAAAATGAACCTACATACTAAACTGACACAGGTAATGTCAGATAAATTCGTACCATTCAATCACATTGCATTGATTGCTAGTGAGGCCGTTAATTTCACATTTTAATAGGTCTGTAATTAATGTATCCGCACGTAGTTAATCGTGTATTGATCAAATTTAAATTAATTCTAAATTTACGCGCGAATTTTAAAAACGAACAGTCGTTATGCTTCGATAGACGCTTCTAACAAAATTTAGACAAGAAAATTACATATTAACTTTCTCCCTTAATTTGTGTACCGAAAGGTTTTACGTTACACGTTTTTAGGGAAGTATTTTGTAATAATTAAATCTTACAAACCCATGAAACTGTGTTTTACGCGAGCCGAGTAATGAGTAAAGTTTCATTGCGAGCTTTTATCTAATTTATTTTTATTGTTATATGAGCCAGTTTATGTCCCATTTTATATCCTTTGCAGTAGTTATAATCAAGAGTACTGAGCGTGATATGTTTTGTTAATACGTCACTTTACTTAGGCATATATGTCTGTATGGCTTTTTGTTTCTAATTTCTCAGAACTAAATAAAAATACCTTCAACACCACCACCTGACCAGATGACACGGTGGGCGCAGTGGCTGAGCGATCGACTGCTGCGCTGCGTGTCGCGGGTTCGATTCCCGCATGGAACAAATATTTGTATTGCCCTGTAACGTTGCACCTAGCAAGTTACAATTTAAAAGAGTTTAGTCTAAATATTCTTAATAATGGCGCCGATTCCCTTGTTCACAAATAAACTAAATTTAAGTTCAGTGCATCTTTTTCTTTCTTTTTCATTAAGAAAAGGACAGAAGATAAGTCTTAGTTTAGTCCTGTCAAATTAGTCAGCGTAATAGACTGACGTAAATAGACGTATCTTTAGTCGCCGTGTGTTTAATCACGTCTAAAATGTCTATGGAGTATCTTAATTTGACAGGACTAAACTAATATTTATCTTCTGTCCTTTTCTTAATGAAATAGAAAGAAAAAGATGCACTGAACTTTAATTTAGTTTAGTTTGTGAACAAGGGAATCGGCGCCAATAACTAACCTATGTACACTTAAAACTATTTACACATAAACTTTATAAAAATAACCTAGTATTATATTTATAAGTAAACCTAACACATAAATACAACATTAAAATGAAATAATATTACACATATACAGAACCTTCGAGCGGTTATTAACTTAAAGGGTCTTCGTTTAGCGGGATCGTCCGAAAGGGTTACCGCTGCCCTGGTACATAAAGAGCTAAGGAAGGAACACGGGTGGGTTTTAGTCAGTAAGAGTCTGACACTCCCTTCTGCTCCACCCAGAGCGGGAGGAGTCATTTGATGATTTCCCATCCACAATAAAAAAAAAAAAAAAAGGGTCTTCGTTCTATGCGCCCGCGCATCTCTAAAACGATCATTACCGAGTGTCGCCGAGGAGTGGCGATTCGGTTGGGCTCGGTAAGGATGATGACTAGTCAAATTGAGAGCGCTTGAGGTGAAGGCTGTGTCGTTCGCTCCGAACGTACTTAAATTTTGCTAAATACGTCGCGAAATCCCTCTAGGGTAAGGTTCCATGTATTTTATTAAAGGTGTTATCTGTAAGGTGTCTCTGGAACTTCTTAAAAGTAGTTTTCTGCTGTATTTCTTCCTACCTTCCTATCTGGGACACTGTGACCTTTGGACTTACGAAACGTGGTTCCGACAGCTTGCTTACACTTCCGTTCTGTCTGGATTTCCAGGATTCTAGTCTACCCTTCAACCCATCCGCCACGTCGTTGTTCCAGCGTCAAGGAGGACGCTTGGGCAGATCCTCTGCTGCAGAGTGATTCACGTCTACCCTACACTGAAGTTAAGACATTATACAGAACCTAGAACTGGAGCCGTCCGTTGCGGGCAAAGTTTGAGACTGGACCATCATCACCTGGAGGCGGTTCAGGCCAGTGTTCCCTAACCCATTACTACCCTCTGCAATCAGGACTTGAGATGGCCAGGGAAGTTTTAAGCAATAAATAATACTCGTAAGTGTACTTAATCTTCGAACTCTTATTATTTACGAATCTCCTACATACCTACCTGCTGGCAGCCCTCTAAGGGAAGTGTCACAGCCTACAGGTAGTTGCTTCGGGTCTGGCTGTTTGTGTATGTGAGTTTAAATGTTTGTAAACGCACCCACGATACAGGAGTAATTCCTAGTGTGGGGCAACGTTTTTAAAAAAAAAAAACCTTCCACCTTACCTTTCTTATCCAAAATCTGAATCATTGTAACGGATATAATTACTTCCTATGTTCGAAAAAATGGTCTGCTCAACAATGTAAATAACGCAATGAATGTTGTTGAACTGTCAAAATGAAAGCCTTTGCAAATGGAAAAAGTCAGTCTGACGAAAATGATAAAATACCTACTAATTAGCTTGATAATGTGTTGACTTTTATGTTATTTATCTTCTTTACCTTCATATAGTAGATAAGGTAACGGTGTGTATGGTCCGTGGATGGGATCACCATCTTTACATACCAAGACCCCTCCGTGCCTCGGAAAGCCGTTGGTCTCGGCTGTCATTCGTGGATCTTTGACAGTCGTTACGGGTCGTTAGAAGCCCGAAAGTCTGACAACCAGTCTTACCAAGGGGTATCGTATTACCCAGTAACTGGGTTGTGGAGGTCAGATAGGCAGTCGCTCCATGTAAAATACTGGTATTCAGCTGCATCCGGTTAGACTGTATAGTAGATAAACTATAGACAGATCAGACCAGGGAAGCGATAGATACATTCCATAAAATAAGGGAAAGCTACAAAAGCGATACTCATCCAACATTGCCATTGATTTACGGCGTCAACTATACATATGAATAAGTTCTAGGTAGATCACTAGGTGCGTAGTTTGGATGAAGGTGGATAAAACTAGAGTGAAACCCGAGCAGCTGAATCGCAAGTGACAATAAAACAAGGTGATAGGATTTAGATATGTTTGATGCTATTGAATTTTATCGGCGACTGTACCCGAGCCCCGTCAGAAATGTACTGGATAAATGCAACAGAGTCCAATAATATATGTGACACTTACAGATTTATACTGGATTTTGCCGCCGGTTTCGTCCGTGTAAGGGACTATTTATTGCGCAACCCCCTTTGGATTTTGTGTTATGATGTATGGTGTATTCGGTAAATGAAAATTGATAACATAAACGTAACGTTATAGATAGTCTATGATGCATTGAAGATTTTAAGTAAATACTGTAAATAAAACAATCGTTACTATACATATTCACTCAGATACACCCAAATTGAACACAGTTAAAAATATGCAGTACAATTAATGGTAACATGCACTACAATTTCCTTGCATTTTCCATAAAAAAAAGACAAAGGACTAAATATTTTATTTCATTGTGATTCCCTCTCACTGGGATTGTGTTGCAGTGTCGAGGGAATTGGTGAATTAACGATGCTCTCAGTAGCGATCCGTCACTATTGGCGCATTTTTCAGACTTTCAATCCAATGTTTTATCACGCCAGTACAATTTATATTCGAACGTATTCAAGTTCACACAATCATTTCCGATATCTGTATGTTCCGCATCAATGCACCTCATATATTATTCGGAACTGCTTGAGGAAAACGTGTTCTGTTCAAGACGTCCTTTACAAATGATTAGTGCAGAGCATCTGAGTGCTTGTTAGACGATAAGACAACGTAATAACTTAGAAGGAACCATCAACACAACAATTGTTTAAAGCAATTTGATTTTTAAAATTGAAAATTCCTAGCCTTCCCATTCTCCTAGCTCTTGGCTGTGAAAAACTATATTGCCTTTTTTATTAAAAATACGAAGTGTCCCAACGAGGGGCAAAGTGCCACTAAAACGTTATGGTTACTGCGGTGACATTCGTACGAATACCTAACTTATAAAATTGGTAATCCCCTACGCAATAGCCACCCTCCTTGGGTACCCGATAAAGTATTACCTACGATGTATTAAGGATTATTTCGGTCCTACGCTGATATTGTTTAACGTTATTCCGACTCGTTTTTTGCTTTGTATTTCTTTTATTTCTCCCTGTTTGGGTGTCTCTACGTGGACTTTTATCGTTGTCTAGTATTAGTGGGGACTGACCGAACTGATGAAATACGCCTACGTATAGCCACTACTTGGCACAGAGAAAAAAACTTGATAATAAAGTTTTCTCGTTATCTCGTGAAGTACAATGCGTAAGTACTCAGAAGAGATATTGATATTGAGTTCCTAAGTACCAATTGTAGGGAAATGGAGTTGGAAAAGATTGGCCAAACTGCCATATCATTACGTAAAACAATAATGTAATATGATTTACGAATGATTTCTCAACAATAACTCGTGAAATAACTTACTTACTTTTCAATAATGTTGTTCTCCATCATATTTCTGGTTCACGGAATAGTTATACGTTCCTCTAATGTAGGTTTATTGCTGATCATAATAACATAAATAATGGTTACGATTCGCGCAGTGGCGTCGATCCTGGAACAACACATTTACATTAAGAGAGCCAATAGCTGCACTGAACGTTACGCGAAATTTCCATTTGGTATGTAACAGTTTGCCGAGCGGAATTATTAGTCAATTGTTTGGATACCACGCTATTGTTACAGCATAAACGTAACGTTTGTGTTCATTGTCTGTGAACGACTTTTGTATGTCCTACGTTTAGGGTTGAGGTACTTACGGCCTGAAGAGTAAGGGTAGGGGTACGGCTATGCCTTTAATTTAATAATTAAGTATAGAAGTTTTGCGACTGGAATCGTGTTCGATCGTTTTTTTAATGTAATGGTTAAATTTGTAATGTTAATTGATAGTATTATACACATAAACTTTCCGGAATAAATTCTCTAAAAGATGGTGAAACCAGCATCAAAATCCGTTGCGTAGTTTAGAAGAACAACGCAGTAACGCAGACAGACATGAAATACGACTTTTATTTATAATATGCATGTACCTATAGGTAAGGTAATGATTTATTTCTCATCACAATATTTAAGAACATCAAAAGATTTATGCGCATTAATCAATAACTAAACCATCTTGTGGCTGCCTTTTTACAGAATAAACTACCTACTCTTGCTATTCTCTGATTTATTTTTGTACCTAGACAACCACAAAGAAAAAGTGGTCCTTTTTGTACGTAACAAATTATTATAATGTAAAGTAAGTGCCATTATAGACACGTCCTAAGACAACAACAGAGAAAAAGTAGGCTACGAAGTATCCTCAGTATAGGCAACAGTAATAAACAACTCCACAATATGAGTCATAACGTAAACGCAAACGCAAACGAAACGGAAAAAGCGAAAATTCAGAAAGAAAATTAATTTACAGTTTCCTTTAAGATGCAGTGCCCTTTCAAAAACCGGCCTGCGGTGATGTTACTTTACATTTCGTCTTAAAAAGGCAAACAAAAAAGTTCATAAAAATTCAGTCGAGAGAGGCGGTTGTCCTTTTTTGGTCGAAGCTCCGCCAACGGGACGATGTAAAAGAGTCTGACAGAACTTGTTTGAAGAAGTCGATTTAAGTTACGAAAGGAGAGTACCTAAATTACATTTTTATCACAAATTTCCTTAAAACAATAAGGAATATGGTGCGTTAAATTATTTAGTTATTGGGACGGCTTGGAGAGGTCATTTGGCTGTGGAGATAAATCTGCCTAGCCTTTTCCCAACTACATATGTTGAGGTCGGCTTCCAGTCTAATCAGATGTAGCTGAATACCAGTATTTTACATGGAGCGACTGCCTATCTGACCCCCACAAACCAGTAACTGGGAAATACGATACCCCTTGGTTGTCAGACTTTCGGGCTTCTGACGAACCGTAACGACTGTTATAGCATTTATTTCAAATAAACTAATTACAGGCACTTTTGAATTTTCAAGGGGTCGATCAGTCGGAAAGATGAAGCTAGTAGCCCATACCAAAGTGTAGTAGCGTAGAAACTCCACGGACACTCTTTTAAATCATAAAATTGTTACAAAATATTGGATATATCATTCATGTTGAAATTATACATGTGAGAACGATGTAGATAGCCAGGACCAACAGCTTAACGTGCTGAATGTTATGGATAGTCACCCATCCACGGACCAACCTCGGCAATCGTTGCTTAACCTTGAAGATTGACCCATGCGAATCTTTTTATTAAGCCACGAGCCTCTTCTATTACAATTTAGCTGAGTAGATACCTACATTAAATAAATTAATGTCGTCAATAATGCAACTGGCTTTTAGGAACATGGAAGATAAATAAGTCTATTTGGTTAGGTAAGAAACTACCGAATACCTTCGCTGAAGTTCAGGCTTGGGTTCCGAGCGAAGACAAACAAAACTTCAGACGCCTTATCAACTTTCGCTTCAGTGATTAGTAAATAACAGACGGATACACGCATAGGGGCTGGATATGAAATTATATCCGTCCATTGAAATTTGAGACCCTATTATTGTCATAACAACGATCCCAGTTCGCAAGCGACAATCATTATTTTCACACTTAACAAAGTACTCCTCACATAAAAAGCGTCCATAAGCATAAACTCCGCGAATTATTCGATTCATTTCAAAGGAATCCTACTAAAAGGAACGCGAGACTAACTCAAAGCTTTTATATCTCGTTTGGAGGCGCCTTATTGTCTTCAGCGGTATATGTATTAAAGCTTGCTTTCTCTTGCGTAAATAAAATCCATTGGAAAGAGAAGTGCTTGGGAGCAAGTGCAAGAGTAGGGGGCGTCTAGGTGTAATGCCTCATGCGAGTGTCGGGGACAATGCAAAGTAGATTGAATTGGAAAAAAGACTTGAACTGAATGGCGGCTTTCGGCACCCCGGGGAAAAGGAAAACTCGCTCTGAAGGTTTAACAATGAGAGCGGTGTCCATAGATGTTGCCGCTTTGCAGTGTTGTGGAGTATAGCTCTCGGATTCATTTTCCTATTACGAAAAAGTATTGAGGGAAAATTTGCTTAAAATTTTCTTCTAATCTAAAAGTTTTATGAAAACGTCTCAATACGCGGAATTTTACTTTATAAAACAAAGTAGATACATATAGGTACTTCCTTAGTAATAACTTTGTATTGTATTTTAAATCTTTTAAAGTTTATTTTTGTGGCCACATTTTCATATTAGCATCCAGCCGTAAATCGGATTTTGCATTGCATTACCATAAATTAATTTAACTAATCAATTTAAGCTGCATACGCAATATCGGCTTAACTTTTTTATTGAGCCTGTTATATTTTATGTTTATGAACAATTTGGGAAGCCCCGAAATCGAAGCCTTCGTTGTAAAAAGCATACAGCATTAGAGTAGCCTCAACGAGTGGAGAGCCTTAGATGTACACTGTACAGTCAGCCGTACCATCACATAATGCATGAATCATTATTTATATGTTATCTATATATCCTAATAATAAAGCTGAAGAGTTTGTTTGAACGCGCTAACCTCTGGAACTTCCAGTAGGATTAGAAAAATATTTTTGCATTTGATTTGATTTATAGCCTTTCTCAAGAATTGAGCTATCAAATGCTATAGCTATAGGCTATTAACATTACGCTAGGACTCTTATGAGCCGAGTAAAACGAACGCTACACGAAAATAAAGTGATAGAGCGGGCAGGCGATGCGATGCGACAGAGTGGGTCGGAGGAACAATCACGCGGACAAAGTCGTAGGCAGAGGCTAGTAATATTATAAACGCGAAAGTGACTCTATTTGTCGGTTTGACTGTCTGTCTCTTACTTTTTAACGCGTAAACAGCCGACCGGATTGGATGAAAGGCACACGAATAGACCATCATATCGATTGTGAAATAGGATACTGTTACTTTTTTTTTCTTTATAAAAAAACGTTGCTCCACACTTCTTGGAATCCTCCTGTATCGTGGGTGCGTTTACAAAAATTTAAGCTCACATACACAAACAGCCAGACCCGGAACAACTGCTTGTAGGTCATACAAATAATGTTCCGTGCGGGAATCGAACCCGCAACACGCAGCGCAGCAGTCACAATATTACGGTCGACGATATTACGATCCCGTGGTAATTTCCGACCTCCGCGCAGGAGAAGCCGCAGGAAAAAGCTACTTAATAAGTTATATTTTCTTACAATACATGTAGTTCATTCGTGAGAAGAAGTTCTACTGAAGAATGATGAAGTATGCATACAGTTGCTAAGAATCTAGTATACAGGCTGATTTTTTAAAGACCAGCCAAATTTAAGGATATGGTACAGACCATCAAACTGAACAACTTTCTCCATGGGACAAATAGCGTAATCGCGAAAATTTTATCAACTGTCCCATAGAAAACTTCAATACCTACTCGACCTAAATGTATGGGACGGCTGAATTTTTATTCGCGATTACGATGTTGGTCCCATGGAGAAAGTTGTTCAGTTTGATGGTCTGTACCACATCCTTAAATTTAGCTGGTCTTTAAAAAATCAGCCTGTATAAAGGCATTCTTCTAATAAAGTTATGTGGAACTGAATAATTCAATTAGAAGTGAATATATTAAACAGAACTTTTCTATTACAAGTTTCCTTTGCTCTCATTACTACATTCGCGTTATGAACTGAAAAGGGCTCATTTACACTTAAAAAAAAAATGTCGGAATGGAATGAAATGAGAAATTCTTTCCTTGAAATAACTAGCAGCAAAACACAACTACCTACGAGAGGTGCTTCAGGTATTTAGCAGTTGCGGGTTTCTGCTTTGCCCGAGTTTTATTTAGAATACCCTCTACGAATGCCAATAAATGTTTCGCAATTAAATTTTTCTGAACGCATCTCTGTTTCATGGCAAATTATTCCAGCTTGTTTTTAGACTATATTTAATTACCTACATTTTTTATTTAGCATAACCAGCCTATAACGTGCCCACTGCTGGGACACAGGCCTCCTCTCTGAAAGAGGGAGTGGGCCGTAATTCACCACGCGGGCCCAGTGCGGGTCGGTAGATGTCACATGTGTTCGAATTTTTTATTCTAGGCAATGCCGGTTTCCTCACCATGTTTTTCTTCACCGTTCTGAGAGTAGTGGTGATGAAATTATTTACACAAATCAAAGCGCCTGACTGAGTTCGAACTCACGACCTATAAGTTGTAAGTTGGGGCGGATACCACTAGGCCACCAGTGCTCTCATTTTTTTATTTATTTTACATTTAATATTTATGTGACTCCTAACATCGGTTAAGGGGGGGATGCGCGGTAGCGGGATCGTCCGAAAGGGTTACCGCTGCCCTGGTACATAAAGGGCTAAGGAAGGAACACGGGTGGGTTTTAGTCAGTAAGAGTCTGACACTCCCTTCTGCTCCACCCAGAGCGGGAGGGGTCATTTGATGATTTTCCACCTTGAAAAAAAAAAAAAAAAAGGGGGTGGATGCGCTAAGGTAACCCGCAAAATAAATTACGTTTTTTGCAATTCGCAGGACAGTATTAGGTTGTGTGTTGATTAAAATATGATTTGCCACCTTAACAAATCTGGCTACAGAATTATAATCAGCAATACAACTCCTTATGTTAGAAAAAAAAAATGGACTCAAATAGGTATTATGATTTCTTGAAATTCAATTTCATTCAACAGGGTAACATGAACTTTTATTGATGATTTTTATAATTATAATTCTATAAAAAAATATTTCATACGGCCGTTAATCATATTTAGATAAATATACAACCTGCGCGATAGTTGCGTAACACACTATCAGTAGCAATGGATTTCAATTTGACAGTTCAACAACATTCATTGCGTTATTTACGTTGTTGAGTAGACACATTTTTCGAACATTATGAAGCAATGGATTAGAAAAACACTTCAAAATTATTCAGATTGAGCTAGATAGTATATTACGCAATTAGGGTGCTAATTCTGACCAGCATAATGCAAAAATCATTTAAAAAAAAAAACGCGGGCTGCCCTGACGCTTTCGCTTTCACCAGGAAAGCAACAGAAAACTAGCAGCACACTACAAAGTAGCAGCTGAAAACGTACAAATATGACTGAATACGAGCGTGACATTCTGAGAAAGCAGTTTAAAAAGGTCTTTAGGCTTATATCAAAGGGCTTAAATTTTCCTCACTATTTTTAAACAAAAAGCGCTTTAAGCAAGCTGCTTAACATCTAACGTTAGTAGTGCTCGACGAATGCTTTATAAACTAAAGCTTGACTGTTATACTTGACAACAAACACTAGTGTTGTGAACAGACTGAAAAACTACATGTAAGTAAGTGTTGTTTCTTTTTGAGTAGCAAGTGTTTGAGAAACTGGAGTTATTTGGGCTTTATCGTCATCATCATCATCAGCATTGGGTGTGGCTTCCAGTTTAACCGGATGCAGCTAAATACCACTGTTTTACATGGAGTGACTGCCTATCTGAACTCCACATGATTATGTCAATTTGCAGTATTGTAGCATTTCATATAATTGTCAAGGAATGACAGTTGTGATTTGAATATACAAAAATTAAAGTAATTTCCCTGACTTTACTTGATAATTTCAAGTACAGGTACCGATGTAAATAAATCTTCTGAGAAGATCACCCAATAAACAAAAAGTTTTATCTTACAGCGGCAGAATAGTCTAGAGTAGTCCAAGCGCAAATTAGTCTCACAAACACCTAAATCATAGGGACCTTGCCCATGAATTATGTCAGAGGAAAGATAATTATTTATTTATGCCATCTCTAGTTCCTTACAAAGTAATAATAAATTAATTACAGTGCGACTGGCGAGAGAATGCGTTCTTGACACCTGCCAATTTCATACAAACAAATATGTGTTTTGCGAATTTCATGTTTATTAGTTATACCCTGTCGATTAGGTAAACCATTTTTTGACAGATGGAACTACTGTTTGCAGCAACACACAATACATTCATTGATACACCTACATTATTATAATGTCTATAAAAAGTTATAAATAAGATAATTCAATAAGGCAAGGCAGTTTATATATTTATTTTTATGTTAACTTTTACGTAATCTGGAATATGTACGTTTTAAGACAGCTGTTAAAAAACGTTTAACCGAATGAACAGGGTTTAAGTACTAGAACTGTCGCACTAGATTGTCAGAAACGCATTCTCTCGACGGCCGTACTGTAATCAAACCAACTTACCTAAGGTGTCATTGTAACTCGCAATAATCTCACACATTGTCACATTATAGTAAAAATACAGGAAGGTAACAAAATCTGTGACACGTTGTTTAGACACGCAAAGGCTAGATCTACGCAGTTTGAGGATTCAGGTCAAGCAGAAAGAGCCTTAGCCTAGATTTAAGAACAACTTGACAATTGAAACTGAAATAACTAGGTGTACTGTCCATTCAGTTTTTACCTGTGATATTTCATCACTGTCAAAATCGCAGTGTTCTTTATTATCGGTTAACGGCCGAACCCAATAACCTATTGACAGTAAACTACTGCTGGTAGCCAGTATAATTTTAACTTTCAGTACAATATAATCATACAGATCGCTATTAATATAGATTATTGTGACGTTAAAACCAGAGATAGATAGGTTTTTCTACCTCTAGTATGCCAGACCTGGTGATAGATAGGTAATGGGGTTCGGACGTAATTAAGGTTGCTGTTGGATTCCTGCTACTGACAAGTCTGTCAAAATCAAAGTGATATTTGTTTTCGTTACAACAGGGTTGCTATTGCTTTGCTGTCAGAGGTAATATAACTGTGGATAGACTGTATGGAGAAAGAGCCGTAACTTAAATTTAAGAACTACTTGACAATTCAAACTGAAATATCATAGGACTAGAGTGCTCAGAAATTGTTTTGACAAAACAAGATGACGACATTGGTTTCTATTGTAGCCACGTGCCTTAATAACCTTGTAGCCTCGTTTCTGTAACGACCTTATCTGAGAATAAATCCATTGTTTCATTGATTTCAATCCCTGTCTGTTAAGACGTAAATCTGATTTGAAATGGCCGGCATTAAGTAAGGAAAAAGGAAGCGTACAAATTAGGATATTTTCCGAGCTATTACAGCCGTTGGATGCGCTCGTCTGCATCTCATTGGCACTCTGCACAATGAAGCTAATAGTTAACGATTCTAACTCTTTAATTTTATTGGATAGTTTCAAGAACTAGTTGTTTTAGTTGTAAACCTAATATTAAAACTTGATTGCTTTAGTTCGTTACTTATGAACGTTTATTTACGTTCGGTATCGGCCCCGCCTTACGAGTTTGTAGGTCGCGAGTTCGAACCCAGGCAGAGACTTTACTTTGTGTATTTAATTTCATCATCACTGCTTTCAAAACGGTGAAGGAGAACATCGTGAGGAAACTGGCATGTCTTGGAACCCGAAAGACATGTGATATCCACCTATCCGCACTGAGCCCGCGTGGTAGATTATGGCTGACTCCCTCTCATAGAGAGAAGGCCTGTGTCTCAGCAGTGGGAACATTATAGGCTGATTATGTTTCAGTGACACTGCAGCCGCTCAATGTCCTGGAATGCAAAAAGTTGTCGCAGCTCAAAGTAGGAGTTACTTAAAAATTCTAGTAAACTGTAGTCGGTTCGTTCAAACAGAACTTTTCCATGATAAATGAATAAAAAAGTAGCTTGAAAATTCAAAGCTCTGAAATTATAAATGTAAGCAACTAACGGAGCTAAATTAACGACTGCTACTAACTTTGGAGTGGCTTATTTTTATCAAAGACTGTTTTCAGCGTTATTATTTAATTTGCTAATTGAAACACAAACTGTTTAGTATAGTTATGAATGTTTAACTTAGAACCAGAGAATATTTTGGTCACGCTGTTACAACAGATAGAGGGGCTTAAATAATAACAGCCGCACGGGTCACGTTATACTACGTTTGCCGCGGTTGGTCCGTGGATGGGTGACCATTTTTACATACCTCTCCGTGCCTCGGAAAGCATGTTAAGCCATTGGTCCTGGCTGTCATTCGTAGATCTGTGACAGTCATTATGGGTCGTCAGATATCAGAACCCCGAAAGTCTGGCAACCAGCCTTACTAGCGGGGTATCGTATTTGCCAGTAACTGGGTTGTGGAGGTCAGATAGGCAGTCGCTTCATGTAAAATACTGGTATTCAGCTTCATCCGGTTAGACTGGAAGCCGACCCCAACATAGTTGGGGAAAGGCTAGGCAGATGATGTTACACCAGATAGAATTTCAGACAAAGCTTTCAGACACTTTTTTGCACTTTCAATCTCAATCAGAATAATTTCGAAAGATATTGCTAATCCATTGCTTCATATCTTCGAAAAATGTGTCTGCTCAACAACGTAAATAAATCAATGAATGTTGTTGAACTGTCAAAATGAATTTAATGACACAGTCAGCAACACAGAGCCATTCCTACTGTTAGTGTGTTAGACAATTACCCCGCTGGTAATTTAATCTAAAACTTTAAAGTCCGTGTTTGCCTTTAGACCAAAAGGGAGACAAACCCTGAGGGAATTTTCATTCTCTTCTTCGTTTACGTAATAGAGTGGATTATGTATGCCTTTATGTTTTACATTACAATTAACATTTTGGTCCTATTTTCTGTTTGTACACATAACCAAGAGTTGAAGGTCGACATCTTTTATGAATATAATTACCAAGAAAACATAATGCTTATAAGAAGTGGCAAAGCCATGGGCTATTGGACAATGCACAACGCTGTCTGTGACTCTGTTATTATTTAAACTAGCGACCCGCCCCTGCTTCACACGGTTTTTCCGACTTGACAAAACATCGACGTTTCTTTATTATATGTAAGTTTAATAATAATGTATTTTACATAAAAACCTTCCGGAATAAATTCTCTAAATTATGGTGAAAACCGCATTAAAATGCCCGACAGCAACATTAATTTATATTAAGTATATAGATGTAGGTAGATGACAGGTTATAACTGCATGTTTTAACTAAAGAAAAAAATATTTTCATGTTGGTAGGTCTTATAAAGCAAAGTTTTGCAAGTCTTGCTTGTGAATAAAGGAGATGTCCGCTTTTTATATGTACTTTGGGTTTTTATTCCGAGAAAAATCTAACCAGAATCAAACTACATACACCCAAAGCTACAAAAATATGGAAGTTGGAACCACTGAAATAATATTTTTAAACCCCTTCCATTTAGAGAAAAAATATAACTGTTTAATGTTAGCACTAACGCCAGCAGGTTAAGCTACCCAAAACTGTCAAATTTTCCCAATCAGCCTTGAACCTTACAGCTTTAGCATTAAAGTTGAAAATCTATTAAATAAATTTGACAGATTGTAGTAGCTTAATGTGCTGGCGTCTATACACATTTATTTATTTATTTATTGAGCATCTCCAACAAAGGATACACATATAAAATAGATAATTATAATAATAAAAAAGGTTCTTTTACGTGTGCTCCTTCAATTACAGAAGACCACAGCATGCACATATGTATAACTAGGTGTAAACACGATAAAAATAGAGAAATTAATTTATGAATACAAATTATAAAATTAGAAGGAAAAAAATAAAATTAACATAATCATCAAGATTGAGCATTAATATTACAAATGGTGTAGGCAGAATAAGAATAAACATTGAGAAAAAACATTGAATAAATTTGAGGAAAAAAATAATTATTAAAGATTAACATGTCAAGATTAAACATTAATATTACAATTGTTTAGTTTAATTGTATATTTTATTGAAGACAGAAAGCACTCGCATCGCCTAAACACTGTTTAGACGGTACAAATTTGTGTTGTTGGTTTAACTTATAAAAGAAAGAAAAAGAAAAATTGGTTTTCCTTGTCCCAGAAACACGTGCATACAAAAAAAATAATTAACTCGAATAATAAAGAAAAATAAAAACTAAATACATCTATAATCACGAGCACAAAACAGAAATAGTCGACATGACTGTGACAAGAAGGCTTTCTCTCAGCATAATGCTATGCTATGGGGGACCCACAGCACAGCGCTGATTTTCAGTAGTTACTTATTGTGCCACAGGCAATTAAATCAGACCGCGTAAATCAGGTTTTAGTATACACATACTAAAACCTGATTTACGCGGTCTGATTTAATTAACTTCTTGGTGGAATGAGATTGATACACGTCAATCTCATTCCACCAAGAAGTTATTAGCCTTAAGATATGTAGATAGGATATAGAAGTAGCGAGAGAAACCATGAACCAGCACAGTTCATTATGCACCACAATACCGACTGTTGATTACTTCCGAGCAGACATGTCGTTATGGCGTCTGCGTTGTCTTTAATAAGGCGAAACTTGTGTTCAGTTTGATTGAACGTGTTTTATACTTTGAGAAATATAATATTGTATCTACTAGTATTTGTATTATTTGGCGATAATGTTAGTTATGATTCGTCTACATTTCGAATCAATCAGTATTTAAAGTCACAAAAAATTATTGTTAAGCAAATTTACTAACAACTTAAATTAATTAATTAAATGGCTATAACACGAAAAATGTATGTAGGGTGTTGCCTTATGCCAAATTTCATGATTCTTGATTCCCTGGCGAGTGTCAAAATATGTGGCATACACGGAACATAAACGCCCGTATCTTTTGATTGCGTTGAGTTAGAACTTTGATTTTTTCTTTGCTTCAAGGAATTACAGCCTTGAGTATTTGATATTAATTTCAACTTGGTAACTCCACGCGTTCCCGAGAAAAAGGGTCTTGACAGACGGACAACGAAGTGATCTTATAAGGGTTCCGTTTTCACTTTTGAGGTACGAAACCCTAAAAACATTCTAGCATCAACATACATACATTTCGTACTATTTCACTGGTAACTTGGTAAGTACCCACATAACACTACGTTATAGTGGCAGGCTGACAGATACACGTATTAATAACACATAACGAATAATTACGACTTCCGGAATTAATGAGCCATACATACATTATGTTTCCTGTCCCATGATTTGTACATTTATATAACGATATCTACAATACGGCTTATGGTTTGATATCAATATAGATATTTCATGAAATCAATGTGGATTATCCGCTGATTAATTATTTTCCTTTCATGATTTATTTGTATTTTACTTCACGAATTGAATGAATAAAAAACAAATAATAAAACCTAAACCCAACCTAACCTAACCTTGAATTAATATGACCTTATAATAATTGAATAATGTTGACATTTAAAAAAAAAATTAAAATTATAGTATTGTGCATGTTAATTATTTGCACACCATGTGTAATGGTAGGATGTAAAGGGGCCATTATAGTTTAAGATCACCATGTAAACCTACATTCTCGCAAATAAATAGATTTGATTTGATTTGATTTTGACGGTAATTTAGATCTTAGTATAGTTTACTACTATTTTCTGTTTAAAAAATATAATTATATGATACTTTTTAGATGATCAGTAACTGGATTGTGGAGATCAGATAGGCAGTCATGATCATAAATAATAATCAGCCTATAATGTTCCCACTGCTGGGACACAGGCCTCCTCTTTCTGTGAGAGGGAGTGCGCCATAATCCGCCACGCAGTCACAAGGGAATTCACCCCATGCAAAATACTGATAAGTATTCATTTAGACTGGATGCCGTAATCATCATCTGATGATGATACTTCATAGCCGAATTACCTTATATTTCAGAAATAAATCAATTTGTTAAATCTTAATTGTTATCATTACGAGTCTTGTTATTATTTTATGTCGGTTTGCAGTCAAAACTACGGTTTTCGTTCATCAAATTATATAAAGACGCGGACTCTCTTCACACAGTCCGAGTCTCAGTGGCTGTACGTTGACCAATTACAGCTACAAAGTCCAATCAAACTTGAACACAAAGATAACACGGTTGCCGTCGCTTCTAATAAGATCAGTTTTGATGCCGACATCAGCAATGCGGGACTTATGATCTATCTTTAAGACTACTAGTATCTTCTCTTCTAAGCAAGTGAATAACGTGGTTGCGTATTTTGACACTATCATGAATTTATTGAGGACCAGCTGTGCTCCGCGGTTTTACCCGCATAAGTTTCGATCCCGTGGGAATATTGGGATAAAAACTATCCTATATGTTAATCCTGGTAATGAACCATCGGTGTGCCAAATTTCATTAAAATTCGTACAGTAATTTTTGCGTGAAAGAGTAACAAACATCCATCCATCCATCTATCCATCCATCCATCCATCCATCCATACAAACATTCATGATTATAATATTATTATATTATTATTAGTAGGAAAAGGACTAGCTAGTCATCAATAAGTTCATGATAGTGTCAAAATACGCCACGCCACGAACCGTGGTATGTCGATAAAAAGTGATCCCCATACCAAATTTGGCTTCGCCTTTTCAAATCATGCGACGCCATTTATTTTAGTCTCGTGGGTCATCTTCCGTAAGTCCACAATCAGACAATTCAATTTTATTTATTTGTATAGATAAATTCAATCCAAAAAAGATAATGTTACAATGATTTGTGTTGAAAAAAATGAGCCACTAGCCGTGATAGGTTTAAGTTGAAACACAATACAGGGTGCAAACTGTAACCATCAATTCAGCACATGATTGTAGACCCCGTCCCCCAGCGGCAGCGTGGCGTAAAAAAATCTAGTGTTTCATTGATAAGTGGAATGCCTGCCGTGGTCAAAATGTAAGGAACAGCTACTTTTTTTTATAACCGACAAATATCCCTACGCTAGGGGGGGTAAATTTTGTATTGAATCCATGGTAACAGGTTGCGTGTCGATGTCCCTGCCACCCTGTATACTAAGCACCTATATACTTATTTAAACACCCACAGGTTAGACACCAGCATAATGTCTTTTCGTTGTAAAAGTAACACCACTTTGTGAAGAGGCACCAGTATCACAATAATTCCGAAAATCCTCCCAAACTTTTAAAATTCTGTTTCCAGCTTTGACAAACAAATTTTTTGGCCTACAAAAACTAAAAACAAGGTAAACTCACCTTTCCTCTCCCTGCCACCGTCATGTCTAAACACTATAGGTCGGTTGTGTTCCCGCCGCCACAACACGGTCGGCGGCGGCACCCCGGTTGCGGTGCACGTCAATCTTATGCTGCCGCCCTCTTGCGCCGAGCTGCCCTCCGTCACGCTGTCCACTATGTCCGGCGGGATCACCACGGATAAATGACCCATCTGACAAAAATAATTGTGCTTGTTAGGGTTTATTAGTGGCGTCTTTTGTTTGGTAGTAGTGGAGGGAGGAGTTACAATGATGGATTAGGGTACAGTGTGCGACGACGACTACGAGAATTATTTCGTTTTGTAGGAATATATATTTTTTTAATTTACCCAGTTTTTCTTTTTGATAATGGACAGATGCGGTTCGATGGTATAACTAGAGGCACGCACCGCACCGCAACGCGACGCATTGCAAAAATCCCCGTTCATCACTTTCGGAAAATTTCTATGAACCAATACAAACTATGGACGTACTGTTCCGCACGTTTTTAAATGAAAATGCGTCAGAAGTTGGGCCATTGCCGCTTATTTTAATTAATCGCCACATACATAGGTATACCAAAACGACGGCTAATTTCATAAATCTGATTGATATTGAGTTTGCGGTGAAAATTAATTTCACTGAAATTTGATAAACACCTAAATTCATCACCTACATTCTGTAGTAATTACATACTTAAATAATTGGATAGGATTATGTAGGATTTAATGTAAAATGTATGAACCTCGTCCCTGAGTTGGAAAAGTAAAATAAAGCGCTGTATAATCCCTGACGTCATAGCCGTAGGTAACTGGTTACACTTAATTCCTACTTAGTGTCTTTGTTTAGGAGGCTATTATAATACCCACCTTTAATTTATTTCGTCAAATCTGCAAATGAAAAAAAAAAATTCCATGTTTCCACACTTTCATAGTTAGTCTTCAGATAAAATTCTCAAAATGAACAGAGCCCATACATTCCTCTTGAGGGACGGAAGTCTTATGAAATACCAAGCTCAATGTTATAACCTTATATTGTAACTTCATTATTGTCGATTTTTGTACTGCGCTTAACCACTCCCCCTCGCAGTGTTCCATTTTAATTCATTGGAAAATGAAATAAGTGCTTGTAGCACTCGCTGCTTGATTGAACACTTCTTGTTGTTGCACAACTTCACAAGTATTGCTGTATTCACAATGTTCTCTTTAAAAAGGAAACAAATGCTATCGTATTGAAAAATGTTACATTTAAGTTTTAAAGCGCTCTCTACGAAATAACTTGTTACTTTGTAAACTCAGGTACGTAAGCTTAGTGGGTGACAAAGTGTGGCTTACCTGACTCTTCATAGGGTCTGTGTTGACTTGGCACATGTAGGTGCCAGAGTCGTTGGCTTGCACGTTGCTGACGTGCAACTTCCATGTGTTGTGGTTATTGTAGGTGACGCTCAGCCGCGGGTTTAGCGCCACCATGTTTGTGTGTATCGCCAGAATCGCCTTCGAGTCTGACTTAATCCACGCCACCTAAAATAATATTGCCATTATTTCGCGGTTCTATCATAGCCTTATTGGATTCCTTATAATCTGTAGCGGCCGTATAAATATTGACTACGAGACAATACAGACAGAATTGGCTTCATATTGACACAAACACAGTACACATTTATAAAACAGACGCGCCATATGAAGTTTAATCAAAGTCAAGAATATCTGAAACACCCGGAAGCTAAATTTAACAATGCAATTAGAGCGGGTGTCTACGAAACAAAACGGTTTTGTACCGTTGCATACGAGCGTGAAATTTCATTTTATATCTAGGATTAATGTCATAAATCGCTCGCATTTCCCCGGAGCTCTCGCGAGTTTTAAATCGTTTGTATTGTTCACAGTGAAGACGAAACTTAATGTGACTTAAACGCTGCAAATGTAAAACTGAGGGTGCTACACGTGAAATTGTGGAGAGTTCCGCGGGAGGAATGTACGGTGTCTCATCCTCGCCGCTCCCGAGCATTTTTCATGTGACATCTCGCTTTGTTGCGGTTGGAAAATAAATTAGTAACAATTTCATTGTTTGTGAGAATTATTTCCGTAGAGTTTCAGCGCAAGCGCGGCTAGTGCTGCCGGCTGAATGCGAGCACTTGTCGCAACTACCACTTTTTGTTACCGTGCAAGCTTTCATAGTTAGATGTTTACATACTGTTTCATTTGAGTTATAGACGCGATTTATGTTTTGCAGTTCTTGTGTGCAAGTTAGTTCTTGTAATTAGCTCTACCACTAAAGTTAATTTATTCTTCCGTATAAATTACTGCACCCACATGACTTATAAAACTAATCTTGGTCTACATTAAGTGGCATCAGTCTCTCGTCGCGAGATAAAGAAGTGCCAAAGTGCCTTTTTCAAGTTTACTAGAGCTTAACGTTCATGTTAGGCATTAGAATGACGTCAGAATCGTAGACAAATTTTGACAAAATGGGAAATTGAGTATTCTCGTGCTTGTCATGTTAAGCAATGCTGCTGAACAATGTCACGACGAGTCTAAAAAGGAACTAGCTGGTCTACGATCTCCGAAGGTTGGCGGAGAAAATAGAGAAAGGAGTAAGGTTTTGTAGGAAGTCAAATCCAAATATTTACGTACTTATGTCCTATTATAACTATTATAATAATCAAGACTTAACATTGGTGCAGGTTGAAAGTTGTTAAAAATTAATACGATGTAGGGTAAGTACGTTATTACGAAATTCAACAGAACAGTTCCAACTTGGAATATTAGGTTGTGGAACTTCGTAACCAATTAAGAGCAAGAAATTACCTTTATAAGGGTGAATTTGATAGAACTTTTATACCCAGTAGGTAATAATAATAATCATCATCATTTCAGCTGGAAGACGTCCACTGCTAGACATAGTCCTCCAAAATTATTTCACCAGTGTGAAGGTACAGTATTTCCGAGTGCCAGAAGCTGGTTCTTCATAATTTTGATTCACATCAACACGTTTCAAGGCTAGGACAGGTGGGAAGGTGGCTGGGACAGACTGGATGCGGAAGGCGAAGGACAGGGTGTTGTGGCGCAGCCTGGCAGAGGCCTATGTCCAGCAATAGTCCGAGTTGATTGAACACGTTTCAAGTTCAATAAAATGGTGTTACTCTGAGGTGTCTCCTCGACAATGGCGCCGATTCCCTTGTTCACAGACTAAACTAAATTCAAGTTCAGTGCATCTTTTTCTTTCTATTTTATTAAGAAAAGGACAGAAGATAAATATTAGTGTAGTCCTGTCAAATTTAGATAGGTACTCCATAGCAACTTTAGGCGTGATTAAAAACATGTCTACTCAAAATACGTCAATTTACGTCAGGCGTTGACTAATTTGACAGGACTAAACTAATATTTATCTTCTGTCCTTTTCTTAATGAAATAGAAAGAAAAAGATGCACTGAACTTAAATTTAGTTTAGTTTGTGAACAAGGGAATCGGCGCCATTTTCATTTATTTTAAGAGGAACAAAAATATTTGGATTTTTCAGCAGGATATTATTAGCACAAAGAATGTTTTTGTATGGGTAAGGAAAGGCAGACTTTGTGTGAGCCTTTGTGTTGGTAGTTGGGACTGTTTAGAAATTCGTTTTACGTCTTATGTTCTAAGTCTTTGATTGTAACCAAGAGAAAAAGCTAAGAGCTGTCAAGGGAAGACAAATTGTTCCCAGAACTCTATTTTCGTTTTCAAAGAAGTGAATTAAGTAGGAATTACATTGAATTTTACTATAAAATAATGATGAATTATAGTTAATTTGGGACACGCACAAGACCTAGGTACTAGCCTAGGTCTTGTGCGTGTCCCAAATTAAATATTTTTCTATCTTTCTTTCCTTAGTCAGGGAAAAGAATTGTTAAGAAAATTGACTACCAACTTAAACTGTTCGTATATTGAAATTGTCATTCCTGACAGTTGTATAAAATAGCTATAACACGGCAAATTGGCTTAGGGTGTCAATTTGGTTATTAATTAATTTCCCTGACCCTACTGACAAAAGAAAAAATAAGCTTGCTGCCAATAAATTCGCGACACAGTAACAACAATCAGCTTTTATAACTAACATCCTTACATGCTCTGATTTGCATTGTAATCAAATAACGTATGCATCGTTTATTACAGTCGGTGCTTACACGCCGACTAGCAGTCGTAAAATACGAGATTTTGTATGACTAGTAGTAGATACCTAGTTATTTTTCAACGTCATAAAGTTGCTGATTTTATAAAATTGAATATAAACTTGAATATAAGCGTTTTACTCTCATGGCCTTACTATGGCACTTCAAAATGGAGTCAAATCGTAAATACATCAACAAAGTAGTTTAAAGTTCTTTTTAATTTTTTATTATACTGGAACATAAGTGGCGTAATCTGGGTGCACCTACACCTCTGACTAATCCTTCGCGGACAAGAGGGATGAGTGTGATGATAATGTATACAGGGTGGCAGGGACATCGACATGCCAACTGTTACCATGGATTCGGAAGGTACATGATTCTGGACAATTTACGTCGATTATAAAAAAAAAATATCGACGAAAAATTTCAACGCAGCGGGGTCCAGAATCATGTATTGAATCCATGGTAACAGGTTGCGCGTCTATGATC
Source organism: Apamea epomidion (assembly GCA_947507525.1). Lineage (NCBI taxonomy): Eukaryota > Metazoa > Arthropoda > Insecta > Lepidoptera > Noctuidae > Apamea > Apamea epomidion. The sequence goes on along the minus strand of OX382238.1, from coordinate 9,740,898 downwards.
CTGCCACCCTGTATATCTAAGTAGTTATGACGTCGTCTATAACAGTTAAGAAAATACATAAATGAACTGAGTCAACTTCCGTTTCCGAGACCACTAAAGAGTAACCATTTATAATATTTATGTTACCAATTTTACAGGTAACTACACACCTGGAGCAGTTAACTGGGGCACTTAATCATTCGTCTATTAAGATGAATGTTGACATTCGCTGTACTCTACATGTGCCTATAGTTCATGCTGTGTGACAGGTAACGTTACATGACACTGTTTTAAAGTTATATGTAGTTTAATTACAACATATTATAGCCAGTGTTGGGCAGTGACCATTTGTGTCAAAAGAGACTGTGACTCTTGAGACTCTAAGTGTCATTCGGCCTTTCTTGTCAAATTCATCAGACAGGTTTTCTATCCGAATACTTTACTTATCTGTACTGAACTATCCTATCTGCTATACTAACTATACGAGTACTTTACCGGACTCGCCTATTTTTAAAACAGTATTTATTATCAACGTATAAAAGTGTTTTTTATAATTTATGACAGGGATTCGTAAAGAGGAGTCTTGAATTAATAATGCTGTTTTATCAAATACCAACCGTATAGAAAAATGTAACAGTTTTTAGTTTAATTATCAAAAAAAATGCGTGTGGGACGAACGGGAATTTCATAATAAAATATTAAAATGGTTGAAAGGATTTAGATGCAATTTGGCACATGGGTTGTCCATTAGGACATATCAAACTATCTGTGTGCCGAATTTCATCCTGATCCTATAAAAGCTTAATACTAAAGATTTAAATACGATTGTAAATTCATGCAAGCCTAGTACTTTTAGTTAGGTTACTGCTCAGAGATTGTGCACAACATAATAATTATCTTAAATTAGGTTGTATTGTTTGTACATTCCCGCGCAGTGAAGTAGAACCGCAACTATAATGTCAAAGAAACAAAATGAATGCGTTAAGTTTAAAGCAAGACGTTTTGTTTTAAAAAAGTTACCTTATTTACGGTTAGCGCCAAGCTTTTTTATCCGTGTAACCATTTATTAACGCCCTACATTGAAAAACGTATCAGCCAATGTTGCTGTGTTTATTACTTGAAATTAAATAACCAGTAATTTCAATAGTTTTGAAAAAAAAAAAAAAAAAGTGAACGAACTTAAAGAAAGGGCAGTATTTTTATAACAATGTAACAAAGTATTGTCTTTTCTCTGGTCAAAAACAGTTATTTCAGTCTCTTTTCTCCTGTCAACGACCATGATTTCTCCGAGTGTAGAGAGCAAAATCCTACATAGATTACAAACTTTATGATGGATGAAGTGTACATTTCAGTTGGATGCAGCGGAGTGTGGACCACTTATTTCATGCTCGGCTTGTCATCTGGTGCACGTGGGTTTTTGTTAGAAATATGCCTCGTATAAGTCTATTGTGGCTCTTCTCTTTATAATTCAAGGTACTTAGACTGTACTGATAAAAATGTTTATTTTATTTTAATTAGTGCAACGATGTAACATACTCATACTGAGCCTATAATGTTCCCACTGCTGGGACACAGGCCTCCTCTCTGTGAGGGGGAGTGGTCATCATGTCACATGTCTTCGAATGTTTGCTTCTAGGACATGACGGTTTCTTCACGATGTTTTCCTTCACCGTTTTGAGAGCAATTATGATGATAAAATGTTCACAAAGTAAAGGGCCTGACTGGGTTCGAACCTACGACCTACAATTCGTAAGTCAGCTCCTTGAAACGATGCGCAACGATGTAATGCTACTGCTAATTTACCAAAAGTTCTCCAAATCTTAAGTTAAGAAGTTGGTACTTTTGTCTTTTATAAAGTTTAGCAGTACCTAAGCTTTTAGACAGATAGACGTCTGTGATGGATAAACAGACAGACGTCTGCGATGTACAAATCCAGTGGTATAAATCCGTAAAAGCAAGTAAATAAATAACTTTTCAGACATTCGTTACTGCTATTTGTTTAGTGAGTTTTAGTTTAGATAAAATTTCATTTGTATTACGAGCCAGCCAGCAATTTGATAAGAAATTAAATAAATATCAAGAATAAAATAAATATCAGCCAATGAAAGACAAGTGATCAGTTGTATTTGCTGAGAAAACAACAAACATTGGTACGCGCCAAAAATACAGTTATGTCTTCCAATATTCCTTTGTGCGTAGAGTTTTCATTTTGTAATTGAATGATTTTGAATGCACGCTAACTTTCTCTAAACGTTACAAAACTTTCAGCAGAGTAACATTGCCTTATAAAACTGTACAACAAAGTGGTCCTGAAACTTCAGAAACAATTCCATCAAACAGTCGTATTGTACTCCGCTTTCCTTTCAAGATAATCCTTCAGAGATTTTATAAGATATTCGAGTTTCTCTTCTGAATCCGTGTCAAATCCTTTCAACCAACGATATGCCACAATGCACTCTTCGAAACGTTCTTTTGTGTTCTTCAACAAGTAAGGAGATTTGAGGCATACATCTACCACTATAGTGTAAACGGGACAAATACATATGCAAAAGAGCCGATATTTTTCCTACGGAAAATTTTCTAAGCCTCTGCTCTAAAAATTCGAAGAATATTTTTCTCGATATAAAAAAACAGCAAAAAGAGAACTAGAGTATAAATATTCTTGTTGAAGGGCTTTTTACCAATAGGAACACTCGACAATAGCTACACAAATACATAATTTTGGCATCATTTTTAATTTTATAACTTAACTTGTATTAAATGACTTTTCGACCTCTAAGTGCCTCATCTACTCACATATTGTTTAGCTAGCTATAATACACCACAAGGCTGAACCACAGAGTACTCGATGTTAATATTGTACGTTCATATTTGTGTTCGACTGAAGCGCTGGGATTGGTTAAACATGTTCAAAGTAAATCCTGCTATTGCAAATTTTGATATAACTCGTCCTGGGATAACTTTCATCATGCTCAAATCTAAATGTTACGTCGTAAAGCTTGTTATTATAAATAGGTACTGTGGAATCGTATTTATAAAATACGTATTGAGTGAGTTAATGCTATTTTGTCATTTTTACTCCTAGAAAATAAATACTTATTTTCACCAAGACGAGGGCTGTCAGCTAACCGATCTGTACTGTCGAATCTTTTTCTAATCTAAATATGATTTAGTTATTATTAATCTTTAAAACATGCAATTAACTAAAATATTCGTGTATTAATATTGGATGAAATAGCCATTCAGTGAGGTAAGTACGTAACACATTGTCAGTAGGAATTTCATTTTGATTGTTCAACAACTTTCGTGGCGTTATTTAAATTGTTGAGCCGACATAGTTTTAGAACATATGTATATGAAGCAATGGATTAGCCATATCTTTCGAAATGATTCAGATTGTGATTGACAGCGTGTTACGCCATTAGAGTGCTGGTTAAAACCGTTACAGTACTTATGGTATAAAATCTAGAGAATCCGAGTTTGTTAACACATAAAACTTTATATATTGTTACTATGGAGGATGATAGATTATAGCAAAACTCTGAAAAGTCTGACAACTAGTCTTACTAAGGTATATTGTGTTACGCAGTAACAGGATTGTGGGTCAGATAGGCAATGCCTCCATATAAAATGCTGGCAATCAGATCGATTTTCCAATCAGTAAGCCAGATTTGTGAAAACCTTTTTACTCACCCTATAATTAGATAGATGATTGACGACACACGTAAAGTGTACGTCGCGTCCTTGTGTGACTGTGTGGTTCTCTAGAGCCTGAAGAAACTCAGGTTCCAGCTCCGACTGGATCGGCATCTCACCTGCAAGTATTGAAATATTGGGATTTTAGAAGCCAAGAATAAAAATTACATCATGAAACCTATTTCGACCTACATATTACAAACAAAATAGTAACGAAGAATTTTTGTCCGTTTCTCTAGATGTGTGTTCTTGATTGGCGCAATACGGCTGGACGGATTTGGATGAAATCTGGCACACGCATAGACCTATTACAGAGATTATCCCACGGGAACGCCCGTGGGATAATTTCTGATCAAGAAGTGGTGAGTGGTAGTAAGTGGTGGTAGGTGGTGAAAAGTAATGAAGTTGTAGTAAGTGGTGGATACCAACCAATGTTATGTACGCATGTTTTTGGTTATAATTAATGCACTAAACTATAGGCTAATTAACTTTTTGAGAACTTTCGAGTCTCACAATTCCACTTTATTATTCATTCTATCAAGAGGTCTGGTTACAACTAGGTACTTAATCTACCTCAAGCAGTTTTCTAATAAATTATTATTTAATTATTTACTAAGGCACGAGCATTAAATTGTCGATGTCGCGAAACGAAAAATAAATTTGGTTAAAGTGTTCTGAGCACCCCTAGCGTTTTCAATGTTAGTTATTACAGTTTGACACTGGGATTAATGTTATTGTTAAAAGTTTAGAAGGCAATTTCAAAATGAACAACGTCTCACCAAATTAACCATAATTTCATATATGTACCTACTTAACTATTTCAAAAATCATGTACGAATCAGAGAAGTTTTTTTTTTCCTTTTTTTGTAGTGTACCTATCTATATTGTACCACTGCTGGGGCCAGGGCTCCCCATACTTTTCCAATTTTCTTTATTTTTTATTTTACCTAGATATGTTGTCCCACTGCTGGGCAAAGGGCTCCCCACGCTTTTGCCAAATTTTCTTTAAGTTTTGCATTCTCCATGTATTTTCGTTAATGTGAAAAAATTAAATATAAGTATCTTAGTAAGTTCTTTCTATTATCTCCTTTAACCAAGGATTGTCATGAAGATAGTGTAAAGCTCTTGTGCAGTTAAGTTCGTCGTCTTAGTGTTGACAACTTTTTAAGTATCTTGTATACTTTAATTAGCAACTTGTTAACAACTCTTTTACTATCTTCCTCTTAATCTTCTTGCAAGTTTAAATCTTAGGTTTTTTTGTTTCCCGTTAGATAACACTTTTTATTATTTACCCTGTTATCTGTATTTTAACAAACTAATTTTCTCAACGCTCATCGCTCAGCGTTTTCAAACGTTTTAATTCTTGCAACAGAAAATCAAGCGCTGTAAGTGCTGAGTTTTTAACTTTTGTAATCATTCTTTATTTCGTCCAAATAGTATGGTCCCGGAAAATGAGGTCAAGAATAAAATCGTGCTAAGTAGGTACCACTCCTGTTTTTTTTTTACGAAATTTTGATGTTTCCGTGCGAGTATTATTATTGATATTTAAAGCATAAATTAAATTTGAATTTCTCGTACAGATTTCATACATCGTCTGTTGATTCCTTCCTATGAATCAACAAACGTATGAAATTACCATTAGTGCCAAGTTCTTTGCTGTTTTCTCATTAAAATTATTTTATATGCCCCTATTTAAAAATACATTTTGAACCATACTTACTTTAGTCTAAAATAAGATAATTAATCCAACTAATATTCTAAACGTGAAAGTTTGTATGGATGGATGTATGTTTGTTACTCTTTCACGCAAAAAATACTGAACGAATTTGGATGAAATTTGGCATACAGATGGTTTATAACTAAGATTAACATATAGGATACTTTTTATCACGATATTCCCACGGGATCGAAACTTATGCGGGTGAAACCGCGGGGCACAGCTAGTCTACTTTAATTCAAACAAAAACCATTACCGCAGTCATATCTAAGCATTCAGTTATTTAGGGTTCAGTCACCGAGTATTAGCCGCGCACTCTAAATAAGGGTAGGCTTTAAACCGAACAGTGGAGCAGTGTGGATAAAATGTAACAGAGCACCGGTCGGATTTAGTAGAACAAGTAAACTCTACTAATAGGGGTTAATACCTAAGTGTTGTGCGAAACAGGTGGGGTCGGGGGAGGTTTCTTACGAAAGTATTAGCATATTCCGGGATTTTAGAGAGGAAACGTGATTTTTGGTTAGGAAGTGACTTCGTAAAGTTTGGTTTTTATTTTGATGGCTGAAGCAGGAACGCGGAAGTAGGTACTGTCGTAAAATAGATAGTTATTCTGAAGATAATGGTGAACTAAGCGATTCAAGACGTTTTTGGGGAAAGCCTTTTTCAACAACGTTCCTACGTTTTACATTACTAGGATTATAGCAACACCTGCACTATAAAAGACCTTGGCGAGGCCAATGCTGCTAGCGCTGTCAACGTGGCTGAGTTATGGTTAAAACTAATATATGTAGATGTGTGTAGTCATCTAAATAAGAAGAAGAGGTACGAGTAAAAGAGATTATTCGTAGACGTACGATTTGAGCCACTCGCCAATAATGAGTAGCTCCTAAACTCTGAAACTTTCCTGAGGGCAATTCTCGTAATTTTAAGAACGTTCACAGTCTGATCTGTCTCAATCTGTCAAAAATATCTCTAAAATCCATAAATATTTGAAAAGTTTTTGACATTGATTGTCGCTGAGATGAGATTGCCACTAGATTTTGAACGTTTTTAATTACGGGAATTGACTTTCTGATAGCTGCATAATGCCTATCTATACCGACATTATAACAAGACTTACTATTACGAGAAAGAAAAATAATGTCATTAAGCCTATGTAGTAAAGGTCAGGCGCGTGGAATTTATTTGTATAGTACTCTCGGGCAATGGGGTAGCTGCACGAGTTACTGTCCTGTGGCGCTTAGAGCCGCAGAGATACAGGTGAATTACATGAATTGTGTATTACCTAAGTACTAACACTTCGTCGCTTAGTTCAAATATATATTTTTATAAATGGGATGTTAGTATTTACAGGATGTTTAGTTCTTCTTCTGTCGTATCGGCACGGGTTTTAGGTAAACAGGGTGGTATTCGATGCGCAACCTGTTACCATAAATTCAGGACATGTTTCTCGACTCCCCTGTATTGCAATATGTCGACGGTTATTAAAAAAAAATGCTGTACCATATATTTTAACTGCGTAAGTATTGCAATTTTCTATGAAATAGCAGATTTTTTTTTTTATAACACAATCAATTTCGATTAAATTTTGTGTCAGCCTGTATATGAGAAAAGCTCATGCCCTGTTAAAAATATGAGGCAGGCAGCTAGGCTACTGAAGGCTTCCTTTAGTAATCATAGGTTGATAAAATAACATGACATAATGTGGATGAAATAATGTAATGCAAAAAAGGAAAGAGAGAGGAGTAAAGGCTTTTTTTTTTTTTTTTTTTCAGGATGGGAAATCATCAAATGACTCCTCCCGCTCTGGGTGGAGCAGAAGGGAGTGTCAGACTCTTATTGACTAAAACCCACCCGTGTTCCTTCCTTAGCCCTTTATGTACCAGGGCAGCGGTAACCCTTTCGGACGATCCCGCTACCCCGGCAGGCCTTGGTCCTGTCGGGCCCCGTCAACTACGCTGACATCTCTCTGAGGCGCACGTGGAACACATACGCGCCGTCCGGCACGGGCCTGGTCCTGATCGGACGGAGAGCTACCCATTGCTCTCCGCCCGCAGGCCCGCGCCTACGGTGGCCGGGAGTCGTCACGCGGCTCCCGACGCCCGGAGCGTCTCCCGCGGCGGCTGAGGCGTGAGGATCTCTCCCTCGCCCATCCCGCCACCTCCTTCGCTAGCATGACTGCTTCGCAGAAGGAGGTGACCGCCTCCCACTCCCTCTCGCCCCGGACCATGGCTTGCACCAGGGCCGGACGCGAGAGGTCGCCGCCGCTGCCGATCGCCTCTACGAGGACACGGCGGTGCTCTGCCCAAGCGGGGCAGACCTCCACCGTATGCTCCACCGTGTCCTCGGGGCGATCCTCGCAGTGATGACACCCGGGCGTCTCCTCCCGCCTGATTATGTTCAGGAACCTCCCGAAACATCCGTGTCCGGAGAGGACCTGCGTCAGGCGGTAGGTGAGAGCGCCGTGACGCCTCTCTAGCCACTCCTCAAAGAGGGGTCTTACCGCCGCTATCGTGGCGTGCCCTGCGCTGGGTTGCGATAGTCGCGCCTTCCATTCCACCATGAGACCGCGCTGGAGGTCCGTCCGCTCCGCAGCGATTTGCCGCGGGTGCAGAGTTTCCCCCCGACGTAGTGCCTCTGCGCGCCAGTCATACAGGCGCGCGAGGACTATCGCCTCCAGATCCCATGGTGACAGTCCGGCAAGGAGGCTTGCTGCCTCGCCCGAGATCGTGCGGTACCCCCGGATTAGCCTTACGGCTCCCACCTTTTGGGGCGCGTTCAGGTAGTGTGCGGCTCGAAGCCGCAGTGAACGCGCCCATACCGGGGCCCCATACAGGGCCATGGACCGCACGACCCCCGCGTAAAGCCTCCGGCAGGAGGCGTTTGGCCCCCTAAGGTTGGGCAGGAGCCGCTTTAAGGCGGCTCCGGCCCGTTCCAGTTTGGGGGCCAAACTTCGGAAATGCTCGACGAAGTTCCACCGGCTGTCGAGGACGAGACCCAGGTATCTCATCGTATTCTCGACGCCGATGTGAACCCCTCCTACCATCAGTTGGGATCCCGAAGGTGGCCCGTACCGAGGCCCATGAAAGGACATGGCCTCGGACTTGTGCAATGCCACCTCGAGACCCAACTGCCGGATCCTTTCCACGACTATCGCAACCCCGCGTGTCATCGCGTCAGCCGCCGCCTGATGCGACCTCCCCTGCGCCAGGACCAGCGTGTCGTCAGCGTAGCAAACTACGCTGACGCCATCAGGGAGGTCGGCCCGCAGCACCTTCGCAGAAGGAGGTGACCGCCTCCCACTCCCTCTCGCCCCGGACCATGGCTTGCACCAGGGCCGGACGCGAGAGGTCGCCGCCGCTGCCGATCGCCTCTACGAGGACACGGCGGTGCTCTGCCCAAGCGGGGCAGACCTCCACCGTATGCTCCACCGTGTCCTCGGGGCGATCCTCGCAGTGATGACACCCGGGCGTCTCCTCCCGCCTGATTATGTTCAGGAACCTCCCGAAACATCCGTGTCCGGAGAGGACCTGCGTCAGGCGGTAGGTGAGAGCGCCGTGACGCCTCTCTAGCCACTCCTCAAAGAGGGGTCTTACCGCCGCTATCGTGGCGTGCCCTGCGCTGGGTTGCGATAGTCGCGCCTTCCATTCCACCATGAGACCGCGCTGGAGGTCCGTCCGCTCCGCAGCGATTTGCCGCGGGTGCAGAGTTTCCCCCCGACGTAGTGCCTCTGCGCGCCAGTCATACAGGCGCGCGAGGACTATCGCCTCCAGATCCCATGGTGACAGTCCGGCAAGGAGGCTTGCTGCCTCGCCCGAGATCGTGCGGTACCCCCGGATTAGCCTTACGGCTCCCACCTTTTGGGGCGCGTTCAGGTAGTGTGCGGCTCGAAGCCGCAGTGAACGCGCCCATACCGGGGCCCCATACAGGGCCATGGACCGCACGACCCCCGCGTAAAGCCTCCGGCAGGAGGCGTTTGGCCCCCTAAGGTTGGGCAGGAGCCGCTTTAAGGCGGCTCCGGCCCGTTCCAGTTTGGGGGCCAAACTTCGGAAATGCTCGACGAAGTTCCACCGGCTGTCGAGGACGAGACCCAGGTATCTCATCGTATTCTCGACGCCGATGTGAACCCCTCCTACCATCAGTTGGGATCCCGAAGGTGGCCCGTACCGAGGCCCATGAAAGGACATGGCCTCGGACTTGTGCAATGCCACCTCGAGACCCAACTGCCGGATCCTTTCCACGACTATCGCAACCCCGCGTGTCATCGCGTCAGCCGCCGCCTGATGCGACCTCCCCTGCGCCAGGACCAGCGTGTCGTCAGCGTAGCAAACTACGCTGACGCCATCAGGGAGGTCGGCCCGCAGCACCTTCGCAGAAGGAGGTGACCGCCTCCCACTCCCTCTCGCCCCGGACCATGGCTTGCACCAGGGCCGGACGCGAGAGGTCGCCGCCGCTGCCGATCGCCTCTACGAGGACACGGCGGTGCTCTGCCCAAGCGGGGCAGACCTCCACCGTATGCTCCACCGTGTCCTCGGGGCGATCCTCGCAGTGATGACACCCGGGCGTCTCCTCCCGCCTGATTATGTTCAGGAACCTCCCGAAACATCCGTGTCCGGAGAGGACCTGCGTCAGGCGGTAGGTGAGAGCGCCGTGACGCCTCTCTAGCCACTCCTCAAAGAGGGGTCTTACCGCCGCTATCGTGGCGTGCCCTGCGCTGGGTTGCGATAGTCGCGCCTTCCATTCCACCATGAGACCGCGCTGGAGGTCCGTCCGCTCCGCAGCGATTTGCCGCGGGTGCAGAGTTTCCCCCCGACGTAGTGCCTCTGCGCGCCAGTCATACAGGCGCGCGAGGACTATCGCCTCCAGATCCCATGGTGACAGTCCGGCAAGGAGGCTTGCTGCCTCGCCCGAGATCGTGCGGTACCCCCGGATTAGCCTTACGGCTCCCACCTTTTGGGGCGCGTTCAGGTAGTGTGCGGCTCGAAGCCGCAGTGAACGCGCCCATACCGGGGCCCCATACAGGGCCATGGACCGCACGACCCCCGCGTAAAGCCTCCGGCAGGAGGCGTTTGGCCCCCTAAGGTTGGGCAGGAGCCGCTTTAAGGCGGCTCCGGCCCGTTCCAGTTTGGGGGCCAAACTTCGGAAATGCTCGACGAAGTTCCACCGGCTGTCGAGGACGAGACCCAGGTATCTCATCGTATTCTCGACGCCGATGTGAACCCCTCCTACCATCAGTTGGGATCCCGAAGGTGGCCCGTACCGAGGCCCATGAAAGGACATGGCCTCGGACTTGTGCAATGCCACCTCGAGACCCAACTGCCGGATCCTTTCCACGACTATCGCAACCCCGCGTGTCATCGCGTCAGCCGCCGCCTGATGCGACCTCCCCTGCGCCAGGACCAGCGTGTCGTCAGCGTAGCAAACTACGCTGACGCCATCAGGGAGGTCGGCCCGCAGCACCCAGTCGTAACCGATGTCCCACAGGAGCGGCCCCAGAACCGATCCCTGCGGGACACCGCACGACATCTCTCGCCGGTTCCAGTTCCCGTCGCGACCGGGGTAGATGACGGCTCTGTCCGTCAAATACGCCCCTACTATTCTACGGAGGTAAGTCGGCACCCGGTGATACTGGAGTGCCTCCCCTATGCAGCTCCAGGGCAGGGTGTTGAACGCGTTGGCGATGTCGAGTGACACCGCCACGACCACCTCACCCCGGGACACCGCGTCTCCCGTCGTGAGGGCTCTCACGCGCATGATGGCGTCCACCGTCGAGCGGCCCTTGCGGAAGCCAAACTGGCACTCCGCAAGATCCGGCTCCGTCCTCACCAGGTGCCCGACGAGGCGGCCCGCAATCACTCTCTCAAAGAGCTTGCCGACCTCGTCGAGCAGCACTATGGGCCGGTATGCGGACGGAGAGTCCACAGGGCGCCCTGGCTTCTGAATGAGGACCAGCTTCCCCGTCTTCCAACGGAGTGGAAACTGGCCTCTCTCCATGCATGCGCTAAAGAGCGCCTCCATTCGAGGCCCGAGAGCCCTCGAGGCCAGGACCCAGGCTTTACCCGGCAAGCCGTCGGGTCCCGGGGCGGTATTTTTGGCCTTCAGCCTGCCTACCGCCGCTCTCAAATCTACCCCGGTCACTTCAGGAGTGTCGTCGTCGTCGTCCGCGTGGTCCGCTTCGGGCACCGCAAGTGGCGGAGCCATAGGCGGGGGAGTATGCTCCCCCCGTGAAGGGAACAGAGCGCTCACCACTTCCTCCATTAGCTGGGGTCGGAGACACTGCGTCAGCGGGGGGGCCCAGGTGCGGAGTTTATTCCGCACCATTCTGTAAGGGCGCCCCCATGGATCTCGGTTCAGAGTCTCCAACATCTCCTCGCGGGCCGTATCCTTGGCCCGCTGGACAGCTTCTTGGAGGGCGGTCTTCGCTGCTCTGTACCCCTCGTACAGCTCCACTTCCGTGGCTTCTGCATCCGGAGGGTGGATGCGGAGCCTGCGGTGCCTAGTGTACCGGTGTCGCACGTCGACGCACGCCTTGCGTAGCGCCCCAACCTCCTGCGACCACCAGTACACCTGACGTCGGGCGCATCCTGGCCGGACTCGGGGCATTGCCACGTCACAAATCTCGGACATGCCCTCCCGGAACCACTCCGCCTCACCGTCGATGTCAGCAGGCCTGTCCGGTGAAAACACCCAGGCCTGCACGATTGAGGCTTCCAGGAGAAGCTCCCGGTCCAGCTGCTTCAGCGCCCACCGCGGACCACTCGGGGCCTGTTGGACTAGCGCGCTAGAGGTCTGGGTGGAGACATCAAACCGGATATACCGATGATCGGAGTATGTCTCCACCTCCTCCATGACGCGCCAGTCAATGACACGCTGTGACAGAGCGGGGCTGGCGAACGAGATGTCCACTACCGATTCGCCCCGCATCCGCACACACGTAGGAACAGAACCCCGATTTAGGACGACCAGGCCTGTTTCCAGAGCCCAGTCCTCCACCATCCTGCCCCGCACATCCGTGCAACGGGAACCCCAGGCCAAATTCTTGGCGTTGAAGTCCCCGAGCACTAGCACGGAGAAGGCGTGGTTTCTGGCGACGACGACACTCAACTCTGTTAAAGAGTTCTGGAACTCGGCGAGAGTTCGGCTCGGAGAGAAGTATACTCCCACGACTACAATCTCTCCGAACCGTGCTGCTACGCACCCCTGTCCCTTCGTGACACCTTCGAGGGACGAGGAGTAAAGGCTGACGCAAACTAGGTCGGGCCGCATCGTATCGCAACGCATTGCAAAAACTCTCATTCATCACTTTCGTACATTTTCTATGAACCAACGCACACTACAGGCTTTTTTGTATGAAAAAGTGTTGCGGCTGTAATATCGTCTTCAGAGGGTTTCTTGGAAATAATTTTCTTGGAACTGAGTACTTATTTTCCGTGTCCCACCGGAGGTTAACTTCCGCCAACCGTAATCGGCAGTTAAGATTCTTTATTCCTATAATGGTATATACCTACTCCTTCATTTTTCGGAAATGGCAAAAACTTATACATAATATTTATATTATATACAACTTGCCGCTACAATAGCGACATTAATTTTACACACGGGTACGGCTAGTGGCCAGTAATCATAAAAATTATAACAACATAAAATAATTCGTAATGCGCTGCACATAGGGCGGCAGTCTTTCTTTTAGTTCGCCTGCTCTTTGCACGTTATTCGTTTTAATTTAATTGATGCCATGTTATGATCCGTGACCCCGGCAAATGACCCAATGAATGAAATAAAGAAGCGCATTATTAATGCGCTACTTTATTTAAGTACAGAATGCTCCAAGATGCTAATTAGAAAATTGTAAATAAATAACGTTTTATAATATTAAAATCCTATCCTTTCCTACTAATAATTTAAATATTAAATTAAATAATATTATAAACGTGAAAGTTTGTATGGATGGATGGATAAATGGATGTTTGTTACCCTGTCACGCAAAAACTACGGAACAGATTTGGATGAAATTTGGCACACAGATGGTTTATAAACAGAATTAATATATAGGATACTTTTTATCCCGATATCCCTACGGGATCGAAACTTATGTGGGTAAAACTGCGGGGCGCAGTTAGTATGTTCATAAAACGAAAACGCGAAACCGTATACGTGTGTTAAATTAATGTCGCCATTAAAGCGCCACGCTGTATACTCATACATGTTTAGGAAACGGAAAAATGGGTAAATAATATAATACTTATACATTATGCGTACCTGTTACAAATACACTAAAAAACGTGGCCAGCCACCAGGCCGCTTTCGTCGACGACGGCGAAAACATGTGTCCGTCGATGATTAGTCTGAAACAAATACAAACAAACATGAGTTTCGAAGATATTATTAAAAATTTCCATGAATAAAATATTTCTAGATTTCTTCATAAACCTAACTAGCTGTGCCCGCGGTTTCACCCGCATAAGTTTCGATTTCGTGGGAATATCGGGATAAAATGTATCCTATGGTAACACATAGGATACATTTTATCCTGGTTATAGACTATCTGTGTGCCAAATTTCATCCAAATCCGTTTATTTATTTATTTTATTTAGGTTAACCTACAATTGTTTACACGTTCAGTAGTTTTTGCGTGAAAGAGTAACAAACATCCATCCATCCATATAAACTTTCGCATTTATAATATTAGTAGGATGTTGCGACTAATATTACTATGTAGCGTAGTTATATTAGAACGTTTGAAAAGACGATCTAATAACGTGACACGGTATAGGAAGAAAGATTTAGGGTCGGGGTCCTGGGATCGATTTTTTGTCGGACAAAGTGTTATTACGCTTTTTTCATCAGGAATGTCTCAGTAGCAACGCTTTTACATAGGACTTAAACAAAATTGGCGAACTATGGGTGTACTGAAGGTACACCTCTGCCGAATTCTTCGGGGAAACAAGGCGTGATACTTTTCTGGCGAAAAGTTAAGGCTACCAAACACACGAATATAATGCACAGTGCATTTTCTACGAAAATGGAGATTCAAAGAATTCCCCAGGCACCTGCCTATTTACCTAATGCTTTACATACTGATGTTGATTTATTTTTGTATCCATGTTTACTTCTGTTTCCATGTTGATCTCGAATGGAATGAAAACAAAGCTTACGAATTTGTCATTTCAACGTGTAAGTCGATTGCGGAAAGGTGTTCGACATTGTTTGTGTGTGCTACAAAGATAATATGTACGGAGGTGTTCGGTAAAGTAAGTACCTACTCGGCCGTAAATGTGTTACATTGTGTTTCCGAAAAAAGTGGGGTTTTGTAGAGCGTCATCTCTGTTACTCTTTTTATATCTTCGTCAGTTTTCAAATTCTTTCCTTTTTCAAGTCAGAACACAGTACTTTTTGAAGCTATGGCACTGAGCTGACTATCGCACAGAAAACTTTAGTTAGTTACTGGATAACCAATATCAAAAATTTAAAATTTAAAAAACCCCCGACGGCGGGAATCCCTATAAAAAGAAAAAAATAACCTTGAAATTATGACCCTACGTAAGTACGTATGAAATTTTTTGATTAAATGTTGTCCCGTCGGGGGACCGCTCTAATTATTAGCCAACCGTTCTGTTAAAGATTAAATTAGTAGCAGTCCCCCGACAGGACAACATTTAATCAAAAAATGTAAACAAAAAAAACAAAATTAAAATCGGTTCATCCGTTCGGGAGCCACAGACAGACATACACACACACACACCCCCACACACACACACACACAGAGAGAGAGACACGTCTAACTTATAACACCCCGTCGTTTTTGCGTCGGGAGTTAAAAAGGTCAAAAAGGTGGCTGGGATAGACTGGATGCGGAAGGTGTAAGAGAGACGCGTAATTAGTTAGACACCTTAGATCTTTATAACCCAAACTGGGCGTTGCAGCTTCTAGTTTAAATAGCAGCAATTACTGAAGACTTTTGAGCAAAGTACAAGTAGATAGACATGTATATCTCAGTATAAGATACGAACATAAGTCCCTGTTCACTTGAATAAGTTGGATGGTTCAACTAAGCACTTTCAACAAGGTACGATTTAACCTCAAGATCTCTCGAACCAAGCCAGAAAGCCTTAGTAGTTGGACGATGCTTGTTTCAAAATTATAGGTGCAAGAACAACGGTCTGGAGCAAGTTATCGCAGCACGTGACTTCACGCGGTTGCGTTGAATTTTGCGCTCAATCTGGTAGGATATCCTTTCTTGGAAACAAGTTGAGCAGGGCTTGAATATATGATGAACTTACTTGTGTTTTTATAAAGGTATGTGGTTGTGCTTCTATTTTATGTAGCATAAAAATAGTAAGTACCTATTTAATAAAAGCATCATATCAAAATGCTAAATATTTGCTTTGTTATTCATTTTATTTTGTTATGTTTGTGCACGCAATTTAATTTAATTTAAAATGGTAATTAATTTTAATTTGCCTTTTACAATTTGGTTTATTGGATTCGTTTAACAATTTAACAAAATTATGAAATACCCAACGTAACAAATTATACTGTTATTACTTCCAATGTTCATCGCTACAAGATCTGAAGATATTACAATATTCCTGCAATCACTCAGAATATTCCGCGAAATAATAGGAAACGGATAAACAGCCCTCAAAGGAGATGAGTTGATCCCAGCGTTGATAATTTGAGTTTTATTGAAACAGATGGCTTGAAAAATTGTGCTTTCAAGAAAATAATACATTGTAACCAGGTAAAACAGGAACTTTTTGGAGTTTTCAACTGTTAATGTACCTGGCTGATGTATTTTCTTTAGTTTCTCTTCTCCCTGCCAATCTTTAATGGTGTCGTTACTGGCAGTATTAAGCAGATACAAAGTTTTTAAACATCCAGTCCTGGCTTTTAAGACAGTCAGTCCTGGACTAATGGAATTAAAAACTTTTAAAGTTCGACGCTTTCCTTTATTGTTTGAAACAGTAGTTGAATTTAATAGTGTACATTTTGTGGAAAAAAAGGCTACGTAAGCAATTTTGTAAAGAAATTGAATTATTGTGTCTGCAAAAGTCGTAGACACAAGAATTCAATTTCAGTTTTAATGAATGACTTAAACACTTTTTATGGGTTAGAAATTAGGTTGGTATATACAGAAACTTTTTATTTTTGAGTAAGCACTTCATTAGTTATGAGCAGTTTTCCCGCTGACAGCGATGCGGACGAATTTTTTGATGCCCTATGATTCCATACCCTTGTTTTGTTTTAAATAAATGTACATATTATTATTTTAAGGGTTGATTTTGCAATCGACCGATAATTTTTATTCGTGGGATAAAATTGACCTCTGACAGTTTTTGTATGGAAGAACTGTCAAAAATTCGAAATTATTCCTCCGATAAGGTTATCTGGCGTTGGAAAAAATCAGCCCTAAGTCTAAGACTGCTGCAGGGCTGGCATTTTTCCAACGCTAAGCTTAAGCTAAGGCTTAAGCTTATATATTACGTAAATAAAATCTTGTTTAAAAAAAATACTCACACTTAGTTATTGTATTTTTTGTTATGAGAAATTCTGGTGTTCAGTGTATTTTATTAGTGACAGGCTGAACTGATGCAGTTTATTCACGAGTTTTAACGTAGCGAGGTTGTTAACTATAGTCAGAATCCAACAAAAGTTATAGGTACCTATCCGTCTGTATTTTTAAATAATGAACCGGTTTAGTCGGTGTAATGCAAATTCCATTGTAGAATCAAATAGCTTTTTTTATTCTGTTTGAAATTATTCTTACAAATAATGTGGTGTGTGTGCAAGCGTAGACTTGCTATTAAAATACAAGTTCTTAGTACTATATCATTTATCTGCCGGTGAAATGTCGAATTCTGCACCTCTTGGCATTAAAAGTTACAAAAGAAACGTCGTTGTCGTTCAAAGTAAACCCACGTCTTCCCTGAGCGGGAGATACTGGCACGAAAAAAAAAACCTACTCACTTTTAAAAAGCATTTTATGGTTTAGTTTAGTACCCTAAGTTTGCTAACGGAACCCTATTACTAAGCCTCCGCTATCCGTCCGTTCGTCCGTCCACCTGTATGTCAGCAGGCTGTATATCATGAACCGTAATAGGTAGACAGTTGAAATTTTCAAATGCGTATTTCTATTGCTGTAACAAATAATAAAAGTTAAAAATTAAAGGGGCTCCCTTTAGTTTTAAACTTCTATAAAAGAAACGTGTTTTTTTCGGCGTTTTTTTCTTGTGTGCAAGTCCGATTCGCACTTGGCCACTTTTTCTTCCTCAAAAGTATGACGTAGGAAACGTGTGGGTTGACTATCCGAATCCGTAGCCTCAAAGCCCAAACCACGCTTAAATATTTAAAGGTGAATTCCATATAGGATGTTGTTTTTCCGTAAGTGTACATCACACTCTTTCTTTACATACTGAATAGACACACGCTCATGAATGCTGAGGTAATCCATTCCCTTGGTAGACGGTTTCAACTGGCGAAAGATAAGCACCATGTATAATATATTCTGTTTTCCTTTAACGTGTGAACCTAACCTGCACTCTTTGTAAGCTTTTCTTTTATATTAGTTTGTTATCTAGATGTTTTCTTTAAAGTGAGGAGCTTAAAGACTTATTTGGCTTGAGAAGGACGCTTGTTGTTTACAAAGGATTATCATCATCATCTGCCTAGCCTTTTCCCAACTATGTTGGGGTCGGCTTCCAGTCTGAACGATATGATAGAGTACCAGTATTTTACACGGAGCAACTGCCTATGTGAACCTCACAAACTAGTTCCCGGGTAATACGTAGTGAGACTGGTTGTCAGACTTCGACATTCTTACGATCCGTGACGACTGTCAAAGATCCACGAAAAACAGGCGGGACCTACGGATTCCCACTGCTGGGACACATGCCTTGGTGAGAGGGAGTGGGCCGTAATCCGCCAATCGGGCCCAGTGTGAATTGGTAAATGTCACGTCTTCGAATTTTTTGGTTGTAGGACATGTCGGTTTCTTCACGATGTTTTCCTATAACACACAAACAGAGTACGAACGGGTTCAAACCTACGAGCTACAACTCCTTCGTCGCGGCCGTTACCACTGGGAACAAAAGTCAAAGTCAAAGTCAGAAAACTCTTCAAACACGTGTTCAAATCTTTGAACACATGCCGCTTGCGCGTGCTTTTTTTTGTGCCGAAAAAAAACTAACAGCTCCAAAGTTTCGAAACAAAAAACATACTAAAACAGAATAATAGTTGTTATTTATGTAAACATTCCTCTAAATTTACTGGTAGTTACGTTCCAAAGGGGAGTGGAGGTAACATATAACCGGAGACTGATTGGCAGCATGTTGATAGTGTTGGTAGTTACAAGTAAGTAGTAGTAGCCAACTACCGATACTGTAGCGATACTAAAGCTCCCAAAGGCATGTTAAGTTCGTCGGAGTTTCGATTAAAAAGTCGATTTTGGTAAATGAATACATATTTTTAGGAAATAATACTAACTTTTAAGTCCCCACGTGTTGTTTTGATATTATTGTCAACAAACAATAGCACTTCTAGTGACTTTTTTTTGGTTATGATCGTATTTCTCACCATTCCCGTTAGACGAAGTATAATTTTTACTACCATTGTAATCTAGAGATCATAATGAAAAAATCAACATGCGTTTCATTAATAGACGCCACAATTTTTTGTGGGCCTAATCGTCGTACAAAAAGATCTATCTCCTTTGCCTTAATTTCAGTATAAAAGTGGTTTTTTAAATGGATTAGGGCTGTTTCCCAAAACAGAGTTACGTGTCAAAAAAGTGCTACGCTTTTGCTAAATCGTAGCCGTCAATGCTACCGAAGTAAAGCTAAGGTTTCTTAAAACTGCAGTGGCCGCCATATAGCGTCCGCGATTTACCAGCGAGTGACGTCACTGAAACGTTATTTATGAAAGTAAGTTGGTGTGTTATCCAAGACAGCGTTTTTTGACAATCAAGCCCCGCGGCAATAATTTAAACTGTAACTGCAGCCGTTATGTGGCGGCCACCGCACTTGCAGGAAACGGGGCTACCGTTTCCTGCAAGTGCGGTGGCCGCCTGTTAAAGAGTCGAAGCGACTGCGATGACTATTGATTAAGATCTGTAAAACGATTTCTATACAACCAGTCTAGTCTGTAAAAATCTGACCGTGAACATTTAGTTGAAGTGAGCTTGAAGTGAGCTGTCAGTCCACCAGCAGTGTGATTCTGTAACCATCTCACCGTGAAAACTTAGGTAAAGTGAGCATGGAGTGAGCTGTCATTCCAACTAATGCTACGGATTGACACTATTAACAGCTCACTCTAAGCTCACTTCACCTAGCTTTTCATGGTGAGATTTTTACAGAATTGATCGGCTGCTCTGTCAATAGTGAGCTGTCAATAGTGTCAATCCCTAGTGACACTATTGACAGCTCACTTCATCTCAAATATTCACGGTGAGATTTTTACAGAATAGATCGGTAGATTCTTCATCAAAATCGCGATAACTGTGACCACGCCTTTAATCACACAATAGCGATAGACGGAATCAAAAGAATTTCTCGAGCTGCATTTTCAGAGCGGCCATTGCTCTAAGTTGAAATGCGTTTGTTTAGGTCTTGTAGTCACAATGCTGCATTGCTGTAGTTGAAATAGCAGTAATATCAAACGTCGTCGTTCCTCGCTATCAATTCCTCGTGGACACGTTAATGGTCTATAGGACTGAAGATTCGTAGCTTAATGGCTGTTGTATCTTTTCAATCTGCGAAGTTAAGCTGTGATTGCAGCGATTTGTGTTAGGATGGGTGGCCGTTCTTTATTCTGTATTTTCTTTATGGCTTATGGCAGCGAGCTATTTTAAAGTGATCAAAGGGTGGCATGTAAATACAAGTGGCGTGGATAATATAAAAGGACCAACTGTATTTCTAAATCTGTTCCCATACCCACAGATTAACTGAGAAAACGATTTTGTGCGGCTTTGATAGTCTAAGTCAACAAATAAATAAAATTGAACTGTCTGTTTATAATGTCAAAATAACAGCTTTATGCTAAATGGTGAAAGTATAATACGATACTTATAACAAAAACACAATGATTAATTTTTTTGTGTCTGTCTATTTGTTTGTTCCGACTAATCTTCGAAATAGCTAGGGAGCTGGGACAGGGATTTTGACGGGACTTTCATTGGCAGATAGTTGATGTTATAAGGAGTAACTAAGGCTTCTTTTATGAAAAAAGAAATAGGGTTCCGCGCAAAAAAAATAAAACCCATGAAATTACATTTGTTTTACGACATACACGCAAAAAAAGTCGCGGGCACAGCTAGTTTAATAACAAAACATACATACCTTCATACGAGATACAATAGGTAAATAATAATAATAATTTTATTAGTGTCTCTTATAATGCATATTGGCAAACTCTAATAATGCCTGAAGCAAAATAAGATGCAAAAATAACAGTATAAATTCTAATAACATGATAAATAATAAAGTATCTGCAGTAAAGAAAACAAAGGTATTTGCGAAGTTATTAATATTGCTAAACAAACTCATCATGTTTGTGCTCTTCTAGATAACGTTGCAAACGCAGGCAACGTGTACTTCAAGTAATTACTGTCATCGGCAAACAGCATGCACAAGGGTGCCCCCTCCTGTATGTCCAACGGCGGACATACAGGAGGAGGCACCCTTGTGCATGCTGTTTGCCGATGACATTGTTCTTGTCGGTGAAGATGGATCTGCAATCCAGAGCAGATTGGAGAAATGGCAACAGAAGCTGGAGGATGCTGGCTTGAAAATCAGCAGAACCAAAACTGAACATATGTTCTGTGATTTCGGTGGTCTCTCCAGTTCTAGAGCCATAGCGCTTGGTGGCGCGCTTCTCCCAGTCTGCAACGACTTTAGGTATCTGGGTTCACTCGTGCAAAGCGATGGCGAAATAGATCGGACGGTTAAGCACAGAATAAACACTGGATGGATGAAATGGCGGCCGGTCACGGGAATAATTTGCGACTCCCGCATTCCCCTTAAACTTAAGGGGAAGATATCCAAAACCATGGTTAGACCTGCTATCTTGTATGGATCAGAATGTTGGGCCACAAAAGGGATGAATGAAAGGCTCTGGAGGAATGAATGCTCAGAGGGATGGGTGGTGTTACACGAATGGATAGAATAAGAAATGAGTATATAAGAGGAAGTCTGAAAGTGGCACCGGTAACTGAAAAGTTGTGTGGAAACCGATTGTCATGGTATGTGTTACGGAGGAATGAGGAAAATGTTGTCAGGAAAGTTTTGAGTATGAATGTCGATGGCTATAAGAGTAGGGGAAGACCAAAGAAACGATGGATGGACTGTGTGAATGATGATGTGGTGAGAAAGGGGGTGACTGTCGAGATGGCGGCTAATAGAGGAGTATGGAAGAAAAAGACATGTTGCACCGACCACGAATAAATTGGGATAAGGGCAGGAGAATGAGCAACTGAACTATGTTACGTCCAAAGGCAATACAAACCATAATGTCTCCTTTTGTAAGCAATTAAGGAATTCAATACAAAGGATCATCATTTATTTCATACCCAACACTTAAAGTTAAACTTAACTTAATAAAACATTTAAAAAAATACTGCTGTCTTAAGGAAATTACCTCTTAAGCAGTTTTTACTATTACAACTAAAGTCTACCATTAACCCCCCGGCTGCTATTTGAGTTTGATAATGCCAAAAAATATATTTTAATAATAAGTTTATGGTTAAAACTTGTTCAGGGTGTTAAATTCAATTAAAAGTTGGTATTTCATAAAAGTATTTTCTTTCTTTCTCTTTCTTATTTATTTAACGTTATGCTTAAAATCCTTGTTATTACATAAAAATATGATTTTTGGCATTTTCAATCTCAAATAGCAGCCGTGGGGTTAATTTTAGGCTTTCGCTGTAATAGTAAAGAATTCTCAAGCTATTATTTTCCATAACAGAATAGTACTTTTTTTCTGAATTGCACTTTAATTTTTGGGTATAAAATGTTCAATACTTGAATGATGTCCTTTTCAAAACACAACACAGTATGAATATTAGGTACGCCATAATTGTGAAAAATATATTAACAGTCGCTATATCAATTTGTTAATGTAGCTCCTTATCTCATTAAACTGTAAAGGGGATCTCGTGGCTAAATAATAACAGCCGCACGGCTCGATCGAAAGTTAAGCTACGCTAGCCTCGGTTGGTTCGTGGATGGGTGACCATCCATTACATACCAAGACCCCTTCATGCCTCGGAAAACACGTTAAGCCATTGGTCGCAGCTGTCATTCTTAGATCTTAGACAGTCGTTACAGGTAGTCAAAAGCACAAAAGTCTGACTACCAGTCTTACCAAGGGATATCGTGTTACCTAGTAAACGGGTTGTGGAGGTCAGATAAGCAGTCCCTCCGTGTAAAATACTGGTATTCGGCTGCATCCGGTTAGATTGGAAGCTAAACCCAACATAGTTGGGCAAAGGCTAGGCAGATGATGATCTCATTAAACTGAAAAACATCAAGGAAGAAGCAAAATGTAGTTTTCCAGAAAGATAGAAGTACGGTTGATACAGACAATCAACCAAAAATGGACAGTATTGCCAGTAAAGGCTTCAAGGCGAAATGTAACTATCAGTGATGGAATAAACTCGATAAAAAAATTTGAGAGACAGACAGACCCATTCCCTGTATGCTGAACTTCACTCAATTCAAAAATCAATTCGTGAACACATAGAAACTTTAATCTCGCTGTTTCAATATTGTACGTACGAATGAAAGAGAATATAGATTGTAGCAGGTGCATATTCCGGTGTTACGTGTGAGTCGAACGACATATGTGGGTTACTGTGACGTTCTACTGGGCTCTGTTATCGTTTTTATATATCTGTGGGATTTATGACTATTTTTTCAGTATTTTTTTTTTTAAGAAAATTTTCATTTGTTTTATGTTTGACGATTATCCCTATGTCTATTGGAAAATTTCTGTATTTAAAAGGATTTTGATGGAATCTATTCTGGGAATATAAACAGCGATCACCGATCCGTCTACCAAGCGATGTTCACTGTACATACAATCCGGCCGTCGGGAGAATGCCTTGCTGACATCTGTCAGTGCAACAATTTTAGTAGCTATTTATTAGCTACTAAAATTGTTGATCTTTGCAAAACACGTCTTCGTTTGTATGAAACCGGCAGGTATCAGGAACGAGTTCTCTCGACGGCCGGACTGTAGTAGTAATTGCGTGGCCCATGTTCAGCAATAGATGTTTATGCCGTGCTAATTCTATTAGGGGGCAAACATGGTCAGATAATGCACAGAGTAGAGAGGCTTAGAAGGAGAAAGGGGAAGCCTTTGACCAAAAGTGGGACATAATAGAGGATAACAAAAAAAAGGATCTTATTTTTATTCAGACAACTTATTCAGGGCGGTCCAAATAGTGAAGTCATAAAAAAAATCTAGATTCCTCATGCCCTGGCTATCCGAAAATACCCCATGTAGGAGTATGTTCCGCGATTCTTGATAGTTATCGAGTTACAATAACTTTAATAGGAACCGTATATATTTATTAACTAGTGGAATAGCCTGTATACCTCTCCTTCTTACTAATTTACTTTGGATGAACATGCAGCGTCTTCAAAGTTCAAACACCAAAGCGCATTCTAGGCCAAGTGATCATTTTTCTAGACTTTGTGGTATACTGCTCACTTTAAAGTTTAAACTCACTAACGTTAGTGGTGTACGTGACTACAGGCTTCTAACTCGAGTTTTCCTTGAAGTTCCATTTATTGTTTGGATACCTAGTGTTTCTGTTAGCATTCCCTGCCGAGTTTCCAATAATACCTATTGTTAACTGTGGTTTGTATTTGGAGAATAGATAAACAAACAAGAATGATTGATGATGATTTAAGTTATTTTTGGGTAATCAAGGACCGTGTCTGAAGAAAATTGTGGGTATTAAAACCTTTATAAATTAGGTTTGTGTGAATCAATACTCGTGTCTTACGATGTTTGTATTTCATTTTAATGACAATGTGTCAGATCATTATACGAATAGACATAAAATTTCCGTTTCAATTAGATACGCGAAGACTAATACTAAAAAGTACTCTATTTAATTCAAAACCCGACGATGTAACAAAAAATGAATGAATGACGTATTAGCGCAGAAAGCTTTCTAATCAATAGGACTCCAACTGACATTAGGGACTGCCAAACTGTTGCAGTTTTTAAGAGAAGAGTGAAAGAACACTATCTGGCCACTTCATCATAGTTGTGTATGTATTTATTATTTTGAGTATGATATAATTGTTATCATTCTAGAAATATTTATTTTAGAAGTATTTATGTATGTTTATTTGTATGTATGTTAGTATATTCTCGTAATTTTTGTTTAGTTTTTAAGTGAATTGTTTTTTGATTATATGTAATATTTTTGTCTCCTTTGCTGTCTACATCTCTGTATCTATTGTCCTATCTCAGGTATGCTGGAAGAGATTTCTTATGAAATAAGCATCAGCTCTGTACCTATTTTTCCTGTTCTGTTTTTCATTGTCTGTTTATATATGTGTGTACATATAAATGGTAAATAAAATAAAATAAAATATAGACTCTTTACACCCCACCTTATAAGACACACATGCTAACACAGTAGACACAAAACTCCGCCATCAAAATCGGCCCTCACTCACCAAAAACACGCACCAACCGATAATCCTATTCATTCTCACGATAAAGTCAGAGCGAGCAGTTTTCATAAGCAATCGTCGCGTTGGGCCGTTCGTCGGACCCACAAGATTCAATTACGCGGGCGCTGACGTAGCAAGAGTAGTGTCAGAAGTTTAACCAGCGCCCGTCCGCGCCTGCAATCGAAGGGAAATACGACCGGGGACCTCCAGAATAAGGATGGGAACTCTTTGAGTTATTGTATTATGGGCCAGGTGGGAACTTGGGTAAGGAGTGATTCGATTTGGCAACTTTTTTCTGGGTGTGAAATATCTTCTATCAGTAGATATTATGTTTATGAACTTTAGTTTCTACTAACTTAGAATGAAGGAAACATTCATTTCTCAAATTTAAATAAATTATCATTATTTTCATGACTAGCAGATATATTGACAAACCTACTAATACAACCACTAATCAGAGGGCTAATTCCCGTAATTTTAAGAATATTCACAGTCTGATCTCAGTCTCAATCTGTCAAAACACCTCTAATTTCCCTGCATTTTTGACAAGTTTTTGACATTGACTGTCGCTGAGATGAGATAGCGACTAGATTTTGAACGTTTTTAATTACCAGAATTGGTCATCAGATAGCTAAGTTTCGATCCCGTGGGAATATCAGGATAAAAAGTATCCTATGTGTTAATCCTGGTTATAAACTGTCTGTGTACCAAATTTCATCCAAATCCGTTCTGTAGTTTTGGCGTGAAAGAGTAACAAACATCCATCCATCCAAACTTTCGCATTTATAATATTAGTAGGAAGTAGTAGGATATATTACGGAAAGAATAGTCTGTTCTTTCGAAATTATAGGCAAAAATACAGCATCATATAAAATCAAGATATTTGACAAATAACAATGTCGACATATCTTTAGTAAGTATATAAAGTCTACTAGACTACCTATATTTATGTGATGCTGAAAGTTTTGCAATTACTGTCTATATGCAACTTGAAGCCGTTTCAGGACTACCGCATCTCGTATTGCTCGCTACGAGTTCCTTTCCGTTCCTTTCCGAGGTACGCTGGTATGGTTCATAATATATGCAGACGTACGTATATTTTAGATCTATAAAGCCTGCAATTAAAACTGCATTCAGCCGACATAGAAAGAAAATAACGCAGAACCATTTCTAAAATAAGAAAAGTAAACTAGAGAACAATTTGAACAACGAAACACAATTTCCTCGCTGAATTTCACGCTTCAAAAATATTTCAACTCGATTAATTCTTTAACCGCAAATCGATGCAGGAATGTAGTTTCATTTGATCTGAACGGCAATCAGTAAACATGGGCCAAGAAATAAATATCCCGTGTGGGAGAATCCCGGGGGAACTAATTGCAGCCCTAGCTATATTGATGGCACACTACCTACACCCCGGGATCAATGTAAATTATCTATACCGGATCCACAAAATGCGATTATCGTCCGTCATTCTTGTTTTATTTCGTTATATTTTTGTAATGGTCTAAGCTATGGGATATCATTCAATCATACATTTCATCAGTAGACATCATAAATAGTAATAACTTCCATTATTCGTGATACCCGTGACACCACTTCATCAGAATAAAGGCTTAATAAATTACTTAACCAATAACTGAGTGGAACACGAAAAACCAAGATATATCTTTTTTTTTTTAAACATTGCCCCACACTAGGAATTACTCCTGTATCGTGGGTGCGTTTACAAACATTTAAACTCACATACACAAACAGCTAGACCCGGAACAACTACTTGTAGGTCATACAAATAGTTGTTCCGTGCGGGAATCGAACCCGCGACACGCAGTGCAGCAGTCAATCGCTCAACCACTGCGCCAACCGTGCCGTCAAAAAAACTTAAAACCAATTAAAAATAATATCCAGCAACAAATAGCAATAAATATCGCTATAACGAAAAACCATTCGTGTCTAACGGACGAACAAAAAATAAATGCCCTCTTTAATCATTTCAAAATGGTTACGGACGAAAATCTTACAAAGGATTACAAAACAGAATGCGAAAAGGATCTTACAATAATTGTAAAGAAAAAAACTGAGGAGAATTATTGTAACTAACGAAGGTCTGCAATTAAAGGACTTAAACCTTCGAAGCGATCGCCACGCGGGAACAGAACTGTAATTAAAACTTTGTTCCATAAACTATGATTAAAAACTCAGGGTTCGTGTACGATCCATTTTTATTTTTTGTTTGAAACTTATGACTTCGAACTTCATCGTTTTATATTGTTGGAGTGTAATGTATTATTAACGACGGACAGGTGACGATAAGTTATCCGTTCTCTGTGATATAATCTTCTGTTCTTTTCCTCGACTTTCTGTTTTAAGTGATGATAAAAGTTTCTGGTAATGTTGGGTAGGTATCTAACATAAAGTTTCGGTATAAGAACTATTGAGGGCATGGAATGATGAATTAAAATGATGATAATGAATAACCATTTTTAACGAATTCTATTTACATATGTATAAATATAAGGCCAGAGGTCACGAATACTTTATCCAGCGTCTGTCGTTAATAACATCCTTATTTACAAAATAAGTCTAATGATGACATCAAAAAGCTCTCAATCATAAGGTTTTCATAATTGCCTTTCTGCGAGAAAATTGTCAAAGTTCCGATATAAGATTTATATACATATTATTAAACAGTTTGTTAGAAGCAACGAGCCGTTTTAACGAGTCTATTAAATTTGTTGTTCAAACACGGTTTCTTTCATTCGATGTTTAAGAGCATAGCGGCGTAATAAATTCTTGCGAGGCTTACCTTAATAAATCCGGTTCGACTCAGATTCTCTAGCCGCCATAAATTGTTAAATAAATCGTTCGAACAACACGGAACGGATCGCCTGTGGACGATATCAAGTTGTAATTTGGGGACCAATTTTAACGTCCGAGTACTTTTAAATAAGGTTTAATGAGGCTTGAATGAAAATCCTCGGGAAAAATACGAACGATGGTAAAGAAAAAATGTTGCCAGAGATGTTTCAATGCAATTTTGTCTACCTGAATGGGTTTATCCGTAATCCTTTTATGATTAGTTCTATACCCGAGTTCAGTTACACTTTTAAGTTTTCCCGCCTAGCTATTCATTTTGTTCTCGATCTTATTCCGAGTTTCCTTAGTCTTGCAGCATAGATCGAAAGAATTAATAATAACAACGCATGAATGCTATATGACCTCTTGGGTTTTCGTGCTTGGAGTAGGTTTAGATTATGATATTTTTTTTTTTTAAATAGGCAGTGACTTAACCATGCACCCAATCCAATTAGGTTTTCGAAAGGGTGTTTTTTGCGATTAAATATTAAGCAAATCGAGTCTTAAATGCATTGGATTAGGGTTTTTTTTTATACATGAGGGTATTTTCTTATGAAACTAAGTTGTCAACTTTGGTAAAATCAGAAAACTAGCTTAGTGAGTTTTACATTGGGTAACATATTTACAGCCTTATTCATAAAAATCTCGCTAAGCACTCATTAGCTACTGTTTAGCTAACCATTTATTTTGCTCTTAATCAATGCTTAACTTTTCTTTATTCATAAACGCTAGTTAGCAAGTGATTAGTAGCGAAACGGAATACAGGTGAAATTATGCGTTCGGCACAGATTATAATCAAAATAGTTGACTAAAAAAAGGATTTTTTTGAATAAACTTGGAAAAACTACAATTTTTTATCTGTCGTGACTTTGGCAGATAAAAGTCAGAAATTTCACCAGCCTAAATAATAATAAAATAACGTATTATGTTTAAATCATTGTGTTTGCGATGGTAGCAATGATAATAATAAGCTCCAATAATTGGAGTAAACAGGCAAAGGTATTTATCTCTGAATTTATATCTACTTACTAATATAAACTGACCAAATTAATGTTAAAGCAATAGCCGATAATAGCTATGTATTTTCATGCCCTTTATGCCTGTTAACATGAATTTACTATTTTAGAGACTCTTTTAGACACAAGTGTGTCTATATTATATTACTTCCTACTGCTTTTGTAACGGGGTTTCGGTGTCTTTTAGTAATAATTATACGTGTTTACAAATACAAGTTTGACTGCCGCTATGAAAGCCACTATTAATACCTAGCACCAATATTATTTAACCTCGCAAAGACGGCGATGGAATGAGAGTGGCATGAGTAAAGAATGACACCCATGTCTTTGGAGGAAGAGTATTGGAAAACAAAAAGAATATAGAACAAAAATTTAGTTTTATTACGTAACAAAATAAATTATTTCTACAAAATATCTCTTATTATTTGTATGTGACTGCCACGACGTGGCTTTTCTTTATATCTGTACCATAGAATTGGCGTCATAAGATAACACGTGGGCACATGGGATAACACATTGAATAATCACTATCTTTGATAAGCTTTTTCACGAACTCATTCTCTTCAAACCTCCTGAGCACCTCACCCGCACCCACTGAGCAACCTCATTGAGCTTTCCCTATAAATCCTTTCATCATATGTACTTGGAATGAAGAATATGCAATAGGTAATCATTCTCGTAGCGGTTTTGTACGAGCTTTGTAGGTCTTCCTTCTTCTACTTCCCTCCGGCGTTTCGGAGTTATTAAACTCTGTAAAATCGTTTAGGAAATCCAGTAAAAGATTGTCGAAATCCATATTTACGCACTACTCGATACTATGAACAAACTAACCTCGAAGTGCAATGATCCGATCAGCTGATTCAAATAAAATCCGCCATGCTGCCTTTTAGCATCCTCATAACAGTGGTCCGGTGGTGTTTAATTTTGACAGCTACTAATCAATTGCTTAGCATCCTCTTAGTACTAAATAGCTATTATGAATAAGAATTCTGCTAATCATTTGCTTAGCAATTGATTAGTTTTATGAATAAGACTGTTTAAGTTTTGCCCTGTCCATTAGTTTAACCGTTTTTTGAAAGCTGTCTTAGAACGTACATATTCCAGATTACCTAAAAGTTAACTTTAAAATGCGGAATAATATAAATATACAGGCTGATTTTTTAAAGACCAGCCAAATTTAAGGATGTGGTACAGACCATCAAACTGAACAACTTTCTCCATGGGACAAATAGCGTAATCGCGAAAATTTTATCAACTGTCCCATAGAAAACTTCAATACCTATTCGACCTAAATGTATGGGACGGCTGAATTTTTATTCGCGATTACGATGTTGGTCCCACGGAGAAAGTTGTTCAGTTTGATGGTCTGTACCACATCCTTAAATTTGGCTGGTCTTTAAAAAATCAGCCTGTATACTAGATTCTTAGCAACTGTACGCATACTTCATCATTCTTCAGTAGAACTTCTTCTCACGAATGAACTACATGTATTGTAAGAAAATATAACTTATTAAGTAGCTTTTTCCTGCGGCTTCTCCTGCGCGGAGGTCGGAAATTACCACGGGATCGTAATATCGTCGACCGTAATATTGTGACTGCTGCGCTGCGTGTTGCGGGTTCGATTCCCGCACGGAACATTATTTGTATGACCTACAAGCAGTTGTTCCGGGTCTGGCTGTTTGTGTATGTGAGCTTAAATTTGGCTGGTCTTTAAAAAATCAGCCTGTATAAACTGCTTAATCTTATTGAATTATCTTATTTATGACTTCTTACAGACGTAATACCGCACGTGTATCAGTTTTGACAAAAAATATTATTGCTCACTAGTTCGATTTGTCAAAAAACGGTTAACCTAGTGGACAGAGTATAGTAACCGATAAATTGGTCTGCACTCTTTTGTTGAGAGCTGTACGGATAAAAAATGGGATCACTTCTTTTCGCATAATATTATTTTTCCTAATATGCTTTGGCATAACAATTTTGGTATAATTTGTTTTGACATAATAATACTTTGCTATATTTTTTTGTGGCATGCAGTTTATGTTGGCATAATTATCTTGAAGGCTAATTTGTTTTGGCATAAATTTAATTCGCATAACTAGGCCTAATGACTATTAGCATAATGACTATTTGCATATATGTAGTATTTAGGCATACAATTATTAGGTATGATGGTTCCTGATATTTACTTCTGTTATTGGATCATATGGGTTGGGTTAGGTTAGAACAGTGACCATTAACGCGCGATGGCGAGCGAGCGAAGCGAACGTGCCGCGGTAGCGGCCGCCAAGCGCCAAATCCCCTTTATTGTTGGTGTTGTGGATTGTGGTTTGCTTACAGAATTTTGATTTTTTTTTTAAAGGATTAAATGACAACTTTGCAATAATACACTTAGGGACACAATAGTTTTGACACCACCGTCCACTTAGAAAAATAAAGAAAGATTTATTCTACCTCAAGTGCCTACAAATTTTATTAGAGCTATATTGTATAGAATAGTGTATTAGTGTCTAACATTTTAGGAGTTAATTACTCGTATTATGCTTATTTGTTATGCCTATAAAGAATATGTTTTAATATCATTATGCGTAAATAAATTTATGCTTTAGAATGTTATGCATAATCATTATTATGATTAGAGAAATTATGCTTTCAAAAAATTATGCATAAGCTGTTATGTGTAAATAATGTTATGCGAAAATATAATTAGGAGAAACAAAAGTATGCCAATTTATATTAGGTCTTACAATTTTATGCAAATGGATAGGGAACCATAAAAAATACATGTGTAGCAAATATCTTATGATCATTATTTTGGTTTCTTCAAATAAATGTGTGCGTGTTTCAGTTAAATATGGAAGTTTAAAAAAAAAAATTTTTTTTTTGTACAACTTGGAGACTGGCTTACTTTGTCTTGGCCGCACTGCCCCCAAGCAGATATTAATGTAGGTGAGGATGACGCAAACTATGTAGGATATATCAAACTATGTAGGATACATCAAACTATGTAGGATACATCAAACTATGTAGGATACATCAAACTATGTAGGATACATCAAACTATGTTTCGGAAGGATCTAAGTAGTGACATCATCATCATTCTCCTGCCCTTATCACAATTGAGTCGTGGTCGGCGCAACATGTCTTTTTCTACCATACTTCTCAAAGAAGATCGCAATGAAAATTGAATTTCCGTGTTTAGCACTTCCATGGTAGACCCCCGTCTGTTCCCTTCTAGTTATCAGTACAAATGGCAGCTGTATTATCATATTATTACTCGCCCCCGTCATCTTATTTGCAATATCCGTCCTGAGGTAGGATTTAGGATATTCTAACATAATATTTTCTTAGCACGTAATGACCCATAAAATCAGTGTAAGGCGAGACCGTCAGATATTAACAAGTACGTTTGACGACTAAACACTGCAAGAACAATGGTTCAGAATGGGTTTGACTCTTTGTTCTTGAGCATTCAGCAGCTTGTCTTGAAACAAAATATATTTGTGTAAGCTGGATACGAACCTCATTCAACAAGTCTATATCGCCATAGATGAAAAACAAACTTCAGTAGCTGAAGCTAAATTGGAAATTGCTCCTAAAATACACATCGGTGTACATGAAGAGATCGAGAGGCGTAGAGGCTACGATCTTGGCTTATTTTTGCGTTAAAAACCCACCTGTTCGTTCAAAGATAGTAAAAGATATTGGAATTATTTTCAGGGTTCCCCAAAACATATTTACAAACGAATAAAGTGCGTACATAACAGCGCTCGGTGGAACGGTACATAAATCGGACGGGCCGTCTATTGAATAAGCCACAATTCTGCATGGACACTCCCCATTATTACACACCGCACCGTTCGGCAACGTCTATTGTGTCAGTCAGAAAATCCATACTGAATCAATGCCACAGAAATGAAGGTTTTATTGGTATTTTTGTGCGGCTACTATTATTCTTTCGCCTTAAGCTTCCAGCTTTGTGTGAGGTCAAAGAATTACATATTACTTGCAAAAAGCGAAGTTTTGGCTTCTGGGAAAAATATGTGTAAAAAATGTATAGTGATTTTCCGGCATTAAAAATACCACAAAAACTTCGTCGTTCATTATGAAAGCCTAAAAAAAATTGTAATTACTTATTTCTTTCGGAACCAAAAATAGTTTAGCTCTTTTATCGTCCATTATTGCATCCCTGATGAGAAAGCTTCGGGGGAGCACCAACTGCATTTTAAAGGTGATAGTAGATAAGCCTGACAGCCCGTTCCAGGGGCACTGGACCTGTATGCACAGGTGAAAATTTTTATTTTTAGTTTAGTTTAATGAGAATGTTACTAACATAGTTTATAAGTGTTACTAACAACAATATGAATCATTTGTGTTCGAAAATAAATAATAATTATAATGTTTGTTGACATAACCGTCCCGCATGATGAAAACCTTGTGAAAGCCGAGAAAGATTGGCTTGACTTGGCTCGCGAGGTTGTCGACATGTGGCATGTGGACTCTGCAATCATTGTGCCGATAGTCGTGACAGCCAATGGGTGGCTAAGAAATCTCGACCAACACCTGAGGAGGCTCTCGTTGGGCAGCTGGATCAAGGGCTCTGGGACACGGCTCGCATTGGCAGGAAATTCCTCTCTCTGGAACCCTGACCGCCGGTAGCTTGGACGCTGTTCCCGATACCGGTGGGCTACTATTTTTTATATTTTTTAATTATTTTTTTATCTTTTTCTTTAAAAAACTATTTAAAAGTGTAATTTGTAAGTATTTAAGTGAAATAAAGGAAATAATAATTAACAAAGCAAAAATCCTAACTGACATCAGTGAGGAGAACTTACTAAAAATGTATCGTTTTATGAACGAAAAATTCTTCCCCCTGAGCGTTGTTACTTTATTACCAAGTTTCAACATGGATCGAGATTACTTAAGAACTTTTGATACTTTCCGAAGACCTGAAATGAATTTAAAAGTTCATTCTTTATGCTCAATTATTCTTCGGTTTTATGTGATGGCAATTAATTGTTTGTACAAAGGAATTTAAATTGCGTCATTATAATTATTTTGGACACGTTTTTTGTACCTATTTGGTACTGAAACGCAGAATTCCTATGTTATATCTACGTCTATTAAGTCTATGGTTAACTACGTGTTTGGACATGTTAAAAAATCAGCCAGTCATCAACCATCAAAAATACATAATAGCAAAGAAACTGTATTAACATAAAATCTTTACGCTAAAAATTAATAAAGATATAGATGGTGACAGAAATACTTAATAAAGAGAATCTGAGGATGTACCTACTTGTAAAAAGGCACTATAGGGCTTTGAAAATAAATCATATCTACAACTGCCAATACCCTTTTTTTTCTTTTTTTTTTCTGGGTGGGAAATCATCAAATTCTAGACTTGATGATTTCAAGACTCCTCCCGCTCTGGGCGGAGCAGAAGGGAGTGTCAGACTTTTACTGACTAAAACCCACCCGTGTTCCTTCAGTTGCCTGTGCCAGGGGCCACGGTATCTCTTTCGAACAACCCGCAGCCCCGGCGGCATCGGCCCTAGCGGACCCCATCAGTTCGTGCTGACAGCTCTTTGAGGCGCGCGTGGAACACAACGCGCCGTCGACCCGGGCCTGGTCCTTGCCGGGCGGCGAGCTGCCCATAGCTCGCCGCCCGCAAGCCCGCGCCTACGGTGGCCGGGAGTCGGCTGTTGACTTCCGTCCAGGGCGTCTCCTGCGGCGGCTAGGCGCGCGAGGGTGCAGCGATTACCTCTCCCTCACGCGCTCCGCCTCCTCCTTCGCGAGCATTACTGCTTCGCAGAAGGAGGTGACGACGGTAAGTAGTTAGATCACTAGAAGTATAATTCAATATAACTTTATTTTGGTTAACCTAACAAATTCTTCTTCCAATAAAATACTATGAAGTGAGCTTGAAGTGAGCTGTGCTAGAGATTGACACTATTGACGTGACGTGACCGTGAATACTTGAGGTGAAGTGAGCTGTAATTCACTTCAAGTATTCACTTCAAGTACTTACCTACCACCTGAATTTGGGAAAGGTAATGTTACCATGTTACCAAAAGTATCAATCAATGTGTTCAATCCGATACAAAACCGGTGTCAAACCCGCCGTTCATACTTCCTACTTTCCTGCTAATTACCAAATACCAATGTAATTACTGAATCTAATTAGCATGTATATAATCTGAGGTTTCTACTGTGGTCGGTACAAGGACTAGAATGATAAACTGTTAAATATGTTAGAAATCAACCTACTCACTTAGCGATTTTCTAATACCTAGATTATGATTGTCCTTAGCTGAATCGTGAGAATGTCATTTTGATATTTTCATACCTCACGTCCAATAAGTAGTTTTTGTAGGTGTTTTAGTTTTGTAAAAATGTTTTTTATATTAATTCATATTGGATTTATTGTAAACACACTTTAAAATTAATTGTAATAAGTTAAGAGTGACATTTGAATATTTGTATACCTTATGTTGTGGTAGAATCCGAATTTCCTAACTAATTTTATAAATGCGAAAGTAATTTTGTTTGTTTGTTACCTCTTCACGCCTAACCCACTAAACCGATCATCATGAAATTTTGCATATACGTTGACAGGGGCACAGAAACAGACGAGAAAAAGAACAATAACAAAAGTAAGTGTTACCTTTTGTGAATCTAGAGTGTAACGCGAGCGAAGCCGCGGGCAAAATCTAGTGTAGGTAAAACTTAAAAAAATATTAATGTCATACTACATTCGTACAAATAAATACGTTCTGATTCTGAAGTAGGTAAATATGTAGGTGTACCTACCATAAATTGCACGAGTAAAAACTGACTTAAAGGTGCTCAAACCTCTAATGCCCTGCATGTCCATAGATTAATATTATAAAGATAAGATGTTTTTTTTTCCCTGACGCATTCCTTTTATACCGCTAGGAGTATTCTTATAAACTATTAAAAGGATGTGAAGAGGCTTACCATGAGAGGGTTATGATGAAAATTTCTTTGTATCCTTGTGATCTCATTTTCCGTAAATGTAAATACTTTTTGTGTCGGGTAAAATTTTACCTCCAAATTTTGTTTCATATACGATATAGCTGTGCGGTAGTCGTTTTCGATAGTTCGATGAGTACCTAGGTATATCAACACCCGAGTTTAGTATATACAATGTCGGAGTTGGTTGTCAATTGCAATTGTGGGTAGTCAACAGTATTTGGTATGATTTGTGTTTATTAATTATTTAAGTGATTTTTACTATCAATTATTGTATAATAAATCGAAACATAATTTATTGAGTACTCTGTGTACGCCCTAATTGATTTTTGGCAACTTATTTCGATAAATTGTTCCCGTTGGTTTTATCCAAACCAACGGATGACATGTTACTTAGTTTTTAAAAGGATTTACTTTCTGAAATCACGATTGTTTATTGATGACAATTATTCTTGTATTATTTGATTACTTTATAATGTAAGTCTTAAGATTTAGCATATTTTAGTGTTTTGTATCAAGTAAACACGCGACGTGCGTGATCCGACAGGGTTGTCGTGGAGGAATTTCAAGGTCATCCTATAAAAGAGCGTGCACTCGTTTTGCTATTAAGTCGGTCTTCGGATTCGACTCAATACAGAGCACCTGCTCCCGAAAAAACTGTCGGTTTACCTGGTACAGCGCTGCTGTATATTTACATAGCTGTGTTGGCTTGCTAAATAGCGAGTAGATACACTTTGTGTTGGGTGGCTTGGCCGCTATACGAACTGTGACCCTAAAGGGTTTGTTGATTAACTGTTTTTTAATATTTTACCCATTATTGTGTCTTTTGTATAGTGTATTTTTTTGTGTACTGTAATAAAACCCTGTAACTGTTTATACCGTCTTGTTTATCCCAATGAGGTGGGAACTCCAAACCGTGACGATATACCGCTCGGCACTCCTGATCCTACATATATATACTGGATCTGGGTGTAACCCGGATGTGAGTGGCAGAGAAAACACCAAAACCGAACTTTTGGAAACTCGATGTATCATTCTAACAAATTTTTTTTAATAAGTGGGCGTTCGGCCGATGGGTCAGTTAGTCAAAAAGATGAAGCTAGTTGCCTATTCCAAAGCGTAGCTGGTACCTTTGGAGAAGAACGAACAAGAAACTCCACAGACACTCTTTTAAATCAAAATATGATTACAAATTATTGGTTATATCATTCATGTTGAAATTATGCATGTGAGAACGATGTAAAACGTTAAAAGGGTCCGTAATAAAAGAAATACATATAAAAATAATAAGCCGTGTCGCCTAAGAGATGACCAGTCCCTACTGCCTGTTCACGAACGTGAGGCAACCCATGAATAACCAACATTCAGCTCAACTATATTTAACTCCCTTCAAAATGAAGGGAATTTAATAGCCGGGTTGGTACTGTAATTACTCTTACATAAGATCAAACAGCAATGATGAGTCAACGTTGGAACCTTACACGTAAAAGAAAATACGTTGTAAATTGATAAACATTTTGATACCCTACGTCAATTTGCCGTGTTAATAACCATTTCGTACAACTGTCATAGAATGACAGTTCATCATCTGCCCAGCTTTTTCCCAACTATGTTGCATGGAGCGACTGCCGATCTACATTAACCCTTGCTAAGATTGGTTGTCACATTTTTGGGCTACTAACGACCCGTAACGACTGTCAAAGATCCACGAATGACAGCCGGTACCAACGGCTTAACGTACTTTCCGAGGCACGGAGGGGTTTTGGTGTGTGAAGATGGTCATCCATCCACGGAACAACCGCGGCAAGCGTAGCTTAACCTGATCGATCGACCCCTGCGGCTGTTATTACTTAGCCAAAAGCCCCTGTCGTCAAAGAATGACGGTTGTGATTTGATACGAACAATTTAAGCCGGTGTAGCATTTTGCTTAACAATTAATTTCCCAGACTTTACCTAGATACTTTAAAGTTTGAACTATCTGTCCCAATTGCACTGCTCTATGCAATTGGTCTAAATTCCCATCTGCATGTAATTGCCGATCGGTAAGTATTCGATTATCTATATGAGAGCTCCAGATTTGTCGGCGCTATTATACCTACAAATAAACCATTTCGATTATGTATTACCTACCGCAATATTATAATATTAGATTAAATGAGCTTTTGGGCTAATGTTGTTGCCTGTACAGTAAATTGATATTTGTATATGCTGTGGCATTTAGTAAGGATTATTATTTTGAGCTTCTTATTTTAATTCATTTCCGATGTAAAATAACATTAGAATTGCAGTTAATACGGATTTTTTTTTCGAAATAAGTATTTCGTATAAATTACGGAACATTTATTTAGAAAAAAAAATTGTTTTGGTCTGTGGTTCACATCGAAACGTTGCCTAAGTGTTATTTAGTGTCTTTAATGTTGCTCTGTATGCGTTTCCACAGACCTTTATGGCGGTTCAGCAAAACATGTTTATAATAAAATGTAGGTACGACTAAAAACAACTTGTGGTGCGAAATTAAGTAATGCAAAAAAAACGGCTTCAAAAAGAACGTCAAGAACAGGTCGTCTACGCACAAAAACTGTTATAAATCACTGGAATATTTTACTTTTTATATTTAATAATAAAATACCTGAAGTCTGAACTAAAATTAAGCTCTGCCAAGACACGATACAGCGACTTAATTTAGTTTAGTTACCTCGTTCTGAAATATTTCTCGCCTTGAAGGTTAAAAGTACGCCGTTTTGATTAAAAAAAAACAAGCAGTATTATATATAGGTCGTGCCTAAAAATATTCAAGTACCTGCTACATACATAATATGTCAAGAAGTCACAAATCACGTGTTTTTGACTTGTTTCAACCTAAAATTAGATTTCAGACAACCTATATATTTTTAGGCATAGGGGCCTATTTTGAACTGTTTCTATGTTTCCTAGCCGAAAATCAAATGTGTTATTCTTGACATTATTTTAGTAAAATTAACAAATCAGCAACGAAATTACGACACCTCTGTGGGGAGGACTTAATTAACCGAGCTGCAAATAAGATAAATGAACTGTCAGAGTCGCTAATGCGGCCACTGGATAACGGACACACGGTCACACCGGTCGGCACACATATCATGTTTAGGGAGGCACGTGTTTAAGTGACGCGTCATTAATTTTGAGCTCACGTTACAAAAAATATTTTCACTTTTGTGAACCTGGAAGTAGGCTAGGATTTACTGAAAAGGCTATGTCATGAAAAAATCTTGTGTTATGTTAATCCACCAAAATCCGCCAAATCTTGTTAAAGGTTCTTCAGCTTAGTCAGACATACCTACTTAATTATTGCTTGAACTTAAAACACACATACACACTTCTTTCCATGGGAGTAAGCAAAAACTACAGAACAACCTGCTACGATCCTTACAAACTGCTTTTGCTTCGTTTAGTTCATACATATGAAGGCCAATTCTCGTAATTTAAAACGTTCAGAATCTAGTCGCAGTCTCATCTCGGCGACAAACAAATGTCAAAAACTTGTCAATCTGTAAGGAAATTAGACGTATTTTTGACAGATTGAGACTGAGATCAGACTGTGAACGTGCTTAAAATTACGAGAATTGCCCCTCAGGTCATACACGCACGCGTTCCGAGTACACACCTGAACTTTTTGAAGAACATTACCAATAAGGTAATGTATACTATACATCCGCCTAGGGCTTCCCTTTCGCCCGTACTTAAAATAGTTTTTATTAATTCAGGCTTGCTTTTCTTTAGAAACACAAACTAACACATCTACAAACTGATCAAGCAATATTATTTTAGAACTGCATCATTCAAATCCTAAGAATCATTCATGATCATCATCAAAAGGAGAAGTGAAAAGTCAATTTTGAAATAAAAAAGTAGTTCCAAAAAATAAGCTTTTGATAAAAAAGCCTCCGTCTGTAAAAGTTTTACACTACATAACAGTTCCAAAATAGAAAACAACGATGAATATACATATTTTTGATGGAAAGCGATCCGAAATACGATTTCTATCTTTTTCCAGTACCTGTCGATTGCAAAGTGCAAACGAATCATGTTCGCAGTATAGCTCATAGTGTGCAATAAAAGCGTCGAAAAAAAGGTCTATCACACAAAAGTTTTTTATTTGCAATTTAAAAAGGCGTGTTCTCTTGTACAGGACTATTCCATTCAATGATGGACATGTAAAACACGTTTGATGTTCACTTTCAAAATAAAGAGAAAAAGGTTTTATTCCGATTTCCACCTTTGTCTTCAGTCCGTTAATTCGCAAAGCTAGAGGATATTGGAAGAACTATTAGTCCGTAATGGAAGCTCAAACTGATGGACATGCTTGATGAAATTGTAGCTGCCTATTGAACTGTGAAACTGATAAGATAATTTCAACCGATATGAAGTTTAAAGATATTCCCTATTGAAGCCGAATAGAAAGGCCCGCTTAGTGGTATCGACTGCCTTTACAGGACGTTATCGCTTTGAGGTTTCCCTGGCTCTAAAATTACAATTAAACCTTTCAAGTGGAAAATATTATGTGATAATAATTATTGGAAGCAATCTAAACGTCGTAACTGAATTGAATCTTTAGTTTAATCCTTGTGATCGAGTTATTTATTTATATATACTTTATTGTGCAGCACAAAAATACATAACAAAAAATACATCGAACACTACAAAATATCCTATGGGCAGCTTTATCGCTTTCTGCGAGTTTAGTACTTTGATGTGCTAACCCTTATATTTTTATGTTTTTTTTAAGTCACAGTCCCCTGTTTTACAAGCACGTGTGTGTTACGTGTGTGGGTCACGTCATGTGATGATGACGAATGCTAAGCTATCTCATTGGTCAGAAACGTTATTGCAGCGTGTTTCACTCCGAGTTAACATCATCCATTTTTCACACTGAAGGCACATGTCGATGGAAACGTTCGGAACATGCCGCAAAATATTTCGTGAAAAGATTTATTACGTCATTAATTGCAACAAAAGCTGTAATTGTTGTGGTTTCAGTAAAAGGATTTTTAATGAACTTAATAGGTTAAAAATTTTTGATGCCCTATGATTCTTTCCTCTCCATTTTTTTAAAACATAACCCGGAATTAACGCACACCACCAAACACCCCAATTCGAATATTATGTAAGATAATAATTTATTGATTACAGTACATTTTTTCTATTATGTATAAAATGTTATTTATTTATTAAATTAGTTATACTGACTGTGGGAGAAAATTGTGGTCACATTACAAGTCTGCGCACGCACACGTAGGTATAAGGTTGGTTTGTTTTGAATGTATAGCGAAAGTGTGACTGTTTACGCAGTTTTAATTTTTTGGGATCAAAAATAACCTAAATTAAAAATTACAGGAAACGATTCAGTAAAGGATTCTAAACAAACTACTTACATAATGTGCATTAATTCAATTACACATTGTATACATGTACAGTAAATATTATTATTTTAGTCCAGTTAGCTCATAGATTATGTAAAAATTATCTTAAATAAATACTTAATCGATTTTTAAAGTAGGCGCTTTAAAAATCTATTAAGTATTTATTTAAGATAATTTT
Source organism: Apamea epomidion (assembly GCA_947507525.1). Classification (NCBI taxonomy): domain Eukaryota; kingdom Metazoa; phylum Arthropoda; class Insecta; order Lepidoptera; family Noctuidae; genus Apamea; species Apamea epomidion. Next base: position 9,699,376 of record OX382238.1, on the reverse strand, counting down.
TATAGTATCTATCTAATAAAGTGATGTGACGTGATAAATCGAGCGTCCAGATACTTGATTAAGTATCGCAGTATCCCTGTTTTATCCGGAAAGACGGATAATATTAAACGAATACACTTTCATACAGATTATAAATTGAGTTGAATATTCTACGTTGTGTTTACTACTAGGTAATAAATATGTATAATAAGCTTAAATTAAATCAACAATGTTAGTATTAGGTCGGTACCTACTATCTACATTGAATCTAGCATCAGCATAATGAGCCTATGATATAATCTACCACAGGAAATATATAATCCACCACGCGGGTCCTGTGCGTGTTGGTCTGTCTTCGAATTTTTAGTTCTAGGACATGCCTTAACAGGCATGTGAAAGAAAACATCTTCCTTCACCGTTTTGAGAACATGAAATTATTTTCACAAAGTAAAGCGCCTGCCTGGGCTGAATGCTTGCATGTTTTGTCGAAAAAAATACTCTTTGACATAAACAACCACCCAATTGTACAACAAATATCTCATTTACTTTCACTATTTAAAACCATGACATATCATATTGCCTGTGTTCCCCGATGAGTTATTATTATTATTTATTTATTTGATTTTTTAACCCCCGACGCAAAAACGACGGGGTGTTATAAGTTTGACGTGTCTCTCTCTCTCTCTCTCTCTCTCTGTGTGTGTGTGTGTATGTCTGTGGCATCGTAGCTCCCGAACGGATGAACCGATTTTAATTTTGTTTGAAAGGTGAATTTGTCGGGAGTGTTCTTAGCTATGTTTGATGACCGCTACTATTTTAAACTTTAACAGAACGTTTGGCAAATAATTAGAGCGGTCCCCCGACGGGACAACATTTAATCAAAAAATTTCATACGTACTTACGTAGGGTTATAATTTCAAGGTTATTTTTTTCTTTTTATAGGGTTTCACGTTGTCGGGGGTTTTTTAAATTTTAAATTTAATTTAAAAACGTTGCCCCATACTAGAAACTACTCCTGTATCGCGGGTGCGTTTACAAACATTTAAACTCACATGCATAAACAGCCAGTTAGGCAGACATGTACCTATACAGTACAACCACATATCGCCAGTTATGTTTAAGTCCCATGTTCATTTTAGAACTTTTCCGATATACAGTACCTTCCAAAAGTTAGTTGACATTTTTCAATTTCAGCTGTGATGCCACATTATGATTTAAAATAAAAAAAATAGGGATTACTTAATTATTTTTTATAATGAGTCGTAGTCAATAAATACGTTATAGAGTACAGTTAAACATTTGGAACTAGAATTTTATAACATAATCAGTCTTATTTATTATCATAAAACTTAAATCAATTGCTAAGCAACTGATTAGCAAAATTCTTATTCATAATAGCTATTTAGCGCTAAGAGGATGCAAAGCAATTGATTAGTAGTTGTCAAAAATTAAACACCACCGGACCACTGTTAAGAGGATGCTAAGAGGCAACATGGCGGATTTTATTTGAATCAGCTGATCGGACTATTGCACTTCGAGGTTAGTTTGTTCATAGTATCGAGTAGTGCATAAATATGGATTTCAACAATTTTTTACTGGATTTCCTAAACGATTTTACTGAGTTAAATAATTTTGAAACACCGGAGGGAAGTAGAAGAAGGAAGACCTACAAAGCTCGTACAAAACCGCTAAGAGAATGATTACCTATTGCATATTCTTCATTCTAAGTACATATGATGAAAGGATTTATAGGGAAAGCTCAATGAGGTGGCTCAGTAGGTGCTCAGGAGGTTTTAAGAGAATGAGTTGGCGAAAAAGCTTATCTCAGATAGTGATTATTCAATGTGTTATCTCATGTGCCTATGTGTTATCTTATGACGCCAATTCTATGGTACAGATATAAAGAAAAGCCACGTCGTGACAGTCACACACAAATAATAAGAGATATTTTGTAGAAATAATTTATTTTGATAAGTAATAAAACTAAATTTTTGTTCTATATTCTTTTTGTTTTCCAATAATCTTCCTCCAAAGACATGGGTGTCATTCTTTACTCATGCCACTCTCATTCCATCGCCGTCTTTGCGAGGTTGAATAGTATTGGTGCTAGGTATTAATAGTGGTTTTCATAGCAGCAGTCAAACAGATACAAGTTTGTATCTGTAAAAAGTATAATAATTGTTACTAAAAGACACTGAAACCCCGTTACAAAAGCAGTAGGAAGTAATATAAAATAGAAACAAGTAGGTACCCACTTACATTTCTAAAAGAGCAAATTAATGTTAACAAGCGTAAAGGGCATGAACATACATAGTTACTGCTCTATTATCTGGCCTACATATTGTTTTGTTTCGTTCGTTGTCTGTCATTTGTCTCTAGAATTTATAACACTGTCGTCATTAGTTCACTTCTATTTAGTTAATTTACTACCACATTCCACTTTTATAGAATATTCACTGTAATACTGTTCCACTAGAAAGCCGTAATTTATACTGTATTTATTTTCGGCGCAGGCGTCCCTAAACTTGTCACAGCAATGCCACAGAGTGCTTCTGACATATAAGGCATAGACAAGTATTGAGGTTACGTCTGGCGCGGATTAAGAATGAATTATTTATTTTATTTGATAATATTTTAAATAATTATATATATTTAAATAATAAAATAGATTATTTATTTATTTATTACTGTGATTGCCCGTGACATCACAGCGGGCCCTATCAGAATACCAGCGCTGCGACATTTATTTTTTAAATGTCGTAGCATCATGCTGAGATAGGAGCCTTTTGGCCTCGTACAGGACTTTCTGTTTCATTTTTATTTTTGTTACTTTATTTTTTATATAATTTGGTTTAGGTACCTATTTTTTTTTTTTTTTTTTATATAATTTGTTTTTTTATTTTTGTTTGTGTTTAGTTTTATGATCTTCCTGTGCGAGTCGCAATAAATACTTTTTCTTTCTTTCTTTCTTTCTCTTTCTATTGGTCAGTTTTTATTAGTAAGTAGATATAAATTCAGAGATAAATACCTCTTCTTGTTTACTCCAACTAATGGAGCTTATTATTTTGAATACTACCATCGCAACCACAATTATTTAATTATAATAAATTATTTTATTCATTTCCAAATTATCCGATAAAATTTCTGACATGTATCTGCCAAAGTCACTATAAAAAATCGTAGTTTTGAGAACTTTATTCTACAAATTCCGTTTTTTAGTCAACTATTTTGATAATCTGAGCCGCACGCATAATTTCACCTCTATTTCGGATCGCTACTAATCACCTGCTAACTAGCGTTTATGAATAAAAAAAAGTTAAGCATTGATTAAGAGCTAATTAAATACTCGTAGTAAGTTAAACAGTAGCTAATGAGTGATTCGCGAGATTTTTATAAATAAGGCTGAATGTGGTGTGTCACAGCTGAAGTAAAAAATGTCAACTAACTTTTGGAGGCCACAGTATCTATGAAGCAGATTATTATCACAACATACGCCTCCTATTCCACGTCGAGCATAGAGATGAGGCAGTCAACCATTTTCTTCATTAATTACGTCATATGCTGAAAGATGTTTTAATGAGCTTCTTGTCTATGTTATTAATGTTGTTGCTAACTGGAAAACCAAAGCAGAACTTGTATTACTTTAATATATTTTACATTTTTACCTTCTAGGTATAATATTCATAATGATACACGTGTTTGAAATAATGTTTTATAGAAACATTTGAATTGTGGTTTTCGGAATCTCTAAATCCAAGTACTTACTAATGGTCATCAGTTTGTTGAAAACAATTCTATATTAATGAAGGTCTAGACAATTAAGAACAAAACCATGTTTTCGCTGTATCCTTTTCCCGCACACAGGTATTAAGGGTACGGGTACCTAACAAATACATAATCAGTCCATTACATAATCAGTCTCAAATAGGACTATTTCTGAACTTTAACCTCTTGATTCATAAAGTTAAGTACTGTTTAACCATTATGTTTTACGTTTAAACGTCACTTATCACAATCATCGACGAAACGACGATAAAGTACCCTCCATTATTCATGATTCAGCACTTTCAAGTAGGCAATGGCGGAAGAGTAAGATCAAGCCAGCATATGGTTCAATTCGTCTATTGTCAAATCAAACCTTTAGTTTTAAGGTGACCCAAGTCGGATCGATCCAGTGTGATTGCCGAATTACATTAATCGATCGACTAATCAACCAGGTCGACGTCGATCGAACGTAATCTTGGTGCACATTTATAGGTAAAGTAAATAAATAAGGTAAATAAATAAAAAAGGTAAATAAATATATACCTAGTCCTCCAGACCGAATTTCGGCCATGGCAGCCAACCTCCCTAGAGAGACTAGCCATCAACGCGGGAGATATTATAGAGCAGTCAGGTGTGTGCGCAGGCATAAGTGCACTCTCTTCCTTTACTCACATAGTCTGATGGGTCGGTAATCCGACACGATCGGAGAGAGATCAAGCGCAGAACCAACGGCTTAACGTGCTTTCCGAAGCACCCAATAACACTATCGAACCTGGGAATCGATTCCAGGATCCTACCCTCAGCAATAACACTATCGAACCTGGGAATCGATTCCAGGATCCTACCCTCAGCAATAACACTATCGAACCTGGGAATCGATTCCAGGATCCTACCCTCAGCAATAACACTATCCAACCTGGGAATCGATTCCAGGATCCTACCCTCAGCAATAACACTATCCAACCTGGGAATCGATTCCAGGATCCTACCCTCAGCAATAACACTATCCAACCTGGGAATCGATTCCAGGATCCTACCCTCAGCAATAACACTATCCAACCTGGGAATCGATTCCAGGATCCTACCCTCAGCAATAACACTATCCAACCTGGGAATCGATTCCAGGATCCTACCCTCAGCAATAACACTATCCAACCTGGGAATCGATTCCAGGATCCTACCCTCAGCAATAACACTATCCAACCTGGGAATCGATTCCAGGATCCTACCCTCAGCAATAACACTATCGAACCTGGGAATCGATTCCAGGATCCTACCCTCAGCAATAACACTATCCAACCTGGGAATCGATTCCAGGATCCTACCCTCAGCAATAACACTATCCAACCTGGGAATCGATTCCAGGATCCTACCCTCAGCAATCGCGCTTACGACCACGAGACCAATGACCAAATATCTTTATAGGTACTTAACAACATTCAAGTAGACGGAATCAAAGGAACTAGTTAAGCAGTTAACTAGCTAGTTTTTAATATAAATTGATGAAACTGTTAATAGGACTCGGTAATTTCGCTTATTTGAGCAGAGAATATATACCATGTGGTCTGAGGGAATTGTGGCCTCGTCGGTATACATAATAGGGATTACAGTCTGTCATTGCTAGTGGAAAATTATGGTTTATAAATTCAACACTGCGAAATTGTATCTTTTGTGTGAAAAACTGGTTAGAGGTTTAACGTAAAGTATTTTCATTCATTTTCGTTTTGTTGCCTGAAAATGTATCATTACATTTACATTACAGCAAATACATAAATTACAGTAATGTTTCCAAATTATACATATCTACCTAACAAAGTTCGTTTAACTTTGAAGCAAAGCAGTTAATTAAATATTTAACATTCATTCACACATCCATGTACTTCAGGAAAGCTACAAACAACAGTGTAAGTAAAATAATTAAAAACCTTAATATAAATAAAGCTCCTGGAGTAGATAACATTAGATGTATTGACATAAAATCCATCTGTGACAAGATGACAGACGTTATTGTTAAATAGATCAATACTAGTCGGACAAGGAAAATACCCTGAAGTACTGAAAACTGGTGTAGTGCGCCCAGTACATAAGAAAGGCAGTTTTACCGACTATGGAAATTATAGACCGGTCACGATTCTACCCGTTGTCGACAAAATAGTAGAAAAATATGTCTGTAACCAGATACAAGACTTCTATGTAAAAAATGACGTGTTATCCAGCACACAATACGGCTTTCAACCCAATAAGTCCAACTCACAGATATTCACGGATGAGATCAACGAATCTCTGAATGATAAAAATAATGTAATCTTACTATTTATCGACTTCAGCAAGGCGTTCGATATACTTGGACACGACACGTTGCTGACAAAATTAGATAATTCTGGAGTTCGAGGACCAATACTCAAATGGTGTGAGGACTACCTTAATAACCGTAAATACGAGGTCTGTTCGAAAGAAAAGGTGAATTTTGAATTTTCGCGGGCTATATACATTCGATTATCGATTTTTTTTGTTATGTTGGTATACATATGTTTATCATATGTTGGCATAATCAGCCAATTAGGATTAGTAGTTTGTTGTTGACAATTGAAAATTTTAGTCACGGTTTTGTGTTCTTAGATTTTTGATTTTTGAAAAAAATGGATCAAAGAATATGCATTAAATTTTGCGTTAAAAATGGAATTAAGTGCTCCAAGGCACTTGAAATCTTGACTGTGACATTCGGCGAGTCCACTTTGTCTCAAAAAAGTGTTTATAAGTTGTACAAGCGCTTTACAGAAGACCAAGAAGATGTTGATGACGATGAGCGTCCTGGAGTTGCAACCACGTCAACAAGCGAAGATAACATCGAAACAGTGAAAAAAATTGTTTTGAAAAATCGTCGAATCACTATTAGGGAAGTTGCAGAGGATGTTGGCATATCAATCAGCTCATGCCATGCAATTTTCTCGAATGTTTTGGGCATGAAACGTGTGGAAGCGAAGTTTGTTCCAAAATTGCTAAATTTTGAGCAAAAGCAACGTTCACACATCAACGCTTGTTCGTGATTTTTGGGCCAAAAACAACACCGTAATCATGCCTCAACCACCGTATTCACCAGATTTGGCTCCCTGCGACTTTTTCCTGTTCCCAAAACTGAAGAGACCAATGAAAGGAAAGCGTTTTGCCACAATTGATGAGATAAAGTCAAAATCGAAGAACGAGCTGATGGCCATACCAAAAAGCGCATTTCAGTAGTGCTGCGAGGATTGGAAGAAGCGCTGGCATAAGTGCATTATATCCGAGGGGGATTACTTTGAAGGGGAAAAAATGGATATTGATGAATAAATAAATACTTAAAAAAAAAAAACAAAATTCACCTACTCTTTTGAACAGAGTGATAGAAGGTCAAGATCTGTAATGAAACCAGTGACGCCATTAAAGTCACTGAAGGAACAGCTCAAGGTTCAGTACTGGGACCATTACACTATCTGACATATGTTAACGACATGGAACATGTGGTCATTCACTGTTCCGTTTATCAATACGCAGATGACATAAGCCTTATAGCTGCACACAGGGACGTAAAAGTAGCAGCTCAATGGTTACAGGAAGATTTTACTCGAGTTTCGAAGTGGGCACATGATGCTGGACTAGTCCTCAACGCAAATAAGACCAAAATCATCCATGTCCACTCTAGCCATTTAAAGAGCCATTACTCCTTTTAATATGATCGCACACAATCACAGTTGTCTTCACTCCACTCCGTTGAGTACGAAATGTCGATGTGAGACAATCGAACAAGTAACGCACCACACCTACCTTGGATTAGTCGTGGACAATCGTTTTAGCTGGACTTTCCACGTGGACTCAGTATGAGTTAAGTTGCGGGCTATACTGGCAAAGTTCTACATTTTAAAACCGAAAGTTCCGTTCAAAATACTGCTCAATATGTACATTGCCTTAGCGGAATCAATTATAGCTTATGGAATAACGAGCTATGGGCGAACTTTTAAAACATACACTGAAAGAATTTCTAAACTGCAAGTGAGACTTTTAAAACTCATCGTACCCAGAAAAATAAACCACCAATGTAAAGATAATGTCATCGAATTATTTAAATATTGTAAAATTTTGCCAGTGCAGACTAGACTCGAAATGTTCCTCTTAATTGAGCAATTTAATAACAAAAGCACTCAAATTCCCGTTTCACATAAAATAATAACAACAAGTATTACCAAGAATAAATTAATAGTACCTCAGACTAGAAATTATTATGGCAGGCGAACAGTAAAATTTCTTATTCTCACAATAATCAACGAAATAAATCTATAAAAAAAGGAAATAAATGTGAAAAACTTTAAGCAAAAATACAAAAAATACTATTACAACTACATACTACAACCTCCTTAAACAACAACTTTGTTTAAGGAACAAAACACTAATACAATAAAAAAAAAAAGGAGCAACCTGTATATAAGTCGAATAGAACCGGCTTTCTAATGAGCGGCCCAGTAGCAAGCAGCTCAGATTCAAAACATTACTTGGGACTCGCGTACTTACTGATAGATGTTTAAGGCTAAAATAGTTATGTGCAAAACATTTTTCACGTACCTACATTTTTACTTAAATTTGTTTAGTAGTGATTAAGCAGTGCTGTTTTTGCGAATGTGAGTACCTACCAATACAAACCATCTCTGGTTTAATGGTACAAAACAAACATGAACCTGTATTAAGACTATTATTATGTTTAAAAATAATAAAAAAACAAAAATATTAAAATAAAGCTACAATCTTCAACAAAGAATAATATCAAACAAATGCGATCAACGTTCCAACGTTTCTAACGTTTCTAATAGATCATTTCTATGAACGTCCCACGACGCGACGACGCAGCAACAACGCAGGATTGTTTGCGTGGAAAACTTCGTGGACGTTGCAATTGAGACCGCGACAGGTGACGAGAATGGGTGTCGCTCTCCTACTGCCCACTGTCACATTCACACGTCCTTTTTGTTCGGTTTTAACCGCAAACTGCCAATTCCTAGGGTTCTATGGCTGTTTCATTGCGTCGTGCGTGGGATAATTCGGTTGTAGAACGTTTAAAAGACAGTGTTTGTGTTTTTTATTTAACAGTGGTACGGTACGGCGTGACACTTAACATTGGGTTCCCACAGAAAGGAGTATTTTATTTTATAGAGGGTTTTTTGTAAGTGGTCTGCTCTCTTACTTGTAAAACATTTATGGAAATATTTGCTTCCCTTGTAAACTATACGTAATTCATTTTATTTTCCATCATACGTGTTTAACAAGTTGGAAAAAACTTTCATCGTCAAAACTTAACACACGCCGGAGCTCAGCGAATTAAGCGTAAGTATAAACTTTAACCCAAAAACATGCTTCCGAGAATCTAGCCTGCTATAATTTCAACGAACAGAAACTATGAACAAAATCTTTTAACCGTAAGCTCTCATAATGTTATTATGTAAGTTGAAAGAACTGAAAGAAAAGAACACTGATTTTGACACTTTTACGGAACTTCAGGTTTTTCCTGCAAATCTACAGACTGTAGGTACTGTGAAGGGTTGAGGAGCCGTTCTAAGAAATCAAACAACGACACGATGTCTTCACGTCTTTACACATTGCCGACTAAACTAGCACTGTTTTTTCCTAAACAAAAAAAAGGTAATAAAATATTTGAACCTCCGTTCTAAACTAGCTTGACTGTTCGAATGGAACGCGCGCTAAATTCTAGCCAGCCTGCACTACCTAAGGGTGACTTTAGCAAACAATCTCTACAGTAAGAATAATGTACCTAGGATTTTGTAATAATATCTTGATTTAAATGAGTGTCCTTAGAGGTTCTTGCCCGTTCTTCTCCATAAAGATCTACGTTTTCAACTTCAACTTGCTAACTAGCTGACCGACTATTTAATTTTGACAATGCAAAAGTGCCTGTAAATGGTTTAATTGAAATAAATGCTTCGAGTTTGAGTTTGACAGTGTATAATTTATCATTTTCTCTGTCGAAAGGTATCTCAAATAAATCAAAAGATAAACCAAAAGATAAGTAACATATTGTTGTAGTAAGTTTCAAAGAGACAAAATTGTTATAAACTTGATGAAATTCAAATAATGTTACGTTAGCAAATAATTTGGGTAATTAAACTTGTAACACCAACCTGACGTTAACAAAACACGGTAGTAGGTACGTAGTATGTATCGAGAAACACACACTAATGAAATAATTAGAAAAGTTTTACTCCCGAAACATTAACGAGGATTGAAAACGTACCTGTATCTTCATTAAATAATTAATTAACCTACCCACTCTCAACCTTGAAAAACTAACAATCATTGTTCGAAATGGCCCATTTCAGAAATACGCAATACGTCAGTATTTTTGAGGGGTTATTAGTTTTACGTGTTGGTACACTGCGGGTACATAAAATAGGATCAAAAGCTTATTACATTGAACAAACATTTACCTGTTTGCGTTTATAATCATATGTAGTTGTTGCCATCAAACGCAAATCGACTTTTTGGGTACGTTACTTAGCAATGCCGGTATGAACTTGTAAGTTGTATTCCGCTTTTGGTCAACGAAAATACTGTTTAGATTTTGATAAGCAGCTGGTCTATTTCGGTTGAGTAGGCAGAAAAAGTTTTGTAAATGATATATACAGGCTGATTTTTTAAAGACCAGCCAAATTTAAGGGTGTGGTACAGACCATCAAACTGAACAACTTTCTCCATGGGACCAACATCGTAATCGCGAATAAAAATTCAGCCGTCCCATACATTTAGGTCGAGTAAGTATTGAAGTTTTCTATGGGACAGTTGATAAAATTTTCGCGATTACGCTATTTGTCCCATGGAGAAAGTTGTTCAGTTTGATGGTCTGTACCACGTCCTTAAATTTGGCTGGTCTTTAAAAAATCAGCCTGTATTGTTCATTTGGTATTTTATTTCCATTTAGGCATTCAACATTTTATTGCAACTATCAAAGTATAGTATAATATAATTAGTAATGATATATAATGTTTAACTTTAATAAGGTTTCGAAACGTATTTAAAAAGACGACCGATAAAAAATAAACGAATAAAGGCAGATTTTTCAACAGTCAAATAGTTTTTATCTGAGGTTATTCCTCAGATATTGCGGTTTGACAGCTTTTGTATAGAAAATACGTCAAACATTCAAACTGTAATATTAATACTTCAGATATAAGTTATCTCTTAATGAAAAATCAGCCCAAAGACACGTATAGGGGATACAAAATCAAATCAAATTACGTTACGAATTGATAAAATCAGCTGATCGTTCACATTGTTTTCATATCGAATTCGATAACATAAACATACCTTTTACAAGAAACCCGTCTCGAGTGGTAACAAAATACGATAGCTGGTAAAGTTCTGGGTTCGATCCCTTATTCGGACAAAGTGATAATGTGATTTTCCTGTTGGAAAATTCTCAATTGACCTGGGCTTGGAACGGTGTCCGATAAATGGCGATAGGCTCACCCTTTATCACATCGGACATTAATACTGTCATTGGTGAACCCCTACCCTTTTTCTGGATAGAAATGTGACTGTGTATTTTTAAAAGTGTGAGGGAGAGCTTGTTTGTGTCCGTGATTATCCCTTTAAACATTTTGTTGAATTTAAATGAAGGGTTTCTTCGCCTCAAGCATAAGCTTGAGGCTAAGATAAATTTAATTGATCAATATAGCTAAGCTATCGATAAATTGCATTATCAAATGAAATGAAACGTTTATTTCTGTACTCGTAAGTAGACACTTTTACACGTCAATGACTGACTACTAGATGACACTGACATGTCCTAGCTGTCATGGTCTCTTTTAAAGTCCAAACATTATTATAGGATTTTAATTACTGTTGTGACTAATTATTATTGATCTGTTCTGACACACCATAGGTATTTTTTTTTTAATGTTGAGAACTAAATATGTGTTTTTTTGTTCCAATAGTGCGAAGACGATAAGATAAATATAATAATATTACATATTTGTTTATTTTTGGAGATATTTTTATTGAAATCTAGACGTAGGTACTATTGCTAGCCATTTAATAAAAAGAAGGGCAAACTTTATTCTTGAATTTTCATTATTTTTATATTGAAAGCACAGACAACTACAATAGAAATGTTAAAGAGGTAGGTATATAAAATCCCAATCTTGCTTTTGTCCATGTAACCATTTTGAATAAATCATTCATTGTTCTTTATTATCTTCACTTCATATCTTTGGACAGATTAATGATAAATACCTAACACAAAGCTACCTATGTTGTAATAAATCTAAAATGAGGTCACGACACATCACTCCCAAAACAAGCTTCGACTCAAGAATTAATAATTCTGATACTCAATTATATTCCCCCGTACTTCTCTGTATGAAAACTTCTGTTTACCCTCGTTAAATACATCCGAATACGTTTTCGCGTGTGCCGTTTATTTGAATTTTCCTTTGAAGTTTACTTTCTGGGTTGTATCAGCGCTCGCAGCTTCACCTCAGGCTTATCGTTTTACGCAAAGCCACCATACCTAGCCTCAGTAATGGCATTATAGTTTACATAATCGTCTTACAGCACCATAGTGGTGATATCTAAACCGAATCTCATTTGAGCTCTTAATGAAAATGAAGATTCGTAATTGCAGTCGTGTGTGAGCGGTTGGATGGGAATTAACTGGAACCGGAATGCGGAAACTTAAATGTTAGGCAGGTTAGTTCGAATTAGAATTAATAAACAATTGGATATTTTCGTAAGTAATAATGGAACAAAGTGATCGTTGGCATAACAGAGAAGACTATTTGTATTTACAAATTGCACCGTTTTACTGAAACTGTTGTATTTGGTTACTAATAATGCCATTTAAGTATCTAACACTAATTTATAGTTTAGTCATTACTGCACCACAATGCAGGCATTAAACTAATCACGTATTTGATGCACAGGTATATAATTTATTGTAATCCTGTAATCTCCTATCAATTTTGGATGCCGTATAAATTGCGGCACGGCAACCTGTTTACAAATCTGACCACAACCAAACGCGTGGATTGTGTATGGATTGTATTTGGTCGTAATGCTTGTAATACTGACTAGACTCCATAATAATATCTGCCCCACATCCTATAACAATCACAGTCATCATCATCAACTTACAGCAGTCCACTGCTGGACATAGGCCTTTCCTATTGCACGTCATTGCCACGCCAACTCGATTTTTGGCAACTCTCATCCAGCTGCTACCAGAGACCCTGCGAAGATCTGGCTGCGAAGATGTCGCTGGTATGGACGTTTTCCGACACGTCGACCCCAACGGTCATAGGTTCTACAGCTAATATGGCCGGCCCATTGCCACTTTAGCTTGCTTATTCTGTGATGTATGTCGACAACTTTGGTTCTCTGTCGGATCATCCTGCAGAATCACAGTAAGTAAACAAAATTCAACGCCTTATTTGACTCGCTCAAGCATGGAGATTCGAACAAACCCTTATTTAATCCACCTCTTTACCTTCAATGTCTTCAAGATCGAACTATCAAGTGGTCCATCAGTTAGCTACATAACTGTTTTGTATGTATGGACTTCAGTAATCTAACTATGTTTGTAATGGAACCTCGTCCCCGCCTCCGCAAACGCGAATCTTCCGAATAAAATCATACCTCAACATCCACCTCCGTGGACTAGTAATGAAGGTCTAATAAAGAAATTCGGCTCCAATTAAACGAAGACTCTTTAATGTGGTGGAGATATAAGTCGAAGTTTCAAGTTTTAGCTCCCATGTCACCCCGCCCAGGTTCAATACAAACTGAGCAACTGTTTAGTGGAGTCAGTTTAATTTATGAACCACAAAAAACGCCTAGAAGATCACAAAGTGGCTAAACTGTATTTTGTGTAATGAACTTTGCTCCGTCTTAATTTTGATTAGGTTTTATTCGGTAGGTTTTTCTTTAAAAATGTTAGATTTTGTCTTTTTTTTACTCCACGTCAAGTTCTGTACCTCTGCCTCCACCTCCGCGTAAGATGGTATCCGTTACATGCCTAAATCAAACACCAAAATTTTAACTAGTTTACACAAGCTGCAGGATATCGTTCTGCGTTCCGTGTGCTGATTGGTTCGCAACGCTGCGCAAGTCAATTCAAACATAGAACGCTTGACCGCAGCTTACGTGCGCACAGCATGTTTACTATGCCTAACGGAGTCGGCAATGGGTGCCAGTATCGCAAGAGAGTGTTCCCACAGTATCTTGGCAACAGATAGTCACCCTGTTTAAAGTGTCGAGGCTTGTAGTATGTAAATGGTGTTAACTGTTTACATAATACGATTATCTGTCATCTGCGATCATACAGTGCCTTTTATCATAATTCCTAGAGGCCTAAAAGCCAAAGAAACTTTATGTTACAACGAATAACTTAAGCCCTGATTACGAAATAGGGGACTTTAGTATTTGAATCTTCAATGAAGCTGAAATGTTTACAGTCTCAGTGTTCCCTTGCTGTATTAAAGTTAAAATAACTCAATCGAGCTTAAGGCCTAAATGTACCTAAGTGAATAGAAGCTTAATACTGACTTATGCTTTGTGCTTGAAAGTACAAGACTGACTTTAAGTCTAAATGGGACTACAAATGTTTTTGTTCTCTGCTCAACACGAGAGTGTCTTTTGGCCGTTTATAAAGTTTTGGGAACAGCCAAAAGCCGCTCTGAGAACTTGGGGAGAACCTTTAGTATTTGAACGTCGGTGTCCTGATATAGAATCAAAACCAACCTCACGTGGACGCAGCCCTAGTGCATTGCGCCACAATTATTTTTGCCCTGTCAAGACATACGTTACGAATACGAATTGCAACGTCTTCTTTTCTTTAAGACGGTACATCTATGGTGCTTATACTGTTTGGCCCCAGTCGTTTATTGCAACTACATTGATAGTTTTTGTTTTTGTCTTTTGGCTTTGTTATGCTTTATGTATGTTGTTTGCATCTATGTTTCTTTATGTATGTTATTGTGTTATGTAAATGGTACGCCACAGATTACCTATAGTATTGTCTCTCCTTCCCTTTTTTAATCCATCCAAAGGTTGTCTTTAAAAGACCCATTGTGTCACCCTTTGTAAAATTTCTATATTTATAACTGTAATTTATATGGTGTGTATAGTAAAAAGTATTACATTCTATTCATCTTAGTAAGTATATAAAAAACAACATCACATCATAATGGTACAGTCAGCAACAAAAGTCAATTAACTCTGTTACTTTTACAAATCATCTAAATTGATAAAAAATGATGCGATACAATGGTTTTCACTGTTTCATGTCATAGCAAAGAGTTAATTATTCTTAAATATTCTATAACTATGTAGTAATAGAATATTTTAGCAAAAAGTATTGAGCAAAATATTTTAAAAAAACATGCGTTTGTTAAGAATATTTTACCCCAATACAAAGTGAGTTCTTTGAAGACCTGAAATTGAACGAATGTCTCTACAAACCCTATAAACACAATTTTGTAGCAAGGCATTCGGTGAGTTGCTTGCTTTGTTCGTGTTTCAACTGTCAACGGTCCACGTCAGCACTTGTGCCCAATTCACGAAACAGCTCTCTCATGCTTGACTGGCATTCTAGTCAAATGAACCAGTTGTAGAGAAACAAAATCGAAGAGTATTTTTCTTTTGCTTTAGATTATTTTATACTGTAGAGTGATGTAGACAAGTCACCATCATTCTCCGGCCTTTACCCCAATTTACTTGGGGCAACATTTATTTTTCTTCCATACTTCTTTATTAGTCGTCATCCCGGTAGTCACCCTCTTTCTAGCCATATAATCTTTCACACAGTCCATCCATCGTTTCTTTGGTCTTCCCCTACTCTTATAGCCATCGACTTTCATACTCAAAACTCTCCCCAAGACATTTTCCTTATTCCTCCATATCACATGCCCATACACATGACTACAGCTGATTTACACACCACTTTTGAGACTGTACAAACCTGCATTAGTTAAATAGCTTAGATATAGGTAAGTAATAGGTGCCAGCGTATTATTTTCCCACTGCAGGACAAAGAGCTCTTCTCATACAGAGAAGGCACCAGCATTGACCAGAGATCAAATAAAATAAGTGTTAATTACCTACCTACAACAGGATGACTCCCGCATGAAATCACTCATTTTGATAAATCGTTCAATATTAAGTCTGACAGGACCAATTAGATACATTCAGAAAACTTTTAATTTCCCCTATTAATATTAATTGGAGATACACCAGGATAACGAGAGATCGAAAGTTTAAATTGGGGATGACACGGATGTGAAGGCGTTGACCACAAAAATTTCGCTTTCGTAAAACATGGAAGTCGAAAAGAACGGAACAATTTATTGTTTACAGGGAAATAAATGAATAAATCACTTTACGGAGTTTCGATTTGTTTATAAAGGCATTCCATTCCTGATGAGTAGATGTGTACCTATAAAAGGTCACACCTAAAATATAAAGATTTTTTTTTTTTTTTTTGTAAGTTGATCTCGGAAATGGAATTCGAGATCAAAAATGTATACAGGGATGTTGCCAATTTGAAATAATAACCTCAATTATGTAGTTTGTTGAAAAGTACTATAATAAAGTGCTAAAATTGTAGGCATATCTTAAACAGGTAAAATATAATAATGCACACAGCTTTCATATTTAAAGTTACTTAAACTACGATCCAAGAATAAAATGTAACTGTTTGAAATAAAATCGTGCAAATTATTTTTATGATACTGGCAATAAGGCAGAAGCTCTAAGCATTTGGACTTTCATTTATTATTTTCTATTTATAAAATGCTTCTCCTTCTAAACAAGAGAATCGTAAAAAAAATCGTAAATAATTTTGCGTTATCCTAATAATAGTGTGTCGTGATTGAATGTGTCCCTCGTAAGTTTTTAGTTGTTGTATTTTACGTTTTTGTTTATTTTATTGTTGCGTAAAATCGTGTTTACGCGTAATAAAATAGATGTACCTACTATGGATGCTCAGCCAGGGCCGTCGACCAAAAAGGATATTCTATCACTACCTAAAAAGTGACAACGCACTGCTATGTCTGTGTCTGAAGATCAATATTGGTTTTTACGTGATTGATCTTTCATTTCATTTAGTTTACGATGAGACATTAGGCTATACATTTTTTAATTTTGAGACATCGCTTCAGCGTGATTTCAAAAGCATGAAATTTAATAACATTAAATAACTTTATTGACTAGGGAAATGTTGACTATCCCTGAAAAGTCACTTTGGCAATAACTTATCTTTGTTTAGATTCTTGATCTAGAATTCCATTTCCGAGATTAGTAAGGTTGTTGACCCAGCTAAATGGAATAGAAAGTATAGCTATGTAAATAAATAGATAACTATTTATTTTAAAAACAATTTGTGACCTCACAAAGTGGTTTTAAATTTGGTTGGATAAATTCTATTTAAGTCTATTTCCCATATTATCCCAGTTTATTTGGAGTCCGCGCAGCATGCCTTCATCTTCCATACCTACTTATTTATTAGCCGCCATCTCAGTAACCCTTTAGCCATAGCCATCTTGCACAGTCCACCCACATTCGTACTAGAAACATTCCTCACGATATTGTTGTGACCCGCCCATTTTTAATATCTTTAGATAAAGCTCTACTTTCTGTGCTTAGTGTTCAAACCACAATGGGAATGGCGACAAGTGTGCGACACTTATGTCGCAATGTCTTTCGCTTTGCTCGAACAGGAACAGAAGTAAGATCGAAGACACTGCAAATAAAATGCGAGACGCTTTCTTTCTCTTAGTGCACATTCAGTGCACACACACACACATATACCGTAGTAAGGCTTAGTATAGTAATTCGTTCAGAAGCCCTAGCATAAACGCGTCAAGTAAACGAAACGTACATTTGAATGATTTTTGAAATAAAAACTTCTTTACTGTTTCTCTACTTTGCGCTGAATCGGGTATACTTGGCTCCAGTCGGTTTGTGACGCTGAATCGCGTATTCTCGCCGCTGAATCGCGTATACTCGGCTTCAGTAGTAAGCTTTCACTTCTATCGTGTGGCCATAAGAACACACCTGTGAAATTATCAAAAATACAACTATCCTATAGCATTTTGTTCTAATTTTTTGCGATAAGAATCAGTATCAACCGTAGATGTAAATAACGTCTTAAAACTAAATAAATATTATGTGCGAAATGAGTATTTACAATCATAAATTAGTTTGATATTACGTTACGTTTACTCTGTGCGTTGGCACTAATCCCATTCGTATTCTTTACCTACTGCAGTCTTTAGATGAATTCACCGTCATAATGTTTAAGTACCCTTACCCGGGGCCCTTTTAAACCAGGAAAAAAAACAAAAAACTGTCATGACTTTAATCTTGCCACTCTGAGATTAGTCTGAATGAATAGGCAAATAAAAAATATAATAAAAACACCAGACTTTTTACCATGTTAAAGTACCTCGTTTGCAGAGATTAATCTTATTTCGGTTTAAAAAAATAACATACATAGTTCACGTAAATATGAGAAATTAAACAAAATATCATAAAATGTCTTTCGTAGGTAATTGTAATTAAAAAGAACTTTGATTGCTTTGTTTTGAGTTAATTGTAAGTCATGAAGATGTGTAATAGCGGCCTGTCCCCATACTTGGATTAAATAGTCTAGATGCGGTTTAACTAGTGTATTATACATATTATATTGTGTAGCGTAATTTATATGGCACACATTTAGCAATATTTCGCAGAGCTCCAGTCAACGGAATCAATCTGTTTCTAACGTAATAAATGTGTGGTCTGAATGTCAGTCTGCTGTCCAAGATCAGGCCCAGGTATTTCTCATGGTTTGATCTTAACAGTTGTTGGCCATCAACCGTAAGAGGAAGGAAACCAGGAATCTTTTTGTTCTTAGGAGAAAATATTATGTATGCAGTTTTGTTAAATATTATGTATGCAGTCAGTAAGTTATGCTTAAGCCGTAACGTATGTAGAATGGGTTTTGCTGTGCCTTAGTAATAACACTAAGTATGGAGTGGTCAAAATAAAAAAGACAGGTGTCGTCTACGTACAGTGAGATATGTCCCGCTAACACAACATTACTTATATTATTTATACAAATTAAGAAAAGCTATGGTCCCAAAACGGATTCTTGCGAAACTCCGCATACTCTTGCAGTAAATGCACTTTCAAAATTATCAATTTTTACTATCTGATGTGTGTTTGCAAGATAAGATTCGAATATTTTGTAAACCTGGCCAGTGATTCCAATGCTTTTAGCTTTTCTAATAGTATAGATAGAATGACTTATTGTAACAAATGCTTTTTTTAGATCAATGAAGATACCTAGAACCAGTTGCTTATTGTCGATATTATTTCTAATTTTAGTTACTTAATCGAATAATGTGGTCTTAATCCGTAATTGATTAAAATAGACTTTTTATATGAACATCTCATATAAAAAGTCTACTTTGTTCAAGTAATCAAATATCCGTAATACCTTTTCAAATATTTTTGAAATTACAGGCAATACGGAAGTTGGCCGGTAGTTGCCGGGATCAGTTTCAGTTCCTGCCTTATAAATAGGGGTCATCTTTGGCTATCTTAAGGCTGTCTGGGGAAACACCTTTGTTTAGAGTTTAGACAGTCATTAATACAATTTGCAAGATTAAGTGCGATTTGGTTTCCGATACATTTTATAGCCTTAGTGGTTATAACGTCTATCCCAAAACTGGTATTATTATCTAAGTTATCTATAATTTTATTGATTTCGTCTTTTCAACACGGGTGCAGTTCTATTAGATTAGGGCCTTGGCTGTCTCTAGCTCTATGTATAGGTTTTGTGTGTATAGTGTTCGGTTGCTTTGATTGTATTTTATGACCTATTATAGAACCGATTGTCGCAAAGTAATCATTAGAACTGTTACAAATTTCTGTACCATTTGATATGAAAGTATTATTTACAATTGACTATTTTTCATTGTTTATAATTAACTACGTACATTACTTCATTTAATATGACTTTTAAGTGAAATATCTTGTGTTATAAAAGCAACACGAGCTAACGTTAGTAGATACTAAAGCTCTACGTTTTCCGTTAGCTTCAGTAGAAAAGGTAAAATATAAGGAGCCATTCCATATAAGCGTAAAATGTTTGAATATACTTTTAGAACATCTACTTAATTTTACTTCAAATAAAACATGTTATAAGGAATTTTATGAAAGCCACCAAGGAGACAATGGAATATAAAACAAAGCTTGAACTTTTATGCTCTCATGACACTTCCCAGGTATTAGAACTTTCTATTCTATTCTCCAGAGCAGCTTAAGATAAGATGGTAAAGGTGGCGTAGAAACTGTTGAGCACCAACTAAACTGAAATATTGTTAGGTATATGCCGTTAACACGCAAAAGCCAGACAGAGATGACAGACATTAAAATGTCTGCAAGCTAAACTACAAGCTAAAGTTTTGTTGGCATAATTTCAAACATTTTTATCGGTCAGGTGTAATTTTCCTCCATGACTTTCTTTTTCAAAATACAACAATATTTCCAGTTGAATTCCGTCGCTGCCCAACAGCACTATGGCCAATGTATACAGTTGTTAGCAAAAATGTGAGGAGGCAAAGTTTTCCACGAATCTATTTGAATTCCACTAGTCCGGTGTCAAGTGCGCTCACCCACAATTTTGCCTGACGAGAAGCAAATATTGACCCTCCCTGTTCACTTCCAACCTTTCTGTTGCCTTTATTTGAGCTTTCTATAAATAAAATTGACCATTTTCCTTGTGTCACACAGATTTTCACGATAAACTGTTGTTTAGTTGAATACGTGGGATATGTTCGTGCTAAACGCTTTTATATTTTCCCCGTTACACGCTCTTCCTTTAGTAGAGGCGTGGAGGGCGTAGAGGAAAATATAAACTATATGAATTGCTTATCTACCCACTTAGTTTTAAAAGCCCGTTGAGGAAGCGTGTCGAGTAATGTATTGTTAGGTTCGTTAGGGCTTCCTCAAACATTTGATGTAGACTTTGCAAAGATGGCAAAATCGTGACGGCGACGCATAAATATTAAATTCTACGATTAAATAAGCTGAGAAGTTTGTGCTTTATATCTTTACAGAATATATAACAAACTTTTCACCTTATTATCGGTTTTTTTATAGTTCTGTTTGAGAAATGATTCTTGAATTAGTTTAGTCACACGTTTATTATAACCGGCATCAAGCAGTACCAACTACCAGCCATGTTTTGTCCTTCATTCACTATGAAGCGAGGTACTCGAAGAATCGCTTCTTCGAGTACTCGCGTAATGGACTTCTGGATGTATCAATGTTAATACTAAGACTGGCGAAGCGAGTAATTCAATCAAGGTGAACAAATACTACTAGACCTAAAACTAAATGTTTTTTTAGGTAAAATGTCTTTCTTTTCAGGTAAAATTCTAAAAATAGATCCTGCGAAGTATTATCTCATGTAGCACAATTATATTGTTTTGTATTATTTTTTGTGTGGTACGCTTAAATTGGATGCCAAGTGAGTAAATTAGGCATGTCCTCGATCTATCAGCCAGCTTATTCTTTGTAATTTAAGATCTGATAAAACCAAATATAAAAGAAAATCATGGTTCCTCGTGTGTGGTTTTCGTACAATACAGGGTTATTTGTAAAACACTAACCACCTCGCAGGACTATAATACTCACATCATAAATGACAACTTTTGTTTTATGACTTTTATTTATTCATCAACTTTTTTTTTCATAATGTAATTATAAATATTTAAATTTATCGCTCTAAATGTGAAAAACTCTACGCGGTATCAAAATAAAGCACTAGATAAGCCCGATATTCAGTAATCGATTGAATAATACGAATCTATTTCAAGACATGAGTGATATTATAGCGTGGGTGCACCACGCTTTCACCAAAGTCTGACATTAAACCTGAGCTGGTCAAATCTATTTTAATCCCTTCTCGGTTTTATAGGTCACTTATTTATAGATATAGTTTGTAGGTATTAGGTGAAGAGGCAGACACACTGATTTAAAAGAGTGTCCATGGAGTTTCTTGCCAGTTCTTCTCCATAGGTACCTACGCTTTGGAATGGGCAACTAGCTTCATTTTTCTGACTGACCGACCCCTTGACAATTCAAAAGTGCCTGTAATTGGTTTAATTGAAATAAATACTTTGAGTTTGAATTTGACACATAGCTGGTCTGTCCATTTTTAGGCTGGATATTATTTATTATATATATAATATATATTAGGCCAGTATAGTCGCTGGCTGTAATTGAAACAGTGGATCGTGGATTGATCACGACAGAAAACTTATAGTGGATCTAAGTTGATTTGATTGCCCAGCCAGCTAGATCTTTTATAGTACAGATTATGACGTTTTAATTCCAGTGCAAGAGACCACATAGCTATATGTAACTGATCGATACGCACCATCTCTTTTTCGGACTGACCATGATAGTATTAGTATTTAATTAATTAAATCAATAATTAAAGAAAGATATCATTTTACTTTTTGAATCAGTAGCAATATAATTAAGATCCTAAAAGAGGTGAGCGTGGCCGCATTCTTAAATGGTATTTATTTTATTGTACCTCAAGTAATTGCTATTTTGCTCTCCTAAAAATATTATTGATCACTCTAATAAAATAATTGCGCTTCCTTTTGTTAAGCTCAAATAATTCCTATTTTTGTGTCCTGTTTTAAAAATAGTAAATAGCCACGTAACTGCGACCAACGTGGATGTAGCGCTCGCCACCGACTACTGCGGCACAGCTCGCTTAGCTCGCTCGACTCGCGCACGGTTGGTCACAGTTCTAATCTAACCTAACCCATTTGGTCGGGGTGCTCCAGCTTAGTTACTGCGTCAAATTGCGCTCGCACGTGGTTTGCCACAGTTCAATCTTTACCTACTGTTTGGTCGTGATGCCCCAGCTTAGTGACTGCGACCAACTGTGAGAAAAGGCCAGAAAGTTATTAGTTCGTTCATTAATTTAAAAAAATACACATGCTTAGTAGGTCAATAAGTTTTCAAAAGATCAGTTAAATATTTCCTTTTTTATTTAAATATTGGTAGGTTCATACTAAGTTTACATATCACATTTATTTCTTGAATGCGTTTTAAGTTTCAAATGCAGTACGTATTCAGCATCGTGTGCTGTCGACCGGTACTCGGATCGTGCAAATATTTATTATTTGCAACTCGATACGAGCTTTGCAAGCTGATACAAGAAATGTGATTTTGTGTTTAAGTTTCCTATACCGACTCACTTGTAAAGCGAGCACCTGACTTCCACATCCCACATGTGGAAGTCGGGTGCTCGACGTTGAATCATTTGCTTTAAATGTCATCGATCCCAAACGCCGAATTTTCGCCCACTAACCCGAACATTTGGCGTTCCCGAGTCTTGGTTTTACTAGAGCAATTTAAAATTAGCTCCTGGAGTTATGGAGTTGTAGGTATACTGTTTACTAATCATTAATTATGTTCAAGATTTAGTAGGCATTCCTTTCATATAACATTATTAAAACTCGTTTTATAAGATCTATTTTTATTACTTGCTTAAACACAGTTTGTTTTCTTTGCCTATGAAATATCCAACCTTGGCAGAAGCATGTGAAAAGTTAGACAAAATTTAACCAACCCCAAAATACTCACGACAATATTCACAAACCAAACCGAATCAAAACATAAAACTAAAAACCACATCATTAGCTCCACTATAACAGAACGGTCTAAATCCCGATAAACATGTAAAGAGAAATGTCGTCAGTCCGTCCGTCCGTCCGTTTCGCAAGTTGACGCGTCACGCAATATCAGCATGATTGATGACATTCGTCCCCAAGTCCCGGATGACCGCAGCTTTGTGCCCCGTATCATACAGTCTGTTTACGCCCTGAATTAGTTTGTGAGTGACCAGTCGCCTGGCAAAAATGTACGCTAAATATCACGCTGATACATCGGGACTATATTTCATATTATTTAGTTTTTGTGGATGTCAACTGAAAAGCTATTTAGAGGGTTTTTATTTTTTGAACACAGAAATAAAAGCGTAGTCACTATGGTATGTTGGTTTACATTATTTACACGGTAAAATGTATGGTTATTGATTACAGTAGTGTGTGGGAAAATAACAACGAAATTACTTTTACCCGTAATTTTGGTACGACGTTAAAAATAGTTTTAAACGCATTGCATTATGTAGCTATTTGGCAAACCAAATTTATAATATCGAAATGGCAAATTATTCCAAACCATTGTAAATCTTTCTTTTTGTAGCGAAAAGCGAGCCCTCTCCTAGCTTGCCGAAATACGGGCACTTGACGTCAGTTTATTAAGTTTAGAACAAAATTACCGGTTAAGTTTACTACCGGTTAAGCTGGGGTACCAGCTAATATAAAATCAAGTAACTGGTACCTAGCTTAATACCCTGAACACATCCACACGGATTTAATACTCATAGGTACTAGTTGTTAATACTGCAAGTATGGTTCCACGAACTATTTCAATATATCTACCTAAATAAAATAAATTTTAATATTTATCAGTTTTTGGCGTCGGGTATAAAAAAAAGTACGTATTTGAAACATTATCCAACTGCCCGTAAAAGACAGATGAATTGACAGACACCCGACTGACTCTATTAAATGAACATATTTTATACAGGTTCAAATTAAATTGGCTAGCGAAACTCCGCGGCCATGATGGGTATCGATATCTAAACACAGTAAAACAAAAAAGAAATCAGTTTGACGATTTTTTTGTGGGGTTACCGACTGCAATTAGTGTAGTCACTTGAAATAGTAACAGTACTTGATGAGAACAATAACATATTCGAACGTTCCGCTATAAATGAAAGTGCATTTTGAATATCGGCTTTGCGATATCCGTATACAATGGGCATCTGTATAATATGAATGTCATCAACACAGAAAATGATGTGACTTACAACAATACTATCCATTTTGTAGTAACAATTAAACAATGATGTACCTATTCATTTTTTTAAAGAAGAGTAAATATTTGCTCGTTTTTTGGCGTTCGTAATTTTCGGTCGATATGCTTTGTTTTGACGATCATTAAAATCTGTCAGCTTTTTACACATTGGCTTACAAAAATACAATGTCAATCGTTAAATCTGTAGGCACCTAAACTCGAGTTAAGTAACCCCAATAAAATCTTTCTTAGCAAGTTTGTTTAAAGAAAAGAAAGTAAGAGTAAAAAAAAAATGAAAAATGAGAATGAAATGAAAAAGTGTTTATTCACAGAAACAATTTTTTACATATTATATTTACCTCCGCCAAACTGCACAACAGTTAACAATGTGGAAATAATGTATAATAATGTGTGTGGTAATAATTTGTATGGTAAGAATGTGGCCTCATGTTTTACTTAATAAAATCCTTAAATTCATTCATTCAATGACAGACAACGCACAGCAGACAACGCAAAATTATAAAAAAAAACCCCTAACCCCCGAAAAACCATTAAAACGAAGGAAGGATTTTTTGTTGACTCCCTAAAGAAAGTCTGAATTCAGGTCGTCTTTTTTTCTGGTGGGAATTTCTATCGAGCTTGTGACTGTCAAAACAGAAAACTGTGCAATATTTTTTTTTTTTTTTTTTTTTTTTTTTTTTGTGGATGGGAAATCATCAAATGACTCCTCCCGCTCTGAGTGGAGCAGAAGGGAGTGTCAGACTCTTACTGACTAAAACCCACCCGTGTTCCTTCCTTAGCCCTTTACGTACCAGGGCAGCGGTAACCCTTTCGGACGATCCCGCTACCCGTGCAATATTACCTGGCCAATTCTCGTAATTTAAAACGTTCAGAATCTAGTCGCAGTCTCATTTCGGTGACAACCAAATGTCAAAAACTTGTCAAAATGTAGGGAAATTAGAGGTATTTTTGACACATTGAGACTGAGATCAGACTGTGAACGTTCTTAAAATTCCGAGAATTGCCCCTCTGTTAAATTCTGTAAGTGTTTTATAGTAAAACTGACACATGGAGAGATAAAAGAGCTTCGTTAACAGGATTTCGGTTCTGACGGAATCCTAAAAACCAAAACGGTACGTACGTCAGATCTGTCAGGCATACGCAATATCTGAGTGATAGATGGGCAGATGCCCCAGCCACACATCCGGGCTGGAACACTTGCATTTACACATATCTGACGTTTTACGGACACGAAAAATAGGCACGGACATTGTAAGTTTAGTTTGAAAACGATTTGTATAAAATAAAATTAGTGCTTGCTTTTTGATGCTTTCGGATAAACCTTATTTCGGATTATTATAAGTAGCATAAGTGATGTCTCTTCTTGAACTCTTTTTGGGAGAAATAACTGTGTTTCAAAGTCAAAAGTTTATTTGAAATATTGCCATTCATTAGAATAATAATTATACGCAAGATGTGCCTTTTGATTACCTACTTGAGCTTTGAGTCTGTTTTTTTTTTTTGCAGGTGGGAAATCATCAAATGACCCCTCCCGCTCTGGGTGGAGCGGAAGGGAGTGTCAGACTCTTACTGACTAAAACCCACCCGTGTTCCTTCCTTAGCCCTTTATATTCCATGGCAGCGGTAACCCTTTCGGATGATCCCGTTACCCTTTGAGTCTGTACTTACCGTTTAGTTTCTCTTCATGACAGTCAAGAAGAGAGATTTAAGCGGTATCTCGTGGATGTCAGCTTCACCTATTTTAGGTACAGTAGGTATTGTAGAGACGTGTAGCCTATATGTCTAGCCTCCGCGAGTTTGTTGGAAAGTGATTGGTATAAAAGACGAGATAAACATAAATATTTAAGTTTAGAATAGATTAGGCTTTTTTTTTTTTCTGGGTGGGAAATCATCAAATGACTCCTCCCGCTCTGGGCGGAGCAGAAGGGAGTGTCAGACTTTTACTGACTAAAACCCACCCGTGTTCCTTCACTTGCCTGTGCCAGGGGCCAAGGTATCTCTTTCGAACAACCCGCAGCCGCGGCGGCATCGGCCCTAGCGGACCCCGTCAGTTCTTGCTGACAGCTCTTTGAGGCGCGCGTGGAACACAACGCGCCGTCGGTCCGGGCCGGTCCTTACCGGGCGGCGAGCTGCCCATAGCTCGCCGCCCGCAAGCCCGCGCCTACGGTGGCCGGGAGTCGGCTGTTGACTCCCGTCCAGGGCGTCCCCTGCGGCGGCTAGGCGCGCGAGGGTGCAGCGATTGCCTCTCCCTCGCGCGCTCCGCCTCCTCCTTCGCGAGCATTACTGCTTCGCAGAAGGAGGCGACGGCCTCCCATTCACTCTCGCTCCGTACCATGGCCTGTATGAGGGCCGGACGCGAGAGGTCGCCGCCGCCGATCGCCGCCACGAGGACACGGCGGGGCCCCGCCCAAGCCGGGCAGACCTCCACCGTATGCTCCACCGTGCCCTCCAGGTGATCCCCACAGTGGTGACACCCTGGCGTTTCCTCCCGCTTTATCCTGAACAGGAACCTCCCGAAACAACCGTATCCGGTGAGGACCTGCGTCAGGCGGAAGGTGAGGGCGCCGTGGCGCCTCTCTAGCCACTCCTCAAAGAGGGGACTTATCACCGCAATTGTGGCGTGCCCAGCGCTGGGTTGCGACAATCGCATGCCGCCATGAGATCCCGCCGGAGCTCTGTCCGCTGTGCCGTGATTTCTCGCGGCAGCGGAGCAACGCCCCGGCGTTTTGCCTCCTCTCGCCACTGCCATATGTGGGCGAGGACTTTGGCCTCCAGATCCCATGGCGGCAATCCGGCAAGGAGGCTCGCCGCCTCAGCGGAGACCGTGCGGTATCCTCTAATGAGCCGGATAGCCATGACCCTCTGGGACGCGATCAGCCGGCGGGCTGGTCGCCGCCTCAAGGATCGCGCCCATACCGGTGCCCCGTAAAGGGCCATGGACCGCACGACCCCCGCATAGAGCCTCCGGCAGGAGGCGTTTGGTCCCCCTAGATTGGGAAGGAGCCGCCTCAAGGCAGCCCCGGCCCGCTCCAGTCTGGGAGCCAAACGTCGGAAGTGCAGAATAGATTAGGCTGACAAGCAAATGGATTAAGTTGATACTCAATAATTTTTTATAGGAATAATAGGCTATTTTCCTAAAAAAATCTAATTAGTCCGTCAGTTAGATTATCAAAAAATATTGAACCCGTATTTTTTCTTTTGTCAATTATATTTAAAAAAAATGAAGATATCGCCCGTTAAAGTTCCGCGAAAGATTACGAGTTAAACCGAAGTTTGATTATTCCCCCGGTATGCGGTACCTGGAAGGGCTCGTCTAGCCCCTCACAGAACTTAATACAAAATGGCTAACAACTTAAGAACCAACTTGATGTACATCAAATTGTTAAACTCAATTGAGAAGAACGGCTTATTACCGCGCTGGCTGTTCACATGACTTCAGTCTCCATTATGCTTCAGCTTTAAAACTGAAAATTACTCTTACTGCTCCCAAGAACTTGGCAGTTATAGTTACTTACCTAGGATAGTAGCTGCAGTAACTCGGCCACCTTGGGGTGTCATGAAAACCGTCTTACCAGTTTTTTAACAGAATTCAAAAATAGTTGGTTTCTCATTATTTTCTATTATAATTATAACTATTTCGATGTGTCATTTAGTTGGAAAGTGAAATTGTGGTTTGTATACTTTTAAACCATGACAATGTTATATATAATGGTATGCAAAATAACTATGTCCACTAATTTGACAGAATAATTTAAGCAATTTTTCCTCAAATATATTATAAGCAATGGGCAGGACACATTGCTTGCAAAACAGATGGCCGATGGAGCCAAAAGGTCCTGGAGCAGTGACCGCGTACCGGAAGACGTAGCGTTGGAAGACCTCTCATACTCGTAGGTGGTCCGATGGACTTGTGAAGGCTGCATGAATCCGCTGGATGCGAGAAGCACAGAACCGGCCGAAATGGCGATGCTTGGTGGAGATATACTACTAGCCATGGCCTGTACGCGGATGTATAATTACGTGGTCAAATTTTATTAAAACCTTATTATTATACACCGTATACATCAGGAAAAAGACTGTGTGAACCACGGAACAGAAAAAACAGGTTCCGTGGTGTGAACAATAGACAGTAATTAAACTGTATCGGAGTTCTTAATTACAGTTCTTAATACTTTGTCATAGTGACCTTTATAAAATTGATGTTTCAGAAAATACTTTTCACGTTTACAAATTGGAGACGTAACGGAATAAATACTTAATAGTTGTCACATCGTTACGAAGGCTTTCACTTAAGGTTGGTTAAGGGTCTTCATGAAAGTTTCATAAACAATTCATGGCTTTCAAAAGTTTGAGTTGCCCTTAGTGGTCAAGAGCGTTACGACGCCAAGTCTGTGTTTTTGTGATTGACCCCTGCCTACCCCTTTCCACATTGTAGGCACATGTTAAAAAAACACAAGTCCTACTTAAAATAAGGATGGGAAAGGATACAAGGGATACAAGGTTCTATTTAAAACAGTTCTAGTAAATTTTATTTGTTCAGTTATTTGTGGAAACCAGAAAGGTGAATGAACGGTTAGGTAAACAATGACATTGATTCGAATTATCGAGTTTCAATAAGTGTAGCATTTTATTGTTTGCTCGAATTATTTTTTAAACTGTTTTTGGGTTTCGGATTGGTTGGTTGTTGGTTCTGAGTGATGACCATTATTTGTTTTTCCTGTAAAAAGTTCTTGCTCAAATCCACAATAATTGATTATCCTACAAATAGATTTAACATTGACAAGGGTCAGGTGGGTAGGACTCGTAACCGGAGTGTGCATTATGACCAAATGTATGAACGTAAACGAAGCAAAAAGAGTGTGTAAGGATCGTAGCAGGTGAGGTTCTGTGGATTCTGCCTAGCCGCTGTTTGTATGCAGCTTCAGATTTACTATTAAAATAAACGAAACACTCGCTAACATATGAAAATCCTCAACACAACACATATTTGGCTGTAATCTAGAAAGGGAAAGCTGTCCTCGGTGAATAGCTATGAATAAATGAAACGGGACAATGGCGCGTAATACAATTGCGGTGAAAAGACGCTCGCGCTGTGTGTCCTAGTTCCAAACAAGAGGAACGGTGGCTCAGGTGCAACATCGCACAATAAGCGCTGCACGGGGTGGCAACAATGCGCGGCGTGATTGCAGCGTGCGTGCGATTGCTCTGCGGCCGCCATGCTACTTGACTGACACTTGTTTGGGCGGGAATATGTTTTGTGGATCTGTATAAATGTTTGATTGGGCTAGATTAGGTTATGAAGGCCCTAATGTTATAAAATCACAGCATACAAAGAAGCGTACACATCCAGTTACAAGAAGAGAATTAAAGCGAGTATATTTCTAAGCAAAAATGCAGCATGTAGTTTTAAACTTTCAACTAAAATAAATTAAGTTAACATTACAGTATCTAATCGAGAAGTTTCCCTTACGTAGATGGAATGACACTTGTTTCATACCTAGATTCGTTACCTTTATCTGAAGGTTTTCATCTACTTTTCCAACGAACACAGTAACGAAAAAATTGTAGAACGTTTTTGGCATCGAAAACATTTTTCCTGCTCTCCCTGCAAAGAGCGCTCTAAGGCAAAAGTTGTTAATTAAGCCACAAAACAGAAAAATCGAGACAGTTACGGTCTAATGAAGACTGAATGCCTAAAACAAAACATTTCGTTGATTGGCAGCCCCTGGCATCTGAGTTTTAGAGTACATTAGGGATGGCAATGGCTTTTTGGTAAACATATCGCAGAGGTTTTTGGTAAGAAATTAATGGGTTTTTAGCTGTTCACATGTTGAGAAAGTTAAAAAATTCAAAATTTGTTTTAATTATAAAAGACTGTTGTAAAAATAAGCAGCGCCCCGCAGTTTCACCCACATAAGCTTCGATCCCGTCAGAATATCGAGATAAAAAGTATCCTATGTGTTAATCCTGGTTATAAACTATTTGTGTGCCAAGTTTTATCCGAATCCGTTTAATAGTTTTTGTGCGAAAGAGTTACAAATATCCATCCATCCATCAGCGTTTATACTTATATAACTTAACAGATAGCTATTATGAAAACTCATTCAGATTTGTTTTTCTGAATTTGCGTGTAACAATTTCTGTTCGAGTAGGTATGGTACAATCGTGAGATTTCATGTCAAAATTTAAAGTGCTTGTTTGGACTGCATGCAGATATTTTAGCGGCATGTGTATCAGTGTATAATATACGCTCAAACGATAGTTACCAGGTGCCATATCCAGATATGGCACCTGGTAACCGTAAGCTGAAAACTTATAGTTTACATGAACGAATGAGTGATGGAAGATTTATAGCTAAAACTTAAAAAAAATCCAAAATATCAGATGGTGCCAGACTATCTGATATTTTGGATTTTTTTAAAGTATAAGTTTCAGCTTTAGCATAATTAGCCTATAATTTTCCTACTGCTGAGACACGGGCCTCCTCTCGGTGAAAGGGAGTGGGCCGTTATCCACCACACTGGCCTAGTGCGGGTTGGTAGATGTCACATCCCTTCCAATTTTTGGTTCTAGAACATGCCAGTTACCTCACGATTTATTCACCGTTTTGAGAGCAGTGGTGATGAAATAAAACTTTTAAATTACCGATGTTACCAAACTCTACAAACAAGATATGAAAAGAACACAATTTGCATCTCATGTTTTCTTTAGAAAAAAATTGTATACGCAAAAATAACTGGACCACGAAGTTCCTTAGGAAAATTTCCGCATCCAAATAGTATAAGAAGTTTAAGAACTCCGTGAGACCGGGACTTAAATCTCCAAGTTTATAATACTTATTTGCTTAATACATACCTACTTGAATATTTTTAAAAAGTTCTTCCTTTCGAAGTAAAACACGTGGATACAGTTTTAAAACTGTTCGCCAATTCTAGATTGCGCGCTCCGCCAACTCGAACTTTATCTAACAGCTGATTGCGACTCTTTTCTTCAGAAAAGTATCGTTAGAATCGTTCCTTTACTTTTCCTTTATTTTTATTGTGACTGCAGCAAACTAACTCTATGTTGTACATAACCGATCAAGTTTGTGTTTCGCGCGTAGAAAGGAACATGGTAAGTCGCACATCGACTCACCGACTTCAATTTTATTAAGTATTTCCTACACTTTTGTCAACTTCCCATTTATACCTTTCAACACGATGACTTTTTACTAAGCATGTAAGCGTTACATATAAATATACCTAGATCATTTTTTTCATATAAAAAAATATGGTTTCTACAACAATAGGTTCTTCCACATAACTTCATTGTACATTACAGCGTGCATTTTTAAAATGAATAGAATTTTATTGAACGTTACTTCAGCTGCTGACGCCGTGTGTAGTTCTTTGTTCCCCATTCCGGTTCACGGACAAAAGCATTCGTGTTCAAATGCAGCTCAAAATTTCAAATACACGAAACGGCTGGTGAGGTGACGTTATATTTACAAAGACGACGGGCTCCGTAATAATTGTAGGAGCCTTTAACTTTACTCCCTCGTATTATACTTGGTGTTTATTTTGTTTGAGTTTAAGTTCTTGATGTGATTTGCATAGATAGCCCGTGAACGGTTCCTTGAAAGCCGCTTATATTTAGTACTAGACAAACAAAGGAAGCTCGTGGAGGTGACGAAGTTACTGGCAGGGGCTTTACATTTATAGCGTAGAACTGTTTATTATTAGCAGTCATTCAGTATGGAAACGTAGAACATTCTAGGTTCATTTGTTATCCTAGGTTTGTAATAATTGGCATAAATGATAAGAGTTAATTGAGTCCGCTTTTGTGTTACATAGACATATTGAGGTTAACGAAATTGTGGTAATGACTCTTACAATACTGATATAAGATATGTATCGCAGTAAGTATATTTACTTACTGCGATACATATCTTTTATCAGCACATAGAATTTAAGCTTTTGTGAAATTTAGGTTAATTTTCGTTTATGTTAGTTGAAGATAAGGAAAGAGGGCGCAGGTTTCATTCAGCGTGAAATTGAGGGTTTTATTCCTACGTTAGCAAGATCAACGTCTCTTTCAGAAAATGATCAGAAACAGTTCTTAATTTGTCCCGGTAAATAGTAAAATAGACTCACCTTAATTGTATGGGATCTTTTGACGTCACCGCCATCCTTTGGGAAATATAGTACATTGTGTATCTAGATATTCATAATTATCTACTTCTGAGTTTATCTTGGATATTTCTGATGTCGGTGAAGTAAAAACATAGGGACTTACAGTTAATATAAGTCTGAAATGCCAACACGTGTAGAGCAAGCGTGGTGATCAATGCTCGTGCCTTCTCTGTATGAGAACTGGCCTTTGCCGTGCAGTGGGACAGTAATAGGCTGGTACTTCTACTTATCATAAAATAAAAAGGTTCGCGTCAATCATATTTAGTTACACAATTAGTAACAGCCCAGAATGTCGCAGAGCTACGATAACAAGCTATTACCTAAATAACCCTGCGGCGACATATTAATTGCTACCTGTATAATGCAGTTGAAACACGGGTGTGACTAGTTATCATTATAACTCAATCTAACGCAAACCACGGTTCGGTGTACATAGATCTCGCTCAGGTGCATAGTAAAATAATGTATATATAATTTCGATTTGGTTCTCAGAACACATAGCCAGAGATTTAGGTGTCAATTTTACAGTAGCCCATTTGAACCCATTTAGAAAAGTCATGTTTTTTGACTAAAGAAAAATAATTCTCATAAAGGAAAATTTTAAGTTCTTTTTGGCACCCAAAACCGGTCCTAAAAACCAAAGAACCGAGCTTTAGAGTGCAAAACAAAACTAATTTCAAGAATTTTGGAATCAAAACAGCCATTTGAACGAAAATATAATACTACATTTATATCTAACGATTACACGTTTATGAGAGAGCAGTACCAAGATTTTACAATATTTATTTGACATTTGGCCCAGCATGTGGTGTCGGCGTAGACTACGAAATATGAGATTCTGCGGTGTATATTATTACCTGAAATGTGTGGAATGACATTATTGCTGGCATATATATGTACATATACATATATCTGTACTATATAGTCGTAAAGATATGTCACAGTCAAAATATTGCTACCGGGACACGTCATGTTTGAATTGCGAGCCCAGTACACCTGTGTGATATGTATGTATAGTGATGTACATATAGGAACATTATGCATAGAACAGTTCTTGGTTATAACATCTGTGTTTTATTGTTGTTGACTTGTGAGTTGTTTTACTAAGTTTCTATAATAATATAAGCTATAGTATCAGAAATGGAGACTGTAGGGATAAATTCTACTCATATCGGTTAACCAAATTGTTAGAGCTAACTTTATCTACCTAATAACTCTTTTCATAATCAAGCTTTGTATCTAGAACACGGTTAATTGCTAGTTTAAGATGCACCGAGCAGCGTCGGTCGACTTCAGATCAGAAACTATCGAAGTTTTATTAAATATAATTAAGTTATGTCAAGTGAACGTTAAGCTATTAAACTTGGCCAGTAGAGGCCGTATCGAGCTACGGAAAAAAAAATGAAAAATTTCGTCCACACCTTCTGCCACGACCAATCTCAGAGCTGTGGCTGACGCCCGTCGCCTAGTATTCAACGGGATAAACTAAGTTAATCATCATCATCGTCATTCTTGTGCCCATATCCTAACTTATCACCTCGGAAGTTACCCTCATTCTAGTCATATCGTCTTTCACACTGTTCATCCATCTTTTCTTTGGTCTTCCTCTACTCTTACCTACGGCCATCCACATTCATAATCAAAGCTTTCCTCACGACATTTTCCTCATTCCTCTGAACCACCAGCCCATACCATGACAACCGATTTCCACACAGCTTTTCAGTCACCGGAAAGAAAGTCAAAAATTGGCACACTTTTATCAAAATCAAAAGTCATTTATTCAAATTAGGCTGAGAATCAGCACTTTTCGAACGTCAAAATTACAAAAGATAGTCCCCCAAAAACGCCCACCCTTCACCACTTCCTAGTGCTATCGCTGTTAGATATTACTGTTTCTGTTTAGATTTCCTATAACATTAACTCAGTTCATGTGTGCAAATAAATATTAATTTATTTTACTAATTTTCTACTATATACCATACTAATATTATAAAGGAAAAGTTTATAATATTTGTGAGGAAAGTTTGTGAGGATGGATGGATGGATGTTTGTTACTCTTTCACGCAAAAACTACAGAACGGATTAGGATGAAATTTGGCACTCAGTTTGTAACCTGGATTAACACATAGGATACCCTTTACCTTTACCCCTTTTATCCCGGTAGTACGTACCCATGTGATAATTTCCGACTCCCACGCGGGTGAAGCCACTGGCAAAAGGTAGTAAATGAACATGTTAAAGTATATTGTACATTTAGCATTCAGTTTGACTTCCATTCATCAATACATTGCCAGTCATATCAGTAATTGAAGCGAAACAACATGTATTTGACAGTACCTTTAGGCTACTACCGTAATGAACAGCTAATTGCTTGCGATCAGTACCCGTTACTGTTGCGTTAACGCGTAATCTACGCGTATAAACAGTACCGCCGACATTAGGCAGACCGTGGTGTTGAAATAATTGAATTAGGGAATTAGGAGCAATGTTTTTTTTGTGAAAGTGAGATGAGAAGAGTATTTTTTTACATGCATGGGGATGTGTATTGAACCATGTCATATTACGATAACACCAAAACGATGTGTTTTGCAAAACTACAAAGCGAAAGACGTGATTATAATCAGGACTTTTTGCAGCTGGAAATAAATCAGTATCTGATAGTTTTCTTAATGACATTCGCGGACATTAAAACAAGCCTTCATACTGCTTTAGGTGTTGTTATTAAAGAAAAAAGCCGTTAAAATCAGCTCGCACTTATTACATTTCTGCCATTTTAAATGGAAAAAGTTGAAAACACTTAACTTGTCCTATTTTAAAAGCTGCATACAGCACTATTCCGTACCAAAAGCTAATAAATCCTTTAATTTTACACCTGACATAAAATGGAGGTTCTGGCATGTAAACTAAAAATATGATCGCATTGAACCACTGTGCAGTTCAGAGCGTCATATTTTCATCGGCAAATGAAAAGCGACTGCAACGTAATAACAGCCACAAAGGAAAGAGGAATGTTTTTTTGGGTCTCCGTGCAAGCCAATTTAAATATGTACGAATGTATGTGTTTAATAACACAGTACGATCTTTACCGACTTTTGATAAATTTTTTGATAAAAAGCTCGTGTATACATACGCGAGTATGCGATTGTTTGTCATAAGGTGATATTATTATACGGTATTACGGATAATATTATACGGTGTACCATAATGGTATTACCTGCCTCGTTGGTCTCGTGGTTGCAAGCGCGACTGCAAAGCGTGGGGTCCTTTTTTGGGTGGGTTATTATCAAATGACCTCTCCCGCTCTGGGCTGAGCGGAAGGGCGTGTCAGACTTTTACTGACTAAAACCCATCCGTGTTCCTTCAGTTGCTTATGCCAGGGACCACGGTATCTCTTTCGAACAACCCGCGGCCCTGGCGGCATCGGCCCTAGCGAACGCCGTCGTCAGTTCGTGCTGACATCTCTTTGAGGCGCGCGTGGAACACAACGCGCCGTCGACCCGGGCCTGGTCCTTACCGGGTGGCGAGCTGCCCATAGCACGAAGCCCGCAAGCCCGCGCCTACGGTGGCCGGGAGTCGGCTGTTGACTCCCGTCCAGAGCGTCTCCTGCGGCGGCTAGGCGCGTGAGGGTGCAGAGATTGCCTCTCCCTCACGCGCTCCGCCTCCTCCTTCGCGAGCATTATTACTTCGCAGAAGGAGTACCACTCCGTACCATGGCCTGGACCAGGGCCGGACGCTAGAGATCGCCGCCGCCGATCGCCGCCATGAGGACACGGCGGGGCCCCGCCCAAGCCGGGCAGACCTCCACCGTATGCTCCACCGTGTCCTCCGGGTGATCCACACAGTGGTGACACCCTGGCGTTTCCTCCCGCCTTATCCTGAACATGAACCTCCTGAAACAACCGTGTCCGGTGATGACCTGCGTCAGGCGGAAGGTGAGGGCGCCGTGGCGCCTCTCTAGCCACTCCTCAAAGAGGGGACTTATCGCCGCTATTGTGGCGTGCCCAGCACTGGGTTGCGACAATCGCACTCTCCATGCCGCTATGATATCCCGCCGGCGCTCTGTCCGCTGTGCCGTGATTTCTGCCAGCGGAGTAACGCCCCGGCGTTTTGCCTCCACTCGCCACTCTCATATGTGGGCGAGAACTTTGGCCTCCAGATCCCATGGCGGCAATCCGGCAAGGAGGCTCGCTGCCTCAGCGGAGACCGTGCGGTATCCTCGGATCAGCCGGACAGCCATGACCCTTTGGGTCGCGTTCAACCGGCGGGCTGGTCGCCGCTTCAGGGAACGCGCCCATACCGATGCCCCGTAAAGCGCCATGGACCGCACGACCCCCGCATAGAGGTGACCGGGGTAGATGACGGCCCTGTCCGTCAGATAAGAATGCGACAGAGGTAGGTCGGCATCCGGTGATAACCGAGTGCCTCCCTGAGGCAACTCAAGCGTGGGGTCCCGGCTTCGATTCCCAGGTCGGACAAAGTGTTATTGGGTTTTTTGTAGCAGTCCGGAGTTTAGAAGTTGGCGGTTTAATACCCCCGTGGCTCGAAAAGCACGTAAAAGCCGTTGGTCCTGAGCCTGGTCTCTCCCCGGTCGTGTCGGATTGCCGTCCCATCGGACTATGAGAGTAAAAGAACAGAGAGTGCACCTGTGTTTACGCATATCTCCTGCGTACCTGGCTAATCTCCGTTGACATTGGCCACCGTGACCGAAATCGGGCGGGAGGCTATTAATGGTATTTGAAAGAGTATCTGAATTTTATTTTACGCCATTATTGATTAAGGCTTCAAAGCTTTTTAAATATGGTATCGTACCTACAAATGGGTTTGGATGGAATGGGACTATTACTGGCACTAGATGAATGTATGTGTAAACTTTAGTTGATGTTAATTACTATTATTTTGTCAATGTTAATTTGAAATAGTGGCTAAATTATATTTGCAGCAAATTTAGATTGATTGAGCTATACTGATATACTACAAATATGTACCAGGCGTGATGTTGTGTATTCCAAAAGTATCTGATGATAATGTAAACAAAGTGGCCGGAAAACGGTTGGTTGCCAATTTGTAGTGGCAGTTAAGAATTGAGTGTTTTGATTTAAACACAAAATTCTAATTTTAAATTTGACAACTGAGGTTAATTTAATAACCGCAATTTTCGTCGATGATTTTGTCAATTACAATTTAATAATGTTATTCAAACACTTATTTTTGGAAATAGTGGTATAAAGTTGAAACCTTCTTCATAAAGATGAATGTGTTTCTATTTCCCTTTACTGAGTGAATGCGTAAGAATTTTAACTGAATAGGATTTGTTGACACATTCTTAACATACTTTTGGAACAGACTATAGATTTATATAATAATAATATATTTCATAAGCCTAATACAATAAGGAGAGAAAAAAGGGTTAACAATGCATTAAGTACTTAAATAAATTATATCATTCCATTAATAGGCACGTTGTGTGAAACTCCTGACACCCAAACTAGGATATGTTCTGTATCTCAGGTGTCAGAACTATGTATACCTACTATGTATACCCACATAGGTTCTTATAAACAAAGAAACCGAATGTTTGTATTCAGAGCAACATTTTCAGTACTGAATGTAATCTAAACGCAAAACGAAATAAGTGGCCACTTGTCTCCGTGAAACAAATGACTGTTTCCTAGAAGTTGTAGGAGTAAAACCATTTACGATTGGAAGATAAAAACTTCGCTGTGACTAACGAAATATACCCACTATCAATCGTGAACTTATCTAATGTTACTCATTAGACGGCTTCCGATGGACGATGGACAGCATTAAAGGGAACCTTGGTTCCTCAAGCTTGTATTATTTTTCAATATTGATTTTGTGTTATAGTAAGATTTTGGGACTGATTTGGAAGAAATTTTCATGTGGCGAATCTATTAGTTTGGCCATCATTATAGTATTCCTAATCCATAGATTCGCAACTTGGGCAATAACGCTCCCTCGTGGGCGTTTGAGACTTTCAGAGGGCAGTGCAAGAACCAAAGAATATGATATTTCCTTTTTTATGACGATATAATATAAACATGGCAATAGCTGTTTAAAATTCGCGACAGATGGTAAGTTAAGTAAAAAAATACGGAGCTCTAGAAAAAAAAAAGAAGATCTTGAGATTATTTTCCATATTTAACTATCTAGATTGAATAGAATTTCAATTTCCAGAAAAATATCCCCTTTCCTCAAAACAGATACGCTGAAATGTTTCAACAATAAATACGATAATTGAATACAATATGATAAAGACACATCAAAGCAGACTCATTTTGATAAAAGAAGCAAAATAGTAAACGTGTTTAAACATTAATTATCTTATTTATCTACCACAATGATAACACTAGTACGTTTTATAATGAACTTACGTAGTATCTAATCTTTATTTGTACTGCGGACGCAATCATCCCTACGTGCTACGACGTAGCGGTCGCTACGTGACACGCTACGGATATCGTAGCATTTTATTTCAATTACTGTGTGACTGTTGATTACTGTTATTAATATAATAACTATGTGTTTGTAACAGTATTATTATCTCTAAATATATATAAGCAATTGAATATACGTGTAATGAATAATATAATATTCTTAATTAATTGAATATATTAATAATGTATGCAAATCTAACAGTATGGTGCCAAGCTTATGTCACCCCATCTCTTACATAGTGATGTATGGATTTAATCAGTGGATGTGTTGGTTTCCTTAGGTGTTAATATCATACCTACTGCGCAAAATTATGAACTCTCTATACCATGCATCAGTAAACATAGTCTTAGTGCTAGTACTAAGACTAACTTACATTATACTAAGACTTAACTAAGACTAAGGTATTTTTTAAATTTTATTTTTTTTTTAATAAAGATGGCAAAAAAATATTCTACAATGCAAAGATCCTATTATGTTGATTGTACTGCCTGAAAAATATCTTCTTGTGAAATTGCATGTGAGATATTGGAAGGCCAGGGTAAAACAAATGAGCGTGCTGGACAAACTTATGGCCGGCTTTATCGTATAGTTGCCCCGGTGTCAGAGGTCATACCCATAGAAAGTAAATATTTGTTATCGTTGCGTCCGTCCTTGTCATACTTATATTTTTCCACATCGTTGGTCCAGTGGTCGCAAATGCTACTGCTAAGCATGAGGTCCTGAGTTCAATTCTCAGTTCGGGCAAAGTGTTATTCGGTTTTTCCATCTGGAATTTCTCATTAGCAGCCCGGACTCCCTGGATTTGTGCCCTGTTGATAACAATAGGCTCACCCCTTAATACATGGGATTTGAACTATTATATAGATGCACCTCTGCCTTAACCCTTCGGGGATACAGGCGTGATGTTATGTTATATTATGAAGTACAAAAGTCTGCATAACAATATGGCCAAATAAATATGACAGCTTTATCTTTTGAAGACATTAATTTCAAAATTCATTTACATTCATAAAGAGAGGGCCAGATGTTAAACACAGTAGCTAAGATTATCATTAATTACCTCGAAATTAGTTACAAAACTATTGCATATTAATAACTCGGTACGACAGTAAACTTTGAGCATTTCCGTATGTGGGTAAGGGTGGGTGTAGTTATTTAAATCCCCCAGTGATATTATCAACCACCTCGTGGGCACATACATGTAGTATGTTATTGTTAGATAACTTATATTTGAAGGCGTTATTATTTGCTTATGGGGTTAATGTTGAGCGGGAAATTAACCTTCTACTGTCTAAAAGTATTTTGGTTGGGTTTAATACGGAATTATATTCTATTTT
This sequence comes from Apamea epomidion, assembly GCA_947507525.1. Lineage (NCBI taxonomy): Eukaryota > Metazoa > Arthropoda > Insecta > Lepidoptera > Noctuidae > Apamea > Apamea epomidion. Next base: position 9,658,680 of record OX382238.1, on the reverse strand, counting down.
ATATTTTTAAATACTTATAATTAGCATTTTTAAATATTTTTGTTTTTTTTTTAATAAAAATACTTAAAAATGTTATTTATAAGTATTTAAATGACACAAAGGAAATATTATAAAACACCTCGTGCACACATACATGAAGTATGTTTACGTTAGATAACTTACCTATATTAGATGGCTTATTATTTGCCTATGGGGTTAATGTTTAGCGGGAAATTAACCTTCTACTGTCTAAAAGTATTATGGTTGGGTTTAATACAGAATGTGAAGGATTTTTGTGGTGGGTACAGTTAGTATTAAAATTAAAAATAAATCTTCTATGAAAATAACTGTGTTACCGATATCCCTGTGTCACAAACTGCGACCTAAATTTTTTAGTATTTTAATAAAATTTCGTTTGGCATGTCACATTATATTTACTTAGGGCTGATTTTTTAATCGTCAAATAACATAAAGCTGAGGAATGATGATTGACGTTTAAGAGCTTTTGTATAGAAAATATGTCAAACTGTCATATTTATTCTTCAGATAAAACTTATCTGACTATTGAAAAATCAGCCCTTAGAGAAATATTTTTGGCGTAGTCCGTGTAAAATAAAATAACAGAATAATAATGTGTATTTATACCTATACCATGTAGTTTGAGGCTGCATGTTAACTGGTTGTATGTCAGAGATCGTCATAGATTATGTGCGATAAGACTGGCCATCGTTCACTAGTTTCAAATATGTCCGTCATATTTTGCTCTATGTGGTGTACAATAAAATGTTTAATAAATAATTGATTTAGGGCTGATTTCTCAATTGACAGATATTTTTTATTCGTGGAATAAAATTGATGTCTGACAGATTTTGTATGGAAGCAACTGTCAAAAATTCAAAATTATTCCTCGGATAAAATTATCTGGCGTTGGAAAAATCAGCCCTTAAAAAAGCCCACAAACAAAACCAACCAATTGATGCATGATCACGACATTATAAAGATGTTTAAAACCCTGACACATGGAATGAATCGCGTGGCTCCAGAGAGTTAAGTCTGGCTCATTTTGCCAGACCGTGAATAAATGGCTGCATAACCAACCAAGTTAATCAGTCAATGAATACCGTGTGGCAGTTCAGATTATCATGATTTTAAATTGAAATTAAACTTTAACGAAGATACGAAATTGGTAGTTCGTACCAATCAAACAAATGAGCCTATTGTGAATACTTATTTCAAGTTTTTTTTTGTGACTTCTATTGCTCAAAATTGCTTGGCTCTTTGCCTTAAATATCTAGTTTATTCCTCTAAAATTTGGCTATTATTATTGACTAGTGACCCACCCCAGCTTTGCACTATTTTTACGACTAGAAACAATATTGTGATTTTTTTATAATATGTTACTTTAATATTATAAATTATCTTAAGGACAGTGACCACCACAACAAGCCTTTGCGTAGTTTACAAAACTAACGCAGTCACACAGACAGACACGAAACTTTACATTATTTTAGAGTAGGTATGGAAATACTACTAATACCTTAAATAACTTGTCATTATTATTAATAATCGTTTAATTTGTTCCTCTACAGTAAACATAACAATGCCAAGAACTAATCTCCCAACAAACATTCAAAACGTTCGATCCGACGCGGCACTAATGTTTCAAGCTTCATCTATCGTTCGAAGTAGATACTCGTGTGTAAATCCTCATATCTATTGACGTGTAACCCCCGGGTGAGCTCTGGCTCATTTGACTTCTCTATGGAAGTTGCTAGTGCTGCCAATCGCTTACTGGGATCTGGGAAATCACGTTTTCATTTCCGTACTTATACTCGTATCTCGGGTGTGATGTGGTAAATGCATATTTCCAGGGTATTTTGAGGGTACTTAAATACAAATTGCTGGCAAATCAATCATTTCTGAATACATAAACATTAACAATAACTTTATTTATTTTATTACTACTACAATGATGAATTATCATCGTTGTAGTAGATAATTAATTGTAAATGTTATGCCATTTTATTTATTTATTATTCACAAAAATTATGTACAGGCAAATCACTGTCCATGGTTGCCTGGAAGAGATCGCAGAAAGCGATAAGGCCGCCCATTGTATATTTTTTAGTGTTCAATCTATTTTTTTAAATGTATTTTTGTGGTGTACTTACAATAAAGTATATATAAATAAATAAATAAATATTTCGATAGTGCGCATAACCCTTGTGTAAAATTCTTATCCTTCTTATCTATCCTTCTAAAATAATTCTAATAGAGGACATTTCACAGAAATCGTAGGTTACTAAAACTTTTTTCAGTCTGTAAAACTTAGCCAAAAATACCTTCTATTTTCGTCGGGATTAAAAATATTAACAGTGTCAACGAACAACGCTGCTGCAACAAACTAATCCTTTCTGAACACATAAACATTTAAAATTAATGACTACGTGGCTCTAAAGTTCGGAGCTTCGTCTGGCATACAATGTAGATGTTTAAATCCTAACATGTCCTGTGTCGCGGCTCCCGAGGGTAGTCTGGCTCATTTAGCAAGACCACAGATAATTAATGCACATCAACCCATCAGGGTGCAACGTTCTGGCTTGTTTATGCTCAGTTTCTTTTGTATTTTTTTTGGCACTGCATTTTTCATTTGGTTTTTGGAACAACGTATTTATTAAATCAACGATAGTCTTTTATTTGAATAATTCTTGTTTGTTGATAATGTTTTATAATAGTATCTAGTTATTTTGTTTAGCTTTATAATAATTAATCTTTAAAAATATGAAAAAAAGTTATTTTTGTTGTAACTACAACAAAAATTAGTTTTTTTTAATAATCTTTTCTTTTTTTTAGTTCTGTAACTACAGAACGTATTAAAATGATTATTTTTCATATTTCATAGAATCTTGTAACGTGTAAATAATATATTATAAAATATTTTACTTCTATTTCCAAAACTTACCTAATGTTATAAGCTTCTAAATAAAATAGGTAAGTATTTACACTAATGAACAAAAGTAAATGAATCACAAAAACATGACACGAAAGTTTTCAACTGCGGGAATTATGAATGAAGACAATAAGATATAATTTGATAATAGCTGTCCCAAAGGGTGTTGTGCGTGACGCTTTCAGTTCATACTAAAAGTTAAGTTAATTATGTTTATTGGCAAAGTTGAGCGGAAGCCGTAAAACAAATTACGCCATTTTGTTTAAAAAACCAAATTCTTTGCAACTCTTTTTTTCTTGACGCGAACATTTTAAAAGTTTACCAAGAATAAATGTATATCAGAAATATTACTTAAAACATTTGTAAAGTGTAGTTGTTTTGCTTTTTTTTTGCTGTAATCATTTAAATAGCACGACAGGACAGGATACATTTCAGTTAAATAAATCATGGTTTGCAAAAATAACAATTAAAACCAGTTCAGCCATATAAAACAAACTGTATTTTCAATTCGTTCTGCGCCATTGGGCACTATAATTAATTTCAACGATTATTCATATTCCAATTTAAACTAATTTGCACTCAAATCATCGTCTGAAACATTCGTACTGCTCATAATTTGTGAAGAGAATTATTTTCACGCGAACCGCAACTTGAATTAAACTTTAGCAATATTCAAAATGATGTATTAATATTTAAAATACTTACATGCTCATAGGATCGAAGATGATTACCAATAAGGCACGACACAATCATGAGTTCAAGTATACTTTTTTTATAAAACTACACGAGTTCATTTTGACGTCACAATATTCCAATAAGTTATCAAAGTGTTCTATGACAGCGCGTCATTATAAAATTAATGAATAGTACAGTCCACGTGGGTGATAAAGCGCGGGAAATCGAAGTGTTTAGCGCCAAAACCGACTTCCCCCGAGACCACCATCCCTTACCGTGCTCCACAACATACTGACAACTGTCACCGGCCGCCCGGCCGCCGCCGTTTTGCTCGCTTTTACTACGAGCGCTTTTCCTCTTTTGCCCTATCTTGCTTTAACGAAAATTTATATACACAGAGAAATGTACGTACACACATGGACAACAACTTAGTTCGAGTCGTCGAGATTCTCTACAATGTACGGCTGTGTGCACTAATAGCAATATGTGAGTGTAGCTCGTTCAAGACGCATCTTCACGGTAACGTGCCAATGCGTTGGTGCACACAATTACAAGTCAACTAAAGGAATATGTAACATAAATGAATGGTTTAAGGTTGTATTTTGTACGTTTGAAACAAAGTAGTGTTCATTCAAAGACAGAGCTAAAGCAGAATTGCGCATGTCCGTTATCAATCTTATGATCGTGAAACTACGAAAACTATTGCTATCCTTATTTTTCTTTAAGTTTCGGTTTGAATTTCTAAAGATACTGTTCGGAGTCGCACATATCTTGGTGGCTATTTATAATTAATCAAATTGTTCGGTAACTAAGTTATTTTTCAACTTGGTACTAGCATTTCTTTGTATATTTTTTCTTTTAGGTGAACGCTGGGATATTTTACGAGCAATAAAGTCGGGCGCCTTAATAAGAGCTGAACAACTTATAAATAAAGTATGAATTAAATTCTAAGATCAGGTGTGTTTATTTCATAATATTTTACACTGTATATATTGAGGACATACGAGTTTTATGGCTACTTTAGCAATGAATACTTGAGTACGATATCGTCTATTATGTTTATAGGATATTGAATAAATAAATAATTTAAAATAAAATATTGAAACAACATAATAGGTCTGTACACATTGTTATGTTTACAGAAACATACTTTTGATGACAAACTCTGAATAAAAGCGAAACGTCGCACCAACTTGCAATCTCCAACTAGTTACAAAGGAAACAAAGGACTTGGGAAAAATAATTTCCTTACATCTGGGGATGATATTAACTGGGAGATAAGAGCGTAAGAGTATGAGTGAAGTACTCTTTCCGAGAGGGCGGCGTTTATACAAAGCTATGAATAACAATTTACTAAAGAGCCAGGAACGCAAACACTTGAGCATAGAAGTTTGTTTCGAAGTGCCCAAACTCACGAACAATACCGACACGACGAGCTACGAATGATGAATTAAACCCGAATGTAATGAAACGTAGCCACTTCCATAGAGAAGCCGTGGATTTTTATAAAAATGTTTTTCTCTTTCTTTGGGGGTGGTTACCTTCTTGGAGTGCACGGACATGTTTAGCCCAAGTATTAGAATTCAGTAAAAACATAAATTCAAGCATTTGGCACTAATTATTGATTGCATCTTGCTTTATGCAAGCGCATTTTGTATCGTTAACAAAACTGTGATCGTCTCCCCGCTGAGTAAATTAATAGGTGACGCAAAATAATTTCAACTGTCACACTTGCCGACATTATCACCCAATGTTTCAAAGGTTTCCTTATAACGGAATTTAAATTTTATCCATTCAATTCAACCAATGCAAATATAAGATCCTGTGCACCTATCGTATGACATAGCCGTTGGGCGTCCCCCATTCCTTTGTTCAAACGGGTGTAACTTTACAGACTGATATCCCCAACTGCGTCCCAAGATTTTAATCTTGAATACTACAACGATTTACTTGATTTGATTCAGTATTTAAATACATACTTTGAATTTTAAACATAACTAATGCGTTGTGAAAAATTCGAGTGACAAAAAATAGTACAAATATTTAACATTAATTTACCCCCTAAAAATGAATGCCAAGTTTGGGGGTCACCATCCAATCTATTCTTTTACAATATGATCCTACTATTATTATACACGTGAAAGTTTATATGGATAGAGAGATGGATGGATGGATGAATGGATGGATGTTTGTTACTCTTTCACGCAAAAACTACTGAACGTTTGGACTATTGCATGACACAACATTAAAGGCAGTGACTTAATTTTTTACCATAAGGCCATAGGAGTGTTGTGTTGTGTTGTTGGATGATTTCCCACCCAGAAAAAAAAAAAAAAAAAAAGGCCATAGGAGTGTTGGGCACGCCACAATTGCGGCGATAAGTCCCCTCTAGAGTCCACTCTCGAGGAGAGGCTAGAGAGGCGCCACGGCGCCCTCACTTTCCGCCTGACGCAGATCCTCACCGGACATGGTTGTTTCGGGAGGTTCCTGTTCAGGTTAAAGCAGGAGGAAACGCCAGGGTGTCACCACTGTGTGGATCGCCTGGAGGACACGGTGGAGCATACGTTGGAGGTCTGCCCGGCTTGGGCGGGGCACCGCCGTGTCCTCGTGGCAGCGATCGGCGGCGGCGATCTCTCGCGTCCGGCCTTGGTCCAGGCCATGATGATGATGTACGGAGCGAGAGTGAATGGGAGGCCGTCGCCTCCTTCTGCGAAGCAGTAATGCTCGCGAAGGAGGAGGCGGAGCGCGTGAGGGAGAGGCAATCTCTGCACCCTCACGCGCCTAGCCGCCGCAGGAGACGCCCTGGACGGGAGTCAACAGCCGACTCTCAGCCACCGTAGGCGCGGGCTTGCGGTGGCGAGCAATGGGCAGCTCGCCGCCCGGTAAGGACTAGGCCCGGGTCGACGGCGCGTTGTATTCCACGCGCGCCTCCAAAAGATGTCAGCACGAACTGACGAGGTCCGCTAGGGCCGATGCCGCCGGGGCTGCGGGTTGTTCGAAAGAGATACCGTGGCCCCTGGCACAGGCAACTGAAGGAACACGGGTGGGTTTTAGTCAGTAAAAGTCGGACACGCCCTTCCGCTCAGCCCAGAGCGGGAGAGGTCATTTGATGATTTCCCGTCCAAAAAAAAAAAAGGCCGTAGGAGTGTCCGTGCAACGGTTCATTTCGATAACGGTCCTTTAGTATCGATCCAAGCAAGTATCGATCCAAGCAAGTATCGATCCAAAATATTGGAGTATCGTTTCATGTTGTATCGATATTGTAAAGATGATCGGATCGTGCATCACTATTTCCCTCTTAATTTAAACCCACATCCATTACCTTGAATCGCGTTATTTCGGACCGGAAATGATTTTTACCATCGGAAAATGCGGGGGTTAAAAGTACCCTATGTGACTTTGAATTCAGGACCGAATTACATCAATATAACATGAATCCATTCCTTAAACCCTACAATACCACATCTCCTGATTCAATTTGCGTGTTTCGTGGCTCTTTGCGGTCGACATTCAAGTGTTTTGCCGGTTCAACCGCCTTTATAGATGTCACTTTGTCACACTCGCGAGTTCAACCCCAGATAACGACTTCATATCTAAATATTATTTTGTTTACTGACTGTCACCACGAAACACACCCAATATGTTGGAAGGTTAAAAGTGCGGAGGAGAAAGGTGGAATAATTTTGATGGGGAGAAAATGTTTGGTAACTTGTCATAAAGGTAAAGAGATACAACAGTATTTTTTCATGGTTTTGATATTATTGTTAAAAGAATTTATTAATTTCGTCTGGTTAGTTTTAGTAACAATGAACCGGCTTGTCAAAAAGTGGATTGTTTGCATTGTTTTTAATTGACAAAGTACCTAACAATAATTTTGAATGTCTCTTATCAGATGAAGTATTTGAACTATCATTAATTTAAGTATTGCATCGCATTCTGTCTTAAATACAAAAAAATAATAATTTTGAAAAGCTTCTAGCTTTTTTGTACGAATGAATACAAAAAAGCTAGAAGCTTTTTTTTATTATAACGAATTAATGTAATATAAATCATGTATCAAGTCTAGCAAGCACTAAAATAAATTCAATGTTGAAGACACTAACGTCAATGCAGACGATAAAAAAAATGTAGCAACTTTATTTTCGGCCATTACACTTTTTTTACCATTCAGCAAAGCTCGTAAATCAAAGCATACTTGGTAAGCTAGAAAATCTTAAATATCTTTATTGCGAACATATTTCTCAAATAGAAGGTTTGCTAAACCGTTTACATTCTATTTATCGTTCCCAAAAGCGACTAGAGGGGATGTTGTGTCAGCGGAAAACTTGTTAAAGTCCTTCCACCAAAGAAAGAGTTATGAAAATGCCAACTTTGGGGTCCTCACAAAAAAGTGAAGACAGTTTGCACAACTCCGGCCCTCAGCGGGATTTTATAAATATTAAAATCTAAGGGACATACTTTGAAAGCGGAAACTAATTTTTTTCTTTATTCACGAGGTATTCATTGCTTTCGTTAAAAAATACTCCCTTATCTTTTGTGATGTTTTATAGAAATACCCTCTTGATAAATAACTTTATTGCTGAAAAATATTCAAGTACCTACATATTATTTGATATCTGGTTCATTGGAAAACATTTTATGTCCACATGGAAGTTTTAATTAAGATTGGGAACTCACATACAAGTGAAGCTTTTTGTCTACTATTTTCATGCGTAGGTATATCAGTACATTCAGTTTTTAATTAACTTTTTCCGGTGAATATGGAATCCGTTTTCCATGGAATATGATTATTGAAAGATGTGAAAATTTACAATTATAATATGCATTGGAAAATCAATTCTTGTCAATTAATAGAACCTCTATTAACTGGAGAGAGACGATGGCTCTTGTAAAGTTATGCATAATAATTGCTTGCTCTTCAGTTCCAATTAAAGGCACTTCAATAATGACGAACTCCTTGCGGTTAGTCTTGGACTGTGTCTGAACCAAGTTCCAACGTCTACTGAACCATGCCACTCGATACAATTTGCTTAGCAAATGTTTTAGTTTAGACGTTCGTTCGTTACTCCAGTTTATGAGATAGTTCGGTATATTTAACCGGAACAAAGGTAAATAATAATTTCTCGATTGACTTTGTTTCGTAGTTTACTAAGTAATTGAATTTGACTTTGCATAGAGTGTAATTTTCCTGCTTAGCGAATTTGTTTTCATAGATTACTTTGCAGGAGATATGGAAACTGATTTGTATTTAAAAATCCATCAGCTTAGGATAAATACATAAGAAGAAAGATAAATGTGGAAGCAAGTCTCACAGGAAATATAATAAACATTTATTTTGTCGTCTGTGTACTACCTACTCGATACTCGACTCGAAATACTCGTATCTAACTAGAAACCTGCCGGTAAAATGCAATATAATACTGCCCACGCGATTTTCAAGGAGTTTGTAGTGTTATTGAGACCTCATATTACTGACAGATTAGTCTAAAAGTCACTCACAAGAACACTGCTATTTTTGGTATATTTATTTAGTAAATCTTTTAAGAGGCTTATTTTTACAAGTTTTATTAACTTGCTTCGTTCTGTTCATTTTTTCAAGCACTTCCTGGGTTTTGTAACAAACGTATTTTTAATATTACCTACACAAGTGTTCTTGAGACAGATATCAAATTACTTTACGTAGAAGCGTGAGTAAAATTTCAGGTACAATTAATAGGTAAGTTTAGGATCATATCATTTTGTGTATAAACTGTAAGTACCTATAACTTATTAAACTATGTGACATCAATGTTATCCTTTAAGACTTTTTGAAGCAGCCCTCGTGCCTATGGGTAATCATCTCATTAAATAGAGCCCCAAAGAAATATCGAACGTTGATCACTCCGATTGCTCACGGCAATTTTAGATTAGTGTCATTATGTTGTGATATGATGATGATATGTCATCAAAATTCTTCTGCCCTTATCCCAATTTTATTAAGAGTCGGCGCAACATGTCTTTTTTTTTTCGAAATTCAAATCTTGCATAAAACGCACACTATGCAGCCAAGCATATTATAAATGCCTGTATGATTGGCGCGCGGAGGCACTACGTCGGGGGGAAACTCTGCACCCGCGGCAAATCGCGGCAGAGCGGACGGACCTCCGGCGCGATCTCATGGTGGCATGGAAGGCGCGACTATCGCAACCCAGCGCAGGGCACGCCACGATAGGGGAGTTAAGACCCCTCTTTGAGAAGTGGCTAGAGAGGCGTCACGGCGTTCTCACCTACCGCCTGACGCAGGTCCTCTCCGGACACGGATGTTTCGGGAGGTTCTGCACATCATCAGGCGGGAGGAGACGCCCGTGTGTCATCACTGCGAGGATCGCCCAGAGGACACGGTGGAGCATACGGTGGAGGTCTGCCCCGCTTGGGCAGAGCACCGCCGTGTCCTCGTAGAGGCGATCGGCAGCGGCGGCGACCTCTCACGTCCGGCCCTGGTTCAAGCCTTGGTCCGGGGCGAGAGGGAGTGGGAGGCGGTCACCTCCTTCTGCGAAGCAGTCATGCTAGCGAAGGAGGTGGCGGGATGGGTGAGGGAGAGATCCTCACGCCTCAGCCGCGGGAGACGCTCCGGGCGTCGGGAGCCGCGTGACGACTCCCAGCCACCGTAGGCGCGGGCCTGCGGGCGGAGAGCAATGGGTAGCTTTCCGTCCGATCAGGACCAGGCCCGTGCCAGACGGCGCGTATGTGTTCCACGCGCGCCTCAAAGAGATGTCAGCATAGTTGACGGGGCCCGACAGGGCCGAAGCCTGCCGGGGTAGCGGGATCGTCCGAAAGGGTTACCGCTGCCCTGGAACATAAAGGGCTAAGATAGGAACACGGGTGGATTTTAGTCAGTAAGAGTCTGACACTCCCTTCAGCTCCACCCAGAGCGGGAGGGGCCATTTGATGATTTCCCATCCTCAAAAAAAAAAAAAAAGCATATTATTAGTTGGGGGATTACATCGCTGACAAAGATGCTTGGCTAAACGCTGGTCCTGCTCCAAATAAATTGATTAGCATTTGAAAATACTTCACATACGCCTACCCTACCTACATACTGTTGGACCTGCTGAAGATTCTAAAATACTATGTTTGCATTATATAAATTCAATCTCCTAGTATTGTATAATTGCATAGAACTTATGTGAGTACTACGCTACATACTATAAAGCTACCATTTACTGGGTACGTCTTTCATTGACTTGAATGTGCCTTGGCGGATGAGAGTATGTCATGCTCACTCTATTGTCTCGCTGAGGGTGGCACATGTGTTGGATCATTTAGCTCCCTTCAAAATGGTTGAGCTGAATGGTGCTAATCTATGCGTCATGTTCGTGAACGGGCGCCGTTAGTAGGGACTGGTCAACTCTTTGCTGCCATGGCTTATTTTAATTTAATTTTATATTTGAATTGTTTTTTTTTTATCTTTTCATTATGGACGCTTTTAACGTTCTGCATCGTTCTCACATGCATAATTTTGAACATGAATGATGTTACCAATACTTTGTAACAATATTATTATGATTTAAAACAGTGTCCATGGAGTTTCTTGCCCGTTCTTCTCCATAGGTACCTACTACGCTTTGGAATGGGCAACTAGCTTCATATTTTTGACTGGCCGACCTTGACAATTCAAAAGTGCCGAGTTGAGTTTGAGTTTGAGTCTTCCATACTACTCTGTTAGTCGTCATCTCGGTAGCCATCCCCTTTCTAACCATATCATCTTTCACACAGTCCATCCATTTTTCTCATTCCTCCGTATCACATGCTCCATATATTAAAAGTCAAAAGCAGTCGCTTCAATTATCTGTCTAGTTTAAGCTATTTAAGTTTATTTTTGGTATTCATGAACCTTAAGTGTTCATAAAGTTAAAAAAAAAAGGAGAGGGCTATGCTTGGAGTTTCCCAAGGTAACCGACATAGCCCGAAGAATTAGCAAAATGAAGTGCCAGTGGGTAGGGCACATTGCTCGCAGATGGCCGGTGGCGCCGAAGGGTCACCGCGCGAAGTGGCGAACCCGCACCAGAAGACGTAGCGTAGGAAGGCTTTCCCATGCTGTGTCAAGGCCGCAGGAATACGCTGCATGTGGGAAGCATAGAACTGGTCGAAGTGGCGGTGCTTGGGGGCATCGTTGCAGCAGTGGACGTCTTTCGGCTGAAATTATGATGAGAAATCGCAGTTTAAAATTAACTTCCATTTCGCTGTATGTTTTTGCCTAATATTTTAAGTTTCATAATCTCTTTTAGTTTAGTAAAAATATTAATTTATTATGAAAATAAAATATTATTTGTAAGAATTAAAGAATAATTTGGTGTGCAAAAAGTAGCTGTACCTACTTACCTACAATGATAAAATTAAATAATTGAATGTGTCGGCCATGCCTCGTAACTACAATTTGTCAAAGATCGGAAATTTAAATCTTTAAATCTTCCTTGCAAACAAGGGTCAAAATTTTATGAACATTATTAATTTTAACTGATGTGAACTGATTCAAAATGAAATAACAAAAGGTAGTAAATATTAAAGAAAAAAAGTATATTGACATTATAAGCTATTTAACTACTTAGTTTGTATGAATAAGTGAAGAGTTATTGTTGTTTTCATATTCTACTTTATCATTACTTAAGGTTTGCGTAAGAATTTTTGATGTTCAAAGGAATCACCGTAATGCCAAAGTAGAGTTTAAAAAGTTCCCATCTCCAAATTCGCCATTCAGAAACCGGCAACCCAATCTGAATCATTTTGAAGGATATTGCTTCATTCGATTGCTTTATATGTTCGAAAAAAAATTCTGCTCAACAACGCAACTAGCGCAAGGATGTTGTTGAACTGTTAAAATAAAAGCCATTGCTATTGTTACCGAGTTACGCAACTACCATGCAGGTGTTAGACAGACTATCGCTCTATGAAAACAATAATGGCGCGCACACTGACAGCAGAACATTTTAGTCGGAAATAATAACACAGGCCTAAGAATTTAACAGAATCTCTAACGAAATCTGAAAGCTACTAAATTTGTTACGCTAGTTTTAATCTAAGTAGGTTTATTAATAAGACTGAGCGTGTTGCCAGTGTATGTGACCGCACTTCGCGACAGTGCGAGCTCGTTTACACATGCTAGTGGAAAATATTACTATGTCGTAATTACTTGTCTTATTCGTTATTACATCATTAGTTTAGGAGGGCAGATATATAATGGTAATTTTGCGGTTTAGATTGGGTTATGTGTCTTTGGGATCTAGTTAGTTATTTTGCTTACCTAAGTAAGTTAAAAAAAAGAGAAGGAAATTTCTAGGAACACACTTACAACGTGTGTGTGCTTGCAAACAGAAATCTTACGTATATTCTGTCTGACATGTTAGAGAAATGGACAACAAAAGGTAAGTAAAAAGGAAAGTAAGGACGAAGAGAAAGGGGGTAGGTAAGTTGTAATTGCAATAGGTAGATAAATAAGATAAAGTACAAGTTGGCTATTTCATATTTACGTTAGTACACATTACTAGATTATTACTATCTCACGAAGCGACGCGCATTTTACTCGTAGTTACCAAGTGTACAAACACGATGTGAATGTGTGTGTAAGTGCAGGAGCTCTTGGTACCGTCCAAGACAATTGTGTGGTGGAAGTATGTGTGTGCGCGTGTGTGTTCAGAGCGTGTTGTACTTTTGGTTACCACAAGTAAAGCGCGTATAGCTTCGTGAGAGAAAAATATAATATCACAGTCTTGACACAGTTAGCTGCATGAGGATATGGCAATTTGTTCAATAGTGCAAATGATCTTTTCTAACCTAACAAGGATGTATCAATAACAATGAGTAGCATCTACAACATTACAATTGTTTGTTGGAATGTAACTTAACTACATGTTTATTATTTGAATATTGTTGCATTGCTCATGAAATCCGGTAAGCATTTATAATAAAATTGGGCTTTTCATAAATCTTTCCTTTATTGCATTATAAACATATTATTAATATTTTCATAATCACTTAACTAACTATTTACACTAGGTACTAAATTGGAAGACTAACTAACTAAATAAATAAATACAAATACAAAAGGATATTTAGGCGTCGAAGTACTCGTCCGCTAATACTATAATAAAATTGCAAATTCCTCACATTTTTTTTATATTTAAATTATATAATGTGAGTGACTGTGGACGTATAGGAGACCATGCTTTATGAGAAAAATGGTACAAAACGATGGATAATTATTATTAAAGACATGTTTTTAAATATATTATGTAAAACGCTAATAGGAAGCTGCAGTGTTGAGAAGATTTGCGAATCAATAAGGTACAAGTACATACATCAAATCTAGCTAACTAGCACAATAATTGTGTAGTACACTTTTAATCACAATCTGAGTCGTATTGAATCCATTGCTTCATACGTGCGAATAATTTGTCGGCTCAACAACGTAAATAACGTAATGAATGTTGTTGAACTGTCAAAATGAAAGCCATTGCTTCTGTTAGTGTGTTATGAAACTACCCTGCTGGGCTGTGGTGAAGTTTTGACATAGAAATCGAGGTACTTTTACTGCACCGTGACAAATACCTGACGTATTGTGCTTCACATTTATCCTCAGAAAACGTACCCAAACTGTATTCCACTCAACAGACAACGTTAACAAACACTTCTATCACAATACCTAACTCGCTCGAGTAGCATCATATTTCCAACGATCCTTTTTATGGTATACCTACTCTCGGTTGTATTATGAGGAGTTATTTGCTCGCTGCTCGTTAGCATCACGACATCCTGCATGTAATGACAAGCCGGGTTACTCATGAATCTCACCAGATTATTACGTCAAAATTCTACCAGTATTTTTATAAGAAACTCGACGAAAACTTATGGAGGATGCAGTTTATGTTGTATTTTTCTTGGAAAAGTCTCGGGGTTATGTTTCGTTTGGTGCGTTTGAATATTTTAAGGTGTTTCTAGTAGATAGTGAGTAGGTAGGTAGAGTAACTGATTTAGTATTTTCATAGAACATTCATTAATTTTTCAGCTATTGTTTATACTCACAAGCTGTGCACGCGACGTCGTCCACGTGAAATTTGGGCCCCCGACCCACCACGTCGCAAACCATCACTCGCCCGTGTTATTACCTACTTCGTTTTAGTATAGCAATTTTTTTTACTTTTTTTATTTTTTCTTGGCTCCTAAAGGCTCTACTGCGATGTTAAGTAGCCAATAACCTTCCGCAAGAATCAGGCTATTAAATGCAAAAATAATTTTCCAAATCTGACTGGTAATTCCAGAGATTAGCGCGTTCAAACAAACAAACTCTTCAATTTTGTTATTAGTATTATAGTAGATTACCTAAAAAATAAGGAGGACCTTGAAAAAAACTCAATTTTGTAATGGTTGGATGATTGACCAATTTGAACAGTCAAAAGACTCATACATAATTAACCCCAGAGATAAAGTTAGAAGCAAATAAGAATGGTTTTAAATATTTCAAATACAACAATACAGGACAGTTCACAAGTTTGCATTCGTTTAAATGCAAACTTGTGAACTGTAGATGATTAACAAAGCCAAGCGAAACGTGGAGTAGCATAAACACTCGCCTTTAAGTCACACACAAACACAGATGACAAAATATACGATTAAATAAGACTCGGTACTTTTGTTACTCAGACAAAAGTTGAGCATTTATCTTTATTAATATTTATATGTTGCCATTATAATACTAGTCTTTGTTTCACTATTCAAATTTGATGAAGTAGAGCTTTACTTCATATCTACTATGGAATGGTAATATAAATAAATGAACGTTAATTAACATTAAGTTTAACTATAGCTAAGCCCGTGCAGTTAATTTAATTTGCATTTCAATGGAATTATAAATAGTCGTTTTTACTACAAACTTTATGATAAATCATGGTTTAATCGCTCTGTCATAATATTGGTACTAAAATAACAATCATTATTGATACTAAGTTATTAAAATAAACGTCAAATATCAAATTTAATTTTAAAGAACATTGAAATCGTTCAGTTGAACTGTGCGCCGTAATGATCCACCTTTGTTTGCATTTATACGTATTCCAAAATTCAATTTAAATATGATGGCGAGGTGCACAAACATGAGATCGGCAGAATTAAATGACGTGCGCCATTTGTCGGGGATCCACGCGCGTTGCCGCACCGCAGCCGCGGAGCTGGCCAACTCCCAAATTAATTGCTTTCCAATAGTATTTTTTACACAGAATTTGCTCTAAAGAGTGCTGTCGGGTTGCCCGGTGTGAGCTTTGATTAATAGACTTTGTTAACCTTTAAGGTTGGTAAGCGCTAATTGTCTCTATACTGGGCGTACAAACGTGCACAGCAACCAAATTGACACATTCAACAATGATTGGGTATTGATTGGGATTATTCTGTTTTGTCTTTGAATCAGCTCTTATACAACACTGGTTATATGTCAACGCTTCGTCGTTAATGCTCAACCTGAACATTCTTGTATATAATACTGGATTGAAAATGAACCTTATTAAGTACTAGGTGCACACCACGGTTTCACCCGCATAAATTTCGATCCCGTCGGAATATCGGGATAAAAAGTATTATATGTGTTATTCTGATGTACAAGCTATATTACTGTAAGTTTCATTAAAATCCGTTCAGTAGTTTTTCATCTCTCTCGTCATCTCATCCATCCTCACAAACTTTCGCGTTAATAATATTATATAATACGTTTACCTCGTTTGCCCATGCATAACAAAAATAGGGCGCTGGTGGCGGTTCTGGATGCGCAGTTGTCATGTCATTTTGATGCCTGCACCGATACCCATTCAATTCTGTACTGCGCGGCTGTAGATGCATGTCGTGTAGCTCACGTCAAATTTGCCAGTGACTCTAGAGCTACAAGACCGAAACCAGCCACACCAGCTTGGCAGTGCAGAATTGAGCGCCGTATTGGTGGGGCCAGAGCGCTCATCGGCAAACTAATCTGCTTCAGGAAGGGCAATACTCGCCCTAGAGTGATGCGGTTTGTGAGGCGGGCTTTTTCGGGGACTGATATTAGTTCTCGAGATTATTCGTCCCGCGTCACAGATCGTATTGACTTCCTGAAGCAGAAGATCTGTGCATGGGTAAACCGTGTTCGTCGGTACAGGCGGAGAGTGGAGCGGTACACTCAGAATCGCACATTTCAGAGCGAGGAAAGGTGGGTTTATAGGGCTTGGGAGTGACCGGACCAATGTGTGACTGACACGCAACTACCGGATGATGACGCCATGTGTTCGTTCTGGCGAAACATCTGGACGGTGCCTGTCAGTCAGGACTGGGAAGATCGAGCGAGCGTGTGATCTAATACCAGGAATGGGGGCACTTATCACTTATCATCAGCCCCCAAGATGTTGCTCGTGGAGTCCGTCCGTAGCCTAACTTTTTTTTTAAAAAAAAAAACGTTGCCCCACACTAGGAGTTTCTCCTGTATCATGGGTGCGTTTACAAACATTTAAACTCACATACACAAACACTGAAAAATCCAGAAAAGAAACTGGAAATCTCCAGAGCCGGACGGGCTGCACAACTTTTGGATAAAGTGGTTCCAAAGCCCCACAGCATCCCAATTCCAGTCAGCCTTAGAGTCAGGGTTGCTGCCCCAGTTTCTAACGACCGGAATAACCCACCTGCTCTATAAATCAGGTAACCGCGACCCCAAAAATTATAGACAGCAACTCCATCAAGTCTGTCTCTCAAAATGGATGTAAGAACGGGTCGCGCGGTACTAAGGAGCTACTCCTCATTGATATAGCCATTAGCCAACAGGTTCGTCGTTCCCGGAAGGATCCGTCGACATGTTGGATAGATTATAAGAAGGCCTATGACCCGGTGCCACATACATGGCTCATGACGGGGCTGGAGTTGTATGAAGTAGATACAACACTGCGCACCTTCCTGATGACGAGTATGGAGCAATGGAGGACGGTCCTTCGCTATCCAGGATGTCGAAATATCCAGAGGAATAGCGAGCCGATAAGGATCGAGCGAGGCATATTCCAGGGCGACAGTTTGAGTCCGCTTTGGTCCTGTTTAGCCTTGAATCCTCTAAGCACGCTGCTAGAAGATGCAGGTCTAGGCTATCGGTTGAGGAGAGGTGGTCAGATTATATCTCACCTCCTCTATATGGATGACCTAAAACTCTTTGCTCCCAACAATTTGCAACTGATGAAGCTACTGAAAATTACTGAAACTTTCAGTAGCGCCATCAGGATGGAATTCGGTGTCGACAAATGTGTGGTCATGCATGTAAAGCGAGGGGAGATTGTGGAATCCGTGGAAACCCAACTCTCGGATTCCACAAACCTTAGAGCCCTCTCCGCAGCCGAAACCTATAAGTATTTGGGTATGTCTGAAGCATTGGGCATCAATGTTACTGACATGAAGCAATCGTTGACGGAGCGCTTCTTTGGCCGCCCGAAAAAGTATTTAATAGTCTTATCAGGCGGAAACAAGGTGCGCGCCTTGAATAGTTGAGTCATGCCGGTTTTGGTGTACTCTTTCGGCATACTCAAATGGACTCAGACCGAACTCGAGGCCCTGGAGGGTCCGTACGTTGCTGACTGCAAATCGAATGCATCACCCACGGTCATCGGTAATGAGGCTGTATATCCCCCGAAAATGTGGAGGTCGAGGCTTTTTAAACGCTAAGACCCTCCACAATCGCGAAATATGCAGTCTCAGGGAATATTTCCTGGAAACCGACGTGGGGATGCATCGAGAGGTGGTCGCGGTGGACAAGAGCCTCACTCCGCTCTCCTTGGCTAAAGAGAACTGGCGCAAGCCAGTAGTGCTTGATACTAATGATCGCATGGAAGTATGGCAGAGCTTCACGGACGCTTTTACCGGGCCCTACCCATGGACCCTATGTAGATCTACTAGCATCCGTAGCCTGGCTGCGTTTCGGTAACCTCTTTGGAGAAACCGAAGGTTTTGTCTGTGCAATTATGGACAAAGTTATGATGACGAACAATTACCGGAGATTTATTGTAAAAGACGGCACGGTTGACATCTGTCGGGCATGCCACCGGCCGGGAGAATCAATCAGGCATATTATCTCCGGGTGTTCTCGTTTAGCTAACGAAGAGTAGTTGCATATACACAACCTGGTACCCAGGATAATCCATCAGCAACTTGCTCTGAAATACAGCCTTGTGGAATCTGAGGTGCCGTACTACAGGTATGTGCCCGACCCAGTTCTTGAAAATGGAAATATCACATTGTACTGGGATCGATCCATCATCACTGACAGGACTATTGTTGCCAATAAGCCTGATATAGTGGTGGTGGATCAATCAGAACGGCGCGCAATGGTTGTTGACATAACCGTTCCGCATGATGAGAACCTCTTGAAAGCCGAGAAAGATTAAAAAATCAAGTATCTTGACTTGGCTCGCGAGATTTTCGACATGTGGCATGTGGACTCAGTAATCATTGTGCCGATAGTCGTGACAGCCAATGGATCAATAGCCAAGAGCCTCGACCAACACTCAGATCAAGGGCTTGATTCAGAAATCAGTACTTCTGGACACGGCTCGCATTGTCAGGAGGTTCCTCTCTCTGCAGCCCTGACCACCGGTAGCTTGGACCCGGTTCCCGATACCGGTGGGCTACTATTTTTTATACTTTTAAATGTTTTTATACTTTTTATATTCTAATAGTATTTAAAAATATAATTTTTATGTTTACATCGAAATAAAGGTTATATATTTTATTACTATATATTAGCAGGATTTTCTACAAACGTAGGCACTTGTAATAAAATAAGCGGATCGGCCTTTTCTACAAAAAAATTACATACAACTCTAGAATATCAACAAGGCACTCTGTGAAAACATTTTCAAGTGTGTAACAAATCTCTAGCTGAATTTCTAAATCTGATGTTTTCAGCTTTACTGCCACGATAAATATATTCGCTGGCAGGCAATATACATTTTTCACTTTTACAACATAGACATAAGGTAGTGTTGCCATAAAGCTGACAAGTTTGGCAGTGTAACCTACTGCTGTCATCGAATATTGAAATGTAAATACTATCCAGATTTTTTATTTTATAATCCTGAGTTTAATCTTTTTGAATAGGTAATATCTCGTCTTAAACATAATTAACTGTCTCTATAAATAACGTGTCAGCTCTGAATTTAGAGACAGGAAGCAGAAGGTAGGTCTTAATCACAATCAGTGTTATAATATGATGTTTCCACTGCTGGGACACAGGCGTCCTCTGAGAGAGGGAGTGGACCGTAATCCACCACGCGGGCCCGGTGCGGGTTTGTAGATGTCACATGTCTTCGAATTTTTGGTTCTAGGCCATGCCGGTTTCCTCGCGATGTTTTCCTTCACCGTTTTGTTTTGAGAGTAATGGTGATGTAATAATTTACACAAAATAAATCGCCTATCAGGGTTCGAACCTACAACTCGTAAGTCGCTCGTAAGAAGGTAGGTAAGTACTTTATTTTTTTTACAAACATAATTTTCAGATAAATTCATAGTATAATTATCATGGGGCTAATTGTCGGTTCGATGATAATTATACTTTGTTTTATCATAATAATTACGACTTGTCATGCCTGGGCATGACAAGTCGTAATTATTATGATAAAACATACCCCACTTACCTTGGACAAAAAAAAAATAACAGGCCGCTACAGCTTTTTAAATAATAAGCAATAAAAATAAATAAAGATTTTTAAATAATCAAAACGTACATTAAACAACCATCTGTTGAATTGAAACCAGCTGCTGATCTGTTCATTCAAAAGTTGATAGAGAACAGTGGCCTATCAGTGGCCTAGTGGTAACGGCTTTGACTTACGGTTATGGTTACGAACCCAGGCAGGTATGCACATGTCATTTTGATTTTTTTACAGCAGCGCAGCTCTGGAAACGCTGAAGGAAAACATTGTGCTGAGGAAACCAGCATGACCTCAAACCAAAATGTCGAAGACACCCAACAACCCGCATCGGGCCCGCTTGGTAGATTATGGCGAAAGACTAGAAAGTATCCCAAAGAAGAGACCGGTGGCCTTGAAGTGGGAACAGTATAGGCCCATTATAAATCAACATCCTAATTGCGTAACACACTATCGATCTTAATTTGAATCATTTTTGAAAGATTGCTATATTCCATTGCTCCATACATATGTTCAAAAAAAGTGTTTGCTCAATAACGTAAATAACGCAATGAATATTGTTGAACTGTCAAAATGAAATCCATTGCTACTGATAGTGTGTAATGTGACGCAATTACCCCGCTGTTGTTTGGATGATGTATTCACAAAGAAAAACACCTTTTAAATAAGCATTCGTACGCAACTTTTGTTAATAAAGAAGCATACATAATCTAAGCTACAAGAGACAATTAATTTGTAACTCGCCACTTTACGGGACACGTCCACAATAGGCAAGTGGGTACAATTCCTATCCGAGCGATTAATATGTCGGAACGTGAGCACCGCTCTATTAGCCGAACTGTTGGGTTGCCAATGAAAACTTACTTCAATTGCGTAACTCATTAGAATAACGACCCAAGTACAATTGGCGATAGTTCCGGAGGCAAGTAAGTATTGCTTTTGTCATAAAGGATTTGGATTGAGTTGGACGGTATTATTATTGAGCGTAACAAATAATAGGTATAGTACTATATTTTTCTATAACTTCTCAATCCTCTGGACTGGTCCTAGCTGTAAATTAGTGTTGATAAAAGCAGACAAAGGAAGAATACGGCTTTAGAAGAAATATCATTTTTTATTAAACATAGACAAATAACTGTTTATAATTATGTGTATTCTGCAAAGTAAAAGATGAATGCAAAATATAAAATCCCAGAATTAGGTAGCGAGTGTATGAAAGACAAATCCAATCTAAGTAAACCGAGGCGGGGAAGCGGGTGGGGTTCAGTGCAGCGAAACTGAAACAATGAATAAAGTTTGAAAGGATCCAGTTGCGATGGGGCACGGATTAATGGCGCCGACTCAGGTGCCGCTAGGTGGCGCTCGGTACGGCACGACAATTGCTTTCTTGTGTCCATTGTTGTACGAGAATTTGTGAAAAGTAGATGCTGTTTTTGTAGCGTGTAGGTTAACAGTTGGTGATGTATTTGTAGCGGTATCTACAACGCCACATGTGAACAACGCGTCATACTGACGTCACGCAAATCCTGCATCTCGCAAGCAGAGTTTACCGCGCAATTAGCATAGATACAATTTCCCAACATCAATCGTTGGGCAATTGCCCGCCAGACACAACACCCGTCTGGTCGGAGGATCCTCCCTTTTCTATAGAGTATGAGTGAACTTTACACCCTGTTCCTCATACCTCTATATATTGTTATTTATCTTCAGTATGTAATTGTCTATGACTTCTCATTTAAATAAAATAATAGTTATAGCCTTAATCCCATCTGTAGGCTATTGTTTTTTTAGTAAAAACTTGAAGCACCAGCCATTGTAGCTTCAGCAGACAGTATCCCGTTTATTACAGTCTATTCACAGTTATTTTACCTCAGATTTAGCGTCACTGTCCAAATCACAGTAATCTTTATTCTCATTCTAATAAGGTTGCTGTTGGCAGGTGTAGGTGGCTACTGGCAAGTCTGTCAAAATCATTATGATCTTTATTCTCGTTACAATAAAGTTGTTGTTAGGTTGCAACTGTCAGAGGTAAAATAACTGTGAACAGACTGTAGATACATACACTACGGCGTCTTTTTGTTAAATATTCAACATAAAAGGTCCCATTACTGCATCAAATTAATTAAATCGCCTCAATAGTATAATTTTAATCAGAACCTTGATCTCAATATCCAATGTACTTCTGGTTACAAGGTCATACATTCCCAAATCAATGTCTCACTAATTATGCATTAGTAACGCACTGTGAACCGTTCCACCTGCTGCTTGACAACGTGAAGGTGGCATCTACCTACGTACATACCTGCCTACAAGTAGGTACTTAATGTAGGTGACGTCTGATGTCCGCTGCCCGACGACTTGTCCGCATTGCTACAGGACAATGTTGCTCTGCGGTATTCCCTTGATGGGTAATAGATTTTGGAGGCTTATTGATTAGATGGTATGCGTATGTGTAGAGATATGGCCTATTACCATATCTCTGTACATACGCATATCATCTCCGGCACAGCGCAGGAATTGTCTACATTGATGACCTGAAGGCCATACTGTAATTAAAAACGTACAAAATCTAGTCGCAATCTCATCTCATCGACAATCAATGTCAAAAATTTGTCAAAAATGTAGGGAAATTAGAGGCATTTCTGACATATTGAGACTGAGATCAGACTGTGAACGTTCAAAAAGAAACGATAATTGCCCCTCGGATATTTCAGTATAGACCTGTCTAAACTTGAAGTCTAAAATAAGTTTTGAAAAGCTGACGATAGACCTTATTGCTTTTTGGTCAGTATTCTTTTCTAAATTATTGCTTTGAAAAATATATATCTGAAGACATTGTTGAATGGAAACAAATCATAAATATAAACGGTCTGCGTTTGAGAAGATACTCGCATAGTGAAGGATAAAAGTTGGATTGTAAGCAAAAAAAAACTAAAAAAAAATAGTAAAAAATCTAAAGAGAGAGTAATGTATTTCTGATGCACATCCTTATTTTTCCTGACAGTCTTTTTACTTTAGTAGCAGAATAAAAGTGGTTCTTTTAGCTGAGCTCGCTTTGCTAAAGTAGTTTGTCGTTTAATTGTTAAGCACAATATTTTTTACTCATAATTCTTTTACTTCTCGTGACAATATTGTCACTTTACTGCGTCGTTGGTCTAGTGGTCGCAAGCGCTACTGCCGAGCATGAGGCCCTGGGTTCGATTCCTAGGTTGGAAAGAGTGTTATCGACTTTTTGCATTAGGAATTTCTCCGTAGCAGTATAAAGCCTGGATTTGTGTCCAGTTGACGGCAATAGACCCCCTAGGCCCTATTACATGGGACTTACACATAACTAGTGAGGGTGAGGGTGTACTATAAGTACACCTTTGGCTAACCCTTCAAGGATTACAGGAGTGATGTTCATCATCATCATTTCAGCCAAAAACAGTCCACTGCTGGACATGGGCCTCACCCAAGCCCTGCCACTTCACCCGGTTCTGTGCTTCTCACATCCAGCGGATTCCTGCGGCCTCGCCAGGTCAGGTCCACATGTAACAGGCCTTCCAACGCTACGTCGGCGTGATGTTATGTATGTTATATTCCTTAAAAATTTATTTCGTTCAAAAGCCAAAAATATAATTTCGTACAAAAGTGAAAAACGAAACGTATATCGCGGTTTCTTATGAAAAACCAAGTATGTGTTGTATGGAGATTAAGTGTGATAGTCCTTCAAGAGACACGTTTCTACCGCACGCAAATGTCTGCTTGGGACACATTTAATTAATTTTAAGGTTCTACCGACACACAACGTTTATGTAAACAGCACTTCTGTATGTTGTTATAAATATAAAATGTATGCTGCTTTTATGTATCTTTTCAGAGGATGAAATCTGTGGGTGTCGTTATCCACCAATTATTTTTCCAACGCAAAAGGAACAGCATGGAAATTTTACAAAAATAATGTTGTTGTACAGATTGGCGCACATCAAGCTAATGCAATCTATCAAATTTAAAATCTATCGTTACAGCATTAGGTGCAAGATTGATTAGGAAAATTTGACAGTTTCGGGTAGCTTGTTGTGCTGGCGTCTACCGTGCTTTTCGATAGTCTATGACCCCTATTGGATGGAAAGGGATCTTGCATTGGAAACTTGTATAACTGTTATACAAGTTTCCAATGCAAGCATCTCTAGGTAACTGAGAATCAGTGTCCGATAATTGGGCCTGGAGGCTACAATAAATTCCTTTAATGTATACAAAT
This sequence comes from Apamea epomidion, assembly GCA_947507525.1. Lineage (NCBI taxonomy): Eukaryota > Metazoa > Arthropoda > Insecta > Lepidoptera > Noctuidae > Apamea > Apamea epomidion. Next base: position 9,634,160 of record OX382238.1, on the reverse strand, counting down.
CGTATGAGCTAGTTTTTCAGTGTAATAATATGTAAAAATCGATTTAGTGGAAACAAAGCAGAGCGAGAGGCACAGTAGTATGCAGCTCAGTGCAATTTTATTTTTATTTACTTCGTTTGATACAACTTTACTCGAACAGGGGAGCTGATCCTAAGATAAAGCTTTTTTTAAAACTACTTATTTTATTCATAGTATAAATCAGCTGCGCCCCGCGGTTTTACCCGCATAAGTCTCAATCCCGATAGTATTTCGGGATTAAAATAGTAATATCCTATGTCCTAATCCAGGCCATGGTCTACCCATGTGCCAAATGTCATCCAAATCCGTGAAAGCGTAACAAACAACGTACAAAAAATCAAATATTTTCTCTTTATAATACAAATTTAGACGAAAGACACTTTTCGTGTCTGTCTGTGTGATCGCGTGGTTCTTCTAAACTACGCAACGGATTTTGATGCTGTTTTCACCATATTTTAGGGAATTTATTCCGATTAAAGTATATATAAATTAATTAATGTATTACTTACACCGTAAGTAATACAGTAAATCATTTATATATACTTTACTACACACCAGATTATACACTACAAAAAAATAAATTATACAAAATACAAAATATACAATGGGCGGCCTTGTCGCTTACTTCGATATCTTCCAGGCAACCGTAGAAATGAATATTAAAGTTACTTAAAATCAAGAAAAATAAATCTCGATGTGTTTATCAAGTAGAGTAAGTAAAAACCGTGTCGAAAAAGAGACGGATCGCTAGTAATTATTATTAATAATAATAATAATAAGAGGAACAACAACTCTAGCTAGCAACACCAACGATAGCTAGCAACACCAACGTCAACGTCAACGTCTCTTTTGTCGTCTCTTCACAATTTGTTATTAGATAATTTTTAGAAACAGTTTATAAATTCATATATATGTGCAACCATATCAGGAAAAACCAAATTTACTAAAACATACCTAATTTTAAACAAATACAATGAATAACGTACACTTGCATCAAAAACTGCCGAACCGGAGGTGACATCTGTCATGTCACCTCCGATAAAAACGTGAAAATGAAATATTGAAAATGTTGACGAGATTAGCAGCTCGCCGTGCACGCCTACCACCTCCGGAGTCGTCGCTCAGCCCCACCCTGCCGCCGCCGGAATCCAACCCCATCGAGAGTGCTGTGACACCGGCCGTAGCAGTTGCGTCGAGCTCGAGCGACGAATATTTTTCCCCGCTGACGTCGCCAACACCTGTACGTCGGCAGGGGAGAGGCCGGCCACCGAGGAGCTTGGGACTTAGGGGCCATCTGGCCCCGAGCCGGGTCCCCGCTGCCGGTGGTTGTGTGCAGCGCATGAGATGGACTCAGTCTATGAACGAGAACGTCATGCGCGCATACTACGGGTCTACAGAGGGGGGAACTAACCTCACTGCGTACCGTGATAGGTTGCTGTCTCTGTTCCAGGAACTGGAACCAACCGTCAACGTCTCGGCCCAACGACTGTCGGATCAGGTGCGGGTCATCCAACGCAATCACAGGTTGGACGACATAGCACTTGATAGGCTGCGCTCAGAGGTACTGAACAACCAAATCGTCTCGACTCTGGCACAAACCGCGGCACAAGCGTCAACTATTGATGCCATCCCGCCGCGGTCCAATCGTGTTGAAGAAGATGATGATAGGGTTGACACAGTAAGTAGCCAGTACAACGTCCGACTGAGGAGCGCACTGGAAGATGCGTTTCGCGAGTATAGGTCCACTCCAACCGAACTTAGACCCCGAATACCACGGCTACCTATGCACAAAAAAAATAGGGCGCTAGTGTGTGCCTTGGACTCGCAGCTCAAGAATTTCTTCGAGAGCAGCGAGGATCTCGTTGATACACACTCGATCTTGTATTGCGCGGCTGTGGCGGCATGTCGTTTAGCTAACGTCAAGTTTCCAAATTGTGACGCAGCTACTCGACCAAAACCAGCCGTACCAGCCTGGCGATACAGGATCGAGCGTCGTATCGATGGGGCCAGGGTACTCATCGGTAAACTATACTGCTTCAGGGAGGGCAACACACGACCACGAGTGATGCGCTTTGTAAGACAGGCATTTTCGGGGACTGGAATCAGCCCTCGGGAATACATGTCCAATGTCACAGAGCGCATCGATTTCCTGAAGCAGAAAGTTTGTGCATGGGCGAGTCGTATTCGGCGGTATAAGCGGCGGGTTGATCGGTACACGCAGAATCGCATGTTCCAGAGCGATGAGAGGTGGGTATATAGAACTTGGGAGCGACCTGAACAAAACGTGACGGACGTGTGCCGCCCGGATGATGCCACCACTAGTGCATTCTGGCGCAGCATCTGGTCGGTGCCCGTCTGTCACGCTGAGGGTGGCTGGATGCGCGATATCGAGCGAGTGTGTGGAACTATACCAGAAATGGAACCAGTCATAATTACGCCATTAGACGTAGCCAAAGCAGTCCGTCCGTTACCGAATTGGAAATCACCGGGACCGGACGGACTGCATAACTTTTGGTTAAAATGGCTAATTAGTTCACACACTTGCCTGGCATCTCAGTTCCAGTCATCCTTAGAGTCTGGGTCACTACCACAGTTTCTAACAACAGGCGTTACCCACCTGCTCCATAAGTCAGGTAGTCCCGCGGAACCCAAGAATTATAGACCGATCACGTGTTTGTCGACGGTTTATAAGCTTCTTACATCCATTTTGAGAGCGAAAATTAACACACACATTGACAGTTACTCGATTATGTCTGCCTCTCAAAATGGATGTAGGAATGGGTCCCGCGGTACTAAGGAGCTACTCCTCATAGACATGGCCATTAGCCAACAGGTTCGCCGATCCCGCAAGGATATGTCGACATGCTGGATAGATTATAAGAAGGCCTACGACTCGGTGCCACATACATGGCTCATGAGGGTGCTGGAGTTATACAAGATAGATGCAACTCTACGCACCTTCCTTGAGTCGTGTATGAGACAGTGGAAGACGGTCCTTCGCTATCCAGGGTGTCGACAGATCCAGGGGAATGATGAGCCTGTATGGATTAAGCGGGGAATATTTCAGGGCGACAGTTTGAGTCCACTTTGGTTCTGCTTGGCCCTGAATCCTCTAAGCACACTGCTGGAGGACTCAGGTCTAGGCTATCGGTTGAAGAGAGGTGGTCAGGTCATATCTCACCTCCTCTACATGGATGATTTGAAACTCTTTGCCCCTAACAAATTGCATCTGATGGAGCTACTGAAGGTAACTGAAACTTTCAGTAGTGCCATCTGGATGGAATTTGGTGTGGACAAATGTGCAGTCATGCATGTAAAGGGGGGGGAGATTATGGAATCCGAGGGAATTCCACTTTCGGATTCCATACACCTTAGATCCCTCTCCTCACTCGAAAGCTATAAGTATTTGGGTATGTCGGAAGCGTTAGGCATCAACGATGCTGACATGAAGCAATCGTTGAAGGAGCGCTTCTTTTGTCCCCTGAAGAAGGTATTAATTAGTCTTCTTTCAGGCGGAAATAAGGTGCGCGCCTTCAATGGCTGGGTCATGCCGGTTTTGATGTACTCTTTCGGCATACTCAAATGGACTCAGACTGAACTCGATGCCCTAGATAGAAGAGTCCGTACACTGCTGACCGCAAACCGGATGCATCACCCACGATCATCGGTGATGAGACTGTATATCCCGCGGAAGTGTGGGGGTCGAGGATTTTTAAATGCGAAGACCCTGCACAACCGCGAGGTGTGCAGTCTCAGGGAATATTTTTTAAAAGCCGAAGTGGGTATGCACCGTGATGTGGTCGCAATGGACAAGGGGCTCACCCCGCTCTCCATGGCGAAAGAGAACTGGCGCAAACCTGTAGTACTTACTACCGATGACCGCAAGAAGGTATGGCAAAGCAAGGAGCTTCACGGGCGCTTCTATCGGGCTCTTCATGAGCCCGGTGTAGATTTCTTAGCGTCCGTATCCTGGCTGCGTTTCAGTGACCTCTTCGGGGAAACTGAAGGTTTTGTCTGTGCAATTATGGACGAAGTTATCTTGACGAATAACTACCGGAGACATATTATGAGGGACGGGACGGCTGACGTGTGTCGGGCATGCCACCGTCCGGGTGAGTCCATCAGACATATTATCTCTGGTTGTTCTCGTCTGGCTAACAGCGAGTACTTGCACAGGCATAACCAAGTAGCCAGGATTATTCACCAGCAACTTGCTTTGAAATATAAACTTGTCGACTCTGAAGTACCATATTACAAGTATGTGCCCGACCCAGTTCTCGAAAATGACCATGTCACGTTGTACTGGGATCGGTCTATCATCACTGACAGGACTGTTGTCGCCAACAAACCTGATATAGTGGTGATAGATCGATTAGTGCGCCGCGCAATGATTGTTGATGTTACCATTCCACATGATGGGAACCTCGTGAAAGCTGAGAAAGATAAACAAATCAAATATCTTGACTTAGCACACGAGGTTGTTGACATGTGGAATGTGAGCTCCACTGTCATTGTGCCGATTGTCGTATCGGCCAATGGGCTGATGGCCGAAAGCCTCGATCAACATCTATCGAGGCTCTCGTTAGGCGGTTGGATCAAGGGCCTGATTCAGAAGGCAGTACTCCTCGATACGGCTCGCATTGTGAGGAGGTTTCTATCTCTGGAGCCCTAACCACCGGTAGCTTGGACCCTGCTCCCGACACCGGTGGATCACTATTTTTTTATATTTTTAAATGTTTTTTTTTTTTAATTTATTCATACTAATATTTAAAAATGTAATAAAATAAGACTACTAAATAAATAAACGACATAATAATAATAATTCTTTTTATTTTTTATTTAATCATTCTAATATTTAAAAATGTAACAAAATAAGACGACTAAATAAATAAACGACATAATAATAATAATACCAACACCTGAGGAGGCTCTCGTTGGGCAGCTGGATCAAGGGCTTGATTCAGAAAGCGGTACTTCTGGACACGGCTCGCATTGTCAGGAGGTTCCTCTCTCTGGAGCCCTGACCACCGGTAGCTTGGACCCTGTTCCTGATACCGATGGGCTACTATTTTTTATATTTTTAAATGTTTTTATACTTTTTATATTCTAATATTTAAAAATATAATTTATATGATTACATTAAAATAAAGGAGATAATAATACAATTTATTTACTCAAGACAAAGGATTGTGGAACACGTTAAAAATACAGTTTTACAAAATATGTACTATTTCTACAAACGTGTGGGTGAGCACTGCTCTCCTAGCTAGGTTATGGAAACCTGTGTTAAGGAGAAGCAGTCCGGTCCCCTAAGGTACAAAGACGTAAAAGTTACATAGTGCTTCTGATGTTACTGTTACAATTTTGAAGAATTGAGTTATACAATTAAAAGTTTTGTAGCGGTATCTACAACGCCACATACGAACAACGCGTCATACTGACGTCACGCAAATCTTGCATCTCGCAAGCAGAGTTTACCGCGCAATTAGCATAGATACAATTTCCCAACATCAATCGTTGGGCAATTGCCCGCCAGACACAACACCCGTCTGGTCGGAGGATCCTCCCTTTTCTATAGAGTATGAGTGAACTTTACACCCTGTTCCTCATACTTCTATACTGGTGACCCACACACACACACACACACACAGACACATTTTGTTATCGTAAAATAAAAAAAAATAAAAAAATAAGTTAAATTAAATTAAAGCTATTATTATAAGCTACTTTATGTAAATATGCTTCATCATCATCATGGCGGCCTTGCTTCAGGCACTGCTGAGTATAGGCCCCCTTTGAATATACCTCATGCATAATCAGCCTATAATGTTCCCACTGGTGGGACACAGGCCTCCTCTCTGTGACAGGGAGTGGCCCGTAATCCACACTGGCCCAGTGCGGGATGATAGATGTCACATTTCTTCGAATTTTTGTTCTAGCACATACCGGTCTCCTCACGAAGTTCTCCTTCAACAAGAGCAGGAGTAATTAAATAATTTACTTACACAAGGTAAAAGGCCTGTCTGGGGTTGAATCTACGACGGCCACCATTGCTCTATGCTCTTCTGTAAAGGCATAACGTCCTTCTCAAACTTTGATTATTAAAAGTCTTATTTACTTTATTTATTACCAGACGATAAAAAGATTTATCACCCCTATCAGACCCACGGTACTGCGTTACTGAAACAGGTATAAATAACGTCCTACAAAAATCAGATAAAAATGTTGCAACAAAATGTGGAGATAAAATAACATTCTGTTAGTATGTTACAATAACAACTGCTAAAGGGTACTTGTTAGACAGTGGTTTTAGCACCGATCTGCTTGTTATGTGTCCTTTTGCACCCTTACAGGCCCCTACCCTTTACCCTTTTTTTGCTCTTACAGGATTTATATTTGGGTTACTGTTAGCCTGCATCATCCCACTGCTGGGCAAAGGTCTGTCCCAATCCTTCCAGCTCTTTCAATCCAGGGCTAAAATGAACCTCTGGTCGTTTGTTTTCTCCAGCTCGTCCCGTCATTTTCCACGGCGTCTGTCTGTCTGTCTGCCTCCGCCTTCAAGCGAGCCCTGACACATATTTTTGTATCTAGCTTTAAGCTCTTTGTAATATCTTTTTTACAATATGGAATGCAATAAATTAATATGAATAATATTAAATTTCTCTACTGTTCCTTAGGAATAGCTGTAATTTATGTGTATTTTATTTTATGCACTTATCTATTCTGTCCGACTTTTACTTTATGAACATTATCTTTCTCTTTTTGTGTATCTGTGGAAAACATTGTTAGGTACACATTTGTATTACCTACTTCTTATGTTTTGTTTATTGGTAATTTATATAATATGTTATCGGTTGTTCTTCCGAACAAATAACGAAAAAAAAAAGTAGTGGCTTTGACTATAGTTTGATAATAATGATAGCTAGTAGCATTTCTACTTTTTAACAAGGATAGTACCTACCTACATAATTATGTACTAAGGGCCGGTTTTTTGATCCGTGGAAACTCAACCAATTTTTAAAAATAGTAACGAATGGTAAAATTTTAGCAAAATGTGTTTTTTGATCAATTTTCAGTTTATCTAATGGTCACTAATGGTTATTTTTTAAACTAATAGTTAATTATTTGACCATTAGTAATGATATTTTATTATTAGATAAACTAAAAATTGAATAAAAAAATACATTTTGCAAAAATTTAACCATTAGTTACTACATATTTTTAACAATTGGTTGAGTTTAACTACGGGTCAAAAAATCCGCGTGCATTCATACAACTGTACTGCGACTTTTTTAAATGTAACTCGAAATATTCGAATTTAAATAATTCATATTGGCATACCTACCTATAGCACGAACATTGCATGTCGAATACCTGAAAAGGGAATCCATACAAGGACTGGTCTGCCCATATTGATGAGAAACTAGGATTCGGTCAGGTGTACCATTCGCAAACTGCTCCATGTATGAATGGATTCATGAATGTGGAAAATGGTTGTATGGATAAGCATACACCGTAGATAGGTACCAACCTATCTACGGTGTATGGTGTACGGTGTACGGTGCACAGAAGCAGTACGTAAAGTCACTGGCTATACCAATAGCCAGTGGCTTTACGTACTGTTTCTGTGCAAATATAGGTACAAATATATAGAGCGTAGGTAGAGAAAAACGAGTCTGACGGCCAATGGCTTTATCTGATACTAGCAGCGCCCCTCGGTTTTACACGCATAAGTGTCGATCCCATAGGAATGTCGGGATAAAAAGTATCCTATGTGTTATTCTGATGTATAAGCTATATTACTGTAATGTTTCATCAAAATCCGTTCAGTAGTTGTTGCGTGAAAGAGTAACAAACATCCATACATCCATCCTCACAAACTTTCGTGTTTATAATACGAATAGGATAGGATGTTCTAAGATGAATAAATTCATAGAGCTGTAACATGGCTACGAATATTGAACACTACATTCAGCTCTTACTAAGATAAAAAAAGAGATACGAGAACAAAAACAGAAATTTGTGCAGGTAACATAATAACCGACGTGGTGTTTTTTTTTTTAAAGATAAAAACTGCCCCACACTAGGAATTGTGGGTGCGTTTACAAACAGTTAAACTCACATACACAAACAGCCAGACCCGGAACAGCTACTTGTAGGCCATACAAATATTTGTTCCGTGCGGGAATCGAACCCGCGACACGCAGCGCAGCAGTCAATCGCTTAACCACTGCGCCAACCGTGCCGTCAATCGTGATGGGAGGCCTATGTCCAGCAGTTGACGTTTTTTGACTGGAATGATGAACAGTCACGAGCATAAGTATGTATACACTTGGCTTCATTCAAAAGTGATTTACTCCTTTATTTTTGAACGAATTTTTATGTTGCTACGAACATAGTATTTTCGAAACCATAGGTTTTTGCAATGTGTCGTATTTCATTGTTGTATTCGTTATTTCACGCAAAACTCGCTATTGAAAGTTTCCAAGTGTTGACATATTGGTGCTCGTGACTGAACATAATAAGCCAATAATGTTCCCACTACAGGACTCAGACCGAATCTGAGAGATAGAGTGGGCCTTAATCCACGAACAAGACCCAGTGTGTGAAAATATTTAATTGACTTGTAAGTCAATGAATTTTTTGCGTCTAGATGCCGCCGGTTTCCTCGCGAAGTATTCCTTGCAAATTTGATAAAGTGGTGATGAAATAAATTGCAAAGTTTTTCTGTATATATGGCCAATTCTTAGATACGACCCCGTTTTGTGCTATTTCTCGAGTTTCACAACTTTAAGCCTTACTTTTAAATATTGTTGTTTCCTAACTTGGACTTTAAGTAGGGAAATTTAAAATGGTATTTCTTTTAAACACGGTTATTGTGCTAAATGTTGCATTTAAATTTTTATTGTGCCGTTTTCAAATTGGTAAAGTGGGTCCTTTTTCTGATAATTTCATTATATTGCTCTGAAACTGCTTTATGTTTTGGCTATGTAACAAATTCAAAGTAATGCTTCTCATAGCTTTATAAATGAAAAAATATGTAATTTGAAACTTTTAATAAATGAAACAATTTATTAATAAGTATTTGAATTCTAATTATCGGTTGAATGCTAATAAAATATTTCTATTTATTGCCTATACAAACAAAAGTATATTCAAAATCGAATAGTAATAGGCTTACAGTCCATCAATGATTTCATGCACTTTCCCAATCACATCTATGTCACAGAACAAATTCCTGTAACAAGTAGGCCAACTCGGCTCCAAACTTCGCCACACACATGTAAATTCCTCGTTGAACTTAAGGAGTATGTTTCCACTGAGTTCGATAAGGTCTCGACAAAGTTCACATGCGAAGAACTTGGAACTTGTGAGGCTAGTTGTCGGACGCTTGGGAAGACGTGACCAGTTCCATGAGACTTCTGTTCAAACTTTACTAGGGTAGGTACTTATTAGTGACTGATTTTGAATTTGTTACTTTCGCATGTTTGAATACTTATACATAGAGTGTGGCAGGGACATCGACGCGCTAACTGTAACCATGAATTCAGCTCATGATTCTGAACCCCCATTCGTTTTCAGTAAGTTATTATAAAAAAAAAAATTGCTGTTCCATACATTTTAACCGCATATATTGCACTTTTCTATGAAACAGCAGATTTTGTTTTAATACCCGACTAATAATTTCTTCGCTACGGGATTGGAGTCTAGAATCATATGCTGAATTCATGGTTACAGTTTGCGCGTCGATGTCACTGCCACACTCTATGTATAAGTATTCAAACATGCGAACGACCTTGTATGTTTAATTATTGGTGTTTAAAGGATTATGATACGTCTATAGGACATTTTCGTTTTGTTGGTCGTACCCCCTTTAGAACTGGCATCTAGCTTGAAATAAATTCACCACTGTGCTTATTTATTTAATGACTAGTAACATGTTCAGTAATGCTTACGTTCTTCAGTTGAATTCAAAACTTTGAAAGGGTTTCGTGAATTAAGTTAATCCTAAGTAAACGACGCCTGACTTGCAAGACAAAGCCAAATTCACATTACTAATGTGACATCCAAATGAGCCCCAATCTTAATAATGTGGCTCATTAATTACAATTTCACAGAGACATTCCATTAAAATGTTGCCCCCTACAAAGAATCTTCGTACACAAGACAATACGTTAACATGTTTTTACTCAAAAACTTGTGAAAGTGGGAATAAATCATGGCGGTATACATGCATTAATGAGACAGCTATTGTCAGTATAAATATGACGCGGGAGAAGACGAGCGTTGCACTCTACCCGCTGCCACTCTGGCCCAACACGTACTGTCGATTTAACGTCCATAAATAATGAATCACTTCGTTTTTTACGACAGCATTGATTTATTTTTGGGGTAATTGGTTAACAGTTTTTATGGTGGGGAAAATAAATTACTTAGATTTTTCTTCTTGCAACATTAAAAGCTAAAATTATACTCAAAAAGGTTGTAATATTCTACGTCCTTTGACAATATTAAAACCAAAAATTTCTTAGAACCGCCTTCGGCCATACTTAAGATCTATTTCGGGGTTTAATAACAATAATTATTATTAATAATACCCCTGTTAATGAAACTCTTCAATTCCAAGAATCATCTAAAATTATATCTAAAACATTTTGCAAGAAACAAACGAATTACGAGCCTAGTAATAACAGAAGGGCAATTCTCGTAATTATAATAACGTTCACAGTCTGATCTGTCTCAATCTGTCAAAAAATACTTCTACTTTCCCTACATTTTGACAAGTTTTTGACATTTGTTTGTCGCCGAGATGAGACTGCGACTAGATTTTGAACGTTTTAAATTACGAGAATTGGCCTTCTGATAATTTCCATATTAACATTGACCCCGTCAATTGAAATCATTCTGTTAAAATTACCACGGCGACAAATACAAAATGGCGGTAGCGTCGGACATTCCATATTTATTTTCCATTGAAGCGTTGTAACCATAATTCATGCAGTCTGTTTCGTTGCATTTTTGATGACGCTGTATAATTTATATTAATGACAGTGGTGACTGCGCCCGCGGCTCTGCGACAGATAACAGATTGTGGGTTTACACACTTGCATATGGCAATACATTTGGGTTTGTCATTGGCTAAATGAAAATGTTTTTGTTGCTTTCGGGTTGATTTGTTAAGGTTACTTTGCTTGTTTGTTTGTGCAGTTTGCTAGCCCTTTGTGAAATGTATATAATTATATCGGTAATTTATATGATGTACCTACATAATAAAGAGTATTCTATTCTGGTCCCTAACTATACTAATATTATAAATCTGTAGCTCTGTCAGTTTATTACTTTTTACGTCTTAACGACAGAACGGATTTCGATGAAATTTGGCACATAAGTAGACCATGACGTAGGTTAGAGCAAAGGTTACATTACGTCCTGGAAGTGAGTTCCCGTGGGATAACTTTCGACCCCCACGCTAGCGAAGTTGCAGGCAAAAGCTATTTTTACAACAACTATAATATCCTATTATCACACGAGATGACATCTTTAGACTTAATAAATCCTTTCTGTTTACCATCCAAAAATGATTTTTCCGATTGTTTCCTCATGCAGCTTCATGTAGATTCGAGCGGTGTTAGCCTGGACATAGCTTTCCGTGATAGAAAAGGAACAAAGCAGAATACGTTTTGCAATAACGGGCCTAATCTGGTTCTGCGAGCTGGTTTTTTAGGCCTAGGCGAGCCTCAGTTGTAGCTAGAGGGTTGACGTACACCACGGCTAGTCTTTTGCAAAACCCACAAAAGCGTTGCCATTGTTTTATTAAAAAGTTATACCAAGTACGTGATAGGATAATGGTAGAAATATATTATCAGCCTATAACGTTCCCACTGCTAGGACAGGGCTGTGTCCCAGTAGTGGGACACAGGTCTCCTCTCTGTGAGAGGGAGTGGCACCACGCGGGCCCAGTGCGGGTTGGTGTAAGCACTATTGTAACTTTTTAAATTTCATAATATATTCCACGATAATGCATTAACTGGCAGTGGAAGAAAACATTGTATTGAAACCTGAAGTTATAGTACAGACGCCAGCACATCATGCTACCCGAAACTGTAAAATTTTCCCAATCAACCTTGAACCTAATGCTTTAGCGATAAAGTTGAAAATCTATTAAACAAATTTGACAGATTGTAGTAGCTTGATCTGCTGGCATCTGTACAAGCGTGGTGATAACTGGTCGCTCTCCATCTGCATGAGAAAAGGCCTTTGTCCCGCAGAGGGATAGGTCAGTAAAATAATAGCTCATCATTCGAACATGGTTCCTACACTAAACAGTTCATTTACCTTGGCGAACATCAGTATCATTGCTCTTATGAAAAGTTGGCTTGTGCAATTTTCTTGGAATAATAACAGTTATAGGATCTAAATGCACTCTTATTTTTCCTTTCATTCCCAGAACGCTGTGAAAATATTGTGTTTATAATGAAAGAAAGAAAGAAAATACGTTTATTTGCTTTAAACATGACGCAGTGAAAGAACACAAACACAAAATTACAAGTTGGGTGAAAATATGCGTCACATTCACGCAAAACGGCCATCGCTTAGCATAATACTACGACCCTGTGTGAGACAGAGCCCCAGCGCTGGTTTTCAGCGACAGCCGGCGTAGATGTGATGACGTCAAACCGGTGCAGTATCTATACGCAAAAGAAATAAATACACAATATCTAGTTCTACAACCCGCATGTACCTACCTGTTTATTTAAACATAATATCTATAGAATGGTAACATTCCGGGCAACGACACACGCGCCGCCGCACCGGTCTATAGTAATCTGTGCACGCAGCTGTCATCAAATTATGTTTGACGTTTTAACATACTGATTATGTATTTTTAGCATTGCGCATCATGATATGATGGAATTATATTAAAAACAAAGGATGTATTGGGTGATTGTGTAGGTATTGTTTTTGAAAAAAGTGTGAAAACAAAATGTATTGAAAATTATTATTACTGCATAAAATAGGTTTAATTTATAAGCTCGATTTGAGGAACCCTAGCCAACCATTCAGAAATTCTCAAAAGATACGAATAGAATTCCTTGTACACGGACATTCCGGGGGCCATGAAATGTTGCATTCAATTTGAAAATTTCGTTACAGGTATATTTTTAGTGCTCGTATATGACGTTATCTGCGAATATAACAGCCAGCAATCAAGTGCCGTACGATGTAATATCGTTGTAGTGCTTCAGTTATCAGAAAAAGTTTTGAGCAAATCGTCGATTTGGTTTTTCTTTCTTCTACTTCTTTTTTCGATGAACTAGTTTCATACCGTGGTTATTATAAGTATCTTTTTAAAAATAGCAGACAATAAATTTCTCCAATTTTATCCCTTAACTGTAGTGGTGAAATATAGTAACGCTTCTATAGTCGTGGATCCTCACACGATCAAAATTTTCAAAATTCAAAATATTTATTGCTCAACACAGTACAGTCCACTGTATTGTACCACTCAAGCATGCAAAATGTATAGTTATACAATTTCATAAAATCCAATTAATCCGTTACATAATGTCATAAATTCAAAAAACAATACCTTGTACAATGGTATAAAGTCAAATTAATAAGTAAACAATGTCATAGATTCAAATTGAAAGGTAATGTCAGAGTATATAAATGTCAAAATAATTAACGGAATTTACCAATTTATAATTTTTCATGCATTGTATTATTCAAATTATTATTAAAATTAAAATATATGCTATGAATCATTTAATCCATCCATCGTATCCTTTCTTGGTCTTCCTCTGTCCCTCCTTCTTTGAGACTAAAAGTTATACACTGATATACATATATTCATTCATTCTCCTGCCCCTATCCCAATTTACTGAAAAAAACTGATGATAAAAATAAAAGAATGACATTTTTTTTTTTTGTTTTAGTCTTGCTAATCATACATTCATGAGCCTTTTAAATGCAAAACCAACAGTAGGCACTTATATTTCTATTACTTATTTGACCTTACACAAATCAGTAATTTTTATGAAACTAAAAATATGGTATTTAACCAAAATTATGAAAAAAGTTTAAAAAGGTACCAAATAATTAACAAAAACATTCTTAGACATAAAGGTGTGCTTACTAAAAGAACAACAAAATGAAAATGACAAGTTCTTCTAAAAAAAAATTGACATTGTTCAAAATGAGCAAGTCAAGTTTGCACGAATTACACACAGGTACCCCACCACCCACAGGCACCCATGCATATAGGTAGTTTGCACTTAGCGCTCAGTGCACAGTCTTTGCTCTTTTCTTGTTAAGCGAACATAATGAACCATATTTTTCTTTTATTCCCCTCCAGTTTCAGGGTTTCGTCATTACGCTGGTGGTACTTTTAGAACCGTGCCAATGCTTGACCTGAGTTGTTTGGGAAGCCTTTGGTTGTAGCATCTCTCTCAATAACCATGGCTCAAACAATTCCTCTTAGTTCCTCGAACGTTTGCTATGGTTTGCCATCTGAAATACCTGCAATAAAACAGAAATAGCAAATATATAATCAAATAAAAAAGTTACATATCTATAGTCGTGAGTAATGTCCTTTCCACTGCGCCTTCTTCAGCTTACTCCAGGAAGGTACCTAGAAGCGGGGGGTGCTGCAGTGCCTGCAAATATTTTTAAACACGTCCTAAGCTTGAAAATTGGTCCAATGGACCCACGACTACAGTTAAGGGTTAAGAATCTGGATTCTTTAATCATGAGAAAGTACTGCGGGCTCCATTGAACTAGCTGACTCTCTGAAACATGGGTGAGTCATGGGTGCACGCACCCATGACTCACGCGTTCCACACGTCACGGGTAATTTCTACAAACTGTTGAGCCTTCTGGCTCAATTTCTTTTGTGAGTAAATTGGCATTCAACAACAGCAACAACTTGAGCCCGACAACAACTCTCGAAGACATATGGAAGAAAACGTGTTGTGTATACAAATCCCAAAAAGGACAACTGGTGACAGATTGTTAGCCAGTTCAACCTTGTCTACAAGCAAAACAATTCAGGCCCTAAAATTGCTCTAAGTCTCGAATTACTAATTCTTAGCGCATCTAATTTCTTGACAGCGCCAGACGCTGTGTTAAGCAAACTATTCCGAATCAAACATTTATTTAATCAAATGAACATAACAGGCTACGTGTTTCGCGTGCCGGTCTAATCAAATCTGGAGGAGACTTCGACAGTGCGTTTCTCGGTTTCATTAAGCCTTAGCAAATTTACAGGGGTGGCAAACATTTTGTATGCCACGCGTGTGCCGTTCAAAGATATCATTAGTAGAGTAAGGACAACATTATGGGGTGCACAACATTATGGTTCATATTGTTTTGTTACGCACATAATTGAAATTAAAGGTAGGGGATACTCTTTTGGGTTTCGTTTAATTTTACAGGTGCAAAGGGCCGTTTGATGTGTGCTTTGTGGTTGGACTGCCGTTTGTTATGGTAATTGGATGGCTAATTATGTTTTTATATGTAGTTTATGATATAGGTGTGTTGATATAAACAATAATAGTCATTCTGCTGAAGTCATTTCGATGCAAGAATCATTCTCTGTGCTTTATTCAATAAGCGTCATTATATCACCAATCTGCAAAAAAATATAATTATTTCTACATTCTCCCTTATTTATTTGGACTTCAGTGAAACTTCTCTTGATTTGAGTTTTATGATTGAATCTTGTTGTGATAGTTTGAATATTCATCAAAAGCTTATATCGTGGGTATTTTGTGGAGATAGTTTAATAATACATGCAAAAGAAAATGCAAATGTTCAGCCCACACTTTAAATATGCAAGGGTGTGCATTTAAAGATAAACATGGTATTTATGAATTAGGAGCTGTTTGTATAGGTCCAATTATATTCAAACATATGGAGGGGTTCACGCAAAAATATTCATGTCACGAAACGGCCATCGACGCTTTGAATTAATAAAAATAAATAATAACAAAATCCTTTTCAAAGGGATCCTATTCAGATATTCAAATAACAGTAAAAGCGATATCTTTGATGTAACTTATAAGAAATTAAGGATCTTTTTTCTTTTCATACACGTGACAAATGACACTGGTGAACGAAATAAAACGAAAATTCATTTAATTTCTCCTTGCGAAAGCCACATTTTCAAAGAAACACTTCAAACGTATGAAAATTTTTCGCCTATTATTATTCAAAGTTCACAAAAGACGTATTTAGAGACATGTTAAAGTCTACAAACATTGAGAAACAAACTCTTGTCTCAGTTTAATAAGATGCATATTGGCTTGGCACGTATTTTTGTTTATATTTTTATTTTATCTTATTTTTATCTACGCAGGAAAAGACAGCCGACATTTTAAACGACCTAATGGCGTTTGTGTTTGGCGTTGTGAATATTCATATGTGTATGCTAATACACCTTTCACGGTTCTTTACACAAGAACAGTGACCTAACCAAAACTGTTTTAAGATGCATGAAAAATAATAACATGCACGTTTATATAAATCGCGTTTTCGTTTCGAGTCGAGTTTTAACTTCACGACTTAGACGCTTTCTAATGGAAACACTGACATTCTTTACTTTAACCGCAGTGGTTTATTTATTTTTTTGCCTTTAATCTTGTACAGATTTTCACAAAGTTATACGAACTGCTTCGGCTAATGCTTTAGTCTCGTATTGTTGTTCTCTTTGTAACTCGTTGTTAAATGCATCGTGCTCAGCTCGTCTTCTTTTTGACATTGTAATCAACACTAAAAAATAATGTGCAATAAATTGTTATCACAGTCAATCAAATCTGTTAAAATGACTGAGAATTTTTGAAATATTAAAACATCAAACTAACTTTATACAGTTTTATTTAGTGACCTAACCAAAACTGTTTTAAGATGTATGAAAAATAATAATTTTTACGTTTACATAAATTCCTTCTATACCTAGGTTTTTTAATGGGAACAGTGACATTCTTTATTCTAAACGCAGAGTTTTGTTTTTCGGCTTGATACAAGATATCAACAAAATTCATTTGTTTTATGCGAGTAGGTATGATAAATGATTTTATTTCTGTAAGGGCTGATTTTACTAAAGTCAGATATCTCTTAACGGAACTATAAATATTGCCGTTTGACAGCTTTTGTATAGAAAATATGTCAAACTGTCATATTTATTCTCCAGATAAAAGTTATGTGACTATTGAAAAATCAGCCCTAAGTAGGTTTGTACAAACACTTTTAAACGTCAATCATATTTTAAAAACTAGATGAGGTTAGCGTTTCCTATCTGACTACTCTGAGAAGAAAGGCCGGAACAAACTCAGAGGTTATGGTCTCTTTCAAAGTCCAGACATAATCTTGATCAAATCATGTGAAGACCATGTAGATTCGTGTCTGAAATGGTCTTTTGACGATAGAACCACACAGATTGAGTGGACCTATCCAGTCAGTGCACACATTTGTCAGTAATCATGAAGCTCAACTCAGAACTTAAGGCGCAAGGATATTTAGATATAGGTACGATAAATTTATGTTTTCCACATTACACAATTTCTTTAAATTATAATCCTAACATACACATTAAAGAAAACCCAATGGAGCAATCAATTACATCGGGGATTAGCAGAACCGCAATAAGCTATAATGTTACGACAACGAGGCTTACTTATACAATGCTAAACCCTAATTAGACCCGAATTCGAGAACCCGAAATTATATGCATGTTAAATTGGCATGTATTTAATCGATTTAGATAAGGCAATCAAATGGCTAGAAATAAATAATTTAAAAATAAATATGACAAAAACGAATATAATACAATTCCAAGCATCCAACACAAACACAGATCATTTAGTTATTCAGTATAACAATTCCGTCTTAAACACTCTGAATGAATGTGTATTTTTAGGTATAACCGTTGATAGAAACTTTAGCTGGAAACCACACATAGATAAGATACTTAAAAAAATAGATCGATTTGTATATGTCCTGAAAATAATAAGACAAACGGTTAACTTAAATACCGCAACGGTTGCTTACCATGTATATGTAGCATCTTTACTGAGATACGGCCTTATTATTTGGGGCAACTCAGTAGACGTGGAAAGAGTTTTTAAAGGACAGAAAAAATGTATTCGGGCAATGTGTGGAGCTCACTTTTTAGATAGCTGTAAACCGCTATTCCAAAAACTTAAAATACTGTCTTTACCATGTCTTTATATATTTAAAACTAGCATGTTTGTAAAAAAAGATTATAATTTATTTAAAAAAAGGAGTTGCAAAATAAATAGTCGAGTACGTCACAAAGACAAATTGAAACTGCCCCAAATAAAATTAATGTTATACAAAATAAATATTTACTGCATGGCAATTATTATTTTTAACCATTTGCCAAATAACATTCAAGATTTGCCATCGTCGCTGTTCAAAAGGGTGTTATTTAGACTATTATTGGACAAAAATTATTATAGTATTAAAGAATATTTAGAGGATAAGTCGCTAGTAATATATTAAATAAAAATTATTCTACCATATCCAACACTAACATATCTTTAATATTATATTGTTGACATAATTATTCAATATTAATGACATGACATATTATAAACACAATACAATTTCGATCTTTATTACAGTAATATTTATATTTTATTAAGTGATTCATGTTTACTAATTCAAATATTAATAAATAAGCCTTAATTTATAATAGAAATATTTTTACGCCATAGTATGGCAGGATATGCTGGAACCAAAATTGTAACATCTATTGTACCATATTCTGACAAATAAACATTTTTGATTTGATTTGATTTGATCGAACCTCATTCTTATTTTAGGGTTGTAAAAATAATGAATAGCCAAGTAACTGCAACACCTCTACCGAAAGATGATCTTTGGAAATAACAGCTTAAACCTCCTGATCTCTTTATAAAACCATCAGAGAGTCTCTCATCCGGGTACAAGTTACCGTGGCCTCCTTGGATAACCTTAAATAGACTTTGTACCCAAGTACGCCGCAGCAAGAACAACCTCCACCAGTGGGGGTTAAAGACATGTTCAGTCCTTCGGTGTGTATGCGGTGTCTCTCCACAGACAATGGCTCACCTCCCATCTTGCACCGCATGCCCTGTCACCTGCACAAGTAAAGGACCTAATAGCTGCGGCAGCGAATAGTATCCACGTTACAGAATTTTGGGCCAAACAAATTTAAAAAACGATATTAATTTATTCGTCCTTTTTTCCCATCGACACGATAAAAAGCATACTGCGACCTATTTGGATGTAGCAGCGCGGTTGGTCACAGTTCTAACCTAACTTAACCCGTTTGATCGGGATGCCCTAACTTAATTATTGCGACTAATTCTTGGTCACGGTTCCTACCTAACATAACCCGTTTAATCGCAGTACCCTTGCTTAGTTACTACGACCAACTGTGGAAAAATGCCAGAAAGTTAAAAAGAGGCTCGATTATTTAAAAAAGGATGCATCATTAGAAGCGCAAAAAAATTAAAATGTTCAGAAATTTAAAAAAGTGTCCATTATTAGAAGGTCAATTTAATAGATAATCAGTTAAATATTTCCTTTTTAGAATACACAAACAAACGTTTAAAGTAGCACCACTTGGACTCAATACGCTAATCCAATTAGGGAAAATTCATTATCTAACATCGGGACGTGTTTCTCTGGCAATAGTGATCCGTCGAAAGAACACTTGGAATCTTCTAAAGGGGCACTTGTAGGCGATTAGTGCTGTAGCACACTTAACCCCCCTTGTGCGGGCTATGTCGGGTTAGTGCCGCTCTTTGTTCGTGCGTACCCCTCGATTCCCAGTGTCTTATTGGCTGGTAACAGCGAGTTATTACATTTGCTTTTCGATCGCGATTATGAATAAAAGGGAAAAAGTTTCAGTTCCTTTGTTTTTATAATCACATACATATCTTAATCAGAATATAATCGGTTACAGATTGACTTTAGTTCGTGATTATTTGATTATTGGTAGAAGATTGTAATAAGGTTGAGTGAGTTAACTATTTGTGTGCTTAATCAAATTCATCAAAAGATTTTTTTTCGTCCATCTTTTTTATCAAGTGACTTATTTACTATTGACTAGTAATATAACTGGGAAGTATAACACAGTGGCATAGATAAATTGTTTGACCTTTATAATTTATGCACGTTTACTTATAATAATTTCCTAGAAATAACCATCTACTCCATCCAAAAATTAATGTACCAATTAATTTCATAATTAATGTAAGCAGTGATTTCTGCTTCATTAGTTTTGCCAACAAAACCCATTACCTAACGAACCTCTGAATCTCTCAAGTAGGTTTGAAGTAATTAATATTCATACTTTAATCGACTGTTCAGGAGACTATTAATAGGACAAAGTCTTGTCTTAACTAATACACTATATACAGGATGAACATATTTCGAAATATTCATCAAATAGGGTTTGTTGGATTGTTGGTTAGTCTTAATAGATTTAGGTAGGTGCACCAAAGCTAGACTAATATAATATATAATTTATTTATTATTTAGTTACATAATGGTTTTGTAGATATGAGGAACTTACAAAGTTTATTAATTACATGGTACAACGGATTGTTGGGTGTATCGCTGCACTCCTAGCTAGATCACTGAGTATTTTGTATTTAGGAGAGACAGTTTCGATCGCCTATTTTAGTATCACAATAATCATGTATACTATACTTTTGAAGCTTAGAATATAAAACAAAACCAAAAGTCTTCATATTGAAACTAAATTAATTAAATTAGAATAAGGCGTATTGCTGTGGTTATTCGAGTGAGTGCGTGTGTATGAGTGTGTGGGAGTGAATGTGCAAGACTATTCATAGGTGCTCTAACGTGTTCACTTTATACTCAGAGTTTTAGAGGCAAAGTAGGATATGTTAGTCATGAAAAAACAAATGAGTAAGCAATACATCTACGCTCTCAACTAGCACGACAGGTAGCCATAGAATGCAGTGGCTGTGGCCGGAATCGGCTAGATGAAATCATCATTAGATCAGATGTAGATGACTATACCCTATAATTCATTACAAAGTTTATGCGATTTGTTTATACAAAGTTATCATAAGCATGATAAGCTTTTGCTGACAATTTCCTGCACATTGTCAGCAGTGCTACGAAAAGCTACGCGGTCTGCTACGTCTGCTGGCTACGACTGGACGACTACGTCAACAGTAGGCGAGCGCCGCACTGCTACAGACTCAATCCGTATAGATTTTAATAGTGATTTCTGGTAATAACATAGTGGTGACACGTAAACGTAATCAGGTTGGACGTTCGGTTTAACATTCTATGAAAATCATTCGCAATGGAAATTATTTGGCTGTTGAAAAACATCATTTAACCCGGTAGTCAGATATGACTCTCATTAAATGGTGTAATTTGTGTAGTAGCGACACAGGTAGGCGTGGATGCGGGAGCCGAATGAACCGGCACGATTTTATACGTTGCATTCATAGGGTTGCTTCACTACTCTACTATTAAAATTAATTTTACAAGCACAAGCGGTATTTACAAAGCAGCTGTGAGTGGAAACGGCGGGAGGGGATATAGTGGCCCTATTGGTCATGTTCTTCAGAAAACTCAGGTTCCTAGTACGAGTACTCACAACCGGCGTGCGTGTATGACCATAATTATGTATGAAAGTAAACGAAGTATAGAGGCATGAGGAACAGGGTGTAAAGTTCACTCATCCCCCATAGAAAAGGGAGGATCCTCCAACCAGACGGGTGCTGTGTCTGGCGGGCAACTGCCCAATGAATCACGTTTGGGCGTTCGTATATGTGCTAGTTGCGCGGTAAACTCTGCTTGCGAGATGCAGGATTTGCGTGATGTCAGTATGACGCGTTGTTCGCATGTGGCGTTGTAGATACCGCTACAGAAGCAATATGAATATGTAAGGATCGTAGCAGGTAACGTTCTGCCTACAACCTAAGGATTGAGTGTATGTATTCTCTTACTGTCTAGAAAAAGTAAGTAAAGAAAAAAGTATGTATTGCACCGTTAATGGACTTTTTTTCACCTACTATCAAACCACGTCATGAAATGTTTACCTTAAAGTGTACCTAACTACAATACGGCCGTCGAGAGAATGCGTTCCTGACACCAGTCATTGCGACAATTCTAGTAGCTAATAAAGATGAAATTCGCAAAACACGTATTCGTTTGTATGAAACTGACAGCCATCAAGAACGCATTCTCTCGTCGGCCGCATTGCTAGCAGTAATTTTCTGCTTTTGAAAACAATTTCCAGTATTTCATTTCACTTCACAATGTTGAAAATATCTTACTGTCACATTTGATAGACAAATGGACCTTGTCGTTTCATGACGTGCAAGTGACATTTAATTTTAGAGAGGTAAAGCAATTACGAGGTCGACTGCATAAGCAAATTCAGCCTATAATGTTCCCACTGCTGGGACACAGGCCTACTCGGTGTGAGAGGGAGTGGGCTGCAAACTACCACGCGGGCCCATTACGGGCTCGTAAATGTCACATGTCTTCGAATTTTTGGTTCTAGGACAAGGCGGTTTCCTCAGTCACACATGTTTTCCTTCACCGTTTTGAGAGCAGGGATGTCTTGTTTTTTTTTATATGATGACATGGTTTATTCAAGGGAAAGCGCCTGCCTGGGTTCAAACCCAAGCAGGTGCTTTACTTTGCATAGTTAAATCATTTCATTAGCAGTGGTAAATGTCTCAAAACTGTCGACTGTGGCTGCGTTAAAATCTTTGTATCAACCCTATATGCAGATAACGCAAAATTTAAAGTTCACGGCATTGGTGGCGATACGTCCACCGTACACGTACAGCCGACACATTTGCATGTTTTAATTAAAAATCAATGGGTAATAATATCACCGTATTATTGTTCAATAAAGTTTTATTTGCCTTGAAAATGCTATTGAAAACGAAACGGATAATTAACATTCGTGAATGCGTTTGTGTGTAGGAATTATAAATTGGGTATGCATAATCTTTAAAGAGGTGTAAGTTGGTAGAAATATAAGTAAATGGTTAAAACCTTTTTATTAACAATCCAAACAAAATACAACTTCTCAAACTGGGTAAGTGCTTACAAAACTGAACATTACCACGTTACTTAGTACAAGCATCTAGCCACCTAAGCTAACATCATATCTTAAATCTATAAAAGCCTGGTATTTGTAATACAAAACCCCGAAATTTACCTATCGAATACACCCACAGCATGCAAAATATCAACATAAAATCGGCCTTCCATATCTACAAACTAAAATATGTGGCCATAATCCACAATTGCATGCCATTATGTCTCCCGAGGCTCCCCATCGTGCGTAGATGCTTTTAAGCGCAATCGTCGCTCATACTATGCAAAATTACAAGCAAAGAAGTAATTCGAATGCAGCTCACGACTTGCAAGCATAATGGGGCAATTTCCTAGTCATTTCCTTGGTGGCTGCAAGCAATCCGACGTCTTGTGGCGGTGCCTGGGTGTTTGATGGTTGAACACCGTGTTTCCTCAATGTCCATTGTTTTTTGGAAGCAGAATGTACCTATTGGTCATTAGAATGTTGTTCCGGGTATACCGAATCTTGCGGTTAACAACCGCAAGATACGGTTAACAACCCGGAACACGGAACAATATTCTAATTATCTATATCTCTATATCTATCACAACAAACTGCCCGGCTCTTGGCGGGCAGTTGTTCTTTGTTCTCAGGGCTAATTCCCGTATTTTTATTAAGTAGGTACGTTGTTAGTTTAATCTCAGTCTCAATCTGTCAAAAATACAATCAATTTATATACTTTTGCCCGCGTGGTGGATTATGGCCTACTCCCTCTCATCGAGAGGAGGCCTGTGTCCCAGCAGTGGGAATGTTATAGGCTGATTATGCTATATACTTTTTAACAAGTTTTTTACTTTGATTGTCGCTGCTATAAGATTGCGACTTGAATTTGAACGTTTTTAAGTACGAGAATTGACCTTTAATTGTGCAATACACTAAGAGTAGTAATGGTTTTCATTTTGACAGTTCAACAACATTCATTGCGTGATTTGCATCGCTGAGCAGACAAATTTTTCGAAAATATGAAGTAATGGATTAGCAATATCCTTCAAAATGATGCAGTTTGTGATTGAAAGTGTGTTACGCTATTCCTGATTTGAAATATTCATCAGGCCGTCCATTGAGACCCTTTGTTACTTTCGTTTGCAAATTTTTGGATTAGTCATAATATTTCTGCAATGAAAAAGGCAACAACGACAAATCATACCATTCAAATCATAATTTATTCGTTCGATATGTTATATTGCCAACAATTTCGATTCCACTTTATCCAATAATTATTGTGATCATATTAAACGGATAGGGAAAGTGATCAAGAATTGCTTAACTATAACATTTGGGAATCGTTAACAAAAGGGTCGTTCATAGCAGTCACGCGTTTCCTTATTAAGTGTTCCGATGATAAAGATCGGTACAATCCTCGCTGGAATATGTTATCTGTAATTATGACCCAATATATTGGCATATTAATGTTACCAATAATATTGCTACTTCGGCCGCGAATCTGGTCCAGTTTTTAATATTCGAAGATGGATATCCCAACGTAACAAATATAATAGTGTACCCGAATAACCTGCATAGGTACCTATCTATACCGTGCCAGTTTTATAACTTTTGTGTCTATAGTATATTGAAAAAAAACAAATTCATAGGTAGATCTACCGTAATTTAGATATTAATTTAAGTTGAAGAAGTTTTTGACGTCCTTACTTCAAGAAAGCGTCTTGCCTTAGGACTACAGTCTGCAACACAATGCCGTAAAATCTCAACAGTCTCACCTATAATATACTTGCCAAATGCATTTAGTTGTACCACTATCAAAATGTACACCTACGAGTATATCATTCTGCACCGCAGAGCAACTTTGCAATTTACCTACATTCGGAAATTCTCAGTAAAACAAGGCAAACGATATAAACAAAGGAAGTCTGAACTAAGTTATATTGACCAACTTTGCACCTTACGACGTTCCACACTGGTGGTTGCAATGAATTTTGAATATCTAATTGTGTACAATTTTAGGTCACGTATAGTTGAAATGACTCGAGGAGCTTTGTTATTGTGTATCGCGATTTCGTATACATACCGATCTGTCGGTGTATTCTGTAAAAATCTCACAATCACAATCTCTCAATTCTGTGAAACTTGGGTGAAGTGAGCTGTCTTACCTACACTATTGACAGCCCACTTCACCCATGTATATTGACGGTGAGCTTTTTACAGAATTGACCGCCAGTTCCGTAGATATCTCGCCACAAAATTAGGTGAAGTGAGCTTGAAGACTGTCAATCTCTAGCATCAGGTACAATGGCAGCTCACTTCAAGCTCAATTTAGCTAAGTTTTCAAGGTAAGACTTTGAAAGAACAGACCGGCTGATATAAAACGGCAATTAATCTTCCATTTTAACTTTTATAAAAACCCAGGGTCACTTTTCCTTCAGTTAAATATTCAACAGATACATTTTACATTTTCAGTCGAAAGTTCCGAAGAACAAAATTAAATAAGGTAACAGGTAAAAGTAGGTACCTATTTAAGCGGTGTCCTCTGATCGATTTAATAGAGTGATCAAAATTTATTCGCTGGTACCGACAATAACTTCCTGGGAACATTGTTGCCGAAGAACATTGAAAAGTTTTCTTGTTAAAAGTTCTCTATTGCGGAATGAGAATAATAATCCTGGAAATCACTTCCGTATTTAAGAGAATATTACTATTTTATCTATCAAATGAGTTCGTCTATTTATTAGAACGTTTTAAACAACAGTGTTCGTTCTGCAAATAAGTACGACGACGCATTTTTTCGTTCTTTATTTTTAATATGTATTGTTTATTTTGTACTGCTTATAAGAAAATGCTTGCGTGCGTTCTGTTTGAAGATTGTAATAGTTCCCGTTGGCTTTTACAGCTTGCTCGGAGCGAAGAAACTTTTCTTGGTTTTATTTTCATTTTTAAACTTGTGACGCTTCGTAACACAAGTACTTGTATGGGGATTGTTGCGTATGCATCGTGTATATTGATCGGCGCCACAATGCGGAGAGATGAACGTCGAACGCTGAACAACGCGGATTTTGCTTCACATAACTTTGTTTCGATCTTCGATTATCTTCACAGGACCATGATGAGCATGCAATGATTGCTGGGAACTACCTAAAATATCCCTGTGAAATGTTTCGATTCTAGCAGTCGCAAAAAGCAGCCTCGCCAAATATTTAAAAAATAAAGTTTTTCATTTTTTTTGTAAAACATGCTAAGTAGCTAATGAACATAAAACAATTTAGCCGAAAGTCGTCAAAACATTTCTCGGGCCTGATATTTCGAATTCATGAAAAGTACTCTGATTATTACGATTCAAACATTTTCATACTCATTGAACAGTAAAGAGTCTGTAAAAGAATAAAATGATAATAAATTCAAGAAATTAGGCAAACTTTTAGAACTTAATCATCGCTTCGCTCTAGCCGGGCTTTTTGAAAGACATCTAAAATTGGCGAGTGATCCTTTTCTTTCCGGTAATTTATTTCCGAATGGACCCGTTCAAGTTTTTTTTAATCCACCACCCTTGTTTTTGATTGGAGAACAATTTGTTGAAGATTTCGCTGTGTCCCTGCAGTAATATTTCTGCACAGGGTGGCAGGGACATCGACGCGCAAACTGTCACCATGAATTCCGCATTATGATTCTAGACGTAGCGTAGAAATATTTGGCCGGTTATAAAAAAAAGAAATCCTTTTCATAGATAAGTGCAACCTATGCAGTCCAAATGTACTGAACAGCTTTTTTTTTTTAATAGCTGAATAAAAAGTTCAGCGCCCCCTGCATTGAAATGTTTAGTTGGTTCGGTACCTACTGAATCCATGGTACTCGTAATAGGTCTTGCGTCGATACCACCCTGTAGGTATACACATATATCTTATTTTCTGCCCATTTTTATAAGACAGTCTGTAGTGATGTAAACATTAAAGATCTTTTAATGCTTATAAGGCTATCCTCATTAAAGGCTTAAGACACTTGAATCTATAGGTTTAAGTAACAAATCTATGGAGCGTAATATCAAGTGTTATCCCACCATTAAGTAGAGGATTTCATTTCTCCTCTTAATGACCACTGGTACCGATAATAAGCAATTTATATGACCCATTATAGGATCAGCCAGTCGTTAAGATAAACTTAAGGAAATTCTCTTTCTAGGTAATTTAAGTACTTGCTCGCCTAATAGGAACACGGTATTAACCAAAAGGCATTTTTATCTACATTGAGCTTTCCCTCTTTATACAAATACCATCTATCAGCAGGGTTTTGTAATACTCTGGTCACATATAACATGCCAAGCATCGCCCGTCTGCCTTCAGACCTGGTGAAGACAACCGGAAAATTAGAAAGTAAACACTGACTTCCTACACTGTGATTTTACACCAAAGCTTCATGGGAAAAATAAAATCAAGTCAAGTCTCGTGGAAATACGGATACAGAGTATATGTAGATAATTACACAATGAGGAACGAATAAAGAGGTTTTTATTCAATTAAAAGAGACGAAGTACCGCAACCGTTCCCAGTATATACTCCCGAGGCTTAGGAGACAAATTTCCCTAGAAACAAATGCGATTCAAATTCAGACAAATAGTCCCGGAGCGGAAGAAGCCGTTTACCAGGAAATTTGTCCATCACTCTTGGGCCAAGCAAATTTTGTTTTTTCTTTTCCTTATGCTAGCCCCTATTACAGAATATCGTGTACACAGCATTATTAAATTATGCGATTTATTAAGAACATCTGGTTATTTATGCGGAGTAATACGAGTAGATTTATTGCCTGTATTCAGTATACCGTATCTTCAACTTATTATCTGTATTTGGGGAGACTGAGATTGACTAGTCTTATATAAATTTTATCTTTTGTCACTCAGTCCTTGTCTAGCGACGTGTGATACGCTCCGTGCTCTCAATCGCGTTTGGCTGTTTTGTTTTTCACAGTATCGTGTTCGGAAAACGTATTCTGTCTTGTGCAGTATCTATTCACAACTTTGTGCTTGTATTGTAAGTATTAAACATTCTTGTCCTGGGAGGTATGCATTTGAACAATGTATATCTGTAGCGGTGTACGTGCAGCCAATCACAATCTAAAATTACCTGTCTAGTATATTTCTAAACTTTTAGGACAAATTAAAATATTGGTACAGCGCCTTGTTGCTAATTTGACTAGAAACAAGGTCTCACAGCAAAAGTAAAGGAAACAGTCCGAAAGTCGTTAATCATAGTTTTATCACATGAAAAATAAATTGCGATTACATACTTACATTTGCAGTTGGCCGTAATTTGAATTGACCGTAACGTATATCGATACTCAAGGCAGAATAATTATTCAACTATAAAGTTAAGTTTGTTCGTGGGATAAAATCATCCTAACTACGCACTTGATCGGTTTTTTATAACTTATGAGCCCTAAACTACGCTTTCCTCAAACCAGTAGTAAAATCAGCGGGGCAATTCTCGTAATTTTAAGGACGTTTACAGTCTGATCTCAGTCTCAATCTGTCAAAAAAACTTCTAATTTCTCTACATTTTGACAAGTTTTTGACATTTGTTTGTCGCCGAGATGAGACTGCGACTAGATTTTGAACGTTTTAAATTACTAGAATTGGCCTTCGGATCTCAGTCTCAATCTGTCAAAAATACCTCTAATTTCCTTACATTTTGACAAGTTTTTGACATTTGGTTGTCACCGAGATGAGACTGCGGCTAGATTTTGAACGTTTTAAATTACGAGAATTGGCTTCTTCAGATCTTCAAAATCATCAGCCGCGCTCGCTATCCCAAATCAAAGCCGCAAATTACTTTTAACATTAATATATTAATATCCATTTGATGAACAACGAGGGGGTATGACGGAGCCCTACTAATAATGTAATTTTAATCCCCAACCGGTAAATACGACCACGTGAAAATTCATCCATCCATAATTTGTATTGACACAAGTTGATTGAAATTGATTGAATGCGGCTCGAGTACGGTTGCATGATATTTGTATGAGTTTGTGGTTTTCCCTTTTCGGACGACAACTGGTACTAAAATCAGTATTGCTTTTGAGAGATATTGCAATCGCTGATGCGTGAAGAATACTTGTATGGAACGCTGTTTTTATTTGTGAAGGAGGAAAACAAAAATGTGCAACCATTTTTAACGTTTAAATGGTTGCAATAAATGAATCAGTGAATTCAATAAATGAATAAATGGTATCATATTAGATTTATTTTGCATGCATGTTCATTTATTTATTTTTATTTTGGGAATCGTGTTATTCGATCCGGTCCAACTAGTTTTCTAGCCCAAAGAGGTTGTATTGACTGGTCTCATGTTTGACCATTGGTTTAATCACATCTGCATGATTTCAAATTAATTTACTAACGCATGGCATACGTTAGTTAATTAACACATTGCTGCAATGCGTTATGGCGCCCCCATTCTTTAGTTAATAAACGTTAAAATAAATGAACAATTAAAAAATGCAGGCCCATCGCTGAACTTCTAACAGAACCACCTCAACAGGTTAAAATCAATTTGGCGTCATAAAGATTGGATGTTCCAACAAGCGGATCATTTTCTGCTCCATCATTCTGGAGCATCAAAGGCCCTCAAATTAAGCTCGCCGGGAACATAAGTGGCTACTTTGACGCGAAGAAGTTTTAATATTTTCAACGATCCGACAACTAGGTAATGATGAGGTCTTGGAATTTGATGAACATTCCAAAAAGATACTATTTTTAGTAGTCAAACATGATTCTACTTCAACGGGAAGTACCGTATAGGTTTTGATTTATTTGTGAGTATCAAAATATGTCGCATAAATGGCCGTATTTTTTATGGCGTTGACATAGAAGCTTGATTTTTTTAGAGCACCGCCGGGACCAGCCTAAGTTTTTGATATTAGTTTCAACTTTTTTTCTTGTTATTTCTTTTTGAGGTACTATTGCTAAAACCTATATCTGACCATTTTGAAAACAAAATCCCGTGCACATGATGACCACAGCTGCGTCCGTAAGTAAAACAAAAGAGGATCCTTTTTAGGTCGACTAACAAGAAGCGCTGCAAGCAAGAATAGTCCTTAGGGTGGTCAGATATAGATTTTGACAATAGTACCTACAGAACCCTAAAAATGTTCTAAAACTGATGCCATTGAGATTAGCAAGGCATTGAAGTAGCGTACGGCCTTACCTTTCAGACAAGACAAGCGATAAAAATATTTTAGTTGTAGTTTATTTTTAGGCACTATCATTGTATGGGAAATTTGCCACTCTTGTCTAAATGTACACCTTTTGTAAACGTTTTTTTATTAAATAAATTATTATGATTATTATAATATTATTATTATTCTATAAAAGAATTACAAAATAGTACCTCCCACAAAATGATCTATGACTTGTAACAAAAATGTTAAGCAGCGTTTAGGAAATAAGATGCCTTAGCTAAGCAATAAATTGTCGATTCGATACCACTTATCCATTATTGCGATCTAACGCGTAATTTCTGTATGATAAAGCGCTATCCAATAATATTCGATTCAAATCTATCACGTAGCGAGACGGTTGAAACTCGGAGAATTCCCTAATGAAATACATTCGAGTATATTACGTACTATGCTGCTGAGAACACTAAGAATTTATTGTACACTCGATCGATATCATATGAATATCAATATGATATCTTTATGTTATTTAGAAAAATATATTAGGCGTTTCTACTATACTTTTCCTCATTGAATATTTTAACAATAGACAAAAAGGCCTTTGCTAGCAAAGGCTTTTTTTATACGGCGATACAAAAAACAATCAATATAAACGTCTGAACCGACTGAGTACTTGAAGTAGGTCCTACACAATAAAAACTGTTCAAGATTCATGTACTACATCACATACCTACAGGTCGACGAACCTTTTCAGAACTTAACCTTGAACAAAAAACTTTTCGACACGCTTGAACAAGTCAGCTCTCACAAATCTAGCGAAAACATTCGCACAACATATTTCATAACTAAAATTCTTTCTTTCCCAACCAGATGAGGCGGACATCGATTCCCGCAAATCATTTCCCAGGCCTGCAATAAATAGCTACAATTGTATACGAGTTTCGCTACAATCCAAGCGTGAAAGGAACCGACGCGAGTCACCATCAGTCAAACGTCAAGATGTGTCGTGACTACATACCATTTTCCAAGTGCCTGGGTTTCGGGCCCAACAAATAGATCACGGTGCCGATACTCGGTGCGGGATGAAAGAGCGATCGTTTTTCTATGTGACTACAAAATATTGAGGGACAAGCAAATGACTGCACGGAATGGGAATAAATGTCTTCGGATGTGGAGGTTTTTGGTTTATTCAAAAGGTTGCACTGAGAGTAGGTATGATTAATGGCTGTGTCCACGAGGCCTTACCATGGCCAAATTCTATGGTCGGACGGGTATATACCTAAGTCATCATCTCATCTGCCTGCTTTTTCCCAACTATGTTGGGGTCGGCTTCCAGTCTATCCGGATGCAGCTGAGTTTACTATACATGGAGCGACTCCCTATCTGACCTCCACAACCCAGTGACTGGGTAATACGAACGGGTATATATGGTATTATATTGACGGGCATAGCTTCTACCTATCGATTATGTGAAAGAGCAAAGATTTTTATAGTCACCGGAACCATTTTTTTTTAAGGGGTTGGCTATCTTTTTATTTTAGAGACGCTTTTTTGTTAAATCAACAAAGTAATTCCATTTCGAAACATTAACTTATAAAAAAATCAAAGGACCTATTTATAACTGGTTTGGCTTGGTCAATTATTCTTTTCTTCAAATGATTTTAATTGTTAAGTAACTTATAATATTTACCTAAAAATGTATCACAAGTTTTTTTGAAGATAATTGTTTATCTTCAAAAGAACTTCTTGCTAGTCAGAACTAATTTACGTAATAGAGAAATACTATCATTAGGTTTGCAACCCAGTATCAAAGTTCCAAAGTAGTGTTAATGTAATAAAAGTGGACAAGAATAAGTTGTAAGTGAATTACAAGGGAATTAACTAACTTAATTGTATAAAATAAAGTCTATGTAAGCCTCTAGAGCGGATTAGTTTAGTAAGCTGTATTTTATCTTCTAGAATGGATGGGTTACAATGTAAGTCTAATATTTTTATTAAATAATTTACCTAACAATTAAATTGACTTAAAGGACAGTGGAAAATTTTAAATACAAGAAATCGGAGTGGGTGGCGAGAAATCGTGAGGCGAATCACATCAGCCCCTAGACAAGAAACTACATGAGGACCACGACCACTCTGACAACAGTGAAGAAGAAGAAGAAAGGACATTGGGCAATGTAAAGGGCTTGGTTCAAATGTTCATCACTAACGAAACCTAGAAATTGTATATTAATTAAGAAGTCAGTTTTACTAACCTGCCATTAAAAATCTGTCAGTAAAAAGTTATAAGAAAGAGAGTAGGGAGGCCTTTGCCCAGCAATGGAACATGAACGGCTAATAAAAAAAAAGTTATAGATGAATATTATAATTTATTCAAATATTAACACTGCGTTTTTCTTCTTTTACAGCTAAAGTAAAAAAATAATATGGTAATGGGCAGGTAGTCTTAACCTACAGGTATTTTTTTGCATTCCACCCATTTTTATCTTTAGATCGACGGCTAGGTTCCGTAGCTAGCTGTCGGTCTGATATACCTATTTACCATAGAGGTTTCTTCCTCTTTTACCTAGATTTACATTTCAAACAAAATAAAAGTTACATTTTAATTTAACAAGTACAAAAAATAATATAATGTAAGCTCTCGCAGTGTTAACCCAGCGTATGATGAGCTTTTTCGCGCATCGTGACACGAATTAATTGTTTTACATAAAGCCACCGCGCCGTGCGTATTCCTCATGAGTGCATATTATTATGCACTATATCCGAGTGAAATTTATTGTATAACCACTTTTTTTTTTTTTTTTTTTTCAGGATGGGAAATCATCAAATGACCCCTCCCGCTCTGGGTGGAGCAGAAGGGAGTGTCAGACTCTTACTGACTAAAACCCACCCGTGTTCCTTCCTTAGCCCTTTATGTACCAGGGCAGCGGTAACCCTTTCGGACGATCCCGCTACCCCGGCAGGATTGTATAACCACTTAACTTATTTATTTTAAAAAAACAGCAAAAAAAGAAGATACTTGTTTGCTGCCAATTCATCATCTGCCTAGCCTTTTCCCAACTGTATTGGGGTCGGCTTCCAGTCTAACCGGATGCAGCTGAATACCAGTAGTTTGCTGCCAATTGCATGAGAAAATTAAAGAATTACAAAGAACAATGGTTTATTTGTCACAGAAACACGTGCTTAAAAAAATAAAGATAACTCGAATTAATGATACTTAGTACCTACAACAAAAACAGCGAGGTAATTGCGTAACACACTAACAGTAAGAACGGCTTTGATTTTGACAGTTCAACAACATTCATTGCGTTATTTACGTTGCTGAGCAGACTATTTTTTCGAACATATGAAGCAATGAATTAGCAATATTCTTCAAAATGATTCAGGTTGTAATTGATGTTGAGTTAAGCAATTAGGGTAGGTACAAATCTTAAATTTAAAAAAAATTGTAGATGTAAATGTAGACATTTTACAAGGGATGACACAATGGGGATGTCTTATCGCTAAAAGAACAGAACATAAATGTTAAATGTCAGAAAATAAATATTCGGCAGCTCTCACCTCTGCGTGATCCTCTCTCTCAACTCAGCGTGATGTTGTGCTAGGAAGCCCACACTACAGGACTGATTTTCAGTGGGCGACGTTATTTGAAATTCACTTTCAATGCTCTCAAGCACAATGCTGTATTTGATTTGTGAATATAGCCCTTAGAACCCTAAAACCCTACCCTTGAAACAATCTAAATCACAAACAACAAATACTAATTACGTATAATCACGAAACTGTCAAATCTCGATCACAATCACGATGTAGTCTCTACGGTACGCGTCATTGGATAGCTCGGACGGATTATCCCGGGCAATATGCCATCGTTTGGACACGCTATCGGTATCGCCCACGCCCGACACCCGTGTATTTACACAGCCCGATTATTATTTGAAACCGAAGAGGGTGGTTATTATTTTTTGTGTTTGTATTTATGTGAATGAATGATTAGTGGGTGGTGATAATTGAATGTATTTTTTTGGGTATGCTGATTTAGTTTTACTAGGTTGGTGCAATTTTAGTGCGTCTTTATTGTCATCTACTGCCCAAATACCACGTTATTTTGAAGCACTGCAATAGAATTTTATTTTTTTTATAAATGTTTTCTGTCTGGCCTCAGTGTTTTCCCATTCAAATCTATGAAATTTGAATTTACTCGTACTTTCCTTTAAATTTTTACCTACTATACCATTATTCTTCATATATTTAGTTGTTAGACAAATACTGCATTAATAGGTAGGTAGGTACGATCATGAAGTAAATATACCCGTGGGTCCACGATCATGTTCGCAATTTTTGTTTTGTTTCAGTATTACCTGTGCCCTATTTCTCGAAACTATTAGTTTACTAGTATATTAGTTACTAGTGTAAAAATTACAAGTCCTAATATTTCCTGTTTCTCAAATCAGGTACTGGACTAATAAGTAATAGTAGCAGAATAATAAAAAATATTAGGCTGGCTTGGCTGAATACACATATCACCCATGCCTCTTTAGTTGTTAAAAAAAATACGGAAAAAGTTCCCGCCACTTTTGGATTCGTTTGATTTTGTCGTTTGCACATTGGCGGTAAAAGCGGATTGTTTTATTTAAAGTAAATTATTTAATTAAATTAGATTGCCACTATCTGCGAGTAATATTGTGTTAGTTAGTGGCCTCTAGCCATTTTCCAATCTACGAAAAAGTCCATTGTTGCGTAGAACTCTCGAATCGTGCACTGCCCCTGGCCAATTAGCATACAAATAATAAAACTATAAATCGGGACCGCAAACTACTAAACTACATATTTATTGAGTAGTTCCCGTGCCTCTCAACAAATTGTTCTTCGTTTTCATTTCGGACATCAATACGCACTAATGTGTCCGAATCAGACCATTTTTTTTTTGGTAAATTTATGTCTAATAATTTTGGTTCATATTTTTTACAAGCCTTCTGAGATTAATAGCTTTATCAATGTAATTTACAAGAGTATTTAATAACATATTTTTTTATGAAAACGAATTGAATTTACTCAGTTAATTTTAGATAATATTTATTAGTTGGCATCTAGTACCTAACTAAAATTTTACTACCGTAGCTTCGAGAAACGCACACCAGCAAACTTTAAAAAAATATTCGGTCAGGGACTCATAATAATAGTCTAATAAGTTTCAAGAAATAGGGCCCTGAAGCAAAAATATTTCAAGCATTCATAGCACTTTATGTCACTCACAAAAACCACGAAGTGGCCACTAAATGGTGAATATTAATTACCAACTAGATATAACACTCAAACTTGCTACATAAAAGAAAATTACTTTAATTGTAGTTTTCCAATATTTTTATTGAAAAACTTCTTTGATGCCCGTGTTCGAAGTAGTTATTATATAATTATCGTATCGTTACCTAATCGTACGATATGAAACAATTGTTTTTTTTTCATATGGATTTTCTCAGTAGCAATAGGCTCACCCCCTATTACTCGTACATGGGACTTAAATATTACTGGCGGAATAGAAAGAAGGAAAAGAGAGAATAACATTTATCCGGAAATAGTTCGTGAAACACAAAATACAAATTGGATAAAGTCAACAACAACAGTGTCCGTCTATGTGGAATGAGGGTGTACTATCCACGTCTGCCTTACCCTCCAGGAATATAGCCGTGATGTATAATATGTTACTAACAATTGTGTTTAATTGTATCTGGAAGACGCTATCGATTTCTCATGATAATGGTCGCCCGGCAAATGTAATTTGTCCATATGTGTTATTGCAAATAAGCATTGCAAATTACCAACGTCCCGGCAATAGTATTGTACCATTACTTATTGTGTAATCAGTGCATCTGTTAGTTCTAATTAGTTGAATTAGCTATCTGTGAAACTGATTGTAGCGAGAGTAACAACTGTGTTTTGTTGAACAAAGTTTTCGCCCGTTTCTCTTGCATGTTTGGAGTTGTCTTGTTGAAACTTTTGGGCGGTTTCCAGTAAGTCTTTACACTGACATCTGACATGTTTTGTTTCGAATACATTTTCATCATCTTTATCATTTCATTTTATTTATTCGGACGAACAAACAATAACACATGACGTTCTCCACTAATACACAAAAACACAAAGACAATGTTGATAAAGTAAAAATCGGACAGAATAGATAAGTACATGAAATAAAATACACATAAATTACAGTTACTACTAAGGAACACTAGAGACATCACTTGTCTTTAGCACTTCTTTTAACCTTTAGTTAAAACGTAAACAATGGTGTGGATTACGTGTTTGTTAAATCTTAGTTTATTTATTTCTTTGTATTTTGTAGCATGTAACTGTTTTTTGTGCCTAATAAATAAATAAAATTCAATATTATTCACATAATTTTTAGATTTTGTCAAGCAATATTTTCGTTTTTCTAACGGATAAAGTAAATACGACACGGTTGGCGCAGTGGTTGAGCGATAGACTGCTGCGCTGCGTGTCGCGGTTTCGATTCCCGCACGGAACAAATATTTGTATTGCCTACAGGTAGTTGTTCCGGGTCCGGCTGTTTGTGTAGGTATGTGAGTTTAAGTGTTTGTAAACGCACCCACGATACAGGAGTAATTCCTAGTGTGGGGGGTAATAATTTTTATTAAAAAAAAAAAAAAGATCCAAGCAGCAATCATTGGCAGACTGGTTTCAACCACTGCTGAGTATAGGCCTTCCTACTTTTGTGCCATGCTTCTCTGATCTTTACGAGTCTCATCCAGATCTTCCCCACGAACCTCTGTAGGACATCCACCTGAATACTTTCTATTTAAATGTGAATCTAATTTCGTTTTGATATAAGGCCAAACGTTTCAACGTTACACAAGAATCTATTAGGGGTCCCTCTTATCGCTTTAGAACTTTATAAGGTATATTTTACTTAGAAAGCACCGATCGATACAAGTGTTTTCTAGTAACTACACATCCTAAGACAGAGCTTATCGTGGAATTAGATGAAAGTGTTCTTCGTAATAGACAATTAGCCCAAGATTAGACAGAACACGAAATAGTGTAGTGAGGCCTTAGTTTATTGTTATGATTACGATATACAAAGATACTAGTTTCTGCCCGCGATATTTTCCGCATGAAATTTCGGCAACCGACCCACTTCGTCACTGCGCATCACCCGCCCGTAGTATTGCTTCATTTTCACTCAGCTCCTAAAGGTCGTAGCGTGATGTTAAATAGCCTAAAACCTTCCTCAAGAATTCGGCTATCAAATACAAAATGTGAAGACTATGTGGGTCATTTTATTTATATTATTTTTTATTTTTCTCTCTGTTCTTCTATATTCTATATTCTATTCTTCTATATTATTTTTTATTTTTCTTCTCTTAGTTTTTGTCATGGTCTGGCAGTTTGAGTAATTAATGTGGCCTACCCAAATGTTTCTTTTTTTTTTGTTACTTTCTTTGGTATTCTTCGTCGAATCATTGAGCTCCTTAAGTTTTGAGTTGAGCAGCACGATTTCTGACAAATGCGTGCACTGACTGGACAGGTCCTCTCAATCTGTGTGGTTCTTTCCTCAAAAGACCATCTTAGTCATCGACCTACATGTTCTTCATATTATCTGACCATGATTATGTCTGGACTTTAAAAGAGACCTTCAAACCTTCTTTTAAAACCTCTGAGTTTGTTTCGGCCTTTCTTCTCAGACTAGTCAGATAGGAAACGCCGACCAAATCTAGTTTTAAAATATGATTGACATGTAAAAGTGTTCGTACATAAAAACCTCTTTACGAAATAAAATCATTTATCTTTTAATAAAAACAAATTCGACAGGTAGTTCCAGAGATAATAATATGTTATGATACCGTACATTGTTATGGTGATCTAAGTACCTAAGCTCAGCTATAGTGATTAAGTTTCTAAGGCACTAGATAGCAAGTAGATCTGTACCTACTTTAAAACAAATAAAAAATCTTTCCTGTTTTTTTTTTAATTTCATTATTTTGATCACTGAAGGAAAACATCATAAGGAAACCTTGATATAAATGTCTAAAATCCAACACGCAGTGACTATGCGTGGTGAATCCTACTTTCTATAAAAGCCTTGGCCCTGTAGTGGGACAATAACAGGCTGATATTATAGGCAGTTTACGTAACTATTATTGTGACCATAATAACGCTTGATTCAACAGTAATTCTTTTCGTCACATTGTATTCAGACTCCTTTGTCGTTAATTCGACGGAAAATGACCATTGACAAAAGATAGGTAACACTGATATTATTGTGTGTCGAGTGGACGTACGAAATTAGTTTTAATACCTTTATTATAAGGAAGAAATTTCGTCAGTGTAGTGTGATAACGAATTTAATGTTGTCATTATATCGCCTTTTTTATGATGCTCTTTTGTTTAGGGAAATAGGTTACATAAAGCCTGGTCCACACACTTTTTTGCTATGAAAAACTACGGTTGATTCGCTGTGTGAAAACGTGTGGCCTTACAATTATTGAAAACAAATGAATCGTTCCTCTGTGTTTGTCCTTTTTCGAAGATATTTATGGTAAAGAAAAATGTCACTCTTTATTTTGTGGATG
Organism: Apamea epomidion; assembly: GCA_947507525.1. Classification (NCBI taxonomy): domain Eukaryota; kingdom Metazoa; phylum Arthropoda; class Insecta; order Lepidoptera; family Noctuidae; genus Apamea; species Apamea epomidion. The sequence continues at coordinate 9,595,283 of OX382238.1, read as the reverse complement.
TAAAACGTATGAGTAGATTGGGGACGCTGCTGCCACATCAAGCTATGGAAACATTTTACTACTATGTAGTACCAGTTACTTATCTGATAACAATCCTGTATTATCTGAAAGCCAATTCCCGTAATTGAAAACGTTCAAAATCTAGTCGCAATCTCATCTCAGCGACAATCAATGTCAAAAACTTGTTAAAATGTAGGGAAATAAGAGGTATTTTTGACAGATTGAGACTTAGATCAGACTGTAAACGTTCTTAAAATTACAAGAATTGCCCCTCTGATGTCATATACATAATCATTTACTATACATACGTCGATTGAACTAACTAATGGTTATGAAACCTGAAGTATTCATAATCAAGTTAACACTATCCATTTTAATCGCAAGAATTCATACCAATATTAACACATGTTAAACAACTCAGAATAATTATTAATTTTGAGTTCAATACAATTTTAGCATCGTCCAATACCGCTGGTCAAATGTGGGAGCTTACATAATGTTAGATACTAATCATATAAAATGATACCAACATAATGCTTACTGTACGGTCGTGGTCATTAATGTAGTATCACCTTAAGGACCGTATTGCTGTGAACGCGCAGTAAAGGCCGTACCTACGTCTGTGTGCATAAAGTGTTGTATCGATACAGCACGCATAACGAACGACGAACGAACGAAACAAAAAACATACCGTCGATTTTGCACACAGGCTACGTAATTACGTATGACCTTGGTTGGTTCATACCATTGCTAAAATTGAAATCATTACATCAAGTACCGATACCTGGTAGTCTTGTACGTATTGAATTATTTATTGATGGCACGCATAGCTCTGGGTTCCAATCTCAAGTTGGGACTTTTATTTTTCTTTTCCAACAATAATCTTTATCGGTTATTTTGTTATTCGTTTTTTATAGATTTATAAACAAGAATCATAATATTATTATTTTATTTTCATTGTTATATTGCTATTGTAATACGGGGTTTAAATAAAAATGTTTTATAAGTGATTTCAAAATGTTTATTCGTTATAATTTTATAAACTAAAAAAAAAAAAAAATAAACTTCTAGTCACAACAGTTTATTTTCTCATAAAGAATAATTTATTGAAGTAAAGCAGGTAATCAGTGAACTACGACCCTTAGACTTAAAATATTGTATCTTAGTAATATAATAATATTGTGCTTAAACTACTAATGTGTGTGGGATGAAATCACAACTAGCAAATCTACCCACGAAAATAAAAAAAGTGTGAGCTCCTTGTCACAATACAATTAAATTACTCAGTAGTACCACTTTTTGTTTACTGCCAGTGCGTTCGGTTTAACTTTAGTTGCCTATCTCAAACGTCAAATTTAACAAATCGTATTTATTAGGACCTAGTACAGTTATAGCTTAAGTATTCATTTTCATTATGAAAAGAAGATTGAAACTAAACCTCAAAATAATCCTTATTACGGATATTTCACAATATTATTTTAATATTTCTAAATTCAATTTGTAATTTATAACTTAATACTTTGTTTGTATAACCCCCATTATTATCAATGCTATCAAGTAAACGCTGGCGCATGAATCCAACTATATTGAAACATATATCTGTTCCTCTTAGATGTTCCCATATTTCCATGCAATGCAACTTGAACTGCTCATCAGATCTCTCATACCGTGCTTCCCATCGCTGTCTCGTGAAATGTAAACGTTCTTGTTCATGTTTTTCAATCAAATATAAATATCTCGTTGGTATGAAACTACTTGTTTCATTATTCACTGACTAGCTGGGGCCATCTGTTGACCCTCCACCTCACAGTAGGTATTTCTCTTAAACAAAAAAAGAGTACTGTTAGGCTACTAGCAAAATACGAATATTACCAATTTAAAACAAAATTATTTAAAAAATAGAAATGTTACATATTATGTTATTATTATTATACCTACTTAATGTTATATTTTATATTCATCAATATTTTTTTTTCTTCTATTTAGGCTTTATGATAAATATAAAACGTTTAAAAAAATAACTAAAAGGATCAGCAGTTATACTTTAATTAGAAAAAGAAATCCATAAAATAATTAAATCATAATACTCACACTCAGTCCGGTTTCATCAAATATCTGTGATATAATATTAAGTCCACTTTTACGCAGCGCGATAATATCTGCTTTCATCTCAATATTAAAATTTCCTTGCATTTCAAAATGAACTACAACACCGCTAATAGATTAAACACACGTCACTAATCTACAACAACAACCAACCAAAAACAAATAACGTTCTATAGGTATTTAGTCGCGGTGAATGAGTCGTAATTTAACTGCATCTGTCTACCTTATAATTTATTTATTTAGATTTCTATGAGTATAATCATAAAGTTTAAAGAATTATGTGAACAAGGCGAACATGATACGGAACTATATTCAATAGCGTGATTATTCGAGTAGGTAATTATAAAAACATTTAAAAAATTTATCACCGCGCGTGAGATTCGAACCCACGGCTCGCTACGCATGAACGTGCTTACCGACGTATGATAACCGCTAGGCTATCATGCCAATTAACCTAATGGTTGAATTTATGAACTACAATCAGTTGCAAACGAATGTGAGAGTGTGTGTCTATAGTATAGAAATTACTCATTAGAAAAAGATTGTAAGTTAAACAGAAGTGTCAACCTATTGTTTCGTGACACTGTCACTCCACTTTTGACCCTTACTGTACGTATAAATATTGTTTCAATTCGACCCAGAATGGACAATAACATGATGCATTTTCGTGTGCCAAAATGCAATAACATTCCTAATACTATTATGTACAGTCAGCCATAAAAATCGCTGATCATTTCGGAATTTGGTTAATGTAATATGTTCCTGCTTATTTTCCAATTTATTTTGATTATTTTAGTAACCTGCTAACATAAGCTGTACTTAATGGAAAAAATATTGTTTAATACCACGCTACCGATTTGGGGCAACATGTAATGATACTTGTGTTTGGAATAATAAATAAATAATGCTCCTACTGCTGGGACACAGGCCTCTTCTCTGTGAGAGTGAGTGCGCCGTAATCCACCAATCCACCACGCGGGCCCAGTGCGGGTTGGTAGATATCACATGTCTTCTAATTAACCTTGTTTTTTTTATATTCTCAACTGCATGACATCACACCTGCGGGGTATGTGCGTAACACACTAACATCAGCAATGTCTTGCATTTTGACAGTACAACAATATTCATTGCGTTATTTACGTTGTTGAGCAGACAAATTTTTCGAACATATGAAGCAATGGATTAGCAATATCCTTCAAAATCATTCAGATTGTAATTGATCGTGTGTTACGCAATTAGAGTGCTGTTTCCGAATGGATATAATATGCTTTTTCTACTCTGTAACAATTTGTCGAACTAATGATAATTAGCAAGTTTTTTTGTTTTTTTTTTGCATGTGTTAATGCTGACTGTACTCTATAAAACAAACAATAGTGTTGCCATTTGAATTTAATATTCGTTCATGATAATTATTAGCTGATTCTGCGAAATCATTATTACATGTTACATGAAAGTTGCCGTCTAGTCGTCATAGAACATATCAAATGAACGAATATGAATATTTTTGTTATGTGATATGCGGAAAGAGGATAATGTACTGTCATGAGCACTAATATGTCAACACTTGGAAACTTTCAATAGCGATTTCTGAATGAAATAACGAAGACAACAGGTTTGAAAATACTATATTTGTAACAACATACAATTTAATTAAAAAATAAAGGAGTAAATCGCTTTTGAATAAAGCCAAGTGACTGTACCTGGTGACTGTACCTTTGATTCTAGTAAAAAGTATTTTAGATATAGCTACAAAATTTTTTGTTACTTCTTTGTGTTATTTTATCTAATGTTGTATCGCCGTAATCCCCAAAGGGGTCAGCTGAGCAATACATGGTGTAAGCAACATCGACCCGCAAGCTGTTAAAATGAATTCAGTACATTACACCCTGTATAGTACGGCCTTTGCTTATTAGCAAAATAACTAAACAACAACAACAATAATTGCGTCTGGCAGTTCATGCTCTGCCTTCTCTATAAAAGAAGAGTACTTCAAACATATCCTCATCAGAGCGTCAGACACTCAAATAAAGGCTTAATGCAAAGGACCACTGAGTTCGCATCACGCCTTCATTTTCCCGAATCCCACTGATTTCGCCCATTGAGGACAAAGCTGTGGCCAGCCCCAGTTTATTCTATAAAAGCAATTGTATTGTCACTTCGATACCACTTTGAAGACAGGGCGACCCCGGACATTTTGATAACCACAAATACGTGTTTCGCGTTACAAGGGTACAGCCCTAAGACCGCAAAACAATGATAGCAATATACCAAGTTTGAATGCTTAGTGTCTGTTTGTACCTTCGTCATGGGCTTTTAAAGTGTGCGGTTGCGATATCGGCACTCTTAGTTTGTTTTATCAACCCGATACTGTTGGTTAATGGAAATGTTTGGTCGAGCAACCGACAACACATTTCAGAGTAGGTAAGTATATATTAGTAGACCTACTTCGTCTTTTAGCAAATTCACAAGGATTTTCCGGGTCGAGGAAAATACTATAATTATTATGAGATTTTGTACGCAACTAGCTATATATAAGGTTTAAAATTACTAGCTCTATTATATGAATATGTCAGAAACACGTCAGTTCGTTTGACTTTGACTATTCGGGACGCCAGCGCCGCCCGGCGGCGCTCGACAGAGTCTAGCCTGACGTTCGTGTGAGTCGACAAGAGTGAGCAGCGAGGAGGAGCAGCCTCTCTTGATCATCGGGCATCGTACGGACAACATGACGTGCTCAGAACCTGTCTTGCGTTCCGTATCGTTGTGTCGTGTACCTAGTGTGTAATTCGCTGGTGTGATTAATTTGTTCGTAAAATTATAATTTCATTCGAACTGCAACCGGTTTTTCTATTGCGCAATAACCGGCACTACCCATAGTACGCCCGGAGTAATTAAAATATGGCTGATGATAACGAGAAAGACGTACCTTCTCCGTCAAATATAAAATAAACGAAAGCACTGCCCGACAACCATAAAACTCTAGTCACTTAAATTTTCACGATAAGATTTTTACAGAATAGACTGGCTCTATATTCAAAATACCAACTCGAAAATGTGATGGAGTAAAATCATTCTTACTTCCAATTGAACATTTGATTGTCATTCAATTAAGTTAAATTAAACGCGTGATCCGCGAGCAAGTTGCTGATACCACTAATTTTCCGTCCGCCACTCAACGGTATGTAATTAGCTTATATACCTATTGTGTGTGAGGAAATTATAAATTTGCACAAGCTGTGCCATGAAAATCATTATTGAGCAATTTGTCCCTCTCGCCCATAAATGCACCGGTTTATTAATTTATTAAAGGGACCACAGTTTTACATAAATAATGGCAGTGACACAACCATTGCACACCTCCGGTGAAACTGGAATGAAGCTGTGGTAATCGTATTGTTTATTTATGTTGGTCTTTAATATTAATAAATACTGGTATACGGTGTTCCCTGGAAATATGCCGAACAACAAAGGTTCTTTTGTCAATTTAATACGCGCCATGTAGTGACATGGTTATATTCTACCTTCTGCTGTTTTATTACTTATATTTCTTTACATGGTAAGTTTTTCTTGGTCTGAAAGATGTGGAAAAGAGAGACCATTTTCCACCACAAACCCAGTCAATCTACCAACTTAGCCTGATCACTGCCTACCGCTGATCACTGCTGGACAAGTGGATATAGTAGGCCTCTTTTCATGCAAACGTTGTCTTTAACAGATCGCTTTTAGCGATAAATCGCCCATTGTCACCCTATACAGGGTTAGTTTTCAAAGACCAGTCAAAAAGGGTGTGGTACAGACCATCAGACTGAACAATTTTCTCCATAGGACCATCGTAATCGCGAATAAAAATTCAGTCGTACCATACGTTTAGGTCGAGTAGGTATTGAAGTTTTCTATGGAACAGTTGATACATTTTTCGCGATTACGATATTGATCCCATGGAGAAAACTGTTCAGTTTGATGGTCTGTACCACACCCTTAAATTTGGCTGGTCTTTGAAAATAAATCCTGTATAAAATTTCTACATTCATATCTGTATTTTGTATGGTGTACATAATAAAGTGTATTCTATTCTCTCCAGCTGCGCCACCACACTTAGTCCCCCGCCTTCCGCGTTCAGTGTGATTCAGTCCCTAGCTATCTTGTGGCATTCTGTTAAACCTACAGAATAGTACAAGTTGTGTACATGGTCTAATACTAGATACTTTCGATCAGGCACTCGTCTAATTTGCCTATTTTCCTTCTGTATTTATTTTCATTAATTTTCTAATCAAATTATCACATTCAAATATATGAGATTCTTCCAAGTTCATTAACAAAATCAACTGAGTAACTACACCTATTTATACCTGACATTAGCGTTCGTCCTATTAAGAGCCCGGTACAAAATGGTGTGGGGAATGGGAAGGGTCCCGGTTTAAATTTTCACACCGTAATTGGAAAAAATGTTTTGCTCGCAGAGTTCGGAGACGCCTTAATGGCCGCTGCTAGAGGTGGCATTGTCAAAACTTTTCATACAAACCAAGCCTGTCACCGTTTGTCGTTTTGTCACAAATTACGTGTAGAAACTGACAGCTTAGAAGGCGGTATATAACAGAAGTTGTGCGCTCAACGCACTATCAGCACCACGAATTTTATTAGTACTCGTCACGAGAAAGTTGCTGGCATGGCGATTCCGTGGTCTATGGTTTACCTACACCACGTCTAAATGAGTGTGGCACAAGCCCATAGAGGTTGGGCAAACTGAATCAATTTGCGAGCACCGCCTACACCCTTTGCACTAATTGATTTACTTTGCAACGAGATACTGGCTTCAATTAAAAATCGTTAGCTTTAATTGACAATAACCGGATCCAATAAAGTGAGTAGGGTAATAAATAAACAATCCATCAAATTGGTTTGGGTTTTGTAAAAAAAATCACAGTTAACGATTTTGTTAGATTTTTTTTGTTTGTGAAATAACTACTCGTAGATATTATTGTGTACTTTTATACACCTCGTAGGTTGACCAAAGACCTTAAATGTACTATATATATTTATCATCGTATTAGTAATGGACTATACAGGGAAATTTTTAAGCCAGTGCGCAAACTGTAACCATGAATTCAGCGTATGATTCTAGAATCATACGCTGAATTCATGGTTACAGTTTGCATGGTTAAAATTTCCTAGACTCTATTCTAGAGTCTAGGAAATTTTTCGTAGGTTATAAAAAAATATATTCAATACATTTTGACCGCGTATTTATTGCACTTTTCTATGAAATGCTGATTTTTAGGGTTCCGTACCTCAGAAGGAAAAATGGAACCCTTATAAGATCACTTCGTTGTTCGTCTGTCTGTCCGTCCGTCTGTCAAGACCTATTTTCTCAGGAACGCGTAGAGTCGTCAAGTAAGTGAAATTAATATCAAATACTCAAGGCTGCAATCCCTTGAAGCAGTGAAAAAATCAAAGTTCTAAGTAAACGTAATCAAAAGATACGGGCGTTTAGGTTCCGTTTATGCCGCATATTTGAGACTCGCAATCGCTTGGGAATCAAAACCTATTGGGTACTTCCCGTTGACCTAGAATCATGAAATTTGGCAAGAAGCAATGGCATGTAGCACAAGTAATTGAAAAAATCCTAACACGGTAAAATTTACATACCTACAAATTTGTACGGAACCCTCGGTGCGCGAGTCCGACTTTTTCGACGTTAGGGGTACTATTATTGAAACATATTTTTATTCAAGAGCTCAGTGAAGGACATATAATATATACATATTTGTTTATATTGGTATAGGTACTTTTGAAGTTATCAGTTGTAATAATATAGAAAGAAAGAAAAAGAGAAAAAGTATTTATTGCGACTCGCACAGAAAGATCATAAAACCAAACTAAACTAAACGCAATAAAAAATAAAAAAACCCAAATTATATTTTTTTTAAAGTAGGTAACAAAACCAAATTATATTTAAAAAAATAAAGTAACAAAAAGAAAAATGAAACAGAAAGTCCTGTACTAATTACCTACGTCTGGTACTAATTACTAAGCTCCTATGTCAGCATGATGCCACGACAATTAAAAAACAAATGTCGCAGCGCTGGTATTCTGATAGGGCCCGCTGTGATGTCCCGGGCAATTACAGTAATAAATAAATAAATAATCAATTTTATTATTTAAATATATATAATTATATAAAATATTATCTAATAAAATAAATAATTCATTCTTAATCCGCGCCAGACGTAATCTCAATACTTGTATAATACCGATATGTATTTACAGAATCATTAAACTGACTTTGTAAAATAATCCTAATAGGATTATTTTACAAAGTCAGTTTAATGATTCACACTGTTCAATAATTTTAGTGTGAATCTATTTGATTTTGATGTAGTTGATGAAATTCATCTGTATATATAAAATTCAAAGTCCTGACGGACTGACTGATACATCAACGCACAGCCTAAACCGCTGGTCCTAGAGACATGAAATTTGGAGGGTGTGTTCTTAGTGAAAAGTAGGTATCCACTAAGAAAGGGTTTTTCGACATTCCACCCCTAAGAGAGTGAAATGGGGGATTTTGTTTCTATGAAAAATCTTATTCCATGAGTTAATAAACTTGAAAGTTGGCACCAATACTAATCTAAGTAAATTATGAATTCTGCCATTTTATGTTTTTCTAAACTACCCCCTAAAAGGGGATTGGGGGTTTCAAAGTTTGTATGGAAGAATATTAGCGCGCGGTCCGATTATCTCGTAACTTACTATTTATACCTAGGATCGAAAGTAAAGAATTACCCCTGACGGGCTGAAAAGGGGTATTCAATTTTACAGGGGAGGATTTTACTACACGGCTTGATTAACTCGAAAATAAATAATCTTTGAGTCAAGTTATGAATACATCCCAAACGAATTTTTTAAACTCCATTTCTGTGGGTATGAAAAGCGGGGATACAGTTTATATGAAAAATCTTATTCATTTAGTTAATAAACTTGATACTTTTCAAGAATACTCGCCTAAGTAAGTAATAAAGTTTATCATTATAAGTTTTTCAAAACTATTCCTCAAAGAGGGATATAGGGGTGTTGAAGTTTTTGTGGAAGAATTTGAATGCGCGGTCCGATTAACTCGAAACTCAGTGTTTATACTTAAGACCAAAAATAAAGAATAACAGTATCAGGGTTTTTCGAAAATCTACCCCTAACGGGTTGAAAAGGGGTAGTCAATTTTACAGGGGAGGATTTTACTGGATGGCTTGATTAACTCAAAAATTATTATAAATAATCTTTGAGTCAAGTTATGAATACATCCCAAACGATTTTTTTAAACTCCACCCCTGTGGGGATGAAAAGCGGGGATACAGTTTATATGAAAAATCTTATTCATTTAGTTAATAAACTTGAAACTTGGTAAGAATACTCGCATAAGTAAGTAATAAAGTTTATTATTATAAGTTTTTCAAAACTACCCCTCAAAGCTTTGCTTTTTATATAGCTATATAGGGGTGTTGAAGTTTGTGTGGAAGTAATTGAATGCGCGATCCAATTAACTCGAAACTCAGTCTTAATACTTTTTACAGAAAATAATTAATAATAAGTATGTAAAGTTGTCGAAAATTGACCCCTGACGGGGCAAAAAGGGGTAATTCGATTTTTAAGAGGAGGATTTGAACTTGAAACTGTATGTTACATTTTCACACTTAAACCACTGAACTTCTGATTTGGCAAAGAGATAGATGGCATCTTGGGGAAGGACATACTTTTTATCCTGGTAACATGTTCCCGTGGGATGATTTCCGACATCCTCGCGGGCGAAACCGCGGGCAGAAGCTAGTTATGATATAAAATACCATCAAAGAGAAAAATGTAAAAATACCTATAACAACGTTTGCCGCCATTACAAAAATAAGGCTTTTTTTTTCACAAAACTAAACAAACACAATCCTAGTTGTTATTTACAAGTTGCCGACTTATCAAATTGACAAAGTATATTTTTTGTCCGGACCGAGTGCCATATTTCACAACAACTAAAATAGCGCTCAACCACCCGCCCACCCAAAACATAGACTAAAGCTATATATTTTACGAGTAAACCGAGCTTTGATTTTCGCTGGCTCTCTTTCAAAGTCGGCGTGAAATTAGTCTCGCCACATTCGCTCCAAATCCGTACAAAATAAACTGTGGTAAAATGAAAACTTGGTCCGGAATTGCAACAAAAATATATTGACGTATTACAAAGTCGATTACTTAGAAAAGGCTAAGCGTTTAGTTTGAATCGATTCTCACTATTGGAATCCATAAAGATGACTAAAAGAAAATGATAATAAACTCCCGGACCCAGATCGAGTCACCCTGCACTTTATGACTTTTCAGTGGTGGCTTAGTGGAATTGTCATGGGAAGCATTAAGATTTAAGGGGATTTTGGTGTAGATTAAGTACAACTTAAAAGGGAAAAATATTTTTTTTTTTACAAAAATAAACAACCGACTTCCAAAAAAGACACCACAAAGTGAAAAATAACTTCAATTTCGGAAGTCAGTGTCGTTTTATAAAGAAGCCTTTATCTTTTTAAAGGGTCGTGAATTCAAATTCGGAACAATGACGACAACAAACTGATGGCCAGTACCATGTCTGCTTCCAAACTGCATAAAAACTTTTTCTTTGACTAATCATTATTTTGAAGTTTACGGCCTTTATACCTCACATGAAATTGCACGCTGGCTCGATTTAGGAGTCTGAAAGTGTATTTAGGATAATAAGAAAAGCATCCACGAGCTCCGATTCTGAAGTACCTACAGTAATTAGGCCGGCAAATCTGTGGTAACAGTTACACTATGAAAATCACCCTTACTGCTCCGACATAAAGGCGCTAATGTGCAGTTGACTGTATTACAATACCAACCCGTCGCACTCTGGCAGTTATCCCCACTTGCATTATTGCTGGCTGTATTATTCTACATCTTCTTATCTGACCACACACGAACTCAAGCTGAAAGGCGAGAATAAGAAGAATATAAAGACATGTGACAAACATCACGCCTGTTTTCCCCGAAAGGTTAGGTTAAGTTAGGTTAGGCCCCACCGGTCGGGGGATCCCCCACAGTGCATACTTCCACGTAGTATCCCCTGGGCAACGTCGCGTCTGACCACCGTAACGGAGTGGCAGACCGGCGGCTAAAGTGCACTGTGAATTCGTAGATATCAACGCGGTCGTCTACGAAAATGTCGAAAAAACCTATGCGTGACGCCTCCGGGCGCTTTTGTTTTAACCCTGTTTTTAACCCTAATTTTAATCCCAATTTTAACAATTTTAATCCCGATTTTTACCCAAATTTTAACCCGAATCGCTCCTCCCAGGGCGATTCAAACGGCCCTTTTCAGGGCCAACCCAACGGCCCTTCTCAGGGCCAATCCAACGGCCCTTTTCAGGGCCACGCCGGTGACGCTTTGGCGTCGGACGCTGAACGCGCACCGTCTGCGGCCAGCTTGTGTAGCAGGCCGGACGAGTTTTCGGACTCCAACGACTCCAACCTGGAGACGTCGGGGGCCGAAAACGACCGCCTCAAGCGGAAGAGGGCCTACCTAAGGCACGGGTCCGAGGGCTCCTCGGAGTCGGCCGGAGGCAAGGCCGGGAAGAAGTCGAAGCCTAAAAAGGCTTCGACTTCCAAAGAGGCCGATACCCACAATGTGGGCTTGGTGGACGCCGAGCGCCAGCTAAATCTGGCAAAAAGGGCACAACTAGAACAAGACCTGGAGGAGAGGGTCGCTGCGAAGGAGCGCCAGGCGCAAACCGCCAGGTCGAGGGCCGGCTATGGGGCATCCAATGTCCTGTATGCTGACCACTCCCTGGCGGAACTGGAGCGCATGGCGCAGGAGGACAGAGAGGAGGTCTTGGAGGTCGCCTCAAAGTCCTCCAATCTGAAGGGGACCTTCCAAAAGGCCCTCAAATGCCGGGCTGCCAGCATGCACGGCATCGTCGCAGAGCTGGTGAAGCGGACGGCCACGGACGAGACGCGGCAGCTGCAGGCGAAGGTGGATCGCCTGCAGGCGGAGGTCAGCCAGCTACACCTGAAGCTGGCTGAGGCCACGGCTCGGCCTGCCCAGCCTGCCCCGGGTCCGGTGGTAGGAGGCTCCTCCTCCCCTTCCAACCTTGAGGATATAATCCGCAAGGTTGTCATGGAGGAGAGGGCCTTCACCAGGGCCTGCCTCGCAGGCATTGAGGACCGGCTCCTGCCGGAAAGGCGGCTCCGCCCGCCACTAGCGGTGGATAAGCCACCACAGCGGGAGCTGGAACCTGCGCCTCTAGCAGGCCCGGCATCGGGTGCGCAGCCCCAGGCCCCGAAGCCCTCCAAGGGCAAAGGGAAGGGCAAGAGGACGAAGGTGGCTCCCCAAGCCCCCACCACAAGCGCGGAGGGAGCGACTGGGTCGTTGGCGACTCCAGCAGTCACCCAGGACTCGCAGGAGGAAGACGCCCTGCTTCCCTCCACCACCCCGTCCAACCAGTCGTGGACGGAAGTGGTCAAGAGAGGGAAGGGCAAGGGAGTGCAAAAGCCGGCCCCCAAGCCCGCCGCGACTGCTCCTGCAGCCAAACGGGCCCCAGCCGGCGGGAGGAAGCTGGTTCCTCCCAAAACTGCGGCCGTCGTCGTGACCCTCACCCCGGCGGCCGTGGAGCGGGGCGAGACGTACGAGTCCGTCCTAAGACGGGCTCGTACCAATGCTGATCCCTCCCAGCTGGGGATCAGCCATATTACGTGCCGCCGAACCCTAACCGGGGCTCGAATTTTCGAGTTCTCGGGGGTAGAGCGCGGCACCAATGCGGACCTCTTCGCAACAAAGTTGCAAGAGGTCATCGCGGATGTGGCGACGATCGTCAAGCCCGTCAAGACCGCAGCCTTGGAGGTGGCCGATCTGGACGATTCGGTCACCAAGGAGGATGTGGTGGCGGCCGTCGCCGCAGCTGGAGGCTGCGACGCTGGCGCAGTGAGGGGTGGATCCATCGGGATCGGCCGCCGCGGCATGGGCATCATCCGCGTCGAGTGCCCAGTCGCCGCGGCTGCGGCCGTCCTTGCTGCGACCAAGGGACGGCTGCTCGTGGGGCTCAGCTCGGCTGTGGTCCGGGCACTTGAAGACCAGCCTACGCGCTGCTTCAAGTGCTTCGCGTTCGGCCACACCCGAGCCACGTGTCCCTCCAAGTCCGACTGGGGAGACACGTGCTACCAGTGCGGGCAAGAGGGACACAAGAGTGCCACTTGCCGCGCCACCACGCCACACTGCAAGGCGTGTGCCGCCAGTGGCCGTCCCGCGGACCACAGGATGACGGGCAGGAGCTGCAAGCCCCCCGCGAGGAAGGGCATAGTGCCGGCGCAGGTTCGCCCTGTTGCCACCACCGCCGCCGCCATCGTCGTCGCTGCAGCGCCAGCGGCGGTAGCTGAGGAGAGGGGTGCGATGTCGGAATAATGCTTTCCGACTATCGCATCCTCCAGGCGAACGCCAACCACTGCAAAGCGGCCCAGGACCTGGTAGTGCAGGTCATGGCCGAGTGGTTGGTGAACGTAGCGGTGGTCGCCGAGCCCTACTCGATCCCCAGCAGCTGGCTGGGTGACGAGGACGACTCGGTGGCACTAGCGGCGCGGTCTTCCACGGACTCCCCTCCCCTCTCGCTATTAGAGAGAGGACCGGGATACGTGGCCGCCGCGTGGGGAGACATAGCCCTTGTGGGGGTATATTTCTCCCCAAACCGCCCTCTCCAGGACTTTGAGAATTATCTCGGAGTCCTGGCCGCCGTGGTCGGCAGGGCGGCGCCGCGGCAGGTCTCCCTGCTGGGAGACCTGAATGCCAAGTCGGTGACCTGGGGCAACCCGGCCACCGACGCACGCGGGCGGGCGGTGGAGATGTGGGCAGCCTCCTCTGGACTCTCCCTCTTGAACAGAGGAAGCGTCCAGACATGCGTGCGGCGGCAGGGTGGCTCAATAGTGGACGTCACTTTCGCCACCCCTGCGTTAGCCGCACGCGTGCTGAACTGGCGGGTGGACCTGGTGGAGACCATGTCGGACCACCGCTACGTGCGGTTCGACATCTCCACCAGGGGCCCCCGAGCGATGCGGCCCATCTCGGGGCGATCACCGTTCCCGCGGTGGGCTTTCACCCGCCTGGACAGGGAGGCAGCGGCGGAGGCGGCGTTCATCCAGGACTGGCTTTCGCCGCCTACCACCGGCCTGGATGTGGACACCGCAGCTGGGCAGCTGAGGGAGTGTCTGACCGAGGTATGCAACTCTAGCATGCCTCGGTCTCGCCGACCACCACCCAAACGCGCCGTGTATTGGTGGTCGGCGGAGCTGGCGGGGCTTCGAGCAGCTTGTGCGGAGGCAAGGAGGGCCTACACGCGGAGTCGGCGGCGGCGTCGACGGGACCGGGCCGACGAGGACCACCTCTACGACGTATACGTGGAGGCAAAAAAGGTCCTCGATCGGGCCATCGCCGCCGCCAAAGACTCGGCGAGAGCCGAGCTGCTGGAGGGTCTCGACAACGACCCCTACGGGAGACCGTATAAGGCGGCGCGCAACAAATTGCGCCCCTTTGGTCCCCCGGTTGCCGAGACCCTGGAGCCCTCATTTCTGGACGGGGTGGTTCAGTCTCTGTTCCCGGGCAGGGATAACTTCACCCCGCCAGTGATGTGTGGAGCCCCGCTAGTAGACGAGGAGGAAGAGGAGGCCCCCCCTCCTGTCACGGAGTCGGAACTTGGCGCGGCGATCCTTCGTATACGCGCCAAGAAGACGGCTCCAGGCCCCGACGGTGTCCCCGCAAGAGTGGTGGCGATCGCCGCCACTCGAATGGAGGGGAGGTTTCGGGACCTCTTCAGCGCATGCCTTGCGTCTAGGAGGTTCCCGAAACCGTGGAAGGAGGGGCAGTTGTGCCTCCTTCGAAAGGAGGGCCGCCCAGCAGACTCCCCCTCGGCATACCGACCCATCGTTCTTCTAGATGAGGTCGGCAAAATGTTCGAGGGGATAATCGCTGGTCGCCTAAAGGGCCATCTGCGGGATACCGGGCCGGACTTGTCGGACGCTCAGTTCGGGTTTCGGGCTGAGCGTTCCACGGTGGACGCGCTGTCCTGCCTTAAGGGGCAGGTGAAGGAGGCGATGGAGGCGGGGGACGGATTGCTGGCGGTGTCATTCGACATAGCCAACGCCTTCAACTCCGTTCCCCACTCCACCATCCTAGAGGCGCTCCGATTCCACGGAGTGCCTCGATACCTGCGCAGTCTGCTGGCCAGCTACCTGGAGGATCGGGCAATCCTCCTGGTTGATAGGACTGGCCAAGTCCGGCGGTATGCCGTCGAAGCCGGCGTTCCACAGGGGTCAGTCATAGGACCACTCCTCTGGAACGTCGGCTACGATTGGCTCTTGCGGGGAACTCTCCTCCGAGGCACGAGCGTCGTCTGCTACGCGGACGACACTCTCCTCACCGCCCGGGGGGGGAGTTTCAGGGAGGCGGCCAATTTGGCCTCGGCGGGCGGATCCTTGGTCACGGCGAGGATCCGCCGCCTAGGTCTAAAGGTGGCGCTGCACAAGACCGAGGCCGTGTTCTTCCACGGACCTCGGCAGCGCCCCCCACCTGACGCCCACATCTTCGTGGAGGGCGTCAGAATCGAGGTCAAGGCCCAGATGAAATATCTGGGCCTTGTGATCGACAGCAGGTGGCGCTTCGGCCCGCATTTCAGCGGGCTGTCGTCGCGCCTGCTGAAGGCCGCGGGGGCGCTATCGTGGCTCCTTCCCAACTTGGGGGGGCCCAGCGCACGATGCCGGCAACTCTACGCCGGCATCCTTAAGAGTATGGCCCTCTACGGGGCCCCTATCTGGGAGGACTCCCTCCATAGGAGGGAGAACGCCGCCGCCTTGCGGGCACCTCAGAGGGCCATAGCCCAGCGGGTGGCGCGGGCCTACCGCACGGTGGGCTTCGCGGCAGCGTGTGCTCTGGCCGGCACCCCGCCTTGGGAACTCGAGGCGTGGGTGCTCGCCAGAGTGTACGAATGGATGGCGGGGCGGAGGGCGAGAGCAGAACGCACCGCCCCGGAAGAGCGGGAGGCCGTCCGGCGGGAGGCGAGGGACGCCATCGTCGTCCATTGGACGCGGGACCTCGCCACCGCAGCCTTTGGCCGCCGAACCCTCGACGCGCTTGGGCCGGTCCTGCGAGACTGGCTCGAGCGGTCGCATGGGTTCCTCTCGTTCCGTCTGGTGCAGGTGCTGTCCGGACACGGTTGTTTCGGATCGTACCTGCACCGGATCGGACGGGAGGAGACGCCGTCGTGCCACGACTGTGGCGCGGCGGAGGACACGGCGCAGCACACCCTCGAGGTGTGCCCGTCGTGGTCCGAGCCTCGTCGCAGTCTCATTGCGGCGATCGGACGGGACCTCTCACTGCCCGGTTTGGTTAACGCCATGCTGGGGGATGAGGGGTCCTGGGCGGCAGTCGCCTCCTTCTGCGAACACGTCATGTCCCAGAAGGAGGCGGCGGAGGGCGCGCGGGAGGACGATCCTCACGCGGCGGCGCTCAGAAGGCGGAGGAGGGGTCGAAGGAGACGTCAATTTGACAGTCATCTCCGACTCCTCCCAGGTGGAGGCCAGCAGGCAACGGGTGCGGGGGCACCCTTGCCTGTATCGCACAGGCCTCCACCAGTGTCGGACGGGAATGGCCAGGTGTTCCCGGCCATTCCCGTAGCCCCCCAACCTGGGGGGCATGCGGGGCCCGCCAGCTAGGCGGGCATGCGCCGGGAGGGCTGTGGAAGTAAAGGCTAAGCCGGTTTCCCATGGCCCTCCCATCACGGCGATGCGGGAACACCGCTGAGTTTTAGTGGGTATACTGTCATTCGGACAGGGAGTCCCACATACCCCGTCTCGTCCCCCGCGAGAAGGGGATGCATAAAGCATTTCTCAGCGAGAAAAAAAAAAAAAAAAAAAAAAAAAAAAAAAAAAAAAAAGGCCCCACCGGTCCCCCCTCGGTGGGTTCCCGCATTGACGAGGCGGGGGGGCTCAGTAGCCGTGGCTCGGAGGACCACGGTGAAGCTAAGAGGAACCCCAGCGGGGGCCGCTCGTCAAGGCTTTGCGGCTTAGCCGACGACGAGCGGCCTGCGGGTAGGTGGCGGTGCCGCTTGGGCGACATCGCAACCTACCTGAGGCGGGCCGCGATGTCCCTCGTATGGGAGACATCGCGGCTGAGGATTGGAGGCCGCGGCGGGAGAGGAGTGTCGGTGTTACGTTGCCGCTCTCCCTACCTTCCGCGGCCTTAACGGGGCCGCCACCGTTAGATGGCGGACGCGGTGGGGCCGCAGGGGAAGAGGAGTGTCGGTGTTACGTTGCCGCTCTCCCTATCCTCTGCGGCCGTAGCCCCCCCAACGCGGGGGGCATGCGGGGCCCGCCAGCTAGGCGGGCGTGGAGGTCAGCAGGCAACGGGTGCGGGGGCACCGTTGCCTGTATCGCACAGGCCTCCACCAGTGTGGGACGGGAATGGCCAGGTGTTCTCGGCCATTCCCGTAGCCCCCCAACCTGGGGGGCATGCGGGGCCCGCCATACCATCTAGGCGGGCATGCGCCGGGAGGGCTGTGGAAGTAAAGGCTATGCCGGTTTCCCATGGCCCTCCCATCACGGCGATGCGGGAACACCGCTGAGTTTTAGTGGGTATACTGTCATTCCGACAGGGAGTCCCACATACCCCGTCTCGTCCCCCGCGAGACGGGGATGCATAAAGCATTTCTCAGCGAGAAAAAAAAAAAAAAAAAAAAAAAAAAAAAAAAAAAAAAAAGGCCCCACCGGTCCCCCCCGGTGGGTTCCCGCATTGACGAGGCGGGGGGGCTCAGTAGCCGTGGCCGGCGACCACGGTGAAGCTAAGAGGAACCCCAGCGGGGGCCGCTCGTCAAGGCTTTGCGGCTTAGCCGACGCCGAGCGGCCTGCGGGTAGGTGGCGGTGCCGCTTGGGTGACATCGCAACCTACCTGAGGCGGGCCGCGATGTCCCTCCTATGGGAGACATCGTGGCTGAGGATTCGAGGCCGCGGCGGGAGAGGAGTGTCGGTGTTACGTTGCCGCTCTCCCTACCTTCCGCGGCCTTAACGGGGCCGCCACCGTTAGATGGCGGACGCGGTGGGGCCGCAGGGGAAGAGGAGTGTCGGTGTTACGTTGCCGCTCTCCCTATCCTCTGCGGCCGTAGCCCCCCCAACGCGGGGGGCATGCGGGGCCCGCCAGCTAGGCGGGCGTGGAGGTCAGCAGGCAACGGGTGCGGGGGCACCGTTGCCTGTATCGCACAGGCCTCCACCAGTGTGGGACGGGAATGGCCAGGTGTTCTCGGCCATTCCCGTAGCCCCCCGACCTGGGAGGCATGCGGGGCCCGCCATACCATCTAGGCGGGCATGCGCCGGGAGGGCTGTGGAAGTAAAGCCTATGCCGGTTTCCCATGGGCCTCCCATCACGGCGATGTGGGAACACCGCTGAGTTTTAGTGGGTATACTGTCATTCCGACAGGGAGTCCCACATACCCCGTCTCGTCCCCCGCGAGACGGGGATGCATAAAGCATTCCTCAGCGAGAAAAAAAAAAAAAAAAAAAAAAAAAAAAAAAAAAAAAAGGCCCCACCGGTGCCCCCCCGGTGGGTTCCCGCATTGACGAGGCGGGGGGGCTCAGTAGCCGTGGCCTCGCAGGACCACGGTGAAGCTAAGAGGAACCCCAGCGGGGGCCGCTCGTCAAGGCTTTGCGGCTTATCCGACGACGAGCGGCCTGCGGGTAGGTGGCGGTGCCGGTTGAGCGACATCGCAACCTACCTGAGGCAGGCCGCGATGTCCCTCGTATGGGAGACATCGTGGCTGAGGATTGGAGGCCGCGGCGGGAGAGGAGTGTCGGTGTTACGTTGCCGCTCTCCCTACCTTCCGCGGCCTTAACGGGGCCGCCACCGTTAGATGGCGGACGCGGTGGGGCCGCAGGGGAAGAGGAGTGTCGGTGTTACGTTGCCGCTCTCCCTATCCTCTGCGGCCGTAGCCCCCCCAACAACGCAGCAGGCAATGGGTGCGGGGGCACCGTTGCCTGTATCGCACAGGCCTCCACCAGTGTGGGACGGGAATGGCCAGGTGTTCTCGGCCATTCCCGTAGCCCCCCAACCTGGGGGGCATGCGGGGCCCGCCATACCATCTAGGCGGGCATGCGCCGGGAGGGCTGTGGAAGTAAAGGCTATGCCGGTTTCCCATGGCCCTCCCATCACGGCGATGTGGGAACACCGCTGAGTTTTAGTGGGTATACTGTCATTCTGACAGGGAGTCCCACATACCCCGTCTCGTCCCCCGCGAGACGGGGATGCATAAAGCATTTCTCAGCGAGAAAAAAAAAAAAAAAAAAAAAAAAAAGGCCCCACCGGTGCTGTGCTCTGGCCGGCACCCCGCCTTGGGAACTCGAGGCGTGGGTGCTCGCCAGAGTATACGAATGGACGGCGGGGCGGAGGGCGAGAGCAGAACGCACCGCCCCGGAAGAGCGGGAGGCCGTCCGGCGGGAGGCGAGGGACGCAATCGTCGTCCATTGGACGGGGGACCTCGCCACCGCAGCCTTTGACCGCCGAACCCTCGACGCGCTTGGGCCGGTCCTGCGAGACTGGCTCGAGCGGTCGCATGGGTTCCTCTCGTTCCGTCTGGTGCAGGTGCTGTCCGGACACGGTTGTTTCGGATCGTACCTGCACCGGATTGGACGGGAGGAGACGCCGTCGTGCCACGATTGTGGCGCGGCGGAGGACACGGCGCAGCACACCCTCGAGGTGTGCCCGTCGTGGTCCGAGCCGCGCCGCAGTCTCATGGCGGTGATCGGAGCGGACCTCTCACTCCCCGGTTTGGTTAACGCCATGCTGGGAGATGAGGGGTCCTGGGCGGCAGTCGCCTCCTTCTGCGAACACGTCATGTCCCAGAAGGAGGCGGCGGAGCGCGCGCGGGAGGACGATCCTCACGCGGCGGCGCTCAGAAGGCGGAGGAGGGGTCGAAGAGGTCGGGGAAGGGTCATGGTTCCAATCACCGATCATCCTTGATGGTCGTTGAAGGGAACCGGGCTACAGGTGGTTAATACGTCTACTCCTCCTCTGCTTACAGAGGAAAGTGAGTGGGCGTAGACTGGGGAGGGGCGGTTTGCGCTGCTGAACCCACAACAGTGTGGGTGGTGGAGGGTGTCCATGTCCGCGCTGCGTCTGTCCGGTATCCGGCGGCAGGCGTGGGGACGCCGGGGCGGTGGTTGGTTCTGCCAGCCGTCGGCCACCCCGTAATCCTGGGTTCAGAACCGGGGGTCCGGGCCACTGCGGCCTGGGCCGCGAGGAAGACAACCTCTCTAAATAATCACCCCAATCCCAAGGTCTAGCGTGCCGAGGGGATGAATGGCCGGAGGGGATCCGGCCGTTATCGCGGCCAAAAGGGACCTCACCCTTAAAAAGGAACAATGGAAAGCACGACTACTGGCAATATTCCCCAGGCGGGTACCCTCCTACGCAAGGAGGGTCAGTCCCGCCCTTCTTCGGAAGGCAGCCCCACCGTATCTGGGGGGGGCACCAATAGTGTCGTGGGCCGGCAGACCACCGCCGACCTTCGTCAACCAACTCCTGCGTCGCAACAAAAGGAGCTCCGGGTTAGCCTGGAGCGCCTGTGCGACGCAGATGTACCGCTTGCCGTCGTGGACGGCAACAAGAGCCGAGGAGGCTCATGTCCTAATAGGGACCTGGACTCACGTGCACTGAAGCGCATGCGAAGTGAGGTCTCGTCCACTGAGGAGAACCTGTCGGCCCCCAAAGTGCCAACGGCACAGAGAGGGCGGGGTCGCGCGGCAGCGGGGGGAGCCCCCGCTCGGTTGCCGGGCCGTGACCGAGCGGGTCGCTTCGTGCCATTCTCTCGGCCCGCTACACCAGTTCCCGCAGAGCGTCCAGTGGAGACTGTGGAGAGTGACCCGTGAGCGGCGAGAAGGCGGACATCCTGGCCGCCAAGTTGAGGGAGGTCCTCAACGCGGAGGACGTTCGGGGGTCCAGGCCGGTGAAGACCGCTGAACTGCGCATCGACGGACTGGACGACTCGACGACTCCGGCCGAGGTCGTGGCGGCCATCGCCCGAGTCGGTGGATGACCGCCCGAGGACGTGCGGACGGGCGAGATTCGCGTCGACGCTTCCGGGCTCGGCGTGATCTGGGTGCGGTGCCCGGTGGCGGCGGCGAACAAAGTCGCCGATGCTGGGCATCTGTTGGTGGGGTGGGTGGCAGCGAGGGTGAAGCCGCTACAACCCAGGGCCTTGCGGTGCTACCGGTACCTCGGCATTGGACATGTCAGGGCACGGTGCACCGCCGAAATAGACCGCAGCGAGCTGTGCTATCGCTGCGGTCAGGCCGGCCACAAGGCGGCCCAGTGCTCCGCGGCGCCAAACTGCAGCCTCTGTACAGCTGCAGGGAGGCCCGCCGGGCACAGAGCGGGTGGAAAGGCCTGCGGCGCGCCCGCCCAGACCAAGAAGAGAGGGGGTGCCAAGGCTGCCGGGGGCTCTTTACCCCCTCCTCAGCCTGGCAGCCCTTCGGCCGACTCCCGGCCTAGGAATGGTGTGGAGGGAATGGATTGCGCATAATGGCGCTCTACCATTTCCTCCAGGGCAATATCAACCACTCTGCTAGAGCTCAGGATCTCTTGCTCCAGAGCATGGCAGAGTGGTCGATTCAGGTGGCTGTGGTCGCCGAACCGTATTTCGTCCCCCCCAGGGATAACTGGGTGGGAGACCTGGATGGTTTGGTGGCCATCATTGGCGGGACTCTTGTCAACCCGACCCGAGGTCACGGCTGGGTAGCCGCCCTCGCGGACGGCATTGCCACGGTTGGGGCGTATTTCTCGCCCAACAAGAGTCTCGCCGACTTCGAGAGGTTCCTTGTCGAGTTGGGTGCCGTCGTGGGCCGACTCCACCCTCGCCTGGTGTTGTTGCTGGGGGATCTCAACGCCAAGTCTGCGGCGTGGGGGTCCCCTGTGACCGATGCTAGGGGCGAGGCGCTGGAGGAGTGGGCCGGTCACGAGTGGCTTGACCGTCCTAAATCGGGGCTCGGTACACACGTGCGTGCGGCAGCGGGTCTATAGTGGACGTATCGTTCGCTAGCCCCGCTGTCGCGGGTCGTGTCCGCGACTGGCGTGTCGCCGTGGAAGTTGTCGGATCACCGATACATCCGCTTCGACGTCTCCGCCCAGACCACCGTCGCGCGCGGTTCACCGGCCTCGCGAACGGACGGTCCGCGCTGGGCGCGTAAGCGCATCGACAGGGAGCTTCTCGAGGAGGCCGCTATTGTACAGGCCTGGAGCCGGGAGTCGGCAATGAACGGACCCGTCAACGTCGAGCAGGAGGCGCTGTGGTTCCGCGGGGCGATGACGCAAATCTGCGACGCGTCCATGCCCCGGGTCCACGGTAGTCAGCAAGGCGCCAGGTGTACTGGTGGACCGCCGAGATCGCGCAGCTGCGCGTCGCGTGCGTGGCGGTTAGGCGCCAGTACACCCGATACCGGAAAAGACGTCGTCGGGTCCCTGACGAAGAAGCCGCGCTGTATGAGGTGTACCGCGCGGCGAAGAGGACTTTGTGCCTGGCCATCAGCGAGGCGAAGACGCGAGCCAGGGAAGAGATGTTGGAGACTCTAAGCGGGGGATCCGTGGGGGCGCCCTTATCGCGCGGTCCGAGGGAGACTTCGAGCCGCGGCGCCCCCACTTACGGAGAGTCTCCAACCCGAGCTGCTGGAGGAAGTGGTCGCAGCCCTCTTCCCGGCAAGAGCGGAGCATATGCCGCCGCCGATGGCTTTGTCCACAGCCACAGAGTCCACAGAGGAGAACGCCATCAGCGTCCCAGAGGTGACACAGGCAGAGATGGAGGCAGCCGTGATGCGGCTCCGGGCCAAGAACGTAGCTCCGGGGCCCGACGGGATCCACGGCTGTGCGTTAGCCCTCGCTCTGAAGGAGCTTGAGCCCCAACTGAGAGGACTCTACACAGCGTGCTTTGAGCAGGGCCAGTTTCCCTCTTTGTGGAAATCTGGTCGTCTGGTCCTGCTCAGGAAGGCGGGGCGCCCTGCGGACTCGTCGTCCGCATACCGGCCCATAGTGCTGCTAGACGAGGTGGGCAAGAGTAATCGCAGCCCGCCTCGTCGGCCACTTGTGCAGAGAGGGGCCGGATCTGGACGACAGTCAGTTCGGGTTTCGGCATGGGCGCTCCACCATACACGCAGTGTCGCGAGTCTCTCACTCTCTCACTCCTGGCGGAGGAAGCGGTGTCCCGGGGCGGGGTGATGTTGGCGGTGTCCTTGGACATCTCCAACGCCTTTAACACCCTGCCCTGGAGTTGTATTCGGGAGGCACTGCGGTATCATCGAGTGCCTCCCTACCTCCGCCACATCGTTGGGGCTTATCTGTCGGAGAGGTGTGTCACCTACATGGGACTTGATGGCAGAAACCAGCGCCACATGTCGTGCGGCGTTCCGCAGGGCTCGGTCCTAGGCCCGCTCCTGTGGAACGTCGGGTATGACTGGGTGCTGAGGGGCGAGCTCAGACCGGGGGTAGACCTGACGTGTTATGCGGATGACACGCTGGTCACTGCCCGGGGGAGCTCGCACAGGGAGGCAGCGTTGCTGGCGACGGCTGCGGTCTCACAGGTGGTGGACCGCATACGTCGCCTAGGCCTGGAGGTGGCCCTCAGCAAGTCGGAGGCCATGGTGTTTCATGGCCCCCGGCGGACGCCGCCGCCCGGCTCACACATCGTGGTCGGGGGGGCTCGGATCGCTGTCGAGTTTACCATGAAGTACCTGGGATTGGTGCTCGATAGCCGGTGGGACTTTGGACCCCATTTCCGGCGGCTGGCGCCCAAGTTGTTGGGCGCGGCTGGGGCGCTATCAACGCTGCTTCCCAATCTGGGGGGCCCGAGCGCCGCCTGTAGGCGGCTCTATGTGGGGATCGTGCGATCGATGGCCCTGTATGGGGCCCCGGTGTGGGCCTCTGACCTGACGGCCGGCAGTATCGCAATATTGCGGAAACCGCAGAGAGCGATGGCCGTCAGAGGCATCAGGGGATATCGCACGATCTCCTACGAGGCGGCCTGTGTACTGGCTGGATCCCCGCCCTGGGACCTCGAGGCGAAAGTACTCGCATCATTGTATTGGTGGCGCTACCGCTGGCCTCGTCACCATCGAGGCGGTCCGGCCGGTGCTCGAGCGCTGGCTCGGGAGGAGGCACGGCTCCCTGGCGTTTCGGGTGACGCAGGTGCTCTCGGGGCATGGTTGCTTCGGAAAGTACCTGTGTCGCATTAACAGGGAGCCGGACGCCCGGTGTCACCACTGCGTCGACTGCCGGGAGGACACGGCGCGGCATACGCTGGCAGAGTGTGCCGCCTGGGAGGAGCCACGTCGTGCCCTCATCTCAGAATTAGGCAGTGACCTGTCGCTGCCGGCCGTGGTCGAGTTGATGGTCGGCAGCGAAGAGTCCTGGGACGCGGTGGTTTCCTTCTGCGAAACGGTCGTCTCGCAGAAGGAGGCTGCGGAAAAGGAGAGGGAGATCTCGTCCACTCACCCGGCCCGCAGCAGATGCAACGGGCGTCAGCGGAGGCCGGACAACGCCCTCTTCCAGCGCCCCTAAATGGGTCCAGGGGTGACGGACTCGGGGACGTCCGTCGCCCCCCACACATCAGGACCCGAGGTGGCGGCGCGTAGTATTCCACGCGCGCCCCTCTTAGACATCGCGGGGAAAGTCAAACACCTCACTCCCCCCACCCTGACCTGAGGAGGCCCGCGGTGGCGGTGGTTGCCCGGCACCAGTCGGAGGTTGCGGAAGGATCCGACGTTCCCGCGACCCCCGGCGTAGGTGTGAGATGGAACACCAGGGTGGTTTTTAGTCAGTAAGAGTCTCACAGACCCCGCCCCAGGGCTGCGGACATCCACAAGGATTTTCCAACCCGAAAAAAAAAAGGTTAGGTTAGACAAAGATTTAGTAGAGATGAAGTACACCCCACTTCGCCAGTTATGTGTAAGTCCTAAGTAATAGAGGGCGATGCTATTGCCATCAACTGGGCACAAATCCAGACTTCAGCCTGATGCTGAGGAATTCTTGATGGGCAAACCCAATTACACTTTGTCCGACCTAGGAACCGACCCAGGACCTCAAGTTCAGCAGTAGCGCTTGCGACCACCAGACCAACGGAAAAACGATGTGTTGTAATACCTAATGGTAAACAACCTGAGAACAATAAAATTTTCTGAAAAAGCTCACCTTTTAAAGACCCAAGAGAGGTCAATGACCGATAGAAGCCATCCAGCCAAGGTTATTAGGTATTTAAGAAAGACTTACAAAGTAAATAAAAGTAATTCTACAAATAGTGACATCCATTTTTATCAATATTTTTTTTTTTTTTTCATGCAGACTAATGGAACGCAGATTTCGTTAGTAAAAATGTACACTCAACAAAGGAGATAAGTAACTAGGGTCGTCGAATATAGTTAAAGTTTAGTAAGAAACCTATGGATGTTTTCGAATGTGATAAATGAACTGTATGTTTTATATTAATTAACTAAAACTGTATCCGAAAACATCAATCTGTTACTTACAAAATTTCAACTATATCCGACGACCCTGGTTACTTATCTCCTTTGATGACCGTACCTACCTAATAGAATAACATGCATAATATTTTATGTTCTCGTTTGGAATTAAAAATACTTTTCAGTTTTAATTGCCAGGCAAGCTTGTATGTAATTTAACGGTTGTTTTGAAAACATCAATTTCAATTACTGCTGACAACTCGTAATTATTTTTGTTTGTTGATTTCAGTGTAGTATTTATTCCTTTTAGAATCAAAATATTATTTCGTTACTTTTGTTAGATTAAAAAAAAACGTATGTACATAAAATAAGAGCAGTGTGGCCGTGATGGCTGTTGATGGTCGTGGGTTCGAATCCTGGCAGGCGCTTTACTTTGTGTAAATAATTTCGTCAACGGTGCTCTCAAAATAGTGAAGAAAAACATTGTGAGGAAACCGGTCCATGTCCTAGAATAAAAAAATCGAAGTCATGTGATATCTACCATCCCGCACTGGGCCTGCAATGGGAACCATTAAGTTGATTATGATGATGACATAAAATAAAGTATGACTTCATTTTAATTTAGTTATACCACCCATTTTTTAATGTCTACAACATAAAGAAAAAATATGAGAATAAAAACGCAACGCATGAGTTCGATCGTCAAAATGGACGACATTCAAGTGCGAGTAATAAGCTCAGAGAGTCGACTCATACGGCTTAACCGTTTACAGCTTAGTTTTTCGAGCTATCCATAAAGCAAAGAGTTTTATTTGCAGTTTCCAACCATAAGCAATACAGAACAATGAAAAAAAAACAAACCTAAAAGAACTAACTAGAACCTATCTCGCTTGGAAAGTCACGGACTTCTCACGGAATCCTTGCGCGCGAAAAGTCTAATCGAGTAATATTTTATAGAACCTTAGTTAAAACTGCAACTATCCAGCTCATTCCATTCTCCAAACCGTTATTTGTTGGAATGGAAGGCGTTTTAAGTAAAATAAATTACCTGTTACAAGATGAGAGTTTGTGACCGAGCGGGGATCAGCAACGGGCGAACGTTACGGAAATGAGAAATGAATTGTGGGGAGATCGGGCCGTGTGTTCCTCGCCTTAAGCGGCGCACCCGGTAAAACTATCGTGTTTCTGAAAGTATGAACATTATCTGGGATAGCAGGAATATTTTTAATAGCGCCGCAATATCTTTTAAATCGTTCATTACCGTTTACTCGGCGGTAATGACGGGAACCGTTTTGCGGTTGCCGGGCTGAAGGCAGAATGTTTGTTTTATTGCTTTAAATGTTGTTTAACCGACATGAGTTTCGATTACATTTATGTAGGTAGGGAATGTGGGTTTTTTATTTATTTAATTAAGCTTTATTAGTTTTGGTGTAAATATCTGTAACTTGTCGGTATGTACCACTATAATAGTAGGTGGATAGGTGGGATATGGATCCAAAAGTCACTTATTTTATAAGTATTTAGTAACAGCACAAATAAAATTTGTGTTTCATTTATTTTGATTCGGTATTGTATTTTGTATGAAAATACAGTTTTTTTTTTCGATTATACTGAATTGAACTCCTAGAACTTTCACCTCCTGAAAGTATGCTAATGAACTAAAAATCATTCACGCAAGTATTTCCATGGAGAGCTTTACCGACAAATAAATTGATCTTAATAAGGGAACCCCCCTTATTAAGATCCATCACTATTATTTTCAAATTCATCAGCCCATCGATTATCTTCACAACATTTGTATTAAACACTTCAGCGTCTTTTGATTCACTTTGAATAAATGTCAATGTTAACTTCAAGATACTCCAAAAGTCAGAAGAGTTGTGTTAAAAACTTAACAAACTTGCTCGGTGTTTGATGTGGGAACGACGGTGAAGTTTCACTGAAAGTGAGGACTAACTTCTGTACGAAAATAAAGGTTACATTTTCTTATACACAAAACAAATAATGTTTCGGTTTATTTGCTGCAAATGTTTTAGTATCTCGAGTTTTGTAACTTTTTGATAGTTGTTGTGGATCTTCTTTATATATCGAAGAGAAAAAAGACTTTAATATGGAGAGAACGCTGACCAAGAATATGAGGGTAATGGTGAAGACTTTTGGGCTAAAGTGGATTATAATGGTTTCTTCTTGTTCTTTTATCGTTCCGAAATATACTTCTTCCTAGCCTGTCGTTCAGTAGGCACTCTTTGTTACCACCGGTTTAGGACTTAGGATAGCGCTTTCGTCATCGTACATAAGTTATTTCCTGGTAAACTTAAAGATAGTACACGCAGCGCAAGATTATGGGATGAGCCATCATTTTTTTCACACCTATTCTAAGGGCTGAACTTTTTGTATTGAAAGGCTGCTGATTGATTAGGTTATCAACAACTAGCATGCCTCGCCGGCTTCAACTAGAGGCGCCGAGAATATTCGTATCCGTATTTGGCGCAAATGAGCGCCAGCTATCTGTCACAAGGAATTGTTCGAATTGTCACGCGCCGTCAGTTTCTATGAGTAAACAGTGACGTTTAGGCGGATCACATACTACAACGCGCCACGTGACGAGGCGTGGGAATCGGAGCCATATACCCCTCCAATTTTATTGTATTTGTGTTTAAAAAATCACGCGCGTGGACGCGTAATCTGCGCCCATCGCGTGGCGTGTTGTATTATTATTTGGTTAGACACACTATCAGCTAATTAACTGATGCGTGTGTTTCGTATAGCTTGTAGTGTGTGATCAGTCTTATATGTTTGTATGTGTAGCGGCATATACACCGCTACATGCAAACTACGCATCATACTCACGTCACGCTAAATCCTGCATCGCGCAAGCAGGGTTTACCGCGCAACTAGCAAATAATACAACGTCCCGACATCAATGGTCGGGCAATTGCCCACCAGACACGACACCCTTCTGGTCGGAGGATCCTCCCTTTTCTATGGAGGATCCTACGACCAGACGGGTGTATAAGGAACAGGGTCTAAAGTTCACTCATCCTCCCTTTTCTATGGAGGATGAGTGAACTTTAGACCTTGTTCCTTATACTTCTAAATATGAAAAGTCTTGACAGTACCGTCTCTACCAACGGCCGCCGAGACATCTCCGGTTCTGTGAACTGGTACCTGCCATGTCATCTCTCCACCGCCCTTGGTCGACTGCTTAAGGCATTAAGTCCGCCTTTGTCCCTTTATTGTCCCGGAATCGCCCAATCTTCTTTCATTTTTCAGGATTTAAGTATAACACATTTTAAGTAATGACTTAAAAGTAAGTATTTACGTCGATATTATGTAAACACGTCATCGCCGAGTGACTTTCTGTTGTAACCCCGGAGCGTGTGGTCCAACTTTTTAATGATTTGCATACTTCATTCTCGCCTTATGAATTCTTGTTCTCGAATAATTAAATATGTGTTCCTGAAAACCGGAGTTAGTAGAACGTAATTACGAGGAAAGCGGTTTGCTGAATAAAATTGTCTCGTTGGATTTAATATCCTTAATTAATTTAAAAAAGGATGTTTTCTCTAGCTGAAAACATTGAAATAATCTTTATTTTTATTAGTAGCCATAACTATGTAAGTTACCAACGTAAAATTGATTTGAGCTTACGATGTATTGAATCGGTCTTCATGATAATACATTTTAGATAGATAAGAAATCAATGAAACCAAGGCCTAGAAAGAGATGGCGGGGTGAGCTGGACTCCTTCTCAAAGGATTGGACCACAGTTGCAGTAGACCGAGACAAGTGGAAAGAGGGAAGGGAGTCGTCCTGCAAAATCCAGACATTTATTCAAATTAGGCTGAGAATCAGCACTTTTCGAACGTCAAAATTACATAAGACAGTCCCCCAAAAACGTCCGCCCTTCACTACTTCCTAGGGCTTTCGCTGGGAAGAAGAAGTGGCCCAACAAACTTCCTAGCAGCCCAGCTGTCTGTTTAGTTAGAAACAAAAAGTTTAGTGGATTATATACAATTGTAGGAATGCAAAGTAATTTACATTACGAAACAGAACATTTAATAGACTTATTTGCCATATGTCAGCAACAACTACAGTGGGACAACACATGCTTATAATAAAAAATAATAATAATACCTTCAATGAAAATTACTATAATATACCTACCCTTAATAAGCTACGAAATATTTTGCTACACAAGTAAGTCTCAGTAACTTCATCGATTGTGTACCAGATATCGATGATAGGAAGGAGCACATCGAAGCAAAATTGATGGCCCATGATTCGGTCGGGAGCTGGCTTGAATTTTTATTGAATTTGAGCTTGCTGGCATCAGCTCAAACACTACGTTAGCAGAATTAAATTATGGTAGCGCCAATTACAGCCGTTTTTGAACCGCACGATGGCTGATCGCCAATTTATGCGCTTATAAAGCCCGTTTCAGTTATAACATGATTTCGGTGCCCTGTTGTCGAGAATGTGAGAATGCAGCGTGTTACATTCTAGTGTAAATGCTAATATCGATAACGATGAAAGTGTGTATATATTTTAAATTACCTATTTTTAGTTAATCAGTATCACTTACCGATGTGGTTCATAATCAACCAATACCGTTCCCACTGCTGGGCAAGGAACATATTTACTCTAGCTGCTGGGGCACAGACCTCCTTTCTAAGAGAGGGCTTCAATTTTATTTATTTGTATATTGTATATAGATAAAAAGTTTTGTTCTGGGTACAAAATTTAGTTTCCATCAAAAAACGATAAGCTCTGAATACCTGAACAATAGTTGGAATGTAACATGCACAATGTTCAGTTTGCTTTGGCGAACAAAATAATAGGAGGTGGCGCTGCATTCGTTTTAGAACAAAGCGGAAAATGTTACCGAATTGTCTCTCATTTCCATGAACAAAATAATGATCGTATCGATACTTACTTACGATATAGCCGTGCAGATTTGTATCGTCAAATTGATATAAAATTACAGTTTATTTCGATGCCGTTTACACTCGTATATTGACAACTTAGCTTGTTTTGTGGAATGCAAACCTAATTTAAGAAATATGTAGTAAACTTTAATCCATACTTTGAGAAGCCGCGGGCCAAAGTTAGTAGGTAGGTAGGTACTTAATATTATTGAAAACTATACATTGTGTTCTTTAGTATTTTCAGTCCATGCTGTCGTTCTGCTGGACAAAGGCGTTCCAACTTTATTTCCTTGTCTTGCGACTGTATGCTGTAGTGGTCTAACTTTTCATAAAGCTGTTAAGTTCATTTTGCCATCTTAGCCTGGGCCTGCGACGTCCTCATTTTCTTTATAATCCAATCATTTACCTTTTTGTTGTTAATTACATGCATTTAGAAACATGGCAGATGATGAGAGCAGTGGTGGCCCAGTGAAAACAGCCGTCACTTACGAGCTGTAGGTCGTGGTTTCAAACCCAGACAGGCGCTTTACTTTGTGTAAATTATTTCATCACCACTACTCTCAAAACGGAGAAGGAAACCTCGTGAGTAAACCGGTATATCCTAGAACCGAAAATTCGTAGACATGTGACATCTACCAACCCGCACTGGGCCCGCGTGGTGGATTACGGCCCACTCCTTCTCACAGAGGGGAGGCCTGTGTCCCAGCAGTGGGAAAGTTATAGGCTGATTATGAAGTGATGAGAAGTAATTTAAAAGGAAGCTCGTAGGTATCCAGCAGTGGATATTCGGCTGAGCTGAAACACAAAAAGAAGCTCACAATAACGACACTCCTTCATCACCATCGTTACGCTATCAATGGAGAAAATGCAAAACAGTCACTTTAGCTTTCCTGTTTTTAGGTCACCGAGATCTTTGATGTGGCGTCTTCGAGACACCGAAACTTTTTCTAGGCGATCCGTTTAGCAAAGTTTGTTTTATAGATAAGACGGGCTTCCGTCCTGTCATGAATAGCTCGTTTGCTTGATATAAAAACTTGTAAAAATAAATTGCTCTAGAAACAACGGGACACAAGACTTAAGCAGTTTGCTGTTGTACTTACAAATTAGGTTTTTGTGTAGGTTGATCTTATTATAACGGTGGTCTCCCCGAATATATAGGGCAGAAACAGGATGAGGTACAAGCAAAATCAGTGGTAGATCACTCTAAAACATATGTCTTGCTAGGGGCCGACCAATCCGCGGCTTCTAAACCAAGAGTGCCGTTAAAACTAGCATTGCTGCTATTATTTTAGGTATAGATGTCAGATACTTTAGGGTGCGATCACTAGAACGCGCCACGCGACGCAGCGCAGGAAACGGAGTCAAAATCGGAAACGAAACGCGGAAACGTGTTTTTATTGAATTTGTATGTAAAAAACCATGCGCGGGGCGCATAATCTGCGCCCCGTCGCGTGGGGCGTTGTAGTATTAATGATTCGCCTTAGATTCTTGGTGAAGCATATTATAATTATACGTAAAGATCTAATCCTTCTAAATATTCTAAATGAATGACGTAAAAGTTGGTGGGTATACTACGTATTTCAGGCTAACTAGGTTTTGTTGACAAAGTGAAAGTATTCCACAAACTAATGCTTCATCGATAAAGATTTTCATTCTCATGTAATAGAAGCATGTTTGCCTCATTAAGTGTGCATACACACGAATGACGCATCGACGACAGAGGCAACAATAACTGTCGACGCGTGTCGGCGACAGCCGTCAACGCGTGTCGGCGGAAGCCGTCGATGCATGTCGCTCGTGTATATATGACCACTCAGTAGCCCTTATGACGAGCAATGAAGACAGTTTTGACGAAGAAAAACTGGTTTTATATTAGAATTGCTGTTTGAGTGAATGCTTTTCGTGGAATTTGCATTCCTTAGTAGGTACCTACTTACAAGACTAGGAAATTATGACAAAGGTGGAAGTGTGGGTCGCTTTCCATTGTGTTGAAAGCAAAGATGTTAAGTACCTACTTACTCAGTATTACAAAAACCGAGATGAAGCGGATTTTGTTCTCGTTGCATGTCAAAGTCTTGAGCGTTTATTGCACAGTTGTATTAATACATTTTTAGACATGTCTTGGATGTTGTTGAGAACGGTGTTTTTTTTTTTAAATGTTATTAAGTATTAAAATTTGCTGAAAGCTCGTAGGGCATACAAATACTAGTCGTATTAACTTCCATAAAACCGTATTTTTTCGGAACTTACCTACGTACAAAAATAATAGTTATTAGGAACTGTTAAGTACAATGATAACATATAACAAAACTATCTCCAAGAACTTAAACAAACACCTAATCAATTTTATCAACGTAGAACACCATTATTGAACCTCTTCATTTGTTCATTTTGATAGATGACTGAAATTAATGAGTATAACAATAGCAACAGCAAGTTTATCAGCGTGCATCTTGCTCCGAACATTTATATCGTTAATCAAATCAAGTGTTAAATGATCCGTCGAAAGGGAGGCCCACAAGTACCTACCAAGACCAAGATATTTCCTGTTCCGACTTCCTGATGATTTTCCTGAGCAATATTTTTTCTTTAAGAACCAATGGAGTTGCTAACACGAGCAATTTGTCAGAAGTCTTCTTTGTCTGTTCAGATTCGGGCTGTTTATCTTTCACTTTGAATTGGCTTCGAACTTGTCACTTACCATTTGCGAGGTCGTACGTCACGCGTGCTTTGTCGGTGTTACCAACCTTTGTTTTGTAATGTTATTGGGTTACTTTCCGGGATACATCGCTTAAATTAATAATGGCTTCTCTCATTTAATGAATTTTCGAAAGGGGAAATCGAAAGGTTCAAATCATAGATTTTCCAATTTTGGTGTTTTTGTTGGAACCCACTCACACAGAAAAAAGATCATATTGAATTGTTTTCATTACTATTCAATTATGTTTCAAGCGGGGCTCGCGGCTAAGTAAGAACAGCCGCACGAGTCGATCGATCAGGTTATGCTAAGCTTGCCGCGGTTGGTCTGTGAATGGTTGACCATCTTTACATATCGAGAACCCTCCGTGCCTCGGAAAGCATGTTAAGCCGTTGATCCCGGCTGTTATTCATAGATCTTTGACAGTCGTTAGAAGATCAAAAGTCTGATAAACAGTCTTACCAGGGGTATCATGTTACCCAGTAAACTGGATCGTGGAGATCAGATAGGGAGTCGCTCCATGTAAAATACTGGTTTTCAGCTGCATCCTGTTAAACTGGAAAAAGCTAGATAGATTGATTGATTCAACTGTGTTTCAAGCTGATAATTTGTGTTACGTAACATAACATAATGCCTGTTTTATTTACCGCAGACCAAACCTACAATTTCCTAGAAGAGCGGTGACCGCCACATGCGGCTATAATGTCTAAATGTAGAGCGCTTTTTGACACCTTAATGTTAAGTTCAAGGTCAAGTTCTGAGTTGAGCTCACGATTACTGACAAATGCTTGCACTGATTGGACTACTTTTCTCAAAAGACCATTCCAGACATCAATCTATTTGGTCTTCACATGAACCAAGATTACATATGTCTGGACTTTAAAAGAGATCCTCTGAGTTTGTTTCGGCCTTTCTTCTCAGAGTCGTGAGATAGGAAACGCCGAACTTATCTAGCTTATTATTTTTTTATAAGTATTATGACGTGTAAATGTGATCCCGATATCCTATTTACACAACAAACCATTTCATTTTATTTTAAATACTGATGAAAATGACAGTTTTTCATGACTTAGCTTTTGGCACACAATTATGACCACAAAAAAATCATAAAACAGCCACCTCCAAAAAAACAAAACACTATCCACGATATTCAGGTCAATACGTAGCATGGCGTCAAACTGAAACGCTTACAGAAAGGTGGTGGTAAATGCCAAGTGCCAGGAACGCTGGCTACGAATACTTGCATAACCTGTATACCCTATATACCCCGACATCGAAACCGCAGCCTTCTAGTTGACAATGTTAGTCTTGCGCAGACATTCAGACTATGTGAGTTATCCTTAAACCGCAGCTATGGAGGATGAATTTATTGACACCGCGTGTACGAGAGGAATTCGATGGTACGTGTCGCGTGAACTGAACTATTTGACGTGTTTATTATGGGCTCCATTATTTTATTTACCGTGGAAAATTCTTTTGTTTGCGGTTTTTGTTTTACACGTTTGTTTTTGTTCTGTTGCCCCGTTGGTCTAGTGGTCGCAAGCGCTAATGCAGCGTCAGGTCCTAGGTTCTATTCCCAGGTTGGGCAAAGTGTCATTAGATTTTTCTATTTGGAATTTCTCAGTATGAACCCGGAGTCTGAAATTCCCCCCAATTGCATGGAATTTAAACATAACTGGCGAAATGTGGGTGTAATATAGGTATAGCTCTGTCCAACTCCTTGGCGAAACAAGGCATGATGTTATGTTAGGTTTACATTAACCTAGCTAGGTGTTGATAGCATTAAAGGCTCTTGCAGACAGGCACGACGTGACAGCGCGACGCGACTCTAATATAACAATTTCTATGGAAACTTCATTGAAATTGTTCTACCAGATTACGTCGCACCGTCGCGTCGCGCCTTATGCGGGAGCCTTAACCCATCTTGCCTTTGCTAATTGAATAAGAGAACCCAAGTGAACCCACCCAAGAATAAAACTAAACAAATTCTTATGGAACCAAGCTTAAGACTTAACGGCTCTTTAAAAAAAGGGTTGACCACAAAACGAAATTAAACGTCAAATTTCACCAAAAAAGCCCTCACCACTTAGCGGTAAAGCCGTAGACCACGTTTAATGCACTGTACAAGGTACATTAGTATTCCGTCTATTGTCTTCCTTTTTTCGAATGGACAGATGCTGTTGGCCTCTTCCGGCCTTTATAGCATCACTGGGCTTAAGCAGGCGAGGCACTTAAGGCGCTCAGCCTGTAAAAAGCAAGGGAGGGTTACAAGTTGTCTAATGGTACCTTAGGGAGGGACCGAAGCTCTTTTCTGCGGTGAAAGAAGTGTGAGATGCTGTCATTTTTATTACTTATTTTTTTACATGAACGGTTTTTGTCGGTGTCGAAATTGACAGTTATTTTTGTCCAGCTCAAAAAAAAAATTACTGAGATATCCTAAAGATTTTCGCACTGGATTCTATACTAATCTGGCACCTAATTTAGGACCCATAGTGAAATGTTTTGTCTTAAAACCAGTAAGCAGTATACATACCTACCACTCTACGTAGCCCCCAAGTAAATTACCGCCATTTTTCTATATAATATCCATCATTAAAAAGCCCACATTAAGATCCTCCTGATAATTACTAAACTTAATGAAATCAGTGACTACTTAATGGACGTATGGCTCATACATTACATAAAAGAATTTGATTTTAATAAAATTTCACAGTATCAGGCGTCGGCATCGTGCATTTATGCAGTATCATAAATATCGCGCTCACACTGGCTTTTAATAGCACGTATACAAACTTTTATTGAATTCGCTCAATATATTTTGGCATTGGCGCAAATACGATGGTTGTTGAATTAAATAATGAAAAGGCAGTTTCCCACAGGTTTTAAACGGCTGAATGGCAAAGAGCCAAAGTTTGTGTTCCACCTATCTACAACCAATAGACATATTTTTAGTCAGTACCAGATGTGTGATTTTGGTTCAGACAGTCCTGCTGTTACATTTATTCGCAATAGATTTCCAATAAGGAGAAGTAGCAGTTACGACAGTTACACTAACATTATTTTACCTTCCTTTTCCATGAAGAAAATCAACAGCATTGTGTTTTACAAGTAAGCATAACAGTTGGAGTTTGATGGAAGTTCTTTTGTGAATATTTATTTTATAATTGTTTCGTCTATTAATATTCAATTCAAACCCTTCGTTAACCGGACTCAACAAAAAACAAACAGTATGGTAATCTCATGGACAAACCAATCCCCGAAAAATCCGCATTAATTTTTCACGTCCAACATTTTGACGGAGCGACCACATTCTAATAATCCATTATACAGCTAAACAAACAGCTTGGCAAACTGTACACAACACACTACATTGTGCCATTTATTAGCCGTCATAAATGGCTTCTGTGGGTTTACTCAGTTTCAATTAACGTAACAGACTATTGGAGTTACGCTCGCATTAGCTTTGGTACTCGATTATCGTTGTCAAACGTGATATCAACGAGTTTATTAGGTTCTTAAAAGCTATGATAGATTTTAATGACCTTGTTTTATGACCCAGCAAAGGAAATGAGTTGAAGTTCTCTTCACCGTACCTATCCGGTGACAGCGACCCAGACTAATTGCCATTCCTTTTGTGAGCTTTCTGATGACTAGCAAAGCCAAAAATTACCGGGGAGCTAGTACAGTGTTTTTATCTCACGAAGCGACGCGTGCTTTATTTATGGTAACCAAGTGTACAAATAAGCTGTAAATGTGTGCGTGAAGACGAGTAGCGTCAGCACGTAACACACACACACACACACACACGCTTCCGACATCGCCATTGTCTCGGACAGTACCGAGAACTATTGTGTACACACATTCACAGCGTATTTGTACACTTGGTAACCACAAGTTAAGCGCGATAAATATACTATAGTTGATAGTCCTCCACCCAATTATATTGACTCTCTGAATTGTATGTCTGCCGCAGACACTGAAAAAAATATTTTCTAAATAGTGATTTATGACCGGCATTCTAATGATTTAGTAGTTAGTAGTTGTTCCAAAAGTAGGTTGCCGTGGAGCCAGTTCTTGAAAAAATCGACGTAGGTACGACACTATGTGGAAAGAAAGAAAGAAAATGCATTTATTTGCGGCAAACATGACCACACACAAAGTGTGAGTGTGTGAGTATTGGAACACTCTATACCGCAAAGAAACATGTAACAAATAGGTAAGTAAGTACTTACTATCTTTAAAAACTACCCCTAGTGCAAGCACACATACTTCGCCGTCAGTTGACAAATTGCGCCGGGTGGAAACAGCTGATACTACGGTTTTTGCATCACTCCCTGACTAGGAATGGTAATGATATTGAATACAAAGGTCTTACTTGCCAAGAACAAGGGAATCAACCTACAAAACGAATACAATTACACTGAAATGCCTATTCTATTCTATTATGACGTATTTACGTTAAACTTTTAATTGATACAGGCATAAATGTACATGTTAGAGTGTGATAAACGTTTTCCCAGAAGGTTTTACAAATTAATTACAAGGTTTTTGTATAATTACGCGACAGTTACACAAGAAATTATTAACGAGCTTACAGAATAAGGAAGTTTGTAGAGCTCTTTCTATGTGTAAATTACGAGTATAATATAAACGGTTTAGATATTCTTACAACAATAATAAACCCATTTGTTACGTAAATATAATTATATTGCTTTATGTACGTTCAATTATTATTTTACAAAGAATATTACATAGACGTTTTTTACTCCTTTCTACTTTCTAACAGATTGGCGAATAGGATGGGATATTTATTTACGGTAAACTAAAACTAATTACAATATAAATAAATTAAGCAAAACATAACTATTGCACTTCGGTGTCTTCGTCAAACAGCGCGTCCTTTGACTCCATTGCCACCATCGCCTCCCCCAGGCTCCTCCATTTGTCATGATCTCGTGCGTGTCTAGCCCACAGGGACTGTCCCAACTATGTCGTCCCAGCGATTAAGTTGTCTTCCTCTGCTTCTTTTAGATCATCTCTAATTTGCCATTCTGTTATAACTTTAGAACACTTATTGTTGTTATCGCGGAGCATATGACCAGCCCACCTCCATTTCTGTATTTTTGCATGGAAGATCCGCCGCATCCTTTAGTTTGGTAATTTAGTTCAGTAAGCCTCTTGAACTTCAACCTAAAAGACAAAATGACAGTTCAAGATCCAAATTACTTGTTCCCAAAGAGGCATGGAACGTGGCTGGGGTTATCAAAAAAATTAATGAATCAAAAAGTTTTCATTTGGAGGATATAGCATGTTGGGCATTCTTCATGGCCAATATCAGTCACCCACACTGGTCACTCAAAGAAGTGTCTTTTAGTGACCAGTACATGTCCATGTGCTGGTTATGCGTCTTTCTGTTTCTTCTTCCATTGGCCTGGTGAACGAAATCAATTGTCCAAGGCAAGATAAGGTATATACGAGATCATATACTTTATACTTTAGCCGTGTATAGTTATGGATTATTCAATGCTGTTTGTCATCAGTTTAGTTTTCTCCTTATTCATTGAGAGTCCCACTTGAATGTTTCCTTCTGCGAGCTCTTGCAACATCTGACTAAGTCATCTGCAAATCGTAGGTGGTTTAATAATATTCAATTAATATTAATGCAGAATTCCAGTCCATTCTTCTAAAGACCTATTTCCAAGGCTGCCGAGAATATTCGCCTCTAAGAATCGGAAATATTTCTACTAAAGTTTCGAGTTTTATCTGAGCTTTAGAATTTGTGTATATATTTTTAATGATTCGGATATTCTTCTGTGCTATACCATGATGTTTTAAGGTTTATCAAATGCTGTTGTGGTCTAATGAATAGATATTTTAGCCCTATTATTTGTAGATGACGGCGTTTTTCTTCTAAACTGCGCAAGGGATTTTGATGCGATACTCACCATTATTTTAAGAATCGATTCCGGAACGTTTATGTGCGTAATAGGTAACTATTAAAATTACTCGTACATATATCTATAAGTGATAAAGAAATCTCGATGTTTTATCAAGTCTTAAAAACCGTGCGAAGCAGGGACGGGTCGCTAGTATTGAATATATAAACATGATAAAACAAAAACAAAAGACGATAATTTATTTTCAGGTAGACCGTATGTAGTGTATTTGTTAAGTCGTGTGCGTAGTTTTGCTAGCTAATTCAATTTGACCCTGTATAATAATAAGAACTACCAGATCGCTTAGAAGGAGTTGGCCTCAAAATTGGATCTGTGGCATTTATGTACACAGTACCTATTTCCTATTGTATCTACAAAGTCCGTAACATATTGGTGCGCACGCCTCGAGAGTTCATGACAGGAGCTGTCAAGACGCCACTGACGCGTGTGATTGACGAATGGCCTTGTGTAGATATCGCTTTAAATTACCACACAATAACGGCATGTAGCCTATCAAACGACCATTTTGCATGACAGTGAGTTCAGCTCATTTTTGGATCACATTTTCGTTATAGAGTTTCGTCGTAGATATAAAAAATTGAATTTAGATATTTAGACAGAGTGTAGCAATAGACAAGTCACTAAATAATAATAATGAGACCTGCGGGGTAACTGCGTAACACACTAACAGAAGAAATGGCTTGTATTTTGACAGTTCAACAACATTCATTACGTCATTTACGTTGTTGAGCAAACTAATTTTTGGAACATATGAAGCAATGGATTAGTAATATTCTAGTCCATTGTATCATAGGTTCCTTCAAAATGATTCAGATTGTGATTGATAATGTGTTACGCAATTAGGGTGAAGGAAGAGGAGAGGAGGAGAGTGATGAATATACATGTTGATGGATGGAGAGGGAGAGGAAGGCCGAAGAAAAGATGGATGGATTGTGTGAGGAATGATATGAAAGAGAAAGAAGTGAATGATGGCGTGACGATTGACAGGGGAGAATGGAAGAAGAAAACGTGTTGCGCCGACCCCAAGTAACATGGGATAAGGGCAGGAAGATGATGAATTAGGGTGAAGGATACACTTATTAGATCCAATAGTACGAGTAAACGAGAAAGAATCATGTTTTCTGTATCTCCTACGCGTATGCAAACATTTTTTCAGGCCTCAGTTATTTGCCATAGACTAAAGCCCAACCGTGGCCCAATCTATGCAATAATCTGTTCATATACGTTTGAGACCTCTACTTTTCTTCATAAGCATCTAGGTATATTGTATTTGTTTAAAGCTATTAAAGGATTTTTATGACCAATGCGACTTCGCAATGCTTATAAAGTCGTAAAAATAGCAATTCCGATTGTATAGCAAAGTTGCTAAAGTCTGGCTATTTGAGTAACATTGTCAGCCATACTAAAGTTATAATTAAATCAAACTATATAATTTTCGTGCATTATAAAGTTTTTTATTGAAAGCATATAGCAAACTAGAATTAATTAATTAACTAATTGTAAAACTAAAAGCTAATCCACACAAAAAAGACAGAAATAGCTTTCTGTCTTTTTTATGTGGACTCAGCCTCTATATATAGCATCGACATGGTAATTATATTTACACGTTCATATTTGACCCCTCTGAGAAGAAAAGCCGAAACAAACTCAACGGTCACAGCCTCTTTTAAAGTCCACACCTAATCCTGTTCATAACTAAAACAAATAAATGTTCAGCAATGAAAACCAGTAGGTAAGTGTCCTCAGTAAACAGATTGCATCTCCTAAAAATAAAAGTAGGCAAATTATTCTAATTTGCGGAAGCAACAAATTAAAAGATCCGTTTAATTAAATTCAAAAGCTTTTTCAAAGCTAACTAAAGATAAAGCTGTTAAGACCTACATGAAACGTTTACTTTGAGCAAATAAAACAAAAGGTAGTGGAAACCACTCAACTGAGCGGGCATGTGAAGAACACAAACAAAATTAAAGAAAAACTAAACAGCAAGTAAACATCGACGAAGCATGTCCGGTTCGGGAAGCTAAGCTAATACTTGCCGGGAGAAGTTAAAAGCCTCGGTGAATCCGTTTCTATCTATATTCAGTGCGTCTACTAAAACGTTGGAAGTTTTATAAAGACTAGAACAACATGTTTTGAAAGATGCATTGTAATGGGCAACAACATTATGATGTTACTTATTATGGTTGTTTTTCTATATATCAAAATTTAGTTTAGCAGTGTACGACAGCCGTTTCAGTCTCGTAAGATCAAAGTTCGCTGTTCAAAATGGCCAAATTACTATGAACATTGCCAAACACAATACATAACATAATCAGCATAGAATTTTCTTACTGCCAGGACACAGGCCTCTTCTCGGTGAAAGGGAGTGGGCCATAATCCACCACGCGGGCCCAGTGTGGGTTGGTGGATTACAGTTACCAAACACATGACAGAAACAATATTAAAATTAAATCCAAAATATATCGTAATATTTCGTATACGATATTCAAACGACAAAACCGGCCGACGGCAGATTTGGAGCAAAGTTAATATAAACACACGAAAAACTAGCTCGGGCCACAGGGCGTCACATCGGGCCAAAAGTACGAGAAAAAACCGGCAAAACCCGAACATAACGAGTAACCGATAGGAACAGCAAAACCCTGCATCGAGCCTGACGAAACTAACTGCAAAATAATAGAGCCGTTAGGAGCCGTTCAAAACTACCCCCCAATATTCAGCCGATTTAAATTCATGCTTTATTGTACTGTGCAGTGAACACTCACCTTTTTTAACGTTGCCTTTTTACACATTTGCAAATGGGAGGATTAATTAAAAGTGCTTTTTGTAGGGTATCGTTATCGTCATTATTATAGAAGCTTTAGATGATGATGATAAAACACTGTAATAAATTATGTGTACTCACATACATACAATCCTTTCACGGTTATTTTATTTTACCTCTGATTTTGCATCACTATCCAAATCAAAGTGATCTTTATTCTGATTCTAACAAGCTTGATGTTGGGTTGCTGCCACTGACTGGTCTGTCAAAATCATTGTGATCTTTATTCTCGTCACAACAAGGTTGCTGTTGGGTTGCTGCTGTCAGAGGTAAAATAACTGTGAACTGACTGTAGTAAAAATTGATCTTGGTCATTAAAAAGCTCGTCCCTATAAACGAATTAGGACTGTAGTAGCAGAAATATTATTTTTTTATCAAATAGACACACTACGCCAAAATTGCTTGGTAAAACCATATCATACACATCTCAAAGAGTGAAAGTTGTGATTACAATTTACGGACGGTTATTGAAGTTGGTAAACAATTAATTTCCCTAACTTAACCTGCCTGTAGCTGTAACCACTAACCAGGGAAGAACTTACCCGCACCCTAATTGCGTAATACACGATTAATCATAATCTGAATGATTTTTAAGGATATTGCTAATCAAACTAAAAGGCATTGCTACTGTTACTTTGTTACGTAATTACTCCGCTGTGTCCAACAAACTACCAGTTTCCTCAAAATTTGTATTTTTATTAGGTTAACTAACTGTTCGTTTAAAAGAGTGTCCATGGAGTTTCTTGCCCGTTCTTCTCCATAGGTACCTAATACGCTTTGGAATGGGCAACTAGCTTCATTTTTTAGACTGACCGACCTTGACAATTCAAAAGTGCCTTTAATTGGTTTATTTGAAATAAATAGTTTGAGTTTTGAGTTTGAGTACCCGGCCTCGCCCGGACCTTGTCCTGACAAAAACGAACACAACAAAAAAAAATCTGCTAGATCGCTCGAGTCGTTATCAAGTGATGATTTTTCATACATGCAGCGATTGATTTATTTTTTATTTATTTACACTCATTAAAACAAATAGGTACAGATACGATCTTATGACATATAAAGTATTGAGTAAAAAGGTACTGCTTATTTCTTAAGTTTCTTACAGACCTGTGAAATAGAAATATAGACAATAGTGTATGAGACCAAGAAGAGAAGAATATGACTTTTCACATATCGATTTGTATTTATATAGCCCACACTACTACTTGTGGCTAAGTAATAACAGCCGCTCGGGTCGTTCGATCAGGTTAAGCTACGCTTGCCGCGGTTGGTCCGTGGATGGGTGACCATCTTTACATACCAAGACCCCTCCTTGCCTCGGAAAGCACGTTAAGCCGTTGGTCACGGCTGTCATTTGTCGATCTTCGACAGTCGTTATGAGTCGTCAGAAGCCCGAAAGTCTGACAACCAGTCTTACCAAGGGGTTTCGGATTACCCAGTAACTGGGCTGTGGAGGTCCGATAGGCAGTCGCTCCATGTAAAATACTGATACTCAGCTGCATCCAGTTAGACTGGAAGCCGACCCAACATGGTTGGGAAATGGCAAGGCAGATGATGATAGTCCATCACTGTGATTACTTGCATGATATTTATGTAAAAATTAAGTTAGATACTATCTAACGTAAGCGACAAATATTCAGATTATACTTTCCCATAAAAAAAACTTTTATTATGAAAGTAATTAATTTTAAAGAATGCTAATTTTTCTTTTAATCGCTTCTTTAGCGCCGCAACTTTTATCTACTTTGTTTGAATTACTTTCGGCCGAGCAGTTCGCGGCAAGTTTCGAAACATTTTTATACTAAGTTATAGCAGTTTTATTATAATACAAAGCCATTGTTCCAAAAATAAATTTATAAATGAAGTTAAATTAGGTAAACGTAAATATTCCTTTTTAGGGAGATTTTTTTTTTAATTGTTGTTTCTATCCTATCCTATCCTACTAATATTATATACGTGAAAGTTTGTATGGATGGATGGATGGATGTTTGTCACTCTTTCACGCAAAAACTACTTAACGGATTTGGATGAAATTTGGCACACAGATGGTTTATAACCAGGATTAACATATAGGATACTTTTTATCCCGATATTTCCACGGGATCGAAACTTATGCGGGTGAAACCGCGGGGCACTGCTAGTCCTACTAATATTATAAACATGAAAGTTTGTATGGATAGATGAATGGATGTTTGTTACTCTTTCACGCAAAAACTACTGAACGGATTTTGATGAAACTTTACAATAATATAGCTCATACATCAGAATAACAAATGGAATACTTTTATCCCGATATTCCTACGGGATCGACACTTACGCGGGTGAAACCGCGGGGTGCAGCTAGTACCTTTATATATTTTCTCACAAAGGGAAATTAGGTGACAATCCTTTCAAAACAACATGCTAAAGTCACTTTTATTGCCATACATGACATCATGACCACCCACTACTGTAAGTTTATATTTGATAAGCTATTAAATAAAGCATCACACACACACAATGAGCTTAAAAAAATCCATATCGATATCCATTTACTGCCAGCCGTGTTTATTGTTGACATTTCCAAAAATAAACACTAGTACATTTTC
Organism: Apamea epomidion; assembly: GCA_947507525.1. Lineage (NCBI taxonomy): Eukaryota > Metazoa > Arthropoda > Insecta > Lepidoptera > Noctuidae > Apamea > Apamea epomidion. The sequence continues at coordinate 9,550,668 of OX382238.1, read as the reverse complement.
CCTTTAAAACTCTACTGCGTTTCGATTCTGAAACAGAATTTGTAATGTATTCGATCGGCGAATTCGTGACTACTCAATGCAGATCAAATATGAGCCAAATTGGATCCGTACACAGGACGGACCCCTGTGAAAAAAGGTTTGCAATGCCGTAACTAGGCATTTCATTCGATACACTTTGAAAAAAGAACGAAACGATCGAGACAAACCGTTTCTGTTCGGGACCATGAAATTACCAAATCGCTTGTAGGTGTACACCTACTTGTATGTAGGTAAACAATGAAACCAGTTCGGCCTGAATTGATTTGATTCTAGATGGTTCATTCTTGGGGGTTTATTTAGAGGTGTGTCGTTGTATAAATAGCAAACCTATACTCAAACAAACGTTTTCGTAACGTTTGTTTTGTTTCGTTCAAAACTTTTAATGATGTGATTATGTTTTTTTCGTTCAGCTTTATGTACAGTCGCCAAAGGAGATAAGTAACCAGAGTCGTAGGATATAGTTGAAGTTTAGTAAGAAACCGACGGATTTTTTCTAATGAAATTTAATTTGATAAATAAACTGTTTGTTTTATATTAATTTAATTATAAATTTTATTCGAAAACCTCCATCGGTTTCTTACAAAACTTCAACTAATTCGGACGGCCCTGGTTACTTATCTCGTTTGGTGACCGTACTCTATAGATACCAATATGAAGTACTTATGTAGTTACAGATATAGTGACCGATATCAGTTTCCATACACATCTTATCGTAATTGATTAAGCTCATTAATTATAGATACGATCGTAATGATGATCAGATAATCAGCCACTCTAGCTTATTACCGTTTAAGTCGGCTTCAATATCATAGATGAGATTTTCATAAAACTTATTAAAGTTAAGATGAAATCAAGTTTTTTACATTTAAACTGAAACCCTGTACGTGCGTGTGTGTCTGTAGATCCTGTAGTGTATTAAATGAAGAATTAAGAAATAATAGTTGAGTTACACTACATTAATGTCAAAGCGCGAACACATTTTCGTTTAATGCAATTTTCACCTCCATAAATTTGGTATTATAAAGTCAAAAAACACTTAAGTGAATAATTTCATACATCACTGTCGCCGGGTAGTCGGTAAAGCATCCGTGAAATTATGCTGTACTCGGCCTTACGCCAGTCGGCGGCGGTCGGCATTCGGTAGATAGACATGCGAGAAATTAAATCGTATGGAAACTAAAGTCGCGACGAGGTGGAACATTTTAATATACGACCTCTATTCTCACGTTTAATATACTTATTAGTTTTAGAACTGTAGATTTTATATTCATAAAAAATAGTTAGGGTGCTATGTTTCTTCACCTGGGGCCGGTTGTTTCAAACGGTCGGTTAACGTAACATACGTAAGTCAAATAATAACGATTAAATACTCGATATTATTTGACGTACGGCAAGGCCATAATTTTGTAATTGTAATTTGGATGAACACTTTTTTGGTTTGACGTTAGTTAGCGACATTTTTGACGTATACGCGTGCGTCAAATGGATGTGAAACAACCTGCCCTTAATGCAAGCTATACCCCTACTTACCTACATATAAGTAAGTAGGTAAGCAACGTTTTATTCTGTCTGTAACACTGCAAGTAATAAACTGCATTGCATATTTTGTGAAAATGGGCATCGGGAATGGTGTAGGTACTCCCCAATCAATAAAGCTGCTATACTTTTGAACTCTCATAGCTTCCTTTCAGTTTTTCACAACTTTTGTAAGTCAACAAAACTTTCGCAGCGCCCAGAGAATAGTGTTCAGTAACTCCATCTGTTACGTTTTGTATGAAGTATCAAGATAGCAGATGTACAAGCTTTACAACCGAATTGCGAAGGTAGGTAGTTTGTACAACTTACAAACCAACTAAAAAAACTTTATCGCAATGAATGATACTTATAATGTAATAATGGATTGAATTAATTAATATTTGTCCTCATAATTAACGGTTGAAGACAATGCAAACAATTGCACATGGTGTGTACGTATTAAAAAGCCAGCCAACCATGAACAGTCACGAGCACCAATATGTCAACACTTAGCAACTTTCAATTGCAATTTTTTCGTGAAATAACGAATGCAACGTTGAAATACGACACATTACATAAACCTATGGGCTCGAAAATGCTATGTTCGTAACAACATACATTTTCATTAAAAAATAAAGGAGTAAATCGCTTTTGAATAAAGCCGAGTGTATACATACTTTTGCTCGTGACTGAACATACCTATTTAGGACGACCATGTTTTAAAAAGCTCAAAACATAAATACCGATAGCAAAATTATCTTCGAACATTACCTATTATGAAACTGTTGCCTTATATCATAAATATCTGAAGGTAAACTGTTAGTTAAGACCAAATTTCGAGAACTGAGTTATGAATGTTGCTAAACTTTTAATGGACTCCATTCAGTTAGCTATGTGCAAAACTGCGTCATTTCATGCAGAAATACAATATTAAATCTTAGCACACATCGCATTCGTAGTTTGCGTTTATCTAGGGAATTATGTGAAGTTATTTTGAAACGTTATAATTTAGCAAGTTAACGCAAGTTGTTAGTGAAAATTCCCTCGTCGTTGAGTCGTTGACGGTTTATCTATTCGGCCGTTAGAGTTATGTTTACAGTTAGGATTTGATAATTAATAAACTATTGCCTCTTGATTAAATATTTAGAGATTCAGTTTAGTGTTGAATCCGTATAAATACAAAACTAAAGACGTACCTAAATACCTTTGGTTTATACCCACGTGTACCTAAAATTGTAAATTTTCGTATGCCGCTATTAGCGGCGGATGTGTCCTGAACTTATCAATATATATACTAACCAACTGTGTACCATATCCAACGAATAAATGTCTTTGGTTTTGTAACATCAATTAATTGATTGCTTACTTATACTAACCAACTTTGTACGATATTCAACGAATAAAGGTCTCTGTCTTTGTTTTTGTAACATCAATGAATTGATTGCTTACTTGAAAACACAACAAAATAATTTGTAAACAAAATGTATAATAGTTAATACAAAAGTAAAGGCATAATGCAGTTTAACACACTGTGAAACCGCAATGGCGGCTCTATTACTTTAAAGTACAGCAGCATTTAATCCCAACATCGTGGCCGACGTTATACCTAGCAACAATGCAAAAATTACACTAGAAACAAGGTAAAACTGGGAAATTAGAATTGGTTTTCTTAATCGGCTGAGGTGGAGCTCGCTTGGTTCAATTCTGTCGCTTCCGAGAGCCGGTTGTTTTCAATACACCTCCAAATTGCTCCATTAAAACTTCTCTAACTGCCTTCAAACCGAATTGTTAACGCTTCGCCTACTACTGAATGTTGGACAATGACAGGTATAGTCATTGAACATCGCATTATTGTCTCTTGGAAAAATCTTAAGACTTACCGCTATATTGCTCTCTGAGTGACGTTTTTTCGTTCTTCTATCTTGTATTTTTCTGACACCACCCGTAAAGACCCTTATTACTTAGGTTCAGATTTATTTTTGTATTTGACATTAAAGCATCATTATATTAATATTTTTTAAATATTTCTTAAATACTAAAAGCTCTGTGGGTTTAGCGGTTATTATATAAACTCTTGGGTACCTACCTACCTACAAAGTGGCTTCATATTTTCAGAGGCAACCATAAACACTTTTTAAAGCAGTATAATCATCCTCTAGATACACACTAGAAGTGGTAAACTTTAACTACTATTTGGCACACTTTCAAACTTCCAGCGTGTCTGCCACGGATCGTGTCTATTTTCCACTTTTTGTAGTTCGATTAAAACATGCAGTCGCTCTATCCGTTCTATCCATGTATGCGATGCACTTGAACGAATTTCACATAAAGGTGTGTGGCAAATAGCACCCGGCAACGAGCGTCATCCCGCTTTTAAAATAGGGGAATACTAGGTATTGTAAGTATGGGCCGTACTACCAAGGAGACTTCAATAAAGAGAATACTTCCTTGGAAATAATGAAATTGTAAACGTGATTTTTTTTGCATGTCCCTAATGTATTGCTCCCCGGAAATGAAATTCATTGACTGTGCCACCCCGCTATTCAAAAAGCATGAAAATTCTAAGAAAAGTTGGCTCTGGTATAAAAGGCTCGGCACTAATGTTTGTATAAATCGTACTTACCTGGCCTGCCTCGGCATCCAGTACGTTAGGTGTTTTGAATGCGAGGCCAAATTGACTCCATTAAAAGTTTTGAAAGCGCTCGTAGCTTAGATAATTTACTGAGAGAGTTATGCCGTCTATAAAAGCATACGTGGGTACTGAAAACTAATGAATTTATGTTTGTGTTTATATTTTCGTACTTAATTTTGTTAAGTCGAAGCTTAATGTTTTAGGTAACCACCTAAAACATTAAGCTTCGACTTACACAACAACTTCAACCGAAGTTGTTACCCACATACCTATTTGTATTAGGAACAGACCTATGTATCTTCAGTATCTATAGATCATCATCAGCCGAGCCTTTTCCCAAGCTAAGTTGGGGTCGGCTTCCAGTCTCACCGGATGCAGCTGAGTATCAGTATTTTACATGGAGCGACTGCCTATCTGAACTTCACCACCCAGTTACTGGGTAATACGATACCCCTTGGTAAGACTGGTTGCTGACTTTCGGACTTCTGGCGACCCGTAACGACTATCAAAGATCCACGAATGACAGCCGGGACCAACGGGTTAACGTGCTTTCTGAGGCACGGAGGGGTCTGGGTATGTAAAGACGGTCACCCATCCACGGACCAACCGCAGCAAGCGTAGCTTAACCTGTTCGATCGAACACTCTGCGGCCGTTATTACTTGTATCTATCAACCTAAAATAATATATCTATGGGAGTATATACGACTTAAATAATGTGACTACCCAAATGATTGTCGTAGAGAAAGCTGATGGGTACTCAAACTTTATACTACCAATCGATTAAATGGTCGCTACTCAACGGATATCTTTCGAACAGTAGATATTGCCAGACTCTACAAAAGAATACGCTCCTGAAACGTTAATTTAAAGCGTCATAATATTTCATCAAGTTAAATAAAAGTAACTTTCTTTGAGAAGAAACTAGTTTATCTTAACCGTCGTGTTTATCGTAATCGCAATCTACATTGACGGAACGGCAGTAGGGTGTGATTGTGGAGCTATGTCACAAACCATGCTCCTCCTATCCTGCCCTCTGTCAAACTTAAACTAACACTATTTATTTCAACTAAAACAATTACAGGCACTTTTGAATAGTCAAGGGTCGGTTAGCCAAAAAAATGAAGCTAGTTGCCCATTCCAAAGCGTAGTAGGTTCCTATGGAGAAGAACGGGCAAGAAACTCCAAACTGTGTCCCAAAACATGCAGTCAAAGTGACCTCTGCGCTGCCACTGACAACGCCGTGATAGTGGCAAAGTTTTAGGAAAATAGCATTTAAAATACAATCGTGCCAGCGACACGGAGAAGAAGAAGATTCGGAAGCGTAGCTGGAGATACTTTATAGTTGACGGTCATGATAGAAAACATTCTATTCTCTAGTCTAGTTCCCAAACACGAAACAAGAAATTGGCTGATAGATTAGAATGTACATATGAACGTAATGCACGTATCTGTTGTATTATATCGCGTGGAAACTTTTCCTTTGAAGTTGTGGTGACCTCACAGGGGACGGGACCCCATAATTGATAAGAGAGCGTGGGGACACAGGACGCAGTAATTAGGGAACGGGGAAGCAATTACGACTTTAATAGGAGCACGATGCTCGCGGCCTGTACGTTTACTCCCTAATAATTTTATGTCTTGCTTTGTTGGACGCTAAAATTTGATAAGGGAACCGTTATAAACCAACAATCAACTTTATTAATCCGTCAAACGTTCGCCTACTAGAAGCCGTTTGCATGTAAGCGCTTAACGATTTTCACGATTTCATATGTTTATTGTCGCTTCGAGTGTATTTTCCTTATGAATAAACGCTGGTTCATGCATGAGACATTCTACGAGGTAAAATGCTGACTCTTCAGGATCACTATGAAAACATGTTTTTTTCCTGTCTGTGACTTTTTTAAGAAACCTACCTACTGGATGACTGCCTCTCTAGTAAGCGTAACCGTTTGGTCTAGGGTTCGGAGTTCTATTCTCGAATCGGACAGTGTTGAGCTTTTAGGATAGGTATAATTTTAGAAAAAAATATCTTAGTGGCAGCTCGCTGTGTCTGGATCTTAGTGCTCAGTCAATGGCAGCCTAGACTCGTCCCATGATATATGAAACTTAAACAGAACTTGCAAAAAGTGGGTAGGTTTCTGCCGAATAATGGCATGATGGGAAGGCCCTACGGTCCTACTTTTTCCCAATACAAAGATATCTGTTTCCACTAACAACGAGATAATTATGTATGGTGCTCAAAATGGCACGACCAAAAATTTTATGTTCTTCATAATAATCAGTAGGGCCTGCCTCATTTCACATAAATCTATAATATCTACCTACATATTACAGCGAACAGCTAGTCCAAAATAAAAGAACATTGGTAAATAAAGGAAGCGATCACGAACACGATAGCAATTAACCACTGTAAGTAATTGAACGCCGCACTCGATCGCAAGTGACATTTGAAAAGTTGTGGTTTAGCCCGCTCGGGTAAACGGGGTTAAGTTTGTTATGAAATATATTTATTTAGGTAATGGTGGCGGTGGAATAAAACCAACGTTGGATGACAGATAGGGGTTTATTCACTTTACTTCAAACACTTGACAGATTTTAGCAAACATAGTTTGACTGAGGTTAAACCTATTAGCGGTTCTAGGGATGGGCTGCGGGGCTATCCTATCCCTTTACGGTTTACCTCCTAGCTAGGCTATACCTGAGGGTGACGGGGCCTCCGTTCAGGCCAAGCTTATGACAATAGTGGTGACTGCGGAGCTATCGACCACTGTGCCTTCTAAGTAGCGAGTGCTCGTTCCTTTTTTTTATAAATGGCATCTCGTAGTTGACCTAGAGAGGTCGTGACTACTTAACTGGACTAACCTGTAGTTGCCTTAAGTAAACTTAAAGCCTCCAGCTACGGCTTAAAACTAATTAAAATTAAGCGACTGCACGCTAAGGGCACCCCCTGTGGGGTACGAACTTCGGCTTAGGGCGTCGCTGGGAGAGGGCAGCAAGATGGGACAGGCTGGATCGAATTTTTATTATTTATGCTTTGATGAGCACGGCATTTCGGACTATCTCTGAGAAGAAAGGCCGAAACAAACTCAGAGGTCACAGTCGGGGATTTAAAGCTACAGCTATATATTAGCTTTTGGGGATGCCGCTAGTGAACAGCGTGAACATGAGTGGGGCAAGTACAGAGCCCTGGGGGACTCCTGTTCGGATTGGGTATGGGGAGGAAAGCGCTCCTTCGATTTTGTAGTGGAAGGTGCGGTTCGACAGAAAGTTTCGTAGGATGAGAACGAGTCGGTCTGGCACACCGAGTTGGTACAACTTATATAATAAGCCGTTGTGCCAGACTTTGTCGAAAGCTTTCGCTATGTCGATGTAGATATCACCCGTCATCATTCCACGTAGGAATCCTGCTGAACACAAGAGTGTTGGGCTCGAAACCCGAATTGCTCTTCAGGAATAAGGCCCTTTGTTTCGGTATAGTCTCTGAGACGCTTGTAAATAAGACCCCGTAGATCTTACCGAGGACATTGAGCAGACTGATGGGACGGTAGCTCGTCGGTTCCAACCTGGGCTTTCCGGGCTTAGGGGTGCCAATAACAGTGGCTTCTTTCCACGTTTGTGGGAAAATGCCTGAATTAGGTACTACACCTATTCAAAAGGTAGGCAACTTCAATTCGCTGAAAATATGTATATAATCAACCTAATCTCTTGCTCAAAATATGAAAAACGGAAAAATCAAGATATTGTCGTTCTCTCTGCATTCTTACTTTTACCATTTTTCATACATAAAATAGAGCTGTCAAAAAAAAGGCCCGTTTTGACACTGACAGTTCTAGTAGTTAATAAAGATCAAAGTCGCAAAACACGTATTCGTTTGTATGAAACTGACAGGTGTCAAGAAGAACGCATTCTCAAATGTCAAAACGGGCCTTTTATTTTTGACAACTTTACATAAAAAACATGATCAAATCTTGATAAAAATTACTAAAAATTGAGTTGCGACGTGACACTTCTTAGTGCTGACCATCATCTTCCTGCCCTTATCCCATGTTACTTGGGGTCGGCGCAACACGTTTTCTTCTTCCATTCTCCCCTGTCAACCGTCACGCTATCATTCACTCCCTTCTCTTTCATATCATTCCTCAGACAATCCATCCACCTTTTCTTCGGCCTTCCTCTCCCTCTCCATCCATCAACATGTATATTCATCACTCTTTTATTCACATGCGTTTCGTCCCTTCTCATCACATGCCCATACCAAGCCAAACGATTTCCTTTCAACTTTTCTGTCACTGCCGCCACTTTCAAACTTCCCCTTATATACTCATTTCTTACTCTATCCATTCTCGTCACTCCACACATCCATCTCAACATTCTCATCTTCGCTGCATGCAATCTTTTTTCATCCGTCTTCTTCACAGCCCAGCATTCAGATCCATAAAGTACGACAGGCCTTATCACGGACTTATAAATTTTCCCCTTTAACTTGAGGGGCATCCGTGGGTCGCAAGTTGTTCCTGTGACCTGTCGCCATTTCATCCATCCTGAGTTGATCCGGTGCGTTACGTCTCGGTCTACTTCGCCATTCTTAGTGCTGACCATTTACCCAATTTTCTTATTTCGATTAAAAAATTGCATAAAACCTAATCGATAATCGGAATTTAAAAAAAATTAAAGCATTGTAGAAACTGAATAAAAACTCTTTGGTAAGTATATTTTTCATGAATTAATTAATTTTTAAAATTAATCATTTTAATAAATACATGCTAGTAAACTGTGGATAGGGATGTAACTTTTTATGGTTCCGTACGTCCGAATGAAAAAACGGAACCCATATAGGATCAGTCGTGTGTCTGTCTGTAGGTCTGTCACAACCAATTTCCTTCGAATCTACTGGACCGATTAAGTTGAAATTGGTACACATATGAATTTCTGTGACCAAAATACGGACGTGTATCATAAATAAATGAGTTTTGAATATGGGGTCAAGGGGACAAATTAGGTGGGGGGGGGGGGGGGTTCTTACTGTAGGTACCATGTCACATATCAAATTAATGGGGCTTGTTGTGTTGTGTGGGTCACAAATATATTTTTATAATAACAAATAAAAAGTTATTTATTATTTTATTACGAAAATAGACCCAATATCACTGAAATAATGCCCTAAAATAATGAAAAAAAAAATACTAAAAATAGTTCTGCGATTACAGATTCCAGGACATCCTATCAGGTCTTAAAATAACATGGCAATCTCTCAATATAGTGCGTACGAGTACATACTTACAGTTGCAGTTGGTAGGAATGGGAGAACAGGTTTTTAACTACAATGTTAAGTTTGTTCTTGGGATTCCTCTCTACACGAGTTCAACTCGCACTTGTGCGGTTTTTTTTTTTTAATAAGTTCAAAGTGAAATCATTTAGATTATGAACTGAATTGATGGGTGGGTCCCCGTTAGTCGTAAAGGATTCCTCATAATTTCGTCTCTGTCAGTCTATCACAACCTCGTAAAATGTAGATTTTACCCAATTTGCACAGTCCAGACTTCCTTACAGAGGGTCAACGCGAGCGTTTTCGCAGGGCATTCGTGCAGGGGTTGCGGGACGAAGTAGGTACTGCTTATATCCGAAGCTGCCGTTCTGTAGCTTGGGATATAAATTTAAGAGCTGTAATTTTTTTTTATTTCGCCTGTAAATGATCTGAAAATATATTGTTTCTTTTAAACGGCAGAGGTGGGTTCACAAATCGAAGAATACGACTATTTAAAGTTAAAATTTTCATAGGATTTTTGTTTTTTCTTGGAGGCCATTATAATTTGACCATTTTTCGTCATGGCCGTCATTTTCGTGGTTTTCGGGGGACAGTGCTGATACCGAATAAGATGAACATTCTGGATTTTAACATGGTGGCTATCCCAAACAATAATAATATTGTAAATCAACTCTCAAAACCATCAGTTTTATGCCTATTGTAAACTCGATACCCAAAAACCGTAAACGGAACCCATAATTTTGCTATGGCAGTCTGTGCGTGCGTTCAGGTGGCATTCCCTATACATGTAACCGAGGGATGAAAAAAAAATATCTATGCACATAAGCGTAAACCCCATACGCTTATGTGCATAGATATTTCTATTTAAATCGCATTTGAGTTATGGGATATAAATTTCGTTTACATCCGCAGAGATAACTTTGTTTTTCATAGTTTTTCGTGAAATTCTATGAAATACAAATTTATTTTTGCAGTCGATGAAATCAATTATGTGCATTGTGCATGCATAAATATTTATCCCTATTGTACTAGGGAACCTTTCACTGTTCGTGGTTTGACATAAACTTGGCCAGTTTTTTTTAAATTTCATTGGGATACTACCACAAAAAAACACAATTTCTAATACTAAACTAATAGAAACAAAAACTACCAAGCTCATACAACTAACAAAACATATTGAAATCAGAGAAAGAAAAAACCGGCCAAGTGCGAGTCGGACTCGCGCACGAAGGGTTCCGTACCATTATCTATAAAAATCACGTATGTTGTATTGGGACATAGATATATAATTTATTTTAATTTTATTATCTATTATTAAAGTAAAAAAATCGCGTTTGTTGTATGGGAGCCCCCCTTAAATATTTATTTTATTTTGTTTTTAGTATTTGTTGTTATAGTGGCAACAGAAATACATAATTTGTAAAATTTTCAACTGTCTAGCTATCTTGGTTCTTGAGATACAGCCTGGTGACAGACAGACGGACGGAGATACAGCGAAGTCTTAGTAATAGGGTCGCGTTTTTACCCTTTGTGTACGGAACCCTAAAAAAGACTCACATAGTCCTCACATTCACAATAAGTAAATAGGGAAAAAGCATAAGCAGGGCGAAAGTTGATAGGTGTAAGAAAAGTAGGTGCGGCATTGTGAGAGAACACCGAAAATATATTTGAAGAGTTTCAGATAGGAGCAGAACTTGACTTTTCCGAAATGACGACGTTGAAAACTCAGTTCTGGGTATATTTTTACAAGGATACTAAAAGGGAAATTAAAAGTTATTCTGTGTAAGTGTTACATGTCCATGTGTGAATATATAAATATCTGACAGATTGATGGAGCCTTGTGGCAAACATGACGAAGTTTCATCGATTCACAAAAGTACCCAAAAGTGGTTATAAGTTTTCAAAGCCGTCAGATGGAATTAGGATAGCCACATGATCAAAAAAAAAGCAACGGATCTTTATTTTTGGTCCAATTTTAAATCTGAAAGTGGACTTCTGACCACGGGGCCCCAATACCTATCTGAAACTTTTCAAATAAGTAATATATTGTCAGTGTCTCCTCATCAGGCCGCGCGCCGCACCTGCGAGATCAACTTTTCGCCCTGCATCTATTCTTGCTCAAAAACCCTCTGGGCTGTACCATAATACTACAAAGTAAATATTCATATCATTTTGTAATGTAGGTACCTCTATCTATTTAAGTGGTGTATAATGATGATTTTTCATGATAATAATTAAGTATTTGCAAAATCATCATTTTTATGGTTTTATCATAAGGCTTAGCAGAGCAAACAGCTCAATCCCAAGCTTTTTGTCTTCTTAAAAAATCGCTGGTTCAACTAAAATTTACATTTTTTTGTGGCCAGTACTTCTCATAAAGAGTGTTCATAGGTAAGTTGAAATAGTTGACATGTTCCGACTACGTAGTGTAATTTAAAAACGCCTTTATTTTGTAGCAGTTGGAGTCGATTTCTTTGTTCTGTTGGACAGGCAACACTGAGCTGTTTAGATCTGTTGATGACGCGATGAAAACTAGTTAAAGCCGTATGATCGAAATCTATCTATATTTCTCTATGGCAAATACTTCAAAGTTTTGACTTTGGCATTGACATTTCAAATCGCGTTATTGTTTGCTAGGCCTAGCCGATACTGTCCTATACGCCGATTTTACAAATCGCCACAAGTTATTATTCTAATATTGTTCATCAACGACAAATTAATATTTGTCGTTAGGTAATTGTTTCTTCTAGAAAAGGAGAATATTGCAGTATCAAACATGACGTACGGTAAAATGCATAGATTCTTTCTAAGAACAGTTGCCAGTCAAGGAGTTATATCAATCATCGACGCTCAGGCAGCTTTGGAAAGGTTTAACGGTAAGAAACTACAAAAACTACGTAACTAATAGAATACCGTGGTGTTTAATCATGTACTAAACTTATTAAGCTACTAGTGAAGCGCAAAGGTACGGTATCTACAGAATAAATAGAGAATTTGTGTACGTGATAGTGGGATGATCCGAACTTATTCAATGTAAAATTCTTTGTACACTCATCACTGGCCCCGGATTGAAGACCCGGGCTTACAGGTGTGAATTAACAATAGCAAATAATGCTATGCCATCAAACGCCTGTTCCGCTAAAACAGTAATAACAAAAATATAGTTTTGGATTGCTTTGGTTTTCCTTATGTTCGTTCGTCTACATGGATGATTTGAAACTCTGCCCGCAACAATTTGTGACTGATGGAGCTACTGAAGGTATCAGAGACATTTAGTAGTGCCATCAGGATGGAATTTGGTGTGGACAAATGTGCAATCATGTATGTAAAGCGAGGAGGGATTATAGAATCTGGTGGAACCTAACTTTTGGATTCCATACACCTTAGATCCCTAGGAGACGGATCTAAGCTGTATTTCGGTATGTTGGAAGCATTAGGCATCAATGCTGCCGACATGAAACAAATGTAGAGGGAGCGCTTCTTTAACCGCCAGAATTACTCAATACTTTTTTTGCATTCCACATGTAGGTATTCTTAGGTGGTAAACTTACAATTAGCAATATTATTGCATATTGTTATTGCTTATTAAGCTGTAATTAAGTGTTAAATGGTCTTTTATCAGGTAAAAACAAGATGAGTGCCTTCAATGGTTAGGTTATGCCGGTTTTGATATATACTTTCGGCATTCCTTAATGGACTCAGGCAGAACTTGACTCTCTGCTTCGGAAGGTCTGTACATTGCTGACGGCATATTGGATGCATTACCCACGATTATCAGTGATGCGAGTGTACTGTAGTAGGAACCGTAAAACGGGGTAAATAGAAATATAATAAAATCCATTTTAAAGTTTCATCCCGATTCACCCCTGCTCTATTTACCCCGTTTTACCGTTACTAAAATCCTCACGAGATTTGCAGTCTCAGGAAATATTTACGCTTTTTCCAGGCCCTCCATGGGCCTGATGTAGACTTTTTGGCGTCTGTATCAGGCGTTTCAGGGACCTTTTTGGGGAAACCAATGGTTTTTTTGCGATTATGGATGAAGTTATCATGACGAATAATTATCGGAAATACATTGTCAATAATATCTAAATACAGTGTTACGGTTGACATCTGTCGGGCATGCCACCGACCCGGTGAATCAATCCGACATTGTTTCCGGTTGTTCTCGTCTTGCTAACGGCGACCGCTTACGCAGACACAATCTAGTAGCCAGGATTATCCACCAACAATTTGCCTTGCAGTACAACCTCGTGGAGTCTGAAGACCCATACTACAGGTATGTGCTGGGATCAATCTATCATTACTGACAGGACCATTATAGCCAATAAGCCTAGCACATTGTGGTGTATTTTTCAACTCAACTCAAACTCAAACTCAAACTATTTATTTCAAATAAACCAATTACAGGCACTTTTGAATTGTCAAGGTCGGTCAGTCAAAAAGATGAAGCTAGTTGCCCATTCCAAAGCGTAGTAGGTACCTATGGAGAAGAACGGGCAAGAAACTCCATGGACACTCTTTTAAATCATAATAATATTGTTACAAAGTATTGGTTACATCATTCATGTTCAAAATTATGCATGTGAGAACGATGCAGAACGTTAAAAGCGTCCGTAATGAAAAGCTAAAAAAAAAAACAATTCAAATATTAATTTAAATCAAAATAAGCCATGGCAGCAAAGAGTTGACCAGTCCCTACTGACGGCGCCCGTTCACGAATATGACGCATAGATTAGCACCATTCAGCTCAACCATTTTGAAGGGAGCTAAATGATCCAACACATGTGCCACCATCAGCGAGACATTAGAGTGAGCATGACATACTCTCATCCGCCAAGGCATATTCAAGTCAATGAAAGACGTACCCAGTAAATGGTAGCTTTGTAGTATGTAGCGTAGTACTCACATACGTTCTATGCAATTATACAATACTAGGAGATTGAATTTATATAATGCAAACATAGTATTTTAGAATCTTCAGCAGCTCCAACAGTATGTAGGTTGGGTAGGCGTGTGTGAAGTATTTTCAAATGCCAATCAATTTATTTATGCGTCCTGTGGAGCAGGACCAGCGTTTAGCCAAGCATTTTTGTCAGCGATGTAATCCCCCAACTTATAATATGCTTGGCTGCATAGTGTGCGTTTTATGCAAGATTTGAATTTCGTTTCATTGAGTTGGAGTATGTGGGGAGGTATTTTATTATAACATTTTAAACAGTACCCCATGAAGGAAGAGTCTACTTTTGCCAGTCTGAAACCTGGTTGACCTAATTGGTCCCTATTTCTGGTTCTATAGGCGTGTCTTTCACCTCTTTTACTGAAAAGATTTAAATTTTTCCTTACGTACATGATGTTTTCATAGATATATTGACAAGGTACCGTCATGATATTAATAATTTTAAACAGTTCCCTTAGAGAATCGCGCCTGCGTAGGCCATATATTGCTCTGATGGCTCTTTTCTGCAGAATAAAAATGGACTCAATATCTGCAGCCCGTCCCCATAGTAAAATACCGTAAGACATGATACTATGAAAATAACTGAAATAGACCAGTCTCGCGGTATCTACATTAGTAAATTGACGGATTGTTCTTACAGCATATGCTGCTGAACTTAGCCGTCTTGCAAGAGATGTTATATGAGGACCCCATTGCATCCTTGAGTCGAGCGTTATCCCCAGGAAAACAGTTTTATCGACGAATTCTAGTTTCTCTTTATTCAATACTATGTCACAATCACTACTTTTAACATTCGGTAAAGCAAATCTTATGCATTTAGTTTTTTTCCCATTTAATACTAAATTATTAGCAGTGAACCAATTTTGCACTTGCAGTAGGGCGTTATTTACGTCGTCAAGATTTGATGCACGTCTATTTATCTTAAAAATTATGGAAGTATCGTCAGCAAATAACACCATTTGTGGTTGGTTTTTTAATAAATGCGG
Source organism: Apamea epomidion (assembly GCA_947507525.1). Lineage (NCBI taxonomy): Eukaryota > Metazoa > Arthropoda > Insecta > Lepidoptera > Noctuidae > Apamea > Apamea epomidion. The sequence continues at coordinate 9,535,269 of OX382238.1, read as the reverse complement.
CAGGTCATTTATGTATACTAAAAAGAGGAAAGGACCTAATATCGAGCCTTGTGGAACACCCATTCTTACTTGTAAACCAAGTGAATTGACACCATTTATTTGAACTTTTTGCTGTCTATCATGTAAATAAGATTTTACTAAACTGAGCGCAAGTTTACCTAGTCCATAATGCTCAAGTTTCAAGAGTAAGGTTTTGTGATTAACGCAATCAAATGCCTTGGAGAGGTCACAAAAGATTCCTATGGCATCTTGGGCTTCCTCCCACGCTGTAAATATGTGTTTTAATAAAGTGACACCGGCGTCAGTCGTACAACGTCCTTTGGTGAAGCCATATTGCTGATCGTGCAAGATTTTGTTGTTGTTAAAATGATTAAGCATTTGATTGAGCATTACCTTTTCGAACACTTTGCTGAAAACCGGCAACACGGATACTGGTCTATAATTATTGGTGTCTTTGCAGTCCCCAGATTTAAAAAGTGGAATAACCTTTTCAGATGAAGAGCAATCATATTGTGGTGTATTTTCAGATGAAGAGCAATTACTGTCAGTGATTGATTTAGTGAAGGCTGTCAATGATGAAATACGACCATATTACCAGGAAATAAAGATAACCAAAGATGAAACCACAAACGAGGATGTTGTTGTATTTTTATCTCGGGCCGATGATGCTGCAACTAAAGCTCAGAACATATTTTCTTCTACTGAACTGGAATACTTTAGGGTGCTTATTGAACACATCATGAGTACTGAATCAAGGCAGATTACAAAAATCAATGCAATGAATTTAGTTAGTAGTATGAAATCTAATTTCACTAAAACTGATGCACAAGTGAGTATTGTTTTTCATTTTAATATTTTAGAACTAAATATGAGCTGAAGATGCCAAGACTCTATAAATATGGGTTTATGTTCAACTATGGGCAAATTCAGCATAAATGTAATCATTTCAATAAAAGGACCATGCAAAAATTTGTATGGGCGCTATCCCCACCCACCAACAGACATGGCACTAGTTTCAATATTATTATGGCGTCCCATGAACAGACTTATAACCATTTCCAATCCAAAAATCGATGGGGTATTTTTTTAAATAAATAAAAAATCTATTTACAAAAATCTGTTTATTTTAATTAAATAAAAACTGTAAAATAACACTTTCAAATAAAATTTAAAAGTAGGTACATAAGTAACAATGAGACGTGTGCTACGTGACATTCAATGTGTTAACCTTTGACAAACTACAACAGAAAACAATGTTTGTAGACATACCACGATAGTAGATTTCATAAGTAAACCCAATATTAATGTCTTATGTATTATACAAATGACTGCGAAAGTTCAAAAACATACATGTAATGCTTTGGAGTAACTAAAACGTCACAGCATAATAGAGATTATATAAATAATTATATTTAATATAGTATAATGTGTATTTACACCTGTAAGATTTTTTGCATGAAAACCCCATTCCTACAGCGGATGTTGTCTTAATAGAAAATCATCAGGCAGTCAACATGTATTAACTGAAAAATTTTTGAAATCTGTTGTGACATGGGTGGGTGGGGACGATTTTCTGCATGGTCCTTTATGGGGTGTTTTGAAAACCCTCAGTATGTAGCTATACATAAATGCACATCTACCAGAACCCGGGTGGTGAGCTTGTTACCACTCTGCAGGCTGGTTTTATTTTTATCACGCCATGCATTATTCGCATTTGTATTGCGTAGTTTGTGTTGATCCAAGACCAGAATATAGAAATAACATTACAATTATAACATTTCAGAAAGTGCTGAACACTTGGTGTAGAATGCGGTATTTTGATAAGGTACAGGATAACTATGCCTTAGGAGTGAGAGCCATCCATGAGTTTGAAGGATATTTTCTACAGAACATGCCACATGCTGTGGAGGAATGTTTTCTATGTAAACATATTGTTTTCAGAGTATGTGACAATTTTTTTTAAATTAGATTCTTTTAGGCTTTATTTGATAGTGCGAATCACCACCTACTTTATTGTTTGAAATTATTTTCACATCATAACTAACTGGTGACCCACTCCTGCTTCGCGCGGTTTTTACGACTTGACCAAACATCTAGATTACTTTATTATATGAAAGATTAATATTAATGTATAACACACAAACCTTTAGGAAAAAATTCTATAAATGATGGCAAAAACCGCATCAATCCGTTCCATAGTTTAGAAGAACAATGCGGTCACACAGACAGACACGAAAAGTGACTTTAATTTATAATATCTACAAGCATTATTTTATTATCTTCTTTTCGTGTCGATGGTACTCATCGTCGATATTTTATATTCTTTGAGCCCAGTAGGTGGTGACGTTGATTGCGGCACCAGTGGCATTCATTAAGTCATCCAAGGTGCAGGTGACCGGGCACTTAGGGCACTCCAGCAAGTGGGGATGAGTCAGTAATCCCCCATTTCGACAAGTTGGGTCTGCAGCGTCCTACTTGGGTACGCAATCGATTGAGAGCTTTCCATATAGGCTACTGCAGATCACGGCGGAGCATTTATTATGGAAACAAACTTGACACTTGAATTATCTAGGCAACTTACACCTGTGATAACATCAATGGAAAAGCATGCCAGCATCAATGATAACATGCATTGTTTGCTCTGAAGAATTGGGCAGGTCCCAGCTTGTAGTAATATGTCTTAAAACCTAACATTATGTTATTTCAGGGCTACAATTGTCCAGGATGTGCTCAAGCTGTCCATACAAAATGCTTGATGCGGTATATAGAGAGGGTTCAGAACTGGCCCTGTTGTAAAATTGATTTTGAGCAAGAACAACTGGAACGCTTGGATGCTGAAAGGTTAGTTTCATATTACTTGATCAACCTGGGTTCAATACCTGGGTTGGGCGAAGTTTTATTGGGTTTTTCCTATACGGATTTCTCAGTAGCAGCCTGAGGGCTTGTTCATTCATGAAACGTATACAGAACTGCGAGATGTGAATGTGTTTTATACACCTGTGCCTAACCCTTAGGGGTATTTAGGTGTGGCTTTATTTTGTATTCATTGTATAACGTTAAGTCAGGTTTAAACCTATGGTTGCACATGCAAAGAATAAAATGTCTGACAGACTTCCGATAGGTACCTATTCAGATTTTTTTTGTAACTTACGCAAAATTATGCAGCTTAATTTTGCTATGAATATTTTCAGGACTGATAAAATTACCGTGGCTTGGTCCACATTTCCTTTCCTTGTTATCAAATAAAATAAAATAAAGTTAGTGTAATAATATTTGATAGTATTTTTGTTCAGTGCCAGATTACAACCGACGCAAGTTCTGGATAATACACGACAGTCTGAAGAAAACAACACTGTAACAGAGCCTACACAAGCTTTAGAATCATCTGAACTGATGGATGAGACGCAAGAAGTCATACCAGAGATCTCACAGAGATTAACTAGGAAGCGAAAGCGGCAAATGTAAAATAATAATGATACTACGTTGCTAATGCTAATTCATTACTGTTTGGTAAGGTCACCCATTTGTCATTAAATGCATCCCGTAGAAGTAGCAGTATTTACAGTTTTTAGATGAAAATGAAACCCACTTTTGGTTTGTAGTTTTGTACTTTTGAATCATGCAGTCATACTTAATTATAATTTATCTAGAATCAAATTGACTATTCATTGGCTTAAGGTGGATGCTTCAAGGTATCCCGCGAAATTAAAATTTTCTTACGTTTTTTGCAATTTGCTGGTCAGTACTAAGTTGTACAGATAGTTCAACTCAGATGTGCGCGCGGCGCTATGAGTGCGTGCGCTTGTAAATATACAACTTTCATTTGTGTGGCAGTGACGTGGCAGTCGTCGTCCGAGCAAAACGTGTTCTTATCGCTTTGTACAAGGTATACCCACACAAAGGGCCGCGCGCCCAACTGAGTTGAACTCTCTGTACGTTGATTAAAATATGATTCGCGGCCGTAACAAATATGTATTTACAGGATTATAATCATTAGAATCAGTAATACAACTTATTAAGTTAGCATAATCCTAAAATGTCAAGATTTCATGAAATAGTTATTCAGTAGGATAACTTGATCTTAGAGAGTTGTGTTGTGACTTTAATGATTATAATTCTGTAAATACATATTTGTTACGGCCGCGTATCATATTTTAATCATTGTACAACTTAGTACTGACCAGCAAATTGCAAAAAACGTAAGAAAAATTGAATTTCGCGGACTACCTTGGAGCATCCACCTTAAGGGTTAAAATTCAGGAACATGTTCGGCGTCAATCTTATTATTCTCATCATTATTCATCATCTATGTAAAACCACCTAAATAACGTAAGCATGCCTTTCTACTATTTCAGTAACTAAGTTTTAATCATTCCATCAAATAAAATCTTCACAAAACAATAACTCACATAAATCAATACAGTGCTATATGCTTTTGTATCTACCCTAACCATTTAGGAAAAGGCACAACATTACTGAATAACATCCAAGTCATCAATACTAGGGCACGCCACGATAGCGGCGGTAAGACCCCTCTTTGAGGAGTGGCTAGAGAGGCGTCACGGCGCTCTCACCTACCGCCTGACGCAGGTCCTCTCCGGACACGGATGTTTAGGGAGGTTCCTGCATATAATCAGGCGGGAGGAGACGCCCGGGTGTCACCACTGCGAGGATCGCCCAGAGGACACGGTGGAGCATACGGTGGAGGTCTGCCCCGCTTGGGCAGAGCACCGCCGTGTCCTCGTAGAGGCGATCGGCAGCGGCGGCGACCTCTCGCGCCCGGCCCTGGTGCAAGCCATGGTCCGGGGCGAGAGGGAGTGGGAGGCGGTCACCTCCTTCTGCGAAGCAGTCATGCTAGCGAAGGAGGTGGCGGGATGGGCGAGGGAGAGATCCTCACGCCTCAGCCGCCGAGGGAGACGCTCCGGGCGTCGGGAGCCGCGTGACGACTCCCGGCCACCGTAGGCGCGGGCCTGCGGGCGGAGAGCAATGGGTAGCTCTCCGTCCGATCAGGACCAGGCCCGTGCCGGACGGCGTGTATGTGTTCCACGCGCGCCTCAAAGAGATGTCAGCGTAGTTGACGGGGCCCGACAGGGCCGAAGCCTGCCGGGGTAGCGGGATCGTCCAAAAGGGTTACCGCTGCCCTGGTACATAAAGGGCTAAGGAAGGAACACGGGTGGGTTTTAGTCAGTAAGAGTCTGACACTCCCTTCTGCTCCACCCAGAGCGGGAGGGGTCATTTGATGATTTCCCATCCTGAAAAAAAAAAAAAAAAAGTCATCAATACTGCTTACTGTTCATCCATCGCTATTTGTACTACATACAGGCTGATTTTTTAAAGACCAGCCAAATTTAAGGATGTGGTATAGACCATCAAACTGAACAACTTTCTCCATGGGACAAATAGCGTAATCGCGAAAATTTTATCAACTGTCCCATAGAAAACTTACCTAACCTACCTTAACCTTACATAACCTACTCGACCTAAATGCATGGGACGGCTGAATTTTTATTCGCGATTACGATGTTGGTCCCATGGAGAAAGTTGTTCAGTTTGATGGTCTGTACCACATCCTTAAATTTGGCTGGTCTTTAAAAAATCAGCCTGTATAGTATCTATGTGCCTTATGTGTTAAATGTGATATTTTGTTTTACTTCTTAATAATACTAATCTTAATCAATTCCAGATCACCACAAATAAAAGTTCCTAGTACACGTTCTACAAGTAACGAAACTGTAGCAAAGCCCATACGAGTGCCTACTACCCAAAGTTCTACAAAGGACAATATTGTCGAAGACCTATCACAAGTTCCTACTACACGTCGTTCTACAAGAAATTGTACAGTAGCTGAGCCCGATCAAGTACTTACGACACTTCAATCTACAAAGGGCAATATTGGCGAAGAGCCGACCCAAGTATCTAATACAACTCCTACAAAGGAAAATATTGTCGAAGAGCCAACACAAGTATCGACTACAAGTCATTCTAAAAGCATCAGTACTGTAGCCAAGCCTATTCAAGTTCCGACACGTCGTTCTACAAGGAACAATACTGTAACAGAAGTTCAAGAGTCATTTAAAAGCTTAGATATGACTGAGAAAGTCAAACTTGAGACCACGCAGAGAGTAACTAGGAAGAGAAAACAGCAAATGTAACTTGCTACTAATTGATGAATGATTTCTCTTTGGTAAGGTTACTTAATTGTCTATGTTTGATTAGTTTTTTTTTTTTTTATAAAGTGTGGCATTTGACGTTTAGTTATTTTTGTTTTTAAATTGTTCCGTAGGTTTTTTTGTTATTATTGATTACCTTATAGAAATATCTGTTGATCTCGACCTTTCTTGTTTCTTTTTAAATGCCATGTTATATGATTTAAGAGCTGTTGATTGTGTATTGCAGTTTTCGAGTAGTCAGCAGATATTTAAGCCGAAACTTTTTAGTTTTTATTACATGGATAGATTATTTAGCAATGACACATTTCATAAGCGATTTAAACCCACTTTTCAATACTTTGATTTCTTATTAATAGGGCTATCTCATTGACAATCCAAAGCCTTTTTGTATTTGTTTGCCCTTGCTAAATAATTTATCACTATTTGAATAGGCTTTAAACTATTTTTATAATTTTCGTACCAAAAAATGTTATTTGTCGATTTCAAATAAACGCAAGATTAAAACGGAAAACTAATTTAATTATTCTAATTAACAGTTAATTAGTCATTAATAATAACGTAATCTAAAACATACAATCGTATTTAAATCGCTAAATAAACATTCTGGACTTTCCTCTGAACGATTTTAGCGGATTTCGGGTAATAGTCCAGTAGGTACTTCCATTGGTCCAACTTCAAATAAACGATGTCGACGACAGTGCGCGCTCGGAAAGAAAAATGGTGCACCACTCCCACGAATAAACCCTACAAAATAATAGATTTTATTAGATACACGGCAAACAACAGGTTGAAGATACAATAATCAAGCAACTTTTAGAAATTGTTGATTTTTTCTATCAACATTTTCCTTTCAAAAACTCGTTTTCTTTCGATTGCTTATTTAAATAATATCAAAATCATAGAACCTGGGCGATCCCAAAGCTGTCTTCCGGTCCTAACACATCATAGATTGACTCCGTCAAGTTCGGGTGCACTGTTAGCACTTCAACCTGAAAGTAACAATTACAAATGACTCATTCGGTTACATTCGAATTAAGAGCTCTATGTCGTATAAGACAAAGTTCAATTTCCATTGCAACAGTTTATTTAGGACCTTTTTATTACACACTGTCAATCAAAAAACAAGTTAGAGTACATAACGCTAAAGTAGATAGTTGATTAAATAGCATATACGTGTAAATTATCTAAGATCAAAAGATTCAAGTATACATAATAATGATTAAATAAGTGCCATATTGTCGATGATATCATGAGTGAGATTACCTCACACACTTACCTGTCCTCTATGTATGAAGTAGATGCATTGGTCTGAGTCACCGCATTGAACGATATAGTTGCCAGGGAAGAACACACAGTGTTTCATCCACATAGCCAGCATTCTTCGGAAATCGTCGTCAGTTTTGCTGAATATGACAGATTCCCGAATGTGCGACCCGTATACGGCCTGCATTACTTGGCAACGGAGACGGAATGGTAGCTTGTAGACTAAGGCTGGCATCTGTAGTAAGTATTTATAAAATATACAGTGTTGGATATGGGTTGTTAGGTTGATCAATACAAAATATATTGGGTGAAGTTTAGCGAAATACATACTGTAAATATCTATAAAATTCAAGAGTAATGACAAAACATAGTCACAATTATGTAAATAATTCCAATGTTTATGTACGGTCATTTAAATCTCTTTTGAATTAACTACATGTATTGGGATGTCACATTATAAATTAGCATTTGCCAATTTGGCAACGAGACAGGTGGGCGTCGTAAAGGCTAAACAAATGAGGATCATGCCAAAATATCTTTTTTGTTATTGGCTATGTTGGCCCTTCCCCTAAAATTCCGATGTCTTATTTTGTAGTGTAGACATTTTATTTTTAACGAAAGTTAATACTTCCTTTGGCGGTCTTAGTAGTTATGTTTTTGAAAGAATTGATGGACACCTGTTTTCCTTGTTGTCTATTCCATAGCTCGCGTACATAGTCCCACATTTTACTCATTTGATGGACACTCAGATCCATATCTCGCAGTCCGTCTCTCAATTCGTTGATGTCGTAATCGTATGCTATGCGAGATGACGAATGAGCCGTGATCATTGCTGACATTTCTGATATAAGAAGCCCTGAGAAATATAAAAAGGTATTCACTTATATAAAGTCTGCTGAGCAGTAACCTGAAACTTTTTTAATGTAAATTAAGCATGCCAGACACGAATTCTTAAAGTGGTTGACGTTAAAAAGAAGGCACGTCCATGGTTACAATTGACATGTATGTCGTTGGAGTAAGAGCGGTTGTCATAGTGCAAGTGTGAAGTGATACTAGCGACGCGCGGTTGTAGTCTAAAATATATTTTAGTGCATGCTTAAACTTTATCTCATACCTGTGCAAAACTTAATAACGATAATAACTATGATAGTCTCAATAACTTCGAAACTGTTTTGTGAAGACACATCACCAGTGCCGGTTATTGTTAGTAAGTTGATCATGTACCACAGCGCTGCCACGTATAGGGCAAAGTAATTGGCCTGTGAAACAAAAAAGATTATTCGTGGTTTTGTAAGTTAGTTGTAAGTAACTTCTTTCCCTGATACTTATGCTACACCAAAAACAGTTCTTCGCTTTTCGCGTGCCTTGATTATCTTATACTATCGCCCTGCTGGGAAAACCATCTCCCACACCTTCTGCCTTCTGTAATGTGATGTACCTACATACAAAGAAGGTGCAACTTTTCATTCCCTTCTCAGAACAATTCCGATTGTTTCCCCTTGTAGCAGTGGTGTGGGACCACTACCACAAAGGGGAACCACCGGGGTTCTTTGTCTTGAGTTACTCGTTCAGTTAGCAAGATTACCGCGCACCTTCAAAGACCAACTGTTCGATAAAATGCGTCAATAATAACCTCAGAATATTTAGCCCTCAAATTGAGTGCTTCCTTGGACATCCAGTTAGCCGACGTGCAGTGCACGGGAGTTATGCACGATAACTTGAAGAAAATGCAAGCGTTCACATGCGATAATATCGATGCCCATATGGCTATTGTTCTGAAAATTTTCAAAACTGTTAGTTATGGGAAGGTACCAATCGCCAGCTTTAGTTTTAAGCAGGGTCACTGTGAGCCTCCATGGAAACGAAGTCGCTATGGCATATTGTGAGTAGAGCGGTAATGTGACGTAAGTTGAAAATGTATAAAAAAATAAATAGAACAGCGTAATGCTAGCTCACTTTCGCTGGCTGTCAATGATCAAGTGTTACGTTAGGTGTAAACTATCCCCGGACTTTCTGTGGACTCAACTAGCCCACTATATTCTTGGTAGAAGTAGCCGTGTTAAAAATATATATTGATACTTACGTCAGTTTAAACAATAAATTCGCTGAACCAATACTCGATTTCCTATGCGTTCGATAAGTAAATAAATACGAAATTCTTATTAGTTGAGGCGAGCGCGAATAGCAGAACAAAGCCATTTTCATAGGTGTTGTCAAAGACAAAACGAACACGAGGTAGCATACCAGAAAGTTTGCTAGAAAGTCCCTTCTTCGAAGATATACTTTGGAGAAATACCTGGAATGCAACAAAATTGTGTTCAATCCCAAGCTTGCCCAAGATGGTAATAGGGCGGTTTCAGAAGTCTGTTTAACTCAGCTCTATGATGACGATGCCTTCTAGCCGATTTCGGCCACAGCGACTGCATTCCTGCGATGCGATTCATGCGATGGTGGATGCTTGGGATCGGGGTAGTTGCATGCTCTCATGTGACTAGCATAATTATCCTACCTTGGCCGCGTAACTCCGAGCACAAAGCGGACATGTCAGAACACATTTGACGACATGATAAATTATAGCTGTTGGTGGTCTAGAAAATTACTTCATTATAACATCAATGAAGAGTTAGCTCAAAAGGACTCACATTTTCCTGACTTTCTTTGGATTTAAAACATAATCTCCATATCTGTTCATGTAACCGCTATGGACGTCCAGAAAAACTTTAAATAGAAACACGATGTCGAATATGACGCAAGCGTGGAAGAAATATGGTACTGAGAGAAACGCCATTTGGTATACAAGCAACATGAAATCGCAGTAAGATATGAGAAGAATGAGATACTCTGAAAATATACAATCAAATTTACCGTTAACATCAATACATTTAGAATACTAGTGTTAACTTGTGAGTTTTATAGGAATAAAGCGATTCCCTTACCCATAAATGTGACTAATTTGCTATCCGGTATGATGCTGCTACGGAACCATCTGGAATATAATTAATGATTTAGCTAATTTTAATGAAACAGTCCTCACAGGTAGGTAATTCGGGCTGGTGTCCGCAACTCTACATGAAATTTAACAGTCCTCATACTTTAACCTTAATGATTAAAACATTCGCGTTCTCAGACATTTATAATAATGACCTGTGTGGCTTGAAAAACATAAGCGCTGCCGGAGTATAATCAACGTTTCCTGCCGATGTGATGGACTTGGATCCGTGCGATTCTGCGATGCTTTTGTCTGGACTCTGAAAAGTGGAACAAAGAATTTATTTAAAGGAGTTTTCTAACTATATGTCTTGTATAATCCTTTAGAAGTCAATGACAGAGCATCAAGCTTTAATGGTACAGAATACGCGAATCTGGGTGCATAGATGACGCTATTACCACAAGCACTTAACGTATTTTTTTTTTTTGTTGATTTGAACACAACGTTAATGCAGTAGGTAACGAATCTTTAGGCTCACTCACATCTATTTATTTGACAAGCTATGGGAAAAGATTATTTACTCTGTGTGCTGCTAGCGCCACTAGTGGTGAAAGTTGGCGGCTTTCTCTCCCATTTTGACGGCACGGTTGGCGCCGTGGAAGCGATTGACTGCTGCGCTGCGTGTCGCGGGTTCGATTCCCGCACGGAACAAATATTTCTATGGCCTACAAGTAGTTGTTCCGGGTCTGGCTGTTTGTGTATGCGAGTTTAAATGTTTGTAAACGCACCCACGATATAGGAGAAATTCCTAGTGTGGCGCAACGTTTAAAAAAAAAAAAAAACTTTACCTCTACATATACACTTGCATCTATTTCAACGTCCTCTTCCTCCTCATCTCCAGTTTCGTACGACAGAGGAAAAATCGTTAACTGCTAAAAAAAAAAAACAAACGCAAGAATTAATACGCAAGAAATACAAAACAAACATTAAAAATGTTAATTATAATATTTAAGTACTTCCGTGCTGTTCCTTTCAGATGCTATCGTCGGCAAAACGTAGTCTTTCGCCGCAGATTCAACTGAATGCTTTACTTTTTTTAGCACTGATGGGTAACTCTGCAATGTAAGATTTTTACATTATTTTATCTATAGAACGAATTTAGAATTTACTCAAGCTAGTACGAAGTTATTGTGCATATTTGTAAGAAACTATTGATCACAATCACTTATATGAAAATGCAAATTAATTTCAGAAGTATTATAAGGTTCATATTCGTATGGAACGCTTACTGGACTTAGCTTGAGTATTGCGGTCTTAGAGACGTTCTTGTATTCTAAAGTTTTGATGAAATACCTTCAATAGTGCGTAGAAATCCCTCCCTTGAATACAAAGCAAGTCAATGTTCCGACTTGCAATAACATTTGACATGGTCAGATATTTTGTGGCTCCTCTTATGTTACCGAATATTCCTCCTGGCCCCATACAGGCCTCCACTTCATTTATATTTGACATTATATCCACCTGTTAAAAAAAAAAAAAAAAAAAACTTATTTTAAAGTGATTGGCCTGATTAACAATATCCAGATAGGCAGTATCTGCCAGCTAATTTATCGGAATCTCATCCAGTGGAAACAAGCCATAATTAGGCAATAATAAAAAACATGGTTTAGAATAAATACCTAAAAATTTAAAATAGAGTACAGTTGCTAATTTGCCCAAACTAGGTTGAACCTGTGCTTCAGGCTAGAAAGTGCATAAATACTTAATGTAACAAATTAAAAATGAGTATAAAGTAAAAACTAAACTAAAACTTCCAAAGGGGGCTGTGGGGCTGCCGGACACGCCTTGTCGACCTACCTAAATTCTGGAAAAGGAGGATTCAGATATTAAAATCGTTGGAAAAAGCTCTCTTCGTCTCCTTGGGTCTCCAATCTTTGAAAATTCCTTTTCCGAATTTATTAAGGAAAAAATACAAAATTTTAACGACGTTTCGGAAAGACTGTTCCAAATTAATATACCTTAATTCGTTACTGCTGTTTCGGCCCTAAATTAACTTATTTTCTTCGCGCTTCCCATTTATGGACTCATACTCACCTTTTAGACAAAATGGACCAAATTATCAGGCATACATTAACTTCGATTTTATATGTGGCCATGGACGACCGAGCTTGGGCACAAGCTACTGTTCCCATTCGTATGGGAGGCCTCGGCGTCCGCACAATTTCTAATATTAGTTTACCGGCTTTCATATCCTCGGCCCATGGCACTGAGAAATTAATCAGGAAAATCCTAGCCTCCACACTGATTAATTTTGATGTGCCGTGCTTCACCAAGGTTATGGATGCCTGGAGACTCGCCTGCTCGACCTCAGATCTACCCGATAATCCATTTTCCCAGAGACGGTGGGATGAGCCGCTCTGCAGAGTAGTTCAGGATAATTTACTTGACACGTCTGTTACTACTGCGGAGCGTGCGCGCCTGCTGGCTGTGGGTAAATGGGAGTCGGGTCTGTGGCTTCATGCACTACCGTCGTCGAACATAGGCACTTTGTTCGACGACAATACTTTCCGCCTCGCTGTTTCCTTACGACTAGGAGCACCTTGTGGTTCTCCTCATCGCTGTCACTGTGGCGAAGTTGTCAACAGCACCGGACACCACGGCCTGTCTTGCAGCCGAAGTGCGGGTCGCTTAGCGCGGCACGCAAACAATAACGACATCATTCGACGAGCTCTTGTCACCGTCGGCGTTCCAGCTGTATTAGAACCCAAAGGTTTGGCACGCGCCGATGGCAAGAGATCGGACGGCATGTCTTTATTTCCATGGAAGGTGGGTAGGCCTTTAGTGTGGGATGCAACTTGTGTCGATATTCTTGCGCCATCCCATCTTCTAGGGTCGGCGTGCTGCACTGCTGTTGCTGCTGCGGCTGCTTAACCTTATTGATAATTATATTTTCGAGCCGTTTGGGGTTGAAACCCTCTGGCCGTGGGGTCCGAGTGCGCATGGTCTTTTTAAGGAAATATCGAAACGACTGGTTGACACTTCCTATGACCCAAGGACTGGCTTTTACCTTGGTCAGAGGCTAAGCATTGCCATACAACGTGGCAATGCCGGCAGTGTCTTGGGTACATTACCAATCGACAGCGATGCGGATGAATTTTTCGACGCTATGTTTTAGTATGTAAATAGTTTTAGTTAATTTAGGATATGATTTTGTTATTTTATTTTTATCTTGTACATTAATTGCGTTATACATGTTGTTGAGAAGCAATTTTAAATTGATTAAACTAACTTAGGTAAATAAAAGTAATATAGCATGCACTTCTATTTGCAGACAACTAGATCTTCTCGCTGTGCATAATCAATGGTTAGTAAATATTTAACTCATTTTTTTACAGTAATTTAATTTATAGATACTTAGGTACTTATGATAAATGATTAATGTTTTTATTTTGTAAGTAGGTTTGTACAAATACTTTTACACGTCAATCATATTTTAAAACTAGATGAGGTCGGCGTTTCCTATCTGACTAGTCTGAGAAGAAAGGCCGAAACAAACTCAGAGGTCACAGTCTCTTTTAAAGTCCAGACATAATCTTGGTCAGATCATATGAAGACCATGTAGGTCGATGTCTGAGATGGTCTTTTGAGGAAAGAACCACAAAGATTGAGAGGACCTGTCCAGTCAGTGCACGCATTTGTCAGAAATCGTGCAGCTCAACTCAAAACTTAAGGAGCTCAACGATTCGACGAACAATACCAAAGAAAGGACATTTGGGTAGGCCACATTAATTACTCAAACTGCCAGACCATGACAAAAACTAAGAGAACAGGGAGAAAAATAATATAAATAAAATGACCCACATAGTCTTCACATTCACAATAATTAAAATAATAAAATACTTTACAAAGTAAGCAAATGTCATAGTAGATCAAATTCATTAATGTCAAAGTGAATATAAAAAAAAATCAACAACGGAACAAAAAAAAAAAAAACATTAAATATGTAAAAATTGGAAGCAGCTTAATACCAAGCCTTTTTGTCCTCGATATAAGCCTTAACGGTATAAAAGGCTTTCTGGCACACTTACGTTTAATGAATGATTTGAATTTATTAAGGCTTAGATCTTGAACGGGGCTTGGAACTTTATTGTAGAAGCGTATACATTGGCATCTGAACGAGCCACCTATTTTCTTGAGCCTTGTTGTAGGTACAACAAATTTGTGGTTGTTCCTAGTATTTATATCATGGATAACACTGTATTTTTTAAATAATTTTATATTTTTATGGGTATATAAAAGATTTTCATAAATATACTGAGAAGGCACAGTCATAACATTAATTTCTTTAAATTTGTCTCTGAGCGAGTGTTTCGGACTTAATTTATAAATTGATCGAACAGCTCGCTTCTGCAAAACAAAGATAGTCTGAATATCAGCGGCATTTCCCCACAATAGAATACGGTACGACATTACACTATGAAAATAGCTAAAGTACACTAAACGGGCTGTCTCTATATCAGTTAAATTACGAATTTTTCTAACAGCGTATGCTGCGGAACTTAGCTTTTTTGACAATTTATCTGTATGTGGACCCCACTGAAGCTTAGCATCCAAAGTTATGCCCAAGAATACTGCGCTGTCTTCAGGATTCAATTCTTCGCCCTTTATCAACACATTAGTTTTCACCTGTCTAACGTGAGGTAACGTAAACTTAATGCATTTGGTTTTTTCTGGTTTAGAAGTAAATTATTAACATTGAACCAGTGGACTACTTTAGAGATCGCGCTATTTACATCGTCAGTAACCTGCTGCTGACGTTTAAGTTTAAACAAAAGTGAACTGTCATCTGCAAACAACACTATATCACGATTATCCTTTATTAGGTACGGCAAGTCATTAATATAAATAAGAAACAAGAAAGGACCAAGAATTGAGCCCTGTGGGACTCCCATTGTTGCTATAGATCCCGGAGATATTTTTCCATTAACATCAACGCTCTGAATCCTGTTACTCAAGTATGAAGTAAGAAGATCCAGAGCAGCGTTCCGGATCCCGTAGTGGCGGAGTTTCCTGATTAATGTTTCGTGACGAACGCAATCGAATGGCTTGGACAAATCACAAAAGATGCCCAAGGCATCGCATTTGTCTTCCCATGCATTATAAATATGTCCTATAAGTTCAACATCAGTAGTTGAACTACCCCTTGTAAAACCGAACTGTTTGCTATGTAATAATTTGTGTTTATTAAAAAATCTTTGCATTTGTTCTAAAATTAATTTCTCAAAAATTTTACTAAATGTAGGTAGTACGGAAATAGGTCTATAATATGTAACATGTTCAAAATGAAATTCCGAATCGCAACCATTAACATTTTCCATAAGCAAAGACTCAGCAACAGAAGGTGATGAGTTTAGGGATTTAGTAGTTAAAACGGGAATATCTGAAAAGAAATTTTCAAATGCCTCGGCGACTTGTGAGTCTAATTTGTTATGTTGTCATTAATCGACAGGCTGTAGTCAGTATTTCGATTACTAGACCTTCCCGTTTCACTATTAATAATATTCCAAGTCGTTTTAATTACATTACTACTGTTTTTAATCTTTGAACCCAAATAACGTGACTTGGCCATATAACAAACTTTTTTAAATAATTTTGAATAATTTCTAACATACAAATTAAATTCATCAGTGTTTACGTAAGTCCTTTCATTGTACAGTTCATAAAGCCGCGTTCTACTTTTATTAATACCGACGGTAGCCCAATCACTGAAACATGTGTTACTATTAACGGAGATATTCTTGGGAATAAAGGTTGAATTAAATTGTTTACAGTAATTATATATTAAAAAAATTATCATATAGATGTTTAGGAACCGCATGAATTGACAAAACTGGTAATTTCTCAGTGAGTTTAGTTTTGAAAGCCTCTAAGCGACTTGCAGTTTTGGGGTTAACAGTGATATCTTTTTTAACCACTATTTTGTTTTGATTTTGAATAGTAATCTTTTGCCCACAATGATCAGAATCTAGTAAATTTATAATTTCTTTGTGGCTTGGTATAATATCTGTATAAATATTATCTAGGCATGTGGCACTAGTAAGGGTTATTCTTGTGGGCTCCAAAAATAGGTTTACAAGATTGTAGGACTGAAACAGACTTATAATTTTACTACAAGAACTTGAGTTGCAAATCCTGTCTAACACTTCATCCATTACCTTTACCATTATCGACACCAAGAACTGGTGGCTTTTCAGCCAATGTTCTGTTATACAAAGAATATCAATACTATTAAAATTCATAAATAATTCTACTTCTAAATCTTTGTTCATAAATCCTTGAATATTTTGATGCACCAGGTTGATACTATTTACTGATTTTAAAGCCTTTTTTGAGTTGCTTTTGCAATTCTGTACAATATAGCTAGAGGTTGCCTCTATTGTCTTACTTTCTAATTTAAATTATTAGCAATGTCATTAATTGTGACCAAATTAGTGGCAGAATTATTTATAATATCATTGCATTGCTCAAAAGAAGCAAGTTGTTTAGCCAAATTTTTGGCTGTAATTGAAAAAAAATATTTAGACAGATAGTACATAACAATGTTGTATCTATCTTTTGTCAAATAGAAATCATTACTAACATAATTGTTAATATCAATCAAATGGAACAAGTTATTATTAAATGTCAATTTATGCATTGTCATATTTAATTCAAATCTTAAGCTATTTTCTTCCTGTGGCAAACTGTTACTATAAGGGAATGTAAACAACACAACTTTTCTTAAACTAAGATTGCATAATGTTTTATGATACTGGAGCAGTTCTCATTTGTTTACATTTCCCCTATTACCCACAAAAATTAATAAAGTTGTATCCTGGGTAAAGTTACATTTAATTTTTTTTTTCATAATATGAAAAGTTTAGTTTTATTATCTTTAAGCTTAGTTTTATTATCTTTCAGCAAAGACATGTTTTGAGGTTACATTAAATATATATATATCTCATATTCATCTTCAGCTTATAACTTACCTTTCCTCTATAAATGATATACATTGTATCGATAACTTCGTTCGATCTCATAACCATGTAACCCTTCTGGAAGTAAAGTTCCTTTAGTTTCTTGGCAAAAGCCCTGAAGAAGGAATACTCGACGTCTTCGAACAATGGGATTTCTCTTAACGTTTTTTCGTACATGTATAATACTGCGTCTTCATTCAAGTTTGCATGTAGTTTACCGAGTATAGATTGGTGCTGCACAGAAAATGACCTCTTTTTGGCAAGTAATTATGCATAACTTCAAAAAAGCTGTTAACTACCTGGTCTTCTGTTTATTGTAATGATGATAAATGATTTTTATTTCTTTAAGGTTGGTTCAAACACTTTTTTACACATCAATCATAGTTTTAAAACAGGTCGGCATTTCCTATCTGACTACTCTGAGAAGAAAGGTCGAAACAAACTCAAAGGTCTCTTTTAAAGTCCAGACATAGGTACTCTTGGTCACGTCATGCGAATAGCAATTGGTGTCTGAAATGGTCTTTTGAGTTATTATCTGTCGATCTCTATAAGATACTGTGTTTATGGAGTTTGGCATGCCTGTATTTTGTAAAAGAGTGGAAATGTTTTCTTTATGGTCGTGTTTGAATTTGTAGTTTTTTCATGTCTGTATTACATATATGTATTGTTTTGTGCCTGTTTTGTATGAACTGTATTGTGCTAAGCTATGAACAATGATCGCAACTGCATTTTCGAAGCAACAAATCTTCTGATTGCCTCGTGTTATAAAAAACACATACCGACCATCCACCTGTTCTCTTCCACTGGTACTTCCAGTATTCTATGACCGTCTTCTTTAATGCAAACGGTACCTTCTCTCTATTCAGAAACATTTCTAAATGTTTCAGATCTTCTTGAAACTTCGTCACTACTTGATCTGCCATGGCTTTCAGTGATGCTATTCTTGCGTATACATATCTAAAAAAAATACTGAGTTGTTCAAAACAATTGCAATTATCTTCATTGTTGAATTCGCACTCTAATCTAAATTATTTCAGGAACTACTTAGTATGTGAACAGTACAAACACACTTTCCAACACAAAAAATGAAATATAACATTTAAAAAATAGCAATGAACTCACCCAAAAAATAGGACTCCATGAATATTGACACAAATGCACAATATCATGTGGACTATATTCTGAGGAGTGATATCGCCGAAGCCAGCACCACTGAAGCTCGTCGCTGTCCAATAGTAAGCCAGCAGGAATACTTTAGTTGGTGACAGGTGGTTGCCTTCTATTATTCCTACTCCGTCTATCCAAGACCCTATAACGAAGCTGTTTGACAAACAAATTGATCGGGACATCTTCTAAAGACATGTTTGTGCAGGAAAATATGTTTTAAATTCTTCTTCTTTTCGAGTCGATGGTACTATTCAGGATTGTTGGGTCCAGTGGGTGGCCACGTTAATAGCAGAGTCAGTGATGTGTGCGTGTGGATCCTCAAAGGTGCGGGCTTATGAACACTTGGGACATCCCCATGTGGGTCATGTTCTGGACAGCACTATATACACATTGGGTATCGAACAAGTCTATAAAACTCCATTTAGCCAAGTTGTATTTGCAGCCTGGAAATTATATAATATTCAACATACTTGCCTTCCTGACAAACCATATTGCCATTAGGATGATAATCAGTCTTCATATAAGGTACTTTCTGCGGTAGTCTTGATATTTTATATTCGAAATCTTCCGGATCATCGGCCTTGACGTATCTACAGGATAATTGGATCAACACCGAAGTATAGAGGTTTAAGAAGAATAGTGTTAGAAGAAGAAAGTGGACCACACTCATGATGTATGCCTGAAAAAAATGGTTAGATCACAATAAAGACGAATCTGAGGATATATGGTTCCACCTTGAACACTCATGACGAGAGTTAAGAGAGGTATAAAGTACTTATAGTAATTACCCGTCTCAAAGCACCAATAGATTCGGCCCAAGACGCAGCATACAGTTTAATGATTTGCGAAACGTTAATCATTCTCAACGCGCAGTGGAACATGTGATCGTTGTACTCGTGTTCTTCGTCGGAATGATCTTCGTTATGTTTGGGGACAAATAGCTTCCAGATAGCGTACCAAGGGAAACATGTTATGAAGTCTACTACGAACTGCCCCTGAAATTAGAATTGAATTGTTTATATCAGGGGTTGTCAGAAATGTGTCCGTTTAAATGGCGCGGCCAAATTACTTATTTATCGCATGACTTCTATTGGGTCCTTTTTTTCTCATGTCTTACCATGCCACCTCGTAAAAGCCACCAGCCGGTCTATTCTGTAAACAAAATCACCGTGCAAACTTAGGTGAAGTGAGCTTGCAGAGAGGTGCCATTCCTCCTGATACTAGGGATTGACACTATTGACAGCTCGCTTCACCTAAGTCTTCGGTGAGATTGTTACAGAATACATCGGCAGTTACCCAGAACGCCCTCTATCGTGTTCAAGGTGAACTAAATTTCCGCCGTTCTCAATTTTTTTCCAACATTGAAGTATTAAACTAATTTTAGGCCTCACCTGTAGATAGTGCTTTGCTGTCATATAAGGATGGTATATCAACTGGTTTTTGGAGCCGTAATACGCCACATGTAGCATCAAATACATATCTATGTAGCAGATGGTTTCCAAAATCACAAGTGTCACGTTAAATGATCCAAACTGTGGCGCCATAGATACTATCACCTTGAAGTTTCAAGAAACGGAAGTTGTTTATGAGAATAAGTATGCGTTAAGTTTGACTGTGTCGAAATAGACACCCACCTAGGTGTTTATGTATACGGATCTTCAGATTGTGTAGGTGCCTAATTTATTTAATTGGCGGAAGTAACTAGGTACTATTGCATTATTCAATACCATATTTAAAATACCGCTTCTGTTGCGTTTCACCTTTACAGATCTGTCGTCAACATTTCTGTCTTACCGAAAACGCAAGGATGACTCAGTGTAAAATGCATAAAATTAAATAAAAATAAAAATAAACAAGCTTCCCTATTCGACCAACTCCATTTTCACGCTAAATAAATAACAATAGATTTGATAAACACGTCTAGACGTTCCAAATCTAGACGAATAGTTGATCATATAGGTGTCATAAAACATGAAAATAGAAACTCACGGGTATCAGAAGACACAATAAAAATGCAGTGGCTACTCGGATAATCGCCCACGTTTTCAAAAATATACCGTCTGGTCTTATAGCAATAGGCATGAGCAAGTATGGTGCAACGTTGTTTAATACTTGAAATTGTTTGAACGATATCCAATATTTATCCTTGGATTTCTTGTATTCTGCTGAGAGGTCTATGAAAGAGTCTGCAATGAGAAGAAAAATGTAGTTGTAAATTGGAGAACACATCAGAAACAATTGAAAGTCTCTCCTCTTCGTGAATCAGTCGCAACAATGTTGAAGAATGTAAATCCTTCCTATTGTTTCGTGAACAGTGGTTCTTCATCTGCTGCATTTTATTGCTGAATGGAGTCCGATCTTTATCGACACTTCCGTTTAATACAAAAAGTAAAACATGATCAAATAAAACTTAGCTATATCTAACCTTTAGATATAGCTATGTTTTTAGATTCAAAAGACTTTCATGATTACTTACTGTTGAAAAATTCTTGTAGAAGACTGGTGATCTTGACTTTCTGTTTCTTCTCTGTCAATCGATTATAATGCTGTAAATAAGAATCAGTGCTCTGCGCTTTAGCTTGCTCCTCTATGGTTCGTAGTTCTTCTGGTTTCATTAAACCTTCGTGTTCCTTCATATCTGGGAAAAGACTTAGTGCCGACGTGTATGCGTAGTGGCTTACACTTACTAGCTGGAAAAGGGAAAATATAACTCGCTATAGCTTGTTTTAAAAATTTTCTTTTAGTAAACCAACGATCTTGTGGAATCGCTTGTATTTTTTAATCATTATTTACTAATTTATCGTTAATTCATTATATTTGTTGAAATTCTAAGATAATTCTTACGAGTTTTTCTTTCAATCCTTAGTTACATCGTGTGGGAAGGCAATTTATACACCTAATTTGATTAACTTGGTATAAAATGATATTAATCAACCAGTACTTCCTTAATTTCCATTTTAATATGGTCTTTCATTATTTATAATTCCAACAAGTTTTAAAAGGCGATTCAGGAAAATGAATTAGGTACTGTATCAATTTTTTCTAGTTAAGTCTGTCTCAACATGAAGAAACTAAAAACTTGCTTAACAATTTTATATAGGAACCAAGCAAAAAATATGTTTGACCTATTTTGGTATTATCTAATACTTTACACTCCACTTTGTGTCAGTACCCCTCAAAGGTTCAAGACAGATTCAAACCAAGAATGATTCAGAGCCCCTTGTATTAATTAGAAGGTATTAGCCAGATCCTTACGAGCAGACCTTACATTTATTCTACCTGATAGCGGTCACCTATGTCGCAACAAAGATCCAATCGTAACCTTAAATAAGGTCAAATGGCAGAAAGCGAGCGTAGGATGACTACCCACTATACCAACCCACCTGTAAAAGGTCGAGGGGACAGTTCGGCTTACCTTACAATGAGTCAATGTAACCACCGTGCTAAGAGTGGGGATTCCGTACAAAAGAACCAGTAACCCTACATGACTGCCCGGCCCTATGATGCCCTCAGTTTTTCGCTCCCTCCTTTCATTGGACGTCACTAAGCAATAACCGCTCTCTATTATGTATAGCTCCCTAGTTACTGTGCCTCCATAGAATACAATTTCGCCAGGTGGTAAAATTATGTCTCTTGCCGCTGCAATAAAATTAATCATCGCTATTCAAATCATTTTTCATAATACAGGATGAAATTGAATAGGTGCGACAAATTAAAATATCTAATTCAACGTGTTATAAAGTAAATTTAGAGCATGTCATTAAAGAAAGGGATGTGCATACGTGCGCGTATGCAAGCGCAACATCGTCGCGCGCCCTTTTTTTCGTAGGAACGGTAAAAATTACGTAAATACCGCTAGCTCAACGCGTTGCCAACTTGCTTTATTGGAACGAAGTTCCTTATCGCGCGTTGTGAAAGGGGGCTAGACGGAAAAAATTCTTACGAAAAGTTGTCACGACACTTTTTGCTATAGTAAGCTATTGTAAGCTGTGCGGCGTCGCATGTTTCTTTGTCTGTCTGTCTGTCTCTCTCTCTCTTTTACGAAAATTGAGCCTACTGATTAAGTTTATATAACATTATATTTGTTAATAATAATAAAAAAAATATTATAACTTAAAAAAAATAAAATTTTATTACAATTCCTTCACTAATTAATCGAAAGGAACTTCGGTCCATCCGGGTGTCCCTTGACACCTCTCAAGTTTTTTTATTTATTAATAACAGCATGGAAGACTTACAGCTAAAAAAAAACAAACAAAAAAAGGAAACAATAGTCGACAGAAAGCCAATTACAAGTCTTCGCTTTTAGACTTCTAATAAAATTTGTGTTGTGAACATACAAGCAGTAACATATTACTATACAGGGTGGCAGGGACATCGACGCGCACTATAACCATGAATTCAGCACATCAGTTTAGACCCCATAGCGTAGAAATTTTTCGTCGGTTATCAAAAAAAAAACTTCTGTTTCATAAAAAAAGTGCAATACCTACGCGGTCAAAACGTATGGAATAGCAATATATTTTTTTTAATAACCGACGAAAAGTTAAAAAAAATATTAAAAGAAAAATTAAAGTTTGCGCGTCGATGTCCCTGCCACCCTGTATGCTATATTTAATCATTAAACTTTATGATGTGAACTCTGCGATAAAAGAATTGCTTATCGCGGCGCGCGCTAAAATTGATACTTTAGTATTCTTATTTATTTTGACAGTAAAAAAAAACTAGAACAACAGTAATTCGTGTCTACTTGAAGGCAATAGCTTAATTTGCACTATCTAAGGCGATAATTAGATAGATTTGGGAAATGACAATTTATAATGATTATGTAACAGTTACTGCACCTATTACGATTCGTCGCAAGATTTCAATTTCATCCTGTATAAATACATTTACTATCTACTGAACGTAGGTTTCTCAATAGCTTTCGAAAATTCCCGATAGCAAACCATTTTACCCTTGCATGAGTTGTAAACTGATTAACTCATGTCTTGTCCAGTTCCTTCCGAGCCACTTGTAGTTAAGATGATTGCTATCAATTAATGATACCTACCAACTTGGGATTGAAAGACTGTTCCTTCGAATCAGTTTTAGATGCATCGTTATTCATAAATTAATTCTGTTTTATAGAGTCCCCTTATTTGAGGAAGAGTTCTAACCTTCAGTCAGTGTATGAATATAAGCCTTATTTTTCACTTGAAAGAACTTGATAGATGTGAGAGCTTTGAATCTAGCTTGATGCAAGACTTTCTTCCTCAATTCTGAAGGTACTACTGTCTTCTCCAACCAGTTGTCGTCGGTTAATTCTACGCCCTGAAATTGCAAGGAATTAATTAGTTAACAAGTACTTTTTACTTCTTGAGTATTTGTTTTAGAATGTTTTGTTTTACCGAGTTGTATTGCCACTGCAGTTCGTAGAAGGCCATTATCCTTGATTTGATTGCTGGGTGCATATTGTTTTCTTTCATAAATTTATCTATCGTTATGATCACTTCCAGAAAAGCTGTTTTTGTTCTGCAGTCAAAGAATTGAATAATTTTAAGTATCCATATTTCAATTGCTGTCCAAATTAACTATAAGTACAGTCATTCATCACTGTTTACAAACGTATTAAAAAAAAATTGGAACGTGTTTGCAATGACAAATTACAATCACATGTGGGTAGTTACTGTAGTTAGTTACCTTGACCAATGTGTGACAACAGCAGAGAATTCGGAAACACAATACCCGGAGAGTAGAACTCCATAGAGGCTAAGAAAAGCTATGAATGCCATGTCGTAGATGTCACCGGGCGTGTAGTCCCCGTAGCCGACAGAAAGCAGGATGGTCGTGGCAAAGTATACAGACGTTACTATTGGGTATTTCGTTCTGGGGACAAAGATACATGATGTAATAGAACCTAAGGCTTCTGTGATACCAGAGCACATCGGAAAAAAACCCCTATGACGAGGAATACGATTGATCGCTAAAGAGTGCAGAAGGGCAATGCCGAGGAGGCACATTGGGCAGTCGCTGCCATACTTAGGTATTCGATGCTACCTTACCTATATATATATACCTTGCTAAATATTTGACAATAATATGAATTCACGGTGATACCTGTTCATAATGCAAACATAGGTTTTGCGGTTACTTTGAAAATATAAACGGTACACTCGTCACTCTGAAACCATACATATGCGGTAACGAAGGTCATCAGAATTTATAATGACTGCTGTCTTTAAAATGAGTCATAAAAATAAATCATTCAGCGGAAAAGTTTAATAGAGTATACTTGATGAATCATGAATCCCCAGATCAAAATAATGTATTACGTAGTTTAAATATTACATGCGATAATATGAATTTTGTACCCGAAAGTTTTAGGCGGCTTACGTAATGTTCCTATTGAAAGAATTAGATTCGTAATAGTAGAAATCGTGAAAGCACGATGTAGGATCTACCACGCATATTACAAGTAGACCCACACCTACGATAACTACTAATAGGGAACAGA
Source organism: Apamea epomidion (assembly GCA_947507525.1). Lineage (NCBI taxonomy): Eukaryota > Metazoa > Arthropoda > Insecta > Lepidoptera > Noctuidae > Apamea > Apamea epomidion. The sequence goes on along the minus strand of OX382238.1, from coordinate 9,510,228 downwards.
TTATAGAATGTATCCTTATGATCAAGCAAACATCAATATGTAGGAACTTACTTGGTAGATCTGTATCCGCGTTTTTGGTCGTCCCAAATCAATGCTCTACTAAACCATGAGTTTTCCGAGCATCGATTTACGAAACAAGACTCCATGAAAAGTATGACACCGGACCAGTAGCACAGTAAGCATATGTATACGCAATACTTCACTATCTGCAATATGAAAATATCTCTACTGTATGAAATAATGCAGTTATGTAGAAAATCAAAGCGTAAGAATAGAATCATTGCAGCCACCTTAACAAGAAGCGAATTCAATAGCAATTTTCTTTCCAAACTCTCAAAGAAACTTGACAGCCTCCAAACTAAACAAAGCTTTATTCCTTTACATAAGTAAAATAAGTGATCCCTGTAGTTATCGTGATATTTCACAGTTTGATGGATCGTGACAATGTATTCAAACGGTATAATTGCTACAACGTCAAGATAGAAGCCAAGAGTGTTCATCCTGTAGCCTATAATGCTTTTGAAGTTCTTTATGTACTTCTTTTTCGTCTTAACTGCAGTTACAGAGGTCATGAAAAGGTTTAGTACCAGCGAAATGGTTATAATTATCTGGGCATAGAAGTAAAATCCATTGGGAAACTTGCGCTTAAATCCTATGAAATAAGGATAGACGAGGCAAATGTAGAATACGATTAAAAGCATAAATAATTCCCAATATTTGACAAGCGGACAGTCAGCTTCTAATATCCAGGGAAACCTGGACTTGATGCAAGTGAACATTGTCATTTTCTTCTTGACGTGTTCAGACATTATATAAAGGTCCAAGCAACTTTCATCAAGGTGATCGTCTTTTGTCAAAGTGTCGACGTCCGTAACACCTGTGGATGTGATAAATTCCGATTAACTTATCTGGGAGATCATGTCAAACAAATCCCGTTCCATTTTAGATTTTTTTGCCAAATTTCTATCCGTACAACGTGAAAAAGGCTTTGTAAGATTCGAAACGAATAGGTACAGATGCCAGCATCAGCAGGTCAAGCTATCTATTAAAGAAATTTGACAGATTGTAGTAGCTTGATGTGCTGGCGTCTGTACACAAATTGGAGGTTCATTTGAAATACCTTGAATATATCTCAATTTATCTTTCAAACATTTGATACTGCTCTTCTTTCGATCCTTAGACGCGTAAATATTTAACGAGAATTCGTTTCCTTCTCCTTGTTTTATTTTCCTCAGCCGACTCCTGTTGATTCGCTCTTGTATCTCAGTGCGCATCGAATCAACGAGGTCTGGATATGTGATCATCAGTTTTATGAATTTAGTTTTTTCTAAAACTTGGCACTCGACGTAAGTTGCCGCTTTGACCGTGCAACGGGCTAAGAGCGAAAAAAAATTGATTATTTAGATATATGTAGTAATTTTTTTTAATTTTGAACATTTTCTTGGTAGGTTAAACATTGGCGTACCCGGTATATTGTAGACTAAAGAAATTTCACCAAAACAAGTCCCCTTTGCAAACGAAATCATTGGGCTTTCATCATCTTCATCTGATAATAATTCTAACACGCCACTAGTGACACATACCTACAACAATAATGCATTAATAAATAATGTTAATGAAACACAGATATCTCATTAATATTTTAAACAGATAATATACATGCAAGCTTACCATAATAGTCTTGTTCTGGTTATGGCTATATACAACGTCTCCTGGTAGATAAAACTGGTGCGTCATGTCTAAAGATAGTCTCCTAAGGAATGCTTCCGGTAACTTCCTAAAGATCAGGGAGCTATAGAGCGGAACGGCATTCAGGTCGTAACAGATTTCCATTTGTAAAGGATAGGGTAGGAGTCCGAGTAGCTTAGGTTTGAAAACTCCTGATTTTTGGTACCACAGATCTTCGTAATACCTGCAAAGGAAGACGTATATAAACGCAAGACTTACTTTCTTAAAGATCTTTCCAATAGATAGAACAGTTGCCTACCCTATTATACGCTTTGAAGTGTCCGAATCCATTTGAATCAACCGCAGATGGTTTTGAATTTTCTTTAGTTGCCTTACGTATTTGGAACGTCTAGTTGTTATAGTAATGAACTGTGATGTTAAGGAACCCACAAACACAACAGTTGTTAGCAGAAAACCGAGTAATGTCGCCAATATTGCTATGACTCTTTCAGCTGTGGTTACTGGGTACAAATCTCCGAGGGCGTTCGTAGTGAGAAACATGACTGACCAATATGTGCAGACATAGTACCAATCAAATGTTTCCTCTGTTGGTAAGTATATTGCTGCAAGCGACCATGAAGTGCGAATTTTATGTATGTCAAAGCTTCTGTTCGCAAACAAATACCACACGCATGCCCAGGTATGAACAGATAAGAAGAAAAGTATCAAATACTGCGACAAAAACGTAGTCCACTGATTGCTGCCTGCTTGCGAAGATCTGTTGTAGAAATATTCTAAGATCCTGTAGACTCGTATCGTTGCTATCAAAGGTGCGATCGCATGGAAATTAAACTGTAGGATATCATCGTTCATTAAATACAAGAATGAGTACGGGATTGCTAATATAATGTTGAGAACTACTTTGAATGTATCTGGTTCTACAAGGTTTAGAGTTTTCCTCCATTTTTTGAAGAATTTCAGTCCTACAATGATGAAGACGTCAAAAGTAAATATGAAATTGAAACACAATAAAATAACAACGGCCCAAAAAGGTCTTGTGCTTGCTTTGCAGAATGTATAAACACAAGAGTCCAGAATGTATGCAATGAACAGCGTTGTGAGTATGAATATTTTCCAAGCAGGGTTTGAATAAATTAACAGGATTGTCCGCAGTTTGCTGTTTGTAGAAAATTCAGATCGTCCTTCTTGTAATATTGCGTAAGTTTTTTGTCGATGGGCCTCATCCATTTCTAGGCGAATATTGGAGATTCCAGACGCAACTCTTGGTGGAGATATCAGTAGATCAGATTTAGTTGCTCCACGCCTGTACTTGTAGACATCCAAGCGCTCTTGCTTTGCATCATCTTTGTCGGCTAACCAAAATGTCAAATTGTTAAAACATAAATTTTAGTCAAATTAAGATCTGCAAGATAAATCAAATGGAAAACTCACACATCGTCAGTCCAACTAATTAACTATACCCAGCTGGAAATTTACGTTCAGGATTATTTCATATCACCATTTCAGCAATTCAATAATTTATAAGTTGTCAAAATAAAATATCTTTATCGTCTAGATGGTTTCAAAAGTTTTTATAAACTAGTGGGCACATTTTTGTCTCATAATATTAAATGGGACGTTGATTTACGTATAATACAGGAAACGGGGAACTTTGGGTGTAAAACTTGTAAAGTTTTATATTTATTCTTTCTAACATGACACAAAAACTACTCTCGGACAGTAGTCCGAGAGTAGTTTTTGTGTCATGTTATCGTTTGGTTAAGATCAAAGATGGGAAACTTGTAGTAAATGGTCACACGATGGTATGGTGACGCAATATTTTCCTCTCCGCACAGATCGTAGGCCGAAAGCCGGACATGTAGATATCCAAGACGCAAAGCTGTGCGCACGGCACTCCAACCTACATACATGAACATAAAAATTGTTGCGGACTTGACGTTATTTTAATTTCATATTGTACACCACATGCTGTTTATTGAAAAAAAAAGACAATGTAGGCTGTGATCTGCGATACTGACGTTTTAACGATGCATTGTCGATCAATAATTAACTTCAAAAAATATTTATTGCTCGTCTTTGTATGTGTTACTGTTGTAAACGGCTGTTTTGATAGTTTTTATGGGGATGCGATAAAAAAGTCTGATGTTTGTACATTCTAATCCCCTGTTGTACGTGTAGGTAGGTACGCGTAAAATTACGCTCATATTTAAAGTTATGCAGTGAAACAAAGCGATTTGCCAAGTTCCTATTAGAATATTCAAGAGGTTGGAAATGCTGGTAACATTTGCAATCTAATGTTTTTATTATTGGCGGAGAGTTAGATACCTGATAGCGGCTTAAGTTGGTTACCATCTTCGTATATCCAAGTTCCATAGCGCCTAGATAATTAGAGTCCGAACGAGCTGCCATAGCCGGAGCGGCCGCATAATCACGATGCTTTTATGGTAGTCAAGCCCGTGTATCGGTGAAAAATGTTGTCATAAAACGATTTTAAATACTTTTAGTATTTTGCAGCACATTTAATTCACTCTAAGCAGCCTCCTTGATAGTTTATTCTGTGGTAAGTAGGTATTACTTATTTAAGAAAAAGGTCTTTTAATTAAGAAGGTGCAACCATCTTCAGTATGACGTAAACGTTGCAGCAATTAGTAGGTAAATAGTAATTAATCGCAGGTACTGCTAATAAATACCTACATGCATATGGTCTTCGTAGATTTATTTTATATGGGAAACAATAGATTCTTAGACAAGGTTAATGTTAGTTAATATTGTTAGTGTGATTTGTTTTTAATAGGATTGTTCAGTTGCATTAACGGTAGGCTATAACTTTGATTGAACTAGTAGGTAATTACAAACTGTGTAGCTATGGTAGATATTGAGGCATAACAGATGAACCTTCTATTTGAGATGTAGGTTCGTAATAAAGCTTTCAATTCAGAAATAATAGTGGAATATAGAGCGTGGAACTTGTGTGCTTAATCCGTTTAATTCAATAGATCCACGAGAACATCGGATAGGGGTCAATTATCCATTTATCCTTTTAACGGAATTGATAAAACGTAACTAACTTGGGTGATTTTAATTGATCGAATGTGCTGGCTTTGTTAAAAACGAATTTCGACGGTGATATAAAGTTTAGTTTTTATCAGACCAATTGGTGTTTAAGAAGATAATTAGAGGTTTTCAAAAAATATCTGTCTTTGGATATTGATCCTGCAGAATCCTATCCTATCCTACTATTATTATAAACGCGAAAGTTTGTGAGTATGGATGGATGGATGTTTGTTACTCTTTCACGCAAAAACTACTGAACGGCTTTGAATGATATTTGGCACACGGAGTTTATAACCAGAATTAACACATAGGATATTTTTTAATCCGATGTTCCCACGAGATCGAAACATATTATGCGAGTGAAACCGCGGGGCGCTGCTAACATTTGATAAAATTGTTATTTAAAAATTCCTTTTTACTAAAATGATTTTCAGGGAACTCTAGTTCTTATCCAAATATGTACCCACCTACATATCTTTGTCTTAAATATTCAGAATGTAGTCCGTATGTGGAGCAAGATAATTTCAGGTCGATTATGGCACTAAAATAAGTTTTAAAGTCGCCATTAGTGACGAAGACTGCACAAGATAAGTAAAAAACGAGTATGGTTTGCATGGCACCGTTAAATTCTGCTGTTTACATAGAAAAGAAAGAGATTGTGAATATTTAGAACGGAACTCTTTGGTGCGTTCAACAAAGTCGCTTCAAGACTTAAAAGTACTTAGGTACCTATTATCGAGTCTGTAGACACAGTTTTTAGAATTCTGCTGCTGAGTGAATAAATAAATAGGCAACCCTCTTCCTCTTTTTAAAGTGGTGGAGGGACAGTAGATAGGTACTTCGCATAAATCTATTGATGCGCTTCTATACAGGGTGGCAGAGACATCGAAGCTCAAAATTTAAAACGTTAAAAGCACATGATTCTAGAGCCCTAGCGTTAACCAGCTATTGTACAGAAAGTGCAATACCTAAGCGGTCAAAACATGGAAAAGCATTTTGTTTTTAATAACCGACGGAGAATTTCAACACCGGGGGTTCAGAATATTGTACTGAAATACTGAATCCATGGTAACAGAGGGGAAATTTCCGTATTTTTAAGAACGTTCGCATTTTAATCTCAACCTGTCAAAAATACAATCAATATACATACATTTTTGACAAGTTTGTGACATTGATTGTCGCTGCGATGAGATTGCGACTTGTATTTGAATGGTTTTTAAGTACGAGAATTGTCCCTGCCGCCCTGTGTACTGGTAGGTAGGTTGTCATCAATATGTTTTCAAAATGTGGATATCTGTAGGTACTACTGGATTCATATGTAAGTATTTACCGGTGATTGAAAATATATGCAGCAAACGATACTTCCCTTACCTATCATAATGACATGATGATAGTTGTTTTGGTCGATGGTATACCACCGTACCAGGCATTTAATGGAAGCTGCTTCTCTTACGTGCTCTGAAATATTTTGCATCCTTGCAAGTAGGTATACCTATGATCTATGTAGGTAGGTACGTACTTAGGTACATGAACACAGTTTAAGTCCATAAACTAAAACCATAATAAAGCATATGAATTACTAAGCAATCAAAGTCCATTTATGTTCCTAACACGTTGCGTAACTTTAGACGTTAATAATATGAAAAACAATTCTCCATTCGCCCACAGTTTTCCTTTTATGAAAAAGAGAAAAAAATCTCTAACTTGATGAAATATTGTGTGTGGGTGTTTGAGGAGGAGCTGTTATTTGCTTTGCCACGCCATTCAGCACACTAATAAAATTGCGCAGCACTACCAATCTCAATCTGAATCATTTTGAAGGATATTGCTAATCCATTGCTTCATATGTTCGAAAAATTTGTCTGCTCAACAACGTAAATAAAGCAATGAATGTTGTTGAACTGTCAAAATTATACCCATTGCTACTGATAGTGTATTACTTAGCTCTGCAGGTGCGCTTTGGTAAATTAAATTATTTGAGTTTCTTCTAAGATTGGGTTGCGAGGTCAAAATACAGTCGCGAAGTCTGCATTCGCTATTCAGAAAGGAAGCTAAAGCTTGGGTTTCCTTAGAAAGCGGGGAACGGTCACACAATAATGGCTGTCCAAATAGAGAGCGTGTTTGACACTTATGGGGGAAGCGCCGAGCCCGCGAAATTAAAATTTTCTTACGTTTTTTGCAATTTGTAGGTCAGTGTCAGGTTGTATGTTGAACAAAATATGATTCGCGACCAAGTATGTATTTACAGAATTATAATTAATAATTAAATCATCTCCGAATTCATATAGCTCTATTGATTGATATTTCATGAAATAGTCATTCAGTGGGATTATATAAACTTAGAGGGTTGTATTGATATTTTTTTAAATTATATTCTGTAAATACATAGGTACTTGTTACGGTCACGAATCATATTTTGTTCAACAACAACCTGCAAATTGCAAAAAACTGTAACAAAATTTGAATTTCGCGGGCTGCCCTCGCCTTCGCCTTCGCACTCTCCTTAATGTCAAATACTGAAATGAATGAATGAATGAATGGTGAATGTGACAGATTTTCATGCTATACTAGTACATTCATTTATTTCAGATGCATAACGCCCACTGCTAGCTAAATATGATAGAACCGCTCTTCCTAGGAAAACTCTAAAAAACTTAGACACAGGTCCATCATGTAGGTATCCAAGGACCTCTTCTAAAGATTTAAAAGATCTATTTAAAACTAATCGTAGTAGGTACTTAATTCAGTACCTACCTACCTATTAGAAAGGTGAATCGTCGATCTACCAAATTCATGAAGAACTATCTTGATTTGCAATGGGCTTAATAAGTCCTTGAGCCTAATTACTCGTGACAAACCAACTACCGGAGCTATGCAAACGATTGAAAATGATGAATGTCAGCTGTAGATAGTTTCGCTAACTGTCCTATTGTTTTAGTTTTACCTACCTAACTAAAGGTAGGGATTTTTTCAAAAAGAGTTTTTGTATTAATTTTGCCTTGAATTCCATCAATTTAAAAAATGCTGAAGACTGCTTCTAGCTGGTTACTTACCTACCTAACTGTTGCAAAGATTTGCTTTTTGATTCAGCTGTCTTAAAACTTAGTATTTCTACTGCTTTTCTATGTTCTTTTGCTCTTCAATTAAATATCCACTTAGTTACTTACCTGATCTTGAATTATTAAAGTACCTAACATTAAGATTATTATGTTACATTAGATTACTATTAGTAAATTAACAAATCGAGGTACTCTATACCTATGTAGGTACTTAGTTAAGAACCAAATCTGCATTTGCGACAAATTCGCCAAAAATGTAAACAAATATGAGTTTATGGAAAAATAACTTTAATCCCTACTCAATAAAGTTCAGTTTAAGCTACAACTTCAAACATTTTTATAACTTTTTCAATAGTGCTAGTCACTCTGAAATCAACTTAATTGCCAAATGAATAAAGTTGATATTTGTTTAACTTGAAATAACGTCAATTTGAAATATAAATAAAATTTGAATATAGATTTGTTTTGTCAGAACGATTCACTTTCAAACGGCAATAGGTACGCGAAAAATGCAAAGATGCCAAATTAAATTCTTTTTAAAATGTTACTGGATATGTAGGTATAGGTACTTATTCGTTTGTTAAACAAAGAGTTCAACTTCAAAAGACTGGCGTCGTGGCCCTTGTATGGTGAACTAAAAAGACGCATTCTGTCACGCCTTCTGCCCTTATTTTTGGCCATCTTTCTTGAGAATTAATCAGACTTTACGTTGGCTAATTTAAAGTATTTTGAGGAATTATTACCTACAGTAAGCGTTAAACACTTTCAACATTATACTTATACCATACAAATGGTAAAATATTGTACCTAAGTGAATTAAATATGTAGTACTTATTTCTAATAAGTAGGCACCTGTGTACCCTTTATATTTTATGGAATGGGATTTAAGTGAAATGTTTGTTTCTTTCGCGTTTAAAAATATTAAAACAATACTTCTGTTGCTTCGTCATACATAGATGGAAATAACGTAGTGAAATAGTTACGGTCATGTCAGCTCATATCATTATAGTTGTAACTGGGTTGGCTAGATGGCGACTGATTCGCATTTATTTTCTGTGGTGCGAGAGCGAGACATACAGAGAGCGCAGTGTAGCGAGTGCGAGCGAGAGCAGCGTATGTTATTATTACGCCTACACTGTGGACAGAAGTCGCACGCGCTCACAAAAAATCCATTCGACAAGAGCGCAGGCGCAGCGCTATTCACCCACAACTTCACTCCGGTCAACTTCAACTAGTGGTGATCGAAACTTCGATGTGTGTGGAAGTGAATTTAACTTTTCTAACATAATCTCACAAAAATAACAATAATCAGTAACTAAAGTACAATATCTTAATTGATCGTGTTGGGATAAACTTTTAACGTGTCATTAGTTATATAAATAGTACTCATGATGTGTGATAATAACAATCCTTCGACGCAGAGTATAGCGGACTACTTAGCTCAGTTGCTCAAAGACAGGAAGCAACTGGCTGCGTTCCCGAATGTTTTCATGCACATGGAGCGACTTCTGGATGAAGGTAGGTCAAAATCGAGTCGAACTATTTATAACACATCGGCAGCCGAGAATACTAGTTCCTATCGTCGATGCTTGTCACCGAGGCGATCATAAATCGGATGCGTCGACAAATGTTACAACACAAACGATATTAAGTTTATTTTTGTCTTCGCCCCGCCGAGTTATGGTCCAGTGGTGTTTGTAATGCGATCCTTCATTTCGAAAAGCGAAGTAAAGCAGACCGTCTGTGCCGATTTGCGGTCAGCGGTCGTTAGATTGTCGCCGACGAAAGAGATCGGTGAAATGTACATGTAGTAAACGAGTTTGGTGACTACGCTTATGAATGTGTCTCATTTCGCTGTCCACGCAGCTGTTGTAAATAAATCTTTAATTAGTAGTTATGATTTTGAGGTTATATTTTAAATGGGGACGCACGAGATGAAGGATCACGAGCCCTGGGGGTAACCTGTTCGCAGGGCCGTATTCTTGCATTCCGCGCGAGTTGGTGGAATGTCGCCACTCTGTAGGTACCGTACGTCCACCATTCTCAGTCATACGAGATTTGTACGTAGCGCGGCGCAGGCGCACCGCTCCTTGTGCGATGTATAGCCTCGTTTTATTACCACACGTAACCAGTCCATGGATACTATGTAGCCCTTATCTTTGCTACTGAGCGCCCGCCGACTACACTCACTTGACGTTTGCAAAATGAGTCCTGCACCGATTTGAATATATAGAATGTATTAGTTTGTACCTTCTGGTTTGTATTTGCTATTTAGTGACTCATTTGAATAAAGTATTAGTTATTATGAAAATTAGATGTTATTTATGTATTTTTAGATCTTATCGCGTTGTTTAACAACGCGATAAGCTTAGCTTAGCTCATTACATAGATCAGTGTTTCATGGCAGGTAAATAGGTAGCTATGCAGTTTTATTTAGTGACCATTTGTTTGTAATGATTTGTGTAGCTTTGTTTCCGTTTTCCTTGATTCTAATGGGAAGAGACTACAATCCTGAACTAATACAACCTTCATAGTTTCTCTGTGATAATCCTAAGGCAGATATTTCAATAAAAAACAGGTTTAAGTCACTTTGGCACCATATAAGTGAATGCTGGGACGTACCTACTTACTTGGGTAGCTATGCCCGTTCGCTAGTACAAGCCCTAATTGATATTATGAGCCGGTTGATCAGCAGAACACGATAGTGTCTGCGCTAGATTGTTGTAAGTATGAAATCTTCTGCCGGTCATTTTATTACCTACACTGTAGGTAAATGATATGGACACGGGTACTAAAAGTCAGAATTGACAAGAATATAAGGATAAAACAAAAGAAACACATGAGTAATAACCCATAGAATAGGTAGGTACGCTCAAAAACAGGTCAGAAGTAACACTTGAGCTACGAAAACCGCCCTTATTGCTACGAAATACAGGCGTTGTCAAAGTCAGTGTTTGCTATGGATGTGTGACTGCACGAAACCTTTTTCTTTTCTAAAGATGATTCAAATAAATATATAACACGTTCAAGTTAAAATTACTATTGCGATATAAATACATAACACGTTTAAGTTAAAATGACTATTGCGATGAAGATTTACTAGTCAGCCAAAAACTGTAGCCATTTTCTGTAAGACAAAACAATTTTCATAATTAAACCAATAAACATTCTAAGACGAGTAGACACAGAAACAAAATTCAACGAAAAGACGACGTGTTACTTTAAAACACATTAGCGACTCGAGTCACGTATCGCTGCAAAGCAAGGTCTATCCGACCGATACCTCTACATGTCATAATGTCGTACCCATAACCGTTTACTGTTAGCGCTGCCCTCTGGGATTAAAGGGTATGCATACATAGTAAGTTGTACGCAATCCGCTAATCATAAGCTATACGTATCTACTCATAGCTTGTGCATAAACTATTAGTATTTACTTATAGCTTATTGTGGAAGTGATGAAGTTTTAGGCCAACAAGATCTGAAATACAGTCGTGCCAGCGACAGAAAGAAGTTTAGTATCTACTTATGTATCAATAGCTGTACTGGTGGTTAGGTATCCCTTTTTAATGTTGTAGTGAAATTTCTCCTTTTTAAGTCAATTAAGACTTCGTATCTATTTTTCAAATATTGTGATACGTTAACGAGTTTGTTTATTAAAGCAGGTATGTAGTACAGAATATATCTTATGCATGTATCTATCTTAGCTACTTACCTAACTGGCAAAAACTGTCAGTTCTATTTCGAAGAGCTAATGTTCTGAATATAGACGCAAATATAAAGTAGGCAAACAGTTTCTGTTATATTGAACCGTCAGCAGATGTCCTCAGGTCTCTTTGGTCTCATATTGTCCAATGTTTACTCGCAATTTAAATGAGCACTTATGAAATAATGTCAGTGGCACATGAATCTAATAAGATTGGTCTCGGTATAGCCCAAGTGGATTGAAATGTTCCATATCCAATGCTTTGTGCTAACAAGTTTTAATAAAAGTGGCAACAACCGTCATTGCGTGGATGTATTTTAAAACACGTGGCTCAGGTAATATTCCGCTTGCATCATTCTTGAAAACTTGTTGATTTAACATTTGCCTTAAAAAGCAAGAGCTCTCGACTCGAGAGCCGACTCTTTAATTTCATTTTGATAAGATTGGTAAGGTTTGACTCACCCGAGGCAGATTGGGAAATGTTGAGTTTTATTCGTTGATCTTAGCAAGTTTTATATTTTTCATGTTAGTGTCCACGAAAAGTTACGATCCGCGTGGTCCACTGCAGCGATGTTGTTAAAATTTTATGGTTTATTTGACATGTCACGCCGGTCCACGGTGGGCACTGACGACTTGACGAAAATATCGACGGCAAGCTGACAGCCGACAGGCGTGGCGTATCGCGTTACGCCGAACTAAGAAATTACGACGGCTATTTTCGTTAGACGCTGGAATATTAGGCATACGAGAAAAATAATATAGTTCACCACAATTTCAACATTTTATGTAGCCAACAAAATAAAAATTTCAACGCATCTTCTAACCAAGCACAACGAACAGTCACTTTCACATACGCAGAAGAGTACCTATAAAATATTACCATGTTCAGAATGTAACTGCTATTAAAGACCATGTTTCGGAATTTAAAGTTCATCTTTAATAATAGACATGAGTTATCCAGATGCGATGGCTGACATTTTATAACACGGAATATTTGATAGTTAAAACAATATCGACCGATCAATGTTTACATATCGAATCAACTATTTGGCTGTTTGCATTCCAAGAAGAACAGTAAGCATCGCTAGATAACAATGCGCTAACAAAAGTAAACATATAAATTCGTCAATCAAAACATTCAATAGGTAACCTATAGATAAAAACATAGATTGGACATGGTATTACAAGATAAAGAGACATCAATGGAACGTCGGTTCAAAATTTTATCATTCCTGATAATATGAACAATATAAGTGGATAATAAAAAGAACAGATTTATAGATAAGTTTTATCAAATATGTTACACACACTTGATTTGCAGATTAAACCACGATAAAAGATAAAAATAAGTTTAATAGCCTTTGAGCATTGTTTTATCGGAAAAATATCAGAGGAGACTTCTTTGTAAAAAAAATATAATTTTATGTAGGTATACTTAGAGTACCTACTCGTCACATTATCTTGAAGGCTTGCAAATTAATCTGAAGCTGCTGCTGCCGTAAAACTGAATACAAGTTCTAGTGACCTCTTTAAATGAAATCGAATTACACCGAGCAAGTAGTAAATACCTACTTAATATTGCAATTATTGCGTTTTGATGCGTAGGCGCCACCTACCTTTTGATGCCGAGGCTCGGTTCCGCAACCCTGTAGCAAAAGTGAGTCTTAGTTGGGTCATTATAAGGTTGCTTAGTATGCGATTAGGCGGGTGCGCCTACGTCGATGACCAAATGAGGGTAGCCGTGGGTAGCGTGGAGGTGTAGAAGCCAAGGTTGTTCCAGTCGCTTTCTGACACGTTATAACTTGCCGTGGGTTGCTTAATTGCAGAGATTCAAAACAGTCGACGATGTATATTGTATAATCAATTTTGACTGTCAACCGACCTTACCCAAAGGCTCCTTATAGGGATCAACCAAACCCACCCAATCTTCAAAACAAGACCACATCATCATCTTAATCTTTTGAAAACACTTTGGAAACTGCCACCCAATATGGGAACAAAGGCTCTGGTCATACTATGAAATGCTAGCTTTAAGACCTGGGCTTTCTATTTTGTTCTCGGGGAATTTAGACAGATACTTGCTGAAGTTATCAAAAGACTGGACATTGATTGATAGGGCTGCGCAGGAGCCATTAACAACAATTACAAAGAATCTGCTTGAGGATCCAATCCACCCCCCCACCACACACTGGCTTGACGTATCAATTAAAATCTTACCAACTTCGTGGAACTAAATGTGACATGCACTGAAGACGGAAAGGCCATACACGATATTTTATTCGTAGTTGAATCACGGAGAAGGGAAAGCCTACGTGAACAACCTACGTGGATTGTGTGGAAACACTTGCTTTCTTCTACTTCCTTTGTATGAGGTACTTCAGAAAATGTTACAGAGAGCAAATATTGACACGCGACTCATTATCGCGTCGACCTCGATAAGGCTACACTGCAGCTCAGTAGAAAACTGGATCATACGAGACGTCTATTCTTCGTTAGTTCCCACGACACAGCCGCTGTAGTATCTACGCTCTATCTAAAGCAACGTGATCGTTCTGCTAATGAGAGATTGAGACTAATTTTTCTAAGGCCGTGAAAATTTATGTACTAGAACTACATAACCATAACATACGTGCCGCAGCTGTGACATTATTTTGGGCAAATATTACAAAATTCCGCTTCTTAAGTTAATTCTTAAGAAACGCTGGATTAAGTTTGACAAATTTTGGACACTTAGAAAAGTGGTACCTTTGAGTCAACTGTGACGTCTACTTGGAATGTTAATGAAAACTGGATGGCCATCATACTTAGTGTACTTGAACGCACAAAGAACGCGTTCGGGAAGAATGTGTGGGCTGTGCGTGAGCACTGTAATTTGAAATGAAAATCGATCGGTTCAGAATGTCGAGGGAACCAGTCCCGTGGGCGGGAAACCGAAGCCTACGCGTAGACCCGAACAATCCTTCTAATATCGCTTTAACAATTCGGTTCCATAATATCACCATCGGCATCGCACCATTTCGGCTCTCCTACGCGGGTCATATGATTTATTGAATCTACGTACATATTAGAAATTTGATTTCCGCTTATTATTCGAAATAGAAAGCAGGCATAACTGGAAACGCGATCATAAATCATAATAGTTGTTATCATTTTCCATAAATCAATTAGTTCAGCCATGAAGACAAGTTCTGTATCAACCTGAGATACGAACAAAGCTGGCTCACCTTCCGAGTTGCACGACAACTCTATCTGAACATAATTTAAGTTTATGTGCTCTCTCTAAGACACTACTTAGCATACGTGAATATTCAGCAACTTTGTAACACGAATAGAAATAAGACGGATTGCTAACTGGTACATAAACAAAAAGGTCGGAGTCAAGCGTGGGAGCTGACAGCCCACGACAGAGGTAACTTGGGTGGACCTGCTTTGTTTAATTGTGGCCCTCAACGCCTACTGTATCGCTAGATGCTTGACAATCTGGCGTAGGTCAACATATTACTTATTTCAAAAACGTTAAGTGATTCCTAAATAGTTGTTGCAGGCCGTTCGATTTGTGTGCAATTTGGGACAGGTTCTTATACCTTACTTAAATATGTTAAGTCTAAATAAATACCAGCCATTTTGCAAAAATAACTTCCCTGAACCTTCACACAATCCGGCGGATGTCTTCTTTATCTCTTTTAAACATAACATTTGGGTGTTATGAGAACTGGTCCTCACCACTCGTGACTTCGATTTCTAAAAGACTTTTGAAATGATCGGTAGATGACATTTTGTAAAATATTAGGTAATAATATATTTTGCGATTTTGAATGGAGGTTTGCCCAAAATTGTAGGCTTATTCATCGTTGTATTGTAAACAATTAAACAAGTTATGTCTGCAAAGCGTCAAAATATACAAACCGGTCTACATCAAATGTCAGATAGTACATCAAATGTCAGATAGTTATTCAGATTCCAGGTAATTTATATTACCAACAAATATTTTGCTGAACTTCCTGGTGAGATAACATTTAACAAATGAATTAGTACTAGAATGTTGATAATTTGACTTGCAAAATCTCGACGATCTACGAAACTAGATAACCTTACAAATTAATTTGACGAAAAACGTTAGTTTCTTAGTTTTTACCAAAAGACCTTTCTTAGCCAAAATGTGTCGAAGCTCATTCTTTCCTGTGTGAAACTAACCGAAACTGACAGTAATGTTTGATTAGACTTTAGAAGCTTTTACTGGTTTTATGCATTAGCAGTTACAACGTACCTACTTTGTTAGTGGGAAACGTAAATACTGCATGGACAGATGGAAAATCGTTGACCCACTTCGTGGACAATAAGCCTATAAATCTTCTTGTTTTGACAAAAAAGGTTTTTGTTGTAGGTGAGCCGACTTGACTATTGATTCTCGGTTAAGTGCACCTCTGTTCCACATACAATTCCTATTGGCGTAACGTGAACAGTAGTTACAGTAGCCATTCAATTTTATTGAATATTTTAGTAACGTATATTCTCTTTTCATTTATGTAGGCTTGTTTTGTCTCATTTAATGTTTGTGTGGTTAAAGGCTTAATAATATCTATAGCTTTGGTTAGATGGCTACTTAGTTTTTAGTATGCCAGCAATAATGATTTTGATTAGGGACAAGACGAAACCTTCGGGATACCATTACATTAGATAAAAATGTTTCATGCCATAGATTGGAAGGATTGAAATTGTAATAAGCTCTCAACTTCAGACTGTATATTTAAAAACGCTGCATGCTCCAAATAACCACTAAAGAGATAAAAAAACAACATTTCCTGTCTCAACATCAAATGAGATTAGAATTCAAGGTTAATGAAACAAAGACAAGTGAACTACAAATAGTTTTGCATAATCTGGAAAATCCCATTAGATATCTGGTCCATGGAATAGGATTGTTGTAAGAAATGTTGCTCGGACACCAGTTAGTTACGTACCTACCTACTTTGTATTAACTACAACTAATAAATATAAATCCTGTGTAATGCTTATGAATCCTATTGAATAAGGCAATAAAAATAAAATATATATTATAATAAATTATTGCTGCAGACAAAATACAAAGGCACGTCAGTTGATGCGATTAATTTATAGTCGTGCACTTACATCTTGTTTGGCACACGTCAAATAATTTTTCTTCTTTACATTTTAGACGTTAGGATTACTGCTCTTTTCATTTGTGAATATGTATCATTTTCCAACAGACATAATTATTGTTTTGTTATTTATTAGTAAAGCAGTTAATTCTTGAGCGACATGCTTGTGTGTTTCTTAGCATTGGGACTCTTCTCATTATTTTTGTTAAAAATCTTTAACACTGCTTACTTACTATAAGATTTAACTTATTAAGGGTTGGTTTTACCAAAGTCAGATATCTTTTATCCGTGGAATAAGGTTGACGTCTGACAGTTGTAGTAGGTATGGAAAAACTGTCAAAAATTCAAAATTACTACTCCGCTAATTACTCAGCATAAGAGTTATGCTATGTAAAAAAGTTTGGTGAAATTCGCCGTAAAGAGAATTACAAATCCGCTACAATTTTTTTTTATACATACTTTGTTATCCTGCTTAATTATTTCAACAGCACTACATTGCGTTTATTTTTCACTCTAGCTCCACAAATCCGCAGCCCAAATGTAGATTACACGTTGTTAGAGTTTCATTAAAAAAATGTGAAATTTATTGTTTACCTATTACTGTGGTTACGATAACGCTTGCCCGGCCTTCACGCTCCACACTAATCGCGATCCATGCAGCGCAGGCGCACGCTGTCTGACCTGTTATTTAATATTTACATTGACGACAGTTTCTAATTATAATTAGTTTTTTTTATCGATGTTAGTGGTCATTTCTATTGTAATTAATGCAAATGACGTGAAATAAGGTGTCACGTTACGAATTTAAAACGCGGATATGGAACGGAAAAGAATAGAATTAGTCATTCTCTGATATCAAGCGTTATATTCTGAAGTTGATCAGATCCACTGGTAGAAATTAATTAGCGGTGGATCCGTTTTGGGGTCCAGGATCCTGTAATGCAGCGAGTATTACAGGATCCTGGACCCCAAATATTCCGACCACTTTCCGGCTATCCAAACAAGTATTAAATGCTCATCAAAACATACGCAATATAATCTACTTCGAATTGCGTAGAGATCGCAGTAACGCTGCGTAATTTCTTATAAACTTCGTAATTCGTCCAAACTGGGCTGGTTTAGTTCTTCAACTTTCTACAGAAGTACGTAGGTGGCGCCCGACGGTCGACATTTAGAGACTTGTCGATCGGCGACAGTTAAATGCTGTTACGCAGTTCATAATAGATAGCTTCCTATGTTCTGAGATATAAGCTCTGCGAAATGTCTTAACAGAAATGTATTCAAAGCAAGCGATGGTAATGACTATTTGTTAGTCAAACCTAAAAAAAGGGTATGACATCAACATTGAGTATGCCCAGTTTTTTCACATGGACTTCTGAGTTTTTGAGATTCGCTTTCTATAATCGATAGGCAAGGCGATACTAACAAGCAACACAAACATGACGAAAGTGCCTCCGTTGCGCCACACGTGTGGGATGTGCAGGCGCCGCTCTGCCGTCGGTTCTAGTGTAGACGGCTTAAGGGTCCCATTCATTTCGCATTAAGCAATTTGGTGAACGCACAGCGTTTACCGGTTCATTCATGCGATTGTGCAATTGTTGATATGTGATTTATACCGCACACATCAAACTCTGACGATAACTGAACAAATATCCGATTACTGTTGGATACTGTATTTTAATTTTATTTTAGCTGTGACGACATTCTCTGTTGGTACTTTTGGTTCATTGATACAAGGCCAGAGGAAATCCACACTGAGTTAAATTAAGATATACTTACCTATTATTATAGCATTATAATTATTGCAGGAAATACAGATATCAGCTGAATCTATTAAATGTTCTGTTTTAGATCATATATAAAAAGGTCGTGATGCCATGACTCAGCGGCGAGAAGTCGTCTGCTTATGTCTTTACCTACTTTCAGATGCTGATAGATTATTACGATCTCACTCCTTCTCGCCTATTACAGATATATCTGTCACTCTCTAGCTCAACTAACACTTCACGTGTTTGCTGGCTCGCCTACGCGACGTCATCTGTTAATTTAATTACTTCTACTTTATACCATCTATAAATGTTCATGATTTTCTTTATAAATAATGCTCACTTTTGCTTTCCAAAATGACGTTCTTGGAGTTTTTATAACACGTAAAAAGCGGTTCTAGATGAAAGAAATTCCTCCCCCGCAGAGATAAATTTTTAAATTCCTTAAACACACTTCTGTAAAACAAAGTTGTTCTCTTATTTATAGACTGTGCCGTTGCGCGACGAAATGTTATTTTAATTGAATATTTCAAATAACAGAACGTTTCAATTCATAGAATATTTGCATTGTGGAATGTCTACCCAAGTACAATGAATTCCTTGAGCGACATTGGATGTAGGTTAGGATGATTGTAATAACACTTGTATTATGCATATAAAGTTACTGTTTATCTTATTAACGAACCTGCTTATAGATGAGAAGATTGTGGTGTTAATCTAAGGTCAGTCGGTAGTCTCTGAGTATGTTTAATGTCAACTGTATTATTCGTAATTTACGTAATTCTGTACTTACTAATGATGATAATGGTCCTGTTCATAATGTCGTTTCTTCAGGTTCTGAACAACAGGTTGGTAAAGAGACTTAAAATGAATATTAAAGTACTGCGTGGAACTATGATTCTAAGCAAGACCTACGAAACGTAGAAGTAGGCACATTATGTAAGTAAACTGGTCATTTAAATAGAGGGAACTGCATCCAGTCTTGTTCTCTGGATGCTGGCCAACTTCATCTAATTGGGTCATTTATATGCATTACAGAATTACTCGAATACTTTCCGTAGACTTTAATATAAATTATGAGGGATTATCTGACTTGAGATAATACCAAATTACACCGTTAATCCTTTCGTTTTACAGGTCGAAAAAGTCGTCGTAGTTTACTCTTCTCATCGGTATCTAATTACATCTCACGTTTTAGCTCTCTTAACTATGGCTGCCTTAGGAGAATCTTTCTGAAAAGATTCTCCTAAGGCAGACATAGTAAAAAGAAGAACAATTGTAATATAAAATGCGATATACCGGTCTTCTTCGGTGTGCCTTTAAGAAAGGCCTCCTCCAAGTCTTCCCATTATGTTCCATCTCATGTCTTTCTCGTATTTCCATCTACAGATGACTACTCTACCTGTTCTTCTTTATGAATCTTTAGGGCTTCTCTTATGCTGCTCCATTTGTCCTGCACTCTCCGCTATCCCAAGTGTCCTGTCGATCTCCATTTTAGGTCCGTTTTACTAAATTTTGACATACATGCATTTTCGTTTCGTGCTATATTACCTAGACCATAATTCATTTTCTCTATTGTTTCGACCTCAACAACCATTGCAGAAGCTTGTTCTTACTTAGATATTTCGTCCTGTCCGAACTGTCGTTTAATCTGGTAATCAACTAAATAATGAGAATAGCATGCACATGAGACATCAAAAAAGAAATCTCCATTGAATAATAACAAAAATTAACTGCTATAGCTATTAATTTTCGCTTCCTACCCGCATGTGTCGTCATCGATCTATCCTGCATTCCATTATGTTTTAACGGTGACTTTATAAATTGTGCTTTGTGATAAAACTGTCCCCTTTGAATAACAAATAATTTTGTGTTGGTTATTATTCCTCACTACATCCATGTTTTGCTATTTTAATGAAGCGTAGTAATTGTGCTGTGCTAATATTTTGCTCTTTTAAAATATATAATAACTTAGAGCTACTTGCAAAATTTTCCGTCTACAATATAATTAGGCTGTTGAATCGTAAAGTCATTTTTAGTTTCACGCTCTAAATAAAAATATTCTTAGAGCAAAAATATCAAACGCTAGCCCGGAACCCTGTAACGACTTACACAGCCGTCTTCTTGATATCTCTGAAAGCATCGTCCGACAAACGCGACTTATGAACCTTGCCCGTTTACTATTAAAGCCTAAATTCGCTTGAAAGTGTTCTTCAAATAGGACTTAATACGAATTAATTGGATATTTTTAATGTCATGGCGTTGTGTATTTATAAACCATCTGGAGGCGGTTTGGTTCACGGATGCGTTATTTGGAACTGTACTAATACTGTTGCGATCCGTATGGTAATAATATAATTTTATGTCTTCTTGTTTCAGGTATGTTGCCGTGTACAATTTGATGTTTTAGTTACCGTCAGTCCCTGCCACTGTAAGTCCTGAAATAAATCTATGATATCGTGCATATGGCTTTATAATATGACGGAACTTCATAAGTTTTAAAGTACTTAATGCTTAACCAGTAAGAGCTGTACAAGTTACAACGACTTCCTAAATGTTATTCAATCATAGACATATCTACAATTGTACGTCACCCACTATCTACCACTGCATGCCGAAATTAGACAAAATGGCGCGGGCTTCGTTGTTTAGGCTTAAAATAGAATCGGATTCTCAGAAGTATCCGTTTTATCCCGTAAAGTAAGATTATTGTATCATAAAAAGACTCAGATATTCATAAAATGTAACTAATCTTGGCATCGCGGGCAGATTTTATAAAAGAAGTCAGAAAATAAAGTATGCCGTATCCAATATATTTTATACTCGCTAGCACAACAGGAACAGAGCCGGCACGAGCGTACGCTCATTAAACCCCACAACAATGCAGGGCGGGGTTGCCTGCGTAATAAAAATTACAAGACGTTCAGGATGGGAGTGCCTAAATGGTTCCATACTTGTCTCCGGTCACGATAAATCTGAAGGCCAATTCTCGTAATTTAAAACGTTCAAAATCTAGTCACAGTCTCGTCTCAGCGACAAACAAAAACTTGTCAAAGTGTAGGGAAATTAGAAGTATTTTTGGACAGATTGAGACAGATCAGACTGTGAACGTTCTTAAAATTACGAGAATTGCCCCTCAGGTCGACTCATTAAATCTAAAGCATTCGATAAAATAATGGCCTATTTGTTTTATGAATCGTTCATTAAACAACTAGAATAGTCGGATCAAGAGTTCTCTTGAATTGTAGAGTTTAGGAAATATCAGATATACAGTGTGACTGGTCGATTGCGGTCGAAATTTTGTTTGAGCGGTGTTTACGTTCCCTATTGATTGCTATTTCCATTATGATTGTTATTTTGAATGTGACGTATGATACAGCGTATGATGATAATTATGTGCCATGAATGAAGCGAGGCATGGTGATGGTGGCCAAGTTTTGGGCCGGCAGTCGCGAGCCAATGACGCGAGGTTCCGCCAAGCTTCCGCCGCGCCCGTCCCGTCGCACTCGCGCGTAAACAATCGTCAGATTCGTTTGTTGTTCATCGCCCCCACTGATATATAAAATGTTATTTAAGTCACTGCCTATAATGCCACTGCAACGTAGGTGCAGTAATTCTGGTATGAACGACTTGGATCAATTCGGACTTGGACTTTTACCATATTTCAATTATTTGAATATTTGACCAGGAAACCTCGTTTTGCAGAATTCGTTTTTCATCATTGATAAAAAATATATATATGGAAACTTATAATTTGATTAGACTCCTATGGTTTCGATTGTAAGTTCACTTAGTCTACCGATGATATTAAATTATTTTGACCTTAAACAGTTTTCTCTTGCACAGATCGCGTTTCAAGTTACGCAACGAGAATGCGTCGGCGCAGATTTCGTCACCGCGGAAAGCGCGCTGGCCCATTAAATTGTTTTATTATGAACTCGACGCCATCTTGTGTATTTTTGGCTGAGGCTTAGGTGTTTATCTGGTTGGGACTCCGTCCAAGCAGTAATTAGTCAGCGTAACTTTATTTTCGCTGTCCACGAATGTTCGAAAAAAATAACGTGAGTTTTAACCATCACGAACCACTAATGTCACCTCGGTCCGGGTATTCTCATCAAAAGTATAATGAAACGATGATAAGAAAACATCCCAGACATCCAAGTCGATGTACCCTTTTTTGAGAATCTGAAGCTGTAGCATAAACATTCGTGTATTAAATTCAGCCGCCAGAAAACATATTCTTCCTATAGAGTTGAATGACCGAGGTTTGTTTGTCATCCCACAGCGTGTCTTCACAACTCCTCGCATCACCTGTTTCAGTTTTCACTATCGTCGTAGACGTAAACTATTGCTATTTTAATCCTCGCTTTAAAATTATGAATGAGATGTTACAAATGACACTGGATCCGCATTCTATCCTTTTAAATATATTTAAATAAATCTAATCGTTGTCGGGTGCGCCTGTAGAGTTATTGAAACATTCTTGGAATATCTGTTTAGTGTGCCAATTCGTATATTTAACTGAACATACTACTTAATTTATTAGCACGCAAAGCTATAATACCTATTCGTGTTACCAGATTATTCAAAATTCGTCTTACGTACTGTTGTTTAATTGCTCTTGCCATTTTGTACTCAGTACGGCGTTATTCCACCTATTCTCTTCGAAACATTGTAATTTGCATAAATCCAATTTTTATTTCATGACTCAGTGATTATAGTTGGACGTCCACACTGTCCGTACTGTAATGATGTAATCTACATTTTTGGGCTATTGGACATAAGGGTCATAAAGTGCCTCCACGTACTGGACACCGTAATAGGCAAAGCACGAACTGTAGTTGTATTAACGAACCCACTTACCTTCTTACGGCTTTCCAGTTTCGCACCATCAACAGACTTGTTATTGTGTTTACATGAATCAAATTATACACCGCTTCTCACATGTTTTCATCTGCTAAGTGCGAGTAAATTTTTTGTTCCAAAATTAAGCAGAATCGAAGTGGCGTTTGGCTAAGAATAATCAGGATTCTGTAGAAACGTAGAATGACCCAGTTAGTGGTTGTCTGTGAGTCATGATGAGGGATACATTTTATCCATCTTCCTCAAATGTTTCCTAGGCATTTGGTATACAATTATTCTTTAAATAAATACTTAAATACGTGGTATTTAAGTCATTGGTTCCACGTTTTAGCTGCTGTCAAACAAATTTGCTTGTTTACAATAACAAATATCTTTTACTTATTCTGACAGCTAAAAGTTATGTGCTCCACTTTGTGAGCGACTGGTATCATAAACCCCTATGTCGGAATAATTTTCATTTTCAAATAATCTAATAAGATATATCATTGCTGACCGATATGCCAAATAAGCTTATATGTGTACAAACGACCCATTAGTTTTCGGTACCGTATTTACCTATCAATCAGATCTGACTTATTTGGACAAATCTTGAGCTTAATTGCAATGACAAATTGGAATTCAAATAGGCTTAATTAACTGTGTGACCTTACTTCACATTTATGATGAATTACCATAATATACGAAGCATCAACAATATTTATTATTTTTCGTTTTATTTTGTCGATTGTGGAGATTGTTAGGGGCTACAAAAGAATTTATGTTATTTTTCCGTTGCCTGCGAATAGAGTCAAGAGTGTTTCATCGTGAAACTGATTTGTAGATCCCATCGCACCGGGCAAGCGCGGCGTGGGAGACGCACGAGGAACGTCGACCCCGCGTGCAACTATAAATATACAACACACTCCTTATCCATGCATCAGAACATCCTTGATACACCTCTTACATGAAATACGTTCAATTTTCTCAAATAATCTATCGTTCAATTCATTTCGCCTCTGGAACTCGTTTTTACGATTTGCAAATGCTTTTAGGATTTCTGTATGCCTTTTCCTGGTAAAGAAAACTGTCTGTTGATGAATCTACTATGTTTTAATCCTGTGGTTTTACTAAGAGGAGTAATGGCCTCTATAAAATTTTGGAAGCCATCAAAATATGTTCCGGTTTGAATCTTTTCCGTTAGGTATCAAGAACTGGCTGAACTCACCGTCTGAACATGCCACACACTTACAAGCCGGCTGATACAATTTGTTTCGACAAAGTTCAATGCCACCTCTACATGGGTGATAGCAATTGAATCAGTTCCACTTGCAACGAATTAATGTTCATTAACAGAGAATGATATGACACCGTTGGCCGTTTTATAACTAATAATGAAACTAGCGTCTCGGGTTGATCTACTAAAAATACCATTAGAACGTCCTGTTGCATGACATCAGCGATTTGATTTCTGACGTTATTATCTCGAACCGATGACCTAGTGTTCCTTCCGAGAATTGCTAAAAAAGTTGGGGTAATACGAAGTAGTCTTGATTGATCTGAATGCTGGGCTCGGCTTGGGTCGTGAAACGGAACACGGTCGTCCCTGATAACTTTCCCGGCACTAGGTCAGTTTTGCGCGGCTCGCTTAACGGTACAATCAGGTTGTTGCCGTCCGTCGACACGTAACAATGTGATTGCAGTTTTGAAACGTTCATCGTAAGCGATTCGTTACGTTTGTGACCGATGTAAACTCTATTGCTTTGATATAAGAACGCAGTGGATTACTGTGTCCGCTTCCAAAAGCCTTGAACTTGCCGATCGCGTGGACTTCGTTTACATATATATCGTTAACTAATGCTTCATTCAGTTATAATTTTAGACTTAGTTTAAGCAACATGCAAATGAAGTAGAAATTTGTGTCCTCATATTAAATTCATTTTCCCCCGTCATTGGTTATCGTTGCCTTTGTTTATTTAATTAATCTATGTAAATTGTTTTCGCTTATAATGTTAACTCGGCTGTCACGTTTCATTGTCACATCGGTCGCTGCATTTTCTAAACGTGACGTCGGAACATGACGTGCTTAAGGATCTAGGTTTTAGTTTGCGCGATGTACTCATCGTTGACTTAATTAATAAGGAGTGAAAACAAGGATCATTCCTCCACTCCAAATATTGAAAAATAAATAAATTTTACGGCTTTATGCCAAAATGATTTTGCTTTTCAACAAAGTAATCAGCGTACAAATGTCATTTGTACAATGCGATGAATTGGAAGTGTTGATTGATTATGCATGTTTCGACTAAAGTAGACAACAAATTAAATTATTACGAAGTCATTTGTTTCGATCCGAAAGATTTCGTAATAAATCTTGTAAACGCGGAATCTGCTCCACGACGACCGCGCATAAAATATAGTATTTTGTTCTAAAGCGACAGATGCCGCAAATTTTGCGTTAAGTCAGAATTACGCTTATTGAATGTTCAATTCTCATAAGTTTTTTTTACTTCTACGTCATCTTGCTGCTAAGTCTTGGATGAATAGACGCTTGCGTTCGTCGGAGGATGATATCACTTTTCGGACGCTAAAAAGATTAGTAATAATGTAAACAAACACTGTATGTCTTACGTTTTAAAAGCAGTATTAGAACGTGTTTATTTTATATAACGAAAAGGGATCCAAATCTCTAGTGAGTAATAAATTCAAATAATCTATGACCGGAAACCAATGCGAAGACTGTCTGGATAAACTTTGTAATGCAGAGAGAACGCAGATAAGGTGCTTGAACTAATCAAAGCTTTGCGTATATAAATACTAGTTTCTCCCAATGTTCAGTTCAGATGTGATTTGCAAGATTCACCATTCTAATGAATGTTAATAAAATGCATCATAGTGAGACAAAGTAGATATATAATGCTAATTTAAGAAAACTCTGAGATGCAATTAAAAAAAAAAGATTGAAAAAAATCGTAAGCTATGCAAATAGAGATAAAATATTCTAAGATATTACTAATATAAAGAAGAACAAGTTGCACCTGTACGCTTATACCGTACCTGTGCGCAGGTTCTCTTTTGTGTTTATCAAAGGGACCCCTATTATTCAATCGCAGTTCCTTTGTTGATGACGTCAGCTCTCACGAGGGGCGCCCGCGCCGCTGTATGTATGAGGTAATCTACAAACGTCCTTATAAAAAGTATTAGGTTGGCAACGTTCGTTTTTGCCTTTTTAATATGTTGGATTACGGAATCGCATTGCTCATTGGATTTTTTAAATTCGTTTAACGTCTTCGTCAATTCTAAGATCTACTGATGTCACGGCTTTTTACGACTGTTCGAACCCTAGCCGTGAATCTATTCATTTGAAATTCTGATTAACGGCGTGGTCTACGATCGTTATGAGGTGCACACAGAATATTTAATTTGTAGGGCACTGGCAATGCTGCCAAAACGATAATATAATAGAATAGGATGCTAAGTAGGTACTCTGTTTTAATTGCAGTCTTGCTCCTTAGAGTTGGAAGTTCTAAAATTACCATCAGTGAATTTCCAAATGTATTAATGAAACTAGTTATGGCTAACTAAACCTACAGTCGCATCAAATCGGACAAGGCAATAGAGTTTAGGTCGCTTTGGGGCATGACGTGCTTATGATGACGATTCGTTTATTTATAAATGTTTCGAGAAACGGTACATAAGTAAATACCGTGATAAATCTTCCGTTAAAACACAATTATATTATAATAACTACTACCTCATAACCAAGTGATACCTCATAACCATGAATCCAGGAAAATGTTCACTTAACGGTAGGTGACCCAGAATCAGCTGATCACGAGAACTTGTCTTAATTAGGTTAACGTCGACCCGTTACTGTAAAAACAAGCAACAGTACAATTTTGCGTCTCTTTTCCATTCGTTTTAAACTTTTATTTTATCATCTGCCCATTTACAAAATACAATTCTGCACTTAGTTTACTTTATCGAGCGCTGCCTTTTATACATTGTATTAAAACAGATGCTCTCTTCTTTTGAGTTGAGTTTCGCGCATCTCGAAATTTTGATTTCGCATCAGCTTTAGCTGATGTTTTCGTTATCCTAATTTACCTACTATTCGTTACGAAATTATCAGGATTATCAAAACTTGTGATGTTTATAACTCATATCAAAAAAAATATTATAAAACTTAAAAAAATTGTAAAGTGTTCCAGGTGAAGACCTGAAAAAGTCTGTTAGTCTGAAAGTGGCACCGGTAACTGAAAAGTTGTGTGGAAACCGGTTGTCATGGTATGTGTTACGGAGGAATGAGGAAAATGTTGTCAGGAAAGTTTTGAGTATGAATGTCGATGGCTATAAGAGTAGGGGAAGACCAAAGAAACGATGGATGGACTGTGTGAATGATGATATGGTTAGAAAGGGGATGACTGTCGAGATGGCGGCTAATAGAGGAGTATGGAAGAAAAAGACATGTCGCGCCGACCACGAATAAATCGGTATAAGGGCAGGAGAATGATGATGATGATCAAAAATGTATTGATCTCCTTTGTAAAGATACGTTTGCAAACCCCACCACACCCGGCATTAAAATTCATTTCCTGACAAACGTTCTACAAAATGCATATGTATGTAAGCAATCATTGAATGAGCAGGTATTTATTAACATACAAATAAGTGTAGGCAGTTTTCATTGCATTATCTTTGTAGTACCTATACTACCTATCTTGTAGTACCAATACTACCTATCTTGTAGTACCAATACTACCTATCTTGTAGTACCAATACTACCTATCTTGTAGTACCAATACGACCTATCTTTGTAGTACCTATACTACCTATCTTGCAAAACAATCGTCACGTTGCTCAATGATTTCTTCTACTCGTAAAGACAAAGGGATGACCGTTAGTTGCCTTTTTCCCTTTTTTTTTGTCCGTCCCATGCGATGCGTAGTCTTAACAAACGTTTCTCTTGTTTCCTGTCGTTGTTCCACATTCGCTACTAATGTACTGCCTATTGTTGCATACTGAAGAATTTTAATGACAATGGGCTGGTCTAAGAAACATGTTAAAACACAACTTCACAGCAACAAACGTCCACTTATCTAACGTCTTCTGTGTGACAGAGTTGAGAGGATCGATCTGTTATTAAAATTGGCAAACCTTTGACATAGGCGGCGCGAACTAGAGGTCACTAGTGGTATGGCAGTCATCTGGCCTTTAGTTGACTCACCAAAACATAAGTGCCACAGGCATGGAAACTTATTTAGATGTAGAACAGTCTCGTGACCTAAAAACTAAATCAGTGACAATAAAATAACTGTTCTATTACGAGTATTATGACTGAACCGCAAGTCCTGTGCAAGTAGAATACAAGCCCTTCGTTCTCTCAACGTATTACCAACCAACAATAAGCCTAAGTAAGCTGCTTTTAGAATCTCATATGAAGTAAAACATTCTACAATGAACAGTGTAGTATCATTTGCACCGACATTGAATTCAATTGCTCTGGTAATAAAATCTATTTTAGGTATTCGATTGTTTATAGCACGGTAAGTGTGTCGGCCGTCGGAGTGGTTGCAGACATCTCATGTTTCAGAAGCGTGGTCGGTGTTAGCGTCATTGATCCACCTCTTTGTACCAACAGCTGCAATTTGCCAAAGACGTCAACCATTGACCATTGTTGTCAGCCCTATTTGTATTCATAATTTCGAAATGTGGTGCGACTTCGCCTTTGCATATTTGTTTGCTTAGGATTATGGATGCCATTTGTAAAGTTAAATAGGACGAACTGTGTTTTGTTGTCAGTTTTCGCAACCTACGTTATAAATGCATCGGAAACGTTCTGAAGGTTTTAACTCATTGCTTGAGTTGTGAGTAATAATAGGGGTTAAAGTATGAAATTGCCGTTTCATTGTAATAGGTACTTCGAATGGACATAGAACCTTCATGGTTTGATATTTTTGAGTGAAACTTTTTTCACATGGTACCTATGAAGTTCTTCTTTTAAAAAATGCAACATTCGATTATCGACTTTCAGTTGTTTTTTTTATTCAGCTTAGATAAGAAAGATGGATACTTCGAAAATTCGAGTTAATTTTTAATACGAGTTCCGACGCGGAACTAACGCGGCAGAAACAGCTCGCAATATCAATGTTGCGTTTGGAGAGGGGACTGCTAATGAACGCACCGTGCGATTTTGGTTTAAACGCTTTCGTGATGGAAAAGCAAAGCTTACCAATAAAAAGGTAATGGTAACTGTTTGGTGGTCTCAGCATGGTGTTATTCACTATAGCTTTCTCCGGTCTGGTCAAGCAATAACGGCAGATGTCTACTGTGCCAAACTCCGAACAATGATAGTAAAACAGCCCCGACTCATGAATCGATCTTCACCATTATTGCTCCATGATAACGCGAGACCTCATACAGCACGAGAAACCGTTTTAACTCTACAGGAACTGCAATTAGAAACGATTCTTCACCCTCCGTATTCGCCAGACCTTGCTCCAACGGACTACCATTTTTTTCGTGATTTGGACAATTTGCTACGTGATAAAAAGTTTTCTTCTCAGGAGGCAGTACAAAATGCTTTCACACAGTTTGTCGAATCTAGATCACGAGAGTTTTATCGCAAAGGCATAAATGACCTTCCTATTAGATGGCAGCAATGTATAGATAATATTGGTAATTATTTTGATTAAATAAATATGTTAAATTAAAAAAAAAACGAATTTAAATTTTTCAGTACAAATCGGCAATTTCATATTTAACCCCTAATATATTATCAAACGTTCAATGTAACTATAAAATAAAATTATCGTTCTGGTAGTCGATGTTAATCTTGTTAACACGTTCCTTCAAATTTATTTATTATGCTAATCAAATATGTATATTATCTAAAGATCGTGAACTGGCGACCATTAGGATAAAATCAGTCCATAATTTCGTGACAAGTTCTGGGCGCGTTTGAGGTTACAGTTTACTTTCAACACTGTCCACATGTATGTTTTAAACATGAATGCTTACAAACAAGAAAGGTAAATAGCTATTGAAATTAAAACATGCCAGGCGGTTTCGTGGCTAACATTGTGCATAACGTTGACAATATGCGACCTTGTGTAGCTACTGATCCTTTTATCTTCGTTATGATACTATGATACTGTGACACCATTTATTAGGTATTTTGTTTAGAACACAGAATAAAGCCTTATATTACAAAGGCGGGTCTTAGGGTTAACGGAACTGTTAAGACAAGAATCATGGCACCCAGTGATTAATAACTGAAGGAGGAATATAATGTGACTTATCTGAAAGACCTATTTATTGTATTGAAATTTCTATCAGTATAATCTTTCGAGCACAATGAAATTGAAAATTGTAAATCAAACAATGATGGATAACTGTGCTTTAATAGGTGTTTGTTTCTTCACTCAATATCTTCAATAGTTTGGAATAGTGAGTGAAGCTACAAGCCATGGTTCTATTTGTAGGATAAATATTTTGCAATGTTTAAACGCCATCGCCACCGTACGTTGTATAATATTTGTAAAACACGCAATAATTGTCCCAATCAAATGCAATCTAACATTAACAGTACCTGATATTCAGTTGTTTTCTGTGACCTAAATACTACAAGATCTACCATGCAAATTCCGATTTCATTGCGATATACAAAATTGTCATCGAAACTTGTATGTCTAGCAGTCGTAATTTGTCACAGGGCTAGATACAATGGGTCATACATTGTATAAAATATGATCTTGTGGCTACATCCATCACATCCGTTACTTGCCATCGATATTTCATAATATAATCCAATCTAATATTTCAACGTTCATAATCGTGCCAAATTGAGAATTTTAATGGAAGTGTCATTTTGAGAAGAAAGTCGTGGCCTGACTTGTATTTGCTCAGCTGTAGGTACTTTAGACTGTCAGATATTTACAATTTAATCGATAGATATATTCGATATATCAGCCGAATTGACTCAAAAAATAATTGACTATTACATGGAGGTGTAGGTACCTTTTTATGTCTGCTTATTTTAATGATTTTGCAACCAATTAAGAACCTTTTTTCGAACTTATGATCAGAGTTCGACAATCGTGTAACCGCTTTGGCAATATTGGTCTCTATCAACCCCGAAACGGTACTTAATTACTTTGTAACGGGAATTTCGGAACTGGCTTCTTACTAGTTATTCAAATACTCTTATTTAAACATACCGGCTCCCAATGACCTTTGCTACATCATTGCATTTAAACTGTACCGACATTATTTGCTCCGGCAATAGTCCAGCAAGCAATTGGACTTGCTCAAACATCGCTCAGGGCGTACAATGTGTGGCTATTTAAATGCGATATCATTTCTGTATGTACATTTGTACAAACAACGTCTACGAAAGCTGTTCCAAAACGATTTGTTTTACCCATTTGCTCTCGGCTACCTACTCAACCATCGATGGCCTTTATCGAATGCCCGTTACACCATTATTCTCGGATTAAACCAAAGCGACGCGAACATAAATTCTAATAACACAACGCAGTTATGATGTGGCGATAATTAAAGCCATTTTTTCCATCTTCACGTCAATCTCAGTTTTTTTCTTGATCGGAGAATTCGCGAAATCGAGAAAGTTGCGGATAGGATAGGCTAGCCTGTAATTACTATGACATGTATTGAAGTTTTCTTGTAAAAACTACTGTTCTCTATTCAGCTAGGTTCTAGTGTCTGTTTGATTAATTCGCTGTTAAGAACTACGCCATCAGCTCGGGCTGTATTATTTTGACAGACGACAATCGTTAAACCCCAAATTGGTCTCTTGCGCCGCCACTTTTGCGTACCTATATCGATAGAACTTTTCATAGCACCTAATAAGGGTATGGGCCGGGTTCTAAGTGCCACCTACACAGTGCTGTACAAATGTCCATATTCGTCATTATGGGCGTTCTGACTAAGATGGCCGGCGAATCGGCTACCTTTGTTAGATGTAAGCTGATGACTATACTTTTTGCCGCTGCCGTGGGCGGCCGATTCACCTTCGATATAAAGATTATCTTATTCCATGTAGGTGGTGGGTACTTACATCTTAACTTGAGAATACTTAGGAAGTGAGCGTTGTTTCGATTTCGTAATGATAGTTCCGATCCGACGTGGGCAGCTAATGACTGGACATAACCTAATCCACAAATTACATATTTATTTAACCTTATTGCATTAGTTACTGTAACTACTTGCGACATCTAAGTGACCTTCTATTGGTCAGTGAATGAATGGTTCCAGTTAAATAGGCAAATGCCTTAATTATACAACGTTTACGTTTTAATGTCGTCGACAGCTACTCATCCAAGTAAATTATTTTTCTTGCCCTATTCCAATATATTGGCCCCAGTTTTAAAAAGATATGGTGACTGTTTGGCTTCCCATAATTTGCCGAATATACGCAAATTTCTAGTAAAGATTAAGGCTTAAAATACACAACATTTGTGTTCATTGTTAACATAAGCGCATCTCGCTTTCTATATTGTTTACAAAAACCATATTATCAACAAACAATGTTAATGCCTGCTATCAACATTAAGCAAATGAATGGCTAGAACAGTTCGAAATGATTAAATTCATAGAATTATGCTTTCATCGCGTTTGGAACCTATCATTTTGGTTCACCGCCGAACAATCTTTCGGTTTGTTTCATCTCTGCTACCGCCATGAGATAAAGAAAGACTTTCCTACGTAATGGAGTGGATTTATGTTACTTTAGGGCTGCCAGACGATACTACTTTGATTTTAAAACAGCTGTCATATTTTAAAATTCATTTTAATAACAGTATCAGTGTAGCTTTCGTAGCCAGATCTTAGAATTGATCATTTTATGAAGTGTTCGGTCATTTCATGAAACGGTTATATTTCATGAAGTAGAACATAGACCGTTGGTCACATCTTGATGTGGTCTGGTCAGTTCTTTGAATACTCAACGTTTGACGATATGAACAGTTAAACGCACGACTACTCCATGAGGTGGCCTTACATTAGTGATCATATCGTATATAATAATCAATACTAAGATCATCAATTCTGGCGACGAGATAGCTACTGTTGTGTTTTGTTCCAAGTAACATGTCGTGATCGATAATTATTGAAATAAAATAAATTTACATACATACATTCATATAACACGTAAATAATTGTATTAGTATCAGATTAAATATATATTTAAATGCAATGACGTGAGGTATATTGTTAGAATAAAATAATACATAGTCATAAAACTCAAAGAACAAGATACCCAGCCCTACGTTGAGCGTTGCAAGGTACCGGTGCAGCTATTTTAATTACCATTAATTTAGATTTAAAGTACATATTCGAGAGTTTTATGCGTACCTTTAAGAGTCATGGTCGAATTGTTCATAGTTATTTATAAATAGATGACATAATTGTCATGCAACATGAAGCTAAGCAATCAATCAATATTTAAAAAATAACGCATTTGTTTTAACATAACACCACCAAATTACTAAAAACGCTTGTTAAACGTAAAGAAAGTGTGAAGAACCTGTATTGTTGATATCAGTTCGGAAAATATTAGTGGTTAGCCAAGACGTGTGTGTGTTGATGGGTCAATATGTTAGCAGCTCATCAGTGTCCCTTTAGGTGTATATATCGTGCCTACGCTTGTCATAATTGTGATAAAGAACTGTAGTTATAATTCACTTCAATTAAAGTTAACTTAAGCGTCAACTTAGCTGGAGGCTAACTTGTCGTTTCTTAACCTAAACGAGTACCATCCGTCACGAACGAAACTAGGAATTAAACTACAATTCTGTTCGTAAAAACACTTATTCAAATTAACGTTGCGAAGTAAAAGAAGCGAACCAAATCTTGTCAACTGTTTCTCACTGTACTTAAATTCGATGTAATTTAATATTTTTAAAATAGATAGGTACTTACAGGCTAATAAAACCACAGACCGTAGCAAAGTATTCTTCCGACAAGAGATGACGAATTTTACAAAAAACCTTCATTGATTGATATTTAATCTGAGGACCTTTGAACTTTCTGTCGCGTGGACAATGGGCTCGATGCTCAATTAGATGCTAGGCCTCCGTGGGTGGTCCGATGTGTTCCTTTGCCCTGTAATCAATAAAAATGCGCCTTTAGTGTTCATGTCAGTCGAAGTGACGTTTTGACG
Organism: Apamea epomidion; assembly: GCA_947507525.1. NCBI lineage: Eukaryota > Metazoa > Arthropoda > Insecta > Lepidoptera > Noctuidae > Apamea > Apamea epomidion. Next base: position 9,475,813 of record OX382238.1, on the reverse strand, counting down.
GAGTCGGTGTTAGATGGTACTGGTTTTGTAATGGATATCGTGTAGCCCGGCGCTAACTCACCTACATTGTGTTCGTCCCCGCGGATGTGATGTGAAGATCACATTCCTTCGTCTGTGGGATTATGAATGTATTGTCGTGCTGTTTCCATTTATGAGACGAGGCATGTTTAGAGTATTGCTGAAACGAAGTGTGTTGACGGTTGCGGAATATTTTTTGATTTGATTAATTGAAGTTTTCCTATATGATACTCTTTCTCTATTTGTTCATGTCTGAAACATATATTTAATATATAAATAATTATTTTTGAAGTGTCTGTTTGTAATGTCAAAATAACAGTTTTTTACTAAATGCATAATATGATGAAAGTAAAACAATTACTTCTAACAAAAAAAAAAAAAATGACGGGACTTTCACTGCCAGATAGCTGATTATAAGGAGTCACCTAGTCTACTTTTATTTTAGAAAAATGATTAGGCTTAAGCGAAAAAAATTAAAACACAACAACAACAAAACAACCAACAACAACAACTCAACATTAACTCTACATCCATACGGGCGAAGCCGCGGGCGGAAGCTAGTCTAGAAATAGTTTAGACCACCTAATCTTCCCCTGTTAAACACCATTTCTCAATAGATCATTCTCTGCGTCGCTTCAGTGGTTTAATAAAAACTATAGTATCCAACGTCTCGTTGAAAAATGAATGAATGCATCGCACGGTTATATTTTTGCGCATTCATCCGCGACGGACACTTACAGTAAGACAACACCGGCGTTTTAAGTTTCTCAGTCAATAATACCAATATTTCAATAATTATATCATCAAGTTATTTGAAGAAATTAATTTTTTTCATCTAAATTGAGTAATAATAAACCCATATAAGGCTTTTTAACTTTTTATTTCGTGGAAGATAGGTACATCGAACCCTGCCTACAGAATCTTGTTTCATATCTAATATCTAAGTTATTCATTTGTTTGTGGTCATAAAAGTGACAAGGAAACAATAAAACAAGTGATGCAAATAGTTAGACAAGGAGTGGTGGTGGCCCAGTAGTATCGACCCCAACATACGAGCTGCAGGTCGTGGGTTCGAGCCCAAGCAGGCGCTTCTCTTTGTCTAAGTTAATCATTCATCACCACTACTCTCAAAACGGTGAAGGGAAACATTGTAAGGAAACCGGCATGTCCTAGAACCAAAAATTCGAAGACGTGTGACAACTACCAACCCGCACAGGGCCCGCGTGGTAGATTATAGCCCCCCTCTCAAAGAGAGCAGGCCTGTGTCCCAGCAGTGGGAACATTATAGACTGATTATTCTAAATAGTTAGGTATGTTTGTGTCTACATTCGATTTCTTGGATTGTACTGCTTGAAACAATTCTAGAGTTTTTATTATAAATAAATATACGTATAGTATACTAACAATAAATTGTCTGAGTCTATTTATTTCAGCGATGACCGAATTTTTCAGCACATTTCTTTGCTCTTCCTATTGTACATTCTCTGCATTTGAACAATAAAGGAATGTAGTATTCAGAGCTTCAGCATAATTAATTATATGTGGCACGGCATTTTAAGATTGTAACGATAAATACGGTGTAATAAAGTGGAAGTGTTTTTAGATTTTTCTATCTGCAACTTCTCAATTATTAATTAAATTAAATTAAAATTCATTTATTTCGGGTAACTAGCTAGGCCCATAGAAGACAATTTACAAAACATTTCACACTAATAATACCTATAATAGAATAAAATAATAATAAAATAAATTCTAATGCTCTTGACATCTGTCGGGCAAGCCACCGGCTGGGAGAATCAATCAGGCATATTATCTCCGGGTGTTCTCGTCTAGCTAACGGAGAGTACTTACATAGACACAACCTTGTAGCCAGGATAATCCATCAGCAACTTGCTCTGAAATACAGTCTTGTGGAATCTGAGGTGCCGTACTACAGGTATGTGCCCGACCCAGTTCTCGAAAATGGAAATATCACATTGTACTGGGATCGATCCATCATCACTGACAGGACTATTGTTGCCAATAAGCCTGATATAGTGGTGGTGGATCGATCAGAGCGGCGCACAATAATTGTTGACATAACCGTCCCGCATGATGAGAACCTCGTGAAAGCCGAAAAAGATAAACAAATGCTCGCGAGCTTGGCTCGCGAGGTTGTCGACATGTGGGATGTGGGCTCAGCGATCATTGTGGCGATAGTCGTGACAGCCAATGGCTTAATAGCTAAGAGCTTCGACCAACACCTGAGGAGGCTTTCGTTGGGCAGCTGGATCAAGGGCTTGATTCAGAAAGCGGTAGTCCTGGACACGGCTCGCATTGTCAGGAGGTTCCTCTCTCTGGAGCCCTGACCACCTGTAGCTTGGACCCTGTTCCCGATACCTGTGGGCTACTATTTTCTATATTTTAAATGTTTTTATACTTTTTATATTCTTATATTTAAAAATATAATTTATATGTTTATGTTTGTTTGTTTATTTGTTTAGTTTTTTTTGTTTAATGAAATAAATTCATAATAAATGTCGAAAAATTCATAATGTCAAAATGTGATAGCATTCAAATTGCAATAGCAGCCCGGTTTAGATTTGTGGTTGATGGCAAAAGGCTCACCCCCTTTATCATTACCATTACATGGCACTCACCCCTATTACAGTCAAAATGTAGGTGTTACTGTAGGTACACCTCTACCTAATCCTTCGGGGATTACAACCCTGATGATGTTATATTAAAAGAAATCTTATTGATACTAACCTAGGTACCACTATACATATAACAAAATTGTAACGAAGAATTTTTGTCCGTTTTTCTGGATATATGTTCCGGATTGGCACAAAAACCACTAAATGGTTGCGTAGTTGCATGAGATTTGGCAAACAGATAGTTTATAGCCTGGATTATTATATTGCTCAAAGGGTACATAGTAGACAGTGTCCCGTGTGTTCGGTAGTACATTCCTGTGGAATATTTCCCGACATCCATGTGGGCGACGCAAAGTTAGTGTAGAATAATAATCCGTGAACAATGTAAAGAGCACACCTAACAAATTATAATTAAACGCAAAACGCGTAAAAACACATCATTTGTGTCATTTAGTCGCTGAAGTCATAATTAACTATGTGCTGAGCTGCGACCTCTGACAATGTAGCAATAAAACGGCAAGCAGCGCGTACTTTGATGTTGCTTACCTATATATAGTTTTATCGTCAATGATGTAAGCTTTGTCTTAACAGGACATAAAGAGCACAACCGAAGTATAAACTGCACCGCATAAACTTTGATGTGTCCAAAGTGATAAACCATCAAAATATACTAAATTTGTGAGTAATTCTATTAGTTGGTGTAAGATGTATAGGTACAGCGGGCTGATTGCGTCACACTATCAGTAGCAATGGGTTTCATTTTGACAGTTCAACAACATACATTGCGTTGTTTACGTTGTTCAGCAGACAGATTTTTCGAACATATGAAGTAATGGATTAGCAATATCCTTCAAAATTATTCAGATTTAGATTAACAGTGTGTTACGCAATTAGGGTGCAGGCTTACTGCGTGTTAACTTTCTGACACAATGTCTTGTAAAAGAAAACCATTTCGAAAGCAAATTCATTAAGTTGTACTCAGGATCGTTGATATTTTTTTAACTGATTACATTTTAATTTATTGAAATGTTTAAATACATGGGAAAACCTGTTTAGCAATTTCGATGTGTGTCGCTGAATAACTCTAAATGCAAACATAAGTTCATTTAAATAGCTTCCAATTACACACCTGTTAATTTAATGACAGCATATGTGCAGAATTTAACATTAAAATTAATTAATCTATTAATGCTTTATAGCAATAATTATAGAATAATAGATAGAACTGACCACTAAAATTATAATAACGATTGGGAGGTTGGCCAATTTCTACCAGCGTTCATCTACCTCTGTTAACAGCCAAAATAAATAAAGTTTTGTACTCTACCAGTCACATGCGATTAACAAACATCTCGACACTTCCAACTAGTACAGTAGCAGGTCCAACGTAACTCCTAAGTCTGAAGCCAAGAGTTTAATGACTTGTTATTAATTAAGTGGGTGCTACACCATATTTCTCAAGTCATTTCTAATAAAATATTTGTCGTTATATCGACGGGATATCATCAAGACGACTCAAAGCACATACACACTCCAATGAAGACACAAACTGTAACTGCTTTTGAATGAGACGTTTTGATTAGAATAGTTGCTATCCCGGCGAGGGTGAATAAATTCCTTGGCGCTATAAATTAGCTTGTTTTTCGGCAACGATTAAAATCAGTAAGTGATCTGAATAAAATAGGTCTTACGAAGCATCTTACTCAAATACAACAAACGTACTGTGCCAAGTTTTAAATTATGTTATATTAGACGAGCATATTCAAAGAATTTTGTCAAATACAACCAAACATAAAATCACGTTTTGTATAGTGTAACGATGACTTAAAATACACGTGCGTGTCAGCGCCGTAGCGCCTCGTCACTAACAGCGACGGTTTAAAAAAAAAACAAAGCGATTATCGAGAGTATTTTTCTTTTCAGTATTTCTAATTGCACTGTTTTCTTTTTGCGTGCATGTGCTTGAACTCAGTGCCAAGAGTCTCACGCGTGAACGTCCACAAAGAAATAGAGACGGTTATTTCTGACTATCACCTCTAGATGCGTGTGACCGCTACACGAGTGTCGAAGCTATGAATGAGTTCTTTATTAATGTATAAACGGAATTATATCATCTGTCATATCATATAACATTTGGTTCTCTTCTAATAAGCGCCGTTGTTCGACAAAGTCCCCTGAAACGTGCTCACGCTTAACAATGCTCGTTATTGGTAGTCTATTGGTATTAACATATTTTATTCTATGTGCAAATTATGTCATTGCTATTTTCGTATGATTCGTGTTGTCAACTGCCTTTCTTTTGAACTGTCGTGATAATCAACCTCCAAAATTATAAGATTGCGTGTGCATAATTTTCGAAGCGATCCTAAGAGGTTAAACCTATTAATTAATTTAATGTCAAGATGCATATAAGGACTAACTGAATCAATAACTTGGTGAACCGATATTGCTTTTATGCAACTTCGATGTCCCGATTTCATAAATTCTTTACAATGTGCATCGAAATAGCCATTCCTAGTAAACATTGACAGACCAGCACTAAATGGTTTTAAAAGCTGAACGTGCAATTGCGTCAGGTAGCTAAACCAACACTGTGTTGCACAACGCACTGAAAACTTGTCTGAATAATTTGGAACGTAGAATTTGTCATACTGATGCGTGAGAGTTCTACCACGCTGTGCTATTATTCAGGAGTGCTTCCTGTTTTGAATTCATGATACGAGTAGTGTTCTTTACTACTTCTCTAAGGATATTATGAACATTTTCTATCTTATCTTTGGACCTTCAATGTTCCTTGACCACATAATATCTGGCAATGCCTCGCCATCGTTGAAAAGTTTTGCATTCTCTTCGGGGAAATCTCGGACAGACTAGCTATAGTAGGTATAAGTAATCGCTATTAAGATAGACATTGCTGTTTGAAGTAATACTAAATATGATTAAATACAACAGTATGGTCATCTAATTTATTCGATTTGTCGTGCAAATATAGCACCTGGTGTGGCCACGCACTCAATATATCCCTACGGAAACCTGCTCCAATGATATTGTTGAAATCAATAGCTCATTGTTATACCAGACAGCAGTAATTACATAAACTAATAAACATTAAGCCCGTGTATCGATAGCAAACACAACGTTAATATTGTTTATATTTTATTTCAGGTAAGCTTCGTTTACTTGTGTCGAGACGTGAGAAATTCTATAGAGCCCCGCGAGTCGTAAGTCATAAAAATTTTCAACGTGTTTTTTACTGTCGCCTGTATAGAGAAACGTAGCTTTCTTTAGTTGTCTTATTTATTGTTCAAGACATTACTATTCTCCGTACAGTTTGTTAGGAGTTCGAAAAAAGACTGGGAAGCAACATTTCATTTATTAGGTAAAGCTCGTACAGTCACGAGCACCAATATGTCAACACTTCGCAACTTTCAATTGAGATTTTTTCGTGAAATAACGAATGCAACGTTGAAATACGACACATTACATAAACCTATGGGTTCGAAAATGAAATTATGAAATTATGTTCGTAACAACATAACATTTCATACAAAAATAAAGGAGTAAATCGCTTTTGAATAAAGCCAAGTGTATACATACTTTTGCTCGTGACTGTACACTGTTGTAGATTTTCTTTCGTGTATTGTTTATTGGGTTTGATATGGATATTAAACTGTTTTAAAAGTTTTGTTGCTGACGCACACAATTGATTTTCTGTAAGATAAACGCTTGTTTCATTTGAATTTCAATCATTCAACTCAGCCTCTCTTAGTCCTCCGAAAAATCTGTGTCTAAGCTAACAACGTTAAAGGTTTAATTCTTTTGTAGTAGTTTTGTTGAATTACTTACTCATGTCAGTTAAGCCAATTTAGAATTATTTTGAATGCCAATTTTTATCTAGCCAAGAAGGTGTCTATGGCATCACTTCGCCTTATATTAGGTTAGGGACACAGAATTAATTAGCAAAATTAGCTTCGTAACGACAACACGAGTTTGGCCTTACGTGTATTTGATTACACCTACGATAATTACAAGAATTGCAATTGAATTGAATTCAATCATTGTGCATCTGTAATTGTTTATGAATCCTTGAAAAAGGCATACATCATTCTTGACTGTCCATAAATGTTGGTACTTGGTAATAATAATCATGTTTTGTGGGCCATTAAACATTGACATATACATTTACCTACTTGAAATATAGTTCGCGTAGGTGGTTTACACATCTGAAGTGTGTCTTACGTGTGATTGAGTGAGACGGCTCATTACAATAAGTTTTTCTAAAGCGAATTTGACACGTGTCTCACTGTAGGCGTTGCTACCAGCCGCGTTAACAATATGTTATGAATGGCAAGGTTAAGTCTGTCTGAGCCAAGTACTTTGCTGCTGGCTCATGGCGTGCTATTGTCAAATATTTGCCTCAAACAATCCGTCTCGCTTGCATATTACGAACCGCTATATAACCTACCCGTTCTTAAGCTACTCTTTACAACTTAACATATTGACGAACTGTATTTTCATTTCATATAAGCTTTCATTGAACAATATTGTTGTTGTAAAAAGAGATCCACAATGTGTCACATTCAATGACGCCATTAAATATGTTTAAAATTGTTGTTAAAGTGTTTATTCAATAGTTTGTCATTGGTTTAATTCTGTCATTCAATGTTTATAAGCTACGCCCACGAAACATCCATTGAATACGAAGCCCATTCCAGAATGGTAGGTGTCGACATTTGACGCTCTTCGGTTTTATTGTAGTAGAAAAAATGCCCGTCAATATCGTGAACATCAATATGTCACAATGTATAACTTAACACCCCGCCCAAACTGATTCATAGTTGTTTTTAATTATTTTATTATGTTCATCGACTATACTAAGAAGTTTAATGCCTTCCTCCTGACACCGATTTTTGCGTGAACGGCTTTATGAAACGGCGACACCGGAGGTTATAAACTTTCTATTGAACTAGCATAATGGTGCATTAAAGTCGCAAACTGACACGCCACACTGAAACATCCACGGCTCGTTGTTTTACGATAATGTTCCATATTATATTAATGTCCGCGTCCCATCAAGTCACGTTGTTTGGCACCGACTTAGCACATAAAAAGGAAACCCCAGTTTCCCTACTGTAAACTCGTCCTATATTTACAAATGGGCCCCGCAAGTAAACCGTGAAAAATAAATATTAGGCGATAAATCAGCGAAAATCTCCGGTTTACTCCAATGCTTTTATTGCTATAATAAAAGAACCGTCAACTGTGGATAGTGTTCGGGGAATAAATAGTATAGATCTCGGCCAGCGTTCTGGAAACTCGGACGCGTAACAGTGCCCATTGGTTCAGGTTTGACACATTTAGGCGATGTTAACTAGTCAGCTTATTTACACGTGTCGAACCTGCGTAAATCCTAACGAATAGGACCGTAAATCTGTAGACGCTTTGTATGAAAACATGCGTATTCCTTCGTACTAAGACAATTTATACATATATAATTCTCGTTGCGGCATGTTGTGCTTATACAATATTATTTTAACACCATCCTCTGGTGCTCCTAGTAAAAGTCCGCACTTTAAAAGCCATTATACATATTTTTGTGAAATGGTTGTTTGTGTTGATCTTACTCGAACATAAATTGCTTGAAAAAAAATATGATGATGAGTTTGAACAAAATCATATGTTATGATTACCTAGTTTTGTAATGTAAATATAGCTAACGAAAGAATATTTAATAGAAAACAAATTTGTCTGAAGCCAACATATTGGTTTTTACTTCCGTGTGCTTATATGCTACCACTGTATCAGCAATATCACCGCACAAACTTGTGTGTTTGGGCATATTGCTTATAAGTGTCACACAAACAACGAGTGTCTTGCTGCTACCCTTGCGGAGTGGTATGCAAATAAGAGTTTATTTTTTCATTCACACCCAATGTCTGATAACTGCCATTCATAAATATGAGTATTATTATTTTTTGGACCATTTACGCTTGACCACCTGTTTTATGTGCACGTTCTCTGAAATTAACATAACGTGTTTCGCTGACGATATTCATATTTCTCAGTCATACTTCACACAATTAGCTGCAGTCCAAACGACTAGCTCTCGGTATGCACCACAAATATTTAAGCTTGCTTTTATTTGTAACGGTGTCTCCATCCTCTTGTATTTCCATTACATATTTATCCACTTTAATAGTGGTTTCCAGCGAATTATCAAATGTCGCATCAGCGTATTAAACAATGTGACACCGACCCCCCGACCGTGCATAGATAAAGATATCAAGATAAAAGCATTTCAATCACAATTGTAAAGACAACCTGCGCTGGCATTTCCAACTGGTTTCCATTTTGTGTGCATTTTGTATTGGCCAATGTCAGTTCGCTCCTGCTGTGATTTATGCACTTATTATTTTGCAACTTCGTACATTGTTTTGCAAAGCGTCAAAATTAAGTTGTATATTTACTACATCATTGTTTTCATTCATAAATGATTCACCGTCAATCTCATCTCGTCACTTTTCTACGTATAATTATTGTCATACTCCCACGCGTTGTAGGAATGAGTAATGGGAATCTTGGAAGAACCATCTATTATAGTTAGTAGTATACTGAGACCATCATTATACTCTTTTGACACACAAACAATTTTAACATAACTTAATCTCGCATCGGCTCCGTGTCATCTCTTGGGTGCTTGTAGTTAGTGTTATTGGTAGAGTAACAAAAAGTGTAAATGAGTTATTTTGTCCTAAAATCTCGGGTTAAATTAAACTGGTTAGATTTGAATGAATTGCCCTTTGCAACTGCGCCTTTATCGCATTGGGGTAACCTGTAATGGTAGATGTAAGAAGATAAATAAACTGAGTTCATACTTGAATTAATTGATATTACTATGATTTAGGTACGTATTCATCTTTTCAATTGCAAATGGCCATACCGGTTGCCTTTTCATGATTCTGGACTCTGAAGATATGTATACTAAAACCTTTATTACACTACGCGATAATCAGGGACCCTTTCCCTAAATCGGGATGGTGTAATAAGAGAAAGGGAGGAAGGTCCTTATTAAATAAACACATGACCTAAATATCGTGTAGTGTTATAGGGATTTTATGTATAGTTAGCCAGTTACCTCTAAAATTATGCTTAAACTTTTCTACAATTCAACAGCTGCAGCTTTTTATTGATTCTCTCTCTCTATGTTTGCATAATGCATGTGCATGACTAGACATTAGCCTATGGTACTTGACATCGAGGACAGGAAGTCGGATATTACTGAAGGAGCTCTGTGAGTTGTTAAATAAGTTGTAAAATGTGATTTATATGTACCGTCACGCTCGTATTTTAGATGGCACGTAGTACCTACTGAAAATAATATTTGTCATTCTGGGGAATTGAGGTTTTCGTTTTCACCCTACAAGACTGTAAAGGCGAGGTTCGGAAGGTTGCTCTACTAATAAAGAGAAAGTGAAATTTTGACCAAAAGTCACACTGAGTTTGTTTACCGGAATAGAAATCTTTGCAGGTAAAGAAGAAAATATGCAAAACAAAACAACCGAAAATGATAATACATATATCTGCTAAAATAGATACTGAGATAGACATAGATCAAATGTAAAGTTTTACTAATGAAACTGTGTAATTTGATCTTTACGTATATCACAAATTAAAGTTAAGCAATCGCTTATGCAAATGTGTTCAATAATTCCAAACGGGTCGTATCCTATCAGTATCTCGCGCTTCTCGTGCATGCAATAAGCAATCATTTCTTCGGTTCCAATTCGAAGGGACTTGTTTTATTAGTAGGAGATATCCACGCAAAGCCCGTGCCGCCATGATGTGCTAGTACATCTGTCCGGCGCTGTATATTGTCTTGAGCTACCGTACCGGCAACTTAACTCACTGCTGCCTTTTGATTATCTTGTTCCCATTCATCATTCTCAAGTACATCGCTTTCTATTAATATACACACTACTTTGTTATTGTATAATATATATTGAGTGGGCTAACTTATTCATCTTCGAACTTAAATACGCTTTGATGTCCAAGATCATTAGTTTTGTTACTTTGTTCCAACAATCAAGTGAAATCCGGTTTGATTACTTAATAATCTAATTTGTCAAGCTTGATTACAAATGGCCCGTCCACAAACACAATACCACAATAGTTCTCCTAGGACACACCGGATATGTATGCTCTTTGTTCACCAATGTCACATTAACTTAATTCGGACGGCATTTGCTTCACGTCGGCTGCATTTGACTAGAGATAACACGTGTCAAAGAGGTCGAAAACTGACTATAGTACCTACGCTACGTGCCTTTTGATATAGCATATTTGAGGTTTAGACATTTTTTGTCTTGGAAGACCGTCGTCGTCTGTTATTCATACCTAGTATGACACTCTATTTCTTGATATCTCTTAATGTGACATATACCTCTATGTTTATTTTGCAGACTTTATTCATAGATCCCCACGTCTCACATCATGTTAATCTACCAAAGGTGTTTATTGTTTCTTATTATTCGTGGTCAATTTACAGTCATTTTATGTCATCATCATGATTATTTATTGTTGTTATTAACCTATCTGGGCCCCTATAAATTCCGCTAAGGTTATTTTAGTTTTCTGTTATTCCATATTTATAAATACCTTGCTACTTTGTTTCAATTATGATAAGTAATAGGTAAAGATAAATTAAGATTACTATTTTCAAAATTATATTCGTCCGCGTCTCGCCTGCTTCGTGCTTGTGCCGGAAGAATGATAAAGTTATAAATAAAAGGGTATTTCAGCTTTCTGGCAAACCACATCAGAATTTCGGTATAAAAAACTGATATCTGCATAGATTCATCTGAGTCTTCTTGTGTCGACTCTGCGTGGGTAACAGTGCTTACACAGCAGCTTTGTTATGTTATCAAATCTTTCCCAGAAAAGTCTGATCCCGTTAATGTCATTTAGGTATGTGCCGGGTAATTACACACACATTTTAATATATCAACATAATTATTCGCGTGATTCTAGTCTCCGTGGTTGGTCGACGCAAGTGAAGCCGGTCGCTACTGACCGTGGTGCTGCGTTTACGCATCGTCGCTCAACGTGAGAAAATTCCCCTTCAGTCCACATTGTTCTTAATTTGCCCTCATATATTATTATTCAGGGAACATTAATCTCAACACTAGCAGAAAACAAAGCTATTAGTAGGTAACTGCTAGTTTGTCGCTCCAAATTCTCGCTGATTCTAAAGTTGCACCTACTTGAAATTTCACAGAGATTTACTAGTTCAACAAATGTGGGAATGTGAAGATATATAGTCTGTTACAGTCCTCCACACATTCAAATAAATCTAGTTCATTTATGCTCCAATTGTGACAGTCAAGTTTAATTAATGCACCACCTTGTAATTTCACCGTCTAGACCGCGCGTCCGTTTACTTAGTTTGTTATTATGACGGCCGTTGCATTGGCGTCGTCGTTAAATTACAAAATACAGTTCTTGGTGATGAAAGAAATTAATTGTTTCCGCCGACCGACGTTGCTAACGAAAGTGATTTTGTGACTTAGTCTATTCTAAGAACAAATTATATTTGTTTCACTGGAACTGCGTGCATGCGACTGCGCAGATGGCTATTTGAATGACGTTGTTACAGAGAAGTACAGCATATTTTTCTGATTGAACTGTTGCACTAGAAATATTAAAATGCGTTCCTTTATTGTTAAAAGAGTGCCTTCAAGTAACAAGACAGGTTTCTGAAGATCTTACTAAAGTTAACCTTTGAAAGTTTCGTTAGACGAATAAACTACTACACGATACAATTACCACAAACAAAAACAGTTGCTTAACTACTTAAACTTCGGCGTTTAATTACCCAATCGGCTTTTTATTTTATAAATATGCTAAAATGAAAATTAATAGTATAGTGTATTGGTGATCTTTCTCAACGGAATCACATTTATCTTGAAATATGTCGAAAATTGTATTATAACTGTCCAGGGGTCGAGTTCAATCCCGTCTTAACGCCACACATGTTTATTTAATACATAATTTCGAAGATCGCACCGTGAGCTATAAAATGGGGTTTGAGATTTTTAATAGGAACTATAAACCTTGGGCGGTTTCTTCATGGCGAAGCGTAAAACTCTAATCACGTAGGTAAGCGTCCAATTCCATGTGATAATATAGTTCTTGGGTTTGAAGTTACAGCTTATTAAATGCGTATTAGAATAGAATGAGGGAGAGGGATTACAGAGTGAATGCGCCGCGGTCTGCCATTGTGGCCAGTGACAATGCAACAGAGATTGCATTGCATTATCTGGAACCAGTAAGCGTACGTGTGTGAGGCTCACTGTCGCAATACTCGAGGGAGGAAATTGAACAATACTATACATTGGTTTAGACACTTGAAATATTTCGTCGGTTATAGAAAATTGCAGCTCCATACATTTAGACCGCGTAGGTATTGCACTTTTTATTGAAACTGCAGGTTTTTTTTTTGATAACCGATGAATTTCACGCTGTGGGGTTGTTGTTGTTCGTCCCTGTCACGCTGTATTTTCTCGTGTTTTCATAAAGGGTATTTTTATCTGTAACAGAAATAAAACTGCCACAAATGTTATTGAACTGTAACTAGGCCAAGACAAAAAAAATATTTGGAGGAGTAAGTGATCAAGAAAAAGTTGGGCACTTTTCTACGACTAACGTTATTCTTATCCAAATACAGTAATCTGGAATATTAAACTTGTTTTCATGTCCGTACCTATTCATCAAGATGAATTATCTTCAGAGCCATGATAAATTGGAAGTAAATAAACTACCTACCATTAATTTTGGGCTTAAATCCAAGGTAATCTAACAGCGTTTGATTTGCCGTAGGTGGTCTCCAACATCGAAGCGGCAATTGACATTTGTCACTCAGTGACACACAAGTTGCTTGCTCTCCTATTATAGTGAATGCTCTTCCTACGCGAGCGTTCAAACATCATTATAGTAAAGAGTTATCAATAATCTTCAACCCAATTTGAATCTTAACTCAAAGATACAGAGATAGATTTCCCTTGCATAATCCTAAAGGGAGTCTTGCAAGGCTAGAATTACGTACATAGAACGATCGCGATTGCGGTTGAAGTAATCTGAGTAAATGGTAAAATTAAACCTTGTTAACAAATATAACTATAGTGTGTTGTGTGGCTTTGCTACCTGTTTGTGGATCGCTCGCTCTACATTAATACAACCTTTTTTGAGACTAACAAACATTAACTAATCACATAAATTAAGTAAATTATTACTACTCATAACTTAATTAAAATCGATTCTAATATTAATTTCATATTTAAATTCATGGTCTTTAAGATTGATTGCATGTTCAAATTAGTAACGTGTTCCGCAGTTGTGAAAACATTCAAATGTACCAACCTCTTCCCCCGCAAGTTGAAAAAATTATCTCCATGAAATGGGTTAATGTGATGCTCGTAGGCGATGAGCATGCAAGCTGTCATTAAACATTTTCTGTTACATCTGCAAGTCTCATAAATAACTCCTGCACGTTACTTTAAACGCTTCCATTATACGTCATAATGCTAGCGCCTAAAGCTGTGCTTTTTAGTAAGAAATAAAAGCTAGTGACATAAACAGACGTTGAAAGACGTAGAAACTTCAACAGGAATGCGTAAATAGCCGTCCATCACTAAAATCATCCGTCTCATAGTTCACACGAGATTGAAGTAGGTACACAAGTTTGAGGACTTGCGCAAGAGCGACCTCCTACAGACGACATATTCCGAAACTCGTTCACGTCAAATCCGAGTACATTAATCAGACTCAGGCGCAAAGACGTGCAGTGATGGATGGACAGCCCCCAAAAACACCTGCGACAAAACACAGCCTCTATAACGCGATTGTTTTTGTTTAACTCTCATTTACCAGCACAAAGACTGGTGCATTGTTCTACGACCATAACAAGTGTTCGACACCCGTCAACGTCCGTTGTGACATGTTACAAAAGGAGTTTTTAAATGATCTGCTCTTGATGCAACCTTGTATTGACCATCAGACGATTCAACTTGTCAAATACACAAACGTTGTCAGTGACGATTACTGTCCAATCAATCAACTGATTCAATACATCTTGGTCACATAAGTCAGTCATTTTGTAGCTCAGCTTAGAATACAATTTTAAACAACTTAGAAGATATCAATCAATAAAGCGGTGCTTTTTAAATTACAAAATAAGTACCTAGGTGTTACAACCGCAAAATTCAGTAGCAGGAACATGCCATCGGCTACCAAAAAAATACAGAGAATATAAAGATATATATCTATCCAAGATATATATCTCATCCTAAATGCGTTCACCATCAATATGCAAGAAAAGGTGGCAATTAAATACATAATCCATCGGCTATCACACGGGCACCGTGGCGGGTTAATGGCTTGTTTACTCACTCTGCCGCCCTTATATGGCGTGAAAGCTCCTCCGCATTGTCGCCAGCCCCTCAGCGGACTCGGTATGGTCAGGCGGATACGTGCGTCGCGCATATGAGCCGTTTGATAGCACGAGAGATTAACAAATTGAAGAGAACTCGCGTAACTGTACTCGACGTATTTTACAGATAAAAAATTTAAATGAGAATTTCCATTTTTATATTTTTTGAGTTTTTTTATTTATCTGACAAGACATGATGACTTAAAAGTTTCGGAACCTACTTTTCATTTCGGCAAGGAGGTGTCGCTTAGATAAGATAGTATACAAGCAGTAGCTTTACGAGTTGATCGATTAATTGAAGATAGTAAAGCTACTACAAAATAAAATGTTCAGCACGTGCGACTAGCTGATAGTGATAACTGATAAGTTACTTATAATCACATTATAACTTGACATATTTTAAACGGTACTTATCTCAGAACCAGATGGTTGTATGATTGCGTGTTCGGAAATTAGCCGATGACTCATCACCTCTTTATCTGGATAAGAAAGATAAAACGAGACCCTGTGTTTGCACAACGATTCTTCACATACGGTGGGGAAATCGCAAACTTGTGTTATAATACTTCTGCACCAACCAGCCATATGGTCTTTGAACCACATTGCATATAATAAATCGAATAACTACGCATCAATAAGTAAATTATTCAGTACTGTGTAGGTAGGTCGGTAGCTAGGTGTGAACAAAAATACAAATCCTGCAAATAGTCGCAGAGGTTCGCTACCTATGCGACTAAATGCAGGATTTCTTTTTCCGGTTCCAAAATATCATGCTTAAAATATTTCTTTGGGTCATTATCAAGAAATACTTAACAGTCTTACGAATATCCTGGCATGAGTCATTCGTAACTTATTAAATATATATCATAACACAATTACATCACTGCGGCTGGGGTGGCCTCTGTGCGTTATGTTCGCCAGCCATATTATTAGAGGTGCAGCATCAGATCTATCAATATATCTGTCAGATGATGTCATAATAGTCAACGACTATTGTCGTAGCCTTCAAACTTATTACAGATCCGATACTTACTAAAAATATTGATTACCTACATGATGGAGCTGCTAAGAATGACGACTATGTTTCCAGATAACTATAATCATTAAAATCATGTGTGTTTCATATTTGTTCAAAATATGAAACACACATGATTTTCAAAATCATATTAGTTTGCTAAACAAATTCATACCATCGTAAATAGGTATTGTAAGATTTCCAAAAACTAAAATAAGTACTCATAAAAGCAGGAATTTTCCACGGGACATAAAACTTTATATTTACTAGTAAACGTTTGGGACGGTGTTCTTAAATTAACGAGTCAATATGACATGTTTCATGTGTAAAATTTATTAGAGCAGATGTTTTTCACGTAGCTAACAAATGTATTTTTCTCTTTACAGAAATAGCAAAAGTCCGAGCAAGTTTATTCCAAATAAATGGAGTCAAGAAAGAACCACTCGTTCTACCAGAGCCTGAGGGCATGGTCACCACACTCACAGAAAAAGTTTACGTGCCAGTAAAAGAACATCCAGATGTAAGTACTTACGTAATTAGCACTGCAGATGCGTTAGATTCTAGGGTTTATCTGAAACGCAAGGCAGCAGAGGTCAAGCGAATGAAAACGGTGATTACACATCTGTATTTAAAATATGATGGCATATTTGTAATCATACGATCATAAGTCAGAAGTCTTTGATTTTTTTGTTTATTTTGAGGAGTATTTCCTATTGTTCTGGAAAATTAAGCCACCAATTTACTCCGTAACTACGTAAAAACAATCGGCTTTATTACAGCTCCGAGAAATTCTAATTAGAGCCGTATCGTTTTAAACTTTATGGATTTACTGAAAACACCCAACTTGTTGAATTGGCTATACCTACTAGGACGTGCGTTATTGGGTATGCAGTAGGTACCAATTTCCTGTTGACGTAGGAGGGAAGTAAAAATAAGATACAAAGTTTTATTTGTGGCTCTGTCCCTTGGTTTCCTCGTCTGAAATACATGTAGGATTGTTATATTTTGACTCATCATCTGGCTATCCTTTTCTCAACCAATTTTTAGGGTCGGTTTAAGGTCTAATCGGATGCAGTTGAATATCCTCCTGATATTTTACATGGAGAAACTGCCTCTTAACTAACCCCCACAACCCAGTTACTGGGTTACACGATACCCCTTGGTTAGACTGGTTGTCAGAATTTCGGGCTTCTGACGACCTGTAACGACTGTCAAAGATCCACGAATTTTATATTCTGGCCCTGATAGGTAACATATTTCTGTCATAGAAGCTGAGAAGGATTTTGCCACAAAGGATAGTGTTTTAGGGTTGTAGATAAGAGAGTGATCAAGATAAATGTTGATGAATGGAGAGGAATAAGGAGACCAAAAGAAAAAATCGATGGATGGATTGAGTGGGAGATGATAATTATTAATGTGAGGGGAGCGAACGATAAAGTAACATTCAACAGGGGAGAATGGAAGAAGAAAACACAATTTGGGTCGACCCCAAGTAAAAATGGGACTAGAGCGGAAAGAAGAAGGATAGTGTATTAATATTGTATGTTATTTCGTACGAAATCCAACCAATAACTGAACTTCAGTGCGTGGTTGCGTACATCATAATATTTTCGCACATTGTTTTGAACCCTTAAGCGGAAAGAGCGTGACGAATGATACATGCGTAATGTCATTGTTTACAACTTAATTTGTCGTATTCATACAACTTATATTTCATTCACAGACATTTAAGCATCAGAGCACTTTTTGTAAGAATACAGTAAAGTAATGGTTCTGTCATTAATTATTCAACTGTCAAGAGACAAATACTCTTTTGAGCAGTGTTTGTAATAAGTGAGTGTAAACACTCCTGCTTGGATACTGACGACACTTGTATGCACATTATTCGTGAGATGTGCTCAAGCAATTATAACTATAATGAATTTGTATTGCTTTGTAAACACTCAAGAATTAATTCATATATGGCTTTTAATAGTGTACTAATAATACCCATTTCAAAATCATTCTAGAAAAACACCAGTTTATAAGATCCTTCTGTGAAGCATTAGCATTGATTGAATTGCAAAAAGGTAATAGAGGAAGAAGCTTGTCAATTACGTCACGATACCCGTAAAGCTATCTAAAGATCCATCTTAGCTTTCTTAAGGTTTTTTAACGGACGAGAATTCTAATAATTTCTTCGTAGATCGAGCAAATTGTTGCGAATAGCGAGTTTTACTGTAACAGTTGCGTTAGTCATACAGATAGAAACACAAGGTAGGCAGGCTGCTACATTTGGAGACTTATGTCAGGGCTATCTCGTCTTTGGAATGATTGTTGATTCTCGGGTGACCCTCAATGCTACGGTCCATTCATTGTTACTAACTGATTCTTAGCCATTTGCAAACGAACACGAATTGAGTGCCTTTTTGGGCATCGAGTTCACTGAACCGAATGATTCATTATTAAAATCGGATAACACCTAACACTACATGTCCGTGCCAACTTCGATTGCAGCTGATGACAATATTGTCAATGCATCAGTTCACATGTCTTGCTATTTGACTTTCAATGTACTAGTTGGTGTATTTATATATTAGGCACATTCTGAACATGCAGACCGAAAAGTTCACCATACTTTATTTGGGTTTGGTTCAATAGAGTCACTATAGTTACCTATGTAATTAGCACATCGTGTTTCACGGTATCTGCAAACATTTTCACCTTACCATTTTTAAAATGTTGTTCAACATCAGAATTTATAGATACAATATTTCCTTTAAAGTGTTTTAGAAACTAATCAACATTAGTGAGATGTGTGTTGACTCATAGATATATTGTTGGCGCCATCAACTCGTCTGAGACTCCTTATAAGGTGTCATCTAACGAACCACTGCCACTGAATTAATTTAGTTGAATTTTATTACAATTTTGAGTAGCTGAATAACAATTTCTGAATTCATCACGTGATAGTGTGAGAAACAGGAACATTAAATGCAACTAAGCCACGTCCAACTGTTTTCATAGCTTTAGCAGTAAATCAAGTTGATGCTTTGATTCTATGCAATTAGCTCTTCTTTGGGTATCAATTACCGAGATATCAACGTAATTTCAATTATCTAAGCCAATACGATGAATATTCATGTTAGGATTAATGTTGTCATAGATCATCTGAATAATTGCGAGGAATCTAACAATGTAGACGTAAATCTTAAGATAAATTGATCGTTGAATGATATTGATTGTCGATCAAAAGAACCGTTCCGAGACATCGGTCACGTACTGAGAAATAATGATGAAAACCCTTAACGATGCAGATGGTTGTCACATGATGGAGTTCTTAGAATCGTGAATAGTTTCTGACACGCCGAATGATTTTATTGCTTCAACAAATCGCTGTATTTTGCCAAATCTTAGAATAATGTTTTCACAATTGGTAATCATACCATCAATGTTTTATTCGCTCGCAAAAACTGAGCTGTAAAGTAAACGTTAACTATTCCAGAAATAGAGCTAACAGTACCAATGTGATTCGTATGTTGAACACATTGTTGAAACAATAGTTTCGGTACACCGGCTGCTGTGACTAATATCTTAAAATGTTTTATTTTTGTAACTGTACCGTTCATCTTTATAGCTCAAACAAATAGCAACGTGTTCATTCTTTAATACACTATTGTGCTCAAGTTAATGTGGATTTTAGGGCGTATTTCAACACCTTTATTACACTGTTTTATTTTATTAACCCAGTCTCCGTTTAGATTGTTTTAACTATTCTACAACGGCGAACAAGAATATTATAATAATTCACTAATAATAAGTGTGAATTTCTCGGAGGTGCAACGGTTCATAGCATACAACATAATAGAACTCCTAGGAATAAATTATAACAAACCACATTTTTCCCACAAATTACCTAATATTTATTCATCGAGTCTAAACAAATCACGTATTATGTTCTGTTTATAGTTATAAAATTATTCTCAAGATTGAGACGTTATGCACATATAGAAATGCAGGATAGATAGCTACCTAATGAATTCTTTTCCTAGTCCTTTATAGAAAAAAATGCGAACCAAATGCGGAACATGTTCTATTCCGCATTGTTGGTAATGGTAAATGATATGCTGAGCACATACGAACGCGCTCAAAGCTGCTCGATCATAGTCTGCTAGATGGAGAGTTCCAACCTCATTCTGGTCCCACAGGTTCCCGCTTGCATTGCATAGTGATGTTAACACATCGATAAAATACGCGCATTTCCTAATGCAAATATTAATATCGATAGTTTAGCTGCATTTGAAATGTAATAAACGCATTCGCGCATATTCCCACAGATTACATTATGCGAAATTATGAGTTTTTGGTGTACAAATTTCAAACACGTTTAGCTCTTACCAATCCATGTGCGTGACGGTTTCTGTTTTGGTTAATCGTGTGTTATTTCTATACAATCCTATACAGACATCTTCTGTAAACATGGTCGAAATCTTCGTAATCGCCGAATTTGGATAGGAAAAGTTTATTTCAAGTATTCTTTTTCTCTCCCACAATTGTGACTACATAGTGGATATTGCTTCAAATAAACAGATTGTGCTCTACATCAAAACTGTAAAAGTCACGATCTTGGTAAAGAATCGACATCGATACAGTCGCAGGCCCCTGCCTCGAAATCTGCCTCTCTCCATTTAGGGCCGGAGGAGTTATTAAATCCTGCCATATCGGTGGGGACCGTTACGTCGGCTTTTTGCTCCTCAAGAAGTACCAGTTGATGCGTGTCTTAATGGAGTATCTTAGAGCCGAGCTCACACTGAGAGAAAGCAAGACATCTGTTATTTTATTCAAGGAAACTTAAAGGTGGACTTAGTTGAATAACATGTAGGCTATTATCCTTATCTGCTATTTGAAGTGGGAGTTTGATTACTTTCGTAAAAGAGGAAAGCCTTACGGTTCATTAAGATTCTGGAGAGCTTAGCTACTTATTCTAAACGCACAGAGAATACTTAAGGGGTAATAAGTCCTTGTATTGCGTAGCAACACAGATAACATGGTTGCTCGGAGACCTGCCTCTTGTTGTACTCGTTGGTTTGATGGGAAATAAGAAGCTAAGAGAATAGTCAATAAAATGATGGCCCATTTAAAAAGCTAATGACACTGACGCATTTAGAAGCGTTGGATCGGATTTGGTAGTAAAATTCAGTATCACCCATTAACGCTACTTATAACAGCTTTTCTTGCAGTTAAAATTCGTTCTTTTTGGAAACTGAAATGTTAATAACGGGTTCAAATGTTGTTTATTGCAGCGATGAACTTTTAACCATATTTGGTAAACATCTCATGAAATATACAGCCGACATATTTCACACTTCACTATTTTAACGAGTAAATCGTAATTAAAATTACTTTCACTAATAATCAAGTGAGTATAATTACGTAAATAATAAATGTAATCTTATCGCGTTAGTTCGTACTCACCGCTATAAACCGGCTATTATAGGAAAGAACGTAAAACAGAATTATATTCGCCGACGAACCGGCCGGACAGCTGAATTGTTTTAGTGAAAACATGTCTGGCACTAGCAGAGTGTGCTTTATCATTCGCGAGTGCAAACATCAGTAAAAGCTCGCGAATGTGTTTCAAAAAGATTAAACAATTCGCGCTACTGCACCATCGAGGAACTTGTTTAGGTTACGACCAGTCCGGAATTTGAGATCGAATACGAGTAGATTAACGATATTCCGATCTATCCATCAATAAATCGATTGAAACACTCAAGTTTTATATATCCCGTTATTTCAAACAGGAATACTTGGTTTTCAAAATGTTTGAACCTCAAACAAAAAGCTAAAAGATATTATCTTGCAAGTAATATTTCTTTGGCGAAAACATCACAGATATGACAGCCCGCAGCACGTAAATTAAAGTGTTGATTTTCACGACGTTTCGTGTATTTCAGTGGCCTTGCATAGTTGACTATAATAATGTTGTGCTTGGAATCATAATAACGACAAATTGAGAAAATACGACTCCACATAAAGTGTCTCCGTAAAAAAGTAATACGAGTATATTCACGTTAATTTATGTATCTTTCGCCGTTTATAGGCTTTCACATCCGAACATGTTTTTCACAAACAAAAGCTGTCCGGTTTGATTCGCCTCGCTGTTTTTGAATTTCGCGCGAGTTGTTAGCTATCTGAATTTGTGGCAGTGCGTGGGCGCATACGCCCTGTGTTTTTCTCTGACATCGTTCCTTTGTATAATTTAATGAAGTTTTCTTATGGCTTAAGCTATAACGTATGCAGTAAACGCATGTGTGGGTGTGCCGCTAATATCCGTTCCATTTATCTCTTACACTGTAAATCTGGACAAATGAAGAATGGATTCATTGAACTCTATTATAGTCACTATTTTTATCGTGGAAGTTTGATACCTATTCCAATTGATTTTCAGTCGAATCCATCGGTATTTTTCTTAGCTAGACAAATTTAATGTAAAGAGCATTCTGAAACAATATTTAGTACTTAGCATCTTTGTCGGCTGATAACAAGGAGTGGTGTGTGTGGAATAATGAGGTTGATTGGATTGGTCCTACTTCACGTAAGGGTCACAGTTCAGCCGCCTTCGACACCAGCTCATAGCGGACGCTTTTGTCTAGCTAACCACGAGTTACTATTTGTAGATTATCTACTATCGTTATCGCTGCAACGCACAAACTTATGACACCATGCGAATGGTATGTTCTGCTAACAGGCTATTAGGTAAAGCTTTAACATTACAACACTAATAGCAAAGTAAAAGAAGCCATATAAAATAACGCAATTTCTATTATCGACAACGTTACTACTTCCTAATGGTTGTTACTCAAACACGTTTCAAAGGAACAATGGATGACGGCAAAGTTTTACACAAAATAAGCTTACGTCATAGAATAAGCATGTGACTACACAGCCAGGTAAGTAGTTCCTGTGGGATTTAAAACCGACTTAAGATGAATAACATAACAAGAAAGAAAAATAACCGGTTGACGGAGACAAAGATAGAACGACTACATACAAATATACAACAAACAAGAAATTCTAAATTGCATCGTCTTGCCCGTTTCACAATTTCCGAATCCCACAATATGTACGCGAAAACAAACTCTTGCATGCAAATTGTATGATAGAGATTAATGACTTTAGCTGACATTTTCACACAGTAAGACAAGGAAAAATATAACTTTAAGTGCTCGGGAACAGCTGGACATGTTTAATGAATGAACGTTTTCCATTGCGAATGAAAGTCCCGAGCTGAACGCATAGAGTAAATAATGAAACTAGCGACCGCAACCGCAACGTTTAACTTACTCTGACATTTGTTTATGTAGTTTCAGCTGACTTATTAAAATTATGCAGTACCTGAATAATTGATTCAAATGTATCGCAAATAGATGACGACACAGTTGGCGCAGTGGCTGAGCGATCGACTGCTGCGCTGCGTGTCGCGGGTTCGATTCCCGCACGGAACAAATATTTGTATTGCCTACAGGTAGTTGTGCCGGGTCTGGATGTTTGTGTATGTGAGTTTAAATGTTTGTAAACGCACCCACGATACAGTAAGTACAGTAATTCCTAGCGTGGGGCAAGGTATTTAAAAAAAAAAGAGCATTTTATTTGTCACTGCACTTTTTGTTCAACTAAGTATCGATTAAATACAAATATAATAGGCATAAATTATGCTTGTTAGATATGTTAAAATATTGAATTCCTTTCCAAAGTTATCTTGTGAAAATCTTTTATGAAGTATCTCCTATATCACCAGTTTCAAACATCAAATTGTGATTGATCACGCGACCCTAGGATTCCTCCGTTTGAAACTATCTTCAGAACGTTTATACCATTAGGCTTCTTCATTAGTACCTTCATACGAGTATGGGTAGATGCAGCAGTGCATTCGGTACTCAGTAATGAGGTTGATCGGATTGGTCGCGGTCCGTCGACCACGGGTCACGGGTCGTGGCCCGCTCTAGACTTTGTCTAACAGCGGTATCTATTAGTACATTGTCTTCCATATTGTTTTTAGAAGTATCTGCGCCTAATACTTCCTTAGTATCTATGTACGCACTTCATTTCTGCTCAATGATTGTTTTGCTTATTGAATCATCGGTTTAGTTCAGTGTTTACCAATAGTCGTCCATCTTCAATAGACATACGACCTGCTTCTGTATTCAATCGGCTCTTAGTTTAATGACAATAATGGTCCCAGAAGTGATTTCCATTAAGATTGTTAGCACATTGATGGAACTCAAATCACTTGTTCTCATTTGCACATCTGGTTTCATATTATTAGTCATTAATTAATGAGTATACATATACGTTACAACATCTGAGTTCTTAGAAATTACTGAAATATTGTAATATTTTACCCTGTATGTCACATTTATGTAGAAATTTGTACAAATCAATGGGTAAACAGAGGTTCGTGACTAATCCCGGGTAAAGCTTGTTAAGTCATTAAAGTATGGGCTGATTTATTAATCGATATTACTGTTGCTATTGTATTTACAGTAAGTTATTGTCTGTCCCGTAAATTCGCTGTACTTATGGATTGATCATTTTATCTTTCTAACCATAATGGACTGAGAACTTATAAAGGCGTGAACAGACTCAATTTTCCAATTTATATCTTTTTAAATTATTTATTGAAGTGCAACTTATTTCATAACTCGTTTCTTACGTTGTCAATTTTGACAGCGTCTTAGCATTGCCATGGCATGCAATTGAACGATATTCTGTTCTAGTCTTATCCCTCAAAAATAATTTTATTGATAGGATGTTGTTATTTTCAAGCAAGAAGATAAATATTTCCGCGTATGCAAAAAAAATGAGCGTGATAGTCTCCTGTTGTCAGCCAGCACATAGTGACTCCCAAACTGTTTATGTTACGTTTACGTTTTGCGTGGAAACAAAGGGACCCGTTCTAGTGCTTTTCATAATATTGTGAATTCACGTGCTTTTAATATTTTTTTTATTAATATGCATCTGTCCAGCCCTGGCAACAAGCCGAGATCTCTAGATATTATAGTGCAGAAAAAGAAAACAGAAATTGTGTAACGATTGACACGTTTCCCCCATTACGTTGGTAGCCAAAATTCCATTTCATCCACAACATTTAAAGGAGGTTAAAACCTTGGAATCTATTATATCCGTAGGAATTAGACACGTGTAAAATTAACGTAACTTTCCACGCTAGCCATTGATTGTTTGATATGCAATGGATATGTGTAATATGCAAGTGAGAGAAACGAATTCTGAAACAGTGGGAATACCCTGTTTATCGGTACCGAACGTAGGGACATTAGTCCCTACGTCCAAGTACGGAAAAGGTTAAAAGGGTTACACGCAACAATGAGTAGGATAGTTTGAGGATACCAATGTCCCCCACTTTGGGTTGGGTTGCAGAGGTTAGATGGCAGTGACCCGTGTAAAATACTGATATTTAGTCGTGTTTGGTTGGACAGAAAACTAACCTTTCAAATACTATGGGAAAAGACATGATTCAACAGTTAATGAAAGAGTAAGTTAATGATCATGAGGATAATGATTTATCTGTACAGTAATATACACTAAGCTTTATACTGACAATCGGCGCAACAGCAGTCAACCCCGAGGCGACTTCGTATCGCGTCGTGACCAATCGTTGTACGACAATTATGTTAGAATTATACCATCAATCAATTGCAATATGGTACGTACACACCCACCTGCCTGCACTCATCCGGCATACTCGCAGCCTCGCTAATGATGGCCAATCACCGGCGGTCAATAGTTCAGTTGTTTTGTTATTGTTGCATCCATTGTACTCTTCTTTGTTGAAATTTAATAGGGCTAATATTTTGTGTTGATTATTTGTATACAAGCTGCTTCTTGTTTTTTCGATAACGTCATTGTTCTTTCACCGACTGTAGGTATCTGGAACAATAAAGAGTGTTCTGTTATGACAACTCAGAAGCTCTCGCCCTACTAACATTGAATAGATATTGTTATTTCGGTTCTACAATTATGAATTATCGGATTAAGTCGGATGGTACAGCAACAGCTGTCCATTTGTATATTGATTTTCCTCTGAAGCAGATAATAAATAATTCCCTTTTTCCCCCTATACATAAGGCGATATAGGCGCGCGTATAGAGGAAAAAACACAGCGAATTTAATGTAGGCGATGAGTCAACGACCGGCCATAGATTATACCTAGTACGATTTTTGTTAGTTTACCGTCTACTTTCTATAAGTTGATAAGTTAATCTCATAACGGTAAAAAACACCTGTTGTTTTGGAATTGCCTGAGCCATGAATAGAAAAACATATTGGCTTTTGCAATCCAGATTATGTTCTCCGACACTTGATTATTGCATCATCGAATTCTTCCTTGACTTTGATTTCGTTTTTTTTCTTAATTATTGTAAAAAAGTTTTGATATTTGAGTAAAGGAAATTCTTTGAATTTTATCTCTCCTTCGTACCCATTAGTTTAAAAAAGTTTTAGAACAAAATTTATATTTAGGGCGAATTTCATTAATAAAACTAACCGTGGTTTAGATGCAGGTACCTACCATTGATTGCGTTGAGTTTCATTGATGAAATTCGCCCATTAGAAGTGCGTAGTTCTGCTGAACTTGAGGCAGATATCTCGTAATAATTTCTTCAGAATGATGAAGGGAACAAATAATAAATAATCCCCTTTTCATACATCAGAAACGAATCACTTAATAGGTCATATCAAGCGATACAATGAAATTTCGGAACAGGACAATGAAAATTAGACACTTACTCATCAGGGATTTTTTTTTAGGAAAATCTATGTCGCGTGTTACACTGCACCATACGTGTGTGTTTATTGTCTACTTAATAAACAGTTTTGTCACGTCCCTATGCGTTACGCAACAAGTAGAAGATACATGAGACCATCACTCATCCTCCTAAGAAACAGGGGGCCTACTCCGAAGTGCAAAGTGCGAATGTTCGGAACGGACCGACACATGGCCGAACCCAATATTATTGAAAAATGCGAAAAAAGTTCGGATCGGCTCAGTTGGGTCGGGATCATAGTCAATATTCGAAAGAGTGTAGGAGTGGAACTGACCGAACCAAATAGTAACTTCGTAGCAGGAAACGGCCGAACATTCGGCCGATACTACTTCGGAGTAGACCCCTTGCTCTTAGCATTCTACATCCATTTTGACGTGTGATAAATTTTCTGTGATTTACATACCTAATATCTATAACAACTGCTGCATGCCTCATACCTTTAAAATACCTGCACCTGACTCTTCCCAGAAAATCCGAACTAACACGGGATTTCCTAAGAAAACGTTTGATGTGCCAATGATATGAAATGAGCAAAGGAGTAAGTAGCATTTATAACGGGATTTAAACAATGACACGAAACAGTGAGCCACGTAAAGTTGTAATAATAATAAATTGGTTTATTGAGAACAACATAGGAACCACTTTTTGTTAGTACACACCTTAGAAACTACAGCTTAAAACACTAGGGTTAGTAACAAATTTAAACATTATATTACCTAAAAACTAATGAGTCATGTACTTACGAGGCACTTCATGCGGACAATGAAGCCGCATGAGATGCCTCAGCACAGGAGCTCCCGGGTCCTCAGCCACGACTTTCAGGATGCTATTGCTACTCCCCCGAATCCTCCTCACAAGCGATGCCACCTTTTTCCTAATGATAATAATGAATATTTTAAAGCGATGAAACGGCATTTTGCTTGTTATCGAGTGGTCCAGGTAAAAGTGTCAGCGAAAAGCGGTTTGCTGACAGACTTAGCCTATTTTCTTCAGAAAGATCATAATTTTTCGCGTAAACACGTAACTTCTTGGACTTTTGACAAAACTGACTGGAATAGCTTAGGAAATTCCGATGTGTTGATAAAATTCATGAATTTACGACGTTTTTGGATACCGAGATCACCACCAAAATAAATAACATAGTGAGAGAATGTGAATGATTGACTGACTTTGAATATCCAATTATTGACCTGCACCCTAATTGCGTAACACACTATTAATCTAAATCTGAAACATTTTGAAGGATATTGCTAATCCATTACTTCATTCGTTCGAAAAATATGTCTGCAGAACAACGTAGACAGCGCAATGAATGTTGTTGAACTGTCAAAATGAAACCCATTGCTACTGATTGTGTGTTACGCAATTAGCCCGCTGGTGAAGGCCGCAGGAATTCGCTGGATGATGATAGATTCGGTCAAACTGGCGGTGCTTGTTTGACCACGTCCACTACCGCCCATAGGCCTACGCCTATATATGCGGTAGTGGACGTCTTTCGGCTAAAATGATGATGATGAATATCATATCAATCAATTTCATAAATCATTCCTATAGGAAGCGGAAAATAAACAATTAAGTCAAGATAACATAGTAAATTCTAAAGCAGTTAACACTAATTGTACAATATATCATTTTAATGCACAGTTCAGTCACGTGTTGAACAAAATGAATTGTATAATTAATTAAAGGAATATTAATGAATCATCTGAGGTTACCATAGTAATCATCAGGCTTGCTCTGTTTATTTAATACTAACATGAAGATTTCTATATCATATATAAGTTAAATATCAATACAAATAAACCTTCCGGAATACATTCTCTAAATAATGGTGAAAACTGCATCAAAATCCGTTGTGTGGTTTACAAGAACAATGCGGTTACACAGACAGACACGAAAAGAGACTTTAATGTACAAGTATAATATGTAAACCTATATGCATTACAAAATGACTCATTAAATAAAATGTTTATGATCTTGTTAAAAAATAAAGTTACCATGTATTAATGTCAAAGGTAAGTTAAATATTTTATTGGCCATTTGTTAATAGAGAAACGTGTGCAAGAATAATTTTCAGTTTTAATTTAGTTACCTTGGCGGCTAACGGTCAGTTCACGTTGGCCTGGTTGTAAACTTAGCTATTATATGGGCACACCTCTTTTTACTTTCGGGTCTGAATGCTATTCTTACTCCTGTCTACACCAAGGTTTTTTCACTTTTTTTAGTCATAGATGACTGTGTAGTAGAAGAAGGTTACTGTATTAATATGTGTGTGTGTGTTCAGTATGCATGAAGCTACCTTCCCAGGAAATAGTTGAAATCAAAATATTTTATTTCACAAACCTACATACTATAAAACGTCAGAAGCTAGGTGCACGGGTCCAATTGGTCGTTGACTATGGAGAAGAGACGCAAGCAACTCCACGGTTACTCTTTTTAAAATAATTGGTTATTACAATGTTTTCAAATTACAGTGTTAATAGGTAATTAAAATAATTAAATTATTAATTAAATTAAATTAATTTGCAGCAGCATTTGAATACTCAAGGAATCAAACCCAAACACTCAATTTCATCATCATCACCAGCATAGCACCACTGCTGGACATAGGGCTCTCCTATTGCACGCCATTCAACTCGATTTTCGGCAACTCTCATACAGCTGCTACCAGCCATCCTGCGAAAATCGTCGCTCCACCTAGCCTGAGGGCGTCCCACCTTACGTTTACCGATTCGCGGTCTCCACTCAAGATCACTCAATTTAGTATGGCATTAAGCCCGCCTCTGTACATAAATGTAGCTTGAAGTATTGAATAAATAAATTATCGGAAAAATAATGAGTAAAATCAAACTTTTATCTTCCCCGCTATCAAAGCGACCATGCCCAACCATGTTTGTGGTTCCCACTGCACGTGGTTTGCGGTACTATCGGAACGCTATCATTACGGCACAAAACCACCGCCAATTACGAACGGAAAACTTGCACATTTCTACTCAATATAAACACTATTGTGTTTTCAGTTAGAGGACAACGGGACTACGCTCAACTGCAATATGAGTGTACGGGCTGTAAATTTTGTCGATTGTACGGGTAAGGGGGTGATTCTGCGGCGACCTGTCGCGTCCGGCCCTGGTTCAAGCCATGGTCCGGGGCGAGAGGGAGTGGGAGGCGGTCACCTCCTTCTGCGAAGCAGTCATGCTAGCGAAGGAGGTGGCGGGATGGGCGAGGGAGAGATCCTCACGCCTCAGCCGCCGCGGAAGACGCTCCGGGCGTCGGGAGCCGCGTGACGACTCCCGGCCACCGTATGCGCGGGCCTGCGGGCGGAGAGCAATGGGTATCTCTCCGTCCGATCAGGACCAGGCCCGTGCCGGACGGCGCGTATGTGTCCCACGCGCGCCTCAAAGAGATGTCAGCATAGTTGACGGGGCCCGACAGGGCCGAAGCCTGCCGGGGTAGCGGGATCGTCCGAAAGGGTTACCGCTGCCCTGGAACATAAAGGGCTAAGGAAGGAACACGGGTGGGTTTTAGTCAGTAAGAGTCTGACACTCCCTTCTGCTCCACCCAGAGCGGGAGGGGTCATTTGATGATTTCCCATCCTCGTTCCCATCCTCAAGAAAGACGTTTTTTTTAGTTTCATATATACCTCACGGATACGTTCCGTCTAGGAAGAACAGAGGGTTAAGTCGTACTCCTACCGATTTTTTTTGGGAATGTCTTGCAGCTCAACCTAGGAGGTTGTTGGCTGCGTAACCGGGCTATCCTGTGGATGCCTGTGTAAATTACGGCCTCCACCCTAGTACCGACTAAAAGCCCACTACCAAATACTGCAGAAGACTATAATATCCACCGCCTGTATATCCATTCACGTTATTGACTACGGTGCGTTACATAGATGGTACGGCTATCAGTTATTTTAAATAGTAAATTATACGTTGCTATCGGAACTCTTCATTCGTTTTCAATAATTTATTGTTGGTTGTATTAACACTTGTGATCCGATTTTTCCTTCTTTACTTTGTTATATCTTATTGCCTTCCGATACGTTATTTATAATGTTCCTTATAAGTATAGTATACCTAATGTGTAATAATGCAATTTACAACAACAATCGTTAAAATATTCGCTCAAATGTAATCAACTGAAGACGTAAATTGTGACATGACCTGTCAGATAGGATATAAAAACATGGATTAAAGGTCCATAATCGACCGGTATTACAACATACATAAATTTATGATTAACTCCTATTTACAGATCCTATAATGTGTTAATACAAGTAGCGTTTACTGATTTATTGTTCCACAAACAAATAACGTTATTTGCATTAATTCCGATAACCGCTGATACTCAAACAGATAAAGTGGTGTTTGCATTAATTCTTCTAATCGTAGATACTCGGTGTACGTACGTATCGGTATAGGTAAAGGGCGGTGCGCGCATGCGCCGCGGGCTGGAATGCAATTGGTTAATGTTTATCGATTAGATGCGCCGGCGGCGGCGTACGTTTCCCATAGCTTTTGTTTACTGTTGCACTGTCCGATTTCCTTGTATTATTTGAACGGATGTAATGGACATAATATCACTCATGTATTTATTTTAAATTACTATCTGAGTAACTGGCTGTGTAGACAACGTGGAATTACATAATTAAAACACATAAAAAATTCGCGGTGAAATAATTCTAGTGGCAAACTAGCGTAACAGTGAATCCGGGCACATATACAGGTATTTCTGTAATGTAGAAAATAAAATAATTACTTTTCTCATAAAAATATTACTAACAGTGAAACAATGCAATAAAGTAAACACGGGCGCGTCGCCAACTATCGCGACGCTATTTCGACGTGGCCCGTCGTCCGGCGACCGGCGACCGGCGACCAAACGCCTGCGATCGAACTTTGTTTCCCGTCACGTGGGCCAAATTGTGACGTTTTCTTGACAAGAAAATGTGTCCAGACGCTCCCGTATTCATTACACCCGTCTGGTCTGAGATACATAATTTGACACCCAGACGAAGGCAGGAATTCATTAGTCTGGAATTCGCCCCAAGTTACGATAAGACATTTAGTAGTCAGTCCTCTTTATACAAGCAGATCATTTCTTTCCGAGAAAAAGTAAGGCCGTGAGCTGGTCAGAGATATTCGCAGCTACTTAGAACTTTATAAATGAATCCCGTGATCCAAACATTAAATTGCCTTGCATTTAATAATGACGATTCTCTTCTTTGAGTATCGTAGAAACAGGGACAGTCATAAAAAATGCAGAGTCTCATAACAATACATGTTTCGCTTCCAACGCAATATTTTACGAGGTCCTTGCTGTACAATAATGGGAAATGTAATATAATGGTTGACAAGCAAAGGAAGTGTTCTCAAGCGAGCAGTTTGTGGCCAACCGCTAAATAGCATCGGGACTGCCCTCCGCTTTGGAATTATGATCACTACGAGATTACGGAGGATTTTATGTTGCTTAGAAACCACGCTCATATAAACGGGATAGAAGGAAATTCTGCCCGCAGTCTACGTGTGTAGATCAAAGAAAATAAGCTTTCAAAACCTGTGGTCAAATGATATTTTCCATCATTTCAAATTGTGTGGTTTGAAACGTTTTTGTTTTGTTTTATTTATGAAATTTTAAAAGCAGCGTGTTGAAATCACTCATGTGTTTTGAAGATGATATGAATATTGCAGCTAACACTTCAGCTTAGGTTCAGTTCATTAGTTATTTCTACCGTTTTATACTTTTCTTGTTTCGTACAGTTGGCTGGTTTTAAAAGATTTATTTGTAAGATAAAGATATGTATCGGTTGGGATGTGTAACTTCGGTCCGTCTGCTCTTTGAGTGATTTACAACGAAGATTTACAACGAAATTTTGCTAACGAATGCTGTCCCAGCTCGTTTGGGGCGCCTATTTCCGCATCTCATATTTCTCATTTAAATACATAGTCGCAATGAAATATATCTAATGAAGCTATTGTCACAATAAGAGATACTGAATGTTCGCTCAGATTTACGACTTCAAAGCGAGTCTACTCGGCCTGCCTATCTACGCTAAATGTATGTTTGCTACCGACGCGGACGTCAGTAAATTTTTCAGCCGCATAATAACATCTTCGACCAATTTGCACGCTGTCACGCAAAACAATTTAGCATGAGACGCGTGACGAATTTCTAACCTCTATTTTCATTTACTACGCTTGTTTATTGTTATATTTTGAACCTTCGGTTGGCTCTCTAAAATATCCCTTCAGAAAAAAGCGCTAGTGTGAACCGCGGCGTTTGGCGGCGTGCCAACTGGTCCATTTCTCAGCTTCGCTCGTGGACGGCAGAATGATACTGGTTCACAGTTCATATACATCGAGCTGACCGTTGCTTTGAAGCTTAGGTATTGAGGTTAAACGTATGTACAGCATGCGTGTATGTGCAGGAAATATGGTTTATGTGTAACGAAGCGCGTAATTAATCCAACAGCTAATGGCATTAGATGTAGTCACACACTTGAATTAGGTCTTAGCATGTGGCGTCGGCGTCGCCGTGGCGTTTCGTAATCTTAAACTTTGAATGAATTACCTAACAGATGATGAATGAAATTTCAGAATGTTGATCGGGATCGGATTTCTTCTTTGATTGAAACACATTATAAATACTTTGTAATGTTATCTATATTAACTGCTGGTGAAGTTTCCAAAGTGTAAAGTTTCCAAAATTTATAGATTTCCCAGATTTTGTGATTCTTAGTGCTAATTTAAAACTCATCTATGTATTCTCTTCTTTTCAGTTCAACTTCGTTGGAAGGATTCTAGGGCCCAGGGGTATGACAGCCAAACAGTTAGAACAAGAGACGGGATGCAAAATCATGGTCAGAGGAAAAGGATCAATGCGGGATAAGAAAAAGGTAAAACCTAACATTTATTCACTCATTCTGCCCCTTTTCCTTTAACTAAACATCGTATAAACATTTAATTAACGTTATATAAGTGAACTAGTTTATTTTAATTACTAACTTTTATATTTTCTACGCAGCTAACGATTGGAAATCAAATCAGGTTACTTTCATTTCTCATTATTTTCTTATTCTAAATAGACATAATTTCCTAAGATTTTCTAGACAGGTTGAAACCTATTGGTCCTCAACCAATAGAGGAAACTGATAGAAGTGTTTGGTGATCGTATCAGTTTAAGACAAACAGTTTCTAGTTAGATCTTGGTAAGTACCTATATTTTTAGTGCAGTTAATTTTGCTTCGAAATCCACTTACCTACGCAAGAGGGAAGTAAGTACTTAATCACGAAAAGCAAACAGAATATATTTTATCATTACATTAGGTGTCGGTTACTAAGCGGTTCTGCAAAACGATAGCATATTGTTTTTTTTTAATGTTGAACGCTCTAATCACTTCTGTCTAAGCGGAGTACAATTTAACTGTCACTTATTTCGTTATTTGCATGTTGTCAGGTTTTAATTGGCATGCTGTCTTCTATAAATCATCCTCGCAAACAGCAATTAGACTGCCTTTGTCCATGGGAAGAAATGTCACGAAGCATTTACATTTAATATTCTTGTTTACACCTGGCGCAACGTTTAAAAAACCTATTTCTAATCTTGAGTTTAAAAGGGCTTTAAAGGTTCGTGGCATACCTACCTGTCCGTCATTTTGACTTTTGTTTTCAAAATGGCGGCCACGTATGATATTTATATAGTATAGGTTTCATACGTGGCCGCAATTTTGAAAATAAATTTTGGCGGACAGGTAATGTAATGTAATTATGCCAGGCTCCGTATAAAATGTTGAATGAAAAACTGACTGTTGTTTTGTTCCGAATATCGAGCCTTAAAATTCAATCCATTTCTACGAATAGTACCTATTACCCAAACATTGAGAAAGGAATATGGATCTCCCGTTTAGATTTGTATGGGCTTGTTTGAAGTGCTTAGCCATTAACGTTCAGTTACGTCCTTGAGACTATAGCAATGTTCGTGGCTATTTATATTCATAACCATACTTCAACTATCAATAGTAGAACGTAATATTGTAATGTACCTACCACTTGAATGCTCAGTTCGGCCTGAAAAAACATAGACTTGTGGTTCGAATTTTGGTGTTATAAAATCCTAGTTCAATGCTTGAAATATAGCAACTGGACCAACAACCTCTCAGAAAAAAAACTGTAATAGCTTGAATGATGCCATGACTAAAGCGCGAAATCCCCTATAACATAAACAGTGGATCTTAGTAGTACCTACGTCATTCCAATTTTCCGCTATATTTGATTTCTCATACATCGCCTTAATTACTGTTCTAAAATAGTAACACCATAAACATTCGAAAACGTTTCCAATAGAAGGTCATTAAACTGGATGCCTGTAATGTTCTCAATGCTGGGACACAGGCCTCGCCTTTCTGTGAGAGGGAGAAAGGAGTAATCTACCACGCCGGCCCAGTATCGGACTGTGGATGTCACGTCTTCAAAATTTTTGGACATGCCTATTTTCCTTACGATGTGTTCCGTCACCGTGAAAGCAGAATCTAAAGTGTTTGGTTTTAATGAATTTCAGGAGGATGCAAACAGAGGAAAGCCCAATTGGGAGCACTTGGCTGACGACCTACACGTCCTACTCACAGTTGAGGATACTGAGAACAGGGCGAAGATCAAGTTGGCCAGGGCTGTCGATGAAGTCAAACGCCTGCTTGTACCTGTAAGTATATGCTATTTTTATAGTAAATAAACTGTCCTTTATTGTATCTGTCCTCTGCTGGGCATGATCGGCTTATTCTTCAAATCTTCAGTACTCAGTAAACTATTGCCTTGGCACAGTGACTACCAGACCTCAACGTTAGTCCTGGCATCAGTGACAATCCTGCCTGCTCGTCAAATTTTTGCGCGTTTGTGTACCCATCAATGATAAAACATCAGTAACGATTTACGATCACTGCTAGTAAAATCTCCAAGATCAGGACAAAATAAATAGCCAACTCGTAAAGTTGTGAAGAGAAACCCATGTCTAGAACAATAGTGTGTTAGTCTGAAATGATTGATGAAAAGCAGTGTCATCGATCTTAGAGGACCGGGTCTGCGGTTACCCTTGGTTGCTCATTGTGGTGACTGATACTAGAAACTTCATTATGACTAGTCTTGTCTCGTTGAGGAAGGTTTCAAACCTAGACATATTGTGCAACTACTATTACCTATGTATGCCCTTATTTTAAAAATTGAAGTTTCTAGCTCATTAGAATATAATAGAATACTCTTTATTATGTACAGACGCCAACACATCAAGCTACTACAATCTGTAAAATTTCTTTAATAGATTTTCAACTTTATCGTTAAAGCATTAAAGTTCAAGGTTGATTGGGAAAATTTGACAGTTTCGGATAGCTTGACCTGCTGGCGTCTGTACACCATATAAATTATAGATGTAAATGTAGAAATCAAAGGAAGGAGGATTAAATTCCAGTCGCATATAATTTCTTCTAAACATTCGTG
Organism: Apamea epomidion; assembly: GCA_947507525.1. NCBI lineage: Eukaryota > Metazoa > Arthropoda > Insecta > Lepidoptera > Noctuidae > Apamea > Apamea epomidion. The sequence continues at coordinate 9,439,349 of OX382238.1, read as the reverse complement.
TCATATCACTAAAATAGAATGAATTCTTGAAATAACTTCGTGTAGGATGGAGTATGACCAATGCAATCTCCGATCTTTCTTTTATAGAACCCGTAACATTTTATCTTTCCGTAATAGTAAGCTATGACTAACTTAACAGTCCGTTACCACGCGAACGTTGGATTGTTCGAGTCGCTGCGAATATTATCTGTTTAAGATAAACTCTCCAACATACTGGCAGGCGGTTATGCCAAATAGAAATTTTGGCACTCACTCCAGTAGCCTTGAATGTAACTCACTCACTGCGGTGTCGTTTTTAGGGTTCTGATGTTAAAGATAGCACCTCTGAAGTCTGTAGATAGATGCGTTAGATACCCATGCCAGTCTTATCTTCTTACCAACATCTGGTAAAATTAAAGGGACTATGAATTATTTGAATAGAACATCGATAAAAATGATGCAAAACTTCAAAGTACTCTTTCTTTTTCCAAATATTGTTCTATGTTCTCAGTAAAATTTTCTACTTCATGGATGTTTGTATTCAAAGAATGACCAATGACCACGGAATCCTAATTCACGTCTCTATACGTTGTTTACGTTGTCCGACACGAACCTGGCAGCTTATCGTCTTTCCTTCCTCGAAAGATACGAAAAATATTTTCTAGTCCACTGAAGATCAGCGAAATCTTCCTTGGGAAATATGTAACTAAGTCGTCTACTATCTTTATACAGATCTCATTCAGTGTTACGTTCATTGCCGTGCGTTTAAGGCGTGATGACGTCATCAGCAATTGTGTTGAACCGCTGCAAGGCTTGGACTCATTACTACTAATTAACGAACACTGGTTACCTAGATACCTTAATAATTTTGTTTTGATAGCGTGTTCTACTTTTACGAAATGATCAAGTAGTACCTTTGGTTTCTATAAGTCTTTCGTTTATTCTTCATCATGTTCATTCTAGTCTTTTCCCATTTGATGTGTCGAAATTACTAATTAACACAACGGGACACTCCCACATGTTAGTTTCTAACCGTCAAATGAGATCAGGGGCCGTATGGGAAAGACCCAAAATCATCATCGTTCCAGTGCGAGAACGAGACAAAGTTATTCGTCTTGCATAGCGGCATCTCTTTCTCTCATCTGCTGTACTTTGTAAAACACATTCAATTAATCAACTCGACCTTTTGGAGTCCACTGCTGGACCATCTTCCAAGTTGTATTAAGAACACTACCTACTCGGGTAATCGCCTTCCGCAACATTTAGTCCAAATAAATACATTAATGCATATTTTTGGATCAGGACAGACAAGTCTGGTAACTAATAAGTACTCTGACTCATTTCCTTCATTTCTCTTAATGTATATTTTTCTAAATACTGTTGCCAAAATAATGTTCTTGGCTGCGAAACTGCCATCAAAGTCAAAAATGATATACGAGCTTCTACACCTAAATGTAAAGCTAACGACAGTACAAATATAGTGTTTTACCGACACTGACCTTATTTTGGTTCTAGAATTATGTTTAATTATCTTGACCTCTCAATTCTTAGCCATAAAGCATGTTATTGTCCGTTTTTAATTACACTGACATAAGTAATTAAGTATACTTTGTTCATCATCTTATTGGTTTATGGTATATGTTGCTTTGAACTGAGGTCTTAAGCCCGCGTCTATGTATCAATTAATTCATTAATAGTCATTGTGCTTGTACTTGATAGCTTGTTAAATTTTTCGACATATTGTTGTATGTCCGGATTTATTTCGTCCAGCAAAAGTGCACCAAAGAGCCGGTCCTTAGATTCTCTAAATATGGACCTCCGGCTAGAATACTTAAGCAATCGGCCATGAAAGAATCTTGTGTAGTCTGTACATGAAAATCGGATTGGTAGTTGCATCATGCTTTTAACCAAGCCTAACATTTCGGTCACCTTCTTCGACATCTTTGAATGAAAAGAGAACGTATAGCCTTTTTGTTGCAACGATCCTCGTTTGTTTATTTATGGATATCATCATCATTGGCATCCTTGTTCCACCCACTGCTGACTGTACTGCTCCTCCCTTTTGTGCCATACTTCCCTGGTCTGTTTGAATCTCATCCAGGTTTTCTCCGCGAACATATTAATAAATCAAACCTTTCCCCTTTTCTACAGCAAGCCGATGGCGAAGATGAACTGAAGAAGCGTCAATTGATGGAGTTGGCTATCATTAACGGCACGTACCGCGACTCTAGCACGAAGGCGGTGGTACCCGTCAACGGTCAGTGCCTCATAAGTATGGTCGCATTCATGTTTTGTCACTAAAATTACTCCCTAAGACTTACTAATACAGTTACGGAGGAGTAAGAAATGGAATGCTCACTCGCGGGTTCAGTCATTCACCGGGTGGCGTTGTCATGGCATGTTTTTAATAGGCGAATCTGACAAAGACATGTTTCGCCCTCATATCTCTCCATTTCTTAGTACTTCGTGACATACAAAATCTATTTATCTCCATAAAGACTGTCAAAGAGTGTTATCTCAGACCAAACATGACGAGTTTCGGAAAAAGAGGAGGGGATCCTATGTCCCAAGCTGGCAAAACTTTTCTTGTTTGTCAAGACTATCAACAAAGACCTGTCGATATCAAAGACAGTGAACCACTGTATGGACTAGATAGTCATCAAATTGGCTTTAAGGGTGTGGGTGAAATTTTCAAGGGTGCTTGGTGGAAAGATCCTGGGGATCATTTATACCTACTGTGCAAATGCCATTCAAACTTACATTTCAATGGAATTTCAATCATTTCGAGGAAATGATTTGCAGGATAACGAGGTACCTTCAAGTAATTGTGATTGTTTCCTGGATAAAACACAATGTTGTGGGACACATAATTTTGCATGACAAATTACATAATAATCGTGGGAATATTCTTCACTGAATTGTTTTCTGACAACTGTACATATTCTGCTCTGTTTTCATTACGTTTCCTATTGTTGAAGTGAGCATAAAATGTGTCTTTTGTTTGCGGATGTGAGTCATCGAGGCGACTGCTTAGATGACTAACTTAATTGATTTGTGGCATGTTACGGTTGTTAACTATTAACATGGGTGATTTCACCGTACCAAGATCTCTTATCGTTAATTAAGGACCAATGGAAATCGTTCGAGCCTATGAGGAATTTGCTACGGACGACGAAATGAGTTTTTATCACGATTGCTTTCCAGTGGATATATTGGAGTGATATTCTATGGGCATAAATATACATGAAGGAGTTTGTGTATTCAGTTGGAAAATATTTTGTCTCGTGCACGATGACTTAAATTCTTGCGGTCGTCGTCTCTATTTTTACAGGGTTCTGTCCCTTCTAGTAATTAATTAATGTCATCAGCCACAATAAATTCATGACTAAGTTGAGACACATTGCATAAGAATTTCAAGTCAACTTGCACCTGCGAAATCTACTAACAAATCTGAACTGTCCATCAAAACAACTGTGCTAATGGGTTTCAAATTTTTCATCAATGGTTCACATGATCGGGAAAGAGGGAAGGAACCCGACGCGAGCTGATATAAGTACCATTGATACAACGCAGACGATCCCACAGCGGACGAGGAGTGGCGGCGCGTAGCTGCGGCCGCAGCGGAGACTCAGCGCCTGCTGGCCCCGGGTGGCGGTGGCGTCGGGGGCGTGGCGCTTCGCCAACAGGCGCCTCTAGGAGCGCCACTAATCCTCTCGCCTCGCATGTCGCAAGGCGCGCAGGCCGGCCTGCTTAACGGCTCGTCTCAAGCCGCGGCAGGCCTGCTGTCGCCCGGCGAGCCTTCGCACCAGCTCATCTACGCGTCCCCCTACGACTACGCCAACTACGCCGCGCTCACTGCCGCCGCCAACCCGCTCCTGACAACGGAGTACGCCACAGCGGATCATACGGGTGGGTTGTTCGCCCGTTGATATCTTTTAACGATGTTTGATAACCGTAGGTCGCAAATAATTAGGGACGGTTAAATTCATTTTTTTAAGAATGCAATTTATTAGTTATTAAATGTGAAATGCAGCTGAACGGCAACTGTATTGACTGAACTGAACTGAATATTCGAAAGGGCTGCTAGAAAAACATACCCTTTATTATAAATGCCTGTTCCTGGGCATGGGCTTAATATCGAAAACCAAAAAAAAAATTGCTGAATCGCAATATCGAACATGAAAAGAAATGACGACCGATCAGTGTTTAGGTAAAAAAAAATAGTTATCAAACATCGTTTATTATCTACTAACGCTACATACACACGGTACCGGGTTTTCAGACGTCCACTAGTATCAGAAGTAATTAAAGTAGGAAAACGTATAATCAAATTAGTATTAAAAGTAAACAATTTGATAGTCGCAAATATCGAACAAATTAACCGCATGTTAATTACAAACACACACAGGCTGAAGCCTCGAAATAGTATTAAAAAAAATGCTTTTGAATAAGTGGCAGTAACAGTCATTATAATCATAGGTTTATAGTTAAGAACTTATAGGCCAGTCCGTATCATTCATGGCCCATTAGGCCTTTTCACCACATTTTCCGCGACTAATAGAATCGTACCATCTTAGGTCCCCGTGTTCCAAATACCTTCGGTTTAATTCAGCCCAAGGCCTATAGGCTATAACGCTCATCCGTATGTCGCATGCCTTATTTTCTATAAAGCTTTCAGTACAAGCTTGTTTCCAGCAACTTCATGAAGTAGCAGAATAATCTCCACAAATTGCTTCCCTAAATGGTCAATTCATGTGTCTTTGGAGCAGCGTAGTATCTTTTAAAGTGGGGCCTTTGAATTGGCAACTATTTCTAAATTAAACGACATACTGAGTGCCGAATCAATAATAATCTGGCACGTTTATAGCCTTTTCTCATCACATAATTATTTTATGTATTCTATATTGACACAATTTCTATTTATAAGGGGCTTTGTGACGGTACTGATTTTAACAACTAAAGAGTACGGACAGAATTGTAACGCCATTGTTTCTTGTCCATAGCACGTGATTTGACCGATTACATCTGGAGCCATTTTTGGAGGGATTATCCTGCTGCGCGATATTAGATTTAATAACTTCAAAACAAAGTAAATGAGACACAGAAACTCGATAACGGTTGTAGATGCTGCTAGATCACTAAATACAGCTATTTATTTAAATCAGCTTAACAAAGAACAATCAGGCTCGTGATTACACAGCACTAACAAACTAATGTACACTATTTTAACGTATGGTGTCGAGCTTATGTTGAACTGTGTGTGATATAAATATTTTAATGGGGTTTGCAGCGTCGAGATATCTGCTAGCTGGCTTTTGACATTGGCCGCATCAGCCCTCAGTAAGATACGGCAGACTGCAAGCGCCGTATCGCACTACACATCATTATTGCCGTCCTTGATATCATAATTCTCCTTCTAAACGCCTCACAGGACGTCCTCTTTACAGTCATAATAAAACGCCATGATCAATTTATATACTTTAAGATTTTATTGTTTTAAGTACGTTTAGCTTAACGACTCATTATTTTGTACCTACGATGTTATCGTCTTTAATATTTACGAACATTGTTTTTTTTCTTCTACGGCTGTTTTGTACAGTTTCATACAAATTATAATTTTTGTTTTACCTTGCAGTCAAAGATATATTATTTATTATATAACAGAATAAGTTTACTATTTATTCAAATTAATATAATTATCAGAATATTTATTGAAAATATATTTTCTTTTATATCAGTTGTTTCGTGTTAGGGCTGATGGCAGTTAAATAATTGTTTAAATTAGATATTATTTTAGTTGAATCTAAACTGCCAATAGAACTCTATATAAGTTACCGATGTTTAATATACAAAGACATAGAGTTTTATATAAATTAATTTACCTGTCTTGTAACTGATAAACTTCACTCGAATGATGATAGTTATGAATAGAACCCATCATTTATAGTTCTTGTGATAACCCTTGCTTGTAACACAACTAATTTATTAACATTATGTTAATGTAGATTCAAACTTCATTGAGTTTTGGACTAAGTTGTCTTACTCTAAAGTATTACCATGTATTCTAAAATTCCACCATTTGCATGTGGTTTTTTTTCATCCTTTTTTTTCCATTTTTTCCAGTTAAAATACTTGTGAATAACAAAAGAAAATTTCATATTAACAGTAGTTTTTCTGAATGACGCAATGAGTTGCATAGATAATTCAGCAATTACAAGCAAAAGGGACCAAATACAAATTGATTTACGAAAACAACACATTTACATATTTAACTATATTTTAACAAAACTGACAAAATTAATAACGCGATACACACTCACATTACGAACAAAACGTGGAACATTCTAGGCGGTATTAAATGTTTATATACGTTTAAAGTGTAACAATAACATTTGTACCCGCATTGTGCACACTGTTATTGCTACAATTATTATATCGTAACTTATTAATTTATTAGCCATATTATTATATTTATAAACATACCATAGGCTAAGTATTATTATTATCTTTAAAAGATTTCTAGTTAGGTTAGAAAAGAGTGAGCTTTATGAAAATATTATACACCCGTATATTATTGTTTAGGTTTATTATATCGCAGTTAACACTGTAGTCAATTTTAATTAAAACAAGAAAAAATCGAAGCCAGCCATTACCTGTACCTTGATCGGGCGTACGTAAACCCGTTCGTTTAAATGTTTTATTTTGTTATATTTTCCAAAGCAATAAAATAGATAATAGAGTAATCTATAGGCCTAAGCATAATAATAGAAGTTAGTGTTACTGCCAAATGAAGATTTAATAATAATGATTATGTCTTAGTATTACCGAACGACAATGACGAGTATTTGGCAGTGATATCTAGGTACTTGCGATCTTTTAAGTGTAGAAAACGAAATAATTTTTCTATTTCTATTTTATATGAGATTCTATTTCTTTACAGCATTTAGATATAACGCTACACCCAGTTCTATTTAGTCTATCAACTTTAAATGTATTCCAAATTAGTTTTCCAGTCAATTTCTTAATCCATGTTATCATTAGCAAAGGTTTGGGTTCACCGACTCGGTGTTGGAAGCTTTTGTTGTTGAGCGAAGACGCAGATGTTAAACGTGTATATGCCGCTAGGTGTGGTGAGGAGGGCGCAACGGCTCGCGCAGGTCAGGGAGCACCCTTACCAGCGCACTGCCTTACCGGCGCCTTAATTCCCGCCAAAACGCTCTCACGCCGCCATTTTGTTCACAAGGTGAGAAGCGCGTGCGCACGCATGCACCTAGATGAATACGTTTGCTTGTGTCTTATTGCTGTCGCACAAAGTGGAAATTGCATTTTTATATCGAATCTCACTCGAATGCAACTCAGTATACTTGCAAGTTCCAACTTTTTGTATTATTAAATCTATGTTCACTTAAATTTTATATTTCCGAGCATCCATATTCGTCTCGAGTATGCGTGGGTACCTTTGCTTTACTGTCTCTCTGTGTCACTATTTATATTTATTATTTGTGTACTTATTAGTTACGTTCTTGAATAGTTTGTATGAGGATAAGACGCTTTATAGCTCTTCATACCGGATCTGAGGTGACACTGCATAATTTGAAAACTGTGATTTTTATATTTCTTTTTTTATAGATATTTAGATCTGTTACATGTTGTGATGCGAGGCGTTATTAGAGCTCTATCTTAATTCAAAGTTGAACATCAGCGTACCAAATTATTTGTCTGTAGTTGTTTTCAATGCTGTTGTTGCAACAATTGAAATCACAACATGTCTTCGGACACTCGTAATATTTTCAGATATAAATTATATATTGAGGGAAGAAGGATTGATGTTACACTATTCTTTATTGCAAAGCTTGGCATAGTTGTTTTTCGCGTAGACGGTAGTGTTCAATATTGCCAAATAGAATCCACGGAGGTGCTACAAGCCGGTTGTGAGATCCTTCTTTCCTGAGTCTCGCCCAGTATTAGTCAAAGGAAAGAGCATTCTCAGAATTTGTGCCATCAATCCAGTATTAAATGTAATGCCCCTCCTTTGACTCGATATGTTTTTCATAATCATCACAACTTTCTATTAGTCAATATAAGATTTTTATATGAATTTTTTTAAGCTAATTGTTTTTATTTTTGCCTTAGGTATTATATTTACTTTCTTATTTGAAAGTGGTTTATTATTAAGATAATTTGCACTTGTGTCCTTGTGGATTTAAAGCCGACATCCATTATGTCGGTTACGTATTTTCACGCTTCTTTATATGAAATGATTTTAAGTCGAAATGCTATTCGTAATTTTATAAAACGAATGATAATATGCGATGTTTTGTAAAGTATTGTTTCCGTTGTTGATTGTAAATAAATGCATTTTCTGAGAATATCACGCAATAAATTGTCTGAAAATTTTAATTAAGCGTTTTCTTTCTTTAGTCTCGTTAGGTCCGCGGTGCTAAAGTAAATGTTCTATGTGTTACAAAAGTATATATGTCGATAAAGTTGATGACGTGCAGTCATTTGGTCAATTGTAGCCTCACACAACTAACATGCAACTCCACAAGGCCAAGTTCCCGTTTGTTGACATAATAATAATTATTAAGTGCACTATCATAACTGCTATTGTCACAACTTGCAGATTATCTGTAACTATGTATTTATATTATATGAGTCACTAACATGCAAATATGTAATGACATTGATTCGTTATCACAAACTTATTAACAACTTTTTATGAGAATGCCGCCATATACAGTATTGAGATGTTGCAGCAATGTGTTGAATAACTTACATACTTGCATCTGGGTGCTATGGTTATACATAAGTGATAAATTTATTATGCTTGTTTGTCTGAGCAATGTTCGTCGCATCGCGGCCACCTCCGCTAGTGTTTCAAGCATTGCTCTTTTGGGAACTATTGGGCATTTAATCCTATATTTGTAGATTTATCATTTACATACTAAATTGACTTAACATTTTTCAACCATTAACTGCGTAAACTAATGAAGTACCCGTATAGTATTAACTGGGCCACAAACAGAACAAGTGTCGCGGCGCGAATGCCTGATAGCCTCCCCCTCATTTTTTATTCAAATTTCTATTTTTATGAGAAATTCCGTACACTAGTCATGTCAATCCGAGACCACGGTTTATCGCCTCTGTTGAATGGCTGCATGTTGCCGCTACCCACTGTCTGTCTTTCGCATATTGAGATTCCATTACGTACACGCCTTACATCCTCGCCCCCCTCTAACCCGCGTGACGTCACCAGTTGGGCGCCGGCAGCGCAACACAAGCGGTAAAGCGTGCTAACTCGCGATTGGGGGTACTCGTGTAGTCGGACCATGACATTTTGATCGATACTAACATTCTGTTTTTCTCTCTTCTCGTTAACCCGGCTAGGTGAGTGCTAACGGCGCCGAGGAACTAACAGGAGTCGCGGCCGGCCGCTGCACGCCGGCCCCCTATGTCGCCGCGTAACATACTCATCGGAACATCGACCACCATGTAGCTATTAGCTGTTGGGCCTTTCACGTTTAACATTATACTATGTATTATAATAGTCTAACTATTAACATTTATATGCCTGTTATGTTTATAACATGATGAACTTTATTAACATTTTTATATAATTTTTTTATGAAATGGCACACGCCATCGACTATATTTACTATATTGTATCTTATTGTACTTCTGTTGTCGCTTGAACGTGTTGTTGTTGAAGCACGAGTGTTGTTAGGCTACCCGGACAAATCACGGCGTTAAACGTGTCACCTTTATAATCTGTAGAATAATTATTTATAACTTTTTTCTTTAACGTTATTTGCATAGTATATTTTTGAAAATTCGCACTTTTAGCGCCGTCCCTATAAAAAGATGGTTTGAGTGAAACATTGACTTCTAACTTAAGCTTAATTCATGCAGTAGCTAGATTAATTTAATACTGAAATACGTTTGCTAACACAACTCGCTTTTTGATCTCTTTACAAAAACATTCTTCTTCGTGTCGCTGGCACGACTGTATTTTAAATGTTATTTTCCCAAAACTTTTTTACAAAAACATTAAAAATACCCTTCATTAGAAGCTTTACTATTGTATGAATTAAGCTTTGTGGTGCAGTCATGGTTTTAAACCAAGATATACTTGATGTTAGATGAAAGATCTATCAATCAAAAATTCAATGTACTACATAAAGTACGGCGCACGCAATTTATACGTACTACACTGATCATTGGACGCTACATGGATAGTCTGTGGCGCGACTGCGCGTCATGAGAACAAGATGGCGTCATGCAAGAGGTCAAGTAAGTACCTACGATGCTAAAATATATTAAATTGCTTTTTATATAAATAATTGGACTGACATTGGATTATAGTCTAATATAGGTTGTTTCTTCATATACTCATCGACCCGACAAACCTTCGGCAAATCATTTTTACATTACTTTAAAACCAAAGACTAATATTTTATAGGAATATTTGACTACTTTTTTCTGATCAAATTTTAAATCATCAATGTCTTCCTTTACAAAACGATTTTTTATATTGGTCAATGAGTGTATGAATTTTCATTTGGAATAAATAATATTTATAGCATTGTATTTTACTTTTAGTGCTTAATATTTATAGATAACTTTGAATATTTGTACATCCCATGTGCCTTAATTAAATGTACAATGTTCTTACCTTTTTGGTTCTATAGAAATTGTTATAATGCTAATTAATAGCTAAGTTAGAAGAGATTAAATTATTGTTAACTTTTCTAAATGTTAATTTTTATACATTTATCGTCGTCAGTTTTGAATATTAATTGTCTAAGAATATAATAACACCCAAATGTTTTAGTGTCTAGTAGATCTACTTTAGTTGTGGCAACATTATTAACTTTATAACTGTCTTCGTTACAATCTCTTCGGGAATCTCTAGATTTCGTTCTATCTTATATAAATATCAGAGATCTGCAGTTAGTTTATTCAGCGAAAAATATTTACCCAAACACAATCTCAAAGATTACACAAACGTTCAAGTTTAATGTAACAAGGGCAATTATTCGTCATTACATGTATATTGTTATGTATAAAGCTAAATAATGTAATTAAAAGCAATATTATAACAATAATAAATCATGATTAGTGCAATAGAGATGTTATAATACTAAATAATATTTTATTATTAAAGTAATCTCGACTAAAATAAGTTGGGAGAATATTTTTACAAGATTTTATAGAGATCTGATTTTGAGATTAATGCGGTCGGTAAAGTATATTATCACGATTGTTATCTGTGAAGATACATTATTTTCTTTAAAATTAAATTGTTTATAGGTAAGTAAAATTAGAGTAGAAGAGCTAATTAGTAGGTAACAATTTTTTTATCGTTTTGCGTTAATTAGGTGCTTTTATCGAGAGTTTGGAGCCAATTTAAAATAAAATTTTCCGTTGCAAAATTCTATGAAATAAAACTTTTTTATATTTCTAATTAAGTAACGTTATGTTGAATACATAGATTTTGTAAGTAGATATCCTCATAAAACTACATCAGTGGAAAATATCATCGAAGTTGTTAGCACTCCGTCCATGATTATTTCATAAAATAAGTACTTAATTTTGTTGGTCTCCCACTCATGCATAGTTGAGTACGGTTAATTTGAGACGTCTCCTTATTCGTAGCATGTGTTAACACTTTCAAATAATCATAAATAAATGTTAGTTCCCCATAAATATGTAACAATAAAGGGCATTGAAAGTCACCTTTATAACCATGCCAACCTATTTATTACTTGGTTGCACACCGTCTAAAATTGCTTGTTCGTAGATATAGCTGGACAATATCTACAATGATGTTGAAAATATTATATTGTTATCCTCCTTTGAGTTCGCAGATATAAAACATTCATATGCAGAAGATTCATATCCAAGCAGTTGTTCAAAAAACGGATGAAAACTGCGTTTATTCACCCTTCATATGCATCTACATAGTTCGTACAAATCATACTAATACAAAAAAGCATTTAAAGATTTAATCATACAATGCTAATGCCATAACAACTCGAGGAATCCGTTTCATGTTAATGTGAAAATATGTGATGAAATAGATGTGTTTAACGTACAAATAATTTTATTGTCTGCAAATAACTAGTAATTTACTGTGTTTCATAAGCAATAACATTAGCAATTTTGTTTCTTGAAACATGCTTAGTGCCATCAGCAGACGGGCTTATTACATGTCATTGTTTTTTAATATTAATTTGTACTTATTATTAGGGCAAAATATTAATCGAGTGCCTTAAAAGAACTTGTACATATTTATTATTATCTTTCATTAAAGTATTAATATAGTGGAGAATAACAAAATCTAAAATTGTTTTCCAAAAACAATATATAGAAAATAAATAATTTTAGTTAAGTGAGATTGTGCATATTATGTATGTTTTGATGTGTGTTTAAGATTGATTTGGTATTAGTAAATATTTAAAAAACGTAACTGTGTGTTTCATTTTACTACCATTTTTATTAAAACCCATTGAATGCATATTTTTCTTGCTCCTCCTGTACATAATATAATTTGCCAGTTATAATGAATTCAATCCAACTCATCAGTGAATATCGCTAGCATACCTAGGATGAGTAAGTAAATAAATCTACATAAGTTTGTTCAAATAGGATAAAATGATTACCGCCAAGGTTTTTCTTTTTGGTACCTACCTAGTCATATCTACTATCATATTAATCAGTGCTGTGTGTATCTTAAGATGTTGAGATAAAAAAAGCATTATGATTATGATAAAAAATCTTCATAAATACAACAGCCTGTATAACTAGATACACTGAGCGATGCGTTGTTGGTAATAACAATCAAACATGAAATAAATAATACCAGCCTATGTCAAATCGAAGGAGTTTGAGTTTGTTTGGAAGTGAGATTGAGGTATGCAAGTTGGAATGTTGGGACGATGACCGGGAGAGCCTGAGAGTTAGCGGATGTATTAAAAAAAAGACGAATAAATGTGGCGTGTTTGCAAGAAACAAAATGGAAAGGAACGAAAGCGAGAGAAATCGGTGCAGGATACAAGTTTTTCTACTGTGGGAGTGACGGGAAAAGAAATGGCGTAGGAATAGTGTTAGACAGTAATTTGAAAGAAGGCGTGATGGAAGTAAAAATAATAAATGATAGATTAATCGTTGTAAAAGTTATGTTAGAACATTTAATGCTGAATGTAATAAGTGTGTATGCACCGCAGGTGGGATGTGATGAAAGGGTGAAAGAGAAGTTTTGGGAGGACTTTGACATAGTTTTGATGAACATTCCGGTGCATGAAGAATTGATAGTTGGAGGTGATTTTAATGGACAAGTGGGAAGAATGCGAGGGGTCTATGAAAGAGTGCATGGAGGGTGGGGATTCGGTAACGTAAATAACGAAGGAAAGATATTGCTTCAATCCGCTACCGCATTTGACCTGGTAGTAGCCAACACTTGGTTCCAGAAGAACGATGGACACCTAATTACGTACAAAAGTGGCAATCACAAGACGCAAATTGATTACTTTCTAGTACGACGCAAATACCTAAAGCATATCAAAGACTGCAAAGTGCTACCGGGAGAAGATCTAGTCTCACAGCACAGACTCCTAATTATGGAAATGGTTGTAGAAATCAAGCCCAATAAAAACAAAGAGCGACCGCCCCCCAAAATAAAATGGCATATGCTGGAGAAGAATGACTATGCAAAGACCTTTAAAGAGCGAGTGGTGGATAAAATGATAGATATGGGGGAGATGAATGATCGAAGTGTAAATGAATGTTGGAATGAAATAGCAGGGTATATTAGGAGTGCAGCGAAAGATATTTTGGGAGTGACGAAGGGAAAGGGTACGATAAATAAGGACATGGTGGTGGTCGACAGAAATACAGAATATGTTGCAGGATAAGAAGATAGTTTGAAAACAGAAAAAAAGAGTGAGTATGATGCTATGAAGAAAAAAGCCAAGAAAGCTGTGGCCATAGCAAGAGCAAAAGCCCAAGACAAGCTTTATGACACACTGGATAATCCAACAGGTCAAAAAAATCTTTATCGGCTTGCTAGAGCTAGAGAGAGAAAGACGAGGGATATTTGTCAGATAAAGTGTATAAAGGATGAAACTGGAATAGTTCTTTCGGATGATGAGAAAATTAAGGATAGGTGGAAGAGTTATTTCGAAAGACTGATGAATGAGGAGAATGACTGGAGTGATGTGCTTGGAAATAAACCAGTAAATGAGGGGTTAGTGAGAAGGATTAGTATGGATGAAGTGAGAATAGCAGTAAATGGGATGAAGAATGGTAAAGCAATAGGTCCGGATGGAATACCAGTTGAAGTATGGAAGCTATTACGGATAGATGGATGGACGTGGTTAGCTTTATTCTTCAATAAGTTGTTGCTGGAAGAAACCATCCCTGACGAATGGTGTAACAGTTCGCTGGTGCCCATCTTTAAAAACAAAGGTGATGTGCTGGAGTGCAACAACTATAGAGGAATAAAGCTAATGTCACATAGTATGAAGGCTTGGGAGAAAGTTATTGAAAGGCGACTGAGAGAAGAGAGTGAAATTTCGCAAAACCAATTCGGTTTTATGCCTGGTCGAGGAACAGCAGATGCCATCTTTGCTATCCGCCAGCTGTGCGAGAAATACAGAAGTGCGCATAAGAACTTGCACATGGTATTTGTTGACCTCGAAAAGGCATACGACAGAGTGCCTCGTGAAGTTTTGTGGTGGGAGCTGAAGGAGAAAGGCGTGCCAGGGAAGTATGTGCAGTTGATTGGAGCGATGTACAGTCGATGTAGTACCCAAGTCCGGTCTACAGTGGGCACTACTGGCAGCTTCGATGTGGCTGTCGGCTTGCACCAGGGCTCAGCACTCAGTCCGTACCTCTTCGTGCTGATAATGGATGCTCTTACATCGGACATCCAAGAGGAGGCTCCCTGGTGTATGCTGTTCGCCGATGACATTGTGCTGGTGGCCGAGAGCGGCTCAGAGGTCCAGAGCAGATTAGAGAGGTGGTGGAAAAGACTTGAGACCGTGGGCCTGAGAGTAAGTCGGACCAAAACTGAGTATCTGTTTTGTGATTTTGGCGGTCTCTCCAGTCCTAGGCCCATGTCTCTCGCCGGAACGCCCTTATCGATCTGCTCCGACTTTCGGTACCTCGGGTCACTTGTCCAAGGAGATGGCGAAGTAGACCGAGACGTAACGCACCGGATCAACTCAGGATGGATGAAATGGCGACAAGTCACAGGAACAACTTGCGACCCACGGATGCCCCTCAAGTTAAAGGGGAAAATTTATAAGTCCGTGATAAGGCCTGTCGTACTTTATGGATCTGAATGCTGGGCTGTGAAGAAGACGGATGAAAAAAGATTGCATGCAGCGGAGATGAGAATGTTGAGATGGATGTGTGGAGTGACGAGAATGGATAAAGTAAGAAATGAGTATATAAGGGGAAGTTTGAAAGTGGCGCCAGTGACCGAAAAGTTGAAAGGAAATCGTTTGGCTTGGTATGGGCATGTGATGAGAAGAGACGAAACGCATGTGACTAAAAGAGTGATGAATATACATGTTGATGGATGGAGAGGGAGAGGAAGGCCGAAGAGAAGGTGGATGGATTGTGTGAGGAATGATATGAAAGAGAAGGGAGTGAATGATAGCGTGACGGTTGACAGGGGAGAATGGAAGAAGAAAACGTGTTGCGCCGACCCCAAGTAACATGGGATAAGGGCAGGAAGATGATGTAAAATCGAAGGAGTTTATACGATTCATTCGTTAAATATTATATTATTATTTAACAAAGTAAACATGAACACTGCCATGTTGGTATGTAGTACTGGAAAAAGCGCCATCTAGTAAATTCCTACAACATGACGTCATTCTTCATAGCATTACGTCATGAAGCAGCTTTTACCGAAGTTATGTAGATGGCGCTAGCACACTCAACTGGGCTCCAAAGAGCATCTTTTCTGTAAACTTATGAAATTCATAACTTCTACAGTAGCTAGGTACTGCACGCTTTATGTAAGCAAGTACCCTGAGTGTTTGGAACTGAATTTTACCGTTAGTACCAACACAGTAGCAGGGTAATGTCCGTTGCTATCCTGGGCAGTGCTATGATGGGCCTTCCAATCTTCCAATGATTGCTACACTACGACAATGAAGAAACAAACGAAATATGTTGCTTTTAGGATTGGCGCAGATGGTGACATTAACGGACAGGATGCGGCAGGGCATCTCATCTTCTTGACTTTCCTACTGCTGGGACATAGGCCACCTCTGTGACGAGGGGGGGACGTAATACACCACGCGGGCCCAGTGCGGGTTGGTAGATATAACATGTCTTCGAATTTTTGGTTCTAGGTCATACCGGTTTCCTCATAATGTTTTTCTTCACCGTTTTTGAGAGCACTGGGTGATGAAATAAAATTCACAAAGTAAAGAGCTTGCCTGTGTTCGAATCCACGACGTACAACTCTTAAGTCATCAAGTAATTTATCATTTTGAATATTGGTCTGGACAGGGATCGACACGTTTGTCCTCTCTATGAATGAAAAACGGGTTATTTCGACCTGTCTTAACGTAGGCCCCAGTAAATACGACCACCTGACTAATTGGGAAACTGCTCATTTAGAGCAACCTCTTCAAGTGATAAATAATCAACACTTATCCAGGCGGTCTACTCCGAAGTAATATCGGCCGAATGTTCGACCGTTTCCTGTTACGAAGTTACTATTTGGTTCGGTCGGTTCCGATCCTACACTCCTACACTCTTTCGAATATTGACCATGGTCCCGACACAACTGAACTTTTTTCGCATTTTTCAATAATATTCGGTTCGGCCATGTGTCGGTCCGCTCCGAACATTCGCACTTTGCACTTCGGAGTAGACCCCTTGTTACACAACACAGTAGGTATATACCTAAATATATCACCGTATGATTATATATAATATATTACTTCGTTTATAATCTATCTCGCGTGATTGTAAACTGTCGATAAAGAAACTGTACCATGATATACTGCTTAGAAGATAGGTAACGTATTAATTTTCGTCAGTTTATAATCTATCCCTAACGAGCCGTTAAATTGTGAACGAACCTGTACTTTTATCGACAGGGTTCAATCTATCCGACTTTATCACCCGTAAAATTGTGAACCGTCCCTGACTTCTCGGTCTTGGCGGTAACCGAATTGGTCGTAGTAACTAAGCCAGGGCACCCTGACCAAATGGGTTAGGTTATGTTAGAACTGTGACCAACCGCGTTGGCGTTGGTGCGCAACTATACTTCGACTTTTTGACAATTGTATGCAGTAACTTGACAGTTCAAAGAAAAATAATGTTACCATACTAAAATTAATAGTGTTGGGGTAGTGAACGATTTAGCGTAAAAGAACGAATGATAAAAATGGTTTAATTTAAATAAAACTTTAAATATTCCTAATATTTCCGTAATTCGTCGAATAGGTATTCGAAAAATTGAAACAATTCCCAAGATGTTCTGGAAGAAAAAAGACATTCAAGAGTGGCTGAATGATAATAATAATCAATACGTTCTAACTAAGTTGTACTACTGAGAAACAAAATATTTAACAAATTCTACAATTTTTTATAGTGTAGGTATATCGTGTTTTTAAGGCAAGCTATTAAAAAATAAAAGATTTGCATTTAAGTAGGTACATTATTTAAGTTCATTCAATTTCGTTCATTCTTGCACCACCTCACTATCTTCTTTTTCTCAAAATCTGGTAAACTCTTCAACTGTCAAGTTACTGAATACAATTAAAAATCGAAGTATACTTCCAAGTTAACTTCGACTCGACTCGAGAGAGATCAAGCGCAGGACCAAAGGCTTCACGGGCTTATAGGCACGGGGGCATTAAACCGCCAACTTCCAAACTCCGGGAAACTAAGCAATTCCTAATGAAAAAACCTAATAATACCCCGCCCCGTTAGTCTTGTGGTCGTAAGCGCGACCGCTGAGCGTGGGGTCCTGGGTTCGATTCCCAGATCGAGCAAAGGATTTATGACATAAGAAGGTATCAAAGACTTAAGTAGGTAAGCTAACTAGCATACACGTGATACTCCCACCCACATTATAGAAAATTGTTAGTAGATACCGAAGTACTTAGTAGCAGGACCACATAGGTACCTATGTATCTTTTCAATAAATGTACACCTGCATACATAGTTATGTCTAAGTGGAAGCAATTTGAGCTTTTCGCAGTGTCTGGTAATGGAATTTTAAATTCGTAGTCGTGTCCGTTCCCATGGTGCTCCGGAATAAACGACCTGCAGCTTGTCCGACTGCATTTGTCGCTTTCATGCTTTTGCGAGGATACAAACATTGTTGACGCACGCTCGACTTGCCTTTGAACCTAGTGGATACTTCTGAACGCGTAAATCTTTTAAATGGCTGTGGGGAAAATAAGCTTTAAAATGAAAATGCACCTGGTAAATTAAAAGTTCTGGCGGTGTGTGTTTTCTGGTTGGTTTGTCTCGAATGTTTAATTCGATTAAGCCAGTGAACTGAAATATACAGTTCCCAATTCGACAGGAAATAATACAAGTAGGTATTATTAATAATTACAAGTACCTACAAAATTGTTGCTGTAAAGGGTCCCCGAAACGATCAATTGCAATTGTCAATATTTACGTGATTGATACACATTGATGCGCAAATTGATTGTATACCAAATGCAATTGAAGGAGCGTTTGACATTATTACTACAATAGCGATCGATTACAATTATTGAACAATTGCAATTAATCGTTTCGGTTCATAAAGAAAAAGGTGCCGAGAAGGTAAAGGTCTCTGCACACAGCGGGCGGGGCGGGGCGGGACGGCGACGCGACGCTGAGCAGTTGTATTGTACTAGATATTACGGACGACGCCATACAGAGCCGCCCCGCTCGACGCGACGGTAACCGTCGCGCCCCGCCGCCGCCGCCGCGCCGAGCGGGAATACAAGTCAGAAGCGGCGGGGCGGGGCGTGGCGGGACGCAAGGGCGTTTTTTATTTCTTTCATGCACCCCTTTCCGTTTACATTGTTTTTTCTTAGCTAGCGCAACTATGAGCAATAGCGTTTCCATGTCTGAATCGCTTAACATCTTTTTTAATGAAAGAAAGGCGCGGCGGGACGGGACGTGATCGCGCCCGCAGTGTGAACACTACCGCCGACCAGCGCTGCGTTGCCGTCCCGTCCCGCCCCGCCCCGCCCGCTGTGTGCAGAGACCGTAAGTCTTTAAGCAAGGTGTTACCCATAATAATATATTCAGCACGACACCAAAGTTAACCTGACTTGTCTACCTTGTAAAAGACCTACATCCAGTGTTTCAATATCCCTAGTTATTAAACCCGCGACATGAATGACACGTTCGTATAGTCGAGTCGGTTTCGCGGCCTGTGATTACCGTTGCACCGTGATTACATTGATTTATATGCATGAGTTCTTATAAATGACGCATAATTGGGCCTATAGTTTCATTTTTATCGTTATTAAGTTGCCGGCAATAAATCATCGTCAAGATGCGACGGCGATAACGCTGATCTTACACATCGATACATTGGAAATAGCGTGCGTGGATGCATTGGTGCGTTTTACCTAAGGTTCCGTCTTTTTTAATTAGACAGCTGGTTCAAGTGGTTGTTCCTTCCTGTAGGTATGAAACAGGAATATTTTTTTTGGAAAGAACAGAACTTATTATTATTCGAAACAAAAAGAAACGCCTATGCCCGATGGGTTAAGCAGAGGTAAACTCATAGTACCTACAGCCGATCGATTCTGTAAAAATCTCACCGTGAAAAGTTAGATGAAGTGAGCTTAGAGTGAGCTGTCAATAGTGTCAATCCTTTAGCATTAATTGCAATGACCGCTCACTCCACGCTCACTTCATCTAAGTTTTCACGGTGAGATGGTTACAGAATCGCAGTGCAGTAATAGGGAGCGAGCCTACTGCCATCAGCCGGGCACAAATCCAGACTTAGTCCGGCTACTGAGAAATTCTTGATACAAAAACCCGATAGATAACTTTGCTCGACCTGGATATCAAACCCAGGATCTCATGCTCAGCAATAGCGCTTACGACCACTAAACCAACGAGGAAGTCAATTATAAGTACCTTCCGAAAAACGAATATTGCACTACCTACGTCATTAATACAAGTACAACCCCCTAATTCTTAAATAGGTATAAGTAGCCACTCGTGATACGTCAGACTTGGTCACCAAAATACATTCATACTTATCTCCTACCATATTCCCAACTCCATCGTTTTGTATATCGGTCTGGGACTGCAAGAGATTAAAAAGTTCAACTCAAATTCCTTCCCGTTCGGCGAGCCTCCAGCAATTTTTCCTCTACAAAATATTGTTGTTTGTTTCCATTACTTTCCATCGAAGACTGCGTGCAACGCTGGGGTTCCACCGGCTTGGGGCGACCGCTCGTAAAATTGCAACTGACTTGGGGGAAACGTCTCAAGACGCTCGTGCATTCTTAGCTTTACAGTATATGTTGGGAGTTCAGAAGTAATAAGAAGCTGGGGATTAGTATCGAATATGAGTGCAAACTATCACTGTTCGTAAAATTGTTGGAAGGTAATTATAATTATTGAGACACTATCCTGTGGCTAGAGAACTAAAATCCTTTTGGTTTTTATTTCATAGCGAAAAAGCAGTCCATTAGCAATTTGGTTTAGGACTCGATACGCTAGTCCAATGACTTTCTTGAGACTAGCTTTAGTATGGGTCATATTTGTTTTAGGATTGTAGGTAGGTACCGAATACTTATCCCTACCTACATAGGTATATACCTATGCCTAGTTATGTAAAGAAGAAAAGTAATTTCAGTTTTTTTATTTTGATTATGTTATCTAATAATTTTATGATACGTCGAAATTGTGTATTGCTCCATGGATATTTTATTTGTCTGACTAAAATAAATGAATTGAATTTAATTGAAATTTCGAGTAATTCGTTGAACAGGTAACTCATGAAGTTTTACTCTGGATTAATTACGTATACTATATGATTAAGGAATCAACCCGGACTTACAGCGCGCTAGGGTGCCAGGGTCATAAAACTACTTCCCCCAACATTGTGAGGTTGTATGGTGCGACACCATTCACTTTCTGCACACATAGGTAGGTACGAGTACTACAATTGAAAGGAAAATTTTAAACTTTGATGTTTGCCCACTTTGTAGCCCTAACTTGGCAGTTGAACAATTGTCTAACACGTTCTGTGGCACTTTAAACCCAAGAATTATTGGTTTGAAGGGCACTTGGGGGAAAATATCACAGACCCCATGTTTAAGTCTAAAAGCCACAGCTGTTGTAAAATATTATACTACGTAAGTACTAAGTAAGTCGGGATTTTTCTAAAGTAAAAAAAAGAAAATGTTACAGCTGTTTGCTTTCAGTATAGGTACAAGTTCCGTTTATGTCAACACAAGGAAATAGAGGATATTATGATTTTGCTGCGTGGACGGCGAGTTACCACCTTGTTACATACTTATTGCAATGTTGCAGTGACACCTGATATTTCTGAATTGCAATACCTACCTGTTGGTTATACACCTTCTAGTTATCATTTTTAATCTCTAATGACCCCCATTTAATCATGGATGTATAAAATGTGAAAGAATTAACAAGCTAATCAAAACCTAACTGAAAATGTATCTGAAACTTTTCGAACAATAATAAAACTTAATATTTTTTTAAATAAAACTTAATAATTTACATTTTAAGTGGCAATCAAATAATTTCCTCATAATTAAGTATACTGAAATACTTACACGAAAAGAGTACAGTACAGTGTCTGCAGTTATAATAATAGGTTTGAAAGGTATGAACAATTCATTTTTCCTCTTCCTTGATTAATGTCGTGTCGACTTTTTGCCTGCTCCTATTTGAATGAAAAATTTCCCCGGAGACCGGACTCGTAATTTTCAGGGAACTGAAATTACAGTTAATTGGCCAATGTTTACGCGAACCAAAGTGGCTTGGTGTTTTTAATAGCAAGTCTTGTAACACAGTGGAAAAATATGTTTAATAAAAAGCTGGAAATGAATAGTGGTTCTCTACGATAATATTTACATAACTTCATGGAGTTTTTCTGCAGTAGTCCTTAGGGATTCCTAACAGCATTTAATACAAGGCTGCGTGTTAGTGGTTACAAAACCAGTAAGTATAACCTGGCCTCAAATTCTATTGAAACTCTATAGGTACTATGATAAGCCAGGTCAGTGTTATCATCCATGTACGGTCAGCTCATCAGCTGTGCCTAGGCATGGACTTCGACTGACACTACAGCGAAACATGATTTACCTTTGATCACCACTCTACCTGGTGGTGATTCGGACAGCGCCTCTGACCCGTAATTCAAAATCTCACGATGCCATATTGAAGATAAATTCACAATCACCGTATAATACCTGCCCCGTACCTGCATTGATGTTCATTTTTATCCTGTTGCATGGATTGTCTAAATTTTGGTCATTCCAGATGATAAAAAAAAAAAAGTTTACAAAAGGTGTACATTGAGCCAAGAGTGGCAAATTTCCCATACAATTTATAGTGCCTAAAATTAAACTACAACTAAAATATTTTTTTTTTATTACAGGTGTAAGTAATGACGGTTCGGAATTCAATTGTTAGGTAGCGACCCACCCGAACTAGGTTTAATTCAAACCTGTGTTTCAGGCCATCACTTTACATTTCAATTAAATTTGGGAATTCAATTTTTTAAATAAAACTGGTATATAAAAATAATTATTTAACAACTCTGCGATAAAGCACAATAGTACATTAATACCTAATACTAAGCTTATGTAAACATACAAAAGTAAATACTTACAAGGGAATAAATTCAATCATGACAAAATTTCTAGAAGTTTTTCTGTGTCTGTGTAATTGAGTATCGTTAAGTAATCTGATAAGATTGTACTACATTTTTTATAGCTTACACTATAGAAGCTTAGTAACTTGTTGAGTCTTTTATACAGAAAAGGTCCTAAGAACACATAAAATCGATTAGCAAACGCATGTTTAGTTTGAGGCTTTATACAAACCAAGTCCTTCATCAAGAATAGATTGGTGTTGATTCTCCTAAGAAATCCTTCGGGGTAATTGCGTAACACACATAAAGTGACAATTGACAGCAACGCCTTTCATTTTGACAGTTCAGCCACGACGACCATTGCGTTATTTAGGTTGTCGAGCAGACGAATTTTTCGAACCTATGAAGCAATGGATTAGGAACATCCTTCAAAACAATCGGATTGTGATTGAAAGTGACGCAGGGTGCTGATGTTTTATCAATATAAATACAAATAGGTTCACTATCGATGAATTTTGAATCGAAAACTTTTATTAATTAATAAGCCCACTAACTAAAATAAAATAAGAGGGATCTAGGAGTTCAAATGCTTTTAAAAAGTGCTGTAGTTATTGGTCATTAAGTATAACGGTATGCTAAATGTAATACAAAGACTTATGAGTTTGAAAAAATAACGATAATTTAGGGGAAAATGGAAGTGAAATGAAACAAAACATTATTATTAGTTTTTGTATTTAACAATTATAATGATCAAATACGCCTCCCCTATTTTTGATAAAAGCGCGACTTCTTCCTCGGTTTTCTATGTAGTCTCTCTAGAGCTCAGACCTAAAATTTTGAAAATTCTTGAAAAACTTCAAAAAACATGATGTATTTTTTTCCTAAATTGGTCTACCTACAAATCCCCCTTGTCTGGCTAGCCCTCCGCCTAACACCCTGTATAATGAATGAATATATAATGTTTAATTTACGGCATAAGCACTGACATGCATTAGTTAATTGCCAAGAAGCGTCAAGGCATGCTGTTACCTTAGTTAATGGATATCTTGCAAATGCACATTAACTGTAAATATACTCTCAAACAAGCAGTAAAATAGTGATACGAGATGAAAATCATAAACATGGGTAATAATAGAGTGCAATAACATTAATATTCTGAATGGTAAAAGATAACCCTGGGCTATTTTAATATTATTAATAATTATTACAACAATAAATGACCTGAGAATGTAAGCCAATGACTATTAAAGGCAGACCTATTACAGATGCAGTAGAAATGTATAAATGTAGTAGGCAGTACAAGTTTCATTAATAGAGAAAATTAGATTCAACGTCAAACTCATCAGGCGTCTTAAACGATAATAATTCGGAAAATAACGATGATATGTTAAATGTTAATCATGTGCAATAAGTGGATACCGTACACCCGACCATTATAACACAAAATAATCACATGCTGTGTATGCAAAGTAATTATATGGTTTGAATTATGCTATTTCTTACTATCCAGCCACTAATGAAGTGGACAGTCTGCCTTCTTACTTCGATCTCGGGTTTAAACTCGTTGGAAAGTAAAGGTTCATGCACACACATTAGTCACGTCACCGTCAAGTCACCCATCTGTCACGTCAACCTTAGGGATGTGACGTGTCGTACCTACCTATGTGAATAATTTGTAATAAATGATAAATGATTTTATTTTGTAAGTAGGTTTGTACAAACCCTTTTAGGCACGTCACGACTTCACGTTCACGACTTGTATATTTGTGAACGAAACCTGCCACTATTCAAATTCATAACGCCATGTCACGTCATTTGAAATTGACGTGACTGATGTGTGTGCATGAACGTTAAGGCTACCTGCCTATACGAGCGGAGAAGTGCAGAGATTGAAAACGTTTGCACTTCGGCGCTTGTCTACTCCAGTGGACAAGCAGCCTAAAGAGTCGATGTGAACGAAGCACCGCTGTTTAATTACATCGACGCGGTAATTAGCCAAGATTTGTATTTAATGAAGTTGCGTTAGTAAGTTTTCTAAAAGCTAATATGTGTTTAATTGTTAGTGAGGTAAGATAACGTTTATAATGCAGTAAATTCTGTTTTTATGTAGGTATTTAATAAGCAGGCGCTTGCGCGGTTTAGGCTTACGCTACGTGAACGTTTATTTATTTTGAGTGTGTCTTAATGGTATGCTAAGCCTACAATCGAATGGAATAGGCAATTATAAGATGATAATCGCTCAAAATAATCAGCTGTTAATTATTACGGAAATGATAGTTTAATGGGAAATGCTAATCATGCGTGGTATTAATGATGCAATAATTCTTTCTTGCACCATTCTTCTTACGCCACATGCCTAAAATGTTACTATGTCGTAGGCTTTTGAATTATATTAGCCAGCGGCCTTTTATGAACTGGATTGGAGTTTCCCTAACATCTAGGTTTGCTTTACTATATATAATTCGAATATTAATTAGGTAATGCATTGTGCAATGTTTTTAAAAATCAAACTAACCGACCAAATTTGCAACACCATTACGCTCAAAGACAGGCATCGCCGATGTTGGCGATAAGTCTGCGAGGCTGGGGTTGGACGGGTCACACCTATAGGACGCATCAATCCAGGATCGTCATACAATAGGTGCCCGAAGCCGCCGTCGTCACCGAGGCAGGCCTAAGAAACACTAGCGTGACGATTTGTACTCGTTCCTGACCGAGAAGAGCACATGATTGAGAAGGCACAACATACAATACGATAACCAAGAAAACTGGAAAATTATAGAGGAGACGGAGACCTTTGCCCAGCAGTGGTACAATAATAGGCTACATAGAAAAAAAAAAGCTATGTTTAACTTGTAAGCTTTTCTTAAATAAGGTAAACCTAAAAACTCGTATTGATTAAAAAAGTAGCTTTCGTCCCTCATTAATAAAAAACGGAATATGTCATCGTAATTATTTTTAAGTGCAGCCAGTTATCAACTTTATTAAAACAATTGACCTTTGTGTACCTACCTTATGCGTCATCGTCCTATATAAAAG
Source organism: Apamea epomidion (assembly GCA_947507525.1). Lineage (NCBI taxonomy): Eukaryota > Metazoa > Arthropoda > Insecta > Lepidoptera > Noctuidae > Apamea > Apamea epomidion. The sequence goes on along the minus strand of OX382238.1, from coordinate 9,413,488 downwards.
CATGACGCGATTTTGCATTGAACATAAAAACAAAAGAACTTCACTGAACCAAGTAAATGTTATTCAGAGCCCTAATTGAGTAACACACTATAAAGTCTCAATCTGAATAAATTTACAGGATATTCCTAATCCATTGCTTCCAATGCATATATGTTCGTAAAAATTGTCTGCTCAACAACATAAATAACGCAATGAATGTTGGCAAAATGAAATCCATTGCTACTGATAGTGTGCTAGGCAATTACGTTGTAGTTTCTAATAAAGTTAGGTAGGTATTATATGTGTGGTGGGTGTAGTGGAGACGTCAATACAACAATAAATAAAACTTCGTTTAACCAACTAAGCAATGATATTCCTAGTCTACAAACAAAAATTCAATCAAATACATAATATCCAATCAATCACTAGATATAGTTAAGGCTGCTGATTGGTAAACCCATCACTAATATTTAGATTGATTTTCAAAAATCTTGTTCTAATTTCTAAGTTTGGATTTAATGTTTCATACTTTTAAAATAATCTTATATTGTCATATTGTCGTCCCCGGATGGTATATATAGCTATCTACAATATAAAATGACAATCCATTTATACCGTAAAACACATGTCATATTATTTATGACCCCTATCAATATTGACCAAAGGAACGACATTATTTCCCAACGAGACAAATGGTGTCGCAAGTAACACGCTGGGCGATATTAATAGTGCCAATGTAGAATGAAAATCCACGAAATTTCCGTATTCTAAATAATTGTTGACATAAATTAAAACTATTCTGACGTTTGTGGCCCTCATTCTTGCTTTTTTCTTTTTTTTTTCGGGCCCACGTCGCGTCGTTGAAAGACATAAAAAGTATTTAATAGGCCCGTAGCCACCTCTCTCCTGCTCTTCTTCTATTCACATTCAAATAATTATAAAAGTGTCATTTTAAATTATAAACGCTTTTGTCGGTCTGTCTATCCTGCATTTGGAGCACGTGTTTAGATGTGAAACTTTTTTTAAATCTTTTGAAGGGACTGTTCATTTCCATAAGTTTTTGTACATTTTGTTAATATTATAGTTTTGTATTTCATTTCTGTTTATTTTCGTGTTGATAAGCGTAGAAATGAGATTTGTTGCTATAATAGAAGTTAATAATTATACTTATAGTTACCATGAAATATAATAATAATGACAGCTTGGGACACGTTTAACAATAATGAGATACTTTTACTTGTAGCCGACAATCATTTGAATAAAACGTTCAAAAGAAAAAAGGTATATCATGGTAATAAATAGAAAGAGAACATTTATGGCTTGTTACGTTACAGAACTCCGTTTTATTTTTATTTCAATAAAACGTTTTACGCACATCATAAAAACACACCAAAAAAGTTATACCGTAAAGTTTCTAACAAGACAACACATTCTGAAAAACAAATAAACGCTCGACCAAAAACAAATAAAAGAAACAAACACGACCACAAAGTTTGGCAAACAAACCAACTTTTTCTAAACCCATAAGTAGTTTATCATCAAGCAGCATCCGTACAAGGAAAACGCGAGAAAACGCTTCAGGAAAAGACCGCTCGTTACAATGATTTATGTTCCCATACAAAAAAGATGCTACAGCGAGCTAAGTGTTAAGGACCTTGTTTTAGTGGCCGGAGAACTACCTCGCTCTATACGGCCCTGGTACATGCCAGCATTTTTTACGACCTCACAAATTGTAGTGGTGAAACACATAAAGAACCACTTAATTTCGGAACTCGTTAAAATTAGGCAAATGGGCACATGAAAGAAAATGGTAGGCGAAGACTTATGTTATTACCGACTTATATTATTTTTATAAAAAATAAACATTGATCATCGTAGTCATAAATAAAGATACATATGAATGTCGTACAATACCATAGAACGAAACGAATCTACTTATCTTCTTAAGAAAATGAAAACATGATAAGAATGTGTTACTAAGTACAGTCACGAGCACCAATATGTCAACACTTGGCAACTTTCAATTGCGATTTTTTCGTGAAATAACGAATGCAACGTTGAAATACGACACATTACATAAAACTATGGGTTCAAAAATGCTACGTTCGTAACAATATAAAATTTCATTAAAAATAAAGGAGTTAATGGCTTTTGAATAAAGCCGAGTGAATACATACTTTGGCTCGTGACTGTATGTACATCAAATCGATTTATGTGATGGTCACAGTGGTCGTGATTTGCCTTATATTCAGACCCATTTAAGATATCATTATTGGCCAAAAACACGCTAAAATGACATAAAGGGACTACACATAAAATTAATATCTTACTTATTAGTTAAATTCTCTAAAAACGTGGGCAACAGGTCGGAGCTTAGAAAATTATAGCTACAACAACAGAGTGTAGTGTAATCATGACAGATACTGCAATTAATGCACGCTTGAATGAATTATTTCGGACTCATTCGGCACTGAAATAAACGATTTATATCATGTCTGTCTACGAGCAATAGGCACCACAAGTTTCATATGATCTGAAATCCAAATAGTTGTTATAGAAGACAACAAAGTAAGAGGGCAGCAGAGAGAACCAAAATCCCGACAGTTTTCAAATATCAAGACCACCCAAATAATAAAATTCCATCGTACTTATCTAGATGCTTCAAATCAACAACAAACAAAGCAATCAAATCGCACAATCGACCTAATTCTCCTAAGCAGCTCCAAAGACCCGATCCAAAATTTGCAAGGAAGCTGAACCAACAACGACTTCACTTCTTTCAGCAATGTCGTTAGATTATAATTCTCCCTTACATTTGCCACTCCATTTGGAGTCATTTGTATGTGCGGCCTGTGCGGGACACACCAGTCTCGAGCCAACTTTCCCTTACCAAAAAGCCTTCGTCAAGTTTCTCAAAGTGGTTCGTGATTGTGTTACGGATGCGAACGCAGCCTCTAATATAACCAAAGTTTCATTATATTGCTTTACACAAAACTTCCTGGACTTGTTCCCTGAATTGTTTTGAGAAGACAAAGAGAATTGGGGTGTGTTACAAAAAGTTTCGTTTGGTTAAGAAAAAGAGGAGGAAACGATTTTTTTTTTTTGTTTAAAAGACTTTATTGTTCTGTAGAATATTTTCTTGCTTAACCAGTCCTTAGAATAATATTCTACCTACTTACTTTTTTGGAAGAGAAAACTTTTTTAGCGGCGTTGTGCACTTTTGTTGTGATGGGTAAAAAATGTTAAAGTCGTGTCAGGACACGTGACCTGATCGAAAATTCGTAAGACGGAGCTCGCGTCAGGACACGTGACCCGATGAAAGAAAGAAAGAAAGAAAGAAAAAACGTTTATTTGCGGTAAACATGACGCATAAAAGAATATAAAAACAAAATAAAGAAAAAAAAAAACAATTGAAAATGGTTGACATGCGTCACAACCACGCAAAAATCGAAAATCGAAAAAAAAAAATCGAAAATCGAAAATTTGTAAGACAGGGAGAGTAGAAATTAATATTGTATTTTACCACATAAATGATAGTACTTTTATACTGATAATGAAAGCAATTCGTGCAAAATTATTCCCTAACCATTCCAAAATATCAAAAATGCACAACGTTAATATTCAAGTTTTCACTTCTGCTGGCACTCCCGGAGTGCATCCCGTTTTTTTTTTAAACATTAACATTAACTATACCACGAATATTTATAAATCTAGTTAAAAGTAACGGTTTATCAAATTCTATGAATTGTTAAAATCTGTTTCGAATAAAATTGAACCGTTGTTCGTAATAAAAATGTGGAATAACAAATGGGACATGTTTGTAAACTATTCATTTGAAGTAATAAAAGCCCAATAAAGCCTTAATACGAAACATTTTTCAGTCGGAATTTATATTGTCCACCATTTCACTGAAACGAACCGGACGTTACCGTAGATGGCTACTGAAAAATTCCAGGTGCACATCCATTAAAAATCCCCTTTGATGCCACTGTGAGGTATTATTTGCAATAAAAGCTGACGCGCAAAGGACAGACTATGAAGTATTTAATCCTGGGAAAATTTTACCAGTAGGAATTAACTTGATACTCCCTTTTCAATGTATAATACCTGTTCGAGTTGCAAAGCTTTGATTTTGAGTTAAGACTTCTATGATAGCTATCTGTGATCTAAAAATAAATCAGAGACTGAGAACTCCAGACTGGAACAGCGTAGCGTCTTTCCATTCTATACAAGGCCAGATCGCAGCTATAGGAAACTGCTCGGAACTGGTGCCGCGGCAGCCATTGCCAGAAACGACTAGATTATATAGAAAATAATTACTCTAGTATGTTTAAAGAACTTCAGTACTTGCCTGTAAATTATTACGAAAATTAGTACGATGCGTACTGGCACTGTATATTATGGAATAAGGTAGTTAGTAAGGTCACTACGAAGTATACTCGAGTATTTGCGTACTACTCTTGTATAAATAATTGGTTTTTGTCATATCTGGAACTAATAAAATATCGTATACCTAATTATTATTTTTGAATTTTTGTTTGTAATGTAACCGAGTGTGGAAGGCGCTGGTGTCCTTCTATAATAAAATTATTTTTTGCATTAGTACAGACACCAACTGACACTTTTTTACTGCGATGTTCATTTTTTAGTTGTAAAATTATTTTTGTGAAATTTAAACGTGTTTTGTCTTAAATAAAAAAATATATTTATTTACTAGCTGTTGCTCGCGACTTCTTCTGCGATCCAGGAAGAAAAATAGCCTATGTCATCGACTCATGGTTTATTAGTGTGCCAAATGTCATCCAAATCCGTCCAGCCGTCTTTGCGTGATTGAGTAACAAATAAAAAAACTCACTTTCGCATTTATAATATTAGTAAGGATTTAGAACATTCTTTTTCTTCTTCTGTCATATTTAATGTCGGATCAATTAAATTAATTTAATGACAGTTAAATAAATAAATTAATAAGTAGTTTTAAGGTACTAACATAGTTTTCAGCGATACTAATCATTTTATATGGAATTATGTTCTGACATGAATTATTATCTCTTTTATTTCATCTCAATACTTACAAATTACATTTTTAAATATTTTATAAATAAAAGGATAAAAAAACATTTAAAAATATAAAAAATAGTAGCCCACCGGTATCGGGAACAGGGTCCAATCTACCGGCGGTCAGGGCCCCAGAGAGAGGAACTTCCTGACAATGCGAGCCGTGTCCAGAAGTACCGCTTTCTGTATCAAGCCCTTGATCCAGCTGCCCAACGAGAGTCTCCTCAGGTGTTGGTCGAGGCAAAATTATTATTATTATTAATACCGGAACTTGATTCAAGTTTGAAATTAGATTCTCTACCATGTTATTTATACCTTCTAAACGTAGGAAGTGGATGTAGTTTCGTCTCGATCGAATCCCAACTTTTAATCCCGCACCACAACTCCATATCGCAAATTTCCTGTACCAATCTCAATGAATACCCCCTCCCTACTCCCTATTCGGTTGTAACTATTTTATGGGTGCCATTTCGAAGGCTGATGCCTGCCTGCCGGGATCCCCTGTAGTTATAAAGTTCCTCTTTGTTTCATTGTCTTTTAGTACGTGTACGTAGGTGTACTGATACCGCTAACAACGGCTTTGTGATAACGGAGATAAACTCTAGCCTTTTGTGGTTTGTAATGTTTGGTTGGTTATTGGTGTCTTTATGTGGTGTGGATTGAAAATTGCGGGTGAAATGGGGATAATTTAATATTAGTGAGGCTTGAGGACCATCGGTTACGAGGATCATATTTATGTAACATCAAAATCATTATGGTCTAGTCCAATATATTGTTCGAGTCTACCGACTTATTAACTTATACAATAGGTTTATAAGTATGTGAGAATTTGGGAACATGGCGTTGTCATAAATGTTGCAGATGTCAGTTAATATTTAGTTGCGTTATACGAGACTTATTCCCGTTTTCACTAACACTAGGTGGCACTTAAATGTCATCATCTACCTAGCCTTTTCCCAACTATGTTGGGGTCGGCTACCAGTCTAACCGGATGCACCTGAATACCAGTATTTTACATGGAGCGACTGCCTATCTGACCTCCACAACCCAGTTACTGGGTAATACGATGTCACTTAAATGTAAAACCTAAATAAAAGTACAACACCTAAAATAATATTTATTCACAATTACTAGGGTAGTTACTTAGGTGTCGCCTAGCATTAGCGAAAACGGGTGTTGAGGAGAGACAACAAGTCCTTCCTAAATTAAACAATGCGTCTAATCAGCTCATGAATTTAACAAATCTAATTACTTTCCCATTTCTAACTCCAAAACCCCACATGCCATCACAAATCCATCTAATAATACGCCCGAGTCCGTCCGTAATCAAACATCTATCAGTGGACGGGCAAGCCGCGAGCTTACGGGCAAAACAAACGGGCAAATTAGTCTCTACCCGGTCCCCGACAGAGCCTGATTGATGGATGGCCCCCAAGTCTTATACAATTAGCTTCTCAGCCAGTCCCCGCCTCTGTCAACGTTTTATAGGAAGATTAAAACTGCTTTGTAGAAGGCGCAATGGGAGTTTGATATGACATGCTACAAGAACATTGGGTAAGAACTTTGTGAAGTGGAAACTTAGCAGGAACTTCATCTGTGTTGGTACTTAAACGTACGTGTACTGCATAGGTTTTGTCTTTGTTGTCATATTTTTAACTAAGTTTCAAGGCAGTCTGTGCATTGTTTATTTTTATTTATTTATTTATTAATAACCAACTTATATTCACAGTTTGCACCACACATACAAGTTAGATTTTTTGTGGTATTGGTGGATTTATTGTGGTAGACTTGTTTAAGAAAGTGCGTGTTCCGTGGCCTAAGTGTTACAGGTTTATCAATATGGTAAGAAAACGTATTTTTGACGACTCTCATTGGATTTTTTTAATGTATCTTATGCTACGTTGATGTAAATTATAAACCCTATTATATAATTCATGTGGTTTGGAATTAACAACAAACCTTCACGGAAGGAAAACTTTGTAAGTTTTGAATATAAAGTTCTTAATATTCGGAGCATTACAAAACCTATTCGCCATAGAAAATTTTCCCTTTCTATGGTAAAAAGCTTAACGATTCTTTTGTCTCAGATTAACGCAAATACATGTTTCCTATTGTCAAATACATCCCACAGAACGTCTTCCTCTAGCATTGATAATCAATAATCTAAAATAGAAAAGCATTAAAATGGACAAAGCTATCATCATAAAAATTTCCAATTACAAAACTGACATTACTTTTGCAACAGAGTCAACAAATCAAACGATGCAATAAACTCTAAAGGCTATTCATCTATTACTTGAAGCAGGAAGTTCAATGTTCTGATAGCACAGTTCAACAACAAAGCTGTGAATGGGCTAAAAATATCCACAAAGAAATGGGTTAATGACTCCCTTTTAATACAATCGACCCTCGTTGAAACGTCTTTATAAAAGGTAGCTTCACCGCCATGGATCGTGTAATACAAACATTTTTTATGTACGTACGTTGAAACGATGACCTGCGGGGTAATTGCGTAACACATTATCAGAAGCAATGGGTTTCATTTTGACAGTTCAACAACACTCATTGCGTTATTTATGTTTCTGAGCGGACATATTATTCGAACATATAAAGCAATGGATTAGCAATATCCTTTAAAATGATTCAGATTGAAATTGATGGTGTGTTACGCAATTAAGGTGCCGAACGCTTCATACTTAAGGTAGGTACTGAAAATCTATCAAACATTTATGCCCTATTTTTTTTCTGACTCAGAAACGTTTCAAGTTTGAATAAACTTCCTTGTATGAAAGAATATCGTAAGACCGGATAACCTACATATTTGTGATACAATTTAGGTTTAATTCTTTATTGTTTTTCCCCTCCGTGCCTCGGAAAGCACCTTCAACCGTTGATCTCGACTATAATTTACTTATAGATCTTTGACAGTCGTTACGGGTAGTCAGAAACTCGAAAGTCTGACAGTTTTACTAAGGAGTATCGTATTACCCAGTAACCGGGTCGTGGCGGTCAGAAAGGCAGCCGATACATGTATTATACTGGAATTCAGCTGCATCTGGTTAGACTGGAAGCCGACCCCAACATAGTTGGGAAAAGGCTAGGAAGATGAGATGAATCTGAGTTTAATTATTTATAAGTTAAAATGTTCTTTAATTATCCTTAGGTACACGTCGGAACAATGTTACAGGAATAGATTTACTTAATACAGTCATTATATAATCGCAGGTTTTTTTCTTACTAATAGGCAGGTAGACGTAATGTTTTCCTATGAAAGTCGTTAAGCCTGTCCCGTTTGAAGAAAAATGAAAGATTATTCGCGTTTCTTACAGCATAATTTAATTTTTTACGGAGCGTCCTAAGAAAATAATTCCATTACTGAAGCAATTTCCTTTAACTGCCAACGATTTAACCTTACCGTCGCGAAGTACCTACCTAATGCTGGTAACAACATAGCTCTGAGAGCTGGAAACTCTTTCAAATTTACCTTTAGTATCGCGAAAGTCCTTTCGCAAAATTCTATTTGCTTGTCCGACGTTATGGAACAAGCTATTCTGATCTCTACTCCCCTGTTATAAAGGTCTACTGTCTCTGTGAATATTTTTGTGAGGTGGCAAGTGTATGTTAGTAGAAAGGTATTATTGGAAATTCCTGAACGTTCGGAACGTTCGGCTGATATGGAACGTAGACGATAGTTGGACTGCGATTGGAGGGAACTCCTGTCTCGGACGTGAAGGCTTCCCGCGGCGTGACGCTGCATTCTGTTTTGGTTCACGAAATAAACTGTATCAAGAAAATCTTCAAGCTTTTCATTCGTAAAACATTGCAGAGGAATGCTTATGTCGGGAATTTTCAGCGTTGTTTTGTGAAACTGTCGATTGCAGCTTGATAAAGGAAATGTTTGAACAAATAAGGTACAAAATTTCTGAAGAATGTACAGTCAGGACTTAGGCAAATTGAAACCCTACGTTAATTTGCTGTATTATAGCCATTTCTTAAACTGCTGTCAAAGACCGACAGTTGTGATTTGAATATATGGACAATTTAAGTTGGTAAGACAAGTTGGTTGGTTTGGTATATGAAGATGGATTAGTGACCATCTTCATATACCAAGAACCCTCCGTGCCTCGGAAAGCACGTTACGCCGTTGGTCTCGACTGTCTCTCGTGGATCTTTGACCGTCGTTACGGGTCGTCAGAAGCCCGAAAGTCTGACCAGCAGTCTCACCAAGGAGTATCGTGTTTCCCAGTAACTGGATTGTGGAGGTCAGATAGGCAGTCGCTCCATGTAAAATACTAGTATTCAGCTGCATCCGGTTACACTGGAAGCTGACCCCAACATAGAAAAAGGCTAGGTAGATGATGGTGAGTCACTTTGCTTAACAATCAAGTCCCCTGACTTTACCTTCAATTCTGTATGTAGGTACTACATGTGTCCATTATGCCACCTATCACGCCTGTAAGAACTTAATCCAAATACGATAGGGTAGATCTTATCGCGATTAATCTGGTGCATTTCCACTCGCGTCCTGAAATAGAAAATATTCTAACAGAAAACCAATTACGAGGAGCTTAGGGATCGCGTTTAGATCCAGTCTTTAATACTGCTCACTCTCTTAGCTACTTTATCGTTGTCTAGTATGAAACATTAACTATGAAGCTAACGAAAAGTAAGATATCCTGTGAATATTTTACTTTGTTATAAAAACATTTTAGTGGTCATCAACCCTTAAAATCCATAAAAACTTTCAGGAAATAGAGAATTAACCCACGTTCACACGGACGCAAGAATATTGCGGCGGGATTTTATCGCGTACTTGATTTTCAACTCTCGGTGTTGAGCCGAGCGTTGAGAATTCAACAGAGCGCATCCCAACGCGTCAAAAAAACACTATTTGATTTTCAACTCTCGGCGCTAAGCAGTACGTTGAAAATCCAGTGCGCAATAAAAAAACCGCAGCGGGAAAAGCACGCCCGTGTTTACCTGCCCTAACTCCTTTAAAATTTACAAGAGCTAGCTAATGATTCCTTAACAAACTAATTTTCTTTACCTTTACCGTTTCCGCAAATTAGTCATTTAATATTCACACCGCGGCGAGCATCTCAGTAATCGTGGTCCACAAACGAACTATAGTTAAGTAGAAACTCGCATAAAACAAAGTGTCAGTTATTACATTAATAAGGGAGGGCGGGAAAACCCTACCCTTTTTGTTTATCCCTCGCGCCAACTTCCTCTTTGTCTCTTTGATGAAATATATAAACGTAAATATTCCGGGCGTTGTCTATGCTTTTTTATTTCGCGCCATGTTTGTCGTAATGCCAGTTTACATTTATGAATGTGGAACGCTGGTTCTTTTTTTGAACGTGTGAATTTTTTCATAGAATTCTTACTGGCTTTTGGAGTACTGAGAGTTTGTAGTACCTAATTTAGGCAAAGCTGCTACGTTGTTTGAGCGTCTGGATTCGGGGCTTAACACGTTTAACCTACGAGGTAATTGCATAACTCACTAACAATAGGAATGGCTTTCATTTTGGCAGTTCAACAACATTCATTGCGTTATTTACATTGTTGAGCAGACAAATTTTTCGAACATATGAAGCAATGGATTAGCAATATCCTTTAAATTTATTTAGATTGAGATTTATAGTTTGTTACACAACTAGGGTGCGGGTGTTTTAAGTAATACAACGCAGTGTTTGTTTTATTTCACGACAAGAAAACGTGTGGCTAAACAGTCAAATAGATCAAAAACAATGATTTACTCCCAAAGTTGGAATTCGGAGCAAGTAGCGGCCAACTGACTAACAACACAACAGGCTGCATTTGAACAAAACATTTAAACTATTACACTAATTTATGGTTCGGTAAATAACGGATTCCGAAATCACAGTGTTTACTGTGAATTCAAGTAATGGCATTGTTTACCTAATTTATGTTACCAATATAAATAGATGTATAACCAAAATAACGTTGTCGGCTACATTACAATGAGGTACACATATACTTAGGCATCAAAAAAAGAAAAAAAACCATTAAAAGCTAAATCATTAAAAGATGATAAAAATTGCTACTGAACTTGTGTGTTAAACTCTCATTGAAATATAATTTTATAACTCAACATTCTTCTTTGTTTATTAAGAAAAAATGTTCGGTCGGTTACCAACTTAGAAAGAAAGTAAGAACAAAGGAAGAATAACGTTTATGTGGACACTGTTCGTGAAACACAAATAACAAAATAAAAATGTGAAAGTAATGTTTTGAACTACAATTTTATTTATTATAGTGTGTGCCTTTTTTTTGGGTGGGAAATCATAAATGACCTTTCCCGCTCTAGGCTGACCGGAAGGGCGTGTCAGACTTTACTGACTAAAACCCACCCGTGTTCCTTCAGCTGCCTGTGCCAGGGGCCACGGTATCTCTTTCAAACAACCCGCAGCCCTGGCAGTTATAGTGTGTGCCTCACGGCTGCGCCAAAAAGGTTCATTTTAGCATGAATGCCAGACAGATACGGTGTGACGCTGGTTTTCTAATGAACCTTTAGGGACAAGTGACGGGGAGTACAAACAGTTTCAACATACACATAAACTAGTAATCAAATATAATTACGAAAACAAAAAACTTTTTAAACAAAAAGGTTGTTACAAAAAGAGGCTAGAAAAGTAAGAGAAAAATGGCGGAAAAGTAACATTACCTAACCTTGTATTGAGTTAAAGGCTGGGTTACGACGGTGACAACAAAAAAGTATTTAATGCAAAACAAGACACTTCTCATAAAAATCTACATAATTATATCTACCGTAGCATGTTTCCTTCGTGGATCCACGTCAGTTGACCACTGGGTAGTGGGCTACCCTGATTTATTAGCGCGGCGAAACGCTCACAAAACCCAAGGCGCCGGGGTCTTAAGCCGTTTCCCTTTCATAAGACCTCATGTATTTTCCGCACGTTCCGTCATATCAAAGAGGTTTTTATTGTTACTTGGGATAAAATGTTTATCGTGTTATGTTATTTCAAATGACCTGTAAGTGTTTAAAATTAACTCAGTTCTTTCAATATAATACATATATAAACTCACGCCGTCTCACGAGGGTAGGCTGAATCTACAGAACGGTACCTGCTACGATCGTTACATATTCCTTTTGAATCGTTTACGTTAATACTTCTGGTCACACACGCACGCCGTTCATCATAATGAGAGTAGAAATAGCTGTAGTTATGTCTATTAGCATCCTAATTTAATCTTATGGGAGATCTAAGATGAGACCTGCTCCCAAGTCAAAGGTCCAATCTTCTGGGTAATGCATCCAAGTCACAGGACTTGGAAAAACAATATATGTATTTAAATAGGTAGGATTTGAGTGTCACTGAATATTGAAGAAGGCAGCTTTCTATTTTCTTGTAACATTATTCTAATTGCACCAATTCTAATTGCTGATATAAGGATATCAAGCACAGAATTTCCCGATCATCAGTAATAGAAATTAAAGAACAATGAATGTTGGTTGACGTTGCACGTTGGTCGAAACTGGGGAAATAACAATGGAGCTAAAACACTTATCATACACAACATCACTGCTGTAATCCCATAAAGGTTAGGCAGAGCCATATTTATAGTACACCCACATTTCGCTGAGAAATTCATGATGGATAAACTCATAACACTACCCGACCTGGGCCTGGAGAAAAATACCATAATAATATTCTGAATATCATAAGTATAATTGATATTAATGAATAAAATAAATAAATAAATAAAATATTTAACACCACACAAACGAACGTCCCAACGACCCAATTTAGGTTAAAATTAAATTCCAACAAAAGCGAGAGAGTATAATAATGTAATTCGGATAATAAACCAAATTTCTGGTTGCTAATATACGACAGTGTATTCCGAGATTGACGGGCGTGAAATTAACATCAACGAAAATCTGAGCGAAAAGGACGTGATGGGAATTCTATATCAAGCTTGCCATATAATGTGGCATATATGCAGGGTATGTGGGATTATCAATTATGCCTTTTGCGTGTTGGTAAGTTAGACGTCGGTTATTTTCAGACAAGGGAGCTGAAAAATGTATGAGTCGGAATTAGGAATTGCTGTCTTCAGAATAATTAGTTCGGCTGATTTCGATTTTTGTTGCTCGATACGGTTAGACAAATGGTATTCTTCTTCAGTAACCCATCGTGACAAAACAATCGTTCGTTTTTTGACAAAGGTGTTTTGATAATTCAACAAAAATATATTTCCAAACTCCTTTGTTTCTTGACATTTTCTTAAGAAGTCTATAGCTCCAGACTACCTTACACACATAATTAGCCTATAATGTTCCCACTGCTGGGACACAGGCCTCCTCGCTTCGAGAGGGAGTGGGCTGTAATCTACCACGTCAGCCCAGTGCGGGTTGGTAGATGTCACATGTTTGTTTGTTCTGGGACATGCCGGTTTCCTCGCGATGTTTTCCTTCACCGTTTTGAGAGCAGTGGTGAAATGATTTACACGAAGTATAACGCCTGTCTGGGTTCGAACCCACGACCTACAACGCCTAAGTCGGAGCTGTTACCACTGGGCCTCCACTATTCGTATGTTGGACTGACCCGTCAGAACCACCCAGGCAAGACAGATGAGAATATTCCTCAGTTTCTGAATATTACTTTGACCACAGTCCCTCTATCTGCCACCATAAATATAAAAATAAATTTAAAAAATTTCGAAAATCTGTGTAAATGAGGTGCAGCGTGTCATCCTTTGCATATAAAAAGAGTTGGCGGCGGGCAATTGGTTATTTAATAACGTACTGGCTGGCATTGGGCCAGTTATTTGTCACTGAGAACGTTACCTATGGTTGTAAAAGTTTCCATGAAAGCTCTTTTATACGGTATAGTGGTTCTTGTAATATTACTTTGACTGCCTCCTTTGTCTAGTCGTCGCCAGTGCTCCTGCTGAGCATGAGGTCCTGGGTTCGATTCCCAAGTCGGGCATGGATGTTGGTAGTGTAGGTACACCTCTGCCTAACCTTTCGGGGGTTACAGGCGTTATGTTATCTTACTTTAATTGGCAGTAGGTTATTTATATGGTAATAAAAAACATAATATTCTATGGATTTGTATTTAATTAAACATAATATAATCATATTTATACAACTTCTATATTTAGTTTGCGTAGGTACTTACCTATTTACACAGCTTGTTCGACAAAATATACATAACTCAAGGGACTATTAATAATTCATAACATCTTAGCAAACATTCCCACAGATTATATCTAATGTAGGTATGTATTATTATTAGGCAATCGTCAATATTATTATGTATGAGATTACCAAATTCCCAACATCAATTAACTACTTTTTACATAATATTCCTTAAACAGAACATTACAAAGATAATCAAATAAAAATATTTTCAGAGCATCTAGCCCTTATCCTAATCCTTAGAAATACATTGAATATACAATAACATGCCCTTAACTTATACATTCCTAATTCTTGCATATACAGGCTTTAAAAATATAAGCATTACTTGCTACATTCTCATATTTTATTAAAATACAATCGCAGAAGGAAATTAAAATTAAACACCAGCCAAATATTTGACCCGTGTTTATTCATTTACTTAGAAACATCCGTAGTTTGATTATACGGTAAACGCAGGTGAAATATTTGTGATCTCTACTTAGTCTTAAACTTAACGTAACTAACCTTAATCTAAAGAAACTGGCGCCGATTCCCTTGGTCACAAACTAAACTAAATTTAAGTTTAGTGCATCTTTTTCTTTCTAGTTCAATAGGAAAAAGACAGAAGATAAATATTAGTTTATATAGTCCTGTCAAATTAAGGTACTCTATAGACAGTTTAGACGTGATTTAAAACATGGCTACCTACTAAAAATACGTCAATTTACGTCAGGCGCTGACTAATTTGACAGGACGAAACTAATATTTATCTTCTGTCCTTTTCTTAATTAAATACAAAGAAAAAGATGCACTGAACTTAAATTTAGTTTAGTTTGTGAACAAGGGAATCAACGCCACTGTCTGGTAAATATACAGTGGCCTCCAAAAGTTAGTTGACATATTTCCACTTCAGCTGTGACACACCATATTATGATTTAAAATTCTAGTGATCCCAATGATGGAACTGCTACAATGTTTTGTTGAGTAATTCAACTAACTTTGTATTATCATAAAAAAATAATCAAGCAATCCCTTAGGAGTACCAGTTTAAATCATAATGTGGCGGCACAGCTTAATTGAAAAAATGGTAACTAACTTTTGAATGCCGCCATATACTCAGTAGTTATACCATTACTAGAGCAAACGTGACCACGAACGCATCACAAAGTTTATCATCTCCATGCATTTGTACAGTAAATCTAACGGACAAACATTTAAATAGTACTCTAATTAGTTAACAGTTACATAAACAGGTATTGTTCACTACATAAATGGAATGTTGTACGAATGCTGATAATGCTAAAACCACAATCGATGAATTGTTTCACATTATCAATGTAGTCATTTGTTGAATATTTTGTTCAACACATTCCAACGAAATACAAAGAATAACAATAGGCCGTGGCAAATTCATAATAATCTTGTCCAAGTGTTAACATCAATCAAAATCAAATAAGGAAACAAGCTACATATTGTTTTCGAAGACATAATTATTTTCCTGCAAGCAGATATGGGCTTCATAGTACCATTTAATCACTTTGGCACTTGGCCCATAATATAATCATTGTTAAAAAGATTTCAACACATAAAGGTTCACTTTCAATACTATTTATAACAGTTTTAATGAATCATGGAGCATTACTCATTACATTTGCACCATAGATACTACTAGTGGAGTTAACCTATAAACTAAATGACTATAACGTCAGTTTGGTACTAATTAGTGACATTAGGCGAGACGGCGATACTAGTCGCTTAGTCATCCTGGTATAGGGGATCCCCTCTCCTTTGGCACCGGCACATAAGTAAATTATTGCATACAAAGGTACAATGTTTATTACTAAAATTATTAACATTAACTTTTGGTTTGCGTATATCATCTTATATAGTAGAGAATGTCTACAGACATTCTCTGTATGTATTTGAAATGAAGGAAGAATATATGTAGGTATGATTGAAATCAGTTCTGAATAGTTTTGGTGGTTTTTAGTCAAACCCTTTATCAAAAACCCGAAAGGGTTTGAAAGGGTTTTCAATGGATTTATACTCGAAATGTAGAACATAAACAGTGGTGTCAATTGAAATGACCACCGTCGTGGAGCCGCTCGAAGATCGTCGAAGGCACCCGAACATCATTAGGATATCTTATTTATCAAACTGTCGACTCATTTTACCGTCTCTCACTTAACATTTTAAAGCTGTTGTACAGTCTCCTACAATTAGGATATCACTTCCACCATGTCGTCTGACTAGACGTATATTTCCACTTCAAAGTTTAAGGGATGATGCCTTTGACTCTTCATTCGGACTGTGACATAGGAGAATCCCACACCACCAGAGGTTATGTTGGCACTGGCATGGGAGAAGTCGTTGTCTATAGCTGCTACACCCTGTAAAACAACGAAAAATAAGTCAAAATTGGTGAAAAGGATAGTTAAGGATGCTTAAAACTGTTCATTGCCAACAGCAATAAGACCATTATGACTTCCAAAACCAGAATCTCATACAGGATATTGTAATAAATTAAAGAAAAGTAATTTTCGACATTTCCCTCCTCATCAAATTACAATGTTAAAACATTGTTAGAATCTGTCGTTATTGCACAACTATTATTATATTGTTAATTACCAAGAACAAAGGTTATTTTTTTAGCTTCTTAGAGTGCTGAATTCATCATGTAACCGCAATATTTACCTACCTACTTCTAACTTTGTCTTTGTGAATATGTATGCATTTTTTTTGCCAACCACATTGAGAAGTGCTTATAATAACTACAGTAAAATACCTAGGTATTACTAAAATCAGTGTTGTTTTATTTTAACCCGAATGGCACTTAGGTATGTTTGGTTTTGTCATTTGGTTGACCTAGCTTCGGGTCATATCCGTTTTCTTGATATAACTAATTTATTTAATTACCAACGACTGCTTTTTTGCGATAAGTACGTTATTTAGTTTTTAGCCATTATTGTCTCGAACATATAATAATGGAAATCCTATTTTTGTTGCATGATTTCATCTGTGTAAACAGGAAGAGACTTATGCCCTTTACGAATACTGAGATAAGATGATTGCCAATGCAAATGAAATTTTAAGGCCCGACTGTAAAATTCAAAATCATACCTAATCACTATAATCAATCATACAAAAGATTATTTACAAAACAAGATTATCTAACATACATTATGTAATCAGTATCACCCTTGACCTACAGATCCAATAGAGGCTGCGATTAATGAAGGTATTGTGAAAGAAAATTCTAGCACAAATGTGTACAAACATTAGCCAAATTAATGTTATTACAACACGTTTCTTATGTTTGTATATAATGGAATTCAGTGGACTACTTAGTTTTTATACATAATGCTTAGATACGTAGTTTTTATAGTAATAAATATTGTTCGTCAAACAAGGTAAAATTATAAAGCAAGTAGGTAGGTAAGTACCTAGTGTTAATGTTGACTGGTCAAGGTACACTATAAAATATTTCTTACGATATGACGTCTGAGAAGTGTGAAGAATCTAGAACTTCATTTCATCTAGTCCAATATTCGATTTCATGTATTTATTCATGCTTTGAAGGTTTCAAATAATATTGTTGCTATCAAAATTCGAGTATGATTTCAATTTACGTAAACTTTTTTTTTTTTTTTGAGATGTAAACTGCTTCCTCAAGTCTTAATAATTAAACCCGTGAATTTATTAAAAAATAAAATAATGCTACATGAATAAAATAAAATATTAATTAATTTATTTAAGAAAATTACCTTTATCGTCCTCTGTTCCGGATCAGAAAACGTTAAAGTTTTCACTCTCTTCTTGAAGGGTATCGCAAAATCTTTGACCCTTTGATGGAACACCATCTTCCGATGAACAGTATCGCCTATGATCATGTCGGAGCACAACACACACACGCACAACAAACACGACAGCACAAATAACAAGAATACAGAACGCATTTCGATTTTATTTCACATAGTTGCACAAGTAAGTATAGCTTATGCGACTGTACGGCGGCGAATGAGATAACCTCTCATTCGATAAACGACGAATGGACGACACGATAACTTCACTCAGCACCAAATTTAAACAGTTTTGCTAAAATGACGCGTCACATTAATGAGTGAACACGTTTTGTCAAATGATAATTAATGGACGAACGAAGATACCGGATCGATTAGTATTTTGTTTACGTAGCCGTACTCTTGAAACGGACACAATGGATGGCTATTGTTACTGTTTGGTATGTTAATATTGACGATTCTAAATTATTTATTTGTTTTTGTTATTTGTTGAGAACATTGGAATCGTAAGTTATTTATCAACGTTTGGTGCTAAATCCACCGTTATGATAAAATCTGGGTCTAATATAAATAAACAAATATTTTTCGGAAGCTTTTGTCTATTCTTTAATTCACGACCAAAATTAAAAACATAAACATTCGAATCCATAAAAACTATTAGGAATCATCAGTGATTTCGCTTCGACAAGTTTTATTTAAGAAATATTTTCTCATGAACAAATAATCGGTCTCAGTTATTCTCACTAACACATTTTCTCTTATATTAAAATCCACAAAATCTTTTCAACTCAAAACAATCCTGATTTATTTTCATGAAAACCCGCCATTGCTATTTTTCTTCCGTGTCGACAGGGCGATCAATCTTGTCGTCACTCCGAACTTTGACAAGAAAATTCGAAAAACTTTTCTTTATGACATGAAGGATGCAATTTTCATTATCTACCCACTTATACAAAGTTTAAATAGGTTTTGGAAAGTTGCGCCTTGGATTCATAATTGCATGTGTCAAGTCGCGACCAATTAATACTGTCGGTTTGTGGTAACTGGTATAATTACTGTGTCTCGCGTCGTTTTAATGTTATATCGTCATTCTGTGGAATGGACAGTGCTGAAGAAATTATGTTGGTGCCCTTTGGAAATGTGCGTACAAAATCACGCTGTAAGGAGCGATTTATTTCTTCCTGCCAAAAAACGATTGATTTGGGCACCAATCGTTATTGTTGTAGTTCATTTTATAGATACTAGCTTTTTTATTATCAATTAACTCATTCGGAATTAAAATTAAATATATTCATAATAATAATTACGTATAGGATATTTATAAGTATTTTATTCTTGTTGTTACCTATTTGCTAAATATTCAGCATAGCGTGCAGCAGCGTGCAGAAGTACTGATCCATTGACGATGTGTAGGTCCTAGGTTTGAAACCAGGCAGGCACATCACTTTGTGTAAATTATTTCATCACCACTACTCACAAAACGGTGAAGGAAAACCTCGTGAAAACTGGAGAACCAAAATTCGAACAAATGTGACATCCACCAACCCTCTGTGAGCCCGCGTGGCGGATTACACCACCCACCCGCTCTCACAGAGAGGAGGTCTGTGCCCAAAGAGTATAATAATAATACGGTAGCCCAGCGGGGTTACCAGCAGTGGGAACATTATAGGCTGACCAAGCGATGCTAATGGATTGTTTTGTGTTTTAGCAAAAGAAGAAATAAATTCACTCTCTTTTTCAGTAACTCGCTGTTCACAAGCAAACAATACTTCAGAGTTTATTAAATAAGCCGAATTGAAACCTGTGCACAACAGCCTGATTAAACAACTTTTATTTCGACCACGAACACAAACAAATTGTGAATAATAAACTGTTCACCGCTCTCTGAAGCGAACGGGGAAGGCACCGGGCTAGAATTGATGCTCAGTTCACTCTGAATAATAACCGGTAAGGGTTAAATTATTGTTCTAATTTAGATTAATTGCTCATCTGTCCGCCCTTGCACTGGGAGTGTAATTTTGTTGAAAATGTAAAGGTACGTTAGTTGTTTTCATAAATCAAATTTATTCACAATTTTATGGAGCATTATGTTTAATGGAAATAACTTTTTTTGGTTGGAGATTTTGACGTGTGGTGTATGAGTGGGCGTTTTACGAGATTACTTGAATAGATGGTAATTTGTTAAAAGATGTAACTGTAAGGCAACCCAGATTTTTGGCAGTTTGCATCAGTTTAGATTAGTTATAGACACAGACAACGGAAACCTTGCTTTCCCAATGTTTTACGGTCTTACAAATATTTGAACTTATAAAATAATATGCAACTAGCGATCCGCCCCTGCTTCGCTTAATTTTCATGACTTGACAATCGATATTTTTTTATTTTACTATTCTAAACTAATAAACCGGATTTAAGTTTTTTTTGCATTTTACAGCTCAATTTTTGAGGAAGGCTAGGCTATTGACATCACGCTAGGACTCTCAGGAGCCGGGTAAAAAGTAAAAAGTAAAAAGTTTTAAGCGGAAGGAGTCGTGGGCTGGAACTAGTTTTATTATAATTCTCGTTAAACATTCTTCTTGTTTATCATGAACAATATTTATTTGGTTTTATAATCCACACACATGATTTATGAGAGTTTGGGGACCAATATTGGTCAATGGCGCCTCCGTCTTCTGCGATCAGTCGCAGATTCAATTCCCGTATCGAGACAAATATTTGAATGGATGTTTGTAGATGTAATGGATGCATGTGATACAGGAAATTCATTGTTAGTTAAAGGAGGCGGGTGTTTATTTAAAAACTAAGCATGTACGATAAGATAAAATACCGTTTTCTTGGATTTATTTGATCAAAATTTATAAAATAACAAGCGCGATGGGATTTCCCATCCCTAGGGGGTGGATTTTTATGAATCCTACCTTACAATTTCGTTATACGGAAGTCTTATGCAAAATATAATTTTGTATTTTTTTTCATACAGCGTGGCAAGGTCTTCGACGCGCATACTGTAACCATGTATTTAGTACGTGATTCAAAACGTTTTTTTTTATTATTTAACCCATTCCCTGTCCCATGAACCACATATGGTTCAGGTTGATTGTTTAACTATTGTGTCTACTTTGTGGACAGTGAACGTGTTAATAACGAACTAAAAACTTCAACGGAGGAACGGAGGACTTCATGTACTGAATCCATGGGAACAGATTGCGCGTTGATGTCGCTGCCACCCTGTATTTTAAAATAAAGTTAATCAGAGTGTCTGTCAATCACAAACGTAATTAGTTTGTAATGGGCTCTTAGCAAGATAAAGCGGGCTAGAATTAAAAAGCTTTAATATTTTTAAATATTGAGAAATGTACCCAACATACTTACACAAAATAATAAAAATAAATAAAAACTACTTTTTTTTTAATAACTTTCCATCTTCTCGTCTCATTTTCCATCAGTACATAAATAAACCAAAACTATTCCTTTTCTATTTACCTTCAGAAAACTTAGGAACACGGGGTTCTTTATTACATATTCATGTAGAAACTATTATCCGTTGTCTAAGGCGATGCTGGCTTCCATTCCGTAGGTGTATAAGCGAGGGTTTACCGGGGATTCCTACCCTCATAACTGATTCTATCGATATAGCCTTCTGAGAATCGTGTGCGGTATTACTAGGATATTTATGTGTATTGTTATGGCTACGAAACGTTCTAGCGTTGCTTACGTGTCTAGGAATTCTTGGGTGGGTTGTGTGGGGTTTATATTTGAGATTGGGGCGCACTGAAATATTCACGTTTGTTAATAGAATAGGTTCTATTGACACGTCATTTGACTACAAAAAAGAATATGTCGGTTTCGTACACAAATGTGGTATATTTTCAATCAAGTGAATCATAGGTGGGTAAGGAAGACATGAATAAATCGGTCATGGTCAGCTAAGTTCCGATGAGCTAACACTGATGAATTCAATATTATTTCAGTCTTCAAATAGGTCGCGTGTCTTGTTACATGAAGGCAGAAATTCCATATACAAAATAGTGGTAAAGATATGCTACCAGACACAGATACATACAGTCAAAGCGGTTAAAACTGTTTTAGAAACAAATTTACAAGCAAAGACAATTCATCAGTTGCCAAAACCTAAATCAAATAACAGCCTAACACACTTTTCAGCACACGACATCGAAAAACAACTATCACGAAGTAACGATACAGATAGTGCGGGGAAAATCCCGACTAAAATCAGAAAATCCCCACTGTAAATAAAGGGGGTGAATAAACGAAGAGCCGACGCGACTGCTGGCTGAACGATCCTTTTTTCATTGCACCGTGATATATATTCCGACAATCCCAAAGATTTGAATCTCTTTTTTAAATAAACTGTGGCGTTTGGTTTATGAAGTGTAGTGTGGTTTTAGGGTTAGAATAGAAGTTCAAATAGTTGATATTTTTAGCCGGGTTTTTTACGTGCCGTAAAAAGACCCAATTACACACAAAAAATACAAAATAGCCAATTCCGCTACTTTCCCTACACATATTCGATCACCTTTTTTCCACTTACTTCTCATTTTGACGGCATGACGGCACGGTTGGCGCAGTGGTTAAGCGAATGACTGCTGTGCTGCGTTTCGCGGGTTCGATTCCCGCACGGAACAAATATTTGTATGGCCTACAAGTAGTTGTTCCGGGTCTGGCTGTTTGTGTATGTGAGTTTAAATGTTTGTAAACACACCCACGATACAGGAGAAATTCCTAGTGTGGGGCAACGTTTTTTATAAAAACAAAAACATTTTGTTTTATTGTTGTTATTCTGTGTGTGTTTTTATGTTATGCCCTATATCCCTTCACAACTATTTTTACTAAATAATTAATTATGTTTACATACCGTGTGGTGGGACCCTGGTGATCTGCTATACAGGTAATCCTAGTGCAGACAGCAGTCTCTCACATATTAGGTTCGAAGCTTGTCTAAATTTATATAATGTCATTGTTTGTCAAGAGAAAATAAATCATCTGAATATGAATTTGATTTGAATTTGTTTCGTTCATTCGGTCATAGAGAATAAGGTCCCAGACCGTATTACGTCTTACCTATTACCGGGCATAAACCGACTATGTATATTTGTCTTACCTTAGTGAAGTTACAATTTACTGGGAATTGTTGTTATAAGTGATAAAGTATTTACGAGCTGGATTATACCTACTCTACTGGATAATAACTGTATAAATGTAATGTATCTATACATCACAAGATATTTTAATAAAAGTTAAATACCAATAAGAACCATTTTCCCATCAACCATTTTTCCATCTCATTCGCGGAATGACTGTAATATAAGTAATTATTACCGTTGATACGAGGCTACTAAAGTCGTTTAAAATTCATATAAAATTAAAATTTTAACACAGAAATCATGAATGAAGTTACTTATTCATTCCATTGAGCTCGAGTTTCAATTAATTCGTACAGAATACAGGACAAAATAAATGAACGTTTTCATTCGTGAAAATTAAAAGGATTATTTGGCTGTTCATAAAATTAAGAGGGCTTCACTGCTCACGTAGCGGCGTTTAAAGATTATTTTACTCGGAAATGTCGTATGCAGAAACGTATTTTCCTTCTTTAAAAATAATCCTTCAATCTTTTTGTTCAAACATTCTAGTGATGAGACGGATTGTGTCTCCTGAAAATCGTTCAAGACGGAATTATGATAAGGCTTTCGATTCCAAGTTTGTATAGCTAATGGAATCTGCAAACAGGAGCAAGATAGAATCGGCTAATGATATTCACCTTCTCGGAAAATTGCTTCCTTTATCCACACACGTCGTGCGTTTACTGGGAATTTAGGCGAGCAATCCGTGAGCGAGGGCGTTGCCATGGCAACCAGACGAAGGCTCATGTGGGCTCCAAAACTTTAAATTGTATTACCATGCGCCGAACACAATATATTTGAAGATATGTGTGGGAGAGGCATCAATCTTAATTGGAACATTGAGATGACGATGTGTTTGTAAAAAGGTTATTTGATCAGAATATTTTTAAAAGGGTTCCTGAAATATTGTGTCGTTTTAGTAAACTTAAAATACTATCATCCTGTCGTTTTAGTAAACTAATTTAGTATAATTTAAAAGCTGAAATATTTGTTTATAAGCTTTATTTTAGATTTAATTTACTTCAACTTATTTAATGCCGAAAAACAATTCTGAAATATTTTATCTGAACTTTATCTACGGCCTGATTTTTCCGTCGCCACGTAACTTTAATTCGGGGAAAAAAATGGACGTTTGACAGTTTTTGTATGAAGTAATAGTCAAAATTTCAAAATTTTTCCTCAAATAAAGTTATCAGATGCTTGAAAAATCAGCCCTTAACCCTTAACCCTCCGGCATAGGGTGACCGCCACTGGTGCCCGCATGCTGGAGGTCCCCGGTGCGACGAGCGGCCCCACCGCTGACGCCCTGGCTGAAAAGCTAAGGGCGTCCCTCAATGCGGACGAGGCTCGAGTCTCCAGGCCCGTCAAGTGCGCGGATATGCGCATTGTGGGCCTGGATGACTCGGTGACGGGGGCCGAGGTGGTAGCCGCCGTCGTCAGGACGGGCGGGTGTCTGACCGACCAGGTGAAGGCGGGCACCATACGTCCTGACTTCACGGGTATGCGAACCGTTACGGTAAGCTGTCCCGTGACGGCGGCGAGAAAAATTGTGGAGGGCGGAAGGCTCCTGGTGGGCTGGGTGTCAGCGCAGGTCAAGCTGCTGGAGCCCAGACCTCTAAGGTGCTATCGATGCCTCGTGGGGCACCACGTGAGCGTCCATTGCACCTTGGAGGACCGCAGCACTCTATGCTTCCGCTGCGGTAAGCCCGGACATACGGCCGGCTCGTGCAACGCCGCGCCGCACTGCGTCGCATGTGCGGCTGCTGGCAAGCCGGCCGATCACCGGGCGGGGAGCAAGTCCTGCGCTCCACCCGCCGAAGCCAGGAGGAAGGGCAGGCCCTCCGCCGTCGTCGCCACCACCACCGTCGCCGCCACTGTCGCCGCCACCGCCACCGCCGCCGCCGCCGCCGCCACCACCGCCGCCGCCGCCGCCGCCGCCGCCGCCGCCGCCGCCACCACTGCCGATAGGGCCCGGGGGGGGGCTGAAATGGAGGAGTAATAACTCCTCCACTACGCCTTCTCCAGGCGAACATCAACCACTGCGCCTGCGCTCAGGACCTGTTGCTCCAGAGCATGGCGCAGTGGTCGATTAACATCGCCGTGGTCGCTGAGCCGTACTTTGTCCCGCCCAGGGATGACTGGGTGGAGGACCTGAACGGCTCAGTGGCCATACTTTCGTCGGCCGCCGCCGGTACCCCGTCCCTCGAAGGTGTCACGAGGGGACAGGGGTGCGTAGCAGCACGGTTCGGAGAGATTGTAGTAGTGGGAGTATACTTCTCTCCGAGCCGAACTCTCGCCGAGTTCCAGAACTCTTTAACAGAGTTGAGTGTCGTCGTCGCTAGAAACCATGCCTACTCCGTGCTAGTGCTCGGGGACTTCAACGCCAAGAATTTGGCCTGGGGTTCCCGTTGCACGGATGTGCGGGGCAGGATGGTGGAGGACTGGGCTCTGGAAACAGGCCTGGTCGTCCTAAATCGGGGTTCTGTTCCTACGTGTGTGCGGATGCGGGGCGAGTCGGTGGTGGACATCTCGTTCGCCAGCCCCGCTCTGTCACAGCGTGTCATTGACTGGCGCGTCATGGAGGAGGTGGAGACCTACTCCGATCATCGGTATATCCGGTTTGAGGTCTCCACCCAGACCTCTAGCGCGCTGGTCCAACAGGCCCCGAGTGGTCCGCGGTGGGCGCTGAAGCAGCTGGACCGGGAGCTTCTCCTGGAAGCCTCGATCGTGCAGGCCTGGGTGTTTTCACCGGACAGGCCTGCTGACATTGACGATGAGGTGGAGTGGTTCCGGGAGGCCATGTCCGAGATCTGTGACGTGGCAATGCCCCGAGTCCGGCCAGGACGCGCCCGACGTCAGGTGTACTGGTGGTCGCAGGAGGTTGGGGCGCTACGCAAGGCGTGCGTCGACGCGCGACATCGGTACACCAGGCACCGCAGGCTCCGCATCCGCCCTCCGGATGCGGAAGCCACGGAGGTGGAGCTGTACGAGGGGTACAGAGCGGCGAAGACCACCCTCCAAGAGGCTGTCAAGCGGGCCAAGGATACGGCCCGCGAGGAGATGTTGGAGACTCTGAACCGAGATCCATGGGGGCGCCCTTACAGAATGGTGCGGAATAAACTCCGCACCTGGGCCCCCCCGCTGACGCAGAGTCTCCGACCCCAGCTGGTGGAGGAAGTGGTGAGCGCTCTGTTCCCTTCATGGGGGGAGCATACTCCCCCGCCTATGGCTCCGCCACTTGCGGTGCCCGAAGCGGACCACACGGACGACGACGACGACACCCCTGAAGTGACCGGGGTAGATCTGAGAGCGGCGGTAGGCAGGCTGAAGGCCAAAAATACCGCCCCGGGACCCGACGGCTTGCCGGGTAAAGCCTGGGTCCTGGCCTCGAAGGCTCTCGGGCCTCGACTGGAGGCGCTCTTAAGCGCATGCATGGAGAGAGGCCAGTTTCCACTCCGTTGGAAGACGGGGAAGCTGGTCCTCATTCAGAAGCCAGGGCGCCCTGCGGACTCTCCGTCCGCATACCGGCCCATAGTGCTGCTCGACGAGGTCGGCAAGCTCTTTGAGAGAGTGATTGCGGGCCGCCTCGTCGGGCACCTGGTGAGGACGGGGCCGGATCTTGCGGAGTGCCAGTTTGGCTTCCGCAAGGGGCGCTCGACGGTGGACGCCATCATGCGCGTGAGAGCCCTCACGACGGGGGACGCGGTGTCCCGGGGTGGGGTGGTCGTGGCGGTGTCACTCGACATCGCCAACGCGTTCAACACCCTGCCCTGGAGCTGCATAGGGGAGGCACTCCGGTATCACCGGGTGCCGACTTACCTCCGTCGAATAGTCGGGGCGTATTTGACGGACAGAGCCGTCATCTACCCCGGTCGCGACGGGAACTGGAACCGGCGAGAGATGTCGTGCGGTGTCCCACAGGGATCGGTTCTGGGGCCGCTCCTGTGGGACATCGGTTACGACTGGGTGCTGCGGGCCGACCTCCCTGATGGCGTCAGCGTAGTTTGCTACGCTGACGACACGCTGGTCCTGGCGCAGGGGAGGTCGCATCAGGCGGCGGCCGACGCGATGACACGCGGGGTTGCGATAGTCGTGGAAAGGATCCGGCAGTTGGGTCTCGAGGTGGCATTGCACAAGTCCGAGGCCATGTCCTTTCATGGGCCTCGGTACGGGCCACCTTCGGGATCCCAACTGATGGTAGGAGGGGTTCACATCGGCGTCGAGAATACGATGAGATACCTGGGTCTCGTCCTCGACAGCCGGTGGAACTTCGTCGAACACTTTCGACGTTTGGCCCCCAAACTGGAACGGGCCGGGGCCGCCTTAAAGCGGCTCCTGCCCAACCTGAGGGGGCCAAACGCCTCCTGCCGGAGGCTTTACGCAGGGGTCGTGCGGTCCATGGCCCTTTATGGGGCCCCGGTATGGGCGCGTTCATTGCGGCTGAGAGCCGCACACTACCTGAACGCGCCCCAAAAGGTGGTAGCCATAAGGCTTATCCGGGGATACCGCACGATCTCGGGCGAGGCAGCAAGCCTCCTTGCCGGACTGCCACCATGGGATCTGGAGGCGATAGTCCTCGCGCGCCTGTATGACTGGCGCGCTGAGGCACTACGTCGGGGGGAAACTCCGCACCCGCGGCAAATCGCTGCGGAGCGGACGGACCTCCGGCGCGGTCTCATGGTGGAATGGAAGGCGCGACTATCGCAACCCAGCGCAGGGCACGCCACGATAGCGGCGGTAAGACCCCTCTTTGAGGAGTGGCTAGAGAGGCGTCACGGCGCTCTCACCTACCGCCTGACGCAGATCCTCTCCGGACACGGATGTTTCGGGAGGTTCCTGCACATAATCAGGCGGGAGGAGACGCCCGGGTGTCACCACTGCGAGGATCGCCCAGAGGACACGGTGGAGCATACGGTGGAGGTCTGCCCCGCTTGGGCAGAGCACCGCCGTGTCCTCGTAGAGGCGATCGGCAGCGGCGGCGACCTCTCGCGCCCGGCCCTGGTGCAAGCCATGGTCCGGGGCGAGAGGGAGTGGGAGGCGGTCACCTCCTTCTGCGAAGCAGTCATGCTAGCGAAGGAGGTGGCGGGATGGGCGAGGGAAAGATCCTCACGCCTCAGCCGCCGAGGGAGACGCTCCGGGCGTCGGGAGCCGCGTGACGACTCCCGGCCACCGTAGGCGCGGGCCTGCGGGCGGAGAGCAATGGGTAGCTCTCCGTCCGATCAGGACCAGGCCCGTGCCGGACGGCGTGTATGTGTTCCACGCGCGCCTCAAAGAGATGTCAGCGTAGTTGACGGGGCCCGACAGGGCCGAAGCCTGCCGGGGTAGCGGGATTGTCCGAAAGGGTTACCGCTGCCCTGGTACGTAAAGGGCTAAGGAAGGAACACGGGTGGGTTTTAGTCAGTAAGAGTCTGACACTCCCTTCTGCTCCACCCAGAGCGGGAGGAGTCATTTGATGATTTCCCATCCACAAAAAAAAAAAAAAAAAAAAAAAACCCTTAACACCAACGTCAACGTCAACGTCTCTTTTGTCATCTGTTCACAATTTCCTAATATATAATTTTTAGAAGCAGTTTTTATATTTATATATCCGTAAAACCATATCAGAAAATCCAATATTATCAAAACATAAACATAATTTTATATAAATACAATGAACAGAAACAAAAACTTGCATCGAAAACTGCCGATCCGGAGGTGACATCTGTCATGTCACCTCCGATAAAAACGTGAAAATGAAATGTTGAAAATGTTGACGAGATCAGCAGCTCGCCGT
Source organism: Apamea epomidion (assembly GCA_947507525.1). Lineage (NCBI taxonomy): Eukaryota > Metazoa > Arthropoda > Insecta > Lepidoptera > Noctuidae > Apamea > Apamea epomidion. The sequence goes on along the minus strand of OX382238.1, from coordinate 9,384,565 downwards.
GCACGCCTACCATCTCCGGAGTCGTCGCTCAGCCCCGCCCTGCCGCCGCCGGAATCCAGCCCCATCGAGAGTGCTTTGACACCGGCCGTAGCAGTTGCGTCGAGCTCGAGCGACGAATATTTTTCCCCGCCGACACCTGTACGTCGGCAGGGGAGAGGCCGGCCACCGAGGAGCTTGGGACTTAGGGGCCATCCGGCCCCGAGCCGGGTCCCCGCTGCCGGTGGTTGTGTGCAGCGCATGAGATGGACTCAGTCTATGAACGAGAACGTCATGCGCGCATACTACGGGTCTACAGAGGGGGGAACTAACCTCACTGCGTACCGTGATAGGTTGCTGTCTCTGTTCCAGGAACTGGAACCAACCGTCAACGTTTAGACATAGAACATAGATCCACACGAGACATAATGGCTTTTTATTTGTGTCTGTAATTACGGCATTCAACGGGTTAATCAAGTACAATATGTTAGTAAATTGTGATTACAGACAAGACTACTTACAAACGTATGAATTCAAAAACATATATTCTTTATTTGCATACAATAGGCCACCACGATTTTAGTACATAAGGAACTCTAGAACGTTCCATCAAAAATTAAAATAATTCGATCCATTTATGCAGAGAGACCGTTTTTAATCTCAACGAAATGGAATTACTCTGGAATTGACTTCGAGACGAAAATCCGATACAACCGGTAACCTCCTACCTAAACACGAAACGAGAAAATCTCCATTTCGTTTTACGTTCCATCGCACTTTCACAACCATTTCATCGTTAGCCTTAGACTAGAATTTGAGGAAATGGCGTATTGGACCGTATAAAAAGATTTCAAGTTTATTTTTTACTTTTTGGATCCCTTGATTCGGTTTCGGATTCGGTTGGGACGAAATACTGCGAGTATTTTTCTTTTTAAGAGGATATCTTGAGTGGAGGGTGCTCGAAGTCCTTATAAACAAGGCCATTATTATCAGAACTATAGCTCGTAGATCGTGTTAATGTACTTTTTGGAACGTTGTCCGTAAATAACGACGAAAATACTGACAGCCAAGAAAAAAAACTTGCTTGCTCTACAATTTTGGAGCTGAGCTATATAAGTAAATGTTTTGGAACGGTTTCAACACTTACATCCAGTTTCTGAATTGTGAATTTGAAGTTGAGAACTTGTAAAACTTAAAAAAAAAAGTTAGAAAGGATACCATTAAATGATGATTATTTTATGCTATTAGTAAGCGAAAAATGTTATATGTAATTCTAAGTAATTATGTTGTCTCAATTGTATATAAATGTTAACGTAGCAATTAAGCAATTATTAAATTAATTAAATAACTTTGCATGCCGTAAGACAAAATATATCGGGACTTTCCATAAATTAACACCATATTTGTTACCTACATTATTGGCAAATAAATGATTTCTATATCTATTTCTATTCTATTTCAATGTTGACTTTATGGCCTACAGAAAGTGTACGGACGGAAATGGTCCGAGGGTAACACATTCGCCTCACCATCATCATTCACAGCCCGACTTCATCCACTGCTGCCATCACTGCTGGTCTGTACTAGTCGGATATCTTTACTGCTGTTTTTGTGCTGTCATCACTCCTGGGCATAGGCCTCTCCTTTCTTGTGCCAATCACGCTCCTGTGCCAGCCTCATCCTGGTTTTGCCCGAGATGGCCACAATGTCGTCTGCCCATCTCGCCGCTGGACGACCGACATCTCGTCTTTCAGTCCTTGGACGCCATTCTGTCACAGCCACCTCAAGTAATGCTAAAGTTAAGTTTGACAAATTATCAACCTTAAATTCTCAATTCAGAAACCGGGTGTCAATCTTTTCCAAAAGAGTGAGTCTAGACTCTAGATAGAATATTTGGATCAAGCAAAAGCTTGCTTAGATTTATTTGGTAGAAACAAATGCTCGAGGTAAAAGACAGCATCGGCAGCATGTCTCAAGACTTGCAGCGTTCTCCGAACTTTGCATATAAGCCGTCAAGTTCATCGAGTATGCCAACTTTACGATGGTCATATGCTTTTAGTAGTTCGCTATGTTTTAAGCTTAAGTTTTTAGTTTTGGGAACTAAGTCGGTAGTTTGACTAAAATATTTTCTTATTTTCTAGGAAAATTTTGTTGAAGTAAATTGATTTCAGTTAGTCGAAATTGGCGACTGAGTCAGAAAAGTTTAAAAGCAAACTTTGTTTCTCTTCGAAAACATAATTTAACGTAGATTCTTGAAAGGTTTATTTCTTCGCAAAATTTTATCGTATTATTAGATCAGGGCTTTCCAAGGCCAGATAATTTTATTCGAGGAATAATTTAAAAATTTTGACCGTTCTTCCATACAAAATCTGTCAGACGTCAATTTTATTTTCCGAACAACAATGATCTGTTGTTTGAAAAATGAGCTCTTAGAACTACTTGTATTTAGTTTTGTTCATTATTTTTCTGATAAAGATCAATTTACTGTCCCAAGTTCACTTCACTAGTACTACCACGTTCACTTCACTTGTACCATAGTGAAGATCAGAAGGCCAACTCCCGTAATTAAAAACGTTCAAAATCTAGTCGCAATCTCATGTTAGCGACAATCAATGTCAAAAACTTGTCAAAAATGTAGGGAAATTAGAGGTATTTTTGACAGATTGAAACTGAGATCCCGACTGTGAATGTTCTTAAAATTACGAGAATTGCCCCCTCTGTTCCTCATTTCCTAAATTATACTCTCTGATTACTTTTCACTAACGACCCATGCGTATTGCTCACATAAGCTTATCTCCGTCACTAACCAACACCGGTAATCGATCCTTAGCCTGCGAATCGAAGCTCAGTATAGCCAGACATAACGCAAGGACAATTGCCGCGTGCAAATCGATAGGCGTCATGGAGTATTTATAAAATGAAAGGATCATAAGTTAATTAAATTAAATAATCCTTTAGCTTATAATACTTATAGAAATCAAGCTTTACGATTACCCTTTTAAGTTGAACGAGCCAACTTATTTCAGGAAATGAATAGTTAGTTATTAAACGGTGGTAACAAATTTTACCGTCGTCGCTTGAATTTAGCACGTGTCGTTTGTGTTTCTACTGGTAAAATTAACGAAAGCTAAAAATTCAGATTTCAACAACACTTTGTAGACTTTGAAAATAAAATATGGGGACCAAATTCACCAAGAACGACAAGACTTGAGCTATTTTGACAATCGTGGCAACAAAAAATAGTACCGTATTTCCAAGAGTCATGGCAATAAAGCTGATTGTCTCACGATTTTCGCCCCTTTGACCGTGTTCTCACCATTTGCTACTCACTCTGTGGCAGACGGATATCCGTGCGGGTGGCGGGCAAGCACTAATTGCCTGTTGGCCGCAGTTGAGGGGCGGCATTAGTTCCGACTATTGATTCGATGATGGAGGGACTGCGAGTGCGTTCTGATTGTGCTGTGCATAATGTTGTTTATAAATGTTGGTACGGTCTTAATTAATACACGCAGGACCTTATTTACTTCACAGTTAAATTGGGCTTTGTTGTACAAACTTATGATTTTTGTACTACAGTTACATGAAATACCTTTTAAAATATGCTGAAAAAGTGAACACTCTGACTCTTGTATTTATTCTGTGAAATAAGAGCAAATGTTTATTTCTGTAAGTAGATCTTTTAAGGATACCTTGACACGTAAATTTCAGTCAATATTTTAAAACAAGAGAGCGCGATTGTGTGTTACTCTGATCATGTTTTAAACAATGCTTAATGAATTAGACATTGTGTGGTGATACCGTATCGATAAAAAGTCTGATCTTTCAATTCGAATTTGATTACTTTTATATAACCTAGTGTAACCAACATCTAATTATGGTTAGATAAGCCGACAACAGATCATATTTAAAAAAAAATCCGTAAGAAATAATTTAAATATGGTAGAATCGTCAGTGTTTTGTCTGTCGCCGACATTTAGATGTTGTTGTTTACTACCCTACCATTAGGTTATCGAAGCATCAGTAGTAAATTGACTTTAATGTGAACAACATAAATGTTAATGAGTTAGTTTTGACTATTGCTTGAGTCGTCAAAGCTTTTATGAATGATAACGAGAGTGTAAGATGAACTCATGATGTAAATCACGTGTTTATTGTCTATGAAGAGTTATTTTTTTTGTCTATATTCTGTAAAATTATATTTTACTAATAATAAAATATAATTTTACAAACATTTGGTTCTTCGGCCAGCCAATAATAACTTCCTTTTTATTTATTTATTTTTCATTAATGGCCAACCAATAATTGCTTACACCGTTATGATTATTTTAAAATATTTTTTTACTTAGATATATCTAAGCTTAGTGTAACATTTTCTTATGCCCCATAAATGTAATAATTGTATCACAAGCACTACCTATACTATAAAATCAATAACTAAGTAGGAAAAACAAAATAAACAGGTTCAAAGCAACGTTTTTTAAGATCGGTGTTGCTATTTTTCTACTTCTGCGCCACATCGTCACCTGCGTACTTAATGATATTCTGCGTCAGTGAGCGGAATTCGCGCAGCTGAATTTTGGGCCAAAGGTATTTGAATTTTTTGCCATCGATGCGCTCAGAAGAAGAAGTTAGTTTTCTTACCTTTTCCAAGTATTTTCAACAAACCAACAAGCAATATCCTTCTGATCTAAGACGGACGGATGTGGTTAAACACATGCAAATAGAATTGATCTTTGAGGTTATGTTCCTACTGAGGCACGAGTAATTTACTCGTGGTTTATCCCTGGACGGGAGGGTTGCCACCCACACAGTTTAGTTGCACTTATGTCCAGTCCGTACTTGCCTTATATGGACAATTGAATTATGGAGTAGGCGATCTGAGACTTTCCTTACGAGCAATCCAGCAGAAGCTTGTAGGTACTTTTTGATGCTCAGGTATTGTTTATGGTTGGGAAAAGGCTAGGCAGATGACAATGAGGTATTTTTTATCCAAACGTTGAATACTTTTAGTATTATTGATTTTTAACCCCCGACGCAAAAACGACGGGTTGTTATAAGTTTGACGTGTCTCTCTCTGTGTGTGTGTGTATGTCTGTATGTGGTATCGTAGCTCCCGAACGGATGAAACGATTTTAATTTTGTTTTTTTTGTTTGAAAGGTGAATTTGTCGGAAGTGTTCTTAGCTATGTTTGATGAAAATCGGTCCAAGATGGCCGCCGCCACAAAATGGCGGATTACCTACATATTTTTTCACAACTCCCTCAATATGGGTATCAAATGAAAGGATTTAACTAGTAGAATACTATACACTATGACAAATTTCAAATACAGGATGGCCGCCACCACAAAATGGCGAATTACGTTTTTTTTTTCACAACTCCCTCAATATGGGTATCAAATGAAAGGGCTTGACTAGTAGAATACTATACACTATGACAAATTTCAAATCCAAGATGGCCGCCACCACAAAATGGCGAATTACGTTTTTTTTTTCACAACTCCCTCAATATGGGTATCAAATGAAAGGGCTTGACTAGAGAATACTATACACTGTGACAAATTTCAAATCCAAGATGGCCACCACCACAAAATGGCAAATTACAAAAAACCTGATTAAATACCAAATTACCTGAATCTTAAGACGCAACAAAATAAAAGTAACGAAATAATAAGGAGTCCCTACAAAAAGCATGAAATAAAAAATTAAATTAAAAATTTTAAAAACCCCCGACTACGTGAAACCCTATAAAAAGAAAAAAATAACCTTGAAATTATGACCCTACGTAAGTACGTATGAAATTTTTTGATTAAATGTTGTCCCGTCGGGGTCATAATTTCAAGGTTATTTTTTTCTTTTTATAGGGTTTCACGTAGTCGGGGGTTTTTTTTAATTTTTAATTTTGTAATAAAACGGTAAACTCTGCTTGCGAGATGCAGGATTTGCGTGACGTCAGTATGACGCGTTGTTCGCATGTGGCATTGTAGATACCGCTACAGGTTACAAAGTAACATATTTACAAGTGGTAATTCAGACACACTTAGAAGTTAATAACTTCTTGAAACAACATTGAACAAGTAAATATAATGGACTTGTAATGAATTGATCGACGGATACGATGCCGGACGGGCTAACTCATGTTAATTGCAGGGTTACTCGTGTCAATATGATGACAAATGGTAGTATTCGTTGGCTGGGCGTTTTTCCCCGTTCAAATATTTGATCGAAATGCACTTATGTTGTTATGATGTGGGGAAATGAATGATGAAAAAGTGAAGTGGTGTTTTGGTGAAGCCTATTATTGTCCCACTGCAGGGCAAAGGCCTCTTAGTAATTTTTGCAAATGGCGGCAAATGTCAAGTCTACTTTGACATTTGAACAAGACATGACTCATACACATACTCACATACTCATATAGAACGAATGCTCGAAAATATGTTTAGACATCGTTAGAAAATTATGTAGGAAGCATTTAACATTGCTTTCCAAATCTATCGAAAATAGCCTGTTATTTGGTCAATAGTTTATTTAAACGTAAACAACCACTCACCAGTACTTTCTCTTAGCAGTAATATTTACATGGTTCTGTGGAAGAATATGGTAAATGAAATGATGTAATTTTTCTGTCCTTGTCACACCATATTTTTAACATACATATTTTGTAAATAAATTATCCTTGCAAATAAGTCGCAAGTCCTTTAATATTAAACGATGAATCTCATTTCACGTCTCACAGCATTTCCCTACGTTTTGTGTTTTATTTTAAGGAGAGTAAGACATTTTTGCAAGATGAAATTTCAAGAATGCTCTTTCATGACGTCAACTGAAAGCGTTATGAGAGCCAGTGACTTTCTTCCGTACGACGACGTGTAAAACTAGGGACACCATGTTATTGAGAAATGTTTCTTTTTTCAGGACTTTCAATTGTTTTTATTATCTGATTTATCTTATGTTACATCTTCATTTTATCGTTTCCTATATGATACTGTCTTAAAAGTGCTTGCTATGGCAAATTAAATTAATATTATTATAACATCACGCCTGTAATCCCCGCAGGTTTAGACAGAGTTGTTCATTATAGTACAGCCAGATACAAGTTTAGTCCCATTAAATGGGGACAAGCCTATTGCCATCAACTGGGCACAAATCCAGGCTCCGGGCTGCTACTGAGAAACTCCTGATGGTAAACCTCCATAACGATTTGCTCAACCTGGGAATCGAACCTAGGAGCTCATGCCCAGCAGTCGCGCTTGCGACCACTAGACCAATGAGGTAGTCAAGCATGCCATGTGCTTAGATGGCAAATTATGTAGTATTTTTAAAGCATTGCAAAACGAAAAAAAAAAATCTCCGACGTATTAAAAATTCCAGGAGAAAAAACGTTACTATTGCTATAGGTATAAAGTCCAAGTTGAATTTACTATCAGACATTAGGTACTTAGATACTCTTATAACTAGTTTTATTTGTAGATTATACGTTTTTAACTACTATTTTGGTGTATTTGCAGGGCCACGTTCCTAGTTGGGCATTTTAGCATACAGTCATTTAATCGAGTGTCAATCTCCATGGTGAGCTGGCTCGATGCTCGTCGCCCACAATTTATGGCGAACGCGATATCCGACGCTATCTAACGCCATTGTCATGCCATGCAACCCATAAAGGTTATTAAGTTACAAGGTGCATTCTCAAATGCAGGTTTTGTTGCATCGTATGAAGGTTCAAGTTTTATGCATTAGGTACGGTAATGTTTTAGATAGTTTCAGGGTACAAAAAATGTTCATAACCGTAATGGTGGTGGTATAGATAGCTTTATGAAGAAGATACATTGTTTCAGTGACGAGTTTCAATGAGTTTTTTCATTCGAAAGTTTTCGAGCAGATATAGAAGTCTGAGACTTACTTATTATTTATTCAAGTAAAAAAAGAAACTAAACGTAGCAGTCGCCGAGCTAGTTTTCTGACTTTAACGAAGATGAGAACTAAGTTTGGCAAAAAAAAAACTTTTGAAGGAGCACAATTATACATATAACAAAATACTCTCTTGTATAAAAAAGTTTCACTCATTCAATGCATTCAAAACTCAATTAGCTGCAAATTTAATCACAAATAACACTCTTCCTAAAAGCTAAATGCATTGGATGGGTGTATCATAATTGCTACCGTGACGTCTGTGATCAACTTGATATAATTTACTCGAAGCATTTTTGACTTTGTGTCTTTTTTGAGAATAAATATCTTTAAACCTAAACCGAATAGCTATACTTTTTAGGTGACAATCCACGGCCGTGGATCATGATTATCGCTGCCCTTATACCAATGTATTTAAAGTCAGCGCAGCATGTTTCTTCTTCGATACTGTTCTATTAGTCGTCATCTCAGCAGTCACCCCCTTTCTAGCCCTTTTTAGTCCACGGCTGCGGATATCTGTTTTAAAAGCAATGCTGGCAGTACAGCTGCGTGCACGTACCACCTTGTTGTTGACTAATATTTTTTCATGCCGTGAACTATTTTCATAAGAAAATAGAATAAGAAATTAGTTTATAAGAGGAAGTCTGAAAGTGGCACCGGTGACTGAAAAGTTGTGTGGCAATCGGTTGTCATAGTATGCGGAGTAGTAATGCGGAGGAATGAGAAAAATGTCTTGAGGAAACTTTTGGGTATGAATGTCGATGGCTATAAGATTAGGGAAAGACCAAAGTTGCCAGGTTTGTGAGGACCAATCTTGAACTGTTTGCACGGAAAGATAACACAAAAAAAAGGAAACCTACACATTTATTTTTTGAAAGGCCCGTTCCAAAGCTAGAACTTTTTCGGCGGAGCTGCGTTTATATGGCTCCCCTAATTTACAATGCTTTGCCTAGGTCAATTACTCAACTATCCTTCAATAAGTTTTGTGTTGCGTTGCGGAAGTGGGTGTTACAAGAGTGTTTTTATTCGATAGATGAGTTCTTTCAAAAGTGTCCCTGTAAATTTTATACTTTAAAGCACAGACATAATTAACTGTTAAGTAGACATAAATTGACAAAATGTAGTTACTTAGTAATTAATATATTAATTGTAAATACCTGTATTATTGCATGCTATATATTGGTCAAATGTGTGTTACTAAATATTATATATAGGACCTTCATGTACCATATTTGATGCAATAAATGAATTGAATTGAACTGAAAACGATGGATGGACTGTGTGAAACATGATATGGCTAGAAAGGACGTGACTATTGAGATGACGAGTAATAGGTAGGAGAATAATGAGGAACTATTCTCATAAAAAGGAAGAAAATACCTACGTTACCAGGCCGCATCCCGGTTCTGATAGCTTGACTGCTGCCTCACCTAGTTATATGCAAATAAAGGAGGTAATTACAATCAGGCATGCACTAATGCACTACCTCAATAATGAAACTACGTTCATTAAAAAAACGCCTTCAAAGATTAATGATGCGATGCAGTAACGAGTCGGCTTTAATACCATTGTGCATAAATATTCTAATCCTAATTAAGAGTAGGATCATAAATAAATGTGATTACTTTCCTCGGCTTATTAGTCAATTCGCACGAATTTACTCGCGAAACTCGAAACGGGCGAATTGACACTTTTAAATAATATTATTTTTTCTATGGCGACTCGCATGAATTTAGGGAGCATTTTTGATTTCATGAATTGAAGTTAAGAAAAAGTACACGTTTTATCATAATTAATTCTTAACAGTTCCGTGCGTTAGTGTATTGTTTCTGTACTTTTTTGTATAAAATTGGAAAATGTGCCAATTGAGAGTCGCCTATAGATAAAATAATATTATTTAACACGTTTACTGGCAGACAACAGACACAGAAACAGACAACATAGAAAATCTATAGTTGGCGGACACCGGTGACTGCTAATCAGTCAATGAATCATAGTGACAATTCGCCCGATTCGGGCGAGTAAATTCGTGCGAATCCACTAATAAGCCCTTTCCTCTCCCAGTATTCTGCCGACGTTAAGTACTATCTGAATATGCACGGATATTAATCCCGGATTTATATCAATTGGTAATGAACTGAAAGTTAAATACTAAGCATTAAAGTTTCGCAGTAAGTGGCCTTCAAATAGAACAGTTATTTAATTTTATGTGATATCAATTTCCTGCTGCTTGTCCATGAATTTCTGCCGTTAATGTTAAATTCACTTGGTTTTATTCGTTTCTAGCATTTAATCATCTGTATTTGCATCCGAGAAAATAATTGACGATTAATAAGTAATTGCTTAGTTCAGGAAGGCGCCATATTAAAGTCCTGCTTCCAATTTTGACTCGACAATCACTATTTACGGCAGCTTTAGTACAGATTATGACTAATTGCTTCTAATTGGGGCAAAATCCCTTGACACTTAGCATAACACTTCACTTTTGACAAAAATATTGACTTCTATGTGAGTGTATAATAATTCCCCAGCTCCAAGTATTGCTTGGATTATTTTTAAACTCCTTAGCTTGGAAATTGCAAAACATACTAGCAAATTGCAATGCCTCTCATTTTGACATGTCGACATCATTCATTGCGTTTTTTACGTTGTCGAGCAGACGAATTTTCCAAACATGAAGCAATGAGTTAAGAATTTCCTTCAACATCCTTCAGATTGTGAAAGAAAATGTTTTACGCAAATGGAGTGCAGGTGCTATTATGACGGTTTAATGCTATCATGATTCCAGTGTTAGAGAGAGACGTAGCTATACAAGACCGATAGCACCATCCCTTTTTCGCACATCGAATCATGATGGCATTAATTAATACTTCAAAAAAATCTTTTGTCCCAACACCAACAAAATCATGGCGATTAGAAAGCTACGAGAGTGTAGCGTCTTGCCCCGGATGGATATGTTTGTTCTTTGTGAAGAATAATGCTTTTATACCAGCATCTGAAGTCACTTTCTTGAAATGACTACACAAATGTTTTTGCGCAAAGTAGACTGCTTTGAACAAGCTTGTGCATGTCTAAGTTTTAACCCTTTAGGCCCTTTACGCTTCGCTACGCAAAGCATATTTTCACTTGGACGCTGCTGTGAACTGAAAAACATACATATCTATCTTCATAACTTAAAATGTATAATTTAGAATTTTGTAAATCTATCTTAACTAATATTAGTATAAATAAAATAAAAAAATTGTATGTTTGTAAAACACTTTCACGCTAAAAAAGCTGAACGGATTTGAATGAAATTTGGCACATGGTTACCATGACCTGGATTGAATACACATCATCATCATTTCAGCCGAAAGACGTCTACTGCTGGCACATAGGCCTCCCCTAATCACCTCCACTTCGACCGGTTCTGTGGTTCTCACATCCAACGGGTTCCTGCAGCCTTCACAATGTCGTCGGTCCACCTTCGGATTTGGACATAATTATGTACTACTACGTTTTATCCCAATATACCCACGGGATCGAAACTTATGCGGGTGAAACCGCGGGGCGCAGCTGGTAAAAAAATAAGTAGGTAACGTAGAAAGAAGTCATTGCTGCTTCTTTTCCTAAATGTAAACGCTTTTTCATCTTACAGTAATGTCAATGCAATTCATCTACTTAGTAAAAATGTAAAATTCTCAGACGTCAACGAACAGCGTAAACCTTCCTTGAGCTGATTCGCAATTTGTTGGGGGCAAAGAGTTTCAAATCATCCATGTAGGTGAGATATGACCTTATCACCTCTCTCCAACCGGTAGCCTAGACCTGAATCCTCCAGTAGTGTGCTTAGAGGATTCAGGGTTAAACAGAACCAAAGTGGATTCAAACTGTCGCCCTGAAATATTCCCCGCTTAATCCATACAGGCTCCTCATTCGCTTGGATCTGTCGACACCCAGGATAACGAAGGACCGTGTTCCATTGCCCCATACACGACTCAAGGTAGGTTAGAAGCATGACATTTTGCACAAGAGTTCGTTATTTAACGAATGTGAGAAGTAAATAAGGATTTTTGAGAATTCCTTCTGTGTGGGGTTAAATATGGATGAAAGTTTGTATGGAAGTACCTACGTTATTTTTTCCGGGTGTGTACACGGCTTGCATTTTTAATAAAACATCTAAAATTCCTAAAAATATAAATATAAAATAAGTCTTTATTTTCCTTAAGCATAGTATACAGTCTGGTTTTGATATAATGTCCACATATTTAAGGATGAACTATAAAATCACTATTTTATGATTTAAAAGAGTGTCCGTGGAGTTTCTTGCCCGTTTTTCTCCATAGGTGCCTACTACGCTTTGGAATGGGCAACTAACTTCCTCTTTCTGACTTACCGACCCCTTGACAATTCAAACGTGCCTGTAATTGGTTTAATTGACATAAATACTTTGAGTTTGAGTTTTATCGCTAACTTCGTCAACATCACTAACGCTTACCTATAAGGCAAAAATACTCTGCAATATTGACTATAACACGACAGCATCCGACTTGACTAAACCTACATTCATAATTGATATCCTGCTACCACAAGACCAACGAATCTATTAAAATGTATTACAACCAACCTTATTCGTGTATCTATTTATTAGATCGAAGTTATAGCAGTCAATTTAACAAGTCAATCGAAGTTAATATCGAGCCGTATATGGAACTTGTATACAAACTTAGTGATACCGAGTAAGACCCATTTGCATACAGATTTGTTGAGCTTAGTTGTACTTTATTTGTGCAACATAGTTTATCTAATGACGACGATATTTTGGTCAGTTGGTAATTTGAAAACGTAAATGTGGGCTGTAATTGTTTCAAGTTTATACGAATGTTGGAAACGTTTGTGGAGATCATTGTAGCTATAAAAAAGCTGTGATTTATATTAAAAAAAAAAACATGAAAAATTTCTTCTTAGTACCTACTAACCTATGTATTTACCAGAATCAGTGTAATAGCAACAGATCTTTGAAATTATTTTATTAGGAACCTATTTCTAATGAGTGTTGTTTCAGAATTTGAAAGGAGATGGCATACCAAACTTTATTATATAGATTGTTATACTGCACGAGTCATGAAAAAAAGCGCATTTCCTCTTTTTTGCGCAGTGGTTAAGCGATTGACTGCTGCGCTGTGTGTCGCGGGTTCAATTCCCGCACGGAACAAATATTTGTATGGCCTACAAATAGTTGTTCCGGGTCTGGCTGTTTGTGTATGTGAGTTTAAATGTTTGTAAACGCACCCATGATACAGGAGAAATTCCTAGTGTGGGGCAACGTTTTAAAAATATATATATATATATATATATATATATACGAAGCCTGAAGCCAATAACCTAACAGAACAATCTTGTCTGTAAGACTTGACCTAAAATCAAAAGTGCATTGACCTATCCCACCATACACTGCGTTAACAAGAACTATGCATCTCTCTATGTCTATGACTCCTGCAGACACATTACATATAATTTGAATACACTGCGCATATTATAGTCAGCAGGGTATATTTAGACAAAAGGAACGTTAAAGATAACTCCTTAATTGTGTTAGATGCTTAAACTTTGGACGTAACTCCTCGTAAACAAGATCCTTATAATAGTTACTCGCGAAGAGACTGTGATGACGCGTGGTCTAAGTGACAAAATCAAATCAAAAGTCATTTATTCAGATTAGGCTGAGAATCAGCACTTTCGAACGTCAAAATTATAAATGATAGTCCCCCAAAACACCCGCCCTTTACCATGGGAAGAAGTGGTGCAACAAACTCCCCAGCAGCACAATGACAGGTAAATACTTTGTGGCAATATGCATAAATGGTACCAGCCTGTTATTGTCCCACTGCAGGGCTAAGGCCTCTTCTCTTCACAAATAAGGAACGAGCATTATAACCACGCTTGCTTACCACGAATTGGAGATTTCAAGCTTAACTGTAAGTCCAGGTTTTTCTCACTATATTTTTCTTTCATCGATGTCAGTATTGTCCATGATAAACTCAGAAACTACATATAAAAGATCTGAAAAAGTTCACATTGGTGGCAATATCTATAATTAAAATGATTTAAGTTACTGCACATTGTGGAAGGCTAATAAGCTTGCAGCGGCTGGTCCGTGGATGGGCGACTACCCGTTGCATATCTACCCCTCCGTGTCTCAAAAGTCGCGATTGTCTTTCGTAGACCTTTGGAAGTCGTTATGGGTAGTTAGAAGCCCGAAAGTCTGACAATCAGTCATATCAAGGGGTATCATTTTACCCACTGCCTGGATTGTGGTCGTCTGATATGGAGTCGCTTCATGTATAACACCTAAGTACCCCCTGGTATGCAGCCGCATCTGGTTAGACTGGAAACCGACCAAAGGGCAATGGCTTTCACTTTGACAGTTCAACAACATTCATTGCGTTATTTGCGTTGTAGTGCAGACAAATTTTTCGAACATACGAAGCAATGGATTAGCAATATCCTTCAAAATCATTCAGATTCTAATTGAAAGGGTTCTGAATCCTACTTAACTAAAACAAAACACAATCCAAAGCCAAGATCTTGTAACTTGGGCCTTGCCAAAGCTGTGATCCTATTGTACCACTATCCACAGAGGTCTGAGGCTGAGACGAGACGCTAAAAGCATGTTGTCGCCTCCAATTTGGCTCCACTGTCACATTCCACTCTAGACGCTTCGCCGCTGATACAATTTGCACTTTTACCGTCCTATGAAATATTAGAACAGCAACGAGTGACGTGACGGGAAAGTGTATGTATACGAGTATGTGGTCGAGTTGTGGGAAGTGGATAGAGGATATAACTGTAGTCGGAATCAATTTTTTGAGTATAAGGGACTTTGTTTTACCTAGGTGGCTTGTTCAGAATGGTTCCTATCAATTAGTCAGTGACAATTTTCTTCCGTATTTGTTATTAAATCCTTACACCTGAATTTGTATGCAGATTTATTATGGTTTACCTGGATACATGTCTTTCTGCCCCGGCCCCAAAACTAACTAACTATAAAAGCAATTTTCGGAGTTTTTCTTTACTTATTTATTTATATATACTTTATCGTACACCACAAACATACATAGCCTAAAAATACATGAAACACTACAAAATATACAATGGGCGGCCTTATCGCATTACTGCGATCTCTTCCAGGCAACCCTAGAATGGACAGTGATTTTCCTGGACATAAAATTGGACTTTCGTTGGTGCAAATATTATGTATACAATACACTAAAATAGATACACAAATATATTCATACCCAAAATTATAGATACATAAATACATACATGATACTATGTATACAAGCAATGAAAAATAAAAGAAGACCGTAGATGATTGCAGTTAGGACAACAAGATCACAACGACAAGTAGTGCTCCTTTACAAGTCTTTTGAACACCTGTAACGACTGCGCGCGTTTAATTTTGTAGGCTATACATACAAACACACATTGATATTAAACACATACATACATATTACACACAACACATACATAAAATTACACTAATTCAGTACTCACAACGGTGTGTACACGTCCTAATAATATCGCCTGTCTGTACACCGCCTTACTGCCTACCTACCGCCCGACCGCGCACCGCGGCTAGCGGAGCCCTGCGCCCGCGCTGTGCCGCAAGCCGCTTCATACCTACGACCGAGGCAAATACGCGGAATACGAACAATCGCCGCCGCCCGCGCCCCTGCGTCTCCCGCGCACGGCCGCGTCCCTCGGACGCCCTCGGGAGTCCACTACAAACCTCTACGGCGAATGCATGCCAAATTATAACTTTCGCCGCGCATTTATAGTTATAAGTTTACTTTGTTATTTGTGTTTAATAAACATTTGTATTACATTCTAAAGTAGTGTTTAATTAATAGGTTCCTTAACCTACCCTAACACACTACAGTGGTGACCCCGAATAGTAAACACGTGCTAGTGCTACCTGAAACTTTAGTGCGGTGCGGAGTGTGTGGACTCAAAGACTCAAAAGTGAACAAAAACTAAACATTTCACAACTACACACATCAACACTGTCTAGGGATATTTTGGATTTACTCAATTTACTCAAAATTTATTAAAAATAACATACAACATGCATATATGTTTATAAAGCCCATTTATCAGACTACTCCAGAATAAAAGAAAACTATTTTTTTTTGCGTAAACAAATTTTTATTCAAATAAAGAAAAAACTTGAAATAATGGTAAAACTAACAATGAATGTGTTTCTCAAGAAAAAGTGAAAAATAAGGAAAAATTAATCTGTTTTTAACAGTTATGTGAAAAATCAGTAGTCAGTAAAACCGCCCATGACGTTAATAAAGTCCTGCAATGGTTTTTCATGCTTTGGATTAAGTTATCCAAGTCTTGCTGCGGTATATGGTCCCAGGTCCGAGTAAGATGCAAAAAAGTTGCTCTTCCGTCGCAATGTTTGCAGGGAAATTCCTCAAAGCCCTTCTTTGGAGCATGTCCCACGCGTGTTCTATGGTGTTTAGGTCAGGCGATTGAGCGGGCCAGCCTAAGACCGATACGTCGTGCTCCTGTAACCAGCTCGTCACCACTCTCGCTGTGTGCGGACGGGCGTTATCGTGCATGAGCGTGAATTCTTGGCCCATTTGTAGTCGATGGGGGTAGATTATTGGTACTAGCACCTCGTTACGGTATTTTTCAGCCGTCATGGTGTTTCTGATCGAAACGAGGTCTGTTCTTCCACCAACACGAATTCCCGCCCAAACCATAATTGTCCCGCCGTGGTATAAATGGACTTCCTGAGGATGTTGTAGACGGCTCTCACGACCAGGAACTCGCCAAACACGTACTCTACGTGTATCGGGATGGAAACTGAACCGGGACTCATCGGTAAACAGCACTACAGACCACTGGTTATCTTCCCAGTGCAAATGTTCACGAGCCCACTCTAGTCGTCGTCCACGATTTCCTCGGCGTAGTGCTGGAGTACGAAGCGGTCTGCGAACATGAAGGTTAGCTTCATGCAGCCTTCTCCTTACAGTTTGGTCACTCACAAGCAACTGGTGCTCTGACTGGAGCCTCTGAACCAACTGCATGGCCGTAACATTTGGTTGTCTTCTTGCGGCAACTTGCAAAAATTGGTCTTGTCGTTGTGTGGTTATGCGCTTCTCGCTTGGGTGTCTTTCAGCCACATCACCAGAAGCACGATAACGTGACCATAACCTTGATATCACGTTTTGTCTTGTTCCAATCTCCTCAGCAATACTCCGTTGAGTAGCCCCAGCTTGGAGCATGCCTACTGCCCTTAACATTTCCTCTCTCGTTAAATGGCGCCGCTGCATGATGCACACAATAACATTAATTCGAAATTAACC
This sequence comes from Apamea epomidion, assembly GCA_947507525.1. Lineage (NCBI taxonomy): Eukaryota > Metazoa > Arthropoda > Insecta > Lepidoptera > Noctuidae > Apamea > Apamea epomidion. Next base: position 9,367,324 of record OX382238.1, on the reverse strand, counting down.
GATAACTTGTTATAAAACTTAAATTTGACACAAAAAAATAGCCAAAAACTACTGTAGGTAAATGAAACCTTCGGAGTCCCCTACCATTATGCCGCGTAAATCTTTTGTTTTTAATTTATTTTTTCAAATTCAAATTTAGAATCGTTCAAAAAGGTTTACAAAATAAGCTTTCTTCAAAAAAATTCAAAACTGGCCAGTATTTTTTGAATTTATGAACTTTATACAAAATATGCCTAGACGGTGTTGATGTGTGTATATGAGTGATTCCGAAAAGGTCATGGAGGATACGAAGCAGTCTGAATTACCGGCATCACATGACGTATTTCGGGTCGGCGTGCGAATCCCTCCATTTTGGCCTGAGAAGCCCGCGATTTGGTTCGCCCAAATAGAAGGCCAGTTCGCGATATCGAATATTACGGCGGACACAACGAAGTTTTATTACGTTGTCAGTCAAGAAGAATTTTTAAGAACAATATGGTCGAGCCGGCTGCCTAACAACATACAGTCTATAATCGCGTCTCAGGTATCCGCGCGCCTCGATGTATTAGCCGATCTCGCCGACAGAATTCACGACGTCGTGCCGAGAGGTCATCAAGTGGCGTCGACATCAGCAAATGTGGTGAGTGACATGGAAACTTTGTCTAAAAATATGATCGAACTTACGAAACAAGTGCAATTATTAACGCAAAAAGTCGACAATATTTCCCGCGCAGGCCGATCAACAAGGCGTAACGACCGATCAAAATCCCACCAGAGCCGATCTCACTCACGAAATAAGGAATATCCATCATGCTGGTACCACTATAAATTTGGTGCGAACGCTACCAAATGTATTCAGCCCTGCGATTTTAAGCCGGAAAACTGCAAAAGCAGTCAGTAATGGCGGCTGACGACTGCTCGACGTGTAAAGGCCGCCTATTTATCTCGGATAAACGTACCGGCATACAGTTCCTTGTAGATACAGGTTCAGACGTGTGCGCCTACCCTAAATCGTTGCTACGTCATCAGCTACGATTTAACAACAAATGTAACTACGAACTTGTCGCTGCAAATGGTACTCCGATACCTACTAACGGTACATACCAACTTAATCTCAACCTTGGATTACGCCGTGAGTTTTCTTGGAATTTTATAATAGCAGATGTCTCAAAGCCAATAATAGGCGTCGATTTTTTAAGTTTCTTCAATTTACTAGTCGATTGCAGACGACAACAGTTAATCGACTCGATTACGAACCTGACCGTCGGCGCACCTTCATCTCACGCAGTAACACATGAGCTGCTGTCCTTAAAAACATTTACTGGTGATACAAATTATCTCAACTTATTACGCTGTTATCCAGAGATAACCAGACCAGCTGGTTCAAATAGTGTACCAATGCACAACACACAGCATCATATTAGGACAACATCCGGTCCTCCCGTATCATCACGACCGCGACGTTTGGCACCAGATCGTCTAAAGATCGCGAAGACAGAATTTGAGGAAATGTTACAAAATGGCACAGCTCGCCGTTCAGAAAGTCCATGGTCATCTCCACTACACCTGGTACCTAAAAAAGATGACGGATGGAGACCATGTGGTGATTATAGATCATTAAATGCAAGAACACATCCACGACTTCGCATACCAGCTTTCAGGATCCACTATCTTTTCAAAAATAGACCTCGTAAAAGCATTTAACCAAATACCAGTATTTGAAGACGACATCAAAAAGACAGCAATCACAACACCATTTGGACTTTTCGAATTTACCGTAATGACATTCGGTTTAAGAAATGCTGCGCAGACCTTCCTAAGGTTCCTCGATGAAATTCTGCAAGGATTCGAATTTACGTTCGGGTTCTTAGATGATATTCTTGTGTTTTCAAAAGGGGAGACAGAGCACATCGGACACCTACGAAAATTTTTTGAACAATTAAAAAAATATGGCGTGGTTATCAACACCAATAAGTGCGTATTAGGTGTTAACGAAATAACATTCTTGGGTTACCATGTATCCGCAGCTGGAATACAACCCCTGCCAGAAAAAGTAAAGGCGATCCAAGAATACCCCTCCCCAAAAATGCTAAAGAGTTACGAAGATTTTTAGGGATGATAAATTTCTACAGAAAATTTCTTCCTGGCGCCGCTCAAATACAAGGCCCGCTCAATCAAGCTTTAAGTGGCCCAAAAATTAAAGGAAACGCCCATCACCATAACACCTGAGATTCAAGAAGCATTCGACGCATTAAAAAATAACTTGTTAGAAGCTACTCTCATCTCACATCCTGATACACAAGCTGAGTTAGCCCTTTTTACCGACGCTTCAGACGGGGCCATCGGAGCTGTCTTACAACAAAGAAGAATTAATGACAGCTGGCAACCACTAGGATTCTTTTCCCGCAAGTTATCTCCTGCTCAGACAAAATATAGCACCTATGACCGTGAATTACTCGCCATTTATGAAGGAATAAAATACTTTAGGTATATGGTCGAAGCGAGAACATTTCAAGTGTTCACCGATCATAAACCCATCACCTTCGCCTTTACTACAAAAAGAGACAATTGTTCACCTCGTCAACACCGCTATCTCGACTACATCTCTCAATTCACAACAAACCTCAGCCATATCTCAGGAAATCAAAACGTAGTCGCCGATGCATTTTCACGACTGGAAAGTATCGACACTACCATTGACTACAAAGCACTTCAAAACGAACAAGAAAATGACCGTGAGTTACAGAGTTTGCTAAATAACAACATAGCGTTGAAGTTAGAAAGAATGAAAACTATGGACGCATACATATACTGTGACCAGTCTACTTCTCGTCCTAGGCCATTCATAACACCAACTTTTCGAAAAGCAATCTTCAACAACCTACACAATCTCAGTCATCCAGGCCCCAACGCAACAGCTAAACTAGTATCAGAACGATTTGTGTGGCCTAAGATTCGTCGAGATTGCACAAAATGGGCTCAACAATGCACTGATTGCCAACGCAACAAAGTTACCCGTCATACCTACTCTCCTCTATCATCATTCCCTGTTCCTTCTAACCGTTTTTCCCACGTCCACCTTGACATAATAGGGCCTATGCCACTTTCTTCTGGTTTCAGGTACTGTCTTACAGCCATAGATAGGTATACTCGATGGCCAGAAGCCTACCCTCTAGCAGACATCACAGCGGAGACCTGCGCTAGCACCTTCATTTCTGGCTGGGTCGTGCGCTTCGGGTGTCCAGAGAAGATTACAACTGACCGCGGAAAACAATTTGACTCTCAACTGTTCCAATGCATCTCGTCGATTATAGGCGCTTACCATTGTCCTACTACAGCCTACCACCCACAGTGTAACGGTCTGGTAGAAAGAATGCACAGACAACTCAAGGCCGCCATAATGTGCCATAACAACACGCAATGGTCGGAGGTACTTCCTCTTGTACTCCTGGGAATGAGGAGCGCCTGGAAAGATGATCTCCAAACCTCTACAGCTGAGTTGGTGTACGGCGAGCCACTTCGATTACCTGGTGAGTTCTTGAAACCATCAACTACCCACGACATAACAGATGAAGCAGATTTCGCAGCACGACTAAGAAGACATATATCGAAACTATCACCTGCATCAACATCCACCCATGGTGAGAAAATGTTTTATGTTCCTAAAGACCTTAGTACAGCCAACTACGTCTTCCTGCGAAAGGGACCTTTAAAAAAGTCATTGGAATCACCTTACTCCAGTCCGCACAAAGTCATAGAGAGAGGACCAAAAACATTCACAATAGACGTCCAAGGAAAACTTTTAACCGTAACCATTGATAGGCTAAAACAAGCGTACATGGCTAACAACAACGGTGGCTCGTCTCAGAAAACACCAGCACCACCTTTACCACAAGCACCACCACCACCATCGTCGCAAGCACCATCATCACCTGAAATCAAAACAAGAAGCGGAAGAACTGTAAGATTTCCGCGCCACTATCGACCGTGAACCGGTCTCAGCGGGGGAGTGATGTAGGCTATACATACAAACACACATTGATATTAAACACATACATACATATTACACACAACACATACATAAAATTACACTAATTCAGTACTCACAACGGTGTGTACACGTCCTAATAATATCGCCTGTCTGTACACCGCCTTACTGCCTACCTACCGCCCGACCGCGCACCGCGGCTAGCGGAGCCCTGCGCCCGCGCTGTGCCGCAAGCCGCTTCATACCGACCGAGGCAAATACGCGGAATACGAACAATCGCCGCCGCCCGCGCCCCTGCGTCTCCCGCGCACGGCCGCGTCCCTCGGACGCCCTCGGGAGTCCACTACAAACCTCTACGGCGAATGCATGCCAAATTATAACTTTCGCCGCGCATTTATAGTTATAAGTTTACTTTGTTATTTGTGTTTAATAAACATTTGTATTACATTCTAAAGTAGTAATAGGATCCTTAACCTACCCTAACACACTACAATTTCAACTGGCAATGCATTCCACAAACGAGCGGCCTGGACAGTAAAGGATTTATCAAGGAAAGTTGTGGAATGCATAGGCATTTTGAGCTTCAAGTTATCTGATGACCTTAACAATTTCGTGTGGGAGTCGCAAAGAAACTGAAAACGTTTCTTGAGATAGAGAGGAGTGGAAGGTGAAAAGAGCACATTAAACAGAAGGGAAAGAATATGAGCATTCCGGCGAAGGCGAATTGGTAACCACTTGAGCTTCACACCGCAAACCGAATATGAACCTTATACAAAAATTTTGAGGCATATGAATCTTATACAAAAATTTTGAAGCTGCTCAAGTTTATCTAGTTGGTCTTGGGTAAGATCAAGATAGCTGGCATCGGCATAGTCAGGGATGGGTAGAAGAAGCGATTGTGCAAGCGCAATCTTGGTGGCAGTCGGTAGGAAATTACGCAATCTCTTCAAAGACGCGGTGGATGCAAATAGCTTGCGGCTAACCTGTAGCTGGGCAGTCCAAGAGGTCTTATCAATAAATATCCCTAGTAACTTGTACTGTGAGACCTTGCTTCTTCCAAATTTAATGATTCTAGGTCAACTGGGGGCCTACTCCGAAGTGCAAAGTGCGAATGTTCGGATCGGACCAACACAATGACATGGCCGAACCGAATATTATTGAAAAATGCGAAAAAAGTTCGGATCGGCTCAGTTGGGTCGGGACCATAGTCAATATTCGAAAGAGTGTAGGAGTCTAGGATCGGAACCGACCGAACCAAATAGTAACTTCGTAGCAGGAAATGGCCGAACATTCGGCCGATACTACTTCAGAGTAGACCCCCTGGTTCTAGGTTCCTAAAAAAAAGGGTCGTAACAGACAGTCGGACGGATACTATAAGGATAAGGGTTTCGTCTTTTTCCTTTTGATATACGGAACCCTAAAAACACCAAAGTAGAACAATTAAATAAGTACCTAGCTTAACTATAAAATAACCTCTATGTAAGTGAATATCCACATAACCGTTGCATACTTTGCGGTTTGTGTTACATACCCGTATAAGTGGATAGCAGAGAACTGTTATTGCACATTAAATCATAGAACGGTCGTACATTCTACCACTTGCATTATTTCCGCCGTCTTGTAAACGACCCATGTGTTACTACCCTTATGGTTTAAAATGACAATAAATTTCAACGATTTACGAACAGGAATTTCCATTTGCGTTAGTTTTTTGAAGCTGCAGCTGCTGAAACTGCATTTAAAACGGGTATATGTAAATGTTGAATGTTGAAATTTTAAAATCTTAGCAACATTTATGACATTTAGATTTTAAAATTTACCAACATTTACATACGGTACATTCAATCCTACATGTATAAAATTTATACCTATACCTATTTCGGTTTAAGAAAAAAATGTTGAACGACGAATCTACCTACATAATTATTCTGATGATGAAAAGCTGATTTATGTAGGTTATCCAAAAACTTGGGAAATGAAATTAAAAGTTTATTTATGTAAGGGCTGATTTTTCAATCGATCGTATTTTTTTTTTTCGTGGAATAAAATTTACGTCTGACAGTTTTTGTATGGAAGAACTGTCAAAAATTCAAAATTATTCCTCTGATAAAGTTATCTGGCGTTGGTAAAATCAGGCCGAAGTAGATCTTTAAGACACTTTTACACATTAATATTTTGTCGGTCAATATTTTAAATACTAGATGGTGCCAGAAATTTACCATGACCTGCAAAAAATGTTAAGATCAATTCCACAAGATAAATGGCCAAGCCATCCTAGCCATTTATTAACACTATCCATACATTTCACAAATTCATACCATAACTCAGCCCTTTCCTTACCTCACTTATCACCGTAATAAAGACGTAGCTTCCGGACCCTCGATCATATGGCCATGGTAGGGATCTATTAGCTACGGCTTAGGATTACCTACCTACTCTTAGATGAGCGTATGCTATGAAATGAAGTTTGTGAACGTTGTCCTTATTAACAACACATGGTTCATATTGGATGGTCCCATCCCATTTAAGATGGTTGAAAATGATCATTCGATGTGACGTGTGCTTTTCATATTGTTCTTATATTTACACAAGCCGTATCCCAGATTTAACCCCCTATAGGAGATGATTTTTTTAAATCCTTCTATGGTCACTTTCGTTATTTGCGGAACTGTTATACAAGATTTTATGTTTAGGATGTGAGTTGTGTGGCGGTAAATAAATGAATTGAAGGGTTTTATTAAGTAGATATGTAATCATAATCAGCATATAATGTTCCCACTGCTGGGATACAGACGACGTGAGACGAAGTGTTCCGTAATCCACCACGTGGGCCCATTGCGGTTTGGTAGATGTCATATGTCTTCGTAGTGTGTGTATATAGTAGATTGTATTTTTTTATGTTAATATAGCTGTTAACATACTTCGTTACCAATGCTTATTTATTGTCCTTCTTCCTGTCGAGTTTTCAGTTATCCAAAATCAAAGTTTTCTTTTTCAGTGCAGGAATAGTCCTCCAGACCGAATTTCGGCCATGGCGACCAATCTCAGCAGAGACCAGCCTTCGGCACGGGAGATATTGACGGTGACAATGAAACGATAGCTTATATTAAAATTAAATGCCTAACACATTGTTTTAAATAGGTAATACGGGCTGGTGTTCGCAACTCCACGTCAATGCAATGCAATTTTGCGTACGGGATTGTTATAAATATTGGAATAACATATATAACAAAAGCTTCCTCTCTCCTAACTCACTTATTTTGCTGTGCCCGACAGGGTCCATAATGATCTAGTTATAAGTTTACCACCTAAGAATACCTACTAATGCAATAAAAGTATTGAGTATTAAGATTTTAAAGCAGCGTCCAAGTAACCTAATCGATTTAACTCAACCTCCATAAACATAGATGACAAATAACAACCTCCCGGTGTTGATGCTCAGTGACTTAGGATATAATGAACTAACCATTGAGAAGGGATAACAAGTTGGAGGATGATGGATGAGGCAGGTCAATAGGGGACAGCGGTTGGAGCTGCAACTGAAGCAAAACATACGGGTATAGAAAATACTGGCGATTTATTATAATTTGTTTGAAGGTTCGAACATGTTCGCAGTTGGTCATTTGATTAGTAATTTAATTTTCGTTTAATTTTTTTTTTTTTTTTTGTTAAAACCCGTGCCTCGAAATGAGGGAGAGAGGGGTCTGGAACTTGGTTTTGTTCCCCATGCTGGGCCCTAATTCACTATGACCACTTAACGATTCCTTACTTCGAAACCACGTCAACTCTTTAGCTATTCCCGCCAATTTCGCGTTCATTTCGCGAGGTTTCGTTCTTTGTGTGATAGAGAAGGTGGGATGGGATATAGGTAATAATTACCTGTTACCTAACAAATATTTCTTTGAAAAATTAAGTAACGAGTTCTTTTAAGATTAATTATGGGTATTAACTATTGATAGCATAAGCATAATCAGCTTTTAGTGTTCCCACTACTGGGACACGGGCCTCCTATCGGTGAGAGGGTTTGGGCCGTAATCCACCACGTGGGCCCAGTGCGGGTTGGTGGATGCCATATGTCTTCCTATTTTTTGGTTCTAGGACATCCGGTTTCCTCACGAAATAATTAAATTTAAAAAAACCGGTTGCACTCCGGGAGTGCCGGCAGAAGTGAAAACTTGAATATTAACGTTGTGCATTTTTGATATTTTCACATCACAAAAAAACTGCAGAACGCCGCTAAAGAAGTTTTCACTTCACAAATAATGAAACGACGACGACGAGTAATGAAATATTTAACAAAAAGTAAAGCGTCTATTTGGGTTCGAACCTGCGACAGACAACTTATAAGTCGCGGCCGTTATCACTTGACCACCACCACTGCTCGATATAACTTTTGTCAAAATAATAAATAGAGCTACCGACACAAGTTTTACATCCAAAAACCATTTAGACCATTAACAAAATTCTATTGTTTTATCTAACACTAACCATTTTCGCCCAAGCTTTCAGTTCGGTAAAACATTTGAACATAAATAAAGCCTCGTTCAACGGTTGCGGGCGACATTGCGGTCGTAGGGATACGCGATACCTATAGGTGTGGTGTACATAAGAGAAATGGTAGTACGCAAGAGCCGCACAGCGGTCGCTCGTACGTTTTGTGACCGCAGACCAGTCGCGTACCGCCCGCCGATGTGTTCCTGACTTTATCATTTAATTTTTTTATCAAACAATTGGGAATTACCTTTACTAGTTTTCAGAACAACTTGAAGTTTTAGTTCGATTACGGGGTTTTAGAATGTTAATTTTTCCCTTATTTTATCCTACTGCCCCGTTGGTCTCGTGGTCGCAAGCACGACTGCTGACCGTAGGGTCCTGGGTATGATTCCCAGGTCCAGTAAAGTGTTATTGTGTTTTTTCATTAGGAATTTCTCAGTAACAGCCCTGAGTTTGGAAGTTGGTGGTGTGTTACCCCTGTACCTCGGAAAGCATGCTAAGCCGTTAGTCCTGCGTCTGATCTCTTCCGATCACGTCGGATTGCCGTCCCATCGGACTATGAGAAAGAGGGAAGAGAGAGTGCACTTGTGTCTACACACACACTTGTGCACTATAATATCTCCCGCGCCGAAGGCTAGTCTCTGTTGAGATTGGCCGCCATGGCCGAAATACGGCCTGGAGGACTATAATTATCCTATTAGGAAATTCTTAGGTTTGGAATTCGTGCCAACATTATAAAACTTCATTCTAATATCAGCAATAATTGTAAAATCTAAGTGCAAAGGGATGAATTAACAATTATTATAGTTTCCATTGTTACATGGTTATACCTACGTTATCAGAATAAATTAATGGTCGTTAAAAAAAAATCCATTTGTTTTATTCTAAAATAAAAGTGACACTCGTTTTAAATGATTTAAGGCTGATTTTTCCTTCGCCAGATAACTTTTAATCGAGAAATAAAATTCACGTTTGACAGTTTTTGTATGAAATAACTGTCAACACTTCAAAATTATTCTTTGAATAAAGTTATCAGATTATTGAAAAATCAGCCCTAAATAAACATAAAAAAATTTAATTAAATTTAATTATTATTATTTTTTTAAATTTTATTTTAGTTTGTAAATAGTTTTAGTTAATTTAGGATATAATTTTGTTATTTTAGTGTTGTCTTGTAAATGGATAAATAAAAGAATATTATTTATTTTTAATGAGCTCAATCTTGGAACACTAAAAATTTGCAGTAAATGGGCTTACCTACTACGCTCGATTCATGAAGGAAATGAGGACTAGCGCGCATCAGAGACTTGTAGGTAACACACACACTAACAGTAGCAATGGCTCTCTGGTTGACAGTTCAACAACATTCATTGCGTTATATATGTTGTTGAGCAGACAAATGTTTCGAACATATAAAGCAATGGATCAAAATCATCCAGAGTGTGGTTGATCGTGTGTTAGGCAATTAGGGCACCAGTAGTTAGACCGCTATCGTTTTTTTTACTAAGTAGATACTTTAGCTCGATTTAAAACTAGCAAACCCGGGCACTCAAATTAAACTTCAGACTGAATGTCTGACCAATCAAACTAAAGTCCTTTCTCAGTTATTTTACCTCTGGTTTTGCATCACTATCCAAATCACAATGATCTTTATTTTCATCATATTAAGGTTGCTGTTGGGTTGCTGCCACTGACAAGTCTATCAAAATCATTGTGATCTTTATTTTCGTTATAATAAGGTTGCTGTTAGGTTGCTATTGTCACAGGTAATATAACTGTGAACGGACTGTAACGGCTACTTAGAAAGTCTCTAGTGCATGCGAGTCTGAAGGTTCATAAAATAAATTAAAAAGCCTGTTCTACACCATAATCTGATGACTTTAGACTTTAGATTTATCGCCAACTGCTCTGTACATCAGAAAACTTGATTAGCAATTCGAGTAAATTATCAATCGAATTGTACGGTTTGCAATAATTCGCGAACTTACTAATAATACACGAAACAATACGACACAAAAATATCGCCACGTATTTCTTCCACTGTTGATTAATTTCAACGGATCGTCAGACTTATCTACATAGTACAGGTCCCGTCACGTAAAAAGAACACTGGCCGTTTACCTGCCCACCGAGCGATTTAACGATCAAATTGGTGGTATGATGGGTGCGCCACGATAGTAAAGTAAAGTTATGATGCTACAATAAAACAATTACACTTATATATTATAAAACAGTAGCCTAGTACTTTACGACACGACTGTACCCGTGCGCAGACACACCCCCTCCACTGTCGCTCAGCGTTGGTTTTGTGACGACAACTGTACTAGGTAAGTGTAAAGACACGGCTACAGAAAATACCCGACGGATGCTTTTAAATTACCAGTAATGCATCAGGCCGATGTTATTGCCGCGATTTAGCGTAAGTATAAATATCGGGAGATTCTGATTTCTGAACACACATTCCTTACATTTTGTATAGGAAAAACTACGCGTGATTTTCGACAGCCAAAGTAAGTCCTAGCAACCAAATATCTTGCATTTAGCTGCCGAGTTAGTTACATCGGCAACTTTTTCGCTATGACAGACCATACAACATCCATACAGTGTTACAGTGCGGCCGACGATGCGTTCTTGACACCTGTTACTTTCATACAAACGAATACGAGTGTCAGGTGTCAGAAACGCATTCATCGACGACCGGGCTGTAGTAAAGATAACTTAAAACTAAACTTAGTTTCTTAACAACAACCTTATGCCACAGTTTGGCGCCTAACTACAAACTAACTAATATCGGCAGCAAGGTTGAAATTCTAAGAGTAAATGCCAATATCATAATCCAGCTCTGTTCCTCTTTCGCTCTTCAGCCTAAGATTGACGAACGTGTATCCAATGCCGCCTGCTGTTACCGTTGCTGAGGCGTTTGTGCGTTTGTTGTCGAACGCCATGATACTCTGAAACAATGGGTGGCGGATTACTCATCAAATATACATGGGACATGCAAGGTGAACGTAGGATGGAGTGTGTTAGAGTGTTACGCGTCTCTGGAAGAGAGATTCGTGGGATAGTAAAGTAAGGCACTACCGCTTTTACTGGTTGCGAAGTAGGACACCTTGTCGGGTTTAGTGAAGTTAAATTGCTTTAGCTGATAAAGACGTACAATGATATTTACTTTGTAAAGAGACAAAAATAACATTTTTACAAGTCATGAATTTTACTCTTCCGACGTGATCTGCCTAGTCTTTTCCCAACTTCGTTTGGGGTCAGCTTCTAGTCTTACCAGATGCAGCTGAATACCAATATTTAACGTGGAGTGACTGCCTATCTGACAATCACAACAAAATTTAGTTAGCATGGTCCCCAAAATAATTCAGGTCAGATTCAAATCAGGTCAACAATTTTTTTTAAATGATGAGAATGGCAAAGACTTCCAACACACACTCGTTATGTTTTCATTCGACTGAATTCGGTAAAGACAGAATTGTCTTTAAATCACTAAAACTGTTAAAAATCATTGAATAATGATTTTGATAAATAGGCTAGAGAAATTACAATTGTTTTCAAAGAGTGTTTGGAACAGAAAGAATGACAAACACGGTCGGTTAGTTATTCGGTAACCCATACAATCGGAAGCATGTCCGAATTCCTTGAAGCATCCTGCATATTTGATGACCGTACAAATTGTATTGACTGAACCGATGGGAAAGGAGCATTGAAAGAAAATTTAGGGAAATCCTTGGAATCAACATACTCGTACCTACGGTTGTATCAATTATTCAGGTTTTTGTGGCTTGTACACGGTAGAAAAAGCGTAGGCATCTGCCAAAAAATCCATTGGATCCATTCATTTTCGTGGGCTCTCTATAATGAAAGGAGCGATGATACAATTATCAAAAGCTAAGGTAAATCTCACAGATGAAAATATACCGATAGATGTTCATATTGTCACCTGGTACTACCCCTTTACTAATAAAATCTACAGTTCTATATACAGAGAAGGAGAGGAAACAACGAGCTCAAAATGTTTTCTTTTCTGCCAAAGGGGGAAAAGTTATTCACCTCCTTTCCTGTCACTTAAATTTTGAAAAACTTTATTAGTTTTTTTAAAACTACGTGCTTTGAAAACAAACCACCTAAAGGTTTACATCACCGGTAATATTTTTAACTGTTCCCTACTAAAGTTTCCAAAGAAATTAAAGTACTTACATTAATTACAGAATGTCCACTGTAGAATACATTTTTCACTCGTTCTATGGACGGAATTGCCACATAGTGCGCTATAGTGTGATGTATCATATTCCGATTATTATTTGTATGGCCTAGTATCAAATGATTGCACGTTATTAACTCGAATAAACAGGCCAATGAGATCACTAGAATTTGAATCTTCATATTTCTGAAATTGCGCTTAACACGACTGCGATTCACAGTGAGACAGAACGAAATGAAGAAGTTGAATTGGTTCAGTGAGTGCGACGTCTGACAACAATCAAAGTCAAGAAATGATTGCGATTAGTAAAGAGAGTGGGAGTACCTAAGTAAGTAGGTAAGTAAAGTAGTTGTTGAAATAACATACTATCTATCTATATACTAATAACAAAGCTGAAGGGTTTGTTTGTTTGAACGCGCTAATATCTGGAACTACCAGTCGGTCGGATTTGAAATTTTTTTTTTTGCATTTGATTGCCCAATTCTTGAGGAAGGCTAAAAGCTATTTAACATCACGCATCATCAAGACTCTTAGGAGCTGAGTAAAAAGAAAAGAATGAAAGAACATTAAGCATTTAATAAGAAACGATCATCATTCAGGTGTTGAACATTTTATTATATCATTTTTTTAAATGTGTATTGATGTAATTCGGAGGACACTGCTTCCTGTAACACAGGTTCGCCTAGCACGGGATTCAGGGGCTTCACATGTATGGTTGTAATATTTTTTTAATGTCAAAGTATGTAATTATTATTATTATTTTTATATACCGAAAAATTAAGGTTCGCTTTCCTATATTGCATGTACAATATTTTTTTAGATGATAAGCTTAAAACACTTGTTATAAAAATATTATTTTTGGCATTTTCAATCTCAAATAGCAGCCGGGGGGTTATTTGTAGACTTTCTTTATAACAGTAAAACATGCTCAAGATAAGATTTCCCATAAGAAAAAAGTACTTATTTTCTGGCTTTTATTTAGGTACGATGATGTCCTTTCACCTGGACGAAGTTGCGGGCACAAGCTAGTGAACTATGAACTATGAGCCTAGGAGCGATTGTTGTAGTTAGATCGTTTGTTTAAATAGTACGATATCTACTATTGTGACGCAAAAGTAAAAATATTGACACGAAAATAATGAACAACCGGCAGAATGGGCCCAGCGTTGTAGCGCTTTCGTACCTTTCTTATAATGAAGATCCGAATAATCTCAACATTTTATTCTATGGCAGCATTACTCTATAATGAAACAAATAAAAAAGTTACACCGGTTCCAATTATCAGTAATTATCGTTAAAAATGCTAATCTTATGGCCTAATGGTGCCAATACTTAATTGTGTTCACTTGTTGCCGGTCGGAATGCATTTTTCTCTTTTATGTGCCGCATTGGACTTGTTAAGTTTAGTTTAATGAATAAGTGGTGTAAACATATTCTTTATTTCGGTAGAACCTATCCCAAGGTTTGTAATAGAAAAATATCTTTGAAAATTAAACATCTTTATTTACAAAACTGTACGACTGTCAAAGATTCACGAATGACAGCCGGGACCAACGGTTTAACTTGCTTTCCGAGGCACGGAGGTTTCGGTGCGTAAAGATGGTCAGATATTCTCAGACCAACCGCGTCAAGCGTAGTTTAACCTAATCGATCGACCTGTGAAGCTGTTATTATTTAGTCACGGGACCCTCAATAACAAACCAAAAACTATAACCAACCAAAGAAACAAAAAAAAAAAACTATAGGTACCTACCTAAAATACTGTACAGTTGGAATAACGCCTAAGCTTAAAATTGGAACCAAAGTCAGAACGATTGAAATATTTTCCATGTCATTTCTATCGCAATAAAGATTTTCTACCGAAATTGGAGCTTTCTCGAAACCCAATGATTTGTTAAACAAAGACGTCAATTTTCCGTCCTCTCGAGTTTTTCCCGGCTTGTCTCTTACAGATATATTTGAAAATCCTTGTACATTTTCCAAAGTACTTCGTAAAGTACAGGAAAACTCGAATAAATACACGTTTAGCACTTGTTGATGATACAATATAAATATGAATAAAGTATGGCAAAGCTTTAGCGACGCCTGCAAATGAACTTTAAACCACAATTACGAGAGATTTAATGGATAACCAACTTACTAAAATAAACGCTAATTAAAGCAAACAAATTAAACAGTGAATTTAACGCAGCAAAACAAATTACGAAGGCAAATGTTTTAACTTGCCGTTAAAATATTGTGTTACGAACAAAATTTAATCAAACAAACCCACACCTACGGAATAAAACTTTCGTCTGTTTAATAAGGAAGGGTTGCACGCACTGGGTTGAGTTTGACAATAGGAATCGCAGCGTCGGCATCCTCTATTTTAGGGATGTAACAGCGGCCATCTTAGCAGAGGCGGAGGTGTAGAACTTCACCTCCGCGAATGTTACGTTATGTTACCATGGAGGATAACGTAGGCAGACGTAGAGGTGGATAAAGAAAAAAAGAAAGAAAATGATGAAAGAAAAAAAAATTACCTATCATCAATCATCATCAATTGTAAACAGAAACTGAGCATGCACAGCAATGTCTTAAGTCAAGAACCTTCTTAACACCATCTGATTATGTTTGTCTATGGTTCATAAATTAAACCGGCTCCACTAAACAGTGGCGCACTTGGTACCAGACCTGGCGACGGCGATAACATGAAAGCAAAAACTTGAAAGTTCGAGTTATAAGTATCTCTTCCATAACTCGAACTTTCAAGTTCTTCACATAGTTCTGGCGTTGATTATTAGACCCAGAGGTCTCAGTTGTAACAGATTACAATTCCGTTAAAAACTTTCGGGGGCGGATGCGAAGGCAAAGGTAAGATGCGGAAGTTCCGCATTTGCGGAGGCAGATGCGAGGTTCCATTACAACCCTACTATATTTTTATGCGAGGGTCCGTGAGGAAGGGTACGTATTAGTCCGAAATCCATTCCACGTCTTCCGGCAAAATGTTGGAAACAATCTACTCCCTGTTTTATTTTATGAAAGCCGTTGTCTGTTCCACGTGGCTACCAATCGATATTTCGTGAACAATGGTTGCGTTAACGGATGGGTTGAACATCTCTATTAGAAAGTTTCATTTGTTGGACGTTACTGATTGTTGTGGTTTGAAAATGTTCGTTTGCGTAACTGATTGTGGCTTTCTGTCTGTTCGATTTCAGTATTTTAATTCTGTTCAGGTCGTGATAAGCTTTTGTTCGGGCTGATTAATATTGAGGAGGTAAAAGCACGGTTCGGATTTAATTATTTTGTTCAGACATATTTAAAGGCTTTATAAACAGGGTGGCAGGGAAATCGACGCGCAACCTGTCACAATGGATTCAATGCTGCTGAATCCCCCGTGTTGAAACTCGTTGGTTATCAAAAATAAAAATCTGCTGTTTCATAGAAAAGTGCAACACCTACTCAGTCCAAATATATGGAATATATGGAAGATGCCACCTTGAATTTTTCTTACACTTTTGAGAAAGGTTCATCCAAAATTATGTTGTCTCACAAACAGGCCCATTCCCTTTTATGTGCTCAATTGTAACAACTCAACTCAGGCCATAAGATAAATCTTTGATTGTAACTAATGACAATATCATGTCGTATCGTTCCAACTCATACTATTATTTTTTATTTCATATCCGGTTATTATATCCTTAGTATGTCATGTGTATGTATGGCTTCAGTGCAGTATGGAGTTGTAAGTACAGTCTGTATCCTGTATCTTTGTTCTGTCGTGTTCTCGATACTTGGAATCTGATTTTGGTATTTATTTATTAAAATTTTATGCTCTAGTAAAAAAAAACTGTATTATGATGAACTTAATGCCTGTCCATACCAATAATACACATACCAGTCAACTTTGTGACATAATGGATAGGTTACTCGTAAATAACTATAAAAATCAATAATAAATACTTCCATATGGGAGGGTCTGCTATGCAAAGCTATGAGGTATTTGCTTCATTATTGGTCTAAATTATAACCAATAACGGTCCGTAAATAATATGAATCGGCCATAAGACAACCGAAGCGCGCAGTCGCGTCCCCCGCTTGTTTCGCCTCAGTCTGTCCAGAGCTTTACTATTATAATAAAAATAAATGTAATAAATAAATAATATAATAAATACTAATACAGTCATACATGTAAACAAAATAAACTTTGTCAGGAGATATAACGATCGATAGAGGAAAAAACGAACCTAGAAAATCAGGGCTGCGATGATTCTGCCAATTTCTTACGAATATTCTCGCGTGCCTTCACTCTATAAGATAACCGACTGGGTGCCATCTTATAGGGAGCGCATTTCAGAGAAAGACCGCCTGGACAAAGAAGGACGAGTGAGTGAAACCAGTTTTTTTAAAAATAGTATCCTGAATTTTCAGGTGAATGAGTAATACCTACTATTTTTCTCAGAAAATACAACATTTTCATCAAGCAAACGACAAGAAAAAGAAAAAAAGAACACTAAAAGAAGAAATCAAAAGCTACCGAAGACTATCCTAATATACGCTGTCAACAATATCAATAACTGAATCATGGAACTTTTTAAGTCTCTCATTCTGTTACCAACTTTATCAAAACGGTGCCAACGTGCACAAGAGAACTAAGCCAATAAATACATACGTGTCCACAGTTCCACACATACTATTCCGGATAATGCAGAAGTTTCAAAAGTATTATCACTCTGTGGCGTTTGATAAAAGACTCTCGTTCCCATAACGACTGTAGGGGTAAAAGGGGTGGGACACATTTGGTGACAAGAGTCTCTAATGCCCTCATCTATCTGAAGTAATCCCATAAAATTTTGTGGCATGTTTGCATGAAGCGAGTCTGAAATAATCGTGCAAAAATATTCGTTGATATAAAGTTATAGATCTAGATATTAGGATCTCATAGAGCATAGAATCGTCTAGACTTCTAGAGAATGCAGTACTAATAGAATTTGTGTCGCACTGCGAGTAAACGATGACCTGCTTGGTTTGTATGGAAAGTGTTGACAATACTGCTTGTAGCAGCGGCCGCCGATGTGTCTCCGCTTTCTCCAGTTCAGTGTAAGCTTTTAAATTCTCCACCATGTTGAGAGAATTTGTCTAAGAAGGTCAATAGTAGAGGATTCATAAAACTGTCTGTGCTTGCTGGGATGCTGGGTGTTATTGGAGCGACTTTGCTGACGCATTAATTTTGTAACTCGATCCCGCCATTGCATTTACGCAGTGCAGCAGCAAAAAGCACCGCTACTGAATATATCAGTTTATCTGATTTAGAAATGTCCTCTCTATTTATTTAAAAGTTTACAATAATATAAGTTACAATAGTTTAAGTTTATAATAATATCGGTATAGAAGAGGTATCGATATTTTGAGAATGTAACAGAGCTAGATTGGGCAAGGATGTTTTTAATTTTAATTAAATTAATAAAACATACTTTGTCCTTTGTTTTGTAGTTTACTCTTTTTGGTTTAAGTACTCATCATTATATTATTCTATTTATTTAAATTCACGGATACCAAGAAACTAAATATTTTTTCTAGATAAAATGTTATATATTACACAACAAACTGTCACATTCCCTTCTGGCTGAAATAAGCGAAAAAAAATTGCCATCCGCATTTTTTTTTTAAACTGTTTGTCACTGATGACGACAGGACAAATGTGCGAGGAGTGTGTTTAGGGGAGTCCGTTATCGTATGGGGAATCGACGGGGCTATTACCTCTGGCTATTCAGTTTTATGCTCTTCTTTAAAGAGTACGAAATGGTATGATTTGTGGCAGTGATCGTATGAATAATAATTTAGTACCTACTTATTAACAATAATTCCTCAATCTTAACATGCTACGCCTGTAGCCACGAAGGGTTAAGCAGAGTTTACCTAGTACACCCACATTTGGCCAGTTATGTTTAAGTCCCATGTTATAGGGGGCGAGCCATTGCCATCAACCGGGAACCAATCCGGACTCTGGCCTGCTACTGAGAAATTCCAGATGGAAAACCCCATAACACTTGGCCCGACCTGGAAATTGAACCCAGAACCTCATGCTAAGCAGTAGAACTTTTGACTATTAGACCAGCGAGCTAGTCTAGACCAATCAAAGAACGAATTTTGTTTACTTTATACATGCATGCTTTATAGCATGCGTGAAGGATCTATGTGTGAGCATAGATCGTGTTTAAAAAGTATCGTCCAGTAACTGTGCAATAAGACCCACATTGCGTTGAATACATTCAACTGTTGAACCCGATGCAACGATCATTGTCTTAATAGTTCATGCCAAACCAAACAGGTGGCATTACTCATTACTTCTACCTCCCAGTAGCTATAAATGTCTCAACATAAAATGTTAATTAACATTTAAAAGCATTGTGGAAGTCCGACTCGTGTTGCGTCCATTGTTTTGTTTCGAAACCCGATACAAAATATCCCCTGAAACAGGAGAGCATCACGAACGAAGCTACTGCAAAGATAAACGAAGTGCGGTGTATCTCTACTGCAATTTGTTACTCATTGTGCCCACTGCTCGGTAACAAATCTTGCAATTTATCTTAAAAAAGTTGTTTCATTTAAGCAGAATTTATGGTTCGTGGTTGTCGAGAAAGCTGAACAATGAATACGCGCAATGACTTTTGAATTTATATTGTTTGTCATAATACTTTTCTGAAAACAGCAATATGCACACAAATTGGGAAAAAAATAACACTTTTTCTTGGTACGTTTGCCAAAATTTGCATAGTGGATCTCATCACGGAAGAAAGGGGAACTTTGATCATATTTTTTATTAGACTGAACACAACGTGCATAAATTTTCACAACTTGTAGAACAAAAGTTGTTTATTTTGATGAGTGCAGAAACCTCATACTGGGTGGAGGGTTATAAAAAATATAGGCAGTATAAGTTGATGGGACTGGTGACCTATTTGCACCTGTGGGCAATGAATGCATCTTATTTTAACACCCCACACGAGCTGTTGAGATATTAAAACACTGGGCTTATCTCATAATATTTTTAGAGTGCCTTTGGATAATCTTCTTATACGAGTACTAATGTACCTAACGAACTATTAAAATAAAAATATAATATCGTAACTTAACTAAAAACTGATAACAAACTAAAATATAGAGTCAAAAAATTTCTCTGCATCGCTGTGGACTGGTAATGTCCAGACGCCAGCACATCAAGCTACCGAAACTGTCAAGTTTTCCCAATCAACCTTGAACCTAAGGCCTCATTTACGGAGACGCGGGGCGTCGCGCGTCGCGTGCGGCGTGGCGTCTCGCGGCGCGTCGTACGATTTTCTGTTTACGGAGCGGCGGCGCGTCAAGCGGCACTTATCATCGCACGCGTAAACACAAACGTATGGCAATATAAGACGTTGTTCATAGAGATGCGGGGCGGGAAGCGTGGCGGTGCCCGCCGCTGCACCCGCGGCGAATCCTCAAGCGTGTAGTAAAGCACGCGGCGGGAAACGCTGCGGCGCACGCGGGATAAATTAATTAGTAATTACTAATAATTAATTAATGGCGTTCTGCAATTTCCAAATATGAAGGGCAGAAGATTCCGCCGCGGGCATCGCTTCATCGAGAATTGCCGCTGCGTGCGCTGCCGCGATAAACGCCGCGTGAGACGCGGCGATGCCAGCCGCGGGCGCGGCCGCAAAAACGCTCCATTTCAAGCAAACGCGTCTAAAATCGCTTCTCCGTAAACGCACTCATACAACGCCATATGTTTGAATTTAGTGCGGGCCGTGCCGCACAACGCGACGCGCGACGCCCCGCGTATCCGTAAATGAGCACTTATGCTTTAGTGATAAAGTTGAAAATCTATTAAAGAAATTTGACAGATTGTAGTAGCTTGATGTGCTGACTGACGTCTGTACCCAAGAGACTGGTAGCATTGCCACGTTGTATGTCAGTGCTTGGCCTTATGTGTCTTTTAACATAGGTACCGACATAGTAGTTCAAAATTATTTTTTGTCTCACAAATCAATATTTGTTTATTAATGAGGAACAGTGTTCCTTGTGGCAGCTTCGATATCTTATCAAAAAGTCATGTATTAAGCGAACGTCTAATACCGAAAATTCCCCAACTGAAGTGAGATAAGCAGAGCCTACAGCGATGGGGAGACGCAGGAGCGACGCTTCGACGCGAGATAACGACGCCCCGCGGTAGACCTCGTCTAATTTGTTACTCATTGTACGTCGCGATAGCTGTAATATATCTAGTATTGATAACAGATCGAAGAGGTGCAAGTATCGCTAGATACGGCTTCTTTGTCTTAAACATTTCAAAACTTCAACAAAGTGTTGTGACATTTTGTTTATTTGTTTGTTGCATCTCTAACAGAGGCTACACAATTACATGCAAGTATACATAGAACTGGGACAAATACAAGTGTCCGCTTCCAATTACAGAAGACCACATCATTTAATTATAATCTAGGTACAGTAAGTTTGACAAGGTTAAAATATTAAAATAAATAAAAAAACATAACACGCAAATCATACAAAGGAAACAAAGTTAATTATATAACAAATAAATAATAATAAATACAGAATAACCATAAAAGACAATAGACAAACATAATCACAATGAAAATAGCATCAATTCGTGAGATTTGTAAACAGTTACAATTTCATTTCAAAGGATACTTTAATTCAAGTCAATTCAGAATGGTAGTAATTCATTGTCAATTTACATACTTTATTGTAATTTATAAACGCTAAATCCAAACAGGCTGGCAACAAAACAAACTAGAAGGCCTAAATTATTGCGCTCAGTTAAACTTAAAATTATTGTCATCCATTTTAGATCAAGGAACTGCCGTTCGACTAAGCGTATCCTATGTATAGACACTTCACAATAAATTATACAGAAAGTTTATAGCGTGTTTACTGATCTCCCTTTGGCTTTAGCCCAATAGTGTCAACTGTTAATAGACAGCACACGTGGCACGATTTAGCGGCTGCTCCTTTATCCCCAACGTCCTCCCGCTTCAAGAGATTTTTCACGATTAATTTTCTAGTGTACACACTGTCACTTCCATTTGTTGGCAGGCACCCTTAACAAAAACAAGGATTATTCCATAAGCCCCTCCAGGCTTTGGTATCTAATTTCCTGTTTGTTTTTATTTGGATTTGTTTTGTTTTGTTTATATACAACCAACGCTACTTCGCTAAGTGTTACTGTTAATAGATTAAATGGTATACGAGTATGGGCGGACAATTAATTGCTGTGGCAATTCTCGGGAGACTTCAGCTAATCGTGGTTCTAGCATTAGCGTTAACACGAAATCATTTATTTTGCATTGCGCAGGATTAATGTCCGGAGTCCAGCATGTCTTAAACTTTATCGTAAAATTTACATTAGCGTATCCTGCAGCCGTATCGGATAGGGTCTCATTTATTTCGAAATAAATTATTGATGCATCCTTTTTATCTCCTTGGGGCTTAATTGATTTGTCGCTTGAAGCCGTCCATATTCTTGCTTCTCAATTACGTGTGGAGCGAGTATCGCGAACTGTCGGCCGTTTTATTTATGGTAGGCCAATTGATTGAATTAGTGGACCCCGAGGCTCTTGCCCGATACTGACCTGTTTCATACCAATGAGAATTTATTTCTCTAGCGCCGCCACTTTATTTTGTAAACTTTACGTGGCCGCTTGCATTTTTCTTTTATTTGTTGTATCCATTTGCATGTGTGTTTTAGAGTCTGCATTTATTTATGTCAAATGAAGAGACACCATTTTATCATAATTCGTTCCTGGCGTTTTGTTCAAATACACAAAAAAATCACATCACTGTTTTTTTTATTATTTTAGAAGACAGTTCTTCCTACATTTATTGCAACATAATATAGCTGATAGAGACGATACATCACAATGCCTGCAAAGCCAAAGATAAGTCGTTGCAATATTTAGGGGGATATAAAGTGCGGTGCATTTGGGGTGCGAGTCTGTAAGCCAGTATCTTGGCTTCACTTTTGTTTTCTTAATCATAATAAATTCATACGCTTCCGTTTAGACTGCTTATTTTAAGAGAGCATCGAACGTAACTGGTTCAGTTTAACATTTTTTTAAAGGTTTTTCAAGTTTCTGAGCCTAAGTTTAAATGACACTACCCAATAACTTAATTTACGGCTATAACTTCAGACCAAACCTAATAAGCTAACTTCGTATTGCTTACCAATTTGCACCTACTTATTTAAAATGTTCTGGTGCCATATGAACGGAAGAATTTTTTATGTCTAACCGACTCAAAAACACTCCGAATCACGTGCCACAATATAACGGATTCACTCCATACATGAAAGTCAGAGATAAGCGGGTGTGCAATGCATTCGGGGCCGGGGCTAAAAGCTATACAGTTTTTGCCTTCGCCCTGGCGCAAGCGATCGGTCGTGACTCGTGAGCCGAGGGCACGTGTCTACGATCTGTATCGTGTGCCTCACCTGACGCACAGAGCCTGCACTACGTGACCCGCATTTGCACCGTATGGAAGTAAATATCACATTGAGGATTTATCTTTATGGTATCCGGAAGGTAGAATATTGGGCCTTTTGTCTTTGGGAGCATAACTTTTTGATGGTTTTTAGATGACTGTTCTGTTTTGTGTTTTAAGGGGTCCCATTATACAATGCATTACATTATTTTTGTTGTCGTTTGCTGATATTTTTCAATTTTTTTTAGATTTATCTCAATATTTTGTTGAATCCTTGAGAGGAAAAAATCTTAAGCTTGAAGCAAATATGTTCTAAATTTATTGGTTTTTTTGTCAAACCTTCCTAGAATAACTAATGACTAAACCGCTCTTCTTTAATTACAACAAAATTAAATCAAAAACCCATCGGGTGACCTATCTCAATCCTTGCCAAAACCTCTTACCAAAGCCGACCTAATCCTATACTTATCAACTAACTACGGTTAATGAATATTTTAGTAGGACGGAGTTAATGAAGGACGCCTCCTTTGTCCCGGCTACGGCTTGATTACATTCAGACAGACGTAGGAAAGCACTCGGATATAAAACCGAACTGAATGAGCGAATCGGGTAGTAATAAATGTTCCGTTGATGAAGTTAATTAAGAGTGGTCTGCGCATTATTGCCAATTAAAGTAATGAGGGATGTGTTTTTTGATGCAGTAATTAAGGGTTACTTGCTAGGTTTTTGTTTTGATGTCATTTTCTGTAGATTGGTAAAATTTCGAGCCCATTTCAGGACCTGTAAAAGTCGGCAAAAATGTTTTGTCGAACGGTATAATGTATTTGGTATTTGGCTTTTTGTTTATTAAATTCATAGATTTTATTTTAAACTACATTAAGCAGTTGCACGTTTACAAAAGCAAACGGAAGCAAAGTAACGCATAACTTGAACATATTTATGTAGAGGAAGCTCTACAAAAGCTTAGCAAGTTTTCTGGGGTACGGAAGTCCATTTATTTTTAAACTTAATCTATACTAATGTTTGACACAACATTCGACAGCTTTTAAACTTTAGAAATAAACTAAACGGCACATGTTTCTTTAATAATGAAGACGTTAAATATCACTCATAGACAACTTTACATTTTTGCTCCACTCGATCTTTGACAGCTCTGCAAACACCATCCAATCGATCATTCCCATCAAGATAAAATCATCACCGCAACGTAAAAGTTCTTATCTAGTCTACCTCAGTATCTGTGACGTCACCGCCAAACTGTTAGGCAACATACGTGACTGGCATATGCTGGGAGTCCCAATTGACACGTTCAGGCCGCCACGTGTACAGAATCGACGTTGGCTAATCCCGAGCTACACTATTGCTAATATTTTATTTATTTTGGGATTTGGTGGGTTAATAAAGAGAGGCAGATGCAGGAAGTATTCATTAAGAAGATTAGTTGTAAGGTTTGTTTGTTTTGTGGGTCTTAATTAAAACAACTGAAAGTATAATACGGTATGAAAGTTTGTATGGAAGTTTTTCATTTTTGCTGATGCAAATTCCACGGGACTGTGGACTTGTAAGTACATAAATAAGTGCTTTTTAAAGGCCTATTATGGATTTTAGAAAGATATTGGCACACAGATACAATGTAAAATAGAGACAACGCTCTAGAAAGTTAAACTGTTTTCTAAAGCTTAATGTAAACGTCTTACACAATCAGCCTATAATGTTCTCACTGCTGGGACACAGGCCTCCTTCTGCGAAAGGGAGTAGGCTGTAATCTACAACGCGGCCCCAGTGTGGGTTTTCTCGCGATGTTTTCCTTCACCGTTTTGAGAGCAATGGTGATGAAATAATTTACACAAAGTAAAGCGCCTGTCTGGGTTCGAACCTACGACCTACAACTCGAAAATCGCGATCGTTATATACGGTTATATATGCGGTATATCATATCGCATATCGCCTGCTATTTGATATGATTAATTTAGGTAACCTTAAGGTAAAGTAGACGGTCGATTTAATTTTGAAGATATAATCTTGAATGACGCGATTGTAATTTTATCTAATCCCTTATCTAGAACAATGAAAGCTTTGAATTAGACATGACGACACAATGTTTATTAAAAACTAGATTTGACAAGCGATTAGTGTCAAATCTGTCACTTTCAAATCAAGATTCATGACTGAGCGTCGCCCCGTGTCGTTCTAGAATCTGTGCCTGAGTGCCTATTTTTTATCATTCAATTCTTGGTATTGTCGCTCGTAGACTTACGACGACACCAGCTGCTGAATGTGACCTACTTTTGAGCCGTAGATAGGAACATCCATAAGTATATATCACGATGACTAACAGTTTTTAAAGCTCGTATTAGTCCAGCTAAACCAGAAGGCCAATTCTCGTAATTTCAAACGTTCAAAATCTAGACGCAGTCTCATTTCAGCGACAAACAAATGTCAAAAACTTGTCAAATTGTAGGGAAATTAGAATTATTTTTTGACAGATTGACACTGAGATCAGTCTGTGAACGTTCTTAAAATTACGAGAATTGCCCCTCTGATCTCAGTCTCAATCTGTCAAAAAATAATTCTAATTTCCCTACAATTTGACAAGTTTTTGACATTTGTTTGTCGCCGAGTTGAGACTGCGACTACATTTTGCACATTTTATATTACGAGAATTGGCCTTCTGAATGTGAACGGTCTTAAAATCACGAGAATTGCCCCTCTGGTATGTTTATAAATAAGTCAATTTTGTGTCATCTGCCGGGTTCCAATATGTTACGGATAGTTATAAAATGAACGACCTACAATTTGTTATTAAATCTATAAATATTATAAAATGCAGGAATTTATTATTATTATTTATTTTAATATGCGGTTATTATTATTAGCAGGCATGCTGGAAGAATTATTTATAGAAATAAGCATCACCTATTTTTCTGTTCTGTTTTTTTCTTGTCTGTTTATATGCACATATATTTAGTATAGTAGTGTGTACATAAATTATGGTTATTTTAATTAATTAATTAAAGTCGTTTTTCATGTCTGCCTGTGTGACCGCGTTGTTCTTCCGAACTGCGCAACGGATTTTGATGCCGTTTTCACCATTATTTAGAGGATTTGTTCAGGAAAGTTTGTGTATTTAATACATTCATATGAAGTTACGTAGAATAAAGAAATGTAAATGTTTTGTCAAGTCGTAAAAACCCTAAGAAGCAGGGGCGGGTCGTTAATAAAGTATAAGGCGATCGTGGTCTTCGTAGCGTAGCGTAATAGGCTTTTCGTAGCGCGGCGTAGTGCGGTAGTAGAATATTCGTCCCGTTAGAAACATTCAAAGGTAATCTGACTATTTTATGGAAATAGTTTGGCAGTATGTTTTATCGCAAATAATGAAGAGGTACTATTTTCGTTGGATATTTGAATTTACGTTAGTACCTATCTGCTTATGTAGATATTTATGCAATCCAGAATATTTTCTAAAAGCGTTGTACATAAAAATATTCATAAAGCTGCTTGACATAACTGTTTAAAATATTGAATTTACAAAACCATTATACAACTTAATGTCCCAAGCTAATTAAGAACAACTGCAGCATTATTCCACATACCGTTGTCTGTAAGTAAGAACTCAACTACAACAATAACATAACTTTTAAAATTAATGCAAGCAGATGCAAAACATTCGGCCATAAATGAGTTAATAAGCAGAACTTTTTAATATACAAATTATTGCAGGCGTGCACTCTGCGAAAATCATTATCATCAAGCTTTCCTTGTGCTTTCGGCAGTATGCAAAAGCCGCACGTTACTGAGTCGGCGCGAAATGACGAACTAGAGTGGGGGGCAGTAACCCTCGGACCCTCGAACGGGGAGCTTGTGTCGCTACGCGCCGCAAACATATCGCGATCTCCGCAAACTATAAGCATTTACCGACGATGTTATGATTGGAAATTCAATAATGAACCAAGAACTTATTTATCGGTTAAAGTTATAATGAGTGTGTTTTTACGTGTACAAATAAACTATGCGGTGTAAAGTGAGAAGTGACGTTAATCAGTAGTGTCAAGCATGACCGCGAGTCCAATTAAAAGAGATAATATCGGATGGAACCAGTTCAAGTGTGTAGTGCTTTTGCATCTTTTGTTCAGTTTTCCGTGTGCGACAAAAGGTAAGTGAAAAATAAGATAAGAGTTCGTGTAACCGTAGCTCCAGATTTCGTAGCATGATTAAAATTTTGGGATGGTTAAGATGGCTTAGAGATAAAAGTTCTGAGTTTTTTTTTCATGTTTTAATTTTTTTTCGGTTCTGTTTTTATTAAAGCTATTTAGTACTTAATGAATATTTTACGGTTATTCTAATTTAAAACTAATTTGTATAGTGTAATAAAAAACTGAGTGGAACACGACCGAGTTTTTTCAAACTCAGACTACTTAGATAGTAATATCTTATTATCGAGAACTAATTTATTTTAATTGTATCTCATAAAAAGTTTATTGATATAATATTTCTTTACGTGTCATAAACATTTAATTGACACAGACATTAATTTATATTGCATCCTAAAAAAAAAAACAAACTTGTTTACCAATCTTTGATACTAACGTTTCAATTGGTTTTTTTAAGTAACTATGATATTTCTAATCTCTTTACTTTTATTACCAATCTGTTTTAATAATTAGCATCGCAATTTTTTTTTTTTCTGATTAGAATATTCTTAATTCTTTTCCTAAAGCTCAAAGTCGGGCTCCGCGCATAAAGGAGCACCCAGCTGACACGATAGTTGGACGCAGCGAGCCTGCTACGCTCCGCTGTGTGTCAGAAGGCAAGCCCAAACCAAGCATCCTATGGTATAAAGATGGCTCCCCACTGGCCCCTACTGACCACCCACACAGAGTGCTGCTTGAAGATGGACTGTTGTTTCTTAGGTAAGTCTAAGGGCCGACATACACGGACTGCTCGAGCAGTTAGCGATTGATCAACGTAGATGGACCGCTCTTGCAGTCATAGTCAACAGCTTGAAGCTGCCATTGATAACTGCTGGAGCAGTTAAATGCTCGTCATTCAAATCAGTAGCAACGGGTTTAGAGAAACAGGTAACTGCGCGAGAGCAGTCGACAGCTCGAGCAGTCAGTGTATGCCTGGCGACTGCTTGACCGCACGACCGCCCGAAGCAGTTGCAACTGCTCGAGCGGTTTCGTGTATGTGTCTACGTAGAAGACTGTAGTTCACTATGCAGTCGCAGCTTGAAGCAGTCCATCCTGACTGCTTCAAGCAGTCCGTGTATGTCGGCCCTTAGTACTTTTTATTGCTATCTTTACTTTTGAACGTCACCGTATAAACCGTATTCTAACTTTTGCCCTCTTTGACGTTCATACTGCTAGGGACTTTTAATTTTATTGGCTCTAGGCCACGGTGGCGTTGGAAAGCTTATTAAAGTTCCTGTGGATATTCGGCATTCGTATAGTAACCAGAGGTGGTCACCTTTCAGTATTTTACAGTCGACAGCCGTCGGCCGCCGGTTAGCAAATAGCAATATGTACCTGTATGAAGGTAAAAACGGGTATTTTCGTTCCTTCTTGGTGCATTTCTTTGTCCAACGGTGGACTATTATAGGTTGGGGTGACTTCTTATTGGACATATAGTTCCTTGATAAAAAAACAGGCCCGCTTTTAGCAATCCGAGGGTATCATACGCTTTCAATGCTACGTCAATAGGATTAGCACTTGTCATTTGAGTCTTCCCGTCCGTTATAAGCAAAATTGCGATCACGAATTTGTCCAAACGTGGTTATTGATTTACCATAACTATGGATTTCCCCGGTGACCGTTGTTTGTAGTGGCCATAGAGGATTTTCCGGCAGTGGAAGATCATAGATAGCATATTTGATTATAGTTCATAAGATAGAAGTTACGTATATTGTTCGCTATATATTGTAAATAAGCATTTTAATGTATATGAAATAAGTTACATTGTTGTCAAACCTTGCAGACTGAGTGATGTGACTGTCATATTAATATATTACTATAGTGATCTGCCAAAATATTTTTTTATTATTATTAGATATTAATTACTGCGCCTACATTGCATACTGCAGGCATTGCAGAGATTCGAATGTCTGTCTGTCGTGATAAACGTTCGAGGTTTAATTAATTCATGTTACGCTGTAATTCGAATATAACATGACAGATGGCGCTACCTATCATTGTTATGTCTGGCTTTACGGGTGTTAGGTTGTATTATGCATATTTTGATTTAAATTTGTTACTATGCGAATAGTTTTTTAATATCTGGCCTTTCGAATAACCTTTTTTTTTAATACATGAATATAATGTTAAAACCAATAACCTTAGTGCGCGTGATCAGGGGGCCTAAAAAGGCCACTTTGGCAGAATCATAATAGAATAGGATAACAATATGGATCATATTAGAAATCATAAAATGATCACAAACTGACAATTCATAATATGATCTGTGTGCAATTCATATCACAATAAAATAACAATAAAAAACCAATTTGATTACTAAAAATTGTAATGAAAAATTTACCGATTAAATTACGGTTTTTTTTTCATGCGGCAATGTTTACACCAAATATGAAATTAAATTTTACGAAAAATTAGAAGAATTGCTAATGATCTGCTGGGAATTCAGGAAATGAATAGCTTTTAGAGGTATTGCCTTTATAGGCCCCCAGTTTCAGTACACAATACTGCATTGTTATAGGTATAGGTACCCAAAGCCAGTAGCGTTTAATATTGAATAGAAAAGAAAGAATATACGTTTATTTGCGGTAAACATGACGCATTAAAAGAAACCAAACAAAAAAAAAATGAACTGAAAATTAACGTTTGAAAGAAAAGTGAATGTGAATGGATTGAAATAGACTGTCATATTCACAGTGCTGTAACACGCGATAATACTTATGAGGTATTTTATAAGCTGTTCAAAACGATATAACTAAACTGTGTTATATTACTGTATACATGATAAAACACTTAATAAAATACAGCAAAAAGCTTTAGACATCGCGGCGTATTTCAATGTACAACATACTCGTCAAAATACATACAAAGGAGTTTTTATTAAACCAAAAAAGTAATGCTACAAGTACTTGAATGTAATACCACTGAATATACCGTAACAAAGACATGAAGTAGAATTAATATAACACACTTTGTGTAATGACGGTTGTATAAGATCCGCAAGCCGACGGGCTTTTTTTTTTTTTTTTTTTTTTTCAGGATGGGAAATCATCAAATGACTCCTCCCGCTCTGGGTGGAGCAGAAGGGAGTGTCAGACTCTTACTGACTAAAACCCACCCGTGTTCCTTCCTTAGCCCTTTATGTACCAGGGCAGCGGTAACCCTTTCGGACGATCCCGCTACCCCGGCAGGCTTCGGCCCTGTCGGGCCCCGTCATCTATGCTGACATCTCTTTGAGGCGCACGTGGAACACTTACGCGCCGTCCGGCACGGGCCTGGTCCTGATCGGACGGAGAGCTACCCATTGCTCTCCGCCCGCAGGCCCGCGCCTACGGTGGCCGGGAGTCGTCACGCGGCTCCCGACGCCCGGAGCGTCTCCCTCGGCGGCTGAGGCGTGAGGATCTCTCCCTCGCCCATCCCGCCACCTCCTTCGCTAGCATGACTGCTTCGCAGAAGGAGGTGACCGCCTCCCACTCCCTCTCGCCCCGGACCATGGTTTGCACCAGGGCCGGGCGCGAGAGGTCGCCGCCGCTGCCGATCGCCTCTACGAGGACACGGCGGTGCTCTGCCCAAGCGGGGCAGACCTCCACCGAAGCCGACGGGCTTACACAAACTTTTCATGGTTATTGTACTATTTATATGAAAAGTTTATTGAATAAAGGTTATGTCTGTAAGCAATGTTGTTATAATAGGAGGTTTATTTATTAGATATCGTCTTAAGTAATGAACAATATGAAGTTATTGTAATAAAAAAATAAAAAAATGAAAATCGTTTATTATCAGGCGTCATCGGCCCATAGCGTGTTAGTTTTACCAAAACTTTAAAACTATGTTAGTAAAATGAATATACCTATATACCGTTTTATATTGGATAGTGGTTCTCAATACAAACACTGATGACAATTCTAGGTAAAACATGGTATGGAGTATTTAATCCATATTTCAGGAAAAATTTTGGACTTAGTGAAATGTTTGTTGAGCTCACTACTGGCACCCTCAAAAACCATAACAATGACACTAAAGACGATTTTTTTTTTATTTTCGCAGTGGCTATCTTGAATTTTCATTTTGATCTCACTATCGGCATTAGCACCCTTGAAAACCATGAAAACTATCTACTACAATGTAGTCGCATGGAGAGGGTGCATAACGATTTTTTGCTACGCGACAATTTCTACCAGTTTACTGCTACCGCAAGCCACGTTAAAGAACTTCGTTCCTACAACCTAATAACGAACTGGAATGATGAAGGGTGATCTTATAGCTTTGAAAATAGGCTAATTAGGCTAGATATACCTAATTATATGATATAGGAACTATTTGGTATTCAAACCACAAACATTACAAAGAAAAAAAAAAGTGTGGGGTCGGGAGAACCCCAGCAGGAACGAAGTTCAAAATGAAAATACAAATGGCGGCTGTGAAAATTTGTAAATGACGAAAATTTTTATCATTTTCGTAGGAAACATGGCTTTAGTACCCTCGAAAAAACGACATCCATCAAAAAATTCCCAGCCGCCATCTTGGATTTTCATTTTGACCTCACTATTGGCTTCAGCACCCTCGAGAACCATGAAAGCTATCTCTCTTTCTCTTTCTATTATATATTATTAAAAAGTCGCATGGAGGCATACCACTTTTTCGTAACGTGACGATTTCTCCTAGTTTACTCCTCCGCAAGCTCCATTAAAGAACTTCGTTCCAATAAAATGAGGCAAAGCCAGACATACTGCAAGAATAACTTCACTAGTAGGCTGTAGAACACAGTCCTTGGCACCTCGTATATTCTGTTACACTATGTGTTTCGCGTGTTCCCTCATAAAAACAGCCAGACTAATTTGGCCGGAGTTTTTATTGTTGTGTTAATTAGAGGCAGAAAAAACTAAAGTACATGGTGTTTTATTACGCCTTGTCTTGACACGACATAAAAAATATAAAGCGAAAGAACTTGCGCATGGAAATAAACCCGTCCAAAAGGTTTTCTTCTTAATGTACATTTTTTTTTTAATTTGTCAGGGACTTTACTTAGCTTTAAGGCTTACCTAAATTGGTTTTTACTTTTCACATTCTTAAAGCGGGCCGAACTCCATAGTCGTTCTTGGCATTTATTTATAGAACGTACAACTCACTTAGCCAGAGGCACTAAATTAGTCAAAATCGATGCAGTCTAGACACCTCCGGGAAACGTTCACATAAATAGGTTATAGGACATGTACATGACATAGGTACAATCGCAGACAGCCAAATCAGCCTTTCTATTTCAAAACAACCGGTAACAAATATCAAAATCACCTGAGCACCGAACATCCGGAAAAGCAGCAGCAATGTTTCGAACAAAAATCCTTTAATTCATGTTTTATATCCCAACCTATAATTTAACGCTACTCGTGCTCCATTCAAAAAACTACCCGTACACTATGACCGATATTGAGTTGATCGTTAAATTGTAGGGTTATGCGAGGAAAGAAAGAAAACGACGAGGGTGTGTATTGGTGCGTCGCACGCAACTCCGTCGGTGAGGCGGTCAGTAAAAACGCCACGCTCACCATCGCTGGTAAGTACTGATTCATTGCGTGTAAGTACGTTTAAATTGCCTGTAAGTACTGCACTTGCATGTGGGGTTTGAATAATCCATGAAAACGTAATGGTAGGGGTACTCTGTTGGTATACATTCACAAATTGATACTGGTATTACGTAATAGGCGTTTGTGTTTGAATTTCAGGTTCCAAATGTGGGTTTAAAGCAAATAGCCATTAATCAAGCTCAGAAATAATATTTGAACACTCTAAACAGAATCCCTATTACACAATAGGCGTTTAATGTTAATATTATTAGAGCTCAAGTAAGGTTAGAACCGATTGCCATTTGTCAGGCTCGGTAACAATCCCTAGAAACTATAACGAGTTTGAAACAGAATCTTAAGTACACTTTACCATTCAACCCTAAACTTCTGAATGGTAGCAATCCGAAACTTAATAATTAAACTGTACCTGTGTATGCTATAAGTGTTGCAAACTTCGATAGTGCCTATTATGGCTTTCTTAATGAAGATACTTAATTGAACTAGCGAAATGATACTTTTACTTCAATGAATTCGTCTTTGTTGCAAAACACAAATATCATAATCGTCACAAATACAAACTTCCAGTTTATGTCTATAAATAAACTGAAATCGTACCCTTTCAGTTGGATGGAATCGATGTCGACAAATATATTCACCTTATTCCGATGTTTGCAAATGTAACTAGACACGGTTATGCCGCTGTGCGGTAAACCGCTAAAAGGTTGGGTGAAATCTTTATTTGCTTACTGATCTTCGTTGCGGTCTTTATGGAGTAATGCTATTACTTTGTGTGACTGCTATTACTGTCAGGTATAACAAATTGATAAGTCGTGTATAGTAGTCAGCAAGGGCCTTTTTAATAAAGATTGGAGAACTCGCTTAACAAAATAATAAAAAATGCAAAGATATACTTACAAAGTAGAATATAGTATTATTTTAATAAGGTACTGGGATAAAAACGGTTATAAAAACCTTTATAAAAATCACTATAAAAAAAGAAGTTTTGTTGCTGCATAAAAAGTTTTATTTCTAGTTCTCCGCGACGACTTCAGAGTTGAACCCCGAGACGTGAAAGTGGCCAGTGGTGAACCAGCCACGCTAGAATGCTCCGCTCCTAAAGGCGTCCCGGATCCGGGCGTGCACTGGACGAAGGACGGCCAAACTTTAGATGTAGAAGTTAACGGGAGGTAATTAATTCTGGAGTTCGAACTTGGTCCACTATTTTGGTACCACATTGTTCACTTTACATAAATATTGTCTTGTTTAGTGCAGTCAATATTTTAATGCCGAGAGTAACCAAACAACGTAATTTATTTTGCGTGTGAACGTTTATTGCGATCTGCCTGAGGCATGTGTTTCATTTCGAATTTAAGTTACAATGATTCATTATTCTTGAAAGTATCTGGTTATTTTCGCTCTTATTAAGATGATAAACAAATAACAGCCGTAATTTAACTTACGTCTCTTAAATTAGTCTTTTGTTTCAGAATAATGATTGTAAATGGTGGTGATCTCAGAATATTAGAAAGTCTTCCAGCAGATAGTGGTGTATATAGGTGTGCTGCGTCAAATGTAGCCGGGGAAAGACAATCTCGTCCTGCGACATTGCTCGTGTTACGCAGACCACATTTTCTTGTGAAACCTAATAACATAACGGCATTAATAGGCCAGAATGTTGAATTTCACTGTCAGGTAATATAGTGGAAAACTAGTCTGCTTATTCATTGAACTTGTCAACCACAATGTCCTTACGGTTGATAAGAAGACACATTCAATTCTGCTTTAAACTTAGCTTGGAAATGACTTTATTTTATCATTTAATCGCATTAACACCCACTTTTGTATATTTTTGGTCTATTTCATATTTGTCTTATAAAAATCTCTTGTAATTTTAGGCATCACCAGAGTCCGATGTGTCAGTAACGTGGTCTCGAGATAATGGCTCATTATCGCCATACGCGATCATTCGTCGAGGATCTCTCAGAATAGATCGCGTTGTTGCTACTGACGCCGGTACTTATACTTGTAGAGCAGAGAGCCAAGCGGGGAGCAGCGCGGCAGCAGCTACACTCACTCTTCATTGTAAGTTCCGGATTTAGTTAAAAATTTCGTTAATATTTTCGAAAGAACGTCTTATGTTGTTGTGAGCGCTGCTTTTTCACTTTTTGACAGTCCAACAACTGTGTGTGCAACATCATCATTTGTTTTAACTGTTCTTAATTGCTAATGTTTGCTTGCTTAGAACACTTGAAAATACAGTTTGAAATGGGGTTAACGTTTTTGAAATATTCTCATAAAAATTGTTTTCCTAAGAAAACAGTCAAAATAATTATGTGAATTTGTTTTAGCACTACCTCATTTCACGAGAGTGCCTTCAGACCAAACTGCATGGGAAGGTGAGGCGATATCTTTTCAGTGTGAGGCTGAGGGTGCTCCGCCACCTGTAGTATTCTGGACTATGGAAGGATCGCAGGTAAGGATGTAATAAATCATACTAATCCAACGGGAATATTATGACTTCATAATACTCCATCTAAGCCTTTTTTCTTTGCGGTCCTCTTCCTCTCCTCTCTGTCTTTTTCTCTCTCTCTCTTCTTTTTCTCTCTCCTTCTTTGCGAATTTAAATTTCATTGTAGCTGCACTTTGGAGGTTGTTGATTAGCATTGCTACAAAATTAAATGTTTCACAGGAATTAGTGTTCCCAAAATCGGCTCACGGTACTGGGTCTTTGTACCTAGACAGAGTTACGACACAACATGCTGGTAGATTGACGTGTGTTGCTGTGAGTGCGGCTGGCAGTGCCTTGCATACCGCCACATTGCAGGTTAGACCATTGTCATCTTTAAGACTTAGAAATTCTTTGACAATCGTTTTTATATGGAGTATTTTCATAATCATTTGTTGTTTCTTCTTAGGTGTTAAGAAGAGAAGCTAATTCATTTAATGGAGATTTAGAATCATCGTCCCCATATCCAGAGTTGTCGAAGCATCTAAATCATCAGCCGATGACCCAATATGAGTTGATTCAAGCTCGTCGGTACTTGCAACAAGATGTTCTAGCTTTGAGGAGAGTGGAAGGAATATCTGCTACTACTGTTAAAATTGTTTGGGATGTTAGTACAATAATTGCATATATTTGATTTTTGGATGAATGTATTGTTGATAATTTCATATTAATTTTTATTTGGTTTCAGGTATTAACGGACTATAACGAATATTTAGAAGGAGTAAAAATATGGTTTAACGGTACCTCCCTCAACCGACAATATGTTTTAGAAGAAGACTACCAGCATTCCAATATATCTTATAAAGAAAGTTTAGCTGATTTTAGGAAGTATGAAAATTTTTCAATGACCACAGTTCACAATAGCGGGTCGTCTAGTCATATTTTAACTGGCTTATTGCCGTATGCTCAATATGATGTATTTTTAATGCCATTTTACAAATTGTTATTGGGTAAACCTTCCAATCTGAAGAGTGGTGTCACTGAAGAAGACGGTAAGAACGATTTTAAACTGAATAGCTTACTGTTGCATGTAATTAAGGCATCACGGTATAACTACAGCATTAGATGAATGTATTGTAGTTCCGACGGAGCCACCGCAAAGCGTCACAGCGGGAGTGATAAATGCGACGTCAGCGTGGATTCGGTGGGATCCGCCGCCCCCGCATACATGGAACGGCGAGCTTTCCGGTTATTTGGTCAGTAGAAAATAGGAATAGAATTTTCTATTGACATTTGTTTAGTTGATTATAATTTATAGTGAGGTTACTTTTGTTTTAGATTGAGGTTCGTGTGGGTGGTAGTACTGGAGGTCGAGTGGTTGGTCAAATGTCACTAGGCGCTCGCACGCGCGCGGCCGCGGCCAGCTCGCTGCGCGCCGGCGGGCGGTACAGCGCGCGCGCCGCCGCCGTCACGCGGCGCGGACACGGCCCGTTCAGCGCGCCTGCGCACATACACATGCTGCCCACGCAGTCGCAGAGACATTACGTACAGTAAGTACCCTTGTTGTATCATTTGTAGAACTTCATCACGTTGCCAGCCTAATGTGCCTATAGCAAACGAGGCACAAAAAGCACAGATTGTCTTTTTGAAGTCATCAAATGTGTTTACTCATACTGCGGTATATTCCTAAAACCACTTGATATGACAATTTCCTAGGAAAGCTTTTACCGACAGTAGTTGTCTCCAGCGGCGCGATGAACCAAGCGGTATGAAAATAAACATTTTGTTTCAGAACCGAACCATCGACGGACAAGGCGATAGTGTCAATGTTCCAAGAAACTTGGCTGCTGGCATTATGTCTAACTTTGTTAGTGTTAGTACTGGTCGGCACTGGAGTCATTGTTTACATAAGGCGAAAGCAAACGAAGCAAAGGAAAAGCCAAAACACAACTGGTGAGATGAGTCACAACGAGATCTATTCTTGTTAAACTAAGATGTGTTTGTCTAGCTAGGACTAAAAAATATATTTTTGGCAGGTACAGCTATTGTCAATGCTCAACAATGCCTCTTAGGCAAGGAAGCTGTTTGGCTTAGAGAAAGGCCAATGTTCGAAGGCTCAAATGAACCTAGAATAGAAATTTTAAATTGCCACCAAAGTCTTTTACATGGTAAGGAAATTCACGTATCTCATATTAGATACAGACATTGTTTAGAATACTGTTTTTTTATATAATCTTGGTTGGTCTCCTCTAGGTGGTCACTCGATAGGAACTATGGCTATGGAAGCCGAGTACAGTCTTCCACAACATACAAATGTTATGAATCCAATACCAGAAGAAGCTCAATTAAGGAGACTGCAACCAGAACCTTATGCGTCCAGTGCTATTTATACCGAGTTGAACTATCAGGTTTGTATTAATTTGTATTTTTTGTCTCAGATCATATTGTAGTTGTGGACTTTTTTTCATGTCTCACTTTGGATATAGGATTTATATATTTTTTTGTATTCGATTTTTTTTTTGTTTCACTTCTAGTCTAAGCTCTTTATTAGTGAACTCAAATTTTAGGATCACACAGATGCAGAAGATTCGTGCATGAAGTGCGCTGTAAGCCCAGGCTCATACGACAACAGCATGGTCAGGTCCTATGGAGAAAGCAATCAATACTCAAATGAGGAATGCTCCACGTGCTGTCGAAGTAGCAGTTCCACTCTCACAAAAGACTACAGCGAGATGACAAAATGCGGGAACGATGATGAAATGCAAGATATGTCAATAGAAGACTGTCCCTCTTGTAAAACAAATCATTCAAGGTCTTCAAGCCATCACGATGGCAACAAAGATTGGGCCATGGCCGAAGTAGAGTATGACTACCCACAATGGCATTGGTTGGGAAGAGAAAATACTTTTAGACAGACCAATCAAGAACAGAGGTACGCAAGTGAAGGGAGGAGCGATCAGGATTGTAGGATGAATTTATGTGATATTCTGCCACCACCGCCTTATGAAAGGTAAAGATTTGATTAACACTGCTGCAACAGCAACCAATTACCATAAAAAACCACAAACTTAATAATTGCTTTTATCCATTTGCAGGGAATCGCCATATCGAGAAATGCACGCATTCACAAATCACTCAGGGACATCAGGTTGTTCAGGTCATACGTATAGAAGTTAATTGAATTGTAAATTAATATCACTAGGATGTAATACAAGCAATATTACTTTATAGTGAACTGTACAAATGTATAAAGGATTTTGCATATTATGATCGTTAAGGTAAAGTGGGATATCTGTTACACCGTCGCGTAATGCAATAAAGCAATAAGAATTTTCCTGAGATAGAATTGCAGTCTTGTCTTGTAAATAAGCTTTGAATTGGTATCGTGTGCTACTGTGTTAAAATAGTTTAGATTCACAACAATATAATACAATTTACGAGTGCATAGAGCTGTACCACTAGTCTGGATAGCACTTATCTACACTGCCTCTATAGCAACGTACTTAAAATCTTCGGGCAGGTTTATGTCTACACCTTTCCCGCCACTTCGTATAATAGAGAAGTCAGTAGGATGTATATTACATATTTGATTGACTTCTAGCTTTACAATGAGATAAGAATTCAGGTTTAGTTTGTTTACATAATTAAGAACCAATCTATGCTTTGGTGGGTGTAGTTTCTGTAGTCTGTGGGTGTAGTTACGCGACGGTGTAACAGACGGCTTTCGAAGGTTGTAGTTCTTGTGGATGTGTTTACAAATAGACTGCTATGTAACGTAATGTAGGCATTAGGTTTTCATCTTTCTCTAGTGACTGTGATATAGTATAATTTCGTATTCAAATTTACGTTTTATGTAAATATTTTAAAATGTTTGATATCCTTATACAATTTTATCATTGACGTATTTATTGAGTGTAGCGAGTTAGGATTTCGAATGAGAACCAAATTTTTAAAATGAATATTTTAAACAATCACAGTTGTATATCATTTTGTACTGAGACAGGATTCCTACACTGTATCGGAAGATAATTTGTACTTTGTAAAACCAGCTTAATTAAAACTGGAAGAATTTTTATCTGTTTGTTTTACTTTTACTTCCCCAAACAATGGTAGCTGCGTCATTAAATTCCGGATGAGATGACCTCTTGATCTTAAAGAGGGACTCCAGGGACTCTACAATAATTGTTAGCTTAATACAATTTCAAATCAGAATGAATGTTTTTTGGATAGCTAAAAAGGTCACAAATATATTTTCAGTCTACCAAACCGTGTTCAAAATTTGTATAAATACATTGATGCAGAAAATGAATAACCATGTCGAAAAACCAGGTGTAAAGTCATCGTGAATTCCGAAAAGGTATACGTAATTACGACACCTTTAATAATCTGCTACAGGTACCTACAAAAAACTTTTACAGCCAGTACACAAAGATCTACTCACAATTAAAAATACTTTACAGTGCAATAAACCCCCGAATGGCTTGTAAATCGTCGCAAATGAATGGTAGCGTTCGCACTCAAAGAACCAGTTACCTACAAAGATTTAATACCCCTATAAAAGTTTAATTAATTGATACCTTTAAAGTTAGTCCTGGTAAAAGCGGTTTATTTATTGACGATGACGTGCAGAAGCGGCACCACCACCGTGCAAAGTAAGTAATATGAAAGTCATGTTCAACTGTTGAGGGTAATTGTAGAACACAATAAAAATAAATTATAATAAAAATATATATATAATCCAGGGAAAGAAAAATTGCAATTCCACAAACAATGGGACACTTAATATCGTGTGTGAAAGTGATGGAGCTATACGGACGTCTAGCTGTCGCACACAGTTGTCTGCACGATACAGGAACTCTGATGGACGCTATTGCAGGTGCTAAATTTGTAGCCAAATTCTGGGGCCGATTCTGTTTAGATTGCAACAACACGCTAAGAAGAAGGGACAGAAAATAGAAAACTTTTTCAGTTGGTGCTAAAATCAACGATCAAGTACAGGTATAGTTGCAATACTAATTGTGTACTAATTTTCTTTAACTAAGCTTATATTTGTTTATTACTCAGTTAACATCGTCAGATCATTTTCTTTCGTAACAAAAAAACATTTGAAAAAACATTTCGCCTGATCAATTACTTCATCGTAATTTCGACTAGAAATAGTGATTAATTAAAAAGTACGTCGATAAGCATATGGCCATAAAACTATTAGAAACTTTTTATCGTTAATTAATACTGTTTCCGTACTGCTCTAATTAAGTAGAGGGACATAGTTATAACCCCAATTTAAACGATAAGGGTTGTGATTGCAGTGACGATGCAAGTTTGACCCCCGATATTAACCCAACAATTTCGTATTGAATTAATTTTTATTGTAAACTAAATGTATTAAATAGTAGTAATCATAAAATGGGGCTTTTATTGACCAACATTGTAATCGCGAAAAATGTATCAACTGTCCAATACAAAACTTCAGTACAGTCATGAGCACCAATATGTCAACACTTGGCAACTTTCAATTGCGATTTTTTCGTGAAATAACGAACGCAACATTGAAATACGACACATTACATAAACCTATGGGTTCGAAAATGCTATGTTCGTAACAACATATAATTTCATTCAAAAATAAAGGAGTAAATCGCTTTTGAATAAAGCCGAGTGTATACATACTTTTGCTCGTGACTGTACCTACTCGACTCAAATGTTTCGAATGGCACAATATTTTTTCGCGATTACTTACGATGTTGGCCCCATGGAGAAAGTTGTTCAGTTTGATGGTCTGTACCACACCCTTAAATTTGACGACACCTTTCTTGTACACCCTGTATAGCATCGGTACAGATGGTCCTTCTTGTAAATATTTTTTTTTATGAAAACGAGTCTCTTGTCGTAAAAATCATACAAAATGTAAA
The DNA here is from genome assembly GCA_947507525.1 of Apamea epomidion. NCBI lineage: Eukaryota > Metazoa > Arthropoda > Insecta > Lepidoptera > Noctuidae > Apamea > Apamea epomidion. The sequence goes on along the minus strand of OX382238.1, from coordinate 9,326,086 downwards.
ATATTGCGTGATCAGATCATTAGTTGACTATCTAAAACCACCCAAATTAGCAACAACTTAAACAAAAAAGCAAGCTCCTGCTTGACAGTCTTATTCCGAAAACCAATCCCTTTCCGACATTTCCAACCTCCAGATATCATTACAAGCATATGAAAAGTGGCCCCACAATTACACAAGTAATCAGCTTTTCTTGTAAATAACTAAGCACGTACCTATTTCTGCGTGGCGTCATCGCAGGCTGTGTCCAAACGGAGGGCGTTGCCATGACAACAGGTTTCATACTCACCCTAGAGTGCACCCTTGTTATTAATACCCGTAATAATTAAACTTGATTGCATTTCACACCAGGTGTTGGATGACTAGCAAACTAATAACTGTTTGAATAGACTAAAGGTGTAATTTGTTTCGAAAGATTAAGTCGTTTGAGAGCAACAATAAAATTTTGTTATGAAATCTTTTAATGGGTTTTTTTCATATCAAAGTTCAATCAGTGAGAAATTAATGGAAGCTAATTTAGTTATTCATGATAGACATATTGCTGTTTATAATGGCATGATATGAGTGATGAATTTATTTTCGCTATGAATAATGAATGTCGGTTTCCACTTTTCATTTCAAGCATGTGATGTAAAAGTGAAGTCATTTATTAATAATATTGTCAAATTCAATTAGTAAGAGAATTCACATTCACATCCCGTCCCATACAAACAAAAAAATAATGCTCCTTTTCATATTCACTTTGAATAAAAATCAGAAATTCAGTACATACAAAACGAACGTGACTTCTCCTAAATGATATCTCGAAAGCTCCACAAATTTTATTTTCTTTATTAATCAGCACTCCCCCTGTGGGGCAATTTTGTGAGTGAAGAGCTCTCTGCCGTGTTCCGAAGTCAAGAGTCAGGATGACAGAGAAAAATTGAAAGGGATACGCGTGCTGCTGGAGTGACAAGGAAAAAACAAATGAATGTCGGCGCGTTTGACGTAAATGACATTGAGGAAGGCAGAGGCCGCTATGATTAGAATCATTACTTATGCACGAACACTTATGCAAATACGCTGGAGATAAAATTTTCGTCACGGATGTGTGTGTAATCTTCTCAGATAAGTAACTAGGATGCCTACTTTACTGAGGCATTGAAGATAGCAAAACGTGACAAGAATTTGTTAAAAAATAGGTATTTATTTATTTTATTATTTATTTATGTACACAATAAAATTCATACAGATACATAAAGAAACTGCTTATTTCTTAAGACACTTCTTCCGGCAGACTTGCGAAAGGAGAAATGTAGAAAATAGTGTGAGAACAAGAAGCGACAACTAGAATATTAAATATAATGAAAAAAATTAACATATGCTTAAATAAATACAGAATAATGGTACATTTAAAAAACATTAGACACATCTAGATAAGACTCAGATACCTACTACAGTGCAACCTCGATATAACAAATTGGAAGAGAACAAGTAAATATTCGTTATATCAAGTAATTCGTTAAACTGAGGTTTGTTATATTGAGGTTAGGTTGGTCTAAAATTTGTTATAAAGAGGTAAAAACGTGTTGAAACCTGTCGCGACTGAATCACATACGGAAATGTTATGTAAAGGTAAGGTTGACAAAATTCGTTAATTAGAGGTTTGCACTTTTTTTTTGATAGTTGAAAATTCGTTTTAAACAGGTTGTTCGCTAAAAATCTTCGCAATGTAAAGGTATATTTTACATTAACTCTTATGGACAATTCAAGGGGATTACGAAGAATTCGTTAAATCGAGGAATTAGTTATGTTGAGGTACGTTATATTAAGGTTGCACTGTATCTAGATAATGGTAGGTATTTAAGTCTACTCTAGGTAAATAAATACCTGTATATATAGATATATAGATATATACGCGTATAAATTATAAAAACATTGTTATGTCACTACAAGGACAGCTAACGTATAAAGGCGAGTTTAAATAGTACAGCCAGTGAGTTAGTACCACCAACAATTCATTGGTAAAACATCAAGAATCAATTTACTTAAAGACAAAATCAAACTTCACTATCATCATTTACTATCAAGTGTAAGACATTATCCTCTTCTAAACATAATCCTCCCACATAGATTCCCACAGAAAACCTCATAAACCTGTATCTATCAAATGCAAAACAGCAAAAAGCGCTGTATAAAGTGGACATTCAACCCAGGCGACTAAAAAGCGCTGTATAAAGTGGACATTCAACCCAGGCGACTAAAAGCCAGACATAGATATTTCAGCTCTATCAAGTACAATACAGCACGAATTAATTGACTTAGATAAAAGCTTGTCTGACAACGTTAAATATTTCACCCGGGGATATTTTAATTTGTAACCATTGAGTAAATACGAATGGAGTTTCAACACGTTACATTTTCACGAGTGGTAAAAGGTATACCATCTATTACTTATTATTATCATTATTTACAATTTTAGGGTTCCGTACCCAAAGGGTAAAAACGGGGCCCTATTACAAAGACTTCGCCGTCTGTCCGTCCGTCTGTCTGTCACCAGGCTGTATCTCAAGAACCGCAATAGTTAGACAGTTGAAATTTTCACAAATTATGTATTTCTGTTGCCGCTATAACAACAAATACTTAAAACAAAATAAAATAAATATTTAAGGGGGGTCCCCATACAACAGACGTGATTTTTATAGAAGGGTTCCGTACAATTGTACGGAACCCTTCGTGCGCGAGTCCGACTCGCACTTAGCTGGTTTTTATTCATTATTTCAATTATTGGGAAATCCGCTGACTAACATATGTATTTTATTAACGCATTTACCAGTTACCATTCTTATTTTTCTTTTTTTATTCTACTGTTTAAAAGGATATGGCTACATAATTGCTACCCTGAAAAGTTATGTTAGTTGACCGTAATATTCACGCTTTGTAAACAAAATGGTGATCATAGACGGTGATTGCATAGCCAAAGCGAGTTGGTTTGTTCTTTGCTAGGTATTATACAGTAGACGCTATGTCACGACCCCAACGAATGCTGGGCCCTTTTACAGAGTTCGTATTATCACTCCATGTGCTTATCAATCTGTGGTACGACACAGCTGTCTGCTGTAATTTAGTTAATATTTTCCTTCTGAGAGATCTTAAACATTACTGAAAATTGGATTTGATGAGACACTGAATTTGCATAGTAATTATATTTGTGTTGATAAATTACCATTTAATTATATGGACATCATTAGGAAACTCATTTTGGAGTGCGCTATTATTGAAGATTTTTTTAGGGAAGAAACAAAGAAAGAAAATACTTTTATTTAGCACAGACTAAAATACACACAATACACCAGAGGGGCAATTCTCGTAATTTTAAGAACGTTCACAGTCTGATCTCAGTCTCAATCTGTTAAAAATACCTGTAATTTCCATACAGTTTAACAAGTTTTTGACATTTGTTTGTCGCCGTGATGAGACTGCGACTGGATTTTGAACGTTTTAAATTACGAGAATTGGCCTTCTGATACATACATCAGATAAAAACAAATGAAACATCAAATAAAAAGTGTAAGAAATTAGCAGGAAAGTATGCCTCACGGCTGCACCAAAAAGGCCCAGTTCAGCAAAAATGCCAGGCAACTAGTACCTGACGCTGGTTTGAAGTATAGTATAACTACCCTTTTTTTGCGTGGGAAATCATCAAAAGACTTCTCCCGCTCTGGGCTGAGCGGAAGCGCGTGTCAGACTTTTACTGACTAAAACTCACACGTGTTCCTTCAGTTGCCTGTACCAGGGACCACGGTATCTCTTTCGAACAACCCGCGGCCCTGGCAGGCATCGGCCCTAGAGGACCCCGTCAATTCGTGCTGACATCTCTTTGAGGCGCGCGTGGAACACAACGCGCCGCTGAGCCTCGCCTGGTCCTTACCGGGTGGCGAGCTGCCCATTGCTCGCCGCCCGCAAGCCCGCGCCTACGGTGGCCGGAAGTCGGCGGTTGACTTCCGTCCAGGGTATATAACTACCCTGCGTTTGCAATTTATTTGCCAAACATATATACAAATATGAGTTATTGGAAAAATAACTTTAATACCTACACAATATAGTTCAGTTTACGCTACAACTTCAAACATTTTTATAACTTTTTCATTAGTACTAGTCACTCTGAAATCAACTGAATTGTCACTACACTAAAGTTGATATTTGTTTAACTTGAAATAACATCAATTGGAAAAATGAATTTATATAGACCTTATGTAAGATTCTTATTTGTAAAATAGTGTTGCCTTTTTCAACTGCAGTAAAAGATTTCAGGACGGCAACGTGAAGGCTTGTGAGTATGTAAGTCACTGCTATAAAAAGGAAGTCAAATGTAGCTATATGGATGGGCATACTACACCTAAAATAAATTGGAATAAGGGAAGAAGAATGCCATTTTAAAGACTGCAAATCATACTTACACAACAAATACATTACCTATACAGGTCAAATCAAATTAGCTAGCGAAACTCTGCAGACGTGATAGATACTGATATCTAAACATGATAGAAAGAAAAATATGATTTAATGATTGTTAATTACGGAGTTTAGAAAATAAGTTTTTTTGTTGTAAAAACAAAAACATTTTTTTTACTCATACTTCAAGTAACGATAATATGTTTGCTCAAAAATGATCATCATACATTTTTCATTTCAACATGTTTAGATAGAAATAGAAAATATTAATTGTGCAGGTAATACAGTAGGTATGCAGGTTCACCGGTTAACAACAAGTTAAGACGACATGAGTAGCTTAAAATATTACCTACAGCTAGGTTACAATATAGTATTTGATAGTGAGCCCCAAACTCGATCGATACCTATCACGTCTGTGGAGTTTCGCTAGCTAATTTAATTGGACCCTGTATACGAAATGTAAGATTAACCGACAACTAACGTTTAAATATAGTAACCGGCCATTACCATGACAATTACGCGTGGGTTCCTCACGATGTTTTCTTCCAGTGTTCAGAGATAAAGCTGAACAGGTTTCCTGAATGCCCATTCGTTAAACAGGACAATATCGGTATTCAATCGTGTTCGAATTAGCTTTCATTGCTTTTCTATGCCAAAGACTTAACTGCGAATTACCTTTAATATAGTCATTATTCAAGGTACAGTTAGACATGAAATTTGATTACCAGTAACGTTTACACTATCGTCTTAATTATTCGATGCAGTGCTCAACTGTTCAAAGTTTATGTTCATATAACATTAGTTTTTTTTAATGCTTTACCAACAACTTACCTATGATCTCAGGCTGATTTTTCCATCACCAGATAACTGTTATTCGAGGAATAAAACTGGCGTTTGACAGTTTTTGTATGAAATAGGTAACTGTCATCGTTTAAAAATTATTCCTCGAATAAAGTTATAGATGATTGAAATATCAGCCATAAATAAAGTAAGAAGAAAGAAAGAAAGAAAGAAAATACATTTATTTGGCACAAACTAAAAGACACAATACACCAGATATATACATCAGACAAAACAAACAATAAGATAAAAAAATAAAAGATTAATTATAAAATGTGAAGTCCGATGTAAGGAAATTATCAGGAAAGTGTGCCTCACGGCTGTGGCAAAAAGTCCCAGTTCAGCAAAAATGCAAGACAACTACTGGCTGACGCTGGTTTTCAACTGGACCTGATGAAGTAACGTAATTGACGTTCATTGCTGTACGTACCTGTGGTTAGTAGGTTATAACATAATCCTGGTTATTCAGTCCACTCCCTGGAGCTAGTTAATCCAACTACATGATTGAAGATAGGCTATATCCTATTAACGTCAGCTACTGTAAGCAAAATTAATTATTGGAACATGTTACGATACCCGACAGCCATAGCCATAGTTCAAAATAATAACCAGGCTAACCGAGATATAATATTCTGTTTTAGCAGTGGGTATATTGAAATGTTATAGACAAAGACAATTATTCGTCGGATATGGTAGGTAGAAAGATGGTTGGTACATATGGATAAGTTCGACACATCCGCCGCTAATAGCGGCATACGAATATCTACAATGTGAACCTAATGTACACGTGGGTATAAAACCTAACTTATATACTACATATACTCTAATAAACAACACAAAACACTTATACTATGGACATTTGTACTTTATTAATATACAATATAAAATAAAATAAAAACACAACAACAACAGTTTCCATTATACAACTAAATAAATCTACCTTATTATTAAACAAATATTATTTACCATTATAATCAAAAAAACTTTTAATGTATAGAAATAATAGAAATAATTTTGGAGAGGCAATTTATTTTTATTTTTTTTTGTAAAAATTAAATGGTAGCTTTCTTATTTCTTTTGGAATCATTATTTTAGTATGTGTATTTTTGGAAGGTGGGTTCTTCAGCTACAAAGAAGCGTTCATACTTAGACGGTTTATGGCTCACGATATCTGCATTCGGTGAAAGTCACGAACAACGGAATATAATTACAAAAAATGTCTGGAAAATTATGAAACAGTGAGCGTCGGCGAAGGGTGCATGAATTATCCATTACAACGACGACTGAAGGTACCTTTGGAGCCATAATTCGTACTCGTTTCGTACGGGGTTCCGTACGATATTTATGGCGGTAGATAAGGCCTACAGATGGCGAGTCTACGGAGTTTTCCTCCCCTAATACTTGTTGAGTTACGGGCCCAATTTCCAGTTCTGCACTTCAGGTGTACCTCCCCAATCGTTGGTTATCGGTTTTGTTAGATATCAGACAAAATAAGGGGGGGCCATTACTTTGGACCTTCTAAGTGGAATTTCGAAAGGAGTTTTGTCACGGAAGGAGTCTTTATGCGTTTAATCTTATCCAGTAACAAATTATTGAGAAATTAAAGACTTACTTCGCCCATAAACCGGTCTCGTAAGGGGGTAACTCCTGAAGTTATGGGAGAAATAATGTTTGAGTTATAGTTAACGATTCACCGTGACAATCGCTCGTAACTTTGATATCTACAATGTTTGTAGACAAGTGGATTGTGGTGCCAAATAGGTTTTAGTGTAATTTCTGATTAAAATGCTTGATGAATGTCAATTTCTACTTTTATGTTCAATATAGTCTTGACAATCTACATAATTATACTTTATACAAATAAATAAAATTGAAGTGTCTGTTTGTAATGTCAAAATAACAGCTTTTTACTAAATGCATATGAATGTATATGCGATACCTATAACAAAAAAACAATTTTTAAAATTTTTGTCTGTCTGTTTGTTCCGGCTAATCTCTGAAACGCCTAGACCGATTTTGAAGAGAGTTTCACTGGCAGATAATTAATGTTATAAAGAGTAACTTAGGATATAAAAAAAAACAATTAACGTTCCAGGAAAAAGAAATAAAACCCATGAAATCCAATTTGTTGTCCGACATTCACGCGAACGAAGTCGCGGGCACAGCTAGTTATATAATAAATTATTCACACTAATCACCTGTATTCTAATATTCCCAATACCTTCAAAACCAATACACAAATGATCAAACCTAATTACCATTGTCTATAAAGTTTAATTTAAAACCAATTAAGGCCTAGTATTAGTCACGCCGAAAAAAAACGAACACAGAATTATGACATCGGCGTATATCGTGACGTCACGCAATGTCGGAGGTGCCTGTTTTTCGGTGATTTATAGTACAAAGAGAACCATGACTAATACCAAGCTTAATAGGCGCTTTGTCTATGGTAGCATTGTTTTTATTTATTATTCCGAGGATTTGGTAAGGGAATTGAAACATATGAGACAGAGATAGCGAAATTGCTGTTTGTTTGTTGAATGTTGATGTTTATTGGACCCTGTTGGGCGTTTTGTCGTTTTCTTCACAAGTGGAGCATTTGATTCGGGGAAACTGCTTTCCTCTTTCTGCTGTCACACAGTTGGTAAGTGATAACACTTTCCAAAGGTTGTCTTTAAAAAATCGCTCTTAGCGATAAGACGGCACATCGTATCACCCTTTGTAAAATTTCTATATTTATGTTTGTAATATTATATGGTGTAATAATAAACAGTATTCTATTCTACTTTGTGGATTCTCGAGTGAAAGTAGGTACTTATGTTTCTCATGCTATAATGTTTTCAGTCAGTGGACAGGGCACATTGGTCGCAGAACAGAGAGCCGTTGCGTCTAAAGGTTCTGGAGTGGCGACCGCGTGCCGGAAGACAAAGCGTTGGAAGGCCTCTCACAAGGTGGACCGATGACCTGGTAAGAGGCTGCAGGTATCCGCCGGATCCAAGAAGCACAGAACCGGTCGAAGTGGCGCTACTTGTGCTTGTGCTTGTGGAGGTCTGTCCAGTCTTCAGCCGTCAGTTGTCTGAAATGGTGATTATGAACGTTTTCAGTTAAAAGTCTGTGAAGCTAAAAGAGCCTATACCTACTAATTTTGCCTTAACAAATTCTGCAAACACATTTCTTATTGCATTTGTTGAATAGGTACTTAAAACTTGCCTTTCATAGCGGAAAGACAGGGTGGCATTAGTGTCGTACATCCTCAATGAGTTAACTGCAGTTTGCATGTTAAAATAACCCCTTTGCCGGCTCAAGTTATCTTAAGCAAAGCGAAATTACGGCTTCAAAGCCACAGCTCCTAAATCTTGTGATATTCCATAACATGCGAAATACAGTAATTAAACTAATACAGCCGTTAAAATTAATCCCGGATACAATACGGGTGCAACCCAAAAGTTTTAGATATTCCCGGAACTAATTTCAAGTTGGACCCATTTTATATCCCTGGGGGGCAGTGAAGGACATCTGATTATTATACCTATTATTAATTTAGTTAATGAGCTCTTTTTGAAACTCATAAAATTGAAGTATGGATAGTTAAATTATAATAGGTGCATAGTTACCTACCCAAAGCAAACCTTATTTGTCATGCAACCTTATTTGCGTTTAGGTCCAAGATCACGAAAAAAAGTTATCGCTTGTAACGACATTATACCCTGTCCATTAGGATAACCGTTTTTTGACAGCTGTCTAGAACTTACATATTCCAGATTACGTAAAAGTTAACTTTAAAATGCGTAATAAAATAAATATATAATCTACCTTATCTTATTGAATTATCTTATTTAAAGCTTCTTACAGACATTATAATACCGTACGTGTATCAATCAAGCTATTGTGTGTAGCTGCAATCACTAGTTCCATCTGTCAAAAAACGGTTTACCTAATGGACAGGGTATAGTTCTTTTTCAACTTGGTTGAAAAAGTATCGTACATTGCTGCAAGGATCTTCTGGCGCTTAAATAACAGTGATTTGTGCAATTGTTTTGTGAAATGTCATTTGAAATGTATTCATTACGCTACGAGTCGTCGACGACAATCGACCTATTACTTTGGACAGTGAAAAAGCAAGGAAAGTACGCAGGAAGTACGAAATTAAATCAATGACGCTGTATGCTAAAATTTACCAAAATTATTAATTAGGCGTGTGCAAGGAGTTTTCAACGCGTGTTCGTCGAGATGTTTAATTGGCGTTTCCGCTGCCGCTTCAATGCGACGACATCTTAAAATTAAGACAGAAGTTAATTAAGCGTATGACTAATTCAAATAATTTATTCCCTTGCTTTCTTAATTGCCTTCGTTAATGCAACAAGGATATTCATATCTTCGTTATTAAGATTAGAGCAATAAACATCTTTATTGCTCTCAATTTGTAGAGATGAAGTAAAAAACGTGAATTCATTTGACGCTTTACATTCTTTTTCTTCTTCCAAGTGATTTTCCGGCAGATTTCCCGCATTTGAAAAGCTTTGTAAAAAGCAAATTATTGTGCGCTCATTACCAAGCACAGCCATTTTCTTTATCTGTACGAGTTTCAGTTTAAAACGAAGCAGCAATCTAACAGTCCTCCTTAGGGAAAAGTTACGTAGAAACCGTTATTCTGAATACCTCTAAAGGAAAATTAGGAGTCGTTCCGAAACAAAAAAGGACGATTGCTAATCGGTGTGAGCTCACATTGTTCAAAATGATACGATCAGTTCAAGCGTTCAAGTCGAAACCATGTAACAAATTCTCGACGCTTTAAACAGACACGTAACAAAACAGCGGAATTAGCCGCCAAGAACCCTCTGACTTTATCTACCGCCATATTTTTAAGTAAATTACAAATAGGTATAGGGCGCACCGTGCCATCAGTTGTGCCGTGCGTGTTATCGCGACGGGGGGATCGCGAGCCGGGCACCTTACACATAAATGCTACTGCTGAGCGTCACAGAGTAACAGTTTCAGTTACTCAGTTGGAAATTTCTTTTTCATAAAATTATCTTGCTTTTTAAAGCAAAACAGTGAAAAAGATTTCCTTCTTGTTAGAAGGAAAACATCGTGAGGAAATCAGCATGTCCTCGAACTAAGAATTCGAAGACATGTGACATCTACCATTGGGCACGGGTGATAGATTACAACCCATTCCCTCTCACAGAGAGGAGGCCTGTGTCCCAGCTGTGGGGATCATTATAAGGTTAATTATGCTAGAAGTTGTGGGTGTGATCACGATAATTACTCGCAGGTCTGCCATGAATAATATTGAGATTACTTTTGCTTAACTGTGTTACACTATAATTCTATCCAAACGAGTTTCCTCTCTTCTTTTATATATATAAAACGACTAATTGAATGAATACAAACAACGATTACAATTTGAGACAGGAAAATACCAACAATTTTCAAACAAAATTGCAATAATAAAGTAAAACGCTAAAAATATCCTAATATTAGACACAGTCCTTAGAATTATCGATTCGTTATTGTATGGTGGGTAATTGACAATAATCATAGCAAAAACTTGTAAGCTTGATTTTCTCGTTTTCACAGTTAAAACTCAAGGTCTGAACCCTATAGTCGGCATGGCTATAGTAAAATAAACAAAACGATTTTAATAGTTTCGTTAACCTGTCTTTTTAATTGTTCAACTGTTTTTTTTACGCTGCGGTTGTATTTATTACGGTTAGTGGTAGTTATAGTCTGTACGAGGAATGGTCGGAAACGTATTTTTTCGTCTAGTCTCCTTGCTACATTTTCAGGCTTTCCAAGCTGACGGTCTTTCCTTTCCGACAATGATAACGTCGTTAGTGGGGGACTTTGAGCTCCTAAAGACGTGATAGTTTGTTGATGGCTTCAAACTTCCTCGTTTATTTTCAGTTTGAAACTTTTTCGCAATATTGTTCAAGAGGCGGAAAAATTGACAGGTTTTCCTTTCGTAATAAACTGTTGTTTGGTGTCTTCTATAGGGACTATAAACTTTTAAATTCCTCAGGACAAACTACGGTAGAGTAGAATTAGGTACCTATTTAGACTTTCCAGTTCTGACTCTCCTTTTTTTTTGTTACTTTAATTGAATATAGACTTGACTTCGATTTTTTACTCTATTTTTCAAATTGAACAAAAATAATGCAGCAAATATGGTAATCTACCGATATTTATGGATCGAATTAAAATTAACGTTTTTTGCAAACAAAATGAGAATGTACCATTCCAGCAAAGATAATGTGAAGCACTCACGACATTAAAAGGTGAAGAATAAAAAAGCTTGCATAAAGGCATCGGAGAGTCTCTTTGTGTTAAATCGTTAACTGCTTTTTCCTATTGAGAATAAAAGAAATAAAAATCAAATGCGACCGCTTTCCCCGATCGAGTGTTTGTTTGTCTTGTTCTGTTTGCACTGAGGCAAACCAACTGCTGTTGGCACAAAACGGATCCACCGACTGTATGCCCTCATACACCGCCGGGTGGTCTTTATCATTTTCAATGTAAACATGCCGCTCAAACACTATATAATATTATACTAAATTTAAAACCAACAGCGGCTCCGAAGATGTTGAACGAAGATTTCTGTCGCCACTTAACAGTTAATTGCTTGATAATTTTATTTTCGGATGGATAAATATTTTTCTATTGTAATGTTACAGAGAAGAGTATTAATCCAAACAGTAAATTAAGCAACTCTCTGTCGTTTTTTTGTTAATCGGTTTCAACTCGTGTACTTTTGCGTAATGTTTTTTTTTATCTACAAGTATTTGTTCGATCAGTCGGTCAGGTACTTCAACTGTGTGTAAGTCATGGCTTTGAAGTGGTATACAAAGCTGAACTATCAAACGATTGCGCACACATCAGATCAAATAAATCACAAACTTAACGAGTTTCTGGCAAACATTGTGGACGGAGCATTTTGATTATTTTACAAATACTCGACGTGTAATGGTCCATGGGAGTTCTGTTTACTGTTTTACGGTACGTCAGAATAGATAGTCGATTGTTGGGCAACCATACAAGTATTTGTGTAGCGGTACGCGTGTGGTGCCGTGACACTATGGTAATAGTCGTCTAAAATATGCACATCAATATTTTAGTCTATAAAAGTTACGTTCAAATGTACCGTAAGGTGTAGGTGGCAGTTCGTTTTATTGTACAATACTTTATTGAACGATGACATGCAAAATGAATTGCTTTCACGGTTTAAACACTACGCAATGAATCGGAGATTATGGTCTTTGGGGGCATAATTCAAAAGCTCATAGCTGTTTTGCTGCGGCGCGATTACGGCTGTGTTTCGTGTCAGCCACAATGAAGGGGGCAGGTTGTTCCACCAGGGGTCTTTCGGGACCTCAGAGAGACGGCGCCCCGCGGCGCCGCGGAGCGAAAACCTGCGCGTCGATATTAACCGTCGCTATTACTCGATGATGTATTGATGTATTAACTCATTAAAATACAAACCAGTTTTAGAGTTAAAGGTTAAAGACTTCATAAAAAATGCACTTACTTTCGTTCCCCGCTGTGTCAAAGAATTCAAATGAAGCATGAACGCCAAACAACAAAGGACTTAGGTTAACTATTGTACGAAGATTTCGTGGCAGAGTTTGTTTAGTACATACACGGCACACGTTCAACGATTACGCGATTATATCTGGTATATTCTCGAAACAAGCAAGCGCTGCTAATAGGAGCGTATCTAGTGGCACGGTTATCTTAGAAACAGTTAATTTGGTTAGTATAGCTAGCTTCTGTTCCAAGTTTTTTTTTTTTTTTGCTTTTAAACTAATAGAAACTAATTATGCATATGGCATGCAGATAAGTAAATTAAGTAGATTCTAACGTTACCAGTATGGATGAAGCAATTTCTAAGTTATGGTAATTTCTATACGTGTCAGTATCATGAGTAGCTCTGTTATAAATTTCTATATTAAGTGCTAGGCAAGATCTGGAGTCGGATACCATTTGGCATTACTGATACATTTCTCCTATATCTTAGTTATTTAACTTGTGGTATTTCTAGTACTTAACTGCTCCCCGTGCTTCGGAAAGCACGTTAAAGCCGTTGGTCCCGGCTGTCGTTCGTCGACTGTCGTTACGGGTAGTCAGAATCCCGAAGATCTGACAACCAGTCTTGCCAAAGGATCAGTAGCTGGGTTGTGGAGGTCAGATAGGCAGTCCATATAAAGTACTGGTATTCAGCTGCATCCGGTTAGACTGGAAGCCGACCCCAACATAGTTGGAAAAAGGCTACGCAGATGAACTGCTTTGGCACAACTAAAAACAATTTGTGGCTAAATAAAATAAAAATAATTAAAAACTTTTGGCCACACACGCGCGACGCTTCGACAGTTGGATTCAACAAAATATGGCGCCGGTCCACAAAACTTTTTCACTCGCTGCGGCTGTATTTAATAATAGGTTGTCAAAATTGAACTTGGTTTCTCTGCTATGAAAACGGCGCTTTTAAACAGAATAGAGAGAGTTTGTTGCGCCACGTCGTCTTCAAAGCGAAAGCTCTAGGAAGTGATGAAGGGCGGGCGTTTTGGGGGACTGTCTTATGTCAGTTTGACGTTCAAAAAGTGCTGATTCTTAGCCTAGTTTAAATAAATGACATTCGATTTTGAGTTAGGAATAATGCTCGAAATGGCCGAATTCTGGTCGAAGCTTATGTAGGATAAATTATATCATCGATACAACGAAGAAGAATAATGATGGTGAGAAATTAATCGAAAAAATGTTGAAGTACTTATTTTCCTATTACTGTTTCTGAAAATACTGGTTATAACCTAGTTTCAGAGGCAGGGTTTTAAAGATGAGATCCTCACGCTTCAGCCGCCGAGGGAGACGCTCCGGGCGTCGGGAGCCGCGTGACGACTCCCGGCCACCGTAGGCGCGGGCCTGCGGGCGGAGAGCAATGGGTAGGTCTCCGTCCGATCGGGACCAGGCCCGTGCCGGACGGCGCGTCACATACGCGCCGTCCGGCACGGGCCTGGTCCACGTGCGCCTCAAAGAGATGTCAGCGTAGATGACGGGGCCCGAGAGGGCCGAAGGCTGCCGGGGTAGCGGGATCATCCGAAAGGGTTACCGCTGCCCTGGAACATAAAGGGCTAAGGAAGGAACACGGGTGGGTTTTAGTCAGTAAGAGTCTGACACTCCCTTCTGCTCCACCCAGAGCGGGAGGGGTCATTTGATGATTTCCCATCCTGAAAAAAAAAAAAAAAAGGTTTTAAAGATTTTGTTACAGATTTTACAACAAAACCTAACATAATAAATGTATCACCCATTGATTCTGTAACTATCTGTATTTTTTTTTTTAAGAATTTACATATTATTATTATTATGTCGTTTATTCATTGAATTGTCTTATTTTATTATATTTTTAAATATTAGTATAAAAACAAAAAAAAAAACAAAAAAATATAAAAAAATAGTGATCTACCGGTGTCGGGAGCAAGGTCCAAGCTACCGGTGGTTAGGGCTCCAGAGATAGAAACCTCCTCACAATGCGAGCCGTATCGAGGAGTACTGCCTTCTGAATCAGGCCCTTGATCCAACCGCCTAACGAGAGCCTCGATAGATGTTGATCGATTTATTATTATTATTATTAGTCGTCACTATCATCATTGGCAGCCTTGTTTTACAGACTGCTGAGTAGGCCTCCCTTTTCTTCCATGCTTCCCTGCGGGATAATTGCGTACCACACTAACAGTAGCAATGGCTTTCATTTTGACAGTTCAACAACATCCATTGCGTTATTTACGTTGTTGAGCATACAAATTTTGTCGAACATAAGAAGTAATGGTTTAGCAATATCCGTCAAAATTATTCAGATTGTGACTGATAGTGTGTTACGGAATTAGGATGCAGGTCCTATGCTCGGTATCAAATGGCAAGTATAAATTACTAGTACCTAATCGTTTTTTTTTTTACCTATTTAATGTCAGTGGTATTAGCATAGGCACCCGAGATTGGCAGTATGTTAAAATAAAAATAAGGGGTGGCCTATTCTATAAACTGCCAGGCGAATACAACGCAATGACTACGTAACGTTGTATACAAACTTAATGTTATGAAAGTTATGAAAGCGTTTTTGCCTCATTTTTTTATTATTCTTTAGAACTAGGCCAAGAGTTTTACGCACCATGTTTACAGCCTAGAATCTTATTACTTTGTTTACTTGCTTATAAAACCCCGCTAAAACTATTGTCTCCAAGCCTATTTTTATGCTCAGACTGCGTAGGCAGCCCTTATTTCTGGCATAAAAGGAGAGAAAAGGGGCTTGAAGTAAAGTAACAACTTATCAGTGTGTTGTTAGTAAAATAGTGGCACAAACAAGACTGTTAGGCCGTTTTGCGTCGCCTTTGGCGTTAAGTAGTCTTTATGAGAGTCAAGCCTCTACCGGTGATAAACCCGAAGTAAAACGAGATGAGTACATAAATAGCACCAGATTGTGATCAGAGAATAGACTCCTCTTGTACTAAAGCAAGTTTTACGACATCACGCCGATAAAATTTGATATTAACTTTCCGTCCTTGTAAAGTGTCCTTTGGCGAGTACATTTTTTATTTTTATGTAAATACGTGCTTAGTATGGATAATTCTTTTGAAGATGGTGTTAATTTCTTGGTTAAGGTTGAGTGATTGAAGTGTTGTGTCAATAAATTGTAAGAATCATAAATATGTAAATGTATTTGCTTAATCCGTGTTTGTTCATGCGTGGGTAAATAAAAGGTTGAGTGGATGCCTATTCAAATGGTTAATCAATAAGTAAATACAAATTTAGCTTTCAAGCACTAAAAATACATCAAACTTGAAATAAAATTTAATCGTTCAACAAGAACAGGTTCTAACAATGCTCTAGCTGATAAGTAATTAAAAGTAAATTAATGAAAACGGACCTAACAATGGTGAATAACAAGTTTTAACTTCCCTTTATCATCTTTGATATGAAGGGAAGTTAAAACTTCTTATATACATCCATAAATTTATAGCAAAACTAAAAAAAGCACTCGAAGTCGTAATTAATTAAAATGTCCCTGAGCGAGGACCATTACCGGGGATGAAAAAGCGATTTCCCCAACAGTGGGTTTTAAAGGAATCGACGAGTCTTCAAGTCCATTCTAGTGAATAAGAGGGTGCCCGACAGTGGCTTATAGACTTTTGAAAGGTTCTTTGAGAAATGCTCCAAAGATTTTATTGACGTATTCCATCTGGTAATGCCTTTGTTTCCATTGTTGGGAAAACTTTGCCGAGTCCTTTTTGAAAACTGTATCAAAAGCGTCTTCTATTTTCCGAGAAAGCTGTTATTTTGCGCTGATTAAATTTTGTAGGAAAACGTGGGTAATAAAAATGGAAAATGAATATACCATTTAGGTAAAAATACAACCTCACTTTTACGACCCCTGTCGGGTTAACTCTTGCTTTCCACCGTCTTTACGATTTTCGGGATTATAAGTAGGAACTAGATTATGCTTTGGTGGGTTACTCTTGAATATGTGTTGTAGTAAAATGCTTATAAAATTTATTAAGTATTCCTTCAGTGTTACGGGCGAGAAAGGGCCGCTACCTCTTGGCTCCTGTGTGTAACAAGATATTGGAGTTACGTCGAGAGGATGGACAGCAGTAATTTTCTGTGTGACGACATACGATGAATGCCAATTCAATTCTTCTGCTTGGTAAGGTGATGATAGCGACATTTCCGATCAGTGCTTATGGTAGAAGCAATTATTTATTAGGGGGATTTTATATTGAGCAGTGGACATTTACGGTCTTATGTGGTATATATGCACCTTCAGTGTTCGAGGTTAAAGTTTTTATTTTCAGAAAAGTTGCAAGTAAGTACCGATGTGCAAACCGTATCTCAGAAAACAGACGCTTGTGAATATTGAAGTAGGCACGTGTATTCTTGTATGTCTAACTTTATGTATTTTGTTAGCAACGCTGTGTTCACGTAAAAGTTTATGGCAAACGTATGATGTTTCACATTGTGTTCCTTAGACAATGACATGTATGTAAATGATAAATGATTTTATTTTTGTAAGTAGGTTTGTACAAACACTTTTACACGTCAATCATATTTTAAAACTAGATGAGGTCGGCGTTTCCTATCTGACTAGTCTGAGAAGAAAAGCCGAAACAAACTCAGAGGTCACAGTCTCTTTTAAAGTCCAGACATAATCTTGGTCAGATCATATGAAGACCATGTAGATCGATGTCTGAGATGGTCTTTTGAGGAAAGAACCACACACATTGAGAGGACCGGTCCAGTCAGTGCACGCATTTGTCAGAAATCGTGCAGCTCAACTCAAAACTTAAGGAGCTCAACGATTCGACGAACAATACCAAAGAAAGAACATTTGGGTAGGCCACATTAATTACTCAAACTGCCAGACCATGACAAAAACTAAGAGAACAGAGAGAAAAATAATATAAATAAAATGACCCACATAGTCTTCACATTCACAATAATTAAAATAATAAAATACTTTACAAAGTAAGCAAATGTCATAGTATATATCAAATTCATTAATGTCAAAGTGAATATAAAAAAAAAATAACAACATTAAATATGTAAAAATTGGAAGCAGCTTAATACCAAGCCTTTTTGTCCTCGATATAAGCCTTAACGGTATAAAAGGCTTTCTGGCACAACTTACGTTTAATGAATGATTTGAATTTATTAAGGCTTAGATCTTGAACGGGGCTTGGAACTTTATTGTAGAAGCGTATACATTGGCATCTGAACGAGCCACCTATTTTCTTGAGCCTTGTTGTAGGTACAACAAATTTGTGTTTGTTCCTAGTATTTATATCATGGATATCACTGTATTTTTTAAACAATTTTATATTTTTATGGGCATATAAAAGATTTTCATAAATATACTGAGAAGGCACAGTCATAAGATTAATTTCTTTAAATTTGTCTCTGAGCGAGTGTCTCGGACTTAATTTATAAATTGATCGAACAGCTCGCTTCTGCAAAACAAAGATAGTCTGAATATCAGCGGCATTTCCCCACAATAGAATACCGTACGACATTACACTATGAAAATAGCTAAAGTACACTAAACGGGCTGTCTCTATATCAGTTAAATTACGAATTTTTCTAACAGCGTATGCTGCGGAACTTAGCTTTTTTGACAATTTATCTATATGTGGACCCCACTGAAGCTTAGCATCCAAAGTTATGCCCAAGAATACTATGCTGTCTTCAGGATTCAATTCTTCGCCCTTTATCAACACATTAGTTTTCACCTGTCTAACGTGAGGTAACGTAAAATTAATGCATTTGGTTTTTTTCTAGTTTAGAAGTAAATTATTAACATTGAACCAGTGGACTACTTTAGAGATCGCGCTATTTACATCGTCAGTAACCTGCTGCTGACGTTTAAGTTTAAACAAAAGTGAAGTGTCATCTGCAAAAAACACTATATCATGATTATCCTTTATTAGGTACGGCAAGTCATTTATATAAATAAGAAACAAGAAAGGACCAAGGTAGGTATATGGTGAATTTACTTGAAAAAGAAACACTGCAGAACTGACATTAAAGTGAGCCAAAAGCACAGTAATTATCTCAATTAATGAGTAAAGTAGTCCTTTGACATTAATAAAGTTACCCCATCAGGGACAATATCCGAGAGAGATAAACAAATGAATGTGCACTGTCCGAGTAAATTCTATTAAAATAACATCAGATTACGTCCAAAACATAAACGAAATTGGAAAGAGGTTCCGCCTTTTTCTTAATTAGCGCGTATAATGAAATTTCCTTCATCAACTGGTATTAGCAAGGGAAGTTTGGGGCATTAATGCAAAATAACGAGCGGATCGGCCCAAAGCCCGGAACCCGAGGGATCCCGGGATCCCAATAAGTCCGGGATAGGTCCCCGCGCTAATCGCACTTGTAGCCAGTTGCGAGATCGCCAGATTAACGTCAATATAGTTACCGTCAGATGGGTTCTAGCAAGCGATCGGCTGAACATTATGTACTGAAATAGGTAATACTCCAGTTGGTTGGGTTCGTCGATCAAAGTTTCGATCCAAAAGGGTTGACAAAATGGACCTCCCTTTATCTATATTATTCATAGCGTGTTTATAATTTACCAACCAAGGATTAGCATATCTAAGCAAAATCAGCCTGAAATGATCCTACTGTTGGGACATAGGCCTCGTCTCTCTGAGAGGAAGTGGACAAGGCCATGGATTAACGTGCATTATGTCACTTAGTAAGTCATTAATTGCCCTGTATTTATAAACAGAAAACTCAATTATAACTTCGGTGGTTCAAGTACGAAGGCCGTCGTCGCAATTCAGCTGTGTTACGAACTCCAAATATTTGGATATTTTCCTAGCTGAAAATCAGAAAGTAGGTACCTAGGTATGTATATTTGCATTGGCCTTTACACACCTAAATAGAAGTTTGTGTTTATCGTAAAATAGGTTTATAGGGAAAAACGGTTATTAGGCTGCACAGCCTCCTTATTTGTTACTCTTTGTTTATCTTTCGTGTCTGTATAATACTAGGCTATTACTACCTTCATCTATTGCTATTAAGGGATCGTTAAAGGTAGAGGTTATGGAGTCTTTTCGCCCCTTGTTTCTAAATAACTGTTGGTAGTTGATTCTCAATATTTATGAGTTCAAAAAGGGATCTTAATAGGTATTGATTTATTGAAGCTCAGTCATCGAATAATTTACGGTCTATATTTAATTAAAAATAAGTGAGTTCAGTTGGCAAAGAGATAGATAAATGATGATTCAATTGAAAATAAATGTCACATTGACATTAGGGACTGCCAAACTATTGCAGTTTTTAAAAGAAGAGTGAAAGAACACTATCTGTCCACTTCATCATAGTTGTGTATGTATTTATTGTTTTGAGTATGATATGATTATTATCATTCTAGTAATATTTATTTAAGAAGTATTTATGTATGTTTATTTGTATGTATGTTGATATATTCTAGTAAGTTTTGTTTACTTTTTAAGTGAATTGTTTTTTTGATTTTATATATTATTTTTTGTCTCCTTTGCTCTATCAAATGCTGTCTACATCTCTGTATCTATTGTCCTATCTCAGGTATGCTGGAAGAGATTTCTTATGAAATAAGCATCACCTCTGTACCTATTTTTTCTGTTTTGTTTTTCAATGTCTGTTTATATATGTGTGTACATAAATGGTAAAATAAAATAAATAAATAGTATTATTTGTTTATAGGTTTTTATCATCAAAATCGTCATCCTTGTTTTTCTGTAGGCAAACAGTGCAAAACAGTCATTGTCAAGAATAATAACGTGTCCAAATTATTATCAAGAATGACAAATTTCATCCTCAACCGTAACATACAAGTATAATAACCTAATCCCCGAAAGGGCAGGCTGTTCCTTTAATGATAGCATTAAGTCCCGGTGTGACGAGGGACAAACTGCTCGCCTGTTATCGGATCCAATCCTGGAATGGGACAAAAAATGTCGAAAGTTGCCAACCCGAATTACGCTTGTCCGACTTGAGGACTTAACCATAGGGACTAAAAAGCGGTCAAGTCCTGACAAAGTGATTCATAGATAGCCTCTATTGCAGCAAAACTATAAGTCTAGCGGCACATCTACAGAAAAAACGAGATCGAAACTTTGGGGTCCGTTTTTTTCTTCAGATTTTAAATTACGTACCTATTGCCTGCAGATATTAGAAGTGAGACTAAAGAAGGCATATTTGCCAAATTACTTATGGAATTCATCCTTAACAATTTATTAATTACGTTCCTATTAGATAATATATTTAAGCAGGTAACACTAAAATAACAAAATGATATCCTAAATTAACTAAAACTATTTACAAACTAAAATATAGCGTCGAAAAATTCATCCGCATCGCTGTCGACTGGTAACGTACCCAAGACACTGGCGGCATTGCCACGTTGTATGGCAATGCTTAACCTCTGGCCAAGTTAAAAGCCAAAAGTAAAGTAAAGCAAGTAACATACATTAAGTAGTGAGTAAGTATCCGCAGTATTAAACTTGAAGAATTTGTATGATCCGTTCCCACAGACAAACTACTTATACCAACGATTTAGCGGGGTATAGTTTTTTGAAACTCCTTGTTGTGAATAAATAAAATAAACTATTGGACATTGACCGAATTTCTATCGCGTAATTTTGGCTGGTGTGTCGCAACTGAAGGCAACATTATTCATTTGTCAACATCAACCAAGCTTTTTCTTAAATAACGGAAGCAGCTTTCAGTCTCACCACTGGCGTTTAAATATCAATATTTTACTCTAACTTACTGCCATGTGACCTTCACGTTGTGTGGTCTTGACTTCCAATAAATCATTCCATAATTTCTATGAATATTGAGAAATGAGGGCACCAACCAAGAGCCAATAGGAA
Organism: Apamea epomidion; assembly: GCA_947507525.1. Classification (NCBI taxonomy): domain Eukaryota; kingdom Metazoa; phylum Arthropoda; class Insecta; order Lepidoptera; family Noctuidae; genus Apamea; species Apamea epomidion. The sequence goes on along the minus strand of OX382238.1, from coordinate 9,304,406 downwards.
ACTGCAATTGCAAGATCATTTTCAGAATGTGACAATAACTGAAATAGTATTTTTTTGGTTCTAGAGAATCGAGAAGTCTTTAATAATATTCCACTATACAACAGGCCTAAAACGCACTGCCAAAACATTGAGATTTTGTTGATACTTTATTCAAAATCCTAAAAAATGGATGTACTTGCTGTTTTTCTTGCAATTACGAATACAACTTCAGCAGCTTTTCCATCAAAAAGGAATCTGTGGGTAACCTTGAACCTAATGCAACGTTCGGAGGCCTATATAAGATTTTAAGACGGTGAGCACAATCTGACTGCATTTGAGTTTTTCGTGTCCATAAAAGATGTATTGCAAATGCAAAGGCAACGCCAGCTCCTTACAATTCTACATTAGAGCCTCCAAAATTTTCCATTGAACACTAATATATTTTTTTACTTCAAAAAAGTTTTGTTGTATAACGCAATGATACCATCTTTTGTTTGATCTTCTACTTGGTCGAGCTCATCTTTGCCGTTGATATCAACATACGTAACAACATTATTGCAATGACCCGAAGTAGTTATCAGTCTACGATCCTATTATTCCCATCCGTCGGGTGACACCGTCGTAATCAATTACATTAATTATGTCATCTCCTAGACACGGACGCTATCTATTGCGTACTAATTGTGTAATAATTATTCTATTTTAGTGGTTTCGTCGTAAATGGAAATTTATGATCGTTTGCTTTGACAGTGTTTGTGACTGGGCTTTGAAGTGTTAGGTTATAGAACTGTTAAGATGTTATGACTTGGATTGCGATATTAATTTATTTCTATCATTTTAATCAATTCAGTCTATCCCTGTTCTCCGCTACGCTGAGGCTTGGTGTATCTATCAATGCTGTCAGCCATAGGAAGGGTTTCGGAGGACTATAGACAAAAATCTTCATTGTTAACGTGCATCTCTCTAAAGAGAAGAGGTCTGTGTTCCAGCAGTAGGAACATTATAGGCTGATTATGTACTTACACAATCAGCCTGTAGTGTAGCAAAGTACCTGCCTAGCATGCAGTGAAGTACCTATAGATAAAAATAAATATTTAATTTTTGTCTGCCATTTCACGACAAACACCGAACGCATCATAATATGACATGAACATGATATGACCCTTCAAACATTGTCAATCCATTTGCTTCAAATGCATGCTCGAACATGATTGTACTTAATTAAATCGCCGTGGCAAATGGGATTAGCACAGACCAATCAACACAGCAAACATTAGTGTAATGGATAATTAATTGTTTAATGTTCCTTGAATCTTGTGATGGGCAAAACAAATTGAAACCATGGCAACATGTTCATAACACATGGTGTATATTTATTTCAAAGCTTGTCCCTATATATTGTATTTCCTATTAATATTTGTAGGTTAAGTTACGATTTCCTAGAAGAGTGGGAGCCCCCACATAGTGTCCGCAAGTTATCGGTGAATGATGTCACTGAAACATTATTTATGAAAGTAAGTTGGTGTGTTTTCCTAGGGAGCGTTTTTTGACATCGTAAAGTCAAACTCCGCTGCCATCATTTTCGGGACAGACGTCACTGCGGCCGTTGTGGGACCTATTCGTAAAATGAGTAATGTAAACCTAGGTTGTGGCAGGATACCTACATACCACAACACCATCTCTTCTCTTAAAATAAACCATGGTGTGGTGGTCGTGGTCACCGGTCTTCTAGCCAACCAATAAATAAAGCAAACCATAGCTTTAGAAGGCATTTGTAAAGACAGGGTGATGAGAAGATTTGTAGAGATGTTAGACAGTGGTGGAATATTACTAATCTCAAGGAAGTTAGTACGTCGAGAAGTATCAAATCGAAAAGACTATTTTTGTTGTGATATGGCCTTCAATTTTGGTAAGGTTGTTGACCAGTTATCACCTGCTAAGGATACATTTAGAGCAGTTGTGGCAAAGTGTTACGACACCGACTTACCAGTTGTAGGTCTTAGGTTCGAACCCAGACAGGCGCTTTACAGGAAGCATTATAGGACACAGGACACAGGTCTCCTCTAGGTAGAGGAGACCTGTGTCCCAGCAGTGGAAGCATTATAGGCTGATTATGCTATGTTTACATTCGTAGGTTCAAAGATGATTCGTATTACAAGGATAATCCACCTGATATACGTACTCCCGGTATGGTATACTAAATATATCATAGTGACTAGTAGCTTAATAAAAAGAAAAACAAACAGCATTATAGAAAAAAGCTACACACTTGTGAAATAAAATATATACCAAACGACCGGAACCAGTTGTTTATCTTACACCAACTAACATAAATCCAAAGTTGAAAGATAAAACATTCCAATCCCGATCCTAATTTATTGCTGAAGGAAAAAATCTGATGCATTTCATCGAGTTTCCTTGTTGAGAAAAATCGGGCCATTACAAGAGAGGAAGCTGTATACCGCTCGTATTTCAAAACAACACCATTAATGTTCCTCTATTGTTTTGGTAACCGGTTATTTTAAGGGAAATTGCTCTTTTTAATTCCCTTTTTTTAGTTATTGTAACATCTTTTTTTGGTGGAACTTTTAATCAATTATGTGGACATGACAATAGCATTAGGTTTTGGACTAAATTAATTGGATCGTGCTGTTAGTAATAATTTATCGTAAGTAGGTACGTACCTAGTGACAACGCTATATTTTACGAAAAAATATGCTGTTTATATCTTTTAGTCAGGTCATCTTTGTTTACTTTTAACGGGGATGGGGGAAGTGTGTATTTACAGAAATATAATCATTAAATAATTTTAATGACTATATTTGTGTTGGTTGTAATGACAATTCATTACAACCCTCTAAGATTATATAATCCTATTGAATTACTATTTTATGAAAAAAAAAAAAACACAAACAAACAAACTAACATAGACAAACAAGCAAACATCATCAAACATCATCATCATCATTCATCATTCATTACTTCTTCATTATACAAACTTAGAGGGTTGTATTGACGATTTTAATGATTATAATTCTGTAAAGTCATATTTGTTACGCTCGCGAATCACATTTTAATAAATATTCAACATGACACTGACTGACATTGTAAATTGCAAAAAACGTAAGAAAAATTGAAATTCGCGGGCTACTCTCGCACTTCCCCATTAAAAATATAAAATTAAAGTTGTATCTACCAAACGAGACATACAATAACAAGTTGGAAGTGGAACGATATCAATTCATATCTCGATAACTTGAAAAACAGCCTTGACATAACAAGATAATTAAAAAATAACCTCAAATTCCAGATAACAATCAAGAACATAATAACATTAATGAATCTTCAACATTCACAAGCGAAAACAATTTAAGTACACGCAAAAATGAGGTTAAAATATATTATAAATAAAAAAATATTGTACTCGCCGCTGCACTTCCAAAAGAGTAGCGCGGTAAGTGTAGGTACCAGTTATTCGCCGGTTTAATTTCGTTTCGTATTATCCGTCCCGTGTACAAAGTTTTGTATCCGACGTCGGACCCGGCTAATGCTGAAAATGAAGCTCTCGTGGGAAATTTAACATTAGCGGTCACATTAAATTCTGTTTCATTCCTTCTTCGCATCAAAACGCTTGTGCGGTGAAGAATTTCTTTGTCGCGCTCAGTTTGTATATTTTATTAGAGGGACAATAAGCGACGTTGTTTGTCAATTAAGGTAATGAAGGTGTCGCTGTTTGTTTGTACCATTTTTTTTTCAGGTAGCAAATCGCTCTAAAAACAGAATTGCTTAAAACAAAAAAAAAATACAAAACCCTGACAAAATAATCTTTGCTTAAAATGTTGCCGCAATAAATAAACACACTCAAGTATTCACATGACTGAGTAAATCTAACTTTTACATTAGCATAATAATATGCAACTTTCTCCACCTTCACAATAGTTTAGAATAACTCTCCGAGTAACGGAATTATTTGACGGTTAAGTTTCTATCACGTCCACTAATAAGTGCCCACATCCATACTTATACCTAATTAACACTAAACTGCTGTCGTAAATGAAAAATGTCCTTTTAACCGTTATTGTGATGCGCTTGACGTTGAAATAATGCATCCGTATGGTCGAGCATGCTTCGATTTCCTAAACCCTGTGACAGTGGCCACAAAATAGGTTGTTACAGAAGGCTTGTTCCATTCAACGAGTAGAAACGCACGCACACATAGGCGCGTATGTTCAGTGTTCTCAGACTCAACTCAGCCTATCTCAACTGCTGGACATAGGCCTCTCCCAGGCCGCGCCACATCACTCTAGCCTCGGCCTTCCGCATCTGTCCCAGCCTCTTTTTTAACGTCGTCATATAGCTGGGGGGCGTCCACACCACGGTTGCTGAAACGCGGTTTCCACTCCAGGTTTTGTCTGCTACACCGGCCGTTGGTCATTCGACAAACATTTCAAGCCACACTGCCACTTCAACTTGCTTATTCTGCAAGCTATGTCGGCAACTTCGGTTCTTTTTCCAATAACTTAATTTTAGATTTTATTCTTTAAAGAAACTCCGAGCATAGTCCGTGCCATAATGCGCTGGGCACTCTTGAATTTATGGACCACCTGACTGTCAGTGTCCTCATTTTTAGCACAGTATGTCATAACGGGCAGGACGCATTGGTTCTCAAACTATCTCAAAAGAATGACAATTGCCAGTGCGCTTGCTCTCCCTTTACGTAAAGCGTGTCTATGTGTGCGTGCGTTTTCGCTCATTATATAGAGCCGGCTTTCTATACTTACCTATTCTGTGCTGTGCCTGTAACTATGGTCGATGTGGCAGGCATGGTAATTATAGCAATTAAAATAACTCCGCTTGTTACGTAAACTAAGGCCTTCGCTTGATAAGGCTGTGCCTATTAATACACGATTAGAACGATATTTTATTAATTGATTCAAATACCAGATTGTGTAAGTATTTATATTAGTTAGTGCTTGTATTACCAGATTATTTCTAACTTTATAATTTGTTTTGATTAAAAGTTCTACAAGAATTTAAGTAGCTTTTAAAATTATGAATAACTAAGTATAGGTACTAAATAACAACCGATTGAGAGAAATTGCTTATTTGAATCGAATATGCATATTTAAATCAAATATCATAAACAGCCACCTACACTATTCCCACTCACAAGAAATAGCGTCCATTATAAATTATGAGAAGGAACCCATAACAATACAATTGCGTGAAACCAATAAATAACAGAAGGAGACGTCAATAGTTCATAGTAGCGTTGAACTGTAAACTCAATCTCTCTAAATCAAAACTGATTTTATTACGCTTGTTGGCCTACACAGCTTATATAGATAAAGTAATACTTAATAAGCAGAACTAAACGTATCATCTCCGATAAAGCGCCAAAACATCCATAAAAAAAGTTTAATCCCATTCCCGCCAAAGAGATTTAAAAGTAAGTTTCAATCGTAAATTAAATTCTACGCATACGTAGGCAGTTCAATCAGCCTGCTACCACTAAAAGAAAATAAAATTAAAAGTAAAGCAGAGTGTACAAATGAGGCGGGTAAAATTATTTTTACGATTCTCTCTCTCAATTAGGAGGAGCACCGACAGTAAAGTGTCAGTGTTATTTAAATTTACTGCACCAATTAGACTCGCTATCATCACAGGAGTGATGAAACCATACCGTGTCGTGAGTAGCTTCCCTTATTAAGAGTTCTATAATTAAAATTTACAGCGAAGCGGACGATTCGAATAACTAAGAGAATAGCTACAAATGATTCCATTAACTAGTTTAAACATGTCGGGTATGAAGCTTACACTTTGTATTGGGAACAGCGGTGAAGAAAAAATGCGGGTCAGTTTAGATTTTGTTATTTTGAAACTTTATGAGCGACTGGAGTTGTAAACTGAAGTCTGCGTGGTGATGAATAACATGGAGATAAAAAACATGACAGCGGTCGCGAAGAATTTTAAAACAAGTTTAATACTACCTCCATTACCACAGCGGCATAGCCCTTTACAACATTCTGAATAGCATAGCTATTCACAATTATTCGACAGGCTTCCGAGTCGAAAAGGACTCATTTTTGGTTACTCGATTTGCCTAGTCCCTGACAGCAAATGGCTGTCGGAAGATAAGTGGTCGTCTATTTAGTTCAAAATGTCAACATTTTCGGGTTTCAGATTTGTGAACAGCACTTAGAGGACTTCTTCGATAACATTGAGTGATGTTCGATTCGGCACGAAACGTATCGAATGGTTCTGAATAGCTATGCAGGACAAATTGAGATTGAACAAAATATCAGAGCTCTGATAAAAACTTTGTATAAAGTGATAACAAAAACAATAATGCAAGACGACACTAAAATACATTCTACTTAAGCCACAAAACAAACGGACAGCTCCAACGAACCAGCACAATGAACCATAACGACGCCAAGGCGACATGATGAAGGAAAATAAACAATAACTCAAGCCAACAGATACGTACCGCGTATAAAAGGATTGCACCAAAACACATATCTCATAAAGTTATTTGGCGAGCAAAACATCCTGGCATATACCAAGTAGCACATTTTGGCACCCAAGGCGAGGACAATCTGTATAATAGAATTTACTTGTTTCTTCCCTTCGTCGCTAACGTGATAGTTCGGGAGTCGGCGACTCTGTGGCGGATGGCGGTTGCTCTCCTGAATATAGATAGGTCTTTACCTTTGTCCTAGTTGATAATTAAGGACAAACGAAGCTGGTTTATTGGCTGTGGTTTCGTTAGTTAGCTATTGAGTCAGTGTTCACCTTTAACGGTATTCTGTCTTTCGCGTAAGCAATTTACACTTCGCTTTTTTGTATAAGCTGTTGAAGCTCTTAAGGCATGGTCTGTTGTTTTTTTACCTTTACTTGTGTCTATTGAACTGTCTGTTTCGAGTCTGATTGAAAGAAGGTATCTTTAAGTTTCTTTATACAGACAACTTTATTATGTTTTTCTTCTTTCCCAGTTTCGCGTCCTTTTTCTCTACCTCAAATTACCTGCCTACTACAACATCGGATGTTTGCCCTCAATACGAGATTAAGACATAAATATCAAGGCGAAACACATTCGCACTATTTCATCTGGTTCCTAATGTAAATCAAACATGTAATTAAATACTCTTGATTTATGACATCTATTAACATAAAAAATAACCATAAAAGCATTGCCTAATCGAAATCAATATCCCATTACTCAAGCGAATGCCGAGATGATGAGTGTAAATATATATTTGCGTAGGTATGGAGTGTCTACGTGTGTGTGTCATTTGTACAAATGAGAGAGGTCATATAGGAAACAATATCGTAAATAGGCCTCATTTGTTTACATGTAGGCGCTTGATCACAAAATCGTTTCATCAATTTTCATCATCAACAGGTATAAATTAGAACCCTGTCAGTAAAAAATATGACAGATTAAAAACATTTCAATTTTGTTGGTGGTGGTATTCGATTGGTTTTTGTGTGACGTCTCTGAGTGTGAATATTAGTGACTACATGTTAAATAATCAAATGTAAGTTATCTAAAAAAATAATAAATACATAAATGGAAAGGTTGTTTTGCCCCATGAACAAACTGAAGATGGGTCTTTGGTTTATTTGAATTTATATTAATTTAATATTCACTTAGCAACATTAATTTAATATAGATTATAATATCCTGGGTTACACTGCGACTATGTGCGTCCTTAAAGAGGGGTTTTTAGCTTAATTAATTCTAAAAGCAAACCTACAGAGGGCCCCTTGTGGATAATAAACAAGAAACTAATATTGGAAAAGGGTTGTATTAAACATATTTTCTTCAGAGTGGCTAAAATAATAAGCCGAACTTTGTTGCAACAAACAAAATATTCACCTAAGTCATCATTTACGTTACAATTTTCAGCACCCTAATTGCTTAACACACTATCTACTAATCTCAACCTGAATCATTTTGAAGAATATTGCTAATCCATTGCTTCATATGTTTGAAAAATGTGTCTGCTCAACAACGTAAATAACGCAATGAATGTTGTTGAACTATCAAAATGAAACCCATTGTTACTGATAGTGCATTACGAAATATCCCGCGGGTCCCTTTTATAGCAATATGCTATTGTCTCGTTTGCCTACTTAGTCCGTATTTGCATCCCCAAATATTTTCTGGTTCAATCAATTAGCCAAGTAAACATTCTCTCGTTTTCCTTACCACATCTACGGGTTAGTTTCTGATAAATATCCTAGTTTATGGCACTATCCACTGTGGTCAACAGTACGTTTCTGCAACCCACTGAGCGTTCGTTATGGCGAAAGTTTGGAAAGCTCACAACTTGATGCTGTCATTGTTGAAGTTGGATTTATGCCAAACGTGCAAAGACGCATTGCAGAGTAATATTCAGGATTTTTGTACCAAAGGTTGTTCGGACGCGAAAATCTGGGATATGTCGCCCGTTTGTCATTTGGAGGAAATTTATTGTTAGAGGCGGTTGTAGCGATATCCAAACTTATGTTATGGGACATTTGCTTATGCTTAATATTATGCATTACGGTTTAAATTAGTTTTTTAGTAACAAAATTGTGACATATTAAATTTCTAAAAAAATTCATTCTTAATTTTCTGACGACCAAAATATTTTCAACACCTACAATGCGAACCACGTATCTGAACAGTACGGTCCTTTTCGTAACGTCAACATCCTTCCCAAACTATAGGAATAACTATGTTAAAACCAACTCAGTAACTCCAATTCGAGTCACGTCACATTTACCTTGAGTTCCACCTACCCCTTAAGGCGAAGCTCTCGGCGCGTGCACTCACACACTTAAGATCACATAGCCGTGATTTGCATACTACGCGTTGATATACTTTATTCCTCACAGCTACATAACTCCACTTATCTGCGGTAATAGATCGGTGTGAGCCGTTAAACTAGAATTGCAATAGTGTTTGCGTAGCACGTCATTAAATCTTATCATGTCCGTGTCTGTTTCATCAGAGTGACACGCGACTTTATTATCGTGGTTCTACATGTCTTCTGGTTAGTTTGTTTCTTTTGCTGAATTCTTGGAAAGATTTTCTTGACTATGTTTATCTTATTCAAAAAAATGAGGCTCTGTAGTCAACTCGTGTGTATGTATGTACAGTAGCCCTCTAAAAGTTAGTTGATATTTTGTAAACTTCATCTGAGATATGAATATGATTCATTATTCATTCAATTTATTATTTATTATGATTTACAAAAATAATCAGGTCAATCATAAGGGACTACCTGACTATTCTTTGTGATAAGTCATAGGCAACGTGTATACAGCTCAAATTACGAGTAATTAAATCATAATATGGCATCACAGCTGAACTGGAAAAATGTCAACTAACTTTTGGAGGCCACTGTATATATAGTTTACGACCGCAATTTTTGTTCCTTAAGAGCTCATACACGCGCGCGCGCAAACGGCAGAGGCAACTGCAGCCGTCGACAACGTGCTGCCCATTTGTATAAGCGCCAAGTAAGAGAAGAGAAAGAAAGAATAATTTTTGCAAATATATTGATTGGGCTGCCGGCCGATTAGAAAAAAAATCTGTTGTAGAACCAAGTTTCATAAGTTGGTAATCGTCAAGATTTCCTTTCTGTATAAGTAAAAGCCTCGGGCGACTGTAAGCTGCACTAGTTGGTAAATTCGCTAACTAACTGTCACTCCTGCAGCATTTATAATATTTTACACACGCGGCGCTCTTTCCAGCAGCCCTATTAAAACTTTCTAACTGTAATAGTCATAATAGCAAACTTGGTATTTAAACGAAGGAATTCTGCGGCGAGATGAAAGGGTAATACCGTATGTATTTAATTAATTTACGTCGACAATACATTGATGAGCCTTTCCATTAAACGCGTATCTCACAAAATAAACAATAACGGAACATCAACAACAAACAATAAATCTTAAAGCAACAATACCGTTTCTTTGTCTCAAAACGAGCATCTTTTGTTCAGTTTTTGGTATGAAATCCGTGTTATACCAGCACTGTTCATTTGCGCCTCGGGTAATATCATTTTCCACGTTTTCCTCTCCTTTGTCGATGTAGACACAATAAAAGCAACCCGGCTCGTTAATCGCACAGAGTAGTCCTGGCGCGTAATTAACTTTGCAGCCAGAGAGACTAGAGATTTACGTGGACCTCGGGTACAATTAAATTTGCATAGGAAATTGCACAGAATAAGCTAAGAATAAGTTACCCGAGTATGGAGCTAAATTTTATGCTTGTCGTCGGCTAGAAGAGTCTTATTTATTTACCTGGCTCTTAGCCTAGTAATTGTTAACTCGGAACATTATGGCATTTTTTTTTCTTCCGCATTGAGGCAACAATATTGTTCGTACAATTCTCGACAAAATAACCAAAGAGTTTCATTTTCTACGACTGCATTTTATTTCAACGTCAACTGCATCTAAATGTTCAAGATTATTTGACAGCTTCCTTTTTTTAATATCTCCTGAAACTTATTAGTTCGTAGCCTATAATATCCAAAGTAAATGTTATGCTTGTCATCGGCTAGAGGAGTCTTATTTATTTACCTGGCTCTTAGCGTCGTAATTGTTAACTCGGAGTAATATGGCGATGTTTTTTTTTCGCATTCAAGCAACAAAGTTGATCGCATTATTCCCGACAGAATGTCTAAAGATTTTCATTTTCTACGACAGCATTTATTCCTATCAAAATTTTATTCCGACGTCTGCCGCATCCAATATTCAAGATTTATTTGACAGCTTACTATTTTTAATATCTCCTGAAACTTACTAGTTCGTGGCCCATAATATTAAAATTGTTGCCTTTTTGTTTTACCAAACCCATTTAACAGAAAAGCAATGATTCGTAAAACTGTGGCTATTTGTAGCGCAGCGGTGTAATTGGCTATCAGGGCTTGTTGAAAAATGGACAGATGTTTATTTTAATGCACTCCATCCATCAAGACTACAAGCGGCGCTACCTCGAAGACAGACCATGGCGATGTAATTAAGGATATTGAAAAACAAATAATTATTTTTGAATCATGTTTCGTGTTCGAGTGAAGTACCCTATAATTTGAGTGATGACTGGTAAATACGTAAATCTTCTACATATTAATGGATTCTTAAGTATCCATTTCCTTTTGCTACCAAGTCATATTTTAACTAGGTAACTGATATACATAGTTAACAAACTAAGAAAATTACAGTTGTTTGATTCGTGTGATATCATAAATAGAACGCCTGACTTCTACACAGTGATTAAGGTATTTACTTTTTTTTAAATTCATTCAATCATTCACTGACCAAGAATAAAGGAAGCTTTGAATTTTGCACAAGAGTTCCTTTTGTAGTAAATGTGAGCACTAAGAAAGGAATTTTCTAAAGTTTTTTTTTTCTAGTTTGTATGGAAGTTCGTCAGTTTTGCCGAAGGGAAATCCTATCGAGAATCCATATATTATATTATTACGAGTATAATATTATAAATCAAAAGTAACTATCAGTATGTTACCTTTTCACGCCTAATTTTTTTAATGGATTTCGATAAAATTTGACAAGGAGATAGATGGCATCCTGAGAAAGGACATAGGCTTACTTTTTGTCCCGATAGCACGTTCTCGTGGGATAATTTCTGAAATCCACGTGTGCGAAGCGGGTATATTTTATTTACCTTTACATACTTAATATATTTATTGCAAATAATTTTGCAGTTTCCCTACAAATTGTCTGTAGTGTAACTTTTATTGCAGCATCCGTCCGAACACTTCCACGATATTTTTCATATTTACGACGCTTAGAATTTACACCTCTTGTGAGTGAAGGCAGACATTCAGACAACTCGCCGCTTCCTGACTATTCTTGTATGCACCATTTGGTCTTCATACGTGTGCCAGGTGTGCCTCCAATGTGTTGTAAACCGGTAGGAGTGGCAAATTTTATATTTTCGTTCTGAGTTACCCACGTTAAGAAAATTTCAAGAAATTATTTAACTTCGAAAATAGTTTTTACATTCTATAAAATTTTCATTCCTCTAAATTCTACATGCACAAGAGTTTATGTTGATACCTGGCAGTGGATATCTATCTAGTGATTGCTATCATTTTAGTACAAACTATGCTTATGCAAAATACTAGGTACCTATTTCTTTTTTACCATTGTTATGAATAAGCAATATATCAATACAGGGTGAAATTAAATTAACTAGCAAAACTCCACAGACGTTACGGATATCGTTATCTGAACGCGATAAAATAAGTAAAAAATATTTGATGATTTTTTGTTTGGTAGTGTAGTTAGATACTAGAAATATGAGTAGAGAATTTAAGTTTATTTCTGTTTTGTCATGTTACCCATCACGTCTGCAAAGTTTACACAAAAAAAGGAATAAAAATACTGAATCAGCTAAAAACAAACACTAGTTCTGGTCTGATTAACACGAAAACTATAAAATGTGTTAAAGATTTAATAGCAAAAAACCTAACAAATTGCATCAATAAATGCTTAAGCGAAGGATATTTTCCTAATTCTCTTAAACGTGCAAAAGTAAGTCCCATATTTAAATCTATAAATAAAATGGATCCAAGTAATTATAGACCTATTAGCGTGCTGTCAGTACTATCTAAAGTCTATGAAAAAGTTCTATTTAACCGTCTAAACCAATTTCTAACTGTCACTGATTTTCTATTTAAAAAACAATACGGCTTCAGACCAAAGTCCAATACTATCTCTGCAGATGTTGACCTAGTGACAAATATAAGGATCAATATCGATAATCGAAAAATAGGCCTAGGTATACTCATTGATCTAAAAAAGGCATTTGATACCGTCAGCCATGAAATACTATTACAAAAACTGAAAGATTTGAGTGTTACAGATACAGCATACGATATTTTCAAATCATATCTTACAAATAGGACCCAAATTGTTAAAATCGGTAACCATCAAAGCACACGTAGACTTATTGCCTGTCGCGTGCCCCAAGGCTCAAGTTTGGGCCCATTACTATTCTTAATTTATATAAACAGTGTTCATGAAATTGGGCTACAGGGAGAACTTACTTTGTACGCTGACGATACTAGCCTGTTCTATTTTGGTGACTCGATAGATGTACTTGAATGAAGCACAACATGGTTTGGACATCCTACACACTTGGCTCCAGTCAAATTTGCTGACCATAAATGTTTCAGAAACAAATTATATTATTTTCACATCAAAAAACAAAAAAAAAATGGTACCTATAGTCCATTAACAATTAACGGTGAAATAATAAACAAAACGAACTCACAAAAATATCTGGGCCTACTACTTGACAGTGGACTTACATGGAAGCCGCATATAGAAAAAATACAAAGCAAACTATTATCCCTATCAGGTGCCCTACGGCCCATAATTATCTCAATGCTTGCCCAGACATGTGCGGTACGCAATCTATAACTCCTTGGTCAAGCCTCATCTGGATTACCTAATTGAAGTATGGGGATCAGCAGCTAAAAGCAACTTAAATAAACTACAGAGATCACAAAATAAATAAATTAAAACGTTATTTCGATATGATTACCTAACACCGACCATAAAAAATTATAAGGAAACTGGACTAATTAATTTATCGCAAAGTACGAAGGAGCCCAGATTTATAATAAATTACCTAAAGACACAAAAGAGCCTAAAAGTTTATCAATCTTTAAAAAACTACTAGAACGCCACATTTTGAAGGATCTTTCATTAATAGAACGTTAAGGATAAACTTGTAATTTTACTAACACTACGTAAATTAACCTTAAACTAAGTACCACCCGGTTACTCCCTACGAAAAGCACCATTTTATTTGTAAAATACTAAAACAATATATAAAACTGTTAAATTCTCGGTTGTTCAATCGCACTATGCCATAGGCCTTAATAAATAAGCATTGCTCGCGCCGCAGCTTATGCGCGCACTATACACAATCTCCACTAACATTTTTAACACCTGCCCTACTAAAAACGCTAATCGGTTATTTTGTTTACTTATTATTGTATTTTCTCTGTAAGTGATTAATGTAATCTGTTGAGAAAATAAATGTCTTAAACCGTAAAAAAAAAACTGATGCTTAAACTAATATTACAAGTAACCAGAGCGGCAATTCTCGTAATTTTAAGAACGTTCACAGTTTGATCTCAGTCTCAATCTGTCAAAAATAATTCTAATTTCCCTACATTTTGACAGGTTTTTGACATTTGTTTGTCGCCGAAATGACACAGCGACTAGATTTTGAACGTTTTAAATTACGAGAATTGGCCTTCTGTTGTCATAGATCCCAAAATTGTAATTCATAAAAAAAAATCTTTTTTGTTTTATCATGTTTAGATATTGATAACCTTCACGTCTGTGGAGCTTCGCTAGCTATTTTTAATTTGACCGTATATAACTATTTGCAACCCATAACTGCCGAATATTTTATATTATTAGGGTCCAGGCCACTCCTTTTCTTCAACATTCAACCCGTGCCGTTATAATGTAGGTGTGGGGAGTTTCACTTCATAAACTTTACTACGAAATACCCTACTATTTTATACCTTTACGGTTGTTTTATAGATTTCTGACAGAGTACTTAACTTAACATTAAACCTAGTAAAGTACTGGCTACATACTAAACGTTGCAAACTTTGTTGGTGGTATGGAAATGTGGGAAAGACTGCCCTTTTCACACTTACTTCAAGAACTTGGTCTTATTTGGTTGATTGTTTTTTTATGATTGTTCAAGTCTATTTTTTTTAATATTCTTAGGGCTGATTTTTCGTCCGACAGATAATTTTTATTCGTGGGATAAAATTGACGTCTGACAGTTTTTGTATGGAAGAACTGTCAAAAATTCAAAATTATTTCTCCGATGAAATTATCTGGCGTTGGAAAAATTTTCCCTTAATCTTATAAACTGTACAATAGAACTTTTTTTTTGTCTCTGTGTCAGTTAGTGTGCTCATAACTTTATTTATTTTAACTAGCTTCTGCCTGCTTCGTCTGCGTGTTCTATGTGTTAATCAAGGTTATCTGTGTGCCAAGGTCCATCCAAATCCATTGATTCGTTTTTGCGTGATTGAGTAACAAATATAACTTTCACATTTATAACCTTATACACCGTTAAATTTTGATCGTTTTAATCCTTAAAAGGGGTCATTGTACTCATCATTATGAACAACTTTTACTACGGGACCAACCCCGAAATCGTGAAAAAAAAATCAGTTGATCCATAATTAAGTTGTTCATATTGATGAGTACAATGACCCCTTATAAGGATTAAAACGATCAAAATTTAACGGTGTATTGGTAGTAGAAGGATTCTCTGGTCAATCCTCGCAAACGGAGCTAGGAGAAGAGTTAATTTAATCAATTAATTTGGTTTAATATTAGTTTATTCTCTGGCCAGACTTCGCCAACTGAGCCAACCAACAGCTACTCAACTAAATTAATTAGGTGTATTATTTATTCAAAGTCTTGTTATGGGTACTAGGCAAGCATGTCGACTACTAATATAATATGACGAAAAAATGATATTTCATCTAGAAAGGCTTGTCAAATATTTCATAAGGCTGGGCTGGACGTGTCGGGATGAAAACTCCTTTAAAATGCTCGCAGTGGACATCCCCTTTTATCGTAAATAATAATACTGTGATGGTATGAGTCTGGCGTGAAATTGGCAAACTGTATGTCTATAAAATATTATAATGAATGTGTATTTTGTGTATTAGTTCCGGCCAATCAAACGTGCTTGATTAAAAACTAGTTTTATACATGGTGGTAAAATATTGTTTGATTTGATTTATTTAGGTATTTCTGCCAAGTCATAATATTATAATAATTCTATCAAAATTTTTAAGAAATATAGCGTTACGTACTTACCTACCTGTTAGTTTTTAGATAACTATACAAAACCATTTAAAAAATTTCAGTAACAAAAATTTTGATCATTAACAATTCGTACAAAGTAACAAAGTAAATAAAACATACCCCTATTTTCTAGAACATTCACCTCATACCAAACCACCCGTATATGACCAACATAACCCGGACATGACCAACATAGCCTGACCACACACGATCACAACCACAGCCACTCGAACCATGTAATCAGTGCAAAATTTTAAAACTGTTTTATTGTACTATAAAAACAAAGTCCATTCTCTGGAGGAAGTGGTCTTTTATACCGGCTTATCAGTGGTTAAGGCAAACACTGCTTTTGTTATACAATTAAGTTTTAATTTACAGCGGCGGCTTATCGGAGCTAGAGCATTTTCTTCGTTATTTTCAGGAAACGACTCGTTAAATGGAAATTGTGGCGGTGTTAGATAGTTTCTTTCGGTTTTATTAGAAAATAGGGGGAGAAACAAACTAACATGCTATATATGGATAATAAGCATTTCTTTGTTAAGAACTACTTTATGTTTTTTTTTAACTCATTCAAAGCTAGCATAAAAGTCTTTTGGGCCTTATTTAAATAAATGTATTTTATTTTGCATATTATTTTCCATTTTGTTATGTTCATGAAGACATGGACAATTCATTTTTTCTTCTAATTCATTAAATATTCATTTTTTAAATACTTACGTGACAAAACTGTACGTACATGTAAATTTTTCATATTAGTATGCAAAATTAAGTAGGTAAATACTTATTATGTACACATACGAGCGACGACGTCGCAGAAAATAAAACTGCTTAGCAAAGTATTATAAAAAGGTCGCTGTTTTGTTTTAATTATAATATCTAGCGAGACTTTTATCCTTATTGAATTTTTTTGCGATATTAGCACTTTGCTTAATTATAGTTTTAATGAAAGTACTTACGAGACACACACGCGAAGTTAAGTTTGAGGCGTGGGCAATAAGTTGTCCGCGTGCTTTAAATTTTTACAGAAGAAAAAAACTGAAAACTGCATTTAACAAAAATAATATAACACACGCCTGTGATCCCGAAGGGTTAGGCAGGGTTGTGGGCAGCTACACAGCTATAGGTGCCCCACCATATCGGCAGTTATGTTTAAGTTCCAGGTAACAGGAATGTTTTATAAGTGGTTTAAGGTCTGCTTAATAATCAGCCTATAGTATTCTCACTGCTGGGACACAGGCCTCCTCTCTGTGAGAGGGAGTGGGCTGTAATATACCACGCGGGCCCACTACGATATAATTAGTATTCGAGTATTTAGATGTCACAGTAAGTACAGCAGTAGAGTAAGCTTAAACAAAACAGAATAAACGCTGTGCGTTTTGGCAGACTGGCATCCTATTTGAGTAATTTATATACATCATTTTACAGAACATTTCCCTACAAACGGCCCGCACTTATACCAAATAGGACCATTCCTCATAAACCCAAAAGCCATAATATCTAGACTAAACATCGGAAGTCAAAACGCAAAATATGCCAATAAAGAACCAAAGGGCTGCAATTACGGGGCTTAACGTCCAATGTGAAGATGTCATTCCACCCGTTCCACCAAATTGGAGGTCATTCAATTTGCATATAAAGCGCGCAGAGGCGTCAATAGGACGACACTACGAGAGGGCTCGATATAAGTCCCATTTGGTTGAATTCGGCCCTGGACCGGCCATTGTCGAGTGCGGCCCTGTGTTGTTTACATTTCGTGAAATGTATTGTCGCTATCGGGACGTGTTTCATGTTTGTCTAGCTCATAGCGCTGTTCAGGATGGTATGGGATGAAAATGAAAAAAAGCCGGAGCAATATTCCATCACAGACGACCAGAAGTTTATGCAACCCAGTCAGTAGGATGTAACATTGTTGACCAATTTTTATAGATAAACTATCACATCATCTGCCTTGCCTTTTTTCCAACTATGTATGTTGGGGTCGGCTTCCAGTATAACTGGATGCAGCTGAATCAGTATTATACATGAAGCGACTGCCTATCAAACCTTCACAACCCAGTTACTGGGTAAGACTGGTGTGGTAAAACTGGTTGTCAGACTTTCGGGGTCCTGACGACCTGTAACGACTCTCAAAGATCAACGAATGATAGCCGGGACCAAAGGCTTAACGTGGTTTCTGAAGCACGGACGGGTCTTGATATGTAAAGATGGTCATCCACGAACCAACCGCTGCAAGCGTAGCTTACCCTGATCAATCAACCCGTGCGGCTGTTATTTCTTAGTCACAAGCCCCTCTAGCTCAAGCTTTATCTATGTATCTAAACTAATAGTACCTAAAGCTAAAGTTTTTTTTTTTTTAAAGTTTGTTCGAACGCACTTATCTCTGGAACTATCAGTCAGCTTTGAAAAAATCTTTTTGCATTTGATAACCCGTTCTTGAGGAAGGCTATAGGCTACATTACATCACGCTATGACCCTAAGGAGCCGAGCAAGAAGAAAAAGTAAGAAAGAATGCTAAGCGAAAACGAAGTAGGCACGGTGGCACGCAGGCAGGCGATACGATGCGAGGGGCTGGGTCGGGGAACATGAAATTTCACGCAGACGAAGTCGGGGGAAGAAGCTAGTTAGTTTATAAAGGCTTATACCTACCTTGCCAGCATTGTATACTGTCTAATCCTTAGCTGCAAGCAGACGATTGTATAGCTTTAAAGTAAACTCGTAAAGCTAGACAAAAGCGTCGTTTTGCAACCACCAGTGTCTATTTCCAGAACCCGCGTGATAAAACTACGAAGACGGAAGCGCTTTGAAGGAACTCAAACACCACTACACTGTGTCTCGTTTTGAAATTACAGGCACATGAGAATTTTGTCCATATATAGTTTGTCTTCACATTGGAAACGTCCTTCGAGTGTTGTAAGTGTTTATAGACAGCGTCATAGGTAGTTAGTAGTACGTTTAAATCAGGTGGAAAGTTACCCTGCGAGGTATTTGTGTAACATACCCTGTTACAATCTCAATGCTATTCATTTTGACAATTCAACAATATTTATTGCGATAGTTACGTTGTCGCGCAAACGAACTTTTCAAACATATAGCATAATCAACCTATAAGGTTCCCATGCTGAGACACAGGCCTCCTTTCTGTGAGAGAGAGTGAGCCGTAATCCACCACGTGGACCCAGTACGGGTTGATAGATGTCACATGTTTTCCAATGTTTGGTTCTAGCACATGGTTTCCTCTCGATATTTTCCTTCACCGTTTTGAGAGCAGTGGTGATGAAATAATTTGCACAAAGTAAAGCGCTTGTCTGTGTTCGTCCTTTAAATTTCCTTCATAATCCTTTGCATTGTGTTATGCAAATGGGGTGCTGATTGCTCACCTTATAAAACATTTTGAAGGCACAAAGTAACCTTGATACATAACAGCATCATACAGGTACCAAATCGATGCTCATAGATCTCTTACAGATAGAGTAATACGTGAGGTTCCCAAAGTGCAAGTCATAAATCCATATGCAATAAAACAGGAACAAAGTATGGCACGTGACTTCAGTTTCACATTGAGATGTAAATATTTACTGCTTCAATTTATACCCAGGTTTAGTTGGAGCTATAAATCTCTTGTATGATTTGGGTAGGTTTGGGGAAACACATTTTATTCTTCAGGGCAATAAAATCGATGTGGTGGAAGCACTTTGTACAGGCACTTGTAATAGGTAACGCTGTGTAAGACGTTTTATATCCACGTTTAGTACCTACAATAAATCTCTTAGTACTGAATTTGTTTTGGGTGGAATATTGGATTATTTCTTCCGTCATTATATTAAATAGAACGTCACAAACGATGCAACAACGTATTCTACACTATTCTTCTATTCATTGTTCAGCTTGAAAGAAACGTAATAGCTGACTCATGTAGTAAGTTCCTCCTTCAATCACTTTTAATAATAGATAATAATAATCGTTTTATTTTGGAACACACGTTATTGTTATTGGGAAATACGTTGTGGTTGTAATTTTAAGCTTAATAGTTATGTTAGAAAACATGTTCGTTGGACAAATGATGTACGTTCGGGCAATCAAATTTCCTCGCATTGAGACTCAGGAGACTGTTTGAGTTGCTCCGGACCCTCTGCAGCAGCGACGTGGCACGTTTACGTCTCGTTTGATCGCTGCAAAGTCATAAGTGTGCGCCTCGGCAAAAACTCCCGACGCCCTGCAGAAGCATGACAGCCTCAGCAGCATCCTGAATGCATATTAAATTCAACTCGAGGAGCATTAATGAATTATTTAAAAAAAATAAGGCATCGATTACAAAATAACAAAATAGCTTGCAATATTTTATAATACACATGGAATCCAGAAGCATTGCAAAGTATGGTACCCACTCAAAAAGGCGGAAGGACAACATAAAATATCTTCCTCTATAAAAACTATAATAGAAGTTATTCATTTTAATGGACATTGTAGTATTACTAGTAATATATCAGAAAATAAGGGGCTGCAAAGCACTTAGTAGTTACGACAAATAAATCAAAGTAACATGGCCGGGGATTAGCTCAAATTACCGACCAAACAGTCCATTCGAACGATTCAGCTACCTCCAACCCGATCTCTAGGAACTATTAACGTGAACCTGCTCCCAGCTTAATCGTGGTTAGGTTTACTAGCTATCTAGTATTTTAACCAGTTAAATAGTAAATCCAGGTAGGTAACTATGTGCTATTTAATTGATGTGAGTGCGACGCACTAACTTTTTTAAACAGATGTTAATTGATTGTATTTATTCTGAAAAGAAATATAATAAAATAAAATAAAATATATTTATTGATTGATAAAAGTATTATCAATCAATAAATATATTTTATCAGTAGTTTTCTTTAGAGTAACTACAGTGAAAATAACCGTTTTAATTGAATATAAGCATTTATATAATTTAATAATAATAATACCTGCCTATTATTGTCACACTGCAGGGCAAAGGCGTCTTATTCCGCCTTATTAATAAATTCGACCTTATATGTGCAGTCTGCAAAATTACTTTTGTTAAATTTTAAATTGAACCGAGGGTAATGTATACCTCTTCAAGAAAAAAATCCCTTCTGTCTCTAAAATGTCAGCCTGTCGACTCATTTTGTCATATTTTCCACAAGACTGCACCAACCATAACATAAGTTAGTTACGCCTACCATTTTCGCACCATATGCCTCTATGGTGCCATTTCCTATATCCACTCGCTATCAGCGGCACGCTTCAAAAATATTACGTCTAGACTGCAGCCGTGCATGTTGGCTAAAGATGGGAAGGAAGAACGAAAGTGAACGAAACGATTACGGACTATTTTATACTCACGAGTATATGCCGCATAGGAACTTTTGGGCTTACGATCAATTTAGTTACACGCTACGTAAATATTACATAACATACATAATCCGCCTATAATGTTCCCACTGCTGAGACACAGGCTTCTTCTCTTCGAGAGGGAAAAAAAATTCTTACTTAATAAAAAATAAAAAAATATTTACTTTTGCAGAAAACAATAAAAAGTGCTGTCCCTGATATTTCTGTAACATGTAACCTATACCTACTATTACAATATTAGAAACCATTTAAATCTTTGGTACGGTCAACAACAAAAGTCGGTTAACATTTCAGTTGTTTAAATCTTAATTATTGAGCAAAATATTCTTAAAAAACATGTAGTAATAGAATATTTAACAATTATTAACTCTTTGTTATTACATGAAATAGTGAAAACCAATGTATCGCATCATTTTGTATCAATTTAGATGATTCGTAAAAGTAAAAGAGTTAATTGAATTTTGTTGATAAATACAGTATTTATCTGCAAAATAAAATTAGTTAGTTGAAAGTTTTCTCTTAAAGCAAACAAAAGATTGAAAATTAGACCACAAATTCTTTAAAAACACGTTAACAAACATTACCGTAATAATGAATTCACTGTTATTGCTTCCACAGGAGTCGAATTACATGAACCCATTTAAAACCTACTGAGCATCAGTTAATCTTACAGAACAAGCACCACAGCAACAATACATTGGAATAAGTACCTATTAGACATTTCTACACCACAAACTAACAAGGAATCCGAGTTTAGAACAAAAAGTGAAGCAAGAAGGCATATAATTGAATGGGACCTTATTTACTTAACTAAGACTGTATAAATTTTCGTTGTACAACAAGGAACGATAAATTTTCACGAAGCTTTGCAAAGCAGCCTTATATTAACGAGACTGGGTTTCAACAAGGATTTAAGTAAGAATGGAGTGATAACATGTATCGCCCCAAAATTAACACAATGTGTGCACACAACTGTACAAAAAATCACAGGTCATTGCGTGTTTTGTATTGCGTACAAAACAGTTTTTCATAAGATGACCGACGTTGCGTAGTACCGTAAGTTGGTTGGTAACTTCCTGCAATTATTAGTCAAATAACCGTTGGTGGCGACAAAGTTTTGTCTGTTGCAGGCCAGCCGATAACCTGCTAACCAATTAAGCATAGAAAACTCACAAGCTTTCAATTTTTCATAGTTTAACAATGTTCTTTGGGTTTCTAATTTTTCCAACGTAGTGCATGAATTGTTATTCTAAATGAGGAAGTTATTACTCGGGTTGTGATTTTGAAACTCCGTTGTCATTGTTCACCTGCATCTTAGCACTCCATTCCTTATTACATCTTCGTCGCAACCTTAAATAATTAGGCAATTAATTTTGTTTATTGTATGAAAACGTTATGTTAGTTATGGTCAGGGAACACGTATTATGTTGATTACACTATTGAAATATTATTATTGTTGTGATGATTTACGTGACATGTGTAAACTGATGAAAGTTTGTTTTATTAAAGTTTTTCCTATGTAAATAATTTAAAGAAAGAAATTATACTTTATATTAAATTCATAACTATTGTATATACAGTCAGCAACTTAAGTCGCTTAAGACAACTACTTAATTAGAAAATACTTTTAATTAGTGAGGAATAAAACAATCTTGCCACCAAGCAGGTACTTCAATTGTTAACTTTGCCAGTATCCTTTAACAAACCTTAGTGCTCAGGTTTAATTGGTGAACCTACCCTGATAGAAATAAAAGAAAGAAAGAAAATATGACCTGCACTTTTTAAATTCAATCAATCAACTCAGTCTAACGCAATCAACTACAGGATTTTTCCAATCCGCACTTAGATTCCACCTTTTTCATATTCGTAGCCAATTAAAATTTAATAACCTCGAATGAAAAACTAACTCAAAAGAAATCTCGAAGCGTTTTTTAATGATAAATAAAAGAATAAACGAAGATCTTTAAGTTTCTTTTTAATAGATTTTATTTAGTTATCCAACTTAAAAAGTTCTTCCCAAGTTTTGGTCAAATGTTTTGTGAATAGCCACTCGGGTCTGTTTAGCGCGTAGTTAGGGTGTAGCTTGATGAGCTCAGTGTTAGGTGATTCTTTTTTAAATGGTTTCAATTCAGCTTCCTTTCCTCTATGCAATGGAGGCTAGATTTTTTAAAATTAAAACAAGAATAGGCTATTTTCCTAAAAACTTCTAATTAGTCTGTCAGTTAGATTATCAAAAAATATTGAACCCGTATTTTTTCTATATAAAAAATGATGAAGATATTGCCCGTTAAAGTTCCGCGTAACGTCACTTGCTTGCGACACTTTTGCAAGCAAGTGAGGTCACGACCCCCCACTCCCAAATTTTGTCGCGCTTTATCTTTGTCATTTTTTGTTCGATTGACAAAAGAAAAAACACGTGTCCATTATTTTTCGATAATCTAACTGACGGACTAAATATAATTATTATTTTTTTACCCAGGCAACTACCCTATTATGCGATCATCATTATCATTCACAGCCCGACTTCACCCACTGGTTTGCATAGGCTTCTCTTTTCATGTGCCAATGTCTACGCTCCTGTGCCAGCCTCATCCAGGTTCTACCCGCCATGGCAACAATATCGTCAGCCCACCTCGCCGCCGGACAACCGACCCTTCGTCTTTTACTTCCACACATCTAATTATGTACAAAGGCCAAAATAAGCGTTATTTCACTTAAAGCCGCATAGTAAGACTTCACAAAGTAAAAAAATTATATGAAAATACGTCGAGCTATCGCAAATAAACCATCTCATTGTTATGAGTTTTTGATAGACCTGAGTGTCACTGTTATAAGATCATATTGTACGTACGCCTCGTAACCGTTTAACGTTTAATATCTTTTTCGGCTTTACGAGGTCTCCTCTGTAGTCACGAAACACATCAAACCATACGATTCTTTCGAATAAACACAGTATTCAGAAATTACTGTGGCTTTTCTTTAAGTTGACTCCATTTAAACTAACAATGCGAATAAATAAGGGGAGCACGCGAAGGAAAATTAATAAGAAATACAGAACAGTTGCATTCCGTTTCGCGGCTGAAAATTTATTCTGTGAAACGAAATCGTGCGGAAAATTTGCAATTTAGAAGTAAAAGGGGGAATGCCAATAAGCCATCGATTATGTAGATGCAAGGCTTTTGTGCAGAGCTGCAGAGTTATCATTGCATTCAGTTCGCCGTTTCACAACGATTTGTCAGGATATTTTCAAAAGGAATTTTCGTTTACGGTATTTTCAGCGTTGAAACTTGTGGGTTAGTTCAATTTTATGACGCTACCTATGGAATTTATTGGGCTCTGGCTTCACTAAGAGCCTTACTTTTGGATACTCTCGCGGTTATTCGGAAAAGCGTGGGTATTTCAGGGGTACACCTATCTCCAGCTGAATCAGCACTGATTGTAGACCCTTTATGACATCCCCTACTGTAAAAAAAAAACCTTAAATCATGTCGTTTTACAGGCTAGGCATGAAAATAATTAAAATATCGACTATAAAAATGTACAATATTCATCCTTTGTCCTCCACAGCAACAGCACAACTGCAATTTTCAAACTATCTACGTATGTTGTCGTTACGGATTTAAAAAGGACTCACGTATCGTATTCTATCCTCATGGCTTGTTCCATGCTGCTGGAGTTCCTTCTATTGTGGAAAGGAATTAGCTACCACCGTAAGGGAAACATATTATTGTAGGTTCATAAAACACAATAATATGGAAGGAAGAACACGAACGTCGTGTTGAAAGAACGTGGCTTTTGGACTTTGTTTATTTACAAACTACAATCCTGTGTCTTATTAATGGATATTCAGCTAACATAATAGATATCTTTTTTTTTTTTTAAACGTTGACCCACACTAGGAATTTCTCCTGTATCGTGGGTGCGTTTACAAACATTTAAACTCGCATACACAAACAGCCAGACCCGGAACAACTACTTGTAGGCCATACAAATATTTGTTCCGTGCGGGAATCGAACCCGCGACACGCAGCGCAGCAGTCAATCGCTTAACCACTGCGCCAACCGTGCCGTCCTTCGTCGTCGTGCTTCGTCCTTTGTCGTCATTGTATAGTTACAACCTGCTATTGAATTATTGAGTAGCATAATCAACCTATAAATTTCTCACTGCTGAGACACAGGCTTCCTCTCTGTTATCTGCTGTTTCACAGAAAAGTGCAATACCTACGCGTGAAAATATATGAAACAGTTTTTTTTTCTAGATAGTCTAGAATGAGCCTAAATTCGAGGTTCAAGTTTGCGCGTCGATGTCCTTGCCACCCTGTATAATATTATGTCAAACACAAAACTTATCCTACCTATATCGAAGCAACATTACCAGAAAAACCTTCCTAAATCTTTGTAAATACAATGTTCACTCGTGAATAAAGGAAATAACAGTTGCGGCATTGTGGGCTGAGCGACGAACGTCGTAGGCGTCGACTGACGAAGATGGATTACAGTAATATGTAAAGATTTATTGGTACTCCGGATAATTCTCTGAAAGTAAGATAAATATATAAATAAAATAAGCAAGCATAAGCATTTGTTTAATCATTTTCTTTAAAATCTCCAATGTTTTATGACATAATGGTCTTGAAAGCAGCAATAGCCGACTCTATGGAGTAATTGCGTAACACACAATAAGTAGCAATCGGTTTCTGTTTGTCAGTTCAAAAACATTCATTGCGTTATTTAAATTGTTGATCAGACACATTTTTCGAGCATATGAAGCAATGGATTAGCAACGTCGCCCAAAATGATTCAGATTGAGATTGAAAGCAATTGGGGTGCTGGTTTGGCGTCAGACTGGCGAACAAAAGGTCGTAAGTTGAACCCTAGCCATTGCACTACTGATGTAAGCCTACTTCTATTACTAACTAAATTATTTAGCTTAGTATGTAGTAAGTTAGCTGGGGTGCTAGTCTTAGTAACCCTGTGCATATTGCATCACACCACAAAACATTTTTTTCCCGTTTCCCGTTTTACCTTTTCAATCTTTCATAAAACAGGCAACACAACACAACATCAACCACACAATATCTAATGTGTTGTTTCCTTGTAGGTATATTTTTTTATATTTCAACACGAAATAAAGGAAAACCGGATAACGCCGCAAAGGTAGGAAACCTACGTCGGAAAAGATAAAGCCGAAAGGGTTTAAATGCACTTGCTATCTTTTAACAGCCAGTCCTTTCCGGGAAGACTATGGTGGCGTATCTAAAAAGGTCTTATAAAACAAGTAGGACCATGAAAACAAGGTAAATATTACACATGGCCTCAGGTGGAATAACAAGTTTTTCCGGTCACTGACTTCCGCTAACATCGGATGCGTCGTCACGCAAAGTTTTAACGTAGGAAAAACAATTGAATTACTTAACCTAAAATGTACTGAACTGTACTAGGTCAGCTTGAGGCAGGGTTGTTTTTTTGTAATGAATTCTTTAATGAATTACATGAGGAAGAGGCATTTCAGCTTTATTTCATGTGTCAGTAAGATGGAAATAAAGTGGCAAAGGGGCCATGTCTGGCTAAGGGCCGACAAAAATCGGCAAAGAAAGCGTGGCATGGCCAGATGGACTGATATTGAGTTGTGAAAAACACAAAGGGTGAAGGCTGGATGTCGAAAACTGGGTGTTATAGTGTAACTTGGACGAAAACTCATGACGACTGCTATTGGCTGTATTTATGGCAGCCAACAGCGATATTAAAATAAAACACAATTTTCAAGCGATTTCTGGCCACCAAAGTAACCAGTAGAAGAAACAGTTATACCATTAAATAATTACTTGTAACAACACACAAGAAAGTTGTCCCCAAGACGTTCGACAGACAACACAAGAAAAACATCACATTTACACCAGCCACCACGTATTTTCATATCACTGCTGTCTGTACAAACACTGGTGTCTATTCATGACCTTTTGGCAGCATGTGTTCAGTAATCTGACACTAGGGCGCGGTGTTTGCGCTGCAACCCAATACGGCGCATTAAACTGGCTTGTTTTGTCTCCATTATCTACGCTTTGATGCTGCCAACTAGCCACATGTGTTGGATTAAAGTGGGACATTGTATGAAAGATTTTGTTGGAGGAATAGTATTTTTTGCTTGTTTTTTTCTTCATGAGGTATTTGTTGCTATTAGCTTGTCGTGTAGCGACAAGAAAATCCTAACTTTAACTTTAAATTAAACTAAGGAATTAAAAGAAAGGGAAGATGAAATCAAATAAAGTTTTATTTACAAGATAAAAAGATGGAGATGGACTGGACAGTGGTGTGTAGTATGCGTAGGTGGGGAAGGATGAAAATGCGTGATAGTTGGGTTGAGAAGGTGGAGTTGAAGGTGGAGGCAGGCAGACTCGAGGGCCACGCGCGGAGCAGAGCGT
This sequence comes from Apamea epomidion, assembly GCA_947507525.1. Taxonomy (NCBI): domain Eukaryota; kingdom Metazoa; phylum Arthropoda; class Insecta; order Lepidoptera; family Noctuidae; genus Apamea; species Apamea epomidion. The sequence continues at coordinate 9,276,771 of OX382238.1, read as the reverse complement.
GCGTGCGGCACGGAGGGGCCCACGCAGCAGGACCAGGACCACGGCTGCAGTCAGGCCAAGCTGGCTATTCACCAGGAATGGTGGGCCTCTGCAGAGACGCTGTCAGCCCGCCAGGCGAGGCGGCCCTCGGACCAGGCGCGCCGATGGCCCGACAGGTACAGAAGGGGCGTTAAGGATCCTCAAGGTCCAGGTGAGGCGCGCCGGTGGCCCGACAGGCACCGGAAGTCTTCAAGGCCCCCCTTGAAGACTTCCACGGACCATCTTTGCGCCTCATCTAAAGGCTTCTGTAAGCCTTTAGATGAGGCGCAGAGATGGTCCGTCAGGCATACGAAGCCTTTAAAAGAGGTACGCTGATGGGTGTTCCCAAGGTAGGTGGCCCTGGAGAATCAGGCCTATTTTCAGTATTCGCTTTAGTGGCGAAACGGGAACTCACCCTAGCCATTGTTAAAGTTGGGGCTGTGTTCCCGTGCCGCACGCGCGCTCTGCTCCGCGCGTGACCGTCAAGTCTGCCTGCCTCCACCTTCAACTCCACCTTCTCAACCCAACTATCACGCATTTTCATCCTTCCCCACCTACACATACTACACACCACTGTCCAGTCCATCTCCATCTTTTTATCTTGTAAATAAAACTTTATTTGATTTTATCTTCCCTTTCTATTAATCCTTAGTTTAATTTAAAGTTAAAGTTAGGATTTTCTTGTCCCTACACGACATTTTGGTCGGGGGGAAAATGTAACATAATGTACATACTCACATTTATTTTCATTCATTCCTGCAGGTCAGAACAAGCATTCCGTTACTGTTAGGCGCTGTTCGGACGGTCTGTCACGATACCAGGAATGAATGAAAATAAATGTGAGTATGTACATTACATTTAATACTATGCGAGTACCATGAGATTATATTGCCTGAAATTATAACGATTTTGTAACGTTATATTTATTTCCAAAAACATCTTGATGTTTTATAAAGAATGAATACGCTTTTACAGCTTTGTTCACATAAATTCACACCTTATAGACAATTCCGTTAGACGCAACAAACTCATCGAAAACCGAAAACGACGTGATTATTAAATAAAATGCCTAATCATCATAATTAAAAAACTTTATAACCTCAAAACCTATTAAAAAGCCCATTATATACGTGACACGTAGCTTTTATGAGTGCATATCTAATATTAAAAAAAGCCTGATACATTTTTTACGTCGAAGAAAATTGCGTTGTAAGTCATTAATCATGGCACAATGCGTGTCAGGAGTCGACGCATGGTTTAAGGGGGTCCGAAAGTCCCCATATAATGGGGGAAATGAAAACCTTTTTCGGGCCCGAAGCTGGCTTTAGTAAACTTTGTGGTTTCGTTTGTTCCGAGCCAGTTTTATGGAGATAAACCGATGAGTTGTGAACGTCCTTGATGCTCGTTATGGAGATGTTGAGGAAGTGTGTATGCCTGAAATATGGGTACTACTGTCGGTGTTAAGTGAATATATTGTTGGCTACGTAGCCTTTATGTCTTAAGCATTTTATGTGTGTTTTATTCCAGTCAGTTACTGTCATGATTTTTTTGGGTCGATAAACGTTTTCAAACTCAAAGTATGTATTTAAATTAAATAATTAACAGGCACTTTTGAATTGTCAAGGAGACGGTCAGTCAGAAATATAAGTTAGTTGCCTATTCCAAAGCATAGTAGGTACATATGGAGTATACTTTTAATAATGAAACTAAAAGACACAAAAATGAGAATTGGCCAAAATTGCAACTTGTCAAGTGCACCTATCTGTCTATTATCACATTATCACTTTACGCAAACAAGCGTCTATAACATTACCAAGCTAATTAACTAACAAAATTTTATGGGTTCGCATTCAAAATGACCATTCTGGGAAACATTCCCCTCGATATAGCGGCATAATAAAAATAAATTAGCAATATTCGCCAAAATGCAACAGAGCAGGGGACTGCTCTGGACATTGTCCGACAATTACCGGCTGTTTCCCGAATTTCCCGATATAACCTCAGTAATTGATATTTACGGTACACTAAATCCGAGAATTGGTGCTGTTAACCGATTTATTTATCAGTCAGTTAATAAATTGGAGGAATAACTTGATTAATTGATCCGTTATATTAGTTTAATTTAACGGGGAAATGGATAAAGAAGTTAGAGTACAGACGATCGATCCGTAAATGAAGATAAGATAACTCGTGATTAATAATTAATAAAACAGAGGGGCAATTCTCATAATTTTAAGAACGTTCGCAGTCTGATCTCAGTCTCAATCTGTCAAGAATACTTCTAATTTTCTTACATTTCTGACTAGTTTTTGACATTGATTGTCGCTGAGATGAGATTGCGACTAGATTTTGAACGTTTTTATTTACGGGAATTGGCCTTCTGATGTTATTGTAAAGCAAAATATATTGGGTGGCATGGACATCGAGGCGCCAACTCTAACCATGAATTACTACATGATTCTGAATATTTCGTCGGTTATAAAAAAAAAATAGCTATCCCGTACATTAAATACAACAGAAACAGCAGATTAAAAAAAGAAAATAACCAACAAAAAAATATTACGCTTCCTAGCGCAAAAAATTATCCCCTGGCCCTGGCTGGCTGGACCTCCTGGTCTAAAACCATTTGCTGAATCTATGGTAACAGGTTGCGCGTCGATGTCCCTGCCAGGCTTTATGTACATTAATAAATAAAGTCCTCAAGGGTCCATCAAATGTAATGATAAAATTAAAATGGCTTGGTAGGTGTTGACTTCAATGTTAACAGGTCCATAACTTCATCTCTGTTAACATTTTTCATGTTCATGAAAAGATAAAATGCTATAGCCGTTCAATTAACGTATATATTCTCCAACATCATCTCATTGATGATTTCACAGCACCCAACCTTGTTCAATACAATCAGAAATCCGGCCAGCAACAACTCCCCGTTACGTTCTACTTGACGATGAGAACCATTTTCTTCATTTACATACGTATTGCATCTTCAGCTATCAACGGTTCCGGATTAGAGCACTCACTGGTCGCGCTTAATCGACTTAAAGACAGCTATTAGCCTTTTATGTGTAACTTTAAAGGATGATTCACATCAAACGTAAAACTCGCCCACAGTAAGCTGGCGAATGTGAGCTGGCGTTACGGAGTGTCCTGATTTTTCCTACACTTTTAACTTAAACTAAATATGCTGTTGTTCCCAATAGGAACCACATAAACTCAGGCACCGCACAAATGTAGGTAGGTACACACTAGTGGTCGCTGTGGTCAGTGAGTGTCACTTTTCATATTAATAAGCGAGTGGCTGCCACATGAAATAATCTGGCCACTATTATACCTGCTTTTTCGCAGCGCCTTAGTGAGCATGCTCTCAGTTGGTGGCTGACTCAGTTTAGTGTGAACGGTTCCTAAAGGGCTGGATTATTAGCTGGACTAGTGAGAAAGCCATAATCATCCAATTTATGAACTCGGCGTAATTGGATTAATAAAGTAGTGATGTAAGCGTAGTCGTATTATACGGATGACGGTGTTATGAACCTTTAGCAATAAAGTGGGCTTTATAAACGTCATCGTATTTTTTTACAACTGAATATTGATGCTGGCTCTCCAGTAGTTATTTAGTTTTTAATGATGAAATTTATCTCGGGCCATTGAGTGTGAATACATAATATAAAATGTAGGTAGTTAAAAATAATGGAGACCAATTAAAGTTATTGGTAATTGCACTTTACAATATTTTAATAGAATATTTTTGTTTTGCTGATTTATCTAAATTCAACTAAATAAAATTAATTCACTACCCCAACACTAGTATACATATAGACACTAATGCGCCTTTAATGTGTTCGAATTTTTGGTTCTAGGAAATGCCGGTTTCCTCACGATATTTTGCTTCACCCGTTTAAGAGCAGTAGTGATGAAATAATTTACATAAAATAAAGCGCCTGTTTAAAACCAGGCCACCAGTGCTCTAATTTTTTAGTATTGTAATATTGATTTTGGTATGAACTCTCATGTCACTGAATACGTTTAGTTCAAGTATATGTATGTAGATTTTTTTTGTTGATCTATTCACTTTAGACTGGTTCTTACTCAAAGATAAATAGCGGAGAAACACCGGAATGAATGTAAACAAACAAACAAGCTCCACATTCAAACCGGACATTTAGTCATAAACGGAACATTCAAAACAACTATAGAGGAAACATACTTCGCAAAGTTAACAATAATGCGAATAGTTGGCGATCCTCATTTGTTAGTCCGCAAGCACAGAGCACGGAGACGCCTCGGCGGCTGCTGCTAGAAGCGGCATCGTCAACGCTGTCCATACAAATCAAGCGATAGTTAGCGTTCTTTATTTGTTAGTCTGCAACCACAGAGCATGGAGACGCCTCGGCGGCTGCTGCTAGAGGCAGCGTCGTCAACGCTGTCCATACAAATCAAGCGATAGTTGGCCATCTTCATTGGTGTCCGCAACTACAGAGCACGGAGACGCCTCGGCGGCTGCTGCTAGAGGCGGCATCGTCAACGCTGTCCATACGAATCAAGCGATAGTTGGCTATCTTCATTGGTGTCCGCAACTACAGAGCACGTAGACGCCTCGGCGGCTGCTGCTAGAGGCGGCATCGTCAACGCTGTTCATACAAATCAAGCGATAGTTGGCGATCTTCATTTGTTAGTCTGCAACCACAGAGCACGGAGACGCCTCGGCGACCGCTGCTAGAGGTGGCATCGACAACACTTTTCATACAAACGGTGACACCGTTTACTCGCACTGTGGCAGAAATGACGTATAGACACTGACGGCGGAATTTTATTAGTAGGTCCTGTCGTCCTCTGTATTCTGTGGTGATTCCGTGCTCTATGGCCGTACGTAACCGACGGAACTATCTCAGGACAGTGACCACTGACAAATCTGCGGCGTCCGAACGTTTTGTTTGCGATAGTTTAAGACAAGTTAGGCAACTGTGGGCATTATTCAACGATACCGTGCCCATTTAGCAGTGTCAGCCGCACATTTGTACCTATCGGCTGGCAAATTATGCACCCTCTGCGTAGTGGGACGGCTTTTGATCAGTTTTAGTTGAGAAAGTATTGTGGTGGGCTGGAATTGAATTACTAAACTTCTTTTGTTTATTAGACAAGAAAGTAATTATTTTGAGAAGCTTAAAAATATCAGTGTTTATGAATGTGGTTCCCCACTATGTACTGATTGATATATATAATATAATATCACATAAACTTAGGTCTAATATAACAAACTGTATGCTTAACATGGTGGAGCAGTGCAAAAGCACACCAATTAACATAATAACAACTCTGTAACCACTGTCTCACAATAAAGATCTTTGACTTTGACTTTGATATTAACTCACTTTTCAATTGGGTCGAAATGGTGCTAATTTCATAATTTACGTTGTTACAAAAAGAGCTGTGGACCAAAATAACCACTACGTTGAGCTCTGACATACCTAGCTATAAGGCGTTCCGGCAGACCCCGTAGAAGGTAGCGGGATGAGTTACAGAAAACAAACGACCAGTGGTCCACCTCAGCCCTGGATATAAAGAGCTGGAAGTCATGGGGGGAGGCTTTTGCCCAGCAGTTGGATGATGCAGACTAACATTAACAGTAGTAACAAAAAGAGTTCCTTTTTTATTCAATACTAGCCGCGCCCCGCGGTTTTACCCGCATAAGTTTCGAACCCGTGGGAATATCAGGATAAAATGTATCCTATGTATTAATCCTGGTTATATAATATCTGTGTGCCAAATTTCATCTAAATCTGTTCAGTAGTTTTTGGGTGAAAGAGTAACAAACATCCATCCATCCATCCATCTATCCATCCATCCATACAAACTTTCGCGTTTATAATATTAGTAGGATTCTAATTGATGGCATGGCGAAATGTGGGTGTTCCTATGTTAAGTACTTGATGTGCTTATCAAGTAGGTACTAAGTGAAACTAGACGATGATCCAGTAACTTGAATCCTAGTAGGTATATGTATGATAATATAATTTTATTAGCCTTTAACTAAGTTACTGCACTAATATCTCCAGACTCATGCTACGATAATTATGTGGTGTCGTATGTCTAATTCTCACAGATTGTGCCAGAGTTCATTGCCCCAATGACAGTCTGGGAACAATTTCTTCACAGCTATAATAAATTAAACAAAGTTTAGGAAAGATTAATGATGGTACTGAATATTCGATTCTATTTCATTTGAACTCGATTCTAATAGTCGATGATCAATCAACAGTTCAATAGAACTTCGAACCTTAAGGTACGTTATTTAAATAAATAGCGGTCAAGTGCGAGAACGATTTTGTGACGGGGTTCGGTAAAAACATGTACCTAGTTTTTCTGATAGTTTTTTTCGTTAAATTATTTGTAAGATTATAGGTTAGGTTTATGTTAATTTTATACGAGATTTTAATTCTTATAAATATTAATACATGATAAAGAAAATGACAACAAGACTTTTCAGTGTTCACAATTCGTTCTTTCTATTTAAATACATAGGTAGCTAAAATAATAACAGTCGCATGGGTCGATCTTCAATGTTAAGCAGCGCTTGCCGCGGTCAGTCCTTGGATGAGTGACCATTTTTGTCATACCTAGACCCCCATGCCTCTGATAGTTAGATCGCAGATCATTGATAGTCGTAACGGGTAGTCAGTAGTCCGAAAGTCTGACAATCAGTCTTGCTAAGTGTTTTCGTGTTACCCAGTTACTGGGTTGTGGAGGTCAGATAGGCTGTCGCTCAATATAAAATACAGAGCCAGATTCAATTAGGCTGTAAGCCGACCCCAACTTGTTTGGAAAAAGGCTTGGCAGATAGAGGTAATCAAAAATCAGAAACGGAAAATGTCTTTTAATAATGCGTTATAACAATTCAGACAAAAATATTAAGCTTCAATGAACAACACAGAAGTCTGTTCACTTTGTATACTCCCAACTAACCGTACATTGAGAAACAAACACTAGTATACTAACAGCAACCCGTAAAAACTTGTTAATATCGCATGCAGCCACAAATGCTACCAGCCGTTATGTGCTATGCTAAGAGCACAGTAAACTGTTCGTTAACATAACTTTCTATTATGTGTATGTTTTAACTGTTTTCATGGAATTGTTAAATTGAATATTAAATACATTTCTAAAGGAGAATAATACCACATCTGCAACTCATATATGTGAAAAGACATAACAATTTGTATGGTACAGACGCTAGCAGGTTAAGCTACCCGAAACTGTCAAATTTTCCCAATCAACCTTGAACCTAATGCTTTAGCGATAAACTAGAAAATGTATTAAAGAAATTTGACAGATTGTAGTAGCTTGCTGTGCTGGCGTCTCTACATCAGTCATAATCAGTGATAGGAATAGGTAGTGCCTATTTGCCTAAACTTCGAAGAACAGAGACAAGAAACGGAGACTTCCTTAGGGCTAAATTTTTCCGGGACTTCTGTCCCGAAATTCGGGACAACACTTTTAAATACATTAAAAAATATTTATGTTATTTGGAATAAGTAATTTGTCTATATTTACCTAAAGTTTGCGACTAGACATAACATTTATAATTTATAACTCTATAATAATAACTTATCCTTTATGGGCTCTAAAGGAAAAACAAAAAATAAATATTGTTGTAACAAATTTATGTATTTTATATTATTTTTTAAATATGACGTAATCGGAAAGCATGAAACAAAATGTACGTACGGAAAAAATAAACGTAAAAAATTTAGTCCTAAGGAAGTCTTCGTTTCTTGTCTCTGTTCTTCGAAGTTTAGGCAAATAGGCACTACCTATTCCTATCACTGGTCATAATTATTGAGCAATATTGCTATAATCACCATATTTGGGGAGAGAAGTGGTGGCCCAGTGGTAACTCCCGACTTACAAGTTGTAGGTCGTGAGTGAACCAGGCAGGTGCTTTACTTTATGTAAATAATTTTATCATCATTGTTTTTAAAAACTGTAAAAGAAACCATCGTGAGGAAACCGGACCATGTTCTAGAACCAAAAATTCGAAGACAGGTACAGACAGCAGGTCAAGCTACCCGAAACGGTCAATTTTTTGCAATCAACCTTGAACCTTAATGCTTTAGCGATAAAGTTGAAAATCTATTAAATAAATTTGACAGATTGTAGCAGCTTGATGTGCTGGCATCTTTACAACAGCCCACACTCTCTCAAAGAAAGGGGGCAGCAGTGGGAACATTATAGGCATTGTATGTTATAATTCAAAAATAGTACGCGTAAAACCTTTTTCGAATTTGAATACGGAACCTTAAAATGGTTGTGTGTATTGAAGAGGCGGAAGGAACATGAACTATTGTCGGATCGACACGTGCTCTATCCGGCACACCTGTCTAGCACTCAGTGACAAATGGACGCTAATCGGGACGTCTACCTTTATCGGATGTTTGATATCAAAGAGTCATGCTTTTGTATTTTTTTTTTTTTTAGAATGGGTAAGGAATTTATTGGAACTTAGGGCGAATGCCACCAATGAAATTAGTTGTGCTGATCGCGGTCAGCTTCATCGATGAAATTCACCCTTTGTAGGTACTTATTACAATTTTTAAACAAAAGCTACCAAAGTTTTTTCAGAAATTGTAAAGTAGTTGTTTGTGATAAGTCTGTACTCGTAATTTCATCACTTAGGGCTGATTGTATAATAGTCAGATAATTTTTATCTTAAGAATAAATCTGACAGTTTGTCATTTTTTCTAATAAGTTATAAGTTATAACATAAGTTTCCATTCCGTGGGAATATCGGGATAAAAAGTATCCTATGTTAATCCTGGTTATGAACCGTGTGCTTTTGCGTGAAAGAGTATCAAACATCCACCCATCCATCCATCCATCCATACAAACTTTCACGTTTATAATATTAGTAGGATAAGGAATACTAGGATGTAAAAGCTGTCAATCCACAATGCTTATTCCTCCGATAAAAGTTATCTGATTATTGAAAAATCAGCCCTAAGGTAAAAAATTAAAAATTACTGTGTACTCATTTGGTCAAACGTCAAAAATAATGTCAAACTCAGTAAATCTCACTTTAGATCCGCATCTCGCTTCGAACCAGGCTATATTGGTCCGTTGTATGTATAAAAGGCTAATATTAGATGAACAAAGCGTGATTACAGGCATCCATTATCATTCATGAACCCTTACGGGCGTAGAAGAATACTTGTTTAGGCCTGTTTATTTTTCATGATTCCGACCTTACCCATAGCAAACAGAAACTGGTTCTCTTTTGTTAGTTTAATAATCATGCTTTGTCTTTGAAAATGTCTTTTTGAACATTGTGTTTTTAATGTTGAACTGTTGATGCAGTGTTGTTGGTTATATGTGAAAACTTTGTATTTCTCAACTTTTGATTTGGTAATCAAAAGTTGCAAAACTTTGTTTCGTCCAACATCAAATGTGGCTGGTAACAATGTTACACAGCTTTTGTTCCCCATGAATACGGGGTTTTACTTTGCCTCCTACTCATGGAGCAAAATTAGCCATAATTATGATAATGAATGGTCAAGAACTATATACACCGTTAAATTTTGATCGTTTTAATCCTTAAAAGGGGTCATTATACTCATCATTATGAACAACTTTTATTACGGGAAGAACCCTGAAATCGTGAAAAAAAAAACAGTTGATCCATACATTATGTCGAGTTATGCGAACATAAATCTATGGATCAACTGATTTTTTTTCACGGTTTTAGGGTTGGTCCCATAGTAAAAGTTGTTCATAATGATGAGTATAATGACCCCTTTTAAGGATTAAAACGATCAAAATTTAATGGTGATTATGAATAATCTAGACAAAAAAATAAAATTAAAGTGTCTGTTTGTAATGTCAAAATAACAGCTTTTTACCGAATGCATTTATGAAACATGGTACTTATAACAAAAACTAAAAGACTTTCACACGAAGATAGCTGATGTTATAAGTAGTAACTTGTGACTCCTTACTCCTTGTTTGTCTTCGTCAGAAAATATAAGTAGCCCAAGAGCTACTTATATTTTCTTATTAATAAAGAACATTTGCGTTGCGGCAAAAAAAAATTAAACCCATGAAACCCAATTTGATTTCCGACATGCACGCGAACGAAGTCGCGAGCACAGCTAGTTTATACATAAAGAAGTTATAGGAATATATGATCTATTTCTAAAATTCCACACGGTTGCAATTACATCTTTTCTATTTGTCTTCAAGTGCTGTAAGCCACTTCTAGGTTTGCTCCTAGGCAACGTATAGATTTATCTACGGTACCTAACTAAGTATACTTACACAAATCAGTAGTACCTGTTCGTTTTTAGAAACACAAAATTGTCAAGTCACATGAATCTTTTTAGGGCGTAGGTAAGTGCCTATCTCAAAGAGCAACTAGGGTATGTATACATCATACATTAGGTAGTAGCACCTAACCTGTATATAAGTAAGATTTGCAAAAACACTGCTAAGGTTTCAGATTTTCTAGATCCATATAGATATTCTTCAAACTAATTAACTTGGTTAACTTTTTTCAGAGACTTCATCTGTCTGTCAGCGCGCAGTGGAGCGTTTAATTAGATCCCACGTTATAATTAAACTGGTTCTTCAGTATTACAATGTATTTTCTTACAGAGAGAATATAACAAAGATATCTATAGTCTTCAGAAGAATCTATTTAAACAATGTAATTACAGTTTACAGTCATAATCATTCCAAAATTAATTTCAGCCCGGAAGCGTTCTTACAAGGTATTTCTTATAGGATGTTGTTTAATTGCGATTTTCTTTCACTTTCCGCTATTAAAAGTGTTCATAAAAATTATTGCAGGTATAATCTTACTGAAAACCATCCAACCCAGCTCGATAACTCATTACGTCAAGGCTACATCGCTCGCTCTAGATAGTGCCCTGGATTTAATTAGATCCTTACCAAGGACTGTGCAGTTTCATATTTGAATAAATTATGAAAATGTGAGCTTATTTGAATAATTTGCAACTATACCGAGTCAAATTAAAATTCTCTTCTTCGCTTCGGTAGGTATATATTTTTTATGGTGTCCATTGTCATGTAAAAACGTCCGCACTTTACTGTCTGGCCTACAGAATTAAAATGCTTTTACGGACGCCGAAAATTAAAAAAAAAAAGTTATCACGGCCGATAATCTTATCTTGCTCTTTTTGACGTCGCTACATCGCCGGCCCTCATTTACCGTGCTTCTAAGGATTTCGGACGGGCCTCCATTAACTAAAGAGGATCCGGCGAGCTTAATTAAGAATTCCCTCCGAAATCTCGTCTCAGTCGCCACCCTCGGACAGAATGGCAGCGATTGATTTTAAATGAGCAGCCAACAAAGACCCGCTGAAGTGGGTACAGCTTTGAACTTGCCTATAAAAACTTTGTGGTGAAAAAAGTGTGCAACAAGAGGGAATAAAGTCCAACGGTAACTGGCCCAAACAAGCCGAGTGAATATGGGAATTTAATTAAGGCCACACAGGACTGCATTAAAAGTAAGACGGGCTAACTTTTTCATTTGTAAAGCCATCAACGTTGATGTGATTTCGACTGCGGATTGGGCGGAAATTTGCATGATTATGATTATATAGGGTTTGCTTGTTAATTAATATAACTTGTTAAATTATTAATATAAAGGAGGAAAGAAGGTTTGAAACAGTATTACTTTTGGAGCTCTTATTTATTTATTTTATTATTTATGTATACACAGTAAAATACATAGGGATATGACATAATTATAATATGAGTACAAAGGTCTCTTCTTTTATAAATTATTCGATAAGAATACGTATGCAGCAATGTTATTCTGTAAATATCTCACCGTGAAAATTAAATGAAGTGAGCTGCTAATAGTGTCAATCCCTAGCATATACGAGTACCTATGGTGGAATGGCAGTTCACCTCAATCTCACTTCGCCTAAGTTTTCACGGTGAGATTTTTACACAATAGATCGGCAGTTCCCATTTCTGCAGGGTTACAAAATACTAAAGTTTAAATATATATTTCATATTATTAGCAACAGCACTTATATTAAAAGCTGGTTTCGCATCCAATTTGCAGACTATAATTCCGTTCTCGAGCAATATTTAATTTTAATAGCTGACACTTACTGGCTATGACGATGACAAAGTAAACCCTGTCTCAATCTTATCTCGACGTAATGAAATTGCCTCGGTTTTACCTTAAAGGCTTGAAATTAATTAAGTCACAAGTAGGTAAACAAAGTAAATGTAACTTGAACCTTTCTACGAATACTAATTATAGACTTTGTCTCTAAGATGTTTGCTAAAGATAAATATTAACTTAGTTTATCCGCCGTTTACGATTCAACTTGAAACGTGAACCCGGTCTTTGCGACGTTGTTTTTATGATCACACTTATAATTTATTGAGATCGGAATTCAAATCAGTATTTTAAGAGTAAAGACAGTTTTTGTTTTATCAAGTAGGTAGGTTAATTGCTATGAGTAGATACTAGGATCTTTTGGCTAATTAATGTCATTGGCTTTGTTGGTCAACATTTGTGAAATTGTATTGAAAAAACCGGCCAAGTGCGAGACGGACTCGCGCACGAAGGGTTCCGTACCATTATCTATAAAAAATCACGTGTTATATGGGGGGGCCCCTTTTTTTTTTCTTTGAGGATGGGAAATCATCAAATGACCCCTCCCGCTCTGGGTGGAGCAGAAGGGAGTGTCAGACTCTTACTGACTAAAACCCACCCGTGTTCCTTCCTTAGCCCTTTATGTACCAGGGCAGCGGTAACCCTTTCGGACGATCCCGCTACCCCGGCAGGCTTCGGCCCTGTCGGGCCCCGTCATCTATGCTGACATCTCTTTGAGGCGCACGTGGAACACTTACGCGCCGTCCGGCACGGGCCTGGTCCTGATCGGACGGAGAGCTACCCATTGCTCTCCGCCCGCAGGCCCGCGCCTACGGTGGCCGGGAGTCGTCACGCGGCTCCCGACGCCCGGAGCGTCTCCCTCGGCGGCTGAGGCGTGAGGATCTCTCCCTCGCCCATCCCGCCACCTCCTTCGCTAGCATGACTGCTTCGCAGAAGCAGGTGACCGCCTCCCACTCCCTCTCGCCCCGGACCATGGCTTGCACCAGGGCCGAGCGCGAGAGGTCGCCGCCGCTGCCGATCGCCTCTACGAGGACACGGCGGTGCTCTGCCCAAGCGGGGCAGACCTCCACCGTATGCTCCACCATGTCCTCTGGGCGATCCTCGCAGTGGTGACACCCGGGCGTCTCCTCCCGCCTGATGATGTGCAGGAACCTCCCGAAACATCCGTGTCCGGAGAGGACCTGCGTCAGGCGGTAGGTGAGAGCGCCGTGACGCCTCTCTAGCCACTCCTCAAAGAGGGGTCTTACCGCCGCTATCGTGGCGTGCCCTAGGGGCCCCCCTTAAATATTAATTTTATTTTATTTGTTGTTATAGCGGCAACAGAAATACATAATTTGTGATAATTTCAACTGTCTAGCTATCGCGGTTCTTGAGATACAGCTTGGTGACAGACAAACGGACGGACAGACAGCGAAGTCTTAGTAATAGGGTCCCGTTTTTACCCTTTGGGTACGGAACCCTAAAAATTAAGATGGCGGCGTATGTTCAGATTTTCGCCATGCGCCAAATGATCAGTGTACTCATCATAATCAGCCTATAAAGTTCCCACAATTGGGACACAGATCTCATCTCAGTGAGAGGGACTCAGACACACACACACACTCAGTGAGTGAGTGTCACTCTCTCACTCTCAGTGGGGGGCTGTAATCCACCACGCGGACCCAGTGCGGGTTAGTAGATGTCTCATGCCTTCGAATTTTTGGTTCTAGGACATGCCGGTTTCCTCACGATGTTTTCCTTCGCCGTTTTGAGAGCAGTGGTAGTAAAATAATTTACACAAAGTAAAGCGCCTGTCGTTCGATGATCCTTGTACTAATATGTGATTGTTTTGACTTTCAGTAAAAAGGTTTTAGTGATAAAACAAAGTGCAACCAATCTAGTTTTAGAATTGTTCTGTTTTTCATTCTGGCTGTTATTGTAGTACTTAATATAGTTACCTATATTCAAATATCCTGTTCATGCTTTCACAGGTTACCTTGCTGAAATTATGTAGGACTGTCTGGATCAGACCCGTCTGTTGAATCTCGTACGAGTTGTGAAAATTAACATTCTCATCATAAGCTTCCGACACAACATTGTTAAGAGTCTATATTCCACATACACGAAGTCCAGGAACTTTGTAAGTAGTAAAATATTAAAATAAACCTGAAAGTACTTACATACATACGAGTCTCTAACGGTTTAATATTTACAGCAACATTATAAATTCCGCCGGCAGTCTAATGCCTAGCATAGACGCTTGAACGCTCACTTGAAAACATCCGCGTCTCTCAAATTTTGCTGGAGTATTACTTACCGTGCAGCTTGAGACGACAGCTCGTTCTCAGGCCCCGACTAAACTTGCCCCAACATAAATAAGAAGACAGAAAATTTTGTCGTAAGTGAGAAAATATTACAGAAGCTTAATGTTAGTAGGGGGCCCAACGTGGCCCACCTCACGGAAGGCTGGCTCGTTATGCTGATTTATGATGTACCCCCGAAAAGGTATTTCAAAGAAAGACCCACCTTATGAATTCCTTCAGCGGAATTTACGTGCAGCTTTTCATTGTCTGCACAGGTTATGCGTACAACGTTTATTATTTGTGTTGTTTTAATTTATTGGTCCAGTTTTTGGGACATAATATTCTGTTTGTGCTGACCCTTTTATGTCTCGTACTTTGGATGGGTTCGTTACTGTTTTGTCACGAGTTTTTGAGTAAATTGTGAAAATAAATAAAAGAACATTATTTTATACTAGCAGCGCCCCGCGGTTTTACCCGCATACGTTTCGAACCCGTGGGAATATCAGGATAAAACGTATCTTATGTGTTAATCCTGGTTATATACTATCTGTGTGCCAAATTTCATCCAAACTCGTTAAGTAGTTTTTGCGTGAAAGAGTAACAAACATCCATCCATCCATTCATCCATACAAACTTTCACATTTATAATATTAGTAGGATTAGTAGGATTGCCCCGTTGGTCTAGTGGTCGCAAGCGCTACTGCTGAGCATGAGGTCCTGGGTTCAATTGGGGCAACGTGTTATGGGTTTTTGTATCAAGAAATTTTCAGAAGCAGCTTGGAATCTTGGTTTGTGCCCGTTTGATGATAATAGTCTCGCTCCCTATTGCATAGGACTTAAACATAACTGGAGAAATGTGGGAGTACTATGGGTACATTTTTTCCTAACCCTTCGGAGATTACTGACGTGATACTATGTCATGTGTTATGTTATTTTTTTTCATGAGTAGAAAGCCTTCGGAAAGCATAAAGATCCTGAAATTCAAGATGATGTAATGGAATAATTCTGTAACGATTTTTTAATGAAAAAAGCGCTTATAATTTTTCATTGGTACAGTTTTCATACAACTGATCAAAATCTCTATTTAGATTTATTTTCCATAATTTTAAATAAGGTTAAACAAACATCGGAATAGACGAACGCGTAAATAATATGTACTTATTAATCTCATACAAATTCAAGTCAAGGCCCACCGTGCCCGAATCCCCTGAATAACTTCAGAGCAATATCCTAGTGAATAATAATCAACTAGTCATTAATTACTCCGACTGTGCGAATGAGTGTTGTTTTATATGACGCTACTGCGACGGGGAACCGTTCCCCTTCGACCCCCTGCTGGTTTAGTACTGATCTATGGAAAATAGATAAGATACTGTGGGCTTTAATTTTGGGAAAGATGCTGGTAATACGACCTTTCTCAAACAGTGTTAAAAGCTAGTACTAAAGGGGGTAATCCCAGAGTGGCTCGTGAAATTCAAATTTTCTTACGTTTTTTGCAAATTGCAGGTCAACAAGCCACCACCATGCGACCATAACAAGCCTATAACACCATTGAATGACTATTTTATGTAGGTAGTCATTCAATAAGGTTATATGAATTTGAGAGGGTTGCGTTGTTGATTTTAATGATTAAAATTCTGTAAATACTTGTTACCGTCGCAAATCTTATTTTGTTCAACAACCTGACACTGACCTACAAATTGCAAAAAACGTAAGAAAATTTGTATTTCGCGAGCTACCCTGGCAGTTCCCTCAAGGATAGTGCTCGCGCTCTCATGGGGCTTTTGTTGGTCACTAGCCTAAAGTACCAAAATGCCTTTTAAAAAGAAAAGTTCTCTATGCTTTGCACAGCATTCAAGTAAATAACATTCTTTAACAGTTGTAAGATAACACAAAAAATTGACTGAGCGTATGTTTGATACCCTCAACGATGAACATTCCTTACTGTACGCTTCCCCTAAAATAAACAGTGACGTTCTGGCCACTTTTTACATTGATTAAAATACCATGCTCAGTGAAATCATCTGACACATTAATTTCTTTAACTTCCACAGAAGGCGCAAGGTCACAACATGTTAATATCTCTTCGAAGTAAATCAAGCGTTAATCACTGCGGTGAAAGATTAGCTTTCAACGTGTCCATGTCCCGCTGACACTAAATATGCATACAGACAGGTTTATGAAACTCGGTATGCCATATCCATAACTCGTTTATCCATGTCACATCCATCAATAAGGTAAATTAATGTTAACTACGGTTTATGGTAATTTCCTCATGTCCTACAGCGTACTCCTGGTTTTGTACAAAAATAATAAAGTTGTCACTGCAGTGTTGAATTAATTCCACTTGCAAATGAGTGCTTAATGCCGGTGTGCATTATAATAAAAGGGTGGAGTATAGTTTTCATCAGTGTCACATTAACCATTGTATTGCTTTATGAAATGACTAGCTTCGTCCGCGTAAAATTTCTTGTTCGATTGCGATGCGACTTCGTTTTCGCTAAGCGTTCTTTCTAACTTTTTTCATTTTGCTCGGCTCCTAAGAGTCCTGGCGTGATGTTAAACCGCCTATAGCCTTCCTCAAAAATTGGGCAATCAAATGCAAAAATATTTTTTCAAATCCGACTGATAGTCCCAGAGATTAGCGCGTTCAAACATTAAAAAAAAACAAAAGTTTGTTTGTTTCTTCAGCTTTATTATTAGATAATAAGTACCTAAGTTACTCACTGTCTAGGTAACAACGCCCCTGATAAACGCAGTAGTACCTATGTTAATGATATCCTAATGGAACATGACACCTTTTTGTCACCTTCCTTTAGTGGAAATACATAAATGCATGACTCATTTCAACATCTATAAATTCAATTGATTGATTTTAATTGCTTTTGCTAAGTTAGTTTCTTCTGCCACCATTCAGCGCAGCCTTAAATTAATCGCAAGACTCCATGACAATATAAACTAAAGTGAAAACTTTATCCAAATGAGAATTAATACAGGCGACTACTTTGTCTTTTAAAAATATGACCAGTTAATATTCTGTTGAAAAATAAAATGCGTTCGTGTATTAATGTCGTTTTAATATTTTATTGAGTTGACGCCGACAGCACTCATGTTCATAATAAGCACTGCGCTGCATAAATCAGATGTTTTATGAGCAATGGTGCCAAATAAATTGCGCACGAGTTTCATACGTATAGTATGTTCCAAAAGTATCCGCTGAAAGTGTAAACAAACCCTGTTCAAGTTAAATTCTTACGCAATCATTCAGTAAAGAGAACAGTGACATATTCATCTGTATGTACAGGTTTCAACTTTATGTCACCACTTTTTTTTTTCATAAATCAGATGTTTTATGTGCAATGGTGCCAAATAAATTTCGCACGAGTTTCATACGTATAGTCTGTTCCAGAAGTATCCGGTGAAAGTGTAAATAAACCTTGTTCAAGTTATTTTTTTGGGCAATCACTAACCAAAGCGAATTAGTAACACATTCATCTGTATTTAGAAGGTTTCACCTTTATGTCTCACCATTTTTTCCAAAAAAATATTGTTTGAATAACATTAATAAACTGTAATTGAAAATCATAGACGAAATTTTAGGCTTAAAAATTCACCTCAATTGTCAAATGAAAAACACCTATAAGATGACTTAAAATTAGAATTTCAGTTTAAGTATTCAAATTATCAAATCAAAGCACAAAATTTACGTAGATAGATAAAAAGATCAAATGAGCACTCTCTGAATTTATTTGGTACTTTGTTCTCTTCTTACGAATTGATTGTAAGTGAACACCAAATATTGGCACATGTACGTTTTCTGATTTTGTTTACATTTTCGTCAGATACTTTTGGCACAGAACATAAGTAACACTGCACTGGCGAAAGCACGCCGTGCTATTTCAACTTTTAATTCAGCGAGTTTCTTTTTTAATTCGTCTGTAATTACTGAGTTTTTAAATGGAGAACTTCAGTCGCTCTGTAATTATAAGTTACTCCGATATGGAACCGGACTGCAAACTTAAAGTGGAAGAAAATGTTTATAACAGGAACGTTCGACGATTAAACTAATTAAATAACGATATTTTTACGTGACATTTTGCAATAATTATATCATTACAGAATCGCGTTTAAGACAAAAAAGTACCGCAAATAAATTCACAGAGTGCATTCAACTTTTTATCTAGATTGTTGATTTTTGAATGCTTATTTAATGTAAAAGTTAAGTTAAGGACTTTATTTAAATAGGAATCACAATATTGTAAGGTTTAATTATTGACGACAATGTTAAATAATACCAATATAACAAATAATGACCGAGAAAGTACTGAGGCCTATTTGACTTGTTATTGACCCACAAAATTGAATAAACGAACTGGAAACACAAAATTTGGAAACAGAGTCGCAAATGAAGCTAGCAAATTCTACAATTGAAGCCTCAAATAGCAGCAACATTTTACCGTGAATGAGCAAAAATATTGCTAGCCAACATTTCCGATTTCCCTAAACGAATCATTACGAGTACCTATTCGGCAGCAATCGCGGCCCCTCGATAATAATTTGGCTTGATGTCATACTTTTTGCGGATGAGTGAAGCCGAATGGATTTTCCGATAGAATTGCTGTGTTCCATTCGGCATGTATTGTTATGAGAGTCGACGGAACAATCGAGAATCCACCCCATTTATTTCGTTTTTGTTAATATCTATGTGGAGTGCAGCATGAATTTTGAAACGTTCATCAATTTTGTTGGTAAATTGAGTTCGGTTATTACGGATGCAATTACCGATGCTGTTGATAGTAATTTACTGAAAGTACCTACAATTACACAATAGAATACAATGAGAGCTTCTGGCTATGATGTTGCACAGAAAGTGGTTTATTACGAGTGCCCTACGGAAATGCAACAAAAAGATCTGAGAGCATCTATAATATTGGGCGACAAATCTGTAGTGAAAATCCGGCACAAGATAATAATAATAATATATTTATAATCAACAACACGTAAAATAAAAAGTTGGCAAGGTCATAAATTAAAAAAAGAAGTACGTTAAAACAGCAAGTTTCGAAACACACACGGATTTAAAATGATATAGCCCAAAATGGAGCCGTAATGGAGAGGTTAAAAGTGTCGACAATAAATTTTATCCAGTGACAAATGAGATGAACGTGTCATGACTACACAGGCCCACTGCTCTAGAGATATTAAAAATTGAATTAATTTTAATGAAGATAGCGGGTATCAAAGTCTCGCATAGAATCTTTTGTTGTGACTGCTGGGGGCGGGGTGAACGGGGGTGAATTCTTAATTAAGTGTTGGCGAAGCCCTCTTCGCTTAATGCAATGAGTTCACGCCTCGTTTAACTTTCATAAAATTCTCTTAAACTCAGCGATTTTTCTTAACTAGCGGAATAAAATTTCCATGTGCAAGTAACTCTTTAGGGTTGTGAAATAGAATCTCCTGCTCTTAATTCATGCATCTTCAGGTTGTTTCTGCTTATGCTGAAGATTTTCAAGTTGTGTTGAAGTTCGATGTGTCTCACTCTCTTGAAGGTAATGAAACTAGCCTTAAAATTGGTCCCTATCTCTAGGTACTTGCACAATTGCATGATACTTAGATCCAAGCATTCAGACGGCTTAGAACCGAGGCAGTTTCATAACTTTTACATTAATTTGAAAAGAAGCTTAGGTAAAATATATTTAATGGTAAGTTAAACTAGTCCACAAATTGGTGATCTTATATTTTATGACAAATTTATATGTCTTAACATAATTAATTTAGAGAAGACTGTCAATTTTATATGATTTCTATTAGATTACTTTGAATATTTATAAGCGAATGAGGTAAAAATATATTTTATCGATAGCCGTTATTACCCTATAACTCTTCCTGAGTCTGCCCGTATTTTCATTATCGTTATGGCCGTTTTAACAGAATTTCGTTGCATGAAAAATCAGTAAAAATAAGCGTACGAGCTATCAATCAACATTATATACCGATTACCGTCGAGCCCAGAGCTTTTATAATAGGCGGGAATTAATACGAGGCAACGTGCTGTTGTTGTAAATTATATGTATAATTAAAAAAATCACTGCCGTAATTGTGTAGGGCTTAATTATTAAACTATACAATTATACATCAATATATGTAATTGGGACACTATGAATATTAAACGAGTATCTAATTACGTGATGCGAGAATTTTATGTAGTTTTGGTGGAAAGTATTTTTATTGAGAATGAATGGTAAATTAATTAGGTAGTACCTACCTATTTATTTAATTAGATTGTATAATGGCATCAATTAACAAACGTGGTGGTCGTTGTTGTAAAATAAATTCTTCCTATGCCCAATTCTATCAATTTAATCTTCGATTGATTCCATTCCAGATTTTCTCCAGTGATCGTTCCACAAAATACCGTCTTCAATTCTCCGTTATGATACCTTACCCAGCGTTGAGATTGGGGAAATCAACTCAGGAAAAGGGTTACTTCGATTCTGGTAAAAGGCAAGGAGTCGACAACCGGTACATTTCTGGGAAATAATACATATTTACCACCGTCCGACCTATGTCAAATGTGATGTTTAAAGTATTTTTTTGCAGATACATAGAACTTTATTAAAAGAACTATGTATGTTTGATAAGTTTATAGTTAGCTGACTGATTATGACTATCTACTAGGTTTTTGGCTATATTTTAATATTGTTTAGTTACCTATGTGCTGACATAAAATAAACTTTTTACAAAAAGCCCTCCAAGAAAAAACCACTACAAAGTGAAAAATTACTTTAATTTCAAAAACCGATGTCCTTGGTTCCTCATTTTCGTTTTTTGCCACCAACTTCCGAATTTATATGGGACCACCCCTGAGACATACTCTATCATCACATTAAAAAAAATACAGTTGAATTGAGAACGTTAAAAAGAACTTTCTGTCTTTCAAGTTATTCCTTGGTGGAAAATAAAATTGAGCATTTCTATCTAGGAAAACGAATAAAACATGTCCATGATACCGCGGTTACTGGAAAAATAGAATTACTACGATACGTGGATACCAATTTAGAAATTGCAAAATGGCATGAATAAAGTGAGGTCGTTACCTATTCTATTGTCAACTGTCAGCGAATAGGTTCCCATTATTAATTTCAGTGAATTGCACTGGGAATGTATTATTATAAATTATGCTTTTTGCAGTATTTGATTCAGTAAGTGCATACCTTAGATAGCTATGCACTCACTGGATCATTTATGTATTCAAACTTTTCGCACACAAAGGTACAAAGGCGGACTTAATGCCTTAGGCATTATCTACCAGTCAACCGAGGGTGGTGAAGAGATATTAGATGATAAATTTTATATTAATACTCGTAAGTTTGTCTGCAAATTAACAGTCAAGTTTTTAGGGATCTACATCGTCGGGGGTAAAGATTGTGGTGGTTGGACATGGACTAAACCTAAAAAACGAGGCATTATAAGGATCACAATGACTTAGTTAATGGTTTAAGTCCTTTTCTTTTGAATTTTTATATGAATTTTTAAACACACAGTTTTGATTCCTCCATTAAAAAAAATTATGTGTGTTGTCTCTAACACACATCATTTTTTAATAATAATATGTAGAGCAGAACATAATAAGTAGGCTCACTTACTTATTCGCTTACTTATTTAACCTCAATGATAAAACGATTGATCATTTATTCATGGCGAAATCTTTATGAAGAGGGAGTTTAGGCCAAAAATTCATCTCCGATGCAACCCTCCTTTTCGGATCGATTACTATGATCTCC
This sequence comes from Apamea epomidion, assembly GCA_947507525.1. Lineage (NCBI taxonomy): Eukaryota > Metazoa > Arthropoda > Insecta > Lepidoptera > Noctuidae > Apamea > Apamea epomidion. Next base: position 9,254,542 of record OX382238.1, on the reverse strand, counting down.
CTTCATAATTCACATAATCTCATAATTGATACATAAAAGCCCCGTTGGCTTTGTACAATTAGGCCCCCCTCAGATTTATCTGCGATTGTTAGATTTGAATGATTAATTTTGTGTACATGGAGAAATATTTCAAACGTCCCAGTTAAGACGGAACAATCTTTATTAATTACTGTTGGTTTAAATTAAATAGGCAACTCTACCTGGTAGGTAATCCAAGAATATAGATCTAAAAATAAACAAATACATACTTTGAACATACACACAAAGGAACTGACTACATGTACAAAAATGCCTAAAATAGGAACTAGGAAATATATACATACATGATTTATTTTTAAATATGGCAGTATCATGCTGAGATAGGAGCCTTTTGGCCTCGTGTAGGACTTTCTGATTCATTTTTATTTTTGTAACTTTTTTTTTTACAAAACTTATATTTTATTTTTGACTGTGTTTAGTTTAGTTTGTGATCTTCCTGTACGAGTCGCAATAAATACTTTTTCTTTTCTTTCTTTTCAAAATAATAAAACCACATTATCCTCTATTTTCGTAAATTCTGGCTTAAAACACAGTGATTTAGAACCTCTTGTTGCTCCCTCAAGGCACCCTTCTTGACAATTTGGCAGCTTTAATTCCACAACCGCACTAAATGTAGCGTAAACTGATACAAGACAAACATACGCGAAGCACTCAAGACTCTGTGTTATCTAACATGAAGGAACATGGCAGAAAGAGAGAGGTTATAAATTATGAGTACCGTGTTCTCTTTCTCGCATAGAACAATAATGTGAAATGTAGTACGGTGTGTAGGGTGTCATCGTGTGAGGGTGGAGGGTCTAATCGACCCGCCGCGATAAACAGCCGCGTGCACGCCGATTTAGTTACGCACTGTAATGAATCTGCGCGGTTGCATTTTAGGGTTAACAGTAATATTATCGCCATTAGTTAATAGTTCGTTTGCTGTGGAGAGGGTTGAAAAATAGACGGTTGTAGATACTGGTTAAATTAGATTTAGATTCGAATATTGTGTTATAATTAAACATGGAAGAGGTCTAAATCTATAACATTTTAAGTTCCGTATCAACAATTCAACACCACAGCAGGTAGCTCAGAACTTACTGTTGAACTTTAATGGCCTCATCTACATAAATGATGGACCAATGAAGTCAGTGATATTAGAGAATAATCCACATTCATATACACATAAGGACGTTTAATTATGGATCATTTAGGAAGCTCAAGTAACTTTATTCTAATAGAGCAGCACCCTCTTTGCGTAACAAACAGCTAATGCATTGCTTTATACTTATGTTTGAAAAAGACGTCTACTCAAGAACGTCAAAATGCTATTGTATGTGTAACGCAATTACCCCCCCCTTCGTCTAGTGAAATGTGGTTCTCGCAGATTATGACAGGAAATACTCATTTAGCAATAAACATCCACAAAAAGAGCAAGCCAAAGTATCATCTAAAACGCGTAAGCAAGCAAATCGATTTCACAGCAAAACCTTTTAACACCTAGATAAATTGACATAGGAACTGTAAATAACAGTCATAATGTGTATGTGGGCTGCGCTATTACGTACTTCCCTTCGAAAATGAAGCGTGGGCCAGGTGCTAATTAACCCAGTATGTTATTGCACGTCCAAGTAAATAAAGAGATAGATGCCACGTGACCGGGGCAGGCGTGCAGAATACCATAACCTTAAATCAGGGATGGAGCTCTAATTGCTTAGAAAACATTAACGCAGCCGTAAGTGATGGGGCCAAGTTATGAGATTTTGACTTAATGAGTGAATCATTTATTTAATTACCATTGCTCTTAAAACTTACTCATTTCCTGTTTCTTTCTTTAAAAAGATAAATGGAAAACTGAGGAGCATGTGTCAACAATCAACTCCTACAGGGTCCGTGTGGTGAATTACGGCCCATTCACTCTCATAGAGAGGAGGATTGAGTCTCAGCAGTAGAAGGATTATGCAATAGGCTTATTTTTAGAAGAATTGCCTAACCTTAGTTTTCTAACGAGCGAAAATCCTGCTAAGCTTATTACCTAACATTTTCTTTCTAGTTAAATGATATGGAATCATTTAACTAGAAAGAAAATGTTAGCAACTGTTAGGTATTCTATATTCTTATGCCATTACTTAAACGACTTTAAGGAACCTATTATAGAACCTACGCTACAGGAACTAGTTTTTTAGACATATTTAGACATATTTTTTCAATAGAATAGTTGATTAATATTTTCTTTTCACTGATACTGCTGCTACAGCACCTTTTTTTTTTTTTTTGAGGATGGGAAATCATCAAATGACCCCTCCCGCTCTGGGTGGAGCAGAAGGGAGTGTCAGACTCTTACTGACTAAAACCCACCCGTGTTCCTTCCTTAGCCCTTTATGTACCAGGGCAGCGGTAACCCTTTCGGACGATCCCGCTACCCCGGCAGGCTTCGGCCCTGTCGGGCCCCGTCAACTATGCTGACATCTCTTTGAGGCGCACGTGGAACACATACGCGCCGTCCGGCACGGGCCTGGTCCTGATCGGACGGAGAGCTACCCATTGCTCTCCGCCCGCAGGCCCGCGCCTACGGTGGCCGGGAGTCGTCACGCGGCTCCCGACGCCCGGAGCGTCTCCCTCGGCGGCTGAGGCGTGAGGATCTCACCCTCCTGCTACAGCACCTTGGGTTAGTATTTAAACTTTTTAAAAAGCTATTACACAGACTGTCAGGTATAACTTTTCACAAGAAATTGGTTTTGGTCACAGCTTAAATAAATCATCCTCAAGACGAAAAAGTTTTAATAGTGTTGAAGTTGAGTGTGCCTTATAAATGGATTATTTGCGTGTTGACTTAGAAGTAGCTAACTAGCTAGTTTTTTAGTACCTACCTATTTTTACATAAAAGTTGAATTTCTTTTTTCGTACATACATAACTCAGAATAATAAAGTAGGTAGATACTGTAACGATTCAGCTTGGTGTGTAAAATTCTAAATTATGTAAAACTAAAACTGATAACTAAGTTTTAACACGAAACTCATGATGCGAAAAAATAACATGCTTGTTCAGACTTATAAATAAATGTGTTGGTATTCAGCTGCATTAAGTATGGCAGATGATGATGACTGGTTATTATATTTTATTGACATAAATTCTACGTCAAATTAGCAACGGGAGTGCTTATAATGGCCGCGTAGATCGAATCAAGATGGCGTCAACTGCATTTGACATAAGGAGTGGTCGTCTATTAGCCATCGATCCGTTTATTGGAGCTGGTTAAGAACTTTTTTTTTTTCATCATTATGACAGAAAGAGCAACAATTTAGAAGCCAGTCTGTTAAAAATGTTATAAAAGATAATTAATTTAAACTTGCTCGCGCTTCCAACTTGTACCACAGTCACACAGACTTGCATTTCATAGGACTGCGTTTATGGGTAGGCTCAGATAATTTTATTCCCCTCTTGCATCCCACTAGGATCGATGGGTCGAAGGGATGTTAGGGTCATGTTTGTTGCGTAAACGATGCTTGCCCCGGACAATTTGATTCTTAATAGATTTATGTTTTATTTCAATGTCAGTGTATCAATGTTTGCCCTTTTGATGTCGCTAATTGAATTGGATTTTAGAACACTAGTAAATAGTAGTAAGTAAGTAATAATGTTTTGGTTTTTGGGTTGGATATTTTGTTTATGGTCATAACTGCTTCTTTTGAATCGAAGTGTATGTTGGCTTGTAAGTTATGTACACAAGATTTTATTTTTTACCACTAAATTATTATGATATTTTTATCACCTGGTTGTAATAAAATCCAAAAATAAAAATTCAACCAATTATGACCAATAAACAAAATTTATTTCTCCACTGAGATATGCACAACCATCTACAATCAGACCATAATAAATATAATCGCATGGCATAACCTACTAACTCAGCCACATGGCAAAAAAACAATCGTCGAAATATTGCCATAAATCGCAATAGTAATGTGTTAACCGGCAGTTACACTGACGCACCTAAAAATATTATTCATAGGCATGTAAATTCACCGAAAACAAGGTGTAGTTAAAACAATATTTATCTTAATAATTAGTTTAACCCGAGTAAGTTGCGGTTCATTTGATAAAGGTGCGTGTAAACGAGCGGCCGGCGGTCGCGTGATAACAGCTCGCTGTATATAAATTAAAACATAATTGTGTTATCGTGACCCCAAGGTTTTGTGTTCAGTTGACGAAACGAAAGGCTGTTGGGAAATTAAATTCGATTTTTTTCCGTGAAGGTATTAATTTTGAAGAATAATGGGAATATAAAGGTGCCTCGTTCTGTAGAGTTATTGTTTGCATGGTAATAGGAATATTTCAAATGGCTAATAATTACATGGATTAAATGTCAAACTCAAAAGTTTCGACTAATAAATTGACCTATGTATTCGTGAAATGATAGAGTCCACCGCTCCTCCTCTTTTTTAACTGTACATTATTACAATGGCTAGCCAGGCTAACGACCTAAGTATGTTCAATTGTATAGAAAAGTGGTCGTAGATTACTTACCATACCATTACCATATCTCAGATAATAGAAATCAGACCGGAAATCTACGAATAGCTGGAGCAGCGTTCTAACCACCATGCAACAATTATTACACACCATTTATGAAAGGGCCGAGCCCTATTTCATACCTCATACAATACACTTATTCATAAGTCACGTTTGTAAGTTGAAATTACAGGACTAAGTAATATTTATGCATATTCCGTATACCGATTTAGCAAATGACTGCCTTGTAGACTCGAGTTCGCACTGAGCTTTGGAACTGTAACGGTTCGATATTTATGACAGTTGTTAAGAAATAATACCGAAATTATTCAACGTCATTTATAATGAAAATAATAAATTAAATGAACTGATTTTGCAATTTATTTACGACTATAATTCACTGTACCTATAATTAACAAAAACCACTCTGACGAATTATAATTCGTCTAAAAATATGTAGCTTACCTGCAAGATAAATTCACTTGATGAATGGCTCAATACTGTCATAGGGTTGCCCCCAACATCGATCACGACCCGACATTGGCGGCGCCAGAATTGGCGCGACAATTGCCTAAGGCAGCCAATCTGCACCTGTAATAGAGCACGACATTTCACCGCCTAGAAGGAAATGCATTCACCTCTGTCCCATATTTCACGTGCAAAATCAATATGCAAATAAGTAGCGAACGGCAGACTATTGTGCCGTACAACAACTTAGCCAACTTTAACCGGTCTAAACTGGTTACGGCTAAATTTGTGGCTTTTGCATGCTATTGAAATTTACAGCTTAAACTTCGCCGCCGGCGTTGTCTGCGCCTAGTTAGTTTTACAGACGTGTTCTTGAACTATGGAGAATTGAAAAAGTAGTTCCGAAGTTTCGAAGTTGCATGCAAATTATAATTTTGTGCCAGCATGATTTGAATTTCATGGAAGTTATTAAGTTTGTTCGTTTTTTGCTTAGAAAATGTTGTCAAAAAAGGAAATTAATGAGATTTTAAGTTTTCAATGACAGCTAGCAAATCGAATTTTTGTTTTAAATTTTACGATTCTTTTTTTTCTATACAAATAAAAATAATATGGGGCCAAAATAAATAATAATAGAAAAATCGAAAATATGTCACCTACAAAAATAGAGACTGCATTAAAAGGTCAGAAGGGAGGAGAGGAAAAAATGCACCCTCGACAATATTCCGTCTATTTTTGTGCGATACATCCCAAAAATATTAAAAACTACTTACAGTGCGGACGTCTCCATTAACGGTGTTCTCCCCTCAGCTGCCATTGATTGTTTTTGATTGGTTACATGTTTGTTACATTGTTTTTATTGCTTAGTTCCTAAAGCTTTTAAAATGAAATCAATGCGTCTTACTAAATGTTCTGTCTCTCTATTTTTGGACTCTTCATCTGTTGTAGTCTGAAAATAGAATGATTGATAACAGGTATTATCAGTTCTGATACCTTATCCTCCTTTAATGTTGCGTTTACTCGTATTTTAGCGACAACTTTACAATGCTCAAGACTTGTCAGCCGACATTCTGAAACAATAAGCAACTACTTAAGTAAAACAAGATAATTCAAGTCCTACATCACAGAATTTTAAGTTGGTAAACTAGCCGGGGCTGCGGGTTGTTCGAAAGAGATACCGTGGCCCCTGGCACAGGCAACTGAAGGAACACGGGTGGGTTTTAGTCAGTAAAAGTCTGACACTCCCTTCTGCTCCGCCCAGAGCGGGAGGAGTCATTTGATGATTTCCCACCCAGAAAAAAAAAAAAAAAAAAAAAAAAAAAAAAAAAAAAAAAAAAAAGTTGGTAATCTAGCCTTCACCGAGTTCACACGGGTGGCCAACATAATCCCAAGTTCCAAAATACTACATTTTTGCAACTTAAAACTTGCAATTTTTTCGCGCCAACGTACCATGTAAGTTACTGGGTTGCTTCCACAAGTTGTCACATTATTCTTGGGCGCAGCAGCGGCGACAGAGCCAAAAATAGACGCCCTAAACTTTTTAATAGATGCACCGACACTTTGAGAATGCCGAACGGGGCGGCGCCTTTTCTGTCTTCGCGACGTCTTTTATGACTTTCAGCAAATTGCTGCTCTCTCATTTGAATATAGTCTTGAATACGATATTGTGTTTTACTGTCCGGGTTGAGTCATGTGGTTCAGTCAATGTGTCAAAGAACTATGTATATTCTTAATTGATGTTTAATTACAATTCTATATGTTCCTGTTATTACATAACATACATAATCTGCTTATAATCTTCCCACTGCTGGGACACAATCGTCCTCTCGGTGAGAGGAAGCGGCCCGTAATTCACCACGCCGGCCCAGCGCGGGTTGGTAGATATCACATGTTTTCTCACTATGTTTTCCGTTTTGAAAGCAGTGGTGATGCAATAATTTACACAAAGTAAAGCGCCTGTCTGGGTTTGAACCTACGACCACTCGTCAGTCGCGGCTGTAACCACTGGGCCACCACTAAGTAGTGGTCGCTTAGTGGCTTCCTTTATTTTTTTTTTTGTAATAAAAAATTGTAACTTATGTATACCCAGAGTCTATGCAACATAGTAGAACAGGGCTACCACAAACATCTCTGTGTGTTTTCAAACCATGACCACGTCCATGATAAATTGTCATTTACCATTTATATCGCAGTGACATAAGACAAAGCCGATTTGACATTCGATTGATGATAATGACAGGTCTACCTTGTCCATCATTGTTGTCCTTATTCTTTTGAACACGGAAACTGTTAAGTATGTCACTATGCATAAATAAGCGACAATCGTTAAACAATTTTAGCAGACCACACCTTGGGGGAACGAACATATTCTATTGAAATTCATTCCCATTCAATAAATTATAACTTTACGTGTCTAGAGAGTGGAAATAATTCGCTTGCCTCTAGGTTTATAGGTAATAATCTCTTACATATTCAATGTTTTATGTATGTATTCGTATAACTTGACACTAAGAAAGTGATAGTTTGAACTGTTCTCATAGGTACATTCTGACGTAGAGGTGGATTGGTCTGGTTTTTGGAAATATTGTTCTGGAAAAGTTTATGCTACGTTAGTGTTGGCGACTGGCTGTGGTGCGACCTTTTTTGTACTATAAATGTCATGTTTTTTAAATATAGTTTTTTATGTTCTTTTTGTTTGGTTCGTTGCTGTCGTTACGTCTGAGCGGTTGTCAGGTCTTTGTCTTAATTTTCTAATATAAATTTATAATATTACTATGCGTGTTTCTATCGTTTCATTTCTACAGTCCACTATCAAATACAATCCACTAGCTATCAGTTAGTATTGCGTTGTAGTAGTTCATATGTTACATTAAAACGATTTTACTTGAAATTCTTAAACTGGTTAGATGACAGACTGCAGATAAAAGTGATCTCACTTGTCATGCATTCTGGTCGTGACTTCGTCCGCCTGAAATGTCTTGTTCCTCCAACCCACCGCGTCGCATCGCATCGCCTGCCCGCAATATTAATTGGTTTTCACTTAGCGCTCTTTCTGACTTTTTTTCTTTTTGCTCGGTTCCTATGGGTCCTAGCATGGTGTTAAATATCCAAGCCAATGTCTTCCTCAAGAATTGGGCTATCAAATGAAAAAAGTTTTATTTTTATTCCGACTAGTAGTTCCAGAGATTAGCGGATTTAAACAAACAAACTCTTCTTCAGCTTTATTATTAGTATATACACACATCAACACCGTCTAGGGATATTTTGTATAAAGTTCTTAAATTCAAAAAATACTGGCCAGTTTTGAATTCTTTTGAAGAAAGCTTATTTTGTAAACCTTTTTGAACGATTCTAAATTTGAATTTGAAAAAATAAATTAAAAACAAAAGATTTACGCGGCATAATGGTAGGGGACTCCGAAGGTTTCATTTACCTACAGTAGTTTTTGGCTATTTTTTTGTGTCAAATTTAAGTTTTATAGCAAGTTATCGGTTAATTTCGAATTAATGTTATTGTGTGCATCATGCAGCGGCGCCATTTAACGAGAGAGGAAATGTTAAGGGCAGTAGGCATGCTCCAAGCTGGGGCTACTCAACGGAGTATTGCTGAGGAGATTGGAACAAGACAAAACGTGATATCAAGGTTATGGTCACGTTATCGTGCTTCTGGTGATGTGGCTGAAAGACACCCAAGCGAGAAGCGCATAACCACACAACGACAAGACCAATTTTTGCAAGTTGCCGCAAGAAGACAACCAAATGTTACGGCCATGCAGTTGGTTCAGAGGCTCCAGTCAGAGCACCAGTTGCTTGTGAGTGACCAAACTGTAAGGAGAAGGCTGCATGAAGCTAACCTTCATGTTCGCAGACCGCTTCGTACTCCATCACTACGCCGAGGAAATCGTGGACGACGACTAGAGTGGGCTCGTGAACATTTGCACTGGGAAGATAACCAGTGGTCTGTAGTGCTGTTTTCCGATGAGTCCCGGTTCAGTTTCCATCCCGATACACGTAGAGTACGTGTTTGGCGAGTTCCTGGTCGTGAGAGCCGTCTACAACATCCTCAGAAAGTCCATTTATACCACGGCGGGACAATTATGGTTTGGGCGGGAATTCGTGTTGGTGGAAGAACAGACCTCGTTTGGATCAGAAACACCATGACGGCTGAAAAATACCGTAACGAGGTGCTAGTACCAATAATCTACCCCCATCGAATACAAATGGGCCAAGAATTCACGCTCATGCACGATAACGCCCGTCCGCACACAGCGAGAGTGGTGACGAGCTGGTTACAGGAGCACGACGTATCGGTCTTAGGCTGGCCCGCTCAATCGCCTGACCTAAACACCATAGAACACGCGTGGGACATGCTCCAAAGAAGGGCTTTGAGGAATTTCCCTGCAAACATTGCGACGGAAGAGCAACTTTTTTTGCATCTTACCCGGACCTGGGACAATATACCGCAGCAAGACTTGGATAACTTAATCCAAAGCATGAAAAACCATTGCAGGACTTTATTAACGTCATGGGCGGTTTTACTGACTACTGATTTTTCACATACCTAACTGTTAAAAACAGATTAATTTTTCCTTATTTTTCACTTTTTCTTGAGAAACACATTCATTGTTAGTTTTACCATTATTTCACGTTTTTTCTTTATTTGAATAAAAATTTGTTTACGCAAAAAAAATAGTTTTCTTTTATTCTGGAGTGTAGTCTGATAAATGGGCTTTATAAACATATATGCATGTTGTATGTTATTTTTAATAAATTTTGAGTAAATTGAGTAAATCCAAAATATCCCTAGACAGTGTTGATGTGTGTAGATCAATCAAAAACCACGGTTTCAATTCGCGACCCATATAGCTGTTGGTACTTTGATCTTTTGGCGCGTCGCCAGAATCTAACGTTGTCATCTTGTACTTATTTCAATATATTTCCACAAAATCAAATAACTAGTACTTACAACAGCACTATCCTGTCAACATCATTCAAGCTCCAAAAGATCCTTATTACACAACGTGTACATCATCATCATCGGGTCGGAGCAACATGTCTTTTTCTTCCATACTTCTCTATGAATTTCTCGTCATCTCGGTAGTCAAGTTCAATAAATAACTTACCTTAGGGATCATAAATATTAATAACGTAATAAATAAAAATAATAATAAATTTTTTACAATATTACTAAATAAATAATGTATATAATTAAATTTAATTCTGTGTTAATAAAACAGTATAACTTGCTAACTACTTAAGTAATAAAAAAATCACCACATTAAAAAAACCCAGCGTTCTTCCTCCTCTCTGCTACTTGATCTATGCTGTGCCCGACAGGGTCCATAATTGTGACTAATTTAATTATTTACTACTAACTATGTATATACATTATGGTACGCAATAAAGAATTGAGAATTGAGTCACCCCCTTTTTAACCATATCATCATTCACACAGTCGATCCATCGTTTCTTTGGTCTTCCCCTACTCTTACAGCTATCGACACGAAAAAGGAAGAAATAGAAGAGCGCACATAAATTCCCACCCGACTACACTATCGGCACCCGTCAGGGGTTGACAACATAATAATATACCATTGAACTTAAACCGCAAGTTAGCAGACGCTAACTCAGATAACTTAGCCGGCTATCGGGTGCTAAGTCAGACCAACTCCCGAACCGAACGCTTTGCGGGCGTAAACTTTGTCCTCCAGTTAATCCGACGGCGCTCTCTTGTACGTGTTTCGAGTTGCTAAATATTTCGTCTACCCACTAGATTATTTTTGGGTATATCTGAACAAAAGTGTGCATTGAAAACTTTTACGAGCGGATTATAGGAGTTAGATGGCTTTAGGTTATGGACTCCTGAGAAGTATGTTAATTTTTTATGTTTTTATTTTTATTTTTGGAGAATGAGAAATAATATTGCTGACTATGGACTTGCATGAGATGAGCCCGATAAGATTCAGTAATGATTGGATTAACTGTTTAATATATTACATTATACATATAGCTTTGAAAATGAAACTCAAACTAAGTTATATAATACGTTTGAAAATAAGAGTACCAAACTCTAGATTGAAGGCCAAACCCAGACAAATCTAAGTATTAGCCTGCAGTAATAGCCGTAGATTATCTAGGCCTTTAGGTCTTGTAGATCCTAGCCATTATGGCGTGCGACAATACAAGCAGTGGGGTTAAATGGCCATTACCACAACTATTGCACGGCTGAGCGTTACGGCTCAATGGGGTATTAAGAGGAGCCATAACGATTTCCAAGGTGATCGTAATCGGTTGTGATGTCACATATTGTGACATAAAACAAGATATTGGCAATATTATGAAACACAATTACATTCTAAGAAAATGTTTAGTTTTTATCAATAACTAAGTGTTTAAATATGAATACAACAATCCATAAACAACGATGAAAAAATACCACAATACACAAATAATAACAATACCATTACTCAAATTAATCCCGAAAATGACAATAGAAAACCCGTTATTGCCACACAAAATAATTTGGACACACTACAAATCCTAATACACAAACAGATTATGGCAATATATCAGCTACTCTATACAGTAATACTGTAATTTGATTCGGAACTAATGTCCACAAGGCTTACACTATTGTAATCCTCACTAATGGCACTGGACACTGAACAGGTAGCCATAATGCATATTGATAGTCCATTAAAGCATTTCATCGATCGAATCGTCTTTCATTAATATAAAAGCATGAAAGGGTCGCGGATGTTAAACGTTTTAAAATTTTCGATTTATGGACCTGAAAGATTAATGGACAGGTCTCCGATCAGTTTAACCTTTGCGCTCTTCAAGTTAATTGTAGTATTTATGTGCGTAACATTGGGTTTTAATTTTATCATAATCGCTGGAGAAATTTTTAAAGTTTAACGGGGCCTTCGAGCAACTTTTGTCTCCGCTACTAACTTGTCTGTCACATCAAGTCAACGGGTTTGTATGAAAGTGCGCGCATGAAGCGACGTGATAACTGTGAGACATTTTTGTCCGCGGGTTTGGACGCGACTGTCGCACGTCTATTGGTTGCAATGCAAGTGCGCGCACGGTGACAAAAAAGTTGCCGGCTAGCCAGTTGCCGCTCAACCGAAAATTTAACAAAAATGTAGCGTTGCTGTCGCTCCCGTGTGCGCATCGTCCAAATCTCGGCGAGGAGACAGTGACAGAAACAAAAAAGTTGCTGGGCAACTAAGTTGTTCGTGAGCCCTTCCCTTACTCTCTCTCTATGTAGGTTTGGACCATTAAATTTGGGGTCGGCTGTTCTCGTCATTCTTAGCCAGACGTAGAAGACTAATTATAGTTCTTTTAATTTTTTTACCTTTCTATAACTCCGTCTAGCTCGAGATCGTCAAACTATCGCATTCGGTCTCAAAATTGCTTTCTAAGCGAATGAACCATAAAACCAGTGTTATACCACACTAGATTTGTGTGCATTCGATTTCGACGCGCCCGCAATTCCCCCATGTTGCTTTGCAGCATCTTCAAATCTCAAAGATGTACAAGAGTAAAACGGTCGTACCAAATCCAGATCCAGTGCTATCGTGTAGCAAAATAATGAAGATATTATGCAGAAACTGCGCTCCAACTTGCTTACCCAAATATACACCTCGAACAAGACCATTATTATATCTTCATAACACAGAGCTGTTCATAAACAGACATAAACAACTTGTCAGCTAAGCAGATACAAATATTTAATTCAGGATATTATCAAAGGAAACACGAACAATATTCTAAACAGGAACTTCGTTATCCCTGCAACCGGTATGAGCAGCATAGAACTCAAATACTCGTCTTGAATGATACGAACAGAACTCGTGTTAAAACTTCTACCATCATATATTCAGCACGAAGTAAATATAATTTAGCCCTCGTTAAGCCATATACCTCTCTTTCCTTCTCCTGCTGTCTCGCTCTTGACAGTGGTAACATATAGCGCGCTTAGTTTTAATTACACATACAGTAAGGAAATTACTCGCGCCAAGTTACGCTGATGGCATACTGGTTGCTATAATATTGTGCTGATATTGTAAAGAGGAATGCTTTGCTGTTGCTTGTGGTTACAGCCAAATTTACAGTATTAGTTAATTTGTTTTTACTAGATTATCAAACCCCTGACCGAGCCAATTCATGCTGCCAGCGGATTGAAAAAAGAAACTGCATCGTTGGGTTTATCCAATATCGTCCATGGCGCAAAAGAACCATTACCCACTAAACGAAAGCCACCAGAGCAGCAGCAGGTATTCATACAATTTCCTAAAACATTTTGAGAAGCTTTTACTCTGGTTTTTCTCTAAGCAATAACAATAGCACTTCTGTACAGCGATCGCTACACTCAAACGTTATTATTATACTTATTGTATGCAGGTATATCCAGTGAATTTTCAACCGAAACCAACTCGAATATTGCCTACAGCTTACTTAAAGTACCCTCATTGTGGTCATAAACGCTAACAATGAACTATAAAAGAGGCAATATACGTTTTAGTGCACTTACGGAATTAATATTCCTTGTTAATATTAACTTTTTCATAAAGTTATTCGACGTTGTGTGGTTACATTGTTGTGTGCGAAGTTGGAGGAAGTAGGTCCGTTGCCCGAAGAGACACAGACCCGAGACAGCGGCACCGGCGCGCCATGTCTCGTACACGTCCTCTTGGGACGAACCCCGCAGTCTCCATCATCCTATTACGCAAAGCATGACGGAGACCGCCTTGAAATGAAACACAAGCCAACAACTAGGAAGAGAAGAGAAGAGGTAGATGAGATAGAAGGAGGAACACCGTGATGATAAACAAGAACTGAATTGATAATCTTTGCTTTTTGCAGTAAGGTGACAGGGCGCACCTTAAAATCTGGTAGGCCAATACCTGCTGGAGGTGAGGATTAATGCGCGGGTGACTCCCGTCCTCGAGCCGAAGGGACACCGTTTGTTTTTAGTCTGTCGAACGAAATAAAAGGATCCATTTACTCTATTCCAAGTAGATCACTGGAAAAGAAAAACATAGACAAGTTCTCAAAACAATGTCTTCTGTTTTTGTAACGAGAGTACGATGGTAGTTTTTCAAATGCCCGTAAGCTTCTTGTTCCCTCAAGTCCTAGAGTCCCCAGACGTGCATAACTAAAACAAAGTTACCGTGTCGCCTTGAAAAACTTAACACGACTTGCTAGAGCTCCACATACAATATTCACGCAATATCCGCAAATAATTTTACTAACACGTGCTAGCTTCATCCATTTTTCAAATTGATTTCATGCAAGAATGATTTCAAGGACATGTGAATACTACACTTTCTCGTTGCGACCAGGGTGCAATATGTTGTAATGAGCTACATTGAATAAAGGCACATTTTTCGTCAGGTCAAAGCCAAATCATTCATTTTATTACAAATGATATAGATCAGAGGGATTATTGGAAGTCAACAATTATAAAGAGGACTTATAAAGAGGAGAGACAACAGCCCAGTAAGTTTTCAATGGCGAAGAAATCAAGAAACTCCATGGTTGGTAGGCAATAAATTACAGGAAACAACATTCAGAATCTTGTTTACTTGACTTTACACAAATACCAGTGTCCAACTTGAATCGAAAGTGGTTGTCGACCTGCCCAGTTACAAAATCAATCAATCTAGTTTTAACAAAACTTCGATACAATACTGTCGCAATAATCGCCTATCCAGACGCAATAAATATCGCATTGATATCTTGATGAATTTATTCATATCTCTCGATTAGATATGCAATAAGAAATGCAGAAACTCATGATCTTACTGACGTAATCGACCCACGCCGAATATCTACGGGTGTATTCCGTTGTTGCAGATTTCTTGAGTCTAGATAACGGTATTCTCGCAGACCTAACATTACAGATTGCCATCTTAATTGGTAGAAGTAGTTAAGACAATTTATCTAGCATTGGTGGTAACTGTTTGACAAAATCATCTACGAATTATTGACTGAGATTCGATGACACATAGAACCTCATTGTGAAAAAAAAGACTGAAGACCGCAGGGTTAACTGTTAACCCTTTCGCAACTGGGCTGGCTAATAATAGAAGGGTCGACGTCATTTTAAACTATGTATGATCTTAGCCATAATCAATAAACTGCTATCAGGAAAGAATAAAAAATAAAATAAAAAATAACGGGAATTACTTGAACCGAAGCAATGACGTTTATGACGAGAGTCCCTTTGGGAAACAACACTCAAGCTTAGACGACCAGTGTGTCAATAAGGGTCATATTTCGTTCACCAACGCAATGTCCTGTCATAAACATAACAGAATAACCACTAGGCTTCGCTAGGTGACTGAGCTGCTCCACCTACTTGTGCCTCTGGGACGTTGCAAATCAGGTGCGTGGGTTCAACTCCCGGCTCAGACACTTGTATGCTGAAGATTGTGTCTGCGACTTGTGAAATATATTAATGGTGTTATGTAGATTTGACAAATCGCTTCACGTAGCTTATGGCGACAATCAAAATATTAATATTATTATACCTACATCATAAATAATTCATGGATGCAATGATGTCAATAATAGCCATTTATGAGGAAAGCCCTAGTGAATAAAATGTCCTCGGTATATCAAGATTGCTAAATCAAAATCAAAATTAGTAGTGTACCTACTTATTTTTTCAGTAAAACAGACACAGCAAACTAAGGTCTAAACAAGTTTATCTTAGGGGCAATTTCCGTATTTTTAACAACGAACATTTTAGACATTGATTGTCGTTGAGATGATATTGCGACTAGATTTTGAACGTTTTTAAATACGAGAATTGGCCTTCTTGTCATGATATTAATGGAACACATTAATGACCGACTGCTCCAACAAAACTAATATTTTCCCCGAACTGCCAATCAACATTGTCATTGAAATGCTCTAAATACTTAAGAGAATTTTCTAAATAATTTAGGACCGAATTAATCAGGCCAGATATTCATACCAGTAAATAAAGTTACTGGTACAAGATTTATACTAACTACTATACAGTATTAAAGGGCTACTCGTTGTCATAAATCACAATCAACAATCACGGATGGACAAAGGCGGGGCAGTATTTTATTAAGACAACGAGTTGGTATAAATTCAGGACAATAATAAACTAAACGTACAGTAAGCATGAGCATAATCGACCTATAACGTATCCAACTGCTGAAACTCAGGCATCCTCTATATGAGAAGGAATGGGCCGTAATCCACCACGCCGGCCCTCGTCTATGTCTCTACCACCCTGTGTAGGATCAAAGATCTATGAGTCATCGATATTTGACAATAGAATGTAGACAAAGACATCTTACTATCCTAATAATAATATAAACGTGAAAGTTTGTATGGATGGATGGATGGATGGATGGATGTTACTCTTTTACGCAAAAACTACTGAACGAATTTGGATGAAATTTGCCACACAGATAGGTTATATAACCAGAATTAAAACAAGATACATTATATCCCGATATTCCCAGGGGATCGAAACATATGCGGGTGAAACCGCGGGGCGCAGCTAGTACATACATAAGACTCGTTTTTGTGCGTCGGTGTAATATACTTTTTTACTGCCGGGGTAGCGGAATCGTCCGAAAGGGTTACCGCTGCCCTGGTACATAAAGGGCTAAGGAAGGAACACGGGTGGGTTTTAGTCAGTAAGAGTCTGACACTCCCTTCTGCTCCACCCAGAGCGGGTCATTTGATGATTTCCCATCATAAAAAAAAAAAAAAAAAAATGCTTTTCTATATTTTATTTAGGCTGATTTTGGAGTCCTGTCCAAATTTCTATAATTCTCACCTACAATAGAAATAGAAAATGCACTATCAGTTTTCCAAAATTTCCCGATTTTCCCGGTAACTATTCGAATTTTTCTTTCGGTAAGAACCCGATTCGGAATATTTTGAAATAAAAAATAACCAAATCGGTCCAGCCTTTATCAAGTGATGCGCTTACTAAGGAACATCATTTAATTTTTATTATGATGTACATATATTTATAAATGTATGATCCTACATTATGATCCTCGATTGATAGTTTAATATCACCTTAAAACTCGATGTTCTAAATTAATGTCTGGGTACATACTGCAGTTCAATTAACTTGGTAACATGTTCGAACTAGGTTCATTAGACATGACTGTGTCCTTTGGAGGGCAATGTTGTCTAAAGTTAAATAGTTGGTCAATGAACTGGGGTCGGGGCCAAACTTAGTTACCTAAACAAACAGGGGACCCTCTGTGATAGTCAACAATGCTTTCTCGCAGTCCCGTTACTGTTACAATATTCGAAGCTTTTGAAACTAAAAAGTTTACGTTTGAATTTTTGATGGATACCTACGGTTCATATTAATATTCTTGTTTTTACAATTTAGTTAATTCCCAGTTAGCACAAGTTTTTTTCTATAAAAATGAATTCTATGAGATTTTTAATAACAAAGAACAAAACAGGAACTCAATTTTAAAAGCACAATAGAATCTCTTCCACCAATTTTATCACAGCACTTTTTTTATGACGTGTTTGCGCGAACAATTTTTCACTTCACAACAACCCGGCAGACTTGAAATTGGATTTTAAAATTAACAGTTTGATAGACACTTTTGCGGTGCAGTGGCAAACACTTTAAAATTCGATTGGACGTCGTGACAGTAACATGAGTGTGCCTCGCCCATGCACCTACGAGGCCGGGGCTGGCAGGCATGGAGCCTCATCAAATTTTATCCTCCCTATTGGCACGCTTTTGGAAAGCGGAGGCGATTTATGAGCTAGTGAAAACTAGTTGTTTTGAACACGAATTATTTGTACGCATTTAAACGTTTATTAGTCCAATAATGTATTTAATACCAGCTATTGGCGCCGATTCCCTTGTTCACAAACTAAACTAAATTTAAGTTCAGTCCATTTTTTTTTCTATTTCATTAAGAAAAGGACAGAAGATAAATATTAGTTTAGTCGTGTCAAATTTAGATACTCCATAGCAAGTTTAGACGTGATTAATAACATGGCTAGTAAAATACGTCAATTTACGTCAGGCGCTGGCTAATTTGACAGGACTAAACTAATATTTATCTTCTGTCCTTTTCTTAATGAAATAAAAAGAAAAAGATGCCCCGAACTTAAATTTAGTTTAGTTTGTAAACAAGGGAATTGGCGCCATTATCGTTCAAATTAATCGTTAGCTTTGCCATTTTGTAGACTTTGTACACTTGAACTCACTACTTATAAGATATTCCCCAGGTGTTTCTGATTTAACACATCGACCATATTAAGAAAAGGTTTTTATAAAAAATGAAAATTAAATTTAATACATGCAGCACAATACTATATAATTACAACAAAATGACAACTGTGTAAATATAGACCAGATAATAGATGTAATAATTATGAATGAAGTATGATTTTGGTATTTTTAGACACGGGCGGGCTGTTTTGACTCGGTTGAAAGTTCCGCCCTAAAAGAACAATTATTGACTAGGAAAACAATTATTAGACTTGTTAAGGTAAGTATTTTTTAATCGAATAGTATTTAAAGCTTGTTAACTGACATAATTTTTATACATTCACAAATGATTCACTACGATGTACATTCGGCCCGAGAATTGTCAAGTGACAGCTCGCACAACTAGGGATGTACTACGCTGCTTTTAAGGTTGGGATTCGCTATGGGGGCTTCAGAATTCCGGTTAAAAGTACGTATCTACTTGATACTTCTCAATCAATCAACTCAGCCTATCGCAGCCCACTGCTGGACATAGGCCTCTCCCAGACAGCGCCACAACACCCCGTCCTCCGCCTTCAGCATCCAGTCTACCCCAGCCACCTTCATTAGGTCGTCCGTTCATCTAGCTGGGGGGCGTCCCACACATATACTTGATGCTCATATAAACCGCAAATACGTAGTATAAACGCAAGTGCAATGTAACAGTTACGGCACAAAAATGTAATGAAAAGATTGAATATCACTTAAACGACAAGATCTTAGATCATAAAACCAAATAACTACTTATTCATTCAATGAAAATTGTTGAACAGGAAACAGTAGCAACGGTCAAAGATACAGAACAAGAGTATTTGAAACAAGTCAGTAGTCGCCTTAAGTAGATGTTATCAGTAAAGCTGTTTAATCACAACATTCACAACTAAACTAACAATACCCCCAGCGATTACAATTCTAAAATAAGTCTACTGCCTGCAAACTCATGGTGCCATACTTTGCCCTGCCCGCATGCGGGACCACGACCGCAATCGCTTTACCGATTCAACGCGGCCGCGGTCCTGCAACCGCATGCGGGCTTAGCAAAATATCCTACAGACTACCGCATATTAGTGGTAAGGCTGATTTTGAGAAGCTGACCTAGATTATTATGCACTGTTAATAGAATGGCCAGCACCCTAATGGCATAATACACTATCATCACAATGTGAATCATTTTGTAGGATATTGCATCATATGTTCCAAAAATTTGTCTGCTCAGCAACGCGAATAACGCAATGTATGTTATTGAACTTTCAAAATGAAAGCCATTCCTACTGTCCGTGTGTTATGTAACTACCTCACTGCTTGTACTACTTTTGTTACCATTGATGTGCGGTTTAATGTGCTATGAAATCTTAGACTAAGTCGAGTGAAATCTGTCGGTAGGTGTGAAAGCTTTCATACTGGCGCCAACCACCCGACAGCCTTAGCGTGTGAAAAGGCGGTAACTAAGTACCTGATAAATAAAACATTTCCTCGGTTTCATTTTGTATGAATAAAACCGAAGTTAGCATTGTAGCCCCTATTACCTACTTGGCATTTCACTTAAAGGGCAAACACCTGTGCTTTATGATACAGCACTAAACTTTATACTTACTAGGTACTTGATAGTTACTCAAGCAACTCCAATAACACTATAGATACCTTTAGTTCCTCCTGCAACAGTCACAAATTCATGGCTGGTGTGGTTTCATATTAATTGATACTTGCTTCTCAAATATGACTCGTAGCCCGCCCGACATAGGGTTGGTTATCAAGCAACTTTTTCTAATACATTTTCCTTTTCGCAGGTGGCAGTATGAGTGGTGGGCTCTGTGAAATTCCCCACTATGAGTCCCGTTCAAGATATGAAAGCGTTTATTATACAGACAAGAAGTCGGTAAAAGCAAAATATGAATATCAGATAAGATATGAATGAATGTGGGTAGATATTAGTAAAACACCTATAAACACTTCAGTGCGGCAAAGAGACAATGAGTTCTTGACACCTGTCAGTTTCACACAAACGAATTGTCACACTGACAGGTATCAGGAAAGCATTCTCTCGACGGCCAGACTGTACTTAGGCTGCTTTTCCACCGGAGATGTGCTATCCAGATATTCTGCGAGGATGTGAAAGTTAAGCTACGAAACTATATAACCATTTCCACTAATGCTAAGCTGTGTTGCGGAGCGAGTAAGATGTGCTATGAAGAAGCGCCTGCTATGCATCGACAGTAAGGAAGGTGACAAGCGCGCGCCTAATGTGAGTACTCTGCTCTGCACATAGCTCACACCACTCGCGCATCCATAGCTCCCATCCACAGCACGCATCTTTCCATATAAAAACATAGCTTAGTTGAACCCGTTTCCACCAGTGCTATGCTATGTGGACCAATGAATATGATTGGTGGATATCAAACGCATCCATAGCAACGTAGCATAGCACATCTCTGGTGGCAAAGCAGCCTAAGTGTGTAAACATTGATTCTTTTGAACCACGAATTTTGCAGTAGTTTTTTTTTATCCGATTGTTCCCAAAACAAAACGCACACAGCTCTAAATGCAATCTGGGTGACATCTAAATAAACAATGTAGCATCTTTTAAAATCTAATTTATGGCATGACTATGTAGCAAGCAAATTACAATGGTACAATCTATTCATAGTTATCTTACCTGTGACATAAATCTTATGATGAAGAGAACAAAGGTCACTGTGATGCAAAATCAGAGGTCAAATAACTGTGAACGGGCAGTACAAGGATCTTTTGGCGTGTGGCCAAAATCAGAACTAATGCCGCCATCTTGCATTTTCAATACGATTTCCGTGTCAATTTTGCAAATGTTTACCAACACCCCCTGCCAATGACATTCAGGCGCCAAAAGTTTTAACACTATAATCGATGTCAAACACAGTGACTGACGTTGAGATAAAATAAATCAATCCTTGTCAAAACTTGTTTGTGATATTCAAACAAAGGACGGTGTGTCGTACGCAAAGAGCTATATTTTTCAGTTTTTTTCGTATTGCAGTGTTCTGTGTCCTGACAAAATCCGACACATCGCTGATTTTTTTTCTCATGCAGGCCAGCTGCGTCCGTCATCCGACGCCTGAATGTTTTTCCATTTTCAGAAAAGAATTGGAAATTGCAATGAAGACGATTAAACTAATTTGTATGGATAGCTTTTTACTCCTTATTTTTTAAACGTAGCTTAAGGTTATAAGACATTTAAACGTCAATAATGTATGGTTAAACAGTCGCTTATTTAAGCTTAATTAACTTTAAGCAACGTTTATATAAACCCCTACCCCTACCCCGGGGTATAGGGAAGTACCTAAGATACTCTCGCTTTCATCCAAGTAGAAATCACCAGTAGTAGGAATCACCTATTTATGTATTTGTGTACCTAGTTTTAAGAGTTTTTTTTTATCATTGTCCCTCTCAATTAAAGCACCTGCCATCTAATCTCTTCACCACCCTTGGTTGACTGGTAGAGAATGCCTAAGGCATTAAGTCCGCCTTTGTACCTTTTTGTGCGAAAAGTTTAAATAAATAAATCATCCATTCAAAAGCCAAACACAATCCTTTATTTATTACTTTTTGGAAATTCTTACAAAAATAGTAATCACGTTTTCGTTATGTTTAATTATGTCAGAATAATTTTAGCAATAAATAAAAACTAGTTTCTACTGCAAGTAATCTCAAAACTCCCCGACGTTTCTATTCAAAATACACCGTAAGTACACAAAAAACGACCCACAAAACTAAAGCTACCAACAACAAACAGAGATTGTTCATAAAACAAGAGCAAGCTACTGGCGTTATCACGGTAGCATAGTGGAACGCCCACTTGCCACTAGTCTGTCTACTTGACTGTTTTACTGACCAGCGGTTTTCAAACTGGGGAATATTTGAATAGGGGGTTGGCAACCTCATAGGTAGATAGGTATGGTAGGGTCTGATTGATTGATTTGGATCTGGACACTTTAGGGGGAGTGTCCAGATCCCCAGATTCAACCTCTGTTAGCCTACATAGAACGTGTTTTTTTTCGTTTTGAACATTGATTTGCTCTCACGTCATTTTAAATTATTTTACGAAATGAAATGAAATGTTTATGTTCTATACGCAGATCTTTTAAGACACTTTTACGATAGATAGATAATTATGTAGATAGATAAAACATTTATTCAGTGCACACAAAGTGGAACGACGGCAGTGGGACGAACGGAAATACACGAAAAGACACATAACACACAACAGCGCAATTAAATGATAACAAATTACATGCATAATTAATCATTGATCTCTTTTAGCGATAAGAACGCCCATTGTTGACACAAAAGGCGTTCTTATAAAATATCTACATTTATATCTGTAATTTTTATGATGTTCATATTAAAGAGTATATTAGTAGAATATTTTATATCTATCTACATGAATATTTATAAAAACAAAGTGCCAATACATAAACCTTTTAGACTGATTATGTTTATGTGTGTTGGGACACAGGCCTCTTCTCTGTGAGAGGGAGTGTGCCGTAATCCACCATGCGGGCCCAATGCGGGTTGGCCAATACAAAAAAAGAAAAAAAAAGTTCTAGATAGTGCCACTATTTCCTAGCTGACCGATCTCTGAAAAGAAATGCCGTAACAAACCCTAAATCCAATAGAGGTATAGTCTGTGGATAAAAGGTTGAGAAAGCCAGCCATAGATGATAACAAAACTTGCTCATGATAGAAAACTTTACACAATATTGTATAGATACTCGTATATGCCTGACAGTACGATATGATTATCATGTCATTTTTAAGAGTATTTTTTGTTTATAATGTAAAAAGGGCTTGATTAAAATTGTTTTTATAAAATTAAAAGTGTTCGAGATAACATCAAGAATATGAGTGACAGTGTGATATGATTTCGGTGCTATAAATATAGTTCATTATTAATTAAGTCGTGTCAGTTCATTAATGCTTGTTGTTTTACAATTAGGCACCTATGAAAAGTTTTTAAAGTAGGATATTGCTGTAACTTTAAAACAATTCAGTAGCGGCACATTCTAACCCATTGCTTCAGGTGTTCGAAAAAATTGTCTGTACAACAACATAAATAATGCAATGTATATTCTTGAACTGTCACAATGAAAGCCATGTATGTTACGCCATTACCCCGCCGGATTTTTCTGTTTTCTTTAAAAAAATACTTACGAAAAGGTACAGCAATTAGAAATTGGAACATTTTCCTTCTTACTTTCACTATTCATAAACATCAGACTACCATTTCATCAGACTATATAAATTTTCTACCACTAAAATATCTCAGTAATTTCAGATAAAAAGCTAGGAATTTTAATCGCAGCTAGTTTACAAGAGACTCGGCAGACTTATAACCGTAATTTGAACTAGATTCTTATCTACACACTGACACTTAGAACAAGTTTCTATGTTACACAGTAAGTTCTAAATAACGCGACAAGTGTTATTAATGCAAAAGCATTTGTCTGTTTGTTTATTCTAATTTCAGCCCGATTGCTTTGCAAATCTTGGAAGCGTTTCATACTTTTAGTTTTCATCTACATAAATATTAAGATTGGCATATTTATCACCAGCAATCATTTACTTATTTTCTACTGTTATTAAAATACGTGATGTACATCTGAAAGGTCACGTGCGTACTTATCGCAACCGGCGTGAGTGTATGACCAGCGGGGTAATTGCGTAACACACTAACAGTAGCAATGGCTTTCATTTTGACAATTCAACAACATTCATTGCGTTATTTACGTCGTTGAACAGACAAATTTTTCAAACATATGTAGCAATGGATTAGCAATTTCCTTCAAAATGATTTAGAAACTGATTGATAGAGTGTTACGCAATTAGAGTACTGATGTAGGTATGAACGCTTCGATCAATAATAGTATTGATCGAAGTATGGACGTAAACAAAGCAAACGAAGTATGTAAGGATCGTAGCTTTCAGCTGTAATTTCTGCCTATCCCCATAGGAAGAAGGCGAGTTCATGTATATCTAATATATATAAAATACGTGGATAAAGTCTTAGATATGTATGATTAAGTTGTCCATGAAAGTTTTATTACCAACCTACATTAGAACATTTTTCATAAGCAAAGACACGATTTATTAGTTGAGATCATAATTTGGTCTTCAAATAAGCGCTGAACTAAGCATAAAAGTTTAGTGGAACATCATTAAAGATACCTAGCATAGTTTACGACCTTCACTGTTCCTAATCTGTTCCTGTCTGCTGATTTTTACAGCTTCTAAAGACTGAAAAGCAGATGCCATATTCTTTTGTGAAACTAGTACTAGGTACATAATATAAGTTGGTAAAATGGCCTTGTCTTTATTAAAAGACTTTATAATTTATTTTTTTAGCTCACTTCATAAAACGTCATTTAATTATATTATAAAATTATTTCATAACACTTAAGTTGTCGTAGATATTCGGCATACTGAACGTACCACACACATTAGGCAAGATCCTGCGGTACCCAGGACCGTCCGTATTGTGTCATTTTGGCATAAACTGGAAAATAATATCATCATACAACACAATAGAAGTCTTACAATTCCACAAAACACTAAGAAAATGGAATGACGTTGAAGGTTTTAGCATTCCTATTCAATTACAGTCTGAAATCCCGGTGCTACAAAACACTATCCGACTGTAATCTCTATGAGTAGGTACAAATATCTTATTCCACAGGGGATTACAAGCGGAAAAATGCTTTATTATTTACGCAACTCTGCTCATCAACCTGCAGAGCACTGTGTCCACGAGCATTAAGAACGCTGTGACAACAATTGAGGCGGGTCCGTCGATACGCGACATCTCAGGGGAAATTACCGCTTCCTTGCCGCGCCGCGCCGTGCCGACCGTAACGTGGTTAGAGACGACCAACGTTGGTACACACGCGGAGTTAAAACCAAATTGTGGTTGGACGAGTATTTTACGAGCATGTGTGATGTGTGGCGGATTTTTGCCATGTCTGAATTCATATTCGTAATAAGGCTCTTTGACGGATTTTTTTTAGTGTTCCGTGTGTTTGGTGGTGTTTTTAATCCACCCACAACTCCCTATAAATGTTTATCGATGAATATGGGCCCGTGAATGACCGCTACCATGAACGGAACAAAAGAAATTATCATAATCCATAAATCACTTACCGAAATGTCTAAAAAAGACACAGCTCAACCAAACTGTGATAGTCATTTGTTCTACCCACGTTGTCATCAAAACATACAACAACAAAAAAACTAAGAACATCACACAAATCCAAATACACGACACAATCACAATTAATAGGCGCACAGCACCTATTACTACGCACACTGCACTAATAAATATTTCAGACTGCGAGAGTGAAAATCCACTGTACAGAACTGCAGCTAATTTTCAGAATTCCAATGAATTTATTCTGTCCGTCGCGCGTAGGGTTGAGCGTTGTAAAAAATGCAGCCAGTCGCAATCCCGGGTTTATCGAACGCAAATAAATCTGTCAATTTCACTCAGCCTCCCTTCGTGTGCCGGTGGTTTCTATATTCTTGTTATCTTTTGTTATAGATTGCGAGCGTTAAGTTGCATGTTGTTATATCTATATTGTTTTTCAGCCACCTAGACAAAGCCGGTATAGTAAATATTAAATATATATATATTTATAATTAAAATGTTGCTTAAATAAGATAATGATATTCTTTATTGATATTTTTATTGCATTTATTATTGTATACGAAATTGTGACTAATTACCTATTTTGTTTATGTGCTGTCTTAATTTATTGACATATTATTAACTATGGCATGCAATTGTGACATCTAAATAACTTACCTATTGACTTTATTTTTATTTTGTTAATTGACATTCGCTTACCTAAGATATTTTGTATGCCTTTTGGCGGGACATAGCATGGACCAACATTTTTTTGCATAACCTCTGTATAATTGTATCCTATGTTCACAAAATGAATAAATTAATTTGAGAAATGTGAGTAATTAGGTGCAATTCTAGACAAATAATAAAATTAAATTTAAGTACAGAGACAAAATATCTTACACACTTCATTGTGTAACTCCGTGATTGAAAATTAATCGTCAACGAAAACAGCATCCTAATCACACTACCAATCGCAATCCGAATAATTTTGAACGATAATGCTAATCCATTGTTCAAATAATTTGTCTGCAACGTAAATAACGCAATTAATGTTGTAGAACTGTCAAAATGAAAGGCATTGCTACTGTTTGTTACGCAATTACCCCGCAGGTTGATGCAAAACCAATTCGTAGGTAGTTCTCTGCTTGAGACTCCCAGCTGAATTGAGCTGGAATCCCAATTCAACTGAGTATAGATCGATTACGGTTCTGGAATAAAGCGTATGCTTAAGTGCTGATTCTTTACTTGATCAGTGATCAGGTGAATGGACTTCAAACCGGACTTAAGGGACGTTCTGTTAAGTAACTAAACAGTCTGTTGATTTTGTAGTACGTAGGTTGTAGGTACTTAATGCTGTAAAATGCGATAAAATCTTTATGTTCTGTTAACCAGTAATCCTGTTTTGCATAAGCTTTACCTCATGTAACAATCTCTGTTTACAACATAAAGCTGTTTACACCACGAACAAAATACGATTCGCAGAAAAAGTTTCAAACAAAAAAATCTGCAAAATGTTTTCCATCGCAGCGCTTTGTGAAAATAAAAAGTACCTACCTAGTCAATACAACGCAACGACAACATCTATTGTTCGACACAGATCAACAGATCCAATAGACATCCCCTCACGATCGAGATCGAACTCATTCATCCGTCGGTTGAATCTGTGCGGCTGTGTCAAAGAGTCGATAGGTACAGAAGGCCAGCTGCATACAACAAGCGAAAACGCACACACACCAATGGCTCGCGTAAACCTAATCCGTCATCGGCCGAACTATGCTCGTACCTATATTGTCGACAGACTCGGCCGATCGAACCAAACATTTTTAAAAGGAAATTAGTGCGTTCTCTAGAGTGGAGGGTAGCCTTAGCGGCGCTATGAAGCGAGGACTTAAAAATAAGCGTTTTTTTATTCGGCAATGTAGTGTATTTTAGTAATGGTAGATTTCCGAAAAAAAACGAAATATTGAGAGATTACGAGCATAGTTCGGATTAGGTATACACCTCGCGATATACGCGAACTCACGTACGGCAATCCTAAACAATTGTCAGTAGTGAGTGCGCTCATTACACTAGCTGTACTTAGGCCCGTGTCTGTGTCTATGTGGGAGTAGGACTATTTTCGCTCTTTGTAAGGAGCCAGCCTTCTGTATCTGTTTTTTTTTGTGACGGAATGTGCCAGACTATGAATGTACGGGGCATTTGTTTATCCGCTTCGATGGCAGTACATTGCGTCTCCTGCATGCCTGCAAATCGTATCAGAGTTAGAAATGGTTCGGTGGATTAATTGAATATGAGGATTATGGTCTGTTTTGATAACATCAATGACATCATAATCCTCCAACAACAGTAAAATTTGTAACTACCAATTAATCAATAAATTGTTGTTTATTCTGTTGTCGAACCTATTGACAGTTTTCCCTAGATTGCAATGGGTCATAACATTTCGGAGCTCAGAGAGTTTAGCTCTATTTTGCAACTTTATTTTATTAAAAATTATAATTGATCAACATTCAGAATCCATGAGAGTGCGATTGGTGCATGATTATATTTAGGAGTTATCCTACTATTTTTAAGGCATTGACTGCCACCGCGGTCACAAATGGTGTCCGCCAACAATAGATTTTCTATTGTGTCTGTTGTGTGGCAGTCAACGTGTGATATGATAAGATATGGGTACCAAGACCACAAGTGTTTCATTCGTGAGACTCTTATGTATACAAGCGTAAGTATGTAGAACGTACCTTTGTAGTTACCTACATTGTACAGACCTAGGTACGTGCTGTAAATCCTATTATGAACGGATCGGTTGTCACGTTAATTGAAAGATGCGAGGATTGTGGTTGTAATGACGAAAGTAATTCAATTAATTTTGCATAATTGGAATAATATTTGGTGGTCGTGTGGATTATAGCACATATAACGCCCCTATAATATACTTATGGAGGGGCTTGTGGCTAAGTAATAACAGCCGCACGGGTCATTCGATCAGGTTAAGCTACGCTTGTCGCGATTGTTCCGTGGATGGGTGACCATCTTTACATACCAAGAAAAAGCACGTTAAGCTGTTGGTCCCGGCTGTCATTCGTGGATCTTTGACAGTCGTTACGGTTCGTCAGAGGCCGGAAAGTCTGACAATCAGTCTTGCCAAGGGGTATCGTATTACCCAGTAACTGGGTTGTGGAGGTCAGATAGGCAGTCGCTCCATGTAAAATACTGGTACTCAGCTGATTTGACTAGACTGGAAGCCGACCCCAACATAGTTGGGAAAAGGCTAGGCAAATGATGATGACTTATGTACAGACGCCAGCAGGTTAAACTACCCGAAACTGTCAAATTTTCCCAATCAACCATGAACCTTAAAGCTTTAGCGATAAAGTTGAAAATCTATTAAAGAAATTTGATAGATGTGCTGGCGTCTGTACGCCGAAATAAATATCGCAGATAAAATTATTATCTCGCAATAACAAATAAATAAATACCAGTCAATAAATCCAACAGTAATTCAACACTACAACTTTGTTACTTATTACGTATGCATTAACTTATCATGTTTACCAGTAAAGATTTATGTGGGTATACCGACATTATCATAATGGTATTGAATATGAACGGCGATTCGTACTGCTATCCGAATTCATATGAGTTTTTCCAACGATTGTCCGGGATCCCGGGATTCCTGATGCTCCCGATTGCTTTCCTATTTCCTGTATCGATATTTTATTGCATGCCATATTTCTGCGTGATGACTCGACTGCCTCCCGTCCGATTGGATATCGGAATCCAGTATCGAATACATACATCGGTACTTGATTGGTTTTAGATATTGTATTTTTTTTTCAAAGATTGTTCAGTGTCGTCTCTGTGATTGTGACCTTTTCGTGTTAGGAACTCTAACTTTAAATTTTCTTGCTGCTGTAGGTGGCAGGGAATTTTGGAAACAATTTTTGATTCTCAAAAACAGTCTAGCTAGAATATATTAACTCTAGTTATTGAGAGCTGTAGCAGTAGGTATACATAACATACATAATCAGACTATAATGTTCCCACTGTTGGGACACAGGCCTTCTCTCGGTTAGAGGGAGTGGGCTGAAATCCACCACGCAGGCCCAGTGCGGGTTGGCAGATTGTGACGTGTCTTCGAATTTTTGGTTCTAGGACATGCCGGTTTCCTCAGGATGTTTTCTTTCACCGTTTTGGTGGTGATGAAATAATTTACACAAAGTAAAGCGCCTGTCTGGGTTCGAACCTACGACCTACAACTCGAAAGTCGCGGCCGTTAGCCACCACTGCTCTCAGCAGTAGCAGTATACCATAGTTCTATAACTTTTTAGTTTCATATCAAACTTCTCATTCATTGTTCTAAGTAGGTACTTGTCATTTTTAAATATATTTTATACCTATACATCTCTAGTATAGGTCCTGATTCATGTCGAAATAAATGTTGGTCCAAAACTCTCGTTTATCAAGTTGGAAATCAATACCTACCTACACCATATCTATGACCAAAATCAATCGTTTCTGAATTAATTTTAAACATGGGTAATAAATCTTGGCAGTCGTTAATAAATATTTATGGAGTATGTGACACCATAGACTGATTTTTTTGTCAGTAACTTTTTTAAGCTTTTATGGAATCCTAATCTTAACACAGTCATGTAGTTTATAATTGTATAAAAACAGTATGTAAAAGGAGAACCCATTACCTACTCATGAATTTGTACATCAGGTGTTTCATACTTCTCGACATCAGGAGCCATCTGGTCCGATATCCATTTTGCAACTTTTCAGGAGAGCGAAAATAAACATTGAAAATAAATGATTGTACTATAATTTTGAAGATTACACACACAAACACGGAAGACGGAGAACGGCTATAATTATAATTATAGCAGTGTTCTCCTTAATCTTCAATTATTTATTTTCAATGTTTATTTTGCTCTGATGTCAACTTTGATCAAGAAGGTCTTCGGATAGGTACTGCAGTGTAGTAGGGGGAGCACCTGGTTTGAAGTGGTTCATATTTATGAGCACTATTCAAATATTTTATACTTTTATTGTTGGGCGTTGTATTCTTAATAGTCCAACATAAGCAATACCTACAGGTTGTATGTGAAGATGGAACATAGCAAACAGAAAATTGTTTTGGAGAATTTTCTATTTGCTATGTTAATTATTAGTCGGGAATTTCCAGGTCTCGTGATAAACAACAGTTATTTACACTGCAATGAACAGACACAATACACAAAAATACAAATAACCTTTTCTATACTTCGTGAATTCCGTGATACACAAAAGAAAACAACCCTTTACATATAAAGTAGGAATCACCCTTTACCCTTTTTTACGCGAGTTAGCAGGGAATAATGCAAAGTTTTCCGTATAGCCGAAAAAGTTTACGTTTTTCGTGCAAAATTTATTGGCTATAAACAGTGACGTTCGAACCACGGAAGCATAATAAAAGAAGCTCAAAGGGTCAGCACACGGTAACTTTATGGACTTAACTGGCAAACTGTGTTGCCAGTTATAATAGTTTTGTTTGGTGTAATAAAAACTTTTCTTATTATTACGTTATTATGTGACCTCCCTCTGCAGTAAAGGATGCTTAAGGTTATACCTTAGGAGAGTTTGTATACCGGCTGGAGACTTAAGGACTCATGCGAATATTATTGGAAAAGGGAAATGCGAACATAAAATTGAGTTGTTTTGTAATCTGTTTCCCTTATTATACTGTCCAAAGCGTTATTATTGAGGAAAAGAGGAAAAGATTGCTGCATAACCAAAAAACACATGAACAAACTTAAAATTAAGTCTTCACGTATATATCTATACCTGTGCATTTACATAACCACCACAAACGTACATAAATCACCTCAAAAGTGATACATACTTTTATAAACAAACACACTTTTACATTTATCAAATTAGAATGCAACACGAGAAATAAATTCACCTTCTCTCATGAATAAATAATTAATCTAACGAAACGCCATGGCGGAAAAAACTCTGTCCAATTAATATTTCCATTGCGCACAATTTTACGCATTGTTAAGACTTTAAACAAAACAATACATATTTTCTATACAGCGTGTAACAACCTGTAAACAACATGAAATGCAATAAATAAATGATTATGATTATGATTATGATTATCAGAAATCATGTCATATTTAAGGGTGTGTTACAGACCATCAAAATGAACAACTTTATTTTTGGTATGGAAGTTTTCTGTTGATATTTTTTTCGCGATTACGATGTTAGTCCCATAGAGAAAGTTGTTCAGTTTGATAGTCTGTACCACACCCTTAAATATGACCACAAATTTCTGAAACACTCTGTACATATATAATTTCCTCTGTTAACATGCAAACCAACGGACGGTAAATAGAATTGAAAGCTTTTAATTCTGTGAGCATTAAGGGTTAAATCCACCACCAGTTGCGAGTCGAGCCGTTGGCACAGATCCAAATTATTTTAAAAGAAACCCCCTAACGATCTCATTTCATAGGATCACGGCATATTACTTGTTAGCATTTTTGGGATTGTGTACTGGAAATTGGAAAATGGATTCCTTTTGTTCCTGTTTGTCCGCAAATGGAACGAAAATATTTGAATAGTCTTCATAATGTTGAGCTCGTCTTAACAGTTTCTGCTTCATTACTTATTTGTGTAGTTAAAGTTGCGTTGATTTAACTAAATGATACTTTAGATTGTGATCATATTAATTAATCTATGGTCACGTATAAGAGCGTTTTAGAATCACGTGGATTTACAAACGCATGCGAAACCGCATGCGTAGCTCCCGCAATGCACCTTTTCATGAGTGTTGTTAACATGCTAGCTATATCCGCATTTTTTTCTGCGAAATATTTCACGCAAACAGGCTAATCCAGCGTGCGTGAGCAAATCCGCATGACGCAGAAAACGTTCTAACCCTCATAAACAAGAACACAAGACTTGCTTAAGGAACCTAGAAGGAACCCAGAAGCGTATGAAAAGAAACTCTCACAAGTAGCTTTTTTTCTATCCTTTGCATTCTGCAACTTTATTGCACCCACTAGTGGTTTACTTAAACATTAAACGCATGTGGACCTCGTTAATAAACTTCTTGCTTTAATTAAGCCAAATTATTATCGTTCTAATTACATTCACTTCCTATAAATATATTCTTCTAACAGCTTTGTTAGTTGGTATCTACTGGGAAGTAGATATTATCATTGTCCAATGTTGTTTTGTTTCGAGATGAGTTACCGATAATGGATTTAAACACTTGGAAGGAAGTCCTTCCGATATTTGGTCGACTTCCGTGGTGATCTCTGATCATATCTAACAGAACAAAAATTTATTCTTGTAATTGATGCATCAGTGTTAGTTCCGAGAAACGTTTCAACAGCTGACAGTTATAAGTGTCTTGGACTCTTTCTCGAAAATGTTTGTGAGAATCTGTGCCATATACCCTTTTTTTATAAGTGTGACAATATTGTACTGTTTCTTTGAATTTACTTTCATTGATAACGAAAACCGTCTCGTAACTCTTTAAGGTTTGCACAATCCTGTTATAACTATTGAAAGACCTCACTATAAACTTGTGCAGGTATCAAATCTAAAACCGTCGTAGTCACCACTGTTGCTTTCAGCGCTACTGCAATTCGAATCGACCATTGTTCAATTATTTTTACGCTGTATTTTCTAACTGAAGAGCTGTGGCTATCATAATGTCTATAGAAGTGATTTTTCCATTTGTTAATTATGAGACATACAGCTGTCTATTTTCCTTTCATTAAAAGGTACCCTACCTACCTATAGAAGAAATTAAAAAAAGTCAGACAACGAGACATCACATTCACGATTGATGAAAAAAAACAATGGGTGCGCTTCCAACTGAAGTGAATTGCATTTCTGTGTTCTTTTAATTCAAAAAGCTTTTATTACTTTGTTGTAGGTACATGAATTGTTAATTAAAGTTACATGGTTTTAAAAATATCCACTGTAAGTACCCCTGATCCCTGAATATATATTGAGTTGTGTACGAACAAAAAATGAATATCGTATTTTCAGACTTGCAGTAGCGCGAAACTGTTAATATTTTGTTAGTATTTTATTGTGGTTCCTATAACAAAAACGAATCGTTATGTACATCGTCTAAATATATCGTTTGATTTGGTAAACTGTCTGAAGGCTAATTCTCGTAATTTAAAACGTTCAAAATCTAGTCGCAGTCTCATCGCGGCGACCAACAAATGTCAAAAACTTGTCAAAATGTAGGGAAATTTGATGTATTTTTGACAGATTGAGACTGAGATCAGACTGTCAACGTTCTTAAAATTACGAGAATTGCCCCTCTGATTGTGAACGTTCTAAAAATTACGAGAATAGCCCCTCAGGTATCTATTGCAAACAAGTGCCGACCAACTACTGTTAAAGGTATTGAATGTCTACTCTTACCTGACAGTGCTAAAGGTGCGCTAAACTTTAGTGAAGCACATATTATATTTGGTTATACTTTAACAATATATGTATTAGCGGTCCGCAAACAGGACGTAGGTTTAAGTAACAAAGAGAATTCGTGAGTAACACATACGCTTAATAGTAGCAAAACAAACAGCCGTACACAACTAAACATTTAACATAGCCCCGTGCCCGTCTATGCCATTTATTAAAGGTAAACGCTGGAGAAATTATACTTCGTCCCACTTTATCTCACTCATTATGGTAAACACGGTCTGAGCGATATAATTACGAGGTAATTTATTGTTGTTGTATCACAGAACACGCCATCTATTACAATTAAGATATTTTTTATTAACAATTTTCACGCGAGCAGTAATTTTGAAATATTATCCGGAGCTTTCAAGCGGTTTGTTTGTTCTTGTTCCAATAATTATAATTGTGTTTTTGGGACATTTGTAATGGTTTGTTTGTATTTTTAATTAGCTTAGCTTTCAATCCAATCAGCCTCTCGCAGTCCACTGCTGGACATAGGCCCCTCTCAGGCTGCGCCATAACACAATGTCCTTCGGCTTCCGCATCCAGTAAGTCCAAGCCACGTTCTTTAAGTCCATCTAGCTGGGGGGCGTCCCACACTACACTTGCCGATACGCGGTCCCCACTCCAGGACTCGTCTGCTCCACCGGCCGATGGGTCCTTCGACAAACATGGCCAGCCCACTGCCACTTCAGTTTGCTTACTCTGTAAGCTATGTTGGTAACTGAATACTGAACTGAACGGTGGGAAGAAAAGCATCCACCACCTCCCGACTTCGTTAAACCCCAGGAACATTTGCATCTCGGCCGTGATTTGCAGTGGCCTATATGGAAAGCTCTCAATCGATTGCGTACCCAAGTACCCATTGCGAGTGCGGTGCCTCTAATCAGACCATGCCCCACTTGCTGGAATGCCCTAAGTGCCCGTTCACCTGTACCTTGGATGACTTAATGAATGCCACTGATGCTGCAATTAACGTGGCCACCTACTGGGCTCAAACAATATAAAATATCAAAGAAGAGTACCATCGACACGAAAAGAAGAAAACTGTCGGTAACTCTGGTTCTTTTCCGAATAATTTCATTCCTGATTTGACGTTTGAGCTTAGCATTACAAGAACAGTACTACAACTACAACTGTATCAGACATAGAATCAAAAGCTTGAAGTAAGCGACGAGCGTAAGGTTCTATTATACTAGGCTGAATTCAGTCGTCTTTTAAAGAAAAGAAGCATTAGAAAAGCTTCTGCACGCACTGCCTACACTGCATTAGTTACTATATCATTTACAGATTTAGGTAAAACAGAGACTTACATATCCGGTTATTTTTTAGATAGGTAACTTGCTGAATGCGATTACACTTGTTTGAATTCAGTACGTAACTTAGCCAAATATGGCACATTCAGTTTTAGTAAAAGCTCGGATTTGTAGAGCGTCGTCTTTCTTGTCGATCAACCACTGTGTGACATTCTCTTTCTAAGCTCGATGTGTCATATCTGAGAAGGACTTCAATTGTTTTAATTTGGAGCGCAAGGGAAGTACCTACCCGTATCAACGTCCGGATACTGTACCTATAATTATTTCCTTAGTCAGCCTCTTACAACACTCTAGTTGTAACTGTCTTCCTAGTAACTGGAGACCACACGGCTTGCTCTAACAAACTATGTATTTAAGTTATTAGTTACGTATCATTGCGTGGCAGTAGTCAATCAAGAGCAATTATAATTAAAACGGGTATTAATTAAGTAGAAACAAATTGACGGTTCGCAATATTTTAATTGTGGTATTGGCAACATCTACCCCACCCCTATCTTGTTTTTAGTGTTGGCAGAAATCGATAATTTAAATATTCCTTTTCGTTACAAAACCACTGGAGCAAAAACATAATAATATACGTAATTATTAATGGAGTAGTTATGATATGCCAATAACATTAATATCTACTTATTTCAGGGGGTGTTGACAGAAATCGATAATTTAAATATTCCTTGTGGTTACAAAACCACTGGAGCTGAAATATATACGTAATTATTAATCAAGTAGCTATGCTATGCCAATAAAATCAATATCTACTAGATTTCAGGAGGATTTTTTAAGGTCAGCATAAAAAACATCAATGATCAACTACAAAAAGGATTAAAAATGTATTTTAAAGTGTTCATCTTTATGCAAATTATAGACTATGATTTCCATCTTTGGTACGCTCTATTTCTTAGTTTCCTTTGAGCGCGGTGTCTTATAATGGCGAAGTACAAATCGTTGCCTTGACAGGCTGTAATCGAGCGGGCTAAATGCAATCTTTCTAGTATTATAAATGCGTAAGTGTGTTTATGGATTTCTAAAAATTATATGTATGCAACATTTGTAAACTTTGCAATCCCATTTTGAAATAAACCATTATTATTACTATATTATTCATTCTTATTCTGTTACGCAGCAACACGCGGATCGACGTGACATAGTGTATGGGTTAGAGAGGGACTTCAATCACTCAATTCAGCCTATCGCCATCCACTACTGGACATAGGCCTCTCTCAGGCTGTGCCACAACACCCTTTCCTCCGCCTTCCACATGCAGTATGTCCCAGGAACCTTTTTAAGGTCGTCGGGCCATCTAGCTGGGGGGCGTCCCATACGGCTACCTTCTTTCCTGTCGGATAGTCCAAAGGGAGCGAAGCCGCGGGCGAAAGCTAGTCTGTACTACGTCACCGTTACATAAGAATCTATCTAGTGTCACATGCCTAGTTTATACAGTACATCCTCGCTAAAACTAAAGCCCGACATGCAATGTAAACGAGCTGAAGCGAGCAAACCGCTTCGTTTGCGGATGTCACAAAAGTGATTGACGGCAGCTCCGAATATGTGATTAATGACCAATCGTATGACGCCCAAGCTTTGTGCCGAGCGTGTGTCGTTTTACGCTTAACTTGTTATTGATAAGAGAAAGGGTTTCGATTAAGGCTAAAGGCTGTTTAGTTTGGAGCTGGTGTAAGCAGAATTGGCGTGAACAGAATATGGCTTACGAAAGTGCACGGAGCATGAAAACGCGGTGTAAACGTAACGTAAATATGCGAACGATATTATGTATGTATACCTACATATTTTAAAATAATCATTTCGGACCTAATATTTACTTATCTTTGTATTAATACTTCATTCATATACAATGATACGTTTTATGCTTGTCACAAAAATTTAAACCAAACTGCTAAAGGATAGGTGTATTTTCGATTCAAAAATCGTTCAAATTTACGTTACGTTTACATACGTCACGTGTTTGAGCTTCGACCTCGGAGTTGATATAGTCTTAGATAACAGTAAGAGTATAACGATCTTGATCTGAAGGCGGCATCTATCCTATAGACTGGTGCTGGAAAAGAAGATGATCTAATAAGTCTCACAACTAATAGGTGACTAAAGCCTTATCATAATTACAATTGCGAAAACCTTGCCAAAAATATAGAAATTTGTAATGAAGCGAAAATTATTCTGTATATTACTTCATAGGGGAAAGCTCAAATATTTAATATATAACTATTTGCCAACTTTGTTATTGATGGGTCGAGGACGAGGTCGTCTAGGCACAGTGCAGCATACCTCCTTGTAAGAGTGAATTAGCAGCGCATGAATCATAAAGAGTTCTCGCTAATAATAAAAGAAACTAGGAAAGCTCGTCAAAACTAAAAAAACGTATGTGGTCGGGGAACCCCGTCAGGAACGAAGTTCCTCACGCGATACTCGCACGCACACATACTTGGATATAATGGAAAGAGACGGAGAGAGAAAGTCGCGTGGAGGGACCAAAAGTCTTTTTCGTTACGTTTCTACCGCAAGCCGCGTAAAAGAACTTCGTTCCAAAATATTGCGCTCCCACCTTCCCCAACTTTTACACATAAGACCGCACTTTAGTCGAACTTACACATAAAGCACACCGTCCTTATATATCCCGGATTCCACAAGGTACGCGCCGAGAACATAGCCGATATTATTATTCATATTTCACTGGTTCCGTACCTTTACGCAGTCGGATCACGGATTGAACTTTTTCAATAAAACACCCCCCGAGATAGCGGTGTTTGGAAGTGCGGTCACGCATCACGCCAAGCGATTTTATAACTTTATCACTGTTAACCAATACCTGTGCCTTGAGGAACCCCAAAGATTTTACATTGAAATAGCTTCATTATTCGTTATCTTTCTTTTCGATGAGTTTCTTTTGATCTTTTACTATATTTGTTCT
Organism: Apamea epomidion; assembly: GCA_947507525.1. Lineage (NCBI taxonomy): Eukaryota > Metazoa > Arthropoda > Insecta > Lepidoptera > Noctuidae > Apamea > Apamea epomidion. Next base: position 9,216,383 of record OX382238.1, on the reverse strand, counting down.
TGTATTTTAATGCAGGTGGCCTGTATTAGCATACGTGGATTGATAACAGCTTTATTTTGGAAGACGTTCTTTATTGAAAACGGTTATTTGATATGTAATACTTTTGACTTAAGGTAGTGTTATCGAAGGCACGCGACTTAAATAATTTTTAATACAATATCGTTTTAAAGAATGTAAACAAAAAACAGATTTCGTTTAACATAAATTTAAAAGTATGAATAACTGGGCTCGTTTATAATCCAATGCAGGTAGGTTTACAAACCTGATTTTTTTCTTTTTATACAGTACCTACCTTTACATGTCAAATGTTACCGTTACTTGACAAAACATTGCATACTAATGTTTTCATTTAAAAAAATATCACATCTCATCATAACATTGAAATATTTCTAAATCTCCGCTTCAGGCGGCAATAGCCGGTATCGTTTATATTAACACCGTAAGTAGTCTCCATTTACCGATGTCTCACAACAAGCCCATAATAGACGCATTTGTACAGTACAAAACGCTCATTAAAGCAGAATTATAACTATCATTCATCATGTATTACTTCCTAGGAGCAAAAGTATACCGCCTGTCAGCACGCTCTGACAAGAAAATCATCTTTAGAGACCCGCCCCTCCCATTCACTCGACTGAGATTAGCTGTTAATATTTATAAGAGCAATAATGCCTTAATATCTATTCATAAGTGAAAATTATTATGCAAATAGTGGCAAGAAGGCGGGTAGTAAATTCAGCGGTGTCTAGTCGGAGTCTCCTTTGCCTTAATTGCTGGTCCAGGAGCAATGAATCTATGGAGATTTGTGGCGAATGTTTCACACACAATTATTTACATAACCAGACACCTAACACTTATGCTGCTGGTATCGATAGTTTGTTTCGATCAAATAATATTTTTCGACTTTAAAAATCCTTGCGTTATAAGTTTTTTTTTTCCGGGAAAAGTAAAATTCAACTTACTTAGTACAGGGTGGCAAGGACATCAACGTGCAACCTTTAACCATAAATTCAGTACATGGTTCTGAGCCCCGTTGAAAATTATCGTCGGTTATTAAAAAAAATATTTGCTGTTCCGTATTTTGACCGCGTAGGTATTGCATTTGTCTATGAAACAACAATTTTTTCTTTATACTAATCATTGTGCTGAATTCATGGTAACAGGTTGCGGCGTTGATGTCCCTGCCACCTTGTGTGTATAACTAGTCACTGGTTCGCAAATTCGCATAAGCGTCACAACACAAACAGACAAGCAAATACACTTTCTCAGTAATGTGTTTATTTTAAGCTACATTCTCTATTAGAAACCCAACTTTCCGTCAATACTTTAACACTATTTCGGTCCAACACATTTTCACAGACACTTTATTTCGAAGTTCTGCTAACGACATCAGTCAGAGAAAGGGGCTTAACTTCACACATTATTCATTCTCTATAGTCGATTTAAATGAAAATCCTTCAGCATTAACACTCAGGCATACGTCAACAGACATGGTTATTATATATTCATTTTAATAACAGAACAAAAGGTAAATGTGTGAAATACGCCTGTCGACGTTTCAATGATTTGCAACGCTCGTTGGTAATTTTTATTAAGTCCTTTTATTTTGCTCGCGTACCTAATGGAATATGGGCATTATGGTACTTTCCTGGCGGATATGGAGACGTGTTAACGTGCTTTGTGGGATATAAATCTCAGTTGAAAAATGCTAGTTAATTATACTTTTTGTTAGTCTGGCTCTGGACTAAAATAAAGTTACAGTCTTTGGATTCTTACAATGTAATGCAAAATAATGATTGGATTTTAGAACTGCTGTTGATATTTTGCAATCTTAACGAGCAAAATACAAGATCGGAGATTGTAACAAATTAGACACACATATTTTACGACTAGATTTTACTCCATTCCTAGGCTATTTGACATCAAAATTCCAAACAGCAGCTTAATAAGAGGCCACTTAGCAAATAATGTCTGTCTAAACACCAGCTTTTAAGACTTATTTTATAGCACTGCTTAGTAAAACGAGGGCTGGCTAGGTTTAACTAAAAGTTGTTAAACCGTGGTCGTCAACCATTGGTCGATTTAGTAATTATTGAAATTTGCAACTCCGGCGCTACTAATCACTGTTTCAAACTGATACCGGGCACAACACTAATACTAAGTTTGCGCTATCAAAGTTGACTGTGGCGCCTACGCCCACGGTCGTGTCTCGACGGCCCGCGCAATTGTAGGCCGTATTACCGTACCTACCACTTGTACCTTGTACCTATGTACTTTACAACGCCTGGGAACAAACTCCGCAACCTGCCGCGGCGCGTGGGACGTCATCTAATAGCCTTTTAATTTTCAACACGCGCCCATCAACACGAAACGATAGTAATAGCCTGTAATGCTATACTTAGACCACAGCAGCTAATCGTACAGGAAATTATATATATTAAAATTCATTAGCATTTACATGTTACTATGCAGAATGGCATTAAAGCAAGCGGTAGGTAAGTGCTTGTCGCGAAATAATCTAACAGGTACATGAATACGCGTGTTACCAGCTTTTATTGACTGCGGTGCCAATGAATTTATGCTGTTTAACTCTTCGAATATCGTAACTGGTAACGACATTCCTGTACAATACAATATCTAATTATTCTCTCAAGTGCCATTTTATGGCGGCCGTATAATGAATTATTACCTTGACGATTGAACATTTAACCGCTTAGTGGATCGTCTAAATATAAACGGGGATCGTATTCTATCTAAATAGCGCACATTAAATATCGGTTGCTCTGCTAAATCACGTTGACGTGAGTGATTAATCTTCGGAGTAGAATGCTTGTCGTTAGAAGGGCAATAAAGAGATAACAAAATAAATCAAAGAGCTATAAATATGGGCGGGATGAGCGATCAGTCCCAGAACTGTCGGATTCGATAGAAATTTACGGAACGTTTTATGGGATTTGCATGGAACTAAACGTAGTATAAATAAATATAAAAACAACGTTCCGTTGTAAATAATGTTTATTGTTTTTATGGTAACCGGTTAAAGCCTGTTAACTAGGTCTTGGAGAGTGTAGCTGGTTATAACGAACGCTATTATATCTTAAATTCAATTGAATGTAAAGGTCGAGTCAGGTGAAATTGAAACCGATCTGTCTGTCGCTTGGATGCATTACAAAGCAATGGAAAGCTCACGGATGAATTAACAAAAAGTCTATGAACTCTTTGGTAATATTTGCGCAATAAACTTTTTAAGTGTCATATTCAATGTGGGAGCCGTCTTCGGTTATTATAACCCATAATTCAGGAGTGGGAATGCGGTGCAAAAGTGCAATATCCGACTCGGGCTATAACTGTCAACAGAGGAATGAATCACTGGCATATAAATCGTAGCTAGGACAGCATCGTGCGCGGCACCGTGCAATCGCAGCCCGATTTTATTTTATTACTATCACTGTGGGAGAAATGCAACTGTCGATTTGTTTAACTAAATTATTTTATGATAACTACCACCTACCTACTATTGTTTATAACAGGGTGATTTAGATCGCTGTTGGATTACGGGCTTCGTCTACAGGCAGTGCTTGTATAACACTCGATAAAGTGGTACAGTTTCCTTTTACATGTAAAGTAAACATTAATACGTCATATTTATTTCGATCCATAAAATAAGTGGGCCATAGATAGCTCAGTTATTTTATTAAATATAAACACGCGTTTCTTGGGAGTGTCTACAAGAATTGAATGACCTATAATAATATTTTCACAATGAACCTGTCGTTTCTCGTGACTTGCATCAATTTGCGCGCCTATCTAAACTTTTTCAACTAAAAAAACAGTTCGGAAATTAGACAAACACGTTCCGACGACAGGAAGCGCATCTCAAACAAACGCGACGCTGTCATGCGCGCGCGCAGACGAGAAGATGGATGAAAAATGGCGCCCGGAGATTAGCCTGACAGGAGATCACTTTCTAATATTAACATTAGCAGTTAAGCATACAAAGATAAATTATAATGTGTTAGGTCAGGTAGGTGTCAAATTATTTCAAAGTAGCTACCTATTGTTTTCATTATTTTGAGCAGTTAATTAAATGCATCCAAATTAAGTACCTTTACGACATGAACGCTTGTAACAAATACAATTACGACTATTAATCACAAAACTGACATCTCAGCCAGAACCAGCAACGTTAAACTTCAACGGAACTACCAGGCTTCCATAAATCAAAAGAGAAAAACTGGAACACATCAATATATTAAAATTAACCAATCGTCTAATACTGGTTTTAAAAAAAAGAACATAAACCGCGGAGATCCGCTTATTACAACCGTTTTTGAGCATTCACTTGTCTATTCCGGGTGTCGGACCACCCACGGCATGGCGACTGTTATTTTAGGTGCGTAATTGAGTTGTTGCGACCGTGGCGAGCGACGACCCTGCCACGACACGCGTAATGCGATGTTTTACATGACTTCGATGCACCCTGCACGCATTCATTTAGAGTGGTGACTAGAAAAACGTTGCGTGAAATTGTAATTGGTTGTGAAAGAAGTTAGATTATTTCAGGAGCTTTTCATTTTTAGCCGAAACGTAAATAAATTAAACAGTATGAATATTGGCATATAGGTATCAAATGAGAAAAACTGCGGGATAACAAAGGTAACCGACATAGCCCGAAGAAATGCGAAACATAAGTGGCAGTGGGCTGTGCCCTGGGCACATTTCTCTCATTAGGGAAGGCCGCTGCGTTGGCACCCTTAGAGTCGACCTATGATTTTGCGAAGTGGGGTACATCCGCTGGATGCGGGAAGAGAAGGGCAATGCTTTGGGCGGCTTATGACCAGCAGTGGGCTTCTTTCGACTTACTGATGATGAAACATAGACCAAAAAATGTATATCCGTGAGTAGAACCCTCAGAGCCCCAAAGTAGGAAAGTTCACAGGGGCATATATGTGTATATAGGTTTTTTTTCAACCTTTTTATCCCACCGCTGGCCTAAGGTTTCCACTGACACCTAAGCGTTACCTTTTTTTTTTTTCAGGATGGGAAATCATCAAATGACCCCTCCCGCTCTGGGTGGAGCAGAAGGGAGTGTCAGACTCTTACTGACTAAAACCCACCCGTGTTCCTTCCTTAGCCCTTTATGTACCAGGGCAGCGGTAACCCTTTCGGACGATCCCGCTACCCCGGCAGGCTTCGGCCCTGTCGGGCCCCGTCATCTATGCTGACATCTCTTTGAGGCGCACGTGGAACACTTACGTGCCGTCCGGCACGGGCCTGGTCCTGATCGGACGGAGAGCTACCCATTGCTCTCCGCCCGCAGGCCCGCGCCTATGGTGGCCGGGAGTCGTCACGCGGCTCCCGACGCCCGGAGCGTCTCCCTCGGCGGCTGAGGCGTGAGGATCTCTCCCTCGCCCATCCCGCCACCTCCTTCGCTAGCATGACTGCTTCGCAGAAGGAGGTGACCGCCTCCCACTCCCTCTCGCCCCGGAACATGGCTTGCACCAGGGCCGGGCGCGAGAGGTCGCCGCCGCTGCCGATCGCCTCTACGAGGACACGGCGGTGCTCTGCCCAAGCGGGGCAGACCTCCACCGTATGCTCCACCGTGTCCTCTGGGCGATCCTCGCAGTGGTGACACCCGGGCGTCTCCTCCCGCCTGATTATGTGCAGGAACCTCCCGAAACATCCGTGTCCGGAGAGGACCTGCGTCAGGCGGTAGGTGAGAGCGCCGTGACGCCTCTCTAGCCACTCCTCAAAGAGGGGTCTTACCGCCGCTATCGTGGCGTGCCCTGCGCTGGGTTGCGATAGTCGCGCCTTCCATTCCGCCATGAGATCGCGCCGGAGGTCCGTCCGCTCCGCAGCGATTTGCCGCTGGTGCAGAGTTTCCCCCCGACGTAGTGCCTCCGCGCGCCAGTCATACAGGCGCGCGAGGACTATCGCCTCCAGATCCCATGGCGGCAGTCCGGCAAGGAGGCCTGCTGCCTCGCCCGAGATCGTGCGGTACCCCCTTATCAGCCTTACGGCTACCACCTTTTGGGGCGCGTTCAGATAGTGTGCGGCTCGGAGCCGCAGTGAACGCGCCCACACCGGGGCCCCATAAAGGGCCATGGACCGCACGACCCCTGCGTAAAGCCTCCGGCAGGAGGCGTTTGGCCCCCTCAGGTTGGGCAGGAGCCGCTTTAAGGCGGCCCCGGTCCGTTCCAGTTTGGGGGCCAAACGTCGAAAGTGTTCGACGAAGTTCCACCGGCTGTCGAGGACGAGACCCAGGTATCTCATCGTTGTCTCGACGCCGATGTGAACCCCTCCTACCATCAATTGGGATCCCGAAGGTGGCCCGTACCGGGGCCCATGAAAGGACATGGCCTCGGACTTGTGCAATGCCACCTCGAGACCCAACTGCCGGATCCTTTCCACGACTATCGCAACCCCGCGTGTCATCGCGTCGGCCGCCGCCTGATGCGACCTCCCCTGCGCCAGGACCAGCGTGTCGTCAGCGTAGCAAACTACGCTGACGCCATGAGGGAGGTCGGCCCGCAGCACCCAGTCGTAACCGATGTCCCACAGGAGCGGCCCCAGAACCGATCCCTGTGGGACACCGCACGACATCTCTCGCCGGTTCCAATTCCCGTCGCGACCGGGGTAGATGACGGCTCTGTCCGTCAAATACGCCCCGACTATTCGACGGAGGTAAGTCGGCACCCGGTGATACCGGAGTGCCTCCCCTATGCAGCTCCAGGGCAGGGTGTTGAACGCGTTGGCGATGTCGAGTGACACCGCCACGACCACCCCACCCCGGGACACCGCGTCCCCCGTCGTGAGGGCTCTCACGCGCATGATGGCGTCCACCGTCGAGCGCCCCTTGCGGAAGCCAAACTGGCACTCCGCAAGATCCGGCCCCGTCCTCACCAGGTGCCCGACGAGGCGGCCCGCAATCACTCTCTCAAAGAGCTTGCCGACCTCGTCGAGCAGCACTATGGGCCGGTATGCGGACGGAGAGTCCGCAGGGCGCCCTGGCTTCTGAATGAGGACCAGCTTCCCCGTCTTCCAACGGAGTGGAAACTGGCCTCTCTCCATGCATGCGCTTAAGAGCGCCTCCAGTCGAGGCCCGAGAGCCCTCGAGGCCAGGACCCAGGCTTTACCCGGCAAGCCGTCGGGTCCCGGGGCGGTATTTTTGGCCTTCAGCCTGCCTACCGCCGCTCTCAGATCTACCCCGGTCACTTCAGGGGTGTCGTCGTCGTCGTCCGCGTGGTCCGCTTCGGGCACCGCAAGTGGCGGAGCCATAGGCGGGGGAGTATGCTCCCCCCGTGAAGGGAACAGAGCGCTCACCACCTCCTCCACCAGCTGTGGGCGGAGACTCTGCGTCAGCGGGGGGGCCCATGTGCGGAGTTTACTCCGCACCATTCTGTAGGGGCGCCCCCATGGATCTCTGTTCAGAGTCTCCAGCATCTCCTCGCGGGCCATATCCTTGGCCCGCTGAACAGCCTGTTGGAGGGCGGTCTTCGCCGCTCTGTACCCCTCGTATAGCTCCACCTCCGTGGCTTCCGCATCTGGAGGGCGGATGCGGAGCCTGCGGTGCCTGGTGTACCGGTGTCGCGCGTCGACGCACGCCTTGCGTAGCGCCCCAACCTCCTGCGACCACCAGTACACCTGACGTCGGGCGCATCCTGGCCGGACTCGGGGCATTGCCACGTCACAAATCTCGGACATGGCCTCCCGGAACCACTCCACCTCATCGTCAATGTCAGCAGGCCTGTCCGGTGAAAACACCCAGGCCTGCACGATCGAGGCTTCCAGGAGAAGCTCCCGGTCCAGCTGCTTCAGCGCCCACCGCGGACCACTCGGGGCCTGTTGGACCAGCGCGCTAGAGGTGGAGACCTCAAACCGGATATACCGATGATCGGAGTAGGTCTCCACCTCCTCCATGACGCGCCAGTCAATGACACGCTGTGACAGAGCGGGGCTGGCGAACGAGATGTCCACCACCGACTCGCCCCGCATCCGCACACACGTAGGAACAGAACCCCGATTTAGGACGACCAGGCCTGTTTCCAGAGCCCAGTCCTCCACCATCCTGCCCCGCACATCCGTGCAACGGGAACCCCAGGCCAAATTCTTGGCGTTGAAGTCCCCGAGCACTAGCACGGAGAAGGCATGGTTTCTGACGGCGACGACACTCAACTCTGTTAAAGAGTTCTGGAACTCGGCGAGAGTTCGGCTCGGAGAGAAGTATACTCCCACTACTACAATCTCTCCGAACCGTGCTGCTACGCACCCCTGTCCCCTCGTGACACCTTCGAGGGACGGGGTACCGGCGGCGGCCGACGAAATTATGGCCACTGAGCCGTTCAGGTCCTCCACCCAGTCATCCCTGGGCGGGACAAAGTACGGCTCAGCGACCACGGCGATGTTAATCGACCACTGCGCCATGCTCTGGAGCAACAGGTCCTGAGCGCAGGCGCAGTGGTTGATGTTCGCCTGGAGGAGGCGTAGAGGAGGAGTCATTACTCCTCCATTTCAGCCCCCTCCCGGGCCCTATCGGCAGTGGTGGCGGCGGCGGCGGCGGCGGCGGCGGCGGCGGCGGTGGTGGCGGCGGCGGCGGCGGCGGTGGCGGTGGCGGTGACAGTGGCGGCGACGGTGGTGGTGGCGACGGCGACGGAGGGCCTGCCTTTCCTCCTAGCTTCGGCGGGTGGAGCGCAGGACTTGCTCGCCGCCCGGTGATCGGCCGGCTTGCCAGCAGCCGCACATACGACGCAGTGCGGCGCGGCGTTGCACGAGCCGGCCGTATGTCCGGGCTTACCGCAGCGAAAGCACAGAGTGCTGCGGTCCTCCAAGGTGCACTGGACGCCCACGTGGTGCCCCACGAGGCATCGATAGCACCTTAGAGGTCTGGGCTCCAGCAGCTTGACCTGCGCTGAAACCCAGCCCACCAGGAGCCTTCCGCCCTCCATTACCTTCCTCGCCGCCGTCACGGGACAGCTTACCGTTACGGTTCGCATACCCGTGAAGTCAGGACGTATGGTGCCCGCCTTCACCTGGTCGGCCAGACACCCGCCCGTCCTGACGACGGCGGCTACCACCTCTGCCCCCGTCACCGAGTCATCCAGGCCCATAATGCGCATATCCGCGCACTTGACGGGCCTGGAGACTCGAGCCTCGTCCGCATTGAGGGACGCCCTTAGCTTTTCAGCCAGGGCGTCAGCGGTGGGGCCACTCGTCGCACCGGGGACCTCCAGCATGCGGGCACCAGTGGCGGTCACCCTATGCCGGAGGCCTCCGGTGATCACCTAAGCGTTACCTTGTGTAGGTATCTTAAGGCCAATTCCCGCAATTTTAAACGTTCAAAATCTAGTCGCGTCTCATCTCGGCGACAAACAAATGTCAAAAACTTGTCAAAATGTAGGGAAATAAGAAGTATTTTTTGACAGATTGAGACGGAGATCAGACAAGGAACGTTCTTAAAACTACGAGACTTGCCTCAGGTTAAAAAACTACATTCTCAAAGTTCTGTATCTGTTCTCCCTGATCCAAGGTTTACTTTACTATTTTATAAAAGAGATGTAGCCGTGATGTAAATAAAGCTTTTAAATTCTATATTCTGAACTAGAACGTCGCCTACGATATGTTGTTAAACCATTCCCTTAAATCTATTTGCGTAGGATGGCTAAACGGTAAAAAACAAGAAAGGTGATGTCTATGCAGGTATAAATTATTCATTGCTTGTCCAAAAGTTGCCGAATAAGCTCCTACGGACCTATCATAAATCTAAAATTTTATAGTGACACAGAACCCAAAACTATATGCTAACATTTTCTACCTTTTGAAAATATCCTGGACTCTATTTACCCTCTAAACGTAAAAATCCTTGAAGCATCTAAGATAGATTTTACGAAAAACATACCTAAGCTTCGATGTTCCGGGTGTCACCACTGCGAGGATCGCCCAGAGGACACGGTGGAGCATACGGTGGAGGTCTGCCCCGCTTGGGCAGAGCACCGCCGTGTCCTCGTAGAGGCGATCGGCAGCGGCGGCGACCTCTCGCGTCCGGCCCTGGTGCAAGTCATGGTCCGGGGCGAGAGGGAGTGGGAGGCGGTCACCTCCTTCTGCGAAACAGTCATGCTAGCGAAGGAGGTGGCGGGATGGGCAAGGGAGAGATCCTCACGCCTCAGCCGCCGAGGGAGACGCTCCGGGCGTCGGGAGCCGCGTGACGACTCCCGGCCACCGTAGGCGCGGGCCTGCGGGCGGAGAGCAATGGGTAGCTCTCCGTCCGATCAGGACCAGGCCCGTGCCGGACGGCGCGTATGTGTTCCACGTGCGCCTCAAAGAGATGTCAGCGTAGTTGACGGGGCCCGACAGGGCCGAAGCCTGCCGGGGTAGCGGGATCGTCCGAAAGGGTTACCGCTGCCCTGGTACATAAAGGGCTAAGGAAGGAACACGGGTGGGTTTTAGTAGTAAGAGTCTGACACTCCCTTCTGCTCCACCCAGAGCGGGAGGGGTCATTTGATGATTTCCCATCCTCAAAAAAAAAAGCTTCGATGTTGACGAAGATGCGCGTATTATATTATTGTTGATAACATCACATCACATCCAGTGTTGGCCACACTGGATCTGCGAGGGGTAATTAATCTTCCAAACCCTTATGTTATGATGAACCACGTATTTGTAACGTCCTCTTCCAAAAAATGGGTTAACGTATCCTGCCAAATCGACATATGTCCTTTACCAGCCATAAAACCAAACATTTTGCTGGTATAATAGCTGAAGCCTTCCTTTATTTTCTCCCCTAAACGAAACTGACGTGTATTGTGCGAAATGATTAATAACCCGTCATAATGATACGTCGCTTTTTTGTTGTTGTTGCGTGTGACGATTTATCCTGTGACATTCTTTTGATAGTATGTGGGTCGGCTTGAAATGCCTCAGTTTCTAATTATTTTAAACCTTTTGTAGGCAAATATTTTTTGTACAACACCATAACATAGAAAAATGCCAGTGACTTTTTATTGCTATTCTCTGCCTTTTATATTCAGGTAGATATACTAAAGTATTTTAATATGGCCGTTTCCATTTCGAAAACTACTTATAAATACGGCCGCAGCAAATATTTGTTTTTGCTTGCAAAACCGCTCTCTACTAACTTTGAGAGCTCCGTGTGTGTAGTTCTTCGCAGAGATATTATGGTTCGCTTAGAACTATAAAATATTTGCTCACTTCAAAGAATTTTACTGCCAACCACAAAAGTTTAACTTTGATGAATTGAAACTCAACCTCTCTTCGGTTAGGTAATAAAATTTGTTTGCAAAACGGACTTTGATTGCAACATAAACTCAACATTACACTGAAGGGCCTTTGTCTTTGTGAAACATTTGATTTCCAATACGTGGTCTTCTTGAAAATGTCCTAACAGTTGTCGGTCCGCAACAAAGCACTACGGCGTGTAAATTATCCTCAACACTCCCTTACACACGTACCTCCCAGCTTCGACTTTGAATACAAATGACCTGATTTTTATTTCCTGTAAATTTTAAGGCATACAAACGCTGTGCGCTGGTTTATTAAACAAACTGTCCGAATGTGTGCCATGATAATAAAAAGAAATTATTTCCTTTTGTTGCGTTGCAGCTGGAAGAAATGAGAATCTACAAATAGTAAGGTGGAAGAAAACACATTTTCTACATGGCAAAACATTCAAGAGGATTTAGTATATCCTTTATATTGTTGCGAAAAAAAATCTGATAAGTACGGACGTAGGCATAATAGCAAAGCCGTTTCCTTATAAAAACATATGTTTATCCTGTTCCAAGTTTTCTTTTCTTTTCTTTTGCTTATTCGTAAGTTCTCAGGACGAACACAAGTGATAAATCTCTTCCAGTAAACTTACTTGTATCAGTGTTATATTTATAGGTTTCCGTAGAGATACTAAAACTTACATAGACGTTTAAGTATTTACCTTATTTCACAATTACTTTTTACCAGGAACTTGTTAAACGTAAACTGCCTTAGCATCGTCCGACTATAGGAAAAATTAATGTTTATTGCACTAAAGGCAAGTGCTAAGCTCTTACGGATAGAACAAACTACGCTATTAAGGACCTCGTTCGATTTTCATTGGCACTTTGGCCCAAAGTGAGAATAGAATAGCTTGTCTCGACTAACACAACCTTTTCGATAACAGTTTTTATATCTCTTTCATTGTTTATATGTGGGAAAAGGATGGAATATATTCGTAGTCGTGTCGTTGGGAGAAATAGAATAGGTACCAAGTTACATTTAGCTCATGTGATCGCGTTGCTCCTCGGTGCCTCGGTGTTTTATTGACTCAATCATGGTGATACCATGAGGTTGCGGCGTCGGACCCAGGGGTAAAGTGCTAAGGCTCTACTCTGTTAACGTACATACATGTACATTTTTCTTCCCAGTAAGTAGAGCGTGGAACGATGTGAGGGCGATATTGCAGACTGGTTTCCCTGCATAGGAGAATGTAAGTTGATTTTGTTCGAAAAATAAAAGCTACGTCTTGAAAAGTTGTGACTTATCTGAACAAAGAACAACAAAAACTTCGTGTACCATTGTTTCGGCGTTATCACAATGATTGAGACATCACGACAACATAAAATAATGTTATTGACCACGGGTACATATCCGAACGAATGTAATAGAGATTAAAATATTCGAAACCCAAACCAACGTCCCTTGTTGTCCGGCCATGTTTACAATCGGAACAAGACAAGACAAGACATTTCCGTCAACTTAATTGAAGTGACATGAGTTACTTTATTGATATTAAAATTTATTTATGAATACGACGGCGAGCGATAAAACGACATTTCATCGCCGGTGTGTTTGTTCGTCGACAGATTTCTGCGAATGAGTGCAATTAATTATGACCGATGTCGGTCGTCCGCGGACGCGCGCCTGCGCTCGCCTTTTGTTTTTACACACCATTTGTAGAACAATGCAGCGCGTGCGACTTTTATCTCGCTACAAATAAACGAATACTCCTGTCGACTTTTTGTCGGTCTCGTTCGTGGCTTGCCTTGTGCCTCGAAATTTTATTAAGCCTGTACCGAAATGTTACTGGAGTTAAACGAATTTCACCGAGCGGGATATTTCGATCTGCAAAATGCGAAAGTAACAAAGTCAAAAGCAAAGTTCCGACGTCTCGCCACATTCTAGTCTTATTGAGCATGGGCATGCAGCCTTTCTTCAAGCTGTCGAGACTCACAATAAAAGTTAGGTAAGTAACCTACATTGTTTCAAATATCACGTCATTTCGAACACAGGATTGATTCATTACTTTGTAAGTCTTTTTATTAGTAACTTTATTTATAGTGATGCTCTAATGGAAAGATCAAAAGCACTCGGCAGTTAATTTTAATGTCTCGGTGTAAACGGGCACCGAGGCCCGTTAGATATAATTAGAGGGATCGGTAAAGCCTCGCGGTGCATTGCGCCGCCGCCAGTAGTATTTTGATCTCGTTGACATTTATTATGTCACCGACATCGGTACAGACGTAGGTACCTACCCGGTATGAATAAGTAACTATTTTCATCTTTAACGAGTGCGTTAACATTCAACCCGAGGACGTGATATACGTGCGTCAATGAGATGAGACGTAACGTTGTAATAAAATGTAAATAATTATGATTGATTGAAACACAATTGGACATTTCGCTTTGAATTTATATGATAGCGGTATCTTCGGGGAATATTGCGGGAAATGATGTCAAAGGCGGCGTAGTGGAACCGCCAAACTTGTTTTATGTGTCAGGAAGGAAGGCGTGCTGTCAGCGGCGCCTCGCGAGGCGGCGAGGCAGCGAGGCGGGGCGAGGGCGCAAGCTCTCATCAACTTTAACGAGCCATTACCGCTGCGCCGCCACGCTCCGCTCTACAAGGGGGGATTCGTGTAATTTTCGGAACTCGCATAACGTGTAATTATTTCAGGAGGGGGCGTCAATAACGTAACCGCAACACATTTATATGCGTCCAGGACTCAAATTTTCATCGCAGGTAAAACAGAGCGCTGCATGTTTATGTATGAAACCTCGTGAATTTTGATTAAGCCGAGTTTCACATAAAACCCAATTATTTGCATAAAATATACGGCTTCGAAAATGGATAATCTTGAACAACGCACCAATTTTCGTTTTGCTCAAATCGTTAACGCAGAATAAAGTCGCATACGACGTCGTTATGAATAAGAATGGTTACTAATGAACCAATTTATGGAGACAACCGGCTGTCCGGTGAGTTATTATCGACACAAAAGCGAAGACAGTGTAAACGCTCACTGAAATGGAACGTAACAAGTCCACTGAAATAATTCACGGTGGATTCGACACGGACATTCACAGTTGCACCGCCGTGGGCGAGTGCGCGCTTGTCTTGAGACGTCGACAGTTCTTGTTGCGACTACTGTGGTTATTTCTAAACCGTATCACGTCTCCGTCGACCGGATCGCCTCAACGGCCAACGCTTTGATGTCGCATTCTCTTTTTGCAAACCACATTTCAGTATAGACTGAATGCTTTCGGGAAAGATGTCTAACGACCAACGTTTCGATCGCCGCATTCTTCATTTTGATATTTCCTTTTCGTTTCACTTCGGCTAATGTAATTGCCTCTTGATACCAACTAAGAGTTGTTGGGTGAGTTGTCAGATTTATTAGACCTTTTCTGAGCTCAACAGCTTTTATTAGGCCCTTCTATTGAAATGTCAAACCACTGTTTAGAAGGGTCGAAACAATTTATATACAATACGCTTCACTGTTTGCATCGAATATGTATAATTTGAACAAGCGTAACACAGTACTCGAATCAACTCCTAACCTTAAACAACTCAAAATGAACTGTTCATTTGAGAACTGGAACCCGATAAACGCAGTGAGGGGTTGTCAATGCAGTTTATTTTCAGCCTAGCTAGTGGTACAGATAATAGAATGCCGTAAAACTTGGTCCTGTGTGGGCGCAGCGTAGATAACAGGCGGCTGCGACGTATCTTAAAGCGGTAATTTGTTAGAGCTCTTGCTACAACTCACTTGTGATAAGGAATAAAAAGTGGACGAACCCGAGAGTTCAAGGCAATGTTCCAATGCCATCGCTAAATAGTGTGGATTTTATGACCTTCTTTCGCAAAGTAATTGGGATGATCTTCGCGGTTGTGCAAAGCGACAATGCAGTGAAGTGAATTCCCACGAAGTGAGTCTAGCAACTTGTAGGTCCAAGGTTAATTGCTTGCACTTTACACGCCTTTGATAAATTTTTAGCTAAGATTTAAGTGTAAGATTGATTAGTTTAACTCATGGTGGTACCACGATATTTTAGATCATCATAATCAACCTATAACGTTTCCGCTATTGGGACTCAGGTCTCCACTCCGAGAGAGGGAATTGGCCGTAAGACCACGCGGGCCAAGTGCGTGTTGGTAGACGTCACTTGTCGTCGAATTTTTGGTCCTAGGACATGCCGGTTTCCTCACGATGTTTTCCTTCACCGTTTTATGAATAGTGGTGGTGAAATAATTTACACAAAGTAAGCGCCTGTCTGAGTTCGAACCTGCAACTCGCCGTTACCACTGGGCCACCGTTGTTATAATTTATTTTACATTAACCGATCTAATAACCAATTCTAACCATTCTTCTGATGATGATAAATATGTCCCTAAAATATTCGAAAAAAGTTCCAAATAATTAGAAAGAAATCCTTGAATGAGTGCCAAATAGAAAAAAGGTTCTGTTACAATAACAAGGAAATACGTCACGCAAGCGAGGAACAGTGACAGAAATGGACATCACCACCAATGTTTTATGACGTCGGATGGGAATAAAAGGGGAAAAAATACTTTCAAAGCATTAAACGTAGGGCTATGAATGTCTCTAGACAAATTAAAAAGCTGTGATTTATTACGGTAGCATTTTATTGCATGCAGTAGCATTTACAAGCTCTTCGGTAGAATGTTGTCAGCCCAAAAATATACAATGTGACAAAGCGTTAAGTTTGAATTTTTTCGTCAGTTTAGTCAAAAGACAAAAATACGACTATGTATGTTTGGAGTCCAGAGCATAAAAATTTAGTTTTATTTAAAATATTTCCTGCACTATTGCTATTAAAAACCCCTTAATCATAATAATAGTATATTGCATTCCGTAATAATAAATGCTTAAAGCTAAGAACAATAAATTGCATATGTATCGTAATAAAATCGTAATCTAAATTAAACAAACGCTTGAAGCAAGAACGTTGGTACTGGTAGCGCTACGTACCACCAGTGTTGCCTGATTACAACATTTATTTTATATGTGTCCTAAATAAAGGAACATCAATGTTGCTATTGTTTAAAACTGTAGCCTTTTTACTAAAAGAAGACTATGTAATGCAATTTTGCAAAATTATAAACATTCAGTTTATCATAGTTGTGCGTAATGTGCGGTGTTCTATTAGCAATAAACGTTATACTGTAATCTAAGAAAATAACTTATTATGTTTTGTTTTATTTAATAGGTATACTCATAAAACCGGGAAAAGTTAATCTATTTTATCATACGTAGTTTTTATAGATTCGATAAAACGCGACCATTACACAAAAATGCGTCAATTTAAAGGTGTAATTTCACTTGATTATAATAACCGTATCGGGCTACGGGTAATCCAGATAATGACGGCTTAGCAACAGTTTACTATCGGAGGGTTTATTAAAAGGCAATAGAGTGTTTAATCTGTCATTAATTTAGTAAAATTACCGCCCTTTTCATTTATGAGCGAGCCTTGGGGAAATTACTCTATCGGGACAGCAGACAATTTAGTTAATGCTGACTTTTGTCCTTTTTTATAGTGTTGTATGTTTCTGTATAAGACAATACTGTGTGATCTCAGCCTATAGACTACTCGTTCCTTTTTTCACCACCAGATGGCATTTAAGGGTTTGCGGATCTAGTTGGGACTCACTTGCTTCTACATAATGGCTATCATTGCTACACACTGCATTAGGCCGGCCGCCTAATGGCTACGAATTTGTATCGTACGTAAACATACGTTTTTCTTCGTTGAAATTCCAGTAGTGACAGTAACCCGTGACCGGTGACATCATCGTAATGAATCATTTATATCTGCTAGATAATTCTTCGCCTATTCGAAGACTGCGGCGGCGTCGCAATAGCCGTCGTACAGTCATTTTTAAAAGAGATGGTTTTGTTGATTTCCATCACAATAAAGTGAACTTAAATAATGAATTCCATCCCATAAACATTTGTGTCCATAAACTACAAATATCCGAACAAGTTGGGATTGTTTTCAGACGTCGGAAGTATACGCGCGTGCACGCACAACTATCTCTCATCTAGTATGTGAGGTAGCACAGGACTCGGAGTTCCGAGATGGATCGTGCGTATTCGTACGTGTTCGTACGAGTCACATTCGTACAAACACGGCCTTACCCTGTCAATGGTGGCCTCTCATCTAGGAAAATTAATACTTGTTCTACTGTCTTGTGGGTTCGAACAACGAGCTGTAGGTACCTACTTAAAATGGAGTAGAAAGCCAACAACTAAATAGCACCTACATACAACACACGAGTACAGAGGTACATAAAATAATTCACTCCGCTAGTCAAACACGATTCCATGTCTACAATTTCAACGTAACGTGTTATTTGCCCACCCCTTATACCTGATAGTACTTAACCTCTGTCGTGTACACTAGAGCTCTCTACGTAACAATTTAGTTTGATGATAATACTACGATCGAGTTACAGACAACCCTAGCTTCGGTTAGGTAGAGGATACATTAACCAAGCGAGAGCGATCACTCAAAACTTTTGGGCCACTACAGCACTATTAAAAAAACCAGCTGCGAGGTAATTGCGTAACACACATACACTGCCAATCAATCGCAATGCCTTTCATTTTGACATTTCTGCGCAATAACCATGGTTATTGCGTTATTTACGTTTTTGAGCAGACACAGTTTGCGAACCTATGGAGCAATGTAATTTCCTTCAAAACTCGGATTGTGAATGAACGTGTGTTAAGCACGACTTGCACCCCCATAATGATGGGAGTGCAAGTCATGCATTTATTGAACTATCTAAAGTAGGTAGCTACTTTGGTCGGTAGGTACGGTTTTACTCACGTGCATATTTTTCTAGTGGTTCCATTCCAGACTCGATCGAATTCTTTATTCATAAGCAATTCGCGCGAGGTGGCCAGCCAAACTACGAACATGGTTTGCATAATGATAGCGATATTTACTTTCTAATAAATAAGACTTTGCCTCATCACGAACATAGTTGATGTTAACATGGAGAAAACTGAAAAATAATACAAGTCAAATTAATTATATTGAAAAGGACCGTTCAAACTGACGGACTGACTGACGCGCACGAGGCGCTACTGCGCGCGCGCGCGTCGATTGTTTTCATAATTAGGAAGTTACGCGACCTATGTACCGATGTATGTCAGTTTGAACTTGTCCATACACATTATTTGACACAATCGGCACGAGCTGATTTGTCGATGTCACCGACTCGTTTCCCGCTTTCGCTTTACTAACATAGTACGGCCCTTATAGAGGAATCCTGTGAAAGACTAGGGGAGGTGAAGCCACGCTGTTACCCTGAATTCTGTAATTAAACGCCTCGTCTAATTGTGACCTTCGACCAGCTTGCTTCACACTCCGCTACACTTTCGGGATTAAGCTCTTTGTAACTAAATAGGATGGTTCAAACCTAGGGCCAATTTAACAAAGGAATAGTGCCTTGAAATGAAGGCTGAAATTCTAGTTAGAACAATTGGGCGATCTCCTTTCAGTCGTTTAGACTTGACTTAGGGAAAATTATCTTTAGGTATTATTTGTTTATGTTACTAGCCCTTTTACAGTGAAATTATGACTACTGGAATCTTTGAGTATTAACAGTTGTCTAAAATAAACTTGTTTAAAGTTTATTTTCGACAACTGTTAAAAATTGGTGGGAAATGATGCTTGAAAATGTTCAAGAGTTCGTGCATGGGACACAACTTGACACGTGAATACCAAAGATTACTTTCGTGAGTGAGATGGTTAATCAATCAAGTCAGCCTATAGCAGTCCACTGCTGGGCATAGGACTCTCCCAGGCTGCGCCAGAACACCCTGTCCTCCGTCTTCCACATCCAGTTAGTCCCAGCCACTTTCTTGAGGCCATGGGTCCATGTACCTAAGGGCACCCCTTTGGGCACCCGCTTATCGGCAAGCGTTGCGTGGGACACCTCCCACGCAACGCTTGCCGATAACCGGTCTCCACTCCAGCCCCAGCAGTCTCGACATTCATAGCGATCACTTTACGATCGAATTCGGTCGCAAAGTCCAGTCACTCCATATATTTCACCTGTCAATTCGGGACTTTGCGACCGAATTCGGCCGTAAAGCGATCGCTATGAATGTCGAGACTGCTGGGGCCTGCCCCAGCAGTCTCGACATTCATAGCGATCGCTGGCTGACAAGGCCTGCCTTGTCTGCTCCACATGCCATCGGTCCTTCGACAAACCACAACACCACCAAACAAAATAAAACCACTGCCACTTCATTAAGATAGTATTTAATTTTAATTATAAATGTATCAATACATTGATAAGTGAAGGAATTATGTAGCTTTTAATGGACTTAGATACTTTTTCTTTAACCGTAGCTTGCTCTGTCAACTATTTTACTATCAACCCAGAGATTTATTAACTCCAACAATTTCAATAGAAAACATTATTTAAAGCTCCCTTTCTCTAATAAATAGACCAACAATAACATTTCTAAAGAGGCGAATTCCTTAAGTCGCCACTTACATATAATTACCATACAACCGGGCACGATTAAAGGATAGTATAGCGTGGAATGACGGCGTTTATGTAAATTGCTTCCGCTAGGATTTCACCAAGATTTATGCGTTAGCGTCAAGAACAATTAAATTTAGACCACGGCTCGCGCTTCTGTATAAATTAACTCATTTAAGTTAGGAGAACACAGAGTCAGACGGTCTCTGTTCTACTACAGATTCTTGGAACTTTGGAGTAAAGTAGAGGAGTATTTTGTATGGTTGTTTGGCTTTAATTGCAATATTATTTAGATTAATGATATACCTACTTAGTATCTTTGAAAAATCTACTGGCACTGAAATGGTGTTTAATTCTGAATGATATGAATTGAAAACGTTTTTATACTTATTTAAGGATGTTGGGGTGAATCGGGACGAGTCTTTAAAATGGATTTTAACATTGGTTGATGGTTTGTTGCCAACAAGATCACTTAATCGTTAATTATAAAACAGTAAACACATTTCCAATTAACCCCTGCATTCCTATTCACCACGTTTTATGGGTCACGTCAGTTTATAGTAAAATAAAAGTCCTCACCAGAACATTAAAGTAGGTTTACGCACCAACTTTCAAATATGCAAAGTTATCATCGACAACATTCAATACTCAGTTTACAGTAGTCATCATTTTACAAAATAATCTTCATAAATTCTCCCTCACAGCATTCGCCATCGATAAAATACCTACGTAATAACGTAGACATTTTCCCTGTAAAATTCAGTGGCTACTGGCTAGTGAGGTGCACGTGCACCCTAGGGCCGAGAGTGGCTGGTACTACCTGCCCGACTGTTTTTATCGGCATTTGTATTAAGTTTTCATGTACGGCTAATGGATTAGTGCAGAGTGAGATGGGGGGGGAGGGATTGCAGTAATATCTGCTTTTTGTGGGCTCTACTGGGAGACCTGCGCTGCGTTTGTTTTGATTGAGTAAATTGTAACTAGTTATTTTTTAAATCTGATTTTATCGGATTGAATTGAGTTATTTAATATACTCATACGTATAGGTACTTAATGGTAATGGATGCGGAAGGCGGAGGACAGGGTGTTGTGGCGTAACCTGGGAGAGGCCTATGTCCAGTAGTGGACTGCAATAGGCTGAGTTGATACATATTTGTAAGTAGTGTCTAAGTTTTCAATTTGACTGGGTTGATGTTTAAATAGTAAAAGGGTTATTTGATGTTATGCATGCTACGAAACTCGGTAAAATTAGCCTGTAATAAGTAAACCAAGGTGTGCGTTCGTGGTTCTTTGCTGGTAGGAAAATGTTTTGCCTTCGGGAGACCTACAAGATATTCTGCATTTCTTCTAAAATATATGCTTGTAGCATAGGCAGCAAGATTATACAGGGCCCTAAATAACGACCAACTGATATCACTGATCGCTGCCCTAAGCATAATTAGCATGGATATTTCCCCGAAACAGCGTGTAAGAAGGTCTATATTAGGTAGTAACTACGTAGCTACGAAAACTCTGATTTTAATTTGCTAGACCAAAATGACAACTAACATAATAAACTATATAATCTCATGTTTACAAAAAAAGTTCGAATGCAGCTGTCATTTTAGTCTGCAAATTAAAATTCAGAGTTTAGTAGACGAAAGCTTGATAAAGCAATGGAAATATTCTTCCTACCTAAATAATATTAACAGAATGTATCCCGATACATATGTATTTAGTGTTTCTATCGAAATATATTCAGATCTGATATAGGCCAGCGAGACGTCGTCGTCGTCCGCCGCGCATTTGCAAACTAAGCTTATTTTCGATCACCATCTCCTGATAAATATTTCCCCCATGGAAATGTACCCGAAACCGATAGGTATTAACATAAATTATACTTACAGATTAATTTCAGCTCTAAACTTCCCTGGAATATTTGCATCCGTGATATATTAATAAGCAATGAGTTTGTTGGAAACAACATTATTTTGTATTTTGGGTGGGTCAGGATGACGTCAGATGGCAGGTGCTGGTTATCGTGGTTTTTGGGCGGTACCTACACAGGATAAAGTTTTTGGTTTTATATTTTTGACTTATGGCTTTAGGCAGAATTATGCAAATTTGACTACGTGGCCTGCTTTTACGGACACCTTCCACCGTCATATTTTCTCGAGGGTTGCGCAAATGACTAAATTATGTACTTACCTTATTTTATACTATCTCGATGATTAATGATGTACCTCACATGTCATTCTGATTAGATCGCAAACCACTCTTACTTTAAAACTTGTTTGCAGTAACTTTTTATTTACGTATACGGAAAGCTCGGGAAGCCACAAAATGTCTCAGACTATAAACAAACCGAGCCCGAAGTTTTTTTCAAGCACTTAAGTCGATAGCCATGTTATAAATGGTGGCAGAGACATCGACGCGCAAACTATAACCATGAATTCAACACATTATTCAAGATCCTAGCGTCGAAATTTTTCGTTAGTTATCAAAAAAAAAAAATCAGCTGTTTCATAGAAAAGTGCTATACCTACGCGGTCAAAATGTATGGAACAGTTTTATTTTTTTAATAACCGACGATAAAATTCAACTGTTCAGAATCATGTAGTACTGAATCCATGGTCGGTTGCGCGTGGATGTCCATGTCTGTGGTAGAATGTGGGTACAGGTAACCACCATGATGTTATTACAACTTTAATTAGACAGCACCATTATTTCGAAGCACTTTTCGTAGTTCAAGTGACAAACAAACTGCTGTTTTTACCACACTTCCTGCTACTTCCTATTAAATCTTTCAGGTGGACTGTTTCATCGTTAACAGGATCAGATAAAGTAGTGTCAAAAGTGAGTGTAGCACTTGAAATACACACAGCATTGGAAAAAACGTGCAATGTTGCTTACATTGCAAGTTTTTTTTTTCGAATTTAATTAATTCTATAGGTAATACGAAATTAATTAGATGGGTAACACTATTTGTATAAATTACCATACTCGGAAATCATTAACATACTTAATTGAATAATAATCGGCACTATTGTATGTGCCTACTGAACCGTACAGCTTGAACAAAGTCATGTGCATTGTTATGCGAGCTCAAAATCAATGCGAACACGATTATGTCCAGTTGAACTAACTCTGACAGCTTGCAATGTGTGTACACTATGGATAATATTGCCAGCCTGTCCAATTCAACGGTGTCCAGATTATTCTGTGGATAATGTGGCTATGAATATCTTGCTGTCTAAATTATCACTGATGTCGACGGCTTAACAATGCTTGTTTTAAGGAAAGTACTCACAGCCAGCATTCGCAGTGTTTTTTTGAGTGTATAGATTTAAATTATCTCTGCTGGCTGCGATTTGTCTAGTACAAAAACTACGAACTATAATTGAATGCTGTTAACTACGATTTTTCTAACAAAACTGAGCTTTAATATTTAATTGCATGAATTACTATAAAGTTTCAATTTCACCTAAATTATTTTAAACCTGAAAGACTAAAATAGGCTTGAAATTTAATAAAGGTTTAAAGTATCTACTTACATAGTACAACTTTGTATAATAAGTAGGTAGGTACTCTGCTACTCTGTTACATCTGCCACCCACCCCATTAAAGAATACAACCGTGATGGTATTTTAAAATACACTACGTACACTTCATATTATTCAAGCGACATTTTCATTCCCCTGCACGCATTTCTATGAAACATAAAAATAACGACAATTTTATTGTGTGCGACGGACGCCCAGATCATAAACCAACACAAATACCACAGTCTTATGAAAGTATTCTTATTAGATCCTTATCGTCGTGGCTAAGTAATAGCAGCCGCACGGTGCGATCAGGTTAAGCAACGCTTACTGCGGTTTGTCCGTGGATGGGTGACCATGTTCACTTACCAAGACGAGGGGTCTTGGTATGTGCGTGCCCCGGAAAGCACGTTTAGCCGTTTGTCCCGACTGTCATTCGTGGATCTTTCTGACAGCCAGTCTTATCTAGGGGTATCGTATTACGCAGTGACTAGGTTGTGGAGGTCAGATAGACGCTCGCTGCGTGTAAAATACTGATAATCAGCTGCATTCGGTGAGACTAACATAGTTGGGGAGGAGACTAGACAAATGATGATTTATCAAAAATATCGTTCAAAACGTAAAAAAAATCAATCAATACCAAGATAACGTACTATCGGAGAGTGACCAAACCACGGTATAGATAATATTACCGTGACCAGACTGACCTATATTTTCCAAAGATTTGTTTAAGTACTTATTTTATCACATTTTTGGAACGCGTGAATGCAGTGACGTTTACGTGAGTCAACTATTGAATATTATAGTGAATAGTTTGAGTCTTTGAGCATCAACAGGCAGTTAATTCTATTTATATATCGCTTATTTAGATCCTTGTACGTTTACGAGCGTTCAAATTTTATTCGTCGTATTAAATTATAGTATGGTGGTGGTCATACGCAAAGTCCAGTAGTTAAAGGTACTGTTTTGTGTGACGAACCTCCTAACAAAAGTGGCGTTATAGTTTACGATTTGTAAACTAATACGATCTAAGATCTTTTCAAATTTGTTGCCAATTGATGTTATTTCAAGATAAACAAATATCAACTTTATTTCGTAGTAATTAAGTTGATTTCAGAGTGAGTATGAAAAAGTAATAAAAATGTTTGAAATTGTAGCACAAACTGAACTTTACTGTATTGGGATTAAAGTTGCTTTTCCAAAAACTCATATTTGTTTACATGTTTGGCAACTAAATGGCGTACACAGATTAAGCACAGTATTTTCTAAGTATTTCATTCTATTTTGTCTTCGATTTATTAAATAGATCTCCCTACGCCATATCGTTATGGCTTAGGGAGCCTTGCAGCCGGTTCTGTAATTTGGTACCTACATTATTATGTAACTAAACAATCACTAATTGAAATGTCTTAGTAACAAACTCCAATTAAAAGCATTACCGGTTAAACTATCTCCTATAGACTTCATCTATACCATGTGTAATAAGAGATTTCCTAAACAAGCTAGAATTAAATTGGCCATATAGTCAAACAAGATAGGCACTAACTTCAGCATAAACAACGTTTTACTACCATACATTCCATAATACTCCTATTGCTGTTATTGAAATAGCGAATAAACCTATATTCTTAGCGCCAAAGAGAATTTCTCAGTAGAACTTTCCCTAACTAAATCGGATATCATTTAAATCGAATAGTCCTTTGTCCGTTCCGAAAATCTGCTGATAAAGGAAAGCTCTTTCGGCACCAAAAAGGCACCTATAAACGTAGCCGATACGTAAGCAAGACAGGAATAAATTGGACTCAAAGATTTATTGCCAAATGCTCTTAACCCGAAACCTTTCGCCCGGAGAATAAGTCCGCGTTATTCAGTTTTTCGAGCCCGAAATGTATCACATACGGTCCGGGATTGATTAATGATACTGGTTTCTGAAAATAAGCAATTTGCTGCTGACTTAGGTAAGGTTAGGTAACCTACATGTTTTTTTTATCGTTTCTTAAAAAGAACCAGGTTCTTAGTAACTAAGTACAATCTAATACGAGTATAAGGGCTGATTTTTCCAACGCCGGATAATTTTAAGCGAGGAATAATTTTGAATTTTTGACAAGTCTTCTATACAATATCTGTCAGACGTCAATTATATTCCATAAATAAAAACTATCTGATAGGACTGTCGATTGAAAAAAACGACTAATAAGCCATTTTAATGTAACTTAATTTTTTACGTGATAATTATTTTAAATCTTAGAATAGTTATTGTTGATTGTACTTTACGCAAGTCCGTTAAATTTTCTTAGAGTCTGATATACCTAATGATATAAACACTTGATCATGTGTTATTATGACTTTGTTAGGTAACATGATTAACGTAGATTATAAAAGTTATAATTACCAATCAATCAAAATAAATCTGCCAAGCCTTTTCCCAGCTATGTTAAGGTTGGCTTCCAATCTAACCGGATGCAGCTGAATACAAGTATTTTACATGGAACCACTGCCTCACCTCCACAACCCAGTAACTGGGTAATACGATACCCCCCGGAAAGACTGGTTGTCAGACCTTTGGGCTTCTGACTACCCGTAACAACTGTCAAAGATCTACAAATGACAGCCGGTTTTAACGGGTTAACGTGCTTTCCGAGGCACGAAGGAGTCTCGTTATGTTATAGATTGTCATAACCATCCACGAACCGACCGCGGCAAGCGAAGCTTATCCTTCGACCGACCCGTGTTGCTGTGTGAAAAATAGGTCGAAAAGTTGTAATTAACAACATAATCATAAAATAAATCTTTGCACGGACAAGTTGGTTTACAAGTCTTTGCAGTTTACGACTCGACTAGAGGCTTGTAAGCCGCAGGTAACGACGTGCTTCATTACTAAAGTGTATATTATTTATGTCGCCTTTTAGCGTCTTTTATATCTCTGTTTCTACTACAAACTTGTTGGAACACAACAACCCCATAAGAACTAAAGGACCTCTTCCTTTAGTTCTATTCGGTTGTCGTGATCTCATTGGAAGATTCTTTGAATCTATCGTATCGAATAGAGAATTTAGAGAAAACTGATATTTATTGATAAATTCTGGGAAATTCTAAAAACAAAATATTAAAATTGGTTTTTCTCGAATCCCATGAATTTTCGCCTAAGCATTATGGGGTGCTTAATTGTTGCAAACTGGTTCCACTGTCACGTCCTGAAAGGAATACGTCAAATTACCAGTCACCCTGTATAGTAATAATAAAGCTGAAGAATTTGTTTGTTTGAACGCGCTAATCTCTGGAACTACCTATACTAGAAATCATCTCTTCGCGTTCGATAGCCCAATTCTTGAGGAAGATAGGATTAACATCACGTTATACGCTAGGACGTTTCGGAGCCAAACAAAACGAAAAAAAGCCAGCAAGAACGCTAATCGAAAACAAAGTAATAGAGCGGGCAAGTAATGCGATGTGACGAGGTGCATCGGGGGAACTAGAAATTTCACGCGAACGAAGTCGCGGGCAGCTAAGCTAAGATAAGCTAAGCTAATACAATACAGGGTTATTTTTCAAAGACCAGCCAAATTTAAGGATGTGGTACAGACCATCAAACTGAACAACTTTCTCCATGGGACAAATAGCGTAATTGCGAAAATTTTATCAACTGTCCCATAGAAAACTTCAATATCTACTCGACCTAAATGTATGGGACGGCTGAATTTTATTCGCGATTATGATGTTGGTCACATGGAGAAAGTTGTTCAGTTTGATGGTCGGTCCCACATCCTTAAATTTGGCTGGTCTTTAAAAAATCAGCCTGTATAACGAGGGTAGCTAGGAAGGATTATTGAATGTGCATCTAAGATGTAACTTTTTACATATTTCTTCGCAACACACCACGTACTTAAATTTGGCTGGTCTTTGAAAAATAGCCCTGTATATGATTAAAGAAAATAAAGCGACACTGACTACAGGAAATGTGGTAATATGTCTATAAAATAACAAATAAAACGCCTTTACTTTTATAAAGTTGCTATATTTCAGATTTCTGTTTCGGGTACAAACACAACTGTTTCTGAAAATATTTTGAATACAGATCAATTTGTTCTCTTACGTTAGGTAGGTATGCGAAGTATTAAAAAATTTGAAAGTTAGGGAAAGTTAGGTAATTACGCTAGGGTTACATTTATTTCTAATACACAAATTTAATATAAATATCACAGTCAAAGATTATATAACTAATATTCTAGAAAGTCCTAAAGGTATGGCAGTGTAATGCAGGGCTTCGATTTTTACGTACGCTTACAGTCAAAATTGTAACAACCTCAAGTCGTGGAGTACTGTATATAGGTACCTACAAAATATTAGCTTACAAGAAAAACAGTGTTCACCAATGGCAAAACTAGTCCTATGTACTGTGACTAGAATATAGATTAGGAATAAATTACGAGATACAAATATCAAAAGTTCGGTATCTACATATTACAAGCACTACTATGGCTAATCTACAATGGTTATGATCTTGTCTGACGAATATTACGTTATACATTATCTACCTACACCTAATACCATCATAATTTTTAAGTTCCACAATATGGACATCACTAACAACTGCAAAATTTTTTTCACGTAACTTATCCTTAAAATTTGAAAAGATAATGTTGATTATTGCTTTGATTTCCTCTTCCAACATTGTACACGTCTAATTATTTGGAGTTCCGTACACGGTCTTGTTTTCTGGACTCTGTGAAAAATGCATTAAATCTAAATATCCGCATTGTCCATTACAATGAAAAACACTGATGGGGCATAGGGGTAAATTGTAAACAAGATCAATTTACCTCATACGGCGGTGGCGGCAGTATATCACACAGATTTATTTGACAGCCCTGCTCCGACCTCGCTACATTCGAATGTCTACTCGTCTGAATGGGAATTTTGAAACTGTTCTCCCTGCCCAGCCAGTGCCACTGCGGATAGTCGTACTCTAAATCACTCGCCGGACACACTTTGCTTTTGTCTTGTCGACTTCTTGATCCGGACCTATTTGTATGACAAGAAGCGCAGTCGTCCTCCAGGACATTAATGTCATTTTGTGCGTTCTCATGCCTCGGCTCTCTATAGTCTTTAGTTGATCTGCTGGACGTGCTATGGCAACACGTCGAGCATTCTCCGTTCGAGTACTGAATGCTTCCATTACATGACCTAACAATGCTATTGTTATGAGATCGTCTTTCTGGGCAATTTCTCAAGTCTCCGATGTCGTTATTGTCCTGTGTGGAAAATGATATTTATTGTTACACTTATGAATATTTTGTGTGGTATTTGATATATGATAGGATTAACGTATGCAAATTCGTTGAAATCTTATCTAAAGTCAACAATGTAGTTCTCGAAAAGCTTATCAAAGCGTACCTTGAAATTGAGTTCTGTGTAAATGGCGCTGGACGCGTAAGGTTCCGGTGGTCCGCGACGCATTCTGTCAACACTCGACGCGTCTAATCCCTGAATGGAATTCTGAGGCAGACTGTATTCTGGCTCGACACTTAGAATGCTCGTTGATTGCCCACCTGAGAATAACGTTAGATTCTATAAATGATTTCATTTAAAACATCTTCAACTTGTAGGCATTTCCTTGATTACAAATTTAAACAGTTTGATAATAAATCAGTCCGAATACATAAGTATTTTATCACACCAAAATCGGTATCGTAGTTATTTGTCAGTATCAATTTCAATGGAGTTCATATCGTGAGAAATATGTCAATGAAGCTCCAAAATAAACACTCGATTTTCGGAATAGATAACAAGTGATACTCACCATGTAGCAGACTTTGGTGACAGCTGCTTACGTCTAAAGTGGGATCGGTCGGGGCGGCGAATACCGGCCGGTCTCTTAACCAGATAGTGTCTTTATTCAATAGACACTGTTGAGCCGTCACAATTGACTGACCTACAATCGGGATCAATGTTTCAATTACTTGTACTTAAGATATACCAACATAACATAACATCACGCCTGTGTTCCCCGATGGGTAAGGCAGAAGTGTAGCTATAGTACACCCACATTTCGCCAGTTATGTTTAAGTTACAGGTAAGGGGGCGAGCTTATTGCCATCGACCGGACACAGATCCAGAATCCGGGATGCTACTGAGAAATTCCAGATGGTAAAACTTAATAACACTTTGACCGACCCAGGAATCAAACCCAGGACCTCATGCTCAACAGTAGCGCTTGCGACTATTAAAACAACAAGGCATATAACAGACTGCTTGTATACAAGAATGTCAATTACCAGTAGATTTCTTCCTCTGAATGTTGCTCCGTCGCTTGATGTAATAAACGCTGAACACTCCAATTGCGATTATGGAGAATAATGTTAGTCCAAGAGCTAGGAGCCACGTTTCTTGAAATATGTGCGTTATGTTCGAGTCTTTCGGTGGTTCGGTCCTATAGAACAAAAATTTAAATTGTCATTTCGCATTTGCATTGTTTAAAAGAAACTGTCAAACGAAATTGAGTAGTAAATTAGAAACAACTAACTGGGTCTGTTAAAGAAATCGTAAAACTAACTTTTAGTGTCGGAATTAGCATACAATAATGGGGAATGGGTACCTAAACATGAACACTTTTAAGTCGGAAACCTACGACTACTAATAAGTAGGTATACTGTATATGCAGTTTGTGAGTCTGAAAGGCCTTATGGCCATTGGAGTAGATCAGTAGACCATAATGGTCTATAACTAAATTAGATGCAGACATATTCTATGAATACTCGTTTAGGCATTTAGATGACTGAGTAATGGTGGAATTGGAAATAGCATATTATACGATTAGAGGACCACAAGAAGCACAAGCAATGCCATGAGCAATTGCGCTAACATTACATACTTACATATCCTAAACGCCAAGATTTGTAGAAAGTTGAAGTTATCAAATGGATAGCCTGCCAGATGTACGGCAGCAGTAATCCTATTAATTAATCGGAAGCATCACTTACTGTACGTAATGTCTCTGCGACTGCGTGGGCAGCATGTGTATGTGCGCAGGCGCGCTGAACGGGCCGTGCCCGCGCCGCGTGACGGCGGCGGCGCGAGCGCTGTACCGCCCGCCGGCGCGCAGCGAGCTGGCCGCGGCCGCGCGCGTGCGAGCGCCCAGCGACATCTGACCAACCACCCGACCTCCGGTACTACCACCCACACGGATCTCGATCTGTGTTCAAGAGGTTTACTTATAGTAGTGTCGTTCATGAATAAGAGAGCAGTTGCCTTGACTATGTAGTGTAAAATACAATGGACTTTTACACTACATAGTATAGTAGCAGTAAAGTCGAAGAAATTGATTGAACTGACCAACCAACTGACCCCCAGTACCACCTACCACGCGAATATCGAACTGGGTTTAAGAGGTTTGGTTATAGTGGTGACATCAGTGAATATATAAGGTAAAATAAAATTAGCTAGCGGACATGCGCAGAAGTGCCGGGTATCGATATTTAAACATGATAAAACAAAAAAAAAGTCTACTGAGGATTTTTGTTTTTGGGGGTCAACGACCGTAAATTTAATTTGACCCAGTATTTATTAGTATCAAGAGATTAGAATTGATATAACTTGTAACAATTACTTCTTCACTATGAGCTCGTACACAATGTTTAACTCATAATACAAATTAACGTAAGTGTAACTAATAACCGTATACGACAAAACATTCAATCAGCCCATCACAACCGGAAACAATGAAACATTGATCGTAAACACAATTTAATCCCCAGCATAAAACTTTATCGAGCAAAACAATAATCATAATTAAATAATAATTTTGAAAAAAACTTACCAAGTACCCTGTGAGTTCACCGTTCCACGTGTTCACAGGTGGAGGTTCCCAGCGTATCCACGCCGACGTTGCGTTTATTACACCGGCCGTAACGCTTTGGGGCGGCCCCGAGGGCACTAAAATATCACCAACACATAAAGTATGCAACCACATCCAATAAACAAACAAAAACCGAAAAAATACTCCTTAGTGCCTTACCTTCCTCGTCCGTGAACCCAGTCATCAAATTCGAAGGTTTCCCCAGCAACATCTTGTAAAACGGCATCAGGAATATATCGTATTGTGTATATGCCATCAGTCCAGTGAGGATGTAGCTCGATGATCCACTATTGTCCACGTTCATCAGAGAGCCGTTTGAGCACAGGACGTCTGGATGAGCCGGATTTAGTAACGTAATTTCTTCATCAGTTGCATTACGCCAATTTAGTGTAGTTCCATTGTACCAAATTTTAACACCTTCCAAGTATTCATTGTAGTCGGTCAATACCTAAAAATAGAAACGGTAATAATATAGTTTACGCCCACACAATGAATGGAACGTTAAAAACTACAAAGTAATAACTTACATCCCAAACAACTTTTAAAGATGTGGAAGATAATGCCTCTACCCTTCTTAGAACTAACACATTTTGTTGCAAATATTTCCTCGCTTGAACTAGCTCATATTGCGTCATGTGCGCTTCGCGTTCATAATCTACACTATATTCACGATCCATAGAAGGCTCTTTTAGTTCATTGTTTCCTTTTTTTAGCACTTTAAGATAAGCCTCTTGCATAATACTGCCAGCTGCGTTGACAGCTGTGCAAATCACTCTCCCACTGTGTTCAGAGCGCGCCCCATCCAAATATAATAAGCTCGAATTACTTTTCGTGCACTCCGGGAAAAGTAAAGAATCTTGAATCCCCTCGAGAATCCAAAAGGTGGTCGGTGTAGGTAAGCCTTTAGCTTCACATGGGATGGAAACCACATCGCCCTCCCATGCGGTCAGATTGGACGGTATTTGCGTGAAGTGCGGTAAGGCTGAAACAGATGGCGGCATTAAAATAGAACGGGCAGTTGTTAGAATTATTGATGCAATAAAATCGATCTAAATAGAGACAGAGCTTACAGTAAACGGTGAGTGTTGCGCTGGTGATACTGGTGCCGGCGTGGCTGTCGGCCCGGCAGGAATAGACGCCGGCGTCGGTTGCAGACACATGGTCCAGCCTTAATAGCCCTCGGATTATAGTGGCATGGGAAGGCAACGAGCCGTCCTCTTTGACCCATGTTATTTTTACGCTTGCATCATAACTCTAAAAGTAATTACGATAGTGTTAGAACCAAAACTATGACATGACATATATTGTACCCTAAAGGCAGTACATTACATTACCTGACAGTTAAACTCGACAGTTTGGCCAACCAAGGCGGTTACGTTACTAGGTTTAACAACAAAGTGCGGTCGTCTTAAAACAATTAGTGCCGCGGCCCGCGATTGCCTTTCACCGGCTATGTTTGATGCTACACATCTAAACAGACCGCTGTCTGTCGGTAATGTTTCTAAGATCTTTAAGTTTCCTGTATCTGTTACTGTTACCCTGAAAGGAAATATCTTTATCACTAAACATTCTTAGACAAAAACAATAGAATCGAACGTTTTATAAACTGTTACTTTGATTCATTTAAAATTGGATTTTCTTTTTACAGTAGATACGTGAAGCAGGTACAAACAAACAATCAATTGCCAAACAAACAAACAACAACAACAACAACAATCGCCATTTGTGAGTTCGGACTATAATTGGTAAATATGCTGTTCTCTATCTAATTATTCTTTACCTGCCATTGACTTCAACGTCATACGACTGTCCATCTTTGAGCCAGTGGACCGAAGGTTCTGGGACCCCACGAGGAGGCGAGCACTCCAACAAAGCCGGTTCACCAGCCGCTACATGCACATCTCTTGGCTCTGCTCTGAATTCGTCACGAAGAACTGGAAAATAAGTCTCTGTTACTAAGCTTGAATTTTACCTAATACCTACAGGGTCCAAACGTATGGAACTGCAATTTTTTTTTTTAATAACCGACTGACCGTTTCAGTGCACGGGTTTAAGAATCGTGTACTGAATCCATAGTAGCAGGTTGCGCGTCGATGTCCCTGCCACCCTGTAAATACATAATCAGCCTATAATATTCCCACTGCTGGGACACAGGCCTCCTCTGATGAGAGGTAGTGGGCCATAATCCACCACGCGGGCCCAGTGCGGGTTGGCGGATGTCACATGTCTTCGAATTTTTAGTCTTAGGACATGTCGCATTGCCGCATGCTGCATTGCCGCATGCTGCATTCCTCACGATGTTTTCCTGGTTTGAGAGCAGTGGTGATGAAATAATTTACACAATGTAAAGTGCTTGCTTGGGTTCGAACACACGACTTACAACCCTGTATACAACTCAACTATACACTTTAGAGTCACGTAGTCAAAATAGATTTTTGAATGGCAATTTGTATTTGTTTGTTTTTTTTTATCCTGAATTTTTGCCTGCAATGGGATTTGAACTTTGTCATGTATTACATTGAGTTTATTTCAAAAACATGTTAACTATCCAAGATTCTGAGCATCAAGCTTTACACTAACAGAGTCCGGTACAAAGACAGGTCGACATTGCAGCGTGGGGGAAAATGTCACAGTGTCTGGTAACGCACCTGACAAAGCACAGATTTGACTTAACAAGGCTTCAACTCGTAAGTAGCTAGTTTTTATTTCTACTCTCCCTTGGTAAAGCGTAGGTAGATTATTACAGTAATACTAATCTACCTACGCTACGCTACGTATATTGGAAATGAAAGCAGATCGATTTATAACTCTGTTTACGATAGGCAGGTTTCACTCAACTGATTGAACTAACTCGAGAACGGCGGGGATTGTTCATTTGCGTTCCATTAAGTTTAATGTACAGTTCTCATGTTTGTTTAATAAGATTTGCAAGGTAATTCAAAAGACTGCTTATGATTTATTTAAATTATTTTCGTACTTATACAGTTAACACTCTTATCTACATAATCTACATACTGAGAATATGTGCAGCAATGAATTCCCTGTATCGATGCGCATAGTTCAGTCGGTCTATTCCGTAAAAATCTCATCGGGAAAACTTAGATGAAGTGAGCCGTCATTCCATCTGTCACCATTTACAGCTCACTTCACCTTAGTTTTTATAATGAGATTTTTACAGAATAGCACAACAGATACTGGTCACTCAAAGAAGTGATGAATGCCCAATATCAGCACCTACAGTTATGCAATGTACCTAAATATTCTAGATACAGTTGTATCTAGAATATTTATGAAATTTTATGAATTTAATTATAAGTCAAGAAAGTTTTCTTGACTTATAATTAAATTCATAAAATTTTCGTTTTGCACATAGGAAACTTGAAGCCTATCTTAGAACGTAAACTAGTATACCATACTATCGTTAGCGCTATGCACACCACCCATTAATCTCTCCAACAAAGGTTAAAC
Source organism: Apamea epomidion (assembly GCA_947507525.1). Taxonomy (NCBI): domain Eukaryota; kingdom Metazoa; phylum Arthropoda; class Insecta; order Lepidoptera; family Noctuidae; genus Apamea; species Apamea epomidion. The sequence continues at coordinate 9,181,750 of OX382238.1, read as the reverse complement.
AGTACTCCGACACACGACAAACATTTGTATGCAAATATTACCCCTCCCCGCAACCCCGCTTCGTACTTCTTGTACATTCAAACAAAGAGATTGGTATGCAGGCAGCTAAGTTGCAATTACTGTTAAGTAATGTTATGAGCGTGCTGAGCAGTCAAGTCTTTAAACATAACTCTTATGTGTCTTAGGCATCTATCCCACCACCGACAAGAAAGCGGCTACTACAGCTATTAACGATTTTCTCGCTCAAAAAACGTATAAAAGACTTTAGGTCCCGTATAAGAAAACAAGATACATATTATATTACTATTATTCGATCGCTGATTGTTCATACCGCCAGTGAGTACTCGTTTGTGGCAGAGACAAGATCTGTCAAACTACTTCAACAATGATCGCTTGTCGGCTATAATACACCCGGAGGGACTCATGCTTGGTACATACGCATCATCATCATCATCAGCCTATAGCAATCCACTGCTAGACTATATTGCATGCCATTCAACTTGATTTTCTGCAACTCTGATCCAGCTGCTACCAACCATCCTGCGAAAATGGTTGCTCTACCCTAGCCTGAGGACCTTACGTTTATCGTTTCGCGATCTCCATTCAAGAACACGTCTACCCCAACGGTCGGTACATACGCATGCCAGCGAGCAATTGTACGTCGCGCCGTAGCGCACTCGCTGCTTGTTGCTCGCCAACTCATTTTAAGTTGCTAGCTCTACTAGCTTCTCGTTAATCACCAGCGCCGGCGGTGGGCCAGGTGGCACAGAATTAAAATGCATATTGGCAATCTAGTGGAAAGATTAACATTTTTGCCTGTATACAAAATAGCTTGTTCGAGTATACATGTTCTAGGACTCACCGGCGACGTTAAGCGAGGCATTGTGACTGACGGCCTCGCCAGCCAGGTTGCGTGCCACGCACCAGTATACACCTTCGTCGCTCTCCTTTTTGCCCCGGTTCACCCTGGGGACATGAATCTTATGAGCTGTCTTGATTGTACGTAAGTGGTGTTTGTTGTGCCTAGATTCATGAGGAGGAAGTTTAGGATTTAAGGGCTGCATTTGAGTAGATAGGAACACAACTGGCAAAATGAGGGTATTCTATAGATACACTTCTGCCTAACCCTTCGGGGATCACAGTCGTGATATTATGTGCTATGTCATGTCATGTTTGAGATTTTGATGACAACAATTAAGTTGGATTACTTGGCTATCGATTTTAACTGAATGGCCATCCTTCATTAGGCAGGTAGTCAACAAAGTGACAGCGTCGATCGTTACGATGCAATCAATCATTTATAGCTCTGATTTAGAATCAGGACAATCTCTTTATTATTCGAACTCCCCTAATGTTTTGTATAATAACTCTCCTTGTCAATCATAAACAAACTTTTTTAAATTATTTATTAAACGCTGAAAATTCAATGTACGAAAGAGACACCTTCCAAAAATCCGAGAGATCCAAAATCATGTTTCTAGTGAAAAGAAAATTGAAATTCAATCTCTTTATTCAGATTAGGATCGTAACAAAACACTTTTTGATCACACACCGCTGCTGCAGTATGATATTACCCCGGAACTGGAGCAACGGAGGGCACTTACAGGAAAATGAAGATGCCAATTATATTACACGCAGTATGAAGATGAGGATGTAATTTTTTAAGAAGATACCTTGCTGTTGTTTTTTACATGGTTTTCGAAAAATACGAAGCCCAACTTGTTAATAATTAAGGAAATCGTAAAGGTGGAGACGTATGTGGCTAGTGATAGATGCTGAAAAGAATAGTTGAACAACGGACTTTTGGCTATTATAAGGGATTCCAATCAAAGTTATGTTTTCTTTGCAAACATTTACAACAGAATGCTGACCAAACTAATTAAAGTCTTAATTCGTTTTGGCAACATCTAGTTGATAATGCTTTTGGTTTTATATAAATATTATTAATTTCTGTATGCAGGCTCCTGCAAATACCGGGATGCCGTAGGATTTAATATTTTCAGTCGCACAAATACCGAGATTGAAGATAGGCTGCGGGATTGGAAGCCCTAGTTAGTAAAACAAAATAAGCATAATATAGTTCAACCTTCTGCGTTGCACTTTTACTGCCACCTGACCACTGACAACTCATCTCAAGGTAACCAGAACACTTGTGGGCTGGTGTGGTGGTATAGTGTGCATCACCTTTTACTTTTATAATATGCAAAAGAACAAACGTACCTTAAAAATAGCAGCCCGTCTTCCAACAGAACTCTGTGTCCATCCTCAGCTTGCGGCAGAGGAGATCCATCCTTATACCACTGAACATACGGCTTGGGTCTGCCTTCCACCACACATCTCAAGGTTGCAGGCTCACTGCGTCCCGACACTGTGTTTGATGGGTGTTCCTTGATGCGGGGCGCTCTATTCTGTGCTGTTGAAGAGAAAGGGGAATTAATAATGAGTGAACGAGTAAACGAGTGTTCTAACAGGTGAGAATTGAAAATGAAAATTTAGAATCAATCCCAAGTAACATAGGATAAGGGAGAAGAAGACGAGGGAGATAAAAATCTACCCCAGCTTCGTCGCCGACAGTTCATTCCAAGCTAACTTCACCAGTTTTCATGGTGAGATTTTCACAGAATGGTAGGTTCTATTCAACATGTGAGTGAACAAGCAAAATTGGTTGACCGTAAAAGTGTCGTTGTCATAAAGTTAATTGTGCCGATAAAGACCATTCGTGTCCGTATCAACTTTCTGAGCTAACGTCATATCGAATGACATACATATTAATTTGTTTAGCATCATCAAGAGTGCAGTCACAATTAATAGGGCCTTCTGTTAACCGCAGTAGTTATGATTTAGTTGTAGCCGACGCAAGGAAAACCTGTTCAGGTGGAGATTCATAGACGACTCCGCCTTGGAGTGTAAATGTGGTGCTGTTTTCCACAAACGATGAGACCCTTAATACCGTGTCCTGCGTGTCCTGTCAGATGCACGTTACAAGAATTGATGGCCGGCCCTATCAGAATACCAGCGCTGCGACATTTATTTTTTAAATGTCGTAGCATCATGCTGAGATAGGAGCCTTTTGGCCTCGTACAGGACTTTCTGATTAATTTTTCTTTTTGTTACTTTTTTTTTTTTTTTTAATATAATTTGGTTTTTTTACTTATTTTTTTATATAATTTGGGTTTTTATTTTGGTTTGTGTTTAGTTTAGTTGAGTTTTATGATCTTCCTGTGCGAGTCGCAATAAATACTTTTTCTTTCTTTCTTTCTTTTCTTTGATGGACGCTGGTGATGGCGCCAAACAAGTAGAATTAAGATTGCTATCGACACGCTAAGAAGTTGGACCAAATAAATGTGGGTATAATCTATGAAGTAATGACATCTGTATCAGCCATTTAGCACGTGGTTAACATGAGGTGCCCATGTTTATGTTTTAGAAACATCTGTTTGTGTGTCTCTTGAACCATATGCAAATTATATGTTGTAAGTACCTATCAATTAGACCAGCTGTTCACATGTGACATTTAAAAATCTCAAGGAGGTTATGCAAATCAGAAACTACCGATTAGACACTACTTACTTTAATTAACAGGTCCGACGACCAATGTCGACTAAGGCCCGTCGTGCACGACGCTACTAAAGCAACCCAAACTCAAATCGCCATTGACTAGCCAGAATGTCACGATCATAGATATTAGAATTTTATATTTCTATGGTCACGATACAATGCAACCTATCACAAACCAGTCATTAATGCATTAGTAATTTTGAAGGATTATTCCATTGCTTCATAATTATGTTCGAAAATGTTATCTGCTCAAAAACTTAAATAACGCAACGAATGTTGTTAAACCTTCAAAATGAAAGCCATTGCTACTGTTAGTGTATTACGCAATTACCCCGCTGATGTGATAATTAATAGGTACATGTCTCATTTGATTAGAGACAAATAAGACATGAACATTGTTTTGAGATGGAGCTTGTTACTTAATAATAACATTATAAATCGGAGTAAACTCGAGTCCAGCGCCTGTGTCTGGCATCCACGTACTGCGTCACTGACACTGATGCTTGAGAAAGTTTAGAAAACCTTCCTGAGATTTTGTTATCAAAGGCTGTACCATTACTTTCCATTCATGTACCCAACGAACTATCTTCTAGGGGTGTTGGGCTTCAATTCGTTGTAGGTAAGAAGGGGCTTTGATCAGCTCACGATTGCCTGTAACCTTAAGCGGTCGTATTGACTGCCCTGAGCTCCATGGACTTTTCTGTTGCCTATTTGTGACAAATACCTTGGGCACCGTCAAAGCCGCCGTCATAACCTGTTCGCACTACCGCTATCTAGATCGGTTGCTAGAGTTGAATCCCCGGTATGTCAAACCCTAAAGATGCTAAACGCACTCCTGACTGCCGACCCTGAATGTGATGTGTTTGCTGATGAATGGAAGAAAATAATGCGTGCCTGTCTGGTGTTTTGTGAGAGACAATATGCGAGGGCGTCCACTGTTACATGATAATTTAAGTTAGTTTATATCATTCTATGTTAATTAATATAATTGGACCTGTGCCGTTTTAATTAACTATAAATAAATAATTAAATAATACTTATAAAAAGTCTATGATAGCGTTAAATGCTACAGTTTCCTCCCAGAGTTATTTTTCGTACTTCTTCCAAGTTTTATTAAGATACAAAATGTACCTAAAACTAATTATAATATTGTTATGTTTTAATTGAGTATGAGAGTACTTATGTCTTAGTACGAAATAGGAGATATCAGTAATTGTGATAATATTGGTTTTTCAATTAGGTACCTATTTTACCTCGGTTGTAAATAAATAATCAGTAATAACATAACTTTAAGCCCTTTGAATAATAAGAATTCAGAAAGCATTCATTTTTGTCTCTGTCTGAAATATAGGGAGGGACTTAATTATGTATACTTATTAAACAAGTTACTGCTTCACCTAAAGTATACAGAGTGGCAGGGACATCGACGTGCATCCTGTTACCATAGATTCAGTACATGATTCTGGACCCCTTAGCGTATACATTTCTTATAGTTTTTTTTTTTAATTTTCTGCATGGTTACAGATGGCGCGTCGATGTCCCTACCGCCCTGTATTGTATACTCATTTATATTAGAAGAAAAGTAAACAGAAAACAAACATTAGTTTCCTATGAGCTTTATCCTCTTCTTAGACCAATTAATTAAGACATTAAGATCCGAAGATTCACAAGTCGACAAGGAAGTTAATAGCTTATTGGTTTTCCAACATTTTCCTGTAGCTAAATATTAACGGTCATATCTTATCAGCTCATAACAATCTACTACTGGTGGACATAAAGGGGCGTCGCAATGACCTCAACTCAACTATTTGATTCCAGAAGGGATATTACCCTGACTGATTGGTAATAGAAATATATAATATTATTAAAATATAAATAAATAATAATAATTATATAAATATATTTTATTTTTATAATATTTATCGGACAAGTTAGAGTCAGCAAAGTAATAAAAAGAACAAGAGAAATTTTGTTGACATGTTTATGCGATACCTCATAGTTTTCTTAGACAAAGTTCTATAAGTTACTTACTATTTAATTTGATTAAAGAAAAGCTACCTGTATATCGTTTTCTACGTTATCATCTGCCTAGCTTTTACCCAACTATGTTGGGGTCGGATTCCAGTCTAACCGGATGCAGCTGAATACCAGTATTTTACATGGAGTGACTGCCGATCTGACCTCCACAACCCAGTTACTGGGTAATACGATACCCCTTGGTAAGACTGGTTGTCAGATTTTCGGGCTTATGACTACCCGTAACGACTGTCAAAGATTCACGAATGACAGCCGGGACCAACGGCTTAACGTGCTTTCCGAGGCACAGAAGGGTCTCGGTATGTAAAGATGGTCACCCATCCACAGACCGACCGCGGCAAGCGTAGCTTAACCTGATCGATCGAGCTGTGCGGCTGTTATTATTTAGCCATGAACCTCCGAAAAAAAAGCTACCTGTATACCGTGTATTATGTGAATACTAATAATTCGGCGAAAACCAAGTAGAACTATTGAATGAAGATCATTTTCAAGCTGTAAGGTCACGGAAACTGCACCATAGCTGATCTAAGCTAAGCTAGGGTCTTCTAGCTTAATTTGTGTATACATTAAGCAACAGTAAGCTGCCACTTAGTCCGACTCAAGTACATCACAGCTCTAAACAGTGACTAATAAGGTCGCACGCAACTAAAACCATAGATAATGGATGTTGTTTCACACATGTTTGAGGTTTTTAACCTTTTGAAACAAATGGTCCTTGTGTGTTTAATTTTATTACATTAAATTGTAAACACATTGTTGTAATGTAACTATCTACATATTAAACTTGTTGGACATGATTCATTTTAATATTTATGTCGGTGACTTAAATTTTCACTGTGGAGTGACTAAAAATAAATTAATTTTAACAGTTAAGATAAGTATTATGATTTCTTCTGTATTATTATTTTTTTATTTTTATACCTATATTTCAGACAGACACATCTTGTCTGAAATATGGGTATACTGTTCATTTTATTAGTCAGTTACGTTACGTTAGTTAGAAATGAATTATTATATTATTACGTTAGTTAGAGATGCGAGAAGCACAGAACCGGTCGAAGAGGAGGTGCTTGGCGGAGGCCTATGTCCAGCAGTGAACGTCTTTCGGCTGAAATAATGATGATGAGTTAGAAATGTAAGGATTTGATCATTCGAAATCTAATCGTTGAATCAAATAAGGGTGTGTGTGTGTGTGTATGTTCTTCCAACCAAATAACTAGATACCATATTAAATATCAAAATTATTTAATTTATTGTTATCAACATCGTCCGTGTAGAGTTCGAACTGCGGTCAGTATTTTTTACTAATGCACTTGAAAGTATGGTCATTCTTTAAATCTCTGGCTTAAGACAAACCACTTCACTTTTCGTGGGAATCGCAACAGACAACAACATCACCCCATGTTCGATACCACAATTATGTGCCTACACACAACAAGATACTTATATCCATTGACTAATATATTACTAACTTATATCTTACCTAACCATAAGTCTCGATCCCGTGAGAATATCGGTAAAAAAGTCCAGGCCATAGTCTACCCATGTGCCAAATTTCATCCAAATCCGTTCAACCGTTTTAGCGTGAAAGCGTAACAAACAAACGAACGTATTTTCGCATTTATAATATTAGTTAGGATTTTATGCTCCTACGAACTGTTTTTGCGATATAACAGTTAAAGTTGTCATAAAAAAACTATAGTGAAACGGTCATAAAAATCGTTTCTGTCCATTGATTCCGCCAATACGTAATGAATGTGCATCACGCTCTAATTCTAGACTAAATTGATGATCAATCAATAGATCCATGACTTCGTAATATAAACGTCAATGAACCGGGTGGAGCTCTCGCCATTTTTATACACGTATGTACTTTAGTATGTACAGTCACCAAAGGAGATAAGTAACCAGGGTCGTCGGATATAGTTGAAATTTAGTAAGAAACTGATGGATGTTTTCGAATAAAATTTAATTTAATTAATAGAAAACAAACAGTTCATTTATCAAATTAAATTTCATTCGAAAACATCCATCGGTTCCTAACTAAACTTCAACTATATCCGACGACCCTGGTTACTTATCTCCTTTGGTGACTGTACATACATACATGTATGTAAAAAAGATCAATTCTCACGACTTATTTTTGATGGATTAGTCTGTGCAAAAACTACAATGTACGTCCGCGTACTGCGTAGCACGTGGAGTAGCATGCTACATTAATTATAATTTTATGATCCGACATTCTGCATACATTTTACCCCCTTTATACTTTACGCATAAAACTATATAAAAATTATGAACACAATATTATAAGACGTTCCGTTTTAAAAACTTACCGTTTTTATTTCAATAATTAATTTATTTGTATTAACATTTTTAATTTATTGGTATTATAAAGAGTTCAAAACGTACAGGGTTGCTACTATATAATCTACTATACATAAGTTTACTGTACAGCATCGACGCGCAATCTGTTATCATGGATTCAGCACATGATTCTAAACACCCTCACGTCGATAGATTTCATCGGTTATTAAAAAAAAAGTGAGCTGAAAAGTTTCTATACAGTTTGACCGCGTAGGTATTGCACTTTCCTATGAAACAGTAGATTTTTTTTTTGATAACCGACAGAAAATTTCTACACTAGGGGGTCTAAAATCGAGAAATCACGGCACAGTGGACAGAGCTCCGGCGGGATCTCATAGCGGCATGGAGAGTGCGATTGTCGCAACCCAGCGCTGGGCACGCCACAATTGCGGCGATAAGTCCCCTCTTTGAGGAGTGGCTAGAGAGGCGCCACAGCGCCCTCACCTTCCGCCTGACGCAGGTCCTCACCGGACACGGTTGTTTCGAGAGGTTCCTGTTCAGGATAAAGCGGGAGGAAACGCCAGGGTGTCACCACTGTGGGGATCGCCCGGAGGACACGGTGGAGCATACGGTGGAGGTCTGCCCGGCTTGGGCGGGGCCCCGCCGTGTCCTCGTGGCGGCGATCGGCGGCGGCGACCTCTCGCGTCCGGCCCTCATCCAGGCCATGGTACGGAGCGAGAGTGAATGGGAGGCCGTCACCTCCTTCTGCGAAGCAGTAATGCTCGCGAAGGAGGAGGCGGAGCGCGTGAGGGAGAGGCAATCGCTGCACCCTCGCGCGCCTAGCCGCCGCAGGAGACGCCCTGGACGGGAGTCAACAGCCGACTTCCAGCCACCGTAGGCGCGGGCTTGCGGGCGGCGAGCTATGGGCAGCTCGCCGCCCGGTAAGGACCAGGCCCAGGTCGACGGCGCGTTGTGTTCCACGCGCGCCTCAAAGAGCTGTCAGCACGAACTGACGGGGTCCGCTAGGGCCGATGCCGCCGGGGCTGCGGGTTGTTCGAAAGAGATACCGTGGCCCCTGGCACAGGCAACTGAAGGAACACGGGTGGGTTTTAGTCAGTAAAAGTCTGACACTCCCTTCTGCTCCGCCCAGAGCGGGAGGAGTCATTTGATGATTTCCCACCCAGAAAAAAAAAAAAGGGGGTCTAAAATCATGTGCTGTATTCATGGTTAAAGGTTGCACGTCGATGTCCCTGCCACCCTGTATATGTATATTGAATTTGGGTGGATCAGTGAAATAGTGATCCATCTAATTGTCAACTTTTTATATGCTTGAGTACGAGGCTTTTGACTACGTAGTATGTCTATATTTTATGTCTTTTTTATTTGTAATGTGCGTTTTGTTTGGGCAGATTAAACAATGATAAATGATTTTATTTAGTAAGTAAGTTTGTACAAACACTTTTATACGCCAACCATGTTTTAAAAACTAGATGAGGTCGGCGTTTCCTATCTGACTAGTCTGAGAAAGGCCGAAACAAACTCAAAGGTCACAATTTTTCTTTCTTTCTTTATCTTTCAAATACAAATTACACTCTTTCTACGCAAATCCTAATAACCACAACGAATTCTATTCATGTACATAAATCGAATTAAGTTGTCCTTATAATAATGTAGCATTAAGTTTCGTTATTCATTCTGATAAACCGAACGATTGACGCCTACTCCATCCGCAAAGCATTCCTCTAGTCATAGAAGAGCCGCGTCTTTATAAAAAGTAACATATGGATCTCTCAATACCGTCCGTTTGTCCGTATGTCCGTTCCACTGCATTTAGATAGACACACAGATAAAACGACACTCGGGTATTGTAATAATTGTGATTTATTTTTCAAGTTTTATTTCTTTTGATAGGGCTGTCAGTTACGAAGTTTTATATTTAAGTAAAACCACATAACATCAAAGCAGGGGGGCCTACTCCGAAGTGCAAAGTGCGAATGTTCGGATCGGACCGACACATGGCCGAACCGAACATTATTGAAAAATGCGAAAAAAGTTCGGATCGGCTCAGTTGGGCCGGGACCATAGTCAATAATCGAAAGAGTGTTTAGGAGTGTAGGATCGGAACCGACCGAAACAAATAGTTACTTCGTAGCAGGAAACGGCCAAACATTCGGCCGATGCTACTTCGGAGTAGACTCCCTGTATTCCCTGAAGGGTAAGACAGAGGTGTAGGTACCTATAAGTACCCACATTTCGCCAGCTATGTTTAGGTTCCATGTAATAGGGAGCGAGCTTATTGCTATCAACCGACCATAATTCTAGACTCCGGACTGCTATTGAGAAATCCCGGATAGAAAAACCTATTAACACTTTGTCCGACCCCGGAATTGAACCCAGGACCACATGCTCAGCAGTAGTGCTCATCACCACTAGACCAACGAGGTAGTCTCAATTAAAACCTATATGAAAAACTATGCTAGAAGATACTTTTGACTTACGTCAGTCTTGTTTTTATGTAAAGCGTTTGACCGCAATCAGCTTCAATAAAAAGTAAAGGAAAGGTCAAAGGTGGAGTAGCTTGGAAATAATTTGCCTAGACGTTTGTCTAAGTTTTTTTTTTTTTGTAAATACTGTGCAGACAGAGTGCCTGTCAAACATATCCTTTAGCAAAAAAAAATTATATATTTAAATTCTTAGAATTCAAATAATTGGTAATTTTGATTGTATCGTAAAAGTAAACACCAGTAACTACGATAACTTTTTATAATAATAAAATTAACCCGAAAATTTATGACAAATTAATAGAGTCCAACTGAATGTAGGACAATATTTTTTTTTCAAAAAATAATTTTCTACCGAAAATGCGACTTAATGGTATTAAGTCCGCCTCTGTAACTTTTTGTGCGAAAAGTTTAATTAAATAAATAAATGCAAATTTGGATGAATTTGGTTTTTAGTATTCTGCCGACAGCAAACATCCATGATTGGTACAAAAATACAGAAAAAAAAGCGCAAAACCAAAACAAATATTTAGATTTCTTTGAAATATTTGATAGCTATGCATCGATCCATAAATAATCCAGTCAAAATAATATAGAACCAAACAGCTGCATAGTATAAAATAAATCTCAAATAATCACTAACTTTGCTATGTTATTAACTATTTGCTATGTTATTACATAATTGCAGTCTTTATACTAATTGTAGACCTTTTATGTGCAACCAAGCGAAAAGGTAGGGGGAACCTTCTTACAAAAGGGTTTTTTTTAATGAATTTACAAAACCAAAAAATAGATGAGTTACGTTACTGCACTGTTTTAAGTTGAAGCGAGTTGATCACAATTGTGGTATAGTAATTTTATTTTATTTTAGGTGCATCGTCTTCACATATTATAATGTAATTAATGTACCTATGCAAAACATTGGAAAACATTTTAAATTAGTAATGGTGAAGTTTCTTGCCCATTCTTCTCCATACGAAAACTACCTTTTGGAAGGGTCGACTAGAATCAATTCTATTTTACTGTAATTTTGGACGTTCAAAAGTGCCTTTTATGTTCCTGTTTGAAATAAATGATTTGACTTTGAGGCAAGATTAAATTATCAGAGGGTTACGAGCTGGTCATTTGTAGGGGCAGTTGTCAGTAGCTTTTTTTTTTTTTTTTGAGGATGGGAAATCATCAAATGACTCCTCCCGCTCTGGGTGGAGCAGAAGGGAGTGTCAGACTCTTACTGACTAAAACCCACCCGTGTTCCTTCCTTAGCCCTTTATGTACCAGGGCAGCGGTAACCCTTTCGGACGATCCCGCTACCCCGGCAGGCTTCTGCCCTGTCGGGCCCCGTCAACTACGCTGACATCTCTTTGAGGCGCGCGTGGAACACAAACACGCCGTCCGGCACGGGCCTGGTCCTGATCGGACGGAGAGCTACCCATTGCTCTCCACCCGCAGGCCCGCGCCTACGGTGGCCGGGAGTCGTCACGCGGCTCCCGACGCCCGGAGCGTCTCCCTCGGCGGCTGAGGCGTGAGGATCTCTCCCTCGCCCATCCCGCCACCTCCTTCGCTAGCATGACTGCTTCGCAGAAGGAGGTGACCGCCTCCCACTCCCTCTCGCCCCGGACCATGGCTTGCACCAGGGCCGGGCGCGAGAGGTCGCCGCCGCTGCCGATCGCCTCTACGAGGACACGGCGGTGCTCTGCCCAAGCGGGGCAGACCTCCACCGTATGCTCCACCGTGTCCTCTGGGCGATCCTCGCAGTGGTGACACCCGGGCGTCTCCTCCCGCCTGATGATGTGCAGGAGTTGTCAGTAGCTTAGGTATCAATTGCTGCAAAGTCACATTGATAGGTTTTGTTAGGAATCCATCGTACTAATAAAGTACAAATTTCTCTCTAAATATCAAAACTTAATTTAAAAAATGGTGTCTAAGTCGATCAGAGACCTACTAAGTATCTGATCTACTTAGACACCATTTTTTTTATAAAAATTATATTCGGCCAGCCCTACGACCAACTCAAGCGCAACATCGGTAGTTGTCCTTTATTAATACTTGTCACTGTCAGTGATAAGTTGATAACGCGACACAATATAATATAACTATGAGTGTTTGTCTTTTTGTTGCAGTGTGGGTGCACCGTGCAGCCAGTGGAAATAAATCGATTAATATATTTTATACTTTTTTATCAGACAGCTTGACACAATGGATGTAATATAATCATTTGGAACCGCTTCATTATGATGAAAATGTACGCTTACTATTGTTGCGTTATTTTTGTTTGTTTGTATTCTTATCGCCTCTTTTAATAGGGATAAAATTTATTAGAATTATTATCACTCTTAGCGAACAGACCGCCCATTGTGTCACCCTTTGTAAAATTTATATATTAATGTCTGTAATTTATATGGTGTACAGCCGCCAGCAAGTCAAGTTACCCGAAACTGTCAAATTTCCCCAATCAACGTTGAACCTTAAAGCTTTAGCGATAAAGTTAAAAATCTATTAAAGAAATTTGACAGAATGTAGTAGCTTGATGTGCTGTGGTGTCTGTACATAATAAAGAGTATTCTATTATCAACAAAAAAATAAGCATATGTACATACATATATGTTAAGCCTTAAAATCTGTTACGAGTTCACATAATATATTACTATCATAACTTATGATAATAATTCTAATAAAGGTTATATGTTAACATAACATAACTTAACATCATACCTCTATTCTCCGAAGGGTTAAGCAGAGATGTACCTATAGTACACCCACATTTCGCCAGTTATGTTTAAGTCCCATGTAATAAGGGGCGAGACTATTGCCAACAACTAGGCACAAATTCAGGCTTCGGGCGATTTTTTGTTTTTTTTTTAAACTTTGCCCCTCACTAGCAATTACTCCTGTATCGTGGGTGCGTTTACAAACATTTAAACTCACATACACAAACAGCCAGACCCGGAACAACTACCTGTAGGCAATACAAATATTTGTTCCGTGCGGGAATCGAACTCGTGACACGCAGCGCAGCAGTCGATCGCTCAGCCACTGCGCCAACCGTGTCGTCGACTTGGAAATCTAGAACTGGGTTCTAACTTCATGCTCAGCAGTAGGGCGAACTCTAGACCAACGAGGCTGTATTAGGATAATCGTACTAATATAAAAAACGCGAAAGTTTGTATGGATGGATGGATGTTACTCTTTCACGCAAAAACTAGTGAACGGATTTGGATGAAATTTGGCACACATATGGTTTATAATCAGGGTTAACATATAGGATACTTTTTATCCCGATATTCCCACGCGTGCGGTGATGCGGGTGAAACCGCGGAGCGCAGATTGTTAATTAATAAATAAGCATATCTTCGTATGTGGCTCTAAAATCTGTTAAATGTACGACAATTTTGCGTAAGCACATATTGAAGATAAGTACCATAAATCTGGAGTCAAAGTATGATAAAGATAATAATCGTAAAGTCACACGGTTGTCAAATGCGTGAATTTATCGCATCGGTAAACCACCTGCCTATCAACTCAACGAAAAAGCAAAGGTTTTTGACCTGTATTGATGCAAAAAGTTGACGTAAGTCGTATACATGTGTAGCGGGATCGTCCGAAAGGGTTACCGCTGCCCTGGTACATAAAGGGCTAAGGAAAGAACACGGGTGGGTTTTGGTCAGTAAGAGTCTGACACTCCCTTCTGCTCCACCCAGAGCGGGAGGGGTCATTTGATGATTACCCATCCTAAAAAGAAAAAAAAAAATGTCGTATACATGTACTTATGTATAGCGAAAGAGCTTTTAGTTCCTGCTTACCTAATCATTTGCGCTCTTTCACGATCTGTCGGAAGCTTTATTCGTAGAAATTCTTATTTCCCCAACTCTGGATTTGTGCCCGTTTGATGGCAATAAACTCACCCCCTATTACCTATTAGCTGGCGAAGTGTACTATAGGTACTATCACCAAAACCTATATCTGACCATTTTGAAAACTAAATCCCGTGCACATGATGACCACAGCTGCGTCCGTAAGTAAAACAAAAGAGGATTCTTTTTAGGTCGACTAATAATATGCGCTACAAGCAGGAATAGTCCTTACGGTGGTCAGATACATATTTTGGCGATAGTACACCTCTGCCTAACACTTCGGAAAACACAGGCGTAATGATGTGTTCTTCTCAAATTTTATTACAATCAAGTGTCCCTTAAGATTATTATCCTTTGTACGTAGGTATAAGGTTTGAAGCATTAAGTTAAAAAATCAAATTACAAGTTCGCAATCGATATACTTGTGTGTTGTGAATTTACAACATACAGTGGCAAATCGAATGACAAATTAATTATGAAATGGTATCGTGAGATTCCGAACCGAAGGTTGATCAATCTTCCTAGTCTACTGCCAACTATGTTGAAGTTAACTTCTAGCTTAAACGGTTGCAGCTGAATACCAGTATTTTACATAGCGTGACTGCCTATCTGACCTCCACAACGCAGTAACTGGGTAACACGATACTGCTTGGTTAGTCTAGTTGTCAGACTTTTGGGCTTTTGACTACCCGTAACGACTATCAAAGATCTACGAAGACAGTCGGGACCAACGGCTTATCGTGCTTCCCAAGGCACGGAGAGATCGACTAGATTTGTAATGGATGGTCCCCCATAAACGAACCGACCGCAGCTAGAGTAGCATAACCGTCAATCGACCCGTGCGGCTATCACTTAGCCACGAGCCCCTCTCGAAGGTGATTGGATACAAAAAAAGCAACGAACTTTCTTAATTCTACTAAATCGCAATAACAAACTTGTCATAATCCAAAGTTCGTTCTGCTTCAACGAAATTAAATTAAGAGTCGTCTTATTATTTAACAGGAAGCGCTTTTCAGCGAACGCGACAAGGATTGTCTATTTACCATCCTGAAGACAAAGGAAGCGCGCGAAACAACGTAAGCCCCGCCCAGTCAACGAATGTTTAAGGCAAAAATACATGTCTGCCTACTCTACAAACACAACCTACTTCTGAATTAGTTGTGAAGTAACACCTAATAAAATTTAAATTAATCCCAATGAAATAGAAAGTCTATAAAACTTAAATAAGCTTATAAGATCAACATCATTGACGAAAATGTGAGAATGAGAAAGTTTTTAAACGAAAATGTACCATGCTCAAATTTCCATTTTATAGTCAAATAATTCTCCTATTTATAAGTGAAACTTTACTATTATTATTTTAATTTTAAAACTTGTTACCGTACATCAATTTCACCTAATAATTTTTATCAATGTTTACTTTTTCTATGAATATTAAACAGCTAGGTAATTAAAGCTGGCAACTTAAAGATAATTGCTGCTTAAAAATATATATTACAACGACTGTCTACTATACCCATTAATGCAGAATGAGGCCAAAAAGTTCCCACTATAAACTCGTAAAGGCCCAACGTCCACTTAACTGGCCGTTAACGTTAATTAAGGTAGCGTTAAAAAAGAGAAAAAAAAGTTTACATTGTTTTGTATCGGCTACTGAACAGCGGAACTACACTTTATTAATTGGATACTGTTTTTTTAATTACCTGATGGAGAACCGATCTGATAAAAATGTGAGTCCCGCTCAATTGAAACAGGTTTTACGGTGCAGCACTTAGGACCAATAAAGTCATTTTTTTTAAATGTGTGTTATTGTTATTGAATTCATCAAGAACTTTCCATTGGCACAACAAATAAACGATGTTAAAGATTTTGTCTTTAACATCGTTTATTTGTTGTGCCAATGGAAAGTTTATGTCTTCCTTATGTACTTACAATAACATTGCAGGTTATGTATATCTAATTGTATACCAACTCTAGTTAGTCCTTCGAAAACTTTCCAAACAAAACCTTATTCTAGCTATTTCAGTATCCTAAAGTCTTAATAATAATACCTGGATGTTATGATAATAATTTTCATTATAAATTGTAAACATGGATTTGATCTTCAAGAATCACCCTGAAGTAGATTTTAAAAAGCAGCAACTTAATTTTAACTTAACATACTTTAACATTCTAAAACTCAAGTTACTCTTGCATCTATGTATCCATAATAATCCTAAATAAAGTTCAAGGCAAAACAAATAAAAAGCAATAGTTACCATTAGTTCCATTCAGTCCAATGAGAAGTAAATGCACAAATACAAGAAACACAAATTGGTTCCTTCCATTTATGGTGTTATCGCACTCATTAACACCAGCATCCACCATACTGCCACCAAATTATGCTTAATTTTCACACCATCGATAATTTACATGTTTACAATTTCACTATAGAGGTTCCACTATTTATTTTTTTCACTAGCATACTGTAATCTCCATGCGTTTGAAATTCGAAGATTCAAAATGTCATTTTATTTGAATAAAAAGTTCGGTAAACAAAGTCGGCATCGCGTCCGGAGCTCGGTTCCACCGTCCTACACGACCATGCGGCTTCGAGTCTTGCGTCGAACTACCGCGTCTCCCTTCCTCATCTCTGTTTACTCTGTCCCAAATGGGGGGATAGGCGAGTGCTCCAAACTTTATGTAACTCTATTATGGTGTAAAGAACCATTATCACTTGATTTGACTGTCACAGAAGTAAAAACTGTATAAAGTATTGTGTTTGGGGCCAAGTTGAGTAAACACGTCAGAGAACAAACAAACCCAATTTGTTCTAAGTCAGTTGCGAGAGTACTTAACAGTCGAGAAACTTTTTTATGATCTGTTAAACAACCTTGCCTACTTGCTGTTTTCCACAAACAGACTTTAAAAGCGTTTATTTTTACCTTTTCGGTATTGCGAAAGAATCTTGCACTTCGTAACCATGGTGATCATTTTTAATGAACACAATTTACGAAAGTAGGTACCTACGTAAATACTTTTAACATGCCGCCATTGAAGTCAGTCGATATAATAGGTAGGTAATAAAATTATAAAATCTTTGATGTATATTACCTTTTATAATTTTCTACATAGTTAGCTTTTCCTTGTTGACTTTGACAGGGTGCTTTTCAGTTTCAGTGCTCATCAAAAATATACCTAACCTTAGGTACCGGTTAATAATTTATTATATTGACCTAATATTTGCAGAGGACAAAATTGATAAGGTGTCCGTTAAACTTTATCAGCAAAAATCGTAGGGTTTATAATAATAACAATTCATCAGCCCACGTCAGCAGTAGGGTTGAGCTTCACAAAATCAATGTGTGCCCAATCAATCACAAATCCCTCCGATATTAAATTTCTATACAGAACTTCAACAAAAGCGAACCCATAATCTATACTAAGTTTTTGTCCAAACAAACCCCCACGATCGAAACTTTGAAGGCCCATTCAAAAAGGAAAGGAAATAAAATACGGCTTATTTCATTTGACGCATTTGTCGAGTTAGCGCAAGCGCACCAGGCGGCCGCCGACAAAGCCAATGGGATCGTATAAAAAACGTTCTAATTTCAAACCGGTCGCCCCTCCGCCGCACGCGCTCCTGCGCATCCCTTCGCCCATTATTATGCTGAAGAGGTCATTCACAGTTCGCACAATACAACCCATACATGGGTGAGTTGCTAATAGGTGAGGCTGGTCGCTCTTCAATCCTTTTTGAACTTTTTAGTATTGAATTATGTAGTGAATGTGCTATACAACGCCTTGTAATGACTGGTCCAAGGTGAAATAACTATGTAGGACGTATGAAATTGTGCCCACACTAGCAATGTTAACGACGCCCGCGATTTAGTAATAAGACATAATTATAGTTAAATTGGCGGCGGTACAAAATCCTTGATTACGGATTGAAGTCTAAACTTTAGGTTTTGGTATAATCACATGAAGCTAAATCACCAAGCAACTAAAATTTAAATGTAAATAAACATTCCTCTAGTAGTCACTAATGCCACGGTAATATTATAGATAATATTACCGTGCTAATGCATTGCTGCATACAATTTGCCAATCGACATTTTGTTTTTCGAAAAAGTGCCCCGGCCTAATTTGAGTATTGATCCCGGCTCCAAAGATAAAAAAAATATATAATGTTGTACCAACATTCAAAATAAACGATGACAAGATGTGCGTAATGGCGCGCAGACTTAACAATCTCTTTAATTAAAGGGTGGCTGCTAATTGAACTGGTCCTGATACCGAAAGATATCGACACCGCCTTGTGGGTTAAATTTTTTACGTCATATCCGTGCAAATTGGACATCTGAGCCAAGCACACAATTACGTTTAACGAGTACCTAAAGATTAAATTCTCGATGGCCCCACTTTTGCAAAAAGTAGGGTAACGATTGCCAAAACTTGATAATAATAGGGGTTAAAGTATGAATTGCCGTTTTATTGTAATAGGTACTTCGAATTGACATAGAACCTTCATGGTTTGAGATTTTTGAGTGAAACTATTTTCACATGGTACCTATGAAGTTCTTCTTTTAAAAAATGTGCAACATTCGATTATCGACTTTCAGTTGTTTTTTTTATTCAGCTTAGACAAGAAAGATGGATACTTCGAAAATTCGAGTTATTTTTTAATACGAGTTCCGACGCGGAACTAACGTGGCAGAAACAGCTCGCAATATCAATGTTGCGTTTGGAGAGGGGACTGCTAATGAACGCACCGTGCGATTTTGGTTTAAACGCTTTGGTGATGGAAACTTTGATTTGAAGAACGAACCATGTGGAAGACCGCCCACACAGGTGATTAACAATGAATTGAAAGAGATGGTGGAAGCCGATCCGAGCCAAACTACCCAGGAATTAGCGGCATGGTTTAACGTTACCTTACCAACAATATTGACTCATTTGCGTCAAATCAATAAAATAAAAAAATATGAGAAATGGGTACCTCGTGATTTGACTGATCTGCAGAAAGAAACGTGTGTTGAAACTTGTGTTGCCTTGTTGAATCGATACAGAAATGAAGGAATATTGGATCGAATTGTGACATGTGATGAAAAGTGGATTCTTTACGATAACCGTAAGCGAAAAATGCAGTGGCTGACCCCAGGTCAAACGCCGTAACAGTGTCCTAAAGCAAAGCTTACCAATAAAAAGGTAATGGTAACTGTTTGGTGGTCAGCATGGTATTATTCACTATAGCTTTCTCCGATCTGGTCAAGCAATAACTGCAGATGTCTACTGTGCCGAACTCCGAACAATGATAGCAAAACTAGCAGTGAAACAGCCCCGACTCATGAATCGATCCTCACCATTATTGCTCCATGATAACGCGAGACCTCATACAGCACGAGAAACCGTTTTAACTCTACAGGAACTGCAATTAGAAACCATTCATCACCCTCCGTATTTGCCAGACCTTGCTCCAACGGACTACCATTTTTTTCGTGATTTGGACAATTTTCTACGTGATAAAAAGTTTTCTTCTCAGGAGGCAGTACAAAATGCTTTCACACAGTTTGTCGAATCTAGATCACGAAAGTTCTATCGCAAAGGCATAAATGACCTTCCTATTAGATGACAGCATGGTATAGATAATAATGGTAATTATTTTGATAAAATAAATATGTTAAATTAAAAAAAAAACGACTTTCAATTTTTCAGTACAAATCGGCAATTTCATACTTTAGCCCCTAATATTAATAATAGGTACATACACTAACCGGTGTCTACAGGCATTTTATTAAAATAAAATCACAGTATTACCATACCAACCCAAAAATTCGAAGACCTGTGACAACTGCTATCTGGGTTCGCGTGGTGGATAACAGCCCGCTTTCTCTCACAGAGAGGAAGCTTTGTCCCAGCAGTGGGAGAATTATAGGCTGATCATGCTATGTCAACCATAGAGATAAATATATTACAGTCATTGTATTGTAGAAAATAAAATAGTTTTTTTTTAATATTCCAAGCCCATTAGTATTTATTATAGCCTTATAAAGCTTCAAAATTGATGCAACTGTTTGTAAAATGACAATAGAACACTATGTTATGATGACTATAAAAATATATTCACAAAAAGAAAACACATAAAAACTATAGTGGGCGTTAAAATATTGCAACAAAGCAGTAAACAAAATGTGTTTTTTATTCCAACATTGAAAACAAGAAGTAAATTCAGTGCATTTGTAATCAGTGGGGAAAACAGTAGCCATACGGATGTCGCCTACGTCGTACGTGCATGCACTGGCAATTCGAGAAAATGGCCATGCAATACTGAGCTCTGAAACTAGAAGAAAACTTCTATTTTCATCTAAAATAGCAAGACAAAGAGAGGTGTGAGAGGTCGTGTTATTCTGGTTACAATATTTTTATTGTCCACCAGTTCAAATCCATAAAAAGAACCATCTCAGCATATATTATAAGTAGCACCATAATAAAAGACGTTATTGTTATTTATCTGGCCTAATTCCAGTGTTGTTGGCATATAAATGGCCTTTTTTATTTAGACAGACAGGCCATTCTCGGTCACTAAATCATAATTCGCACGCACGCCCAATTAAGCCAAACGTTTTAGTGAATAAAAAAATGCATATTCATTTTCGACAAGATTGAAGAATATTAATATGACCTTCAAACTGATAGCAATCGAATATTTTGGAGCACAGTAGCGGTTACCAAGAAATTAAGTATTTACATATATTTTGCGTCATCAGAGTATAAGATTGTACAAATTAAGCCATGAATATTCACTCCGTGAATAAATTGTTAAATTAAAGCAATGCCGTATATGATACAACACAAGTGTATTTCTAAAGGTTAAGTTTGAAACCTTATTAGAATTGTTTTTAATTTTTATTTGAGCAACATATACTGAGTAGACTTTAGTACTCGCTACCTTTGACAGTGGAATATAGTATTTTTATTAAAGAACTTCCACCGTAGTCCACCGTCAATCTTCAAACTTTCTTCTTTCATCTTCTTGACTAATGTCCT
The DNA here is from genome assembly GCA_947507525.1 of Apamea epomidion. Lineage (NCBI taxonomy): Eukaryota > Metazoa > Arthropoda > Insecta > Lepidoptera > Noctuidae > Apamea > Apamea epomidion. The sequence continues at coordinate 9,160,470 of OX382238.1, read as the reverse complement.
GTCGAATTTCCCATCGCATAAATTTGTAGATCAACCAAACATATTCTTTTCGTAAACAAACAGAATAAGGATGTAAAAAGTTGCTTAGTTTTATATTTGCTTTCCTATATCATTCGTTTACCACTGAACTATCTCTGTGCTACTTTGTAAACTATCTTTGTGCTATTCTGTAAACAGCAAAAAATATCTAAGCATTGAGATTCTGAGAACGTCTGGAGGTGGTCATTTCGTCATATGTCAATCGACCGTGGTGTGAGTGTGAACACTCAAATTATTGTTCTTAACACGACCGCTCGTCACCGATCTATATCTGTTATGATCCCGAGAAATATAAATGATTCTTTCGCAGAATTAAAAACTCTTCAGTACAAACTTGTGGGAATAATACAACCTACTTTGGAAGTTTGCAGCATTAAAATACACTTTGAGGGACATAAATCGTTGATGTCAATAATAAATGGTTTATAGAATAAATAGATACTTCTACTGAGAGCAAATAAGACAAGAGTGGTTGCAGTTTACTGTTAGCTTTGTTACCAAGGGGCGGTTGAAACGCTACACGTAAAATGAGCCAGGGAACTATGATTTTTAAAAGTTAACATTTGTTTTTTCGAGTTTTTGGGAAAATCATGTGTACCTCTTTCCGTGTGTATACAGCTGAATCTGTTATATTTTGTAACACGTGCTATGTGGAAACTTCTGTGGTAATTCCACAATATGTACTCACATGAGGGGCTGATAGTTGATGGTACAGCAGCGTGCACGTCAGTGGCAACAATTGACTTTGAGATGGCTTAGTAGCTAGCGTAGTACAAAGTTTCAATAGAATAAAAGGTTAGTTTATACTGTTTATATTACTTCTGACGTGAGCCCTATCATACTTATTTTTTTAAATGGTTCCAGGTTTTAATTATCTGTATTACTGCTTAATGACAAAACTTAAATCTAAATGAGAATATAAATTAGCAGCTACATATAACACACATAATCTACATCGTAATTATTTATCCAAGATTATCCTGTCAAACCTAAAGTAGAGATCAAACGCCGTTCATCATAAAACGCTGCGTTCGGAACGCCCGAGTGTGTTCGTCCGAGCTTTTCCCGAACGACACCCATTGATTGATGAACAGACAACTGCCGTGTTTTGCATTCAGCTATTTACGGGTATTTCCTTCGCTTAACCCGTCTAAAGACTGATTAATGGCGACCACCGCTGTCTATTACGCGAGGTGACTGGTGGATGTTTGCTTCACTGGATATGTAAGGAGTACCTGAAGGAAGTCTATTTAGGGACACGTCAGGCCAATTTAGAGGTTAATTCCTTTTTAGTTGTTGAGACAAAAGTTGACGAGTTTTTATGGTTCCTGCTGTAGCAACGTTTAAGTATAAATATTCGAATTTATTTGTAGGAACGTACCTTACTTTCGTAATTGTGGAAAACATCTCGCCAATTTATCACTATTTCGAAAACTTCACGATGTCGTGGCGGTAGATAAGGAATTATAAATGATGGCAGATTTAAACCAATAAAGATAAATCATACTATCTATTTGATACTAGAAATATTCTTACTTAATATCTACACAAGATATTTGATTGTTTTATCAACAAAGATATCGATCTTGATATCGAATATACTCACAAAATCGATCACCACAAGATTGAAGCTGTGAAGTTTCGTTCGCTAATCACCTGTGTGTTTTATGTGTATGTAGATTATTTGGTAACATATTTTTTTTTCTTACATAAAATAATATTGTACAGTACGGTACTTACATAAAATTAACAAAGGTAATTTCAATTAAAGGGGTAGTAATAAGCAGCTGAAGGTACAGTGAAAGACCTATAAACAAGTCCAAGAAAGTGAAACGTGACGATTAAGTTATAACGATTTACAATCATACCGATGTTCGTGAATTAATGGTGGGCTATCCATTTTGCTGTTATTAATTTCCAATTATAATTATAGTGAAGTATAGCGTAGATCTTGCCTCGGCGCCTGCGCCTACGCCACGTTGCGCCGACGCCGACCGAACATAATTTGCAACCTGCTAATAGCTATCGTGAAACTGCACGCTCTAGGATTTGTTGGTTAAGTGAGAGACGGAAGCATTATTATTTTGTTTCACGAATAGATAGTAACATTGTTTTGTGAATTATGAGTGGACTGTAAAAGAATAGTGAGTCTTTTATCAAAATAAATGGTTTTAAAAAATAAATGGTTTTATTTGCTGAGCGTCTTCCTACACGTATTATTTTGTTATTATCTAAGAATACGATTAATTTTATAAGGGCGCTTTTATTAAACAACTTCTAATCATTAATGAGTGTTGTCCCAGAGCTGGGTAAAATTCTCCCTATAAGAAAAGTTACTGTTCCCTGTGTATTGCCTTTTCCAGAATATCTCCCTGATTCAAGTTTTTTTTTAAATGATAACAATATAATTGATATTGAATAAGAGTTGTTACTTTTCCGTTATAAACGTTAAAACATTTCTTGCGTCCTTACTACGCAAGAAATATTTTTAAATACTGGATAAGAGTTCTATTTTATTCTAATTAAAAACTACGTAATGCTGCCTTGCTATGGTTCTTTCATGCTCCTTTTGCCACGTTTAAACATATCTATATCTACACTAAAACATAATTATTGCGACGGAAGTCTGTGCAGCGCCGGCGTAACTCACTATCAATCACAATTTGAATCATTTTGAAAGATATTGCTAATCCATTGCTTCATTTTTTCGTAAAATGTGTCTGCTTAGCAACGTAAATAACGCAATGAATGTTGTTGAACTGTCAAAATTAAACCTATTGCTATTGATAGTGTATTACGAAACTACCCCGCCGGTTAGAGTTACGACGTGCCGCTTCCTGCTTACCGCTCATAAGTTACACCACTCATCAAAAACAGCGTGGGTCGTACCAAAGCTGATACCGGCCTTTCGCATCGTAACTTAACGCGATTGTACTTTAATTTTAGTTATTTAAGCGCCAACCATCTTGCTTTTGATGTAATTGGTCATTAAACTTGTTTATGATACATAATCGTCGTGTGCATATAGACAATAATCGTAGAAGTAAATGTTTGTGATGTGTATAATTTGTCATTCTTACATTTATTTGCTCGTAAATCATTTTGTGGATTTTTACGTAGCTAGCTACGTAGTCATTTGTTTTATTATTAGTATTGGGTAATGCGTATTGAATTCTGCCCACGCGTTTGATATTTGATCGAAAACTAGTTGGCCTGCAAATATATTATGCCACATTTTTTTTTTGAATTCAATATTCAAACATAAATTACTTATGTCAGCTGTACCGTGGTTACGACATACCTACTAAACATTAAACCTATTGAATGCATTGAAATTGGCTGCACTTTCAGATTTTGACATTTGCTAAAACAAATAAATAAAATGTATTTGAAAAATAAATTCAAATAAACAAAACCTACATCAAACAATAACATTGTCAAAATGCAATTCATTTGAAAGCCACAGTACTTCAAAACTGTAATTCAACAAAATTCAATAAGACCCGCGTTCGCGTCTCGCGCTTTAAACAGAACAACTTCCAACTTCCCTGCACTACCCCCCCATAATGAAAAGAAACAAAGACTATTTCAAGTCCCCTCCGCTCTACTTTTTCGTTCTCGCGAATAAAAACGTCTAAAAATACGTCGACTTGTCGGAGGTACTTTTTATGAGACTCGAGTGTTAGCAGACGTACTAAAACTTGTTCACAAGTTTAAAGCTTTATTTTAATTTTCCTTGCACACGATGCCGCCGAGTTTCCCCAAGAAAAAATGTTAAACTACCCTGCACGTGCGAGAAGTAAAGTGCGATGTTTTATGAGAGACTCCTACAAATGAGGTAGCTTAAGGCTGTTATCGTAATGTAGATTGCACAGTTGATTACGAAGAAGTATTTTAGGAACATTTGGTCTTCTTTTTTTTGGGTCTTTAAGTTTTACGTTATGCTAATGACAAAGCGGGAGCTTTTACATGTAATGTGACAGTTTCGATTCGACGATAAGGTGCGACGATAATATCTTCTTATACAACTTAACATGAAAATCCGAACCACATAACATCACGCCAATATTCCCCAATGGGCTAGCCAGAGGTGTTCCTATATTGCACCCACATTTCGCCAGATATTCGCAGTTTGAAGTTTTGAAGTCCCATGTAATAGGGGCGAGACTATTGTCATCAACTGAGCACTAATCCAGGCTTCGGGTTGCTTTGTTACTAAGAAATTCCAGATGAAAAATAAAACTTACATCTGGAAAATACACCAATAGCACTTTCCCCGACCCGGAAATCGAATCCAGGACGTTATGCTCAGCAGTAGCGCCTGCGACTACTAGACCAACGAAACAGTCTGGATCAAGTCCAAGCAATTTCAATCATATCAAAAATCAAGGCTTGATTGATGTATTGACTATAGCTTCAAAACACACGCTATCCTATTTAGTCTCTTGATGGCTTTTACTTTGTGACATATTCATACATATGTACGAACATCTCGAGTGGTTTTCAGCTACGATACATCACTCGATGTCCTCCCTCGGGGTCGTAAGAGACGAAGAGATTATACATTAAGAACATGATGGGTAACATCATACTGCCGGAATTTGGAAGTCCCTTAGGATTGATAGGTCAGACAGCCTTCGATCCGAGTGCTCAGATGTCAGTAGAGAGAAGTGAAACCATGTCTTAGGAGTCATGAATTAGTACTGCGTAACATATTATATCAATCACAATCTGAATCGTTTTCAAGAATATTACGAATCCATTGATTCATATGTTCGAAAATGTGTCTGCTCACCAACGTAAATAACGCAATGAATGTTGAAAGGAAGGCCATTCCTACTGTTAGTGTGCTACGCAATCACCCGGCTGAGCTTTATGCTGATCGTAATAATAACACCGCCATACAAGAGCAAGAACAAAATTCTTTAGAGAAAATGCATAAAGAATTTGAAAAAAAAGAAAACGAACGTCGTCAAAAAACAAAAATTAAACTTTTACACGATCTATTGAAGTCCTGAGAATATAATCAATACCGTACTTACCTATAAGCATTGAATCTTCACGGAAAGGACATAAAACATCAAACAAGTTCTGGGAACAAAGCGAGCTCGATGATAAAATGCCTCGAATTATGCAAATTCCCTCGTTCCCTTCAATAAGGTTTCAATAAAGTAACATTGTCTAAAAATTCCACCTCTTTTTTATGCTGTCAGATTAAACTGAATGTCTTGTTTTACGATTCAGCTTATCTCACAGTTATGAATAAGAATTACTTTTTAGGTGTATAATAAAAAAATAATTTGTTTAATTTATCTTTTATGGTTTCATTACCGAAGACTTGTCCTACTCCAGGGACAATGAAAGCTTGATAATAATATCCTATAGATAATAATATTGGATTTAGATGGACCATCTTTGAAGCCGCTTTTGGAGGAATTTTATCATGGGTCTATGGGATCCAACGACTAGACTACAAGATCGCTACTGTGCTCTTACTAGACCAATAAATTATAGAGACAAATGCTAAATATTCTAAAATATCTGTAACATTGTAATACAAAGCATTCTATCCAGCCACTGCTGCGGTGTAAATCTAATACTAACGATGTGTGACTATTCTCTCCCTTTTGTTAAGGCAGCTCCACTTCGGTACCTAAATACAAAGATTTAAATCCTTAGATTCGTCTTCACCGTACTTAGTCGCATACTGAGAAGAGTCCGCTCACACAATAATACTAGCGTTTCCATGTCAACCAAGTCAAGTCACTACGTAATTGCTAATCTACAACTGTGTTCTATTTTATTTGTTAAGATATTTATTTTAAATGTGCTCCTTTTTATAAATAACCCATTATTGTAAAAACTATTATTAAAGGTGTCAAAACGAAATAGAAACGCGGCCATCTTTTGACGCGGTAGGAAGAATCTTACGATTTAAATCTTTGCCCTAAATATTTATCTATACACATGTCAGGCATTGTGCACCGTAGTTAGGAAACAATGGAGTTCCATGCGAGACAGAAAGAGTAAGCTGCTATTTATTAGCCCTGAATAAGGACTTGTATGTGAAACAACACCTCATACTTGAAATTGTAAAGTCTAACATACAACTTAGGATTTATGGCTAGGGAAATCTTGGATTGTATTGCGTAAATTGTTAGTCAAATAGCATTGGCTATACAGAGCCGATTATTACAATAATTGTAAAACAAAACGGAATACACCTTTTGATAAAAACCAAACATTTAAAATGCATCGTCTAATGATACACACAGGAACCTAAACTGAGTACCTACCTACATCAATCTGCCTAGCCTCACAACTAATTGGGGTCGGCTTCCAGTCTAACTAGATGCAGCTGAATACCAGTATTTTACATGGAGCGACTACCTATCTGAACTCCACAAACCAGGTTTTGGGTCATATGATAACCCTTGGTAAGACTTGTTGTAAGAATTTTGGGCTTCTGTCTACTCGGAACGATTGTCAAAGATCTACGAATGACAACCGGGACCAACGGCTTAAAGGTCTTTCCGAAGCACAGAGGGGTCCTACCTACATTCCGATATTATGCAGTTCATATCGAAACACGTCGCCCCGATTTAAAATTTTCAGACGTAGGTATCGGATATTCTTAATGTAGATACTACGATTTTCTTTATCAAAAATACGGCAACGTTCGCCTTAGGCTGGCACTTACTTCCAAATGTAGGATGTAAGATTTAACAGTCATTTATTCAGTGCAGACTCAGGAGCGATATTTCAAGGCAGTTAAGGAGAATTTTGTGTATCTTATCTTAATCTTAAATTGTAGGAAGTAATCGTTAAAGTTAGCTCCAATAAAATTTTATTGGACTTGCGAAGTTAAGCGGTGGTAAAAACTACGACTGTTCAAATGCTCATAGATATGAATACTTTTCGAAAATTATTTGAAAAGTTTAGTTCGTTTCAGTTCACGTAGGGAACTACTTCCTTCTATCATTATCATTAACCCCTTTTTTTATTTAGGGCTGATTTTACCAAAGTCAGATATTTTTTATACTTGGAACAAAATTGACGTCTGACAGTTAGCTTAGAAAAACAATCAAACATTCAAAATTTATTCTCAGGGTAAGAGTAAGTACTTCTTCTCACCTACCGCCTGACCGAGGTCCTCTCCGGACACGGATGTTTCGGGAGGTTCCTGCACATCATCAGGCGGGAGGAGACGCCCGCGTGTCACCACTGCGAGGATCGCCCAGAGGACACGGTGGAGCATACGGTGGAGGTCTGCCCCGCTTGGGCAGAGCACCGCCGTGTCCTCGTAGAGGCGATCGGCAGCGGCGGCGACCTCTCGCGTCCGGCCCTGGTTCAAGCCATGGTCCGGGGCGAGAGGGAGTGGGAGGCGGTCACCTGCTTCTGCGAAGCAGTCATGCTAGCGAAGGAGGTGGCGGGATGGGCGAAGGAGAGATCCTCACGCCTCAGTCGCCGAGGGAGACGCTCCGGGCGTCGGGAGCCGCGTGACGACTCCCGGCCACCGTAGGCGCGGGCCTGCGGGCGGAGAGCAATGGGTAGCTCTCCGTCCGATCAGGACCAGGCCCGTGCCGGACGGCGCGTATGTGTTCCACGTGCGCCTCAGAGAGATGTCAGCGTAGTTGACGGGGCCCGACAGGGTCGAAGCCTGCCGGGGTAGCGGGATCGTCCGAAAGGGTTACCGCTGCCCTGGTACATAAAGGGCTAAGGAAGGAACACGGGTGGGTTTTAGTCAGTAAGAGTCTGACACTCCCTTCTGCTCCACCCAGAGCGGGAGGGGTAATTTGATGATATCCCATCCTCAAAAAAAAAAAGAGTAAGTACTTCTAGGTATAAAAGTTTGGTGAAATTCACCCTTAGTCGACTTTTCACGGTTTAGCTACCTTAGGGCTTTCTAGTTATTCTTTGCTTTTTAGTTATTCGAGGAATAAAATTAACGTTTCAAAATTAACAGTTTCTGTGTAAAATAACTGTCAAATTTCAAAATTATTACTCGAATATAGTTATAATAATAATAATAAATTTATTTCAGACCAAGTCCATAAAACAACACACATTACAATTTTATACACAAAACATACAAACACATACCTACACAAAAAATACACTAAAACAACTTATTTTAAATATTGGAATGACGCTCGATGAGTGGTCATCCATTGCGATGTGGCAATGGATGACTGTCTATCCTGTCGGCTACTATAGCCACCAAGCTGTTGGAGCTGTCGCGCACTCGTCGCATCAGGGATGCTATCCGTCTCCGCATCAGTGCGTAAAAATCTGGCACGCCATTCTCCGCGAACATCCCCGATGCACTGCAAAACCGCGGCAGCCCCAACATAACTCTGAAGGCGTTATTGTATTGGACTCGCAGAGTATTGTACGGGCTTTTTGTATAGCTGACCCATAGGGCACACGTGTACATAGATTGGCAATACGCTCTAAAGAGTGTAATTTTCACCTCCCCAGTACAACGTGCAAACCTACTAACCAGCATGTTACATCGAACTGCCAATGCTCTGCGTTCCCTCTCCACGTCCACATCGTCGGACAGACTATCGGTAACCCAATGCCCCAGGTACTTGAACTTCATGACCCTGGAAAGCTGAGCGCCCCAAAAATTATCAAATGATTGAAAAATCAGCCCTTAGTCTTATAGTATCATTATCATAACTTGATATAACGTCCTCTCTGTGACTGCAAATATGACTGTGATATAATTTTATGGAATGTTTTGCATGTCATGTGTGTGTGTACCTGTATACTCATCTTTTGACAAATAAATGATCTCTTCTCTTTTATCTCTCTCTCAATAGGTTGGAGTAAGCTAAGGGCTGATTTTTCCAACTCCAGATAATTTTATCGGAGGAATAATTTAAAATTTTTGACAGTTCTTCCATACAAAATCTGTAAGACATCAATTTTATCCCACGAATAAAAATTATCTGCCGATTGAAAAATCAGTCCTTAGTAATATTGCTGTAACTCAATTAAGTACCCAAATCTACCTGATTCTACTGAATCTATCTATCTTACTAATGAATGTTGAACTTAATTTAAGTGAATCCACAGCAGTCATAGTTTACTTCAAAGCCATATGCTCACAGTTACCCACTTAGGTAGGTACTGTAAGCTACACCCATCCACGGGCTTAGCCCCAGCATCAACTTTACGAATATATAACTAGAGCCCCGTGTACTTCACTAATAGTAAGACTTCCCCCAGTGGTAACATGAAAAACGGTTTTTGCCAGGGAAAGTTTCCTCGTCCGCAATATCCCAGCTAAGCCGGATTTGCAACTCACTTCCGGCTTCTTCCCTTTCTTTTTAATTAAAACACTTTTATGGATACTGGAGAGATTTTAAAATGCAAGTTAATTGAAGTGATACGTGACTTTAGACCCGCTCCGTTCCTTCCTGGATTAATTCTGGATTACATATTTTGCTATAAAAAGTATCGTAAAAGCGGAGATTAAATGTTGCGAAATATGAAATGAATTCTTTTTTTGTCGACTTGAATCCGATCGAGTTTCCCGTTTGTCGGTTTGGTACGGAGATTATGAGCCTGTGGATGAGTACAAAATACAAATGAACATTTTGTGTTCGATTTTGAGAACAGATTTTGAACATATAGTTATTTTGGTGTAAAGTACCGATACGTTAAAATTATGTTTACACCAGAGTAAGTCAATGTTGCTAACAATGAATAATTGCTGACAGGAAACTACTTAATGAATGAGTGGCAAGAGAGGAATGTCTTCGAATTATTGACATTTGCGGTAAACAAGAGTTGTATATGTATTATCCTTAATGTTATATTTTTTTGTCTCCTTTACCCTTTCACACGCTGTCTACATCTCTCTATCTATTGTCCTATAGCAAGTATGCTGGAAGGGATTTCTTATGAAATAAGCAACACCTCTGTACCAATTATTTAGATTATATAAGCTAACGCTTAAAATAATGATATGTACATGTAAAAAAATAAGCAAAATAATCATAGGGCATCAAAAAATTCGTCCGCATCGCTGTCAACAGGAACAGTTCCTCTGTACCTATTTGTCTGTTCTGTTTTTTCTTGTCTGTTTAATATGTGAGTACATAAATGGTAAAACAAATAAAATAAGAGCAACACACCGCATCAAAACAAGAAAGATACATTTCAGTTCAACTGAAAGAAGACATCCTTTTCATATTTTATTTTACCTTTTTTGTTTTCATCAGTCTTGCGCGACACCTCTCAAGCGTCATACTTGACAGGACACATGTCTTGCAGGCTTTCTCCGTTTTTCTTTAAACATACGGAAATATTACGAATACGAGGGTTGAGGCGGGTTGAGTCGGGTTATGCTTGCGATTAATCATTGAGCATTAACCCTTATTCGCCGTTTAACGCGTTAAGTACGTGCTTATAAGTTTCTCTCGCTTAACGTTCCGTCTTTATTTGACGAGTTTTATTCCCGCTTTATTTTCGTTTCGTATTTGAGGTAGGCCAAATATTGAACGAGCTTAAAATAGGAGGTTTATTATTCTTGTACCGATCATCGATAGGGATCTATCTGCCATATGTTGGGGTTCTTTTGAAGATGGATACAGAAGTGTGTTTACGTATATAAATATGTTGATAAAGCAATCATTCTGAAGTAAGACAGAGCAAGGCAATTTTATTATGTAATAAAAAGTTCCTAATTTCTTACACAAGTTAGCTCTTATCAAAGGCTAGCAATACAAATAGGAAAATCCAATAATTTTACTCAAATCCTTAGGATTAATTAATTAATTGCAAATTAAAACTTTATTTATTTGCCTTTGTTGTCCTGTCCCAAAGGCCTCCCTTTCTCCTTTCCAATCCTCTCTGTCATGAGTTAGTGTGGACCAATCCTGTCTGTAGGCGTCAAGCTAACCCCGCCATTTTCTCCTGGGTCTGCCTCGAAGTCACCGGAAATTAAAACTTTACGATTAGTTTATTCGTTAATTTCCTATTCATCCAACCTTTAACCGGACGTCGAGACCTCAATGAAAGCTTCAGCAAATCGACAGCAATTAAAATGTCTAATTACAAAATAAAACTATTCAATGTGCCGATATAAATCCGAACCCACTTAAAAATATATTTTCATTCGAATAGAAATAATACAACCCCATTATTATCCCTAAAAAGATCCACATTTCTTTTTTCATTTCAAAAAACCAATTTATTTCCTACAAAGACGTATTCAATAGCCCTTTGTTATTCGACGGAATTGATTCGTGGTTTATTCGATTCGTGGATTCTTATCACATAACGACGGTAATATCTGCAATGGTTTGGCAGATGGGACGTTAGCATGGTCCTTACTACCCGTAGCTCGTAACTCGGCCAGGGTACTTCCACAATGAGCGTCCACATTCGTTGAAATGGTAATGGGTTACGGTCGGTAGTTTGAGTACGTCCGGGAAATATATCGCCGATTTGGCTAGGTAAGATATTTTTAGTGCTCAGATCCTTTGTGTCTGAAGTATTTTTTGTTTATTTTCGTGAATAAAAATGTGTTTTAAGCCGTATTTTCTGAAGAGCAACTTTACCATACTCTTTTAAATAAACAGAATTCAACAGAAAACTCAGAAAATAAAAACTATCTCGACAGAAATGAGGCAGATAGGAATCTAAAAGACTTCAGCTGCTGAACAAAGATAAAAAAAAACCTTTTTCAACTTTGCTTAAATAGAAAACTCTAGATGCCAAGCCAGAGCTATCTCCTCTCTAAATCTGGCTTCCATCGACTTTATTAAGTAACGAAATAAGAATTTCTCGCACGTAGTACGAAAGTTAGGACAAGTAACAAATGAGACGTGGAAAAATCGTCGAAATATGTGAGCCGAGTTGATTTTCCCCGAGAGGTTTCTTTCTTCGTTCTTTCTATGGGTACTTTGATCTAACACGTGTATGGTGTTTCGTATTAATGGCGACGATTTATCCTCGTTTCAAATATCACCTGAAATATTGATGTGAGCTTAGGGACTGGTATTTTTGGTGTTGTTTGATCTCGAATTTTATTAGACGTCAACGTGATTTTGGAAGAGTTTCTCAGTGTGTTACCTGTTTGACTATTAATGTAACAAGATATGACATGAACCTAGTAGGTAAGACATAGTCTGATAGGTCTGATCTGTAACCAACTGTAACTGCATCCAATAACATAAAAAAAATGTATCATCAACAGATAAATGTTGGTCCTTGGCAGCTCTGGATAGAGAAAGATGGAAAGAGAGTAGGAAAGCCTTTGCCCAGCAGTGGGACATTCATGGCTAATAAAAAATAAATAAATCATCAACGGGAAACTTTTATACTGATACTGTTACATACGCAGAAAACGCTCGCAAATCACATGGAGAAAACCTTTTCCTAATCAAAGAAGCATTAAAATCGATAAAACTCCTAAAATAGAATCAGATGTAGACCGCGGGAGTACTGTAAAAGATTCTACTTATCAATACCACATGTAATTGATAGGTCGGTTTAATATACCCTAGGGTTGTATCAATTTACTGGTAGTAGTAGGAGCGAACCGCGATCGTCCCTCGGGCTTCTAACCATATTTATGGGACCCTGGCGACTTTAATTTCCAGTTCGGTTTTCTAATCGAAGTTTATAGTTACAACTTTAAGTCTGATCATTATTAATGGTGCAGGAAAATCATTTAAATTCTGGTTGTAAGGTACCAGGCTTAATAGATTCACACTGTTTTTCGGTAGGATTGAAATTAAAATCAATCAAGGTGGACGGGAATATTGAAGTGTCAATATTTTAGAGATAAATGCTTGATTGCAGTGCGCCCGAATCAAGCTCGCGTAATTTTGGGTCACATCCGTCCGACACCCCAATTTGGGTATAACCGTTTAAATAAATTAACTTATTTCTGATTTTCAACGGTATGGACGTCGGCGTTTTTGTCCAAGTTCAGTTGAATTCCTTTGAAGTCACGGTCATGCAGTCTTTTCTGCTGAATTTCTAGAGCCACTCCAAATTGCTAAAAGAACATAAAAACCTGAATATCCATATTTTATGACAGCAAATTAACATACAAGGCGTCGGATTGCAGTATGACGAGAGGGAAACTTTAATATATTTTTATGAAAGGCGTTTTGGCGCGAAACGTGAATGATTAATGGCCGACCCTTCACCCGAGATTCGCTTCCGTCCAAGCTAATTCCGGAAAGTTTTCGCTGAAACGCTCCGTTTTTTTTATTAATTAAGCCATCTGCTCTATATAAAACTCAGTAAGAACCGAGTAATATTTCCAAATTGTTCTAATTAACTGTATAAACTTTGAGTTTTCTTAGCAATCCTAATTTTAGATAAGCACTTTCCATTACCCAAAAAAAGAAAAAGAGGTCTTATCTTAATCCGTGTTTCTTTTTCCTGGCGCAAGAATATTTCTTACTAAAAATATTCACGAGGACTAGCCAGATGCAACAGAAAAGCTTTATAAATGAATTAATGTGAGCAAGGCAAAAGACTATTATAAAAGAAATCCTGGGATGAAACTAGTTGCTTATAATATTAGATCTTACTACGCGTGTTCTAGGCCGATAACATGACTTTATTGGTAGACTAGACTGCCAAAACTATAAAGATATGAAAATTTGTGATCGATTGCCAAGCCACATTTCCATTTAAAGAGATTTTGCAAAAACAACTTTCCGTCCTGTCAGATAAAAAGCTGTATCGTTTCTTTCGAGACTGTAATATCCCACCCCACCTATTATCCTTTCTTTCCTTGGCACCTAAACAATGGGTATGTTTATCCTAACTTTCATGATTACAGTTTTTTTCCAAATAGATAGGTACATTGTTATTCGTATCATACATCGCAATCACGTCCAAATTATCGTAGAAACGTTCGTTATCGAAACCGAATCGTATATATGTCGTTCTGTATCACCACATATACATTCATAAACAAAATTTCAATAGGTACAGTCGCGTACATAAATTTTACAAACGCATCGTAACAATTGGGATATCCGATTTATTCCCACCGAAATCGAATCTAACACCAAATTGGATTTTGAATTACGGCGACGGATAAACAGAGATTTAATCATTTTGTATGTAAATATGCAGGCATGGTATTACCTTTGTTTGGTTTGTTTCGCACTTGTTACTTTGTACGATACGGTTTGTTGTTTTTGCATATCAATCAAGGGTTATTTATTGTGTTGTGGTTTATTAGTTGACTTTTCATGGGATTTCTGACTGTATTTATAAATATTTGGAGCTAGTTTATGGGTGTGAAAGCAGAAGTCTCATTGGCTCGTAAACAATCGTGTTCTTTATGGAATTTAGCGGTTGCAATGTGTTTTAAAACAAAAAATAAATTACCAACACACCGACATACAAAAGAAACCTTCATCTGATATATTATCAAAATATTCAATTGTACTAAGGGCTGATTTCACCCAACGCCAGATAATTTTATCCAAGGAATCATTTTTAATGTTTGACAGTTCTTCCATACAAAATCTCTCGTCTCGACGTCAATTTTATTCCACGAATAAAAACTATCGGTCGATTGAAAAATCAGCCCTAAGTAGTCAAGTAACCAAGACAACCTCACAGAAATAACAACGGAGATATAAACAAATAATAAATAAATAATAAATATTCCACAACTATCACACAACGCCATCTAGTCCCAAGCTAAGCAGAGCTTGTGTTATGGGTACTAGACAACTGATAAACATACTTATATATTTCTAAATACATAAATATTATAGATAAATTACACCCAGACACAGAACAAATGATCGTGCTCATTACACAAACATTTGTCCTGGGTGGGAATCGAACCCACGACCTCCGGCATAGCAGTCAGGGTCACTAACCACTAGACCAACAGGCCTGTCAACAGAATGAGAGTAGCTTCCAACTAGACATGTTTAACAGACAGAGTAAAATGCAAAAGGAATGTACTTCCCGCTCCGTTTTTTACATTTTAGATCATGCGGCGTCTAGACACCGCCGGTTAGCTCTTCAACGCTAAGTTCCCAACAAAATTAATATTTCTTTCAAAGCCGCTGGCGAGCTGATAAATGAGCTGTTTATCAAACATCTCCGTCCGAGTAATCACATTGAAATCTGCGCATAATGGGTAACTGCCGCTACCCAGCTGCTGTTTCGCTGTGAAATCATCTAAATTGTATCCCACGGGCACAAATCTCATCTCGGTTTGAACTGGATCTTTCGAATTTCAATAAGGATAAAACGCATTTAATAGCCTTACCTGGACTGCGTGTAATTGAATAAGGTCTCTTGTCTTCACTTCAATCGTTTGGAGATTAATCTGTTGGCCTGTAACAGCTCTACTTCTTGTAGTGTTGATAGTCAAATTAGCAATATGGTCTCACATAATAATAGGGTGTTATGTTAAGGCCGTTCACACACACTGTTTTGTAAACTTAACTCTACAAAAAGCGCCAATTTGCACGCACATAATCCTTTTCACATACACTGCCTGTATATTTAGTAACCAGTCTAGAAGGGAACTGTGAATGTGTGAAAAGGGCCTTAAGGTTTGATGTCAGATGCCAGATGGTCACCGAAGATTAGCTTTAACGATTTAGTTCTAAACCGTCCCCTAGGAAGTTTAGGTGTAAATACGCATAACAGTTTCTTGGGAGCCAGTTCACACATTTTAACAACTTATGGTTGAGATTGTGATGTTGATTTTACTGAGAAGTCTGTTTTTGTTAAACCATATTTAACAGTCATGCTGAAATTCTTTATTAATATAAATGGTTCTTTCTACCTGAAAAAGTATCATGAAAAAACTTTCCAATTCCAGAAAAAATCAAAGCAAGACATTTAAAATTCCTTTCTTTTCTTCAATGGCGTAATATTCTTTGAAAAGTAAATAATAGCTGCTAGTTATGATAATGTTCGCGCGGAAAGAACGAGATCGGTCCGGGAAATGAACGCCATTCTTCAAGCGCTCGCCCCGGTGATTGGCGCCTCGAGTTTCCCTTCACCTATATACGTATTGAATGTGAAAAATTGAGTATTTATCTTGTTGGTTTTTGTAGGGAAATAATGAAGGTTTGCTGCTAAATATAGGACAGACTTGGGAACTGTCTTGAGAATGTTTAGTCTAGATTCATTCTTGGTAGTGGGACTGAAGAGACTATATAGGTATAGTCATCATCTGCCTAGCTTTTTCCCAACTACATTGGGGTCAGCTTCCAGTCTAACCAGATGCAACTGAATACCAGTATTTTACATGAAGCGACTGCCTATCTGACCTCCACAACCCAGTTACTGGGTAATAATATAGGCCTTTGTAAAACTGGTTGTCAGACTTTCAGGCTTCTGGCGACCCGTAACGACTGTCAAAGATCCACGAATGATAGCCGGGATCAACGGCTTACCGCGCTTTCCGAGGCACGGAGGGGTCTTGGTATGTGAAGATGGTCACCCATCCACGGACCAACTGGGGCAAACGTAGCTTAACCTCATCGATCGACCTATGCGGTTGTTATTACTTAACCACAAGCCCCTCGCCACAAGCCCCTCTGAAGAGAATGATAATAAAACATGAGTCGTCTTTTGTCATACAGAATAATAAAGTTCGGATACCTACTTATCCTGTCTTGAGTTAGATACAGGTCACCACACAGCGTCGATAAAAGTCAGTATAAAAGTTTTGACAAAATGTAAAAATTGTGCAGAGTTTTACGGCAGGTCTTAAAATTCAAAAGCGGTTTTAAAAACTAAAGTTTGGCTTGAAGAGTTATCGTAAAAGTAAGTATAGCACCCAGGTGCAGCGAATATTAACGGTAAAGCACGTGATGCCTTGACAGAATTGGAAATGTTAACATTGCTATAAAATGTCTAGACGCAAAAAATCGCATGCTATACTTTTGGCGCCCACTTGCACTATCTGCGCTCGATATCGCTTCTAATAGTCGATTTGCTTATAAAAAAGGCACTAGAGAGAGTAAAATAAAAAGCGCGAGGGAAGTCGATAAGACCACTGAGCCCTCGTTATCTTGGGTCATAAATTACCCCAACACCCTCGGGGGTTCAGGTAGGTGCCTCCCAGGCAGGATCCTTCGAAACGCTATGAGGATTCCGGGAAATGAAGTGACTACGTGATCCAATTGCGATTTTAGGTGCATTCGATTTATGTGTGTTTTTAGTAGACACGCGACTTCTTCAGACATTTGATAGGTCGTTTGTTTTGACGACTCGATAATAGAACAAAGGTGAATAAAACGTTCCTGCACGAACAAATAGGAATCGACACCAATGGACAATTGGACAACTTAAAAAAGGAAAAATCGGAACGAGTTAGAATCGATTAATCAGCGATTCAATTCCGTAACGTTCGATTCCTGTTAAAATGGTAATAGAGATCGGTTTTATAGGACTTATTTCTCGTTCTCAAATGTCAAATTAGGGCAATTTCAATGAACATTGGAGTTTCGTTATTGCACGTAGTAGATTAATCACTGTAGATAACAGACTGCGATTTCCGAGTTTTAAACGGTAATAAAGGAACCCGATAAAGTTTTACTTTCTCTTAATCTTTAATGAACATTTAAGTTATTTAATGGCTCACTAAGTCAACTGGTTATACCTACATGGGAAGAAAATGTTGCAACTTTACTCCATTTTTATCTGTCTCCAATATAAATTAGACCCGATTTATATCCTACTTAAACTTTTCGTTTCGAACAAAGCTCGTGTCAACTTTTACATCTAATTTTTCACAGCACGAAACAATGTGCGGAAGTAGAATTACGATTAAAGTTAGACAATAAATCCAGCAGTTCCGACATCCGCCCGCAACCGCATCTGACAGCCTAATACATATTGATACAATATTGGTGAAAGCGATCCAAACACTTTCTATTTCGACACTTTGAAAACTGTCTCATCATCCTTCTGTTTTAGGCATTAAGTTGTAGTTTCCCGTGGCAGTAGGCCCGTCTGGCTGTACCAATAAGTTTGTTTATTTTGAATTTTGACAAATATCTGCAGGTGACGGGTGTGCGGTTTCCCGGCACGGATGCGTGTGACATATTGCTTTGATAGCAGGTTCTGTACATATACTGACGTCATAAATTATATGAATTGGTATGAAGAAAGTGGTCAGCTATTTATATCGGGGGTTTTTTGTAAAGGGAAGCGAATTTGAAGATGACCCTTTTTTATGACTGAAGTTTTTGGGTTATAACTCGAAGCATGTGGTCACACTCAGAAGGTACTCTTCCTGCATTATGTATTTCAGTCACACTGAAATACATAATGCAAGACTTAGCCTGGATTTTCCACTTTTTGACTAGCTACTTCTCTGATAGGCAGTCGCTGATTGTAAAATACTGGTATTCTGCACCCGCTTAGACTGGAAGCCGATGCCAACATAGTTGGGAAAAGGTTAGGAAGATGATGTTGCTGGCTAGGTACTTCTCTGAGCTCAAATCTCAGAAATATATTATTTATAAAAACTGCTTACAGATAGTATTCCCGTCGCCGCCGATTCAGACAGTCATTAACATTAATAAGCCAATTACTGAAATGAGTGAGGCAAAAATTTCTCCCTTCATTTCCCTCCCTGTGAGGGCCGACTCGTCGAGACACTATTTATTTTTACGCTCCTAATGAGAACTGACAATCGCTAAAAAGAAATGTCTGGTATCGATCCCATTTAGAAATTAAGCAAGCCGAAAATATGAATTGTAAACAAAATTATGATTTAGGTTTTAACCAACAGTAGAGTTAAAGCTTTTAGCTGATCGAAATAATAAGAACAGACGCTTTGTCTTTGTTAGTAACAAAAACACTTAGTAAAATTAGAGAGGGATAGACTTTTTTCTTATAAAACAAAGTTAAATCCGAAAATTAGACCAAGTCCGAGAGAGTTGAATAGAATTATGAACTTCAAGCTTTTATCTTAAACAAAACTAAGGAGCTTTATTTCTACAAGAATATTGTATTTTTTTATAATATAGTTTCAAAAACCTACTTTTTACTGGGCACTATAGCGGTTTACAAATGGTGGCGGACTGCCACTGACGTGGCAGCCTGACAGATGAACACTTATGATTTGACACCAAGAGGCCCTGATATGGGCACGTTATAAGTCGTGAAAAATGTGGTAAAAATATAAAAGTTTAACCCTCAATGAAAGCCTTTTAAATAATCGGACTCACTCCGACCTATTTACACTGAACCGAAAATTCAATAATAACCGACAAAAAATAAACATTTGCAACAAAACCCGATAGTCAATAAGTACAACCATACCAAAATACTGCCGTCCATATTCCAAAGAAAATGTCATAAATAATTTGTCACAGAGATTGCCCAGATAGCCCAAGTCAACGTGTTACGCGTGACACCGGTCGAAAATGATTGGATTACCGCTCTGATCAAATTAGGAATGTCTTGTATTTTCCGCTTCCCTACGTTGCGCGTATCGAATTTGAGGGCAATTTCTGGTAGCCGTTTTGATTGCTGGTAATTGAGTAATATTAGGGTAGAGAGGGTAAAGTTAGAAAGGTCGGTGTGTGGTGTCTTGTGTATTGTTTTTTTTTTTATTGCAAATATAGCTCGCGGAACAAAGGACAAAAATAAAGGTCTCTAATTTCATCAAAATCCAAACAAAGTAATTTATTTCACATAAACTTACATGGGCACTTATGAAACGTCAGAAGCTAGGTGCACGGTTCCAATTGGTCGTTTCCCGTGGAGAAGAACTGGCAAGAAACTCCACGGTTACGCTTTTAAAAATAATTGGCTTTTAAAATGTTTCCAAATTACAGTGTTAACAGGTATGGAGGACAGTGTGGCCTGTCAAAAAGTACCAGGTACTTAACAAAATCGACGTCAACATTATGTAGGTACCTACCTATTGATTTAATGAAAAATGGACCTGTGGCCTTAAGAAGATGGCTGGGATAGACTGGATGCGGAAGACGGAGGACAGAGTGTTGAGGCGCAGTCCGGGAGAAGCCTATGTCGAGTGGACTGCGATAGGCTGAGTTGTTTGAGTATCAAGTTTTCTTCACTCAAACTCATTTATGATTTAAATAACCAATAGCAATCACAGGAATGTAATAGGACCTAATCTACATTTGCGATTTATTTGCCAAAACTGTAAACAAATATTAGTTTATGGAAAAATAACTTTAAACCCTACACAATAAAGTTCAGTTTACAATACAACTTCAAACATTTTTATAACTTTTTCTATAGTGCTAGTCACTCTGAAATCAACTTAATTACCTACCATTTGAATAAAGTTGATATTTGTTTAACTTGAAATAACATCAATTCGAAACATAACTTTGAATAGACTTTACATAAAATCATTGCATAGCGAACGAAGCCACCTCAAGTCATAATAAACCCTTTGAAATTCATAACCCAAGCTCTTGACATAAAGCAACAAGGCTACCTACAATCAGAGTCAAGACTACCTTTAAAACGCATAAAGTAACTATCTAATCGGCAACTTAAAGGCATAAATATTTAAAGACACAACTATTTAAAGGCATAATTAATTCAAGGTAGCGTGCAGACGTCCTACCTGGCTGTGGTTCCTGTACCCTCAATTTTAGTGCCCTGTAATATATGGGCCGTAAACCACACTTATCACAACGCACACAAATGCGTCCATAAAATCTGTACTATTACGCTGATACCGTTAAAGTTATGTGCAAGGAAGTTTGTACGTGTTGCTTGGAATATTAACTTGAAGTCTTACATTTTTGGGCTCTAACGATTTTTAGGGTTCCGTACCCAAAGGGTGCCAACTGCCAACGGACCCTATTACTAAGCCTCAGCTGTCCGTCAGTTTGTCTATCAGCAGGCTGTATCTCATGAACCGTAACAGGTAGACAGTTGAAATTCACAGAGTGTGTATTTCTATTGCCTCTATAACAACAGATAATAAAAATAAAATAAAGTTAAAAATTAAAAGGTTACAAGATTTAATTTTTTTAATGTAGTGTTATATATGTTACGGTGGTACGGAACACTTCGACCGAACCGTCCGACTCGCACTTGGTGGTTTTTTTTAAATAAATTATAGCAATATTCTTAAAAACAAGACTGATTAATTTATTGACACTAGCAAGCATTTCTTAGTACATGCAAAACCTTTTAAGAATGCAAATTAGTTAAATTCTTAAAGCACTTTCTAACACGACAACTCTAAACGACAACACCTACTCGAAAGTTGCGACAGTCTAACCCACACAAAGCGGTGTGCCTAGATAAAATATCATAAGTGAACCCGCCACAAAAAGTTAGTCCGATAATAAACTTCTATTATAAAGAGCGTCTTCGACTAATTTACGACGAGGTCCATGCAGCCCCACCCTCACTAATCCATACTTATTAAGGATAATGGGGAACCAATGAACAACTTTTCGTCCTTTATCTGGACCCATAAATATCGGCTATCACGCGTCGCCGGTAGCCAGAGGTGTCGAAAGTGCGATTTTACGGGCCTTTTATTACATTTTCGTGTAATAATTTTAATGCACAGCAGAATGTTTGATTAATCTGGGTATACACATTGAGACATATTGAGGTTTCGCTGCATAGTTTATGAGTTTAGGGTTAGAATAACTTGGAAATGCTGTTTGTAGCAATGTTTGATTAAGAACTTTATACGGCATTATGAGGAAAAGAACAGCGTCTATATAGGTTGCACGAAAGCTCAACAGTACACCGAAAACATATAAGACAAAGTGGACAGTCCCTTTATAAGGCACTGTGTACGGAGGCACGTGCCAATGTGTGTTGGGCTACGTCATTGTTAGTTGTTTTAGTTTGTAAAAGTTTACTAACATAATTTTAAAGTCATTATTTAGTAACAATGACTTAAAAATTATGTTAGTAAACTTTTTCAAGTACTCACAATCTATATAGTATTAGTATAGGTACTATATAGATTGTGAGTACTTGTAGTCCGAAATAAAAAATATATACAGGCTGATTTTTTAAAGACCAGCCAAATTTAAGGATGTGGTACAAACCATCAAACTGAACAACTTTCTACATGGGACCAACATCGTAATCGCGAATAAAAATTCAGCCGTCCCATACATTTAGGTCGAGTAGGTATTGAAGTTTTCTATGGGACAGTTGATAAAATTTTCGCGATTACGCTATTTGTCCCATGGAGAAAGTTGTTCAGTTTGATGGTCTGTACCACATCCTTAAATTTGGCTGGTCTTTAAAAAATCAGCTTGTATAGCATTTTTTTCGTCTTGTAATATATTGGCTAAGAAAGATAAGTGAATACATGTACCTGTTTTATAGGCAATAAAACAGGCAATACCTACATATTGCAAAAAAAATTATGAGAAAAAATATAAAGGGAGTGCCTGATGATGCGTGAATAATATGCGTTGCTTCTTGATCGGCAGGGTTATAATTGGGTACCCGATGTCAAACAAAATAAAAAGGATTGTCATTTCGAATGGGTTACGCTATAAGGGTGCCAATTTCATATCAAATCTTCAATCTTCATGTAACAAATACTGTGGAAAATAGATAGGTATTGGCGCCGATTCCCTTGTTTACAAACTAAACTAAATTTAAGTTCAGTGCATCTTTTTCTTTCTATTTCACTAAGAAAAGGACAGAAAATAAATATTAGTTTAGTCCCTGTCAAATTAAGATACTCCATAGACAAGTTTAGACGTGATTAAAAAATTGCCTACTAAAAATACGTCAATTTACGTCAGGCGCTGACTAATTTGACAGGACTAAACTAATATTTATCTTCTGTCCTTTTCTTAATGAAATAGAAAGAAAAAGATGCACTGAATTAAATTTAGTTTAGTTTGTGAATCGGCGCCATTGTATCCTAAATACGTCGTTAGTTCAAAATCGTGGTAAACAACTTCTTGGATTTTATCGCCGTGTTATTTATTGGCGACGTTCTCCCGATTGTGTTGGTGTCCTTTATTATCCAGTTAACCTTTCAGAATTGTTGCTTTATTAATTAAACTGACTAGATTTAACTCATAATGCCCCTTTAAAAAAAGGACTACAGGTATTTCACACTGAATTTCTGAATTGAAAATATAAAGTTGAGAACTTGTCGAACTCTACTTTAGCATAACTTAAGGTTCTTTACGTAAAAAAGTCCCTATATCAATAAAGATTATATTATATTATAAACAAAAAATACTTAACTACTAGTTTACAAAAAATACTTAATCATTTTTTGAATTCATGGTCACAGTTTGCGCATCGATGTCCCTGCCACCCTGTATACAGTACTATGAGACCAAAACTGAACGTAACTACTAACCTTTCTCAAAGCCGAGACTAACTAAGATTCCTACAATATAATAGTATCTCAATAGTGAAATCCCCTCGGACCGTTAAGGCAATCTCTAAGCGAAGTCCATGTTCGACCACCAATACCAATCCACTTCGTCTTGGTAGAGCTTGGCTCTGTTCATTACACAAGGGAGATACTTGCCGCACCTACATAAAATATGTACACTGTTCACGGAATTTAATACTGGATTATTACATACTTCCTCCTTCCTAGCTGAAGGAAAGTGGGGGAAAATAAGACAGGCTAGAAAGAATAAAATGATGTCGCTGCAGCTTGAAAAATAGTCGAGCTTGCTTGTACTATATTAGGATAAATTTATTGTTTCTTAAACTGCTCCCTATAGTGAAAGCATGTACAGTCCGGCTGTCGAGAAAATTCCGTTCCTGACAGGTGACAGGTGTCAGTGCGAAAATTCCAGTAACTAATAAAGATTATATTCGCAAAACACATATTCGCTTAAATGTAACTGACAGGTGTCAAGAACGCGTTCTCTCTACGGCCGGAGTGAAGAAGAAAATATATCAAGACAAAAAAGAGTCGGTAAATCACTTTATGTCTAATGAAAGTTTGGTAATGATTTTTAAAATAAATTGCAACTAAGATTGACTGATACAGACATCGAAAGCGTAACCAATATAAATTCGCTTCCAACTTTCGATAAAACAAGTAAAATAATCTAAACTTACTACAATATTCCTTGTCCAATCCACCCGGCTCATACAACATCATAAGCGAAAACAACATCATAACACAGAGGATGAATAGCCGACGATCTTTCACCGTAGTCAGCCTGATATGAGGCCGAGTCACAAACTAGATAGGTGGAGAAGGTCGGCTTCATGCAACGCGTGAAGAAAATATGCGCACGCACACATATGCCATGCATTTGTGAACATAAAATCCACTCAGATTTGACAATCTTTGTTTGTATATTGATTCTTTTCTATTTTGTGAATCTGAGAATCCTTGAAAGCCTTGTAAACTCATAGATGTTTTAGTTCTATCGTAGTCCACTGCTGGACATATGCCTCTCCCAACCTGCGCCACAACACCTGCCTGGTAACTATGAACACAGTAATTTGAAAACATTGTGAACGCCAATTATTTTTTAAAGTGTACCTAATCGTTGCCTTGCCGGCTTATCTCCGTAGGAAACAACCAATTGGATCTATTCACATAGATTCTGATGTTTTATAAGTACCCCATATAAATGAATGTGAAATACGGCGATCACACGAATATAATACGAATGCCAGTTGGGATTGCGCTTCCACTCGCTATACATGAAACGTGTCTATATGCGCGTACGTTTTCACTCGTTTAATGGAGCCGACCTTCTGTACCTATAATCAGATATGAGGCTGAGTCGCAACGAGGATACACGAGACATATTGTCACTCCCTCGCCCTGGGAGGATTGGGCGGCTAATAGCAAAATAGTGTCACCCCAAGCTTGTCACTTATCATTTGCAACGTTAATGGAATATTTATAACTAGCTTATTATAGAGGCTATTGTTAATGTGTTGATGGTGTTAGATTTGGTAACTATATTAACCTTGACGTTGAGTTTAAGTACCTTAAATTGACAGTAATTAGAATCGACATATATACCTACCTCAGCACCGATATTGGGCTAATGTAATAATTAAAACAATCCTTATACTTAAAATCATACAATATTTATACTTAAAATCATGGGAGATTGGACAGAAAGAACAGCACTCAGGGAAAACTGGAAAGCTATGGAGAAGACCTTAATTAAGCTATGCGACAAAACAGGTTAATTAAAAGAATACCACTTGATACAATTCCAGAATACAGTCACAACAACTATATTGGGGCTTCCAGTGTAACCGGATACAGCTGAATATCAGTATTTTACATGGAGCGACTGCCTACCTGTGACCTCCACAACCCAGTTACTGGGCGATTACTGGGCGATACCCCTTGGTAAGACTGGTTGTCAGAATTTTGGGCTTCCGACTACCCGTAACGACTGTCAAAGATACGCGAATGACATCAGCCGAGACGTGCTTCCCGGGGCACGGAGGATTCCAGAATACAGTATTCATAACTAAAAGCTGTCACAGACGATGAAACTATTGCAGCACGATTTACGCCAATGTGTGAGCCCGGTTCCACTATTACGCCTACCTGCATTGCACCTGAAATAACAAGCGTGATAACTTGCAGTAATAATTGTCAGCAGCTAATTAATATCTTCCACCGGCTACACAGACGCATGGAGACCACCAATTTGCGGGCCAGCACATAACGTTTTATTTGATGCGAACAAGGGTTAGTATTTATTATTGTTTACGTAGCACGATGGCCTCCGGGCACAATTCCGTTGAGTTATGGCCTGGTCACCCCCGTGCGACCGTGCACAGGTGGGTAAACCGCAGAAGGTCTCAATTTATTGCTAATTTTATTTGTATAGCGGTTCCTGTAAATTTTATTGTTTTTGCTCCTAAAATATTTCGGACCGGACAAAGGCTCTTATGACGATAAACCACGTAAACATTTTACTGCAGCAGTTAATCCAAATATTGTTGATCGATAAACTGAAACTGGGGACACAAAATGGGCGACTGTGTTTTTGAATTTCTTGTTAATGCAAATGTAAAATGAGGAATAAATTGATGCTACGTCGTTTAAAGTCCCATAAGACGCACTCTTGAGGGCGGGAGAAATATTACACCAGACTTGAGAGCAGTCGTTAGCAATTTTGATGTATGAGTGAATTTTAATGTGAACTACATAAGTAGGTGTAACTACTAAGCTTTGCAAATATTTTTCAGAGTTCAGCTCCCGAGTAGAGCTGGTTAGGTTAAAGCCCTACGCAATCATCATCAGCATTACCATGAAATACACAATATTGTAATATTAATAATCACGGTTTTTCCGGTTCCCAAACAGATAAACCACGCAATAAAAGCTCTCCGCTCAGGGAAAGTTCATACAAATCCTGCATTATTAACATAGCCAATAACCATCAAAGCGAATGTTCCTGAGATAACAGTCATGTCTTCACAAACATCCGCACATTATCCCAAGACATTTGCAACACAACTCCTTTTACCTCTTATTTTCCTTAGACGTTCCTCAAGATTCTCTGTTCACTTAAATTTCGACACGAAGTAAATGTTACCAACCGTTAAAACTACCAAAGAACGATTTTTCTCTCAGACGTCATTCGTATAAAATCCATTATTGGAAATACGCGAGAGTGCTATTAAAAGAACGATATTGCCTTTTATGTTCTCTCTAATTAATTTCCTTGTCGCCTTTGTTTTTTGTCCCGCTCCGAAGTCTAACCTTATTGTTACTATCAGGTAATTTATACACGGGCCTAATGAAAATGTATCTCCGCTATTTATCAAACGAAGTGGCGGTAGACTTTGGCAACGTTATACCGATGGGAAAAGGTCTCATTTATGGTAACTGTTTCCAAGTTTCGCTGACAAAGGGAAAGTAGGGATCCTTTTTCTTTGTCGAAGGATTTGGGTCATTGGTTATTTCTATTGGGAAAAGCTTCAGGTGGAAGTGGAACGTATGTATTGTTGTTGGGATAAGTTATTTTGGTAATGCATACGGCTTTGTTTTCAATAACACTTCCCGGGGTTTTTTTTCGGTATCCTAAATTTAATGTAATCTAAAAGAAACCTTTTCAAGACTTTCTATAGCAACAATGGCAATATTCTCGTCCCCTATTACATAGTACTTAAACATAGCTGGCGAAATGTGGGTGAACCATAGGTACACCGCTGCCTAACCCTTCAATCGGCCTGTATTTTCATTTAATTTATTCATAAAAACAGTTTACATTGTGTTGAATATGACGGCGGTACGTCATCGTACCGTTGTAAACAGCACGTGCACCGGACCGATCAGGCGATGTCGCCATCCTCACCTCCCCCACTACTCAACTTGTTTGTGCTCGGATATAAAACGAGGCCGGGCGGAGCGATCGAGGCATTCTATTCTTGACTTCGGTCCGATGCACATGTTGTCATAGCGCCTAGAGTTGTTAATTATTGTGTTATAATCTTTCAATTAGCAATTATTATAATTAATTAAGTCACAATTATAATTAATTAACTAAGTGAGTCAATCAAATAAAAGTGATTAATAAGTAAAACTACCGACTTTCTACTTTAAAATGTCCGATCCTGATTTAACCCCGACATCAGAAGTGCCGGATCCACCTCCACATGAAACAGGACCACATAGAACTTCGGTGAGTATGGAAAACCATTTCTTTACAATGTTCTCCACTGGAATGGAAGCAACCCATAAAAAAAAAAATTGCTGAAAGCATGCTTCCCGTCCACCTCCGGGAAATACGCAAATCAAGTTGATGCCTTGTGATCCTGATGCACCAGAATCTGATATAATAAACTGGTGTTCGCTCAGCGATATTATAATTTTTTTAAAAAGGGGGAAGCAGATGTAGACGATTTGATTTTGGCTCTTTTTCATGCTCTGAAGGGCCGCGCTGGCCTCTGTCTCACCCAGATACAACCAGACAATATCACTTGGAGCTCCCAAGTGATATTAGGGAAATTCGGATTTCCAAGATTTAGCAAGCCTAGGCAAGATTATTTTAACCGAGTTATTAAGTTTGAGATTAAAAACACAGAAAGCCCAGCAGAAGCGGGTTTGCGTCTATGGCAATTAATAGAGAAAAATCCTGAAGCAAAAATGTCATGACAAAGTCGTGACAGGTTTTGTCATATCTGTCCCGATGTGATGACAAGATTCGTCAAGAACTTAATTCAGTTGTAATTAACGATAAACATCAACCTTTTCGTACCTTGCGAAGCTTCACATTTAAGCGAAGAATTAACAAGCCAGCTACATCTGACAATGATGCAAAAAGGTTTCAGGTCCTTCAACAGATTTCCATGGAAATTGCCATTTCTGCAAGAAACGAGGACACCGAGGTCAAGACTGTAGAGATAAACAACGGTACCTGCTTTAAAAAAAAATCGAATGCTTCAGAAAACAGTATGGATTCTCCTAAGTCTAATGTCATCTGCTACGTGTGCCGCGAGCGTGAACATGCTGCTACTACATGTCCTAAGCGCTGGCCAAGCGGCAGCAATAGCAGCAGCGGCGGCAACAGCAGCAAGCAGGTGAACCTATGCTCCAAGGTGACGTGAGTAGTGAAGGGTAAGGAGCAGTCCTAATCAGTCTACTTGTCGCCTCCGTCGAGTGAGAACGTGTGTTGTGTTATTTTCTCGCGCATTTCACCTATTGGTCAATTAACATAATTCCTAATCTCTGTCGCACCTCAATTGTTTTTATGGCCTGGTGACGCCTTTTGGGCGGACCTAGAAGGGGATAGCTGATTGTACACGGTTGCATCACGAACTGTCTCCTAAGGCACAGGATTCCCCTAGTTTAGGAGGCAGGGTTACCACCATTCCAGAAACCTTTTTACAACCAATTGTTATTGTAACCTGCACGGTTGGCGCAGTGGTTAAGCGATTGCCTGCTGCGCTGCGTGTCGCGGGTTCGATTCCCGCACGGAACAATTATTTGTATAACCTACAAGTAGTTGTTCCGGGTCTGGCTGTTTGTGTATGTGAGAAAAAAAAAAAGTAGCTGCTTTAAAACAAAGACATACAAGAATAGTAAATGTATCTGAATTGGAAAGGGGATGGTTGCATGTTGAACAATCACGCGACTCTGAAATAGCAGAAATTATTTCGAAAATATGATCAAATGAATTATTTACTGATGTGGAACGCACTTACGATATAAGGCAAGGCAGTCTGTATCGAAAGATTGAACAAACCAAAATCACAAAATGGCTTCCTACTTTACCCAAATCATTAATTTGGTCTTCAATAAACCTCGTGCACAATGAAATAAAACACCTTGGTTTTGAGAAAACATTTGATAAATTATAATAACCTCTATTGGTTTCAAAATATGTCGAAATTTGTGAAAGAGTTATTCGATTATCGTGTCACATGTAAGGCTTCCAAAAGTTTATCGGATGCTCAGCAAGTGAGTTTGCATCCTATCCCAAAATTAACAATTCCATGGCACACCATCCACCTAGATTTAACGGGCAAACTTAGTGGAAAAGGCGAACGTAAAGAATACTGTTCCGTCATTATAGACGCGTTTACCAAATTTGTTCTCCTGGAACATACGAGTACTATGAATTTGAATTCGATAAATGCCATTAAAGTAGTTAAAAACGCAGTAGATTTATTTGGCGCTCCAAAGCGAATAATAGCTGATCGAGGTCGTTCCTATGATAACGGCGATTTCAAACAATTTTGTAGAGTCATATTGAACTTCATCTTATTGCGACTGGTTCCAGTAGGGCAAACGGTCAAGTAGAACGTGTCACGTAAACTTTAAAAAGTTTACTTACCATTGTTGTATGTGACCCAGTTACTGTATGACCAATTGAGAGATATTCAACTTGCCCTTAACAGTACACGCTGTGGAGTAACAGGGTTCTCCCCATTGGAACTGATGTTTGGTATTCAGGAAAATTCATTACAATTATCAAGAATATCTGTGAGCTCTTATGACACTAATAGACTTGATCTTGAATCAGCTAGGTCAAACGCATGCGACAATGTTCAACGACTGTCTTAATCTGATGCTGAACGGTTCAATAAGGGAAAATCCAGGGTACGTCCTTTTTCCAGAGGCGATTTTGTTTTCAAAAGTGAAGAAAGACACCAAACCAAATTAGATCGGAAATATAAGGGTCCCTTTAAAATTACTGCCGTATTAAAAAAATGGCCGGTATGAATTGAGACATATTAATGGCACGAATAGAGTTTATAAATATTCTCACGAAAATTTGCGTGCAGTGCCCCGTGGGCAAAGTACTCTAGTAGATATCGCAGAAAACTGTGATTGACGTGACCGCGGATAGTAGTGATGATGTTCTTGTTCATGAAACTGGACACGAGATTAATCCCATGTCTGAAAATAGCAATACCATGTCTATTAATAGTGATATTATTTCGGTTAATAGTGATACAATGTCAGCTGACTCCCGTACTTTAACAGCTTGCACCGACAATTCAAAACGTCTTCGTTCACGCTCTGTATCAGCAGAATCTCATAACCCAGAATCAATTGAAATTGTTACTAAAGTCACGTGCATAGAGAAAACTAAATAATTAAAGATTATTGTTATTAGGAGATTTACTGTAAAGTTCAAATGGAACAATAATCTACATAGCTATAGGAACGATATTTTTCGGTCTAGCAAAACCTGAGTAATAAAAAATAAAATAAAATAAAAAGTGAAAGAAAAAGAATAAAAAAAAACGATAAAAAAAAGAGAGGCCCTGAAGGGTCGTTAGACCGGACCAGGTGATTATAACTGAAGGGTCGTTAGACCGGACCAGATGATTATAACTGAAGGGTCGTTAGACCGGACCAGGAGATTATAACTGAAGGGTTATTAGACCGGACCAGGAGGTTATAACACTGGAGGGTCATTGTAATGTCAGGATGAACGAACACTAAAGTTGTGCTTCTTGCAGATACTTAGGTATCCCTGAGGTGCGCGTCCGAGGACGTACGCACGTCAGCATGGCCGTGACGGCGGTACGTCATCGTACCGTTGTAAACAGCACGTGCACCGGACCGATCAGGCGATGTCGCCATCCCCACCTCCCCCACTACTCAACTTGTTTGTGCTCGGATATAAAACGAGGCCGGGCGGAGCGATCGAGGCATTCTATTCTTGACTTCGGTCCGATGCACATGTTGTCATATCGCCTAGAGTTGTTAATTAATGTGTTATAATCTTTCAATTAGCAATTATTATAATTAATTAAGTCACAATTATAATTAATTAACTAAGTGAGTCAATCAAATAAAAGTGATTAATAAGTAAAACTACCGACTTTCTACTTTAAAATGTCCGATCCTGATTTAACCCCGACAAATATAACAAATAAAAAAACAAACAAATAACACAACAACAACAACATTCCAAGTGAAATTCGAAAACAGTGCCAAATAGTTTTAAATATAATGTCAAGTAGTTTTCAATTTAATGTCAAAATATTTTAGATTATTTAATGTGTGATTAAAAATAAAAAATAAAAACATGTAATTCATTTAGGTACTACGAGCATTGTGTGACATTAGTTGCAATATATTGTACAGACATTTTTCTAACAAAAAGGCTTTTTTTTAAAATAGTTACATGTAGTATGTATCTAGCGAACCACCAAAAATCGTTTTATATTACCTACACTTAAACCAGGAACTACCAAATGTAATGTATCAATTTACAATTACCATTGTTCATATGCATTTGCATAGCTTAATTCATAGCCTCGTTAATATCACACAAACACAAGTAAAGTAAGAGATATTACTCTAATAACATCTACAGTGGCTGCATGCTTAAGCAGGGGTCATAAACACAAAAGCCGCGCTTATAGAAAACATTATTAACCCAACTTCCGCTAAGAGAAGAGATGTTTGCAGGGATTATTACAAGTCTAGCAATAAAGGGGCGAAACGACACCTGGCAAATATTAAAAGGGGAAGGTATAAAGTGTTATGTTTGTCACCAAACGTGACGGCGGGCTTATGAATTTCTTTACAACTAAACCTTAAGGTGCCACCGGAACGAATAGAATATCATCCATTGTATCGTAAGTTAAACAATCAAATAAAGATACAACTATGTATAAAACTATACCAAAGGAATAATTAAGTAAATTAATTATCACAAAAAATCTGACTGCCGAGACGGGTAGGGTATTATTTTTCCAGCTAGGAGGGACCAAATTAATGAAGTTCATTTATTACGTCTTATCTAGGACGAGGACATTTTTTACAAGTAAAAAAGAAATAAAACAACTGAAAGAGAAACCTGCGTTAATCAAGTTTCATTAAAATTTAACAAAGAAGTTCTCACAAGAAAACACACCAATATTTCTTCTTAAACACGCTAATCTCCAAAAAATGACGAACAATTTCATAATTATTTCAGTTTTGATCTCGGGATTCGTTGCGAGCTCCACAATTCTGTGTAAATTCACTGAATCACCTCCAAGTAGCAAGAAGCAAGGTGAATGAGACGATTACTGCTCACTTCCGAGACGGGCCCCGACTGCAGGATTAGATTGAAATTGAATGGTCTTCTGGAAAATTAAAAATGAAAAGAAAAAAACAAAAGGCACGTGCCTTAGTAATGAATGCGAAAGTACTTTTGAAGAACTATTTTTAGTGAATGACGGAGATTAAGAAAATACAAACTGATTGGAGAATTTATGCGATTTTTTTATGGAAATTAAAAACGTTGAGTCGCCTTCAATGTAAAATTTGAATTGGAGTAAGTGATTTTGCACTTATTATTTACTTTGTTCGTTTACCTGTGAATTGAACTTTATTCAACAAGATGAAATGGAGAAAATCTATTCTGAAATTAGGAAACTGCACAATTTCGACTGAACAGATTATTTTTATCTCACTAATATTCATTATGACTAACTTTTCGTTTGCCACCGTATAAAATCATTCTGATATTTGCTGTCTCAATTAATTCCATAATATAACTCAAGATTTAAGTAAATAATATTTCTATTTGATTCATTTATTTTACCATTTATTTACACACATATAAACAGACAAGAAAAAACAAAACAGTAAAAATAGGTACAGAGGTGATGCTTATTTCACAAGAAATCTCTTTCAGCATACCCGAGACAGGACAATAGATACAGAGATGTAGACAGCGTATGAAATAGTAAAGGAGACGAAAAAATAATACATATAATGAAAACAATTCACTTAAGAAACTAAACAAAAATTACGAGAATATGCTAACATACATACAAATAAACATACATACTTCTAAAATAAATATCACTAGAATGATAATAATTATATCATACTCAAAATAATAAATACATACACAACTATGATGAAGTGGATAGATAGTGTTCTTTTACTCTTCTTTTAAAAACTGCAATAGTTTGGCAGTCCCTAATATCAGGCGGCAATCTTCTACGTTTTCTCTATAAAAAAAGGCACAGACCTAAGTAATTAACGCGAAAGTACTTTTGAAGAACTATTTCCAGTCTTAAAAGATTAAGAGAATACAAAATCACTGGAGATTTCATACGTTAAAAAAAAATTATGACGTTGAGTCGCCTTCGCTGTAAAACTTTAATCGGAACAAGTGACTGTGCACTTATGATTTACTTTGTTCGTTCGACCGTGAGTTGGAACTTTATTTAATAAGGATAAAGTGGTGCAGCAATTAAGAAAATCTATGCTGAAATTATGAAACTACACATTCTTCGACTGAAAGGGTTGTTTATCTCAATAATATTAAGTATACCTAACTTTTCCTTGCCAGATATAGTCATTCTGATGTTCGCAACAGTCTGAATTAATTCCATTTAATAACTTAAGAAATAAATAATATTTTTAACGTTTTCTCATCATGGTTTAATGTGGGCAACATAATTTTATATGTAGAGTGTATTCAATAAAAATATTAAGCACTCTTTTTTTAATACACACCATTATCCTGAAGATGGTGTATCTCATAACACGGAAGAATAAAGAAGAATTTAATCTGTTGGCTTCCTATGACCATGTTTTAAACAGGATAATTTTAAATGTGATTATAGGAGGAGCGCGAAAACATTATCATTTGCCAGAATTTCCATCAGACGCCGAAAGCGCCAGTTGTTACGAAAAGTTGAATTTTATTTTTTAATTATACTCGATACATTCTTATAATTTATAATGCGGCTTGAATGTCTGCAAAGAGCTTAAACATCATTAAAAAAATAAGACAAACAAACATCGTAAAAAAGTAGATACCTACCTATAAATAAACAAACCTCTCTCGTTCGGCGTATCGATCATAAATCCTGTGAGCCCAAAACACCGTAAACCATGGGTACTGTACTTGCCTAATACGCGCGTTCTCCATAGCACGTCATAAAGTGGAAATTGCCTTCCTAGTTGAATTCATCCGACGCGCGGGGACTGGGCTCCCTACCCTAATAACATTGCAGTTTCCTGGAAAATTTTAGTGTACCGTGGACCAGCGGGGCGGGATAAAGGAGAGAGCTCGTTTCCGCGACTTACACCCTACCACGATAATGAAAAATTCAAACTTTTCAACCAAAAGGAATATACATTGCGGTATTTGTTTAACCTCTTTAAAAGTCACGAAGGAAAACACGCAATGAATGCAAAGTTTAATTTAAATCTGGAATTTCGAGGTGTGCATAGTAGATGAATAGAATGCTCTTACCGTGATATAGGTGAAGTTTATCCGGCGGACTAACAAAGCTGAGCGTGAAAATTGGTAAATAAAGTAGGTGTACCTGGCTAATGACATTTTTGGAGATTCGTAGGTTTTAGTCGAACTACATCCGTGTACTAGTTAGGTAACCTAACAGGGAATATAAAACTACAAATTATCTGGTAAGTATGAAAAAAAATAAGAAGGAACAGCAATTCATAGGTCAAAGTCATTGAACTAAATAATTATTTGTCTTAGCTTTGTCTATCCAATGTAGGGCTGCTTCAAATTCAAGACAGTTTGACAGTATTTCAGAATACACCACGGTACAAGCGGCCGCGTTTTTATTTGTGTAAAGAAAAAAAAGGGTAGTTACAGCGCGGTTTCACACAGGTTGCGTTTTAAAATGCGTGTCCCACACATGCCGATTTCCGAAAACTAGAAATAAATAAAATACCTACTTATTTTATTATTGATTCGTGTCGAGAATCAGTAGCATGTTACCTCCTTGAATTTGACGAGGATGCAAAACGACACCTTGTATGTATTTATGTTTACCTAACTGCTAAGTACCTGCCATTATTTACTTGCATGTAAGCTTTAAATCTCAAAATTCAAAAACAAACCACAATTATGACCAGTCCAACAGGCTTTAATGGGCTATGTTGATAACTCAAAAAAACCAAAACAATCCTAAACAACATCCCTTAAGAAAAGAAAAAAAATTAACCCTCACAACCAAACCAACTCCCATGATGACATCAAGAGCCTTCATAAAGTCAAGTCTAAGGTACGAGTTCAAGTACTCCACAGGGCGCCGGCGGCGACACGACACCGGGAACCCTACAGTCGCGCCGGATTAACAATATTTCACAAACGAATTAATTTGAACCAGCAGCTGTTTCACTGCGCGGGAGTTAATCAAGTTACAATGTGAAGAAACAAATGAATGAGATGTTAGTTATTAGTCCTACAGGGTCTTTATTTGATAGTAATGTATTAATGAGATTGATTTGATATAATTTATTCAATGACTTAACAACACATCTTTCTTAAACTAACGTTTCCTTGTCAAACTTATCAACCTACCTAGAAAGTGAATGAAGTGGTCTATAATTGAAAACGCATGCTTGCATTTGTCCCTGTTCTTGTAAACATGTATGTAGTTGTGTAGCGTCTTTTGGAGATCTAATAAAAAATAAGCAAAAGAAAGAAAGAAAAATTGTTTATTCCGCACAAACAAAACGCACATAATAAATAAAGAAAGACATAAAATATACACATACAACGCAACGATAACGCAGCAACGTTTTTTTTTTATATTTATGAATGAATACTGTCATTTAAAACCAACTTCAACTATTGGAACCCAACTCTTCTAAGTACATTAGCAAATGAACTCCACAAGGGGTAGCAGAGTAGCCTGAAGAAAAAAATGGACGAGAATCAACATTACAAGAAGCAAAATATTGTAAGGAGATATACCTACTGATCCCGAAGGGCTAATCATATCAAGACGGGGATCACTGAAGCAAAGAGTTCCACTCTCAATGTATAACCCTAAAAGCAAATGCATAAGCAGCAAGAGTTTAGAAATTCAGATGCTGGAATAACAAGATCATTCCCGATATTCATCATTGTCTACAAGAATATGGAAAGCTACCTCCTCATTGACTTACATCTTGCGTGGGCCATGTTGATATATTTTATGTTCTTTCGTTCCCAGATCGGTATCAGCAATTGGAGAAGTAACATAGATCTGTCGATAAAAATATTCAGCTAGTTAGGCATTTCCTCAAGGATTTGTATCTTCGATACTTGATACTTTATCTAAAGATATGTTTTACAGACGTATCCAATCAAATATTCTTATTGAATGTCTAATATCGTCATACATCATCTGCCTAGCCTTTTCTTAAATGTGTTGGGGTCGGCTTCCAGTCTAACCGGATACAGCTGAGTACCAGTATTTTGCATGGAGTACCTATCTGACCTTCACAACCCAGTTACTGGGTAATACCCTTTGGTAAGACTGGTTGCCAGACTTTCGGGCTTCTGACGACCCGTAACGAACGTAAAAAATCCACGATTGACAGCCGGGACCACCGACTTAACTTGCTTTTCGAGGCACGAAGGGGTTTTGGTATGTAAAGAGTCACCTATCCACGGACCAACCGCAGCAAGCGAAGCTTCACCTGATCGATCGACCCGTGCGGCTGTAGCCACAAGCCCCACACTAAACCATAAGTCCCATATTATATTTGAATGTCTAATATCTTTATCAAATCCACTAGATTGAGTATGAAGTATCCAGTACCAACGACTAGGTACTTACGTCTACTTTACTACAGAAGTTCAAAACTTTCCAGAAATTAAGTTGGACGTACTAAAAATTGAATTTTCCATTCTACGAAGTTACGACTTTCATTGAATACGATTCCATTCAATGCCGCGTTATAATAGCGCATAACTTTGACACGAACAAAAACTTAAATTTTTTCATAAATTGTATAAACTTTTTTAATACCAGAGCGAACAATAACATAAAATAGATTCGGACTGTCCGTCCGGCCGTCGGATTTCATCGGCGTACGTACAATTCAGTTAACCAATGAACCACATGCGGTGCACACGGACACACCGGATTGAATTGGAATCAGGAAACGTATACAATGTTCGTGTAAACTCCCGCAGAGCTATAGAAATTGTTGCAGTGAAAAAAATATTTGACAGCCGAACACAAAATTGAAAAAAAACGCACATGTCCCATATGTAGCCAGTTTCCGCTCAATATATCTCTGATATTGTTTGGATTCGAGCACGCTCCACACATTTATGCTAAACTACCTGTAAGCATTCCTTTATCTGACGCTTTATACGATATCCAATTATGCAAATAAAAACCAATCCTATCAACACTTATCTGAACCATCTGCTGAAAGTTAATACTTATGGGGATAAAACGCAATAACAATTTCTGTTTATCTCGAATATTCCAATTTACTTCCAACGACTAATTTCTAAATTTCCACCGAGACCACTAATCGATTTATCGATAAAGTTAGATTACTGTTAGCGCAAGCGCACATCTACATAATCGATTCCCGATTAAGTATCGATTAGGATCTAGCGAAACCAACACTGCGATAATCATCTCTGAGTCGCAGAGACCGGTATAAACCCGGTCGTTATACATGCACATTACTGCTTCGGCACAATGATCATGTAGAATTAAAATTCAAATAGAAGACAAGATCTATAAAACTGGAACATTAAATAGAACAGCCAGGCCCGACATGTCGGCGTTCGTACGACGAACATAAAGTCATTTTGTTGTGCATTTTACGACATTGAAGCGAGCACTCGTCCCAACTCAAGACTTCTAGAGCGTGTAGACATGTTATAAGTTCGAACATCAATAGCGGTACACATGGCTGGCGGTGCAGCTTGCAGAACGACCGGCAAATTGTTGTTTCATGTTTCGTTTTCGCAGTGAACACGGCTTTACGGCGGGAATCGGTGAATTTCCCAGGAGTGCAGTAAAAACCTCTCTGTCAGACGACACTCCATCGGCAGTTCGGTTCAGGGTTGATATCTCGACTGCTCGCGTCAAATATCCACAAATCCAACGTTCAAATAACTTTTGTTTTTTATGCGAAGGGACCGGACTGAAGCAACAGTGCCCGTTCTAATGCCGATATCAGGATTATTCGCTCCGGTTTTCCCTTACGTAAAGGGATGCTCACGGAAATGGTCTCATTCGGAAATATTCTCATTACTTGGGCGGAATCTTTTTTACTTTACGGCAGATCGCTCCCCTTTTCTTGTTCAGTGGAGTACAAAGTTTTCCCGGCCCTCTCATCGACTGCGAACGAAAATGAGTAATAAGAAAAGCAAATGATAGCAATCTGGCCGAGGATCCCGATCTTAATTAAACTGAAGATGAAAACTTGTACGAAATAAAACTTGGAAGTCTACATTAATAAAGTGAACATTATGTTACTTCTCGGTTCTTGCAATAAAAATGTATACCTTGTTGAAAGCGTTACTAGAATTCTTTCAACGCGGCCATTACAACTAAAACACCAACAAAGAGACACCAATGATTTTTATAGAACTTTCCAAAGACGTAAAAACTGCCGACTAGTTCTTGATTTTTATCTTG
This sequence comes from Apamea epomidion, assembly GCA_947507525.1. Lineage (NCBI taxonomy): Eukaryota > Metazoa > Arthropoda > Insecta > Lepidoptera > Noctuidae > Apamea > Apamea epomidion. The sequence continues at coordinate 9,121,635 of OX382238.1, read as the reverse complement.
TCGAGCGATAAATATGTCCACCGCCCTCGTGCGCTACCCTAGTAACTCTCAACCAACTACCAGCCTATAAATCCAAAAGATTGATGTTAGATACCAAAATTTTACTTAAGTAGGTAGATACATTTGCCGTGAAACGTAATATGTCGTAACGTCTATTAATCTAGAAAACACATCATAATTTATTTAGAAAAAAGTTAATGGTATCGCGAGTGTCAACATGACAGATTAGTTAAAAACATGCCGAGAAATAAAAAACCGGGTCTTTCGAAAATTATGACCACTAGTGGACCAATGTGTCAGCGGTTAGTAATTTCTTCCGGGAATTTTTTTATCTATCTCATATTTTTTAGGTGATGTTTTAATATTGCGAATAAACTCGTTTTTAATTTGTCATTAAAATGAATAGTCTTCATTCTACAACAACAAAAAAAATGGAAACAAGCTTGGATACACTTTGGCCGCGCCAAATAATATTTTACAATATCTAGAGCAGAACAGTTTTTGGTGATGACAATTCTACGTATCACAATTATGTTATCAAGAATGTTGATACGTTATGTGCACCTATATTAACGATCGTAATTATATTAACCCTATAGCTGAAATAAAGGCATTAACATTTATGCATTAAAAATTAACGAGCATAATGGAATATCATCCAGAACCCCATTCATATTCATCCTTTACTCATTATTATTCCATAAAAAAACCCACTACGACCTCGTGCATAAACAACGACCCACCGAACAGGCATAAAATCTGTTGCAAAATACAACACCATTTTTTCTCCCACTTATTGATTTAACTAGCAGTCCATATGCAGCTAAAACTAGGCACCCTCTAAGTAAAGAGACACCATTAGATGCCACGTGGGACCCAGGGCCCCATCAGGCCCCATGGGGCTAGGTAATGCGTGGTTCCGCTGCACATTTTAACTTTTACCACTAATTGGGGCACCGCGGGGATAAAGGCGAAACCCCACTGTCCCTGGGGAGGTGGCGATACAAACATGGCTTTTTCAATGTCACTTTATTTGTACGTAATGAATACGTGCGTCAGTTTAACATGGATTTATTTATTTGTGTTTAATTTTAAGGTTTAATAGAGGCATTACTCTTTGTTATCCGTATGGATCGGGTCAGTCGCATAACAAAGAAATAATAGTTTTATAAAATTTTAATTATTTACTTGTGACACATGCAAATGCACATTTTGTTAAAACGAAACAGGACCTATTTCCGATTTCGGCCTTTTTAAGTTCAATTCAAAATCAAAACCAAAAGTCTGGCTGAGGCTGAGCGCCAGCACTTTTTAACGTATATGTACAAATTACATAGGACGGTCCCCCAAAACGCTCGCCTTTCGCCACTTCCTTCCTTCGCTTTAGCTGGGAAGACGAAGCGGTTCAACGAATCCCCAGCAGTATATTTAGTATATTAAATAGTATTTGAAATCCTAAGCTCAGTTTGTATCTTATATTATGTTGCTATGCAGCACAGGTGCAGTGTGTTGCATGCAGTTTGATCACTCCATTGGGAATAACAGCAACTTACCGAAGATAATCTGGTTCAATAGGAATGTATACGTAAACACACCAGTAAATACCCAGAGCTGAATACATTTCTCAATTACGTATACCTATTCAGACTTTATGAAAAGCAAGAAAGTGCCTACCTAATACATTCCCAACATATTGTTCCATTCAATACCACCACATCAATACCTCATTTCCAAAAAAAACCTTATATTAAAGAAAACCCGAACTTAACAAAACCGAAGGAATCCGCGAAGCTAACAATGGCCCTTATTATCCCATGATCCTTGATCCGTACCATGCCGTACATATCTGCAAAATTTCACGCACCCTTGCAATAATAATATGGCAGAAGCCCTTATCTACCCTCTTCGCGATCAGACCGACACGGACCAAGGAAGCGGCGATAAAAGGGTCCTACTATATCATATTGGCACTTTCGACAGAGGATCTTGTAATATTTCGTACTCCTTAAAGGATAACCGAAACTCAGCCCCTCTTGAGAGCAGATGATGTGAGGGCGCCAATGATCTATTTGTCAGGATCAAAAGTGCGAACCGATACTGCGATATTGAATTATCATTTTGGTTAGTTGGTTACGCTGCGAATTAGGATTTTTTTTGCTGATATCATGGAATGATTTACATCTAGGGATACTCATATTATGATACCTGCCTACAGCAAAATCTAAAGAATTGAAAAGGTAAGGTTACCCCCATGAATGAGGCTAGTCCTATCATTGAATAATTTTACAGCTCAATCTGTTTATCCATTTTCTTCAACCCCTTACAAACAATAACAACAGGTACATTTTATTCGTATTAAAGATTTAAATCATGCATTGATTATTCGCGCTCCAAACATTCACAACACAGCCGAACCGACTTCAGCTTACATGAATCACCCAGCCCACTTCGCAAGCCGTCCAGCCACGTTAAAGCTCATTATGAATCCCTGTAACCAGTTCCTCATCAAACTGCTGACGTGTAAATGTAAACAAAACAATGACTCGCTAATTCGCAGACGCGCCCCTTGCGGTGAGGTCACGGCGAGGTGTGGCCTGCCAACTTGTATCCAGCGGTTAATGAAAGCAATATCGGAGGGAAGTGACGTTTCTCCGTAAGGGTCTAGCAGACGAGCCTCTTTTAGCAGCTGTGATCAGCGATTGGGTCGCTTTTCGGATGCTCGATATGCGGCGACTGAACGCTACACTCAGTACACATTTGGATGCTTGTCGCAGCGGTTTATGGAGCTTTTGGCATCTCCGCAACATGTCCCAATACTCCATTTTAGTACCATAACAGTACCCAAAGTGTCGGCAAAATGCGATGTAGCATTGATTTAGTCGCAATGTCGCCGATCACTAATGCTAAAAGAAGTATGTCTGCTAAGGCCCTAATAATATATGATGGAATACCCGCATGTGGGTTTACCTGGTTCAGTTTGACGGTTCCGACCTACATACACACATTTGAATATTTGGGTACAATTAATCTTCTAATATGAATTGATGAGGAGGGGTTACGGGGTATCTACGAAGCGGCTACGGCGTCGCAGGGAGTAATACGATTATGGTTTTAATTTGTATACGTAGCTCAATCTGGATTATAAACGGATGGGTAACTTAGGGAACCATTCAAAAGACTGAATAACGGTTTTTTTCCGGGATGTTCATAAATTGTTGTATTGTGTTTTATTGTTGTGTATATTGATTCTTTCAGAATGTACTATCAGTAAAGATTGTTTTAATTTATGTGTTGTTTATTTTTTAAGCTGCTTACTTATCCGTTGCAGTATAGCTATAAAACACGTTACACTTAAGCATCTTTAATGTAGATTTATAAAATTCATATTACGTAAAAAAAATACGCAACTTAGCAAACCATCTACAGCATTGAATAATAATTTTTATTACGGTGATGTTTACAAATTCTTGTTTAGGTAGAATGCACTGTCAGAAAAGATATCACTTTTTTTTTTGTTTTTCTAATTTCTAGTCCTTTACAGTACATACTTCCGCATAACTAGGCAGATTTATAAAATTCATAATACGTGAAAAATTACGTACGGCGGGCGTGCACTGACGTGCATGAATGTAATTGAAAAACTTTTATGTGATTTTTATTCAAATTTAACGAAATTATGAAATAAAAACAAGAACATCATGTTCGTGGCTATTAATATTTTATGACCACAGAGTATACTTTCAGCATAGCCAACTAAAATTAACAGGGTGGCAAGTTTACGTTGCGTTAGTACATGAATTCAATAAGAGTTGGCTAGCCTTGTTTACGAACTACTGTAATACAAAGTTGCGTTATTCTGAAGTGCCAAAATAATAATACCAAATAATAATAACCCCACCGCCGTATCTCTACGTTGAAGTCGTGGTGGGGCTTGCGCGCTCTAAACTCTAGGTCTATGACGGAAGAGTTTACTTTGCCGGATCAGGTCTTGGGTGAGGAGCCAGACCAAGAGAGATACAGGAACCCGCAGGGCAGCATGTGGCGAGCTGTTGGGCGGTAGCGACCCCACGGACCCTATCTCCCGGGAGAAGTCTTGTTCCTCACCTCTGGCTTACCTTTGTTGGCCGGCTGGAGTGAACACTGACGAGGAACATAGCTCCCCCCTCATTCTTGCCTTTATTGGGTGGCTTGAGTGGAGATTCCCAAGAGCAAACGTGCTCGGAGGAAGGAAGTATTTAAGTAAGATGCTGGTAGGGATCTTGACCGTACTTCCGGGATTGTCCTGATAGCCGTGGAATACCTCTCCACTCCTCACAAGCACCTCAGGACATGTTGCCCCCTTGTTGCTACGACACTGTGTGCTAGCGAACGTTTTCGGGGGCCCATTATTGAGTGTGCAAGTCACCCCCTGCCATTTTATCTGTGAATTATATTATCATTGGTCAGGCCGGGGACATAGACCTTTCATAGTTCAAGGTAACCGATCTACTATAGCCACCCACACCTATAGCCCAGTATATTTTGTTTCCATATTCTGCAATAGTCCTGCACCAACCGGGGGTTGTCCTTGGGTGCACTTGCATGGTGCATACAGGGATAATCGTCGGTTGGTGCCTCCTCATCATTTAAAATTGTCTAAAGGGCCTCTGCGAGTTGGTTTCAGCCCCTGGTACGGCTTTCAAAGGGCCGGGACCCCAGGGTCCCGAGATATGTCAATTATAATAATAATAATAATAGTGCCAAAATAATTAATTTAATAAACAATTAATATGCACCTATTCATAGGTGAGAAATTCTTCAATCTAAAAAAAAATATAGGAAATGCCTTGGATACCTTCAAGGGGCTTACCAATTAGTCATCAATTTCATATTTAAGTACCTACTCGTGATTTTGATGGTTTCCTAAAGCTAAGGTTTCCTGTGACTGCCGCAATTTACCGTCTCCGATGACAGTTAGTTGCTGTTAATTACTGGATCGTTATTTATAAAAGTAAGTTTATGTGTAGAGCTTTTTTGACACCGTAAAGTCAATCCCCGGTGCCATCATGTTCATGACGGCTGCCACTGCGGCCGTTATGTGGAGGCCACCGCAGTCGTAGGAAACCCAAGCTTAAAGGCCAGAGGCCACAAACCCGCCTGGCGCCGTCATACTTTACATAACGTAATATAAACATGTTGCTTTTCATATTTTCCTGAATCGCGTGTCGCGACGGTCGACAACCACGCGAAGCTTTATGTCGTGTTAGAGGTATTATACCAATAGTTCGCGTGTCCGCTTATTATAATATGATTTTAACAAAGCTACCGTAATGCTTACACAATAGCCGCCTTTCAGACGCAAACTGGAACGTTTTAGGATTACTCGCGCTGATATCGCAATCAGTTGTCTGGGTGTTAGACTTTTGATTATGTTATCTGGCTAGTTTATGTGGTATTCATTTGTTTTTCCGTGATTTGGTGTTGATTAAAGAGTAGTCTATCGGTGTATATGACAGACGAATGGAGTGGAGGACGTATTTGTGAAGCGACATAATATTTGCATGGTGATGGATGGATGAGACTGATGAGATTGACTGTGGATCGAGTTTAGTAGTGTCCTTATGGAAATATCTTAGTCAGCAGTGGACTGCTGTAAATTTATGATTTTTGATGATATGCCATGTTTTAATAAAGCTCTATTCACTTTTGGATGTTATACCAATAGTTTGCGTTACATTAGGTAGTCTATTGGCCTATCTGACAGACCAATGGAGTGGAGGACGTATTGTTGTTGGGTAGAGCGACAATCTTCGCATGGTGATGGATAGATGAAAGTATCCGTGAATCGAGTTTATTAGTTTTTTCACGGGAAGGCTTTAGTCAGCAGTTGACTGCTGTAAGTTTATGATTTTTGATGATATGATTTCGATAATGTTTCAAAAAAGCTCTATTCACTTTTGGATTTCTACTATAGATTGGACTAAAACTTAGGTCTTATAAAAGGCAATCGTCTGGTGGAGTTTTCTGTCAACCTGTCACACATTTTGAGCTACTGAGAAATTCCAGATGGGAAAACCCAGTAACATTTTACCCGACCTGGGAATCGAACCGAGGACCTTATGCTCAGCAGTACCGCTTGCGACTATTAGACCAACGAGGCAGTCAATCTACAGTACATAAATATAATTCTGGAAATACAACATTAATTAAAGCTATTGTCTTTTCAGGTGTCAATGGCTAAAGTTATAGCTACCAAACATTGGTGCCACGTGGCACGTCTAAAAACATTATTGAAATAGAATTCCCCAAATGAAATATTGCTTTCTACCGCCATCAAACAAAAGAGGTTGGTATCGGCCAAAATCCAATAGGAATATTCATTTCCTTTGTCAACGAAATTAATAGCAATCGTGAAATGAAATTGTAAACATCGACTTGTAATTTTGTGCCACTGATTGGCAAATGTGTCTTCTTATACAGAGAAGAAAGGATTTTTTGGACCATTTTAGACCATTTTAAGTCCAGGACCCAAGTGTCTGTTCACACCAGACCGGCTCGGAGAGGAGAGTACATTTTTATCATGTTTAAAAAAGAGTTTTTGTCATTGAAATAGGATTGTTTTTTTTCATTTGTTCTCTCCTCTTCGAGCGTCTGAGTGACACATGTTTTCTTATACAGAGAAGAAAGGATTTCTTGGACCATTTTAGACCATTTTAAGTCCAGGACCTAAGTGTCCGTTCACACCAGATCGGCTCGGAGAGGAGAGTACATTTTTATCGTGTTTAAAAAAGAGAGATATAGAAGATATGATCTAACACAATATGAAATTGAATCTCGAGAAGTGGATACTTAAACCACGACATATTTGTTTTCACAGTTTTTTTTTTTTACTGACCTACGCTGTCCCCCTCCTGGGCAAAGGCCTACCTCCGCTCCTTCCATCTTTCGCGAGCCCGCGTGACCTCCTTCCAGTTTTGACGGAACCTATCCAGCTCGTTCCGCCATCTTCTACGTGGTCTGCCGCGACCCCGCCTCACTGTCTCAGGGCCAGGACCAGTTCTGTGCTATTTGGCCCACATTTTGTCTGGCATGTGGCAGACATGTCCTGTCCAGTGCCACTCATATTGGGCAGCCGTTTAAGCAAGTCAGCTATTTTTTTTTCGAGCGCAGTATTGTTTCGAACACGATTTAATGGCTACATTATTAATATTTATTATTTCTAATTATTTGACTACATTATTAATATTGATTCCCTTTGTCAACATAGTCCTGAAATAATGTTGTCGTAATATAATTAACGTTTATTTTACTTACGTTCGCTCATATCGTGAACACGGTGCTTTACTAAAACGAAATGATTATTTTTTACTTTTATGCCCATCACGCGACGCCGTAAATATAAATCTTAATTGTTACTGTACATTGTTAAGCCATTTAATTATTTTGTAGTTTTAACTTTGTAAGGTTTGAAATGAAGGTACTATGTGTGTTTTATTACCGATATGTGTATTTACGATCGTTCTGATGTTGAGAAAAGAACGTAACAAAACTAAGCAATTTATAAAGTTCTTGTAGCTATGTATTAGAGCGCGTTTTGACTGAGGTGAAGACGAGCGGAGCGGGGCAGAGACGTGCATGACAGACGAGACGCGGGAGACGTGATGTGGATTTCAACATATGTGGTTAGTCGATTACTGCACTTCTCTCACTTCTCTCTGCACCGCTTGTCTCCACCTCAGTGGAAACGCACCCTAAGGCCCCGCTTTTACGATATTTTGATTATGTTCAAAGTACTTAGGTAAGTAACTTGTAAAAGTATCCCATACACAGCAGTTAACAGCTGCAAGTTAATAACGATGAAGAAGGATTCGCACCTCCCTCTCATGCATTTATTTTTAATCACACAATACGATATCAATTCACCATTCAAACCGTCAGAACGCCAAAAAAATCGATTCGCTGTACCAACAATTCAGCAACTGAACCGCGAATTACTTCTGAATGCTGACACCTGTCAGCAATGATTGACGGCACACACGTCAACTTTAATTGACTGTCAATGTTTTGACAGCACCATAAAATGATAATGACAGCCGATTAACGTTCACCGAAAGTTCGGGCATAAGTAATTATAGGGTAGTTTACGGTATCAATTTATTAAAAGTTGTTTATGGTATTGGTAGTTTTGAGGTACCTAGTGAAGCGGATAATTAGTATTGTTCTAGTAATATATGAAAGGAACCGGAAAAGCTATACTAAAGCTATACTTACCGACATAGCTTGCAGAGTAAGCAAACTGAAGTGGCAGTGGGCTGGCCATATTTGTCGAAGGACCGATGGCCGGTGGAGCAGACGAGTCCTGAAGTGGAGACCGCGTATCGGCAAGCTTAGTGTGGGACGCCCCCCAACTAGATGGGCGGACGACCTAGAGAAGGTGGCAGGGACAGACTGGATGCGGAAGGCGGAGTACAGAGTGTTGTGGCGCAGCCTGTGAGAGCCTATGTCCAGCAGTGGACTGCGATAGGCTGAGTTGATTGATTGATTGAATAATATACGTAATAATACGTACTAATTTTATCCGTGTACGTAACTAAGTGACGTTATGTAGGTAAGGTAATACGTGCTGGTGTCCGCAACTCCACGTCAAAGCGCGTATTTTGCTTACGTAATTACGTATTTAGCTTTTGATTTTGTGCTGTCCCTTTATCCTGTCCATAAGGGTGACGTTAATCACCCTTATGAATAACGTCACACGTTGCATAAAATCAACTTGCCTCATTTTTTAAAGCAAAGGGTTAGCGCATATCAAAAATGACTAATATTGTTTTATATGCAGAAAAAGAACGCTTTTACGCAAGATCGTAGTTATAACGATAGAAAAACAGCGAATATATACGTATCTACCAAGCTAACATTATAGAGAAAATGATTTATGCTCGGTTCCAATAAACAAAAACGAATCATTTTGCTTACCAATGATAGCATTTTTTCTTACCACACTGGGCATACAAATAGATTTGTAAGCTAATTTTATCTGTGATAGATACTTTCATATAGGAAGGTCTACGAGGTATTTGCTTCGTTATTAGTAAAGAGAAAAGAGTCTTAATTTTAACCAATAACGGTTCGTAAATTATATAGGAAACGGCCTTAAGCAATCCATCTTTTGGTAGGTATAGAAAAGTGATCTTTGCCATATTCAAATCAAATCAAAAGTCATTTATTCAAATTAGGCTGAGAATCAGTACTTTTCGAACGTCAAAATTACACAAGATGGTTCCCCAAAACGACCGCCCTTCATCATTTCCTAGTGCTTTCGCTGATGAGAAGAAGTGGCGCAACAAACTCCCCATATCTATTAAGAGACTTAGCTAGATTTAATTAACTTTTTCAGTACTGTGTGTTATAATTCACCGGTTCAAGTACGTAGGTAAAAATTAATTATGAAGTCGCAATTAGTCGCCTTCTGAAATAAATCAAAGCCGGTGGAGTCGCGTGCGTTCCTGAGTGTTGCAACCGTAAAAATTCTTGCATAAAAATAGATTAATGAACCGAAATTAAGTAGCTTCATTGTTTCCTTTATAACTTTAAAATAAAGGTACGGAACTGAAATAAGACTACGTAAGAAATTGACGTTTGCATTCATGCTTTCCTCAAAAATTTGTACCATACCTACCTTCCCAAGTTATTTCAAAAGGGTCACTCAGCTTCCAAAAAAACAAAGACTTAAATAAACATAATGTCATCCAATAAAGACCAAATAGTTACAGTAGTCGATACGATAAAGTAAATAGAAAAAAAAAGTTGAATAACAACTAAATCCCCTGTTTTTCCGAATTAAGAATTAAATACAATCGATTCGATTACTTAATTTTAATAATCGAATAGACAATGAATCGATACGCAGTCATGTCACTCAGTTGACCTTCAAAACGATAACCCTTCCTCTCACATAATTGAGTAAAATAAAATAAAAAATATAGATAGTTAATGCATTACCATTCACGTATTGGCCCTCAAACAATGAGTGACGTCCGGAAACACAATTAACTATGTATTCGTTGGAAAGAGGAAATATCAATTCGCTTGTACAGGGGGGTCGGCTGATGCGTTTAGTTTAACAGAACGGACAGTTGACTCAATTATAATCATATTATATGCGCATATTTTGAGAATATGCGTAGTGGACTATTTTAATGCTTCATTTGTTTTGGGTAGGTACATTCTTTTGCGGCCGTGACTTACGAGTTGCAGGTCATAGGTTCGAACCCTGACAGGTCCTTTACTTTCAATAAATTATTTCATCACCACTGCTCTCAGAACAGTGAAGGAAAACATCGTGAGGAAACCGGTCTAAATATCTTAGCACCAAAAACTGAAAGTGAACCCGCACTGGGTCTGCGTGGTGGATTACGGGCCGTTCCCTCTCATAGAGAGGAGGCCTATGTCCCAGCAGTGGGAATGGGAACATTATAGGCTGATTATACTTATGCTTATGCATTATTTTGGCATCGGGAATCGTAGCTAAGTAACAATAACCGCACGAGTCGATTCATCAGGTTAAGCTACGCCTGGCGAGATTGATCCGGGCATACGTGACCATCTTTACATACCAAAACCCCTCCGTGCTTCGGAAAGCACAATAAGCCGTTGGTCCCGGCTGTCATTCATAGATCTTTGGCTCGAAAGTCTGACAACCAGTCTTACCAAGGGGTATCGTATTACCCGGTAACTGGGTTGTGGAAGCCAGATAGGCAGTCGCTCCATGTAAAATACTGGTACTCAGCTGCATTTGATTAGACTTGAAGCCGACCCCAACATAGTTGGGAAAAGGCTAGGCAGATTTCTTGACTTTCTTTTGGCCTAATACTGGAAATAGTTGACCAAATATTGAAAATATTATTAAGTATAGGTAATTTACTAGCTGGTTCAACACTTTCTTTACGGTTTTGTCCAGAGCGTTGCATGATCAATGGCAGAATTAATGATGCGCATTTTTTTATTTAAAAAATTGTAGTCAGAACCTGTTTAAACAGTAGTTTTGCTGACTCATCACCGACCGCACCATTAATCTATGTGTGACCTACGACTTGCGAAATGACAAACGACTGATCACACAAATTTAATTTTACTTAATTTCCAAAATGACCCTTCGCGTTTCGTAACGAATTCACGAAAAATAGAAAGTTGAAAGAATGTTGTTCGGCAATTAATAATGCAATTTAAAACCTCGTCAATCTCGTTACCTTTTGCTTTTTTAAATCAAAATACAAAATCTGCAACTTTAAGCAAGCCGCAACGCAATGCAAAAATCCTCCTTCATCATTTCGTACATTCTATATGAACCAACGCACACTACAGACAGGCCTCACCGCACTTTTTTTTTTGAAAATGCGATGGGCTTATGTGCGCGTGACTTTAGGGGGAGCTCGTCGGTTCACGGATCGAAAGTATATCCGCCAATTTATCGAGAATCACCCGTCTCGCTGTGACGGCCAACGCTCTATTGTCCCCCGGCTCAATCATGCCAAATTGCAGTCCAACGTATGCATTTTACCCGATTTTACATTCCGATGCCGTTCCCACTGAGATACGACTATCGGAAATAGCGACGGAAGGTAATTGCCCTGCCATGTACGCCTACCCACTTATAATTCAGTATTTATCGATTTTTCGGTGATGGATGACTTGGTGCATTATGAATGAATGTGAACGATCGAAACGATTTCACAATCGATTTAATTTAAATAGTAAAGGGCAAATTACAATGTAACATTTGAGCCCAAACAGCGTGACCGCAACAATATCGAGTCTACAGTTACCCGATGACGTGTCGATGATATGCCTATCGACCCTAATAATGTAGGTGTCCATTACATTTGCATTTAAAAACATAATTTCCATAACGCATCTATTTATACCGTTACATGAATAATATTTTCGTAGCCGCACTTAGTAGGTGATATTTAAAGCATTTTTGTTCATCTTTAATCCGAATATTGAAACTTTTAATAGAATTTTTGCAATAAATTAAACACTATAATCTCCTTAAGTAAGATATCGAATTTATCTCACGACAAATCGTACAGAATTCGTTGAATAAATGTTCACAATTTGGAATTAACATCAACATCTCTATCAAACTTATGAAATATTCATTTAAGTTAATTTCTACATCCGATAATCCGGCTTAAGAACTAAAATCGTAGCTGTGGGTATACATTACAAGATATCAAATGTAAATGCCTCCAGTAACATAACATCACGCCTGTATCAACCGAAGGGTTAGGCAGAAGTGTACCTTTACAGTGTGGCAGGGACATCAACGCGCAAACTGTAACCATGGATTCAGCACATGAGTTTAAACCCCATAGCGGCGTAAGTTTTAGTCCGTTATTAAAAAAAAAATTGCTGTTCCATACATTTTGACCGCGTAGGTATTGCACTTTTCTATGAAACTGAAGATTTTTTTTTTATAACCGTCGAAAAATTTCGACGCTATGGGGTCTAAACTTATGTGCTGAATCCATGGTTACAGTTTGCGCGTCAATGTCCCTGCCACCCTGTATAGTAGACGCACATTTCACTAGTTATGTTTAAGTTCCATATAGGGGGCGAGCCTATTGCTATCAACCGGGCACAAATCCGAACCGGCTCCTACTAAGAAATTCCAGATTGAAATATCAAATAACTCTTTGACCTGGAAATCGAACCTATGACCTCATGCTCAGCAGTAGCGCTTGCGACCACTAGACCAACGAGGCAGTCACATTACAAGATCTCACTCTGCCTACTCATTTCCCAACTATGTTGGGGTTGGCTTCCAGTCTAACCGGATGCAGCTGAATACCAATATTTTAAATGGAGCGACTGCCTATCTGACCTCTACAACCCAGTTACTGGGTAATATGATAGGTACCCCTGGGTAAGACTGGTTGTCAGATTTTCGGGCTTCTGACGACCCATAACGACTGTCAAAGATCTACGAATGACAGCCGGCACCAATGACTTAACGTGATTTCCGAGGCACGGAGGGTCTTGGCATGTAAAGATGGTCACCCATCCACGGACCAACCGCGGCAAGCATAGCTTAACCTGATCGATCGACCCGTGCGGCTGTTATTACTTAGCCACAAGCCCCTCTACAAGTCACAGTACAAGATATCAAATGATAATGCCTCCAGTAATTAATACTTTAAAAGTATTCTCTGAGCTCAAAAGCAAATATTGCAACGCGAATATCTGAGATCTTCAACAAACAACCGAGACGGGTGATCTCACTAATGAAGTGTTCGCATTTAAAACTCGAGAACATCTTGTGTACACTTTTGATAAAATCAAAAAGAGTACCGCGTTCCTGTTTGAGTTATTTGTCGTCACATTAAACGAGTGTTCGGCAAAAAGTCGACGGAGATCAAAGCGGTGACGTGGCAGTCTGAAATAACACCCAACCGCACGCACTTGTCAACCAACATGCAAAGGACTGCATTGTGAGATTTACACTTTATGTGGTTTATATGGTAATTAAAATGAAAGGCAGAACGTCTAATCTAGCGTACTAGACATTTTCTGTGATGAATTTCATGTAATTGGTAGAGTTCAACCTATTTTGTATGTCGATAGGTTTTTCTTTGGTAAAAATAAAAGTTATGCAGATTCAATATTTTTATAAATATAGGTATTAACCCGTTTAAACTTATCACACTTATACCTTTCTTTTTATTTTCCAATTTTTCACAATTATTGTGCTTTTGGTTGTAACTATGGATTATCTTTAAATACATGAGTTGAAAGTATTAATTTGCCCGTACTTCATTGTTCTTTTTAATATTGTCATCTCCGAAAATGACAGTTCGGCAATTTTCTACTGATTAATATAGTTTTTTAGAAAACGAAAAACTATATTTCTCAGTAGAAATTTGCCGAAAACCGAAATCGAAATTCGGACCGACTCTAGTGATTGGCAAGTCAGTGACATTTGTTCTCATAAAAACGCAAAAACATGTCCTGTAAACAACATAGTTTACGATTCAAAAACAAGGACAAGCATAGGGCTACCGAAAATAGTAGCCACAAATTCATGAGAACTGACAGATCACCATTCTTGGCTACAAATATGTTAGCAACTTTTCTTATTGACCTACACAAATTCGTGCCAAAATAGCGCATATTAAATATTACCATGAACGTGTTGATCACGTCTGGAAATAATTAAAAAGCAAACGAGAAAAACAAAGCGATAAATACGCAGAGTAATCAGCGCGCTGCGTGTCATAATGAAAATTGTTTCCGAGTAGTGATACGCATACGAGTAAAGCTTTCATACTTCAGACGCATGAATAACGAGCGTACTGTTGGCATAAATATGGAGACAATGCCGCATTCCACTTTTAGCATAGCACCTTCTACCTAGCTTCTGCAGTTCTGTGTAGTCGCAAAAGTGCCAAGTCATTTCGCATTCCTCCAACCATCCGCTAGATACGAGTACCTACCTTCCGTACTTTATATAAATTCAAATATATTCAATTGAAATTAAACGCGTCAATCACTGTTGGATTTAATTGGTAGCGATTCAATTGCTGAATAACTCAATCCAGCGCAATTTAGCGGTATTATTTTGGTGGACATCGATTGGTAATTACCTGTGAGAAATCGGAATGTGATGTGTTTTGTTTATTTTGTCCCAAAAAATGTGAACGAACCTACTTGGTTAATCTTCATTACTCACATTCATATTTCAAGTACCTAGGTATAGATACCTAGATAATCGATCAATGGGCCAAGCTTACGACCAAATGGGCTCACGGAGTATATGTATATTCCGTGATGGCAAACGACATCGCGGCAGGCCCAGACGGAGCTGACGGGATGAGCTGGACTCCTTTAATAAATATTGGTCCTTGGCATCTCTGGACAGAGAGAGGTGAAAAGAGAGTAGGTAGGCCGTTGCCCAGCAGAGGGAAATTAATAGCTAATAATAATAATAGGTATACATAGATCTTCAGATCTGAAAAGGTTGAGAAATTAATGTTTCAAAATAGAAATATCTGTTAGGGTTTAAAAAGACACCAAAGGAATGGCCGTTCTGTGGATTTCAATAATACGTTTATTATTATTTTATTTATACAACATGTTCTTTTTGATAACCCATAACTCTAGGGGGGTCATTGTACTCATCATTATGAACAACTTTTACTATGGGACCAAACCTGAAAGCGCGAAAGAAAAAGTCAGCTGTTCCCTACATTTATGTTCGTATAACTCGTCAAAATGTACGGAACACCAGATTTTTGTTTCGCGATTTCGGGTTTGGTCCCGTAGTAAAAGTTGTTCATAATGATGAGTACAATGACCCCCCAGAGTTATGGGATATAAAAAAAACACGTTGTATATTGGGAGGTGTGTGTTACTAATACTACTCTTTTAGCTTTGCATAAAAAAACAGAAACAACTACCTAGACAGAACGGCAGCCATAAGTTACGCATGCACCAATAAATCAAGAAAATCGCGTGACACGTTAGAAATATCATAACCAATAACTAATCTTCCCAATGAAATGTATTAAGAGACGGATAATACATTGATATAGATAAGACGCTATTCATTATTAATTCTCATAAAGCAGCTTCGATATTTATCTCGCAAATGCAGTAGCGGCCAGTAGCTCCATTGGTTCGTAGCGCCGCGCTCTGTAGCGCCATTGCTCGTCAGTGTTGCTTGCGGCTGTACTTTATTAATGTTTAGAGGTTCCAACTCTGACTGTGCCTAAGCCGATGTCTGTAGGTGTACAACCAGTAATTATTTTAAATGCAAAGCTTGGTATCGTCGTGTAGGCTGTTAATCTTTACGTCGCATGTAGATGTAAATTAAACTTCTTGAATCCTACGTATGTAATTAGGTGGGCTGAAAGCTAGACTTGAGACAAAAATTGGATTGCGATAGGACATTAATTAGTTTGTAACTAAGTCTTGCTGTTTCCTAGATTGTGATACGAATATCAATATTAATATTTCATGTCACTAGCTAGATCATGGTAACCCAATTATGTCCACATGAATTTCAATTAACTTTAGTTCTTGTCTCTAATAAAGTCTTAAAGCGACCGTTTTCGCGATACAACACAACAGGCAGGTACAGAAGACGCAGTATTAAGTCATACTCAGATATAGTCTGAGGCCGAGGCAAGGTCGTGTAGCGTCAAATCGCGTCACAGATAAATAATTTTCCTTATAATCAAAACAGTTCGGCTCCACAGACGTGAGAGTACACACATAGGTAACCTCAAAATGCAACAGTTTTAGAAAAAAAAAAAAAAAATGAAGTTCGTGTTTATTTTGGTGTTTATAGTTTTGCTGTGTGTGTGTTTAAATGAGGGGAAAGACTTTATTGTCGGTACGAGGGCGAACAATTTGTTGATATCGACACAGAAAGTGAAGTACAGGAGTTTACCGCTAATAAGAAGGGACAAGGATTACACTTACATCGATCCGAAGGAGAGAATTATTAAGGTAATTATTTTTAATTTTATCGTTTTAAGTGAAAGCGAACATGCCTGTTCTTTACCTGTATAAGCAGATGCTTTCACTTTAGAGGAGGACTTACAGTTTGATATTATTAAAACTCAAACAAAAGTTTATTTAGTAAATATCCAAAACTATCTAGTTTAGTGCACAATCGTTGCCAAAAGTATTAGATCTCAGATCCATGGATAAAATTGCACACGTATATAAACCGAAACAACGCCAGTGAAATGCGAAAATAGACGCCGAGATATTTTAGACGATTTTGATATCATAGCAATCGTGACAATTGGAACTATTCCAATTATTTTTATTTGAAATTATGAATTCCTGAAATAACTTTTATTTATTCCTGACGCCGGCGGGAGAGACTTGACGATTGACAGAATGTACACAAGCGTTTAAATTCTAATGTTATAACCGTGTAATTTTT
This sequence comes from Apamea epomidion, assembly GCA_947507525.1. Lineage (NCBI taxonomy): Eukaryota > Metazoa > Arthropoda > Insecta > Lepidoptera > Noctuidae > Apamea > Apamea epomidion. Next base: position 9,104,702 of record OX382238.1, on the reverse strand, counting down.
TACTGAGGAGGATTCTAATATAATACAGTCAGACTCCTCTACGCTTTGTCTTCACTGAGTTACCTACGACGTATGCTAGGCATTTGACTCTAATAAGGTGAATTGAATTGGACAATCGTACTGTCACGATTGTCTCATTATGTGTTTGTACGATTACTAAAAGTTTGTAACAGACTAGTGACTTCAGAAGTCACTTGTTTTCTTCTTTTTCTGTAGACTGACTACTAAAGGCTGGTGGTTTCAAACGGTTGGTTAACGTAATATACGTACGTAAAATAATAACGATTAGGTACATACTCGTCATTATTTAACGTATGGCATGGCCAAAATTTTGTAATTGTAACTTGAAACATCGCTTTTTTTGGTTTGATGATAGTTAGCGCCATTTTTGACGTATACGCGTCCGGCAACTGGACGTGAAACAACCCGCCCTTAGGTATTCAAATTTTGTCGGATCAGTAGGTATGTGGATTCCTGGACAGCTCTATCATTGGCTTCGTTTACATTTAATGAAAGCCAATCGGATGGATAACTGCTTCTTCATCATCATCATCATTCAACTGAAAGACGTCCACCGCTGGGCATTGGACATAGCTTAGTGCTTGGTGACTATACATGTGGGCTATTATTTGACTTGATATTAGCCACTCAAAAACTGGTATTTAGACATAAACGTATAATAATATGATTTCTGTTTTTAGGTAACCTAGTCTATACAGATCTTAGAAAGCGAATATTTACAGTTGACAAACTTTAGCCCGAATACCTATTGTTTTCAATTCTCTGACACAATGATTGCATCGTGTACTCGTCTACCATTCATTTATGCATAGTGTTTTATCTCGATTATATTCTCTCTAAAGGAATAAACGTAGACTGCAGTTACTTAGCCGAGATTCAGTCTTAGGGGTAATTGCTTAGCAATTGATTTATCTATATTACGCTGATAGTTTATGCCTGACATGAAAGCCTCTGCTACCTACACCAGCATTTAGTGGTAACGTTCTCACGATATTTTGTATTGAGATTTATTCTAAAGACCTCTATTTGTATATAGTTCCAATCAAAGAATAGCTACCTTTGACCTATGCTTTGACAAAACCCTTCTTTTTTACCAGATTAGTAGCTACCAATCTGGTAAAAAGAGGGGTTTTGTTGAGAACATAGGCGCTAACACTCTTTGATGATCAACAACAATCTCTTTGAATAACAACATTTATTTATTTTTTGTCACAATGTCTGAGTAAGTACACAAATTTATAAAAAATATAATGACCCGTAAGCAAAATTATAAGAATTACTAATATAACAATTATCATAAAAATGCACCAACATTTAAAAAAACTGACCTCCCTCAATTATTATTTGTGCCATTTGAATGAATATCTGCAGGTTTTGCCCAAATATATCCTCTGATACCGTAATAACGTTAATAATACGTGCTGCTCGTGACATAGGGGTAATATAGGTAGGTAGGTACTAGCCTTATGGGAAAATCAAACTGTCATTACTCATTAATGACGATATTCGATCGGTCATTGCCTACTTATGCCGAAGTTCATGTGATGCAGTGAAAATGTTTGAATTTTTCTTTAACAATTTATTCTTTTGCACTATGCAATTTCCAATCCACCACAGAAATCAAACACAATTTTACAAAGTGCGTCCATTGAAGCCATTAAAAATGTACAACCAATTAAAAGCTAAAAACTTTAAAAGCTTTCATTCGCGATCCGAAATCCGTTGCGAAACCATCGGAAATAGCACGCAAACACATCAATAAAGTAAACCAAAACGAACGTAAAAAGCATGATCAAAAAAGAGAATATTTTCGTCCAGAAATACTAGTGGTTTCCCACTTAGCTTTGATGAAACTTTGATGAACACATAGCCGACAACACGGATCGCTAGCGTGTCGCAAATTGCTTCGGAAACGATGTCGCGTGTGCATATTCGAACAGGCTCTTCGAAATAATATATTTACGTACACACGGAGAAAGAGTTGGATATGTGGGTAAAATAGAAACATCTACGCTAGAGAAGGAAAATAGAAAACCGAACTAGTTAGGTATATTTCAAAATAACTTTAATTACCAACACAAACAAAGCTAATAATAAAGCTAATAATTATGTCATACCCCTATGTATTTTACTATCTGTACATAAATAATAAAATAAATAAAGCTGTAGTAAAAGTTTAGCAAATTAAACAATTATAGTCCGGCCGTTGAAAGAATGCGTTTTTGTTCTTTATTCGCTACTAGAATTGTCGCACTGACAGGTGTCAGGAACGTGTTCTCTCGTCGGCCGCACTGTAGTCTCAGTTAATATTAGAAGAAATCATCTTAATGAGCTTTAGACGTTTTAGGGCTTGTGGCCACTCTACCTGTTTTATAATAATGTAATAACAAATAATAACACACCTACATCTACAATACATTGCGCAGATTACTCTCATTGATATTCAAATAAGCAACACATAAACAAATAAGGACAAAACCTTGGACGCACACGCATAAATCTAATAAAATTCAATTGTAACTAGCACCCTGCATGCTTAATTCTTATGCTCACAGTACTTCCAACATACCAAAGTATTTCCAGTCCCTTGCTAATCTTGGATTGAAGAAATGTGACAGCTGCTGGGATTCTCAAGGAGGTTGTAAAACTAAGAAGGGATTTGTAACCCGTAGGCGCTTTAGCAACTAGCCCTTCTTTTCCTTTTTGCTGGGACATGCAAAAATGTTACTAAACATCTGCTGTGTGGAGCAAAATAGAAAAAAGATTGTTTAACTGTAGTAAGAATTTAAAATTCACCAAGTTTAAAATCTTAACTTGGGTACTTATGGTGAAAATGTCAACGAAGTGGAAAGAAGTGAAAAGTCGTGTTTTTGCAATACAAGCCGCCATTTTTTTTTTTTCTGAAAATCACTAGATGGAAGCATAAGTGATACTAATAAAAAAGTTAAAAAGTTGTCAACATGATCGAGCATTGTTCGTGTTCTTACAAAGCTCGCTGTTCTTATAATCTGTAGAAGCTTTAAAGGAATAGGGTAACGACCTTTCACGCTACGGCTCAATTCTATTGTGATGCCACTGCTAACTTTACCATACTATTACCATAATGATATTATAATAATACACAACTGGGCCAACTGTCTCCCTATAATCTGAATATATACTTTGTGTTTTATTAGCCACAACCTAATCACAGTACACCACTGATAGCGTCATATAAGGCAGCTAATAAATTACCCATATCAGAGCAATTTCCACCTTTTTAAGACGTTTTCCAAATATTTGGCGTCCAGTCTGACCAAACTCTGTTGAACATCTGTTTCCTACAAGGATTGATTGCCCGTCTGACCCCTACAACGGCGGCCAGCGACCTTGCATGCACCAAAGTTATACCAGTAGTTTGGGTCAACTGCAAAAGACCTTGACATTGACTTGTTCTCCGTGTCAACTGAAAATAACATTTATAGACCAGTATTTTTCTTCAAAAACCAAATTATATCAATAAAATATTCCTAGAGTAGAAAGAAAGGCTGAAGTCCAATATTGCATTTTTAGAAAATGAAACTAGATGAGTCGTAAAAGAATGAGACAGGCATCAGTTAGCAACTAATACCACGTTACAGGAGAGAAGCTCTCAAAACGTTAATGAGTGTTCACAAAAAGATCCAAACGCTATAATCCCATTTATTAGCCATTTGTTAATGCGTAATTAATTGTGTTTCAGGGTATCATCGCCCGGGATCTCTCGCGGACGGACACGGAAGTGACGGTCATGTCCGGCGGCATTGGCGCTACGAACGTGACACTTCATCTCCAGAGCGGCAGGGGGGAAGAACTCAACTATCTCATACTCATATTTAGCAACAATATTAAATAAAACATATTTATTATAAAATATACTTATATGTCGTATATACTCACATTTAATTAACAATCTTGTCGTCGAGTCTCATCACAAACAAGTTTATGACAAGGAATTCTAGATATTATGAAATAGGTCACAGTGAAATATTAATTCACATAGTCGATATTCATATTGAAATTGTTGAACGTTGATTTATGACCAGCTAGTTATTATAAACACTAAAACAAAAGCGAAACAATTTGGAATACCTCAAAAACAAACGAAATGAGATTATTTTTTTACTGAATAACAAAAAACATTAAACAAAGACATCAGCAGAGATAAAATTAAAAAGCAATCACAATTTACGAACATCAGAGTAAAAGAAATATTTCATTTTGTTGCGTCAAGATAACTCAGAGGACTCGCAACAAACAGAGAGAGAAGAGACAACGAAGTGCTTACAATTCTGGTATGATAAGAGGAACTTGACAATCGGAGAATACAATCTTCTAAGAATAGCAACCTCCACAAGGAACGAATTTCAAAGATACGTAAACAAAACATAGAAATAAATAAGTACTTTGAAAGATTTGAAACATTTCTGATAGCGATGTTTGAATAATGTAACGAAGATTTATTAATTAAAGATATTTCAAGTAAACTTTGTACCTATTTATGAATACAGCAAATAAGTATTTTAGAAACTAAGTGACTACTTAGTTTCTAAAATACTATAAGTAGGTACGAAAATAAGAAGAATCGAGATAGAGGTCATTACTTATCACGGGTTCAGTTATCAAAGCATTAAGCATTTAATTACTAAAATACAAGTAGTACTAGCATTTTGATGTACCAAAATCATCAAAACTAATAATAATCAACCAAAACTTTAAAGCTCGACAAGGCATAGAGCTGTTTAAGAAAACTACGTTCTCTCAAAAGAGATTCGTCTCGTTATCTTAAAAAAAAGGAAAAGAAATTGTTTATCCTCATACACGAAAAAACATGTCCAAACCCTTGTTTGCGAATGCAACAGCCAACAAGATAACAACATCAAACAGAGAGTTAACTAACGAAGTGCTGCACACATCTCCCCTAACACAAATCAATTTTAGCGATTGTCAGTGCACAGGGTGTTTAAACTAAGGGAGAGTGGGGCTAATGGAGACACACGCATTAAACCGGGCCGCGTGCAGCGACAACATTGACATAGACCAGGGGGCCTAATTAGTTTAAGCCTGTGGCCGGCGCCCCGGAGATGGCCAACAAGGATATAGAGATGTAGGAAGTGACCTGTCTTGGAGTTATACATTTCCAGTTCTAGCCGACCTCGCAGAGCATAATATTTTTTAAATTTATCTCCATAAATTACATTGTTATACATATTATTAAGTTGACAGGTATTTCGACAAAATTTTGTAATTTGTGGGAGATCTGGAATCTAAAGTAAGCCTAGGCCTATATTGTAGCACTCCAGGCCATTATATCATATAGTAAAGGTTGTCAACGTGGTACAATTACCAGTGATTGATGGTGTGTGTGAGTGTATGTATGTATGAGGCTGCATAGGCATCGTGCAATGAGAAGGCAGCTTATACTGGTCATGTAGAGCGTGTTTAAAACCGTAACCAACGGCGCCATCTTGTTTTTACTATTTATTTGACGATGCCCACCAATAGCGCCCCCCTGTCAACGACATTCGAGGGCCAAAAGATCCTTGCAGCAATGTACGTGCAGATGCATCAACGACTTCTACAGAAGGGATTTTTTTTATGTAACTGGATGACAGACTACCCGACATCAGCATCTGATGGTCACCGCCGCCTTCTATGGGCATGTGTTCCAGGAGGTATCGCAGATGCATTCTCATTCCAGAGATAAAACTGAAATGTTGCCTGTAATTACACCAGCACTCTTTAAACCGGAATATAGCAACGTTACTTTGCGACAGAAATAGGTATGGTGGTAGTACGACTTCGGGCGAATTCCTCTACTAGGTACTAAAAACTAGTGACTGGAGCTGATGGTATGTAGAAGATACGTACCGTAACGAATGTTTTAATAATTACGTTATCAATATCTTCATCTGGCAACATACCCACATGATACAATGCATTATTATGTATCTAAAAATAGGTAATGGTTAAAACATGTACGACTAAATAAAACCAGTCAAAAAGTGGCAGTAGAATGTGAAATTTAGATTTTAAGTAAGTAATAAGCTAGAATGCTACAAGGATATTTTGTTACCTGGATGACATGGTCAGGAGAAAGGAAGGAAAGGGAGGAGAGATTTGAGAAATTATGTCACATTTTTAATGACAAAACAAGATGGCGACTTTAGTTCCGACTTTGGCCGCTCACCAAAATAACCTTGTAGCGCTATGCTATACCTATAAATTGCAACACCAAAAAGAGCAATAATTCTACGTATAGTCATTTAATATCAGTAATAGCCAATAAGTTGAGCGAATTGATTTATTAAAGTTCCGCCCTGCAAATGAAAGCAATAACAAACTTTGAATACATAATAAATCAAGCATATCAATTATAATCATATTAATCAAGCAACTCTGTTATCGGAAGTGTCTCGCAACGTAATAAGTCGCAAACATAAATAAATTATCAAGAAATATACGCAGAAATGTAACTCTGTTCAAAACATACATATATGTACATATAAGTGAATTATTTAAATAATATGAGAAAACTATCGTAAGTAAGGACTTTAAGGACATTTGGTATAAGCGGAAAAACATTCGTAACTTAAGTAAGATGACGTCTGACGTTTTTCTAAATATATGTTAAGATTGCTTGAAATTAAACGCCACTTCCAGACAGACGGTTCTCTATCTGCGCTCTGTCCAGTAGGGAGCAGTGCTAGCCTTCACATTTTTATCCAGGGATCAAAAAGCGCCCACTATTACAATTTCTACGCATTACCGTAATACAAAAGTAATTCAATTCCGTGTCTGTTGGTGGTTTCAACGTCCAATTCATTAATGCGAGCCTAATTAATTCACAACCACATTATACTATCGGTTCATATAAATTAAACGAATTAAGTACTCCACTGATAAGAGAACTGGGACTTGATTATCGAGTTTCGAACGAGTACGCTAATTTTACGAGTTATATGACGTTCACAATGGGCTGGGTCTCCTGTGTTTTGACGTAAAGTTCAAATGGAGCACTTATTTCACCTCAATTAGCATTAATATCAACATCAAAATTGCTGGCTAGAAATAGTGGGACCGCAAAATGAGGACATAACACGAAGATAGTAATAAAACGTGAATTCTAAGCGGTAAAGCAAATGTGCTAAATAAATTCACAAACCTTATTGGTCATATGCAAATTCGTTATTGCACTTAAATGCCGACATAAAAGCTGAATGTTTTGATTATGACTCATGGCTTTGGCAGCACTTACACCAAAATCCTTTAAAAAAAAAATGAAAAGCATTAGTATAAAATACGGAAATGCCTTTTCCAAAAAAAATTAAAAGCATTAGTATAAAAAACGGACATCAAAGTAAAAAAAATGATGTAGGCTCCCTGCAATATTTTTACCTACGAATCGGTTTTAAAATTGGTCGTTTTTCCTTTTTACGTCGGGCTAGCTCGGGAGCGAGAGATGAAAATTTGACAGTAATGTAGGCAACCACTTTCCTGCGGTAGACGCACTGGCATAAATAAAACATGGACACCGGTAATGCACTCTTTGCTTCCCTCGAATATTTCGCTCCGCTAGAATAAAATGTTATGAGTATCGACGCTAGTAAAGCCGTTTCGAATTGATATTTTAGAGATTGTGCTGAATACAGCAAATGCTTTTGATATATCGTTTGAGTGGCGATATAAAAGAGTACTTTTCTGGATTAAAATCGTAATGCCGTAGATTTTCGATGAGTTTTCTATTGCTTTTTCGACCACCGTGCGATGAAACCCAATACGTGGAAGCATGTAATGGGAAATCACTGTAAAGTCATCCAGAAGTGCACTCAGAGTTCATTCAATTACATTAATGGATATTATCTTCACAGAAACCGCACCAATTTAAAAGAACAAATCAATTGCAAGACTAAGACGTCGTCATGACGAAGTTAATCTTGGATTGACACTAGAACAAGAAATGTATTTGTGTATTTAATTCCACGAAGAGAAGTGACTCACAATGCTTGTAGGCGACAGACCAACACCCTGTTTATGCACTATTAAAGCATTTATGCACTATTAATGCAATAATGCAGCATTGCTTTACGTATCATTAAATGTTAACAAGCCGAATCGTGTTGGCTGACCAGTAACACACCTAATCAAATCTTACGTCATACAAACATAACTTCTAAACGGCCGAAAGGACTACCAAAATGTAGCAAATATTTCGCATAAAGCCTTTATAATTATGACCCACATAATTCTATATTAAAACCAAAACAAACGAAACCAGTTTAAATTTAATTATCGTAAATAATAACGAACATTAACGTTTAAGGGCTAAATGTATCACCATGCGGTAGGCCCTCGACGGTGTTTTGTCACAATTGTAAACCCGTTAAATTTTCCGAGGACCTACAGAACAATAACGGTAACTTAATGTTAATAATTATAATTTAAGCGTGACCAAAGCTTGGAACATAAAGTTTTCCCTTCGTTTCCCCTTTAACGAATTCAGGGTGAAACTCGGTGAAATTCGATTTTGATGCGTCCCATCAAATAGTAATTTCCCATGAAAACAAAAACCACCAAGAAAATTTCTAATTCGATCCAATCTAATTCCAATTACCTACACCCCGTGTTGGCGCTTACACGGTGAACACACTTACGTGCGTGTTCATTTTTACCTACTCAAGTCTATCGATCGACAACCATAGATGAAGTAAAACAGAAAAAAACGTGCGTCTTTCCCATAGATCAAGTCCAAATAAATGTTCAGTCAATAAAATTAGGCGTTTGATCTTCAAGAGAAAAATCGATCACTATACTAAAAGCAAACTTTAAAAAGCTTACCTGGGAAAAACATAGCAATTTGATTAATTTTGATAATGAGTAGTCAACTGTTGATTGAGTATTTCGTACAGATATTAAATACACTTTAAAACAAAAATAAGGAAAAAAATCACAAGTCAAAGAAACTGTTGAAAAATCCACTCAAAAGATGAATGAAGAATAATTGAAGTACTATATTAGTATAGAAGTGCGAAAAGATTTCTTGACATTGTTTATACTTGTTAGATTAGGCGAAATCGATTCTGTCAATACATATCGGCAATGTGTTTTCGTGTCTATTTTCATATACATTGTGGCTAAAACAAAAGTGCAAAGGAGGTGAAAACACTAGGTGCAAATTATTTATTAGTAAACAAAATTATCAATATCGACGACAGTTACTGTACCCAAACATAGTCTTGAGTGGAGACCATGATTCGGTAATCGTAAGGTAGGATGCCCTCCGGCTAGAATAGAGTTAATTGGCGTGCTATTGCAGAGGCTTATATCTAGAGACCTGCGGCCACCATTGCCTGTAGTTCGTGGCGCCTAGCAAGTTATGGGCTTTCCTATTCATTGTCACGATAATTTAAGGGTCATATTTCATCAACACACTGCAAGCTGTAACGGCACAGAAGCACACAACTCTTAGCTGCATCATAGAAGATACGGCCATCAAACCGATATTAACCTCTCAACGCTGCGTGGGTGTATTTTACAATCACATATTAAAACTATCAGGTTCTGCCACCTCATTTACCAGAGAGTACCTTACAGACTACTCGTAAATAATGAGGGTTATGGCCATAGTTACCACGCAACTTGTCGCTAAGCCTCCGACAGTTGTTATAAACCGCTTAAGCAAATTGTAAAAGTTTTATACCCGATGACAAGGGTTAGTGTTTCCGTTATGTTGGCACATAATACCAACAAACAGGATCATAATTTTTGTGCTGATCTTGGGATTAAAGGACGGAGAGCATAAACAGTTTGGTAATATTTAAATGAAATATAGCACATGTTGATTATTTAGAGGGGCTCGTGGCAAAATAGCAGCTGCACAGTTCGATCAATCAAGGTTAAGGTAAGGACCGACCGCGGCAAACATGGCCCCGGTCGGTCCGTGGATGGCTGACCATCCCTTTCATACCGAGACTCCTCAGTGCCTCGGAAATCGCGTTAAGCTGTTGCTCCCGGCTGTCATACGTAGATCTTTGGCAGTCGTTACGGATAGACAAAACCTGACAACCAGTGTTACTAAGGGGTATCGTATTACCCGTTTACTGGGTTGTGGAGGTTCGACAGGCACCTAATATACTAGTATTCAGCTGCATTCAGTTAGACTTTAAGCCAAGCCGACCCCAATATAGTAGGAAAAAGGTAGGACAGAAAAAGATATGTACATATATTGGTTAGACCAGAAGCCGACCCTTTTTTTTTTTTTGGGTGGGAAATCATCAAATGACCCCTCCCGCTCTGGGCGGAGCAGAAGGGAGTGTCAGACTTTTACTGACTAAAACCCACCCGTGTTCCTTCAGTTGCCTGTGCCAGAGGCCACGGTATCTCTTTCGAACAACCCGCAGCCCCGGCGGCACCAGAAGCCGACCCTATACATACAATGTAGGGAAATGGCTAGGCAGATTTGTACATATCTATTGCTAATTAATAAGGAAGAGAAAGACAGTACAAGTTCCAGTCAGACAGAAATACACCACTTGTGCATAGTTGTCACTTCCAAAACCAAAATACTGCAGATTTGTGGCCACCGACAAAGCCAATGCCAATACTGCAGTATGAAATTAAGATATGAAAGACATGCCAAAACAAATTCCGCATATAAATTTTACGTTTGCTATTTCCAGAAACAAGGTCGGGTTGATGACGTCTTTCATATCTATTAAATCTAGGCAAATATTGTTCACGTGTTGATATAAATAGGAAGAAAATGGAACATAAAATATATATAAATCGCAATGATATCTGATACCTATAGCCAATTATGTTTCCATTTACATTCTCCAAGTCATTGCATACCGAAAATCATATCTATTATAATGAAGGCGTAGCATGGGTAGCCCTCAATAAGGTGGACAAATGTGAAGGTCGCAGAAAGCCGCTGGATGCGGGAAGTACAGGACCGGTGATTGCGGCGATGAAAAGGGGCCTATGTCCAGCAGTGGAGGTCTTTCGGCTGAATGTTAATGTTGATGATAATGTAGAGCAAATTATTTATTATTTCGTTTCTTAATACTGAAGTGAACAAGATTATCTAATAGATGTATTTAAGGGAAAAGCGGCAAGGCTACCCTGGCACTTTCCCCTTAAATCCGACACGAAATTTAAATTTTCTTAGGTATTTAGCGATTTGCAGGTCAGTTTCAGGTTGTATGTTGAACAAAATATGATTCCAGACCGTGACAAGTATGTACTATTTACATAATTATAATCATTAAAATCATCAATAAAACCCTCAATGTTCATATAACCCTTTTTTTTTTTTTTTTGTTGATGGGAAATCATCAAATGACTCCTCCCGCTCTGGGTGGAGCAGAAGGGAGTGTCAGACTCTTACTGACTAAAACCCACCCGTGTTCCTTCCTTAGCCCTTTATGTACCAGGGCAGCGGTAACCCTTTCGGACGATCCCGCTACCCCGGCAGGAAACTCACACCCTGACTTATTACTTGTTATATATATATTTTATTTTACCCTTCATATAACCCTTTGATTGATATTTCATAAAATATGGTAAATTTGAATGGCGCGGGCTACCCTGGTGCTTCCCCCTTAAGGAAGACCCTAGATTAATTTTAGATTTAGAGATCACAGTCCAAAAAAAGAAAACCGCTAAAGCATCACTTAAAAACACAAAATTCGCAATGTGTACTCCCGATAGAATGCGTATAGATATATGCGATTACAAAGCTCTAACAAAACAACAAAAAACCAGTAGCAACCTTCACTTAGAAGGTAACAAGCGTAAAATTATTAGCGCAATACGAACTAAGTTATACAACATTTTGCGTCGAGCGTAAATTTACTTAGCTGCCAACGTTTAATTACTTTACTGCAGCTAAATCACGTGTTAAACTTGTTCTTGTAACGTAATTGCGATTATTTAGATTGATTTAAATCGTTTTTATTTAGTTTACACCGTGGGAGTGTTTGGGAATCAAATCGGCATGCCCACACGTACGTGCCGCTAGTAAGTGATGTGCCTTTAGAAGTTTATCTACATGTGATTATCTTAGATGAGCAAAAACAAGGAGCTCGGACAGCTTTCAAACACTGGATAATGTGCTACTGGTTATGGTATAATTTTCTGTTCAGTTGCTGAACTTGAGTCCAGGACTCCAGCGCCATCTTTGCCTATGACAACATGAAGAATAGCCGTTAGTCTATTCGTAATCAATTCATCCTATTGCAGTCTACGGCTGGACATAGGCCTCTCCCATGCTGCGCCACAACACCTTGTTTTCCGCCTTCCGTATCCAGTCTGTCCCAGCCACCTTTTTGAGGTCGTCTGTGCATCTAGCTGTGAGGCGTCACATACACCGTTGCGGAAACTGTGAATAGCAAAACTGCTATTAGGTGGGAAGTTTATATGTGCTTTTCAAAATGTACCCAAACTCCGGAGAAGATAGGAAGTTGGACCTCTACCAAGAGATAAAGCCATAAATCACAGATGCAACAGATTCTTTCATAAAACACTGTTGCAACTGAACAGAATTAATATCGCACCAGCATGCTTGTCTAATCATTACAGCAAAAGCACCAGCTCAGTTCAACAAAGCATGTAAGCCAACAAGAATATTCTTGTTCGACATTTATCTAAAGCATTTCACTCGTAAATCTCCGATGATACATTTTTAATTGATAACTTTACTATACAAAAGATATTTTTATATCAAAGGGCTCATTATTTCGGCCCAACAAAACGTAACTGTCACTAATTCATTATGTTCTATCTCATTTTAATGGAATTCTATAAAAAATAGTTGCCGCAATGATTTATGAGTGTTATCGTAACGTTGGCCTGTGTTTTTTTTAACTTGCGATAAGGGAAGTAATAGAGGAAGCAGCCTGTGATTTATTGTACAGGTCAGTTAATATTTTTTCAATGAACGACTGTTTATAGGACACGCAGGCATAAAAGAATTTTTGGATATAAAATTAAAATCAAAGTCATATTTATTTCCACCCACAGCTCTGATCGTTGCATATAAATTTATTGTATCTGATAAGGTCTGATTGATTTTTGTTTACAATATTTCCCAATCTTCTTACATTACTTCGTTGTCTGAAGTAGAAGAATAATAAAGATTTAAATCGTTAGATTTGCCCTCAGTGTACTAAGACTTTTTTTTTTTTTAGTGGGAAATCATCAAATGACCTCTTCCGCTCTGGGCTGAGCGGAAGGGCGTGTCAGACTTTTACTGACTAAAACCCACCCGTGTTCCTTCAGTTTCCTGTGCCAGGGGCCACGGTATCTCTTTCGAACAACACACAATAATAATGGTGTTTCTATGACAATCAAGTCAAGTCTCTCAGTCAAACAGAAACGCGACCATCTTTTGATGCAGTAGGCCCAATCTACGATCTAAATCTTTGAAGAATAATGCATACTCGCGTGAGTTACAACATTTCGCGAAAGACGTCTCGACATGCTAAAATGGCCGCACAATGACGGATTATGTTAATCGCTGTCCAAATTAGGTACGTTAAAGGAGAATGTAGCTAATATATTCACAGCTGCATTTGAGTGCAGGTAAACAATAGGTTCACAAAGTTGTGTGGCAAGTATTGCAAGTCCATGAATCATCGAACACCCTCACACTTCCGCACGTATTACTGCTAATTAAAACCCGGAGAGAGACCGGAGTCCCGGCTGTCGTGTCCCCAATAGGGTTAGTAGAAGACAAGCTTAAATATTCGGAGAACTCTCAACGGAATATTCCGAAGTTTTGAAGAAAATTATCTGGATAAAGTTAGAATGGGTATAAAGTAGACATCACTGCTTGTTTTATCATTTAAATGAGCAACTTGAAATTAGTTTTATTTTGACAATCCGCCGGAGCCACCTGTGCGACTTTGTTACCGTTCTCTACAGGTTTTTGTTCAAAACCAAATAGTTCTCTAAATTCTAAAGAAGTACCTACTACAATTCAGCAAGGGCCATCTGGCGACCCTACCAGATAATTAAAATGCAGCAGTCCTGTAGCAACGTATCGCCCCCAAACGTCACTTGCGCCATAAAACTTATACGAACACGCCTGCGGTGACGCACGGACAGCTTAATGGAGGCGAGAGAATTCGGCGCCGATTTCTGAAGCTCAACGATAAAATAATGAAACGAAAAAAATGGATTCTGTGGCCTATATTTGCATCAGGTGACTGTGTTCTTGATGAACTTAGTAAGAGATTTTGCATTGCTGAATGAATTTCAGATGAAGATGTATTTTAAATTTAAGGTGTTACGGTAGTTGTGTTAATCGAGTAAGTAATGAGCATCGTTGAATTTGATCAACATAATCAAACTATAATGTCCCCACTGCTGGGACACAGACCTCCTATCTTCGAGACGGAGTGGGCTGTAATCTACCACGCGGGCCAACCGCGGATTGGTAGATGTCACATGTCTTCGAATTTTTTTGTTCTAGGGCATACTAGTTTCCTCACGATGTTTTCCGTCACCGTTTTGCGAACAGTGGCGATGAAACTTACATAAAATAAAGCCTGGGTTAGAACCTACAACTCGTAAATCGGGGCTATTACGACTGGGCCGCCAGTACTCTTTGAATTTCGTCACGACAAGTTGGAATCCAGTTTTAGTCTTCTGCCATCACTTAAACCATATTTCGACACTTTAATAACTTTAAGTTCATGTGTCTATCTTGCACTCTTTGGATTTCAAATTCATTCGTCATTACGATGTTGCAAATACTGCCAATTTGCGATCCAGTCCCTTGCCAGTATGTTAATGTGAAGCGGTTTCGAAAATAGACGCATTCTGACGAAGTTCGGACGTTCAGGGAACGAACACATGGCGTCATTAGGCCGTCTGTCACGCTGATAGAAGGATACTGTTACGTACATACACATCCACCCTACAGTAACTAAACTCACATGAAACTTCCCTAGTAGGGCCGCCATCTATAACGCTAATAACTTGGGACAATGAGTTTCAAAGTTATGATGCAGCGATTGGATATTAATTTGTTCTACACACTTGAGTAAGTATTATATCGATGGGCCATATATCAAATATATGCGTGCCCCATTTTGCGAACTTAGAGTAAGTAAGTTTATAACTTAAGCTATAAATTGTGAAGGGAGAGAAATTTATATCATTTTCTGAAGATATTAAATTTAACTTGATGTGGAAAGGATAATAAAGTGAGGTAGATATCTATTATGTTAACATGTCTGCGTGTGCTTTAAAATAGCTGGTTTCTCTTTCCACCAGGCGTGATCGAGCACAAGAACGGGCTCATTTATTTGAAAGAAAGCAAGACACAACAACGAAATTAGGACGCACTATGTTCTCATAACTCAAATGAATCAAAACAAATAAAAAACGTTGTTAAGACAGAAAATATGAAATTGCCAACGATTAATAATGCGATGCAAATAGATCCAACTGGACATGAAGAAATCCCGACAGATGGCAACCGTACTTATAGAATAAACGCTGCGTTTAAGAAAGCCGCCGAGCCCGTGGGCGGGCACTACAGGCACCGCCTGAGTCACTAAGTGCTTCTCCAAACAACTACAATAACGCAAACGCGACGGTTTGCGTAACAGTTACGTGTGAAAGTCCAAATTAGTGCACTGATACCGATAACCTAACGTTACTTCACTTAAAAGGACTGGTGATAAATAGTGAGAACATTTTAAGACTAGATAAAGCGCTTTAAGTACTTACTTAACGCTTTCACAAAGCATGTAGTTCCGAAATTCTATCGCGTAATAAATTCTTCGGAAATAACAGATAAGAATTCTAAAATATTCTTCAATAAATCTTTTTTATTTATTTTCCTTAGTTTTAGTATCATCTCTATTTATTTTTCTATCTTAAACTAATTCGAGTGGAAGATTCGACAGTCGTAAAAGAGCAGTCAAGTTTAAGGCCAGTGTTTACTTTACAAGTTTTATTACTGTTTGAATTTAAATGGAAGGAGCAGACTCGCAATCGAATGTGTATAAGGAAAAGCATACAAATATTACTTTGAGACGACAAAGACAATGTAGAGTAGGTACACGAATAAATAAAAGACATCGAACGTTCTGTCTAGTAAACAAACATCTCATCGTAACAAAGTTAAGTCGATCCGTCAATCGGTCCAATATATTTTATTCATGAAACAGATCCTGCTGAATTCACAACACTTCTTTGAATACGGTTATTCTGTCTCCATATATTATGTCTGCAGGACAAGACACTTATTCCGGAATAGATACCGGCTACATTTCCTTTTGTCTCCCAAACATACAATGATTACAATGAAAGATTACCATAAACACCCTTGCCTATCGTGGGAAAAAAACAAGCATTTGTCACGGCAAATACACGATGTTATACTTACACAACTTTTCATTTTGGACCCCTACACGAACAGACAAAACCCATTAGGTGTGTGATAATGCAAGTTCATCGTGGCACAGGTATTGTTTAGTGTTGCCAGCGGAACAAAGCCGTTGGGTTGCCGTCTCATCTACGGACCTATTACGATCCATTGTTGAGGAAGCATGTACAAAATTAAAATGCAGCATTGTCTGAGCTCGCACGCCAACCTATTGGTGTTTTGTTTTAGTAAACAGTGAGATAAGTTGCTTCGTTTGGAGACAATGTTGTTCGTGCAATGGGTAGTTGGTGAGTTATGGTCAAACAAACACTGACTTATATTTTAGTGTTTACTTTGTTCGGTCCACTGAAATACTGAAATTATTACGTATCTGCAGCCTTCTTAAGTGCACAAGATTACTCTAAGGTTTAAACTCACAAATGGCCTTTAGCCACTACACTCACTACCAATCGTGCCCTGGACACCTATGTAGATACGCATCCATAAAAAACACGTACCTAAATATACACCAAAAAACGAAGAATGTACGGTTCCAAAGTATACAGGGGTTACATCCAAGTCCACAAGTTAGCATGCAAGAACTTAACAATCAATACACAATTTAAATTTTAAGTGCGAAAAGTTCCGAAGTAACGGCATCGTGCAATTTTCTTTCGAGCTACTTATAAAATGTGAACTCCCCTCGGCCGGTCGAGCAAGTTTAAATTGCCCTCTTCTTTTTTCACTATCTTTCCTTCCACTCACTTTTTCCTATTTAAACTTTTCCGTTTTATTTTAAAACCGACCACGACTTGTAACAACGTACGATTTTTATCGCGTTTTGTGTTCGAAACTAGATGTTTATAGAATATTCAACAGTATCGTTTGTCCCTATTATGGGGTTGAAATAGAGCTAGTGCTACATCGATTGGGCTGAGGCTTCGTCTCTTGTCTTTTTTAGGTAGACAACACATTCGTTAAAATAATGTCAGTCAGCTATGAAATGCCGGCGCGGCGCCATCTAGTTTTTAAATATTGACCGAAAAATGGATGTTTAAAAGGGTCTTAAAAGATCTACTTCCAGAAATAAACGTCATTTCATTTCAATGTCTAGAACCTAAAAATATTTCATTGAAACCATAATAATTTCAGGCACAATATATGTAAAGAATTTCCTTCTGAAATTATTTTCGCGACATTTGTGCCCCACAACGATGTGATCATCACGAAAATTCACAGAATTATACTACTAAGCTTTTAAACAATTATGCAGATACATAACAAAAAGTCTCTTAAAAACAATCCAATGGTTTACCAGAAATCAAACACTTATTAGCAAAGTCAAGTAAACAACTTTACAGTTCCTATAGCCGCACTCATCCCGTGTAGAATAGTCGTTATATTTCGATTGCTCTCTTCTCAAGCACCCTTGATTTAATCGTGAAGATTCGAGCATTAACACCGAGTAAGGTGCTTGAAGAGCACTTGCGAATATGTTCCGTTAGTCTTTTTGTACAGAAAGGTTCTTGGAAATACTTTAATGAGACGTGTGGATTTTGTGTGAGATTGTGAGAGAAACATTATTACCATAGATGTCTTGTGAGATATGATAATTATTATTAATTTTGGGTATGTATGTACAGACACGTTTGTAAGTTTTTGGTCATCATGGTATTTACCAAGATCGAAAGGAAACTATCAAGACTTTGTGTAAAGAAAATGTATGGCTTTTTTTAGCCTTCATATACCAGTGGTTGACAAAGGCTTTTTTACTTCCATACCTCTCTTTTTTGTGCGATCTCTTGCCATGATGGCCATGGATCTCATCAGGTTGCGGGGCCAACATATCCACAGATCGCTCAAGGCCGATGTATGAATAGAAATATAAAATTGAAAAACTGTGTCTTGGTAAGGTTGCAAAACTAGCAAGCTAAGAATAACAAAACGCCTGTAATCCCCGAAGGGTTAGGAAGGGGTGCATCTATAGTACAGTAGTTAGGCAAGCTAAGAAATTATTAAGAAATACAAACAAATTATTTGTTCAACATCCACTTCAGCAGTTTAACTTAAAATCAACATGCTGTCAGTATCTACCCACTCCACTCCAGTAATGCTTTTCACTTAGTCAAAACAAAGATGGGTATAATTTGTTCGATTCGTTCGCTAAATGAACGCAAACTGCCCGAGGTACAGTATATTTTAAGGGAGAAAATAAAATTTTAAACAAAGACTCGTAATGTTAACCCTTCCTGACCCCACACGGGTACAGTTTGGCACCATAACACAACATGAGCTATAAAACGTGTGTATGAAATCGGTAGGACGGTGTTACCCCTTTTGTATCGCCGTTTCCCATAGAATAAGGGGTCCGAGCAAAAGAATGTTCTCTTAGAGATATTGCACTTCCTTCCTTTTATCTTTATCTTCCGTATCTTGATTTTATAGAATACACAAACTATTTTAGTTTGTGTATTCTACAAAATCAATATCAAAAAGTATTCCGTAGGTATATATACAGCGGGGTAATTGCGTACCACACTAACAGTAGCAATGGCTTTCATTTTGACAGTTCAACAACATCCATTGCGTTATTTACGTTGTTGAACAGACACATTTATCGAACATATGAAGCAACGGATTAGCAATATACTTCAAAATGATTCAGATTGTGATTAAAAGTACGTTACGCAATTAGGGTGCTGGTTCAAGTGCAAATTGTAGGTTTCCATGCGAATTTTCTCTTCATATAGTATACCTATAAATATTGAAAACACACTAGTAGGTATGTATGTGTATACAGCGTGCCGTACAAACAGGCAAAATGAAGGAAAGACAGTTAGCCCTATGTCGGTGAGCGGTGTAGGCGGTAGTTTTAAAAAAATACGAATAATTTAATGGTGTTATAATTTTAATGCAATTTTATTTTAAGCACCTGCTTTCTAATCTCTTCACCACCCTTGGTTGACTGGTAGAGAATGCTTAAGGCATTAAGTCCGGCTTTGTACCTTTTTGTGCGAAAAGTTTAAATAAATAAAAGTAAAAAAAATAATGATTACTGGCCACTAGGCCTACCCGTGTGTTAAATTCATATCGCCATTGTAGTGGCAAGTTGTATTAAAGTCTATTTAGGTAAGTTTCAGTTAAATTATTTTGTCATTTATTCGAAAATAAAGTTTTCTGTTTTTTGTTCTCTTTTCTCCACATTAGAAAGACTTAGGGAAACTTTTTCGTGTGGCAACTCATTGTATATTGTACCGAGTGGCACCACAATTTGCGTATCCACCTTGCCGTCAAAACTCGCCGGTTGCCATGGCAACCCCCTCTGCGGTCCGCGCCGTGCATTCAGCACTGTTTTGAAATTTTCCCTGAACTCGTTGTTTAATCCGCATTACAATAATAAAACGGCCCAATGTTTTGCCTCTCTGTGTACTGGCCAACGATATTAAATTGTTAAAATATCTGCCATATGTATGGAACGTCAGCATGAAAAGCAGGTTTTATTGGTTCGCTATTTTTAAAATGCGTCAACAAACGAACGTGTATTTTATTCATTTCACTTTGTTTGGTTCATTTCATACACAACGTATGTATGGTTTTAATTTACTGTTATTACCAAGAGAAATAATAAAGTCTTTACATTTATTTAATTTTCAACTACACAGTTTTAGACATTCAAGACTATTTTTATGACCGTCTTCTCCAAATATTTGCCTGCAGAACTGCAGTTTAGAACTTTGTTCTCCGATTGCTTTGGATAAAAGCGAAGTAATTTCGTCGAGAACACATGGTGCATAACAATTGGTGTTAGGGAACAACATGAACGCTAATACGACGGTACAGTCGAAATGGACCGTTAAACTCTACGGTTCGAGACGAATACGAGTGCTCCAAAATACAGCCGGTAATAGAAATGGTACAAGTAAATTGTTATATTGACGTGTATACTGAAACGTGCAGGTGATTTCGTGAATTAGTGCTGTGTTATTTGAAAAGTTATTTGTGTTAGGGTGAAATATGTACCAATATTCAGCTGTTCAGGCGCAGATGGATGGCGGCAGCATTTAATGGTTAATTATTGATGACAGTTTTAACTGAACTTTAGTACCTACCTATCGAGTAAGGCAAATAAATATTTTTCATAATCACTACCACAAATGCAATGATTTCTTGATGCAGAATTCAAAATGGAAAATTCAATGACGATGACATCGCATTGTGTCCTTTAAAAAAAAAAGTTGTCTACATAGGTAGCAAACTACCAAACCAACTTGACAGCAAGAGATCCAAGTTCATGAAAAAGTAAATTATGTTACCTGATTTCTTCAATATTTCAGAAAGTAGCCACTTTTATGACACCAAGGGGAAGAGCAAACAGGGGTGGCTTATCCGTAGTCGGGATCACAAGGTCAAGTGACTGAAACCAAAAGGAAAAAAGTATCATGGAGACCAACGTATGCTTTTGAATTTCTATTTAATTTCAGACCAGCAGAGTACTTCTCTACCTGGGCCCTATTTAATATAACTGACAATCCGAGATATTCGTAAAAAGAAGTACCATGGAGTGGTACCTATGTATATTTTTTGACAACTCTTATAACTCATATGCAGATGGAGACCAGCAATGTAAAATACCAATTATTCTGCGTCCTACCTCGACGCGACAACTGTACAAGAAAAAAGTCTTCCCAAAACTAATCTCCCGCTATTAATTTTCTGTCAATCTTTGCAAAGAGAATCAAACCAATTGAACAGTTTGGTGTTACAGTTGTCAGCACAATAAATCGATTTCAAATAATCGAATGCAAAAATAAATTAATTAATAAAAACTAGATTACAACAAATTGCGTCAAATAGTTTAAATAACAGCAAAAACTAACAGTATCAATTAAAACAAGACCAATTATATGAAATTGATTGTCTTTTGACCAAAGAATGACAATGACAGGTTTGTCTTCGGATTAATGTTGTGTCTACCAACGGCTTATATTATGTCTCTAACTTGCATACAATGATGGTGAACGGTGGTTCAAGATGGCAACAATTTACGATGTCAGTTTGTTGACAGATATCCATCAAAATATTTAGTTACCCAGGATGCATGTTGACTTTCGTGGATCTTACACGTGTCTTTAAAATAATGCAGCAATTCATGCTCGGAATCATGTTTTAGCTATTAAATCTGTGACAGACAGACCGACTGACGGACAGATGGATAGGTAGACAGTCGTCTAAGGCCGCGTCCTAACCAAAAACGATCGTCGCGCAAATACGCGATCGTCGCGTGCTTATGTCACTTTTTGTTCAGTGAATCGGAATGCGTGGTCGCACCGACATACGGCGCCTTCTCTACAAGAGTCCCACTGGCCCCTTTTAAGTACTGAACCCTTAAAACTAGCCATTAAAGATTATCTAGGCTATCAACAAATGCGATCATTTCTAGCAAACACTAGGCTAGTGGTGTGTCCCTTCATTACAAATAAAGTTATTTCCTTATCCCCTTCGAAATCACACGCATTTGTAACGTAGTCAGTGCATGGCTACATGGCGCTAATGCATGTGCTTTTAAGTGGGTTCGACGCACTTAATATCAACTCTGCGTCATTAGAAACATAATTCTTAACAATAGAGTTAAAAGAACGACTTTCATTTAAAATGCCAGTGAAACACTGTACCTAAGAAGGTACTTTTGCATTAGAACATGAAGCAAAACGTTGACATAACGCCAAAATTGCTCATAAAAAATAATTACATAACTAACTACTAATACTAACTAAATTGAAGATAAAAAAAAACCTAAGTGAAGAAATCAGCCGGGCAATTCTCGTAATTTTAAGAACGTTCACAGTCTGATCTCAGTCTCAATCTGTCAAAAATACGTCTAATTATCCTACATTTTTGAAAAGTTTTTGACATTGATTTTCGCTCAGATGAGATTGCGACTAGACTTTGAACATTTTTTTAAGTACGAGAATTGGCCTTCTGAACTCAGTCTCAATCTGTCAAAAATACCTCTAAGTTCCCTACATTTTTGACAAGTTTTTGACATTGATTGCCGCTGAGATGAGATTGTGACTGGCCTTCTTTTAGTCAGTTTCAAATGAATTCAATATTTAGTTAAAAAAAAAAAACCTTTAGTGGAAATTTTATGCTCAAAGGTATTATATGTCGTAAATTGACCACCCATAACATATCGACACCTACCTTAAACAGCATACCTACAGCTAGTTAACCTTTAACAGCAAAGCCGCACCCTAGCCCAACAAAATCAAAATACGCGCGCATTGTTCAACACAATGCAGAGTCCATAGTATAACAGACAAACCTGATACCAATTTCCATTGCTATCTCTGAATGTATCGATATAGACATGTAATTAGGTAGACGCGACAGCCGGCGGGAAATGCCAAAATACTACGGTAAAATGGTATACATACAGAACTTTCTGTGGTTTCATCCAGTCGTCGAAATGTTATTCATTTGTTTGGGACTGAAGTGAGTCGTATTGATCTGGTGTGTCTACCTAAAGCAAATTATTATGATACAAGCCGTGTGCCCGATGGGATTTCGGCATAAATTACGAACTTCCATACAAAACTTTTACCCACTTTTAATCCCTTTAGGTGATGAGTTTTGAAAAACACTTCCTTAGTGCTCACTTTCGTCATAAAAGACACTCTTGTGCAAAATTTCATACTTCTACACCCAGCAGTTTAGGCGGTTCGTTGTCTGCCAGTGCATAAATGAGTTTAAGATTTGTACTAAGCAGAAGATTGATGATAAATATGATGATAATGATTGTCTAAAGACAAACTTTTCAGTTGTGAAGTCAGTTGTTTTAAAGTGACAGTGTGGTCATCTGGAATTATGATGGTCTCAAATCGCCAACCCATAAAGACCTGAAGAACGTGGTGAATTAAAAACCCGCACTTTAATATTCCCAAAGTAAGTTTTGAAAGCTAGCCTTTAATTAATCAGCCCAATAAAAGAACCAATAAGTATGTGACTCTATGAATACAAAGGCACATTTTAGACAACAGGGGCAACTATATATTTATACGTTAAACCAATGCCTGGGAAACATAGCTATAAAGGCACTTTACATACCTACCCCACAGTACACTGCAGTCAATCGACAACTGAGCTGTGATGGGTCGTTAAACTTCACGAGGCTATCCGTGGTGCAGCCGTCAATCCGGAACTAGTCTCGCCGTGTAATGGCGCATTAGGTTTAAAATGTGCTACATATTGTATTAATTGTTGGATGTTTACTTGATTTATTGCGATTAGAACAGGCTAACGTAATGGTGCACCGAATAAAACTAAAGTGTTTGAATGCTATCGAATTTTGTGATGTGATTTGAGTAGTAAACGATGGTGCAAAATGTTGACCCTGAAACAAAACTAAAGATACGAAATATAAGCACCTGATATCATTCCCTTTTTGATCGGCATCCGACAACGTAAATATTCATTGGATTAATGCGTCTTTACATTTTTCATAACAAACTTCGTCAAATCAAAGACCATAATAATTGCAAGAAAAAGAAAGCCTTGAGGATGAAAGCGCTAAAAATAACAACACAACATCCTGCAATCACTGCCAACGTTGAAAAACTCAATGAAAACAAAAACATTTTGTTACAAAACTTTAATCGAGACCTTGAGGTTCGCAAGAGGCAAGAGGCAAGAGGCAGACTTCAACCGACTACTCGACGAGGCAGAGAACCTCAAGTGGTCTTCACATCGAGCAGCTGTTACGACCGGCTGCGCCCCATCACACGGAGAAAATATACGAACTGTTCAAACAAATGTCTCTAAAATATACGGCCGCACCGACCGATAGAAAAATAATATTGGCTGTTTACACTGACTTGTACAAACATTATTATAAGCGGTTTGTTAAATTAAAAACACATTTTTGAATGCGTTTCCAGATTTGAATGGCTGTGTGATTCTGTTACGTGGGAACAGTTTTGAAAAAGATTGGAATTGCTTAAATAAAAATAACCAGCCTCATGAATCGAGAGTAACACTAATTTTATACGCAAACAATGATAGATAGAAATACTATCCTACAGAGAAAAATCAACGTAAGACATGATGATGAAATCAATTCTAAACAATCTTCGAATTATTATGAAACCAAAACTGTGCATGAATTATGGGAACCTTTGAACTATCTGAAATAATTCTTTTGTAAGCCACCAACGATCGTCATGATAAGTTATATGTACGAGAGTGCACAGACAGATAAAAACGCACATGTTTGTGATAAAACAAATGACAAACATTAAGAAATTACGACACTAGCGCTGGCACAAGCAAGTGTCGCGAGTCGATACAACACAATGACATTTCGAAATGTGGCAGTAAAAATTTACTAGGCTTGCATCCAAATTCCCCATTTGGATGCATGCCTAGTAAATTTTTAAGACATTGCAACTCTTTGACAAAGATATTGCCAATAGTATTTCTGTATCGTGATTGAAAAACCCAAACATTCAGCAAAACTCGGCTACAATCAGCAGGCCAATTCTCGTAATTTAAAACGATCAAAATCTAGTCGCAGTCTCATCTCGGCGACAAACAAATGTCAAAAACTTGTCAAAATGTAGAGAAATTAGAAGTATTTTTTGACAGATTGAGACTGAGATCAGACTGTGAACGTTCTTAAAATTACGAGAATTGCCCCGCTGATCCTTACATGTGTCAGCAATACATCAGATATTATATTAGTCTTCGCAGTCGCAAAAAACATACTCATGCCGTTCTTGAGCGCTGTGGCTGTGACTCAGGTCCATTCCAAGTTCGGACATGCGTAAACAAAAGACCCTTCAAAATATTATTTGCAATTGGAGCTCTCCCTCGTCATAATATTTGTAGGTACCTATTAATTTTGTTGCAATTCTCAAAAACGATGCCAAAAGCAATAATATTTTGGTCATTTCGTTTTAACTAGTGTCCATGATCACCTGTTTTTCTTATAGTGGATAATATCCACTACGACATGACTTATATGACAAGCATCACATATAGTGGATAATATTCACTACGACACACGACCATGGGAATTTCTAAGGACATATCCACTGGATATGTCCTTAGAAATTCCCATGATCGTATCCTTAACAGCACCGCAAAAATAAAACTAAACATCTTACAGCGTTCTTAAACTGATGTTGCATACTAGGCACGTTCAGGCTTGCAAAACGAAACTTAAAACTTGGTGTGTCCCTCCTTTCGTGAAGTCGTAGTAGATTCCTTGTACTGTACTGTGTACCCATTACTTGTTTGCTTAAATTGCTTGTTTGAATGTCTCGGGACAATGTTTACGATCCCAACAGGTGACAATCAACAAAGGTTTGTTGCGGTCGTCGAGCGAACACACCTGTTTAGTAATGTTGAGATTAATCTTATGCTTTTGGATCTGACTACGAATATGGTTTTATTGAAGAAAATAGCGTATATAGAGGTTTTTTGTTGTGTACTGCAAACGTGAAATCTAGACTTATACAAATAAATAAAATTGAAATGTCTGTTCGTATAAATGTCAAAATTTTATAACAGTTTTTTACTAAATAATACCTATGATACGGTATTTATAACATTTTTTTTTGCCTATATCTCGTTTTGTTCCTGCTAATGTTCGAAACGGCTGGACCAATTTTGACGGGGCTTTCACTCGTAGATAGCTCATGTTATTAGGCTAGTACTATTAATTTAGAAAAAAAAAGACAGGACATTATTGTTTTCCGATATCCACGCGAACGTAGTCGCGGGCACAGCTAGTTATAATTATAGCTAAAGCATATTTAGTTGCTATTGAGGTTTTCATCCATAATCGTTTAATAACGACAAGCTACTCGCCAATAAAGAACCTTTTTATTGTAATTACATGAGTGTTTCAAAGAACCCCACATTCCTATAAGGTCTCACTCATAGATTATACAGTCTAGTCTCACTTACGGTATCTTGAGAAAACATTTTTTGAGTGGGGATAATGTTAGTACAGCTACGTGTGTATAGCATTTTATGGCTATAAATACTGTTAAAAATAGTTAATCTTTGTATGAATACGTTTGGTATGCTCTAGCGGCACCTGAAATGATCAAAGACGTGACAGGTGACAGTACTGACAGTCAAATGACCATTTATGTATGCACCGTATGAAGTGTATGTATCATCATCATCAACATTTATGACTACTATTTTCTGAAGCGCCATCGAATCCATAACAATTTTAATAAAGCTTTTCTGATGAAAAGTTTAATGTAAGGGATGCCTTGTGAATACATTAGCTTAAAATTTGAATCAACTGAATTCTTGGCCGTACTCTACTGACACATGACAAATGACGAGTAGAACTCTTCAAAGCTTATATAAAATTAAATCAAAATTTTCCATGCTGATCGTTTACATATGGGACGACGGATTTAGAACGTAATAGATTAAAATAATAGTGCTATGCTAAGAGCATTTTCAACACTTCCAATAATAAAAGCTATAAGATTAAGAACATTTTTAAATCCGAATACAGTTTATGGATCATGTGCAACTCGTAAAAACCTTCATGAATTACATGGGATTAAGCCGAAAGTTATAGTTCTGCGGTAGGTCGTACAACCGTCCAATACGAATCAGTCAAAAGAAGAAACGTGCATGCAATTGTCTCCCTTATTTTCTAAGAAACATCGCCCAAAATGTCGTGAAGTGCTTAGTTTAATGTGAATGCATACGACAGATCGAAGAACGTTCCGTGAAGTGCTAATCCGAAACATATGTGATAAAAAAAATCACTCGAGATAAGGGTCAGTTTCAAGAACACGCCTTGCAGCGCATACATCGCGCTATAAAAAGAGCATCGGATCAACGGATTGACAATGACAAGCGTTTAAGGGCCGCGTTTATTTATTTGTACAAGTATTTCCTTTTAGCGATGCCGTAGAGACAAAACAAGGAACTTTTAGATAAGCATTGTACGTTTGACAAGACAAGCCAAGCTATATTATGGTAATAACTTCGGCTCTAAGCGGAGCGTCGAGTCAGACGGTTAGTTACGAACGAAACAGGATGTATTAAATTAGAAAATATATCTCTTAGACGAGCATTCTTAAATGTAAAGCGAAATGTATGAAAGTAGTAAAGTTTGGCGATAAATTTAAGTCAATGTGTCGGGCTTGCGCTTGTAAAACTTGAGTTACTTGTAAAACATCATGTATTAACATCTTGCTTGGTGTTGTTTTATTTTATGGTACGAGTTTCTTATTTTATGTGAATAAAGTCCGAGGAAACTATGAAAATTAATTTTAAAGCAAGAAAACTGTCAGCGGTGAAACTTTGTTAGAAACTGAAAATATTTAACTGGGAGAAAATGGTATCTAGTTGTTTCGTTTTAAATTATACGATTTGTAGTTCGGGATTATACAGATTTGTACATTTATACGTACCAAATGTTTTAATGTGCCTTTATCAGCCGTAAAATTTAAATTAAAAAAACACACATACATAGTTGAATGTCCTCATAAAGGCGCACTCATGTATTGGGAGTCGGGACAGAACACAAAAACTATCGAAAGTGTAATTGAGTCGTCGTGAGTCACCCGGGGCGGGCACACATCTGCTGTGCTACGTATTGGCTACGTAAGGGTAAGTTACTGGGTGAACTATCATTTACCAATTCATAGACAGAAGATAAATGTGCAGGAATAGGACAGGTAAACTAGAGAATTAAGTTTGGTACAAAAACAATTTATCTTATTACAAGTCATCTTTATTCATCATCGGCTTATAACAGTCCACTTCTTGACACAGGCCTTTCCTATCGCAGGTCATTTTACTGGATCCTCGGCTATTGTCACAAAGCTGTACCAGACTGTGAATTTCGTTCCTTGACCTAGCCCGCCTGAGGGTGTCCTACCGTTACCAACAGTTGCATAATTTATAGGAACTATTGTTGTAGTGAAAACACTAAAATATTATGGAATGTTATGACATTTTACCCGCTGATAAAATGATAGTTTTTCCTAATTATGTTAATATTGGTGTTTGGGTCGGTTTCCCCTAGACGCCTCATGGAACAATGATTAGACAATGTCACGATCTCCTTAGTACCTTAGCTATATACGAAGTATTGTTCGTTGAAATGTCTTTTACTTAGTTACACAGAAATAATAACTTATGTTTTTTATCAAAAAACAAACATGTCGTTACTTACACTACAAAACCAAGCACGCACATACTTTTAAGGTTTTTCATTTGTATTTATGCCAAATAACACATTTTCGTACTTTATTTATTTTAACAAATTAATAAAAATATCCCAGCATATTACCACAGCGCTACCTCACTTATTCCCCGAGGTGCACTACCGCGGTTTAGTTCCGGTACTTGCGTAGTCTTTTGTTTTGCGCCCTATCCGCCCACCGTGTATTATTTAGCTAAAACCAGGGGACCATTTTAATGGACTACACAAAACTAGAAAACGAGGGGCCCGGAAAGATTAGATTTCTTATCAACTAAAAAAATCTTAGCACAAAAGTATACCCTAATACAATTTGTATTGACTGTTTGGTGACCAAATATTATTAAATAAATAGAAGGGAGGGTTTTCGTTTTTGTATTGTTCTTTTTTCTGAGTTTTATTTCTTTCGTGAGACGTTCTTGTTTTATTACTATTTAAGGTTTCACTCAGATGTACATACTTATGTTTCAGGATGTCCCGACTAGTTTCGGCTTCAACTCACAGCACAGTTCCTATAGAAGGCATCAGAAAGGATGCCTTGTATATAGGAACTGTTGAGTCTGCATCTAGGTGAGCAATTCTACAACAAACCAGTATTTTTTGTCACTATAAGAAATGTGCTTAGCTTTCAAATGGCTTAAGGAAATGAATAAAACAGCGATTCCATGAATAATCTGCTTTATAACGATATTGTTGGCTCCTGTAACAATAGGTATTTAAAGTAATTAGTCACTCGTCAACGGACGTAAACTATTAAAGATTGTTTGCCCTATGGTTTATGTGTGGCCATTGTGTGAAGGTGGTAATATGCCTTATGGCTGCATTGTACGCAAATAATAGTTAGAAAATATTATTATTCAATCAAATAGGACCGTAATTTTATAATAATTTAGCGTCCAAGTAATGTTGCTGTAAAATTAATTACACTTATCTACAAAATTACTGTCGAACAAACTAGCATCAATTTAATTTTCGAACTAGGCAATAAAATTTAAAAAATAGAACAAATTGTTATACTGCTAGCCGTAAAATTGCGCCCACATAAATAAATTAACCACAGAATATAAAAATTAACGCGAAACGCGAGAATGTCATCCGTTGTAATATCATTGTACGTTATCCCATATGCGGGTAGGGATGGCGATAATATAATTAACGCGATTATGGTACGCCCACCTCCCTATTGTTAAGTTTTAATGTGATGTAACTAATCGATGCATTAAAGCTCAAAGTGATAATTAAGTTATCGAGTGTTACAAGCTTGAAATAAATTAAAGTTTCTTTTACAACGATGAGTCACTTTTGATCAAGCAAAAAGTAAACCACTTTTGCAAAAAGATAAGATGATTAATGGTTTACAGCACACGTTAACTGCTGCGTAGGACTTTTTGACGTAGGTTAAAAACGCTTATTTTACTTTACGCCCATTTTATCTTACGAAATGGCGCTGAATAAATCTTGTTGATTGACACATGTTAAATTTTACGAGTCAGTAAGAAACTTATACAAACAATTTGTAGCGAAGCTAAACCAAACTGAAAAAAATGCAGCGCGTTTTAAAAATCAAATAAAAATGATGATGAGTGAAAAATCCGTTACAAAATGGTTTTTTTTTTTAAATAACGAAATATTTCACCTTTTGTAGCATGAACAGGAGATGAATATCATTAATAGGTAGCCACCCAGAAAATAAAACTTGCTTTTTAAAAATAACAATATAAGGTAGCGTATAATAGAAATCCCAACGGTATAAATTATATTGTGTGATAAACATCTTTGGCTCCCGCACAGTTGGACCCGCAGATTGTCCCCCGAAATGAGTGTGACAATATTAATGAATGGTGTTGCCACAGCAAAAAATTCAATTAGGATCAAAGATCAAGGATTGCAATCTTTAATGAAGGTTCGGCATCGTATTGATCCATCCATCACCTACGTAGTAGGTGAGTCCTAGTTTTTAAAACCTTTTGAGAGAAGATAAAAATCTATATAATACTAAGTTTCGAGTAAATCGGACCGCGCGCTAAAATTCTGCCATACAAACTTTGAAACCCCCAATCCTCTTTTAGGGAGTAGTTTATAAAAACAAAAAATGGCCAAATTCATAATTTACTTAGATAAGTATTCGTGCCAAGTTTCAAGTTTATTAACTCCAGGAATAAGATTTTCTATACAAACAAAATCCCCTCACCAGGAAAAGGGTAAAAAGGGTTTAAGGGGTGGATTTTACTGCTTGCTCGCATTAACTTGAAAATGGGTATAAATAATATTTAAGTCATACAATGGAAACGTACCAAACGCTTTTTTAAAAACAAAGCATGTCGTGGTAAAACGGGACGACGAGGTTTATTTCAAAAATCTTATTCATTTGATATACGAGTAATAAACTTTAAAATTAACCCGAATTAAATAAATAAATGATAAAGATCGTAAACATACATCTTCGAAATTTTTAGAGTAAAGTACACGCGGACGAAGTCGCGGCCAAACTCCTCTACTATACATATTATAAATTCTGTCTGTATGTTGCATTTTCTCGCCTAAACCACTGAACGGATTTCGATAAAATTTGGCAAAGAGGTAGATGGCATCCTGGGGAAGGACGTACTTTTTATCCTGGTAGCACGTTCCCGTGGGATAATTTCCGACATCCACGCGGGCGAAGCCGCGGGCAGAAGCTAGTCAAAATATAATAAAAAATAATAATATTAATAATATTAATGAAGGACCACTAATTTCGCTGTAATACAGGAACGTCTGTTTTGAATTCGTTGTGAGTATTTTCTGAATCTTTCTCGGACAGTTATCGTTCTGACTTAAAATTTTATTCAGCCCGTAGCGAAAAAATATTCAAAGATTTTACAATATTGAACAAAATATTCAAACTCAATGCATGCATAATCCGACGATCTCCAAAGAAAAAGCACAATACACTATGAAAAATTATTCACAACATTCCAGAAAACACCGATTGCCCTAGCATAAGAGTCACTTAATAAAATTTAAGCGTTGAACAGTTTAGCCGTAGAGCCCATAAAGAAGTCGATGGGTCGGAGGAGCGTTACAATGACGGCGGCCGTCCCAGGACATTCGGACCAAGTTTATTTTACTGTTCCCACTAAAATGTGCAGTAAAAGCCCGCCCACTGGATGTAACACCCATGATATTCCTACTGACCTCTGCCCTCGTATAAAGAATATCCCAGACGCATAATCCCAAGGAAATTTTATTGTCAACCGATAATTTAATACCGATTCGAATGTGTAAGAATAAAAATGTTCATGCTTTTCAAGTATAGAAAAGTAAATAACGAGCATTTTAATGATCTCTCGGCTTTTAATACGGTCTCCCTCGTATATCTTCCCCTTTATAATTGTATATCCTTTTTCGAATACAGGGATGTCTGAAGAGTGATTCAATAAAAAGTTTTTATTGTAGTTGCCCGCACTGCAGCGGTTATAAGCTGGCCACTCTCCAGTTTCCAGATTGTGTCAAAATTATAAAAGCTGTTCCATTTTGTGGACCGTACGGTAGACATCATTTTTGTCTACATAAACTACGACATAAAGGCTAAGGAAATGCCTTGTACTGGCCAGTTTTATTTTAAAATTGAATCCATTTTCAAATTAAAATCTTCACATTTTTACGTTGGCAAGAATACAACAGTTAATAAACCGAACACAAGCGTCGTTGGCTGCATTCTAAGATAGAAGATAGCAGAAATATATTGTGTTTCTCAACAATAATAATTCTTGAAGGGAAAAGATTGTAATAACAGTAATTTATTGCTTGCATGTATTCTTATGTCAATTACTTGATACATCTGGCGCATTACTCATCGTAACATGACTGTCCTTTGACTGACAAAGTAGGTAACTCAGATATGGTTATTCGTGCATCTTTAGGGCGGGAGCTTTATTGGCCCGAGTCGTTTAACTTATTTAGTTTTATTGGCCTTACACCGTTTATCGTATTAAGACAATCCAGTTATGCCATCTCACATTCCGTGGGGTGTTTTGATAAACCGTTCAATTTACTGTAGGATGATACTTGCGTCTAAATGGATACTACTCGTACTTCCTCTTGATGATGATAGTGGGAGGTTATATTGCAGTGTAGATTGAAAGTTAGGTAATCCTTTAGCTTTCGCTTATTATAGCTCAGGTTAGAGAAAGGCATTGATCGCTATCGAATGCTATTTCGATTATAAAATCTTAGAAATTCTATGTAAGTACGTAAGTATTGTGCCTCGTCGTATAGGCTTGTGGTCTTGTGGCCCTTAATCATAATTATTTGCGTGCGAGCCTTCGCTAGTCATGCACCGTAATTGTAACTAATGAATGTTCATAGCTAGCTCCTAAGGTACTAACGAACCCCGTGCTGTGCGTCTAAGTAAAATGTCTACACCACACTTACAACTAGAACGAAACAAGATGAGTTTTATTTTTTGTGTAGTAACTACATATACCTATCAGAGGTAGTGCCAGAAATCAAAAATACTATGCTAGCTAACTATGTAACTATCTAATAAAAACTAACTTAACAAGAGGATGCTACTGTCCATCATTATTAAAATATATGAATCACATCTTTCGAAATCCACAGGACCCGTACCTACCTTACTGTCTTATTTAGCCAGCATGGGCGTTGCCAGTGGGCTGGCATATCCTGATCTCACGAAGTTTTAGCTGCGTGCACAGAAATTATTATCAGTATATAAATTGGTAAATAAAATCGCGGCAATAGCTCTACAGTTAGAGCTTCGGACAAGTCGGATAAAACCATCCGTTGCCACTTTAAAAATAATTTAACCCAGCTTCGAATGCTAGCTATGCCAATGATGTTCGGTCAACCGCACTTAAGTACCTATTGATATCTGAATTACGAATTATTACTACGAAATAAAGGCGCAAACTAAAAAATCGACCGATTGATTTTTTTACTTTTTGGGTACAATATTAGATACCCAGATACTAATTAAATTATCCAACGTTACATTACGATATCCAAACACTAAATAACTTTTACACCTAAGCAAACTCCAACTGAAATCCTTATTCCTGTCAAACGATCATGGCTAATTGATAACGGACGAACGCAGCAAATGCACGTGACACAAAATCAATATGGCCGTGATGGATGGTGCTGAATTTTAATTAAACCTACATCAACCTGTTAGCTGACAAAATGAGCTTATAATGGCAACGCAGTGTACGTAGCACGTGTCTAGCCATTAATCTGGGCGTAAATATTAAATATTTGTCATATGATTTAACTGGTATATCTACTTAGCGAATCGGTTTTTCGTGTCATATGCGTTTTGTTTCTATACCGATAAAAAAGACATGTTCCTTTCCGAATAGTTTGAATTGTGACTTATGTGATTTTAGAAATGAACGAATCCTAATAAATTATAATATTGTAGTACCTATGTAACAGTTTGGAATAAAGGTAATAAGTACTCCTAGTACTTGGTACACAATTTATTATATGTAGACATTTCGTACCCTCCAGTTATCTATTCTTCTTAAAGAGTTCATTGACAAACTGTAAAATTTTACTGCGTTTTAGATACACAAAATAAAATAAAATGTTGAGAATAGAATAGTTTTATGTTCGTTACATTCTATGTAGTCTAGAGATACTCTAGGAACTAGGTAAACGTCATAGAGTCATAGCATCTTTTTATCATAGGTTTAAAAACACGATCTGTAAGAATATAGCAACGGAGTCTCCTCAAACTAGATCGCCGACTTGAAATAAAAACGGATTCTAGGTTTACTAACTTGGTGCTGTTCAAAACCTTCAAAGATCCCCTAGACAAAGATTAGGTAAAATTACTAAAATAAGCAGCATAGTTCCTGTAAGCAATTTGAATTGCTGTCCAACATACTCCACTTAAAATAAAACTGCATCAACAACTATGTAAGTAAAGAAGCCATGAAAACGAAAACAAAAAACACCCACATAACGAAAGAACATATTTTTAACAACCTGCCAAGAACTTAACGTCAACAGCCATTAATTAGAGACACTAAAGTATTCATTACGATCACAATACGACCATTCCCATACAATGTTGAGGCTAAGTATCTAACAAACTGACCGACAGCGGTGCCCCCTGCCGTGGCGGAATGAGCAACCGTGAAATTTCTCGTAAAACTTGCATTAGTGAGGCGGTTAATAAAGCCAATGAACCATGTGGTCCTCTCATAAACCCACACAAAAATTATTAAGTCCTTAAGACACTTCTTCCCCGTAGTTATAAAAGTCTAAATGGGCATTATTAATAGCCATTACTTTAATATTGTCATTAAATGTTATGAATCGAAGCTCTCTGGCTCTGGCTTTCATTGATCAGTAAAATATAAAATTAATATTATTAAACGTCTATTAAATAATTGTGAACAGGTATAAACACAGCACGGTTCTAATGGCCTATCGGCTTCGCTAGCAGTTCTTGTAGATAATGACCATAATGAGACATGAAGAAATGTAATAAAATATCAATTAAAAATAGCTTTTAATAGGCGTACAACTTTCATCAACTTCGAGATATAATATAAAATCTCCACAGGTACCGGATTATGAGACACCGACATGAGCTTTTTGTGTACAAAGTAACGAATTAGGTAGTTACAAAGAGTTTAAATACTGGTATTCATCTACATCTGGTTAGACTGGAAGTCCACCTCAACGTGGTTGGGAAAAGGCTAGGCAAATGCATTGAAAGAGGTTAAATTATTGTAAAGGGTACAAATGGTGGGTTTATTTATTTATCATTTCAGTACCGACTTAGATATTATAATCAGCAGTGAATAACTTATACAATAGGTGTTTTGTTACACAGGACCTAATTTACGGAATAATATAATAAGTTCCTATTATTGCTACAATACCAATAACAATACTTGACATATCAATTCCACATCACTCGTTATAAACTGACACGTCTATAATTGCGTCTCATTATTTCACATACTCCATAATTACATACTCCTTACTAGCTGCCAGCCGTGTCACAGTCCAATAGCTCCACAAAGGGGGCCTGGACACCATGACATGATGAAGTGTCACCTCTCCATGATAAACGATACTATACCTCGGGCGTCAAATGAGAAATTCAATTTCTCGCTCCCGTTACTTCGTTTAGCTGCCGGCGTGATATTTAAGATCAATCAGGAGTTACAGTGATTTTATTTATGTTGTTTTGTTACGTGAAAGGCGTGGATAAAGGGCTTGGAGCTTAGAAAGAGAAATGGTTTTGTAAGTGCTGCCGTTCATGGAATTGTTCCGTTTACGGGGGAATTCCTAGGTTACCTACCTAGGTACTTGAATTTATTTCAATTGCGAGAAACGCTTTTGGCGCTTTTCAGAATGTTTACTTTGAATTGCGTTTTCGTCGTAGCATTGATGTGATATTTATTAGGAATGTAAAAATCTCAATATTAGATTCTTATTCGTAAATGGAGAACCTTCTCAAATTTGAATGGTCCCCGTATCGGCTGTAAATATGAACATATGAACACAGGGTGGCGGGACATTGACGCACAACGCAACCTGTTACCATGGATTCAGTACATGATTCTGAACCCCCTTGGTTATTTTAAAACAAATTAGCTGTTCCATACATTTTGACCGCATAGGTATTGCACTCTTCTATGAAACAGCAGTTTCTTTTTTTGATAACCGACGCTTTTGTTTTACGCTATAGAGTCATATATCTAGAGTCATGTACTGAATCCATGATTACAGGTTAGGTGTCGATGTACGTGCCATCCTGTATATGTATAATTGTATATGTATGTACCTAATGGTAGGTGAATGTATGTAGGTGCTCGTAATACGTAGATTCTATGTACAAGACAAGAGGAAAGCCTGCGTTCCGCTCTGATAGAGTTTTAATTAAATTATAATTGTCAATATACATATAATCGAATATGAGTTGGAACTCCAAACACGAATAGGTACCTAAATAAACTACAAACTACAATGAAATCCAATTAATTTGGGACTACATGCGCAACACACGCAAAACCACATGCAACGTGTATTCAATCAGCACACACAACTGCCAATTAACTAGCAAGAGAGGTGGAAATATACGAAACGTTTCGTGAAGCGAGGCACTAAATATGGCAAATAGGGAAGGAAGGAATATACTGAAAAATCGGCCAAGTGCGAGTCCGACTTGCACACAAACTTAAGGTTCCTTACCACAGCACAATATTTAACACAAACTTTTTTTTAAAACACATTTCTTGTATGAGAAACCCCTTTAATTTTTAACTTAAATTTATTTTTATTATTTGTTGTTATAGCGTTCATAGTAGTGCACACTCTGTGGAAATTTCAAGTGTCTACCTATTACGGTTCAAAAGATACAGCCCTTTGACAGTCAGACGAACAGCGGCGCCTTAGTAATAGGGGTCAAATTGGCACCTTTTTTGTGTACCAAACCCTAAAATGTTAAAACTTCTCAGTACTTGTTTCCACTTGCACTTAGGACATCAGTAAGAGGTCGCATATGTTCTTTATGTTGTTACTTATAACATGGAAACTTTGCAGGAACTTAATATTTTCTGCTCATATCGTAACCTAGACTAAAGTCTTTCCTGTGAAAATGCACTAGATATTGAATTTATGTTGACTAAGTATGTGCTTAAATGAAAACACAATTTCTCATCAGTGCGCTACCAATTCAAAGCTTTGAGAATGAGCGAATTTTTATGCAGCATGAATCAGAAAGGTGTGGTCATTTTTAAGGATGTGGTATAGACAAGCAAACTGAACAAC
The DNA here is from genome assembly GCA_947507525.1 of Apamea epomidion. Taxonomy (NCBI): domain Eukaryota; kingdom Metazoa; phylum Arthropoda; class Insecta; order Lepidoptera; family Noctuidae; genus Apamea; species Apamea epomidion. Next base: position 9,067,245 of record OX382238.1, on the reverse strand, counting down.
TTTCTCCAAGGGACCAACATCGTAATCGCGAAAAAATAATCAGCCGTTCCATGCATTTGGATCGAGTAGATATAGAAGTTTTGATGGGACAGTTTGGTTGTCTGTGGAACACCCTTAAATAGATGCTGTATTTGTTTTTGGTATATGTTTTACAGATTAATTTGGACGAAGCAACAGCTTGAGCAAACAAAAGGTTTTTAAACGAAGAGTCCATTGATTTATTTGAGACCCACACGGTTGAGTAGCGACGTTTATGTTTGTTAACATTATAACACCGAAACCCGACTACCGATGTATTCATAACTTCCTTTGTGGACGCCATAAAGCATCGTAAACGCGTATTGTTCAAGAACGCGATTATATTAAAGAAACTTTATCGAGGCTTGTGCAATAAAATGTGGAATGTAGGAGCCGCCTAGTTCCATTCGGTAAGAACTGCAGCTATTGAGATAAAAAGTAAAACTGCACTTATTCCAAGTAAATGGTCATTCAATCTACTGGGAATAAGTGCAGTTGTTTTAAAGTTGAACGGTTACAAAGCGTGTCGAGCGTTTCTTTGAACACTTTGTTTCAATATTTGCAGAATTTGTACTGCTTCGATAAAGAAAGGTCTGCAAAATCGATTTTTAAAAGCTTCATCATTTTATTTTTAAGTCCTTTGTAAAGGGGCTGGCGGGTTTATTGCCATCAAACGGAAACATGTATAGCCTTCGGGATGTTCCTTAGAAATATCTAATCACACTTTGCTCGACCTGGGAATAGTAACCTGCAGAACCCCATGCTCAGCAGTAGCGACCACTAGAACCACGAGATAATCAAATATGAAATGACGAAATGAGGTAGGACTACCTATAGGGATGGTAGTTGGTACAGAGCAGAGGTATAGCTCCTGCTCCGTTAGGTGTGATCTACTTATGTATTAGGGGTTAAAGAAGAAATTGCCGATCTGTATTGAAAAATTGAAATTGTTTTTTTTTTTAATTTTAACATATTTATTTAATCAAAATAATTACCATTATTATTTATACATTGCTGCCATCTAATAGGAAGGTCATTTATGCCTTTGCGATAGAACTCTCGTGATCTAGATTCGACAAACTGTGTGAAAGCATTTTGTACTGCCTCCTGAGAAGAAAACTTTTTATCACGTAGAAAATTGTCCACATCACGAAAAAAATGATATTCCGTTGAAGCAAGGTCTGGCGAATACGGAGGGTGACGAATGGTTTCTAATTGCAGTTCCTGTAGAATTAAAACGGTTTCTCGTGCTGTATGAGATCTCGCGTTATCATGGAGCAATAATGGTGAAGATCGATTCATGAGTCGAGGCTGTTTCACTGCTAGTGTTGCTATCATTGTTCGGAGTTCGGCACAGTAGACATCTGCCGTTATTGTTTGACCAGATCGGAGAAAGCTATAGTGAATAACACCATGCTGAGACCACCAAACAGTTACCATTACCTTTTTATTGGTTTTAGTTTAGTTTTAGCTTTGCTTTTCCATCACGAAAGCGTTTAAACCAAAATCGCACGGTGCGTTCATTAGCAGTCGCCTCTCCAAAAGCAACATTGATATTGCGAGTTGTTTCTGCCGCGTTAGTTCCGCGTCGGAACTCGCATTCAAAAATAACTCGAATTTTCGAAGTATCCAACTTTCTTGTCTAAGCTGAATAAAAAAAACAACTGAAAGTCGATAATTGAATGTTGCACATTTTTTAAAAGAAGAACTTCATAGGTACCATGTGAAAAAAGTTTCACTCAAAAATATCAAACCATGAAGGTTCTATGTCCATTCGAAGTACCTATTACAATGAAACGGTAATTTCATACTTTAACCCCTATTATTTATTCATCACATTAAGTTTTAACTCCATTATCCACATAAAAGTACCCTAGATTTAATTTTATTAAATCTACTGTAGTTTTTCAGCAAGACAGCTTGCTGCGCTTGCCAGTAAAACTAACAAACTACAACAAAAAAACGGACCCGACGCGCATCCGTCAGCAGGAGTGAGTAATCTGCGGCAAGAGCTAGAGTGCAATAAGATTTATGATTATGAACCACAGCCGTGTACACGGGGACATCACAATTTATGCGATAACACTGTTTTGTCTTCACGATAAATTAATAGTCCACTTGCGACGGTACACAACTTTTCCATCCACGGCCGTCAAAACAGGACAAAGCCATAAACTGTGTCAAATTAAAAAACCCTTTGAACTCGCCGTAAACATAATCGTATAGTACTAAAATAAAAATATCGTTCAGAATGCAAGACATGTGTCCCCATGTTGGGAAGACTAAGAGACAAACCGTGTATAGTGTGATAAAGTGGCTGGCTGGATACCGTTTGGATGACGAACTCCCGTTTAATTGTGTTGAAAGAAAAAGTTCAGTTTTATTTTTAAATTCGGGGTGCCGACTTTAGCGCAGGGTGTTTTCGTTTGGTCACAGTCGTGATTGTTTTTCTCTTATAGCTTTTTTAATTGAGAGTTTATTTTTTGTGGCGATGATTATTTTTGGGGAGGCGAGCGTCCATAATGGGTGCATGAATGAAATATTGAAAATATGATGAAGATTTCAGTCTTTATCCATGCATTCGCTTGTCGTCTCAACATTCAATATTACCTACCTACAGACAAATTGATGATCTTTGCCGTGAATCTTTTTTGCACCACTTCAAGATGTTGGCTATGATACTCGCCCGTTACCTAAGACGATGCGATGCTATAATCGTCGTCAGAAACCTTAACTATATAGTAAGCATCACCAGCGTCCTTATCCTGAATCTAGCCTGCAAAATGTTCACGGATCAGAACATTTATCAGTAGATAGGTACAGGCTGTTTACTTTAATGATGCGCCTCCTCGTCGCCGAGACGAGATAAATCGACACACTTGAGAGTTCGAGACTTTCCCACGGCGTTACACGCGCACCCTGAGTCCTGACATCAGTGTCAACAAGGATATCATATGTGTTTTCTTTGTCCGTTTAGTGATTTTTTTGTTGGGATATTATCGCTATAGACGTTGAATTATTATGAACGTTAATTATCTTGAGAGTAGTTAATTGTATAGAGATTACAAAATGACTTACCCTGGATGCGAGAAGCACAGGACTGGTCGTTGTGGCGATACTTGGGGCCTATTTCCAGTAGTAGGGGTTTCCCGGCTGAATGACTGAATTATGATGATGATGAACGCAGTCCCGGACTTACAGATCCCCCTCTCCCAAAGCGCGGGTCCTGTAGCACCTGCTACCAGGCTAGCTACCTGGTCGGGGTAGCTTTGGGGCCACTAGGCTGGCTGGGCACAATGGCCGCAGCCTTGTGGGCCTAGGCGTAAATCCAAGGCTGGATGAACGTGAACCCCTACAATCTAAGTGAGATTGTTTTATTTTGTTTATATAGGGTTGGTAGCATTAATTTACAGTTGAGTGTTGCTTGTTCATTTGAGGCATCTTTCGAAGTACGACGACCCGACGTAGTCGCCAACATTAGGTATGTAAGGTCCAATTATTTATAACGTAAGTTTATGTAGGTAGGTATCGAATCGTTACTGTACCTACCTACCGTTTTATGCTAGTTGGCCTAAGTGATTTATGATAGCGCAGAACTATAATATAATCCTAATAACGATGAGCTGAGGGTACACATTGCACTTAAATATGTAGATAGATATAAACTTGAACCGCAACCGAAAATGTATCATGTATAAAGTAAACCATATTCAGTTTGATGTCAGAACCAAATGTGGTAAACAAACTTAAGAGGGGGTGTTTGCTCTCACATCGGTTGGCAGCTAATCTGTAAACGATTACGATTATGAATTCATGAAAACCCAGCCATCGTCACCGTTTACCACATCGTTTATTATTTTTAAGCTTACCTACAAAGAAGCAACGAGCAATGACAGAAATAGGAGTGAGTTCGTTTATTATGACATGTTCGGTTCTACTTTATATCAAAGTGTTCATCTTATAAAATAAAAATAGCGCGTACCGTAACGAAACTTTTTGTAGGTAAAATATTTTTGTAAAGGTTTACAGTTTCCGAACTTTAATTAACATTACACGCAAGATCGCAAGGTAATTTCTCAATCTGATTCTTACATTTCTATGAGTTAAAGTTAAAGAATATTCTTTATTTTTACACGCATTTTAAAATAATAAAAATGTAGTTGAGATAAAAAATGTAGAGGGCGTCTATTTCTCTTACAAAACAAAAAATCACTTAACCTCTAATTTGACAGCTGACATTGTGCTTTTTTGTAAAATGGAACGTCTAGTTTTGTAATTCTTCAAGTTCATACGAAGTAAATTATTAACCATTTTATCATAGACATTTCTAATAATGAGCCTTTTGCGGCGAATTACATCTCCAGCCTTGGTGGGCCGTGTCTTAAGACCAGAAATAAACAAGAAATCAATACATTGTTGTGTGTATAAAAATGTAAACATAACCTCAAAATTCGTAAATATTTATCCTAATAACACAAATTTTAATGCAGTTCGTTGGAAATCTAAAAAGGTTTGTAAAAAGACTTGGTTTAATCACCTTAATTAGTAATAAAATACCAAAGAACCAGAAACTTATAACCTTTTTCTTATGTTCATCAATCAAAGGTCAACCAATTCTTCAAGTGATTGTTTTGTTTCAGAGCCAATATGATTCTGATGATGAGGAAATTGATTTTGATGGAGATTCATCCCTGTCAAAAGATTCTAAAGTAGTCAAATTCTCTACAACATCTATGAGAACTGATGTTATATTAAAGTCAGCACTAAATGTATCAAGAAAGTGAGTTTTGACTTTTGATTTTGTTTGTTGAAATCATTTTCTGTTTAATAAGTTTTCTGTTCGTTTCAGTAAAGTAGAACAAATGTTTTATGAAAGTAAAATTAGAGTGAATGGAAAGAAAATCATGAAGAAAAGTGCTTCCGTAAGTGTTATCATTGTAATGTTTATTAATTTTGCAAGCTAGCAACAAAATGCTGATCCTTGAAGTGGTACAATAACTAAGCTTATTTACAGGTTAAAGTAGGAGATGAAGTAGATGTAATAAAACTGGTCAGCCCTAAGAATCCACAGCATATTTTTGTGTCTAGAGTAGAAATATTGAATGCAACTCCGAAAGAAGACAGCATCCAAGTTACAGCAAGAAGGTTTAAACACTTACTCATAGACAACTATGAGGCGGATCCACATAGGATGGAAAGTGAAGCCTAGAGTCATTTATGGGAATGAGTAGCAAAAATTTATAAAGAAGAATAATAGATAATATCTATAGTCTCATAATTTATAGATTATTATAATGCAAGTTCCATGGTACATTTTGTGTTTAATAGTGATGAAGAATCCTCGCAATAATTAAAGATTTGATAATCCAACAAAACACCCGACCGGTGCCTTGAGGCAGACCAATTTGTTGAACTGTGCAAGGACCGATGACCTGATTATTATTCTGTTAATTTTGTTCTTAATTTGTAAATATAACATGTAGATTAAAGTTGAAAATAAAAACTATTGAGAACAGTGTTGTATGATTTAATTATTTTAAAATTACTAAGTTATTCTTGTAAAAGCAGTAACATGATTAAATATCTAAATCTAGATCACAGTCCGAACTTTCAAACATTGATATTTGTGAATTAGGATTAGACGGCTTTTGATTTGATGAATTTGAATGGTTTTCTTTTCCTTTCACATCTGCAACAGCTGTAACATGATTTAAATCTGTATCTAAAGCTTCAAATATTGATAACTGGGTTCTTGATGTAGATGGCTTGTAAGAAAAATTGGCACTTGTATTTTTTTCTTTTAATTTCGACTTTTCAGTAGTTAAACTATTTGATATTGTATTAAAAGACTTGCCAACCTTATCATTATATTTATCAAAATCATGGTTACTAACAAACTGGAACTGTTTTAGTTTACTAACAGTCCTTTCTTTAACTTCAGTATTCTTTTTAGTATCACCTCCAATACTGATGTCTAATATACTATCATCATTTTCAGTAGATCTATCAACCACCTCACTAGATGTCTCCAATTCTTTAGGCTCTTGCTTAACGACTTCGTTTTCAACATGTGTATCATTTTCAAAATTGAAGTCTATGCCTAAATTAGCTAATGCATCATTCACACTAGGCACAGCATTTAAAACGCTTCTATCTTCAATTAATTCTTCATCACTCTTTGATTCCTGATCCTCATTAATGTGAACTTCTCTTTTGGACTTTTTACCTCTTTTAGGCAATTTATTTTTAACTCCACTAATGTCTACAGTGACTTCTTTTCGTTTACGTTTACCAACTTTCTTTTTAGCACTTGGTGGTTCTTTTTCTGTGTTGTTAAGTGTTTTGTGTTTATTTAATGTAACTGCAAACCTTTCATTGATACCAACATCTTTAAACTCTTTATTTTCTATATCATCCTCAATTTTTATTTCATCATTTTTCTTAGACTTTTTATTGTTGAAATAGGAACTTGTTATAAGAGATGCAGAAAGTTGGATGTTGTCATCAGTGACATCTTCATGTTTCGCGAACAGTTTACAATTTCCTGTTTCTATATCAGTTTCCAAAGTTTTGTGGTCAACTTGTAGTAGTTTTGCATAGTACAACAGTTCATTTTTCCATACATCAATTAAGTTTAGACTTGTTAGGAGTTTCTTGGCTGTGCATAAATAGTCGTAGTCTGGGTATTTCGGTACAGTGGAGTGTAAAGCGTCCGTAGTGTTGTCTAAGGTGCAATCTTGCATGGATAAATCGACAAGGGAGACGGCCACGACTGCATCCATTGGTAATATTGTTTTACGGTACATAAGGCGGCAGTGTGCTTGAGATAATCTGCAATAATAGACGAATTTTTAAAAGACAAAGTCCCTTTTTTTTTTTTTTTTTTTTACAGGATAGGAAATCATCAAATGACCCCTCCCGCTCTGGGTGGAGCAGAAGGGAGTGTCAGACTCTTACTGACTAAAACCCACCCGTGTTCCTTCCTTAGCCCTTTATGTACCAGGGCAGCGGTAACCCTTTCGGACGATCCCGCTACCCCGGCAGGCTTCGACCCTGTCGGGCCCCGTCAACTACGCTGACATCTCTCTGAGGCGCACGTGGAACACATACGCGCCGTCCGGCACGGGCCTGGTCCTGATCGGACGGAGAGCTACCCATTGCTCTCCGCCCGCAGGCCCGCGCCTACGGTGGCCGGGAGTCGTCACGCGGCTCCCGACGCCCGGAGCGTCTCCCTCGGCGGCTGAGGCGTGAGGATCTCAAGACAAAGTCCCTTAAACTCTTATAAAATTAAAATGCTTGCTACTTTAAAATATTAATAAAATTATTAGAAGCGGCCTTTGCGCTGCAGCGGGACCATAACCGACTGGTATTATTATGATTATACTAAAATTATTTTGCAAAACCTACAGGATTGTTTTATGAAATGAAAATTATAGAAGCAATACAATTAAACGAAAGTCAAGTGATGCTATTGACTGTTGATAATTCAGTCAACAAATCGCAGCAGGTTCCGCACGCTTGACAATTTGTTAGCTAATTTTGTGTTGATTTTCATTCCACAATCCGGGCCTATGCCACAGGATGTGTCGTAGAAGATAGCGGGAGGTGAAGAAACGAAGAAACAACCAGTGGTCAACATTATCCCTGGATCGAAACAGCTGGAAGTCACGGGGAGAGGTCGAGCCCCAGCAGTGGGACGATGCAGGGGCTCACAGTATCAGTAACACACTGGATATTAAGGACTAACAAAAATATCAAATAAATAAAATAGCATATTATTTATTACCTTACTAAGCTGTCTAACATTCTCACAGTGGTGCGGGAAGCATCTCTGTGTTGTGACTTCCTTTGAGCCATGTAATACTTTTGGAGTATCATGTTTGCAGATTTTGTCATTTCTGAATACTTCTGCCCAACGAAACTAATGTACATCTGAAAACAAAATTAAACACACTTTATTAAATAAAAAACATGAATTTTAAATATTTAATCTTTTTTTTTGTTAGCCTGCTTCTGTCCCACTGCTGGGCAAAGGCCTACCCCAAATCCTTCCAGGAACTGTTTTTCCGCGTCACCTAAAACCAGCTCTCGCGGTGAATCTTAGCATATTATTATTATAATATTACCTGCAATTTTTCCAAATTCCATTTTTTCTTAAATTCTATGGGATTTGAGTCACCATAAAGTATGTAAGATGACACAAGTTTGTCCCACGTTTTGTTGTTTGAGTCCAATAATATAAATATTAAATCGAACCTGAAAGAGATTTTTCCAAAACGTTTTTGTTTTGTTTATTTTTGTTAGCCTATAACAGTATAGACCACAGTTAAGTAGTGGGACAGCCCATTGCTGGACAAAGGCCTCCCCCAAATCCTTCCACCACTCCACCTCGAACCAGCCCCCGCGGTAAGCATAAACGTCATCTCATCATCTCTTTCTGGGCCGGCCTCGGAAGCGCCGTCCATCTTCAATACGTAAGAAAGTAAAAAACACCTATGTATTATACCCATGTTTGCAAAGAAATAAATGATTTGATTAGATTTAAGGTTTAAAAAAAACAAATGTATAATAATAAACAATGAACATTACCTACTTAGCAAGGGTGTTCCAAGAGAAACATTGACGCTGAGTGGTTGATCCGTATCATAATGTCCTTTGGGATTGCAAGCAGCTATTATTGCACAACGCGTATTCAATTTACATACTATACCAGCCTGAAAAATAACGAAACCGCTTACATTCTCTTTGCTAAAACCGACCTTATTGCAAAAAGATAAAGTCAAGAAAAGCTTTTAAAAGTTTGTCGTACTTTAGCAACTGAGATGGTCTGCTGTTCCATGGCTTCATGTATGGCAGTACGGTCATGTTCCCGAAGCTGTGAGATCTCGTCGATACAGCAAACTCCACCATCTGATAATACCAGGGCACCAGCTTCTAACTGCCACTCTCCATCTTCCTAGAAAAATTGAATTTTCAACATTAAGGCATGCTATACACTTCTCGGGTCCGCATGATTCGGCACAGCCGGGTGGCAAAATCGAATAAATTAAGTAGATGAAAAAATCATCTGCTGTTTCATAGAAAAGTGCAAAGCATAAGCGGCTAAAATGTATGGAACAGCTACTTGTTTTTTTTTTAATAACCGCCAAAATTTTTTAACGTAGGTTCAGAATCATGTACCAGGTTGAATGGTGGTATGGTCCAATGATATCAGGTTGTGCGTCGATGTCCCTGCCACCTGTATATGTTGGGGAAAAAAGCCGCACGGCTTAGCTCGAATTATGCCGAGCCGACCCTAACATGATTCAGCAAGGGTAGATGCCGATCGGCATAAGTCGAACGAAAACCAAATACATGTGTAATATCCTCAGGTCAGCTTTGTTGTTCAACAAAATACTCTAATACCGAAACTAATCTCTGAACACATGTAGCGCTAAACGGATAGTCCTTCCCCCGGGGCATTAATTAATTTACTCTATGATAAAGTAGATGTTTGTTTGTGCTAAACGTACTCTGAGCGCTGCACATGTGAGCCCAGCTCGTGTACTGCCGGCTCCCGAGGTGAACACAGAGCGCGCAGTCAACTCCGCACCAGTACGAAGTAGCTGTGATTTGCCAGTGCCTGAAAAGTGATACATTAACAAATCATTTATTTTGCATAATTAAATTAGCTGTACCTAGTAAGTGATCCCGGACAGCGACAGATGTCTAAAAAAATAAGTACATCTAATTAAATATTTCATTATCATCATCATCTGCCTAGCTTTTCCCAACTATGTTGGGGTCAGCGTCCAGTCTAACCGGATGAATATCAGTATTTTACATTGAGTGGCTGCTTATCTGACCTTCACAACCCAGTTAGTGGGTAATACCCTTGGTAAGACTGGTTGTCAGACTTTCGGGCTTCTGACGACCCGTAAGGACTTTCAAAGATCCACGAACGACAGCCGGGACCAACGGTTTAACGAGTTTTCCGAAGCACGGAGGGGTCTTAGTATATGAATATGATCACCCATTCACGGACCAACCGCGGCAAGCGTAGCTTAACCTGATCGATCGACCCGTGCGGCCGTTGTTGCTTACTATTACTTAGCCACAAGCCCCTATCAAACACTAAAATGATTATTTTATTAAATTCATATATCTTTTTTTTTTTTTTTTTTTTTTTTTTGTGGATGGGAAATCATCAAATGACTCCTCCCGCTCTGGGTGGAGCAGAAGGGAGTGTCAGACTCTTACTGACTAAAACCCACCCGTGTTCCTTCCTTAGCCCTTTACGTACCAGGGCAGCGGTAACCCTTTCGGACGATCCCGCTACCCAAATTCATATATCTAATAATAGGGTTTGTACGGAAGCTGCCCGTCCAGTGACTGCTCAGTTTATTCACAATCTTTCTTTTAAAGAAAGATAAACCTCGTAATGTTTAATATGTGCATAACTTTACCTGGATCTCCCACTAGAAGTAAATGACATTGCCCTCGCACACGGGTCGCGTGTTTCTCATCTTGGCCAGTGTTCTTACTGTCATTCTCTGCAACATGATTCGACCCAGTAATCACTGTCAGAAGTACTGCTAGCTTTACCAAATGAAGACCATACACCTGGATTATTGAAACAAAAATATTTATAGAGTTATACTTCAGAAGGAACAATGAAATTTTTATAGAAATAACCACTCTTTGTCCACAAGCAGACAGTCCTTCAAACAGAAGAGTTTTTACACGAAAACTTTCCACTGTTCTTTGGGTGTTGTTTTCTCCAGCCAATCTCCCGTAAATGCATCTAGGGCGCCATCTCCACGGGCGGGAAAATCGCGGCGATAGTCATGCGTGCCATCAAATTATGGCGATGATATCACCGTGTGGAGATTGATTGATAGAGTCTCTATTGACTTTGATGCCATGGCGAGACTATCGCTGCGATTCTCTCGCTCGAGGAGATGGCGCCTAGATGGTCACGCCACCGTTTCCTAGATCCCCCTCGGCGATGACGCCCGTCTTCTTCCCTACTGCGTGACGACTCTAGCCCATCTGTCTCGATACATCCTACATACAAGGCTCGCCCAAGCCTACTTCAGCCTAGTGATTTATTGCCCACATCGCGATTCCTGTTTTGGAGGGTATCGTGGTATTTCGTGCATATTTGGTCGTAGAGCATAATACCCAATCAATATTATTATAAAGTAAAAGAAAGATGTGGAAAGGTAGGGCTTGCAAGGCTCGGTGACTTACTTTTGAAAATCCCGTCTTTAGATATGGCACTTAAATCATTTGGTTTAATAATATGAGGTACAAAATCACCCTATGATGTTCCCACTGCTGGCCTCCTCTCGGTGAGAGGAAGTGGGGCGTAATCCACCACGCGAGCCCAGTGCGGATTGGTAGATGTAGCATGTCTTCGAATTTTTGGTCTAGGACATGCCGTTTGCCGTTTTGACAACAATTAACTTGAAATTTGTTATTTTTCATAAATCTTACCTGAGGACAAACAGATGCTAAAATTTTATCCCTGCCTTTCATGGGACATGCTTCATACTTAGCCCAGAATTCATCAAAGCAGTCTTTTATGTCTGGAGCCGAAGACACAACCTCCGATCTCTGTGCATTGCACACTTCTATGAAATTAGCTTGAAGAACCAGTTCCACTTCAGATTTTTTATTATGAACTGATGGTCGCCACCTGCGTCTTACTGTGCCACTGAAATAAGTAATGAGAAATGAAAACATTAAAATTGTTAAAACAATAAAAAAAAAATACCAGCACCCTAATTGCATAACACACTTTCCATCACAATCTGAATCAATTCGAAGGATATTGCTAGTTAATTGCTTCGACATTAGTTGCGACAACGTATTTAACGCAATGAATGTTGTTGAACTGTCAAAATGAAAGCCATTGCTGTGTGTCACGCAATTACCCCGCAGCCTGTTTTTAACATTTTGCAGGACACTAAACACCCCCAGAAGTAATAATAATGAAACTTCTATTGTGTCTCATACCGTGTCTGTGGACTGATTATTAAATTGGAGCAAGGGATTCTCAATATAAAATAGAGAGCATGAATCACATTGCATGAGAAGCATCACATTGCATCATGTGAATAAACTTTTTAAAGAATCGATGGGTAATCAAATCTTTACCTAAGAAAGCAGGCCAGTCATATTATTTTAATATCTTAATTACAATTTATAAATTACGTGTTTTACGAAATAATAACTAAAATAATAAATCACAATGAATTTGTCACTCTCCCTCTTCCTCTCTCCTAGTTTGCTGTACCCAACAGGGTTCACAATAAGTATGTGTTTAAAACCCACCACCCCATCCATCCTAACACCTACGTCCTTAGTAGGTACACATTGTGGAATGCAATAAATATATTGAGTACTAGTTGACCCACCCGACATTGTCCTGTTCAATTTTCAATAATTCATACAAAATTATCATTGGATAAAAGATGTCAGTTTTACCCGTTTTTGAAAATTTCCTGAGAAACTTTTCTAATTTTTCTTTCCTATAAAACTTCATTCGGACTATTATGAACATTTTAAAATAGACAAATCGGTTCAGCCAAGCTTGAGTGATGCATTCACCAATGGACAGTATTTTATATTTATTTATATAGGCTTTTTTTAACTGTTTCATTTAACAGTTAAAAAAACAGAAGTCACTATCTCAGGAAAGCTAGGCTTAACCCTGAAACAAGATTTCTTCATACCAAATAATAACATCATCTCCTGGTTTGCAGCAGTCTACTAGATCATCCTCTAACACCACCCACATGGAGCCAGGAATTGTTCCTATACTGAGCTTGTTCACTTGCTCCTGAAACACAACAATATCATTATTGTTGATTTATTGAACATTCACTATGCTAACTAATAATATTATAAAATGCTTGTTATAATATGATATATTATATAAAATGTTTGTTTGTTTGTACTTTCACGCTAAACGTGACATATTTACGTCTAGCAGTAAATCTATGTTTAATGTCTGTATGAAGTTTTTTAGTTAAATGTTATGTTGTTGGCTTGTGGCGCGCTTTGGTGTATACTGTAAGTGTAGCAAGCAATTGATATATAAATAAATAAAACTGCTGAATGAAATTGAAAGAAATTTGACACAAATGGACCAGGACCTGGTAAGGACATAGGCGACTTATTCTTTTTTGATTGCAGACGAATTCGCGGGAACAGCTAGGTAATTATAAAAGCATCCAGAGCATCAAATAATAGGAACGTTCCACCTTCCATCCATGAGGATACCTTGAATTTGATGAGAGCAGAGGGCTGAGGGCCGGAAATTACTTACACATTGCAATTACAGCCTCAACTGAATAATAGTAATTCAAAGAAATTATTATAAGTATATCAAATAATAATTCTTTAGGAGCAGTTCCCATTTTCCATTTATGTTATAACTCTTAGACAGTTTACAGTAATGTACTACAGTGAAATAATATTTGCAGTTTTATTGAGTCTGCATTTTTTAGACCTACCTGTATTTTAATTTCCTGATAGTCCTTGCAGTGTTCTCTGGATACCATAGGCACTTGTGAAAATGTAGAACTTCTACATGCTTTGACGTCATTGCCACATTTATGTGGGGCCCTCAAAATGTATCTGTTCTCAAACTCGGCTTCAACACAGTTCTCATATTTGCATTTCATACAGACATATTTTCTCTGATATTCTAACATTTTTGACTGTGTCACTCTTACAACTGTACCTGAAAATGCAAACACAATAATCATAGTTTTTTTTTTTTTTTTTTTGGTTGCATTAGAGTAAATCGAGACAAGTTCTAACCTGTAACTTTTAGAAAACATCCCACATCCACATTCTTCGGGAAAACGGTACGATGAAGCTCAGGACAGACTGGCAAACCAAAGAATCTTGCATGGATATTACGTTTCAAAAAGTAATAATCCAACTTTGAAATTGCTATTTTATATTCTTCGCGTTCAAGTATTGTTTGTTGAGCTTTTATTAAATCCTTATCGCAGGCCGGTAAACTCTCCACAGGGCTACATAATACTTTATCTCCAACATCTGGGTATGTTTCAAATAGTTTCAAAAAGCTACAAGAAAAGTAAAATAAAAATAATAAGTCAATTCGCGATGTAAACATTGACTTCGGTTTACAATGTATATTTACTCGATTTTTATGCTATAGTAACCTAAGTTATCCCGCTCCGATAAAATATTTAAACATTCTTCCAAATGGAACTTGATAACATAGTCTAAAATCATTTTGTTAACATAATTCAATGAATTTCTTTACAAACATTCGCGAGTTTCGCGGTCTCAGATTCACTTTTTCACCATAACTGTCATGTCATTGTCAAGTTCCTTACATTGTCACAAGTCAAGTAGACATGAGAATGACAGAATGAGATGTTACTGTTTAGGGTACATTCCGAATTAAGCCATAATCGATCACATCAATAATTTGCGTTCCGATTTAGATTATCACGATTCAGAACGCCTGTGAACGCTCTCTTGCTAGGCAATTTCTCAAAGGTGGCCTATTTTCATGGTTCTTCTTCAATTGTATATTTACCGCGGCATAGGTCTGTAATTAAATAGATCATGGCGGAGAACGTTGGTCTGATACCACATCAATAAGTTAAGATAATTTTTATAAAAGTAGGTAAAAATAGAATTAAAAAACACGATTATTGATAATCTTTTTATTATCTAACATAACAAAACATCATTCACGCCTTCTTTTCCCGAAGGGTTACACAGAGGTGTACCTATAGTGCACCCACATTCCGCCAGTTAGTCCAGACTGGGTTGCTACTGAGAAATTCCAGATGGAAAATTTCAATAACACTTATAGTACGCACTTACACTTACTTACTTATACTTTTATTATCTAGTCGTAGTATATTCCACACATCTTGAGGGATCTGTTGGAAAGTATTCTTGGCATTTTGTCATGAGTCTCTTCAATGCTTGGATGTATTTCCTTTGAGTTTCATCGTTCATAACGTGGGCCACGTTTTTAGAGAAGATCTTTTCTCGGCCTGTTCGAGCGTGAATGCCGACCATAGTGACACCGATGGGCCACGGAGCGTTGCCTATAGCCATCTGCAGATATGCGTCGCTAGCCTGAGAATTTATAAGTATAAAATTAATCAATAAAAGAAATGCGACGACAGCTCAGGGCGAATTTCACCAATGGAACTGAACGCGATCAGCACATCTAAAACGCGTTCAAGACCTGTCAATGTCAATATTCCACAACAATGATGACACTGACATCCCTAAAACTATAAAGGCGTCCACGCTGCGACTTGCTACGGTCACAGCAACCGCTCTACATAAGATTACTAAAAAAAACAGTGCTTGCTGTGATTAGTCAGTTACAGCCTGGGCTTAGCTAGTGTCGGTTGTGGTCGCCAAGTGCGCGCGAGGCGTTACTAGTGCTGCAAGTGCGGTATAAAGCAAATTCTAGCATAATCTGAATTTGTTTAAATAATACACACCATAATATAATTCCTTTCTAGCAAATGTTTTGTAATTTCACAAAGACTTTCACAGATATCATCAGGAAGGTTTTTCTTCTTTAGTTTTCGCACCAGAGGTTTCAAATACACCTGCGTCTGAGTAAAAGTCGCTCTTGTCATTTTATGTTTGACTGCGGTCTTTTCTGCTCCTGTTGCAGAGTTGAGCTGCTGGCCCCATAGTTTTAGAAGAAACTGGAAAGAAAATGGCTTGTTTATAACATGAGATTTAATAAGGCTACTCAACTAGCGCATCCTTTTGAGCAAGGACTCCCCAAAATTTAACTGTTTTTTTTTGTGCCATAGGTTAATTAATAATAATAAGTATTTATTAGCACAATACAAGTTTGACACATATTAAAATACACAATAGTAGTCACTAGGGGACAGAGATACTATAACAGGAATAGTATACGAGAGATGGGTAAAGTACAGTCAACACAGAATTTGAGCCCTGACTCATAAACTAGGAAGATCCTGTATCTTAGGAGGAAATACATGCCGAAGATCCCTCATTGCGATATCTCGCGGTCGTGGTTTAGCTCGCACCTCAATGTTACATCCATGTAAAATAAATGCATGCATATAGACATATTATGCACACACATGCCGCCTTGATACCTCACTGCAATACATCGCGGGATGCTTGGGGGTTTACCTCGATGCCTGGCATGTGCACTTGTGTCTATTTGTATGTAATTGGTTTACATGGAGATGACATCGAGCTAGCGAGCTAATCCGCAACAGCGAGGGGCGAGGTATTGCAGTGAGGCATCTTCGGCATGGCAAGTTTGTTTGCAACACATTCTTGTTTAAAATTAAAACAACAAACTTTTATTATTTTTTAAATACAAAACGATGCTGCTTACTTGTAACAAAGTCATAATAACATTCATGTCATGGTTTTTATCACCCTGCCCCATAGTCTTAGCCATCTCTTGAATAAACTCATATGTGATAGAATCGTCGAGAGCATCTTCTTTTAATTGTTTATCATCTCTCTGAAATAAATAACAATAATATTATTTAAACATAAAGGTGCAGTTTTTGGAAAACTTACAGCTAAATACTTTTGCACAATTGAGAGTAACAAAAATAAAGCCAATTACAAGTTTTTACAGATAGAAGAGAGAGAATCTTTTACAGCGTAGGAGATAAGTGGCTAGATTAATTGCTTGATTTCTGACGGTCAAAACTTGGTTTTCTTTAGTAGTACTTTGTCATGAGGGGCAGAAGTAATAAAAAAAACTCAAGCAACCGCACCCACCAGCACCCAAGGGTGCTGCAGAAAAAAGTTGTTGAAGTGGGGGATTACTGACCCATCCAATACCCAGTGCGAGTGTAGTCATCCATAGTGCAGGTGAATAGGCACTTAGGGCACTCCAGCAAGTGGGGCATGGTCTGCCATGCCCCACTTGCTGGACCTTGTACCTTGGATGATTTAATCAATGCCACTGATGCCGCAATCAGTTTGGCCACTTATTGGGCTCAAACAATATAAAATATTGAAGAAGAGCACCATCGGCACGAAAGAATAAAGAAGACAGTTGTTGGGTGTCAAAAATCGAGGAAATCTATAGGCACTTTAACACCTTATCTTATTTTAGTATACTCATGGGAAATAATAAATATCCATATGTAAAACTGAGTTTGTATTTACCTGTGTTCCTAATTCTAAGATTTCATTTAAATAAGCCTCATCTACTTTCTCCATAGCTTCTTGGAAGTCATTCCTTAGTCCCTGAAAAGTACAATATAATTTTATTATCAATTGCTCTCCACACACAGGATAAACTGATTGTGATGAAGCACATTTGGTCAAGTTGTTTTGTGCGCACCGGAGAAGGTTCTGAACAACAAAAAGAAATGCATTGCAATGCATGTCGGGCATTAGGTAGTAATTAATGAAAAGTTGCTTTTAAATATCCGTTGACCATAATGTTATAACATGCATGTATTTCCATAAATTTTATGGACTTGAATGTCCACAATATTGTCAAGTTAGAAATTTTATAAGAGTGAACAATCAAAATGGCTTTTAAAGCACTGTGTGAGCTAAATCTGTACTTAAGTCACGCTTTGCTAGGACTTAAGTAAGTAGTCCACTTTTACACAGACAAGCACGATTCCAGTGCGGGTTTAGGTCACACAAGCGATAAAATAGTACACAATATGTGTGACTTAAGTAGTCTATTATTGTATGTTAATGTACTATTGTGTAGTATTGATATATTTTTCAATTACTTACTCTATTTGACTCTGGTTCCTGAATCTCTATTCTTCTCAATCTTTTAAATGAATTTAGTTCACTTTCCCCAAATAACCAAATGGGATGTCCTCGCTCCCTCAATCTTTTAATAACTTCTTGTCTTGGAAGGCCAACTATTTCTGTGTTTTCAGCATCATTGGTTGCTTGTCTTAAACTGGCTAAAAAATAATTAGAAGTATTAAAAGGAACTTTACTTAATAACACTTGTGGCTAAGTAATAACAGCTGCATGGGTCGATTGATCAGGTTAAGCTACACTTGCCTCAGTTAGTTCATGGATGGGTGATCATTTTTCTAGTATACCAAGACCCTTCCTGTCCCAGCTGTCATTCATAGATCTTTGACAGTCGTTAGAAGCCCGAAAGTCTGACAATGTCTTACTAAGGGGCACCTATTGCTTTGCCCAGTAACTGGATTGCAAAGGTCAACTTCTGGGTTAAAAGTGGTATTCAGTTTCATCCAGTTATACTGGAAGCCGACCCTAACACAGTTGGGAAAAGGCTAGGCAGATGCTGACTTAATGAAACTAAAATAACTGGAAAAAAAATATATATTGCAACAAACCTCTTTCATTCTTTACTTCTTGTGATTCTTCTTGAACTTCTGGTTCTTTGAGTTGTGGGCCATACTTTTTTAAATACTCTTCCTGTTCTTTAGCCAGTAGCTCACCTCTCTTGAAATATTTCCTGGTATTTTTAGGGTCCTGCAGAAACACAATGTTTTGAAGGATGCTAGCAAAATCACCAATATAAAATAAAAATATGTTCATAAGTTTACTTACTATTAAATTCCTTTCTTCAAGTAACTTCCGTTTTTTTGCGATTTCAGCTTTCAATATATCCATCGTTGTTTGCAAATGTTTTGATTACCTGCTAATTTTTGGATAATGTAAATGCAATGCAACAACACACACATTTCCCAAAGTGACGTCCATGACGTTTTGACCACAGACTATGAACAGACTATACTCTATGACCACAGAACACAGAACACTAAATCACTAAATATCCTTGTAAGTTCTACTATTATTCAATTTGAGGTTATGGGCGGGCCGTTAGCTTGGCGCTAGCGATATTCCTTTATGAAAGAAAGAAAAGAAAGAAATTGTATTTATTGTGACAATTATTATTATGTATGGTTAAATTATCATTGTAATATTGCTATTATTGCTTATGTTGAATGCTTCATTTAGCTCTGGCAACTTTGTTTGGCCCGCGATATTCGATTTGTGTTACATTTTTATGTACCGTACAACAATAATGCTTGGACGTAATATTGTCATTGGCTTGTATTAATAGTACGTTGTATTTACCTATATACAGTCAGCCGCACGTCCACAATGTGACTTTGATAGCGCCTTTATTTAGTAGCTAACTACTGGTACCTAGTTTTTGTAGTTCAAGGGACGTGCTGTACTTCCTTCCCCCAGCAGGCAGTGTTCTGGTTTGAAGGGTACTAAGCTTGGCCACAGGCTTGCAGGCCTAACTTTGGAAACCCTTGCCCAAATATATATTTAAGTTGGGTAGAGATAGACTCCTATATGTACCTAATACCTACAATCAAATAGACAAACGGCTATATTTATCTAGATTCGAGTTGATCGAGGGCCTGGATTAATTGATTTTTTTTTGTCGGTGTCTTATTTATTTATCAGTCCCTATTCAGTGTGATTTTAGAATGATAAATAAATTGTAAACTGAGATTTATCAATAAGATAAATAATGGGGTTGATACAATGAATAACGATTGATATCGTAGATAACCGTCTCGACGTTTAGCAAAATACCTAATTTGATTTATTTTTTATTAGTTTCAATAAATTACTTGAGTAATGTTGTTGTTAAAATGACGATTTTAAATAATGTTTTCGTCACAGTTCTAAGTTTAGTTTTAGTCAAAAAAGGTGCGCAATTATTTTGTTTTATTTTGAGTTGGTTTTGTTCAAAACTTTATACTTACGAGTGTGTAAACAGTTTCAGCAATAGACTTCAGGGTAGTAGGTGGAAGCAAGGCTCCTGAAGAATATGGCAAGTTTCATGCGTCTATTCAAAATTTAACTGGTCATCATGTGTGTGGAGGTGCTGTGGTTTCCCAGTGGTTCGTGGTCACTGCTGCCCATTGTGTGCAAGGGTAAGTACCTAAGTTTCATTTTAAATATTAAAATACCTACCTAGCTAAACATTGTTGCCGTTATGAAGTTTGTTGAGGAAAAAGTGAACTAGATATTATATCTTGCAAAATAGTAAAAGCGAGGTGACAGGCGTGGTGATTCGTCTTTAAAAGAGCAATAGACTTAAATAATACAGATAAATCTGCCATCGGAGGACTTGCTAAAGTAACTCTAGTAAGGTCATCATCATTCTCTTTATTCGTAAACAATAATATCATAATCGAGCCACTTAAATCTAGAGAACCCTTAGCCCTTTGTATACAAACGTTTTTCTTGCGGTCAAAAACATCGTCAGGTTTGTATGGATCACTATGGAAGTTTGTTGACTACATGGCGGCACTCGGCACGGCGTCGTCGCCGTATACCATAGAACCATGGCATATACAAGGGTCACACGATTTTTCTACGGCGCATTAAACACGCCATACCATAAAGCGAACGTGCGGTCACTCTATCTCCAACACAGAACACTAATACCTTGATCTCCATCACTCAGAAAGAAGATTAGAAAGTAAAAATTGGGAATGCCTAATATCATCTGCCTAGCCTTTTCCCAACTATGTTGGGGTCGGCTTCCAGTCTAACCGGATGCAGCAAATTGAGAAGAAAGAAACAACGAAAATACATTTATTTGCAGCAAACATAAGCACGCATACAATTATTTTATTTCAGCTCAAGCTCTCTATATATGAACATCGTAGCTGGCACAAATAATTTAGACGTTGGAGGGAAACGATGCAATGTGGCATCTATAATAATATACGACAGATACAATGCTACTAGCAGAGAGCATGATATCGCTCTTCTTAAAACAAAGACTTCATTCGATTTAAGAGTCATACAAATCTTACAACTGAGAGGACAAAACCTACTAGAAGGAGACGAGGTTGTTTTATTGGGATTTGGAGCACAAGAGGTTGGTAAACATGATTATGGTACATACATACTCTACATAATATACACAACGATTCCCTGTAAATATTAATCGTCCTGCACGTCGTAAGTGAAAATAATAGGTACAGGTATTAAATGTAATAATAATGGGTAATGTCGTATCTGTCTTACCAATGATGTCTTACCACAAGACTTGGTAGAAATGAACCATCTAAAAGATGAATAGTGTTCATTTTTAGTGGGCCGATGGGGCCGAATGGTTCTGGTGTGGTGACCGCGTAACGAAAGACTTAGCGTTGGAAGGCCGCCCACAAGGTGGACCGGTGGCTTTGTTCACAAGGATTCCGCAGAACAAAAGTTTGGCTTGCTAAGATTCATCTATGACGTTTTTACTGTTTCAGCCACATGGGTCATCGAGCCGCAAAATGTACGCATTGGAATTACCAGTATTCAGTCAGGAGGTATGTGAATATGCTATGAGACACTTTAGGCCGGTCTCTGAAGAAATGTTTTGCACATTTACGAAGATTGGCGAAGGAACTTGTCACGTAAGTAGCGTAGAAAAAGTTGATTTATTAATATTTCAATGGATAGAAACAATAAAGTTAGACACACTATGAGTAACTTCAAGGTCTTTGAGCGATGGAATTTAAAGTCTTGGCCAATTCGTCGTACGTAACGTATAATTATGGAAACCAAAAATATACATTTATTTTGTTTTTCAGGGTGATTCTGGCGGTCCATTAATAAAAGGCAACGAGCTGGTAGGTGTCGTGTCTTGGGGGATACCTTGCGCTGTCGGCTTCCCAGACGTCCACACAAGAATATATCCTTATGTTGAATGGATTCGGAAACATATTCGACAAGGTTATTGCCCCAAGTAAAATATTTATGTTCTGAAATGATAATTATTACTATCTAAGATAGTATTTCAAGATTAATTCTGTGAATCGCTGTTAATGCTGGTGAGCCGATATACAGGGCGGCAGAGACATCGACGCACAACCTGTTTCCATGGATTCAGTACAGTGATTCTGAAGTCCCCTGCGTAGAAATTTATCGTCAATAAAAAAAAAACTGTTCAATACATTTTGACCGCGTAGGTTTAGGACCGCACTTCTCTTCAAATAGAAGATTTGGTTTTTGATAACCGACAGCAAATTTCTACGCTAAAGGGGTCATAATCATATGCTGAATATGAATTCAGCACATGATTCTAGACCCCTTTAGCGTAGAAACTAACCATGAGGTTAGTTTGCGTGTCGATGTTCCTACCACCCTGTATTACCTATAAGTATATGGGACATGTTTAATAGGTGACGAATTTAATAGGTGATAGAGTACATCATCATCATCTCCCTGCCCTTAGCCCATGTTACTTGGGGCTATCATTTTTAGAGTTCCGTACCCAAAGGGTAAAAACAGGACCCTATTACTAAGACTTCGCTGTCTGTCCGTCCGTCTGTCTGTCACCAGGCTGTATCTCAAGAACCGCGATAGCTAGACAGTTGAAATTTTCACAAATTATGTATTTCTGTTGCCGCTATAACAACAAATACCTACTAAAAACTAAATAAAATAAATATTTATGAGGGCCCCCATACAACAGACGTGATTTTTATAGATAATGGTAGGTACGGAACCCTTCGTGCGTGAGTCCGACTCGCACTTGGCCGGTTTTTTTTATATATAGCTTAGGTACTCTATCACCTATTCAGTTCGTATTCGTATTAAATTCGAAGTTATATAACTCTGTATGATATTAAAAGCTCTTCTCTCTCTACTATATAATTATGATAGAAACTAGACGTTTGTTTTTTAAATAAAATATCTGTTGTTCAGCAAGTATTGTATTAATCTATTTGAATAAATTTAACTTATTTTAAAGTTTTTCTTGTACTTATTTGTCTGAATCGACGCAATGCTTCCATGTTTATCTGAGAAATACAAATAGCTTATCATTCAAATTTTCTTCCTGTCAAAAATCGCTGCTCAAATGAATCATTAGAAAGGTAATTCAATCGTCTCTTTAGTTCTAATTCATTAATCTTTATTCATTATTCTTTAGTCTCGTTATCAGATATCGAAAACTCATGATTACGCGAACTCATGGGTATACACGATGACATACCAAGTTATACATTTCCAGTTTGAACTGAGCTCGCATTGTGTAGGCTTTCCGTACAATGAGAAGTCAGCTTATACCGGAAATGTTTAGCTTGATATGCCGCCGTGCGAACAAACAGAAAATTAACAATCCATCATCAGACAGATTGATAAGATTTTCGGAAATTCCTAATAATTTATCATCCATTGCAATTTGCACTAGACAAAACATATTGTTTACCTTATAGTCACGCTTATCAGCTATGATATCCATGATAACAGCCATTACAGGTCTTCCATGGGCACACTGAAATGGTGTCTTGCAGTTTGACAGTGCATTTAACAATTCAACGCAATCTCCTTTTGAAAGTTGATCACCAAACTTGATAGCGTATCTGCAAGACTAATACATTCACATGTTATTTAGTTGCAAGGATATTTAGTTGTCATGATAAATCATCTCTATTAAACTTACCTCACTAAAAACTAAATCCATGATAGATTTTGGATATAACGACACGCAACCTTTTTGTAATTTTATGACTTTAATTTCTTCTACTATTAGATTCCTCACAGCTTTTATTACTTTTTCAACCTGAGAACATAATGAAACTGAGAAACTGATGGAACTGAGTTACTAGCTATTGCCAGCGGTTTCGCTCGTGTGGATGTCTGAAATTATACCACGGGAATGTACTACCAGGATGTAAGTATCAGGGTATCTTAGTATCTTATCCACGTTATTTATATTTATTTATATATACTTTATTGTACTGTTGTACACCAGAAAATACATAGCAATAAATACGATTATCACCACAAAACATACAATGGAAGCCCTTATTGCTTTCCGCGATCTCTTCCAGGCAACCATGGAATGGACAGTGATGGCGTGGATATAAAAAAAAAAAAATTTAAACTAAACGTTTTGTTATAAACTATCTGTGTGCCAAATTTCATCCGAATCCGTTTATAGTAGGAATCAGTCTTCATTGATTGGTATTGCATTTAAATTATTAACACCACGCATTATTCTGGTACCACGTAGATTTTTAAACAATGCTTATTACCTCTCTTGGATTTTTACCAAGAATTGCTTCAGGTATAGAATGAACAGTTATTTCGTTATCGTTTAAAATAGTCCATTGCAATCCTAGCTGAGTAAACTTATCCTTATAGTTATGTAGGTAAAGAATCTCGTCTTTAGACATCTTCAAAATAATGTTATCTACTGCGACACTTGTCCATCTTTCTTCGTTTAAGTAATCTGGAATTAAGAAACTATAGTGTTTAAAATTGCATTGTAACATACTTTGTCTTTCTTATCAACGGACAACGGGATTGTCAAGTTGAATTTGAACTTTACAATTCATTTTGTCTACAATATGTAATTTATCTAATCAACTTATAAATCAAAGGCCCCTATTCAGTACCTGCTAAGTTCTTCTCTAATTGTATTCGCTCATGAACTGCATGTTGATCAAATAATATAAGATACTCTGAAGATTCTTTGGATTGACCACTTTGCTTCTTCATAATTGCTACAATGAATTTACAATCAGCTTGGCCAAGTACCTGAAATAACATAGTTATTATAAGAACAACCATAACTAATCGCAATCACTGTCCATTCCAAGGTTGCCTGGAAGAGATCGCAGAAAGCGATAATGCCGCCCATTGTATGTTTTGTAGTGATAATTCTATATTTTGTTACGTATTTTCTGGTGTACAATAAAGTATATTTAGATAAATAAGTATTCTCTCTGGGTTAATCTGTATGGAATTATGTTGGTATATTACCTTAGCATCGTTCAATGATCTCTCATCAAAAACCAGGGACGCGTTATCTTTTTTAACTTTGTTTTGAAAGTTGTGGATGTTCTTAGTTGTGAGGTCTTTAACGTTTTGTATTATTGGTTCATATATTTCAGAGTTAACTTGAACATCGTTGGAGAAATTGTTATAGATGCTCTGAAATTCACAATATGATTAAAAATATGTTAATGTCTTAAAATATTAAGTGACCGAGTATTTATTATTTATTAGTAACCAGCACACTTACATCTTCAAAATAGTCTGTATCCATATTATTATAGTCACACGCAGTCTTAGTGCGACAATTTTCGAAGATTTGAGACATACCTGAAAAGATTTAATTGAGTATTAAAGTATTCAAGAGTTTTAAGAAAATAAAAATGTTACTGAATTAATATACCTTTGGGCACAAAACGGGGTCTATTTTTAATATTAAAGATGATTTCAAAGTTACAATCATTATGTTCAGCGTCGATGTTTCCTTCATTGCTAAGATCACCTGGTCTAATTACTCGATTAGATATTTCATTTTCTTTCCTTTCCATTGGATCTTCTAAGTTATTATCAATAATGTTATCGATTGAGTGTGATTGTTTAGCTTTTACTGCACAGCTAAAGTGATGTGACAAACTTTCATTAATATCATCATTACCATTGACATGTTCATTTTGAACATGTTTATCAATACCATTTTTAATGTTACCGTATAAAGAGTCATTCAGTTGGTTGTTTTCATTAAAGCTAACAGAAAACTCTTTTTCGTCCGATCCAATTTCGTAGAAAACTGTTTCACAAACATTTAATGGTTCTACCATCATATTATTATCTGAAGGTGCTGTTTCAGAATGCTGTGACTTAGAAACGAACACAATGTTGAAGTTTTTTCTATTAAGAGCAAAATCATCCTTAGTTGTTTTAGATCCATTATTGTCGTGGTTTCCTTTAGAGTAAGAATCATGGACAGAGTAAGTTTCAAGCAGTCCAGTAGACTGGATATTTAGTCTTCTTTTCATTTGATTTTCGGGTGTAACAGTTTCGTTAAATGAGGAGTTTAGTGGATGTATTGTATAAGTATTTCCCAAAACTGAATTTAGATAATTGTTTGGTGAAACAGGCTTATAGCTTTCATTATCATGTTTGTGATAATCATTGTCTAAAATAAAATCCGCTTTGTTCGGAAGTATGTAGTTATGTGCAATATTATTATTATTTTCATTACTTTTGGAATATTCAACTGTATACGATTCATCTATGGTTTGTTTCAAACGTATATCAAAGGGTTTAGTTTGCTTGTTAGATACGGTTTTAAAAGGTTTTACAAATCTGTTTGTTAAATCGTAAGAAGTCACAAAATTATCTCTAGATTCTTTTGTAATAAACCTTGCATCATGTCGTCTATTCATTGTATAGTCGTTTACAGGGTCATTTCTTAAAAAAACTTCACTTTTATGGTACCGATGACTGTCATATGTTAGAACCTTTAATGGGCCACTTAGTGTACGATAAGATGTTTCTTTTTGTGCACAGTAACTATTCTGATTTTGAATAAAAATATCATTTTCTTTATCTATAAATTGCAATCTTTCTGAGACATTAGTCATCATACCGTCGCATATTTCTTTTTGTCCATCAAGAATGAGATATTCATTATAATTCTCTTCATACTCGCTGCATATTTTATATTGTGCAGCAAAATCGGTTTTATACTGAGATACTTGTTCTGGTTTGCCATCATTATTTGAGTACTCACTACAAATATATTTATTTGTCCATGTATATTGTCTTGGGGCCTTGGTAATACAACGCAAAGTGTCACCTTGTCTATAAATTTTCCTGTAAAGTTCTTCGCTCATGTTATTTTCCACAGCGTAAGCGTTTAATCGTTCTTGTTGACTTTTCAGAACTGTTTGAACTAGATCATACGTTGTTTTGTACGACTTTGCTTTAAGTTTATTCATAATGTACTTTTCAAGGACATATTTGTTTATTTTTGGTGGCTGAGGTATTTTATCACTAATTGCACAGTAATTATTTTGCAAAAACATAGTGTTTTGATTACCTCTCCTATATACGTTTTTCGTTTGAATTGCGTTGCTATTTCTTTTCTTTGTATGGTGCAAAAAATCTTCTACCTTCTGAGCTACTATTTTACTTCTTTTACATACCGAATCTGTACCTCCTACATATTTAATTTCGTCGTGGTTAACTTTTACTTTTTTATGTTTATTTAATGTATGTTTTTGCTTCATTTCTGTTTTATACTTTTTCTTTGTTGGTAATATATTGGCATTCAACTCATTTTTGTTTTTGTGCATTGTTATCTCTTTGGTTTTACACCTTTTTGAACTACGAATCTTAATTCTTTGCTTTTGATTTCTAGGGTTTACAAGCGTGTTGTGTTCTTTCTTTTTATCTAAATCTTCGACCGTTTGCTGAATAATGTGTTGCTCAATATTATGTTCAAGATTGAGCTCTAATTGAGTTTTTTTTAATAAAGCGTTGTCATCATTATTATCTTTGTCATTTTGAAGATATAGTTTTGGAATAATAGCGCTATGATTTGTCTTCTTTTTTACTTTTCTTTTTACCATTTTTCCTATAAGTAATGTTATAATTATTTTTTGAGAAACTCATCAATGCATATATACTGTTTACTGTTAATTTGTACATATAAATAGAAAAAAAACCTCAAAAACTATTTACCTTTAACTCCATTTTGTAATTGTGAAACTCCTAAGTTTTTTGAGTTACTTCCTAATATTTTATCCATGATTTTCTTTACTTGGTCCCTAGTATCTTGATGAACCTTAGTATTTATTCGTTCTTTATTCATTCGTTTTTCTTCAACCTTCTTTATTTCTATTTGATGATCATCACCGGCATAGAATTTAACCAATTTTTCTAAGAGTTTATTAAATTGTTCCCAGTTTTTAAATTCTAAGACTGATTGCTTTGGTGTGTGACTAACATCATAATCTATGTATGGACAAGTTACGAATATAAAGTAAAAGGGTATATATTGATTGAATAATTGATGTTCGTCATTATTCTTCTGAAATAAATTAAATAAGTATAAGAATAATGAGGATACTACCTTATTAAAAGAAAGTTAATCACACAACCTTACCTTAAATTTGAGTGTTTTTTGGTCTTTAATGTGCAGAGATTTTTTTAAGTTCTCGTTTACTACCTTATGTAACTTGCTACAATTATGTATATACTTTCCGTTTAGAAAAATCCAATGCATATCAAGTTCATTATTCGTCTTCCCAATGTAACCTTTGACTTTGTACTCATGCTTCTCTACCTGAAGCTCTATAACATCAGCTCTATCGACACGAAATAAAGTCGAAAATGTTTGATAAATATCCCTTTTCTTATGAATTTTAAAAACGATTTCGTTTTGAGAGTCATCCCGTAAACTTAATGATATATGGTTATGTACTAAAGATAATTGTTCCAGAAATGATTTGATGTTTTGCAGCTCGTTTATGGAATCTATTCCTCTTTTCTGTATATTTTGATTGTAAAGAAAACCTTTTATGTCAACCTGTAAATTGATTGCACAATAGTAAACCAAATTTATAAACCCTTTGTGTGTATAAGTCCAGACATACAGAGTGGCAGGTACATCGACGCGCGCAAAGTGTAACCATGGATTCAGATGGTTTTGAAACCTCCTATTTTTTTGGGTGGGAAATAATCAAAATGGCCTCTCCCGCTCTGGGCTGAGCGGAAGAGCGCGAACCCGTGTTCCTTCAGTTGCCTGTGCTTTTCAGGGGCCACAGTATCTTTTTCGAACAACCCGCGGCCTAGCGGAACCCGTCAATTCGTGCTGACATCTCTTTGTGGCGCGCGTGGAACACAACGCGCCGTCGACCCGGGCCTGGTCCTTACCGGGCGCTCCGCCTCCTCCTTCGCGAGCATTACTGCTTCGCAGAAGGAGGTGACGGCGTTGAAATTTTTCGTCGGTGATAAAAAAAATGCTATTCCATGCATTTTGACCACGTAGGTGTTTCACTTATCTATGAAATTTCTACGCTAGGCGGGGCCTAGAATCGTGTGCTAAATTCATGGTAACAGTTCGCGCGTCGATATTCCTGGCACCATGTATACTTACTGTTGTTCCCTTTGTGGGCCTTGTTGTCATTTGAGCAAACTTGTTCTCTTTACCATCTATAAACGTCTTAGCCCACGTTTCTTCCGTACTCTCATGCCTCGATGTCACTTTGACCATTTGTGAAACTGTTATTATGTTGGCGAGAAATTCACCTCGATATCCATAATACTTAGGAGCAGCTTTCAATGTCGCAACATCCGTTAATTTGCTAGTCATATACCTTTGACCAATTACATCAAAATCATGTTTTGTAATACCATAACCATTGTCAATAACTTGTATTGTATTTTCTTGAATATGTATTCTTATCGCTATCGATGTAGATTTTGCATCTAGGCAGTTGTGGATCTAAAATCAAGATTATTAATTATATCTTTTATCGTCAACTGCGTACAAGCGGTGGCAATGTTTGATATCAGCATTAGAAGTAGGTACCATAGGTATTTGATTTTGCTTGATTAAAACTAATCAATTGGTATTTACTTACTTTTCTGGTGATAATTATTTAATAATAAATAGATTATTTTATAATAGGTAGGTATTATTAAGTCTTTGTTAGTTATATTTATAACTAAGTCATAAAATACTGAAATTCGCAGAACACCGCTCATGGATTACGGCATTTTTAGTCCAGTAAATGTAAAGTCGTTCATATACGTATAAACTTATAAATAAATTAAATAGCAAATACGAAAGTGTGAACTTACTAATTCTTCAATAGCTCTCTTGTAGCTGTTAACATGGACAGACGCACATAACAATGATTGAACATCGTTAGGTAATCTTTTCAAAGCCATTTTAATGTTGCCTTAAAAATAACAGTTGAGTCCATTTTGACATAAAACTACAATAGTTGAATTTGGAGCATTTCAAAATATTAAAAGCAAAGAGGATTAGAGAAGCAAACTTTTTATTGCACCTTATCTGACATTCTCAATTAAAATTCCACCATGGAGTATGTATACCAACTTGAGAAGTAGGTATTCTTTTCGATAGAATTGTACTAATCGTCGCTCTAGATGTGACACCTCGTAAATACGAACCTGACAATTTTCCAGGAGAGACAATAAACTGTTTTTGATAATTATGTTTATTGCATGTTTTTGGTTATTTTATTGAATATTAAATAAAATACCGTATGTTTTCTTGTATGTACATAAAAATCACCTTGGCATGCTTGGTGTCTATTAAACTTACAAGGTCCCACCTTACAAAGTGCTTCAAAGTCTTGTTACGAGATGTTACTAAAAGTCAGTTTTCTAGGTGAAGTAAACCTCCTGTACATACAAGGTATCACCATAAAGATGGAAAATTGCGTGATGGACAATTTCGCATCAAAATGTAAAATTGACCAATAATTGCAGTTACGAGGTATCACATCTAGAGCGACGTTATATTAGAATACAAAATGATAACTGTTTGTTGGAATTCGCCCTGAGTTTTTTTTAAATTAGCACGTGTATACGGAAAGAGTAATGAGTAGTTTTACACACATGCATGACATGATGTACTTAAATGACCATACTAGCTAGTAGCAGGCATTATTATTTTATTAGCCGACTAGCTTCTGCCCGCGACTCGTTCGCATGCAAGTCCGTAAAACAACTGCCACATTTTTATAAGACTCCCGCAGCCCCCGAACCCACCGCATCGCATCGCATCAGCCGCCCGCGCTATTACCTACTTCGCTTCTGGTAAGAGTTCTTTCTGACTTTTTACAAGATTTTATTTCCTTTTTGCTCAGCTCCTATGGGTCGTAGTGTGATGTTAAATAGCCTATAACCTTCCTCAAGAATTGGGCTATAAAACGCAAAAAAAAAATTTTTTTCAAATCCTGCTGGTAATTCCAGAGATTAGCGTGTTCAAACAAACAAACAAACTCTTCAGCTTTATTATATTTATTCTATTATGTTGAATCCACCATTAGGAAAATATTCCATACATATACATATGTATGAAGGGGCTCAGCTAACAACCGGCCGCGCAACATCGTCTGAAAAAAATGCAATTAGCACTTTGCCATACCATTGACCCAATATTTAATTTTGTTTTCAATGCCCTACTATTCTAGAGGTAGGTATATAATGGAAAATACTTTTTAATGAATGGGAATCGATTGGTATTTAACCCTGAACTCTATTTGAAATAGACTACCCACTACCTTCTATTGGGCCGACCGGCGAGTAGTCGTAGTACGGGCCCGCATATGACTGACCGTGTGAAACTAAATTGATGGCGTTTATATCTACTTTATACGATAAAACTAACATTCGAACAAAGAACTGCTGTGCATAATGTGAAAATATCACCCGAACTGCTTGATTAATTAGGTTTTATTAGTGCCGCAAATATAAGCTACAAAGGTAATCACAAAATTGATAAAAATCTAAATTACAACCGTCATCATGTTTGCATGATAGTTATCAAAGTTTGTTGCTTGTGGAATTATGAGTGATTTCGTTGAAAAGGAAATATTGTTGTTTTGGGAATATGTCAAACGGTAAGTTGTAACAAACCTCTTTTCTACGATGCACCTGTTTCTTTATTTGCCTAAAGACGTTCATAGACAAAGTCTTTATTGCTACCATAGATAAAAATATGTGTCTATGTAAACAAATCAAACGCGTAACTTAACACGCTTTTCCGTAGATGGAGTATGTACCCTTCTTTTCCCATAATTATGTATTATTACTTATTGTGAAATTAGAAACAGGTTTAATCTCAGGGTTCACTGGTTCAGTTCACCCACACTAAAGACGACTGCCAGTCGTAAAAAAATATTGACTGATAATCAAAACTGACAGCAAGTTGTCGGTCTAATTGATTGGGTAGTAAGTTCTCAGATGATGAATCTAAAGACGACTGTCAGTTGTAAAAAAATATTGACTGATAATCAAAACTGACAGTAAGTTGTCGGTCTAATTGGTTGGGTGGTAAGTTCTCAGATGATGAATACTATCTGATTATCAATTGATCAACTAACTAGGCACAGACATTACGGAATGATTTCCTAAAAATAAACTAACGAAATAATTATGTCAAAAACTCAGAAGCGATGATACGATCATGGGTCACTCAGTCGTTTCCTGATAAAATGCACTTTCTCAGAACTCTATCGGTAAGGGATATTGTTCTACACATTACAGCAGAAGACAGTGATGTGACTAATGATTGTGAATCACCCAAACGGCTATTAGTTTACCTGCATTTTAAAGCAGTAGGTACCAATGTCTTTAAAACATATTTTTAGAAATTACATGAGGTGCACTCGTATGCATTGGGTACAATGAATATGAGTGACGAAGTTTTTTTTTTAATAAGTATTGGAACTGTTTATCCTAAGTATATCTACTTGTACTAGTAGGTAAATATAATTATCTCAAAATAAATGACAAGATACTGTATACACCCTAGTCTTCGATGTGAAATGTTATCAGGAGGAATTTTACTTATAAGCCTTTTAATACATATTATAAGTCTACAATTCATCTTCAAGAAAAAGATACGATGTTCAATTAAATATCAGTAGGTAGGTACAACAGTTCAAAATGCAGAACTTAATGACCCGTATACCTTACGATATGGTTATATCTCCATTAATAAAGCCAGGAATCGATAACTACAAAACGGGGTCACTAACGATGACAAATTGCCTCGAAGTAGGTCTTTGAAAAGAACTGTTCACTGGTAGTGGCCAGTTGCATTATTTATTCATTGCCTAACAGTAGCAGCCTTTTCTTTTCCGTACTTTTCCGAAATGAATAATTTATTAGATCGATTTTGAGCAATTTACTTGCCAGTATTGTGAATTGTTTGAGTCATTTCTATGTCTATTCCTGAAGGCCCTTTGTACACGGCACGGTTTCTACGACGTATATACCGCGCCGTAGATAAAACGTGTCTGTCAACAAGCTTCCATAGTGATCCATACACTGACGACCGTGTCAACACACGGCGAATAAACTATAATTTTTCACGGCAAGTAAAACGTGTGTGTACAAAGGGTCTAACAGTACTACGAGTTTATGGTAATGTTATTGATATGTTAGTTTTAATGAATGGTCGTATGAGATCTACGTTACACTACAATAAATATATTTGTCAGAATGGCAGGGTTTTTATAAGGTACAGCCGATTGGTTCTTGTACCTGCCTACCTACATACCTTAGTATCTATAAAAGTTCATATTTATATTAATTTATTTGCGTTCCACAAGGTAAAACAAGATGTTAACAAAAGGCTCAGAGCTAAGAGTCGTTGTAGACCCTGTCAGGGCACAGCAAAAATTATTGTTTGATACATATCTATTACTAGTTGCTCTCTTTAAATAAATAAATTTACTAAGGGCTGATTTTTCCAACGCCAGATAAGTTTATCCGAGGAAAAATTACGAATTTTTGACAGTTCTGCCATACAAAATCTGTCAGACGTCAATTTTATTCTACAAATAAAACTTATTTGTTGGTTGAAAAATTAGCCCTCACTTACATAGTAATTTTTAGGATTAAGTTTTTAATAAGAAGATACTTAAAACTGCACCTTTAAGATTTTTGGTTGAGTCACTATTATGAATATAACATTATGATTTCTTTGTTCAATCGGGACTTATTACGGCTGTTCAGGTCGCCATCGAAATTAAACAAAACATTCTGATAAGGGAAATTGCCAAAAATGTAAACTACTTGCATTTATGGGAACAATTCACGGCCTAACATTCCAAAGGTTTGACAAATCCTTATCTTTTGGTTCAACCCTGCCATTATGCAAAACAATATGGAGATAACAGAAGCAACTGTACTGGGTGACTTGTGTCTTGGGATATCTTATAAAAAGGACGAATTAGGGACAAGCAGGCATCAGTTTCTTCAAGGGTTTCGTTGGGACAGGAACAGAACAGATAAAACTGCAAGGTAAGCATTAAATTCCTATCGTCTTCAAAAAAAACTTTGTGGAAAAACCAATATCTTTATTTCATTTTTATAAATGTTCCAGATGTTCAAAACAGTAACAGTGTTCCTGGCTCTTGTCGCCACAGCATTTACAGCTGAAATATCTTCATCATATGCTATGTTGGAAAAACAGGCTGTATTCAAACCTGAACTCAAAACGGAGCCTGTAGAAACCCACGTGAAGAAGGAAGTTGGTCCTGAAGTTGAACATCCTGTGTATACAGCTAATGTTAGGAATCAAGGCAGAGCAAGGATTGAACCAGTGAGATCTTTTGGACCAGTGATCAATCATGGTGCTATGTTAGCTGATCAACCAGCTGTCTCCACTGATATTAATAGAAATGTAAGTACAGTGCAATGAAATAATACACAGAGTTGCAAGGACATCGACGCGGAAACTGTAACAATGAATTCAGCACATGATTATCCCCCTAGCGTAGAAATATTTCGCTGTTTATAAAAAAAAGGTTGGTTCATAGAAAAGTGCAATACACACACGGTTAAAATGCCAGCAAATTCAGAATGAATGATCAGCAAATTTTTAAAAATAATCGACGAAACATTTCAACGCAGGGGATTCAGAATCATGTACTGAATCTATGATAACAGGTTGCGCGTCGATGTCCCTGCCACCCTGGATACCTTTACAATATAACAGATGAGAGGATAATACACGTTATTTGCTAAAGTAAAGGCAAAGTGTGATCAAATACGTCATTTCCGGTAAAATAATCCGAATAGGAAGGCTTAGTTTTAGCAGTGGACGTTTACTTGTTCCATTTTTATTTCGAGTCTGATCACCCATGTACTCATAATATTTAGGTAATTTTCGACCCCGACCTAATATCGGTCGTTCTGTATTTGGTTAATTAACAAGTACCAATTAATCTTATTTCTTATTTAACCCTCGATCCGTGGGGTCCGAGTGCTCATGGTCTTTTTGAGGAAAATTCAAAACGGCTGGTTGATACTTCCCGTGACCCAAGAGCTGGCTTTTACCTTGGCCAGAGTCTAAGCATTGCCATACAACGTGGTAATGCCACCAGTCTCTTAGGTATACTACCAGTCGACCGCGATGCGGATGAATTTTTCGACGCTATATTTTAGTTTGTAAATAGTTCTAGTTAAGTTAGGATAGAATTTGTTATTTTTATTAATTAATGAGTTATTAGTTGTTATTTACTTACATATTATTTTAATGCTAAATCAATAATATAATAAAATATCTTATTTACATTTTTCAGGATGAAGTTGGTATCCTTGCAAACGGATACGTTCCAGGCACCGATGATGTAGCGTATCCTGATATCCCATATGCTCCGGGCTACCTCTACGACACTGGATACTCTGCTTCCAACAAGTAAATATCAAACATAGTTTAATGACTTATGTTGTGAACCTGATGGGCAATTCTCGTAATTTTAAGAACGTTCACAGTCTGATCTCAGTCTCAATCTGTCAAAAATACCTCTAATTTCCCCTCATTTTTTTTCCTCTAATTTTTTGACATTTGTTTGTCGCCGAGATAAGACTGTGACTACATTTTGAGCGTTTTAAATTACGAGAATTGGCCTTCTGATCATTGTGCACTATTTTATGATGAACTGCATTAGCATAATTACTTTTCATTCCCACTCGATCCCTATGATAGGACGTTCTACCTGTGACAAGAAATTCTACTTACATTTTGCCGATACAATGTACTTTTACGATCACATATTGATCTGCATTTTCGTGATGCTCTTGATTTTTGTTCTTACACTAGAGTATGTTAATTCCTTCGATATATGTACAAAGTGTCCTGTTCATCTGCTTTATTAATGGGATGTTTGTTTCAGCTATGATATGTACGGTCCCAATAATTACTTGATGGAGCCTGATACATCCACCTTCGGTCTGCTGTGGAGTCAAGTGCCTTATGCTAGGGTAAGTGTCGCAAAAATGTTACTAAACTAGACTGTTCATGAAAACAAGTATAGCAAAAATTGGGCACGGTTGTTTTTGTAAAATGGTCTCATACCTGCACCCTAATTGCGAAACACACAATCAATCTCAATCTGAATAATTTTGAAGGATATTGCTAATCCATTAGGTACTTCATAAGTTCGAAAAAGGTTACCTTCATACAGTCTGCTCAACACGTAAATAACGCAATGAATGTTGTTGAACTGTCAAAATGAAACCGATTCTGATTGATTGTGTGTTACGCAATTAGGGTGCGGTTCATAAGTTTTTCGGATACTGCAAGCAACAACATTTTTCAGTAATTTTGGTTACTAATTTTCTCTAATAGTTATTATTTTACTTTTCAGACCATGGTTGGCTTCGTAGGACGCACTATCGGCTGGGTTTTAAACAGTATATTAGTTCTTATCCTTGGATCTCTATTAACCGTCGGTGTTTGCACTTACACAAACTTGTGCACCATTGCATTCCACGGAGTCGGACCGATCCATGAAGAAATGAGAGCTTTCATGTCCCCAGACAGATTAATGAAGATCAGCCATGCTGCTGACTTCGTGAAGACTGCAATAGATAAGTATCAGACGATACAGAAGCCACTGGCATGAAAAGACGTCGCGGCATTTTTAATTAGGTATTGAATTTATTTTGAAGTTTTATATTGAATTCGTATTTTATATAGATATTTTTTTTAATAAAGCTATTATATATATTAAATTGGGTTTTAATAGTATCCGTTTTATGAATTATTTAGCTCTGCGATGTCGTAATATTACATACCACTAAGCTAACACCTACCTTCTAATTTAGTACTATTTTGATACCTAAATGCAAACAGCTCTACGATACATACATTAATAACACATTATTTTCTTCAAGTTTGGCAACATAACCGTAGACATAACCAGTTATTTCAATTAAGTAGTTGTTTAAGTCAGCTTCGTTTCGTAGCAATCTCGTAGCAAGTTCGTAGCAGCAGTCAACCGTAGCCAATATGAAGTTTTACACACAAAAAAGTCAAAGGCATAACATTATCAATTAGAATTGTTAGGCTAGAATATTAATTCCTCATGCTGCCTCGATGCCATCATCATTGTCACCCTTGTATCACCCACTTCTGAGTATAGCCCTCCTCCCTTATATGCCATGCTTCCCTGGTATGTGCGAGTCTCATCCAGGTCCGTCTGCAAACGCTCCTTTACCCGTTTCTCGGCAACCATGCCTCGATGTGAAACAATTGAATGTGCCTACATTTGTCATAGTCATACAAAATGACGCACTTCCGCAGTAATTCAGTATAAGCTTCGTCTTAATTAGACGTGAAATTATATGTAGGTACCTGCCCATGAAGTAAATAGAGACAATTTGTAGTCACATTACAAATAAGCAGGTAGGAAGTAGGCACAAAGTAAGGTTAAGTAATGGTTGCCATTTGCTTTAAGGGGAATTTGTTTTAGCAAGTTTTAATCTAATATGTCTAGAGACTCAAGAATAATAAGCATCGCAATAAAATGCTGTCAGCCTTTTCGGCACTTTTCTTGTTGACAGCGATGCGGACTATGATTATTTTCCCGCTTTTTTATATTCACGTACAAACCACTTACGTTTTGCAAAAAAAAAGGATATTAAATATTTTTAAAAATTTTAATTTTTTTTTCTAACTATTTATTTCATGCAATTTTTCATAACATTTTTATACATAAAAATAGAGCTCAATCTAATTACAATAAGATTATGTGCGCTATAAGCTTATTAATGTTGTAGTTTATTAGGAGTTGGTACTAGGTAGGTTTATAGGTTAATCATTTGAACGCACCTTACTACCGAGATAAAAATAATAATTCTTGTGTCATCTTCGTCACCAGCCAAGCCTTTTTCCTAATTATGCTGGGAACGTGGCTTTGGGGTTTTTTCACCGTTTTTTGCCTTGTGGTACGGAACCCTTTTTATTTTATATTTTCTGGAATAATCCCTTCTGTTAGGATCCCCTTTAACACTACAATACCCATTGTTGTAAACAATACAACAAAATAGTCTCATCACAATCATTCAATTAGAGTGACATCAATTTGTAATCCTTACAAAGCATCATTTTATGTAAGTCTGTGTCTATGTGATTAGGAATCATCGAATCATAGTTTAGAACCATATGTATATAATATGCTCATAAGTAGCTAGTTTAATGACAGAAGGTACTACTTAGGTCAAGGCTCATTATAGAAACGTGTAATTTTAGCGTCATTAGATAATTATGGAAGCCTGGGGGAGACATATAATGTAGCCGTAAATGTAGGCTTTTTAAAAATGAACATATTAATCAATTCGTCCTTCAAAATCTTTCTTTTTAGTTTTCTATGCAACAGGTCAAAACAAAAGAAAATATAAATGATATAACA
Source organism: Apamea epomidion (assembly GCA_947507525.1). Lineage (NCBI taxonomy): Eukaryota > Metazoa > Arthropoda > Insecta > Lepidoptera > Noctuidae > Apamea > Apamea epomidion. Next base: position 9,029,032 of record OX382238.1, on the reverse strand, counting down.
TTTGCATAATCACAACATAATCTGGGTCGACTTTTTTTTCTTTCTTTTAAACCTTTCTTGGTTATGGGCCAGTAATTGGTCGCTACTTTTGTACATACGTTTTAAATCATCGTGTAATATGTGAATTATTAAAAAAAAGAAAAGAAAATACCTTTATTTAAGGGTATGGTATTATAACCCTGAGACTGGGTTGTGGAAGTCAGAAAGGCAGTCGCTTCATTTAAAATACTGGTATTCAGCTGCATCCGGTTTGACTGGAAGTCAACCCCTGCATAGTGGGAAAAGGCTAGTCAGATGATGATGATAATTAATCATGCTAAACGGCCATCGTTTAGCATGATGTGGCCGTTTAGCATGATGCTGTGTCCCTATGCAGCACAGTATAGACACTAGGTTTTTTAGCCGAAAGACTGCCACTGGCTGTAGATAGAATTTCTCAAAACTATCCACAACGACCAGTCCTGTGCTTCTAACATCCCCCGAATTCCCACGACGTCACCAATTCATTGGCCTATTTTGTGGACGGCCTGCGAACTTCGATTGCTAATAAAAATTACTTGAATAAGTATTTTTTTTATTTCAGAAAAAAACACATTTAAGGTTCACAAAAACAATTTTTTAAGTAAAAAAATAACTTTACAGAAAATAAGTTTATCGTTGGTATCTCACTACACTTACTACTTAACTAATCTTTTGTGGGCATATTCCTTATTTAGTTACTAATTATTCACATATTTACAATCCGTACCTACCTAATAGAAAGTAACAATTTACTAATCGATATATTAAGTACATATCGATTAGTAAATTGTTGTATTAAAACTCTATAATAATTACCTATAGAGCTTTAAATAGTTAAGACAATTTTAATGTCAGCTCATTTTAATATTAGATAGTCGATCAAGACAGTCCACAGACGATAGAGTACATTGAAGAATAATAAAAACGAGTTTATTACAATTTAGTCAAGGTAAGTCAGTGTCTTTAGGTCTGGAGTGGTTCTGGAGTGGCGACCGTGTACCGGAAGACGTAGCGTTGGAAGGCCTCCCACAAGGTGGACCGACGACCTTGTGAAGGCCGCAGGAACCCGTTGGATGCGAGAAGCACACAACCGGTCGAAGTGGAGGTGCTTGGGGGACGCCTATGTCCAGCAGTGGACGTCTTTCGGCTGAAATGACGATGAAGTCAGTGTGCACTGAGAGTTGTAGGTATTAGGTTCGAACCCAGACAGGCGCTTTAATTTGTTTAAATTATTTCATCACCACTGCTCTCAAAACGTTGAAGAAAAAATTCGTAGAACTAAAAATTCTAAGACATGTGACATTTACCAACCCGCACTGCCCAAGCCCACTCCCTCTCACAACAGAAGCCTGTGTCCCACGGGAACATAATATAGGCTGATTATAAAATACTTTAACGAAGGATTCTCTCATTGATTGAATTAAGGAATTAATAATATATTTATTTGCAAGAATATAGGTAGCTAACATAAGTTCTTAAAATCTATGGGTTTCACAATATTCGGCATTTCTGCCGTGCAAATATTTAGATTTTACATCTTGGTTAAACTTATTGCATGCAGTACACTTTTAGTAATTATCAATAACATAAAAATACTAATAATAATTTCATAATTTAAATTTGGATTACAATGCAATTAATAAAATTAAATTTAATACAATTCTAGTCATTTAAAATAATAATTTATATTAAAAATAGCGATCAATAATAATGATGTCATGTCAAACAAGTTTAAAGGTTTCACTATTATTTACGTAATGTAAATATGTAGATGTCATAATAATTTAAATTTTACATTTTATACTCAAAATATTCATTGATGGAATAAAAACATCTCTCACACAACCAGTTATATATAGCTTTCTATAAAATTCTAAGTCTGTAGCACTTCTAAATCTTTCGGCTAAGTGGTTATATATTTTCACCGTCATGGTATAACAATGTTTGTTGCATACTTTAAGTCTATTACGCGGGATTACTCATTAATAATCTATTCCCCCTTTCTCATCAATTTTGTTAAGATGCTGTCTGTGAATTTCTTCTGTCTGAGTATAAGTGTCATCGTCGGCATTGCGTCTGCGAACCCTGTTGCAAACCCTTCACAATCATTCAATGTAAGTTTTATTGCTATAACTATTTCATTATCCGGCAATATTGTTTTTCTTTCTCTGTAAGTTTATTTTTTATTTTTAGGAAATTATCGACTATTCGACGGACTTGGTGATTCCGGAAAACCCGTTACCATTACTTCTTCAAAGCGTCGTCGGTGCTGTGACCGGATATCAAAAGGTAAGCTAAACTTTTTGACCATAGGACATTGACAATCTGGATATCAGTATGGATGTTGGACCAAATGCTACCCAGAATGAACACATAGTACATTTTGTTCCATACGTCATTACTAACCTGTAAACCGAAGCGCTCCAAATTCTGTTCACGGAGTCAAGACAAAAACAAGTTTTTCGATGTGAATTATTTATTGACCAAAAATGAACTAAAACAAATAATTGGACTATTTTTAATAATTATTGATAATAAACTATTAATAACAGCTATAATTGGCGTTTTTAATCATCATTGACAATAAACTATTAGTAATCACTGTAATCTAATAATACTAACTAATTACAGTTTAATTAGTTAGTACTGTAATTAGTTAGTAGTGTACTGTAAACTGTAGTGTAGTACTACAAATAAAGTCAATTCTTCAGCTGTGAGGACAGGAAAAACATTGACATTATCCTGAATAACATTAATGTTTTGAAAATAAACTCTATTTCGGTTAAGACTTTTAGAATCGACATAATCTGCTAAGTCATTATTAGTATTCAACCGTTGTCGGGCTATATTTATGAAATCACGTGCATGAGGATTATCTAATATATGCACATGAAAAGCATTTGCTAAGAGGCAGCAATTTTAAGGTCTGCAAAAAAATGATTTCGAAAGAAATGAGAAATGATTTTGAAAAAAATGACAGATTCTGGGAGAATGCTAACATATCCATGCGACTCTAACATAGAAATAGAGTCGCGAAATCCTCGGTCCAATATAAAAATGTCACCAGGGTGAAAAAACCAAACTATCAACACCATCTAAATGGTTATCCAAAATAGAGACGTTATAATTTTTTTGTTAAGTAAATCGATCTAGGAAATCATTTGGAAATACTCTCATGTCTGGGCAGCATTTGGTCCAAACCATGTCAATGTCCTTTTTTGGGCATTAAACTCGATTATAAATCCTGATAAAAATAACTGACTTCAGGCAGACACATACTTAATGGGCCGCGGGTTTTTCGAAAGAGATACCGTGGCCCCTGGCACAGGTAACTGAAGGAACACGGGTGGGTTTTAGTCGGTAAAAGTCTGACACGCCCTTCCGCGCAGCCCAGAGCGGGAGAGGTCATTTGATGATTTCCCACCCAAAAAAAAAAGGCAGACACAAAATAATTCAATTTAATTACGCAGAAATGAGAGCAAGTGTATGTGTGTGTGTGTGTTATTGAACTTTTCCATCAGAAATTACTCAGTAGCAGCCTGAAGTCTGGATTTGTGCCTAGTTGTTGGTAATAGGCTCGCCCACTATCACACGGAACTTAAAAATATACCTGGCGAAATGTGGTTCGGCTATAGATACACGTCTGCCTAACCTTTCGGGATTATAAGCGTGACGTTATGTTCAGAGCAAGTGTTCTAACAAATTCTAGAAGTTCATGAGATTTGATTCCTGTAAGACTTATCTATACCTTGTGCTTCGTTTTTCCAGTCAGCTTTATCAACGACTGTCGACATCATCTCCTGGTTGGCTTCAAACTTGTTCTACCTTGTAACGGCAGCCGTGATAAGCTTCTGCAGATTATCCAACCTATGTATGGGCCTGGAGGAGTATTTACCAATAATCACAACCACGGTGACGCAAATGTTGACACCCGACAATTTTGAAATGGCCGGGAGGGTTCTAGTTTCTAGTTTCATGGGAAACTAAAATGAAGGTAGAGAGTAGTGTTAATTGGGGATTAGTTTCAACTTAGTAATTAAGTATTTATTGAGAATAAAGACTTATAACGTATGGGCTCTTGGTTTTATTTGTAATCTGTTACGTCGATAATTTAAAGTGAACGCTATAAAATGATTATTTAAATGTACTCAAAACACCTTTTATCTCTAATTTTGTCTCTCATATTTTATCTCTAATCTAATTTGCCAGAACTAGCTTATGCCTGCGAGTTTGTCCACATTAAATTAAGACTTTTTTCTGACTTTTTAACTTTTTATTCAGCTCGAAAGGATCGTAGCGCGATGTTAAATAGCCCATAACATTCCCCAAGAATTGGGCTATCAAATGCAAAGAGATTTTTTCAAATCCAACTGCTAGTTCCAGAGATTAGCGCGACAAACAAAATCTTCACCTTTATTATTAGTTTATAGACTCAGAGTCCCTTTGTTGGACTTTTCGAAGTTGCCTAGAAAAATCAATGGTGTGGTGTGTGCCTCAATCAACTTAATATAAATATATAATACTATCTTGCCTTATACTTTATCAATCACAAGAAAAACTGATGCTAGGTGATGAGTAGATAATAATTTGTATCCAACTATAAAACAACTAAACGATAAGACTCAAGATAATTCTTTATCAAGTCATTAAACTTAACAATATTGTATTTATCAATGAATTGAATCTTTATTGTTGAAGCTTGAAGAGGATTTTGATAATAATACAAATTAAATGTTTTAATAAGTAAAACTATAGTTGCACTAAGGCTACGTACGCAGGTGGTGACAGGTGGCGTGCTTAGGGCCTAGAGTCAAGCGACTCACTTTGCGTGTAGCGAAGTGAAATGAACTCTCTAGAATTCTCGCAACCGGCCGCCCTGCACGCCTGGCGCCTGCGCTATAGGCCAACCGCTGAACTGAGACGTCGCCTGAGGTAGCAACGCGGCGCGGGAGGGGCGGTACTGACGTGATGCGAGAGCTGAGTGATTCGTCAACTTGTGACAACTATCACCCCTCCCGCACCGCGCAGCTACCTCAGGCAACGTCTCAGTTAAGCGGTCGCCTAGCGTGTATCGAAGGATGTTAAGACACTAGGCTTAAGGCGCTAAGCAAACCACCTGTCAGTACGTAGTCTTTAGCTAAACCTATACTTTATTGCAGATGCAACTCTCGACACATTTAGGTGGATTTCTATTTAATTTTTGATAACGATGGACATGGAGATAAGAGTAGATTTACATCATGTATAAGCTAACAGACAAAAATTATATTAATAATATATACATGTATAAAAAAGGGGGAAAGGAATCATAGGATATAAAAATTGGTCCGCATCGATGTCAACAAGAAAAGTACCCAAAAGGCTGTCAACATTGTCACGTTGTATAGCGATGCTGATTCTTTGGCCAAAAAATAGGCCAGCTCTCTGGTCACCTGAAGACTTAACCGACCGCTTGGCGATGTCTCGTTAACCTGGAGATACAACTACAAACTAGATTTTGAAAACGTTAAGTGGGTACGAGTCCAGCTACACGCTGACGAAGGTAAAACCATGCACAAAGAACTAATTCTGAGTGTTATGACGAAATATCCAGTGTATTGTTATGGCACAACGGTGCTACGTCTATGACTAAGATAGATCCCTTACTAACACATTGTCATAATTAATTAATACACGGATTAATTAATTATGACAATGTGTTGGAACGTGAAAGTTAGGCATCGTTTTAAAACCGGTATATATGTTGTTCTGAGTCGTTTCGAAGAATTTATTTATTTACATATTAACGAAGGTCTATCACGCGGCCGTCTCAATATACAGGCTGATTTTTTTAAAGACCAGCCAAATTTAGTATGTGGTACAGACCATCAAACTGAACAACTTTCTCAATGGGACCAACATCGTAATCGCGAATAAAAATTCAGCCGTCCCATACATTTAGGTCGAGTAGGTATTGAAGTTTTCTATGGGACAGTTGATAAAATTTTCGCGATTACGCTATTTGTCCCATGGAGAAAGTTGTTCAGTTTGATGGTCTGTACCACATCCTTAAATTTGGCTGGTCTTTAAAAAATCAGCCTGTATTTGTCAATACTTTGTGGTTTATTTTTGCAATATTACTCAACTCACACACTATTTATACATATTCGTTACTATTTTTTATCTGTCACATATTTATCTTACTTAAGTATGAATACACACGTCACGTTGCAGTGTAAAACTGATTTACATCCGTCACATCAGGTTCAATTGAAAACCAGCGTCAGGCACTATTGTCTGGCATTTTTGCTGAACTGGGCCTTTTTGGTGCAGCCGTAAGGCACACTTTCCTGCTAATTTATTACATCGGTCTTTATACTTTCTATTTTTTTTAAATTAGTTGCTGATGTATGTATCTGGTGTATTGTGTGTCTCTTAGTCAGTGTTAAAAAAACTTTTTTTCTTTCTTTCTTTCTTTCCTTACTGATCATAGAAAGAAAGAAAGAAAGAAAATGCATTTATTGACGCATGAAAAAAAGGACATAACACACAAAAAAACAAGTTGGCTGCCTAGCCTTTTCCCATCTATGTTGGAGTCGGCTTCCAGTCTAACCGGATGCAGCTGGATACTAGTATTTTACATGGAGCAACTGCCTATCTAACCTTCACAACCCAATTGCTTGGTAATACGATACCGCTTGGTAAGACTGGTTGTCAGACTTTCGGGCTTCTGACGACACGTAACGACTGTCAAAGATCCACGAATGACAGCCGGGACCAACGGCTTAACGTGCTTTCCAAGGCACGGAGGGGTCTTGGTATGTAAAGATGGTCACCCATCCAAGGACCAACCGCGGCAAGCGTAGCTTAACCTGTTCGATCGATCCGTGCGGTTGTTTTAACTTGGCCACAAGCCCCTCTCACTCTTGGCCACAAGATCGTCTTACTGATAAGTTACCATATAATTTTCCACACAAAAGTTCACCTTGATTTGCTTTTATTGTGTTGCGTGACTGGTTAAGTCAAAGTGTACGAAAATTATGCTTGCATTAGAATAAAGGCTCCTGCAGAAAGGCGTGAAGCGATTCTTGTGGAACAATTTCTATGAAAACTCCTTTGAAATTGTTCTACCGGAGTCGCGTCGCGCCTGTCTGCCGGAGCCTTTGTTTGTCCTCCAGACCTATGTTCGCCCATATGGTGATTAAAAACGTATCACGAAAAAAAAAACTAAGTACCTATTCGTTGAAGGTTATCCAATGGATTGAATTATAATATAGACAAAGGCAGGCAATATAATATGAACTTTAAAAAAATCCACCTGAATCACATGGTGGTTTTGACCGCTTTCTATTTGAACACCTGTTTGGAGCGATTTTATATTTTCTCTCCTTTTTAGAGTCTTCTAATTTGCATTATTATTTAAATGACTTCGACATATTTCAGGATCCTGAGGTCCTCCGGGACTTTAGTTGGCTTCGGCCCCTTAGAAAATTATAAATTATGACTATTATTACTTTATGCTTCGCTCAAGATCCCGTGACAAAAAAGATTACCCACCAAAGTAAAAATAATATAATTATAATGAAGCTAGTGTGATAATGCAATCCATTTTTAGAAATGACATACCCTACTTTTTACCTCTCAAAAATGTGCATTCTTCTAGATGTTCTGCTGACACTGTTTGTTCTATGAAGTCATTTTATAGACACGCCGTCCTTGAGTGCTCAAAAGCAAGATAGTGATTACCTACAAGCGTATGTATAGTTACTTTATCTTGTTGACATACGACACTCATTGTTTTTAATAATAGTTCATCAAGTACATATTTGAAAACAAGGTGAATCATTTTATTGTTCCTAACAATTAACGGAAAAATTGCATCTGTTTAAAAAAGTGCTCCATTTTCATTGTTTTCATTACTTATTGATTTGTTTTACGGTAGGTAATTACTACTCGATTCTTCAACGCTTAGTGTAAATTCCTTAGTGTATCATTGTGGTATCATTATCAATGCAAAATCTAAACTCATAAGCTTTCTAACCTTTAAACACTTCAGATATTCTTGAAAACACTTTAGGTTGACGAGTGCGAGTGTGAGATTCCTAGCATCACACGAGGAAAACTAATGTCTATGTTATGCATACTAGACTAGCCTTAAAGAACTTAGGTATCTAAAAAAAATAGCTACATAGAATGAACAGAATACACAAAGATGTACATAACAATTAAAAATCCTTTATTCTTTCAAACTCTCATTTCATTGTTTGAAATGACATACAAACATCCGGTCAAAGGAACATATGTACGGGCGATGTGTCATTGTCGCCTTATCTTGTACTCGTATGTATTTATATATATCAGTACTTATGTTTTGACTGCATATCTTTCACTAACACTGCCACCTGCAGTTTCATTTTCACTTTATTTTGAAACAGACTTATCAGCGGGAGTGCTAGTACATTTAATTACAGAGATTCCCTTATCAGCATTTTTATCTTCGTTGAAGTAAGGATCATATTTGATACCGCACTCGTGCATGTGAACCGGTGGATCTCAGACACAAAATGGGAAACTCAAAAAGTAAGAAAGTGAAAATAAGCGATGACCAGACCCAGCATGTTCCGAAGAACAGAGCAGAAAGCCGAGAAAGGATTAATTCTTTGAAGCCTGATATATCTGATACTGGATCGAAGAACGCTAATGAAGGAACTGACAATGGAGAAAATAAGGACAAGGATAATGCAAGTAGTGCGTCTACAGTGGAAGTGCTCGATGACAAGTGAACTGTTAACAAACTTATAATATTAAGAATTATTTTCAAATCAAAATGTGACAAGGTTAAGTACATTGTTCCAGTATGAGTGCGATAAATAAAACATTTTTTAATAAGTTGGTCATGTAATGGTGTGTTTTATTTCGATTGTGGAATTTCTAGCGTTGTTTTATGGGTGTCGATAAACTAGTGAAGGTTTAAATAAGTTATAAAACTGGTGACACATATAGCTTATAGTATTTTGTGTTGTTTCTATAGATTATTGTATGTATGTGTGTATTATTGTGTAGAACTCTCATACTCCATACCCAGAAACGTAGACCAAAATCACTGTACCCCCGAATAGTATTTTGGGGTACTTTTATTTTGGGATCGTGTCTTTTATTAGGGATAATTCGTTCGAATTTGCATATGGTGTATAGTAGTTAGATTATACATTTATCAACGCGTTGATAATGATAGTAACTTAGTTACGAGGCTGCTCTAAAATCAATAGCACATAATTCCTTCAGGATATTATAAGTTACTTTCCACAAACTAAGACTATTAAATATAATAACTAACTTATATTTCTCCAACAATTTATTATTGCTACGCTATGTTTTTGCTCGGGAAAACCATCCATCCCAAGGTAATGCCAATGTACTACAGTCCAGAAGTCAAGAGAAGACGTTCCTGATACCTGTCAGTGCGACAATTCAAGTAGGTAATAAACCTCAAATTCGCAAGACACGTATTCGTTTGTATGAAACTAACAGGTCTTAAGAACGCATTCTTTCGTCGGCCGTACTTGTTGTTGATGACGAACAAGATGACTCAGAAGTGTCTTGGATGCAAGTAGGCGTTGATAGACCGCCATATCATAACTCTAGGCCATAGGAGTTTACAATGAACACTTGTGTCACACAACATTGTATCCTTCTAAATGTAGAACTCATTTCAGACAAAGCATATGTTTATTATGATTATGCAACAAGCAGATGTTCCAGTGCAATGTGTACTCGTAATTTCAGATACCTAAACATATTATTATTAAATATGACATAGGTAAGTTAATATGCAGTTACCTTTGTGTACATGAAGAAAAAAAAGATAGGAAACCCTCATTATCTTCGTGTAAAACTTGTTTAAGGTCATTTAAAGTACGCTAGGTCACTGACAGACACTGGTTTTGATAAGTTTGTCCCTGAAGATATGAGAGAGTAGTATGACCTCCAGAGGAACTGTCTCTTTGTGACTCTCTCATGATAGGTATGATTCGTGGCTGCACTCAAGGTCTACGAGCCCCCCACTAGATCCTCTCGAGTTTGCTGTCAGTGTCACTGAATTTTTCCAGCATGTTTTCGTTGTTATGTGATGTCATTCTTCATATCAAAATAGCGCCTATTAATCGTCTATTCATATTTAATCGATTACTGTTTATTTATTGTTCGGATATGACCTTTTCAACTGGAGGATAATCAGATAAGAAAGGTGAACATGTACTTAGTCGCTCGCATTGAGTCGTTTTGATGACAGCCTCGTTCGTCTATCCGGCACCCTAATTGCACAACACACGATCAATCTCAATCTGAATAATTTAGAAGGATATTGCTAATCCATTACATCATAAGTTCGAAAAATTTGTCTGCTCAGCAACGTTAATAACGCAATGAATTTTGTTGAACTGTCAAAATGAAAGCCTTTGTTACTGATAGTGTGTTACGCGTTTACTCCACAAATTAGTGGCTGTTCACATTAAATTAGTAATGGCAATTTCCATAATTTAACACAGATACAGTAATTTCGTAAGCCAAACCCTAAGTTTACACTCTTTACCTACAAATATAGGTAAATACGATTAATAATTTCCACGAATGTTATAATCAATCGTTAAATAACACGTTGATAAAATAAATAATCGTGAAAGTTAATGGAGAATATTTGTTGATTGTAAGGGATTGTCGTAAAAGCTGTATTAATAATGGCAACTCTTATCTAGTACAAGACTATAGTCGTAATTCATGTTACAACGGTTTTTTGCTTTGTTCGGCACCTTGAGGCTTTCTTTCGGTTCCTTTCCTATGCTAGAAGAGATAAAGATCCAAGTCTTTATGTAAGCCGAAGAAGAAAGTGACACGTTTGTTCAGGATAACAATCACTCTTCTACGTCACTGAGTAGGTACTGTGAAGAGTCAGGATATAGAATCCTCAAGAATTCCTGTTCGAAGACCATGTACAGTACTAGATCCTTTCGATTTATCTTGAAACTTGTCGTTTACCAATCGGTCACAGAGCCGCCTTGGTGTCTAAACTGCCTTTCCCGAACTATGTTGGGTTATTCTAAATTTCTTCGGGGATGCAGCTGAATACCACTATTTTACTTGGAGCGGCTGCCTGTCTGACTTCCACAACCCAGTTACCGAGTAATTCCATACTCCTTGGTAAGACTGGCTGTCAGACTTTCGGGCTTATCACTACCCGTCAAAGATTAATAAATGACAGCCGGGGCCAATGGATTAACGTGTTTTCCGAGGCACGGAGGGGTCTTGATATAAAATGGATGGTCACCCATCCACGTACCAACCGCGGCAAGCATAGTTTAACCTTCGCTCGATCCGTGCACCTAATCTATTATTATTGTGCCACGAGCTCCTCATCATCCACTCATTACATTGGATAGCGACATTTCAGACCTTTGTTCCCATAATCTGACGTACGTCAGATTACTACTCACCAGATTAGCAACAATTACATATCATAAATCTGTGAGAAACGCAGCTCATTATTTCAGTTTATTACATTACGGTTTTAAAGCGACCTTGACAAGCGTGTATCGCAGTCACATCGGTTCATAATAACTAATAACATGTTTCAAGTTATCTGGTGAACAGAAATAACATGCAATTCATGTGTCATCCGTTTATCATGCCGTGGAATGTTTTTGTATACATGTGTATAAGTGATAGTGGGCACTGGAGTGTAACTTCACGCTACATAATGAGAGATACACATACAATGTATTCTCCGAAGGGTTAGGCAGGCGTGCACCTATATGTATAGTACACTCACATGTCGCCAATTATGTTTAAGTCCCATGTAATAGGGGCGAGCCGTGGTCCGTGTATAATTAATAACAGCCGCACAGGTCGATCGATCAGGTTAAGCTACTCTTGCCGCGGTGGGTCTGTGGATGGGTGACCATCTTTACATTCCGAGACCCCTCCGTGCCTCGGAAAGCACGTTAAGCCGTTGGTCCCGGCTGTCATTCGTGGATCTTTGACAGTCGTTACGGGTAGTCAGAAGCCCGAAAGTCTGACAACCACTCTTACTAAGAGGTATCGTATTACCCAGTAACTGGATTGTGGAGGTCACATAGGCAGTCGCTCCATGTAAAATACTGGTATTCAGCTGCATCCGGTTAGACTTAAAGCCGACCCCAACATAGTTGGGAAAAGGCTAGGCAGATTATGATGTAATAGGGGCGAGCCTATTGTCATCAACCAGCCGGTCGATTCTGTAAAAATCTCACCGTGAAAACTCAAGTAAAGTGAGCTTGATGTGAGTTGTCAGTAGTGTCAATCCCTTGCATTATTTGGAATGACAGCTCACTCCACGCTCACTTCACCTAAGTTTTCACGGTGAGATGGTTACAGAATCGCACTGCTGGTGCAAATCTAGACTCCAGGCTGCTACTGAGTAATTCCAGATGGAGAAACCCAATTAACATTTTGCCCGACCCGGGAATCAAACCTTTATAACTATACAGGGTGGCAGGGACATCGACGCGCAAACTGTAACCATGGATTCAGCACATGTTACTAGACCCCATAGCGTCAAAATTTTTCTGTGTTTGATTCCCATATTGGGCAAAGTGTTGTCAGGTTTTTCCATAAGAGGTTTTTCAGTATCAGCCCGGAGTTTGGAATTTAGTAGTGGAAGGTTGTAGTAGTACCCCCGTGCTTCGGAAAGAACGTAAGACGTTGGTCCTGCACCTGATCTCTCCCCGGTTGGATCGGATTGCCGTCCCTGTTGACTATGAGAGCAAAGGAACAGAGAGTGAACCTGTGTTTGCGCACACACTTGTGCACTTTAATAAATCTCCAGCGGACCTGGTTTATCTTCATTGAGATTGGCTACCATGACCGAAATCAGTTAGGTTGGGAGGATTATTATTAATGAGGATGATGACTCATCACTAATGAGTAAGAAGATGCGTTTCCTTGAAGATAAGAAGCTATTAAAAGAGTAAAAGTCATACATCATAGTTTATAACATCATGTACTATAGACATGCGTCAGTTTACGCGTAAGTATGAATAATTACGGCCCTGGTTCAAGCCATGGTCCGGGGCGAGAGGCATTGGGAGGCAGTCACCTCCTTCTGCGAAGCAGTCATGCTAGCGAAAGAGGTGGCGGGATGGGTGAGGAAGAGAACCTCACGCCTCAGCCGCCGCGGGAGACGCTCCGGGCGTTGGGAGCCGCGTGACGACTCCCGGCCACCGTAGGCGCGGGCCTGCGGGCGGAGAGCAATGGGTAACTCACCGTCCGATCAGGACCAGGCCCGTGCCGGACGGCGCGTATGTGTTCCACGCGCGCCTCAAAGAGATGTCAGCATGAATGACGGGGCCCGACAGGGCCGAAGCCTGCCGGGGCAGCGGGATCGTCCGAAAGGATTACCGCTGCCCTGGAACATAAAGGACTAAGGAAGGAACACGGGTGGGTTTTAGTCAGTAAGAGTCTGACACTCCCTTCCGCTCCACCCAGAGCGGGAGGGGTCATTTGACGATTTCCCATCCGCAAAAAAAAAAAAATTAAGTATGAATAATTAGGTAAACAGTGCTCTGTTAGCTTATTACGTACACTTGAGCTCTTGATGAGTGCAATGAAGTATAGAATATAATACTCTGTATTATGTACAATTTTTATAAATAATAATAATTTAATATATATTTTTAAATGTTTTTATATTTTTTTAAATATAATTTATAGATATGTATTTAATTAAATAAAGGACAATTTAGTAGATAATAATATCATATAATAATATATATAATAATTTTAAATGATATAAATATTTATTATTTATTTACATAAAAAAAACACTATTTCTAATTTACCTAAGCAAGAACTGTTAATTAATGATAGTTTTCGATCATCACAGATGAACCACAGTTATAAATAGGTAGACAAATTAAGTGTCTGTCGCTAACAAATCAGGCCCTGTCTAAGGTATATCAAAGCAATAAAGTTCCGTGCTGTCAATACTGCTCAACATGAAATATTCTTCTTTGTTTGCAAGTACGTAACCGCTTCAGACCATCTGGGCCTTATTACAAAGCAAGATTAATCTTTAGATCAAGTTAAAACATCGTTTTTTTGTACTTTGAACTTTATTCCGACAATATGGAAGTTTGGAATACAAAAGCAGACTTTAGGACAGAGTTCAATTGGTCAATTTTGTATTATGAACTTTAAGTTAGTCGATATAAAGGTTAAATAAACTATCTACAATAACTGGCCAGACTAAGGATCTGTAACTCTTTGAGTCTCATAAAACTATCCAGGAGAGGCTTTATACTCTTGAATCTGAAGTAAATAGCAGCGAATCATGACCTAGCCAATATACTACTGACATAATTTATAATATTTACCTTTGTCACATACATAAGTACCTACCAACGTTTTCGTTTTCAGTAAGTCAGTGAAACATAATAATATAATAAGTAGATAGGATCCATAATTTCGATCCGTGATTTGACGGTCACCATGACTTGTCGTTATGACGGCTCCGCCCAACGTTGCTATGGTACCCATGGCCATAACAGGCTCTGTTCACAATCATAACAGACTACTTATAAATCAGTATTTCAGTGGAACGTGGTTGGCGCGCCGACTTTCATTCGACGTCCGTTGAAAGCTTTTTCAGAAATACGAGTTGTGTTTTCACCAATAACGTACGGTTAAGTGTAGGTTTCTTTTCAAAATAAATAAATATAATTGTGTATGTTATTCTAAAATATTATTTGAGCCGACAGTGTTACAAAAATAATTCAAACTGGGCCAATGTATGGACAAAACTGTTGTAGAAAAAATTCAAAAAGCGAAGTGAGTGTGGGGCGAATTTTGAATTAAAATTTCTGCTGTTTTGCATGTTATATTTTTGTTTATTTCAAATAATTTTGTAGACCAAGTTTCGATTATCTATATATTCTATTAAAGGCTGATTTTTCAATAGTTGAATATCTTTTATCTGAGGAATAAATATTGTGGTTTGCCAGCTTTTGTATAGAAACTATGTCAAACTGTCAGATTTATTCTCCTGATAAAAGTTATTCCGACTATTGAAAAATCAGCCCTAAATTGAATGTGAAATGTGGTAGGTCCTGTACATTAGTTTTCTTTGAAAATACATGTTATTATTTTGTTTTAACTGTAGAATTGAATTGATAATCATATTTTATGTTGTTTTTACTGTTGAGTATAAATTTTATAGAGCATGCGTGTGTTGTAGGTATTTGTTAGTAGACGTAGGGCATACCATGCTTGCGTGCTTGACAATGGACTTCGATTGGCCAGTAATTATGAACTTGTCGAACCTGATTAGATGCAAAAATATACAAATCAGCTTGCTTTATTTATTGGATTGCTAATACCTCAATATTATTGTGGCTTTAGGTTTCAAAACTGCAATTAAGAAGTTTCCAGATTTAATTAATTAACAATGAGAGGCTTAGCATGTGTAGTCACACTGTGCATTATCTATGTCGTTGGGTAAGTTATAATTTGTCTGAATTTGGTGGCGGTGTGTTCAATGCATGTAAGAACAGATATAATACATAAAGTTAATATTAATAGGTATAATTGGAGCTGGGTTTTTAAATTATCTAACTAACTCGTGTTTGCGACTACGACCAGTCGAATTTCGACCTTTAAGGGTATAAGCTTAGGTTGACTTTTATGGGAGATTATACCTTACGTAAGTACTACTCTTCGTCTTTGTGAAAATCGGTTATAGCTGCACCTCTTCGTGTTCTGAGGAATGTTTTTTTTACATGTCAAACACACAATGGGTATATACTAGAGTAATTGCACTGCAATCCTTTGACATAATAGTGATTATGTCAAAGGATTGCAGTGCAATTACTCTAGTATATTTATCTCACGAAGCGACGCGCGTTTTACTTGTGGTTAACAAGTGTACAAACACGCTGTGAATGTGTGTGTGTAAGCGCAGGAGCGTCCGAGACAATGGTGAAGTCGGAAGTGTGTGTGCGTGTGCGTGTTATGTGCTAACGCTACTCGTCTTCACGCATGCATTCACAGCGTTTTTGTATACTTGGTTAACACAAGTAAAGCGCGGGTCGCTTCGTGAGATAAAAACATTGTACCTCAATTTAATTGAACTAACAAAGAAAAGGTCAAAGTTTACATGAACCATTCTTTGCATGCTAAAGTTTTAACATTCATTGTAATCTTTGCATAAGAATAATTTAGCAACACGCAATGGTAGAAGAAAATAATAAATGAAGTTTTTCATAGTTTTCACATTCATTGCAGAAGGTTCATTAAATACATGATTGGTTCCTAACACATTTACTTTTTTAAATACTAATTAATGCAAATAGGGTTGCACGACTAAAATAGGCATGTAAGTTCAACATGTCCAACGCATGGGTTTCGAACATGCTACTACATGTTACTTGCTTGCAAGTCCTAACCGATAAGCTATTGCCGTTAGTAAAATCTTTCTGTTAGAGCTCATTTTAGGCCACATACCAGTATTTGATCGAAAATGGGCCTGTCAGTATTCATTTTGCCGCGTCCTCAGTATTTTTTTTCGAAACTAATACCCGCACTCAGAAACGTCAATTAAACTTAAAGAACAGTATGTTTGTTTGTACTGTCAGAATATGGGCGTAAATTAGCTTCTTTCGTCTGTAGGTGAAAGCTAAAGGACCTTCTTTTTTTTTTTTTTTTTTTTTTCTGGTTGGGAAATCATCAAATGACTCCTCCCGCTCTGGGCGGAGCAGAAGGGAGTGTCAGACTTTTACTGACTAAAACCCACCCGTGTTCCTTCAGTTGCCTGTGCCAGGGACCACGGTATCTCTTTCGAACAACCCGCAGCCCCGGCGGCATCGGCCCTAGCGGACCCCGTCAGTTCGTGCTGACAGCTCTTTCAGGCGCGCGTGGAACACAACGCGCCGTCGACCCGGGCCTGGTCCTTACCGGGCGGCGAGCTGCCCATAGCTCGCGGGCGGCGAGCTATGGGCAGCTCGCCGCCCGCAAGCTCGCGCCTACGGTGGCCGGGAGTCGGCTGTTGACTCCCGTCCAGGGCGTCTCCTGCTAAAGGACCTTAAGTCACATTTTATAAATTATTCAGTAGAGCTCATTAAAGATGTCTATACCCGAAATTAGATATTAAAATCGACCGTGTATAAAATGTAAATAGTGTATCGTTGTAGAATAAAAAGTATGATTATGAACTTTTATTAAGCTATTGAAAACACAAAACTATCATTGAAAATACAAAAATGACAAAAAATGGACTTAAGGTCCTTTAGCTTTCACCTACAGGTTTTCGTAAAGGTAAAATATCATTGGCTACCTATTAATATTTTATTGAATCAATTTCGGCTCTATGGTTGATAATTATGGGTGATTATTGTTAAGGCGGAAAGTAAGCAGGTGTACCTAATATGAGTTCGGCACGCATTTTCTTCATTTTACATGAATATTTTATTTTATTACTAGCTGCGCCCAGCGGTTTTACCCTCATAAGTTTCGATTCCGTGGGAATATCGGGATAAAAAGTATCCTGGTTATAAACCAGCTGTGTGCCAAATTTCATCCAAATCCGTTCTGTAGTTTTTGCGTGAAAGAGTAATAAACATCCATCCATACAAACTTTCACGTTTATAATACTATTAGGATTTCGGTAGTAGGTACTGTTGATAAGTCTTTATTGGTAAGTATCTATACAAGGTGGAGACGACAACATGACAATAAATTAAACTTTAAACGTATATCTGATAACGATCCCAGTCTGCATACAATAAATCAACGAAATACATATATACTAACTACATATAGCTAGTCAGCAAACCCCATAACCATTATACTTACTATTAGTAATCCCCCTTTACTAATCTACTTAGTTTGTTTGAAAAACAATTTTTTTTTTATATCGATGTAAGGATTTAAAGGTTTATTAAGGGGGATAAAGTTAAGAGGAGACGTTTACACGTCATAAATGTATAGTTAAACAGTTGCCACTCTCTCAACTTTAAACAACGTTTATGAATAAAGGGGTTATTTGATCGTTTTTTAAAACTCCAATGCATTAATATTGCAGTGTTTTCATTCATTGTCGTATTGTCGTCTCCACATTGTATAGGGATGGCACAGACGCCAGCAGCCAATCGATTCTGTAAAAATCTCACCGTGAAATGTTAGGTGAAGTGAGCTTAGAGTGAGCTGTCAATAGTGTCAATCCCTAGTATTAGTTGGAATGACAGCTCACTCCACGCTCACTTCACCTAAGTTTTCACGGTGAGATGGTTACAGAATCGCACTGCAGGTCAAGCTACCCGAAACTGACAAATTTTCTCAATCAAACTTGAACCTTAATGCTTTAACGATAAAGTTAAAAATATATTAAAGAAATTTGACAGATTGTAGTAGCTTGATGTGTTGGCATCTGTTCAAAGTCTAGTAAAAATATTAACGAAATAGTCGCATTGAAGCAGGAAGGAACAAGTAACCGAATCATTGATTGCATTTTTCAAAAGGGTTTTCTGTGTATCGAATAACTTGAAATGATTAAACTTCGTTACTTAATTAAATTGGTATCATTTTCTTTTATTACCCACAACATTTCTGCTAATTAAGTCAGTAGAATGCTGTATTAAGAGTTGTTGTGTCATTATTGATTGATCGTCAATAAGCGTGTTATAACAAGTATAGTGAGAACTTTATCATGTTTCTCGTTTTTTTTAATTTGACTTGCTCTATCAGCATTTTAGGGTTTTAAATAATTGCTGCGATAAGTTCTACTAAATTCTTTATTCGAAGGGTTTTGTACCCATGGGTGCCAACAGGACCCTATTAAAGGACAGCAGAACTGTCCGACCGTCCGCCCGTCTATCATAGGCTGTATCTTTTGAACCGTAATAGGTAGACACTTGAAATTTTCAGAATATGTACTACTATCAATGGCCGATTAGCATACACATAATAAAAGTAAAATAAAGTTTTTTCGGCGTTTTTTGCTTGATCCTTTAGAATGGCAAAAATATTATTACTTAACAATAAAAACATTGATCAAATTGCTTTTGAGTTCAAAGCAATTTGATAACAGGTTGGTGCAGGTTGGTGCAGCATTTATTTATATATTTCCATAGTCCTTTTCATTCTCCGTTTTTTATCGTAAAACAAAAAATATAAAACGTGCCTAATGATATCCAAATCGAACAAGTATACTTATTATTTTACTGCTTACATAATTATGTCATCACATACCTATGTAGGAGTACAGTCATGAGCATAAATATTTTACACTTACGCAAGATTCAAAAGCAATTTTCTCCTAAACTAGGTATTGACAGATATTTTATGGTATTACGACACCATATTGTTTTGATATAGACTTTTCCCAAAGTTGAAAATTTTATTTTACACTAGCTGCACCCCGCGGTTTCACGCGCATAAGTTTCGATCCCGTCAGAATATCGGGATAAAAAGTATCTTACATGTTAATCCTGGTTATAAACCACCTGTGCGCCAAATTTCATCCAAATCCGTTCAGTAGTTTTTGCGTGAAAGAGTAACAAACATCCATCCAAACTTTCACGTTTATAATATTAGTAGGAAGTTACGCAAAATTCAGTGTTATCTTTTAAAGTGTTATGTTTTTGCGTAACTGTAAGGCATTTACGTTCGTGACCGTACATCGATCATATTGACCTTTGTATTCTTCAAGAGGGAAGTCCACTAAGCTATGAAAATGACGATGATGTAACTTTAAAATGTCTTAAAATAATCTCAGTTATCATTTTTGACAGCAACGCGGCAGCACGTTCTAAGAGCAAAATGCCTAACCAGCCGATAAAGATATATTATCTGCCGCCGTCACCACCATGCAGGTCCATCATTATGGCTGCAAAAGTCATGGGGGTGGAAATCGAACTGGTGTTGACCAATATAATGGAAGGACAACATATGACGCCGGAGTATCTCAAGGTATGTGATAGGTGCTATCGAATTTCCAACCTGTGGTTGTTGCAAATTCAATACATATCTTCAATGCTAGTTTTCTAGTAGGAGATCAGACATATTAAATTTGAATTATTAGAAAGTTGAAAAATCAAGTTTTACACATTAGAAAAACCTTATTTTTGAACTAAATATGCAAAAGAAATAGTTATAGGACTCGCAGAGGTTTGTTGTCATAATAGTAAATACTTGTTTAAGGCACCTTTAATTTATTTTCTCCAATCAGTAGTATTTATATTTTATTAAAATGTATGAAACTAGATTTTTCAACGTTAAAAAACAGCTGAAGGAATGGTCGTAGAGATTCGGCGCAATAGTAAAACAATAAGCACGACTTACCCGACCAGGGTAATATATTTTTTTTCGCTGGCTGGCAGGCTTACTTTTGGTGTTGGACCCAAATTTTTATGAAATGTGGCTGGTCTCCTTTGACAAGGATGGCAGATCTACTTCTTTTAAATAAGCTTCGACCAGAATAGGCTATTTTCCTAAAAAAATCTAATTAGTCCGTCAGTTAGATTATCAAAAAATATTGAACCTGTGTTTTTATTTTGTCTATTAGATAAAAAATGATGAAGATATTGCCCGTTAAAGTTCCGCGTGACGTCAGTTGCTTGCGACACTTTTGCAAGCAAGTGACGTCACGACGCCCCACTCCCAAATTTTGACGCGCTTTATCTTAGTCATTTTTTGTTTGATTGAAAAAAGAAAAAATACGTGTCCATTATTTTTCGATAATCTAACTGACGGACTAAATATAATTATTATTTTTTTACCCGGGCAACTATTCGGCCATTTCGACAGCATTATCGTTGGCTTTGCAAAGGTCTTCCATAGTGCAGCAGGGTAATAGCGTAACACACTAACATTAGGAATGGCTTTAATTTTGACAGTTCAACTACATTCATTGCGTTATGTTCGTTGTTGAGCAGATACATTTTTCGAAAGTATGAAGCAATGGATTGGCAATATCCTTCAAAGTAATTCAGATTCTGATTGATTACAAATAGGGTGCTGGTGTTATTGCACAGAGAGCACGACAAGAGTTGAGGGATGGTTTGATATGTGTAGTTTATTTATTTATTTATACGTATAAAATTGATGTATTAGGTGTGTTGAAACTGTTTGTACTGTAATCCCCGTTACTTGTCCCTAAAGGTTCACCAGAAAACCAGCGTCATCTGTCTGGCATGAATGCTGAAATAAACCTTTTTGGCGCAGCCGCACATACTATTGTAGTTAAAACATTATTTTCACTTATTTAGTTTGTTATTTGTAGTTTGTGTTTCCTGTGCACGTAAACGTTATTCTTTTTTTTATGTAGTTTACCGTCGCACTGAGACATAGTGGAAATTAACACATAACTACTTAGGTATATTACTTCAATGCCATATTTCAAGAAGGAAGCAAACCAATTCTCAGTGCTAATGATGTTAATTGAGTCGATGATGCTACAACCAAATAGCGTTCTTATTTTGGTCCAAAATGACCCAGAGATTATTGTAATTTCCGTACAAGATCTAAACGTGCAATGCGTAACAAACTGCCAATGAGAATCTAAATCATTTTGAAGGATACTGTTAATCCATTGCTTCATATATTTGAAAAATGTGTCTGCTCAACAACGTAAATAACGCAATGAATGTTGTTGAACTGCCAAAATGAAACCCATACCTACTGATATTGTATTACGCAATTATCAAACAGGACAGGGTCTGATAATGTTAAATTCAAACCAGTCCAAATTGCAATATTTCGGATATACTCGTAGAAACAGGGTTGTCAACATCGCGTGCTAAGAGGCTACTAATGATGAATTAATGATTAAGTTGATGATGAAAAAACCCAATCAGGTTTCAGTGTTCGTACAAAATCTGGACAGGATTTGATACTGTCAAAGTCAAACCAGTCCAAATTGCAATATTGCAGATATACTAGTAGAAACAAGATTGTCAACATCGCGTGTTAAGCTCACATTTTTATTTGTGCTAGCAATAAATCATGTTAGGGTTACCTCTTCCACGAAGCTACGGCTTAAATAACTTTAATGTCTGCTGGTCGATGCTAAATACAGAATATACTTTACGACCTTTTGGTTAATTTTGCTTGAAAATGTTGGGTTTACTTTACCTAGTTCTTTTGCTTCTAGATGAATCCTCAACACACAATACCGACTATGGATGATAGTGGGTTTATTTTATGGGAAAGGTAAGTTATTTTTGTACTAAATTTTGATGATATGAGGAGTAAAAATGACGGTCTTCATTCTGAATGGGCCTTAACTAGAAACTTGTTCAAATTTTTATCCAGCATAACTACTCTATAGTACATGTCAACATGATTATTGAATAGTGGCCAGCGATTCAAATAGCCATCTAGAAAGATGTGACTGAAAAAAACGTCTAATAGCTTTCCACTCCTCAAGCACCTCAGGATATGTTGCCTTCATTCGGTTGGTCACTATGTGCTACCGACAATTTTTGAGGGCCCATTATTGAGTGTGCAAGTCAGCGCCTGCCTTTTATACGTGAATATATAAAACATTGATTAGGCAGGGGCTATAGTCTTTCCATAGTTCTAGGTAACCAGTCCACTTTATCCACCCTAACCCATAGTCCATTATATTTGTTTCCATATCCTGCAATTCTCCTACACAATCCGGGGGTTGTCCTTGAATCCATTTGCATAGTGCATACAGGGATAATCGTTCGTTGGTGCCCCATTTAATGAAAAGCGTCTAACGAACCTCGGTAAGTTGGTTAAAACCCCTCGTAGGCATTCCAAAGGTCCGGGACCGCAGGGTCCCGAGATATGTCAAAGACACAAAATATAATAATGTTTACTTTCTGTACCATAGAATCCAATTTATTTAATTCTTACTTCCAGCCGCGCAATCCTGGCTTATCTGGTGAATGCTTATGGTCGTGATGATACCTTGTACCCCAAAAACCCTCGTCTTCGAGCTATCGTAGACCAGCGCCTCAACTTTGACCTTGGTACGCTGTATGTGAGATACTCCGCTCTTTACGTAAGTTGGTTTTCTTTATATAACTTTTAGCTCTTCAAATGGTAAATGACGTACAGCCGCCAGCACATCAAGCTACTACAATCTGTCAAATTTCTTTAATAGATTTTCAAGTTTATCGCTTAAGCGTTAAGGTTCAAGGTTGATTGCGAAAATTTGTCAGTTTCGGGTAGCTGGACCTGTTGGCGTCTGTACATTGTCATTTTATTTTAGAATTTTCTATCTACCTCATTATTTTATAATAGTCCAAAAGCAGTAGGATTTGTGCCCAATTGATAGCAATGGGCAATAATATAGACGATAGACGTGACATTGATGACTACTATAAGTAAGATTGAAATAAAATTGATAACCTAATTATTTCATTGCGCCAACGTCATACAGGGAGGGATAAAGTTGAACAACCTCTTGTGCCTGTAATTTCTAACCGGAACAGATCAATGTTGCTAACCGGCTGATGTTTGATGGGGTATGATGATAATTTACACAGTAATAAGAGCAGGCCACATTGTACAGCAGCAAGAAATAAAACATGTTACTTGAATTTCATTGAATATTTTTCCTGATGTCCTCCAACTTTTGTCATTGAAGTAAGTACTGTCACGAGCATAAATATCTTACTATGAACAGCTCGGCAATAATATTAGATTTCATGATTCTTCCATTAATATCTGTTGTCAAAATGACAGCAAATACATGATTGTGATCATTTGTGAAGTAAGTAGCAGAAAAAATATTTCATAAAAAAAATTCAAAAAATTCAAATTCAAAATTATTTATTTCTCCAACATAAATTAGTCTAAACAGATTAGTGATTGGAGCCTCCCTTTAAGCAAGTAGTGCCTGTATTGGGAGACTCCGCTCTTCCATACCTTAAGCTACTTGGATAACAATAAAATAAAAAATTGATATCGAAGAAATGCCAAAACTATTTGACGGTCTCGTTAGATAGTCTTAGCGATGCCAAAATATAGGATACTGCATCGGCTTTAATAATATGTGTCACCTCTTAGAATGCACTGATATTGGATATCTCTTGCGTTATTTTATTAATGCTAGTGACTGAACCTACTGATTTATTTTAGATCTTTTTTCGTTCATACCTACTTTTCGAAAACGTATCATTTTGCAGCATGACAATAATAAAATAATGCAACAAACAGTTTGGACGATACTCACAAAAGCCATTGAAATAAACTTAATGAAAGGCTAAAAAGATAGCTACTTCTAGTAGAAAATGTATGTTCAGCAGAAATCACAAACATAATCGTGTTCCAGCTCCCGATACTGTTCCACGGCGAGGAGTACAATGAGGAGAAAGCTGCCAAGCTGGACGAGGCACTGGGTTGGCTCAACACTTTCCTCGACGGAAAGGCCTTCGTTGCTGGAGATGATCTCACTATCGCTGATATCTCAATCATCGTTACTATTACTAATCTGGATGTAAGTTCTGTTTGTTTTTGTTAAAATAGATGTCTTAATGGGAGATATGAGAATGTGGATGGCGAAAAGAGTGGGAAAACCAAAGAGACGATGAATGAGCTTATAACAGATATGGTTCGAAAGGTGGACTACTGAGATTGCGGCTAATAGATATATCGAAGAAAAAAAGACACGCTGCGCCCACCCCAAAGAAAAAAAAATCAAAGAAGTGCAGGACGACGATGATGATGATATAACCACCGTTCGCGATTTATTTTCCAAACATGTAAATAAATATGAGTATTTGGAAAAATAACTTGAATGCCCACACAATAAAGTTCAGTATACGCTACAACTTTAAAAAAAAACTCTTTAAATAGTGCTAGTCACTCTGAAAATCAACTTAATTACCACTAAAATAACGTTGATATTTGTTTAACTTGAAATAACAACAATTGGAAAGATACATTTCAATAGACCTTACATAGGTAGGTAGGTAAGAAGTGTGTGTACTGCGGAATATAGGTCTTATGAAATGCAACATAGTACCAATATTCTTATGCTCACCTTACCTTGCTTAGTCTTTAGTCTTCTTCCCAACTTGAATAAAGCTTCACATATCCTATAATCGGTACCCATTAAAGATGATTACAGTCTGCGGAACAACGTCAAAGGCTCATGCAGCAGCGTCTTTAATATATCTGCAAAAAAATTTCAATAAAAAATATTTGTTTTGTTCAGTAATTACAGTTATGTACCGGAGTTACGGTCATAGTTTGCAGAATAAGCAAACTTAAGTGGCAGTAGGTTGGCCATGTTTGTTGAAGGAACGATGGCCGGTGGAGCAGACGAGTCCTCGAGTGAAGATCGCGTATCGGCAAGCGTAGTGTGGGACGCCCCACAGCTAGATGGACGGACGACCTTAAGAAGGTGGCTGGGACAGACTGGATGCGGAATGCAGGAAGACAGGGTATTGTGGCGTAGCCTGGGAGAGGCCTATGTCCAGCAGTGGACTGTGATAGGCTGAGTTGATTGGTTGATTGAACAGTTGAATGATGAATGATGGAAAACCTGGGAAACTATATAAGTGAATTCCATGTACAGAAGAAGAAGAATGAGTGAATAATTCATATTGAAAGAGCAGATTGTTGATGTTTTTCAGAATTCTTGGTTAGGATTGTATCAGATGAATGAATGATGCCAAGCAATCTCCGACAACATCCGACAGCAAATACCTTTGATACACTTACTGAGATGTTGAGAAAACATACGCAATGGTATTTATATCTTTGAGGAAACGTTGGCCTATGAGAAATTTCCATTGATTAAACTTTATAATTAATAAAGCCGGACTAGACTCAACTATTTCCTTAAATAACTATTTATTTTAACATTATATTTGAGCCATTTTAAGCCCTTTCATTTGATATGCCACACTAGGCAAAAAAAAAATCTGATTTACCCTCATAAAAAGTTCATAACTTTGACAGACAAAACACGAGTGATCCTTTATGGGTTCCGTTTTTTCATTCGTAAGCACGGAATCCTATAATGATACATGACTGGCTTGTTGGTGTTATAGATAGCGTGGTTATTAAGATCTTGTCTTCCCAAGAAAGAATAGTTTTTTGTAAGTTATTGTTCAAATAAAGGTAGGACACTCGCTTCATTATTTATTAGGCACATGAAACGACTGGTTATTGATTTGACGATACATAGACATTATGTGTAGCGCCTGAAGCTTCACATTGCTGAGTATTGAACTACCCTTCGTTGCATCTGCTATTTCTCAAACTTTATAGCATATATTTATTGACGTTCTACCTTACCTGGTCGAAAAAGTTTGAAGTCTTTATGAAGTAATTATTTTAATGCATATAATATGTATTACATAACAAAGCATCAAGAGATAAAAAGCAATGGAAGTGTATTTACCCTAAAGTTAGATTGTGCACTTTTTACGGCTGGCCCTAAGACAGTTTCTTAGGCCTGACGTTTGGGGCTAACGAAGCGAAAGGTCTAAGAAACTGTCTACAGTCCGTCACAGTTATTTTACCTCTGACAGTATTAACCTAACAGCAACCTTATTATGACGAGAACAAAGGTCACAATGATTTTGATAGACTTGTCAATGGCAGGAACCCAACAGCAACCTTATTAGAATGAGAATAAAGATAACTGTGATTTGGACAGTGATGCAAAATCAGAGGTAAATTAAATGTGCACGGACTGTACACAAGACTTTACTATAAAATCGATGGTATAGACCATAGGCAAGACACGGTTAGTATAGAAGAAGTTGAAAATGTGTACGGACGTAGATTCCCAAAAGAGCTTACTTTTGGGAATCTACGATCTAGCTATATTACATATTTGTAAGTAAGATCATCATCTGCCTAGCCTTTTCCCAACTGTGTTGGGGTCGGCTCCCAGTCAAACCGGATGCAGCTGAATACCAGTGATTTACATGGAGCGACTGCCCATCTGACCTCCACAACCCAGTAACTGGGTAATACGATAAACCTTGGTAAGACTTGTAAACTGGTTGTCAGACTTTCGGGCTTCTGATGACTCGTAACGACTGTCAAAGATCCAAGAATAACAGCCGGGATTCCGAGGCACGGAGGTGTCTCGGTATGTAAAGACCCATCCACGGACCAACCGTGCCAACCGTAGCTTAACCTGATCGGAGAACCCATGCGACTGTTATTATTTAGCCACGAGCCCCTCTTACATTTTTGTAAGTAAGATAAGAAGAACTTATGTATTTTCAGGCTTTCGGATACGACATGAGTGCCCATGAAAATCTTACGAAATGGTTCGAGAGGACCAAGAAGGCTTTGGAACCATACGGTTACAACGAGGTGGACGCCGCCGGTGCCAACATGTTGGCTTCATTCATGAAGAAAGATTAATTTAGGAAGAATTTAGATTTATTTGTTGTTTTTAAAATTAGTTTTTCACGAATTAAAATATTTTCGGTTAAAATATTAGATACGTGTACTTAATTATGTTATTTTGTTTGCTTATCTCGTTTGTATAATTAAAGAGATCTTTAATAACTATTATTTTGGTGTTTTATTTAAAAACAAGAGTTGACAATGGTCACCCATTTAAGAAAGGCATAAATCAGAATTTGAAATCAGTAAATCTGGAAGTTGAAAGGGATCTGTCTGCAGTTGCATTAAAGTAACGAATGAAAAATACACGTGCGCGTGGTGGAGGAGGTCTGTGTCTCACCAAGAGGGGGTCTGTGTTCCAGCAGTGGGAATATTATGGGCTGATAATGCTTATGCTAACTAATAAAAGCACTTTCTACACAACTAATTTATAATCTATGAACCATGTTGTATTGTGAGAATTGAGAAACACGTTTAGGCACGTTACAATTACAAGCATTGTTACGTTAACTCGTAGGTAAAACAATGCTTGGCGGATTGTTCCGACATCGCATAAGTCCATAGAGTGATGATGATTCAATATGACACAATAATTATTAATCGAGGTGTTAACCATTCGATAAACAAACCACGATAATAAGGAGCGAGCTCGGTGCGACCCGACGTCCGGTCGCACGAGAACATACCGTGGAGCTATTGAATTGAGGTAGGCATTTCTATGTGGCATAACAATGTGCCGGCGCATGCAAGCGGGTCGCGCGCCGCGCTCCTACCGTTCTACGTTTTCAAAACAAAACAGCCGTTCGATTGTTCTAATTTGAAAAATCCACCACAAAACGATCAAACACATCGCAGTATTCACAAACAACCAGTAACAAGTGAAACAGAGAGTGTGCCCTCGTCTTGTCGTCTCTTAGCGCTGGTTCGCGTTACACGATAGCTACAATATTCTACAACAGAGTCTGGAACTGAATATGTGGTGGGTGCAGTGTTGCGGTTGATATGTGTTGTACAAGTTGACACAGCTGTGGTGGATTGTGCTACCGAAGTACCAACACGATGATGTTCACAGTGGGTATTTTTAGTTAATACAATGCATTTTGTTATTCCTACCTTTTCCGAATCGTAAACATAAGTGTGGTTTTACAAGATTGTTCTAACTTTGCTAGTGTATTTCTTGTGATAAGGCAGGTAGTTGCTATTAATATTTCCGTTTATAGTGCACTGCTATTAAAGAACTTATGTAGGTTCTTGATAAGTCGAAGTAAGTATATCCTTTATTGATGTAATGGATGTTAATACTCTGCTACAGTTCCCATTGATAATATTAATATTGAATTGAGGTCAAATTAATATTTTGTAATTTAAAAGTTGTGCTCTTTAAATCTAAAATTCGTTAGTCTCGTTATGAGATCATGTTCTTAATCCTTTAGATAAGTTAGTTACACTTACCCAGATTGTTAGAAGAGCTTAAAAAGATAACACATAATTCTTGGTCACAAAGAAAAATAGTCCCAAATAACATTTATCAGATTTAGAATTAGATGTCAGTTGTCATGAACACTGACCGACCCACCGGGCAACATAGACAAGAGGATATGGTCATTATTCAACTACGTTACTGCACTTAGGCTATTGTTGAATCGTTCTGATCTCACACGATATCTGATACGGCACTTACGTCTCATCTAAGTCTAGTGACACATCTACGGGAAATAAGAGCCGGAAGTTCGGTGTGCTTGCATTCGAAATGCTATCAAAATCCAGCAACGTAATATTGGCCGATGTTACGTCGAGTTTTGGCGTAAGCGTAAACATTGGTCGGGCGGAAGTTCGCCAACAATCGACTGCGTTTTGTATGAGAAGCGACACGTGACTGAAAGATCGGCGTTCGTTTGTTTTTTTGTAAAGCCTCTGTAATTTCTACTATTTTGAAATAATCCATGTCTTGAACACATGGCGTAAACCCTGAATGAACCAAGTTCATGTTCTTAACGCATAATTATTGACATAATCGGTCGTAGCTGGTTATAGCAGCGTATAGCAACCGCAACTAATAAATATATTTGGCCATGGCCACCGAATTCTGGCGACGTAATATCGGTAGGTGTGTCCCTACACTTACATTGGCCTTAAGCTTACCATTGAACTGTATCGTAGTATTATGTCAGCCATACATCCTGCGTTCAAAGGCGTTTTGTTCAAGACACAGATGCTTGTGTTGATAAATAATGCATCAGTTTGAAGACAATAACGAGGTTTGTTGTTACAGCGGTTATCATGCATTCTAATTATAGCGTCCACATCAATGGCTGTGCAGTTTCCACCAAATCCCACGTCAGATATGTCCGCAGATGAGAAGATGCAGAACAGTAACAAAACATTGGAAGGGTCAGAAGAAAGCGGTCATGAAATAGAAACAGATATTGACGACGTTAAGGAAAAGAAGTTCTTAGATGATGCTATGAAAACAGTACTAGATCCAAAATCGTTGATCGTTAAGACAAGTGATATAGTTGAAACATTCAAATATCAGTTAGAAGAGTTAGACAAAGTTAACACAAGTCTCGATGTGTTTATGGAGGAGATGGATAAGCTAAGTTTGGATGTTTGCAAAACATCACAAGATGCACTTTGGTCATACGTTACAGATATAAATAATGAAGCTAAGAAAAATAAAATGGTGAGAATGAGAGTGAATAAGTTATAATCGTAGTTCTGCTGATTGTATGTGTTTTGTGTTGTATGGAAGAAGTTCTTGGTTGTAATTCCTTAACGTGATTTTCAGGTACGAATTGCAGCCGAGGAAGATGAAATAAAGAAACAGTATTGGAATATTCTGAAAAAGAAATATTTAAACGACGAACAACTGATGACTGATACGAAGATGAAAAGGAAAATTAGAATCATAAAGGAACGTGGTACTAATGTGCAGATGCCACAAAGCAAGGTATTTGGTTACTTAAATCAAGACTACGATATTACAAACACCAATGCATTGTTCATTATGTATGCTAAAAAGCGTACTATGGGATATAGCAGCTAGATCAATACAAAATTTTTAATGAGGTCATCCATTCCGTGTAAAGAGAATAAATTGTTTTATATTAGGGGTTAAAGTATGAAAATGCCGATTTGTACTGAAAAATTGAAATTCGTTTTTTTTTAAATTTAACATTTATTTCATCAAAATAATTACCATTATTATCTATACATTGCTGCCATCTAATAGGAAGGTCATTTATGCCTTTGCGATAGAACTCTCGTGATCTAAATAGATTCGACAAACTGTGTGAAAGCATTTTGTACTGCCTCCTGAGAAGAAAACTTTTTATTACGTAGAAAATTGTCCAAATCACGAAAAAAATGGTAGTCCGTTGGAGCAAGGTCTGGCGAATACGGAGGGTGACGAGTGGTTTCTAATTGCAGTTCCTGTAGAGTTAAAACGGTTTCTCGTGCTGTATGAGGTCTCACGTTATCATGGAACAATAATGGTGAAGATCGATTCATGAGTCGAGGCTGTTTCACTGCTAGTTTTGCTATCATTGTTCGGAGTTCGGCACAGTAGACATCTGCCGTTATTGCTTGACCAGATCGGAGAAAGCTATAGTGAATAACACCATGCTGAGACCACCAAACAGTTACCATTACCTTTTTATTTGTAAGCTTTGCTTTAGGACACTGTTGCGGCGTTTGACCTGGGGTCAGCCATTGCATTTTTGGCTTACGACTATCGTAAAGAATCCACTTTTCATCACATGTCACAATTCGATCCAATATTCCTTTATTTCTGTATCGATTCAACAAGGCAACACAAGTTTCAAGACGCGTTTCTTTCTGCAGATCAGTCAAATCATGAGGCACCTATTTCTCATATTTTTTTTATTTTATTGATTTAACGCAAATGAGTCCATATTGTTGGTAAGGTAACCTTAAACCATGCCGCTAATTTCTGGGTAGTTTGGCTCGGATCGGCTTCCACCATCTCTTTCAATTCATTGTTATTCACCTGTGTGGGCGGACTTCTACGTGGTTCGTTCTTAAAATCAAAGTTTCATCACGAAAGCGTTTAAACCAAAATCGCACGGTGTGTTCATTAGCAGTCCCCTCTCCAAACGCAACATTGATTGCCCCGACTCATGAATCGATCTTCACCATTATTGCTCCATGATAACGCGAGACCTCATACAGCACGAGAAACCGTTTTAACTCTACAGGAACTGCAATTAGAAACCATTCGTCACCCTCCGTATTCGCCAGACCTTGCTCCAACGGACTACCATTTTTTTCGTGATTTGGACAATTTTCTACGTGATAAAAAGTTTTCTTCTCAGGAGGCAGTACAAAATGCTTTCACACAGTTTGTCGAATCTAGATCACGAGAGTTCTATCGCAAAGGCATAAATGACCTTCCTATTAGATGGCAGCAATGTATAGATAATAATGGAAATTATTTTGATTAAATAAATATGTTAAATTAAAAAAAAAACGAATTTCATTTTTTCAGTACAAATCGGCAATTTCATACTTTAACCCCTAATATTAGTAGGATTAGCATCGTCAATATGAGAATGATATATATCTAGAAAGCTCGAATCATTTCTGAAATCAAATATAAATTAACCTTTTCCACCACCAACCACCACCACCACCACCACCATCATTTCTGCCTCTAATCAATGGAATAGGTAGTAATTTTTTTTCTTATACAAAATTATAGTTACTTACTTTATTTTACTTCACGTGACCAGAGGGTTGGCCTAGATTTTGGCCAAAGAATCAGAATTGCCATACAACGCTGAACGCTGCCAGCCTCTTAGGCACGTTTCCTTTTGACAGCGACGCGGACGAATTTTTTGATGTCCTTTGATTATTTCCCCTCGCCTTTATATACTTGTACATATTATTATTTTAAGATTGTTAGCTTTTTAAATTATGTAAATATAATTTTGCTTTATTTTATAATATTCCAGCAAAGAGAAGAAATTGACACAATGCAAAGGATTTGGAGTCGTGTCACTGTGTGTGCTTACAATACAAGTTGTAGCTCGGAAGATTCGGTACGAACGATGAGTGGTCAGTCAGTAGTATTTACTTTTTATCATCGATTTATATTTGTGTTATTGGGTTTATCCATTGGGAATTTCTCGGAAAGGACGTTAAGCCGTTGGTCCTGCGCCTGAGCTCTCTCCGGTCGTGTCGGACTACCGTCCTATCGGATAGTGGGAAGTAAGGTAAGAGAGAGCGCAACTGTGTACGGTATTTGCCATAGATATAGGAATCTGTGCATAATCCTGTGCGTAAGCCTGTGCACTATAATATCTCCGGTCTCCCTGAGATTGGTCGCCATGGCCGAAATTCGGTCTGGTGGTTTTTATTTTATCATCGATTTATCGAAAAGGACAAAATTATTAACAAACTTTCATAATGATTCGAGTCTTGATTATAAAGAGTGATGATGTCTTTAATTAAGATAACAGCTAACACAATTTTACTTATCACTTGGTTAATAATGTATTGATCAAGTCATCTATGCGTAAGAATTCGATCCTGAATGTTTCCATTTAATGTTATGTGACATTACAATTTGCTATAACATAAATCGTAATCGAATTTTCTGTTAACAATGAAACAATTTTTCTAGACGTAATATCGATCTTCAAAACAAGCAACGATACAAAAGAATTGGCGTATTATTGGAAAGTTTATCGCGATACGACTGGAAAGAAAATACGCCCGATATTCAAAGATTATGTAGTGAGAATGAACAGAGTGGCAGAATCAGAAAACTTTACTGATGCTGGTGATATGTGGCGATACGCATTTGAAGATGACGATTTCGTTGAAACGGTTGACAGAATCTGGAAAGAGATCAAACCATTCTATGACTTACTACACGACTATGTCCGAGCAAAGCTGAAGCTTGTTTACAAAGACATTCTACAGAGTAACGATAAATTAATTCCTGCGCACATTTTAGGTGAGTTTCCGTTTTTAAAAACGCCTGATAAATATTGAATCGCAATGTGTGTGTAACAAAATGATTTTATAAAGTAATTTTTGCTATGCGTTAAATTCAAGCTGTGAAAATATTATAATATATAAAACGTCCTTAATGCGTCCCATAACAGGCTCAGCTTTAATAAAAAAAAACTTAGTCCATTCCTTTTTTATGCAATAACCTATCTAGTTCTTTTGCCAAATATTTCAGGTAACTTATGGGCACAAGAATGGCAAGCAATATATCCGAAGGTAGTCGCGTACGCAGATCACATGAGACCGAAGCTTCCAGAAAATGAGACCATACTTTCGAAAGACCTGTTTGATGCAGTCGACGAGTTCCACCAATCCCTTGGCTTCGATAGCGCGAAGGATTCCTTCCAAGATATTAAAGAGACGATGTCGACGGCCAACTGTTTGCCGTCCAGCCATGACATGTGTGATGGAGTTCATTATAAGTAAATTGAAATTATTAATAACTATCTAGGACTTCTTCTTATAAATTGACATAAACTATTAAAAAAAGGTTTCAATATGCATTGATGGCCATGGTCATATACACCGCATTCCTGAATTCAATAGATGTTCAATAAATTGTAACCCTGATTACATTATCTGCATAGGACATAAACCGTCTGAATTCAAAGATAAAAAAAAGATATACAGTACTTAATAGCACAAAAAATAGCAACTGATTTCTGCAGGCGTTTATCCTGTAGCTACGTTTGTAATATTATCATGATTATTTTTCTAAATATTTAAATTAGAATTAGTTTCTTTTTAATAATTATGAAAAAAGTCCATAGTAGTTTGTTAATACTTGTGTCCGCCGCGCAAAAGCACGTTGGGTTGACGATGACGATGTCGTCAAAGTCGCGAAAAACACCTGGATGAGGGAAGAACCGAACCGGGAAGTATGGCAGAAAAAAGGGGGCGCCTATACCCAGCATAGGGTAGTTTCCTGGGTAAAAAAATAATTATTATATTTAGTCCGTCAGTTAGAATAACGAAAAATAATGGACACGTATTTTTCCTTATCTCAATTAAACAAAAAATGACAAAGATAAGTGCGTCAAAATTTGCAAGTGGGGGTCGTGACGTCACGCCATGCTAAAAAGTGTAGCAAGGCGTGACGTCACGCGGAACTTTAACGGGCGATATCTTCATAATTTTTCATATAATTGACAAAAGAAAAAATACGGGGCTAATATTTTTTGATAATCTAACTGACAGACTAATTAGAACTTTTTAGGAAACTAGCTTATTCCGGGCTGAAATGATGATGATGAGTTGTACCCTCTCCTTGTTGGAAAGAGAACTTTGTTAGGCGAGGTTGTCTTTAAAATATCGTTTTTAATGATAAGATCGCCCTTTATCACCCTATGTATATTTTTTAAATTCATATATGTTACATAATATTAGAGTATTCTATCCATCTATCTAAACTCTAATTCCACCGGGAAATAGTCTTTGTTCATTATTTTTAATAATACTCACATCACTCACTCTAATAAGACAACCTCGCCCAACCAAGTTCTCGTTCCAACAAGGAGAGGGCCTTGTTGGAACGAGAATTTGGTTGGGCGAGGTTGTCTTCAAAATATCGTTTTTGTGATAATACCGCCCTTTATCACCCTATGTATATTTTCTACATTCATATCTGTTACATAATACATATTGGAGTATTCTATACATTTATCTAACCCTAATTACACCGGCAAATAGTCTTTGTTCATTATTTATTATTTCTATTAAAATATTCAGGTATTGACGCAGGAAATAAAAAAAAACCTGTCAGTCTTGTTTTTCCTGCGAATATCTTCAATAGAAGGGTAAAAGTTAACCTTTATATGTATAAAACCGACCTTCAATCAGATATAAAGTTCTGTATCGTATTATTAATTAATATCTATTTAGCAGTTGTACGTGACTTTGCTTAGCAACTACTTGTGATCGGAAGTTTTTTCATGAACTAAGTTTGTTTTTATTCTCTGCTTCATTTCGCGTCACGTTGTATATTTTTTCCTGATGTTTTTTTTTGTCTTCTTAAGTAAACAATTTAAGAAGTTGCTCCGTCATATTTTTCTTATAGATGATTTAAATAGTATATATATAGCCGACCTTAAATTTTCTTCTTAGCGTGTCGATGGTAAAAATAACACGAAAAAGTATATAATTATAGTATTTTTTTGTCCGACTCAAAATTCAGCAACGCGAATACTGGTTGTTGACGCAGCCACTTGTACAGATGACATGCAGTTATTTATTTCGTTTTTCCGATTCTATTCTAATTAATATTTAAATATACATATTTAGGAACCAATATATATTTATTTATTTGTGGTTTATTTTTAGGGTGTTTTGCTAACTGTGGAGGCTTGTAAATAGCTTGTCGTCAATTACCTCACTACTACTTCTGTATTTGATAGCTGTAAGCCACCCAAAGACAATAAAATAAGTAAATAAAAATTAAACTTTCATCAGTCTAGGTTAATTTAGGAACAGTCACATGTTGTGTTCATGAAACAATACTCTTACTTTGTTTTTTTTTTTTCAATCTCATCTTATTGAATGCATTGGTATCTTATAACCTTCCTTCCTTTTCTCCTTAATTCCTTTTTAACTAAGTTTCTATAACTATGTCTTTTATATGTCAACGCGGATACGCCTGTTTATTAAGTCTCATGACTCATAAAATCATCCAGGTTATTATATTATACGTTTGTATCATGTTCTTGTCTTAATAATAATGAATGAGAAAATGTCTCATTCATTATCATTAAGACAAGAACATTGTTATTGGACTTCCATGATTTTTTTGTGAGTTAACGGATAAGGTTTGGTTTAAGATACATTTGTTTCAATAACTGTTATAAAGAGGAAATTAATATTGTAGCGTATGGTCCTTCAATAAGTTTCTTTATGTTTTCCAGGATTAAATGGTGCGGTGAAAAGGTGACGGATGTCGTAGTACGTTTATCTCGAGCCGCAAGACTTCTTGGACACGTCCAATACTTCAAGCATTACAGGAGTCTACCTCCGTTGTACAGAGATGGACCAAATCCAGGTATCCTATACATTTATGTCCAATTTGCAAAAGAGATAAGAAATCAGGGTCGTCGGGAATAGTTGTAGTTTAGTAAGAAACCAATGGATATTTTCGAATAAAATTTAATTTGATAAATGAACTGTTTGCTTTCTATTAATTAAATTAATTTACTGGTTACTTATCTCTTTTGGTGACGATACCTACCTACTTAGCGATGTCCTTTCTAGCCAAACGTTAGTAGCTATTAATTTTGTTGTTAGAAAACTGGGGAAAAACGTTAAATGCTAGTAGCTGTTAGTTTTGTCGGTCAGATCTAAAACGAAAGTGAAACGGTTAGTTGCATTAAAGTAATTACTGCAACCAAGCTCATAAATTTTACTATCGCGCTAGTTGGCTACTTAAATTCTATAGTAGGATTATCTGAAGCGGTATCTGTAACTCGATAATGATACAATCGATTCAATACACTCGCCAGTAATCATTGAAAATAATTGTGATCACGCTTTTCCAAACTTGCATGTTAAAAATTCCTATTCGACAAAAACATTGTAAAGTTTCAGTCAATCGGAAGTCAGTCCGATACCTGCCTTGCCTTTTCCCTACTATGTTGTGGTCAGCTTCTAGTCTAACCGGATACAGCTGAATACCAGTATTTTACATGAAGCGACTGCCTATCTGACCAACAGAACCCAGTCACTGGGTAAGGCGATACCCCTTGGTAAGACTAGTTACTAACGTTAAGTTCTACTGACGTTAAGTACTCGTAACGACTGTCAAAGATCTACGAATGAAAGCCGAGACCAATGGCTTAACGTGCTTTCCGAGCTACGAATAATAAAAGTCTTTCCAAGGCACCGAGTGGTCTTGTTATGTAATGGATGGTCACCCATCCACGGACCGACCTCGGCAAATGTAGCTTAACATTCGATCGAACAGTGCGGCTGTTATTATTTAGCCACAAGCCCCTTTCAGTCAATCGGAAGTCTGGCTTTAAAATAATAAATCTGCCGATCGATTCTGTAAAAATCTCACCGTGAAAAGTTAGGTGAAGTGAGCTTAGAGTGAGCTGTCAATAGTGTCAATCCCTAGCATTAGTTGGAATGACAGCTCACTCCACGCTCACTTCACATACGTTTGCACTGTGAGATGGTTACAGAATCGATCGGCTGTTTTACACTTTAAATATAGTTATAAGTTACTTACTACAGGCAGAATTAAATTTAGTACTAATGGTCTATGGACCGGAATGCCATTATCAAATTCAGCAAAAACATGATTGGAGCTTTGTGTTTTCCAAAATACAATTTAGTTTTGTAGCCTGGGATCCGAATACTTACCTCCTCAGCGTTAGCTCCTGCATTAGAATGAAACATTCTTATATGCCAATCTTGAATGTATGACCTCAGTTTGACCTTTCAAGGATCAGATACGTGATGGTTTTAAAAGATAAATAATTACAATTGAATAATTAATTTCGATCGTGTTACAGCGTTCCACGATGCAATCTCCGACATCGTCGCCGTTCAGTTGACCTCGCCAGAACACCTTCAGACCCTGAACTTGGTGAAGGTACAAGAAACAAGCCACGAAGTCACTTTGAACCATCTCCTTTGGGTCGCTTTGGAGAAGTTTCCGCTCATGGCTTATGCCTACGTCCTCGATAAATGGCGCTGGGATGTCTTCGGGAATAGCAGTTTGGAGGACTGGAATCAGCATTGGTGGGATCTCAGGTTGGTTTTTCCTGCTAAGGTTGGTGTTGAAGGCACTTAAAGCATCGATCTTATACATAGGTAATATTAATATTAGAATAACTATATTAGATTGTAGACACGAGCAATCTTGAACAGAACTTAAGACCATATCCTTGAGTTCACTTAAGACATGCACTAAGTACGATTACGAGTTGTGGGTGGTAGGTTCGAACCCAGACAGGCGCTTTACTTTGTGTAAATTATTTCATCACTACTGCTCTCAAAACGGTGAAGGAAAACATCGTGAGGAAACCAGCATGTCCTAGAACCGAAAATTTGAAGACATGTGATATCTACCAACCCGCACTTGGTCCGCGTGGTGGATGACGGCTCAGGGAGTGGGCCGTAATCCGCTCATAGAGAGGAGGCCTGTGTCTCAGCAGCGGGAACATTATGGGCTGATTATATTTACGCTATGTATGTGTCGCAGATGGATTGTAGAATCCGCTGTTTAACAAAACCGCTAGTTGTTTTACAAAACAGCACCGTTATGCAAACCAACTGAACAACGTTCAGCGGTTTTCCATAATTACTGAACTTGAACACGCAGAATTGCATAAACGTTTTGCATTTATATCAATGCAGCGGGTCAACGATTAGCGGTTTTGTAAAAAGGCGTGAAGTTAAACGTCAGATTGAAGATTTTAACAACAATAATGGCGTCCGAAACAGAAATAAATAAAACTAGTTAAAATTTCCTTAACTCAAGTGAAAACATTGATTTTAAGGACAATAATAATTAAAATTTATAGAGATTTATGAAACACGCTCAGTGTGACTGCAAATAAGCCATTCCGCATTACGACTAAATGTCGCGTCGATAGCAGTTTTGTAAAACGTAGCGCGATGACAATCTAGCTGACCGTTGTTCAGTTGTTTTACACAACGGAGTTGCTTTGTAAAACACCTAGTGGTTTTGTAAAACAGCGGATTCTATGATCCATCTCCATCACCATCATTTGCGTATAAACCAACAAACCTCTAGTTAAAAAAAAAATACTTCCCTACGCAACCAGCCTCAACTTAATTAATAACTTATCAAATGTGTTGAAGAATTTGAAGGGAAACATAATTATGATAACTTAATATAACATCACGGCTGTATTTCCCGAAGGGTAGGGCAGAAGTGTATAGCAACACCCACCTTTCGCCAGATATATTTTATGTGCTTTATAAACGAGCGGTGCGGGGTAAATCCGTTTGTCTTGCGCCTGATCTCTCCCCAGTCGTGTTGGATTGCCGTCCCATCGGACTATGACTGCCTAAAGGAACAGAGAGTGCACCTGTGCTTGCGCACACACTTGTGCACTATAATATCCCCTGCGAACCTGGCTGATCTCCGTTAAGATTGGCCACCGTGACCGAAATCGGTCGGGAGTCTATTATTATTAATAGGGTGCAAGCCTATTGACATCAACCGGGCACAAGGAAGAAAAAAAAACAATAATTTATTCTCTCCACTTCTGTCTATATTCTTCCTAGAAGTCTAATCTTCCGTGTTAATTAGCTAATGATTTTACCTGTTCAACGAAAGGCCTAATACTTTATTGATGCTGGGATGCTCTGCTGCATATTCAACTGACATACTCGCTCAATGCCAGCATTACGGCCTCTATTATAGCCAATCGACTATATTATTATTTTAACTATAGCGCCCATGGCGGATTATCAGTTTTTGGCGATGAGTCTAAATTATACACGAATTGTTCTCTTACTTAAAAATATTCTAAATCTTAACAGGATCTAACTTCAAATTAGGTACCTATTTTTATAAGTACAAGGTTGAGAACTGCTCTCAAATACGTAACATTAGTCGTAGCGGCCGTGACTTACGGATTTTTTCTATTCGGCGTTTTACTTTGTGTAAAGTATTTCATCACCACTGCTCAAAAAAGGGTTAAGGAAAACATCGTGAGGAAACCGGGCTGTCTTAGAACCAAAAAATTCACAGACATGTGACATCTACCAACCTGCATTGGGCCCGTGTGGTGGATTACTCCCTACTCCCTCACGCAGAGGAGGCCTGTGTCGCAGCAGTATAGGAACATTACAGGCTGATTACAAGGTACCTACCTAACATGATTTATTTTTAGTCAAAATAAGGACAAAAGCAAAATTACGTACAGCAGGTAAGGAATTTCGCAACAATATTTGTTTGCATTGGAGAACATTGGTAGCAATAAACAAATGTCCTTGTAAATAAATCAAATTCCTACACATTACGTATACATTACGTTATTAATATACTTTACCTACCGTACGGTACCGCTTACTACTCGTACCTAGTCGATCTCCAACTGAATAAGCACCCTATGCGGCGGCTCTGACTGAGAGGTCACGAGACACTCCCGAGATACAGGTAAGTATGCTTTTGTAATGTTGAGGGTCTTGTGGCTAAATGATAACAGCCACATGGGTCGGTCGATAGTTAAGCTGCGCTTGCCACAGTCGGTTCTTGGTGAACACCTATTACATATCGAGTCCGCTCTGTGCCTCGGAAAGCTGTCAGTCGACAGTCAGAAGCGCAGCAAAAGTCTAACAACCAGTTTTTACGTTACGTTGACTTCGCGTGTTCGTGCTAAGTTCCGTTTGCTAAAAAACCTGGTGCCATAAGACTAAGATATTAAATTATTAATTCAAGTCATACATCTAAGCAGTGATTGCTCATTTGCAAGTCAAATCATGTGTCTGTGGTCCATTTATAGGCACAAGTTAACTGTGAATATACCTGTTTATTTACTTATCTTCTATTGCGATCATTTTCACTAGGTCACTAGCCGTCGTCATACAAAAGTAATAAAAGTTGCAATCAAAAACAAGCGATACTATAACTAGCCTATAATATTCTCACTTCACAGGCGCCTCTCTGTGAGAGGGAGTGGGCCACCACGTGGGCTTGGTGGATGTCACATGTCTTCGAATTTTTTCCTTCACAGTTTTGAGATGAATATTGATGATGTATTTTTATTTGTTGAGCACGATATTGGTATTCAGTTGTAGACTGGAAGCCTACCCCTATACCCCGTTAAATTTTGACCGTTTTAATCCTTAAAAGGGGTCATTGTAGTCATCATTATGAACAACTTTTACTACTAAAGGTACATAGAACTGTCCATATCATGCGAGCATTACGAGACAAATTTGATGAAACTACGAGTACGTATCGAAATTAGACGACACATGTTAAGGTATTGGAAAAGAAGGTACAGGACAATTTTTTGGTTTCAGAATAAAAGAGACGGGAGTATCGCCTCCAGTACCTAGGAACGAAACCGACCTAGATCCAGCGGCGAAGTACCATGTTGTGTCTCACGTACAGTACATTACGTAAGTAATATTATGTATGCTTAATTATGTATTTATCGGTGAAAGTGCTAATGATTTGAGAAACAGGAAGATAATGAACAGGATAAAGTACAATGGATATGGTTACGACCTAATTATTTTGGGACAAGAGTATATTTAGGAGATATAAAGTAAATATAGGATGTTAGACTATTTTTTGGTATAGCTGAGAGACTTTATCGAGGACAATAAAACTAATAGACTAATTGCTAATGAAACAACCGCTGGAGGCTAAGTCTATACCAATATTATAAATGCGAAAGTAACTCTGCTTATGTGTCACTCTGCCTGTTACTTTCACGCCTGAACGGATTTCGATGTTTGACACACAGGTAGATCATGACTTGGGTTAGATGTGGAAATTTTTTATTCCAGTAGTAGCCTCCGTGGGATAATTTCCGACCTCCACGCAGGCTAAGTCGTCGGAAAAAGCTGGTTACTTATATGTCCAACAGATGAGTTCTTAATATTAGGTCTTTACCTATGAAATTGGAGATATGTATGATAATTTTAAAATATAAAATTTTGGTAATTTTTTATTTTAGGTAATCAAAGTACTGGCCCAAATTATCTATACAATTTTGCCATTTTGATGGCAGTTTGTTTATCCCTTTACTATAGAAGTCTGCCGGACGGGAGGCGATGAACTCAGCGAAATCGTTTTGTACTGCCTCTCAGGTGTTGAATTTTTTCCCACTTAAAAAATTGTCTAAATTTTGAAAAAAGTAGAAATCTGTTGGGGCAAGGTCCGGTGAGTACGGTGGGTGACGGAGAGCTTCCAGCTGTAACTGTTGTAGCTTTGCTTTTGATGGTCTGTCGTGAAGTGTGAGCTCGCGCGTTGTCGTGGAGAAGCAATGGGGAAGAGCCATTGACTAGTCTTGGTTGTTGAATTGCAAGCTTCTCCATCATTGTTTGCAATTCTTGGCAATAGACATCTGCCATCACTGTTGTGCCATTCGGTAAGAAGCTGTGATGTACAAGTCCAGCACTGGTCCACCAGACAGCCACCATCATCTTCCTATGAGTAATCTTTTTTTTAGCGCACTGGTTAGGTGCTGTACCCGGATCCACCCACTGAGACGAACGCTTACGGTTGTCGTACAGGATCCACTTTTCATCGCAGGTAACAATTCGATTAAGAATTCCCTCGTTTCTATGCCGATTCAGTAGTGCTATGCATGCTTCGACGAGTAAATCTCGCTGTTGGTCGCTTAGGTCGTGTGCCACCCACTAATCTAGCTTTTTTATCTTTCCGATTTGACGCAAGTGCTTCAATGTTGTTTTGACACTAACTCCAAGGCCCGCAGCAAGCTCAGCCGTAGATTGAGTTGGATCCGCTTCCACTATCGCCTTCAATCCGTCGTTGTCGATAATGGTTACCGGCCGACCGCGACACTCGTTCTTCAACTCAAAATTTCCAGATTTAAAACGATTGAACCAATAATGGACCGTGTTTATGCAAGCAGTGTTAGCCCCGTACACGTCGTTAATGTGTCGTGTTGTTTGCGCAGCGGTATTTTCACGTAGGAACGCATATTCGAAAATTGTACGAATTTTCAGTTTATCCATGGCGCCAAAAACTACCACAATGTCATAAAAACAAAAAACTATCTAAAAACATATGACTGAATTTGAAATTAAATTAACACGTCTTTCGAATAAAATTTATTTGAATTTCGAACTGCGCGCCAATCCACAGATAATTAAATCTGAAAATACTGGTTATAGAATCTCCAATTACATATGTAAAGACGTTTTTATATGTCAATGGTAAAGACCTATTATTAAGCTCACAAGTACCTATTCGTCATAATTCTAATCTTGTCACATCCTAACGGCTTTCCATGTTTGACACACAGGTAGATCATGACTTGGGATAGGATGAGGAAAGTTTTTATTCCAGTAGTAGCCTCCGTGGGATAATTTCCGACCTCCACGCAGGCTAAGTCGTAGGAAAAAGCTGGTTACTTCCTGTTCGTCATAATTCTAATCTTGTCACATCCTTCTGTGTGTGTGTCGAAGACTCTTATCTAAAGCAAATACTGAGTGACATTCATTTATTTGTTGCAGTTTGAAGTTTGATAAGTGAAAAATCTATATCTGCCTGTGTCATCTTTCTCATTCATTCATTAGTTCTATTAGGGTTTTTCGCGCGATTGTTCCCGGATGCTGCCCAAATGTTACCTTATATATTGTGATTCATAGTGTAAAATATCTTTTTTTTCAGATACCTGATATCTCATGTCCTAGAATTCCAAATACTGTTATCTCTTTGCAAAAGTGCGAATCACACAGGACCTCTTCACGAATGCTCCATATATGGCGTGAAGGAAGCGGGAAAACTTCTCAGGTACTCTGTCTGCCTAATTAAAAAGCATGAGAAAATAATATCATTAACTCTTTGTTAGCCAAGTATATGAATGGCACAATTCAGAGATGTGCAGATAGGATGTGTCGTATTTATAACTTTTATTAGCAACTTAATTACGACATAATATATACAATATCAATATCGTCTTTCATGATATAAACCAATCAATTAAGGGAATCCCCATTGGGAATGAAGAGTCGCTTTTAAAAACTGTGCTAATCTGAAAATTCAACAAGCACAGTTTGTTCTTTTCATTTAATTTAATTATCACCACAATCATAATAATTTTACTGTTGACGTCAAGTTTTCGAAGGATCGGGGTAAAACTTGACTAGATATGCACTCAATTACCATTCACTATTTGAATGTCAAGCACGATCCTGATCTTTGATCCTGAATGCTGTAAGTGGCATAGAATGCTGTCAGTATTTTATTGCCGATACGCTTCAGAAATTTGCCGACTTTTCCTCCGGACGTAGAGTGGCAAACGTTCTTATACTGATACTTGCTGCAATTCAAATGGGTACTCGTGTAATAAACTTTTGCACAGACAAGCCTTAACAGAGAAATCCTGTAAGCCTACAAAAGTGACAATCACTTTCAAAGCGTTTTGTATTTCTACAATGACTTTCCACAACTTTGAAGTTTTATAGCTTTTCGGTAGCTCTGTTAATCCATTTTTTTTCCTTTCCATCATCGTTATCACTGGTAGAATGTCACTTTGTATTGGCCCTGTGATCTATAATTGGTCAAAATTGAATTCTTATGTCATATTTATATATTTAATACCTACTTATCATTATTTCA
The DNA here is from genome assembly GCA_947507525.1 of Apamea epomidion. NCBI lineage: Eukaryota > Metazoa > Arthropoda > Insecta > Lepidoptera > Noctuidae > Apamea > Apamea epomidion. The sequence continues at coordinate 8,984,337 of OX382238.1, read as the reverse complement.
GCGATGGTATGGCACTTGGTGCAAGTGAGGACTGGAGAACAGTCCTTAAAGCTATAACTGGCGAAACGGAGCTATCAACTGAAGGCATACTACAGTACTTTTCAGAGCTCCAAAAGTACCTGAAAGAAGAGAACGTGAAACTGGCGAGTCTAGTCGAAGGTGACATGGACCAGAGTGCACCCATTATTGTAGGTGTCATAGTAGTGTTATTGACAATACTAATAATAGTACTTTACTGTGTAAAGAAACACGATGTTGGAAGCAAAGTGTTTTCCGCTTGCGGTTTGAGCAAAAACGGCTCTTTGGACATAGTGACGAATGAACTCCCACAGGGAAAGAACAATGATGTGGACGGCATAAGCGAAGATAAGGTTTAAAATACAACCTAGTATAGATCTGAATGTGATTACACTTATGTTTATTTTCTAAGTGAAAGTATTGTAGAAACCTAGGACAGGACCAATAGAGATAAGACAAACAATTATTTAGCATTTATCGTGCCAGTGATTATCAACACGTTACGATTTGATTACATCATTAAGATTAATTTTAAATGTATTTGTGTGAAAGTTTCGGACTACTGTTTTATGAATAAGTTTTATTGCCATGGGTATGTTATCTACGAATAAATTTTATTGAATGACTTTTTCTTTTTTATGTACATAACATTACATAACGTTACGCCTGTATTGGATTCAATACAGGCAAAAGTGTTAGCTACACCCACATTTCCACAGTTACGTCTAAATATCATGTAATAGGGTCAAATCCATAGTCTGGGCTGCAAATAAGTATCTATTGAGCAAACACAAAATAAATACAATTTATCCGACCTGGGAACATAGGACCCTATGTTCAGTAGTCGTTTATTGCTTCTTCCAAAGTAAACGTGTTCCAAATCACATCTAAAGGTAATGAAGTGAGTGCTTATACAAATAGGCAGAGGTCATCTAGCAGTGAATGGTCAGCCTAAACTGTTACAATTTGTATGAAAATTAAACTGCATGGTGTATTAAACACTGCAGTAAAATACTCTCGTCACGCAAGGCTGTCGCTTGTAACATGTTTTGTGCGCTGTATGTGTTTTGCTTTGAAAATGTTATGGACCACATTTTGACCAATCATAAATTAGGGCAAACCTTGAGCATTTGTATAGCAGTTACAATATTTAACCAAAGTTCTAGCATTTTCTATATGTGGATGTTTATAGAAATGTCGAACCAGTAGGTACCTGTCAGAATATAGCTACTATATCTTTTACACTGCAGATGATAGTAGGACAGGAGATCAGGGGGTTCCACTTAGTCATCAAGCAGGTTAATATAAGGCATAAAGTGAAGTGTCGTGAGAAGAGTCCAGCAGTTTTTCACCATTTGAGGAGTAAATGTCATAGATTTGCCCTGCACATCAAATGCCTTGCAAATAATAATGGTGGGTCCTCTGGCCTCGTTATTATCTGTCGCGTAGCTCCACATTCAGTCCTTCTAATAGACTGCAGAGGTCGCTACATTCATTGATAATGGAGAGGAATGAACACCATTATTGTCAGATATGGATTGGTGATCATATCCTGCTACTTGTGCTCAGGGAGATGCTATGTATCAAACTCTCGATTTATATAGTCATCTTCGAGGATTCTGACAGCTTCAATGTTGATGTATTTAGAGGTCTTCGCGGTAGGTATTAAGGTAAATCAGAAAAATATATATAAATCAGAATCTACATTTGCAGTCGTCAATGTCCTACACTAAATAGAGTGTAGCGATATAGACTGTTGTTATCAAATTACAATTTACTTAGAAGAGACATAGTACAATAATATGTCATGGTCTAACAGTTTCGATCATTTGAGTTGCTCTATTAAATTAGAGCTTGAAGCAAGGATACTTTAGTCAACAAACAGTTCCAAGTCAGACTGTTACGTGGTCGATACAAAACATCGTATAAATCGACACATTAAGGCCGTGAGGCTCATAATAAATGTTATGAAATTGGGCAGTAAAATTACGTTGGAATAACAAATTGGTGCGAACCAGTGCAATGCTAAAATCGAAGATAATAACACACATAAGTACTGCAAATGTGAACGTAAATGCCATTCCGCGGGTCATGGACAAACGGAATTTTCAGTTGGAATTGCATTTAATTAATTTAAAAAAAAATCTATTCAAGTGGTGGAATTTTTTGATTTGTTTGTTTACCCGGAACGGTAACAACAGTACTTTTCTGAATGAAGTTATTGTTGTAAGAATTGATATTAAACAATCGATCGTTCCTCGGGTTCGTACTATAAGCAAATGACTGCTATTGACGGGCAACGATGTCCGCGACTGGCTGTGGACATCCGCTCATAGCCGACTTGTCGAAATGGTTAAGAATGTGAGCCGGTGTGAACTAACTGCAATCACCTAACCGTTACCGCTTGTGACGAACGCGCGCACCTAGGATCGCAGCGCAGGAGTTCGCGCGCTATTTGCATATTCAAAAATCGAACACTGCGTCTATACGTTACGAACTGACGTTTTATTTTAATAAACAAATAGATTTTTTTAATTATAAAGATTATTTAAATAAAAGAAATAAACAGGATTTATAAATAGACATTGCAATAAATAAACACGCAAGGGCCACAACAAATGAAGCTTAAGTGAAGTGATGATACATGGTTGTGAATAAGTTATAATTAGAAGGTAAGTTTAGTCATAAAATATTCTTCGGGACCCGAACTCTCAAAAAACTAAAATTTTCTGCATAATTGTGAATGATTATTATCTTAGTCGAAAAAATAATAAATTGTTAAAGACATATTACTGAAATTCAGTCTTATAACTAACTTAGGGTAACCACCTACATAAAATCGGACCAAGGCCATCGCATACAAACGTCAAAATAAGCTGTCAAGAAATTATAATGAATTTAAAATTACTTCCTCGCCAATTTCCAGCAATCACCGCAGACTTTTTTATTACAGTAATCACAAAAAGGGGATATAAATAGTTAATCATTATTATGACAATTTACAAAATGCATGAAGTTTTTTATAATTATCTTCCGGACAACACAATCACACTTTAAGCTGTTCACTAAATAATTACGTACGAAGTATTTTTCTGCTAACACTTTTTTAATATTGTTTTTTATCTTTATCTGCATATAAAAAGGTAAGATAAAATCTACGTATAGGTATATATGTGAACTTTTAATACCTATGTTATTTTATGTCAAAGTTTTATTTGAAATACATAAAATCGCGTCTACATACATACATGGCTACAAAGAATTAATATCTATTTACATAGGTAACAGTTTGTTTACTCAGCTGCGTTTAAAAAATTAAATTAATTAATTAATTTAATTAATTCAATTAAAAAATCCAACAAAAAAAAACTTATTATTAAAATGAGGATTGTCTTACAATTGACACACTACGAAATAAACAAAAACATAAGTACTTATAAAAATTATGCAAGAACAAGTATTTGCAAAATCTTAATTACAAATAAAAAAACGTATGTTAAGTGATGCGGGATTTAACTGAATACAGCTTTACCAGAGACGTTACTTTGGGTTTCATTAGCTTGAAAACTTACGTGTCAAAAAACTTGTATAAAATTGACCCAAAATCAATGTTACCTCATTAATTGGCTAGTTTAAAATAATTACGTCTTTTTTTTTCAAAAGAATCCGAATGATAACCGGGATGTAAGAAACACTGATTGAAACGTACATAGTTATTACTATTTGTTAGGTATTGGATTTTTATATCGGTCGGTAAAGGAAAACCTCGTGATTAAACCGGCATGTTCTATAGCCAAAAAGTGCAAAGACATGTCACAAAAAACAAAAAAAAAATTTCTTTATTAACTTCAGTTGTACACAAAACACTTATCTGTACACTATGCAGCGTTACAACAAAGGAAACGTGATTTCGATGAACTCTGGCAGCCAAAGTAAGATTTAACTTGTGTTTAGGGTGCCAGCGAAACAACCAACCAACCAACATCTATCTAGCAACCCGCACTGGGCCTGCGTAGTGGATTACGGTCCGTTCCCTCTCGAAGAGAGGAGGCCGGTGTGAGGCTGGTTATGGGGTTTGTCTATCAGGAGTTTCTCAGTACTAGCCCGGAATCTGGATTTGTGTCCGGTTCTTGTCAATAGGCGCACCCCCTATTACGTTGGACTTAAACATAGTTCGCGAAATGTGGGTGTAGGTATACACATCTGCCCAAGTCTTCGGTGTAACAAGGCGTTATGATATTTGATTTTATTTATTCGGGAAAACAAACAATTGCTTAGTAAGAATTACAAAAAGATAGGATACAGAAATGACACAAATGTGATAATGATACAAATCACGTTCTCCATAGATACACAATGACATAATTTGGTATATTTTAAGACTAGCGTTGTAAACAGTAAAAAAGAGGAATATTAATAACAAAGTATCAACAAAACATAAAGCTGCCAATAGTGCTGTATAAGTGAAACGACAGTCTTATTAATTTTTCAATATGTTAAGTAACATGAGTCTAAACTTTCCATGCGGTAAAGAAAACGGATTTTAAATCCTGTTTATGACAGTTTAAGTGAATCTGAGGCTGAGATATAGCGTATTTAGACTTTGCTCTGACTTGACTACGTCATAGAAGTAACTTAAATCAAAATAAAATATTTCATTTAGGTATCTATCAGAGGGGCAATTCTCGTAATTTTAAGAACGTTCACAGACAGAGGGCCAATTCTCGTAATTTAAAAACGTTCACAGTCTGTTAGTCGAATAAGTACCTCTAATTTCCCTACATTTTTGACAAGTTTTAGACATTGATTATAGCTGACATGAGAATGTCACTATAGATTTTGAACGTTTCTAATTACGGGAATTGGCCTTCAAAACTATGACCAGCAAAAACATAAAAATGCAAACCTCTGTATCTTCTAGACGTTTGGTCTTTGATTGAAAGTCCTGAAAAAAAACCGGAGATAAAAACTATATGTACAGTTACTTTACCTACGCAAAATTCCAAAGCGATTTTCTCCTAACGTATTGATAGACCTTTCATGCTGGTACGAATATAATTATAGTTTACGTAGTATTATCAAAACCATACAATAGTATGGCTGTATGAAATAGGTTTTTTCTCAAAGTAGCTATTTTTATTTCACGAGAAAATCGCTTTTGAATTTTATGTAACTGTAAAGCAGTAAGTTTACTTAAGAAGAACTTTCGTAAATAAGCTGTAGGTATCTGTATACCTACAGCTTATTTACGAAAGTTCTTGCGCGTCGATTCAGCACATGATTTCGGTTATAAAAAAAATCAGCAGTTTAATACAAAAAATCAAAACTTACGCAGTCAAAATATATGGAACGGCCATTTTTTTTTAATAACCGACGAACAATTTCGACGCTTTGGGATTCAGAATCATGTACTGAATCCATGGTAACAGGCTGCGCGTCGATGCTCGATGCTACTCTGTATGTATACCAGCGCAAAATTACCTAGGTAGGTATTATTCTTAAAACACGATAGACACGATCGTGTAACGCAACCTATCGTTTTTGCAATCAAACAGTGCACTTCACATACACACGACTCGCGGTACGTTACTATCATAAAAACTTGTCAGTCGATCCTTTCGCTAAATCCGACACCGCCGAATTTTGTGTAACGAAACTAGACAACCAAGAAGGAAACAAATATGAAAACACATACCTAGGTAAATAAATAATGATATAAAACTAGATAGGGTAATTATGTACTATAAAGTTAACAATATAAATATATATATAGGTAACATTTTAGTAAATTCTGGTCCTTGAAGGCGGAATCATGATTAATGCCCGATTCCTATAACTTATTACGGATCATTATTAGTTAAAATTAAGACTCTTGTATCTTTACCAATAATGAAACAAAGACCTCGTAGCTTTGCATAGTAGACCCTCCCATATGACATTAGCTATCACAGGTAAAATTAGCTTACGTATTTAGCTTATCCATTTATATGCCCAGTTTGACAACAACAAATGCAGCCATTGGTAAGCGAAACGATTCGTTTGTAGGGACCGAACATAATTCAACTTTTTCTTTAACTTTTCTATGGTATTAGATGGCCACGACGCCAACGCTATGCAGATGCAGTGGTATCGCATTATTAATAATCATAGATTAATAATCACCTAGAGGTGTCGCAGATCATGGATTTTAATTTATGCGCGGAAACCTAATTAATTTGTGAAGTCTCTTCAAAATCAGGCCAGCCGTTTTGGACTTAAGCCGGAATAAACAGACAGACAGACGAAAATTTAATAAATTGCTTTTTTGATGTAAGTACCGTATATACTTTCTATGCATTTAGTAAAAAGCTATTCTCACATAACAAACAGACACTTGAATTTTATTTATTTGTATAGCTTGTATAGATTTCTAATAATTACTTCAACGTTGAACTAAGTTTCCGTCATCACATACCCACTATTCGCACTGTCATGGTCACGGTCAGTTTCACGAACTAAGTTAAAAATACACTATTGCCATTCACTATTTAGTTACTATCACAAAACCTTACACCAAAGTTCCTTATAATAAAGGCAATTACTTGACAATGTGACATGTTACATGACGTAAATTAATTATTCTCCTGTAAGCAGGTAGGAGAGACAATATATAAGATACAATTCTTACTGTTACTACTAACTAGAAAGTCCTTTGAGGTTTACTGGTTTACGGTTTTCCTTATAAACAGAAAGTTTATTTTAGCTGTTTGAGTGCAATTGTTATACACCACATTTTTCCGCTACTATGATATGATGCACACTAGTGCATCATATCAAAATAACAACAAGGTATCGCATCGCCCACCCGTGCTTTTACTTCTATTGATGTTTTTCATATTGCTCGGCTCCTACGGATCTTATTGTGTTAAATAGCCCATAACCTTCCTCATGAATAGGGCTATTAAAAACAAAAATAGTCTTTCGAATCCGCCTAGCAGTTCCAGAGATAAGCGCGTTCAACCAAACAAACTCTTCTTTATTTTATTTACATATAGATATCGGGTATAAGCATTTTACCTAAATATGGTAGCGACATGACATTTACGTTTTAAACAAAAAATGTATTTTCATTTTCCTATATTTTTATATTCTGTAACAAATGCATGAACTTTAAATTTTACTTTCACAAAGTTTCGTTTTCTATCTATTCGTCTAACCTTTCCTCGGTTCACGACTTTCTAGCGGAGTTTACGAAGAGCGAAACCGCACCATCTCATATAACGCGCCGTAGTCTTTAGGCAAGGATATCAATCCATACTAACTATTATAAATGCGAAAATAACTCTGTCTTTCTGTTACCTTTTACGCCTCAACGGCTGAACGGATTTGGATGAGATTTGGCACACAAATAGACCATGATCTGGATTGGGCCATAGGACACACACTTTTTGTCCTGGCACTACATTCCCGTGGGAAAATTTTCGACCTCCACATGGGCGTAGTCGCGGTAACTATAAATCTTGCTTGGAAAGGAAAAGTAACTCATTCAATCAACAACGATCAACTTCCCTATTCACAATTTTTTTGGTTATATTTTTGCAGAATATGTCGTGTGCCTTTTAGTCAGTGCTAAATAAATGTATGTATTTTCTTTCTTTCCTATTCAGCGATCGCGTCAATGTATAGATCCTTTTGGCGGTTGATTAACTATCGCGGCGATTATGCTATTATTAGCACTACCTACTGTTTAGGGTTTGGGAAGTCTCGACAGTCTCAAAATTACGAGACTATAGTGATAATGTAACCGAACAAGGAGAACAATCGCTCGTTTTCACAGTTTTAACGGAGGTTTTATTGCGTTTAATGTTTTGTAAAGTCGTTTCAATCTTTCAGTACGTTTTCCGATTGTTTGAAATAACTGGTACTCTTTTTTTACTGTTGCTCTTGATTTTTTTGCAATATTTCGGGTACGTTTTCTTACATTTTTTTGATTGCCTGTCCATTTGACTCGGAAACGACTTGTCGGGTTTGTATATTTTTTGTAGCGCTACTGGTACTGGGTTCGGCGTCCATTGTTCCCAAATCTGGCGTTAGGATACGAGGGATATTTTAGAAAACTCTGCAATACAGAAAAAAAACACGCAGAAAAAAAAACTCGCAAAAATCTCGTAAATCAGTTTTACTCAAATTCGGATTTAAAAACATCGTATTTTGGTACTGTAAGCTGCGGTGGCCAGTGTCTCGAAAGTCTCGGAACCCGGTACAGCAAAATTTACGAAAAGTTATGGTATCCTACGTTCCACTTAATAGAGCATATTTTTACATCCACTGTCGAGATCATTCTGCTACGCTACGTGTCAATATGTCATAAAAGTAGCTAGCATAATAGTGCGAACATCCTCGAAAATCGGAAATCCGTTTGTCAAGCCTTGAACATGAATTCCTGGTTGTTTTGTAGCATTGTGTTACAGTATATTTTTTGCAGACAATCAGTCTATTGATCCAGTTATCGCATATTTGCTTATTGTGGACCACTACTACCAAAATACAGCAATCAAAGATCGCAGTTACCAGAACAATCAGAATTCATCGTGGGAACCCCATTAAACAAACAACTTAAGTAGGTTTATCATTGATGTCAAAAATTTTGAAAATTACATAAAGTCGGCAGCGCGAGACGAAGTTAATATGTTAATTATGTCGTTTTAATGATTCAGGCAGTTTTTTTTACATCCATCAATGCGTTTTAACACCGATGGGTGATTGCTGGCAATTTTGGCAGTTTTTGCATGTATGTAGGTAATTTTAAGTGACAAACACATTCTTATATAAAATATTAACTTATATAAATAGTAAGTATAAAATAAAAGCCACACGGGTCTATCGATCGGGTTAAGCTACGCTTGCCGAGGTTGGTCCGTGGATAGGTGACCATCTTTACATACCAAGTCCCCTCGGAAAGCACGTTAAGCCGTTGGTCCCAGCTGTCATTCTTGGATCTTTGACAGTCGTTACTGGTCGTCAGAAGCCCAAAAGTCTGACAACCAGTCTTACCAAGGGGTATCGTATTACCCAGTAACTGGGTTGTGGAGGTCAGATAGGCAGTCGCTCCATGCTTTGACAGCACGGTTGGCGCAGTGGTTAAGCGATTGTCTGCTGCGCTGCGTGTCGCAGGTTCGATTCCCGCACGGAACAAATATTTGCATGACCTACAAGTAGTTGTACCGGGTCTGGCTGTTTGTGTATGTGAGTTTAAATGTTTGTAAACACACTCACGATACAGGAGAAATTCCTAGTGCGGGGCAAGGTTTAAAAAAAAAAAAGTAAAATACTGGTTTTCAGCTGCATCCGGTTAGACTGGAAGCCGTCCCCAACATAATTCAGAAAAGACTAGGTTGGTGATGAGTAGGTATGTAGACAACAAAGTCGTTCTTCGTGTCTGCCTGTGAACACGTTGCAATGGATTTTGTTGAGGTTTTCACTAGTATTTAGAAATAACAAAAGGTTTGTGTGTATAAAATACGAGTACACTATTATTAAACTTATATTGTCTAAAGAAATCCTAGCAGTTGTGTGTCAAGTCGTAAAAACTGTGAGAAGCATCGACGGGTCGTTAGTTAGTGTTTGAATATAGATTACTCTATAGATATTTGAGGGTACCTTTAGATCGATATAAACAAAATCAATCATGAAGACTTTAAATTAAAAAGTGAGGTATTCCACTTATAGCACTGATTTGAACAGCACCTCCGCGAACCGTACTTGAGCACTTCCACTAACCACACTGAAACAATATTTCGTAGCGTGCGGTTCAGAGGAACAGTTTATCGTTAATGTTTTCAGTTCCCGAACAGCACCTACGTAAAATATTGTTTTAGTGATGGGATGTACTTTTTTGTTCAAGGGATTGTCAAGAAAATAATCGCGTGAGCCTGAAAACTATCGGTCCTGAGAAATTGTACCTACCTGGCCCATTCACATTTTTCCAACTCTAACGCCTTTCTGTGGTACGTTTGACCTCTTTTCAACAAACATTTAAATCAAGATCGGGATTGTAACTTATTTTATACTAGCTTCCGTCTGCGACTTCGTCCGCCTGAAGTTTCTTGTTCCCCGACCCAACTCGTCGCATCGCATCGCCTGCCCGTGATATTACTTCGTTTTCGCTAAGCGTTATTTCTAATTTTTTACTCGGCGCCTGAGGGTCCTAGAGTGATGCTAAGTAGCCTTTCTTTTTTTTTTTGTGTCCTGGGTGGAAAATCCTCATGGATGTCCGCCGCCCTGGGGCGGGTGACGGGGTCTGTCAGACTCTTACTGACTAAAAACCACGCCGGTGTTCCATATCACACCTACGCTGGGGGTCACGGGAACGTACGATCTTTCCGCAACCCCCGACTAGTGCCGGCCCGCCACCGCGGGCCTCCTCGGATGCTAAGTAGCCTAGTTTAACCTTCCTAAAATTGAACTATCAAATGCAACAAGATTTTTTAAATTCCGACGGGTAGTTTCAGAGATTATCACGGTCAAACAAGCAAACTGTCCAGCTATGAAACTTGAAAAATTGCATATTTGAACACCACCACAACGAACGAGTAATCTACTTAATCAAAATATTAAATTCATTGATATTGGAGTTTTCCACAAGTTTTCCTTATATAACGAGGGTAGCTAGGAAGGATTATTGAATGTGCATCTATGATGTGCATATTGTTTTTAAATATTTCTTCGCAACAAAGTAAAGTACGTAAGTAATTTAAATATATGAAAATGAATTACTCTAATTAGGTTGAATCTTAGATAACTAAAGAAGATCCTTGAACTGATCTTTATTTAGTTATGACAGTATTTAGTATGCATTAAAGATCGATATGATAGTAATGAAAAATAATTAGGTATAGATCATAAGTTAATTAGGAAACAAGTCATAAAAATAGGTAATTCCTTTTTTTTATATCGTGGCCCCACACTAGGAATTTCTCCTGTATCGTGGGTGCGTTTACAAACATTTAAACTCACATACACAAACAGCCAGACCCGGAACAACTGCTTGTAGGCCATACAAATATTTGTTCCGTGCGGGAATCGAACCCGCAACACGCAGCGCAGCAGTCAATCGCTTAACCGCTGCGCCAACTGTGCCGTCAAAAATTTGTTATTGCATGTAGAAAGTATATTTTATTCTCTGAATGGGTATTTAAATATAATGTGTGCACTTACTCTAACTGTATATAATAGAAAGTAATTAATAAGTACCTACGTAGGTACCTTATGATTTCAATAGTTAACGTGAATAAAAGCTAATAATGTTGAAATATATTAGAATCATGGATGGCCACAGTTTTCTGGCGTCTAGTTAAAACACATGTATATATAGTGTGGTTTATATAAAGAGTTTGCTACGCTACGTAAGCGCTGCGTAGATGCTGTGTAGATGCCGCGTAGATGCCGGGTGTACACTGCGAAAAGGCTGTGGAATAATGAGGTGCGAAATAAATAGATATAAAAATTAATTGTTCAAACCTAATTCTTAACATATACTCCGTCACTCTGACCAAACAGGTCAGGGTGCAAGCCTTAATCTGACTGCGTCTAACTACTGGTTTAAACACTCAAAATGATGTTAAGGCCTGTCACCAAATATTTAAAATGGAATTTCACGAGTGCCGAGATAAAACTAAGAAATTCCTCGTTAGTTAGCCCTTGCATTTTTTCATTACTTTACTGGCCATCATATACAGGCTGATTTTTTAAAGACCAGCCAAATTTAAGGATGTGTTACAGACCATAAAACTGAACAACTTTCTCCATGGGACCAACATCGTAATCGCGAATAAAAATTCAGCCGTCCCATACATTTAGGTCGAGTAGGTATTGAAGTTTTCTATGGGACAGTTGATAAAATTTTCGCGATTACGCTATTTGTCCCATGGAGAAAGTTGTTCAGTTTGATGGTCTGTACCACATCCTTAAATTTGGCTGGTCTTTAAAAAATCAGCCTGTATACAGGGTGACAGGGAAACTCGACGTATTCCTTGAAAGGCGTTATACTAGAGGTCAATACCAATAAATTTAGTCAAGTTGTCCTGTCACCCTGTATACCGAAATGTTATAACTTAAACTCATGTCAAAACGAGTTGGGAAAATTGATACTTCGAGGCCATCATTTTTTCTGATTAGTGGTCCAGGATGTTTGTTAAGTCTGTCATACTTAGATATTGGCGTATTCTTATGCGTGTTATAAAGAACAATACTAACATTAAGTGCAGAGCTATAAATGCAGTATTAAGAGTAGATTCTGATGGTATCTTGACTAATGGTAGTGACCTTGTGAGTACTGTCATTCTATTGTTGCCTAACTTAACATACCATCTAGTAATTGCTGTGCAGAACAATTGCCTCCCGGATGATGTGCTATTCTTTTATGTGTATCTATTGTAGTAAAGTATTCTTCATTATATTAGCTTGAACACATCAGAAACTTGGTATGAGCCTATCAATGACCGCTGCAGAAAGCGAAGCGCCAGGTTAACCCGCGAAATACAAATTTTCTTACGTTTTTTGCAATTTGAAGGCCAGTGTCAGGTGGTTGGTATGTTGAACAAAATATGATTTGCGACCGTAACAAGTATGTATTTACAAAATAATAATCATTCAAATCATCAATATAAAGTTCATATACGACACGGTTGACGGTTGACGGTTTGACGGTTGACGACACAGTTGGCGCAGTGGCTGAGCGATCGGCTGCTGCGCTGCGTGTCGTGGGTTCGATTCCCGCACGGAACAAATATTTGTATTGCCTACAGGTAGTTGTTCCGGGTCTGGCTGTTTGTGTATGTGAGTTTAAATGTTTGTAAACGCACCCACGATACAGGAGTCATTCCTAGTGTGGGGCAACGTATTTAAAAAAAAAAATATAATTATATATAACCCTGTTGAACGACTAGTTCATGAAATATCAATACGCTGTGTTGATATTTTCATGAAAAAGTGCGTCAGTAGATGACAATAGTCTTTTTATGTCTTTTGATCGTATTGTTACTGACAGTGTAACTATGGTGTAACTAATCCTTCCAGGCTGCACTACTGTAAACATCAAAACATTAGCTCTAGTATGGAAAAAATCGAATACTTCTACTACGTACATTTTTTTTCCGCTGGAATTTATTATCTTGCTATTCCCTAATAAAGTAATCAGTAGCAAAAAATAATGATAATTACTATTAACAATTGAATTCATGACAAGCAAACATTGCTCGTTTTAGACAACATAAATTGGTCTCTTTTTAATTCTTCTAAAACGAGTAAAACGAAAAGTGATTAATTAAGTAAGTACTTTGAGCAACCTTGTTTTAAAGAAAAAATAGCCCTTCTAGCAAACCCAATTTCAAGACCCATAGAACATTCTCAAACTCACAGCCAATACAGAAATTCTCAAGCTCAAATAAACCAATTACAGGCACTTTTGAATTGTCAAGGGGTCGGTCATTCAGAAAGATGAAGCTAGTTGTCTATTCCATTCTACTAGGTAGGTAGGAATTGCAAGAGTTCCTTCTAATCGTAAAGTTGTGGTGAAGTAGTTGCAAAATATAATGGCGCCAACTGCATATACGAGTAGGTAATTACAAGACGCAACGATGTTACGTCTAATCCTTCCTCTTGACTCATGGTAGCAACAGAATAAGGCCATTCGACCACGATATTGTATAACAATAGATTACTGCATTAATACAGGTGCAAGAATACATATATTTAATTATTCAGTAGTAAAATGACATGCATATTGGACTAGCGAGGGCGACCCGCCAATGCTTCGCACGGTTTTTGCGACCTGCCAACGCATCCATATTTCTTTATTTATGTAAATTTAATATTATTGTATTATACATAAACTCTCCGGAATAGATTCTCTAAAATATGGTGACACCCGCATCAAAATCCGTTGCGTTGTTGAGAAGAATAACGGGGCCATACAGACAGACTCGAAATACGACTTTAATTTATAATGCGTATAGATATCGGACTACTTTTTCGTAGCCAGAATCTATTCAAATAAATAAAATTGAAGTGTCTGTCTGTGATGTCAAAATAACAGTTTTTTACGAAACGCATGCGAAAGTACGAGTATATACGGTAGGCACTAATGTCTCTTTGTTCCGGCTAATCTCCGAATGGGCTGGACCGATTATGATGAAATTTGATATAGGGATACTTTTAACTCTGGGAAACGGCATATGCTACTTTTTATCGACATACCACGCGGGGAAGCCGCGGGCGGAAGCTAGTACGATTATTATATGATTTGGTAAGAATATTTAAATACACTACGCTAATCAAAAGTAACCAGGTAAAAACTCAAATCACCAATGCCATTGAAATACTAGTACTGTGACATTCTGGGTACTATGAGTTCAGTTCAGTTCATCATATGAGTTTCTAACACGTTACTTTTGAGTAACGTCGTGGGCCGTACACGATGGGCCTTAGTATTCTTAAGTTTGTAGTTTTTATAATCGTCTATCGTATATAAAAGTTCCATAAATAACTATCAAGTACACTTTTTTCTATCCAGTTACACAAGGAAAATGTACTGAGTAAACAACATAATTGATGGTGCCTTATTTCAACGGAATTCATCGTGAAAACATCATTGTAACCCTGCATTGCTTTTACTTGATTTTCCGCGGAAAGTGACGAAAACATAACAATTTACTGTAATGTATTAGGGACGGTATTTGACGACTTTATCATTACCTAAAATATTTGTTTTGTTACACCTTGTGGTTTTTGTGTTAGTCTTTTTTTTTAATGTAAAAAAAAATAAAAATGAAATGAAAAACTGTTTATTCACATAAATAAATTTTAACCAGATATATTACCTCTGCCAAACTGCAAAGCAGTTTGTTGGCAGACGTAGCTCTTTTTTGCACATTATTATATTATACATATAACTCACTACCAAAAGATATAAAACAAAAAAAAATACACAAACGTTATTACTAATTAAAAAACTACTAAAATGCCACATCATAAAGGGTCATAAAATAATGTAACTAATTTAACACAAAACTTAACTAATTTAACTAATATAATTAATTTGCTTCTAGTGTAAACGAGTCTTTACGTTTAAAACGCAAAACAAAGATAACGAGTCACCACACGACGACCGCATCAGCGCGCCGTACGGCAGTAGACAACACAAAACTTTTAAAAACGTTTAACAATTACCTTCTTATATTCGTAATGTTAACACTACAAGCTCTTATATTTTTATCATTTATTTCTGTACCTACAAGTGATTTATAATCTTTAGAAATAAATGAATTCAATCCGTATATATTTTTTTATAATGACACTTTTTCACATACAAGTTAATAAAACTATTTCTTTACCTATTTCTTAAATAGAGAAAAAAAAAAGAAAAAAGAAAGACAGCTTTATTTTTTATTCCTTTAGCTATTCTCTCACGGATATCTGTGTATTCTCTACAGTGAGGTTTTGACAAAAAATATTAAATTGTAGGGTGTCTTATATTGTATTTAGTTAAGCAGGTATTCTAATCTGCATAATAATGGTTACCTACCTACTGAGTAATACTTAGGTATAGTTTAGCAAAATAATAATAATAACTAGGCCTGTGCCGAAAGAGTTTACTTTGCCGAAATAGGTCTAGGGTGAGGAGCCAGACCAAGAGAGATACAGAAACCTGCAGGGCAGCATGTGGCGAGCTGTTGGGCAGTAGCGACCCCACGGACCCTATATCCCGGGAGAAATCTTGTTCCTCACCTCTGGCTTACCTTTATTGGCCGGCTGGAGTGAACAATGACGAGGAATAGAGCTCCCACCTCATTCTTGCCTTTATTGGCCGGCTTGAGTGGAGACTCGCAAGAGCAAACGTGCTCGGGGGAAGGAAGTATTCCAGTAAGTACTCGTAGGGATCTTGACCGTCTTCCGGGCTCTGGGATTGTTCAGAAAGCCGTGGAATACCTCTCCACTCCTCATAAGCACCTCAGGACATGTTGCCCCCTTGTTGCTACGTCACTATGTGCTGGCGACAGTTTTCGCGGGCCCATTATTGAGTGTGCAAGTCACCCCCTGCCATTTTATCCGTGTATATATAAAACATTGATTAGGCAGGGGTCATAGTTCTTCCATAGGTATTGGTAACCAGTCCACTTTAGCCACCCAAACCAACTTTGTTGCCAAAGCCCAAATTTGTTTTTTTCCATATCCTGCAATAGTCCTACATTACCCGGGGGTTATCCTTGGGTGCACTTGCATAGTGCATACAGGGATAATCGTCGGGTGGTGCCACATTTCAATGAAATTTCCTAAGGGGCCTCTGCGAGTTGGCTTCGGCCCCTCGTAAGCCTTCCAAAAGACCGGGACCCCGTGGTCCCGAGATTTGTTAAAATATAAAAATAAATAATAATAATAATAAAATATATATGGACTATATTTCGTTTATTCATATATTTACATATCTAATTACATTTTTAAATATTTCTTAAAATATATTAAAAAAGTATAAAAATCATTAAAAAAAATAAATAAACAGTGATCCACCGATGTCGGGAGCAGGGTCCAAGCAACCGATGGTTAGGGCTCCAAAGAGAAGAACCTCCTCACAATGCGAGCCTTATCGAGGAGTACTGCCTTTTAAAACCGCCTAACGAGAGCCTCGATAAATCTTGATCGAGGCTTTCGGCCATCAGGCCATTGGCTGATACCACAATAGGCACAATAACAGCTGAGCTCACATTCACATGTCAACAACCTCGTGTGGTAAGTCGAGATATTTAATTTGTTTCTCTTTCTCAGCTTTCACGAGGTTCCCGTCTGTGGAATAATAGTGGTAACATCGAAAATCTTTGTGCGGCGCGCTACTCGATCTATCACCACTATATCAGGCTTATTGGCGACAATCGTGCTGTAAGTAATGATAGACCGATCCCAGTACAACGTGACATGGTAATTTTCAAGAACTGGGCCGGGCACATATTTGTAATCTACAAGTTTATAATTCAAAGCAAGTTGTTGGTGAATAATCCTGGCTAGGTACTTGGTTATGCCTGTGCAAGTACTCGCCGTTAGCTAGACGAGAACAACCTGAGATAATATGTCTGATGGACTCACCCGGACAGTGGCATGCCCGACACAGGTCAACGGTCCCGTCCTTCATAATATATCTCCGGTAGTTATTCGTCAAGATAACTTCGTCCATAATACGCACAGACGAAACTTTCAGTTCCCGAAAAGGTCACCAAGACGTAGTCAGGATATGGATGCTAAGAAATCTATACCGGGCTCATGAAGAGCCCGATCGAAGCGCCCGTGAAGCTCCTTGCTACGAATACTTATTATTATTATGTGAATATTTGCTTCAGCTTAAGATTTCGTACTTCGTGTTAGGTATAATCTACATATATCTATATACTAATAACAAAGCTGAAGAGTCTGTGTGTCAAAACGCGCTAATCTCTGGAACCCCCAGCCGGATTTGAAAAAATCTTTTTTGCATTTGGTAGCCAAATTCTTCAGTATTTGTATTGTAGTTGTGGCATGCTAGAAGCGTGATGGTAAATAGCATATAGCCCTTAGGAGTCGAGCAAAACGAAAAAAAGTTGGAATGAACGCTGAGCTAAAACCCCGTAACAATGCGGGCAGGTGAAGCCATTTGATGTGGTGGGTCGGGTGGCAAGAAATTTCACGCAGATGAAATCGCCGACAAAAGATAGTAAATTCATATATTATACATAGGCTTAAAAGACGGGTAAGGGAATTGGTTGTTCGTCCAAAATTGACTATGACCTTCGCCTATGATGAGTGACTTCTATGACCTTCTGCTCCTGCCCTGACTAAAGACTTAGGTACCTTTTAATGATAATGGGATGATGACGACATAGCGCGCGAGCGCAGGACGTTGGCAGTAAGGGGCAATATGCATGCCCGCAGGTTCGCTCGATGCACGGTAGACGTTAAAGCAAGTTTATTTAAGGCGTTCTGCCAATCTTTTTACTCGAACGGTCTGTGGGTGTCATACACGAGCCGAGCCTACAGCATCCTGCGTGTGCAATATAACAACGCCTTCAGGATGCTATTGCGGCTGCCGTGGCGTTGTAATGCGTTGAACATGTTTGCGGAAGCACATACCGATGGCTTTCATGACATTATGCGTGAGAAAGCAGGATCCTTAGGTACTACAACGTTTATGTAACAGTCGGAATGGCATCCTGAAAATGACTGTTGCGAGACCAGGCTGCCTCATCCAGAGGCACGTGGTGGAGGTGGCTTTAGGTTTAATACGGTAAATAAAATCAGAGTTATCTACTAACATTACTAATATAGCAGATAAGCACAAATTGTTACTTACTTATTACTAACAATCTAAAGTCCGGCGTTTCAAAATTCGCCAAAGATGTAAACAACAACGGCCGCTCGAAATTGTCTATGATTTAGTGATGTGGTGGTATGAATTTGAAGTTTAGGTGCTATCGATGCTACAATTTTTTTTTAGTAGTGTTTCATCAGTATTTTTTATATTGAGATATCTTCATAAGTTAAGTTAAGTTTGATTTGATTTCAAAATCGTGAAAACGAACAAGATAGTAATACAATTATACTATGCACTGGTTGCAAAACGCGTAGTTACAAACTGTAATCGAAATAAATTGATGAATATTACCTCAGATGTCAAACATACCGTACTGCACAATATATTGCCGGTTATTCGTCATAGCTTCATCCCTATGAACATATAAGTATAACGATACACTAGAAGTCTAGTTAGCGCGGGCGTTTTAAGTTCGCTTGAAGCGGCTATGTTTGAGAGCTTCAATTCCCAGAAACAGTTTTTCCACGTTCGAACCCGAAAGGCGACAATGGGCAATGCGTTGGTTCGAATCGACGTCAAGCCGTGCTCTTTTTTAAAGTATTCGTTTTATGTCGTAACAAATTCTATGTTATAGCAGTATAATATTTTAAAACTTGAGGAGTCCCCATATTACCAATAGTCTTACGACGTTATTTAACGAGGAAAAACGACCGCATCTTTGTTAAGTAGAACGCGCATTAGCTCCAACAGCATCTTGAAAATCCTAGCCCAAAAACACGATTATTGTTAGTATAACAAATAAAAATACATTCAATTGAGTTTTTTTCAATAAAGGAGTATTAAATACTCCTTGTACAAATAAGCGATATTTTTTATGTCAATCACTAGCATTTCAATGACAAGATAAATTTAGACGAGACACAAAAGGATGTCAGCCGTATGACGTTTGTAAAAATTCAAAATCCGTCCCTGTTTTCGCTTTTAATGATAAATATATATACGTATATTAAAAGGTTTAAAAACACGCACAGGGTGTTAAAGTGAGTGTGATAATACGTGTATCCTATTAAGTGCGTATTTAATCCGTGAAGCGTAGATATCGCGTTCAATTCCCAGGCAAGTTCAATGTTATGGCCTTTGGCGAAAGGCCACCTCTTCCAGTATAGGGACTGTAATATCTGAAATATTTTTTTGTTATTTAATGGCATCAAAATTTCATAACGTTTTAATTATACGTTTGTTAATATAAGTACGTAGTCGTAGTTATTACTTCAAGTTTAATTAATAAATGTTATCTAATGAATTCCGTGAAACATTTTGTTTATTATATCAGTAATCGGGAAAACCACAGTTTCTATGATTAAGCGATTTATAAAATACATTTTTTGCTCCAAGTACCTACGTCTGTTCAAACTAGTACATAGAGCAAAAAGCAGATGTTAATTCGTAATTATACGAATCATATGAATTAGTTTACTCTGTTTTTATTGCTTGGCCAATTACGAGTAGCACATTTGCTAATTAGATACCGATTTAATGTGAATTTGGTGTAAAAAGGTCTAAAGTGTTAGTTCCGCAAACATGTTTTTCAATGTGTCTATTAGAGTGTATAGTATCTATAATTATTTTGCACCAATAACAACCCCATTTTTATGTCCACGCAATCACTGTCCATTCTAAGGTTGCCTGGAAGAGATCGCAAAAAGCGATAAGGCCACCCAATGGCGCCGATTAACATGTTCGCAAACTAAACTAAATTTAAGTTCAGTGCATCTTTTTCTTTCTATTTCATTAAGTAAAGGACAGAAGATAAATATTAGTTTAGTCCCGTGAAATTAGTCAGCACCTGGCGTAAATTGACGTATTTTTAGTAGCCATGCTTTTAATCACGTCAAAAACTAATATTTATCTTCTGTCCTTTTCTTAATGAAATAGAAAGAAAAAGATGCACTGAACTTAAATTTGGTTTAGTTTGTGAACAAGGGAATCGGCGCCATTGTATGTTTTATGGTGTTAATTGTATATTTTTTTGTTATGTATTTTCTGGTGTAGGTACAATAAAGTACCTATATATAAATAAAATAAGTTAGGTAATACCTAACAGGTAAATCTTCCTGACATATGAATGATCAATATTTCAATAAGTCATAGTCACATCACTTGAGAGATAATTTAGTGATCATTGTACCTGTATATTTAGCTAATCACGTGATATTATACCCTACTTCCTATTAATATTATAAACGTACGTGAAAGTTTGTATGGATGGATGGATGTTTGTTTTTCGTTCACACAAAAACTACTGAACGGATTTGGATGAAATTTGGCACACAGACGGTTTGTAACCAGGATTAACATATAAAATACTTTTTACCCCGATATTCTTACGGGATCAAAACGTATGCGGGTGAAACCGCGAGGCACAGCTAGTTAGGTACTAAAACTCATCGTAGTCTATGTTATGGCGGCAGGCTTACATACTAACTTTTACTTTTACTTTCATTTAGTTCAAAAGGCATTTTTTGTCAGTCGTCACAAATGCTTTTTATATTCCCCAATAATTGACTTTCCAAGAATGAAGGGCCAATTCTATAAATACAGAGTGGCAGGGACATCCACGCGCACACTGTAACCATGGACAGTACATGTTTCTGAAACCCCAACGTTGAAATTTTTCGTCGATTATAAAAAAAAGAGCTGTTTCACATGAAACCCCAACGTTGAAATTTTTCGTCGATTATAAAAAAAAGAACTGTTTCACAGAAAAGTGCAATACCTATGCGTTCAAAATGTATGGAACAGCTTTTTTTTTTTTCAATGCCCCGTGCATTGATATTTTTTCAATGCAATTGGTTCAGAATTATGTACTGAATTCACGGCTTGTAAATAGAAATGGTCCTTCTGAGATTATCCATTTTTACAATTGGGCATTTTGAGAAATTAGTCCATTAAAGACCTGCATCCGGTTAGACTGGAAACCAACCCCAGCATAGTTGGGAAAAGCCTAGGCAGATGAGATGATGAGTCCATTAAAGACTCACTTGCCATTTTAAGAATTAGGCATTCTGTGCCTTAACCGTCATTTTGTTTTTTTCAAGGCCCTTATTTTGTCTCATCTTGTCTCCAAATCTCTTTGTAAAGATTTGGGATAAGGCTAGTTCCGTTTGTTTCAAAAGATTTCGGACATTTACCTAAGATGTTAATTCTACCTGCCATAGACATTAGAAGTTAGGGCCTAGTAGAGTATAGACAGATTTTTCCTCTGCTTTTTGTTTGAATTAAATTACTATATTTATATTAGAAGTATATTCTACCTGCCATAGACATTAGAAGTTGGGGCCTAGTAGAGTATAGACAGATTTTTGCTCTGCTTTTTGTTTGAATTAAATTACTATATTTATATTAGAAGTATTTAAAATATCCCATTTTTAATAAATAAATAGATTTTTACACCGCCTGTAACTTTTAACTTAGGCGCCCTAGTCGGATGAATATGACAAATGTTTTTGTCCCCTTCCACTTCTGTCGTATTTATACGACTGAGAAAAGTTTGTATGGATGGATGGATGTTTGTTACTCTTTCACGTAAAAACTACTGAACGGATTTGGATGAAATTTGGCACACAGATGGTTTATAACCAGAATTAACATATAAGATAGTTTTTATCCCGATATTCCCACGGGATCGAAACTTATGCGATTGAAACCGCGGGGCACAGCTAGTTTCAAATAGTTTTGTAATTAGCCTAATCTTTTATTTTGATTATAGAGTAATGCCACAGTTTTTAAACTTTACCTACATTTACATTCAAGATCAAAACATCTTCATCACCAGATGTTTTGAAAACAAAGTTATTACTAAAAACCAACAAATTACTGCCTTCAGGCACCGCGCCGTTTCAATTGTGTTGGGTGTAATTTGTGTTATTTCTATAATTATTTTTATCAAAGAATGTCATCATATTCTTTGATAAAAATAATTACAATATTAGAAAAACAAAACATATTATTATTATGATAGATGCATCCACCTATCATAATCATAATATGTTTTGTTCAGGAAAATAAAGTATAAACAGCATGTCATTTTAACTTAAAGTTAAAAGACCAGTTGTGTAAATCCCATTCAGTGGGTTATAAAAAGCAGTTTTTTACTTGTATCTACAGAAAGTCTAACACACAAACAAACAAATGTCTTCCATGCATTTTGTGTTGAGCGTTGATAGCTGTGCCACAGCATTTTACTTTTGCAGCTATCTTCGTGTCTTTTGTCTAAGGTTATACCTAAATTGTTCCTTATAAACTGTCATAATTACAAAAAAAAAAAATTGCTATGTTTTTCTTAAACAACTAAATTGAAGGTATGTAGGTAGCCCATAGCTAAGATCTTTATGCTAGAGGGTTTGGCTGACGTATATACAAATTCGTGGGTTAGCTAGAAACAGTATTGTTGTATTTTTTGTCCATTTGAAGTGCTTTAGGTTAAAAAAAACTGTGCATTAATTGCACTGGAAAATTTATATTAGATTATATATGATAGCATCTACCAGCCCGCCCTTGGCCCGCGTGGTTGATTATATCCCACTCCCTCTCACTGAGAGGAGGCCTGTGTCCCAGCTGTAGGAACATTATACGCTGATTATGCATGTTATGTTACTTTAAAAGTTCGGTAAACCATTCTACTGAGCTTAGCTACTACTCTATTGTAAGCTGTTTTGATGTCTCGATCATATATTATTTGATACTAGCTGACCCGACAGGCTTGTCCTGTCCAAATCTTAATAATTCGTACAAAACTAGGGCATAGTTATAGTCATAGTTATAGGTTTATGAATTAGTGTCTTTATATTTTATTTTAGTTTTACAACAATATGAATCATTTGTGTTCGAAATGAATAAATAATAATAATGAAAACTGTCATAGAAAAAAGCACTTTCAGTTTTCCCCGAATTTTCCAATAGTCCGGGCAATTTTTCAACTTTTTTACGTTTAAACCTTATTCGGACTGTTGCGAATATTTAAAAAAGAAAATTATCCTTATTGATTGAGCCGTTCTCAAGTGATGCACTTACCAACGAACAGCATTCTATGTTTATTTATATATAAAACATGCTGGTCCGGCTCCATAGGACAATCTCTAGAGTCTAGACAAAATCAAACTGGTTGCTAATGTAATTGAATAATTTATTCTTTTTTTTTAACATTGATTTACATTCTGTAATTACTTGGGGACCCAGACTTATTACTCCTTATTTATTTATGAAAATCGTCTACTTTTGGAATGTTTGTGAATATGTGAGCAGCATGTATCTATCACATAGTTAATTTATATGTCATGGTTTCATTTATCCATTTTAATTCTTTTACCTATTGTGGTATAGTAATTTTATTTTTAGGTGCATCGTCTTCACATATAATTATATAATTAATGTATGCAAAATATTGTAAAACATTTTAAAAGAGTAACGGTGGAGTTTCTTGCCCATTCTTCTCCAAACGAAAACTACCTTTTGGAAGGGGCGACTAGAATCAATTTTATTTTTATTTTATTTTTGACGTTCAAAAGTGCCTTTTATGTGCCTATTTGTTATAAATGATTTGACTTTGACTTTGACTATAGAAGATGATTTTGTTTGATTATTAGCATCATCATTTGTCTAGCCTTTTCTACAATTATGTTGGGGACGGCTTCCAGTCTAATCGGATGCAACTGAACTGACCAGTATTTTACATGGAGTGACTGCTTATCTGACCTCCACAACCCATTAATCAATCTACCCGCCCAACCCATTAATACGATACTTCTTGGTAAGGCTGTTGTCAGACTTTCGGGCTTCTGACAACCCGTAACGACTGTCAAAGATCTACCACTGACAGCCAGATCAACTGCTTAACGTACCGAGTGCAGCATTGGCAAATGCTACATTATAATTTTGTCACGAACGAACTTCTTTTATAAGAAATCCAACCTTATTTTTCACCAGAAAGGTTTTTTTTTTTCAAAACCAATATGAAGAAAAAAACCTTACTGGTTAAAAATGGTGTAAAATTTATTATAGGGCTCGAACACCAAAAACGTCACGTCGACGTCACGACGTAATCCTTTTTAATAGTAATATTCGTTCTGTCTTTTGCTAAGTTTTTATTACTATCTTATTTTAATTACAAAAAATGAAAACGTGATCCATCAAGCGAAGAAAACCCTTTTATTTCGCTACACGAGGCACATTAAAAGCATGTTTGATTATTAGCATATGTACAATAATCATTGCCGTTTACCTACACGGTAAGTACTTACTTTATCACATCGTTTCGCAATAAAGGCTTGATTTTTTTGTAAACATCATTGTGTTTTTTCTTAGCATTAGGTACTTCCTTGTATTGAATTCAACGGGGATTCCATCTGCCAGACGTAATGGTGTTCAAGAATGTAACGCCACATATTCTGTGTATATTAAGTACACGTTAATAAGTTGTATTGTGAAATAAAACAATTAAAGCCGAGTCTATTTTTAATGAAACTGCAAACAGGCATTCGATTTAATAAAAGAGTAGTTATTTCTTATTTAATAACACTGGTAAAGTGTTCCTGGTTGTATTTCGGTAGGTAGTTAAATTTTGTTCTTTTGAAATTAAAATCTTACGCATTACTGTATAATTAGGAAACCGTAAGTGTTATTGAGTTTTTATCTGGAATTTCTCACTAGCAGCCCTGTCTGGAATTGTGGCCTTAAAATAACTGGTGACATGTGGGTGTACTTATGGGCAACTCACTTCTGCCCAACCCTTTGGGTATTACAGGTGTGATGTTATGTAGGAAACTGTACCTAAACGTATCTCATAGAAAAAAACTAACGAATGTATCGAATTTGTAATCATCTATTCGCAGACCGATAGGTATTGCTAACATAATTATATTTTTCCAATTCAAACAATTCTCGGAATCAATTTTATCCTGAAAGTGAGATATAATTGGTCATTAGATTGCAAACAGCTGTTGCTAGTCCAAAAAGATTTAAAAATAATTTCAACTAAGTCAACAAAAAATCTTTCAAAAGTTCCTAAAAGATAGGAAACCAAATTAGTCTTGTTCTCAATGATCTGAACATACTTATCAGCACAATGGCAGTGTCCTAACGAATGAGTGGGATGGCAGGCCAATCAACCATGAGTCCAATATTCCTTGAACAGCAATACCAACTTCCGTCCAACTCATCAGTGTAATAAACAAGCTTCGACGGAATCGTTCTCAATAAACTGTTCGTAGAACATACGGTGTGACATTAAAATAACTTTTCCTATAGATACTCTTGAAACTTGTAAATAAACATGGTCCAGTCAACCTTGGTATCGAACACGGAATCAGCAGGACAAGGTCGATGTGATGACACTGCCGACTTTTTGTCACGGCCCCGGTGTATTGTCGAGTACACAACAAAAACTCTTGTCAACATATGCCAGTCATATCGCAATTACATTACAGAATTCAAAAATGAACAGGGTTAAAGGACCAATAGATAAAATGTTAGTCCTTTGAAACGAAATGTGGTATAGTTGTTCAATTTGGTGAAGATCTTCTAGAATCTTACTTCTAGGCTTACCTCCTAGCGCAGCAATATTTCTTACTTAAAAACAGTAAGTCATTGTACTTGCCACAGTTTAGGAATTTTAATTTCTGATCTACTAAATAAAATAAATCTATTAATAGCGTCGTAAATTGCAACCAGGCAAGAAATGTGGTGACTATTTTTTGTTCGATTCACTGCTAAATAAACAACAAAGTTATTAAATCATTGAAACAGATCAAATAGGTTTTATTTGATCTTTTTATAATAGACTAGCTTTTGCCAGCGACTTCGTCCGCGTAAAACTTCTTGTTCCCCGACTTACCTCTCTTTTTGATCGGCTCCTAAGAGCCGTAGCGTAATGTTAAATAAGCCATAGCCTTCTTCAAGGATTGGGCTATCAAATGCAAAAAGATTTTTTCAAATCCGTTTAGTAGTTCCAGAGATTAGCGCGTTCAAACAAACAAACTCTTTAGCTTTAATATTGAAAAGATAACTCAATTCATTAACGAGAGACATTAGAATAAACATAAGTATTAATGGACTCAGCGGCTGAATGCATTTCTGTTTTGTACTGCAGGACCAAATAATAAAATGTCGCGTCTATACCCTATACCCATTGTTGATGTACCGGAACCACAGTACCAATTCATTTAGTGATGTATCACAGACTTTAAATTCACAATTGTGTAATGTATTGTGCACAAGAATCATGCCATAGACTAGCAGGATCGGATTTAAAAGCTAGTATATCTACATATTAAACACTGTTGTGTCATGAATACGGGCAATACAAATAGTTGTACTATTGTTGAATATAATACAAGCCAACAATATGAATGTGTACAGGTGTAAGTTCAATGTATTATAAAAAAAAAACAAATCGCTGGAACATGTCCAGCGATTTGTTATTATAATTTCCATAGTTTAATTTTGTATATTTATTTGCATATTTGAATGCACAAATATCGTTAAAGTGCTGTAAAACTTATCTGCTTCTTTGTTAAAAAAAACCTTATGTAGGTAATCCTACTTTTTAACAAGTCCACCTAGGATGTGCACTACATTGCAGCGCACCCGTCATACAAGGACAAAGTTGAACAAACTGATGATTGTGTGTGTAATTTCACTGGCACCCATATCCTTCAAACCGGAACAGATCAATGTTGCTAAGCGGTAGATCTTCTATATCTATGTATATTATAGCTGTACTCATTGAGACATATGCATATCTAGCGTATCTATATATATAACATTATACCATTAGGTAACATATTGATAAAAATAGTGACTTGGACACTTTCTAATTTAAATGTTGTTTTCTTTCTACTGTGTTTGTTATGTTCTTTACTGTTACGGTAAATATGTATTTTCATTGTTATCAAAAGGCATTGATATCAATTGAGGCTCGTACGACGATTCACTTGCTGGATCCAGTAATGTCGCGTGACCACTACTAGTAATCTAATTTCTTCCTTCACATAACATCACGCCCGAATTTACCTAAGAGATAGGCAGTTTGTTTACACAATTCATTCATTTCAGCAGGAAGGCGATTGCCACTAACCGGGCAGAAATTAATTATTCCAAATAAACTTTTTTCTTTCTTTCTTTTAAATTAAACTCTTGGTTGCTCTTGGAAAAACAACACTTTGTTCGACCTCGGAATCAAACCAAAAAGGACACTCTTAGCCGACGCACTTAGACCAATACCATCGGAGTAGTCCTTTCGGTTTAAGGTTTCATATCTGCGAAGGATCACCGGTCCCGCAGAACACTTATCCAGGTGTGGGATTATGTTCTATATTGTCATCAGTGTAGATCAACTAAATACTATATTGTATTATTCCAGTTATTACGTGGATATAATTCTAAAACATGGTCCTGTCAATAATGATTGACACTTCTATATTCGTTGCGATAAAGCCTGAATCGCTTGCCGGAAAACTTATTTCCGTAATACAAATTAACTGTAGCGAACCGTAAAATTAAATTGTATTGTTAAACATTAACCATTCAATCAATATGTAAATCCTTGTCGTATCACTGTTTATACAGCAACGTGTGCAAAAGTACCAGCTGGTTCTATAAACATAGATAAAGAACCTACGCAAAAGTACCAGCTGGTTCTATAAACATAGATAAAGAACCTACGCAAAAGCAATTTGAACAAAAGATACACATGCACCTACATTGTACTGTTCTCCGTAACTTGTAATGAAAAGGATTCAACAGAATGATAAAACTATTGTTAACTGGGTAAAATTGATTCAGTCCAACAGTTAGAGACGATTACGATAAGCATGTAGGCAATCATGAAATGATTACCGCGTCCGGTACTTCATTTACCAATCAAATGTACAAAACCCAATGAGAAAAACACGACATTCACAATTATACAGATGTAACTTGTCATAACCTTTAAAATGTAGATACTGCAAAATTAAAATCTTGCACGAACATCGAATGCAACGGTCGTAAAGAAAAACTTATAATTGATGTTTCTGTTTCAGATACGCGTGACGTAGTCATGGCTGTGGATAGCAAAAATGCGGAGAATAACAAAACTGCTGATAAAACTCTTAATGTTAATGGTGGTGACTTAAATGGAACTAATGTAATTAAGAATAGTTTAAGTAAAACTAAAGAATACGACAATATGACAAACATTAAATTGGATAAAGAACATGAAAGCAATAGAAACGAGAAAGACGAAGAAGAGAGTTGGGAAGGACTAGGTCATTTTCAAAAGCTACGGCGCATGATCTCTCTCATCACTGTAGAACCCATTTTGGCTTGTTACGTGATGCCTTCAGTCTTGTCTGTATTAGCAACACAAAATCTATACTTAGAGAAAGCTTGTCGAGTAAATCTACAGTTTGATCACCATATTTGTGACGCTTTAACCCGAAGAGAAACAGCAAATTACACTGCAGAGGAAGAAGCAGTACAAACATTAGTAGCATCAGTAACTGGATGGAAGACTGTACTGCAATCATTCTTACCATGTGGAATATTAATATTTCTCGGAGCATACAGTGACAGAGTTGGACAGAGAAAAATTTGCATGCTTTTACCGATCATTGGAGAATTTTTGACCAGTATAGGCTTGATTATAAATACTTATTTTTTCTACGAGTTACCAGTGGAAGCTGCAGCTGTGACGGAAGCCATATTTCCAGCCATGACGGGTGGTTGGTTTACAATGTTCATGGGAGTGTTTAGTTACATAGCAGATATAACGACAGAGGAACAAAGGACGTTGAGGATAGGCATAGTGAATCTGTTCCACTCAGTGGGTGTGCCAGTCGGGGCGGCTCTTAGTGGAATATTGGTGCGAAAAATTGGCTTATACGGTGTGTTCTCTGTGAGTGCAACACTGTATATCTTGGCCTTTATCTACGGCTTCGTTCGCATCAAGGAAGTGAAGAAGTGCGATCCATCTGTGGTGAGTTTAAATCATTATAATTGTCATTTTATTTCCATAATCGTGATGTTTATTTTCCACGACTGTTTATTAATTAATGTCAATAAGTAGGTATTTATTGTGTTCAATGAGGTCTGCATCAGTATGTTAGACACCTTGGAAGTGAGTCTGAATTAAACGGTTCATTGAACAAAACAAGAGGCTTTGTGTATTTATCGTAATTACTGGATCGATAACATAGATATTAACGGTCCAATTGATGTTTGCAATTATTTATAGTGTCGGTTTAATTTAGATAATTTTATACACGGGTAAAGCATTCACACGATGAGACAAATAGGACTTTGTTAACATGAATAGTCTTATTGTTATATGTAGTCGTTGTATTAATAACAGTTCCATTAGTTAATAATTATAAATAGTTAGCCTCCATGACCTTTACCGTTCTAAGCTATAATTTAATTGAAAAGCTTAATCGGTTAAATGCACATTTATTTGTACTGTTATTAACCACTTAAAATGAGTATTGGGGACGTGCACTTACAACGGTAGTCGTATTTATTTATTTATTTAGTATAACGTAATATTTACATACGTTCAGTGTAAGTACACATTAACCCTTTTAGAATATAGCCTTAGGTAGTACGTACTAATTTCTAGTCTTACTTACCTGCGGGGTAACTGCGTAACACACTAATAGTATCAATGGCTTTCATCTTGACAGTTCAACAACATTCATTGCGTTATTTAAGTTGCTGAGCAGACACATTTTTCAAACATATGAAGCAATGGATTCGCAATATCCTTTAAAATTATTTAGATTGAGATTGATAGTGTGTAGCATGTTCTTCTGTCTGTTATTTGTTTGCTATTTCATAACCTGAAAACAAATCAACGTACTTTAATGAAAGTTTTGTTATTGTTATTTTATGACCCAAGCCTAAAGAAGTGCATTTTATTTCGTTTAGTTAGATAGATATAGTTTGACTTTCTTATTATATACAGGCCTGAGGGGCGTAGCTACCGCTGTATCAGCCGTATCAACGATACGGGGCCCCTGAGCTACAGGGGCCCCTGACGTGACGTGAATAAGCAAAAATTATTAAAATAATATCCAGAACCTAAAATTTTTGTTGATAAATGATATTTATTACTGTAAATTGGTTCAAAAATATGTTTAAAAAGGGGGTGAGTACCGAGATGACGACTAATAGAGAAGTGTAGAAGACAACTGTGTCTGCCTCATTGACCTAGTGGTCGCAAGCGCTACTGCTGAGCATGAGGTCCTAGGTTCGAATCCCGGGTCGGGCAAAGTGTTATTGGGTCTCGGCTTCCAATCTAACCGGATGCAGCTGACCAGTATTTTACCTCCAGAGCCACTGGCTATCTGACCGCCACAAACCAGTTACTAGGTAATACGATGTCCCTTGGTAATACTGGGTGTCAGACTTTCGGGCTTCTGACAACCCGTAACGACTTTCAAAGATCCACGAATGACATCCGGGACCAACGGCTTAGCGTGCTTTCCGAGACACGGAGGGGTCTCGGTATGTTAAGATGGTCACCCATCCACGGACCTACCGCGGCAAGCGTAGCTTAACCTTCAATCGACTCGTGTGGATGTTATTACTTAGCCACGAGCCCCTCACCTTCTAAGTCAGTATGCTATATTGTTTATTTTTTAAAAACAATACCCTCTGTAGCTTCGCAGTTGGGTAAAAAGAGCCCCCGTAAAAAATTTGATACAGGGCACCAGGATGAGCTACGCCACTGACAGGCCTATATGTATACAAAGCAGGGTTTATGCTTGTTTGGTTATAACAATACGATTTGGTTTATGTACCGAACTCTGGTTGATAACAGTTGCTCGATAGATTTGGTAGCTGGTGACAGGCAGACGTTGCTTGCAGTTGGTGATATCAGAAGGCCAATTCCAGTAATTAAAAACGTTAATAATCTAGTTGCAATCTCATCCCAGCGACAATCAATGTCAAAAACTGGTCAAAAATGTAGGGAAATTAAAACTGTAGCATGCCCTTAACAAATCGCATGCTTAATGGAATACTGACTTAACTCAAAAAAAGACGATTTTTGGGAAAACGCAAAAGAAGATCTTGCTATGAGGACTTATCCTACTTGTTGATGCATAAAAATAAAACTGATTTATATTAATCATGAATGCTTGTAATTTGAACGTTTATGATTAACTATTGATGAGATCTGAGTAAAAAAAAAAAACGGAAATCACATCTGACCTATTTACTAATGGGTCAGTGTTCCATTAAGCATGCGATATGTGTTCGAATTTGCCCCTAAGCGCGGCAAACGGAAGATGACACCTCCGCCCACGACCTCGTACCCCCGCCAACCGACAGTGGACGAAGGATCGCGAGTCCGTACGCCCCGATCGTGGCCTGCTCAGAAATAGTTTTGATTATTTTTATATTTACCCATTTTTTTTACTGTTTTCCCCTTATGCTGTGTTTTACAATATACTTTTACTGTTAAATGTGCGTTCCATTAATTTAAATATACCCACACACATCCTGAGAAAACTTTTCTACAAAACTATTTTTGACAGATTGAGACTGAGATCAGACTGTGAACGTTCTTAAAATTACGAGACTTGCCCCTCTGATAGATGATGATTGATAAAAGGTTTAAAGAATAATAATGATTAGTGGTGATATGTTTCTTCTTTTAATTTTTATTTGAGTTGCGGGCGGCTAGTATTGAAATAAAATGTTATCTTTCCGCCTAAAAAAATAACATAACGTCAAGGAAATATAAAAGTAAAAAAAATATAGCAAACGTATGTAATAAATTAAAACCTGTATTTCAGCATTTTAAAATACATTTTTTCTTATTATATTTTATGGTGCGGAAGTCCAATTTGCACTAGGTTGTTTTTATATCTGATGTGTCTAGTTTTATCATGACTCAGTGACTGACTGACTATTCACATTTTGATATGCCAATTTACACGAAGTATACTATCGAAGTGCACCTGACCTTTTCATTTATATCAACAACATAATTATGTTTTAGTAATGTTACTTCCTATAAGGAAAAATAATCTTATAATCCGTATATACATATGTAGTTAAGCTTGTTATTTTTGTCTATGCGGTGCGTCTCTGCTCATCAAGGCTAGTTCTACAATTATGTCTAATACTCAGCAATCTTCGTAATGTCATCAACCTCCACCTCTGTCCTATTTGACATAGCCTCGGGTTTTGAGACAAAGCATCATGATTCAACACGAAAACATCTGAAGGCTAATTCTCGTAATTTAAAACGTTCAAAATCTAGTCGCAGTCTCATCTCAGCGACAAACAAATGTCAAAAACTTGTCAAAATTTAGGGAAATTAGAGGTTTTTTTGACAGATCGAACTTAGATCAGACTGTGAACGTTCTTAAAATTACGAAAATTGCCCCTCTGCTTTATAGAAGACCATTATTAGGTATTTTCTGAGAGTTCCTCACCAATATTGAAAAAGGGACCCTATGAGCATATTTTAAACAAGACTCCTAAAGAATGTAATTGATTCGCTGTTAATCTTACATTTGTAGACAATGATGCCTAGCTAGCTTATGATACGAAACTTTAAATATGTATTTTCATAAGAATATCTTTATTATGTACACCATATAAATTACAGACAAATATGGAAATTTTACAAAGGTATAACGTAATGGGCGGTTTTATCGCTGAGAGCGATCTTTTAAAGGCAACCTTTTTTTTTTTTTTTTTTGAGGATATGAAATCATCAAATGACCCCTCCCGCTCTGGGTGGAGCAGAAGGGAGTGTCAGACTCTTACTGACTAAAACCCACCCGTGTTCCTTCCTTAGCCCTTTATGTACCAGGGCAGCGGTAACCCTTTCGGACGATCCCGCTACCCCGGCAGGCTTCGGCCCTGTCGGGCCCCGTCAATTATGCTGACATCTCTTTGAAAGGCAACCTTTGGATGGATTTAAAAGGACACAAAGACAAATACTGTATGTAGTCTGTGGTGTACCATTTATTTAATACAATAAATACATACATAAAGTATATTATACTAATCTAAATAAATAAATGTATCCTACTGATATTATAAACGCGAAAGTTTATATGGATGGATGGATGGATGTTTGTTACTCTTTCACGCAAAAACGACTTAAAGGATTTAAATGAAATTGGCACACAGATAGTTTATAACCAGGATTAACACATAGATACTTTTTATCCCGATATTCCCACGGGATCGAAACTTATGCGGGTGAAACCACGGGGCGCAGCTATTATAATAAACATGAAAAAGGAGCAAAGAAAATAATTATAATGATGATGTTTAAGGAGAGAGGAAGTGCTTTCTGCGTGGAAGTGCGTGCATTCTTCACTATGGTGTCATCATCATCATCTCCCTGCCCTTATCCCATGTTACTTGGGGTCGGCGCAACACGTTTTCTTCTTCCATTCTCCCCTGTCAACCGTCACGCTATCATTCACTCCCTTCTCTTTCATATCATTCCTCACACAATCCATTCATCTTTTCTTCGGCCTTCCTCTCCCTCTCCATCCATCAACATGTATATTCATCACTCTTTTAGTCACATGCGTTTCGTCCCTTCTCATCACATGCCCATACCAAGCCAAACGATTTCCTGTCAACTTTTCTGTCACTGGCGCCACTTTCAAACTTCCCCTTATATACCCATTTCTTACTTTATCTATTCAATCCTTGTAAGTCAGTCTCAAGTTTTCGTAAACATGTCTATCACCTCTAACTGGGTCTTCCAATTAAAAGCACGAGCTTGCGAATGACTAATATAAATCAAAGATTTAAATCATTAGGTTCGCGCGACCACATTAAAAGATGATGTCGTTTTCTCTTTTATAGGCAATTAAATTTGAATAGTATGGTCTCACTCACTAATACCAAAAAAATTATCTATCAGTCTATGTGAGATGTGTGAGCTCATTCTTCTCAGTAAGGACAGTTTTGGCTAATCTAATGATTTAAATCTTTGGCGTAAATGAAAACAATTTAGTTTACCTACGTAGTCAGTCTTGCTTATGAAAACTTTGAGACTTCGACTGCAGAACTGCAGATATCTATCTACAGGTTTTCATTTATAATGTACCTACCGCACATCAGTGGATACAATTTGGCGTTGACAGTACCTTTACGTCGTAGCATATGCGGTTGGTTTTACGGTGTTGTCGACGATTTCGTTTGCAAAGTGAAATAAATTTAATAGTTTGGCTCAGGTGAGATTCAGAAACCTTTTCAGTTTGTCTTGGAATAAATACATCTTAGTTTAATGAAAACCCCACACAATAAAAAAGTATTGATATACAACATCCATA
Organism: Apamea epomidion; assembly: GCA_947507525.1. Lineage (NCBI taxonomy): Eukaryota > Metazoa > Arthropoda > Insecta > Lepidoptera > Noctuidae > Apamea > Apamea epomidion. Next base: position 8,949,657 of record OX382238.1, on the reverse strand, counting down.
CTAATATTATGAATTCGAAAGTAGCTCTGTCTTGCCTTGTGTGTCTGTATGTTACCTTTTCACGCCTAAACCACTGAAAAGATTTTGGTAAGATTTGGCAAGGAGATAGATGGCATCCTGGGGAAGGACATATATACATATATATATATATAGTTATTGTCCCGGTAGCATGTTCCCGTGAGACAATCTCCAATATCCACGCGGACGAAGCCGCAGGCAAAAACTGGCTAGGTAATCAACACATAGGTACACACTTTGTGTAAAATATTAAATTCGAACTTTCACTCTTTTTTTACTCGAGTCAAGGGCTTAATCACTTAACGAATATATCGCTTAACTTTCACTCTTAATGAGACATGTCCAGTTACTTTTATGCCTTTCATGGAAAATCCAGTATTTTCTATTATCGCAAGGTCCTTCCTTGCAGCAGAGTGTGACACCGATTTGGGTCAAGTTGACGGACTTTTTGTACTGTTACGCACGAATAATCTATTTTAGTCATTGAACTTGCTAACTGTTATATAATTACGATTTCATGGCCACTTACTGAATTACTTGTAGCTATTATTTTAAACCACTTTCAGAGCAAAAAGTTACGTAAAAAAATTTGGAGACTTTTTAGGCGCACTTTTGCGGAAGGCTTGTTTTAATAAGGGTCAGTACACATGACATCGTACGATAAAAACCATTCGGTTATAATGATAATTTAAATATAATTACGAATGTACTTGTACAAGGTTTGACTAAATAACCTTATCTATTCGATTGCTCTCGTCAAAAGTAATTAAAGTGCAGTTTGGCACTTCAAAGTTTTGAGTACTTTTGAGCCTACGTTTCAGAACATCATATAATCATATAAATCACATAATTCAATCTCTAAAAAGGGGTTCTTTTCACCCGACTACGGCGAAGCCAAAAGAAAGGGTTATGTTTTTTGTAGTCTATGTATGTTTGTTTTACTCTAAGCTAACACCCACAACAACTACCTACTAGATAAGTTGTCAGATTTCTAGCTACTTTTACTTTTGACGCGACTATCATAGAGTTTAAGTATGTCTATTTTTAGCCACTTTAATCGAATGACCTGTAACTGGTTTTTTGCTTAATTTACAATTTGACCCAAAGCCATTCATTCTACACGAAATTTCAACATCTATATTTATAAATTACAGTCGCATATCGTGGTGAATGTGACCGCGTTGTTCTTCAAAACGGATTTTGATTCGGTTTTCACCATCATTTAGGTAATTAATACCGGAAGATTTATAGGAATACACAGTCTTACTAAACTTACAGATAGTAAAAAATCTTGATGTTTTGTTCAGTCATAAAAACCGTGCGAAGCAGGGGCGGGTCGCTTATACAGGGTGGCAGGGACTGAGGTCCCTGCCAACCTGTTACCACCAACAACCTGTTACCATAGATTTAATACATGATTCTGGACTGAAATAACCAACTTTAAACGACGAAAAATGTCAACGCACCCTGCGGTGAAATTTTCCGTCAGTAATTAAAAAAAAAAAATCTGCTGTTTGCTACAAAACTGCAATAGCTACGCGGTCAAAATGTACGGGATAGCTTTATTTTTCTGGGGTGTCCAGGCTGATGTACTGGATACATAGTTACAGTTTGCGCGTCGATGTCCCTGCCACCCTGTATAATTTATTCTACGTATGTTCTGAAACCGCAAGTTCGTACAAATTCCCTTCACTAGCCTGCATTGCCGTGGCCCTGCATGTATGTATCTCGATTGGTAATACATTCACTTCACGTGAGTGTTATGCAATGTATAATCTTCAATGACACGGCTATTAAAATTTAAACCTAGACATAGTCATTCAATCAATCGAAGTTTACTATATCAACTTTGTGTACAGGTATTTTTTTCTACTTCACTTGGGACGTTTTCTCTATGTTTATGTGTGCGAAAAACATGAAATTAGTTCGTTTGTGAAATAAATAGGTACACTATAAGGGTCGGACATCTGACGTAATATGCGTCGGGCGTAACTTTTTGGGGTTGCACATCTGACGGAAGATGTGTCGGGCGTAACTTCGTTAGTTCCTCGACTCACTGTTTTATCATCTACTTGTATGTTCTGGCGTTACACGACCGACGATACGGACGCATCTTCCGTCAGATGTCCCCTGATCCTCAGATGATCCCTTAGTAGTATCGTTGATGCGACTCCGATTGGCGATTGTGTTTTGTTTGGGCAATTGAAAGAGGTTTGTTAAGAGACTCCTTCAGAAATATTATTTCCTTTCCAAACATACTTCCACTTATCATGAAATTTTAACCAGTTCGTGGTCAGTAAATGTACATATAATATTATTATTTTTCACGAAAATGCGACATAAAACTGTAATCTGAAATGATGATAAAAATGATTGCCTGTGAAAACGTTTACAATACGTACACGCTGCTGCTGGTTTCAAAGTTTTTCCCACGTTTAAAGGCAACTAATAGGTAGTCAGATTTGCGGTTGGAAGGCCGATTTGATTTTCAAAATGTTTTATCTGTCACATCATGAGTAATTATAAACATCTTCGAATGTTAGGAAAAAATGTCTGCTCAACAACGTAATTAGCGGAATAGACGTTGTAGAACTGTCAAAATGAAAGCCATTGCTACTTTTAGTGTGTTACACAATTACTCCGCTGAGTGCACATTAGGGTAATAATCAATGATTATAAGTATCTTTGGCTCCTGAGATACATGTATCATTTTACTTAGTTCAGGAGCCAGCTCCCTCTCACGAAGAGGAGGCCTGAGTCCCAGCAGTGGGAACATTATAGGCTGATTTTGTGTTATGAATTCCGAATTCGGTCGTAAAGCGATCGCTATGAATGTCGAGACTGCAGCCCCTGCTGTTCAATCTGTTTTCGACCAATGCTTGTACAATCATATTTAGTGTATCTTTAACTTTATGTGTTTTTCACCGTCCAAACTGCGTTATAGGATCTTCCGTTTTATATAAAGTCTACAGTAATCTCCAGTAGGTTACAGTGTTTGGGGGTTAGGTATAGATACTAATATACATAGATTGAATCAGATTGAATAATAAAAGTCTCAAACATGACATGAACTGTGTTATGTAAACGCATTTTATAATCTCGCATTCGCGAAATACCAATATTCTTACGTTTTTGCAAACGTGAATCACATTTTGATTAACTTATACTTTTCTTCTTTCTTATAACTGAAGGTTAAAAAGAGATAAAGGGAACCCGAATTATTTTCATCATCATCATCATTTTAGCCGAAAGACGTCCAATGCTGGACATAGGCCTCCCCCAAACACCTCCACTTCGACCGGTTCTGAGCTTCTCGCCTCCAACGTGTTCCTGCGGCCTTCACAAGGTCGTCAGTTCACCTTGTGGGAGGCCTTCCAACGCTACGTCTTCCGGTACGCGGTCGCCACTCCAGAACCTTTCGGCCCCATCGGCCATCTGTTCTGCGAGCAATGTGCCCTGCCCACTGCTACTTAAGTTGAGCAATTCTTCGGGCTATGTCGGTTACCTTGGTTCTCCTGCGGATCTCTTCATTTCTGATTCGATCACGCAGGGAAACTCCAAGCATAGCCCTCTCCATTGCCCTTTGGTTGACTTTAAGCCTTCTAATTAGGCCCATTGTGAGCGACCAGGTTTCAGTGCCATAGGTCATCACTGGCAACACGCACTGGTCAAAGACTTTCGTCTTGAGACACTGCGGTATGTGGGACGAGAAGATATTGCTTAGCTTCCAGAACGCTGCCCAATTCAATTCCGAATCCTTTTAGTGTATTCTATTGATTTTTTGTTCTGAAGAGTAACAGGTAAATATCGAAGCCATGTTAATCTGTTACATGACTTTCAAATGGTTTACATGCGCTTTCTCTTCAGACCAGGAAGTTCAGTCAGTTGCATGTAAATAATCTTATCGTATATCTTGCTATTTATGAAATTGTTAGATAAAGGCTTCACGCACATAATTTAGCGATCAGCGAATGCGAATTGAATGAAGAAACACTCATTAGTAGATATTAATTCCTAAAGTCTTTCAACATTATTATTCACGGAAATATACTCAAGGGACTGTCATAAAACTACCAAATAAACGAAACAGACGTATAAATGTAATCTAGCGTTATCGTGCTTTCTTTAAAATAGTCTCATAGTTTTTTCATTTCATAAAGACATCGTGCTGAGTTAGCTGTTTGCAGCTAATTCAGCACGATGTCATGATGGCACGATGTGTGTTTTAATTGTAGGTATTTGTTTTAGCTATGTATTTTCTGGTGTACAATAAAGTATGGTATACATATTTATATTATATTTTCTGGTATAAATAAATAAATAAATGTCTTTATGAAATGATCAACTTTGATTGATCTTAATAAAACGCCGCCATTTATGACTTACTAGCTGCGCCCTGCGGTTTCACCCGCATAAGTTTCGATCCCGTAAGAATCCCGTAAGAAGAGAAGAAAAGTATCCTATATGTTATTCCTGGTTATAAAACATCTGTGAGCCAAATTTCATCCAAATCCGTTCAGTAGTTTTTGCGTGAAAGAGTAACAAACATCCATCCATCCATACATCTATCCATCCATACATCTATCCATCCATACAAACTTCACGTTTATAATATCAGTAGGACTAGCTTCTGCCCGCCACTTCATCAGCGTGAATTTCTTGTTTTAACATAAAATATCTATCCTATGCCGATCGGGAATACTGTTAGCTTCCATTAGTGAAACAATTTTCAGAATCAGATTAGGAGTTCGGAAGTTTACCCCATATAACATATATACTCACAAATACCTCTTAATAAATAGTTATTTCCTAGTTTAGTGTATGTAGCAAACAAATATTTATTTACATTATATGAAAACACAAGCAAAATAATCATAAGACATTAAAAAATTCGTCCGCATCGCTGTCAACAGGGACAGTGCCCAAAAGGCTGGCGGCATTGCCACGTTGTATGGTGATGCTAATTATTTGGCCAAGAAACAGGCCAACCTATTGATACCTCTTTATATTTTATTCTTTTTAATAACCGACCAAAAATTTCAACTCTACGTTGCTGGTTCAGAATGATGTACTGAATCAATGGTAACAAGTTGCGCGTGGATGTCGCTGTCACGCTGTATAGTATAGATTATCCAAATATATAACGTTGAACCATACTAACCAATGGATAAGCTCTAATCCTATTTATATTTTAAAGCATTTTATCATATTATAAACTTTAGTAGGTACTTATGAAAGCCTTTCCTTAAGATGGCATCGATTAGGCAGTGGCAGTAGCTCAGTAGACAATTATAAATTAATTGAAACTACTTTCATAATGCGTTGCGTTGTTGACGTAGCAATGCTCCCTTGCAAATAAAGTAAAAAACTAACATCAATAGTTAAAATTCGTACAAAAACATTTTCATTCTGATGTCGATCAAAATTTCATACAGACTCTCTTCCTTGTGATTTTGGGGGTCGTTGAATAATGATAGATCGCTATGTAAGAATTTATTTTATATTATGAACCTAATACCTACTGTCCTACAGCTGATCAACAGTCTCCCCATAGACTTTCATCTCTTTCTGGTATCTCCTGTAGCAAATCCGACATAGGTATTGCTCGATTCAAATTTTATAGCGGCTCGAAACATGCGGCGAGTCACTGCGCAGTAACCAATTCACCTGTCAGCGGGGGTTAGGGGTGAGATACTGCGCAGTAAGTAGCGCACTTCAGAGCCGGCATAAAGTTTGAATGGGGCTGTACCTAAATGAATCCAAGTCAATAAGTTAACGTTCATTGTAATTCAAATGTTAACGTTTCAGAAACCTCCGACCAACTGCTGCGAATGGCTGCGAACGTTCTTCGATACTCGATACGTGAAGGAGACTCTGGTGGTGGCTTTCAAACAAGGACCAAACAACCGGAGGCTGAGGGTTATCATGCTGGTTATTGTCATGTGTGTTATAATAGGACCAATTTATGGTGAGTATTTTTTTGGTACTAATGAGTATGAATGTAGAGGGCTTTGAGAGTAGGGGAAGACCAAAGAAACAATGAATGGACTGAGTGAAAGATGATATGGCTAAAAAGGGAGTGAATACCGGGATGATGACTAACAGAGAAGTATGGAAGTAAAATACATGTTGCGTTTTTGTTGGAAACAAAAACAAATTGTATTTCATACCAATGGTAGCATTTTTTATTGCCAAATTGAGCATATGCATAGATACGTAAGTTAATTTTACTTGTGATAACTACTTCCATATGGGAGGGTCTACTTGCATAGTAGATCCTATGAGCTATGAGGCTTTTGCTTCACTATTGATAAATATACAAGTCTTACTTTTACCAATCCGTAAATTAAAGGAATCGCCATAAGTACGACAAGAAATTTGCCAGGCTCGTAGAGCCTTCATGTCCCTGTTAAATATTAGTTCAGGAAAGTTATATCTCGTTAGTTTTATATATATAGCCCTGTAATAGCCCTGAGCGATATTCTGTATCATCTAGGTACTCAAAGTTAAGGCATTTTTGCATCTACCCAGATCGGCTGTTGTTATTTTCATTGATCATCGTTTAATTGATCAAAGAATAAAATTGGATTGTGGATTGAAATATCCACTTATTTAATAATAATGCTAATGGCGTAATGCATTTAAGTCTAGAATGAATTCTATGTATCCACGGTAACATTCGATATATTATATAAGCTGTTATGTAGGTTTAAACACAAGTTCGATATTAATCGCCGCTTCAAATTATCTTTTATCAATTTGTTGACCGTTTGAGATTGCAATTTAGTTAATTTGATTCGACCACTTGCAGTATTAGCATTGACCTAAATTATGAATAAATTGCAGATTAAATCAATTTTAATAGTCATAGTTAATGCTAGACTAGAATAAGAAAAATAAACATAGGTCTGTGCTCTCAGCAATCAAAATAAGAGATCGATAACATGTTCAATGTATAACATTATTTAACGGTTAAATCTACCATCTAGTATTCGGTCTTTCTACGGCAAATCAATTTACAAAATATTGTTTTGTATAATCTATTAATTTGGAGATAAATTGCTAGTTGATAAAAAATATTAATTAAAGTACAAAAATATTGTTTTGCATATAATCGATTTAGTGATAAAATGAAAATCTAAATCTAAAGAATCTATAATTAAAAATAACAACGGAAAACGGATTTCTAAAAGGTTATTGTTATTAAAATTATCTTTATATAATATTCATTATAATGCTTAAATACAATATAATATAAAACAAATAACTATTTACACTAGGTACTAAATTAAATGACTAACTAAAATGTCTAAAGTTTGTTTTTTAATTCCAGAGACTAATCTGACATTTAAGTCTTTTGTGTTTGCGTTTTTTAGTATAGAAGTTTGGCATTACAAACTGTCAAATTAGTGTCTGGGTTTAAAAAGCGAACTTTAAAAGTAAATCAATTTTGTGTAACATAAATTCACAGTAGTTGATTCTGTTGCTATCTGTAAACTATCTAACTTATCGGGGTGATCAGTGAAAGTGGCGAGCAGTATCCTGGAACCGGATTTTCTTGGCATTATCTTGCATACGGTACGCCCTTGGCATTGAACTGACGTTTCCATCGGTCGCAATTACGAGTTAGTTACGCCACTGCTTTCTCTTAGTTTCGCTTTCTATAGAGCCAGCAGTACTGACGACAAGTCAAGGTATATGCTTGTTAATACCTATTCTGTAAAATAAGAAAAAACGAATAAATAGACCGTGACTTTACTACGCCAGTTCGGTTTTCCACAGTCCAGAAAGAGTGATGTGTAAAAAGGAACTATGAGAACTTCCGTTCAACTTCATTTTCTGATAGAAAACTTAACAAAGGGATCAAACAAAGTCTAGGCAGTTGTCATAAAACAAAATTGAGTAGGTACATTAATTAGATTATTTGAATATTTAAACCTTAATTTTAAATCACCTCAAATAGATGTATTTTGAGTTGAGGTTAGTTTTATAACTTAAATTATTGTCGTTGATTTTTCAATTACAATTTAATAATGTAAAGATGAATATACAGTCACGAGCATAAGTATGTGTACCTACACTTGACTTTATTCAAAATCGATTTACTTCTTTATTTTTTAATGAAATTTTATGTGGCTACGAACATAGTATTTTCGAACCCATAGGTTTTGGCAATGTGTCGTATTTCATTGTTGTTTTTGTTATTTCACGCAAAAATCGCTATTGAATATTTCCAAGTGTTCACATATTAGTGCTCGTGACTATACAGATGAAAGTGTTACTAATTCCCTCACTCACTTAAGACATTGTACAGGATTTGTTTATACTTTCATCAGATACTTTTTGAACAGACGAACAGAGTTTTACTTCTTGCGAGCCTGCGCTACTATTTACAGTTTTGAGAAATCCATTCCTTTCTGCTACCTCCTTAGTAGCGTACTCGTATAAAGTTTGATCAACCCCGGTAGTAGACAGATTTCGTTGAGTACGCACGAAAGTAAGAATTATTGACCCCGGAACGCCTAAAGCAACAGCTGTTGTTTAGTAGGCTGTGTACCTGCTATTACTTACCTTCGATTGTCTCATGTTCCGCAAGTTGTTATGAAGGGGAAAGGATAATTGGCGCTTAATGATGTACTAATGAATAAGCAAGCTGAAGTGGCAATGGACCGGCCATTTTAGCCGTATAACCGATGACCGTTACGGTAGACGTGTTTTTGAGTGGAGACCGTGAATCGGTAAACTTAAGGAAGGGCCTCAGGCTAGGTGGAGCGACGATCTTCGCAGGGTAGCTAGCACTTAGTGAATGCTTATGCGAATCCCGCACCCCCCCGCCATAGGTAGAGGAACACCGCGGTGGTTTTAGCCGATAAGAGTCCGGCATACCCCTCTGTCACCCCCACGATGGAGGAAGTCCATGAGGATTACCACCAAGAAACAAAAAAAAAAAAAGTGGCTAGTAGTAGCCGAATGAGAGTGGCCGAAAATCGTGCAATAGGCCTACATCTAGCAGTGGACTGCTTCAGGCTGCTGATGATAATGAATGACGCGCTAGTAGCCGATACAAACATAAAGGCCGGTTTTTTTATCCGTAGTTAAACTCAACCAATTGTTAAAAATAGTAACTACTTAATGGTTGTGTTTTTGGAGCAATTGTTAGTTTATCTAATGGTTTTTTTTTTAACTGATAGTTAGTTATTTGACATTATCAATGATATTATATCATTAGATAAACTAAAAATTGATCAATAAACATATTTTGCAAAAATTTAACCATTAGTTACTATTTTTAACAATTGGTTGAGTTTAACTACGCATCAAAAAACCGGCCCTAAGTAGCATGTACCTATGTGTTGGTTTAATATAAAAGAAGCATAAAATACTTGACCAAACCTCCTTGAGGACATCGTTTCGTAATACTGAGAATATAAGACAGACATACACACACTGGGCAATTGTTGTTTGAAACGTCATCGTAGCTTACTCACGTTTAAACGTCTAAAATAAATATATCTTGCCGGCATCATCGAAATGAGCAAGTCCATGGTTTTTAAAATTCACCAAATCCTAGAAAAAATCTTGGAAACCAGCATCTCAGACGTGAGAGTTTCTCTTTTGTCATGGCCTCATGGGTGAGAGAACCTGAGATCATATGACCAATGAAGTTACCCCTGAATATGAAAACTGGTCGGAAAGATCAGAAAGTCGCTTTGACTTGAATATCCGTCACGGGTTGAGGTAAAAATGAGGTTCCGTCGTACAAAACCCGAATTTAAATTATCCAAAATCGCCAACACGCGCGAATAGTGCTGAACTAAGGCATGATTAACACTACGTGTTTCTTCTGATTATAAGAAGAGGCTTTGCCTTGAAGTTAAGGGATTGTAATCTGGTGTAATAGTCTTAAAAAGGTGGCTGGGACAGACTGGATGCGGAAGGCGGAGGACAGGGTGATGTGGCGCAGCCTGGGTGGGACCTTTATCCAGCAGTGGACTGCGATAGGCTGAGTTGATTATTGATTCAATAATCTTAGTATTAGAACCATATTGTATGTTAGTTTCAAACTTGTGATTGATTGTAAAACAAATAATCAACATTCCTTCAATTGCATTAATGCGCCGCAAATGTTTTCAAGTCATTAACAAAGTCACGTTAGTTAATCACAGTTGGTTAAGCTCACACATACTTGAAAAATCAATCTTATGAGTTACGTAATATATTAGGTATATACTCGTTGGTATAACTAAAGGAGCCGTACTTGTTTCTCGTTTATGACCTCTCATGTATTGGACGAAGGTTTTTAACAATATATTACTTCTGCATAGCTATTGACAATCATTCGGCAGGCTTCCGAATCGAATATGACACATTTTCGGTTACCTGATTTCTCTAGTCCTCGACAGAAATTGGCTGTCGAAAGAATAGCGGTCTTCTATTTGGTTCAAACTGTAAAAAATTTTCGGGTTTCGATATGTGAACAGCATTCAGAGGACTCCTTCGATCACATTAATTAATGTTCAATTTGCACGAAAGCGTTTCGAATGCTATGCTGGTCTCAGGCGCGGTCGCAGCCCAAGATTTCGGTGGGGGGGCACCAAGTAGTAATTTAGTAAGGCAAGTAAATCATGCAGACTCTCGACAGCTTGAATGATTTTGGGGGGATCATGACCTCCACGACCCCCCCCCCCCTCGGAACGCGCCCGGGCCTGGTCCATCCTGTTAGTTTAGGGATTAGTGTCAGTGCCGATTTACTGAGAAAGTGCCGACCTTTCACAGTTATTTCGCCTCTGATAGCGACTCAAGTAGCAATCTTATAGCAACGAGAATAAAGATCACTGTCAAGCAAAACTGACTGTGAAGCAAAATTAGAGAAATGACTGTAACTTCTCTAATAAGGTTAAGTAGCTGTAGACATTGTTTTTGTTGTTTTCTATTAGATTAAAAATCAATACCAGTGGTGGCCCATTGGTAACGGCCGCGACTTTAGAGTTTAAGGGTCGTAGGTTCGAACTCAGACAGGCACTTTACAAAAAACGCGCGACGCTAGACGCATATCAATTCGCTGCTTGAAAATAATTGTTTACATTGTTAAAAGTGGTAATAGTTGCAAAAAAAAAATTGCTTTAGTTTTATGTGAGTGAAGTGCTATAAACTCTGAAACAATAATATAAACAGTGAGATGCGAAACACTTAAATTTAAGTGAATCCCTGACCTGCACCAACATTGTCATCGACGTAGCTACGAAGGCGGCATTAGTTTGGAATCTCGCGAAATACTAGTGTCTAATTAGTAGGCGGTCTTGGTTAGTTAGTTTGGAGTCACGGTAAACTAATTACCTTTTTGTTTACCACGACAATAATTGTGAAATAACTTAGTGGACCTATCGTAGTACACGCACTGACTTGAAAAACTAATACGCAATTAATTCATTTATAAAATGAGTTTAATACGATGTCTGACTAAGGTCGATATTTCACCAAAGTTTTATCCTGAGAATAAATTTTGAATTCATGACAGTTTTTCTATACTAGAACTGTCCGACTTCAATAATTTTATTCCACGGATAAAAGATATCTGACTTTGGCAAAATAAGCTCTAATATTGGCAGCAGAACTGAAGCTAAGGGAAGTTCTTATGACTTGGAGATTGGGGATACGGTAACCTCAGGGTACAAATACTTAGATAGGTTAGTCACAATCACCTTGAACACCTTACCATAAATAAAATTAAACAGGATTTTTCCTTACCGTACCAACACCGTCCAGCATAGCTATTCACAACCATCCAACAGGCTATCGTATCGAAAATGACACATTTAGATAACCGATTTGTGTTGCCCCCGACAGCAAACCACTGTCGGAAGAATAGCGGTCGATTAATTGATTTAAACTGATACAATTTTCGGGTTTTGGACTTGTAAACATCGTTTAGGGGACTCCTACGATACCATTGATTTATGTTCGGTACGATACGGAAGCGTATGAAGTGGTTGTGAATAGCTATGCAGGTAGGAGAAAAATGGAAAAAATACTACGCTATGACGATAGTTCTACGCAAGTAGTGCTATTTTTATCCCTTTGAATGTGCACTTTATCACAATAAACATTTAATTCACTCTGAGGCCTACGTACCTACTACTGCACAGGTATCTACCAATGCGTATTCTCGTATGTACAGTAGAACAAACTATTTGGTATACGGGCAAAAATAATCATCTTTCGACTATACATACCTACATAGTATCAATATTCATTTTAACATAACATAACAGCTTCACGTCAGTAATCCCCGAAGGCACATTTCGCCAGTTAGGTTGGTATGTTTAAGTCCCATATAATAGGGGGCGAGACTATTGCCATCAACCAGGCACAAAAATCCGGACTCCGGGCTGCTGAGGGATACCTAATAGAAAAACTCAATAACACTTTGGGACACAGCTGGGACACAGGCCTCTTCCCGGTGAGAGGAAGTGGGCCGTAATCCATCACACGGGCCCAGTGCGGGTTGGTAGATAGGCAGTCTCCATGACTGCCTATGTTTATTTTTTCATTAACCAATTCTTTTTATTTCTAATTTCAGGTGAAATGTCAGTACTGTACCTCTTCACGAGATACCGTTTCAACTGGAACGAGGTTGATTTCAGCATGTTCTCTACTTACGCCATGTGTACTTCATTAGTAGGTAATTATCGCTTAATAATTATGGTCATTATAATCCATCTTGTTGACGTATCGTGAACAGGAACAGACATTGTATCGGATGAGAAAATTACTGCGCAAGTGTTCAGTCGTGTGAAGGAAAATTCCATTTTAATTATGTCCATAGTAATAGACAAAGTATTCAGTCTCCAACTGCGATTATCATTATAAAGAGACGTAAGACCTAATGATGGTGGTTACTATTTACCACAAGTCGATCGTAAAAGCTTCGGCTTCGGGATCGTAAAAGCACTTATTTGACGCAAATAAATGACTGATTCGAAGTACCTAAAACCGCTTAGTGTCCTGACTGTCTGAGAGTAGGTACAAAACGCGGGAAAGTCGCTTACATGAAGAAAGGGAAAGTAAAACTAATTGACAATGATGTCAAATGTTTGATAGTACCTACACGTTAATGCAAGTTTCTTTTCCCCAACATTTACGTTAGATCCTAAAGGATAGAATCCATTAAAATAATAGCAGTAAATAATAACTAGCTGCGCCCCGTGGTTTCACCCGCATAAGTTTCGATCCCGTGGGAATATCGGGATGAAAAGTATCCTATATGTCAATCCTGGTTATAAACCATCTGTGTGCCAAAATTTCATCCAAATCCGTTCAGTAGTTTTTGCGTGAAAGAGTAACAAACATCCATCCATCCATACAAACTTTCACGTTTATAATATTAGTAGGATTTAAGTAGGTATAGACACACATTATAGACATAATGTTACCCAAGTCTTACGTATGTATGGTGCATTTTCATAAGTAAATAAACAAAGAAAAAAAATAAAGGTTTATAATAACAATGGCGACAGGCTTTGTTTTTTTTTTCTATTAGGATTATCTAAGTGTTATATAATTATGTAGGTATGTTTCTAAAGTTCTTAAATCGTATTTTCCAGGTACTTTATTTTCGGTCGGTGTATTCAGTCATCTACTGAAGTTTGACGACGCCATAATTGGTGTGATATCGTGTACTAGTAAGATATTGGCTGGAGTCATGTATGCATTTGCCACCAAGACGTGGCACATATATATAGGTATGTATACTTTTTAAACGAGTTAAAAAAAAGTGGATATATATTTCATGATATATATATCACGATATATAAATATCAATTGATATTTATGATGTCCTCATAAAAGTTTAATGGATAACCTCTTAAGGGGTCATTGTACTCATCATTATGAACAACTATTACTATGGGACCAAACCTGAAATCGCGAAAGAAGAATTAGCTGTTTCCTACATTTTGACGCGTTATGCGAACATAATCTGCTAAATTTCTAGTTTTTTCAATAAATGTCAATTGATGTACTAGAAATTTAACAGATTCAAAGTTTACCCTAGCAACAATTGACAAAAAACTACAATTTGTATTATCTTTCCCGAAGTGGCAAACTAATCATAAGTTAGGGTGCCGGTTGCAGTGCTCGATCCCGCATATATTTTTATACACGTGCGTAGCTTAGCCGTGAGACACTAAAGTGATAGGTACATTTTAAAGTGGGGACTTGATTCCGTCATCTTGATGCTCACACCTGCTGTTGAGCAACGCCTCAGCTTCAGAAACCCATGCTTTGTTTGTTCAATTTCTGTACCATTTTTTGTCATCATGGGGACAGAATTCTCCTTTTCTGTTATACTTGGCAGAATTATATTTTAACCTTTTTTTTTAATTGCAGCTCCATTGATAGAAATATTCAATGGGACATCGTTCATAGCGATGAGGTCGATGGTCTCCAAATTGGTAGACAAACATGAATTGGGTAAGCATTCTTTTTTAAGTTTAGTGCCATCTATACCTACCTAAACTATCTTTAGACAATGGCTTTTGTTTTAATGAAATAAAATACGTATTATATGTGAATTCCTTTTTTTGTGATTTTTTATTAGTAAAAAGACCACTTTGTTGATGACATATAATGTAGCTTCTATTAATTTATTGACGTCAGCAGTAAACCGCAAAGTTCCGCTCTTCACTACCACGGATAAAACTGGTTGAAAATGCAGTTATAGTTGCTACGCTAAAATGATCACTAAGATCCAGTAACATATTTTAATTAATTTCTTTTTCTTAATTAAAGGTAAAGTAAATTCGTTCTTCGGCGTGGCTGAAGCTATGATGCCGCTTATCTACGCCCCCATGTACACTACGTTATACACCAAGACTATCAAGACCTTCCCTGGAGCGTTCTTCCTCCTCGGAGGAGGGCTGACAATGCCAGCTGTTGCCATATTCTTGTAAGTGTTGGTTTTATTTTACGTATGCGCTGTATTGCTATCTGTCATGCTATATTTCCGGACTGTAATTTGCCATAAAAGGGTGCAATACACTTGATCGAGGCAGCGTGATTCGGCACAGCCGGGTGGCAAAATCGAATATATTTATATCTGTAATAATCGCAAAGCTACAACAGTTACAGCTGGAAGCTCTCCGGCACCCACCGTACTCACCGGACCTTGCCCCAACAGATTTCTACTTTTTTCAAAATTTAGACAATTTTTTAAGTGGGAAAAAATTCAACACCCGAGAGGCAGTACAAAACGATTTCGCTGAGTTCATCGCCTCCCGTCCGGCAGACTTCTATAGTAAAGGGATAAACAAACTGCCATCAAAATGGCAAAATTGTATAGATAATTTGGGCCAGTACTTTGATTAGCTGAAATAAAAAATACCAACATTTTTATATTTTAAAATTATCATACAAATCTCCAATTTCATAGGTAAAGACCTAATATATAAATATGTGTATGGTGGTAATATGTGTATGGTGTACATAATAAAAGTATTCTATTCTATATAATTTGCCGCCCAGCTGTGCCAACTGCCGAATCATGCCGCCCCGAATAAATGTGTATAGCACACCTAAGCAAACATAGAACTAATTTTATACGTTATTTTACATAATGAATGAGTATTATTTCGCTGAACGCTAAAAAGATGGTAGGACTATTCACATATTATTGACACTGTATTTATCATTTCAGATGGTTGTATCTGGCAAATAAGAAACACATCCAAGCAAACTTAGACAAAGAAGCTGAAAGCAGAACCAACACAGAGAAGATCGGCATGGAAAACAAAGCTTACGAGACTGATGAAACTGAGAAAAAAACAAATACAACAGTTGACAAAAATGATAGTGTCACACAATCACAAATAGAAATAGGATTCATAGAAAGTATTGTAAACAATAGTAAGGTACAACACTAGCTTAGAAAGAAACACATGCCTAGACTGTAAATAATTTAATGGGAATAGATACTTTTATATACAGAGATAAATAAATTATGGATTTAACAAAGCTTAATAGAAATCATTGTGAGAAATGCGTAGGTTCTGAAAACCACAAGGAAGTCAGACTGGCAGTTAGGTCCCGGAAATATTCCGAAGTTATGCACATCGCTGCACTTTAGCCCCCTTACCTAAAAACGTTAATCATAACTTAAGCAAGGAGGTTTAAGTCAAAGCGGCAATTGCCCCTACATTTTCCACATGCAGTTTGTGTTGGTCTCTCTGAGACAGTAAAAGCCATCGTTTCCCGCGTGGATCCACGTATCGCCATACGAAGGATTAAAGATGGAACTACAAGATTACTAAGGCTCAGGTTAATGACAGAACGTCTGCCAGATGGAAAAATATCGTCTGCGCAAACAGTTGTAGGTATATCAGTTAAATGTAAAGAAACATTTGATGAAAAAGTTATTTGACTCAGATTATTAGTAAACGTTTTATTCAGCGTTTGAGAGACTGAAACAGTACGGATGTTAATTTGCCTACCAGTCAACCCAATAATAAACGAATACATTGAAGATGAAAGTTACCATTAACCCCAAAATGACAAAAAATGCCAAGATATGAAACCAATATATAACTCGTCATTCACAAAGTAATTCAACAATTTGATTTATATAGGTAATGGAGGATAAGACAGGTTTAAAACAACTTAATATTTATTTTCTACATTTACATTAATATATAGAGTGGCAGGAACATTGACGCGCAACCTGTTACCATGGATTGAGTGCATGATCCTGCGGAGTAGTTGCGTAACACAACATCAGTAGCAATGGGTTTCATTTTGACAGATCAACAACATTCATTGCGTTATTTACGTTGTTGAGCAGACACATTTTTCGAACATATAAAGCAATGGATTAGCAATATCCTTCAAAATTATTCAGATTCAGATTGATAGTGTGTTACGGAATTAGGGTCCTGAACACACTTGCCTTAAAATGTTTCCTCGGTTATAAAATTTAAAATTATTCCATACATTTTGACCGCGTAACTGTTTTTTTTTTTAACCGACGAATTCTTTTACGCTAGGGGTCTAGTTCATGTGCTGAATTCATGGTAACAGGTTGGACGTCGATGTCCCTGCCATCCTGTACAGACGCCAGCTCATCAAGCTACCCGAAACTGTAAAATTTTCCCAATCAACCTTGAACCTAACGCTTTAGCGATAAAATTGAAAATCTATTAATGAAATTTGACAAATTTTAGTAGCTTGATGTGCTCCTTTAGCGATAAAGTTGAAAATCTATTAATGAAATTTGACAGATTTTAGTAGCTTGATGTGCTGAAGTCTGTACCTCTTTCCAAAAATATTGTTCCTATGAGGGTTTTCGGAGTTAATCTTTTCTTGTTCAACTAAGTAAATTGCAAGACAAAGTTTTGCACACCCAATGAAGTGATATAGTGTACTAAGTTTAAGTTAATATACGTAGATGTATGTTATCCTAATAATTATGTGTGAGTACTTATTTGATGAAAATAAAGAAATATTTTTAATTGCCTGTTTTTTTTTTATTTTTGAATTTGGTAAAATATATTCTTCGTGAGTACATAGACCGAAACTTTTTGCCTTTAGGTGAAAACTTACAAAGCTTAAGTAAGTCAATCAACCCAGCCTGTCGCAGTCCACTGCTGGTTATAGGCAAATGCCTATGTCCAGCAGTGGGTGTTGTGGCACAGCCCCAGTGCGCCCAAAGAGAGCCCAGGCTGCACCACAACACCCCTACGCCTTCCGCATTCAGTCTGTCCCAGCCACCTTAGTGTGGTCGTCGGTCTAGCTAGGCCCAGTATTTACTTAGTAATAAATATAAGTTACGGACCACCTATGATAATGATTTCAGGTAATTTTTTAACACGAAGGTTACGAAAAAAGTAAAAATCTCACACCTTACTAGAAACATGAATTTATTCCATACTCATTTCGAATATAAACACATTTATGAGTAGGTATACTAATTACAAATATATGACGTAAAAGTTCCAATAATATATTTCCAAAACAGTAGAATATTCAACGTATAAAAATATAACAAACAAAGAATATTTGAGACACCTGCTACAGATTCATTTAAAAGATCTTTCAACATTTGTAAGCGTTATAAAATTCACCCATTGTGTTCCTAGGGAAGCATTTTACCTTTTTTATTAGTCTTGCAACAAACCAGTCTTAGTCCTTGTATGCACATAATCCTTTTAAATCTAGTACAAACATTTACGACACTGATTATTATTATAAAATCTTAGACAGAAATCGAAGACATGGCTATAAAAACATTTATACTGTGCACAATATTTCGTACACTTTGTGAGGGATTTCTTTTCCTGAGAACGAGATGTACAGCGTTTGGTGGCTAGGATGAACCTGAAAGTAGAATTACGAAACTTCAGTAAATACAAATAGGTAAATAAGTTGGTCTGGCAGTTGTATGTAGGTATGTCCTAAATGAGGAATTAATCCACATTTAGGACATACTCGGGGCCTAAAAAGGCCACCTTTAGCAATACCTCAAAAAGCTATTCATTTCCTGAATTCCCAGCAGATCATTAGCAATTCCTCTAATTTTCGTAAAATTTCATTTCATATTTGGCATGAAAAAAACAAAAACCGTATTTTTCGATAAATTTTTCATTACAGTTTTTAATAATCAAATTGGTTTTTTATTTTTTATTTCTACAGTTTAAATGTTATTTCATTGTGATATGAATTGCACACAGATCATATCATGAATTGTCAGTTTGTAACCATTTTACGATTTTTAATATGATTCATATAGTTATCCTATTATGATTCTGCCAAAGTTGCCTTTTTAGGCCCCAGGCATTAGGGAAAATTATAAACTCCCAGGCTCTCAAATCGAGCCACCCTGCATTTTTTTGTATAAAGGTATGAGGTATTAAATGGTCGTGAATTCAAATTCGAAACTATGGTGCCAACCAAAATTATGACCAGTGTGTCAGCTTCAAAACTGCATCAAAACATTTTCTTTGACTCTTCATTGTTTTAGTCCTTTGTACCTTACATGGAAATGCAGGGTGGCTCGAATAAGGAGTCCGGGAGTATAGTTTCAACTAAGCACATAATTATGATTCTAATTAAAGTCCCGTGTAGTACCTTCAGAATCCTATAATTGAATAGCAAGAGTGAACAGGCATCTTGTGGGCACGCTCGCTCCATCATAGACCTCAACCATCGCTTTCCATCAAGCGTGATCGAGGTCAAGAGCAAGGCCCATTTAGCAATAAAGAAAATTGCACTGTTTTTGGTAAATTCTGGCCATTCTATCTGTGACGTCTCGGCAACACTGAGCTATCGCTGCAGAGACTGTAGCAATTACCAAGAATAGACTAGTTTCCTAAAAAATGTAATTAGTCCGTCAGTTAGATTATCAAAAAATATTGGACCCGTATTTTTTCTTTTGTCAATTATATAAAAAATAATGAAGATATCGCCCGTTAACGTTCCGCGTGACGTCACTTACCTGCCTTGCCTTGCTACACTTTTTAGCATGGCGTAACGTCACGACCCCCCACTCCCAAATTTTGACGCGCTTTATCTTTGTCATTTTTTATTTGATTGACAAAAGAAAAAATACACGTGTCCATTATTTTTCGATAATCTAACTGACGGACTAAATATAGTAATAATTTTTTTACCAAGGAAACTACCCTATTGCGCAATTTTAGTTGCCCGTGTATAGTGCAGTGCGAGTAAGTACGGTAGGCCCCAACGTCAGTGGTAATAAAACCAGTACAAACTGGCCTCAAATTCTTTTGAAACTCTGTACTACGCTAGGCCAGGCCATTGAAGTGCTGACTACTGCACGTACGATGCAAATGTGTAAGTTTATTCGTGGAATCTGGTTGTACTGCTTACCTTGCCAGGAGTCAATGACCCTTGTTCCCTAGCCCTGCCCACGTACAGAGGTTCTCCGCTGGATGTGTTACCACCGACCACCGCGTTCGGAGGTACGCTTGCATCGCGGCATTCCTGCCATCTGATCCTATCGGGGCGAGCGCACAGTACCTGTAATTACAAGGAAGATTCTTCCTGTTACTTTATCGTTTCATTTTCGTTATTTTATTTTCCTCATTTTGAAATTAAAACTCACGAAAGGTCACAGTAATTTCGGTTAGTTCGATATTTTTCAAATTCAAGTACAAAATGTTGGTACACACGGCGACATATCAAGCTATACGTTTCCAGTATAAGCTGACCTCGCATTGGTTCGGCTTACCGTACAATAAGAGGTCAGTTTGTACTGGAAATATGCACGGGTCAGCGTAGTCATTCACGAGTATTACATTTTTAAATTAATGTAATACTATACAATGTGTAACTGAATTAATGCACATTATGAAAATAGTTTGTTCGGAATCGTTTATAGAATCGATTTCTCTCATTTAGGTGTAAATAATATGGGTAATTTTATATCCCAATAATAATTAAAACTACCTACGTTATACTTCCGCTGTAAAGTCATAATAACAAACCAAAATGGACGAAGTACCTATTACGCTAGCTAGACCCTTATAAATGTGCGAGTGTATGCGTGCGTAGATTCGTAATGTGAATATGTAAGTAAACAATGTTTTATACATAATAGTAACAATTCAGAGTACAGTCACGAGCACCAATATGTCAACACTTGGCAACGTTCATATATGCGATTTTTTCATGTAATTTCGGATGCAACGTTGAAATACGACACATTACATAAACCTATGGGTTCGAAAATGCTATGTTCGTAACAACATAAAATTTCATAAAAAAAAATAAAGGAGTAAATCGCTTTTGAATAAAGCCGAGTGTATACATACTTTTGCTCGTGACTATGATTATAACATTATATTCTAATTGGGGTGTTTGGTGATATTTTAATATTTATGACATGTATACATATAAAAATCAATTGCCGTGCGTTAGGCTCTTAAAAAGGGGGGCTCATGGCTAACTAATAACAGGGGCACGGGTCAATCTTCAAGGTTATGCAACGCTTGCCGAGGTCGGTCCGTGGATGGATGACCATGCATTACATAATTATCGAGACCACTCTGTGCCTCGGAAAGCACGTTAAACCGTTGGTCCCGGTGGCTGTCATGTACATATTTGACAGTCGTTTCGGGTAGTCTTACCAAGGGGTATTGTGTTACCGAGTAACTGGGTTGTGGGGGCAGACAGGCAGTCTATCCACGCATCCGGTTAGACTGGAAGCCAACCCCTACATGGCCTACATAGATGAGAAAAGGCTAGGCAGATTGAGTCTCGCAAAAACTGAAAAATGTCTCGACCGATTGTTATTAAACTTTGGTAAGTTGTTGTGTGCATGCAGGTTCCTAACAAAGAAATGAAAAGGGCATTGCAACACATTATCCAAGGCCAGGGCTTTAGCCAGTCATCGAATAAAACTATTAACATTTTAAAATGTAAACACCTAAACATGAAAAAATAAGCTAAGGTGGGTAAGTACTTCATATATACTATTACTCATATACAGTGGGTTAGCTATAAAGTAATTAAATATGGTAAGTAGATACGATATTCTAAGTAAACAAAAAGAATGAGTAAAATCATTCGTCACACATTTATTATAATAAATAATGGCGGCGATAATTTCACAATACTCGTACCTACTAATGAGTCAATCTCTGATGTGGCATGTTTAAAATAGGATGATTATTGGGCCACGTAGTCGCTAGACCAGACTTACGAGTTGTAAGTCGCGGGTTCGAACCCAGACAGGTGCTTTGCTTTGTGTAATTTATTTAATAACCATTGCTCTCAAAAACGGTGAAGGAAAACACTACTAACCCGCACTGGGCCCGCGTGGTGGATTACGGTCCATTCCCTCTCACAGAGAGGAAGCCTGGGTCTCAGCAGGGAGAACGTTATGCTGCGGGCATAGAGCAACACGGGCCACCGGGGAACGGAGCGCCGGTGGCCCGAGTTGCTCTATGGCTGCGGGTTAGTAGATATCACATGTCTTCGAATTTTCGAATTCTGAGAACTTCAACTCGCATATCGCACTAAATAAATTGATTGAAGCAAACAAAGGTCATGCATTAGAAGCGTTTTTATTCTATGGCGATCAACGATTGTCTTTGTGCCTTGGCCACAAGGACGATTAGAATCGGTTTCGATTAGTAAGATTCTGTATGATTCTGTTCCTAAAGTTTTCACGGTCAGATTCTGTAAAAGAATCTTACCGTGAAAACTTAAGTAAAGTGAGATTTTTACAGAATAAACTGGCTGTAACTAACTAGCAATAATTGCACCTCGGATTAACCTCATTATGAAGCGATAAGGCCGTCGATTGTATGTTTTGTTGTGATAATCGTTTTTTTTTTGTTATTTATTTTCTGGTGTACAATTACGTATACAGGACAATTTTTTACCCGGAGAGACCCCCTAGAGTAGATATACTATTCGTCGATTATCAAAAAAAAAACACATCCGCTGCTTCATAGAAAAGTGCAATACCTACCTACGCGGTCAAAATGTATGGAAGAGCTAAATATTTTTTTAATAAACGACCAAATAATATATGTTCAAAATCATGTACTGAATTTCCGGTTACAGTTTGCGCACTGGTTAAAAAATTATCCTGTATAAATAAATTGGTAACGATATTGCCTCTGTGCAAAGAACGATCATTATGTAAGATAATAATCGACAGGATAAATAAATATACTTAACTATAAAAATAAAGTTACAGTAACAGCAGCATGTGAGTACCTACGTTTTTATGTAAACAAGTAGGTACGTATCTCCACAAACATTTGGCAATGGCTCGTTTTGACGGCACGGTTGGCGCAGTGGTTAAGCGATTGACTGCTGCGCTGCGTGTCGCGGGTTCGATTCCCGCACGGAACAAATATTTGTATGACCTACTAGTTGTTCCGGGTCTGGCTGTTTGTGTTTGTGACTTTAAATGTTTGTAAACGCACCCACGATACAGGAGACATTCCTAGTGCGGGCCAACGTTTCTCAACAAAAAAAAAAAAAGTTGGGCTCACGTTGTATACTTAGTTCGTCAACTGTAAATGGTTCCACATTTTCTTTAGAAAAGAATAGAAGAATAGAAGTTTCGCGAATAGAACAAGTGCGTCAATATATTAGTAAAGAATGAAGCCTCACCACATCGGCGCGGGGTAATTGTGCACACTAACAGTAGGAATCGATTTCATTTTGACAATTCAACAACATTCATTGCGTTATTTACATTGTTGAACGGACAAATTTTTGGAACATTATGAAGTAATGGATTAGCAATATGCTTCAAAATGATTCAGATTGTGATTGGACAGTGTGTTACGCAATTAGGGTGAGGGCTTTACTTCAGAATCGTTTTGTATGAAAATGTAGTGCGATCGTCCATTGCGACCATAGAAATGTATTTCTTTTTTTTTTCTCAATTTGCCATCGCGCATTTCTTCAACCTATGAGGTTGTCGTCTGCTTAACCGGGTTTGCCTGTGGATGCCTTAATAAATTAAGGCCTCCAGACAGGGTTTAACAAACTTAAAAAACTAAGCGACTACACGCTAAGGGCACCCCCCGGGGTGTGCGGACCTCGGCTTAGGGCGTCGCTATATCGGAATTAAAAGTAAAAAACAACAAACTTCTTTCTTATGTCCATGATTGTGACCCACGGCCACGTCACGCACGGATGCGTAGCTAGCAAACAAATGTTTCCGTTTCTCCGAAGTTTTACTACCTTTGAACGTTGACAAACTATACAGCATTATATCTACGTATTGTTTTCCTTCAAAAGTCCAATGAGGATAGTTTTATGACTCATCTATGTACAGCGAACTCTCATCTATACTAATAATAAAGTTGAAGAGTTTGTTTGTTTGAACGCGCTTATGTTTGAAACTACTTGGCGAATTTGTAAAATTCTTTTTTAATTTGATAGCCCAATTATTGAGGAAAGTTATAGGCTTAAAATCACGCAGTAGGGGCCAAACAAAATAAGTAAAAAGACAGACAATGCTAAGAGCGCGGGCGGGCAATAGAAAGCAACGCGGGGGGTCGGGGGACGAAATTTCACGCGAACGAAGTTGCGAATAGAAGCTAGTAATATAATAATGAACTTATATAATGCGGTTACTATGTGGTTCAAACGTTTGAAGATAACATTCTGTGAATGCATATGTATTTGAACAGAAAAATCCATAAAACCTTGAAAAAAATCCCGCACTGATTACACGACAGCTCACTCAATACATGAGCATTTACCATAATGAAGACCGTTATATAGTGTTTCATCATTAACGTACACAAAATGCCGTTTCAAGAATATACCGTACAATTTGCGTACTAACTAAACAGCAACGTTCGTGGCCGTCGCGTTAACAAAAAGCGAGAGATATAGACAACACGAGACTTTGTACAGAGTTTTTAGTAATTCGGATCACCTTCCCTCTTGGGCGTTTTATGACTGTGCCTACCATGGGTTTTGGCAATTAGTTTTTCATAATAATCTTCATTGATTAATTTGTAATCAGTCTTTAGAATAACGTACCTCGATGCTCCTCACAGGATTTTCATCCCCTCCCCAGGGTACGTAAGCTGCCTTGTGTTTCAGAGCCAGTTTGCCGGGTATGAGGTCTCCTTCAAACCTGGCTCGGATGACCCAGAGAGGGCTACCGTCGTAGCCTTCGAAGCCACCCACGACTGCGCGGTCGGCGAGCATGTGAGCATCGTTCGGTGTTGTAGCAACCCATTCCACTGGACCTAGAATGAAATTAAAAAAAGCATTTACAGCCCATTTTATTCTTCAGGAGAAAGTCTTCTTTTCGTACGAGTAGGACCACCACGCTGGCTCACTTACTTTTTTTAGTGTTATGATATTGTTATAATCTACATCTACATACTACCGAATCATCTTGCTTTGATTACATTTGCATTTGAAAGCAATGGACAAGAATTTGAATTACAAGCGCTGCCAAAAATATCTGATGGGTTTTTTTATGCTAGCGTCTTGTTAATATGCGTCATTGAAATTTTAAGAATTCTACCTAGTCGCCAGGAAAACTTATTGCAAAGAATTTAGAGGAATTTGATATTGGCTAAAGTATTATAAAGTTACGTAACACGTATTTATTTTGAAACATTGGCTTCCAAAGGAACGAAGTACAACAGAGTTAGTCGATAAGATAAACCCGGTTCCAGATAGTAAAGCTGCATAATCATAATCAGCCTAAGATAATGTTCCCACTGATGGGACACAGACCTTCTCCGAGAGGGAGTGGGCTTCTTCTTCGAGAGGGAGTGGGCTGTAATCTACCACTCTCCCCAGTGCGGATTGATTGATGTCACGTCTTCGAATTTTAGGTACTTCGTCACGATGTTTTCTTTCACCATTTTGAGAGCAGTGGTAAGACTGGTTGGTTGGACAATCGTATCATCTATACTGTATCAGTTATTTATGTCCATTGATCAGTGTCAGCTTGCAAATACAATCAATGAGAAAAGACGCTTTAGAAAAAACTATACTAAACCTCGAGTAAACCTTAAAAAGTGTTGAACTTATATGATAATAATTTACCTCCGTAAGCTGGAGTTGGAGATACATTGGGGTATCCAGGAGCGGGAGCATAACCATATCCTGGTGCAGAGGGTGCTGCAGGATAGGACATCGCTGATGGTGGCTGTCCAGGTTGACCTGGCTGGCCCGGTTGGTACGGGTATCCGAAACTAGGTTGATATTGTGGTTGGTATTGCGGCGGGAAACCGGGTTGGCCCGGCGGTGGGGCGCCCGCATTTACAGGGTTGTATATCTGAGGGTATATTTGTTGACCCTGTGGTGGCGGGTACTGCTGAGGGTTGCCGTACGGATCTGAAATGTTAAAATAGTTAATAAGCACAAAATGATTAAGAGCTCACCCGAATGCAATATTTTTTTTTATCTTCTAGGTCATGTTTCTCCTTTCTTCTGGGACAATATACCAAATAAATTACTTGGCAGATATTAGTTAATTTCATACCAATTCAGTTCCACCTTTGAATTTATTTCGGACATTCTGAAACAGACCGCTGAAGATTCTAATTACTGTTGAAAGTTTTAATCGACTTTTCACAATACTTACAAGATCATCAGTTTAAAATTTCTAGCTAACCGATTCTCGTAATTTTAAGAACGTTCACAGTCTCATCTCAGTCTCAATCTTTCAAAAACACCCCTAATTTCCCTAGATTTTTGACATTTATTGTCGCTGAGATGAGATTGCGACTAGATTTTGAACGTTTTTAATTACGGCAATTGGCCTTCAGATTGAATTTAGCTCACCTAAGTAACAATTCCGATTTCGAATACAAGACTGATTAGTCTTATATTCGAAATCAGAATAGTTCTTCCGATTCTACGTATGGATACTTTTCTCTGGTACAGACTTATACCAGAGAATAGTGTATCCATAAATAGAATCCAAAAGGCCATATACGAAAAAATCTATATGTGAATTTTTTATTCATTCTCTTAGTTAAAGTGTAGGTAGTGAGCAAACGCGCCTATCCGAATTTTATAAACATTGATGATCTCATAGTTCCAAATATAAAATGATACCGAAAGTATTTGCCTGCGTCGATACGGGTGTAACGTAATCGTGTATGTATATTCCATACTTATGTGCTTGGGAAAAAGGTTCAATTATCCTTAAAAAAAACACCTATAGGTCTATTTCCTTTATCATTAATTAATGATGTAGGCAAGATTACAGCGTTGCAATTGTCATAATATCTACCTAACATTGAATAATTATCCGTATGTTTCTGTGTGAGCGATGGAATCAGCCCACCAGAAAACTACCTACTCGTATTTGTGTACCCAGCTGCGTATTTTTTTTTTTTTTTTTACTAGCCTACGCTGTCCCACTCCTGGGCAAAGGCATCCCTCCACTCCTTCCATCTTTCGTGAGCCCGCGCGTTCTCCTTCCCGTTTTGTCGGAGCTGGATAGGTTCTGAGAAAACTGGAAGGAGCTGCCTATTTTTTTTTTTTTTAACTTTTCCTCGCCCTAGGAATTTCTCCTGTATCGTGGATGCGTTTACAAACATTTAAACTCACATACACAAACAGCCAACCCGGAACAATTACTTGTAGGTCATACAAATATTTGTTCCGTGCGACAATCGAACCCGCGACCCGCAGCGCAGCAGTCAATCGCTTAACCACTGCGCCAACCGTGCCGTCGAATTTTGTTTTGTATTTTGGAATAAAATATAAGTTCCTTGTTAGTCTACAGTTATCAGACCAGAAACCTGTCGTGGCATATAAATTTTGTGGCGAGTATATCTATGTATATAGATATGTATATAGATATGTATATAGAATAGAAGAAAAGAAGATCAGGAATAATTATCAAGCATAATCAGCCTATAATGTGTCCACTGGTGGTAAAGGGTCACACAGGCCTCCTCTCTATGATAGGGGGTGGATGTATTCCGATCGAACTACGAAAACTGCCCTTACTAAATAAGCCTTAATGTATAAGCGCTGCCAAAGTCAAGTTGAAACCATAGACATGTCGTTGACTTCTTTTTAGCGTATCGATGGCAAAAATATAGTTTTTTTTTCTTACATTTGTTTGGCTTATAATTCACCAACGCGGATAGCATTCGTCGTGTCGTTGACTGTTGCTGTGTCACTAGATACAACACCCTGATTGCGTAACACACTTAATTCCAATTACAATCGGAATAATTTTGAAGGATATTGCTAATCCATTGCTTCATATGTTTGAAAAATTTGTCTGCTCAACAATGTAAATGACGCAATGAATGTTGTTGAACTGTCAAAATGAAAGCCATTGCTACTATTACTGTATAACGAAAATAGCACACCCCTTCTCCACTGTTTGGTACTTTAGTGGAGGGACGTGTAGATATTTAGGTATAACGAGGTAAATATGGTATAATTAGTCAAATTAAAGCGCTCTTCCGCTCCTAATTTGCTATGGTCGACAACGATAATGTCTTTGTAAAACTTCAGATTATGGAATGCAAACAATATATTGAGTGAAGCAGTTATCAATAGCTATATTACGCGCGACTTCATCTGCAATCCAGGATGAAAAGTAGCCTATAACGTTCTCCAGGGCATAGTCTACTCATGTGCCAAATTTCATCCAAATACGTCCTGCCGTTTTAGCGTGAAAGCGCAACAAAAACAAAAAAATCAAATCTTTTCTCTTTATAATAATATTAGTTTAGATTGAGTACACCATTCAAGAGCCAAGATGGGTAGGCGACCTACAAAAGATGGGGGAAACCTGGATGAGACTCGCACATACCAGGAAGCATGACACAAAAGGGAAGGGTCCTTAACTCAGCAGTGGGTAGAACAAGGCTGCCAAAGATAATGATGGTGATGTGATGATAGTATGTTTATAGAAAGTCCTCATTTAATAAATTTTTTTTAACGATACGCTTCCGGTTGCGCGGTATGTAGGTAGATAAAAAGTAGTTGTCCTACCCCAGGGTTTATCTCCATACCAAATTGTATCAAAATCGGTCCAGCCGTAGCCGTTTCGGAGATTAGCCGGAACAAGCAGACAAAAATTTTAAACATTGATTTTTGTTATAAGTAGGTACCGTATGTACTTATAGATGCATTTAGTAAAAAGCTGTTATTTTGACATTCAAGCAGACACTTTGTTTTTATGTTTTTGTATAGAGTATAAGTAGATATAAAAGAAAAAAACAAGAAAGAAAAATGCGTTTATTGGCATTACACAAAATGAATACTTACACCTTAAAACTATCAAAACAGAAAACAAAAAAACAGAAAAGATAGTCAAACGATACCATTTTTAGGGTTCCGTACCCAAAGGGTAAAAACGGGACCCTATTACTAAGACTTCGCTGTCTGTCCGTCCGTTTGTCACCAGGCTGAATCTCAAGAACCGCGATAGCTAGACAGTGTTGAAATTTTCACAAATCATGTATTTCTGTTGCCGCTATAACAAATACTAAAAACAAAATAAAATAAATATTTAAGGGGGGCTCCCATACAGCAAACGCGATTTTTTTGCCCTTTTTTGCTCGATATCAATAATGGCAACCAGTAGGCACTTGAAATATTCACCAAATACTCAGTTGTATTTTTACTTTAATAATAAATAATAAAATTAAAATAAAATAAATATTTAAGGGGGGCTCCCATACAACAGACGTGATTTTTATAGATAACTAGCGGCCCGTCCCGGCATCGCACGGGTGGACATAAGATTTTTTTTATTTTTACCTTTTATTTATATTTTTTTGTTGTTTTATTTTTTTTTAACGCAGTACCACACTATCTATTTATACTTACAATCCGAATTTGTTCATCGTTGTTTTATTTAAGTAACGTATTTAATCTTAAGTGAGAGAGATTACTCAGTATTTTTTTTTATTTACATTTTTACAACAATTTACATTTTTATGTGATCCTACCTAATGAAATTTCCTAAGTTTTTTATATATTTACATTTTTTATTTATATTTTTTTATTCCCTTTTTTTTTTACGTTTTTTGTTATTTTATGTTTGTGTATTTATTTTTAAGAGTATTTCTAAGTTATTTTAATTTTTACATTTCTCTATTTACATTTTTATTTTAAAGCTTTAGTTAATTCTATTGGTTGTTACTTTTATTTTACAAAACTTTTATCTTAAAGCTTTACTGTACACTATATTGGCAGTGGTATTTGTAAGTGATAGCAAAACATATTGATTTTCAGGAGATCCTACTCGAGAAAGGGCACAATATAATTGCCCATGAGACAAGCACTCTTTTCTTAGGTCGATGCCAACAATCGAAAACGTTTGTCCCTGCGATTTGTTTATCGTAAGGGCAAACGATATCTTCACAGGAAACTGTAACCTTTTAAAGGATATAGGCAAATCCGTCGGAATCATCGGGATTCGCGGAATGTGAGCGAGCTGTCCGGCCGCGGGCCCAGTGATGATTGTTGCTACTATAACATTGTCTCGTAATTCCTTATCAAAAGCCTTGTGCCATTACACATACTGGGAGGTCTTTAATTTTTCAATAACATAATGGGAATACCTCCTTTTAATTTCAGTTCGTGGGGTGGCAAGCCGGCAGGATTGAGGGAACTTAAAAATTCTTGTGGGTAGTGCACTGTATCTTCGATGTTGCACACGGTGTCAACAGATTCGTAACATTTAAAATCACTCGGTACTTTTTCCTTAATCATTCTATTTATCTCATTTACTCTTTAAGAATTTCTAGACTGTTAACGCTCTCTGATTTGTGAGACGATCTGAATTTTCAGAAGTTGATTCTCCAATACGTCGTATTTTTGCTAATCTCGCTTGGGAGCAACTTTTAGAAAGTTGAGACCTTTTTTTCCTAGGCATATTGTTGACTTTTTTTATAAATTAGATAAAATAAGGATAGAACGTTTGATAAATACTTACTATTGAAAAAGTGAGAAAATACTATAAATAATAGACAGTAAAGCGTGAATAAATAATTTATAATTAGTTCTGAGAACAACTTTTTAACTTGGACCAAAAAAAATTGCAATTGAAATAGTCAAAAAATATTCAATGTCGGTTACGTCCGCTGCGTAGGGAGAGGACCGCACGAAAGAGCCGCGCGGCTACCTATTTAATAGATGTGCCCGCCCCTCTCCCGCACCGCTGCAATCCCTGGCTAGCATAGAAAAGGCGCTGCCGCGCCGTGTCGTGGCTGATCTGTGACTTTTTAAATTCCTAATATCTTTTGAATGGAATATACGATTTGAAAAATTCAAAAAGTAATTTACAGGTATCGAAACAATTTTGAATACAAAATAATTTATTTCGATAAGAATTAATAAAAAGGTATGAATAACATGCACAACGCGACAGCGTTTATTTTTTCTATTTCTATGACTTATTAAATTCGTAATAACAATTCAAAAAGAAATCTATATGAATTGAAACAGTCTTGAAAACAATATGATTTATTTGGATAAGGATTTAAACAGAAGTATGAATGGTGTGGTCTAATTTTGGTCGGTAAGTATTTCTATCTACTATTAAAATGTAAAAAGTGGTTATTGTGACATAACGATAATAGTTGGACATATCGTATCGCGAAGTTTTTTGTAGATATTGATAATGTTCTTGTAGAACATACTTTTGTTCTATCATCAATAGTTTCCGCAGCGCATGCGACGAAAGACGTTTTAGGGCCACTCAGGGTGAATGTAGCTTTCCAATGGTGAAAGAATTTTTGAAATCGGCACAGTAGTTTTTGAGTTTATTCATTACAAACATACACATACACAAAAATACAAATCTTTCCTCTTTATAATATTAATGTAATAATATAATATATATTATTATTATTATATTATTAGTATTAGTATAGAAGTATGATGGTACGGAACCCTTCGTGCGCGAGTCCGACTCGCACTTGGCCGGTTTTATAAATACTTAATTCCAAGTGGGTATGCGCATTTAAATTCGACCTGAACTACGACTTTCCCGCCGAATTACTAAAGATATGGGGATAATTAAGGCATCATAATTGTTTACTAAGATCAACAAAAATCCGAATACTTACCTACTAAGTAGGTACCTACCTACGTGGTAATACCATAACAAGACTGTTACATAACAAGCATTATTTTGGAAAGCACGAGAAATTGCGAGGCTATAGGATGTTGAATGATAAACAGAACAAAAGTACCTAAGCAAAGTAAATATTATGTAATTACATAATATAATACCTACTCTAGCGAAATAAGTACTTTATTTGAGGGCGTATTCAGCACGCGTAACATGTTATGGCTGATTCTGGCTATATTTTTTATCTCAATGTCTCAAATCCCAAAATAAATGCGAAGATAAATCACGCTAAGTATTTAAAAACCAAACACCATAGTACTTACCTTTACCTTTAGTAGCTATAATTATACAAACTCTACGCTCCTCAGCTCTTATATGAAATATTATTGTTAAATTCTTAATAAATTATGCGTAAACAAAAATATTTTATTTCAAGGTCAACGTCCTTTTGACCCACCCAAGTGTCTTCACAAAAGAAATACCTAGGCTTGCGTTGAGATGGCACCAGTATAGCTACGTTAAACATCTAATTACTTACTAAAGATTCCAATTAGGAACATGACAATTAAAAATTCGTTAACTAAGTAGGTAGGTAGGTACAGACAGATACCACACTTAATTTCTGATACCGTAATGATGACCTATCATAACGAACTATCATAATGCAGACAACTGCTTTCATCGGTTTCTATGAAATAACGATTCATATAATACAGATGGGTAGGTACTTTATTACATTTGTACCAAAGTGAACAAAACTGATGCAAAAATATTGTGCAACCGGCAAGCATCATTTTGGAACAACGGCGTCACATGACAACGTGTTTGTTTTCTATAGCGTTAGTTCATAAACATAACCTAAGTAAACCACAAATACCATCAATACATCTAAAACTTAAAGAAATCTTAGAGCATACTTACACCCAGACATGTTGGAAATGTTTTAGTAATCACAGCACAAATAAATGAACGAACGTGAAACAGCACACGAGCACAATTGCCGACTGCCGGGTCGCGGGTGATACGCAACAACAAAATAAATAGAATGGAATGACGCGGCCTTTGCCGGAGTGCCGGAGTGTCAGCTTCGAATTCAAAATGGTGGCGCAACGGAGGGCGCGGGAGCGGCGGCGGTGCGGCGGCGCGGCGTCGCAGAAGCACGGGAGGGAGAGTAGGAAAGTCACAGATAAAGTAATAGTATGTTCCGTTAAGGCGCCCGCGGACAGCTGAGCGGCAATTCTCGTAATTTTAAGAACGTTCACAGTCTGATCTCAGTCTCAATCTGACAAAAATACTTCTAATTTCTAAATTTCGAGAATAATTGGCCTTCTGATTATAAACAACTAAACTGTAGGCATTTGTTTTTTTAATCGGTAGGTACCTATTCAGTGCCAGCCAATACTCAGTCAAGTTATTGTACTTACTCGTATTTCATGCAAATAAATAGTCAGTTCTTATTCTTATCCTTATTATCAGTCATAGGAAAGGCCAGTTTCGCCCTACTGTTAGTTATGTATTCAATGACATGTTAAGTATTTTAACATGTTTATCAAACCTGCCTACAGTATACTTATCCTCGACAGTCGGAAACTTGTTCCAGTGGCTTCTAGTCTGCCAACTCTTCTCCAACCATATTGTTCAGTCGGTGACTTAACTACGTACGTAATTAATAATTTCAGTGTTCGTCCGCTTGAACCTTGAACCCTTTACATAGCTATAATTTTACGACAGTAAATTCTGTCATTATTTTAACTTTAATATTTCATATGTGCGCGCCATCTGTACTCTAAGATAAGAACTGCTTAGCATTTGCTCACAATATTATGAACTCTCATAAAAATCTCGATGGGGACATTGGTATCATACATAATTCAACCAGCTAGTTCTAGATGGCGTAATCATCAATTTTTTATTTCATAGTTATTTCATGTTTAATAGTTTGTGACTTTATTGTGAGTGGTGCCTTTTGTGAAAAAAAAAAATGTAAAAAGGATGACATGGGTCTTTCTTTTTACAATCGGCAAGAGCCACTTGTGTTTGTCGCCTTTATTAACAGTACATCCAGGGGGCAATTCTCGTAATTTTAAGAGCGTTCGCAGTCTGATCTCAGTCTCAATCTGTCAAAAATAACTCTAATTTCCCTACATTTTTGACAAATTTTAGCCATTCATTGTCGCCGAGACGAGATTGCGACTAGAGTTAGAACATTTTTAGTTACGGGAATTGGCCTTCAGATCACATCGATAAAATTGATGATAGGTACGTAATAAATAAAACACCAGTTCCGTCAATTTATTTTGTATTTATTTATTTTATTATTTATATACACACAGTAAAATACATAGGGATATGACATAATTATAATATGAGTACAAAGGTACTGCTTATTTCTTACGAAATTTCTTCCAGCAGACCTGCGAAAGGAGAAGTAAAAAAAGAAATGTAGACAATAGTGTGTGAGAACAAGAAGAGAATAATATGAATGTGTGAAGTCTAAAATAAAAATATTAAATATACCTAATTACACATATAACGCAAAAAATAATATATAAGTGTACTTAAATAAATACATATTACAAAAATATATAAACATTTATATATATATAGAAATACACACGGTATAGAGGAAAGGTATTAATGCTCTTTTAATCAACGTTTAAATAGAGAAATAGTTTTTAAATCACGTATGCTAGGCGGAAGTGAGTTCCACAATCTTACAGCATGGGCAGAGAAGGAATAAGAATAGTAGCTCGTTTTATGAGGATGAGATTTAAGGATGGATCTTAGGTGTGATCTACACGGTGCGGCGCTAGAGCGAGCGTAAGAAAAACGCTCACGCAGGTAGGAAGGAAAAGACGGGTTGTGTAAGATGTTGAAGAGTAGACATAAAATCCGAATGTTCCTGCAAAGGCGGATTGGGAGCCACTTGAGTTCCTTGCGAAGGTGTGAAACATGGTCATACTTTCGAAGACCGAAAACAAAGCGAATGCACAGGTTTTGCAAGCGCTCAAGCTTGTTTAATAGCTCCTCAGTAGCATCCAGGTAGCAGGCGTCGGCATAATTTATAATCGGCTGAATAAGTGTTTGTCAATGTGAACACCATCGAGATATAAAGGCATGAGATATGTAACATCAGTGGCTGATGTTGTTATTGCGAACGAATCTGCTGCCGATGATCATGGCCTGGGATTTAGTTGGGTTAATTTGTAAACCAAATGACTTAGCCTAAACGCTGACGTAAGCCATGTCATGATTCATTGCAGCAATTGCAGAACCCGCGATAGCTACAGTAAAATCTCGATAGAGCTGCAAGTCATCTGCGTAGAGATGGAAACTAGAGGAGATTACTCTGGTAACAGAGTTTATGAAACTTGAAAAAGAAGAGGAGAGAGAACGCTACCCTGAGGAACACCCTCAGTGAGACTACACCAATCAGAGAAGGACTCCTCCAGGCGAACACACTGAGAGCGTCCCCGAAGATAAGAACTGAACCAGGCTAAAGTGGAAGAAGAGAAATTGATAGATAATTTAATATATTATTTAAGTTATTTTAGTGATAGATAATTTTAGTTATTTATTAATCAAAAATCGGTCAATCGGACTTAATCCAGTAATACTATTATAGACAGTGCGAAACTAAAGGTATACAGGGATAAATTAAATAACTTGACTGAACTTCAGAGACGTGATGAGTATTAAAATCTAATGACAATAATATAAAACGATTTTCTAAACTCACTATTTCATCTGGACTACCAGCGGCCGTTGACCCCATAATCAGCTGTACAACTTGAAATTATGAGATTGGATTGATTGCACGCAACATCATGTCTGTGATGTTTCGTCAGTTAATTTAATTTAGACTTGTCTAGTAGTAATAAGGTCATGCTTTTACTCTAAAATCGCGTGGCTATAAAAGTACTGAATCATGAGAACAGTGTAGGATATGATTCGTCCGGCGAAGTTCATGACAATCCGTATATTTATTGTAAAAACGTTCGCAGATATATCTAGTTTGCGCGAAGCTACCAGTGTTAACATAGTTTTCACTTGACTAAACGGCTGATTATCTGGAAAGAAAACATCGTGGAGGTAAGAAAGTTACAAAATACTTGGAAGGGTTTATTTATAAAAGTTGCTTAAAGTCAAGAGACATTTAAACGTTAGAAATGTATGGTTAAACAGTTGCTAATCATTATTTAACTTTAAGCAACGTACATAGGTATCGTAGCAGTGGTGGCCCAGTGGTAACGGACAAGAGTTACAAGTCTTAGGTCGTAGGTTCGAACCCAGACAGGCGCTTTACTTTGTGTAAATTATTTCATCACCGCTGCTTTTAATACGGTGAAGGAAAACATCGTGAGGAAACTGGCATGTCCTAGAACCAAAAATTCGAAGACATGTGACATCTACCAACCCGTACCGGGCCCGCGTGGTGGATTACACTCTAACGTTCCCACTGCTGGGACACGGGCCTCCTCTCTGTGAGAGCTGGGAGCGGGCCGTGATCCATCACGTGGGCCTAAAGCAGCACCCTAATTGCGTAATACACTATCGATCTCAATCTGAATCATTATGAAGGATTTTTCTAATCCATTAATTCATATGTTCGAAAAATGTGTCTGCTCAACAACGTAAACAAAGCAATGAATGTTGTTGAACTGTCAAAATGAAACCCATAAGAAGTGTGTTACGCATTTCCCCCGCAGGTTGGTAGATGTCACATGTCTTTGATTTTTTTAACCTAGGACATGTCGGTTTCCCTACGATGTTTTCCTGCACCGTTTTGAGAGCAGTGGTGATGAAATAATTTACACAAAGTGAAGCGCCTGTCTGGGTCTGAACCTACGACCTACAACTTGTAAGTCGCGCCGTTACCACTACGTCACCACTGCTCCTTAAGGTAAAAATGCGGACTTAATGCCATGTATTAAAATCTTACCTTCTTCAATCAATTGTAAAACGTGCAATAACAATGCTGAAGTTTTCTTCTTTTCTATTATGAACATCTCACACACGGTTGCCAAAAATATAGTACGGAAGTTCATGCACGAATAAAGAAATAAATCACTCAGGAATAGTTCGGAATACTGCAAAGAAAATGAATTGTTATTCTTTGGAAAAAAGTACAAGCGAACGATTTACACTCGCATTCGTGGGAATTAAAAGTTGCTTGAATTAGTCTTGCAACATCAGAATTTTGCTGGAAACAATTTTTGGGGCAAATTTTTCCAATGTCAGCAAACCTTGTCTTTTATCCGTAATATTGACATTTGACAATTTTTGTATGAAAAAACAGTCAAAATTCGAAAAAAGTTTCTCGGACAAAGATATCTGCAGTGCAATTCTGTAACCACTCATCGTCAACCATTTCAACTCATGCTAGGGATTGACACTATTGACAGCTCACTCTAAGCTCATTTCACCTAACTTTTCATGGTGAGATTTTTACAGAATCGATCGGTTGGTGTTAGAAAAATCTACCTTTAAAGAATTAAGGTTAAACCGCACTGATCCGAACTACACAGCAGCGAAGTGAAATACACAACCAACGGAAGGCAATGGAGTTCAATTTATTTGATGGTTTCATTTATATGAACACACTGTAACCCCATGCATCATCAACATCGTCATTTCAGCCGAAAGTCGTCCCCTGCTTGCTGCTGGACATAGACCTTCCCCAAGCATAGCCACATCGGCGGCTTCGGTGATTCTCGTACTCAGTTACCTAAGAAATTAGTGACCTCATTAATTGTTGACAATTTACAATACAATTATTATTAATTTAATACAATTACCGTTAAAGATGGAGACAAAGATCGACATATCGCCAATAATGTGCATAATAACCATGAATTGTACATCGCAAATACCTGGAAAAAAGTAGGTGATACTTAAAACAGATAAGTAATATTAAGGATAAGTATTCCAACAAATTGCATGAGATCTATTAGTACCTGCCCACAGTATATTACATTAAAGATATGAATGCAATCCGCCATTTTGTCGTATAATTGCATCAGCTCAGACCAACAACAGTGCAAATCCTCTTCTCGTATTACTTTAGGTTCCATGCAAATATTCTGCAATGAAGTAGTTTTATTCATATCAATTTTAAGCTAAATGAATTCTATAATTTAATTTCCCTTTGCCTTGGATCACTTAAGGACGCTCACTTATTTAAGTGTATTGCTTAATATGTTCGATGATATGGCTAGAAAGGGGGTGACTACCGAAATGACGAATAATAGATAAATATGAAAAAAAAAACGTGTTGCGCCGATCCCAAATAAATTGAGATAAGAGCAGGAGAAGGAAGATGATAGATTTAAGCTACCCGAAACTGTCAAATTTTTCCAATCAACCTTGCACCTAATGCTTTAGCGATAAACTTGAAAATCTATTAAAGAAATTTGACAGATTGTAGTAGCTTGATGTGCTGGCGTCTGTACATGTTTAGGAAAACCAAACGGGTATTTTTCGGGGATTGATTAAATATATGAAGGATTAAATATTTGAAGGGCATCTATGACGTTGTACTGTATGCTGATGATACCTCTCTTATTTTTAAAGTAGATAGGAATAGACAAGATTTTGACGACGTAAACAGTGCACTCTCAATAGTTACAGATTGGTTTACGTCAAATAACCTAGTTCTATTGAGAACTAGGTTATTTGACGTAAACCAATCTGGCGAACTTTAGGTACACATTTCGTTTTCTTGGCATTGGCCAGGAAAACGAAATTACGAAAAATAAACGATAAACGAAAGTTTGTCTTACCGAATGTTAGAAATCTAGGACCCAACATCGTCTTAGATAAAGAGGTGCTTGGAACTGTAGGCTCGGCAATTTTTCTAGGACTAACAGTAGATGTCAAACTTCAGTAGGGACCTCATATATCAAGTCTAGCAGGAAGGCTCAGTTCAGCTGAACTGACGGTGTAGGCAGCTGCCTACACCGTCAGGAAAGTAAGGCAATACACTGACGTTGATACAGCTCGTTTGGTCTATTTTAGTTATTTTCACAGCGTTATGTCCCACGGTTTTCTGCTGTGGGGCAAAGCCGCTGATATGTAAAATATATTTGTCCTTCAAAAAACGAGCTGTTCGAGCAATTTACCAGCTAGGTGCCAACGTTTCTCTAAGAGATTTTTTTAAAGATATTGGTATTCTCACGGTTGCATCAAAATTCAACTTTGCTAATATCTTATATATTAGGCAAAATTTACACTTGTACACTAAAAACAGTGATATTCACAGTGTTAACACTAGAAATAAGGACAAACTACGTGCCCTTTTCACCGGCTTCATAAGGTTCATAACTTATTTGTTGGGCTTGGTATAACCTTTTATAACAAGATACTCTCTTCTTTGCTAGACTTGCCTTTTAATGCGTTTAAAGCTCAAGTAAAATCCAACCTTTGTTCATAGGCAAAATATTCCATCAAACGACTGCTTACACGATAAGAAAAGTTGGTCGCCCTAACTTAACGCAAGACAATGTTTATGTTCTTTCTCCAGAATTAGCTTACTGACAGGTTATTGTTATTGACTTATTTATTTATTTTACTTCGATGGTCTTAGTTTATCATTTGTGACTTCAAGTGAAAGCTATGTGAACAAAACCCAGCAATGCATAAATATGTAAGCTGTCACGCCCTCTATGCCTGGAGGCTTTTATTTGGTTAGTAAGCTTTTTATTTACACTTTAATTTTAATTAATTATTTTTTAGCTTGCGTATGTATAGTTTTTATTATATTTGTTGGTGTATTGGCGTGGCTAGCTGACATATGGCAAATAATTTAATTTTATGTTCTGGTCTTGTAACGTTAATTACCGAACATAGGTACCTAGTATTGTATACAATCAAGTATTTTCTAACTGAACAGACAGCTGTGCTGCTGGGGAGTTTGTTGCGCCATTTCTTCTTCCCAGCGATAGCACTAGGAAGAGGTGAAGGGCGGGCGTTTTTGGGGAACTGTCTTTTGTAATTTTGACGTTCAAAAAGTGCTGATTCTCAGCCTAATTTGAATAAATGACTTTTTATTTGATTTTGATTTTATGCCTTACTTACCTTAATAATAAAGTCGCAAATTGTATCTTGGAATATTATCTTCTTTTGTTTTGACATCGTGTTCTTCACAGCCCTCAGCAGCAATGTATTCAACATTACAATTCTTAAGTAAATATTAACTACGACGAAGTACAAGATCGATCCTTGCAGCACGAGCAAAAAGAAATTTATATGGGAACCAAGGTTTTGTAAGTGAAATTTTCTCAACCAAAATGTGCTTAACACTTGCACGATTGGTAGTACGATCAGTATTATTGAAATAAGACGTCTTCTTCTAAATACGGTTTTAGATACGCTAAAATGTGTATCAATATTATCGAGTTTATTAAATAATTCAACATAGTGCTTTGTGTTGAAAACAACTATGGAGAAAACTGAATAAACCACTTCAGCATTGGTTACCATGCTAAAAGTTTTTGTCAAGATGTTTAACGGCACGTCAGATTTCGTGTCATGCCAACTGCGTGGTTTTATGATTACCATTGAATACACAAGGTAAGCTAAGATAATAAACAATGAGTAGAACTTGCTAAAGAACTTTGTACTGACAACGTAGTTTTTCTCGTATGACACCAATTTTGCTCCAAATATAGACGCGAAATGTATTAATGGTTTTGCAGCAACGACTAGTGAATACGGGGACACTTTCTTATCGACTTCATTTTTGCAAAAGATGTTATCGAATGATTTTTCGTTAGAAAAAAAGAAAACATTTTTTGATGTCTGGAAATCGTTAACGTAAAACATCGTTAAGTCGTCCTTCCTTTCAAAGTGTTTTTATAGTAGTCATTGAAAATGATAGATACGCTTTTATATCCATATCTTTTAATATAACAGATGGATTCTATACCATTCAAGGCTTCTAATAACTCCTGAAATTCATTCGACTATAGTGCAATCTCTTGTTTTGAGTATTCAATTTAATTCATATACTTAATTATTAGGTACGCGTAGCCATCGTACTGATTTGATTTTTTTAGGGTTCCGTAGTTCTGACAAGGAACCCTTATAGTTTCGTCATGTCCGTCTGTCTGTCTGTCCGAGGTTTTGCTACGAAATCGTTAGTACCTACTAGAAAGCTGTAATTTTGTAGGAGTGTGTATATCAATTACGCCGACAAAGTGGTAAAATAAAATTTTGTAAAATATATTTTTTAGGGTAGCTGTAGCTCCCCTACATGTGAAGTGGGGATGAATATTTTTTTTGTCGTCTACCCGGTGTGGGGTATCGTTGAATAGATCTGCTAAAATAACTTTATTTTGGGTTGCTAAAATTATTTTTCGATTTAAAGCTCCATTTACGGAATATTAAACTTCAAAGTGCAAATTTTTGACCCAGTAGGGCGTCCCCCCCCCCCCCTCTAAAAGCTAAACTGCTGGCTTGAAAAATCGGGAAAAATTCACGATGATAGCACATTTCATGAACTTTACAGGAAAATTATAGCGGTTAAGATAACTTTATTAGTTTAGCAGTAATAGTCGTTGAACTTGGGTGTTGGATAATTTTGTACCAAATACAAAATCCAAAAAAGGATTAATGCTAAATTAATCCTTTAACGTGAGTAAGATGAAGTAGTTGCTTGTTTATAACGGTTAAAGACTTTCAATGCAAGTCTTTACCCGTAAAACAAAATATGAAATAAAAATACAAAAAACCATAATATATTATCATAAGTTTCACAATACTGCCACTAGATGGCGCTGTACGTTGGTACAGCACCATCTAGTGGCAGTATTGTGAAACTTACTTTACTTATAGGTAAGTCACAAACGAACATTGTTTAATTTTCGAATTACAATTTTGTGAATTGAAATAATAATCTGACAATGGCAGTAATAGCTGCAGTAGTTGACTGATAATG
Organism: Apamea epomidion; assembly: GCA_947507525.1. NCBI lineage: Eukaryota > Metazoa > Arthropoda > Insecta > Lepidoptera > Noctuidae > Apamea > Apamea epomidion. The sequence continues at coordinate 8,908,135 of OX382238.1, read as the reverse complement.
GCAGTAATCGTACTCTTATTTTTTAGCTTTCGCAGGAAGAAAGTGGTTATTATTAGTTAATGTCTAATAATTCCAATTTAAAGTCGATTTTTGTTGTTATTATTTAAGCCGGGTCCAGACGGGTGTAATGTAAGATTACGTGTAATTTAGCGTCAACAGTGTGGACGGCACATGAACTCAAAGCGAATTGTATATGCGAATCTATTTCAATAGCTGTTTCCACTCAGTTGCTACGAACATGCCGTATAGGAAGGTCGTGATAGCTGGTGGTGCTTTTATTTGTATGTATTTACTAACTGAAGACCGGAAACGTTTGAAGCGTCGATGGTGGAAAACTAATTTGTATAAAGAAGATCTTCTTTACTTGTGGAGCTAAAATCTCAGCAAATAAGTGGCCAATATAAAAACTTTACACGGATGTCGCCTGCTGATTTTGAATATTTGTTAACAATAATTGCGCCTAAAATATGAAGACAAGATACTATAATGAGATCTGCAATTTCGCCGCAAGATAGACTGGCTCTAACACTAAGATTTTTGGCAACAGGAGATTCATATACAAGCCTTCAATACACCTTCAGAATTTCAAAACAGTCAATCTCTTGCATTGTACCAGAAGTTTGTGAAGCGATTATAGAAGCATTGAAAGAGAATATTACGGTGAGTTTTACATATCTGACGGACAGGGCCGTCATCTACCCCGGTCACTGGAGAGAGTGGAACCGGCGAGAGATGTCGTGCGGTGTCCCACAGGGATCGGTCCTGGGGCCGCATATGTGGGATATCGGGTACGACTGGGTGCTGCGCGCCGACCTCCCTAGCGGCGTCAGCGTGGTTTGCTACGCTGACGACACGCTGGTCCTGGCGCAGGGGAGGTCGCACCAGGCGGCGGCCGAAGCAGCGACACGCGGGGTTGCGACAATCGTCGAGAGGATCCGGCAATTGGGACTCGAGGTGGCATTGCACAAGTCTGAGGCCATGTGTTTTCATGGTCCTCGGGACGCGCCACCGCCGGGTTCACAAATAACGGCGGGACGGGTTCACATCGGCGTTGAGCTGACGATGAAGTACCTGGGACTCGTCCTCGACACCGGCTGTCGAGGACGAGTCCCAGGTACTTCATCGTGGAGCACTTCCGACGTTTGGCTCCCAGACTGGAGTGGGCCGGGGCTGCCTTGAGGCGGCTCCTGCCCAATCTAGGGGGACCAAACGCCTCCTGCCGGAGGCTCTATACGGGGGTCGTGCGATCCATGGCCCTTTACGGGGCTCCGGTATGGGCGCGTTCCCTGAGACGCCCTGAACGGGAGTCAACAGCCGACTCCCGGCCACCGTAGGCGCGGGCTTGCGGGCGGCGAGCAATGGGCAGCTCGCCGCCCGGTAAGGACCAGGCCCGGGTCGACGGCGCGTTGTGTTCCACGCGCGCCTCAAAGAGATGTCAGCACGAACTGACGGGGTCCGCTAGGGCCGATGCCGCCAGGGCCGCGGGTTGTTCGAAAGAGATACCGTGGCCACTGGCATAGGCAACTGAAGGGACACGGGTGGGTTTTAGTCAGTAAAAGTCTGACACACCCTTCCGCTCAGCCCAGAGCGAGAGAGGTCATTTGATGATTTCCCACCCAAAAAAAAAAGGTGAGTTTTACATATTTTTATTTATTTATTGAAAAACATTATAAGGTATTTGAATTTTATATTTTTAATTATATAGTATTAAGTATTAGAAAATTTTACTTATTCCAAAATTCAAATTAGAAAGTTAAATCAAAAAAGATAAATAATAAAAAAGAAACTCATTATTTCAGCTGCCAAAAACAGAGTCAGAATGGATCCAGATCTCAAACAGATTTGATGAATTGTGGAATTTTCCCCATTGTGCCGGAGCCATGGACGGCAAACATGTGATTCTTGAGGCTCCGATACATAGTGGCACAGAATATCGTAACTATAAATCTAATTTCAGTATAGTGATGTTTGCTTTAGTAGACGCGGAATATAAGTATACATTTTTGGATGTCGGATGTCAAGGCCGAATTACAGATGGTGGAATTTTTAAGGAAACTGAATTACATAAAAAAACTAGAAAATAATTCGTTAAGATTGCCTGCATCTGAAGCACTGCAAGGTAGAAATAACGTAGTACCATATGTTATTGTAGGAGACTCTACCTTCCCTTTACAAAACAATATTATGAAACCTTATCCAGGAGAATACCCCAAGGGATCGCCGCGAAGAATTTTTAATTACCGGCTGAGTAGAGCTCGCAGGATTGTAGATAACGTATTTGGTATCTCAGCATCTGTGTTCAGAGTTTTACGAAAACCTATGCTTCTTCAGCCCGAAACCGTGGATACTGTAGTCATGGCTATTGCACACTTGCATAATTTTTGAGAAACACGGCTACATGTAAAAACTTGTATGCACCCCTTGGATCACCTGACAGCGACCAAAATGGAAGATTATGTGAAGGTAGTTGGCGGAAAGATACTGATATGTCATCTTTACTTAAATCTATCTATCTATCTATCTATCTATCTATCTATCTATCTATTTATCTTTTAATCTTTTCTATAATTTACCTACCAGCCTTGTATACATTATGGAATGCAATAAAGTATTGAGTATTGAGTATTGAGTATTGAGTATTGAATAATGTACCTATAAGGGCTGCCTTAACAGCAAAACAAATTAGAGATGAGTTTAATGACTATTTTATGAACGAGGGTAAAGTTTCTTGGCAGAATACGTATTGTTAAGGGTTTTTTTTAATCAAGTCGACGGAAACTAAATATACAGTTACCTCTGTGTTGAGTCGTTTCCTTGGATTATTTCGATCTCCTAAAAATGCCAGCGCCTCGTAAGCAAACCATGTACTTTTGTACGTTTCATCTCCACCTGTAAAATAAATTGCAATAAAAACCCGTTTAAAAGAAAGGAAAGGTAGATTAAAAAAATATTCTAAAAACCACGTTTTTAAATTAAATTAATATATTTTTTAGTCTACCTACATTGTTTATTTTTATTTTTTTGAGGTTAGGTCGGCATTGCATAGATTTAGAATGAAGCAAATATATTTAGAATGCATTGTCATCGAGTTGTGAGCTACCCTGAAAGTTTTAGCCGGATAGCTAATCGGGAAGTTGTCGAAATTTGAGTTGCAAGATTCCAACCGGAACGACAGACAGACAGACAAGTAAGTGATTTAATAAAAACGTGGTAAAAACAAATTACAAGGACGGAAGATCATACGATAGAAGTAATAATTGTACTAATAGCAAGTAAGTGATAATACGTAAGTAATAACTAAATTAATAAATAAAAATATGTAATGCACTAGAAATAATTATAATAAAACATACCTTTTCCAGAACTATGACTCCTCTTTGCTTTTCCTTTTTCCCTTCGATGTGAAGCCAGCAAAGTAATCATTTTGTTCTTGCATTCTTCTACATCCTTTCCCAATGAATGAGCAATATCAACCCAAGCATCGTATTTCAATTTTTTTTAAAGTAATCCGGATTTTTTGGATCCCAAATAACAGGTTTTTCTTGATACAAACTAATAAGTTCAAGCGATTGTTCGTCGCTCCACATCATGAACGTACACACGACACAACCGTCATGAACGTCGTCCAAACGAGCACTGCGAGCGCCTTTGTGTTCGCGCAAAAAACCGACAGCCGATGTATCAACCCGACCGTCGGCGCGAGCGTTACATGTAATGCTCGTAGTGCCGTCCACACGTAGAATTCGTGTTACATTACACGGTGGATTACATTACACGTTACGCCCGTCTGGAGCCGGCTTTATACGGCGTACCGTAAAGAAACTGTGCCGTGTACAACTGGCCTACCCGTGTCATATACAAGGTCACACGATTTTTATACGGCGCGGTTAAAACGCCGTACCGTAAAGAAATCATGGCATGTACAAACGGCTTGACTCTACCATAGAATCTCCAGTATACCTTGAATATATCGTGCAGTTATTTTATCAAAAGGAGTCTTAATTTAAAATAAAATTACATCGTGTATTTAATTATTATAATTTATTCATTAAACCTAGTGCTTGATCATTTCTTCGAAACACAATATAAGTTATATTCTTAATTTTAGAGTGACGAATCACTTGTATTAATTCTTAGCCTGTTCTTAGTTATTTTAATGACTTAGACTTATAATCTAAATGCCAATCTTGATCCCTGAAAAGATTTTATTTATATTAATTTAAAGTTTGTGGTAGCGTGGCCTAACTACAATATAGCTATTCTTTGATATAATTCTTTGATGGGTAGGTACAGTTGTGGTGATATCCTATATTAAGGTATTTATTATGTAGACGACTACTACTATTACGAGCCACATGGCTCAACCGAAGGTTAAGCTACGCTTGCCGAGGTCGGTCCGTGGATGGGTGACCATTAATAGAGGCCCCTCCGTATTTCGGAAGGCACGTTAAGTTGGTCCCGGCTGTCATTCGTATATCTTTGACAGTCGTTACGGGTAGTCCGAAGCCTGAAAGTCTGACAACCAATCATACTAAGGGGTATCGTGTTACCCAGTAACTGGGTTGTGGAGGTCAGATAGGCAGTCGCTGCATGTAAAATACTGCTATTCAGCTGCATCCGGTTTGACTGGAAGTCTGAACCTCGACATAGTTGGGTTATGGCTAGGCAGATCACTGATTATGTGGACGGTGGATTTCCTAACGTTACAGTAACGTTCCGACTGCATATACGTACTCGTAGGTCCCACTGTTACACCTTAAAATAGAAGAAAATGCTGGTTGACAAATTAATTACTTACTCTGAAGCAACAGATTGGGATTTTTAAAAAGTCGTCCGTTTCTTCGTTTATTAAGAGAAACACAAAACTGGAAAAACAAAAAGAAGACTCATTAAAATCCATTCTTCTAAACCAAATTTATAATAACTATTATACTAGTCTTCTCAGCGTAGGTATATTTCGATGGCAAATAAGAAAATTGTTGATAAACTTCAAATGCTCGTTATGATATTTGCTAAAAAAAAATTATGAAAACATGTACGAAATAGCTAATATTATAACGTAAGGAATTTTATCTGTCTGTCTGTCTGCTACCTTTTCACGCCTGAATCACTGAACCAATCGTTATGTTTGACAGACAGCTCCGAAGCTACCTAAGCCTGGAACCTGGAGAACCACATAGGCTACTTTTCATCGTGGCTATGAAAATTTCATAAATAACATGGATAAAGTTTGGCCCAGAGTAGACAAAGACTTTATTAAGTAGATATGTTTAAAAAAAACTATATGCGGCGTAGCAGGGACATCGACGCGCAGCCTGTTACCATGGATTCAGTATATGATTTTGAACATCCCTGCGTCGAAATTTTTCGACGTAAGTAACAAAAAAAAAAAAAATTTTTTTTTTGATTACCGACGAAAAATTTCTATGCTGTATCCTACTAATATTATAAACGTGAAAGTCTGTATGGATGGATGGATGTTTGTTACTCTTTCACGCAAAAACTACTGAACGGATTTGGATAAAATTTGGCGCAAAGATGGTTTATAAACAGGATTAACATATAGAATACTTTTTATCCCGATATTCCCACGGAATCGAAACTTATTCCGGTGAAACCGCGGAGCGCAGCTGGTATAAAAATAACTTGCCATGCGTTAGTCTGGCAGAAACTCGAAAATGGCTCGACCAATTTTTTTTTTTGTTTTGTTCTCCCTCAATACTTAGATTTTTCGAAAATTTGTTTCCTAAACCACCGCGTTTATGAAAAATAGTTATGAAAAACGCAAAGGAACAGTCGAAAAATCGAAAACATCTTCACTTTGTATGGGCGGCCAATATTATTGATCTCACATGGTATGAAGTTCACCGGGGCACCTAGTATTTGAAATCCCGTCCCAGCTTTCGTTACTTCGTAAAATTTTGCATTATTACGTATTATTTTTGAGCCAGGTACTTGGGGAGATATGTAAGAATGTTTCCAATTTGGAAATAAGATGGTATTTGGAAGTTAATTGTAAGAATTGATATGATACCAATACCCACATTTAAAGAATATAAAATATTTTAACTAAAATTTTAAGCATACCCACATTTAAAGAATATAAAATATTTTAACTAAAATTTTAAGCATACTGAATGTAAATATACACGCAGACGAAGTCGCAAGCAACAGTCGTCTTTAATTTGATGTAAGGATAAAAAGCAATTTGCAGTCGACTAACAACTACACTCGACATTAATATGGGTAAACACTTACAACTGAAAAACCATTTGATTATCCAAAATACGCACATAACGGCAAACAGTACGCACAAAATGCCCATAGTCAAGCTGCATAGCTGACAAATGACGGTGCATATGAAGCTGTAAAAATAATAGAGATTAAAGGAGCACATTAACGGTGCAAATGTTTTACGTAAAACCATTAGTCAGTCATTGCAATATAACTCTTATACCACTGTTATATAAGGTGTATCTTATTCATACACGAAATCTCTTAAGGGGTCATTGTATTCATCATTACGAACAACTTTTACTAAAAAAAATCAGCAGGGAACAGCTGATTTTTTTTTCGCGATTTCAGGTTTAGTCCTATAGTAAAAGTTGTTTATAATGATGAATACAATGAACCCTTAGGAGATTTCTTCGAATCGAGTCCTGTCAAATTAAGATACTCCCTAGACAAGTTCAGACGTGATTAAAAAATTGGCTTCTAAAAATACGTCACTTTACGTCAGGCGCCGACTAATTTGACAGGACTAAACTAATATTTATCTTCTGTCCTTTTCTTAATGAAATAGAAAGAAAAAGATGCACTGGACTTAAATTTAGTTTAGTTTGTGAACAAGGGCATCGGCACCAATCCTACTATAATAATATAACAATAATAATAACCCCACCGCCGTATCTCTACGTTGACGTCGTGGTGGGGCTTGCGCGCTCCGAACTCTAGGCTTGTGCAGGAAGAGTTTACTTTGCCGAAACAGGTCTAGGGTGACGAGCCAGAAACCCGCAGGGCAGCATGTGGCGAGCTGTTGGGCAGTAGCGACCCCCACGGACCCTATCTCCCGGGAGAACTCTTATTCCTCACCTCTGGCTTGCATTTATTGGCCGGCTGGAGTGAACAATGATGAGGAACAGAGCTCCCACCTCATTCTTGCCTTTATTGGCCGGCTTGAGTGGAGATTTGCAAGGGCAAACGTGTTCGGAGGAAGGAAGTATTCCAGTAAGATGCTGGTAGGGATCTTGACCGTACTTCCGGGATTGTCCTGATAGCCGTGGAATACCTCTCCACTCCTCATAAGTACGTCAGGACATGTTGCCCCCTTGTCACTACGTCACTATGTGCTAGCGACCATTTTCGGGGGCTCATTATTGAGTGTACAAGTCACCCCCTGCCATTTATCCGTGTAATTTATATAAAACATTGATCAGGCAGGGGCCATAGTTGTTCAATAGTTCTTGGTAACCAGTCAACTTTAGCCACCCAAACCGATAGTCGAACTTTTTATTTTTCCATATCCTACAATAGTCCTTTTTTTTTTTTTTTGTCGCTGAGAAATGCTTTATGCATTCTCGTCTCGCAGGGGACGAGACAGGGTATGTGGGACTCCCTGTCGGAATGACAGTATACCCACTAAAACTCAGCGGTGTTCCCACATCGCCGTGATGGGAGGGCCATGGGAAACCGGCATAGCCTTTACTTCCACAGCCCTCCCGGCGCATGCCCGCCTAGATGGTATGGCGGGCCCCGCATGCCCCCCAGGTTGGGGGGCTACGGGAATGGCCGAGAACACCTAGCCATTTCCGTCCCACACTGGTGGAGGCCTGTGCAATACAGGCAACGGTGCCCCCGCACCCGTTACCTGCTGACCTCCACGCCCGCCTAGCTGGCGAGCCCCGCATGCCCCCCGCGTTGGGGGGGCTACGGCCGCAGAGGATAGGGAGAGCGGCAACGTAACACCGACACTCCTCTTCCCCTGCGGCCCCACCGCGTCCGCCATCTAACGGTGGCGGCCCCGTTAAGGCTGCGGAAGGTAGGGAGAGCGGCAACGTAACACCGACACTCCTCTCCCGCCGCGGCCTCCAATCCTCAGCCGCGATGTCTCCCATACGAGGGACATCGCGGCCCGCCTCAGGTAGGTTGCGATGTCACTCAAGCGGCACCCCAACCTACCCGCTGGCCGCTACATCGTCGGCTTAGCCGCAAAGCCCTGACGAGCGGCCCCCGCTCGGGTTCCTCTTCGCTTCACCGTGGTTCTCCAAGCCACGGCTACTGTGCCCCCCCGCCTCTTCAATGCGGGAACCCACCGGGGGGGGTCCTACAATAGTCCTACACTAACCAGGGGTTGTCCTTGGGTGCATTTGCATAGTGCTTACAAGGATAATCGTCGGTTGGTGCCGCATTTCATTAAAATCTCCTAAGGGGCCTCTGCGAGTTGGCTTCGGCCCCTCGTACGCCTTCCAAAGGACCACGACCCCAGGGTCCCGAGATATGTAAAAAACTTAAAAAAAAAAATGTAATATTTTTTAATTAATTAATATAATATCTAATATAATCGTACTAATATTATAAATGCGAAAGTTTGTATGGATGGATAGATGGATGTTTGTTACTCTTTCACGCAAAAGCTACTCAACGGATTAGGATAAAATTTGGCACATAGATAGTTTATAACCAGGATTAACACATAGGGCACTTTTTATCCCGATATTCCCACGGGGTCGAAACTTATGCGGCTGAAACCGCGAGGCGCAGCTAGTAATATTATAAACGTGAAAGTTTGTATGGATGGATGGATGTTTGTTACTCTTTCACGCAAAAACTATTGAACGGATTTGGATGAAATTTGGCACACAGATGGTTTATAACCAGGATTAACCTTTAGGATACTTTTTATCCCGATGTTCCCACGGAATCGAAACAAATGCGGGTGAAACCTCGGGGCGCAGCTAGTATCTAATAAATAATTATTACCCACCGTTACCAACGCATAAAACTTAGAAATAGAATCTTCCGCGACCAGTTGACTATTGTTTACATAGTATTTATTTACAGACTCGCTGTGAACTTGTTCTGTAGTGTTTTATATTCCCGAATATAACACATGTTTATGTTGCGCATAATTATATTCTATACACAAGATCTTGTAGAATCGAATTCTTCGGAATTACGTTTGTTTGGTATGGATATACGTCTTATAAACGAAACACAGTGGGGTAATTGCGTAGCGCACTATCAGTAGCAAGGGGTTTAATTTTGACAGTTCGACAACATTCATTGCGTTATTTACATTGTTGAGCAGATACATTTTTCTAACATTTGAAGCAATAGATCAACACTATCCTTCAAAATGATTCAGATTGATTGAGATTGATAGTATGCGCAATTCGGGTGCGGGTACTACTGGACATCATTATTACTACATCACTACATATTATAAAACAAAGTCCCTCCGCCGCATCTGTCTGTCTGATCGGGATTAACTCAAAAACTACCAAACGGAAGTTCATACGGTTTTCACCAATGGATATAGTGATTCATGAGGAAGTTTGAGGTGTATAATTTTGTTAAGAGGCCGGATAAAATCATGCCGACTGGGAGCTTTACTGGCGTGCACCGCGTGAACATTGGATGAAATTTGGCACACACATAGCTTTTAACCTGGATAAAGACATAGGGTACTTGTAGTCGCGGTACTACATTACCGTACTTTTATTATTACTTTCCAACATCCACGCGGCAGCAGCCTAGAAAGCTAGTATCTAATATACAGCAGCGCATAAAGTTACTAAATGGTAGTTAATAATACAATAGTTAATTGTACTCAAAATAAAGGCAGAGATAGATGCACATCACACGAAGCGGACGAATTCTAGTTACCCAAAACTGTTGGATATTAATATCTGCTTACTTAGCTGGAAAAATGAAAAGGTATGACAATTAAAATGTGATAACCTACCACATTTTTGTGTGTGTTTGGCTTATTTGCACATAGGAATAAGTTCCCAATACAAAGTCGCCTGTTGCTATCGTCATCAAATTTTATTAACTCACGAATAAACACTCAAACTGAAATATTCCGTGCAATAAGACCGAGCTATAGACATTCATGACTTTGACAAATGGCCACCTATAGAACTCATAAAAAAAATTGTTTATGCTTAGTTAGATAAAACTAATAGACCAAAAGAGTTTAGTTTATTCTTTTTATTGTTTCATGATTTTGACGTCTAAAAGCACATTTCGTTAGACCGTAGGTATCCGTTTGTCCTGACTTTCAGGGGCTTACCAAAAAAGCAGTGCAGTTCAACTTCTGTCCTGCTATAAGAGCTGGTGGTAAGCCCCCAGGTCTAATAATAACAAAACCATGAACTGTACAGCCTGTTCACAAGTATTTTACCTCTGATTTTGCATCACTGTCCAAATCACATTGATATTTATTGTCATTCCAATAAGGTGGCTGTTAAGTTGCTGCTATCAGAAGTAAAATAACTGTGAACGAACTGTAGTCGAACACATTAGATTAATAATAATTAGGTAGTTACTTTGGTAATGGCTCCGTCCGAGCCTTCCGCAATCATGGCAGGATTTAGTTCCTTACTTCGCCACCAGCCAAGGTATACAAGACAGGCTGCGAGGGGAAGATACAAGCCACCTAAGGTTGGAAATATAGGCAAGTCACGGACTCATAGGTCCTTTAAACCCACAAACTAGGTATACGGCTATAAGTTTCTCCAACACATCATTGCAAGGACGGTCTTCCGCACTTCATTAACAACACCTGAATTATGAAAACCGTCCTTATTGTAACAGAATAAAGGCTGAATAAAGGTTGCAAGTTTCTTGCCTGTGGCATACAACAAAATATGACTTGCATCATCTAAACAATATTTACACTGTGCAACTTTTATTGTTGCTTCAATTTAGGATATACCGGCAATTAAATCGCATTGTGTAAATCGGGCTCAAGTTTAATGAGTGCTATTAGTCTCACAAACTAACATTCATTTTTAGACACTATTATATTACGTCGTTTTATAGATGCTAGATTAGCAATATATTAATAATAAATTGGAAAAATATATTGCTAATGAAAAATGCCCAATATCCTCCAAAAGAAACCTTTTTAATATATGTATTCTGCCGTGCCTAGCTTACAGCTGTCAAACATGGGCATGGACTCAAAAGACCGTGTAAAAAATTACTTCTTGCCTGAGGAATGGAATGCAGCATACGGGGGGCCTACTCTGAAGTGCAAAGTGCGAATGTTCGGATCGGACCGACACATGGCCGAACCGAATATTATTGAAAAATGCGAAAAAAGTTCGTATCGGCTCAGTTGGGTCTGGACCATAGTCAATATTCGAAAGAGTGTAGGAGTGTAGGATCGGAACCGACCGAACCAAATAGTAACTTCCTAGCAGGAAATACCCGAACATTCGGCCGATACTACTTCAGAGTAGACCCCCTGAACTTCCAAGAGAAAAAACAAAAGAGAGCTAAAGATTTGAGGAACATTACCAAACTTAATGTCGCCATCTTCCACACAAAAACATCGAAATGGAGATGAGCAGCAGTGCGATTCTGTAACCATCTCACCGTGAAAACTTAGGTGAAGTGAGCGTGGAGTGAGCTGTCATTCCAACTAATGCTAGGGATTGACACTATTGACAGGTCACTCTAAGCTCACTTCACCTAACTTTTCACGGTGAGATTTTTACAGAATCGATAGGCTGGTCATAATTATGTATGCTCCGCGATAGGAACAATAGGTGGTCTAAAGCTGTAACGGAATGGCAAATCAGAGATTTATCAACGATGACATAGTTAAGACAGCTAGTGCCCTGTGGGCTAGAGACACACGAGTCCGTGACAAACGGAGGAGCCTGGGGGTGGCCTATGCGTCAAAGGACGCGCTGATTGATGAAAACACCGGAGTGCAATAGTTTTGCTTAATTTATTTTATACTATCTGCCCCGGCGAACTTCGTACCGCCTTAGAATATTTTTTTTTTCTTTTGTGAAATATACAAACCTTATCCTGACAATAGCAAACCCAAAAAAAAAATAATATCCAATTTGGTGCAGTCGATCGGAAGTTATGCACGTACATACATTTCGGTGATTCATTTTTATTTATATAGATTGTAGGTAAATAATTTTAGTTTATTTGTAAATAAAAGCTTTATTATTTAATAACTGTCGATGATGACGATGAAATATAAATTTCTTTACAGTTAAATTTAGTTTTTAGTAGGAATGAAAGAAAAGAGTAAGAACAGCGTGTATGAAAATAGGCAATAACTTATACACTATTCAATAAATCATTACAAAAAACCAAAGTGAAATTAAGTTACAAAATTATTTTATGAAGGTTTCGGCTCATCTTGAATATTGATCGTTAATCGCTTTAATCGCTGCTTGAGGCAAAAAAAAATGTAGTATATACTTATTCTATCTTGCCTAAAATCGGTCTTATTTGTCTAACATCATTGTCAATAGAGTAGAGATAATCTTAATAATAAGGTATTTTAAAACAATACGATAAATCGTTAAGTTTGGAATCTTTATTTTGACCATAATGAATTGAAATCGAGACAGATGTGTGTAAGGTACCTCGTGCTTAACGTAACGAGGTACCTTAAATTAATTTGGTTCCGGATTCCTCATTATCATTCTCTTGCGCTTATTGATATTTATTCGTGGTCGGCCCAACATGTCTTTTTCTACCATACTCCTCTATTAGCCGCCATCTCGACAGTCACCCCCTTTCTAACCATATCATCATTCACACAGTCCATCCATCGTTTCTTTGGTCTTCCACTACTCTTATAGTCAATAATAATAATAATAATTTAATTTTATAATAATAAAAATTTAATAATAATTAATTGGTTCCGGATTATGGTGGGCAATTTCCTTGAACAGCAGTTTTTTAACTGTAGGGGGGCGTTCTTCTCCACCAACTGTTGAAAAAAACAAAAAATAAATAAATAGAAAATGTAGCTTCGATTAAAACAATAGGGTGGGGATTATTTTTTTTTTGTTTTGTTCTTTCTCTGCGTCATGTTTACCGCAATTGGACGTATTTTCTTTCTTTCTTTCTTTTTGTAATTGTATACTTGATAAATGTACACAAAGCTACAGTCCAAGACTAGGCTTAACTAATGAGTACATGACCCTGATAGGGCGCATGATTAGGTACCTAGTTAAGATTCAATTTCACCCTCGTTGCCCGTTGACGGCGAAGCCAAATGTTTCAAATCTTATAGGCTTGTTTTATTTGTAAAGCTTGTGTGCTTGTGTCGTCATCTAACGGGCCCAAAATGACGACCATGCTACCCATCCCTTCATCCCGTAATAAGGAGAGTGAGGTTATTAACACCCTAAAGGCAAACACCGGTTTCGCCATTTCTTAAAGAACAGTCTTAAATTCAAGCTTAAAACATCTTGAGATTTAGTCAAAACACTCGCTAGAGGATGGGATGAGAGATACTTTTTAGTTAGTTATATATACATTAGTATCTAGGTATCATGGATCTGAATGCTTTATACAAATAATCAAAAGTACTTACTTTGGACTCCGAAGCCCCATAGTATGAGAAATATCAGCCCAATGATTATCAGCATTGTTAATATCAGACTGAGGATTTGGCAACACAAATTAAACAAACAGCAGCTGTAAAATACAAAATACCGATTTAAGGGCTCGTTTTTCCAACGCCAAATAATTTAATCCGAGGAATAATTTTGAATTTTTGACAGTTCTTCCATACAAAATCTGTCAGACGTCAATTTTATTATACGAATAAAAATTATCTGTGGAATGAAAAATCAGCCCTAAATCAAATAAAATGGAGGTATGTGGCGACATCTATACCTCCATTTAAGAATTCGCATGTACTCTGACGTCACACAAATCCTACATCGCGCAAAAGTTTAGCTCAAAATCAGGATAGATGACAGCAATAAAGATCGGGTCCACGCCCACCAGACACAACACCCGTCTGGTCATATATATCATCGATATCATGAAGTTTTTTTATGTATCATACATCCAGTCTTCAGGTGTAAAATATGTATAAAACTAATGGAAAATAATATAGAATCTAGGAGGTTACGTCCTGTAGTTTCAACCTACCCCAGAGGAAAAAGTCGTGGGCTTATGATAAATTCTTTCTTATTTTCAATATCCTTCAGTCAGCTGCTGTGACTGTAATTTTATAATACCTAATAGGTAATGTGAAGCATGACTGGTTTTCAATGGATTTCAATGTTATTCAGTAGATCAGTTAACAGTATAAATGTCTTAACTAGCCTATTGTTTGTTGTCACCTACTCGTTACATAAAATGATGTGTACGTGCCTTTTGAAAGAGCTCAAAGACTAAATCAATTCACACTTTGTGTTAAAATAATGTAGGTTATACTAGTTTATTCTGTTTCTTCACCGTCGATCCCTCATTGCTCAGGATTGCGACCACATACAACGCGTCTCCAAGTTGTGCGGTCTTTTGGGCTGTGGACTGCTCGGTAAATACTGCCTCCAACGGCCTTCTTGATCGGGTTTGACCATTGTGCTGGTACTCTGCCTTTTTTTTTTCTGGGTAGGAAATCATCAAATGACTCCTCCCGCTCTGGGCGGAGCAGAAGGGAGTGTCAGACTTTTACTGACTAAAACCCACCCGTGTTCCTTCAGTTGCCTGTGCCAGGGGCCACGGTATCTCTTTCGAACAACCCGCAGCCCCGGCGGCATCGGCCCTAGCGGACCCCGTCAGTTCGTGCTGACAGCTCTTTGAGGCGCGCGTGGAACACAACGCGCCGTCGACCCGGGCTTTGTCCTTACCGGGCGGCGAGCTGCCCATAGCTCGCCGCCCGCAGGCCCGCGCCTACGGTGGCCGGGAGTCGGCTGTTGACTCCCGTCCAGGGCGTCTCCTGCGGCGGCTAGGCGCGCGAGGGTGCAGCGATTGCCTCTCCCTCACGCGCTCCGCCTCCTCCTTCGCGAGCATTACTGCTTCGCAGAAGGAGGTGACGGCCTCCCATTCACTTTCGCTCCGTACCATGGCCTGTATGAGGGCCGGACGCGAGAGGTCGCCGCCGCCGATCGCCACCACGAGGACTGGTACTCTGCCTTGAGCGCGTTTTCTTTCCATCCGGCCCAGTATCGTTAGCCGTAGTATTATGTCCGAAAAAGCTGAGGACACGCACGCTCTTGGCATATTGTTGAAAGCCGCTTGCCGATGTTGTGTTTTACCAGTATGTGTTAATTTGTTCATATGGCGATGGCGGTCCATGTTATACAAAGTAGCCTCCGCTAACACCACATCTCGAAAGCATCGATCTTACTGCTTTCGCGGCTTTTAATGCACCACGTTGCCGCGCCATATTGAAAATACTAGAGTACGAATTAGTTGTATTTGGTATTCCGTCGGATGCCACGATTCTTAAAATTTGTTCCCTAAGCTGGTTATTGCACTTTTGGCCATACCAGCACCATGGTAGAGTTCCTGAAGGCAGCTGGCCTCACTCGTGATCAAAGATACAAGATACTCGAACTCGTTGACTTTCTCATAGCTGTCTAGTTATTGGCCACTGCTTATATATATATATTTATATTACTCTAAATAAAAGGTCGGTAGATGCATGCATATTACATGAAGCTGGCGGATTCTAGTTGCCTAAAACTGTTGTCTATTAATATCTACTAAACAAAGCTTTAAATCTTTGCCGCTTAGCTAAAAAACGACGAAAGGGGAAAAGAAAATAGAATGAGATTACCTACCACATTTTTATGTTTGGCTTATTTTTACATAGCAATATTATATTCCCAATATATAGTCGGGTGATGCTATCGTCATAAAAGTTTTTAAACTTAAGAAATTAACATTCAAATTGAAATATTTATATCGTGTAAAAGATTCCACTGAGATAGACATTCAAAATAATGACTTTGACAAATGTCCATCCATAGACCTCCAAAAACATAGTTTATGCTTAATTGGTTAAAATAAAAAAAGAGTTTAATAATACTTTTTATTATGTCATGATTTTGACGTACAAAAGCACACTTTTTTTTTCCTTTTTGGCAAAAAGCTGGGTAGGCCAGCTTTCTTGGCTGGCAGGTCAAAATGCGATGGCAAAACCATAAACTAAAGTCGAAGACATTAAACCAAAGGTAGTTAGAATGTTACAAGGGTCTTTTGGCGCCTAATTAACAATGAAGGTTGTTGGTAAACATTTGTGAGATTATCACAGAAATTTTATTGAAAAAACAAGATAATCACGTTAGTTTCGATTTTGGCCACGCGCCAGAAATTCCTTGTACCGTTATACTGTTGCTTTGGTAATTGCTCCGTCCGAGTCACAGGCAATCATGTCAGGTGTTTTTCATTTGCATTAAGTTCCTTACTTTGCCACCAGCCAAGTTATACAGGACTCGCTGCGAGGAGAATATTCAAGCTACTGAAGGTTGGAAATATAGGCAAGTCAAGGGCCCACACGGCGGTTGACTGTATCTATATACATCTTGAAAAGTTAATAAATATAAATTTCAAAATGAACCCTGACACGCTTCGCAGTGCTTGTTTTTTATTAATAAAGCTTGGTTTTAAGCTTTTTCAGTATTGTGTCGGACTTTAAAGCCCTATTTCTTTTGAACTTTTATTGTTCCTTCAACTTGCACACAGTAAACTTGCATCGTGTAAATGGTTACACGATACAAGTCTCTTGCCCGTGCCATAAAATAAAATAAAAACAACAAATGACTTGCATCGTCTAAATAATAAACTATGCAACTTTTATTGTTACTTCAACTTACGATGTACCACAGGCATTTAAATCGGACCGTGTTAATCAGGCTTACGTTCAATCGATCTTAGAGTCTTACAGACTATCATTGATTTTTGTACATTATATATTACATCGATTTTTAGACGCTAGGTTAGAAGTATATTAATATATATTTATAACTAGCGATGATGACTATAATTTAATAATATATAATTATAACTTAACGCTACAATAACTAGGTACTTATTTATTTAGAATAAAAACTAGAGTAGAGAAGGAATGAAAGAAAAGAATAGGTACAGCGTGTTTGAAAATGGATAATAACTTATACTCTATTTAATAAATCATTACAAAACAGTGGAATCAAGTCACAAAGTTATCTTCGAAGAGTTGCAACTCATCTTGAATATTGATTGAAAGACTGATAGTGATTTAAATCCCTGCTGGAGGCAAACACAATGTTATCTTTTTCTTGACTAATATAGAGAAAGGTCTTGATAATAGCGTGGAGATAATCATAATATTAGGGAACTTTAAAACATTCAGAGAAATTGTTTGAAATGTTCACTTTAGCCATCGTCGTTTGACATCGAGATAGATAAAATGCATGTTCCATTTATAGGAGAAAAAGCAGCAGTACAAGGTAGATTACATTATATTAGTTTCGGATTATTGAAGGTCATTTCGTTGAATCTCAGCGAACTAGGAGTGGTCATGGTTTTGTCGTCATCATCTGTTGGACAAATTTTTTTATTAAAATGTGGTTCCAATTAAAACCTTTGGTTAGGTTCACCTTTGCCTAATCCTTATTTACAAGGTGTAATAAGGTGAACCTATATAGTACACCCACATTACGCCAGTTTTGTTTAAGTCCCATTTAATAGCGGGTGAGCCAATTACCATCAACCAGGCACAAATACGGACTCCGGAAATTCGTGATAGGTAAACCTAACAACACTTTGCCGGACCTGAGAATCGATTCCAGGACCTCATGTTCAGCAGTAGCGTTTGCGACCACTAGAAGCCGTCAATTAAAACAGTAGGTACCAATTTATAACTTAACTATACAGGAAGGGTTTTTGAGACAGGGTAGTAAGGGCAAGTACAAGCACCTTAACGGCTTGTCTTAACTTTTTTGAGTATACCAATTACTCAAAAAAGTTATCAATCAAGTGATCAATCTCCTAAGAACGTTTTCTTGTAGCTGTGTATTCTCATGTTTTAAAATAGCCCAGTCAGCTTGAAAAACGAGAACTTTTATGATGCTATTCGATGCAGTTTCAAATAGGTGTGGAAAAACTTTTCCCATACATTTGTAAGACATAATTGAGTTGGTACTACAGCTTCAATTTCACTGGCATGCGTCAATGCTCGCTTACGGCGAAGCTAAAAGAAGTTTCAAATCTTATAGGCTTGTTTTATTTGGGCCCGTTCCTCCATATCAAGAGCGTTTTTGACACCGTAAACGCCAACACCGGTTCCGTCATTTCTATGACGGCCGACACTGTCATAGGAAATTCAAGCTTAAAACATCTGGAGAGGCAGTCGAAACATTCGCTAGAGAGATATACATATATGAGAGCTAAGTACTCTTTAGTTAATTATTCATTCATTAGGAATAGGTATCATAAATCTGATGCTTTATGCAAAGAATCAAAAGTACTTACCTCCGAATATGACTTTAGTGCCCCATAGGATGAGAAGTATCACTGCTACGATGAACAGCAGTGTCACTATAAAACTGATGATCTTGCAGAGGAGATTACACATGCAGCTGTAAAATACAAAATAAAGATTAAACACACCATTTGTGCATGACATGTCATACTCATCAACATTTCAGCCGAAAGACGTCCACTGCTGGACATAGGCCTCCTCCAAATTTTGCCAAATGCCAATCGCCAATTTGTGCATGACATGTGCGTCACACAAATCCTACATCTCGCAAACAAAGTTTCCAGCATACACACAACCGCCCGACAAAAGCCATCGAGTAGTAGCCGGAGGATCCTCCATTTTCAGGAACTTTCAGCCATGTTCCTTATACCTCTAAAGGTGTTTTACATAACATATACCCTGTCATCATAGCCTATGGTGCATAAAATATATGTGTGTGTGCCAAAAAGAGCGTTATAGAATCGTAGTTTCTGGCTACCTGCATGCGAAAATCGCGTGAGTTTTTGATGAAATCTTTCTTTCTTTCAATATCACTAATCATACTTTGAATAAGCATGAATAATTGAGTATAGCTACTCAATTATTCATGCATCTTTAAATGATTCTCTTTAGCATAACTGGTTTTTTAATGGATTTCAACGTTAGACAGTAGGTACACTCGAAACTGTCAAATTTTCCCAATCAACTTTGAACCTTATGTTTTAGCGATAAAGTTGAAAATCTACTAAAGAAATCTGACAGATTGTAGTAGCTTCATGTGCTGGCGTCTGTACGTCAACAGTATAATGTATTAGCTAACCTCTTCTTTATATGTAATACCTACTCGTTACATCAAATGTGTTTTTTGAAAGAGATCAAGGACTAAAATCAGTTCACACTTTGTGTGTTATATATAACAATGTAGGTAAAACTAGTTTTATGTCCATTGCTTTGCTTGTACACTATTAGAATTTTACGACAGTTCATAACTAGAGTGAAATCGGCCAAAGTATACTTAGCACAAGTGCCAAATACAATGGCAATTCAATAATTGTTGGTTGATTTGTTGCAGTGTCGCATCAAGAAATCAATAAACCTTAAGCCCTTTGTATACACACGTTTTATTTGTCGTGAAAAACTACGGTTTATTCGCTGTGTGTAGATACGGTCTTCAGTGTTGCATGGATCTCTATGGAAGTCTGTTGACCGACACGTTTTTTCTATGGCGTGGTTTATACGCCGGCCGTACCGTACAGAAACTGTCGTGTACAAAGGGCCTTATTCGCACTCATGACGTCTTTGATTTTTCATACTTCTTTGGAACTTACAATTTTGAATTTTATGTATTTTAAGTCGAAGCTTCATAACTAAAATGATATCTAATAAGATGTATGTTCTGTTTATTTAAAGTATTCACATATCTTGATAATTCTTAATCTTTCATTGAAAACGGAGGGTGCTTCGACCAGGTTGCACAATTCTGGCTACGGCCTGGATGTTGATGGCTCGACATGACATGTTTGTGTAACTATAGTCTGTTCCAAAAGTATCTGATGAAAGTGTAAACAAACCCTGTTTAAAATATTGTCTTACTCAATCACTCACAAAATGCAATTAGTAACACATTCATCTATATTTAGAAGGTTTATATCTCACCACATTTTCTAATAACATTATTAAATTGTAACTAAAAAATCATCGACGAAAATTGACGTTATAAAATCAAGGAAATTTTCGAGTTTTTAAGTATTCAAATAAACAAAACAAAGCCTGAGGAGCTTCGGGAATACATAAATGTTAACATAATAGTAATCTCGCGGATAATCTGGCAAACGCGATGTAGAATTCTGTAAGGGTTGTGGTTGCGTTAACTTGAACTTTGTACTACGTTCACTGGCGTCGTAGTAACAACAAAGCTGTATAGATGTCGCCACAATATACAGGGTGGCAGGAACAGCGCCGCGCAACTTGTTACCATGGATTCACTAAATGATTCTTATTGATAACCGACGAATAAAAACTTCTACGCTAGAATCACGTATTGAATTCATGGTTACAGTTTGCGCGTCAATGTCCCTGCCACCCTGTGTACTCTCTCAAAAGTAAATCTTTTACCCTAGCTAGATAAATGTGTACCTGTCGTTCAATTTACACTGCATTTCATAGCAAAACATTGATCAGAGTGTAGCGGTAGAACTTTACACCCTGTTCCTCATACCTCTATAAGAGTATTGCAAATCTTTATGATTCAATAGAAAATTATTATAATCTTATCTAAATTATCCTGATAAAGATTACTATCTTTTATCAGGATAATTTAAATTATAAGTATATAAGAAGATTTATATTATAAGTATATAATGTTAAGTGCCAATTTAACCAACAGTTTCAGATTACGTCTGGGGAAATACATTCCTAGAAGCCTTTTCACTACTTCGAACAGCATTCACCAAATTTACTTTAAAACAAAATAGTAGATTCATTGGTATTGTCAAGAGATAAATTCAAAAACAACAATAATAAATCAATATTACTAATAGTGAGTGCATGGTGCTTAATATTTATTTTCACCAGCTAGGACCATAGATTTTTTGCAGACACTTTGTTGTTCATTTGATACATTATTTACATTATTATTATAAATGCCTGTGTTGTCCCACTGCAGGGCAAAGGCCTCCCTTCCCTCCTTCCACTTTTCCCGGTCTACTGCGATCGTGGGCCAATCCTTTGAGAAGGAGTCTAGCTCATTCCGCCATCTCTTTCTGGGCCTGCCGCGCTGTCGTTTCCTGCCATTTGGAATCCACTGAGTGGTGGCTTTTGCATATTGCTGCTCCGACATGCGACAGATATGGCCAGCCCAGTTCCACTTTAGCCCAGCAGTTGTGCGGCCAGCGTCCGCTATTTGTGTTTTGGAACGAAGTATGTATAGAGTTCTTAATGCGGTCTGTGAGTATGACACCTAGTATATGTAGTTCGTTCCATAGCCCGTTGGCAGACTCCAAGTGCGGACTTTTGACGCTTTTTAAGAGACCATGTTTGCGCTTTGTAGGTGAAGTTGGGAAGAATGCACATGTCCATGGGCTTTCTTTTTAGTGAAAGCGGGAGAGGTCCTTTCATGAGATGTTTCATTGACCAATAGTTCTGCCAGGCGTTTTCTGTGCGTCGAGCGACTTCTTTGTCCTGTCTCGCCTGGAAGGATACTATTTACCGAGGTAAATGTACTCATGGACATATTCAACCTGTACACCCCCAATTTCTACGTTGCATTCGGTGCTGTTCGTCAGCTTTGTTGTTGACATGTTCATCGTAAGTCCGACTTGAAGACTGGCGTGGCTCAGTTGTTCGAGCATTTGGCCTAGCTCTGCTGCTGAGGAAGAAAAGAGGACAATGTCGTTGGCGAAACGTAGATTGGTCAATCTCCTTTCCCCGACGACAATACCCTTGTCCTGCTAGTTCGGATTTAATTTTTGGAAAACCTCTTCTAGCGTAGCTGTAAAGAGTTTGGGAGACAGTGGGTCATCTTGCTTGACTCCTCGTTGAACTGGAAAGGATGGCCCGGTGGTATTTATGTCAATCGCTGCTGTACTATTGTGATATATTTTTTGTAACAGGTGTATATACTCACAAATTACTTTAGTAAGCGCACAAGAAAATATGTGGTACCGTCGTTATTGAATGAGCTACCCTCACAGCTGATATCGCATGTCAAATCTAAAAACCAGCTTGAAAATATTCTTAAAAAACATTATCTGTCATTGTGTCTATTGCTGATTTTGTATCTGTGCTCAATAGCAATTTTCCATAGGTGTAAAATGTGTTTATTTCTGTAACTTACTTCCTTTTTTATTTCTTAATTATATATGTTAGTTTATAGTAAAAATCGAAATTTGTTATAATGCTATTGTGAAACGACATTGTTCTCCTCTACCGACAAACTATTTTGTATTTTGGCAGATTTTTTGTATATTATTTTTATACAGATTTTGAATAAATAAAAAATAAATAATTAAAACTCGTAAGTGGGTTCTATTTCGTGTTTTTTGAGTGCCGAGAATTTCGTGTGTTGGCTGTCGAAGGCCTTCGAGTAATCTACAAACGCCAAGACAATGGTAGATTGAACTCTTGATGTTTTTCAATGACCTGGTTTAGAGAATGAAGATGGTCAGTAGTCTAAAGCTTTCGACGAAATCCAGCCTGTTCGGGAGGACGGTGGAGGTCTAATGTGCCTGATATACGGTTTTCAATATTTTTTACAAAAACTTTGTAAAGATGTGAGGTCAAGCTGATAGGGCGATAATTCCCAATATCAGATTTATCTCCCTTCTTGTGCAGTAAGATTATATTGGAATGGCAGAATTTACTTGGGAACATGGCCATTTTTAAGAATTGAGTTAAAAAAGGTTGCATATGTGAGGTAATAAGGTAGGTTTTCCGACTCGAAGTGATTCAGTAGTGATACCATCTTCACCAAGACTTCTATTATATTTCATGCTGCTAAGTGCTTGGTGGGCTTCATAACCGGTTATTATCGGGATATCATCTGGGCATGCGTAAGCTTCTGCTGTGTGTTGAATAGTTTTGGTGTCGGAATACAATGATTTATAGTACTGTGTACATATTTCAATTATTTTGGCCCATCTCCCTGTCTCACACCGTTGTTGTCCTTTATGTGAGTGAGAGATTATTTACATTACTTACATTAAAAAAAATAGTGTGCATTAGGTACTTAATTTTTAATCTGTTATTTCATTGCACAATTTGTTTACATCACACCTCAGACTAATTTATTGAATGCCTTAAATATGCTACAAATTTTAAAAACGTGAAAGTTTGCATGGATGGATGGATGTAACGGATTTGGATGAAATTTGGCACACAGGTACTTTATAACCAGGATTAACATATGTGATATTTTTAATCCCGATATTACCACGGGATCGAAACTTATGCGGGTGTAACCGCGGGGCGCAGCTAGTATTATATAATAGTATTTGCAATAGTTTCTATTGAAAGGGTAAGGTATTATTTTAATGCATCTTAATGCAACGACAGATGCACGTCGCCATTTTGAAGGTCGTCTTATAGAAAACGCTAGCAGAATACTTACTAGAAAGTCGAGGTCGTTGGCAGCGTCGAATAAATTAAGTACTTGTTATAGGTAACAGTAGCAAAAAAACATGCAATTGCAAGTTTACTCATATTTCTTGTTAATAATATCAGGGCTGCCTTTAACATATATGTGGCCCTGGACACATTAGGATAATGGGGTCCCAATGGAGAATACAGGATTCAAGAGCGAGCGAAGCGAGCTCGAATATTATAGCCCGGGCCAAGTTAGGTATTCTTTTGACAGCCTCTAGCTGCAACGCTGGCAGGAACTATAAGGCCCCAAGGATTGCGGGGCCCTGGGCACTTCCCAGACTGACCAATGGAAAAGACTACCCTGAAAGAAGAGGCAGCTCTATTACCTACTACTAAATTAATTGAAAGAAATGCATTATCTAAGATTCCCGAGTATTATTGGGTTATTGATTCAGATTTTGTGAATTTTACGTATAGGTAAATAATTTTAAATAACCTATCTATGCTTATGTTAATTTTTAACTAAATCTATTCAGCGATTTCGACGTGATTCAGTCAGAAACATAAACATTTTTGCTCGATTTGATCATTGATATGACATATAGGTGGGTTGATTGAGTAAGCATGGATTTTCCCAAAACCAACAATGACAAATTTTTCATTATCCTCATTACAATTTACTTGTGAAAATACTGTTGGCTTATAATTACTATCATGCTTATTTTGTTAACTGATTTAAGATAAGATTGTTAGATAAATGTTCTATTGGAATGTTTAGTTTTGCCATTTGCTATCTTTTACCTACGTGTGTTCATACTTATCGGTGGAAAAATTATTTTTTTTACAGTATTTTACAAGATACTGATAATATTTGTGTTTATAACCAGTGAATTCTTAGAAACGCAAGATAATTAAATGTTCAATTTATAGAAAATAAAGTAAGCATGTTTAGTGAGAAGTGTGAAACAACAGTAATCACTATCAGTTTATTTTAAATGATTCTGTTGGTAACAATACCTGCGCTCGGTTGCATTATGAAGCTGATTGGTCAATGCTGTTTACGTCACGAATGTACCAACCGGTGGCGAACATAATATGAAGCCAGTGCCATGCTCTGACAGGCCTTGCATATACGGATAATAATAGAATGCCTAACGATAACCATTTCTGTCATAAAAATCTCTGCTGATCTTAATCCAGTACATACAAGTGATTATATTAAAGTATACCAACAGTTTTTTGGTCTAGTCTGAATGCTTGCTAAGCTATAACGTTTTGTGTCAAAAAGGTGTTTATTTGCGGACAAAAGAATAACGTTGAAATTTGTGAAAAAAGTGCATGCTATTACAACGATTTACTTTCTTGCATTAATTGTAGCATAATTTAAAATAGTATGATTCTTATATGTTTCCTACAACTTTACGCTTAGCCAACAACATAATTGCAAGAAAATATTTTCGTCGCGTGTGTTTAATTGAATTGTGCACTGCTGTGTTATTATTGCTCATTTTTCACACAAATTATTTAGTGAACAAAACACAGTGTCACTTAATGGAAAACAAAAAACAAAACATAATGATAACTTACCACATTTTGTTGTTTTAATAGAAATTATTCGAATCACAGATTGTGAGATGGGCAGTTGTGTACTACTGGAGTGAAGTGACCGTTGTTACTGATAAAAACTACATGTAACAAAACTTATCAGCATTTATCTACATTTATCTTCGACGATCGATGCAACATTTCGGTACAAAAGATACTTGGACCGGAAAACACCTGAACATCTGTTAAAAAAACGTACCTATATTTATAGTTACGATTTACTGAGTAACATAAATATAACATGTATCAAATTTATGAAGTCAGTTACGACTAAGTAATATGATATATCCTCACTTTTTTGGCTTCACAAAGAGTTTAGGTTTGTTTTTTTTTTAATGTAACTGGCTGTCAAGTGATGTCCTGCCAGCACTGGTGTCTAACGAATACTGAGCAGTTGTTTAATATTGATTGGCATATATATCTACGCGAATGCACGTCAGTTTCCCAGATTACAGGCTATTGTATATATTTTTTTTTGTATATCACTTTTGTTTTAAATTTAAATGGCTACGTGTACATGAGTGTGAGCACGATGCTATCTATAACATAATTAATTTAGCTGTCATTGATTTATTTTTAAATCGTTATACCTATTGCTGCATACTAATGTTATTCTAGGTGCATCGTCTTCACTGTATACAAAATATTGTAAAGCATATTTAAAAGACCAACTGTGGAGTTTCTTGCACATTCTTCTCCATACGAAACTACTCTTTGAAAGGGGCGACTAGAATCAATTTTATTTTCTGTACATTTTGACGTTCAAAAGTGCCTTAAATGCCTATTTGAAAGAAATTATTGACTGACTTAACCACTGAAATTTTAGTTTATTTTTAAAAGGTGGAAGGAGAGTAGGGAGGCCTTTGCCCAGCAGTGGGACAGTAATGGCTAATAATTATAATGTCTTCTGGATACGGCTCGCATTCTCAGGAAGTTCCTCTTTCTGGAGCCCTGACCGCCGGGTAGCTTGGACCCTGTTCCCGATACCAGCGGGCTACTATTTTTTATATAATTTTTTTTTTTAAATTTTTTGTTTATAAAAATATTAAAAAAATGTAATTTATAAGTATTTAAGTGAAATAAAGGAAATAATAATAAATTAAAAGCAAAAATTAAAAATCTTTAGTGGGTCAAAATGTAACTTATCACAATTTATATCATTGGTTGCATCATATTAATATGATTATTAATTTATTAAAAGTAGTATAGTTAGTTATTTGTGTATCTCATTGTTAGCATTATCTAGGCATTAATGGATTCTTTGAAGTTCTTGTTTTGTACTAAAGATTCGGCTTATCAAAAAATGACTACAGATTACGGTTATCGATAGATTAACTTACCTACATAATTTTCATAACGTTCTCAATGTGTACCTGTCCTGATAATTATCAGTCGTGGTAGCAAATGGAAACGGCCGCGGCTCACGAGCTGTAAGGTCGTTAGGTTCGAACCCAGACAGGCTACTTTGTGTAAGTTACTTCATCACCACTACTCTCAAAACGATTTAGAAAAACATCGTGAGGAAACTGACATGTCCTAGAACCAAAACTTCGAAGACATGTGACGTCCACTAAGCCGCACTGGGCCCGCGTGGTAGATTTCGGTCTACTCTCTTTCACAGAGAGAAGGTCTATGTCCGAGTGTGGGAACATTATGGGCTGATTTGACCTAGGATGCTGCCACATGGATACCATATTGGGCAATGCCCCAAAAGACAAGATGACAAGAAGTAAGATGGGGTCCAGTTTTAATCGATATCTCCCTTTATTGACTTGACTAACTTTGGTCCTGAATGAAATAGTTTGGTTAAAGTTAGGTACCCGAGACATTTCCAAAGTTATCTAGTTAACACATGGCGGTTAAGGGTTAAAAGCGACGCGACGTGGCAATCGACTTACTACTTAGTTCTGCCATGCCCCCACTCAAGTTGACATCCAAGTCACATAATTAATTAATTTAGATTTGGGTACAGTCGAGGAATAAATATGTTAAGCGTCTTAAGGTTTACTTTTGCTTAGATTTTTAGAATACGTCATTGCCAACATATTGAAAGAAAATGACAGTGGCAAAAAGTAACATGGGGCTCATGTCGCCTTTTCGAACTGTCATTTTATTTTTTTATGCCTTAGCGCCCGCTAAGTGGGAAGGCAATTTGTTTCAAAATAACTTTAGCGGTCCTTGACCTGTCTACAGTACAGTACAACTGCGAAATCCGATGATTTTTACGGTATTTCATTCGTACCAATAGAGTCAAAGATTTGTTTAATCTACATAAAGCTAACATTAGCTTCTGTTAGTGTGTCACCATAGGTGATATTTATCTACGAGGATAATGGTCGTTAAAATACGCATGATACATATTCTACGTAAAATAAAAAACTAAAGGTTTCTTATCTACATGTATTTTTCCAACCTATCTGGATGAAATAGTACCTAATGCTTAGTTTTTGTGTTCTGAATGTGCTCGTAGCGGTATCTACCACGCCCACGGATATCTATGACCACGCCACATGCGAACTACGCATCATACTGACGTCATGCAGCTCACGCAAAATCCTGCATCTCGCAAGCAGAGTTTACCGCACAACTAGCATAATTATATACAACGGCCCGACATAAATCATCAGGCAGTTGCCCACCAAACACAACACCCGTCTGGTCGGAGGATCCTCCCTTTTCTATGGAGTATGAGTGAACTTTACACCCTGTTCCTCATACCTCTATGCTGATCCATTATGGGATAGGAAATATATAATATGTATAGTACATATCCTACTAATATTATAAACGTGACAGTTTGTATGGATGGATGTTTGTTACTCCTTTACGCCAAAACTACTGAACGGATTTGGATGAAATTTGGCACACAGATGGTTTATAACCAGGATTAACATATAGGATACTTTTTATCCCGATATTCCCACGGGATCGAAACTTATGCGGGTGAAACTGCGGGGTGCAGCTAGTCGTTAATATGGCACATCGAACTTCAGATAGAGACGCTCTTAAAAGTTGAACTTTTTCTAAAACTGTAATGTAACTCGCCGAACGGTCGGATACTGTAGGTAAATATATTTTTTTTGTTAGCTTACATAGTGTCCCACTGCTGAGCAAAAGCCTCCTCTTATTTCTTCCAAACCTTATCTTCTTGTGCAATCTCTGGCCATGTTGGCCCTGCAAATGTTACCACATCGTCGGACCACCTTCGCCGTGGTCTACCTCGACGCGGCTGTCGAGGTAGACGTGTTGTCGTTGTTGTTTAATGCTACTATTTAATTTTATTCCATGCGAACGTGTTTACATCAACGCGCCTATTATAATATATCACTGTTTATCGGAAGAGCCTATTCGAAATAAGCTTATTCTAATTTCGCTTGAATGTACGAATGCAACTAGAGTTATTTTACTGCCAGCCTGCACAACACAAGGTCGACTTTTGTAGACAACCTTTACAGGACCGATGAGAGTTGTAACTACAGCCAACCGTACATCAGAGGTAACACTTGCACTAGGAAAGTTACCCTTACTGCTACGACATAAAGGCGCTGTCAATTTCAAATGGTTACCAAAGTTTGATTGTACTTTCAGTTTTTCATTCATGTCCTAAAATCATCCTCACAATACATAAACTATGCCGAATAACAACTGGAAAAAATAATTTGAACTATTTACCTACTGTATTTTATTTTTATCTCACGAAGCAACGCGCGCTTTACATGTAGTAATCAAGTGTACGAACACGTTCTGAATATGTGCGTGAATATGTAAATAGTAGCACATGACGGACTCACCTACGCACACACACACTTCCGACTTCGTCATTGTCTGGGACGGTACCGATAGCCCATGCGCTTACACACACATTCACAGTGTGTTTGTACACTTGGTAACCACAAGTAAAGCGCGCGTCGCTTCGCGAGATAAAACTAATACACTTGGTAACCACAAGTAAAGCGGGCGTCGCTTCGTGAGATAAAAATATTATTCTCAAGTCAAGCTAGTAGGCCGCACGTCAGTGGTATCAAAAAATAGCTTAGCTGGCCTCTCATTTGTTTAAAACTCCGTATTACACTAGGCTAGCTGAGACAAAGTGTAACAGCGACGACGTGCGGCCGACTATACTTTGATAGAACTGAAAAATTGTACCGCAAAAGAATCTAAATAACTGTTTACGCAATATGGCGACGTAGAACGCTCAAAGATATTGACATGAAATTGGTTCTAGCATTTACCTAGCATTATTGTTATGTAACTAATGTCACAATTGTGGAACAAAACAAATAGTGATTTTTTGAACACATAAATATACTCACACCTTCATCCCATGGGGGTAGGCAGAAACTACAGAACGCCTTTTTATTTTTTATAAATGGCATCTCGTAGTTGACCTTGAGAGGTCGTGACTACTTAACCGGACTATCCTGTGGTTGCCTTAAGAAATCTTAAAGCTTGGGTCAAAACTAATTAAAACTAGGCGACTGCACGCTAAGGGCACCCCCTGTGGGGTACGAACCTCGGCTTAGGGCGTCGCTAGGAGAGGGCAGCAAAGGGACAGGCTGGACCGAATTGGTTACAGAACGCCACCTGCTGCGATCCTTATATACTCCTTCTACTTCGTTTACATCAGCGGGGTAATAGCGTAACACACTGTCAGTAGCAATAGCTTTCATTTTGACAGTTCAACAAAATTCACTGCGGTATTTACGTTGTTGATCAGGCAATTTTTTCGATCATATAATAAAAAAAAAAAATTGTTTATTGGCACAAAAATTTCAACATTGGTACTTAAGTATGGACAGTCTTAGGATGTTTGTTACAATATATATGTACTGATGCTGAATCCCTAACTAGGCCAGGAGCCTGTATCTTGGGAGACAGTGTTCAGTCACAGCAAAGGTACACAATACTGTTTATACATAAGGTTGCTGATTATTACCTGACTATATTATTATTTGACTTCATTATAATTTTTGTTTTATTTTGTTGACATTATTTTGTTTGTATGTATTCATATTTTTAATTATGTAATAATTTGCACGCCGTAAGGTAGACTGTAGCTGATCTCTTTAATTTATGTACAACATCTTATACCTGTACCTACATTCATAGCAAATAAAGTTCTGATTCTGATAAGTTAATTACGCTATTAATTTTAAATTTGTGTTAGTATATGTGAGTCTGTGGTTGATAGTGTGTCGTGGTGTGTGTTTGTGTCTCTCTCTGTGTGTGAGGGAGTGTATGTGTTTGTGTGTACGAGTGGATAAATTGAATTAGTGGGATTATGAATCAATGGATTAGAAATATCCGTTAAAATGATTCACATTGTGATTGGTAGTGTGTTACGCCATTATCGTGTTGATCATACACGCTCGTTGTTTCTTGTGCTTTTATTAAGTAAATTATTTAAAT
This sequence comes from Apamea epomidion, assembly GCA_947507525.1. NCBI lineage: Eukaryota > Metazoa > Arthropoda > Insecta > Lepidoptera > Noctuidae > Apamea > Apamea epomidion. The sequence goes on along the minus strand of OX382238.1, from coordinate 8,877,591 downwards.
TTAATTAATTTTCATCAACAAGAGGGATCACTTGAAGCAGACGGGGCACATAATTACATTTTCGGACAAAAGCGGTTGGGGTGACGTTCAGTAAAATTTATTCTTTTATGATCTTATAACATGATTGAGGTACTGAAATGTGAGGGAGAGATCCTCACGCCTCAGCCACCGAGGGAGACGCTCCGGGCGTCGGGAGCCGCATGACGACTCCCGGCCACCGTAGGCGCGGGCCTGCGAGCGGAGAGCAATGGGTAGCTCTCCGTCCGATCAGGACCAGGCCCGTGCTGGACGGCGTGTATGTGTTCCACGTGCGCCTCAAAGAGATGTCAGCATAATTGACGGGGCCCGACAGGGCCGAAGCCTGCCGGGATAGCGGGATCGTCCGAAAGGGTTACCGCTGCCCTGGTACATAAAGGGCTAAGGAAGGAACACGGGTGGGTTTTAGTCAGTAAGAGTCTGACTGACACTCCCTTCTGCTCCACCCAGAGCGGGAGGGGTCATTTGATGATTTCCCATCCTAAAAAAAAAAAAAAAGGTACTGAAATGTAAAATGAGGGAAGTAATTTAAAATAACTACTCTGAGGAAGTACTTAACTTAATGTTGATTATCTGCGGATTGGAATAAGTTGCTTTTAATGTAAAATATTACGCGACAGGATTATTCCGAACAGAACAAATAAAATGATTCTGGTCTCGTAGTTTTTATATAGTTGCCATGTATTTATGTAGGTATAGGTTTAAGTCCAACGAGGCTTTGTAATAAAAAGTTTTGTATATTTTTTTAACTTTTTCCATTAGAGCGGATTCCCCGGAGTGAGGCGGCGGCCGTTCGCGTGAGAATGAGCAATTTCCTCCCGACCGCCACGATTTCGATCTGACTTCCTGTCTGGGCAGCGATTTTAAAATTTATAGAATCGCTTTACATGAAATTGAAAATAAGAACAAAGGTGGCTCGTGTGAGTGGAAGAAGCGATATTTTTTAACGATGCTCGTGATCCGAATATTTATCATTCGTTTTACGACTAAAAAATACATCATTTCTCATTTACGAAACCATTTTTCCGTGTTTCTGAAAAAGACGACTGTAAAAGATTTCAAAGGAAATAAATGAATTTCAGAACGAACTACGTAGTCGACATTCTTTAAAATTGGAAACCATTCTTCAACATTAAGATATAGAAGCAATTTTTATAGCAACAGTGGCCTTAGTTGGTGCCTTCTAAAGTCTATAAATCAGGGTGATTGCCGATCGGGACCGTAAGTCTCTATTGGCTGAACAATGCGTCGTTGGAATAACGAACTCAATTGTGTTAAGTCAGTTGCACCTGAGCGAATCGAGCATTTTCGTAACGATGCCCCTTTAGTTTTATTAAATGACGGCTACCGGAGACTGCAGGTAGCTACCTACCTACCTTCTTTCGTTGGATCGTTGACGTTGTAATGTTTGTAGGAAAATGTCTTACTTATTAAAGAAAAGACTTGAAGGTTTTGTGGTTTGAGCTTGGTTTCGTATATGGTCCCATAGATGGTTAGTATAGTATTGTTATCTAATTATAGTTGTTAGTTTAGTGTGGTGAAAGTTATCAGTCGTGATCAGGTAGCTTTGTGAAAGATCCTGTGTGACATTTCAAGAAAGTTAGAAAATGTGCCTAAGCCACACGTTACACGGGATCAGTGGTGCCACTTGGGTAACGGCCGCGAGTTACGAGTTGTAGCTCGTATTTCAAACCCAGACAGGCGTTTTACTTTGTGTACAAACTGTACCCCAGTAGTGGGAACATTAAAGACTAATTATGCTACATGTTAAACTGGCAATAAAATATAATGTCCCCAATAGTAAAGAAACCTCAAAAATAAAAATTCGCAACAAAATGTGTTTACATTCCCAAGCAATGGCAGTCCCCTGGTGCAAAACAAATAATAAGGTATACAAGTTTACACTTACAATAACGATACCAACCATAACCTTGAAAAATAGTAAATATTTGGTTTCTGTTTTACTTCATCATAAACAAGATAGATAAAGCTTGATGTCATAATTGTCAGAACTGTTACATTACCTAAGATTGTTAGTCCATGTCCAATTTCCTTTTGTTTAATTAAATTATTAGATAGACAAAACATCTTAAAAAAAAATTGATACAGAGTCAGATTAGCTAGCGAAACATCACAAACAGAATGAGTATAATCGTATCTCGCCCCAATTGGACAAACACCAACCTCCACAACAAGCTGGCTTCCCACCAGGCCTCTCCACGACAGTACTGACCATCTACATGCAATAAACCAAATAATCGGAAAATATCATGAGTTCTATTAATATACATACCTATTTATCTTGCCCTCATCGACTGCTCGAAAGCTTTCGATAGTCTGACAAACGACGCTATATTCGACGTACTGAACAACCAAAAAATCGATCCCACCTACACCAACCTACTTCGTAACGTCTATTTACATAGCATTGCTTCAATTACATTACAAAAAGGCCGGACGATCATTCTGTATCGAAAAAGGCGTAAAACAAGAAAACCAGGGCCCGTATTCCCGTAATTTAAAACGTTCAAAATCTAGTCGCAGTCTCATCTCGGCGACAAACAAATGTCAAAAACTTGTCAAAATGTAGGGAAATTAGACGTATTTTTGACAGATTGAGACTGAGATCAGACTGTGAACGTTCTTAAAATTACGAGAATTACCCCTCTGCTTTCACCCAAATTTTTTAACAGCGAGAAGTGTTTAAAAAGATATCAGCAAATCGGGAGAGATGTGGCATTGAAGTGCGGTTAACAAACCTCCGCTTTGCTGACGACATTGTCGTATTATATCTAAATACAATAGAACAAAAGAAAACATATTTTCTCAACTCATACTTCAAGTAACATCACTACCAGCGGTCGATGACAAAGAAAAAACTTTTTTCTTTTCATGTTATCGTGTTTAGATATCGATACCATCACGTCTGCAGAGTTTCGCTAGCTAGTTTAATTCTATCCTGTACATTTTATTCTAGACGCAGTAGTTATGTATTCGAGTAATATTAGTCTGAAAATGTCATCTTACCGCGTTTCTTCGATTGGAAGTTTATAAAAACAAAACTTTAGTAGTTAAATCAAAATTTTAAATTCAGCAGGAAATTCCATCTCGTTCCATTTAGTTGAAATGAAACAGCAGCAGATATTTTAAAATGAACCTCATTGGCGAGTTTGAAAATTTTATCAAAGCCCAGAAATGAAAAAGACTTCGCTGGTCACAAGTTCGATTCGGAACTTGAACTGCTTCGTTCGAACCGGTCCGTGATTGCACTCCATCTTGAAAATTTCGAGCAAATACTTTACAAGCTTTGGTAAAGTTTCGGGACGCACGATGAGACTTTAAATGAAATATTACTTGTGGGTCAGTTCGTCGGTTCGCTAAGTTCGTTTTGTACTGAATTGTAAGTGTTGGTAGGTAAAATTGTCCTGATTAAAAAAATAGTCATGGTTAAAGATTGACTAACATTATGGTATTAAACTCATAAGTGGTAATGATAAAAATCGGTAAAGGTGGTCGTTTTCTGGGACCTGGCGAACCTGGGGGGCCTCCAAATACAGCAGGCCTCGACGGAACCACAGATCACGGTGATACGATGATCATATAAGATAAATTAGATCAACGTTTTTCAGATTATCTAAAGTACATCATCTTTTATGGGGTAGGTACTGTGTTAAATGTTACAACAAAATATCTTGTGAAATATTGCAATTAAATTAAATTTAAATTTAAATTACACTTTGTAAGCAAGGATATTACAAATTAGAGGATTATATCCAAGATAAGAATGCTTGGAAACATGCTGGTCCTGCTCCATAGGACAATCTCTAGAGTCTAGACAAAATCAAAGTGGTTGCTAATGTAATTGTATAATTTATTCTTTTTTTTTTCTTTGACATTGATTTACATTCTGTAATTACACAACCGGACTTATTAGTCCTTATTTATTTATGAAAGTCGTCTACTTTTAGAATGTTTGTAAATATATGAGCACCATGTATCTATCACATAGTTAATTTATATGTCATGGTTTCGTTAATCAATTTTAATTCTTTTACCTATTGTGGTATAGTAATTTTATTTTTAGGTGCATCGTCTTCACATATAATTATATAATAATTATTGTATGAAAAATGTTGTAAAACATTTTAAAAGAGTAACGGTGGAGTTTCTTGCCCATTCTTCTCCATACGAAAACTACCTTTTGCAAGGGGCGTCTAGAATCAATTTTATTTTTTTGACGTTCAAAAGTGCCTTTTATGTGCCTATTTAAATTAAATTATTTGACTTCGACTTTGATATGTCGTTGTGAGTGTTGGTAGATTGGTACCTACCAATATTGTAACTGTCAGTAACGTATTTATTCATTATGGTTAGGTTGTGGTTGAGGTTGTGGTTGGGTTGTGGTTTGTGGTTAGGTTGTCTTTAAAATATCGTTCTTAGCGATAAGACCGCCCACTGTGTCACCCTTTGTAAAATTTTATATATTTATGTTCTGTAATTTGTATGCTGTACAATAAAGAGTATTCTATTCTATTCTATGGCATAGTGGTCGCATGGGCTACTGTTGAGCATGAGGTCTTGGGTTCGATTCCCGGGTCAAGCAATATTATTGGGTTTTTCCATTTGGAATTTCTCATTAGCAGCCTGGAGTCTGGATTTGGGCCTGATTGATGGTAATAGGCTCGCCCCGAATAGGGTATTTTCCTGGGCAGTAAAATTATTATTATATTTAGTCCGTCAGTTAGATTATCGAAAAATAATGGACCTGTATTTTTTCTTTTGTCAATCAAACAAAAAATTATAAAGCTAAGCGCGTCATAATTTGGGAGTGGGGGGCGTGACATCACGTCATGCTAAAAAGTGTAGCAAGGCGTGATGTCACGCGGAAATTTAACGGGCGATATCTTCATCATTTTTTATATAATTGACAAAAGTAAAAATACGGGTCCAATATTTTTTGATAATCTAACTGACGAACTAATTAGATTTTTTTAGGAAACTAGCCTATTACATGCAGCTTAAAACATAACTGGCCAAATATTGGTATAGTGTAGGTACACCTCTGCCTCACCTTTCAGGGAATACGGGCGTGATGGTATGTTATGTTAACTAACAGTAACTACCAACTATACTGATTGCTAATGATAAAAAGTTCATCAAACTTTTATTAACGCTATCATTTCGATTATAAAAGTATAATTACTTTTATTTATTTATTTATTATGTTAATAACCAACTTATATGAACAGTTTGTACCACACATACAAGTTATTAGTCAATATTAGTAATTACACATGACATACAATCATAAAATTACGTTATAATAAAAATGTTGAACTGGGCCTTTTTGTTGGCCGTAGTTATAAGGAACATTACTATATCTAATGATCAGTGAGATTAGCTGACGGATTGGTAATGGAGTATGTTGTATGTAAGGAAAATTAAGATTTAGGTACGGTATATATAGGAGGGGCTTGTGGCTAAATAATAACAGCATGTGTCGATCGAAGGTTAACCTAGGTTTGCCGAGGGCGGTTTGAGAATAGGTGACTAGTGACCATCCATTATATATGCTATGTTATAAAGCATGATAAGCTGTTGGTCGCGGTTGTCATTTGTAGATTTTACACAGTCTTTACAGATACTCAAAAGCCCGAAAGTCTGACAACCAGTCTTACTAAGGGGTATCGTATTAGCCAGTAACTGGGTTGTGCAGTTCGGGTGGGCAGTCGCTCCATGTGAAATACTGGTAGTCAACTGCATCAGGTTACTCTGGATGCTGACCCCAACGTAGTTGGGAAAAGGCTAGGCAGGTGTTGATGAGGTAGGTTGTAATACATCACCTTATAGATGATGATGACGTAGGGTCACATCACCTTATAGAAAACCAAAGATGAATCGCAACAAGTGCATAAGTACCTATATAGGTGGGTACTAACACGTATGTCGGCAAAACAATAGAACAGACGCCATGACATCAAGCTACTACAATCTGTCAAATTTCTTTAATAGATTTTCAACTTTATCGCTAAAGCATTAAGTTTCAAGGTTGACTGGGAAAATTTGACCGTAGATAACGAGTTAAGTCATTATGATCAATTGACGAATCATAAGTAATTAATGACTATGAATCACAGGAAATACGATTATTTGACGCGTTTCATAACACTGATTACTTTTTACGTATGACTCAGTAATTGATTTATTTTTTCATTATACAACACGTTTGTGAACACCTGATGAAAACATCGTGAGGAAACCTGGACTTAGAGCTCAAATAAGTCTGAAATCGCCAACCCGTTTTGAGTAAGCGTGGTGATAAATGCTCGTGCCTTTGTATTAGAAGAAGCATTTGCCCTGTAGTGGGACAAAAAAAGGCTGGTATTATTAAATGAATACTTAGCACACGCACTAGCAGTTTTTATTTTTTTTATTTTAGCAATTTGTTCTAATACAAATAACACGTACTATCACAACACCTTTCATGTACCAAGACAAGTAGTAAGGAAGGACGTTTTTTGTGTTATGCGGAATTGCTCACACACGCGGAGTTAGTCCGCATGCGGGAGGCATCCGTAATGCATTTACATATTTTGTCCTTTTCCGTCACGCGTTCTTATAGAGCGCATCACAATAAATGTCCGCATGCGGGAGAAACCCGCATGCGTAAACGAATCCGCATTTCAGTCATAAAAACCAGCCGATCTATTCTGCAAAAATCTCATCGTGAAAACTTAGGTGAAGTCAATTTGAAGTGAGCCTGTCAGTAGTGTCAGTCTTTAGCATCAAGTGGAATGCCAACTGACTGCACCTAAATCACGGTGAGATTTTTACAGAATAGACCGGAAGGTCTTCAAGGTTGACAGCACTTCGGCATGGTATTACTTGTTACCCCCACACGAGTTCTGAGTTGATACACGATTACTGACAAATGCTTGCACTGACTGGACTTCACTCAAATCTGTGTGGTACTTTCCTCAAAATACCATTTCAGACATCAATCTACATACATGGTCTTCACATGACCTGACCAAGATTATATCTTTATGTCTGGACTTTAAAAGATACTGTGACCTCTAAGGTGGTTTCAGCCTTTCTTCTCAGAGTAGTCAGTCAGACAAGAAACGCCGACCTGATCTGGATGTTTTTTTTTATAATATGACCTGTAAAAGTGATTCCGATATCTTATTTACATAATAAACCATTTCATTTCAACAATTCCTTTTTCTAAAAGCCTGTTTTAAAGGCCCATTAAAAACTATCCGTTCAGCTGCTCGATAAACACAGTGATACCCACATTACCCACCAACTCCGCCAAGTCTCTAATTCAAACAATCTAGAACTCAAACTATAAGTCATCCTTAATACCTAAGTAAGTACGTATTTGTCTTTGAATAGAACTACGCGAGCATACGGCTATAAAGTTTCCACCAATTAATATTTGCTAAAGGTACTTTGGTAGTTCCAGAACTTAGATGCAGTTCCAAACTGCTGAGAAGCAAACACACAGAGATCTCTAATTAAATGCCTTTACGATATATTGATGCTAGGGATGGGAAGTTTGGTATTTGTCGTACCGTTGCAGATTATAGATTTCATAAGATTTTAATATTTTGGTCCCAGTTTCGAGAAAACAATTAGACTTCGATCGTGGATTGTCTGTTATCAGTCATGCACTCAGAATGGTTTAGTGTGTTTTGATTGATAGCAGACCAGTCGGTGACTAGATATTATTTTGATTTATTATTATCGGTGACTAATCGCAGATCGCAGTCATCCTCATTTATAGAGAAAATCGTTGGATGTTTGCACTTGAAACAGCCTCAATCAGGTATATTATCAAATATTGTAATAATTTATTAAAATTATATAATTTTTTAAATTTAAATTTACCAAAGCTGTATCATAAATTAGTAACATGTGGAAACGTAGTGGATTGTACATTTACTTATAGCATACAGTATTTCTAGATATAATATACAATGTACGATTGTTTGTTTTCCCAAATATAATAAAATAACTAGATATAACTTTTACCCGCGCCTTCGTCTGCGTAGAATTTGTAAAACGCAAAAATATCACCATTTATGTTTTCCGATAGGATATAAAGTTAAAATCAATGATTAAGTTACTATTGGGCAAGCGTGTACCATCACCGACAGCTTACTATTAGGTAAGATAGTGGCCAACTCGAAACTATCCATAAAAAAATATAAAAAGGTACAGACCCCAGCATATCAAGTTACCCGAAATTGTCAAATTTTCCCAATTAACCTTGAACATTAATGCTTTAGCAGTAAAGTTGAAAATCTATTAAAATTTGACAGATTGTAGTAGTAGTTGTTGTTCTGGCGTTTGTACCTACTTCAGCCGTACTGCGATTACAAATTCATAAGACACATGAAAAAACAAAAAATGGGTCTTAATTAAGTAGGTACAGTCACCAAAGGAGATAAGTAACCATTGCAGGGTCGTCAGATATGGTTGAAGTTTAGTGAGCAACCGATGGATGTTATCGACTGAAATTTAGTTTTATAAATAAACTGTTTGTTTTCTATTAAGTAAATTGAAATTTATCCGAAAACATCAATCGATTTCTAAACTATAACTATATCCGACGACCCTGGTTACTTATCTCCTTTGGTGACAGTACCTATTATTTTCTTGTTTTATTTTTGATTCGATACAAATGCAAAAGGCAAAACTCGTGTTAGTTTTCTTTTCTAGTTTTCCTAGATTTTTTAAAAGCAAGCAGTGTACAAATTATTAACCTCTGCGATTTCAGCATAATTATAGTACAGATAGAGTGGATGAGTCACATCGTATATAGTTATTAATGAAATTGATGATTCATTCATGTGCGTAGGTGACGTGACTGATTGAACAAACATAACGAAGCATCTAGTAAAAGCAAAAGTCGATGAATATTCCACTTTTTTTACTGAAAGAAGGCTGAAACCAATAAATGTGGTTCACAAAATAAATATGACACTAACACACACATGACGGTTTGGGACATACAAATACTTGTCATAGAAATTCTGTTCTTGATTAAGGGCCGGTTTTTCAATCGCCAGTTAACTTTCATCCGACAAATACGTTTGTCATTTTGACAGTTTTTGTATGGACAATCTGTCAAAACCTCACATTTATTTAAACTCAAAGTATTTATTTCAATTAAACCAATTACAGGCACTTTTGAATTGTCAAGGGGTCGGTCATTCAGTAAAATGAAGCTAGTATTTTTCACTTAAGCGTCATTTAATGATCGAAGAATCGACCATCAGGGCTGATTTTTCAATCGACAGATCATTTTTATTCGCAGAATAAAATTGACGTCTGACAGTATTTGTATGGAAGGACTGTCAAAAATTCAAAATTATTCCTCCGATAAAATTATCTATTCGAAAAATCAGCCCGTAACTACTTAAAAATACCTATTTGAAAACAAAACCCATCATTTTTATAGGACTCGTCTAGAAAATAGAACTAATTACCTTCTTGATAATTATTTACACAAACCCAATACAAATACATAGATAATCAGTGCCGTAGCGTCAATAATGCCTTGTTGACATCTAACAAATAGAATCACACATGCATACATACAACTAATTACGTATCTAACGTGGAATTAGTGCGATGGGCATTCAGCCGTATAGGTACATCAGATAAAGGCTGACCAATATCAATAGAGCAACTAGATTAACCATAAATAGTTGGAATTTTTAATCAGCCAGGGAAATTAAAAGTTAAGCAAAATACATCCAACGTCAATATGACATATTATATCCATTTAATACAACTGCCAAAGAATGACAGTTGTGATCTGTTTATACGGGCAATTTAAGTTGATGATGGTACTGGTATGGTTTTCAATTGAAAATCAAGGAACGTTTTTAAGCGCCTAAAAAAATACAAGAGCAAGCTGTATTAAGAACGCCAATAACATCTAAAGCCCAAGGCGTCAACAGAAATGCTCGTCAATTTTCACTAGAAAAATGGCGAGAGGTCGAGGGAACTGTATTTCACAATAAAACTGGCATCTAATGTTAAATGCGGCAACCTAGGGTGCCTCAGAGGGCAATATGGATGGAGCACATAAATTCTTCTTTGCATCAGTGATGCTGGCCGCATATGATGGCGGTTTGAGCGTTAAAGATGTCCGTCGTTTGTCTTGCCTTCCACGCCTTATGAAAATTACAACCGATGACATCGTGAGTAAGTACTGAGGAGTGAGGAACTAAGATCGGAGCTTATGATCCAGTTACAGTTGTATCTTACGTTTTTATATAATGATGATTATAATTTTATATTGGATACTTACTTATTTATTCCCACTATTTTGCCATAGGAATTCAATATTGCCGAGAACAACAACAATGCAATGTTGTAGAGATTGAAAGATAAAAAACTGTCATTTGTTTTCAGAACGTCAAAGTTCATCGTTTTGATTGGTCGAAGCAGCTTGCATGTGACGTAGAATGAGATCACTAAGGCGGTTATCACACTGCACTAGAAACCGCTCCAGTGTGCGGTGCAGCGGTTTCAACTTCTGACTTCTACTGTCCGGTGCAGTGTGATAACCGCCTATGACCCATAATTTTCATTCCGTTCATTTCCATTTTCACGTGTCAGTGGTGCGAGTCACGTTTTAATGATTCATTATCACATAACAATAGGTAGGAACCATTACATTAATAAACTTAATCTTATCAAACTTTAGTCATCCGATAAGCCTTGTCATCTATAAACAGGTCATATAAAAATACTGTTTGCAAAAACACGTTCCAATTACCTATGGCGGTTCATATCTTATCAGAAATAGAATTACTGTACTGTTACAAAAGGCAACACTACAAGCTATAATTTTCAGTTTTAGCTGACCTAGCATTGTATAGGTTTTTCGTATAATAAGAAGTCAACTTATACTGGTTATGTATAGCTTGAGGTGTAGCCGTGCGAAGTCGACCCCACGTAGGTGGTAACACTGACTCTGAGCTGGCCTAACGTAACATGGAGTTTCAATGAAAAGAAGTAGCCAGCTTAGAGTGGTTTTATGTATCTATACCGTATATGTATAGGTATAAGTATTGTTTTCCCAGTAACGGTATTGATAAAATATCCAACACTCATTCATCTCGCGTGGGGCTGAAAGGTTCTGGAGTGGCGACCGCGTACCGGAAGACGTTTTGGACGGGTTGGAAGGCCTCCCACAAGGTGGACCGACGACCTTATGAAGGCCGCAGGAACCCGTTGGATGCGGGAAGCACAAAACCGGTCGAAAAGGAGGTGCTTGGCGGAGGCCTATGTCCAGCAGTGGACGTCTTTCGGCTGAAATGATGATGATGATTCATCTCAATATGCAAATTAAAGCAGACATACAATCTTTCCGTTCATGGTTTAAGTACATCCAATCCGGTATGACGTATACCTCAGTTGCCAAAACGAGAGGAAAATATCAAGAAAATACAGGAAACACTTAAAAATTACTGATAAAAACTAAAGGTTCTTGTAGCTAAGTGATTACATTAAAACAATTTTGTTAAAACATCTTGTTCGGGCAACCACAAAGTGGTTATAATTTTGAGGAGAAACCACTCGTAATATCTTTTAAAATAAATACTTGTAATTTTCATAGAAATCAAAATAAACATTAATCAAGCTGAAACTCACTTTTTTCAGTATCTTAATCCCAAGAAAGGTCAAATAATGGACACGCATGGTTCCAAATAAACCGTATGGCAGCTTCAGTAAGAAACTCCACGTACCTACTTATAATAAAATTGTACCTATATTTGGGGTGGAGACCTGGTGGCCTGAAATACAGACTTTGGCTTAGCTTGCAGTCTCCCACAATATTTTTCTTTAAGCCCATGACTGGACAATATTGTTTTATTGTTATTATTTTATAAGGATATTATGATGAGAAAATAAATAAAAATTATTAATATTATATTATTAGGCTATCCTCAGAAATACTAAACTCGCTGATCACAACAGCAGTTACCTGCTGCAGACTAAATAAATACAACATTGCTAAGCTGTGTGATTTCAAGCACAGCAACGAATGCTTCGTAGCTATAATTGCGAGCAGTTTACTAACGCGCAGTGGATATCAGATCCAGCTTAAACAGGATCTTCCGTCCTTGCCGCCGAAGGACCGTTTCCTCCGGAAGCCGGACGAGGGGTGGTGGGGGGTGCAATAATGCTGGGCGCTCACTGACCGAACTGCACGGAACGGCATTTTTATATATCTAAGTAAATAATATTTATGACATCGCTAGCTTTCTCTCGCGGCTTTGCTCTTTGCACGTTTGTATAACGTGCCGTTTTGGGGGATAAAAGTAACCTAAGTCACTCTTTGGCCTATAAACTTCATTCGTATGTGAACATAGCTCATTTTCGATTTATTTTGTAACTTGTAATTAGTTTGACTAACGGTCTCTTACAGACACTTTCGCAATATATTATAATTACTACTCAATGACTACCAGCATGCCTATTTTATCTAAGGACTAAATCTAACGTTGCAATACCTTTGTAAATAATTTCTAAGATTTTCATGGTAATATTTTACCAATTTTATTTCTGAATGAATATTTATTACCTATAAATGACACCACACAACATATTTACAATCTGGGTGCGTTTACATCGAAGGATTCCGAAGGATCCATAGCCGTGCCGTCTCGTCGATGAGTGCTTGGCCTAAGCGGATTCCAAACCGTACGCAGTAGGTATGTATATTTCGGTGTTTCCTGCAAAATAATTATTCAACATCGAGGTTGTTGGTTAAGATTAGGTGTGTGCGTTCGAAAGTGCGAGAATGTTGTAGGTAGGTACTACTCGCACAACATTCTGTAAATAATTTAATAAAAGTATCCTGGGGGGCAATTCTCGTAATTTTATTCACAGTCTGATTTCAGTCTCAATCTGTCAAAAATACCTCTAATTTCCCTACATTTTGACAAGTTTTTGACATTTGTTTGTCGCTGAGATGAGACTGCGACTAGATTTTGAACGTTTTAAATTACGAGAATTGGCCTTCTGTGGTTGGTACGCCAGACCGCATATCAAGCTTTACATTCCCAGTATAAGCTGAGCTTTCATTGTACCGAAACCCTATTCAATACGAGGTCAGTTAAAACTAGAAAAATTATAGCTTATGTCGTCGTGTGTACAATAAAAAACAAAGAAAATTGTCGTTGCAAGTGAGTTTATTTACAAATGTCTATGCGTTGTAATTGAAGACAAAAGTTTTACTCTTACTTTTAATAACGTTTTTTATCAAAATTATGATGACCAAGTTCCCATTGATAAAATACTTCCGAAACTCAAGTGCCAATCATCGCTTTTGATGTTGAAGAACACTTGTTTTATGATAAAAGAGCCTTTCTAAGAGAACTTACGATACCAAAAGTATACAGGGTGGCAGGGACATCGACGCGCAAACTGTAACCATGGATTCAGCACATGAGTTTAGACCCCATAGCGTCGAAATTTTTCGTCGGTTATCAAAAAAAAATCTCCTGTTTTATAGAAAAGTGCAATACCTTCGCGGTCAAAATGTATGGAACAGCAACATTTTTTTTAATAACCGACGATATATTTCGACGCTATGGGGTCTAAACTCATGTGCTGAATCCATGGTTACTGTTTACGCGTCGATGTCCCTGCCACCCTGTATGCGGCGCACCCTGGGTAGTCTCGGAGTAGGTAGCTCTGCTAACAGCAACCTGGCAGTGTCGCTAATCTTTTTTTTTTTTTGTTAGCCTCGTTTGTGTTCCACTGCTGGGCAAATGCTTCCCCTTTTTCCTTCCAAACCTGCCTGTCTTGAGCGATCTCTGGCCATGCTGGCTGCAAACCTCGTTAGATCGTCACACCACTTTCGCTGTGGTCTACCTCGACGGCGTTGTCCTTCTTCAGGCGTCCAATGACGATCTTTGCCCATCTCTCCGGGTGCATTTGCGCGACGTGTTCAGCCCACTCCCACCTCAGCCTGCCTGTTCTTTCAGCTAATCTTTTTATTTAATCAAATTTAAGACATGAGCAGCAGCTCCCCTTGTCTCTATAGCCGCAATAGGAACGCTAAAGGCGACAATACTCAAAAGTAACGTGTTACAAACCAGTACCCGAATTGCATAACACGCTTAAAATTATAATATTAATAATTTCTAAGGATATTGCTAATCTATTACTTGTTATGTTCGAAAAAATTGTCTGCTCAACAACATTAATAACGATATGAATGTTGTTGGACTGCTAAAATGAAAGCCATTGCATATTATCCCGCAGTGTGGTCTGCCATTGAAATAGTAGTCCTGTGTAGCGTTGTGAATGATAGGCCTTCCAGTAGGTACCTACGTTAGTATATATAATAACATAAACATTGAAATGTTAGCCTTTTTAAAGAGATTTCACTTTTATCTCTGAGATGGGTGGCCAAATGGTATCGACCCCGACTGACAAACGAGTTTTTCGAACCCAGGCAGGCACTTTACTGAAAACATCGTGAGGAAACCGGCATGTCTTAGAACCAAAAATTCGAAGACATGAGACTTCCACCAATCCGCACTGGGCCCGCGTGGTGGATTACGGCCCACTCCCCCTCATAGAGAGGAGGCCTGTGTCCCAGCAGTGGGAACATTATAGGCTGGTTATGCTTATGCTCTGAGATGGCCACGTCCTTAGGTAGCGGTAACCACCTACCATCACTAAAACCACTAATTAGCAAATCAAATGATGATACCTGATGGTACCTGAAACGTATTGCTGAGTTTCTAAGCCACCTAGCCTAATAAACGAAAAAACAGTACACCCCGCAAGAGTAAACTGAGACTCAAGCGCCCCTCCCGAACCCCGCGCTGTTGCCGCTCTCGCCATAGACGCGTACTGACAGCGCGCTTACGTCATCCAAGCGAAGTCTCAAGTTAACTCTTGCGGGTTGTAGTCTTTAGATACGACAAACAAACATTACTTACCCAATTGCCTCACCAAAATTACAGTATGGTACTTAATCTCATCCAAAACTTATGCATTAGCATGCTAACTACATTTACATAAGACGTAGTCAACATTTACGGCTTAGCGGCTTTAACGCAAACGTAAACGTAACGTGAGTTGTCAAGTGTTAGAAATTGAAGGAATATAGACTGAAAGATGATGGTTACCTACTCAGTATATGTGGTCGTGTAGCAAAAATTGTTGCTGATAATGATGATTAAAAAAGTATAGTAGGTAATTTCAAAGGACAATGACCAAAAGTCGTACCAAAATGTCTCATGCATCAAGATCAAAATATTATAGTAATTATTATCATAATTTTTTACGACATTACGCGTCGGAGATTTGGTTTTGAACAGGGCATTTAATTTGAAGTAAAAAAGTGTTGATATTGTTTTATTCCCTTTACATGACGTTCCGTTTCAAACGATATGATTAATAATAACCTTGAATTTTGAAAGTGTCATTAAAAACATGTAAAAAAATTATACTTTGCCGATTCTACATTAATTAAAAATAACTAGAATAAAATAGAATAGCATTTTTATTTAAACGATTATAATTTTTTTAGAGCAATAATAGCCGCTTGTGAATGTCATGTCAAAGAAAATAAAGTACCTAGTTTTTAGGCTACATCGTTTTTTTTTTTAATCTTGGAATCCCGGGCTTTGTTTACAAAAACGAACTTTTGTAGGAGTTAATATGATAAGTGTAGCCTATAAAAATAAAATTTGACTTTGATGCAGCATGGTACGAGATTCCATACTTCCATGAGCATTGTCCTTAATATGCCTACTGTGTTTTGAAGATCACGTGCAGATAAAATAAGTGACACCACTTAAGTACATAGACAGCATTACATACATACATAAAATCACGCCTTGTTCCCATGGGGGTAGGCAGAATTTACAGAACGCAACCTGCCACGATCCTTATGTCCTCTTCGGCATACATTCCATTAAATATACAACATGCAACTAGAAAACATTTTTAACTCAGTTTGAATAAGTAGGGACGTCAGACTAAGTTTGATAAAATAATTTGAGTTTAAGTTTTAAGTTTTAAGTTTGATAAACTTCTAAGAAATTCACATTTTACCAAAACTTGTCAACTTCACCTTTACAGAAACCTTAAAACTACATTTTCTCTTAAACCAGTGTTACTTTGTAACGGAGGAAAGTTGAAACTTAATATAAATAAGTAATAAACACATAAGCACCAGAGTGGCTTGGCACATTTATAGCAAATCCTTGCTTTTGCGGAATACTTTTGAGGGCATAATATACACAAGTTTGTATCATACTGCAGGTATCCTAGATCAGGATTTTGCTGCATGTCGTTATCGTGCTACGTGGCACTTAAAACTTTAGAACAATATGAATAACAATTTACAAACTTTTGTTCATTGCAAGTCTTCACGAAGCCACGAGCGTCATCTTTGTCAGAGTCGTAAATAAAATGTCGCAGACAACTACAAGTTTTAATAAATTCGTCACCGAACTTCGAGTCAAAAGCCTCACCTAATTAAGATAACGTCCTTGGTGGTAGGGATTCCGGTACCCTGCGGAGGGAACTCCAAGTTTAGCAGTTTCGTGTTTGTCTTAGACAACTTGGACAGTGAAGTAACTAGTCAAACAAACTGGGCGCCCGTCGTCGGCACCGATTTAAGCCCAGCTTAACATCCAAATTAAATGCTGCTACACGTACAGTTTTACGGATTGTTGAATACCACAGCAGCCCACAAAGTGGTATGAAACCAGACTATGTTTAAACTTTCCGTTTGCGCAGGAATTCTGTTGAATACTTACATTGTGGTTTAAAAACGTGAAAAACATTTTCATTCGCCGCAGGCTGCAGAGCTGCATCAGTGGTTGTGAACAATAATACAAAAAGAATAATGACGAGTATTTTATTTTGTGGTTTTGTATGGAGAGAGCGAGACTGTTCATTCGATGTTTCAGTGAAAAGTCGGCGTGTTACACTAACTTGATGCTTTCTATGATTCTGTGCTTTCTGGCTTTGCGTTTTGTAACAAAAAAAAAACTAAATAAAAAAAAAAAAATTTATTTCGGGTAACTAGGCCCATAGAAGACAATTTACAAAACATTTCACATTATTAATATAATAGAATAAAATAATAATAAAATAAATTCATAATAAATGTCAAAAATTCAAAAAAGTCAAAATGTGATAGCATTCAGATTAAAATTATAAAATTACGGTACTTTAAATACATAGGTACATTAAATACAAAGACACACTCATTAATAACGCCTGCCAATGGGTGTTGTGTACCGGTGGTTTCGTGGCTGGCTTCATGACACTAGTCAGCGAAACACGACGCAGACACTTCGTGTGCGTTAGTTAGTTTTTAGTGTAATTATAATGTTGTATGTATTTATAGTATTTTTAAGTTACATTAATATTGTATTGTATGTGTTTATATGGGCCTTGATGCCTAAAATAAATGGATAAATAAATGAATTGCAGTTTCCGGGTATCCACCAACCAACCAAACCGGAAATTAATACTTTTTTAAATTAAAAAAGAAATACATACGTTGGCTTTACTCAAAAAACAGGTTCCCTTACGATTGTTACAAATTTATGTAGGTAAACGATTGCTAATATTTATATCCTCCCAACTCGAAATTAAATGTCAAGCATGAATTCTCCATTCCCCCAAGATTAACACCGAAATATATTGACAACTTACATTTACATGGAAGTAAATTTACTCAGTACGAACTTAAACACATCCCGAACGTCGGAAAGTTTGTAAATATGTAAGCGAGTGCGTATAGTAGCGATCTAAGTTATACGGCCCCAGTCCCAAGTTTCGTATTAACTGTGAAACTTAAACATCAAAGCAACAACGCGAACTTGCTGCGAGACCTCATACCTGCTGACAATTTCAATAACTAACTTTGTCATATCGCTTTACTAAAATACTTGCCGTAAACTATACCTTTCGACAGCTGCTGCGACTATCGCTTAGTAATTGTTTGCTCATATTACGTAACTTCATGTTTATTATATTTAGAACAATTATGAGAATAGTTTCTAGGGTTACGAATCACAGTTGATTGAAATTATAACTATAACAAACGTTAAAGACATACGTGACGCAGCTTATGGCAGTAAAAGTTCATCTTAAATGGACAATTCGAGACAGTACCAAGTGGTTCGACGATTGTTCACGTGACCAGAGGGCTGGCCTATTGTTTGGCCAAAGAATCTGAATCGCCATACAACGTGCCAGTATTTTGGGCACTTTTCCTGTTGACAGCGATGCGGACGAATTTTTTTTATTATTTTCCCTCTTTTTTGTATACATTTGAGTTGTACAAGTTTCTGCAATAAGCCTTTTATTTATTTATTTATTGTATTTTATGTACATATTATTTTAAGTCTGTTAGCTTATATATTATGTGAATATAGTATTTAATAAAAACAAAAAAATTACAATGATGATCAATATTTATTTACATTGTATAAGCTAACATTTAAAATAATGATATGTACATGTGAAAAAATAAGCAAAATAATCATAAGGCATCAAAAAATTCGTACGCATCGCTGTCAACAGGAACAGTGCCCAAAAGCCTGGCATCATTGCCACGTTGTATGGCGATGCATTAGCATGGCCTGTTTTTTGGCCAAATAATTATCTTTGGCCAAGAAACAGGCCAACCCTCTGGTCACGTGAAGAGTCGACTAACCGCTTGGCGATATCTCGAAAAACCAAGTGAGCACTCGGACCCCACGGCCCTAGTGTTTTTTCACAGCACAGAAAAACACACGGTGTATAAAAATAACATGTAGACAGGTATTTTATTTAGGAAAAGTGAAATTGATGTCGTAATTAAAGGTACGCTACAGTAATTTTATCATACCGTAGCCGTACCTACAAGTATTTTAGTAGAACATGTTATTGTGAAAAAGCTTTAGATTTTTGTCAATCATCTTTCGCGAATATCACACGTATCACACCGGAGTGCAAATATTAAATTCGCGATACAATATACATGTAGGTATAAAATGTTAAAAAACAAATTAGGGAGTGAGTGAAGCGTTCTCATTCAAGGGATTAAGTATTTTACTTAGAGAGAAATAAGTGATGAACATTTTCTCCTGATCTCTTTGTTGGGAACACGTTCATTAATTCTAAAGCCTCAGGCTGTTGTCTTTAAGCCATCTCTTCGTTCTAATGAAAAACGAATTTATAATTGAGTACAGAGGTGAAACTTGGTACCGTTTTAAAAGTATTTATCTTCGTTTTAACCCACAAAGTTGTTTCAATGTCAATATGATAGATCTACGTCGTGCGAGTCTGGTTATTCACCTGGGACCATTTTTTTTTAACTTTACTGCATAATGTATTGCTTTAGAAGTTTAAAATAGACACTGTATACCTACAGTATGTAGTAGTATATAGCTACAAAGAAGATTGATGGATGTCATGAACAGTCGGGTAATAAACAAAGCATATTTCAACATTTTCGCGATGTGGATATCAAGTTTGTAAACCACGAATTTCTAACACAAATGGAATGCAAATGGAATTCCCATGTATCCAAAATGTACTATATTCTATGAACTAAATAATAAAAACCAACAACAAAAAACTGAGTAATGGTAAAATCGACTATAAATTATACACAGTTTGAACGTATCACATAATAGGCATTATAGGTGAAAATTTAGGCACTTTGCAATATAACACAATTCTATGCTTCCAACTCCAAACTAATGTTATAAATGCGAAAGTGACTTTGTTTGTTTGTTACACCTTCACCCTAAAACGGCTGAACGGATTTACATGAAATTTGGCACATGGGTAGACCATAACCTGTGTAGGATACTTTTCATCTTGGATCGCAGGCGACGTCGCGGGCCAGATATTACTGGATGCAGCTGACTACTAGTTTAAATTGCCATGGAGCGACTGTCTATCTGTTTTTTTTTTCTTTTTTTTTCCCGCAGCCCTGGCAGGCATCGGCCCTAGCGGACCCCGTCAGTTCGTGCTCACATCTCTTTGAGCCGCGCGTGAAACACAACGCGCCGTCGATCCTGGCCTGGTCCTTACCGGGGGGCGAGCTGCCCATTGCTCGCCGCCCGCAAGCCCGCGCCTGCGGTGGCCGGGAGTCGTCTGTTGACTCCCGTCCAGGGCGTCTCCTGCGGCGACTAGGGGCGTGAGGGCGCAGAGATTGCCTCTCCCTTTTTGCGCTCCGCCTCCTCCTTTGCATTACTGCTTCGCAGAAGGAGATAACGGCCTCCCATTCACTTTCGCTCCGTACCATGGCCTGGACCAGGGCCGGACGCGAGAGATCGCCGCCGCCGATCGCCGTCACGAGGACACGGCGGTGCTCCGCCCAAGCCGGGCAGACCTCCACCGTATGCTCCACCGTGTCCTCCGGGCGATCCACACAGTGGTGACACCCTGGCGTTTCCTCCCGCCTTATCCTGAACAGGAACCTCCCGAAACAACCGTGTCCGGTGAGGACCTGCATCAGGCGGAAGGTGAGGGCGCCGTGGCGCCTCTCTAGCCACTCCTCAAAGAGGGGACTTATCGCCGCTATTGTGGCGTGCCCAGCACTGGGTTGCGACAATCGCACTCTCCATGGCGCTATGAGATCCCGCCGGAGCTCTGTCCGCTGTACCGTGATTTCTCGCGGCAGCGGAGTTACGCCCCGGCGTTTTGCTTCCTCTCGCCACTCCCATATGTGGGCGAGGACTTAGGCCTCCAGATCCAATGGCGGCAATCCGGCAAGGAGGCTCGCCGCCTCGGCAGACACCGTGCGGTATCCTCGGATCAGCCGGACCGCCATGACACTTTGGGACGCGTTCAACCGGCGGGCTGGTGTCTAGGGTGGTATGACTGCCATCCGTCCGGGTTTCCCCGGATTTGTCCTAGTTTGACGGGCGTCCGGGGGCCGGCCGGCAGGGGTTTTTAAAAAGTGTCCGGGTAAAACCCGGACACTTTTGTTGTCAGGGGAAACCCAAGTTTTTTAAAGATAAGCGTTAAAATGAAATTAATCTTAGTTAAAAATTCATTCATAATATCCAGCATTCAAGAAGGCACGGCAAAATACGACGATCGAACGCCCCCACCTGTGCCCCCGCACCGCGTGAGTATTTTCGCTAGTCACGCAGCAATGGACGAAAGAAAGAAACTCGCTAAACATACACACGGTTACTTCTCTGATCAAAATCAAGTATAATTTCAAGGACCTGAGTTGTTCCTACTTTTACAAATTCTTGTTGGAAAAGAAAGATATTTTAGCGAAAATTGGCAGACTGAAAAATACCAAAAAAAATTGATCTCGTTAAAATTAAAAGTTTTAGCAGTTACTAAATGCTTTTAAATTCCAATCAACAAATAGTTTAGGGATTTGGCTACCTAACTAGATGACTGAAAATATCATTGGTGTAGTTTATTCTAAAATTATAAAATATTATAGTTCGTTAGGTATTAGTAGTAATAAATAATCATTTGATTGATGCCAAAAAGAAGAGTGTTTCTAATTATTTTTATTACCATAATACCTCAGAAAGAGTGTTTAATTTTATAAAAAATGTCTATCACTTGTTGCGGTTACATACGTACCTAATTTGATTTTAATAACAACCTGTATAAATAAAAAAAAATATAAAAAAATTATAACGGAATTTTTATTTTTGTTGCAAAAAATATTTTTTCAGAGTTGTCCGGGGAAAAAATCATATTTCGCCCAAAAGTCCGGGATTTTTGCCGTGTTTATCCAGCGGCGGTAATTTAGGTGATGGCAGACCTACCCTTATCCCATATTACTTGGCACAACACGTTTTCTTCTTCCATTCTCCCCTGGCAACCGTCACGCGATTCTTTCCCTTCTCTTTCTCTCCTTTTCCTCTTTTTGTTTTTTAAAAGATAGGTTCTTTTAAGAAACTTAAACACCAACTTCAATAATCTCTTCAATATAGTAGACTAAATAACTCCCGCAGAAGTTAATTACAAAATACACATGCCGTCAAAAATACACAAGCGAACCGTTAATGTTGAAGCAACAACATTATATATGCAAATTGTGGTGTTTCAGTGAAATATTGCTTTTAATAGTGTGCGACCGTTGATGCGGACAGATGCTGATAACATTAATATCATGCGGACGAATTCATCATGCGAGTGTGTTACGGATCTGCGGACCTGAATATATTATTGTGGAGACTTTGTATTGTCATATTTTGGACTGTTTATGGAAGAGCAGAACTATTATGAACAAAAAAATTATATCCTTACTGGATATAATTTTTAAGGGCAAGACAATAGTCCTGGATTGAAATAGCTGGAAGGCGATTGCCTAGCAGAGGGATAATGCAGGCTGACCAGTGAAGTCCTTGAAAGTTTCGCAACTGCCTAGAAATGAACCGGAATCAGCTAGTGGTTGGTATTAAAAAAAAAATGGGGAAAAAGTGGCTGTAGAATGCAGCTGCCTAGGGCTGCCGTAGGACCTATGAATGTTGGAGTAAAAGTGTCCTAAAGTGAAGAACGCAAAACTGTATTTGTACCGTAAGACCCAAAAAAAAAACAAAGACCCAACTGGATGAACTAAAATGATGACTTAAAGAAGACTTCAGAATGTATGTAGTAAAAAAAATTGTATATGCAGCAGAACAACAGAATAAGTTAAGGACTCATTGGCTTGATTATTCACACCTTAAAACCTGAACATAGTAAGAGACATCAAAAAGGTACGGTGTACCTTTTACAACTAAACGAACTTTTCTTCCCAGATCTTTACTACTAGAGTATTTCGACTAGTAGGTATGTATTCAGTGGAAGTTATTGTGAAGGTAGCGAACAGGAAATCCATCTAGCACACCAGTTTAAACGTGATCTTCGGACCCCTCACGTAACTAAAAGCTTCATGTGGCGTTATTGCCAAGCGCTTGGCTGTAGGACGTAGGTGTACGTATATTTGGCATCTCGTCCACCGAATTCTAATGGAATACGACAGGTGAATTTGAATATGTAGGACAGCATATATTTGTTTATTTCTTACGTTACCATTTTTATGATAATAAGTGATGTTCTCCATGTAAAACCCAAAAGTATGACAGTCAGTCTTTCCAAGGGGATCGTGTTTCCCAGAAACTGGGTTGTGGCCCTCCACAATGCTTTAGAAAGAAGGAAGAAAGACAGAAAAAAAAAACCCAGAAACAGTTGAATAATGATATAAAAAAGGCAACTTCGCTTGAATACCTAAACTTAAATCAACCTACTATGTAAGCGACGTGCCTATCAGATAGGCAGTAGCAAAATAAAAAAATCACTGCTGTAAACAGGTAGAGAGGGCTGCCTCTCTACCTCTTTACAGTAGAGATTTTTAAAAACCAAACTTAGGAAAAGGCTAAGCAGATGACAATGTCCTCTTATGTGAAAGATAAATAAATAAATACGTTAATAATATAAAGGACATTCGATAACAGCACGTTTTGTCACTACTTTACTAAATGAAACTGTGACCACCAACAACGATTGTATTACCTACGTGACTCTCTTTTATTGCCAATGCATTTCGTGTTAGCGTCGAGTGCTACATATTATTCTTCATCGGCACTATTAAAAATGAAAGTAGGTGTTTATTCAGAAACTGTCTGTATAAGGATAATGTTAAAGAAATACTTTATGAGAACATTATATTGACAGTGACATAAGACGCATTTAGGAGGTACTTACTTTAATTCATATACATGTTTTTTTTTACATTTTCACTGGGGAAACAAAATATAAAATAGAGCATTTGTTACACATGACACAATAAAAAAATAATTATTCATTTAGCGTGAAATCGTATACTAATTAAAATAATAAATCATTGGTATATTTAACACTGTGAACTGGTACATAAAACATAATTATTTACTTAATAGTAATACATTCTGCATGAGGCCCAATTGGAATGATACATTTTATTTAATCAAACGTTAATACCAACGATTTAACCTCAAATCCTTTTTAAATCAAATATTCAATGTTATTTCAGAAAACTGCTGTTTATCGGAAAACCGAGAGAATTAAATATTATTCTAAGAATTGAAGTTGCGGGAAATAATGGAATTCTATTGAAAACACACACAGGAAAACACATTGTTATGCAGGCAAGATGCTGTAACATCGAACGAGCACATTCCTGAAGGAAACACGACTTAAAAGTTTCCTCATCGCCGTACTTTATAACAGATTTCAGCACTAAGAAAACTCACACGAAAGACTGAGATAGATATTCGATTTCTTCGTTTTGTCAGCAATATTCAAATGGCATCCAACCCGGAAATATTGCCCCGTAGCCTATATGCAAATTCTATTTGAAATGCGAAAGTTTCCACAAGAGCGTCGAACCTTCAATCGTGAAGGCAAACAGTTTCTATAAGATTAGTCGTGAGATGCTTCTTCTGCAGTCAATATTGACTTAGGCGGCCGGTGCAGACGGCGACTCGGTTTAAACATGGAAAAATATACCCAGTAGTGTAACGTTTCTTGGCTTTCACGCTGATTGTGTTTCTGGCATTTTATTTTATGGAATGAAATGGAAGCAGTAGGGTTGACATTCGAGTGGGTGCAGTCATGTTTAGTTTTTACAATGTTGTTTGTGGAGTGTAGCTGTACTTTGAGCTTCGCAGTGGATTCGACTGGGTTAAAATTATAGTCCAATTTCGATGTAGTGCAATTTGATATTGGAATGGAATTGTGTTGCACAAAGAGCTACGGACTCGTGACACGCCAGTCATAAAATCAACACTGCATGCTCCAAAATTTTCTAGGAAACATTAATTAGAATGAGCAATTATCATAACTAAGCATTTTCTTTTCTTTGTAATTCTGGACTCACAAAGCGATTGTCAATAGTCTAGAGGCCGTACATAAAGGATTTTACTTTAGCGTTTTTAATTTTTACTGGTGGTGTACAATTACGGAATTATCCATGCGATATCGCAAAACGTACGAGTACGTAGACATTGGTATCACTACCATTCGGATTAATTGAAATCTCAGTAGTTTTTCTTTAATACACAACCCAACCACTCTTTCTTTCAAAACATTACCTAAGATTTGAAATAACATCCAACATCATCTGTAAAAGTGCTCTTTCAATTTCTCACAGAAATTAAATTTCCTTTCACAGCACTCTGGTGTTACTGTGCATTTTTCTACGAAGCTTTGCAGCCTCCAATGCTGCAGGATTTCTCCTTTTTTTAAATGTGTGCGTTTCCTTCGCTTACCGACTTATTGTCTAGCGGACGGCCAGCTGTTTGCATTGCGGCTCTAGCTAGCATTCTTGCATTATGTTGCTCTACGAAATGTAAAGAATTATTGCGTTTTGTGAGACGAGATGAAATGTGTAAGGACGTCTGTTTGGTATTTGGATTTTTGTAGTTTAGAATTGTAATACAGCGGCACAAAGATACTGCAGTATAATTACTGCAGTAACATACTAGATTGTAATAAAAACGATAAATTGTGGGTTAATTTTTTTACTAATGTTGGGTCATTGATCTGTTGATATTCATTGCTTGGTTACTTTAATATAGAAAAATTCTATTCTATTCTATTGAAAAAGTCATCAAAAAGCACCGTTTTTGACAATTAAAATATGCGCTTTCGTGTTTTAATTGTAAAGAAATAGCTCACCGAGTAAAACTCTTCTGTATATGTATGTTTAGATATTACATATTACGCTTTGGAATGGGCAACTAGCTCTATCTTTCTGACTAAATGATCCCTTGAGAATTCAAAAGTGCCTGTAATTGGTTTGTTTGAAATAAATACTTTGAGTTTGATGACAGTAGTCCGGACGTCTGTGGTAACAAAACCAGTATAAGCTGACCTCTTGTTCTATTGAAACTCCGTACTACGTTAGGAGGTTACGTAAACATTTAAAGTATAGAAAAATAGACGCTAGCGAACAAAAGCGATAAGAGTTAAATATTATACAACGTGTACTTACTTTATTCTTAACTTCATTGCATAAAATTCAAAATGTGCCAGTTGCCTAATACATATTTCTGGAGTTGTCGACTCGCCCGCAAATAAATGAACTTCGTGCCAGTCGCCTATAGAAAAAAAAATATTATAAAAAAACTGACTATTCGCCCGTTTTGGGCGATTAAATTCGTGCTAATCGACTAATAAGCCCGTTAGGCCAGCTCATGGTCAAAGTGTTATTACCAACGTGCGGTATTCTGTACCAATTTAAGGGTGCTTATGGACAATGCATGCAATATGTGACGGACAATGGAATCTAGTTAGGCGTTGTAGGCAATATGCAAGTACTGTTTCCATCAATCTGCCCAACCAGCGTGGTTATTATGCCTATACTTCGCTTTAAAGTCATTGTTTCAAAACAAAGGGTTGTACTCCGATGTAGTACAGCTTGCACAGCTAAAAGGCTGGTTTTGATTGCCCATGTTTGGTTCGACTACGCTATTCTGCCTGTAGGTATTACAGTAAAACTAGATGTTGTGTGAGCGAAGTATTTGTTTCATAGTGTTAGAGAGACCGAACTGAAGAGTTAGAGAGGCCATGCCCGTAATTTTAAGAACGTTCACAGTCCGATCTCAGTCCTAATCTGTCAAAAATACCCCTAATTTCCCTACATTTTTGACAAGTTTTTGGCTTTGACTGTCGCTGAGATGAGATTGCGACTCTATATTGAACGTTTTTATTTAAGGGAATTGGCCTTCTGTTTTAACAAACATTAATGAATTCCTTCAACTACTATCTTATTTAAACGGTAAAGGAAAACATCGTAAGGAAACCGGCATGTCCTAGGAACAAAGATTTGAAGACATGGTACATCTACCAACCCGCACTGGGCTCGCGTGGCAAATTACGGCTTACTCCCTCACATTGAGAGGAGGCCTGTGTCCCAGCAGTGGGAACATTATAAGTTGATTTTGTATTTTCTGTCTTACTTTATTGCTTATTATACTAGTGCTTAAACTCACATATAGGAAAGGGTTAGATTACAAAGTTTTTCGATAAAATTAAGAGGAATGTAAAAAAAATTATTAAAACAACAATCATAACTGCTAATAACTACAAAATATAGAAATATTCATTCAATACGTAGGCTAGAATGAAATGGTCAAATGTTTATGAAACGAATAATTTACGATTCAGCGCCATTTTAATGCAGTGATTATTATCTAAAATAACGTATAATCACATTGGGCACTAAATTATAGTTAATGCACAAATTCAACCGTATATTAGCATAACGTGAACTGATTGCTATTAACGCACTTAACCTATTCACAGCTGTTAATTACATAACATGTACTATGAGGTATTAGGGTTAGAATATAGACCGACATTGTAATCGCGAAAAAATAATCAGTGTCAAATTCAATCCTACTCGTCTCAAATGTATGAGACGACAGATTTTTTTTCGCAATTACGACGTTCCCTTGGAGAAAGGTGGCCAGTTTGATGGTCTGTATAATTTGACGTTCCTGATACACGCTGTATAATTATGGTTTGTTCCAAAAGTATCGGATGAAATTGTAAACAAATGGATCAGGAAACGTACAGACGCCAGCACATCAAGCTACTACAATCTGTCAAATTTCTTTAATAGATTTTCAACTTTATCGCTAAAGCATTAGGTTCAAAGTTGATTGGAAAAATTTGACAGATTGTCGTAGCCTGATATGCTGGCGTCTGTACATGAAGATACCAATCAAAGCACTCATTTTTGTAAATACAAAATTGAATAAATTTCATTATTTAAACCAGAAATCCCCAGTTTTAATCACACTAATGACATTTATGTTTTTGTCTAAACTAATATTATAAAGAGGTAAAAGTTTGTTTGTAAGTTTGTATGTAGGGGGTAATCTCTGGAACTTCTTTCGTCGACACTGAGATATGCAGTTATATACTGGGGCAATGCCACTAATAGGGATTTAGTGTTTAAAGCGCAAAAAAGGTGTGTACGTGCGATTGCTAGTATCCGTGTTCCTGATTCATCATGTGAGCCTTATTTCAAAGAATTTAAAATATTGACCTTTCCTGCAATTTACATTTATGAAGTAGCCGTATTTATAAAGACAAATGAAAACGGATTTGATAAACTCAAATCGAGAAGACATATATTAAAAAATTCTAATGTACCACACAAAACGGCTCTATTTAACAAAAGCTTCTTTGGCATGGCATCAAAAATATACAACAAAATACCTACTGACATTCTGAGCACTAAGGAACTTCAAGTATTCAAAAATAAATTACGTAACTTTTTAATTGATAAAGCATACTACACGATCCAAGATTTCTTGAATTATTGATTGAATTGTTGACCATGTAATTTGACTGTATAATTATATTTTGACATTTATAATAACTAAATTAGACATGTAAAATAATTTTAAAATGACACTAAATAATTATTGTATGCCTATAAGGGGACATATTGAAACTTTAGCTTATTGTCAAGACCTGTAACTAACATATGCCCACAATAAAGATATTTTGAATTTGAATTTGAAATTGAACTACCAGTCGGATTTGAAAAAATCTTTTGGAATTTAATAGCCCAATTCTTGAGGAAAGTTATAGGCTATTTAACACCAAGCTAAGATCCTTAAGAGCCGGGTGAAAAGAATAAAAGTCAGAAAGAACGCTGAGCGAAAACGAAGTGATAGCGCGGTCAGGTGATGCGATGCGACGCGGGGTGGGTCGCGGAAGGAAACAAATTTCACACGGATGAAGTCGCGGGCCGAAGCTAGCCTGTGATAATAAGAATCTAATATACAGGATGGCAGGAACATCGACGCGCAACCCGTTACTACGGATTCAGTATGTGGTTCTGAACGCCACTGCGTTGAAATTTTTCGTCGGTTATTAAAAAAAAAGATGCTTTTCCATACATTTTGACCGTCTAGGTATATATTTTATATATTCGACGAAAAATTTCTACGCTAGAGGGTTCCGAATCATGTGCTAAATTCTTGGTTTTAATTTGCGCGTCGATGTCTCTGCTATCCTGTATAGAATCTGAGATAATGTTTTACATTCTGTCTATCTAAAAAAATCTGTTAACTTAATATTTAATTAATTTTCTCTAGACAGAACTCTAAATAACAAATACCGGTCAAGCAGTTCTTGTAAATCTCAAGGTTATTTCTTTATTGCTAACTAAACCTTGTCTGGAAAAGGTAGACTCAATTTACTAGAGCCACTAGAGTCTTAGAGAAAACATCAAAAAGTTAAAAAAAGTAACTAGAAAATTTCCTTAGTGGCTGAGAATTTTATGAAAAAGCATTGCCTCTCAATAGCAGAGGTAACTTACTCGACCGTGGGTTCGAACCCAAAAAGGCAACAACAACAGCCCTGCAGCCCAGCAGTCCTTTGTAAAATGTCTATATTTTATGTCTGTAATTTATATGGTGTACGGAATAAAGAGTATTCTATTCTATTTCATCTCCACTTCTTTTAAAACGGCGAAGGAAAATATCGTGAGGAAACCGAACAAGAACCGAAAATCGAAGACATGTGATATCCACCAATCCGTAGGTACTGGGGCCGCGTGGTGGATTAAAGAGTATTCTATTCTATTTCATCTCCACTGCTCTTAAAACGGTGAACGAAAATATCGTGAGGAAACCGAACAAGAACCAAAAAATCGAAGACATGTGATGTCCACCAATCCGTAGGTACTAGGATTATGGCCCTGTTACAGAGAGGAGGTGTCCCAGCAGTGGGAACATTATATAGGCTGATTATTCTTTATTACCTAACATTTCTAATTGTATTTTAAGAATTTCAAAGTATTTAAAATAATTTGCATTATGATTGAACAAAAGATGTGTTTAAGCAAACAATTATCCTAACCAAATACAAACTCTTTGTAATGACGAGTGTACAATTAGCATCGTCCTGGCCGCCGCAGTCGGATAACGAAGCGCGACGCCGCTCTTCACATGCAACTTGACTTCCAACCTTTATTAGAAACCGACTCTTATCGACCTTAACACTTGCAATCGAAACCAAACTTTAAAGAATCAGGGATAAGGTTTAAATTGGTTTGGAAACCGAAAGGAGGTAAGGATGAGATTTGTGGTCACTGAAACTTGTAGATGTTGCACTTGCCTAGCTCGCGATAGTGGATATAGTGAAGGGCTCTCCAATGAAGTAGGTATACATACCGCAACTTTCAGGCACTGCTAGGATTTCGGATTGGATCTGAATCGTTATAATGAAGATGATACTCGTTTGTTCAATGTTGTTCGTGGCTTAATGTATTTGTGATCGTTTGTGGTTTTTCTTTGGTCAAAACCAGAAAATAGATGCTTCCTCTGTTAAATTAAAGTCTGAATGAAGTTTTGATGTGGAGTCTGTTATTGACAGCTTACATTTTCCTCAAATGAAAATGGAGATTTAGTTCTAATAGACTTCTTTATCCTGAATATTTTTGTAATTCTGGATGAAAAATGTCTCAAACGAAAACAATGAACTAT
Organism: Apamea epomidion; assembly: GCA_947507525.1. Classification (NCBI taxonomy): domain Eukaryota; kingdom Metazoa; phylum Arthropoda; class Insecta; order Lepidoptera; family Noctuidae; genus Apamea; species Apamea epomidion. The sequence continues at coordinate 8,847,046 of OX382238.1, read as the reverse complement.
TGTTACATATTTATCTCGTGTCAATGCAGAATTCACGAAACATATAATGTCCGTACACAGCACGATATAATAATATATATAAATATAGACAGAAGAAACGCAATAGATAGAACGTGATCACAAATCCACAACAACAATATGAATAGAAATTACGGAATAAAATTAGCAAAATCATGTATGTCTCAGCCATGACAGACAGTTGACAACCACAAGAGTGCTACTAGAGACATATTTCTGAACTACATATTATGTGGTATGAGTGAACCCTACACATAAACACAACATCACGCTTTGTTTCCCCGAAAGATTAGGTAGAGGTGTATCTAAAGTACACCCACATTTTGCCAGCTAGAAGCATTTGAAGTCCCATGTAATAAGGGGCCAGCCTATTACCATCAAATGGATATAAATGCAGACTCCGAGCTGGTACTGAGAAATTTTAGATGGAAAAACAAAATAACACTTTGTCCGAACTGAGAATCAAACTCAGGAAGGAACCTCATGGTCAGCAGTAGCGCAGACCTATATGTATAAAGCAAAGTAACTTTTTACTTGAGTAAACATGAGCAAGAGCCAAGCGAGGCCAAAAGGAAATCAAGTAGCTGCAATAAAAGAAAGCAATGGAGTCGCCTTTTGTGCAGCGCTGCAGCGCACAAAGTTGCAAGCGCGAACTGAGGTATCAAGTAACTTGCAAAGTGTTTCACTAATACTATATTTTATCTTTAATCAGCTTCAGTCGATGGGAAATGTAATAACTGAGGTGTTGAAAGAAACATGGCGTTTAAATTAAAACAAGTTTGTTTTGTAGTTTGCTTCAGTTGAGAGAATACTTACTTAATTTTAATTTTATTTGTACTCCCTTTTGTGGTGTAAATATTAGGCAATCAATAAGCTTGATTGGAACTAACTACTAAGTAAGTTAGTATCGACATTCATTTGTGACGAGTGTATATTTAAGTCTTTACTTTTATATTTAAGTACTTTTTTGCTTTCTCTTTTTAGTTTCAAACATGATTATGTCCATGGTCATTGAGCAAGCAGTGTGTTTATGGAGCTACAAGGATCCTTTCGCACCTGAATGACCTTGACAGGGGCGTTATTGCTAGGTAAATATTTTTGTGAAATTGTCACAGAAATTGTATTGAAAAAACAAGATGGCGGCGTTAATTCCAATTTTGGCCATGCGCCAAAATATCCTTGTACAACTATACTATACACAGTCTGGCCATAAATACTGTTATAGTTAAAAATAAGAAAGATATTACATTTGAATTTGGAATCTGTCATTTTCATACGATTGTTCATTGGGTTTTCTAATTTTGGCGCCAATACATTGTACAATATTTTGCGATATTCAAATGGAGTGGGGTGATAAAGAGAACCGAATCGCTGTGATTGCGTTACACAAAGTTGGTATGTATCCAAATGCAATTTTTAAAACTCTCCATACGCTTGGTATTAGTCAAATGTTTGTGTACCGGGCTATTAATAGGTTCAATTAGACTTCCTCTGTTTGTGACAGAAAAAGATCTGGCCGTCCACGTAGTGTTCGTACGAAAAAGGTGGTCAAAGCAGTAAGTGAAAGAATTCGAAGAAATCCTGTCCGAAAGCAAAAGATTTTATCTCGGGAAATGAAGATAGCACCCAGAATCATGTCGCGTATTTTAAAAGATGATTTAGGACTTGCAGCCTATAAGAGACGCACTGGTTATTTTTAACTGATAATTTAATAAAGAATAGGGTGGTAAAATCGAAACAACTACTCAAGCGGTACGCAAAGGGAGGTCACAGAAAAATTTTGTTTACGGATGAGAAAATCTTTACAATTGAGCAATATTTTAACAAACAAAATAACCGTATTTATGCTCAAAGCTCTAAGGAAGCTTCCCAATTAGTCGACAGAGTGCAACGTGGGCATTATCCGACTTCAGTGATGGTTTGGTGGGGTGTTAGCTATGAAGGAGTGACTGAGCCATATTTTTGTGGAAAAGGTATCAAAACATCGGCACAAGTGTATCAAGATACCATTCTTGAGAAGGTAGTTAAGCCCCTTAATAACACCATGTTCAATAACCAAGTATGGTCCTTCCAACAAGACTCGGCGCCGGGTCATAAAGCTCGGTCCACGCAGTCTTGGTTGGAAGTGAACGTTTCGGACTTCATCAGAGCTGAAGACTGGCCGTCGTCTAGTCCCGATCTTAATCCGCTGGATTATGATTTATGATCAGTTTTAGAGAGTACGGCTTGCTCTAAACGCCATGATAATTTGGAGTCCCTAAAACAATCCATACGATTGGCAGTGAATAATTTTCCCATGGAAAGAGTGCGTACTTCTATTGATAACTGGACTCAACGTTTAAAGGACTGTATTGCAGCCTATGGAGACCACTTCGAATAAGCTTTTTATATTTTAAATTGTTTTATATTTACGTATTAAACTAAGACACTGTAAAAGTAATAAATATTATTTGCAATAAAAAAAAATATATTTCTTCGTGACAATATTTATGGCAAGAAGTATTTATTTATTTCTACTATATACTTTATTGTACACAGTCTTGCCAAGGGGTATCGTATTACCTAGTAACTGGGTTGTGGAGGTCAGATAGGAAATCGCTCCATATAAAATACTGGTATTCAGCTGCATCTGGTTAGACTGGAAGCCGACCCTAACATAGTAGGGAAAAGGCTACGCAGATGATGATGATACTTTAGTGTACAGACGCCACCACAGCAAGCTACGCGAAACTGTAAAATTTTCCCAATCAACCTGGAACCTTTATGCTTTAGCGATAAAGTTAAAATCTATTAAAGAAATTTGACAGATTGTAGTAGCTTGATGTGCTACCGTCTGTACACCACAAAAATACATAACAAAAAAAAAAACAAATTAAATAATATTCATTTTTCTTTCTACCTACCTGTATCTCAATAAAATTGTTTCCATTTTCCTACTTGGCTACATTGTGGCAGTGGCAACATTGACGCGGGTGTAGGAAGGTTCATTAGTAAGTTTATAAATCAAACATACGGAAGCTGACGCGGGGGTAAGTTTTAAGCGGAGTTACAGGAAACTGATAGTGTTGTGCACAGGAACTAATGAGTCATCTGTTTCTATGTTTATGCTGCTGTTCAAATAATATAGTGATGTGGTGTGTAATCTTTTGATGTCGGTTTGCATGCTAGAGTTGTAGTATAACGAAAAAAGGCAAGCTACTCGTTGTTATTCGTATATGACTTTGTTTCTGACAACACGTAGATTTTTGACAATCGTTGTTGTCGCTTGAAATGCTGTTATTTGACGATCTCTAAGATTTGTCAGATTCCTACTTTACGGAGAAAAATATGATGTCGATCGCCTTTGCTTACACATTCTCTTCTCGATTTTGTTTGATCATATGACGTGTGTCGATCGTCAAAAACGAACAACTCTGTAGGGACCTTTAGAACTCCATTGAGTCATAAAAATATTGCATTTCATTATAATTAGAGATTTGAAACGTAAAGTTAATACTGTAGTTGCTACATGAGAGCATTAACACACATCATAATCAGCCTTTAATGTTCCCACTGCTGGGATACAGGCCTCCTCTCTTTAAGAGGGAGTGGGCTGTAATCCACCACGCAGGCTCAGTGCGGGTTCGTGCATGCCCCATGTCTTCGGATTAAGCGCGTGATGGATATCAAACCCAACTACCAATTCAGGGCATTTGTAGATAGTAATTTTTATTTACGTAATGTATACACGTCACATAAAATATTATAAGCATCGGTATTCAATATTTAGTTTAAAATAGGCAAGTAGTTAATATAAAATTAACAAAAAAAAAAAGAAAACAATTTTCTTACTCCATTCAAAAACTGCGCACATGCCTTGAAATATTGCGTAGAGAATCCTTCTCATACCGTTTCACTTTAAGTAAATATTTCATGATTTTAATATGAATCTGTACTCGAGATATCGGATCACAATAGCGATTATGTGTCACAAAACGATGCGCAACATTTTCGTACAGCAGTGATACCAGTCTCGTCCGAGGAAACGCACATCTGAACATCAACGTGCATAACTTCATAGGGTTGTCATTCTAAGCGGCTTTTTATAACGATTTAAAAAAGTATTACTAAACTGTTAAGGTACAGCACCTTAACAGTTTCTCCAGTTTTACACCACTGCAAAAGTCTTATCAAAATGAAATCTTAATATTTTTTTAAATACGATTTGCAGTGGTGTAAAACTGGAGAAACTGTTAAGGTACAGCAACCTGCTTCTTTTGTGTTTTGAGATGAAAAACTTTTTCTAAGTCGTCTGACGTTGAACATAATATAGTTCCAGTAATTAAATCGTTTTGGTACATACGTGATTTTTTTATTTCATTAATCGTACACAACACCATATAATCCGGCACTATTTTACGAACTTATAATATCGAAGAGACCTACTCACTGAACAATAGCTCTCAGTGATTTTTTTAGGTTATGATCGTATTTCTCAGTATTCCCGTTAGACGAATTATAATTATTACTACCATTGTAATCTAGAGATCATAAGAAACAAATCAACATGCGTTTCATTAATATACGCCACAATTTTTGTGGGCCTAATCCCCGAAGAACAAAACACTATCTCCTTTTGTGAAATGAAAATCTTATTAATGTTGCCAAGTATTTGTTGCCAAGTATTTGTAGGTAGATTGATTTTCCCCATAGATCTGCTGAACTGATAGGCTTTGTCCCTTATTCCATGGGGCTTAAACATAACTGGCGAAATGTGGGTGTATAATCGGTAGACCTTTGTCTAATCCTTGGAGAATATAGGCATGATGTTATGTTGTGTTGTGTAATCTACTGAAAATCCGTCAAAAAATATACCAAGAGTCCTGTAAATTTTATAAGGTCTGACAACATTTTAAATAGCATGCCGTCACGATTTGATGTCAAACAACCCTGCACACACGTCACAATGCAAACAGAAATTTTACAGACAGAGAGTTGATACAACATTATTCAGAACAGAGCAGATAATACAATATTTACCGACCAACCCGTATGAGCTAACATTTGTTTCTCATTATGTCGGCTATCGCAGCCATTCGTGCCTACGCCGATTATTTCAATAATATTTTCATTTAAATATCAATGTTGAGTCTCAATAATTTTTGCATTAAAAGTTGGATTATAGAGGTAATTGAAATGATTTTGTAAATATTATTTCAAATAGTAAAAACACGTGTTTTATTCCTACTTAATTATATTATTGTTCATTCATTTCAAATGCATAATACCTTTGTACATACCTTTATGGTCTACAAAGTTTAATAAATAAATTGTTACTATTGTTCTTGTTAGCTATTTATATAAATCTTTAGGTATTTTTAAGATGTTTACAGTATTTTCGAAATAACAGAATATTGTATTTGGTCATAATTAGACAGTTATTAGATTTGTTCAAAATACTAAAATGGCGCCACCGGATATTAACTGTCAACTGACTATTTCGGTCTGATAAAGTGGAGGGATTTAAAAACCTACGTGGTAGCGCCATTTTAGCAAGACAGTAGAGGTTGAACTGCGAAAGTGTAAGGATCTTGTAATACCCATGTAAGTACTGAGAATTGTAATAATGTAACTATAAATGTATTGCCGTAATATTTGTGCTTTTATTTTTAGCCAGTGTTTGAACCCAGTAAATAAATCATGCTTATTTTTCAAGTGAATACTTTTATTTCCCTTTTGCTCTGGTAAGCCTGACATTCTTGTTTGTTAATTGTTGAATTTTGACACCTTGACAGATGAATAATTATCCTTTTAAAGTATATCGTAGCAGTGTCGAATAATTTGGTGATATTATCCAGATTGCATAAAAAATAATAAAGGAAAACTAAACCAAAGATTCCTAAAGTCGCTACGCTGCAGTAACAGGATTAGCCAAGCGAATATTCATGACCATCGTCTCAAGCAGCCAGATGTCTGAGAAACCACTGAGCACGTGATCTTAGCGGAGCAGCTAATGAGGGTATTTCCTTGCTGTTTGGCTGGCAGACGCATACTGAAGCATTTGCTTAGAATAAGCTAAGCCCCACCTTGAGAAAATGCTAAGTTGCAAAGGAGAAACAAAAGAATAAATGGTAAAAAATATATCTTGAAGAAAATCTTCTCGTCTTCGTCGTAATATTGTTACATTTTGTACAGCCACATGTTTTTGTGTTGTAGTCATCTGTAGTGGTGGTGCAGATTACTCGCGGGGTGGCGCTTGCGCAGATTGTTGCACAGGAAGATTGTAGATGGCATCACTTGTCTACAGAAATCATTTGTAGTTGCTGTCTTCTGGTTTATGATGCCGCTCATCATTGGGCTTTGGATAATTTACACTAGATGGCGCTGTATATTTGTTACTTGGAATTTTAAATAAATTTCAAGTCATCCGAATTGTAATTTTTTGTCAAGTGTTGCTAGGGTAATTTATAAAGCATCATGCATAATCAGCCTATAATAGTCCCACTGCTGGGACACAGGTCTCCTCTCTGTGAGAGGGAGTAGGCCGTAATCCACCACGCGGGCCCAGTGCGGGTTGGTGGATATATTAATTGCTATTTATCGTGATATATATCAGCAAATCCTGAATCTAAGTCTCTAAAGAGCGATCATAGGGAAAATCAGATGACTTAGGAACAATGGCCAGGAATAACAAACGAGCAATTAGTTGTAGGTATGTACTTAATTGGTTTGGATAACATTACTACGCTCTTCTAAAACTAGTGAAGCAAAACACACCCGAAAAAGGCACTGAGTTAGCCCAGATTCGAATGAGAGTATTTTTATCGCGGCGACTTTTTTTCGCGCTCTGATTTTTAGCGCTCTGCTCAGCGCCTAGAGTGGAAAATCCAACAAAGTTTTCTTGACGTGAAAATCGAGTGCAAGAAAAAATATCGCCGGGATAAAGTCTACTTTTAGTTTGCAATGTTTCTATTTCTGCTGCAAAACAAATTGTTTATTCTGTAAACTAAGCATAATTATTGGTTCAGTTTTAGTAAGCATTTGCACCAGCATAGCATAGTATAATCAGCTTATAATTTTCCCACTGCTGGGAAACAGGTCTCCTCTCTGTGAGAGGGAGTGGGCAGTAATCCACCACGCGGACCCAGTGCGGGTTGGTAGATGTCACACGTCTTAGAATTTTTGGTTCTAGGACTTGCCCGTTTCCTCACGATGTTTTCCTTCACCGTTTTGAGCAGTGGTGATGAAATAATTTACACAAAGTACAGTGTCTGGGTTCAAACCTACGACCTCGACTCGTAAGTCGCAATTTAATTCAGATTTTCACTAGATAATTGAATAATTGTGTAATACGAATTTGTTTGTTATATTACTGTGAAAGTTTTGTTTAGAAAATACCCTTCATTCTATAATATATACGAGCTTACTGCTTCATATTTTGAATATTTTTTTCATACATTCGCTCTCACGTTTTTTATGAACATATTCGTGAAAGCTATCCTTATACGTTAATTATTGTTATTAATTTCTTATTAAATAAGCAGTAGGTACCTTTGTGCTCTTTATGTATTTTTAAAAAGTCATTGCCAATATTTCAAAGACTTTGAACATCGAATGAAATCGGATGCATGCTTTGTTAGTGCATGGCGGTTTTTGAATTCATTTATAAAATTCTTTCATAAAGATCTTCTTTATAATCGAAATATTACTTGCCCTGCTATAAAATGGAACCTTTTTTACATTTTAAAACTAAACTTGCTCTCAGAGCACGTTCAGAGTCTCATCACAAAGGCTTCGTTGCACCACTCTACGCATTCTAATGCAAATTTCATTGAAATGCCCTCCCATTGTTATCACTTCCAGTCTCCAAGGAGAACTTGGTACTCACACATCTGTGATCTTTATATATGCGACTCTACGAAATTATTAAAAATGTAATTTGAAGGGAGAATATTTTGTGGAAACGTTCACGGGAGTATTAAGGATAAATTTGTATAAATTAGTATGGCAAAGTGCTTGGGGTTTCATAATTTGGACGGTTTAAAGTTTTTTTTTTTTAATAAAGGTAACTTTTTTCACTCCAAAAGGAACCCCTATTGATGAGGTAATAACACCGTGGGATCACATTTGTCTGTCAACTATTTAAACCTGGCCACGTGATTGGTCCCAACCTAGTCCTGAGTCATGACTTGAGCGATAGCCTTGAAAAGAATCTGAATGGTCTATGAAGTTGAAAAGAATAGCACCCTAATTGCGTAACACACAATCAATCGGAATCTGAATCATTTTGAAGCAAATTGCTAATCCATTGCTTCATAAACTAGAAAAATTAGTTTGCTCAACACGTAAATAACGCAATGAATGTTGTTGAACTGTCAAAATGAAACCGATTCCGATTGATCGTGGGTTACGCAATTAGGGTGCTGGCCAGTTGTATTACGAACTTATAAAATAAAAAGAAAAAAGAAAGAAAATACATTTATTTATCACAGACTAAAAGACACAATACAAACAAAAAAAAAATTAAATATTAAAAATGAAAAAAAATAGGACCAATCGTAACGACCAATAAGAAAAAATAAAAGCCTTTTTAGTCAGAGTAGACAGAAAATAGGGACATTGGGTAAAAAGTGCTTATTTGAAAACATGAAACAACTTCGAATTTTATAGAACCAATTAGAAAATGAATGAGTAATTACGTACATCCGTCACTAAAAACACGCCTGAAATCAATCTAGAAAAACAACATATTTACAAACATCTTGTTTTTCACCAAGTTTCGAAGTAAAAGTGGAAACGTACAAAGTTAGAGAGGAAAATAGTTTTGCTTAATAGGCGTTCTTTTTGTAAGCGAATGAGTCAGCTTTGAGGTCAAAGGAAGAGGTATGTATCTAGATCCTGAAAAGAGCCTTGTTTACCCAAGTCGGCTTAAAAGAGATACAGAACTCATAGAATTTTTTATGGAATACGTAACAATTAACAAGTATACAGGTCGCATTTATGTTACGTATCTAGTAATTCATGGTTATATGTAGTCATTTCCCACCGGTATTTTGTGAATATTTTCGTTTATGTAGCTAGTTTTAATTAGTACAAATCCAAAATTCACCTGGAGTTTTGGATTTCTACTAATTAAAACTAGCTATACTCACCATAACTTTGTACTCCTGTTCACATCCGAAACAACAAGGTATCTACCGTAATAATTTTCGTCGTGATCATTTCAGTAAATACAAACAAAACTGTGAACAGAGGGGCAATTCTAGTTATTTTAAGAACGTTCACAGTCTGATCTCAGTCTCAATCTGTCAAAAATACGTCTAATTTCCCTACATTTTGACAAGTTTTTGACATTTGTTTGTCGCCGAGATGAGACTGCGACTAGATTTTGAACGTTTTAAATTACGAGAATTAGCCTTCAGATATGTTACGGCTTGTTAATTTTTTTTTTTAAATGTTGCCCCACACTAGGAATTTCTCCTGTATCGTGGATGCGTTTACTAACATTTAAACTCACATACACAAACAGCCAGCCCCGGAACAACTACTTGTAGGCCATACAAATATTTGTTCCGCGCGGGAATCGAACCCGCGACACGCAGCGTAGCAGTCAATCGCTTAACCACTGCGCCAACCGTGCCGTCATTAATTGAATTAGAATCCAAACGCTGTAGATTTTTGGCGAAACGGCTTTAAACTAAATTTTCGGACCAAGCTCATCATCATCTACCTAGCCTTTTCCCAACTATGTTGGGGTCCGCTTCCAATATAACCGGATGCAGCTGAGTACCAGTATTTTACATGGAGCGACTCCCTATCTGACCTCCACAACCCAGTTACTGGTTAATATAACACCCCTTGGTAAGACTGGTTGTCAGTCACTTTCGCGCTTCTGACTACCCGTAATAATTGTCAATGATCCACGAATGACAGCCGGGACCAACGGCTTAACGTGCTTTTCGAGGCACGGATGGGTCTTGGTATCCACCCATCCACAGACCAACCGTAGCAAGCGTGGCTTTACATGATCGATCAACCCGTGTGGCTGTTATTACTTAGCCACAAGCCCCCCAGCAATCTGAATAAACTACATAAGGTTATTTTTAAGAAGAATATAACATTAATTTTATGGCGTGAATATACGCCTACCGTATGACGGGTTATCGGTGTTTTTACAGCATTAAACACGTTAGACTTTATTATGACATACTGACTTTTACTGCGACATTATTTCAGATTTTAACTTGGTCGTAAAATTATGCGTTTCTGATATTCCAACACATTGTTTAATTTTTGGGTTCCGTACTTGAAACGGAACTCAAAAAACCAGGTTCACTTCGTTGTCCGTCCGTTTGTCTGTGTGCCTGTCAAAACCCTTGTCCTCAAGGGCGCGTGGAGGTATTAAGTTGAAATGAATATCAAATACATAGGTCTACGGTCCCTTGGAGTTCTAAAATCAAGCTTCTCGTTCAAGCCAACGCAATAAAAAATTCGCGGTACATATTTTGATAATCACAAATAAATAAAAACCTTTTGGTTACTTCCCGTTGACCTAGAATCATGAAATTTTGCGAGAAGCAAGGTCTAACAGCACAAGTTAATTTGCAATTTGATCACATACAAAAATTAACTTTTTTGCGATTATAAACTTACATTTTCAGTTAGAGAATTGACAGTGACGTATATCGATGTATGGGAAAACATTTTTTCAACTACAAAGTTAAGTTTGTTCTTGGTATAAATTCATATCAACTACGGAACCCTTCATTGAGCGTGGTACAACACGCACTTGGCCGGTTTTTAAGGTAGATCTCCTACTGATTTACCGACTGAAAATAATCAGCGGTCCCAAACATTTGGGTCGTATTGAATTTTTGTAAGGGACAGTTGATATTTTTTATTTTCGAGATTACGTTGTTGGTCCGATAGATAAAGTTGATCAGTTTGATAGTCTGTACCATACTCTTAAATATGACCACAACTCTCTGATACATTCTGTATAGATGAACTTTATCCAATATGTACCGTGTGTGTGTTGTATGTACAGTTACCGTCAAAAATATCGGGACGAACAGACGGTTTAAAATGATCTCAACCACTAAAAAAATTTAACTTTATCTCAGTTGAATAAAGTTCTTGCCAGAATGACAGTTGTCGTGTACTGTCTTCATTCTGAAACATTCCTTGTGTCATTGAGTCAATATTTCGTTTTCATAGTTGGTTAGATCATTTTGAACAGTCTGTTCGTCCCAATATTATTTACGCCTACTTTACTGTTTTAGGCTTGGTTCCGTATTTCGTTCTTATTTTTTTAGTAAAATTATTTCACAACGGTGGTTACTTAAAGACATTTCGATAGGTTGTCGACAGAACAGAGGGGCAATTCTCGTAATTTTAAGAACGTTCACAGTCAGGGCCCGTATTCCCGTAATTTAAAACGTTCAAAATCTAGTCGCAGTCTCATCTTGGCGACAAACAAATGTCAAAAACTTGTCAATATGTAGGGAAATTAGACGTATTTTTGGGAGATTTAGACTGAGATCAGACTGTGAACGTTCTTAAAATTACGAGAATTACCCCTCTGATCTCAGTCTCAATCTGTCAAAAAATACTTCTAATTTTTACAAACATTTTGACAAGTTTTTGACATTTGTTTGTCGCCGAGATGAGGCTGCCACTAGATTTTGAACGTTTTAAATTACGAGAATTTGCCATCTGTTGTAGGGTATTATGTTAGTTATTTAACACTACAAACAGACTTGGACTGATTTCACTAACCCATTCGATATAATATGTATATTCGTATAAGTGTGTGCACACTAAGCAGAAATTATGCTTGATGAGAAACATATTTTTCGTTTGGAAAACTTAAAACATAACATAACCTAACACATAGGAACATCGCGTCTGTAATCCCCGAAGACTTACGCAGAGGTGTACACATGACGACATATCAAGACTTTTCACACACGACACACGACACGACCCGACCTGACACACACGAAACAACACGACATTTCCAGTTTTGACTGTCCTCGCATTGAAGGCTTTTCGTACAATGAGAAGGGAGCTTATACCTACTGAAAATGTATAAGTCGTCGTGCGCACCTATAGTAACACCCACATTCCGCCAGAAAACTTATAAGTACGTGCCTAAAAGCCAGAGTGAGTTAGTATCTTGTACAATAAACAAATACTTTACGTTTACACTTGAAACAGCACTCCTTTAAGTTTCGCAGTAGGAACAAGTTGCGTACATACAGTGTTATTAGTCGTATAGGTACGTCGGGAAAACAAATAAACTTCCGACTGGAAAGTTCGTTTCGCAGAACACTCGTAATTTTCTCTATCTGTCCCCTTATCTTGTTTCCTTTGGTAAATTAAATTCCACTTAGGTGCCTACTTTATAATTTACCAACTGTAGACTGGTTCTGTATTGTTTTAAATTAGCGATGGTACCTAATGAATATTTAGGTAGATATTTCAGTTGAACTTGTAAAGTGAATTGGGTTTGACGATTTTACATACATTGCACGTTGTGCCCCGTATTGACTGCCCTGATGGTGTCGTAGTCGCTAGCACGACTGCTGGACCTGGGGTCCTGTGTTCGATTTCCGGGTCGGGCAAAGTTCTATTGGGGTTTTCCATAGGGAATTTCTTAGTAATAGTTGAGTTTGGAAGTTGGCGGTGTGATGGCCCCGTGTCTCGGAAAGCACGTTAAGCCGTTGGCCTTGCGCCTGATCTCTCTTCGGTCGTGTCTAATTGCTGTCTTGTCGGTGAGAGAAAGTGCACCTGCACTTTCTCTTCCTTCACTCTCATTGAACCATTCCTCATTGGCCACTCATTGGCCATAGCGACCCATCTCAGCGGAGACACAGGTGTGTCTCCGCTGAGATTGGTCGCTATGGCCGAAATGCGGCCTGTAGGACTTTTATTTTTGGTTCTCCAGCATCCTTGAAAAAACTAGATGAAATATGAAAGTAAAAAGTAAATGGACAATAGCATTTCACAAATGAAATTGTTTAGAAGCATCCTCAAACAAAAGACAAAATTAAATAAATGTGGGCGAGCCATTAGTGTTACACAGTATGTGGCCGTCTTTTATATTTTCGATTTCTTTTTTTCGTAATCTCACAAATATTATTAATGCGTTCGTCTTATAAGCAATGTTGAGTGATTAGTCAACATTGCTTATAAGACGAACGCATTAATAATATTTTTACACGCGCTCATAAGATATTAATAACTTTTAATACATTTTTCTCACGCACAACTGAAATATCTCTGGATAATTTCGTTTACGTAAACAAGAAGTATTAACGAAAAATCCAAAAATATATTCCGTAATAAATGAGGACTTATTACGAGCTATCCGAGGCGGAATGCGTGACGCTAACTGGATTCTAGCACAGGAATCTGAAACGTGAACCCTGGTATTTTAAACTCCATTGCGTCGTTCGCAGAGAATTGTATTGCAATCCAAACAACAAGAGCAATGGAAACTAAAATGAAAAACTCGAAATACTCACTTTTGTAATTCCGCTTCAGCCCCGCTACATAGCCTCGGTGGGAATTATTCAATAACACTGACGAATGGGTTTTATAACGGAATTGATTACGGGCCAGATAACGAGATGTAATCGCACCGTGGGGAATAGAGACAAATGTCGTATTGGTTGCAGATTTACAGCGCGGCGCGCGCCATCTGGCGTGCCAATTTATGAGTTTAATCAGGAGCCGGGTTGCCACCGGTTCGGGATCGCAGCGAGAACGGGCGCCGGCTTGTTCGCTGTTCAAGCTTGCAAGCCGCACGTAGGCACACCCCTTTATATACTGCATTGGCGTTTAGCTGCTGCAAATTGATTTTAAGTGGTTTTGCTCGTTTTTATCCTTAATACCTCTTTCGAATGCTGTTTTAGATTCGGGCTTTCGAGGATAGATTACGTTTAATTCGATTTGATTCAATCAAACCTACTCTGCTTTGTGAGCGATAGCGTTCATTTTATTTCAACGTAGATTGTTTCTGTGTGATCGGAATCTTAAAAACATGCTGTTTATTTCCACAGGCCTGTCTTGTGAAACGACGAAGGTTTTAAAAGATTCAGCAAATTATCACGAAGGTACCTATACTTTCGTGCGTCGCATTGGTATCGCGTGATAATTGAGCATTTGAAACATGCAATTATAAGAAATAGGTACCACAGTTACTTCTTATGAAGTCTTACATACATTTTAATTGAAGTTTGTTGAACTTTAATCTCAACCAATACTCAGTAAATCCACTACGTACATTACGATTAAGATCGCAATTCTCTACGTGTAATGGCAAATTGCTAGTTCATCGCTAACGATCTCTGGAATAGCCCATTTCGGTTGAGCCTTACAAATTGTACGGGCAGGTCCACGATACGATTCCTCGTGCCGTGGTTGCCATTAAACACGCAAACATTCGGGCTAGAAACAGATATCTGTATTGAGCTTGCATCTCTAAGTACTGATGCCATTACGTTAGCAAATGGATGATCTTCTCTCGTGTTGGCTAACGATGAATGTGAACAGTTCACATAGTGGTAAACGATTAACCAGTCAGGAAGGGTAGCAGTTGGGCTTATTGCTTGGGTACACTAGACCGCTCTTTTGAATGCACTGACTTTTATGGTCGTTTCGGACTTGGATCTCAGGTAATAAGATTTTCTAATGCCGTTTCTAACATTGACAACGCACCGACATACATAAAACTATCCATACTAATAGGTATCCATCTATACTGATATTATAATTGCTCTGTCTGTCTGTATGTTTTTACACCTTAACGGTTCAACGTTTTTGGATGTTTGGCATACGGTTAGAAAATAACCTGGGTTAGGATAGTTGTAGGTTAGGACACCTCTTTTCCTGGTTGTGTGTTCCTGTGGGATAAACGACCTCCGCGTGGGAAAACCGCGGGCTAAAGCTAGTCAATTATATATGCTCTTGGTATTTTAAGCATAGTCGGCGATAACAAGGACTTTCGGTCAAGTAAGCCGCGGTTAATTACGAACCCATTAACAAACCTCATTACTTCTAGCGCCTATTACCTTATTCTAAAGGTACCTTTTATACAGTAAGAGGAGTATCAAAATAACAACTAAAGAAAAACCAATAAACAATGTTGGTAAAGCAAACAACACTTTCATTAGTTTCTAGCCCAGGCTTGCCCGAGCAACGTTATAATTTCGAAACTAACCAACTAGATATTAGCACATCTAACTTTTCTAATCAAACTCGCGTAGACTTATATGGTAAAAATGTATGTGGAACACAGATGTAGTGAAAGGTAGAGAAGGCAAGCTCTACACGTACTATCGCCAAAACCTATATCTGACCATTTTGAAAACAAAATCCCGTGCACATGATGACCACAGCTGCGTCCGTAAGTAAAATAAAAGAGGATCCTTTTTAGGTCGACTATATATGCGCTGCAAACAGGAATAGTCCTTACGCTGGTCAGATATAGATTTTGGCGATAGTACCCTGAATCGTGGATAAAAATACGTTTACACTCAAGCCGAGATCAATATAAACATCACTCAGCCCGTTTTTTGGCTGCTGAAGTAGTGTTTGACAACTTCTCAAATTCAAATTCTCAATTCAGAAACCAGGTGTTAGACATGTTCTCGTCTCAGTTTTTCACTTGTAGTTTGAGAGTTGTGCGACAGAGACAGGAATAACGCTCAATCAAAGTACGTTTTAAGTAAACTTTATAGATCTCGACCTGAGTTAATCGCAAATCGATAAACGGAATGAGCCACGTATTCAACTGAATCATAAGTATTGTGGTTCGCCCTGTGCATGTTAGCCACACTATTACCATGTCAGAATGGATAGGTATATATTAACAACGACATACTTGTGTAATATATATATATCTCTGGCAAAAGGCTAAAAGTATTCGGAAAAACAATAATTACTGAATGTTGAATCGTTAATATTTTTTTTTCAAATTGTAGGTATAAAATAAGTATGTAAGTCAATCGATCTGCCCAGCCTTTTCCCATGTATGTTGGGGTCGGCTTCCAGTCTAACCGGCTGCAGCTGAATACCAGTTTTTTACATGGCGACTGACCTGCACAACCCGGTTACTGAGTAAAAAGATACACCGTAGTAAGACTGGCTGTCAGATTTTTCGACTTCTGACTAGGCGTCTAACTTAACTTAACGACTGTCAAAGATTTACGAACGACCACCGGTACCAATGGTTTAACGTGCTTTCGGAGGCACGGAGGGGTCTCGATATGTAATGGATGGTCACCCATCCACGAACCGACCCCAGCAAGCGGAACTTTACCTTCTAACGGCTGGTGCGGCTGTTATCGCAAGTAACGCGTTTAAATCTCAACTCAATATAAGGAAAGCTGTAGTGTAGTGTGTGTGTGTGTGTGTGTATAGTGTTTTACCTTATCCACATAACGATGTGGAGCCTTCACGGGGAAAAAATGGTTTTTTCATTCGGTTTATTGAATAGAGTATGGACGATAAACCAAACTGACAAGACTGTGTTAGGCATAAATATTGCTAAGTTATCGCTTTAAAGATCAATGGAGGTTGGGAGGCTGCTTATCGTTCGCCTGACAGTTACTGCGTTTTTTTTTGCGTGATTTGAAGTTTGGGAAAATTCTCTTTATAGTATGAAATCTTAAATGTATGTTCACCCATTTGCTTATCACATTAAGTGAAAAACACTTGGATTGTATTTATTTTAATTAAGGCTGGTGTGATTTTATGAGGCAAAATAATGACTTTTTACTTGGCTTTGACTGTTTATTTGCAATTACTTTCCCATTATAATACCTGTATTGTTT
Source organism: Apamea epomidion (assembly GCA_947507525.1). Lineage (NCBI taxonomy): Eukaryota > Metazoa > Arthropoda > Insecta > Lepidoptera > Noctuidae > Apamea > Apamea epomidion. The sequence continues at coordinate 8,830,208 of OX382238.1, read as the reverse complement.
ACTCATGTCTTACAAAATAAATATAACTTTACCTTGGTATCTATATCTTTTTATTTGGTACATATAAATCCACAATCACAGATAAACGTATCTTATTTATTTATTGATTTATTTAACCATTTATGTACACACAAATATAAACAGACAAGAAAAAACAGAACAAATGAATTAGGTACAGAGGTGATGCTTATTTCATAAAAAATCTCTTCGTAGACAGGCAGCGTGTGAAAGAGTAAAGGAGACAAAAACATAATACATAAATTCAAAAAACATTCACTAAAACTAAACAAAAATTAGGATTACTATCTTACTTTAAACTAGTAATATTCTTTGTGAATGTACCCAAAAAAATTAATAAACAAAAGTGTAATGAAACTGTGTTATACATCGTCTTGCAACTGCTATCTGACTATCAGAAACGGAGACTTTCTGGAGACCGGAACTTCATTCCTTATTGATATTATTTTTCCTTTTTGCTTATTGTTTTTTTGAGATGTTGGAGCGTCGGTCCGTCGGGCATGGGGTCGATCATATTATCCATTGTACAGACGCCAGCAGGTTAAGCTACCCGAAACTGTCAAATTTTCCCAATCAATCTTGAACGTTAGTGCTTTAGCGATAATGTTGAAAATCTATTAAAGAAATTTGACAGATTGTAGTAGCTTGATATGCTGGCGTCTGTACATAATTACGGTTTTTAGGGTTCCCTACCCAAAGAGTAAAAACGGGACCCTATTACTAAGACTTCGCTGTCTGTCCGTCCGTCTGTCTGTCACCAGGCTGTATCTCAAATTATGTATTTCTATTGCCGCTATAACAACAAATACTAAAAACAAAATGAAATAAATATTTAAGGGGGGCTCCCATACAACAAACGCGATTTTTTTGCCCTTTTTTGCTCGATATATATATAATATATAATATAATGGCAACAGGTAGGCACTTCAAATATTCACAAAATACACAGTTGTATTTTTACTTTAATAATAAGTAATAATATTAAAATAAAATAAATATTTATGTGGGGCTCCCATACAACATACGTGATTTTTGTAGATAATGGTACGGAACCCTTCGTGCGCGAGTCGCACTTGGCCGGTTTTTTATTTATTTTTGTCCTTTTCTAAACTATATTTTATTCCTTTATTTTATTTTCTTATTTTTTAATCCCATAGTGGGATTTATAGATATTCGTAGATACATATGTCCATGGCGCCACAGCGGGCCCTCTCAGAATACCAGCACTGCGGTATTTAAGGCCTCGCACAGGTCTTTAAATATGGTTTATTTTTAGTGTAACTTTGTTAGTTTTAAATGCTCCTTTTTTTGTATTTCCTGTGTGTCCTAAATAAAAAAAGTATTTTTTTCTTTCTTCTTCTATTTAATTTCATATAGAACACTTGTATTCACAGAGAAAGACAAGGTAGTCAAAACGCCGCACTCGTCCTAGATCTTGAGCAGTCCGGTGAACGTAAATTGTGCTCTACTTTGTATAATTAGAGTACAAAGTAAGTAACCATATAAGTTACAAAGGGAAATTCACTTCCCTCTCACCTCTTCAGTTACAAAGGAAGATCTGTATCTGAGCAATTTTACTCATTGTGTACTTTACACTTAGCGTCCGAACGGTTTCATGTTAATGGCACAACTTTAAAGCTAATATTTCGAAGTTCGCCATAATTATTATAAAGTTAATGGTTTCATAATAGATTGGGCGGGAAATAATGCAATACAGATAGGGCTGTATAATGTAGGACATCTTAGGACAGAACAATTGGACTGCTTAAATTAAAAAAAATATTACAAAACTTATAACACTGTGCCAATTAAGTTAGGGTATAATTTTGTTATTTTTATTATTTAATTTGGAATACGTTGCTATTTACGTACATATTGTTTTAATTCTGAACCTGCATAAACTTTCTTGTTAATAAATACTATGCGAAAAAAAAAAAATGTTAAAATATTAAATTCCAACCCTTCTAGTTTAAATAATAAGTAGGTTTAAAATACTTAACGGGTGTAAAATATTATATCGCCTGTATGTACCTAACTATTTCAAAGTTTTTGAGTATTGCTAGAGTTGTAAACCTCACTGCAACGAAACCGAAAATCAATCCAAATCACTGCCATTTACCGAGCCTGAAAACATAAATCTAATAGCTCTATTTTATCTCTCAAATATATACCTACCTACGAATAAGTTAAGGCTTAATGTTGAATACATAGATAGAATGGAGCCATTAAAATGGACATTGTCGTAAATAACTTATAGCAATAACACATTATTTTAACATAACGCTTTCTACTTCTATTGCTTATGTAACCATTTTGTTCGTCTAATCGGTACTTTGTAACTCTCTGTAATGCATAGTGGATGGTTACAATGAAATATTGTATTGTAACGATATTATGGGAGTTTGTAAGTTTTTGACGAGGTCTGACTTCTTGTTTTCTTTTTTATAGGTGTTTGTAAAGTGAATTAACAGCACAATACTGTTTTCGTTTGCTGGAAAAAATACAAGAATAATATATGTTCATGCTTCATGCAGTTGAGCATGGGGTCCTGGGTTCGATTCCCAGGTCGGGCAAATTGGTATTGCGTTTTTTCATCAGGAATTTCTTAACAGCCCGGAGTCTGGATTTTGGCTCGACTGATGACAATAGGCTCGCCGCATATTACATGGGACTTAACACGAAACTGCCGAAATGTGGGTGTAGGTACGAGGGCGGAGTGATAAGTCTGGTAAAAATCTATTTTGGAATAAAATGATCGCAAATTGCATGGAACCTCCTTGTTCACAACTCTTGAAGGATTAAATTAAAATTTTCAGCCAGTAATGCCAGTTAGTTTTTTTTTGACAGCCATTAAAGCATTTGGCTAAGAAGAACATCCTCTTAAACCAAGACAACGCACGAGTGCACACCTGCGCGATTGGCATGGCCAAACTTCATGACTTGCGCTATGAGTTGCTTTCTCACCCACCGTATTCACCAGATTTAGCACCTTGCGACTATTTTCTGTTGCTGAAGTAAAAAAAAAATGGCTTGATGGGAAAAGATTTGGCTCCAACGAAGAGATCATACACGAAACCAATGCCTATTTCGAAGGGTTACCTAAGTCGTACTTTATGGAAGGGATCGAAAAGCTAGAGAAACGCTGGATGAAGTGCATTGAGTTACAACGAAAGTACGTTGAAAAATAAATAATAATAATTAAATGAAATTGACTGCTTGTTTAATTTTTACCAGACTTATCACTCCGCCCTCGTACTATAGGTACTACTACTAACTAACTACTAACCCCGTTATGAATTACAGGCGTGATGTTATGTTTTGTGTATTCAAGTACCTAATTTTTTTTTATTTTGTTACAGATGTTATTTGTTTTGAGCCTCTTAGTCTCGTTTCACATAAAGTAATAAATTAACTTCGACAAAATGGGACCAATCGAACACACATTAAAATAACTATACAAGCAAACACGCATGTACAGGCCTGTAGTACATAACCCTTTAATCGAAATACCAAACCGAAACATAGTCGAAGTTCGCTCGTAAACGTCAACATAAACTCGCGCCGTAAACCGATCAGTGTTCATTGTGATCACGCGTCTGGCTAACTAATATTCAAATTAGTGACGTCATCGGATTAGGCTCGACGCCGCTCAATTCCTGTTGATTACTCCGCCACGGGTTATTATGGAGGAAATGCATGCGTTCATTAAAATTCGACATCTTGTGACGTTGTAATTTCGTTGGCTTATTATAATTGAAAGGTTGCCGGATTTAAGTGTGGCACTATTGAATTACTAGCAGCTCCCCGCGGTTTCATCCGCATAAGTGTGGATCCCGTAAGAATATCGAGATATAAGGTATCGTATGTGTTATTCTGATGTTTAAGCTATATAACTGAAAATTTTCATCAAAATCCGTTGACAAGTTTTTGCGTGAAAGAGTAACAAACATCCATCCATGCACACAAACTTTCGCGTTTATAATATTAGTAGGATTTCTTGAGTTTGTATTGCAAGAAAATTATGGGCGTGTTTTTACAATACTGTTTTTTTTTTTTTTGGAAGGGAATAGGATTATACCTAGCTAGCGGGTTTTGGATTGCATAGTGTTCCTGTTGTTCTGAGTGACATAATCCGATTACAATTGAGTATATACACAGGAACTGAGAAATTGACATCTAATAATGCCATGTCAGAGCGTCACGCTGGATTAAATTGATTATTCAATGCTTATCTTAGTTGGAACTGTCACGTCACATCGAGAACCTGTTCAAGCTATCCGACAGGCGGAATTTCATAGAATTGATACGAGATACTGGATAGATGATGGCAAATTTGATAAATCATTGATCTAGTGTATCGATGGTCAATCAAAACGAGCCTCTTGTGCTGGAATTGAAACGTGAGTTTGTTTGGTAAGAAAATTACTTTTTATGTTGTTATCAAAACCAACATGTGGCTTTTTATACCTACGTGCCTAATAATAAATCATTCTAACTATTATAATCTATCCATAGAAGTTTATAATAATTTTAATTCGTGGAATAAAATTGACGTCTGATAGTTTTTGTATGGAAGAACTGTCAAAAATTTAAAATTATTCCTCCGATAAAATTATCTGGCGTTGGCTCGGAAGTTGTTGGCTCCGAAAAATCAGCCCTTAATTAACTAAAGCCACATTGTCGTGACTTCAAACTATATCGAGACACGAAAAAACTTTATTTTTAAAATTCAGTATAATCTTCTTAGCGTATCGATGCCTAAAAGTTCAAATAAGAGATAATGATATAGAATATATATAATTTTATACCAACCAATTTTATTGTTGGTATAAAATTTAACTCAACTTGTTAGTAAATGTTCGTGTATCCTGAAATAGCTTACGTCGTTGGCAACCGTGACTGAATGCGGGTAGGGAGACCTACTCGTGTTACCGAATTTGAGGGGGACTGCCAATCCAACGCAGCACCATTGTTAGTTAATAAGCCGCTTCGGTTTTGCTAACTCGAATTATGAATTTTGATGTAATGAATAAACGTTTTTAAATTATAGGTAGGGAAAAAAACAAAACATTTAAATAGCAAAAAACCCACGTCATCCATTTATTTCGGACTGAAAGAAAATCTTGATTTCCTCACGGCAACGAACCTGTAAATTAATTAACAAAAAAACATTTTTTATTTTATTTATTATTTGTAGTGATTAGATATAGATCACTTCTGCGGAGTTTCGCTAGCTACTTTAATTTGACCTTGTACTTGTATGTAACTTGCCTGAAAGCAAAGAAACTTCCTTCCGTTAAGGTAGGTATAAAAACAATGTAATGAGTTTGATAGAGAGACAATACGTGTTTAGAAGATATGACTGCAACTAATATATTAAACATAGTATAAACAGCACAACAAGTCTTTATAAAACACATACACGATATTTTCATATTGGCAATATACGACGGGAGGAAGGTTTACTTTCCCCCCAGTTTTCATAAGATTGAACCAGCAAATAAAGAAGCTTACAAATCAAACAAAAGCCAAGTAAATATACGAAACATTGAAACGCATTGTCTCATAACACAAACTATAAGAAGCAGACGGCATCGCAAAAGATTCAATTTTCTTTTCATATTTTCTCTACGTTTTATTTAAATGTGTCCGTTTCAAATTTTCAATACTTTTACATCAAAATGTATATCGCTCACACAGCTCTGTCTCTAGAATATTAAGTTAATCCGATTACTTTCAGTCAGAAAGCTGAAATAGACAAATACCTTTTAAGAAATTTATGATCATTAGGTTTGTTAAGAAAAATAAAGCCGTTTTCAGCACGATCTTGAAATTACAATACCTTTTTGTTTTTTATTTTTTTTTGTTGTTATCGTGGATCTTGTTATCTTTAGAGGTAATTAATGCCAGCTGTTTTCTTTCTTCGCCCTCATTTTGTGCGGTAAATAAGGATATAACTTGTGTTTTACTTTTAATTTAAATTCCTTTATAATCTAGTAACATTTTGAATGTGAACCATAACACCTGAGAGGTCAATAGCACTTCATTATTTTCACGCTAAGTAGGTAGGTATTTAGATAAAGTACTGTTATTAAGACGTACAATGTTTATTAGTTTGATGGGAACATTTAAATGTTGTTACATAAAACAGATAAATGATTCAAAATACTATGTACCTATGTCGTTGATTGCAAAATTAGAGATTACTTCCAATTCCTACAACCTTTTTACGATCCTAAATCTTTTCCTTAAGATAACTTCAAGAAACTCTTCCACAATTAAAACAAATACTTTAAAAGAAAAAGTAAAAACAAGATACCCGGCACATCAACCAGCCTTTTCATTTTCACTTTAAATTAAGATAAAGATGGCGGCGAATGCGCGGCAAATTGAAATGGAAATACCTCGCGGTGGCCGTTTTTATTCGTTGCGTGGCGCGGGTGCGCCGGTCGACGAATACCTGTTATTCCACCTCAAGCAATTCTTCTCTAGATGAACAAGTTTGACTTATCAATTCCAGTCGCTATTCTGTATGCAGTCTTTAATTTTTCCCGTTTTCCACTGAGTTTTTCATTATTAAAGCAAGATGCTCGTTACCTCCATTTAGTTCGCTGAAAAGAAAAGCCAACGAGGGCGGTTGTTTCAGTTGGAATGAAAATAATAAATCACGGGGTAGGTAGATCGTAGACGGCGCCTGGTCTATTTCATGCCCTCTGCATATATAATGGATCCTAGACTAAAGTGTTCCAGATTTATGAGGTAGTTTATTTTTAAAACGTTAATTTAATTTGTTTCACTGAACAAACACATGGTTCAATTGAAACTTTTTCTTTTGTTTGTAACCGAAATGTGTTCGCTTGTCAGAGCAGTTTAATATATTCTTTTTTATTTCGTTTTGCTTCAGTAAATGTGTCGAGTATTTTCCTTTCTTTCAGATACGAAAGAGTAAAAAATCTGTGAATAAGGCGTCATCTGCAGTTACGGGTATGATAAAACAAAGCCTGTAATATGACTTGGTAATGTTACAAAAGAAAAATTAAATCGCTTGGGAGGCAAGTCGGTGGAATTCAGAATAAAATGGATGGATAAAGACTAGTTATTCCTTTGAAACCTCTGCTGTTAGAAGATAAGTGATTCTGTCTTACATTCACAAAGTTACAACTAAAACTTTTTATAATTACTATGATATTAAAATATATTGCTAGAAAAATTATTCTTAGTAGTTTCTATTCATTATGTGAGAGCTTCACATATGATTATAAATACCGTTAAGGTATCTTTATTTATTTAAGGATTATCAACGAGATACATTACAATTATCTTTTATCAACAAAATATTTACATAATTTAAAAAGCTAATATATCTTTTTTGGAATTCGCGTAAGTTATCTGGAAGTATATAAGACGCTAGTTACTTTAATAAGTAGGTAGACCATAAAATTTTCAGAAACATTTGAAATAAGTTGATTTATCAACAGCTCGTCTTATGTCGGGGATCAAGAGAGATAATTGTCAAAATCAGTTTTCCATGAAATAGACATTACCTGTAGGTGTTAATTTCCTTTGTTTTATTCGGTATAATTTATTCAAATCATCTCACGATATTCGTTTAGAAGAACAAAGCGTATACTGAAAAGCACAAGAAATTTCCTTTTTATATTTTACAGATTGAGATTGACGTGTGTTAGTCCTAACTGGTTTTGCCGAAATTTCGGCTTATTGGGTGCTCAAATTTGACGTGGAAAAGACAGAGGTCCATCCGCTGTCAGATTTGGCACTGAGTTGCTGGCTGTTGCTGAGTCAGCATAATATAATATTGAACCAAATTCACTGCGAAATAAAAAGGCTTTTACGGCTTCAATTACTATGGAAAAATGGGACAAAGAAGGTAATTGTTGTTGGAGAAGACCGTAGTGTAAATGAAAATTGATTGCCTGTTAATTACAGCGTTGAATAACGCTATTATAAATAAGTATTTATTCTTTTGTTAAATTACTTTATAAGTCTTCATTTTGTTCGCGTAAATATTTTCATAGAGACAAGCGACTGTCGATTTGGTAACAGGCATTGAAATCGCTTGCTTTATGAGAATTTTAACACTTTTTTGTTTTCGAATGGTGTGTTAATCCTGTTTCCATATAAATTGCCTGCTGTTATGGTGGGTATTTGTATTGGAATGGGAAAGCTATAGCTTTATGGGAACTACAACCGGCGCATAAATACCGCTTAATGCTGCGTATACCGCATGGGATTTGGTAACGTTCATGATTCTGGCCAATTCTAAGGGAACCACGTACAACAACAGAAGGCTAATATTTATTTATTAAGTACCGGGACGGTTTGGTTGACTTGTGATCTCTCTTTTCGTACAGTACTGCTGCTTCAAAATCATCGTATACAATACCTTCCTACATAATCATTTGGGTAGGTAGTAAAATATCAAACACACATTTAAACTATTTAGGGCTGATTTTTCAATCATCTGATAACTTTATTCGAGGAATAATTCTGAAATTTTGACAGTTATTTCATACAAAAACTGTCAAACGTCAATTTAGTCCTCGAATAAAAGTTATCTGGCGATGGAACAGTCAGCCCTTATTCCATTAAAGGTTTAAACATCAAGTCAAAATCAAAGCGTTTATTTCAAGACCGCACTTTCGATCGTCAAAATTTACAATAAATCAAATAGAATTAAGAAAATAGAAATAGGTAGTTTCGTATGGAGAAAAATGAAAAAACTTTCTGAAGAAACTTCACCATTACTCTTTTAAAATGTTTTACAATATTTTGTAATTAAATTTTAGGGATACTGATAGAGTCTTCGATGCATTAGTTACGTACCATGTTTGTATTAATTGCGATGAAAATATAATATAATATCATAAGTTTATAAGTGTTTCCCGAAGCGGTACTCAGAGTTGTATTGTGAAAAGGGGGTGGCCCCTCTTCATTACTTAAAAGTATCTAATAATTTATGTATTACAATATCATCACAAACATTCACACCTAACATTTACACGTACACTTACGTACAACAGTAGTATGAGGAAACAGCCAGTGATATGTCATAATTGTGGCAGGCCATAATGAGGCGACGGCGTACAAGCCTCCATGGTTACACACAAAGCCATGATTTATAGCTCCGTGTGCCATTGTTAGCTTAATGAGATTGCACCGTCAGCACAATCGGTCTATAGCCACTGAGTTTGACTGTACGGCAGGGAGTAAGATGGTTATTGAATGAAATGGTTGAATGGAATGTTTTTACGACGTCATTATTTAGGTAGTTTTTTTTTGTAAATAGTTTGTAATAGTTTACATTTATTGATAGAGTTGATATTTATATGAATACTGGCTATTGTTCGCGACTTTGCCTGCGATCCAGGATGAAAAGTAGTCTATGTCCTTCCCCAGATCATGGTCTACCCAAGTACCAAATTTCATCCAAATTCTTTCAGCCGTTTTAGCGTGAAAGCGTAACAAACAAACTTAGTTTCGCATTTATAATATTAGTTGGGATTAACAATGTTCTGATTACCTAGAATTAATTATGTAGTAAATTAGGGTCCAGGACAAATTACTTTATTTTGTTTAGTGAAAATAGGCTGAGAGGGGCGAAGGTCACAGCCACCAAAAAAACCCGTCCATTGCTGCTTATTCATTCGGAGCAACAAACGAACAAATAGTACATTGTAATCATAATATCTAGGTCATTTAAATAGAAAAAAGAAAGAAAAAGTATTTATTGCGACTCGTACAGGAAGATCATAAAACTAAACTAAACGCAATCAAAAATAAAAAAAACCAAATTATAAAAAAAGTAACAAAAAGAAAAATTAAGTCCTATACGAAGCCAAAAGACTCCTATCTCAGCATGATGCTACGACATTTAAAAAATAAATGTTGCAGTGCTGGTATTCTGATAGGGCCTGCTGTGATGTCACTGGCAATTACAGTAATAAATAAATAAATAAATAATCTATTTTATTATTTATATAATATATATTAAATTGATTTTCAATGTTTTGTTATACACCATTAGTCATAAGTACCTAGTAGTATTTATAAGAACAATCTGCCTAGCCTTTTCCAACTATGTTGGGGTTGGCTTCCAGTCTCACCGGATACAGCTGAATACTGAATATTTTACACCGAGTGACTGTCTATCTAACCTCCACAACCCAGTGGGTAATACATTACCCCTTGCTAAGACTGAGTTTCAGACATTCAGGCCTCTGACAACCCGTAACGATTGTCACAGATTCACAATTGACCGCCAGGGCCAACGGCTTAACGTGCTTTCCGAGGCACGGATCCCTCCGTGCCTCGGAAAGCACGTTAAGCCGTCTTGGTATTCAAAGATGGTCACGCTGGATGGATCACCATCTGCGGTAAGCTTAACTTAACCTGATCGTTCGCCCGTGCGGCTGTTATGACTTAGTCACAAGCTCCTCTAGAAGTATTTATGGCTAGTAGTATTTAATAATAATAATAAGAACCCTGATTAATATTCGTAATAAATCCCATATTTTTACTTTACAGCTTCCATATTCTACTCAGTAAATTTTTACTTTGCTAAATTATGAGGAATTGTATTAAAAAATTACAAGATGGTCATTTCGCAGAAAATTGTTAGATGAAATGACAAAACTTTAACTTACGGACTAGACGGCTTAACGTGCTTTCCGAGGCACGGATCCCTCCGTGCCTCGGAAAGCACGTTAAGCCGTCTTGGTATTCAAAGATGGTCACGCTGGATGGATCACCATCTGCGGTAAGCTTAACTTAACCTGATCGTTCGCCCGTGCGGCTGTTATGACTTAGTCACAAGCTCCTCTAGAAGTATTTATGGCTAGTAGTATTTAATAATAATAATAAGAACCCTGATTAATATTCGTAATAAATCCCATATTTTTACTTTACAGCTTCCATATTCTACTCAGTAAATTTTTACTTTGCTAAATTATGAGGAATTGTATTAAAAAATTACAAGATGGTCATTTCGCAGAAAATTGTTAGATGAAATGACAAAACTTTAAGCGCAAGGGAATAAGAACTCGCCAAGGCAAGAGGAAATTTAATTAAACAACTAATGAAAACGCGGAACCAAAGTTATGTGTCCATAAGTCTGGTCTGTTTAAAAATGTATTCATTTATGTGCTGGGTTGGATTTTAAGAATTCATGGAGAATATTCTGTTCGTGTTGTGGTTACAACTTCTAATTCTGCGTTTTTATTCAGAAAGCTAATGATGGGGCCACAGGTTTGGAAACTACAACCTCCTTTGTGTAACACCTCACATCAAACAATTTTCCTCGATCAGTACAAGGTTTCAGACATAAATATCATAAAATGAAAACACGAATATAATTTAGGTATAACATACCGCCTGTTTTCCCGGAAGTGTTCGGCAGAGATGTACTTATAGTATTAATGAATTTATATCTGTTATACCTCTTAAGTTTTCAGTTGATGATATAGTAACCCTCCGGTAGTTCTTAAATTGTTATACAGGGAATCAAAACTCTAATTTGTCGGTTTGGTTTTAGATTAGAGCAAAATAATTTGGGAAATCGTAACATGTATCAACGAAGCAAATCGACCATTCGATACAGAAAATCGTAGCTTGCTACGTTGCTACGTCGCGTCGTAGCAAAATTGTGATCTCAAAAAGGAAATATCAGCGTGAAAATACCTTCTGCATTGTTAAACAAACACCACCTCTACTTATGCAAAAGCCACGGCTCTGTAAGTAAGACCGGCTGTTTCAATTTCGTCACGTACCGTTTGCTTTCATTTTACTCGTAAAGGCGTCGTAAAAATAAAACTTCGTTAAGTAAAGGCAATTGTCACCGTGCTCAGTTTTAAGACAAAACATCTTGTAGATTAACCATTTCACTCAAGTTGTTATTTTGTACGAAAAGTAGTGTTAGTCGTATTTTTTCCACTTAAAACACGAAACTAACGAACTACGAAAGTTTCAACGTCCGTAAATGAGAACACAGAATACCCATTAACGAGAATATTATTTCTAATTACAAAAGGTGTGGAAACAAAAAGTTTGATAACTTCTTCAGATATTAAAGCCAAGGAGCGTCTCCTTGGGGGCACATTGTTGTACGAGCATTATCAGAGCGCTTTCTAAGATATATGAGTGGTGGTCCCGCCTTCTAACTGTGCAATGAACTTTAAATCCCCTTTACACCTGGGCCCGCCCATCAAATACAGTTGTTGTGGAAATAAATGCGATAAAATCGTACTTTATACGACATGCAAAGCTGAACTTAGTTTGTTCTGGTGTGAATTATGGCTTGAGCGTGTGAGAGGGAAGTGTATTGCCTTAATCGGCACAGTTCGTGAACTTCTTTGTTCCTGACACAACTGACGGTGACAGGCTCTGCATTCACTCAACCTTTGCCGTCGCGAACACTAAAAACTCCTTTGCCGTTATCTGACGTCTTCTGGTGGTGGGAAACGCTTAACGTTTACTTAAGCCAGTTAAGCTGTGGTTTGACTGCGAGCGATTTTTTTTGCGATTTACTATGGATGAAAATAACACAAGAAAAGTTATTGAATGTAACTGTTTGGAAGCACAGCGTTGTTCTAAAATCCTTTTTTTGTTTAATTTCCAGATCTCTTATGGTCATGCCATACAACAAATAGAAAGATTTGTTTTTTTTTTATATTTGCGAAAACAACTGTAGTAGGTAAACAATGAAAATGAAATTATATCGCTAAATCCTTAATTTTACGTAATTTAAGAGCTCTTTCAACAAATCGCTAGAAATCTAAACGTTTCCTCCTTAAGGAAACGTATTAGCATTCCCGTCGGATAACGTCGAGCGCGCAGGAGTTGAAACTAAACATGGCGGCTGCGCTACGAATCGCTTCCTTTACATTCAAATGCCGGAACAACACTTTCCGCTGTACAAATCACTCCGTCACTCCCGTTTTATTCCCTCACTATTTTAGTTTTTATGTACAACGATGTTTAACTGAATTAGTTAGTTAAATATATTTCCATCATATTGTGGGAACTGAAGATTATATGCTTAAGTTTATGAAGCTCATGTGATGTAACAAGATTAATGTGATACAGAATTGTCAAAAGATCTACACGATGAGTGACAACAGACGATTGTATTCAGCCATTCAGCGTGTAGATCAAGCTGTTTAGCTTGTCACTTCGTTTTACAAGGTACCTGCGGACTCAACCGCCACAGAAACTCCAATTGTAGCTCCGTCTTGGAAACCTGCCACAGCGATAAAGAATCGAAGACTTATCAAATCGTACATTAAAAAGTATCAAATGGTGAAACAAAATATTTCTGTAAAGTTATCAACGGGCATACTGCCAAAGAGTTCACCGCACTGATTGGATCGCTTGTGCCAGATATCGCTGAATTTTTAAAAGAACCTTGAAACAATAACTCAGCATATACTCAAGTAGAATTTATACTGAAATGAAAAGCTCTGCACATTTTCTATTCAAATACAAAAGCTGTTTGAGGTTACCTTCTTTTTGTATTACTGCAGACAGACAAATGAAACCGTACTGTTCTAATAAATGTAAGAAGCAAGTTCTCCGCAAAAAAACTAATTGAAACTAAAACTACGCTTTTCTTTACAAAGCTATAATATCCTGAACAAAAAAGCTACTACAAATACAAATTAAACACTATCCTCCCCGTTCTACAGAGATTATGAACAATAATTTCTTTTTAAATACAAAAAGCTTAATAGAAGGGGGAAGTTTCCACGTGAAAGTGCATTAACATTTCTTGAGCAAGGCTTCAGGAGAACAGATGTTAAAGCCACAAGCCAAATAGACGTTGGAGAGAAACAAAGGCGATGGCCCGTGAACACTGAAACTTGGGTGGGATTATACAAGATTGAATATTACGTAGTACAGTTAGGAAACTGTTGTACATCGTAGTGATTTTACCTACATTCTGCTTTGAAGCAAGAAGACATTGCGATGTAACCGTAGACTATTATTACTATTACACACAATTTTGGTTGGACATGGACAGCTCCTAAGCCGGTACATGCTTAATTAGAGGCTTATGACTTGCTATAACCTACGTCAGTCTATGGAGTAGCTTTTGAGGCTTAACACTGTCTGGCCAAATGTGTTGAAGGCCTATTGCATGATTTAACAATAATACTACTGCAACTATTTTTATCAGTTTCACCTTTATGACTGTCATTCTAATCGTTTATATCGTGTAGACCATTCTAAACGTATAGCATTATGCTGCTCAACTTTGTGCAATAATGGTTATTGATTTACATAATTATAATTTCGTTATGGTTGAGTTAATGAATGATCATAACTTGATTTTCGTTTATCCTTCAATTCGTTCTTAATCTCATTTATATTCCTGTACACCAACCATAAGTATTAACATCTCAAAGGATTTTAGTCCTACAAAAGTAACCAAAACGATTTAAGTCTCACGGTTGTCTCATAAATAATACCTGAATGAGTACAACGTAGGCCGTGTACCGGGATTAATCTTATGTAATATGCCAGGCTCATACTTGTGCGAAGTTGTAGGACAGTGTACTGGGGAATTCATAGCTCTTAGTTAATTATAACCGCGTTTGGTACGATATTGTACGTCGGCATTATCTTGGAGCTGTGTGAGACAAGGGCTATTAGCAGGGCTGCTAGTAATATGATATTTAATAGACGCCAGCTCTGTTATGTAATTAAGGAACCTGCGGCAAGCGTGGGATTTGAATTACGAATAGTTTTGGTACTTGTGACTATGTCCTTTATGCTATGAACAAACGATAACTTAGAACAGGGGAATGAAATGGAAACTGCGAAGTGTGAAGTAAATTGTGTGTAGGCGTAAAAGTATAAACTTACTAAAACACACATATATAATTATATAAACAGACAAGAAAAGAAGAAAAAAGAAAAATAGGTACAAAGGTGATGCTTATTTGTAAATAAATTTCTTCCGGCATACTTCCGATGGATAAAGAAATGTAGACAGTGTGTGTTAGAGTAAAATAGAAAATAAAATACATAAAATAAAAAACAATTCACTTAATAAAATAAAACAAATAATATGAGAATAAACTTTACACACACTCACACTCACCCTCACTCACACACTCGCATGCCTGCGTGCTGTATGTTTAGCTTTAATTCTCTCTTTTTTTCTGTTATTATTCCCTTTAGTTTTGCATAAAACAAGTACCTAAATGATACTTATTAAGTTATGGAACAGCGGAGTCTCCTAACACGGGCTTATCTCCTTAAAAGGAGGCTTCAATCACTAGTTTTTAAGATTTACTTGTTAAAACAATAAACCATTTTTTTCATTTTCACATACATACAAATAAACATACATCGGTACATATTTTTATATATATATTTTTGTATTATGTATTTATTTAAGTATACTTATTTATTATTTTTTGCGTCATAGGTATATTTAATATTATTGTTTTAGACTTCACAAATTCATATTTTTCTCTTCTTGTTCTCACACACTATTGTCTACATTTCTTTTTTTAGTTCTCCTTTCGCAGGTCTGCTGGAAGAAATTTCTTAAGAAATAAGCAGTACCTTGTGTACGCACATTATAATTATGTCATATCAATATGTATTTTTCTGTGTGTACATAAATAATAAAATAAATAAATGCATACAATAACTTAAAATATACAAACAACAACATACTACAATTAACAATACTAGACGTTGTTTTTCCCGGCTCGAACGTACAGCAGTCTCTAAATCGAACAGTAGTAGGTATTAGTATTTATTATTACTGTTTAGTATCAAAATACAAAAGTTGATTTCAAAAATGTAAAATATAAAACAAATCTCGCCTATTTTTCGTGAAAAATAACAAAAATATGGAGGGTTGTAGCTATTTATCTTTTTGTGTTACTTATTAGAGTCAGCTGAAGTAAATGGGTGACTTAACCCAGAGTCATTGTTGTAAGAAATTGCTTGTGGACATTGAAGAGGGTCGTTACGACCCTCAGTCTTTAATTTAATCTGTTTTTCAGATAACAGGTTCCAGTAATGTATTGTGAAACTGAGTTTTAAATATGCTCTGTAGTCTATTTTTATAATAGATACATTAATTTTCATCACAACAGATAAAGGCATCATGACAAATAAATGTATTTTCTTTCTTTCTTTGTGTAGACAGTGTAAGTGCCTATTTATACATAGACATGAATTTAAAAGCGATTTTAGAAATGCTATAACGTCAAAGTTGGTATCACAACAGTTTTAATCATTTTTAAATACGTAAATAGGTACATTTAATAAACCTCAAATGGAACCTAGGTGACAATTACTTTAAACAACCATACAGTTATGAAACGAGTTATTTCAAACGTAATAGCATAGACGAACAGTTTATTTATTTCCCCTTCATTTATGTAGTGACAACCCTACCTATTATCAAGAAGATTGAGTGAAGTACTATTACAGGTAAAAGGGAGATGGAAATAATAACAATAAGAAGGAATTAAGTGGTCTTAATAACAGGGTTCCGTCGTTCCACAGTAATGGCGAGGTAAGTTTGTGACGGGCCCTAATTGTTTCTAAGATTCTTACAAACAATGAGAATATTGTTTGTACTTGGTAGGTATGTTCATAGTTTTACTATCGTGTTCATTTTGGAAATACGATTTTGTGAGCGCTATAATCGAGATCCCAAGATGTAAAAAAATATCGGAAAACGAGTTATGAAACTCAAATAGTCGGGCAGGACACCTGATAAGGCGCAGTGATGGCAGGTGGAGTAAGGCAGTGATCAAGTGACGTCCAAGGACTGGAAGACGAAGTGTCTGTCGTCCGGCGGCGAGATAGACGGATGATATTGTTGCCATCGCGGGCAGAACCAGCATAGGGCTGGCACAGGAGCGTGGATATTGGTACAAGAAAAGAGAGGCAGCAGTTGGTGAAGTCGGGTTGAAGATGATGATGATGAGCGTTATAATAAAGAACGTTCCTACCTATTCTTGTTTGCGTTGTTTATATTGGTACTTACACTAAGAAATAGGACCTCTTTGTGTAGTAGTAAGCCCATGTGAAAGAACTGAACTGGGGAAGTTACTACCAATAAACAGACTTATTTTGCTAAGCGGCTTTGGTATGTTACTGAAGATGGGTGTGTGTTAGAGAGTTCCATAGCATTTACGTTTAGTACGCGTAAGTAAACATTTTTCACTACATGTGAAAATGGCAAGTCTAAACATAAAGTAACAATAATTATATCTATCTATGACTACTACTATTATTATAAGCGTGAAAGTTTGTATGGATGGATGGATGGATGTTTGTTACTCTTTCACGCAAAAACTACTAAACAGATTTGAATGAAATTTGGCATACAGATGGTTTATAATCAGAATTAACATATAAAATACTTTTTATCCCGATATTCCCACGGGATCGAAACTTATGCGGGTGAAACCGCGGGGCGCAGCTAGAATTATTGTATATGTAGTTTATGGTGTTGAATGTCCTTTGGAAAATTGACAATGGATATTTTGGCATAATAATGACTGTGGCATAAAAATGATACATGACTCCCTCAGTCTGTCTCACAAATAGTAATAATAATTCATTTTGTCTTGTTTGTCCTCGGAGAAAGGAAGAGGGGTTCGTGGTTAAATAATAACAGCCGCATGGGTTGATTTAAGATTAAGCCACGCTTGCCGCGGTCTGTTCGTGGATGGACCGTCCATTACACATCGGGACTCCTCCGTGCCTCGGAAAGCCGTTGGTACCGGTTGTCATTCGCAGATGTTTGACTGTCGTTACGGGTCGTCCAGTCTAAGCAAGGGGTATATGTTACCCAGTAACTGGGTTGTGGAGGTTAGATAGACAGTGGTTCCATATAAAATACTGGTATTCAGCTGCATCAGGTTAGACTGGAAGGCAACCTCGACATAGTTGAGAAAAGGCTAAACGGATGATGATCTTTCATTTCATTCAGTCGTCGCTCAAAAGTAAATATTTTACGTGTGAGTACGTTGAAGACAATGTCAAAGTATTTTTGAAGACATGTATAAAACACAAAAGCTACAACGAGAAAGTTAATATTGTTATCACGTGTAAAAAGGAATGTTTGTGCTTCTTGTACATATAAGAGTGATGAACGACGGTAAACATTTTTACGAAATTAAAGTATCACTCGACGATAGACGCGAGGAAAACCGTGAGAAAATAAAATACAACTACGTACCTAAATCTCTCCGTAAAATCTTTGACATTTATCGCTATTTAATAAATAACAAGAATTAACAAACAGAACGAGTCAAGGTCAATGTAATTCCACTAGTAATTATTGATAACATCAGTTAACAGTATAAGAAACAGTAGACTCAACTGAACAATTGAGACTAAATTATAGCCCTTCATAATCGCAACCACTGGCATTCCAACTTACACCGAATCCACGCTACCACAGATCATTGCGACAGATAAATCAAACCGTCCTAATTCGTCCTTTACAATTGGCGAGCATGTACCAGTAATCCATGATCACGAGACGACCGGCTTCTGGACCCCCGAGACTCGTGTAATAAAGCTTACCCCGGTTCGATTAAGCCAGTAAATCAGACTGTCGTCTCGCATATAGAGGGTTAACTTCTGATTTCACGTGTTCCTGACTCCTATCTCACAGGACGGAAATTGCCAAGAAAACATGGCGACCACCCGAGGCCTGCTGCTTCTTATTTATTTTTATTTCTTCGGACCGTACCGGTATCCGAACACAGCGGTTGGTAAATAAATTGTAGTTTTAGGGCGGTTTATATTGCCATTAAAGACGAATAGAGCCATAAATCAATTTATTACCGACCGTAAATGCTGGGACGTCGCTAAATAGCCGTTTACCTGATTATAGAGTGCCGAACTGCCGTCTATATATAAACTAGCGCTATGGGAATTAGAATAGGGTTGTTATTACTTTGAGAAGTACCTAATTACTATTCGATATTAAGCCGTTATTATGTTACTAGTTCTGTACCAATGATAAAGTAATTCGAAATTGGTTTTGCAAGCTTTTACTAGTCTAATCTAGAGGTCAAAGTCTATCTATATTTCATCTACTCATTGCAGCACTACTCCAAACAGAAATAATCATTAATTGAAAGCTGAAATGTAAAACAGTTACCATCGTCTTTATTGTTATGGTGCATAGGTACTATTGGAATAACTATGAACCTACGTAGAGCTGCAGTAAAAATTGCATTATGGCGGGTTTTATGACCATATGAAGACTGCTCTAGTGCATGCCTAAGTACCCTTATGGTCTAAATGTCTACGTTTATAACTGGGTCTATGGTACCTACCCTCTCTAGGCTTAAGTAGAATGCAAGTACATTTTTATTGTTTGAAATGAAACCTAATAACGCTTTTGTTTGCTCGGTGGTCGAATTCTGTAGACAAAGGACATGTGTCATTTATTTTATTTTTGTAAAATACAGCATCATCTATCACCTGCCTAGCCTTTTCCCAACTATTTCTAGGGTCACCAACCAGTCTAACGAAATGCAGCTGAATACCAGTGTTTTACGTAGAGTGACTGACCTGACCTCCACCACTTAGTTTTTGGGTAACACGATACCCCTTGGTAAGACTGGTTGTAGAACTTTCAGGTTTCTGACGACCCGTAATGAATGTCAAAGATTCACGAATGACAGCCGGGATCAGCAGCTTAACGTGCTTTCCGAGGTATGGAGGGGGCTCGGAGTGTAAAGATGGTTACCCATCCACGGGCCGACCGCGGGAAGCGTAGCTATTATTATTTAGCCACGAATCCCTTTTAGTGTAGCATAAATAAAAAAAAAATATATTTCTGTTAACATAAATGCTTACAGATCTATTCCCAAACAAGCCTGCTCTTAAACCAAGCTTGAATAAATCCACAATACAGCTTGCAACAGAAAAAAAGCCACGTCGTCTTGGCACCCGGCAACATAAACCCAGTGGTCCGTTGCACTATTTACTTGAACCCAGTCCTATCTCAAACATATTTTTTTTAGTTCGAGAGGCTGGCAAAGGTTTATTGAGCATCCGCGGTTTACTCCTCTAGACCAAGAAATGAGATTTCTTAGAACATTTTAAGACATGATCAACGTCTCAACAAAATGTGTTTGCAATTTCACAAAACGTTATTTAAAACGAGCATTAGGATATCAGGTGGCTATCTTCCCACGCAAGTCAAGCATCCCTGCGATGAGACGGGAGACTTCTCTTTGTTATATTAAAGCTTCGTATTCATGGTAAAAAGAAGTTGAGCTACATTTGCTGAATATTGTTTTCTGTAACATTTAGAACTATATTTTCTGAAAATATATTGTACTGCACCAAAAATACTTTTTTATACACGGTAACACTAAAGCCAAAAGCTTAGTATTCAAAAGTAAAAATAATAACAAGAAATAATTCCATGAGTTTAAATTTACACATAGTGAAG
The DNA here is from genome assembly GCA_947507525.1 of Apamea epomidion. Classification (NCBI taxonomy): domain Eukaryota; kingdom Metazoa; phylum Arthropoda; class Insecta; order Lepidoptera; family Noctuidae; genus Apamea; species Apamea epomidion. The sequence continues at coordinate 8,809,720 of OX382238.1, read as the reverse complement.
ATGTAATAATAAAATATCGATGAACATAATACCTATGCACTATCGCCAAAACCTATATCAGGGCCCGTATTCCCGTAATTTAAAACGTTCAAAATCTAGTCGCAGTCTCATCTCGGCGACAAACAAATGTCAAAAACTTGTCAAAATGTAGGGAAATTAGACGTATTTTTGACAGTTTGAGTCTGAGATCAGACTGTGAACGTTCTTAAAATTATGAGAATCACCCCTCTGACCATTTTGAAAACAAAATCCTGTGTGTACATGATGACCACAGCTGCGTCCGTAAGTAAAACAAAAGAGGATCCTTTTTAGGTCGACTAATGACTAATAATTTGCGCTGCAAGCAGGAATCAAAATCTATATCTGACCACCGTAAGGGCCTACGGTGGTCAGATAAAGATTTTGGCGATAATACATTAAAAAAATACATACAGACAAACATAATTAAGCTGCTTTTTTAAATTCAGTTAAAAATAGCCCTTGGTGTAACCAACTCTCAAACTTCATGTTCGTAATAGAATTCCGTTGTTGCCAGCCAGGATGCAATATAAATCGTAAACTAAGGGAATGTTTTTGACTCTCCTTTTTTCTTGGTACCGCTTCAGTATAAAAATACATAGTACACCCACCAGGTGGTACTTACTCACTTTAAAACAATTAGCTATAGTCTACTCCAAAAATATCTGATAATGTAAACCAACCCATTCAGGTTCAATTCTTACTCACTAAAGGGAATTAGTAACACATTCATCATGTACTTAGAAGGTTTCAACTTTATATTTCACCAGTTTTTCCAACAATTATTGTTACTATCGCAGGTACGTTTTCTGAAGCATTTGTTTACATTTTCATTAGATACTTTTGGAACACAACATAAATACCTTTATTTTAACTAAGTTACAAGGAACAGCCTCTGCCGTCAGATCTTATTTACGGCACTATATACCTAGACGTAAATACATAGGCTAGCAACATAAGACCACAAGGTTGACAGTTGAATAATATATAAGATACTGTGAGCATTGGATCGATGTTACCTCGTAGCGCTTGTAATTCAAAGAGACAACTGCCGGGTACCTGTCATCGTTCCCAGAATTTTATTTACTAGAATGTAAGCTTAAGCAGACTTTACACAGGTGACTATAGCCGCACAAGTTTTGCCGTGTGGCGATAATCAACTGTCTTAATGGCAATTCAACTAGGCCGCAGGTGACTAGCAGTTCCAAAGTAGATTTCGGCCTTTGTCGAGTGGCGACAGGTCGCATGCGGTGGGTGACTAAAATCAACTATGAACATGTTCAGTAGCAGGCGATAGCCCGCAGCATTTTGATGCAAAGTAAACTAGCCATTTGCCATTGTTGTTGACCTGTGTAAATGGGGTGGCGATTCGGCTTGTGTGGTGATTTGGTAAACACAGCGAAAATACGAGGTGACCTAGTGTAAATCCCCTATTAGTATACATATATTTCCATTTAGCAGTATTCCTACTAGACGATATAAAAGGGGCATTAAGGCCGTTCACACCAAACGTATGGCCGCCGGCTGTGAGCATCAAGTTCAAAATGTATGAAAAAACAATCTCAGCCCCGATTGTCCGTTATTTTTTATACATTCTCATACTCAGCGGCTGACTATACGTTTGGTGTGAACGTACCTAAATCTCCCCGATGCAGTTACGTCATATTGAACTGAAGTTGAAAAATATTATTTTCCTTACTTTATTTTTTATAAAACCAACCACATATAAGACGATCCTATTAAAAGGCTGCTTTTCACGGAATTATTGGGTAAACAGATTTTACCTTGAAAATAATAATGGACATATTTAGTGGAAGTTCACGGGCTGGTAAGATGGGTCTCATATAAAAGCGACTTATATCTAGTAAATGTATTGTTTGTACACACAAACTAATCATAATATCTTATACGTATAAAAGATTAGGAAATAGTCTTTAAACGTCGCTAAGTACATTTTTTACACGTGACTGTACATATAGGTCGATAAATCGCTTAGCATTTAAGCGTGATGTGTCGTACATAGGCGTCGCTATGATAAATAAATGATAACAGAAGCATGTAAATAATAAAAAGCTCACTCTTAAAATTATAGTATTGACAACCTGGTAATCATCATCATTATCCTATAGCATTCCAATGCTGGATGTCCAGTGATCGAGTTGAATGGCGTGCAATAGGAGAAGCCTAAGTATGTACTTAGGCCAAGGCCAAGAACTTCTAATAGACATTAAACACGTACCTAATGTTTATTTAACCGGGGACATAAATGTTGACGTGAGTTGCAATACTACTGAGCTGAAATCCGATGAGTATTTGAATCTTCTTGCCACGTACGGTCTACTACCTAGCCATCAATTTCCTACGCGTCTCAATAAATGCATTGATCACTGTTTCGCAAAGCCTAATTCGAAAATGCTGACAGTAGTCTGTGAATACAGTAGTATATACTGTATTTTTCCTTTAACACAAAAAGTAAGTATAATAAATCAGAAAAGACACTGCTACAACTAAATTATGAAGAAGCTTTTAAACTTATGAAGGACTTTGATTGGACTTATATAACAACATTACAAGATCCAAATAAAGCGACTGAATTGCTCATTGAAACTTTATCTGAAATCAGAAATAAAAGCAGTTACCAGGTTACCGTACCCAATAGGCGACAGACTTTTCAACCGTGGGTAACCTCTGGTCTACTGCGTTGCATTAGGTTTAGAGATACGTTACACAAAAGACATAATAACGCACCAAATGATAAAGATCTAGAGATTACCTACAAGCGTTACAGAAATCATTGGAATAGTATTCTCCACAATCTAAAAAATGAGCACGATAAAGCAGATTTAAATGCTGTCAAGAGTGATATTAAAAAAACCTGGAATGTCATTAAGCGTGTGTGTAATCTAAATCACTCTGAAAAATCTCAAGGGCCTTGTGAATTATTAAAAATAAAATCAACTTCTCAAGAATCGGTCGATTTTGTGAATGATTTTTTTACTAATATAGCATCCAAACTATCAACTGACGTCTTACAAAAGTTAAAGCTTACGGAAAATGACCTTGTGCAAAAGTTTAAATGTAAACATAGCCCGATGAACTCTTTTGTGTTATTGGAAACTGATGAAACAGAAGTTAATAAAATTGTTATGTCCTTAAAAAGTACCAATTCTACTGGTTGAGATGGAATATCATCCGTGTTTTTGAAAAGAAGTGTAAACCTTCTCATTAAACCTTTAACACACATTTTAACTTATGTTTTACGTGTGGAAAGTTTCCTAATGTGTTGAAGGACTCAATTGTTATACCAGTTTTCAAGTCGGGGGAAAGAGACAGTATCGCTAACTATCGTCCGATACCGCTTCTACCTACTATGGCTAAAATCCTGGAAAGCTAATAAACGTTAGGCTTCTAAATTATACAGAGAAAAATAATATTCTTTCTAATAATCAATTTGGTTTTAGAAGGAACAAATCAACAATAGATGCGGTTGAACACCTAGTTACCAATATAGCTAGTAATCTCGACCACAAGAATAAATGTATTGGTATTTTTCTAGATTTGGCCAAAGCCTTTGATACTGTCTCAATCCCTCTGCTAATTTTCAAGTTGGAGGCTATAGGTATTCGAGGTGTACCACTTGATCTTTTTAAAAACTATCTCAGTAATAGGACACAGGTTGTAAAAATTGGTAATAATCTTAGCTCTAAGCATGATGTTGGTTTCGGTGTTCCGCAAGGAACAGTACTTGGACCAACATTATTCTTGATCTATGTTAATAATCTTTGTAACATTGAATTACCCGGTTCAAAAGTGATCGCTTTTGCTGACGATACTGTAATCTTATTTCAACAAAAAACGTGGAATGATGTCAAATCGTCAGCCGAGATTGGTCTTAAAAATATAATTGAATGGCTTGATTGCAATCTGCTTACATTAAATCTTAAAAAAACAAAATTTGTAACATTTAGTATAAAAAATAATTGACAACCTACCGACTTCAATTTAAAAGCTCATTCCTTTAATTGTTCTGCTGCAAGTATTTGCGAGTGCCCTGTCTTATCTCCTAGTAAAAGTGTTAAATACCTTGGAGTTGATATCGATGAAAATTTAAATTGGAGACAAAATATTCATAATCTAAAATCTCGCATTCGTAAACTAATACCTACCGATTTAAAAAAAAATAAGAAACTTAAAAGACAAAGCCACGAACAAAACTGTTTATTTTGCGCTGTGCAAATCGATAGTAACTTATGGTATCTCTGCCTGGGGTGGTGCTAGAAAAAGTACTCTTATAAAAATAGAAAGGGCTCATAGATGTATTCTAAAAGTGATTAATTTAAAAAAAATCGATATCCTGCAACTGCGTTGTACAAAGAGTTTGAAGTCCTAAATATTCGCCAACTCTTTATTAAAAAATAGTCCTGAGACAACATTTCTATAAAAAACCTGTTACCAAATCTCTCAGAAGAGTGCATGAGATATATGACGTCCCAGCATGCAAAACCACTTTTGCACAGTGTTTCTCTTATTAAGCAAAATTAAACCTCTTAAAGATACGACGAGATTTGTGTGTAGAAGGGCTCTGGATGAGTTTCTGAGTGACTTGGATTATGAACAGACTGAAAAATTTATACAAATATGTCAGTAATTATTTATTTATAAATATATATTTTATTGATTACCGATAAGTACTAAATAAGTTAATAGAAACCATAAAAACATTATATGAATATATGTAAGTAATATATATAAATATATACATCATAAAGTAATCATTATTAATTGAAGATTAGTACACAACATTATCTGTATTATAAATATATACATATATAAAATACAGTAAATACATTACATTAGGACCTATTCACTTGTAACGTATTTCTATGCTGAAAATATTTAAAAAATATGAATACCAAATGCATTATTTTTCCTACATTGTTATTAGTTGGTAATATTGATAGTGATAAGGATAGGAATAGTTTTGAGACTGAGTGTTGTTTTTTAGTATCTCGGGCTTTGTGAGTTGGTGTCCAATGTGTTGGTCTTATCTACTTACATATATATATGGATATTTATCGCTATTAATGGGACTGATGCGGCGGGTGTTTGCCGTGGAGTTTGGGATGGAATAAAGATACTTTTCAAGTTATAAAAATTACTATAAATGTTGTTATGTTCTTACTTTTAATTGTATTATTTTAGTTTTAGAAACACCTTTTTTATTATTTTATTTTTAACACGTTTGTCTTAGTACAAATCATGAACAAATATTGTTATTGTGAAAACACTTTATTTATATTGAAATAACGTTAGTAGTTGCATTGTCTGATTTCTTTGCATATACTACTTGTTTACGCTAAACTTGTAACTCGTATCGTCGTCTATGATTCACAGCAAAAGATATGTAATTGGTAAAAAGTGTCTTAAAGTGTTTAAATTATGACTATTATTCCATGAGCAAGATTCTTACCTTGCCGTAACACAGTCCTTGACTAGCGCGGGAGGTAAAGAACTTTTTGAAATTTTATCTAGTATGTGAACCATTGCTTTACTTGTGATAGCATTATTATAATTTAACTCTTCTTCTACTCCCCTTGCTACTTGTTATAGATAAGTTCTAACTTAGTGTATATATGTATATATGTATTACCGGTGTACTGTAACCTAAACTTATGGTCAATAAACTATTATTATTATTATTTTCGGCAACTCTCATCCAGCCGCTTCCAGCCATCCTGCTCCACCTAGCCTGAGAGCGTCCTACCTTACCTTTACCTGGTAATTGCTGTAACACTTTTAACAACAATTCCCAGACAATTGAAACTACACTAAGGTTGAAATTATAATTAGGTAGCTAACTGTAACATAGACAAATAGACTTTCCGATCTATTCTGTAAAAATCTCACCGTGAACTTTGGCGAAGTGAGCTAAGTCAATAGTTTCAATCCCTAGCATCAGGTGGAATGAATGCTCACTTGAAGCTCACTTCCCCTAAGTTCACGGTGAGATTTTACCAGAATAGATCGGAAGGTTTTTGTAATGATATGTATTTGATTACTAGTTTATTTATTTATATGTCAAAGGCCTGATTTTTCCAACGCCAGATAACTTTATCCCAGGAATAATTTTGAATTTTTGACAGAGTTTCCATACAAAATCTGTCACATGTCAATTTTATTCCACAAATAAAAAATATCTGTCGATTGACAAATCAGCCCTAAAAAGTTTGTATTGAAACTGTGTGTACTCTGCGTCGCTTGTCCCTAAAGGTTTAACCAGCGTCAGACAGCATCTGTCTGGCATTAATTCTGAAATGAACCTTTTTGGCGCAGCCGTGAGGCACACACTATTGTTGTCTGAAACATTATTTTTATTTTGTTAATTTTGTATTAAGTGTTTCACGAACTGTGTCCAAATAAACTTTATTCTTTCTTTCTTTTTTTCTTTCTTTAAGTCTTCACGGTGAGATTTTTACAGACTAGACCGGCTGATCATTTTATGATATCCAAGTGACATTGAACCTTAGGATAATACAATAACAAGGTCAACTATACATCACAAGCTCATGGTCTTTGATTGACTTTACCGACGGTTACACAACATCATAGTTATCGGAAGTAGAAACCTGTAATTTTGAAACAAAGTACCTAAAACGTCTTAATAATATTAGCTCCAAAGTTAAGTAACATTGAACCTTAGGTTTAAGTAATAACAAGGTCAACTATACTTTGCTCACACACATGGTCTTTGATTAACTTTACCGAGACAACATCAAAGTCATTGCAAGTCGAAACCTGTAACATTGAAACAAAGTACCTAAAACGTCTTAACAATATCAGCTCCAAAGTTTTTGAAATCGATCCGTCTTAATTATAAACGTTCGTTCAATGTGATTAACAAATGGCTTTAATCCTGAGTTCGACAAGATAATTAATTTGAAACTTAAGTAGAGTCAGAGTTTAGGCAAACGATTTTAACTTGACTGATTGTGTTCTGCAAATAACAGCAATTTGGGAAGGGCTGAGGATTACTTCTGTGTTTCATTATAACTTGTACCCATTAATTACACAATTTCGTTAAGATGCATGAGAGTCACAAAGTGATACCTATGTAAGAATAAAAAATAAAATCTGAAAAAATCACAACTTCCGGACTATTTAGCACATTGCAAAATCTAATGTAATGGTAATTTATTTCGTAAACTTCAGTACACGTTACAGGTCAATACACTCTCGACCCTTGAACTAGGACATGAACTAGGATATCCTGTATGACAGAGGTCGAGGTTTCTCCAGTTACATGGATCAGCATGAGAAGGTTTAGACCAAATACAATTTAGTGATTTTTAAATTCTACTAATATTATAAACGCGAAAGTTTGTGAGGATGGATGGAAGGGTGGATGTTTGTTACTCTTTCAAGCAAAAACTACTAAACGGATTTGGATGAAATTTGGCACACAGGTAGTTTATAACCAGGATTAACATATAAAATACGTTTTACCCTGATATTCCCACGGGATCGACACCTAAGCGGGTGGTACCACGAGGCGCTGCTAGTTATGAAATAAAGTGTACAGATAAACTTTTATTCTCGTGGAAATACCAAAAAAACAGGAATTTATTACAGCAGATTTTATAAAAACAACAGCACATATGCTTTCCATCTACCTGATACCAATTTATACGTTACGTACGTACGTTATAAATGTTTATTTTCCGCCAAAATAAAGCTGGAACCCGATTCAGCGGTGTGACGTAACGTGAATCCGCGATTTCGTCCTGTCACATCACATCACGGCGCAATTCGCGTTTGTCTCGCGTTCGATACAGCAGCATCGACGCGAATTAACTCGCGTTAACGCGAAATAGCTCAGTGGTTGCGTTAAATGTAACATTAATTACTTGTTATACAGGTTTAAAGCAAAATCGAGGCTTTAATATGTCCCCGATAACTTTAATGGTTTGCCGATGCAAAATTTTCCTTTGTACGCTTGTAGTTTGTGCGGAAATTGTAAGTGCTAACCATATATCGCCCGATATATGGTTTTGTGGAATTGTTTTGGTTATTTCAAAGCATAGATCTGACGTCAGGCTAAGTTAATAGCATGATCTCAGATAAAAGATATTATTGTCTCTAACTTACATAGAGTTATACGTTACAACTGAAAGCCAATTCTCGTAATTTAAAACGACCAAAATCTAGTGTCAAAATGTAGCAGTGTCATCTCGGCGACAAAAAAATGGCAAAAACTTGTCAAAATGAAAGGAAATTAGAGGTATTTTTGACAGATTGAGACTGAGATCAGACCGTGAACGTTCTTAAAATTACTAGAATTGCCCCTCTGTTATCAGCGGTAACGTACTCGTATAACTCTATGTAAATTTCAATTGGTTTAAAAGATCTGTTCTGCCGGTCCATTCTGTAAAACTCTCACCGTGAAACTATAGGTGAATTGAGTTGTCATTGCACCTGATGCCTGAAGCCTGATTGACAGTACTCACTTCACCTAAGTTTTCACTGTGAGATTATTACAGAATAGATCACCTGTTATTATACATAATTATTAACTCTACAGACTTGATATTAAAGTCAGTCTGGCATATTATGGCTTCTATAGGGTTTGTCTCAGTGTTGGAGAGATCCTTATCTTCCTGCCCTTGTCCCGTGTTATTTGAGGTCGCCGCAACACTTTTTCTTCTTCCATTATTCCCTGTCCACCGGCACGCTGTCATTCACTCCCTTCTCTTTCAATCTCTTTCAATCATTCTTCATAAAATCCATCCATCTTTTATTTGGCTTTCCTCTCCCTCTAGATCCATCAACCATTTATATTCATCACACTTTTATTCACATGCGTTTCTTCCTTCCTCATCACATGCCTATACCAAGTGAAGCGATTACTTTTCAACTTTTCTGTCACTGTTGCCACTTTTAAGCTTACCATAACTTAACCCTTATATATTAATTTCTTACTTTATCCATTTTCGTCACACACCTATCTCAACATGCTCATCTCCGCTGCATGAAATCTTTTGTTGAATATAAAATAGGTAGCGGTACGAACACGTATTGTAAAGCAGTTAATTAGTTCACACATTTTGTGCTGTGAGGCAAATCATTTCTGCTTTCCATTGTCTGTCCGATTGGAGCCACTACTTGCAACGCTACGGCGAGATAATCTGGGATTTAACTGAGTATAGTGTCAAAAATACAGTGTTAAAATATTTCAACAAAATTTTACACTGTAGCAACATTGATTTTTAACCAGGATGAGTTCATCCTGGTTAAGGTGGTGTAAGGTACCTACTTAAATATTGGTTTTTTCTAGTATTGTTCGTCGAATCCTTGAGCTTCTAGTTCTGAATTGAGCTGCACGATTACTGACAAATGCATGCACTGACTGGACAGGTCCACGTAATCTGTGCGGTTCTTTCCTCAAAAGACCGTTTCAGACACCAAACTATATAGCTATCACATTTTTTTTTTTTTTCTTTTTAAACTTTGCCCCACACTAGGAATTTCTCCTGTATAGTGGGTGCGCTTACAAACATTTAAAGTCACATACACAAACAGCCAGACCCGGAACAACTACTTGTAGGCCATACAAATATTTGTTCCGTGCGGGAATCGAACCCGCGACACGCAGCGCAGCAGTCAATCGCTTAACCACTGCGCCAACCGTGCCGTCAAACAACATTACCTGACCAAGAGTATGTCTGGACTTTAAAAGAAATGACCTCTCGAGTTTGTTTTGGCTTTTTTCCCAGAGTTGTCAGATAGGAAACGTCGACCTCATTTTTTTTCTCACAAATCTACTTACAGAAATAAAAATCATTTCTCATTTGTCTATATTAAAATCCGTATGATGTTGTTGCTGTACAGTCACGAGCAAATACGCACGGCTTTATTCAAAAGCGATTTACTCCTTTGTTTTTGAATGAAATTTCATGTTGTTACGAACATAGCATTTTTGAACCCATAGGTTTATGTAATTTATTTATTTATTTATTTTTAGGAAAACTTACAGCTAAACTAAACTAAGTAATAGATTATACAAAAATGAGGCCAATTACAAGTTTCCACGTGTAGTAAGTATATACGTATATATAATCATATATAACACAATATAATATATAACCATATGTAATACAATATAATATATTATCATGTAAACAGAAAATTAATAATAGGCTAATTAACTATATAAGACAGAACAGTAAATTACTATTTACGCTCGAAGAAGCAATCAGATAAAATTTTCTTCAATTTAGCAACACTAGTATTGAAAATGTCGATATCAGCTTCCCAGCAGGCTATGTTGTACATACGACTCGCTCTCACCATGTACGAGTTCCGTCTGTATGTAGTGGCTACCACTGGGGTGTGCAATAAATGAGGTCTACGTAAGAACACAGACGGCACTCGCAGCCGGATTTTGTGCAACAACTCGGTAACACAAAACACACAGTTGTTCCATTGGCAATTTTGAAAAGAAACACAAGATCTGATATTTTTCGCCTTTCATAAAGTGGAATGATATGAATTTTTTTGCAACGGTAGGTATAATTCGTTAAAAACGTCTTAGACCGATACTGAATGTGCCTTAAAAACCTTTTCTGTATGCTCTCAATACGATTTATGTCGACATTATAATTGGGGTTCCAGACTTGAGAGACATACTCCAAATTACTGCGAACAAAAGAACAGTATAATATTTTAATAGTCTTAATGTTTTTGAACTCCGAGGACACCCGCAGAATGAAACCAAGTGCTTTTGATGCTTTCTTGACAATATTGTCTATGTGTGCATCAAAGAGGAGCTTAACGTCAAAGGTAACTCCCAGATCCCTGATAGTGTTGACCATATTTAGTGCTGTATCCAAAAGCATGTAGTCATGGACGATCGGGATAGGTTTCCGTGTAAAGGAGCAAACATAACACTTGGAGACATTCAGGTCCTACTTATTATTAATACAATAGCCCTGAAAATTATTAAGGTCTGTCTGCAATAGATGAGCATGTGCCACGGTACTTATTTGTCTCATTATCTTTATGTCATCAGCATATAGTAATAATTTTGAATACCGGGAAGAAGAAGAGATATCGTTGATAAAAATAATAAATAACAAACGCCCTGGCAAGGATCCTTGGGGAACCCCCGAGGGGACATTCATAGGTTTAGAGCAGTATCCATTCAGGACCACAGTCTGACATCTGTTCTCCACATAGGACTTGAACCATCGGTAAAGATCACCCCTAATGCCCACCGATAAAAGTTTACGCAATAGGATCACGTGATCTATCCGATCGAAACACTTCCGGTAGTCGGTATATATAACATCGACTTGGGACCTCTGTGACATACATTCGGAGAGGTAGTCGCTACAGACTGTGAGATTAGACGAGGTCGACCGACCCCTTACGAAGCCGTGCTGGCTTTCACACAAACTGAGCTTGAGTGCCGAATAAACCTGTGCGTGCACTATTTTCTCCAGCACTTTAGCAAACACACACAGCTTCGAAATAGGTCGGTAATTCTCCACCAATGTTTTTGACCCTTTTTTGTGTGTCGGTGTTATATACGCCGACTTCCATATCTTAGGCACCACGCTAGTCGCAAGCGATTTTTCAAACAGGATGGAAAGAGGCACAGAATGATCCCTGGCGCAGTTGACGAAGGATATGGGCGAAATGTCATCTGGACCCGCAGATTTGTGTAAATCCACTTGTTTTAGCAGGCTACATACCTCACTTAGCCGTATTTCCACTTGACTTATATCGTGCGTGTTGTCATTGGGTCCATCGACCACATTATAAGCTGAAGGTTGAGTGTTGGCATTACTAGTATCGTCAAGAAAGTTAGAGTGAAAACACTTACTGAACATATCACAAATCACTGGACGTTACCTGGCCAAATTGCATCACTGAGGAGTAAGAACAAGATTGTTTTTTAGACTTGACACTATCTCCAAAATGCCCGTGGATTGTCACGTATATCAGATTCTATTTTAGCCATGTAATTGTCAAACATATCCCCTCTAGGTTTTTAGCCCATTGCCGGAGTATAATGAAAGACTGATAGTCAGATAAGTTCCTGTACTTCTTAAATTTTGTGTGAAATTTAGCTTTTTCCTTTAAGATTTTTATCAACGGACTTTTGTACCAGAGAGGGTATTTTGAGGGTATTTTGATGCTAGCGAAGGAGGTGGCGGGATGGGCGAGGGAGAGATCCTCACGCCTCAGCCGCCGAGGGAGACGCTCCGGGCGTCGGGAGCCGCGTGACGACTCCCGGCCACCGTAGGCGCGGGCCTGCGGGCGGAGAGCAATGGGTAGCTCTCCGTCCTATCAGGACCAGGCCCGTGCCGGACGGCGCGTAAGTGTTCCACGTGCGCCTCAAAGAGATGTCAGCATAGATGACGGGGCCCGACAGGGCCGAAGCCTGCCGGGGTAGCGGGATCGTCCGAAAGGGTTACCGCTACCCTGATACATAAAGGGCTAAGGAAGGAACACGGGTGGGTTTTAGTCAGTAAGAGTCTGACACTGCCTTCTGCTCCACCCAGAGCGGGAGGGGTCATTTGATGATTTCCCATCCTGAAAAAAAAAAAAAAAAAAAGGGTATTTTGAGCTGGGGACGACAGTTTTTGTCGGTATATACGCGGAATGCTGCCTACTTATTACTCCATAAAAGTATGCTACCGCCTCTTCCATCGACCTACTACTTAACTCCGACTGCCAGTCTACACGATTTAACTCGCCTTTTATATTTTCGTAATCGGCAGACTCATATAAGGATTTTACGTAGGACCTACCTGGTAGTAGATGTAGTTCAACGAATTCCGCAGTTTCACATAAGGCTCTGTGGTGAGGATCTTCAGGGACTAGTGGATCATCACAGCAGCTGACGATAACTTCATCATTAGAAAAAATCAAATCGAGGATTCTGCCGTTGACTATTATATTGCATTAAATTACACGTGTTAAGATTATCAATTAAAGTAGTCTGAACACTGCCATGAACCTTTGTAAGTATGTTGTATCGTATTTCAACGTTGCATTCGTTATTTCATGAAAAAATCGCATTTGAAAGTTTCCAAGTGTTGACATAGTGGTGCTCGTGACTGTACAAATAATATTTGTTTGAGCCCTTTTCCCATTCATATTGAGCGTGTTTTATGTTACCAAAGCATAAACGTAAAAACTGCTATACTAAAGCAAGCAACATTTTACTACACAACAAAGCCAGAAAAGCAAAGTATAACTTCTTATTGTAGTCAAACTACAACAATTGCATTGTTTTTATTTCAAAGAACTTGAATCCCGGGTCATAAGACCGGTGGTCCTTCAGACAGAATAATAAAATCCGGGAAATTTCCGGGATCCCGCCTTCGTGTAGGTTCGTTTTAATATTTTATTTCGGTTCCTTGTAACGCTGTAACTTGGCCGAAATGTCGTCTATGATTAAATGTTTCTTGTAATATTATGTAACAAGATGTCGTTACGTATTCACTTTATGTTGAAACTTGGGCAATGAGTAAAGGAAAACGGGAAGCTATACATATTATAACTTTCGAACCTTTGCATGGAATTTGTGAGCTTCAGGAGTTCCTTTGTGAGTATCCTTTATTGCAAACTAGATATTTCAATGGCAACTACCTCGTTGGTAAAAGTAGTCACAAGCGCTACTGCTGAGCATGCCGTCCTGGATTCGATACCCGGGTCGGGCAAAGTGTAATTGGGTTTTGCTAATAGGAATTTCTAAGTAGCAACCCGGAGTCTGGATTTGTACCTGGTTGATGGTAATAGGGTCGCCCCTATTACTTGGGACTTAAACATAACTAGCGGAATGAGGGTGTACTATAGGTACACTTCTGCGTAGCCCTTCGGTGAAATAGGTGTGATATTATGTTATATGGTGTCTTTAATTATTTTGGAATAAAATCTTACCTGTTACCGTGTTTGTTTGTTACGTTGTCACACTAAAACGGCTGGACGGATTCGGATGAAATTTAGCACATGGGGAGACTATGAATTGGATTAGGACATAGAATACATTTTATCACGATATTTCTACGGGACCGGACTTATGCGGGTGAAACCGTGGGGCACAGTTAGTTGTAAAAAAAACAGTTTTCTCACCGAGCTGAAAGAAACATTTTTTTTAAGTCTCCATTTAAGAAAAAAGAAAAGCTGTATTTTTCTGCACCAATAAGAACAATCGAGTTGGTTGCAATGAAGTTTATTTTTCGCCTTCCTTTCCACTAAGATTCCTAAGCTCAGTGGTCGGTCCATTGAGCGTTGGGGGTGAGTTTTCCTAAGTGTGTAACGTTTAAAGACATTTATATAGTAGAGGAGTCGACCATAAAAAAATCTTCGGTGCCATAACAAAATATAGGTACAAATCAATACTTCTTTACTAATATTATAAAGAAGTAAAACTTGTTTGTCTGTAAGTTTGTATGAAGGGGGTAATCTCTGGAACTACTAGTCGGAATAGAAAAAATATTCTTGCATTTCATAGCCCAATTCTTCCTTAACATGACGTTATCACCCTTAGGAGACGAGTAAAAGAAAAAAAGTCAGAAATAACGCTAAGCGAAATGAAGTGATAGCGTGGACAGGTAATGCGATGCGATAGGGATTGGGGAACAAATAATCACATGCGAATAATTAATCTGTAGTAGGTTTTATACCCTCCCTCCTCCTCCTTCTCACAGAGAGGAGGCCTGTGTCCCAGCAGTGGGGACATTATAGGCGATTATGTAGACTTTATACCTACAAAGTAATTCAAAGCATCTAGTCTGGTTTTACGTCTATTACGTAGTAATAAAAAAAATGGTTTTATTATTATTATTGCATATATTTTGTAAACGTTATTTTGCATGCCACTTTAAAATTATACATATTTTCTTTTGTATAATGTACAGGTAAGCTAATTAACAGTACCGTGCTTTCCTATAATTTAGATTCATGCGAGATCTATAATTATGATCTAAATTGAGGGTTAATGTTGTGTATGTATTTATATAAATAAACCTCAAGAATACTGGTAAAGCATGGCATGAGTGTTGAGGCAAAAAAAACACATTATTTATTCAAGAAGAAACGCTACATTCTTTTGTCGCCTTCCACTATGATTTAAACGCAATTTTCAAAGATTTTCTTTAGTTTAGAACACTTCAGTTAAATAAAGAATATTCGCACTGTTGAAATAGTATTTCTGTTGAAAAGAACAATAAACCAATGATGCTGAATCTAGCCCTTGACCCAGCTGCGCAATGATAGCTTTCTAAGGTGTTGGTTGAGGCTCTCCGGTAATAGACTATTTACTGTCACCATTATCAGTATAATAATTGCAGAGTCCACGTCCTACATGACGACTAACACGTGTGCTAAGTCAAGATAGATTTTTTTAAATCTTTATCTGTTTCCTCTGTCCAAAGGAGATATTTTATTTATTTACTAATCACGATAATTCTATAATTATCACATAAAAAAAAATGAGAGAATACATTTAAAACAAGTGTATAATGGGCGATATGGGTACGGGTAGTATTTAGTCCTTCGGTTCTATTGTAGGCTTAGCATTCATTATTATACTATTGGACTATTGTGGGTTTTGGAGAGACCTTGTCAGATATACTGAGGTCATTGAGTCGTGTCGATCCGAATACACAATACCCTCGCACCGACAAGTACGTACATCCACATAAATCATGTACACTTCTACGAATCGACAGAATAGCGTGGCAGTATTCGGGCACCGAGGTATTTCAACTACAAGAAATAAATAATACGAGTATTACTGGGAATGGTCTTAGTCTGTTGAACAGTAAACGAATTCTTATATACTTCGTAATAACCGTGTTGTATTTACTAACTTATTATTATAGTAGATAACTATATAATAATATGACGTATGTATGTATTTATTATATAAGTTTATGTTACAGCATAGACTACCTGCAATATTGTCTCTACTCCTGCCTTTAATTCCATCCAAAGGTTGTCTTTAAAATATCGCTTTTAGCCATTAGACCGTCTATTGTGTCACCTTATCTAAAAAAAATACATTTATATCTATAATTTGTATGGTGTACATAATAAAGAGTATCCTATCCTGCACCCTAATTGCGTAACACACAATCAATCGGAATTGGTTTCATTTTGACAGTTCAACAACAATCATTGCGTTATTTAAGTGTTGAGCAGACTAGTTTTTCGAACTTATGAAGCAATGGATTAGCAATTTGCTTTAAAATGATTCAGATTACGATTGATCTTGTATTACGCAATTAGGGTGCGTTTTTATAGTAGAAACTGTGGCTTATAGGTTAGTCACCGAAAACACAAAAATCTCGTTAGGTCGCAAAAAAATGCTCTGTACTTGGCACTGTTTTTGGGATGTTGAAAGTCATGCTTAATGACTTTCCTCGTATAAAGAGTATCTTAGCCGATACTCTGCTTGGAAGACAGCTAAAACTATACTTCGGAACTATTTGGAAAAAAATATCTGTATTTGAAGTGCTGTATCTTGGACTTATAGGGCTGTGGCTGAGCTCAAATTTTAAAAATGTGGTGTACTTTAAAAACGTACTGGAGGATTTATACGCAGGATGCACCTTTTGGAAGTCAAAAAATGAAACAAGTTTTTTCGGATTTTTTCGAGCACCACACAACTGTACCTGTACCTGCACCACTGTTAGCACATGTATTTCGAGGCTGCAAACTTGGTTTTACACTACTGGTATCTTACCAAAGAATATCCCAAAAAAAAAAAACAACGCAGTGCATTTTTTTGCAATCAACAATGAATAACTGACCTATTAGAAATCAAATTATCAATGATTTCCTACAATTAATGTTGTTGGTGTGCAGAAAATCAGTTTTTACTCTGCTTATCCTGCAGAACGTGTAACATTTTCATATTTTTTCAATCCACAATAAAAACTAAAAGAAAATGCAGGTAGAAACTCTTCATAAATACCAACATAACTGTCAACCGTTATATCCAACGTAACTGTCACCCGTTATATCCGATATTAAATAAAAAAGCCAACACTCGCGGTATCGCTGTTCCGTTAACAACGTTATCGCTCCCGTCAAAGTATCAAGTCCTTCCGACTTGCGTACGGATCATGATATTACACAAAAATATAGGTCCAGAAGGTTGGCTTTAAAGGACGGGCGAAAATATGCGCACGTATAAACATATTTTACGTACAGTATGTTCCAAAAGTATCGGTTGAAAGAGTAAGCGAACCCTGTTACATGTTTACGCAATCACTAAAGCCGAAATTAGTAACACATTCATCTGTATTGAGAAGATTTGATAATTCACCCCTTTTTAAAACCCCTAGTTAAATGGTTTTTCAATTACAATTAAATGTAATTGAAAAATCATTTAACCTCAACTGTCAAATGAAAGACATCTTTAAGGTTATTTAAAATAAAAATTTTGGGCTTAAGCATCCAAATAATCATATCAAAAGCTCTCTATTTGTTAGTGGCACTATTAATCAATGAAAATTTTTCCCTTTTTTTTGTGATTAATTTTATATTATTATTGATTATTACTATTGCAACAGGTCATACCTACAGAGATCTCAAACGATGCCATTCGCGAGTGCGCTTGCACAAGATGTACTTCAAACATGTCAATGTGTGCGTGCGTTTTCGTTCGTTGTATGGAGCTGTCCTTCTGAATCCATCAATATTGTGCCTCCAACTCGGTTACGGATCATGGTATAATGGAAACGCGACTGAAATTACAACTGATACGGGCGGTTTTTGTCGCATAATGACATGGCTGCTGATTTAAATGATCGGGGTGCTTGTTTTTCATTTTTTGCTTTGTTGCTATTTGTGTTATTATTTAATCTCATTATGATCTTACTTCTCTCGGAAGACATATACCTAATTTCATTTAGGATGGTAAAGGATAAATGAAACGTTATAATTTACTTGATATCATAACAATAACAGTCAAACATTGTCAATTTTAAACTCAATGTTTTTAGGCGATTCCCGATTCATTTGGCGTCATGAATTTAAACTGTAATACTCATAGGGGTAAAAACATTAAAAAACAATAGATTTTGTATGGTTTTAATCAATTAAATCCGTCTACAATAATTTCACAATCACAATCTCGCAAAGATTGTGATTTTTATTGTTCTTGGTAAGTTTCAGCTGATCAATTCCCGCTAGTACAAACAAGAACCACCAATCAGATTGTCTTAATCAGTATCTACAATGCTACTCCTACAATTCTCGTTGTCTGAGGATTGTGACCCAATTCCAGCTGATGCCTAGCTGCCTAGCTATCTCGAATGCATTACGATGCTGCATTTTAAGACATTCGATCTACTAGAACGTGCTTACACTAATTGAGCACTGATAATGACTGCCGTAGTGACTTACATTACCAATCAGTTATAGAACTTATCTAACATATAATAATATACGTATAGATAACTAGCTATTTACACTAGATGCTAAATTAAAAGACTAACTTATTAACTATACAAAAACAAAAGGACACCTAGGCGTCGAAGTACTCGACCGCATCGCTGTCATCCGGAAACGTGCCTAGAAGACGATCAAAGTAAATTTAGCATAATCAGCCCCACTGCTGGAACACAGGCCTTCTCTTGGTGAGAGGGAGTGGGCTATAAACCACCACGCCAGCCCATTGCGGGTTGGTGGATGTCACATGTCTTTGAATTTTTGGTTCTAAGACATGCCGGTTTCTTCATGATGTTCTCCTTCACCGTTTCGAGAGCAGTGGTGATGAAATAATTTAAACAAAGTAAAGCGCCTGATTGAGTGAAGGCCGGTGTCCCAGTAGTGGGAACACTAAAGGCTGATTATGAAAGCGCCTGACTGGGTTCATAGCTACGACCTACACTCGTAACCCGCGGCCGTTAGCACTGGGCCACCGCTGCTCTCAAACTTATTATCTTTCTGTACTGCCTGTGGTAAGTAAAATGTTTAGGAAAGAGAAAACAAAAGCGGAGCTTTTACTGTAGACTCTCAGGGTGGCTGAGGAAAAGCTAAACTGAAATAAGGTCGACAACAGCGTTCAATTGCGTAGTAAATAACACTCCAGTGTGGTCGTTACCCTTACTACTGTGCCATTCAATGTGTCAATGACCTGTCCTTCTACATAGATCATAAATAAGCAATAAAAGATAATGTTCGTGATTGCTTTGGTACGAAAAATTTACTTATTATGTACATTACCGCCACCAATATAGGTGCATGAGTAATTGTTGGCTGGCCTTCTTGTAAAACAAGGCGTGGCTGTACAACCCCTTGTTTTATTAATATGACCAGAGCTTTCTGATACATGGTCTCAGAAAGCTCTGGTCATAGGCGATGGTGTGGAGCTGACCATCAAACTGCATCACTTTCTCCATGGGTCCAACATAGTAATCGCGAAAAAATTATCCAAATGTCCCATGCAAAACTTCAATACTCCACCCAAATGTATGGGAATACTGGCAATATCTGAAAAAGACTTATGCCAACAATATCTTCGCGTAACTTAAAAAAAAAACAGTTTTTTTTTGACAGCTAAGTTTTCAAAGCTTCCTATCTACTACTATTTTGCTGGGCCCGACCAGCCCGACAGCTCCACAATGATCACACATTATTTTAGAGTTACCACCCAAGTCCCATAGACTAGAAAGACATATTGTGGATTGCAAATAAACTATTGACTATTGAAAATACGAAATTAAAATACGCACAGTGTAAAATAATGTTTCATTTTTTTTTATAAAAACTAATAACATAGCGAAAAAAACATTGTGTTATTTGAAAAGCAAACAAACAGGAGTTATTTCTAAAATGGATCCCGTCAATAGCAAAAATGTAAAAATATTATTCATAACACTATTTCGATTAATTTTAGAAACAAAAATATTTTATTTATTTAATCAGTACCTATTTCATATTTATTTTTTTAACCAAATAAACATACATCCTGCTGAAAAAGCTATTAGATATTCCAAACATTGATGAAAAATTGCATTGGTATGGAATAATTTATAATATACTGGATTTTCAGCAAATTTATTATTCATAAGGTAAAAGAATTTCTGTCTCAATTTATGAACGGTATTTTGTGAAAAAGACTTTGTTTTCGACTTCTTTGTCGAAATGGGGTCAAGTATTCTGTAGCCAGTCTCCAGACCTGATGCAGTATGATGACATAGTCCGCATTGCAGGGAAGCTTTAGGTGAAAATAGTATAGGGCACGGAAAAGTCGCAGGAGAAAGAAAAGGCTTAGGTCACGTCGAGGAGCTGAGAAGGCTAAGATTGTGATGAGGCAATCTAAAATATATTTTTTCGAATATAAAACTGTAGAAAAAGCAGAATTCATTCTGCAGTTTTGTAGTGCTTGATATTTTGATCTTTATATTCATATCAGACAATAAGGATAATCAGCCTATATCGTTCCCACTGCTGGGACACAGGCCTCCTCTCTGTGAGAGGGAATGGGTCGTAATCCACCACGTAGTCCTAGTGTGGGTTGGTAGATGTCACATATCTTTGAATTTTTGGTTCTAGGACATGCCGGTTTCATTCATTGACATGGTTTCATTAACATGGGGTTTTCATTCACCATGTTTAAGAGTAGTGATGATGAAATAAATTACACAAAGTGAAGCGCTTGCCTGGGTTCAAACCTATGATGTATAACTCGTAAGTCGGGAGCTGTTACCACTGGGCCACTGCTCTCTCGTAATAATAATGCCCTGCAATCCATATAATTTCGAATACATTATTTTAAAAGGCGACTCGAAAATCAACGTCGCATTGTCACACTCTCTAGTTTCAAAATGGCCGCTATTACGTCACAAACACGTTAATTGTAGCGTCTATCAACGAAGCATAAAACTAAGAGCGACAATGAAACAGATTTAGTCGCGTTCAGATGGCCATTTGCTCTCATTCGCCATTCCGATTGTGTTAGGGCGACTGTCCAAACATGTTGGTTTTCTCAGACCATTAGTTATGCAAGGACTATAGCCATTCGGTTACAAGTGTCTGTTGGTAATGGAATGGTGGAGATTGCTAGTGTGAATTTAGGAGTGTTGAATTTGTATGTATATCTTAAAGTACGCCGTACGGTATAATACCTACGTAAATGAAAATCCAAGTTGAGCTACTGCTAATGCTGTTGTGGTCAAAAAAATCAGACAGCATTTCGTTTCTTAGTCCCCATTTTACAACAGGCCAAAAGATGTGGATATTTTGATTATTTTGCCGTATTAATCTTGGCTGTGGGACACGATACACAAAATCTTTGTGGCAGACGGACAAATAAGTGATCTTATAAAGGTTCCGTTTTCCTTATAACGGTTAACCCTAAAACCTTGTTTTGCGGTATTATCAGCGGTAAGGATACCAGTACTAGTACAGTCAGCGAGAAAAGAGATAAGTATGCAGGGTCGTCGGATATAATTGAAGTTTAGTAAGAAACCGATGGATGTTTTCGAATGAAATTTAGTTTGATAAATGAACTGGTGGTGGTGGTCGTTTAGGTCGAGTAGGTATTGAAGTTTTATATGGGACATTGGATATTGTTCCCATGGAGAAAATTGTTCAGTCTGATGGTCTGTACCATACCCTTAAATTTGACTGGTCTTTGAAAACTAACCCTGTATACAGAGTACAGAAAAATGTCACCATTTTTGTAAAAGAAAAAAATGAGCCACTCAGAACGAACAACTTTTATACACCGTTTCAATAGAATTAAAGTGCGTATTTACGAGTATTTACAATTTACTACCTAAGACGGACGTCGGGGAAACACGTTGGAGAATTACTGTGTATTTCAAACTGCACTAACTTGTTTAGCACCACACATGTGCTAGTGAATTGTTAAATCGGACCCGACTCAGCTTAAAGTAATCCGGATAAGGTGTACTACGTACTATTTCCAGTTTTATAGTGGCCATTTCTATTTTACACCGATTTTCATTGCGAGTATACTTACTTCCGTAAAATTGAGTGTGGGTTACGATTCGAGGTAAGTAAACGTGACGTATTTTTATAATACAGATTCTTATTATTTTCAACCGACAGCGTGACAGCAAAGACAGGCGGGGTAGTTGCGTAACACAATAATAGTAGAAATGGCTTTCATTTTGACAGTTCAACAACATTCATTGCGTTATTTACGTTGTTGTACAGACAAATTTTTCGAAAATATGAAGCAATGGATTAGCAATATCCTTCAAAACGATTAAAATTTTGATTGAAAGTGTGTTACGCAATCAGGCTGCTGAAATATTTCAATGATCTTGCTAATGTTAGTTTTAGATTAAACAAGTCTTTGACTCTACTCATACGAATATTATAAATTTTGCAGTTAGCCACATAGCAATTTTCAAAAGAGACAACCCTCCCCGGGATGTCTTTTTCATGCATGTATGTGAGAGGGGCCCGTGGTTTAATAATAACAGCCGCAGAGGTCGATCGATCAGGTTCAGCTACCCTTGCCACGGTTAGTCTGTGGATGGGTGACCATCTTTACATACCGAGACCCCTCCGTGCCTCGGAAAGCACGTTAAGCCGTTGGTCTTAGCTGACAGTCGTGCATTTTTAACAGTCGTTACGGGTAGTCGGAAGCCCGAAAATCTGACAATCAGTCTTATCAAGTGGTATTGTACTACCCAGTAACTGGGTCGTGGAGGTTAGATAGGCAGTCGCTTCATGTAAAATACTGGTATTTAGCCGCATCCGGTTAGACTGGAAGCCCACCTCAATATAGTTGAGAAAGGGCTAAATGATCCATGTATGTGGGATTCTTTATACCCTCGAAGCATCGTGATGGTTAGGTGTCTATCGATTGGTCTGGGTCACGCGATGGATATAGAGTAGATTGATGTAAATAACTGTCACCAACTGTATCCGACAGCTTGAAAGGTGAGCTTGCATTGAATTTTTTAGCTACATTCGGGTTTTCAGTAAAAAAAATAATACTAGATTTATCATAACAACCTAAAGGCCAATTCCCTTAATTAAAAACTTTCAAAATCTAGTCGCAATATCAATTCAGTGACAATCAATGTCTAAAATTGGTCAAAAATGTAGGGATTTCAGAGGTATTTTTGACAGATTGAGACTGAGATCAGACTGTGAACGTTCTTAAAATTACGAGGATTGTCCCTCAGGTATCGGCGGAAGTTGTATTGTTCTTCGATACATCTTTATTAGTCGACATCTAAGTATGTAGTTACCACCTTTCTAGCTATTCCACACAACTCTTCCAATCGTAATTTCTTTGGTTTTGGTCGTGCTTTCCCATAATGTAGATACATGCGAGATCACGATAGAGATTGTGGGTTAATTATGCTTTTAGAAAGTACCGGGAAGTATGGCAGAAGAAAGGGGCGCCTTATACTCAGCAGTGGGTGATTTCGGGTTGAAATGATGATGATGATGATCTATGCTTTTATATGGGATGACAGGAACATCGATGCGCAAACCTGTAACCATGAATTCGACGCAAGATTTTCTACCCCCTAGAAATTTTGAGGTATTCCTCTCAGAGTACTGATTTCAACAGCACTGGCCCGAACGGCACTGAAACGAAATTCGTCGATCATTAAAAAAAGAAATTTGCTGTTCAATACATTTTGACCGAGTAGATTTAGTTTTTCTTTTTTGACAACCGACGAAAAACTTTAACGCCCGTTGCGATGAATTTCTTTTTTCTAGATCATATACTGAATTTATGGTAACAGGTTGCGCGACGACGTCCCTGCCACTGCGTGTAATTAAAAAAATAATAATAATTAATTCATACTCATCATTCATATTCATTAATTTATTCATAGTCAAAACTTTCCTCACGGCTGTGCCTCATTCCTCTGTACCAAATGCCTACTATGGCAACCGTTTTCCATACAACATGTCGGTGTATTTGTTTGGTTTTTATACGTATAATTCAACTCGTAAACCTTGACCGAGTCGTTATATTTCACGATTTTATACACACCCTTGAGTCCGTGATATTAAATTTCTAAAAATATTTGCTTTTGTGGACGAGCAAAAGCGTTCAGTTGTTGATATTAAAAATTCCTTATGTATTGCAGTTTATACGATGTAAAAAGGTAGATATTATAACTCTATATACCTACTTCACAAGTTATAAAGCTTTTACAAAAAAAAAAAATGTATATTCAGAATTTTGGTTGTATTCAACAAGGATAAAAGATGAGTGAAATCTAATTCCAAAATGTGTAAAAATAAACAAAAGACTGATACGGTCGGGTTCACACATGAAGTTAATACTAATAATTATGTCCCACTTTATTGAACTACTGGTGAGTTCGTGGAAGCCCTAAATAAAGCTATGTTTAGAAAATGGGCACATCTCATATTACATTATCGAAATATCATTATTTTGTTATCTATTGTGCGTAAATAAAATGTCCAACACGCAATAGACAATCGAAAACAATACGGAATAGGAATTGGCCACGTTTGGGGCACCATGGGAAATGACTTAGGCAATTGGTACAAACCTTGTTGTATGACTATTCAAAACGGCATACGAAGCTGAATCTAACACAGATTACCAAATAGTTACCGCTAATCGCATGATACCAATATTGTACGTGTAGCGGCTCTACGAAATAACCGTAGCGTTCGTAGCAGTGCTACACCACGTAGCATATTCGCTACGACAGCGTAGCGTGCAGTATTTAGTTCTAAGCGTTAACAGTACCAGTGAAAGTGTAGTATCTGTACCAGTGAAATGATACAATAGTCCGAGTTGGCGCACTAATGCGTTTACCGTGTTTAAGAGGACGTGGTCACGATGTACACGGGAGATTGTTATTAATAAATTAATTTGTGGACTATGTAGTTAGCACCTGCGAGGATATTGAGTTTAAGAATTTGTTCTAGTGGTAATATCAAAATACTTGAAGAATAACATTGAAAACACGTAATTATAAGCAATTGTGATACGTGATTAATCATTTTATTTTATTTACAATTATCGACACAGTTTTTGAAACTTGATAAAACACCTAGATTTCTTTATTAAGTATACGAGTATGTAAGTTTAGCATAACAATTTTTTCTCTTTTCTTTTATTTTGTGTGTTTTTTATTATATATATATATATATATTTTGTTATTTAATTCAATCATATTCAATTAAATGCAATTTAATTTTATTAAATTTTATTCAATCTTATTTAATCTAATCTAATTCAAATTGATTTTATGTATAAGAGATATATTGATATTAGTTCTAATTACATTGTTATCCATCTTTTTGTTAATTAATATTGTATAGCGAGATTTTATTAAAGTGCTGTGCTTATCTTTAATTTAGATGCATGCAATGCTATTGTATTTGTAAATGATATGTACTTGGAATGTCTTTGTGTGTATTTAGTTGGTTTGCCTAAATAAATAAATAAATAAACATTAATGTATTATACTCATAAACCTATTCGGTAATCTGAATAATGGTGAAAACCACATAGAAATCCAGTTTAGAAGAATAACGCGGTCACACAGACAGACACGAAACGCTATTTTAATCAATAATAATGTATCACTAATAAAATAAAATTGTCAACTTCACGTTGGGTTTGTAAATTAATGGTCTAAGGTCGGTTCCGAAACTAGTCTCAATTTACACAGAAATCAGAGGAGCAATTCTCGTAATTTTTATTTTCTTAGATGACGGCTAATAAAGATGTATATAAGAAGAATACAACTTCCGCCGATACCTGAGGGACAATTCTCGTAATTTTAAGAACGTTCACAGTCTGACCTCAGTCTCAATCTGTCAAAAATATCTCTAACTTCCCTACATTTTTGACAAGTTTTTGACATTGATTGTCGCTGAGATGAGATTGCAACTACATTTCAAACGTTTTTATCATAGGAATTGGCTTGATATTTCAATGTCGTAATTCGAATAAAAAATAATTGGCGACAATGCCAGTAATTTCTTTACGTGAGCACTGTCAAAGGAGTTAGAGTGATAGCTACGTTGATACCTGATGACAGCCTTATTGTTCCTGTCGAACGTCACTACGCATAATGAACGGTTGAATTTCACATGCGGGTTGGTAAATACTACCGAAGGCTGTTCTTGCTGTTTGTAATTTGCCGTACCGTGTTTACATAATACTTACACAATCCGTTATATCGCATGCCGAGATAATGGGGAAACAGTAATGTGTCATCCTATTGTCGTCGTTGATTTAAATGGTGTGAGGTCAACTTGAAAGTGAGATAACGGGTGGTTCCGGAGATGTAGGCACATTTTTGTCCTGAAAATTCTCGAATGTATTTTAACATTTGAAGCACGAGTTGAAGCCATAAAATCAAGGAAACGGTAACTGATACGCTGTGTTTCAATTGATCCACAGTTATGTCATTGAAACCAGTACCTGTGAAAAACTCAAAGAAGGAGATATCTTAAAAATTGTTTATTTATTTTACCATTTTTGTACACACGTATTCCAGAAAAACAGAACAGAAAAATAGGTACAAGGGTGATGCCTATATCATAAGACACCTCTTTGAGCATACCTGCGATAAGAAAATAGATAGAGAGATGTGGACAGCGTTTGGAAGAGTAAGGCCTTATTTACGGAGACGCGAGGCGTCGCGCGTCGCGTGCGGCGTGGCGTCTCGCGGCGCGTCGTACTATTTTCTGTTTACGGAGCGGCGGCGCGTCAAACGGCACTTATCATCGCACGCGTAAACACAAACGTATGGCAATATAAGACGTAGTTCATAGAGACGCGGGGCGGGAAGCGTGGCGGTGCCCGCCGCTGCGCCCGCAGCGAATCCTCAAGCGTGTAGCAAAGCACGCGGCGGGCAACGCTGCGGCGCATGCAGGATACTCAATCAAACCGACGAGTTTTAGGTTAGCGGAAGATGGGAGCGCAAATTAAATTAATTAATAATCACTAATAATTAATTAGTTATTAATTAATTGCGTTCTGCAATTTCCAAATATGACTGGCAGAAGATTCCGCCGCGGGCATCGCTTCATCGAGAATTGCCGCTGCGTGTGCCGCCGCGATAAACGCCGCGTGAGACGCGGCGGTGCCAGCCGCGGGCTCGGCCGCAAAAACCGCTCCATTTCAAGCAAACGCGTCTAAAATCGCTTCTCCGTAAACGCACTCATACAACGCCATATGTTTGAATTTAGTGCGGGCCGCGCCGCACAACGTGACGCGCTCCGTAAATGAGCACTAAGAGGAGGAGACAAAAAATAATACATAAAATCATAAACAATTCACTAAAGAAAACTAAACAATTATTCTTACCAGAATCCGAGTTTTAACTTAAGTTTTTACTGTTTTTACACTGTGTGTTTTGTTTACATGAGCTAACTAAGTGGTATGTGAGTAAACTACTGCTTCACACCAGCACGGTCGTAAAATTAATATCGGTACAAAATTGTACCATGTTACCTCAGCTGCTTCCCGTGGGTATCGTTATAGTAACTAAGGGATTATTACGGGACCGTGTGCACCGACGTCCACCTGTGCTCTAATAACAACGTATTTAGTAGTAGACTTACTAGTTTAAGCTACGGGTAGAGTAGATAACCGGCAGAGACCAAAATCCATACTTTCACTTTACATACAGCTGTTCAAAGCTCTTGCGGCGCGTGGCCAAAATCGGAACTAACGCCGCCATCTTGTTTTTTCACTATATTTCACAAAACAATTTAAAAAATGTTTACCAACAGCGCCACCCTGCCAACGTCATTCGAGCGCCAAAAGATCTTTGTAGCGCTTGGCTTGGATGGCGCGTGTTTGTTATTATTTGTGTGTGTGTGTGATGCCAAAGAAGCACTTCTCGTCAATGGTGCCGACTATGAAGTGATTGATTATCTTAATTTAGACCATTTTCTAATTTTTCTCTCTAATAACCTGCACAGCCCTAACTTAATACAGACATTTTACATACTTGCATGGCGGGGGATGTATGTGTGTGTGTGACGTGACTTTTCGGCGTGACGTCTGTATCATGCCGGAAAGTCACGTCTTGACAATGTCTCCTTTCTAAGTAGGTATGTGTATATGACGCGTACGGTCGCAAAGAAGTGGTCTATCAGCTTTCACATTTTTTCCTGGCAACTAAAAACATTACTAAATTTGTTAAAAAGTGGAAAAGGAATTTGAATCTTAGAGTGGTTGGTAGAACAATTTTTTGGTCTCTGTCGGATATATCGTCTCAGGTCCACAGTCATGAAATAAATAATTTAGTTCTACTCAGTTTCGGATGTACAGTATACGGTCAGTCAGAAATTATGTATGCATTCCCACCACACATTGTCAAAAACTATCCTGCACAGAAACCAATCCAACTTGTTAATTTGAACTGACGAATGAAAAAGCATAAATAGTCGCTTCGACTCGCTAACTAAGGTTGCCGAATAACTGAATATGTATCCAACTGCGAAAGCAAGTTCTGAATACAATTGCATCTACATACGAGTGTTGTTTTTTCTTTCATATCGGTCGGTCGGTGCGGGTAGTATGCAAATATTTCTATCAATATTCATAGCTGGCGGCGTCATCGATAATTGAGTCTTACCTGACAACGTTGCCTTTGATTTTCATATTCGTTATCTCGCTTTTCGCCTGAAAAACTTCACAAGTTTCTGAAAAAATAATATGAGGTGATTTTCGTGTCTGCGAGACTTTTTTACGTCTACGTTTTAGGTAAAAGTAAATATCGAAATTTTAACGCACATATTCTTTTGAGACGTGTTAAAATATTGAAAACCTTCTTACGTGTCTAAAATAGGCCCTTATATTTTCTGTGTTCCAGTTTTATAGACGAATCTTTACGGTTTTTATGAATGTACTTGTCAGGGCACGTAGCTATATTGGTTTTTACAACAAAAAAAATTATTGATCACAAATAAAGAAGTAAACTAAGTAGGTACTCTCATGTTGATCATTTCAATTGACTGATATCATTGCCTAGGCCACTATAAATATAAAACTGCGTGGTATTGATAGAATATTTTTGTACTAAAACTCCATATAGAAGCTAATTAGTACTATAAATCTAGACTATAAATATTATGCTTTGTTAAGAGCTTTCAGATTATTTTTGCTAAAGTTTTCTCATGATTTATGATAATTTATTTTATAGTTGGAGATGTATATAAGGTACGCCCATTCTCTAGGGAACACAAATATACACAGAACGTACAGCAATATCCGCAATCCGAGCTCAAAGAATATATACAAAATCTCAGTGGCGCTACCGTTTTCTTCCAGCTCGTAATGAATTTTTATCAACGAAAATGTGGCGCAAAAAATAGGGCTTCCGCTGCTTAGAGACGAGAGGCAGCCGAAATAGAATAAGGTCTGACTTCCAAGGCAATCTAGATTGTGAGAGCGAATATATTTTTTTAAATCTACGTTCGTTTCGGTGAGAAAGGTGACCCAGAACCATACAAATGTACTGAGTAAAGGATATCTTCCACAAAACATTCAAAGCGAAGTACAACTTTACATCAAGATGATTAATGTTTGAGAATCTGAATACCATCAAGTTAAATAATGGACCACAAAAGGTTGCATATTGTTCCTTTTATCCGTTTGCATTCAAGTAAAAGTTGCGAAGTAATAATTCATTTCCGACAATGATCCACTGTTATAGCTGGGAACTGAATCCGTTAGCGACCATTTAGCTGTAGTGTTCCACAAAACATCGTGTTTTTTTCTCTTCACTCCACGTACTTTGCTGACACAACTTTATGGGACCGCAATCTTCATAAATCTCAGTCAGGACGACCTTTTGTCTTTGTCCCATTCTCTTAGGGTTTACGCAAATTCTGATCCCCGCAAATTGGCCACATTGCGTCCCCAACCGAAACGTGCATGTTAGGTATATCTTCGCGAGACCAGTACAGGTAAATAAAAGTGAAGAAAAACTTGGGATCTTATGTAAATCGGGTTATGTGTGCCTTGAATAAGCAACTCGGTACACAATAAGCCCACCCTTTTTCTTTTCTTTTTACCTCCCATATTGAAAGTCTGCAAGAACCTTCATGAATACAGGTATTGTTCCCAGTTGTTAAAGAGTGTTAGGCGAAACTAGAAACACTTTTTGATAAGTTCAGACCAAGTTTATGAATAATCAAAGCAAAGCTTCTTGAGGAGCCTTCTCTCTCGCCAGAGTCTGCGTTATATATTAGTAATAATCCTTACGTAGGAGGTGGGTGTATTTAGTGAGCCTAATTCATTATGCAGGTTTCCTCGAATCGTCCATAAAGGAGTTCTTTGAATATCGCCATTACATTAAATTGTTATCTGCGACGGGGCCCTCGGCGCACGGTTTTTTAATTAAAACAGGCAATTTGGCGCTGACTTAACCCAAGTTTTACAATTATGTTTTTGTCGTCGCGGTTACAAACTTTGTGTACTAAAGGAAATTTATTTTTAAAGAAAAGTTTCGTGGATTCGAGATAAGGAATTTAATAATGAATTTAATTGTTGTTTAAGAATTTATATAAGATTAAATTGTGAAGGTTTGATGGCTTATAAAGTTTAGCGCTGTGCCAAATTGTCTGGAGGTGGACGTGGGGACTGAGCGTGATTCCGATCGTTCGTTGGCCGACAATTTATCGAGTGGCGCGTGCTACTGGCGTGTTCCACTACTCTCGTCCGACGTTGCTGGCAAATGGAAAAGTTCCCCTGAAGTAACCCCCGGCTATCGAAGCCCCGATGTGTTACAACAAATTTTATACCAGCCAACGCCGGCAAACTTTCCGCGTACTGCTCAGCAATAAATAATAATGCCTGAATATTGGAAGCGATCGATACATAATATTTTAAAGTTCCTGTTTGTAGTTGAAGTGGACTCGCCGAGAGTTCCCGCAGTATATTTTAATAGCAGTACTCTTGACAGCGACCGTTGTGAAGCTTTAATAAACATAATACAACGCAGAATGAACAGCCAAATAAGGTAGGAATATTCATGAACGAAACTCGGTTGAAAGTTTTTGATAAGAAATTATGGTAATGATTTTAAATTGACCTGATCCATATTGCGGGGGCCTGAAATTTGGGCAACAAAACTTGTTACGGCGGCGGCCTGATGCGTCAACTCAAACTCAATTTTCTAATTAATTTATACTCGCTCACAAAACTTTGTTTGCAAGAATCGTAAAGCTTTTATTGCGCTGTAAGATTTGGTAAAGTTCTTAAATGGCTCATAAAAGGATGGACAATATTATTTTGAATAATAATTACGTTGGTTCACTTCGTAGGCCCAAAATTTGGTATACGTTATATAAAGATAATTCAATTAAAACGAAACTATGCGTTGGTTTGCTATAGCATGTCACCACCAGACACACAGGCACCAGCAGCGTATTAAAACACGCTGCTCGTGCCTGTGTGTCTTCGGCCTTAAAGTACAGTCGGCTTTATTACCTTAAGGTTGAACGTCATTTGCACGTCATTAGATGACAAGGTCTGTTTGTCTATATGACAGTTAGATAGACTCAAACTCAAACTCAAAGTATTTATTTCAATTAAACCAAGGAGTCGGTCAGTCAGAAAAATGAAGTAAGTTGCCCATTCCAAAGCGTAGGTACCTATGGAGAAGAACGGGCAAGAAACTCCATGGACACTCTTTTAGAGAAGTCTCAATAGACTGCCTCGTTGTTCTAGTGGTCACAATCGCCTAGTACCTACCTATAGAAAGCCACGAACGCGCGTCAAGTGAGTTTTATTGTCATTGACATAAAGTTTGAAATACAATATTTGACGTGCTCTCGTAAAATAAAATAGCTGTTACTACTAAAGATTTAGTTATACAGTCTAAACATTAAGTATTTTAGTAAATACATTAATAGGATTCTAAGAAACAGGTGCCTTCTCCTTGTAAGTAGGTCTTTACAATTTCTCGAAAGCGTAACGATTTTTCATTAATGAACGAGTGCTTGCTAAAGCTTAATATTTCAATCTATTTTGTTCACTTTCCGAGAAAGGTGTTAAGAGGCACTCACTTTGCGTTACTATGCCTTCATGAATCTTTCAGATTTTCTTAGAAGCTCAACCATGCCAACTGAAGAGATAATTTCCACAAACAACTATTTTAGAAAATGATAGTATTTTACATTCATGATAAGGTCACTTTGAATTAAAGGCTCGACTTATGCTTTAGCAGTCTCATAACGCACTGGGCAGTAAATAGAGTGAGTGACAAAAGTCGATTAACACATTTAATTTTTCATTAAATGCCGAACTACAGTAAATCGAATAGTTTAGTATTAATTTTGATGTGTTAATCGATGTTAGTCGGTTACCATACTAGCTCCGCAACCGCCATATTGACTGGCAGATGTATTTATCACAGCACTAACTGCACTAGAAAGAAGAAACAGAAATATTTTCTACGCGTTATCTTGCTCGTTGTGCACCCGAGACTACCCAAATGATCACGCCAAAGACCAAGCTGTAACTCTATATCTCTCAGTTCAGTCGAAAATACGATGAGGAAAATGACTGAAAATTGATTGTTGTAAGTCTTGTTACATGATAAAAATAGACGAGAGACTTGGTAGATAAAAATAGACGAGGAAAATAATACTTCTATTTTGGTATTGACAATATTGATCCTGAATACCAAAAGAGACTTAATGCTATCATATAATATGAGTAACTCTGTGTTATGTCGGCAGGGACATCGACGCGCAACCCGTTATCATGGATTAAGCTGATGAGGACTTTTTTTGTAGGTTATTAAAAAAAAATGCTGTTCCATACATTTTGACCGCGTAGGTATTGCACTTTTCTATGAAACACCTGACTTTTATTGATAACTGAAGAAACTGTTTGCGCGTCAATATTCCTGCTACCCTGTATTTTGTAGCTATTGGACTACGGATTTGCTGCATAAGTACCTAGAATAGTGATATGAAAATTCAAAATTCCCGCGTGCGAAGTATAATCTGTGAAATTGATATCAGAGTGCGGCGTTCGGGCGCATCCATCGGAACGTCACGCCACGTGACATGCCAATGTTTCAGACCAAAAACGTGGATCCATCCATTCTTATCCGAACATCAAACTTTTGTATAGCACCGTGTGTTATTTGCATGAATGCCGTAACTATTCCGTCTACATTTTTGGTACGAAGCCCTTTTTGAGGTTCTTACGGAACCCCAAAGGTTGCAACGGGATCCTATTCGCGTCTGTGAGTTTGTTGGTCACAGGGTTTTATCTTTGTACCGTAACAGGTAGCCAGTTGAAGTTTTCAGAATATGTGTGTCTATGGCTGTTAAAGTAGCAAATAATAAAAAGAAGGTAACACCGTATCGCGTGCGTCCGACTTGGCTGCTTTTTTCAACTGTATTGCAGAAAGTAATACATTTATCAAGTTCAATGCATGTAATAACGACGTGAAGATACATCCACATAAAGTTTAATCCGTGAAATTGATATAGGAGCGTGTCGCGGTGGCGACGGTCCCGTCACGCGGCGTGACACGCCAATGTTTCACGGCTAGAAACGCGACTCCATTCCATTCTTTTATCCGCGCATCAACCTTTGTTCTACAAACCTTTAGTTTTTATATTGGATTCGCACCACGTTCCCTTCTTTTTCAAGATTTATTGGATTACGGTGCGCACTGCTTCGTGTTAGCCGTGGTGTGCAGTAGTTATTATGTAATTTCTCATTGTGATGTAAAAATTACGTGAATAAATCTTTTAAATAGAAAATATATTCTGCAACACTCTCAATTTAAGCACAACTGTTTAAGAAAACACAAAGAGTGTATTAACGCTAAACATTACATAGGCCTACTTAAGGGTATTGGGACGATGTCCCCATCCTCCAACTCATATGAAATAAGTGTCATTTGAAGAGTCTGGTAGGTTAGATATTTTTACTATGACCACATTCATGATACAGTGCAACCTTAATATTACGTACCTCAATATAACGAATTCCTCAAATTAATTAATTCTTCATAGTCCCCTTGAATTTTCCATAAGAGTCAATGTAAAATATACCTTTACGTTGCGAAGATTTTTTGCGAATAACTTTTATAAAACGAATTTTCAAGTATAAAAAAAAAACACTCTTATTAACGAATTTCGTCAACCCAAAACATCATATATAAGGTTCGTTCGTTAGTATGTGATTCAGTCGCGACAGGCTTCGACACGTTTTTACCTCTTTATAACAAATTTTAGACCAACCTAACCTCCATATAACAAACCTCAGTTTAACTAATTACTTGATAAAACGAATATTTACTTGTTCCCTTCCGATTTGTTGTATCGAGGTTGCACTGTATAATATACAAATGAATGGTATATAATATTCATATTATATACCTGGAATATATATTTTTTTAATTTTCTAAGAAGTTTTTAGTAACATATTTTAACGATAGGTAAAAACTGACGAAAATGACGATAGGCAGAAGCATTTTACTCTGAGAAGACCCTGAAGACAGAATCATTACATAGCTTTGGCTACCTAAGTGCATAATGTCATAACTTTACACTTGGCAGGCACAATGGTAATAGTGGTACGTAGTTATGTATTAATTATATGTGCAGGTGTGCGCATGGTCTCTTGATATAATCTCAGGCCATTGCTTATGGTGGCATTAATATTGGTGCGTTCTACTCGTAAGCCGGTACCCAGTTTCTGAATTGAGAACGTGTCAAAGTCTTTCACATTACTAAAGGTCAAAATTCAGATTTTTTTACGGTAATGCAAAGAAATTTAGAACTTCGCTAGCTTTAATTTTAAATAATGCTTAAAAAGTGTTAGACAAGTTCTCAACTTTAAATTTTCAATTCAGTAACCGGGTAGAACCGACTACACACTTATACTGTGTGATCCTGAAAGTAAAATGTTTAAACTTAAACAAACAGAACAAAACAGACACACACAAGCAACAGCTTAAAAAGGAATTTTTTTATTTAATTTCAAATACCTATTTCGTTTTTGCCTCTACAAAAGGATGTGACCGCGTAACACTCTTATGGATCCTACACAACAACACACACGATATAACTTTGACTTCAATCACCCGCAAATCCACCGCACACACACGTTACATCTAAACCATCACAATTTATACTTCCCCACTAAATACATTAGTGTTGACGCAAACATTACCTGTGCATCAACCGTAAATCGAATACTGTCGTATTGGCCGCGTTCCCTTTGGCACCGTTAATATTACCGATTCATAGATTAAGTACCAGCGCTTGTCCCGGCCAATTATCGACTATTAATCATACATGTGTAAACACAAACGCCACATTAGCTTCTGACTGTACCTACATAATATACATAGAGATTATATTTGCACTAATAATTACGATATTGGCTGCGATGTATTAGATGCCATAAATTATTTGCGGTTGTTCAATATGCGTAATGGTATATCGTGGATTTGGATTGGTCGATGTTTACCGTGTAGCGGAAGGTCGATGACATATAGTTAGGAATTGCAAATTGACGGCTAATGTATGCATTACAAAAGTCATATCAAAATATACATTACTTCGACTTCAAAATAATAAACTGGTCGAGCATTGTCGTATCATACGCGGACACGATCAACTCGAAAAACACTCACCTCAAAAACTGCACACCTTTTCAAAAATCGTGAGAAATTGACTTCTGCATAAAGGCAATTTGTTAATAGCAAGCTGTGTCTGTGCCTCTAAAATACCTCCACGCGCCTAACAACCTCGAGAGGAGATCTGTGCAAATAAAATTACCTTTTCAACGGTTAATTTGCGGAATGAATCACTTTCATCCGCAGGTTGGCCGTTGTTTTTGTTGGAGGATCCCGCCCGGAACCGAACCCTGTGCCTGTCAACTATGAAATGAATTATGGCCAGTATTTACCGGAAGATGACATTTCTCGAATCGGCCCATTAATTCCTAATGGAGCGTCGACGGGCTACATTTCATCTGTTTGGCTGCACACCAGGCCTTCGCCGCAGAGCTATTTTCGGTAGCGTATCCGAAAATTTATAACTACGAGTTAGTTCTAAATCGTTGGATAGCGCCAAAGTAAGTGGGATTTATGATATGACGTTCTACGCTCTATTTGTTTGCCGGGTACCTTTTTTCTCGAGGGCCTTTGTCAATTCCAATGTCTCAGTTTACGTTTTAATTTTTTAAATTCACTACGATTAATATCAGACTTATGTTTCAGTTCGAAGGAGAGACTGCAGTGTCAGTTCTCCGCATCTCCGACTTAATAACTTCGTTTTGGGTCTTCATTATAGAAACAAACATTTACATAATCTGCAACTTTATACAAATATTATGGATGACGTTTCAATTTAAAGTTAGCTGTTCATGCGCGTCATTCCTTTGGGACGAAACATTTGGAACTCAATTTGAATTTGAAAACTAGATGTCAAAACTACTTTTGATATTTAGTTTATGCAAAACTATCGGCGCGTTAGTGCCTAATATTTTTCGCTGAAAAGAGTGAAAAAAAAACCTTGGTTTAAACTGAACTTTTCAAACGCTAATGGTGCTGTCAAAAACTATGACCGTGGAGTAGAAAGGGAAATGGTTTTTATTAGATATATAGAGTTAACAAAGTGCTTTTAAAAGCTGCAAACAAATGTGATTTTAAAACAATTCCGACAAAAATAATAAGAATAGGTACTTTTTGGCAGCCAACATTATTAAACTTAAAATACACTACCCAGTTCCTACAAGTAGGTAAGTAGTAACGTGTCTATCCAAAAGTGGGCAGCACTAACATCTACTTGCAGAATTAATTCCAGTTAGCGCATACCGTTTTGCTGAATTTACAATGAAAACAGACTTACAAATGATAGTGACTGATTAAAAGACCATGTTTAGTAAATGAAGGACAGCGGAGGGCAGAATTTCTCAAACTTATGTTTCTATTTCAAAAATTACCAGCAGGCCGATTCCCTAGGCATAGTTTATAAGAACAAAGCGGTCACACAGACAGACATGAAAAGCAACTTTGATTTATAAAATGTATGGATCTAAATGTGTTCCTAAACTGTGGGCGACAGTCGCCATCTTGTTTAGTCAGGTACAATAAATAGATGGAGGGAAAAAAAATAACATCGTTAAAATATATTTCTGAGAAATGTTGCCGTTTTCGAAAATCGCTGAGCTATCGATATCTGAAGGAAACACGTTTTCGACTTAAGGTTATTCTGCGGTATTTTCTGTTACGCTAAACCTTTATTGGTTTGGTGAACCTGTATAGTGTTGACGGACGTTTTATTAATACCTATCGCTATTTTGTAGGGTTTCATTGAAATGTTAGATTGCTGTTGGAATTGGAAATTGAATGGTTCAGTCGTTCAATTCTATGAATGTATTATAGAGATAGAGCAATTACACAATGTGTGTTGTCTTTGGTCTTGGTGTGACCATTACATTGTGACCTGAGGGGCAATTCTCGGGGTGCCAGGGCAGAAAACCTCCACGTGTGCCTGGGGACTGGAGTTCCCTTCTGGATACGTCCGGGGGGAAGACCAGTTTTCGGGCCGGTGCATCCTGGGGTGCGGGCAGCTATTTCTCAGTGGGATTTTTTCCCAATGAGATCTCGCTGCCCGCATGCTAATGTTCTGCCAAGAGGAACGCTCCACACAAGCCGCTATGAGGAGCAGAGCGGCTACTGTGTGGAGTAAGAGCGGGCCTGGTGTGCACTTACCCTGCCGCCGGGCAGGCAGGAGGGGATAACCCCCCCCTCCTGCCACCGTTAATATCGTAGCCCCGAAGATTGTCAAGGTCATGTCTCTGACTTTTGACGGGGGTCGAGGGTCTTGGCTTAACCGCCCGGACCGCGAGGAAGATTAACCTCTATAAAAAATTCCCCAAACCTCCAAGCGGCGGCGCACCGTGAGGGAGGTAGTAAGCTTGGCTAATGGGTAGCTTGATTTAGTCGCTAGTGCGAACCACCGAAATTTGAGCAGGTAAACAAAGTTTAAAACTCGTGGGAACAATATGGAAAAATTTTTAA
The DNA here is from genome assembly GCA_947507525.1 of Apamea epomidion. Classification (NCBI taxonomy): domain Eukaryota; kingdom Metazoa; phylum Arthropoda; class Insecta; order Lepidoptera; family Noctuidae; genus Apamea; species Apamea epomidion. Next base: position 8,771,669 of record OX382238.1, on the reverse strand, counting down.
AACCCAAAACCACAATCGACGAAGAGAGGAGTGATGCGGGGTCGGAGTCCGACGCCGCATCCGGAGGAGGGAGCACGGGAGGCTCAGTGAGCCCTTGCCGTGCCCAGGAGACGGCCGCTGCCAAGAGAAAGGCACAGAGCAAGCGGCCAAGGTCAGTGGACGGCCAGGGGTCGTCCTCTGACTGGGAACTGGCTTCGGCCAGGAAGATCCCCACCAGCAGGCGCGGAGGAGCCCGAGAGCGAGGCTTAGGGAGGGGGCTCACTGCTCGGGAGGCGGCTGAAAAAGCGAAGGAGCCCGCAAAAAAGGAGGGGGGGACCGGTCGCGTGGTCGAATCAGGGCCCTCAAGCGACGAGGCGGCTGAGGTAAGCGGTGGCCCTGAAGCGGACCGCATAAAGAGGTTTGCGGCGGTCGTGGAGGCCGCGATCCGGGACGTGGCCCTTAAGAAGTTGCAAACTTCGAAAAACAGGGCCATAGTCTCGGCAAAGGCCTCCATCTTGGCGGCAGCGGAGGCCATCCACTTCGGGCCTCCGCCGGACGGCATGTCCGAAATGCGGGCGGAGGTGGCCCGCTTGACGGCTGCCATGGAGCTCCTCCGAAAGGAGAACGAGGAGCTCCGAGCGGACCTGGCCGGGCTGCGAGCAGCCGGCCCCCGGGAAGTGCCGCAGGAGGGGCCGCAACAGGGGCGGCCAGTACCTGCTGAGGACCGGGTCCTGAACCTGGTGCGGCAGGAGCTGGCTGCCTTTCAGAGCCGGTTCTCCGCCCTGGAGGCCATCGTCCTGCGCCCCCCGCTGGCGGCGGACCGGCCGGCCTCGGGCCAGCGGAAGGCGGTGTCGTATGCTGCCGCCGCGGCTGTCACAGCCACGGCCACGGGGCAAGCAGCAAAACGGACCGCCCCGAAACCCGCTAAGGCCACAGCCCCAGCCCCAGCCCCAGCCCCAGCCCCGGTGGCGAAACGGCCGCCCCAACCGCCTCCTGCATCGCCTCCGGCCGACGCCGATTGGCAGGTGGCCGGGCAGAAAAGGAAGGCGAGCAAGGCTGCAAGGGCGGCCAAAAGAAGAGAGAGGCGGCAACGGCGCAAGGAGCGAGGCGTCGCGGCTAGGCTTCGTGCCCCAAAGACCGCAGCTGTAGTGATCACACTACAGCCGGAAGCGGAGAAGAAGGGCATGTCCTACCGCGACGTGCTTGCCAAGGCTAGGGCGGCGGTGAACCTGCAGGAGCTCGGCGTTGCTGAGGGCATCCGGCTAAGGGTCACTGCGACTGGGGCCCGGATGCTGGAGGTCCCTGGTGCGGCTAGCGGCCCGACTGCTGACGCTCTGGCCGAAAGGCTTAGAGCGTCCTTAAATGCGGACGAGGCCCGAGTGTCCAGACCCACCAAGAGCGCTGACGTGCGCATTCTGGGTCTGGATGACTCTGCGACGGTGGAAGAGGTGGTGGCCGCCATCGTTAGGACTGGGGGATGCTCTGCCGAGCAGGTGAGGGCGGGCACTCTCCGTCCTGACTCCACGGGGATGCAAGCCATCACGGTGAGCTGCCCCGTGTCGGTGGCCCAAAAGCTAGCCGGGGAGGGCCGAAGGCTCCTGGTGGGCTGGGTTTCCGCGCAGGTGAAACTGCTGGAGCCCAGACCTCTGAGGTGCTTCCGCTGCCATGTGGGCAGCCACGTGGGGGCTAAATGCACCTCGGAGGTGGACCGCAGCAATCTATGTTTCCGCTGTGGTCAGCCCGGACACAAGGCCGGCTCGTGCAACGCCATGCCGCACTGCTATGCATGTGCGGCAGCCGGCAAGCCGGCCGATCACCGGGCTGGGAGCAAGGCGTGCGCTCCACCCGCCAAAGCCAGGGGCAGGGGCAAGCCCTCCACCACCGCCGTCGCCGCCGCAGCCGCCGCCACCACCGCCGTCGCCGCTGCCGCCTCCACCGTGACCGCCGCCGCATCTGCCGTGGCTGGGCCCTTACAGGGGGATCGGGAGGCTGATATGGAGTGCTAATATAGCACCATATCGCCTCCTCCAGGCGAACATCAACCACTGCGCCTCCGCTCAGGATCTGTTGCTCCAGAGCATGGCGCAGTGGTCGATTAACATCGCCGTGGTCGCTGAGCCGTACTTTGTCCCGCCCAGAGACGACTGGGTGGAGGACCTGAGCGGCTCAGTGACCCTAATTTCGTCGGCCGCCGCCGGTACCCCGTCCCTCGAGGCTGTCAAGAGAGGACAGGGTTGCGTGGCAGCACGGTTCGGGGAGATAGTCGTGGTTGGGGTATACTTCTCCCCGAGCCGAACTCTCGCCGAGTTCCACAACTCCCTCGCGGAGTTGAGAGTCGTCGTCGTCGGATTCCGTTCCCTCCCCGTGCTTGTCCTCGGGGACTTCAATGCCAAGAATGTGGCTTGGGGTTCCCGGCATACGGACACACGGGGCAGAATGGTGGAGGACTGGGCTCTGGAGACAGGCCTGGTCGTCCTAAACCGGGGTTCGGTCCCAACATGCGTGCGGATGCGGGGTGAATCAGTGGTGGACATCTCGTTCGCCAGCCCCGCCTTGTCGCCGCATGTCGTCAACTGGCGTGTCTTGGAGGAGGTGGAGACCTATTCCGACCACCGGTATATCCGGTTCGACGTCTCCGCCCAGACCTCGAGCGCGCCGGTCCGACCGACCCTGGGTGGTCCGCGGTGGGCGCTGAAGCAGCTGGACCGGGAGCTCCTCCTGGAAGCCTCGATCGTGCAGGCCTGGGTGTCACCACCGGACAGGCCTGCTGACATCAACGACGAGGCAGAGTGGTTCCGGGAGGCCATGTCCGAAATATGTGACGTGGCAATGCCCCGGGTCCGGCCCGGACGCGCCCGGCGCCAGGTGTACTGGTGGTCGCCGGAGTTGACGTCTCTGCGAGAGGCGTGCGTGGCTGCGCGACGCCGGTACACCAGGCACCGCAGGCTCCGTATCCGCCCTCCGGATACGGAAGCCGTGCAGGCGGAGCTGTACGAGGGGTACAGAGCGGCGAAGACCGCCCTCCGAGCGGAGATCTTGCGGGCCAGGGGGCTGGCCCGCGAGGAGTCGCTGGGGACTCTGAACAGAGACCCGTGGGGACGCCCCTACAAGATGGTGCGGGATAAACTCCGCCCATGGGCTCCCCCGCTGACGCAGAGTCTCCGGCCCCAGCTCGTGGAGGACGTGGTGAGCGCTCTGTTCCCTTCGCGTGGGGAACATACTCCCCCGTCCATGGCTCCGCCTCCTGCGATGCCAGATGCGGACCACACCGACGACGACGACGATGCTCCGGAGGTGACCGAGGTAGAGTTGAGAGTGGCGGTACGTAGGCTGAATGCCAGAAACACCGCCCCAGGACCCGACGGCTTACCTGGAAAAGCCTGGGTCCTGGCCTTGGAGGCTCTCGGGCCTCGACTAAGGGGGCTACTAAGCGCATGCTTGGAGAGGGGCCGGTTCCCACTTCGTTGGAAGACGGGGAAACTGGTCCTCATCAAGAAGCCGGGGCGCCCTGCGGACTCTCCGTCCGCTTACCGGCCCATCGTGCTGCTCGACGAGGTGGGCAAGCTCTTTGAAAGAGTAATTGCAGACCGCCTTGCCGGGCAGCTGGTGCGGGTGGGGCCGGATTTGGCGGAGAGCCAGTTTGGTTTCCGCAGGGGGCGCTCTACGGTAGATGCCATCATGCGCGTGCGAGCCCTCACGACGGGGGATGCTGTGGCCCGGGGTGGGGTCGTCTTGGCGGTGTCTCTAGACATCGCCAATGCCTTCAATACCCTGCCCTGGAGTTGCATCAGGGAGGCACTCGGGTATCACCGGATGCCGACCTACCTCCGTCGCATTGTCGAGGCCTATTTGACGGACAGGGCCGTCATCTACCCCGGTCACCGGGGAGAGTGGAACCGGCGAGAGATGTCGTGCGGTGTCCCACAGGGATCGGTCCTAGGGCCGCATCTGTGGGATATCGGATACGACTGGGTGCTGCGCGCCGACCTCCCTGATGGCGTCAGCGTAGTTTGCTACGCTGACGACACGCTGGTCCTGGCGCAGGGGAGGTCGTACCAGGCGGCGGCCGAAGCAGCGACACGCGGGGTTGCGACAATTGTCGAGAGGATCCGGCAATTGGGACTCGAGGTGGCATTGCACAAATCTGAGGCCATGTGTTTTCATGGTCCTCGGGACGCGCCACCGTCGGGTTCACAAATAACGGCGGGAGGGGTTCACATCGGCGTCGAGCTGACGATGAAGTACCTGGGACTCGTCCTCGACAGCCGGTGGAATTTCGTGGAGCACTTCCGACGTTTGGCTCCCAGACTGGAGCGGGCTGGGGCTGCCTTGAGGCGGCTCCTTCCCAATCTAGGGGGACCAAACGCCTCCTGCCGGAGGCTCTATGCGGGGGTCGTGCGGGCCATGGCCCTTTACGGGGCACCGATATGGGCGCGATCTTTGAGGCGGCGACCAGCCCGCCGGTTGATCGCGTCCCAAAGGGTCATGGCTGTCCGGCTCATTCGAGGATACCGCACGGTCTCCGCTGAGGCGGCGAGCCTCCTTGCCGGATTGCCGCCATGGGATCTGGAGGCCAAAGTCCTCGCCCACATATGGGAGTGGCGAGAGGAGGCAAAACGCCGGGGCGTTGCTCCGCTGCCGCGAGAAATCACGGCACAGCGGACAGAGCTCCGGCGGGATCTCATGGCGGCATGGAGAGTGCGATTGTCGCAACCCAGCGCTGGGCACGTCACAATTGCGGCGATAAGTCCCCTCTTTGAGGAGTGGCTAGAGAGGCGCCACGGCGCCCTCACCTTCCGCCTGACGCAGGTCCTCACCGGACACGGTTGTTTCGGGAGGTTCCTGTTCAGGATAAAGCGGGAGGAAACGCCAGGGTGTCGCCACTGTGGGGATCGCCCGGAGGACACGGTGGAGCATACGGTGGAGGTCTGCCCGGCTTGGGCGGGACCCCGCCGTGTCCTCTTGGCGGCGATCGGCGGCGGCGACCTCTCGCGTCCGGCCCTCATACAGGCCATGGTCCGGAGCGAGAGTGAATGGGAGGCCGTCACCTCCTTCTGCGAAGCAGTTATGCTCGCGAAGGAGGAGGCGGAGCGTGCGAGGGAGAGGCAATCGCTGCACCCTCGCGCTCCTAGCCGCCGCAGGAGACGCCCTGGACGGGAGTCAACAGCCGACTCCCGGCCACCGTAGGCGCGGGCTTGCGGGCGGCGAGCTATGGGCAGCTCGCCGCCCGGTAAGGACCAGGCCCGGGTCGACGGCGCGTTGTGTTCCACGCGCGCCTCAAAGAGCTGTCAGCACGAACTGACGGGGTCCGCTAGGGCCGATGCCGCCGGGGCTGCGGGTTGTTCGAAAGAGATACCGTGGCCCCTGGCACAGGCAACTGAAGGAACACGGGTGGGTTTTAGTCAGTAAAAGTCTGACACTCCCTTCTGCTCCGCCCAGAGCGGGAGGAGTCATTTGATGATTTCCCACCCAGAAAAAAAAAAAAAAAAAAAAAAAAAGGCCGATTCCCGTAATTAAAAACGTTCAAAATCTAGTCGCAAACTTATCTCAGCGACAATTAATGTCAAAAACTAGTAAAAAATGTCAGAAAATTGTAAGTTTTTCTGACAGTTTGAGACTGGGATTAGAATTCAAACGTTCTTAAAATACGGGAAATGCCACTTTGGTGTGAAATTGTTACAATGCAATGACATGAAACTATTTCTTACAATTACTACCTATAATTCAGCCGTCGAGATAATGCGTTTCTGACACCTTTCAGTCCGACCATTTTAGTAGCTAGTAAATATCAAATTCGCAAAACACGTATTCGTTTGTATGGAACTGTCAAGTTTCAAGAAGGCATTCTCTCGTCGGCCGCTCTGTATAATAATAAAGCTGCAAAGATATTTTATCTTTCAATAAATATTTCATTGAAAGCATACTTCAATAATGTCTAAGAACCTGGGTAAGTACTAAAAAAATATGACAAAATTCTTTCTAATAAAAACCTTAATGTAGGAAATTTCCCTTTTTTATCCACTAAAATATCGCCCATGATAAATTAATTTCCAAATGCCCACTGGATTAAACACCCCTCGAGAGCGGTATTCACTTTGAGTAACGCTGGTGGGAGCGAGGCCGTATTTATTTGAAACCGCCTTTATATTTCAACTTCACCTTACCAGACCGCACTCCATCCAATCTGCTGTATAGGTTAGTTAACAGGCGGTTGATTTTGTTATGTAGATGTAACTTCTGCTAGTAATAATTTTGCTTTGATATCAAGCCTGTAATCACTGAAGAATTAGGCAGAAGTGTCAAAGTAAAAACATTTATTTCAAATAGGCACATAAAAGGCACTTTTGAGCGTCAAAAATTACAGTAAAATAGAATTGATTCTAGTCGCCCCTTCCAAAAGGTAGTTTTCGTATGGAAAAGAATGGGCAAGAAACTCCGTTACTCTTTTAAAATGTTATCCAATATTTTGCGTACATTAATTATTTGTATAATAATAATTATGTGAAGACGCTGCACCTAAAATAAAATTACTATACCATAATAGGTAAAATAGTTAAAATGGATTAATGAAACCATTAATTATGTGATAGATACATGGTGCTCACATATTTACAAACATCGTAAAAGTAGACGATTTTCATTAAAAAAAATAAAATATATATATAACAAGTAATAAGTCAGGGTGTGAGTTTAAGTAATTACAGAAGGTAATTCAATGTCAAAAAAAAAAAATACAATTAAATTAGCAACCAGAGGGGCAATTCTCGTAATTTTAAGAACTTTCACAGTCTGACCTCAGTCTCAATCTGTCAAAAATAGGTACATTTTGAAATGTTTTTGACATTTTTTGTCGCTAAGATGAGACTGCGAATAGATTTTGAACGCTTTAAATTACGAGCCTAAGCCTATTGCCATCAACCGGACACAAAACCAGACTCCAGACTGCTACTGAGAAATTCCTGATGGAAAAAACTCAGTATGCTTTGCAACGCCTGGGAATCGAGCCGAGAAAATCATGCTCAACAGTAGCACTTGCAACCACTGGACCAACGAGGTAAGTACAAAAAAATATTAGTAGGCCGCACGTCCATTGGTGGCCCAGTGGTAACGGCTTACAAGTTGTAGGTCGTAGTTTCGAACCCAGACAGGCGTTTTACTTTGTGTAAATCACTTCATCACCACTGCTCTCAAACCGGTGAAGGAAAACATCGTGAGGAAGCCGGCATATCCTAGAACCAAAAATTCGAAGACATGTGACATCTACCAACCCGCACTGGGCGTGTGTGGTGGATTACAGCCCCCTCCCTCTGCAAGAGAGGAGGCCTGTGTCCCAGCCGGCCGATATAGGCCAATTATGATTGATGGTTGATTGAGATCGCACATCTAGCACTCTGACCTTGAGCTGGCCTAGCATAGTACGGAGTTACATTAGATTAAGAAACCAGCTTATACTGGTTTTCATACCACTGACATGCGGAATACCGGACCTATTAATGAAAGGTTGATAGTCACCGAATATCGAGATCAGAATTGAGGCATGGCATCTAGACATACAAATATATTTATTTATTTATTTATTTTACCATTTATGTACACACATATATAAACAGACAATGAAAAACAGAACAGAAAAAATAGGTACAGAGGTGATGCTTATTTCATAAGAAATCTCTTCCAGCATACCTGAGATAGGACAATAGATACAGAGATGTAGACAGCGTGTGATAGAGCAAAGGAGACAAAAAATAATACATAGAATCAAAAAAAAAACAATTCACTTAAAAACTAAACAAGAATTACGAGAATATATTAACATACATACAAATAAACATACATAAATAAAAAAAAATATAAAAATAATAATAATAATATAATAAAATAATAATAATAATAAAATAATATAATATATATAAAATAAATAAAATTTAAGTGAATGTTTGTAATGTCATAATGTCAAAATAATAGTTTTTTCCTAAATGCATATGAAACCATATACGGTAGGCTTAATATACGGTAGGCTTAATATACGGTAGGCTTAATATACGGTAGGCTTAATCTCCACTGCAGTAATAGTTTTCTTTAAAAAATAGTTTTCGTCACCCTTGCTCGTATTCCTTTGGGCTTTTAGCGATAAGTGCTTTTTTTTTTTTTTTGTGGATGGGAAATCATCAAATGACTCCTCCCGGTCTGGGTGGAGCAGAAGGGAGTGTCAGACTCTTACTGACTAAAACCCACCCGTGTTCCTTCCTTAGCCCTTTACGTACCAGGGCAGCGGTAACCCTTTCGGACGATCCCGCTACCCCGGCAGGCTTCGGCCCTGTCGGGCCCCGTCAACTACGCTGACATCTCTTTGAGGCGCGCGTGGAACACATACACGCCGTCCGGCACGGGCCTGGTCCTGATCGGACGGAGAGCTACCCATTGCTCTCCGCCCGCAGGCCCGCGCCTACGGTGGCCGGGAGTCGTCACGCGGCTCCCGACGCCCGGAGCGTCTCCCTCGGCGGCTGAGGCGTGAGGATCTTTCCCTCGCCCATCCCGCCACCTCCTTCGCTAGCATGACTGCTTTAGCGATAAGTGCTTAGTCGAGTATAAGTTAGCGTAGAATTTATGCTTCAGACCGATACATCAACTTAAAGTGCAGACCTTGTTTTACGAGTATTACATAACATTAGGAAACGTAATAATATATAATTTTTAAACAGAGTAGCCACAGTCCTCCATTGTGTAGCCATTACACTTAGTAAACATTTTAATAAACTTGTCATCATCATCATTATCAATCTTTATTGTTCCCACAGCTGGGACACAGGCCTCCTCTCGATGAGAGAGATTGGGCCGCAATCGCACGCGGGCCCAGTGCGAGTTGGTAGATGTCACAACATGTTTTCGAATTTTTGCATGTTTCCTTCAACGCTTTGAGAGCAGTGCTGATGAAATAATTTACATAAAGTAAAGCACCTATTCGAACCTACAAACTACAACTGGTTAATTGCGGCCGTTACTATTAGGCCACCCTTATAATAATTTTGAAGTATCTTCTCGAATTAGGATGCTTTGAATGATTTGAATATCCATCGATACCTAGAAATATTGAAGACGATATTATTAAGGGATGTTCCCCTACATCATTTACAAAGTGTCAATGCATTTGGTTCCCTAGGAGATTGTTTCTCGTGGTCACCGAGAAAAAAGCAACAAGGCATGTTTATTTACAAAAGAATGCACGTTTTTTAAACTTCTTGTAATACCTAGTAAGAGAATACACGTTGTTTGTTACTTTGCATCTGTTTTATTCTGGTGTTGTACCTTCTTGTCTTTTTAACTACAAGATGCTTTTTATGGAGCGAGTTCGAAAGTACAACGCCTTCCCTCTTGGGGAAGAAACAAAGAAGTAACAACTGTTGTACTGTATTCTTGCTATTCTATGCATTTATGTTGTGAAGTTAGTTTACGAGTAGGTAGGTATACAATGTATGCACCTATATTGTTTGCGATGTGTATAACTTTATATTACACTAGCTGCACCCCGCGGTTTGACCCGCATAAGTCTTGGATCTGTAAGAATATCGGAATAAAAAGTATTCTATGTTCTAATCTGGATACGAAAACTACCTTTTGGAAGGGGCGACTAGAATCAATTTTATTTTAATTTTATTTTTGACGTTCAAAAGTGCCTTTTATGTGCCTATTTGAAATAAATGATTTGGCTTTGACTATGAATCCAGGTCATGGTCTACCCATGATTGTGTCAAGTCGTTTTAACGTGAAAGCGTTATAAACAAACATACAAAAAATCATATCTATTCTCTTTATAATATTAAGGGCAGATTTTTCCAACGCCAGATATTTTTTACCCAGGGAATACTTTTGAATTTTTGACAGTTCTTCCATAGAAAATTTGTCAGACGGCAATTTTATTCTACGAATAAAGATTATCTGTCAATTGAAAAAGCAGCCCTTAGTTTGGATAATAATCTAATAATTTCCATAGCCAGATAATTTTTATTCGAGGAATAAAATTGACGTTTGACAATTTTTGTATGAAATAACTGTCAAAATTTCAAAATTATTCCTCAAATAAAGTGGTCAGATGATTGAAAAATCAGCCCTTAGAATACAGCGACGTCGTTTACATAGTTACCAAAGTGTGAATTTCATAATTATTTCACAATGTTATGAGGCAAACCCTTTATCAAAACTATCGATACATGAGTGATACGAGACAAATACTCGGAAATGATTTTACTAAAACGTTTTGAGAGCGATGAAACATTAATTTATTCCACGATATAATTCAATTCACAAGCGCTAGCTATACTCTGGTTTTTTAATTTCTAAATTCCATTCTAAATCATTATTCTTAAAAACTGAATAAAATTTAATTTCCTCCATTACGTTCCAACAGTTTTTAAATCAAAACGTTTACCCGAAATTTCTTCTTTATTTGGATAAACCATTTTAGTATTTGCAGTGAATTTCTTGAAACTGAAGTTCTTAATTGTAAGTTAATTAAGACTTTTGAGTGTCGATGTCCCGCCGAGAAGATACTCAACTTTTCAACTTCACAACGTTGTATTTTTTCTATATTTTTAAATAAAATTATTTTGTTTCAAAATTTATGAATGAATGTGCCCGCTGGGTATGTAGTACTTATTCATTTTGCTTTGACGCAATTTTAAAGTAAAAACTTAAACTGAATGTTATATTTACATTGTCTATGGACCTATCAACCTTGTCTGTGACTTGTTATGTTTTTAGTTTTTTTTTTAAATATTTTTTTAAGTAAGTAAAAATGGTTATAGCTATGAAAACTCTTGCAAATCTGATAAATGAAACCATCCACCCATATTTCGTGCCAGAAACTTCATTTAAAATACCGACCAAACATGCTAAGCGAACTCACTTATCTCAACTCAACTCTATCTACTGATTAAAACTTTTAATCCAAAAACGCAAAGTGTTAAGCTAACGCTTTCAAATCTGGTGAGAAATTACTAAGATTAATGTCATTCTAAAAGTTTCACAAACATCTCTTAAGACCCCGGGAAAAGTTTTGAAATTTTTCTGCAAGGTGCAATGAATCTAAAGAGCAGAGCGTTATTAGAAAGTTCTCCAAGTAGGATTATTCATACTCAGTCTCACAATTTCTCGCGAAGAATATTATGGTTTTATAACTGAAAAGTTGTATACTGGTCGTGTTTATTGCGCGTTTCCCGCCTTCAGTTTATAGAGAGATAAAAATGTTTCGATTAAACTTTGTGGTATAAGCTAACGTTGCTCACTGTGTTTGCAACATTTATGGGGACCAGCGAGCACATAAAAATTGCAATGTTGATAGAAGAGTATCAAGGTATAAATAAAGATCTTCTTATACACTATAAATAAATATAGCGACTGGTTTATAGATAACATTAAAATTGAAATATTTGTAAGACTATTTACATTTCAATAAAAATTTCAGCGTCGTCGTTTCATGTGGAAGCTATCAAGTAAAATAAAGACAATATCCAAGTCATATATCTTCTTGAGAAATGGATGTGAAAATTGTAGATGCTAACAGAAAGGCAATGTCAAGGGGAATAGTTCGCTGTCTCGTAGAATTTTGCGATATTCGAAAACAAAGGCACCAGAACCAACGCTAATACGAAAAGTTAAACGACTGTTGTTTTACTGTTGTCAAAAAGTAAATTTTATTCAAGCTTTTGTCCCCTTATTCCTTATGTTTGAAGAGTTTCTTCTCCCCAGAGATAAATTATTGTATGAAAAGTTTACAACAAAATGACAATCATTTATTCTCATTATTTCTTGAAACAAGGGAAAAAATCCAATGAATATTACGCAATTTGTAAAAGTACGTTTATCATTCTCTTTCGTTTTTCCTTTCAGCCTTTTCGTAACCCCAATATGTTGGAAGTCGTGAATCTGAGTACAAGAAGTTACGCCATCCTTTTTTCTAAAGGCTGAGTGATTTAAACGTTTGCTTCCCCAATTTAGGAGGCCGCCTGAAAAAGTCACGGGCCGACAGCTTTGGACGAAAAAAACACTGATCGATTTTAGTTCATTCACTTGAAGAAGTGTTATTCACGGTTCCCTCTGTTGTTAGCTGTTATTAAAAAGTGCATAATTAGTAACGAGAGATACTCATAAATTACATTCCGGAAGATTTCATACTACTTTTTACCTAATGTGAGTAAACTCTAAGTATATTGAAATCTAAAATATCGTGTTCTCTTTCGATTTTGTCACAGAAAATCAATAATAAAAACAACCGAAAAATGGAAGTTTTGAAAAAAAAGCCTCCTTTTTATAGCCAGGAGCGTGACATGAAAAAAATCTCGAGCGTCGATAATCCCGTGTACGTATTCCGTGACATGGCAATGTTAATTGATTTAAAGCAGGTTACAATCTAATTTTCTGCTTAAATCGATACGGGACTCGTCGACGCAAAATTGTATTATTTTGTACTGCAAATTGGATTCTGTGATCAGAGGGGACGTGACCGAAATATCCGATACGAAAATGTTTTTGAACTTGGAGACTGAATATCAGAGGCTAAATACACGTATTTGTGTCAAGAGTGTGTTGAGCAGCTCATCCTCAACTTCGCAGATAACAATCGCAATCCTCCAATTTCTTATCCTTATTTATTTGGGCTCGACGAAGCTCGTCTTTTAGTTTTCATACATGCGTAGCCAACATTACAGAATTCACTTCTTCCTAGCAATAACAACACTCACTGATAGCAATATCTTAGATAACTAATAATATATACTAATGAACAATTTGAGTCAATAACTTGTCCCTAGGTGCTTACATATATCTATTGGACATTAATATTCAAGTCACTCAATAAGCGTGAGCCAATTTATTTGATAAACTTTCAATCGTACCTTTTGTTTCACCTACGCTACGTATTATTTTACACTAAGTACTGACATTGATAATTATAATAATTATAAGTATCTTTTGACTGCCTCGTTGGTATAGTGGTTGCAAACTTACTACTGCTGAGCATGAGGTCCAGGGCTCGATTCACAGGTCAGGCAAAGTGTTATTGCGTTTTTCGGAGTCTGAACTTGTGCCCGTTTGATGGCAATAGGCTCGCCCCCTATTGCGTGGGACTTAAACATAACTGGTAAATTAAGGGTGTGCTATAGATGCACGTCTTCCTAGCCCTTGGAATAATACAGGTGTGATGTTGTTATGTTAAGTATCTTTGTTTTTCACAAAAGAAAACAAGATACACATTGTTTTCATTTCATTCAGATGCTCATCACACAAGAAGTACATTCATTGAATTCGCGACACGTACTCGTATCTTTTTTTTTGAAAACACAATTTCGTAAACATCGAAAAGTAATTTGAATAAGATTGATCTAAATGCTGGTTTGATGTAACTAATCAAGTTTTTACTTTACCAACTTATAATCCAATTTCAGAACAGATTAGACAGACTTCTAATAAAGAAACTTTTTGTTTGTTTTTCTTACGAATTTTACTCATTAATCTGCCATCATGTAGTCAGATCGTTGAATTTATTGCGAAGATAACAGGGAACTCTGCAGACAGGAATTCTCAACAGTTAATAAATTTTCCATTTTCATTAGAACCTAACATAATTAGTGTTGCTAATTAACAACGAGATGTTTCCCAAGTAAATTAAGAAGAATATCAAAGAATGTTAATTATGGAAATGTAGAAAAAGGCTAAAGGAATACCGCAGATAAAGTTTTTTACATTCTTCAACTATCCTACATTAAGGTTGTAGAATGTACATAATTAAACATTAAAGTTGGAGTAATTGCGTTTAATCGTAAAAGAATTTCGGTTATCTACATCCAAGGTTAGGTACAAAGATCTGAATGATTAAAATAAGTTTTTAACAAAGCTATTAAGAAAACGACCGTATGAAACTGGAGTTCAGTCGTGGATCTAATTACAAAGACGTTCGCCAAGACGTTCACAGTTCTACGAAAATTATTACTGCAATTTTTCACTCAAAACTTTCATGGGTATAACTTTGGGAGGAACATGAGACTCAGAAACTTCACTGAAGGAGATTTATTCTCAAATAAACAGAATTATGTAGAAGGCCGCTTGTTGTTTCTTTGTTAGTTTCACGTTGCATAAAATTAGAAATATAGGTCCTTAATAAGAGCATACTACACTATGACATACATATATATTTCCCTTCTGTTTAATGTGCTCTTTTCCCCTTCCACCCCTCTCCATCTGAAGAAACGTTTTCAGTTTCTTTGCGACTCCCAGACGAAACTGTTAAGGTCATCAGATAACTTGAAGCTCAAAATGCCTATGCATTCCACAACTTTCCTTGATAAATCCTTTACTGTCCAGGCCGCTCGTTTGTGGAATGCATTGCCAGTTGAAATAAAACGCGCGCAGTCGTTACAGGTGTTCAAAAGACTTGTAAAGGAGCGCTACTTGTCGTTGTGATCTTGTTGTCCTAACTGCAATCATCTACAGTCTTCTTTTATTTTCGATGCTTGTATATATAGTATGTATGTATTTATGTATCTATAATTTTGGGTATGAATATATTTGTGTATCTATTTTAGTGTATTGTATACATAATATTTGCACCAACGACAGTCCCATTTTATGTCCAGGAAAATCACTGTCCTTTTTAAGGTTGCCTGGAAGAGATCGCAGTAATGCGATTAGGCCATTGTATATTTTGTAGTGTTCCATGTATTTTTAATGCTATGTATTTTTGTGGTGTACAATAAAGTATATATAAATAAATAAATAACTATCTATAACCTTTAAAATTAAATTGTTATTATATCTGTATAGACAATTTAAGAGTCATAATATGAAGCATTTCTGAACTTTTTATACTTTTTCTTATAGGATAAGCAGGAACGGAAAGCGTAGCTTTGGAAGGTGGAAAGCCTATAAAATTAATAATTCATAATGAACTTGCTCGCAGAATAGATAACCGTTGGGGTCGAAGGGTTTTGGAGTGGCGACCACATATTGGAATACATAGCGTTGGAAGGCCTTCACAAGGCCATCGGTTTACCTTGTAAGAACAAGGTGAACCGAGGACCTCGTGAATGCCGCAAGAATTCGCTGGATGCAAGAAGCACAGAACCGCTCGACGTGGTGAATCTTGGGGGAGGCCTTCGGCGAGCAGTGCACGTCTTACGGCTGAAATGGTAATGATGATGAAGATATATGATCTTAGATATATTATATACTCAATAAAAATCCTGAATTCATTCATTTTCTGACAGACAACGCAAAACCAAAACTGCACGGTCCAGAAGCATTAAATTTTAGTCAAGAGTTCTTCAAACAGCGGAAGTTACCACTAAGGGAGGATTTTTGAAAATTAATCCCCTAAAGGGGTTAAATAAGGGATGTCCCGTTTGTCAATGTGAATTGCCATCGGACGCACGACTTGTTGTGTAATAATATCCCCTTACTTGTTATGTCATAATTATTTTATTTTTAGTCGTTAACGTCCCACTGCTGGGCAAAGGCCTCCCTACTTTCTTTCCACCTCTCTCTGTCCAGAGCTGCCAAGGACCAATCTTTATCAAAGGAGTCCAGCTCATCCCGCCATCTCCGTCTGGATGAAGTTTGTCATAAACATTATTATTATTTGAATGATTCGAACCTCCTTTCGAGCGAGTATAAAGCGTTCCATAAAGTAAATGCATAAATGTTTCATACTTCATTACTGCTTCATTTGAACTTTATCTTTTCTTTTAGTTTCATTATAAGGTTGAAAAATAATAGGTACTATAATAAAATTGTTATTTGTGGGACTATTTGTAGCCTTTATAATGGACCGCCAGTTTTAAGAGTACTTAACTTAATGCATTTAAAGATCTCTTTTTTTTTAAATCTTATAAACTTAGAGCTATATATTTTTTATTTTCCTTTTTTTTTTGTAAAATGCTGTATAATTACCAATAGTGTAGGATGATTTACGTCACGTTAAAAAGTATTTATTTGAGATGGAAACAAAAGTGTTTTAGTAAATACCTATTAGTGTCATTAGTAAGTAGCTATTATTAACTTAGGGCTGATTTCTCAATCGACAGATAATTTTTATTCGTGGAACAAAATTGACGTCTGATAGATTTTTTATGGAAGAACTGTCCAAAATTCAAAATTATTCGTCGGATAAAATTGTCTGGCGTTGGAAAAATCAGCCTTTAGTCCTACATTGAAGAAAAAAATCCTATTCCAATGGCATCTAATTCAGAAGACAAGATATTATATTATATATAGAATGCAACAAGGCCCTTCTCGAAGCCGTTCTACGCATTATTACTTCAGCTATGTAACTTTGTGCAAAAATAATTCATTCATTTAAATAATTGCTGGTAAAGTTGTCAAAAAATAACAGGCCCGTTTTGACATTTGAGAATGCGTTCTTGACACCTGTCATTTTCATACAAACGTATACGTGTTTTGCGGATTTGATCTTTATTAACGACTAGAACTGTCAATGTCAAAACGGAAAAATTTTTACTTTTTGACAACTTTAAACGATTTTTATTTTTGATGTGAAGATTTGCTGTATACCTATCTATCGTAGTTCGCGACGCCAAACATTGTGCTTATGGGTGTATGCAATGGTACAGGGATCGTGGGAGTATTTAAAATTAAGTTATAACATAAAAAAATTGTTTTCGTAAAAAAACATTGAAAAAATTAGAACTTTGACATTCAATATTTCCGTAACTAGAAGGTACCCAGGTATGGTCGAGAACCAAAAAAAAAAATTTTACTAGCGAGAAGAACAAGTGTTAACATAACTAACAATTTATTGTTCTTTTGCATTACATTATATTATGATATTATATATCACTCCGCGAAACTCTACTTGAAAACAATTATCTTTTGCACGAGTCGTGATTGAAGGAAAACAAAACAAACGGTCTCAATTTTCTTGCGTCTGCATTTGAAGACGGTGGTTTTAATAATGTCGTGTATTTGTCTGCCTGTCTTAAATAATTAGCGGCTCTAGTGTTTCAGCCTTAACGACATAAAAGTATTTGGTAGCAGCTAGTATTAAGATCAGTGGTGGCCAAGTGTTAACAGCCGCCACTTACGAGTATGTTCTGTAGGTCACGGGTTCGAACCCAAGCAGGCACTTTACTTTGTGTAAATATTTCATCACCGCCGCTCTCAAAACGGTGAAGGAAAACATCGTGAGGAAACCGGCATGACTTAGAACCAAAAATTCGAAGACATGTGACATCTACCAACTCGCACTGGGCCCGCGTGGTGGATTATGGCTTACTCCCTCTCACAGAGAGGAGGCCTGTGTCGAGCGGCACGCGCGCTGCACGCGCGCCCCAGTCGAGCCTTGCCGGAGTGGTACTAGAGCGGTGCACTAAACGTAGGCTGCAAACGCACGCGAACAAAACGCGCACAGTTTGCAAGCGGTTCGCGAGCGGCGCATTCGCCAGGTCTGGACACACCTTAAGAAACTAATAACATGCTGATTATCAGTAGGTTAAAAAATTGACGACCACCTTAAATAGACCGTATTTTCATATCATAATCGTCATTATTTGACAGTTGTTCGAAATGGTTATAAGTATGCATACAGAAGATCAATTGCCTCTGTCCTCGACGCGTGTCGCTCGTGTGTGCACACTAACACGGTAAATTGACTGCGAATTTGCTTAACAGTTATTTATCCTGACTGTATAAATACAGTCAGGGAAATTATTTCCCAAGCATCTTAACGTTGGGTTTCGTGTTACCCAGTTACTGGGTTGGTGAGGTCAGATAGGCAGTCGCTACATGTAGAATACTGGTATTCAGTTGCATCTGGTAATACTGGAAGCTGACCCCAACGTAGTTGGCAAAAGGCGGGGCAGTTGATGATGAATCAAACGGGGAGTTAACCAGTACCCAACTACAGGGTAGGTACCGTAATTAGGTACTAGGTACCTACCCGTTTAATTATGCCATTACCGCTTAGACCAATTTTCCCGATCACGTCGAAAATGACGCTAAAGCACACATTATAAATATTACATAATGAAAATATTGAGCAAATATGCCCAGCACTTGAGCGCCGTGCATCGAGCTCAATATCGTTAATTTAAATTACATTCCCATCAAACATGGCGCTGGCTAATTGTTAATAAAGCGATAATTAATCTTGGAATTATTAATGCTTAGGAACATTGAGTTTGGGCGTCGAATATAAGGTTGAATAATGCCAGGTAGAGTAAGTCAAAAGCTCTTAGGGCGGTATTAAAACGAAAGATAATTCGTTGTAGGTACTCGTATACCTATTTCACATTGTGCCATTGAGATAGTATTAACATAGTGGAAGAAACTGAGTGAGTGAGAGACATAAATGTCCCTTTTTTCCATTTCGATTTGTATTAATACACTAGCTTTCTCGCGACTTCGTCCACGTAAAATTTCTCTCTCTTTCTCTCCCGAACCACCCCGACACATCGCAAAGCCTGCCCGCACTATTAATTCGTTTTCACTTAGCATTCTTTCTTTTTGCTCGGTTTCTAAGAGTCCTAGCGTGATGTTAAATATAGCCTTCTTCAAGGATTGGCCTATAAAATGCGACAATGCTTTTTCAAATCCGACTGGTAGTTCCAGATTTTAGCGCGTTCAAAGAAACAAACTTTTTAGCTTTATTATTAGGTAACAGAACCAACAATTCGAAGACATATAACATCTACCAACCCACACTGGGCTCGCATGGTGGATCATAGCCCACTCCCTCTCGAAGTGAGGAGGCTTGAATCCCAGCAGCGGGAACATTATAGGCAGGCTGATTATGATAGTGCAATCATAATGAGGTCATGCTGTTTCAACGCAATAATGTAGTCAAAATTGTTAGTAATGTAGTTTAACTAACAATTTTGACTACATTATATGCTTCAAATGCCAGACAGCAGTGAAAATAAATTATTAACTAAAACTAATAGGTATAGCTGACGTGCAACAAAAGCTGCCCAACTCAACAGACAATCTGTGGGCATAAATAGCACAGAGCTGGTGCCCGTAGATCGTAAGTCGGGGTCGGGGAAGACTACTTAGACGATGGCGGGATGAACTGGATAGGTTCCGCCCAGACTAGAAGGAGGACGCGTGGGCTCGCGAAAGATGGAAAGTCAAGAGGATGGCCTTTGCCGAGGAGAAGGACAGCAGGCTAGAAAACAAAAGAACCATTTTTAAATGTAAACTAATTGTTCAGCTGAAGCAAAAGTTTAATGAATCAATAATGGCATTACATGAGGCAAAAGAACTAATTAATAACACCGGATTTCAAATTCCGTACGAACACATCAATTAATCCATGGATCCACCTACTCTCCGTATTCCCTGTTAACATTTTTCCATCGGCGAATTTATAGGAAAAATCGCGTGTATATTTTATGAATGCTTCACAGAGGCTGGTCAATGTTTTGAAGCCCTAGAGCGCAATTAATCAACTGAGGTTTTAATTAAATCCATATGAGCTACGATACGCTACTGCACCGTTTTTCATCGAACGTAAATAATTTTCATACATCCACGGCACTTGATTGACGTGGTTATTACTCCTTTCTACTTAATGGAGGGAAATTATGTTGTGATTTTATGAAAGTGGTAATTAAGATGTACTGTTTGTAGCGTTCTCATACAGACGAGCGGCACGCATGGATCGTTTTAGTACGGTGCTCAAATACACGAGCGACATGTTGTCCACGGTAGTCGACGAGTCGACGAGTGTCGACGGCTGCAGTTGCTTCTGCCGTTGACGCGTGCCGCTAGTGTGTGTCCAAACTTATACAGGTATTGTAGGTACTAGTTTTAATGTTGACAACCTTGCGAACACATTTGATAAAAAGTAAAAAACTGCAGCTTCACTTTCTGCGGTAAATAACAACAGTTTGCTTTGTGTTGTACAATCAAGGCGCTCTTGCTGCACTATAAAACCCAAAAAAAATATATCAAGGAACACTAATTATAATACACAAAATATTGCGGAGTTTGTTAACTTTGAAAAGAATGAAAACTACATAATAATTGAAGACGTACTGAGACTAACGAGGGCATCCAAAAAGTACATCAAAATCCGCAAACAGGGCGCAAAAGTAGACACTAAAGAAGCTTTTGTAAAACATGTTCTATCGCGAGGGGATAAAGTAGAGTTTAGTATAGGGGTTAATGCGCTTGTTTACGTGTACAAAGACGAAAAAGTTTCACAACGCTTCGTTAAACTAGACGCTTGGGATTACATGCCCGAGACACTCATTTAGACTGTGTGGCGAACTGAAATCTTTGAACGCGTTTAAGGAGAAAATTTTAGTTTACTTTGTTTACCGTGTTCTGAAGAAGACTGGTACTTACTCCTTAAAATTTATTAACTGTTTTGAAGCTTAGTTTTGTATTATGCCTTTTTTAAAAGAGAGGGTAAAGACAATAGATATTTTTTTTATGGTAAAGACACATCTTTACCATAGAAAAAATATCTATGGTCTTTGATCTTTTTTTTAACGATTATGCTATCCATATGGTGTGCCATATGGATAGCATAATCGTTCAGGAAATTATATACATTGTGAATTTCATAAAATAGACAAAATGTCATGGGAACATTATAACAATCGTTTCTTAAGCCTTAAAACAGTGTGTACCAACATTGAGCCAAGTAAAGTCGTTCAATTAAAATTTTCCCTACATTTGATGAATACCCACCGTTGCATAAAATAGTGCCCACGTAAACTCCCTAGTGCAGGATAACTGCTAGACTAATCTTAACCACAGTATAAATAAATATTTATATACAGCAGAACGTTGGGAATATGCATAACGGTAATTTAGCTTTCGCGTGCAGAGAAACCGTTAACTTTAAAAATATTCAAATCTACGACGTTACAAAAGTTCATAGAAGTGAGAGCCAATGGGTTTCTAGAGGTGCGGTATTTAATTTGTTGTGTCGGGGGAGAAATAAAATAACAATTTGTGGTATTTTTAGATTTACCTAAATTATGACTGCTCTCAAGGGTAATAAGTGTATAAATGTTGCAGTCAAAACTCATAACCAGTCAAAAGTACTTTTAACTAGCAAAATCATTCAAAACTACTTTTGACGGAAGCTGTTGGAAGCTCTCGACAATAGTACTTTTGACTGAAATTATATTCAAAACTAGTTTTGCCCAATGACTAATTTCGTTAAAAGTAGTTTTGACTGGTTCTATCAGTAAAAAAAAATACATTTCTAATTTACGAGGTTCTCATTGTACAATAAAGAATAATGTTTGGCATTTTTACTTCAACAAAAGTTCGATAATGATGATTAAAAAATAATTAACGTAATTATAATTATTGTATTTTATTTTTTTATAGGCACTTCTTACATCTTCTTTGTATTAATTATCTAAACCTTAACCTAAACCTTCTTAATAAACGACTTTACAACATAAAATCTTTTATTAGATCCTACTAACTGGTTAAAGTGATTTTGACTGATGCTGATATTGTCAGTTAAAATCACTATATTAACTACCGATTTTCAGACAAAACTACTTTTGACCATCGTGTTCAGTCAAAATTACTTTTGACCGATTAAGACTTTTGGCTGTAACATATATATAAGAATCTCTAGAACCGTTACAGCAACCCAAAACATTTTAAGTTCACATAGTACGTGTTACTTTGGATATTATCCTGGCAAATAAAATTAATAATTCATAATGAACTTGCTCGCAGAATAGATATCCATTGGGGGCGAAGGGTTCTGGAGTGGTGACCACATATCGAGATACATGTTGGAAGGCCTTCACAAGGCCATCGATTTACCTTGTGGGAACAAGGTGGACTGATGACTTTGTGAAGGCCGCAGGAATTAGCTCGATGCGAGAAACACAGAACCGGCCGAAGTCGCTTGGGGGAGACCTGTGTCCAGTCGTGGACGTCTTTCGACTGAAATGATGACTATGATGAAGGAAATTTATTAATTATATAAACAACATTTTTAGTTTTATTATTTACTCAAAATGCTTGAAACATTTTCTATGCGCTATTACATTAATGACCCATAATTTATATTACTAATTTATTCATTTAGATACTAACAACACATCGCTGTTTGTGACACCTAAATGGTTACAATTTCATAATTCACATATTTTTATACCTGTGATATCCAAACAAATAAATTGAAGTAATTAACAAAGTGCTAATTACAACGCACCCAATTACAATGGAACTTCCGTGGGACACAAATACCTAACTTTATCAACGGTCGCTCTATAGACGAGTATCAAAGTTTCGTTCGGAGTGAGTTTTCATTGTGTCTTCCCTGGATTAATACGTGAACTTCGCAAAGGGTTATCTAAGTTTCGGGGACCACGTTTCTATTAATTACCCAAGTTTCTGCTCGATCGATTTTAATTAATTAAGAATGAAGTTGTCTCCAGTATCGCGCTAACATTTCCACAGGATTTCGGTTTTATTGAAGTGGAAACTTCTTTAGGCGCACTTTGCGCTTTCTGAACAGTGAACGAAACTGAACCGCCACGAGCAAGTCGGTGATTCTCAATCGGGTATACTCAGCTCCAGTCGGACACTGAATTCCGTATACTTGGCCCTGAATCACATATACTGGGCTCATATAAGCTCACGACCTCTTTTTTAATTTATTTCACGGTACTTTTGGAAGGTGTTAATTCTGCTGAGCGTGTGAGAGAATTTGTGAAACGTTTCGTGTTGTGCTACTGATAAGTTTTGTCGTTCGAAGTCACGCTATTTTTCCTGTCGGCGGGTTTATTTTATGTGTGGCGTCACTAAATTGTGTTCGCGACTGCATTTATTATAAAGTTTGCTACTAAGCTGTTATGTTATGATGCTGCCTGTAGTACCTAATTAACTACCGGAGGCACTGCCGAAGGTTTTTTAAAAGAAACAAATGAGTCTGGTCACGAAGACGTTTTAATGTGGACTGACTATAGCTTAACCTAAATCACGGTAATATTATCTATACAGTATTCCAACTTCATACAAACGGACGAAGCGCGAGCTATGCCTACGCGCCTCGATCGCGGCATGCGCTCGGCTTGCAGACAGTCGCGACTGTGCCGCAGTGACGAACGGACGGTGTGTTGTTTTTTTAACAATAACCGCGCGATTTTTTCACTAAAAATAAGTTCAAGTACATATTTAATATGACTAGTAGGACATATTGTGCTGTTTTTTTGTTAAATCTACCAATCAAAAAACAACACGCATTTTTATTGAACACTTCCTATTCAATTCACAAAGTATTTTATTTGTTTATATAAAAAAAGTATATTTAGAATCACAAAACTAAATGGAAACACTAAGTAGGCAAATGTAATTAAAATACTGGAGGCGGGCAGCCCTAACGCATGTTTATGTACCGCGCGGCTGTAGGCATTTATTTCAAAGATACGGCCGAGTTACAATACTGTATAGATAATAATTATTACCGTGCCTAAATCAAATACAATGTTCTTAATACTAGGTCCTTATCTCTACTGTCGCCGGGTGTTAGTCATAACATCCCGCGACTGTACCGCGAGTGCTGTATCAGCGTGGGCCGCCCAAGGTGCGTTCCCACTAACACGATGTTGTAATATTAGGGGTCGATATAGCATGTATAACTACCTACCAATAACTTGTTGTTGCTCTTGGAGTTTGATCCTTATATGAACTAATAAGACAAAACATCACGCCTGTAATCTCCGAAGGGTTAGGCAGAAGTATACACGTTACGCCAGTTATGTTTAAGTTCTATGTAATAGGGCTAGTCTATTGCCATCAACTGGGCACAAAACTGGGCTGCCGGACTGCTACTGAGAAATTCTTGTTGGAAAAACTCAATAACACTTTTCCCGACCTAGGAATCAAACCCAGGACCTTATGCTCAGCAAGCCAAGAACTAAATAATACTGGCTTTTGACGGGTATGCTAGACACTGTTAGGTACTTCGCAAACGAGCCCAACACCTCTAGCTGGATTAACAAAATGGCTCAGCAATCAAGCAACGTATTTAAAAAATACAAAGGAACTTAACGTGCCATATTCCCGTACATTATTATTACCAGTAATTACTGTGTAAGTACACGGACGCAATTAGTCATGCTTTGAAAAATCAAAGTTATTTTCTGCGAGCGTGAAACATGGTGGCACGCGAGAAAGTCCTCGGTTTGCCACTTTGCGCCATGAAAATTGACCGACTCAACGAAACTTTCCAATTAAGCCATTACATAAATGACGGGTGACGTAACTTTGAATAAATATTGCTCTGGGTTGTTTTGCAGACTTTTACACTGCGGTGCCTGGTTAATGTACGTGAGGTCGCACGTTTGGTACGGAGTCATGTGTAAATGGAGTACTGATAAAACTTATTTGTAAAATGCGTTGGGGAACCATTCGACAATCGGAGACGTTGCGTCACGCTGCCTATTTCAGGCTGGTAACATTATAGTCACGGCGATATTTCCATTACGTACGAGTAAGTTGTCGATTCTCAATTCCACATTTTTCCTCCATTATTCCCTAACTCCTCTATGACGTCTGCTGAAAGCGTGACACGTAGCGGAGTCGTGTCAGGAAATTATCGCCTTTCCGAATGTCTGCCATGTTCCTAACTTTATTGACATAATCACTCCGATATTAATGCTGTTGGTAGGTACGTAATAAACAATGGTTTATATCTTCCGTACTACTTTATTCGACCATGAATATGGAATAGAGGGCTAGTGAACTGAATGTGGACAAAACAGCTTTCGGATGCCAATATTTTGTTGTTTGTTTTTATCGTTTGTGTTCTGTTAAAGAACCATCTACATCTTCATATATCTAGCTAGTGTCTCAAACACCCTAATACCTACTTCTGAAGCAACAGCAGCCATATTTAAAAAGTGCCTCAACATGGCAAAAATATATTTTAACTATAAACATAAAATAAAATTAATAACGTCTGCAGTCACGTACAGCAATAACGTTTAATACAAAAAATCCGAAGAAAATAAAATTCTTTAAAACGTTTGAACACGCCAACTTTGTTTCCACAGTATTGAGAGTAGACGTTGCAAGTTCAATATAGACCGTGTCACGCGTCAGTCCGTCTCTCGACCGACAAACGGACACGTAGGTAATAACATCGACTCAATTCCACAACTTAACACATTGAAAAACATAGGAAAATCACCCTTAAACTAAAGAAGTAAGAGTGAGGCGAGTGGCAAATCAAAGTTGGTCGCAAAGTACCTGCGTTATGAGTTGGACACTTTGACGGCACACGCAACTATAAGTTGGAAACAGGAGTGGTGAAATGGGTATCCAATATTTGTTGTTTTTATATTAGATCACTGATATATTGAGGTCACGTGCAAATGTGAGGAAAATAAAGCTCTCATTTCACTAGGAAATTAATTAAAATGTAGATACGAGACCGGAATAGTCTGGATATGAAAGATAAATGGAATAGTATTTTTGTAAGTCAAACGCATGTAAATTGATTTTTCAAAAGAAATGTAAAGAGAACAGACAATTCTGTTTTTAATTAACTACGACTTTACTTAATTATTTAATTAATCACAACACAGAATTAACTTAAACACGTTCCAAGAATTTTCATTATTCGGGTAGGGAGTTACAGACGACAACACATCAAGCTACTACAATCTGTCAAATTTCTTTAATCCATTTTCAACTTTATTGCTACATTAGGTTCAGGGTTGAAAATTTGACAGTTTCATGAAGTCAGTGTTTTTGGATCTGCAGATCTAAAACACTGACTTCCGAAATTAAGTTATTTTTCTCTTTGTAGTGTTTTTATTGGAAGTAGGTTTTTTTTGTAAAACGTTTTTTATGGTATTTCTTCTCAGAGTAGTAGGATAGGAAATACCGACCTCATTTAGTCACGCGTAGAGTTATCAAGTTGTTATATTAAAGGAAATTGCTTTATTTTCTTCCCTTTTTAGGGTTCTGTGCCTCAAAAGGAAATACGGAACCCTTCGGAACACTTCGTTGTCCGTCTGTCTGTCCGTCTGTCAAAACCCTTTTTCTCAAGAACCCGTGGAGTTATCCAGTTGCAATTAATATCAAATACTCAGGGCTGCAATCCCTTGATGCAATGACAAAAAAATAAACTTCTAAGTCAACGCAATCAAAAGGTACGGGCGTTTATTTTCAATTTATGTCGCATATTTTGACACTCGCAAGGGAATCAAAACATATAAGGTATTTCCCGTTGAATCATGAAATTTGGCAAGAAGCAATGTCATGTAGCACAAGTAAAGGAAACAATCCGAAAACCGTCAATTTGTAGTTACATACCTACAAATTTGTACGGGTCCCTCGGTGTGCGAGTCCGACTTGCACTTGACCGGTTCAAAAAAAATATGATTGACATGTAAAAGCGTTTGTACAAACTTTCTTCTACAGAAATAAAATCATTTATCAGATTTGTGAGTGTACTGAAATTATTAAAAGCGTAGTCACGTAGGTACTTCTGATCCAAACGAGACCCAATAAACGCCAAAACGATGTCAAACGAATACGTCCGAGCAAACCCGAATCGATCACAAAGGCCGCCAAAAGTGAAATATGACAGAAAAAATACACGTCCCGGCAAAACACTCACGTTGAAGCTTTAAAAATCGTCCTTTTGTTTACGACGCAATGAATTTGGAAATTCAGACGCCAGCCTGGAAAGGTGGGTGTCGCTTTGTTCCGTGTGAATAATTCGGTACCGCGGTGCCAACGCTTTTATCGAAGTAATTCGCTTTAAACGAAACAGGTTAGGTGAGATTGATAAATGCAGTCGAGCCTCCGCCGCTAACTAAACTGAAGGACATTTGAGGCAAACGTTAGCTCCATGAACTCGAACTGTTACGGTATTCCAAGCTTGGAACACAAATGAAGTAGCATAATCAGTTTATATGGGAACGTTAAAAACTGATTATGCTATTTCATTTGTGTTGATTTGCTGCTGAGATACAGGCCTCCTCTCTGTGAGAGCGAGTGGGCTGTAATCCACCAGTGCCAGTACCCGGGTTCAGTGGAGATGTCACAAATGTCATCGAGTTTTTGGTTCTAGGACATACCAGTTTCCTCACAATGTTTTCTTTCACCGTCATGAGAGCTCAGTAGTGGTGATGAAATAAATTACACAAGATAAAGCCCATTAAAAAAAAAAAAAAAAAGCTTGTCTGGGTTCGAACTATTAAGTAAGTCGAGGCGTAACAGCCTCGACTTACGACTGAGCCATCACTGCTCACAAATAGAGTGAGTATTGGCATCTTCCTTTAAGACTTAGAGAGAGAGGACCGAACCCCATCGATTACGCTACACAGTTACACACCCTTTTCAAAGTTCCCCCGTTTTCGTGGGTATCAAATGGTGGAATACTTCTGATGGTAGAATATTAGCTTTACCCTGCCACTTCCCTACCGAATTCCGAACCCGCGATGGGTTTGGGAATTTGAGCAATATAAGGCAATTAAGTAGACAGTTTTGTTTTTCTGTAAAAAAAAAGATTTCATGTGTGATTGCCTTTATCGTAAAGCATTTAAACTAAAAAAAAATTATATATATATATTTTTTTAAATTCTTTAATTCTTCATATAATAAATTAATCAATATAAATATTATTATAATATATGCCTAATTTAAAACTACAGAAATATGGAAGCAGGTACTTGTTGTTTACTTAATTAGATTTCACATTTCTACCTATCTAATTATTATGTCAAATAAATAATAATAATTTGTGTTAATTATTGTGTCTTCACAAGTTTCCAATACTATTTCAGGCTACTGCCTTGGGGGAATAGTAGTTTGATGTTTGGAGAAAAAAACTTTTCCATATTTTTTTTTGTTTGAAAATATTAATGACATCGTTACAGCGTCGAGACGGTTGTCAGTTGAGTCGTTTGTTTGATAATAGAGTACATGAATCACAATAAAACTCAGAAGGACGAAGCTATAAATTCTTATTTTATGAGAGAACTATTTAAGAATAATGACGTTGATTCTGCACCAACTTGACAAAACAAGTATTGCTATCTTTTACTACCAGGGAATACAAGAAAGAGATAGAAGGTATAATGTCTAAATTTCTTCCTTATATTGCTTTTATTCTCAGAATAATAATTATTTGTATGGATTGTTATGGAACCATCAGTTATTATTTTCGAAGTAGACTTTTCAGTAGGTGCGTTCGTAAAATAAACATTCGGCGAAGTATGGCCCGTTCAAAAAGTATTTGATTAAAATGTAAACAAATGGATTAGAAAATGCACTTGTGGGTTCCAATTTGTAGTGCTACTTACAAATTCATCATTTATCATTTATTCTCTCTTCACAATGCTGATTTAAAGTTAATGTGTACAAAAAATGTCTAAGCTGTATACCTTTGTGAAAGACTAGTGCCTGATATAGGTTTTTGGAAAAAAACTGGTGTTACAGGTCAAATTGAGGGCTTTGGTTTGATTATTTAAATATCTAAACCCGAAATTCTAATTTTTAAAGCACCCTAAAGATTATTCAGTTTACAATTGAGATTAATTTTAAAACCTCAATTTTCCGTCGATTATTAACCCCTTTTTTATGTCCACGCAACCACCTTTCCAAGGTTGCTTAGAAAAGATCGCAGAAAGCGATAAAGCCGCCCATTGTATGTTTTGTAATGTTCAATGTTTCTTTTTGTCATGTATTTTCTGGCGTACAATAACATAAAAAATAAATTCAATGACAATTTAACAATAATTGTTGGAAACGATGGTGAGATATAAAGTTGAAACCTTCGAAATACTGGTGAATGTGTTACTCATTCCGTTTAGTGAGTGATTGCGTAAAAAATACCTAGACAGGGTTTGTTTACACTTTCATCAGGTACTTTTGTAACAGACGATAGTACTAAAAATTCAGTGTGGTTTAATAATGGTCCACATTGACAGCTCTACATTTCATAGTCTGCTATATAAAAGTCACTAATATTTTATTCAAGTTTAGTTGGTTTGCAGTCGGATCGCCACCAATAATATGTCTAAACATTTTCTGTTTCACATGATCCGACTTTACGTAAATCTTCTTTTTATAAGGATCTGGAATATGAATTATGATAAACGGCCGCCTTTCGATGTCACCCTTAAATTATTTATAGTGGCTGTCCCGAGGGCGGAATTTAATATTTAGTTTTGTGATTCAGAGAATATTGTATTCTGTTATAGGTATTAAATTTGATCTATGTCAAAGTCAAATCATTTATTTGAAGTAGGCCATAAAAAAGCACTGTTGAATGCCAAAATTTACAAGAAAATAGACTTGATTTAAGGCGCCCCTTAAAAAAGGTAGTATTAAGTATTTAGTAAAGGTAGTAGTCGTATGGAGCAGAATGAGCAAAAACTCTCGAAAACAAAAGTAAATGTTTTTTTAATTTTATATTGGTACCTAATTATTTTGGTTTGGGCATGGTGATACGAAGGAATGAGGAAAATGTCGTGAGGAGAGTTTTAGGTATGGATGTCGATAGCTATAAGAGTATGGAAAGGCCAAAGAAACGATGGATGGACTGTGTGAATGATGATAATATGGTTAAAGGGGTGACTACCGAGATGACGACTAATAGAGAAATAAGGAAGAAAAAGACATGATGATGGTACCTAATTATTTTACAATGGGATTGTTTTATTTCTGTAATCGGAGAGAGACAATCAAAGGATGTCACCAAAATCTGCCCAAACGAAGTACCAAGGTACACTTAGTGGCATAATATACACTAAATTACACTGAATAATATTGCATTTATATATTTTTCTTATGGTTACCCGGGGACGAGAATAAAATAACTATTAACGTAATAAAAAGCTCGCTATTTTGGGCACAATTATACTACCATTACCTTACCTATAAAAAAAAAACTGTCAAGTTGACAGTTGTCTGCTGTTGGCTTCAGCTGCTGTGGTTTTTGTTTCATTTCAAATATTTTTGTAGTATAATTCAATCTGAATTCAATAATAACTCTCATTGTATAATCGATTTTCGTTAGGCAAAGTTATGTATCTACCTAAATTAAGAAACGATGCTTATACCCAAAAGTGGCTGAATACAAGGTGTGAATGTTGATGAACAGTACCTACTTAATATTAGAAGCAGTGTTAGAAGTCTATCAGAGCGATTAACAAACTCTATAAATAAATGAGTTCCTTTAGCGTCGACATCCAAGGGTTCCAACTTGACATGTGAATGACATTTACTCACGAAGTAATGTCCACAGAACACATATACTCCTAATGTCAACCCGTACATGCAAAGTTGCCACATGATTTAATTGTGTTACAGGTTATTAAAACTTTAAATAATTTATTATGTAGTTTTAAATGATTTATGGATAAAAACACAATTTTTTTCGAATTCCTCTATTTTTTCTCTACAAATTGGTGCACGTGTACCTCGAGGTACATGTTTGGGCAAAGTTGTATGGGCTTATGCTGACCTCCTTTTGATTCGAGGAATTGTCCTTGAATCCACACTACAATATTACACAACTAGCTATCACGTATTAATTACATTGTTATCTAATAATGAGTCTTCGTTCACTGAAATCTATAATTATACATCATTCAATGCTAGAGACGAAAATAAACCAAAATAAGCCTTTATAAACCTCCCCCTTTACATTATTTGTGGTAATACCTTCCCTATTAAGGGTTAAATACCTACACTTCGCTTTCCCATAAATGTTCCTAATTCTTTTCAATTTGCACTTAAGCCTCCTTTCAGAAAGTGAGTCACGGTTTGTTTATTCCGAGCTTGTTTTTGTTAAAAATCAGGTCATTGATAATATTATTCTGGCTGACCTGGTACGCCTGATGATATTAGATTTAGCGAAGGCTACAACTGGGAACTAGAGCGTCCTGGCGTTGTCGTTTACCCTTATTTCCGATTGAGTGGATTCACTTGTTACTAAGTATTTTTTCAAGATGAAAATGTAAGAAAAAGTTTTATGTAAAAAACGCTTATAGAGATATGAGAGTGTTTACAAATCTGTTCAATTAGTAACATACCTTCGACATACGTTACGGTAGAACTTTTTTTTATGTATGAAGAATGAAAAAAGCCATAATAATCAAAATTTATGTCGCCGAAGACTACACGAAATTTCTTTCATAGTAATTTTGATTGAAATAGATTTTAATTAATCTCTTTTCATAACAGTCGAATATTTCATCGAAAAGTTTATTCGAATTTGTATCGATTCTTAGAATAACGTTTTATCGAACTTATATTTGAAAGTACTTACAGTAGATTATTGAAGAGTTGAAAAATTGATAATTATTTTCATTAAGGAAAAGACTACATTATTCGAGGAAAGGTAAAAGGGATGCGATGTACTCCGACGATGTGTCGGTAAAATTTTATACAGAATTTAGGGAATAGAAACAAACCAATAATTCGATTTTCGACGGATTACCCTTAAATGCATATTTCATGGCAAAACAATATAAAATCTTGGATTTGACGAAACCTCTTCCTTGTTCGTTCCTTTATAATGATATTTTGATGTCGGGTATCTGAGCTCAAATCCCTTAATCGCCGTTAAACTTTTTAAAACCACGATGTTTAAGTCAAAAGTAGATTTATCTTACATTAGGCTGCAATCTGAAAGCAATTTAATTTTTATTGACGTAATATAGAAATACATCATCATTATCAGTGTAAGTATTTAATTCTTTTAAAAGATTAATCGCTTATTAATGAGAAGAAAAAAGTTTATAAACGAAACTGGTTTTTTTTATTGATACTGATTAAGTTTGTAGTAAACGTACGGTGGTATATCGGTGGTATTATCAGAATTAGCAGACTTGGATCCCGGGACCTACCTACATAATAATTGATCATTATTTTCGCAAAACAAGTTCTTATGTCGTGTCATCAATCCATTACGTAACCGCGTAAGAGAAAGATGTTACTGGTTCCGACATGCGTAAGTACAATCTTCAACATCTTTATTAGATTTCCTTTTTATTCAGGGAAAATAAAAATAAACTTTTTTACCGAATCTTCATGTTTATTACAATTCATACAGTCATGTTTTCCACGGATACCTAGATTCCAATAACATTAGTAAAAGTACTAACCGATTTATTCAGATTTCATTTCGACGTGAATCGGCACTTACTACTCGTAGATCTACGATTTTATGTATAGAGTTTGTAAAGCAGCTGTATTTACATAGAAACGGCCATTACTTTTCAAACTATGATGAATATCTGATAAAGATTCATTCCTACCATATATAATCAAATGTTCACTATGAAAAAATGTGTTTGTGGTTGCTACACATTTGGATAGATAAACGCAAACAATTTACTGATGCACAAACTTTGAATCGAGTTTACGAATGTTTATTTCATACGAACGCCTCAGGAAATTTACCGAAATTACACGTCACAAGAGCAAATTCCGTACATCTTTAGTTGAGGAATTCATTATAAATTCAAAGTTTAAATTGCTGCCTCGAGCTACAACTCATCAGCGTTAAAACTTTTTGAGAATAGCACTCCGTTTTATGTGGCATACGTCTGACGTCAGCAACGCCTTCCGTTAGTTTAATTAGTACAGCGAGCCTGATTCCCCCAAGAGTGCGTTTAATGACCCCAATAAAAAACTTAAAGAAGCGAAGAACACGCTGTCTGCCCACAAACTTTGAAGCTATTGTAAATTTTTCCTGAGTTTCCCACTCGGAAAGGTCGGAAGAAAAATTGTGTGGTTTACAAAGTTTTTTTGGTGAGATCTTGGCAGCGAAGCCTGCCTTCACTTTCCAGTCGGTGTGGAGTTTAAAGCAATTTTATCAACACGAAAGATGTAATGTTTGATTATAAAATTGTGGGCTGACCTAACATTATAAGGTTCTATTAAAAACATTGTTTTCGTAAAGGGAATAAAAAATAAGATTTGGGTAACTTTGACCTCTCCCGCTCTGGGCTGAGCGGAAGAGCGTGTCAGACTTTTACTGACTAAAACCCACCCGTGTTCCTTCAGTTGCCTATGCCAGGGCCCACGGTGTCTTTTTCGAACAACCCGTGGCCCTGGCGGCATCGGTCCTAGCGGACCCCGTCAGTTCGTGCTGACATCTCTTTGAGGCGCGCCTGGAACACAACGCGCCGTCGACCCGGCCCTGGTCCTTACCGGGCGGCGAGCTGCCCATTGCTCGCCGCCCGCAAGCCCGCGCCTACGGTGGCCAGGAGTCGGCTGTTGACTTCCGTCCAGGGCGTCTCCTGCGGCGGCTAGGCGCGTGAGAGCAGAGATTGCCTCTCCCTCACGCGCTCCGCCTCCTCCTTCGCGAGCATTACTGCTTCGCAGAAGGAGGTGACGGCTTCCCATTCACTCTCGATCCGTACCATGGCCTAGACCAGGGCCGGACGCGAGAGATCGCCGCCGCCGATCGCCGCCACGAGGATACGGCGGGGCCCCGCCCAAGCTGGGCAGACCTCCACCGTATGCTCCACCGTGTCCTCCGGGCGATCCACACAATGGTGACACCCTGGCGTTTCCTCCCGCTTTATCCTGAACAGGAACCTCCCGAAACAACCCTGTCCGGTGATGACCTGCGTCAGGCGGAAGGTGAGGGCGCCATGGCGCCTCTCTAGCCACTCCTCAAAGAGGGGACTTATCGCCGCAGTTGTGGCGTGCCCAGCGCTGGGTTGCGACCATCGCACTCTCTATGCCGCTATGAGATCCCGCCGGAGTTCTGTCCACTGTGCCGTGATTTCTCGCGGCAGCGGTGTTACGCTCCGGCGTTTTGCCTCCTCTCGCCATTCCCATATAAGGGCGAGGACTTTGGCCTCCAGATCCCACGGCGGCAATCTGGCAAGAAGGCTCGCCGCCTCAGCGGAGACCGTGCGGTATCCTCGGACTAGCCGGGCGGCCATGACCCTTTGGAACCCGTTCAACCGGCGGGCTGGTCGCCGCCTCAAGAAACGCGCCCATACCGGAGCCCCGTAAAGGGCCATGGACTACACGACCCCCGCATAGAGCCTCCAGCAGGAGGGGTTTGGTCCCCCTACATTGGGCAGGAGCCGCCTCAAGGCAGCCCCGGCCCGCTCCAGTCTGGGAGCCAAACGTCGGAAGTGCTCCACGAAATTCCACCGGCTGTCAAGGACGAGTCCCAGGTACTTCATCGTCCGCTCGACGCGGATGTGAACCCTTCCCGCCGTTATTTGTGATCCCGACGGTGGCGCGTCCCGAGGACCATGAAAACACATGACCTCAGACTTGGGCAATGCCACCTCGAGTCCCAATTGCCGGATGCTCTCGACGATTGTCGCAACCCCGCGTGTCGCTGCTTCGGCTGACGCCTGATGCGACCTCCCCTGCGCCAGAACCAGCGTGTCGTCAGTGTAGCAAACCACGCTGATGCCGCTAGGGAGGTCGGCGCGCAGCACCCAGTCGTACCCGATATCCCACAGATGCGGCCCCAGGACCATTCCCTGTGGGACACCGCATGTCATCTCTCGCCGGTTCCACTCTCTCCGGTGACCGGGGTAGATGACGGCCCTGTCCGTCAGATAGGCTTCGACAGTGCAACAGAGGTAGGTCGGCATCCGGTGATACCGGAGTGCCTCCCTAACGCAGCTCCAGGGCAGGGTATTGAAGGCATTGGCGATGTCTAGAGACACCGCCAAGACAACCCCACCCCAGGCCACAGCATCCCCGTCGTGAGGGCTCGCACGCGCATGATGGCGTCCACCGTAGAGCGGCCCCTGCGGAAACCAAACTGGCTTTCCGCCAAATGCGGCCCCATCCGCACCAGCTGCCCGAAAAGGCGGTCTGCAATGACTCTTTCAAAGAGCTTGCCCACCTCGTCGAGCAGCACGATGGGCCGGTAAGCGGACGGAGAGTCCGCAGGGCGCCCCGGCTTCTTGATGAGGACCAGTTTCCCCGTCTTCCAACGAAGTGGGAACCGGCCCCTCTCCAAACATGCGCTTAGTAGCCCCCTTAGCCAAGGCTCGAGAGCCTCCAAGGCCAGGACCCAGGCTTTTCCGGGTAAGCCGTCGGGTCCTAGGGCGGTATTTTTGGCATTCAGCCTACGTACCGCCACTCTCAGCTCTACCTCGGTCACCCCCGGAGCATCGATCGTCGTCGTCGTCGTCGGTGTGGTCCGCATCTGGCACCGCAGGCGGCGGAGCCATGGGCAGGGGTACTCCCCTCGTGAAGGGAACAGAGCGCTCACCACGTCCTCCACGAGCTGGGGCCAGAGATTCTGCGTCAGCGGGGGAGCCCATGTGCGGAGTTTATCCCGCACCATTTTGTAGGGGCGTCTCCATGGGTCTCTGTTCAGAGTCCCCAGCGACTCCTCGCGGGCGAGCCCCCTGGCCCGCAGGATCTCCGCTCGGAGGGCGGTCTTCGCTGCTCTGTACCCCTCGTACAGCTCCGCCTGCATGGCTTCCGTATCCGGAGGGCGGATACGGAGCCTGCGGTGCCTGGTGTACCGACGTCATGCAGCCACGAACGCCTCGCGCAGAGACGTCAACTCCGGCAACCACCAGTACATCTGGCGCCAGGCGCGTCCGGGCTGGACCCGGGGCATTGCCACGTCGCATATTTCGGACATGGCCTCCCGGAACCACTCCGCCTCGTCGTTGATGTCGTGACACCCAGGCCTGCACGATCGAGGCTTCCAGGAGGAGTATTATGCATGTGTTTACGTAAGTTCAACTGCACATAAGTAAAAAAAATAAGTTGGTAATAATATGTGCTTAGTTAGTAGTTTTGTGTATTTATTTATTTATATGTATATACTTTATTGTTCACTAGAAAATAACAACAACAAAAAAATCATTTAATACTACAATTATATATTTTTGTGAGTAATAAAAGTAATTATTATAATTAAGAAGTCGATTAAAAACTATTCTTTTTAATAGGCACAAATAATTGCTTCAATACCAAAACAGACGCCATAATAAGTAAAATACCTCCACTTACAAACCGATTAAAAATTCATACCTAATTACAGCAGAACCGTACAAAATAAAACGCCATTTCTTTGTGGCACTAACTTCCTCACCGAGGTGGCATAAATAATTCATGGCATATTGCTTCCAGTCGTTTGCCGTTATTAAGGCATCTTAACTATTGGCTGGAGCCCCTTGCCGTCTGTGTTTAACTTAATAGCTCTATTACTTAAATGAGCAACTGCATGCATACGAATCAAACAACTTTATAATACTGTGCAGAAGTTACTTGAGCAATCAAAAGTTTATTGTGAGTTTCATGGTGGTTGGGTGAAGGATATATTAATTAGAAACAGTAACTGTTTTATGTTAAAGTTGTATGTTTATGTGATACTAGCTGCGCTCCGTGGTTTCACCCGCGTAAGTTTCAATCCCATGCCAAATTTCATCCAAATCCATTCAGTAGTTTTGGCGTGAAAGAGTAACAAACACTCATCCATCCATCCATACAAACTTTCGCGTTTATAATATTATTATTAGTAGGATTTCACAATTGCTAGTGCTGAGCATGAGGTCCTGGGTTCCCAGGACAGAGCATTATCGGCTTTTTCTATCAGGAATTTCTCAGTTTCTCAGATCGGAGTCTCATGCATGGTTAATGGCAATAGGCTGGCCGCCTATTACGTGAGACTTTAACATAACGAGTAAAATGTGGGTGTACACAATAGGTACACTTTCGCCTAACCTTTCGGGGAAACCAGGCGTGTTAATATGCTCATTTCTGACCATGCTTTGTGCGGAAAACAAAAATTTGGCATGTTCAACATAAACTATCGGAGAATTAAACTTACAAAGCAACATTGTGAACTACATGATATTCCTGAAACTAAAGTTTATGATACAACAGAATGCATTTGAAACTGATATGATTTTCGAATCCTATTCGTTGTTGCAATACAGTACACTACGTAATATGCTAACAAT
Source organism: Apamea epomidion (assembly GCA_947507525.1). Lineage (NCBI taxonomy): Eukaryota > Metazoa > Arthropoda > Insecta > Lepidoptera > Noctuidae > Apamea > Apamea epomidion. Next base: position 8,734,767 of record OX382238.1, on the reverse strand, counting down.
GTTGTTACGGCTTAAGCTGCGTACAGGCTTGCGAGCACTACTCTTAAGTAGCTCAGAATGTGGTCTGAGTTAGCTGTAAAGCATTGTATACATAAAGGAGTGTTGATTTTTCTCTGGCATTTTGATAGTGTACCTATTGTGCGGAGAAATATAGGGTGGCAGGGGATTCGACGCAGAAACTGTAACCATGAATTCAGGAACTAAATTATAGACCACCTAAATTTGAACGCTGGGCACCAGAACCACGCTGGGGGTTTCAGAATCATGTCCAGAATTCATGGTGAATAGGTTGTGCGTCGATGTCCCTGCCAGCCGGTATTTTTGTATACATATCTGTATAAAGTATATACATGGCGCACGAAGATACTACGTTGTGCATAATAAGCTGACCACAATTTAAGAAAGGCCTAATTTAGTCAAATTAGGCCTCTCTCAAACCGGGTATATTATGAAAGAAAATGAAACGTAATTTGCTTTATTATAAGCCGGATTAATGAAACGGGAATAAGTACTGTAATTCATTCGATTTTCATCTTAATTTTTTAATCGTGTGACATTTTTTTCTGGACTTAGTAAGCGACCGATGTTGATATTGCGCTATTAATAACACACCAACTACGAGTACCAATACTGCCATGCCAACTTACACCCAGTTACACCAGAACAATTAGTGTAATTCAGCAGTTTTCACCATTATATCCATACATTGCTTTTATAATAAAACCAGCCAAAAACTTCCCACACAATCGACAGTTTCGGACGTAGGTAGTACCGAAAATCAGCCTGGAGAAACGAAGGCGTAGGGACAGCAAAGAACCGCCATTGATCAAGTATCCGAGGAGCATTACTCTTTTCCTCAAAATTTGTATTACCTACTACCAAATGGCTTTAAAACCCTTCCTTATCCGACATCACTATCCAAAATCTATCCACACACAACCGCCAGGAAGACGAAAGCATAGCGACACCAAAGATCCGCTATAAATCAGAGAACAAAAGTATCCCAGGAGCATTACTCTTTTCTTCTATATTAGTATTTACTCCGGTACCAATTTGCTTAAAAACCCTTCCATAACCGACTTTACTATCCAAAATCAATCTACTCATAACCGTCAGGTAAGACTAGAGTTTAACAACACCAAATATCCGATAAAGACCAAAGTGCAAAAGTATCCGAGGAGCATTTTCCTCAAAATTAGTATTTACTCCGGTACCAATTTGGCTAAAAACCCTTCCATAACTTATATCACTGTCCAAAATCAATCCACTCACAACCGCCAGGTGAGACGAAAGCTTAGGGACACCAAATATCTGCTATAGATCAAAGTGCAAAAGTATCTGAGGAGCATTACTCTTTCCTGTCAGCCTCGCCGTAGGGATTCGTCCCACAATGCACGCCATCGCCGCCCGGGATCCACTCAATTTTAGTTTCTTTGTGACACACTTGGCCTCGCCAGTGACAGTTCGCCACTTTTATGTTTTGGAATGAAATTTTTGGTCGTTGAAAATAATTTCGAGGTTGTTAAGACAGAGACAGATACCTACGTAATTATAATTTTTTGAACAAGAGAGGGTAACCTCTGGTTTTCGTAAGTAAGTACTTAGTACCTAGTACGCAAAATACGCGCTGACGTGCACAGTTGGGGTCACCAGCCCGTCTTACCAAGAACGTAGTACGTTCTTATGTAGCATGATCAGCCAATAATTTTCCCACTACTAGGACACAGGCCTCATCTCGATGAGAGGGACTGGGCCATGATCCACTACGCGGGCCCAGTGCGGGTTGGTAGATGTCACATATCTTCAAATTTTTTGTGGTGATTAAATAATTTACACAAAGTAAAGCGCATGTCTAGGTTCGAGCCTTCGACCTACAATTCGTAAGTCGCGGTTATTTCTACTGGAAGTATGGCAGAAGCCAGCGGAGGCTTATAACCAGCAATGAATTCCAGGCACAAATGGTGATAATGGTGATGATATCCACTGGGCTGTCGCCTACCGCTGCTCATTGTTACGTTCTAGTTCTTACCTGATACATTTCAATACAGTTTGGAACACCACTCCAAACGAGTTTGTACCGTCACAAGCACCAATATGTCAACACTTGGCCACTTTCAATAGCGATTTTTTCGAGAGATAACGAATGCAATGTGGAAATACGACACATTACATAAACCTATGGGTTTGTAAATGCTATGTTCGTAACAACATAAAATTTCTTTAAAAAATAAAGGAGTAAATCGCTTTTGAATAAAGCCGAGTGTATACATACTTTTGCTCGTGACTGTACACAGAGAATGATTGGCCCTTTCAATTACTCACTAAAAGCAAAATATAAGCCCTACAAGTAATATGAAATCGTATTACTACGGTTCAAGAACCTAAGGTTAATAAGTAATAAAGGTTTTGATCGTTAACGAAGTAAAAGCTCGTGAAAAGCTTGATTACACATTTTACGAGACGAAAATTTAGCTCGAATATTCTATTAGAGCAATCTTGTATGTATTGTATGCAATAATAATAAATTGGCCTTTGTAAAAGGTCTAAGAAAAATTACCTAGAAAAGGCATTTTTTATTAAATTAGTATGTTTTTTTCTCTATTCAAAGCTACCTTTTTATGTTACGATGTCGTGTGCTCCCCACTTAAGGAAAGGATGTCTCGTCTCGTCGTGGGTCGTAAGATACGACAAAGGGAGTTTTACCCTGGAGACATCTTTCCCATGCTCTTTTCTTTGAGTATTGTACCTAACTCCACAAGGTACGATACGAGATACATATTCTTTTTCGATTCTGCATTTTAGTAAATGTTCATCGTAATTAACATTTCAGAATGGAGAATAAGCTTCAATTCAAATCAAATCAAAACATTTATCCACATAATATGGGTAGATAGATAGTTCATTAATTACATAACATTAATAGGATCCTTGTATTTACCATTTCAATCAGCCAAGTCATTAAAATATGTGGAAAATAAATATTTAGCACAATCAGCTTCTAATGTTCATACTGCTGCAGGACAAGCCTCCTCTCTGGGAGAGGGAGTGGGTTATAATCCACCACGCGGGCCCAGTGCGGGTTGGTGCCTGTCTCATGTCATCGAATGGTGGTTCTAGGACATGCCGGTTTTCTCACGATGTTTTCCTTTACCGTTTTGAGAGCAGTGGTGATGAAAATTTTACAGAAAGTAAAGTGCCTCCGAGGGTTCGAACCCACGATTTACAACACGTAAGTCACGGCCTTTCCCACTGGGCTACTACTGCTCTCTCTGAATAAATATGGTAATGGTAAGACTGTTAAACGGGTTTCAAGATACAGGTAAATGAGACAAGAAAGTCAATACCACACACTAAACACCACATTAAATAAATTTTCTTGTATAAATAAACATTAAATCTAGAAATACGAGTACGTGGCAGGTACACTGATTGGTTCACGAGAGAAAACATAATTTAGAATCAAATCTAGTAACCTTTTCCACGAAAAACTTCATATTCCGAACTCTTTAAAGGTCTATATCAGCTTTCAATAAGTTGAAAGCATTGAAAAGACTTGGAACATCTACGTGTCTTTCACTAAAATGTGTTAAAGCAGTTGCTACCGTGAAGGAAGCTAGCTTTAAATGAACAGCTTGTTCGGGAATGACTGGAACCTGGTCTTAAAGAAGTATTTAGCGAGTTCTTGGAATATTATTAGACATTGCTTTAAAAAGAAGCAGAATTGTATAAAATTATTTCTGAAGGATATTTATTGAGTTGTCTAATTGTGGTGGTAAGAATAATAATAAGGTACCTAATAAACATAGGCATACAACGCTACATATTAAATAGACGACGAAATTAAAGTATCTTCTTATAAATAAATAAGTATTAGTACCTTCAACACCACATCTTATCAGACCAATCTAATTTCACGTCTGAAACATTTCAGTTTTGATTAAATAAATGATACAATCTTCGTGAACAGAGCTCAGAAATTTAACGCTTTTCATAACTTTTGACATAAGAATGGAAACATTGTTACGAAAAATGTAATAAAGTCTTTAGGCGAAGGCTAATTAAAATGGAAATCACAAATTTTAATACACGCATTAGCACCCGAAATATTCTAATTATAACATTTTTAAATATGAAATACAAATGCAAATTACACCAGTATTACAAGTATTCTGACAGGACTCATAAAAAAGTTGGCACACTGTGAACTTTCCCTTTGCATATTCATGGAGCAAACTCACTCGGAAGTTTTTGGTGAGAAATTATGATAATAATTTTATGCTAACTTTATCCGTCTTGGCGCTTTCATAAATTATGACTTGTATTGAGGTGCATGCGGTTTGTCGCACTCCCACTTCGAACTCTGAATAGAATTAATTCAGGTAATTAAAGATTAAGTTCATCAGAAGCTTGAAATTAATTTTGGAAATTCTGCCCTTTGAACTCGTTGAATCGTTTGGAATTACTGCTGAAATTAAAACGAGGTAGACTGTTACTGGTGGTAGAGGCTTAATTACTAACGCCTTCTAAGAAATGCTTCGGACTACAAATTGAATTCAAGAAATGTCTCGTTATGAATAAATTTTGTATATTGTTTTTGAGACGTTTAAATTATCTAATGAATGCCTGTTAAGTGACGAGAATAATATTAAATACACGAAACAATGTTGAGCTTGAATCGTCCGACTTTAAATTAAGAAACAAAATACGGATGCTTGAAAGTCACAACAGTATCCGGAGGCTAAATTGTTAAACGCAGCTGCTGAGGAGCATCCTGTTCTCTTGACTATGTACTAACAGCTCGCCTGTGCTTCTCTTAAGTGATTTCTGAACAGGGAATTTCTCGAACGGTGCCAAACAATAAACTAACGAGCGAATTCATAATCCGCTATCATGTGATGGTACTATACGTATACACTGTAGAAGGTACCATTCCGTACAATTTCTCTAAAGGCGAACTCGAATTTGCCTAAGCCTCGTGGGGTATTCACGCTGGCGGGCTAAACAAAAGACGGCATATAGGAAGATTTATGAACAATTCACGACGCAATGATATGGGGTATCTATTCAAATCCTCCTCTGAATTCGGGGGCAGGTACTCGTATCAAGATGATGTATGCCCACGATACAGTACAATGGGCTCGTGGGTAATTTAGTTCGCTCGTTTTCACCGAATTGAATTTTTATGGGATATACGACGTACCTTATTATTTATTTACAGGTTTATTGTTACCAATTGTTACAGTAATATCTATTTTGCAGAAAGGTTTTTTTTTATTATTTAATTTTGTTATTTCCTTACTCAAGTTATAATTCAATAAGGGTCGTCATTGAAAATAATTAAAGCAAGGTTATTCCTGATTAAGTTTAAGGTTCACGACTTTGTGAGAAATTTATATAACCTTGGCGGAAACTTGAAAGGTTTTTCAGTAATGAACAGACAATTTGTAATACTGTACACAACTATTAATAACACCCGCCAGTAATGTTTATTACACGGGGCACGCGATACAGTGATTCCACTAAAAGCATCTCGACATATGAAGGTAGGCCTCTTACAAAACTCTCTCAGGGAATGTAGCACGCATTTTCTATTGAGAAATTTTTTATTCACCCAGCGTAGTCCACTGAATAGTGTTTCGGATGGTTCAAAGAAATATTTTTCGGGAAGGTACTCGGTGCAGAGCATTAAATATTCACGGCAATATGCCGAGCTCGCGTTCCAAAATAACTTATGCAAATATACGTAAGTTTCTGTGTTTTAGAATGTGTACTGGTGCTTGAGTTAAATATCTATAAAGTAGGTGTGAAAAAAGTGAAATGGCGTCGTTTCGTCAAGCCTCAGGTGTCCTTTTTGTATCGTGTTAGACACATAATGTAATGAATACCTGTTATGTAGGTATATTTTCGGCTCTCGTCTCACACCCGCCCTATTTATATCCAAAGGGTGTGTCACCATTACGTTTAATATTAACGGGACGCTCCGCAAGCTTGGACAGTTTCAGAATTGGTAAAAGGATAGTAACCATAGGGTAGCTATGTTTTATTTCAGTTCGGGACACAGAATGAAAAAGTTTTATTGAAAGTTAAATTTGTTTCGGCGCGTTTCGTTTACCCGTTGTCCAATCGTGCACAATGCAACTATGGGGCACCGGCTGTCTACATGGACGTTTATTTTTCAATAAAACTGGGAGTTGTCTCGGTAAAAACGAGTAGGTTGGCGACATGAAGCAAAAGGTTATTTGGTAAAAAGAATATTGGGTTCTCTCATACTATTCAAGTGTCACTGGAAGGTCCTTTTTCAACGTAAGTACATTAGTGGGACCCTTTTAACTTGCCGTTTGTTTGTCTAGTCACGTCGCTGCCAAATATAAATAACAAACACAATTTATGTAGGCCCAAAGTGTAAAACCTATGTAATTAATTAAATTACTATAAATCTAATTTATGTCTTGACCTTTTCCTTCAGACGCTTAACTTTATTGTTTAATACATAAATTCAATTAGCTGTGTAAGACAGATAACAATACTAGGTGAGCTTGTGACTTTGCCCATGTAAATAGGGCTTATTTTATTTATATATTATTATTTTTTATGAAAATAGATAAGTAGGTACAATACATACGTTTATGTTTTTCTCCGTAAATGTAGTAAGAAACCTCTTTAAGTACATCAAAATCGCTTCTGTGTTTACGATACGAAAAGAAACTCACTATTATATATTATATCGTCCCGTTGATGGCATTTACATGGAACTTAAACATAACTGGCGAAATGTGGGTTTACTATAGGTGCATTTCTGCCTTCCCCTAAATGGTACACCACTGACTCATCATCATCTGCCTAGCCTTTTCCCAACTATGTTGGGGTCAGCTTCCAGTCTAACCGGATGCAGCGGAATACCACTAACAGACGGTACACCACCACCTGGAGTATTGTCTCTCCTTCTCCTCTTAAATCCTTCCAAACGTGGTCTGCAAAAGATCGCTTTTAGCGATAAGACCATTGTGTCACTCTATGAAAAATTTCTGAATTTATGTTTTTAATTTTTATGATGTCCATAAAGAGTATTCTATCTAACCCTTCAGGTAATACAGGCGCAATGTTATGTTATGTATACGAGTATCTTATAATATTAGAAAGTAAATACCTTGGTAAATAAACAAGGTTAATACAAGCAAACTTACAAAGGTTTGAACATTATTATTATAAGATAGGTAATTACAATTTCAGAATAAATAAACAAATACAATCTAGTAATAACTTGTAATTTCAAATCTTATATGTACTTTATCGCATGAGCAGCCTATAAGGTTCCCACTGCTGGGACACAGGCCTCCTCTCTGTGAGAGGGAGTGGGCCCAGGCACCAGGCCCAGTGTGGTTTGGTGGATATCACAAGTCTTCGATTTTTTTATTCTAGGACATGTTGGTTTCCTGACGATATCTTCCTTCACCGTTTTGAGAACAATGGTGATGAAATTAAATAGGTACACAAAGTAAAACTCACATACAACTCGTAAGTCGGAGCCCTCGTACTGCTCTCGTACTTGATAATTACATCACGAATTCCGTGAATGAGTCAAGACATACAAAAATATTTAGCCTCGTTATTTTGAGTTTATCACAATATTTACGTCAGTAAAGATTTTAATTATACCCGTTGACGTAAATCGTTAATATTCTTGAACTAAGATATTATTAAATACAGACGTTGAGCTGAAATTCCTTAATATTTAACAGTCTAGACTTCTCGAGTCTTCGTTTTCTATTACCTACGAAAGTTACCTTTGAAGGTAATAAAAACTTCGGTAAGTTTAACTACTTTATGTTTATGACTGTGCCTTCACATTTTCAGAATAAAAAAGTAGAGTCTGCGTCTGAATAAAAAAGTAAGTAGTTATTGTCGTACAATGACAAGTAAAGGTTGTCACAATTTGGTAATAAACATTTGGTTACCTTTTAGTATCTATGTATAATTTTTATTATTAACTACACTGAAACCGTTGCATTTGTTAACTTAAATAAATAACAGAATTTGTCGAAAGATACTGGATCCTGCGACACAGGGTATTCTAGTGCAGGATCCAGTGTCAAACCTATATGTGACACTTGTTTTTTTTTTAAATCAATAAGCTTATTATTATATCCTTTATTTCAATGTAAACATATAAATTATATTTTTAAATATTAGAACATAAAAAGTATAAAAGCATTTAAAAATATAGAAAATAGTAGCCCACCGGTATCGGGAACAGGGTCCAAGCTACCGGTGGTCAGGGCTCCAGAGAGAGAAACCTCCTGACAAAGCGAGCCTTGTCCAGGAGTACCGTTTTCTGAATCAAGCCCTTGATCCAGCTGCCCAACGAGAGCCTCCTCAGGTGTTGGCTCTATTATTATTAATTAGACTGGATGACTGAATTTATACCCAAACCTTGCAAAATATACGCAAGTGCAAAGATACGAACTATCTTTTATTATGTAATGCACCGTCATGATCAATGTAGGAACCTTCTTTGTTGTACAAAGTGTAGTCAAGTCTTAAAATATAGGGAGTTTCAAATGATATCCATTCGCAACAATATCAGAGAGCCCAAACTCACCCTATCTTACCAGATCAGAATTATAAACACCCCACCGATCCTTAGTTATATCCAGCATAAATCTGCGAAAACGTGAAGTGAATTAAACAGTACATAGTGAATGGTATCATAAACTACATTGTTTCAGTGCTATAAATCACAATATTCGAACGAGAATTGCGTCTGAATCCTAAATCGCAACAAGATAAACCGAGCCGTCGCAAAATATCCACATAAAACCGTAAAACATACGAAAATGATTTATAGTAGCTCCGATCTGTTAGGGCGGATTCGCGGGGCAAAAACAGATTATCGAAATCCCAGTTATATCGAACAATCGGTTCAGTTTGGCGATGTACGAATGTCTTGACAAACGACAATATGAAGACTCAATTAAAGTCACTATACGTTTTTTTCTGGTTTTTACCTATAACTGTTTCAAAAGAGCAAAGAAAATCTTAGTAAGGGTCTATTTTTACATAAGGCGGATCTCACATTACAACCCGCCACGCGACGGGGCGCAGATAACGCGCCCTTGCGCGTGATTATTTACATACAAATTCAATAAATTGGGGAATTTGGCTCCATTTCCCGCGTCCCGTCGCGTGGCGCGTTGTAGTGTATGATGCGCCTAGTACATAGATTTGTGCTCAAAGCACTGACCAAAGCAATAGTGGAACGCTTGTTATTCTCTAATTTTATTCGCACTATCTAATCAAGACCAATGTAGTCCGCAAGGCGGGAATCGGGACTGCTTACCAAAGTTGTGAATAATAGCACTGATATACGAGTATCTATCAACATTGATAGAAGTAGTATTCAAGTTAACTGTGTGATTCAGATTGACATTCAGATATACACACATGTCACTTCTTTCATGACCGGAATTTCGTGCTCCAATAAAGTTTAGTACATTGTACTTGCAGTTGTAGGTATTATCAAAATATGGGGAGTTAGTTGCGCAAGTTATTTTTAGTTCCCCGCTGAAGCACTAGGAAGTGATGAAGGGCAGGCGTTTTGGGGGACTGTCTTTTGTAATTTTGATGTTCGAAAAGTGCTGATTCTTAGCCTAGTTTGTATACATGACTTTAATTGTGATTGTTTGATTACGCATAAATATTAAAGTAACCAAAAATCATGTATTATTTTCCAGTTTTCTTATTCCAATAGTAAGAGTCGTGATGTACACACAAAATCCTTCGTAAAGACTAAGATCTCAGAAATTATAGGTAAGTGGGAAGAAGTAGCATTATTATTTTATACAATGTTTCTGAAGTCTTACGTTCAAAGCAGATTAAGTGAAAGCTACGTAGTAAGTGTTCTACAAGTAGGTACAAGCTCTTGTTGAGAATGAAATGGCTTCGTTGAATTTCTACGTTATAATTTATTTTTGTACTTTGTACATAATTCTTTATTTTATTCATTTTTAAATCAGGCACATTACCCATCATTTTGATAGTAATATTTAAACTTACATAACATAATCATCCTATGACGTTCCCACTGCTGGGACACAGGCCTCCTCTCTGTGAGGGGAGTGACCCGTAATACACCACGCGGGCCCAGTGCGGTTTGGTCGATGTCACATGTCTACGAATTTTTGGTTCGAAGTTCGAACTTCGAAGTTTTGAGGGCAGTAGTGAAATTATTATACTTTTATTATTATATTTTATGTTAGTCTTATTACTAAGACACAAACAAACAAAATTAGGAACAATAATAATAATACAATTCAACTTAAGGAATACTGTACCTATTATGCCATCTTCTGGACACATCTGGCAACCATACATGCACTGCGCACGGGTGCCTCATCAGATGCTATTCCTTATTGCCTTCAGTATTGCTAGCAACAATGCTCTGGACTTTCTGTTGCTGTCTCGCATCCGACGCAGTAATAATGCGGATGCATTGCGCGCGATTGCAAAAAATTATCTGTACGCGCTACAGAAACGGGGTAAAACACATACAGGTATCTTTTGTCCTGAAATACAAAATAAAACATTCAATTGGCAATGCTTTTTGAGGAGGTGGATGGTTCGGAACCTAATATTAAGTAAGGGCAGTTTAAGTCTAGGGCAAGACAAAGTGACACCGCACAAGGTATAAAATTGCTTGACACTTCGCATGACATTACAATTTTTGGCAAATATTGATCAGAGGGGCAATAGGCTAGTTTCCTAAAAAAATCTAATTAGTCCGTCAGTTAGATTATCAAAAAATATTAGACCTGTATTTTTTCTTTTGTCAATTATATAAAAAATGATGAAGATATCGCCCGTTAAAGTTCCGCGTGACGTCACGCCTTTTTTTTTATGCTACACTTTTTAGCATGGCGTGACGTCACGACTCCCCACTCCCAAATTTTGACGCGCTTTATCTTTGTCATTTTTTGTTTGATTGACAAAAGAAAAAATACGCATCCATTATTTTTTGATAATCTAACTGACGGACTAAATATAATAATTATTTTTTTACAGAAAGTGCCATCATGTGTCTTAAGCGGACAGTCCGGTACTATACGGATGGGAAAACACCTGTTAATGCGTGCTTCTTAGACTTGTCCAAGGCTTTCGACCTCGTGTCTTATGAGCTTCTGTAGGCGAAGCTTAGAAATGAGAGGGAAGTAGAAACTGACGTTATCTCTTTGCTTAAATTTTGGTATCAAAACCAAATAAATAATGTTAGGTGCGCAGGGACTCTGTCCAAAGAATATAAATTGGAATGTGGGGTGAGGCAGGGGGAATCACATCCCCACGCCTCTTCAATTTGTATATAAGCCAGCTGATTGTTGAGCTCAGCAATACTGGCATTGGCTGTCATGTTGATGGTGTTGCTATGAACAACATCAGCTATGCGGACAATATGGTTTTGCTGAGCCCATCTATCAGTGCTTTAAGACGTTTGTTGAAGGTCTGTGAGGACTACGTGGTGGCTCAAGGGCTTAGGTATAATGTCGCTAAGAGTGAGTTTCTTGTTTTTAAAGTTAGCGCCAGAAGAGCCTTGAATGTGCCGTGCATCTCATTAGCATGTATGTCCTTGAAGCGAGTCTCAAAATTTAAATAACTGGGGCATTGGGTCACCGAGGACCTATGTGATGACCTAGACATAGAGAGGGAGCCCAGGGCGCTGTCTGTTCGAAGTAATATGCTGGCCCGCAGGTTTGCACGGTGTACTTTTAAGGTTAAAATGTCGCTATTTCGAGCCTATTGTCAGACCTTCTAAACCTGCAGCCTCTGGGTCAAGTATACGCAGAAGGCATAGAGCTCTCTGCGTGTACAATATAACAATGCCTTCAGAGTGCTTGTGGGGCTGCCGCGGTTTTGTAGCGCTTCGGGTATGTTTGCAGATGCGAGGGTGGATGATTTTTATGCCATCATTCGAAAGCGATGCGCTTCTCTCCGTCACAGAACATGTGTCAGCTCCCATAGTATGTTGAGGCATTGAGTGACCGGTGGGACTGCCCGATGCTTGGCCGGTGGGTGAGACTGCACACACAGGTCGGCGATAGGTAGTTTATATAATGTTTTCTTTTTCATTTATTTTATATTTTCTTTGTGTTTTTTTTATTATTTATGTTATATTTTCTATGTATGTGTTACTAACAATACTTAATTAAGTAATTTTATATAAAAACTAACATTATGGACTGCAAGGTCTGCAAATAAAAGTTTATTATTATTTACCCAGGAAACTACCCTATTCTCGTAATTTTAAGAACATTCACAGTCTGATCTCAGTGTCACTCTGCCAAAAATACGTCTAACTTACCTACATTTTTCACATTGATTTGTGGGGTTTGGGGGGGGGGGGGGGGGGGTATGCCAGTCCAGGGTAAGTCCCTGATCCTGAACTTTGTTTTTTTTTAATTCAATTTTAGAATGCACCAATAAACATAGTTGTGTTTCTTTTTTGTTACATCTGCCTTATCTGTGTGTATTCATCTAACATCCCCTACATCTTATTCCATTACAATGCACCCTCTAATCTTCTTACGTCGCAGTACAGATCTGTACACATTTGTGTCATAAAAGACCCGTCTCCCATAAAAACGACCGGCCAAATCTGGCTGGTCTAAAAAATATTACGACATACTCAGCTGTGATTTTATCGCGTTCTGATCGTGTTAGCCTGTGAGAATGTTGTATGGAATTAGGATCAGGATTTGAACTGTGTTTTCAGTAGATTTCATTTAATAGATATCTCTCTTTGAATTCGGTTGATAAATGTGTTTAATTGTCTATAAATAGATTTCAAGTTGCATGTTGAAGATTGTGTAAGAACAAATTGTTATTGTCCATATTGTGACAGGTATTTGTAAAACGTAGACAAAATGTTATCATTAAGTCAGTTTGAAGTATTCATATATCATTCATAACGATAATACATGAGCTAAGATTAGATCCTATCTTCATAAAGGTTTGAAGGCGTTGTAAATGGACTATGTATGTATTAGTGGTTGGTGGAATGAAATAAAATAAAAATAAAAGGATTTTAGTGGAAAAAATATGAATAATATTACATAAATCGGAAACACAATCCAAACCTTTTCCTAGATACAATAAGACGCAAATAAAAAAAAAAAAGAATAAAAATTCAAATAAAAAAAAATTAAAATCTTCTAAAAGTTAGTCGCCGCCAAGGAGGTTGCAACAACGATTTGTAACTAACCAACATAAATTGCCTCTAACTACAATGACAGCTAATATTGATTATACCTTTTACGCTAATTTTTAGGTCTGAAGGCCTATTCTCGTAATTTAAAACGTTCAAAATCTAGTCGCAGTCTCATCTCGGCTGCAAACAAATGTCAAAAACTAGTCAAAATTTATAGAAATTTGAGGTTTTTTTGACAGATTGAGACTGAGATCAGACTGTGAACGTTCTTAAAATTACGAGAATTACCCCTCTGCTATCAATTTTGTTTCCCTTTGAAGCCTCTTGTAAACATGTTGATGAATACGTCATCTATTTCAGTCGTATCAAATTCCCGCGACGTGGCTTGCCTGCTATTGGGCCCTACAACACATAAGGAATACAAATTCGCAATACGTACCCCTGTTATCAGTGCACAGGTGGACGCCACGTACCCTTATTCTCACGACACTCGTGGGATGACGTGGGGTTGTTTATTCTTAGCAGGGGAATTCACCTTTATAGAAAAACATTACACCTTACGCTGTAGATCAATAAAGGCTTCAGGATATTTTATATTCAGTTTATTTAGGTATTATCTTGAAGCTCGTGGCAGTAACAATAATGAAAACTTTCAGCGATAAAAAAATACAAATTACTGTTTACTAACTCCTTAAAATATTTCGTAGACTCTCCCTTCTAAATTATACTAAAGAAGCGCCATTACTCCACCAACCCATTTTTTATCTAGTTAAGTCATATTATAATGATGACAATCTGCGACTAAAATCAAGCTACTTTGTAAACGCCCTTAAATAACTTTGTTCTTCGGCTAGCGTTCGGGTGTTTCCGCCGATCGCCGACCGACTCCTTCTGTCTTTATTTGCAGTCGGTGTTTGCAGCCGTAGCCGTCCGCGGCGTAGCACGGCAGTTGCGTCGTAGCGTTCGTAGCGGCTGGCCTACGCTCTCCTCTACGACAGTATTGGCGTAGAGGTCTTTCTCATTTTCATTCTGAGATTGCAACTGTAATTGGACGTTTTATTAGTAGTATTCCATAGTAGTATAATTAGTATTGGTGTTTAAATAATCGTTACTTAATAAGTGCTTGGAAATACTATTCGCAACAGGTAAGTCATTTTTAAACTACATTTAAAATTTAATTAAATTTTCATTGTTTCAAAAAAATATGCAATTTATTATTTTTGCACCTGGTTATATTTCATTTGGTTTCGACGTGTTTATTATGCGTAATAAATTATTAACAGTAATATTATGTGCGTCACACTCCTTCCGTTTCCATTATGAGGTGCCTGCTAATATTATGGTAATCAAATCTCGCAGTATGGTGCGTAGGATTTACATAAACAAAAATGGGGTTTATATCGTGCCGACGCAACGGTGTTTCGTACGTACGTAAGTAATATTTCATCTCGCGATACGAGCTTAACGCCGGCAACAATAACCGTACAAAAACCCTCGCAATTGTTCTAGTTTCAAACTTCCACTTGGTGCCAGAAACAATACGTTTGCGGCGAGAAAAACTGCGTGAATAATTATGATAAAAAAACGACGTGTTTTTTACGAGCGCTGCTTTTTCAATTGTAGCTTTATCTTGCCGTCAACGCCTTTCGCGTGAGTCTTTATGACACACTTTATTTTGATAACCATCTCTCGACGTCGTCTTGGAACTTCCTTTCTCTTGCATGAATCGTACCTTAAGTGTGTTGAGTTGGATATTCGCTGTGTTTCGGGAGTAAATACTGGAATGTGCACAATAAGGATCCTTTTACGGATATACAAGTGTCTATTTGGCGCTTACCCTCGCTTACACCCCGGGGTCGTATTCTATAGCGTCACGAGCGCTCGAGATAATTAATTAGCCCCTTTGATACCGACATAGGCAGCCGCTCCGTTCCTCGTGAGATCTTTACCGGAGAAGGCTTCGCTTTTTGTTTAGCTACCTTGTTTTCTGCTCTTAGTTTGTTTGTGCAGGCTTAATGAGTTATTTTTCCGTGCTTACTTTCGTTTCTCATTGCATA
Source organism: Apamea epomidion (assembly GCA_947507525.1). Taxonomy (NCBI): domain Eukaryota; kingdom Metazoa; phylum Arthropoda; class Insecta; order Lepidoptera; family Noctuidae; genus Apamea; species Apamea epomidion. The sequence goes on along the minus strand of OX382238.1, from coordinate 8,719,515 downwards.
ATGTAGTGTTTCGTGAGGGTGTTTATCTTTTCGTGTTTAATTTCGTAGTTACGACGGTCTTTCAGTTTTCTCTCGCAAAGAGTGTCGACTTGAAACAACTACGTTATATGTACCTATCCATTTTAATAATTATCTACTAATATAAAGTATTCGGGTATATTTGTTTTCCTAAATCCGAAAAATTATAAACTGAAGAACCAACTTTGATCGAACATTAATCAAAAATTTTTCAATATCGAAATTTTTCTTCTTACTTATAATGCGGAATTTTCCCCTAATATTTTTTCTTCGATGCTTTTTATGTTGGCATTGTTCCATCTCAGTGAAATTAAAAAAGGGAATTCATCATCTGCAGCGAGCGTTCAAATAAGGCCGAGGGCAGATGTTGATTTTCTGACAAGAATATTTAAAAACTCCTTGCGTAAGCTAACTTACCCTGAATGTATATTATATTTTGTACATATAAATTGGCCGTATTTCCGACTCGAATTTAATTGGACCGATGTTCTCATAATAGGACTATTATATAAAGACAATTTCTATATAAATGTTGTTGGATTACTTTTTCATCCTAACGAGTCTACAGGTACCGGTAGAAAGCACAAAATTGTCTCTCTATTACAATAGATAATCATATAGATTTGCTGTCGGGTATTATTTTAAACAATTAATAAGTCGATTAAGTTAATGACCCTATAATTTATAAAATGTATGGAATAACAACAACATATGTTTAAAACTTTGTGTAGAACCCAAAGGTTACTAAAGGTCTCCTATTTACTGATCTCTGGTATTTAGACTTGACAATTCAGTTCTACCTCACATCGGTAATCAAGGGCGGGTTGTATGGAACCATTAGATGAATATCGCATTGGTATGTGTGTTGACGGGCAGTAATCGAAGGTATCGACCTCTGTCATCAGAAGTGTATGATAAAATCATATTCCTACTAATATTATAAATGTGAAAGTTTGTATGGATGGATGGATGGTTGTTTGTTACTCTTTCGCGCCAAAACTACTGAACGAATTTGGATGAAATTTGGCTCACAGATGGTTTAGAACCAGGACTAACATATAGGATACTTTTTATCCCGGTATTCCAACGGGATCGAAACTTATGCGGATGAAACCGCGGGGCGCAACTAGTTATAGAATAAATTAACAGTTGCAAGGTTATCAGATTAAATATTATGTGCAGGTCTGCAACATTAGGATCTTTTTTGATGATATCCAATGCTTTATATCTCATAATAGACCAAAAATAAAGAAATAAAAATGAGTTTAATTAGTAAAATAGTTTTTGGTTAAGTTAATTGGTTTTAGTTTTGAGTTTTGATTTGTAAATTCGTACTAATAATACTCTTGCCGAACATATTGTTATAAGATTTAACTTTGTTAAGTATTTTTTTGAATTAGTGGTGGTTGTAGAACATAGAGTAGTTTATATGCTTCAGGTATGCTTCCATGCAACTTCATAGCTTTTTTAAAATTATTATGTAGGTACCTAAACTAAACGATAAAGAGAAAACCAGCTGGCCTCGTCTCAGCCTGTTATGCTCAGTGGAGTATTTTTCATAATGATTTAAGGCTTTTGATCCACATTGGGATAACAACAGGCTTATTAATAACGACCCCCCCTACCTAACAAGGTTTTTAAGGCTTGATCAAACATCGAGTTTTCTTTATTATACGTAAGTTTCCTATTAATGTATCATACAAATAAACCATCAGGAGGAAATTCTCTAAATGGTAGCCGTTGCGTAGATAGGAGAACAACGCGGTCATATAGACAGACACGAAATGTGACTTTAATTTATAATATGTATACTTAGATATACAGAGATGGGCAGACGACATTGTTGCCATCGCGGGCAAAACCTGGTTGAGGCTAGCACAGTAGTATGAGGATTGGCACAAGAAAAGAGAGACCTATTATAACGGCTAGGGCTTTGCAGTAAGGCTGCGCAGGTCGTTAACTGATAGGGTAGGTAGAGAAACACACTTACGCAAGGTTCATAGGTATAATCTTAACAATAGGCTACATACATAGATACCTAGGTAGTGGTAGACTTACTGGGTCGCGGGTAAGGACACACTGTCTTTCTGAGCACTAGCGTGTGTAAGTTAGGGAAGGTAACGTTTCTTGCTTGGCTTGCCAGTACACGTTCAGGGCGCCGGTCAGGCCTCAGTACGCTGTGCGTGTAGCGCACAGTACAGCACAATATAGTGCGCGGTTCAGCTCCGCGTGCAGCGCGCAGTAGGTAGGTCCACTGTATAGCTAAGCATGCAGTGCGCAGTAGGTGAGCGCACAGTAAATTTATGAATGCAGTGCGCAATTCAGCTACGCGTGCAGCGCACAGTAGGTGAGCTGCCCTGTCCTCAACCTGGACGAAGAATCCGGTACGTAGAACCACCGGTAGGTAGTACCCCTAGCTTTGGGGTACCAGTATCTTGAGGACCAGGGAATTACTCCTGGTAGCTAAGCAAGCGGATGTTAAAATGCCAGAGTGTTCTTAGGAAATTAGTGTTCTGCCATGATTCTAGTGATGTGACTTACAACTTATTAATTATCAGTCGACTATTTGCCGTTGAGACCCTCACAACGCTACACTATGCTCAGCAGTGGGTGAAGGCGGCCAGTGGATGATGTTAATGGTAAATATAGGTTGTGGTGTTTAGATATCATTTAAAGCAATTTAACATAAACAAAATCGTCTGTACCTACAGATATTAATCTTATCATTACACTTTTAAATAAGTTTGAAAATGTAACCGCCCCAACATTTTTAATTAATAATTTACAAAGTTCAATGCCGGTCGGAGGACTTTATAAATGTTGTCTTTTGCTATTATCTCAAAAGTGATTAAAACTGTGGAGAATAATAAAAGTAAAGAGAGAGCTTGTTAATTTTCGGGTTTTTTTTATACAAAATATGTTGGTAATCTTTGTCTGGTTATTTTCTCTTTCGAAAAGGCCAGCTTTTATAACATAAAGCTAAAATATGGTTATGATATACACCGAGGCCCAGTTTACACGGTGTTGATCACTACAAATTTTTACTAATTTCGGGATTATAATTATTTATACTTTATTATACACCACAAAAATACATAACATAAAAAATACATCAAACACTACAATGGGCGGCCTTATCACTAATTATGGCAGTTTCATACAGCATTTTGTTCTTAACCATATGAACAGTGGGATGTTGACGTGTGATCCCAACGTTTTACCAAAAAATAATTATCGTAGCGTAACATCACACCTGTGTCGTAAGTTCACCACATAAGCCCCATACGGGACCAACCCACTTAAAACCAAACATGACAGTGACAACCGATCTACATAAAAAGAGATTGAATATTAGCAGCCAGGTGTACCTGTAGTTACGCGTTTGAAATACAGGTGAGATGAATATTTTATTTTAAACACACTTCACAAAAGGCGCCTTAAAAGCTTTTAAAAACACACTTATGTATTACTTAGTATTAAGGCGGTAAAACAGAAAACGTCGATATACGCTAGTAATAATTTATTGGCAGCGGAGGATAGAACGCCTATTCTGTTCTATTCATACATTCCTAGTGTATACGGAGTGTAAATATTGTCTTCGAGTAAAATACGACGTCCTTGCTAGGAGTGCAATAGGAACTAAGAATGTATTGTTTTGATGGCCACCAGTTCGGTTTTTCATTTCACCAAATGCAAGAAGAGAGAATCTTCCAACCTATCCCAGGTTGGAAGATCCTGTTCTAGGAATAGGATATTTTTTCCAAGATGTTCTATCCTAGACAAAGGACACCCTCAACTCCTTCCAAACTTATTTAGGTAAATTTAAACCGGACTCCGCAACACAAATGCATTCCTTGTTTTAGTTCTGAAATCCCAAATTCAAGCCCACAAATAGTTACCTATATACATAGAATCAATTGATTGGTAGGTTTGCCTAGAGCCACTATTGAGTCACTCCACCAATATGTAGATACCATTACATTCAAAGATTCACAATACTACGTATCGGCCCGTTTTAATTGCATTAGGGAATAGGAGGCTTCGTAGGCTTTCGTCAATTTTTTGTTATTCCGGCCCTAGTCAGATATTTCTTTATAAAAAAGACATGTCAGGGACGTATGACCCACTGCCCGCAGGGCATTCTCCGGGATGTATCGTATTACCAACTTTAACTTAGAACATGTTTTATGTATAACACAACGAACTCTTAAAAAGAAAATGACATGTGTGTTGTGTAACAAAATAATGGGTATATCAAACTTTGGGTGGTTTTTCCTGTTTTGATGCGTAAAGAAATTGTATTTACGAAGTCAGATATGTCTGCGGAAGTCAAGTAAGAAGTGACATTAATTAAAGAGATCTTGCTGATAAGACTTGGTTGTCTTTTACATTAATTTAGTTTCAGTAACATAAACATTATTTAATTTGTTGAAACTTTCTGGTTCATCTTGAAAGCATACTACATACTAATTGGTATAAAATAGAGGGAAAATTGTCATACACCAAGCTCCAATCAGCTATTTTAAGTTCGGTATCGATACTGAACACATTTTTAGAAGCATTTTCATCAATCTAAGACTGTCCATTAGGTTCACCGTTTTTTGACAGATGTCTTCGTAACTATTCCAGATTACGTAAAAGTTAACTTTAAAATGCGTAACAAAATAAATATATAAACTGCCTTATTTTATTGAATTATCTTTTTTGATGACTTTTAACAGACAATATAATACCGTACGTGTATCAATCAATGTATTGTGTGTTGCTGCAATCACAAATTCCATCTGTCAAAAAACGGTTTACCTAATGGACAGGGTATAGCTACACTACACATCCACTTTTAGAGCCTAACAAGGCCAAACAAATATTTTTTTGGATGCAAGAACAAACCCTTGACCTCAGGTCAGGGTTTCTGGTCTGCGTTCGACATAGAAGGCCGAATCTCCGCCACTGCGCCATTTGCTTTGGCATCGATTGCTATCGAGTAACGCAAAGATCCATTTCCGACGATTGACTCTTACAATTCCGCGAGTTGATGGGCAGCTTGTACTGTTTTTCCTTTTTCATTTGAAATGGAATGTTATGTAAAATCCTAGTCGGTCTTATGGGCACGATTTTAAATTGGAATGAGGACATTTTGTATGGCAATACATTCTTCATCAATCTTGATCGGTTTTATACGGTTGATATGCTGCAATCACAATATAAAGGTACATACTTAATAGGGTAGTTGCCTGGGTAAAAAAAGAATAATTATATTTAGTCCGTCAGTTAGATTAACGAAAAATAATGGACACCGTATTTTTTCTTTTGTCAATCAAACAAAAAATTACAAAGATAAAGCGCGTCAAAATTTGGGAGTGGGGGGTCGTGACGTCACTTGCTTGCAAAAGTGTCGCAAACAAGTGACGTCACGCGGAACTTTAACGGGCGATATCTTCATAGTTTTTTTATATAATTGACAAAAGAAAAAATACGGGTTCAATATTTTTTGATAATCTAACTGACGGACTAATTAGATTTTTTTTGGAAAGTAGCCTATTATGATCAGTTCATGACATTCTGTTTTAATCAGTCTTTAAAGAGTCTGAATATCCTCACGTCAATATATCTTAACAAGGTCATCATCATCATCTGTTTAGGTTTTACCCAACTATGTTAGGGTCGGCTTCCAGTCTAATTGGATGCAGCTGAGTACCAGTACTTTACATGGAACGACTGCCTATCTGACCTCCACAACCGAGTTACTGGGTAATACGATACCCCTTGCTAAGACTGGTTGTCAGACTTTCGTGCTTTTGACGACCCGTAATTACTGTCAAAGATCTACGAATAACAGCCGGGACCAACGTCTTAACGTGTTTTCCGAGCCACGAAGGGGTCTTGCTATATAAAGATGGTCACCCATCCACGGACACCCCCGGCAAGCGTGATTTAAGCTGGTCGATCGACCCGTGCGACTGTTATTATAATAAAGGATACCCATGTTAATAGAACGGATCAACAAAACAAAATATGTAAGTAACTATTAAGTTTAGTTTTCCCAAACCACCAGTCGATAGAGCCACAATCGACCTTTGGACCGTTAATTTGAATGAAAACAGCCAACAATACGACAACTCCAACTATTTAAATTGAGATAAGCAAACGAGTTGGGTCGGCCGTACTTTTGTCACTCAACCGCCCCTAAATGACAAATGAATGACCCTGAAACAATAAAAGCCAACCCTAAACTCGTCCGGATGGTCCATTGTTCCTCATTGTTATCACTTGAGTGATCAGCTAACAGAAAGAACAACAGGTATAATAGTGACGTCACAAAAGAGAAGGAAATAAAATTATTACGACAGTTTTTTGTAAACAATGCTGATGGGAGTTTTATGTTTGTAATAGAATTACGTTATGTGCTTGCCTCTAGTTTTATTGCGTTATCACGTAAGTAAGATTTTATTGCAGCGAGGGGCGTTTCGCGTTTCTTTCTGTGTTATCTTTCTGTAATGCTACAATGTTTTATACCGGTGGGAGGGTTAGTATCAACAGTATTCTTTACAAGCCTTACCTCGTGAACTTTGTTGTGAAGTTACCGTGTGAGGAGTTTAACTTTCACGCTGTTGAAACAAAAATAGTAGAAATGCATTTGAAAAAAAGAAAGAAAAAGTATTTTTGCGACTCGTACAGGAAGATCACCAATTAAACTAAATACAGTCAAAAATAAAAAATCTAATTATATAAAAAAAGGAACAAAAAGAACAATGAAACAGAAAGTCCTATACGAGGCCAAAAGGCTCCTATCTCAGCATAATGCTGCGACATTTAAAAAATAAATGTCGCAGCGCTGGTATTCTGATAGGGCCCGCTGTGATGGCACGGGCAGTTACAGTTACAGTTCTACTATTCTATTCATGAATAAATAATAAAATAGATATAAAAAACAAACACGCTACATAACGCTTTGTGTAATAAAATACTTCGTCTAAGAAAAAGAGTTATGCACGCAAAAATAAACAGAAGATTTAAACTAAACGGACTGCTATTTAGTCACGATCTTTCAACGACCGAGTCCTAAATTACGTTACAGAAATAACTTTACCCAGCTTTGATAACTTCAAAAGTTTTCAAACTAAATTCATCCAAAATTATGTAGAGCTTTCTTACTAAATCGCTTCAGAATCTCAGAGAATTTCAAATAAACTACGAGTTTTAGATAAATTACGGAATAAATTTCCAACATGTCAAAACCGTTTGTTACATCGATTGAGATAGAGATGTTGGAGATAGAGATTGCAGCCCGGGCCCGGTGCCCCTTTAGGCACCCACCAGGCCCAGCCATTCTTACCGGGCCTAGTCACCGGACTCGGTAAGTAATTCCTCGGATAAAATTATCTGGCGTTGGAAAAATCACCCTTTAGTAAAAAGATTAGTCGTAAGATTTCATAACAAGTTCTTATAAATAAACAGATAGAGACTGCCATGCTGTGAAGCTCCCTAGGAGCAAATTGGGAGCTTTTCACAATACTGTTTCTTTCCAACTCGAAACACTAGGACGTGACAGGTCGGTGGCTTGCTTTGTGACTTCGAGAATTGCTGATTCCCAGCCTAAATCCAATAACCTTTATTTTGTACTAGAAGACTATAAGGAGTAAAGAGAAAGGCCTGCGTGTTTAAACTTATAAAAATGAATAATTACTAATACTAATGTTACTTTTCCGTCCATAAGTAAAAATAATCAATTCTGTATCAAGTGTGATTTTGAGACTTAAGTGAGACTGATTATTGTGATAATTGTTCATACGCCAGTTTGAAATAAATATTAACCTTGAATCATTTTCTTTTTCCATGCATACGAGTATATATTTTTTTTTCATAAAATACTTTAAAGGTTTCATCGCTAACACAACCCGGCCGAGTCCGCCGGGCCCGGCCGGTTGGCGACGAATGCAACCGGGCCCGGCCGGGTTGAGAAACGTACCGGGTTGCAATCTCTAGGGACCCCAATTCTGAATTATTCTCCACGAAATCTTACTACGTGCAAACCACGTCAATGGCGACGATTCTCTTGTTCATAGACTAAACTAAAGGACAATGCTCATGGATGTATGGAATCCCGTACCATGATGCATCAAAGTCAAACTTTGTTTTTTATATACTACACTTATATTAACACCTACAAAAGTTCCTTTTATAAACAAAACCCAGATTTCGGAGATTAAAAAGAAATCGAAATAACCTAAAAACTAGGTACTTTATTTTGTTTGACATTCCCATTATTGCTCTAAAAAAATGATAATCGTTTATATAATAATTCTATTCTATTATATCCTAATTATTTTTAATTAATGTAGAATCGGCAAACTATATTCTTTTTACAAGTTTATTGGATGACGTGTTCATAACACTTTCAAAGTTCAAGGTTATAATATTAATCATATCATTTGAAGCGGAACGTCATGTAAAGGGAATAAAACAATATCAATACTTTTTACTTCAAAATTAAATTCCCTGTTCAAAAATCAAATCCCCGACGCGTAAAGTCGTAAAAATTATGAAAATAATTACTATAATATTTTGATCTAGATGCATGAGACTTTTTGGTAAGACTTTTGGTCATTGTCTTTTAGTTTAGATTGTGAACAAGGGAATGCGCGTCCTGTTAACGACAAGGAATTGAACTGTCAATCGTACGGACAACATATATTTTGACAGTTCAAATCACGCCATTGTGTCATAGAGAATACGTTAATAGCAGAGGGGCAATTCTCGTAATTTTAAGAACGTTCACAGTCTGATCTCAGTCTCAATCTGTCAAAAATTCCTCTAATTTCCCTACATTTTGACAAGTTTTTGACATTTGCTTGTCGCCGAGATGAGACTGCGACTAGATTTTGAACGTTTTAAATTACGAGAATTGGCCTTCTGATGTTGTGAATAATCACAACATCAGAAGGCCAATTCTCGTAATCTCTCTTTAGATAAGGAACTGGCGTGGTTTCGAAGTAAGAATCGATAAGTAGTATAGTGAATTAGGGCCCTAGACTTAGAGACTGACTCGTGAGTTTGTTTTTCCATTTCTTCTCAGTAGTCAGATAGGAAAAGTCGAATCCAGCATATGTATATATTTTTTATATTACGTGTAAAAGGGATTCCAATACTTATCCTATTCATAGAATAAACAATTTCATTTCATTAATGTTCTACAATCGTAAATAAAGCCTTGTTTGTAATATCCTACTGGCGATAATAAAATACGTGTCAGAGGCACGTGACGACGACGGGAAGGTAAAGGTAGAATTATTAGAAATGTTCAAAGGGGCGTGAAATATTGTCTTATTATGTAGTTTTTGTGTTGTCACGTTCTTTGTGTTCGAAGATAGTTTATTTACTTGTTGTGCGAGTACATAGCACACTATAGAAACCGTTTATCGATTAGTAGCAGTTAGTTGAACATGTCTATGGCATTTGATTAATATACAACACGTTTTCGTATGATCCTCAATCGAAATAACGTGACTAAGTATTTTTTTTTTTACTCAATGGAAATAAATGATTAAAATCAGTAATGTCTTATTAAAAGAATATAAAGAATATTATAAATGATAATAAGTTTAGCAAAACGTTTCTGCCTCGTTGGTTTAGTGGTCGCAAATGCTACAGCTGAGCATGCAGCCCTGGGTTGTTGTTGTTGTTGGTTGTGATCGAGCAAATTGTTATTGGGTTTCTTCACCTGGAATTGCTCAGAAGCAGCCTGGAGTCTAGATTTGTGCCCAGTTGATGGCTATAGGCTCGCCCCCTGGTAAATGGGTTCACTTTAGAAAAAGTATACATTTCTAAAAAATCGTCATCTCGCCACAAAAGCCTTCCTGTATCGCGTTGAAAACACTGTTGCCCCACAACTCTAATATAAAAGCAAAAGGGGACTAGTCATTGTACTTTTTACCATAATTACATGACGAGGACAAAAGGCAAGCGGGGTATGAAACCTCCTTAGTGTGACAAGCACGTGCTTAAATTCCCAGACGAGAAATGACAAACCCGAAGCGACCTAAGGGTTTCGTACCATCAAAAGTTTTCTGGCTGGCTTTTCTTTTTATTATTTGCATAGCGGCCTTAGTAACTCATCATCATAATCTACCTAGCCTTTTCGGGTCGGCTTCCAGTCTAACCGGATGCAGCTGAATACCAGTTCTTTACATGAAGCGACCTACCTGCCTACCTGACCTCCACAACCCAGTTATTGGGTATACGATACCTCCCCCTTGGTAAGAGTGGTTATCTGACTTTCGGGCTTCTGACTACCCGTAACGACTGTCAAAGATCCGCGAATGACAGCCGGGACAAACGGCTTAACGTGCTTTCCGAAGCACGGAGGGGTCTTGGTATGTAAATATGGACACCCATCTACAGACCAATCGTGGCAAGCGTAGCTTAACCTGATCGATTTACCTGTGCGGCTGTTATTATTTAGCCTTAGTAACTCGTATTCTGTGTAAATTTTAACTAGCCACCTATTACGGTTCTAAAGATACAGACCCTATGACAAGCAGGCAAACAGATAGACAGAGCAGCCTTAGTACCTACGTTTAGGGCTCACGGCTCACCTTTTAGGCGAACGAAACCCTAAAAACTCTTCTTTAATTTACCTACACGTCTAAGCAGACTTGATGGAAGCTGAATTAAGAAAGTTATAAACTCATCTACGTTTAAATAAGTAACTTTTGGAATTATTAGACAAAATTAACTCAACTTTCTTTAGAAATTTATTGCTATATATCTTAAACTGACAATTAATTCGTGTACCAAAACTTTCGGGTTTCTGTAATAAAATAAATCGTCCTTTATAATAAGAAAGAAAGAAGGAAAGAAAATACATTTATTTGTCACAGACTAAAAGACACGATACACCAGAAGGCCAATTCCCGTAATTAAAAACGTTTAAAATCTAATGTACAGAAATTAGAGTTGTTTTTGACAGATTGAGGCTGAGATCAGACTGTGAACGTTCTTAAAATTACAAGAATTGCACCTCAGATACATACAGCAGAGGGGCAATTCTCGTAATTTTAAGAATGTTTACAGTCTGATCTCAGTCTCAATCTGTCAAAAAATACTTCCGATTTCCCAACATTTTGACAAGTTTTTGACATTTGTTTGTCGCCGAGATGAGACTGCGACTAGATTCTGAACGTTTTAAATTACGAGAATTGGTCTTCAGATAAAACAAATAAAAATCAAATAACTATTTTTGTAGTACTAATTTGGTACTGATTGCTTTTTGGCAAACAGAAACAATGGGAACGTCTAGTTTGTTTTTTGGATCCTTCCAAATAATTAATTAAAAACCCAATTTATTTTCTTGAAAAAACTTGTAGGTAGTCTTAGAAAAAAAAAACTTGAAATTATAACATCAAGCCAATTTTCTCTAACGAGACGAAAACATTACTCACCACCACTCCAATTTCAACGAACTGCTAAAAACCTCATTATACCAGAGTAACAGCGTTCCCCGGTATAACCCACAACAAACTGCTCCCCGGTATAACCCAGTACTACCCAGTGTTACCGAATGCTACCCAGTGTCCCATAAACAACATCAATTTGCTGAACCCGTCTAATTGTGAGAGTATACCTCAGTAACGTAACACCTGGAATGCGAAGCCTTAAATCCGACGAGCTTACGACTTCACCGCACCTGATACCGTGAGTTTATTCTCAGAAACTTTATCATACGAAATAAGACTTTATGTCTTTGGAATAAAATTGGTTTTAGCAATCGATTAGACAATTCAGCAGGTATAAAATGATGTGGGCGTAAAAATGATATGAGTGCTTTAGACCGTTGCCTAATAACGTATTGTAGGATAAATATGGCCCTAACACATATATATTTTAGGTAACTCGGATCGTGGTACTTTTCTTATAGTGTTAGACACTAAAATATGATCAAATTATTTCTGTATATAATAATAATTACTAAAAAGTAAGGTCGCTTTTTGTGTCTGTCTGTGTGATCGCGTTGTTCTTCGAAACTGCCAAAGAGATTTTGATGCAGTTTTCACCATTACTTACAGAACGTATTCCGAAGAGTTTAAGTGTATAATGCAATAATCCTACTAATATTATAAACGGGAAAGTTTGTATAGATGGATGGATGTTTGTTACTCTTTCACGCAAAAACTACAGAACGGATTTGGATGAAATTTAGCACACAGATGGTTTATAACCAGGATTGACATATAGAATACTTTATATCCCGATATTCCCACGGTATCGAAACTTATGCGGGTGAAACCGCGGGGCGCAGCTAGTAATAAAATAAATTTCGATGTTCTGTCAAGTCGTTCAAACCGTGCGAAGCGGTGGGTTGCTAGTGGCGAGTAATACAAGTTTCATTTTAACTGGTTGAATGTTAAATAACTGTTTGTAAAGTATAGGAATCGGACAACGTTTAAAACACTATTAATCAACGCCTTTCATGCAAAACGCTCCTTGCATTTGACACTACACATACCTACATAGGTATGTATATGGTGCTTACAGCCAGTACAAGGAGACACAACATTACCATACCTAGATTACAAAACGATTCCTAGTAGTTAACGTCAGTTGTATTTTAATTTATTGCTGTTATTACCATTCGTTAGTCTTATCTCACTTGCATAAATATTAACCACCAAGTAAGTATGGTTTGTTCCAAAACTACCTGATGAAAGTGTAAATAAACCCTAATCAAGTTAAATTCTAACGTAATCACTCAGTATATGGAATTAGTAACACATTCATCGGTATTTATAAAGTTTCAACTTCATATCTCACCACATTTCCATTTTCATCAATAACATTATAAAATTGTGATTGAAAATCCATCGACGAACCATGAAATTAAAATTAGCCTCAATTGTCAAATGGTTTTTTTTTTAATGTGATTTAAAATTAGAATTTCGATTGAAGTATTCAAATAATTAAATCAAAGCAGTCAATTTGTAAGTGTCTTTATAAATGGGATGCACAGGTACATGTTCTAATACATTTGTTTACATTTTAATCAGATTCTTTTGGAACCGACTATAACTATGTATTACAATCATACATCAACTGGTCTAGACCAGTTGATGTATGATTGTAATACATAGTTCACTACATATACATATACATATTCACTAGAGCAATACTTAGGTATTGCTCTAGTGAATGTCGAGGTATATTGTGAAGTGGACAATCTTAGCAAGATATAAATTTACGCCAAACTGAATTCTGACTTTGCTCCCAAGAATTACCTTAGTCTAACTTTGTGATAGGAAACTCGGGCCAAGCAACAGCCGTTGACGTCACTATCCGATCTCTTACTAGCTATGCTACTATCAGATGCGGCCAGCTATCTCTCTGCGTCATGCTTGTCTATTTATTGAACTGAAAACCTTGGCTTTAGATATTTTCAGATGCTGTATCGACAATTAATAGGATGTTAAAGTTAAGTTTTTTTCAAGGAATGGGTACGAGAATGGGTACCTACTGTACTTGTGGAGTTTTAATGTCAATTGATTTTATATTTTGAACTTGCCTCCTTATCACTTTGAAATCTGTAACCTTGACACCTTAATTAACACAAATTGAAATAAAATAATAATACCAGCCTCATTGCAGGGCAAAGGTTGAGCCTCTTCTCATACATAGAAGTCAGTTTTATTCAGAGTATACTATGTACCTAATGGACTCATTGCACTATTTACAGCGTCAGTACCCTTTGCCAAGTTTAATTTAAACGGCATACACTATACAGATAGTGGTAACAATTATGTTTTGCGAGGTTTAGTTCGAGCTCGAACTAACTTCTTGAGCTCTTGCCTAACAGTTTGATTAAGGGCCTGACGGTTCCCAAGTCGAGAGCTTCCTTATAAACTTGAACCACCTTAGCTTGCTTGAGTACCTACTTGTATCGTACTTCGTACAATGTAAAGGAGAATTTGTGCTCCTTCTTTGGCATGAATACAAAATATGGCGAGTGCGTGTCTGAGTGCGTGCGTGTCGATTGCGTCAAATCTACTCTCAATTCTTGAATTATATGAAATTGAATTGAATTGAAATGAACTTATGTTCATGACTGCAACATCGAAAGGGGAGGTTGTTTAGGGACTGTTATAATAACCATTATATTTTTTAAGAACGTGTGATCCGTCATATCACAGAATGCTCAAATATAGAGAAAACACTTTTTTATTGCTAATACTTTTTAATCGTACAAATGTCACAATCCACCCAATCACAGAATCTGCACAATATTTCTACCATTTAAAATGACTTTTATGATATAAAAGCGGTTATGATATAATCGTTATTTCTAAGTGGGGCACTTATAAATAACAATTATATCATAATCGTTATTTTTTAATGTTGCCAAACTAAAATAAAGAGTACACTGAGTTGCCATAGTGAAAAAAACATTTATTTGTTTGTTGCAATATTAGTATTTTGTATTTTGACAATATAATATAATATCCACTGTGGCAACCAGTGGATATTATAATTCAGTATAAAAATAATACATTTAAAATTAAAAAAATCAAAGAAATCACGACACATCATAGGTAGTAAGAAAATCCACCTACTGTTACAAAATAAAGGCGTTGTAAAAGTCAAATTCACCTAGACGAACAATTGACAGTACGTGGGTTTGTAAAAATGCCTCCAAATGGTTTATCCGATCGATACGAAAAGTTTACTAACGAATAGGAGCGAATGGTGCAGTCATTAGAAAAGCTTGTGTTTTAAAATCCATCAATATACTGCTGTATGAAATGGTTATCGACATGGTAGCATTATTTTTATCAGATGTAATATTTTTAGTTTTTGTTTCAATCATCATAGAATTGTTGTTAACTTTTGTTTTATAATACACAATACGTAGATACAGTCCACAAAAGAGTTAGAGTTTTTAGTAAAAAACGGATTGATGTTTTCGTATAATATTTTATTTAACTAATAGAAAACAAACAGTTCATTTATCAAACTAAATTTCATTCGAAAACATCCATCGGTTTCTTACTAAACTTCGACTATATCCGACGACCTTGCATACTTATCTCTTTTGTTGACTGTACATAATTCTAGTAAAGCCAGCTTACTTGGCCAGTGGTGGCCCAGAGGTAACGGCTCCGACCTTCGAGTTGTAGGTCGTGGGTTTTACTGTGTGTAAAAAATGTCATCTTCTCTGCTCTCAAAACGGTGAAGGAAAACATCGTGAGAAAACAGACATGTCCTAGAACCAAAAATTCGAAAACATTTGACATCTACCAACCAGCACTGGGCCCGCGTGGTAGATTATAGCCCATTCCTTTCGAACAGAGGAGGCCTGTGTCCCAGCATTGGAAACATTATAGACGGATTGTACTAGCTTGCTTGATTGCACAGAACAACAAACCGTAAATAAATGCCAGAGCAAAAAATATTACAACAAAACAAAAACTGTTGTAACGCTACTTAGTCACTTATGTAGTAAGTTAGTTTTTCCTGGAAAAGTTGTGTAATGCAGTGGTCATTTATCTCGAACGCCAGCCGCATATGCCGCCGCGTCTGCCCATAGCATCGTATTTTGTATTTGTTCCATATCTGTCGTGTGCCGCTATGATAATCGGCTTTATGCAAGTTTGGCGCGCACTGTATGTATTGATATTCGTTTTGTTGTGTTGTATGTTACGTAAATAGGAACGTTATTATTAATATTTGTTAATTTTACACCTTTGATTAACAATTGTACTAGATTTCCGATGAGCAAATAAAAAATAAGACCACAAATAATGTTGTGGTTTTATTTTATTGGAAATTATGTTTTATTTTTCCATAAATACTTTTGATTTTATTTGAAAGATACGTTTACTTTGCAATCAAAGTAGTAAATAAGATATTTCACACTTTATTAAACTTTATGTTTGAAAGTTAAGGTTTATAATCAAGTTATATGCAAATCGCGGTCACTTGAACGATATGTTTTTGTTCCTAATCCTTAATCTAGTGCTATTGTTGGTCGAAGTTTTACAGCCTTGAAAGCTTCACACAAAGCCTATGTTGAAAACGTTTATGGGCCTCGGGCTTTGAACGCTAACATTATTCGTAATAACATGACTTTACTGCCAACTGAAGGGTTCGTGTAATAACAGCCACACGGGTCGATTGAAGGTTGAAAGGTACGCTTGTCACGGTTAGCTTGTGGATGGGTGACCATCGATTACATATCGAGACACTTCCATACTTTGAAAAGCACGTTTAGCCCGTTAGACTGGAAGCTGACCTCAACATAGTTGGGAAAAGATTATGCAGATTTTTTTTCTATGGAGGTAGATTACGACAGCTTTGTGTATTGGAGTTTGTCAATTTGATTTGGAGTGTTTACTACAAAAATAAATATACATTATAAGAAGTTTTAGGCCATAGTATTCACCCTGCATATAATAATGATTCATTTATTTTCAGGACAACAAAGATCCCATTTGGGTTAGTAACAATAGCCTTATCTTATGTTAGTACATTCATTGGGTTAGTAACAATAGTCTTAACCTATGTTAGTACTTAACTAATAATAATGACAATGTACAGGTGACAAGTGACCTCACCAACGGGCTGTCTGTCATGTCTCCCGGCTATAGCGCGCAGAATGCTGTTGGGGCTGCCATGGAGTCTGTTTAGCAGCGAGGCCGCTTTCTTACGTAGTACAGCATTGAAGCAGTCGGTACGTGCCTCAGCCTCATATGCTTGCTCAAAAAACCTCTGGGCTAACCTATCATTACGTCTATACTTCCGCGACATAAACTGAGTAGACGTCCTTATCTATTCTTATGCATATGTAGATTAGTAGAGGACTAGTTACTCAGTAACTCTAACTGTATGTTGTATCGTTCACCGATCTATCCGTTTCATAACTTCCCAGACCAATAAACCAGTCGCGGTTCGGTTTGTTTGCAACACCAGTTCAAAAGCATGCAAAGCAAGTGATCAACATTCTACAAGGGTACCTTGTTTATGCAAACAAAATTTTCATCTCTTCCATGTTTTCAATCCCAGGAGAAACTATTAAAACGAACTTGGATATTAACCGTCGTTTCGCAAATCCGATTTACCTTTTTCTATCAATGTTTACCTCGATAAACAAGTTTGGGCTATCCTAAATTGCTGTCTGTATAGACCTGAAATAATTTCATATTTTATATCTTGTTTGTTCTTTGTTTTATTCACAAAGTTACTCTTTATTCTTGTTTTTACATAAAGATGTACAATATTAAGCTTTTCATGATTCTACTTTACGTTGTAACTTGAGAAAAGCGGCTTACTCTGCCCGTAGGCGCAAGGTTAACAACTGAATTTAGTTTGTAAAGCACCTACTATTTAAATCTAAGGAAATGACGGTGCATTATTTAGTACTAAGCAATGCCCGTGAGCCAAGAATGAGTTATGAGTATTAGTTTTTGGCTATACATTATTTTAGGACGTGGGGACTTTCACTTTACTGTTTATACTTCCTACTTATATGATAAACGCGAAAGTTTGTATGGATGGATGGATGGATGTTTGTTACTCTTTCACGCCAAAACTACTGAACGGACTTGGATGAAAGGACAATGACGAAAAGTCGTACCAAAAAGTCTCATGCATCAAGATCAAAATATTATAATAATTATTTTCATAATTTTTTACGACATTACGCGTCGGGGATTTGATTTTTGAACAGGGAATTTAATTTAAAGTAAAAAAGTATTGATATTGTTGTATTCCCTTTACATGACGTTCCTTTGCAATGATATGATTAACATAACCTTGAATTTTGAAAGTGTCTGACAGTAATTTCCACCATCCTACCTAACATTTGGCATTACGTAGTACGTAGTTAAAAACGTATCTACGTAGTTAAAAAGGAATTGAAATATATTACTGCGACATCAGTCCAACCATTGTTAAGTGCGTGGACAACGAAAATAATTTCCCTAATAAAACTAACTCTCTTATAAAAATTGAAGGGAGAATTGAGAACTCCAAAAAATACCTTTGATTATAATATTTGTGTCAAAATTGTAGAGGGTATATATCTAGTCACGATTATTGTAATGATTTCGATCTTAAAATGAATAAAAAGTAAACTTAATAAAAATGTCACATTCTCGTCGATCTTATTTAAGGGTTGTCTTCATTACGAATATCGAGCACTGGTCATGGCGTGTGCTTAGGGAGACTTAAGGGATTTAAGATTACTTGAGTAGCGAATTTCGGAGAAAATGGTATTATCATCACGAAAGGATGATAATACCATTTTCTATTAGTAACAACGACTTATAAAGACACATAAAAAAATTAGATTTGTGGTGTCCTTTAAAAAGGTAAAGTGCGTCTTATTCCCAAGATCACCGTGATTTAAGTGTTCCCAAGAAAATTCCCGATTAAAAAAAATACAATGAATTATTATTATTGTAAAGCTTATCCATATTTTTTATCTAAACAATATACCTAAACAAAATAAATCCATCCATCACAATTACTGTTATTGTAGGCGGTGGCCAAGCTATGTAATAACATTAACTGCTTCATACATCACGTACATAAAGAAAACACTCCCATTTTTCTTCTCTTACAAATAAAATACCCATATATAATATCGATATCTACGATATCTAGACCGTAGTGCTGTGACATAAGATACAATATATTCTCAATCCAATTTCGATTGTCTTCAGGAAGGTCTCGGAACGCCAGATATTTCCCTACTCGATAAATTCAAGTCGGAGTCTAACAACTGGACTGTCTACTTGGATTATCTGATAGCTTGCAGCTTAGCGCTTGAAGTTATTGCATAGCATAGACACTTTAGCAACTTGTTTTGTTGCTTAGATTGTGAATCTTGAAGTACATTTTTTTGCTCTGTGTATTTAAACCGGATTTGAGTTGATGGAAACAATAGGCTAGATGCCTAAAAAAATCTAATTAGTCCGTCAGTTAGATTATCAAAAAATATTGAACCCGTATTTTTTCTTTTGTCAATTATATAAAAAATGATGAAGATATCGCCCGTTAAAGTTCCACGTGACGTCACACCTTGCTACACTTTTTAGCAAGGCGTGACGTCACGACCCCCTACTCCCAAATTTGGATGCGCTTTATCTTTGTCATTTTTTGTTTGATTGACAAAAGAAAAATACGTGTACATTAATTTTCGATAATCTAACTGACGGACTAATTATAATAATCATTTTTTTAACCAGGCAACTACCCTATTAGTTGCATTCCGCGTCTCAAATTAATTTGGTTATGAATATTCATAATCTTATTGAATCATGGTAGCAGTAGCGGTATTTCAGAGCGAATCAATAATACATAATATAAATATTTCCACAATCATTATTTTGACTCAATTTCCCGAACCACGTTTTCAATAAATTTATAAAAATCCGGACGCATAAAAAACAAAGGCAATTTTTTATCCGTTGAAAAAACATGTCTGACCAAAAACGGTTCATTAAAACAAACCTAATCCTATTGCGGAAATTGTGATAACGGTCTGGTAGCGTGTCGGGTGGAATCGTGCGGTATCGGGCGAAGTCGGACGATGCCGGGCGGTGTCGCGGTGGCCAACAGTGCGGTTTGGTGTGGTTGCTGCACTCCCGCTTAAAAGTCACTTACTTGACTTAACATAACCTTTGATTGTGTGCTCCGTTGCATGGCGTACATTATCTACTCTACGCAGTTGCATGCTGTCATTGAAGTACATACTTATGACATAAGTTTGTTACCAAAAGTGACTGGAATGCGATTTTAACAGTAATTAGAGGATGATTTGAAGAACAATCACCATCTTTTTTACTATAATTCATTAAAACCGACCGATTCATTATAAGTGTTGTACATTTTTGAATTGTTAATATGTGTATTTTGATAGTACTCGTTTAATTTATTGAAGTAATTGTTATTTTATTTATTCATTCTTCAGCAAATTTACATTTGATCAACAAATTTTATTCAAATTACACAGTTAAAATAAACAACAGACTTTTTACAATCAGTGCTTTTGCTTGTTCAGGATTAATATGCAAAAATATATTTTAATTTATGATTAATATTATGTTAAACATCAATGAATAAAAATTACATCATTTTAATTATCTTGCGATTGGTTTTATTAATATAATCGAAAATATCCGTGTGCGGCGTACCGAGATAACTGGCTATCGCACAGACAGTTCCATTATATTTTGACGCTTGGCAATTTATCTCCCAGCGCTTTTTGTTGGCGATGCTTGTAAACTATGAATAGCGGAATCAATTCCAGTGTGCACTCGAAACCAAATGAAAACCAATACATGTATATCAGTTTATACGTTATAGCAATCATTTTGAGTTTCTAATTGTTCGCAGATTCATTGAAAAGGAAAACATGGGCTGGTGGATATACAAAACGATAAACCTACAGTATGTGATGAAACAGCGGGTGAAGTAAATGTTGTTAGTGACAGCGTGGTTTTAGCCATGTATCGCAAAGTAATATATGCAGCGGTGGCCGCGCTGACACTACAAATAATTGGTGCAGCGCGGCTGATGTGCCCGAGTGACCCTAACTGCGTTTGCGGGGGCACGCTCGCCGTTGAACTCAATTGCAACATCGATGGTGAGTGCACTTAAATGTTGACGCTTACGAATGCCTTTTAAAGCTGAATCGCAAGTTTCGCAACGTGATTTCCATTTTTCTTCACACAAACTTCCTTCCCCACTTTCTATTACGACACCGTAAGTGGATCACGGCATGTTCGGTTTTAAAGTTACGTTATAAGTGTCGTATATTTCAGCAATATTTTTACTAACGTAAAATAAACTTTCAGGTCGAACAGTAAAAATAAATTTACTACCAAACATCTACATAAATATTAAATGTGAGAACGCATCGAGTCTCGACTACAGCAAGTTACCAAAATGTGCCAACAATATGAGTTCATTTAAATCTGTCAGTTTTAAGGATTGCCCATTGCCAGCGTCCTCATTCAAAGATGTGCTGACTAGCATGGGAGTATCGAAGACAATGGCACTGATATTCCAAAATGCAAAAAACCTGTCAGGATACTTTGACAGGAAGCACTTTGCAGGATTACAAGACTTGACAAAGTTACTTTTGTCGATAAATGGGATCACTCATCTTCCAGACAATTTGTTTATGGATATCAATAAGTTAACATGGCTCAACATAAGATCGAATACTATAAACCTCTCTGAAGAGTTGTTTAAGCCATTAGAAAAGCTGGAAACTCTAGAAATAAGTCACAATCACATGACCAATATTTCTTCGAATTTATTTTCCCATTTATCTTTCTTAAGAAAACTTTCCCTGTGGCAGAGCAACGTCACCTGGTTTTCTAAAGATCTTTTCACAGGCGTCGACGTGCTCGAAGAATTAGATCTCAGTTCTAATGGTCTTAACGAACTTCCTGCGTCAATATTTAAGCCTTTAAAGAAATTGAAGAAACTGACGTTATTCTCAAACAAATTTTCATCGCTACCACAGAATTTGTTCAGAAATAATGCGGAACTTGAAACGGTGGTGATACTAAACAACGATGTCAAACTGAAAGAGCTACCTAAATACCTTTTTGGGGATTTGCCAAACTTGAAGCAAATATATATTCAGAGAAGTGGTCTAGAGACCGTGCCGTACGACGTTTTTGCCAATTCACCGCTAATTACGAACATATCACTAGCATACAATGACCTTTCAACCCTACCGGAAGCCATTTTTAACGATCAAATAAATCTTCTGGAGTTGGATCTGAGCTACAATCAATTGAGCGAGCTGAAGCCTAAATTGTTTTCATCCTTAGTGAGATTGGAAAGGCTTAAATTATGTCATAACTCTCTTGTGGAAATATCTGGGTAAGTAAAATTCGTGTGGGCTCAATATCCTTTTATATAATTATCAGTTATGTGACGTAATTTACTTTCATTACAGCCAAACCTTTTCGTCGCTACTTAGCCTAATATACTTGGAAATGGAGCATAATAATTTGAAAACGATTTCTTCGTATTTGTTCAGTAACAATAAACAAAGAATGTCAATATCGCTGGCTTACAATAAACTTGATTTCGAGGACAAAGAGTTGACAAACAATTCTTGGATGGTGAAAAGGGCATCGCCTTTTGCCCACACTTATAATTTGAAGCTGTTGAATATAAGTCACAATGAATTTAAAGTGGCTTTTGAGGACTGGTGGGTGAATGGCCATGAGAATTTAGATATTAGCCACAATAATATACAGAACCTTTGGGTAAGCGTTTAAAGTAATTCGAATACAGGGTCAAATTAAATTAGTTAGCGATACTGCGAAGACGTGTTAAAAAAAAAAAAAAAAAATTAATTTTGTAGGGTCACCGACCGCATTTAGTGTAGTCACTTGAAATATCAGTTGAAAAATCATATTTTTATTATGTAAACTTCACATACGAATTAGGTATCGACATCTCAACACGACAAAACTAAAGAAAACAGATTTTCTCAACTCATACTTCAAGTAATAACCTGCGGTCGTTGAACCCCAAAATAAACTATCAAATCTTTTTTGTTTTTATTTTGTCGTGTTTATTGATACTCAACACGTCTGCAGAGTTTCGCTAGCTACTTTAATTTGACCCTGCAGATGTTTTTGTAAAAATAAACTCTTGTGGGTAGTTTAAAATAATGTGTTTTGTTACAGACTGACGAGAACGCTTTAAAAAATTACCGAAACGTCATGAAAAAACCCATGAAGTACGTATGGATTTCTAAAAATCCTCTCAACTGTGGATGCGAGAACTATCTATTCATTGATTATTTACTAGAATATACAAAAACTAAGGTGGGTTTTAGATTTAAGAAACTATCGTTCCATTATTATATTTCAATAATATGTAGAGCGAAAGAGAACTAATACTCACAAAATTGTTCCAGATTGTCGACTTGAGACATGTGCGGTGCCCACTCTGGGCTAAAGAAGCCTGTTACATGAGATTCACAATACTAATCACGCTCATGACCATCGTTATATCACTGTACACAATTATTTTAATAGTATTCATCATCTATAGGAAGCAAATTAATTCGATTGTAAAGAAGAAATTAAATACTTTCCAAACTTCAACTCCAAAAAATTGTAAGGGTAAGGGATTCAGAATTAACCTGGATTTCTGTCCTCAAGATGAAGAATTTGTAACTCGAGAAATGTTACCAATCATGGATAACACGGAATGCCTGAAAAGTCTAGTCCCCCCGATTAAGCGAACAGAATATAAAGATAGTTGTTTTAAGAAGTCGGCAAATTTTAAACGATACGTGAAAGATGTGAAACCACGAGCCAGAATCGTCGTGTTCTCATCCAACTACTTAACCCAACGTTTTGGTCACGTTGACATCAAGAAAATACACAGTGAAATGTTGAAAGCTGAAAATACCGTTTATGTTTTCGCCGATATCGGTCCGGAGAACTCAATATATGCGTTTCTGGAAGAACAACGTGATGTTCGGAGGACCCTAAAGTGGGATGAAGAATATTTCTGGACGAAATTGCTCTTTATGCTAAAAGATTTTGTACTAGCTGATGAACCAAAACAAATGAAGGAAATATTTATCGCTCCACCGGAATCGTTCGTGACTGCAAATCTGAAATCTCTTTCTCTGTCAAATCTACCGGAATGGCCCAACATGTACGATGTGAACTCGCAGGCACACAGTTTCAACACACTGACATACAGCCAAGTTTAGTTACACTCTCTATACTTAATTTAGCGAGGTAAAGACTGACTTCTCCGCTACGATAACATCTGAACTCAATCATAGTTTTCGAATCTTCATTTCTTTTTTATCGTTATGTTAAGATGAAGTAGTACTAAATACGAATACGGCTTGTATAAAATTTTTATAAAACTATTTTATCATGTAAAAACTAGGGTAATAACTTATTGTTTGTAAACAGTTACTGTTACTGTGAATAGTAAGCAAACCCACTCGTTGTACTGCGGTTTAACCATGTGGTGCCTACTTCAAAGAAGTGTGTATCATCAATAACAAAGGCAAATGTAATCAATATGTAAGCGTTTATTTTAAGTAAGTGTAAATAAATTTAATGAAACATTAATATAAACGAAAACATTGAAGTTTCCTGGAAACTGCATGTTGTTAAGAGTTGTAAAACTGCAGCTTATAATAAAACCTGTACTTTAACAACAAGCTCGTTATTTTATTTTGCCTACAGCCTTTCAGAAATAATTATTTTTGAGTACCCTCTTGTGTTTAACGATTCATTTAATAGGAAGATATATTTTTATATTAAAATTCTGTATTTATTTTATAACTTTCAGCGGATAAATTCATTCGATAATATTAATGTATCAGTCGACCATATTTTCCGTTCTAAAACTTCTAAAGAATACATAATATAGTCTTACTATGTTTATAAGCACAGAAGTCTCTAACAGAACAACGTAAACATTTACTGCTGAATATTACTGACTGATTGGTGATCGCAGTTTGTTGTTATCTAGCAAACCTCTCGACTTTATCCTTCAGCCGATTTTTTACATGAGTATGGAATAGCTGAACTTCAGCAACAGTAATTGGCCTCTTGGTAAAAGAGCTCGTCGGGAGAAGTACCAACTGCCAAGCCGGTGCCTTTCTGCAGCTAAGCAACATTACTGGTTCCTGCTTAAAGGGATCTTGGTGTATTTACAACTGCATAAGTCACTCAACTTTGTTTTTGAATAGAATATTGTCTATTGTTGTTGTAGGTAGCTAACCAATAAATTTGGAATGGTAAAGTACCTCCGATGTTTCTGGTATTGCATAACAGATGTACAGTCACGAGCAAAAGTATGTATACACTCGGCTTTATTCAAAAGCGATTTACTCCTTTATTTTTTAATGAAATTTTATGTTGTTACGAACATAGCATTTTCGTACCCATAGGTTTATATAATGTGTCCTATTTTAACGTTGCATTCGTTATTTCACAAAAAAATCGCAATTGAAAGTTGCCAAGTGTTGACATATTGGTGCTCGTGACTGTACTCTATGTGAGGTATTTGTATCCACTTAACACAACATAAATGTCAAATAGTCAATATACCGTCTGATGGAACCCTTAAAAAAAAGCTACCAGAATACCGTCATTTAATACGTCATCCTATCTAACTCAGAAGCCGTATCAATTATAGAGTTAATTGAAAGGGTGGATAGCCTGGTATTGATTACTCTAACCTTCGAAGTAGGCATTTCCCTCATAGAACCTTATAGTGATCGGTATCTTTGTTGTACAAATAAATGGAAGTCATGTTCATTGATTTTTTAATATTAATTACTAAAATGACATTGAAGGGTTATTCAGTCACTGAGTGAATATATTTTATCTTGGTCGTTAAAAATAACGACAAAGAATATTATAATATAGTTTCAGACAGGAAAATCAAATAATAGTGGTCTGAACGACAAAATTGTGATAAACAGTTATTTATGATTTCAAACAAATAATTCAAGAGAGTCTATCCATAGATGTTTAAATTAAATCACTGACTATTCGAACGTAATTCAATCACAAATACGATGAGCCTATAACCCTAAAAGTCAATAAGCAATATAAAAACCAACATCAATATCGCATGGGAATAAATTGCGAGTGACAGTTGGCCGAGAACCTCCATCAATGTTAAACCAAAACCATGGCAAGGAGCAAGCGAGGGGTGCCGAGCGTAGCCGAGCCGTCAGCCGACGGAAGCCGAGAGGACCCGAGCACCGGTGGAAATATAACGGCACTTTTATATCGGCAATAAATTGTCGGTTATGAAAACCTATGTATGTACAATGTGCTGGTAATGGTCGTGAATAAATAAGCACGAACTTTTTATTTGGAATAGGTTAACGTGCATTTTTGTGAAATATTACATAGATTTGTTGAAAATATATAGGGTAATTTATTATTCCCTCACTCTTCATAAAAACGCTACTGATGCCGCGATTAACGTGGCATATAAAACACAAAATGAAAAAAAAAAATAGTATAAGCAAAGAAAATACTACAAAAAAAGAACAGTCAGACTTAAAACCACTGTTACTACATAAAAGTCGTTAAAATCACATAAAGCTAGAACAGATTGGTTTTCAAGATCACTATCTACGAGTACACTTCGACATATTAAGCTTTCTTTTAATGGCTTTCCACACTGCAGTGAAACTACTTTCTTTGATTCAATAAACGTTTGATACTAGAATTTTCTTCAGTATTGCAGATGCTTTTGGAGTCAAATATTAACAACAAAGTATACAAATACCCGCACCCAATTTTTTTTTTTTAAATCGTGTACCACACTCTAATTTTTTACACACTAGGAATTACTCCTGTATCGTGGGTGCGTTTACAAACATTTAAACTCACATACACAAATAGCCAGATCCGGAATAACTACCTGTAGGCAATACAAATAGTTGTTCCGTGCTGGAATCGAATCCGTGACACGCAGCGCAGCAGTCGATCGCTCAGCCACTGCGCCAACCGTGTCATCAAACGTAATTGCGTAACACACTCACTCATCAATCGCCATGTGAATAACTTTAAAGGATATTACTAATCCATTGCTTCATATGTTCGAAAAATTTGTCTGCTCAACAACGTAAATAACGCAATGAATGTTGTTGAACTGTCAAGATGAAAGCTATTGCTACTGTTAGTGTATTACGCAATCACCCCGCTGGAACTATTAATATAAAGGTTATAAGCCCGCATAGGCATCAGTTTATTGCTTAGAAACAATCGGCAGCTAACAAAAGAAGCCAGTTAGCTTCGACGAACTCTATTGACATTAATTTCAACTAAAGTCTGATTTACATGGTGCTATATATTAGCCTCTGGCATGCCATAGGTTGAAGCAACAATAAAAGTTACACCGTCTAAACAGTGTTTAGACGATGCAAGTCATTATTTTATTGCTTGAATTTTATCTTATGCCACATGCAAGAAAGTTGCATCGTGTGAACGGAGCTTTAAAGTACCAGACCGTAAAAATGAAAAGCGTCTTCTCTACACACTACCCTTTTAAAAGTTCAAAGTGTCATATATACGGCTGCTATATTTACAGGGAAGCTAGGACATCGACGCGCAAAGAATACTCATGAATTCAGCACATGATTAGACACCCTAGCGTAGAAATTTTTCGTCGGTTATAAAAAAATACCGCTGTTTCATAGAAAATTGCAATACCTACGCGGTTATAATAACCGTCGTAAAATTTCAACGCAAGTTCAGAACCATGTACTGAATCCATGCCTACAGTTTGCGCGTCGATGTCCCTGCCACCCCATACACAACACGTATCGTACGTATCCACAACAAAAATAAGCCACGTTCCCACGACATGGGCTCATTAAAAGTAAATACTACATATAATAGCAAAGTAGGTTCCATTTATTATTTACAACAGGCACTCACAGCCTATAATACTCTGGCCATACTGCACACACATTCATAAGCATCGGTAAAATACCATCAACACGGCAAGCTACTCTCAATCACATTGCGGTAACAGAATGTAATAATGATTCAGTTTTAACTGATCATAATTGTACAATCTGATGTTTGGTAGGCGGTTACATTATCGTTGGGATTGCTATCAACTGTACCTACATAATATGTAGTTTTAATTAAAACTGGTTCTCATGTATCTATGGATGACACTTAACTACTTATTACACTATGGTTGATTATAATCCGTATATCCATTCTACAGAATATACGGATTATCGTATTTGAATCTATCCATAGTTTCTGTGATAACAGGTATCCTCAATATTTTTCTGGTGTCTGTGATACAACGATTTTTACAACTACTGCCCAAAAAGGAGTGTAATGTATTCAGAGTTGATGTATGTTTTTTCATTAGTAGCTATAGGCACAACGGTACACTTTTTTTCTGTATTGTTAATTTATTACTTGGAAAATTGTTTTTGTAAACCTCAAATGTATTTTCTGGAGTTAATTAATTAATTTACTTAAAAAATATGACAGATGTTACGTATCAATAATTGGCAAAGGAATTGCTGTCATTGCAGGTATGGTATGGTTTACACAGTTTCTATGACATAAATAACAAAAACAAAGGGGCAATTCTCGTAATTTTAAGAACGTTCACAGTCAGATCGCAGTCTCAATCTATCAAAAATACCTCTAATTACACGACTGCCCAAAAAGGAGTGTATTCAGGGTTGATGTAGGTATGTATGTGAATTTCTTTATTCCACCATAACTTTTAAATGCCTGAACAGATTTGGATGCATGGGGTATCCTTACATCATCCCGAGTGACACTGGCTATATATTTTTTTTTTAAATTCAATATGGCGTCAGTGTGGCTCCATTCTGAAAAGAGAAAAAAAAAAATTTGTTCAATTATTACAATATGGGTATCAAATTGAAGGCCTTTTTTTTTGGGTGGGAAATCATCAAATGACCTCTCCCGCTCTGGGCTGAGCGGAAGGGCGTGTCAGACTTTTACTGACTAAAACCCACCCGTGTTCCTTCAGTTGCCTGTGCCAGGGGCCACAGTATCTCTTTCGAACAACCCGCAGCCCCGGCGGCATCGGCCCTAACGGACCCCGTCAGTTCGTGCTGACTTCTCTTTGAATTGAAGGCCTTGATAAGCATATTCTAAATATATATAATTTATGGACACCACTTTTACTTAGGTACGGTGTACGTGCAAAACAAAAATTTCACTTTTGGCTGTGCAAACGATTTAATCCAAACATATTGGTTAAGATTAACGCAACACCATTTATTGCATATTAGTGGAAAAAAATGTACCTAAACTTTTTTTTGCAAAGGCCAAGCTTATGTCGCACTTAGTCGCGTGAGACAGCTAGAAGGTTTGGCAATCAGCGTTTTGAATCCACGAAAAATTATTCACGAGCCACATGATAAAACTCTGGACGAACTAAATCACTGAGATTTTTAATGTTTTTTAAATTAAGAGAATTGGCCTTCAGATAGGTATAAAAGCTACGTCACCATGAGGATACCCACATTTTTTAAAGTTAAAAAAAAATCCCTTTTTCGCTTTACACGATGGAGTGAATCGGTTTACACAGTTTCTATGACATAATTAACCTTCACAAAAACAGATATGTACTCGTGTAAAAGCTATGTCATTCTAAAGATACCCACTTATTAATAGGTTTTAAAATTTTCGCTTTATATGAGGTGAATCGCTAAAGATCTCTTTTCTGAATGGGGTGATCCGGAGGGATGTCCTATTGTTTACCGAAAGCCACTCTGCGGTAATAACAAGATGGTATCAAGTATCAGAGTAGATAAGGTTGCTTACCTGTCGATTAAGACAATGCATATCGGATAGTGTGTGCTTGTGAAAAATAACCCCACTTTCCTCGACATACCGTCAAATATTCAGTCGCCGTTATGCCCGGGTTACACGAGGCTAGTTTTTGTAGCTAGGATAACAAGATCATCATCATTATCATTACAGCCGAAAGACGTCCATTGCTGGACATGCTAAGCACCTCCAATTTGACTGGTTCCGTGCTTCTCGCATCCAACGGGTTCCTGCGGCTTTAACAAGGTCGTCGGTACAACCTTGTGGGAGGCCTTCCAACGCTACGTCTTCCGATAGCAAGATAGTGCTAGTAAACTAGCAAGATAGTCACCCTAGCCTCGTGTATACAGAACTATCCTCATATTTAGGCTAGTAAGCTACTGAGAATGATAGTAAGCTAGTGTGAAAGTTTAATAGGATTGGGTTATATTTTGCTGGGGAGCTAGTAGCGCCCGTACTACCAATATTACTATCCTGGTTTGAGTACTAGCCTCATGTGACCAGTGAATATAGTAATTAATCGGATAATTTTACTACTAAGTCGCCGCAAAGCTATTTGCTTAAAATTTAATAGCATCGTGTAAACAGTTATAACATGGTGCCAAACCAACAACCTACAGTTAATTAGTTACCCAGCGTGGTAGTAGCGTAAGACACTATCAGTAGGGTAGCGGGATTGTCCGAAAGGGTTACCGCTGCCCTGGTACGTAAAGGGCTAAGGAAGGAACACGGGTGGGTTTTAGTCAGTAAGAGTCTGACACTCCCTTCTGCTCCACCCAGAGCGGGAGGGGTCATTTGATGATTTCCCATCCACAAAAAAAAAAAAAAAAGACACTATCAGTAGCAATAGGTTTAATTTTGACAATTCAACATCATTCATTGCGTTATTTACGTTGTGGAACAGACAATTTTTTTAACTTATGAAGCAATGGATAAGCTATATCCTTCAAAATGATCCAGATTGAGATTGATAGTGCAACTAGGGTGCAGGATACTACTTGCTTGCTATCCTAGCTTAAAAAACTAGCCTCGTGTAACCCGGGCATAGCGTCTACTCGAGTTCTTGATATTTCACCTCTTTGTTCCTCTCCGTACAAAGCTTTGTAGTTTGAATATTACTGAAGAAAGGACTTTGTTGAGAAAGGTTATCCGAGGCAGAATAGGAATAAGATATCTTTAGAGCACGAGGTACATCTTTACTTATCATCGTGTTCCGTTTGTTTCTGAATACCAATATTGGTTGTATTACCGCTTCATATTTTGCTCACATAATGGCAGTTTTTATCATTTCTAACGTAGCGATAACGATCGTGGACGATAACACAGGGAAGTAAACTGTATGGAAATACTATTCAGCCCGCGACTTCGTCCGCGTAAAACTTCACCCCATTGCATCGCATCGCATCGCCTGCCCGCGTTCTTGTTATTACTTCGTTTTCACTAAGCGTTCTTTCTGACTGCTTTTCGTTTTGCTCATCTCCTAAGGGTCCTAGCGTGATGTATAATCGCCTATGGCCTTCCTTAAGAATTGGCCTATCAAAAGTAAAAACATCTTTGCAAATCCGACTGGCAGTCTCAGCACGTTAACAAACAAATAAACTCTTCAGCTTTATTATTAGTATAGATATGAAGACGCTGTATCGTATTATCCAGCCACTGGGTTGTGGAGGTCAGATAGACAGTCGCTCCATGTAAAATACTGGTATTCAGCTGCATCCGGTTAGACTGGAAGCCGACCCCAGCTTAGTTGGGAAAAGGCTAGGTAGATGATGAAGGCGCTTTAAAATTTTCTTCCACGATAACGTTATAAAATGCACGTATTTCCTAACATTGTACTTCCCAGCCGGAGACGCCCACTATAATACTCGTATCGTCACGTTATATTTATTCATTATTTATTTATTATAAGGCTGTGTTTCTCCACTGCAGGGCAAAGGCCTACCTTTCGTTTTTCCATTTTTCCCGGATTACTGCGATTGTGGGCCGATCCTGTAAGAAGGAGTACGGGGGGTCTACTCCGAAGTAGTATCGGCAGAATGTTCGGCCGTTTCCTGCTACGAAGTTACTATTTGGTTCGGTCGGTTCCGATCCTACACTCCTACACTCTTTCGAAAATTTACTATGGTCCCGACCCAACTGAGCCGATCTGAACTTTTTTCGTATTTGTCAATAATATTCGGTTTGGCCATGTGTCGGTCCGATGTGAACATTCAAACTTTGCACTTCGGAGTAGGACCCCAGCTAGTCCCGCCATCTTTTTTAGGCCTGCCGCGTAGTCATTTTCTGCCATTCGGGATCCATTAAGTGGTGGCTTTTGCATATTGCTCCTCCGACATGCGACAGATGTTGCCAGCCCAGCCCTCTTTAGTCCTGCAGCTGTGCGGCCAGCGTCCGCTATTTGTGATTTGGAATGAAGTATAGAGTTCCTAATGCGGTCTGTGAGTTCACGTTAGAAATTATAAAAGTGCACATTGGGTAACTGAGAGCAGTGGTGGCCCAGTGGTAACGTGACTTACGAGACTTACGGTCATAGGTTCGAACCCGGACAGGCGCTTTATTTTGTGTAAATTATTTCATCACCACTGCTCTCAAAACGGTGAAGGAAAACATCGTGAGGAAACCAACATGTCCTAAAACCAAAAATTTGAGCACATGTGACATCAACCATAGCACTTCGGGCCCGCCGAGTGGTGGATTACGGCCCAGTCACTTTCACAGAGAGGAGGCCTGTTTCCCAGCAGTGGGAACGTTATAGGCTGATTATGTACATTGGGTAAAACATGAGTATCATGTAATAGACATTATTGTGTTACAGTCTGACATCACCTAAATTGAAATAAAATGAATAGTGGCATCTGTCGCTTGGGCATGAACTTAACATGGCTGAGTTCAGTATAGTCTATAACTAGATAACTGACATTTATTAGATAGCTGAGCTCCGCAGCTGGCGCCTGCGTGTAGATTTGTTATTGTTCTGGAATATAAACCCAGCCTTATTTTGGAAGACAAGCTACCTCTTTAAAAACATAATTTATCGTGTGCAACCTACAATTTTACAGGTCTTTTTTTTTTAGAGACGTTGCCTCACACTAGGAATTTCTCCTGTATCGTGGGTGCGTTTACAAACATTTAAACTATACAAATATTCGTTCCGCGCGGGAATCGAACCCGCGACACGCAGTGCAGCAGTCAATCAAGCAGTAACCACTGCGCCAACCATGCAGTCAAAAAATTATATGTAATCTATACAGACTGTAGGTAAACATTCCTTACACCCCAAAAGGAGTCAGCACGAGTATCATCTTGACGACCGGTTAATGTTATTGCCACTATACAATTCTCATAAGTATAATAATTATGAGAATTGTAATGTTAGATCATTATAATTCTCATAATTATTATAGTTTTGTGCCATTAAAAGGGAATTAGAAGAAGAAGAAATGCGCAGACTCATAGTCGGATATATAAATATAAGAAATGATATTTAGAAGAAATAGAAATCAGATAATAGAATAGAAATCACTGTATGAATTTACCCCGCATTCTGTTGACTGCGTCAGAATTCTCGAAGGTATAACAGTATCTTTCAAAGTCTATAGGAATCAAAAGAAACCCATATAATACCATCTCGGAAACGGGACCGCAATAAGCTGCTTATCCTTCGTCAAATCAGCATAAAAGTTTTCATATCGATATCAGAGCTGCGCTGTACAATACGGATGCATTATTGCAATGTTTCACGTAACGGTGGCTGTATTCGCGGCACGTTGCTCGTCGCCGCGTCGTGTCCCCGGGGGGGTACCAAACGAGATTCGTCCGCGAACCCCGCAGATGTATAGACTCCCTAGCGGCTGTCTACATTTGCAACATTGATTAGTTTTGAATTACAATTTTTGGTGAGGGAATGTTGTTTTTCTTGTATGAAGTGGAATGCTGAATCTGAGAAGGCATTATAAGATTAATTAATTGAGGATTGTAATGGAAACATATCTACGTATTCGTAACCCTGTTTGTAACACGTAAAACAGAAGGCCAATTTTCGTACTTAAAAAACGTTCAAATTCAAGTCGCAATCTCATCTCAGCGACAATCAATGTCAAACACTTGTCAAAAATGTATGTAAATTCATTGTATTTTTGACAGATTGAGAATGAGATTAAAATGCGAACGTTTTTATAAAAACGGGAATTGCCTCTCTGGTTGTCTTAAAACCAAGGTAGGTATTATTTTCTAAAGTGTAACTTTTCTCCAAGCACTTATATAATTCTTCTAATATCACTGTGAAATTACAAGGATTCACAAGGGACCTAACGTTAAGAAATAAAACTAATAGAACTCTTAAAAAGCACTTAGTCCTATTAAGTTCTATTTGAAAATACTACAGCATTAAAGTACAGTCACGAGCACCAATATGTCAACACTTGGCAACTTTCAATTGCAATTTTTTCGTGAAATAACGAATGCAATGTTGAAGTACGACACATTACATAAATAAACCTATGGGTTCGAAAATGCTATGTTCGTAACAACATACATTTTCATTAAAAAATAAAGGATTAAATCGCTTTTGAATAAAGCCGAGTGTATACATACTTTTGCTCGTGACTGTACAATACACAAAAAAGTCCTAAACTTTTTTCTCAATTCCCAAACCACTTACACTTAGTATTCACACGTCATTTTGCTAAAAGCAACAAAAAAAAATACTATGATAATAAGTCTGGCTGCATTGCAATGTTTCGCTTCGAGGGAGGGCAATGTTCGCGTCGCTACCCCCGCGAGGGTTGCGAAATGAGATTCGTCCTCATAACACGCAGCTGTATGGTCTCCCTAGCGATCTCTATTCCGCATTGATTAGTTTGAAATTATAACGGAAAATATTATAGCAAAATTGTGATTCAAACTTCGTTTTCCTTTTGAACTTTGGAGATAGAAATTACTACTATGTATACGAATTATGAATTTATACTTTGATGTCCTTGAGCTACAATACAGTGTACTGAATGAAGGTAATTAGATGCCATCGTAAATCCATTCTCATATTATAAAAGCGAAAGCATCTTTACACGCCTCAACCACTGAACCGATGCGGCAGTCTGGGACCTGGAAATGTATCTACATACCTACTACTCTTCATTATCCTGGATGTTTCTATTAAAAAATGATGAAATACGAAGTCACCGGAAACAGCTAGTAAACCACGTATATATTTTATATTTTTCTTTACTTGATTAATAAAAATCTTTTAAGAAGAAGTTGCTTTGCATTTATGAAAAATAATAAATAACGAACTCAATCTGCTGAACAACAATACCCGATTGACTGACCGAAAAACTCTTGAACCGCACATCGGGATCGGAATAGCACGGAGCACAAAACTACCTTTTGGAAGGGGCGACTGGAATCAATTTTATTTTAATGTAATTTTTGACGTTCAAAAGTGCCTGAAATATCTCTTTT
The DNA here is from genome assembly GCA_947507525.1 of Apamea epomidion. Taxonomy (NCBI): domain Eukaryota; kingdom Metazoa; phylum Arthropoda; class Insecta; order Lepidoptera; family Noctuidae; genus Apamea; species Apamea epomidion. The sequence goes on along the minus strand of OX382238.1, from coordinate 8,684,680 downwards.
ATTTTCACAGCCCCAAGCATTTTCTGAAAAAAAAAACAGAGTTATTGGTGAGTTGTATATTTTTCACATTATTCACGTGAATACGGAAAACATTATCCCTTTATACGCTTCCTCAATCCATTTCCTTTAGGAACTGAAGCACACATTCCATCATAAAAAACACAAAAACAAAAGAACGTTACAGCCAGTGACGTCATAAGATTGAGCGGCCCACGAATTAAGTACAAAGTCTGTCACCAGTACGTCGGTGATCAGGGCTGCTCATGAAATATTCATGTGCACGGATGCGGTCGAATGTACCGCCGCGATATATTTACCGCTGACCACGTCAGCCCGACGCCGAAATAATAACTGGAGGTACATAGGTACAATGTATACGTAGTGCTGCATTTGAGAGTTCCTTTGTCGTAATTATAGTGGACAGGGGTTCTTTTGATATAAAAGGAAAATGGGGTGGGTTTTTTCCTCGTTAGTCAGTTGATTGAGGAATAATTAAGTGGCGGTATTGAGAAGGGCTGTGTTTAATCCAATATAAAAACGTTCTTGAGTATTGTGTAGTCGTCTCTCGTTTGAAAGACGTACAGGGTAAAGTAAATATTTATTTAAAGCAGTAAAGTGCATTATAAAATTAAAAAAATTGAGACTGAAAACGTGCCCAAGCAACTTCGTTCGCTTTTTTTGTTGTTGTTTGTTTAGGTCTTTCCTAACATAGCAATCCCACTTTTATAAGCAGATTGAATAGCTATTTTTAAGGCAAAAGCGTCAGGGTAGCCCGCAAAATTCAGATTTTCTTAAGTTTTTTGCAAATTGCAGGAGCATCATCAATACATCTCTCTAAGTTCATATTACCCTATTGAATGATAATTATATATAACTGGCCTCAAATGACATGATTTGTATTGCTGATTCTAATGATTATAATCCTGTAAAGCCATATTTGTTACGGTCGTGAATCATATTTAAATCAGCATACAACTTAAAACAGTCCTGCAAATTCCAATTAAAAGTAAGTAAATTTGAATTTCGCGGGCTACATTAGCGCATGCCCCTTAATACAAACCATATCATATTTGTCGGAGAAGGTATGTCTGTCTCTCGTTAACATCAGGCATATTTTAATTACTGTGGTTGTACTATGGGTAGTGTTGGTTATAGCACAATAGAAAAACGGTTTGCAGGTCAAATCAGATTACAATTTACGAACAAGTTAGTCATACTAACGAATCACATACTGTAGGTATCCAATTCAACGATACGGAACACGAGACAGTTTCTATGCACATGTTGTTCGTACGATTTCCAATGTTACGATGATCCTGAGAGCTCTGCTCACACCGTTCTTGTAGCTGTCGCTCTCGTCCACCTCCACGAACTCAGGCTAGACTCTATCTAGCGCCACGAGATGGCGCTAGCGTTCCGAATAGTCAAACGAATTACTCCGACATATTTTTAAATATTTCTTCATCATCATCAGTTCAGTCGAATGACGTCTACTACTAGACATGGAGCTCTCCCAAGTGTCACCACATCGACCGGCTCTGTGCTTCTCACATCCAGTGGAGTCCCACAACCTTCACCAGGTGATCTCCAATAATAATAATAATAATAAAAAACTTTATTACTAGAAGAATGGGTACAGCAAATCTCCTGAAAAACAAACATATTTGGGCTTACGTAATAATGTGCACTTAGATGTCAAAGGAGTGCTTTAGCATTCGTACTAGGATTACCCTGTATCACGAATGCCATCACCTTCCTCTGGACCAGCTAGGATAGTTCTAAAGAAATTAAATTTTTAATAAATCCTAAACTAAATAAGATGAATAAAATAGTAATCAACTTATAATTTACAAACAAAGATATATGAGAAGAAAAAGAGAAAAAAAAAGCAAAAAGAGTATTTGTGTGTATGTGTATTAGGGTGTGTTAGGAAGTATTTACAAACAAAGATATATAAGAACAAAAAGAGAAAAAAAAAAGCAAAAAGAGTATTTGTGTGTATGTGTATTAGGGTGTGTTAGGAAGTATGTGTGTGTTTGTGTGTGTGTGTGGGGGTGAGTGTGTGTGTGTGAGGGTGTGTGTGTGTGGGGGATATTGTGTGTCCAAACTCCAGAAGGTATGAGTGAGTATGCGTTGATGAAATAGTCAGTTAACCCACTAATTGTATAAGTCTCTCAGATTCGTCGTAGGTGAGACTCTTCAGCCAGTCACTCACAGCGTTCTTGCATTGGTGTCGGGTAAGTAAGCAAATATTTAGAACAGCATTGAGTTTATTGTAAACCCGTGAACCCAGTATCCAATAATGCCTCTGAGCAAAAGCAGTTCTATGTCTCTCCGTGCTACACAGTCTCATTCTTTTGCGCTTGCCTTCTCGAAGCCGTAGGGAGTGTGGTATAGTGGCATGTTTGCGTAATGTTATCTGGAGCACAAAGAGTTGCCTAACAGTTAGTACCTCACACTCTTTACAGAGAAGTGCGGTAGGATACCTGAAGGGTTTCCTGCACATGACTTTAAGGACTGCTCTTTGCGCTCTCTCAATTCGTAACATACTGACTGCAAAGGCGCCACCCCAGACAGAGATACAGTGGCCTAGCAAACATTGGGCAAGCGCAAAGTAAACTGTTTTCAGTGTTTTAAGATCTGCCACTGATCTGAGTTTCTTGAACACAAAAATCAGTTTACGAATGCGGGGGACGAGCCCATCAATGTGCCTTTTCTAATTTAGCAGACAATCGACCTGAACTCCAAGGTATTTTATATTTGAGGTCCTCTTAATGCGGAGGCAGTCACAATAGGCGTTGGCAGAGTCGCAGTGATGCGCCTGAATTGTATACGTCTCTGGTTGAGGTTGGCTTCTTTGCGAAAGGGAGAAAGTTATGAATGCTGTTTTGTCTAGATTAAGTGTTAAGAGATTGCCAGATAGCCAATTCATAACAATTCTAAAGGTGTTTTCTGCATAAACTTTAACCTGGTCCCAGTTCGGACCATCAATGAGCAGTGCTGTATCATCGGCATATGACAAGAGTTTAGTATGAGGTAGGGCTAACGTGCATAAATTGTTAATGTAGATTAAGAACAGCGTTGGACCCAGCACGCTGCCCTGGGGCACACCGTAACTGACAAACTGCTCATTGCTAACAAGAGTACCAATCTTAACAGACTGACTGCGTTCCTCTAGATAGTTACGAAAAATATCAAGAGCAATTCCTCTAATGCCTATGGATTCTAGTCTATCGACAAGGATGGGCACCGAGACAGTGTCAAAGGCCTTAGACAAATCAAGAAACAAGCCGATGTATTTGTTGCCATAATCTAGTGTCTTACTGATATGCTCAGTCAGATCAATAATTGCATCTTCAGCCGACTTACCACGTCTAAATCCAAATTGATTTTGTACTAAAACCTTATTCGTGTTCAGGAAGTTAACCAGACGTGCATTGAGTACTTTCTCTATAACTTTAGAAATTGTGGTCAATACTGAAATTGGCCTTGGCAAAGTTCGTGACACTGCCTCTATCCCCACTCTTGAAGATAGGATACACAAGAGCTCTTTTGAGTACGCTAGGAAACTTGCCATGCAAAAAGCACAAATTAATAACATGTGTCAGGGAAGGTAAAATAAACGTGCGTATTTCCTTCAAGAAATTGGCCGAAATTCCGTCCCATCCTATGGCACAATCGTTGCGAAGTCCCATGATGATTGTCTCAATCTCTCTCTCATCGACATCTAGAAGAGTCATCGAGATACCTGTCAAATTTGGATCCTGGCTATTCCTTGTCGAGGGTAGCAGAATTTGTGAGGAATTTGCATTAGCCTCATTTTGTTTACGCATGATAGACACAGCTAGATTTTTCCCTATGTTAACAAAGAAGTCATTAACTGTATTTATAGAAGAGGTAGGATCATCTGAAATGTTCACTAGTTCATCAGGTGTAGATTTTTGTTGTTTAAGTTGGGCAATAGTCTTAATAACATCCCACGTAGCCTTACGATCACCCTTTGCTTTTTCAAATTCATTCTGGTTATGAACTCTCTTTAGTTTTTTTAAAAGTTCGTTACAAAAGTTGCGATATCCGGTATAGGTGATTCTTTTGATCATATTTTTACTATCTTTTTCTGATTCTATGTGTAATCGCGATTTCTGATACATTTTAAAAGGCCCAATGCACCTGCCAAGCGTGGCGATTATGGCTAAAAATATCAAGCGCAAGAAACACCTACATATAATTGCATTACTTATTTAAATTCATGATCAAAAGGTAATCAAATTAGCTTTAACAAAATTCAGCAAAACTTCGAACAGATTTGTGTACGAATAAATTGTTCACGAAACCGTAAGATTGAGTAAACTAAATTATGTTCGCCAAGGCGACTATGAACAGTCAGAGGTCTGAGTTAGCCGCAAACTGGGATCTATTTATACACAAGTTAGTGGCAGATTAACAAAGAAGTTATAACTTGGATGTTCCAGCACTTCTATTGTCTAAATGGAGATTAGGCAGACCCTCGGTGGATTTGCCTTATATCCAGACAGACTGTTCGCAGGCTTAGAGCTAGCATTCGCGAAACAATACCCTCTATAAGTTTCATAATGAGAGTATTAGACTGCAGATAAGCTGGCGTTATGGTAAACTTGTCTTTGTGGTGTGTAGTTTATTGGTACCTAAATGTGAAACAACGAGGTCTGATACTGAAACATAACATGGTTGATGAAATAAAGAAACATGCATAACGGTATTCTTAACAAGTTGACTGCCAGACAACAGACATAATAGAAAATCTATTGTTGGCGGACACCATGTGACCGCGGTGGCAGTCAGTGAATGAATCAAGAAGAATGAATGAATAAGCATGATCACCCTATAATTTTCCCATTGTTGGAAGACAGGCCTTCTCTCTGTGAGAGGGAGTGGGACATAATACACCACGCGGGCCCAGTGCAGTTTGGTAGATGTCACATGTCTTCGAATTTCTGGTGGTTGGTGGACATGCCGGTTTCCTCACGATATTTTTCTTTAACGTTTTGAGAGCAGTCAGTGGTGATGAAACAATTTACACAAAGTAAAGCGCCTGTTAGGGTTCGAACCCGAGACCTGCAACTCGTTAGTCTTGGTCATTACCACTGGGCTACCACTGCTTTTTGTTTACTTAAAACATAATAAAAATATTTGTTCAGAACACATATCGAATGTAGGTATAAGAATTATCAGTCAGCTTCTCAAAAACCCTTGTCCAGAAGTAGGTTATATTATACTCGTAGCTATTTACCAAAAGGTCATTAGTTTCCTGCTGACAGTTAACTACGCCCCAAATCTACAACTACAAGTCATTTAGTCCCTATTTATTATGGTTATGACTGGTTTCATGCCCCACTAACATATCTCACGCTGATGTCGCTACAGGGTACAATTTATATGTTTGTACATGGTAGTAACATGTGTACAATTACTGCATACATGAAACTGAAAGTGTATAGTAACATGACTCTACATATCGGTTAGCCTGAAATTCTACTTTACAGGGCAAACAGTTTGCGTTTGAAATGAGCTGTCAACATGGTTTTTTCTAGTACATCAAACTTCACAGACACGGTGGGATTACTGATATCTAATACCAAAAAAACCGGTCAAGTGCAAGTCGGACTCACGCACCGAGGGTTCCTTGCAAATTTGTAAGTATGTGAATAGTTTTTTTTTTTTTTTTTTTTGTTATGTAACTACAAATTTACGGTTTTGGATAATTTCGTTTACTTGTACTACATGACATTGCTTCTTGCCAAATTTCATGATTCAACGGTCAACGGGAAGTACTCTATAGGCTTTGATTTCGGAACATAAACGCCCGTATCTTTTGATTGCGTTGACTTAGAAGTTTGAATTTTTCACTGCTTCAAGGGATTGCAGCCCTGAGTATTTGATATATTCAACTTGACAACTCCACGCGTTCCTGAGATAAAGACAGCACTGATAAGCAGACAGACAGACAACGGAGTAATCTTATAAGGGTTCTGTTTTTCCTTTTGAGTTACGGAACCATAAAAAGAAAAAAAAAAAGAAAGACTTTTTCATTATTTTTAGTTACCACAGCGAATTATGACGTCAACGATAGCTACGATTTAGGATTTGATCTGAACCAAAATCCGTACCAAATATTGAGGCTTTCCATGAAATAACCATAAGCCTTAAATATTATAAAGTTCGTCTCTTCGATACTGTTTCAAACTGTTGAAAACTGTTGTGAACGGTCTAGACAATCTTATTGTCAGCTTGTGACCTAAAAACTAAGTGAAATGGAGTTTTGGAGACAGACGGCAACGCTCTATTTATCACGGTCACGGGGTCGATGATAAATCAATTACGTTCAAATTGTAAATGCTATTTTTAAAACTTTGCTTTTAAAAAATGTCGATAAATGTGTTAATCGATAAGACATACCATACCTAATTGCTTTACGGGTCCTATCATAATACCAGCGCTGTGGTTATTTATGAGCCTTTTTTAATGTGTTGTTAGTTTTAAATGCTCCTGAATAAATGCTGTTACTATTTGTATTTCCTGTGTGTTTCAAATAAAATATTTTATTTCATTCTTTTATTTAAAATTGAGCATAATATGCTAAATTTGAACAAAAACAGCGCAAAATATCGATTATCAAGAAGCCTTCCCACTTAAAAGTAATCGGAGATGGGCAGAACTTGAAGCTAATTGAAGCAAATTCCCCTAGACGGTCGACGACGGAAAAGGCGTGATGAATTTCGTGACGAATTGGCTTAACAAAGAAATTAAAAAAGGAGGTAAAGTAGAGTTATTCGCAGTTACATTTTTTTTGTGATAAGAACAACTTCTATATTGTTTTGTTTTTAAATTAAACCATTGCCGTAAGTGTGACAAGCGTGACACGTCTGGAAAGAAAATGTCGACTTATAGTGAATTAACTAATTTAAACGTGTTCGATGTTCGTTTTAACTTAACTAATAAAGCACTGTCACGTGTGAAGCGTGACAGTGGGTTGACGACACATGTAAATATAATGAAAAATAAAGTGACATGGAACTTCAGCACCTTTTCTGCTAACTCATCAACATTTTTAATTAATGGAGTTGTTTGACAAACGAAAAGTAGGAAACCTATGTTCTGCTGTAGGTCGAATAAGTAAAGGTCGGTATAGGTAAACGTTGCGTCGACCCCAAGTAACATGGGATAAGGGCAGGAAGATGATGATGATGATAGGTAAATGAAAATGATCGAATAATCCGTTGTATCGTTGAGCTTATTTTCATTGTTTTGGCACTTGAAACAAAAGAAAAAAGATAAAGAGAGAAGAAAAAGAAGAAAGAGAAAAGAAAGAGAAGAAGAAGAGAGAAAGAAAAAAAAAAAGATATTACAAAAAAATATTTTTTTAGACCTACTGAAAAGGTGTACCTTGATAATTAGTAAAAAAATTTGATACGTGAGTGACTCACGAATTTCAGCGATTTTACCTCTAACATATGATTACTCAATACAGTGCGTATGCGTAGTAGTGCTCACACAAAATTGACAAATGAATGGTGTCAACTACATCAAAGGAAAGAGCGTGAACATTTGTCAAAAAGGTTTTGTTTGTAATAAACCGTTGACGCTGGGAGCGTGACATGCATGATTGTTATGAACACTGAAATTACACGGATATTATAACAATAGAACCGTTATCATCATCGCTTTTGGATCGATAACAAATATAATTTAAATGCGATTGTGTTGCTAGTACTGTCATACTTTATATGCATTTTTTTTTTCTTTTATAAAATACCACAATTGGTGATACTTTATTCATATTACAATCTAGCCTATTAGCTAATAAGTAATTTAAATATAACTTAAACTGCTAAGTAACTATAATATATGTATAACTAAGAAATCGTCCTATAACGTCTTTCTTATTCACTATAAGTTATGGGGAAGACACTTGTTTCACGTGTTCTTTATAAGTTTCAGCACTTGCACTACAGTTTAAGTTCACTTACACTGCACTAAAGTAACTCAAAAGGCTTTTAGTATTCGCACTAATTCAGTGTTGTCAAGGAGTTGGCATCGCCTCGACATTCACGTGAAGCTGAAGTCTGTGTTCATGAGCTTCTGCATATTTTTGTATAACTATGTTTACGACATCCATTTTGAGGTCACGGTGAAGGTCGCTGTTTCTAATGAACCAGGGCGCGTTTACTATATCCCTTATTTTGAAATTATCCTTTATTTTGGAAGCGTTGTATAATTTGACGATTGCTTTGGCTGGTAAAACACCACAGCTGAGTACCGTAGGTCAATACAGGTTTTAAAACTTGTTTATATAACAACATTTTATTAGATATTGACAAGGGCGACTGTCTACCAAGTAGCCAATACATTTTTTTGTATCGAATTTCTAATTCGGTTCTTTTCTTTTTGACATGCTCTTTCCAGCGCACTTTTGTATCCAGGGTCATGCCGAGATACTTAGCAGTGTTCGCGTATGGTATTTGTTGATTATTCACACATTGGTGAAGTCAATGTGGATAGACTTGCTTTCATTGAGTTTCATACGCCATGTTGCAGTCCACTCATAAACACGATTTATGGACTCTTAAACCTTTTCTACGGCTTCCTCGTGACTATTTCCAACAGATATGATATGTAGCTGTGTCGTCAGCAAAGGTTGCAATGAAATTATTTTCTAGCTCAGGAATATCACAGGTGTATACAAAATACAGGACCCGACCTAATACACTTCCTTGTGGTACTCCAGCTTTTATCTGCCTAAGGTCTGAATAGGTATTTCTTTGTCTTATTCTAAACAATCTATTCGATATATAGGACTCTATGATGTCTGAAAATTGTTGAGGCAGCATTGTTCTTAGTTTATAAATAAGGCCATCATCATCTTTATCAAACGCCTGTGCCACATCAAGGAAAACTGTGGAGCACACATTCTTGTACTCTAGTGTTCTCTCAATAATATTAGTAATTCTGTGTACTTAGTCGAGCGTAGAATGTTGTTGTCTAAATCCGAACTGGTAATCAGGGATTAGATAATCAGATTCAATAAGAGGCTTTTTTTTTGGGTGGGATATCATCAAATGACCTCTCCCGCTCTGGGCTGAGCGGAAGGGCGTGTCAGACTGTTACTGACTAAAACCCACCCGTGTTCCTTCAGTTGCCTGTGCCAGGGGCCACGGTATCTCTTTCGAACAACCCGCAGCCCCGGCGGCATTGGCCCTAGCGGACCCCGTCAGTTCATGCTGACATCTCTTTGAGGCGCGCATGGAACACAACGCGCCGTCGACCCGGGCCTGGTCGTTACCGGGCGGCGAGCTGCCCATAGCCCGCCGCCCGCAAGGCCACGCCTACAGTGGCCGGGAGTCGGCTGTTGACTCCCGTCCAGGGCGTCTCCTGCGGCGGCTAGGCGCGTGAGGGTGCAGAGATTGCCCCTCCCTCACGCACTCCGCCTCCTCCTTCGCGAGCATTACTGCTTCGCAGAAGGGGGTGACGGCCTTCCATTCACTCTCGCTCCGTACCATGGCCTGGACCAGGGCCGAACGCGAGAGATCGCCGCCGCCGATCGCCGCCACGAGGACACGGCGGGGCCCCACCCAAGCCGGAAAGACCTCCACCGTATGCTCCACCGTGTCCTTCGGGCGATCCACACAGTGGTGACACCCTGGCGTCGCCTCAGCGAACGCGCCCAATAAGAGGCTTCAATCTCTTTACAAATAATTTCTCAAATAGTTTTGACAACACAGGTTACAGTGAGATAGGCCTGTAAGATGTTGTTACATTAAGAGGCTTCCCAGGCTTGGCTATCATTATGACTTCAGCTACTTTCCACATGTCAGGAACGTGTTTTAACCGAAATGCAGCATTAATGACCATGGTAAGCTTAACTAGAGCTTTATGTGGGAGATTTTGTAAAGCTTCTCCTGTAATCGAGTCGTAACCAGGGGATTTTCTCCGATTGAAATTACACTTAATTTCTCTAGATACTTCTTTTGGGGTAACCAACTTAATATATAAGTTATTTTGCACACCCAGAATTATCCTCGCATTGTGAGTCTGGGCTTCATTTGGTTAGAATATTTCTTGTAAATGCTCAACGAACCTCAAGGGTTTGTTCGTCCGTCACTGTCCATTTTCCATTTTCTTCCTTGATAGGAGGAATTTGCATGATTGGTCGTTTCAGGTGCTTCGTAGCCTTCCACAGCGAGTAGCCGGTTTTAGAATCACTCGTTAATCGGCAAAATTGGCAAAGGTAGCTGTTGTTCAGCAGTCTTTTATATTGTGGACATCTGGTCTGATGCCATCTATTTCTTTGTTTCCGCTAAGTAATCCAACGCACCATAACGATTCATGGACGTCGTCTCCACTTGAATATGACTATAATTTAATTGTTACACCGCCTTACATACTCGCAGAGACTGTAACACTGTACTGAGGCACCTAGAGTTCTCCAAGAGAAATAGCAATTTAACTTAAACAAACAAACGGTTTGATTAAAAGGGTGTTGAAAATTTTCTTCAACAACTAACATGTAGTCATAAAGCGTTGGCGATCGCAGCGTGATATGCGTTACTGTCACGGAGAATGACGTCACGCGGATATAACGGGTCAGTGAACCTTCAAAGTTTATTGATACGTTTGATTTTTACATTGACGTGTTTTTACCAAATTGCAAAAAGGTAATTTTGCTTATGGACGCACATTTTTATCGCGATGAAGAAAAATTTAGAGTATACATTAACTGTGGTTGTTTTAAAAAGATCATACCTAAAAGTCAACTGTGTATCAAATAATAATGTATTGAATTTATTAATTAATAATTGATTGAATTCTTAGCTGGACGAGATGTTAGTCGTCCGGCGGCGAGATGGGCAGACGACATTGTTGCCATCGCGGGCAAAACCTGGATCAGGCTGGCACAGGAGCGTGGAGATTGGCACAAGAAAAGAGAGGCCTATGCCCAGGAGTGGGTGAAGTCGGACTGTGGGTGATATGATGATGATGATGATTATTAGACCTTACACTAGGATTCCCTGTATTGTGAGATCTAGGCTTCGTCGTTCCGTTAACACGTTTAACGGCACGGTTGGCGCAGTGGTTAAGCGATTGACTGCTGCGCTGCGATTCCCGCACGGGACAAATATTTGGCCTACAAGTAGTTGTTCCGGGTCTGGCTGTTTGTGTATGTGAGTTTAAATGTTTGTAAACGCACACACGATACAGGAGAAATCCCTAGTGTGGGGCAACGTTTAAAAAAAAACATTTTTTATATTAAAAGGTACAATGTTACGTTTGTTCTTGGGATAAATTCATCCCAACTACGGAAGCCTTCATTCTGTGTGGTCCGACACGCACTAGGCGGGTTTGAAGAATAAATAATTAATTTGAGATACCTAAGTATTTACAAATATTTAAAACACGTTGAAATGTTACAAATTTTTAACTATATTTTATCTCTTTTCAGCAGTAGTGGCCTAGTGGTATTCGCGTCGACTTACGAGTTGTCGTCGTCGTTCAAGCCCCGGAAGGCACTTTGCTCTGTGTATTTAATTTCATCAGTGCTCTCAAAACGGTGAAGGAAAAAATCGTGAGGAAACCATCATGCCCTAGAACCAACAAATTCGAAAACATGTTATATCCACCAACCCGTATTGGGCCCACGTGGTGGATTATGGCTCACTCCCTCTCACAGAGAGAAGGCCTGTGTCCCAGCAGTGGGAACATTATAGGCTGATTATCTCTATCTTTTACCTGATGAAATGAAAGTATCTGGGAGTGGAATATTAAAAAATTACATAGGTATACATATATGTACATTATTCGTTATTAACTTTCAATACGTTTTTGAATAGGACATAACGAATTTAATAGCAGTATTTTATGCTACCGAATTGTATAGTGTCTGCTCGTGACCGCAGACTAATTATAGTGATTAATGTCGCACCAACACATACTTATTCATATTATTCATGACGGTTTTTGTTTATATGGCTGGTAGTTTATCTTTTTGAGCTTTTTCTACTTTCACATTAATGAAAAAAGTAGGTACAGACATTTTCGTCGGCTATTAAAAAACAATTTGCTGTTCCATACATTTTATTATTACTACTTTCTCGAAAGTTATTAAGAAAAAAGTTTCGTTGTTTATTAAAAAAGAATGTGCTGTTCCATACATGTTGTTATTTTTTTTTACAACGCATAGTAGTCCAGAATCGTCTACTGAACCCCTGGTAACAGGTTATGCGTCAATGTCCCTGCCACCCTGCATTTAATTAATACAGTTAACACATCTTTTTAACAAATTGTTTGACCCATTATGTTTTTAACTCAGAAACACTCATATGACTTATACTATGTACTATTTCATATGTCAAAATCTATCAATCAAATTAGCGACCGATCGATGGTAACACTGTGTGTTTTTATAAATCCTAAATCAGCAAAAGGCACATCCCTTCATATGATTCAAGAAAATTATTCATAATAATTTTCATTGGCTTAAAAAGTTACCAGAACAAATTGCAAATGACTTTCAAGGCTCGTAACTTTGCAAATTACGAATGACGAGATTCACATTTAAGGTTCAGATTGTGCTACAAGGTCGCTGACGTAAAAGTTATGCTCCTATAATAAAAAAATATTCAGAGATTCAGATACAAGAAAAGTATTTGCGGAAAAAAAATGTTACAGGAGATGTATCTTCAACTTTGTATGTAATGACTTCCTTTTAGCAGTCGTAAATAATATATTTACTAGCTTACCAGAATAATTGATACTGAGGAAAACATTCGCATGTATTCTGGAACTGACTGCTTAAGTAGTAATCTCGATTCAAAACTGTCAGTTTCCATACATTGTCCACTTATTTAGTTTAAAATCGATTTTCGAGCTTGATAATTGTTCTAGAATAAAAGCTTAAGTTTCTTATTACTTCGCCAGAATGTTGGTCTTCGCCAAAATAAGTTCTAACGGTGAGACAGGCCACTGAATAACAAATACAACTTGAATCTCGTAACTTACAAAGGAGGCTCAAAAACCAAAACAATAAAAAAAGAACTAAGTTTAACTACATCGCCTTTGTTTAGACTGCAAACACTGGTATTTAACAATAAAAGCGTGACCTTAAATCCTTAGGACAGGCCTTAAATTAAGTTTTCCCGCCCATCATCATTATCCGTATCTTAGAAAATTTTAAACGCACCCTTTTACGAGCTATGAGAACCCGCCTTGTTCTTGTCTCTTGGCTTTGTCGTAATAAAAGTTATTACCCTGTCTATATAGATACCTCTATATTGTATACTTTATTAATGTCCGTTGTGTGCAATTATTAAATAATATCTCTGACTATAAAAATACATTTTTATTTAAATTAAATGCTTCCTTTTTAAATTCGATAATGAATTTAAAAAGGAACCATTTTTTACTAGCTGCGCCCCGCGGTTTGACCCGCATAAGTTTCGATTCCGTGGGAATATCGGGATAAAAGGTAACCTTTGTGTTAACCCTGGTTATAAACTATCTGATGCCAGATTTCATACAAATCTGTTTAGTAGTTTTTGCGTGAAAGAGTAACAAATATCCATCCATCAATGCATACAAACTTTCACGTTTATAATATTAGTAAGATTATTAGAATTTGTTTAATATTTTTAAATTCATATAATTTTTTTCATGCTAACTAATACAAAATAATGTATGAAGAATAGTGTTTCGAACTTCAGCTTCAACTTTTGCTTAGGTTTATAGATATTTAAATTACCTCACTTAGGTACGCCATTAACTTACTTTCTATGCTCAACGAACAATATTGTAGCCTGCCAAACACGAGGATACGGTTGGCGCAGTGGCTGAGCGATCGACTGCTGCGCTGCGTGTCGCCGGTTCGATTCCCGCACGGAACAAATATTTGTATTGCCTTCAGGTAGTTGTTGCGGGTCTGGCTGTTTGTGTATGTGAGTTTAAATGTTTGTAAACGCACCCACGATACAGGAGTAATTCCTAGTGTGAGGCAACGTTTTTTTTAAAAAAAAAAAACAATATTGTAATCACAAAGTAACCAAAATTTAAAATTAAAACTCCATAAAAAGTGGCCACTTTCGTTCGCTAAAGAAGTTAAACATGTAAACATAATGATATGCATATAGCACACAGATTCACTCATATGTCGTCCACTGAAAAGCTGCACACTGTTATAAACTTTAATACGTTTGAAACAAAAACCATAATTGCATATCAAAGTCCGGAGACAGATAAGCAGGACTTTTGCTGGGTGCGTAATTTAATTAGTTTGGAAAATTTTCTTCCCCTAACCTCATCTGTTTTCATTACTCGCCCGTCCACTGAGCTCATTATTACTTTCAATATTGCTGTTTTACCTAAAGACCATTATTTATCATAATAACTACGTGCAATATCTGTTCTTTGTACATAATGTTTTTTTCATGTTGTTTCAGAAACTCAGATGAATTGAACATTATTTGAGATAATAAAGTCCCTAAATACAATGTTGTTGACACACAATTTGACGTTTTCTTAGCGATCAAATTGGATAACAGTAAATCTAAGCACAATTTTATATTGATTACAACATTTTATTCACTAGGAAATGCACAGATTCAGAGGTATCCACCCACTACTGCGATTGCGTCCACTGACAGAAAGGAGAGCGTAGTCAAGTTAATAATTTCCTTCAACGACCTGCAAAACGAAGTTTTTTGCTTCAATTTTTAACGTTCACTTCACAGTTTTTCAACGTTCACTTAAGACGAGGGCTTAAAAATTAACATCTTCGTAAGCTTCGAGTATCGTCGACCCGCGATGAAAATATAGCATCAGAGAGAAGTAGTCACTGAGAACGGTCAATTTTTATCTATAACGTTTCACTGCAGTAAATCGACAGTGATTTTTCAGTTTGAAATATTAGCGGTTTCCGTCCCCATATCTCTAGGGCCGCACAGCGACGAGACTGTTAATAAACACAATTTTTCCACGTCCGAAAAAAACCCGGAAAATCGAAACACAACAGAAAATACAGCCTCCTTTTTCCTGGGCTGCTTTTTACGCAGTGACATGTAGTGAAGTGACCGAATAATTTGCTCATTTGTCAACGTCTTCGCTTTGCCGAGGAGAAAAATGATTCAGTGAATCTGTCGGGGCGTCACGTCGCTGAATTAATTGAAATAAATTACCTACTCTGCGTCAACAGTTTAATCTTTAACGGATATAATCTGATGCTTGTCAAAATTACTCACGAACGTAATCATACCCTTAATTTCACATTTCTAAAAAATAAAAAGAATTAAAAGCTCACTTCATAGATGATTTTAGTTTTAGAATAATTTATAGCAAAATAAATTCGGAAAATTTTGTCCGAATAGAAATAATAATATTAAACGCTGACATGAAAAACAGTGAAGGGCCTTGTAAAAACTAGTTGAGCGGACATAGAAAAAAATGATTGTAGAAACCTTAATAGCGAATTCCTACAATAAAGCATTTTCGGGTCGAACAAATTAGCTTACGTATCGACTTTTTGTAATGCTCAAGTAACGTCGGCGCGTGTTCATTGTACTGTAAGTTTGCTTTGCTGTAGCTCAAACAGTTCGGTTAGGAGCCTTTCAACCTCAATAGAATATTCAACGGTCGGCCTGAGAAAATATGGCTCAATTGGAGCTACGATCCGCGCGGGATTTCCGCTTTAATATTCAGGCGATGAAAAATATCCCGTCATAAAAACCTGGACCATATGAGTTTTTAGAGGCCACGTATTTGAATATTGATGTTTATGGAAAGTGCGGAACGAATACCGCACCTTTGGTTAAAGGTCCTGTTATAACGGCTGCCTATGTCATAAATCTGTTGTAATGGAACTATAGATTTCTTCTGCGCGACATGCTGGTGTAAACTTCATAATGGACATTATTTATCATTATGTTTGCTTTTTCGTATAAATATATTACTGTTATGAACATAACGAAGAGTTAATTTTGTTTATAAATGTGCTGCTTTTTGTCGTTAAAATTGTAATAAATTGGTGACATTAAGTCCCCTCTGCTGATGCAGGCTTTGAGTGTTGTCAATGTACATAAAAATATGTGAAGGGGGATTCTTGTTGAGGTTCTCATTTGGTTGGGTAAAAGTGCTCTATATTTAGAAGTATGTTTGCCGAAGTCCCTAATATTACTTTTATGGATATTACGTACTTATTGATAGCAGATGTTCTACGTACTGTAGCAAAATAAAAGAGGGTATCTTCGCTTGAACACGTTTTAATTTTTGTAAGTAAAATAAGATAGTAATAAAAACTTAGCAAAAGACACAGAACGAATATTATTATTAAAAAGGATTACGTGTTTGACGTGACGTCTTTGGTATTCGAGCCCTATAAATAAATTCTGTGTATTCTTGTTAGGCGTTGATTAAGATACGTTTGCAAACGTTCCTAAACTTACGTAACTAAATAAATACAAGGACGTCCTAAATGGGTAATTGGCACCAAGTCAATTCGTTATTAAGAAGCACGACAATAATTGAAATGACTACTTGATCAAAATTGTAACGATGATAATATACGGCTAATTGGTAGTATAACAAGTAATAGGCTCTATTGAAAACTAAGCTATAAAATATATGAACTAGGGTGGTGGGTAGGGCGAATTCTAGATCGCCCTACAGTCTTCGGACAAATCGAGTCATCATCGAATGTGACTCCCGTCGAGACCACTTTTTAGTGATGTACAATTCGTTTATTTTCGGGAACACTGCCCTTGCATCCAGTGGATGACCGCACAGAACTCGGTCGTTCTAACCGAACGACCATAACACATGGGCTTTGTTCATATGGGCCTTGATGCCTGAAATAAATGGATAAATAAATAAACCGTTATAGTTTGCCATTAATACTGTATAAAAATAATTTCATTGAGAAAGCAGAAAAAAATAATATATTAGACTTCCGTCTTGTGTCCAAAAATCTATCCAATCAAAAATCTCGGTAACAGAAAAGACATGACACTTTTAGATTCAAAATTCAAAACCAATATGAAGAAAAACCTTTAACCTTTCTTCCCTTTTAACCTTTCTGGTTAAAAATAAGGTTGGATTTGTTATAAAAGAAGGCCGTTCGTGATAAAATTGTAATGTAGCATTTGCCAATGCTGCAATACGTATGAACTCAATTATTTCACAAAATTATCCTAAACCAACCCCTATAAATAAACATCAACCTAACTGAACCACACCATCCAAAAAAGTGTTCAACACACATTAAAGATAATCTTCCGCATATAAAATTTTCAAAGCATCTCTTTAAACTTTTTTTTTAAAACTTCAAGCGGGTGCGCACGCATGCATTACCGACAATAAAACAAGGTCCACTTAGCGATAGGCCCGCTCCAGAGAAAAAAGGCATTAAGGCGTAATTTATCACAGTTTCCACGCCATTAAACATGGAGACTGCAAAAACCGCGTACTATACGTGATAAGCTCCATGAGAACTGGATTGTCTGCGGACGTGAAAAAATGTTAGCAAATACGAAGATAATCTTTGAATAGTATGTGGAAAGCTTCGAGTTTTGTCGCTTTAGACAATGCGAATAGAAATAATAACTTTGAGTACAATACGTCAGCGAAAAAAATACAAAAAGGACGTTGTATTTTAGTTCAAGACTTAAATGTTGAGATGGGGAGAACTTAGACTTAAAAGAAAATGACTTGAAGAGTACAAAAATACCCAAAAAAAACCTTGAATATAACACTTGTGTAGTACTCACCTGATGAAGTAGGTACTATCGCCAAAATCTAAATCTGACCACCGTAAGGACTATTCCTGCTTGCAGCGCATATTATTAGTCGATCTAAAAAAGCTCCTCTTTTGTTTTACTTACGGACGCAGCTGTGGTCGTCATGTGCACGGGATTTTGTGTTCAAAATGGTCAGATATAGGTTTTGGCGAAGGTTGTTGTTATGTACATAACAAGACCATCATAGCAAATAACTCAAAAGCTTTGACCTGTAAAAAACACCAAAGCATTTTAATTTCAAAGCAAACAAATCCTTTTTCATGCTCTTACAGTTATGAAAGGAATACAGAGCGAACATTCTTGTGTTGTAAATCAGCTAAGCAGGATTGACTTGAGTTTTTTATCAATCTATTTTTACTAATTTTTATGAATAAAAATAAATGTCAAATAAACCCCACCGTACGCGAGACAGCGGGACGAGCCGGACAAAACAAACGAACAGTGTTCCACATTAACCCTGGATCGAAAAAGCTGAAAGTCACGGCGAGAGACCTTTGTGCAGCAGTGGGATAACGTAGGCTTACAGTAACAGTTAAGTAAGTAGTCAAATAAAAATAGTACCACCCCACAAGTCCTAACCAAAGCGTCGGTCGCGCGAATATGCAATCGATGCGTTATTGTGTCACTCAAACGATCACCTGAGCCTATCACAGTCCACTGCTGGACATAGGCCTCTCCTAGGCTGCGCTACAACACCTTGCCCTCCGCCTTCCGCA
This sequence comes from Apamea epomidion, assembly GCA_947507525.1. NCBI lineage: Eukaryota > Metazoa > Arthropoda > Insecta > Lepidoptera > Noctuidae > Apamea > Apamea epomidion. Next base: position 8,666,151 of record OX382238.1, on the reverse strand, counting down.
TCCAGTCCGTCTCAGCCACCTTCTTAACGTCGTCGGTCCACCTAGCTGGGGGCGTTCCACACTACGGTTGCAAAAACGCGGTCACTCATTTGTTTCGAAAACCGGAAGGCTTCCTCTGTCGGCGCATCCACGCGTTCGTGTTCGCCTAACAAAATGAACGCGACGGTCGCATGTTCACGTGACGACCGCTCTAGGTAGGACCCGGCCTATAATTGCCACCACAACAAGCAAAGCAAACGATTGCAGTACAAAATAAGAAAAATACGTGACCGGCTCTATCAAATGATCTATATAATGTACATATTATAAATGAAAAGTATCAGAAAAAAGAATCCAAGAACAGGTAGGTTAAATAAACGACGTTTTTACCAAAAATATTGAAATGATAGCATAAAAGCAAAACCCTCTCAAAGATTTGTTTTGATAAATTGGAAGAAATAAAGAAAGGCTTAGGTCGAATGTACCAAATGGTTCTGTCATTCAGACGAAAGTAAAATTTGAATAATTTACTGAATTTTTCTTTAGGTATTATGTTTAAATTGCGGTTCTTTATTTTTGAAATGTTTGTTTTTAGTTTTATTGAAAGTGTCATCTGTGAAAAGTATCAAAGTTATGAAGACCGCACCATTTGCATAGAATCATTTCGGCTTTCAACGTGTTTTTAGTAACATACGTACCTTCTACATATAACCGATAAGTTACGTATGTAAATTCTAAACGTTATATACATATTAATTTTTTTGACAATAGCATAATAGTTTTGCCAGTAGATTAAAAAAATTATTAAGTATTATTTTTATCTGTCTTACATTTTTGTTCTTATTTCAATGTTTTTTTACAACTGTAACCAACTAAAACTCGAAAGCTAAAATTCTGCCCAAAAATATTTTGTACCAAGCTTCCAAAAACGGAGCTTAACAGTATAATATGTGACATTTTTATCCTAGCATTAATTCCATACGTAGCTTCAAGCTGTGGTGTTTTATTTCTAGTGTTTTCAAAATTTGGAGCACTGCCCATCACAAGAGTAAAATGAAACGGGATAATGTTTGAATAAACATATTTCCAGCACATTTACAATGGCTAAAATAATGCAAATTAATTTGGCCTGTCACCCGACCTCATCCAAAAAGTAGGTCAACGATCTAATCATCATTGGTGGTGAACTTTACATAATGGACGTGCAGACATGGAGTCCGCTCTTCACCTATACCCATTGTTTCGTCTAAAGGCTAATGGCCGCGGGGCCGCCCGTGTTATTCAAGTGTCAAGAAGATGAATGTCACGTAATTTATGAGGTTCCGTTGAAAAAACCCGGTTTATTTTGATACCTGGCTTTCCAAGTCCGTTTCATGACAACACATAATGCCGGTTTTCACGGTAATCCATGTTTTCATATTACGGTTTTGATTTTTTTTTCCGTGACACGAAGTGGCTATTAACATTGTTGATGGGTTTGTTCGCAATCGTTTTGAATTATAAAAAGTACTGACTATGATATACTGTCATGGTAAATGTTATTTAATGCTTTCAGTGAGTTATCTATCGTATTAAAGGATTTTATTTGTGTCTAGAATGTTTATACAGGGTGGCAGGGACATCAACTCGCAGACTGAAACCATGAATTCCGCATATGGTTCTAGAAACCTAGCGTAGACATTTTTCGTGGGTTATAAAAAAAAAAAATCTGCTGTTTCATAGAAAATTGCAATACCTACGCGGTTATAATGTATGGAAAAGCTAACTTTTCTTTTAATCGACAAAATATTTCAACGGTTTAGAATCGTGTACTGAATCCACGGTAACAGGTTGCGCGTCGATGTTCCTGCCTCCCTGTACAAAAATGAAAAAGAAAATCGACATTTGAGTCTTTTTCAAATCATTTAATTTTCTACGAATCTCAGTTGTTTGTTACGCAATAAAATAAATGCAAAGTGTGCAGAAAAAGATTTTTCTCAACACGAACAAATAACTATTAGCGAAGAGCAACTTTTAATTACGTTGGAACAAGTTATAGCGCAGAAAATATATGAGCTCAAGTTGTATTACTCCAACCTTACCTTATGAAGATACTATTACGTAGGGCTTATAGGGAAGCTACACTGGAATTTAAGTTTGTTATAAGTACATCATGCCGGTTTTTCGCGAAGGTTTAAGCAGTGAAGGCAGGTGCTATACACGGTTATTTTAAGTTTTCTAGCTAAACTCCGCAGTCGCGAGGAATATTGGTATATCTAAACACGATAAAATAAAAAATAAATATGTTTTTTGGAAGATGACCGCTGTTAGTATTGTTATTGGTATGAGTTGAGAAAAACTATTTTCATAATTATGTTTTATCATGTTTAGATATCGATACCATCACGTCTGCGGAGTTTAGCTAGCTAATTTAATTTAACCCTTATAATGCGAACCTCTTTCGAACCGCTCCCGCCACAATCCACGTGCTTCTGGCGGAAACGGCTTTCGTTCCCGCCGGCCAATAAGAGTGAGTCGAAGCTTCTAGAACATTCTAAAAGTTTCCTTAATGAAACATACGACGCGTGCCCCTTTTTGACAGTCGTGTGACGTCCGTCAACTGGGAGCTGCGCACCGAAAGCGTATATATTTTAGTAACCTTTATCTTTACCCCGAACCCTATCGTTTATAGTATACCTATATATCACTGTGTGTATGTTAAACCCTGTATTAATAGAGTATAGTATATGCACCTGCATTTCGTCAGTTATGTGTCTTCAGAATGACCATTGATCAATATATGTAGTAGTAAATAAAGTCCTCCAGACCGTATTTAGGCCACGGCGGCCGAGACTAGCCTTTGGCGTGGGAGATATTATAGTACACAAGTGTGCGCGCAGACATAGGTGCACTCCCTCTTTCCTCCCTCTCATAGTCGGATGGGACGGCAATCCGAGACGACCGGAGAGAGATCAGGCGCTGACCAACGGTTTAACGTGCTTTCCGAGACACAGGGGTCTATCACACCGGTATCACACCGCCAACTTCCAAACTCCGGGCTATTACTGAGAAATTACTACTGTATACTGTAGTAGTAGATAGCCAACATCGTTTCACAGCACTCTAAGTATCTATATTTACTGAAATTTCTCCAAACTCCCGCCAAAGGGCCGTCAATATAAAACTTTTCAGAACTAATAAAATATTCTTAAAAATGTTCTCGAAAGAATATTAAAACGTAATCTACGGAGTATAAAAATGGACAGCGGCCAACCGCTGTAAAAGTAGATTGTGTAACAGAGTCCTAAAGAAAAAAGTGTAATGTAATATGGATCAATATCCCATTACAGCGAAACTTGGTGTGTGTTGAATATATTATGAATTAATATTGTACCTTATACTTTAGATATTACTTATTTATTGAGAGGGCTTGTGGCTAAGTAATAACAGCCGCACGGGTCAACCGATCAGGTTAAGCTACGCTTGCCGCGGTTGGTCCGTGGATGGGTGACTACCTTCACATACGAAGATCCCTCCGTGCCTTAGAAAGTACGTTAAGCCGTTAGTCCCGGCGTTTTTGAGGGACTGGCTTTTATAATTTTGACGTTCGAAAAGTACAGATTCTCAGCCTAATTTGAATAACTGTTTTTGCTAAGATCTTTGAGGCTATTTTAAGTGATCGCAATATTAGACAAATTTGTCACCAACTACATAGCAGTCAGCATGGGTCTCGTCGCGCTCGCTCCACCACCACCAACTTGGTCGCGCATGTAGACTATGTCTGCTCGCAAATGGATAGGCGTAAGCAGGTCGATACGGTTTACTTCGGCTTCCAAAAAGCCTTCGATTTGGTGGATAATGATATACTGTTAGAAAAACTAGCGATTATTGGATTCACGCCAAAGCTCCTTAATTTTTTTTCCTGTTACCTAAATAATCGTCGTCAATATGTGCGATTAAAAGGATACGATTCAAGAACCTACTTCACTAGGTTAGGAGTGGGTCAGGGTGGGACCCTTGCTATTCGTGATATTTATAAATAACTTACCGGAAGTTGTTTTGACTTCCGAGTGTCTCTTATTTGCGGATGATCTAAAGCTAAGTCTGAGTGTCGAAGCCGAGGCTGACGTGGTGGCATTACAAAGAGATCTTGATGCGGTATCTAAATGGAGTCAAGACAACCTTTAATTCAATAATCTAAAATGTAAAATAATAACGTTTTCACGATAATCACAGCCCATGATTATTGATTATAATTTGGCTGACGCTCCTTTGAATAGAGTTTATGAGATTAGGGATTTAGGATTAGAATTAGATTGCAAATTAGACTTCCACACGCACGTTACCAAAATTTGCAAATCTGCACAGAAAACGTTTTTGGTGGGTTTTTTCATGAGGACTGCATCACAGTTCAATAACATAGGAGTTGCAAAAGTATTATACGTTGCTTATGTGGGCAGTAAACTTGAGCATGGTGCTGTTATTTTTAATCCTTATGAGGAAAAGTATGCTCTAATGATTGAAAAATACAACGTATATTTGCTCGATGGATACACAGGATACAGTACGGATACTATCCCTACCTATATCCTTCTTTATATGTCTTGGGTATGGTGGACATGGAATCGTTAAAATTTAGAATGGCTATGTCTCAAGTTGCGCAATATCTGTCGATAATTTGTAACAAAGTCGATAGTCCCCAAATACTAGAGCGAGTCCGTATCTTGGTCAAAGTCAAAGTCAAAGTATTTATTAGTGTGTTTTTTGGTGATACAATAGGTCTTATAATTAGGATATGGTTACTAAAAAAACTACCCATTAGGGCTTACACTATTTAGCAATTTAAGAATATAAAATCAATATTACATACAAATTAACATACATTTCAATAGGTAGGTACTTCGAATACAATCTATTTTTATAATAACCATTTTGAATACAATTAATAAGTCCTGTTTTTGAATTGTCAAGCATAAATACATAATTATCATTTAGTTTACTTATTACATTTTGTCAAAAAGGAATTCGTCAATGGTATAATAGCATTTTTCAGTCATTAAGTTATTTAATCTCCGTTTAAATTGTGTCAAGTTAAGATCTTTAATATTATTTGGTATTTTGTTGAAGATCTTCGGGGCCATACAGAGGATGCTTTTGTGCATAAGAGCGGTCTTTGAAGGTCTTAGACATAATTCATGACGATATTCTTGTCTTGTCGATCTATATCGTTGCTCTGAAGCTTTCTTAAACAGTTCGCTATTTTTCTTGACAAACAATGCTGTCTCGTAAATGTAAATACACGGTAATGTTAGTATTTTAAGTTGTTTGAAATGCGGTTTGCAACTTTCCGTTGATTTGAGACTGAATATTGATCTAATGCACCTCTTCTGTGCTTTAAAAATGTTCTCTTTTTCGCAGGAATTTGCCCAAAAAATTACTCCGTAACGTAATATGGAATCTACATAGCCATAATACGCAGCCTGATTAACTATTTTCTTAAGTTTATATAAAGCAAAGGCGAACCTACTTAATCTTGTTATAATAATTGATGCATGTTGTTTCCAAGTCAGTTTAGAGTTAATTGTCAAGCCTAAAAATTTTATATGTCCTACTTCATCAATTCTGGTATCGTCAAAAGATATAATTATGTCAGGAGCGGTCAATCTTTGTCGAAATTGCATAATTTTAGTTTTATTTAAATTTAATTTTAAATTATTATGTTCGTGCCAGTTAATTGATTGTTGCAATGCGTCTTTGATGTCACATTCGTAGTTTCTATTTTTATTCATTCTTACTATTACCGTGCTGTCATCAGCAAAAAGAACCATAGGAAAAGCGACGTGTTTTGGGAAGTCATTTATATATGCTAAAAACATCGGCGGACCCAATACGCTGCCCTGTGGGACGCCAAAAGCGATTTTACGTTTTCCTGAAATATATTTAAGTTCTTTTTTGTCCTTTTTAGAAATCCGTCTAATTTCTGTGCACTGCGTTCTATTGTCTAAATAAGACTGTATAAGAGAAAGTGCATTGCCCCTTATTCCATAAGCATTAAGTTTATGTAGAAGTATTTTATGATCAACTAGGTCGAATGCTTTCGTCATGTCCATAAATATGGCGCTAATAGGAGTCCTTTCATCAATATCTGTCATAATAGTATTGAGAAAGTCTATAAATAGATAGCCATATTTATAGATTTGTTTTTTCTAAGACCCTTCTGCTCCTTTACCAAGATGTTGTGTTTCGTGAAAAAGGAACACATACGGTGATAGATAGCCTTCTCAAATATTTTTGATATTACTGGTATTAGGGCAATGGTTCTATAGTTATTAATATCAGTTTTGTCATTCTTTTTAAATAAGGGCTTAATTATTGTTGGTTTTAGTTTATCAGGATAAATTCCAGAGCTGATACTAACATTAATGATGTGGCAAATGGGGCCAGATATCACATCGGAGATAAATTTTAATACTCTTGTAGAAATAGCATCATACCCTACGCTAACTTTATTTTTTAAATCCAGTATTATTCGGTATACTTCATTTGGTGTAGTTGGGGCCAAAAACATTGATTCACAACATGTATTCGGTATCTCATAGCTCGCAGATCTTGAAGCCTTCGAAAGTAATTCTGCTTGATTCACAAAGTGATCGTTAAATGTGTTAGCTATGTCACTGGGGTTTGTTATTGTAACCCCGTTATTCTTTATTTCTGTTATATGTTCAAAGGGAGGGCAATGTTTATTTTCATTTATAATCTTCCATGTATCTTTTGATTTATTTGTTGATGTCATTATCTTATGGTTATTTTTTGCCTTTTGAGTCAGTTTTATTATTTTCTTTAGTTTTTGTGAGTAATTTTTAAGTTAAGTTAAGTTATTGGTATTAGGTTTTGCTCGTAGTTGCCAAAGAAGTTGTCTTTTATTTTTGCTACAGCGTCTTATACCGGGTGTTAACCAATTCGGATTCCTTTTTAACTTAATTTTTTTGTTGATCAAGGGGAAACATAAGTCATAAAACAGCTGGAATACTTCCATAAAATATTGTACGCTACATTAGGATCATCAGCTTGATAAATATCACAAAACGATAAAGGAGTTAAACATGATCTAAATTTCATAAGGTTACCGTGACTGTAATCACGCGCTGTAATACTCCAACTGTTAATAATTGTACACGTTTTTTTAACGGGGATCTTTAAGATTTGGGCTGTGTGGTCTGACATGTCAAGGTCAATTACTTGATGGACACACTTTTGCGTAAAATTGTGCGCAAAATTATCTATACATGTGTTACTTTGTAACCTAGTGGGCTGGTCAATTTGCAATTTTAGATTATAGCTTAATAGGTAGTTGGTAAACTCAACGAAAGTTCTATTTTTTTTCAATATGTCTATGTTAAAGTCACCACACATAATGATATTCTTGCACGCCTTGTAACAAATCTTAGGTAAGAGAGTATTTAATTTTGAGTAAAATGTATCAAGATTATTTGATTTAGGTACTCTGTAAATACATACAACGATAATGTTATCCTGTGTTAATTCGATTGCGCAGCACTCGAAAACTCCCTGAATCGAAAGTTTCCTGATATCTTCAAGTTCTCTATATTGATGGCCGTTCTTTATTAATATGCACGCTCCTCCTCTTTTTGTGTCTCTAGAGTAGCACGCTGCCAAATTATAATTAGGTAAAGTGAGAAGGTCTTCATATCCAGTTTCCATGAAGTGTTCGGTCACACAGATAACGTCGATGCTGTTTTGAAGGTCAAGTAGGTGCAAGAATAATTGGTCTGCTTTATTTATTAATCCTGCGATGTTATGATGCATTATTGACAGATAATTATAGAAAAAAATGCTTTGAAATGGTCGATTTCGTTGTTCGATTCCATTGGTATGGTCCCTGGGAACATACCAATGGAATCGAAGGGTCAGGTAACGTTCTCATGTGTGTGTGTTTTCATGGTCCTCGGGACGCGCCACCGTCGGGTTCACAAATAACGGCGGGAGGGGTTCACATCGGCGTCGAGCTGACGATGAAGTACCTGGGACTCGTCCTCGACAGCCGGTGGAATTTCGTGGAGCACTTCCGACGTTTGGCTCCCAGACTGGAGCGGGCCGGGGCTGCCTTGAGGCGGCTCCTTCCCAATCTAGGGGGACCAAACGCCTCCTGCCGGAGGCTCTATGCGGGGGTCGTGCGGGCCATGGCCCTTTACGGGGCACCGATATGGGCGCGATCTTTGAGGCGGCGACCAGCCCGCCGGTTGATCGCGTCCCAAAGGGTCATGGCTGTCCGGCTCATCCGAGGATACCGCACGGTCTCCGCTGAGGCGGCGAGCCTCCTTGCCGGATTGCCGCCATGGGATCTGGAGGCCAAAGTCCTCGCCCACATATGGGAGTGGCGAGAGGAGGCAAAACGCCGGGGCGTTGCTCCGCTGCCGCGAGAAATCACGGCACAGCGGACAGAGCTCCGGCGGGATCTCATAGCGGCATGGAGAGTGCGATTGTCGCAACCCAGCGCTGGGCACGCCACAATTGCGGCGATAAGTCCCCTCTTTGAGGAGTGGCTAGAGAGGCGCCACGGCGCCCTTACCTTCCGCCTGACGCAGGTCCTCACCGGACACGGTTGTTTCGGGAGGTTCCTGTTCAGGATAAAGCGGGAGGAAACGCCAGGGTGTCACCACTGTGGGGATCGCCCGGAGGACACGGTGGAGCATACGGTGGAGGTCTGCCCGGCTTGGGCGGGACCCCGCCGTGTCCTCTTGGCGGCGATCGGCGGCGGCGACCTCTCGCGTCCGGCCCTCATACAGGCCATGGTCCGGAGCGAGAGTGAATGGGAGGCCGTCACCTCCTTCTGCGAAGCAGTTATGCTCGCGAAGGAGGAGGCGGAGCGTGCGAGGGAGAGGCAATCGCTGCACCCTCGCGCTCCTAGCCGCCGCAGGAGACGCCCTGGACGGGAGTCAACAGCCGACTCCCGGCCACCGTAGGCGCGGGCTTGCGGGCGGCGAGCTATGGGCAGCTCGCCGCCCGGTAAGGACCAGGCCCGGGTCGACGGCGCGTTGTGTTCCACGCGCGCCTCAAAGAGCTGTCAGCACGAACTGACGGGGTCCGCTAGGGCCGATGCCGCCGGGGCTGCGGGTTGTTCGAAAGAGATACCGTGGCCCCTGGCACAGGCAACTGAAGGAACACGGGTGGGTTTTAGTCAGTAAAAGTCTGACACTCCCTTCTGCTCCGCCCAGAGCGGGAGGAGTCATTTGATGATTTCCCACCCAGAAAAAAAAAAAAAAAAAAAAGGGTCAGGTAACGCCGCGCCGCCGCCCGCGGCTGCTGGAGCCGCCCACCGCGCGCACCGAGCGCAGGCGACACGCGCCCACCAACCGCGCACTCCGCTCTATCGGGGACATACTTGCTCAGCACCACGAACTGGACTTATTTGCCGATGGATTAGGACATTTATATAATAAATTTCGTATAATTTTAAATGACATATTATAGCCATACCTAATAACTGAATTGAATTGAACTGATTACTATTAATTGACACTAAACTGACAATTTATTCTATGTATTAATTCATCGTTGTAATTTATTTTTATAATTATTTATAGACTTGGACATTATTGCTATTTTTATAAAATCTATTAGATAAGGTGACGAGAATGTGTAATATACATATTAAGCCATAATTGAATTGTATGGAAATTAATCGTATGAGCGTTTTGGATGTCAAATCTGTTAGCTCGTAAGACCAATTGAATAAATAAATAAATTACCAAGGGGTATCGTATTACTGTCAGGGCTGCGGGTTGTTCGAAAGAGATACCGTGGCCCCTGGCACAGGCAACTGAAGGAACACGGATGGGTTTTAGTCAGTAAAAGTCTGACACGCCCTCCAGCTCCACCCAGAGCGGGAGACGTCATTTGATGATTTCCCACCCAAAAAAAAAGGGGTATCGTATTACCCAGTGACTGAGTTGTGGAGGTCAGATAGGCAGCCGCTCCATGTAAAATACTGGTATTCAGCTGCATCCGGTTAGACTGTAAGCCGACTCCAACATAGTCGGGAAAAGGCTAGATAGATGATAATGATGATATAACCTATTTATATACTTGAGTATTATTTACAATACATTAAGTTATCTTTTAATTATTTCTTATTATTATTAACTCCTGTTAAATAGAGCACCTGCCATCTTATCGCTACACCACCCTTGGTTGACTGGTAGAGAATGCCTAAGACATTAACTTAACTGCTTCAAGAATCGACTGGACAGATTAAATATCTCCAAGCTATACGATACACACGTATCAGCATAATAGCTGCTAGTGTGTCTAACTAAATAATAATAATAATAATTAAATCTACCTTTAAATAAATATAATTTATTTTACTACGTGTATAAGCGTTCCTTTCTCAAAAAAACCAAGAAGTATAAGCTGCAATTTATTTTTTGTATTCAGTATTAAACATCATATGGTCTGTCGAAGCTTGATAGCTAGTATCAAATGAAGGAAAATCTGACAAATCTTCATCGAACGGTATTTATACCTACACTTCAAACACATATACGAAATCACTCTAACCAAATATTTTATTTAATATTTTGAAAAAGGTACCGTACCTACTTCTTTATAATATTTTTTAGACAAATGTTTTTTTTTTAAATCAATCAAAAGGAAGAATCGAAGGTGTTATTATTCGTATCGACAATATCAAAGTTCTATTATATTTTGATAACAATCAGATGTTATTTATAACATCCAACAGGATGTGTTCGAGACCGATGTTTGAGGAAACAACGAATACTATGGCATGGAAACTCTTACAAAATTACAAGGCGTTGCCAAAACAACAGATGGGAAATCCCTCTTCTGCCCTTCCTAGAAATCGTACAATCCCAACATTTAAACATGCTCAATGCATAGAATTTTGATACAGTTATCGGCAAAATCGAAATAGGCAAATTTCTTTGTCACAAAGCCTTTTCGCTTTTCGATCAGTATCGACATGACGCAATTTATCTTTGTGACTGTACTTTATCGACAATAAGTATGTGCCTATATGAGATTGTATTAGGTTTTTATGGTTCCGTCAGAATGGAAAACCCTCTTTGTGAAGCCTTTCGTCCATCAGACAAAGACTCATTTTTTTAGAATCTGAAATCGAAATAAAATCTGATTGTTTTTAAATTATACAAACTTAATGGATGGTGGTATTACACGAAATAGATGGAAAAAGAAATGAGTACATAAGGGGACCTCTAAAAGTGGCACCGGTAACTGAACAGTTGTACGGAAATCGGTTGTCATGGTATGGGCATCTGATACGGAGGGATGAAGAAAATGTCGTGAAGAAAGTTTTGAGTATGAATCTCGATGGCTATAAAATTAGGGGAAGACCAAAGATGGCACGATGGCATGACTGTATGAATGATGATAATTATAGTTAGAAAGGGGGTGACTACCGATATGGCGAGTAGGTAATAGAGAAGTATGGAAGAAAAAGACATGTTACGCCGAACCCAAATAAATAGGGTTGAGAGCAGGAGAATAATTATGAAGATGATGACAAACTAAATGTATCTATATGTAAGCCGTGCAGCGACTTATGTATGTTACCTAAACTGGCTTAAGGTATTCAATTTCAAAATACTTACGTACTTCTATAATCTATTCAAATTGGGTTGAGAATAAACAAGATTTGAACGTCAACAATTAGAATAGATAGCTCCCAAAACGCCCACACTTCAGACCTTCGGAATGTTTAATGTCGTTAGGGATGATAAAATTACTTGTCCGTTTAAAATATTGTCGTTACGTTGTCAGTTTATGAAGAGGATAAAAGCATTTATTTCGTATTTACATTAAAAAAAACTTCTTAACTACATAGATTGAGTATCAACTCCATTAAATATTGGTAATGCTCCCATAAATGTTTCCCTAGCAACGGAACTCAACGTATCGTAAGTTGATACGAAAATCATATTTACCCCTATCATACCCCGAGCAAATTTCCATCACACTTCAACAATCTTTAACAGAGTTATGATAGGGTCTGATAACAATCAATTTACCTAGCCTTTTCTCAACTGTGTTGGGGTTGGCTTCCAATGTAACCCGATGCAGCCGAATACGAGTATTTTACGTGAAACGACTATCTGACCTCCATAACCCAGGTACTGGGTAAACACGACACCTCTGGCTTCTGACTACCCATAACATTGTCAAAAATCTACGAATAACAGCCGGGACCAACGGCTTAGCGTGCTTTCCCAGGCTCGGAGGGGTCTCGATATGTTATGAATGGTCGGTCACTCATCCACGGACCGACCTCGGGAAGCGTAGCTTAACTTTTGATCAACCCGTGCGGCTGTTATTACTTAGCCACGAGCCAGTCTAATAATATTACTCAATATCACGACAGCACCGTTCTGACATGAAAATAATTATTTAGAACAACAGAATTTTCGCTACGCATTGTTTGTTTCGAACAAAAGTTAAATAGAAAATTAGAAGCAACTCGATATTTCGTTGTTTTTGATTGTCTTTGTTATCCACGTTTTTGATTGAACAGGCAGTTCGATAATGTTTTAGATCGAAATGAAATTGAATGAGAAATATTCTGTAAAGTTACGTAATTACCAATGTTGTGTAGTAATGAGGTTTGTTTAAAACGTTGTCACAGTTTAATTTAAATAAATGCGGGTTATTTTTAATTTAATGTTAAATTATTGAACTAATAGGTACAATATGACGTATAAAATAAATAGATGGAAAAGTAAAACTCTAGGATATTGTGTCTGCTATTCAATATCCTTCACAATCCTAAAACACCATCCTATCTGCGGGAACGTTTTTCCTACGCCCGTCCTTCAGATGCACCTTGCAGGTCGCATCTTAAAAACCTTCTCAAGTCCCCTCCCCACTCCACCGACTTCTACTCCTACTCCTTCACAGTGCACGCAGTGTGATTGTGGAATTCACTACCGCCTGACATTAGGGACTGCCAAACTGTTGCAGTTTTTAAAAGAAGAGTGAAAGAACACTATCTGTCCACTTCATCAAAGTTGTGTATGTATTTATTATTTTGAGTATGATATAATTATTATCATTCTATTAATATTTATTTTAGAAGTACTTATGTATGTTTATGTGTATGTATGTTAATATATTCTCTTAATTTTTGTTTAGTTTTTAAGTGAATTGTTTTTTTGATTCTATGTATTATTTTTTGTCTCCTTTGCTCTATCACACGCTGTCTACATATCTGTATTTATTGTCCTATCTCAAGTATGCTGGAAGAGGTTTCTTATGAAATAAGCATCACCTCTGTACCAATTTTTTCTGTTCTGTTTTTCATTGTCTGTTTATATACTCGTATGTGTGTACATAAATGGTAAAATAAAATAAAAGTAAAACGACAGAGAAGACGTGCGCCGATGAAGTTGAGAGAAAATTTCAATATGTTATGTAAATATTGACAAAAGACACACAGATACATAGTTTGTTTTAGTCTATTGCGACTTCATATTGCCCCTTCCCCCCGGACCTTGAACACGAGTAGACGTGCAGTGGAATTTACACAGTTTTATTTTAATATATAATTTGAAGAGATTTCGAAGAGATATCGCGCACACCACACGACGTCGCTGACTGCCTGCGCTCCCAGTACCCGTTACATCAAGCTGCCGTGCTATCTCAGTCGCGCGACGCCCCGCCCACGTCTGCGTTACTACGCACTGCTGCCACAGTGACGAGGGCCGTCGCTAATACTCCACTCGCTGCCTGTGCGCCTAGTATTTGGAGCTCAGCACATACCAAGGCGGTGCGCAAGGTATTCTCCAATGTACTAAATTTCAACATATAAGTAAATAGCATGGCCCCTCCGACGTACGCCGCCGCGGCTGCAGATGTTCGCCTGCTGCTAGTGAACCTAATGAACCTGACAAATCCAGTGTGGTTGTCCAAGCTATCACGCTTTCTGGTTCTGCGCCTAACCTAAGCAGTATAGAGACAGAAAACGTCAATACACGTAAACGTAAACGGGAGGTCGACTTGTGGCTTTATGCAGGAGATGAGAGATTTATTACAATCGTCTACTGCTCAATCTGAAACTAAGTATCTGGCACTGCAAACCTCAATGAAAGAAATAATAGCACAGAACGCCGAAATAAAAAATTCATTGAACTTCGTCTCTCAGCAATACGATGAGCTAAAGGTTAAAATGGATGACCTTGAAATAGAACATAAAGCCGAAAGACGGACGAACAGTGACGAAAAGTGGCTAATAAAAGCTGTGGCCCAGCATGCAAAAGGCGTACATGAAACATGTCGAACAGGAGAATGCAAATTATATGAGAACTAGACAATAGAATTGGATGCTTAATGTTATAATCATAAAATGAATTGTTTAATCTTCCTCCAACGCGAATTAAATTAGAAAGAGTATCAAAGAAAGGTGACAAAGATAATAGCTTGTTCTTTGCTGGTAACTGTTTACCTGATTTAAGTAAGTGATACTCTTCCGAGAAAGATTCCATTTGACTAAACCTTAATAATAAGTTTAAAGAATTATTAAGTTCAGCAGAAGTTAGTGAAGACGCGCAAGCGCAGCCGTGCACTAAGGAGAACAATCTCTTCATTGTTCTCCTTCGTGCACGGCTGCGCTTGCGCGTCTTAAAATATCTCTTGTTTTCCATGTTCAACCAACCGTTGTAATTTTATGTTTTTACTCATTATACTTGTTATACAGTCCGCTATAATTTAATTTTGCTCCACCACGACCTATCGTCACGATCATAAAACTATAACTGCCTCTTCACTCACTTCTGTTTAGCATGGACTATCTCAGGATAGTCGATGCTAACAGAAGGAGAGATACAACAGAAGTGCATAGGGGTTTTTCTCGACCTCGCGAAGGCTTTTGGCACCGTCTCTATTTCCACTCTTGTTACCAAACTAGACCACATGGGAATTTGGGGAGAAGTCCTCAGTATATTTACTGAGTTTCTGAATGACCCCTTGAAATTTTTCGTCGGTTATCAAAAAAAAAATCTTCTGTTTCATAGAAAAGTACAATACCTAGGCGGTCAAAATATATGGAACAGCAATATTATTTTTTAATAACCGACGAAAAATTTCGACGCTATGGGGTCTAAACTCATGTGTTGAATCCATGGTTACAGTTTGCGCGTCGATTTCCCTGCCACCCTGTATAAATATAACATACTGTTATGTCAATAAATATTTTAGTTGTCTTTGACATATCTCGGGACCCTGGGGTCCCGGACCTTTGAAAGGCATACTAGGGGCCGAAGCCAATTCACAGAGGCCCTTTACACAATTTTAAATGATGAGAAGGCACCAACCGTCGATTATCCCTGCATGCACCATGCAAGTGGACCCAAGGACAACCCCGGTTGGTGGAGGACAATTGCAGAACTTGGAAACAAAACATACTGGACTATGGGTTTGGGTGGCTATCGTGGATCGGCTACCTTGAAAGATAGAAAGTCTATGTCCCCTGCCTGACCAATGATAATATACTATTCACAGATGAAATAGCAGGGGGTGACTTGCACACTCAATAATAGGCCCCCGAAAACGGTCGCTAGCACACAGTGTCGTAGCAACAAGAGGGCAACATGTCCTGAGGTGCTTGTGAGGAGTGAAGAGGTATTCCACGGCTATCAGGACAATCCCGGAAGTACGGTCAAGATCCCTACCAGCATCTTACTGAAATACTTCCTTCCTCAGAGCACGTTTGCTCTTGCGAATCTGCACTCAAGCCAGCCAATAAAGGCAAGAATGAGGTGGGAGCTCTGTTCCTCGTCAGTGGTCACTCCAGCCGGCCAATAAAGGCAAGCCAGAGGCAAGGAACAAGACTTCCCCCGGGAGATAGGGTCCGTAGGGTCGCTACTGCCCAACAGCTCGCCACATGCTGCCCTGCGGGTTCCTGTAGCTCTCTTGGTTAAGCTCCTCACCCTAGACCTGATCCGGCAAAGTAAACTCTTCCGTCACAGACCTAGAGTTTAGAGCGCACAAGCCCACCACGACGTCAACGTAGAGATACGGCGGTGGGGTTATTATTATATATTATTATAATTATGTTACTTTCATATACACCGTGTTCCGGCGATATACATACATCAATTTCGACCAGATGTTCAGATCATAGAAATAAGCATTTTTCATTATGGACACATTAATGAATTCTTATTTTTTGTTAACTTTCATACAAACTAAATACCTTGACGTAAATCACCCGAAATGCATGCCTCTTAATTGCATCATTTCAATTCAATCATTTTAATTGCACTAAGCGGCAACATAGGCCAAATTAAGACCCTTTCTTACTGCATAGCTCAATTAGATTTCATTACATGAAATTACAAAATATATCTTTGTAATGAAGCCTTTTTAAGTACTACTTTCTTTGTTACATTTGATTTGTAAAAGCTATAGAAGCGTTTGCCAAAGGATAACGTGAAGAACACGTTGTATATTCATATACATAATCAACCTATAATGTTCCCACTGCTGAGACATAGGCCTCCTCTCGATGAGGGGGGTATATTCATAAGTTGCTTGGAAAAATATGCAGTAGGTACTTAATACAGGGTAGCAGGGACATCGACACAACATGTTACCATGGATTCAGTAGTATGATTCTGGAACCCCCTGCATTGAAAAATATCGTCGGTTATTAAAAAAAAACTGTTGTTTCCTACAAAAGTACAATACCTACGCGGCCAAAATTTATGAAACAGCTGATTTTTTTAAAACAATCAGCGAATAATTTCAATACAAGGGGTCCAGAATTATGTACTGTTTCCATGGTATCACGCGCGACGACACTGCCACCCTGCCATACTGGTGAACCTCCTACAGTCTAATGTCGTAGACTTTTCAGTGATAGTGGTTTATATTTGATTTGTAAGCTGGATTGATTATGGTCCTGATGATATTATCATAACTACACTACTAAACTTTGCATTAACTATCATAACAAACAAGTTCTCAGTACTTACGCATATATTCAAACTTGAATCCAGAAACTACACTCCAGCATAAATTAACACAAACAACACCAAGATTATAGTGTTCAAATAACGAGACAAGCATTAATCCTATCCGAGGCTGAAAGGCTTGCTATGCATATTCAGGAAGCCAATAACCCCTCCTAGATAAATAGGATGGAGCATGCGTTGCCCATCCCTCAAGCGTTATGATGAAGTGATCGCACAGTGCGGACTACTCATACAATATTCATGGGCCGAGAATGCGGCAATTTGGCCGACATGTCCCGTGTCCTACAAACAGCACAGATGTATCTTAAGTTGGGGGACAACACGTTAGTGATCTGCTGTGTACAGAATTGTCGAGCTTACTCTGACGTTATGGAAATCCTTTGGAGTGCGCGAATGATGGGCGATTGTGTGACCCTTGACTGGAAAAGGTTTAAGGATGATAACCATGGAAGGGTTGATTTATGATGTTGGTTCAATAATAATAATTAGTATACATAGTATTTGGCGGAGTCATTCGTTTGACTATTCGGAGCGCTAGCGCCATCTCGTGGCGCTAGACATAGTCTTGTCTGAGTTCGTGGAGCCGGACGAGAGCGACAGCTACAAGGACGGTGTGAGCAGAGCTCTCGGGGACATCGAAACATTGGACATCGTGCGAACAACATGTGCTTAGAAACTGTCTCGCGTTCCGTATCGTTGAGTTATGTACCTACAGTGTGTGATTCGCTAGTGTGACTAACTTGTTCGTAAATTATAATCTGATTTGAACTGCAAACCGTTTTTCTATTGTGCTATAACCAACGCTACCCATAGTACAACCACAGTAATTAAAATATGGCTGATGTTAACAAGAGACAGACATACCTTCTCCGACATATTAATGTGTATTTTTAGGAGAGTCTGCGGAAAAACCAGCTCCTCAATCACTTACGGCCGACATATCGTGTTTGGGCACATTGTTCTTATTACTTAACACAAGTAGTCTATATTACCTACTTTTATGTTTATTCAGCACTGACTTGAGAAACCTGGACTTAGGTAATGGTTTAAATTGCCAACACACAATGAACAATTTCGCATTCCTTCTTAGACATTTGCCTTTCAGTTAGACAATTTCATTATATGCTGAAATTAGTATCTAATATACTGTATTCATTGTTTCACCCCTTGTAAGCCGAAACGTGGTTCCGCGCCAGACACAATGGAAATTATATTGTAAACTTCTGATATGACATCACACGATATTGGCAGCATAGCAAGCCTAACTCAATTAAAAGGAACTTTGCGTACGCACGTTCTTGCCCTAGAACTTGCCCACACAATAAACAAATAAGTAGATAACACTTATTCAATTATGGATCTAACCTAAGACCTCAAACGTCGCCATGGGATCTGGAGGCGATAGTCCTCGCGCGCCTGTATGACTGGCGCGCGGAGGCACTACGTCGGGGGGAAACTCTGCACCCGCGGCAAATCGGGGCGGAGCGGACGGACCTCCGGCGCGATCTCATGGCGGAATGGAAGGCGCGACTATCGCAACCCAGCGCAGGGCACGCCACGATAGCGGCGGTAAGACCCCTCTTTGAGGAGTGGCTAGATAGGCGTCACGGCGTTCTCACCTACCGCCTGACGCAGGTCCTCTCCAGACACGGATGTTTCGGGAAGTTCCTGCACATCATCAGGCGGGAGGAGACGCCCGGGTGTCACCACTGCGAGGATCGCCCAGAGGACACGGTGGAGCATACGGTGGAGGTCTGCCCCGCTTGGGCAGAGCACCGCCGTGTCCTCGTAGAGGCGATCGGCAGCGGCGGCGACCTCTCGCGTCCGGCCCTGGTGCAAGCCATGGTCCAGGGCGAGAGGGAGTGGGAGGCGGTCACCTCCTTCTGCGAAGCAGTCATGCTAGTGAAGGAGGTGGCGGGATGGGCGAGGGAGAGATCCTCACGCCTCAGCCGCCGAGGGAGACGCTCCGGGCGTCGGGAGCCGCGTGACGACTCCCGGCCACCGTAGGCGCGGGCCTGCGGGCGGAGAGCAATGGGTAGCTCTCCGTCCGATCAGGATCAGGCCCGTGCCGGACGGCGCGTATGTGTTCCACGCGCGCCTCAAAGAGATGTCAGCGTAGTTGACGGGGCCCGACAGGGCCGAAGCCTGCCGGGGTAGCGGTATCGTCCGAAAGGGTTACCGCTGCCCTGGTACATAAAGGGCTAAGGAAGGAACACGGGTGGGTTTTAGTCAGTAAGAGTCTGACACTCCCTTTTGCTCCACCCAGAGCGGGAGGGGTCATTTGATGATTTCCCATCCTCAAAAAAAAAGACCTCAAACGTCTAACTTAAGACCTAAGAATACCTAACATTTGTGGAATAGCCAGTTCAATAAAACGATCTGTGAACTACTTTATTACTGTCCCCTCTAAAAATAAAACTGAAAATCATGGCACTAGATCAAAAGATGCCGCTAGTAATAAAGTCCTATTTGACAGGCACAAGGACTATTACCGTCCAACGTTTTAGAGACAGTTTGAATAGGTGGGAAAAATGGCTAGGGCCATCTTTGGTTACAGTAGTCACGAATCTATATCACTTTAAGTTTGAAGGACTGAATTACGTGATGTCCCGATATCACGTGATGTGGCATGTTATCCTACCCTGAATTAATTTTGAATGTGTGTGTACATATGATATTAAACATACTAGTTTTTGTTAAAATATCTGTTCAAAGCAACATCTACAAATAGTGCACAATGTATCGTATCGAAACTGAATGTTAATAGTTGTAGCAACTTGTATACCTACAGGTTTCAATCTTGATAACGTTGAGCCACAAGGATGGATCAGTATCAATCATAAGTCAGGAATCCATAATTGCTTATGTCAGATATTATTCCGCATCTTGAATGACATACTAGTACAGATTATAGGGGATCCATCCAACATAATAGAGGAATAGTGAATTCGTATAATGGGGAATAGATTGCCTGTCACGTCAACCATGAATCGGATACGTCGTTGAATGTTAAGCACGCAATTAAATGTCTCAGCTCGTACCGCAGAGGACAGTATGATGGTATTTTGATTTGCTTTTATGGTACTCAACGTCGCGTCCCATGGACCCTTTCATCCGATAAGAGTACTCGACAACCGACCGTACTTGAACACAAAATCAATATTACTTCGAAAACTTACGTCATACATATTCTTCGTATAACAGATCGGCACTTTCTAGAGGGCTAAGTTGGACAAAGTAAATATCGAATAAAAACGTAACAGAAAATAAAATTCAAGCCAAAAATATAAAGGCTCGTCCGACACCCGGAAAAATTTCTCCAACTTGGCTAATAAAGATTTATCGTTGCGATAAAAATTTTCATAGCAGTGAGTTGGCCGTAAATAATTCGTGGCATACCTGCGAATGCTGATTTGACATGGGTCAGGGCCCCGAATTCGAGCCGTATAATATTTCATTCCTTCCGACTCGAATCACAAGTTCAACCGCGGTGCAAATTGAAATTTCGCTCGGACACCGCACTTCTTATTGGTTTGTGTCTTATCTACGCACCACTTAAATGTCTGTCATGTTTGTGTGTCTATTATTATTGTGTACACAAGCGTGAAATAAAAAACTCAGATACTTGCACATCGTGATTTCAGATGGAAGATAACTCTTTCGAAAAATAAAACAAGACAATGAAAAGTTGAAGAAACTCTAGGGCATTGTAGAATTACATGGATCAAAAGAGAGACTGCGATTAGTATAAAAAGATTATTGACGAATTAATCAGGTCTGAGTTTGATCGTTATTCAAGCTTCATTAGTTCAAGCCCAGTTTAAAATAATATAAAATGTCTCAGACATTTAAATTTTGTTTAAAATGCAAAGTAAGTTTCCTGCGCCTTTAATTAGTGTTCCTTTTCTGAAATAAGTGTTAATTAGTTTTCTCAAGTCATGTAAGAGGAGAGGAGAGTAAATTACAGTTAAAGAGATAAGCATGCTTTATGGATAATTGAAACTAATAAATTCTTTCTGCTCTTTTTTTAGATACCAAGCAACTGGGAGACCTACAGAGGATAATGGATCTTATGGCCACAATTTAAGTTCTATAATGTTTTGCGAATCAATTGATCCGAAACGGACAAAAACAAAGCACTCACAATCGGCTGTTTGTCCCACACTCATTAATTTGACCGCGCGGCTAACCCCAGAATGTCCTGAGCTATTAACTACTGAAACTGGGTATGCAATAAATTGAGACTTTTCATATATAAATCAGGGTCGAGGCGTGTCGCAGAAGGTCTGCAGATAAACCGGATAGTATAAGAGTGAGGGACATTACTCGGAGCAGCTGCGGCGGACCGGGCCGTCGCGAACTCACTCACATTACAACCAGTTTTATGTGAGGACCGGGCGAGTCTTGCTTTAATACTGTACGTTTCTGGAGAAACTTGCACAAATTGAAACGCGGAGGCCTCAGATAATTGGAATATTTCGTAAGTTGTACCGTGCTTTGGAAACTTCATAATTGAAGTAGGAGATATCTTAATAAAATTGTTAGTTTCTGAGAGTTTTAATTGAATTGGTATTTCAGTTATCAAAAACAAATTAGGTTTTTAATACTAATAGATGTCCAATTGCAATAGAACGTCAGAAAATTAGACGATATTACCAATACCAATTTTTAAACACAAAGCAGACCACAAAATTCTCTAGCAATTTGTCCACAAAAGCTAATTAATTAACGCACATATTTTTACTGCGGTTGAATGCAGGCATTCAACCGCAGTAAAAATATTTGTCAAAACGGACACTTCATCAACACTGAGCCATTACCACAACAAATAATTGTGGAAAATTCCATGCACAAATACCCGGACTCAGATGAAAATATTCTTTAGTAAAAAGAATTAAAAAAAACACAAATGAAAATCAACTTAAAGTGCTTAAAGCTCTCCAGATTCCCGGCCATGTTTCCTTGGCTCTTAAATCCGGATATCCGGCTTCATCTCAGACTCTTTATTTGTCTTAAGGATGAATTTCGCCATAACGGATAAAGAGGTTTTATTTTTATGCAAGACAAAAGTTAAACAACAGGGATAATAAAGTGATGTATGTACGGATTAAAGGCAATAAATTGTTTCGGATGAAAAATTATGCATAAACTTTTCAGAACTTTATAAGCTTCATGCATAGTTATATAAAATATTTAAATGTCGTGTCATCAAAAATCCTTCGCTTTTAAAACAATGCTTTGTTTTTAGGAATATCTGAATATTTCCACGAAGTGTAAGCACTCCAGAACATTCCAACTCATCACCTGCCTAGCCTTTTCCCAACTATGTTGGGGTCGGCTTCCAGTCTCACCGGATGCAGCTGAGTACCAGTATTTTACATGAAGCGACTGCCTATCTGACCTCCACAACCCAGTTACTGGATAACATGATACCCCTTGGTAAGACTGGTTGCCAGACTTTCGGGCTTCTGACGACCAGTGACGACCGTCAAAGATTCACGAATGACAGCCGGGACCAACGGTTGAACGTGCTTCCCGAGCCACGGAGGGGTCTTGGCATGTAAAGATGGTCACCTATCCACGGACCAACAGCGGCAAGCGTAGCTTAACCTGATCGATAGACCCGTGCGGCTTTTATTACTTAGCCGCAAGCTCCCTAGAACATATAAAAAAAAACAAAAAAACTTTCCAACTATACGTTGGTAATTCATTAACAATTATGGAGATTTGTGAAATATCAAAACAATAGTTTTTGATAGACACAATGTTTTTGTTCGACTATTAGTATCTAGCAAATTTACAGAATGAAATATAAAACAACGCTACCGTTCTCCTATTTCACAATGAAACCAATATTTCTGTTTTACATCAAAATATTTTCCAAAAAATCTTACAAAAGAAATCTCGCACTGTCAATACTCAGTGAGCAGTGGTGGCCCAGTAGTAACAGTAGCGACTTACGATTTGTAGGTTCGAACCCAGACAGGCGTTTTACTTTGAGTAAATTATTTTATCACCACTGCTCTCAAAACGGTGAAGGAAAGCATCGCAAGAAAACCCGTATGTCCTAAAACCAAAACAACGAAGACATGTGACATCTACCAACCCGCACTGGGCCCGCGTGGTGGATTATGGCCCACTCCCTCTCACCGAGAGGAGGCCTGTGTGTGCCCCAGCAGTGGAAACATTATAGGCTGATTATGCTACCGATACATAAAATACGACTCACGAATTGCTAAAAACGAAGAAGATTTATAAAATAAAACAAAGCAAAGAAAAAAATGGTACATCAATAAACAAAAGTAAAATCCTACGAAATGGAAATCTTGTAAATTATAAATCTACCCTGAATGGAATTGAAATCTACATAATGGTTTGCGCAGAGAAAAATGTGAGTACTGAACAGGACGACAATAATACAAAACATTCGGGAACAAAGCGTGGCTTTGGATGAAGTACTGTAATAGTGGCTATATGACTACATGCATCACACTAGACGTAAGTACTTATACATAAATGTATGTATTTTTGTGTATGAAAGATGTAGAAGTAATATCAAATTTATGTGCAAATGACGAAATTGTAGTCTCTTTTTTCGGTTTAATATTCATTTTCATTACATTCATTAATTATTTTCTGGTCTGATAGGCAGTCACTCCATGTAAAATTCTGATATTCAGCTACATCGGGTTAGACTGGAAACCAACCCCAACATAGTTGAAAATAGGCTAGACAAATGTTGAGATGCTTGTGATTAATTTTGATTATGAGAACAATAATTTTGCTTTTAAGTGGGCATCAGAAGACAGCATTTTTACTTTATTTTATTTATTAGGTTAATAATGTAGATGTATTTGATATTTTTTTTTATATAAGTGAAAATAATTAATATTCACATTACAGTGTCAAAAAAAGTAGGACATGGTTTGGAACGCGTGAACTCTACGCAATCGTAGCAGTTTGCTACGCCGTAGTTTACCGCGTAGCAAGCCGTAGCAAGGCAAGCGCACTAGAATAGTGTGCACGGTTTTAAACTTTTCATGAATAACGCATTGCTTGCCCATCAATGGTAAACGTTTGTAACAATCCCAACTTTCTAATCCCACTCATATTCGCGATATATTTTTTTTAGTAGTCTAGGGTTTCATTTTTCGAATTTAAGTCCATATTTTTAAAACACGGATTTTTGTTTGCTTGTGATGTATTTTAACAGTCGCAACTGGCTTTAAACAGTCACTTAGCACACGAAGTATTTATTTACGAGCTTTCATATTCTTTCATAAAACAGTAATGGAATTTTCTCTTTATAGGTAGTTTTATTTATTTTAAATTTAAACCAACCAAACTCTCTTGAGTTGATAAGTAGGTACACAGTATGATGATACACTGACTCACTCATGTTACTGTACACAGTGACACACAGTGTACTTCCATAACACTATCTAATCTGCGGGGACCGATCAGTTATCCTTGTCAGTGCCGATTGATTTTTATTTGGCTTCACCAACTCCTTACATCAACATGAAAACTTTTTCTATCTACCAACTATTTGTCTTTCATGCTATAGCCGATAGCGCTACAAGGTTCTTTTGGCGCGTGGCCAAAATCGGAACTAACGCGGCCATCTTGTTTTTACAATACATTTTACAAAACAAATGACCAACAGAGCTCCCGTGGCAACGTCATTCGAGCACCAATAGACCCTTGCAGCAGTGTTATTGGTAGGTATTGTTGGTGGCAATAGCGGTCACTGCCCTTCTCGATAATACATATCTTTGCGTATGAGTTCAAAAAATGTACGTATATTATATGTATCGCTTATCCTACTAATGTCCTACTAATATTATAAATGCGAAAGTTTGTATGGATGGATGGATGGATGGATGGATGCTTGTGACTCTTTCACGCCAAAACTACTGAACGGATTTGGATGAAATTTGGCACACAGATAGTTTATAACCAGAATTAACACATAGGATACTTTTTACCCTGATATTCCCACGGGATCAAAACTTCTGCGGGTGAAAACGCGGGGCGCAACTATATAGTCATTATTAAAAAAATCTTTACAGCAACAGCATGTATTGCCGATTAAGGATATCAACTGATTTTATTTCGGTTTTTGCTGCTCTTGCCCATATTTCAAATTATTTAGAGTCGCCGCAGCATATCTTCTTCTTCCATACTTATGTACTATTAGTCGTCATCTCAGTAGTCTAGTCATCCCCTTCCTAACCATTATCATCATTCCCTACTCTTATAGCCATCCAAACTCATACACAGAACTTTCTTCACGACATGTTTCTCAATCCTTCACATAACATAACCTATATGTCATCGCAAGCAATTTCAAGACGACAACATTATCAAAATATTCAAAATCTCGCTCTCTTCTACGCGTTGATTTCGTAATATTGGTCAAACTGAAACTTAATTCTCATTGGTTGATCGGTTAGTACAGTGAACGCCGGGGTGCTATAATTTCGCGCCATTTTCTATACGTGGATAGAGCCGATTTGAAAAAGGGAGGCATTCGATTTGCGGTAGCTGACGCCACCGATCAAAACTGTCACGTTCACCGTACAAGCCTTTGTTTCTTACTACTTATAAATTCATTGCCTCATTGTAAATTATCAAATAAACGTGATTGTGATTTGTGCTTCAACCTACGTTTCACTGGTTTGCCCGAGTACCCACCTTCCTCATCAAACCCGTACTAAGAAATGATGATGATGCCCTGTTATCGCTACACCCATGCTCGCGCCGTCATATATATATATATGCTATGATTTTTTAATCTGAATCTCTCAGTAAATAAAATTAAATGTAGGTGGGTCAATGACCGCTATTACCACCTTATTTGGCACCAGCTAGCATGGGTGATTAACGATACCCCATATGAATTACTTTTTAACGGTGTTGAGCCATTAAATTCTAAACTAGAGCATTGGTCGAATACATGAAACACTTTTCTAAGTAATGGCGACACAATATTTCATTTTCGCCCTTCACGGTGTGTAATTTTATTACTGGGATCAATTTTACGACATTCGATACTTTTACGGTTGTTAAACCTAAAACGTAAAAGGGTTACTGTTACGTCCCGCGTTACTTTACTTTACTTTACCTCCTTGGTCCTCGTATGGCGTTTTGAAAAGCTATTTTATATTTTTAATAGATTCTCGTTTTATTGTCGCACGATACTATGCGAGTGTACGAGATTTATGACGGTTTGGATGTAAAGTTTGACTTTACGATGTTATCAGAAGTTGGGACAGCGGTTTTAATAAGAGTGGCGTCGGGTTTGCTTAAAATCGCGTTGATATCCACGTTATAAAACAAATTGATATAATGTTTATATTTTGGTTCCCAGGAAGAGGGTTTCTTTAAAATGGATTTTGTTAAAATATGAGTAGCAGTATTGTATTGTGGTAAATGCTCGTATGATTTTCAAATAAAACTTAAGAAAAGATTTATTTCAATTTCATTACCTTATTTACTTCGAACAGCTTGTTCACCGAAATTACATACCCTCTTTCAATATTAAACAGAATCCCGTTTCATAAAACATAATATCAAGCAATACCAAAATAACTCATTAGAATTTCATAAAGTAATTCAATAAAGAACCAACAAGAGTAAACGATGTTGCCGAGATCGCTTATTATGTTTTTATATTTCCTCAAAGCCGGATCATCATCTAGTAAAGCGAATGCTGGCAAAAGTACCATATTATGTTGTGGTTGCAGTACTTAATCGCAGGATTTGCAGTTGTGTGTGCTCGACTGAATTTATGCAGTACAACGTGACACTTTTGTAGAGGAGATCTTTAATTTGAATAAGACAGTGAATTATAGTCGTGAATTTATGCAGCATCATGCCCTCTTATCCTATAGTTTCGGGATTAGGAAGAAATATCAGAGGGGCAATTCTCGTAATTTTAAGAACGTTCACAGTCTGATCTCAGTCTCAATCTGTCAAAAATGCCTCTAATTTCCTTTCATTTTGACAAGATTTTGACATTTATTGGTCGCCGAGATGAGACTGCGACTAGATTTTGAACGTTTTAAATTACGAAAATTGGCATTCTGGTCAATGTTTAGATACACGAAAGCAGTTTGTATGCTATAGTTGTGTTTTGAAAGTTCATTAAATAAACCAGTAGATAAGGGTATGATTAATGTCTTTGAAAATCTAAAGATGAAATGTTTGTACCATCTCCACTTACAAGTTTTATTCCTTTTCTCTAAACATTTAACTACGACTACAAAAACCTCACTATCTTTTACGAACACTTACATGAAACGGCACTAAATCTTTCAAGTCGAGCACCTTTACTCTAACTTCTTCATCAACAGCGTCCTTTTTAATATAAGTCGTCGGATTGCGATACACGTCACGTACCGGGAGTACAATGGCCGCGAGGGAGCGACGCCGGCCGTCCGAATTATCCCGCCGGTGTACACCGACCACGTGACTGCTCCGCACTCCTGATCGCCTGGTACCATAGAACAAAAGCCATACCTTTATTTAAAGCTTTTAGACGTATTGTTTGGCGGTAAAAGGATGGAGCCATGAAATATGTAAGCGTATCTGCTGTGCACAAGCCTGTTGGTGTCACAAGTCCGTAATCTATCTGCCCAGGTACAAAGGAAACTAGTACTTTATTCAAGACTGCCAGCACGAAATATTTAGACGGTCTGAATTAGTGAAACCATTCGTCCAAGTTTGTCTTGTCAGTTTATCGTCGACTAAATCAGACATATACACGCAAGCAACGTCTAAAACATGCTCAGTCATAATAAATGACTCGATTTTGTACTACACGAACGTTAATACATTTTGTTAGCAAAAAATGTTTGGAATGACACCGTTTCCGGGAGTTACAACATTTTTTATGTTATACAAGTCCATTATGCATTGAGGACATTCCAAACATATAACGACGATATTTACAACACCAAACTACAAATTAACGACAATAGTAATTAACACAGAGAGATATTGAAGGTGCTTAACAGTCGTCGTGCTTCAGCATTTAATTTCTTAGGCCATAAATTAAACTAGGACCATCTTGCGTTAAGTTCCGCTCTCGAGCCAAATTAAAAAGCTGAGGATGCACAAAATGTTTTGGCAAATTTCCTCGAGCAAAGCTGAGGTGCAGGCCGAGTGTGGAGGCTCATTGCCTAGAATTCCCTACGGGGGAGAATGCGAATCACGTCCTAGGCCAAGAGAATTCCACCGCTTTGGACGATCTCTCAAATTATCCGATGGACAGAGTGCTCTGGATGTAATTCCGAGCATTAGTGGAATTGCTCGCATGTGAGAAAAATATTTGGTACTTACGCTATTGAAGTTACCTGATATTTCAAAACTATTCGTACATACGTACCCACTTATTGAAATGCAATTCACATGAATGAATGTTATTTTCAACCGTTGCTCGTTAATAACATACTGGAAAACGCATCGAATAAACATCGTATTCCATGTCAAAGGGTTCTGCATGATTTTATTCATCATAAACTTAACACGAACGCATTATTTTGATTAAACATTACTCGATAGTGGCCCAACACTAGCAAATACACATAGTAATCAAAATGCAAATTAACATTTGTCAAAGTAAATATTGCGCAGTAATATACCTTTTAATGGCTATAAAGCTCGCAATTAACTTCAGGCTGTTGTTATGGATGGTTTGTGTATATTTTTATTAAACTAGCGATTGTTAACCTGATGCGGGCGAATTAAATACGAGGTCGTTTAGTTTTACCGATGTCGATAATTACTGGCGTGCCCGACGACGCGTTAAACGTAACGCGAATATGTAAGTGCACGCGTACTTCAGCGTAATTATAAATGCTGGTGTGGTCGTGTTTAGGCGGTTTTAGAAGTAAATGGGGAAATATTATGTGATATGTTTCAGTATATTCGAATTCAATTTTAGAAATCTATGTTTTAGACACAAATATTGACGAATTTGATTTGATTTTACTTAAATAGTTGGTCATTTTTATTTTCTAATACATTTTTAGTGCTTAAATTAAATGTTTAATAAACTTAATTCTAAATAATATAATTTTATCACTTTTTGCTCAACTTTTTATTGATTAATCTACCTTATATTTACATAAGTAAATTAAAAAGGGGGTTGCAGGCAGGCAGTTGTTTATATAGGTAATTGTAAACAAATTAAAAAACCGGCCAAGTGCGAGTCGGACTCAAGTGAAAAATTGCCGAAAAAAACACTTTTCATGTATGGCATGAAACACGTTTAATATATTAACTTTATTTTATTTTTATTATTTGTTGATATAGCGGCAATAGAAATACTCACTCTGTGAAAATTTCAACTGTCTACCTATTATAGTTCATGATGGATAGACAGCGGACAGTAATAGGGTTCCGTACGCAACCTTTAGGTACCAAAAAAAAACCTAAATACTTTACTTGTTTTTTGAAATATCAGTTAACAATATGCACTTGCAGAAAAATCCTATGCACAAACAACGTATACACCCACACACGCAAGTTTCCCCATTATCATACACATAATGGCTAATAATCTAAAACATACTCTAGTGTGTACTGTACATAACCGACCGGTTTATCCCTGGCGGATATTGGAACTGTTATCGCAGTATGCAAATTCAATTGCGCAGTGCACTCTACGCGACAACTTGGGGACCATACAATTGATCGTTACTACCCAATAAGCTCTAAGAATGGTTTTGGGGTAGTTGTTTATTAACATTGGTGTAACGTTATATTCGGTGTAATGTCTAGATCGATAAAATGACCGCAAAGGGGAGGAAGAAAATATTGATATAGTGCTTTGGACACAGGATTTTATCAAATTTTCGAAGAGATTTTGAAAAATGCTGTGTTTGTGCTGTTTTCTTGTTTTTTTCTTTCTGTAATATGTGGGTATGCTATAGTTACACCTCTGCCTAACCCTTCGGGGATGTAGTGTTAGGTGTGATGATAAGTAATGTTAATATGTTACTAAAGAAGATTCCGCCGCGGTACTTGTAATCATAACAATCTTGCTGAACACTACGCAGGTTCGATTGTCTGAACTGCAGATAGAGGTTTTGGGTCTGTGTGATTTGTGTTTAACCCTCTGAAGGACACTGAACGAGACACAACAGAAGTCTTATTGTTATCACGTCTGTATGTTAAGCAGTGAATGCTGTTTCTCAATTTTGTCTAGAGGAAAAATTTAACTAAATACAAATCACATATTGTTCTTTATAAGCGTGACGATAACCTACAGAAGTATTCCAGCAAAAATATTTCATTGTAGCTATTTATGTGACCCATGTTTAGTAGATTTCTGCTGTCTGATAAAGTATACCGCAATATGCTGGAAAGGTCCCAGACAGTACGTTTAACCGTTCGTCTAGATTAATGTCACAACATATTGGATGCTTCAGCCAAAATCTTGCTGAAAAGTGTACTATTATGCTAATATAGCATTTATATTCTTTGTGACCAGAACTATACATTTGTTCAGAAGGAGTAACATGGTTTAATAAATAATGAGACGACTGCGTCAGACTATTTGGATCTGGGCGATGATCTAGCAAGTATTGGTATAAGAATCTGACATGACGGTTTTGTGGGATAATTTTAAGTGCAAGACTACTCTAAACTCTTTATAAATAAATAAAAACGTGCGGGTTCGGGGGACCCCCGACAGGAACGAAGTTGAAAAGGAAAATCCAGCATCAGCCGTCATGGATTTGCATTTTGACCTCACTATTGGCATCAACACCCTCGAGAACCATAAACACAATTTCTCTCTCACTCTCTCTCTCTCTCTGTCTCTTTCTATTATGTGTAAATCGCATAGCAGTCGCGTTGGTATAACGCTTTTTCGTTACGTGGCGATTTCTCCAAGTTTACTCCTACCATAAACTTCGTTCAATATATTTTTTTTGGCACATCATCATCTCTCAAACAAAAACAAAGAACCAGGAACCTTTCAAGCACTGTAACCAGATACTACTTCTAAGTAACCAGATACTAACGACCTTAAACAATTTCGTGTGAAACTATACCTAAAACGCCACTGTCGTCTGGAACTTACGACTATATGAATAAAACATTAGCTAGAACTTCGACGAAATCGAGAATTAATCCTTACAAGTCATATAGCACGAACACTATTATACAAACAAGGGAAAGTTACAACACGGATATGAGTGGTTCAAAACATAGTTTATAATATACGTGGCAGTAAATGACTCGTATGTTTGAATTACGACTGGAGCAGAGAGCTTTCCACTCCACGATATTCGAACATTGTATTCACAACGTATGACGGCGAATAAACAACCATGTTTGAATAAAAACCGACGTTGCGCGCGAACCACTTAAATTTTTTTTACTAACGTCATGAAATAATAAAATAATTTAGAACGACGACGTCCTGACTGCGATGTCCTCTGGAATCGTGCCAAGCACCACGGGATGCAACGTTATCCGAGCCTCGAGTACAAACTTTTAAGAAGCATACTCCTGTCTAACTTTGCCGTTATTATAAAATGTAAGAGGCGACGCAAATAGCACAGTAGTAGAAGTTCGACGGATTTTTAGACGTTTCAAACAACGATTATGGGCCGAACTCGAGTCGCGTCGAACATTGGATGCTCGCAAATTTTTATCACCCAGTGTCGTGCCATCCGTACGCGCTATGGGTATCGATAATCCGTGCATAACCATTCCATTTGCACGTGACGCGTATAGTGCGAGTTATGTGTTTCAGCGCTAGTTGGCACATGTTGCAGCGTATTAAATTAGACGTATCAGCAGATAGCTTGATATTGGTACAGTTGGCATCTGCGCAGAAGGCGCACATGTGCGACATTGGCCGCGTCTCATGCATCATTCAGACGGAACCTGCATCCAATCGCTCTTACATTTAGGTTATAGCTCACCGCTTACGTGATAAATCGCCGCTCTGGAGGAAACTTGTAGTATCATCACGAGCAGCCATGTGCTACATCGTTGGCTTTTATCAGATTTTTCCAGCTGGTTACGAGAGCTCATGTAAAATGCATGCGGTAGCCGTGTTTGTAATTGCTGTAACAGCTTTTGCATTACGCCCTAATATTAAAAGACGTTTACGTATGCCTGCATTTTTAAGCGTAATTCAACGAGTTTTACACAGTAAAAATTATACGCGAGTTTTAAAATTTTAACTCGACGGGTTTTTAAAGGCTGCATCGTTAACTTTTATCTAATTAGTATGTTATTGGATCCCAGACTCCGCTTTTAATATGTATATTCAATTAATATCCAGCATTACTCTAAGTAAGTTTAATTTTAATGTTTGTCTTTAATTTGACCTCCCTTTGAGGCTTTGGTATCTAGTAAGGCTTCCATGATCAAATATCAATCTTGAATTTAATAAGGACCAACTAACTATTTCAAGTCATTCCTAAGATTTCATCACCCTAAAGCCAATAAACACGACGCAATATCAACCTGCGTCTCAAGTATCTTTGATAAATAAGTGCATTGCAATACAAAATCTATGAGCAATATATCGCCCGTGATATTGCCATTTCACATTAAATGGAAGTAATTGGAATTCCTGTCTAGTGTGAAATTGGCATCTTCATTGAGCAATCTAAGACGAAATGTACTGCTCATGCAATATGTATGTTCGCAGAATATAATTGCGTATGTTTATTTGCTCTTATATTAATTCCGTCTGTATTTATTGCTCATTCAGAGTTATTTGGGCTGGATAATTGTGTTAGTGGCTATAATTCACTAAACTAAGCGGAAGAGCTTGCTAGTTGGTGGTGCTGATGCATAGTTATGTGGTTACTGGTTATGCATAGTTGGTGTGTAAGTTTACGTACATACGTCAAGAGAAGAAATTCAAGTGCTGAATGAACCTGTACAGTAACATCATTTGTTTTAGATACTTCTCAAACGAGAAAAAGAGAAATGCAAGTAGGTAGAGTTAATTAGCGTCCCTAACCAAAAACTCTATTAGTCAGATAATTGGTTAGTTAGAAAAAAAGGTACTTCAAGGCTTTGTTTTCACTACTTGGTTCTAAGCTGTTTGCATACAGTTATAGCTGCTAGCTTATGCTTTCATAACAAAAACAAAATTGCTTGTTAATTATTCCACCAAAGCCTGATATTTCAATAGTCAGATAATATTTATCTGAAAAACAAATATTGTGGTTTGACAGCTTTTATATAGGAACTGCCAAACTATCATATATATTCATAGATATAAATTATCTGACTATTGAAAAATCAGTCCTAAAGGCTGATTTCATCAAAGTCGGATATCTTTTATCCGTGCAATAAAATTGACGTCTGACAGTTCCAGTATGAAAAAACTGTCAAAGATGTAAAATTTATTCTCAGGATAGAGTCCACGCAAACTAAGTCTGCCCCCTGTCAAAATCGGAAATAATCGTTTGCCGCCATCTCGACGTTTACATCAAGTATCAAGAGTGTGCTGTGTTCAGTGCTTTCCAAGGTAAATATTCGCAATCATTATGCCGAATGTGATTATAAGTGCTGGCAGTCCTGAAGTTCAAACACGCGCGCAGACTTAGCTTGGACGCACTGTAAGACTTATTCTAGGTATAATACGAGGGGGTAGGGCGAATCAGTCCAAAGACAACCAAACCATTGTTACAATCTGCCACTTCAAGTTCTCCAACTGTCTAAATTTATTGTCAAAATAATTTTAAACGATTATTGTATATCCTGGGTTTATTTTTAAGTTGCTCTGTATGGTTGTCTCATATTCATGAATAAAGATTATTTTTTATTATTATATTATTATAATAGGTTGGTGGAATTCGCCCTAACAATCATAAAATTCGTTTTCATATATTTTCTTGTCTTGAGCTTCATTTTGTTACTCGTATACGCTATTGTTATACTTTTGTTCATAGCCCCTTCACAAGGCCTTCTCATCCCCCTATGAAGGGCTGATTTTGCAAATCATATTATGAACCCACGTGGTAAGTACCTACTGCATTTAAAAGTGCCTCCTCATCCTCGAGTTTCGCGTGCCTATTCTTATGATAGACGTGAGATAAGCATGCTTTTACTTTGTAATCTCTTAGCTGCTTTTTACTATGGCAAGGCAAGTGGAAATAAGACGGGGTATTTGTACGCCCATCTTTTCTGAATCAACATGTCCAAGGCCTAACCAGCACCCTAATATTTTGTTATATATAACTAGCGATGCCCCGCGGTTTCACCCACATAAGCGTCGGTTCCGCGGGAATATCTGAATGAAAAGTATCCTATGTATTATTCTGATGTATAAGCTATATTACTGTAAAGTTTCATCAAAATCCGTTCGGTAGTTTTTGCGTAAATCCATCCATCCATCCTCACAAACTTCCACGTTTATAATATTAGTAGGAAATATGATATAGGATTAGTAGGAAGTAGGACTTCAATCATAATTCGAAAGCTTTTAAAGGTAATCTAATCAAATCCATTGCCTCATATGATTGAAAAATTCGTCTGTCCGACAACGTAAATGAATGTTGTTGAATTGTCAAAATGAAAAACAGTACCATCGTAAGTGTTTTATTTTATTTATTAAGGGATAATAAACAACTACAACATAATATGTAATATATAGGGTTAACAAAACTTTAAGTAGTTATGTTGCAGCTCACTGCATTATCCGCAGATAAGACATATTAAAAGATCAGTGGTTGCCACTAGGCGAGCGTTACCAAAATTAACAAATAATTTTAAATTAATAAATAAGTTATTAAAAGGCTAGCTATAGTTACATAACCAAATCAGCAGAAACAAGTAAATACATTTTTATTTACATTTTATAAGCCAACATTTAAAATAATAATACATAATTATGTACATGTGAAAAAATAAGCAAAAGAATTAAAATAATTAATTAATTAGGCATCAAAAAATTCGTCCGAAAAAACAAATTAATTTACTTAAATTATGCAATTAATAAATAATAATACGAGTAATAAGATTACAATTGAAATAAAAAAATTATAATTTTAGATTTAAATTTATTTTTTGAGCGTGCAAATATATCAATATCAATTAAATTTCAATTATAGGATTCCAACATTCTATGAATAGGACAGCGTAAGCCAGAGTTCGTACGACAAGAATTTAGCGCCTCTGCGCTAAATTCTTACCTGAACGAACCTGACGCACATGAACAGTTCGGGGGACAGAAAAACAGAGCTTACTCGTTAGATCAATGGCATCAAAATTATTGTGAACAATATCTTAGAGCACGTTGGCCTTCAGGTATTTGCGCTGGTTCTTCAAGCTGATAAGCTTATTCTTATCAAGAAGTTGAGAGTATGACAGATAAGTCTTAGTCCTATAACATCTGTAGTACATAGCACGGAGTAATAGAAATTCAATTTGAAATATTTTTTTGTAAAGTGTTTATAATTAGACTTAGGGATACTAAGATGCAGCTTATTGTCAACGCAGT
Source organism: Apamea epomidion (assembly GCA_947507525.1). NCBI lineage: Eukaryota > Metazoa > Arthropoda > Insecta > Lepidoptera > Noctuidae > Apamea > Apamea epomidion. The sequence continues at coordinate 8,630,679 of OX382238.1, read as the reverse complement.
AGACAGTTAGTCTGTCTAGGTCCTCCTGAAATGACTGCAGTCGTTCATAATACGTATCGCTTGAAACGCCTTAAGGTCATCAGCGTACATCAAGAATTTGGACGTTTTAAAACATTTCTTAATATCGTTGATATAAATAATGAATAATAGCGGTCCCAGTATAGAGCCCTGTGGAACTCCGGAACTAATATTAACAGAAACCGACTGATAACCATTAACCACAACCCTTTGTGGCCGGTTTTCGAGGTACGACACAAACCAACGCAATAAATTTCCGCGTATTCTATTGTACGCAATTTTATTCAAGAGAATTTCATAATCGACCTTGTCAAAAGCCTTTTTGAAATCAGTGTAGACCACTTCTATTTGTAATCGCCTATCAACATTTTCAAAAAGGTAATTAGGAAATATTAACAAGTTAGATGTCGTAGGTCGGCGCTTAACAAACCCACGTTGTTCAGGAATGAAAAAATGAAGTAAATCTCATTGTGAACAAGTCTTTCAAAAAGCTTTGACAAGGTCGGCAGAATCGAGATGGGTATAGACCCATCTCGATTCTGCCGACCTTGTCAAAGCTTTTCAAAATTGCCAAAATTTTTCCTTGTCAAAATTAGAAAACTCAATGCACAATCGTATAAAAATGACAGATTCCATTTGATTACATTTGAATTTGGAATCTGTCATTTTTATACGATTTTGCATTGAGTTTTCTAATTTTGGCGCCAATACATTGTACAATATTTTGCGACATTAAAATGGAGTGGGGTGGTAAAGAGAACCGAATCGCTGTGATTGCATTACACAAAGTTGGTATGGAGCCAAATGCAATTTTTAAAACTCTCCATACGCTTGGTATTAGTCAAATGTTTGTGTACCGGGCAATAGGTATAGGTAGGTATAGGTACAATGAGATCTCCTCTGTTTGTGACAGAAAAAGATCTGGCCGTCCACGTAGTGTTCGTACGAAAAAGGTGGTCAAAGCAGTAAGGGAAAGAATTCGAAGAAATCCTGTCCGAAAGCAAAAGATTTTATCTCGGGAGATGAAGATAGCACCCAGAACCATGTCGCGTATTTTAAAAGATGACTTAGGATTTGCAGCCTATAAGAGACGCACTGGTAATTTTTTAACTGATAATTTAAAAAAGAATAGGGTGGTAAAATCGAAACAACTATTGAAGCGGTACGCAAAGGGAGGTCACAGAAAAATTTTGTTTACGGATGAGAAAATCTTTACAATTGAGCAACATTTTAACAAACAAAATGACCGTATTTATGCTCAAAGCTCTAAGGAACCTTCCCAATTAGTCAACAGAGTGCAACGTGGGCATTATCCGAATTCAGTGATAGTTTGGTGGGGTGTTAGCTATGAAGGAGTGACTGAGCCATATTTTTGTGAAAAAGGTATCAAAACATCGACACAAGTGTATCAAGATACCATTCTTTAGAAGGTAGTTAAGGCCCTTAACAACACCATGTTCAATAACTAAGTATGGTCCTTCCAACAAGACTCGGCGCCGGGTCATAAAGCTCGGTCCACGCAGTCGGTTGGAAGTGAACGTTTCGGACTTCATCAGAGCTGAAGACTGGACGTCGTCTAGTCCCGATCTTAATCCGCTGGATTATGATTTATGGTCAGTTTTAGAGAGTACAGCTTGCTCTAAACGACATGATAATTTGGAGTCCCTAAAACAATCCATACGATTGGCAGTGAAGAATTTTCCCATGGAAAGAGTGCTTGCTTCTATTGATAACTGGCCTCAACGTTTAAAGGACTGTATTGCAGCCAATGGAGACCACTTCGAATAAACTTTTTATATTATAAATTGTTTTATATTTATGTATTAAACTAACACACTGTAAAAGTTATAAATACTATTTGCAATAAAATTATTTTTTTTTTCGTCGTGACAATATTTATGGCAAGACTAGGTATTATTCGATGTCATCACTCGGGTAATGTTAGCCCGCTTCCACACCACCGGGAACACCTTCATGCAGACATCTATTAAAAAGGATATAGATCGGCTCACAAATATTATTAGCAACCTTAACCTTACAAAAAGGCCGCCAGAAGACCGTCAGGTCCTGCCCCCTTCGAGGCGTCCAACCGTTTCAACTCGCTGAGTACTTTTGATTTATCGATATGCAAATTACTAATTAAGCTGTGTGTTACGCAATTGCAACGCAGGTCAACTAAACCGTGTTTCTTTGGTGCGTTTTCCTAAACTTTTTCAATTTCACTGAAATAAAAGGCATTTGCTCATTACACCAGTGGGATTTAATAGAGTAGAATCTATTCTTAAGCTTAAATGTCATGGTACCTTTAAATTGAAATAATGATGCGTAGGTAAATCACTGCGCCCTCACGCTCCTAATCGCCGCAGGAGACGCCCTGGACGGGAGTCAACAGCTGACTCACGGCCACCGTAGGCACGGGCTTACGGGCGGCGAGCTGCTCATTACTCGCCGCCCGCAAGCCCGCGCCTACGGTGAGAGACAGTTGAAATTTTCACGGTAAGGACCAGGCCCGGATCGACGGCGCGTTGTGTTCCACGCGTGCCTCAAAGAGATGTCAGCACGAATTGACGGGGTCCGCTAGGGCCGATGGCTGCCAGGGCCGCGGGTTGTTCGAAGGAGATACCGTGGCCCCTGGCACAGGCAACTGAAGGAACATGGGTAGATTTTAGTCAGTAAAAGTCTGACACGCCCTTCCGCTCAGCCCAGAGCAGGAGAGGTCATCTGATGATTTCCCACCCAAAAAAAAAAATTGCGTAGGTAAGACGCTGGCCGGTTCATGTATACAAACGAAACATAAAAAAGGCTTCTTCAGCTTCATTTTTAAAGTGGGTAAGTGACATTATACCTACCCACCATCTACCTAGCCTTTTCTCAACTATGTTGTAGTCGGCTTCCAGTTTAACCGGATGCAGCTGAGTACCAATATTTTACATGGAGCGACTGCCTATCTGACCTCCACAACTCAGTGACTGGGTAATACGATACCCCTTGGTAAGACTGGTTGTCAGACTTTCGTACTTCTGACGACCCGGAACGACTGTCAAAGATCCACGAATGACAGCAGGGACCAACGGCTAATCGTGCTTTCCAAGGCACGGAGCGGTCTTATTATGTAAAGATGGTCACCCCTCCACGGATCAACCGCGGCAAGCGTAGCTTAACCTGATCGATCGGACTGTGCGGCTGTTATTACGTAGCCACAAGCCCCTTACATACACAAGCCTTTTACATTATTACCTATTCATATTAATTTATCTCTACGGAAAGCTAATCATTGTGCTTTTATAACTTTTAATATACAAATTGCTATAATACCTATGGTTTGACTCACGAATGTAAGAGTATAGGGGCTACATAGCAGACCGAAACAAGGCAACCATGAAATCATAAACCGAAAAGCTTCAAGTAGGTACTCTAAATTTCCTTTACCTACCTACACGAGCGAAGCCTATATACCCTTTGTACACACACGTTTTTCTTGCCGTGAAAAACTACGGTTTATTTGCACGGTCGTCAGTGTTGTATGGGTCACTATGGAAGCTTGTTTTATCTACGGCGCGGTTTATACGCTGTACCATAATGAAACCGTGCCGTGTACAAAAGGCCTTACGGTACAGTTAGTAGATGGGTAGGTCCTATCTACATTTTGTCGTAAAAAATAATGTTTTTTTAAGTATCACCCTCAGTACTTTACATGCTAAAATCAGGGCTTATAGTCATGGCTTATCCTTTCATTAATATATTCAAGGCACTGAATTATGCGCACGACCTAATATTTCATGCAAACAGAGCTAATATAATTTTCATTTTATGTTAATTATTTAATAGGTGGTGGTGATATTCGCACTATTAACTCATTTTAGTTATGCAAATGGTGAAATTAAATCATTTGATTTAGGTTATCACTGTGTATTATACTAGTTTTTGCCCGCGATTTCGTCCTTGTTCCCCCGACCCAGCATGTCGCATCGTATCGCCTGCCCACAATATTACTTCGTCTTCGCTTACCATTCTTTCCTATTTTTTTAACCCCCGACGCAAAAACGACGGGGTGTTATAAGTTTGACGTGTCTGTGTATGTGTGAGTGTGTGTGTGTGTGTGTGTGTGTGTGTGTATATGTCTGTATGTGGCATCGTAGCTCCCGAACGGATTTACTGATTTTAATTTTGTTTTTTTTGTTTGAAAGGTGAATTTGTCGGGATTATTCTTAGCTAAGTTTGATGAAAATCGGTCCAAGATGGCCGCCGCCACAAAATGGCGGATTACATATTTTTTCACAACTCCCTCAATATGGGTATCAAATGAAAGGGCCTGACTAGTAAAATACTATACACTATGACAAATTTCAAATCCAAGATGGCCACTACCACAAAATGGCGAATTACAAAAAACCTGATTAAATACCAAATTACATGAATCTTAAAACGCAAGAAAATAAAAGATATGAAATAACAAGGAGTCCCTACAAAAAGCATGAAATAAAAAATTAAATTAAAAATTTTAAAAACCCCCGACAACGTGAAACCCTATTAAAAGAAAAAAATAACCTTTACATTTAATCAAAAAATTTCATACGTACTTACGTAAGGTTATAATTTCATGGTTAATTTTTTCTATTTATAGGGTTTCACGTTGACGGGGGCATTTTAAATTTTAATTTTTTTTTTCTTTTTGCTCCGCTCCTAAGTATTCTAGCGTGATGGGTGATGGTATATAGTCTATAGTCTTTCTCAAGAATTTGGCTATCAAACGCAAAAAGATTTTTCAAATCTGACTGGTAGTTCCAGTTACCGTTCAAACAAACAAACTCTTCAGCTTTATTATTAGTATAGATCGATACTAGTATAGTTCGATATTGAGATAGACTCGTGATAGCACAAGTTTAAATCTTAGTGGTTTTTGGTTGCTATTTTTTTATGAATAATCCTGTATTATTTTTTATAAATGATAAATAAATTTTAAAAAAAAAAATTTAGCAACAGGTAACAAAAAACACTTCTCTCCCTTGATTTTGTATATATATATATATATATATTATAAGTAGGTATATATTATAGTAATAGTATGTATGTGTATATAACCTATTTATGTATTTGTGTACCTAGCTTTAAGAGTTTTTTTTTTTTATCATTGTCCCTTTCAATTAAAGCACCTGCCATCTAATCTCTTCATCACCCTTGGTTGACTGCTAGAGAATGCCTAAGGCATTAAGTCCGCCTTTGTACCTTTTTGTGCGAAAAGTTTAAATAAATAAATAAATAAATAAAAAAAAAATCATCAGTAAATATTGTTAATATCGTTTTTAAGTACAAATTAACCTGCAGCGAACCAAAGTTGTCGATATAGCTCACATATTAAGCAAACTGAAGTGGCAATGGGCCGGCCATATTAGCTGTAGAACCGATAACCGTTGGGGTAGACGTGTTCTTGAGTGGAGAACGCGAATCGGTAAACGCATGGTGGGACGCCCTCAGGCTAGGTAGAGCGACGATTTTCGCAGGATGGCTGGTAGCAGCTGGATGAGAGTTGCCGAAATTCAAGTTGAATGGCGTGCAATGAGAGGTCCATGTCCAGCAGTGGACTGCTACAGGCACGATAATGATGATGAAATACAAATAAAAGTGTTCTTATTTGAAATTTTCAATTGGATTAAAAATACTTTTTCATCTACATTATGTATTGAGCTCAGCCTGACTACTTCCTGTTTCAAAACGTATTTTGCAATATTGATATTTTTGCTAGTTCCTTTATCATACATTTATTTACGTACGCAACCTTCTACTTATATATACTTATATATTTATTTACGTACGCATTCTTGGTTGGTTATTTTGCCTGATTATATTTACTGTAAATTAATACGAAATAATATTATAGAATAAATAAGTTGTTCCAACGATTATACATCGTTGGAACAACTTATTTATTCTATACATACAAATATATACTATACTCGTACTATACAAAGTAGTAGATACCTATTTTAACGTGTGGGTAGAATTTATTTTTTCAGCAGTTTTAATCGAATCCGACCTTCATTAAAATAAATTGCTTATCTACCTAAACAATAAAGATAGAGGAATCCTTAGTCACTATGAAACCCTTAAAATAATAATGACCTGGAGCAACATTCTGGCAGCTAAACTAAGAACCCAAAAAATAATTGAGGAAAAAAACATAACTCGGAAACACCTACAAAGAAGTCTTCAGAAGTCGTTTGAAATAACAAAAGCAAATCAATTACTAGTACAAGGCATTTTGGAGCTAATAACTCTTTTACCTGCAAGCCCCCAGTTCACTGCGGTTTGAGGGGAAGGCGCACTCCTTAATCACTAAACGTCACGAACGGGCCCGTACAAGTCAGTGGCTGGCACCATTTTTTACGTCCACATTCCTCATAAATAAAAATAATGTTAAAGCGCGTTCATTTACTGTTCGAAGCAGAATTAATTAGTTGCTATTGGTTTGTAAGCGTAATTGGAAAAGATTTCTTTTGCTGACTCAGTTTTTAGGGTTCCGTACCCAAAGGGTAAAAACGGGACCCTATTACTAAGACTTCGCTGTCTGTCCGTCCGTCTGTCTGTCACCAGGCTGTATCTCAAGAACCGCGATAGCTAGACAGTTGAAATTTTCATAAATTTCTGTTGTCGATATACTCGTAACAACAAAGACTAAAAACAAAATAAAATAAATATTTAAGAGGGGCCCCCATTACCCCGGTCACCGGGGAGAGTTAAACCGGCGAGAGATGTCGTGCGGTGTCCCACAGGGGTCGGTCCTGGGGCCGCATCTGTGGGATATCGGGTACGACTGGGTGTTGCGCGCCGACCTCCCTAGCGGCATCAGCGTGGTTTGCTACGCTAACGACACACTGGTCCTGGCGCAGGGGAGGTCGCACCAGGCGGCGGCCGAAGCAGCGACACGCGGGGTTGCCTCGTCGTTGACTCGTCCTCGACAGCCGGTAGAACTTCGTGGAGCACTTCCGACGTTTGGCTCCAAGACAGGAGCGGGCCGGGGCTGCCTTGAGGCGGCTCCTGCCCAATCTAGGGGGCCCAAACGCCTCCTGCCGGAGGCTCTATGCGCGGGTTGTGGGGTCCATGGCCCTTTACGGGGCACCGGTATGGGCGCGTTCCTTAAGGCGGCGACCAGCCCGCTGCTTGACCGCGTCTCAAAGGGCCATGGCTGTCCGGCTGATCCGAGGATACCGCACGGTCTCCGCTAAGGCGGCGAGCCTCCTTGCCGGATTGCCGCCATGGGATCTGGAGGCCAAAGTCCTCGCCCACATATGGGAGTGGCGAGAGGAGGTAAAACGCCGGGACGTAACTCCGCTGCCGCGAGAAATCACGGTACAGCGGACAGAGCTCTGGCGGGATCTCATAGCGGCATGGAGAGTGCGATTGTCGCAACCCAGTGCTGGGCACGCTACAATTGCGGCGAGATTCCCCTCTTTGAGGAGTGGCTAGAGAGGCGCCACGGCGTGCTCACCTTCCACCAGACGCAGGTCCTCACCGGACACGGTTGTTTCGGGAGGTTCCTGTTCAGGATAAGGCGAGAGGAAACACCAGGGGTACAACTGTGTGCATCGCCCGGAGTCCGCCCGGCTTGGGCAGGGCTCCGCCGTGTCCTCATGGCGGCGATCGGCGGCGACGATCTCTTGCGTCCAGCCCTGGTCCAGGCCATGGTACGGAGCGAGAGTGAATGGGAGGCTGTTACCTCCTTCTGCGAAGCGTAATGCTCGCAAAGGAGGAGGCGGAGCGTGTGAGGGAGAGGCAATCTCTGCGCCCTCACGCCCCGAGTCGCCGCAGGAGACGCCCTGAACGGGAGTCAACAGCCCCTCCAGCCAACTCCCGGCCACCGTAGGCGCGGGCTTGCGGCAAGGACCAGGCCCAGGTCGGCGGCGCGTTGTGTTCCACGCGCGCCTCAAAGGGGTCCGCTAGGGCCGATGCCTGCCAAGGCCGCAGGTTGTTCGAAAGAGATACCGTGGCCCCTGGTACAGGTAACTGAAGGAACACGGGTGGGCCCGCTCAGCTCAGAGCGGGAGAGGTCAATTGATGATTACCCACTCAAAAAAAAAGGGGGCCCCCATACAACAGACGTGATTTTTATAGACAATGGTACGGTTTATGCAACATTAGTTGTGGTTATGCACTGCGACTTGAGAACGTGTTTCTCAGACTTTTTGCTATCGTGTCGACGGTGTGTAGCTAATTATGTTCAGTAGTGTTTGACTAGTTTTGGTCTTTTACCAAGGGCTCCCCTTGCTCGCAAATACGTGAGTGAAACCCTATTATAGCAATTTAAATTTTGAAAGTTGCCCACGCCTATTTGCATTAAATTCATATCGAGTAAACCGATCTATTCTGTAAAAATTTCACCGTGAAAACTTAGGTGATTGAGGTGTGCTAGAGATTGACACTATTGACAGCTCACTTCAAGCTCACCTCGCCTAAATTTTCACGGTGAGATTTTTACAGAATATACCTATTAGGAAAATAAACTCAAGGTTTTAAAATAATTGTATTTACTCGTACAATAAACATATTTTAAAATATTCTCCTACTTCTGTTCCAGTCTCGCGGCTTGGCTTGGCTTAGTTTATAATATCCGCAATATTGACATTTCTTGGCTTTAAAAAAATGCACAGCACTAAAGCCCTTCATGTGTCGGTTAATATTTATGGTAGTTTTAAGATTAAAACGTTAGTAAACCTATTAGATCAACCGATATCCTTCAGACTATTAACAAAAAGGGACATGGAGAGCCCTTAGGGAATAAACGGTAACCGAACAATACAATTCTATAAACTTAAATACAATTGAAATCCGGCTGTAACTTGCATTTCACTTCAACGAGATATCTCAAGCCAAGTTAAAGGATTATTTCGAAATACTCGATAACGAGAAGTCGCGGCGGTCCGGAAACGGTCCACGAATAAAATGGAGTTACAATAAAGCTGACCGGTTGATTGAAAATCTTTCTATAAAGGTACCTTTGTATAGGTAATACGATAAAATTTGATGAACCCGTGATTAATGCCTAGTTTCCGTTCATTCGACAATATCAGTCAATTTTGAATGTCGCCCGTGGGCTCGAGATTCTTACGTTTCTTATTAAAATTGTAACGCTGTTTGACGTTTATTTATTTATTTTAAATAGAACTGCCGAAGTCAAATACACTATTTAAACATACAATTTATTTAACACAGTTATGCATTCTTCTAACAAAAATTCAAACATTCTGACAATACTGTCATCTTCCATTAATTCCCAAACAACATATCAAAATCTGTGAAGTTTAGGAGAGCGTTAATAGCGGGGTGCCAGGGCAGAAAACCTCCACGTGTGCCTGGGGACTGGAGTTCCCTTCTGGATACGTCCGGGGGGAAGACCAGTTTTCGGGCCGGTGCATCCTGGGGTGCGGGCAGCTATTTCTCAGTGGGATTTTTTCCCAATGAGATCTCGCTGCCCGCATGCTAATGTTCTGCCAAGAGGAACGCTCCACACAAGCCGCTATGAGGAGCAGAGCGGCTACTGTGTGGAGTAAGAGCGGGCCTGGTGTGCACTTACCCTGTCGCCGGGCAGGCAGGAGGGGATAACCCCCCCCTCCTGCCACCGTTAATATCGTAGCCCCGAAGATTGTCAAGGTCATGTCTCTGACTTTTGACGGGGGTCGAGGGTCTTGGCTTAACCGCCCGGACCGCGAGGAAGATTAACCTCTATAAAAAATTCCCCAAACCTCCAAGCGGCGGCGCACCGTGAGGGAGGTAGTAAGCTTGGCTAATGGGTAGCTTGATTTAGTCACTAGTGCGAACCACAGAATTTGAGCAGGTACCTAAAGTTTTATACTCGTGGGAACAAAATGGATAAATTTAAAAAACAAACCCAAACCACAAAAGACGAAGGGAGGAGTGATGCGGTGTCGGAGTCCGACGCTGCATCTGGAGGAGCGAGCACGGGAGGCTCAGTGAGCCCTCGCCGTGACCAGAAGACGGCCGCTGCCAAGAGAAAGGCACAGAGCAAGCGGCCAAGGTCAGTGGACGGCCAGGGGTCGTCCTCTGACGGGGAGCTGGCTTCGGCCAGAAAAATCCCCACCAGCAGGCGGGGAGGAGCCCGAGAGCGAGGCGCAGGGAGGGGGCTCACTGCTCGGGAGGCCGCAGAAAAAGCGGAGGAGCCCGCAAAGGAGGGGGGTTCTGGTCGCGCGTCCGCATCAGAGACCTCAAGTGACGAGGCGGCGGAGGTTGGCGGCCCTGATGCGGACCGCAAAAAGAGGTTCGCGGCGGTCGTGGAGGCCGCGATCCGGGACGTGGCCCTGAAGAAGTTACAGACTTCGAAAAACAGGGCCATAGTCTCGGCCAAGGCCTCCATCTTGGCGGCAGCGGAGGCCATCCACCTCGGGCCTCCGCCGGATGACATGTCCGAAATGCGGGCGGAGGTGGCCCGCTTGACGGCTGCCATGGAGCTCCTCCGAAAGGAGAACGAGGAGCTCCGAGCGGACCTGGCCGGGATGCGAGCGGCCGGCACAGCGCAGACCAAAACACCACCAAGCCAGCCCGTGCCGGTGGAGAACCAGGTCCTGAACCTGGTTCGGCAGGAGCTGGCGACCTTCCAGGCGCGGTTCGCCGTCCTGGAGGGTATTGTTCTGCGCCCCCCCTTGGCGGGTAGGACGGCCCCAGGGCCTAAGGCGACCTCGTACGCGGCCGCGGCCGCCCCTAAACCCGGGCCGTCTGGCCGGGCCCAGGCGCCGGCCAAACCGGCGTCGGCTAGAGGAGCCCCGGCGCCGGCGAAACCGACGTCGGCTGGTGGAGCCTCGGCGCCGGCGAAATCAGCGCCTGCCGCCAAACCCGCGGTGCCAGCCCAGAAAAAGGGCAGAACGGCTGGGGAGGGGAAGGCCCCAGAGCCTACGCCTCCCCCAAACAAATCTCCCACGACCAACGCCGAGTGGCAGGTGATCGGGGAGAAGAAGAAGGCGGCCAAAGCGGCCAGGAAAAAGGCGCAGAGGAGCCGCTGCAAGGAGCGAGCCGTTGCGGCTAGGCTTCGCTCCCCCAAGACCGCGGCTGTAGTCATTACACTACAGCCGGACGCGGTCAAGAGGGGGGTGACCTACGGCGACGTGCTCGCCAAAGCGAGAGCGACGGTGGATCTCCAGGAGCTGGGGATCACCGGAGACCTCCGGCATAGGGTGACCACCACTGGTGCCCGCATGCTGGAGGTCCCCGGTGCGACGAGTGGCCCCACCGCTGACGCCCTGGCTGAAAAGCTAAGGGCGTCCCTCAATGCGGACGAGGCTCGAGTCTCCAGGCCCGTCAAGTGCGCGGATATGCGCATTGTGGGCCTGGATGACTCGGTGACGGGGGCCGAGGTGGTAGCCGCCGTCGTCAGGACGGGCGGGTGTCTGACCGACCAGGTGAAGGCGGGCACCATACATCCTGACTTCACGGGTATGTGAACCGTTACGGTAAGCTGTCCCGTGACGGCGGTGAGGAAGATAGTGGAGGGCGGAAGGCTCCTGGTGGGCTGGGTGTCGGCGCAGGTCAAGCTGCTGGAGCCCAGACCTCTAAGGTGCTATCGATGCCTCGTGGGGCACCACGTGGGCGTCCAGTGCACCTTAGAGGACCGCAGCACTCTGTGCTTTCGCTGCGGGAAGCCCGGACATACGGCCGGCTCGTGCATTGCCGCGCCGCACTGCGTCGTATGTGCGGCTGCTGGCAAGCCGGCCGATCACCGGGCGGGGAGCAAGTCCTGCGCTCCACCCGCCGAAGCCAGGAGGAAAGGCAGGCCCTCCGCCGCCGTCGCCACCACCACCGTTGCCGCCACTGTTGCCGCCACCGCCACCGCCGCCGCCGCCGCCACCACCACCGCCGCCGCCGCCGCCGCCGCCGCCGCCGCCACCACAGCCGAGGGGGCCCGGGAGGGGGCTGAAATGGAGGAGTAATGACTCCTCCTCTACGCCTCCTCCAGGCGAACATCAACCACTGCGCCTGCGCTCAGGACCTGTTGCTCCAGAGCATGGCGCAGTGGTCGATTAACATCGCCGTGGTCGCTGAGCCGTACTTTGTCCCGCCCAGGGATGACTGGGTGGAGGACCTGAACGGCTCAGTGGCCATAATTTCGTCGGCTGCCGCCGGTACCCCGTCCCTCGAAGGTGTCACGAGGGGACAGGGGTGCGTAGCAGCACGGTTCGGAGAGATTGTAGTCGTGGGAGTATACTTCTCTCCGAGCCGAACTCTCGCCGAGTTCCAGAACTCTTTAACAGAGTTGAGTGTCGTCGTCGCCAGAAACCACGCCTTCTCCGTGCTAGTGCTCGGGGACTTCAACGCCAAGAATTTGGCCTGGGGTTCCCGTTGCACGGATGTGCGGGGCAGGATGGTGGAGGACTGGGCTCTGGAAACAGGCCTGGTCGTCCTAAATCGGGGTTCTGTTCCTACGTGTGTGCGGATGCGGGGCGAGTCGGTGGTGGACATCTCGTTCGCCAGCCCCGCTCTGTCACAGCGTGCCATTGACTGGCGCGTCATGGAGGAGGTGGAGACCTACTCCGATCATCAGTATATCCGGTTTGAGGTCTCCACCCAGACCTCTAGCGCGCTGGTCCAACAGGCCCCGAGTGGTCCGCGGTGGGCGCTGAAGCAGTTGGACCGGGAGCTTCTCCTGGAAGCCTCGATCGTGCAGGCCTGGGTGTTTTCACCGGACAGGCCTGCTGACACTGACGATGAGGTGGAGTGGTTCCGGGAGGCCATGTCCGAGATCTGTGACGTGGCAATGCCCCGAGTCCAGCCAGGATGCGCCCGACGTCAGGTGTACTGGTGGTCGCAGGAGGTTGGGGCGCTACGCAAGGCGTGCGTCGACGCGCGACACCGGTACACCAGGCACCGCAGGCTCCGCATTCGCCCTCCGGATGCGGAAGCCACGGAAGCGGAGCTGTACGAGGGTACAGAGCGGCGAAGACCGCCCTCCAAGAAGCTGTCCAGCGGGCCAAAGATATGGCCCGCGAGGAGATGTTGGAGACTCTGAACCGAGATCCATGGGGGCGCCCTTACAGAATGGTGCGGAATAAACTCCGCACCTGGGCCCCCCCGCTGACGCAGAGTCTCCGACCCCAGCTGGTGGAGGAAGTGGTGAGCGCTCTGTTCCCTTCACGGGGGGAACATACTCCCCCGCCTATGGCTCCGCCACTTGCGGTGCCCGAAGCGGACCACACGACGACGACGACGACACCCCTGAAGTGACCGGGGTAGATCTGAGAGCGGCGGTAGGCAGGCTGAAGGCCAAAAATACCGCCCCGGGACCTGACGGCTTGCCGGGTAAAGCCTGGGTCCTGGCCTCGAGGGCTCTTGGGCCTCGACTGGAGGCGCTCTTAAGCGCATGCATGGAGAGAGGCCAGTTTCCACTCCGTTGGAAGACGGGGAAGCTGGTCCTCATTCAGAAGCCAGGGCGCCCTGCGGACTCTCCGTCCGCATACCGGCCCATAGTGCTGCTCGACGAGGTCGGCAAGCTCTTTGAGAGAGTGATTGCGGGCCGCCTCGTCGGGCACCTGGTGAGGACGGGGCCGGACCTTGCGGAGTGCCAGTTTGGCTTCCGCAAGGGGCGCTCGACGGTGGACGCCATCATGCGCGTGAGAGCCCTCACGACGGGGGACGCGGTGTCCCGGGGTGGGGTGGTCGTGGCGGTGTCACTCGACATCGCCAACGCGTCCAACACCCTGCCCTGGAGCTGCATAGGGGAGGCACTCCGGTATCACCGGGTGCCGACTTACCTCCGTCGAATAGTCGGGGCGTATTTGACGGACAGAGCCGTCATCTACCCCGGTCGCGACGGGAACTGGAACCGGCGAGAGATGTCGTGCGGTGTCCCACAGGGATCGGTTCTGGGGCCGCTCCTGTGGGACATCGGTTACGACTGGGTGCTGCGGGCCGACCTCCCTGATGGCGTCAGCGTAGTTTGCTACGCTGACGACACGCTGGTCCTGGCGCAGGGGAGGTCGCATCAGGCGGCGGCCGACGCGATGACACGCGGGGTTGCGATAGTCGTGGAAAGGATCCGGCAGTTGGGTCTCGAGGTGGCATTGCACAAGTCCGAGGCCATGTCCTTTCATGGGCCTCGGTACGGGCCACCTTCGGGATCCCAACTGATGGTAGGAGGGGTTCACATCGGCGTCGAGACAACGATGAGATACCTGGGTCTCGTCCTCGACAGCCGGTGGAACTTCGTCGAGCATTTCCGACGTTTGGCCCCCAAACTGGAACGGACCGGGGCCGCCCTAAAGCGGCTCCTGCCCAACCTGAGGGGGCCAAACGCCTCCTGCCGGAGGCTTTACGCAGGGGTCGTGCGGTCCATGGCCCTTTACGGGGCCCCGGTGTGGGCGCGTTCACTGCGGCTTCGAGCCGCACACTATCTGAACGCGCCCCAAAAGGTGGTTGCCGTAAGGCTTATAAGGGGGTACCGCACGATCTCGGGCGAGGCAGCAAGCCTCCTTGCCGGACTGCCACCATGGGATCTGGAGGCGATAGTCCTCGCGCGAGTCAAGATAACGAGGTTGGACAGTCAACAGCAGAGATAACGCTATCACCCCATAACAATGAGATAAGCGGAATTGATTATAAATAAATATAAATATGAATTAGTCAAGATAACGAGACGAAACAGTAGAGATACCAGACGGGTACGGAAGCGATAAAGATAAATGAATTGTGGTGACAACCAGCTGTATCTCCGCTACCAGACACCGAACCAAGAAGATTACTCTATCAAACCTGCCCAGAACCTACAAATAAAGAAAAAGATTGAAGACTTCTCCTGCAAGGTGACGCTGACTCAGAGAAAAACTCTTCTCCGTACACATCAAGGTGACGCTGGCCAAGAAGAACTTCTCTTCGTACATCGCAGTATAGAAGCTCATCGGAGTAAATCGACGGACTTCAAAGACCCGACTCTACGAAGCCTCTACTACATCCAGATGAAGACAGTGATAGCCCTCATCATTCTCACAACACAACTGTAAGTACACGTGATTATTTCCCGTTTAAAACAACCTCAAACTGGCATTTACTCCTTCAGGTAGAAAATTAGTAAACACCCCAAAGTTAATAATGACACCACCCGTAGATTCCAACTCCCAAATTAGACCAGAAAGTAATATTCCTATTCCCCAGTTCTCTGGAGAAGGTGGAGAAAGGTACCTACACGGTTTTATCACCGCAGTAGAACGTTTTATTCAAATAACCTCTGGCACAGATGCGCAGAAAGTCAATATAATCTTGTCAAAAATAACAGGCAATGCGGCTACTCTCATATATAGCTACCCCCATAACTTCACTTGGTTAGAAATTAAAGAAATCCTAAAACAACAGTATGGATCATGGAATAGAACGATAGGAGATGTGTTTCAGGAAATTAATAACTTAAGACCAAGCTCACCAAGCTTAACTAACGTTATATACGAGTTACAAATGTTAATAGCTGAAGGATGTACAATTAACCAACATGTACACACCGGTTTAAAGGAAATAGCTAACCAAAAGTTAATATCACTCCTACCACCTGAATATAAACCAGCCTGTGAAAAATTAGACATCCTAGAAACTTGCCTTAGAGCTAGAACTCTTGACAAAGAAGGATACGTAATTAACATCAGAAATACGGGAAACAAACCGAATGGTCATACTCAACCTTTCGTTAAAAATAATTTGAGCTCAACCCACCAACAACACAACGCCCTTGTGTATAATTCAAACCTTGGTAATAGACCTGTCCAGCAGAGACACACATATCCAATCTCACCTTTCTCGGCTAGGATTCGGATGCAACAAGCAGGACAAGCTAAACAACCTTGGTATGGCAACCATAATAATAAGCAAACTCACGCTCACCCTGAGCGTAATTTCAATAATAATGCTAATAATTTTAATCAAAGACCTCCATGGCAACCAACTCGACCAAACTGGCAACCAAAACCACAAATTCCCGAATTACAGGATAAAGACGCGACTATGCGAACTGTAACAGAACGACCTCAATTAAAAAGAAACCGAGTATTTAACATCGACGAACCTGAATGTAATAGTGATGACTATCCCGATACCCCTTTTGAAGAATACATGCAGCAATGCGCCAACGAATATTTTACAACACAAACAACACAAAACAATGATCAAATTTGTGAACCAACACACGAATATGACCCAAACTCGGAGGATTTTCAAACGGATTCACCCCAGAATACCCCAACATAAATTCTACACCTAATCATACTCAACTACCATACATTAAAATACCTAATACAGACGAAAAAATCCTAATAGACACCGGATCAACACGCTCATTTATTAAACCCAATATAGCTAAAGAATTAATATCGGATGGATACGCGACTTATATTGACGAAACATTTTCAGTCCAAACCCCGCACGGACTCTCGAAACATAATGGTAAAATAATAACCTACCCCATGGTAAATATCTTCGGACATCACAGTAATCCAATAGAATTTTATATGTTCGACTTCTCTAATAAATACGAATACCTAATAGGATGGGACACATCAACTTAACCAGTTAATAACAATTGTAAACCGTAAACTCAACTCTAGGGATTACTTCTTACAAGAAGTAATATTAGTATACGAAACACTGAAAGACATCTGCGAACATCTCGAAGAAACTTACGTCCTAGCCCAACACAATATCTTGCAACCCGCAATATTTAACGAAATACATTTACAGCAAGGTTTAGATGTAACCCCAGCAAAATTAACGTAGTACGAGACATAAACAAACTACAATCCCTAATAGTCCCAAGCGTTGCTATACAAAACAAACTATTAATATTCCAATTCGCTTTACCCATGGTCTCTAAAGAACAATATAATCTAGAAACAGTAGTTAGCATAATCACCCCATCTAACCAATATTGTCAAAAGCCTAGTATTAAGAACGGCCAGTATTTAACGGGAACCAATCATGTGTATAAAGTAGACAAATGTAACAACAATATATGTACAGCTTCACCAACAAAGAAATGTGTAGAAGAAAGCATTCTGAAACAACGCAACAACTGTAGCGTTATAAAAATCTACTGTCCAGAACAATACTCATACAAAATTCAAAATGACTTATATTTCCAGTTCAGATTAAAGGAACAAACAATCTATGATAGATGTGCCGACAGAAGCGTGACCATCGTAGACTCCTATATAGAAGACAACACCAAATGCGGAAGCACTCAAGATCCTGTGGATATTCAGACCTTTACTGAAGTCACAGAACTAGCAAACGAGTTACCAATGACGTTACCAGAAAATATGGACAACATAGAAGAGCAGATCGCAGCCATCAATAGACCCGACTTAACCTCTGATAAGATCAAAAACATAGGGATCCTGACCTACATAACGATAGTAACCATAATCTTGTTAACTATCGTCTTTTTAACTCGTCGAATCATAAAAACCCGACAGAGTACAAAAAGACTAGAAGGGGAGAGTCAAGATAACGAGGTTGGACAGTCAACAGCAGAGATAACGCTATCACCCCATAACAATGAGATAAGCGGAATTGATTATAAATAAATATAAATATGAATTAGTCAAGATAACGAGACGAAACAGTAGAGATACCAGACGGGTACGGAAGCGATAAAGATAAATGAATTGTGGTGACAACCAACCTGCCCCCACCATTGTATTAGCTGATAAGACTTAGTATATAAACTAACCCAAATATAATTTAGACACATTATTGTATTGACTCTACAACATACCACTGTACTACTAACACGTTTTGAGAATAAAATTAGTTTTATCTCTATCACGAGTCTCAGTCTTTTAACTCGCGCCTGTATGACTGGCGCGCGGAGGCACTACGTCGGGGGGAAACTCTGCACCCGCGGCAAATCGCTGCGGAGCGGACGGACCTCCGGCGCGGTCTCATGGTGGAATGGAAGGCGCGACTATCGCAAATCAGCGCAGGGCACGCCACGATAGCGGCGATAAGACCCCTCTTTGAGGAGTGGCTAGAGAGGCGTCACGGCGCTCTCACCTACCGCCTGACGCAGGTCCTCTCCGGACACGGATGTTTCGGGAGGTTCCTGCACATCATCAGGCGGGAGGAGACGCCCGGGTGTCACCACTGCGAGGATCGCCCAGAGGACACGGTGGAGCATACGGTGGAGGTCTGCCCCGCTTGGGCAGAGCACCGCCGTGTCCTCGTAGAGGCGATCGGCAGCGGCGGCGACCTCTCGCGTCCGGCCCTGGTGCAAGCCATGGTCAGGGCGAGAGGGAGTGGGAGGCGGTTACCTCCTTCTGCGAAGCAGTCATGCTAGCGAAGGAGGTGGCGGGATGGGCGAGGGAGAGATCCTCACGCCTCAGCCGCCGAGGGAGACGCTCCGGGCGTCGGGAGCCGCGTGACGACTCCCGGCCACCGTAGGCGCGGGCCTGCGGGCGGAGAGCAATGGGTAGCTCTCCATCCGATCAGGACCAGGCCCGTGCCGGACGGCGCGTAAGTGTTCCACGTGCGCCTCAAAGAGATGTCAGCATAGATGACGGGGCCCGACAGGGCCGAAGCCTGCCGGGGTAGCGGGATCGTCCGAAAGGGTTACCGCTGCCCTGGTACATAAAGGGCTAAGGAAGGAACACAGGTGGGTTTTAGTCAGTAAGAGTCTGACCCTCCCTTCTGCTCCACCCAGAGCGGGAGGAGTCATTTGATGATTTCCCATCCACAAAAAAAAAAAAAAAATCGTTAATAGCGGCTAATGTTCGAGGAATATGTGATTTGGAGTGTGCAACAGTACGGCAAGTTGGGACAGCCAGTAAAAGGTGTTTTCTGGTACGACAGTAATTGTCAAAAAGTATTCTATGTGTTATTCTGATACATATGCTATATGACTAAAGTTTTATCACAATCCGTTCAGTAGTTTTTGCGTGAAAGAGTAACAAACATTCATCCATCAATCCTCACAAACTTTCGCGTTTATAATATTAGTAGGACTTAATATTAATACATATATTATATATTAATACATATAATATTTTAGTAGGGTTGAAACATGGTACAAAACATGTTTGAAGTCATGGTTCTTAAATAATACAATCCTATTAATTATACCTAATAATATTTCCTAATGATTCTGTTTCCTACTGCATTCGACAGAGTTCAATACCACGGAATAGTTTTGATGATAAATTGATCATGCCGTCAGTTAGAAGCCGCAAATCCTTTGTTGGATTCCAACATTGAAATTCGTATTTGCTTTCTGCGATACAATTGTCTGTAGATACTGAATGAATATTACATTACTGTATACTCAGGGAATACTGGATTTAGATGGCTTTTGGGTACAATGTTTGTATAAACATAATATTAATTATAATATTGAAGATAGTACCAGGTACGAGAAGTAAGAAAGGAGAGTGAAAAAAGATCACTATCTTTTCATTTTGTCATAATTACATATATATGTATTATTTAAATGACATTTTTTTTTCCGCCATTTCTGTCCCACTACAGGGCAAAGGCCTCCCCTCCCTCCTTCCACTTATCCCTGACATGAATAAATAAAAATGATAAATGACATTATATTGTATATATCATTATATATATAGAGAGAGAGAGAGAGAACATTACTGCATTGTTGCTGGAAGAGAGTTGCCGAAAATCGAGTTCAGCAGTGGACTGCTATAGGCTGATGGTGATATAATATATATTTAAATTAGAGAATTGTTTTAGATTTTCTGTATTTAGTTTTCCCTTCTACTCTTACACACGTTGTCTAGATATTTTTTCATCTACTCTCCTATCGCAGATAAGCTGGAAGAGATTTCTTGAGACTTATGTTTGCATCACCTTTGTATCTATTTTTCTGTTCCTTACTTCTAGGCTGTTTATAATGTATGTTCATAAATGGTTAAATAAATAAATAAGAAAACAATCAATTGATTATCTTGTAAGGATGGAAAGAATCCTGCCGGGGTAGCGGGATCGTCCAAAAGGGAACATAAAGGGCTAAGGAAGGAACACGGGTGGGTTTTAGTCAGTAAGAGTCTGACACTCCCTTCCGCTCCACCCAGAGCGGGAGGGGTCATTTGATGATTTCCCATTCACAAAAAAAAAAAGGATGAAAAGAATATGACAACATTATACTTTATTAAGTAGTAAATTAATCACACAATCACCATTAGCATATAAAAGAAGCTTTCAGTGAACAATTATCTATCTAAAGCAGATTTGATTGTTTCTTTAGACACCTACATTATCATAGTGTAAGTATAAAACAGGTGTCCAATTATAAATATTGATAACTAACAAAGTGAGTGGCACTCGAGACCTATCCCTGAGCTCAATTATGAACCTCCGCGGTGGTGTCATCGTTTTTGATAGCTATTTGACTTTAGCGCGTCGCTGTCTGAAAAACAAACGAAAGAGGAATAAATAATTACCCTCCTTTTCGTACAGTCAGGAAAACAATATTAGATACCCAAAATAAAAAGGAAGTAAAATAGTCGTCACACTTCGTGGAATCAAAACGTTTTCATTTCGATCTTGATAAGTTACGCTTGCTCCGGTATTCCAAAACAAAGAAAACCGCTTTAACAATGTATGCATATTTGAAGATGCTTTTTATAAATACAAAAGTGGGACCACTTTACTGAAAACCGAGGCGTTATCAAGAAAATGTAAGAAAAATCTGTGAAAATGGTTAGACTCACACGAGCGAAGAAACCGCTTTAACCCACTTTGATATTTATAAGGTGTAGCTAGCTTTTCAGTTTTTATTTTACCTTCAAAATCAACATATATTTTAAGGGCATTAATGAAAACCGCCTGAAAACATAATATCTATCTATCAGTGATCAGTAGCATTTAGCAGGGTTAAGGGGTCGCTCCGCTGCCGGAGGCTTTACGCGGGGGTCGTGCGGTCCATGGCCCTATATGGGGCCCCGGTATGGGCGCGTTCACTGCGGCTGCGAGCCGCACACTACCTGAACGCGCCCCAAAAGGTGGTAGCCGTAACGCTAATCCGGGGGTACCGCACGATCTCGGGCGAGGCAGCAAGCCTCCTTGCCGGACTGCCACCATGGGATCTGGAGGCGATAGTCCTCGCGCGCCTGTATGACTCGCGCGCGGAGGCACTACGTCGGGGGGAAACTCCGCACCCGCGGCAAATCACTGCGGAGCGGACGGACCTCCGGCGCGGTCTCATGGTGAAATGGAAGGCGCGACTATCGCAACCCAGCGCAGGGCACGCCACGATAGCGGCGGTAAGACCCCTCTTTGAGGAGTGGCTAGAGAGGCGTCACGGCGCTCTCACCTACCGCCTGACGCAGGTCCTCTCCGGACACGGATGTTTCGGGAGGTTCCTGCACATCGTCAGGCGGGAGGAGACGCCCGGGTGTCACCACTGCGAGGATCGCCCAGAGGACACGGTGGAGCATACGGTGGAGGTCTGCCCCGCTTGGGCAGAGCACCGCCGTGTCCTCGTAGAGGCGATCGGCAGCGGCGGCGACCTCTCGCGCCCGGCCCTGGTGCAAGCCATGGTTTGGGGCGAGAGGGAGTGGGAGGCGGTCACCTCCTTCTGCGAAGCAGTCATGCTAGCGAAGGAGGTGGCGGGATGGGCGACGGAGAGATCCTCACGCCTCAGCCGCCGAGGGAGACGCTCCGGGCGTCGGGAGCCGCGTGACGACTCCCGGCCACCGTAGGCGCGGGCCTGCGGGCGGAGAGCAATGGGTAGCTCTCCGTCCGATCAGGACCAGGCCCGTGCCGGACGGCGCGTATGTGTTCCACGTGCGCCTCAAAGAGATGTCAGCATAGTTGACGGGGCCCGACAGGGCCGAAGCCTGCCGGGGTAGCGGGATCGTCCGAAAGGTTTACCGCTGCCCTGGTACATAAAGGGCTAAGGAAGGAACACGGGTGGGTTTTAGTCAGTAAGAGTCTGACACTCTCTTTTGCTCCACCCAGAGCGGGAGGGGTCATTTGATGATTTCCCATCCTCAAAAAATAAAATAAAAAGGGGTCGCTCCACAATGGACCACGGCTAAGCTACACACGTAAGTATATCACCCGTACTTCACTTTGTATGGAAATATAGGAAATTTCATCCACTGCGGCTCATGGCCACGTTATGCACGAAACAAACAGCAAAAGCATAATCAGCCTATAATGTTCCCACTGCTGGGACACAGGCCTCTTCTCTCTGAAAGGGAGCGAAACAAATGCTGGTAAGCACATGAACCGTGGAAAGCCTCTCCGTGCAGTGGTCGGTCGATTTCAAAATGAGAAAAAGTATATTCCATAAGATGCCAAGCATGTACAGAGGCCAGCACATAAAGCTACTACAGTCTGTCAAATTTCTTTAATATATTTTCATCTTTATCGCTGAAGCATTAAGGTTCAAGGTTGATTGGAAAATTTTAACAGTTTCGGGTAGCTTGACCTGCTGGCGTCTGTATACTGCAGCAGTAGAAAACTCCAAAAAATGTAAATTGATGATGATGCAATCAATACATTACCGAAAATATCTGCCTGTATCTGCCATTTACACGATGTATTGCGTACATTGTCGAAAACACCGCAAATAAATTAAAATGGCCGCATAAAATGCCCATCCAATATTAGAGCGGGTACTATATAATGTCACAAAACTTCGCCAATATCTATTGATTATTTCGCCATCAACGAGACAGTAAGGGTTGCAAATTATCTATGGACTCATGCAATAGCAATTTCCAGCAGAAATTTCTATAGAGAGGCGCAGGTGGTAAAAGAAATTGTCCCCCATTATGTACGCTTTGCCGGACCATTTTATGGCAAGTGATGGCAAATTGTTTGGAACGTGAGATGAACGGAAAGAAATTTCTCTGTTAATATTCATGTCTCGGGTGAACCTTATGATTGCACGAAGCTCGCCGAGATTATTGCAAAAGGTTTTTCTTAGTTTTTGTGGGTTTTTGTTTATTCCACGTGCGTACTGTCTCGCCTAAAATATAAGTTATATGAGGATTCTGGGGCAATACTGAGAACGCACAGTCTTGTTCGTGTAATATTTGCTTGTGTGTGTGTGTGTGTTGACCTAGGGTCCGTTTTAATAAAGCGAATTTACTATGTAGCTCATTCTGCTTATTATCTTTGATACAAATTCTTATTACTGGTACTATATCAGGCCAAAAAATAATAACGAAGTTGGTTTCCTGCTTATTGTATCCTCGCTAGAAATATGAGAAGTAATTGCAACTGGGACTCACAAACGTCCTGGGCACACAAACCTTCCGTTTCCCGACCCTCATTCGTCTACACCCAGATAGACCAACCTCGAGCAAGTGAGTTTCTGTATTAAGGATAAATTATTGAGCTCTTTGTACATTTCATTCGTCACATGTTAAACTTTTATTTCACTGTTATCAGAAGCATATTGTATGCGGCGGGTAATACCCGTCAAAAGTAATAGGATTTCAGTAAAAAACTACCATTACAAAATACCAAGAAAATAGCTTACTTCAATAAACACGAACAGTTTTCCAAGTATTGCGGAAGCTCGCGTCACAATTTATAAAGGCTAGGAGTCACTAGCGTGTATATTATGCAATTACCAACCCTTTTTTTTTTTTTTTTTTTGTGGATGGGAAATGATCAAATGACTCCTCCCGCTCTGGGTGGAGCAGAAGGGAGTGTCAGACTCTTACTGACTAAAACCCACCCGTGTTCCTTCCTTAGCCCTTTACGTACCAGGGCAGCGGTAACCCTTTCGGACGATCCCGCTACCCCGGCAGGCTTCGGCCCTGTCGGGCCCCGTCAACTACGCTGACATCTCTTTGAGGCGCGCGTGGAACACATACACGCCGTCCGGCACGGGCCTGGTCCTGATCGGACGGAGAGCTACCCATTGCTCTCCGCCCGCAGGCCCGCGCCTACGGTGGCCGGGAGTCGTCACGCGGCTCCCGACGCCCGGAGCGTCTCCCTCGGCGGCTGAGGCGTGAGGATCTCTCCCTTGCCCATCCCGCCACCTCCTTCGCTAGCATGACTGCTTCGCAGAAGGAGGTGACCGCCTCCCACTCCCTCTCGCCCCGGACCATGGCTTGCACCAGGGCCGGACGCGAGAGGTCGCCGCCGCTGCCGATCGCCTCTACGAGGACACGGCGGTGCTCTGCCCAAGCGGGGCAGACCTCCACCGTATGCTCCACCGTGTCCTCTGGGCGATCCCCGCAGTGGTGACACCCGGGCGTCTCCTCCCGCCTGATGATGTGCAGGAACCTCCCGAAACATCCGTGTCCGGAGAGGACCTGCGTCAGGCGGTAGGTGAGAGCGCCGTGACGCCTCTCTAGCCACTCCTCAAAGAGGGGTCTTATCGCCGCTATCGTGGCGTGCCCTGCGCTGGGTTGCGATAGTCGCGCCTTCCATTCCACCATGAGACCGCGCCGGAGGTCCGTCCGCTCCGCAGCGATTTGCCGCGGGTGCAGAGTTTCCCCCCGACGTAGTGCCTCCGCGCGCCAGTCATACAGGCGCGCGAGGACTATCGCCTCCAGATCCCATGGTGGCAGTCCGGCAAGGAGGCTTGCTGCCTCGCGCGAGATCGTGCGGTACCCCCGGATCAGCCTTACGGCTACCACCTTTTGGGGCGCGTTCAGGTAGTGTGCGGCTCGAAGCCGCAGTGAACGCGCCCATACCGGGGCCCCATATAGGGCCATGGACCGCACGACCCCCGCGTAAAGCCTCCGGCAGGAGGCGTTTGGCCCCCTCAGGTTGGGCAGGAGCCGCCTTAAGGCGGCCCCGGTCCGTTCCAGTTTTGGGGCCAAACGTCGGAAGTGCTCGACGAAGTTCCACCGGCTGTCGAGGACGAGACCCAGGTATCTCATCGTCTTCTCGACGCCGATGTGAACCCCTCCTACCATCAGTTGGGATCCCGAAGGTGGCCCGTACCGGGGCCCATGAAAAGACATGGCCTCGGACTTGTGCAATGCCACCTCGAGACCCAACTGCCGGATCCTTTCCACGACTATCGCAACCCCGCGTGTCATCGCGTCGGCCGCCGCCTGATGCGACCTCCCCTGCGCCAGGACCAGCGTGTCGTCAGCGTAGCAAACTACGCTGACGCCATCAGGGAGGCCGGCCCGCAGCACCCAGTCGTAACCGATGTCCCACAGGAGCGGCCCCAGAACCGATCCCTGTGGGACACCGCACGACATCTCTCGCCGGTTCCAGTTCCCGTCGCGACCGGGGTAGATGACGGCTCTGTCCGTCAAATACGCCCCGACTATTCGACGGAGGTAAGTCGGCACCCGGTGATACCGGAGTGCCTCCCCTATGCAGCTCCAGGGCAGGGTGTTGAACGCGTTGGCGATGTCGAGTGACACCGCCACGACCACCCCACCCCGTGACACCGCGTCCCCCGTCGTGAGGGCTCTCACGCGCATGATGGCGTCCACCGTCGAGCGCCCCTTGCGGAAGCCAAACTGGCACTCCGCAAGGTCCGGCCCCGTCCTCACCAGGTGCCCGACGAGGCGGCCCGCAATCACTCTCTCAAAGAGCTTGCCGACCTCGTCGAGCAGCACTATGGGCCGGTATGCGGACGGAGAGTCCGCAGGGCGCCCTGGCTTCTGAATGAGGACCAGCTTCCCCGTCTTCCAACGGAGTGGAAACTGGCCTCTCTCCATGCATGCGCTTAAGAGCGCCTCCAGTCGAGGCCCGAGAGCCCTCGAGGCCAGGACCCAGGCTTTACCCGGCAAGCCGTCGGGTCCCGGGGCGGTATTTTTGGCCTTCAGCCTGCCTACCGCCGCTCTCAGATCTACCCCTGTCACTTCAGGGGTGTCGTCGTCGTTGTCCGCGTGGCCCGCTTCGGGCACCGCAAGTGGCGGAGCCATAGGCGGGGGAGTATGCTCCCCCCTTGAAGGGAACAGAGCGCTCACCACCTCCTCCACCAGCTGTGGGCGGAGACTCTGCGTCAGCGGGGGGGCCCATGTGCGGAGTTTATTCCGCACCATTCTGTAGGGGCGCCCCCATGGATCTCTGTTCAGAGTCTCCAGCATCTCCTCGCGGGCCATATCCTTGGCCCGCTGAACAGCCTGTTGGAGGGATTACCAACCCTCTCGTCAGTTTCGATGTGCAACGCGCACACGCCACTACAATGACGTCATAATTTTCAAGTCCGGAACTCATGAATCCAATCCCGTTTATCGTATGCAAAGTAAAACGTTACATGGTGTAATGGTTCGTGTACACGATGGGCGATGTTTGGCACAGTTTAACGCCCTTTCAATGTTGATTACTTTTAAACGCTTTGGTCATGGACGCCATTGCAGATACAGATAAATTATTCACGACCATTCAGGTACGATTGCCCTTGGAGCAGACGAGTATTTGAGTAGAAACCGCGGAATGGCAAACGCAGCGTGGTATCAATGAGTTGGACCGACGACTCGAAGAAAGTGGACTGGAAGCAAATAGCGCCAAATGGTTTTTTTGGTGAAAGTTGGAAGACGACTATGTTCTTGGATGGTGTAATTTTAAAAGTTGGTAGTCTGTGATCAAGGGGGTCTGACGATTTTTATATGGAGCATAGCATACCTACTGTCGCGCTATTTTAAAAATGGCGGCCCCGCGTGAGACCTATAAATCGATAGCAATGCAAACAGAAAACATAATAAGACCAAAATCCGTAAATTGTCACGTATCCGAGATAATTATTAACGTTCAAAGTTGATGATTGAGTCACGTGATCAACTTTGCTTATGTTTTCTGTTTGCATTGATGTCAGCTTTGATTTACAAAGGTATCATGCGTGGCCATCATTTCCAAAATGGTGGCCACGCACGATACCATTTCCAAATTTCCAAAACTTCAAAGCCCTTTGCTTACCACCACAGCTATCATCGCAGGTAATTTATGTGTTACCTTTGTTTTGCCACTTCCTCATTATAAGAAAGCCATTTTCTTTCTCTTTTGTTTCTTAAACCACATACGTAGGTAGAGGTAGATCTTATGGATGATATACCAATATTTAATCAAGTCATCTTCATCTGCCAAGCCTTTTCCCAACTATGTCGGGGTCGGCTTCCAGTCTAACCGGATGCAGCTGAGTACCAGTATTTTACATGGAGCGACTGCCTATCTGACCTCCACAACTCAGTTACTGCTGGGCAATACGAAACCCCTTAGTAAGACTGGTTGTCAGACTTTCGAGCTTATGACGACCCGTAATGACTGTTAAAGAGCCACGAATGACAGCCGAGACCAACGGGTTTACGTGATTTCCGAGGCACGGAGTGGTATGTAAAGATGGTCACTCATCCACGGACCAACCACAGCAAGTGTAGCTTAACCTAATCGATCGACCCGTGCGGCTGATCGACTTAGCCACAAGCCCCTCTTGTGGGGCTTATAATTTATATGTCATCACCTGGATATACATCATGTAGGGTACCGCAAAGAAGTGTCCTTGGCCCTGTGTTGTTTCTCATTTATATCAATGATCTGCCAAAATGCACAAAATTTCAAAGAGTTTTATTTGCCGATGATAGCACACTCATTATACCGTGCAAACATATTGAGACTTACCAAAATGATATAAACAACTCCATCCATTGCATAATATATTGGTTAGTAATGAATGAATTAATAATAAACATAGAGAAAACAAAGCATATGCCAGTTAACCAACAAACCGTTACTACTAATTTAAATATAAAGGTATGCTAGTCAAAGAATAGCTGAAACGATCAATGCCAGATTTTTAGGCCTTCAGCTGGATATAATATATACAATACTCATATGCACTCCTTACTCTTGCAAAAATGGTAAACGAGTCTATAGTTCTCCTATCGTATAAAGCATTATGTGACATCTTCATTACGTTTCGGAATTATAGTTTGGGGAAATTCCACAGAGAGGTTAACTGTGTTCAAAGCTCAAAAGAGATGTGTGTGTTTTGTATTTATACTGAAACCTACAGACAGCTGTATCCCATATTTAAAAAAATGTAAACTCGTAACATTTCCTTGTATGTACATTTTTGAAACAGCAGTATTTGTCAAATGCAATTTTCATATATTTAAAACATTGAAATCAAAACGTTGGAACAGAGAGATATTATGTACCATTCCCCACAAAACTTATTATTTTCGAAAAGTCACCTAAAATCTATAATAAGCTTCCTATTGAAAACAAAGAATTAAATGAAATACTTGATTTCAAAAAAGCTTTATTAAAACTATTATATAAGAAGGTATATTACTCTGTTAATGAGTACCTAGATGACAGATTTTAATTTATTGAATTTGAATAATATTTAATCAAGAGGGAATGTTCATATACCTACCGATATCACTACATACATTTGAAGTAATTAATATTATTACGACTAGTAATTAAATTCCTTAGAATTCAATTCGAGTTTCAAGGTAGCTGTAGAAATAATTAATGTTAAGTAAATCTAATATTAAATTTAGCAAGTGTCCTATTTCGGTACTTCTAAGACATCTGCAAATTATCCCGTAGGAACATTTTGATACGAATAAATTGGATTAAATTCCAATTAGACGATTAAATTTTTGAGAACACTCAGAACAAAGGGCATATCTTTAGAAATTTATATTGAATCAAACTTCAAAATGTGGCACTGAAGATTTGTAATAATTATTATATTAAAGTTCTTGAAAATTGGGAAAATTAATTTCCATTTTCTTAAGACTTGCAGGTATGAAAAATGTTTTCACGAATTGTTTTGTCCCTAATATTGTAACTGATAAACAACATAACATCACGCATTTAATTCTTCGAAGGATTAGGCAAAGGTGGACTATAGTATGTACACCCACATTTTGCCAGTCATCAGCTGCCTAGCCTTATCTCAACATATTAGGGACGGCTTCAAGTCTATCCGGACGCAGCTGAATACCAGTACTTCACTTGTAGAAACTGCCTATCTGACCTCCACAACCCAGTTACTGGGTACGATACCCCTTGCTAAGACTCGTAATCAGACTTTCGGGCTTCCTATATTTCGCCAGTATTTGTATAAAATGTACAAGTAGGTACCTACCTAACATAAAGCTGAATGTCCATGAATCTTATAATAAAGCTCAAGTCACAAATTGTAACGCGACGTGATATTAAAATTCAGAAACATTACGCGGTTCGCGCGCTTACTAGATAGACCCTTCAAAAACACAATTTCACTGACAAATAGCCGTGAAACGTGATACCCGAACGAAAAAGGGAAATCATTAGTAACAAAACAAGCTTTTATACGAAAGTTGAAAAGCTAAATACAGTGAAAGTGTGTGTACATTCATAGCTCGACATAATTGCGACCACCATCAACGGAGCCGAATGAATGGCGTCGTGACGAGCCGTGATGGCTGTGGAGCATGCGCCAGTGTGCCGCTCTTTTGATGAAACCATGATTACACCATACATACTCATACGTGCCTGTGTGTATAAAAAAATAACTGGAAACGACAAGGATGTAAGATCGTGTGTCTTGGATAATGGAATTTCTGTGGTAGTGGGTTCTGTGCGGTGCCGGAAAATTATGTTGGCGCGGTTTTGAATATTAGGTTCATATTTTAGTGGCATTAATGTGTTGTCATATTATTATTATAAGTTTTAGTAGTGTTTAGCTAGAGTTGGATTTTGTAGGTAATTTTTTTTTTGTACCATGTTGTAAAACCAAATAGTTCTTCTTATTAAAATAGCTGATTACAACGACAGGAACGTGACACCCAGAAAAAAAAAGTCTGTCGTATTTTATTTTAGCAAAACATTATTTTTTGTTACATTACAACCTTCCTTTTTGTTTCTTCAAAAAATTACGTAATTCCGTAATATAAAAGCTAATTTGTATTACCTGTGTAACAAAAACTATACCGAGCATACTTAACTTTGACGAGGTACCTCGTATTCTGGCGAGGTTGGCAGTTCAGAACTAAAGGTCCCCCGACACGGACTCACTACGAAATTCCCCCAACTTTATAGCCCTCTAGGCTACGCGGTACTAGTATCTTTACAACTCACATCACGAGGGAAGACGGACTAACTTTAAAATGTCAACTATTGTACGAATGGAGTGATATGTAGAAATTTTCTGGGGTCTGCGAAAGTTCTCACATAAGGCGTTGGAGAAAACTTGTTATTCATTTCTCAACCTTGTTCCTCGGCAAACTGCTATGTTGAAATATTTTGGTTTTATCTTATAGATAAAGTTTTTGGTTTCCCACAGCTGTTATTTCGATGCAGACTATCAGTGTTGAAATAAAACGTTTGCTTTAAGAAAAATAAATAAAACCGACTAGCAAAGGACCTTTTTTCTTACAAACTCTTGAACTAACTCCAGAAAAAGAAAACGAAAACTAAGGTTACCTTAATCTTATCAGCCCAATCTAAAGAAAATACATAAAAGCTCTTAGATGTTTCTTTGAAAGTCTGTTAAAAAAGCTTGTTATTTGAGGACGAGTTCATACAACCCGAATCTCTTCAGGGCGAGAGTGAATAGGCTTCTTCTGGGCAAGCTCGTTCCACCGTAGATCTCATCCCTGCCTCTGGGCTGGATTGAGGTACCGAGTGAGCCTATTGTCAATAAAAAATTAAAATAAAACTTCTAGAGTGCTGAAATACCAAGCGAAGGCTACTGATAAAATAACAATGGTCTATAGTAAACACATTTTATTAGCAAACTTAAAACCCGGAAAAAATTCACTCTAAAACTGTAAATACCTATTTGCATACTTTTGTGCTTTGATAAACTGTAAAATAACGTTTGCAAATTCATCAATGTCCCTTCTAGTTAAACGCCACGTCAATGATACGTAGGTACGTACGCGGCTAGGTTGACACGCCTTTGTATTGCGCGCATTCAGCTATGGGTTAAATAAAAACTGAGCTTTGCGAAATGTGAAAAAAACACACGAACTTCCCCGTTTTGGCGACAATCCGAGAATTTTCCGTTACAATTGATCCAGAAATATTCAGATGAAGTTATAATATTCAGACTTACGCTGCAAGAGCTACATAGATGTTGAATTTCTAAAAAAAAAAATTGAATTTAAGCACCTGTTTGTAATGTCAAAATAATAGGTTTTTATTAAATGCATACGAAAGCATATAACAAAACTACTTATAACAAAAAACCAATTTAAAAAAAAGTTTTTGTCTATCTATCTCGCTAAGCTACGAAAAGGCTGGGCCAATTTCGATGAA
Organism: Apamea epomidion; assembly: GCA_947507525.1. NCBI lineage: Eukaryota > Metazoa > Arthropoda > Insecta > Lepidoptera > Noctuidae > Apamea > Apamea epomidion. The sequence goes on along the minus strand of OX382238.1, from coordinate 8,599,488 downwards.
ATTTGGTACAAGAATACTTTGAATCCTGAGGAAGGACACAGGTTTTTATCAACATAAGACGCGCTAGAAGCCGCTGGTGGAAGCTAGTGCTACATGCAGATGCTCACGTTGATTAAATATTTATACCAAAACCATAGTTTAGGTAGAGGTATAATAAAATAGTCTCAAAATAGTCAGCTTTGTAAAATAATATTCCATGCTTATTTCAGTCACAAACAGGTTTCAGTTCAAAAAGTCTAAATGCAATTTCTGCAAATATTATTCAAACCTGGCATTCTTCTGAGCTTAGATACAAGCCTGCCTCTTTGTATTCTAACGTTACGTCGTTTAGCTCCGTTGCATGTGGCGTAAAGTCCGCATTTATGACGTCAGACGGGGTCTAAACTTATGCTTACAACACGCACCTTATTAACGTTAACAAGGAAGGGCATGCGAGACCTTAATTTGAGCCAAGTTATTAAATTTGAATATAAGACCCCCGCGGTGGTCGTGTAATAAAATAATCTACATTGGTACTACAATATCTAAGGAAACCCACACACTATTTAATTAAGGCTCATATAGGTATAATGAGTCGTTTATATTCTTTTCTGTTTAAGGGTTTCGTGTACAGCTATATTTATAGGAGTCCTGTTTGAAAGTACAGACTGGTGGAGTGTTTAAAGATCGCATTAGTGGATAAGGCGAAATGAGCATGGCGGGTCGAGTCCTCCGCTTAAATGAACAGTAGTTACACTGAAACTCACTAAAATCTTACAACTTGAACAAAAAAATAAGCATAGACTATTTTAAATTTCATTACAGATGAAAATAGAAGTAAGGTGTTGAAGAATTTCTTAGAAAACCTTTTCAGATTTTGTGAATAACGAAATAATATAAAATATCGGATTTCATGCAAATTTTTCTGCTCCATATTTTGACAAAGGATCTTTAAGCTTCTAAAACCTTTCCTTTTGTGGGATTACATTTTGTAATCTGCTTCTGTCAGATGTTTGCGCTTCTTGTTGTAGGAAGACATAACCAAAAAATATTGCAATTAAAATTCGAGGAGTGCTTGTTGGACAACGGATTACTATCGTGCTCTTAGACGACACTCTAACCATTTATCGTTATTTACACACTATTCCCAGCTTTAAACCTAAGAGGGAATTCCTGTACATAATAGCTTAAAGCGACACAACCGCTTTTCGTGTTAATTTTCTTTTTAGCACTGTCTAAAGAAGTCATTTAATTTTTCTGAAAGTAGGTTTTTACAAACACTTTTACACGTCGATCATATTTTTTTTAACCAGATGGGCGTTTCCTATCTAACTACTCTGAGAAGGTCCGAAACAAACTCAGAGGTCACAGGCTCTTGGGGAGGGCCGAAGGATCCTGGTGGGCTGGGTTTCCGCGCAGGTGAAACTGCTGGAGCCCAGACCTCTGAGGTGCTTCCGCTGCCATGTGGGCAGCCACGTGGGGGCTAAATGCACCTCGGAGGTGGACCGCAGCAATCTCTGTTTCCGCTGTGGTCAGCCCGGTCACAAGGCCGGGTCGTGCAACGCCATGCCGCACTGCTATGCATGTGCGGCAACCGGCAAGCCGGCCGATCACCGGGCTGGCAGCAAGGCCTGCGCTCCACCCGCCAAAGCCAGGGGCAGGGGCAAGCCCTACACCACCGCGGTCGCCGCCGCAGCCGCCATCACCACCGCCGTCGAGGCTGCCGCCTCCACCGTGACCGCCGCCGCATCCGCCGTGGCTGGGCCCTTACAGAGGGATCGGGAGGCTGATATGGAGTGCTAATAATAGCCCCATTACGCCTCCTCCAGGCGAACATCAACCACTGCGCCTCCGCTCAGGATCTGTTGCTCCAGAGCATGGCGCAGTGGTCGATTAACATCGCCGTGGTCGCTGAGCCGTACTTTGTCCCGCCCAGAGACGACTGGGTGGAGGACCTGAGCGGCTCAGTGACCCTAATTTCGTCGGCCGCCGCCGGTACCCCGTCCCTCGAGGCTGTCAAGAGAGGACAGGGTTGCGTGGCAGCACGGTTCGGGGAGATAGTCGTGGTAGGGGTATACTTCTCCCCGAGCCGAACTCTCGCCGAGTTCCACAACTCCCTCGCGGAGTTGAGAGTCGTCGTCGTCGGGTTCCGTTCCCTCCCCGTGCTCGTCCTCGGGGACTTCAATGCCAAGAATGTGGCTTGGGGTTCCCGGCATACGGACACACGGGGCAGAATGGTGGAGGACTGGGCTCTGGAGACAAGCCTGGTCGTCCTAAACCGGGGTTCGGTCCCAACATGCGTGCGGATGCGGGGTGAATCATTGGTGGACATCTCGTTCGCCAGCCCCGCCCTGTCGCCGCATGTCGTCAACTGGCGTGTCTTGGAGGAGGTGGAGACCTATTCCGACCACCAGTATATCCAGTTCGACGTCTCCGCCCAGACCTCGAGCGCGCCGGTCCGACCGACCCTGGGTGGTCCGCGGTGGGCGCTGAAGCAGCTGGACCGGGAGCTCCTCCTGGAAGCCTCGATCGTGCAGGCCTGGGTGTCACCACCGGACAGGCCTGCTGACATCAACGACGAGGCAGAGTGGTTCCGGGAGGCCATGTCCGAAATATGTGACGTGGCAATGCACCGGGTCCGGCCCGGACGCGCCCGGCGCCAGGTGTACTGGTGGTCGCCGGAGCTGACGTCTCTGCGCGAGGCGTGCGTGGCTGCGCGACGCCGGTACACCAGGCACCGCAGGCTCCGTATCCGCCCTCCGGATACGGAAGCCGTGCAGGCGGAGCTGTACGAGGGGTACAGAGCGGCGAAGACCGCCCTCCGAGCGGAGATCTTGCGGGCCAGGGGGCTGGCCCGCGAGGAGTCGCTGGGGACTCTGAACAGAGACCCGTGGGGACGCCCCTACAAGATGGTGCGGGATAAACTCCGCCCATGGGCTCCCCCGCTGACGCAGAGTCTCCGGCCCCAGCTCGTGGAGGACGTGGTGAGCGCTCTGTTCCCTTCGTGAGGGGAACATAATCCCCCGTCCATGGCTCCGCCTCCTGCGATGCCAGATGCGGACCACACCGACGACGACGACGATGCTCCGGAGGTGACCGAGGTAGAGTTGAGAGTGGCGGTACGTAGGCTGAATGCCAGAAACACCGCCCCAGGACCCGACGGCTTACCTGGAAAAGCCTGGGTCCTGGCCTTGGAGGCTCTCGGGCCTCGACTAAGGGGGCTACTAAGCGCATGTTTGGAGAGGGGCCGGTTCCCACTTCGTTGGAAGACGGGGAAACTGGTCCTCATCAAGAAGCCGGGGCGCCCTGCGGACTCTCCGTCCGCTTACCGGCCCATTGTGCTGCTCGACGAGGTGGGCAAGCTCTTTGAAAGAGTAATTGCAGACCGCCTAGCCGGGCAGCTGGTGCGGGTGGGGCCGGATTTGGCGGACAGCCAGTTTGGTTTCCGCAGGGGGCGCTCTACGGTGGATGCCATCATGCGCGTGCGAGCCCTCACGACGGGGGATGCTGTGGCCCGGGGTGGGGTTGTCTTGGCGGTGTCTCTAGACATCGCCAATGCCTTCAATACCCTGCCCTGGAGTTGCATCAGGGAGGCACTCGGTTATCACCGAAAGCCGACCTACCTCCGTCGCATTGTCGAGGCTTATCTGACGGACAGGGCCGTCATCTACCCCGGTCACCGGGGAGAGTGGAACCGGCGAGAGATGTCGTGCGGTGTCCCACAGGGATCGGTTCTAGGGCCGCATCTGTGGGATATCGGGTACGACTGGGTGCTGCGCGCCGACCTCCCTGATGGCGTCAGCGTAGTTTGCTACGCTGACGACACGCTGGTCCTGGCGCAGGGGAGGTCGCACCAGGCGGCGGCCGAAGCAGCGACACGCGGGGTTGCGACAATCGTCGAGAGGATCCGGCAATTGGGACTCGAGGTGGCATTGCACAAATCTGAGGCCATGTGTTTTCATGGTCTTCGGGACGCGCCACCGTCGGGTTCACAAATAACGGCGGGAGGGGTTCACATCGGCGTCGAGCTGACGATGAAGTACCTGGGACTCGTCCTCGACAGCCGGTGGAATTTCGTGGAGCACTTCCGACGTTTGGCTCCCAGACTGGAGCGGGCCGGGGCTGCCTTGAGGCGGCTCCTTCCCAATCTAGGGGGACCAAACGCCTCCTACCGGAGGCTCTATGCGGGGGTCGTGCGGTCCATGGCCCTTTACGGGGCACCGGTATGGGCGCGATCCTTGAGGCGGCGACCAGCCCGCCGGTTGATCGCGTCCCAAAGGGTCATGGCTATCCGGCTCATTAGAGGATACCGGACGGTCTCCGCTGAGGCGGCGAGCCTCCTTGCCGGATTGCCGCCATGGGATCTGGAGGCCAAAGTCCTCGCCCACATATGGGAGTGGCGAGAGGAGGCAAAACGCCGGGGCGTTGCTCCGCTGCCGCGAGAAATCACGGCACAGCGGACAGAGCTCCGGCGGGATCTCATAACGGCATGGAGAGTGCGATTGTCGCAACCCAGCGCTTGGCACGCCACAATTGCGACGATAAGTCCCCTCTTTGAGGAGTGGCTAGAGAGGCACCACGGCGCCCTCACCTTCCGCCTGACGCAGGTCCTCACCGGACACGGTTGTTTCGGGAGGTTCCTGTTCAGAATAAAGCGGGAGGAAACGCCAGGGTGTCACCACTGTGGGGATCGCCCGGAGGACACGGTGGAGCATACGGTGGAGGTCTGCCCGGCTTGGGCGGGGCCCCGCCGTGTCCTCGTGGTGGCGATCGGCGGCGCGACCTCTCGCGTCCGGCCCTCATACAGGCCATGGTACGGAGCGAGAGTGAATGGGAGGCCGTCACCTCCTTCTGCGAAGCAGTAATGCTCGCGAAGGAGGAGGCGGAGCGCGTGAGGGAGAGGCAATCGCTGCACCCTCGCGCGCCTAGCCGCCGCAGGAGACGCCCTGGACGGGAGTCAACAGCCGACTCCCGGCCACCGTAGGCGCGGGCCTGCGGGCGGCGAGCTATGGGCAGCTCGCCGCCCGGTAAGGACCAGGCCCGGGTCGACGGCGCGTTGTGTTCCACGCGCGCCTCAAAGAGCTGTCAGCACGAACTGACGGGGTCCGCCAGGACCGATACCGCCGGGGCTGCGGGTTGTTCGAAAGAGATAGCGTGGCCCCTGGCACAGGCAACTGAAGGAACACGGGTGGGTTTTAGTCAGTAAAAGTCTGACACTCCCTTCTGCTCCGCCCAGAGCGGGAGGAGTCATTTGATGATTTCCCACCCAGAAAATAATTTATGTTAGATAAAAAATCCTGCATTTGAACTAAAACGAGTTAAAAAAATACTATTTTTTTTAAGGTTGAAACGGATCTACACCCCTAATTCGTGGCATTATATCCATGTTCGTATGACAGAAATAGCAAGGACCTACCGTACGTCATAAGATAATTATAGACTTCAAACACGGGAAAATATGCTTGTGTTACCCTTTATAAATAGACCATTATGTATAAAGGGCAACGTGTCGTGTTTCAATATGAGCTCGGTAACGTTAGACGTAAACGCTCAACAACAACAAACAAACTCCATTCAATGCTCTGCATTGAACAAGAGCATTTCCTATATTTGATACATAATAGAATTAGATAATCAAATAGACAACTGTTGCTATGCTAAGATACAAATACCTTTTTAAGAAAATCATGACGCTAGACACGTCGTAACAAATAATATATATACAAACAAAAGGCTTAACATTTTCGTAGAAAGTTGCGTTGCCATTTAGTTGTTGTTGCCTTGAGTAATAAGTTCACGCCAGTCACAAAGGTGCGTAATTAGTGTTTTTGCTATGGTTTATTAATTATGGTCGTTAATGAAGTTCAATTAGTAAGTTTGGCCATCAATCTTCCACTCTCCTAGAGACAGAATGATGTATGACCTCGTATTGATGAGGCGTACCCAACATTTTGGGACATTATTTGTGAAAACCGTTAGCTATTAATTAGGAGTGATCTAGTGTTTCTGTTTGATTAAACTGAAAACAAACACTAACCTTTTTGCTCTTGTTTTTATATTAAACACAAAGTTTTTAGGTACTTTTCCAATAAAAACAAACCCACGTATAACGACATTGTTATACTTTCTATAAATTTACTCCGCCATACTGGATTATAAAACTTAATTGGGTACTAAAACAATGTGCTGAATGTAATAATGTTCAGATTATCCCGTACAAAATTCGTAACAATATTTGTTAACGTTACAAAATATTTCCATACAACGACGATGTTCGGTACAAAGTAAGTAAAGCACACAAAGAGGCTGTCAATGTGGGTAATCCATGAGAAAACAAGGCGATATATTTGTTTGGCGAGCTGTCGACTTGCGTAGACGCGAATATCGAACTGGGAAATAAGAATAAAAACAAGTCACCCCAAAGCGTACCTCTCTCCAAATTGGGATTTGAGGTGTCTCTCAAACGGACATCGGGTACGGCAAACGAGCGATTACTGTTCGATTCTGATTATTCGAGTTACAAATCGATTCCGAAAATAAACTGGTAGGTTCAGACTGCTAGAAGTAAATTATTAATTGCTTCGCTGTGCCTGAAACAGATTGCTTTCAAGAACCTTTGAAAGCTGGAACGAAAATAAACGTAAACAAATTAAACTATTTACCTAACCACGAAGGTAGAGTAGAAAGTAGTGTAAAGATTTAGTTATTGAACACTTAATGGAACTCTCTGCCAGCGTCTGTGTTGATTCCACATTTAACCCGTCTGCGTTCAAAGCAAGAGTGAACAGGCTACTGGGCACGCTCGTTCCATCATAGAGCTCAACCATCGCTTTCCATCAGGCGTGATCAAGGTCAAGAGCAAGCCTATTTAACAATTTAAAAAAAATACTTCTATTTTCGTAGGTAAATTCTAGATAGTTATGATAGCCTATAAGGCGTTGGCACATCCCTCCCGTGTTCCTCGACAAATAGTGTCGTGTTATCCGATAATTCCTAACATTTTAAGCTAACAAACCGCTTGACTATGTTTGTGTAGCCGCTAAAATTTCACTTACCCATCCATTTAACATAGTAACTGTTGTACTGTGAACAAACATTAGCTTACTCGTTCGAAATGTGGAAACGCGATATAAAGGGAACATCAAGAGAGTAGTTTCGCCAGAGGCTTTTAACATTCCGGAGAAAGCCCGACGGCTTATATGTCGATACTAGTCATTTTAAAGTGCACTGACAAGTCTTGTAGCTTAGGATTCCTTTATAGAACTGACATAAGACCGTTTTCTTTGACTGTTATCTTTTGATATACGGCGAAACTGAAATGGGAGAAATATAAGAAAATTGAAAATTTGTTTCCACATTTTCTATTTTATACGAGTATCTTTGAACTGCAAGCGAGATCTTTCTAGATGGTCTTTTATATAAAAGACTTTTATATATATATAAATCTTGGAATAATGTTATGTAACTTTGAAGTAGGTACTTATTTATAGTAAAAACACTGCGCCCCGCGGTTTCACCCGCTTAAGTTTTGATCCCGTGGGAATATCGGGATAAAAAGTATGCTATATATTCATCCTGGTTATAAACCATCTGTGTGCCAAATCCAAATCCGTTCAGTAGTTTTTGCGTGAAAGAGTAACAAACATCCATCCATCCATCCATACAAACTTTCACGTTTATAATTAGGTATTAGTACGATTAGGCTTTTCAACTTTCACTACAGTTACTTTATAATTTGTATATTGCAAACTTAAGTCTAAACGCTTCATTACTTATAAAAAACCGGCCAAGTGCGAGTCGGACTCGCGCACGAAGGGTTCCGTACCATTATCTATAAAAATCACGTCTGTTGTATGGGGGCCCCCTTAAATATTTATTTTATTTGGTTTTAGTATTTGTTGTTATAGCGGCAACAGAAATACATAATTTGTGAAAATTTCAACTGTCTAGCTATCGTGGTTCTTGAGATACAGCCTCGTGACAAACAGACGGACGGACAGACAGCGAAGTCTTAGTAATAGGGTCCCATTTTTACCCTTTGGGTACGGAACCCTAAAAAGCACAGCATCCACTACATTATTCCAACTATGTTGGAGTCGGCTTCCAATATAACCGGATGCAGCATCGTATTACAACAATATTAACAGTTACTTTTATTAAAGTTAATATCAAGCTTAAGATACGTCGACATCACGACGATACGACGATTTATTTTTCTTTTGTTTTTATTTGTCATGTTTTTATGAGTTTGTTTAGTTTGTGATATCCCTGTGCAAGTTACAATAAATACGTTTTCTTTCCTTCTATATTATATGCATTGTTGTTCGTTTAATAACATTTCATTATGTTCCTACGCGGTTACAATTATATGGCTACGGTGATATGGTCAAACATAACTAAGATCAACAGATCAGTAAAAAAAATAAATGAGAGAGTCTGCCATCCTCCCTCATCTGCATAGTCTTTTCTCAACTATGCTGGTATTTTACATGGAGCGACTACCTATCTGACTTTCACAACCCAGTTACTGGGTAACACGATACCCTTTGGTAATACTGGTTGACAGAATTTTGGGCTTTTGACTACCCGTAACGACTATCAAAGATCTTTTGTTTCGCGGCTTAACGTGCTTTTTGAGGCAGAGATTTATGATATGGAATGGATGTTCACCCATCCACGGACTGATACCTTTAATTGATCCGTGCGGCTGTTATTATTTCGCCATGAGCCCCAACGAAAACACCCACCAAACCAATCACGCTAAGTGTCTCTCTACTGTAGGTGGACAAAGATTGATAATACTTTTTCCTTAATGACTGATTCAATTTAGTGTTCAAATTGTGTTCAAACTTTACAAAGTGCATTCCTTGGAGCAGTATGTAAAGTTTTAACAGTTATTATTCATAACATCCAAGCGCCAGGAAGACTGTGTAATGAAAACTTTATAATAGTGTCGCTACGATTTAGGTAAACCAGTTAACGGGAATGCGCTAAGGTAGCGCGCGAAATTCATATGAAAATATGAAACCTGAAACTGACCAGCAAATTGTAAAAATCCTAATAAAATTTGAATTTCATTCCCTCAACTAGAAATCATGAAACAATATTTTCAGTCTCACTGATTTTGTGCGTTCTTTAACTAAATTAGGGTTGTTTATTTATAAAGCAGCCATTTACTTTTCGAAGCATGCAAACGTTTATGTATGCGTGACTTTGTTGAATTAGCTGTTATAACGATTTAGGAAAATTATAGAGATCTATCGGCTGCTTATTATCCTGTTGTAAATGACGGCTAAAGTAATACTTTATTGTACCGCGTTTGTATATAGGCTCTATTAGTTCCTGAGGCATTTATTATTACCAATAAATAAGTTTCGTTTCTCGTCATAACATCTACGCACTGCAGTTAGTAGATATCGTAATCTCTTTTCATGGAATTCTGTCAAGACGATGAACAGCAAGTTCGATGCGCGGCCCAAAATCCACAGCAAACATCGAGAGGGCTTACCACCAGCACTTATAACAGGGCAGACATTGAACTGCACTGCTTTTTTGTGCTTAGTCATAGTTCAAAAAAGCAGTGCAGTTCAACTTCTGCCCTGCTCTGGTAAGCCCCGAGGACTTTAGTACACCTCGGACGTGAAAATAATTATGGAAAACGGCTTAACGAATTCCGCAAAGAACATTACTACATTATAAGCAAACTGTCGTCGCTTTCGATTTAGTAAATACAGTATAGGTCTAGTTCGGGCTTCTTAGATTAATTTTTACTTAAAATAAACATCCACTTTCGGCACCACAACAAAATAGCGGGCTGAGCACGGAGGTTGTGTAACTGGCTGTCGAGCAGATCGGCGAAATCACGCGCAAGATATAGAACCATATACCTACACCATTAAATTTTGATCGTTTTAATCCTTAAAAGGGGTCATTGTACTAATCACTATGAACAACTTTTACTACGGGAGCAACCCTGAAATCGTGAAAAAAAAATCAGTTGATCCATAGATTTATGTTCAGTCACGAGCACCGATATGTCAACACTTGGCAACTTTCAAATGCGATTTTTTCGTGAAATAACGAATTCAACGTTGAAATACGATACATTACATAAACCTATGGGTTCGAAAATGTAAAATTTCTATTTTCGAAAGTTTAAAAAACATAAAATTTCATTAAAAAATAAAGGAGTAAATCGCGTTTGAACAAAACCCAGTCTATACATACTTTTCCTCGTGACTGTTCACATGACTCGACATATAATGTATGGATCAAATGATTTTTTGATTTTTTGTCAGTACCACCAAGGCATTGCTGGCCTTCCTTGAGGAGCTGGGGTGGATTTCCAACCCGTACGCAAAATAAACGTTTTACACCTTAGTTAAACGCACTATCAATTACAATTTGAATAATTTTGAATGATATTGCTAATACATTGCTTCATACGTTCGAAAATTTAGTCTGCTCCACAACATCAATAACGCAATTAATGTTGTTGAACTGTCAAAAATAAAAAGCCATTGCCCTGAAGCTCGGACACCAACCCGTCTTAATAATACCAATACCAACATAAAGTAAAAACGAAAACCAGCCAAACATTAAACAAGTTGTTCAGCCCGTAAAACTAAACAAACCGTGAGGATACACCACAGTTTCTTGCAGTTTCAATAAATATTTTATTACCGTAGGTACATAGTTAGGAAGTGGCGAAACTTTTTCGATAAGTCCGTTGGCTAACAGCTAAACTCCTTGTTCTAGTTGTTCATGGTTCGAATCGTTTCGATGGCTTTTGTTTAGACATTATGAGAATGTACGAATTGTCGTGAACATGGGCTTTAGCGTTTAATATCTCTGGTGGCTATTTCTTCTGTTATCGGAAAATACTTTTCTCGCTCGATATCAGACTTTGTGGGTTTTGTTTTGTTTATTATTTTCTTTTATGGAGCGTTAAAGGATGTTTTCAACGAATAATAGTATTTTGAGAAAATATTAAGCATAATCAGCTTATAACGTTCCCACTGTTGGAACACCTCCTCTTTGTGAGAGGGAATCCACCACGCGGGCCCAGTGCGGGTTGGTAGATGTCACATCTCTTTGATTTTTATGTTCTGGCACTTGCCGATTTCCTCACGATGTTTTTCTTCTTCGTTTTGAGTTCAGTAGTGATGAAATAAATTACTCAAAGTAAAGGGCCTACCTGGGTTCGAACCCACGACCGACTCGTAAGTCGGTGCTGTGACGACTGAGTCACCACTGCTCTCACTGAGAAAATGTTTTTTTTTTCTGCTAATAGTATACCTACTGAAGTCTAACTTTAAAAAATATAACTAAATGTGAATAAATTGCCCAACAAAATTGCATTGCAGTGATTTGGAAAATAACATTAAAATCAAATCAAACGAAAAATCCGACAAACACCGCATCGCTACAACCGAAAACCAATCTAAAACTAAAAATACACGAAAATGTACAAACTGTAACAAATGCTGTACAAAATTCATTCCATTGATTTATTTTTTTTTTAAGTATCCAGAGGATACTTATCTCTTTTATCTTTTTAGTTAGTTTCCTAGTCAAGCACAATTCTCCTTTCATCGATGTTTTGATAAACGATAAAGTTCATGCGTCTTAAAAAGTACCACTCAATACTTACTAATGAATATTTTCGTTTTAAAAAGATATTGATTTTATACTTGTTTATACTTTATTATTCATACGCTTAAAAACTGCAGCGCTTTGAAAACTGCCGCCTACATAAGTAAATAACGCAAAAAATATTCTCACTACATATACTCGTAAGTCACAAACCACCTTCTAAGAAGTCAAGTACATTAAATATTTCTAATCAATTAAATTCCGTCACGCTGTTTGAGTGTACCGTCATCTTATGAGCGAAAAGACTTTACCAAACTCCTTTGTTGGGAATGTGTCGAGGTTCATTTAAATGCACGTTGCCTCACGGGGCATCAGACAGGGTCTAATACAGAGTGATATCATCTGACTGCTGTCACGTCGGAGGAACGTAGCCATTTACACACGGAAACTTATTTTATCGGAAGGATCATGGAAGACGTTTAGATTCGTTTGTACATGTTCAGATTAGGTAGGATTTATGGAAGTTGATGTTTTCGGGGTGATGTTGTCGATTGTTAAAGTGTCATTTTTGTGAATGAAAGCTTCGAAAATGTTGAGCTAAAAGGATTTGAAAAATTATGATAATTAACAGAAATAATTTCTGTTAAAAGAATCAGAAACAAACGTGTGACTAAAAAGAAAAACTGTTTATTCTACACAAACAAAACGCTCATTGCAATATACACTTACAAAGAAGCCAAAAACCTCGTACTCAACAATTAAAAGTTTATCAATTTTGTCCATATCTTTATGTCAGGGCAAAAGGCCAATTCTCGTAATTTAAAACGTTCAAAATCTAGTCGCAGTCTCATCTCAGCGACAAACAAATGTCAAAAACTTGTCAAAATGTAGAGAAATTAGAAGTATTTTTTGACAGATTGAGACTGAGATCAGACTGTAAACGATCTTAAAATTACGAGAATTGCCCCTTTTTTTTTTTTTTTTTTTTTTTTTTTTTTTTTTTTTTTTTTTTTTTTTTTTTTTGTGGATGGGAAATCATCAAATGACTCCTCCCGCTCTGAGAATTGCCCCTCAGGTCACAATGTAATGGTCACACCAAGACCAAAGACAACACACATTGTGTAATTGCTCTATCTCTATAATACATTCATGGAATTGAACGACTGAACCATTCAATTTCCAATTCCAACAGCAATCTAACATTTCAATGAAACCCTACAAAATAGCGATAGGTATTAATAAAACGTCCGTCAACACTATACAGGTTCACCAAACCAATAAAGGTTTAGCGTAACAGAAAATACCGCAGAATAACCTTAAGTCGAAAACGTGTTTCCTTCAGATATCGATAGCTCAGCGATTTTCGAAAACGGCAACATTTCACAGAAATATATTTTAACGATGTTATTTTTTTTCCCTCCGTCTATTTATTGTACCTGACTAAACAAGATGGCGACTGTCGCCCACAGTTTAGGAACACATTTAGATCCATACATTTTATAAATCAAAGTTGCTTTTCATGTCTGTCTGTGTGACCGCTTTGTTCTTATAAACTATGCAACCATCACCATCATTTCCGGCAGGTTATATGTACAAACTTATCGACATACCCGCGGTTATTGCGCGGAGAAAATGGAAATGGGCGGGAACAGATGGCAGATGGGGTAAAAATAGTGCTGGCTGGAAACTGAGACCTTGTAGAAGAAGTGTGAACACAGTCGATGAGGTGGATCGACGACCTGGGCCTCAAGGCTGCTATTACAATAGTGTCAGAATGGTCTGTCATTGATTTCATAATAGTTGATTTTGACAAGTTTGGTAATCTACTAATATAATGGCGTCATTATGACTTTCCAGTGGTCAACCACTGAGACTCATTGAAAGAAATGGCATAGAATGGTAACCTCGTACATAATGACAAATGAATGACTGACTTAGGCGGTAATCTGCTAAAATTTGGACAGTTCCTTTGATCAGTGACCTACCATTAGAACGTCATTGTGCAGTCATTGCTTTTAATTCGTTACGACGAGTATCGTGTTTGTGTTTTTATTCATTGTAGAACTAAAAAAAGTGCAAGAATTACAATAATGATACATTTTATCATTTTATATTGCATAGGTACCTAATACTGTATTTAGGTACTTACTGTGCGCCACTATGCCGGCGTTTTATTGGGGCAGTCACCGATACCGAATTTAAAATTTGGGCGCACTCCATCCAATATTGTTTCGATAAACTTCGCCCTTCATTGGTGCGGCTGCTGTGGCCAAACGCCAGGTCTTGGTGGTTTTCCAAACAATCAATAAGCTAGTTTCCTAAAAAATTCTAATTAGTCGGTCAGTTATATTATCAAAAAATATTGTATTTTTGTATACCGTATTTTTTCTTTTGTCAATTATATAAAAAATGATGAAGATATCGCCCGTTAAAGTTCCGCATGACGTCACGCCTTGCTACACCATTATTTTTCGATAATATAACTGACGGACTAAATATAATAATTATTTTTTTACCCAGGAAACTACCCTATTAGAGCCGAAACTTGCTCAATTAGCACCATTTTGTATAAAATAAATAATTAAAGGCTTCACTAGTAAAGGTAATTTAAATATAAGTACAAAGAAAAATCTAATTAAAACACTCAAATGAAAATAAATACAAAACATCGGTCGCTAGAAATAAAAACAAATAAACGTCAGTAAGCAGTGTAACATAATGTACATACTCACAGTTATCTTCATTCATTTCTCCAGGTCAGAACAAGCATTCTGTTACCGTTAGGCGCTGATCTGATTATTTCTTAGGACACGTTTTATCCACAATCAGTACACAGACACAGCTCCATCTTTAAGATGACACTACGATGATTTAGTGACATCCAAGGGTTGGTAATTTCGCCCACATTGATGGATATCATTTTTCCTATAAACACTATACTTCTAATACAAAATAACTATAGATTTTTATTGTATTTTATTAATAATATATTTTATTATGACAGCTTTGACAACGACGTTTAATTCGTCGCCATGGCAACCTTTCTTTCAAATCCTTACCTGCCTGTATCTTTTTAGCTAATTAGATATGCATACTTATTATATTTAATTACTGGCCATCTTCATAACTCAAATTCATATTTTCTACATGATGTTATTCTACGAGCTGACATTATAGATCCACGCAATCCAAGGATCAGTTCAGGTTTCGCCTCTAAAGCGGATACAATAAAGAGCCTGATACTCCAGGGCTACCTATCCCGGGAATACCCAGCGTACCTCTCCGCTCCGGTATCAGTCGGACCCTGCCTACGCCTCCGTCCTCCGTCCTCCGTGATGGGCTCCTGTGACTATTGGGCCGCGCCTCATCCGAGGGCCGCCTCACCTGGCGGGCTGATAGCGTCTCTGTCGTGCCTCTCTCTCTTGCTGCCGAGCTGCGTCCTGCCTTGCTGCGTGGACCCTCCAACGGGTGTCCTCCGTGCCGCACACGCACCAGCGACCTGCCCTCATCTGTACCTGCATCTGTCGCCGGCACCTGCCTCGCGTCTACCTCCCTTCATCTGGATCTCCACCTCAGCCTCCTCAGCCCATCTATCACGCATCGTCATCCACACACCCCACCTCCACATACTACACACCACTCTTAGTCCATCTCCATCTTAAAGTTATAAATATATCTTTAATTGTTTTATGACCTCCCTTTCTTTATTTTAATTTTAACTTTAAATGTATAAGTTCAGTTTTACTTGTCGCTACACGACAGCAGTATTGTCACATTTGACTTTGACAGCTAAACAGATAAAATATTATTCAGTTGTATAGTTTCATATTTATCCGCGTTACACAAAAAGTTAATGTTTTTTGCTATTTACGAACGTCTTACTACTTCAGATTGTATAAAACACTAATAAATAATATGTGAAAATATATATAAATGAAATCTGGCATGAATAAATGTTCAAATTTAGTAGTAGTTTTATGAAAATCATTTCTACTAACGGGTTTTATAATAATGGCAATACGACAATGTCATTATGACACAATTCTATTACGAGACCATTGACCGACCAATGATCGGCCATTAGGATTTAGCAGATTACGAACTTTTAGCAAAATGACAATGGGATCGTGTTGGAATGACGATTTTATAAAAAATAGCAGACTTGGGGCCCTGGTCAAGATTGCTGGATCACTCTTGCCTAGGAAGGCTAGAGACAGAGAAGAGTAGCGTGCATTGCATAATGCCTTCACTCAGCATTGGGTGGCGATTGCTAAAGAAGAATAAGAGAAGATGTGTATAACCTTCCCGGAATAAATTCTGCATCAAAATCCGTTGCTCGGTTTTGAAGAACAACGCGGTCAACAGTGTTCCTAAGCTGTAGATAGCGGTCTCCTTTTTCTTCTTGTTTTACCAGGTACAATAATTAGAGGACGGAAAAAAAATACATTAATATTTAACTTACATACAGTAAAGAGCAGTGGTGTACAACATAGATCTACAATTAACCTGTGGCTGCTATTTGGGTTTGAAAGTATCAAAAATCATAATATTTTGGCCAGTAATATTATATTTTAGTTTAATTTTTGGGTACGAATTGAATGATGTCCTTCAGGGATGACCATTTTAGTGTATCCACGAGATTTAATATGTAGTCAATAATACATGACAGTGAGACATATATGTAGAGAGCAGTGGTGGCTCAGTGGTAATGACCACGACTTAGTTGTAGGTCGTAAGTTCGAAGTTCGTCAGGCGGTTTACTTTATGTAAAGTATTTCATCACCGCTGCTCTCAAAACGATGAAGGAAACCGAAATTTCCTAGAACCAAAAGTTCGAAGACATAATTAAGACGTCTATCAACCCTCATTGGGCGTTGGCGTTGGGCGGCATTGGGTGTTTAAATATCAGTTTTTAATCAAATTGTGTGACTTATGAGGGTTTTGAAATTACCGATTCTACTAAAAGAAACAGGTTTATTAAAAGAAAAAATAGATGGTTCATTCGTTTTTTTTTATTTTGGTGCGATTTCTTTATTTATTCATATTTGATAATTTTTTTTTTTTTTAAGTGGAACTAATGAGAATGATGTTGATTAACTTTAGTTTCACTTGTTCCACTAAGAAGAACCATGGAACTACTGAGAAAAAAAAGTCTCACTAGTTCCATGGAACAATTGCTGGTGGAACTAGTGAGAATGATCCGGGCCCGCATAGTGGATTACGGACCCCAAAGTCCTCCTAAAGAGAGGAGGCCTGTGTCCCAGCAGTGAGAGCAATAGGCTGATTATGCTAAACAATAAAGAAAATTCGATATTTAAGTATTAAGTAAAGAAAGAAAGAAAATGCATTTATTTGCGGCAAACATGACGCATGAAAAAAGGACATAAACACGCAAAAAAAAAAAAAAACAAGTTGGGTTAAGTAGAGTATTAAGAATATTTAATAAAGTATTCTGAGCACTTTTGTTAATTTGTCTCTATTTCTGTTATTTCAATCGTGGATTCCCATTTCTGTTTTGATACTGGTGCATTTATTTGATGGTAGATTGACAGGGCTATATTTTATTCATACCAGTCAAGTGCTGGGAATTGGCCATGCCCAAATGGAAGTTATAACTGTTCGAAGCTGTAAATTTCAGCAGATTGCAAATAAAACTGAAATACCTGGAATTTTCAAGGTAAAATTCGATTTACATAAATAAATTCTGAAAATGTTTAAAAAACATTTTAGTCTAAAGCACTCAACTTCTAAAATCAGTAACAAAACCGAGCGTTGGGTAAAAGCAATTTCATTGGAAATGGTGAAATAGTCTACTCTGGTGACACATTCTAACAAATACTGTTTTGGTATAGTACAATTAAATTAGACACACAAATATACCCACATGTCCTTTGGGCACAATAATACTCGGCCATAAGGCATGCAAGCCACAAATATCCTATATTCTATTCAAATCCTTGTTTCCATTTGATGTTATTTCCACTTAAACAAATAAAAACTTTATGCCAGTGTTAGTTAAGTTAATTTTAGAATGACTGCCCAGATGAAAAATTCATAAAAATATTTAAGTTGTAGCGCAAACTGAATTTTATAATTAAGGTTTTAAAGTTTTTTTTTCCGAAAACTCATATTTGTTGACATGTTTGGAAATGAAATTGCGGACGCAGGATATACGGGAAGCGGAAATACACATCGCATAATTGCGAGAATACGGTGTGAGACCTTTACCATGTACACTCCTTAATTATTTATAAGTAGATGAGTGCTTACCTGTGTTCCAACCGACACTTGAATGACGGCCTCATTCAAAATTATTGTCTGTCTCACAATTTGTATAATATTCCGGTCTGTCCCAAGTTTTTCATCAAATTTGCTTTTGAGTATGACGTGAGGTCAAGCACTTAGTAAATGTCTTGCTCAAATGTTTCATTATAAGTTTTGCTTTTGAACATTAATTTGATTTATGTTTTTAGAGAAAATAATATTTTTCTGTGTGTTAGCTTTCATCAGATGAACCCAAAATAATTAGTTAGATAAATGTCCTCAGGAGGACATTGAGTAAACGAGTTTGAAAAACTATGTTAACGAAAAACTCAGCCTGGTACAGGCTGAATTTGTTGTTAACATAGTTTTTCATAGTAAAGGCCTTTGCTGAGAATATGGCCTTCACTCGCACATTCAAAATTTATGACAACCTTGTCAATTACTCTTCGTTACAATTGTAGTGCCTTTATAACACACAATAACAAACAATATATTCTCTGATTACAATGGTAAGCAATAATTATTTTGATGAGTATTGATAAAAGTCGTTAGTGAGATCACTGAAACGAAGTACATAAAAACTAAATCTAGATCATTCTATTTTATTTTCAACAGGATATTGAAGGACTTTATAGTGTATAGCTACCGCCTGCGGCTTTGCCCGCATGCTATGTCCTGTAGCTAAGTAGTATTTCATCAAAATCGGTCCAGCCCTTTCAGATATTAGCCGTAACAAAGAGACAGACCAAAAAAAATGTACTATATATTATTTCTTTGTTTTTTTTTCTTTTGAATGCATTTGGCATTTAGTAAAAAGCTATTATTTTGACATTTCAACTTTACTTATCTGTAACATATAAAAAAAAGTGCTCAATGAAACCGCGTATACGAATGGTTAAGAAAATTCTGGGAACTTAGAAGCTTGTTTTTTTTTGTTTGTGTCGAATCATATGTTGCTATGGTTTATTTTATTTCTTGTTATGATTGTTGTTTTTTATTTATTTATGTATAATTGCATGCTGCACTGGTTAACGTCATCACGTCAACACCGGCTGCCGCTGAAAACCAGCGCTGGGGCTCTGTCTCGTATAGGGTCTTAGCATTATGCTGAGCGATGGCCGTTTTGCGTGAATGTGACGCATGTTTACCCCCAACTTGTTTTTTTTGGTTTTTGTGTGTCTATGTTCTTTTTTATGCGTCATGTTTGCCGCAAATAAATGCATTTTCTTTCTTTCTTTTGCTTTTCTTTCAGTACCAACTTGCTGGTTGCTTAATAATTTTACTTATCTGTTGAACTATCCTATAGTTCGTGCTGAATGTGCCAGTACGAAACGTACACCTTAAAGTAACAATGATGAAGAGGAAAATACTCGTTCCCGCATAACACTCAATCTCGTGACGTTTTCGCTTAGTGTCTGAATCTAATACAGTGCTGCATTGGCCTACATTCCGGTCTCCTGTTGCAGACAGCTGAACATCAGCTGGAGTAGGGTATATTTTGGCGGCAGTACGGATTTGTGAGCGTTACATGCATATGCGCGTAAAGTGGACTATTTTCCCTCTTATTTATCAACTTTACCTTTTAAAGAAATGATTAACGTCTGCTTAAAACCATATACATTTTGTGACGTGCAAACGTCTCAAGCTTTCAAATAATAATATTTTGTTTGGTAGATCAAAATAATAGAATAAGACATTGAACAGTTCTTGGGTTGCGAGCGCTCTGGATTTAGAATAATAATACACGTAGCAATGGACAGGCACAAGTATAATGACTGGCTAAAATCTTAAATCAACTGGACTATCTTCAATACTTTATATTAAACAATATAAATTTACCCACAATAATTTATTACTACATACATTACAGATATAAACAACTGCCTCATGGTTACAAGCACGGCTTAAATGGAAAGTATACATACACCGTTAAATTTTGATGTGAAAAAATAATCAGTTAATCCATAGATTTATGTTCGCATAACGCGACATAATGTATGGATCAACTGATTTTTTTTTCACGATTTCAGGTTTGGTCCCGTAGTAAAATTTGTTCATAATGATGAGTACAATGACCCCTTTTAAGGATTAAAACGATTAAAATTTAGCGGTGTATAGATGTCAAGGAGTGATCTAGAGCTCGTTGTGAAAGAGTTCACAGGGAATTACTAGCTCCATAAGTAGGTACTTTCTCCAGTAAACAGCTTTTCTGTGTTTCAATGGCGGAGAAACATAACAAGTACATAAGTCGCGTTGGCTCTCAGACGCTCTGATCGATTATTTCTTTGGCTTTAAAAGTGCTCATAACTAACGGTTTTTTTATTAAAAAAAAAATTGATATAGAAGTAATGATCACTTTACATGAGGGAGTTTCTGTTTACCTGTAAAATAACAGGCAATAGCCTAACAGCTCCTCTAATTTAATCACTAACGCGCTTAGGACAAAACCGGTACATTTCCCAAACTACCCCAAAATATCATTTGCCGAAATTACGCGTCCGATAGGGACATAAATCACAGATCCTTCGGAGCCTATCTCCCTGGTACCGAGCTTCAAATGACAGGCCTCTGTACTTAATGCTTGGTACATAAAATTGGCCAAGTGTGAGTCAGACCAGCGCACTATGTATTAGATACCTATCATAAAATTCTTAGCCTGTCGGTAGCAAAAATAATACGAAAAGATTTAATATACTTTTTAAATTTGTTCAGCCCTAAATTCAGCAACGCGAATGCCGTGTGCTGACGCAGCCGTTAGGCCTACAGTTTTAAATACCTTGGACTAAACTTAGGACTCCTTTTTTAATGAGACAGTTATAATTTACTTTCTTTTTATTCTTTCGCAAGACAGAGATGATAATAACGCGAACTATGTGGCATTCAACTGGCTCGTATTTAACTGGCTACCTATTACTATTAAAAATATATGACCCTATAAGATTTGACAAGACACATACATACAGATGACGTAAGCTTAGTAATAGGTTGTTATTGGGACTCTTCTCAAACATTCTATCGATTAAACCAAAAAGATGAACCTAATACCTAGACTATTCCAAAGTGCATCATCTGCCTAACATTTTCTCAACTATGTTGAAGTCGGCTTCTAGTGTAATCGGATGCAGTAGAATACCACTATTTCACATGGAGCCTATTTACTGGGTAATACGATACCCCTTGGTACGACTGATTGTCATACTTTTGGGCGTCTGACGACCCGTAACGACTGTCCATGAATTAGTAAATATGGTCACCCATCCACGGACCAACCGCGGCAAACGTAGCTTAACCTGATTGACCGATCCGTGCGGCTGTTATTAGTTAGCCACGAGCCTCACCAAACTATAGTATGTTACTTTTTGGTAGCGAACCCTGAAAAGCAGGCTAGTAGTTATTATATAGTTGTAGTAGTAGTTATCCTAGAATAGAAATTGTGTCTTGGTCTACATAACGAAGTAGGTACGAGTACTGTAGAAGAGTCTTGAGTCTGATGGCCTGACTTTGACTTCATTATGTAAGGGTGGCGCAATGTCTCGCTTTTCTTAGAACGAGTGACGACAAAAAAAATATTTTATTTTTATTACTCGGCTAAGGTTCTAAAGGTCTCTAGTATCTAACCTCAAAAAACTGTTGAATAACGGCCGGTCTATTCTGTAAAAATCTCACCGTGAAAACTTAGGCGAAGTGAGCTTGAAGTGAGTTTTCATTCCACCTGCCGATGTATAATGAAAAAAATCTCACCTTGAAAACTTACGTGAAGTGAGCTGGCAATAGTTTCAATTCCAGTAGCATCAGGTGGAATGACAGGTCACTGCGTTAGAGCATTTAACCTAAAATGCTCTAAGGTCACTGCCATCTCACTTCACCTAAGTTGTCACAGTGAGATTCTTACAGAATAAACCGGCAGAGGTGTTATAACAACAAAAGTTGCCAGTATTTTCCAGAATGTTGATTTCTTAGTTTCAATATAATTATCTTTTCTCATTATAAACTACCATCCTGAAGTAAAATTAAACCTCTTACAATATTTCGTATCAAAGTAAGTCATAAATCCTTTATGATATCATATCATAAAACAAAATATGAACGTTATGTTTAGACAAACATCGTTAGACAGGTTTCATTTAAAAGCCTCGTAACTATAGCTGAATTAATGGTATCTCCAAGATGATACGTAGTGGAATTATCAACAACACCCACTAAAATTACAAACTTAAACGCACTCTTACTCACTCTTATTTAAAAAATATAAGGTTGAAAATCCCGTACTTCGGCAGCATAAAGCGGGTTGTCATTTTGTGAATATTACGTCACATGTTCTGCTTGTTATCGTGTAAAGCCGCCATGCCATTGCGGCGTGCAGACACGCTACACGCGTTAGTTACGCCGTACTATAGTCATGGGGTTATCTAATTAACTTTAGACTGGAGTTATGGAGTTCCGTATTTCAATTAGAAGTCTGACGTTTAACTATAAGGTAAAGTCACTTTTGTAATAAAAAAGCACACGTTGTTTGACAGCTTAAGTTCGTTTTTGTATAATTTGAGACATTAATTAATTTATTTATTTGGGATCCCAACAAAGGATACACATATACAATATAAATAACCTTTCTTCTCCCGGTCTCCTGTAATTGAAGGCTTCAATTACAGGAGACCACAGCATGCATTTATAACTAATGTAAATACGATAAAAATAAAAATAAATTATGAATGTAAATGATAACATTCATTACTAAATTTATTTTAATTTTGTTCTAAGATTCGCATAACTCTATTTAACACTGCCTTTGAGATATTTAGTCAGACATTTTGGAGACTAATTTTAATGTTAAGTTAATTAATTCAACTCTTAGAAACATCCACAACTTGAATTAAATTTCAATACAGACAGTTTCATAAAAGAATAGAAGCTAATTCTACATATGACCCAACGTTTACAATCGGCCGTCGTGCTCCCGGGCATCCGGTACACTCTCAAAGAAACAAAACGGCTCTGGAGCCGGATATGCCGTGATAAGGAAACCGGATGCCGATCCCTGGCTAACGAACAACTAGTAGCGCCCAACCAGGAATGCTGGAACCCCAGCCGGGTCTCCAACCAAGCCATAATTTACCGATTTTCAAGGATTGAGGGGACGGAGGAAGTTCAATTTAAATTGGGTGGTCCTATCTACATGCTAATATGGTGTGGTAATGCCAAAGTGACGTGAAAGCAAACTTCCTTTGATACTCCAGTCCTTAAGAGAGCGCGTCTTTATAATGTAAAAGTTATTTGAGTGGAGAATATGTTTTATGGGGAAATGTCATGAAACGAGATAATGGACATAATTTAATTTCTGTTCTGTTTTTTGCTTTATTCTAACATGAAAAGTAAAATGTAAATAGGTGATTATTATTTTCTATGTATAGTTATAATTTACTAGCTGCGCCCCGCTAGGTCCAGGTCCTGATGCCAAATATAACTAAATCATCGGCCATTTTAGCGTGAAATCGTATTAAAGAAACACATAAAATCAAATCTTTTCTTATATTAATATAGATAACAGCTGACGTAGTCACTGGTAATGGTCCCGTTAAAATAGTAGAATTGAAAACCACCTTGTTATAAATTGGTGAATAAAAAACCGACTGTTTGATTAAAGACTAATTTTGAAAATACTGTCAGTCAGTGAGTTCCCTCTTAAAACCAACTATTTTAAGTCGTTAACACTCTCCTTATAGTGAAATTTTAGTTGTTAAATGCGAGCCTTTAAAATCCACTTTCATTTCAGCAAGCTTGATAAAGCAACAAATCTTTATGTTAAAATAAAAAACTAGATTACAGCACTTAAAATTATCTCTGATCTCATGTAACAATATTCTTGTTCTACTCAACCATTTCCAGACTGAAATAAAGATCACACTGGATAAAACGGCTTTTGATAAAAAAAAATCGAGTTACTCTTTTCAAAATAACTTTCAAGCGAATATCGCCTTTGATGCTCACACCTTAAGGTTCAATTTAATAATCTCTGATCATTAAGTAGTTAGCATACGGATGCAGTTCATTACTTGTAAGTACTGTGTAATGAAAATGGAATCTCTGGCGAAAAGGAACTGGAAAGTAGCGTTATAAATGTGTAATTACAGAGCTATATTCTCAAAGCTCTCTCAAGATTTTCAAGCAGTCAGTAGAACGGTTTGTAAAGATAAGAGCAAAGATAAAATATTTAGGCAATGACTTTGACTATATCTCAGTGTAGGACTGGCCTTTAAATTTTTCCAAACAAGCTGTCTTGGGGGTACTGGTAGCCCAGTGGTTACATTAGTTTGCTTTGTGTAAATTATGTCATCACCACTGCTTTCAAAACGGTGAAGGAAAACATTATGAGAAAACCAGAATGTCCTAAATAAAAAAAAAATATGAAAACATTTAATATCTACTAACACACATTAGGCTCGCGCAGTGAATTACGGACACTCCCTCTCACAGAGAGAAGGCCTGTGTCCCAGCAGTAGGAACACTATAGGCTGATTATTATAAGCTGTATTCCTGTTTTAAACTAGAATGAAGGTTTATGGATGGGTCTTTAAGTCCGTAACACATCAATGATTCACTTCTTAATTTACTAAAGTTCCTAAGTTTAAATTACTGTTATTAATTAAGCATCCATATTATTATAAAATGCAGTAGGTATGATAAATACCAACGCCTCAAATTGATCGGGGCCTGCTGTTGATTATGACCATCCCTTTATAAAATTTATTGTACGTGATAAATTATTTTGTTTCAGTAAGTAGGTTTGTACAAATACTTAAACGTCCATCATATTTTAAAAACTAAATGAGGTCGGCCTTTCCTAACTGACTACTCTGAGAAGAACGGCCGAAACAAACTCTTGTTTGTAAACTGTTTGTTTTGTATATAATTTTCTCAACTTGGAAACACATGTATCATTTTCCAAAGAAAACACTGTACGAGCTGAAACGTGTCTGGACAGTTTTCTTCATCAGACGTTCACAAATACGTTACTGTCTAATAAGCGAAGGTAACAAAGAATCGGACGCAGCTGGCCGGCCAGTAAAAATGGCGAAAGAGACACTCGTAAAATGGAAGGACTCTTGAAGTGATTGATGATCTAAAAACTCTGAGATAAACGCCTGAAGTATTTTTCTCAGATAATCTAAAAATTTCAGTGGTTTTGTGCCTATCCAAAGAAAGTTCTGACAGTAATTTTTTCGGTAAAAAACACTTTAATGCGTAGAAATTTATATACAGTTTTCTTAACGAGATTTGAGGTTTTGTGTCTATTTTACAATCAATACCTATAAAAGAGAATGAAGAAAATAATCTACCAGACGTGCTTTACGTCTTTCAGCCGAAAGACATCCACTGCTGGACATAGGCCTCCCCCAAGCACCGCTACTTCGGCTGGTTCTGTGCTTCTCGCATCCACAAGGTACCTGCGATCTTCACCAGGTCATCGGTCCACCTTGTGGGAGGCCTTCCAACGCTACGTCTTCCAGTACGCGGTCAATACTCCAAAACCTTTCAGTCCGTTATCATTATCTAATGAGAACTTTATGCTACAAAAATAGCCATACTCAAAATAACAAAAGTGGCTAAATATGGAATAAAAACAAACCAACTTATTAAAATCGTCAAGATAAGCAACACGGAGACCAAAATACCAAACACTTTAAACAGACCGCTATAAGCACCCTCGAACGAAGAGCCAACAACGCAACTGTACCAAAATATAATGACCTCAGAACTGGGACAAAACAAAAGATACGAATAAAAATATTACGGTCTATTGAAGAGGAAATAATCAAAGGCTGGGTCCGAAACCAACCCGTGGGAAATTACACATGAAAGGCAAACTAAAATGCCTTGCGATTAAATCTGTCTGTCTGTCATTTCTGTCCCATCGAGTCATTTAATTGAGTGGAAATACTGAACGTTTGGGGTCGTGTTCCAATTTAGTATAAATTCAGTGGACACGTGTTTGTAGATTGCAGTCTATTTCTTTAATATGAGAAAGCTAATGTCTTGGTAATGAAATATTTGGTTGATTTCTTCCGGTCGTAACGATAGATTGGGTACAACCTTTTCGTTTAATAGAATAGTCGTAGTTCCATATCTGCCAATAAACATAGTTTGCTACGTACCTAAGTTTTGCTAGAAAATATTACTGAAAATAATATTGCCAACTTTTGTCTTAATATAATTACTAAGGGCCGTTTGTAATTGTTAAAAATAGTAACTAATGGTTACATTTTAGCAAAATGTGTTTTATGATGATTTTTAAGTTTATCTAATGATATAAAATCATTGCTAATGGTCAAATAATTAACTATTCGTTAAAAAAATAACCATTACATAAAACAACAATTGCCAATATTTGAAAGAAAGAAAGAAAGGAAAAGTATTTATTGCGCCAGACGTAACCTCATTACTTGTGTAAGATGCCTAATTTAACCATTATTTACTATTTTTAACTATAGGTTGAATTAACTACAACATTAAATACACTGATCCAAAGCAGAAAACTTTTTTCCACCAAAAAGATTACAGAGAACCAACTCAATACAATTAACAAAATTAGCTAACCCAGAAAGATCTTAAAAACGACTTCAAAGCCCTCAAAACGAACTTCTGTTTTTCTTTATTAATTAGGTTCGTCTCAGTTAACTTATTGAGTTTGTCTTAGACTAAATTCAAGTATAGGTCTGCACTTTGCTTAACCCGCCCTAAGTTTGCCTAACAACTTCTAAAAACTTATTAAGCTAAGTCCCTAACTTAAAGTTACTAGTTGTGTAGGAACTGCTGTTTCGTAGCTCACTGAATTAAGAAATAAATGCTCATGCCTGGTACGCCAAGTTTGACGAGATATTTTTTTAAGTGGCAGTGCAAAAAACGAGCTAGAATTTATCTAGCTATTCCCAATGAGCCTAGCCTGAACGACCGCAGTAAACTTAACGTAGTTTCGAACAAATTTAAAATTGAAAGTACTTATTTCACACATAGTAGTAGTTACTTAGTTTCAAGACTTTATTAATATCCATGGGCGATGCATTATGCTTTTCGCAATTTTTTTAACCAAAATAGGATAGTTGTGTATTTACGTTACGTTTACGTCACGCGTTCGTGCTAGGGCCTCGGTTACACTTCAGTGACGGACACTTGGAACAATGTTTACGTTCGTCCCGGATCACCATGACAACCATAATAATCGAAAACGTATAAAACCGGGATCAACATGGCTTTCCAAGAGATACTTTGTTGTATCGCGTCGAAGGCAAAGTTTTAACGAGTTCGAATCTATCGTAAACTATACTACACTACTTTGCATTGCACAATGTACGTAGAAAAGTCTTTTGCTTACTTAACTTATAGTACAAGACTAACTTTCAATAAAATACGTGCTTTATTGTTATTTATAGTATTATATTTCAGTTTTCAGAATTTTGTGCCCAAAGAGAATATGTCAAAAATCGATGAATTTTTGTCATAATCTTTTCGAGCATACTTTCTGGTAATACGATTTCGAGCATACATTCTATACCATAAAATGGTATAGAATGACCATAGTACCTATAATTATCAGTATCAAACGATAGAACACTTTTGTGTTTTTAAGACAAGCGATAATACAATCAAAATTATGGTACCTATTCGATTAATCAAACCGAATAGAAAAAAAAAACAAATTTTAACTTAGTCTATATATATATTACTTTACTTTAACGTGGCAGATAGTCATTTTATTGGATTTAGGGCAAATTTTTCCATCGGCAGATAACTTTTATTCGAGGAATAAAATTGACGTTTGACAGTTTTCGTATGAAATAACTGTCAAAAGTATTCCTCGAATAAAGTTATCAGATGATTGAAAAATCAGCCCTTAGAATTAGTAGTAGTTGATCGAAAAACCGAACGAAAATAGGCATTCAATAAAAATATAATTTCTCCTGTGTCAAAGGATGTCTTGAACACCTTGAAACATCGGAAAAATGATAAGGGTGACGAGACGACCTCAGCAGGCGAAATATATTTGTTGACGTGACAGTCATGTTGATCTATTTATAACCGCGTTTTCGGAAAAAAAAAATATTCTCGTAAAATATTGTCCTATAACCAATACGAATGGAAGTTACGCCAGAATGTAACTTTTTATCTCTATTATGTATACAGAAAATAAAATGTAAGTAAGTACTAAAGACGACTTCTTTTTTTTTAGAAGCAAAACGTTCATTGCGGTTGTGACATTGATTCTTCCTAAGCAACGATCGTCCACACAATAGCTGACACTTGATAATGCCTACCAATTGGCCCCCAAGGGAATAAAAACGGCGTCAAAATACTTTATTACTTCTACACATACAACATCCAAAAAATATTTACGTATTTTGCAAGGAGCGCAAAGTAAAAGCTTTCCGAGTCGTATTGACAAACCACTCTAAGTGAACGTTTATTCGGTGGTAAGACGCCAGGTAACATGTATCTGCGAAACACGCTTTCAATGTGCCCTTGGGATCTTTCCCGACAATTTGTACAGCGTTTTCAATACACAAGCACTTTTGTATTGAAAGTAAAAACATTTCCATCTCCCAAAAACGACCCAAAGGTAACGTTTGGAGGAAACATTTGCGAGCTTACATCTGTAGAAGTATTTTTAAGCCTATTAAAGTGGAAATCGGGAAGCGAGGTTGGCAGATTACCGACATGTTTTTAGCCAAAGAAAGATATTAAAAAGCAATCTGCTTAATTTTCCTTGAAACTCGTAACATGAAAAAGAAATATTAATGTTGTTACCCTTGGCCCTAATTGCTTCTGACTGTAGAAAAAAGCAGATGGAGTGCACCGCGTGCTGTATTAAGCGAAATTCAATCATTACGAGATTTTAATTTTAATCATTACGACTCAGTAAACGTTTGATTTGCTACAGAATCTGGACATCAGTTCAAAACAAAAATAAAAAGTTCGTGTAGATTAAATTGAACCAAAAAAGTTAAGTTTTATTAGATTTCACTTCGTACTTAGAGCGTCGTTCTTTTGAAACAAGCGGATCAAGTGCGACGCAGATTTGATAATTAGCACCTTTCAGGACTGGGAAAACGAAAAAAGCATTTAAAATATCTAGGTATCTTTAAAAGAAACGTAATGAGCTTAAACTCATGCTTTTGGCCATATACCTCCTTTTATTACTCGAGTCGAAATTGATCATATACAAAGAACACTAAAAGAATTTGATTATTGCTACTCGCATCACCATTTGAAAATCAACAATGAAAAGTCAAATTATTGACTCAGAAACGCCGCGTACCTTTTTAATTTTAAATAGATCTGTAATAGACGTCGAGTATAAAACGTGGGGAACCCATTATGATATGGCAACACCACCCTGCCATATTATAATGGGCCTTTACAATATCGCCCCAGACAGCCTAGCGCCTCTGTGTGCGACCTTTTTAATGCTTCTGAATGATTTAGTAGCCTATTCATAGGACAAATATTTATTGCATGGTATAGCGGGTGAAATTACTTTATGGTCACGTCATTTTTCTTGTTAGTTTTTTTTAAGGCTGATTGGAATATTGGATAAACTTTCAATTGTGTTAAGAGACAACTAAAAAGAAGTGAGAACTAGAGTGTACGCAATTGAAAGTTTATTCAATCATCGAGCCTTAAAAAAATTAACTGCGTAAAAATTAACTTAGAAAAATACCGTCACCATAAAGTAATATCAACCACTATGTTTTGATTATACTGTTCGCTTTTCTAAATAAAGTACATTATTGTGTTCCCTTAACTAAGGATTTACTCATTGTTTTATAGTAAACCTTTAGTTTTAACATAGATGCATTTTAAGCCCCAGAAATTAGCCCTGCATTTTAAAATCCAGCCATTTAAAAATATAATCACTCTGATGTTCGAATATTACATTACTCTAATAGAATTAGCCATTTCCTTTATACGTCCGGCAATTGTCTAAATCCTTATTTCCTCTTAACCGCTCCTACGATTGCGGTTCTAATTGGAAAGTCCTTACAGACGGACAATTTACCTGGATTATCTTCCACTTCCAATGTTCTGTTCCATTTCAACTATTGTATGAAACTCTTTGGATTTTGCAGTAGAATTCAGTGTCTGAAAATACAAGATATATTTGGCAGGTGTCAGGTCCTAAATATATTATGAGCAGACGACACCTGTAGTCTACATGAAATGTTGGTTTGAACTTCTGGATTTTGTAGGTGAGAACTTACCTCTACTTCATCATTATCATTTCAGCCGAAAGACGTCCACTGCTGGACATCGGCCTCGCCCAAGCACCGTCACTTTGACCAGTTCTGTGCTTCCCGCATCCAGTGGATTCCTGCGGCCTTCACAAGGTCATCGGTCTACCTTATGGGAAGCTTATTGTTATAATAATTATCAAACTGCTATTTCGATTTTTTATATACTTACAAAAAAATCTTTTCAACATAGCCAGAAGTTCGTAAATTCAAAAGAAATATGTCTCACTGGACAGCCGGTATACAATAAGATAGTTCTAAGGGTTTCAAAATGTAAGGAAAATAATATATGGTGAAGTATAAAATCTCGAAAAATTCTGAATAGCTTACAAGAAAACTGAATAGAAGACTTCATTAGAAATGTATAGAATTCCAACAGCCTTTTTTTTTTTTTTTTTTTTCTTTTTTTTTCAGGATGGGAAATCATCAAATGACTCCTCCCGCTCTGGGTGGAGCAGAAGGGAGTGTCAGACTCTTACTGACTAAAACCCACCCGTGTTCCTTCCTTAGCCCTTTATGTACCAGGGCAGCGGTAACCCTTTCGGACGATCCCGCTACCCCGGCAGGCTTCGGCCCTGTCGGGCCCCGTCATCTATGCTGACATCTCTTTGAGGCGCACGTGGAACACTTACGCGCCGTCCGGCACGGGCCTGGTCCTGATCGGACGGAGAGCTACCCATTGCTCTCCGCCCGCAGGCCCGCGCCTACGGTGGCCGGGAGTCGTCACGCGGCTCCCGACGCCCGGAGCGTCTCCCTCGGCGGCTGAGGCGTGAGGATCTCTCCCTCGCCCATCCCACCACCTCCTTCGCTAGCATGACTACTTCGCAGAAGGAGGTGACCGCCTCCCACTCCCTCTCGCCCCGGACCATGGCTTGCACCAGGGCCGGGCGCGAGAGGTCGCCGCTACTGCCGATCGCCTCTACGAGGACACGGCGGTGCTCTGCCCAAGCGGGGCAGACCTCCACCGTATGCTCCACCGTGTCCTCTGGGCGATCCTCGCAGTGGTGACACCCGGGCGTCTCCTCCATTCCAATAGCCTTTGGCTATCAATTCATTCCGTTGACTTACCACGAAATCTACCTTTAGAATCTTTTAAACTTACGTACACCGTACATGGATTAAAAGAAGCACACTCCAACGTCCGAATACCTTCCTACACAAAGCGGCCCAAGTTTATAAATACATAAGTAATTAAATAAGACTTTTTTGAAGTATCATCATCATGATTAATTTTGCAAGAGATACGGGTAAAGAGTTTTATCGTGAGAAAAGGATCTAGTATCAGGTTACACAAGCAGCCTATAATGTTCCCACTGCTGGGACATAAGCCTCCTCTCTGTGAGAGGGAGTGGAGAATAATCCACCTCGCGGGACCAGTGCGAGTTGGTGGATGTCTTTGAATTTACAACTCGTAAGCTGTGTACGAATGGTGGCCAAGGTTAGGCCACGTAGAAAAGCGCGTTGGGTTGACGGTATCGTCAGAGTCGCAGGAAATACCTGGATGAGTGACGCACAGAACAGGGGGCCTAAAGAGGCCACTTTGGTAGAATCATAATAGGATAATAATATGAATCATATTAAAAATCGTAAAATGTTCACAAACTGACAATTCATAATATGATCTGTGTCAAATAAAAAACCAATTTCATTAATAAAAACTGTATTGAAAAATTTACCGATCAAATTACGGTTTTTATTTTTTTTCATGCGGCATTGTTTACACCAAATATGAAATGAAATTTTATGAAAATTAGAGGAATTGCTAATGATCTGCTGGGAATTCAGGAAATGAATAGCTTTTAGAGGTATTGCTTAAAGTGGCCTTTTTAGGCCCTCAGGGAAGTATGGCAGAAGAAAGGGGAGTCCTATACCCAGCAGTGGGTGATTCTGGGGTGAAATGATGATGATGATGAAGTCGGAGCCGATTCAGACCCACATCTTCACATACTACAAAGCGTACAAAAACAAATGAAAATACTGTTTACAAACTTACTTATCAGACTCAATAGCATACTAAGCACCGTCCGCCAGTTAAAAGTTTCATAATAACGGTGATTGCAGAGTTCCGGGACGGAATGCAGACAAAGGCGGATTTAATCTCATGTATTGATCAAAATTGTAAACAGATAGAAGCGTACATTCCTCTACAGCGTTCAACGTGAACAAGCTTCGCTGAAAACATCTAGTGATGTGATGATAGCATTGTTGAGTCCTACTCGATGTTCAGTGTTTTGTTTCAGTTTTAGAACTAATAATAGTATGGCGTATTCTTTAAAAAATACGAAGTTTAAAATGTATTTTGTTTTAAAATACTACAAATATCAATTTTAGTTATTTGTCAAGCACTATCTAATGAACCTCTTTAACGTTCACAATTCCGCAGAGAATTTTGAACCAACTAGATAATTTGGTGGCAACGAGAATCGATTAATATCGTATCGATTCGGCATCCCGATGAGAACTCCATATCGCTCGGTGGGAACCTTGTTCCGACGTGTAATGCGATAAGCTGGCCCACGCTCCAGGATTCACCACACGTCCCAAAGCAAATTTTCACATACATCTCGAAACACGATAAGGCAAATAACGAGTTGCGATACAAATAACAAAAAAAACCGGCCAAATGCGAGTCAGACTTGCACACGACGGGTTCCGTACAATATTTAACTCCACACATTTAAAAAAATACTACGAAAACAGTATAAAACACGTGTCCTGTGTGGGCGACCACCCTTTTTTAATATTATTTTATTTTTATTATTTGTTGTTATAGCGGCCAATAGCAAGTCTACACACACGGTAGTGGAAACTTCAAGTGTTTTAAATTTCACGTGTCTATCTATTATGGTTCAAAAGATACAGCCCTGTGACAGACGGACGGACGAATAGTGGAACCTTAGTAGTAAGGTCCCGTTGGTACCCTTAGGGTATAGAACCCTAAAAAGACGTACAAGGCAAATAACCTTTTTTTATCAAATAAAAGAACTTTTGTACTCAAAATATAGAAGAATATCCTATTATGTTCTCACATGCCTAGACGATAATACGATAAAATATGAGGCCCTGAAAGTTTTGTAGATACAAAGTTATGAAAATTAAGTTTAGGATCGGAGATACTCGTATCCTTTACAGAAATGCAAGGAGAGTTTTGCTTGCACGTTATAATCTTCTTATTGAATTATGCGGTTGCTTTCACTTTAAAATGTTTTAGTTTGAAAAGGGAAATAAAAAATTAAGGAAATGATGAAGGTGATGGTGGTGTTTGTGTTTGAAAGGTGACTTGACGCAAAATGTACCTGCCAATTAAAATCAGTGCTAGAATATCAGTGAATTAATTTTATAATCCATCATTTATTTTGGAACAATTATTATTAAACATTTAAATATCGAATAAATCATCTTAACAAATAAATGAATTATCATTTTAAAATAAATCACAAAACTTTGGAAAACGAAAATGAGCCAGAGAGCTAGTCGATTCCCGAAATTCCACATTTAATCGGTGTCTGATTTAAAATCAGTACATTATATATTTATTTCAGAATTAAGAAATGATTTAAAATCTACGTTTATTTTAGTGATAAATCCCTGGTACATCTTAAATATATAATTCCCATCTATGTATATCTCCATTTGAACCGGTCGACTCAGACAAGTTTATTCCCTTGCCGGGTAGCGAATATGGAGAGATATCTAATCTGGTGTCAGTCATCTTGATGAATGCCGAGCACGGGGTGTATCTCCGGCAGTTATTGCTCGACGTGACAGATGGAGAGTCCTATCGCTGCTTTGGGTACACCTAGGGTTACTATAAGGGGTTAGGATGACAGTTTCGTTAGAATTCGGCTGGATAAATTGGAAGGTGGGCCCGTAAGGTTTTGATTATATGTAACAAGACAAATATTGATGCCTAGAGTATGACTCACTGTGTAAGGCCTATATCAGTTTAGCATCCTTTGTTATTTTTATAATATGTGTTAAATGGAAAAACTAATGCATGGTTTGATTTTTCCATTTGCGAATTTCTTAGTAACAGCTCAGAGTGGTGGTGGTGTGGTACCCCCATGCCTCATTATGCTGAGCGATGGCCGTTTTGCGTGAATGTGACGCATGTTTACCCCCAACTTGTTTTTTTTGTGTGTTTATGTCCTTCTTTCATGCGTCATGTTTGCCGCAAATAAATGCATTTTCTTTCTTCTTTCTTTTCTTTCAAAAAACACGTCCGTGCCTGGGAGAGCACATTAAGCCGTTGCCGCGTTGGTCCTGCGCCTCGTTGACGAACAAGTCCTTCTCTCCTTGGTCGGGTTGGATTGCCGTCCTATCGGACTATAAGAGTGAGTGAAGAGAGAGTGTACCTGTGTCTGAGCACACACTTGTGTACTATAATATCTCCCGGGCCGAAGGCTAGTCTCCGTTGAAATTGGCCGCCATGGCCGAAATATAGTACGACATTCAATAATTATGTTTTTGTTTTATTCTTTATAATTTTCAACTTGAATTTCACCAAGATAAAGCTTACTTTACTTTACGCCAAAGGCTGTATTTTTTACTAATTACCGCTACATTTTACCAACGCTACGCTCACTGTCTAATTAACAATGAACTAGCAAGCAAAGTTAAATAGTAGTCCGTAATAAAAATGTCAGACGACATTACAATAAGAGAACAGGCGAAATTATTCCGCTAACTGAGCTGTACCTTGGCATCGGAACGCACAGAATGAATAAGTACAGAATGTCAGCTCTCTCTAACAAGCAAAAACGCACGCATGCATGGACACGCGTCTACTTACAGCGAGTGCAAGTGCACTCACGACTGGCATTTGTTTGACATAGTTTAAGGCACCTGTCCCACCACCGACGAGGAAGCGACTAACTATCAAACGATTTTATCGTTCAAGAAACGTACAAAATATTGAGGTCCCGTGTAAGTAAAAGAGATACAAATAATAATAGTTTAAAGTAATCGCTGACTATTAAGACTGCCGCGCCGGCGAGTACTCGTTTGTATGACAAGAGAGCGAGATCGCCGTGCGAACGTGTCTATGCGTGTGCACCTGTTTTCTGTATAGAGTCAGCCTTCTGTACCCTATCCAATTTGTGGCAATCGGTGAGCATTTCGAACCTAATTAGAATAATTTTCTGACTCACGGAATTATTGATGGAAATATTTCGTTCCGCCTGAATGAATTTATGAACCGATTTCGTGGTAAAGGTATTTGCGAAAATTTTTCAATCAAAGGTTTCGTACGAGTAATTGTTTTACCTTCATTATGGTTATTGAATTTAAAAAAATATTGTATTCTGAATTAAACTTGATTGAATTACTTATTTTTTTTAATCATCCAGAAAAGAACTTCATGGCACGGTTGGCGCAGTGGTTAAGCGATTGACTGCTGCACTGCGTGTCGCTGGTTCGATTCCCGCACAGACCAAATATTTGTATGGCCTACAAGTAGTTATTCCGGGTCTGGCTGTTTGTCTATGTGAGTTTAAATGTTTGTAAACGCACCCACGACACAGGAAAAATTATGCCATGTTTATCAAAGGACCGATAGATGGTGGAGCAGACGAGTCTTGCCATAGAGACCGCGTATCGGCAAGCGTAGTGTGGGACGCCCCCTAGCTAGATGGGCCGACGACCTTAAAAAGGCTAGGACAGAAGGGGTGCGGAAGGCGGAAGACAGTGTTGTGGCGCAGCCTGGGAGAGGACTATGATATGATGAGTTTATTGAATAAGATTATGAAGGCACATTATTTTATGAAACCTTACCAGCTATCTAATCTCGGTGTATAAATTCCTTTGTTTATTCGCTTAAAAGTACCCCATAGACACTCCCAAATACAGCTAAACCCAACCGTGGTAAAAATAAAAGCAGAATAAAGGGAAAAAGAGACCAATGCTTTTAGCGTCAGCTTCATTACACAAACTGTCAGACAAAAACTAACCGGGATTTAAAATCAACCATTGATTTCAGACAATCGCTGCCATTTTCCGCAGTCTACAATTTAATAAACCAATGTTTTACAATTTTACAATTTAAATTGGAGTGAAGGTTTAAATACTCGTTTGTTTTTATTTTAGTACCAACCAAAATAATATACCTACAGTACGTATTTAGCTTTTAGGATAAAGAATGTTTCAGAAATATGAACAAAGAATTATTATTTTCATATTGTCAGAAGTGCCCACACGCATACTTAATTAGTATACGGTAAGAATTCACGTGTACCATTCTGATTCTAGTGTGCTCGCCTTGCTACGTCTTGCTACGCAACGAGCTACGATGTAGCACTGTGCTACGATTGCGTAGAGTCCACGCGTTCGAAACGTTTAATCAGTAATTTCATGAATTCAAAAACCTCGAAATGCTTTTGTTTTAAGTACTTGAATAGACAT
Organism: Apamea epomidion; assembly: GCA_947507525.1. Classification (NCBI taxonomy): domain Eukaryota; kingdom Metazoa; phylum Arthropoda; class Insecta; order Lepidoptera; family Noctuidae; genus Apamea; species Apamea epomidion. The sequence continues at coordinate 8,562,967 of OX382238.1, read as the reverse complement.
GTAGCCTTGCCCCATACCCACATAAATTATGGTGAACATGGAAGAAGACGTTTACTTGAATTATTTTTGTTTACAACAATATAAATTAGGTAAGAAAAGGTACAAACAATAGCACTAGAGGACAAACATTAGTCCGTTTACAATTTACTATAATTGTCGTAAACGACCACTTGCCAGACTTAATCGTTCGTGTAGTTACACTAATACGTTGTTCCATTGCTTTTTCCGAATAATTTCTTTCTTATTTCGTACTAAGTTGTAGTAAATTACCTCTATTATCCCGCTAGGCTTGGTTGCAGACAATATTCAGTGCTAAACTATTGGGTAATAATAAGTCGTTTTGGATAACGATTACAAGTCAACGTAGAAGTTTTTATACCCATACGCTGTATTTTTAAAGAAATCTTGAAATTTCCCTTCTGTTTTGGTAGCTAATATGTACCTTGCTCATCATGTTTATCCTAAAATTTGTCGAACCATGTCAGGGAAATAAATTGTTACGAAAATTGACTACCACCTTAAATTGTTTGTAAATTCAAATCACAACTGTCATTCTTTTACAGTTGTATGAAATTGCTATAACACGACCAATTAACGAAGATTATATCATCATCATCTGCCTAGCCCCTTCCCCAACGATGTTGGGGTCGGCTTCCAGTCTAACCGGATGCAGCTGAATACCGGTATTTTAAATGGAGGAACTGACGAAAAGTATAATATATTTGCTTAAAAATGAATTTCCCTAACTTTACTTATAGATAGATAGGCGTCTACTCACACAGAAAAATAAAACCTTGTAAAAGAAAACTTTTACAAACTTGTAAAGTAAAACCTATTACGTTAAATCGTTTCCTCTAACGCTAAAGGAATATTCTATTCGCAAACCGTTCTATAGTGAATATTACCAGTACAGCTTATCTCTAATGCATTCCCTTGTGCATCTGATAGGCTTATTATAAATTTAAGAGTCGTTCATCCACAAAGCTTTTAGCTCTAGACTCAAGACTGTTCCTAGGATATCGGAAATTATTATTATAAATCTCATTTAGTAAGCTTCCCTTATCTTAGCAGTTTTCTTAGAGATCTTAGAGATTAAGCTTTATTTATAATTATAGATCATTATTTTGATAGTTATTTTGTAACGTTTTTCCTAATTATACCGGTGCTATATAAGGGCCGGTTTTTTGATCCGAAGTTAAACTTGTAGCGGTATCTACAACGCCACATGCGAACAACGCGTCATACTGACGTCACGTAAGTCCTGCATCTCGCAAGCAGAGTTTACCGCGCAATTAGCATATATACAAACTACCTAACATCAATCGTTGGGCAATTGCCTGCCAGACACAACATCTTTCTGGTCGGAGCTTCCTCCCTTTTCTATAGAGTATGAGTGAACTCTACACCCTGTTCCTCATACCTCTATAAACTCAACCAATTGTTTAAAATAGTAACTAATGGTTAAATTTTTGCAAAATGTGTTTTTTGTACAAATGTTGGTTTATCTAATGGTTATTTTTTAAAGTAATAGTTAATTAGTTGACCATTAGCAATGATATTATATAAATTGATCAAAAAACACATTTTGCAATAATTTAACCATTAGTTACTATTTTTAACTATTGGTTGAGTTTAACTACGGATCAAAAAACCGGCCCTTATCGATGTATAAAATTACTTCGTGAATTCATAGAAAACTTTTGATTTTTAATAACACATTAAAATGTTGATTTGGGGTTGCAAACTCAAACTCGAAGCCTCTATTTCAATTAAACCATTTACAGGCACTTTTGAATTGTCAAAGAGTCGGCCAGTTAGTCAAAGAGTTAAAGGTAGTTGGCCCATTCTAAAACGTAGATCTCTATGGAGAAGATCGGGCAAGAAACTCTAAGGAAAGGTTTTAAATCAAGATATTACAAAATCCTGGGTACATTATTCTTGTTGCTTCTGTATGAGGGAATAATTTAATAAAATAAAATGAAGAAATTATTCAAAACATAAGATTAAAAATAAACCCTGGCAGTTTCAACCGACGCGGCGACGGCGCCCGTTCACAAACATGACGCGTGGATCAGCACCATCCAGCTCAACCATTTTGTAGGGACCACTAGGGCCCAATTGGTTTTTCGAGACATCGCCAAGCGGTCGGTCGACTCTTCACGTCATCAGAGGGCTGGCCTATTTTTTGGCCAAAGCATCAGCGTTGCCATACAACGTGGCAATGCTGTCAGCCCTGGACACTTTCCATGTTGACAGCAATGTGGACGAATTTGTTGGTATGATACGGATTCCTTCCCCTCATTTTTTATATACATGTGTAGGTACATATTATTATTATATTTTATGTCAGTTTGCTTACATATTATGTAAATATTACCATGTTATAAATAAAATAAAACAACTTTGATTAACATGCTAATCGAATGGAAGGATAATTCATGCGAACGCTGGTTACATTGGAGCCCTATTTTCGTCATAAATTGTACTAAGCGTGGCTGCGAAGTAAAAGTATAGGTATTATATCAAACACTTCGTGTTCTTTTGTAATTAAACAGCAATAATATTACTTTGTTGTCACAATACAATGTTAAATCAGTCAAGAACGACACGCCATATTTTTGCACGAATTATTCTTACTTACTTACCTTTTCTTCGATATTGCATGCAGTTTTTCAACTTAATGGCTTTGTAAATATTCCCACCGATATTATCACATTACGGTTGGCATGCTAAACTTACAGAATTTCCGGTTTTAATATCGTAATGGCGTCTGTATACCTTAATTTAGTTTTCCTCCAGTCAATTACTAACGAAGCAAATTGCAACGGGAATATCTGAATAAAACATTTTTAATTAGCCATTCATTTGCAAAGTAACTGTGCCCGTTCTTATTTGTTGAATGTAAGTCAAATAACATGGCGTCTTTTTAAAGAATTTACTTCGTTAACAACGCTCTGTCTTGCTGTTAGCAGAATTAATTTGTGTTCGTCTGGAATTCTAAGGAATAATTAAATAATCTGAATCTAGAATTATGAGCTCATTCATTTTACCTAAAAACGGCAAATTCCTTAAATGGTAATACAAATTAGAATAACATAATTCTAAGTTTGTTCTCACTAACAAGAGCAATTTGAGTTTCTCTTTGTCAGTTGCTAAACAGCCTCATTCCAACACAAGTCGCTTACAAACTCATCTACAAGCCCGAACTATTTTCAAACAAATCCTATAATAGAGGAATAACTACTCATTACTATCTGATAAACTGTTTCCTAGTCCCCATTGTTCTTATAATTGCCGGCCGGCAGCCACACGCAAACAATGCCACCGATTATTATCGCGATACTCGTGAAAATCTCATTATCTACAGATCTGGCGTCATTCTTCGTACACCCTTTGTCCGTATTTGGCCGCAATCGCGTTCGCATCACAAACAAACCCGGATAAATGGTAGGTGATGCGGTTTTATTACTGTTTGTGAACGATTGGGGTGTCGTTGAGATTCGTCAGCAAATCGTATACGCAGATGCGTGATAGATACGCAGCTATTTTTTTCCTTGTCGGGGAAATCGAAGGGTATCAAAGCTTTGTTTAAGAGGTTGGCGGAAGTCGTTACGGGTTATTTAACAAAGCTGGCAAGGAACTGGAGCGACTAATAAGAAGGAAGTCATTATGATTGTGCATAAAATCGATAGTTTTCCTCATCTGTGGATGAAGAAAATGTTTCAAAGCAAAGGCTAATCGCCACTTCGGACTGCTAGGAGCAATACTGTGTAATTTACATTAATTTTAAAATCCTGCGCAGGATGGATGGTTCCACAGAAGATGGCAAGTATCAAAACAAGGTACATCGTATTGAAATAAATAGAATTGGGTAAACCAAATAACCTTTTAATATTAAGGACGGGACAAATATTAAATATACGAAGAATTCCATTATTGAAAATATCTGAGAATCAAACAATAATATTAAAAGTATCGTTAAATTATATCAGCGGATTCTTTCATATTAGATCGGACGGCCGTCTATTTGTATTCCAATAGTAATTTCCCGTAAAAAGGTACTACGTCCCCTCAAAGATGGCAATTTGAATTCCTAATGGATCAATAACTATTTCAGTTTTGTCTTTGTCCTACAGAGCAAGTCCCCAAGGAATTTGCTGTATCTGCCTTCATTTCCCGACAAAGAAAATGAGGAGAATTTCTAAGGAATTTTCAATTGAAATTGACAATTTAGATAAATGCCTCGCCTTGCTTAATTGCGATTAAAACGGGGCGTTTGGGAAATGGAATTAATGGAAGCAAGATGTCAAGGTTTACTGCAAAATTTAAAGCGAAGGACAGCTGTGCAGGTGTGTTATAAATTCACATCACACCGAGGCCAAATTGAATCCCGTTAATAACCAAAAATGCTTCGTAAAAATATTTCTGTTATGAGCAATATTTCACTCCCTAAAATTCTTAACAAGTTGCTACTCGTGCCGAATGAAAGAAAGACGAATAAAAATCGTTCTTTTTATTACAAATTGCCACCCGACAGTTCAAAGCCTTTATTCACGTTTCCGATCGGAACCCAACACTAGCCTAGAGCAGTTATCGCATAAAATCCCAACTACCCCCTTACTCAGTCATGCAAAAACGCTTTCAAATCGGGAACTTAGATATGACGAGAGCAATTTCCCTAGTGACATAAAACACAGAATAGCCTAGACTCTTTTTTCACGCTAAATTGAACTAAAAGGCTTTCAGTAGCAGACGGAGCCGGATGCGGCCGTCGCCGGACTTCCGGCTTTACGTGCTTCAGACTTTACATGCAGAGCTTTTCTCCCTCTCTCTCTAATTTATAGTCCCCTTCAATGTTTCATTGGGTGAGAACATGAGTGGCGAATTTTGCTGAAATTTCGGGGAGTTTGTTGGGAAATTAAATTGCGCAGTGAAGGTGTTTTCTTTTATGGAGCTTTTATTAGGTGCACGTTTAAGCTAATTAGCACAGCGTATGAAAAGGTGATTTCGTATAGAAATTTTATTATTACCTGTTTGTTTGAGTTAAACATAGTTTAACTTTGTCTAGTTGTATTAGGGCCCTGCTTGATTACTTATGAGAGATTGTTTTTACATATTTAATTTGGTAGAAATAACTTGAAAGGAGATGTTTCAGAAATGTATGGAGCCTGGGCTAGCACTATGTAAATATCGTTTTATAATATAGTAACCGTTTTTCAATGATAATTTACCATACCTAATTCTACTTCATTTCAATGTAAATTCAAATGAACTTGGTCAAGGAGAGCAACACAACATACTCGTAAATAATATGGTGAATCAGCAATATGCGAAACATCTCTTTTACAATTATTAACGTGTTCATGTATTATCTGCGATAAAAACAACATACGAATTCCGAAAATAGTTACTTGGGTTTCGTTATAATAATAAAACAAGACTAAAGACTCCGAAACACATCCAATTTAACACGCGTGAATACAACGATTCAAATGCAACTGAAAAAGTAAAAAAAGACGTGAGTTCTCGAAACTTAAATCTGTCAAAGTCGTCAAATGTCATGTCAAACACAACTGTCAAAGCTGCCCTAAGAAAAGAGGTTAACTTATTAGAAAACTTCCCAAATGTTCATTTTTGTACACCTGCGTCTTCTTAAAATCAACTTATTTGTATTTTCATGAAATTCCCAATTTTTTTCATATTTATCTATGTAGTGTAAATAGTGGTAGATCGAACATCTCCTTTAAGGTGCATCTAGAGAAGGAATTATGACACATACGAAAATCATTCCATTATTTGATAACATTTTACCCAAAACTTAACCAAAAAGTTAACCAAAACAGCAATACCAAAGTTTAACGAGAATAAAACTGAACCAAATGCGAAATTATAATAATATGGTTTAAATAGAGTTAGTTCTAAAGTTCATATATGAGCGGTGCCGTGTTTAAGCCGAATTGATGTCATTATGTGAACGTAGGTAATCCAACTATAGTAATAACATAAACTCGTAATTGGGCAGTAAGGTAATATTGCGGTTCAGAGGAACTATGTTTGTTGTTTAGTCCTATAATTTAAAAGTAATTAATAATTATAATTATCAAGTTTACAACGAAATATTTGAGAAAAACTGAAGCGTAAATTGTTCTGAGAAAATGTAAATTAATGAAGAATCGTATTGTCGTATCTTCATGTATTTCACTGTGTGTACATAAATAAGTGTTGAAATAGTAAAAAGAGTTATTTGTGAAAGAGATCGTCTGGGGCAGTCCTCTATTTTATTTTTTACACATTATTAAGGTTGTACTTAATGTTGTTCATAAACATAGCTTCTTAAGAGGTTTAGGGAAAGCAAAAACTAGGCTTGTTTAAACTCTATCCGCTTATACAGTGCCTCTCTTTAAAAACTGCCGCGAAACGCGTGCTGCTGAACATCGACGAATATTGCCGGGAAATATTGCTATCTCATATCAGTGCATCAAAGTGAAAGGATAAATATACATTCCGTAATTCTATATAAGACTCACTTCTGCCCGCAACTTCGTCTGCGTGAAATTTCAGTCCCCGACGCATCGCGTCGCATCGCATCGCATCGCTCACCCGAGCTACTACTTCGTTTTCGCTTAGCGCTCTTTCTGACTTTTTTTCCTTTTGCTTGGCGCCTAAGGGTCATAGCGTGATGTTAAAAAGCCTATAACCTTTCTTAAAAATTGGGCTATCAAATGCAAAAAGATTTTTTCAAATCCGACTAGTAGTTCCGGAGATTACCCTGTACATACAAACAAATAAATTTTACTGCTTTATTTATTTTTAACTATAAATTAAATTCCTGCATGCCGTTTGGATACTCCGTCACTATTTGGGCGGATTGACTATACAAACTGCATTGCGATTCTGTAACCATTTCACCGTGAAAACTTAGGTGAAGTGAGCGTGGTGTGAGCTGTCATTCCAAATAATGCTAAGGGATTGACACTATTGACAGCTCACTTGACCTAACTTTTCACGGTGAGATTTTTACAGAATCGATCGGCTGTACACCTACAATAATCGTCAGTTAATTCCCAATTGAAAGCTAAACAGTGACACATGTTTCGATCAGATACCTATGTTTTTGTCGGCTTCGTATTTTCGCCCGAATAATTAGTATTCTGTTACTATCCCGGGGGCTAATTGGATTGTTAGCCAAATTGACGTACAAACACTGACATTGGCGTCAGCGGCAGCATCATTTTGCTTCATACACGCTTCGAAAGTAGATTTATATTATAGACATTGTTGATTTCCTTACACTATCATTTTATTGGGTTTAATTAAAGTTGTTCTACAGGTCTGTAGAACAACTTTAATTACTAAGAAATATTATTTTTTATAAGTTTTAGTTTGTGCAAAGGAAATTACACCACAACTTTTCTCGTGGGTATCATTTAATGAAACTACTAGTCCATCATTCATCCATCAGCAGTGTGGCAAAAATAGAAATATATTTTTAAGTAGGTACGAGGGTACGTAAAGGGCCTACCTTTGTGTAACCTTGTTGCAGTGGTTTTAGCGAAAGCCGATTATGATAATGAAGCCAACAATATCTCTAGTAATCTGCACTGTCTTGAATCCATCAGTTTAAGTCAAGAGGTTGAACATAAATCAACTTACTTATCCCTCTCACAAACTTCACGAAAGTCTACAAAAACATGAACTAATAACTTACAAGTTTAAACCGCTTTTCAGAACAAACTGCGTAGACAATTCAGTAAGTACGTTAATACAAAACATCCCTCAACAAACTTGTAAACTATAAATTATATCTTAAACACTAATTTCCTCTACAAACACATTAAACTGAGTCTCTACTTATCTGAAATTGATGGAGAGGATTTGATACAAGAACAAATTCCATAACTACCAATATTATAATGATTTGCACAAGTGGTATTGGGTTTCAACATTTGGAATTTCTCAGTAATAGGCAGGAGTCTGAATTTTGTGCTCGGTTGATGAAAATTTGACAGACATTAAATAAAAAAATAAATGAAAATAAGGTTGTTACTTACTTATTCACGTTCTTAGTCGGTTTTATTGTTATTAAACCTATGGGACTTTAGTTTCCCTCAACGTGTTGACGGCAAACATCATGACAGCCTTACCTTCTTTAATCAATTAAAACTAATTATAATATCTCTTAACCTGACTCACGAGGTGGTCAACATGTGGGATGTGGACTCAGCAATCATTGTGCTGATAGTCGTGACAGCGAATGGCTTAATAGCCAGGAGCCTGGTCCAACACCTGAGGAGACTCTCGTTGGGTAACTGGATCAAGCGCTTGATTAAAAAAGCGGTACCTCTGGACCCAGCCCGGATTGTTGGGAGGTGGGAGTGCTCTCTGGAGCTCTAAGTTCCCCGGTACCGGGAACAGGGTCTAAGTAGTGGGCTACTTTTTTTTAAAATATTTTAGAATGTTTTTATATTCTAATTTATTTTAAAAAGGAACTTGTATGTACATATATAATGAAATAAAGAAGATTATAATAATGCTACCTTTCTGAACCCCGTCTCCCAAATTCTGGGATAAACATCAGTATAATATCCCAGCATTTCTAGGAGAAATCCACTCTCGAGATACCCACGACATGAAGTACTCTTAATGATGCGTTTAATTGACTCTAAGTTTGTTTTTAAATCCACTCATGGTCTGACCGCGAAATACGAAGTTAAACACGTAGATTTTGTTGTAATTATGTAACCATGAGCCTCTCTATTCCATCCCGGAAAAACTTCAACAAACATTGTAATATAAAACAAACATAAGGCGACATTAAATTCAAGCAAATTCAAGGGAACTCGCTTTATTTTGTTTACTAACGCAGCGTAATATTTGCGTTTCAAATGTATGTATCTAAGCTTGACTCAGACTTGTTTGTATACGTATTGTATCAGTCCCTTTCTTTGGAAACTAAGGAGGTCTAAGTTTCGTTGTAACAACTTGCTCGATATGATAAGCGGAATTGGTAACCAGCACAAGTTACATATCTTCAAGAACTTGTTTTACTTTATGAAGTAATATTTTGACAATAGGTAACACTTTATTAGTGTTTTCAAAAGCACTAAGACAACATTTGTAATCATACCTTTATTATACTCGTATGCACGTATGGAAAAAGAATGATACTATTTTGTATGTATTTTACAATAAATAAATATCAAGGTCTTATAACAATAGCAGTTATGATAAGTTTCATAGTAAATTAATTAATTTAATAATGTAGTTCACCGGGACTTACAACGGCGTAAAAGAGTACAGCGCTACTTAAGCCACGAGTGTGATAGAGAGATGTGATTTTCGATAGTTTTCGTTACCATAAAAGGTAATAGTCGAAGGAATTACGCGATCTCGAGCCGACATCTGCCGGGTTCGCTAGTGTAGTATAAGTTTTTAGAAGCTCTCATAAAGTTGTCGCCATCTTGCTTTCACTATCGGCTTTAGCACTCTTGAAAACAATGTAAACGACACCCATAATCAAAAAAAATAAACTGAAAAATTTTCGCGGCCACCATCTTGGATTTTCGTTTTGACCTGACTATTGGATTCAGCATCCTAGAAAACTATGAAAACGACACCCATGATGATTTTTTTTAAATTTCGCACCAGTCTGCTCGATTTAATTTTGACCTCACTATTGGCTTCGGTACCCTCGAAAACCATGAAAACTATATATCTCTCTCTGTGTGTGTCTCTTTCTATTATATGTATAAAGCATGTCGCATGAAGGGGTATAAAGCTTTTTCGTTGCGTGACGATTTCTACCAGTTTACTCCTACCACTAGCTGCGTTAAAGAACTTCGTTCCACTAAAACATAAAACAACTCAACAAAAAGCCCCAATAAAGAAACTTCCACTCAAATTGGCACTATAGCAAAATAAATTTCAGACAGGAAGATGGCGGCACTAAACGTTTGAAAGTTTTTCTGTTGCCAACATTGGCGGCTCAGTAACAAAAGCGGATAAATCGGCCGAGAATACCATGCATTGTATTCGTATTAAGTGAGAATAGACGGCGCTATCCCTCGACGCGACAAAAGCATCCCACTGTTCAGACATTGATGTAGGAAGCATAGATAGTGCAAACAATGAGACGATAGACGCCTCTGTGAATATTTTTGCGAGTTTTTATCAGCTGATCCTGGCGTAAAAGGGAAATATAAAATGTATCAAGTTCTTATCAACGTGTGGGAGTCGTAAAAGTGACTGAGAAAAAGGGTTACGGCTTTTCTAGAGCGTTTTATTTATCTAGTAGCACAACAATGCCTTTTCTTCAGGGGGTCTGGCAATATATCGTATATTTACAGTTATCACTTGAATTCTAATGCAGTTTGTCTTTCAGCTGACCATTTTCACACAAACATAACGAGTTTATTTTGTTTTTATATTTAGTATTTTGCAACATCAGCCACATCATTTGATTCTGAGGCATATTTTTATACAAATTTAATAGTATTAACACAATTTTGTCTGTTCGTTTCGCAATATTATCCTGATTGTGATTGAACCGATTAAACACGATTCCATATTTTAGCAACATGCAACAATGGAAACCATCAGTTCATTATGGTAAGCACGTCAAACAAAACATTAATTTTATCAAAGCAATTACATAATGAAGAGCTTGTCTCGCTTCACTTCCTCGTTTTATTTTAATTCCCTAAAAGCTTTGCAGTTTTCAATAATCTCTCTTTTTTGCCTGACGTGATTAATCCGGGATTTTCCAAGGGCCGCGTTCCGTACCGCTCTTATATAATTTGCTCAGCTTTCGATATCGCAGTTTTCAATATAAAAATATCAGCCAAATAATTTGTTCCAATGCGGGGCAAACTCCTCTTCTCATACTGAGAAGGCATGAACATTGATCACCACACAAGGTCATTTCATGATTACTATTGCTGACTTACAGAAGTCCAGCATGCATCGCATGACAATAGAATAGAATACTCTTTATTATGTGCACCATACAAAATACAGAACATAAATATATTACATAGGGTGACACAATGGGCTGTCTTATCGCTAAGAGCCATCTTTTAAAGACAACCTTTGGATGGACCATCCTCGAAACGAAATACAAAATGACAGATTTTAGGAAGATTTCTTCGTCACGATGTCAAAAATGACGAAAAGAAATGTCAGAAGTGGTCACGCTTCGCATACAGGTTACTTAACGAGGATTTCTTTCATCGCTAGTTAGTGTACATTTGTTAAATGTTAAAACTACATTATTTATTATTAAAAGTCACATTGTACATCGGTACAAACTGAGTTTGGAATCCCTTTTCAATATAACCTAACAATAATAAGCTTCACGCTCGACGAGCCAATAATAACTCTACAGCCAATCAGAGTTAAGTGGTTTCCCGATTGCTCATAGACTTAAGTTGTACACTAATAAGACTTCGACTGCCGTTCGTTCGAGTGTTTTGACTTCTGAGTGGATCGAGTCGCGAGACAGACATTTGGAATTGAACGCAAAAGTTTTGCTTTTAGATTTCTAGCTGCAAATACATATTTGAGGAAATATCAGGGAGGTTTATGGTAGATGCATGGCTGAGTTCATTGGTGTGGGTATTGCTTTTGTGATAACTGAATCATAAATAAAGATTTAAAAAAAGTTTTTGTTGTCATCCTGAGGAATGTTTTATTGCCTCCATATTCATGAGACTGGAGGGGTTGCAGCCCTGAGTATTTGATATTATTTTTTTTTTTAAAACGTTTCCCCACACTTGGAATTACTCCTGTATCGTGGGTGCGTTTACAAACATTTAAACTCACATACACCAACAGCCAGACCCGGAACAACCTGTAGGCAATACAAATATTGGTTCCGTGCGGGAATCGAACCCGCGACACGCAGCGCAGCAGTCGATCGCTCAGCCACTGCGCCAACCGTGCCGCCAATCGCAACTTGATAACTCCACGTGTTCCTGAGAAAAAGGGTCTTGACAGAGGGACAGACCGATGGACAACGAAGTGATCTTATAAGGGTTCCGTTTTTCCTTTTGAGGTACGAAACCCTAAAAAATCTGCAAGCAAAACCGAAGACGTCAAGTAACCCTTTTCCTGTTACATGAACCACAAATGGTTCATCGTGATTGTTAAACTATAGTGGAAGGAAAGTTTTGATATTTAAAAATGAATTTATTCTTAATAAAGACTTATCCAGTTTCTCTTCCTCCGTGTAGTCACTATGTAGGAGGAACGCTGAGACTCTGAAGGATTTGGAGCTAATGCAGCAGATGCTGGGCAGTAGGATAGATCTAACAGGACAAAATCACCCGTTCTCAGGGCAAGTGGGGATCTCTGTAAATCTCCAGGAGAGTGCAGGAATGGTTTGACTGATTTGTTAGACCATCGAAGCTTATCGACCGTCGTGTTTGAGTGGACCGATAAGTGGCTCGAATCATTTATTTTGTTTTTATTTTGAAGCCATTTTTTAAAAACAATGTTTTTTCCTACAATTTCACTTTTCAACTCACTGGAACTCACTGGAATACTTTTAGAGGAGGTTTAAATGTGACGTAAAAAGTGGAAACATACATTTTATCTGTTTTAAAATACTGTCTTCAAAAATGTGTGAAGATTTGAAGAAACATAATGTTTTAAGCCGATATAATCGCGACGTTAATAGTATCGCCAGATCTCCACGTTTGCTTACTAATGATTTATTGAATTTTATTCAAGTGTGAATGCATTCATCGTCTTCCCTACTCGAGTAAATCGCATTTCGTCCGTACAATGTGGCTTGTGTATCGCCCCACTGTCCCTTTGAGCGAACTGGCACAGACTCACTCTAGTTCACTTGGGTGCTCACTGGTCAAATACGGTATAAATGTTTGTTTATTAATATGAAATAGATGGCTTCGAATGGACTAATTTAACTAGAGAAATTGTGATTGTTAGAAAATCTAAAGTTTGTCCTTACCATAGCTTCACATTTCCTAGAACGAACGGTAGGTAGATTTCATAGATTTTATTTTCCGTTAACTAAAATGTAAAGAGTAGTATTTTCTCTTTATGTCGAGTTACGAGATTTAGTGAACATTTTTACTAGGCACTTAATTTTTTTTTAGACTTAAACCACTTTTATAAATGTTTTGCGGAATCTGAGTTTTACTGTCGTTTTTATTGTTTTATGAGACTTCTGAGAAAAATATCGAGTGCGACACTTCAGCCACCAAATGTGTAGCTATAATAGAAAAACACATACCATGAAACAGCAAACGCGAATACTTCTAGACTGTAAGAGACATAGTTAGAGAAAGAGAGACAGAGCATACGGCACAACACAGCAACAAGCCACCTAACTCCATCAAACTGTAATAATACGCCCACAGTGGCAATAAACAAAACGATCATTTCAAAAGCGATTAATAATAGCTGGCATGGTACCAAGTTGCAAAACGGTCGATGCGAACCACTTTAGGTCCGAAGTCCCGCTCTAGTTTGTCGTCTTAAAGCCGTAAGACAACTTAAGACATTTCGAGGCGCACTCCAAAATGAGAGCTTGAACTTAAGATTTCTGAGCCTAGTTAGATAGTCATTGGCGGACGTAATAGATTTAGAAGTCTTTTTATAGGTGTGAACTGTTTTTTCGGACACATAAGTGTCTTTCATTGCGACTTACTTAGAGCTTAGAACGGAATGCACAAGACTCAAATTTAAAGAATTTATTTCAATAATACCATTTGCAGGTACTTTTGGATTGACTAGGAGTCGGTTTGTTAGTCAGAAAGTTGACGTTACTGTTAGATACCAAAGAATAGATGCCTGCGGATACGAAACGGGCTATGATCACCACAATTACAAACACTTAAAGTCCAGGTTTAGAGTAGGTAGTAGTAGTGTAATTATGGTTTGTGTGGTGTGTGTATGTTACAAGTGTTGTGTTGTTAAAGTAAAAAGCGATTTTTACTTATTTTCATGCAGGTATATAATACGAAATCTTATACGAACACTTAGCTTGAATTGCCAATCATTGAAGCTAATATAAACAAAATATGCTAAAGTTTTAATAGAAAAAAGTTTTTTATTTTACTTGAATAAGTCCAAAAAAATATTTTTGATGGAATTTTCTCCGAAGATGCCTACACAGCAACAAAAACATTAAAGTTTTCCAATACCAAACTCTATCACCGGAGCGAAGTAATAACAGTTTGTACTACACACTTTCTGTTTGCGGGTTTGTTTTGGTGAAATTAAATTTAAAACAAACTTGTCAGGGATCCTTGTAGGCTTTGTTTTTACAATACCAACCCACTCTCGAAAATAATGATACCTACATACGTAGGATATCAGTAGGGGCATTAATTCATGTTGTGTTTTAATTTGACGTTTTTATTTGAACACCGCCGCCTGTTGTCTTTTAATGTTTTTCTTTCATTTAAATTTGTTTGCCAGGGAGTAATCGCTTTAAGCGATAAGGCCGTCCCTTATAAAAGGCATTGTACGTCCCTTTGAATGTTATAAGACGACAATAAAATGAAGAAATTAAACAAACCACAATTCCTAAATATCGATAGCAAATTGCGAGATAATTGTCCATTCATAAAGGCTGTATTTTATTATTCTATTTTTGTAACTCTTCATTATAACTAAACTTTTAATTGGGCAACTACTGTGGGCGACTACAATTTGCCCAATTTAAAGTTTACCCTTAAAACTAACAGAGGGGCAATTCTCGTAATTTTAAGAACGTTCACAGTCTGATCTCAGTCTCAATCTGTCAAAAATACATTTTTTTTTTTCTGGGTGGGTATCATCAAATGACTCCTCCCGCTCTGGGCGGAGCAGAAGGGAGTGTCAGACTTTTACTGACTAAAACCCACCCGTGTTCCTTCAGTTGCCTGTGCCAGGGGCCACGGTATCTCTTTCGAACAACCCGCAGCCCCGGCGGCATCGGCCCTAGCGGACCCCGTCAGTTCGTGCTGACAGCTCTTTGAGGCGCGCGTGGAACACAACGCGCCGTCGACCCGGGCCTGGTCCTTACCGGGGGGCGAGCTGCCGATACCTCGCCACCCGCAAGCCCGCGCCTACGGTGGCCGGGAGTCGGCTGTTGACTCCCGTCCAGGGCGTCTCCAGCGGCGGCTAGGAGCGCGAGGGTGCAGCGATTGCCTCTCCCTCGCGCGCTCCGCCTCCTCCTTCGCGAGCATTACTGCTTCGCAGAAGGAGGTGACGGCCTCCCATTCACTCTCGCTCCGGACCATGGCCTGTATGAGGGCCGGACGCGAGAGGTCGCCGCCGCCGATCGCCGCCAAGAGGACACGGCGGGGTCCCGCCCAAGCCGGGCAGACCTCCACCGTATGCTCCACCGTGTCCTCCGGGCGATCCCCACAGTGGTGACACCCTGGCGTTTCCTCCCGCTTTATCCTGAACAGGAACCTCCCGAAACAACCGTGTCCGGTGAGGACCTGCGTCAGGCGGAAGGTGAGGGCGCCGTGGCGCCTCTCTAGCCACTCCTCAAAGAGGGGACTTATCGCCGCAATTGTGGCGTGCCCAGCGCTGGGTTGCGACAATCGCACTCTCCATGCCGCTATGAGATCCCGCCGGAGCTCTGTCCGCTGTGCCGTGATTTCTCGCGGCAGCGGAGCAACGCCCCGGCGTTTTGCCTCCTCTCGCCACTCCCATATGTGGGCGAGGACTTTGGCCTCCAGATCCCATGGCGGCAATCCGGCAAGGAGGCTCGCCGCCTCAGCGGAGACCGTGCGGTATCCTCGAATGAGCCGGACAGCCATGACCCTTTGGGACGCGATCAACCGGCGGGCTGGTCGCCGCCTCAAAGATCGCGCCCATACCGGTGCCCCGTAAAGGGCCATGGCCCGCACGACCCCCGCATAGAGCCTCCGACAGGAGGCGTTTGGTCCCTCTAGATTGGGAAGGAGCCGCCTCAAGGCAGCCCCGGCCCGCTCCAGTCTGGGAGCCAAACGTCGGAAGTGCTCCACGAAATTCCACCGGCTGTCGAGGACGAGTCCCAGGTACTTCATCGTCAGCTTGACGCCGATGTGAACCCCTCCCGCCGTTATTTGTGAACCCGACGGTGGCGCGTCCCGAGGACCATGAAAACACATGGCCTCAGATTTGTGCAATGCCACCTTTAGTCCCAATTGCCGGATCCTCTCGACGATTGTCTCAACCCCGCGTGTCGCTGCTTCGGCCGCCGCCTGGTGCGACCTCCCCTGCGCCAGGACCAGCGTGTCGCCATCAGGGAGGTCGGCGCGCAGCACCCAGTCGTACCCGATATCCCACAGCGGCCCTAGGACCGATCCCTGTGGGACACCGCACGACATCTCTCGCCGGTTCCACTCTCCCCGGTGACCGGGGTAGATGACGGCCCTGTCCGTCAAATAGGCCTCGACAATGCGACGGAGGTAGGTCGGCATCCGGTGATACCCGAGTGCCTCCCTGATGCAACTCCAGGGCAGGGTATTGAAGGCATTGGCGATGTCTAGAGACACCGCCAAGACAACCCCACCCCAGGCTACAGCATCCCCCGTCGTGAGGGCTCGCACGCGCATGATGGCATCCACCGTAGAGCGCCCCCTGCGGAAACCAAACTGGCTGTCCGCCAAATCCGGCCCCACCCGCACCAGCTGCCCGGCAAGGCGGTCTGCAATTACTCTTTCAAAGAGCTTGCCCAAAAATACCTCAAATTTATTTCCTTACATCTTGACAAGTTTTTGACATTTGTTTGTCGCCGAGATGAGACCGCGACTAGACTTTCAACGTTTTAAATTACGAGAATTTGCCCTCTGGTTTAACCCCGTGTCTACACCAAGGTATAAAACATGTATTCTATACCCACTAATTTCCTACATCGTTTACATCGAAAACAAGTTGTAAAGATGTATACTAAGAACTTGTCAAAAATGTCAAAAAGGTGAACACGACACGTTTTTGAAAAGACTCGTCGAAAACAAGTATCACATCTTGTATAAGCTTGTAAACACAGGGTAAGGTATTCTTGTGCGAGGAAAGTACTTTTATTATTATGATTATTCAAAAAAGTCTTTCAGACCGTATTTCGGCAACGGCGGCTAATCTCAACGGAGACTAGGCTTCGGCGCGGGAGATATTATAGTGCACAAGTGCGTGCTCAGACACAGGTGCACTCCCTCTTCCCTCACTCTCAGGGTCCGATTGTAATTATAAGCCTGTGTTGTTCCCGTGCCGGACGGCGTGTATGTGTTCCACGCGCGCCTCAAAGAGATGTCAGCATAGATGACGGGGCCCGATCGTCCGAAAGGGTTACGGCTGTCCTGGAACATAAAGGGCTAAGGAAGGAACACGGGTGGGTTTTAGTCAGTAAGAGTCTGACACTCCCTTCCGCTCCACCCAGAGCGGGAGGGGTCATTTGATGATTTCCCATTCTCAAAAAAAAAAAAACCCTGTGCTGTTCCACTGCCGGGCAAAGGCCTCACTTCTCTCTTTCCACTATTCCCGGTCAACTGCGATTGTAGGTGAATTCTTTAACAATGAGTCCAGCTCTTCCCGCCATCTCTTTCTTGGCCTGCCACGTAGTCGTTTCCTGTTCTTTGGAATCCACACAAGTTTGATTTTTGCGTATTACTGCGCCGACATGTGACAGATGGGGCCAGCCCAGTTCCACTTACTGAGGTATATTGCATAATGTAAAGTCAAAGTCAAAGTCAAATCATTTATTTTAAATAGGCACATAAAAGGCACTTTTGAACGTCAAAAATAAAATTAAAATAAAATTGATTCTAGTCGCCCCTTCCAAAAGGTAGTTTTCGTATGGAGAAGAATGAATAAAATAAAAATAAATAACTTTCTGCCTGAATCTACTTATTGAAATGATTAAATATTTTACGCACTAACCCTATGCATTACTTATTTTCATTTACTCTATATTTTGTGCATGTCTGCCGCTAATTAAATGCAAAAACACATTAATTAGCTCATTCAAAAAATAAATATTCAAGCATAGCCTCTCATGGGACCACACTTTGTTTATTTTAGACCAATTATGCTTTTCCTAATTATTTAAATCGGTGTTTGTGAACATTCCAAAATCATGTATGTTCATTATAATTTGTATACCCACTGTTAATTACTTGATTACTATGACACGAGTAAATATTAGGTAAGTATTACAGTTATCACATACATTAACTTAAAAGCTTAATCCCATCACGGTTCAGTTAATTACACACAGAGCGAACATTGTCGGGCTCGCAATTGTTCCATATTGGAATCCCATCAAGTGCTCAAATTCATGTTATTATGACGTAATACGGCATTTTAGCGTTAATGGAATTGTGGAAAGGCATTCGTTCCGAACACTAAAACTGACATAATAATATTAATGTTGGCTTAGAAATTGTTTGTTAAATTAAGTAAATAGTTCTGCATATATTTTTAAACTCCCGCCTTTTTTATATGGCGAGTAGGGAATTACATATCTGAGAAAGAAATTATCATCTGACTAGCCTTTTCCCAACAATGTTAGGGTCGGCTTCCAGTCTAATCGGATGCAGCTGAATACCAGTATTTTACATGGAGCGACTGCCTATCTGACGTCCACAACCCAGTTACTGGATAATACGATACCCCTTGGTAAGACTGGTTGACCACCAGTCTTACAGACAACTATTCTGTCAGACTTTCAGGCTTCTGACGACCCGTAACGACTATCAAAGATCCACGAATGACAGCCGGGATCACGGAGGGGTCTTGGTATGTGAAGATATTCACCCATCCACGGACCAACCGCGGCCAGCGTAGCTTAACCTGATCGATTGACCCGTGCGGCTGTTATTACTTAGCCACAAGCCCTTGAGAAAGAAATAAAATAAATGGATTTGAGTTAAGCCACAATATGCACACAAAAAGAGAAAAACTTAAAAATAGTATTGTGTATCTCACGACTGCGCCAAGTAGGCCCTAGAGCTGTATTTTTCACGTCACTTTTCGTTTCATCAACATTTAACATAATGGCATTCATATCGCTGCAAAATTACCTTTTAGAGTTAGGAAATGAATTGTTAAATTGACACCCTACACCAATTTGCCGTGTGGTTTTATAATACAGAAAATTTAAGAGGGCAGTCGTTTGCTTAACAATTTTGTTAATTTCCCTGATTTTACATACAGGAAGCACCACAAAACTATTCATACTTTCAATTACCCTGAGTAGTCATCCTCACCACTAATGGCGATCATTGGTGATAGTTACACTACTGTTACTACCAACAACAACAAATACTTACTTTTTTATCACAAAAAGGGCTGTCCCGGCCATACTAATATGTCAACACTTGGAAACTATCAATAGCGATTTTTGCGTGAAATAACGAAAACAACAATGAAATACGACACATTGCAAAAACCTATGGAAATACCCTTCGAAAATACTATGTTCGTAGCAACATAAAATTTCATTCAAAAATAAAAGATTAACTCGCTTTTGAATAAAGCCAAGTGTATACATACTTGTTCCGCCGGGGCTGCGGGTTGTTCGAAAGAGATACCGTGGCCCCTGGCACAGGCAACTGAAGGAACACGGGTGGATTTTAGTCAGTAAAAGTCTGACACTCCCTTCTGCTCCGCCCAGAGCGGGAGGAGTCATTTGATGATTTCTCACCCAGAAAAAAAAAAAGAAAAAAAAAAAAAAAAAGTGTATACATACTTTTGCTCGTGACTGTACATATAGAGTATAAAACGAATTAACAAACAGCAACAGTACTTTCGTAATAAAATCTCGTAATCTCGCAAAAAGGAGTCAGAACATTCACCTTTTTTAATTACAAACGCTTTAGCGCACGCTGCATGCGCTGCGGCGCTGAGCGAAATTCACAATGCGTTTTAGAGCTTAAGCAAGTATAGAACTTTCCACGAATACGACTCTCTCGTAAAACACATTTAAAAGATAATAGCTGTGATAGTGCCTATCTAAGTTACAGTCTCCTCCTGATTTAAATGTCTAGATTTAATTTTCCTTATCTTGGTGAAAAAAGGTATTTGAGGAATCCTGCTTAGTTTTGTTTTAGATGGAAAATCTGCTTTCTAGTTATGTTTATACAGGTTTTATCTGATCACCTCGTTTTTACTTCTGAGAATTATATTCGTTAATACAAGAAGATTTCGTTTATAAGGAAATGGGACAGAATTTAGTAGAACGTATTTTTTTTCGGTCTCTTTCAGAGTTTTATTCCTATTTTAGTCTGGGTAACGTAGAGCAGATTTGCATAGTAGCATAGTAGTATAATAAGGCTATAATGTACCCACTGATGGGTCACAGGTCTCTTCAAGGTGAGGGGAGTGGGCCGATATACACCACGCGGGCCCAGTGCGGGTTGGTAGATGTCACATGTTTCAAATTTTTGGTCCTACGATATGCCAGCTCACGATTCCTCAGAAAGAGGAGCCCTGTGTCCCAGCAGTGGGAAAATTATAGGCTGATTTATACATTAGTAAAAAGTTAGTCAACCCGGGGGGGTTGTCTAACTTTTTACTCTAACGTTAACTAACTTTGAACGCGGGATAATTGTGTAACACTCTAACAGTAGCAATGGCTTTCATTTTGACAGTTCGATTACATTCATTGCGTTATTTCCGTTGTTGAGCAGACAAATTTTTCGAACACGTGCAGCAATAGATCATCATCAAAAAATCATTCAGATTGTGGTTGAAAGTGTGTTTACGCAATTAGGGTGCTGGTCTTCCCTAATTCTGAATACTGATAATATGTTTAACTAATCCAGTTACCTCGTGGCGATTACAATATTATCTCCCAGTACGATCATTTGTTGTAGCGCTTCCTAGAGCTTAAAAGCGATTGACATCTACGGGTCATTTTTTGTACACAGAAAACATTCCTTACCAAAATCTGTACAAAAACACATATATTGTGAAATGTCGAAAGCATTCCACAATCCTTCAATCGGATCCTTTTATTTTAACGTTTGGTCGTCTCATAAATTCACAGCGCAATATTTGGCGTCCGTAAAATAAAATTTACGCATCGGATACTACGGCCTTTTCTATGGCAAACAAAATATCATAAATATTTTGTTAGTGTTTTCATTGGAAGAGTAAATTGAATTACTAATTAACTAGCACGATTATAAAAAAAAAAACATTGCTTTTACACAGTTAACTAAATTATCGGACTATTTTTTATATTTTTAATAAATGAAAAAAATATTTATTGTATAGCATTGAAAACCCACTCATTAGTTAGAAGCGTTGCGAAGATAAATTGCTAAACATTTATTAGTAAAAAAACAATTCTTTGTGAAAAATAAACTAAGAGTTCTGCTAATGTAAACGCGCCCTTCGGTTAGGAGCGTGGTAGGGCGGCCATTAGGAGATTAAAACAGAGACACACCTGTAACGTGGTGCAGTGAAACCGCAGCTCGACTGCGCCTGTATCCTACCGTGAAATATGGATACCCTACTGCTTACATTTGGTGGTAGGCTCAAATGTACCATATTATTTTGCGTTTTGCTGCATCCTCTCTCTGTAATATTTTTATAATAAACTTTTAAGAGTTTTATATTAAAAGCTACCCACAGAAAATGTTATTCTGTTTGTAGTCTGCATTTTGTTCTTAAACGCCTGGTGAATACTTTGTAAAATGTAAACATTTCCAGAGTAAATTTCGAATTTTATAGTTATCACACTTTTTTTAAACCTGCACAAAATTAGAGTAGGCTTAAGGGATTAGACTTACCTATTTCAAAACGTAAATAAGACAAGCCTAGACGAGATGAATGCATGTGTGGGAGTGTACGATGTCTTTATAAAAAAACTGTTCCTTTCTGAAAAAAAGGCATTGTCTGCTAAGAGTCTACATGGCTCCATGCCATTAAAAACTAAACAAGCATGCGACGTAGCATGCAAGTGCAGTGTGGCTCTGCAGACCGTAAGAAGGCTGAATATAGGTACTTACTACATAGTTTTGGGTTTATTGGGTGTATAAAAAATGACGATCAATCGACGTCGACCAGACCATATTGATTGTCTCAAAATATGTTCCTATGATCGCACGCAATTTACAAAAAAAAAAAAAAACTTTTTATTACAGACATTGGTCCATAATATGTGGTGTAAAAACTCAATCTAACCGTATCATTGTGGGGTGCCAGGGCAGAAAACCTCCACGTGTGCCTGGGGACTGGAGTTCCCTTCTGGATACGTCCGGGGGGAAGACCAGTTTTCGGGCCGGTGCATCCTGGGGTGCGGGCAGCTATTTCTCAGTGGGATTTTTTCCCAATGAGATCTCGCTGCCCGCATGCTAATGTTCTGCCAAGAGGAACGCTCCACACAAGCCGCTATGAGGAGCAGAGCGGCTACTGTGTGGAGTAAGAGCGGGCCTGGTGTGCACTTACCCTGCCGCCGGGCAGGCAGGAGGGGATAACCCCCTCTCCTGCCACCGTTAATATCGTAGCCCCGAAGATTGTCAAGGTCATGTCTCTGACTTTTGACGGGGGTCGAGGGTCTTGGCTTAACCGCCCGGACCGCGAGGAAGATTAACCTCTATAAAAAATTCCCCAAACCTCCAAGCGGCGGCGCACCGTGAG
The DNA here is from genome assembly GCA_947507525.1 of Apamea epomidion. Classification (NCBI taxonomy): domain Eukaryota; kingdom Metazoa; phylum Arthropoda; class Insecta; order Lepidoptera; family Noctuidae; genus Apamea; species Apamea epomidion. Next base: position 8,540,380 of record OX382238.1, on the reverse strand, counting down.
GGAGGTAGTAAGCTTGGCTAATGGGTAGCTTGATTTAGTCACTAGTGCGAACCACATAATTTGAGCAGGTACCTAAAGTTTTATACTCGTGGGAACAAAATGGATAAATTTAAAAAAAAAACCCAAAACCCAACAGACGAAAGGAGGAGTGATGCGGTGTCGGAGTCCGATGCTGCATCGGGAGGAGTGAGCACGGGAGGCTCAGTGAGCCCTCGCCGTGACCAGAAGACGGCCGCTGCCAAAAGAAAGGCTCGAAGCAAGCGGCCAAGGTCAGTGGACGGCCAGGGGTCGTCCTCTGACGGGGAGCTAGCTTCGGCCAGGAAGATCCCCACCAGTAGGCGGGGAGGAGCCCGAGAGCGAGGCGCAAGGAGGGGGCTCACTGCTCGGGAGGCCGCAGAAAAAGCGGAGGAGCCCGCAAAGGAGGGGGGTTCTGGTCGCGCGTCCGCATCAGAGACCTCAAGTGACGAGGCGGCGGAGGTTGGCGGCCCTGATGCGGACCGCAAAAAGAGGTTCGCGGAGGTCGTGGAGGCCGCTCGGGAGGAGGCACGGCTCCCTGTCGTTTCGGGTGACGCAGGTGCTCTCGGGGCATGGTTGCTTCGGGAAGTACCTGTGTCGCATTAACAGGGAGCCGGACGCCCGGTGTCACCACTGCGTCGACTGCCGGGAGGACACGGCGCGGCATACGCTGGCAGAGTGTGCCGCCTGGGAGGAGCCACGCCGTGCCCTCATCTCAGAAGTAGGCAGTGACCTGTCGCTGCCGGCCGTGGTCGAGTCGATGGTCGGCAGCGAAGAGTCCTGGGACGCGGTGGTTTCCTTCTGCGAAACAGTCGTCTCGCAGAAGGAGGCTGCGGAAAGGGAGAGGGAGATCTCGTCCACTCACCCGGCCCGCAGCAGGCGCACCGGGCGTCGGCGGAGGGCGGACAACGCCCTCTTCCAGCCCCCCTAAATGGGTCCAGGGGCGACGGACTCGGGGACGTCCGTTGCCCCCCACTCATCAGGACCCGAGGTGGCGGCGCGTAGTGTTCCACGCGCGCCCCTCTTAGACGTCGCGGGGGGAGTCTAACACCTCACTCCCCCCCCTGACCCGAGGAGGCCCGCGGTGGCGGGCCGGCACCAGTCGGGGGTTGCGGAAGGATCGTACGTTCCCGCGACCCCCGGCGTAGGTGTGAGATGGAACACTGAACATTAACGGTACAAGGTGCCTTGGAGCTGGTGATACTTCCAGTAAAACGCAATACCTCAGAGCAAGACAATTTTATTTAGTTAATCCCGAGCCCTATATACCCTGTCAGGTAACCAAACCATATCGCGATCTAATTCGATCCCAACGCCATCTATCGAGCTAGCAGGTAGTTTTTAAACGAAATATTGCTTATGTGCCTGGAATAGCGTTGGGATTGATCAAATATTTATTATTATTATTTATACATTGAACATTCCGCCCACCAAAAGGAATATGTTCCTTTTAGTACCGCCCACCATGAACAAACTCAGCAACTACAAGAACAATGGACTGTATGATAATTACAAACACTAAATAGTGGACGGCTTCATTATATGTATGTGATTGCAATTTGGTTGACAGATAATAATATGGTTCCGATCAAAACATGACAAATAAAACGAAATTTTATCTACTTGACAAGGTAGAATAACAACATACAAGTAAAACATTTTCATAGCAATATTGAGCTCGTTTGAACTCCATCAAAACACAAAGTAATAAGTTTTATGATACACAAAATATGACACGGTATTTATAACAATAGTGCAACACAATAAAAACATACTAAAACAAACAAATCTTAGCACAAAATAAATGCTTACAATTTCACCAACATGTGACTTATTCAGTAACAGGAAGGAAACACAATTTTGAAATTGGACGTTTAATCGTAGTGCCCTTACAACGAATAGTGACAACGCGCGTCAAGCTATCTTTACCCGGATGCAGCTGTATAATTCTACCATATAACCATTTAGCTGGAGGTAAGTTATCTTCTTTTATTATTACTACATCACCTATTTTATAATCAGGGTTACGAACATTCCATTTATGTCTTTGGAAGAATTGTGTCAAATATTCCTGTTTCCATCTACGCCAGAAGTGCTGCACCATACGTTGTACCAATTGCCATCTGCGTAAAGTACTAACTGTGTCATACTCATTATTGTAGTCAGGTGCCACTACCAATGGATGACACACTAAAAAATGGCCAGGAGTTAAAGGTACAGGATCCTCTGGATCACTGCTACCCTGAGACAAGGGCCTAGAATTTAGGCATGCCTCAATTTGAGAAAGAACTGTGGACAGCTCTTCGAACGTCAAAGTGGAGTCCCCTACGACGCGCTTCAGATGATGTTTTACACTTTTTACTCCTGCTTCCCACAATCCACCAAAATTTGGAGCGTGGGGAGGAATAAAGTGCCATTCGGTTTGAGAGTTTGCAAGAGCAGCTGCAATGTCTTTAAACATTTAACTCTCTTGGTTGAAGAGTATCTGTAACTCCCTGGCAGCGCCCACAAAATTGGTGCCATTATCGCTCCAAATATGACGACAATGACCACGCCTGGAAACGAACCGTTTGAATGCTGCCAGGAAACCCTCAGTTGTTAAATCTGAAACCGCCTCAATGTGTACTGCACGCGTGACCATACACACAAATAAACAAATGTATCCCTTATACGACCGCTGTCCACGACCCTTAGAGACCCTCATATTGATGGGGCCCGCATAATCGACACCGGAGTTAAGAAACGGTTTACTTGGGGTCACTCTGCAAGCTGGAAGCTCTCCCATCAACTGTTGTTTAGTGGTCGCAGCATATCGAATACAGGGAACACAACGACGTACATGACCTCGTACAATATTTTTTACCCGACTGATCCAGTACTTGGTGCGTATAAAATTGAGTACCAGTTGCTGTCCTCCATGAAAAGTCTTTTCATGGGCGTCGGCTACAATTAACTTGGCCAAACTTGAATCATGAGGAATAACAACTGGGTGCTTTGTTTCATCAAGTAGTTGAGAATAGCGCAGTCTTCCCCCAACGCGCAATATCTCACATTTATCTATAAACACATTTAATTTATATAATGGACTCGTTTTGTCTAATGGAACTTTATTTTTCAGGGCTATAAATTCTGCATGAAACCATTGCTGTTGGCTTTGCCTGATACATACATCTAAGGCTTCACGAATTTCTGAAGCTAACAGGTATGCTGTAAACTTAATGTTTGCTTTACGAACTCTGGTTGACTGCAAAAACCTTTTACAGTACGCAACAACCCTCACTAAACGTGTAAGTGATGAATACCTAGTTCCCCAAATAGCTTCAAACTCAGACACGAGGTTGGCAGTGTAAACCTTAACAGGTTTCTTCTCCTCATTAGTGCATATTGCGCTAGGTCTAGTATATTCTATGTGATCATTTCTTAACCAACCTGGTCCTCGTTTCCACAGATCATCATTAAGTAGATCAGCTGAAGAAACTCCTCGAGAAGCGATATCCGCTGGATTGTCATTGGATTTAACATAAGCCCATTGTGTAATGTCTAGCAAACTAAGGATCTCTGAAGTGCGGTTGGCCACGAAAGTTTTCCAACGACTTGGATGATCATGTAGCCAGGCCAAAACAACAGATGAATCTGTCCAAGCATGGATATTAGCCTTTGGAATGTTCATTACTTCAGCTACTTCGATCAATAGTTTTGCTACTAAAACAGAACCACACAATTCCAGCCGTGGAATGGATATTTGTTTGATAGGAGCTACCTTTGTTTTTGCGGTTATGAGGTGTGAGTGTATTTGCGTAGTAGCATCGATAATGCGACAATACACCACAGCCGCATAAGCTATATTTGACGCATCGCTGAATCCATGTAGCTCTATCGCAATGTCCTCTTCCCTTTTGCCTATCCATCTGGGAATGTGAAAATCCACCAGTTTCTCTAATTCTGATCTATAATATCTCCACTCCTTTGAGAGATCTGGTGGCAGTTCATCATCCCAGCCTATACCACTAATCCAAAGCTTTTGTATGAAGACCTTCGAGGTTATAATGCACGGCGTTATCCACCCTAACGGATCATAAAGCCGTGATATTTCCGATATGACCGTTCTTTTTGTTTCAGTTGCAGCAGGAGGTGACATATTCACAGAATAATCAAATTCGTCAGTGTTCCGGTTCCAGGTAAGTCCCAAAATCTTAGTTACCCTATCAGTTTTAATTTCCAAATCTCTACCAGAATTTTCCTTTAAGTTTTCCAATAAGCACATCCTATTGCTTGTCCATTTTTGCAATTGAAATCCTCCTTTCTCTAATAAACTGTTCATTTCACTATAAATTCTTTCTACTTCTGTTTCAGATTGGCAGCCAGTCATCAGATCATCCATGTAGAAGTCGGACTTCACCCTTTCAGCAGCCAATGGATACATATTACCTTCATCACATGCAACTTGATGCAATGACTTGACAGCCAAGTAAGGGGCGCATGACGTGCCAAAGGTGACAGTCAGAAGTCGGAAGTCCTCTATCTCTTTGTTAGGATCCTCTCTCCAGACAATTCTTTGGAAATCCACATCCGACTGCGCTACTTTGATTTGGCGATACATTTTTACTATGTCTGCTGCCAGACAGATCGGATGCTGTCGCCATCTCATGACAATATGTCTCAAATCTGCCTGAAGAGTGGGTCCCACCATTAAGGTGTCATTTAAGGAAACCCCGTTTGTTCCCTTACATGACGCGTCATAAACCACTCTTACCTTGGTGGTCAGTTTATCTTGTCTAATCACTGCGTGATGGGGCAAGTAAACCGCATCACTTTTATTTATTTCAGACTCGTCAATTATTTTCTCCAAATGGCCCAGTAATAAATACTCCTTTATGACATCAGTATACTGTTGTTTTAATTCATGATCCCTAACCAACTTCCTTTCTAAACCTAGCAATCTTTTTACAGCTATAGTTTTAGAATGACCGTATTTACAAGGTGGATCTTCTGAACGAAAAGGTAATTTTACGACATAACGCCCATCTTCATCTCTTTTCGTCGTGTTTGCGTAAAACTCCTCGCAAGCCTGTTCTTCAGGCGTCAGAAGCTTTTTCGTTAAAGCAGGCTCAGAATCTAGTTCCCATAAACGTTTTAACATTTCGTTCTCTTCAATTTGAGTGTACATCGCGATCACAGTATTATGGGAATCCAGAGACCTATCTGCTTTACTAACATGGCCTGACACAATCCAACCTAAATGCGTGTCTTGTGCGACCGGAGAACCCGCGGGGCTCTTGATTAGACCTTCCTTTAAAATACGGCAATATGTTTCAGCTCCTAACAAAATGTCGATTTTTTTAGGGCAATTGAACTTTGGGTCGGCTAGATTTATACTGTGAATTTCTGGCCAATTCTTGAGTTCAAAGTTTGTATTTGGCATAACTGAGGTCAGTGAGCTTAATACATGCGCAGTTACTTTTAGGTTAAAAGAGGGATCATGCAACGATTGTATATTAATATAAACCACATGTCTAGAGACGATATCGCTATGACCACCTCCTATACCTGCAATAGTAGTCTTTGAGACTACTCTCTTTAAACGAAGCAATTGCGCTGCTGCCTCAGTTATAAAAGACGCTTGTGATCCTTGATCCAACAAAGCTCTCAAAATTTGAAAGGACCCATTTTGTGATTCGGCCTTTAAAAGCGCCGTGGCTAACAAAACTTGACCCTGTGCTTGTCCATTCACAAAATGAGTTGCTATATTTGCACTGATCTCATGTACTGGCTCTGAAGTACGTTCATGTGGGGTTGCAGGCACCGCTGGCGTAGTAGCCCCACTGGCTCCACTAAGGTTCTTAGGATGCAACAACGTATGATGCTTCCGCTGACATATACGGCATTTTGAAAGAACACGGCAAAATTTCGAAGTGTGGTTACTGCCCAAACAGTTAAAACAGACACCCAAAGATAGTGAAATGGCACGACGTTCGTCAATATCTAGTTGACAAAACTTCTTACAATTGCTGAGCTTGTGACTCTCAGAACAATGTGGACATGAAACATTAGTAGCACCATGCATTACTTTAGCGTGAGATGTAGAATTATTATCGACTTTTGGTTTATGTTTAGGTTCAACGCATTCTAGGGCTCGAAAACGCGTCTCTAAAAACTCGCAAAACTGTTTAAAGGAGGGTAGATCGTCGGATGATTTACTAACATGCAGTTCCCACTGCTTCCTAGATTCTACGTCCAACTTCAAGCTTACAACATAAACGACAATAACGTCCCACGAACTAACATCAATCCCAATATTGGCAAGTTCGTGCAAACAATCACTAGTAATATCAAGCAAATCTTTAAGTGCCTTCGATGATTCGATTCCAATATTACGTTGGCCAAATAGTCGGTTTAATATACATGTTGACATAAATTTCTTATTATTGAACCTATGTTCTAACATTTCCCAACATTTTTTATAGTTAACATCAGTTATAGGAACATGTCTTATAAGTTGCTCTGCTTCACCTGACAGCTGAGTTTTTAAATAGTGGAGACGTTGTACATCATCAAGTTTTTTATTATTGTGGACTAATGATATGAACAAATCTCGAAACGACGACCACTCTGTATATTTCCCACTAAAAGTAGGTAGAACTATTTTTGGCAATCTTCCCACACTGTCAGATGAATTATCACAAACTTCTTTATTGGAACTATTGACTTTTAATTGAGACAGAGCATTTTTTAATTCAACCTTATACACTAAATATGTTTCATAAACCTTTTCATAAATATCTTCCTGAAAATATTCATACAATTCTTCACCCTCACATTCGCCTACTATTCCTTCGTATTTTGCAGTAAAATTTCTGAATTGGGTCTCTAAAATCTCCAGACGTGTATCCACATAATTGTGATTAATCCGTTCTTTCGGAGACTTTTTGAAGTTTATCAAGCCCTTCTCAATCTGTTCTTTGACATCCTTCAACTTTCTCAGTTCCTTTTCCATGTTGTATTTCAACAGTTTTTTTTTCTAAGTGTCAACAAATGTGTGAATTTTCTAAGTCCAATGAAGAGTAATTTTTCTAAGTCCCAACAAGAGTAAATTTTCTAAGTGCCGCCAAGAGAGATTTTTCTAAGTGTTTGGACACTTGTAAAATCGCTTCAAAATCGGGCATAGATTCGACGTCTGGTCGTTTTTATCGAAACTATTCTAAGTCCCTGATTTTGCACTATTTTAATTAACACTTAAATGTACTCACAGTTTTTGTCCACTTATGCACTTCACTACTCACGTGATCCAGTCTGGTTTCCAGTCCAATATATCCACAACACGTAAGTTGGTTTACCGACTACTAGCGCCACCTCGTATCAAGTAGCGTAACTAATGCTTGTTACATGTGTTCTTCCGAAATCACCCTTCGGCTCGATTGGACCATGAACATTAACGGTACAAGGTGCCTTGGAGCTGGTGATACTTCCAGTAAAACGCAATACCTCAGAGCAAGACAATTTTATTTAGTTAATCCCGAGCCCTATATACCCTGTCAGGTAACCAAACCATATCGCGATCTAATTCGATCCCAACGCCATCTATCGAGCTAGCAGGTAGTTTTTAAACGAAATATTGCTTATGTGCCTGGAATAGCGTTGGGATTGATCAAATATTTATTATTATTATTTATACATTGAACAAACACCGGGGTGGTTTTTAGCCGGTAAGAGTCCGGCATGCCCCTCTGCCTTCCCCAGGGCGGAGGATGTCCATGAGGATTTTCCCCCCGAGACCAAAAAAAGGTCGTGGAGGCCGCGATCCGGGACGTGGCCCTGAAGAAGTTGCAGACTTCGAAAAACAGGGCCATAGTCTCGGCCAAGGCCTCCATCTTGGCGGCAGCGGAGGCCATCCACCTCGGGCCTCCGCCGGACGGCATGTCCGAAATGCGGGCGGAGGTGGCCCGCTTGACGGCTGCCATGGAGCTCCTCCGAAAGGAGAACGAGGAGCTCCGAGCGGACCTGGCCGGGATGCGAGCGGCCGGCACAGCGCAGAACACCCCACCACCAAGCCAGCCCGTGCCGGTGGAGAACCAGGTCCTGAACCTGGTTCGGCAGGAGCTGGCGACCTTCCAGGCGCGGTTCGCCGTCCTGGAGGGTATTGTTCTGCGCCCCCCCTTGGCGGGTAGGACGGCCCCAGGGCCTAAGGCGGCCTCGTACGCGGCCGCGGCCGCCCCTAAACCCGGGCCGCCTGGCCGGGCCCAGGCGCCGGCCAAACCAGCGTCGGCTAGAGGAGCCCCGGCGCCGGCGAAACCGACGTCGGCTGGTGGAGTCTCGGCGCCTGCCGCCAAACCCGCGGTGCCAGCCCAGAAAAAGGGCAGAACGGCTGGGGAGGGGAAGGCCCCAGAGCCTACGCCTCCCCAAAACAAATCTCCCACGACCAACGCCGAGTGGTCGTGGTCGTGGTCGGGGAGAAAAAGAAGGCGGCCAAAGCGGCCAGGAAAAAGGCGCAGAGGAGGCGCCGCAAGGAGCGAGCCGTTGCGGCTAGGCTTCGCTCACCCAAGACCGCGGCTGTAGTCATTACACTACAGCCGGACGCGATCAAGAGGGGGGTGACCTACGGCGACGTGCTCGCCAAAGCGAGAGCGACGGTGGATCTCCAGGAGCTGGGGATCACCGGAGGCCTCCGGCATAGGGTGACCGCCACTGGTGCCCGCATGCTGGAGGTCCCCGGTGCGACGAGTGGCCCCACCGCTGACGCCCTGGCTGAAAAGCTAAGGGCGTCCCTCAATGCGGACGAGGCTCGAGTCTCCAGGCCCGTCAAGTGCGCGGATATGCGCATTGTGGGCCTGGATGACTCGGTGACGGGGGCCGAGGTGGTAGCCGCCGTCGTCAGGACGGGCGGGTGTCTGACCGACCAGGTGAAGGCGGGCACCCTACGTACTGACTTCACGGGTATGCGAACCATAACGGTTAGCTGTCCCGTGACGGCGGCGAGGAAGATAGTGGAGGGCGGAAGGCTCCTGGTGGGCTGGGTGTCAGCGCAGGTCAAGCTGCTGGAGCCCAGACCTCTAAGGTGCTATCGATGCCTCGTGGGGCACCACGTGAGCGTCCAGTGCACCTTAGAGGACCGCAGCACTCTGTGCTTCCGCTGCGGCAAGCCCGGACATACGGCCGGCTCGTGCAACGCCGCGCCGCACTGCGTCGCATGTGCGGCTGCTGGCAAGCCGGCCGATCACCGGGCGGGTAGCAAGTCCTGCGCTCCACCCGCCGAAGCCAGGAGGAAAGGCAGGCCCTCCGCCGTCGTCGCCACCACCACCGTCGCCGCCACTGTCGCCGCCACCGCCACCGCCACCGCCGCCGCCGCCACCACCGCCGCCGCCGCCGCCGCCGCCGCCGCCGCCGCCGCCACCACTGCCGAGGGGGCCCGGGAGGGGGCTGAAATGGATGAGTAATAACTCCTCCACTACGCCTTCTCCAGGCGAACATCAACCACTGCGACTGCGCTCAGGACCTGTTGCTCCAGAGCATGGCGCAGTGGTCGATTAACATCGCCGTGGTCGCTGAGCCGTACTTTGTCCCGCCCAGGGATGACTGGTTGGAGGACCTGAACGGCTCAGTGGCCATAATTTCGTCGGCTGCCGCCGGTACCCCGTCCCTCGAAGGTGTCACGAGGGGACAGGGGTGCGTAGCAGCACGGTTCGGAGAGATTGTAGTAGTGGGAGTATACTTCTCTCCGAGCCGAACTCTCGCCGAGTTCCAGAACTCTTTAACAGAGTTGAGTGTCGTCGTCGCCAGAAACCACGCCTTCTCCGTGCTAGTGCTCGGGGACTTCAACGCCAAGAATTTGGCCTGGGGTTCCCGTTGCACGGATGTGCGGGGCAGGATGGTGGAGGACTGGGCTCTGGAAACAGGCCTGGTCGTCCTAAATCGGGGTTCTGTTCCTACGTGTGTGCGGATGCGGGGCGAGTCGGTAGTGGACATCTCGTTCGCCAGCCCCGCTCTGTCACAACGTGTCATTGACTGGCGCGTCATGGAGGAGGTGGAGACATACTCCGATCATCGGTATATCCGGTTTGATGTCTCCACCCAGACCTCTAGCGCGCTGGTCCAACAGGCCCCGAGTGGTCCACGGTGGGCGCTGAAGCAGCTGGACCGGGAGCTTCTCCTGGAAGCCTCGATCGTGCAGGCCTGGGTGTTTTCACCGGACAGGCCTGCTGACATTGACGATGAGGCGGAGTGGTTCCGGGAGGCCATGTCCGAGATCTGTGACGTGGCAATGCCCCGAGTCCGGCCAGGACGCGCCCGACGTCAGGTGTACTGGTGGTCGCAGGAGGTTGGGGCGCTACACAAGGCGTGCGTCGACGCGCGACACCGGTACACCAGGCACCGCAGGCTCCGCATCCGCCCTCCGGATGCGGAAGCCACGGAGGTGGAGTTGTACGAGGGGTACAGAGCGGCGAAGACCGCCCTCCAACAGGCTGTTCAGCGGGCCAAGGACATGGCCCGCGAGGAGATGCTGGAGACTCTGAACAGAGATCCATGGGGGCGCCCCTACAGAATGGTGCGGAATAAACTCCGCACATGGGCCCCCCCGCTGACGCAGAGTCTCCGCCCACAGCTGGTGGAGGAGGTGGTGAGCGCTCTGTTCCCTTCACGGGGGGAGCATACTCCCCCGCCTATGGCTCCGCCACTTGCGGTGCCCGAAGCGGACCACGCGGACGACGACGACGACACCCCTGAAGTGACCGGGGTAGATCTGAGAGCGGCGGTAGGCAGGCTGAAGGCCAAAAATACCGCCCCGGGACCCGACGGCTTGCCGGGTAAAGCCTGGGTCCTGGCCTCGAGGGCTCTCGGGCCTCGACTGGAGGCGCTCTTAAGCGCATGCATGGAGAGAGGCCAGTTTCCACTCCGTTGGAAGACGGGGAAGCTGGTCCTCATTCAGAAGCCAGGGCGCCCTGCGGACTCTCCGTCCGCATACCGGCCCATAGTGCTGCTCGACGAGGTCGGCAAGCTCTTTGAGAGAGTGATTGCGGGCCGCCTCGTCGGGCACCTGGTGAGGACGGGGCCGGATCTTGCGGAGTGCCAGTTTGGCTTCCGCAAGGGGCGCTCGACGGTGGACGCCATCATGCGCGTGAGAGCCCTCACGACGGGGGACGCGGTGTCCCGGGGTGGGGTGGTCGTGGCGGTGTCACTCGACATCGCCAACGCGTTCAACACCCTGCCCTGGAGCTGCATAGGGGAGGCACTCCGGTATCACCGGGTGCCGACTTACCTCCGTCGAATAGTCGGGGCGTATTTGACGGACAGAGCCGTCATCTACCCCGGTCGCGACGGGAACTGGAACCGGCGAGAGATGTCGTGCGGTGTCCCACAGGGATCGGTTCTGGGGCCGCTCCTGTGGGACATCGGTTACGACTGGGTGCTGCGGGCCGACCTCCCTGATGGCGTCAGCGTAGTTTGCTACGCTGACGACACGCTGGTCCTGGCGCAGGGGAGGTCGAATCAGGCGGCGGCCGACGCGATGACACGCGGGGTTGCGATAGTCGTGGAAAGGATCCGGCAGTTGGGTCTCGAGGTGGCATTGCACAAGTCCGAGGCCATGTCTTTTCATGGGCCCCGGTACGGGCCACCTTCGGGATCCCAACTGATGGTAGGAGGGGTTCACATCGGCGTCGAGAAGACGATGAGATACCTGGGTCTCGTCCTCGACAGCCGGTGGAACTTCGTCGAGCATTTCCGACTTTTGGCCCCAAAACTGGAACGGGCCGGGGCCGCCTTAAGGCGGCTCCTGCCCAACCTGAGGGGGCCAAACGCCTCCTGCCGGAGGCTTTACGCGGGGGTCGTGCGGTCCATGGCCCTATATGGGGCCCCGGTATGGGCGCGTTCACTGCGGCTTCGAGCCGCACACTACCTGAACGCGCCCTAAAAGGTGGTAGCCGTAAGGCTGATCCGGGGGTACCGCACGATCTCGCGCGAGGCAGCAAGCCTCCTTGCCGGACTGCCACCATGGGATCTGGAGGCGATAGTCCTCGCGCGCCTGTATGACTGGCGCGCGGAGGCACTACGTCGGGGGGAAACTCTGCACCCGCGGCAAATCGCTGCGGAGCGGACGGACCTCCGGCGCGGTCTCATGGTGGAATGGAAGGCGCGACTATCGCAACCCAGCGCAGGGCACGCCACGATAGCGGCGATAAGACCCCTCTTTGAGGAGTGGCTAGAGAGGCGTCACGGCGCTCTCACCTACCACCTGACGCAGGTCCTCTCCGGACACGGATGTTTCGGGAGGTTCCTGCACATCATCAGGCGGGAGGAGACGCCCGGGTGTCACCACTGCGAGGATCGCCCAGAGGACACGGTGGAGGTCTGCCCCGCTTGGGCAGAGCACCGCCGTGTCCTCGTAGAGGCGATCGGCAGCGGCGGCGACCTCTCGCGCCCGGCCCTGGTGCAAGCCATGGTCCGGGGCGAGAGGGAGTGGGAGGCGGTCACCTCCTTCTGCGAAGCAGTCATGCTAGCGAAGGAGGTGGCGGGATGGGCGAGGGAAAGATCCTCACGCCTCAGCCGCCGAGGGAGACGCTCCGGGCGAGCAATGGGTAGCTCTCCGTCCGATCAGGACCAGGCCCGTGCCGGACGGCGTGTATGTGTTCCACGCGCGCCTCAAAGAGATGTCAGCGTAGTTGACGGGGCCCGACAGGGCCGAAGCCTGCCGGGGTAGCGGGATCGTCCGAAAGGGTTACCGCTGCCCTGGTACGTAAAGGGCTAAGGAAGGAACACGGGTGGGTTTTAGTCAGTAAGAGTCTGACACTCCCTTCTGCTCCACCCAGAGCGGGAGGAGTCATTTGATGATTTCCCATCCACAAAAAAAAAAAAAAAAAAACCGTATCATTGTTATTAAAACAATAAGAGAAGAAGAGAAGAGATTTTTTTTAAAATAAGTTTCACATTTGTACGTACTTTGCTGACCTTTCGTTCTCGTCTGAATAAATCAGTAAGATGAAGGGATATTAGTCCCAACCATAGAACAGGATAATTTGATCTGTTCTGTGGTCCTGACCCTTATAATATTTCACAAATGTTTGCAAACATAAGGCATCATTTAACACTGGCTGTAAAATCAAATCTTATTTGAAAGCTATAATGAAACCACTAATTGAGCCACAAATGAGATAACTTCGTAGGCGGTATCACCGAACAAGACCACAGTACATATTTAACAAAGTCGTAAAGTTAACTGCTTCAATAAAATACGTTATCTGACGCGAGCAAAATTTAGTCCTGCGTAAATAGTATATTGAGTATAGATTACATACACATGGGGGTTTTATTTACCTAGACTGTATTAACTAAATAGAAATGGATTCAGACAATCATAAACAGACAGATCTGGACACTCAGAGCAAAAAAAAATTTTTTTTAATTTTTCGCTCTTCCGACGAAGCTGTCAATGTAATTATATATCAAGACCAAAATATGTACAGTCAGCAACAAAAGTCAACTAACTTTGTTATTTTTACAAATCATCTAAATTAATACAAAATGAGACGACACATTGGTTTTCACTATTTCGTGTAATAGCAAAGAGTTAATTATTCTTAAATATTCTATTACTACATGTTTTGTAAGAATATTTTGCTCAATAATTATTTTCATTGCTCACAATAATATATAATTATATATTTTTTTTTTTTTGTTAAGGTAGAAAGAAACATTTCAATGTGAAACAATTCCGATACATATTCTGCAAACGTAACACGTACGTTATATGACATTCATTACGAACGAATTCAAAATGGCGGTCACATAGTCACATCATGGTCGACCATTAACAGTGATAGTGACAATTACCACAAAATACAAAGAGTACAATAGGACAAGTTGCATTTAGATCGGTTCTATTTTGACAACGGCTGACCTTATAATACAAAACTGTCGATATATCAGACAATTTGTTAAATGTTATTTATTTATATGTACAGTCACGAGCAAAAGTATGTATACACTCGGCTTTATTCAAAAGCGATTTATTCCTTATTTTTTAATGAAATTTAGTGTTGTTACGAACATAGCATTTCGAAGCCAGACGTTTATGTAATGTGTCGTATTTCAACAAAAATCGAAAAAAAGCAAAAAAATCGCAATTGAAAGTAGCCAAGTGTTGACATATTGGTGTTCGTGACTGTACAGGGTGGCAGAGACATCGACGCGCAACCTGTCACCATGGAGTCAGTACATGATTCTAAACCCTGCGTTAAAATTATCCATAGGTTATTTTTTTTAAATATGCATTTCCATAAATTTTAACCGAGAAAACTCACATGCTATCTTTTTCACTTTTCTATGAAATAGCTGTGTTTTTTTTATAACGAAAAATGTCTACACTACAGTATCATGGGCTGTATTCATGGTTTCAGTTTGCGCGTCGATATCCCTGCTACCCTGTATATACTTTATTGTACACAAGAAAATACATGGCAAAAAAAATCATTTGATAGTACAAAACATACAATGGGTGGTTATGTACCTAAGTGAAAAGCAACATTCTAAGTAACACACAGTATAATATAAACTTGCTTTTATTAAATTGATTAAAAAATTAAAATATTGATTTAAATAATCGCGGATCATGTGTTTGTCTTCTCCTCGGCTGCTTGTTTGTTATGCCATTATTGTACAACTATGCAGAGATTATCCAGTCAGCATACTTTAGTGGTAACAAAAATTCGAAGACATGTTACATTACCTACCCACACTGGGCCCGCGTGGTAGATTATAGCCCACTCCCTCTCGAAGAGAAGAGGCCTGTGTCCCAGCAGTGGGAACAATATAGGCTGATTATGTTACTTGGTGGCGGAGCTGACTGTCCAAAAAACTCCGTACGTACCTAAGTCCCTATTAACAACAGTTGAAGCTGTTTTAATGTCCCTTCCTTGTGGAAAAAGGTGGCATTAATAAAAAAGGATCATGGCAAAAGACCCTTCGTTTCTCCCACGAGGAAAATATGTTTCGTTATGTAAGTACATTAAAGCGACAACTTAAAGACCATTTACTTTATAACACTCGCATCATATTTCTTTCAACCCCAGATTGTACCAAAAATACACATTCTCAATACACAGCACGTACCGACATAAAAAATATTGAGGTCCAAAATCTATACGGCCGTTTCTTCAGGTTTATGTAGTCACAAAACGTTAGGTTTTATTTTTTCTGACGCAGTAACTTACAATCTGGAAGTAGGTTTGGGTAAGACCCCAATTTGGGTAAAACTTTTGCCCTGAACTGTTTTTGTGGTCTTGTTGTCCTTTTATCCAAACTTAAACACCCGGGGATTATTGCTGTCCAGATGGTTATAACTGCCATATAATATATTAAAGTTATCTTTTTGGCAACCGGCACAAAAAAGTATGAATGTTTAGTCTGGGTTAGCCAAATGAGTTGTATATATTATGCTCAAAGAACCAACACAATTTTGAACGAAATAAAACGTTCACTGCGAGTTGTGGTCTTATTAAATCATGAAAATTAGCCAAACTGGATTTTCCTGTTTAGGAATTTGTTAATAAAAGTTGAATAAGTCATCTTGATTTTCCTTTCAGCACTTTTCCGAGAGATTAAAAGGGTTAGGCATATCAATCGATTCAGTTTTTAACGAGATTATTTCTCTTTGATAAACATCACATCATTAGGTACAATGCAAACTCCAAAGCTAAGCATTTCAGAATAAGTATTTGTTCTGTTTAACCCTAAAGCTGAAAAGGATTTGAACGCCGAACTTAAAAATGGCAACAAAAGGGTTAAATCGCAATAGCAGCCCCTATTTTTCGTACGTAAATTATAAAAAAGAGAAACTGGTTGCTATCAATATCCATAAATAACAATCTTAGTGGCAAGTGACAGAGGTTTTCCATTATGCCCTATTCAGTGCCAACTACCACTTCACTTCAACCTTTTTGGTTTATTTTTTATTTATCACGCGAGCTAATGGCAAACGACCTAAAAATACAAACTAAATAACGAAGAAAGACTTGGCTGGCTAGGTATCTAAGCAGAAGTTGGCACGTGTAGAGATTGACTACTAAGCTACGAGTAGGTACAGGCTTCGAATCCAACCGAAACTTAGGTAAAGTGAGTCTGAAATGAGTTATTAAAATGGTGTCACTCTCTAGTAAGTTTTCACGGTGAGCTTTTTACAGAATAGATCGACTGGGGTCGATCCCGAGGTGAAATGAATATTTGTTTTCTTGTCAGTGTGTGAATTTTAAGTTGTCTGTCTATAAAGCATCCGTCATGCAATATTATGCCTAATTTTGATACCTGTAGCCCTGTGCCCTTTCTTATACCTGTAGTCTTAAACATAATTCATAAGTTGCTCGTGAAAACTGCCAACAGATCACAAATGCCACCACCAAGCACTCACACAGGTATAATTCACAAAGACTCTCAACACCGTCAGGCGTCGATGTTCCTAGTAAATGAACGATATCACCTTCGTACGTACAAACACAATTAGTAATTAGGCACAAGACTACTGCCTGCTAGCGACCAATACACACTGTAGTTGTTTACGTGATTAGCGCACTGTCGCGTGTGGTATACGGATATGGAAAATGAACAGCTGTTAATAAAATATTGGTTTTATCAGTGTGGCTTTAAAACGCTTGCTACTTCGGAAAACTGTTAGGGATAGTGAGAAAGGTAAGGAGAATGTCTTAACAGCTATATTCCAATAACAGTATTCCTGCTCAACCTATCGCAGTGGATAAAGGCTTCTCCCAGACTGCGCCACAACACCCTGTCCTCCGCCAAACGCGTCCAGTCTGTCCCAGCCACATTCTTAAGGTCGTTGGTCCATCTAGCTGGGGGCCGTTGGTAATTTTCATTCAAAAAACCTGTTTTTTTTTTTAAATATGTAGTGGTTTTTACGGAGGTAAAAGACCCGTGGCGAGTTCGACTCGCCCGCACTTGGCCGGTTTCATTGTATGTCAACTTACATGGTGTAAATGGGGCTTTTTTATTTTAAGATTCTTCGTGTCATGATTTTGGCGAAGAAGTTAGAGACACACTTTTAGAAGGTTGCTCAATAAAAAACGGTCAATCTAAGTAATTAATATAATTATTTTACAGGTTTTTAATATTTAGACCAGCACACAAAATTTTGCAAAAAGAAACAAAATTAATTGTCTGCGGCTGAAATAATGACAAAAACAAGAAAAACCGTCTCAAGATAACACAGCAGTTTAACAAATTACATTTACAAGAATAAAATATTGCGGGCTTCATTAATCTTCGTGTAAGTGAGATTCGGGTTCGTGGCTCTATTGTCTAAACTTGAGGACAATGTGTCACCAAATGAGAACGTCAGGGATTAGGTCCTAGTGTCAATCACTGGTGGCTTTGGTAATCTTGCTTCGTAATTGTGCCAGAAATCCAATTACCTTGCGATTCAGGATTAATCAGCCCCGCCGTTAATATGGCTGACGTTCTGACTGCCTTCGGGTGTGCTGTCAGACCGCAGCCGCTGCTGGTTTGGTTGCAATGGAAACTATGTTGGTATTTCAATTATTGTTGACAGGTAAATTAATAGCTCAGGTACCTAATAGGTAATACGGGCTAGTGTCCACAACTCCACGTCAAAACGCGTATGTTGCGAACGTACGTTTGCTTTGACAAATGTTTATTATATGAATGGGAAAAATATAGTCAAATATATGGACTAAATCTGTGATTTATGAATGTACCCAAAGCAGCAATGGTAAAATTTTACAAAAACTGTTACCTAATTTGAGTTTGTTTGTGTCTTTAAAAACCCATAAATACCCCTTTAGATCGTTAGACTCCCAAGTGCGTCTAGTTTAAGAAAAGCCACTTATACTGCCTGAATGCCTCTCAAGATCGCTTTAGTTTGGTGCTCTTTGAACGAAATAAACACAAGTATCTAAAGTAAAATGTTGTTTCATTTCAAAGTAGACTTCTCGTTACATTTTTTTATCTCAAGATCCTCAGAATGAAAAAACATTTTAATGTTACACTCGAAATCCTTAATGATCTCGTCCTTCTAATCCCCCAACATTATTTCAAGGGTACAATAAAAGTATTTCAATATTTTTTTCTTTCGTGACATCTAAAAAGGAGCTTGTTCCAATTCTTCAGAGAGCTTAGCAGTCATCAACGTTTTTGAGTGGCAAATGAGAGCGAATTCAACGTGGATGTCAAACAAGCCGACTCAAAGAGGCTCTAATGAGTCCCCAATTCAAGTGTTTCGGTATTCAACGTCTTTGTTGGCTCAGCGGAGTACCTGCGAGGCTCCCAATCAGTCGCGATCGTTACCTACATAATTAGTGCTCTCAGCTAGAAATGAGGTACTTAACGTATACAATTTCTGTTTTCTATGAAAGTAAATCTCTTTATTTGTACGGTTTGTTACCGTTTATGTGTAGGTATAGCAGGTTACATATAAATGAGATTCTTTAAAATTGTGGGACTTTTTACACCGACTTGATATTTTTTTGTGAATGTCCTTGCTCTCTCACTTTAGATTTTCTTCAAATGGGTTAGGAAGATTCAACTTTGTTTTGGCCTCTGTAAAATAATTAGGAATAATATTAATATGTTAGATTTGCTTCAGCCTGCGGCTTCGCCCGCGTGGAATGAATGAAATGCACCGATCCCAGCGTGGTTAAACCAGACTTGATTAATCGAATGAATGAACTCCACTAGCCTCATGTTTCATGGTGCTACAGCAATTCCACTGGAACGTGCTATCGGGCTAGCTAGTCTAATATGTTACTCCTCATAACATCAGAGCGGCAGTTCCCGCATTTTTAAGAACGTTCGCATTCTAAGCAAATGGATTGTATTTTTGACAGATTGAGTCTGTCAAAAATACAATCCATTTACCTAAACTTTTGACATTGATTGGCGCTGACATGAGATTGCGACTTGAATTTGACGTTTTTTTGGCACGAGAATTGGCCTTCTGATATGCCAATGAAAGTCCAATCAAAATTCATCCAGCAATTTCGGAGATTAGCCTGAACAAACAGACAGACAAACCTTTATAAATTGTTTTTTTTGCTATAAGTACCGTATATAATTATGTACTTTCATTTGCATTTAGTAAAAAAGCTGTTATTTTGACATTGCAAACACACTACAATTTTATTTATTCGTAGGTATCGATTGAAGTAGCGTAATAGAAGCGCTTGTGGCTAAGTAATAACAGCCGCACGGGTCAATCGATCAGGTTAAGCTACGCTTGTCGCGGTTGGTCCATGGATGGGTGACCATCTTCACATACCAAGACCCCTCTCTGCCTTGGAAAGCACGCTAAGCCGTTGGCCCCGGCTGTCATTCGTGGATCTTTGACAGTCGTTACGGGTCGTCAGAAGCCCGAAAGTCTGACAACCAGTCTTACCAAGGGGTATCGTATTATCCAGTAACTGGGTTGTGGAGGTCAGATAGGCAGTTGCTCCATGTAAAATACTGGTATTCAGCTGCATCCGGTTAGACTGGATGCTGACTCCAACATAGTGGGGAAAATGGCAGGCAGATGATGAGATTGAAGTAGCCTTGCACTTTTATCCATTTCTTCCAAGCACGACATGGAGTAAAGTGTATGGTAGAAACCTATTTTACTAAGCTGGTAATTTTTTTGTGGTAATATTATTAAATCATCTGTACTATTCATTGTAATACTTTAATTTCAGCATAATAACAAAGAAAAAATATTTAACAGCAAAATTATCCAATCTCCCATAATTTATGACTGAAAAGAGACATTTTATTACAGTAATAACTTAAGGAACCTCACGTAAGTACTTTAATCTAAACAATGAGGACCGCCTGTCGTCCTATTAAATAGAATTTGATGAAAAGCCGAGAATAAACAGGACACAAGTGCAACCGGAAATTAAAGGGACCCGACAGCATCCGTTGTTCGGGTAAATACTCGTGTATACTTTCGCTATAGAAAAACAACAATATCTCGACGGGCACAAACAAACGGTCCTGATTAATGTTTTTGTTGGCTGTACATTGAAAGTATCAAGTAAATAATGATTTATTAAAAACTATTGCCCTCGAGATTATTTCGTAGGACATCTTTGTTCAGGTTTTTGGGCACAGATTTACCTATTATCAGTTCCAAAAGTAACTGATGAAAATGTAAACAAATGAATAAGAAAACGTACCTACCACCACTTGGTGCCACTTACAAATGGAGAGATTTGATTTGAATAATAGGGATTAAAGTATGAAATTGCCGTTTTATTGTAATAGGTACTTCGAATTGACATAGAACCTTCATGGTTTGAGATTTTTGAGTGAAACTTTTTTCATATGATACCTATGAAGTACTTCTTTTAAAAAATGTGCAACATTCGATTATCGACTTTCAGTTGTTTTTTTTATTCAGCTTAGACAAGAAAAATGGATACTTCGAAAATTCGAGTTATTTTTGAATACGAGTTCCGACGCGGAACTAACGCGGCAGAAACAGCTCGCAATATCAATGTTGCGTTTGGAGAGGGGACTGCTAATGAACGCACCGTGCGATTTTGGTTTAAACGCTTTGGTGATGGAAACTTTGATTTGAAGAACGAACCACGTGGAAGACCGTCCACACAGGTGAATAACAATGAATTGAAAGAGATGGTGGAAGCCGATCCAAGCTAAACTACCCAGGAATTAGCGACATGGTTTAACGTTACCTTACCAACAATATTGACTCATTTGCGTCAAATCAATAAAATTAAAAAATATGAGAAATGGGTGCCTCATGATTTGACTGATCTGCAGAAAGAAACGCGTGTTGAAACTTGTGTTGCCTTGTTGAATCGATACAGTAATGAAGGAATATTGGATCGAATTGTGACATGTGATGAAAAGTGGATTCTTTACGATAACCGTAAGCAAAAAATGCAATGGCTGACCCCAGGTCAAACGACGCAACAGTGTCCTAAAGCAAAGCTTACCAATAAAAAGGTAATGGTAACTGTTTGGTGGTCTTAGCATGGTGTTATTCACTATAACTTTCTCCGATCTGGTCAAGCAATAACGGCAGATGTGTACTGTGCCGAACTCCGAACAATGATAGCAAAACTAGCAGTGAAACAGCCCCGACTCATGAATCGATCTTCACCATTATTGCTCCATGATAACGCGAGACCTCATACAGCACGAGAAACCGTTTTAACTCTACAGGAACTGCAATTAGAAACCATTCGTCACCCTCCGTATTCGCCAGACCTTGCTCCAACGGACTACCACTTTTTCGTGATTTGGACAATTTTCTACGTGATAAAAAGTTTTCTTCTCAGGAGGCAGTACAAAATGCTTTCACACAGTTTGTCGAATCTAGATCACGAGAGTTCTATCGCAAAGGCATAAATGACCTTCCTATTAGATGGCAGCAATGTATAGATAATAATGGTAATTATTTTGATTAAATAAATATGTTAAATTTAAAAAAAAACTAATTTCAATTTTTCAGTACAAATCGGCAATTTCATACTTTAACCCCTAATACTTAAACATGAAATCTTAATTTTGAAACACGTTAAAAATGGGTTTCATTTAACAATCGAGGTTAACTTTCCTATCTCGATTTTCGGCCCTATACTCTTTAGTTAGTGATTGCATAAGAATTTGACCTGAACATAGTTTGTTTACACTTTCATCAGATATTATTGGAACAGATATTAACAAAACACATTGAGTTTGATTTTTGTCAGCACGTGTAAGTATTAACGACAATGAAAGACCTAGATATCTATAAAATAATAACTGTCTCCGTTATTACCTACGATAATTTTATAAGACACGTGTATCGACGAGGCAAATCTGATCATTTTATTCTGATCAACCGTATTTGTTTATCTATAGAGAGATTTTGTCTCAATTTTTCAAAGACGTTTTTTTATTGGAATATTCTTCTTTAGATTTGTATTATGTGTACATACTTTTGAAAATAAAGTCCTTCAGACTGAAATTCAGCCATGGCAAACAATCTCAACAGGGACCAGCCTTCGGCGCGGGAGATTTTATAGTGCACAAGTGTGTGCGTAGACACAGGTCCACTCTCGCTGTACAAAGCTGTCTCCTTAGATAAAAAAATAACTATTGACTATTGAAAAATCAGGTCTTACAAAAGATGTTACTCCCCACACGTCTTATTAGTCTCTTCGTGAATAATGAAAAAGGTACCGCTGTATATTTTCGAACGTTTATAAAAGGACAAAAGAACAATAGAATTCTTACTAATTTTACACAATAGCTCACCGATACCAATAGGCTACGTCTTCAGATTAACGTTGAAATTTCTCTGTCTATTTCTGAAATACTTCGAAAGCAAACTACCTTCGAAGTATTTCATTTATTTTTTATCTTTAAATACTTCGAAAGTAAACTACCTTCGAAGTATTTAATTTATTTTTTATCTTGTTATTAGGGTTCTGCACCCAAAAGGTGCCAACGGGACCGTATGCCTCCGCAATCCGTCCGTCCGTCCGTCCATGCGTCCGTCTGTCTGTCAGCGGGCTGTATCTCATGAACCTTAATAGGTAGCCAGTTAAAATTTTTTCTGAGTGTGTATTTCTATTGCCGCTATAACAACCAATACTATTGTGTTTTTTCGCAGTTTTTGCCTTGTGGTACGGACCCCTTCGGGTACAAGTCCGACTCGCACTTTTCCGCTTTTTTATACCTTACACGCGTATGGGAGGGTGACCTAAATATTTTCTTGCATAATTAATTTAATTCAGAGCGCCCTCTACATATAAGTTATAAATACATGCTGCTGATGGAACTGGTGTACCGGGATTGCGTTAGAAGCTTTTAAAAGGCACTTAATCAAACGAGCGGAAAGTACCACTAATCATACAAAATGAATTACTTATCTTCTGTGTATGAAGAATATGTATCTTATGATGGAAGGGTATTATCAGCGTGATAGGTATGTACTGTAGAGACTATAGCCTATTTGGTGCTATTATGCAATCTCCGCGAGTTTGTTATAAGTGATTGGTATAAAATACGAGACAAACATGAAGATTTAAGTTTAAAAGAGATTAGGCTGACAAACAAAAGAATTAAGATGTGAAATATGTAGTATATTTTATAGGAATAATTATTGAACATTACGAGGTAACCCGTAGTTTGATTTTATTCCTCTCGGTACCGAAGGGCTCGTCTAGCCCTTCACAGAATATATAATAGAAAACTTTTGTTTCAGACACGAGTCCATAGGGTTAGTAATAAGTGTACTTAACTTCTAGTGTTAGTGGATTACAGGCACACTTCTGAAATACTGTTGTAAAAATTTAAAAAAGCCTTTCGCTCAGTAAAATCAATAACAATATTTTCAGTTAACGTATGGGGCATTGAACGTGAAATGGACATTATTATAACTGTCACGATTGAAAAGAACGAAATTACGATTCCCACGCAATGGAGTAGTGCCAAATGTCGTTCAGAGCTCAAAAACACCACTTTCCAGCTCAAGTTAAATTTTTACACCTTTTATATGGTCGAAGTCTTTAGTTAACGTTTTTAATAAGGATTTGGGCATATCTTGCGGTTAGAACGCAATATGGAGCGTAATATTAGGACTTCATGACGTAATCATGTGTGTTATAACAAGAACCGCAACTTTATGTACATAAGCAAGTCACTTTGCAATTTAATGTATTCACCTATGTGAATTAATTTGATATGTGGAAGTCGCTATACACTTTTGAGGTGCAATTAAATAATGGTTAGACTTGTACATTTTTGCGCCATTATGATATTTACTACAACCCACGAGTGTATTAATTCCAAGTTATACAGTTAGTAGTTAGAAATATTTAAGTTCACTTATGTACCTAGTATAGGTTATTTTTAAGGGCCTTGGAAAGACAGTGGACAGTAATGACTACCTATATTTCCAATAACTAGTTAAATACAAGTAGTTTCCACCATAACGTCAACCTTTTTTTGAAAAAAAAAAACCGTAAAAATGCTCGTATAATATAAGCTCACTTCACACAATTCAATATGCCAAAAAAAAATGTACTAGATTGCAATGCGTACAGCTGTAAACGCAAAAAACTACCGACACCTCTCGCCCAATTTCGAGCGACTCTTGACTTTTTTGCCATAGCCCAGACGCATCACTCGACTATCATACCCTGCAAAATTGAGCTGACGTTAAAAAAATGTCGGAGCCAGTGCTGTAGGCAATATTTTTTCCGCTGCGTTGGGCTTTCCGGGAATTATTCGTACGTCACAAAAAACACGTCTGACGGAGATTAGCTATAAAAATAGGGCCTTTAAAACCTTTTAAAGGTTTACGTGTGCGGGTGGATGGGGTAAATACTAATCAAATAAGGAGGTAGGTTTCTTATGAGGTAAGATTTTTTTTTATTTTGACTTACCCAGGATTTTTTTATAAATTGAAGTAAAGTTAAGTAGTGACAGTTAGATGGACGGCCGACCTAAATAAGGTGGCTGGGACAGACTGGATGCGGAAGGCGGAGAACAGGATGTTGTGGCGCAGCCTGGGAGAGGCCTATGTCCAGCAGTGGACTGTAATATTTAAGTATGCATACACACGTAAAGTTGCAGTATAAAACTGATTTACATCCGTCACCTCACACATCAGGTCCAGTTGAAAACCAGCGTCAGGCACTAGTTGTCTGGCATTTTTGCTGAACTGGGCCTTTTTGGCGCAGCCTTTGAGGCACACTTTCCTGATCATTTCTTACATCGGACTTCACACTTTTTATTGAATCGTTTATTTTTTTATTTTATTGTTTGCTTTGTCTGATGTATATATCTGGTGCATTGTGTGTCTTTTAGTTTGTGCCAAATAAATGTATTTTCATTCTTTCTTTCTTTCTTTCTGATAGGCTGAGTTGATTGATTGATTGAAGTTGTGATAGTGGTGTAGTTGTGTAGTCTAGTTGGTATTTTTTTGTGTGTTTGGTTCGTTTGGTAAGTCATGAGTAAATAGCTTACTTTTAGACAAGCACCATCATAGACATTAAAAACTGGCTAAATTCAGTGAGGTGCCATACTATTCAGAATCAAGAATAAATCGTTATTTTCTTTTTAACGTTGAGTAAACTTTATTATAATCATTGATCGCTAAGTGCCTAACTTGCGACATTTTGTACGTCTTTATTTTTGACATTAATGAAATTCGTCAATAAATTCAATTAGTCACGACTCCCTTCGCGTCCTTTCTACTTAAAGAAGACGAGGGTTTTACTAATTAATACCTATTTTAATTGAAACGAAACTCCTAATTTCCATATCGATAATACAAAATGTGCTTAGTTTAATAATACTTACTTACATTAATAGCAGCTTGTCTTATCTATTGCTATTCTATAAGCGATATTTAAATATCTCAATGTATCCGTTGATCGGCTGCTTCATATTCAACGGCCGGGCTGCCAGCAATCACGGCCACTCGTAAAACCTAACGATATCAGATTTTATCCCTCCACAGAGCTTTAATAATAATCTACAGAAATTTAGGGTAAACGACCCTGATCTTGTCAAGTCTCAGCTTAGCGCCCTATTGAAGAGGAAACCCCGGATTTTGTGGTAATTTTCTGGTAAAGCGATTTTTGTAAAGTTGTACGTGTGTCTGTTATGTTCACGTGTTACGTCGTAAGAGCTTGTTTTGTCAATGTTCAATAATACAGCTTTGAAATTGAATTGGAAAGCAAAAGGAAGATAATAAAGAGAGGAAAATTAATCTTTTCTGTTAATCTTATTTGTTATCCTTTATTTTATTTTATTTTTTAGCAAAGTAACATCGTATTTATTCCGATGTTGTTAATTAATTCAGACCGACTTTGTCAACTAATGCCTGTAGATACCTTTTAATGGAAATACGTTAACATCCTTTTAATCCAGGCACACAATAATTTAGCCTAGTTTCCATCCATTTTCAACCAAGCCGCGGGCAAATGCTTGTTCATAAACCAAATTTGAAAATCCTCTAAATCAAGATTAATCGTGTTTTCACTTTACATGTAAATACTTTCAGTGATTCAACCTTTTTCGGGGCTTAATTTATAAATGTCTGAACCGTAGTCCTTAAAACGTCAATGCCTAAAGCTATTCAAAGCTCACTCAAATTCATGAACATAAATAGCACAGGTTTATCACTCGCTTCACACACACGGACGTGTGATTTTAATCCTTTGGAAATAAAAATCGGTTACAACGAATGTGGAAAATAAAATTGCAGGGGAGCCATTGCTCGAGATTCCACATTTCATTCGCAGGATATTCACTGGAGGGCTATTCGGATCTCTCCTGCCTGAAATAACTGTCGCATAATGTTGATATAAAGCGGGCCTCGGCTTGGTGGCAACTGACTGGAATTGTGTGACGCCTCCGCTTTGATTTAACTAGTAGCTATGACACCTTGGAATCCTTTGCCAGAGGACTTAAGAGCACTGTTTATTTAAGCTCTCTCGTTCATAGATCCTTTTACGGTTGGGTGGCGGTGAGAAATTGCAAGCATTGAAAATGAGTGTAGTCTACACGATAGGATGCCGTTTTCAGAAAATATGAACATTTTTGTCACGAACAAGGAGTAATAGGTAGTTCCATGCATTTCCGCGGTAGTCTAGACCTCGTTATTTTATTTGTTGCGCAGCTACTTTACTATAAACGAGGCTCTAGAGTGAAGTTTGTTTGAACAGTTTCTGAAACTACGGTTCGCGTATTTCCAAGTAATTTAGGGTGAATTTCACCTGCTGGAGAGCTGTCAGTGTCATCATTGTTATCGAATATTGACACTGACAGCTCTTGAACGCGGTTAAGATGAGCTGACTGCGTTCAGTTTTATTGGTGAAATTCACGCTTATAAATACTTTACACTCGAACATATTTGTAAATAAAAATTTTCAAAGGAAACGTGGCAGCTTTTGCACCCGCAATTTTTCCGGGAAAAAAGGAAGGACCATATTCCTGAATAAAACACGAGTTTCACAATAATTTCTTGAAACGATATTTAATTAATCGTGTCGCACTTCGCACAAGCGATACACGTAAAAGCACTTACGAGTATGTCCTTGTTTTTACAACAGTTCCAACAAAAACTTGTACAAACGCTCGAATTTATTTACCAGTAACGATAAATATATTGAAACAGGTGTACAATTGTACTCTAGGTGGCCATTTACGAAATTACTTTCCCCCAATTTAGTCTAGGCGAATAGTCCCACGTCTCATTAGGGGAATGAGAATATTGTACCTTCTTTGAACGTTTGTTTTGTATTGCCAGAGAAAAAATCTCGATGGCGTGGTATTATGCCGTAACAGAAATTATTTCAAAATACGTTAGGCGTAGGTTATTTAAGTACCTACTGATTATGTGCCTAACTTACGAACAGGTTTTTTTTTTCTTTTCTTTTTACTATCCCACTGCTGGACAAAGGTCTCCCATACTTTACCAATTTTCTTTATGCTGTGCCTTCTCCGGTCAATCGGTCAGGAATGAGCTGAAATCGTCACGCCAGCGTTTCTTAGTAATATGAAGTATTAAAACATTTTAGTAGGTAGTATTAAAAGGCGTTTAATTTTTTATTGCAAAACTATCATTGATTTTACCTGTTTTTTTGTTTTTGTTGTGTATCGAGTCAGAAAATACACTAACTGAAGTTCTATTCGATAAAGTTATAAGATTTTTCTTTTAACATAAACAATGCTTTGAACAAAATTTCAAGTTTTGAATCGAAACACACACACGAGAAAATTGCTTACTTGCTAACTGTGTTCATACCTACAGATTTTTGATCATCAGTGCGCCTAGATTCTCAACGTAATTTGATTAATCAAAGCAATAACCTGTTAACCAACGAGCTATGTTCTATTAATTACTAGACGTTAATCAATGCGGTATAAGGACAAGTAGACTGATTAATTTATTAAGATCAGTCGAGTAATCTATTACTAATACACACTCGATTACGTTGGTTTGAATGGTTTTCATTAATATTATTGTAAGTTGTATTATTTATTGGTAAGAATATATGTATGTCGGAGTCATTCGTTTGACTATTCGAAACTTTAGCGCCATCTCGTGGCGCTAGACAGAGTCTAGCCTGAGTTCGTGGTGGGACGAGAGTAATAGCTACAAAAGCCGTGTGAGCAGAGCTCTCGAGAGGATCGAAACATTGGACATCGTACGAACAACATGTGCTCAGAAACTGTCAATTGCGTCCCGAATCATTAAGTTGTGTGAGGGTGTGATTCGCTAGTGTGACTAACTTGTTCATAAGTTCTAATCTGATTTGAACTATAAACCGTTTTTCTATTGTGCTATAACCAACATTACCCATAGTACGCCCACAGTAATTAAATATGCCTGATGCTAACGAGAGACAGATATACCATCTCCGACATGTATATTATTCATAAACTCTTTCCTTTCAGCAGCTCTTTCGTCAGCTAGTACGAGGATTAGGATGGCTCTGAAGCAGCTCAAAAACAACAAGGGGATGACGGAACTCCTAAAGGCCGGCGGAAAACCTGTTCTTAAGGTCCTCCAGAAACAATAAACAATGACAATAAACAATATTTATTCGTTCAAGACTTAAACCTATTTACATACTATTTTGTACCTTGAATTAGACTGTAACTTAGTGGCAAGATACTACACATGTGCAACTGGCCTTAAACTAGGAGGACTTCTGTGCTATAAGCACCAGTTACTTCCATCACCACCGTGATCGAGCTGCCATTACAAATGTGATGCGGAGCAAATGTAAGTACTACAATATTAATATATATAGAAGCTGTTTGATTCCGTCATACTCGAGGGCAAAACGCCACAGGCATGGAACAGAGGTGTGGTGGTACTTTTCTTTAAGAAGGGCGGCAATGCCCTTCTTAAGAATTATAGGCTCATCACACTTCTGAGCTGTCTTTTAGTTTTATATTTCAAGACATCAACCGCATGCCGCCCACAAGCTGGACCGATGACCTTGGCCGCATAAATCTGCTGGATGCAGGAAGCACAGAACCAGTCGAAGTAACGGTGCTTGGGGGAGGCCTGTTCAGCAGTCGACGTCTTTTCGCTCAAATGATAATGATGATGACTCTTTTCTTAATTCAGTATAAAAATGATTAATGAATAATTGAATAGGTGATTTTTTTAGTTCTACATTTCAAGACGTCAAGTTACGATGATTGTTAACGACGAATGATTGATTTAATTAAGTGAGGTGAATGAAAAACGAACTTTCAATATTCCTGTTATTTCGATTACTTCGCACTTTGGTTGATGACGACTTTACGAAATGACAATACACAACACAATCAGCCTATAATGTTCCCAGTGCTGGGATACAGGCCTCATCTCGGTGAGAGGGAGTGGGCCGTAATCCACCATGCGGGCCCAGTGCGGGTTGGTAGATGTCACATGTCTCCGTTTTATACGTCCTACCTACCTTCTTCTATCCTCCTACCCTCGGCCCTATTTTTCGTAGAACACAGTTTTTCTAGAATTTCTCTTATTTGCGACAATAGGCTGTTTTCTTTGTAATTTAAACTAAATTCGAATACAAACTGATTTCCACGATGTACGTAAAGAAATCTTCGGCCTCAGTAATCATTTTGTTTTTTCATCGCCTTAGAAACTAAAAATATCCCAACGTCTTTGAAGGGATTTACGACAAAATAAACTATTATTGTGAGATAAATCTTTCTCTAACGAGGAGGTAGAAAAAATAACTCTGAAGGAAGATGTTCAAGTAGATCACTAATTAGATATCCTGAGGAAATAACTAATTGGAAAATATAGAAGCAGTTTCAAGAAAACAAGCGGATCACAACACAAACAGCTTGTACGAGAAAATATAATGAAACAACATTTGTTTACTGCGTACAAACATCAATATAAAAAATAGCACCTTTTCGTAACACTTCGATAAATCTTATTTATTTATATATATATATATCAATTGCTTGCTGCACTTACAGTACACACCAAAGCGCGCAACAAGCCAACAACATAACATTTAACTTTTATTTATGTAAAACTGTATACAATAGCGAACCTAATAAACGTTGTCCTGCGCGGTCAACGCCACCTACCGTGCCCCAGGGACCCACTCAAACACACACAAAAATGTCATCAAAATCGGTCCAGCCGTTTAGGAGGAGTTCAGTGACATACAGACGTACAGAAGAATTATTTACATGTCCCGGATTAACACACACCACCCCAATTAGAATATTATTTTTTAATCATAATATATACACTAAATGTTTACTATTACATAGATAACATTGTTTATTTATTAAATAAGTTATTCTGATTGTGGGAGAAAAGGATCGCTTCAAAAACATGGAACACTAAAAACGATTCAATAACTAGTGACACGTGCTAAAACATCGTCTGCCAGCTACGCATGAAACATGCACGGAATTTAATCCCTATTTTAGAATGGAATTTTTAATTTCACCATTTCACTGGCAATGCCGCAGGGCACAGTTAGCAAGGCTATATTTCTTACCAAGGATACATAAATCCAAGTTGTAAAGTTAAGGTGAACGCTCTGAACGATAATGAAGCCATCTATTGGTAAATGACACGGAAAAACGAGATTAGAATTCGCTTTCGATAGCAATAAAAAAAAGCTTCTCCTTCTGCGTTAGGTCGTTCCCCGAGCGATTGCAATCTATATTCAGAGTAAAAATCCTTTTAACTTTATGTCTGGTGAAAGTAGTGGAATAAATTAAAATGCATTGCTAGTGACAGTTAACGTACTATGCGAATAAGATGGTGTACTCCCCGTCACTTTTCCTTAAAGGTTCATTAGAAAACCAGCGTCAGACAGCGTCTGTCTGGCATTAATGCTGAAATGAACCTTTTTGGCGCAGCCGTGAGGCACACACTATTGTTGTCTGAAACATTATTTTTATTTTATTAATTTTGTATTTTGTGTTTCACGAACTGTGTCCAAATAAACTTTTTTCTTTCTTTCTTTCTCTCTTTCTAGTCACAAATGTTTGAAAAGTTCCTGAATAGCTCCTTTTGTGTCTCAAATTCTCAACAAATACATGACTGACCAAAACCGCTTAGCATAACTTAAACGCAACAAAGCTTCAGCTCAGTTTTGTGGAAGCAAAGCTAACAGATCAGACTACACCCTCTCAGGAATTACACCTGACAGAACTATTCACAACTGGCCCCCGACATGCATAGTTTAGGGCACAACTTGTTCCAGCGCATGTCTGAATTTTGAAGTGCTAACTATCTGGCGTGAATAGTGGAAGTGGTTATCCGCTTTTAGTTACCACATTCTTATGGATCGTGTGGTCGCTCGTAAAGTTGTGAGCCACTTTATTGCGGTAAACATAGAACACGCAATCCCAAGAGGAGCAATGAGCAGGTAACTGCGATAGCCAACTTTAAAGCTAATATTAGTTCAGCCACGGCACCGGAAAATGGGTAGCGCAGTGATTGGCTGTGGCACAGACCGAACTTTCAAATGTCCAATCAGGGTGCGACGCCAACGACTCCAATTAAATTCGATTGAATGGGAAAATTCTAGCGCCGTCAGGCATTCTGTTATTTGTAAACTTATTGAATGACGCAATCAAAAGCTTGTTCTGTTCAAATCCAAAACAAATCTGACAACAGTTGTACAGTCGGTTATTTCAGTTTATTTATTTTCAGCAGCGTTCGCATTTTACTAAAATAGCGTATCGAGTTTTGATTAACTGAAATCACAAGGCGCTGCTTGCATATTATAAGTAGAGTTCAATGGTACAGCTTGGTAGCGGGATCGTCCGAAAGGGTTACCGCTGCCCTGGTACATAAAGGGCTAAGGAAGGAACACGGGTAGGTTTTAGTCAGTAAGAGTCTGACACTCCCTTCCGCTCCACCCAAAGCGGGAGGGGTCATTAGATGATATCCCATCCACAAAAAAAAAAAAATAATGGTACAGCTTCACTGTGAAATTACGTGTGGATTCGTAATACATAGAATAATAACTAAAGATGAGGCGTATGTTCTAAATACAATAACGTTCATGTATAGTAGCCAGAACTACTACAACTACTCAACTCTAAAAACTAATTCGTTCGCTCCGACAATGCGACAATTAACGTCCTAAAAGCAGCAAAAAGTTACCGTTTTTCAGCGCACCGGTAATCGTTACATTTATTACTATGTGTGTGTCTGAGCGCCGGTATAATTACGCGACCACAATTGGGAGGGGGGCGACGCAATTAGCCATTTCACAGGAGCCGAGCCGTTGTCACATCGACTCTAATGACTTCAACTAGTTCCATTGCACGCCCGCAAAGGCCGGAACGACTTTTTCAAGCCGTTCTTTAGTCTAGCTACAGAAATGTAATTTAAAATCTAGAGAGGATTTTAACTCTATAAACTACGGAAGTCTCAACTGTTAATTATAACAATTAACTGTTGTGGCTTTCGTTGCTGAGTTGTGAATCATTAGACCTTTTAAATAGCTACTGTTTTGAATAATTTTCAACTGTTGCAGTTACGTAATAATGGAGGAGGAAAGTGGAGGTCTGAGTGATGTCACAGCACTTCTGAACGGCTGATGTTTGCGATAGACTGAACTGTTTGATACTTAAATAATGAACATTTATTTTAATTACAATTCTATTTGAGAATAAAACAGAACATACAGTGATAATTTACGATGAATATTTTATATACGAGATGAAAATGTACTGTGTGGTTTCTCAGTAATGTAAACCATTTACGTTCATTTTAAATTACCCCTATAAAACTCGGACTCAATTTAAGGTTATTGAGTATAAAATCGTGCTGATAAAACAGGTTTAATGAAATAAACATAAAAGCGCAGGTACAGAGAAACATAAACAAAAACAACTGATAGCAAGCTCCCTTTGCGGGGTTTTATATAAAAATTCAATATTATGACCCCAAACATGATCGACACGGTCCCTAAATTGTTTTTTGTTCGTTCAGTAATTTAACTCGTTAAAAGCTTCGGGGCCGATCATTAGTCTTTATGATTGTGTCTGTACTTGTTCGTGTAAAAAAAATCCATCGCACATTGTTCCAACTGAAATTGCCTCTCGAAATTGAACAAACGAGTTTAAAACCTTCGCAGATGTTGGTGAACACAAATTAAGCAACATTTCAGATGCCATTTTTGTTAAAAGTATAAACTAGGGGTGAGCTAACGTCCTGAACTTAGTTTACGAGCGTTGGAAACAAAGGTAAAGTTCGCTATGCTACTGCTATCTCGATTGTACAGTTGTTTTCACTTTTGTTATCGATTCCGTTTTCACACACGTGGCCTCGAGTTTTATACCACAACAGGAAGTAATTTTAACTTTAAATATAACCTCACTTTATGGGCTTTGTGTGGGTTTTCATACAATGTTGTTGTTCTCGTATTTAGAGACGCTATTTATAAAATAAGTTGTCTAGACCAACAACAATAATTATCCAAACCATACAAAAACAAGGAGCTCAGTTTTCTTGTATAAATCTGAAACAGTTTGGACTAAATGACTGGCAGTCAACGCAGAGCCAATTCATTCAGATATAACCATGAAAATTGTAAAATATTATTCTGAGAAGATGTAAAGGAAACGCAAGGGAAACCCCCTCAGGCTATGCGGTCCAAGTGGGTGGTAGCAGCTGAATAAGAATAGCCAAAAAGAAAATCCAGTAATTGAATGTTAAACTCTATTGATGGTGATAGAGAGGTATAGCAGGAACGAATTTTTCTGATATTCAACATTGAGTGGATAAAAAGAGGACAGCCGCAACAAAATACGTAGTCTACCTATAATACACGCGAAGGTTATTTATCCTAATACCTAGCGTAAACAAAACTTGAACAACACAAACTACGTCACCACTTGAAACTCCATACACCCATAAAGTTTTGGGTCGCACAATAACCTACTTCAGAGCACATAGGGTAAGTACCATAAGTAGTGACAAATTGCTACCCATCGTCTACGATCACTAGAACACGACTCCCTTATCCCTAGTTGATTGCGACAACTAGTGAAATATGTTAGGCAGTTCACAACGCCTTCGCTAAATTAAAGTCTGCATGTATTAAGCCGTTTCAGTTATTATTAAAACTGTTGAAAACACACAGCGAATATCAAAGTAAAGTGTTTGCAATATCAGTAAAAGCCAACAGCCCAAAAATAAAGAAAAAATGTCGTTCGAACAATGTTTGAGAATAATTGTAGCACCAACACCCTCACACACCTGCGGCCTGCAGTGCGGATGTAAATATTTATCAGTATATTGTACACAATCAATGATATGGGCAGTTTATCTGTTTAAATCCAATTTAATTCCCCGCTGAGCCAGTACAATGCACATGTTGGGTTGCAATCCCCTTAGCATGCGATTCGGGAGTCCGGCCTGATTGGCAATTTATTGACTGGTCCGTCTCCTTTATCTTGGATGTCCACAACCTGGATCAAGTTGACACAAAGACAAATTGTGAGCATTCGGTAATCCGAGCTTATGGACCATTGATGGCCGTTGTTAATGTCTCTGACAAAGTGGGTTGCGTGGAATTGGATTTGGAGCAAAAATAAATGGTTCTATTAGAAACTTTAGGTTTTTGTGCAGATAAACTATGAGACTTCCTTATAAACGTTTGGCCGTGTTTTTTTTTTAAGTGCTCATTATTTTATTGTTGGTAATTTAAAATATGCTTGTAACATTATTGATTTTAATATTTAGGACAATTTGCATCATTAGCAAAAAGGCATGAACTTTGCGCTTTTGTATCGAAATATAGTCTGTCACGTTGATCTCTCATGACCCTTGAATAATTCTGCCAGTGATAACAAAAACAAAATTATCATAAGTATTATCCCCTTCCCTTGATGTAGCCTCTATAATCTGATAAAATATTAGCAGAAATAAGCAGGAAGTCTCCTCCTACACAAATCGTTAGTGTAGCCGAGTCTAAAGATTCGCGATAAGCGATGGACTTCGCGATAGGCTAACAACCTCGTTACTTATGCACTATTGTAACCTTCAGACTCGTATCGCTAATGGCTAAACTGTTGCTAAGTCGGACCGCGTTAGTGTAATTTCCTTCAGCTTAAAATATGGAGGAAAATGCTGGAAACGTGTGTTTGGTGGGAATGTTTTTAAATAGGATGTTAGCACCAGCATCATTCTTATAAGTTTGTTTTTATTTTCAGCGCTATCCACAAACCCGCTTCTATACTGATATAAGAAAGAGGTAGTGAATTTGCCTGTAGAGAGCAATGTACTGTACGGATCCGATTCCGAAAATTCTTGCATTAATGGGAAACTAAAGTATTGCTGGGTGTCATAGGATATATTTTATGTTAAAACAAGAAATTTCACGCGGATAAAGTCGCGGCCAGAAGCTAGTAATGTTTTGAGGGAAAAGTGAATGCCGCAAGTTAATTGGTATTCCCTAAACACACACATTCATATTTTACACACATTCTCAACTAACAACTCGAAACTTAACTTATTTATACTAAGAAAAGACCAGGAAACGCCGTGCATCTTCGTAATAAAATTCCTTTTACGACACCACGATTTACTTGTAAAAAAAACCCTGTTCGTCGTAACATTTTAAAATGCCCTCAGGAAGAAATCATCGTAAAATGCAACTAAAGACTGAAATTTATTTCAGGTGGGGTGGAAAAAGGGTTCGCTTGAGGGTGCGGTGTTGTAAGGCAGTCACGTCCCGTTCTCGTAAATAGATTAAGAACTAGTTGTACTCTTGGTTGAAAGTAAGCAATTCTGTAAAATGGGTTCTGGTTACAATCATTTTGTTGTAAGTCGTTTTTCTAACGCCAATGAAAATAAATGCTATTTTGCGCTACCAGATTATGAGCGGCTACGGTATGCTATTTAGATTGTAATACGCTATAGGAATTACGCTACACTGGGTACCAAGACAACACAACACTCTACCGCAAAGTGTAGAAACTACGCTTAGTCATAAAGAAATCACTACGTTGTGGGAACTATGCTCCGGCGTAGCAACCGCGCTACGGCGTAGCGACTTTGCTACATCGCAGCGCCGGCGCTGTTATTGCACACACGACAACATTGTAACGAGACACGTTTTATTATAAATTAGTAACAAAAGCACGAATATAACTACTAAGTAATCATTTGAACTAATAACCGTCGGTAAGCTACAGAAGCCCTTTCTCATAAGTATTCAAGAACGTATATCTACTGAACATTGTGTTGAGAACATTAGACTTAAAACAACAAAGCTCACGATAGTTGCTTTCTACGGTATTATGTGTTTATACTAACATATGCCCCGGGAATTAGTATTTAAGCATTTCAATCATGAATAAATTAGTTAGGTAGCTTAATATCTGCTAGTAAACCCTTCAAACTAGGGCAGAATGTACTACCTTCGTTAGGGACTTCAATAATGTTGTGACTGTGACTAAGGGTGTATTATTCTGCGTAAACTTATGTAAGTTTTGGTTTATAGGCATGTAGGCTTAATTGGATTACCCGATGTTTTACACAAACAGGTTTATGATATGGAAATAACAGACATGAAGCTTATATGCAGAAGGTTTACAATTATATTTTTATGGTAATCAAAAATAATTCTCACATTAAGATTAAAGAGATTTATGATGTTTAGTTGCAATATTTAATGTAGAGATTATTTCTACAATGACTGAAGATCAAAAATTAAGTATTTGTAAAATAAGTACCTGTTTGTAATTAGTATTTATATTTTAGTAGTCTTTGACATATCTCGGGGCCCTGAAGTCCCGGACCTTTGAAAGGCGTACAAGGGGCCGAAGCCAACTCGCAGAGGCCCTTTATACAATTCTAAATGATGAGCAGGCACCAACCGACGATTATCCCTGTATGCACCATGCAAGTGCACCCAAGGACAACCCCCGGTTGGTGCAGGACTATTGCAAAATATGGAAACAAAATATACTGGGCTATGGGTTTGGGTGGCTATAATGGATCGGTTACCTTGAACTATGGAAGGTCTATGTCCCCTGCCTGACCAATGATAATTATAATATTCACAGATGAAATGGCAGGGGGTGACTTGCACACTCAATAATGGCCCCCCGAAAACGGTCGCTAGCACATAGTGTCGTAGCGACAAGGGGGCAATATGTCCTGAGGTGCCTACGAGGAGTGAAGAGGTATTCCACGGCTATCAGTATAATCCCGGAAGTACGGTCAAGATCCCTACCAGCATCTTACTGAAATACTTCCTTCCTCCGAGCACGTTTGCTCTTGCGAATCTCCACTCAAGCCAGCCAATGAAGGTAAGAATGAGGTGGATGCTCTGTTACTCGTAAGTGTTCACTCCAGCCGGCCAATAAAGGCAAGCTAGAGGTGAGGAACAAGACTTCTCCTTGGAGATAGGGTCCGTGGTTTCGCTACTGCCCAACACCTCGCCACAGCCTGCGGGTTCCTGTATCTCTCTTGGTCTGGCTCCTCACCCTAGCCCTGATCCGGCAAAGTAAACTCTTCCATCACAGACCTAGAGTTTAGAGCGCGCAAGCCGCACCACGACGTCAACGTATTGATACGGCGGTGGGGTAAATTTATATATTTTTTTATAGTAGTGAAATACCCCCTATTATTGCGATGATCATTCAGACAGATTTTCACTTCATCAATCTAACTTAATTCAGAAAAACCCATAGTCATTCAGACGGTCCCGATAGAGGTTGTAACATATTCAATCAATCAACTCAGCCTATCGCAGTCCACTGCTGGACATAGGCCACTCCCAGGCTTCGCCACAACACCCTATCCTCCGCCTTCCGCATCCAGTCTGCTTCACCGCCCATCATTTCTTCGACAGACATGACTAGCACTGCCACTTCAGTTTGCTTACTCGTCTATCTGCTATATGTGTTATATGCGTACCTACAGGCCAAATTGCGGCAACAAGCTGTTGTTATAAGTTTCAATCCGGTACAAAAGAAAACTAACGACAAATTAAAGGTATGCAAAAACCTATTTTATGCTAATAAGTCGGCTATTTCAGTATACTAGCAAAAGAAACATGTATGATAGCAATCGCTTACCTTTTTTTTCGTGGGGAAATCCTCATGGAGACCCTCCGTCTGGGAAAAACGGAGGGTTATGTCCGACTCCTACCGACTAAAACCCCACTGTTCCGTCTAGTACCATGAGTCGGGGGCCTGGGAGACACATTCGCCGCACCCCCGTGAATAAAAATCAATCTCTCCAATTCTGACATAGACAACACACAAAGTCATTTATAACCTGCGTGTCTCACTCCGCAACATACAACATGACAAAAATGGAGATAAAACTGCTACTCGCCCTATAAAGCCCTAATATCTAACTTATTTAATCTCTGGTAGCCCCTAGCCCATATTCATTATTTATTTTGCCACGAGGCACGTTTACCCTCGTCCTAGATACATCGCTGTTTCGATCAAAGCAAAATAAACTAACATCAAAATACGTAAACAGATTTGTTTATTATTCAGCATAAAAAAAGCATTTAAAAAATAACAACAACGTTTGTTAAATATTCTAGTATTCCCTATTAATTTGGAAAACATACAATTTGTACAAAAACATTGTTCTGTATACCTACATAGTTTATTTTTATTTCATGTGATTTACTTTTAAAATTACAGGTTACACGATAGCAACGTTCAGGGGAGCGTGAACCGGCTAAACAAAATCGTTATTGCGTATTGGTGCTAAATCCGGGAAAGCGACATAAAAAGGGGAGGCTTATATTTAGCGGTGGGCGAAACCAGGTCGTGTGATAATGATCGTTTTATCGCGTCGAGCTTTTGTTATAAACAACAATATGATGTATAAAAATACAGGTGTATTATTTGTCTTCTCCTTTCTAGTGTCTTCAACTTCGTCGTATCGATTGCACGACAGTGTATTAAATTTTGTTGGCCAAAAACTTTTCCAGTTCCACGGTATTCTTGCTTGTGTATATGATACAGGTCTATATTACTTCTGACACCAGTTCATAAAGCAACAATTATTGCTATTTTACGAATTAGTTTGTTATATGTAATTATTTTTTAAGGATAAACAAATAAACAATTAAAAGCTGCTATACTTTCACTCACCATCTCGCTTTCCACTCCGTCTCAAAAAAAACAAAGAAACATCAAATAAAACAGTATTCCATTAATTACTCCCCTAAAGTCGCGCAATACAAATAAAAATTAAAACTCCAGACCGTAACCTCCCGATAAACAGAAACACGTTTTAAGACCCCGTCTTAGTTAATAGACGAACTCAATTAACAAAATGGCAGCCGAACCAAACAAACAACAAACGAAGTAAGAATAAAATGAGCTCTCAAACAGCGTCTGTAGGTAATTAAAACGTAATAATTGAAGCGTCTGGATCCTCCATATCATTATAATGAGAACTAGTGTTGTATTCGCTTGAAACGACCTTCGTTAGCGCGATCGTGAACGAAATTAATGATGTAATGTGGTTGTTCGTACTACATTTGGTATGTTGCGGTCTAATTATGTTTCTGTCACTGGTTTTGACTCGAACGCCTGCACTTGTAATCTTTGTTTGCTCATCACTGGTTATTGTGGCGTGGGGTGGTAAACTTGTATCACGCACGAAATATTTTGATGTAGGAACGAACGAGGAAAAGTTTTAACCTCCCTGCCAGGCGATTCAGAATTTCACGGTAACTCACTCGCTTAGACTGCTAGACCATTTAAATGGTAGGCTATTTTAATGCATTTTTATTCGCAATATTAGTCAGTATTCTCAGCTTGTCGTAATTGTGACAATGTTGAGTCTGAAGATTTTACACCAAAATGTTTTGCATCTGGCTGATTAGTAAGAAAAGAGAAATTTTGCATTTCCGTCGCTTATTAGGTACTTAGGTAATTTACCGATAGATTGTTCAACCAACAGATGTTTCTACAAAATGGCCGCCATCCTACAAACTTCCAATTTATTCCGGTTGAATTCCCTGATCTGATCCCCTGCTGGTTATTATTATGTTTTAGTTTCTGTCTGATCCACTATAAACATAAAACCCCTTCCTCTTTTTGTTTTATTCCGGTCGGATCCCCTAGTTATCTATTAACAGATAACTCAGTGATATACAACATACCGCTCACCTAGTTTAATTGAATGGTCCACTGAATTTTTGAGTGATTCCTGAAGCCTGCCTTGGTATAAAAGAACAGGCGGCATTTAAATATGTATAACATTTTTGCTTGAAGGTACTGAAAAAAACTTTCGCCTAAAAGGCTTTACGACTGCAGCTTACTATTCAAGGAAAACTTCAAAAAGAGGGGGCGTTATTATTCTTATAGAAAATGAAATTGAATTTAAAATAATACAGGAAATACAAAAAATAAGCGAAGCATGTATATTTGAATGTTGTGGTTTAGAATTAACTAAATACGGTATATTATTAATATGTGTATATAGAACCCCTTCGTCGAATGCAATGATATTTCTTAATAAACTGGAGACTCTATTGGGGACGTTGTGTCGTAATACAAGAAAAAAAATATTATATGTGGGGATACAAATATAGATATTTTAATGCAGTCAAAGGAAAGTAGGGAATATAATTACTTGTTAAACAGTTACAAAATGAAACATGCTATGTTAACACCTACTAGAGTAACAGAAAAGAAACAAACTTGCATTGATCACATCATAACCAACATAGAAAAAAGGTTTGCAAAAGTACATAACTTAAGCTTATCGGATCACTCAGCCCAATCATATTCTTGGGCTGTTACAAAAATACATCAATCAGTTTTAAAATGGTGGTATCAATTTAAACGAGACTATAGTAATGGCAATAACGAAAAATTTATAAGCTCTATCTGAGGCCTATCTTTTAGTGACGTATTTGAAGAAACCTCAACAAACGAAGCATTCCACAAATTTATCGATACATTTCTACTATTTCATAACTTATGTTTTCCTACCATTCGCGTAAGAGTCACAAATAAAGCCTTAAATAAATTAAACTGGCTTTCTAAAGGTATTAAAATAAGCTGTACGAACAAAAGTAAATTACACTATAAATTAAAATATAAAAATAATGAATTCATAAAAACAAGTACAAAAGCTATTGTAATTTATTGAAAATATGCATTTTAACGTCTCGGAAAAATAATTATACCAAATACATAAACAAAGCTCAAAATAAGTGTAAGGCAGCGTGGAATGTAATAAAAAAGCATACCGGCAAAGATTTAAAACGCTCTTGTATTTCATAAATTACTATTGACAACAGTGACTGTATATGTCCTGATTCTATTGCAAATCATTTCTATAATTTTTTCATTAATTCGGTTACCAATAATAGCCTTGATAATAAAGAAGATTTAAGACTAAAACAAATGGATCATATTGAATCAACCAGTAATTCAATATTCTTGTACCCACCGGATGGTAGTGAGCTTAAATAAATAGTGATGTCTCTAAATGATTCCAAAGCTAGTGGTTACGATAATATTCGCACTGACATCATAAAACTGTCAGTAAATATAATTCTAGAGCCACTTCTACATGTTGTTAACCTCTCTCTAGAACAAGGAATATTTCCCGATATATTAAAGAGATCAATAGTGAAACAAATATTTAAAAAAGGGGATAGCCCTCAAATGGACCCGTGACTTAATTTGGTACCCATATTTACAATTTTAAAAAAAAAAACGTTTCATAATAAATTAACAAACTTCATTGAAAAACACAAGATTATTAAGGATGAACAAAATGGGTTTCGTAAAAATAGAAGTACGTACATCTTTAGCAGCTTTTCAATTAATAAAAGAAATAACAGACT
Source organism: Apamea epomidion (assembly GCA_947507525.1). NCBI lineage: Eukaryota > Metazoa > Arthropoda > Insecta > Lepidoptera > Noctuidae > Apamea > Apamea epomidion. Next base: position 8,498,555 of record OX382238.1, on the reverse strand, counting down.
GTATTGACAAGAAAATACCTGTTACAGTTTTATTCATGGATATGAGTAAAGCGTTTGACCATGTCCCTTATGAACGATTATTGGAAAAGATTTCCAGACATGGAATCAGAGGAACGGCATATAAATGGCTGGAATCTTATTTGTCCGATAGAGTACAATCAGTGGAAGTGACGAAGTATAATGACCAAACTAGAACCTTAGAATCACTTCAATCTTCGTTTATGTTTAATAGATATGGCGTGCCACAGGGCAGTATTTTAGGGCCGCCATTGTTTTTGCTTTACATAAATGATTTCTCTGAAGTTATAAATCATAAATGTGTACTATTTGCTGACGATACTACAATTATAATCAAAGGACAAGATAAAAGTTCCTATGAACAAGAAATAAATATTGCTCTTCAAAGAACTATAGAGTGGCTAGATGCTAATAATTTAAAAGCTAATATTAATAAAACGAAGTTTATGCAATTTCATACCTATCGATCGAAACCGCTGGCCCTAAATATATCTTATAAAGGGGTCGCCCTGGCAGAAACTGACTCTGTTAAGTTTCTTGGAATAAATCTAGATAAATTTTGTTCATGGAAAAATCATATAAATGACATTTGTGCTAAAATAAATAATTGTATATACCCTTTGAAGCGTATAAGCTGCGAGGTATCTAGAAATGCCGCCATAACGGCCTTGCATGGCTATATAACCTCCACTCTAAGGTATGGTATTATCCTGTGGGGTCGTTGTGTGGAGATTGATCAAGCATTCGTAATGCAAAAAAAGTGTCTAAGAGCTATATTTAAGTTCAAGCAAATAGAATCATGTCGTCCATTCTTTAGGAAATATAAAATCTTAACTCTACCAAGTATTTATATATTAGGATCCTGTATATTTGTTTTCAAACATAAGAGACTTTTTCAAAGCTACAAGCTACTATGCCCCACGATCTATGTATAATAATAAGCTATTTCAACCGAGGACTAATCTCACAGTTACAGGCAACAACAGCTATATTATGTGCATAAAGTTGTAAAAAAAAAACCAAATTCTATAAAAACGTTACCATTTTCTAGATTTAAAAATAATTTGACGAGGTTTTTAATTGGAAAATGCTTTAGTGTACATGAATTTTTAAATTATAAATTGTAAGTTTTGTAAATTGCACGGTCATTTTAATTTATTATAGTTTCCTTTATTTCATTTTAAAACTTACAAATTACATTTTTAAATATTTTTACAAAAAGATTAAAAAAACATTTAAAAATATAAAAAATAGTAGCCCACCGGTATCGGGAACAGGGTCCAAGCTACCGGTGGTCAGGGCTCCAGAGAGAGGAACCTCCTGACAATGCGAGCCGTGTCCAGAAGTACCGCTTTCTGAATCAAGCCCTTGATCCAGCTGCCCAACGAGAGCCTCCTCAGGTGTTAGTCGAGGCTCTTGGCTATTAAGCCATTGGCTGTCACAACTATCGGCACAATGATCACTGAGTCCACATCCCACATGTCGACAACCTCGCGAGCCAAGTCAAGATACTTGATTTGTTTATCTTTCTCGGCTTTCACGAGGTTCTCATCATGCGGGACGGTTATGTCAACAATCATTGCGCGTCGCTCTGGTCGATCCACCACCACTATATCAGGCTTATTGGCAACAATAGTCCTGTCAGTGATGATGGATCGATCCCAGTACAATGTGATATTTCCATTTTCGAGAACTGGGTCGGGCTCATACCTGTAGTACGGGACCTCAGATTCCACAAGGCTGTATTTCAGAGCAAGTTGCTGATGGATTATCCTGGCTACCAGGTTGTGTCTATGCAAGTACTCTCCGTTAGCTAGACGAGAACACCCGGGGATAATATGCCTGATTGATTCATCCGGCCGGTGGCATGCCCGACAGATGTCAACCGTGCCGTCTTTCACAATAAATCTCCGGTAATTGTTCGTCATCATAACTTCGTCCATAATTGCACAGACAAAACCTTCGGTTTCTCCAAAGAGGTCACCGAAACGCAGCCAAGCTACGGACGCTAGTAGATCTACATCGGATCCATGTAGGGCCCGGTAAAAGCGTCCGTGAAGCTCCTTACTCTGCCATACTTCCATGCGATCATTAGTATCAAGCACTACTGGCTTGCGCCAGTTCTCTTTAGCCAAAGAGAGCGGGGTGAGGCCCTTGTCCACCGCGACCACATCTCGATGCATCGCCACGTCGGTTTCTAGGAAATATTCCCTGAGACTGCATATCTCGCGATTGTGGAGGGTCTTAGCGTTTAAAAAGCCTCGACCTCCACATTTTCGCGGGATATACAGCCTCATTACCGATGACCGTGGGTGATGCATTCGATTTGCAGTTAGCAGCGTACGGACCCTCCTATCCAGGGCGTCGAGTTCGGTTTGAGTCCATTTGAGTATGCCAAAAGAGTACATCAAAACCGGCATGACCCAACCGTTGAAGGCGCGCACTTTGTTTCCGCCTGATAAAAGACTATTAAATACTTTTTTCAGGCGGCCAAAGAAGCGCTCCTTCAACGATTGCTTCATGTCAGTAACATTGATGCCTAGCGCTTCCGACATACCCAAATACTTATAGGTTTCGGATGCGGAGAGGGCTCTAAGATTTGTGGAATCCGAGAGTTGGGTTCCCACGGTTTCCACGATCTCCCCTCGCTTTACATGCATGACCGCACATTTGTCAACACCAAATTCCATCCTGATGGCGCTACTGAAAGTTTCAGTAATTTTCAGTAGCTCCATCAGTTGCAAATTGTTGGGGGCAAAGAGTTTTAGGTCATCCATGTAGAGGAGGTGAGATATAACCTGACCACCTCTCCTCAGCCGATAGCTTAGACCTGAATCTTCCAGCAGCGTGCTTAGAGGATTCAAGGCTAAGCAGAACCAAAGCGGACTCAAACTGTCGCCCTGGAATATGCCTCACTCGATCCTTATCGGCTCGCTATTCCTTTGGATATTTCGACATCCTGGATAGCGAAGGACCGTCCTCCATTGCCCCATACACGTCATCAGGAAGGTGCGCAGAGTTGTATCTACTTTATACAATTCCAGCAACCTCATGAGCCATGTATGTGGCACCGAGTCATAGGCCTTCTTATAATCTATCCAACATGTCGACAGATCCTTTCGGGAACGACGAACCTGTTGGCTAATGGGCATATCAATGAGAAGTATCTCCTTAGTACCGCGGGACCCGTTCTTACATCCATTTTGAGAGACAGACATGATGGAGTTGCTGTCTATATGTTTATTAATTTTAGCTCTCAAAATGGATGTAAGAACTTTATAGAACGTCGGTAGACAAGTGATCGGTCTATAATTTCTGGGATCCGCGGTACTACCTGATTTATGGAGCAGGTGGGTTATTCCTGTCGTTAGGAACTGGGGCAGCGACCCTGACTCTAAGGCTGACTGGAACTGGGATGCCAACGGGGCGTGCGATCTTTGGAATCACTTTATCCAAAAGTTGTGCAGCCCGTCCGGCCCTGGAGATTTCCAGTTAGGCAACGGACGGACTGCACGAGCAATATCTTGGGGGCTAATACCAGAAACGGAGCCACTTATCATCAGATAAGTGGCTCCGTTTCTGGTATTAGTTCGCACGCTCGCTCGATCTTCCCAGTCCAATCTCCTTCGGTGTGACTGACAGGCACCGACCAGATGTTTTGCCAGAACGAACACATGGCGTCATCATCTGGTAGGTGAGTGTCAGTCACACATTGGTCCTGTCGTTCCCAATCCCTGTAAACCCACCTTTCGTCGCTCTGGAATGTGCGATTCTGAGTGTACCGCTCCACTCTCCGCCTGTACCGACGAATACGGTTTGCCCATGCACAGATCTTCTGCTTCAGGTAGTCGATACGTTCTGTGACGCGGGACAAATAATCTCGAGAACTAATATCAGTCCCCGAGAACGCCCGCCTCACAAAACGCATCACTCTAGGGCGAGTATTGCCCTCCCTGAAGCAGATTAGCTTGCCGATGAGTGCTCTAGTCTCCCCGATACGACGCTCAATCCTGCACTGCCAAGCTGGTACAGCTGGTTTTGGTCGTGTGGCTCTGTCACTGTTCGGGAATTTGACATGAGCCACACGACATGCCGCAACAGCCGCACAGTACAAGATTGAATGGGTATCGGTGAGGTCTTTGCTGTCGTTAAAGTAATTTGACAGCTGCGAGTCTAGAGCACACACCAGCGCCTTGTTTTTCTTGTGCATGGGCAAACGAGGTAAACGTGGTCTGAGTCCAGGCGGAATAGATCGGTACTCACGGAAAGCATCGTCCAAAGCGCTCCTCAATCTTACATTGCACTGGGAACTCACGGATATAGCCTCATCATCATCCTCTTTATCAACGCGGTTGGGTCGCGATGAAAAACTGGGTAAATTTTGCAGTTGCACCGCGACCAATGACGAAGCAGGCGCAACGTGGCTATTCCGTGATTCGAGGCGTAGTCGATCAAGTATAACGTCATCCAGCATATGGTTATGCTGGATAACCCGCACCAGATCCGACAGTCGTTGCGTTGACACGTTGACAGCTGGCTCGAGCACCTGAAACAGAGAGAGCATCCGACCACGGTACGCAGTCAAGTTACTTCCCCCCTCTGTAGCCCCAAAGTATGCTCGCATGACATACCCACCCGTGTTCCTTCAGTTGCCTGTGCCAGGGGCCACGGTATCTCTTTCGAACAACCCGCAGCCCCGGCGGCCCTAACGGACCCCGTCAGTTCGTGCTGACAGCTCTTTGAGGCGCGCGTGGAACACAACGCGCCGTCGACCCGGGCCTGGTCCTTACCGGGCGGCGAGCTGCCCATAGCTCGCCGCCCGCAAGCCCGCGCCTACGGTGGCCGGGAGTCGGCTGTTGACTCCCGTCCAGGGCGTCTCCTGCGGCGGCTACGAGCGCGAGGGTGCAGCGATTGCCTCTCCCTCGCACGCTCCGCCTCCTCCTTCGCGAGCATAACTGCTTCGCAGAAGGAGGTGACGGCCTCCCATTCACTCTCGCTCCGGACCATGGCCTGTATGAGGGCCGGACGCGAGAGGTCGCCGCCGCCGATCGCTGCCAAGAGGACACGGCGGGGTCCCGCCCAAGCCGGGCAGACCTCCACCGTATGCTCCACCGTGTCCTCCGGGCGATCCCCACAGTGGTGACACCCTGGCGTTTCCTCCCGCTTTATCCTGAACAGGAACCTCCCGAAACAACCGTGTCCGGTGAGGACCTGCGTCAGGCGGAAGGTGAGGGCGCCGTGGCGCCTCTCTAGCCACTCCTTAAAGAGGGGACTTATCGCCGCAATTGTGGCGTGCCCAGCGCTGGGTTGCGACAATCGCACTCTCCATGCCGCTATGAGATCCCGCCGGAGCTCTGTCCGCTGTGCCGTGATTTCTCGCGGCAGCGGAGCAACGCCCCGGCGTTTTGCCTCCTCTCGCCACTCCCATGTGTGGGCGAGGACTTTGGCCTCCAGATCCCATGGCGGCAATCCGGCAAGGAGGCTCGCCGCCTCAGCGGAGACCGTGCGGTATCCTCGAATGAGCCGGACAGCCATGACCCTTTGGGACGCGATTAACCGGCGGGCTGGTCGCCGCCTCAATGATCGCGCCCATATCGGTGCCCCGTAAAGGGCCATGGCCCGCACGACCCCCGCATAGAGCCTCCGGCAGGGGGCGTTTGGTCCCCCTAGATTGGGAAGGAGCCGCCTCAAGGCAGCCCCGGCCCGCTCCAGTCTGGGAGCCAAACGTCGGAAGTGCTCCACGAAATTCCACCGGCTGTCGAGGACGAGTCCCAGGTACTTCATCGTCAGCTCGACGCCGATGTGAACCCCTCCCGCCGTTATTTGTGAACCCGACGGTGGCGCGTCCCGAGGACCATGAAAACACATGGCCTCAGATTTGTGCAATGCCACCTCGAGTCCCAATTGCCGGATCCTCTCGACGATTGTCGCAACCCCGCGTGTCGCTGCTTCGGCCGCCGCCTGGTGCGACCTCCCCTGTGCCAGGACCAGCGTGTCGTCAGCGTAGCAAATTACGCTGACGCCATCAGGGAGGTCGGCGCGCAGCACCCAGTCGTACCCGATATCCCACAGATGCGGCCCTAGGACCGATCCCTGTGGGACACCGCACGACATCTCTCGCCGGTTCCACTCTCGCCGGTGACCGGGGCAGCGGGGACCCTATCAGAGGCCGGTGGGCCTCGGAGTCCTAAGCTGGCCGGTGGTCGGCCTCTTCCGCGTCGACGTACTGGTGGTGGTGTCGTCGGCGGTGAAAAGTATTCGTCGCTCGAGCTCGACGCAACTGCAGCGGCCGAAGTCACTGGACTCACGTCTGGAGCAGGATCCGGCAGCTGCGAGGCGGAGCTGAGCGACGAGTCCGAAGGTGTTGGGAGTGTGGTTTGAAGTTGTCGTGCCCGACTTCGTGTCAACATCTTTGTGTCATCTGCGTATTTTATCTTCATGCATCCTGGTATAGTACCAATGTAAATGTTATGATGCTAACTATTGGTCTTCAAAAATGGTATAGAGTAGATTTAAAAACATTATTTCTTAATTATTAATATTTGCAAAATATTAGAAAATATACGGAGTAAAATTTTTGTCACCGTCAACTTGACAGCCGGGCCACAGATTATATTGAATAATATAATAATAATAACTATTTGAATAATAATCTATTGCAACCTGTTGTTAAAGAAGTGTATGACGATCTTAAATCTATATCACCAGCTAATACAATGATGAACAATCCAATGGGGGCTCAGATGGGCTTGTCACCGGGTAATTATATATTATTATAGTTATTATTATTGTGTGCCGAATGTCTCCCATTATTGACACGATTATTATTGACATTTATGATTATTATTTTTATTATTTTTTCAATTTTATAGTGACATTTATTTAATTCAATGACACAATTTTATGGGATTATCTGTTTACTGATTACATGATTATGATCAATAATTAATTTCAATTAAATATGTAACCTTATTTTATATTTGCACGCCGAAATTAAGGGCAGAATAAGAGAACAATTCTGTACATTTTATCAACCTTCTGTACCTTATTTATGCAAATAAATGATTTTTTATTTTGATTTTAAGTACGACACTCATACTTATAATTAATGCGTAGGATATTATTTTACAAACATGCTGACTGATCTATAATTTCAATTGTTAGAATAGAATAGAATACTCTTTCTTATGTACAGATTAGACTATAGACTTAGAAATAGACTTATAAATTACAGACATAAATATATACATTTTACAAAGGGTGACACAATGAGCGGTCTTATCGCTAAGACCGATCTTTTAAAGACAACCTTTGGATGGATTAAAACAATTTTTTCTTACAATAAATTACCTAGATATTAAAGAAACTGGATAGCTAACATCAACACAAAAACTCGCACCAAAACCTAATAACTCAAAACGTGACAGCCAGATTAAGTCCAATGCAGGAAAATAACATCTCATTTCGTCACCGCGCCCAAGGTCTGCGAAATTGATAAACTTTTTTTGTTTACAGAAAATCTCATTATGTACGGCGAATAGTATTAAAACTCATTCCCAACAATTTTTGTTACGCAGTTAGACAATAGTTTTGTTGATCATTATAATTTTTTGCTTCCGACGGACACCTGCAGAATACAGAAATGTTCATTGAAAAAGTTATTTTTCATCTGCAGAGCTCAGAGTGTTTCCTATTGGAAAAGTTATGATACATCAAAGCAACAATATCTTCGCGGGATGTCAGCATGGCGTTTTATATTTCGATATTTTGGCTCAGATGTTTCAGTTTTAAAGTTATGTATGTTGGACTAAGTTTTACGGTTATATGACGTTCAACATGAATTTCATAAGCCTGAAGACTTAACACATGTGAGCTCAGCATTAGTTTTATAGTAGTAAAACAAAGTGTGCTAAGTAACATACACAAAAATTGGGTCATGTAAAGTTTGATGGCATAAAACTTGGGTACATTACCAGTCAACAGCGATGCGGAGTAATATGTCGACGCCGTATTTTAGTTTTTAATGGTTTTAGTTATTATAAATTTTAATAGTTTGTTAGTTTATTTAGTAGTAAAAGTGAAGCCGTTGGTAAAAAATAAAAAATTAATCATTCAACGATAAAACGAGAAAATATTCGGTGTGAATTGAGACAATACAGTAATATGACTGAAATTATTAGTGACCATTCAAGACCTACATCTCTAACAAAAATAGACGTTGCGATTGATCACAAATCGTTACTTTTTATCATTCCTGAAACATCTGCCCCTTGATCTCCCCAATTTCCGGCCGAAGCGCCTTCTTATTCCAAACTTTGACCAACTTTTGGGAGCGTTCAATATTATTACAATTTTTATGGGGGCTTGAGTATTTACATAATGATTAGGTGTTCTATTATTCGAAGAAGAGTTTTCGTGCGAAAATGTATTTTTAGTTTCAACAACAATAAATAAACTACATAGAAATTGATATATCAAATAGTGTATGTACTCTGGTGTATGGTCAAGATTCGAAGCTACCTAATTCGCAGATATGCTGACATACATAATGTATATAACAAGTGCAGAAATTATTTGGAAATCCTGCATCGTAAGTGTCCGAATTATAACAATAAAAACCCATCCTAATCTACACTGTTACAATTTTTTATTAGAAAGAGAGAAAGAAAGAAAGAAAAAATGGTTATTTGCGGTAAACATGACGCAAAAAAGAACATAAAAAAGGAAAGAAAAAAAAAACAATTCAAAATGGTTGACATGCGTCACATCCACGCAAAACGGCTATCGATCAGCATTATGCATTATGCTCATTATTAATTATTATTATTACAATTTTATATTGTTTAACAAATTATTTCTTTTTAATAACGTACCTCACTGCCGACAAAATATGTGAAAGAATTATGGCGACGACGGAATAAGGTGAATGATCGAGCATAGTGAAACTGTCACAAAGCATAGGTAATATTATAACAATTTCCATTGCCGAACAGAAAAGCAATTGTTTCAATTCTGTGCTATGTTTAATAATTCGCAATACAATATGATCGAATTATGTTAAAGCCACGTAACGGACATCAAAAGGCCAATTCTCATAATTTAAAACGTTCAAAATCTAGTCGCAGTCTCATCTCGGCGACAAATAAATGTCAAAAATTTGTCAAAGTGTAGAGAAATTAGAGGTATTTTTGACAGATTGAGACTGAGATCAGACTGTGAACGTTCTTAAAATTACGAGAATTGCCCCTCTGTTGTGTGTCAATGCTCTGCAGAACTACGGATATAAATCCAGTAATGAGGAAATTAATATTAATTTATCCATGGACACGTTCTTGTGTGTGCTTATTGTTAATTTCCATTGTTGTTGTATTTATTCAGATTAGATTATTGTAATGTTTGCTGTCGGGAGGATGAATGCATGACGTTCGATTTTACGGTCTCCAAAGTAGATAGAACTATATCACGTATAATGTACACCATAAATATTATAGATATTACAAGGGGTGGCAGAATGTGCGGTCTTATCGCTAAAAGCGATATTTTAAAGACACCTTTGGATGGAGGAGAGACAATACTGCAGGTAGTCTGTGGTGTACCATTTACATATATACAATAAATACATACACACATAAACATACATTGTAAAGAACATAAAAATGAGATAGTGTTATTAAACATAATTTAAAAAATGGACAAAGGTTTAGATTAATGTAAAAGAATGTAGACAGTTAGTGGAATACAAAAATTTAAAAAGCAACATTAAAATTGGACATTAACCTAAAAATAACAAGGGACAGGTAAGTACGCAAAAATATTCAAAGAAAGAAAGAAAATACGTTTATTTGCGGTAAACATGACGCAAAAAAAACATAAAAACAAATAAAGAAAAAAAAATAAGAAATGGTTGACATGCATCACATCCACGCAAAACGGCTATCGCTCAGCATTATGCTGCGACCCTATGCAAGACTGAGCCCCAGCGCTGGTTATCAGCGACAGCTGGCGCCGACGTAATGACGTCGCCCGGTGCAGCAAACAATTATTCATCAACAAGTAATAAAACAATTATTTTAATTTTTAAAGTACGCTGTACCAGTACAGCGTACTTAAAGTAAAATAATACAATTTAATTTAAATGAAATAGAAACAAACAGGAATATAAAAAAGCAAAAAAAGGAATTATACATGCTAAGAGAATATCATCCTCAACAAACGTTTTACGCTTTATGTAGAGGCAACATTTCGAAATTTCCTATTCAACGTTATTCATCATCATTATACGAGTACATCGCCGAGGGTAAAGCTCCAGTGATGAGAAAGATAGCCAGCATTCTTCGTGCCTATTATTGCTAACCATCGCACCAAGCTATGCGTGATTCTACTACCAATGAATCTATCTCTTATTGGTCCAACGAGATTGGATCCGAGCTGAAGACCTTATTAGGGATTAGGAGCCTATTCGCAGACCTAGTTTATTTATTTTTTGCCTTTTCGTCATATCTGTCCGGCTGCCAATGAAGAAAACATGTATTGGGTCGCTGTGGAATTACTTTTTGATAAAATCCGTCTCGAAATTCGGATAAAATATTATTTCACAAGCGGATTATTCTCTCTATATGTGTGTCTTGAATTAAATACAGAATGTAATAAAAGGTAAAATTTAGGAGGTGAAACTGCTTATGGAAATCATAATATGATATGTGTTTTTGTGAAGAATAGACTTATTTATCTTAGAAACATAGTAGTTTCTAAAGATAAATTTGTAGATATTATAATTTAGTTGAACAGAGCTATTGATGTTTAATAGAGCAAGTATTTTTTGTTTATGGGTATATTTTTCTTTGCCTAGCTCTTTGGGGTATTTAAACGCGGTGTTATGTATCTGGTGATCTATTCTAGGAAGAACCAGCAAAATGTCAGGACATTTTGCTGGTTCTTCCTAGAATTGCATCACACATTTCAAAATGCATTTATAAAGGTCAATCAGGATTGACCCTTTATAAATGCATTTTGAAATTTTCGACTACTTTTATTTCAAGCTGCTACATCGCTAGTGTTTAAGGGTAAGTACAAAATATACCGCAACTAGGGCCCATTCACACGTAGCACAACCACACCACATCGCAGCTACAAAATGTGGTCAAGCTGGGCTTCTTGCAGTTGCGTTGTGGTGCCTACAAAACGTGTATGTGGCTGCGTTGTCGCTAGTGTTTGCGATGTGGCTGGCCGCTAGTTCACGGTGTTGCTGGTGATTGCGTTGTAGTTGCGACATTGCTGCGATGTGGTCGGTATCACAATACCGACCACATCGCAGCCATGTCGCAACTACAATAATTATCAACCACGGCATTATCGACCACGTGTGTGCACGTGGTCGATAATGACGGAAAAATGTGCTCTGTGTCAAATTAATGAATTTAACTATTAATTTTCATACAAATTAGCGCCCGATAACGTGTTGTGGTTGTGGTACGTGTGAAACAAGCCTTAATTTTACGAAGAAGACTACAATGAAACCTATAAATTGTAGTCTTATCAAGAACAAGAAGAAGTGCTGAAGTAGTTTTATTGTTTTAAAACTGTATTTGCTTATTAAGAAAAATGGTTGAAGTTTTCTTATTTACTAAGTTACTCGGTATTGTCTCATGTTGTTAACTATTTCTTTAGTTTTAGTAGCTATAAAAGTCTTCGTTTGTACTTAAATAAACCTAATAAGAAAATTAACGTAGAAAAAAATGTTTATTCTGCACAAACTAAACGCACATTACAAAAAAAAGACATAAAATAAATACATACAAAGTAGCCAAAAGCCTCGGTTTCAAGTAATTAAACTTTAACAATTTTGTCCATTGCTTGATGACAAGAAGTGTAACCAGTCCCTACTTCATTACATTTTTCAAACTAGCTACTTCGACTTAACGTGTCAAGTTCTTCATAATGTTTCTAACAGCATTATTCTTATCCGGAGGATTTTGCGACACGTACCTCTTGTATAAATAACTCAGAAACTTACTAAGATAATGCAACTAAGTTAAGAGTTTATTCGCTAATTCTAATATTTCCTGAGCCGCTTAAAAAGTTCGTGTTTTATCTCTTGTCGCTTTAATTGGATTCTTCGCAAATGGTTTACATAGAGCGACTGCTTATTTTTTTCGGTACATGGTTCATTATCATTTGTCTAGCTTTTTCTGACTATATTGGTGTCGGTTTACAGTCTAACTGATTACCAGTATATAACAGGAACGACTGCCTGTCTGACCTCCACAACTCAGGTACTGGGTAACACAATACCCCTTGGTAAGACAGGTTGCTAAGGACCTACTTATGAAATAGAAAGTTCATTTTGATTTGATATTTTCTTCAATAAACGTTATTCTGTATTGGTATCTAACAAGTTGTTAGTATGGTTTCTATTCCTCTATAAAATCCAATTTAATTTGCGAGAATTTGAGACGCTTCGAGGTATATCCGTATTTTCATTAAAATCGGTACTATTGATGCCATTTTAAATGGTACCTACTTTGCTTTTAATAAAAGACCAACATCTTTTTATTCTTTAGAAACTAAAAAAAACTTTTTGAATTACATTTTTTACCCGACTGTGCGGCTACAAAGACAGTATTTAGTTTTTCATGCGTGTCGATGTATCATGGGATACTTTATACCCTCGAAGCATCCTAAAAGCTGGATTGGTTTTAATACATAAGGTGTGTCGTCCGGGTTGCCCGATAGTTAAAGGCTAGGTTTCGTTTTTATAAATCCAAAATTACGGATTGTAGACATCAATAAAAAGTTTTTTTTTTTTTTTGTAATTTTAGTATTAATAAAGTGCTTCAAGTGACGATTTCAATAAAAACAAAAAATAGAAAAAAAAACAACTGCAACTAAAAGTTCAAAATATCAAATCTGAGATTGAACTAATGTTACGGCCACCAACTGCATCATGTTTTGAACTTTTTAGTTGCAGCCGAATATTTTCAAGAATTTTAATTACAAGTCTTCTAAATATGAAAAGTAGCCAAGGAATATTGGAATATGTACCTATCTGCCTAGTCGTCGCCCCGAGCCTCGCAATTACAGACTTGGCCTTTTTCCAATTTTCAATTATCCCTTATTTACCACTAGCGGAAGAAATAAACATAAATTCGACGACTAAATACAGACTTTTTTTTCTTCCTCTCGGTAGCATTTTCCGGCCTGTAATTATTTATAGAGACGGCTATAAAAAAAAAAAACTGAGCCAACGATGGGTTTCAATGTTTTTGATCCAAGCTATGATGTCAGAGTTGTTACTTTTTTACTGTATTTAAGATCAGAAGCCTGTAGTCAAGTAGGTTGTTAGCTTTGTTACATTTTGAAGGAATAATGATGAACGTCATTATTCCTTCAAATTGTAACAAAGCTAACTACATAATACTGGAGAGTTCCTTACCAACTCCAATGTTTTCCACACAACGCGAGACAAAAATCAGCGGGGTAATTGCGTAACACAGTAACAATTACATTGCTTTATAATTTGAAAATTCGACAGCATTCATTGCGGTATTTACGCTGTCGAGCAGACCAATTTTTCAAACATATGAAGCGATGGCTTAGGAATTTCCTCCTTCTGATTGTAAAAGAAAGTGTGTGACGCAATTAAGGTGCAGTTTTCTATTGTCTTTCAAATTCACAATTCTATTCCCATTCTAAATATTATATAAGGCCAGTTATAAAACTGAACGGTTTCTTTTGGAACAGAAACTCGGTAATTGACTGAATAACTATCCGGAATCAAAAGTTACGTATTTGTATGCGGACCGATCGTATATTTATGGTAATTTATGTCGGCGACCCGGTGTAAAACTTTCACAAGCCCGAAATCGTATTTAGAGCAGTCGGATGGAGCCATCTTTATTAGTTCGGGAGCTAGACGTTATGTCATCAGATCATCTGACGGTTTTCAATAAAAATATCAAAAGTGATTTGCATGGGAATTGGTATGTTCATGTCTTCATGAAATAGTAAAAGGGAGAATTTTCGAAAACAATGTTATAGCTGCAATTTTACATCACGCGAATTTAACTTCACAAAACACGAATAGCTGGAGACTATTCCATATACCTACTGGGCCTTTATTTGATACTAGTTGCACCCCGCGGTTGCATCCGCATAAGTATCAATCCCGAAGGAATATCGGGTTAAAAAGTATTTTATGTCCTAGTTCTGCTGATGGTCTAATTGTGTGTCAAATTTTATCCAAATCCGTTCAGCCGTTTTAGCGTGAAAGCATAACAAACAAACATACAAAAAAGTCTAAACTAAATCAAATCTAAATTTAAAAAGAAATATTTTAGAAAAAGTTGTTGGAAGAATAAAATCATACTATTTTTCATGACATGAAAACGTTCCTTACTTCAATGAACATTGTGCACATTAATCAGATCACCCAATTATATATCGTACACGAGCTCCTATACTATCAAGATACTCCTGATAAAAAGAGTAGTTTTACCCTCCCAAATTTTATCTACAAACTTTATAGGTAAAAGAGATCAACAGAACATTAGCATTGAGACTCCGAAATATTCGTACAACTAGTATTTTTTTGATGTTATTTTGACGTGCGTTTCGCGACGTAGATTCGTATTACTTTTGTGTATTCACTGTTGAATATAATACTTCGTACAATTGTTGCGTTCTTTGTCATGTAGGGTATTTCATTTCACAGTGATGTTTTGTCTAGCCACGCGCATTTATCGTCGTTTGTTCACATATTTTTTTGACACGATTCACGGAACGTTCCTAAAAAATAAAGCTGATAGATTCTCAGAATATCATTTAGGGTGTAATCAAATATTTTTTGTGCGAATTTTTATTTAACGCAACCATTGGGATTTTTTGAATTCTAAAATTTATTTGTTATTTATTATCTTCTCGTAACTACATTTAAAGCCAACTTAGGGATACAGTTCAATAATTTATACTAAAACAAAAATTATTACGTATACAGGCTGATTTTTTAAAGACCAGCCAAATTTAAGGATGTGGTACAGACCATCAAACTGAACAACTTTCTCCATGGGACAAATAGCGTAATCGCGAAAATTTTATCAACTGTCCCATAGAAAACTTCAATACCTACTCGACCTAAATGTATGGGACGGCTGAATTTTTATTCGCGATTACGATGTTGGTCCCATGGAGAAAGTTGTTCAGTTTAATGGTCTGTACCACATCCTTAAATTTGGCTGGTCTTTAAAAAATCAGCCTGTATATCATTTTGACATTACAAACAAACGTTTGTAATATCAAAATAACAGCTTTTTACTAAATGCATAATATGGCATATACGGTGCTTATAAGAAATACAAATAAATAAAATGTAATGTCAAAATAACAACTTTTTACTGAATGCAATTATGAAAATAAATAAGATACTTCAAAAAAAATTTTTTTCTATTGTTTGTCTGTCTCTCTGTTAGTTCCGGCTAGTCTCCTAAACATCTGGACCGCGCATTTTTATGAAATTTGGTATAGGGATACTATGAACTATGGGTAAATACTTAGGAATTGTTATCGCCAAAACCGCGGCTGCAAGCCAGTACACTTTAGAACAGACAAAAAGCAATTTACCCCTATTTTTCCGCACAATCTGCTTTCTTGTAAACGAGTTACCTTAAAGCTCACCTCTGCAAAGTCAAACAAGAAAATACAACACACAAAATGCACACAGAATAAAACTAGAAAATAATACAACGCAATCGATTAAAGTCAGCAATAATGGAGTTTTATTGATGTCAATACCGTTTCTACAATGGAAATCGTAACCGCCAGCTACCATTGTGTCAATAGTATCCAGTGACCAAATACAAACGAATTAAATCAACTCGTAACAAAGGGAAACCTTTTCCCATTAGGCAAAAGTAAACTTTAGTAATTGAGTTTGAATTGCTTTAAAGATTTATTCGCACTATGTTTGTGTGCCGGCCTATATCGAAAAATTAAACGGATCCCACATTTTAATTGAATTCTAATTGAAAAAGGGCGACCTTTTCCGGTGAAGAGTGAATTTAATTTACGAATATAAAAGTGTGAAGAATAATAGGAAACCGTTTGGGAGGTTACCGTTTACCGATAATCGATAACTTGTATTTTTTTTTTATTGTGGTCACTTTTTAATGTCGGAAAAGTTTCCGATACCGACGCTGTTACTGTGAACGTTTCTCGGGAAAAGATGCTTTCCATTTTTGCGATAGTATTTTTCTGAAATTTTTATTATAAAGAAAGAAGAAAGAAATAAAGAAAATGCATTTATTTGCGGCAAACATGACGCATGAAAAAAGGACATAAAAACACAAAAAAAAAAACAAGTATAAGTTAATGCGTAAGTTGATGCGTAAGATTATGTTTTTGGTTTCTATGTCCATCATCACTACCTTGCCCTTATCCCAATTTATTTCTTCCTTATTACTTATCTCAATTTTTATCCCACTGCAACATGATTATTTCTTCCATACTTCTTTATGTGTTCTTCTTGTTTTCTTGATTTATTTTTTTTGGTATATTGAAAATAATACTTTTTTATTAATTCTTTCATAATGACAATAATAATTTTACTTACAAAGAACTTAAAATGAAACCAGTAAGTTTAAGTATGTTTTGAATTTAGTGTTAAACTGGGCCATTTAATTTAAGTTAAATCGATCGATGTATGTAAACAGTGAAAGACGCTCAATAAATTTTGAACGTGAGCAACATCTTTTAGAATGTCGAGAACCCGAAATACAGTGTTTCGTTGGACATAAACTAATGACCCCATGTTAAAAAGAGGATGATGTCAAAATATAAAAGGTGAGAAAATATATCTGATCTTTATAAAGAACGACGTAAGGTGATAACTCTGCATACAGAGTTATCATCTTACGACTGATGATTCATCTCTATCTAGCCTTTTCCCTACTATGTTGGGGTTGGCTTCCATTCTAACCGTATGCAGCTGAATATCAGTATTTTACATGGAGCGACTGACTGTCTGACCTTCACAATCAACTCAATCAATTTTGGGTTCTGACTACCCGTAACGACTGTCAAAGCTCAACGAATGACAGCCGATTAAAAACAATAAATTGTGTATAGCCATCGGACTGCAATATTACATAGGTATATGAAGATTGCAGATCTTACCATTTGTAATAGGTATTTTTCTCCGATATATGAAGCAGTGTGTAAATACTCAAACATTTGGTTTCAACAACCCAATTTAAAATAACACAAATTTCTTATTGAAATATTAAACAAGTTATTTTCTTTTTACTACTACAACATTGTTGAAAACTTATCTCATTATTCTTTAGACAACCTCAAATTCACATTTAAGACAGATAATACTTTGTAAAAAACAAAACAAGTCAAAACTTCGTAGACTAAACCACATTTATTTTTTATCTTAAAACAACATATTTCTTTCTCTATTTACTGAAGTCCCCTTGTTAAACAAGCTTTAATTAAATACGAAATAGTACACTTGAGTGGCAGAAATGGGGAGGCAACCCTTCTCCTCGCAAAATTAATGTAGTGGAATTAAATTTAACTGTACGCAGATACGTAGAGTAAGTACCATGTTAAAATTATTCAAATCAAATACTATTTTCATACTGTGTATTGTTTGGAGAAAATGAGTCTGATTTTTGCATGTTATTCAAAAATATGTGATTTTAGGCAAAGAGTAGACCCTCCTTCTCTGAAATACTAAATGAGTTTAGGTTTATTAACGAACTTTGCATGAAGGCGAAATCTATCCGTCTGTCACCGTTTCACGCATTTAAGGGGAAACGGATTTCGATAAAATCTGGCACCCTATTAGACAATAACCTGGGTTAGGACGTGGGACACTTTTGATCCCGGTATAGTACGTTCCCGTGGGAGAGTGTCCGACCTCCACGTAGGCGAAGCTGCGGGCACAAGCTTGTATCTCATAATTTGGTCGGTCTCACCTACCCCTTACTCCCTTACCCCTCACTACCTTTTTCTGATCAAAACCTAATCCCAGGCACTGTACCAATCTAACTTCTTTTTTAAAAGAAAAATCTAGGTACTGTCGCACTTGATACTTGTTCGAACAAATGAGTCGGCCAATTACTAGTTCTAGACGTACCTACCTAAACTAAGTAACCTACTATCGCCCGCATCAAAAATAACACAATTATCAACTTCTATGAGGAAAATCATAATAATTATTAAATTAAGCAACGGTTTCAACGGTTGATTAAACTAAAATTTAATTATAAAAATATAAAAAAGTAGTTGGTAATAACTTACAATTTAAACATTTTTAAAGCATAGTGCTTTAATAGCCTTTTAAAAGTTCATAGAGATTTTGATTCCCTAATCACTTTAAGTAATTGATTACGGAGTTAAGCTCCCTAATGTACGACAGTCCTTCTAGTAAGTCGTAGTTAGTACATCAAATGAGGTACACGGTAAGGTGGATGTAAAGCCTATCTGTTGCCATGGAGAACATACAATTTTCCCTTTACGCCCCGTCTAACCTTACAATCAGTGTAAAAGCTTTTATCTCTTCTCTATAAATATAAATCACGCTTGTCTGGTTTGCCTATTACTTTGGAACTTGCATGTCTATATCATCTTTAACGTCGCATCATGCTATTTAGAAAAGTATCGATACTTTTTCTCTTTGAAGATTTATCGATAAAAGTTTGCGTAGGTAGTAAAGTACGGCTGAACGGATTTGGATAAAATTTGGAACACATATTTTTTACTAGCTGTGCCCCGCGGTTTCACCCGCATAAGTTTCTATCCCGTGGGAATATTGGGATAAAAGTATCCTATGTGTTAATCCTGGTTGTAAACTATCTGTATGCCAAATTTCATCCAAATCCGTTGAGTAGTTTTTGCGTGAAAGAGTAACAAACATCCATCCATCCATCCATACAAACTTTCACGTTTATAATATTAATAGGATAGGATTGGACATCTACTGTTGTTAATATTCAATGACATTCTTAATGTTTATTTATTATTTATTTATATTATATACTTTATTGTACACCACAAAAATACATAGCAAAAAATGTAATATGTGTGCTGTTTTTGCATAATAAATCTGAGGTAGGTACTCGTAGAAATGCAAGACTGATTGTCTGACAGAAATCGGCCCAAAACATGTTTGAGAATAATAATATTTTACAATTCAGGGATTCAAGGATTTCGCAGTTGCATTGAGAGAGAATTTTTTAATCCCCTGCGTACAACAGGGCTGGGTTGAAGTTTAGAGATCCGAATGAAGCCATGGGTAACAACAACCAAGGCCGTCTTTGTAGGAAATGTATATGATACCTTTGCACGAACAGGAAGGAAAAAGCATGTGACATATTTTAAAGTATAAGAAAAACTCAATTTTCTTTTTCTTAACGACACATTGAAAGAGGAAAAAGATGTTTTCCTCACACGTGTATTCAAAAGTATTCCTTTTATTCGTGTTAAAAGAAGTCACATTCTTTTCTTTCGATCCTTGATTATAAACCTTAACTTTCAAACATAAAGTTCATTATCGTTTGCAATATATTTACTACCTTTTTTTTTTTTTGGTTGCGAAATCATCAAATGATCTCTCCCGCTCTGGGCTGAGCGGAAGGGCGTGTCAGACTTTTACTGACTAAAACCCACCCGTGTTCCTTCAGTTGCCTGTGCCAGGGGCCACGGTATCTCTTTCGAACAACCCGCAGCCCTGGCAGGCATCGGCCCTAGCGGACCCCGTCAGTTCGTGCTGACATCTCTTTGAGGCGCGCGCAGAACACAACGCGCCGTCGACCCGGGCCTGGTCCTTACCGGGCGGCGAGCTGCCCATTGCTCGCCGCCCGCAAGCCCGCGCCTACGGTGGCCGGGAGACGGCTGTTGACTCCCGTCCAGGGCGTCTCCTGCGGTGGCTAGGGGCGTGAGGGCGCAGAGATTGCCTCTCCCTCACGCGCTCCGCCTCCTCCTTCGCGAGCATTACTGCTTCGCAGAAGGAGGCGACGGCCTGCCATGCACTCTCGCTCCGTACCATGGCCTGGACCAGGGCCGAACGCCAGAGATCGCCGCCGCCGATCGCCGCCACGAGGACACGGCGGTGCCCAGCCCAAGCTGGGCAGACCTCCACCGTATGCTCCACCATGTCTTCCGGGTGATCCACACAGTGGTGACACCCTGGCGTTTCCTCCCACTTTATCCCGAACAGGAACCTCCCGAAATAACCGTGTCCGGTGAGGACTTATGTCAGGCGGAAGGTAAGGGCGCCATGGCGCCTCTCTAGCTGTGGCTAGAGGTGGAGGTTTGAGGTGTGCCTCAAAGAGAGGACTTATCGTCGCAATTGTGGCGTGCCCAGCACTGGGTTGCGACAATCGCACTCTCCATGCTGCTATGAGATCCCGCCGGAGCTCTGTCCGCTGTACCGTGATTTCTCGCGGCAGCAGAGTTACGCCCCGGCGTTTTGCCTCCTCTCGCCACTCACATATGTGGGCGAGGACTTTGGCCTCCAGATCCCATGGTGGCAATCCAGCAAGGAGGCTCGCCGCCTCAGCGGAGGCCGTGCTGTATCCTCGGATTAGCCGGACGGCCATGACCCTTTGGGACGCGTTCAACCGGCGGGCTGGTCGCCGCCTCAGGGAACGCGCCCATACCGGTGCCCCGTAAAGGGCCATGGACCGCACGACCCCCGCATAGAGCCTCCGGGAGGAGGCGTTCGGTCCCCTTAGATTGGGCAGGAGCCACCTCAAGGCTGCCCCGGCCCTCTCCAGTCTGGGAGCCAAACGTCGGAAGTGATCCACGAAGTTCCACCGGCTGTCGAGGACGAGTCCCAGGTACTTCATCGTCAGCTCGACGCCGATGTGAACTCCTCCCGCCATTATTTGTGAACCCGACGGTGGCACGGATGCGTCATCGTCGGGTCGAGGACCATGAAAACACTTGGCCTCAGACTTGTGCCATGCCACCTCGAGTCCCAATTGCCGGATCCTCTCGACGATTGTCGCAACCCCGCGTGTCGCTGCTTCGGCCGCCGCCTGGTGCGACCTCCCCTGCGCCTATATTTACTACCTTGATTGAAAATAAAAGTAAAACATAATTTCTAAGCAATAAGGTTGAAAAACCTATGTTGCATTTTTCCGACTGATCTTGATCTAATACTGTACTTGATCGAAGTTCTTTTCTTTATAATCTTTACGGCACACAACCTCACTGTGGGAATGTGTATTAGTGGATTGCACTCGCAGTAAGGAAATACCATCTTCTAAGTAAATGAAGTATATTCTCACCAATATTCAGTCGTAGGCAGGAGCATGTTATTGTCGTCTTAACGCGACCCGAGCCCAGAGGAAAGTGGACGAGACCTTCAATCAAAATGAATGTGGCTACCGAGAGCGCACGTTAGTGATGTTCCTATTATTATTATTTAGTAACTTTTAGTATTGGGATGCCAACATGCTCCGGCCTTACGAGAGGAAAGAGAGAAACAATAAATCAATAATTCTAGCTACCCTAAGCTAGCAAAACAAAAAATATAAAAATCAATAAGCACTATCATCTATAGGTAAGATACAAACTTTTGTAACAGATCGCACATGGTTATTTCCCTTTGAATTTGTGACCTCTACTGCTCTTACAAGACCATCATGGCCAGGAAATAATTTGGTAACTCTGGCCATAGGCCATGATATTATGGGTACATTATCCTCCTTTAAAATGACAATTGTTCCTATCTTAATGTTAGGCAAGACATCTAACCACTTAGATCTATTTTGTAATGTATTAAGATACTGCTTATACCACATTTTCCAAAAAGAGTGCTTAACCTGATTACATAATTGCGAAAACTTGAGTCTATTTTGAGGAACAGTAGTTACATCATTTTCAAGATACATTGTTAATGAATTTCCTATTAAAAAGTGACCTGGTGTTAAGTAGCTAAAATCATTTACATCAGATGACATAGGAATCAGAGATCTGGAGTTCAATGTACATTCTATCTCTATTAATACAGTGTTTATTTGTTCATATGTTAACAATTGCTTTTGTAATACTCTTCATAAAAAATATTTAGTCATTTTTACAGCGGACTCCCACAGCCCGCCAAAGGTCAGGAATACGTTGGTATAAAATGAAAGTTTATGCCTCTCTGGGCTGCAAATTGACATACAAGTCTTTGGTGACTCTGTGAGGAGTGTAATTGATAAAGTTCAGTTAATTGGTTCCTTGCGCCTTTGAAAGTACTAGCATTATCACAGTAGATTTCTTTGGGTAATCCTCTTCTAGAAACAAATCTTCTTAGGCAAGCGAGATAGGCATCTGACGTAAGATCTGATGTGATTTCGAGGTGAACTGCCTTTGTAGCGAAACACACAAATACGCAAATATATCCTTTTCTTACCAAGGAGCGTCTCACGCGCGAGAGTCTGATATCAATAGGCCCAGCGAAATCTACCCCGACTTTCTCGAAGGGGCGACTCATAGCAGTCACTCTGTCAGCTGGCAAGGAACATATCAGCTGTTTAGAGGCCTTTGCATATTACACAGTTAAGAATCATTTTTTTTACATCCATTAGTTATGCAATATTTTTTATTTAAATTACACAGTAATAATTTTGGACCCGCATATAAAAGCTTTTCATGTTCAGCTCTTATAATACAATTAGTAACATGCGATTCTTTGGGTAAGATAACCTGATGTTTGTGAGCATATGGAATATTAGAATGATGTAGCCTTCCACCTATACCTGAACTATCTATAAAAGGACATAAGCTTTGTAAAGGACCTTTTACACTTTTATTGTCTTTCAAACATTCAATTTCGTCTTTATAATATATTTCTTTTTCATTCTTAATAAGCAAAATTAAGGCATTATTCAATTCAGAACTTAAGAGATATTTGTAAGTTATTTTTCCACCCTTTATGTTATTAATAAACCGCATTACATAAGCCAATGTATTTTTTGTGAATGCTAGAATATTTGCGTATTTGATCGAAAGCATTGCTATTACCTGAAGACAGTTGGCTGGCGGAAAATGCTGACCCGGTTTTTTTCTTCAGGCAAGTTTGTAGGTAAGTCTATTTTAAAATTAAATTTATATTCACTGTCATGCAAAAATTCTGGGCCATCCCACCACAGGCTGTAGGCATGAAGCTCACTAGGCGCAACACTCCTACTGATATAATCTGCAGGGTTTTTTTCAGTGTTTACATATAGCCACTGACAGTTAGGCATATTTTTAGCGATTGCCCTTACCCTATTGGTAATGAAAGCATTAAGTTTTATGGGTTCTGTGTGCAACCATGCAAGAACAATTTGTGAATCCGTAAATAAGTAAACGTTGCTTATATTATGCTTTAATTGCAGCGTGCAATAAACCTTTGCCATAAGTATGGATAGAAGCAGAGCAGCGTTAAGTTCTAAGTGCGGTACAGTTTTGTTTTTTTTTAAGCGGATTTATGCGTGATTTTGAGCCCAGCAAATACATTTTAACTTTACCATTATGATTTGTAACTCGCAGGTACACACTGCATCCATAAGCCGTGGCACTGGATGCATCTGAAAACCCTATTAATACAATTTTGCTTGACTCAGTTACATTTATATTTTTATTAATTAAAATTGGCTTCACTTCAGCTAGACTGAAAGAGAATTCGTGCCACGCTTTCCTAATATCATCATCAGGCGTGGAATCCCTTTCAATCTTGGAAGACCATAGTCTTTGCATTATAGCTTTTGCTTGTACAATAATGCGACTAACAAAGCCCATGGGATCAAACATTTTCCCTATACTCGTACAGGAGAAAACATCTCTCTTTGTAAAATTATGATTATTGAATGTTTTTGGACAGGACATTTTAAATTTATCGACCTTAATCATCAATTGTAAGCCCAAAGTCTTTAAATAATAATCATCGCTTTGTTAGCTCTAAATTATCAAAATGCTGTTCAGCTGAAGGAATATCAGACAATAATCTAATATTATTGGATGACCATTTATGTGTATGAAAGTTATTTCAAAAGCTGGCGAATCTGCGACTTAGCCTCTAAGATAGTATTCAAGTCATTATCTGCATATAGAATGTCATCTACGTATGTACAATTCTCTATAATGAATTAAGCTAGTGGGAAAGTGTATTTATTCTGTGCCGCTAGTTCTTTAAGACAACCAGTGGCCAGATAATTTGAACTTTTCAACCCGTATGTGACCATGTTAAGCTAAATGCATTGGATTGGCTCATCCGGGCTATGTCTCCACAGTATGTTTTGTAAGGAGGTATGTTCCGGTGTTACACGTATATTTCTAAACATTTGTTTTATGTCAGAGGTAAATGTTAAATCACCACAACGAAATAATAACACTATCTCAAACAAATCTCTTTGAACAATGGGTCCATTTAAAATCATTAAGTGACACTTTTTTGTTAGTTTTCATAGAGCCATCAAACACTGTACGCAGCTTAGTGGTTTTACTGTCAGGCTTTAATACTGCATGATTTCTTCTCCAAGCTTAAAAATATTTTTAATGCAAGATTAAAAGAGTCCCCTAAAGAATCATTGACTTCACTAAGGGGTAATTTCAATGGTAAAGCGACTTCAAAACAACTTTCCTTTATCTGAACAGTGTTATTAAAAATGTATTCACAGAGCTCTTGCTCTGATGATCTTTCATCATAGATTTTTGGAACATCTTCTGTTTTCCAAAACTGAGCTATGGTTTCATTAATATCTGACTCACATGTATTACATTTTAAGCTTACTTTGTTGCAGACTTTTGATAGATTAGTGTGTGGCAGGGTACCTCCAACAATATATCCAAACTGAGTGTTGACAAGATGCGGTTATGGACTGCTGGCCTCTGGTACAGACAGCTGGCGTTCACGCAGCGCTGGCAGATCTGAAGGCAGCAGCGCCTGAAAATCAACCTTAGCTGGTATGTACTTTAAACTGATCATCAGCCAGTTTAGTGCTTTTAGGCATCAAAATGTGTGCGGTATTGAATTTATATTGAGGCAAGTTACATGTTATTTGTTCAACAACATGACATGTGGCCGCAACTTTAAAGGGGTTGGTTAATGAATGGATTTCTAGAGGTAAGCAATGCTTCAACCTCGTTTTTTAATTAGTGATACCCACTACATTGACTTGACTACGAGCAGGTTGCAAATCAAGCAGCTGTAATGCCATTTGTGTAATAAAGGTCAGCTGGGATCCATGACTGTCAAGCAGGGCTTTAAGATGGACTTCAGCGCTGTCCCGAGCGACAAGTTTCACCTTAGCTGTGGGTAAAAGAACATCATTATTATTGTTATTGCTTGCCGCTAATGATACAGTTGACGCTGAGCCAGTGGTTGGTATATTGCATACATTTTTGTCTATGCCACAATGTAGCAGGGTATTGTGTGCTTCCTTGCACTTTGCACAGCGGAAGTGATATCTGCACTTTCCAGTGTGAGTGCCTACACAAAGATTGCACAAGCCTTTTTCCTTGGCAAACTTTACTCGCTGATCTATGTTCAGTAATTCAAAACTGTTACAAGAATAAAGATTATGTTTCCACTTACAGTATAATAAGCATGAAGGCTCCTGAGCAGCTGTGTTGGCCACTAGCCTACCAGCGGCGTGCCCTAGCTCTTTGGGTGACTAGCGTGGCTGACCATGGGAGATCCCCGGTTCAGCATTCTCAAGCGCCAGCGCTCGCTTGTCCATATAATCTAAGAAGGCTTCTATAGTTGGCTCTTCATCGGCGTTTCTCTCGAGTTGAAATACACGAGAGGTGTACGCATGTCATTTTCGATATAAAATACACAAAATTATAGCATCCCAAAATTTTGCGTTAGGCTCCAAGTTACTGAGAGCGGCAAGCATTTGTTTTACATTTGAAATAAATTCTCTTATGTTACATGCAGTTGACTTTGATGTCGGCTTAAAATCCAATAGCATATTGATGTGCTCATTTATTAATCTATGCCTATTATTATATCTGTTATTTATTATATGCAAGGCCTTTACATAACTTTCACCTGTCAACGGTATTTTTTTAATCAAGTCATATGGCTCGTATTTTAAGTACGAGCGTGAATAGTAAAGTTTCTGAACATTGTCAAGGCACTTATTGTTATCAATTAAAGAGTTAAACAGGTTCATAAATGGTACAAATTCTGTAAACTTACCACTAAATATTTGTATGTCAATCGGAGGTAGGTTAACTTTAGGCATTGAGTTAGGAGCTGAATGATTGTCGCTAGCACTACCACTGTTACGGCGATTGAGTTCCTCATCAATTGCTGTGATGATGAAATAGTAGCTATTTTTTACTTGCTCGATGTCCTCCTTGTCCTCTGGAAGGAGGGTCGAGATTTTCATATTGTGAGATTCATATTGCGTAAACGTATCTATCAAATTTTGTCGTTTAGCTAATAAGTTTTCTTTGGAAATGCTAAATAATGATTGCGAACAAGCGGATTGTAACCTTGTAATTGTACCTTTCAAGTAGCCACGTGCCGCGAATAGATCCTTCAGCTCCATGGTTATAACACTACTTATACTTATTTTTAAGCTAATTACAGTAACTTATTGTTAGAAATACTGCTTTTTGATTGCCGATCACACAATTTTTCACAAAACACCACGTATTTACGCACAATTGAGACACACGTGGAATGACTGCGCGCGAGCGTGACTGCGACTTGCGAGCCGCTTGCGCTGCAAGCTCCAAGATGGCGGCTGTCGTATACCGCTGGGCCCGTCCACTTCGTCTGGTGCAGGCGTTGCTCGCACCGTGTCCCGGTGCCTTTACTGAGCTGCGCTTGCCTGCCGCATGCTCGTAGGTATTGAGCAGGGGCGTAGCTGCCGCCATATCAGCCGTATCGACGATACGGGGCCCCTGAGCTACAGGGGCCCACAACGCGATGTGTGTAAGCAAAAATTCGTAAAATAATATCTAGAACCTAAAATTCTTTTTGATAAATGATATTTATTTCTGTAAATTGGTGTGGTTGGTTTTATTTGGTTATGTATGAGCTTTTCTATCATTTCTAGCATTTAATTAATTCTCTCAATTTATTATAACGGGCACACACTTACCCTATGTGTTTGTTATTCCAGCGTATTGCACTCGTGGGTTGCAGCTGAAAATCAGCGTGAGGTGGTACACTTGTGTTGTCATCTGACATTATGCTGAGCTGAGGCCCTTTTGGCATTATTAACTATTAATCTTAGTTTTCTGATTTTATAGTTTTAAGGTGTATTTATATATTTGGCTGTAATGCCAATAAACGAATTTTTTTTTTTTCAAAAATATGTTTAGAAAGGGGTTGAGTACCGAGATGACGATTAATAGTGAAGTATGGAAGAAAACTGTGACTGCCTCATTGGTCTAGTGGCCGCAAGCGCTACTGCTTAACATTAGGTCCTAGGTTCGATTCCCGGCTCGGGCAAAGTTTTATTAGGTCTCGGCTTCCAATCTAACCGGATGCCAGTATTTTAAATCCGGAGCGACTGCCTATCTGACCGCCACAACCCAAACTGGGTAATACGATACCCCTTGGTAAGACTGCTAGTCAGACTTTCAGGCTTCTGACGACCATTAACTTCAACAACAACAAAAGGTCTTGGTACCCATCCGCGGACCAACCGCGGCAAACAAACCTAGCTAAACCACACACGACGACCCGTAACATGATTTTTTAAATGAAAATAAACAAAATTAAACATCAATCTAATCAACAGATAACTATTTACATAATAAAATACCTACCAAGTTATATAATTACAGTTCCATACATAACCACATAATGAGTTCCTAATAGTTGTTTGCTAAAGTGACATTTACCTCTATTAAAATTAATTGAAACCGGTCGATAAAAGCCTTTGCGTCGGCAACTAACAGAAATTGTGTTGATTTATTATGTAAGCTCAGTTTCACGGAATTTGTAGGCGATTTGCATATGTAACATGAATTTTGTTGGGAGTTTCGAACTCGTAGGTATGGCAATAGATGTTAGGATTTTTATTGCCTGCTGGCATCTGCACGTGGCGTCGTTGAAATCCTATCACATAAAAAAGAAAATAAATATTTTCATCGTTCCGGTTTAATGTTAGCAAACAGAAAG
The DNA here is from genome assembly GCA_947507525.1 of Apamea epomidion. NCBI lineage: Eukaryota > Metazoa > Arthropoda > Insecta > Lepidoptera > Noctuidae > Apamea > Apamea epomidion. Next base: position 8,470,417 of record OX382238.1, on the reverse strand, counting down.
GTTTTTATATTCAATCTGAGTATTGACTATGATGTAACCAAGTGACGAATTAATTTAATTAATAATAATTTTGTAACATTATGTACTCGTATAAGCATGCATAATTTACTTAGATATTAACTATCCGTACGTATTGATTTAATTTAATTAAATTATAATTTAATAACTATATTTGTAACTGTAACAACTAAAATTGTAAATTGTAAAAATTGTAATAACTTTATAACTTTATACTTAATACCCTAATACCTTATGCTTATTTATGATATGTAGTCATTATGGGTGAAATTTATGTGTATGTAATTATGTATACAATGCCTGAAATAAAATGATTTATTATTATATAATTTTAATTTACAGGAATGATTGTACGTCATGAAACGTAAGCGATATTAAAATAAAGTCAGTACAAACATTTTATTTTGTGCAGGATTCAAACGAGAGACCCACCAGCCCAGGAACCAATCACTTATTTATTTATTTTATTTATTCATTTATTTACCTTAACCTAAACATATATATTTTTACTATAAAATAGTACTTTGCTAGCTTGTTCTTGTGCTGTTCTGTGGTACTTGTCCGCGGAAGCGACGGAACACCACGTCCTGAGGCCAGAAGTTTTCTTCCATGACGACGGGCAGATAACAATTCGGTACGCGCACCACAAACGCCTTGAAGTTGACGTACTTATGTACGTACATACGTAATGTGTCGTCATAAGCAATGTGTTTCTGTTATTTTTAATATAGGTTTTGGTTTTCTATCCCAAAAATAATGAAAACTCCGTAAAGGACAGCCAAAATAAACGAAAATGGACGAAGTACTACCTATACTATACACTTATATATGTGCGATTGTGTACGTACGTAGATTTGTAATGTGACCACAATATTCTCCGACAATTAGTATCATTATTATCAATCAGTAATTAAATAAACAAATAGTGTTTTTTTTTATAAATAGTAAAAAAAAAACTGTGTATGTATTATGATTATAAAATAATATTTTAATTGGGGTGTTTGGTCCTGTGTGTTAATTCCGGGACATGTTGTATACGAGTGTATCTGGAAGAGTTTCCAGGAATCATTTATAGTTAATTGTATCTAATGTTTTAAAACTGAAGACATCCACCTGCAATACAGTAAAGATCCAAACTAAAGTAACATCATTAAAATTTCTTGAGGCACTAAAGTACTTGGTAATTATACACGGAATTCCTAGTATTAAAATTTAATGGAAAACGACGTTTCCCTCTGCAGCTGGGACTCGCGAATTCTCCATTAAGTTCAGCATTTAGGAGCTAATTGGGAGTATTTTCGTCACACAGCTTTCTCTTGGAATCGAATGCTCTTTACAAAGGTTTGAGAATAATACCTACATTTCTAGTGGCTTCGTCAATTAGTCGTCTTAGTCATATAACGTCACGTTTTGAATGAAATAATACATCTCTGCTACAAGATGTATTATTTTAGAGCTACCAACTAAATTAAGTTCAAAATTTCGGCAATGGGTGTTTCCGAATAGTAAAAGTTCCACAATTTTCAGACGACCAAAGCCACAATGTTTTTCTCATAATTATATTAAAGTAATACTTTTTTTTTTTCTTTTTTTTTTTTAAAGCGTTGTCCCACTAGGAATTTCTCCTGTATCGTGGGTGCGTTTACAAACATTTAAACTCACATACACAAACAGCCAGACCCGGAACAACTACTTGTAGGCCATAAAAATATTTGTTCCGTGCGGGAATCGAACCCGCGACTCGCAGCGCAGCAGTCAATCGCTTAACCACTGCGCCAACCGTGCCGTCAATACTAATACATACTGTACAAAAGCGAACTTAATACCCAAGGCATCTTAGGGTGATGCAGAGACAAAACATGGCAGGAGCAACATCCAGGATAGATAGCTCGGATATAACTATAAAATACAAGATTACTAATAGAAAGATACATATCTATGAACAAAATAAAAGGGAATAATAAAAAATATGCTATCGGGAATTATTTTGTAACTTAGAACTAGTTTTCTTTTTAACAAAAATACCTCAGCTCATCTTCGAACACACGACGTTGAAACGTTGTTACTTAAACAAACAAACACACTTCCTGTTTATAACTCGAAGGTTCTCGAGTTACGCCTACGACATGTTAGCCTACAATTAGTAGGAAAGTATATTTTTATCTCAGTTTACATTATCCTTTATTTTGTTGGTGCTTAATAACAATAAACATCAAGCCTTTTGATCTGAGATGAGAATATGCAGGTGTATTGTAATTTTACGTATTCCTTCCAGGACGTGATAGTGTGATCCAATTGCGACAATTTTAAGTACCCCATAAAACCTAAGCGAGAATTCATGGGATACGAAAAAACCAAAATTTATGAATGTTTTGAAATTTACCAGTAAGTTAATATTACTTTTCTCTAAGCTCTCTAGTTGGACCTGAAGACCAACTCTCGTAATTTAAAATGTAGTCGCAATCTCATCTCAGCGACTATCAACGTCAACAATCTTTCAAAAATACTTCTAATTTCCCTAAATTTTTTGACAAGTTTTTGACATTGATTGTCGCTGAGATGAGATTGTCACTAGATTTCCGACTTATTATTAGCTTTCAGACTGCAAATAAATGTTCTTAAAATTAACGGAATTGCCCGTTGGAAGGAATTCGTCAAATTACAAGTCACCTATAGACCATCCCATCTCTTTTCGCTTCTTTAATAAAGCAATTAAGGTGTGCTAATGAGTTGGCGGGCAATTATATGGTCACCTTTTAAAATCCATGTCTTAGGTAAAGAACCTTGCTTAGTTCATACTGCTGTAAGAGTATGAAGATATATTCTTTTATGTTTGAGAATGTATTTAACTTATTTTCAATTTATAATTGGGATGGTGTATATAATTATATGTATATATAATTGGTAACGAGCTACTTAGTTGCCCAGCAACTATTTGGTCTCTGTCGCTGTCTTCTCGCTCAGATTTGGATGATGCGCACACGAGAGCAACGCTACTTTTTTGTTAAATTTTCGGTTGAGCGGGAACTGGTTAGCCGGCAAGTTTTTTTTCTCCTTGCGCACTTGCATTGCTACTAATAGACAGTCGACAGTTGCGTCCAATTGCGGACAAAAAAGTCTCCCACCTGTCGCGTCGCTACATGCGCGTGTTAAATTATTCAGTATATACTAGAAGTATATGTACCTATATATTACCCAAATAACAAGCTTTGAATATCAGAATGGTTACTAGTTAGTTATGTACTGTGTATGAAGGTTATTATTGAATATGGTTTGTAGTAGAAGGGTTTTATGAAGTAAAGCACAGATAGACAAGGCTAAGCATTTATTTTAATTTATGTAGGCTTGTCAGTAATTAATCAGAAAACTAGTCGTCCGTTCGTAAAACTAGGTCATCCTGGAAAAGAAGGACAAGAAACTCCATGGAAACAGTATTAAAGTATTCTATCAATGCATTTCTTACGTTGTCATAAATTGTCGTCATTTTTAAAAACAATTAATTCTATCTCTTGGACCACGGTCCAAGAGAATTCAAAATAATAGCAACATAATAACAATGGCTAGGAATATTGGCCATAGTATGACTTACAGAACAACATAGTCATAATAAGCAATAATTAAAGTATAATATCAAATTACTTACGTGACATCTGGTCGATCTATTCCACATAATAACGGCACTAGAACTAACCAACTGAACATCTACCAAGCAACTGAACTGATACCGTCATTGCAATCCTTTTTATGTACTACCAACGTCTTTTACGTCAAACATACGCTATTTTGAACCAATCACAGATCATCATATATTTTGGCTTAATATCTTCTAATACAGTAATAAACAAATCTTGTGTAGTGAAACCGTTTTAAAACATTATAAGGTAATTAATTAATTTAATAGGAGTTGATTCTTAATTCTTAGACATCATCAAAAAGTATATCAACATCAACTGACAGTATAGTGCCAATCATTTGAAACAACCTATTATATTAAAATAGCAATATAAAATCTAAGATATACTACAAGTATATAATCAAATATTACTTAATCATTTATAGTAATAACATTTAAGTGTTTTTTACAAGTTAATACCGTTGTTTTATGTAAACACAATATCTAGTTAAATTAGGTACTTCTACGTTGGTCCCAAGCTTCGTATATGTGACAGATGCCATTATTCAACAAACAATATTCTAATATTATAATTATATAAAAATGAAATATCTAACACGCGCACTTTCATACAAACCCGTAGACTTTTTAATGTGATAGACAAATTAGTTGCGGAGACAAAAGTTGCTCGTAGACGCAACCCAATAAATTATAATCCCTAAGTAATATATAATTGGTACCAATGTTCAAAACTGATCGCTTTACTTATCAATACACTGTTGTTACTGTTATTGTCCTTTAGGAATTTCTCATTAGCAGTCCAGTCTGAATTTGTGCTCGATTAATGGCAATAGACTTCTATTACTTGGGACTTAAGAGCCCGATCATACCTACCACGACCGCTCCACAACGACAACAAATGGACGGGCGCTAATTTGTATGAAAATAAATAGTTATTATTATTCAAGAATTAAGTGACATATCATGGCAAGGCTTGTTTTCACAATGGTGATATGTTGACGTAATGGTAGGCTCATTTTACAAAATTAAATATCCAGTTTGGTTTAGCAGGGATCTTGTTCGCCTGCTACAAGAAAAAAATAAATACCATACACTCTATTCCAAATTTAAAAACCCCCTAGAAAAAATTTCGAGACAGAGTCTCAAAATTAATAAATATTAACTATAGGCAATATATAAAGTCAATTGAATCTTCGATCACTTCTAATCCTAAGCTTTTTTGGTATTTTTTAAAGCAAAAACGTAACGGTGACAGTATATACCCTTCAGCAATACATTACGGCGATGTCAAAGGTAGTAATGGAGCGGATAATTGCTACATATTTGCCACATGTTTTTCATCTGTTTATAACCCTTCTATTAGCAATACTGTTGACTATATGGCTAAGTACGGGACTGCGCAATATCAGCATACGAAATTGACATTAACCTCGGAGTCTGTTAGCTTTAAAAGTACTGGACCCTAATAAAGGGCCAGGGCCTGACAGATTGCCTTCCATTTTTATAATAAAATGTTGTGACTTTTTGGGGGAACCAATCTCTATGTTTTATAATAAATCATTGAGCACTGGTTGTTTTCTGAACCTTAATTTGATTGTAATGTTTGAGTATTATTTTATTGTTTATGTGTCATTTTTATATCAATTTCATGTACTTTATTGTACTTAATGGAATTGAATTTTCTGAAAATAAATGATTATTATTATTATTTATATTAGATTTGGTGGACGCCGTAGACCATGGATCACCTGTCGATGTAATCTACACAGATTTTATCAAAGCGTTTGACAAGGTGGATCACAAAATCTTAGTTAAATTACATACAATCGGAATTGCAGGAAACTTATTGCAGTGGTGTGATTCTTACCTTGTTAGACGCACATCTAAAGTTGTGATCAGCGGCTATTCGTCGAACCTGTTTCTGACACTCTCAGGCGTACCCCAAGGCTCCCATCTAGGACCCTTGTTCTTCAATATATTTATAAACGACGTGGCGTCTTGTTTTGTACACTCAAAGATATATTTATACGCGAATGATCTTAAAATTATAAAACGAATAGAGTGCAATCAGGATTCATATAAACTCCAGGAGGACTTGGACCGTTTTCTCCAGTGGTGTTTGGACCATAACATGTCACTTAATGCTGACAAATGCAATTACGTAATTTTTTCTAGGAAAAAAGGACCTTATTTTCGTAATTACAAAATAAATGCCCTCAATTATTTGCGAGAAAGAAGTAATTCGTGATCTGGGTGTTTGTATTGTCAATAAGCTCCGGTTTAATATTCACGTCGATAAAATTGCTACTAAAGGGTTTAAAATGTTGGCCTTCATTCTGCGTAACAGTAAAAAATTTAAATACGCCTCAACTAAAATTGCAATCTTTAACTCACTATGCCTGACCTGAGTCAGGCATAGTTTGGTCTCCATTCTACGAAATACATACACGTCGATTGGAATCAGTGCAGAAAAGGTTTCTCTGGCACTTGTCATATCACTGCAATATGGTCAGAAAATTAAATAACTACAACTCTTACTTGAATCATTTCGAACTTTTGAGTCTAGAAAATTGCCGTATGATCCTAGATTATCTGTCCCTATACAAAATAATAAACACTCACGTTGATTGTCCGCGGTTACTCACTCAGATTAATATAAATGTGCCTTTCAAACTTGCGCTTATGTCTAGATATACTATATCAGTTGCTTCGCGTTAAGGTCTTTAAAACCAATCTGGGTAATTTTTCTACCGTTAACAGATTGCAGGTTCAATTTAGTCGCCTGTCACGCTCACCCAGTGTAGATATTGATATGTCTTACTCTTGGTGTAAAGTCAGGTCAGTCTTGCATAGGGCATTATCACAAAAGTGAAAAAAGAAAAAAAAAATAGTTTCTTTAGTCTTTTTCGTTCCCATAAAGATTTGGAGAACTTGGTGTGTTGTAGTCTATTATCAGTTGGCACAACGTCGAACAAAGTGTTTAATAACGGTGGAGTTTCTTGCCCATTCTTCTCCATACGAAAACTACCTTTCAGAAGGGGCGACTAGAATCAATTTTATTTTAATTTTATTTTTGACGTTCAAAAGAGCCTTTTATGTGCCTATTTGAAATAAATGATTTGACTTTGACTTTGAATATTTTAGGTAAAAATTAGTAAGCTTTCATTTGTATGTTGGATTTTATTGAAAGTATCATATATCTGCATTTATGTAATCTGCAATATATCTAGCTTATAAGTAAAATCTGTTTTGTTACTGCATTTTCTCCTTCTATGTTTATTGCATACCGTGGCAGCCTTTAATTACGGCTACACTATAAAATGTAAAAAATATGGAATCTTTAGCATGTAATATGGTGAATGCTTTGTTGGTTGTCCTTAAATAAATAAAAAAATAAAAAAAATTGTTTATTTACATGGACCACATTTGGCCGTCAAAATCTACCGTGTGAGCTATACCGACCACATCAATGCCACGCAGCCAACGCAATGACCAGTGAGACCGATCACTAGTGGCCGTCCACGATCTGTCTGTCTCCCAACACTCGCCACAACGTAACCACATCGCAAACACTAGTGTCAACGCAACCACATCGAAATTTTGTTGATACCACAACGCAATTGCAAGAAGCTGCAGCGATCCTATTCCATAAGTGCCAAAATTAACCAAGTTTATCCCTAACCTTAAAATACTTCTATACACTCTTCCAGGGATCATCAATTCTACTTTCTAATGTTTTAAAACTAAAGACATCCTTCAATCAAGTAAAGATCCAAACTAAAGTAATATCATTAAAATTTCTTGAGGCACTAAAGTACTTGGTAATAGTACACCGAATCCCTAGTATTAAAATTTACTGGGAAACGAAGTCTCCCTCTGCAGCTGGGACTCGTGAATTCTCCATTAAGTTCAGCATTTAGGAGCTAATCGGGTTGATTATCGTCATACTTCTAAAGAGATGATCAACAAAGTACCAGAGTATTTATCAAATACAGCTAAGAGGTCAATTAATAATGCTTAGCAGTAATTACTTATTAATGCAACATAACATGCTGTTAGCAGAGCTCAAACTAATCAATTATTTATGCCCTGAACAGCAAGCAGCCCCAACGCAAACACGACTTTTTGTTATACTTTCATGAATCAAATATCTGGATCGTCTCCTTTGGGAACAAATCATAAAAGTAAAATAGCGTATTATGGGATTATTAAAATCTAGTAATCTTTTAAGATAAAAATATATAGCGCGTTCAAATATTTTTTGTTTTTATTTCAATTTCCAAGATATAAGCTAATAATAACAAAAATGTGTACAAATATATAAAAAAGAGGGGAAAGAATCATAGTGCATAAAAAAATTCGTACGCATTGCTGTCAACAGGAAAAGTCCCAAAAAGGCTGCCAGCATTACCACGTTGTATAGATTGCCATACAACGTGGTAATGCTGGCAGCCTTTTTGAATACGCATTTGGTTTTGAAATGTTTGGTTAACAGTATGAGGTCTCATTTGTCCGACACAAGCATTTTAGGTGTAGGTATTAAATTAGGTCAAATTATATAAATCAATTATTATTATTATCAGGCTTTCAGCTCTAAGAAAAGGGGATAAACAATAAAGGTCGTACATTACAAAAATCGCTACTCAAAACAAAATAAGGGCCACCACTATTTTTCTGCGTAATTTAATTCTTGTCAAGCTTACGATGCTGGGGGTGCTTAAATTAAATCAAACAACTATTTTTTCATCAAATAAAATAAATTTTAATAAGATTAAATAAAAAATTAACGACATAATCATAATTTTTAGGTTTCGCCATATTTACGGGTATTTAAACGTAAACTTTAAAGTTAAAGTTCAGTCTCAAAATCACAAAATGTACAGTTGCTTTTTTTGGGGTTAGTAACGAGTATGTCCTCCCCTTTTTAAAACACACTCTCGAAGCCTCGGAGGCATGCTCTCAATAAGGTGTCTGATGTTCGATGTACGTCAGGAATCTCCTCCCAACACCTTTTCAGGAGGTCAATCAACTGGCGTTGGGTGTGTACATCCTCTTGAGCTGGTCTAACTCACCGGTTCAGCTGGTCCCAAAGGTGTTCGATCGGATTTAGGTCGGGGCTGTTGGCAGGCCATGGCTAAACCTGAATATTGGCTTCCTCTAAGACAGACATGGTCGCTCGGGCTGTGTGTGCTCGTGCATTATGCTGCATTAGGATGAAGCCGTTGTCTGCTCGTTGTGAAAACGTTATAACATAGAGCCTGACAACATGTTCGATGTAACTTTGTGCTGTTACTGTACCCTCGTTCAGAAAAACAAGCCCAGTTTTGCCTTGTAAGCTGATTCCGCCCCAGACCATGACATTGGGACCACCAAAGCTGTCACGTTCGTGTATGTAAGGATCAGAAAATCGTTCACCGCTTCTTTTCCACACTCTGACACGTCGATCGTCACTAAAAAACTTCACCTTGCACTCATCCGTGAAGAGCACGTTACGCCATTCCTCCATCCCCCATTCAAGATATTGACGCGCAAATCTTAAACGGTTTGCACGCTGGCTCCCGTTCAGTTTAGTTTGAATTACTCGCCTTCTTGAACGTTGCAGGTCTTCGTGCAAGCGATAGCGTATAGTTTGGTCACTGACAGTGTTACCTGTAGTCCAGCAGACGATTTTGCAGAGTGCGCGCTGTAACAGTTCGTTCAAGTCTTGCACTAAGTCGAATGTACCGATCCTCGCTGGCAGTAGTAGCACGTACTCTTCCCGAGCCACGACGCCGAGACACACTACCGGTCTCCTGGTACCGGTTCCACAAGTTTTGAACAGTCCTTCGTGAATATCCTAACTGCAGAGACACGGAACGTTGCGATTGACCACCCTCAATCATTGCTACGGCTCTAATAGCAGTAGCGCTGTCCATATGGTGTCGAATTCTTGGCATTGTACAGTTAAACGATCGATTTGCACGCTTATCTTCAAAAAACAACCGTGACACACAGCGAACTGAAGTTAAGCTGATTGAAATAAAACACAAAAATTAAACAAAACTACCCACTTGAAAAGGTGCGGGATAAAATATCAGTCAAATCGTATCCTCGACCACAATATTGCCCATACTTCACTGTTATCATTCCTCAACCATTTAAGATCATAACACAACTCATAGCAATGAGTTATCATAACGTAGGTCAACATTCAGTTAGTTTATAATGTAAATGTACAAGTGGCCCTTATTTTGTTTTGAGTAGTATATTATGAGTATACATACTTATACTAATAATAAAAATGTGGCCTGCAGTGTTGCATGCGCGTCTTTAAGGAAGGACGTGCGGTCGTGGGATCAGCCGCACTTGGTGATGGGGCCCGCTAGGCATAGCGGGCTGACCAGTCGTGGGTGCGGCGAATGTACATGAAAAAAAAATTTGTAGATCGATTCACGGGCAAAAGCTAGTTACTACTACGAATAAAAGGGTTATTTATTATGTAAAAAAGATACAAACATCTTTGCATAACGCAAGCAGCATTAACATAATCAAAAAGGTGCTACAACGCGTTGTATGCAAAAAGGGATAGGGTTTCGTATTTATTTAGAAGCCAACATTCTTAGAACTCAATATACCTCAAGTAGGTCTGAGAAGGTATTCATCAGAATTTCCGAAAGTTCGAGGACATGATATCAAAGACTTCATTACAAAATTGCCAACAACCTTATCATACAATCTTGAACCAATTAAAATGTAATATCCATATTGTCGTCTGCTTATTCATGTTAGACGAACATACTCGAATATTACGAACACGGAATGAGCATTAGCTGATTATGAATTTCAAAAGCAAAACATATCGGCAACGTTTTGCTAAACATGTTAAAGGCTCTGCCCCACAGGCGCGTTATTATCGGCCGATAATATCGGATGCGTTATTGCGATAACTATTTTTAGTACATTTTGTATTAGGACGGCTGAGAAGTTACACACTGCTGCGATAATAACAACGCCATAGAACTAGGATGCTTGCGTTCCTCCATCCTGCGATATTCCGATCTGAGTTCTTAGACTATTTTGTATTAGGACGCATACGATCTTACATACACCTGCGCTAAAAACCGTAACGTGTAGTGCGGGCGGGGTGGGCCCTGTAGTATTAATAGGGTACACGCACACGTTAGAAATATCGGACGATAAAAATGCAGCTGTGGAGCAATCGGGACGTATTATCGCAATAACGCATCCGATATTATCGACCGATAATAACGCGCCTGTGGGGGAGAGCCGTTATTCAAATCAGAGCGCTTGGTATATCATAAATCCTCATTGTTGCTGTGATAGGGAAAGCAATAGCAGGCAATATTTTTCTTGTACATTTTATTTATGGACAAAGAGCATGATGGATAAGTCTGATATTCAGTTTGCTCATTACTTTTGTTTATGAGTGGATAAAAATGTTTTGGTTGGTTTTTTGCGCTTTGAATATTTGTACTGTGGTATTCAAAGCAGCATTATTACCTCCATACTGTTAAAGCCTTGTTATAGAAGAGTAGAATTATTTATTATCTAGTAGCAGTAGTAGATAACTTGTAGAATCATAGTCTTAGTAGATACTTAATAATACCCTGTTACTATGTATGACAGGTAGTGGTATTATGTTGTTCTTTATTTTGTTAAAGGAGTTTGAGGGTCCGTTGCATACCTACCTGTCCGCCATTTTGATTTTTTTCAAAATGATGGCCACGTATGGAACCTATATAAATCGATAGCTGACATTAATGCAAACAGAAAATAAACCCCGATAAATGTCACGTATCCGAGATATTAACGTTCAAAGTTGATTACATGACATCCATTTATTTTAACTCTCTTTCATCTTGTTGCTGGTTTGATTATTTTAAACATTCAGTGATTTTTTCAAACATCTATGCATTGATGTCAGCTATCGATTTACGAGTATATAGGTTTCATGAGTAGCCGCCATTTTCAAAATAAAACAAAATGGCGGAAAGGTAGGTATGCCAGGCTCCATTTTATAAAAATCTTCAATCCTCTTTGTCAATCTTGCCGATTAGCGCAGTTTTTTTGTAAGTCATGTATCATTTCATACAACACATAAAAGTCTCTATAGGAAAGTGAAGTATAAAGATATTCATAGGCCAACGGCTAGCAATTTCTCACTGTCGCCGTATATGCATTATTGCAATTTTTATATACCAACCAAACGTATGCTTCCCTAGAGTACTATACACCAGGAAGGTAGAAAAAACATTACCTATGCTTGAACATATTTGCCTTAGTTTTTACCTATTTAGAAAATAAAAAAATATTTTAAAATATATATTATTCACGATTATTTTATGAGGATTCCGTAAAATCGAGGTTTCAAAAGCGAAGCGTTGTTATCAATCTTAATTTTTGACCAAAATACTTAAATAAAATCGGAACAGAAGCATATTATAAACATGTAGCTACTTTATGAAATAGATAAAAGAACAGTTTATCGAACCAATTTGTAACAATTTTGATATATATAATTATGTAAAAATAACAGTGTTAATAGACTTTTGTTGCTCACCATAGTTTTTTCTAATAGCTGACGTTTTTGTATTGATTTTAAAACAGCCATAAATTTAATATTTATCTATATAAATAAATCAAAGTCGGGTTAATTACACCATTTACAACTCATGAACGGCCGAACCGATTTTTTATGAACTTTGATTAATTGGATTTGTCTCCGCCCCGAATAGCAGGATAACTATAAAAATATGGGGAAAATTCACGAAAAAAATAATAATGAAGACAGGTACATAATTTTCTCATACATTCGTTCTTATTAATTCTGAGGTGGTATGAAATTCGCCGGGTCAGCTAGTTCTTATGAAATTGCAGTTGTAATATGTGTCTTTGGAGTTTTTTGCCCGTTCTTCTCTATAGAGATCTACGTTGTGGATGGGCAACTAGCTTCAACTTTCTGACTAACTGGCGGACTTCTTGACAGTCCAAAAGTGCCTGATAAATCCTTTGAGTTTGAGTTTGCAGCTGTGTCTAAGTGGCGTCTTTCTAAGGGCTAGGTGAACGTTATTGAATGCTGACATCATGTAATCGAAACGCTTGCCTACTGCAGCTCACGTTTGATGAATGTGTCTCGCAGCCTCGACCGCCTGTAAGGCTAAGAATATTGAATGTCCGATATCTACAATGGATTTTTGTATTGTATATCATAACAGTTGAATTAGGTGTTTTGATTCTATTGACTGACTGGTCGAGAATTATTGAGACTAGAAAATTGATTACGACTGTCAATAGGTACCGAGTGCTTATAGTCCATTCACAGTCATGTTGCCTCTGATTTTGCTTCACTGTCAAAATCACAGTGATCTTTATTGCCGTGGCAATAGGGTTGCTATTCGGTTGCGGCTGTCAGAGGTAAAAGAAATGTGCATGGACTATAGAAACATGATTGTGAGGCAATGGTCACTATATTTATTACTAAACAACATCATCACCAATCCTGCTACCCTTATCTCAATTTATTTGGGGTCTGTTTTGCATGTTTTTTTTTCTTTCAAACATCTCTATTAATCGTCATCTCAGAATTCACTTTCTTCTTAGCTACCTACTATATCATCAGTATCAGCACAACAATATTTAAAAAAAGGAATGCTCTTAATTCTGGTAGTCCTTCCATTCGTGGCTTTAAAATTGTATTTTTTGACTCCCAAAACAAAAAACTCATTTATAAAGTGGAGTCATGATAAGGCTTGTTTCCACATGGCTAAGCCCAAAGCGACACAATGCAACATGATTGATGGGCCGCTCAACATTACGTACAGTGTATCCTGTACTTTATAAAAACGTTTAAAGCGATTTCTACTCAACGAAATTAAATTTTTGAAATTGGCTGAAATAAAGTAGGTTTTTGATGTTTTATTAATAACTAGCATTTGCCCGTGTCTTCGCCCGAGTGAATATTGGAAAATATCCCACGGGAATATACTACCGGACTTAAATGTGCTAATACAGGTAATCCTATCCTACTAATATTATAAACGCGAAAGTTTATATGGATGGATAGATGGATGGATGGATGGATGTTTGTTACTCTTTCACGCCAAAACTACTGAACGGATTTGGATGAAATTTGGTACACAGATAGTTTATAACCAGGGTTAACATATAGAATACTTTTTATCCCGATACTCCCACAAGATCGAAACTTATGCGGGTGAAACCGCGGAGCGCAGCTAGTAAACAATGTGTTCCAAATTTTATCCAAATCCGTTCAGCCGTTTTTACACCAATCCGGAACATTGAGACAAACGGACAAAAATTCTAAAAACTATATTTTCGGTGTCAGACTCGTTCCCACACTTTGTAGCAATTTATTTTCTTCAAAATTATTCAGTGTATAGCTTTGACTTTGTTACTATTTAAATAATTTATCAAAACATTTTTATTTTATCATTTTTAGATATCGATACCCATCTCACGTCTGCGGAGTTTCGCTAGCTAATTAAATTTGACTCTGTAGATTTGTGGGTTAAGGTAAAAAAAACATTTATAAAAAAAAATTAAGACTTATTCATAGATTTTCTTGAATTGATACTAAATAACGGAAATAAATAAGTTTTAGGGTTGATTTTTCAATCGAAATATTTTTTTTTTCGTGGAATAAAATTGACGTCTGACAGATTTTGTATGGAAGAACTGTAAATAGGTAAAACGAGCTGGTGTCCGCAACTCCACGACAATGCGCGTATTTTGCGTACGGGTGAGAAAATCGACCATTCGATCCACCCCAGCTCCTCAAGGAAGGCCAGCAACGCCTTGATGTTACTGACCGTCTTACGTAGGGTACCTGGGTTACTGAAGTACTTTGCCCTGTACGTGGCGACCACCGGACAATTCAGCAGCACATGCGCCGTCATCCTCCATGCAGGCCCTGCACAGCGGACTGTCTGTTACTCCTATGACATAGAGGTGTTGTGTATGGAAGAACTGACAAAAATTCAAATTGTTCCTTGGATAAAATTATCCGGCGTTAGAAAAATCAGACCTTATTCACATTTGTGGGTAGTGAAACGATAGTAATTATCGTTTTACTTGTAACTAACCTACACTATTTTAAGTTTTTTTCTATTTCTAAAGCAGGGCGACTAACATAATGTTACTTACGTAGTAGTGCACAGTAACATAATACATCGGCGCAATTAATTTAATCGACGTGTTTGTGGTTTTACGCGATACCAAATATAATTAATATCACATTTATTTTCACGTGCTTGAATTACTGAACTGTTACAACGCCTGAATTATTGCTGATAATACATTGCGGTTGTTTCTATTCTACGTGTTCCAAATACAGGCTTTTGTGGTCATAGAATATTTATCAAAAATATTCTATTAGCACAAACGCCTGTATTTAAAACTACAGCAAACAATACAGTGGAACTATAAATTAATTTAATTGGGGTGCATTGAAAACCTCTACGACAGACGATGTAAAATGTCTGTCTGGCACACGCAGGTTATTTATCCCTATTACTAATCAGCTAACTGACTTTTTTTTATTTTAACATTGGCATAAGCTTGCCAATATTTTGACGCGATATAAGATGTTTTCAGCTGCATAAGGCTTCTCGGGGCCTACAAGGAGCAAAGCATAGATGGGATGAAAAAGAATTTCGAATATAACTCTATTTTATAGGTATTTTTCACCAATAAAATAGTTACATTCACAATCCGGGTGTTCCCAGTAAAGATCAACTACATTTTAACATTTACAATTATTAGAATTTCGTTACATTTGAGTCCTAGGAATACAAACAAAATATTCAATTTTTAACCGACTTCTAAAAAAGGAGGAGGTTCTCAATTCGGATGTTTGTATTTTTTTTCTCCGTCGTTTGCCAACCGATTTAATATTTTTTTTTTTTTTTTTTGTTAGAAATGGTATATACTTCCTAAATGGTCCCATTGAAATTTCGACAAGATCTGATGGTGATTTTCGGAGACAGACAACGAAACTCTTCAATTGTTGCTATCGCTTATGTATGTATTGTTTACGCAATCACACAACATAACGTCACGCCTGTGCCCTCTAAAGGGGTACGCAGATGTGTTCAGTATACCACGGTACACCCTCATTTCTGTCAAAGTTGTTATTGGGGTACCTCTAATCTTGTAAGTATATACGAATTTATGTGGGGTAGGTATAACTAAAAAGTGAAAAATAAAAACTTTCTTACAAAAAAAAAAACCAACCGACTTCAAAAAAAAAAACACTACAAAGAGAAAAATAACTTAAATTTCGGAAGTCGGTGTCAAAAAACGAAAATGCGGAACCAGCGACACCGACTTCCAAAATTAAAGTTATTTTTCTCTTTGTAGTGTTTTTTTTTTGGAAGCCGGTAGTTTATTTTTTTTTTTTTTGTAAAAAAGTTTTTGATTCTCGCTCACTTCAGTTAACATTTCGGGTAGCGGGTATTCTGTGAAAAATTACCTTGTTGTAAATTTGTAGTAATGAAGCAAAGCTCATGACTTTTAAAGGGTGTGTGGGAGTGTCTAAAGTTGTGCGACACACAGCAATAACACAGGCACAGGACGCGTTTCGGACACCTGTGTCTAGCTCTCATGTCTGTGTCTACTTCGCGATGTACTTGCCTAACATGTAAATAATTATGAATTTTTGGAAAAATAACATTAATGCCTACACAATAATGTTCAGTTTACGCTACAACTTCAAACATTTTTAAGATTTTTTAATAATGATAAACTTAAACTTGGTTGATTTCAGAGTATCTAGTACTCTGAAATCAACCAAGTTTAAGTTTATCAAGTTTTAAGTACGAATTTCGATGGCTATACCGGGAAGACCAAAGAAACGATGGATGGACTGTGTGAATGATGATATGGTGAGAAAGGGGTGACTGTCGAAATGGCGGCTAATAGAGGAGTATGGAAGAAAACGACATGTTGCGCCGACCACGAATAAATTGAGAAAAATCAACCTAATTACTACTGAAATAAAGTTGATATTTGTTTAACTTGAAATAACATCAATCGGAAACGTATGGAATAGACCTTAGGTACTCTATTTTGACATCGGGATGATTGGTACCGTCAACAGATTTTTTTCGGTGAACAAGGTATGAGATATTTTATTGACAGGTAGAAAGCAATAAAATAGAAACCTGACTAAAATAGCAGAGTCCTGCAAATATCTAAAATATTAAAAGTAGCATTGGTTCTCGACTTCGGAGCCGACCAACCACCACTCAACCATGAATGCAGTATATCGACATAATCATTATATTCCTAGAAACAAACTTCGCTACATGAATATTCCGAGCTCGCAGGGACGACTCACATTCGAAATAATATTATAACGTAGAACGTCACTCGCTGAACCCACTGGCTTACCCTATTCTCTTCTAAATTAGCTATTAGATGTAATGCTCATCATAGTAATGGGGTGTACGTACATCCAAATTTTATCTATGTTTCAAAATGACGTTACATAATCACATAATCAGCCTATAATGTTCCCACTGTTGGGACATAGGCCTCCTCTCGGTGAGAGGGAGTGGGCCATAATCCACCATGCGGGCCCAGTGCGGGTTGGTGGATGTCACATGTCTTCGAATTTGTGGTTCTAGGACATGCCGGTTTCCTCACGATGTTTTCCTTCACCGTTTTGAAAGCAGTGGTGATGAAATAATTTACACAAAGTAAAGTGCCTGGGCCTGGGTTCGAGCTCACGACCTACAACTCTTAAGTCGGGTCCATTACCACTGGGCCACCACTGCTCCCCAAATTGACGTTATTTCAAGTAAAACAAATATCAACTTTATTTTAATGGTAGTTAAGTTGATTTCAGAGTGACTAGCACTATTGAAAAAGTTGTAAAAATGTTTACAAGTTGTAGCGTAAACTGAACTTTATTGCGTAGGAATTAAAGTAGTTTTTCCATATTTTTGCCATATTTGTTTACATTTTTGGCTAATTATGTCGCGAATGCAGATTACGTATATTGTTAGATGAAGATGAAGTTATCATTGCCTCTTCATGCTCTTTGTCCGATGTCAGTGCCTCATTGAGCTCCTTAAGTTAGTTTTGATTTGAGCTGCACGATTTCTGACAAATGTAGGCACTGACTGGACAGGTCCTCTCAATTTGTATGGTTCTTTTCTCAAAAGACCATCTCAGACATCGATCTACATGGTCTTCACATGATCTGACCAAGATTATGTCTGGACTTTAAAAGACCACAGAGTTTGTTTCTGGCCTTTCTTCTCAGACTATTCAGATAGGAAACGCCGACCTCATCTAGTTTTTGAAATATGATTGACGCGTAAAAGAGTTTGTAAAAACCTACTTACAAAATATTTATCCTTTATTTATCATTGCCTCTGTCCTCAGTCTCTTAGGTATCACAATATGGATACAAATTCACAACAAACATAAAAAAAAAAATGTGTTTATTATGTTAAATCTATACAATTAAGTTGCCGGGGTTTCCCAGAAAGTAATCCGAAGATACTTGTGATGGGATAAACCTCGCTCTTCCTCGATTAATTAACAATTGTTTCGTTGTACTAATTAGGTATAAGTTACACATTTTTTTTATAAAACCAATAAAAATAAAATCAAATCAAAACCAAACCAATAAGAAGAAAAAATGAAAATGAAAAACATTATATCAAGAAACTCAAAGAAAATATCGCATTACATTCCATTTCTATTCATCTTTAGAGAGAAGACCTCTAGCGCTTGTTACCATCTTCAAACGGCCTCTGTTGCATTCAACAACCACGTATAGGATATAATAATACATTTTCCTGGAAAATTATATTACTCCCACCTTTGATATCTAAGGGATCTAGTGTACAGTCACAACCTATGGGTTCGAAAATGCTATGTTCGTAGTAACGTAAAATTTCATTAAAAAATAAAGGAGTAAATCGCTTTTGAAAAAAGCCGAGTGTATACATACTTTTGCTCGTGACTGTACCTATCTACCAACGTGTTTCGTTGAGTGTGTTTTAATAATGTTAGTAACAAGGATAAACTGTAAAATTAAGTAGACTTCTCAAACTTAATAGAAAACCGCGGTTCTACGCTATTCCGCACTGCAGTTAGCAAAACATATATGTAATCAGGCAGTTTACTGCAACGTATTTTATCCGACTGCGGCTCTTCCCAAAAGGAGGGTAATGTATTTAATGTGTGGTGCGTGGAACAGGTGCAGTAAACCGGCCTGTCCTAGAACCAAAAGTTCGAAGACATTGACATCTACCAACCAGAACTGCCACAGGTACCCGTTGGATGCGAGAAGCACAGAACCGGTTGAAGTGGAGGTGCTTGGGGAAGGCCTATGTCCAGCAGTGGACGTCTTTCAGCTGAAATGATGAAGATTATGATGAACCGGAACTGGGCCCGCGTGGTGAATTACAGCCCGCTCCTACTTACCGAGAGGAGGCCTATGTCCCAGTAGTGGGAACATTATAGGCTAATTATGTGAGAACTCAATAGTCAAGTCTTTGACATCGTACATCTGAGACTTATGTTAACACATAATATGCGATGAATTATGTTAAATCATGACAGGTTACTTACCTCGTTTATTGACTGTACAGTGTAATAAAAAACTTTCTGATTACAATTGCACACTACAGCAATA
Organism: Apamea epomidion; assembly: GCA_947507525.1. NCBI lineage: Eukaryota > Metazoa > Arthropoda > Insecta > Lepidoptera > Noctuidae > Apamea > Apamea epomidion. The sequence goes on along the minus strand of OX382238.1, from coordinate 8,451,095 downwards.
TAAATATTTAAAACAATCAACTGCACATACTATACAATAAAACAGAAACACACGAAATTACTTTTATACCAGCTACAGCAGTTTAACAAAAAGATAAATCCAATCCACTCAAGTTGCGTAATGAAATTCATGGAAGCGTTTACACGTAACTACGCTTCATAATAAAACTCTATTATCAGATTCTACACAGCTGGGATCAAAAGCTTTTTGTTAAGAAAAAAAAGGGGCACATAATTATGCTTTGCCGGCACACATGTGCCCGATGGAACTCGTAACAAGAAAATAATAACTTTCCGTTTTATAAGAAGCTGTACCAAAAGTATATAATATGGTTTATTTAGTTTAATCACAATATCTCCTACTTTATGCCTGCTCTTCAGTCGCTTGGTCTTATACAGTAATACATGCTGTATAAGACCAAGGGACATTTATCCTATAAGTACTTTGAGAAAGAATAACTAACTGTTCCATACAAATCTTTAATGCCTACTACGATGAAGAAAGAAAGAAAGAAAGAAAGAAAAAGTATTTATTGCGACTCGTACAGGATCATAAACTAAACACGGTTAAAAATAAAACTAATTATATAAAAAAGTAACAAAAGGAAAAATGAAACAGAAAGTCCTATACGAGGCCAAAAGGTTCCTATCTCAGCATGATGCTTCGACATTTCGATGCGATGCGGGTCCCATGGAGAAAGTCGTGCACCAAGCCACCATGCACCGTGTCCATGTACATCTGCCAACTCGCTTCTGGTTTTAATCTGAAGCAACGAAATGTTTATAATTACGTTTTACATCAACACGCTTTCGAAGATCGCCCTTCAATAAACCATCAGCTTGAATCATAAATCCCGAGAAACGATAGGAGATACTTTAAAATATAACATTGATATTTACAATCACAGCCATTGCCTACAATTGGCACACTGTTCATCAGTTACGCCTGACGAATATTCAAAATAGTTACTAATACATAGTTTCACAAATTCTGGTAAACAAAATTCATAGCTAAGTACCCTCTGAAACTTTATATCTATGGAAGTTATGTGTGCTGTCAGGTGTGTTGTTTTAGTTATAACTTACACGAGAAAGAGGATATAATCGAGCGCTAGCTACCTACAGTTTGGCACGTGTAAAGGGACATGTGTTCCCACCATCACATATATTACAGTATCATTGGCGTGCATTGGTTTTCAGAATAGCTAGGCTGGAATTTAATTTCGTCGTATTAACTTGATCGAGTAAAGACCAATGACAATGTACGAATAGTACGGGAGCCGAGTAGGCCGTCTGGCGTCTGCCTACTGCCGCGCGTGTTTGTATGAAGATTTTGTTTTTTGTTAGGTGTGATAATTTAGTGAGTTTCTTAATTGTGGGACAGACACACTAAAATGTAATTGACAGGCTTATGGTGTTTTACTGCTTATGTGCCTTTATGCAATGCACGTCACTGTACAGTATAGTAATTCAGATGACGTACATATTCAATTCTTCGTAAGTGATGAACGATCCATGTAGAGCTCACGATTCAGCGGGCTGAATGAAAGCGATTCATCTTCGCTGTAACACCACAAAAGCTAACGTTTGGGTTAAGATGAAACAGAAGCTAGGCCATATACATATGCTGAGGAAACTACATGGATGAATATACTTACTCTTATTTGTAAAATAAACTGTGTGCTATACGGCGAGAAAGATAGGATGTATGAAAAAGTGAACTTTTTTTTTAACAAATTTTTACGATTGTGTGTGAAATTACTAGTATTGACCGATAACTTGTATGTGTGGTGCAAACTGTAAATATAAGTTGGTTATTAATAACATAAAAGAGACATAAGTACCGGGGAATGGTGATGAAATGTAATATAGGCTTTCTTTATAATTTCCACAAATCAGTCGATTACATTTCGACTAATAACTTTATACCATAATATTATTACGACAGATTTGCAATGAAGCGTTAAATACATATTATGGCAGTGCATAACCGACTGCGTAGCTGGCATAGCTCTGACGTCACGTGTCCTAGCATCCACATAGCAACGACGCAATAAGAGTATTTCATGATTTTAACAAAATCAACGCGCATGGTATTTTTCGTTCGCAAATACTGAAGTCTGAAAATACTTAATTTTATTTTATACTTCAGAATTCAGCATTTCCAATATCTACATATTTTTAACAATCCGGAGACTTTTATATTTTTTTCAGTCTGATGAGTATTCATTTAGTCAATTTTATGTACATTTTCAGTACTTCGAGTGTGTACAAATATCGCGTAAAAACACCAATATGTAAATACAAGCGTACGTTATTTGTATTTTTGTACCTGCAAATAGTGAAAGAAGTATTATGGAGGCAGGCAAACATTTTACAAAAAGCCACAATTTTTAGAACGACATTCTTTTAACGTAATATATGAGCATAATAGCATAATCAGCCTACAGTGTCCCCACTGCTGGGACACAGGCCTCCTCTCAGTGAGAGGAAGTGGGCCGTAATCCACCACGCGGGCCGAGTAGGGGTTTGGTGGATGTCACATGTCTTCGATTTTTTTATTCTAGGACATGCCAGTTTCCTCACGATTTTTTCCTTTACCATTTTGAGAGCAGTGGTGATGAAATAATTTACACAAAGTAAAGTGCCTGCTTGGGTTCGAAGCCACGATCTACAACTCCTAAGTCACAGCCGTTCCCACTGGGCACCACTGCTCTATACGTCGACGTATTACGTTACAAATACATAAAAGAATTTACTGCCACATCTTCGACTGATTTTGAGCATTGATCTCCTTTTATTTGTACGCGTTCATGTACCAAAACCCTTATTGATCTACCCCTTTCCTCCACGCAACCTCTCCACAACTGGAAGTAGGTAGTAGCTACACTCCAATTGAAAAGACAGGTAAGTGAATATGAGTAGTTTAGTCGGGGCGTATTTGACGGACAGAGCCGTCATCTACCCCGGTCGCGACGGGAACTGGAACCGGCGAGAGATGTCGTGCGGTGTCCCACAGGGATCGGTTCTGGGGCCGCTCCTGTGGGACATCGGTTACGACTGGGTGCTGCGGGCCGACCTCCCTGATGGCGTCAGCGTAGTTTGCTACGCTGACGACACGCTGGTCCTGGCGCAGGGGAGGTCGCATCAGGCGGCGGCCGACGCGATGACACGCGGGGTTGCGATAGTCGTGGAAAGGATCCGGCAGTTGGGTCTCGAGGTGGCATTGCACAAGTCCGAGGCCATGTCCTTTCATGGGCCCCGGTACGGGCCGCCTTCGGGATCCCAACTGATGGTAGGAGGGGTTCACATCGGCGTCGAGACAACGATGAGATACCTGGGTCTCGTCCTCGACAGCCGGTGGAACTTCGTCGAGCATTTCCGACGTTTGGCCCCCAAACTGGAACGGGCCGGGGCCGCCTTAAAGCGGCTCCTGCCCAACCTTAGGGGGCCAAACGCCTCCTGCCGGAGGCTTTACGCGGGGGTCGTGCGGTCCATGGCCCTTTATGGGGCCCCGGTATGGGCGCGTTCACTGCGGCTTCGAGCCGCACACTACCTGAACGCGCCCCAAAAGGTGGTAGCCATAAGGCTTATCCGGGGATACCGCACGATCTCGGGCGAGGCAGCAAGCCTCCTTGCCGGACTGCCACCATGGGATCTGGAGGCGATAGTCCTCGCGCGCCTGTATGACTGGCGCGCGGAGGCACTACGTCGGGGGGAAACTCTGCACCCGCGGCAAATCGCTGCGGAGCGGACGGACCTCCGGCGCGGTCTCATGGTGGAATGGAAGGCGCGACTATCGCAACCCAGCGCAGGGCACGCCACGATAGCGGCGGTAAGACCCCTCTTTGAGGAGTGGCTAGGGAGGCGTCACGGCGCTCTCACCTACCGCCTGACGCAGGTCCTCTCCGGACACGGATGTTTCGGGAGGTTCCTGCACATCATCAGGCGGGAGGAGACGCCCGGGTGTCACCACTGCGAGGATCGCCCAGAGGACACGGTGGAGCATACGGTGGAGGTCTGCCCCGCTTGGGCAGAGCACCGCCGTGTCCTCGTAGAGGCGATCGGCAGCGGCGGCGACCTCTCGCGCCCGGCCCTGGTGCAAGCCATGGTCCGGGGCGAGAGGGAGTGGGAGGCGGTCACCTCCTTCTGCGAAGCAGTCATGCTAGCGAAGGAGGTGGCGGGATGGGCGAGGGAAAGATCCTCACGCCTCAGCCGCCGAGGGAGACGCTCCGGGCGTCGGGAGCCGCGTGACGACTCCCGGCCACCGTAGGCGCGGGCCTGCGGGCGGAGAGCAATGGGTAGCTCTCCGTCCGATCAGGACCAGGCCCGTGCCGGACGGCGTGTATGTGTTCCACGCGCGCCTCAAAGAGATGTCAGCGTAGTTGACGGGGCCCGACAGGGCCGAAGCCTGCCGGGGTAGCGGGATTGTCCGAAAGGGTTACCGCTGCCCTGGTATGTAAAGGGCTAAGGAAGGAACACGGGTGGGTTTTAGTCAGTAAGAGTCTGACACTCCCTTCTGCTCCACCCAGAGCGGGAGGAGTCATTTGATGATTTCCCATCCTGAAAAAAAAAAAAAAAAAAAAAGTGAATATGAGTAAGGCTGGTCGTACACTCATGGGTGACGATCGCGATCGCACGCTGTAGTGGATTGGGGTAATTCATCTTACTCCTGTGCGGATACTGACACCGGGGGTAGTGTGTACCTTAGTAAGTTTGTTTTCGGACAGGGAGATTATTTTATTATTTTTGTTTGTATTTTATTATGTGGCTGCGGTATGACACGATGTTGCCGCGAGTTCTTACATACAGAAATAAAGAAATAGTTATAAACTCCTTTGTCATAATGTTTTCACACAGAAAATTGCTTCTACATCTGTCAGATACCTTTCAAATACCAACTTACTTCTGAAAATTTGTTAGGTATACATAATAAAACGGTAACAGTCTTAAAATAATAATATGTACAAGTATATAAAAACGAGGGGAAATAATCAAAGGGCATCAAAAAATTCGTCCGCATCGCTGTCAATTGGAAACGTGCCCAAAAGGTTGGCAGCATTACCACGTTGTATGGCAATGCTGATTATTTGGCCAAAAAATAGGCCAGCCCTCTGGTCACATAGGTTTATGAAAAAAAACTAAAATTTTACGCTAAGATTGTAGGTAAGGCAGTTTCTCTCGGTAAGTCTCTGAGAGAAACTGCCTAAGTAGCTAATTAAAATCTTTGTTTTTTTTTCATAACTAGAACTTTTCAGAAAAAGTATAAAGACCTTCAAAATTATTACCTACAGTAAAACAGGTCACCCGTAACGTAACCCCCAAAACTTCTGGCCACACTACTCATGAATGGATACCTCTTCCTCACTTGCCAGCGTCAGTGAATAGCCCACGGGTCAGAGTTCGGCCCGTGATCGACATCAGCCGGTGAATAGTCACAGGATTTTAACCCTTTCGTCAAAAACGAAGAGCAATTCGCTCAAAATGGATGATAGAAATACGGACGGCATGAAATATCGCCTCTTACGAAATACATTTATCATCGCAGATAAGTGTTTATACTTTATTATTATCTTTTGTAAAATATGACTTGATGTGTTTCATTTTTCTAAAAAGGGAATGTGAAAATATTGAAGCGAGATAAGGAGCAACATTGGAACAAAAATAATAGAAGAAAATAACAGTACAGTTGAAAAAATAAACTGAAAAAGACAATAAACTTTATTAGTAAAAAATACTGTAAGATAAAGTCTTTTGGTGAACTGAAAGAAAATAAACAGAATAATTTAGCATCTAAATAAGATATCGAAACCTACACGAGTAAAAGATCGACAACGAGCTTGTGAAACAAATATTCTACAAGATATCACACATATGATGTAGATACATAAAACCCATACATATACAATTCAAAGGTAACCTGCAAATCAACTTGAGGGATTTTTTACGTCGCCCTTTGAACCTTTGAGAGAAAAGGAATAAATCAACAGACATCTGCCCTGAAGAGATCAAATTATTAAATTGGGATACAACACTACAAAGAATTTCCCAACTTTCTCGTGTTCCCGACGTCACACTTGAATATTTTGTTGAATTCTCCTTTCATGTACTCTGAATTTTATGTTTTATAGTTTTAATAACCTTGGTTTTCAAGGCTTCATTCAGACGGTAATAAAAGTGGGAAATAAAATTCTATGTATTAACTCGTAAAACTACTTTGTAGGTACTTAGACTGAAATACATTGAAGCGCATTGAGCACCCTTCTAAGAGCATATTTTCCATCACACTTTATTATTTCATGGCTACTCATCATTTTAAGGTAAATAAGGGTGCTAAGTTGTGTCATTTGATCCCCAAGGTAAGGTATCTCCAGTTCCCTCTTAGCAATTAATAATGACAGGAAGGAAAGAGACGGCATATAGCTGCCTCTTTCTGGCATAGAGACTAATCTAGCCTCAGGAAGGTGTCAATCAAATGATGATGAACATTCTTCTTTTCGGTAAAAGGCAATCAATCTGAATTAATTCAGAGCGTGGTTTGCCTGACAAACCAAATTCGTCCAATATGACTCCACTCGACTTGTGGATTAATTGAAAGAGGGTGACCACAGATTTCATCCGACTACCTCGTGCCGTCCAAGTAATGAGATGCAAGCGAATATGAACCTAAGAACGTACCTTCGAAAAAATACAGCTTAGAACTTTCCACTCTTTCACGTTCATAAAGGCAATAAGGCTACAAACTGTAAATTAATAAGTATAGCTTCTATGAAAAAATCAATAGGTACAAAATGTGGCATTAATAAAATTCGTAATACGCAATTACAGCTTTTAAAACTACTTATCTACAAATACAACCATTTTTGTTTGTTTAAGAACTAATATTAATATTAACCTACACTATCGCACTAATGGGCAACGGCCTCTCCATACTTCGCCATTTACGAGTACTTTACCTACCTGCTGCCTTTTCTGGCCACTAGATCGTCGCGCCAGCGCAGCGTTTGTTATGCCTGCTTCGGTGACGACGCCCGTCTTCAGGCACCCACTGTGTGACAACCTTGGCCCATCTATCCTAATGCATCCTGTACGACACAATATTATTTTAAGTTTTTTTTTGTGTGTGAATATTGTGTGCTTTTAACCTGGGTCAAATAAACTTATTTTCTTTCTTTTTTTTACGAGTGGCTCGCCCGGTCCCATTTCAGCCTCGCATTCTTATCGCCATAGAATTGCCTTAGTATAAATTTTCTTTCTAATACTCAAATTGAGCCCATAAAACGTTTAATTTAGGTAACACTCACCGAACGATCAGCGTAAAAGTCTGTTCTTTATTAACCCATTACTACACGAACGCGCTTTTTACTCATCGCTTAGTCTAAAGTCCTGAAGGTCGTAATTCCCTTTCACGTATGATTTCCCCGGACGCTCCTTATAGGTTGTTACCTACAAGAAGAAAAAGCGTTTCCAACATCATAAATACTTATGTAGCTGCCTGCATTATTCGATTACCTTTTGAGTTACCGTACTTTCGGTAAATCGATGTTATGGAGCGAAATGGGTTACCAGGATCAAACGAAGTCTAGAGTTGTTTACATCAAAATTTTATGTGAAGCAAAAATATTTCAGTGGTTCTTTATGTTGTGGTTGCAGGGAAATGAGTGTGTGATGAGTTTTTTTATTAAAATAGCCTTGTCAAAGTTATTATATGAGGTAATAGAACTAACGTTTACAAGCAATTTTTACGTAAGACAACAACAAATTGAAGTAGAATCTAAAAGGTGATTCCGACAAAACTTTCATACCTACACCCCGTCCCTTTAACCCTGGTTAACCGTTTTTTGACAGCTGTCTTAGAACGAACTATTCAGATCACGTAAATGTTAACTTTAAAATGCGTAATAAAATAAATATATAAACTGCCTTATCTTATTGAATTATCTTATTTATGGCTTCTTACAGACATTATAATACCGTTCGTGTATCAATCAATGTATTGTATGTTGCTGTAATCACTAGTTACATCTTCAAAAAAAAAAAAATGACATCTTGCGAATAAAATATTGAATTTTAGACTACTTAGTTCATCCATGCAAAAAACTGACAGGCGAAAATTTTATTCTACAGATAAAAGACTTCTGACTTTGGCAAAATCAGCCCTAAATGTGCTAACTGGGTTTTTTCTATGCTAACGCTTCAATATTTGAGTAGTTAAAGTGTTCGTAAATTCAAATCACAACTGCCATTCCTTGACAGTTGTGATTTGTCGTAGATTTGACAATTTGACGTGGGATGTCAATTGCCTTAACAATTAATTTCCTTGACTGAAGGTATCTAAAATAGTCAAAAGAATACTAGTCACTCCACATGACAGTCACGCCGAGCCTTTTGAACTCGCTCCCGCTTCGCTTATGACCACGCTCAATACCCTAAGGCAGTTGGGCTAAGATAATGATCTCTGGAATGGGGGGAGAGCTGCGGATTACTTTTCTCAATCAGCGCGTCGTAATAAATATTTGATGAGCTATAAGGTACAACGTTTATTTATAACTAATTTCATTCTTTTTTGTATTTTATTGCCTCGAGAATATTGTGATTAAGGGCTGATTTTTCAATAGTCTGCTAACTTTTATCGGAAGAATAAATATGGCGGCTTGACAGCTTTTCTATAGATAATATGTCAAAGTGTCACATTTATTCTTCAGAATAAATTTATCCGAGTATTGAGAAATCAGCCTTTAAAGAGTCAATGCCAATCTTACTTTTGTTTCGTGATTGAAAACAATTTATTTATACAAGTACATACAAATAAATAAAGTTTAAGTGTCAGTTTGTAATGACATGTCAAAATTGTTCAACTTTTTACAAAATTTTTTTTGTAAAAAGTAAAAAAAATATTGAGTGTCCGTCTGTTTGTTTGCTCCAGGTAATCTCCGCAACGGCTACCACCGTTTAACTTAGGCTTTTTTTTATGAATTAGGGTTCCGCGCAAAGCAAATTATACTCATGAAATCAGATTTGTTTTCCGACATGCACGCGAACGAAGTCGCAGGTACAGCTAGTTAAAAATATAGAAAGATTTGGGGTATTTCATAATTGTCAGTTGACGTCAAATTCACGCATAAGTCAAGGGCTCTTGATTCTCTTTGATAAAATGAACGAAACCGCAAGAAATTAACGCAAGATTTGCGGTAATAGTAAGGAATTGACGTAGTTTCGAAGTAAGGAGTCGTTATGTGGTCATAGTGAATTAGGGCACTGTTTACGACTTATGTTGACTAGGTAAAAAATAAGTAGGTATACACTTAGAAAATCTAAAAAGCGACTTCCTCATGCAGTGACGTTTCCATTCCCAAAAGTACACAAAATCAATTCCCAAAAGTATACCCTATGTTTCTGAAGATGCACAGCATCTCATTATTTACATTTTAAAGAGGAGAAAATCGTAGTTGGATTTGAATAAGACTGTATATTTTTAACCATGACTGAACAAGGTAGATCGACGACCTTGTGAAAGTCGCGGGAGTCGTTCGAAGGTCAATGTGGCGTTGTGTTCCACGCACGCCTCAAAGAGATGTCAGCACCAAACGACGGGAGCCGATGCCTGCCAGGGCCGCGGGTTGTTCGAAAGATATACCGTGGCCCCTGGCACAGGCAACTGAAGGAACACGGGTTGGTAAGTTTATTTGGACACAGTTCGTGAAACACAAAATATAAAATTAACCAAATAAAAATAATATTTCAAAAAACAATAGGCTGCGCCAAAAAGGTTCATATCAGTCTTAATGCCAAAAAGATACTGTTTGACGCTGGTTTTCTATTGAACCGTTTTGGATTTTGGAATTCCAGATGTACCTTTTAAAAACTCTAGAGGTTTGACAGTGCATCCGTCGTATAATAATTTATTTTTAGTTGTGATTTAGTTAAATACCAATTATTTACTTAAAATTGTTCGAGTATTTGGCTGCCCAGTGTGCATTGGCAGTAAGTCTACAAGGGCCTGCACCATAATTGCGTATCACACTATCAATCACAATCTGATTCATTTGAACGATATTGCTAATACATTGCATCATATGTTCGAAAAAAATGTCTGCTCAACAGCGCAAATAACGCAATGAATGTTGTTGAACTGTCAAAGTGAAAGCCATTGCTACTGTTAGTGTGCTACATAATTACGTTGCTGGTCAATTGTGACATAAACCCGAGCATGGACTGATTAGTAGTTATTAATCTACGAGTACCAAAGCGTAGTTAGGTGAGAACATTTGTATGGAGAAAAAGCGTGACTTTATGTATGAGGTGATTATAATAATATCTGAAAGGACCTCATCCAACATTTTCAGAAAGATTTTCTCTGGCAAAAAATCTATTCATACGCACCTCATTTGTGTTCATCGTTCTATTTACATCATCTTATGCGGGCAATAAACCCAAAACTCTTATTTTCCCGGAAATTGCTTCGCCCCTAATTATCTTCTCAAACTTCAGGATTAACGAACTCGGAACGAGTAAGGAGCGAGTGGTGGGAGTAAATTACATGCGTCTAACTTCATTACGACACGCAGAGGTTCAGTCCCTCCCCAGCCGTGGTGTTACGTGCCGCCGACCTTAACTTATAAGGGTTTGTTAAAGGTACACAACTTACTGTACTTTGTTTCTTATGTAGTGGGTGGAATGTTTATGTGTGACAACAAAATGGTTAACGAAGAAAAGTAATTAGGTAGATTACAATATTTGATGGGAAGACTAAACAGAATAGCTACTGATATTAAATAAACAGACCACGTTACTTATGATTTATAATGTCACCGTAAGATTGTGAACATCATTAGTTTATAATCTATCTCGCGAGATTATAAACTATGGAAAAATTGTGAACTGTTGCAATTCTATCAATGTCAAATCGTCAAATTGTGAACGAATCTGCACTTATCGACAGGGTTCATAATCTGTCCGATTTTATCATCCGTAAATTTGTGAACCATCCATGATTGGTCGGTCTTGGTGGTATCCGTATTGGTCGCAGTAACTAAGCCAGGGTACCCCAACCAACCGCGCTACTTCCAAGTTGGTCGTAAGTACTTGGCTATTTAGTATTAGCGCAAGGTGCGAACCGTTGCATGCAAGTTTGTTCACAATTTGTCAGTTTCCCATGGATAGATTATAGACTATCGAAAAATAATGCGATAACTTATAAATGGTTTGTTGCAGTTCAGATTTTTTTGATAGTTTATAATCTCGCGAGATAGATTTCAACTAACGATGATCATAATCATACGGTGACATATACACCAATTTTACCTCCAAAAACATACAGAATACTATGATCATTATTTTCGCGAATACTACGTCTATCGTATTGTTACTTTGGCAAAAGCTGAAAATATTGAAATGAAGAAAAAGACAACTCTGAGAACTGGAGACTTGTACCGTTTCAGATTATTGCAGTAATTGAAAAAACACCTTCAGCAGTATCGTTGCGTAGGCAACTCTTCGCGATCAATATTTTTTATCCCTATGCTAAAGCTCCTACACTTGTGAAAGAGGTCGTATGGCAATTCTGTAACTTTACAGACGTATCTAGGTTAGGCCCTCGCACGACTTCACATAAAATGTCTACGTGGAATTCTTTTATCGCAAGGTCGCGGTCGTGGTCACGGTCGCGTCGCAATGTGGCGGACAGTTTTTCGGGGACGCTGTTTTTTGTCAAATACTGGCGACAATAAGCAACAACAACACCACTAGTACCTACTGACATGGGGCTGGCATAGGTGTTTGTAGTCTTCGATGAGAGTTACCCCTTGACGATCCGTAGATAGAGTGACAGGTACATTTTCTAAATCAATTGAGTTCATGGAGTTGACATGTTTTGATTACTTATCCATTCGTTCGCCTGTCATTCCCATGGTATTTTATTATGTAGTATGTTGGTTTAATTTAATGAAACGTTGTCCATTTTACAAAGTACATGTGAAGTCACGGAAATTATTTTTAAACAGATTGACAAGTAACGTAAATTGTCAGTATATTTAATTCACTCAGTACAGGATGTATTGAGTGATTTGTCAATCAATCACTGTCATTCTTTAACAGTTTTATGAAATGGCTATAACAAAGCAAGTTGGCGTAGAGTGTCAATTTACTTAGCGATTAATATCCCTGACTGTACCTATAATTATTGGTGAATGCAGTATTAAAGTATAACTTTACTCACAAATTCCAGTTCATTTACACTGTTTTGGCACCCTTTTTGCCTCTGACCCAATAACATACAAAACGCAATCCACAGAAACTTGCACTCCTTTGTCATTCCAATTACCATGAAAAAGTTAAACGTATACCAGACACCAATTAAAATTCATTCGCATCGAAAATAAAGCCAATTAGCACATACCGATATACGACACTTTGATGATCAAACTGTTGACTTTGACAAGCCTCTCTTGTAACTGTTTGGCTGCAGTTTATTTTCGTGGTATTCAACTAATTTGTGAACGCAATCCAATATTTATGTCGATTTCACAAGGGTTGTTTGCGTTGTGGTACTTTAATCATGATTACTTAGTGTAAGTATATAGTTTTTGTATGAATGTATTTATTGTATATATGTAAATGGTACACTACAGACTACCTGCAGCATTTTCTCTCCTCTCTAAATCCATCCAAAGGTTGTCTTTAAAAGATCGCTTATTTCTCTAAATAATGATGAAAACCGCATCAAAATCCGTTGCGCAGTTTAAAAGAAGAACCCGGACACACAGAGAGACACGAAAAGCGACTTTAATTTATAATAAGTATGTACCCAAATATGTTGGGGTTGGCTTCCAGTCTAACCGAATTCAGGTGAGTACTGGTATTTTACATAGAGTGACTGCCTATCTGACCTTAGTAAGAATGGCTGTCAGACTTTCGAGCTTCTAACAACCCGTAACGATTGTCAAAGATTCACGAATGACAGCCGGTTTAACGGGCTTTCCGAGGCACGGAGGGGTCTTGGTATGTAAAGATGGTCACCCATCGACGGACCAACCGCGGCAAGCGTAACTTAACCTGATCGATCGACCCGTGCGGCTGTTATTACTTAGCCACAAGCCAATAATAAGTATAGATATACGAGTATATAGATATAAATGCTTTCGGTAGTACTATTCTGTTTGACTCCTAGGCGCTACACAGTCCAGTCAGACACAAATACACATATAGAAACCTATTAGATGCAATGTTGATTCTGTAGATGACATAAGCATAAGTGGCGTGTTGTTGGTTTAACGTTGTATTCCTTGTGCTTGCATAGGCGACGTGCACCAACATGGCAAGGTATGCTTTGAATACATCAAACCGTCAATGGAGCATCTACCCCTATTGCGTTGCTTGCAAATAATCTGGTATAGTATGGCGAGACAGTTTAATAACAACCCTTAGAATAGTAGGCGGTGATTTTGTTCAAAGTTCTAACGCTCCAGAATCATGTACAGTAAAACGGGGTGAATAGGAATGCAGGGGTAAATCGGGCCGAAACTTTAAAATGGATTTGTACTTTAAAATAATATAGTTTGCTGCAAACAAGGACACTTAATCTTTAATTAAGAAACAGTAAACACATTACAGTCTTTTCTGGCAACAAACTATATTATTTCAACGTTGAAATCCATTTTAAATTTTCGGCCCGATTCACCCATGCATCCCGATTCACCCCGTTTTACGGTACTGAATCCATCTTCTTTTTCTTTTTAGCGTGTCGATAGCAATCTAAATGGACTCTGCCCAAAATTTGGCCACTTGTTTGGCGCCGTCACTAGCGTCCATCAGTTCCTGTAACGTGCAGTTGACAGGACACGCAGGACACGATATTAAGTGTCCCATCGTTTGTGGAACAGCACCACAGTTACACTCCAAGGCGGAGTCGTCTATGAATCTTCACCTGAACAGATTTTCCTTGCTTCGGCCAACCTGGGTCGGGAGTCTGTTTACTGGATCCATAATAACAGATTGCGCGTTGATTCCAAGCCACCCTGTATGATCACTATAATATATCAGAAACGATAGCCAAGCAAAAAGTAGAACTAAAATGATGAAACCGAAAAAAAGAAAAAGTTACTGTTATATGGTAAAAGGATAACTGAAAACCCTTTTATCCATATCTTGCAATCAAGATACAAGAATATACAAACTTCATCTTCAAGAGAGCAGAACCTTAAGGTACATATTTCTTGGTTATGAACCTCATCCACTTACGTTAGCCGGGGCAGAAATCATAACGTACAACTCAACACGCGAACATAAAGAATATCATTCATAACAAACATAGATTCCATTGTTCCGAGTACTATTTGTATGGTTTATTAAATAAAATATGAAGTGTTGTCTATTACAGAAAAGGTGCTTACACACGGCTGACGATGCCAGCGACTTTTGTAACTAAAGCCATTGGTATTCGACTGCGTATCGACATGTCAAAATTATTATTAACGTTTGTCGACATGCTGTCAAGTGACGTCGGCTTATAACGATGTGGGAGAGTGCTTGAAATGTTTTTGATTTGACAGGTAAAGGAAAGACTATTATGGATACCGACTGTGTTCGGGAAAATACGGGTAAAAATGAAAATAACCATGAAATAAAATAGCTGGTGCGATTCCTAAAAACCTTAGGTAAAGTTCTTAAACTAATACCTAAAAAAAATAAAAAAATATATATGCGTCGACTTCAGAACCTCCTCCGTTCTTATTTCGTCGGTTAAAAATAAAATGAACCACAATAATAAAGAAGCTCATTGTCAGCCATAGAAATTATATGGAGCTTTTTTTGTGAATAATTTAATTTTACAACCCGCAAAAGCTAACTTGACACTTCGCTCGGATGACGTAAGCACGCGGTACTGAGGCGCCGATGACGACCGCGGTAAAAGCGCGGGAGTCTGAAGGGGCCGCTTGGTCCTCCCGACCCTTGCTCGAGACACCCCGCGCCGTTAAGCTTGTAGTTTTAAATTCGTCCCTAAATAATTCCGGTCCAGCCTGTCCCTTGCTGCCCTCTACCACCAACGCCCTAAGCAAAGCAAGGTCCGTACCCCACAGGTGCTCTTAGCGTGTAGTCACTTAGTTTTAAAGTTTTTAAAGCCCTGGCTGTATTTATTGAGGCATCCACAGACAAGCCCGGTTAAGCAGACGACAATCTCCTAGGCTGAAATGAGGGAGGCCATTCAAAAAAAAAAGGAGCCGCTTGGATCTCAAGTTAACTTTTGCGGGTTGTACAAACATTCGCCTGCCCAATTAAAAAAACTTACTTACAGGCGAAAGTTGGACCACTTTCTAACCTAATGGTAAGTGATGATGCGGTGACGAGAAGTAATCTATTGACTCGGTATTTGGAGACTACTAAATTATAGCTATCGGAAATTACAGTTTTACAAAAGCATAATTGGGTCAAATAATTTACTTGTTCTAAAATATACAACAACTTAATAGAAGAATGAACAGATTTTGAACATATGTGTCTGAACTAGATATAACAAATAACTTTGTTTGACCTTTATACACATCTATAAACACAATGCTTGATCAAAGAGTGAAAATAAAATAATTATAGTAAAACAGTAGTGACAAAATGTAGGAGAATAATCTTAAATAAGTGGTGTGGTGATCTTAAAAAAGTAGGTATGGACGGCATTCAATTTATTCGCACTACATGTCCATGCATTAAAAATGATACATATCATGAAGCTCATGATATCACATTCGTCTGAGTATTTAAATACATTGGCAGCTGTAGTAAATGCACTCAGATGCGATTGGTGTCGACTGTACCGTGCGATAAGCACAGAACTCGATACACATTTAATAAACAATACTTAACGATTATACAATCCGCGAAATGTTTCATATTTTCATTCGGAAATGTTAAAATGTTATTAGAAAAGTATTATTATTTAAAAAAATATTTTTATTTATACGGTAGGTACTTAATAATTGTACCAATGTACCTACTTTAATTACAATGGTTTTTGAACAATTACCCATAGCAGGTCAATTAATCAGTCTGGCAGTGACGTTAATTTGTTTTACAGTCAGCTAGAACCCAATAGACAATAAAGATCACTATGCTTTTGATAGACTCGACAGTTGACCATCCAACAGCAACCTTATTGTCATATTGACAGTGATGCAAAATCAGAGATAAAATAAGCTGTGAATGGACTGTAGTAATAATTATTATGTACGTGTATAACCAGTAGGCCAATTTTCGTAATTTAAAACGTTCAAAATCTAGTCGCAGTCTCATCTCAGCGACAAACAAATGTCAAAAACTTGTGAAAATGTAGGGAAATTAGAGGTATTTTTGACAGATTGAGACTGAGATCAGACTGCGAACGTTCTTAAAATTACGAGAATTGCCCCTCGGGTATATGAATATAAACGAAGCAAAAGGAGTTTGCAGGTGGCTTTCTATAGTTTCTGTATCAAGAAGGCGTGAGATTATGTATGCAGGTATGTCTTTAATAGCTAAGGCAATAAATTTTTGTTAACAAAAATTTAATAAACTGTCATGGTTCTCAACTCCGTTGTCTACACAACAACTAGTTTAACTATTAAACTGAGACTGTCTTACGTCCGTATCACAAGAGCCCATTCTCAGACACTTTCCATATAATTCAAGACTAATTAAGTCTTCAGAGACTGTAACGAGGACCAAGTGAGAAAGGTAAGGTAATTAGGGTTCCATTCTCACTGAAACATTAAAATTTCACCTTGACTCGAGTAACGAGTCATTAGCAACTCTTTGATGCATACTAATTGTGTTCGCTTTTCGACTTAATTGTAATTAAAGATGGACTCAAAGTGCACAGTGCAGGTAAAGTAAGAATCCTTTGAGGATGTTTTTTCTTAATTTTCGTGTTTTTTTTTTGCTCAACTTGTTCAAAGTTGCAGAAATTTTGGTAGCGTCAGCAAGATGTTCTGGATTCTAGATTCCATTAAAAAAGGTATTTTACTAGCCAATAATTGATACACCATTTTCAGTAGTACCTACCTGCTGTATTGTGTGTCTTTTAGTTTGTGCCAAATAAATGTATTTTCTTTCTTTCTTTCTTTCTTTCTTTCTTTCTTTACCTACTGGATATGTTCGATAACTGTACAAAAATTGCGAATATAAAAACACGTGTGCGGTCGGGAGACCCAGTCAGGAACGAACACATACTGGTATATAAAAAAAGAGAAAGATAGAGAGAGACAAAGTGTGAATTTAATACTCGTTTTTAATACAGAGCCATCTAGTATACATTTTTAGAAGCTCTAATAAAGTTGTCGCCATCTTGGCTTTTCGTTTTGATCTCGCTATTGGCATTAGCATCCTCAAAAACCATGAAAACCACACTTATGATGAAAATTCTGATAATTTTCGCAGCCGCCATCTCGGCTTACCATTTTGACTTCACTAATGGTATCATCACCCTCGAAAACCATGAAAACTAAAAAAAAAAGGTCGCGTTTCACGATTTCTACTAGTTTACTATCTACTACTGCAAGCCGCGTCAAAGAATTTCGTTCCAAAAAGATGATTGTTACAAGTCATGTAACAATCACGGTGACTCCAAAGGTCATGTCAAGGTGGCTCCAAACTTACCAATGTTATTTACACGAGTTGGTGAAATAAACCTTTTTATGTTGGGTATCATGAGACGCAGTAATTGTTACCTAATGGATAACAAATTTAATTTGTGAATTACTTATCAATACGTTGGACCCCAGGGGTCACCAAAACAATAAACAAATCAATTATGTCTAATTAGTAAATGCCTATACAGTTGAAAAAATACAAACAGAAATCAAAATATAATTTCTTTGTTAATGTTCAAGGACCTGTCGGTTTCATCGAAATGAGGATAATTGATCATGGCTTTGAACTCGTAAATTGAGACACATGTAGGCAAGCCGTAACGACTTCTCCATAAATTGGAAATTGGAAATCAATTATTCGGCCTGCAGATGACTGTGGAAATAGATGCTTTTGCTTTTGTTAAAGCCTTAAAGGCTGACTGCCTACATGTCATCTACTGCCTAGCCTTTTCCCAATTATATTGGGTTCGGCTTCCAGTCCAACCAGATGCAGCTAAATAACAACATTTTTTTACATGGAGCGACTGCCTATCAGACCTCCACAACCCAATTACTGGGTATTACGATACCCCTTGGTAAGACTGGTTGTGAGACTTTCGGGTCTCTGACAACTCATAACGACTGTCAAAGATCCAAGAATGACAGCCGCAACTAACGGCTTAACGTGATTTCCGAGGCACGGAGGGGTCTTGGGATACCAAAACCCCTCCGTGAAAGGAGGAGCGTGGATAGGACCATCTTTACATATAAAGATGGTCCTATCCACGGACCAACTGCGGCAAGCGTAGCTTAACCAGCCACAAGCTCCTCTGCTACCTGCCTGCATTCAAAGACATGTGACATCTACCAACCCGCACTGGTCCCGCGTGGTGGATTACGGCCCACTCCCTCTCACCGAGAGAAGGCCTGTGTCCTAGCAGAGGAAACAATATAGGATGATTATGTAAAACCTGCCCTAGGGTGGCTAGGTTAGGCTTCATTCAAATATTTTAAGCTGTGTCATTAGCATCGAGCTAGTCAATGTCTACAGTGATGAACATAGGTTTAATGGCTCATGCAATTAGAAGTGAAATGGATAGTTGAGGAAAATTCCGTAATCATTCCAGATTGGAAGACGGATTGGCGACCGCAGTTTGTTAATAACAGAGAAAAAGTTTCACCTTTCATGGCCTCCACATAGTACGAATTCATGGCCTATATTGCTGAGAAAAACACGAAATGGAATACTTCATCGTGTTTTTGAGCATCAATTGTTCGTACCTAGGTTCTCTCAAATTAGAAGTCCTCTAACGAAGATCCACGCGAACAAAAACAACGCAATTCATTCTTAATTATATACCCGTCAAAATCAATTTTGAATTTCGATAGTCATGTCAAAAGTGAACGCACCCCCATCGTAAAACAACGGTCACGTCCGAAACACGCTCACAAAAAGCGGTATTTTTAACTGATAAATTCCCAAGGGTGACTTGTTCATCTTCCGCTTCACTAGTAACGGAGAAAACAACTCGCAAAAAATATTTTCAAAGTACGATGAATCGGCCATCAAAGAGTATTTATCTCTTGTCCATATTTAAATATTCATTTAAACCTTTTTCTAGGGCTCGTCACGCATTCAACCCGGAGTCACTCGGATTTAATAACGCTCTTTATTCTGAAATTTAAACGACAATTTGTGAGCCCTCATCTGCCTCAAAGACCGCTAATTGCCCTTTCTCTAACAAAAAAAAAAATCAAGAGAAAAAAAATTGCGAAAAGAAAATTCTTCTTGGTGCATTTAAAAGGTTATACGTCCCAGTTTTGAAGTGGACCTCGACACAAAGACAAAAATAAAAGTTTGTTATTATTGTAAGAAAAACATTAGGAAAGTATATTATTATATAGCTAGCAACTTGTGTAGTCATTGTAACCTACTTCTAAGCTCCCGTAAATACAGATTTCTTTGATTTCTTTACAGTAGGCACTTGCATAATTAAGTTGAATCTATGCTTTTGTGATATCTACCAACCCGCACTGGACCCGCGTGGTAGATTACAGCCCACTCCATCTCGAAGAGAGGAGGCCTGTGTCCCAGCAGTACGAACATTATAGGCTGATTATCCTATGCTTTTAAATCGAATAACATTTTCGTAATGAAGTTTACCTCCGTAATTCAAAGCTAGATTCAAAATTCAAATTTAAAATCATTTATTTGCTAATACTTATGCTTATGGGTTGTTTTTTTTTTTTTTTTTTTTTTTTTTTTTTTTTTTTTTTTTTTTTTTTTTTTTTTTTTTTTTTTGCTTGGGGTTAATTTTATGTAAATCTCGGGGTGCCAGGGCAGAAAACCTCCACGTGTGCCTGGGGACTGGAGTTCCCTTCTGGATACGTCCGGGGGGAAGACCAGTTTTCGGGCCGGTGCATCCTGGGGTGCGGGCAGCTATTTCTCAGTGGGATTTTTTCTCAATGAGATCTCGCTGCCCGCATGCTAATGTTCTGCCAAGAGGAACGCTCCACACAAGCCGTTATGAGGAGCAGAGCGGCTACTGTGTGGAGTAAGAGCGGGCCTGGTGTGCACTTACCCTGCCGCCGGGCAGGCAGGAGGGGATAACCCCCCCTCCTGCCACCGTTAATATCGTAGCCCCGAAGATTGTCAAGGTCATGTCTCTGACTTTTGACGGGGGTCGAGGGTCTTGGCTTAACCGCCCGGACCGCGAGGAAGATTAACCTCTATAAAAAATTCCCCAAACCTCCAAGCGGCGGCGCACCGTGAGGGAGGTAGTAAGCTTGGCTAATGGGTAGCTTGATTTAGTCGCTAGTGCGAACCACCGAAATTTGAGCAGGTAAACAAAGTTTAAAACTCGTGGGAACAATATGGAAAAATTTTTAAAACCCAAAACCACAATCGACGAAGAGAGGAGTGATGCGGGGTCGGAGTCCGACGCCGCATCCGGAGGAGGAAGCACGGGAGGCTCAGTGAGCCCTTGCCGTGCCCAGGAGACGGCCGCTGCCAAGAGAAAGGCACAGAGCAAGCGGCCAAGGTCAGTGGACGGCCAGGGGTCGTCCTCTGACTGGGAGCTGGCTTCGGCCAGGAAGATCCCCACCAGCAGGCGCGGAGGAGCCCGAGAGCGAGGCTTAGGGAGGGGGCTCACTGCTCGGGAGGCGGCTGAAAAAGCGAAGGAGCCCGCAAAAAAGGAGGGGGGGACCGGTCGCGTGGTCGAATCAGGGCCCTCAAGCGACGAGGCGGCTGAGGTAAGCGGTGGCCCTGAAGCGGACCGCATAAAGAGATTTGCGGCGGTCGTGGAGGCCGCGATCCGGGACGTGGCCCTTAAGAAGTTGCAAACTTCGAAAAACAGGGCCATAGTCTCGGCAAAGGCCTCCATCTTGGCGGCAGCGGAGGCCATCCACTTCGGGCGTCCGCCGGACGGCATGTCCGAAATGCGGGCGGAGGTGGCCCGCTTGACGGCTGCCATGGAGCTCCTCCGAAAGGAGAACGAGGGGCTCCGAGCGGACCTGGCCGGGCTGCGAGCAGCCGGCCCCCGGGAAGTGCCGCAGGAGGGGCCGCAACAGGGGCGGCCAGTACCTGCTGAGGACCGGGTCCTGAACCTGGTGCGGCAGGAGCTGGCTGCCTTTCAGAGCCGGTTCTCCGCCCTGGAGGCCATCGTCCTGCGCCCCCCGCTGGCGGCGGACCGGCCGGCCTCGGGCCAGCGGAAGGCGGTGTCGTATGCTGCCGCCGCGGCTGTCACAGCCACGGCCACGGGGCAAGCAGCAAAACGGACCGCCCCGAAACCCGCTAAGGCCACAGCCCCAGCCCCAGCCCCAGCCCCAGCCCCAGCCCCTGCCCCTGCCCCGGTGGCGAAACGGCCGCCCCAACCGCCTCCTGCATCGCCTCCGGCCGACGCCGATTGGCAGGTGGCCGGGCAGAAAAGGAAGGCGAGCAAGGCTGCAAGGGCGGCCAAAAGAAGAGAGAGGCGGCAACGGCGCAAGGAGCGAGGCGTCGCGGCTAGGCTTCGTGCCCCAAAGACCGCAGCTGTAGTGATCACACTACAGCCGGAAGCGGAGAAGAAGGGCATGTCCTACCGCGACGTGCTTGCCAAGGCTAGGGCGGCGGTGAACCTGCAGGAGCTCGGCGTTGCTGAGGGCATCCGGCTAAGGGTCACTGCGACTGGGGCCCGGATGCTGGAGGTCCCTGGTGCGGCTAGCGGCCCGACTGCTGACGCTCTGGCCGAAAGGCTTAGAGCGTCCTTAAATGCGGACGAGGCCCGAGTGTCCAGACCCACCAAGAGCGCTGACGTGCGCATTCTGGGTCTGGATGACTCTGCGACGGTGGAAGAGGTGGTGGCCGCCATCGTTAGGACTGGGGGATGCTCTGCCGAGCAGGTGAGGGCGGGCACTCTCCGTCCTGACTCCACGGGGATGCAAGCCATCACGGTGAGCTGCCCCGTGTCGGTGGCCCAAAAGCTAGCCGGGGAGGGCCGAAGGCTCCTGGTGGGCTTGGTTTCCGCGCAGGTGAAACTGCTGGAGCCCAGACCTCTGAGGTGCTTCCGCTGCCATGTGTGCAGCCACGTGGGGGCTAAATGCACCTCGGAGGTGGACCGCAGCAATCTATGTTTCCGCTGTGGTCAGCCCGGACACAAGGCCGGCTCGTGCAACGCCATGCCGCACTGCTATGCATGTGCGGCAGCCGGCAAGCCGGCCGATCACCGGGCTGGGAGCAAGGCGTGCGCTCCACCCGCCAAAGCCAGGGGCAGGGGCAAGCCCTCCACCACCGCCGTCGCCGCCGCAGCCGCCGCCACCACCGCCGTCGCCGCTGCCGCCTCCACCGTGACCGCCGCCGCATCTGCCGTGGCTGGGCCCTTACAGGGGGATCGGGAGGCTGATATGGAGTGCTAATATAGCACCATATCGCCTCCTCCAGGCGAACATCAACCACTGCGCCTCCGCTCAGGATCTGTTGCTCCAGAGCATGGCGCAGTGGTCGATTAACATCGCCGTGGTCGCTGAGCCGTACTTTGTCCCGCCCAGAGACGACTGGGTGGAGGACCTGAGCGGCTCAGTGACCCTAATTTCGTCGGCCGCCGCCGGTACCCCGTCCCTCGAGGCTGTCAAGAGAGGACAGGGTTGCGTGGCAGCACGGTTCGGGGAGATAGTCGTGGTTGGGGTATACTTCTCCCCGAGCCGAACTCTCGCCGAGTTCCACAACTCCCTCGCGGAGTTGAGAGTCGTCGTCGTCGGATTCCGTTCCCTCCCCGTGCTTGTCCTCGGGGACTTCAATGCCAAGAATGTGGCTTGGGGTTCCCGGCATAGGGACACACGGGGCAGAATGGTGGAGGACTGGGCTCTGGAGACAGGCCTGGTCGTCCTAAACCGGGGTTCGGTCCCAACATGCGTGCGGATGCGGGGTGAATCAGTGGTGGACATCTCGTTCGCCAGCCCCGCCTTGTCGCCGCATGTCGTCAACTGGCGTGTCTTGGAGGAGGTGGAGACCTATTCCGACCACCGGTATATCCGGTTCGACGTCTCCGCCCAGACCTCGAGCGCGCCGGTCCGACCGACCCTGGGTGGTCCGCGGTGGGCGCTGAAGCAGCTGGACCGGGAGCTTCTCCTGGAAGCCTCGATCGTGCACGCCTGGGTGTCACCACCGGACAGGCCTGCTGACATCAACGACGAGGCAGAGTGGTTCCGGGAGGCCATGTCCGAAATATGTGACGTGGCAATGCCCCGGGTCCGGCCCGGACGCGCCCGGCGCCAGGTGTACTGGTGGTCGCCGGAGTTGACGTCTCTGCGCGAGGCGTGCGTGGCTGCGCGACGCCGGTACACCAGGCACCGCAGGCTCCGTATCCGCCCTCCGGATACGGAAGCCGTGCAGGCGGAGCTGTACGAGGGGTACAGAGCGGCGAAGACCGCCCTCCGAGCGGAGATCTTGCGGGCCAGGGGGCTGGCCCGCGAGGAGTCGCTGGGGACTCTGAACAGAGACCCGTGGGGACGCCCCTACAAGATGGTGCGGGATAAACTCCGCCCATGGGCTCCCCCGCTGACGCAGAGTCTCCGGCCCCAGCTCGTGGAGGACGTGGTGAGCGCTCTGTTCCCTTCGCGTGGGGAACATACTCCCCCGTCCATGGCTCCGCCTCCTGCGATGCCAGATGCGGACCACACCGACGACGACGACGATGCTCCGGAGGTGACCGAGGTAGAGTTGAGAGTGGCGGTACGTAGGCTGAATGCCAGAAACACCGCCCCAGGACCCGACGGCTTACCTGGAAAAGCCTGGGTCCTGGCCTTGGAGGCTCTCGGGCCTCGACTAAGGGGGCTACTAAGCGCATGCTTGGAGAGGGGCCGGTTCCCACTTCGTTGGAAGACGGGGAAACTGGTCCTCATCAAGAAGCCGGGGCGCCCTGCGGACTCTCCGTCCGCCTACCGGCCCATCGTGCTGCTCGACGAGGTGGGCAAGCTCTTTGAAAGACTAATTGCAGACCGCCTTGCCGGGCAGCTGGTGCGGGTGGGGCCGGATTTGGCGGACAGCCAGTTTGGTTTCCGCAGGGGGCGCTCTACGGTGGATGCCATCATGCGCGTGCGAGCCCTCACGACGGGGGATGCTGTGGCCCGGGGTGGGGTCGTCTTGGCGGTGTCTCTAGACATCGCCAATGCCTTCAATACCCTGCCCTGGAGTTGCATCAGGGAGGCACTCGGGTATCACCGGATGCCGACCTACCTCCGTTGCATTGTCGAGGCCTATTTGATGGACAGGGCCGTCATCTACCCCGGTCACCGGGGAGAGTGGAACCGGCGAGAGATGTCGTGCGGTGTCCCACAGGGATCGGTCCTAGGGCCGCATCTGTGGGATATCGGGTACGACTGGGTGCTGCGCGCCGACCTCCCTGATGGCGTCAGCGTAGTTTGCTACGCTGACGACACGCTGGTCCTGGCGCAGGGGAGGTCGCACCAGGCGGCGGCCGAAGCAGCGACACGCGGGGTTGCGACAATTGTCGAGAGGATCCGGCAATTGGGACTCGAGGTGGCATTGCACAAATCTGAGGCCATGTGTTTTCATGGTCCTCGGGACGCGCCACCGTCGGGTTCACAAATAACGGCGGGAGGGGTTCACATCGGCGTCGAGCTGACGATGAAGTACCTGGGACTCGTCCTCGACAGCCGGTGGAATTTCGTGGAGCAATTCCGACGTTTGGCTCCCAGACTGGAGCGGGCCGGGGCTGCCTTGAGGCGGCTCCTTCCCAATCTAGGGGGACCAAACGCCTCCTGCCGGAGGCTCTATGCGGGGGTCGTGCGGGCCATGGCCCTTTACGGGGCACCGATATGGGCGCGATCTTTGAGGCGGCGACCAGCCCGCCGGTTGATCGCGTCCCAAAGGGTCATGGCTGTCCGGCTCATTCGAGGATACCGCACGGTCTCCGCTGAGGCGGCGAGCCTCCTTGCCGGATTGCCGCCATGGGATCTGGAGGCCAAAGTCCTCGCCCACATATGGGAGTGGCGAGAGGAGGCAAAACGCCGGGGCGTTGCTCCGCTGCCGCGAGAAATCACGGCACAGCGGACAGAGCTCCGGCGGGATCTCATAGCGGCATGGAGAGTGCGATTGTCGCAACCCAGCGCTGGGCACGCCACAATTGCGGCGATAAGTCCCCTCTTTGAGGAGTGGCTAGAGAGGCACCACGGCGCCCTCACCTTCCGCCTGACGCAGGTCCTCACCGGACACGGTTGTTTCGGGAGGTTCCTGTTCAGAATAAAGCGGGAGGAAACGCCAGGGTGTCACCACTGTGGGGATCGCCCGGAGGACACGGTGGAGCATACGGTGGAGGTCTGCCCGGCTTGGGCGGGACCCCGCCGTGTCCTCTTGGCGGCGATCGGCGGCGGCGACCTCTCGCGTCCGGCCCTCATACAGGCCATGGTCCGGAGCGAGAGTGAATGGGAGGCCGTCACCTCCTTCTGCGAAGCAGTTATGCTCGCGAAGGAGGAGGCGGAGCGTGCGAGGGAGAGGCAATCGCTGCACCCTCGCGCTCCTAGCCGCCGCAGGAGACGCCCTGGACGGGAGTCAACAGCCGACTCCCGGCCACCGTAGGCGCGGGCTTGCGCGCGGCGAGCTATGGGCAGCTCGCCGCCCGGTAAGGACCAGGCCCGGGTCGACGGCGCGTTGTGTTCCACGCGCGCCTCAAAGAGCTGTCAGCACGAACTGACGGGGTCCGCTAGGGCCGATGCCGCCGGGGCTGCGGGTTGTTCGAAAGATATACCGTGGCCCCTGGCACAGGCAACTGAAGGAACACGGGTGGGTTTTAGTCAGTAAAAGTCTGACACGCCCTTCCGCTCAGCCCAGAACGGGAGAGGTCATTTGATGATTTCCCACCCAAAAAAAAAAAGGCATGCAAATCTCAACCTTTGACTGTATCACAACATTGTTATACAATTACTTGCAACAATAATTTATAATTAATAATACAAATTTGGTAATTTCACCGTGGCAAATAATAATGAAACATTAGCCAATAATAATGTCGCAAAAATAATTAAAGATGTCATGTATTAAATGAGAATGTCAAGATATATTTGTAAATAAATGTTAAAGTAATAATAATAATAGATAATTAATTAGTACATTAATCACAAGTCACATCAACAACAATATTCCTGAGAACTATATGACATTACATCCTCTGTTAAATAATCCTGAATACAAATAACATTTAAATAGCAAGAATCTTTTCAATTTCTTTTTAAATTCATCGATGGATGGAGTTTCTAGTATAGACTTTGGTAAATGATTGTATATACGCGGTGCCATACTGAAAATTCTTCTAGCATATAAGGCCGTCTTGTTAGATTTGCAACTAATTTTATCACTGTGCTTCTATATTTATCAAAAAGATGTTTGTTAGTTCTTGCGACGCTCGACAATCTCATAAATGTAGACACACGGCAAAGTTAATACATTACATTTGATAAAATATGGTCTGGTCTGCAACTATCAGTCTGGTTGATATTAAACATACCCCTAATACACCGCTTTTGCGCCTTGAACGCAATTCATTTAGCAGATTTATATTTTTGTCGCACCATATTTCTTGTCTAAACCAAATGCTTTTACAACAATACTTTTGTAAACAAAACCTAAAAATAGAAAATACAAAAAGCTTTTAATCTCGTATTTCTTTTTACAATTCTGGATCCAGAGAACCGTAACGCGATATCACACCGGGATTATTGGAATACATACAAAGTGAAAACTTTGTTTGCGATGTAACAGAATACAGCTCTTTGTTCCTCTTAACCCGATATCCGTTTTCGTCTTTAAGGCACACTGTACTTCCGCGGCACTTAGTTCCTCAGAAAATTCTCGTAACGAGTATTTCAGTAATGCGATTCACTTTAAAAGCATTGAAATCGTCAAGCGAAGGAAACTGAATTTCACGACCAATAAGCTCATAAAATATAAGCCAGTATTAAATAATTTTCGGAACAAGAATCTGGAACTTTTACATCCACGTGTTCTTTCTCCTGCTTCTTAATTCAGAAAACTGAAAGGACATTTCGTCTACGCATTTCTTGCTAGTACAAAAAGGTCGGAGCACTCATTTTTATTGAAAAGAATTTTATCATAAAGAAAGTTCCGGTAAGATATAAAACTTATTCTATTACTTACGTAAGACCTGCTCATTATTCGGGACATGTTTAAAATTTTCGAATCTCCTACAGCGCGTCGAATAATGGGCTTTCTGCGCCTACCTTTCAAAAAGAAGAATCGTTGAATTTGGGCAACATTAGACGCTCCCGCGCCATTAATTCAGAGCAGAAGTTAACTTAGTTGGAGCGTACAAATTACATCAGTCTTAGTTTAGTAACACGGAAATGTTTGCGGAATTCTTTAAGGGGCGTAGGTATCTACATTATTCTGACGTCGGATTCCGACAATCCGGTGAATCGAGTCTGCGGATAATTCGTCTCGTAGGCCATTCGATCGACCTAATTCGGGGAGATCTCATTCGGCTAATGGGTGTAATGTTTCACCTGAGTGCGCCTACGGCAGTGAATTGAAGTATTTGTTCAGCGAATGATGGCCCTTTACAATTCACGTTAAGGAAAAGTAAGAAGTCGGTAGTTGAATAATGTATACAGACGTTCTTTGAAAGCAATGTGCCGTGTTGTTTTAAGCAGAAACAGGATTATATTAAGAGGATCGGTGCAGAGTACTCTTAATTAAGCTAAGTAAGCACTTTTAAAATAATACAGGATAATCTTGAAGAACAGTTTAGAATAATATTACTTTTTGGAACATATGTAATATTTCACATACTTTATGTACAATTAATTGTAATAAAATTCTAAGGAAGACATTCTAAAGAAACCCTAGCATTTTAGTTCACGTGTCGCGTATATGACTGACACTCACTCACCCGCCCGCACGCACCCTTGTTACTAAACAGTCCCAAACAGGCTTAACAAAACTTAAATCAAAGCAACCTATCTTAAAAGCTTCGTAAAAGAAAACTACAAAGAACGAACTTATAAGCAAATCTCGTAGCGCTGAGGGCGCCAATAAACATTCTTGGGCAAACATCCCCTGATATGAAGGAATTGAACTTTCCCGTCCTGCTATAATAATTTACATGATTTTATGTGAAACAACGCCTCACGTCCGGTGTTCGGCAGTAGCGAAACCAAACAAAGGAATATCCCTTCATACGATAGTTTACTATGTTTGGGTTTCGACTTTATGCACTGTACCATGAATATTTTATTTTACGTGACCAACATCTCTATCGCTTGTTTAAGCTTTCGTGGAATGCAAAAATATTTGCTGGAATAACAGTTTTGGCTGATTTATGTATTTATTAGGGTTGTATGACGTTGGCTTTGGATATATTTACCTTGCTCATATTTGTTCGTATTCGGACAGGCTTTATAGCAAACAAATACAGCTGTGCCTTACATGTCTCATACAAAATATTCTGCAAAATTACCCCTTTGTTTATAACCGTTGCTTAAAGTTAAAAGATGTTTAAACGTCAAAAATGTATAGTTAAACTGTCGCTAATCATTGCAACGTTTATAAATAAACGCCTTTATATTGTTAAGCAAATTGTTAAGTCTTAAGTTGTCAGTATACTCAAACTTATCAATTATTTTCCCTGACCGTACTTACTAGTCACATATTATCCACCAGTAGGTGGATAAAGTGTATTAAGGACCTTAGTAAAGGTCCCATTTTAGGTAACATTACGAGAGAAATTCGTTAGTTGACGGCGGTACGTCACTACGTTGTCTGCAATAAAGTCAGAATGAGCGGTCAGTACGAACGCCATGACAGCCCGTCTGAGTCAGTTCTAATCAGGGATAGACATTGAGTGGGCGAAGCGTCTAATTATAGACCTTACTGTACTGCACATCGGGGCGTTTTAGTAATGAAATTTTCAGGGCTTTCTGAGTATGCTTTTGCTGTTTACATTAAGATCGTCTCCGCATTTATTTTATGAATCGAGAGAGGTTAGCAGATTGCTTTACTTTTCATCTAGCTTGACGTCTAAGATTATTACGATGGGAATGGACTTTCAAAATAGAGAGACAAAGAATAGAATAGAATAGAATAGTACACTCTTTATTATGTACACTATATAAATTACAGATATAAATAACAAAACCAACAAAAACAATTAAACAAATGGAGAATTAGAATAAATGTAGCAACTACAAGAAATACATAAAAGTTTATCATACCACAACCTCCTGCAATGAACTACAGCCACCCAAAGACCAAATTTAATTACAAACACGCGTTAATTTTCACCATACATTAATACATATTCCAATGGTGTCGCCACCAAATATGGGTATATGACGGTAGGTATAGAAATTCCAGCGGTCGACAATAGTCGTAATTCCGTCGTCGCTCGGACGCGGTCGCGCGGTCTCCACCGGACGTGGGAGCGAATACGTAATGACATCCGATGGTCACATTTGTAATTTTATTACCACAGCCCCATTCTTGTTATGTTAATCCTAATGACCTAGAGTTTGTTACGGCCGTGAAAATTCCTGCAATATAGCGAGACGCCTAAATCTTCCTGTATAAAAGGAACGAAATGTTTCACTCTCGAGAATGTTATAGGTGGCGAGTTGTTTTTGTCTGTACGTTTTGTTTGTGTCCGTTTTATTTGTCGACGTAACACACATAATTTATTGAGAGGCTTAGTACATGTTGTTAGAGCATTGGGATGAAAATAAACACGTATTTCATTCATTCATTCAGCCGAAAGACATCCTCTGGCCATTGGCCTCCCCCAAGCACCGCCACTTCGAACGTTTCTGTATTTCCCGCATCCAGCGGATTCCTGCGGCCTTCACAAATTCACCGATCCACCTTGTAGGAGGTCTTCCAACGCTACGTCTTCCGGTACGCGGTCGCCACTCCAGAACCTTTCTGGCCCATCGTCGAATCCAACTCGGCTGGGCAGGGCTCGGGAGGCTACGCAATATCTTCTCATCCCACATACCGCAGTGTCTCAAGAAGAAAGTTTTTGACCATTGCGTGTTGCCAATGATGATCTATGGCACTGAAACGTGGTCGCTCACAATGGGCCTTATTAGAAGGTTAAAATCACCCAAATGGAAGACTATGAGAGGAAGGTGAGCTATGCTTGGTACTTCATACTAAACATGAATACTTTAATAAATACATGAACGAAATATGTTTATTATAAATATCAGAAACGAGCATAGAATGTAGCACGTATAACAAAATAAACATTAATATCCAACACAATAAACATCAAACACACTACACATATTTACAAGCAAGAAATTACAGTGTTCTTCTTACTGTAATTTCTTTTTCACAAAACCAATAAGAAAAAAAATGTTGTCACGACCTCACTTACATGGAACCTGTAATAAATTACGCAGAGTAAATAAAGAAACAGACTTACACAAACACGTAAACAGAATAAAAAATAGGTCTAAGTATAACCGAGATGGTAATGACACTACAAAAACATTTTATTATTCACAAACAGTATCAAAGAAGAAAGTTCCGGCTCGCCCAAATTATTTGCATCAGAAAGAGGGTAGTTCGCACTACCAACTACTTGTTTCCTTGCAAGTACAGTGGAGCTGTCGGAAAAACATCCGAGAGGTATTTGAATGCAGATTGTACAAGGTTTTGTTCGGAAATGTATGGAAGTTCAGAAGCTTAGACTGTTTGTCACAAACATTGTGTCAGTTTATATAGAACCCTGTTGTTCTATCAGCTACCTAAGCTTTTAAGGAATGGCTGAAAGCATACTTAACTTTGCCCAATTTTAACACCAGATTTACACAAATCTGGTGTTAAAGTTGGACACGCTATTTGGAGTAAATTGTTCTAAACCCTAGGGATCTATGTGATGTAGGATTTAAGTATTGGAAATTTACATAGTATGAAATTCCGATGTAGTGCGGTCACGGGCAGAATTTGGGATAGGTCCGATAGAATATTTGAGCAGGCAAGAATCTAATCTCGCAGGATTCTGGGGATCTCATGTCACACGTTTTACGGTCAAATTCCTAATAAGATAATGAATATTATCGATCGATAATGAGCATCATGTTGAGATAGGAGCCTTTTGACCTCGTACAGGACTTTCTGTTTTTTTTACTTTCTTTTTATATATATATATTTTTTTTTTTATTTATATTGTGTTTAGTTTAGTTTGTGATCTTCCTGTACGAGGCACAATAAATACTTTTTCTTTATTTCTTTCTATTATTTTGAAAATCTACTGCCACCTTTCAGAGTCATCTTAAAAAACAGAACTAGTCTAGTTTTCACTATAATTTATTACATTACTCAACATCACGCCTGTAAGCCCCGAAAAATTAAGCAGGGGTGTAGCTATAGCAACACCTACATTTCGTAAGTAATGTTTAAGTCCCATATCATAGCAGGCGAGCCTATTGCCAAATCCAGACCCCGGTCTGTAACTGAGAAATTCCTGCTGAAAAAAATCCAATAACACGGTAATCGAACCCAGGACCTCATGCTCATGCTCGTAATGCTTGTGTCCGCTACACCAACTAGGAAATCAATATGATGTTCTTAAAGGTATTAACTATAATTCTAGCTCATGTATAAAAAAATGTTGCTAACCCCGATAGATATAAATCCTCAGTAAAATTCTAATATTCCAAGTCAATTCGAGTACATCCAATAAATACATTCGTACCATGTGCGCTCACAATTGCGGTATTACATTGCATATTCCATAAAAGAACTGGCAACAACTCAAATCTCATGCCGGTCCCAGGATAAATCTTCAAATGTACAATATTAATATAGGAGTAAATGGAGAAATTTATTATGGATGAGCTATGAACCTTTGCGGTGTTACCAGCGGATTTTTTTCATTACAAATGGGTTTAATTTTCAACGGGCAACATTTCAATTGAGATTCTATTTCGTGAAAATTAAATGCTTCCTCGTTCAATTTAAAAGGTGTGGTATTTAATACTGGAGGTATTTTATTTTATTCTATTTTTGGTTGTTTTTCGTACGTCAGAATAATAATTTCGTATCTTCGCGTACTAACATAACACTACACTATTTACTACGCTTTCTTCCCATGGGGGTAAGCATAAACTACATGCACCACCTGCTACAATATGCACGCCACACTACTATGACAAATTATTCACACTATTTATGAACTAGGATAAAATACCTAGTCACAGCCAATTTCTAAAAACAAACGATAATACAGCCATTTTTGTTCATTAACTACCTTCTTGTTATTGTTCAAAAATATCAAACCGTCCTCAGGTTACTAAAATAAATTCCCATTATTGAAAGACGTTACCAGTTCCATGCTGCGATATTAACTGAACTTATCTACGTAAGTATTACCCACTTTCATTTTATATCTCTGTCACCGACATCGCAGGAGATAGTTGGCACTTTGACTGTTTGTTGAGAACTAACTCACTAAATTTATTTGAAATGATCTCATCATAACCGATGGAGGAATCAAAGATGAAAGGTCGGCTGCTCGATCTCCAGGGATACATTGAGACGTTTCCAATTTGTAATAAACTTGATCGTAACAAATCTGAAATATTAGAAGGCATTGTAAATTGGATCACGTTTTACGTCTTAGACGGAAAAGTCTTCAGGGAATTTTGTTCCATTTCTGGTATTAAAGCTGTATAACTTCTCACGATCGACATTTAGCAAAACTTTTTTTGCAAGACGAAGTGTATCCGTAAAAGCTTTAGAATAATTTAAGCACTCACCGACCCGGTTGTAACTATCGACATTTGGGCGAAGTACCTCGGCGAACCCAAACAAATTCCTGCGCGACGTCTTATTGAGGGCCGAAACGACGATCGCTATCGACTTATTATACAAATGGCCGATTTCTGAGCAACAGTAACAATATCTTAACATGAAAAATTACGACTCAATAGTGTTGCGGTCTCTCTTGGCTCCGTTTTGCAATAAAATCGGTGCCTCATAGACCATTCCCTTTATTTGTGATTCTCAACGTGAACTCTCACTGATCTTTACACACGAACCAATTTTGTCGAACACAGTTTTGGGGGAAGAATGATGTATTGTGAGAATATTTTGTTCGGGAGAAGCGCCAATATCAGATATTGTTCGATAAAAATATACCGTTTAATATTCGACCTCAGATATTGGTAGATATGAGTAGACCATAGTAACAGTCATCTGTAGAATATCTCTTTTCATGTTTTATACGAGGAGGTCTTTGTCCGGCGGTACGTCGACCCTATCTCGGTGTTTAACTACGTAGTATCAATAAAAGGTTGAACGTTGTGTCGCTGACAGTAAAAAGATAAAAATGTAGTAAGCGAACACAATGTTGAACTTGTAAAGGAAAATTCTTTCTCAGAGATTTTAATTAATTGGATGTAATATCCCAGCACAAGTTTTTGAATCTCAAATAAGGATAACGGTTATTGTAGTGCTTGTAGACGGTGCTCTGTGGGTAACAAGTAATATAATCTTTAAACTCGTCTTAACTTAATTAGGCGTGGTTTTCAAATCGGCTCTATGGACAAAGTTGTGTCGTTACCACACGAGCTATTCAAAATGTGAGCAAAACAAGTCGATGAATGAATAATAATGTAATGAAAACTAAAGCTAAAATTAAAGTTTCTACTTACTTTTTTGCCGCAACAATTCCAAAAACGGAAAACCTACACGAAATTGAAAATTAATATTCACAAAACCTTTTACAAAATCAATAAGCTTTTCTCTAAAAAAAGTTGGAAACTTCGCCTGTACCCAAACCCTTTCAATCAACCATGAGTCTGTCAAAACACTTTTTAAAGTAATCTATTGAGAGCATCCACTTATCAATTAATAGCAGTGGAAAACGATGACTGAGCACGGCTTAATCTCTTTCTGTCGTCTCACTGCCCAGCTATTAGCCTAATGGACCGGCGAACCTCGGCGACGACGAATCCAATATAGTTCTGCTGAGTATTAAAACAAAAACAATCGGATAATCGTTTTACTTGAGCTTTGAAAACAGACGGCCTTTGGATAATTTGACCTTTTTAGGGACAAACGAATCGAGTGACCAGCCTAATGATTCGTATACATTAGTCGATAACTCGTTTATAGGAAAACGTGGTCTTCGTATCCGAAAACATGGTTCAGGTATACGGTGGTCGTTTCGGCATTCGGAAGACGTGTGTATTTTAACCGAATTACAATTCGAGCTTCGGTTTCCCTGCGATATGCAGGTAGGTAAATATTTTGTAGGTACGTTTTGTAGGTTGGTCACAGATTTCTGAAAATTAAAAGACAACATGTGATGATTCTACTTGTATAATTATAATTTCGAGAACGTCTATTATTTAGAACAACTAATATGAATACATAAACACACATAATCAGCCTATAATATTCCCACTGCTGGGACACAGATCATTCGAGAGGGAGTGGGCTCTAATCTACCACGCGAGCCTAGGGTCCGGGTTGGTTGATGTCTTCGAATATTACAGGTTTGGTTCTCGGACATATCGGTTTCTTTACGATGTTTTCCTTCACCATTTTGAGAGCAGTGGTGATGACATTATTTATAAAAAGTAAAGCGCCTGCCTGGGACTAATGTGAATATTGATAACTAATTAAACAAAAAATAAAAATATACAAATATATAATAAAATTGAACTAAATTCGCGTTTTTGTACTTAACTCTATCTATCTTTCTACCACTATAATAACTAGATCCAAGGGATCATGATATTTCAAAACTGTTCTAAAATACATCCAATTAAAAAACTGTCATGGCGCTATTTCTAACATTTTATATTCTTTCTTTTTATCCATGTGTTGACATAAAATAAAATTATTGAGTTCGAGCTACTAGCTGTAAAAGTTTCAGCTTTGAAACTGTTCCTGCACAAGTTTGAGAGGGGAAAAGAGTCACTGAAGTAATCGTTAAACTGAAAACGAAATAAGATTTAAATATAGTTTTTGAAAAATAAAATTTCTAACAACACTCAACTTATAAAATAGTGAAAATATTATTGGTAATGGTAGGTATTAAAACTTGTCTTATATTAGAAGTAACTTTTCTGTTAAATCACTTGAGTTTTAACCCATTTAATAATGGGTTGTTCATAATGTTCCCACTGCTGGGACACAGGCCTCTCAGTGAGAGGGAGTCGGCCGTAATCCACCACGCGGGCCCAGTGCTGGTTGAATATTACAATGCGACGAAGAACATATAAACAAAAGCTGTAAAGTTAAAGTAAATAGGTACTATCTACTTACAATTGGAACTCTTATTGAGATTTTATTCAGCCTCCCTGCCTGCTTTTAAATAAAACCGCTTTAAATTACCATCTTTATGATGGTTTGCTAGCGCAGTGGTAACGGCCCCGACTTACGAGTTAAAGGACGTGGGTTCGAACCCAGTCAGGCGCATTACTTTGTGTAATTTGTTTCATCACCAGTGCTCTCAAAACGGTGAAGGAAAACATCGTGAGGAAACCGGCATGTCCTAGAACCAAAAGTTCGAAGACATGTGACATCTAACAACCCGCATTGGGCCCGCGTGGTGGATCACAGCCCACTCTCTCTCAAAAAGAGAGGAGGCCTGTGTCCTAGCAGTGGGAAAATTATACGCTGATTATGTACTCGTAGTTATGATTGTTTATGGTACTTAGAATAGAATAGAATAGAATACTCTTTATTGTACACCATACAAATTACAGAACATAAATATATACAATTTTACAAAGGGTGATACAATGGGCGGTCGCTAAGAGCGATCTTTTAAAGACAACCTTTGGATGGATTAAAATACGTACTTACACGCATGTTTCATGATTATTAGGCTAGTAGGTATCAACCATACTCGAATCAAGCTCATTCATAATCGCAGGTCAAATCCATCTCTGCCATAGGCAGAGGTGGAACACTGCGGTAGTTTTAGCCGGTAAGAGTCCGGCATACCCCTCCGTCACCCCCACGATGGAGGAAGTCCATGAGGATTTCCACCGCGAAACCAAAAAAAAAAGGTCAAACGTCACACGACGCGACCTCAATTCACAATGTTCGATCGCATTGACAGGGCTACAAGGAACGTTTCGAATGTTCATCATTGACTGAACTGTTCTCGTGAATCCATTAGCACAAAGGTGTTACTTTGTGCTAATGGATTCACTAGAACAGAAGGCCAGTTCTCGTAATTTAAAACGTTCAAAATCTAGTCCTAGTCTTATTCTCAGTGACAAACAAATGTCAAAAACTTGTCAAAATGTAGGGAAATTAGAAGTATTTTTCGACAGATTGAAACTGAGATCAGACTGTGAACGTTCTTAAAATTACGAGAATTGCCCCTCAGTTCAATGGCTGCGAAAGGTCGATTGGAAGTCTGCACCTACTGCTGCGCTACTATTGTTAAAACGTGTGAAGTCCAATATCTTGTCTGTTACAGACGATGACACAACATCTATGGAAAACTTATTACCACTGAGTATTAAGCAAATGGAGTATAATGTGCAGGTGAGGCGCTGTTGCTTAACAGAGTGGGACTTTTTGAAGCGTTCTTTAGTTAAGAAAGTCTGAAGAAAATATTTGCAAAGGTGATGTGTCGATCTGATATGGTTTGCAGCGCCAACATGGTCAGATATCGCACAAGACAGAGAGGTTTGGAAGGAAAAAGGGAAGACCTTTGCTCACCAGGGCTCAGAACAGGGTAATCAAAATAAAAGCAGCCCCAACACGATAACGGAGGTTGACTTACTCTCCATTGACTGCTCTTGACTATCTACTGTGACTCAAGTAATATGGCACGGTAATAATGCTTACGACGCTTGACGTTATGTGGCTTGTCTTTAGTCATCTTGTATACAGTGAACGATAAATGATATTCACCAATAGTTGCGATATTTACAAGTCAATCGTCCGAAAGGGATACCGCTGCCCTGGTACAAAAAGGGCTAAGGAAGGAACACGGGTGGGTTTTAGTCAGTAAGAGTCTGACACTCCCTTCTGCTCCACCCATAGCGGGAGAGTCATTTAACGATTTCCCATACACAAAAAAAAAAAAAAAAGTATTTTCCGTACAATTTCTCTGTATAATGTTGAACCATGACATCACCATTGTCACCATATTTTGGGCGTGGAATATTGTTGACAGAACTTCTTAGATACTTTTAGTAATTAAATTGGCTGAGAACAACAGGCTTTAAAGACCATCGCAATAAAAAAAGATTAGAAGTAGAAATTAATTAACCATTCAACCTTTGTGCCTATGAGCACTCCATTGACCTAATACTCCCTGCGCAGAACGAAACAACAGCAGTGATTCCAGACAGGCCGTCCATACATCATCTCACTTCAACGGATCAATGATTGATGCTCGCTCACAAATCGCCGCGTCATTGTTATCATTGAACGTCTACTTGCGGTGTTTACATTTCAGCGTCATTTAACATTTGGTTTGTAAACTTGGTATATATTTTTTATATGAAGTTACGCTCGTGAGCACCGATGGATTTTGTTGATACCTATTTCGGCATGACGGACTTTAATACAGACTTTTGCCAAAAATATTCTTGAGTAACTTGGCATACTGTTCACCATGAGATGTCTACAGTTTTCTTTTTAATATTAATTCCCTTTTTAACTTCAAACAAAGAGGGACTTACTAACTTGATTAACCTTTTGGTGTAAATGAAAGTGGTCTTCAATTTAATTATTTTATTTTGTGAATTTAGTTTGTGTATTTATTTTTTATGGTAATAATCCTTTGATGTTTGAGTTGAATATTAAAATGGTTGCTTTTAAACAAATTATTAGAGCAGTTCAGAATACAAAATGACTAAATTCTTAGTTTAGTTTTATTACTGTTTTGACTTATATTTTTACTTTTTTTAAATAAAAAATAGTTATTTCTATTGCTTATTGCACCAAAAACATCAACTATACTACTGTAAGTTACGGTTGCCCTATGCAACGAACTACGTTTGTCGTAGCCAGCGTGCGACATTCACCGTAGACATGGAGCTGCGGCGTAGACAGGGCGCTACGACTTCGTAGCAATATCTACCGCTCCATGAAAGTTTAACATCAGTGAAGTTATCTATTGAAATTACATTTAGCAGTATATTTGTTGGATTATGTATACATGTACGTAGACAAATAAGATATCGACTTCGTTGACAGTAGTTTTTAAAGGAAAACCATGAAACGAAGGTATAAAAAATATAAAAAGAAAACTTTTTAACAAAAAAATTAAACCCCCGAAAAACTGAAAAGCAAAAAATAATCAACCTTTTTTATTTAACCTTAATAACTAAGTTCTTAAACTAATTTAAGTATACCTAAGTAATTTTGAGTCGGCGTCAAACAATCAATAAACAAAGATCACTACATTGCCTTGAATTTAAACGGCGCCGACTCAAAATGATTTAGATATACTTAAATTAGTTTAAGAACTTAGTTATTAAGGATAAATAAAAAAGGTTTATTATTTTTTGCTTTTCCGTTTTTTCGGCGGTTTAATTTTTTTGTTAAAATTTTTTTATTTTATATTTTTTTGTGGCTATAATCTACTCATTGTTTTCCAAAGGGCAGGCATATGTGACACTGAGTAGAGTAATAATACACAACTCAGCATTCAAATCTGTGAGTGAACAATAAATCACCCCTATTTTCCCACCCTTAGGGTTGGATTTTTTTCCAAATTTATATGGGACCAACTTTGGGGTATACCCTTTCCAATAAAAAGAGAATTATCAAAATCGGACTACTTTTTTCGTCGGTTAAAAATCGACACATTTGTCTGCGTCACGTAGGTATAGCTACACGGACACCAGTCCAGTGAAGCATCGTTATCTCCCTTCGTTAGGCCAAAGTCGTGTCCACGCATAATTATAAAAACACATGCAACATAGCATTAGTGGGACGTTCGTTGTTTTTTAATGCGTTTTAAAAAGGAAGCGTTTTAAAAAACTTAAAAAAAAAATGAAAATCTAGCAATTTTGGAATTTAAGTAACACTTTCATTGTAAAAACGAACCCACTCGTTTACTATAAGTTAAATGAACCCATTCAAGCATATTCCCCTACCTTTACACCCATCACAAAGCAATAAATCACGGTCCTATAAAAAACCATCCCACCCACAAAATATAGCAACGTGTTACTAAAATTAGTTTTAATCTCATAAGGATGGGCGCTCGAGAAAGCCCGCGCTGGCCACATATGGGATTAACACCGGCCGTCCAACCCGCCTGGCGTATTAACCGGCCAGTTTACGATTATTACGTTGCACTTACAACTCTTAGGGGCAGCCGGCCGACTATCCATGGCCGGTTTATAGCAATCATTAGGGCTCGATCAATGGTTGCCAAACTTAGTTGGTCGCTTTTTTGGATTCTTAATCGCGAGTCAAACGTTGGCTTTAGTTGAGCTTTCGTTAAAGGATTTTTTGAGAACGTAAATGCTCGACTGTTTTGGTGAATAGCTGACCATTTTAACCAATTTTTATTTTCAGAATACGTTTTAGAATTATTTTGTAAAATATACACAGTTTTAGTTTTAAACATGAGTCGACCTGAACAACTGTTGATTGTTTAAAAAATTGCATTTTCGTAAATCGTTCATTGTTGTCGTCGTCGTCGTTCGTTTGTTGTTGTTGTTGTTGTTCATTGTTGTTGTTCGTCCATTACGATTAGTCAATAAAATCGGAGTTTAAAAACCTTCAACAACTCCTTCGCTTAGGATACGCAATATACGGATCTATATTAACCTTTCCGTTGTATTACCGGAATTGGATGTACCGTTTTTTTCATCTTTCTTTTTACTCTAATTCAAATTCTATCACCTACTTTGAGCAACACAGGCGTTCAATAGGCCGCTTCGATTCAAAATAGTTACTGCAAGCTATGAAATGTGCCTCGACTGTACCACGAGAGTGTTGGTACTTTATAAAGTTATATCGTAAACATTTAAAGGTCATTCTCCATATTTAATCTAAGTCTGTGATCGGTTTACTAGATAGGCTTGATTATGTACACAGTTCCAATACATGTATATTGGTATTGTATACAAGGTTATTGTAGTAGTGATATTGAATTAGAAAGTTTTAGCGGCTATTCGATTTAGGGACGTAATGTCAGCTGTCGTACAGTCAAAGAAATAATTTTTTATTAGGGTCTGAAAGTTTAACTAGCCTTTTTTAAACATACCTACTTTTGCACTTCGTCATTTATTTATTTACGAAAGAAACTGATTCTCAACATACTTCTGTACTTTGTGAAATCATAATAATTATTGCTAATCTATGAAATAAATTATGAATTGTAGTTTATTTTAGTCCACATACTAGCTTTAGTCTTGGTGACCAATGCTTACAATAACTGTTAACCTGAATAAGATTGTTTATTAAAGTAGCAAAAAATCGATAAACATCCTACATAGACATATGAAGATAGACCAGAACCAACATCTTATACAATAACAAAAAACATTCAATAGATATTGAACTCGATATTTCCTTCAACCAATATAATATACTCGAATACTTTACATAAAAGTACGAAATAATAACACAACAATAGAGTATTTCCCAAAGGGAACGATTAATCAAAAGTAGGCAAACACGAAACGTCACGGAAGCATACATTTATCACTTTCAAAATCTAGAGGAACTAAAAACATGCTCCAAATATACACTGGTGGTGAAATAACAAGTACACAGATCACACGATCAGTGTGGCAAAGGGGATGGGTGATCGTTTCTTTCCCCACAGCAGGAATTTCGGCTGTATCGTGGTTGCACTAACAGCCAGTTTTTAAATGGTATTAATGGGAAGCAAGCCTACAAGCGAGATGCGCAGACGACATTGTTTGCCATCGCGGGCAGAACCTGGATGAAGCTATCACAGGAGCGTGGGGATTGACAATAGAAAAGAGAGGCCTGTGCCCAGCAGTGGGTGAATTCGGGCTGTGAATGATGATAATGATGAAGCCGACAACCCACTGTTTGGTAAGTGACATCTGCAATACGATGAGTTGATGTTTTTGTTGTTGATCCTAGAGACAAAGTTGACATGTCTCAGGTGCCTGTCATTACACTGTCACCCCCTTCTAACCGAACATAGCAACACTGCTTGGTGGGAGTGATACTTCTTCGGAAGAGCCCTTAACAAGGAGCTAGGTAATCTTCTATTGTAACATTTATTTATCTGGCATTGCTTGTGATTTGATTCCCAGTACAAATCCTTCACATATATTATAACGGCACAGAATAGCCTTTACCAGAAAAGGTCATCGTATTAGTGCTCCAGCAGCTTCAAAATCATTAAGATTGTGCCGGAATATAGCAGTTCGTCTTGATACAGAGTACATTATAATATATGAGGTCTTGGATGCGGTACGATAGCGGATCCCCTGACATCCTCTCTGTCATTAGAAGACAGTCTCCACGGAACCGTCGCCGTCGATGCGACGTCTGCTAGAGTGACACCAGCCAGTGTCACTCTTATCCGAACTTTATTACGAAGGTAACTTCAAACTTGACGGCGCCACTTGCAGCGCTGTCATATAATTATACTTAAAACTTAGGCATACAAAAGAGGTGGGCTGGTTGGAATTACCACCGATGGCCGCCATGGCCCACGCACAAAGGTCAAGTTGAAGGATTAAGTGCGAAAACCAAACCCATAACATAAAACATAGATAGGCATACAAAACTTTGTAAAACATTTTAAAGAGTTAAAAAAACATTTTACTTGTAGAAATAATATACGTTTATTTACGCGGCAAGTTAATAACTTTGAACGCGTATTGCATAATTAATTTATCAGATGCATGTACATAAGTTTTTCTGTTCCGTTTTTATTAAACAGAGCCAAGTTGTAAAAGAATTT
The DNA here is from genome assembly GCA_947507525.1 of Apamea epomidion. Taxonomy (NCBI): domain Eukaryota; kingdom Metazoa; phylum Arthropoda; class Insecta; order Lepidoptera; family Noctuidae; genus Apamea; species Apamea epomidion. The sequence goes on along the minus strand of OX382238.1, from coordinate 8,409,107 downwards.
GATTAACCTCATTTCCACTTCAGATCGTAGTATTAATGTTCTGTTTTTATTTAATTAACGACTTACTCAGGGGGTTGTGGAATCACATCAAACTATGTATGATCTAATAGATAAAAAGAATAACATAACGCGTAATCCCCGAAGGGTTAGGCAGAGACGTACTTATAGTAACACCCACATTTTGCCAGTTATGTTTAGTGCTATGTAATAGGGGGGCGAGCCTATTGCTATCATCATCAACATATCAGCCGAAAGACGTCCACTGCCGCACCAAGGCTTCCCCCAAGCACCGCCAGCCGTCGCCGCCGCCGCCACCGGCCCTCAACAGAAGGGCAATTTTCGTAATTTTAAGAACTTTCACAGTCGGATCTCAGCCTCAATCTGTCAAAAAATACCTCTAATTTCCCTACATTTTGACAAGTTTTAGACTGCGGCTAGATTTTGAACGTTTATTACGAGAATTGGCCTTCAGGTCATCGTTCCACCTTGTGGGGCGGCCTTCCGTTACGCGGTCACCACTCCAAAACCTTTCGGCCCCATTGGCCATCTGTTCTCCGAGCAATGTGCCAAACCGGGCACAAATTCAGACTCCGGGCTGTTACCGAGAAATTCCTGATGAAAACACCCTAATAACACTTTGCCCGACCTGAGAATCGAATCCAAAACTCATGCTCAGCAAAAGCGGTTGCGACCACTGGACTAACGAGGCAGTAAAAGTACTCTTTCAGAGTCCACTCTGAAAGAGTACTTTTACTGCCGGTAGCACCCGCCCGCCTTCAGGCGGGCGGGTGCTAGCGCGGGCGCGTGTAATTCAAAATGTATGTAGACGCCAGTTGCGTTCACAGTGATGCCGTGAGCCGCGCGTCGTCATGAGGCGGGCGCGGGCGCGGGTGGCGCGGGTGTTTCTAATGGCTGATATAGCGTCTGTTAGGTGCCTACGCTTGTGGTTCTAAACCATTTTGATTCACCCGCCGAAGCGTCGTAAAGTCGTAGCTCGGCACTGTGAACACGCAGACGCCAAGACCCGAGCGCCCGCCCCCGCACCCGCTAGTGCAGTCTGATTGACCACAATGAAAACGAGAGTACAATAAAAACAAGCCAGGATTTTAAGGAAATGAGGGATTTTAACTATCAATCCTTTGTTTAGAAAGCATGCGCATCAGTGCACACTTGGTCGGCTCTTAGTAAAATAATTTCCCTAAAAAGTTTTTACTGTAATTTCCTTTACGGACCAGATAAAAATTAATAACACTGAATAATTTTCCTTTTCCGATACTTTCAAAAACAAAGTTTCAAAGAATTTCAACAGAAAAGGATTCAACTAATTGAAACACGGAAACTTTACCTACCTGAGAGTTTCATAACTATAGAACTTTTGCTGTAAGAAAATCAAAGGAAAACCATCCTACAAAAGGTAGGTAGGCTTATATAATTTCACCTTATTTTACCTAACATAATCCTAACTAATATTATAAATGCGAAAGTAAGTTTGTTTGTTACCTTTTCACGCCTAATCCACTGAACCGATCATCATGAAATTTTGCAAATATACATTTTCAGGGGCATAAAAAAGGACATAGGTTACCTTTCATCCAGAAAAACAATACCGTTCCAGAGGAGAACAATAACTTTCGACAGTCACAATTGCTTCCTAAAGCAATTGTGACCGTCGAAAGTTATTGTTCTACGCTAGATGGTGCTACGTGTTCAAAAGACACGTCATCATAATTGAAATATGACCCCTCTTTTTGAGTAAACTCAAACTATTTATTTCAAATAAACCAATTACAGGCACTTTTGAATTGTCAAGGTCGGTCAGTCAAAAAGATGAAGCTAGTTGCCCATTCCAAAGCGTAGTAGGTACCTATGGAGAAGAACGGGCAAGAAACTCCATGGACACTCTTTTAAGCAGTAGCAGTAACAGTAGAGCAGTATTCTAACAAAAAGTACTAGGCTACTAGGCAGGCGTTTTCTTGGGATAATTTCCGACCTCCACGCGGGCGAAGCCACAGGCAAAAGCTAGTATCTTATAAGGTACATAAGTGGTTAGTTAGTTCAAAAGGAATCTATAAGCACCCTCTCGTGTGAGCCACAATAGTCCCATCCTGCTTACCTAATCCCTTAGTCGAGTCTTGCGACGCCCACGGGAACTGACGGCATTGTTGTAGCTATTGTACTGGATTACATAAATGATCCATTGCCTGTCTTTGTCCTCTTCATATCAGCAATTTTTACTTATAACAAGCTTTTATTTAACTTGTTTTGTTAGTTAGTACGTATTGGTTAAATCTTGCAAGCTGAAGGCCAATTTCCGTAATTAAAAACGTTCAAAAACTAGTCGCAATCTCATCTCAGTGCCAATCAATGCCAAAAACTTGTCCCAAATGTAGCGAAATTAGAGGTATTTTTGACAGATTGAGACTGAGATCAGACTGTGAACTTCTTCAATTACGAGAATTGCCCCTCGGGATTAAAACCTCTTATCCTATGGAATTGAATTTTTTTTTGGTCTCTTTATTTTATTGGTAGATTTTAAATACGTAGCATGATGATTTCTTAAAGCAAGTCAAATGAAAATACTAGTAAAATTACTAATAAATGGGATATATTTATCAAAATAAAATGTACCTATACTTGAAGCTCAAAGAAAATCTTTCCACATTTGCCAACAAAAGAACAATCAATTCGATTTTAACATTAAAAAAATGGAGCACGAACGATAAAAAAGGAAGTAACCAGCCAATTTACGTTTTCAACATCAACATCAGGCGTGTTATTTAACCCATTCAAGTTGACCCAAAAATACCTCTATTTGCATTTCACCATTCAAAAGTGCTGCGGAAACTTTTCCGCTCGCCATTCAACGTGTATGGTGGATACACGACTTTTTATCTTTCAAACTCCAACCCTTTTTGTTGCGCTGCCTCGCACTCTGAAAATAACCAATGCATATAAAATGATTCATGGTCTCAACGTGGGCGCAGGCCGCTGCATATCGTGCTCACACGGTCGCATTAATTACAAAATGTATTCTGGACTCTGGGTGTTATGCTTTGTGGATTAGGGCTTTTGTTGTTTCAATTTTTAGTGTAAAACTGGATACTGAGCGGGGAATTTACGTGTAATGTTATGGTTCGGACTCGGGACATTAAGTCGTGCGCACGTTTGTGGTGTTACGACTTCTAACGTTGCAGTGGGGAAACTTTGAGCATGCAACGTGAAACGTAGCTTGGTTTGGTCAGCAGCTTTGGTTTATGGACCATTGTACCTGGTGCTCGATATCAATATTTTAAATTAAGGCAAACGCTTCAAGACTTGGGGTTGGTTACGTAATAATTTTTCTTGGTTAATTATCTTATAAGGGCTGATTTTTCAATCGACAGATAATTTTTATTCGAGGAATAAAATTCACGTCTGACAGTTTTTGTATGGAAGAACTGTCAAAAATTCCAAATTATTCTTCCGATAAAATTATCTGGCATTGAAAAAATCAGCCCTAAGTTAAATTAAGCTAAGCTAAGTAACACAGCAATATTGTGGCAGCAACTATTGTTTTATTTATCTTTTTTATCACTTGTCTTTAGCACTTTTTTTAACCTTCAGTTAAAACGTGGACAATGGTGTGGGTTTCGTTTGTTCAGTCGTTGTTTAAGTATTTTGTAGCATGTAACTGTTTTTGTCCCTAGTAAATAAATAAATTATAGAAGAAAACAAAGATCGCATAGAGTGATAATACCGCGTATGTGTTATTTGCTTTCTTCGATGTACAATAATGACTAGGTATCTATCCAAATTATCCTGGATGAGGCTGGCTCATGATCGTGCAGGACCTATGAGGTCAGCTCAGCAGTGCGTAAAGTCGGATAGTGATGATGATGATCTATCCAAATTAAAATGAAAGAAAAACTCATGATTGAAAGAAAATCTTAATTTATTAGTCTCATATCGCTAGCATCCAGTCAGCAAGCGTGGTGATCTATGTTCATTCCTAATCTGAGTGAAAATCAGCTTACACTGAGTTAATTAGAAATGATATCACAATTATCACATTCTTTATTAACACTTTGAGCCTCAAAGCGATGCGTCATCTCGCTCATAATGTAAACGGAGTGAACAGGCCTAATTAATTTAATTAATGGAGTAATATATCAGTCCGCATATCATCTTACCAAACACGCTCGTATTCCAAATAACGTTATGTTGTATACCTAGTTATGTTTGTTTTACCCAATGATCGTAAATCATAGATCGACTATTAATTATGTTGATCGATTATTCTGTCATTTATTTTTGAGATTTCATATCCACTCTTGAAATAAAGTCAGTGTTACGGACGCCAAACTCGCCATGGAATTATGTATGGGAAAAATTCTATGGCGAATGTGTTAAAAGTAGTATTATGTTTAGAAGATAGTATTACGATTGTACGAATATGTTTAAGGTATAGAAAATTATTGTGATTGGTCGCGGAGTCTTGCCTCCGACAAGTCGAACCCTGTCGGAGACCAGACACGAACCAAAATAGCTGGATTGGTGGGTCGCCAAATTGTCCTGTATGTTACACAGTAGTGTACCCACTACTTGCGCCCACGTGCCGGGATATAATCAGGGGCACTACATCCAGCAAAAATATAGTTCGTCGATACTACAACGTCGCCTAAGTAATCAACAAGAAGAATAAACCGGAATTAAGAAACAAGTGTTTTATTGGAACCAACCTACAGTCCACACTACTACAGTCAGCGACATTGTTAGGCAAATTGACCAACAACTAAATTAACTTAAATTGTCCGTATAATTTATATCACAGCTGTCATTCTTTGACAATTGTATGAAATGGCTAAAGCACGGCAAATTTCCGTAGGGTGGAAATTTACTTAACAATGAATTGCCCTGACTGTATCAACAAGAATCGTCTTGTTCATAATAAGTAAATATAGTAAAATGATTTATAAAAATTTCACATAAATTATATTACTGTACAAGAACATAAGAACCGGAGCATATTCGCAAGTTAACTATAAACTTGCGAATATACTCGGGTATTGTTTTTACATAGAAGAAGCCAGTTTGCATTCGATGACCAATCGATCGCCTGCAGAAAATAAAGCGGTTTGGGAAAGTTTCGCTTGCAATAGCTGTTTTGATTTACTGAACTGCGTCGGTTTTAGCTTGACCCAGACGAACTGTAGTCACAGTAGAAATATGAAACAGTAGCCGAACTTTTTCACGTCTGTGAAATAATTACGCTTTAACCTACGTTTTCTAAGCTTAGCTACGGCGTTACTTAAAACGTGACTTTCGGTACAGTGAGAAATTTTATTCTTCATGTTCTAAATATCTCCGAAAAAATAGGTGTACTTATTAGCTATATAATATAAAAATTCAAGTCTGTATAAAGAAATTCCTCAGTCACTTTTTATGATACCTACGAAAAGAACATTACAGAGGATATAAAAACATAATACCACCTACGAAAAACATAACGAGGTAACGTCCCTTTTATATCATTACCTAACATCCTAACCAGCAAAACCTTTTACCCATACAAGGCTTTTTAACAAAAGTATGTACCCAATACTAGAAATCAGTGTCTATACATGCTTCTATAAAAATAAACGATTCCAATTTTCCCGGTGTGCTCCCAATAAAAACATTAGTGATCGCCGGCACGTGAAATTCCCTTTTTACATGCGTGCATACACAGTACAGGATAAATCTACGTGTATACTTAATGATATGGCTGTAAAATAAATGGGCTGTTCCTATTGCTCAAATGGGTTTATACTCGTACAAAAGGTAATTTGATACTGGGACTGATTTTTGCCACGTTTCAGAGATTGTTTGTGTAGTATTCTACTTACTGCGACTTTTACGGGTAATCCAGGATGACTGAAGAATGGTTAGGTGTTACAACACCGGCTTATTTGCTGATTGGAAACAACTATTCGAACAAACTATAAACAATTTTAACGATAAAGCCCTTAAAGTGACACGAACACATTGCGTCGAGTACAGTACAATACACAATAAAACGCTACAGACAAAAATTCCCCTGTGTGTTCCCAAAAGAAACCAATATCTAAAACCAATTTTAGACAAACGTCAAACGTACACACACATAAGTCATGAGAACATTCTAGACACTGTCATTTTCCTTATAATAACACATTTTCTGCAGGCATTCTGCAAGTGGGCAATATACGTCCGTTCTGTCACTTTCAACGGCCGTCGTCGTCAAAAGGACGGTATGTACCGATATAATGTAATCCTGCTAAAGGAACAACAATAGACCTTAATACATAGATCTCAGTGGCCGAAGGTTTTCTAACTAGTTAACGACCCTACCGCTCTCCTTAAATATGGCGGGTATAATTTCATCACACTTTTTATATCTGAAGACCTCAGCGAAAATAACGCTTGACGTTCATGCTCATAACCGGACCCTAGAAAAATCGTGTGACCTTGTGATCACCGCCGAAGTGCCGCCGTGTCGACAACAAATTTCCATAGAGTTCCATACAACCATGACGATCGTGCCTACACACGGCGAATAAACCGTAGTATTTACGACAAGAAAAACGTGTGTGTGTATAAAAGGCCTAATGATATAGGTTGGTGTCATTTAAAAATATATCGAAGTATTTAGTTGTCAAAGTGGTTGGAGCGCAATTAGCGTTTTGTACGGTGGAACACAACAAGAAAAGACATGTTTTTCCATGTGTAATTATATGTTCGTACAACGGGTGAAACCCGACACCTGCACCTATTAAAAACACTCAAGTTTATGTATGTGTAGGTAAAGTTAAGGTCTTCATAAAATAAGCGCTCTATTTCGTTAAATTTAAATCGATTTAACTGCAAATTGGAATTTGATTGGATGTGCCGATCGCGGGCGGCTTGAAATGAATTTTTGGGACTATTGGAAACCGTAATACATAGTATAGTCTCGTAAAACTTTACAAACGAATTGGTTCAGTAAACGATTTACATTAATTAATTATAATTAATTTTCAGTAAAAGTTTCTGGCATCATTCATCAAAATTATTTTAATTGACGATCAATTTCGGGTCTGCCATAATTGTTATTCTTGTAATACAAGAAACGAGGAAACGTTTTAATTACTTTTGACTTATTTCTTATTCTATACAATATTGATTAGAGTATGGCACTCGTTCGATGTCCACAGGATGGATGGAAAGCAGCACATGAAGTGATTTTTTGCTCCGTTGGTGTAATTACCCTATGGCGTTCCAGTGTGAGGATAAATAAATAAATGGCATGTCTGAACAACAAAGGAAGTCTTGCTCGAAAAGAAACACACTGCCTATTTGCAATAGTGTATTACTAATCGCTTATTTACACTAGCATTTTCTAAATATTTTATTAATCATTAAAATATTTGTTCTTTCGATGTAATTTGATTTGTGTTCACTTTGTATCGAATATTCGTAACTTGCCTACCAATAAAACTACGTTGAATTTCGCAGTCGACACATAAAACATTCCGCTCATGTGAGTACCTCACAACTCTATATAACATTACCCTCAAACGTTGTATCGAGTTTTCCATTTCATTTAATATTCACAAAGTTTATCAACGTTAACGTTTCCACTCGAATGGAAATCCTTGCAAACTCCACAAACTTTTCACATTAAGAAATGACAAACATAAAACATTTATTTAAATTCGTGCATTTGTGGGTACTTGAACTATTCACAAACAAAATGTCCACGTATATTTGAGGCTGGTAGACGAAAAGCGGAACCTCAAAGGATGTAATGCGGAGGCCCGTTTAGTGGAGGCAGTTGGGAGTCGGGTCGCGGTCAGCTTCATTTCCGAACACAAACCTAGATCAGCGGCTGTCCACAGGGTTGACCAAACATACGGATTACTTACTTGCGCTCGAGTTTATTTAGGAGCGCCGGGTGATATATTTTTAGTTAAAAAAAAACGAATTGCGTCTTGATAGTTGTAGGCGTAGTAGTAATAGTGTGACATCTTGCTTGTCGACGTGAACCTACTTACTACCTAGACAATAATATACGAGTGATCAAAGTCTCATGAATTTATTTTATCAGGAGGATGGCATACTCTGATCAGCAGATCGTAGTTATTTTCAAACATATCATTGTAATTATTTGTATGACTACACATTGTTATGAAATGTTATCAACGCAAAAAATAATTATCTCGTAAGTTCGGTTTTTTGATTTTAATAAAAATAAAGGTTATTTATTAGCTATTCTTTTAATAACTGTTAATGAAAGAGAAATAGTAACATTACGTTGCGATAAATCTCTCTCATTTACGCGACCCAAAACTATAAATTTGCCTCGGTAATACATTTAATGTGCATTAGCATTTTGGCACCAAGAGAGAGCCAAAACTTACAAGCAGTGCCTGAAATCATTTAACTGCATGCATTGGAGTATTGACCTCTCTCATAATTTGTAATTCCCACATTGATTCAGTGGATGTCAATTATGAAAACCAAAGGCAAGTGCATCAGCAGTAATCGAGCTATTCTTCAGGCTATTTGGCTTTTTAGCCATGGCAAAAGCCTCATCTTTTTAAAATCAAATAAACATATCATCATCTACCACTAACTGCAGGCCAATTATCGTCTTTAAAAACGTTCAACGTCTAGTCGCAATTTTATCTCAGCGACTATCAATGTCAAAAACTTGTAAATTTAGGGAAATTATGTCAATCTGTCAAACATATCCCTATCTTGTTCCCATTATAATCTCAGGATTACAATGCGAATACTCTTATAAATATGAAAATTGTCCCTCTGAAGACTTTAATCTAAATTCGACAGGCCCAAAGTTTCCAAGACTGGCAGCCCTACATGTCGAAACTACGATGTCACATTAAGGTCTAAACCTCTAACATATTGTAAGCTATCCGATAGCAAATGAGTCTATTGCGTTGAACTTTCTACTGGCCAGAGATTTTAACGCAAATACGCTGCTGACCTTTAAATTGCCAGGAGCAAAATGGAATGCAGCGTCTAGGATATTATGCAGAACTATTTTCCCCATTATTTGTAGGCACCAGGAAAATTGCGTGACTCACTAACAATTGCAATGCCTTTCATTTTGGCAGTTCTACAATATTCATTGCGTTATTTACGTTGGTGAGCAGATCAATTTTTCAAATATAAGTATGAAGAAATTTACGTGAAGAAGGTTGTTTCGATGAACTGAATTTTCACATTGCAGCTGTCCCTAATTTTGCTAATCAACACACAACACAAAAAGGATTAGCATCCTATTCTGTTGGTATAAGCCCAAGGGCCGATTTTACCAAAGTCAGATAACTTTTATCTGCGGAATAAAATTGGTATCTGACAGTTCTAGTATGAAAAAACCGGTCAAGTGCGTGTCGGGCCACGCGCAGTGTAGGGTTCCGTAGTTTTTATAACAGCCAAGTGCGGGTCGTATTCGCTGACTGATAGTTTCGTACCATGCTCTAACTAAAAGCCAAACATGACTACCTACCTAATTTGACTTCCTATACAAATCCTCACCTGATCCGACAATTTTGCACAGAAAGTGTTAATTTTTTTTTTGAGATTTGGATAAGACTTGTCATAGCCGGTGTAGCAACTGTTTTTTTTTATAAAACTCATTTAGGAATGAAACAATAGCGCGATACAACTAACGCTTAGCGCTATCTATCGAAATTTCTATGGAGTTGTTCGAAATTTTCGAGTCTAATACAATTGGTCGACTATTACTCGTAAACTTGTAAAGCCCACTTAAGTGTGATAGTTTTCCTTTAAACTTCGTTATATATAGGTACTACTGCCTTGACATTTGAATTTCTAACTACAACCGTTTAGTTGGTAGAGGGGGGGGACACTTGACTCTAACGAAAATTGGTACTTTAAAGCTTGATAAGTCACGAACGGTTTACTTAATCAAAAAACGGTCTTTCCAAACCCCTAATATAAGCCCCTATTAAAAGGCCTATCCAACGATATCCCACACTATGGGGAAGTATGAAAAAAAAATTATCCCCACTTGAGATGTAGGGTAGGTACGCTAAATAAATGTTTTTTTTCAAAAAAAATTCTTACCACTTTTTTCGGCGTCATTAACTTGTATACTCATGCCAAATTACAACTTTCTAGTACCAATAGTTTTTGAGCTAAACCGCGGACAGACAGACAGACGACATGGCGAAACTATAAGGGTTCCTTGTTGACTACGGAACCCTAAAAACTGTCAAAAATTCCTAAATTTATTCTTAGTATAAGACTTATTCTATATATAAAAGTTTGGTCGAATGCGATCTTAGTCGTAAATTGAAAAACTAAAAGGATAGGAAGGCCATGCGTTGTAGCCTTTATTTGAAGCAATGAACCTCACACGTGACGATATTATAGTAGACGTCAACGGCATCACGATAACAGAGAGAAATAAAATGTATGGAAATATGTATTTGAAGACGGTTTTAATTTTCCCTCCACGATAACGTTATAACGTGCACGTATTTCCATACGTTCTATGGACGTAGATGTCGACTACCACGATAACCTCGTCACGTAGGCTGCGGTCTATCTGACCACGCGTCCTTCCTCTTCTGCCAACAACAAAACTTCTAGTAGTTTCTTTTTTTATTTATGGGTACAACAATTATACTCAATCCACTCAGTGTACTCTAAACGTTGCAAGCGGGCGACCTCGAATGACGAGACAGACCATGAATCCGCGACCGGCGGCGTGTCGATCGTCCATCGTGACGTCACGGCACGCTGTGGTAGCGTCTGACGTTTTAAAGTGAACGTAACCTAAAGAAATTATAAAACCGCACCTTGGCTAAATTGGAAGTGATGTTCCTCAGTCTAGTTGTAATAAATTATCTTGTTGTTTTTTTCATTTTTTGGATCAAAAAGAAACCACCAACAAACTGCAAACTTAAACGTCGTTGCTCTTTGTCCAAGAGCAAAATAGCTCATGACGTCACGGAAGAAGACTTACTACGTGCTGTACATTTATTTAACTTTTTATAACTGACGACAGAGTTAGTTAACCCGGTCGTACGTGAGCCTTATGTGGGCCACATAATTATACCATCTGAACCGAGTAGCTAGCTAACCGAGAAGTTTATTGTGATAGTGTTACTGTAGGTACATTGAGCTCATTACAGCTCCTAGCTAAACGTTGAACATTGTCATTGCTTAGTTTAGGAAAATGTTGTAGGTATTCTGTGTGACTGAACAAAATAGTAAAGTCTTACATCAAGTAGATGTCGCAAGGTCCCTTTTGTCGCAGTTTATGACTAGATAGATATTAACCACGGATGAAATACTTGATCTTTAACTATGATAGACTTCTTTGTCTGTCTTTCCTCGTTCCTCAATGAGAAGATACTTTGCAAGGGAAAATATGATAACAAAAGTCACGGTAAATAAATATTAGCACGAACTTTTTGCCTCTTACAATGATGTAGGTTAGGTACAGGTACGCAGGTGGCAGGGACATCGACGCACAAACTGTAACCATGAATTCAGCATAAGATTGTAGACCCTTTAGCGTAGAGAAGAAATAACTGCTTACTAACAAAGTTCAATACCTACGCGGCCAAAATGTATGGAACAGCAATTTTGTTTTTTAATAACCGATGTTTTTTAACTCACGGGGTTCAGAACTCTGTACTTACTGAAATTCACGGTAACAGGTTGCGCGTCGATGTCCCGCCACGCTGAATAGTTAGAAAATACTGAATAACAATAAATAATTCGAGCCCTCCTCCTGATCCTGCCTAAACGTTGACCATTGCCATTGCTTACTTTAGCAGAATTATACCTATTCTGTGTGACTGAACAAAGTAATAACGTCTTTCACTGGTAGGTATAGTCGACCTCAAAATTGCTTTATCAACTTAAGATTGAATGTCACTTGCAAGTCATTAAACGACAAGCTATATTTGTCTATGTGACATTTAGATAGTTTTAACCTTATTGAAGCTTAACTTTTCTGGGAATTGTTAAATGTGATAAAGCAATTACGAGGTCGACTAAGGGCGGATTTCACCAACGAACTTGAACGCGATCAGCTTCTCATGCGCGTTCAAAACATGTCAGTGTCATCATTGCTGTCGAATATTAACACTGACAGCATTGAACGCAGTTTAGATGTGCTGGTCGCGTTCAGTTTTAGCGGTGAAATTCAACTCAACAAAAGAAAACTAAAGTTTCATTAGTAGGTAGAAATGTCGCATATTATGACCACTGCCCTTTGTACAATTCACGGTTTCATTAAATTACGGCGTATAAACCGCGCCGTAGAAAAAAACTTGTGTGTAAACAGGCTTCCATAGTGATCCATACTACACGGACGAACCAAAATCAAAATCAACAGTCATTTATTCAAATTAGGCTGAGAATCAGCACTTTTTGAATGTAAAAATTACAAAAGACAGTCCCCCAAAAACACCCGCCCTTCACCACTTCCTAGTGCTATCGCTGGGAAGAAGAAGTGGCGCAAAAAACTCTCCCGCAGCACAGCTGTCTGTTCAGTTAGCAAATACTCGATTGTATACAATACTAGGTACCTATGTTAAGTAATTAACATTACAAGACACAGAACCTAAAATCAAATTATTTACCATATGTCAGCTAGCCACGCCAATATACCAACAAATATAATAAAAACTATACGTAGTAATACGTACTCAAGCTAAAAAATAATTAATTAAAATATAAATAAAAACTTACTATCTAAATAAAAGCCTCCAGGCATAAAGGGCGTGACAGCTTACATATTTATGCATTGCTGGGTTCTGTTCACATTGCTGTCACTTGAAGTCAAAAATGATAAACTAGGACCATCGATAGAAAATAAATAAATAAATTAATACTACATAATAACAATTACCTGTCAGTAAGCTAATTCTGGAGAAAGAACATAAACATTGTCTTGAGTTAATTAGGGCGACCAACTATTTTTATCGTGTAAGTAGTCGTTTATGGAATAGTATGCCTTTGAACAAAGGTCTAGCAAAGAAGAGGGTGTTTTGTTATAAAAGGCTATACCAAGCACAACAAATGAGTTATGAACGTTATGGAGCCGGTAAAACGGGGCACGTAGTTTGTCCTTATTTCTAGTGTTAAAACACTGTGAATAGCACTGTTTTTAGTGTATAAGTGTAATTTTTTCCCAATATATAAGATGTTGGCGAAGATGAATTGTGATACAACCCTGAGAATACCAATATCTTTAAAAAATCTCCTAGAGAAACTCTGGCACCTAGCTGGTAAATTGCTCGAACAGCTCGTTTTTTAAGGACAAATATATTTAGTATATCAGTGGCTTTGCCCCACAGCAGAATACCGTAGGACATAACGCTGTGAAAATAAGTAAAATAGACTAAACGAGCTGTATCAACGTCAGTGTATTGTTTTATTTTCCTGACGGCGTAGGCAGCCGAACTGAGCCTTCCTACTAGACTTGATATATGAGGTCCCCAATGAAGTTTGGCATCTACTGTTAGTCCTAGAAAAATTGCCGAACCTACAGTTTCAAGCACCTTTTTATCTAAGACGATATTGGGTCCTAGATTTCTAACATTCGGTAAGGCGAACTTTACACATTTCATTTTCTTGGCATTGAGAACTAGGTTATTTGACGTAAACCAATCTATAACTATTGAGAGTGCACTGTTTACGTCGTCAAAATCTTGTCTTTTCCTATCTACTTTAAAAATAAGAGAGGTATCATCTGCAAACACTACAATGTCCCAGATACCCTTCAAATGGAATGGTAAACCATTGATATATACTAAGAACAAGAATGGACCCAGTATTGAGCCTTGCGGAACACCTAACTGAACTGGTAGCCCGGAAAATTTCACACCATTAACATCTACACATTGGACCTTATTATGTAAATAAGAAATTATTACATTGAGAGCTTTGATTTGGAAACTGTAATGACGTAATTTACGCAAAAGCGTGTCATGGTGCACGCAATCAAAGCTTTGTAGAGATCACAGAAAACTCCAATAGCATTTTGCGATTTCTCCCATGCGTTGTCGCATGGGAGAAATGTGTGTCTCAGCAGAGCAACACCCGCATCTGTAGTTGAACGACCTTTTATAAAGCCATATTGCTCATTATGGAAGAGGCTATTTAAATTAAAATGTCTTAGCAACTGCTTGAGTATTAACTTTTCAAATATTTTGCTAAATGCACGTAACGTCGTCATTCTTATTACCTGACTTCTTAAATAATGGTATGACATTACTACTCTTCATGAGGTCAGGAAAAGTTCCTAAATTAACATATTTATTCAAAGTAACAGCTAGATAGGGGGCTACGATGTCTATTATATTATTTAAAAGTTTAATGGAGATGCCCCAATTATCACCGGTGTTTTTAGACTTAAATGTATTAAAAACATTAACTACATCACGCGGGGTTTCATGTTCGAAACTAAATAAAGGACTACATTTAGGTAAACTACTATGCAAAAGGTTTTCAGCTTTAGGCGGGGACGAATTTGTAGTTATCGGTATGTTGGCAAAAAACTAATTAAATGCCTCAGCTACGTCACCTGATTTATTAACTAATTTGTTGTCGACCATAATCTCCAGTTGTTTTCTCGTTTAACTGATTTATTGTTAATAATTTTCCAAGTTCTTTTTGTTTTATTATTAGAATGTTTAATTGTATCCCCTAAAAATTTTGATTTAGCAAAAGCACTAATCTTTTTGAATAATTTTTGCCTTACTCTATGAAAGCAGTATCAACCCTGTATTATTTCAAACCATATAACTCGTATAGTCTCACTCTACTTTTATAAATACCTGGAGTAGCAAATTGGTTAAAGCCAACAGAGGATCCATTAATGTTAATTGTTTTGGTCTTGAAAGTAGATTGGTACTCTTTTTGCACAACATCAAAAAGGGCACCATAAATTTTATTAGGACTCTTGTATTTTATTATGGATGGTGTAATTCTATGAGCTACACCATTATATTATTTTATTATAAGCCAGCTATATTATTTTTAAACATTTTGCAACGATTAGCTGTATATGGCCTGCATTGAAGTTTATGCGGCTTTTTATGTAATGGCATGGGGAAGCTAGCTAATAAACCATAGTGGTCGGACGTTAAGTCAGTAACACTAATTTATTTTTGGCATCACAATCACTAAATATATTATCAAGACAAGTTGATGAAGATGCTGTGATCCTAGTAGGTTCAAAAAACAAGTTAATTAAATTATAAGGCCTAAAAAAATTGAGAAGTCTAATACTTAATGGAGTAATATCTAAAATATTAATATTGAAATCTCCACATAAAATAATATTTTTGTTACTTGATTTCAACCTATTGAGAGAATCCTCCATTACCGATTCGAAACTAATAACATCCCCAGAGGGGGGACGAACCGTGCCTATACACACGGCGAATAAAACGTAGTTTTTCAAGGTACAAAAAACGTGTGTATAAAAGGTCTACAAATATTTACTTCGGATGAAGTACTTGATCTAAATAACCTTGTTTGTCTTATTTTACCTAGAAATAGAATTCTTTTATTTTTATTTCCTTGCTCTTCACAAGAAAGTTAGTTTATAAGATAAAATAAGATATCAAAGTGAAGGCCGCGGCAAGGAAATATTTTTCTCGGAACTTTTACCTCATATTATGTACTCAGTTTGAAAAGAATATAATAAACAAGTGTACCTAAGATAAGAGAGACCTTACAACGCGCTCAGTAAAAAACTACCTTAATCAAATATCACCACAAGGATTAGAATTAATAATCTAAGATCTGAGGGGCGATTCTCGAAATTTTAAGAATGTTCACAGTCTAATCTCAGTGTCAATCTGTCAAAAATACCTCTAATTTCCCTACATTTTGACAAGTTTTTGACATTTGTTTGTCGCCGAGGTGAGACTGCAACTACATTTGTACGTTTTAAATTACGAGCATTGGCCTTCTGTTGTGTTGCCCATCGAGTCCTGTGACTGGCAAGCAATTTGCTCGATAAAATACTTAGCATTCACACTACAACTACAGCAAAAAATATTTAATAAAAAAGTGAGTTCAAGAAGCCGCGGTCATATGAATGAAAACGAAGTACCAGCGCGGGCAGGCGATGCGATGCGACGGGGTGGGTCGGAGGAACAAGCCACGCAGACGAAGTCGCTGTCAGTCCTCTAGAGGGCGCCATATTCAATGTCATGTGACGTGACATAGCCAGCGGACGAACAAGACGCTTCCAACGATACCCCATTTGTCAAATGAGGTGTCGTTAAGGAGGAACAGATGAACATACATACATACCGGTCAAAATCATAACCCTCCTTTTTGCTTAGCCGTAGTCAAGTATAAACTATCTACGGCCTTTGATTTCAGTCGTAATTGTTGTACCACTTAATATAATAATTCCCAGTAAAAAACTTAACTTTGGATTGCCCGTGTATTTGCTGCTCTGCAAGGCGTAATAAACTACCAACTCGACCCATCTTTAACGTCTAAATATCACGAGACCTACTTGGAACCGTCACCACGAAAAAGCTTGGCGCAAAATAATTTCGCCCGTCACTTGACCCCACTCCACTCAAGTCGATAGTGGCCGTTGATGGGCCAGCCCACCCGATGTACGTCATAAATAAATAAGTGTCTACACCACTGACACTTGACGGAACTGCTGGTGCTTATACTCGTTCCTGGTTCCACTGAACTATAAAGTAGATGACGTCAGACTTACGGCAGTTCAACTACTTTCTTGGTAAGTAGCTGTAGCTAGTCAAGTTTTTACGAGGTATTGTAAACCATCTCGCGCACAATGCGACATGAGACTGCGACAGCTCGACGCTGACCCGTCGCATGCGACTGTCATCGAGTGTCCGCGTGCACCGCATCCCTAACGCTACGACAAGTAGCTCCTGCCCGTCGTTGTGGTCTGCAACCTCAACGCCAAGAGTGTGTTTTTTTTTTTCTAAATTGCATCTCGCTGGTTGCTTTACTGGCCTTGTCTGTGGGTGACTCAATAAGTTGTATTGATGATTTTAGTGACAATAATTCAGTAAACACATTCTTGTTGCGCTCGCGAATCTTATTTAAATCACCATACAATCTGATACTGACTAGCAATTGCAAAAAACGTAAGAAAACTTGAATTTGGCGGGCTACTTAGCGCTTAATGTTATCAGCATCTATGTGTCTAGACGCGTAATAAACTCATACTAGAGTTAACAAAGCCAATTTGAAGTAAATTCCTCATAAAAAATTAAAGAGCATTAGTCTGCTGTTGAATAAAAACTTTATGAAAACGTATTATGCCAAAATTGGTACTTACGTAAATTAGGCTGCCTCATATTTTATGAAAAGATGTTACTTATACGGGTGAAGCGACATAACTAAAATATTTCACACATTTAAAAATGTGGAGCGCCCAAGTGAGACTTCTGACGTGGGAGGTTGTTATATTAAATATTATTTTATCAAAGCCTTAAAGCTAAAAAGTTTAACGTTAAGTAAGATAAGATCATTTATTTTTCCAAAACATGAGTATACACACATGGTATGTAAGATGTTACATTAAATTAAATCAGTCATGTTTTGCCTCAAGGGCGTACAATTATTCCTGTTCAGGATAAGGCGGGAGGAAACACCGGGTGTCACCACTGTGTGGATCGCCCGGAGGACACGGTGGAGCATACGGTGAAAGTCTGTCCGGTTTGGGCGGAGCACCGCCGCGTCTTCGTGGCTGCGATCGGCGGCGGCAATCTCTCGCGTCCGGCTCTGGTCCAGGCCATGGTACGGTGCGAGAGTGCATGGGAAGCCGTCACCTCCTTCTGCAAAGCAGTAATGCTCGCAAAGGAGGAGGCGGAGCGCGTGAGGGAGAGGCAATATCTGCGTCCTTAGGCCCCTAGTTGCCGCATTAGACGCCCTGGACGTCGGGAGTCAGCAACCGACTTTCGGCGACCGTAGGCGCGGGCTTGCGGGCGGCGAGTAAAGGGCAGATCGCCGCCCGGTAAGGACCAGACCCGGGTTGACGGCGCATTGTGTTCCACGCGCGCCTCAAAGAGACGTCAACACGAACTGACGGGGTCCGCTAGGACCGATGCCTGCCAGGGCCGCGGGTTGTTCGAAAGAGATACCGTGGCCCCTGGCACAGGCAACTGAAGGTACACGGATGGGTTTTAGTCATTAAAAGTCTGACACGCCCTCCCGCTCCGCCCAGAGCGGGAGACGTCATTTGATGATTTCCCAACCAAAAAAAAAAAAAAGGGCGTACAATTACGGTTTACGGTTTAAGATTATTTATTTCACTTAAAAAGAATACAATTATTCACTCCTATGCGAAAAAACATAAAAATTAAAATAGGTAACGGTTTCGCTGGGTTATGAACTAAAATTAAGTTATATAAAAATAGAAATCAAAAAGAGTACACAATTCAAACATTATTATGAACATGTCTTAATACCCTTTTAAAAGTTGGAAATGATTTTGATTCCTTAATTACTTTAGGTATACGAGTAGGTTGGGATTTAGTTAGGTGAGTAGCTGATGTTGTTAGAAAGGGGGTGAGTACCGAGATGACGACTAATAGAGAAGTATGGAAGAAAGAGACATGTTGCGCTGACCCCAAAGAAATTGGAATAAGGGCAGGAGAATGATGATGAATTACTTTAGGTATAGAGTAACAGAGTTGAGCCCCCTCAAAATTTCAATTATAAATAGGTAAACATCAAATAATTATAAATTCGTTCATTATTCAAAGCGGCACGGTTGGCGCAGTGGTTAAGCGATTGACTGCTGCGCTGCGTGTCGCGGGTTCGATTCCCGCACGGAACAAATATTTGTATTGGCTACAGGTAGTTGTTCCGGGTCTGGCTGTTTGTGTATGTGAGTTTAAATGTTTGTAAACGCACCCACGATACAGGAGAAATTCCTAGTGTGAGACAACGTTTCTTTATAAAAAAAAATAGCAATTAACATTGCAAATTAAATTTCATAAAATACATTATTGACCTTGCTAGTCTCATTACACTCCATACCGGCCACAGAACACCTCAAAATCTACCAATACAAAAGTATTTATAATTGGATTAAATAATACCTATCGACACACGAGAACAATTTACCACTCACAGAGAATAAAGCTAAAAAGCAAAGAAGTCGAAATAGACAGCTATTGACCTTCTAATCTCTCCCTTCTCTAGGGACCTGTCGATACCCACACATAGGCACAATAAAGCCTTGTCAATACCTAACTCATCCAAAAAGAAAACATAACGAAAGTAATTTTACAAAAAAAAACCTTATCACGTTGAGAATGTGATCTGAATAACAATGTTCTATCAACGCCCTTATCACGAGCTCACAGCTTATCAAATTTGTTGGCCAGCATTTAATAAGCCTCTTGAGATTTTCATTAACTTTATATCTCAGAAAACACAATGGAGTTCACATTAAATGTAATTGTTTCAGTCAGAAAAATATAAGACAAAAGATATTGCCCCAGCGAATGTTAAATTTAAATTATACGAGAGCCTATGAACGGCGTCCAGTGGTATTTTATTAACTTAATAGGGCTTAAGTTAGGCATAATTATCTTGGGCAAAGTTTTAATTTTATATATTCCGCTGAAATATCTTTGAAAATATTACTTCGTTTGTTTTATTTTTTATCACTCTGGCTTCGTAAAGTGCAAATTTAAATTTGAAAATTAGTTTGAAGTAGAAGGTTTTATCCATAATAAGTTTGTAGACAAAGTTAAAGTATATCGGGCAGTCTCTTGTGCATATGTTGATAGTTAAATTTAATTAAAGTACCTCCCTATACAGCAATATTCCAAAAGAAATATGGGAACTCCCTCTAAAACACTTTAAATCCAAACTACACAAATGGCTTATTGGTAATTGATTAACAGCACGAAAGATTTTTTTGTCACAAAAATTAAGAGATAAATATATGATACTGAGTTTTAATTATATTACTTTATATATCTATGTATTACTGTTAAGTGTTCAAATAGTTACGAAACCCTAATAACCAATGTTGTTAGACATATTACATGTAATTTTAACACAGTAATATTGTATAACATTTATACATTTAATATGTTCAATATTGGGGAAGGATTTGGGGGAGGCCTTTGCCCAGCAGTGGGACAGAACAGGATAACAAAAAAAAAATTGTATGCCATTCCATGGCGAAACATATTATTATAAGATCATAACTGTAATAATAAGACCTTAATGTACCATGTTTTAAAGCACATAAATATATTTTATATTCTATTCAAAAGAAAATGATTATGTTTATTTACGCCTACGTGTTTAATGCCTTTGATAGCACCACGTGGGTACAAAGAGGTTACCAACCGACCTATTCTTCGCTCAAGAAAGACTCCCATTATATAGAAACTAACACAATATGTAGCTTAACTACATCCAAACAGCCATTACAACTAAAAAGGGGCCAATTTGATTCCACATGGGTCACATTCGAAACTACTGTAAAGACTACATAGGTGGACACTCTAAAACCTACTCGTTATATAGACATTATAAAAAATAAAAAAAATATTATTTCAATTACAATTGGCATTTAGATACATATGTTTGGAGATCACCTTTTAAGCAAGGGATTGCTTGTCTTGGTGCTCATTTACGGAGCCGCGGGGCGTCGCGCATAACATATGGCGTTGTATGAGTGCGTTTACGGAGAAGCGATTTTGGACGCGTTTGCTTGAAATGGAGCGTTTTTTGCGGCCGAGCCCGCGGCTGGCACCGCCGCGTCTCACGCGGCGTTTATCGCGGCGGTGCACGCAGCGGCAATTCTCGATGAAGCGATGCCCGCGGCGGAATCTTCTGCCAGTCATATTTGGAAATTGCAGAACGCAGACGTAGTCACCGTCACAATGGAGTAAGGTACGATCGATTTTTAGAAAACTGGTCGGTTTGATTGAGTAACCCGCGTGCGCCGCAGCGTTGCTCGCCGCGTGCTTTGTTACACGCTTGAGGATTCGCCGCGGGCACAGCGGCGGGCACTGCCACGCTTCCCGCCCCGCATCTCTATGAACAACGTGTTATATTGCCATACGTTTGTATTTAGGCGTGCGATGATAAGTGCCGCTTGACGCGCCGCCGCTCCGTAAACAGAAAAATCGTACGACGCGCCGCGAGACGCCACGCCGCACGCGACGCGCGACGCTCCGCGTCTCCGTAAATGAGGCCTTAGGAGTACTTCCAATTATAATTTCTAATGCAATTGAAATATAGACAATGTGCTAGACTAAAAATAAAATAAAAATAAATAAAGATAAAATCAAATAATAGGTGCCATCCGGGACCGCGGTCCCGATCCCAAAAGCCCCCCGACCCATCTTAACATTAAACAAACTGCTCTGCAAAAGAATGAGCGTTATGCAGAAAAGTGCCTGATCGGACGAGTAAGTGTTATGTGTGTGTCACGAGTGAGTGTGTTAGTGAGTGCGAGTGTGAGTGTGAATAGTGAGGTTGTGTGGTGTGAGAGTTGTAATAAGTGATGCTTAGTTCACTTATCCCAATTAATATCCTGTCCAGTACTAAATACGAGAGTGTGTCTGTTTATTAATTTGTTTGTTTATTAGTTACGCTTTCACGCCTAGACGGCTGAACAAATCTGAATAAAATGAAATTCGTTAACTTCTGCCCGCGTGTTCGACCGCGTCACTTGTTCCCCCACCCCTTTGCATCGCATCGCCTGCCCGAAATGTTACTTCGTTTACGCTTAGCGTCCTTACTTTCTGCTCCGCTCCTAATGGTTCTAGCGTATTGTTAAATAGACTATAGCCTTGAACTGGGCACACAAATGCAAAAAGATTTTTTCAAATCTGTTTGGTAGTTTCAGAGATTAGCGCATCGAAAAAAACAAAAAAACTCTTCAGCTTTATTATTAGTATAGATAGATGAAAATAGATTAGGTATTATTCAAATTACATACCTACGAGTATATATATTGAATCAACCCACGTATGAAATCAATTCTTCATCAAATACCTAAGTATTTAATTTAAATGTCTAGCCTTTTAAATACGTAAACATTTAAACATTGGAAGTTTAAAATGGAGTTCGTGTAGAACTAAGTTCAGTCTGAAACAACATGGGGAGGAAACGTTACCAGTGCCAAAAAAGTTTTTAGTCATTAGGAATTTCTATGAGAATACAATAAGGCGTACATATATATTTTAGTTTCTGTAGTGTAAAATGATATCAGCTATTACGAACTATCCTGTAATCGGTTAAACAACGGACGCTTTTGCTTTATCACGTGGATTTAGATGTCAAATTAATGACAAGGGATGACTTTGCGTCCAAATCCACCCAGGGTTTGGACGCAAAGTCATCTCTTTTCAATAATCGTATTGTTTACATTTTAACGAGAAATTGAAACAATACACTTCATTAGCGTAAAAATATAAAGGTACATAATTAATAGCAAACGAATAAAAATGTAAAGATAAATCTAAAGATTTTTATAGCATAAAATTTATTTTATCTTTCAAGGCCGAGTTCGAGCTTCTAAAATGAATATCAATAATATTATACAGGGTGGCAGGGACATCGACGTCCAAACTGAAACCGTGAATTCATGGTAACAGGTTGCGCGTTCTAGTAGATTCTTTTATATATGAGGACGTTGTAGGCCTTGTAGACTTTAGATCTGTAGACCATTTTTTATTTTATCAAGTACCTGGTACTTGTTGACAGGCGTACGGTGTCCTCCCATACCTACTGTAATTTGAAAACATTGTACAAGCCAATTATTTTTAAAAGAGTAACCGTGGAGTTTCTTGCCGGTTCTTCTCCATAGGAAACGACCAATTGGAACCGTGCACCTAGCTTCTGACGTTTCATAAGTGCCCATGTAGGTGTGAAATAAAATATTTTGATTTGATTTGATTTAACTGCCATCCTGTATGTTTTGATTATAACACAACATAGTGAGCGAAATTACGACAAAGTAGTTTAGTCCAACAATAAACCATAAACAGCCGTAAATAAAAAGACCAAAACAAAACATGACGTATAACCGTATTTTATCCCATAAATAACGAGTCAACTGTTACAAGAAACGTAGTATCTATGAAATACGTTAATTCGTGTGTGTTCGCAGGCGATGAGCCAACAAATTGTGATTATTTATAGTTGTGTGTGTGCCAACGTCGTGTGATACCGCATGGGTCGCTCGGCGGAGAAAAAAGAGAATAATTAAAATGTGTCTTTGTTTCCAAAGTTCTTTATGAGGTAGGAGAGGCAGACAATAATGTTAAAGATGTAGCTTACCAGATACAATATTTGTACCGTTGATATGTCTTAAATTGTTTATGACAGAAAATTGTGTAAGTTATGTGTAACAACAATTTGTGACAGTATTCTTGCATTCTTAAGTCCCTATCACAGAGATGAGGCCCATGTCCCAGCAGCGGGAACATTAAACCCTGATTATGGTATTCTAGCAACAGTAGAAGAATTCTCAATGGAATTGTATTTTTAAATCGGCGTTCAAAGTAATATGTGTTCAATTAATAAGTAAATTATAAACAATACTTGTCCATTAAATTGATTCTAATTCATTTCCTCGCTTTCAATAAATCCCATAGAGGGCAAGAACCATTAACAAGTCCACTCACCTTTTCAGTTCAACTCAGTTGCAGTAGTATATAAATTAATCAACACTGCAGCTCCAGCCCTCCGTTAATAATTCCCCACATGATTACCGGTAGCCGTTTGCCGATGGAATTACACTGAATTTTTCATTAACCCAGCTATCTAATTATAGAAAGGAGCAGTTACAGGTATTTACGCCGTAATTTGTGAAATACTGTTATTTCCTCGAAACCATCAATGTATTATACCGTATGCGGTACGGAATTCTGGTAGCGTGCTTTTATGTAGCTGCATTTAATGAACACCTACACTTTAACGTGAAATTAAATGCCACGGACATTCTCATTTCATTACCATATAGACGAAAATTCCGAAACTTGAATGATGATGGGCGAGCCTGGCGTAGGCTGAATTCTACACATAATTAACATTTATTTTTGGTGGGGTCCTCGTTTATTTTAATTCGCTTAGAGAGGTTATCTGGTGAGAAGAAGACACAGCCATTCGACCTACGAGTAAGTATGGTAGTATGGCGTAGGAATTGAGCCATAATAACCTCGGTCTGATGACAGGTCGAGTAAGGCGAATAAGTCGAGTGTGGCAGAGTGGCGTCCAAGGACTGGAAGACGAGATGTCGGTCGTCCGGCGGCGAGATGGGCAGACGACATTATCGCCATCGCGAGCAAAACCTGAACGAGCTTGGCACAGAAGCATGGTGATTGACACAAGAAAAGAAGTCGGAATGTTGATGATGATGATGAGCCTAGCTCTAAAGACTTTGTAAATCAAACCTGAATTGTAATTTAGGAAACGTGCTTTCAAAAACAAAGGGCTTCGTCGATTAGCCATTGAACAAAGAAACAAAACTTCATACGTAATTCCACCGATCAATGGAGATTAGACTTAAGGTTTAGTTAAAGCCCGCGCCATTTGTTCAAATCCTCTAGGATTGTCGTGGTGTTAGTGTGCCATAGACTATTTAGCGCAGTTTGTGCGACTTAATTGATGGAAACAGATTATTGTAATGCTTGCAGACTTGTTGCATATTCCCATTCGTGAGATTTACCCGTTGTTAGAGATAATTCTTGGAAAAACTGCCTTGAAATGCTAGTAAGTTAACTGTAGCATGCAATTCATCTGAGTTGCGTCATGTGTGGCTCACTCCCGTATAATGCGAAGGATCTCGGACATTTGTTTTATTTATTTATTTAAACTTTTCACACAAAAAGGTACAAAGGCGGACTTAATTTCGCTGATAGAGTATTATTATCTCATGATCATGTCAACTGCTAAGCAATAAAATTAGGATAAAAGTATATTTAAAAAGCTATTACTTCATTAGCATTTATTATCACAGCGCGATATTGTGCCAAAGTTACAACCTACACACCAATTCAATATGCACACAGCCTGTAATGCAAATGGAATAACATTTTGAAATACAACACACGTACAGTACACACACACACATAGCTGGAAAACTCGGCAGCGATCAGTGCACAAAGATAGAAGTCTTAGCAGTTGCTTCCAAGTTTAGTGCGTGACCGACGTTTTACCACTTACAATGTTCTTGGCTTGCGCCAGAGTTTCGATCAAATTGAACACGAAGCGCACACTTGCAGTTTCTCAATTTCGAATGAGAGCAATTTACTTTGGTATTATTTTGGACACGTTTGTAATATGTCTGGTTGTGGTTTCGGTGAGATAATAGTAGAGCGGAGAAGTAGTTTAAGTCTTTATAG
This sequence comes from Apamea epomidion, assembly GCA_947507525.1. Lineage (NCBI taxonomy): Eukaryota > Metazoa > Arthropoda > Insecta > Lepidoptera > Noctuidae > Apamea > Apamea epomidion. Next base: position 8,383,731 of record OX382238.1, on the reverse strand, counting down.
TTTTGTATTTTTTTTTTTAAATGCTTTTCAGGTTTTCTTGTAAGGAACTGCAATACTCGTGACGGAAATGACTGTTGACTGTAATGACATTTCGCGCCATTTTCCAGATTAATCATAACATACATCATTATCTGCTATCTGATCTGCGCAACCCAGTTATTGGGTAATACGATACCCCTTGGTGAGACTGGTTGTCCGACTTTCAGGCTTCTGACGACCCATAACGACTATCAAAGATCCATGAACGATAGCCGGGACCAACGGCTTAATGTGCTTTCCGAGGCACGGAGGGGTCTTGGTATGTAAAGATGGTCACCCGTCCACGGACTAACCGTGGCAATCGTAGCTTAACCTGATGAATCGAACTGTGCGGCTATTATTACTTAGCCACGAGCCCCTTAATTATATACCTACTTCATGGTTACTTTATAAAATAATATAATATTTTTTATGAGATATAGCCACATCATGACACCACTCATGAAATTGCATCACTTACAAAGGAAAATCGGTAAGGCAGACCTTTTGGTTTGACGCGCCCCAAATGGTCTAGCGAATAAGCACAAAGAGAGCAATTGAGTACCTGAATGTGAATACAATTTCATTGGCACTCACCCTTCCATATTCGTGATAAACGGCCGTCGGAGTGAAACGTGTCCAGCTGTGACGTATAGCCGCCATTTTGCGCGCCTAAATAATAACTGTCAAATCATGTTCGCTCAGTCCTAGAGCAAATAATCATTTAGGAAATTAATGCTTTGGTATTATGCGTGATTAATCAATCTTTTGATATAAATGTGGGCTATTTGTTTACTAAATATCTGGGTGGATAAATTGAATGCATTCATTAGACTGATATTCTCGTAATATGACAGACTAAGGGAAAATAAACTACATTTGATTTTTTCTGATAAATGCGTGCACTGACTAGACAGGTCCACTTAATCTCTGTGGTTCTTTCCTCAAAAGACCATCTCAGACATCGATCTACATGGTCTTCACATGATCTGACCAAGATTATGTCTGGACTTTAAAAGACCTCAGAGTTTGTTTCAGCCTTTCTTCTCAGAGTAGTCAGATAGGAAACGCCGACCTCATCTAGTTTTGAAACATGGTTGACGTGTAAAAGTGTTTGTGCAAACCTACTTACAGAAAATAAATTATTTATCATTAATTTATGTTTATTTGAAAACATGTTACAAATTTTCATAGAGTCGTGTTAAAACCACATAAACGGGGCATATTTACAGCTTATTTCATGTGAAAATATAAACTAGAACCTGCCTTCTCACCTCACATAATTCGACACCGCAGCAGTAAAAAATTGCATGCTGCGTAATCCGGGCACTCGCGCACGAAATGCGGTATGCTACTTTCATTACATTAAGAGCCTTATTTACCCATATTTAATGCTAACATGCCGTCATAACAAGATTATGTTCATTTCATTAAGTGTACCCGTAACGGTAATACCGTGGTGTTAATTAAAACAAACGAAATTAATTTAATATTCCAGATACATCTGTTTACCTCGGATTCATTATTTTGTATTCGTGCATTTTATTATTTTTTGTAATTACTGTTTGTGTTATTTAATGATTGAGTTCACTTCTGAATGAATTCGGTAATTAACATATCTCTTCTGAGAATAAGTTTAAGAGACCGTAATAATTAATAAGTACTCCTTTACCTACTTATTTGCATACTCTTGTTTTATTCTCTAGGTTCAAAACCTACGGAACCTACAGAAATTGGATTCAAATCACCATTTCGTTTTAAAGCAATATTTTTGAGAATACCCAGTCAGTACCAACATTATGAATAGAAGATAAATTCACATAGAATTAAAAGTAACCCCCGTGTCCTAATAATTATTCACATTGGCTTATTGACTTTAATTTTGGGTAACGTTTTAACTAAACATTGGAACCACTTTCTAAATAGCCCGCCTTTTTCAGAGAGCAGCAAGGTTTTTCAGGGCAGAAAGGTCTAAATAAATCATTTTTATATCGATAAGCCTCTCCAAAAACTACATTTTGTCTACGACAATTCTTTGACAGAAGTGTCCTCCTACCACATGGGACTACGGCTGTCATTTGCAAACATTTGATCAAACATAACATTCTCCCCAGGAGCCACCTATTTTGACTTATCAACAGCAACACGTTTGTTCATGACAATTCAGCAACCCTTGGAATATCAAGTTAATAATAATATAGCTGTCTCTTAATAATTCCATGAATTATTAATAACCTTTCGGATCAAATAAATCTGTTAGTTCAAATATCAGGTAAATCCAAGTATCTAAATAGCTTTGTTTCAATCATTTTGTTTACTGGAACGTGTACCGTTCTAGCAAACAGAATGATTTATTATAACGAATGTATCTATTAATAGAATTCAATAGAAAGTCAATCGCAGAGAACTTTTAATCAAATCGTCTTTCATCCGATTTAAGTAAATTATGAATAAAGTAATTTATTTATTTATTTATTTAATCTTTTCGCACAAAAAGGTACAAAGGCGGACTAAATGCCTTAGGCGTTCTCTACCATTCAACCAAGGGTGGTGAAGAGATTAGATGGCAGGTGATCTGGTTGAGACGGACAATGATAAAAAAAACTCTTAAAACTAGGTACACAAATACATAAATAGGTAATTCATGTACGTCCTCGATCAGGTACAACTCAGTTATTTATTTCAGTCTTACCAACAGTATTACCCAGTAACTGGGTTGTGGAGATCAAATAGGCAGTCACTCCATGTAAAATACTGTTATTCAGCTGCATCCGGTTAGACTGGAAGCCGACCCCAACATAGTTGGGAAAAGGTTAGGCTATGATGGTGAAGTCACGTTTTTATTTCGTATCGACGCGAGCTACACCTAGGGCATTAGTCAATCTGTGCGCCAAACACGACCAAAGCAAACAGGCAAATCTACATCTTCAGGTATAAGAGTGAAACTTTTATAATCTGTAACTCTTTTATACATACAAACGAAATCTAATAAAACCCCTGAATCCCTTTTACAAGCCGAACTCACCCAATACATCTGCCAAACAAAACGTATAATACTTTTACTTTCAATCCAATCACAATTAGTTAAGTAACCCATGTAATTACTTAAAGCCTCCCGATCTACTAGGCCCAACAAAAAGAACCAGGCTATTTCATCGGTTACAAAGGGAATTTCGCCAAACTTCATCAAGGGTTTCCAAGAAAAAGTTGGGCACGGAAAAAAGATTTGACCCTCCAAATTCGGGGGCACCTGACATACATATACAGGGACATGTCTTTATCTTATTTGCTGCTACTTTAACTTTATCTACATGTAAGTCTGGAATAACAATGGTAATGTTTTGGGTGATTTATTTATACGAGACCTACATAGATGTAGCATTTTTTTGGAAAGGGGAATTTTAATAGGTGTACATACACCAGCAGATCAAGCTACTACAATCTGTCAAATTGCTTTAATACATTTTAAAATTTATAGAAAAAAAATTAAGGTTCAAGGTTGATTGGGAAAATTGTACAGCTTCGGGGAGTTTGACCTGCTGGCGGCTGTACGTCAGATCCTCTGTTTTTCCGTGAAAAAGCATCTTATAATGTTTGAGTATTTTTTTTTTTAAATAGCCTAGGACCTCCTTATAACATCAGCTTTTGCCAGTGACAGTCCCGTCAAAATCGGTTCCGCCGTTTCGGACACTAGCCGGAACAAACAGACAGACAAAAATTTTAAGCATTGAGTATAAAGCTGTTATTTGACATTACTCGTACAAGCAGACACTTGAATTACATTTATTTGTATGTAGTATGAATTATTTTGTATAAAAGATACTTACTTACTTTACTTTAAAGATAATTTACATAATACCTGCAGCAATAGCATAAATACCTGTAGGCCAATTGCCGTAATTAAAAACGTTCAAAATGTAGCCGCAATCTAATCTCAACGACAACCAATGTCAAAAATTAAGGAAAATTAGAGGTATTTTTGACAGATTGAGATCAGACTGCGAACGTTATAAAAATTACGAGAATTGCCCGTCTGATTAAAAGAAATATGTAAGTAAGTCTACATTATTTTTATCCGCACCGAACATAGATCCTGTGGCAGGATTACCCGTAACCATTTAAATTAATCTGCTTTTATAACGTAAGAACCTTTCTGAAGGTAAATCTTCAATTTAACGATTCCGTCCAAACCCTTGCAGATTACACAAATTATACGAATTATTACGCAAATCTAATCGTTTCTTGTTATCACTCTATTATCTCTAAGTGGTACCTACATTAGGAGAGGTATTGCTTGAGTATGCTAATTTGTGGTATGCATGATTGCATCTGTACTAAGCCGCACTTTCTGTGCACGCAGAATTAGCTGCATAGAGATAAGTACCAGCAACTTTTGCAATTAACAAAGGATTACGTGTATGTGAGTGCGCCTGCTTTAATAGGGAAGGGTTCCTTTTGGTAGAATATGCCCAGTGAAGTACTTAATGCCACTACCTATATGTATTTTAATTTAATATTGCCTACTTACACATAAGAGAGAAGGAGGAAGTGGTCCATGGCTAAATAATAACAGCCGCACAGGTTGATCGATCAGGTTAAACTGCGCCGGCCGCGGTGGGTCTGTGGATGCGTGACCATCTTTACATGCCGAGACCCCTCCGTGCCTCAGAAAGCACTTTAGTTCCCGGCTGTCATTCGTGGATCTTTGATAGTCGTTACGGGTAGTCAGAAGCCCGAAAATCTGCACAAAAACATTAATTGACATTGACAATACAGATATTGGCAGATGGCCACAAAACAATAACAATCATAACAAAGACAAAATTGCCAATTCAATTCCACGTGTCTAACTTCAAAATTGACGAGCATCCATACAAACTTTCAACCCCTATTTAATGTATGTAGGGGATGAATTTTGAACAATCTTTCTTTAGTGCTGCACATTCGTTATACAAGGTGTCGTTTTGCATCCTCGTCAAATTCAAGTAGGTAACTATGCTATTGATTCTCCACACGAATCAATAATAAAATAAGTAGGTTTTTTTTTCTAATTTTCGAAAATTGGCATGTGTGGGACACGCATTTTAAAACGCGGCCTGTGTGAGACCGCGCTGTAACTGCCCTTTTACACACACCTAAAAACACGGCCGCTTATACGATACCATAACGCGATTCTGTTCCTTGAAAGTGGTGTATTCTGAAATACTGTCAAACTTAATATACTTAACTAAAAAAACAAGTATGTATTCATTATTCACCAGGGATCGTAATTTTATTTGATTATTTATATCTTTCATAACAGCCGCCTGAAAATTGACGAGGATGCAAAACAACAGCTTGTAAGGAACTCTTGTGCAAAATATTATGCTTCTAGACTCAGAGGCTGTACATTGTCTGTCAGTGAGTAGAAGATTAAGTAGTAGTATGTAGTAGAGTAGTACAGTCAGCAACAAAAGTCAATAATCTCTGTTACTTTTACAAATCATCTAAATTGATACAAAATTGGTATTCACTATTTCATGTAATAGCAAAGAGTTAATTATTTTTAAATATTCTATTACTACATGTTTTTTAAGAATATTTTGCTCAATAATTAAGATTTGAACAACTGAAGTGTTAACCTACTTTTGTTGCTGACCGTACCTAGTAGAAGACGCAAATATCTACTTCCAAATAAGACTTTTTAACTTTGCCCGTGGGTGACATTAGACCTTTTGTTGATTCCAAAACAAATAACTGTGCACAGCGCGCGTGCGTGCTTGCTGTTTGTGTGCTTTCACTATAATTATTAAAAATATTGAGTATCGCTGATAGCTGATATGAGCTTTTCAAAGCTTAAGTTTAGTAAGTATAGATAGAAGATCTCAGGGGAGACGGCGCTCAGTGGTCTCGTGCTGCCTTGCACTCTTGCACAGTTAGGTTTTGGGACGACCCCTTTACAGTCTCCCCAGGGATGTGCCCTAACAGATGTTGCGCAGAGTGGGTGATTATGAGAGGTTACGAGGGCACGGTTACCTTTCATGTGCAGATGGTGGCTACCGGGGTGGTTTTATTGAGGTAAAAATCCCACACTTCCCGGTCTTATCCCCAAAGCCCGGGCACCGGGGAAAAAAAAAAAGACCTTTTGAAGGATTTACATTTTCCGCAGTAAAATTTCAATAATTCTCAGTATCACGTCAAAAGTTTACTCGTGCGATAATATTCGCGGCAACAATAGCAATTTTAATTAAACGATAACACCCAGTTTCCCCAGAAACGTATTTGATGGCACCATTTCGTCGAAGTGTTGATTTATTGGATTATGATAAAAACGTTTTTTTCTAACCAAAGTATAAATACTAGGCAAAAATACAATTAATTTGGTGTACTTGCTTTAGAGGCTCGGTGGCTCGTTTAGATGTCAATGTATAAGCTTTTATAATAAACTTCCAAGCCACGTTCAAGATCTAAGCCTCAATAAATTCAAATCATTCATTAAACGTAAGTTGTGCCAGAAAGCCTTTTATACCGTTAAAGCTTATATTGAGGACAAGAAGGCTTGGAATTGAGATGCTCCATTTTTAACCCCCGACGCAAAAACGACGGGGTGTTATAAGTTTGACGCGTCTGTGTGGGGGTGTCTGTGTGTGTGTATGTCTGTCTGTGGCATCGTAGCTCCTTCCTTTTTGAACCAATTTACAGAAATAAATATAATTTATGATCATCATTTATCGTTTGTATGAGATTCTTCTATAACACTAATATTTTGGTTAATAAACACTCAGTTCACAGTATAGTATACAAACACAAAAATAAAAGTATCTTGACTTTTTTAATGACAAACACTCACTTAATACCTCAGTCAGAACATGTTGAACTAACAAACTCAAAAAGAAATAAGCAAAACATATTGGAAAAAAAGAAAAATTCAAACAGCTATTCCGCTATTCGAAATATAAAAACGGCATTAACGCCTATAGACTGTATCCTCTCTATCTCTTTGCACAGCCCATCAAGCAAAGGCAAATAAGCATCAAAGTAAAGGAAAAATAAGCACAAAATACTTCGTAAAAGTGTGGCCATAATATAATTTATATTGTTTTGATGTTGTTTCTCCTATACGAGTCGAGATAAGGGAAACTTTGCCTCAGCAAAAGTAAGTAATCAATGTGGTGTTATTAATGTATTTTATTGTACTCCATTGGTTACGGCTTGTTCTGAATTCAAATGTTCTAGTTTTTTTTTATGTTTGCTGGTTTGGTTTGAACGTACTATAGAGGGCTAGAAGAGCCCTCTGAGGTAACGGGTGGAATCAAACACAATTAATTCCTTTAAATTTATTTTGGAGAACGGCTTTTACATCTTTCTATCTAAAATGTCACTCCCGGTTCTAAAACAAAAACCTAATTAATATCTTTGACACAAGCTTGAGCGTTCGAATCTAACCCGCGCTAAAATATAGCCAGCCTGCATTATATGAGGTTGTCTTCGGCAGACAAGCCTCTACATGAGCTACGCCCATCCTTGAATAAAAGGATTGGTATACTCCCGCTTCTAAACAAGACTTTTATTCACAATATTCGAACACTCAGGCCCTTCCTGCCTATCCCTATGATAACAATTACCTAACGCCAGATAATATACAGTGTGAGGTCCAACTCTTACAAGAGTAGGCTTAAGTCAGGACGAACGAATCACGAATTCGACACTATGACCAGTATTGGGTAAATTTATATTTACAGGTGCCACTGTGCACCTACATAAACTAACGTCGTCATGCTTAAACCTCGTCGCGCCAAAACTGACGTAAAGGACGCGACGCGGCCTCCTAAATGTAAACAAATTGACGTGACAATTCACATCAGCCTAGATGAGGCTTAAAAAATAAATGTTCTTAACTTCAAACTCTTTTACCCCATCGGACGGTATTGAGCCAGAGGGAGGGAAAAGGCTAAGAGGTCAGTCTCCATCGAAAAATGCCTAACTTATGCCCATACTCCAGAGGAAACATCTCCAAAAATCTATTCCGTTCTCATTAAACTCAAACTCCATATAACATCAGTCAATACTGATAGAACTGTGGGTCCTCCACTATAAGTTGAACCAATTGTGTCAACCAAACACACTTTTCGAAGGCTATGCCCCGTAAGCAAAGTTGGTTCCAGCTTAGGTGAGTGTCACCCCCCCTGTAGGAGTGACCACAGTTAACAAATGTAAATACCTCTCCTAACTCGCGTTATTAAAATTCTGGAGTACGTTCATGCTATCTCAGCCTATCAACACCCGAATGATGAAGACGACGATATATTCACTCCCTCAAACTCCTTGAAGCTGCGAGGTGTGGCACCTCACTCGCTCCCAGCCGCGTCCGGTATTTTGTCCCAGCATATGCAAAAATACAAATGTTAACATGTTAATATACTATATCATAACAGTCGAACTAAAATAATGTACTAAAAGTGATGTTTACATCTAACTGACGTTGACATGACAATGAATAACAACTAAAGATAACCAACATTTACATCATATAAAGTTATTAATCATTGGAAAACTTTTTGGAACAAAGCTCTTAGTTTTAGCTTTTCTACCAAATGAGATTTTGTCCTTCACCCGTGTTTTTCTTATATTGTTTAAAGCACATAGTGGATGAACAATATTAATTATTAACATTATTAACGCCAATAATGATCGTAACTTAACCGCAATAAATGAATTGAATTCAATCGAGATTGAATTACTTATCTTAGGGTTATCTATGCGATGTATGATGAAATCACTACGATTAAAGTCTGCACCCTCATCCGTAGGAAAATTAAATAAGTCTTTAACTTGCGCAGAATTGTTCATCATCTCTGTGTATTTGTCTCTGACTACACACAACTCTACACCACCTTTGAAAAAGTCAATTTGATGTTCCACCTTACTGTCGGCATATGACACTACGACGCTCTGAGCATTCTCCTTTACATCCGTGGACAACTCGACAGGATCATTCTCCTTTGTCTCGGAATCAATAATCAAAAAATTATCCTCAACAACTTGATCACCCACGATGTTATTTTTAGTGGATTCCACATCGTGATCATGATGCTCATCCTGGTGCTCTGAAACATAGCTATTCACATTAATAAAAGGACTGGACTGACCCGATTCGTCAATTTCCTACTCGTGTTCACTCTCGAACACTTCCATCGGCTCCTTCTCATCCTCTGCAGGGCTGCACCCCTGGCTGCTGTGTTCGTCATCATCTTCTCCATCAGCATCTACTTCCACGCTGCTTTCTAGGCAGCTTTGCTCATCTTGTAGTGGGTCATCTTGTCTTCCACTAAATGATAAAGAAGCATCATCATCTACATTTATCACATTTTCCTGTCCACTTCCTTTAGACAGATCTTGTGAAATCTCCTCTCCTTGCACTTTATAGAATGCTCTGTGACATCGGCACGGGAGCTCTGCTCTCAATACATCACACAACTCATTAAAACTCATACCATCACGGTACATAAATTTAAAAACACATCTCTATGTGTTTTTAAATTTATGTACCGTGACAGCACCCTCAAGATATACGCCTAAAATCAGCGCCCAATCGTTCTCACGCCATGTATTGTATTTGGCAACTACTTTGAACGCCTCAATAAACTCCTCCAGGCATACGTTGTTGCCCGAATAAAATTGAGCCATCTCACTGTCTTTAGTAAAAAAACATTAAACCACTTAGCTGCATGTAGGTAATCTCCAGGCGGCTTTTCTGCGCCTGTTATATCCTCTGTATGCGAGCAGTCTCGCTTCTTCCAATATATTCGTGTAAACGTATGGGGTACGTTTCTTCACACTACGCGCAACTGTGGCGCAAATTCGTCGCAAATACGGTGACAATTCAACCCGTTAGAAGAGCCCTCTGAGGTAACGGGTGGAATCAAACACAATTAATTCCTTTAAATTTATATTGGAGAACGGCTTTTACATCTTTCTATCTAAAATGTCACTCCCGGTTCTAAAACAAAAACCTAATTAATATCTTTGACACAAGCATGAGCGTTCGAATGTAACCCGCGCTAAAATATAGCCGGCCTGCATTATATGAGGTCGTCTTCGGCAGACAAGCCTCTACAATCTTATCTTTATCCTAATCTGAAGGCCAATTCTCGTAATTTAAAACGTTCAAAATCTAGTCGCAGTCTCATCTCGGCGACAAGCAAATGTCAAAAACTTGTCAGAAACGTAGGGATTTTGGAAGTATTTTAGACAGATTGAGACTAAGATCAGACTGTGAACGTTCTTAAAATTACGAGAATTGCCCCTCAGATGAGCGATGCTTAAGATTATTTTTACTGAATTGTTATGAAAACGTAACATAACATCACGCCTGTAATCCCCGAAAGGTTAGGCAGAAGTGTAGCTATACACTCGCATTTCGCCAGTTTTTTTATTTTTTTATTCCCAAGTAATTGGGGGCGAGCCTATTCAGCATCAGACTTCGAACTGCTACTGAGAAATTCCTGATTGCAAAACCCAATAACACTTTGCTTGCCCTGGAAATCGAACCCAAGGCCTCATGCTTATGACGACACGGTTGGCGCAGTGGCTGAGCGATCGACTGCTGTAGCTGTTTCGGGTCTGGCTGTTTGTGTATGTGAGTTTAAATGTTTGTAAACGCACCCATGATACAGGAATAATGCCTAGTGTGGGGCAACGCTTAAAAAAAAAAAAGCTCAGCAGTAACGCCTGCGACCACTAGACCAAAATGATAGGAAGATCATGTTTAAATTATATAAAAACCCAGTGGGCCAATTCTAACATTTTTTAGAACGTTTGCATGCTTATCTCAGTCTCAATCAGTCAGAAATACATCTAAATTACCTACATCTTTGACAAGTTATTGACGTTGATCGTCACTGAGATGAGATTGTGTCTAGATTTTGAACGTTGTAATGCGGGAGATATTCAGAGTGTCAGGATTATCGCGTTCTCATTTTTAAAAGCACTAGCGACCGGCCAAGTGATAGCGAAAACCGCATTAAAATGTGTAGTGTAGAAGAACGACGCGATCACACAGACAGACACGAAAGTCGACTTTAATTTACATGTTGTATCCCTAGATAATTCTTTTTTCAGTTGGTAATCCATAGTAGTTCATGCAGCTCACATAACTAAAAAATTTGACTTGTTCGTCAACTGGCGAGTGTCAAACTTGCGAGCGCGCGCGAGTTGGCACCTTCCAATTTTACCTGTTTTTTTTTTTGTCGTCAACTCGCTCGACCGTGAAATGTTGACGTATTTATGTACAGTCAGCTACAAAAACGTCTTATAAAATGTATAATATAGGTACCCACTTTTTAAGACATATTATACGACTTGACTTTATACTAAAACAAATATCGTTTTTGAGATAGATATTGTATATAAATCAACATGACAATTATATAAAACTGCTTATTTACCTAATAATTATCAACGATATCGTAAATCAACAATAAGTACTTTCTACATGCCGTGTATTTAGTTGTCGTGTAGCGACAAGTAACTAAACTTATAAAAACCAAAGGAAAAATGAAATTAAAGAAAGGGAGGTAGAAAACAATTAAAGGTATATTTATAACTTTAAGATGGAGATGGACAGAGAGGTGTGTAGTTTGTGGAGGTGGGGTGTGTGGGTGACGATGCGTGATAGGTGGGCTGAGGAGGCTGAGGTGGAGATCCAGATGGAGGGAGGTAGACGCGAGGCAGGTGCCGGCGACAGATGCAGGTACAGACGAGGGCAGGTCGCTGGTGCGTGTGCGGCACGGAGGACACTCGTAGGAGGGCCCACGCAGCAGGGCAGGCTGCAGCACGGCAGCAGGAGCCGGCGCAGGTACAGGTATAGATGAGTGCAGGCGGAGGACACTCGTAGGAGGGCCCACGCAGCAGGGCAGGCTGCAGCACGGCAGCAGGAGCCGGCGCAGGTACAGGTATAGATGAGTGCAGGCGGAGGACACCCGTTGGAGGGTCCACGCAGCAAGGCAGGACGCAGCTCGACAGCAAGAGAGAGAGGCACGACAGAAACGCTGTCAGCCCGCCAGGTGAGGCGGCCCTCGGATGAGGCGCGGCCCAATAATCACAGGAGCCCTTCACGGAGGACGGAGGATGGAGGCGTAGGCAGGGTCCGACAGGTACCGGAGCGGAGAGGTACACTGGGTATTCCCGGGATAGGTAGCCCTGGAGTATCAGGCTCTTTATTGTATCCGCTTTAGAGGCGAAACCCGAACTGATCCTTGGATTGCGTGGATCTATAATATCAGCTCGTAGAATAACATCATGTAGAAAATATGAATTTGAGTTACGAAGATGGCCAGTAATTAAATATAATAAGTATTCATGTCTAATTAGCTAAAAAGATACAGGCAGGTAAGAATTTGAAAGAAAGGTTGCCATGGCGACGTATTAAACGTCGTTGTCAAAGCTGTCATAATAAAATATATTATTAATAAAATACGATAAAATCTATAGTTATTTTGTATTAGAAGTATAGTGATTATAGGAAAAATGATATCCATCAATGTGGGCGTAATTACCAACCCTTGGATGTCACTAAATCATCGTAGTGTCATCTTAAAGATGGAGCTGTGTCTGTGTACTGATTGTGGATGAAACGTGTCGTAATAAATAATCAGATCAGCGCCTAACGGTAACAGAATGCTTGTTCTGACCTGGAGGAATGAATGAAGATAACTGTGAGTATGTACATTATGTTACATAGTTAGTTCGTAAAATGTTACAAAAGTAACATTCTGGCAACGCTATAGCCTGCTTGGGTATCATGCGTCGTCGGCCGCATCCCCCGCGCCTCATCATAGGCTCATAGGCTTTAACGTATCCCGAAATCGAAGTAGATAGTCGGTGCTTAACCGAATCAGCCAGCGCGGGCAAAGCCGCGGGCAATAGCTAATTATTTATAGTTATTGGTTTCAATCCGATTTTATTTGACTGTACTTTTTATTTGCGAGCGAATTGACTACAAAAAAAATAAGTAAAATCGGAAGCTGTCAACTCGCGCGCGCCGCGCGAGTTTGACACTCGCCATTTGACGAACAAGTCAAAAATTTAGGACACAATCATTACTTACCGTTGTCTTTACTCGGTTACCATTACTTAAAACAAAGACCAAAACGATTTTACTGATAATTCACTGTTCGGTCGTCCAGCTTTGTATGTTAACTCAAATAATACCAAAAACAGGCCTATTATTTTGGCAAATAGGCATAAATTAACAGTATTGCCAAAGTAAACAAATACTAAGCGAATGTAAGTTTGTATGCAAATGTAATTGATTTGATGTTCATGTGAATTTGGCCATTGTGCATAATATGTTGTTTGTAATATGCATTTGGACATTAGTGTTAAATGGTGACGTCATATGCACAGCTGTGTAATCGTCTCATCATAATTGGATCGGCATTTACATAATTTGAATTGTCTCTCGCTTTTCGCTTGCAAATATTGATAGTTCTAAGGTTGTCACTAACAGAAAACATATAATTATATTTTATTTTATATCAATCATCATCATCATTTGATCCAAAAGACGTCCACTGCTGGACATAGGCCTCCCCCAAGCACCTCCATTTCGACCGGTGATGTGCTTCTCGCATCCAACGGGTTCCTGCGGCCTTCACCAAGTCGTCGGTCCAGCTTGTGGGACGCCTTCCAACGCTAGATCTTCCGGTACGCGGTCGCCACTCCAGAACCTTTTGGACCCATCGCCCATATGTTCTGTGAGCATATGGGCGATCGTGCCCTGTCTAGTGCCACTTAAGTTTGGCAATTCTTCGGGCTATGTCGGTTACCTTGGTCCTCCACCCTGTTATATCAATAAAGGTGTAGTATTCTACAGGTAGTTACAGTATTGTATACAGGACCAAATTTAAGTAGCTGGTGAAACTTCACAAACTTCTAATGACGCTAAAGCAGAAAAACAGCTTTACTAAACTCATTATTCCAAGTAGAAAATATGTGGTGCAAGTTACATTTTGTTTGAGACTATCGACCTCCCTGACTAGCTTGTCTCGTGACACTGGACATGGGGAAGATATCCTACTTAGGTTCACTTCTTTCTTTAAATACTACCATATGCATAGTGCAAATGCCTCTCCACATTCTCCCAATCCCCTACCCCAAGGGGCACTGGTGGCCCACTGGTAACGGAATCGACTTAAGAGTTATAGGTCATAGGTTCGAACCCAGTCAGGCGCTTTATTTTGTGTAATTTGTTTCATCACCACTGCTCTCAAAACGGTGAAGGAAAACATCGTGAGGAAACCGACATGTCCTAGAACCAAAAATTCGAAGACATGTGACATCTACCAACCCGCACTGGGCCGGCGTGGTAGATTACAGCCCACTCCCACTCGGAGAGAGGAGGCCTGTGTCCCAGCAGTGCGATCATTATAGGCTGATTATGCTATGCTTATGCCTAACCCAAGTCCTTAAAATAAAACCATAAATCACACTTAAGAAAGAAATCAACAATTATTAATAAAAACGCAAGTAGAACTATCAATTCGAGCAATATGTTTCCAGTGCAGGCTGGCACCTTCATTTTATAACACAAGAGTTCCCAAACTTTCTCAATAGCTATTTCCTTCCGCATGCGTCTGCAACTCGTACAGAACTTTTAGCATTTCTTCTTCCTGTTCTTTGTCCTTTAAGTTTCGGACCCTTTTATATGGAAGAGTACGGAATCGGAAAGTAATTTGAAATACCTGCTTGATCACACCGCGTGGAAAGATCGATGATATACAACACTCTTAAATTAAGTTATTTCTATGATTATAGTCTTACGTCTATCTTTAAATAAATCACGGAAAACCTACAATAAAATACGGCAGTAAAGTACGGCTCGTAATAAAACAAAACAATACTAAAACTATAAAATTAAATTAAAACAAAACACATTCTTGTAACTGTACACCTTGTACAAATATAATTGGTTACTTTAATAGACGTTCCAAGTGCTCACTCAAACACGAGTTAACACTAAAACGCTGCAGGCCCCGACAACGTGACAACGGACCCCCGGCCCCTGGGCCCCGTAGTCGTAAAATGACACGCAGTCACAGCTGAATTAACGTTCCCAGATAACGATTTCAGGGTCCTAGAGGTGGGTCACTAATAAATCTGCTCGAATAAACCCAGTCATAACCGCGGGGTTATAAAACTTTACAGGCCCGTGAAATAAATTTCCATACATTGAGTGCAGAGCCTACGTCGGTTATATACGCATACAAATGTAACCATTACGCGTGAGATTTTGAATTAATGATGTTATTGCTTCCAGTGTTATACTAGCTCATAAAATATGTAGTTAATGTAAAATTGTGTGAGCCATTTTTATTATATTTGAAGTTAAAAACACAAGCTTTTTTGTTTGGGGTTTTCAAAAGTTATGTTTATGGTTTTATATTTTAACATAAATCATTATGTCGACAGACATAGGTATACCCACTAAAGACAAACTAATTTCGCGAAATAATTGATCATTAGTTATTTAATATATTTGAATTGCCAATTAGTGATACGCGTAATAATAATTGTTGCCAAATCGAGATAAGTTAGTAACTAATAATTACTTCCCAAAATTAGAGGGAAATAATCATTCCATTGATTGCAAAAACAACACAAACTAGACAGATTTTACTGAAGCTAAAACTAATATTTATTAATATTATTCACTATCTACTGTTCGTGTAATAGTTTAAGACTCTAATTTAAATAACTTGCACTCACAAAGTAGAGCCATACATCTCTACAGCTGTCGCGCTGACGTTAAAAGAAATAATATTAAAGTTTAAGAAACATGAACAATCGAGACCAAAAAGTTTCAGTAAAATTAATTTTGAGTATAAATTCGTTTGCCTTTGTCACACACGTTACAAGTCAATGCTGAAATACAACATACTTTTTTTCTAATTTAAATTGGCTCTAAGCCTTATTTGATAACTCCATATAGACTTTTAACAAAGTGTCACTCTACAGTCTAGTGTCTAAACTATAGAGCAGAGACCGGTTCCAAGGTGGTTGGCATACCAAAACTACACTGTCTAGCTGGCTTTTCTAACTGGCTTTTCCGTAATTGAAAACGATCAAAATCTAGTCGCAATCTCATCTTAGTGACAATCAATGTCAAAAACTTGTCAAAAATGTAGGGATTTTGAAAGTATTTTTGACAGACTGAGATGGAGATCAGACTGTGAACGTTTTTAAAATTACGAGAATTGCCCTTCTGTATTTTCATTAGTTAAGAAGTATCAATACAGTTTTATTTCTAAATTTAGAAATATCGGTGACAAAATGGTTGTATATATGAACATTTACATATCAGTTAGCTTAGCGACCATCGCTGCTATTTGTACAAACAGCCTTAACTCCTTTGATGCGTGTAGTGGGTAGACACTCCAGTACACTACACAGCCGTTTGATTGGTCACCATCCTTTAGTTTGTCGTCACGATCCAGTTTGCATGGTAAACGACTATTAAAATATGGGTTGTGTGTAGCTTAACCTTTTCGTAACAAACAGGTGTGCACAAGATCTTGGATGGTAGGCGAAAAAGGTGTTAGTTTAAAGTTAACATGAAAAGAAAATTTTCATAGAACGTGGTAATGCTGCCAGCTTTTTGAGTACTTTTCCTGTTTACGACGAGCGATGCGGACGAATTTTTTGATGTCCTATGATTATTTTCTCTCCTTTTAGATGTGAAACATCTAATGCGGCGGGTTAGACTATGCGACTCTGCGACTGTCTTGCAGAGGTACGAAATTAATTTTGATAGTGATTGATAGCTCAGTATGGATTTTTTAAATTTTATTTTTCTTCAAAAACAAATGAATATATAGTTTTTGATTAGGATGCCATATTTTTTTATTCCGCCTTTTTTTTATAAACCATCCTATGCATATTTTCTATACAAAATAGTTTATATGTATCACATCTGCCAGACGTCCCGCGAAGACTCATTTTGTTTTATATACATAATTATGTACTTGTATGTACACATTATTATTATTATTTTAAGTCTGTTAGCTTTTTAAATTATGCAAATATTATCTTGGAAATTGAAAAAAAAAGTTAACATGAACTAACATTGCGAATGTATTTCAGGTACAGGAAACGCTTCACAAAAGGAAGCCAACCTTTTGCTGTGAACCTAGAACATCTAGATTGTAGGCTACTACTAAGAAATTTGTAATGGACCTTAGGTGCAGTAGTCAAGTTTGCGGCCACTTGAAACCAACGAGTCAGCCAACTGAAACAAGAGTATCTCTATTTACTTAATAAAAATCTTATATTCATTAATTCACTGACAGGCAACGCACAGCCTAAAACTGTGGGTGCACATGTATCAAATTTTGCATAAGAGCTCTTTAAATAATGAAAGTGACCATTGAGGAAGGATTTTTGAAAATTTATCCCCTAAACGTTTTAAATGAAAGGTTCTATGGAAGTTATTTTTACCGGTGGGATTACCTACATGGCTTGTACTAAATAAATACCATTTCATTCAATCTATTTGCCTAGCCTTTACCAAACTATGTTAGGGTCGCCTTCCAGTTTAACCGGATGTGGCTGAATACCAGTATTTTACATGGAGCTACTTCTTTAATAATGAAATGACATAAATAAATGCCATTTCATTACTAAGAAAATGCATTTTTAATCAACTTTTTCCAAGATTGGAAAAAGTTGATTAAAAATGCATTTTGCACACAACTTTGTACTGGCATTACTGCAAAGTAAGGTTGTTTTACATAAATTTTTACCATTCACATTTTTTACTTTTGTTTTCATTATGACATCAAACGAAATTTCAACCGTAATCCTTTTATTTTACATGAAGGGTCAGAATTCTTTCGCAATAATAATTATGTATGCGTTTTATTTTGTTTACTTATTCCATTTCGAGTCCGCCTCCCCCAACTTACTTTGAAAAACGCGAAACGAATTCAATTAATGTTTTATTTATGTCGTTTAAAAAGGAATACCGTAAAATAAAATATTGACGAACATTAAGGAGAGAAACACCGTGAAAATATGGTCTAAGTGCCTACCTTTATAAATATTTGGTAATTTTCAATTTTATCATCATTCTTAATTGGTTTACTGACATTATAAAAACATCACTGTATTCGTTCATACATGCCTAATGGCCAATACACACATCAAACATCACTGAACATCAGTTAGAACAAGGGTTTTCTATGGCAATTCTGTGGAGACAAAAAGACCCATCGGGGAATGAAGCAGCACTCATAGTTAAAACATATACTTTCAAACAGTTAAAAAGTCTCAGATTTTCAACTTTTAGAATTCCACGATTTTTACTATGTTTCCTTTACTTTCATGATCTCTTAACTAACTATGTACACTAGGTACTAAATTAAAAGACTAACTATATAAATAAATACAAAACAAAGGATATTTAGGCGTCGAGTACCTACTCGTCCACATCGCTGTCATCCGGAAACGTGCCCAGAAGACTGGCAGCATTGCCACGTTGAATGCCAATGCTAATTCTTTGGCCAAAGAACGACTCAGCCCTCTGGGTACGTGAAGTGTCGATCAGGCAGCGAGATTTTTTTTTAGAATTTCTGGTGATCAAACTTAACTGTGTTTATGTAAATTTACTGTCTGTATTAGGTACATTTTCTTTTTGCCCATAAATTTTTTTTGTATGATTTCAGTAAATGTGACCATAAATTCAAAATATGTCATTGTATTCACAAAAGAAAACCAATGGCTCGCGTATACCTACAAAATTCAATTAATTAATAAAAACGAACCTTTACTTGGTAGTTTCGTAGTTTTATTTTCCATTTAAAGTTTCCAAATGGAAATATTCAATTTGGAATATTAAATTCAAATTAATGAATCCAATTATTTTGTAGATAATGGATGGGTCTATCAAAATGTTATTTTCCACTGGAGATACTACCAAAATATTAATTAATTTCAAATTTGGAAATTGGTTATTCGTAGCGGGCTTTAGAACATTAACATTTAAGGTTGGAAAAAATATGTGCTTTCTATATTATCAAACTACTATCTAAATCCGATTTCCGGACGCCATGCATTTTCTTATTCAATCAATTCAAAGTTACTGTCATGGTAGTCTCATCCGCCATTTTGCTTTCACTAAACTAAATTGAAAGATGTTCTTTTCTAAGAATTCCGTTCATAGGTCTTCACCTTGGACGCGCATTTAAATTCTGGATAAGTAGGTAGATACTCCTTTTTTGCTTACATTGCTCTGACCCCTATTAGGTACCCAAACCTCTTCATTGTATGTACACTGCTTTTCTGTCGCAAGTATGTAAAGGTCATTAACCTAAAAAATTTACTGTTCGTATCTCAGCGTGATCTTGTTCAAACTACCCACGGTAATTAAGTTTGGAGTTTAAAGAGTGCATAAAACAAACTGCTAGTCTATCAACGTTACACAACTGAATTATTTACTCCGAATAATATAATGTGAAAGGCTTTTGCATACATTAGAGGAAGTCAGAGAGTTTTTTTATACAATTTTGATCGTTCATTGATAAACTTATTTTTCTCTCTACAACAAAATAGGGCGGATTCATGACACTTCATATTTTCTCAGAATAACCAGATACATGTCGATAGGTACAGTAACGCTTGAAACTCCAGTGGCATGCCAAGGACTACATTGCTATGAACTGTGCGAGCACGATAGAGCCAGTGCGTGTGCGTTTATGAGTGAAATAACATTATATTTCTGTTGCATTTAGAATACGCGTCATAGTAGCGACCTGTTCTTACCATTGCACTGCTAAAATTCGCGCAAATGTAACATGTGCTGGTAGCTGTTTGAGCAAAGCATATAATTGTTGATACCCACTTATTATAGGTATCGGTATTCAGCAGAGTTTGAAAACTAATTTTGATTAAATAAATTTATTATTACTATGTTCTTTTTATTTAATTTGAAGTTTTTATTATTTATTTAACATACATACACTGATTAAATACTATTTTTACAAGCTAACACTAAAATATATATACAATTATATACAAGCATACAATACGAAAAAATATAGAAAAAGGCAGGAGCTCATTGGGCATCAAAAAATTCGTCCGCATCACTGTCAATGGGATAAGTGCCCAAAAGGCTGGCAGCATTACCACGTTGGATGGCAATGCTGATTCTTTGGGCTGAAAATAGGCCAGCCTTCTGGTCACGTGAAGAGTCAACCAACCGCTTGGCGATGTCCCGAAAAATTCGATGAGCACTCGGACCCCAAAGCCCTAGTGTTTCAACCCCAAACGGCTCAAACATACTTGTTTAACTCCTAATAAGGTTGTTATATTTGCGCCGTTTGAGGTTTTCTGCTCCTGCAACAGCCACCCCAGCACAGCCCACCGTGCTAGGAAGATGGGATGGCGCGAGTGTGTCGACACAGGTTTCATCCCACACCAAAGGCCTACCCTTCCAAGGCGTAATGGTCATTCCATCGGGCATCTTTCCATCGTCGCGTGCCAAGCCATTGGGTTCTAAAACAGCTGGCACCCCGGCGGAGACAAGAGCCCGACGGATGATGTCGTTGATACTGGCGTACCTTGCTATCCGTCCAGCGCTCTTGCTGTAGAATAGGCCATGGTGTCCGAGGCAGTCGACTGCTTCACAGCATTGACAGCGATGTGTAGCTCCGCAAGGAGCACCCAGATGCAAACATGTAGCGAGCCGGAATGTAGCAGAGCATACTGCCTATATTCGGTGACGGTAGCGCCTGAAGTCAGAGGCCCGACTCCCATTCACCCACAACCAGCAGGCGGGCACGCTCAGCAGTATTGGTGGACGTATTAATAAGTTTATTCCGTACCAACCTGCAGAACGGCTCATCCCACTGTCTCTGGGAAGACGGGTTCTCGGGCCGTGTCCGGGTAAGCCACTTTCCAGGCGTTCACCGCGTCGGTCAAACACGGCACTTCAGAGTCAACCTGAGCAGGAACCAAGATTCGTGTGGTTAACTTTTCGGTGCTGTGGACCGAGGATAGGAACGCCGGTAGGCTTACACTAGAAATTTTGCGGGCGCCGAGCCCACCAAAACGAATGGGTAGTGTGGCTTGCAGCCACGCGCGGTCGTCCAAAGCCACATTAAAAATGGATGTAAGAGTACTGCGAATAATATGATCGATTTTGTCCAAAAGGTGTGGATGGATGCTTCTATAAAAAGGAAGAGCGGAGAAAATACATACAATTTGAACTGAAACAACAATATCTGATTAGGGAGAATGCTGAATGTAAATTGATTTTAGAAAGCCTATCCGAAATATCGTTAAAATGTTTAATTTTTCCGTCGACGAATGGTGAAAAACTGTCTTCTAAAATTGGGGAACCTAAGAGGTGCAATGAACTTTTTTCCAAAACTTGGATGTCTGGGGCTACTAAATTAAATTTCTGTATAGTCGATTGTCTGTCAGTATTGTCACAAATGTAAATTTCACATTTTGAGTTGTTGAGGTCAAGGCCGATGGATTGGAACTGCTGCTTTAGGAACTGAAGATCTTCTAGAACGGTGTCTACGTCAACTCCTAGTGTTCCGTCATCTAAATACCACACATTGAATTTTTAATTTAGTTGTTGTATTATGGGATGGATAGCCAAACTGAAAATGACTGGCCCGAGAGGATCACCTTGTTGGCGTCCGACTGCAGATCCTAAAACGTTCTCTTTATGTAATAATTTTGATGGGTGCCTGTAGCACTGCCACATAAAACTATAAATTTCTGGTAACTCCTTTTTGACTTCAGCCAACAAAGTATCCCTGTTAACAGAGTTGAAGGCGTTCTTAACGTCAACCTTGAGGATGACCTCACCTTTACTGGCATTTAAAAAACTAGAAAGTGCATGTACGGCAGCGTCGCAGCCCCCTTTGGAACTGTAAAGTAAACTGGAAACTGTAGAGGCTGGAACTTGTTGGACAGAATGTCACCGTACAATTTGCAACATATTTTGGCTGCCGTACGCCTGTAGATGCACCCAACGGCAATGCCGCCGTCCCTCTTGCGCACGGCACATAAATTGGCCCCGTACAAGACATCGACGATGGCATCATTCACACCGCCGTTGAACATCAGGTTAATTAGAGCCGCAAGCTCCTTCAAAAGCACCACCTAGATGTGCTGGAGGCGCTGCGGTTGCGTGTCCCGGACGGGTATGTGGAGGCACGCCGCCGCCCCGCTTTGTTAGATGTGCCATGGGCTAGAACGAATTTACTCAAGTTTGCTCCTTTGTCAAGGGCCGCACGTATTATAAATAATATGCCGTCGGAAGATGTGTTCGATACCCTGCCGAAATTTGTGTTAGGAGCACAAAGGTGCATTGAAGGAGGCATAATATTATAATATTTATTATTTTATTTTTATTGTTGAATTTTATGTTTGTATAGTTTATAGATAGTTTATTAAGTGTGTATAACATCGTCTTGGAATACTGTAAGATGTTGTACTTATTGGTGTGAATAAATAAATAAGTAAAAAGCGACTGACCAGCTCCCCCGGCGCCTGAACTCAATAAATCTTTTAAATGCTGAGGAGTCAGGCCGTTGAGGCCGCTGGCGGAACCACTTCGGAAGGAGCTCACGGCTGCAATCAGCTGGGGGGTAGTGACACTAAATGGCGTTGAATCCGGATCGAGAGGGAGGAGGGGGTCGGGAAAGGTGAGATATAATAATAACAATATAGTCTATTATTATTACTTTTTATATATGATTAAGACTTTATGAACATGTTTTTTATGTAACGTCACAGTGAATGTATTGAGATTATAGCTTAAGTGTTCATTTTGTTGACGAAAAGAAGATGGAAACTAAACCTCAATTTAAGATCATTAAATAATTATGGATATATCAATAGGTTATACTCGTACAGAATAATTATTTACACCGTCTAAGTATTAAAACCAAAACATCGAAATACGTATTAATATTTCGTTTAACCCCCATTATTTTAAATACAGTCAAGTAGACGTTTCCGCATGGACCCTATAATATTACCACATATTTCGGTTCCTCTTAAATTTTCCCACACCTCCATGCAATGGGCTTTTAATTGTGATACACACCTCTCATCCCGTGACTCCCACCTTTGCACCATCAAACCCCATAGATTTTCTATGGGGTTGAGGTCGGGTGATCGCGCTGGCAATGGAACAACAATTATCTCCGGGTGATTGTGAAACCACTCACGCACAGTGCTCGCCCGGTGAATAGGACAACTGTCCTGGACAAATTATATTTGTGTCAACTCATCAGCTGGGTAAATGTTGCGCACAGTAGGTAGCATGACATCGTCTAATGCTTCTACATAAATAGAACTGTTGGCGCGTGGAGGAATAAAAGCCAGTTCTCCTGGAACTGACGGCACGACGACACGGTTGGCGCAGTGGTTAAGCGATTAACTGCTGCGCTGCGTGTCGCGGATTCGATTCCCGCACGGAACAAATATTTGTATGGCTTACAAGTAGCTGTTCCGGGTCTAGCTGTTTGTGTATGTGAGTTTAAATGTTTGTAAACGCACCCACGATACAGGAAAAATTCCTAGTGTGGGGCAGCGTTTAAAAAAAAAAACTGCTGCACTCATAGGATGACCTTTTTATCACACCAGTGAGTGTTATCCTTGCGCCATAAATGAAGCCTACCCTTTTGACTAGATTTGAAGGTCTTTTCATCTGAAAATATGGTAGTATTCCAGTCAAATCTAAATAATCCCGTGCGAAACGTAATCGTTCTTGTTTATGTCTTTCTGTCAAGAAGAGCTCTTTAGCTGGTCTTCTGTGATGCAAGCCTTCAGCGTGGAGAGCACGGCGAACAGTTTGCAATGAGGTGTCGAATAATACCGCAAACTGTCTAGTTGGTGTGAAACCATTACTTTCATACTCGCTCACCATATGTCGTCGCTGCGCCTCGCTAATAAGCGACGGCCTTCCACTTCGCTGTCGACTGGCTACCCTCTTCCTCATACTTCTTGACGCAGCGACTTACTGTATTCCTCTAAAACAAAAAAAAGTGATATTAGGCAGCTATAATAAAATACTAAAGTGACTTCATTTTTATATAATATAAGAATATTTATTTGATATAAGAATGTAATATTAAAACTCTGCATTTATAAATCCAATAATAAACACTAATTATTTATTTTTGAGGCCTCATGATGGATTTAAGAAACAATAAAAAGAATCAATCCATATGTCACCAAATAATCTTAGGTAAAATTTCAAATATAAGTTTAAGTTACAATTCATAAATATAATACTCACATTCAGTCCGGTTTCATCAGATATTTCTATTCTATTAAGACCACTTTTATGCAGCGCAATAATAGTCGCCCACGCCTCAATATTAATATTTTGAGAATAATACAATACACGTCACTAACCAACAACTACAGCCAAACGACAACGTTTATTCCGATCAAGTTAACTATTCATAAAACTCATGTCTACCTCACAGAAATCTGAATGCTTTATTTAGTTTTCTTTGATCTACCTGTCTGACTTTACAAAATACGAACACTTACGAACAAAGCGAACAAGATAAAGAATATTTTATTTTTGTCTCATTACTTCCAATCGATTAAAAACTTAGAAAAAGTCGAAGTACTGCGTGAGATTCGAACACACGGCTCACTGATTTACGCATCTATCTGCACGCGCTTAAACCCTAGGCTATCTTGACTCATATTATAACGTTGATATTACGAACTACAATTACTTGTTGACGACAATGTGTTTATTTTCTTGAAACTAGAAGAACGTAAGTATGTCAAATTAAACGTCAAGCTATTGCTTTGTAAGATTGCCTATGGACTTTTGGTTTACACTGTACATTACAATTTAGCGTACCTACCTCTTTGAAAGACTTTCTCTCAATGTAGCTTCGTTTTTTCGTCGTAATTTTCCACGATGGAAAAAATTGTTACCTAGTCTGATGGTAATAGGTTAATATAGTTAGCCAAGGCATAGGCCTCAGCCGCCGAGGGAGACGCTCCGGGCGTCGGGAGCCGCGTGAATACTCCCGGCCACCGTAGGCGCGGGCCTGCGGGCGGAGAGCAATTGGTAGCTCTCCGTCCGATCAGGACCAGGCCCGTGCCGGACGGCGCGTATGTGTTCCACGTGCGCCTCAAAGAGATGTCAGCGTAGTTGACGGGGCCCGACAGGGCCGAAGCCTGCCGGGATAGCGGGATCGTCCGAAAGGGTTACCGCTGCCCTGGTACATAAAGGGCTAAGGAAGGAACACGGGTGGGTTTTAGTCAGTAAGAGTCTGACACTCCCTTCTGCTCCACCTAGTGCGGGAGGGGTCATTTGATGATTTCCCATCCTGAAAAAAAAAAAAAAAAAAAAAGGCATAGTCACCTCAAGGAAGGATCTAGAGGAGCGTCTGGGGCCTGGACGCGAGACCCGTTCTTCGAATCCGCTCGAAGCCTCTTGCGGAGACGAATATGCGGCTGTTGGAGTCCGTCTAGCGATAGCGCAGGCGGGACGGTTTTCTTTTATCCCTTATAATATTTTTTAATAATGTTGAATGCGGTTTCTGTAAGAACCTGTTGGTTAGCATTGGCCGGATTTCAACATTGGAAACAGGTCTTCGACATAATTTGCATTGGGGATCTTGGGTTCGACATTTTACGTTCATCCAGAAGTATATTGGACACCTTCGTCAGCTCTGGGATCCGGAACTCTTAAAGTCCCTGGCACCCATTTACTAATTATTAACATTCAAATAACTGAAAGGTTATATCTTAAATTTGAAATTTATATTATTTAATTTAAACGTTTAAAACGGAACAATACTGGGTTTATCTCCAACTCCCTACGACCCTAGCTCTTTCTGCTGAAATTTTAGCTGGCTGGCAATGTTAAGATATAGCTATAGTAACTTACCTAATTTGTTAATGATAAGGTAAATTAGTTTTTTTAAGGTTCACCTTTTATAATTTAACATAATAAATAAAACTTGAAATTTTATATAAATTATTCAACACATTAAATTAGATTTATTTTTATAAATATACGGTGTTTGAGATAGTTTGTTGTTTCCTTATATATCGATACCGGGCCACCTGTCCTTTGGGCTTATGTTAGCTTGCCGTAAGAGGCTACAAATTTTTATTTGTATATCTGCTGTAAAGATAGTGTAAAGAACGGGGCCTAGAACAGAGCCTTGTAGAACTCCTGTTCTTATTTCATGAAACTCACAGTAGCTATCCTTTTCTCTTACTTGGAACGGGCGAACATTTAGGTAAGACACGAGAATTCTATGGTAACTGTGAGGTAATTATATATTTTTTTTATTTTGAAGAGTTGGCGCTTATGCCACATACAGTCAAATGCCTGTTGCACATCTAAAAATGCAGAAGCACAATGTTCTCTTAGTTCTTAGTGATTGTCGTATCTTGTTGCACACTCTATGGGCCTGCACTATTGTGGAATGCCTCTCACGGAACCCAAACTGATGGACCGGGTTCACGTTTTTCTGTGCTAAAATGATATACAAGCATCGAAAACCAGAGAATGAGATCACTTCGTACGGACCAATCAGCCCGTTGCCCATCAAACGAAGTGATCTCATTCTCTGGTTTTCCATGCATATATATCATTTTTTTTCCCTTGCGAAGGGAAACAGCTCACTCTTAGGATTACATGAAAAAGCCTGCAACAAGCCTGGCAACTCTACTTTCTTTGTAATAAGACCATACCCAGGTGCTTTCTTATCGTTGAGTCTTTTTATCTGTATTATTACTTCCTGCGGTGTTACTGGTTTGAGTGGCAGCTTCATTTAGAAGGCTCGTTTCAGGGTTTCATCTATATTTGAGTCTATGGCACTTGTCCAGTTTCTCGATTAATTTGGGAAAAATACAAATGCAATAAATTTAGCGAACGCGTGAGCTTTTTGCAGCTATAAGTTGATACTTACACTGTGTGCCAATGAAATTGACGATAAAAACTTAATGACTTTTTCACAGTAAAACAAGTGAGGTTATCAAAGCTAAAACGTCACTTTATGGATTAATTCGTATGCAATTATTATAACCACATACGTTGAACTATTAACCGTGTAATTCCCCATTGCCCTACTTAAGCAAACGACTCATTCTTCGAAAGTTATTAACATTGATTCTAAGTACCTTTACTTACACAGAAAAAACGCTAAAGAAACGTAGTAAAAGGGCTATAAAAGTTAAAGAACACGTTAGGAGTACATTCGATACAAAATGGCGTCGTTACCTGTACTAAATTGCGAACACTTAAGCGACAGACCGATATGCCTTACAAAGTTCTTCATATCAGTTTCGCCTTTATCCACCTTTTGGAACGTTCAATGCTCTTTCAAAGGGCAAGCTTATATAAGATAGTTTATGTGTGAACACTGGTGGTTATTGTAATTTATGTCTATGGATATTATTTATAAAGATGGAACAAAACGTGTGAATTTAGGCCAAGTATGAGGTACCAGGTAAATGTTATCACTTTTTAGAAAATTTAACCGTAATGATTCGTGGTGTTGTTTTTTCAAATGGTTTGTACCATGTATCAAATTAGGTTCCATGGCATCTTACCACGAAGATTCTGTAGCTTACACATGGAAAATTCAGACCCGATAAAATACAAAGTCGAGTAGCTATGTTGGAAAACTGCAAGTTTCTGTTCTCCAGATTTTTTTACAGATTTTTGACTGCGATCCTCGCAGTGGTGACACCCGGGCGTCTCCTCCCGCCTGATTATGTGCAGGAACCTCCCGAAACATCCGTGTCCGGAGAGGACCTGCGTCATGCGGTAGGTGAGAGCGCCGTGACGCCTCTCTAGCCACTTCTCAAAGAGGGGTCTTACCGCCGCTATCGTGGCGTGCCCTGCGCTGGGTTGCGATAGTCGCGCCTTCCATTCCGCCATGAGATCGCGCCGGAGGTCCGTCCGCTCCGCCGCGATTTGCCGCGGGTGCAGAGTTTCCCCCCGACGTAGTGCCTCCGCGCGCCTGTCATACAGGCACGCGAGGACTATCGCCTCCAGATCCCATGGCGGCAGTCCGGCAAGGAGGCCTGCTGCTTCGCCCGAGATCGTGCGGTACCCCCGGATAAGCCTTACGGCTACCACCTTTTGGGGCGCGTTCAGATAGTGTGCGGCTCGAAGCCGCAGTGAACGCGCCCACATACATAAAGGGCTAAGGAAGGAACACGGGTGGGTTTTAGTCAGTAAGAGTCTGACACTCCCTTCCGCCACTCAGAGCGGGAGAGGTCATTTGATGATTTCCCATCCTCAAAAAACAAAAAAAAAGGGTTTGTACAGCAAAAGTTTAACTGAACATTCCTACAAAAAATTACATAGAACTCGAGAAATTTACAAAATTAACAAAATGAAACAATGTAAAGATAAAAACTACAACTTCGAACGACGTCCGCGGCTGGACATAGGCCTCCCCCAAGCACCACCACTTTGACCGGGTCTGTGCATCTCGCATCCAGCGGATTTCTGTGGCCTTCACCAGCTCATTGGTCCACCATTGGCGCACATTGCTGACAGAACAACTTACTTATTATGCTCCAAATTCAAACATGCGGCATGAAAACCTATGGCCGTACACTATCACACATACACTACAAAATTTAATATAAAAGTTAAATAACACTAGTAAACATCCCAGTCTCACGTGGAAGCGTTGTGTTGCTTGCTCATTACCTGTATTTGCAACTAAACGCAACTTTTGTTACGGAAATGTTTACGATACCAACTCGCAGACACCACTGGGTTCCGCACAACTAAATATATTTACTGTTGTAGCTAGTTTCTAGTCTAGAATGATGTCGATAGTTTAGCAAATATGCTAAATGGTTTGAAATAACTACATAAGTCTGGGTCTGGTTTAGTTGATAAATAAAGTTTATGTGTTTGTCTGTATGTGTTAAAAAATTTGTGAGTTTGTATGTAGGGTGTAATCTTCGCAACTACTGATCCGATCCGATCTGGGGCCTTATTTTCTATGACACAATGAACGAAACCGCGCGAAATAAACACGATATTTGCGGGATTAGCTAAGGAATTAACGTGGTTTCGAGTAAGGAATCGTTAAGTGGTCATAGTGAATTAGGGCCCTGATAGGATTTATGAACACATAAATAATCGTTAATACATGTTACCTTTTTTCACAGGCTGTAGGTGAATACTAGAGGACTCATTGAGAACTACACGCAGACTGGGGTCAATCAACTCATGCAACGCCTTTTACTAAACACTCGATTGCGGCCGGCCGTCACGCCGCGACGCGACATCATGACACTATTTTTAATCAAATTAAATGGTGTCGATAACAGATATTATTAGATTCTCTTTTATTGAAGCTTTCTTTAAGTGACTTCTTAACTGTACAAAGGCTGATTTTATTACCAAACTCGTTAAAATTTTCTCATAGTTCAAAGTGGCTAAAATAATAACTTTTCTCAAAAAGTATAACCTCAACCCTAAAATTCAACCCGTGTGGTATCCTAAATGAATTACAAGCTAATCAAAACTTTCGTTCCAATGTACATATTCCGACCGCATTGAAATTTCACTGTAATTGTCAAACTTTTAATTGTTATTACTGTAATTAAAGTACTATAAGTCTAGCAATTATGGAGTTTATACTAATTTTCTTTTTTATCATTTTCTTTATAAGTTTCATATAAGGTGCGTTCGTTTATAATATTGAGAATTATTTTTGACGTGTAAATATTTAGGCGGCAATTCGATAATATTGGACGAGAATTAAGAGTGAAATTTCCAGAATGCGTCACGCTTAGGCACATATCATTACATGAGAGATAAGAAAGAAACCCTTTCTCTGTGTCTCACAGTAAATCTCTCTTATTCTTTATTTTCTTTAAATATCTTTTCTTTCACGTGTACAGTCAAGCACATTTTTTTATTCAATTATTTTTATTCTGTAATGTAATTCTGGAAATTCTATTTTTTCATGCGCAATTTTCATTTTTTTTAAACGTCACTTACACCATAAAGTCATTTTTAATTTAGTTTTAACTTGTTAGCGAAAAGAAACGATGAATTTACAATTTTGCGGCTTGAATTATTTCAGAGTGAAAATTATTTTTAGTTTGTTAATTACACGCGTTTCCAGTCAGTAACTGGATTATTTTTTAATTTCGTTTTAAAAGTTATCACAATAACAATTTTGCAACGCACTTTGGCTGCACCTAGTCTACATTGAAAAATAATCCTTGTGAGTAGTAGTTTTATGGATAAGTTCAAGCGTTTTTATTTTCCTAAAAAAAGGGGCATGAATTATTGCAAAAATCCTTTTCTGTCATCATTCAGAAGAAATCGTGATCACGTTTTAGAGATTTTCAGTAAGTATATTTCAGATTTCATTCGACTATCTTTTATCAAAACAATAACAGCTCATGATTATCTGCCTAGCCTTTCGCCAACTTTGTTGGGGTCGGCTTCCAAACTAAAGGTGGGTTAGTCGACTTCAGAACGTTGCAAATCGGGCTTCGGTGTGGCTTTGGTGAGTAGACAAGGGTGTCTACACTGTCTACTGTCCAAAGCCACATCAAGTAAATAAATACTGTACTAAGCTGTACTGTACTGTAATTAATACTGCAACCGATTAGGGAACCGGTTGCAGTATTTACATCGAGCAACTGCTTATCCCACCCTCACAACCGTTGTTCGGTAACACGATAACCCTTGGCAAGACTGTCTCGGTTAGTCACCCATAACGACTGTTAAAAATCTATAAATTACAGCCAAAACCCAAACGTGTTTTCCGAGACACTCGGTTTTTAATGGATGGTAACCTATCCACGGACCAACCTCAGCAAGCGTAACTTTATCTTGAAGATCGACCCTTGCAGCTGTTTAACAGTTCCAGCTCAATTAGATACACAAACATTTGTAATAATAACAATCCAAGTATAAGAAACACATGCCAGTAAGACGTCTCATGTTTCTACTAATTTGCGAACTGCGAGAGTCAGTGTTATATTCGTTCGTTAAAACCCGATAGACTTTGAAGGCCGTAGAACTCGACTACGCACATATAAATAACTTTAGCTTACCTACTATAGGTAGTCTTAGTCAATGGATCAGGACCTAGCTAGCTCTACTAGGAATTAGTTTGTTGATCAAAACTAAGGCAAAAGGTAAGGCCTTTTTTTTTTTTTTTTTTTTTTTCTGGGTGGGAAATCATCAAATGACTCCTCCCGCTCTGGGCGGAGCAGAAGGGAGTGTCAGACTTTTACTGACTAAAACTCACCCGTGTTCCTTCAGTTGCCTGTGCCAGGGGCCACGGTATCTCTTTCGAACAACCCGCAGCCCCGGCGGCATCGGCCCTAGCGGACCCCGTCAGTTCGTGCTGACAGCTCTTTGAGGCGCGCGTGGAACACAACGCGCCGTCGACCCAGGCCTGGTCCTTACCGGGCGGCGAGCTGCCCATAGCTCGCCGCCCGCAAGCCCGCGCCTACGGTGGCCGGGAGTCGGCTGTTGACTCCCGTCCAGGGCGTCTCCTGCGGCGGCTAGGAGCGCGAGGGTGCAGCGATTGCCTCTCCCTCGCACGCTCCGCCTCCTCCTTCGCGAGCATAACTGCTTCGCAGAAGGAGGTGATGGCCTCCCATTCACTCTCGCTCCGGACCATGGCCTGTATGAGGGCCGGACGCGAGAGGTCGCCGCCGCCGATCGCCGCCAAGAGGACACGGCGGGGTCCCGCCCAAGCCGGGCAGACCTCCACCGTATGCTCCACCGTGTCCTCCGGGCGATCCCCACAGTGGTGACACCCTGGCGTTTCCTCCCGCTTTATCCTGAACAGGAACCTCCCGAAACAACCGTGTCCGGTGAGGACCTGCGTCAGGTGGAAGGTGAGGGCGCCGTGGCGCCTCTCTAGCCACTCCTCAAAGAGGGGACTTATCGCCGCAATTGTGGCGTGCCCAGCGCTGGGTTGCGACAATCGCACTCTCCATGCCGCTATGAGATCCCGCCGGAGCTCTGTCCGCTGTGCCGTGATTTCTCGCGGCAGCGGAGCAACGCCCCGGCGTTTTGCCTCCTCTCGCCACTCCCATATGTGGGCGAGGACTTTGGCCTCCAGATCCCATGGCGAAAAGGTAAGGCCTGAAGGCAAAACTAAGAGTTTCGAGATGCAACAAAACCATGAAATTATGTTAATTTAAAAAATATATATTTTTCAATTCAATTTAAAATATTAAAGTTTTCTCTAAAGCATTTGTTTATCAATAGGTACTGTCCCACTACAGGGTATATGTATCTTCCAAATAGACTTCACAAATATTAGGTAACCCCATTACCTTTTTACACTAGGTCGATTATCGCCGTGCATTTGGTAAGCGACCAGCGGGTCGCTTATTAAATCGCCTCACAAGCCGAATCGCCACCTCATTTACATAGGTCGATAAAAATCGCTGGTGACTAGTTCATTTTGCATCAAAATATCGACCTTCATGCGGCTGGTGATCGCCTGCGACTGTGCATTTTCGTGGCCGATATTAGTCACCCGCCGCATGCGACTTGTCGCCGCACGATAAAGCCGAAATCTTTGGAACTTGCGATTTAAGCCACCTGCGGCCTACCCGACTTGCCATTTAGTTTCGGCTATAGTCACCTGTGTAAAGCCCGTTTAAGTATCTGTTTCTGTATCTCTCGATACTGAAGCACGTTATTTTACAAAATATATATCCACTGCTTAAATTACACAGTTAAAACATATGATTATAAACTAAAGTCACTATTCATGTATTTCTGTGTGACCGCGTTGCTCTTCTTAACTACGCAACGGATTTTGATGCAGTTTACACTATCACTTAGAGAATTTATTCCGAAAGATTTCTGTGTATAATATACCGGCCTGCAAAACTAAGTATCACACTTTTAACATTGAAATAACTTTTTCAGTACACAAGATATACTTTCAAAATAAAAAGGACTCGAAAAAGAGTTTAATTTTGTATACAAAAACTTCATAGGTGGGAGAACCTTCTTTTAAGAAATGGCTGAAAAGAGCTTTAAAAACAAAAATAATCCTTTTCGAATTACAATTTTACCATTCATTTTTTTTTTTGTTTCTGTTTTAAATTTTTTTCTCGATCGATGAGTTTTGTTACAAAAGCTAAGTTAGACAACAGCACATAAAATTTATTTATCATGCCTCTTTCACCCGAAGAATGTGCTATGTGGCTAGGATCATGACTTTTCTGGAACTAGGTATAAGGTGAAGCGAAGGTACGAAGAGACTGGAAACCATCTGAGAAGACCTTGTAATGGCAGACCCAGGTGTACTAGTGCCCGAGAAGACCATTATATTTTTTTTATTTCCACTATGTTGAGAAATCGCCACCTTAATGCAGTTGAAGTCCAGCAACAGCTTCCTCGGATCCGAAGGGACTACATTAGTGACAGTACAGTGAGAAGAAGACTTGCTGAAGCAAATCTGAAACCCCACAGTCGAGTAGCGAGACTGCGATACGCCCGTGAACACATACAGTGGGATGAAGAAGAGTGGTCAAGAATTTTGTTCACAGATGAGTGTCGATTCTCACTTTACACTTCTGATAGAAGGCGAAGTGTCTATAGGCGGCCTGGTGAGCGATACCTTCAAGATTGCTTCTCAGAAAGAGTCCAGTACGGTGAAGGCAGTGTACATGTATGGGCTAGCATATGAAGATATGCTAGCCACTAACTCTGTGCGACCTTCTGAAGAGAAGGTCGCACAGAGTTAGTGGCTGTTGAAAATAGTACTCTGACTGGGGAAAGATATGCCCAAAAGATTCTCAACGAGTATGCAGGGCCGTATTTAGCAAATAGCACACGGTTCAGGTCGTGCAAGAGTATATTCAGGAGGTTGGTATCAGCGTGATGGCTTGGCCATCAAGAAGTCCTGATCTCAATCCGATTGAGCACGCCTGGGATGAGCTAGGGAGGCTAGTCAGAAGCCGCAGACCACTACCTACCACCCTCAGGGCACTAAAACAGGCCCTGATTGAAGAATGGGAGAATATTCCCCAACATCGGCTCCGAAACCTCGTGTTCAGTATGCCAAACCGGCTCGAAACTGTAGTCAGAGCCCGAGGAGGCAATACCAGTCTCTGAGGCGGCGACCAGCCCGCCGGTTGAACGCGTCCCAAAGGGTCATGGCCGTCCGGCTGGTCCGAGGATACCGCACGGTCTCCGCTGAGGCGGCGAGCCTCCTTGCCAGATTGCCGCCATGGGATCTGGAGGCCAAAGTCCTCACCCACATATGAGAGTGGCGAGAGGAGGCAAAACGCCGGGGCGTAACTCCGCTGCCGCGAGAAATCACGGCACAGCGGACAGAGTTCCGGCCGGATCTCATAGCGGCATGGAAAGTGCGATGGTCGCAACCCAGCGCTGGGCACGCCACAATTGCGGCGATAAGTCCCCTCTTTGAGGAGTGGCTAGAGAGGCGCCTCGGCGCCCTCACCTTCCGCCTGACGCAGGTCCTCACCGGTTGTTCACACGGTTGTTTCAGGAGGTTCCTGTTCAGGATAAAGCGGGAGGAAACGCCAGGGTGTCACCACTGTGTGGATCGCCCGGAGGACACGGTGGAGCATACGGTGGAGATCTGCCCGGCTTGGGCGGGGCCCCGCCGTGTCCTCGTGGCGGCGATCGGCGGCGGCGATCTCTATCTCTCGCGTCCGGCCCTGGTCCAGACCATGGTACGGAGCGAGAGTGAATGGGAGGCCGTCACCTCCTTCTGCGAAGCAGTAATGCTCGCGAAGGAGGAGGCGGAGCGCGTGAAAGAGAGGCAATCTCTGCACCCTCACGCGCCCAGCCGACGCAGGAGACGCCCTGGACGGGAGTCAACAGCTGACTCCTGGCCACCGTAGGCGCGGGCTTGCGGGCGGCGAGCAATGGGCAGCTCGCCACCCAGTAAGGACCAGGCCTGGGTCGACGGCGCGTTGTGTTCCACACGCGCCTCAAAGAGATGTCAGCACGAACTGACGGGGTCCACTAGGGCCGATGCCGCCAGGGCCGCGGGTTGTTCGAAAGAGATGCCGTGGCCCCTGGCACAGGCAACTGAAGGAAGACGGGTGGGTTTTAGTCAGTAAAAGTCTGACACGCCCTTCCGCTCAGCCCAGAACGAGAGTCATGTGATGATTTACCACCCAAAAAAAAAAAAGGAGGTGATACCAGTCATTAAAAATTTAATAACATGTAAAACATATAACTGTTAATTGAGTTTTTTGATAAGCTAAAAATGGCTATTTTGATTGTTATATCTTTTTTTTAATGTTAAAAATGTTACCAATGTATAGTTTACTAGTTTTAAAGAAAGCTGATAAAATTTGCTATAAAACGTTTTTTATTTTAAATCTCTAACTTTTATAGTTTAGAAAAAATTTAATTTTTAAAAGTGTAGTACCCAGTTTTGCCAGTGTACATTTATATGAAACTAACATTAATAAAGTAATCTCGACGTTTTTTGAAGTAGTAAAAACCTTGAGTATCAGGGGCGGGCGGGCAGCTACATAGTTAAAAATAAAATTGCTTTAACGCAGCACGCTAAAAATAACAACGATTTCACTTAAATACCGACCTATTCCTAAGTAACTGGAAACATTTATTACTGCTACACAGTACAGACCAATCAGAAAGCTCAATCTTCACTCACTTCGAAAACAGCAACCTATCCACTTTCAAGCTGAACGAAAGCCTTTACGAACAATGCAGCGTCGTCACTCAATACCAAAGGCCTAATCTACTGAGCACCGCTCTCACCCAGCACAATGTTGCCAGCATTAATCAAAGGCAGCAGATCTAAGGCTTCATTCGTATCTGACAGTTACACGCTTTGATCCTCACAATCCAGTACGTTCCCAATACTATTACAACCTCCTTACTAATAGAGTGATGGCCTTTCCCTTTGATCCGGAGACAGACGGATATTTGAGGACCCGGTTCCTATTATGTTTCTAATCCTTTCTATTAGAACGTATCTGATATTGTCATGTCGCAATTTAACGCTCGGAGCTCTGATAATATATCTATCTGGTAAGTTGTAGAGATGTCACAGACGGATTTTGTTGTCGACTCAACCAGTGTGCAGTGAACAGATTATTTGTTTTGCCTTCATGTATAAACACAAGGAGATAAATGTCTTATTTATAATTTAAGGGCTGATTTCACCAAAGTTCGATATCCTTTATCCGTGGAATAAAGTTGATGTCTGACTGTTTTAGTATGGAAAAACTAAAAATTCAAAATTTATTCTCAGGATAAGACTAATATTCTAGCGACAAAAGTTTGGTAGAGTTCGCCCCAAGTATACCTACTGCAGCATTAGCAAATGCCACATTATAATTTTATCACGGACGACCTTCTTTTATAACAAATCCAACCTTATTTTTAACCAGAAAGGTTTTTTTCTTCATATTGGTTTTGAATTTTGAATCTAAAAGTGTCATGTCTTTTCTCTTACCGAGACTTTTCATTTCAAGTTTTTTTTGGACACAGGACGGAAATCAAATATATTATTTTTTCTTCTTTCACAATGAAATTGTATCGATAAATATCTCAGTTCTGTGCGGTCATCCACTGGATCCAAGGCAGTGTTCCCGAAAATAAACGAATTGTATTACTGAAATATGCATCACTAAAAAGTTGTCTCGAGGCGACTCACATTTCTTGAAGACCCGATTTGTCCGAAGACTGTGAGGCAATCTAAAATTCGCCTTACCCGCCACCCTAATACTAGACGTCTACGCTTCCTGTTGGGATTCGAACCCAACATAACACTTTGCGCGCAGCCTGCACGTTTAAGAAGATTCAGATTCCGGCCAGCGAGGAGCCTTCCGATTGTCTGCGTGGAGCCTTGGACCGGATTTTCATATATTTTGTAGTTTAGTTTTTAGTAGAGCTTATTATTTGATATACTACTAATTAGCCGCATTGTTACAATTTTGATCAAACGGTAATTTAAATTATTATCTAGCTTCCTATTAACGAATCGACTTGGTGCCAATCACCCATTTAAGACGTACTTGTATTTATTTAATTACGTACGTTTAGGAACGTTTGCAAACGAAACTTAATCGACGCGTAACAAGAATACACAAAATTTAATAAAGGGCTCGAACACCAAAGACGTACAGTAATCCTTTTTAATAATAATATTCGTTATAGTGTATTTTGCTAAGTTTTTCTATTTTATTAACAGTTATTTTATTTTACTTACAAAAATTAAAACGTGTTCAAGCGAAGATTTCCCTATTTTATTTCGCAACAATACGGATTATGCTGAAGTGAAAATATTATTTATTTAATAGTAAAAGGGCAGGCTTTAAACCTTTTCAGAAAACAGAATGTTTTGTTCAACATTTTAAAATAATGTATGCACAAAATCCGTACATGCCAGGCACATCACCATATTAAAGAAATAATAAATGGAATATTTTTTACGGGAAGGAAACACACAAAATATAATATAGGAAGGTAGGTACTTAGTAGTATTTCAGTACAAATGCAACAGGCAACAGCTTTGAGGCTAAATCTTAGCCGGGCACCATTTATATTATTTACATTTACACATGTACAGCGGATTTAAATAATTTACAAAGTGTTACACTTAAACATATGTTGTGAAACAAAAAAAAGAATGTTCGCGGCAAGAAAACAAATTGTAACAAACATTCCGTATGCCGCGGTGGATATTAAATTCTTTCCCTTTTGTTACTGTCGCTTCGCTTATTTTGTTTACAATTTGCGGAAAATTGTAGACGAAAGTCAACTTTTTGTCGAGTTTGTCGGATTTTAAATTGTGAAAATGCTTGCTTTGAATAAATTTAAATCCAGGAAAGTGCCTACAACTTTCATAATGAGTCACTTTTCACCACAAACATTTGTAAGAACCTGCTTATTTCATTCACTTAACGCGTTTATTTATCTTTTTGTAGCGTCTTTAACACAATAAAGAAAGTTATTACAATAATTAAATTATTTCTCTCTGCTTATTTTGTTGAACGAAGGACACGCTTCATTGTTGTTAAGTACTGGGAGGCCTTAAAGGAACCGCGATCAATACAATTGAGTTATCTTATCAAAAGGAGGACATCATTTTGCTGCGTGATTACAAATATAAAATAAATAAATAAAGTCCTACAAGCCGAATTTCGGCCATGGTGATCAGTCTCAGCGGAGACCAGCTTTCGGCGCGGGAGATATTATAGTGCCCAAGTGTGTGTGCAGACAGGTGCACTCTCTCTTACCTCACTCTCATAGTCCGATGGGACGGCATGCAATCCGACACGACCGGAGAGACATCAGGCGTAGGACCAACAACTCAACGTGCTTTCCGTCTCTTAAATATAACATCACCGTCATAAACTACCTCAATGTTAGCACACAAAAAAACAATTTTATAAATGGGCCCGATTTATGAATAAGTACCTTCTTACTGGAATTAGTTTCTGAATTTTTTGCCGAAATCCCGTCTCACAAGTTACAGATGCTCGCAAGAACTTTTTCTAATAACCGAATAACTTACGTATTTACGAATGCTTGATAAATAATTATATTTAGAAAGCGAAAGAGTTTCAACCCAATGCGTCGGTAAACTTTGATAAGTTTCTGTACGTTACCGTAGGTAATAAGTTCTGTTACTTGAGTATTTTAATCGAAAAAAAGCCAATTTCATCACAACTATTGCGATTGAATTTCTTGAGAGAGCTCTTTTATGTCGACGCGGTTAACTACTGCGTGTGACAGCTATCAGCGTTTTACGAGATACCACTTTACATTCATTCTGAATGAAATATACAAGCGATAAAATTAAAAGATGCAGCATTAAATCGGAATTTTTCGACATGAAGTAGGTAATACGTAATACGGGCTGGTGCCCGCAACTCCACGTCAATGCGTGTAACTTGCGTACGGGAGGGAGAATCGATTACTCGATCCACACCAGCACCTCAAGGAAGGCCAGCAACGCCTTGTTACTGACCGTCTCACGGTGGGTACCTGGGTTACCGATGTACCGTACCCTGTACGTGGTGACCACCGGGCAGTTTAAAAGCACACGTGCTGCTGTCTCGTCAAGATGTAGGTATAAATTGTATTGAAAGAACGTTTGCATTCGAAAACTATGAGCTGTTCAAAAAAAAATAGTTAGCATGACTGATTATGATTAATTAATTTTAATCTAAAAGACTCAAAAACTTTAAGTGATTTTCACTGTCTAAAGCATTTGACTCTTTCCAAATGTAAAATCGTTTTTTGAGAAAAGTTTTAAGAGAATCTCTAATCAAAACATTTATTACGCCTTTGAAGGTTACTTGTACCTAATTGGTTTTAGAGAACTTTGTAGTTCAATTTTAATTTCTTAATCTAGAAATGTTCAAAAGAAATTAGCGTCTTAACGTAAAAAGTTTTTACGACTTTAGAAGCTTCGCATACCTGCGTAGCTTAAAGTTTGTTTTTATTTTCAATAAAAATCAGGTTAAAAAAGAGAACAAGTTTATGTGACAAAATCGAAAACGAAGTGAACGAACATTGTTTTGAATGGTCACTTAACTCTGTGGAATGTAGAACGTACCTACTTTGATTCATATTAAAATATTCACAGAAACTTCTTTCCTAAACCAAAAAAAGGATACATGATGAAATAATGATAAAATTAATCTAAAAACGTTAAAATAACTGGCATTTATAATTGAAACTAAACAACCTCCTCTCAAAAACATTTAAATAACAAAAAAATATTCAATTCGGACATTGAAAACACAAACAAACCTTATAAAAAGAGTCTTTAATAAAACCCTGCTCAACTTTATTTTGTATACATAAATTGGTTCATCCCGGTGTTTGTTCGAAAGAGTAACTTAATCGCGATAGATATATAGTCAGTACCGTCACTTCGGTACAAAGCGTCAATAGGCCGTGCAAACAGACCCCTTGTCCTGTATAAATACTTGTTGATGGACTTTTACAGCCGTTCGACCGACAGACGATGGCGACAGATGCGTGTTTTGTTTTAGACAATTTGTCGAACAAACTTTGGTCAGTTAATTTGTTGTGCAAACGTTAAGGAAAATATAAGAGGGGCAATACTCGTAATTTTAACAACATTCACAGTCAGAAGGCCAATTCTTGTACTTTAAAACGTTCAAAATCTAGTCGCAGTCTCATCTCGGCGACCAACAAATGTCAAAAACTTGTCAAAATGTAGGGAAATTAGAAGTACTTTTTGACAGATTGAGACTGAGATCAGACTGTGGACGTTCTTAAAATTACGAGAATTGCCCCGATCAGAGGGGCAATTCTCGTAATTTGTTGGTCGCCGAGATGAGACTGCGCCTATATTTTGGACGTTTTAAAGTACGAGAATTGGCCTTCAGTCCGGTGCTTTAACCGGTTGAATGCCGAAATTACAGAAACAATTAAAAAGCCATTGTGTCTCGCGTGGATCCACGTTCGCACGGGGGTTAAGGATCTTTTGACTCTCAAATGACGCGATGCCGTTAACAGGGAGGCGCTGTTTGGAAACATTTGTGAAATCGTTTAGTAAAATCATAAAAGTACTGAAAAATCAAGATGGCGAGTTCGTAAATCTCTAATCTCTCTCTCTCTCTCTCGTAAAAAACACAAATAGGTATTCAAGACTACATTTGTACACATGCTCATATTTTTAAAACTCTGTTTTTGATTTGTAAATG
Organism: Apamea epomidion; assembly: GCA_947507525.1. Taxonomy (NCBI): domain Eukaryota; kingdom Metazoa; phylum Arthropoda; class Insecta; order Lepidoptera; family Noctuidae; genus Apamea; species Apamea epomidion. The sequence goes on along the minus strand of OX382238.1, from coordinate 8,343,009 downwards.
TTTTTGTTTTCAGTTTACATAAATCATGTTCACTGAATTCAACATGACTTTTTTTAGTTTTGGTCTCGTCTGATTATTGTTTGAATGATTATATTTTATTTAGAAAATCTTTTTAGCTTAAAAGTAGGTAGGTACCTACTGTAAAGTAAAGTGTGTATGTACTGTGTACTGTAAAGGATGTTTGGAAAATTCGACCTTATGTAGTGCTGGCAGTACAATAAGTAACTCTGATTGCATTCGAACAGTCAAGCAAATTTTAAATGAGGTTTCAAATTTTTATATAAGGTTTTTGTTTGGGAAAACCAGTGACAGTTTAGACGCGTTCATGTAAACACGTTCGCTAGGAATAAACGCAATAATTATAACGTTATATAATTTTAACGCCCTCAAACAATATTCCACACTATACTCGTCACAGTACCTAAGTTGGTAAAGATAGAGCGAGATAGAAATCGTATTCATATTCCGTAGGTCATCGGTCGTAACTGCTGGAGCAATCAATCACTCGCAGTCACAGAACAGATTTACCTAGAGTATAAAATTCAATTCAGGCTTGACAGTACGATTGAATGGCGACGCTTTGCATCTAATAGCGTGAAGTCGTTACTTTTTTAGATGTACTGTCGAGACAAAATAAAATCAAAACGAGATACGAGAGAGAGATACCTGTGATGGGATTGCCGGTACTTATATTTATTTCTCGACTATGAAGGAAGGCTAGGTTTTATATATTTAACGGTTAAAACTGAAGAATTTTACCCTCTCTTTGAGTAACCTAGGCAAAATCTCCAGTGGGTTGTTTATAAACTCTCTTCGTTTCAACAAATTTGTATTCTTTTTATTATTATTATTATTGAATTTTCTATAATATAATAACAATCACAAAAAAAGAGAATTATCCAATTTGGTGCAGTCGATCAGAAGTTATGCGCGTACATACATTTCGGTGATTCATTTTTATTTATGGTAACTACCGCTCGGTGAACGACGCAACCCTACATAGTGCTGCAAGATTAAATCGGTGTCAAGTATTCACCCCGACGACAAAATTAAATAATTCGACCCTCTGGGAAATTCGCGCCTGGCAACACTCATGTTTTATTTAGATAGTTTGATTAGCTACATGTGAGAAGTATGTATGAAATATAACAAATAATGAAAACATTATTTCATTGGTTTCGCTTTCATATAGATTTCCCCGGGGCGAGTGGGTGATACAGCGACAAGCGACCAGAATAGCATGGCCTACCCCTCCCTTCCGTCCACTAATAACTTTGTATCACTTTGGGGAATCTCTGCGGAATATCCGGGGCCAAACTAAAGTGGTATGTTGAAAGTATTTCGCGATTAAACTAATGTAAAGGTCTTATTTACCTTATCCTATTGATCATTTCAGCAGTAAGTTCTATATAAATACTTAAGTATCGACAACTTGCTCGTCCTTGGAGACATCGAAAGGATGATTAGATAGGTAAGGTTCTTTTTTTATGTGACGCAAAATATACTCTGATTGCAAAATACTATTCCGGATATTGTTTATAGCGTTTTGCAGGTTGGTGAGCAGTTAGAAAGGAAAGCAGAGTAGATTAATAAACAGTTCTATCTATATTAATAAAAATTGCATGACGTATATTGACTTCCATGAGGGCTATATATATGTATACATATATAGGTATATATATATGTCGAAGTCATTCGTTTGACTATTCGGAACACTAGCGCCATCTCGTGGCGCTAGACAGAGTCTAGCCTAAGTTCTTGGAGGGATACGAGAGCTACAGGTACAAGAGCGGTGTGAGCAGAGCTCTCAATAACATCGAAACATTGGACATCGTACGAACAACATGTGCTTAGAAACTGTCTCACGTTCCATATCGTTGAGTTGTGTACTTACAGTGTGTGTGATTCGCTAGTGTGACTAACTTGTTCGTAAATTATAATCTGATTTGAACTGCAAACCGTTTTTCTATTGCGCTATAACCAACACTACCCATAATACGTCCACAGTAATTTAAATATGCCTGATGATAACGAGAGACAGACATACCTTCTCCGATATATATATATATATATATATATATATATGTTTTAATAATAATAATCATATTTATTATTTCCAAAACTATAGTAAATGTTACATCAATGTGGTCTCGACCCCTGGGACATCCTGTTCTGACAGGGGTCGAGGTTTCTCCAGTTACATAGATCTGCATGTGAAGGCTTAGGCTAATATTTCAAGTCTGTCTGGAGGAACTTCGTCGACTCAGGTCGCCATGACAACGGTCGCAGGACGCCCCCTAAACGGTATTCTTAAAATCTATATACCCAGTGAAAACTTCATGGTTTACTAAGTCTTTATTGTTATTACTGCATGTAGAAATTGTTTGTATATCACTTGACTTAAGTTTTATTTGCGGAATTAGTGGTGTAAGGGCTGATTTTTCCAACGCCAGATAATTTTATCCGAGGAGTAATTTTGAATTTTTGACAGTTCTTCCATACAAAATCTGTCAGACGTCAATTTTATTCCACGAATAAAAATTATCTGTCGATTGAAAAATCAGCTCAAGTTTCAAATTTTGGTTATTATACTCTGTGACAAAGTAGATATAGAATTATAGATTTTGGCAGTGAGTGTCATCTTGTGCTTAGGTTTTAACTGATCTTATTTCATTGATTGGTTTTGAGTAGATGCTCTTTACTAATGATTGTACTTTATTAATGAGATATTTTGAAATTATAAGCACTAATTTTGCGGCTTAAAAACTTCTAAACATTTATTTCACCTTAGCGACAGAAGTAGTGCTATTCAAAGGAGAATCATGAAGTCTATAAATGAATGGAACATTTATAAATATTATAATTTAAAGTCACTTTTCGTGTCTATCTGTGTGACCACGTTGTTCTTCTAAACTACCAACGGATTTCGATGCGGTTTTCAAGTCGAAGGTTTATGTGTCTAATACATTAATATTAAACTTACTATAATATATAATAATATATTTAGAGCAGTGGTGGCCCAGGGGTAACAGCCGCGAGTTACGAGTTGTAGGTCGTAGGTTCGAACCCAGACAGGCGCTTAACTTTGTGTAAATGATTTCATCACCACTGCTCTCTAAACGGTGAAGGAAAACATCGTGAGGAAACCGGCATGTCCTAGAACCAAAAAATTCGAAGACATGACATCTGCCAACCCGCACTGGGCCCGCGTCGTGGATTAAGGCCCACTCCCTCTCACAGAGAGGAGGCCTGTGTCCCAGCAGTGGGAACATTATAGGCTGATTATATTTATGTTTAGTTAATAATGTAATCTCGAAGTTTTGTCGAGTTATAAACTCCGTTCGAAGTACGGTTGGGTGGCTAGTTTCCATATAAAGTAGACCTACTCTGCAGTCATACTAATGAGTGGATCAGTAACACGCATGCTGAATAAATGGATCGTTAGTTCCCCTTTCATCACGGTTCACTTTGATTCGCTCTATATGCCCAGTCATCACCCCTATTAGGAATTCAAAGGATTGCGTGCGACTAATTAATTATTTCAATAACTTTTGAAAATAGCAGTGGCGATATAATCATGCGACGACTGACGCTTTTTCAGTTATGGTGTTTTAAAAGTCATGCGTATTTGTTCACGCACGCAGGTTTGCTCCGTATGCCTTGCACACAGGAACATAATCAGCCTATAATGTCCCACTGCTGGGACACAGGCCTCCTCTCTGTGAGCTGGAATGGGCCATAATCCACCACGCGGGCCCAGTGCGGGTTGGTGGATGTCACATGCCTTCGAAGTGTTGGTAACATACCTTGTACTGGCCGCACCCCGTATGCGGGTCAAAAACTAAATGCGGGTGGCACTTAACTATTTACCCACATGCGGGGTGCGGCCAGTTTTTAAAATACGCGCAATATCCTTGCTGGACAGTGCGAAGACGGAATTTTGTCGACATCTTTCTCTTCATTTTATGCTCGGGAACAATATTTACCTAAATGTCTAAGCACAAAGAAGGACAGAAATGCAGAAATCCTCGCTCTTTGTCTCTTCATGCATTAGCAACTACAACACTATGGCACTCTAGATTTATTCGGTGTTCTTTATTTATTCTTATTATTATTTATTTATTTATTTGTTATTTATTTAGTCTGAGGTCGACATAAAATAATAGCAACAAAGTGACAGCCTAGGAAAAGGTCGAGTACCACTCCACAATGTCTCAGGTGCTCGTACTGAAGATCATTCATTGTTGTGACAATATTTCTTCTTCCACTTGGTGGTAAGAAAAGAACCAGGTCCTACAATCACTCTAACACCTTTTCTGGTAAAATAGTATCTGCAAAGTTGTAAAAAATGCAAAAGAAATACCTACAGCTACACTTCATATCGACGTTCTCGTATTGTATTTTCAAGGGTGCTAAGAACGATCTCAATAAAATTGACACGTTTTGACATGAAGGTGTTAGAAAAAGCAATAAAATAACATCAAAGTAACGCCATTTCGTAACTTTAATCTTCGCATTAATTTGATCGACAAATCACTACTGGAATTTACTTGAAAATTTAATTTAGGTACACGAACTCCCTATTAATTAATACGAGCGAGAACCATGTTACTGGCACGTTTTCGCACGAATTCTGTATTCAACGTTTTATTTTGACGAGAGGTATTCAAGCATACCTTTCGACTAATTAATCATGACGTTTTGCTGGAAATATCACATTTGCGAGAATATCTATTTGAAGATTTAATTTTTGCACATATATGAATTGTGTTCAAGAATTCCAAGTAGCGAGCTTGAAAAATGAATTAGTATTTTTATCTTTAAATTATATATATTTTTTTACAAAACATGTTTTACCAAAAACGTAAAGGAACCATAATGTGAATTGAATAGCGATTCGATTTTTTCAGAGAGTCGGTAGAAGCAATGTAAACTTTACATAATGATATCATATGCGAATAAATAAGCAAACCCAACATCGTGCAAAGGCGAAAACCTTGAACGTATTTCCATACAAATGTCTGAATTTATACATTTTTTTGCCATTAAGTATAAAAAATTGGACATTTTAGCCTCTCAAATAAGGAAGGCTGTGGTCAATGTTTGCCCTCTGTTAAGGATGGCTAATATCAATAAAATTTTTGCCCTCCAAAATATTAATAAACTTTAGCCCAATGTTACTTTACCGACCCTTGTCCCTCCCCTACATATATGAAAGGAAATTACTTATATGTTTTGCGAAGTTATCTTATTAAGCCGAATACCGAAGTTTAAATATTGATATTAAAGTATTTGTATTCATGACTGGTTTTTGTGTTATGTTTGCAGGAGTTGGCTTTTATTATGTTTGTTACATTACGACACATGTTTTGACTTAAAGGTTACAGGATAGGCACAATGTTGAGCGTTTATTATGATTGTTTTATAAGTAATTATTACACGTGTGAATAAATTGCCTTATGTGATTTGTGAAGACATCGTTGTCACAGGAAACATAAGGAACCAATGCATGGCTAGAGAAGACGAGAAAAGCAGACCACGTGAGTCTTATGCCGGAAAGGAAGAGAGTAAGTATTAGTCTACGCCACTTGGCGTAGACTAATACTTACATGTAGACAAAAATACTTTAAAACACAATTATGAACCATCTACGAATTGCTGTGGAAATGCAAATTTTTTTCAGAGTGAATTCTTCTACCTCGTTGGTCTCGTGGTCGCAAGCGCTACTGCTGAGCGTGAAGTCTTAGCTTCGATACCCAGATTGGGCAAAGTGTCATTGGGACTTTCTACCAGGAATTTCTCAGCAGCAGTCCGGAGTGTTGACTTGTGTCCGGTTGATGGCATTAGGCTCGTCCCCTATTATATAGGACTTAAACAAAACTGGCGAAACAAAACTGGCGGTGTGTGGTGTTATATTAATTCTTCTCCCTTTCCCACGTCATACAGCATGACGGGGAAGGGTGAACATTATACTTATTATTAGAAACAACCGAACAGAACATTATTATTTACTAGCTTTCGGCAGCGGCTTCGCCCGCGTGGGTGTCGGAAATTATCCCACGGAAACGTACTACCGGGACCAAAAGTAACAAACATCCGGATAAATGTTTGTTACTCTAAAGTTTGTGAGGATGGATGGATATCCATCCTCACAAACTTTCGCGTTTATAATGTTAAGTAGGATTATTAGAAAGCCAAACAGTCTTTAGGTGTAACAATACCTAAGGAATTTTAGCATTTCTTTTCTTCTTTACACTTTTGAATTAACATTCTTCCAAACAAAACAGTCTGATCAGAATTTTCGCCACTCCTAATAACGAGTATGTTTAATGAGAGTAGGGTGTGCTGCGTAAGTCCCAGACTACACATTAACCAATCTCTCATATTTAGCGCGAATTTAATTAATTTGAGAACAAATTAGCTTTGTAAATAGTACCTTTTCCCGAGAGTTTTGGGCCCTTAAAATATAATGTAAGAGAAACAGATGACGTGGTAACGATAATTACTCTACTTTTAGTAATAATGTAGGTATCATATCACAAATAAATAACTCTTTCGACGCGAGCTGAGAATATCAACGAAGAAACTCGTATGTTAGAAGGTTAAACAAGTATTGTTGAAATAAGACAAACTTTCCGTACTTAAAATGTTCTCGGCACAAACTCAGATAATTTTTAGCACCCACATCTCGAACAATTCTCACATATGTGAGTGCACAACTCGAAAGTCATGTCTCAAGCGCTGTCAACGAAAGAAAAGTTTAGATTTAGAGGGGTCTTCAAGTTTGGGTGTTTTCAACTCCCACGCTACAGGAGTACTCGGCGTCCTCGGCGTACTCGGGCAACTTGGCCAACTTCTGACACCTCCGTCGAGCCCTCTAACGTTATTTACAAGACGACTCCAGCAACCTATTCAAAGGATATTCTATTAAGGAGTTCTTACAACTTTATTTTCTGCACCGGCCCGGTAGGTAATCAATGAGATAGGACGACGTAATGCCCGATCGCGTTATTCGCTAAATTCACTTACGTTAAATGTTGAGGATTCACGTTTTTGATAATATTAAGTGAGCAATTATAAGTTACAACGATTACGAGTTTCAGAGTTGTGAAGTACAAACTTGACAAGTCGGATGAACGATGAAGTACGCTTAATTGCGCGAAAATTTCATTTGCCATTTGTTTGTTGTACGCAAACAATTTAATAAGAAGGGAAATGACACGAGTAACGGGCTGCTTTTAATTAGTTTTCTTTGCGTCTCGTGTGTTACGAAATAACATATCCATTTAACGTTGTTTTGTTTAGAATTTGAAGCTGACATTGAGAGCCCTTGTCTTTTCAGAAAAGCGAATCTTGAAAATTATATTACTTTTCATGACTTACTTAATTACATTATTACTTTAAACATAGATATAACGAAATGAGGTACTTTTCAACAAACTCTTTTCAGACAGCATTTAATACCTTATCACCACGGTTGTCAGTTCGTCCTACTTCCTACTAATATTATAAATGCGAAAGTTTGTTTGGATGGATGGATGATGATGAGGGCTGTCTATGTATTGATTGTGAATAAATAACGTGGCCTGGTGTCGTGAAAGACAGTCAGAACAGCGCCTAAAATTAACGGAATGCTTGTTCTGACTTGCAGGAATGTGAAAATAAATGTGAGTATGTATATTATGTTACATTGTAACCAGGATTAACACATGAGATACTTTTTATCCCGATATTCCCACGGGATAGAAACTTATGCGGGTGAAACCGCGGGGTGCAGCTAGTTCGTCATAAATAAGATAAGTAATAAAATAGTCAACCCCATGGGACATAGTTAATTTAAATATTTATAGCATATATTCGTTAGATTACGATTTCACATCGTAAAACTAAGCCGCAGTCTCCATCTCCGGTTTAATTCCGAGAATTTCAGTCTCAATTTTAGTGCCTAGGATTTTCCAGAACTGTAAGGTTTTCCGAGAAAGGTTTTAGTGTATAAATTATAAACGTGTGCCAAGCTGTTGGCGGCTCACTAACTTTGTTATAAAATATTGTTGCTGGCGTGAGTAGGTACCTATCCGTGGTTCATTCATAAAAGTAAGTATAAAGTTCAGTCTGTGTGATGTTAAACTTAAAGATAAAAGATCGTGAGAGAATTTCTATGGAACCTAAAGTTAAGCTTTGTAGTCAAAATGGGCCATTTTTTCACTATTATCAGTCATATTTTACATTATTTATGTAACCTACTAGGAAACCATAACAATCATCTCTTCAATCACGTCCAAAATGCTTAAATACTATATCAATTATTTATTGACAAAATGTGCCTAAAAGGTATAAACACTTAAACCGGTGTTCTTAAATTCGTTCAACACCTGCATAATTCATAACCCCCCACAAGCTTTCAAAATCCCTTATTTCTCCAAACCATCAGACCACACACTGCTTCATTTGCCTAAGAAAGTGTTAGCATTAATTACACGTATACTCGATAGAACACATTAAAACTTTCGCGGTATTTAACTAAAATTACTCAGAGCGTATTTTCTCTCCAGTAGATTTAACTCAGCAATTAATACAGGTACACAAAGGTAGTGCGTCAGCTGTCTGGCATCGTTTACTTGAACACGTTATTATCGTTCGGTATTTAGCTGAATCAGCATCCTGTACCGACAGTACTAGTCCTTTAAGGCTGGGGCACACCAGCGACTGAGTGGCAAGATATTTATCATTTAAAAACTGAAATGTTTCTGGTCCTTTGGTGCTAAATCACATCGCATCTTATTCATTATGAGAAGGCCATGACTTAAAAAAGCTGATAATGGAAGGAAAGTAAGAACATACGTTGATTTGCCGCAAACATGACGCAGAGAAAGAACACAAAACCAAGAACAAATTGAGGGACATCACATCCACCCAAAATAGCCATCGCTCAGCATAATGCTAAGACCAAATATCACTTATTGACGCGCTTCGCAAAGATGGCCACTAAACAAAATATGAAACAGTTGGCTATCTAATGAAACTTTCAGATTCTTGGCTACCCGTAATAATTACTGATATGTAGGTGTACCTACCTATGAAGATACATCTAATATAGGGTCACGGCTTGACGTGCTCTCTGAGGCGCTAAGGGGCTATGGTATGCGAACCTTGGCAGCTTAATATTTGGAGATTGCCGTGCATTCATTTAGCCACGAGCCACTCCGACTAGTAATGGTGTAGTCACCACTTATATGTACGCATATGGTTTCGGTAAAATATGCAAACATAACACGCAGTGAATCCGCAGGTGCGAGCGGAATTTCATCAATTTTGAATGATTATGATACCTTTCCACCGTGCTCATATGAGTGGTAAACTGTATGAGTTTACGTTACGAGTAACGTTATTAAAAACTCGATACATATAAACAATGGGAATTTTATGTACTGATGCTTTGGTGGGTTAAAATGCATAAGGTACTTTAATATATGAGGCATTTCAAAATACTTTTCCTTGTTGCTTATCATACTCGCTGTGCCCGCGACTTCGTTTGCGTGCATTTAGGAAATTATTATATATTTATTGTATATAATAATATTGAGTTTCATGGGTTTTTCTTTTTGCAGGGTACCCTAATTCTTTTTCTAAAATAAAGATACTAAGTTACTTCTTATAACATCAGCTATCTGCCAGTAAAGTTCTGTTAAAATCGGTCCAGTAGTTTCTGAGATTAGCTGGAACAAACAACAGACAAAGAAAAAAAAAATGTTTTTGTTAAAAGTACCGTATATACTTTCATATGCATTTAGTAAAAAGCTGTTATTTTAACATTAGAAACAGACACTATTTTATTTATTTGTTTAGATAGATAGGTTTTAAAAGAAACAAAAAAAAAACAAAGAAAAAAAAAAAGAAGAAAAAAAAGAAAGAAAAGAAAGAAGAAAGATAAGTTCCAGGTACTTCAAAAACATTTACTTCTGACAAAAACCTAAAAAGAAACAAAAGCCTCTTCACAAATCCAGCTCATTAAAACCAAGAAAATGTGCACGCACAAAACAAAACAGCAACGCGACATTTTTACATTTCTCCCTCCGACACACAGAGTATACACACCACCTTACAATGCGGAGGTAGCCGCTTGGCGTCTAGCCAGACCCTCGACACATCTAGTGCCCACTTTACCACGCTGGCGAAACTATGTGACCGTAGTCATACGAACTGTGAGTGGTCGCCGACGGTGCCTTACAAATCACTGGAAGATGGGGTTACAGTTTAACAAGATGAGAACTAAGTTTTTGCTCATGGTTTCCTAAGATTATGGCCGAAGTTAGCGCTTCATTGGATAGCTGAGCTTCGTCTATTTGAAATTTTCATCTCCATTTTCCGCTTTCCAAAAGTTAAGGAGGATGGAAACTAAAACTTATACAAACACGTGAGAAGTTTAGCGTTCGAGATTGTTACTATCCTCAGTTACTGTCCTGTCAACAATGTAGATGGATCACTTACTAAAAGTTGAAGCTTGGAAAACTCACTTTGATTTATGATTTTAAAGAATACGTGATCCGTGTCAGGAAAAAAATAAAATAAAGAAAGATATTTCAAAAAATCCGTCGTCATTTCTGTAATAAGGTCTCGAAAAACACTATAATAATAATAATAATAATAAAAAAAAAATAATAAAGCTAGCAACACCAACGTCAACGTCAACGTCTCTTTTGTCGTCTCTTCACAATTTGTTATTAGATAATTTTTAGAAACAGTTTATAAATTCATATATATGTGCAACCATATCAGGAAAAACCAAATTTACTAAAACATACCTAATTTTAAACAAATACAATGAATAACCTACACTTGCATCAAAAACTGCCGAACCGGAGGTGACATCTGTCATGTCACCTCCGATAAAAACGTGAAAATGAAATATTGAAAATGTTGACGAGATTAGCAGCTCGCCGTGCACGCCTACCACCTCCGGAGTCGTCGCTCAGCCCCGCCCTGCCGCCGCCGGAATCCAGCCCCATCGAGAGTGCTGTGACACCGGCCGTAGCAGTTGCGTCGAGCTCGAGCGACGAATATTTTTCCCCGCCGACGTCGCCAACACCTGTACGTCGGCAGGGGAGAGGCCGGCCACCGAGGAGCTTGGGACTTAGGGGCCATCCGGCCCAAAGCCGGGTCCCCGCTGCCGGTGGTTGTGTGCAGCGCATGAGATGGACTCAGTCTATGAACGAGAACGTCATGCGCGCATACTACGGGTCTACAGAGGGGGGAACTAACCTCACTGCGTACCGTGATAGGTTGCTGTCTCTGTTCCAGGAACTGGAACCAACCGTCAACGTCTCGGCCCAACGACTGTCGGATCAGGTGCGGGTCATCCAACGCAATCACAGGTTGGACGACATAGCACTTGATAGGCTGCGCTCAGAGGTACTGAACAACACACAACGGCACAAACCGCGGCACAAGCGTCAACTATTGATGCCATCCCGCCGCGGTCCAATCGTGTTGAAGAAGATGATGATAGGGTTGACACAGTAAGTAGCCAGTACAACGTCCGACTGAGGAGCGCACTGGAAGATGCGTTTCGCGAATATAGGTCCACTCCAACCGAACTTAGACCCCGAATACCACGGCTACCTATGCACAAAAAAAATAGGGCGCTAGTGTGTGCCTTGGACTCGCAGCTCAAGAATTTCTTCGAGAGCAGCGAGGAACTCGTTGATACACACTCGATCTTGTATTGCGCGGCTGTGGCGGCATGTCGTTTAGCTAACGTCAAGTTTCCAAATTGTGACGCAGCTACTCGACCAAAACCAGCCGTACCAGCCTGGCGATACAGGATCGAGCGTCGTATCGATGGGGCCAGGGTACTCATCGGTAAACTATACTGCTTCAGGGAGGGCAACACACGACCACGAGTGATGCGCTTTGTAAGACAGGCATTTTCGGGGACTGGAATCAGCCCTCGGGAATACATGTCCAATGTCACAGAGCGCATCGACTTCCTGAAGCAGAAAGTTTGTGCATGGGCGAGTCGTATTCGGCGGTATAAGCGGCGGGTTGATCGGTACACGCAGAATCGCATGTTCCGGAGCGATGAGAGGTGGGTATATAGAACTTGGGAGCGACCTGAACAAAACGTGATGGACGTGTGCCGCCCGGATGATGCCACCACTAGTGCATTCTGGCGCAGCATCTGGTCGGTGCCTGTCTGTCACGCTGAGGGTGGCTGGATGCGCGATATCGAGCGAGTGTGTGGAACTATACCAGAAATGGAACCAGTCATAATTACGCCATTAGACGTAGCCAAAGCAGTCCGTCCGTTACCGAATTGGAAATCACCGGGACCGGACGGACTGCATAACTTTTGGTTAAAATGGCTAATTAGTTCACACACTTGCCTGGCATCTCAGTTCCAGTCATCCTTAGAGTCTGGGTCACTACCACAGTTTCTAACAACAGGCGTTACCCACCTGCTCCATAAGTCAGGTAGTCCCGCGGAACCCAAGAATTATAGACCGATCACGTGTTTGTCGACGGTTTATAAACTTCTTACATCCATTTTGAGAGAGAAAATTAACACACACATTGACAGTTACTCGATTATGTCTGCCTCTCAAAATGGATGTAGGAATGGGTCTCGCGGTACTAAGGAGCTACTCCTCATAGACATGGCCATTAGCCAACAGGTTCGCCGATCCCGCAAGGATATGTCGACATGCTGGATAGATTATAAGAAGGCCTACGACTCGGTGCCACATACATGGCTCATGAGGGTGCTGGAGTTGTACAAGATAGATGCAACTCTACGCACCTTCCTTGAGTCGTGTATAAGACAGTGGAAGACGGTCCTTCGCTATCCAGGGTGTCGACAGATCCAGGGGAATGATGAGCCTGTATGGATTAAGCGGGGAATATTTCAGGGCGACAGTTTGAGTCCACTTTGGTTCTGCTTAGCCCTGAATCCTCTAAGCTCACTGCTGGAGGACTCAGGTCTAGGCTATCGGTTGAAGAGAGGTGGTCAGGTCATATCTCACCTCCTCTACATGGATGATTTGAAACTCTTTGCCCCTAACAAATTGCATCTGATGGAGCTACTGAAGGTAACTGAAACTTTTAGTAGTGCCATCAGGATGGAATTTGGTGTGGACAAATGTGCAGTCATGCATGTAAAGGGGGGGAAGATTATGGAATCCGAGGGAATTCCACTTTCGGATTCCATACACCTTAGATCCCTCTCCTCATCCGAAAGCTATAAGTATTTGGGTATGTCGGAAGCGTTAGGCATCAACGATGCTGACATGAAGCAATCGTTGAAGGAGCGCTTCTTTTGTCGCCTGAAGAAGGTATTAATTAGTCTTCTTTCGGGCGGAAATAAGGTGCGCGCCTTCAATGGTTGGGTAATGCCGGTTTTGATGTACTCTTTTGGCATACTCAAATGGACTCAGACTGAACTCGACGCCCTAGATAGAAGGGTCCGTACACTGCTGACCGCAAACCGGATGCATCACCCACGATCATCGGTGATGAGACTGTATATCCCGCGGAAGTGTGGGGGTCGAGGATTTTTAAATGCGAAAACCCTCCACAACCGCGAGGTGTGCAGTCTCAGGGAATATTTTTTAAAAGCCGAAGTGGGTATGCACCGTGATGTGGTCGCAATGGACAAGGGGCTCACCCCGCTCTCCATGGCGAAAGAGAACTGGCGCAAACCTGTAGTACTTACTACCGATGACCGCAAGAAGGTATGGCAAAGCAAGGAGCTTCACGGGCGCTTCTATCGGGCTCTTCATGAGCCCGGTGTAGATTTCTTAGCATCCGTATCCTAGCTGCGTTTCAGTGACCTCTTCGGGGAAACTGAAGGTTTTGTCTGTGCAATTATGGACGAAGTTATCTTGACGAATAACTACCGGAGACATATTATGAAGGACGGGACGGCTGACGTGTGTCGGGCATGCCACCGTCCGGGTGAGTCCATCAGACATATTATCTCTGGTTGTTCTCGTCTGGCTAACAGCGAGTACTTGCACAGGCATAACCAAGTAGCCAGGATTATTCACCAGCAACTTGCTTTGAAATATAAACTTGTCGACTCAGAGGTACCGTATTACAAGTATGTGCCCGACCCAGTTCTCGAAAATGACCATGTCACGTTGTACTGGGATCGGTCTATCATCACTGACAGGACTGTTGTCGCCAACAAACCTGATATAGTGGTGATAGATCGATTAGTGCGCCGCGCAATGATTGTTGATGTTACCATTCCACATGACGGGAACCTCGTGAAAGCTGAGAAAGATAAACAAATGAAATATCTTGACTTAGCACGCGAGGTTGTTGACATGTGGAATGTGAGCTCAACTGTCATTGTGCCGATTGTCGTATCGGCCAATGGCCTTATGGCCGACAGCCTCGATCAACATCTATCGAGGCTCTCGTTAGGCGGTTGGATCAAGGGCCTGATTCAGAAGGCAGTACTCCTCGATACGGCTCGCATTGTGAGGAGGTTTCTATCTCTGGAGCCCTAACCACCGGTAGCTTGGACCCTGCTCCCGACACCGGTGGATCACTATTTTTTTATATTTTTAAATGTTTTTTTTTTATTTTTTTATTTAATCATACTAATATTTAAAAATGTAACAAAATAAGACGACTAAATAAATAAACGACATAATAATAATAATAATTTATTTCAGATTCATCCTAAGATTACATCCATATTTGTTAGTAAAATTGCGAGCTTACAAACTAATGTTAGTAATAAAATAATGGATTTAAAAAAAAAAAAATAATAATAATAAATAGCTAGCAACACCAATGTCAACGTCAACGTCTCTTTTGTCATCTGTTCACTATTTCCTAATATATAATTTTTAGAAGCAGTTTTTATATTTATATATCCGTAAAACCATATCAGAAAATCCAATATTATCAAAACATAAACGTAATTTTATATAAATACATTGAACAGAAACAAAAACTTGCATCGAAAACTGCCGATCCGGAGGTGACATTTGTCATGTCACCTCCGATAAAAACGTGAAAATGAAATGTTGAAAATGTTGACGAGATCAGCAGCTCGCCGTGCACGCCTACCACCTCCGGAGTCGTCGCTCAGCCCCGCCCTGCCGCCGCCGGAATCCAGCCCCATCGAGAGTGCTGTGACACCGGCCGTAGCAGTTGCGTCGAGCTCGAGCGACGAATATTTTTCCCCGCCGACGTCGCCAACACCTGTACGTCGGCAGGGGAGAGGCCGGCCACCGAGGAGCTTGGGACTTAGGGGCCATCCGGCCCCGAGCCGGGTCCCCGCTGCCGGTGGTTGTGTGCAGCGCATGAGACGGACTCAGTCTATGAACGAGAACGTCATGCGCGCATACTACGGGTCTACAGAGGGGGGAACTAACCTCACTGCGTACCGTGATAAGTTGCTGTCTCTGTTCCAGGAACTGGAACCAACCGTCAACGTCTCGGCCCAACGACTGTCGGATCAGGTGCGGGTCATCCAACGCAATCACAGGTTGGACGACATAGCACTTGATAGGCGGCGCTCAGAGGTACTGAACAACCAAATCGTCTCGA
The DNA here is from genome assembly GCA_947507525.1 of Apamea epomidion. Classification (NCBI taxonomy): domain Eukaryota; kingdom Metazoa; phylum Arthropoda; class Insecta; order Lepidoptera; family Noctuidae; genus Apamea; species Apamea epomidion. The sequence continues at coordinate 8,327,448 of OX382238.1, read as the reverse complement.
CTCTGGCACAAACCGCGGCACAAGCGTCAACTATTGATGCCATCCCGCCGCGGTCCAATCGTGTTGAAGAAGATGATGATAGGGTTGACACAGTAAGTAGCCAGTACAACGTCCGACTGAGGAGCGCACTGGAAGATGCGTTTCGCGAGTATAGGTCCACTCCAACCGAACTTAGACCCCGAATACCACGGCTACCTATGCACAAAAAAAATAGGGCGCTAGTGTGTGCCTTGGACTCGCAGCTCAAGAATTTTTTCGAGAGCAGCGAAGATCTCGTTGATACACACTCGATCTTGTATTGCGCGGCTGTGGCGGCATGTCGTTTAGCTAACGTCAAGTTTCCAAATTGTGACGCAGCTACTCGACCAAAACCAGCCGTACCAGCCTGGCGATACAGGATCGAGCGTCGTATCGATGGGGCCAGGGTACTCATCGGTAAACTATACTGCTTCAGGGAGGGCAACACACGACCACGAGTGATGCGCTTTGTAAGACAGGCATTTTCGGGGACTGGAATCAGCCCTCGGGAATACATGTCCAATGTCACAGAGCGCATCGACTTCCTGAAGCAGAAAGTTTGTGCATGGGCGAGTCGTATTCGGCAGTATAAGCGGCGGGTTGATCGGTACACGCAGAATCGCATGTTCCAGAGCGATGAGAGGTGGGTATATAGAACTTGGGAGCGACCTGAACAAAACGTGACGGACGTGTGCCGCCCGGATGATGCCACCACCAGTGCATTCTGGCGCAGCATCTGGTCGGTGCCCGTCTGTCACGCTGAGGGTGGCTGGATGCGCGATATCGAGCGAGTGTGTGGAACTATACCAGAAATGGAACCAGTCATAATTACGCCATTAGACGTAGCCAAAGCAGTCCGTTCGTTACCGAATTGGAAATCACCGGGACCGAAAATTAACACACACATTGACAGTTACTCGATTATGTCTGCCTCTCAAAATGGATGTAGGAATGGGTCCCGCGGTACTAAGGAGCTACTCCTCATAGACATGGCCATTAGCCAACAGGTTCGCCGATCCCGCAAGGATATGTCGACATGCTGGATAGATTATAAGAAGGCCTACGACTCGGTGCCTCATACATGGCTCATGAGGGTGCTGGAGTTGTACAAGATAGATGCAACTCTACGCACCTTCCTTGAGTTGTGTATGAGGCAATGGAAGACGGTCCTTCGCTATCCAGGGTGTCGACAGATCCAGGGGAATGATGAGCCTGTATGGATTAAGCGGGGAATATTTCAGGGCGACAGTTTGAGTCCACTTTGGTTCTGCTTAGCCCTGAATCCTCTAAGCACACTGCTGGAGGACTCAGGTCTAGGCTACCGGTTGAAGAGAGGTGGTCAGGTCATATCTCACCTCCTCTACATGGATGATTTGAAACTCTTTGCCCCTAACAAATTGCATCTGATGGAGCTACTGAAGGTAACTGAAACTTTCAGTAGTGCCATCAAGATGGAATTTGGTGTGGACAAATGTACAGTCATGCATGTAAAGGGGGGAAAGATCACCGGGGAGAGTGGAACCGGCGAGAGATGTCGTGCGGTGTCCCACAGGGATCGGTCCTAGGGCCGCATCTGTGGGATATCGGGTACGACTGGGTGCTGCGCGCCGACCTCCCTGATGGCGTCAGCGTAGTTTGCTACGCTGACGACACGCTGGTCCTGGCGCAGGGGAGGTCGCACCAGGCGGCGGCCGAAGCAGCGACACGCGGGGTTGCGACAATTGTCGAGAGGATCCGGCAATTGGGACTCGAGGTGGCATTGCACAAATCTGAGGCCATGTGTTTTCATGGTCCTCGGGACGCGCCACCGTCGGGTTCACAAATAACGGCGGGAGGGGTTCACATCGGCGTCGAGCTGACGATGAAGTACCTGGGACTCGTCCTCGACAGCCGGTGGAATTTTGTGGAGCACTTCCGACGTTTGGCTCCCAGACTGGAGCGGGCCGGGGCTGCCTTGAGGCGGCTCCTTCCCAATCTAGGGGGACCAAACGCCTCCTGTCGGAGGCTCTATGCGGGGGTCGTGCGGGCCATGGCCCTTTACGGGGCACCGATATGGGCGCGATCTTTGAGGCGGCGACCAGCCCGCCGGTTGATCGCGTCCCAAAGGGTCATGACTGTCCGGCTCATCCGAGGATACCGCACGGTCTCCGCTGAGGCGGCGAGCCTCCTTGCCGGATTGCCGCCATGGGATCTGGAGGCCAAAGTCCTCGCCCACATATGGGAGTGGCGAGAGGAGGCAAAACGCCGGGGCGTTGCTCCGCTGCCGCGAGAAATCACGGCACAGCGGACAGAGCTCCGGCGGGATCTCATAGCGGCATGGAGAGTGCGATTGTCGCAACCCAGCGCTGGGCACGCCACAATTGCGGCGATAAGTCCCCTCTTTGAGGAGTGGCTAGAGAGGCGCCACGGCGCCCTCACCTTCCGCCTGACGCAGGTCCTCACCGGACACGGTTGTTTCGGGAGGTTCCTGTTCAGGATAAAGCGGGAGGAAACGCCAGGGTGTCACCACTGTGGGGATCGCCCGGAGGACACGGTGGAGCATACGGTGGAGGTCTGCCCGGCTTGGGCGGGACCCCGCCGTGTCCTCTTGGCGGCGATCGGCGGCGGCGACCTCTCGCGTCCGGCCCTCATACAGGCCATGGTCCGGAGCGAGAGTGAATGGGAGGCCGTCACCTCCTTCTGCGAAGCAGTTATGCTCGCGAAGGAGGAGGCGGAGCGTGCGAGGGAGAGGCAATCGCTGCACCCTCGCGCTCCTAGCCGCCGCAGGAGACGCCCTGGACGGGAGTCAACAGCCGACTCCCGGCCACCGTAGGCGCGGGCTTGCGGGCGGCGAGCTATGGGCAGCTCGCCGCCCGGTAAGGACCAGGCCCGGGTCGACGGCGCGTTGTGTTCCACGCGCGCCTCAAAGAGCTGTCAGCACGAACTGACGGGGTCCGTTAGGGCCGATGCCGCCGGGGCTGCGGGTTGTTCGAAAGAGATACCGTGGCCCCTGGCACAGGCAACTGAAGGAACACGGGTGGGTTTTAGTCAGTAAAAGTCTGACACTCCCTTCTGCTCCGCCCAGAGCGGGAGGAGTCATTTGATGATTTCCCACCCAGAAAAAAAAAAAAAAAAAAAAAAAAAAAGGGGGGAAAGATTATGGAATCCGAGGGAATTCCACTTTCGGATTCCATACACCTTAGATCCCTCTCCTCATCCGAAAGCTATAAGTATTTGGGTATGTCGGAAGCGTTAGGCATCAACGATGCTGACATGAAGCAATCGTTGAAGGAGCGCTTCTTTTGTCGCCTGAAGAAGGTATTAATTAGTCTTCTTTCGGGCGGAAATAAGGTGCGCGCCTTCAATGGTTGGGTCATGCCGGTTTTGATGTACTCTTTCGGCATACTCAAATGGACTCAGACTGAACTCGACGCCCTAGATAGAAGGGTCCGTACACTGCTGACCGCAAACCGGATGCATCACCCACGATCATCGGTGATGAGACTGTATATCCCGCGGAAGTGTGGGGGTCGAGGATTTTTAAATGCGAAAACCCTCCACAACCGCGAGGTGTGCAGTCTCAGGGAATATTTTTTAAAAGCCGAAGTGGGTATGCACCGTGATGTGGTCGCAATGGACAAGGGGCTCACCCCGCTCTCCATGGCGAAAGAGAACTGGCGCAAACCTGTAGTACTTACTACCGATGACCGCAAGAAGGTATGGCAAAGCAAGGAGCTTCACGGGCGCTTCTATCGGGCTCTTGACGAGCCCGGTGTAGATTTCTTAGCGTCCGTATCCTGGCTGCGTTTCAGTGACCTCTTCGGGGAAACTGAAGGTTTTGTCTGTGCAATTATGGACGAAGTTATCTTAACGAATAACTACCGGAGACATATTATGAAGGACGGGACGGCTGACGTGTGTCGGGCATGCCACCGTCCGGGTGAATCCATCAGACATATTATCTCTGGTAGTTCTCGGCTGGCTAACAGCGAGTACTTGCACAGGCATAACCAAGTAGCCAGGATTATTCACCAGCAACTTGCTTTGAAATATAAACTTGTCGACTCTGAGGTACCGTATTACAAGTATGTGCCCGACCCAGTTCTCGAAAATGACCATGTCACGTTGTACTGGGATCGGTCTATCATCACTGACAGGACTGTTGTCGCCAACAAACCTGATATAGTGGTGATAGATCGATTAGTACGCCGCGCAATGATTATTGATGTTACCATTCCACATGACGGGAACCTCGTGAAAGCTGAGAAAGATAAACAAATCAAATATCTTGACTTAGCACGCGAGGTTGTTGACATGTGGAATGTGAGCTCAACTGTCATTGTGCCGATTGTCGTATCGGCCAATGGCCTGATGGCCGAAAGCCTCGATCAACATCTATCGAGGCTCTCGTTAGGCGGTTGGATCAAGGGCCTGATTCAGAAGGCAGTACTCCTCGATACGGCTCGCATTGTGAGGAGGTTTCTATCTCTGGAGCCCTAACCACCGGTAGCTTGGACCCTGCTCCCGACACCGGTGGATCACTATTTGTTTATATTTTTAAATGTTTTTTTTTATTTTTTATTTAATCATACTAATATTTAAAAATGTATTAAAATAAGACTACTAAATAAATAAACGACATAATAATAAAAAATGTAGTTTTATTAAATGACATACAATAAACAATTTGTATGTCATTCAACTGAACACTAGTGGCAGGTCCGGGTGGACTTCCCGCACCACAACCGACTATGCATCACTTTTGTAATATCCATGCAAATGCAGTACCATGACGAATACCGTAAAATAACTGAGGGGAATTCTCCATGGAGTATCAAGGTATTTCCCTATGAGTAATCGAGCTTGACTTGTTCAAATTCCATTAAAATTTTACCCCTCAGGCCAATAACGGCAGTAATAGTCCTGCGGGAGAGTGACGAGGAATTGACCATTAAGTCAACAGGTATTTAAAATTTATATTGAAGCAATGATTTAATCTAAGTAACATCGTCTGAACTCAACCGTAGCATAATATTTAATCGTAACCTGAATGTCTGTCAAATTAAATGAACGAATTTAGTAAACAATTTTATAAACTTTTAATAACTGGAGACTTGGCGTTAAATATCTTCAAAGAATTTATATACAATATTAAATTCTCGTCAAGACTCTAAACTACACATACTCTAAATACGCATACCTACATTGCCAACCCAGCTATTATCAACGTCCATGGTCCTCTAGACCTTCTTATTATTGTTGCTTAATTATTTTAATATCAAAAGCATTCACATAAGATACTTAATTCACTAAACGTTAACAATCTGTTCTCTCTGTACATTTTCTGCGTCGGGGGACATTTCCATCACATCGTCCTAAGAAGCTTATCTTTAGTAACAGCGCTCTGGAAAGGGACCGGCTTTCATCCGAGATCACCAATTTCTTACTTGATTGGGCCGGCTGATGGCTTTTGGAACAAAGGACTCGATGAAGACGATGCAACAAATATGTTACGATACACGTCATATACATATGTGTGCTGACTTTTATTCGCGACTTTGTTCGCCATATTGATTTTGCCTACAATAAAGCATTCGATAACGCTCTACCAACTTACTAATTGAGTTATTTCCTGTCTCCTACAAACCAAACATAGGTATTTTTCAATGCAACATAATACGCATATCATTATTATCTGTTAAGCATAATGTCAATCTACAGATGTCCAACGTGACGCTACATTTAGCTTCCCTGAAAATAGTTGAGCTGAATGGTGCTGACTCATGCGTCATGTTCGTGAACGAGCGCCGACAGTTGGGAATGGTCATATCTTAGTTGCCATGGCTTATTTAATAAAAATTAAATTATATTTGCTGTACTCTGGATGCTATTAACGTTTACGTTTTGTACATCGTTCTCACATTTACTTACATAAATTAAACATTGTTAATGGTACCTACTACGCTTTGGAATGGGCAGCTATCTTCATATTTCTGACTGGCCGACTCCTTGACAATTCAAAAGTGCATGTAATAGTTTAATATAGTAAATGCTTTGAGTATGAGATTATGTTTGACAAAAACAAAAGGTAAAGGACTTAATTCCCTTCAGAATAACCCCGAGAGACTCACTGTTCCAACACTTCATTCAATTGAAACTTTTTACAGAAGAATTGAAATGGACAGCTGACCTGACAGCCATGTTGATCTACTTCGGAACTTGTTCTAACAACAACAGTCGATAGCGGGATTGTATAGCTACTCAAATGCCAGAGGAAACAATGGCTTTTGATTTTCAAGCAGCCTGTAGTTTTGGACGAGATTGGCGAGCAAAGAGAGGTATAGTCTACTGTCGTGTGATCGTGAACGTCGGACTGTGATCTATGATTAAAGTTTTAAGCACCGTACCCGCTTCTATTCCCGTATAACTTTCGATATTATCTTTCCACAAAAAATTAACCATAATTTATGTACTTAGGTATTATCAATTTAATGACATACATGCATATGCATGCTCACGCCTTCTTCTCACGGGGGTAAGCAGAAAATACTGCTACGATCCTTAAATACTGCTTTTGCTTCGTTTACGTTCATACATTTGGTCATACATTGAAAGAAAGAAAGAAAAGAAAGTTAAGTAATAAAAAAAGAAGAGAAGAGAAAAGTTTATTAATAATATAAAATAAAATAATAATAAATAAATGAAATTGAAGTGTCTGTTTGTAATGTCAAAAGAAAATAAAGAAAGAAAGACGTTTATTTGCGGTAAACATGACGCAAAAAAGAACACAAAACACAAAAAAAAACAATAAGAAATGGTTGAAACATGTGTCACTTCCACGCAAAACGGCAATCGCTCAGCATTATGTTGCGACCCTATGCAAGACAGAGCCCCAGCGCTAGTTTTCAGCGACAGCCGGCGCCGACGTAATGACGTCGTCTGGTGCAGCAAACAATTATTCATCAACAATTATTTCATTGCACGCCGGTTACATCGTCCCTGATCTTTTTGAAAAACATCACCAATAATGTCACTGATCTGCATTCGCGACATATTCGCCAAAAATGTAAACAAATATGAGTATATGGAGAAATAACTTTAATTCTTACACAACTTGAACTTTATTCAGTCTAAAACTTCAAAAGTTTTTATAACTTTTTCAATAGTGCTAGTCACTCTGAAATCAACTTAAAGTGTCAATAAAATAAAGTTGATATTTGTTTAAGTTCAAATAACGTCAATTTGACACGAACAAAATTTGAATATAGGTGTGCATCTATATGTGTGCTTCTAGGGCATCCCTTCCCGGCATTCGTTTGTTAGTCGCCTTTCACTCATCCTCTCAACATGACCTAACCATCAAAGCTTTTCAATTTTTGACATTACATCTTCTTTTAAAGTGCATCACATCCTACATTTATATAATCAGCCCATAATGTTCCCACTGCTGGGACACAGGCCTCCTCTCGGTGAGAGGGAGGGGGCGGCTGTAATCCACCACGCGGGCCCAGTGCGGGTTGGCAGATGTCACATGTGGACGAATTTTTGGTTCTAGAACATGCCAGTTTCCTCACGATGTTTTCCTTTATCGTTTTGAGAGCAGTGGTGATGAAATAATTTACACAAAGTAAAGCGCCTGTCTGGGTTCGAACCTACGACCTACAACGCGTGAGTCGCAGCCGTTGCCACTTGGCCACCACTGCTCATCCATCATACATTTAATGACGTTGAACTATAAATAGAACGAATGTTCAAATCACCAAGTCTCATGTCAACCTTGAACCTTAATGCTTTAGCAATTAAGTTGAAAATCTATTAAAGAAATTTGACAGAACAGCTTGATATGCTGGCGACTGTACATAGTATAGTCGATATTTATATTAAAACCGTTTTAACGAGTTTCAAAATGAAACAACATAGGTAATTCAAACTTTTTCAGCGTTATTTTATATGCGAACGCTTTGAGGGATTAAAAGTATGAACATTAACAGTAGGTCAGTGATAATAAATTATTATGCTCAGTACTGGGATCTGTGCAATGCTGTTAAGTTAAGGCGATTAAAACTGTGAGATATTACCCGACTTTGCTCTAGAATTCTGTAAGCTTGGAAAAATTTGCAAAACCTTTGGGACATCGTAAGTTTATTTTTTTTAGATGTAAATGAATGCCTACTTATATTGTAGTAAAAAAACCCGACCAAGTGCGTGTTGGACAAGGCACAATGAAGGGTTCCCTAGTTGGGATGAATATCTCCCAAGAATAAACTTAACATAGTAGTTGAAAAACATGTTCTCCCATACATCGATATAAATGTCACGATCAATTCCCAAACTGAAAATATGAGTTTGTAATCGCAGAAATATTTTTTTTTTATGTAATTGAACTACAAATTAACGATTTTCGGGCTTTTTCCTGTACTTGTGCTGTGAGACCTTGCTTCTAGCCAAATTTCATGATTCATGATTAGGTACCCTATAGGTTTTTTTTATTTTTTGCGAGTATCAAAACTTGTTGTATAAATGCCGTATGATTTTATTGCATTGACTTAGAAGCTTGATTTTTTTAGAGCTCCAGGGGACCGTAGACTTACGTATTTGATATTAATTTCAACTTGATCCTCCACGCGTTCCTGAGAAAATAGGTATTGACAGACTGACAGACAGGCATACGAACAGCGAAGTGATCCTGCAAGGGTTCTGTATTAAATGCTATTTAACCATTACAATAAAAAAAGAAACAGATACTTTTCAAATAGTAATTTTTATACTTACCAATAAAATAAAACACAAACATGCCACTACCATTTTCCTTTAAAATTCCCTTGGGGAAAAACACCCCACGAAAAGTGACGATATATTCCTTTAGTTCAATATGCACTTCATCTTGTTTTATCTGCATACGTAAAAAGGTTCCAGAGGTAGATATCAGCAAAAAGGTTTATTTTATGTCCCTCGGGCGAAACTGCGGCTAACTACGAGTTCAGTACCATGTAGTCTACTCCACAGTCCACTGTACAGTTTTGGAGGTTTATGCGATCTGACGTTTTATTTTCTACACGTTACAAACCTTTTAGAAACTAGGAAGGCAGCACGCCGAGTGATTTTTGTACCATTTTTTATCAAGCAGAAAAGCCTTCAGCGTATTTACTTTTTTTTTGTATATATTTGATGTTTATTTATCTTGTTTCTGTGTTAAAATTCCTGCAGTGGCGAAATACACGACTCGTATTTCTTTGGTGTGACCAAGGTATGTCAAAATAAAGCAATGCTGTTTTGTCAGTCAAATAATAAAGGAAAACATAGTTTGAAATAGGTTTAGGTTACACATTTAGTCTTCAAAGCAAGAGTGAACTCACAGGCATCTTCCGGGCACGCTCGTTCCATCATAGACCTCATCCATCGTTTTCCATCAGGTGTGATCGAGGTCAGATAGAGTAGGCCCATTTAGCAATACAAAAATGGTAAACACAAAGAGAATCTGTCGTGAATTCGTGATCAAAAATTGTACCCCAATTCTACCTAGATGTTTTTCGTATACCCGGTTTATATATACCTAAATCGGCATACCTTTTCCCTTTCTTTATTTACCTCATCATTTTTCAAGTGATCGAGATTCATGGCTCAGCACAATTGTTCAAGCTCTCGGATTAAAGTTACCCAAATATTGCTTACAAAAAAATCTTGTAATTCTCGAAGAGCAAAGTACCTATTCATTGTCTTTCTCTCAGCAACATTTAAATTATAAATTTCTTTTATAAACTTCAATTAAAAAAAAATGTATTTCTACATATATCTGTAATCTTTACAGTGTACTTAATAAAAAGAATATATCCATCTAATTATTCCACTAACTGAAAGCCTATATTCCAAATAACTTTACCAGTATCTTATGAATACCTGCCGATATCTTCAGATTTATATCTCATTGTTTGCCAAAGTTACCCGATTACATTCTATATGAGCATAGGCGTTAGAAGGAATGAAAGGGCAGCGTTTCTAGATAATTGCTAAGATATGAGGACAATCCGACTTATCACGGCAACTATCTGCGAAGATATATTACGTTGGTTGATGAAGCAAGTTCTCAAGCCTACCTTCATTAGTAGTTACATTTCATCTTGATTTAGAACTGAGTACCTAGTTAGTTCTACGTAGGTATATCTCGATGAAATTAAATAAAATTTATTTGCAAGAATTTGTAAATTGTAAGTAATTGTATGTTTGTAATTTATGTTGTAATTTGTAAGTGTGTAATTTGTGAGTTCGTATTTGCATTATATATAGTCAGGTTTTTTAACAGTTTCTAATATCTACTAGCATACGAAATTATTGATTAAATTTAATAAATAAATGAACCTAATAAAATTAGTACATAAATAAATCATAGTTATTATGAAAACTAAAATTTAAAATGACAAGTATTTGTCAAAATATAATAGCAAGATGTCACTGTTATTCTTTAAAGTCTAACTAAATACTCATTCACAGAATAGAATGATTTTGAATAGAATGATAGACATGGAATATAATGTTAGAGCCTAACTGCGAATAATATTGATTGGTATCAAAACTAATATCAGTCAGACATTGAAATGTGTCATTAAATTAGTGCTCGTAGTAAAGCTTTTAGCAGGTGATATAATTAATTAAATATCCCACAGTTGTAATGAACTGATATTAATTAGCATAATCAGCCTATAATGTTCCTCCCACTGCTGGGGCCCTAATCCACCACACGGGCCCAGTGTGCGTTGGCGGATGTCGCATGTCTTCGAATTTTTGGTGCTAGGACATGCCGGTTTCCTCACAATGTTTTCCTTCGCCGTTTTGAGAGCAGTGGTGATGAAATAATTTACACAAACTAAAGCGCCTATCTGAGCTCGAAACTACGGTCAGCCCTTTTATAGAAAAGTTTAATTAATACCTATGCGGTCAAAATGTATAGAACAGCATTTTTTTTTTAATAACTGACGAAGAATTTCAGCGCAGGGTTCAGAATCATGTACCTACCTACTGAATCCATGGTAACAGTTTGCGCGATGTCCCTGCCACCCTGCCCTTTCCGTTACACGTTGTATATCATTCATTATAATAATCACGAAAATAAGAAAGGAATTATCAAAATTGACTCGAGAATAGCGTGCACGGCCGAGCCTTTGGAAATACCATGCCGTGCCCCAAACAAGTGCTAAGGGGGTCCAAACGTAAAGGGTGCTTCCCCGCATCTCCTATAAAGAGACTCATTTCACATTTATGACAACTTTATGACATCCTAGAGAGTAGTGTCCTCTTGTGGGTTCAATTTCCGCGCAACAATTTTGTTATGTTTGTGTATGACACTTTTGTTAATAAAATAATAAAAATAATTATAATGTTTTGTTTTTTGTTTTGTTGTTTTTGGTATTCACATCACAAAGACACGCAGGTACACAATAGAAAGCGAAAATTGAAAATAACCATTTATTCGTATTACCAGAATGAGTAAAATGGATATTGTTAGGCGTTAAAGCTCTAGCTTTTCATCACAAGTTTCCAATTTTGGGCAAGCACTATGTGAGAGAAGTGGTGGCTCAGTTGTACCGGCTGCGAGTGATGAGAACTAAGTCGTAGGTTCAAACCCCGACAGGCTCTTTATTATCTATATTATGAGCCTGTGTTGTCCCACTGCAGGGCAAAGGCCTCCCTCGACGGGCTCTTTACTTTGTGTAAGTTATTTCATCACCACCCTGCTCTCAAAAGGTTAAGGAAAACATCGTGAGGAAAACGACATGTCCTAGAACCAAAAATTCGAAGACATGTGACATCCACCAACCCGCACTGGGCCCGCGTGGTGGATTACGGCCCACTCCCTCACACCGAGAGGAGGCCTTTGTCCTAGCAGTGGGAACATTATAGGCTGCATACACTATGGTACCTAAATATAGACAAAAAGTTAAGTAACTAAATAAAAGCACGAACAAGATCAACAACACCCAACCGAAACTTTTCCGTTCATTTAAACCAAAAACAAAATCAACGAAAGACCTAATCCGACGGTACCGCAAACATTTTCAACACGTAAACCAAAATAAACTATGTACCAAAATTAAATAAACCTGCCCTCCACCACTCTGGCTTTACGCCGTAGTATTTTATACGAATCGTCCGAAAACTAAACATGGATGCGAGTGGATTCGAATTGAAATCAAACATGGTTGCCTCAGCAGATCAAATCGATCTGCAGTCAGATGCCAATTAGCAGTGTTGACGTAAGCACTAGTGCCTGATGCTCAGGTACTCTCTAGCGATGCATATAGGTACCTAATCTAGATAGACTTTTGAAGGAGCAGAATACTTTCATGTGTAAAAAATTATACTCATTCGATGCATTTAAAACTCAATTAGCTGCATATTTAATAGCAAATAACATCCTTCCTAAAAGCTACATACATTGGACGGGATGTAATAATTATACACATTATTGCTACCGTGACGTCTGTGACGAACTTCATACAATTTATTTTAAGCATTGTTCTCATGTAAGTGACTTTGTGTCTTTTGAGATATAAATATACCTCATAATATAATTTATTTAAATATCTTTAAACCTAGATTGGCTAATAAACTTTACGTCATATTGAATTTATATATTAATTAGAGTCATGGCTGGTTTTGGCGTTGCGGAGTTTCGGCAAATGGGCTAATATTCGGCTAACCGTAAACTTTAGTTGATTTGCCAGCTGGTGTGGTAATGTGGGCCGTGTCACCGGCAACTAATAAACCCACCGTTTCTGTGGGGGACTTACCAATTGTAAGGATCATTCTCAGAGGAAGAGCAGCTGATTAGTTTTACTCGTGCAACTGCAAATCAGTTTAACATTTAGAACTCATTTATTCTACGAATTAATGACTAAAATACCATTGTTTCACTTCCTTGACGGATCGTTTTTTACTAAGTAACCCACACTCACACACAAACCCCAACAGACCAGTTTAACCCACAGCAACACAGTCACACAAACACTCCTCACAATTAACCATTAAATCCACGTAATTATACATTATGTTAACATCAGAAAGTATTACGAAATTATAAATATTTTTTAAAAACGAGTCAATGACTCAAGATATAGAATGTTCTTAGTTTGAAGGGCAGGGGTTTTACTCATTTGTAATAAGGGCTACCCATCCCTTATTGAAACAACACTGATGTTACCTAGGCTAAGTGTTTGGTAAATAAATGATTAGGTACTACAAAAATACTATATTGTTTAAAATACCACGTCGTTAAATATGCAAAGCCGAGATTGTCAGCGGTGATTATTATCTGTGGTACCTAAAAAAACTTTTTAACAAAAAAATTAAACCGCCGAAAAAACTGAAAAGCAAGCGCCGTTTAAATTTAATTCAATTTAGTGATCTTTGTTTATTGATTGTTTGGCGCCGACTCAAAATTACTTAGGTATACTTACATTGGTTTAAGAACTTAGTTATTAAGGTTAAATAGGGTTTATTATTTTTAGTTTTTCAGTTTTTTCGGCGATTTCATTTTTTTGTTAAAAAGTTTTTATTTTATAATTTTTTGTGGCTATAATCTACTAATTGTTTGCCAAAGGGCAGGCATATGTGGCACAGAGTAGAGTTATAATACACAAGTCAGCATTCAAATCTGTGAGTGAACAATACATCACCCCTATTTTCCCACCCTTAGGGTTGGATTTTTTTTTTCAAATATTCGCGTCGACTTGTGAACCGCCTTCGCTGTTTTTCGTCGGTTAAAAACTAATTCTGTCACTACTGTCCGTTCCCAGTTATTTTACCTCTGATTTCGCATCACTGTCCAAACCACAGTGATCTTTATTTCCATTGTAATAAGGTTGTTGTTGGGTTTCTGCCATTGACAAGTCTGTCAAATCATTGTGATCTTTATTCTCATCCCTCTAAGGTTGCTTTTGGGTTGCAGCTGCCAGAGGTATAATATCTAGCTGTGAATGGATTGTACTACTCTCTCTTTTTGATGGCTAGTTTAGTCTGTCCGTATAAGTTGTTCCTGTTGAGAATAAATCTCGTGCTAACCATCTGCTAGTATTTCTAAATAACCCAACAGTTTAAAAATCATTTGTAACATTCCATTCCCAAAGAGTGCCAACGGGACCCTATTACTAAGCCTCCGCTGTCCGTCCGTTGGTCCGTCCGTCCATCCGTCTGTCTGTCAGCGGGCTGTATCTCATGAACCGTAATAGGCAGACAGTTGAAATTTTCACAGAGTACCGTATGTCTATTACGGATATAACAACTATTAATAAGAATAATGAAGTTCAAAATTTTGTGGAGTCTTTATTTAAGAAACGTGTTTTTATCGGCGTGTTTTGCCTTTTGGTCACACACACTTCATTCGACTCGCACTTGGCCAGTTATTTTCCAAAGTTATCTCTCTAAACTAATTTACAAATATTTACTAAAAAAATACGTCAAACCTCCCTTTGACGTATTTGTAAGTATAAAGTATGGTCTCCTTTATACTTACATAACATACATAACCAGCCTTTAATGTTCTCACTGGGCCTCCTCTCTTCAAGAGGGAGTGGGCTGTAATCCACCACGCGGGCTCAGTGCGGGTTGGTAGATGTCACATGTCTTCGAATTTTTGGTTCTAGGACATGCCGGTTTCCTCACGATGGTTTTCTTCGCCGTTTTGAGAGCAGTGGTGATCAAATAATTTACACAAAGTAAAGCGAGGCGCCTGAGAACTACGAACCCATGACATATAACTCGTAAATCGCGGCCTTTACCACTGGGCCACTACTACTCTGAAACCAAACTTTCTACTTAATAAGAATATTCTTTATTACAGATGACGTTACCGTACAACGCACTAGGTAATACCATCAGGTACCCACAAAATTACCCAATGCAAAGTTTACGTTCACTGCTTAGAACCCAGGCTATCAGGCGATCACATCTCGCGGCTTATAGGAACGTAAAACTAGCTCCGTTTATGAGCCAACTTATTAAACTTATGTAGTTTCAGATGGGTGAATGGGATTGGAACATTTGGAACATCACTATCTCGCTAAAAGCTGATGTCGATGTTTTCTGTACTGATGTTATCTGTTTAATCAACAAATGTGTTCCTGCTTTGTGCAAAGGTGCAGCTTTTGCTAAAGTTTGGGATGCTGGTTTTGATTTAAAACATTGATATGCTGTAGTGAAAATAACTAATAGTAAATAGAGTTAGTACTACGTGGAGACTATTAAAACATACATGACAAAAAAACTGATTTAATACAAATAGACACCATACATATATACACCATACTCGTTTAGATACATTCATACATACATCATCAACATCTACGCCCAAATGAACGCCCTTGACTGCCAGTGCGCCGTTTCGTTATCCGAACATGTAATAGTTTGTTTTTATTTTTAGCAGTACGTAATATGACATAACATTTAATAGGCGTAATAGCCCAAAGGTTTGCATGCAGCTGAGATGAGAATGCTAAGAGGGATGTGTGGTGTTATACGATATGATAGAAATGAGCCGTGTCTCCTGCACGTGTTTTTCGAAACCTTACAAAAAAACGTCAAAACAAAGAGGCGTGGCCATACACATTTTTGTGTATGTCGGAGTTATTCGTTTATTCGGAACGCCAGCGCCATCTCGTGGCGCTCGACAGAGTCTAGCCTGAGTTCGTGGGGGGACGAGAGCTACAGCTACAAGAACGGTGTGAGCAGAGCTCTCGGGAGGATCGAAACATTGGACATCGTACGAACAACATGTGCTCAGAAACTGTCGCGTTCCGTATCGTTGAGTTATGTGAGTGTGTGATTCGCTAGTGTGACTGACTTGTTCGTGAATTGTAATCTGATTTGAACTGTAAACCGTTTTTCTATCGTGTTATAACCAACACTACCCATAATACGCCCACAGTAATTAAAATATGCCCGATGTTAACGAGAGACAGATATACCTTCTCCGTCATCAGAACTGGGATTCGTGTTGGTTCATTTACAAAATGAGAACGCTTAAAGTGAAAGTGACCGTTAACATTTGAAAACCAAAGTGCACACATGCGAACGCTTATTAAATAATACTGTGGATCTGTCCAAGTTCGACCCAGATAATGCAGATACGGATGCGCGAGCATGGTACATGTTGTTTTGGGCATAGGCTGTATGCAGAAATACCTTTGCTGAGTGACGCGACTGTTGCACCTACCGCCATGTTTGAAAAAAAAGACTGTCTCTAACCAGCGTTTGAGTTCTAAGTATCCCGTTACCTTAGTTAGAACACGGCGCAGTATAAGGCGTGTGCAAACGTAACAGTGCACAACAGCTGATTTGTGTTTTGCCGAAAATTCACTGCAAGATGGTCAATTTGTTGATGGCAATTTGTTGTAGGTAGTCCCCGTTTCTAAGCACACACACACGTGTGTGTGCTTAGAAACGGGGACTACCGAGATGACGACTAATAGAGAAGTATGGAAGAAAATGACATGATGCGCCGACCCCAAAGAAATTGGAATAAGGGCAGGAGAATGATGATCAAAGTCCTGCCTGACTGACTGACTGACTGACTGATATATCAACGCACAGCCTAAACCGCTGGTCCTAGAGACATGAAACTTGGACGGTGTGTTCTTATTGATGGTACTAAGAAAGGGTTTTTCGAAATTCCACCCCTAAGAGGGTGAAATGGGGGGATTTTGTTTGTATGGAAAATCTTATTCCTTGAGTTATAATAAACTTGAAACCTGGCACCAATACTAATCTAAGTAAATTGTGAAATTTGCCATTTTATGTTTTTCTAAACTACCCCCTAAAAGGGGATTGAGGGGCTTTAAAGTTTGTATAAGAAGAATTTTAGCGCGCGGTCCATTTATCTCGAAACCCACTATTTATACCTACGATCGAAAGTAAACAATAATGTGTATCAGGGTTTTTCGAAAATTACCCCTGACGGGCTGAAAAGGGGTAGTAATTTTACAGGGGAGGATTTTACTGCATAGCTTGATTAACTCGAAAATTAGTATAAATAATCTTTTTTTTTTTTTTTGTGGATGGGAAATCATCAAATGACTCCTCCCGCTCTGGGTGGAGCAGAAGGGAGTGTCAGACTCTTACTGACTAAAACCCACCCGTGTTCCTTCCTTAGCCCTTTATGTACCAGGGCAGCGGTAACCCTTTCGGACGATCCCGCTACCCCGGCAGGCTTCGGCCCTGTCGGGCCCCGTCAACTACGCTGACATCTCTTTGAGGCGCGCGTGGAACACAAACACGCCGTCCGGCACGGGCCTGGTCCTGATCGGACGGAGAGCTACCCATTGCTCTCCGCCCGCAGGCCCGCGCCTACGGTGGCCGGGAGTCGTCACGCGGCTCCCGACGCCCGGAGCGTCTCCCTCGGCGGCTGAGGCGTGAGGCGTGAGGCGTGAGGCGTCTCCCTCGCCCATCCCGCCACCTCCTTCGCTAGCATGACTGCTTCGCAGAAGGAGGTGACCGCCTCCCACTACCTCTCGCCCCGGACCATGGCTTGCACCAGGGCCGGACGCGAGAGGTCGCCGCCGCTGCCGATCGCCTCTACGAGGACACGGCGGTGCTCTGCCCAAGCGGGGCAGACCTCCACCGTATGCTCCACCGTGTCCTCTGGGCGATCCTCGCAGTGGAGACACCCGGGCGTCTCCTCCCGCCTGATTATGTGCAGGAACCTCCCGAAACATCCGTGTCCGGAGAGGACCTGCGTCAGGCGGTAGGTGAGAGCGCCGTGACGCCTCTCTAGCCACTCCTCAAAGAGGGGTCTTATCGCCGCTATCGTGGCGTGCCCTGCGCTGGGTTGCGATAGTCGCGCCTTCCATTCCACCATGAGACCGCGCCGGAGGTCCGTCCGCTCCGCAGCGATTTGCCGCGGGTGCAGAGTTTCCCCCCGACGTAGTGCCTCCGCGCGCCAGTCATACAGGCGCGCGAGGACTATCGCCTCCAGATCCCATGGTGGCAGTCCGGCAAGGAGGCTTGCTGCCTCGCCCGAGATCGTGCGGTACCCCCGGATTAGCCTTACGGCTACCACCTTTTGGGGCGCGTTCAGGTAGTGTGCGGCTCGAAGCCGCAGTGAACGCGCCCATACCGGGGCCCCATATAGGGCCATGGACCGCACGACCCCCGCGTAAAGCCTCCGGCAGGAGGCGTTTGGCCCCCTCAGGTTGGGCAGGAGCCGCTTTAAGGCGGCCCCGGTCCGTTCCAGTTTGGGGGCCAAACGTCGGAAATGCTCGACTAAGTTCCACCGGCTGTCGAGGACGAGACCCAGGTATCTCATCGTCTTCTCGACGCCGATGTGAACCCCTCCTACCATTAGTTGGGATCCCGAAGGCATAAATAATCTTTGAGTCAAGTTATGAATACATCCCAAACGATCTTTTTTAAATCCACCTCTGTGGGTGTGAAAAGCGGGGATACAGTTTATATGAAAAATCTTATTCATTTAGTGAATAAACTTGAAACTTGGCAAGAATACTCGCCTAAGTAAGTAATAAAGTTTATTGTTATAAGTTTTTCAAAACTACCCCTCAAAGGGGGATATAGGGGTGTTGAAGTTTGTGTGAAAGTAATTGAATGCGCGGTCCAATCAACTCGAAACTCAGTATTAATACTTTTGACAGAAAATAATTAATAATAAATATGTAAAGTTGTCAAAAATTGACCCCTGACGGGGCAAAAAGGGGTAATTCGATTTTTAAGCGGAGGATTTCAACTTGAAACTATATGTTACATTTTCACACCTAAACCACTGAACTTCTGATTTGGCAAAGAGATAGATGGCATCCTGGGGAAGGACATACTTTTTATCCTAGTAGCATGTTCCCACGGGATAATTTCCGACATCAACGCGGGCGAAACCGCGGGCAGAAGCTAGTGGATCCATATAACCCATTTCCAACAATGTAACAAAATGGATTTCAAAATGATATCTTTTTTTTTTGTTTGTAGATGTCATGGGACAATATACAATACATTCCACTATAATTTCAACTCCTTTCTCATATCAGAATTTCATATACCTACCACTGCCACATTAACCACCGTTAAAAACGTTCTTAATTACGTGACAGTAATTGTGGAAACGACCCAGTTAACGCGACATTAAACTGATATTAGAAGTCGATTAAGCTTCCCCAGTCACTTCCTTAGTACGTTCATTACCTACCTACAGTACGTCCGCTAAATTTCTGAACACGAAGTTTACTATTTAAGCATAAAGCATAGCATATTCAGCCTATAATGTTCCCACTGCTGGGTCACAGGCCTCCTCTGTGAGAGGAAGTGGGCCGTAATCCACCACGCGGGCCCGATGATTTGACGTTCTAAAGTGCTTAGACGTTTAAAAGTGCCTTTTATCTGCCTATTTGAAATAAATGATTTGACTTTGACTTTTATGCGGGTTGGCAGATGTCACTTATCTTCGAATTTTTGTTCCTAGGACATGCCGGTTTCCTCACGATGTTTTCCTTCACCGTTTTGAGAGCAGTGGTGATGAAATAATTTACACAAAGTAAAGCGCCTGTCAGGGTTGGAACCTATGACCTACACCTTGTAAGTCGCGGTCCTTTCCGCGGAGCCTCCATTGCTTTCACTGTTTGCTATTTATGAAATATCAAATACAGCATCGAATAGAATGGAATAGTTCTTTTTTTTGCACAGAAAGTAGGTACATGTTACAGATGTTAAGTTTAAAATTATCCTTATACTAACTACCGTAACTAAGGCATGTAAACAGTTTTAGCTATAATAATAAAGAGTCATTAATATATATTATTACCAAATTAAATCAAATCAATATAAGTTTACCATGTCAAGATGAAATTCAGTACATAATTTGAAATAGGCAATACAATACATCATGTCAAGTTTAATAACATGGGATGAAAACAAAAGCATGTCTGACTCCTTCCTCCATCCTTAATAAAATTTACTTAAATGATCCTTTTTCTATTTACGACGAATTTAAAAACTCCAGCAAAAAAAAAGAATGACAACTCTCACATCAAGAGCCTTTTGAAAAAATTACGCCATAAATTGTAAGTAGGTATCCCCCTCGCGGACGATACTCAGACTGAAAAAACATTGAATAACAAGAAAGAAAAATTATATTTAATGCGTACCAGCCGCTTTCCATGACCTCCTTGAGCGCCAAAAAGCGTTAAGAGACCCTTTGTGAACGCTCCGATGTATTTTTTTTTATATTTTTCTTTGTCTCAGCCCAGTTCTGAGCCTTCAGAAGTACCCCGTCTGTTAAAATAAAATATTCGACCCATGAAATAATTGCGGCGGTAATTTTTAGCCCTCATTTAGCAACGTTTTATTATTGCGAGAGACAAAAAATGAGAAAAACTGGTCCTTCGTTAATTCCAGATAATTATTGCGCCTCTGTTATTATCAAATGGTACGTGTTAGAAATGGGCATTTATTTTTGGGTAAATATTTGGGCAAATTATTAGGGTAATTATTTAAAGTTAGAGGAATAAAATTTGTCTCTGGACAAAAACAATTAACCCAAATAAAGTTTACTTGTAGACAATGGCACAGTATTATAATCAATCCTTACAGACTGATAACTGATAATAGATACATACTTAGATAGTGGAAAGGTCTTGATGACCAAAGGTTTTGCCGAGTCACTTTATGGAACGAATATTTTCACACATAAGTAAGGTATTGTGGAAACTTTCCTGAGACCAATATACTATACATACTCCCAAACTACATGGATGTAGTTTGTAAGAACGTATGTACCTTCTTCCAAACTTTGAAAAGCGCACTCTTGAGGAAAAAGGTGGAACTACAGTCGGAGTCCGGAAAGGAAAATAAAATGTGTGAAACGTGGGGAAAGTGAACTTCCACTGCAAAACTTTTCCCCTCGCTAGATGTCACTCTATTGATAACCGCGTTACTCCATTCTCCTCTGCTTCGCCCGAAAGCCACTTGTTGTACTAAATTTGGAAATGCCCGATAGATGGCGTACATCGTTTGAAACTTCATCGTCCAAGATTGCGTGGAAAATTGGGAGCGCAGTAAACGATTAAAGTAATAACAATTATTTCCCAATTGCAGTTATTACAATTTTCACCGAATATAACAAGTGCTGTGTTCGCTGAATTTGTAGGTTATTTTTAATTATAAACGTAACGTAATAAATTGATCACGCGCAAAATAATAGTTCCACGTAAAAGTTAAATTAAACATAATTCCCTTCATTAAAATGAATTAAACTTTTACTAGAATCGAAGCAATTTAAAGAATAAAAAATATATTCTGGCGTTTAACCATATTGCTACTGGTTAGTTAGTTAATAAGAAATATTTGTGTTAATACAATTTTAAACTTCCCTGTAAATATGGTATCTAACCTTCAATTCAATTCTCAATCTATTCAATTCTCCTTTGGTCTATTGTCAAAATAGCTTGACCCTATACTAATCAACTGAACTCATTCTCATCTACAAACATAACGACGAACTAATAAACCACATTAACAAGAAGCAGCTTCATCCTTACACAAATAATACATGGACAGACTAACCAACTCTATTCTGGTCCGTCGAACTGTACTGCAAGTTATCATTGAAGTGTGCCCAGACAGACTGGAGGGTATTTCAACTTTAATCGAGTTGTGGGGCGCATTATGCTTGCATTGCGGTGGCTGCTAGCAGGCCACAATTGGATCTTGATGGGATTACCTACCCCTCTTTGCTAAATCAAGTGCTTGGACGTTGGGGTATAGATCGACGACGATGATGTGTGTGGCTCTTTGATTATCACGACTGTCTTGGTATATGGCTGTCTTTATACATATAGGTGTCAGAAATGCTAAACTTTCAGCCGGTGCATCCTAATCTTTAACAAATGCATATGTAGCTTTATATTGGCTTTAATAAAAAAGAACCATTGGCTAGATTGTAATTTACATTATTTTCAGCGTTATTGGCCCCGTAGCTAATAGTAATTTAAATATAACTTAAATTGTTAAGTAGCTATAAAATAAAGATCGTCCAGTAACGTCTTTCTTATTCACTTTATGATAAGGGGAAGACACTTTGATTCCCGGGTTCTGTATTATAACGATTTTCATCGATTTTTTGGTTCTAGGACATGGCGGTTTCCTAACGATGTTTTCCTTCACCGTTTTGAGAGCAGTGCAGCTTTTCAGTACCGTTCTATAAATAGATAGATTGAGAAGCAATTTATTCAGTGCACTCAGAACACATAGCGCAATATACAAAAGCACAAATAAATGATAACAAATGAATACCCCAGAACAATGAAATCGCTATCTGTTCACCCAATAAAAGTGAATCTCCGTCAATGGCTTACAATAACAGGCTATAGCACAAGACTCGTACCTATGTATATCAAAGCCTTTTTAAACAACAAAGATAAATGATTTTATTTCTGTAAGTAGGTTATACAAACACATTTACACGTCAATCATATTTAAAAAACTAGATGTTGTCGGCGATAAGGACGCCTATCTGACTACTCTGATATTATTACTTACCATACCAGGGTTTGAAAGGTAACATTGACTAAGCGACATAGGGCTAACTTTACAGGAGAACAGTTTAAAGCTTAACTTATCATATAAATTATTCATAAATTTTGCATTATTGGGCAATTTCATTAGTCTATTTAAATATTATTAGACAATTTTGCCTTTCAAGGGTCGATATATGTAACTGAAGTGCACCTATGTAGTTAGAAACATTCTGGTGCATTTATTTTCTCTAACCAACTATAGTGGACTCTTGGACAGTGAACTACTTTAGTTCCCCAGAGGACCACGACCTCGGGTCAGGTCCGCTTTAAAAGCACTTTGTGAATTTTGACTTACTACTTAAATTTTTAAGCTTTTTACGAGTACCTAAAGAGCACTTGGTAAGGTGAGGTAACATATTAGTCAACGCAGTTTTTTATTACTTTTAAAATGAGTTATACTTATGTCCTGGGTCAACTCGTATTCACGAAAATTAAAAGAAAAAAACACGTAGATCGGATACGCAATTCTCAAATTATGCGTGCACTAACGGAATTACAGATACTTAGTGGTTGTTGCATTTTATTATTTGCAGGTCACGAGGTTTTTTTTTTTGCTCTAACATAATCAAAGTTACCTACCCACTTATTAATTCTATTACTTAATACTTTTTAGACTTGACAATCAGTTAAAGAAAAAGAAAGAAAATACATTTATCTGCGGCGAACATGAAGCATAAAAAGAACATCAACACAAAAAAAAAATAACAACAGTTGTTCATAGTAATGAGTGATTTGAATCAACAAATGACTTCCATCGTCCCCGACCTCGCCAGGTTCACATCCATGCCATCCTTTCATTCTGAAAAAAGTTCAAACACAATACGTAATAATTAAAATTATACCATACCAAAATCTCAACACCTTACCTTTTAGCAACTCTAGTTTATGAAAAAGATAGGTACCGTTTGGATACTGTTCTCGTTGATCAGCGTCAGTGATTTCCCCAAAATAATTCACGTTAGTAAAACCATAGCAGCTGAATAAAATTTCTCTCCTACCTACAGGATTAAGATTGTGTCCAACTCTTTTCTAAGAAAAGAAAAACAATAAGTTTATTTGCAGTAAATAAGACGGCTCTGCGTCACAATCACAAGTACAAAAATCAACAAGTTGGGGCAAAATATGTGTCACATCCACACAAAACGGCCATCGCTCAGCATAATGCTACGACCCTATGCGAGACAGAGCCCCAGCGCTGGTTTACAAACAATCACTCCACAAAACAACTTCTTTCAAAGACAAACATCTTCTAAACTAAAGCTCAATTACTGCTCTTTGACTTCAGATATCGAGTGCTCAAGAAATCTCTCGTCTAATTGACTTTCTCGAGCTAATTGGCTTTCTGTAATTACAATAACAGTAATTGCATCTATTGCGAAAGAAAACAAGGGACAAAAACAATTTCCCTATTTATAAAACTGTACTATCTGAAAGAAGTAGTTTTAAATGGGATTCGCCGTCGGTTTCATTTTCAGAAACCTCTGAACCGTCTCCATACTCAAGTGGGAAGGTGTAAATCGAACCTCGTAAAGTCAGGTTACTTTGACGAAACGGCAGCAGGGTGTGGATGTGGAGCTGCGTCACAAACTATGCTCCACCTCCTATACTGCCCTTTGTGCCCCAAAACATAAAGCCAAAGTGACCTCTGCGCTGCCATCGAAAGGGCTGTAGAAGTGGCGATGTTTTAGGCTAACACAGTTTGTCGTCCCAGCAACACGAAGAGGAAGAAGATTTTCATGATTCTCATTTTAATTTAGCGTTAAAATAGAAGTCATTTTTGCGCAATATTTCCTATTTTTCACTGTCTACTAGGTACGCTAACATTGTAAGTTTAGATCAGTTTGTACTGCATGCAGCAAGCAAAACTTTGATCAGTGCTTAATGATCTCACTAGACGTTATCTATTCACCAAGCGTACGGTTATAGATTGCAGCGTAGCCTAGCCTTTTCCCAACTATGTTGAGGTCGGCTTCCAATCTAACCGGATGCAGCTAAATACCAGTATTTTACATCGAGCGACTGCCTATCTGACCTCCACAACCCAGTTACTGGGTAATACGATTAGAGCGTAGTATACAGTTGCGAATGTAATTAAAGGTAAGCCTATCTACATGCTTAACTTGCGTTAAAAATACAAGTAAACCGTAAGCCCATACTATAATCCAGGTACCTAACGCGTTTCTAAAGTAAATATTCCCGAACAAGTACACGTACGTTTTGTGTTTCACTTCGCTCCGTAATCCGTAAACGTTGTAGTCCAAGTATTAGAGTAACACCAAACGTAAACCGGTAAGTCCATAGTGCTAAACCGAAAATGTGCTCACGTGGACCTACGCAAACAAATTGCAATGTATGTAAACAGAGGCCGCTAGTGCCCCAGGCCCCGCACACGGTAGCGATTTTCGTCAATCGCCCGAAACAAAGAACCGGGGTGAATATTAAAGGGCTGTGACACTTGAGCCGGTTTTTCATCAGGCAACAGACACCAGTGTGCCTCTTTCAAACCCTCCTTTTGAGATCCCGCGCAAGATTAGGCACTAGTTCTTATGGTGTGACCGTAGTGATGTAGCAGGAGTGTTGAGATTGTAAGCCGAAAAATGTATCGATGGAATTTAATGTATCGAACAACCGAGCGCGTTGCGATTAAACTCCATCTGCAGATGGTTATCACATTAATGGGTTTTTAATAAATTTTCATAGAATACATTTAAAGCATTTTATGAAAGCATAGGTTTTCAGATAAATGAAAATTAATAATATTTTCTACAGAATCAGTTGCCTTAACCATCAAAAGCTCAACGATTAACTAGCATCCTACATACATTTTCAGTAGTCTGTAATTTTGTAGATAAGCAGTACCAACTACCAAGGTTTAACCCCCAAGTAGGCATTTAATATTTCGCAACTTTACAAAACGCACGCATTTTTCTATTCCTTTCGTCTAGTCTGTTTGTGTGTGTACATAAACTGTTAAACAATAAAATAAATAAATTGCTTATGTCTTTTAAAGCCCATTAAGTATTAACGTGCAAATTGTCGACACCCAGCACATCACTAGCTCGTTATTGCACGTCATCACTAGTATAGAGCGGCACGACGCCCGCCACTCGACACCGCGATGATTCAGCATTCTCAATCCAAAAGCCTTTTACGATTCCTCTTTCATTCTCACCGAGTGAATTCGACTCTCGTTCCCACGCAGTTTTGAACGCGACTGTACTAGAAACTATTCGACAGTTGTTGGTTGATGCTCATTTATTAATTGGTCGCCAGAGTTGAGTCATGCTTTGGTTTGCTCATTTGTGAACTTTGCCAAATATTTTTTGTAATGGTAAGCTTGAGTGGAAAAAAGAATGGGCGGGCTTTACCCGCCGTTGTTACACAGGCGCCTTTTTTTCTCGACTAGCTGAACTGAAAAGTTATGTAATAATTTTAATCCATACTAGTATTATTATAAATTCGAAAGTAACTCGAGTAACTTAAGTCTATTACCTTTTCACGCCAAAACCACTGAACGGATTTCGATAAAATTTGTTAAGCAGATAGCTGATGACATCTTAGGGAAGGACAAAGCCTACGAGAATTACCCCTCTGTTTGTCATGTTTGTTTGACCAGACAAAGAAAAAAAACGGTGCTTTCATAGAACCTCCCGGAACGTGACGAAAAATTCCCGCGAAAAAGTTTTCAGTGAAAAGCTTTATAACAAAAATCTGTGTAGCCAAAGAATAGCCCCGGTTTTGTTCCAACTAAAGCAAATTGGCGGAATTGGGCCATTCTGCATTGTTAACCGAACTTTGTTACATTACAAAGTTTTACACTGACCGAGCAATTTAAGTTGGTGACTTACTATTGGCTAGAATCCGTCTTAACTGGACCATAAACGGATTAAACGGTTAATTTCACGTTTATTTCCTAACTAGCTGCGCCCCGCGGTTTCACCCGCATAAGTTTTGATCCCGTGGGAATATCGAGATAAAAAGTATCCTACATGTTACTAATCCTGGTTATAAACCATCTGTGTGCCAAATTTCATCCGAATCCGTTCAGTAGTTTTTGCGTGAAAGAGTAACAAACATCCATCCATCCATCCATACAAACTTTCACGTTTATAATATTAGTAGGATGGTTTCAGACCCCTACTGACATTTCAAATTCATATATAAAATACTAGCTTCCGCCCGGTACTTCGTCCGCGTAAAATGTCTTGTTCCCCCGGCCCACTTAGTCGCATCGCATCGCCTACCTGCGCTTTTACTTCGTTTTCGCTTAGCGTTCTTTCTGACTTTTTTTCGTTTTGCTTGGCTAAAGGGCGCAATGTTAAATAGCCTATAGCCTTCCTCAAGAATTGGGCTATCAAATACAAAAATATTTTTTTTAATCCAACCTGCAGTTCCAGAGATTAGCGCGTTCAAGCAAAACCTTTAGCTTTATTATTGGTACTAGCTGCGCCCCGCGGTTTCACCCGCATAAGTTTCGATCCCGTAGGAATATCGGGTTAAAAAGTATTCCATATGTTAATCCTAGTTGTAAACTACCTGTGTGCCAAATTTCATCCAAATCCGTTCGGTAGTTTTGGCGTGAAAGGGTAACAAACATCCATCCATCCATACAAACCTTCACGTTTATAATATTAGTAGGATATCATCGATACTGATAGCTTTATTATTAGTATAAATTACGTAGAATAAACCTGCACTACTAACAACAATTTTGTTTCCCAGAGAAAACAAAATAAAATTACTTATACCTGTCGGTTTTATGGCTAGTAAAAATTTTGTCAACTTTATTATATAAAAAAAGTCAATAATATCACATAAAACGTTATCAGTTCACAATTATTATTTAAGTGCAGCCATTTCAGTTTAACTACCTATAGTAAATAATGCATGGAACATCAGTAGGTACGGTTGCTTTTTAGCAACCGTTCCGTACCTCCTCCGTTATCCGTACCTCCTTTTGGAGATAAGGGTTAACGCCTCGCATATATGTGAAAGTGCATGCACATAATGTAAACGACGTATACGTCAGCATGGAAGATTCCAAAAGCTTCTCCGCAACCGAGACACACCCTCTTTAGATTTTTCTCTTAAGTTTAGCTTTAACAAGAAGAATGTCACTTTAATATTTTCTACGAATTACGTTATATTTCATCATCATCATTTCAGCCGAAAGACGTCCATAGCTGAACATAGGCCTCCCCCAAGCACCTCCACTTCGACTGGTTCTGTGTTTCTCGCTTCCAACGGGTTCCCGCGGCCTTCACAAGGTCGTCGGTCCACCTTGTAGGAGGCCTTCCAACGCTACGTCTTCCGGTACGCGGTCGCCACTTCAGAACCTTTCGGCCCCATCGGCCATCTGTTCTGCGAGCAATGTGCCCACTATGCCTACTGCCACTTAAGTTTGGCAATTACTTCAAAACCGAGGTTCTGTTCTGTATAAAACGGGTTGCTGGGTGATTCCAGATTATACACAGCTAAATCAATAAATCTGCCTAGCTTTTTCACAACTATGTAGGGCTTCCAGTCTAACCGGATACAGCTCAATACCAGCTTTACATGCAGCGCCTGCTTATCTGACTTTCACAACCCAGTTACTGAGTAACACCATCTACGAATATTCCCGATGCATCTTTTTATTATACGATATTATCCTTGAGTACCTTCCTATTAACTCTAGTCCAGCATTACCTAAGGTGATTCCTTTAAGCCTGATAACATAGCCCCTTGGTTCAACCAGATTACATGATAACCGTAACCGGGTATCGTGTTATCTGGTTGTCATACTTTTGGGCTTCTGTATATACCCAGCAAAATAAATCTTAATAAATCCCATATCGCGGAAAAATCTTAATAAAAATATAAGCATCAGTCAAGTGAGTGGTATGGGGCAAATGAAAAATGGCGATTGCCATTAAAATGTAAATGCACAATGGTCGCAGGCGACGTTCGTAATTACAACGTTCAACTTACATCCATCATCGGGCAAATGGCTGCTTCCATTTTTATTGCGTTCAACGGAACGCAATAGTATCCTTATTTTATGTTTTGATAGAGTATGATGATACAATGTGATAGGTATTGTCCATGTTGTGTTTTTTAAGCTCTAGTGTCTTATACTGAGGTTCTTCAACCCTTAATTGCGTAATACACTACCAATCACAATCTGAATTATTTTGAAGCATTTTGAATCCATTGCTTCATATATGTTGGAAAAAATTGTCTGCTCAACAACGTTAATAACGCAATGAATTTTGTTGAACTGTCAAAATGAAAGCCATTTCTACTGTTAGCGTGTTACGCAATTTCCTCGCTGTTCAGGTTAAAAGCGATGTCGTAGGTACAGTGTGAATCACAAGCAAAAGTTCGTCAATAGTAAAAATCGTCCGGCTCGCTACTTGTCTACGTCTGGATACGGCTCCGCATCGATGCCAATGCGGTGAAGGTGTCGACTGCCAC
Source organism: Apamea epomidion (assembly GCA_947507525.1). Lineage (NCBI taxonomy): Eukaryota > Metazoa > Arthropoda > Insecta > Lepidoptera > Noctuidae > Apamea > Apamea epomidion. Next base: position 8,298,430 of record OX382238.1, on the reverse strand, counting down.
GGACACCATGGCTTATGCTACAGTAAAAGCGCAGGCCGGATAGCACGGCACGCCAGCATCAATGACATCATCCGTCGTACTCTTGTCACCGCCGGGGTGCCAGCTGTTTTAGAACCCAATGGCTTGGCACGCGACGGTGGGAAGAAACCAGAGGGAAGGACCATAATGCCTTGGAAGGTAGGTAAGCTTTTGGTGTGGGATGCAACGTGTGTCGACACCCTTGCGCTATCCCATCTTCCAAACACGGTGGGCTGTACTAGGGCATCGGCTGCAGGTGCGGAAAACCTCAAACGGAACAAATACTCCAATCTCTTTGGAACTTATATGCTCGAGCCGTTTGGGGTTGAAACACTAGGGCCATGGGGTCCGAGTGCACACTTGGTGTTTCGAGTCAACGCTAAGGGGTTGGTCGATTCTTCACGTGACCAGAGGGCTGGCCTATTTTTTGGACAAAGAATCAGCATTGCCATACAACATAGCAACGGGCACGTTTCCTATTGACAGCGATGCGGACGAATTTTTGATGCCCTTTGATTATTTCCCCTCCTTTTTATATACTTGTGCATTATTATTATTTTAAGCTTCTTAAATAATATCTACAAATAAATCTATTATTCTTTATTTATTATATACCAGGATTTTCGATAGTTAAATAAATCGAAAGTTAATACAAAACTAATACCAAAATCAACTTTTAACTTTGGATAAAAGTATCGATAAAAAAATGATGTAAAAGTAATCTTAGGTTCAAAGGTTCAAAGGAAATTAATCATAGAATGTTAGATTTACCGGTTCTATTTTTATCTAGCTTTAAAAGTGTATGTAGGACTAAAATATAGGTTGAGCGATTCAAACGCAGGTGTTAACTCGGATCCTTTGTGTTATACACCATCAAAGGGTTCGCGCTAACAAGTAATATGACCATTATAGTTCCGCTCAGTTGTTTGTACTTAGGAGTATATACAGGTTTGATATAAATATATAATACATCACGGTGCAGGAAACGGCACAACCTAGTTTTGTTACGAAGTTACTGGAATCACCGATACGTCTACGAATAAGAGTAAGTATGGCTGGGTTGTTACTTTATTTATATGTTGTGCCAGAGAAAAATTGGGTTGTTCCGTTTATCCATGCCAAAAAATCCACCCTAAGGTGGATACGCGGAAACGCATGTCCGAGATTCTACCCTAGGCCTAGTTGGATAAACGGAATTTATAGGCGGAATTTTAGGGTGGATTATCAGACATGCGGTTTTGCGTATCAACCTTAGTGTGGATTTTTTGGGGTGAATAAACGGAATACCACCACCATACCACCATTATCACCACCATTACCATTTATTACCGGGCCTCAAGGTTATGCCTAACGCCTATAACCGTCGCAGTTAACATTGTAAACTACTACACTACTACTACATTGTGTACTATAACATTACATTGAAAACTACCTTTTCGTCTGAAAATTAATCAAACGACCAGGTACCGCGGTGATTTAACCACTAGACTAACCAGACAACTATGTAGGTATATCCAATATCGTAAAACAATCTTAACTTTATCTAAATAACGACGATTATTTCAAAGAATCCTATCATAATATATCCTATCTCTTGAAAGAATCAAAAACTATTTCTACGAAGGAAATATAGATACGTTGGAACTTGGAAGATGCGTCGAGACGAAAGAACCTTTTATTTTGATACACCTCTCTGCTTATTGCATATTTATGGAACTTTTCGTGTATTCACTACAACAATCTTCTAGGTAAGAGACAGGAAAATGGAATTGAAGGGGCTGTAGTTTGCTGTGTTGTGGAGAAATGAGTAAATATAAATAGAGTAGATAAATACTCGAATACTTTTGCGTACTTTGAATGCGTACTGGATACTACAACCAGAAAAAACAAGGAATCTCCTCCTACTTTTGAAGTCAGTTAAAATGAAAACGTAATGGGCAGACTTCTCGCAGTCGGCAATCTCAGCCATGCCACATACAAAATGTATTGGAGATAGTTCGACATTCTAATGAATTAATTTAAAAAAAAGAAAGAAAATACGTTTATTTGCGACAAACATGACGCATAAAAACGGCATCGCTCAGCATAATGCAAACCCTATACGAGATAGAACCCCAGCGCTGGTTTTCAGCGACAGCCGGCGTTGAGATGACGTCAACCAGTGCACCATACGATTATTTGATTATTTTAATTGTGGTCCGTGAATCCATCCTAAGCCTATAAATTCCGTTTCTCCAACTAGGCCTAGGGTGGATTCTCGGACATGCATTTCCACATCCACCTTAGAGTGGATTTTTTGGGGTGTATAAATGGAATAACCCTTCACGTTTATAATGAACATAATTAACATACTGAGACTTCGATAACTGATAAGGCGTGAAGTGTGCAGTATATCTAATATTTGCCATGCTTTTATAAGTAAGGGTAAGGGACCCACTCAAATAACACATAGTATTAAGTTCATTATACATATTATAACTATAGGTACACCACACCTACAAAATCTTAACCCACAACTTCCCACCGACACCCAGACTCGGTCCCACAACTCAAACAGTATCACACTCGGTATTAATGTACCGTGAGTGAAGCACAGTAGAACTTGCTCTAAGTTATTCAACACTTGCACCACCGAGACGTGTCTACAGTTCGACGTTCCCTACAGGAACGGAACGATTCGCTCTCGGTAAATTATGAACACGTCAACGTTTGTGTTTACTTTGGTTCATATTCGTGGGTATGGGCAAATTTGGGGGCTCAAAGTGGTCCTAACTGTGTAAAATTGCCGCGACAATAGTGACGTTACCATATTATTTTGATTTAAAAGAGTGTCCGTGGAGTTTCTTGCCCGGTCTTCTACATAGATACCTAATACGTTTTGGAATGGACCTGCCTGACTGACCGACCCCTTGACAGTTCAAAAGTTCCTGTAATTGGTTTATTTGAAATAACTACTTTGAGTTTCAGATGTCGACGACAGTGCTCTCTTGCAAGGCTCAGGGATTTAACCCTAGGTCTTGAACTACTTAAAACAATTTTAACACTCACACACTCACATTCTTTCAACTTTCATAGAATTAGTAGGTATAGGCACTATCAACCATCCGTTACCCAATCATCAAGTAAAACTATCAGACTTCTTCGATAATGCAGTAGGAATATCTGGGAATATCGACCAAAATCGAGTTAGCATCGAATGATTTGTACGTGCATACGTATAACGGCTCGTAACTACGTTTATTGAAACGTAACGCGCACGCTTGTGTCAGCCAAGCGATTTGAGAACAAAGGAGGCGGACGGTAGCGCGGGCTCTTTTCAAATATTCCTCCATTACGGGATACACACCGATCTCTGTTTTGAACACCATTTGCGTTGATAACATTAAATAAAGCACTATATTTTTTACAGGAAACTGTTTGCATAATCAGCCTTTACTATTCCCACTGAGGGACACAGACCTCATCTCTGTGAGAGGGAGTGGGACATAATCAACCACGTGAGCCCAGTGCGGGTTGGGTGAAGAGAAACTCGTGATTAACTTACTTTTAGTATATGTACTCGTAAAACCGATAACATAATATATATTTATAGATTTTTATCTACAAACAACATACATAACTAGTAGTTGACCACACAACCCTTTTTTTTTGCGGATGGGAAATCATCAAATGACCCCTCCCGCTCTGGGTGGAGCGGAAGGGAGTGTCAGACTCTTACTGACTAAAACCCACCCGTGTTCCTTCCTTAGCCCTTTATGTTCCAGGGCAGCGGTAACCCTTTCGGACGATCCCGCTACCCACCAAACAACCCTTAGCATTTCGTCACGCCCGCCTGTCTGTCTCTCCGTCAGCCAACTTCTCTGTCTGTCCGTCTTCGTAAATCCTCGTAAAATTCCACTTAGCAATTTTAAACCAGTTTATATGAACGTGAGCATAATAATACTATAAAACTTAAGCATTTACGTGTTAAATGAAATAATGTGCGCCCGTGTGTATTTCCCACTGGCCGAACGCCCGCGTCCGCTTGCAAACTTTACCGCCAATTTGTTAGCACCTCACAAAGCAACCTCTTTTAATATTATTCTGCGAGGCAGGGAACCCTCTCAAATTAAACGCTACAATATAATATTTGTGGCATTATGAGAAGCTTGCAAACTGGATGCTATTCCCGAGTATTTCCTCTCGACTTTTTTGTGAGTGAGTCAAGAATGGTGTAGCCCGAATTCATTTGTTTGTTTTAATGTTAAAGTTTTTAAGAGCTGTAACAGTTTGTGATTATTACGAAACACGTGTTTTGTCAGAGAAGTAAAAAGTATTGATATATAAATTACATAAAATGTTTTATTGACAAATAGTATGAATAGGGAAAATATGTTAATAATTTTCCGTATTTTGTCCCCTAACGTTACCAATTTTCGTATTGTCGTGTCGCTAAGAACAAATACTTACTACAACAGCCCCTACTGGAAAATCGTTTCTATACAGGGTGTACTCTTAATCACAAGCCATCGTGAATGAACATACATTGCAATAAGACACTGTCTGAATTTCACGCAATTAATTCAACATTGAACAAAAAAGTATTTCTCAGTTCGTTTATATTATTGGATCTACATAATTGTTTTCGGTTCGTGGGTAAAAACCTACCTAAATATATTAAGTCTTCGCTAAAAACACTCTATTTAATATATTAAGTATATATATCTACATCTACTTACAACTACCGTTACATAAATGCGCTTATACAAACTTAATCTATACTAACATCTATGGGGGTCATTGTACTCATCATCATCTGAAATCGTGAAAAAAAAATCAGTTGATCCATAGATTTATGTTCGCATAACTCGATATAATGTATGGATCGACTGATTTTTTTTTTAAACGATCAAAATTTAACGGTGTATGAATTCCTTGTGAATTCACTCAGAGAACTACAAAATAAGTCCGTCTCACTCGCTATGAGGTAAATCAACCTGTACCTATACCTCACCTTTTGTTCAAGTAACAAGTGTCTTCCGAAGTAGCTATTAACTACTTCAGTGACTGAAGAGAGTCGACAACGAGGTCTCATTTCTACAAGAATCCGAGGGTCGAGGGTCCAACGTCTTTTGTGTTTTCCCTACGCTTCCAACATTCATTTTCACAGAAATTACACCACTGAAAAATGCAGGAGTATTGTTGAATTTGATACTGGTGCCGATTCTGTAAGCCCACGAATACATTCCACTATAATAGTATCTACATAACTTTGTATGTAAAACTAAATTTTGACGCCCGTCACGATTTCTGAAGGATATAATGCTGTCTGATCTTATGTTAGCTGTTCAAATTGATTGGTTAGAAGCTTTCAGTAAGACAAAAACTAGAATTAACCGATAGCTGGTTTATGAATGGTTTCAATAACGCATCTACAATTTCATAATTTGACAGCTCCTAATTTAATATCTACCATCTTTTTCTTTTTAGAGTTCCATACCCAAGGGTGCTAATGTCAACGGGGCTCTATTACTAAGCCTCCGCTGTTCGTCCGTCTGTCTGTCTGTCACAGGGCTGTACCAATATGGCCACTATAACAAGAAATTATAAAAAGAAAAAGTTAAAATTTAAAGCGGCTACCCTTACCCGTTTTTTTTTTTTTTTTTGCTCTTTAGTAAATTATTTAATTTAATAAAAAGGCAACTTTATTTTATTTAGCTAACTAACAGAATCGACACCCGCAAGACTCTACAAAGATGGAAATACCATGATGTAATTAAAGGTCTGAATAGTCCTCAGTTATTTTTGCCAGGCGAAAAACTTTCTCGTGCTAACATGTAAGACCATAGAAGGTGGCTAAGTGCAACATTTAGTTGAAAAGCTTTCTGCAGTCCTGCCTTTTGTAATAAGTTGAAATGAAATTGTTTGACAAATAATAGCAGATAGTTTGGAGTGCCGAGTTTGCTTTTTTTTTCTTTGTATTTCAACTGACCTGTTTATTAAACAGAGATTTCATGGGAAAACTGTAAGTACTATGGCGTCGCGTCAGTACGATATTATTGGTGATAAAAGTTTTATAGAATGCATCTGGTTTGTTTCAGGTTGATTATGCTTTGCATTCAAGTTTCGCAATTTTAACCAAAAATCATTGAAAGTATCTTGTTTTCTAGCATACCCCAAATTAAGCAATAACGTCTAACGAAATCAAATCAGACGCATAGAGTATGAACGTACACACTTAACTACGAAATGAATAATAGGCTCCACATCCCGCATCCATCCCTCGATAGTAATACGTCACGTCCCGACGCAGGTCCAATTATTTGCCCAGTTAATTATGTACGTTCAAATCCAGACCGATGAGCCCACACTAAATGACCTCACCGCAACATTCGGCCTAATGTGTATACAATTCTAAATTTCAGGGCAATATCTGGCTCAATAACACTTGCGCCATTAACTCTCTAGCGGAATAGACATCACATTGGCTTTTACGCACCTACTACGAACAAACGCAACGCAATCCCTACCCTTACAACTTATCATACAGTCCAATTTTATTGAAACACGAGGTTTTTGGATCAAGTGGACAAGGCAACCAGAACGTTGCAACCTCCTATAAACCTCCCACGCATTCTAGTCGCTGTCTGTGTTGTAATAGGAGTTAAATTAGTTTACTGCATATGAGCAGTATACCAGACCGATTTATTCTATTTCATGCCGGCACAAATGGCCGACAGTTAGGTTAACTGTTGCTCGCAGTGCTTTCTATCTTTGCTATTGTGTTTTCCCCTGATGTATTGTAAAGCATATTAGTGCAAAAACCAGAATGTATAAATTGTGGCGTGCTCCTGCTACAGTCATAATGTGCTTATCTTACAAAAAAGAGCTGGGGAGAACATTTCCCACAAAATATGGTGCGCACAGAATATGCTACAACCAATTTCACATGGCAAAGAATGTATCATCATCATTTCAGCCGAAAGACGTCCACTGCTGAACATTGGCCTCCCCCAAGCACCGCCACTTCGATGAGTTTTGTAATTCTCGTATCCAGAGGTATCCTGCGGCCTTCACCAAGACATCGGTCTACTTTGTGGGAGCCCTTCCAACACTACGTCTTCCGAGACGCGGTCACCACTCCAGATTCGTAAGAGAACCAAGGCAACCGACATAGTCCGAAGAATTGCCAAACTTAAGTGGCAGTGGGCAGCGCACATAACTCGCAGAACAGATGGCTTATGTGGCCGAAAACTTTATAGGGATGATGATTCGATAATAATAATAATAGAAGGAAGCGAAAGTAATACTTACACTAATTAAATGGCAGGAAAACAATAAAATGGTGCATTTCCTATAAACATCAGCATCCAACAATGTCCTCTCTTTATATCTAACTTGCAATTCCACTCAAGTTGATGATTTGCTCCCCCATACAACTAAATACTAATGTGACAAGACCCTTACAGCTGCCAAACTACAGATAGCGAAGTAAACATAACTGGCCATCAAAAGCCCGTTAGACGCCGTCCACGGACGGTATCAATTCAAAAGTATCAATCCACATAAATTTATGAGGCGATATCCTGTTTATTGCATCGCTGGCCGGAGCGAGCCAATAAAACCGCCTTGTTTTATGTTAAAAGTTTATGAGCAATATTTTATAAAAATAAATAAAATACACAAGGGAGAAACGATTTTACACTCGCATAAATCGCCGAGATGCTTTATGTTTATTATAAACCAGGATATAAGGCGGGTTTTGCTAACTAGGCCGTGAAGTGTCAAAAACGTAATCTTTATAATTTACATAAGCGTAACAATTCCGTAACATGGTATTATTAACTCGCATCGTAAACAATTTGTTGCTACTTTCAAAAGTGACTTTTCTTTGGAAAGATAATTAGGAAAGGAGTGAATTAGGTATTCAATAATAATAATAATTTATTTAATAAATAAATAAAGTTTACAAAAGGTGTACATTTAGACAAGAGTGGCAAATTTCCTATACAATGATAGTGCCTAAAAATAAACTACAACTAAAATATTTTTATTTAATTATTAAATATTTTCATTGAATGGCCAAAAACTAGAATTTGTTAATCAGACAGTTTTCCTAGGAATCACGCTAGACGAGAAATTACAATGGGGACCTCATATAACATCTATTGCGGGGCGGCTAAGCTCGGCCGCATATGCTGTTAGAAAGATAAGACAATTTACAGATGAAGAAACCGCGCGTTTGGTCTATTTTAGTTACTTCCACAGTATTATGTCATATGGCATTTTACTGTGGGGTCTGGCTGCTGACATTGAATCCATTTTTATTTTGCAAAAGAGAAATGTCAGAGCCATTTACAATCTACGTCGCCGCGAATCTCTTAGGGAACTATTTAAAAGGGTTAATATTATGACGGTACCTTGCCAATTCATTTATGAAAATATTATATACGTAAGAAAAAATCAACATCTTTTTAATAAAATAAGTGATAGACATCATTTTAATACTAGAAATAAAGATAAATTAGATCAACCTTTTTTCAGATTATCTCAAGTACATACATCTTTTATGGGGTACTGTGTTAAATGTTACAACAAAATACCTTGTGAAATATTGCAATTAAATGAAAGAAAATTTAAAACTTATATTAAAATTACACTTTGTAAGCAAGGATATTACAAATTAGAGGATTATATCCAAGATAAGAATGCTTGGAAACATGCTTAGGATAATCTCTAGAGTTTAGACAAAATCAAACTTGTCGCTAATGTAATTGTATGATTTATTTTTATTTTATTTTTTCTTTGACATTGATTGACATACATTGTGTAATTACTTAAAATCACACCCGGACTTATTACTCCTTATTAATTTATGAAAATCGTCTACTTTTGGAATGTTTGTAAATATGTGAGCATGTATCTATCACATAGTTAATGTATATGTCATGGATTCATTAATCCATTTTAATTCTTTTACTTATTGTGGTAAAGTAATTTTATTTTTAGGTGCATTGTCTTCACTAAGAATTATATAATTAATGTATGCAAAATATTGTAAAACATTTTAAAAGAGTAACGGTGGAGTTTCTTGCCCATTCTTCTCCATACGAAAACTACCTTTTGGAAGGGGCGACTAGAATCAATTTTATTTTTGACGTTCAAATGTGCCTTTTATGTGCCTATTTGAAATAAATGATTTGACTTTGACTTTATTTTTATTACAAATTCAAGTAGTGATGGTTCGGAATTCGAGTGTTAGGTAGCGACCCACCCGAACTAGGTTTAATTCAAACCTGTGTTTCAGGCCATCGCTTTACATTTCAATTAAATTTGGGAATTAAATTTTTAAATAAAACTAGTATATAAAAATAATTATTTAACAACTCTGCGAAAAAGCAAAATAGTACATTAATACCTAATACTAAGACTATGTAAACATACAAAAGTAAATACTTACAAGGGAATAAATTCAATCATGACAAAATTTCTAGAAATTTTTCTGTGTCTGTGTAATTGAGTAATTATCGCTAAGTAATCTGATAACATTGTACTATATTTTCTAAAGCTTATACTATAGAAGCTTAGTAACTTGTTGAGTCTATTATACAGAAAAGGTCCTAAGAACACATAAAATCGATTAGCAAACGCATGTTTAGTTTGACGCTTTATACAAACCAAGTCCTTCCTTCTCTTGTCGGAAGGTACTGGGTCAAAAGGAAGTGCAGTGTGCTGGTGCAGTACTATGCTTAGAATAAATAATTGCCTTACTGTTAGTACATTACATGCTATATAGAGTAGGTGCGTAGGAAAACTAAAAGGGCGAAAAGCAACCTTTAGAATTGCTCTTTGAGCGCGCTCTAGAGGGAGTAAAATTGTTTATAATATATAGCTTTAGCATAATCGACCTTAATGTTCCCGCTGCTGCACACAAACCTCCTCTCTGTAAGACGGAGTGGGATCATCTATCTAATACACCACGCGAGCCCAAAGTGGGTTGGTGAAAGTCACATGTGACTGAATTTTTAGATTTTAGGTTAGCCGGATTACTCATTCCGCCATTACGCAAAAGAAATTTTTTTTTTTTTAAATGGCAATCGCTTTCAAGGCATTTGATACTTCTACAACTACTTTTTGGTAGCCTATGTCAATGTATTACATTTGTGACTTTTACACCATCGTTATCGCAGATAGTCACTATATCTAGGACCTCTGGCCATCTCATCCACGACATGTAACCAATATTGTACATATTAATTCCATGCCATGCAACGACTTCAATATACGAGTTTTTCGACAGCCAACAACCCATACTTATACTGCTCATAATGCAAGTGATGTTTGGTTGCACTCACAACCTACACTTCAGGCCATCGATATGTCTACAAAACTATAGTATTCATATACAGACTAGTAACAATTACACTAACCCGTATACTGATAGCAGGAACTAGTTAAAAAGTAGTGTTGTGCCGGTATATGCACGTGATGTTGCGTTCAATGGGTTAAGTTTAATTGAAGCCGGTACCGCACCAGTCGAGTGAGGATAGTGAAATAGTGTATGCAAACGTCTAGTGTGCATATACTCCGAATAAGTTCAATCTAGTCAAAAGCTTCCAGCATTGTTGCACATTAAGAAGCAATGATTCATTATTTATATACTTCATTTTAGTTATACTTTATTTTTCTAATGATGTACCCACGACGACATATCAAGCTATACATTTCCAGTTTTATCTGACTTCGCATTGTATAGGCTTTTCGTAGAATGCGAAGTCAGCTAAAACTGGAAATGTATAGCTTGATATGTCGTCGTGGGTACGCTGCAAAGCCCTGAGTCTATTATCTTACTGCTTAGCCGAACGTAACAAAATATCACTACATATATAACACCAATCCAGAAAGCATATAGTTATATCTTTGAATGAAAAAAAAAAACAACCACAAACACAAACCAAATCAATTAAATAATTCCCGAAATTTTTTAGAGATTTATATAAGCATACTAACAAACAGAAAGACTCTGCGTTTCATAGTACGTGTACGGCCTCTTTACGTCAAAACCTCCCGTTTATCTGCCATGAAGTCATTAGTCTCCTCCCCGCAGTATGTTTCGGAAGGAGAATCGTTCAGTGCTTCCCAATAGTTTACCGAAGTACCGAAACTAAGGTAACGGGACTCATCAGTCTTTAAGGGCGAACTATATTTTACCAAGAAGTGATTTATATACTTCCTTTAGACGCGTAGCTAAACGTAACGTTTAGAGGATTTTATTTGTGAACATTTTGATTTGTTGATGGAATAAACATGCCATCTGGTTTACATAATATTTTAAAACAATTGACATGATCGACTTTCTTGTAATCACTTCTGCTAAACTATAGTTACCACATAGGCCAACTAACACACACTTGGCAGATTGATTAGTAGGTGGTCGCGTGAGGGAGAGGCAATCGCTGCACCCTCGCGCGCCTAGCCGCCGCAGGAGACGCCCTGGACGGGAGTCAACAGCCGACTCCCGGCCACCGTAGACGCGGGCTTGCGGGCGGCGAGCTATGGGCAGCTCGCCGCCCGGTAAGGACCAGGCCCGGATCGACGGCGCGTTGTGTTCCACGCGCGCCTCAAAGAGATGTCAGCACGAACTGACGGGGTCCGCTAGGGCCGATGCCGCCGGGGCTGCGGGTTGTTCGAAAGAGATACCGTGGCCCCTGGCACAGGCAACTGAAGGAACACGGGTGGGTTTTAGTCAGTAAAAGTCTGACACTCCCTTCTGCTCCGCCCAGAGCGGGAGGAGTCATTTGATGATGACCCACCCAAAAAAAAAAAGGTGGTCCAAAAAAGGGGTTTTCATTATTTTCGAAAGAATAGACAAATACGCAGAAACATAACAACAACATCGAAAACACTTGCGTATGGTTTCAAAACAAACAAACACAATACATATATCCTATGGGATAGCCCGACTAGTTTTAGGATCGAACACAGCATGCTCAAGAAAGGGTACTCACAAAAGTAATAAACATAAAAAATATCGCTTACAATTTTACACAACCAAACTAAAAGTATTCCTCGCAAGAAAATCTATACATAAATTAAAATAGCAACGAAGAATTTTTGCCGGTTTGTCTGTTTGTCTAAATCTGGATGTATGTTCCAGATTAGTGCAAAAACAACTCAACGGATTTGGATGAAATTAGACACACAGGTTTATAACCTGGATTAACACAAAGCACACACAATTATTCATTCCGGTAGTACGTCACCTTGGGATATTTTCAAACATCGACGCATGCGGAGCCGCAGGCACAGGCTAGTTATATAATATAAAGGTGGCGTGCCGTTAATCTACGAGTAGTTTCAATAAAGCTGTCTTGTTCTTTGTGTTGAACAACAAAGGAATTCCCAGCTCGTGGTGTTACATCGTGGTGCAAGAAACCTTTATATGAAGTGTTAATTTGATCACAGACAACATCGATAGTGCCAGCCCTCGATGCTGTTAGCTGCGTCTCTTAGATAGCTTAGAATGTCGACGGTTGATTGGAATTGAAGATATGGGAAGTTGAAGATTTAGAACATTTTTTTGTGTCTGAGCTCTAACAGATTAGTTACCCAGAATCTAGTCCATCATTCATTTTCATTGGCAGTCTTGTTCCATCCAATGCAGAGTATAGGCCTCCTCTCTTTTGTGCCATGCTTCCCTGGTATGTGCGAGTCTCTTCCAGGTCTCCCTGTCTAGTGAATTTAGTCCATTCCACGAGAACTCAGCGATTACGCTAAGGTTGCTGTTATTGTGGAGTTACCTACAGCAACTCCAATGATGTTATCGTAGTCTGTTATACATCACTCAAGATGTGACCCACCTCCACTTCGACCGGTTCTGTGCTTCTCGCATCCAATGTATTCCTGCAGCCTGCAAAATATCATGAAACAATGCTTCAAGATATTTTCCCACTCCAAGTCTTTCATGTAAATAAAATATTTATTTTTTTGAATTGATACTTTACTATTAAGGGCTGATTTTACCAAAGTCAGATATCTTTTACCCGTGGAATAAAATTGACGTCTGTCAGTTCTAGTATGCAAAAACTCATTTTATTCTTACTCTCAGGATAAGACATATTCTTGGTAGAAAAGTTTGGTCAAATTCGCCCTTTTTCCAAAAGAAAACTATCTAATAATCCAGATGTCGATACACTGACCCTTACAGTATATCGCACAGCTAAAGTGCTGCACATGATACTCTTATTTTTACTGGTTACCTGTTGCCTTTCACTCGGGTCCGTCTGACAGTTATTACGTTACCCATTCCTTATGGCTTCCTACACCCGTATATTCTACCTGCATTCAACTTTATCAAGAGCAGGCGCTTAGTCTTTTTAATATTTATTAAATATTTTAGTTTGAAAATATTTTTGTGGTGTATCATTATTATACAACTGACAAGACAAGGAATATATGTTTTTAATGCATTTAAGAGAAACTCTTTTAAACTCTGCAATTTCGATTAAAACCTCTTAATGTAATCAAACATTTTAATTAATCCGCTATACGAGTATGTTAAATATTTATTCATAAAACTCGACATTAATCAACTCTGCGAGAAATGATAGATACGCGCATGCTGATCACAAATTCATACGCGTAACAATACGCCCTAACATTTTTAATAATGTAAATTGATTAAAACCTTTTTGCGTAAACTCGCTCGAAAAATAAAGCGTAAAAGCCGAGTTTTGGCGTAAATTAAAACGTGAATATCACGAGGCCGGCCATGTTTGAATGGTGCAATGCAATTTACGTCGAGGTACCACATAATAAGCTGTTTACGTAAATCTGGCTTCCGATGAATGTATAATGTAATCAGGGACTAATAACATAAACGTATGCGACCTTTGTGTCCGTCCGGATCGACAATACACCTGGATTGATTGAAATTGTGTTGTGAAAGTGACGGGTTTATTGGAGAGAGCAGCCTTTATGATACAACTTTTTATTTTTCACTTTGGAAAATACAATAGTGGACCATTTACACGTACGGTCAGTTCTAGAAGTATCTTATGAAAATGTAAACAAATAGATCAGAAAACGTACCTGTGGATGCCAATTTGATTTAATTATTTCAATACTTAAACCTAAAACACTTGTTTATTTAATCACTACAAAAAGGTTTTTATTTGACAATTGAGGTTAATTTTTGTAACCTCAATTTTCATCGACGATTTTTCGAACACTGTTTAATAAATGTTATTCAAACAATAATTGTTGGAAAAAGTGGCAATGTAGCAAATTGTAACCTTCCTAATATAGATGAATGTGTCACTAATTTCCTTTAGTTAGTGATTGCGTAAGAACTTAACCTGAATAGAGTTTTGTTTACACTTTTATGAGATACTTTTAAAGCAGATTCTACTAATAGGCCTTGTCACACACAGACAATTTATCCTCTAATTGTTTATCCTTGATACACTAAATAAGTTTCACAAAACACGGAGCATTCGGTATACCACAAAAGAAGAGTTAAAATAACAAAGTCTCCGTCAATTTAGAAGTGCAGGCAGCATTAGTACAGAGAGTTTCAACTTGAATTTATTGGCGCCGGAGAATTCCTTTTGAACTCCGTAACGATCTCTGCGGATGGGTATGTTTTTGCATAACTTTGTTACATTTTACGTCACTGAAGATATAAACAGTTGTAGTGTATCTTGGAATGTTGCTTCTGTGTTTATGTTTTTGTGCTAGTTGATATAAAAAAATCCTTTTCTCTCTTTTCTTCATCATCAAAATATCATCATCATCGTCATTTTGTCATCCACACCCAACATCGGCCACTGCTGAGCATATGCTTATCTACTCTTGTGCCCGTCCCCACGCTCCTGAGGCAGCCATGAAAAGATAACCACTCAAAAAATGTGTGGTTAAACTGACATTACTCTTGGCGTTACTAGCACATTCCATGTTTTAATATTAAAAAGTTTCCATTTTAAAGGTGTTTATAATTTTTTTTTTGTTTCTGGAGTAGCATTCGCGTACCGGATGACTTAGCGTTGGAAGGCCTCAAGGTGGATCGACGACCTTATGAAGGCCGCAGGAACCCGCTGGTTGCGGGAAGCGCAAAACCGATCGAAGTGGAGGTGCTTGCGGGAGGCCTGAGTCCAGCAGTGAACGTCTTTTAGCTGAAATGATGAATCAAATCAAATCAAATTTATTCCTAAATGTAGGTTTCATTACATACAATAGGATATGAAAATATAAGAATCAATAACCTAAAATATTTGATATACAAATGGTGATGATGATATATTTTTTGCATACGCTTGTAATAATTAGGTACCCTGTAATAGTTATTACAGGGTTCGTCGGAAGTTTACACATATAATTAATTATTGAATACCTTTAAACATAGTGTGCAAAGCAAACGCAACCGTTCTACTGACATTAAAATAATAGATTACACCACTTTAATTGGCGATTAATTTTAATTACTCGTATTACAATGGTAATTTGGTGGACGCCAGTACCTGCCAGAGGCATTTTAAATTATGTTTATCGAACGCTTTATTGCTTTAGTATTAAAGTTTAATTAAAATACGACGGTGGTCATGAAAATATCAGTTTTATTAATTCGTTATTACCAAGAATGTTTTATTTTCGGACGGTTATTGTTTTTAAAGGATTCATTGGTCGCTTGTTATGGTATAGGCCTGTTATTATATAGCTGCAGAGAAAAAGGCCTTCTTTCAAACGATGAAGGGAAGAGTTCTGAGGGGTAAGTCTCGTAATCTAATCTCAGCGACAATCAATGTCAAAATTTAAATTACGAAAATTGGCCTTCTGATCACCATGCTTGAAAACCGCGTGCTAAAGATTCTAGCCTATATTAAGGAGTTGATGATCACACGAAGTTTTTTTTTACTACTTATTTCTACTGACCAGTAGAATATGATCATACAAAATTTTAAGGAAACTTCTATACATATATATATAATTTATAGTTATCATCACATTTTGAGCCTAAGTATTCCTATCATGAACATGGGTGGGTTTTAGTCAGTAAGAGTCTGACACTCCCTTCTGGTCATTTGATGATTTCCCATCCTGAAAAAAAAAAAAAAAAGTATGCCTATCGCTGCGTACAGACATGGTCAGACTATAATGATAGTATAAGCTGTTCCTTATGAAAAATACACAATATACACAACAATAAATATACATGATCAGCCTATAATGTTCCCACTGCTGGGACACAGGAGTGGGCCATAATCTACCACGCGGACCCAATTTAACTAATTTATTGTTTACGTCGCCATAATGTTTTAACTATTTTTTAATAAATCTTCCTCGATTTTTGTTAAGATTGAAGAGGGGATAACTCAATCTACACGCACATTGCGGGTTGGTAAATGTCACGTGTCTTCGGCTTTTTTTTTCTACAATAACTGTAGTAGAAGCCTATTCGCAACTTAAGCTTATTCAAAAGGCAATACTCCTCGATACGGCTCGCATTGTGAGGAAGTTCCTGTCTCTGGAGCCCTAACCAGCGGTAGCTTGGACCCTGCTCCCGCCGACATCGGTGGATCACCATTTTTTTATATTTTTTAATGTTTTTTTTTTACTTAATTTTTATATTTAAATATTTAATAAAATAAGATAAGTAAATAAATAAACGACATAATACAGATAAGCGTGACAGCCAATGGGTTAATAGCCAAGAGCCTCGATCAAAACATGAGGAGGCTCGCTTTGGGCAGCTGGATCAAGGGCTTGATTCAGAAAGCGGTAGTTCTGGACACGACTCGCATTGTCATGAAGTTCCTCTCTCAGGAGCCCTGACCGCCGCCGGTAGCTTGAACCCTGTTCCCAATACCGGTGGGATACTATTTTTTAATGTTTTTTTTGATCTTTTGTGTATAAAAATATTTAAAAATGTAATTTGTAAGTATTTAAGTGAAATAAAGGAATACTGTTAATAATACCTTTCTCGCATCTACAATTCCTTCATACAAGGTTATTTCAATTACGATCCATACATAAATGCACATCATTTCTAGCTGGTACATAGTTACGAGTGGCACTCAAGTGCTTATGTTTCGTAATAAACACTATCTGGCACTAAGTACCTCGTAAAGCAAGAAATAGCGGACTCTCGGATAGTTAACTAGATATAGTGGTTATAATCAAATATGCTTGAGTTTCAACGGGAGTTTTGGTTAAGTAAGTAGTGTAATTTTTCTTGAACATCACTGATATCGACGAAGGAAAACATCGTGAGAAATCTGAAGTTATAATTAACTAGCTGCGCCCCGCGGTTTCACCCGCGTAAGTCTCCATTTTGTGGGCAAATCGAGATAAAAATTATTGAATGTCCTAATCCAGGGCATAGTTTACCCATGTACTAAATTTCATCTAAATCCGTTTCGCTGTTTTAATGTGATAGCGTAACAAACAAACATACAAAAAATCAAATATTTTCTCTTTATTATAACACTAGCTGCGCCCGGCGTTTTCAAAGTGCCAAATTTCATCCAAATTTTCAATTCCATTCGTTTAGCAGTTTTTGCGTGAAAGAGTAACAAACCATCTATCCACACAAACTTTCACGTTTATTATATTAGTAGGAAGTAGGATCAGTTTAGATTAGATATAAGTCTGAAATTGCCAATCCGCCTTAAGCAAGCGTGGTGATCAATGGTCATGCAGTCTCTGTATGAGAAGAGCCCTTTGCCCTGCAGTGGAACAATAGGCTGAAATGATTAAGTAAGTCTGAACATGAATTATTATTAGTCTGCCAGTACTTATTACCCTTTGAAAATAAGAGGTCTCTCTCACCTTTAGTCGCAATGCTTACTGAAACAATATTTTTAACGTAAATATTTGTATCCTGAGTTACGAACGCACGAGTGATGTCTTTGAATGAATACACTGAACCATGTCTATTTACATACACAACAACGCCGTACGCTCAGTACCAAAATATGATACCAAATGTAAACACTCGTAATCTTCCGTCCCTTTCCCACAGCGTCATTATGACATTAAAGGTCTGGCGTAGATTGTTTTATAGAAACCTTCCGGCGTAAATTATTTCGTGTGTGCTACAATCGTAGCTCTACGATTCAGTCTCGTAGCGCCTCACGCGGCGTAGCAACAGTTGCATCCGCTACGTGCTACGAAACGGGCGCACTCTACGGAATATCAAATTTTGAGAAGCTACGAAAGTTGCAAATAACAATGTGACCTACTTTCAATTGGAGTTGTTGAAATTACTTTATGTAAAATATGTGACGCTCTTCATATTTGAATAAAGTTTACTGTAATGAAGATAAGTGTGGTGTTGATTGTGGCAATTAAGTGAAAATGGAGAGTTTGACTGTGTTTTATTTTTTATTCTCTTACATAAAAGGTAACAGTGTGATTTTTAAATACGTTATAGCATATTTTATTCTGTTTTTACCAATTATATATTGCGTTGTTTATGAATATCTTGCTCGGTAGACCATACGGTTACGGTACGGGTACGGTTATTTTATTTTCAAATAGATTTTTATATTAAATTACTTATGGAATGGAAATAAGATGATTTATAGTCTTAATTTATACTGTTTTAACATTATTTCAATGAGGCAAAAGCGATTACTTATTTTATTCAATCTATAAAATTATGAATCTAAAATATTTCCAAATTAAAAGTAATTTAACATTTCCATTGACTCCATTCGGTTTAAATTCAACATTCAACTTTCAATTCACAAACATTGAGTTCGGAAGCAATTAAATACCTATTCCATTCAGTTTTGTAGTATCGCGTCGTATTGTGGAGTCGTGATTAACATTATATTCATGAGGTACTGACGTTCGTCTATATAATATTGCTGTTTGTATTGTTCTAATGTATGTTTTGTTGATATTGTTTAATCTTTTCAGTTTAAAGAATACTTAACTATCAATATTTTATGTTTTTTATCACTAAATTAAAGAAATATCGCTCTGATTCCCTTTTTCTGGCTCTGATTTGTTTGGTTTTTTTTTTTTTGATTTATGTATTTGTTTATAAACGGGTAGAAAAAACAGTTAATGAAGTGTTAAACAGTGTTGAAGTGTTATGCATAACTGGCAATATGTCCCAATCCAATATGTATGAATGTGTCCCAGAAGTCGGAAAATTATAATGTCTCCACTTCTGGGACACATGCCTCCTCTCTTTGAGAGGGACCGGGCTGTAATCCACCACGCGGGCCCAGTGCGAGTACGTGGATTAATTATGATTATGAATGGAAATAATTATGGTTCGATGATAATCTTGGAAAATGTTGACTTATAATAGCGATACTGTTAAGCCTCTAGAAGTAAGCTTGCTGATAAATCGGCGTTACTTCTCTGTATGAAAACATAGATAGATAGATAAATAAACCATTTGTTTAATACACACAAAGGACATAACACAACACACAAAAGCACAATTTAATGATAACAAATACATACATACATTTTTCCTTTAGTATTTTTTATTTTACTCCAATAATTTCTCCTATCCTCCACAGTATGCATCTGCCTCCGCATAGTCGGCATATCAGTGCCAACCCTGAAGCAGCGGGGGGAGTCCTCCACCCTAACGTGTGACTACGACCTGGAGGGGGGAAGACTGTACTCCGTGAAGTGGTACCGGGACAATGAGGAATTCTATCGGTACATGCCGCGGCTGAGACCGCCGCAGCACGCACATAAACTGGATGGGGTTAAAGTTGACGTGAGCTTAAAGACTATGAATACTTCTCGTTTCATATTGACATGAACTGTTTTGAGAATAGCTTATGTTGTATTAAAGGGATGACTGAAAGGAATTTGCATTTGAAATGCAGCTGAGGTGAGAATTCTAAGGGATGTGTCAGTCTAGATGTGTGGTGTTACGCAAATGGATAGAATTAAAAATGAGTAGGTCCTTAAGAGGATGTCTGAAAATGGCGCTGGTGACTGGATATCATTACCTGCCTAGCCTTTTCAAAAATATTTTAGAGTTTGCTTCCAGTCTATCAGACGCCTATCTGACCTCCACAACCCAGTTACTTAGTAATACGATACCCCTTGGTAAAACTGGTTGTCAGTCTTTCGCGTTTCTTACGATCCACAAATGACAGCCGGGACCTACGGCGAAACATGCTTTTCGCTGATGACTGAAGTTGTGTGACTCCACATTTTGATGCATGTGGTGCAGAGGAATGAGGAACTCGTCGTGAGGACAGTTTTGAGTATAAATGTGTGTTTTTTTATGACTTTATGAGTGGTGGAGATTAATGAAACGGTGGATAGACTGTGTGAAAGATGATAGGTATGGCCGGAAAGGGGACTGCGGATATGACAACTAATAGAGATGTATACAAGAAGACATGCTGCACTGGCCTCAAATAAATTGGGATTACCTGATGTAGGGTGATAATATCAACAGGGTAATCAATCAAAATTTATTTCTTTACTAGGTGACATTTTAACCCTTCGTATTTAGTATTCGGAACGTGGATCCACGCGAGACACTATGGGTTTTTAATTGTTTCTGTTATTACGGCATTCAACCGCTTAAACCAACTTTAAGTGACAGAACCTCTTCCGCAGTTGGAGAAATCAACAGCACGCCGCGTCCACTTACGGGAACTGACGCTCAAATCTCGAGGATTGTACCGGTGTGAGGTTTCAGAGGAAGCTCCTTCGTTCCACTCAGCGCAAGCCGAAGCTTTCATGGAAGTCTACTGTAAGTAAAAAAGTGCCTATTTTCAATTCGCTAAGGGATGGCAAAGTGCTATTTATGCCCACTAATAAATTAAAGGCAAAATCCCCTCGGTTCGGTAGATCTTGAGACATGCAGTCAAGGACAGGTCCTTAGAACCAAGAAGTACCCAAAATCTGTTACATAACTCATAGCTTCGTTGAATGTCTACATAAACTTATAAAGTACCTAATAGGATAACCGGGGATGCTCAGCAGGTGAGCATCCTCGGTTATCTGCGCGTTAGCTCAAAGCACGCAGCTCGCGTCACGTCCGCGAAAGCGCGGTTCAAAAAGTTTGAACTATGCAGCGTGAGGGATTAACAGTCTAGCCTAAGATACGTATCGATAGATTTGAAACTACCTACAAGTATAAAAATGGTTTCGCGATCTCGGGTTAGATTGTGCGAGTGATATGCCAAGACCCCATATTTTTTCAAGAAACTTATTTTTTGTAGGTACCTATTTTAATAGGTACTAGGCACTGATAAATATAGATAATACTAGCTGCGGCCCGCGGTTTCACAAGCATAAGTTTCTATCTCGTGGGAATATCGGGATAAAAAGTATCCTATATGTTAATCCTGGTTATAAACCATCTGTGTGCCAAATTTCATCCAAATCTTTTCAGTAGTTTTTGCGTGAAAGAGTAACAAACATCCATGCATCCATCCATACAAACTTTAACGTTTATAATATTAGTAGGATTTTAACATTAAGACATTTACTGACCTAACGGTTAGTATAAAATGTTACAAAAATAAACCACCGATCTTTTAAACGTTTCACCTCTTTCAAATTAAATGGGATCTCATAAAAACCCAGGACCTAAACACATTTCATTTGATGCGTCTGTTTAAATGTAAACGACGTGAAACGACCCAAACTCAATTCTAACAAAATTGAAACACAGCAATAATGTCATTCGGTTTTACTTTATCATGCCTCATGGTATCGTCAATAAAATATGTAGGTAAGTAGGTACCTAACCATGGAATTTGAAGAAATTAATTCGGAATTCGCTAAGTATTAATATACTAGCTGCGGTACGAGACTTCGTCCGCGTGAAATTTCGGCTCATGAGCAGTTCACCCGATTCATAATTTACCTGATTCTCGATTTACCAGATTCTCAACACACTGGATTCTCAACTCACCATATTCTCAATTCTTCAAAAGTACAATGAGAAACGCAATTCTAAAATGTAACACAAATCTATATATTCTATGAATAAAATTATTCAATGAAAAATAGTTAGTAAGCAGGTACTTCTATTTTAAATCAAATCATTTTTTTTTCTAAACAAATCATTTAATTGCTTCATACATGTTAAAAAGGTGTTACAAGTATAAAAGGTACATTGTATTATAACCTATTGAGGTGTGCAAATTAATATATTAGGTACAACATAAATTTTAAATTGATTTCAAATAAAAAAATGTCAAATTATTATACACAAGTTAGTATTATTAGTAGTAGTTAGTTAAGTCTATGAACATTAGTTAAAAAAAAAACATAATTTTTAGGAAAAGTATAAAAAAAATAATTGGAACAGACAGTCAAACTTTCAATAATAATTATATTTGTGGTGCCATTTCAGATAAAATCTCACCTTTCATTTACATAATCATTAATTGAATAGTAACATTTTGCAACTAAGAATTCGTGCAAACATAATTTGAATTGGTTCATTTTGTGTAGGTCTGTGATACTTTTTGGCCACTTATTGTACACCAAAGAGTACTATAAGATAATGTATACTTTTGGTGCCATGCCCTAAATGTTCTTATTAAATACTGCTTTTTTATGACGTCTACGCTTATTTTATTTTTGTATCGTGCACTTCTTAGATGGGTATAAAGATGTAGATTCGCTTTGACAAAGATTGCCATTTCATGTACACTATAAAAAGACACGGGAATGTTAGTGACTGGAACTGTTGAAAATGTGGCTTACAGCTTTCTGTGCTTTGTATGCCACACATTGACCTTATGCATTGTTTCTGGGCTTTGAACGCCATTTCTAAAAGAAAGATAGAAAGAATAATGTTTATTTGGGCACAGTTCGTGAGACATAAAATACAAAAAGGTAACAAAACAAAAATAATGTGTTAACAACAATAGTGTGTGCCTCACTCACGGCTGCGCAAAGGTTCATTTCGGCATTAACGCCAGACAGATGCTGTCTGACACTGGTTTTCTAATAATTTTGATAAACATGCACGATGATGAATGGTCAAATTAAATATTTATAAAAATAGGCAGTCATGGAGACTGCCGACAGAAGTGAAAACTTGAAATGACTGTGTTTTTTTTTAATTTATAAATGAATGTAGTATGAATAATTAAAAGTTCATAATTTGTAAATTGAAATTATTATTGGTCTGGTTTTCAAATTTCTTAGCTCTCCGAGCATTAATTATAATTATACATTTTCATATAGTTTATTCAAAACATATGATGGGCTGCGCAACCCCATGAGTACAACATATAAATACAATTTAATTGATATAATAATTAGTATACACTAATATCATTACCTTGTATTTGTATTTAAGTTAATGAACTTTATTTTAATTGTTAACATCATTATCATCGTTAAATTCAACAACACTTAAGATTATTTAACAATAAATAAAAATAAAATACGTAGGTAACTAATAGACTAACAATTAACTCACACTGCGGCATTTCTGTAACTTAAAGAACCTTACCCAAAAGTTTTCACTTCAAAAATACAGTATATCTAATGGAAGGTGTGAAATACAGTATATCTAATGGAAGGTGTGAAATACAGTATATCTAATGGAAGGTGTGAAATTCGCTTCTGTAATCCAAAGAAGCCAAGTGTTTCATGCATTCATTCACACTATATTTTTCGTTGAGACAATCTAAAATAATATTATTTATTTTCTTGTTTTTCTGTAATAATTTAATGTTTCTCAATGCAATGCAATGAAGTTTGTTGAATTTTTATGTCCTGGATATGTGCTTCTTTTTTTAATATTAAAGTGCATTTAAACAGGGATGGTTTACATGCAATTTTTGTATTCAGGCGTCGCTGCCACCATTCCAAAGCAATGCTAGTTCTATTTTTTTCACCGTAACAACTGAAAACATCCGTCGTTATTTTGTTAATCCATTGATTATCAAAATATGAGCGAAATTTCTCAAAATATTCATTTTGTGGTGCCATTTCGCAGATGCCCCGTTAAGCTTCAGGAATTAATATCGTTGGAAGTAAAGGTAACAATGTGCATAGGTCCGTTACCTTTTTACCTTCTCTCGTTTCGCTAAAATCATTTTATTTGCTCATTCTCCATGTTGCATTTTGAAAATGAAAATAACATCCCTTAATAATAGAATTAGGAAATACTTCCTTTACCGCTTGCATCGCTGCAATTTCGTAATCACATTTGTATATATTTGTCGGAGAAGGTATGTCTGTCTCTCGTTAACATCAGGCATATTTTAATTACTGTGGGCGTACTATGGGTAGTGTTGGTTATAGCACAATAGAAAAACGGTTTGCAGTTCAAATCAGATTACAATTTACGAACAAGTTAGTCACACTAGTGAAACTCACACTGTAGGTACCCAACTCAACGATACGGAACACAGACAGTTTCTAAGCACATGTTGTTCGTACGATGTCCAATGTTTCAATGATCCTGAGAGCTCTGCTCACACCATTCTTGTAGCTGTCGCTCTCGTCCACCTCCACGAACTCAGACTAGACTCTGTCTAGCGCCACGAGATGGCGCTAGCGTTCCGAATAGTCAAACGAATGACTCCAACATATTTATATTAACACCAAATTGCTCTTTTAGTATCATAAAAAACCTTTTGTAGGTATTTTGTGTTTTGTCTGGCAGAAACACGTAAACGAGTGGTACGAAATTAATTATATTTTCATTTTTAGAGATGTCTGCATGCAATGTATATATTTGATAAAAAGGCTTAGGTGCAGCTCGAAAAGTTCCATCGCCATAAAACGTAGAAACAGATCTTATGGTGGTCTTTGCAGCCAATGGCTGCCAATAATAATTATTTTATTTTCATAACCATCATCAAAAAAGAAGAAATCTTCCACAATATGGTTTGGTAGTTTTACATCCTTAGGATTGGTTATGATACCTCGCCCTACTTGCAAATATTTCCCTCGAGCCCTGTATAATGTATCCTTCTTTGAGGAAAACGCAGGAATCTCATGACTTGGGATTTCGGACGCATTATTAAAAAAGTTTTTTTCAAATATTTTTGGCACAGGCTCGAGATTAGTGGTTACTTCATTCATGGCAGCATCTCCAGTTCGTAATACCTGATTTGTTTCTTAAATTATAATTATATTTGTAACCTGCGTGCAGTAGTACTGGTTTGCCTCTTTCGCTTTTTATAAGCTTTACGTCGCTCTTGTCCTTAATAAAATAAATAGTCAACCAATTTTATTTGAAATAAAATCAATTTCACAATTTATGTAATTATTACTATTTATTACTACTTATTATTACTAGGTATTTATCTCATTATATCAGTGTCATAATCCGTCATAACTATTGCATGGCAATCAGGAAAATAACTAGCCAGTTATCTACAAAATAACTAGCCAGTTATCTACAAAATAACTAGCCAGTTATCTACAAAATATTACGGACTTATTTCTGTATTTGAAACACACACCTATTGCAAATCGTAAACAATTTGTTACCTAACTGTACAATATTTGGTGAATTGAGAATCTGGTGAGTAGAGAATCGGGTAAGTTGAGAAACAGGTTAATTGATAGTCTGGTGGGTTAAGAGTCTGGTGAATTGCGAATCTGATGAACTGCTCATGAGCCGAAATTTCTTCTTCCCCAACTCATCGCATCGCATCGCCTGCCCGCGCTATTACCTACTTCGTTTTCGCTTAAAATTCTTTCTGACTTTTTTCTTTTTGCTCGTCTCCTAAGGGTCCTAGTGCGATGTTAATAATAGTTAGCCTATAGCCTTCCTCAAGAATTGGGCTATTAAATGCAGTACTATTTTTTCTAATCCGACCGGTAGTTCGAAAGATAAGCGCGTTCAAACAAATAAATTCTTCAGCTTTATTATCAGAGTTGGCATCGTACAGACCCCACGTCGGAGATAGCACATTGACCTTAAGCTCGCCTAGCGTATTACAGACTTTCAATAGGGTATGAGTAGGGCATGCAAACCGGATACCTGGATAACCGTAAAAACCGGTTAACCGACTGATTTCAAAACCGGGTTTTTTAGGATAACAAAACCGGATTTTTCGGTTCTTTCGGTTATTCTCCTATGTTATTCATATACTTTAATTTCATAATACTTTAATTTTCCCAAACAAAATATTAAATTTATCACTGACAAACGTGGACAGGATGGCGTGGCGGCGTTAGTTTCTATTACACCACGTTATTTTAGATCCTTGTCGCACTACTATGACACGTGCCGCCATTTTGTTTTTCGGACAGTGTAATAAAATCCGTAGTACTCTAAATGATGACTCCCTTGATGCACTTGTATCCTTACGGTCATTCTATCAAAGTAAAAAATAGTAATTTGGTTTAGCTGTGTAACTTTAATTTTGATTTTTTTATCTATATCTATCTAAGAATGCTTACAGTCATTCTTATAGATATACATAAATTAAAAATTCGTCATATCTAACACTAAAAAACGCTAAAATCGCAAACTAACGGCTAGTTCTGATTTTTTAATATGTTTTTAGCACTGCACAGTAGCGTATAATTATCCAAGTTTTCAGCTTCGAAAGACCTGTGCTAACTTTGCAGCACTCAAAAAACCGCGAAATTTTCACACGTTTTTGGTATTCTCACGTTATTGGGTGCTGATTTTGTAGCTTATTTCAGTCCAAACAAATGCTCATTATTATAAAAATAAGTGAGATAAACGTAAAAAAAATACATAATATGTATTTTTTTTTATAAGAGTTCAGCATTTTCATTTCTTTACGAAATGATAATGTTGAATTCTTATCAAAATATGTATTTTTACACATATTTCTCATTTCTTTAATAAAAATTGAAAAAAAAACCGAAAACACTGATTTAACCGGTTTCACCGGTTTTGTAAACAAAAAACCCGAAATTGACGATTTTTTATAAACCACCCGCTTTTTGCATGCCCTAGATATGAGGCGGTTATACCGGTTTACCTATAGTTTGACCAAAACCGCTGTACCGCGCCTTCGGTATGTGCGCGGCGAGACTAGAATCAATTTTATTTTAATTTTATTTTTGACGTTCAAAAGTGCCTTTTATGTGCTTATTTGAAATAAATGATTTGACTTTGACTTTGACTTTGAGACGGGGGAGCAGTGCAGGCCGCTCATTCGTCATCGGTCACGGCGTCCCGCCCCCCGCCTCGCTGCGCATTCCTCCCGCCTCGCCACGAATTCCTAAGGCGCGGTACAGCAGTTTCGGTCAAACTATACCAATGACTTGCGGCCTTGCCGACAGAATAAATATTAGTAAGGTTCTGACCTACACAAACTATTTGTTCGTAAATAGTGTGTGTAGGTCGGAACCTACACAAACTACTTATTTTAAATAGAAATTCCTCTCGTATCCTGACTCCGGTCAGGATGCGTGAGGAATTTGTAGCGATGAGAAACGCACAAAAACTTCTAATCTACCTACCTACATCGTCATTTCAGATTTCCCCCGCGAAACTCCACGCATCACGGGTCATGAGCGAGCGTACCAACTACAAGAACCACTGGACGTGAACTGCTCTTCAGCCAAGTCGTTTCCGGCGCCAGACCTGCAGTGGCTGATTGATGGGCAAAAGGTAATACCTATCTATGCTAATAAAGGTAATACGGCTAAGTAGGTGGGCAGGTTTTTACACGATTGCCCAACATCTAAGTAAGTAGATACGTAGTTAAGTATTAGGGCATGCAATAAGTACTTGGATACCGGGATTCCGTATGCCCTATTCGGTACTAATATAATCCCGCTCGTAAATTGTGTGGGATTCTGGGATTGTGGAGAACCGAAGTTCATGAGGGTAACAATGCGTGCGCGCGAGTTTTAGTAGGTTTCGGCTACATTGCCGTGATAAAGCGAACTACACTTTGCGCGCTCTCTGTATCTCATGCTACGGCCACATTGTCGTGATTAGGTGAACTACACTTCGCGCGCTCTCTTTCGCACACCGCTCGACGTCTCACTGATGCTACGACTACATTGTCGCGTTATCGCGAACTACACTTCGTGCGCTCTCTCGCACACCGCTCGACATCTCCCTGTACAATAGAGAGCGCGAGAAGTGTAGTTCGCGTTATCGCGACAATGTAGCCGAAACATAAAAGAGATATAGTATAATATATTAATAGTTGATCGTTAACTGTTTACACCACCTGGAGAGTAGGTACTTTACCCACCTGCTCGTTTGTTGCAGCGGTAAAAGCTATCAAAGAAAGTATCTCGCTCAGCGACGCTCGCTTGGCGGACAGAACACTCGCTGAGAGACTCGAGCTTGGTACATAGATACACGCATGCCAGCGAGTAAGGGACTAACCACACTTATTCAGCTCTGTTCAGCTTTTGTCCATAGAAAACAACGATTTTGTGTGGAATACGTACGCATACGTAAAGCTAAACGGATGCGTAGGTACGCATTCCATACAAAATCGTTGTTTTCTATGAACAAAAGCTGAACAGAGCTGAATAAGTGTGGTTAGTCCCTAATCGCTCGTCACCGTCGCGCATTTGTTGCTCGTTGCGTGCTAACTCGTTTTTAGTTGCTAGCTCTACCCGCTTCTCGCCGGCGCTCTTCGCGCGCGGCGGTGGCGGTGCCGGTGGGACAAGTGTCTTCGGGCCGATTTTTTAAACTTCCGATAACTTTTATCTCAGGAATAAAATTTAGCTTTAGTATCGAAATTATGCTAAACCGCCATATTTATTCTTCAGATAAAAGCTACTGACGTTTGAAAAATCTCCAACAAACCCTAAAATAACTAAACTTTACTAGTAGCCAGCTCCTGCTGTCCTGTTTTTCCTTCCTGCTGATAGGTACATATCTCACAAGGTGGGGCAAACCATGGAGTGAGTGTTGGACCGTTTCTATCTCATAGGTAAGTAAGTATCTCATAGATAAGTATTTTACTGGGTAAAATGCCTCCTATTTTACCCAGTAAAATACTTGAGTACCTAAGTACCTAATAAAAAGGGAAATATTTAATTGATCCTCTAAAAAGGGTATTTTATTAACTTAATGGATAATTTAAAATCCAATTAATTAATAAAAATAACAAAATGATATCCTAACTTAACTAATATACCTTACCTACCATTCACAAACTAAAATATAGCATCAAAAAATTCATCCGCATCGCTGTCGACTGGTAATGTACAGACTCCAGCAGGTCAAGCTACCCGAAATTGTCATATTTTCCCAATCAACCTTGAAACTTAATGCTTTAGCGATAAAGTTCAAAATCTATTAAAGAAATTTGACAGATTGTAGTAGCTTGATGTGCTGTCTTCTGTACCCAAAAGACTTATGGCATTCCCTCGTTGTATGGCCAAGGTAAAAGCAAGCCCTTGGGTCACGGGGTTTGTCAACCAGCCGTTTCGAAATTTCCGAAAGACCATGAGCACTCAGACCCCGCGGCCCGAGGGTTTCATCCCGAAACGGCTCGAAAATACAAAAAAAAACTAAAAACTTATTGGCCTTCTAATGAAGTAGATAGCCTTTTATTAATAAATGAGTCTCTAAAAACTTTTTTTGCTTCTAATAATGTAAACTACATCCAAGTTGGTCGCAGATGTTTTAGAACAAAATGGAAGTCACCTATTTGAGGCGTACAAAAAGAGGCACATTTATTATAGGTACATACTAGTGTCCTATTTATATTTTTAGGACATAAAAATAGGAATTATTTGGTGTCCAATTAAATACATGTAAAGTAAAATTTTATTTAAGTTTCGAATTGACATTATTTCAAGTTAAACAAATATCAACTTTATTTTAATGAAAAGGAAGTTGATTTCAGACTGACTAACACTTTTGAAAAAGTTATAACAATGTTTGAAGTTGTAGCGTAAACTAAACTTTGTTGTGTAGGAATTAAAGTTATTTTTCCATAAACTCATATTTGTTTACATTTTTTGCGAATATGTCCCGATTCAAAAATAGGTAGGCTGGTAGGACATCTACGTAGCCTTTTCCCAACTATGTTGGGATCAGCTTCCAGTCCAACCGGTTGCAGCTAAATACCGGTATTTTACATCGAGCGACTGCCTATCTGACCTCCACAACCCAGTTACTGCGTAATACGATTCCCCTTAGTAAGACTAGTTGTGAGACTTTCAGGCTTCTGACGCCCCGTAGGTAACTACCTACCTACTGTTAAAGAGCCACGAATGGCAGCCAGGACCAACGGTTTAACGTGCTTTCCGAGGCACGCGAGTCTTGGTATATAAAGGCCCATCCACAGACCATCCGCGGCAAGCGAAGCTTAACCTGATTGATCGACCCGTCTGGCTGTTACTACTTAGCCACGAGCCCCTCCGATCGATTAAATACATGTACCTACCTATAAATAATACCTGCATACTATTTACCAGCTTTCTCTCTTCCAGATTACAGATAGATCGTGGCTTATCGCGTTTGGGGCGAAGCCTGCTCCACAGGGACTGCTGGTGTCTACCCTCGGCCTTAGGGCACCCACCAAGCCTCGTATGAAACTCAAATGCGTCGCCACTATAGGAACGCATAGAAGGGAACGCACTGTCATTATAGGTAGGTACATAATTATATTTTCTCTGAACCTAAAAATTACGAGTTCTATGGCTGCAGTGGCAATCAATTCAAGCAGTTTACGAAACCACTGGGTATATTTTGGGCAGGGCACTCTGCCCTACCAACCCAGTGGAAATATTTATAGGTACAGGTGGCAGGGACATCCACGCGCAACCTGTACCATGAATTGGGTACATGATTTTGAACCCTCCTATTTTTGTCGGTTATCAAAAAACCGGAAACGGAATGTATGGAACAGCTAATTTTATTTTAACCGACGTAAAATTTCTACCCCAGGGGGTCTCGAATCGTGTGCTGAATTCATGGTTACCTACTTTGCGCGTTTGCGCGTCGATGTCCTTGACACCCTGTATACCTACATTCTGCAAAATAGCGATACCTACATACCTAATTAATTTCCTATAACGTCTACCTCAGATTAGGTATCGCTTGAAAGCTGCTCGCAAGATACCTTTAGGCCTTCTATACAATTCAGTAATCAGTAAAAAAATAAAAGGTCAATAAGACCCATATTGCCACTGCATATTACTGTGTATTATTTACTAAATTGTTATCATTATTTTCAGAAATAAACTCTTCAAGCTGGAACAAATCATTCAGTTTACTAATAATGATAACGCTCAACATTGTTTGTGTTAAGATATCGTGATAGTTTCATATTTAAATATACCTAATGTAAATAAAGATACATTTGTAATACGCCGTTTTATTATACCTCTCAACAGTAGAAATAATAAACACAGTATTTTAGAACATTATAATATGTAATCACTTATTTTTAACAATATATAAAAGAATGAACGAACAAAACGTTTACGCTACATAAGATCAAAATTAAAAATATATTACGATAGTTTGCGAAATCATAGTAACTAACGTAATACGAAAGTGCAAAAATATTTTAGTATTTGTTTATGAAATGAAACTATGAATAAAAACATGGAAGATTCTCTTTTATGTACAGAATTCTAAAAAGTTAACATTAAAAAATAAAAATGCGAGCCAATATCACAATGATGAAATAGATAGTCAATTTCAATCGAAATAATCAATTAGATGCGCTTCACTAGTCTGTTTTGAACCCTGTAGCCTAAAACATATGTTGCAAAGTTAAATAAATCAAGTGAACAATCAAGAATACTGGCATAGTTAAGATATTTTTATTCTCTATTAAAATTGGGGAATATGAAGCCTTTCACATTACAAAACAGTTCATAATTTATAGAAATATACTTTGTTATTATTATATGTATATAATACTAACTCTGAAGAAAGCAATATTATTTCAACTAGCTAAACATACTAATCAAGTAGTGTATTTTGCAACTATTGAACATCAATTAATTGGAAAATCTGGGTGAATATAAGCGTGTGGTAAAACCGTAAAATACAAGAAGTAGTTAGTTTCCTAATCCAAAAACAATTCTCTCAGCAAGCCATTATGTTCGTAGTTTTGTGCCCCTTGTTAACAAATGTCAAAAACATTTCCGATTATGCCTCAGCCAAAATATTTAACTCTTTATGGACCAAATTTCTTAAAAGTTACCTAGAAATGTATACTAATTTATTGCGTGCAATACGGTAAAGGCATTATTTTTTTATTTAAACATTTAACACTATCAAAAATTATTGTAGACATAAATTCTTAAAGCTGTAACACACCACACATTTAAACCACCCAACAATCACGGTGAAATGAAAGTAAAAGCTGAACATGTGAATATGTGATACAATTAATTACCAACTAACAATAATATTGTGAAAATGTATACAGCTATATACGTCGTGTGGTCTAATCTAGATCGAAAACTTTATAAAAATAAAAAGACTACATTTGCAACACATTAGGCACTGTGAATAAACTCCAGTAAATACAGCCAATAAAATCTTTTATCTTCAAATAAGTAAAATGCATCAAATCTATCCTTCCTGACCAAAGTCTTCCATGAACTTCCTAAGCCTGACCATGTCTTCATCGTTTACAGTAGGTTTCGATATTGCTAGGGACCGAAGCATGTCGGACATTGTAACTGAAGGTTCGTTCAATTTATCGCTAGGGACATCCATCCAAGTCATCTCCATAGCACCAGGGTCGCCAGGTGAACATGGAGTTAAAAGATCATTGACAACAACGTCAGGGTCTACTGGGCTAGGCCCAGAAACTTTTTTGAAGTGTGTGGCTGACTGTACTTTACGTACAGGCTGCATCAATGCATCTCGAACTACAATGCATATATCAGCACCTGAATATCCTTCAGTTTTAGCAGCTAGCACCTTCAAATCCTGCTCAGTGAGTTGATGCCTTGTGTTCCCCATATGCAGCTTGAACATGTCTAGACGCGCATGTTCTTCTGGTAGGGCGATGTAAATACGCTTCTCAAAACGTCTTCTGATGGCGGAGTCGAGCACCCATGGAATATTTGTAGCGCCGAGAACTAAAATGCCATCCATATCATTGCCTACACCTTGCATCTGTACAAGAAATTCAGTTTTAATTCGTCGAGCTGATTCAGATTCATTGTCAGAACGAGATGAACATAGAGAATCAATTTCATCAATGAATATGATACTTGGTTTGTGTTGGCGAGCCAGTTCAAATAGATTCTTTACCAACTTCTCAGATTCACCAAGCCACTTAGAAACGAGATCAGAAGATGAAACAGAGAAGAATGTTGAGTTGTTTGCTTCAGTGGCAACTGCTTTTGCTAAATAAGATTTACCAGTACCAGGAGGTCCAAAAAGTAAGATTCCCTTCCAAGGTATTCTTTTGCCAGTGAAGAGATGAGGGAATTTGATGGGGAGGATTACAGCTTCCTTCAAAGCTTCTTTAGCCGCCTCTAAACCTGCAACGTCACTCCACTTTACATGTGGTTTTTCAACTACAATAGCCCCTTCAAGTTTCCCTTGAAGCTTTTTCTTCTCAGGATTATCGGAGTCACTGTCACTGTCGCTCTTTTTATCGTCACTTTTGGAGTTAGACTCTCCATCCTTGACAGGTTTTTTCTTACTGTCTTTTTTGAGGTACTCCTTGAGTTTTTCAGCTCTATCAAGGTACTGGAGACACTTTGCCCTGATGCTTTCTTTAGCGCGTTCGCCTTGAGCTTCATATTTTACAGCATGAAGAAAGTACTCTACACCATGTTCATACAAACGTAAAGCTTCTTCATAATTCTTATTCTTGTCTTCCTCAGTAGCTTTTGTGACAAGGTCAATAGCCTTCTGCAAAGTATTGGATGATGCCATTCTCCTTTACCAAATGTTTACCTGAAAAACAATTATGAAAACATGTTACATTCCAGTCATATTATTACGTGGAAAAACAATAGTTTGTGTCACATTAAAAATAACCCTATTTTTACTCTGACAAATCTTAAGACAAAAGTTTTTCTTTGTTTACTTCAAAGTTTGAGTTATTTTCTTAACAAATTTTTCATTTTGGTATAAGTCATCACCAGTGGCCTGCCTTTTCCGAACTATGTTGGGGTCGGGTTCCAGTCTAACCGGATGCAGCTGAATACCAATACATATTTTACATGAAGCAATTACCTATCGAACCTACCAGTCCATAACCCAGTTACTAGGGAACACTGGTAAAACTGGTTTTCAGAATTTGGGCTTCTAACTACTCATGTCAAAGGCCTACAAGTGACAGCCAGGACCAATGGCTTTATGCGGTTTCCGAGGCAGGGTTCTCTGTATGTAACCGATGGTCAAGTGTTGCTTACTTGAAGATCAATCATGTGGCTGTTATTATGTAGACTCAAACCCTTCCTTTAGTAAAAGTAAGTAGTAATTATGCACAAAGGCTACCTGTTTGTCTACAATTTCCTGGCCAATAAAAATTACTTTCCACTCTAAGCACCTGAGACAGAAGTAAAGTATTTCCAAAGTAATTGAATACTTTTTGTATGAGATTCAATATTTTACACTTAAATTTATTTAAATACTAGCTGCGCCCCGTGGTTTCACCCGCATAAGTTTTGATCCCATGGAAATATCAGGATAAAAAGTATCCTATATGTCAATCTTGGTTATAAACCATCTGTGTGCCAAATTTCATCCAAATCCATTCAGTCGTTTTTGCGTGAAAGAGTAACAAACATCCATCCATCCATCCATACAAACTTTCACATTTATAATATTAGTAGGATTTTTATTTTTGTCCTGTCTTAAGTAATTGGTTTTGATCACTATTTTTAACTTGATGTGACACAATACTTTTTTTATGATTTTCTTAATTGTAGCTTCTAAGCGGAATAGTGACAATGAAATTTTGCAACTTTGCAGTTTTATTGCTAAACAAAAGTCAGACTGGCAAGAACTTAGAATATTAACCAACCACACAAATCTTGGCCAACAACACAAATCTAAACATATCAGGAACCTTAATTAAAAACAGGCCTTATTCCAATAGCAAAAAGTATATAATTATATATCATCTGCCTAGCTTTTTCCCAACTATGTTGGCATTGGCTTAGTCTAACCATCATCATCATCGTCAGCCTATAGCAGTCCACTGCTGGACAAAGGCCTCTCCTATTGCACACCATTCAATTCGATTTTCAGCAACTCTCATCCACCACCAGTCTAACCAGATGCAGCTAAATTCCAGTATTTTAAATTGAGCAACTGGCTATCTGACCTCCACAACCCAGTTACTGAGTAACATAATACCCTAAAAAAGCACTTAAAAAACATAATAATTATTGATTGTTTGTATTTAACAAGATTATCTCGATTGTCTGAAGGTTTTTAGCTGATGTTGCAAGTTTTAATTGAGCTCTAGTAAAGTGACAGCAATGGCCAATGACAGCCTTTTAATTTATTTACCCAGCAGTACTATTACACTCTTGAACAGTTGAACATACCATCTGGTCCCATTTAGGCTCAAAATTATACACATACACACAAAGATAGATCTATTGTAACCAACCGTAAGTGTGAGAATACGCCTAATGACAACAAGGAGGAAAAAAACACGATTGTGCAAGTATCTAATAAGTTTGTATGATGTTATGACCAGCAAAACAATTTGCAAGATTTCTGTCGAAAAATTGGATTGCTTTACGACAATAAAACGCTTGCTAAGTAAGAATCAGCCAATTTATGCTTGCTGGTCCTTAATTAATGTGTCTATTTGTTAGGCTTTGCCCAATGACGAATTTGGTGGCCAAATGAGATCACGGACGAAACGGCCATGGAATTCAGGTGTTTCAACTAAGTTGCAAACATTAAAATACTGGCTTACCATCCACGGCAGTTTAATAATGCTTAATTTTAAGCAATACTCGAGTGTAATCCTTTTTTAATCACACAAATTGCGACGAAAAACTAAAATACTAATACAGACGAATCGCTGTTAGTCACATAAAATGACATATTGTTCTGCATTATTACCTCATTAAAAAAAGAATACTGTTGTTGTCTAGAATCCCGTCAACTGTAGTCTTCGTTTTATTTTTATGTGTAATTGTAAAGAACACAAATAATACGACGAAATGATAATTTTAAACAGAAAATAAATTATTAAAAAATTTAATTAAAGTTATCAATTATAAGTGCAAAAATTTGCAGAATAGTTATTTTTATTCGTGGCAACATTTGTTTTAAAAAAAAAAGACAAAATGGCAAAGGAATTTACAGGATTCATTCTAGATAAAAAAAAAACAACATAAATACAAAAGCTCCTTTTTTTAATCGACTTCAAGTCGATTAAAAAAAGGCTAAGGTTTTAATCAACATACTTGTTTGTACGTGCTTAGTTTATACTATTTTTCACTTTTAGATTGTTTTAGCTCCATGAAATCTCCGCTACCATATTTAATACATTGCTGTCTGATAGTGTTTCCAAATTATCAACCAGTCCCACACCATAATTCAGATTACGGTAAGCCTTTATTTTGTTTACTCTCACTATGTATTCTGCACACTTTTCTTTTATACGATCTTTTGTTTGTTGAGATTCGGTGTGGTCGTTGAGATTCGGTGAGTCCTGTCTGGTCGTGCTGGGTTGCCCTCCCATCAGATTGTTAGAGTGTGCCAACTGGGATGAGAAAGTGCCCCTGCGTTTGAGCACACACTAAACTTCTTTTGAGCTCTTTATTATAATCTCCTCTTCCTGCGTAGGTTTGCTGGTCTCCGTTGTGATCGACTTCACTTTTGATCTTGTTCTTCCAAAATTAAATAATTAGCATAAACTCGTACCTACAGTACTGGCTAATAACATTAACAACGATTAGAGTTACTCTGAGAGAATAACTTATGTATTCATAACACTATGAAATATCCACAGATTCGAGATGTTAAACATAATTAGATGCGATGTTTTCCTGTTGGGAATTACGCTAAATTACGCCACTGACGACACTACACCCGCGCGCCGTTCTGTATTGTCCATTCCATAGAGTATAGTAACTAAAAAGGAAAGACAGCAGCACTAGTCTGTCATTAAGGTCGAAAATCACAACAGTTCTAAGTTTCACGCCCCTGGTCCATTCAAAGTGTGATTCAAAGATAAGATGTTACTTTTGATTTTGCATCACTGTCTATAAGTTCCTTGGTTATGTCATATGGTTGCTATTGGGTTGTTCCAACTGTCAAGTCTGTCAAAATCACAGTGATCTTTAAAATGCTTGTAATAAGGTTGCTATTCGGTTACTGCTGTCAGAGGTAAAATAACTGAAAGAACTTGTCTATGAACTAATCATGGCGGGAAATTCAAACGAGTCTTTTGACTCAAGTCTCTCTAGAAATAGTGAGATTTGAGCGATTCTTATGATTACTAAATTAAATACTTAGGTACTACTAATAAATACTTAGGTACTACTAATAAAATTATTACTTAGTAGATAATCAAAATTATGTATTGCATATTCTGCATCTACAATTACATAATATGAAGTAAAAAAGTAGTTGTAAAGAAACTTCGAAAATCAATAGAGGTAGTCAATAATATCAATCAATTCGATCGAAGAAAAGGAATAAGTAGGTAGGTAAATACTTACTTTAAGTTTTTATTAATGCACAATAAAAATTAATTTATTTTTATACCTCCTAACATACAAATGTAAATGGGGTTGCTGGTATAATATTGTATCAAATGACCTCGGAAACAGGTTACAAATCACGTAGACAAGGAAAAACAAAAAGTATATAGGTATTTATTTTGGTAACATGTCTATGAGGAGGTTCACCACACATCAGTGGTAACAAGTTGCCATTGACACGCGCCTTTATGTCATAGCGGTAAAGGCGATTTTCGAACTGCACGTGTTACAACTAATGTGCGGTTGACTGTACTTGCCTATAAAACTTCATAAACAGCCTGAATTAAATAAAAAATATAGCTTAGTACAATCGTAATTTTTATTCAGTGCGATAACAATAATAATGGTTGATGTATTTTTAAATGTTTTTATACAATTTTTCTATTTTTAGAAATATATAATAATTTTATTTATAACTAAATAAATAAACTACCTAGTGAATAATGATTGAAAAATTAATATAAAGATCGCCGGCATGCTAGGTCGAGTTGAGAGCAGGGGGCCTAAAAAGGCCACATTGGCTGAATTATAATATTATGATAACAATATGAATCATATTAAAAATCGTAAAATGGTCACAAACTGACAATTCATAATTTATGATCTGAGTGCATTTGACAGTTTTGTATGGAAATTCGTAAAATGGTCCACCAATGTTTGTATTAAGTACACCAAATATGATTGATATAAAATTAATTGTAGGTGATTAAACTATTATGTGTAACCATTTAACGAAAATTAGAGGAATTGCTAATGATCTGCTGGGAATTGAGGAAATGAATAGCTTTTAGAGGTATTGCTTAAAGTGGCCTTTTTAGGCCCCCAGGGCCCAATGGTAACGAGTTGTAGATTGTTTTTCGTAATTTTATTTTTCTCACGGCCATTTACTGGTCTAGTTACAACTTACTCAAATTAATTAATCCAGCTAGGTAGCTAACTACTCTAACCCTTTGAGTAGGTACCTACCTATCACCTCTACTTACTGAAAGATTAAGCCTAGGTACTGCGAAGCTTACGCACCAATGTGTAGGATACCTAATATCTATTACTTAAAACTTGTTAAGACTAAAGCTTGCGATGCAACATTTCTCCAACTCCAGGGACTGGACATAAACATTGCCCTTGATTTCCTAAGGAAACATAACCACTATTTAACCCAAAAAAATCTATTGTATAGTCATCTTCATCTAAAATATATTGAATTGAATTATATTGTATTGTAAATATTTGATGTAGGTAGGTACCTACCTAAATAAATTATTTCAATAAACTATATTTATGTAAATCAATAGGCAATGTTTCAATTTCAATAAATAATTTCAATGTCAATACTTATACAATTTCAATTTCAATGCCTATACAATTTCAATAAACAATTTCAATTTAAACCTGTCCAGCTTGGTTCCATTGCTTCTACGAACTGCTACTTACATGTATCGCTGCTATATGTACCGCTACTTAGGTTTAGGTTTAAAGAATCTTTATTTCTCAAGATACAGTTCACTTATATGAGATTTAAATGTTAACATAAAAATAATCGTCGTCTAATGACGAAGCATGCAGATGTGGAACAAGTAAAACAATAACAACAATGTACGTACTTCTCTTGTTGAGGGCTATATCGATGTGAGGTAACTTTGGTTTACTGCGAAAACTCTGGACTTCCAACAGATGTGGCTATATTAAGAATAAATCTATGTATTACTGCTTATTTTTATTTTGATACCTATTTTATATCAATTATACAACTTTATTCCCTACCACTTCAAAAGTCAAACCTTCATGCATCAATCTATCAACAATGTCGGTTCTGAAAAATGCAGCTCCGGGCATTATCACTCCTCCTCTGAAAAAGAAAAACGTAGGTAAGCAATTTAGACATACTCGCGATTTTACTTCTAAAAGGCGAATAGGCTGTTTGTCGTAAGAAAAAAAGTTTGCTGATGGCAATATTATTGCAGCTGCCAGACTCGCGAAGTTAAATTTATCTCACTTTTTTTTGCAATTTGCAGGTTAAATTATGATTCGCGGCCGTAACAAATACCTCGCTGTACCAGATAGCCGTTATTCCGTTAATAACATGTGACAAATTATCAATTACAATAAAACTAATGATGACCTATTAGACAGAAGATCGACAGTCTGTTGCTGCCCATCTGTGAGGTCCAGCCACAAACGCACACATGTAAACCTTCCACTCTGTATTACTCTGAATAGCCAGTTAGTAATGAGGGAGAGTCCGCTCTTTCTGCAACTGTTTCACTTCCTATCGCGGCGACAGTAATCTGGATTACAGGGTTCCGGCATAAGTATTATTTAAAGTTCATGCTGAGCACATGTGCATGAATTAATTACATAAATAAATAAAAAATGTAAACAATTCTTGCGCGTTTTTAGTCATATTTGACTGAGTACCTATGTTTGAAGTACCTAACTTACTTGGGCATGTTCGAGCTTTCTTTAAGTATTGTGATGGCGCTCATGATAATCGCAACAGCTGTTGTGTCGTAACCTGGATCACTGCCCGATACCTGTAAAAATAGCAGGTTAGGTAAGTTACAGAGGTAAGATGTTTCACAAACGTCGTGGTTTCAAGAGGGTTAGGCAACCCTAGCTCGTTCTGAATGTCTTCTCTCCAGCTAATACTGCGTCAATGGTTGTGGCAAAACATTTTTAAAAGCTAATGTATGTTTTTTTTAAATTAAGTAGGCTTTATTTTTCTAACATTTAGCAGCATCTGGTTAGAATGGAAGCCGACCCCAACATAGTTGGTAAAAAGCTAGTCAGATGATGAGAAGGTCAACTTACCTTAACTGACATCGTTTTCGTCGGCTTCGAATTCAAATCCGCTTCCAAGTCCCAGCCTTTACCATTTAAAACGAAATTGTACTTCGTGTCTTGTCTCATCTTTTCCGAAGGCCCTCTTTGTGATACGTATCCACACGTAACGAGGCGTGGGAAATTAATTAATAGTTTCCTGAAGCACTTGAAGTAGCTCAAGTAGTAATACAAGAACATTATGGGAATTACAATGAAATGTAAGAACATTGGCACTGTGGTATAAGCCTTGAAATGAGCGGGTTTCTTCTGACTTTTCTCGTGCAAATATCTTTGGGACATATCTACTAAATCCTTTTCGACTCCAGGAAAAGGGAACCAAGTTTGACGGTTGTGTCGATGGAAAAATGATCTGCAAAAAGTAAGTTAAATTCATACATGTTATAACACTAGGTACAAAAAAATACAAAATACAAAATGTTTTATTTTCTGTACCAAAATATTTCCAACATTAGTTTGTGATTGGAGCCTCCTTTTAAGCAAATAATGCCTGTATTAGAAGACTCCGCTCTTCCATAACTTAAAATTAAAATTATCTTAAAAGTAATACAGAACTTATTTAGATAGTGTATGTGTGACTAACGGAGTGTCGGTGTGTGTGTGAGTGGGGTGCGTGTGGGTGAGTGCGTGTGTGAGGGTGTGTGTGTAAGTGGGGTGCGTGTGGGTGAGTGCGTGTGTGAGGGTGTGTGTGAGAGTGGGGTGCGTGTGGCTGAGGCATGTGGCATAATTTCCTTATTCTTCGAGTAACATGTTCGAGATGGAAGTACCAAGATAACTTTTGGTCAATTATGATACCTAAATATTTTGTCTGCGATACTTTACTAATTATAGGACACTTACAAACGTTATTTGTGTCTTTCTCACATGTATGTACTTTAATGGTAAAGGTTTCATTTGGTTGTAAACGGTTTGAGATAGAGAAACATATATAATTAGTTTTT
Source organism: Apamea epomidion (assembly GCA_947507525.1). NCBI lineage: Eukaryota > Metazoa > Arthropoda > Insecta > Lepidoptera > Noctuidae > Apamea > Apamea epomidion. The sequence goes on along the minus strand of OX382238.1, from coordinate 8,257,061 downwards.
GTAGTGTTCAAAGTGAGTAAGTTATCGTTAAGCCAGTTAGCAATGATGGTCATACCCATCTCAGCTTTTAGCTTAGCTTCAGACCAGTTATCCCCAAAGAATACAACAGCAGTATCGTCGGCGTAAGAAAAAATGTTTGCGTTTTCGACTTTTAGGGTACAGAGATCATTAATATAAGTTAAAAATAGTGTTGGTCCTAAGACACTTCCTTGTGGAACGCCAAACGATACATCCGCGCAATCACTGAGATATGATCCTATCTTAACCCTCTGTTTTCTCTCTGATAGGTAATCTTTAAGGAGGTTGAGAGGAACTCCTCTTATTCCGACTCTTTCTAGCTTGGACACAAAGGTTGGAACAGAGACGGTGTCAAATGCTTTTTTAAGATCTAGGAAAACCGTGACGCATTTTTTTCCAGTATCTAAATGTTCAGTTACTAGTGAGCTAAGGGCAGCAACTGCATCCTCAGTGGAAACTCCCTGTCTAAATCCAAACTGAGTAGATGATAATATTTTAAATTTATTAAGATAGTTTATAAGTCTCGTGTTAATTAATTTTTCTATGACCTTTGATAGGGCTGGTAGGACAGAGATAGGTCTATAGTTATTGACATCGTCACTGTCCCCCCCCTTGTGTACCGGAGTAATTATGGATTGTTTCAGTGAGGTCGGAAAAATACCGTTTCTAAAACAGAGGTTGGCCAGATGAGCAATGATGGGAACGACTTCTTTGTTAATGTACTTTAGGAAACTAGTTGGGATGTTGTGGCATCCTGGGGCACTCTCCGACTTTAAGCACATCAAGATACTATGTACTTCCTTGGGGTCAGTATCCAAAAGAACAAAAGAATTAGTTTGTGTAGATGAGATGTTTTGTCGATCATCAAGGTTTTTATTAGTCCTAGGCTTTATTTGTTGAGCTAATTGTTTTCCAATGTTCACAAAATAATCGTTTACAAGATTTACTGATGCCGATGGAGATGACATGATATTTAATAATGATGTGCTTTGATTTTTAGATTTATTTGAGTAAGTGATTGATTTAATATTTTTCCACAGCAACTTTGTGTTTGAGACTGATTTAGCAAGTAGATCTCTCTCGTATTTTCTTTTTAATTTTTTAATGAGGTTGTTACAGTGATTTCTATATCGACGGTATGTGATTTTTAATATTTCATTGTGAGGTTCTAGCCGAGAGCTTTTTTGTAGTTTATTGCGATTTTTTATACAGCGTAGCAGACCCGGTGTGATCCACGGTTTGATAATACGTTTATTATTTGGAATATTTATTATTTTAGTGTTGTAGTTAATAGTCTCAATCAGTTTTTGTATGAGTCGGTCAGTTAACAAATTCGGATCATTGCAGAATAGTAATTCCGCAAGATTTTTTTCCTGTAAATATTTTAACGCTTCTTCGTAATGTATGGTAGTTGTAGTTTTATTAGCAAATTCTTTATTTTTTGTTTTAGACAGTGATAAAAATGTAGTCTAATGATCAGTTATTGTAGTTTTTAAAATAGCAATAGATGCAGATGTCTTCCTTTTATTAATCCTAAGCATGAAGTGGTCCAGGCAGTTTTGTTCTCTGGTGGGTAATGTGTGTCCTGGTAATATACCATAGGCTGACAACATATTGAGATAATTAACTCGGTTTTTTTGTTCATGTGAATTTTCAGGCTCTTTGGGTCTTATGTTGATATTTATGTCTCCCGCTAGTATTATATTTTTTTGTGTAGGTAATGAATCTAAGTGTACACTGAGTGAGTCCATAAAGCTGTCTAGGTATATTTTATTTATTTAATTTCATTATTTATATTCTATTTCCAGGACCAGAAAACCAGCCCCATCCAACTGCTCAGCGGGGTGAGACAGGGCGATGTATAATCCCCAAAATTGTTTACAAATGCGTTGGAGGACGTCTTCAAGACACATGACTGGACTGGACAGGGTATCAACGTGAACGGCGAGTACATTTAACATCTTCGATTTGCCAGTGACATCGTCATAATGGCAGAGACGCTGGAACAGAAATATGCTGCACGGCCTTAATGGAGCCTATCGGCGGGTTGGCCTCGGCATGAATTTGGACAAAACGAAAGTCATGTACAATTCGCACGTCTTGCCGAGTTCAATCCACATCGAAGGGTCGCTTCTCGAAGTTATGAAGGATTATGTCTACCTGGGGCAAATAATCCAGCTCGGTAGACACAACTTTGAGAAAGAAGCCGACAGAAGGATTCAGTTGGGTTGAGCAGCATTTGGAAAACTCCGTCAAGTCTTCTCGTCGCCTATCCCACAGTGTTTGAAGACTAAGGTCTTCATGCAGTGCGTCCTCCCCGTCATGACATATGGCGCCGAAACGTGGACACTGACGGTAGGGCTGGTCCACAAATTCAAGGTCGCTCAGCGCGCTATTGAGCGAGCTATGCTCGGAGTCTCTTTGAAGGATAAAATCAAAAATGAAATTATCCGGAACAGAACCGGAGTTACCGACATAGCTTGCAGAGTAAGCAAACTGAAGTGCCAGTGGGCTGGCCATGTCTATCAAAGGATCGATGGCCGGTGGAGCAGACGAGTTCTGGAGTGGAGACCGCGTATCGGCAAGCGTAGTATGGGACGCCCCCCAGCTAGATGAACGGACGACCTAAAGAAGGTTGCTGGGACGGACTGGATGCGGAAGGCTGAAGACAGGGTGTTGTGGCGAAGCCTGGGAGAGGCCTATGTCGAGCAGTGGACTGCGATAGGCTGAGTTGATTGATTATTTATATTTATCTAAACTTCATGACGTACAATAGTTGTATATGACGTACAGGCGGACTCACCACTCAAACACATTCCCTGCCAGTTAACCTTTGGGTGAATAAGACTACTTTGTGACAGGCTTTACTTTTCCCTCTCTTTTCCTTTTCTTTCTTTCTTTTTCTTGCAATGATCCATAAGTGATAATTGTAGAAAGAGTAGATACTATAGCATATGGTGCTAACAAGTTCATGGGACCCAGTAGTCTTGAACGTATTTAAAGCCTGATTAATAGTAGGTGTCTAATTATATTCTCGTTGCTATTTATTTATTTTTATTTCGTTGTTTTTTCGTTGTTACTTTACTGAATACGTACCTTTTCATTTCTTCAGGCTCTGGCTCAATAGGGTTAGGGAATAGCTCTTTCCATAAAGCCAGGCGGTCTTTCATCGTCTCCATCTCATGAACGAGCGATGTCCATGTTCCACTGTGTAGAACAGTTCGACCAGGAATATACGCTCTCTTTGGTATTAATAGTTCGGTGTAACATTCTACTGTGTTCAGCGTCCCTAAAAACATAATATTATATTTTGATCTAAGTTAGCTCCAGCAGGGTATCATCGTAACTTATTAATTTGATGGTATGCCAGAAAAGGCAAGCAACTATACATGGCCCTAACACTCACCTTCCTAAACAAATATTCATACAGACGCCAGCACATCAAGTTGCTATAATCTGTAAAATCAATAATAATAATAGTCTATCAATACAATCTAAAATCTATTAAATCTTTAATAGATTTTCAACTTTATCGCTAAAGCATTAGGTTCAAGGTTTGTTGGGAAAATTTGACAGTTTCGGGTAGCTTGGCCTGGTGGCGTCTGTACAAAGAACATTTTTTCGAATAAGGGCCAAAGCTGAGCAGAAAACTGCGGCGTTTAGCATTCCGCGAATCGTTACGAATCGTAATAGCGTGTTTTTTGCCAACAAAGCGAAATTACATGCGCGTTTCTCTCCCAGTTTTAGCCCTAAGATAACTAACACTTTATTTGTAAGTAGCTCTTCACGAGTGACTTCGTCTGCGTGAATTTCGTTCCTTGGATCTTTAACGGCCCTTCCACCCACATAAGTACTACGTTCCTAATTAACTGAACCACGCAGTAAGGTTCAAGCTTCAACACCCCGTCAACCGGGTCAACCCTTAGTTTCAAGCTTATAAACTCAAGAAATTCATGCAAACAAAATACCCAAAATCCTTTCTTAGTGGATGCCTAAGTCATAAAAGGAACCTACAGTCCAAATTTCGACCCTAATCGGGCTGGGGGATGGTGTGATATTCGGGACACTTGCCTTTTATATAAATATATTGTAATTGAAAGAGTATATATATTATATATATTAATCAATGTGTACCTTTGAATTGTCTCTCTAGATATATCACAGCGGTTTCATTCGGTATGGCAGCATAACCACAACTAGGTACCACTAGAACACTTGCGTCTTCCGCAGCCTTGTTGAAGATCCGGTACACGTTAAGAATATGCTGTATGAAAGAAAATCAATAAGAATAAAAACCATAGCATCTATCTTCTGCTTGTCTTGTATGGCACGTGCTACTTATTTGTAACAAGCTCAGTCCATGGCAAAAATATTAGCCAGTCAGTACAGCTGGTAGCTGGATGACTTCTCAGGGATAGCAAATCGTAGGGGCCTTTAATAATCAGCTTATTATGTTCCTACTGCTGGGACACAGGACTCCGCTCGCTGAGGGAGTGGGCCGTAAACTACCACATGGGCCCAGTGCGGGTTGGTAATGTCTGCGAATTTTTGGTTCTAGGACATGCCGGAGCGGCGCCATGTCATAGATCCATCGTGTACCATCGGTAAAGGAAAAAGTCTACCAACCGTCTTTGCTTCACCGTTTTGAGAGCAGTGGTGAAGAAATTAGGCCTGGGCTTTTAGCCTTTGTAATAATTTGTGTCCGCATTTATTTATTTTAAAAAACGTTGTCCCACACTAGGAATTACTCCTGTGTCGTGGGTGCGTTTACAAACATTTAAACTCACATACACAAACAGCCAGACCCGGAACAACTACCTGTAGGCAATACAAATATTTGTTCCGTGCGGGAATCGAACCCGTGGCATGCGGTGCAGCAGTCTGACTGGAGTCTGAAGGAGGCATTGTCTGACTACACTCCTTCTTTCCCCCTTCTCTTATAGTTTCGACTTAACATGTACATACCACATAACTCTCTAGTTATTGTTATAACTGGTACGGCCTGTACCTCAGTTATAGCAAAGTATAATCTGGCCTCTTATTCCATTGGAACTGCGTACTACACGATGCCAGCTCAGGGTCAAAGTGTTACCACTGACCTATAACCTACAGTAGGTACCTTCCTAAGTTTTAAACAAAATTGTTTTTAAATGTCTATTACGTGGATACACAAATTATAGTCGTTTACAAAAAGTAGCTTTTGAACTTTAAGACTATCATTTTTTTTTTTAATTCATCTGGCCTTTTAAAAATTTCACAGGTTCCAGTACTTTTATTGTTTGTACGAAACACTTACTTACTAGCCTAGTAGTTCAAATTGAATTAGTTAGATGTCTACCGTCACAACTCTCTTTTGAAATTGAAATATCTGTGTAGGGAGATGTCAACAAATAAAAACTTACAAACATTTCAGCAGATATGTCAACATAATGTGTTCCGCATTCAATGCAAGCTTTCACGATGGGCGGGCTGAGTAATGAGTTAGGTCCAGTACAGTTGATTACAATTTTCGCCATTTGCAATACTTTCTTCAAGGAATCACCATTTTCAATGTTGCTTTCTACTATTGACAAATTTTTGGTACCCAAACCTGTAATGAGCAACAAATGTATTTAATAAAAAGTCCTGCCATACGCTTGATTCGGATAAATACTGCATCGCATCTGCAGTTTTGATTTATTTAAACAATTTAAAGAGTACGTAAATCAAAACGCATTAATAATCATTACGCGTAGATACATTGTTACCATCGTGGGTAGAACCTGGATGAAGGGATGAAGCTGGCACAGGGGCGCGGGGAATGGCGCTTGAAAAGAGAGGCTTATGCTCAACAGTGGGTGAAGACAGGCTGTGGATAATGATGACTATGAAAGAGTAGATACGTATATCAAAAATTGACAAAATTATAATTGAAACATATCTGACTAAGCAGGATTTTTTTATAAACCAAGCAAAATTTGATTTTTCAGGAAATCTGATATTATAAACCTAGATGCGTTTGCTAACTCTACATATTATCAACAACCCTGTAACAAAGCGACATTATCAACATTAGCCTAATCAGCACCCTAAATGTGTAACACACGTTTGTTTGTTTAAAAAAAAAAACTTTGCCCGACACTAGGAATTTCTCCTGTATCGTGGGTGCGTTTACCAACATTAAAACTCACATACACAAACAGCCAGACCCGGAACAACTACTTGTAGTTCATACAAATATTTGTTCCGTGCGGGAATCGAAACCGCGACACGCAGCGCAGCAGTCAATCACTTAACCACTGCGCCAACCGTGTCGACAATAATTGTGTTGCGCAATTGCTCCGCTGACCAACGTGGACATACCTACACCTTTACCTACACCTCATTAATGCATCGCAGTACCTTTATACTACCTTACAGTACAAATACTAGCTGCGCGCTCTCAATATATTCATTCTATAACCTCATGGTTACCTAATCACTTATTAATTATAGAAGGAGGTTGAAGGCGTATCAAATTGCAAGAGCATTTGACGGTGAGATTGTTAAATGAAAGGTTCCAATGTCGGTCATATGTATGTTGATTTTAATCCTACTATCCTCCTATATATACTAATATAAATGCGAAAGTTTGTAAGGGACGGATGTTTGTTACTCTTTCACGCAAAAAGTACTGAACGGATTTGGATGAGCACACAGATAGTTTATAACCAGGATTAACACATAGGGTACTGTTTATCCCGATATTTCCACGGGATCGAAACTTATGCGGGTGAAACCGCGGGGCGCAGCTAGTATTATAATACCTATATTGGGCTCGTCGAAAAGATCGGTGCTACCCTCATGTGCTTAATTCCCCGCCAAGATGTACTAGCTGTTCACCGTGTCCCCCACGCACGTACGCAGGAAAGTAACAAAACTAAGAATGTAATCGTAAAATTAGCATCACGCAACCTTCGTGATAATGTCTTAAGTGCCTATCGTTTGTCTAAAAATGTTACGTCCGACCTAATCGGTTTGTCAGGTACCTACTCCCTGTACAATGTATAAGCGTGTCACTCTTTATAACAAAAACTTATTTCGTACAAGTCGTGTGATGGTTATGAAACATAACGTTAAGTATGTCTGGATTAGAAACGCTACTGCCGGTCTATTCTGTAAGAATCTCACCGTGAAAAGTTAGGTGAAGTGAGCTTAGAGTGAGCTGTCAATAGTGTCAATCCCTTAGCATTAATTAGAATGACAGCTCACTCCACGCTCACTTCACCTAAGTTTTCACGGTGAGATGGTTACAGAATCGCACTGCTGTACTTGTTAAAGCTACCGATAACTCTAAAACATTTGCTGTACGCTGTCAAAACGATGTCAACAGGATTGCGCAGTGTAATAATCTTCAGTGAATAGCTTAGTTTTTTGTTATGTTTACATAATTATCGATTTTAAACAAAGGCTTGTACAGATTTACTGTAAAAAAATGTTTAAAACTCACTCGCATGCCTTCAGTGTGTTCCAATTGTTATAGTCACGAAAAACGGTTTTATGTCATTGTTTTGTTAGTGTGTTTCTCGCCTTTGTTGTTCTTATACGTACGTAAACGATACTGCCCTAGATTATATGCCGCACGTATCATTAATTTGTCTACAGAACTTGTTATTTAAAACTCGCTCATTAGCTGTTGTTATTACTCATACCCATGTACTCGTAAGTAACTCAACTTTATACCGCTATCCACTACGAATGGAATCCCAAGTTTTTAAATATACCTGAATCTAAAAATATTTGCCTCGCTTATTTTTGTTGTTTACTCCTGTTTTACTTAATTATACGCAATGCTTAGTAATAATAATCTATCATTATTTTATCAAAACTGTAGAGGGATCCGCACTAAATTGCACACACTTTACACCAACATCCTTTCCTTGTCGTTTGACGTGATCATATTATCTGAGACATGGCTAACACCTAATAAATTGGACAAAGAATTCATTGATGACCGCTACTTGGTTTTTAGAGACGATCATGACCGCATTGCCACAAACAAGCGCGAGGGCGGGGGTGTTCTGATAGCCGTGCTGCACGGGCTTCGGCCTGGAAGGATATTAACGTGTCCCTCTCCCACTGGCATCGAGCACGTTATGATCCAAGTGCCCGCGTTGCGCTCGAACACTTACCACATCATTAGCGCTGCCTATATACTACCACGTAGGTACACAAGACGATGTTTACTTGTCACATCTGTCCACATTAGAAAATATTCTTACGGCTCCCTGTACTGAATCATTTTATATAGCCGGTGATTACAATCTGCCCGAAATTGAGTGGTCAGGCAGTACTAGTACCTATTGCCAGGGCTGCGGGTTGTTCGAAAGAGATACCGTGGCCCCTGGCACAGGCAACTGGAGGAACACGGATGGGTTTTAGTCAATAAAAGTCTGACACGCCCTTCCGCTCAGCCCAGAGCGGGAGAGGTCATTACATGATTTCCCACCCAAAAAAAAGGCAGTGCTAGTAGGTAATGTGAGTACTCAGTCACAAAATAATGAAGGTCAGTTTTTGTTGGATTTAATGGCTATTACGAATGCTACTCAATACAACACAATTAAAAATAATTTGGGTCGTGTTTTGGATTTATTTATTAGCAATACTGAATGTCAGATACAGTCTGTCATTTTACTGCTGCAGCCTGACAGTCACCGCCCTCCATTTTCCGTTTTAACCACTCTGGGGACACCATTCACATTTACACCCATTAAGCGTCACTCTACAATAAAATACAATTTCTTTAAAGATAATTACCAAGAAATTAATGTCGAACTAAATAAGTTGAGCTGGGATGAACTGTTTCTTAATTTCTCCAGTGAACAGGCCGTAGATACTTTTTATGACTATATATACGGAATCGTCAGACTATATGTTCCACTATCACGTCAAAAATCAACTGCCTTTCCCGTTTCGTTTAGCGCTTCCCTAATTAAAACTTTCAAAAGTAAAGAACGCGCGTGGATAAGATTGAAAAAACTGCGTAACTTATCCGATTACGAAAAGTTCTCTATTCAGCGTAAACGTTTCAAACTACTTTGTGAACAGTGTTACAATAAGTACATGCAAACTGTTGAAAAAAGCATACCTATTAATGTCAAGCACTCTAACCGAAAGAAAGGTTCTGGAATGCCAGCTAACATGTGGTACAAAAATAAATCATCTAACTGCCCTGCTAAGATATGTTCACTGTTTTCTGACTTCTTCAACTCACTATACGAGCCCTCAACTTTTGACCCTAACACCTGGACACCCCCAGAAACCTTTGACGAGAATTCCGTATGCATTCCGGATATTTACGTCGAAAAGAGTGTCATACTTAAGGCACTTACATCATTAGACTAGCTAAAGGAGCTGGTCCGGACGGCCTGCCCCCTACCCTCTTTATAAACACTGCACAAACCATCTGTGCCCGTTACACATAATATTTAACAAATGTATCAGGAAGGGATTTTCCCTTGCATTTGGAAGAGGGCTTTCATCATGCCCATTCACAAAAGCGGTGACAAAGGAAACGTTGAGAATTATCGACCCATATCTATCTTGTCCCCCTTGTCTAAACTTTGATGGTCTAGTACACAGTCACTTATTTCCACAGTTAAATCACCTTATTATACCCGAGCAACATGCCTTCGTTAAATCCAAATCCACTACCACAAACTTAATCATTTTTACACAATTTTTGTTTGAAAACATGGACATGCGCACGCAGGTTGATGCTGTATACACTGCTTTTCAGAAGGCTATTGACAAGGTGGACCACAAATTACTTCTCGATAAAATCGCTTTCAATGGCATAAGAGGCAACATACTCAGGTGGTATGCTTCATATATATTTCAGAGGACTCAAAAGGTTGTTATCAATGGATTCGAGTCTGACTGAGTGGTCGTCGAATCAGGTGTGCCTCAGAGATCTGTCTTAGGCCCATTGCTTTTTATCTTGTTTATAAACGACATCAAATCCTGCATAGTCAACTCTAAATTCCTAGTGTACGCCGATGACATTAAAATCTATAAGGCTTGCGCGAACTCTCAGGATTGTTTGCTACTACAAGAGGACTTATGCAGGCTTTCACAATACTGTCTAGTTAACAAACTTCATCTTAGTCTTCCAAAATGTCACTTTATTTCATTTACTAAAAACAAACATACTAATAACTTCCCATATACTTTGAACGACATACGATTGAAAAAAACTGAGTGCACACGTGATCTTGGCGTGCTACTTGATTGCAAATTACATTTAGACGCCCATATCGACAAAATAATTAACAAAGCCTTTCAGATGTAGGTATGGTTTTGTCATGCGGTCTTGTAAAGACTTCAAAAAGCCTTCTACTTTTCTTTCCCTATATGAAACACTAGTCCGTTCTCAGTTGGAATACGCGGTACCCATCTGGTGCCCGTACTATGATAAATATTTAAGCAAACAATAGAAATGGTTCAGAAAACATTTCTTCGTGCCACGCATTACAAGTGCTTCCGTACAAGGATTCCCTATGCAGATCTGCTAAGGCATTATAGAGTATTGATCTTGGATTCCAGACGTTTACTGATCATGGTTGTGATGCTGTACGGTATATGCAATAACAAATTTAATTGTACCGAGCTCTCGAATAGATTGTGTTACATTGTACCTAGAACTGTTATTCGGCGAGAGATGCGCGCACCTCGACTATTCTACACTGCGCGATGCAGAACGAAGGCCGGGGTGCGACCCTCTCTCCGCCGGCTTTTAAAGTCAAAGTCAAATCATTTATTTCAAATAGGCACATAAAAGGCACTTTTGAACGTCAAAAATAAAATAAAAATAAAATTGATTCTAGTCGCCCCTTCCAAAAGGTAGTTTTCGTATGGAGAAAGTGGGCAAGAAACACCACCGTTACTCTTTTAAACTGTTTTACAATATTTTGCATACATTATTTATATAATTATATGTGAAGACGATGCACCTAAAAATAAAATTACTATACCACAATAGGTAAAAGAATTAAAATGGATAAATGAAACTTTAGAAAGCTATAACTCACAATTCACTGATTTTGATATTTTCGCGCTGTCGCAATCTAAATTTAAAAGAATGGTTTCACAATCTCTTGCAAGTCGACCGAGAGGTCCAAGAGGTAGAGAAATATCGTTAGTAGGCAAATGAACTTGACCAAAAGGTTACCTTCGACTTATTAAAATGAGTTGAATTCCTTAAGAATATCAAAAACTAAAGATTTAATTAAACTTATACGGAAGTTATTTAAATCATTTTTAAGGTGCTACCTAATTAACTGTGAAGAGAAGATAGGATAACCTTGTCTCAATTTTGAATATTAACACTATTTGCTTGTTTAAAGATTGCCGAGATAAGACTTAGTGGTTGTACCTAATAGCAATCTTATCACTTGATTCTAATAGGTTTTTATAGTTTATTTATACCTACTTTTGATAGATTCTTTTATATTTTGTAAATGTGAGGTCTTTGTAGGCCTTGTAGACTTTAGATCTATTGACCATTTTTATTTTATCAAGTACCTGGTACTTTTTGACAGGCCTACTGTAATAAACAATGAAAACATTGTAAAGGCCAATTATTTTTTAAAAGAAACGTCCAATTGGAACCGTTCACCTAGCTTCTGAGGTTTCATACGTGCCCATGTTGGTTTATGTGAAATTAAATATTTTGATTTTGATTTATCGAATGTAGAAATCCACATAATATAAATTACCTACTGGGAATTTCGTAGCAAATGTTCCCACTGCTGGTTGAGTCCCAGTAGTGGCCTCCAAATAGAATGAATGCATTTCATAGGTAGGTATCTAAGTAGGTACCTACAGTGAATATCATAGAAACTGACCATTATTTACTTTTAACGTACCTTTACAGGGTGGCAGGGATATCGACGTGCAACCTGTTACTATGGATTCAGAAAGTAAATGGTGATACTGAATCCCATGAGTTGAAATTTTTCGACGGTTATTATAAAAAACTTTACACTTTTCTATGAAACCCACCTGCCACCCTGTATATAATATGTATACCTAATACCACTTATATCATACTTTAATATTGTAAATATACTTCAAAATACCACCCACCTATTCACACTTTAGAGACATTTAAATTTTCAGCAAGTTTTCATTCATAAACATCCTCAAACTTGATCCCTATTGTTACCTAGGTACCTAATATGAAGGTTGTCTCCAAAAAGGAACCTAACATCATGCAGGCTGGCAGAAAAATGATTATTATTGTTATTGACCTAGTACCTACCTAGGTACTACACTATCGTTGGATTTGATCACTCAAGGTTTCGACCGAATTACAGTTTAAATATTGTAAATGAAGCGTTAGTTATATATCTAGTAAAACACGTTTGTTAGAGTAGAGTCGCGTGAATGTGGACAAGTCTTCTTGATTTAAATATACTTATATCAAATTCATCATATCTTTTCATTAGCAGTATCGCTTGGCAAAGGTCCTGTAGCGGTATCTACAACGCCACAGGCGAACAACGCGTCATACTGACGTCACGCAAATCCTGCATCTCGCAAGCAGAGTTTACCGCGCAATTAGTATATTTAGACAAACTTCCCAACATCAATCGTTGGACAATTGCTCGCCAGACACAACACCCGTCTGGTCGGAGGATCCTCCCTTTTCTATGGAGGTTGAGTGAACTTTACACCTGTTCCTCATACCTCTATAGTACCATTCTGGTATCAGGGCTCAAAAAACCCTCCAGTAAAAATAAAGTTAGTATACTAGAGATAAAATAAGATAGGTAGGTAGGTAAGTAGGTACCTACCTATGTTATTTTATTTAGTCTACTAACTTTATTTTATTATTATACCCTTTCTTTAAAATTATAAAAAATAGTCTGAACCATAATTAATCTTAGGTACCTGTTGCATTGAGTTCCGTTATCAAACTCTGCAGTTTATCCTTGGAGCGACCCGAGATGCCCCAAGTAACATCCCAATATTTTTCTTTTGTCAATCTCGCAAGATGTTTTACAGTGCATTTTCCGGTGAAACCTGTAGCACCCAACACTATTATATCCAAACTTTTATTTGCCATATTTATTTTTCACTATTTTTGAATTACTTTTTTTTTGTCTTGGTGATAACTTTATTGTTGTTCACTTCTACAGTTTCGTTTTACTACTGATCAATTTAAAACAAAAGCGGACAAACAACTTCAAACGTCTAGCCAAAATTCCATGCGCGCGTCATATGGACTTGATTGAACCTTTCAATTTTTAAACACCGAACAGGTTTTTGTATCATATAATTATACCGAGGTCTGCTATCAAGGCAATGAGTAGTTAACATTTTGTTCTGCTTCAAAAATTACGCTTTGGTACTACCCATTCCGTAAGTTTGGCTTTTTGATGAAGAAAGTGAATTCTCTCGATTGGGAATCATCTATTTTTTTTACCTAATGGATGTACCTACGAAGCTCAATCTTAAATTCGTGAAATAAGCAATTAGTAAGCAATTATTGATACAACAAACTTAGAAATTCTGCGTCCTTCATGCTGAACACGGAGGCCATCCGTCCCGACGTAAGAATGGCCGGTCAAAAGAATATTCATATTTCTCTGAATATATGTAGCAATTATTGAAGAAATGCAGCAAATATAAACAATTGGATTTGGATTCATTTGGATTCTTGAATATACTTTCAGAGCCGCTTGCCATAGGCAACCAGCCATTCTGACGCTAACGTTAAAATTACGAAATAAGATTGTATTTCTACACTAGATTTTGCCCGCGGGAATGATGGAATGGAATACTGGGGGTATTCCGCGGGCCACCTTTTGCGAATCGATGATTTAAGGTATCTCTGCCTAACTCTTCAGGGAATACAAGCGTGATGTTATGTTAAACAATAAGGATTTTCGTAATGCAAGTGTTTACCTCTGATATACGGTTGATTGTTCGTCCTAACTTAGGTACTTCATAAACAGTGTTTAATGGTGATAGTAATAAAAAAATATGTAATACTAATAATATAAACGCGAAAGTTTGTGAGGATGGATGGATGTTGGTTACTGTTTCACACAAAAACTACGGAACAGATTTCGATGAAATTTGGCACACAGGTGGTTTATAACCAGGATTAACACATAAGATACTTTTTATCCCGATATTCCCACAGGATCGAAACTTATGCGGGTGAAACCGCGGGGCGCAGCTAGTGGTTTAATAAAAATACCAAAATAATGTTATTAACATAATTTTTATTCAGTACTTACTACAGTCCCAATAATAATGATTAAAGAAGTACCCGTACACGCGACAGTCTTTTGATTTCGGATTACATTTTCATCCTTCAATACCTAAACCATCACCAACATTCACCAATTCGTATAATTTGTAATTTGCTGGTCAAGAACCTTGTCTTTGATTTAGAAACCATACACAACTACCAGTTTACCAAAAAAAAAAAAAAACCTGGCTAAACCCACTCCCCTCACGCAGCTAGCAGTGCGATTCTGTAACCATCTCGCCGTGAAAATCTAGGTGAAGTGAGCGTGGAGTCAGCTGTCATTACCAAATAATGCTAGGGATTGACACTACTGACAACTCACATCAAGCTCACTTCACTTGAGTTTTCACGGTGAGATTTTTGCAGAATCGACCAGCTGGTCTATAACAAGAATAACCCTATAACTAACAATAAGTCTATACTTAATCATTTATCTTTATTTTGGTACTTAAATATGTTTCATTTAAAAGTCATAAGCTAAACCTTCATCCATTAATCTATCAATTAAATCAGTTTTGTAAAACGCAGCTCCGGGCATGACCACTCCTCCCCTGAAAAAAAAAAAAGGTAAGCAATGTGAGCGTACTCAAAATCAAAATCAAAAGTCGAATTTATTCTCGTACTCGTGAACTTTCGGGGGGACTACTTTTTGTAAGTAAAGAGTTTGGTGGTAGCAATATTATTGAAACGGGCGGAACAGTAGCGTAACATACTTGTAAGTAGGTACCTATACTACGCAATTGCCCTGCCGCCGCCGTAGCAATGGCTTTCATTTTGATAGTTCAACAACATTCATTGCGTTATTTATGTTGTTGAGCAAACGAAGTCTTTGAACATATGAAGCAATGGATTAGCAATATCCTTCAAAATCATAAAGATTGTAATTGAAAGTGCGTTACTCAATTAAAGTCTTTCAGGTCAACCAAAAATAACGACAAAAATATTGAGGGAAATGTTTTTATAATTTTTTAACACATTTCTTATTACATTTCGGTAGTCTTTACAATAACGTTTTTACTCCTTTTGTGTTTGGCCTTATATTAATTTCATGTCTTGCATAACTCAACACCATTGGTGGTATACTAGTTACACCAAACACATTGTATGTGAGAAGCAACCGTGGTCATAATAGACATCAGCGTATCTATTTTTACCATGGGCTATGGAGTAACAGGCTAAGGGCTGAAAACCAGCGAATTAAGAACTGTTTACGTTTTTAAAAGAAATATTATTGGTTGAAAGATTTTTGTTACTTTCAAACTGTAGATATACAGGCTGATTTTTTAAAGACCAGCCAAATTTAAGGATGTGGTACAGACCATCAAACTGAACAACTTTCTCCATGGGACCAACATCGTAATCGCGAATAAAAATTCAGCCGTCCCATACATTTAGGTCGAGTAGGTATTGAAGTTTTCTATGGGACAGTTGATAAAATTTTCGCGATTACGCTATTAGTCCCATGGAGAAAGTTGTTCAGTTTGATGGTCTGTACAACATCCTTAAATCTGGCTGGTCTTAAAAAATCAGCCTGTATGTTGTAATAATTAAAACATGTTTGGGATGTCATAATTATTCAATTAAAAGTTGGTATTTTTTAGTTATAAAAATATGAATTTTTGGCTTTTTCAATCTCAAATAGCAGCTGAGGGTTAGTTATAGACTTTCGCTGTAATAGTAAAAAAAGCTCAAGATATTATTTCCCATAAGAGAATAGTACTTTTTTTCTGGCCAGCTTTAAAAATATGAATGTAGGTACAGTTTTGACTAATTCACTTTAGGATACATACGTAGGTTCATAATTAGGGCATGCAAACCGGATACCCGGATAACCGTAAAAACCAGTTAACAGACTGATTTGAAAACCCGGTTTTTTAGGATAACAAAACCGGATTTTTCGGTTCTTTCGGTTATTCTCCTATGTTATTGATTTCATAATACTTTAATTTTCCCAAACAAAATATTAAATTTATCACTGACAAACGTGGACAGGATGGCGTGGCGGCGTTAGTTTCTATTTCGGCCACGTTAATTTAGATCCTTGTCGCACTACTATGACACGTGCCGCCATTTTGTTTTTCGGACAGTGTAATAAAATCCGTAGTACTCTAAATGATGACTCCCTTGATGCACTTGTATCCTTACGGTCATTCTATCAAAGTAAAAAATAGTAATTTGGTTTAGCTGTGTAACTTTAATTTTGATTTTTTTATCTATATCTATCTAAGAATGCTTACAGTCATTAATTTACAGATATACATAGATTAAAAATTCGTCATATCTAACACTAAAAAACGCAAAAATCGCAAACTAACGGCTAGTTAAGATTTTTTAATATGTTTTTAGCACTACACAGTAGCGTATAATTATCCAAGTTTGGAGCTTCGAAAGACCTGTGCTAACTTTGCAGCACTCAAAAAACCTCAAAATTTTCACACGTTTTTGGTATTCTCACGTTATTGGGTGCTGATTTTGTAGCTTATTTCAGTCCAAACAAATGCTCATTACTATAAAAATAAGTGAGATAAACGTAAAAAAAATACATAAGTAATATGTATTTTTTTTTGTAAGAATTCAGCATTTTCATTTCTTTACGAAATGATAATGCTGAATTCTTATCAAAATATGTATTTTTACACATATTTCTCATTTCTTTAATAAAAATTGAAAAAAAAAACCGAAAAAACTGATTTAACCGGTTTCACCGGTTTTGTAAACAAAAAACCCGAAATTGACGGTTTTTTTTAAACCACCCGGTTTTTTCATGCCCTATTCATAATATCTACTGAATAATGCAAACACTATCATAAACTGACTTCTCACTTTGACCTCTTTTCACCTCTCCAGAAATAACAGAGATCTGAAGAATTATCTTTAAATGACCAAATTAGGTATATTACAAGTAACTTACTTGGGCATGTTGGACCTTTCTTTAAGTATTGTGATTGCACTCATGATAATCGCAACAGCTGTTGTGTCGTAACCTGGATCACTGCCCGATACCTGTGAACATATAGCAGGATAGGTGAGTTGCAGAGGTGAGCTGCTTAACAAACATGTCGTGTTGGCGGCACGGTTGGCGCAGTGGGTAAGCGATTGACTGCTGCGTTGCGTGTTTCGCGGGTTCGATTCCCGCACGGACCAAATATTTGTATGGCCTACAAGTAGTTGTTCCGGGTCTGGCTGTTTGTGTATGTGAGTTTAAATGTTTGTAAACGCACCCACGATACAGGAGAAATTCCTAGTGTGGGGCAACGTTTAAAAAAAAATGTCATGGTTTTAAGATTGCTCATTCTAGATATCTTTTTACTAGATTACACTATCAATCCCAATCTGAATAATTTTGAAGGATATTCCTAATCCATTGTTACATATGTTCGAAAAAAAAATCTGCTCAACAACGCAATGCATGTTGTTGAACTGTCAAAATGAAAGCCATTGCCACTGATAGTGTGTGACAATGCAATTACCGCGCTGGTGTGAATAATTACTGAACCCGCGGCGGCAAAAAGTTTCTAATAGTTGGTCCTGGATAGGCCCACTCACATCTGTGTGATTCTTTCCTCAAAATACCATTTCAGACACTAATCTACATGGTCCGCACATGATCGGACCAAGATTTAGTCTGGACTGTAAAAGAGACTGTGACTTCTGAGCTTGTTCCGACCTCTTGTTGTCAGAGTAATCTGAAGGAAACGCCGACTTCATCTAGTTTTAAAAATATGATTGACGAGTAAGGTGTTTGTACAAACGCCAGCAGGTCAAGCTACCCGAAAGTGTCAAATTTTCCCAATCAACCATGAACTTTAATGCTTTAGCGATAAAGTTGAAAATCTATTAAAGAAATTTGACAGATTGTAGTAGCTTAATGTGCTGGCGTCTGTACAAACCTACTTACAGAAATAAAATCATTTATCTTTACCACTTACCTATGTATTTTTTAAAGTATGAGATATCCTACCTTAACTGACATTGTTTTCGTCGGCTTCGAATTCAAATCTGCTCCTAAGTCCCAGCCTTTACCATTCAAAATGAATTGGTACTTCATGTCCTGCCTCATCTTTTCCGTAGGCCCTCTTTGTGATACGTATCCACACGTGACGAGCCGTGGGAAATTAATTAATAGTTTTCTGAAGCACTTGAAGTAGCTCAAATAGTAATATAAGAATATTACTGGAACTAGTATGAAATGGAAGAACATTGGCACTGTGGTATAAGCCTTGAAATGAACGGGTTTCTTCTGACTATTCTCGTGCAAATATCTTTGGGACATATTGACTAGTTCGTTCTCGGTTCCAGGGTAAGGGAACCAAGTTCGGCGGTTGTGGCGGTGGAAAAATGATCTGCAAATAAAAATGATTCAGTAAAAAAATTTATGTTGCTCTTCGATCAAATAGTACTAGATTCCCGATGAGTTCATCAAAAACGGCCGGACAAATAAGACCACAAATAATTTTGTGGTCTTATTTTGCTACTATTTTCAACCTCATTGCTTAGAAATTATGTTTTATTATTCCATACTTAAATATGTTTGTTCTTATTTTTCAATACTTTCCAAAAGTAGTAAATATATTGCAATCGATAATAAACTTTATGATTAAAACTTAAGGTTTATAATCAAGTTATATGCAATCGCGGCCATTTAAGCGATGTATTTTTGTTCCTAATCCTTAATCTAGTACTATTGTTGATCGAAGATGTTGCTTAAAATGCCTCGTGGCAAAAGAGAAAAATAAGACAAACGTCTTAATTTTTTTTCTTTTTTTCACTCTCGTTTACTCATAACTGATGATTGCAGAAAGTGTTACATAGCTTAAGTTGCTAACAGTGGCAAGGCCCTGGATTTATTTACCACTTCATTGAGGTGGATGCTCCAAGGTAACCCGCGAAATTCAAATTTTCTTACGTTATTTGCAATTTGCTAGTCAGTACTAAGTTGTACGTTGATTACAATATGATTCGCGGCCGTAACAAATATGTATTTACAGAATTATAATCATTAAAGTCATCAACACAACTCCCTAAGATCAAGTAATCCTACTGAATGACTTTTTCATGAAATCTTGACATTTTAGGATTATGCTAACTTAACAAGTTCTAATACTGATTCTAATGATTATAATTCTATAAATACATATTTGTTACGGCCGCGAATCCTATTTTAATCAACGTACAACTTAGTACTGACCAGCAAATTGCAAAAAACGTAAGAAAATTTGAATTTCGCGGGCTACTTTGTAGCATCCACCTTAATAGCATCTTGTTGCATTGTGGTCGTTATTGTGAAGGTACATATCATACCTTTTCATTTCTTCAGGCTCTGGCTCAATAGGAGTAGGGAATAGCTCTTTCCATAAAGCAAGGTGGTCTTTGAATTTTTCCAACACATAAACGAGCGATGTCCATGTTCCATTGTGTAGAAGAGTTCGACCAGGAATATACGCTCTCTTTGGTATTAATAGTTCGGTGTAACATTCTACCGTGTTAAGTGTCCCTAAAAACATAGATTGTCTTTATACATTGTTGGTAGGCTATCGTCGTAACTGATTAATTCTGTGGCATGCCAGAAAAAAGGCAAGCTCTTATCTTAACACTCAATACCTACTCAAAAAATAATCTACACCTTAAAAACACTTTCGAATAAGGGACAGAGCTGAGCGGAAAACTGCGGCGTCTCTCATTCTGCAAATCATGGCAACGTCACCGTAATAGCGCGTTTTTCGCCAAATGCAGCGAAATAACGAACGCGGTTAGCCTCGTTTTTCTCATAAATCTGAGTAACGTTAATTTGAATGTCCGTCAAATCTATTTTATTCGTAATTAACTTCTGACCGCGGCTCCGTCCACGTGAAATTTCTTATTCCCCCGACTCCCGTCCTATCGCATGCCCGCCCGCGCTATTTCTTAGTTTTCCGTCCTTTCTGCCTTCTTTAGGGTTCCGTACCCAAAGGGTAAAAACGGGACCCTATTACTAAGACTTCGCTGTCTGTCCGTCCGTCTGTCTGTCACCAGGCTGTATCTCAAGAACCGCGATAGCTAGACAGTTGAAATTTTCACAAATTAGGTTTGTATTTCTGTTGCCGCTATAACAACAAATACTAAAAACAAAATAAAATTAATATTTAAGGGTTAATGTGATGTTAATTAATAGTTTATAGATAATGGTACGGAACCCTTCGTGCGCGAGTCCGACTCGCACTTGGTCGGTTTTTCCTTTGCTCGGCTCATAGAGGTCCTAGTGTGATGGTAAATAGCCTATAGCCTTCTCCATTTCTTCCCAATCAAACAAACAAAACTCTGCGGCTTTATTATTTGTATAGATATAATAATGTATATCATTAGTTTAGTAGTCAACGGCACGGCTGGCGCAGTGGTTGCGAATGACTGCTGCGCTGCGTGTCGCGGTTTCGATTCACGCACGGAACAAATATTTGTATGGCCTACAAGTAGTTGTTCCGTGTCTGGCTGTTTGTAATTTTGTATATGTGAGTTTAAATGTTTGTAAATGCACCCACGATACAGGAGAAATTCCTAGTGTGGGGTAAAAATTAAAAAAAAAAAAAAAAAAAGTTTGTTATATAAGCCGACCGACTCCAACAAAGTTGGAAAATGGCTCGGCAGATGATGATGATGCTGATATACGAGTAGATGAATCAATGCGTACCTTTGAATTGTCTCTCCAGATATATCATAGCGGTCTCGGTCGGTATGGCAGCATATCCACAGCTGGGTACCACTAGAACATTTGCGCCTTCCGCAGCCTTGTTGAAGTTCCGGTACACGCTAAGAATATGCTGTAAGAAAAAGAAAAATAAATCAGAATAAAAACCATAGCCTATCTATCTTCTGGTTTTCTCGTAAAGGCACGAACTACTTAGAAGTGGATATAGCTGGGCCCTAATTCACTATGACCACTTAACGATTCTATAATTCGACACCAAGTCAATTCCTTAGCTAATCTCGTTAATCTCGCGTTGATTTCGCGCGGTTTCGTTCAATGTGTCATAGAGAATGACACTGTAGTAAAAAAGCCAGGCAGCAAAATGATGGCTGCGTTAGCGGGGTACTAGGGTAACCATTTCAGAATACAAAAAGTCCTGACAAAAAGCCGGACATTTGCAAAAAAGTCCGGACAGTTTACTTTGTAGTTGTTACTTTTGTTTTCAGAAATCATTCAACTTATAATTTTTTTTTTTATAAGCCCCTTTAGTTGAAAAGTCCAGACAATTATCAAGGTCGGGCAAACACCAGACAGGGCCAAAAAGCCGGACACGTTCGGATAAATCTGGACGGATGGTGACCCTAACTATAATCGGATAGCAAATCGTGGGGGCTGTTACTATTCGCTCCTATTATAGTAGATAGAAAGAATAGTAGATTATTGAGGCGTCTATTATAATTTCCAGACCCCATGGTCTTAGCACATGGCTTCCACCTCTCTACCTTCTCTCAAAGTTACGGGTACAATGTAATATGTTATATTGTAAGCAGTATGGTACCTACACTTTAAAAATTTTCGATAATTTTGTAATTTCGCGGGATAGATTACAAACTAACGATATTCATAATTATTATACGGTGATATAAAACGGATGTAAAAAGACACTTAACGAAGCTGCAAGTCACGTGCACTAACCGTATTTTTTTTTATTTTTGTACTGGACCATACCTGTTAACCTTTTGCTTGTGGAGATATTGAAGGTCAAATTTCCAAGTTTTAGTGACGTTTTTTTTTACGAAAACAACTTTTGAATGTTATAATACAACTTTAAATACATCCACGAACCCTGTACCGGTGCAAGCATCGATAAACACAATGTTTTGCGTGCGTTACATTGCGCAAAAGTCGTTTCCCAGCAATTATTTTTATGCAGTTTTACTCAGTTTGAAGTTAGTACAGAATGCGTACTTGACGGCTATGTGATGGGTCTTTTTACACCCTGTACCTATGTATATAGCTCTCTAGTATGTACAGTTGACAGCACGACGTTGGTAACACTTTGATCTTGAGCTGGCTTGGCGTAATACGGAGTTTCAATATACAATACTGATTTTACCGACTGTACCTAGGTTTAAAACAAAATGGTTTTCAAATAAATGTCTATTGCGTGGGTACATAAAAATGATTTATTTTTAATTTTATTTGTTAGGGACAAAAAACAGTTACATGCCAAGCTTAACTAAAAATTCTTAAATTAGCACAATACTTAGACTACAGTTATACATAATCTATTCTATATTTGTGTTACTACACATGTAACCCACACCACTGTCTACGTATTCAAAAAAATGAAGTTAAAAGAAAACAGACACAGTGTGCATCATAAAAGACTATTAAGAGATTTTTTTTTTTTTTTTTACTTAGAAAGATTACACTTAGGTAATTAGTAACTCTATTGCTCTCGCCTTGAAACAATGTTTGGAAAGAGCAAACATTATACCTACGCATGCACGCACGCCAGCGTTAGTCCTACACGAGTTTGTGTGGAATAGTCGAGGCGCACGCACCCCATGAAGCATGACAGATCTAGGTACTGTATAATGTAGACCATTGGATAAAGGAATGCAGTCGAAACTATTATTACAATTACCATGCAGCATCATTACACCCAAAAATAATCGTCTCGATTCCAAGCTAAGGACATTATAACGAATCAGCAATTGTTCATGGGAGACTTTAGGGTGATAACATTTATAATTCATAGTACGATAGTACGTAGATACTTTTTCTGAACAATTTCTAGCCTATCTTTGTACTTATCATATAGAGGATCCCAAATTTGGACGTCGTATTCTAATTGCGGCCGAATCAGGCTTTTATATAATATTAAGAATGTAGAGGGTCGCACAAACTCAATTGAAGATCTCATCACTAGTCCATACATCTGAAAGGCCTTTGTAACTATATTGTCAATATGAGCATCAAAATGCAGACGAGAGTCAAGGATAACACCAAAATCTCGGACAGATTGAACTTCATTAAGACTCATATTATTTATTGAATAATTAAATTTGATCTGATTTATATTTTTGGTAAATGAAATCGTGTAACATTTAGGAAGACTAAGAAAGAGTTTATGTTTGAAGCAGTGTTCATAAAGTCTGTCAAGGTCCTGTTGTAAATAATAGCAGTCAAGAATATTTTTACAGGGGATATAAATTTTCATGTCGTCCGGTGACCAGTCAGTTCACCAAACATTAATTCAAAATCTTTTACTGGACCAGCAACGATTGCCAAAAACATTATTTGTCATTTCAATATTTTACAACAACAAGTTTACCAAATATTTCACTTAGCAAAATAATTATCGGATAAACTTTTATTTAATAACGTATTATTTGACAAACAATTCATTTTTTTTTTCATTTCGTTTCATAAACAACGTTTGGAATAAAGACATTACACAAAAATAACGTCATAAGAGTTACTCAATATGTTCATAAAGAGCGTTTGCAACTTTATACGAGTACCTCTACAATTCTGATAGTAAAACGTTATTGTTAGTGCCCATTAACAACAGTAATATAATAAATCTGTATTACATATGTAACGCTTACCTTCCAGTAGATAATACTTAAACCCGATCTCTACAGTAATTATATGATAAGTTACAGATAAGCCAGAATTACAAGTTTAAGTTTGCAATAGTATATCTTGTTGTATTTCAAGGTAGTTTCCAATATTATACTTAAATGTGTGAATAACTTACACAAAAAAAATCAGTCGCATGTAGCATAGAAAACCGAGAATAAAAACCAAGATTTTTTTTTATTTAAGCAATGACAACCAATGGCATAAGCAAGTAGGCAAGAGATAAAAATAACATTTCGGACTGACATACCCAATAACTAAACTTATAAACCTATAAAATAAACATATAAGTAGTAAAGGAATAAAGACGATGCTTAATATAGTTATGCAAACAAACCGTGTGAACATAGGTATAGCTATGAATCTGGATTTTCAGTGCACTTCCTCTCACTGATAACAATCCTTTTAAGGTGCTCCCCAGAACTTATAGCAATTGCTGACAGACAATCCATCCCGCTCCCGCACAAGCACGGGAGCGGGATGGATTGTCTGTCAGCAAGCACTGTCCTATTCTTGATCCAACAAACGTATTTAAAACCAATTTCATTGGCAATATTCTTAGCATCTCGAAATAATGATTTATTATATAGGGTTAAATGTTCATTAAAATAAACTAGTACCGGGGCACCAGAGACTCCCAGCTGTTCAGACTTTAGGCCCTTCTTTTGACGACAGGCGCTAAGTATTCTAAACTTACTTACTTTTTTTTTACTTTTTCTTTACTTCTTTGGCGCTAAGTGATCTAAACTTGATTATAATATTTTTAGGTTTATTATCGTGTTGCTGCCCGCGTGGTACTCTATGTATTGATATGATGTCATTACGAGACACAGGTAAGTTAATAGCGGAGCCTATGGCATCCAAGATTGCGAACAAATTTTCGTTTCGCTTTTCTGGTAGATTACAGATTTTCATCTTACATGACCGTGTCTGCTGCTCCATTGCCTCAATCTTAGCCTCAAGGTTTGCCACAGCTTGTGCATTCACACTGTTAGTCACGTCATTCAAGCGTTCAACACTCT
Source organism: Apamea epomidion (assembly GCA_947507525.1). NCBI lineage: Eukaryota > Metazoa > Arthropoda > Insecta > Lepidoptera > Noctuidae > Apamea > Apamea epomidion. The sequence continues at coordinate 8,232,148 of OX382238.1, read as the reverse complement.
CTCTATGTTCAACTTCCAGGCATTCCAGACGAGACTTCATCTCTTCATAGCTCAATTTGAAAGATTGAATTGATTTCAATCTTAGAATATGACTTCTGGATATTGTGATTTTGCTTTTTCAGTTCCGAAACTTATGCGTCTATTTTGTTGAATACAACATATTGATCCTTTTTCCAAGACTGCACACATACACACACATACATATTCTTACACATATTCTTCAAATCTTCGAATGTGTCAGTCTCCGTGCAGTCGTCATCACCTCTGAAGCGTTTCTTGCTCTGCCGTGTTGTGACGTTATCCATTTTATCACTGATATCCAAATCAGGAACAAATGTGGCAGAGGACAAATCAGGCTCTGAGCGAGTTTCAGATAACAGGATGGTGGAGTTCTGGGGTGGTGATCGTATAGTGCGAGGCATTGCTGCTGTGCGTAACTGTTATACAAGACGAGTGAGATAATAAGTGGAGCTCCTTACAGTCGATAGGGCTTAGTTATTTCGCGCGTGTGGCCCGATGTTCACTTAACCTGGCGTGTACACGCGCAGCCTCCGACGACGCTCGGCGACGCAGGTTTGAGCCCAGCCAAATGCGAAACTTATTACTATTATTTAAATGAATTTTTCAAGTTTATTCGATCACACATTCAATGTAGGACCCGACAAAAATGCTCTATTCTGCTCAAACTCCTCCCAGTGGGCGTAGAGCACAGGTAACAACACCACAGGAGTAACAAGGAATCGAGAATAGCAAGAGCAACCGACAGCAGTATCGAGCAGCCGACCTCATCTAGTTTTAAAATATGATTGACGTGTAAAAGTGTTTGTACAAACCTACTTACAAAAATAAAATCATTTATCATTTAACCAATCACAGCACTACAAATCACAAGAACGTCAATATACACAGCGAAATGCGACACACGTCCGTCTGCTTCCAGTACAAGTAATGAATTTTGAAAAAGTAGTCTTTGAACTAAAACACAACCATACTTTCAATCACAATATGACTCATTTTGAAGGATATTGCTAAACCATTGACTTATATGTTCGAAAAATTTGTCCGCTCAACAACGTAAATTACGCAATGAATGTTGTTGAACTGGCAAAATGAAAGCCATTGTTGCTGATAGTGTGTTACTCAATTATCTCGCAGGCCAAGATTTAGCAAATAAAAACTAAATAAATGAATAAAACTTACAAACATTTCAGCAGATATGTCAACATAATGGGTTCCACATTCGATACAAGCTTCCACGACGGACGGGCTGAGGATTGTGTTAGGTCCAGTACAGTTGATGACAATTTTCGTCATTTGCATTACTCTTTTGAATGATTCACGATTCTCGATGTTGCTTTCTACTATTGACACATTTTTTGTATCCGATCCTGTAAATAAGAAACACACGTAGTCAATCATCGATAGTCAATTTTTATGTGACGAGATTTAGATATATGTAGTTTAGATTTACGTACTCTATGAATGTGATAAAATGAAAGCTGAAAAACAAACATACTGACTAATTAAGACATTTTTATTCCATAAGTTTTTCTTACACTCGAAAACTTCAATCCAAACCCAGGAAATCTGTGAAAAGGAATATAAACCTTGATGCGTTTGGTAACTCTACATCATTATTATCTACACTATCACCATTAGCCTAAGCAGACTACTGCTGGACATGGGCTAATGGCAGTAAAGTACTTTTATAATAAAATGAAATTGACATATTACTATACATATGAACGACATTGGAACCCATCATTTAACAAATCGACCGTCAAATGCTACTTCCATTGAAGTCTTCAAAAGCCTAGGTACGTTATTTTTATCTGGTTTACTAACTTTATTTTCTTATTAATTATTATACCCTTCCTTTAAAATTATAAAAATAAATAATAATTAGTTTGAACCATAATTATTAATCTTACCAGTTGCATTGAGTTCCGTTATCAAACTCTGCAGTTTATCCTTGGAGCGACCCGAGATGCCCCAAGTAACATCCAAATATTTTTCTTTTGTCAACCTCGTAAGATGTTTTACAGTGCATTTTCCGGTGAATCCTGTAGCACCCAACACTATTATGTCCAAACTTTTATTTGCCATATTTTTCACAGTTTTTCTTTTATCTTGGTGATAACTTTATTGTTGTTCACTTCTACAGTTTCGTTTTACTACTGATCAATTTAAAACAAAAGCGGACAAACAACTTCTAACGTCTAACCAAAATTCCATGCGCGCGTCATATGGACTTGAACCTTTCAACTTTTTACACGGAACAGGTTTTTGTATCATATAATTATTATACCGCGGATTGCTATCAAAGAAATGAGTAATTAACATTTTGTTCTGCTTCAAAAATAACGCTTTGGTGCTATCCATTCCGTAAGTTTGGCTTTTTGATGAAGAAAGTGAATTCCCTCGATTGGGAATCATGGTACGGTAGAAGATAACTGTTCACCATCTATCTTCAACCGTTCCACATACCTGCATAAGGGCCCTAATTCTGTATTAGGTATACCCTGCGAAATCTTACCACGTGCAAACCACGTCAATACCGTGTCTTGATAACGGCAAGGAATCGAAATGTCAACCGTACGGAAAACATGTATTATGACAGATCAAACCACGCCATTGCGTCATAGAGAATACCTGTCGTGATTAACTAAGGAATTGAGGTGATTTCGAACTAAGTAATCGTTAAGTGGGATAGTGAATTAGAGCCAAGAAGTGTAGAAAAGAGAAGGAAAGAGACAGACACACACTGACACTGTTGACTACGATAAAAGTAAATTCACATGGTATGCCTGGAAGGGACTACCGAGATGACGACTAATAGAGAAGTATGGAAGAAACAGACTTCCTACGCATAAGCAGGATATATATAGGTCTAAAAAGTTAATTGAGAACATTTTCGAAAAATAGTGTTACAGCTAAATTCGACCGATTTTAAATTTTCCATAGAATCAGAGATTTCCAATTATCTTTTTTTAAATAAGAGTTTTCGAAAATGTTCTTTACTAACTTTTTAGACCTATATATCCTGCTTATCCGTATGAAGTTTCCTTATTTTAATGAAACTTCATACGGATAAGCAGGATATATGGTACGGTTCATGCATTTCGAAAAAAAAGGACTTGAAAGTTTGTATGAAATGCCGTATGTTGTAAACGCTCTTAAATATGTAAAAATTGTAACTGGGTTGTGGAGGTCAGATAGGCAGTCGCTCCATGTAAAATACTGCAGTGCGATCCTGTAACCATATCACCGTGAAAACTTAGGTAACGTGAGCGTGGAGTGAGCTGTTATTCCAACTAATGCTAGGGATTGACACTATTGATAGCTCACTCTAAGCACACTTCACTAAAATTTCCACGGTGAGATTCGACGATTCCAAGCGACGGAGTTATTCGCGAACAAACATTAAAAAAAAATACAAACAGAATTGAGAACCTCCTCCTTTTTTAGAAGTCTGTTAAAAATAAAAGATTTAATTAAACTTATACAGAAGTTATTTGAATAATTTTTATACTACTTATGGCGATAATATCTTATTTAGGGTAACCGACGTCCGTAAATAAACTCAATTGCGTTTCTGTAACTATAATGTTTTTATTGTAAGTACATATTACAAAAGGTTGTTTTATAAAGTAAGTAGGTACAGAACATTTATTTACCCTGTGACAACATTAAAAGCTTATAATTTCACGAATATCGTCTCCTTATAGGTTTATAACCTCCAAATGTCACAATGCACATGCACAACATGACAACACACTCTCATCTCTCTTCATGCTTTCTATGGCACCTGGCGTTTTCTAGCAATAACTAAAAAAGTACGTTCGTACAGCAACAGACTTATACACTTTAAAATGGTTTCGCTTGACAATCGCCGACGCATCAATGACGCAATGTGTGTGTGTAAAGTGATGCACCACAAAATTGACTGCCCACAAATATTGTACACTTTTAATTTCCGTGCACCGGCAAGAATTCCTCGCAGTGTGATTACACCACTCTGCCCTCCGCAGAGAAGAACAGTTCTAGGCGCCAATTCCCCCTATGCGAGATTATCCAAGGTTGTAAATAGCTGCAGTGATCAAATTGATTTGCACTATGAAAGTCTGGGCAGATTGAAGGCCAATTTTTTTAAGCATCTTGCTAAATAACTTTACTTTTCATTGTCTCGTTTGAGAGAGAATATACATATATATATATTTAAGTATAATAAGTTCCTTACGATGTTACCTATAGTAATTACTTAGACCCTTAAATTAGTTTTATTTTTTATTTTTTATAAACTAGGTTAATATAATAAATTGTACCTTTCTTAATAGTTTAACTTTTCATTCTCTCGTTTGAGAGAGAATATATTTAAATGTAATTAGTTCCATAAGTTGTTATATTATTTAGTCCTTTAGATTAGTATATTTCGTTTTTTAATCTAGATTAATATTCTAAAATTGTACAACTTCTTTATGCATGCGGAGTTTACCTCTAAGTGATTGTTGCACTGTTGCATTTACATTTCTGCATGTTACTTTTTAGCATACAACCTGTGCAAACAATTGTTGGTGAACCAATAAAATAAATAAATAAATAAATGTCAGTCAGTCATTCATTCCTACATTCACACAATCCATCCTATCAGTCATAATTTTTCTAAGAATCACTCGCGCGTGAATGAGCGCGGATAAATTCAAATCAATGAAATGATAGGTAAGTATGTAAGTGGGTAATCAGCAGTGCAATTCTGTATCCATCTCATCGTGAAAACTTGTAGAAGTGAAGCTTGTGGTGAAGTGAGCGTGGAGCGAGCTGTCATTCCAACTAATGTTAGGGATTGACACAATTGACAGCTCACTTCACCTAACTTTTCACGGTGAGATTTTTACAGACTCGATCGGCTGTTCATTACATGTAGGTATAAAAAGGTGCTACCTAATTAACTACGTAGGTCGATAGGATGTTCTTAATTTAATTTAAATATTAACCTTAAATGCTTGTTTAAATATTGCTGAGTAGTGGTAAGTCCTAGCGAATGTAGAAATCTACTTAATATATTACCTACCTACTCGCAATTTCGTAGGTTAGTGACTATCATAGAAACTGACTAAGTATCGTTTACTTGTAACAGTTGTAACGCATCTATACAGGATTGCAGGGACATCGACGCGCAACCTGTTACCATGGATTCAGTACATTGATGATTCTGAACACCGCTGACGCTACCCTAAGTTTTTTTTATTAAAAAAAAAGTTACCTGTTCCATACAGTTTGACCGCGTAAGTATAGCGCTTTTCTATGGAATAGCAGATTTTTTTTGATAAACTACGTAAAAGTTATAGAATCGTGATGAATTTCATGGTCGATGTCCCTGCCTGTATATGGAATCTACACCTTCAGCCAACGCTTTATGGTGTTGAGTTTAGGTAAAAATATATACGCACGTGTTAGGGATTTCAAAATATACCTACCCGCAACATTTTTCTGGGTTATACTTTCATGTAGGACACTCTATTTTGTTATACTTTAATTATTGTATACCCGTTTTCACTGGCGAGCGAAGCGAGCTCGGGACATGGGGCACCCCGACTCGGTCAGGATAGGTTTGAAGGGGATGACGGGGGCTTAAGTGAGCGAGTAAAGCAAGCGAACGAGCCCCTGTCATCTCCTTCGTGTTAGGTTCCTTTAAGCCTTGCAGACAGAAACAATAAAACCTACAATAATTGTAGGCATCTGCAATTACGCTGGTAAGTATTTATGTATTTACTTACGTAAGGAAAACTTATAAAAAACTGCAGGTTAAGGCCGTGTTGCGAGTTTATTTAAAGAGGCACAATGGCTGCGGATTTAATTGTTTCTGTAATTACTGCATTCAACCGGTTAAGCAAGGAACATACATTAAGAACCCCCCCCCCCACCCCCCCACTAATTAACTTAACTTTTAATTTTGTATGATTAGCAGGGCAATTGCGTAACACACTATCAGTAGGAATGGCTTTAATTTTGACAGTTCAACCACATTGATTGCGTTATTTACGTTGTTGAGCAGACAAATTCGAACATATGAAGTACCTAATAGATTTACAATATCCTTCAAAATGATTCAGATTATGATTGTTACTGTGCTACGCAATCAAGGTGCTGGACCCCATGCTCAGCAGTATTTGCGACCACTAGTCCAACGAAGCAGTCCAGTTACTTTTGTACCCAATTATAGCCACATTACATTTGACATTGGAATCAAATAATGAAAATAATATATGCGATCATTCAGAATCACCAGTGAAAATGCTGGTAGAAGTCGCTACAACCTAGTGCATACCCTCGTCAACAAATTGTCAACTTCTGTTAGGCGCAGGGAACCGGTCGTTATTACTCATATCGACACAAGCAGGCGCGTGGAGGCCCATACGGCGGTGTTGAACGCAAAACCGGTTTCCGTAACGCGTCCCGACAGTCGGACAGCCGCACGAAAGACAGACCATAGATTAATATAAGACAGACCCGACTGGACCCGTCAGTCGACAAACGTGTGAATCACAGCGAGAACGTGGGCGCTGACGCCGAACCAGCCATCGCGAAAACGAGATTACGGGTAGCGGGCGTACTGAACGCGAGTAGCGAATGTAAGCAAAAAGTAGGGGATACAGATGAATGGACTAAAGTTCAGTATAGAAGGAGGCGAATGGAAATAGATTTATTAGTAACACCTACAAGTGATTCTAACAGCATGTTTAAAGCCGCTCAAATAAGTAGAATACCTTTGTATATATCCAATGTGTGTAAAGAATCGAGGGAAGAGGATATTAAACATTACATATTTTTGTGACAAAACTCAGGACTCGATCACACTAGAAAAAATAAATATGAAGAAAAACAAGAACTACAATTATTCTTTTATATGTTATGTCTCTAGTCATAAAAGAAAGAAAGAAAATTATTATATTAAACAAATATAAAAAAAAATTTTTTTTATTTTATTATAAGCTGCGCTTATTTCTAAATGAAATGTGGCCGGGCCGGACAGTATATGTTTTAGGCGCTTTGTACAGTTTTGTGGCAAAGTGCTCATAGCTGGGCTTAAAAGTAAGCGTATTGGATGATTGGATTGATGACACTTGTGTCAATAACCTTAGCTACCTTGGCAATTATTATATACAACCATTTGCCAAATAATACTCAAGATTTGCCATTGCCGCGGTTCAAAAGGTTCGGACTACTAGGTATTAGAAAAAAATATTGTAGTGTAAATTGTATACCCGTTTTCACTGGCGAGCGAAGCGAGCTCGGGACATGGGGCACCCCGACTCGGTCAACTCGTTATTGTACGCATGCAACAATTACATAATTCATTATTACTACAATTTAAATATTTATTAATTAACTATTATAGATGCATATTTTATTTTCATAATAATTATGTTATTATTAGTTATTATTATTATTATTATCATATTAATAATTATTATTAATAGGCTAGTAATAGGTATAATCCTTGTTTTTTTATTTATATAGAAATATTTTTACGCATATTATGGCAGGATATCCTGGAACCAATATTGTAACGTCTATTGTACCATATTCTCACAAATAAACATTTTTGACTTGATTTACCTACGCAGACGATATGGTGCTGCAATACGGGAACTTTTGGACTGCTGTACCAAATACGCTGCAAGCCATTGTCTACTGTACAACTGTAAAAAAAAGTGTCTACATGATCTTTAAGGACGTCGGCAAAAACTTTTCATAGAAATTGTTCTACAAAAGTCGCGTCGCGATGTGTTGTCGCGCCTATCTGCGGGTGCCTGAATACTAAACGCGTATGGGCTCTGTCTCGTATAGGGTCTTAGCATTATGCTGAGCGATGGCCGTTTTGCGTGAATGTGACGCATGTTTACCCCCAACTTGTTTTTTTTTTTGTGTGTTTATGTCCTTTTTTGATGCGTCATGTTTTCCGCAAATAAATGCATTTTCTTTCTTTCTTTCTATAAGACTGAAATAATTATAATATGGTACCTTCCTTACCTACCTAGTTCCACCCCACGAGGCTCCTGCAATTTTCCTTCAAAAACCTTACTTAGATGGTTGTTAAAACTTAAACTGCAACTGTAAACCCTTCGAAAAAAGCCATTTAAATATCATAAAATTTGCTTTCCAATTGTTATAAGGATCTTAACTACTAATATCGTATAGGGAACTACCAATCAATTGATTTAAAACAGCGTTATTCAAATGGCTTTTAGAAAAATCATTCTATTCTGTGAAGGTGCTTTAAAGATTCACACTGACACGTTATAGTCTACTCTAGAGGTATGAGGAACGGGGTGTAAAGTTCACTCATGACTTGATACGGCAAAGTAAACTCTTCCAGCACAGACCTATATTTCGGAGCGCGCAAGCCCCACCACGACGTCAACGTAGAGATACGGCGGTGGGGATAATTTATTTATTATTACGATATCGTTAGGTACTTTGGTTGTCGTAACAAATCTAAACTCGTGTTATAGAATAGTAACTACTTGACATTGTGTCGTAGCCATAAGGACGGTTTTCGTAGTGCAAGTGTTACCACTGATATACGGTCAACCTACTATAAATTCACATACGTAATTATGGACCTACATAAAACATCTCTCAAGGTTTCATAGGCACTTTTGTTTTGATTCTAGGACGTGTTTACGTGGCGCCATCTAGTTGTTGTGTGTCGAGGCTTATAGGTAATGCTCTAAAATTGTCAATGTGTATGACTGTGTATCGTTTTATTAAATTAATCAATTTTTTTTCAACAACTTTTTTTGACAGAGTTACCTTTCAGAATCTGAAGTGGCATTGGGCCAACCACATTTGCTGCAAAACCGATGACCTGCAGTGATGATGACGATTGAGGTAGACATAGTCTTGAGTGGTAGGACACCCTCAGGCTATTAATCTCGTGGTTGCAAACGCGACTGCTGAGCGTGGGGTCCTGGGTTCGATTCCCAGGACGGACAGTGTTATTAGGTTTTCCATTAGGGATGTCTTAATAACAGCCCGGAGTTTGGAAGTTGGCGGTGTGGTAACCCCGTGCCTCCGGTCGTGTCAGATCGCCGTCCCATCGGACTATGAGAGTGAGGGGAGCGACTGCACCTGTGTCTGTCCAGACACTTGTGCACTATGAGCACTACCATATCGCCCGCGCCGAAGGCTAGTCTCCATTGAAATTGGCCATCATGACCGAAATACGGTCTGAACTACTTGCAATGAAAGGTGCTAGTACCAAAATATAGTGTATGAGGCTACTTACTGTTTCCAACTTTAAAAACTAGACTATTTACTCACATCAAACGGGTTCTAACTTCTGATATATGTAATGTACATAGTTTCAAACTATGTACATATATCAGAAGTACTTATAATTTATTAAGAATTGAAGTCAAACTATTTTGTTTGACTTCAATTCTTAGTTATACTTAGTTTGATTTTTCAATTGATAGATAACTTTTATATGAGAGATAAATATGGACTTTTGACATATTTTTGTCTATACAAAAGCTATCAGCTATCAAACCACAATAAAATTGTAAATCATAAGATAAAAGTTTTCTGAAGATTAAAAAATTGGTCCGTTATAAAATGATTAAGCATAAGATACAAAATTATTTATCAATAAATTATTTATTTATTATTTTCGTATACTAACAAATTGTTATTTCAAGCATTCATTTGAAGTTTTAATAATTTAAATTTTCCTACATACTTTTTAACTTCATCTTTTGGATATGGCTTGAGAGCTAAACAAGTCGGGATATTTTCTGGTTGTTCTATCCATAATTTGTGTGATATGAAGTTTTCTTTTAACTTCTCTGCTACTTTTTTCAGTGACTCCTCGTCTGGGACCTGTAATTAATATGAAGAAAACAATCAAAATTTCTGTGAACACAATTTTAATTCATATGAGTTTAAATTGGTAATACCTCTTTGCAAAGACACAAAGTAAATATGTTATACAATACAATGTGCAGAGACATGCAATATGTTACCATGGATTCAGTACATGGTCCTGAACCAGCTTGAAAGATTTTGTCTGTTTAAAAAAAAGATCAGTTGTTCCATATATTCTGACCGTGTAGCTATTGCACTTTTTTTTGAACTGTTTTTTTTATAGGTATGCAACAAAAAATTTATATGTTACAGTGTCTAGAATCTTGAGCTGAATTTATGGTTAGTTTAATCAGCAATGTTCTTGCTACCCTGTATGTATATGGACTGGAGCTGATATAAAATAGACGTACCAGCTGTTTATTATGTAGACTAATCTAGATGCATAGCAGTATGTCAAGCAAAGTTTGGTCATGACATTTAATTACATTAAGTAATTTATTGTTAAAACTTTGAGTTCAGAAAACCCACATCAAATATCTATGTTATATGTAACACACATACCTCTAGCACAACTTTGTGCATATTATCCATATCATCTAGGTACTTTATAGTGTTTTCATCATCTTTGTACAAGTGAAGTACTGCTGTGGATGCGTGACAAGCCTGAGCTACCACTGATCCTATCGACCATCCTAACTCCTTCAGTAAATCAGTACGTAGCAGGATGTATTGTACTATTGGGTTAGACATAATGTACTAAGTTATAATTAGCAAAAGCTCAGCTTTTTTAAACCAATAGGTTATTTACATAAATGGCAAGAAAACTGTGAGAAACTTATAGAGAAACGTTGCTCGGAAGTTCAGTTTAAGTAGTTATATACAGTAAGCATTACAATCATAACATGTTTTTCTTAAATGAATCGAATTTATGAAGAAAGAAGAATACAAAACTATTAACGGTTCAGTTAGACACACAGCGACGGAAGACAAATGTCATGTCATCATCATCCGTACCGTACGACATCGACAAGTAGCACAAGTAGCGTCAAGAAAGTCATTCTGCAATAATTCGTAGTTTTCGCTATAAATGTTGCCAATGCATTATAATCTAGCGTCAATTCTGACATGTCATAATAATAACTGTCGTCAATGTCATGTTGTTTTGATTTCACGGCGTGTATGTGATTATCATTTCATTTTCAAGCTTTTAAGAAACAACCTCACGCATAAATCGTATTAACCGGCAATTATTTGTTTATAAAGCAATTAAAACTGTGAGGCAATGGCTTCGGGACTAGAAAATTATGTGAATCAAACAGTGTCTGTGATAACTTCGGACGGTCGAAACTTCATTGGAACTTTAAAAGGTTTTGATCAAACAATTAATATTATACTAGATGAATCACATGAACGAGTGTTCTCTTCTTCAACTGGTGTGGCGCAGGTGGTGCTTGGACTTCATATAATACGTGGTGACAATGTCGCGATCGTCGGCCAAATAGATGAATCTATTGATAGCAGATTAGACCTTGGAAATATAAAAGCAGAACCGTTGGGCTCTATTGTACATTAATTACTGTTAAGGATATGTAATAAATAAGTTTGGTGTACTAATTGTGTTTATTTTGTCTAACAAGGTTGATACGGTAATTATTTGAGTACCATTAATTCAGTTTAAATTTAAATTTTGGCCTAGTTTCATACTCATGTTACCCAATTACAATTGATGTTCCACCAATTGTATCATTGCATACCAGAGGGTAGGTCTATGCAAGACTGGAAATTTGATTGCATCTGTGAATGCAGCATTTAACTGGTCAATTATTTATAAATAAAAAAAAAATTAAGTATGTAAATAGTTCTAAAATGTATTTTTTTTGTAATGTAACTACTTTACGGTTTTCGGATTTTTTCCTTTACCTGTGCCACATGAGATTGCTTCTTGCCAAATTTCATGATTCTAGGTCAACAGGAAGTACCCTATAGGTTTTGATTTCGGAACATAAACACCCATCTAAAGAAAGAAAGAAAGAAAATACATTTATTTAGCACAGACTAAAAGACACACCATACATCAGAGCAACAGATAAAAAACAAATAGAAAGTATAAAGACCGATTGTAAGAAAATAGTAGGAAAGTGTGCCTCACAGCTGCACCAAATATGCCCCATTCAGCAAAAATGCCCGACAACTACTGCCTGACCCTGTATCTTTTGATTGCTTTGAGTTAGAAGTTTGAGTTTTTCACTGCTTCAAGGGATTGCAGCCCCGAGTATTTGATAATAATTTCAACTTGATAACTCCACGCATTCCTGAGAAAAAGAGTCATGACTGACGGACAATGAAGTGATCTTATAAGGGTTCCGTTTTTCCTTTTGAAGTATGGAACCCTAAAAACTAGTCATTAACTTTTATTATTTTGATTCCTAGTATAGTATTGTATCTCATAAAGCAATGGGCTCTTTACTTGTGTTTACCAAGTGTACAAACACTGCATGCATGTGTGTGTTATGCACTGACATCTTCATGCACACATTCACAGCGTGTTTGTATACTTCGATACCACAAGTACAGCATTTGTTACTTTGTAAGATAAGTGGAGTGTAGCTCTATAGCTGTTATTAGAAATATTGGAAGCATAGCATTACAATATCTTTCCCTTTTGTAGAAATTGATTACAAAAGTTTTGTCTACTAAAATGAAACAATTAAAATATATATTAACATAAAACTTTTATTCCATACTATTTACAAATTCAATCAGTAAAATATTCACAAACATCGTTTTGTTGTGTTATTTACACAATTCCGAATTATACAAAATAAAGTAAATAACAAAACAATAAAGAAAAAAATAAGTAAAAAAAAAATAATTACAGAAATATTCGATAAACTTTTGAGGATTGTCAAAATTATTTTCTAGTCACTGATTAGATGTATATGTAATTTGATTTGTCAATACTATTATATTGCACTTGTGGTCATGATCTTTACTGCAACATCTTATTTTAAAGCAGTAAACAGTATGAAAAGGTGTCACGCACATCAAATATTTCAATTGTCAACCTGTGATATTTTAATGTGCTTCTGACTGGAAATGTTTCACTCTCAAGGACTCACTCCCTTGAGAATCCAGTTAAGATACACACAACACATTGCTATAACAAATATAGCAATTGAGTTTCTTCTTATTGTCAAGTGCCAGTGTGCAGTCGTCTAACGGCTATGATTTATTTAGTTGCCATATTACTGACAGCTTGCAATTTGTATGTGGTTCTGGCTGTACATGTTTCATTCCCAAGGGATTATGTACGCCTTTGAGGATACAGTCAGGGTGTCGATAACTACAGCAATTGTTTCTTATTGCTAACTCTGCCATATGCATTGGATGCAAGTCATCTAATTCCTAAACACTTAGAGCTGATTTTTTCAGGTAATTTCATCGGAGGAATCATTTTGAATTTTTGACAGTTCGTCCATACAAAAACTGCCAGACGTAAATTTTATTCCGCGAATAAAAATTATTTGTCGATTGAATAATCAGCCCCTAGTTGTCGATATTCACTAAGCTTACAACATTGAACAAAAACAATTTTCTCTTTCAGAGTAGGTACCTACCATTTGGATATGGTAAACTTTTTAAATGTTCGTTCACATTTGGTAACTATAAACAATAGACATGAACAGCCATAAAATACTTAAACTGTACTACAGTTCTATCACATTTATTATCATATTCTGATATTTTGCTAAACTATGATTATTCCTATTTGTCATATTATTATGAGTAATCATTGCTGGAAGATTGGCTCACCAGCACTATTTCTTGATGTCTGAAATCAAAATAATTGAATTACTTATAAAAATTATGAGTTAGAGAAGATATCTACGACAAATGTACAAAGAATATATAATGGTGCCGATTCCCTTGTTCACAAACTAAACTAAATTTAAGTTCAGTGCATCTTTTTCTTTCTATTTCATTAAGAAAAGGACAGAAGATAAAAAATAGTTTAGTACCGTCAAATTAGTCAGCTCCTGACGTATTTTTAGTCGCCATGATTTTAAATCACGTCTAAACTGTTTATGGAGTATCTTAATTTGACAGGACTAAACTAATATTTACCTTCTGTCCTTTTCTTAATGAAATAGAAAGAAAAAGATTCACTGAACTTAAATTTAGTTTAGTTTGTGAACAAGGGAATCGGCGCCAATTATTGTCTGACAAGAGCCAAATTGTTCAAATAAGCTAAAATTAATAACAATAATGTATAATATTTGAATGCAAAACTTGGTTGTCTTTTTATTTTTTTCTATTACTCAACCCACTTTTTATAAATAGATAATTATTTCATGTTTTGGAATAAATTACAAACGCTGTGTCATTGCACATCTCTTTCTTTTCTAAGCAGTCCGACAGTGACTGCTCTTTAAGCCTTGCCAGCGTCAGAAATGGTCCAAGTGCTCACGAGGAGCCTAACATATTCGAGTTACCTCAGTACTTCTAACAATTACACACAACTGTTTAAAATAATTACAAAACTAGCTAATGACAATTATTTTTACTGCAATCTATCTGTAAAAGTACCCTAATTACAGAGTCTTTCCAATACCTTTAACATAAAGGTCCATCTATCAATCTTCATTTGTAATTATTTCGATTTCTATTCCTTGTCTGAAATTAGTATGATTTTACAAGAATAAGTTATAATCGAAATTCTAGTCTTGTAGTATTAAATATTAATAAATACATAGTTATATTTATTTATTTAATACACCAAGCACATACCTATGTGCAGGGCGGACTTAATGCTATAGGCATTTTAAATTTTTTCTATATTTCAATTGTTTATGCTCATAAAATTCAGAAGTATTATATGGAACATCAAATAACAAATACCATAACGACATAAAAAAAAGTAAATTGCTAATTACCTTTGCATTTTTTCCTTATATTTTTGTGTGTTGTATTTCTGGAAAAATTGTTTTCCGTATTCGAACGTCGCAATCATAATCGCGCATGCCGGTGCCACTTTAAATATCCGAGGTAATAGACCCGTGAACATTCCTTTAAATCCGTGATTGATGTATATCGTCCGCGCTATTTCCTTCATATTTGAAGCTCTTTGACGGACTTTACCATCTGAAACAGTAACCACATCAACAAAACCAAAACAAAATAGTCTGCCGGGAATTAGTGATTATTTTACAGTTCTTGCAACTATATTGCGGTCGACGAGAGAATGCGTTCTTGACTCTTATTAGTTTCTTACAAACGAATAAGTGTTTTGCGAATTTGATCTTTATTAACTGCTAGAATTGTCGCACTGACAGGTGTTAGGAACGCATTCTCTCGACGGCCGGACTGTAAGTCCTTCCCTCATACGCACTAGCGGTCTGGCGGTTGGGCTAAGCAGTTTGGTTTGTTAGCTGCCCACAGTTGACCTCTAGTGTGCATGTGGGCAAATTATTAAGACAAAGTGAATTGAGGCTAATTGAAAATTATCATTATTATAGCGCTTGCCGCAGCATAATATGTTTGTATGGTCATGATAGAATAATTCGCTAGAAGTTGAAAAGGCGAGTAGATTACAAAATTATGATTACAAGATCAGCCGAGTCAAGTTGTACGTTAAGCCTCATACGGCTTGGCTTACAACTAGGAGGTGCGCAAAGCAGCTGTGATTGAATAATAAATTTTATTTTAAGCATGCCGAAGGAGCTGTTTGCCATCAGCGTCGGTGTTCGTGCAACTTTACACTTTATGACGTTGATTTTACAAACGGACAAAATAAAATGTTGCCAACCTGTGTATATTTCTTTTTCTCCTAATTCTATTTGTTGATGTGTTTTAACAACGTCAAATGGAAGGGTTATGAATGCCGCAAGCTGAAACATAAGAAAATAGTTTAGTACTCTTAAACTCGTATTATAACTAGTGTTTACTACTTGTATACTGTCTTATGGGCTAACCCCACGTAAGATGGATAGTAGTAACTTTATAATCTAGAAGAGCCATTCTTTATCTTAAACTGTTATCTATCAATGAATTTGTCTCTGTCACTAGGAGGCATATGATTTGCGCGTTAATAGACTGGCGCTAGAGAGTGTCGTGAACTAAGCCGAAGACCTGACTAAGCGCAGCGCAACGCGGGTTTCACTGCCGAACCAATATCAGACTTGCTCTTATTAAAATAAAGTTGAAAATAAATGAACTCACATTCACAGATCACAATTTAGAGTAAAATACATGAATATTATTTTGGAAAACTTACGCTTCCCGCGACTGATCCACAGAAGAAATTAAACAAAAATGTATTCTTTTCCGAGTCCGGTTTGTTAAACGCCTGTTTTGTTGATTCAAATGTAGTCCAATATATACCTGGAAGTACAGACGATACACTTTTTAATATCTGTGAGAAAAACATTTATTTACTTCGGGATTAACGGACTAGTTTCGAGTTCCTGCGTTCAACCTTTAATTAATCAAAATATTTTATTTCACATAAACCTACATGGGCAATTATGAAACGTCAGAAGCTAGGTGCACGTTTCCAATTAATCGTTTCCTATGGCAAACAACAGGCAAGAAAACCTGCGGTTACTTTTTTAAAAATTATTGGCTTTTACAATGTTTTCAAATTACAGTGTTACTAGGTATGGGAGAACAGTGTTGGCCTGTTAACACGTACAAGGTACCTACTTAATATAATAGAAATTGGTCTACAAATCTTCAGTCTACAAGGGCTACGAATTCGACTCGTCAGTAAAACCGAAACATTAATAAACGATGTTTCCCAGTATTTTAATTTAGTAATTGAAGAGAAAACATGTTTCAATTTATTAACTACTTATTCAGACAAGAAGTAGAACAGTTTGCACATGTTTACAAAATTAGCATCACAAAGCATCGCAGACAATGGTCCTCCTTCCATCTTGCGCTGCATGCTGTCACCTGTACACTTGAGGATCTTATGACTGAGTCAGCGAACGGTGTTTTCGTGACTGAACACAATATTTTAATTTTTAGAAAACAAATTTTCTTATATGCCATTGATACGCTAAGAAGATTATTTGTGATCTTCTTAGTAAATGGATAGCCAAGCTCGTGACCATGTGTGTATGTTAAGCAGTAAGAATTACCTGAAAATGGTACATCTCTCAATAACGTCGAGCCCAAACCTCGGAAGACTCCTCTTAAACCTTCATATTTTACAACCTGACGCAACGCATCCGAGATTTCTGAAAACAAAAGGTTTTACAGTTTTTAACTACTTAGCAAATAAACATTGGCATAATCAGACTATAACGTTCCCACTGCTGGGACACAGACCTTCTCTCCTCTCGATGAGAGGGAATGGGCCGTACGCCACCACGTAGGCCCAGTGCGGGTTGGTGGAAGTCAGTTTTCGGTGCTAGGATAAATACTAAATTTTAATACTTTATTTTCTATTTTTACCCTGTTCTGTTCCACTCCTTCAGTCTTTTTATTTTTATATACCGGTGCCTATATTTTTCTTCCATAATTAAATCCATGTCTAAAAGACTAATTAAAATGGATATGGAATAAAAATGGATGTATGGATTGAAAATGGATTTAAAATATTATCAGTATAGATAGATTATTATCTATTGTAAGTGTAGGGGATACCTGGTTTATTGGCCTATTTATAGGGTTCAAAGGTTCTGATAAACAATTTAATATGATGGCTTATCTGAACCTTACTTAATAGTCGGTGAAAACATTGAATATTGTGTTTTTTTGTTTCACTCTTCCAGACAGAGTGTACACGTCAGTTTAGAGAATTCTACATCTGCAATATGGATTTAAAATATTATCAGTATAAATAGATTATTACCTATCTATTGTAAGTATAGGGGGATACCTTGTTTATTGGCCTATTTATAGGGTTCAAAGTTTCTGATAAACAATTTAATATGATGGCTTATCTGAACCTTACTTAATAGTCAGTGAAAATATTGAATATTGTGTTATACATTTACAGCTCCATTACCTCTCACAGAGGGCCTGAGTAAATACCAGTGTAGCGGTATCCACAACGCTACATGCGAACAACGCGTCATATTGACGTCACGTAAAATCCTGCGTTGCACAATCAAAGTTTACCGCGCAACTAGCATATATGTATACAACGTCCCGGACTCAATCGTTGGGCAGTTGCCCGCCAGACACAACACCCGTTTCGCCGGAGGATCCTCCCTTTTCTATGGAGGATGAGTGAACGTTATACCCTGTTTCTCATACCTCTATACCAGCATACCAGATTAGTAACATTATAACTTGACTCTGTTATGTATAAGTACTTTCTTTCTACTTTTCTGTACTTTCAATAAGTGAACAACTGTGAATATCATACAGTTCTGTATAGGAATTCGTTACAGGAACTGATGGCGCTAAACAAGTGGCCGGATTCTGGGCAGAGTCCATTTAGATTGCTATCGACACGCTAGTAAAAAAAATATTTACATTAATTACAATCTAGGAAAGTTAAATTCTAACTGTAATGTAGACCTGCCTCTAGGTTTATGAGGAATCTGTGTTTCAGGCCATCAATTTACATCAAACATTTAAAAAAAAGACAACAATAAATGTATTAGAAGCTAAATTGAAAAGTAGGTATGTATTTTCAATCACTTAAACAGTTACTATTTGGAAAGAAGAAGAAGTTCTGTATAAAACCTTCGAATGGAAGTTGTTAATTAGTTTAATCCTGTTCCGCTAATTACTGAATATACCTACAGAACTAGAACAATGTTTTATTAACGTTCCAAGGAGGATATAATTATACAATTGATATGCTCAGAATTCAATATAAGCTATGTTATAAAATAAATTAATCATATTCATAGAATATTGCATATTTTCATCTTGATCTCAACTGTATTACTGGACATAACGGTACAGGGAAACTGGGGAAGTCTCTTTCAAACTTAAATTCATTAACGACGACGAGCCCTTCAAGGTACCGGGGAAATTAAACAACGATGCGATTCCTTTAAGTTTAACCAAGTTTAGTTTAGTTCCAGAACGTCTTTACATATTTCCGACTAAACTAGCACTGACTTTTCCTGAACAAAAATCCTAATTCAATATTTGACACGTTAACTTGCTTGAATGTTCGAATAGAACCCGCACTAAATTATAGCCGGCCTGCACTACATAAGGTTGCCTTCGGCGGACAACCTTACAGAACCACACCCAAATCCAAACCAAGTTAAATCAATCGATATTTGCAATAGGCTGTGCGTCTGAGTAGCTGCGGAAGAGCCGATTGTCCCACCCGGCGAAGTGTTTAGACGAGGTCAAAGGTGTCACCGGGTGCGTTACACTCGCCTTACGCTCCGTGTACATATTTTAACCTTCCGCACGGTTAATTTAATACGGAATGGAGACCGTTTTTTTAGCATAAGTTTCAAGTTTACCTGCATAAGTCAACTTTTTGGATTGCATCTTTGTTCTTATAAGTTCTAGAGGACTGACAATTGTTACGGCTAACATTCTTGCTGTGGCTCCCGCTATCATTGGTATCCATAATGGTTGTGATGCTGAAATGTATAAGAATAGATTTAATTACCTATATGAATAAAAATAATTTAACGATTCTTTTACTTTTGGTTCGCACGGGTGTATTTTTATAGGCGCGATTTCTTTTCGCGCACTGGATTTGCAACGCTATGCGTGCAGAGAGTTGAAAACACATTTTTACCCGAGCTGAGTACTGAGAATCCAACAGAGCGCACTCTGTTGGATTCTCAATACTCGGCTCAAAACTGACAGTTGAAAATCCAGTGCGCGAAAAAAAAAACCGGTCGTGCACCTGGGCTTATGATTGATTTACAGATTACGGTAGGTATTTAACCGCACAAAGATAATGATGTTGAAGCAGATTTCAAGATTTGCAGGTAAACTTTTGAAACGAACACGAAAAATTATGTCAAAGATAAAGTAGATATTTTGACCTACTGACACTGCAATACATGATTATAACAATAATATTATTAATTACTGAAACAGATAAGAAACAAGAGTTTTGGTTATGGTAAACTTTGGTGATATACATCTGTTTACCAAGTGCAATAGTGAACAGGCTTACGCCAGAAATGTCATGTAATTACTATTTATTTTTGAGAAATTGTCAACTTGGTAACTTGTAGATTCAGAGTCTTGAGTCTCCCTGCCTAAAGATAGACCTATGCATACTCCGTTAGAATACAACATCAATTCCATCACTACAATGACTAATGCCACTCGAAAAGCTGCCACGCTGAAATGGAATTGGGCTGCACACATCTGTATGTGGACAACTGGACTCTTTTAAATAAAGATTGCTCTTTGGCAGCTCACCTTTGCCCAGCAGTGGGGTATCAATGGCTAGTAAAAAAAAGGGACAAAAAGACAAACAAAAAGTCCCTTGTTTGCCATGCAATGGGTTGTAAACCTTTAGCAGATTTTTTGTGCGGATCAACAATTTTTAAAAGAAAATTTGTACAGAATTTTTGTATGTTCAGAAAACTTGTAAGGCAGAAACTTTGCTCAGTGAACATGTTCGCGCACAAGTGTGTTGAACCGTGTGGTTACAAAAGTTACGCACAGCCTTACCAGTGGAGACGGAAGCCAAATGCGATACCAGCTTAGTACCTGCACTGCTGGAGTTTTGCACAAAATGTTTGGAAGCAAATGTACTGCACACTATGGTGTTTGATGGAATCGTACCTTAAGAAATACACTATAAGTACAAAAAAGTGTAAAGTGCCAAATCAAAGTTACAAAAAATATTGAATAGTTTAAGGTAACTTGTTTGCTTCACCTGTAACCTTCAAGTCAAGGTGAGGAAACTCGACAAGTGATGTGATACAATAATGTGTATATTTATATTATGCAGGTGGCAATACATTATGTACTTACCTAGGTATTCAGTATGTCCTATCATTGTCATCAATCCAGAGAACAATAGAAGACGGAAATAAAATATTATTTGTTTGTGTGGTGGGTATGAAATATATAATTAAAAAGAATACAATATCAATTATTTATAATCGTTAAAAAATATATAATTTTAGTACTTGTTTTATTACTTACTGTTAAGCATTAAATGATTGTATGTTGTTTTCATTCTATATCTCAGTTGTTCGTATGTCACAAAATAAATTACTGTACATGGAAGAGCTAGGACTAGAGTAGGACTTAATCCTGACCATAATGCAGGAACTCCTTCTACTTTGGCTATTTTATAAAATGCATCCTGAAACCATACAAACATTTCGTAAATATAGAGATCAGATTATACACTGTGAAGCATGCAGACCTTGTAAATTATGGAGCAGTTACAAAGTTGACACTAAAATTGGATTTTTACCATTTAACAGATACTTTTTTTTTTTTTAACGTTACCCCTCCCTAAGAATTTCTACTGTATTGTGGGTGCGTTTACAATAACTCACATACACAAACAGCCAGACCCGGAATAACTACTTGTTGGTCATACAAATATTAGTTTCGTGCGGGAATCGAACCCGCAACACGCAGCGCAGCAGTCAATCGCTTAACCACTGCCCCAACCGTGCCTTTTACTTGAACGTCAATTTGAATAAAAATCGATGGGTGTTGAGGTTCCCACCATCCTGATTCTTTTGATCTACTCCCCCTTGGGACATACGAAGTTGAAGTGATGGGAAAATGGTAAAAAAGAAAACTTTGTTTATTACCATCGTTCCACTGAAATGAACTCGTCTAGGTAACCATGGCGATTCTCCGCAGGGGCATATGTGTTCCATAAGACCATTGCAATACAAGTAACATTTATTCGACAGCAATGCCTTCTGCTGTGCTTGCAGTCTTATTTTAACCACATCAAGAGGGGTCACTAAAACAGTGAACAAAAAGGTATATCATAAACTATGAAACTATAAATATTTGCACAAAAACAGAAAGTGAAGACTTACTGAATAACGAGGTTATAAGTGCACCGGAACATGCCGATGCCATTTGCTGGACTGGAGTGATCCGGAACTGAGGATCATCTTCACGAATCATGGCATTGGTTTTTGTAACAATCAATTATGTTAATGTTCTTCAGCGTAACTTATTCGGATTTTACCCGAATATTTACCTTGTTTTTTTCGATTCTACAATTCTGTCTGTATCTGTCAGTGTCATCAATCAAATTCGATTGTTCATAGAGTATAGATTGATATGACATCTGTAACTGTGTTACCAGAATTTAAAAACTTGGTATTGTATAACTGTCTATGAAAAATCAATAAAGTTTTATATTTTTAAAGTCGACTAATTAACGATTAAATAGGAAAAATAAAAAAGGGACAAATATGATTTCTATAGGTCTAGCGATTTTGTTTTATTTACCTGAAGATTTACCAAAAACATTCAACATATCAATGTTGCTGCTTTTTATAGTAGAAAGACTAGACCCAAAAGTTGGTCCCATATAAATTTGGAAAAAAAAATCCAACCCTAAAGGTGGGAAAATAGGGGTGATTTATTGTTCACTCACAGATTTGAATGCTAAGTTGTGTATTATTAGTCTACTAAGTGCCACATATGCCAGCCCTTTGGCAAATAATAGTAGATTATAGCCACATAAAATAATAAAATAAAAACTTTTTAACAAAATAATTAACCGCCAAAAAAACTGAAAAGCAAAAAATAATAAACCTTTTTAATTTAACCTTACTAAGTTCTTAAACCAATGTAAGTCTACCTAAGTAATTTTGAGTCGGTGCCAAACAATCACTAAACAAAGATCACCAAATTGCCTTACATTTAAACGGCGCCGACTCAAAATGATTAGTTGACAGGTCTTTGAGTAGTACTCTGTGGTACTAACATGCATCTGAACATCTCTAGTAATTTCAGTCAAATTTACTGCCACATGGATGGAGGGCGTCACTGAAATTATTTAGTGCATTTTTAATATTCGGTAATAGAAACTGTACACGAAAGCGGCGCTCTTTCCTGAGGGTTTCAGTTGTGTAGATGAAAAATACTTTTTGAAATGTTTACCACAGCGTCTAAATCTTTAATGTGAGTACCTTTTCATTTATTTTCGGAGTTTTCGGAGTTTTACATAACGTGACAGCTGTTTTTTATATCGGATCTATAAACAAATTGTGAGCTACATAGTACTAAGACGGTCACACACCAATCACTCGTGAAATAGTAATAATATGAAATAATAATCGCTTCAGAAGCCACGGGTAACAACGAAATGCCGAATGGTATTATTATTCGTGCACGATTGATTTTAGCTTTCGTTCTCCGGTTCCATAAATTCGAACAAGTACGTAAAGGAAGTAAGTGTTTCGTCGCTGTGATATTCTCAAGGTCTCGTTTATATTGTGGCCATACATACCTTTCTATTTATAATTACATATTTAGTCAACTCATTATCACTGAATTTTGTAGCCGCGAGTGTCGTCGTAAGGGTGGAGCTCATGCTCATCGTCCTGTCACTATCCGAAAAAGTTGCTTCTTTATCTTTCATTAAAATCTAGGGCTTTGTTTTGTCACCAATTTGCTTAAATATAAGGTCAGTGGGTAATTTTAGGGGCGGTATAATTCATATTAATTGGAGGCCTTTGCCCAGCAGTGGGATATTAAAGGCTTAAAATAAAATAATTCATATGCCCAAATCATTGTCACTTGAGCTTTTTTTTAAATATTTCATAATAATATTTGTTAAAAATAAAAAGTAAGTGGTTGTGATTAACAGGTCCTTATAATATTGGTATTTGCAGAAAAAAAAATCCCAGTAGAAACTTTTTCTAAAAGTCTATTAATTAATTTTTTTTGGATTTTCTAAGGAGTCCCAAAATTGTTTTGAAATGATGTTCTGCACCAGAATATATTTAGTATTATTGTCATTGACATTGTAAAACATATCAGTGCCACCTTATCTGAATTTTCCGCATCACTTCATATCAGATTCTCATGTTAACATTTTGATTAGGACTTATTTATGAATTGTACACAACCACCTAACTTATAATTAAATCTAATCTAATATTTGTGTTTAATGTTAAAATATTTACATTACATTTCCTTTTTATTTTACTGAAAGAAACAACCAGTGGTCCGCATTAGCCCTGGATTGAAAGAGCTGAAAGTCATGGGGGGAGGCCTTTGCCCAGCAGTGGGATGATGTAGGCTAACAGTAACAGTAAAGACTGAAGAGAAATCCTAAAAGACCTAACTTTAAAATTCCTCAAATAGATATGTAAAATAAAATGAGGGTTTTCCTGAGGCTACATAAATTGTGGTGTTGCCCTTATTGATTTAATATAATAAATTCATAAAATACCAAAATCAAAAGTCATTTATTCAAATTAGGCTGAGAATCAGCACTTATCGAATGTCAAAATTACAAAATACAGTCCCCTAAAAATGCCCATCGTTCACCACTTCCTAGTGCTATCGCTGGAAAGAAGTAGCGCAACAAACTCCCCAGCAGCACAGCTGTCTGTTCAGTTAGTTAGTGTAGTAGTGTCATTCATAAAATACCTGTATTAAAGTAGCACTTTCAACATTAAACTAAGCAGGATTTATTAAAATACCATCCAGTCAGCAAGCGTGGTGATCAATGCTTGTGCCTTCTCTGTATGAGAGGAGGTCTTTACCCTCCTGTGGGACAATCATAGGCTGGTAGTATCATAAAATTACCTATTTAGCAGTGGGAAGACTCATAGTTGAGAAAGTAATATTATTGATTTAGGGCTGATTTTTCAATCATCTGATAACTTTATTCAAGGAATATTTTTAAAATTTTGAGAGTTATTTAATACAAAAGCTGTCAAACGTCACTTTTAGTCCTCGAATAAAAATTATCTGAAAAAATCAGCCCTTTTGTGCCAAATAATGACACATACAAGGTAGGTACGTACTTTACAAATTAAGCTGACAGGAATTATCTGAATTGATGACTGCTATTTACATAACTCTAAAATAATTTATAATTGTGTGCACTGATTTAAAAATAATTTAAATAAAAATAATGATAATATTTATTTGTAAACAATACATATTAGGATAACTACCTGATCCTTATTTATTATTATTATCTCCTTTATTTCATTTAAATACTTACAAATTACATTTTTAAATATTTTTATGAACAAAAGGATAAAAAAAAAACATTTAAAAATACAAAAAATAGTAGCCCACCGGTATCGGGAACAGGGTCCAAGCTACCGGCGGTCAGGGCTCCAGAGAGAGGAACTTCCTGACAATGCGAGCCGTGTCCAGAAGTACCGCTTTCTGAATCAAGCCCTTGATCCAGCTGCCCAACGAGAGCCTCCTCAGGTGTTGGTCGAGGCTCTTGGCTATTAAGCCATTGGCTGTCACGACTATCGGCACAATGATTGCTGAGTCCACATGCCACATGTCGACAACCTCGCGAGCCAAGTCAAGATACTTGATTTGTTTATCTTTCTCGGCTTTCACGAGGTTCTCATCATGCGGGACGGTTATGTCAACAATCATTGCGCGCCGCTCTGCTCGATCCACCACCACTATATCAGGCTTATTGGCAACAATAGTCCTGTCAGTGATGATGGATCGATCCCAGTACAATGTGATATTTCCATTTTCGAGAACTGGGTCGGGCTCATACCTGTAGTACGGCACCTCAGGTTCGACAAGGCTGTATTTCAGAGCAAGCTGCTGATGGATTATCCTGGCTACAAGGTTGTGTCTATGCAAGTACTCTCCGTTAGCTAGACGAGAACACCCGGAGATAATATGCCTGATTGATTCTCCCGGCCGGTGGCATGCCCGACAGATGTCAACCGTGCCGTCTTTCACAATAAATCTCCTGTAATTGTTCGTCATCATAACTTCGTCCATAATTGCACAGACAAAACCTTCGGTTTCTCCAAAGAGGTCACCGAAACGCAGCCAGGCTACGGACGCTAGTAGATCTACATCGGGGCCATGTAGGGCCCGGTAAAAGCGTCCGTGAAGCTCCTTACTCTGCCATACTTCCATGCGATCATTACTATCAAGCACTACTGGCTTGCGCCAGTTCTCTTTAGCCAAGGAGAGCGGGGTGAGGCCCTTGTCCACCGCGACCACATCTCGATGCATCCCCACGTCGGTTTCTAGGAAATATTCCCTGAGACTGCATATCTCGCGATTGTAGAGGGTCTTAGCGTTTAAAAAGCCTCGACCTCCACATTTTCGCGGGATATACAGCCTCATCACCGATGACCGTGGGTGATGCATTCGATTTGTAGTCAGCAGCGTACGGACCCTCCTATCCAGGGCCTCGAATTCGGTCAGAGTCCATTTGAATATGCCGAAAGAGTACATCAAAACCGGCATGACCCAACTATTGAAGGCGCGCACCTTGTTTCCGCCTGGTAAAAGACTATTAAATACTTTTTTCAGGTGGCCAAAGAAGCGCTCCTTCAACGATTGCTTCATGTCAGTAAAATTGATGCCCAACGCTTCCGACATACCCAAATACGTATAGGTTTCGGCTGCGGAAAGGGGTTCTAAGGTTTGTGGAATCCGAGAGTTGGGTTCCCACGGATTCCACAATCTCCCCTCGCTTTACATGCATGACCGCACATTTGTCCACACCAAATTCCATCCTGATATACTGAAAGTTTCAGTAATTTTCAGTAGCTTCATGACTTGCAAATTGTTGGGGGCAAAGAGTTTTAGGTCATCCATGTAGAGGAGATGAGATATAACCTGACCACCTCTCCTCAGCTGATAGCCTAGACCTGAATCTTCTAGCAGCGTGCTTAGAGAATTCAAGGCTAAACAGAACCAAAGCGGACTAACTGTCGCCCTGGAATATACCTCGCTCGATCCTTATCGGCTCGCTATTCCTCTGGATATTTCGACATCCTGGATAGCGAAGGACCGTCCTCCATTGCCCCATTCACATCATCAGGAAGGTGCGCAGAGTTGTATCTACTTTAGACAACTCCAGCACCCTCATGAGCCATGTATGTGGCACCGAGTCATAGGCCTTCTTATAATCTATCCAACATGTCGACAGATCCTTTCGAGAACGACGAACCTGTTGGCTTATGGCCATATCAATGATAAGCGGGACCCGTTCTTACATCCATTTTGAGAGACAGACATGATGGAGTTGCTGTCTATGTGTTTATTCATTTAAGCTCTCAAAATGGATGTAAGAACTTTATAGACCGTTGGAAGACAAGTGATCGGTCTATAATTTTTGGGGTCCGCGGTACTACCTGATTTATGGAGCAGGTGGGTTATTCCTGTCAACTGGGGCAGCAACCCTGACTCTAAGGCTGACTGGAACTGGGATGCCAAGGGGGCGTGCGACCTTTGGAACTACTTTATCCATCAATTCTACACTGCCAAGCTGGTATTGCTGGTTTCGGTCGTATAGCTCTAGAGTCACTGGCAAATTTGACATGAGCTACACGACATGCCGCTACAGCCGCGCAGTACAGAATTGAATGAGTATCGGTGAGGTCTTCGCAGGCATCAAAATGACTTGACAACTGCGCATCCAGAACCGCCACCAGCGCCCTATTTTTGTTATGCATGGGCAAACGAGGTAAACGTGGTCTAAGTTCGGGTGACATGAACCGATATTCCCGAATCGCACCCTCCAATCCAATATTATTATTATCATTTATTTGTCAGATCTGTACAATCCAATATTGTTAGTAAGGACATAAACAACTTACAAACTAGTGTTAATACACATTATTATTTCAATTTTTTATAGAATACATACACATTCCATACATTGTCAGTAAATAATGCTTATAACTATGTTAGTAACATTATTATTTTTTATTTATTCATTCATTCATTATTTATCAAAGAAGTTGCCTATTTAATGTTGAACAGGGCACCACCAGAACTGTGGACGGTATTCCAGTGCCTCACAACCGGGCAATCAACCCTTGCCAATATGGTATTCAGAATGTATACGTAAATACAATAAAAAATCAATTTTGTAATTATGAACACATTTGCAGTCCATGATAAATGAATTTTTGTACAGAGTTTGACTTTGATTCAGAAAAAATATACTGGAGTTCATAACCTGTACTATTCGACCCTAATGTCCACTCTAAATATCTTGTTAATGGCTTTGTTAAATTTTGAACACCTAGTGTTTACATTTACTATCCGAAATTCTTCATCACCAAAAATTACGAGTACTTTCTATTATTAGTCTGTCCCGATATATTGTGAGTTGGCACAGAAGCTTTGTACCTAAAAATAATATGAGATGATGGCCAGAGCAACAAAACATTTTGCACCAACAGTCTTCTATGTTGATATTTACTAACAATACTTGAATCGTTATCAGTGATATGATGTCTTGATTGATTATGTGTACACTGACTCCTAGACAAAATCATATCATCTATTAAAACTATATAGGCTTTATCGCTAGTTTTAATCTATAAGTAAGTCATTTACCACCTCAATAGTTGCTAGTTTTGATTTTGTATTTCATTGTCTGACTTGATGTATCTGGTCACATTTTTTTCAGTTTCAACATCAAGAAAAACAAAAGAAAGTCTTATCTTTTGTTTTCAGTATGTAAATTGTCGCAGTGGGCGTGGTAATTACGTAAATTACCTCACACTCGGATAATTTTAACTGAATAGATGCATGCCAACAGTCAGTAAGGTGTTCTATAGAATAATTGTATGTTTTATCCGTTTGTATGGCCGGGGCGTTTGATAGAGGATGCATTTTTCGCATCCTCACTCACTCGTAACTCGCCATCAATCTCTCGCCACGGCTTACGTACCTCGTCCCGTTACACACGCAATTATTGAGTGTTGTGTTCATGATCTCATTTCAGGTGTTCCCTAGGCCTAACAGCTTCGTAATCTCATCTGAGTATTTTTAAAACGTAAATCTCTTTTATCATTAAAAGCAACAACCGTTTCGGTATTTCGCGTTCGTCCGTTTAGTTTCAGTCTTAAACGGAGCTCAAGAGATCTTCACGCAAATCGAACTGAATATCCGTGAGACAATAGTAACTATTAAACTAGGACGAATATGTCTCAGGAAAGTTGTAATGAAAGAAACTGTTTCAGTAGTATTAAGTAATTTCTAGATTTTTAGATCTGGATTTATTGATATGTTTCCTTCATCTTGGCCGGCCAGTAATGTGTCATCATGACTAACTGACTGAAATTGAAAGTTTCTTTGATATTCGCCAGATACAAACCTGTAATCTTGTACGTACATTACATACCTACCCAAGCAATCGGTTCTTTCACCTTCGAGCCATCAGAACAGTCTCAGACCGAGTCAGGACCGTCTGCAGTTATCGGCAATGTGCTCGTATTATATTTTCTGCGGTAATGTCAAGGCTGGACCAGCGTCGCGGGCAACGCCCCTCTCAAACCCGTTATGATCCATCTATTAAAACCAGCCAATTACATAACGCGAACATCATAAAAACTAGTTACGGAAAGAGTTAATTAGTGTTAACAATTTGCGATGCTACTTTTGCACAAGCCTCGTCCAGTGTAATAGTAAACTTGAACACCGAAGCTGACATTGAATAGGTTCCTTCCTCAAGTATCGATTACCATTGTTGCATGTTGATATCTAAAGTGTTACGATGTATTATCGATGTTACGGTTCGTATTTTATAAAGCCGTTATCGTTTCGCCGCGAGATTTGAGTGAGCCCATGCGTGTATGTGTTATTTTACGCTATATTACCGATACCGATACTATTATGATGACTAACCCATGGATGGTATCTACTCTCGTCATATTCTCAAATCTGATGTCTCTCAAAGCATATTTTGACTCAGATTTGATTAGGGTATGGTGAATATTTCCGGCTCTGCACGACAAAGCTTCAACTAATTCAAAACTTGTGAATGGTTGCCAAAAAATGTTGAATTATTAATCTATATTTTAATATTTTCTCGAATAAATAAAATAAAATAATCTGGCGACATGTTTGTCTGGCGAAAAACTTTCTAGATGCTCAATGGATCACCGTGAAAACTAAGCTGAAGTGACGACGGATGCCACCTGACGCTAGGGATAGCTAAGGATTGACGACTCACTTCAAACTCACTTCACCTAAGTTTTTACGGTGATATTTTTACAGAATATCACGGCTGGTCATGAACCTTACATTACATTTGCCGATTCGGTTTTTTGTTGGCACGTTAACACTGCGTAGAATGTTATGAAATCTGGCACGAGAAGCATTTAAATCTTCGCCTACAAAGTAATGCTAGATCGAAATGAATTTAATGTTCATCTTGATACAAGAAGTAACACAAATTGTCAAATGGTTAAGGTTTATTTCAAAATAATGCATGAATCGCAATAAGTTACTGTATTATATAGGGTGGCAAGGACATCGAAACACAACCTGTTTGTTACCCATGCGTTAAAACTTTTCGTAGGTTATTAAAATTAAAAAAAACCCAGCTGTTCCATACATTTTGACCGCGTAGGTTCCATTTGTGTAGGAACAGATTTATTTTTAGCTGAGCTTCTGATACATTAATGTAGATAAGCGTAATCCATATTTCCGACAAAGCTGTAACCGTCAACGATGATTTTTATCTTTTGTTAGCGTCAGCCCAGTGGCAAATGACGTAGCTGATCGACAAGCAATCAAATAACTGTCACTATTATCGTCGATCTTTAGATTTAAAGGTCTATTGTCATATGATGTAACACGAGTCTTGAACGTGTACCTATTTGCACCATAAAGGAGAAAAGTAAGATCAGTACATAATTTAGTACCGTTCTAGCATCCATCGTTTTGCTTTTAAACGTCGTCGTTTCGTTCCTTGATCGATTATGTCTCAAGTAATTAATTTAAAGCATCGCGATTGCTGTCCGGATTTAGCTTTCTTTAGTGAAACCAGGTTCTCACTGTACCTAATATCAAGAATCATTATGTATTCATCAATCTCCTGCTCTCATCTCTATTCATATGGAGTCAGAGTAGCAGGATTTCTTCTTTTATACATATATTTCTAACCTAATAGCTGTCAAAGCTTCACCTGTTTTTTAGCCTTGTCATCTTTCACACCATCCATCCTTTGCTTGGTCTTCCTCTACTTAAAGTCATCATGCTCTTAATTTTCTCAGGTCATGTTCCTCATTTCCGAATCAAGTTTCTGCTCGAGTATAAATATCTCTATGCTGTTGCTGTCCTGTCTTGTCTATTGTCTTGGGTAGGTAATGGTTGCTTCAAATGCCATATATGGGTATCAATTTACTCTTCAATAGATGTTTGATTGTAAAGTCTGAGGACTTCGAAACGCATCTATTGTAAATCTTAATCTGTCTATTTAATTGAAATAGAACGTAATTGTGTCTTATTGCAGCAGTGCGGTGTCTTTTGTCTTGAGTCTTTACGTTCAATTTACTAAATTGGCAAATATTGGTTTAGGCTACTTGCTTTTGGACTAGTTATCACAAGGTCGATCAGGTTGTATCACTGAGTTTGCGGTTTTCATTAGTGATGAGATGCTAGTTTCGATTTTGTGACTGGGTAACGTGACAAAGATCAGACCAGTGTCAAAATAGATTTAATAGTCCTGCACATTGTCGGAAATGTGTGATTAGTTGTACGACATTCGTCGTCATGGAGCAAATTTAGTTAAGTGCTATTTTGAGGTTTTGCCATTACTATTTTAATCTTAATACAATTCACGGCCTTGACACATCCCGAATGAGTGTCACCTGTATTACTGCTAAATTCCGGTCCAGGTCTACGTCACGGAAATCTCCGTCACTGCCCGAGTTTAATGTTCTTATATCCAAGGCCCACAGTTTAGCCAGTGAGTCATCGTTTTCATCGGAAGTTTGATGTTATACTAAATCGCTCTCAGTGCTCTGTTGCTGTACTTGCTACATGTGGTGAGAATCGTGATTTTCCTCATAGGTTAAGAATTTCCCAAACTGACCACAGAAACTCTAATTTCCTTATTTTGTGTTGATTTCTTTAAGGCTACACTTAAGGTGAAACTTGTCTATCTCGAGTTCTCAACACAACTCGAACACAATTCAATCGATTGATTCTTGAGCAGTTCTCAAGCAAAATACGATCATAAGAGTGCCTCAATATCGACAAACACTCCTAGTTTTGGAGTTGTTTTATTGCCGTATAAATTAACGGTCAGAGTTTTTTTTTATAACTTTAATCACGTTTAAAAACAGACGTTCCTTGTGGTAATAGCTTAACATAATCCGTTTTTAATGTTCCCACTGCTGGGACACAGGCCTCAGAGAGCCCACTGAGAGGGAGTGGGCCGTAATGCACCACGCGGGCCAGTGCGGGTTGGTGTAAGTCACATGTCTTCGAACTCTTAATAAGTAATAGCTTACTGTTACAGAAATTCAATGTGTTATTCTGATCGTGATTTGTGTCGATTGACTGTAAATACTCATGTTTTATGTTTGGTAATAAAATTTGAATCATGTGACATCGGAACAGTTTATTGTTTGTACAGCTTTGATGTATTGGCTTTGACAATACATAATCCATATGCATGATTGATGTACCTATTAGAAATTAACAACTAATGACTTTCTGTTTTGATTGAAGTTGTTAGTTTACGATGGTGAATTTTGATTTAAGAATGTTAGCTAACAGCGTGTGATTCAGTTAAATGTTTTTGTCTTTGTTCATATCGGTGTGCGATTTCCTTATAATAAGAATCATGAGGGTTTAAATATTTCATCAATGACATGAACATTATATTTCATCAAGGAAGGAATATGTCACCAGGACTAATTTTATCATCTCATTTGGATTAACATAGTTTTACGTCATAATTATGATCTGTATCAATGTGTAGCTATGTACCCATTGTGTAACAGTGTAATGTTTTCCTTTTTAACATTGATACGTAATTATACAAACAAAATAGAACAAAGATTGTAGACAATTAAATAAATTCTTGCTGATGTATATAATTTTTTTGTCGCTGACTGTGCCTATAATGGAAAGAAAGGCTTTGTTATTTTATTCAATCTGAGTCATTGCCTATCAAAACATAAGTTGGAATTGATTAAATTCCTATGACAAACCTACCTTATAAGTAGGTACCTGATTCATAGAGCATGGGATAAATGTGTTTAGGAAAACAGCATGTGTAAAGTGCAATATTATGAAGTAGGTGCATGCCTATATTATACTGTTCTTGTGTAACTACACGTTACATAACCGCGAACTGCGGTTGTGGTGATGACGCACTCGTGAATGTGCAAACACCGGGAATTCTGGCAGGGTGTAGGAAAATGAGCAATTTTTACGAGTTTTGTTGTAAATTGGCTTTTTTTAACGTATATATTGGTCGTTGACAGGCCAGCTCCGCAGTGTCCCTTATATCGAGCATGGAGAAATTAATAAATGAGTCAAAATTCGTATGACAATTTACCGAAAAAAATGACAAAGGCTTCGAAAAAAAAAACAAAATGACGATAGTTTTCGCGCACGATGAAAGTAATATACCTACTTACTTATATGGGTAGAGGACACTTATACAAACAAAAAATGTTAAGTAATATGGTACCCTAAAGTGTCACATTCGCGATATATTTGGAGGTCAAGATCTAAAAAAAAAAATGACGGCGGGTGGATATGCCATCTTCCGTAGAAAAATGTTCGAACCCCTTTAGAGGTGTTAAAATAGGTGACTAAGGCCTGCGGACTGAGTGAGCTAGTTCATTGTTCATGTGCAATTTTTAAGCTGCATTCTTGTTACAGATGTTGTTCAACCGCTATAGGCCCACACAGGGCGCTGGCGTCCATTCTTGCGAGGAGCCCATCCATTGTAGCAGTGTCACTACAAAGCCGGGACTACCACGAGGTCACCGGCAACATAATCTGCCCCAATGTAGTCAGAGGCATCGACCACTTGAGAGATCCTCGTCTCAATAAGGTATGATATTATGTAGAATATCTACAATCTGTAAAACATAATAATAACCTATTTAAAGCCTCTGCCGTTTTTTTTTTTAATTTTTACAATTTTGTGCTTAGTTTATTTCATTTGCACCGTATGCCAAGTACGCTACAAAAACTCAGAACCACGAAAATGTAATTTTGGATTCAGTAGCTCTTATTTTGTGTAGAAACCGGCTGAATCCGAACTGTAAGTCGGACAGTATTTGTTTTTAAAATGTGTATACAATTCTGGTCTCATACGTAGTTTATAGGGTTCAGTAACTCCTAGACCACTTAGCCTGTCCACTGTTTGAGTGGGGCGATAAGCTACCAATATAATTTTTATGTCTGTACACTAGATCAAACCGGAATATTTGAGATTTCCTTCGTTTTTCCTCAAAGTCGGTATTGAACTATTGAGCTAAATGTAAGGAAAAACGAATGACATTGACTATTGATTACAACAGCATACTAGCAATGAAAATCGCTTCGTTTTGAAATCGATTTAAATAAAAATACATTGAGAACTTAGTTACGCCGCCTGCTACAATCCTTACATACTTCTTTTGCCTCATTTACGTTCAAACATCTGGTAATACATGACCGCCGATTGCGAGTGCTACGAGCCACCTGACCTTTCCTATGAACATCACCAATCTTCTTCGTCGTATCCATGATTCCCTTTTTAGTCATTTTAAATAAGCTTCGACCAGAATTCGGCCACTTCGACAGCGTTAGCGTTGGCCTCGCAAAGGTCTTCCAATAAGGTCACTAATGTCCTTCTAGGGCGTCCCCTACCGGCGTTTCCCCTCACATATCTGCCTTGAATACCTTTTTTTGTTGGGTGGGAAATCATCGTATGACGTCTCCCGCTCTGGGCGGAGCGGGAGGGCGTGTCAGACTTTTACTGACTAAAACCCACCCGTGTTCCTTCAGGGGCCACGGTATCTCTTTCGAACAACCCGCGGCCCTGGCAGGCATCGGCCCTAAGGGCCCCCGTCAGTTCGTGCTGACTTCTCTTTGAGGTGCGCGTCGAACACAACACGCCGTCGATCCGGGCCTGGTTCTTATCGGGCGGCGAGCTGCCCATTGCTCGCCGCCCGCAAGCCCGCGCTTACGGTGGCCGAGAGTCGGTTGCTGACTCCCGACGTCCAGGGCGTCTCCTGCGGCGGCTAGGGGCGTGAGGGCGCAGAGATTGCCTCTCCCTCACGCATTCCGCCTCCTCCTTTGGGAGCATTACTGCTTCGCAGAAGGAGGTCACGGTTTCCCATGCACTCTCGTTCCGTACCATGGCCTGGACCAGGGCCGGACGCGAGAGATCGCCGCCGTGCCTTGAATACCTTTTGTTAGAATAACAATATGATTTCCAAATTAGTTTCCGTAAATATTTTTCCCGGTAGTATAAATGACCCTATTGGCGTGATAGTAAAATTACACACACGATTAGATAAGATAACCCTTTTATTCGTGAAAAACTCACTTATGTAATATCTGGATTATAATGAATGATAGAATAACGTGTTTTATTTTTTAGGGTCTAGCTTTCACGCTGCAAGAGCGACAGGCGCTCGGGATCCATGGTCTTTTGGCAGCCAAGTTCAAAAGTCAAGAGGAACAGCTAGAAATATGTACTATTTCCATTGACAGATATGAGGACAACCTCAACAAATATCTCTATCTCGTCGAGTTACAGGTGACTAAACATGATACAGGTACCGTTGATTCTGTGAAGTTATTTATAGAAACTGGGTTTTGGACACAGGGTCTGGTATAGGGTGGTTATTGTACGAATTCTAGTTTGAGATCGGAGTTCTAGGTATGAAGTTTAATGCTTATTAGATTTGTTGAATTAATGTACTAAACATGAAGAGCGGATTTTTATACTGTGAGTATTTTTATGGCTTGAATTTAAACTAAGTTTTGGGTGTTATGACTGACAACGGAAAA
The DNA here is from genome assembly GCA_947507525.1 of Apamea epomidion. Taxonomy (NCBI): domain Eukaryota; kingdom Metazoa; phylum Arthropoda; class Insecta; order Lepidoptera; family Noctuidae; genus Apamea; species Apamea epomidion. Next base: position 8,196,397 of record OX382238.1, on the reverse strand, counting down.
TCATTGACTGGGTGGATAAAATTGTTTTTTTTTGGTGGTGAAAGGAATGTTTAAAAGGTGTGAACAATCATTTCGTTTTTTTACTCATAATAATAAATCTAATATAATATATATATAACTTCTGGACACGGCTCGCATTGTCAGGAGGTTCCTCTCTCTGGAGCCCTGACCACCGGTAGCTTGGACCCTGTTCCTGATACCGATGGGCTACTATTTTTTATATTTTTAAATGTTTTTATACTTTTTATATTCCAATATTTAAAAATATAATTTATATGATTACATTAAAATAAAGGAGATAATAATCTAATATTTTTTAAACTGCCATTGCTTGAACCACAGCAATAAGCAATCTGGCTTATCGTATTGGCCTTGACCCAAATTCGTCATCGACCCTGCTAAACCTATGTGTAACGGTTTGTTTCGGTGTTAAAATGTAGGACTTGAATGCAGGACCTTTAAGGAACTAAATATTTTGTGTACTTATATGAACTTTTATTGGTGTGTATGAATCGTGTTAAATTTTGTACAGCACATTACAATACCTCTTTCCAACTCCAATTTAAAAAAACACATTGATAAATTTAATATAAGTACCAACTTTATGTACGCCGAAGTACAATGATGAATAAATTAAATGTTTGTCTGTTTTGAACAGCGCCAATAAATTATCGTCTGAAATGGCCTAAATTGAAACAAATGGCAACATTTTCGCTATGGCCGTGGAAACGGGTAACAGCATGCTTACTTAGGGAGGAGTTTCATTCCTGTTTGACCCTGTAAAATACGTGAATTTTTACTTATGTATTAAGTATGTGATTTTTTGTTACACGTAACAGAACTTATGACCGAGTATAAACTACCGTTTGTAAACGGCCGTTTGTTGTAAATTGTGCAATTAGTTAACTAAAATATAATTAAGCATGTTTGTCCCTAAAAATTTAGGCCCGCTTGCACCGCTACTCCCTAATTGCGTTTAGCGCTAAAAAAAAAAACAGAATATCATTCTGTTTCTGTCATCTTCAAACGCTTGACAGAACCAGAACGATTTTTAAACGCGTTTAACCCTAAACGCATTTAGTCATTTGTGGTGCAAGCTGACTTTAGTGTATGTATGGCGGGCGTCGGGAGCCGCGTGACGACTCCCGGCCACCGTAGGCGCGGGCCTGCGGGCGGAGAGCAATGGGTAGCTCTCCGTCCGATCAGGACCAGGCCCGTGCCGGACGGCGTGTATGTGTTCCACGCGCGCCTCAAAGAGATGTCAGCGTAGTTGACGGGGCCCGACAGGGCCGAAGCCTGCCGGGGTAGCGGGATTGTCCGAAAGGGTTACCGCTGCCCTGGTACGTAAAGGGCTAAGGAAGGAACACGAGTGGGTTTTAGTCAGTAAGAGTCTGACACTCCCTTCTGCTCCACCCAGAGCGGGAGGAGTCATTTGATGATTTCCCATCCACAAGTGTATGTATGGTTAAAGCAGGTTAGCGGATGATTTGTTCAATTATGCACAAAGGACTGTTGTCAAGTTTGTTGTGCACTGGTGTATAATTTTGCTAATGGCACCTATTACCTCTGAAGCCTATTACATAATAGGTCTCATTTATTATTTAAAGTTGGTGTTTGTGTTTACCTGATATTCAAGCAGATTTCGACGTATTTTGATTTAGTAGATTGGTAAATGAAAAAAAAAAAAACACATCAGTCACGATAGTTTTGGAAAAAGAACAGAAGTTATTTATTTGTGGTTCTCTTAATAATTATGGAACAGTCCATAAGTTCGATTTTCAAAGACAAGTCCGTTTTTATTTTCAATTGATTTAAACATGATTGTACTTTTTTTACACTGCAACCAATAACGGGCACTATGTGGAAGAGATTTATATCCTATGTCCATCAGTGGACTGCAGTAGGCACTAGACATAATTTAATTTACTGGCATTAACACCATAAACTTTTCCAAAATAAACAAGGCAATGTTTTTAATCATTTTATTGAATTATTGCAGGACAGAAATGAGAAGTTGTTCTTTAGGCTTCTTGCGGAGAACGTTGAGAAGTATTTGCCGATCGTATACACCCCGACCGTGGGACTGGCGTGTCAGAAGTTCGGTCTCATTTACAGAAGACCTCGGGGCCTTTTCATCACCATTAACGACAAGGGACATGTATTCAACATTATTAAAAATTGGTGAGTGTTCATTTTTGCCCGTATGCGAGACAGCAAACACAAATATATGTTTTCCACGCGTATCTATACAGGGGCAAATTAAATTTGCTAGCGAAACTCCCCAAATGTGACGGGTATCATAATCGTTATCCAATGACGCAAAAACGAAAATAAAAGATTTTCTAAACTCATATTTACAACTAACTACACCACCAGTGGCCCATATCCAGTTAGCTGTAGGTTTTTGAAATGAAGAGTTTAGTTTTTTTTTTGTTTGTTTTATCGCCATTAGATATCGATACCGATCACGTCTGCGGAGTTCCGCTAGCTAATTTAATTTGACCTTGTATGTATCTTTGTATGTAGGATTCTATACACTCGAAGAATCCTAACGGCCCGATGGATTTTAATAAATGAGTAGTCTATCGACTCGTCTAGGCTGCGCGATGGTTGTCTACGGACTATGGGCTTCTTAACACCCTTATTCTTAAATATCTTCTCTTTATAGAAAAGTGTTTCAATTGGCTGTTGTTTTTCTTTCGTAAACAAATCTATTCTTAGTAGTAGATTGATTAGCAAGATTTGAGATAATTTTCAAGTTATGGAACAACAAACTGAATGTCATACCTAACAAAGTTCAGATTCTATTGCAACCAAAACTTTTTAGGACCTTTTTGTTACAAGTATTCACTCAAAAATCAACCTAGAATACATTTCACTGAAGTATATAACTGATTAAGTGGCGATGGAATATTAATACTGCTAGTGTCAAGCATTTATCAGTCCCTTCGAAATAAGGTATATTCGCTAGGATCAAAGCATTCTAATTTAATTTACGGCTATGAATAGAAACGGTTTACATTTAGCCTTACGTACGTTCATGATGTTGCGTCTACGTTTATGTCCGTGGTTTATTTAAACAAGCTTGTTCTAGATCAAGACTATTATTATTCAACTATGAGAGTTGTAATAGGTTTTGTCGATAAAGTAAAGATCGATAAAATAAGTTCATAACCAGAGGTCGGAATTAGGTAGAGTTATTTATGTACTTACACTGACTTGAAAACAGCGAAAGAATAAAGTGGATATGCCTCAAACCCCGAGATTAATTTTAAAGAGCAGAAAAATCCTGTGATTTATTAAATAAAAAAGTTATTTACTTTTACACAATTTAAACCACTGCACGCGCGACGTTGCCAAATTTACATCAACGACATCGGATGTCTGAAGTTGCAAAATTCCAATGCGCACACGCGCGATGTTGCCACATTTGTTTGTAGTGTGAATTAATGTAAATACAAATAAAAATTGTATGTTAATTATCTTTGTTTTATTTGTCTTACCTATCTGTGAGGTTTTTATTATTATTTATTTGTAATATTGTTGTCACACGGGATTGTCTATTAGTAATCCCGGTAAGATCCATATTAATATCAACATTTCGATGCAAGTACATAAATAACTCTACCTAATTCCGACCTCTGTTCATAACATAATGGTACAAGACTTATCAATTTTATCGTACACTAGACTAGACATACCTGCGACTTTGTCCGCAAATTTCCTGTACCCCCGACCCTCCCCGTCGCATTGTATCGCCCGCACAATTACTTCGTTTACTCTTAGCGTTCTTTCTGAGTTTTGGTTTTTTACTTTTTGCTCGACTTTTAAGTCCTAGCGTGATATTATTTAGCCTATAGCCTTTCTCAAGAATTGGGCTATCAAATGCAAAAATATTTTTTCAAATCAGACTGGCAGTTCCAGAGATTAGCGCGTTCAAACAAACACACAAAAAAAAAACATGCACTCTTCAGCTTTATTATTAGTACAGTATAGATAGACACCTGAATATACGATGTAAACAGCTTATCTTGAAAAATAATTTGAGTTCTTAAAAGCATTAAGCCAGTCTAGGTCGACCTGGATTGGCCTAGACTGGTGAAGGCTAGAGAAAATCGATAGACAGCAAGAGCAAATACCGAATGACATGGCTTTAAATTGCTCAATAAACTTCGTACTGTAGTTGTAGTCTCGTGATCGGTGTTTGATCAGGAAATTCTAAAGAAAAATAGAAACCATAAAATACAAACAGGTAATATTAACAAAGCATGCTAAGGTTATGAAATAAATTTAAGTAACATCACTTCTTAAATTCCTATTTTTTCTGTTCTGTTTTTCATTGTCTGTTTATATATGTGTGTACAAAATGGTTAAATAAATAAATAAAATAAATACATGAAAAACGTCTTTAAGGTCTTTGCAATCTGCAGCTCAGTGTCAGGTTGTATATTGAACAAAATATGATTCGCGACCGTAACAAGTAGGTATGTATTTACAGAATTATAATCATTAAAATCATCCATACGACCCTCTTAAGTTCATACAACCCTATTGAATGACTATATCATTAACTTTCAAGGCGCTTCACATGCATTTTAAAACCAGCGGGGTAGTTGCGTAACACAATATCAGTAGCAATGGCTTACATTTTGACAGTTCAACAACATTCATTGCGTTATTTACCTTGTTGAGTAGACAACGTTTTCGAACATAATATGAAGCAATGACTTAGCAATATCCATTAAAATTATTCAGATTGACATTAATATTATGTTACGCAATCAGGGTGAAGGATTAAAAAATTCAAATCAAATTAGTCAGTATGTCAATTTCACAAAAAATTGCCATCATTATCTGGGGTCACTCTGAAATAAGTGGGTCTGTTTACATATTTGCTAAATAGTATTGAAACAGAGTATTGTATAAATACCGCTTTTCGTTGTACATACGCCAGCACATCAAGCTACTACAATCTGTTAAATTTCTTTAATAGATTTTAAATTTTATCGCTAAGCATTAAGGTTCAAGGTTGATTGGGAAAATTTGACAGTTTCGGGTAGCTTGACCTTCTGGCGTCTGTACAACTACACGTCCTTCAAAAATTTTGGGTGAACGTTTCTTTCAAACCTAATTTTCTAATTCCTATACAGTACTATTTGTGCTATCGAATTTAATATTAATACTATTTCTCACACCATCGCGCCACCCACTGCGGGTTAAGAAAGGTCATGACTTACAAAACTGTAAGGTCTGTTTACACCAAACGGTTCACATTCGATCCGCACTCGAGCAAATTATTTTTGCATAAACAGGGACAGATCATTCTTTCGTGGTTTATCCATGCTAAAATATACATACTATTATATAAGATTTAAGTGTCTGTTTGCACATGAAAGTATTATACGGTACTTATAACAAAACAGAATTTAAAAAATGTTTCTCTCTCTGTTTGTTTCGGCTAATCTCCGAAACGACTGGACGGATTTTAACGGGACTTTCACTGGTAGACAGCTGATGCTATAAGGTTTTTATCATCATAGTTGTTTTTTTGTCATAGGTTTTTGTCACTCGGGGGAAACGCGGGGCGTCATAGGAATATAAAGAAAAGAATGTTCTGTTGTGGTTTAATTAAACCTACCTTTAGAATTGACAATAGAAATTCTTTTTCAAAAAGACACAACAACATTATGTAAATCACAGTAATGGCTTTCGATATCGTTATTCATTCTGTATCCTCAACTTATAAAACAATAAAGCAACAACTTCTTTTCATCGTATGAAAATAATTCGGAGCAATACTTCAACGTTACTCTATCGTAATTGTACCGTAATAGGCTATTTTCCTAAAAAAAATTAATTAGTCCGTCAGTTAGATTATCAAAAAATATTGAACCCGTATTTTTTCTTTTGTCAATTATATAAAAAATGATGAAGATATCGCTCGTTAAAGTTCCGCGTGACGTCACTTGCTTGCGACATTATATTTTTGCAAGCAACACGACCCCCCACTTTTTTTTCACAATTTTGACGCGCTTTATCTTTGTCATTTTTTGTTTGATTGACAAAAGAAAAAATACGTGTCCATTTATTTTCGATAATCTAACTGACAGAATAAATATAATAATTATTTTTTTACCTCGGTAACTGCCCTATTCCTTAGTTTTTACGATCTTCTATGCCTTTGGCAGCTCCTATAGTAGCCTGTATGATTCATAGCCTATTTTTAACACCTAAAAGGGCCATTTTTATTTAAAAAACCATCTAAAAATAATGTAACCTATATGAACAAAGCAGTGTGGCCCAGTAGTTACGGCCCCAACTCACAAGTATTAGGTTCGATCTTAGGCAGGCAAGTTACTTTGTGTAAATAATTTCATCACCACTACTCTCGAAACGGTGAAACGTGTTATGGATGTCCGAAAAAGCAACTAATGTATAATATCAAGATGATCTAATAAATAACAGAATACTACAACTGACAATCTGTCTGTGCCAATAAGCGCAGTTGATCATGGTAAAATCCTTTATATTCCGCTCAATGTATTATTAAGTCGACCTTACGAGCCTAGATGACTTATAGAGTAAGAGGAAGAGGGTGTAAAGTTCACTCATTCTCCATAGAAAAGGAAAAGATCCTCTGAGCAGACGGGTGTTGTGTCTGGTGGGCTACTGTCCAACGATTAATGTCGGGACGTTGTATATTTTGCTAGTCGAGCAATAAACTGCTTGCGCGATGCAGGATTTTGTGTGACGTCAGTATGATGTGTAGTTCGCATGTGGCGATGTAGATGTCGCCACAGACTGATAGAGATCGTCGTGTTTTCTTATTTTTTCTCGAAAATCAACAACAAAATAAAATAAAAATATTCTCCAGGTTAGGTGGTAGCAGAGTTGACTGCTCATGGTGCGCGAGACGTACACTTAATTAATAAAAGGATAGCCTTGAGTAGACTACTTTATGACATCAGACCATTCACAAAAATCAATGTTCGTTAAGAATTATCCCCTATATTCCGCTCAATGTATTAAGCCCACGTTCGGTTCCCGATCTTACGAGCCTAGATGACTGATAGATGTCTTTGTGTTTTCTTGTTCTTTCTCGAAAATCAGCAACAAAATAAAATAAAAATATTCGCCAGGTAAGGTGGTTGCAGGGCTGACTACTCCTGGTGCACGGGACATATATTTCAGGATTGCCTAGTGGACTACTTTATGACGTCACACCATTCACAAAAATAAATGTTCGTTAAGAGGATAATTGCCACATTTACAAGAATAAAATTACCGATGTAAAAACCAGGCTTTTTTATTTAGCGCAATCTTAAAAGTAACATTTTTTTAGGCCTGAACCCGATGTCCGTGCGGTAGTCTTCACTGACGGAGAAAGGATTTTGGGTCTCGGGGATCTCGGTGCATATGGCATGGGTATTCCTGTGGGAAAGCTGTCTCTATACACTGCCCTGGCTGGTATTAAGCCCCACCAGTGTCTCCCCATCACTTTGGACGTGGGCACTGATAATGAGGTAGCGTAATGTATAATTTATGATTCTACGTTTTTATAATGTCAAGGCTAAACCAGTGTCTATTTTTGATAATTTGTAGTATTTTAGTTTCCTTGTTTCGTTTTTTTTGTTTTGATTTACATTGTAATTTAAAAAAGGTGAATGTATAATTCTTCTTCTGTACGTTAGGAAATCAAATTGTTGATTCCAATTATATATAGATTATATATTATATTTAGGACTGGTTTTTTAAAGATTAAAAGTGTCTCAGTGTTTGTTTTTTGCATAACGAATCCAGCGAAAAATGTTATGTTAAAGTAGAGATCCATACCAAACCATCTGAACGACACGACACGACAGTGCGATTAATGAAAAACTGAAAGGAAAAAGAATAAAATACGATCATCGTAGAACCGTGCTTTCATTGACTGAGTAACTAAATAAACAATTTCAGAATAGTTTCACGCGCGTAGCAAAAGCTGCAGCTATAATATTTTAGAAAATTAAACTCTACGTGTTTTGATAAAAGGTTTATTTTTCAGGATCTCCTAAAGGACCCGTTGTACATTGGTCTCCGACAGAAGCGCGTACGAGGCAAAGAATACGATGAGTTTATCGATGAATTTATGGAAGCTGTCGTCTTGAGATATGGACAGAATACATTATTACAGGTGAGCTATTCATATGTTTTTACTATCTTTACGAAGTAAAATCTTGGTATGGGTTTGTGTGAGATACAGGGTTGTGTTTTGTAAGTAGACCAAATCCGATACAGCAAAAAATACTAAAACGAGTCTCGGGGCCTACATGCCTAACCTTTTGGGAATTACAGGCGTGATGATACGTAATGTTCATCTATGTTTCTTTTCGAGCCGATGGCAAATGTACCATCGGCAATGAGTCGGACCCAGTGGGTGGCCGCGCCTCTTATGTTATGCTAAAACTGTGTCATCCGTCACCTCACACATCAGGACCAGTTGAAAACCAGCATAAGGCACTAGTTGTCTGGCATTTTTGCTGAACTGCACCCTAATTGCGTAACACACGATCAATCGGAATCGGTTTCATTTTGACAGTTCAACAACTTTCATTGCGTTATTTACGTGTTGAGCAGACAAATTTTTCGAACTTATGAAGTAATGGATTAGCAATCTGCTTCAAAATGATTCAGATTCCAATTGATCGTGTGATACACAATTAGGGTGCTGGGCCTTTTTGGCGCAGCCGTGTGGCACACTTTCCAGCTATTTTCTTACATCGAACTTGACACTTTCTATTTGATTTGTTGCTATCTGATGTATGTATCTGGTGTATTATGTCTTTTAGTTTGTGCTAAATAAATGTATTTTCATTCTTTCCATAGTACCTAATCGAGTAGGACATTGATAACGTTATTCATATAGATTTTATCAATTAATTATCTTGCAATTAAGTTATCTTTGCGCGTGTTTAACCCTTGATTTAAATCAGTTACTGAATTATTGACGTAATTATATATCGTATTAGGAGGTCTAAACACTGCATTATGTCAAGATAAGATAGAGTAAGTAGCACAGAAGGTGGACCGACGACCTTGTGAAAGCCGCAGGAACCCGTTGGATGCGAGAGGCACACAGTTACCAAGGGGTATCGTATTACCCAATAACTGGGTTGTGGAGGTCGGATAGGCAGTCGCTCCATGTATAATATTGGTATTCAGCTGCATCCGGTTAGACTGGAAGCCGACCCTAACATGGTTGGGAAAAGACTAGGCAGATTATGGAATAGTTTTAGAAAGCTAGTAACAGACGGACGGACATCCATAACATTACCGTTTTATTATTTTTTGCATGGAACATTAAACACAATATGTTTCCTCATTTCATGAGGAAATATGTAATACCGTGCGCATTTTTCACACAAACGTGCGTTACTTAACGTAATCTAATCCGATTAAAATCGTTTAAGAATTGAACGATTTGACAGCATCTGATAATTTCCAAATAAAGCTGTTATGGCACCGATATCTTTGTAGTTATTGACTTAGATTGATCCCTTTAACACCAAGTAGGTATAATGGTTTAGATAAGACGTTTCAAATCTAAACATATTTTATATCACTGTGCAATTATTAGATAGTTTTATTCGTTACAGGTATATTATTGATAAGTTTGTAACGATTCTTCAATAAATACATAACAAATTAAATTATTATTTTAAAAGTTTTATCGAGGGGCTCGTGGCTAACTAATAACATCCGTAAGGGTCGATCTTCCGTGTTCCGGTCCCGAGACCCCTCCGTGCATCGGAAAGCACGTTAAGCAGTTGGTCCCGGCTGCCATTCGTAAATCTTTAACAGTCGTAACGAGTAGGTTAGTCAGAAGCCCGAAAGTCTGACAGCCAGTCTTGCCAAGGGGTATCGTGTTACCCAGTAACTAGGTTGTGGAGGTCAGATAGCTCCATGTAAAATGTGTGTCCTTACCTGTTTCCATGTAATTAGTATTCAACCGCATCCGGTTAGACTGGAAACCGACCCCAACATATTTGGGAAAAGGCTAGCCAGATTTTTGATACAATTAGCGTCTCCTAACAAAGCTGAGTACCCAGTATAAACAAAAATCCTATGGTCTGGTTACATTCCAACTTAGCTGCAAGATCTGGTCACATATACCCTCGACGCATTGTCCATCTTGAAGAACAGCAGACCGCCATGTCCAATCGTGTTCTACGCACTATCGCGCAAAGCGTTCATCATGCTAACCGTCCGTGAATCAGAGATTACAACAGATATGTCATACATACCGATGTAACCTTAAATTTAAATAAAGACATTATAGAAAAGGAAATGATTTTAGACGAGTAATGCATCGTACCGACTTGACTACTGCTGCCGTCGACACGCGTCGTTGTCTGTCTTTGAGCACGCCGCTCGTGTGCACACTTACATACGAATGAAAAGAGATTCACTGATTCGTTATAATTTTATAAATTTTTTTCCGTGTTCTAATGTAAGCATGTTATTGTACGAGTAATACATCCTACCTACTTGCCGAGTAACTTAAACATGAATATTTGTAATAAAATTCATCTCAAATAATCCACTTAATACACACTTAGCACCTTATCGCAATATAATCGTGTGATCACGATATGGCATACTAGGGTCTTAGAAAACCAAGGTGTCGAGTGACGTTAGCTCGCCGTAGTGATGTCATTGCTATTGTTGATACATCTATGGCTTCACACCTTCTTAACCAGCTGATTCTTACATCAATGTCACGGGCAATGGACGGTAAACAATATGTCTTCTCTAATCTCTCGTTGTCTGTGGTACTAAGCTAATGCTTAGTACTTTACATACAAAAATTCAACCAAATTTATCCAATTGTGTAGACTTTTAAATTTCAATGCTAGGATGTAAATGGTAGTTCGTAAACCTCTTATGCGTAAACGTATAATTACATGCCGAAGATGCCTCACTTTAGTTCGCCTCCTCAATGTCCATAATATATTTCCATGTAAAACAAATGCATGCTAATTTATGAATTTGTATGCGGTTTTGATGATCACTTATTGAAACCCATTTCGGCCGTACATTTTTATTTTAGAGCCCAAGCGAAGCCGGGTTGATCGCTACTGTTAGATAAATTACATATCTACTTAATGACAGGTGTAAAATACCCTTAACTAAACCGAGAGTCACTTGTTCTTCTCGTTATTATGATATTTTGTTTTTCTGATTACGGGATGTTGGTCAAAGTTCTAACTTTTGAAGATTTTTTACGAAAACAATGTTTTAAATGATATCTTTTAATTTTAAATAATCCCACGGTCTCTGTACCGTTGCATGTACCCATAAGCACAAAGTTTTCCATGTGTGTTACATTGCGTACTGCCGTAAATAGCGAATTATCACAGCAAAAATAAAAGTCGTTTCCCAGCAATTATTTTTGCACAAAGTTACTTAGTTTGATGTACAGAATGCGTAGATGACGGCTTCATGATGGGACTTTTTACACACTGTATATCATAGGACACACGAAACCGGGAAGTGTAGCAGAAAAAAGAGGGGGGGGGGTCAACCCGGAAAGTATATATTAGCAGAAAAAGGGGGGGGGGCTATACCCAGCAGTGGGTGATACCGGGTTGAAATGATAATGATGATATCATAGGAAGTCAGGTTTCAATGACCGTACAAAGCGTATTGACGTATTACCTACTCAGATAACATCGGATGATTCAGTTTTATTTAAGTTTCTGTATTTCCCGGTAATAGTTACTACACACATTTGCCTGCCTTATGGAAATAGACGCGTGATTTAATGTGTAAAGAAATGACGCATAAACTTCTACTTAGTAAAAATCTTACATTAATTCATTCACTGACAGACAACACACCTACTAAACCACTGGGTTTAGAAGCATGAAAGGGTATTGATGATTTTTATATGGAGCCTGCCTGGCATGCCTGCTACCCGCAATTTTTTTTTTCAAAATGGCGGTTACGCATGATACCTATATAAATGAATAGCTGCTATCAATGCAAACTGAAAACATTAAAGGACCGAACCTCGCAAAGCGTCACGTTTCCGAGATATTAACGTTCAAAGGGGATCACGTGCCATCCATATTTTTTGAACTCTCTTATATCTTGTTGCATAGATGTTAGAAATAATCACTCTGAATGTTTAAAAATATTGTATTTACGAATGAAAAGAGTTTTACTGCTTCGTTATAATTTTAGTAATATTCTTCCGGTGTTCTAATGTCAGCGTGTCCTTGACACGCGCTTACCAGATTATATCGTAATCTTTAGCTTAACTTCTAACCAAGACAGTACAGGTCAAGGTAAATGTCTATTAATGCCAAGGTCGGTCAATGACCTGTCAGGGACGGAAAAGATTGCTTGCATTCATTTTGTATGAACATGTCCGTGCTACAAGCACGTCTAGTTATAAATAAACTAATAATATAGTGTTTCAGGGTTGGAACCCTGAAACTCTAGCGGCTGATCTCGGAATAATCTGGAGAGCATTTTCATAGAATAGAATACTCTTTATTGTACACCATACAAATTACAGAACATAAATATATAAAATTTTACAAAGGGTGACACAATGGGCGGTCTTATCGCTAAGAGCGATCTTTTAAATACACGGTCACGGCGCTCGGATAGCTCGGAACCCGGAAGGTACCTACTGATCCGAAACTGTGTAAAAAGAGCTTTCGCAACCGCAGCGGCAACGCCGCCTAATCACAATGACAGACCACAGCGACACGACTGGTTTCTACCATTCTATAAAAACGGTTTTCGCGAAATGCCCAAAGGTTTCAACATTGCACTAATTTTGTGTCTAAAATATTCTGCATATATTATTTTTATCACACGAAGCGACGCGCGCTTTACTTGTGGTAACCAGGTGTACAAACAAGCTGTGAATGTGTGCTAGAAGACGAGTAGCATCAGCACATGACACACACTTCCGACTTCGCCATTTCCTCGGCTGGTACGAGAGCTCCTGCGTTTACACACACATTCACAGCGTGTTTGCACACTTGATAACCACAAGTAAAGTGAGCATCACTTCGTGAGATAAAAATACTTTACCGTGGTGTTACAACCATGATTTCAATGCACAGGTTATTGCGCTGCGCTCTCGTTACCACATAAACGGCTAAGCGTGACTTAACGCACATTGTTTACTAGTCAACTAAGCGAGTTGAGCGAATTGAGGCTTTATCGGTACGTTTTCGGTCATTATAATGTTCAACGCACACATTAGGACGTTCGATAATGAACATTCATATCAGAGTGTTTAATTGCAAACATGACAAGTCGTTTGATCTCTACCTCGATTGTCAATTGATGGAAAAAAGAAAAAATCTGCTGTGACCCTTTCGATGTGCCTAATAATCCTCATTTTGTGCCAGTAGTAATGTTTTATATAATACAGTATTTAGCAAAAAAAAAAATATAAATGTTTTACTTGGTCTTAAGAATTTCCATGTTGAAAATTAATGGACCCGGCCTTTTAGTGGAAATAATTTCCAGTTTTATCGAATTACAACAACATTAACATACTTAATTAAATGTTTCATAGATCGAACTATGTATTTATATTGTTAGCAAACTTGTTCTACATACTGTAAAATTAACATTTATGCACATTGCTGTGAAACTAGCATTACATTACATAAATTGTTTTTGCTATTACTAAACTAACACATGCAGTTACGAGTAGTAGTAGGGTATTGTATGGGAGAACACTTCCACTGCAAAGTTAAGTTTGTCCTTCAATCCGACTTACCTTGTCCTCATTTAATGGTTTTGAACCCCCTAGTGCACCAGTCCGACTCGCACTTGGCCAAATTTTCTCTCTCGCGAAGCAAACTGGTCGTTGATTACTAATAATTAATTTTTTCCTTACCTTCAGTTCGAAGATTTCGCCCTGGCAAACGCGGGTCGTCTGTTAATGAAGTACCGTAACAAGTACTGCACTTTCAATGACGACATCCAGGGTACTGCCAGTGTGGCCGTCGCTGGTCTCATGGCCGCTGTCAGAGTCACCAAGAGGAAGCTCAGTGAAAACATCTATCTGTTCCTTGGTGCCGGTTCTGTGAGTATAAAGCTGTATTTTGTTTATTCTGAAAGAAAAGAAAAGCCAGTTATCAGAACAATCGATTTAAAGTCAATTAATTGCTTCAAAACTGAATTAGCAGAATATTTAATCGCAAATAACACTCTTCCTAAAAACTAAATGCATTGTATAGGTCTATGATAATTGATGCAGCGACGATTGTGACTTTATGGCTTTTATGATTTAAAAAGACATCTATATACCTGAAGTCAAATCAAATGTGCATACGTGACATGTCGCACACACGAGTTTGAGAAAGTCTCGCGGGGAGTGTCTCTTCGATAGACAATGTCTCCTTGTGTAAACGAGGAGACGAACGAGTAAAAATATTTAAAACATGTTTCTGTCTGTCATCTTCAAGACGATTGACAAGAACCTTTCTTCTCAGAGTAGTCAGATAGGAAACTACGAAGTCGTCTAGTTTAAAAAAAAAATGATTGACGTGTAAAAGTATTTGGTACAAACCTACTTGCAGAAAATAAATCATTTATCATTTAAAGAGTACGATGTTTTAGATGCTTTTAGTGCGCATTTAGTGATTTGTGGTGCAAGCAGGTCTTACAAGTCCAACAGCGCCTGCACCTGCCATCTAATTTCTTTACCACACTTGGTTGGCTGGTAGAGAATGCCTAAGGCACGAACTCCGCCTTTGTACCTTTTGTGTGAGCGATAAGTTTAAATAATTAAATAAATTCAGCTTTTTTCCAAATTTATTTTTGTTTTACCAAACCAGGCTTCCAACGGCATTGCAACTCTGACGGTAGCCGCCATGGTTACTGAAGGTCTGACAGAGAAACAAGCTCAAGATCGAGTGTACATGTTCGATATTGATGGCTTACTGTCCACCCGTCGCGAGGGAGGAGTCCCGGCACACGCGAAAGCTTTCGGCAAGGATATCGAACCAGAAAAGGACTTTGAAGCTGTCGTCGCGAAGATTAAGCCCAGCTGTCTTATTGGTAAGTTACAACGCAAACTCAAAATTCAAGCTTTTTATCGATTAAACCTTTTACATGCAGATGATTCTTCAATTACAATTTAGAGAAGGTTATTAAAAAAAAAAGGTTGTAAAAAATAATAAATAAATTATTACTAATATAAATTTGATTTCTGATACTTTCAAGTATCAGAAATAACATTACCGGAAAAGAGCCGGGCGGCAGTGGGCTGGCCATGTTTGTCGAAAGTCTGATAGCCGGTGGAGCAGAAGAGTCTTGAAGCGGATCTAAAATAAATGTTCTCAAATAAATATATTTTCTTTCTTAATTAAAATAACGTATTTCGTGTTACAGGATGCTCGACGGTCGGCGGTGCGTTCACAACGAAGGTACTACAACAGATGGCTAAGAACACTGAACGACCTGTCATCTTCGCGCTCTCAAACCCGACCAGTAAAGCTGAGTGCACCGCTCAAGCTGCCTATGACAATACAGGGGTATGTTTTGGAAAAAAAAGAAAGAATAAGTATTTAAGCAAACTGTGTTAGTGCTGCTGAATTTAGGGGTCAACAAATTTAAAAAAAAAACTGTTGTTTTTGCCATCGACACGCTAAGTAGAAGAAGTAGTTATGGGGACTCGCACAGGAAGAACACTAACTAAAAATACACAAACATAATAAGACAATGAGACAAAAATAAAGTCCTGTACGAGGCCAATGTCAGGAGGTTTTACAATGTTAGGAGTTTTGTTGTGCGTTCTATGTAAAGTCCAAACAAAATGCCTAGACTAACTTTTACAGAATACAGTATTCATGAATGTGAACGAATTTTACTATAGGTACGACTCTGAAATATAAATAAAATCCTGCTGTTCCATACAAAAGTGCAATGTGTTCTGAAAAAGTTTACAATATTTCTAGCGCTTCACACGGTTTTTACTACTTGAGAAAACATTTGTTTTCGAGATTTCTTTATTATGTGTAAGTTTAATATAAATTTATTATACATGTAAGTACACATAAACCTTTCGGAATTAAATCTCTTAATAATGGTGAAGATTGCTTCAAAATCCGTTGCGTAGTTTAGAAGAGCAACGTGGTCATACATATAGACACAACAAGCGACTAATTTATAATATGTCATTTCAGCAAAAAAAGACGTCCACTACTGGACATAGGCATCCCTCAAGCACCGTCACTGGATATATGTATACTTAGATATTACCGTTACATTGCAGGGCCGCTGTATCTTCGCGTCCGGCTCTCCATTCCCTCCCGTGAAGTACGAGGGCAAGGAGTACCACACCGGACAAGGCAACAACTCCTACATCTTCCCCGGAGTCGCTCTCGGCGTCATCGCGACCGCTACCCACCACATACCCGAGGGCATGTTCTTGACTGCTGCTAGGGTATGTAAAGCCTATTCAAATACAACGGCGCAAGGATCTTTTGTAACGTGGCCACAATCGGAACTAACGCCGCCATCTTGTTTTTTCAATGCATTTTCTGTGACAATTTTACAAAAATGTTTCACATCAACATCATTCGAGCGATTCAAATGATGTTTGTAACACTACTTGTTTCAATAGACGTTTTCACTTTTCTCTATTGGAATACTGAATCCGAGATAATTATCAAGTTTTGGAACAAGAAACTTAATGTCGTACATGACAAAGTTCAAATTCCATTGCAACTAACATTATTAGGATCTTTTTGTTATGAACTGTCACTCAAAAATCCACTCGAATACTCATGTATTCGAGTGGATTTTAAAAAATAGAGCTAAAGTAGATAATACCGCTTATTTATAAACATTGCTTAAAATTACGTTGCTTATTAGCGCATGGTTAACCATACCTACATTTTTGGCGTTTAAACATCTCTTAACTTTAAGAAACTTTTAGAATAAGAGGGTACTTACATGCCTAACCTACTTCTATTCTATTCTATTCTAAATTTGTATTAATATTGTTGCAGACTTTAGCCGAATACGTTAGCGAGAATGACCTCGCCATCGGTCGTATTTACCCGTCGCTCGCGGAAATTAAAGATATTTCCGTCAATATCGCCTTGGAGGTCGCAAAGATGGCCTACGATGAAGGTACGTTATATAACTTCAACCGTATCATTAATACAGGCATTTCAGCCGACCTATTCTGTAAAAATCGCACTGTTAAAATCTAGAATCAGGTGGAATGACAGCTTAAGTTTTCACGGTGGCGTTTTTACAGAATAGATCAACTGCATCTGTCTAGCATTTTCCTAACTATTTAGGGTCAGCTTCCAGTCTGAGGCTACGGTTTCCAAGAACAGCGGTGACCGCCACATTCGGCCATAATGTCCAAATATAGAGGTTTTTTTGACACCTTATAATGTCAAACACTGGTGAAAATAACAGATTTTCATGGCATTCGTTTTAAATATGACGGAAATCCTGTCTCATGTAACCGTAAGCTACAACTGAATACTAATATTTAACATGGAGCGACTGCCTATCTGATTTTCACAACCCAGTTACTTGGGAACACAATACCTCTTAGTTTGTCAAACCTCCGGACTTCTGACTTAACATGGTTTCTGAGGCACAAAGAGGTCTCGGTATGAAATGGATGGTCAGAAGAAGAAGACATTCAATGAATTTTTTTTTAGCACCTTTAGGTTTAGTATAAACGAAATGTGGACAGGAATAAAGCATGGTTCCTTTTTCATTATTTACTTAGTTGCGTTATGATAGTTATTTCTTTAGGTCTCGGATCAGTATACCCAATCCCAAAAGATTTAAGAGGGCACATATTAAGGTGTCGGTATGACTTTCGATACGTAATTCACATACCGGAACAGTATGAATGGCCGAAGGAAGTAGTAAGTTGTTTTCAAAAGGTCCAAAGGCCTGCTTCAATCGATTGTATATTTTAGAGCCTTGTTGTTCGTGTAGTTTTGATATTATGTAACAAATATACTAGACTAGAGTTCGAGTAAGAAATATATTTACTTACAAAATAATGTAGGGTTGGTAATTAATTATTGTGTACAAGAAATGCTCCGCTTAAGGGTCTGTACATTGCCTTTGACTTAAATTAAACAAATGTGTACTTACGCCGGTCAGAGGGTTCTTGTCACGTTTTAAAAGTCATCAAAAATAATACTGACAAAAATTACAAAAAAACTGAGCCAAGAGCTACTTGCGCTCGTATTTTTGGTCTTTGAATGGCGATGCCAAAATTCTAATTTTTAGGTTGCATGGTTCTCAAAAATCCTCTGTGACAGATGGACAAAGAAGTGATCTTATAGGGGTGACATTTTTCGTTTTTAGGTTGGAACATTAAAAACCAATAATTTTATTATAACTAATAAAAACGAGGCAACTGCGACCTTGGGCTTTTGTAAACAATATGTTAAACACTAGAGTAGAATAATTGATACAATTTCAAGTTTATTGTATTTTGTGACGTAGAAAAAATAATGTACAATGTAGGACCTAAACCATTGCTGTGTAGTCATTAAAACAAAATTGGTGTATTTAGAATTCAAATTTAGTCGATTACTGTACCTTTAGCAACCGTACATTGTAAGGACATTATAAGGCGTTGGCCTAGTTAGAAATACTGCAAATGTTATTGAGTAAACTTCCATGGTAACAGCTTGACTTTTCGGTGCCTTTTTTTCGTGGCAGTAAGGGCGGTTTTCGTAATTAAAGTGGTAATACTGACGTGCGGTTGACCGCACCCACATCAGTGATACGGGTTATATCGACCTCGCGCAAAATTCAACATTTTCTTAATATTTTTATATTGTTTTTCTTAACAACATTATGTTTTGTAGAGCCGTCCAAATAACTTTCATCATTATTGTATCAGTTAGTTCAGTATAAGTCGTTGCAATCAAATTTGAATCTTTTCTCTTTTCACTAAAGTCTATTTTCTTTCACAGGTTTAGCTTCAGTCTACCCCGAGCCGAAAGACTTGATGAAGCATATACAAAACCAGATGTATAGCTATCACTACGAATGCTCTATGCCGATCGTGTGGGACTGGAAACCCGAAGAGAAGTTCGATGTAAGGCCCATAGAACCTGTTCCGAAAAACATCTAAATCAGTATTCGTTAAATTGTTTCGGTTATGTGTCAAATTTAATAAGAAAGTTCGCTCGTTTCAATCGTAAAAATCCATTTAGTTACTGTATGAAAATATAAACACTTCTGTGTAGTTTTACAGATGTCGATTTTTAACTGAAAGTATTTAATAAAATCCCGCCTCTATGCTCCGGAACGTTGGGCCGAGATTTACTATTGTACACCCACGTTTTGCCAACGAAGGCATTTGACTTTTAATGTAATACGCGGAGAGCAAAGACAAGAATGTCACCTTGAATAATTAACTTTTAATCTTATCATAATTTTCGTAGATTTTTACTTGTTCAATCAAAATGAGACAATTAAATTATTAAACGTATCATATACACATCCGACTTTAATTATTAAAAGCCAGGCAGTCTATAGATGGATTTATTATTAGCCTACGTGCAGATGACAGACAAGTTATAAATAATTTTAAATACGGAATGTTCGTTTTGGAATGTTGGTAGTAAATGCAATAAACAAGCGTTCGGTGCACAACGCCTTTTAATGGGATTGTTCATGTTGTCCATGTATTATTGTTACAATAATTAATTTACACAAAGTATTTTATACCTCCGTAATATAAATGTTTAATGTTCAAATTAGAAATCTTATATATTATAATATTACAGTTGGGTTTAACGTCCAGTTACTCGAATCTCTTGTTGTGCTTACTCTCTAATGTTAGGTAAGGTATTATTTTTAAAGTATTATCCGTAAGTTTTTTTTTTTTCCTCAATGGGCGTTATTTTTAAAAGCAGTATTTCAGAATATATTTACAGACCACTGTACAATCTGTTAGAAACTCACAGAGTGACTGGACTAAATCCATATTTAATGTAGTGTTTCGACTGTATTCATCGTGTGCAAGTAGCGAGTAGTTGAGCATTTTATCATAATAATATTATAACATATTATCTATAGTCTTCAGAGTGGAAATAATAATCACGGTGGCCTTTTAACGTTGTTTTTTAGCTTTGCTCACTAAATGTTACACATTTGCGGTTCGGATTATTAGATTTTCGACTTTAAAAGTAGAGTAGTGTTATACCAGTAAAATATATTTTGACATTGACTTATACATTTTTTCAATTTACTTTACTTCAACAAGATTATAACAATAGTTATTTATTGCATCTCTTAGTTTTCATTTAATTTTGTGATGCGGCAAGCTATTTATTTAGTAACATATAACTAACATTATTTTTAAGTTGTAAATGAATTGTTTAGCAAAATGGGGTGTACCTACTTAAATGTTGTGAATATTTGAAATAATTACACATAATACAATTTATGGGATGAAAGTTAAGAAAAGTCTAGTCACCGCAGCATCAAAATGTAGGTCATCTATTTAATATGCATTTCACATCATTATAATTATGATAAGCATTAGGAAAGGAAATACAAACGAGAATATAATAAAGACATTTAGAGAGTAAACGCATAGAATGTCTATGATTTATTGTTGAACTGTAGTAGTGGCGCCATTTAAAAAATGTTTTTTATGAAGTTTGTAATTCTGTTACAGTAATAAATACCTACTCAATAATACCACACATCATTTTACACGCATTTATTTTATATTTTACATTATTACTATGTTTTTGGACGGTTTGGTATCCACTTTTTATGTCAATGTCCGCATGTGTATAAAATGCTAGTGAATTCGATAAAACAATACTAAACAATTATACTTACAATGAGTTGTAAATCTCTGCAGTTATAAACTACTTCCTGTCAATGTTCCATTTTTCTTGGGGTCAGCGCAACATGTGCATCAATTCTTTGGTCTCCCTCTTTCCCTCCATCCATCACCCTTTATAATTACTTTTATTATATTAATTACTCTCTGACTCGTATCCGTGCGTTCGCACTGGCGAAACGTTCATATCATAACATCTTTAAATTTCGGTTTTTGTTAATGTATCGACCCGCGTTTGCGCTGTCGCACAACTTGTCGAACTGAAACATGTTTGTCGTTTTATGTCACTTGACATGTTTTAACTAATAATTCTTGAAAACTGTCTAGAAAAACACTCGGTTTCATGTCGTGAGAAGTCAAATTCAACGAAACAAGTTGTAAGATTTCTTCCATGTCACAAGTTTCGAAACGTTTGCATGTATATATAATATTCCTGGTGCGAACACATGGTTAGTCATATGCGTTTCATCCCTCCTCATTATACCCTGCCAAAAAACGGTTATCTTTCAACTTTAACTACGTACGAATAAAACATAACACGTAACTCGGTGGTTTTATCATTGTAAATTTGACCAAGTATTATTTTGGAGTTCAGTATTGTAATGATAGTGAGACGAATTTTTCGCAGAGCGAAATAAAATCCAATGTTTTTATTTTAAGTAGTCAGTTATTTATGTTATATTATGTATCAGGTGATATTATGTGATTTACCTTGCTGTGACGATGTATAATAAAATTTATCCCGCTGTACATGTTAAATATTTGACTTTATGTTGCATGAAACGGAACATAGGTCATGTTTTGGAAGCATCTTTTGTAAGTTGGTCAATTATCTGAAAATACTATTTAAAATCAGGGTTTTATTTTATTTTTACACTGATTTTATTGCGTCAATTAATGTGTCACGTCGTTAATGTAATGCAGTTTTCGGATATTTGTTTTATTTTATAGTAATCATTAGTTTTACTTACAAATAAAAATAACATTATTGTGGATTAGTTAATGCGATTGTTAAAATGAAAATTATAGATGTTACTCATTAAACATGTTCCAAAGATATTTTATTTTTGTTTTATTTATGACTTTCTTTTGCCCGCGGCTTCGCCCTCGTGGGGGAATTTATGCCACGGCAACGTACTACTACAATTTAAAAAAGTATCCTATGTCCTAACTCGGGTCTTAGTCTATCGGTGTGCTGAACATCGAAATAAGGTGATAAACAACAGAGTTACATTCACATATATATAATATGGATGGTTTATTGGAATGAGGTGAGATACTGGTCCTAGAATAGCTGTCTAACACTTCTGGGCAAAAAAAACCCCTCGGTTAAATACGCAGACGAGTTTCTCGACTTTCGAGAGGATCTTATGGGTTACATTCAGTATGCATGCAGCTAAGGAGTGATATTTCTTACCGGAGTCGTGGACCTGGGAGTCTTCCAGGCGAGCGTGAATGAGTTACTTTAGGCAAGCGTGCACCATCGTCGACCACATCATCGCTATCAACCTGGGGGCCTACTCCGAAGTGCAAAGTGCGAATGTTCGGATCGGACCGACACATGGCCCAACCCAATATTATTGAAAAATGCGAAAAAAGTTCGGATCGGCTCAGTTGGGTCGGGACCATAGTCAATATTCGAAAGAGTGTAGGAGTGTAGGATCGGAACCGACCGAACCAAATAGTAACTTCGTAGCAGGAAACGGCCGAACATTCGGCCGATACTACTTCGGAGTAGACCTCAGGTGAGGTAGTGGTAAAACGCGTGCTATCAACAATTATAATGAATAAAAAAAATGGCTCCTGTCGTGCTCGGTAAAGTTGTAGGGGGGAGAAAGCTCTAACTTTCGCGCTGACTGTGTGACTAGTTTAGTTGGTGAACGAGAGCAACGGCACCATTGAGTGCCGCCATAGTATACCTACGAAGCAAATCCATGTACATCAGGCATATCTTTAGGCGGTGAGAGGTGTATGTCACCGTATCTATGATTGTGAACACCTTTGTTAATGTGAACCATTCACCATTTTCTGGGACTTGTCCAAGGCATTCGATTGCGTACATCATGATACGCTCATCAGGAAACTACCACTACGGTATGAGGAACAGGGCTCTCGACTTTCTGACTTCCTATCTACACAAAAGAATTCAGAGGGTTGATGTTAATGCCGAGAGATGTGCAGGATCTGCGGTCACCATGGGCGTTCCGCAGGTCAATTGTAGGTCCATTTTTGCTTCAAATTTATGTAAATGACTTACCTTATCATAATTATCACATAAGGGATTATCACAAGATTGTATTAAGTATTAGCAGACGACTCTTCTCTCACTTCTCTCAAATCGAACGTCAGTTAGTCATTTTTGAATAAGATAACGATGCACTGTCTAAAGTTGTCCATTGGCTTACTTAATGTAAATAATCTTTTCCCGAGCGAAAAAACGACTACGCTCATTAAAGGGCTTTAAAGATCCGTCGCATACAGGGTAGGTAGGTCCACCATTTTGTGTTTTTTTTTCAAAAAGGTAGCCACGCATGTAACCTATATACATCGATAGCTGACATCAATGCAAACAAAACATTTTAATTATATAAGTGTCTTTCTTAGTTTTAATGATGGTCTGGCAGTGTCAAATGTCTTTTCTTTAGTATTGTTCGTCGAGATGTTGAGGTCCTTAAGCTCTCAGCTGAGCTACACGATTACTGACAAATTCTTGCATTGACTGGACGGGGCCTCTATCACAGTAATCTCGACCATTCTTCTATCTTGGGCAGAATACAATAAATAACTTGAAAGACTGAAAGAGGTATCAATAGCGTGATAGAAAATGTTCTTTAGAATAAATACTGGCCAGTATGGCGCGACGTGAAAATTTCTCAGCTTCCCTATCTATGATCTATGTCATTCTAGTTCACTGTCATTTTATAGGGCAGTTAGACTGATATTTTTAACATTTATTTTTGATAATTTAATGTCTTTGATTTTTTATATATACTTGTTTTATATAGGTACCTATACAAAATGTCCGAAAGTTTACTTCTTAATTTGTAAGTATCTAGATCTTGTCTCTTACATTAAATTTGTTAATTCAGAAGAGTAATACGATATAACCTTGTGCTCTGCTCTGCTACAGAATTGAACATATGAAAATAACCATGTCAAGAAAGATAGTTGAAATGGTAACTTAATTTGTTTGCCAGTTCGCTCGCCATCCGTAGCACTATCCGTGACGTAGAAGACTTCAAACCCCAGTTAGACTTATAAAATCAAAGCATGTGTGCCTTGGGGTTGACTTCTGAAATATCTTTTTAGGGTGATGAGGGTTGTATGCGAATGAAGTTACTTGGAATGTCATGTAGTTACTTAGTTACTGTATGACTGTTTCGGCGTTCTCACCTACCGCCTAACGCATGTCCTCTCCGGACACGGATGTTTCGGGAGGTTCCTGCACATCATCAGGCGGGAGGAGACGCCCGGGTGTCATCACTGCGAGGATCGCCCAGAGGACACGGTGGAGCATACGGTGGAGGTCTGCCCCGCTTGGGCAGAGCACCGCCGTGTCCTCGTAGAGGCGATCGGCAGCGGCGGCGACCTCTCGCGTCCGGCCCTGGTTCAAGCCATGGTCCGGGGCGAGAGGGACTGGAAGGCGGTCACCTCTTTCTGCGAAGCAGTCATGCAAGCGAAGGAGGTGGCGGGATGGGTGAGGGAGAGATCCTCACGCCTCAGTCGCCGCGGGAGACGCTCCGGGCGTCGGGAGCCGCGTGACGACTCCCGGCCACCGTAGGCGCGGGCCTGCGGGCGGAGAGCAATGGGTAGCTCTCCGTCCGATCAGGACCAGGCCCGTGCCGAACGGCGCGTATGTGTTCCACGCGCGCCTCAAAGAGATGTCAGCATAGTTGACGGGGCCCGACAGCCGAAGCCTGACGGGGTAGCGGGATCGTCCGAAAGGGTTACCGCTGCCCTGGAACATAAAGGGCTAAGGAAGGAACACGGGTGGGTTTTAGTCAGTAAGAGTCTGACACTCCCTTCCGCTCCACCCAGAGCGGGAGGGGTCATTTGATGATTTCCCAACCTCAAAAAAAAAAAAAAAGGGCTGATTTTTCCAACGTCAGATAATTTGGTCCGGGTAATAATTATGAATTTTGACAGTTCTTCCATACGAAAACTATCATACGTAAATTTTTTTGAAATATTCCTATGATAAGCCAATAGCCACTATGTTGAGAATACAACAGAGCGCATCCCAGCGCGTCAAAGAAACACACTCTTGGATTTTGAACTCTCTGCGCTGAGTAGTGCGCAAAAAATCGCTGCGGGAAAACCACGCCTGTGCGATCCTGGGCTAACTCCTATAACGCGGTAGGTACACATAAAGAAAAAATACTTAGAGAAAATGGTTGGTACCGCACATATTTATAGCTTTTTCCTTCATGTGAATTACAGGTTAAAACGGATATTTTTTTCTTAAGCGTCAATTGGTTTGTTTACAGTTTATATATTTAATTCAGGATATGTAAATGAAATAAGTACATACATAGGTAGTTAAAACTTTGTTTCTAGGGCCTCGCATTCACATTGGCAGAGCGGCAAACGCTTGGCTTGCAAGGACTTTTAGCAGGCTGTGTTAAAACGCACGAAGAACAATTGGCAATATGCACTTACTCACTGAATAGATTTAAAAACGACTTGAATAAATATCTTTATTTGGCTGAGTTACTGGTAAGTATATCATAAAATAAATATCATAACGCCCTCTGCGTGTAGCATGTTTACAATTGCACCAAAAACGTTCAACAAAGCACGAATAAAACAACGCAAAATATGTAATAGGGGTTAAAGTATGAAATTGCCGTTTTATTGTAATAGGTACTTCGAATTGACATAGAACCTTCATGGTTTGAGATTTTTGAGTGAAACTTTTTTCACATGGTACCTATGAAGTTCTTCTTTTAAAAAATGTGCAGCATTCGATTATCGACTTTCAGTAGTATTTTTTATTCAGCTTAGACAAGAAAGATGGATACTTCGAAAATTCGAGTTATTTTTGAATACGAGTTGCGACGCGGAACTAACGTGGCAGAAACAGCTCGCAATATTAATGTTGCGTCTGGAGAGGGAACTGCTAATGAACGCACCGTGCGATTTTGGTTTAAACGCTTTCGTGATGGAAACTTTGATTTGAAGAACGAGCCACGTGGAAGACCGCCCACACAAGTGAATAACAATGAATTGAAAGAGATCGTGGAAGCCGATCTGAGCCAAACTACCCAGGAATTAGCGGCATGGTTTAACGTTACCTTACCAACAATATTGACTCATTTGCGTCAAATCAATAAAATAAAAAAAATATGAGAAATGGGTGCCTCATGATTTGACTGATCTGCAGAGAGAAACGCGTGTTGAAACTTGTGTTGCCTTGTTGAATCGACACAGAAATGTAGGAATATTGGATCGAATTGTGATATGTGATGAAAAGTGGATTCTATACGATAACCGTAAGCGAAAAATGCAATGGCTGACCCCAGGTCAAACGCCGCAACAGTGTCCTAAAGCAAAGCTTACCAATAAAAAGGTAATGGTAACTGTTTGGTGGTCTCAGCATGGTGTTATTCACTATAGCTTTCTCCGATCTGGTCAAGCAATAACGGCAGATGTCTACTGTGCCGAACTCCGAACAATGATAGCAAAACTAGCAGTGAAACAGCCCCGACTCATGAATCGATCTTCACCATTATTGCTCCATGATAACGCGAGACCTCATACAGCACGAGAAACCGTTTTAACTCTACAGGAACTGCAATTAGAAACCATTCGTCACCCTCCGTATTCGCTAGACCTTGCTCCAACGGACTACCATTTTTTTCGTGATTTGGACAATTTTCTACGTGATAAAAAGTTTTCTTCTCAGGAGGCAGTACAAAATGCGTTCACACAGTTTGCCGAATCTAGATCATGAGAGTTCTATCGCAAAGGCATAAATGACCTTCCTATTACATGGTAGCAATGTATAGATAATAATGGTAATTAATTTGATTAAATAAATATGTTAAATTTAAAAACAAAACGAATTTAAATTTTTCAGTACAAATCGACAATTTCATACTTTAAACCCTAATATTTCCGAGATTTGGACCCAGAGACGAATTTCATAAACTGCATTAAGCGGTTTTAAGCGACATGTTTGATCGGTAAGACTTTTGAATATTTTGACCACGACTACGATCGCAGAGATCATGTAGGTAGAGGAATACGGTTGTATGAAAAGGAAGGATCCTCCAACCAGGCGAGGGGTATTGTGGCAGGCCAAGTAGCTGATGCCACCTTAACTCTAATCGTTTCATATTACCATAAACTCTGTAAATTATAGACCACCTTATCGGATTTGATGGCCATATACAGTGTTTCATTTCAGAAACAAACTTGCATGTCTATGGTTTAAATGGGAACTTTTTCTCAGGTACGTCAACATCCCGCGGTGTGTTCACACCGGCTGTGTTGAAGGAATTGGCTAAAAATACAGAGAGACCTTTGATCTTTGCGTTGTCGAACCCAACTAGTAGGTCCGAATGTACCGTTCAAGAGGCTTATGAATACACACAAGTAGGTATCATAGGGATGCGAATATGAACTTTTATTTTTAAAGGATGAATGTTTATTTGTTCCCGAAGTACATACCTAAATACCTAATACTCATGACAATTCTCTTGCCCATATAACAATATTTATTTTTAAGAAAGGCGCCTTTGATACATTTTATTAGTTCACGTTTTGTTTTAAAAATTTGTATTTTTATCATTTTGCCCAACCCATGGCAAGCAAGCCTAGCTCCTATCTATGCTAAAACAAACTTACGTACTGGATCTGTTAATTAAATTAAGTGTGTGATGTTTTGTGCAATGTAAATATATTTTTTTGGTAACGGCGCCGGTTGGGATTTCGCGTCGGCAAATATGACGAACTTCGAAACAAACTTTCATTCCTATCTTTTATTTTTTTATTTAACCCATTTATGGGACGAATTTTCAAAAATCTTTCTCTTACGCTCCTTTTCCTAAGTCAATGAGCGATAAACGTAGGAGCATGGATGCATAGGTGCTATGATGCATAGCATGCTATGTTATGGCTCGACGACCGTTTTGCCCATGTGTCAGCCGCTTAAATATGTATAAAATCTGTGTGTTTTTAAGCTTAAATTAGCAACTGTAAAATGTTTCATGTTTTTCTCCTAGGGTCGTTGCATTTTCGCATCGGGCTCTCCATTCCCTCCGGTCAATTACAAAGGTCAGCGGCACTTCACTGGTCAAGCCAACAACTACTACATCTTTCCTGGAGTAGCACTGGGCATGATCGCAGCAAATGCGTTCCGTGTTACTGACGCTATGTTTCTTAGCACTGCCACGGTAAAATAGTTTTTAATCGTCTATCATATATATTATTTTGGTGTATTAGTTTGAATGCCTCGTTAGTCTAGTTTTGCAAGCTCGACTGCGAGGCGTTGTCCTGGGTGATTTTCTCGATAGTAGCTTCCGAGTCTGGACTGTTGATAGCAATGCTCATGCACTCTATTACATGGGACTTATAACCAAAATATAAAAAACATTTATTGCAACTTAAACATTGTGTCATACATAAATTGAGGCAGCCCCAGTAAGTTACAAAAGTACTTGGTCGGAGCTGTCTCACTCTTCCCTTAAGTGGCAGCTTAACAATGATGAGGGTTGTAAGAAAATAGAGGTTTTATTATTATAACGGAGCTGGATACGTGGATGCACTTTGCCTTATTAGTGCAGTGGAGCGTATATTAAATAAAAATAATCCTTTTTTAATTGAAATTTGAGTTCGAAGGGACACTGTCCGACATCTGGCATCTTTTTTATAAACAACTTCCTACCAAATGTTGTTTGCGCGATGCAGAACTCTGTGCCGTCTGTTTTTGTGGTGCCATCTACATCTTTGAGTTGACTGCCTGACTATGTAGTACTGTTAAAAGCGTATAGGTGTCGCTACAAAATTAACCTGTAGTACCGTCGAAGGGGTGAATCGACAGTTTAAAAGGGATTTTAACATTAAAATAATATCGTCTGTTGCCGAAAAGGACTCTTATGGGTTCACCGTATTATAAACAACGATTAAATGTCCTTGTTGGCAACAAACTATATTATTTCAACGTTAAAATCCATTTTAAAGTTGGGTCTGGATTCACCCCGGCATCATATTCACCCCGTTTGTAGGTAATACATTAAAATTTAGTTTTAGTGTCTTTTGTGCAACAAGCGAGTGATTTTTCGCCTTTTTAGCCTAACATAATATTATTGTAATACCTAACTAATTTATTGTAATGTAATGAAATTCATATTTCACTTTTGTAATCTTTACAGACTTTGGCATGTAATGTCCGTGACGAAGATATCAAAGTTGGTCGCATCTACCCTCAAGTCAATTTCATGTATTCCATATCTCAATCTATTGCTGCTAACATTGTTTCAATGGCATGTGACCAAAGTAAGTGTTTTATGTATTTTTTCATAATCAGCCTGCACTGCTGGGGCACACACTGGCCTCCTCTCGGTGACAGGGAGTGGGATGGAATCCACCACGCGGGCCCAGTGCGGGTTGGTAGATGTCACATATTGTATTCGAATGTTTGGTTATAGGGCATTCCGGTTTCCACACGACTTCATCGTTTTGAGAGCAGTGGTGATGAAAATTATTTACTTAAAGTAAAGCGCTTGTCTAGGTTCGAACCTACAAATCGTAAGTCGCGGCTATTGAGCCACCACTGCTCTTTATATGGCTCACTGTTATGTATTATTGACTGCATATTTATTAATCTCGGACATACTTATATTGTTATCCGTAAATTTATAATACCTTGAATTCCATACTTACATAGTTCAATAATTATATATTTTTACAGATCTAACATATTTATGCCCGAAACGCAAAGATTTTACATCGTTCGTACGAGAACAAGTATACGAATTTAAATATCCGTTGAACATTCCAAGTTTATAAACTTACGCTGAAACTAAATCAATTATCAAACTCAAGAACATCGAAGATCTTTATAAAGCTCTGACGTAAGTATTTATAATTATTTTGTATTTATCTTCATTAGTGTTTTTTTTTAGTCTGTAGCCAGCGAGACCAAGCTTTGGAGACTCGTATTATGTACGGCCAAAGAACGATTATGTTAAGCTATTTTCAAACAAATCCATGTCCCAAATAGCGTGCCTTTTCGAACTTGCTTTTTCATTCATAATGTTGGAAATAACGTAGTCGGTAAATAAGGGGCATGTAAAAATTGACCTGAAGATGCTTAACATGACGGGGCCCGACAGGGCCGAAACCTGCCGGGGTAGCGGGATCGTCCGAAAGGGTTACCGCTGCCCTGGTACATAAAGGGCTAAGGAAGGAACACGGGTGGGTTTTAGTCAGTAAGAGTCTGACACTCCAGAGCGGGAGGGGTCATTTGATGACTTCCCATCCTGAAAAAAAAAAAAAAAAAAAACGTCAGTTTCTACCGTTTAACATTGTGATCTAGTATTTTAATACTGCTAACTCATCAATCAACTCTTCTTTTCTCTTTTGATGACAGCTGTCACTGCGGCCGTTATGTGCGGTCACCGCTTTTCTAGGAAATAATTCTAGGAATTATTTTTAATGAACTTTAAGAATATCTCTTCCTTACAGTTCACATAGAACGAGGC
The DNA here is from genome assembly GCA_947507525.1 of Apamea epomidion. Classification (NCBI taxonomy): domain Eukaryota; kingdom Metazoa; phylum Arthropoda; class Insecta; order Lepidoptera; family Noctuidae; genus Apamea; species Apamea epomidion. Next base: position 8,165,818 of record OX382238.1, on the reverse strand, counting down.
GGCGGCGAACTAGATGTGAACCACCAATGTTATTACAAACTCAACGTGCAATGATATACTATTTATAAACTAGTTAAGTTCTGGCTTCGAGATAAACTGTGTTTTCGCATTCGAAGTCCAAGCTTCAAGTAAGTATGGTTTAAGACATTTATTTCTCAAAAACAGAATACAATGATTCACTTAGAATGAGAAACACTGGTTGCATACTTATAAACGTTCCTTAGAACGAGTATCGGAACGGTATGTTTAAAGTTTCGCGTAGGTACAACATTGTTAGTCATTAACTTATCGTTATGTTGGTAAAATAAACTATGCTAAAAGAGATCCTGTTTAAAAGGATGAAAAAAAATTTTTTTTTCTTGACGTGGGTAATCTGCAAAAATATTGAGATTATTAATATGTCCCGTAACAAATATGTATTTACAGAATTATAATCATTCGAATCAGTAATACAACTTGTTAAGTTAGCATAATCCTAAAATGTCAAGATTTCATGAAATAGTCATTCAGTAGGATTACTTGATCTTAGCGAGTTGTGTTAATGTCTTTAATGATTATAATTCTGTAAATACATATTGGTTACGGCCGCGAATCATATTTTAATCAACTTACAACTTAGGACTGACCAGCAAATTGCAAAAAACGTAAGAAAATTTAAATTTCGCGCCGTCCGGCACGGGCCTGGTCCTGATCGGACGGAGAGCTACCCATTGCTTTCCGCCCGCAGGCCCGCGCCTACGGTGCCCCCCCCTGACCCCTGCACTGCTGCATGCACCCATAAGCACAATGTTTTGCGTGTGTTACGTTGCGCACTACCGCAAACAGCAAAATTTCACACGAAAAATAAAAGTCGTTTCCCAACAAGTTTTGTGCAATGTTACTAAGGGCTGATTTTTCCTATGCTAGATAATTTTATCCGAGGAATAATTTAGAATTTTCAACTGTTCTTCCGTACAAAATATGTCAGACGCCGACCATTATCTGACGATTGAAAAATCAGCCCTTAGTCTGATATATAGAATGCGTAGTTGACGGCTATGTGATGGGTATTTTTATACCTTGGTCTTTTTGTATATATTACAAATTTTACCCGCAAAAAAGAGTTTACGCTATTTTTAAGAAGGAAAGAGGATTTGTGTGAGTGGATGACAATGTAAGTATGCCCCGTTTTTCAAACATCTAGGTTATAAACTGAAACCAATGCGAAATAAAACCATAACTGACTCTAAGGCTAAAGATCGTTAGTATTTGCCAAAGATCTGTTGGTGTATAATATAGATAGATAAAACGTTTATTCAGTGCAACAAAAGACACAATACAAGTAATAAAAAATAAAAAACATCAAAAAAGGTGAAACAAAAGAAAAACAAAGATTATAAAGATAAATTTACCCATAGACACCTCGTATAAGTAAATCTATAACGGTCGATCACTACTGGGCGGTGTGTATCTCATAGTTGCACCAAATGGGAGTCCAGCTCAGCATATGCCACCTGGTATATGCTGAGCTGGACGGGATGATACGTACATTATCTGACGCTGGTATTCTGCTGCATCCCGTTAGTGACACGCGGATGTCGAGAAGACACATCTGAGTTTCAGCAAAATGGTACCTACATAGTGCGGCGCGTATATTATAAGGTGGTAAGTACCCACATTTTAATTGACTTGCTTTTAAAACCGACAGAAAGAAAATATGTTATGTAATGAATGACTAGTTTGTTTATAGGCGTGTACGTGTACGAGTTTACATGTTGGTGTATAATACAATAATGTTCTGGTTTTTTAAACTAATGATATACAGTGAGTATAGCGTAATTTGCTTATATATTTTTTATTGTAATATCTATGATATATGCATTTCGTTTTACACAGTTGCCTCAATCTTTGTCTACAGGATAACGCGTAAACAAACATGTCGTGTGGAACAGAGCCCAGCCATCTGCTATATTATGGACGTGTTTGTGACGGTCAAGCCCAGTTTTTTCTGTGAGTCGATCAGATACTGCCGCAGTCGACTTCTAAAGGTACCAAGTGTTTTTATTTTAGATTCCTTATCGGCGGGGGTATGTTGTTCCAGCATTTGGATGCGGCATACCTGAAAGCTGAAACTGCCTCTGAAGGCGGCCGTCCTGTGCAATTCTCTAGAGAGTTGCTGGGAGCACTGTCTGATCGCGTATTCTCTCCTACTAGCAATCTAGCTCAGTTTTTTGTACAGATAAGCTGGCTCCTTATGCTAAATAACCCCAAACATCAGACACGCTAAGTGTAACTTGCGACGTGATTTAATTCTAAGGATGGAGTGCTTATTTAAAAAAGGTGTTATATGGTTTCTAGGTGGAACTGAGAAGCAAATATGAGTAGGTAGACATCGACCGACATGTATTTATTGGTTTACTTAAAACATTTAAAAACGGTATACCTACGGTAGTCAAATCAATCCATTTTCTTTGTTCTCTTGACGCCAGACTTCTTTTTATGTTTGTTATAAAAAGAAAACTGAAACGTTTGTTATAATAATTAGTTACCTATTTATAATTTTCTATTGTTAAAAATAAAATAGCTTTATTAATAAGTTTTTGTATTTATTTTGATTTAGTAAATTGTCCAGGTGTTATACGTAGTGGGTCTAGTGCCTAGTGGGTCCCGCTTAATGGCAAACGACATCGCGGCAGATTTTTAATTTGCTAGACTAAAATGACAGCTAATAAGTATATAAGTATTTAATATAGTAAATAATGTCATGTTGACAAAAAAAGTTTAATCGCTGCTCATTTTTTTAGTCTATAAAATTGAAAATCAGAGTTTACAACATATTATCATTATTTTAGAAGGTATAGGTATGTGTGTGCTACTGGTTACTGTTAGCCCGCATCATCCTACTGCTGGGCAAATGCCTCTCCCCATGACTTCCAGCTTTTTCGATATGTCTACTAAGGAATTTTAAAAAATCGAAGACATGTGACATTTACCAACCCCTACGCGTTATGGATTACGGCCTACTCCGTTTCACACAGAGGAGGCCTATGTCCTAGCTGTGAGAAAGTTATGGGCGACAGCTTAACATTATAAATATTTAGCGATTCAGGAAAGTTTTACTTACGTTAACTCTGCAAAGTTTGCCTGTTATCGATTAGGGCTAAAATAAAATGAGAACTATCTGACTTGCACGTCATGTATCGGACCGGCTCGAAGTCGGTCGTCTAACTGGCACAATATCCGGGGTTATCACACGACACGCCAGCTGCTACAGTGTCGATTACACTGGACCGTTGCCACCGAAAATGTTTGTTATACACACATAGCATGTTATAATCGTGTCATATGTAGGTGAGCGTGTTCAGTTGTTCATACAAATTGGTACGCCTAAAGTTTTGGGTCGCGTTCGATTATAGGATTCGACTGTTGGTAATTGGAATATTTTTAATTGACAATTTTATGCGTTCTATGTTTGATATTATGGGATTGTGTTCACATACTTATTAGGGAGGGTTGTTTCAAGTCCACTTGATACACGCGTAAACGTCAACAATGGCGCTGACTATCGTCAAACAAAAAACGGCGTTGTTTCAAATAAAGAAAGAAAAATGCATTTATTAGTATTACAGAAAAATTTATTAATTAATTACAATTACAAAATTATGGCCTTGCCGGACGTATGTTTCGTTAACCAACCGTTTGAAACAACCGGCCTTAAGATAGATACGTCATTCTTCTAGATATTTTTGACAAGATCCAGTATTCAAAATTAAATTTTATAAAGGAGAAATAGATACGTTGACTTAACTTCCTGTTATCTTTGCTGGCTTTTGCTTTGCTTTTCCATCGACTTCCAGTTTAACCGGATACAGCTCAATACCAGTGTTTTACATGAAGCGATTGCTTATCTGACCTCAACAAGCCAGTAAATGGATAATATGATACCCCTTGGTAAGACTGGTTGTCAGACTTTAGGGCTTCTGACGACACGTAACAACTGTCAAGATCCACGAATGACAGCCCGGACTTACGGCTTAACGTGCTTTCCGAGGCACGGAGGGGTCTTGGTATGTAAAGATGGTCACCCATCCACGATCCAACCGCGGCAAGTGTTGCTTAACCTGATCGATCGACCCGTGCGGGGCTGTTATTACTTAGCCACGAGCTCCTCCATACCTAGACCGTAATACCAAGTCATCTTCATAAATGGATGTCTATGGATTATTGGATGTATATTATGAGTTAGCATTAAGTATATCGATCAAGGCCTGGTTGGCTTAGCCTTCTTTGTATGTCTTAAATCGAATTGACAGCGAATTATGAGTTGAATCAATGCGCTGTCTATCTGTCATTTGTATTCATAATAATATAGTCACATATTATAAGTCCGCATCGCATCGACAAACTCTCATATAGTCACATATTATAAGTCCGCATCGCATCGACAAACTCTCATATAGCTGGTGCTTCTTAGTGGCGGTTACCATCTTCCTTCAGGTCAGCCACCATCTTTTCCAAAACTTTCCCATGATAATAAAACACGTTTCAAAGGCTGAATAACTCAGCACTCGCCGACAAAACATGTAGTAATATTCTCCATGACAAGCGCCTTTGGAGCTCAAGGATTTGTTATGCAAAAATTGAATTTACGAATTCGCGAATGTAGAACAAAGAACATGTAATAGTCATACATCACTTGCCACCTGTCTCGGCTCGCTACACGTTACCAACGTTTATTTTACTGCATGAATACAAAACCCCTTTTCGGCGAATATGTTGGAACAGGACGCAGATGCATTGTGATACAACTTTGTTAAGCTAAAGTTTTCTCGTTCTGAGGTGTTAAATATTTTGGTGGGATCTTTACCGGCTGTGTTAATATATCATGAACATCATTAATGACAACGAGATACACCCACCATTTTACTAGTGTTTCTGGTCCAGCACTATTTTGCTTTCTCTATTGATGACCTTGCCATATGTCGCCAAATGAAATTAGTAGTTATTACTTTTGTACGCACAACGACTTATCAAGCTATACATTTCCAGTATAAGCTAACTTCTTAATGTACAAAAAGTCTATACAATGTGAGGTCAGCTAAAACTGGAAATGTATAGCTTGATATGTCGTGTGTACCGCACTGTATATACAACGTTTGTCATCCCACCGCTGACGGGTACGTTTAATCATCGTGGCATCCCTAACAAAAGTTATATAACTGCAACTAACTAATTACCCTCAAATTATCAATTACACATCAAATTACTACCTATTTAGGTATCGCGAGCTAGAACGATAGTTAATTAATCAACTAGATTTTAGTTGGCCGCGTGCGGTCAAATTATTCAATTATTTACGTACAATATATTGATTTATTTATAGGCTAACCTATTTTCTGTAACACAATTCATGGGGGCAATTACTATAATGCAAGCAGAGGGGTAATTCTTGTAATTTTAAGAAGTTTACAGTCTGAGGGGCAATTCTCGTAATTTTAAGAATGTTCATAGTCTGATCTCAGTCTCAATCTGTCAAAATTCCTCTAATTTGCCTACATTTTGACAAGATTTTGACATTTGTTTGTCGCCGAGATGAGACTGTGACTAGATTTTGAACGTTTTAAATTTCGAGAATTGGCCATCAGATCTCAGTCTTAATCTGTCAAAAATACTTTTTTGACAAGTTTTTGACATTGATTGTCGCTGAGATGAGCTTGCGACTTGGTTTTGATCGTTTTTAATTATGAAAATTTGGCCTTCTGTTTGCAAATGACATGCAGAGTATGATCATTCAAACAATCTCTACACTCAATGTTCATACAAAAAAGTACCATATTTTGTGCCTTGCATCTTTGTAAATGTTACAGTAACTTAAATATTAATCGAGCATCCACTGTTCATGATAAAGGCAAAGTGATGATTTTGCCTGAATGTCTGCAGAACGTTTGCCTAATACATGGTAGAAGATACCATGCCATGCTATGAACGCCTCAGAAATAATTGATTCGTTTCGTGATTTCTGTCTGTGTGAATCACGGAACGGTCTATTGGACATCATTTTATACTAAACTAGCTAATACACGGGATGCGTTGCAATGCCTTTTTTAATTTTTTTTTTGTTAGGAATTTTCTTCGGCGCGCACATAACTTACCAAAGTTTCATCACAATCGGTCGAGCCACTGTCGAGTGTTTTGCTAAACTAACGTCTGCCAATTTATTTATACATATACGAGTATATTATAGAATATTATACAAATAATATATTTTTTGCTATACTGTTACCATCACGTTATGACACGGTGTAATGGTGCGGTCTGCGAGTTTGACACCTAGTTCCTTCGTTCCTTTGCCTGTTGGCAGACTCAAGTGCGGACTTTTGTTTTGTTACAGCCTTTTTCTTCATCTATCTGCGAACTTAAAAATATTTTCGTTCTTTTTTCCTTTTTATTTCCATATAAAGGTTCCATCAATTTATTTTATTTTTGTTACTGTATGGACACGCTCTTGACCTCGATCACTCCTGATGGAAAGCGATGGATAAGTATGATTATTATTAGTATTATGATGGAACGAGCGTGCCCAGAAGATGCCACCAGTGTGATTCTGTAACCATCTCACCGTGAAAACTTAGGTGAAGTGAGCGTGGAGTGAGCTGTCATTCTAACTAATGCTTGGGATTGACACTATTGCCAGGTCACTCAAAGCTCACTTCACCTAACTTTTCACGGTGAGATTGTTACAGAATCGATCGGCTGTTCGCTCTTGCTTTGAAGGCTAGCAGGGTGGTTCGATTTTTGCGTCGATTCGTTCCATTTATAGGCAAACGAAGTGCAACCACCTTAAATGCAATCGATGTTATGAAATAGCTGTCTGCGTTTAAATTGTCTGATAGATACCGCGTATCGGAAGACTTAGCATTGGAAGGTCTCCCACAAGATGGTCCGATGACTTTGTGAAGACGGCAGGAATCCGCTGGATGCTAGAAGCACAGAACCGGTCGAAGTGGCGATGTTAGGTCCCGGGAGGCCTGTATCGACTGAAATGATGATGAGATTTTAAAGCGATTCTTTAATTTGGTTCCAGTGGTGGTAATTGTCAGAAGATTTTAATTTAATTTTTTTTTTTAGGTTGAGTACGTATAGTTTTTATTATGTTTGTTGGTATATTGGCGTGGCTACCTGACATATGGCAAATAAATTAATTTTGTGTTCTGTGCCTTGTAATGTTAATTACTTAACACCTAGTATTGTATACAGTCAAGTATCAAGTATCAAGTATTTTCTAACTGAACAGACAGCTGTGCTGCTGGGGAGTTTGTTGCGCCACTTCTTCTTCTCAGCGATAGCACTAGGAAGTGGTGAAGGGCGGGCGTTTTTGGGGGACTGTCTTTTGTAATTTTGACGTTCGAAAAGTGCTGACTCTCAGCCTAATTTTAATAAATGACTTTTGATATTGATTTTGATTGAAGAAAAGACAAACCACTTAATATTACAATAATTCCCTTATTCTTCAAATCATAAAACGCACAGGATAGTTCATTACACCGTACACATTTCTTTAATTCCCCAGCTCGAAAAGTTTAAACGTAGTACTAAAATATGTACATAGACTAGACTACAAGCGAGTTTTTTTGTATAACTTTCCTCTGTCACGCACATACCCTGCGGAATAATTAAAAGGTGCCTATGCCCTCGCACAGTCGTTGCGGTGCGCCCATATTAAAGTTTTAAATTAATGTTGTGCTCTCCCCGGTGGAGTGTATCAACATAGAATCCCACTTAAAAGGTCGAAAGCCCATCGTCTCCTGTTGTTTTCATCATCCTAGCGTGAACCGCAAAAAAACCCTAATAGTAAATAATCTGAGAGCTCTTCGGATGAAGGTAATCGATGATCTCAAGGAAGGTCTTTACTTAAGCACTGCAGCACGGCTGTGACCGAGAATGTCTAATGTTCAGTAGTTTAAAAAATGGAGCTGAGCAAAACGAAAACAAAAAATGTTTTTCATGTAGGTACAGACGCCAGCAGGGCGAGCTACCCGAAACTGTCAAATTTTCCCAATCAACCTTGAACCTTAATGCTTTCGGGATAAAGTTGAAAATCTATTAAAGAAATTTGACAGATTGTAGTAGCTTGATCTGCTGGTGTCTGTATAATCATCATCATCATCTGCCTAGCCTTTTCCCAACTATGTTGGGGTCAGCTTCCAGTCTAACCGGCAGCAGCTGATTACCAGTGTTTTACATGGAGCGATTGTCTATGTGACCTCCACAACTCAGTAACTGGGTAATAACCCCTTCATAAGACTTGTTGTCAGATTTTCGGGCACCTGATCCCTTAACGACTGCCAAAGATGCAAGAATGACAGCCAGGACCAACGGCTTACCGTGCTTTCCGAGGCACGGAGGGGTCTTGGTATGTAATGATGGTCACCCATCCACGGACCAACCGCGGCAAGCGTCGCTTAACCTGATCGATCGACCCGTTTGGCTCTTATAACTTAGCCACAAGCCCCTCTATACCATTGTGCTATAAATTATATATAACTATGTGTATATAAATATAATTAAACATTTAAGTACAATGTTTCTAAGGATGTGTCCCGAACATTTTTCCCGTTCGCGTGCATCTAATAGTGTCCTATTTATTCAACAACATTTTTCCAAGATAGCAGCGTTGCAGCTCGAAGCATGATATTTTGTAATAGGGACACTGCAGATGCGGCGATTTTCTAAAACAAGAATATACTGAACTACATGAAATCCACATAGCGTAAAATGGAACGGGCTCCTTAAATACATATTCTCTTTAACGAAAATATAGGAACGTAATTATTTTATAGGTAAGCTGCAGAGTTAACGGTGGAAATTCTGTTTGAAGTCATACGTCAATTTGGAAATCCATCAAGTATTATACCTAGTTTTGAATAGTTTGATTGATATGGCAGGTCTTAAATAGCAGAACCATTATCCTTGGATCATATTTCAGTCTATCAAGCAATTCTTGAATGGCTTGAATAGACAGAAATGAATGAAAATGTTTATAGCGTATGGATAAGGTTGTGCTAGTGATAAAAGATAGAAATGGACTCAAAATAAAATACGTTTATAGCACTGTGTGACTGACTTAATTAAGTCACGCTTTTCTGTGACTTAAGTAGTTCATTTTTACACAGAAAAGCGTGATTTAAGCGCGGGTTTAGGTCACACGTGCTATAAAATAGTATACGATACGTGTGACTTACGTAATCCTACTAATATTATAAATGAGAAAGTTTGTATGGATAGATGGATGGATGTTTGTTACTCTTTCACGCAAAAACTACTGAACGGATTTGGATGAAATTTGGCACGCAGATAGTCTGTAACTAGGATTAACATATAGGATACTTTTTATCCCGATATTCCCACGGGATCGAAACTTATGCGGGTGAAACTGCGGGGCGCAGCTAGTCTACTATAAGTGTTCTTACTATTAGTAAAGTACTATTATTAACAATCTGTTAAATCAAACTGTTACGCAATAGGTAGATATTTGTATTAGATTTTCAAATTCCGAAAATAAAATTGATGTAATTACAGAACCGTAATTACATCAATTTTATTTTCGGAATTTGAAGTCCTAATTACTTGTGTCACGGAACAAAAACCACTTCGTATCATTTGTTAGTAAAATACGTTGAAAGCAAAAGAAGGTGCAAAATAATAGCTCGTGTAAAACCGTACTCTATACCTACATAGTTTTCAGCCTTTTCACGTCAGTTCGGCCGTCCAGGTTGAAATACTGGCGAATGCAAAATAACCTAAAACGTGAAGCTCATGACTGTGCACTGTAATTATTTCCCATTAACTTCAGCTTACAAGCCATTCTAGGTTCCATCAAGTTGCTTTTGTATTTCGTTAACTTTACGCTTTTGTCTGTGGATTGCAACTTCATTTTTGTTTATAGGTATATTATTAAACTTACTTAATACTGGCATTCAACTGAATCCGGTTAGACCGGTTAGGCCGGTCAGACTAGAAGCCGCCCCCAACTACTAAAAGCAGCTAAAAGGCTAGGAAGATGATGATGAGGTCTATTATTAAACTGCCTCATTGGTTAAGTGGCCATGTGCTTCTGCTGAGCATGAGGTCCTGGGTTCAATAGGGTAGTTGCATCAGTATTTTTTTATATAATTGACAAAAGAAAAATTACGGGTCTAATATTTTTTGATAATCTAACTGACGGACTAATTAGATTTTTATTAGATTTTTTTAGGAAAATAGCCTATTCTCGGGTCGGGCAAAGGTTTATTGAGTTTTCCTTCTGGAATTTCTCAGTAGCAGTCAGTAGTTATTGCGCCCGGTTGATGGCATTAGGCTAGCTCACTAAGACGTGGGACTTAAACATAACCGAAATGAGTGTGTACTATAGATACACCTCTGCTTTAGCCTTCAAGAAAAACAAGTATGTTCCTTATTTTATTATGCTTGCGTTAACACCCTCTTCGATCATTTTTCTCTCACCCATAATGCCACATTGTTGGGCAAAGGCCTCCGCTACCTCTTTCTGTCCGACCTCAATATTATAAATACAATATATTTTTATCATAAAACCCAAGGTAACCATATCGTTGAAACTATGTTCCGTACAAAATATATTGAAACATTATTTTAAATACCTTTGGACACACGTTTGATTAATTAAATTTTCAGTTCGCTGTTCCAAAGTTTTAATCGTATCAAATAGGTAAGTCCTTTGTCAGGAAGTAAAACGTTATTTTTTAGTTTTACCAATCGGATTATCGGAGTTTAAAAAGCGGATTATAGATATTACTGGCTTTTTCCCGCGGGTTCGCCCGCGTAGTTGTCGGAAAATATCCCAGGGAACGTACTACAGGGATTAAAAGTACCCTATGTGTTAACAGGTATACAATGTATTGATTCAGTAATATATTGCTATCATACTATATCTCCATTCGTTTGCGCGGCGCACGTAACATCTTCAACAATAATCGTCATATTTCAGCCAATTCACAGAAAACCTTAATTAATTATACACCAACACCTTCCTCATGAATCACTCCGTCCTTTGGTAAAGAAAATCCTTTCTGTAGTTCTTGTGTTTATCGCGTTCAGACAGACAGGCAGACGCGGCGGGGGACTTCTTTTTTAATTATGTAGTGATGTAATGATAGTATTATGATTAAACATTTTACAGCTGGTTTTGAAAATTATAGTTTACATATGTATATAAAATTATATATAAAATTAAAAACTTCTAGGAATAACGAATAACGAATTTTTTTATGCCCGATGAGCTCCTGCCTTTTTCTATATTTTTCGTATTATATACTTCAATATAATTGTATATTTATTTTAGTGTTTGCTTGTTAAAATAGTAATTCTGTAATTCTAGTTTTTCTCCCTGTCTTTTTTTTCTTTTCTTCTTTTTTCTTTCTTTCTTTAATTAATCAGTGTATGTTAAATAAATAATAAAAACATGAAAAATTTCTAGGCTTTAATATACAGGCTGATTTTTTAAAGACCAGCCAAATTTAAGGATGTGGTACAGACCATCAAACTGAACAACTTTCTCCATGGGACAAATAGCGTAATCGCGAAAATTTTATCAACTGTCCCATAGAAAACTTCAATACCTACTCGACCTAAATGTATGGGACGGCTGAATTTTTATTCGCGATTACGATGTTGGTCCCATGGAGAAAGTTGTTCAGTTTGATGGTCTGTACCACATCCTTAAATTTGGCTGGTCTTTAAACAATCAGCCTGTATATATACATATATTATTATATATTAACGCCTAGAAGCCTTGACTGAGCCAAGCATTCCACATTACCTACTGAAAAATACGGACTGTTACTATTACTGTAAGCCTGCATCATCCCACTGCTGGGCAAAGGCCTCTCCTCATGACTTCTATAGCTCTTTCGATCCAGGGATAAAGTGGGCCACTGGTCGTTTGTTTTGTCCAGCTTATCCCACCATCTTCTACGGGGTCTGCCGCCACGCCTTCTAGCTGTGTCAGGACACCTTTTTGTAATATTTTCATTCATTTATTTATTTATTTAAACTTTTCGCACAAAATGGTACAAAGGCGGACTTAATGCCTTAGGCATTCTCTACCATTCAACCAAGGGTAGTGCTTTGATTGAGATTCATTCATTCATCCCATTAGATCCCGTCAAACTAGCTCAATCTGACTTGAGGGAATGATACAAAATTCTTTTATATATCTAGGTAAGCACCAGCGCATTTCCCGTAATTCTATTCTTGTTAGACCACGTACCTAATTCTAAAAGTGCAAAGTTCCTACATTATAGTGTTCCGTATAATTGTGTCGGCGTTCCATCCGTGTTGTGGAAGTGTGCACTGGCTAAATGGCTGAGAACTGCCAGCTACAGTACAGGAGTACACCCACAGGACATGCAGGTAACACGCTGTAGGTTTTACCTCTACTATTTGTGCTAGAAAGAAATGGTGGAAGTTCTTAAGTTGTGTTTCGCACGGTAACAGTATACACACAGTACAATGTACATTACAGTGTAGAATTGTCTGTAGTATTTTGCTTCGGACACATACCCTAACTTTGCATTCCTAATGTGTATAGTTGAGTCACCAAATTGTGTGGAATTAAAGCTGTTTTATCATATCATCATGGAAAGTGTCTGGAACGAGCCGGGAAGGCGAGAATTAGAAAGACCGAAAATATGTTTCTTTACGGCAAACTAGACGCAGAGAAAGAATACAAAAAAGAATAAGTTGTGAGACAATATGCGTCGTTAATAGTATGTGCAAAATTGGGGAATGTGAACGCGTCCTTGCTGCTCCTGCTTCGGAAGTAGCCAGGATGCTGTACAGGCTCGTAAACATTGGTATTCGTCGCAGAGGTAGTGTAACATAATTTTGAGATGTGAAGCGATATGTAAAGTTGATTTGCAACTATGAGGGAGGCATAATGTGCTTAGATTAAAACCCTCTTTAAATAAATAAAGAAAAAAAAATTGTTTCAGTAAGAGGAATCATAGTTTTTTAATGGCCTTAGAATAAATTGTTTCAGAAACTTTGTACTTTTTGAGACAAGTACGGATACTTTCGCACTTTTTAGTATCGAAATGGAGAACATCATTTGAATGGGTCGCGCGTCTTAAACGTTTTTTACTTGCGTTTGCGATCAGTTCTGAGAGCGTGAAAACTTGGGATTTTTCATTACAGTTTAGATTCTTGAACTATTCTGTGCAATAAAATTTTAATTATAAATTCTGGAAGTAGAGATTATTTTTAAATTGCTTAGTAGATGAATTTTGACTCGATCATACGTCACTTTTCGGCCTTGGCTTCACTATCAAATTCAATTCGAAAACCTGTCGTGAACGTATGGTAGGGTTACGTGACCATAAACTAGACTAACAATGTAGGGCTTTAAAAGTAGGTTTCTGTCTATGGGTCTGTCGTACGCTCTGAAATACTTTTACTTTTTACAAACAAATTGGTACAAAATTGGTAATAACTTGATTTTTTATTTTAAAAGTATTAGGTATGTCTGGCCTTTTCCCAGGAAAAAGCCAGTACAAGCTAATAACTTTCTGAAAGATACAAGCCCTTGCATTGTTTTATGTTGATTTGTCGTAATAATCGTCAAAGTTATTAAATGATAAATGATGATAAATGATAAATGATTTTATTTTTGTAAGTAGGTTTGTACAAACACTTTTACACGTCAATCATATTTTAAAACTAGATGAGGTCGGCGTTTCCTATCTGACCAGTCTGAGAAGAAAGGCCGAAACAAACTCAGAGGTCACAGTCTCTTTTAAAGTCAAGACATAATCTTGGTCAGATCATATGAAGACCATGTAGGTCGATGTCTGAGATGGTCTTTTGAGGAAAGAACCACACAGATTGAGATATTATAAGCCTTTCATCCGACCGGAGAGGGCCTTACTACCTAAATACGTTTTTTTACCAAACGAACCCGAGATAACATTTGTGAGTTTGTATGTAGGGAGTAGGTAATCAGCAGAACTACTGATTCGATCCCGAAAAATCTTTCACTAATGGAAAATTACAGTTTTGCCAAGTGTCATAGGATATACTTTATGTAAAAGAAATTTCAAGCGGACGAAGTCAGGGGCATATGGTAGTACAGAATAATAAAACTTTCCAATTAGGCGTTTCATAAGTGTTCAGTTATTTGTCACGAATAGTCGAACCGAACATGAGTTCTATGGCAGTAATTATGGTAAAATATTCGTGACTGTATCACATAATGTGAAATAAGGGAATACATAACGTTTTTGTTACCTATTGGCGCTTGAAGTTTTAAGAAGTGATTATTTTGGTTTTATGTTTTACGGCGTAATGTTTTGAATAGGCAGTCTTTTAAATGAACGTTCGGTTATATAGGGTCTTCGATATCGGAAAGCATATTATGGAACTCAAATAGAGATGGACATGTTACTTGGCATACCGCAGTGAAGACAGGTGGAGTAGGGCTGTGACAGAGTAAGGACTGGAAGACGAGATTTCGGTCATCCGGCGGCGGGATGGGCAGACGACATTGTTGCCATAACGGGAAAAACCTGGATGAGGGTGCGCGATGCTGGATGGGAGCTCGAGGATTAGTACAAAAAGAGAGGCCTATACCCAGCAGTGGTGAAATCGGGCGGTGTGTGTGTGTGTGTGTGTGTGGGTGATGATGATGATCTTATGACCAATTTCACTCGTGAAACTGAACGCGATCATCAGCACATTTGCACCGCGCTCAAGAGCTATCAGTGTCAATGTTCCATAACAATAATGATAGTGATAGCAATTGAACGCGGCTTAGTGTTCATACACACGAGCGGCACGCGTCAACGGCAGAGGTGTCTGTACTCAAATAGACGAGCAGCGCGTTGGCGACGAGTGTCGACAGCTGCCGTCTGTACTCGTCGGCAGCTGCAATTGCCTCTGCCGTTGACGTGTGCCACTCGTGTGTATGAGAACTAAGCCGCGTTCAAGTGCTATTGCTGTCATTGTCATTATTATTATGGAACATTGACACTGACAGCTCTTGAACGCGGTGCAAATGATGTGCGTGTGGTGTGAGGGCCACTTTGTTAAAACTCTTTAAAAATGTGTGCTGTTGATCGCGTCGCGCACTTAGGTATGCTGATAGCGTTCAGTTTCATTGGTGAGATTCACCCTTACTAAGAAAAAAAGAAAGAAAGAAAAAACGTTTATATGCGGTAAACGTGACGCAAAAAAAACATAAAAACAAAATAAAGAAAAATAAAACAATAAGAAATGGTTGACATGCGTCACATCCACGCAAAACGGCTATCGCTCAGCATTATGCTGCGACCCTATGCAGGACAGAGCCCCAGCGCTGGTTTTCAGCGACACGCGCCTCCGACGGCGCCGACGTAATGACGTCGTCCGGTGCAGCAAACAATTATTCATCAACAAGTAGTTTATGTAGATTTCGTCCAAGTTTAAATATTAGTCAGTTACTAACATTCGTTTATGTAAGAGTAATTAGACAAATATTATTAAACTATCTAAAGAGGTTCATAACTTATAGATGCATACAATAATGTTGCTTATATAATTAATTAAATTCTTGGTAATACGTTGCTTATTCAGTAAATATTTAGTAATTAATTTTCACAATATTTATTTACATAACATTTACGTTTATTCAAATAACGTGTTAACGTGATAAATTATAATTTTAAACTTCAAAAGAATGAAACTATATATTTTAGATTTAACTAAACGATCATTGTTTGAAACTGAGCTGCTTATTTTACATCAAAATCGTGATAATTATACCTAGCTCTCTTTGTTTATTTTTTACTAGCTTTATCCCGCGGTTTTGCCCGCGTGTAGGTCGGAAATTATTCCACGGGAACGTACTACCGGGATAAAAAGTGTTCTATGTGTTAATCCAGGTTAAAATGTTTGTGCCAAATTTCATCCAAATCCGTTCAGGCGTTTTTGAGTGATTGAGTAACAAACATCCAAACATACAAACTTCTACATTTATAATATTAGTACAATAGTAGGATTTAAAACAAAACCAGCAATGTTGATGGCTAGCGTATGAAAGGAACATTATTTTGAACTAATGAAAAAATTATATATGAAATTGCCGATTTGTACCTACTGAAAAATAGAAATTCGTTTTTTTTTTAATTTAACAAATTTATTTTATCAAAATAATTACCATTATTATCTATACATTGATGCCCTCTAATAGGAAGGTCATTTTTGCCTTTGCGATAGAACTCTAGTGATCTAGATTCGACAAACTGTGTGACAGCATTTTGTACTGCCTCCTGAGAAGAAAACTTTTTATCACGTAGAAAATTGTCCAAATCACGAAAAAAATGGTAATCCGTTGGAGCAAGGTCTGGCGAATACGGAGGGTGACGAATGCTTTCTAATTGCAGTTCCTGTAGAGTTAAAACGGTTTCTTGTGCTGTATGAGGTCTCGCGTTATCATAGAGCAATAATGGTGAAGATCGATTCATGAGTCGGGGCTGTTTCATTGCTAGTTTTGCTATCATTGTTCGGTGCGTTCATTAGCAGTCTCCACTCCAAATTCAACATTGATATTGCGAGCTGTTTCTGCTGCGTTAGGTCCGCGTCGGGACTCGTATTCAAAAATAACTCGAATTTTCGAAGTATCCATCTTTCTTGTCTAAGCTGAATAAAAAAAACAACTGAAAGTCGATAATCAAATGTTGCACATTTTTTAAAAGAAGAACTTCATAGGTACCATGTGAAAAAAGTTTCACTCAAAAATCTCAAACCATGAAGGTTCTATGTCAATTCGAAGTACCTATTACAATAAAACGGCAATTTCATACTTTAACCCCTATTATATTATCTCTCCTAAATACAGATTACTCATAACTAATCTAGCTAAGAGAGCAGCGATTCTCCCAACAATTCGTTGTACAGACGCCAGCATATCAAGCTAATACAATCTGTCAAATTTCTTTAATAGATTTTCAACTTTATCGCTAAAGCATTAAGGTTCAAAGTGGATTGGGACAATTTGAGAGTTTCAGGTATCTTGACGTGCTGGCTCTGTACCTACACCATGTAATTAATAAAAATATATAATTTATTATAAAATAAATAGTGTTTACTGTTTATTTTCTCGCAAGTCTTGAAAATTTTAGCATTTAATTGCGGCTTTACCGTGAGCAATTATCCCGATCTTGTATCCGATGTCTTAACCCAGGTCATGGTGTTCCAGTCCCGTCCACCCGTTCAGTTTGAAAAGGTAACAAACACACAGACCGACAGGGACAGGGAGATACAAGTTAATTACGCATTTATAATATTAGTGTGTAAGTAATTTTCATCAGTATTTGACATTAGGGCGTCAAAAAACGAGGTAGTTGTGTGACCTTTCACCGCTTTCTTAAAAACCAAAGCTTAAGCCGCGCGACTAACTATTTTGAAAATAAATGGATAGCGATAGCGGCTTTCCAAATACAGAGCGTTTTCTGACATCTTAAGCTAGGTTTCCTTGAAGAGCGGTGATTTCCCACATAGCGTCCGTAATTTACCGGTGAATCGAAACCTATGAAAGTAAGTTGGTGTGTTTTCCTAGAGAGCGTTTTTGACACCGTAAAGTCAAACTACACTGCCCAAAGATTTAAATCGCTGGGTCTACCCTCACCGTGCTTAGTCACGCGAAAAATTGTTCACATTGAGAAGAGTGAGCTCACAAATTATTATGAAGTGTTTCCATGACAATTAGTCACTGCGTCATTGTCAGAGGTTTCTAAACGAAACAGAAACGCGACTAGATCTCTTGACGCGGTAGGGCGTATCTAGCGATTTAAATCTTTGCCGCTGTCATCATTTTCAAGAGAGTCGTCACTGCGAGCGTTATAGTTGTCACCGCTCTTCTAAGAAACCTGTCAGATTTTCATGACAGTCGTTCGTCGATCTGTCATATTTTGACAGATCCGCACCCTAATGGCGTATGAACGAATGACAGTAATTCAACAACATTCATTGCGTTATTTACATGTTGAGCAGACAAATTTTTCGAACTTATGAAGCAATAGATAAGCAATTTGCTTTAAAATGAATCAGATTCCGATTGATCGTGTGTTACGCAATTAGGGTGCCGCTCTCCCAGGAAACCAAAGCCCAGAGTGTGCCAGCCGACCAGTTCTGCAAAATGCTCACCGTGGAAACTCAGATGAAGTGAGCTGTCAATCCCTAGCTATCCCTAGCGTCAGGTGGAATGACAGCTCACTTTACCTACATTTTTACGGTGAGATTTTTACAGAATAGACCACCTGTATCGTCACTTGTAATGATTTTATTCTGACGTGCCTGTGCATCTGTATAGAGTACACCCATGATCAGTACTGAAGGTTTGCTAAGACCATTTTAACTAACATCATCATAGCCGTCACGTCATCGTAACGTGAAAGGTTTACGTTCGGATTTACGCTTGCTATGTCAAAAGAGATTGTTATGGGTTGCCAGTTTGCTCATGAATTATCTCAGGAGGATCATACATCATGCAGAGAGAGGCATTGAGTGCCAAGTATTTACCGCCATACGAAGCTCGATTGTGAATAAAGGAAGACATGAGTTATGCATTTTATTACTTGTAAGGAATAAAATGATTTCCTTCAAACTTGCATGCTTGCACCTCAAATCAGTAAATACGTTTAGCGCGCAACGTGCTTAAAACATCAGTCTGTCTTTGTCAACTTTAAACAATTGTATGAAATAGCATAATTTTTTAAATTATTTTAGTTTTCAGTATTTTTATCTCGCGAAGCAGAAAGCGCTTTACTTGTGGTTACAAAATGTATAAAATACTAGCTAGAACAAAAATTCGACTACATCTGACATCCACCAACCCAGACTGGGCCCGTGAGGTGGATAACTTTGTCTAACTTTCCCCACTTTGTCTCACACAGAGGTGTGACCCAGCATAACATAACGACTATATTCCTCGAAGGGTTAGGCAGAGGGGCATACATAACTGAGGTATATCTGTATTCCTATCTACATACACCCACATGTGTCCCAGCAGTGGGGACATTATAGGCTGTCTATGTTTAAGCTAAGGGCCCGTATTCCCGTAATTTAAAACGTTCAAAATCTAGTCGCAGTCTCATCTCGGCGACAAACAAATGTCAAAAACTTGTCAAAGTGTAGGGAAATTAGACGTTTTTGACAGATTGAGACTGAGATCAGAACGTTCGAATGTGAACGTTCTTAAAATTACGAGAATTTCCCCTAAGTTCTTTTTAGTTAAATTTAAGTTTACCCTCTTTGGTCAGCTTATATTACATTAATTAGAGTTTGCGGTCACTGGCCATGCATGGCCAGTGCGTGACTAAGCATGGCCCACGCTACTACACGTAAACAAGCTGTAGTTTAAAATATATAGTGAACACGCAATCCTACATCCACTGAATACCTAACTAATAATAATATACTCGTAGGTGTACATGTCTGTATGTTTGAGTATCAATATTTAACATATTCAAATATCATTTATATGAGCTATAGGTACAGGATAATTTTTTAACCAGTGCGCAAACTGAAACCATGTATTCAGCACATAATTCTAGTCCAACAACATGTAGCTTCCCTGGCACCTCATTAACGGCATAATTACGTAAATGTCTATTAACTGCTCTCAAATTACGATGTTTATTTATTTTTTACTTACTTCTTTGACATAATCTTATTACTTGACATTATATACAGACAATTCTAGTTTCAACTCTTTATTAGTGGTTGTAATGGCAGTCACGTCACTTGGTTTTAATAGGTTTTTATATTTTGTCTGTCCTTTTGATGGATTCTTCTATATTTTGTAAATGTGAGGACTTTGTAGGCCTTGTAGACTTTAGATATGTAGACCATTTTTTTATTTTATCAAGTACCTGTAACTTGCTGACAGGCCTACGCTGTCCTCCCATACGTACTGTAATTTGAAAACATTGTAAAAGCCAATTATTTTTAAAAGAGTAACCTGAATCATTTTGAAGCAAATTGTTAATCCATTGCTTCATAAGTTCGAAAAATTTGTCTGCTCAACACGTAAATAACGCAATGAATGTTGTTGATTTATCCCAGGCCGGGCAAAGTGTTATTGGGTTTGTCTGTCAGGATTTTTCAGTAGCAGCCTGAAGTCTGGATTTTTGTCCGGTTGGCAATAGGCTCGCTCCCTATTACATGGATTTAAAACATAACTGGCGAAATGTCCGATCTCCGCGCGGGCGAAGCCGCAGGCAAAAGCTAGTAGGAATTATAAATCAAGTAAATGTACGATGAGTAATCTTTTTTAGTGGATTTTAAAAGGAATGACCTTCGAGTGTAATAAATTAGGAAAGTATTATTATTTCGTGTTGTTACTACTTTTTGTGATGACATAATAATTGTCCCCTCGTGTTGACGAGTACGTATTGATTTGAGTTACCAGTTTAGTTAGCTTTTATTTGTATTTTGGTATTTTTATTAATCAGTCAGTATATCCGTCCACAACATAAGTAACTAAGGGGTAATTATCGTATTTTTAAGAACGTTCGCCTTCTAATCTCAGTCTCAATCTGTCAAAAAGACCACGTTTTTGACATTGATTTTCGCTGAGATAAGATTGCGACTAAATTTTGAACGTTTTTTGTTACGAAAATTGGCCTTCAGAAGGGTATTTCTCGTAATTTTAAGAACGTTCAGTCTGATCTCAGTCTCAATCTGTCAAAAATACTTCTAATTTCCCTACATCTTTGACAAATTTTTGACATTTGTTTGTCATCGAGATGAGACTGCGACTAGATTTTGAACGGTTTTTAATTACGAGAACTGGCTTTCTGATCTCATTGTTTTGTTAGCATTAGAGCTTAGAATACAGAAGTGTTATACTAACACAGTTTTAAGTCCTATATAACTAACAATTATTATGGATGTACTAACACTAGTTAAACAATTTGTTAGTAATTATATACACAACTTAAACAGTTGTGTATACTCGTATAGTTACTAACAAATTGGATTTTATGATGTGGAAAATAAATAAACGATTATGATGATAGTCGGATAAATTGATACAAAAAATGTCCCAACTTGAATAAGAAATCAAAATTAACACCAATGAAGTAAAAAAATCGTAGCTGTAGGAAAAATAAATCTACAAAAATCTTTTTGCCTAATGCTAGTTTGCTACTTTTTTCCCAAATTAGCATGTAATTAAGGAGTACTTTTGAGCCCTAATCTAAAAACTTTGTAGGCACGCAATTTTAGCCTACATTTTTGTTTTTATATCGCTTAATAAACTCAATTATAGATGATTACAGTTTTAGCACTAAACCGCATGTGAGCCTTAGGGTGGGACTTTGGTTTTAGTCTATAATTTTATGTTAATTTTTCAAATAGGTGACTTGTACGTTAACGTACAAAAAATAAAATAATTATTACTGTTAGTTTTGTACGAGTAATAGTATTCTGTTAAAACAAGTACCTAGCAACGTGTTGAAAATATCTGGAACTACGTAAAACTGTTGTCGAAATTAATTGCAATGCGCAGGTTCTACCCACTCTTCACATTTGAAGGGATTACGTTATGTTACACTGTTGGAAAAAACCTTTTTTCTTCCCAATCTTCATTCTTACTGCAAACAAATAAGGCACACAATTCCTTGTAAAGTTGCGCCGGGCCTGTTCGAAAATTGATCAAGTTTTTTCACGGTTACCAAAAGTTCTAAACTTACACATTCAGAAGAATTTCTCAAATACTTTTAGAATGAAATTCATCAATTGAAAGAGTTCCTAAAATAAATATTGAAGGTATATTCCCCAGTTTCCAACTTTCTACCTTATCCATTGTATCCTTAAAGTTACCAGATTCAAGGTTTATTTCAACGATCTGTCAAACGCAGATTAATCATTTACGAATTTGCCATTTCAACCTTCATTACTTGACTCAAACAGAAAATAAGTACTCAAAAGCCTACTAAAAGGAATGCTTGTGGAAACTCATTCAGTCCGACTCGGTCGTTGTAAGCGTACGGACGCCTACGCCGTAGCAGTGCTACGCCGTAGCTTGCTATACGTGTCGCGTGTTAACTTCATTCGATTGTTAAAATAAGTACAGTTTATGGTTATAGTTTAGAATAGGTCTGTAGTGTTATGAAAATGTAGAGTAATATTTTTCAGTGTTTTTTTAATGAAACAATGTTCAGTGACATTAGAGGAGGGCAGTGACTGAATAGTGCACACGGTAACCTACTTAAATGCTTCGTCATAAAGGGGAGGTAAGTAATGACTTCTATATTTAGTTGCGAAGTTATATTAATGTTTGAAAATGTGTGTAAAGTTGGGGACAGACTAGAGTTTAATTAGAGGCTAACTTTATAGCCACAAACTGAACATGTGGCGGTTTGAACATGAATTTATATTATACAGCGAACATTTTAAATTACTTCAAAAATTATGTTGAAGCATAAATAATTATGTTTTTAATTGATTACTTAAGTATCGTATAAGAATCTCCATGTATGAATATTTAAATAATTTAAGTTTATATACTATAGTAATATGATAGAGGATGAAATGCATAGAGTACAGAAACATTCAAACATTCAAACCATAAGACGATGGATGAGGATTAATTAATGGTTTAGAGCATCAATACCACACTGCATAACCAATGTAAAACATGGCTGGACACTAGGCGGATCCAAGATATATAAATGTTAGTTCAAAAAACAAATGTCAATTATTCAACGTATAATTAAACTGTGTTTACATAGTTCCGATTTCAGTATGCCAACTACAATTTGAGAAATGCTAATTACTCTAGGACATGTCGTACGTAAAATGGAGTTTAGTTAGTCTTGATATCAGATTAGTTTTTCAAGCGTTGCACGCTAGTATCGCGTTAACACGGAACGACTTATATGTCAGCGTTGTATAAATTAAAGGCCATTAACATAGTGTCTTTATACAGGGTGTAAAAATACCCATCACGAAGCCGTCATCTACGCATTCTGTACAACAAACTAGGTAACTTTGTGCAAAAAAATAATTGCTGGGAAACAATTTCGGATGTGAAAATTGTCTCTGTTCGCGGTAGTGTGCAATGCAAAGCGCACAAAACTTGCTTATGGGTGTATGCAACGGTACAGTGATCGTTGGTGTATTTAAAGTTAAGTTATGGAATACACAAAACGTACGAACGGACGAACGTACGATCGTCATCTAAAACTAGTTTTCGTAAAAAAAAACGTCAAAAAAAGTTGGAAATTTAACCTTCAATATCTCCATAACCAGAAGGATCCCAGGTATGGACTAGTGCAAAAAAATGATCATAATAACGGGAAGAACAAGTGACTTTCAGCTTCTTAAAGGGTATTTTTACATTCGTTATCAGCCGCTCATTTTTTATCCGTAGTCAACTCAACCAATTGTTATAAATAGTAACTAATGTATTTTTTTATAAATTTTTAGTTTAACTTATGATATAATATCATTGCTAATGGTCCCATAATTAACAATTACTTTAAAAAAAAACCATTAGATAAACTAACAATTGGTCAAAAAACACATTTTGCAAAAAATTAACGATTAGTTACTATTTTTAACAATTGGTTGAGTTTAGATACGGATCAAAAAATCGGTCCTTACAGTCAGCCACTTATGGCTTTTACTACGTGCTTAGATAAGGATCAAAATAATAAAAGTTATGTTGGAACATACAAGCAGCAAAATGGGCATATATGCAGGAATCGTGACCTCACATTACAACTCGTAACTAATTAATAATTATACACTGACGCTTTGCCAGTGACTTCATCCGGCCGATATTCCCTAGCCTGTGGGAATTTTGAAAAATCCGAGGATCCCGCCTTACTTTATCACATTTCCAAGTCTCCAACTAAGCTTATTATTTCTAAAACCGTTGCTCACGATTGTCATTCGTGATTCTTTGACAGTCGTTATGGCTCGGGTCGTCATTAGCCCGAGAATCTGACAGTCTTACCAAGGGATATCGTGTTACCCAGTAACTGGTGGTGTAGGTCAGTTTGGCAGTCGCTCCATGTAAATTAGTAGACTGAAAGCCGACCCCAACATAGTTGAGAGAAGGATAGGCAGATGATGAACTTAGTTACATATCATGCTTGTGCCAGGAGAAGAAAGAAAGAAAGAGAGAAAGAAAATGCATTTATTTGCGGCAAACATGACGCATGAAAAAAGGACATAAACACACAAAAAAGAAAAAAAAGTTGGGGGTAAACATGCGTCACATTCACGCAAAACGGCCATCGCTCAGCATAATGCTAAGACATACCTATACGAGACAGAACCCTAGCGCTGGTTTTCAGTGGCAGCCGGCCGGAAACTTCACGTCAGTGTAACCTATCGTTTGCCAGTTCGACACTTGACACGTTGGGCTATCGTCAATTGAATACCCTTAAGGGCTGCCCTTAAACTTCCAGTAATCTATATATGGCCATAAAGAAACCCCTTATTGCTGTGATACTGTCCTTTCCTTATTCACCTTCTACAGTTTGATTTTATCATCATAAGAAATGAATAAGCCCGTTTAATATCTGAAAATAAATTGATTGATCTCAGATTAAAATACGGCAACATTAAGTTTCAACATTTTTATAGGGTTAAGAAGGACTTATTAATTAACGATTTCTTATCAACGTCAAAGTTCATAATTATGACGGAAGCTTTTGGTAAGTCTCATAATTATTTTTGTAAAATGTTGGTTTAGGTGGATTTGTTAGGTATCGATAAAATCGCCAGTTACGAGAAAATATATATATATTTCAAGAAATCTAAATACGTTTAAAATGCCTAGACGTAAACATTATTAAGTAAGTAGTGTTTGCACAATCGTGTTCAAACATGGGTGCAATCTATAATTATCATTCCGCCAAGTTCCTCCAATTTAGATACATAATATATTTATATAATATAAATGTTAATATTGTATGATCGAATTTTCATATATTTTTCTGTGAGTACATAAAAAATAAAATAATTGGAAGAAATATTATTTTTATGTTTCCATTAATCCATAAAACCGACCAAAATAACGAGTTTATTCATTCATTATATACGTAGTAAAATCACGCCATTGCACACAAGGAGTGTTAACGACCATTAACAATAGTTATTACTGTCAGGTACGTTTCAAGGCCTATTTAAAGTACCATAATGCTTTTTGTCTGATAAGGTTCAGGATATAAGTCCACTAACAATAAAATGACAGAGTTTAGCATGAAACAACGTTAAAGAAGAAAGTTAGAAATTCAGTTTATGACCCGAAATCTGTTATTAATTCTATACTTACCTGGTCGTATTTTGTATTTCATCATCTTTTAATAAATAATATCGAGGATGGAAAGTTCTGTAGCTTATGACCTTCTCCAGGTCCCAAGCGATCTATCTGTCAAATTTCATAACGATCAGTTCAGTGATTTACGAGTAGGCGTGACAGACAGGCAGATTTACTTTCGCATTTATAATATTAAATATGGAAATATCGATACGTTTGAATTTGCAATATCTACAAAATTAATTAAGTGAAGCAATAGGCACAAAGAAAAAGAATAGCAATAGATAAAAATATAAGGTTCCTCTCTCTACCTACATCCCTGACTGGTACAGACGCTAGCCCATCAGGCTTCCCGAAATCGTAAAATTTTCCCAATCAACCTTGAACCTTAAATGCTTTCACAATAAAGTTGAAAATCTATTAAAGAGATTTGACAGATTGTTGTTGCTTGATGTCCTTCCGGACGTCGTCGGTGCCTATGTATTTTTATAGGAATATAAACTGCGATAGGCTTAAGATTAAGAGCACACAACCAAACACCATAATAATGAACGTTTAAATGTTACTTCAATGTATTCTATGCACGGATTAGACAAACGCCTATTTAGTTTTCAATTAAATTCAATTAATCTTTATTGAAATCCATAATGTATACATACAGGTGGTAAGGATTAATCAATATAAACAAATATGGACCCTGTCGGATACAGCAAATTTTAAATAAGTATGAGATCTTCCTATCTCCCTCTTATTACTTTCATAATTTTGGTTATACTAAATATTTATTTTATTTCCTTTCTATCTGTTTTTTACAATAGTATTAGTTATTATATATTATCACTCATTTATTCTCTGAATATAATATGTGTAAATTAATCTATTTATGTATTTTATTATATATATTAATATTGCTTATTTAATTATTAGCTTAAATATTTTATATTGCATGCATTAAATACATGTATTTATTATATTTAAATTAATACTTAATATGTTTTTACTACTTCTAGATTTGAGAAACGCCTATTTACTAATTCTTTGCACGGATTTTATGTCAAAAGGTATTATCTCGTCTAATTATCACCAGTGCGTTAACGCCCACTGCTTTAACATGAACCTTATTAACATGAGACCGCTTCAATTAATTGTTGCGGTAAGGGAGCAACGCTTAGCTTGCCAATTTTGGATTGGCGATTGCAACATATTGTTACTAGTACCTGCGTAGTATGCTAGTAGTTATCCTTTAGGTATAAAGTCTGGGTTGCCTAAAACGGTACTTAGTAGTACCGGAGTTAAAATAAATAGGAATCATTTTAAACGCAATTTAGTATTCTTGTTACTATGCAACTTTTTAGAAGAGGTTGATTACCGAGTTCGAATTAATTTTTCGATATCGGTTTAAAAGTTTTGATGGTTACGCAGTAAGGCAATATCAACACAAAAGTGGCCGTTCTCATCAAAAAAGTTCCTATTTCGACAATTAATATAAGTAAATCGATACTTTTCACATCCCAATTTTTTTAAAGCCCTACAATTAAATCAACAACTAAAGTGCATTTAACATATTCGCGACACAACACTAACGTCGATAAGTGTTCGAACAAGCGTGCCACATTCACCGTTCATTCACAGTAAGTGCATGCAGCGACACACTTTTATCACAAATCAAGTGAGACGTCGCGACAATGTTGTATGCTGTGCAACATAACCGTAGTGCACAATGGAGTTATGAACAACGCATGTCTGTTACACCGAGGTGATACTTGAATCCGGAAGGTGATGCTATTGTGTTACTGGCTTTATAAAGTTATGAGTTGTGGTTTATAAAATAAGATTAGAGTAACTGAATGGTAAGGTTTCTGAAGAAATTTCCAAACAGGTTTGAACCATCACATGGTCGAACCAGATTTTTGTAATAAGAACTTAGCTGGGATACAAATACAGTCCTTTATACAAAAAAACTTTTTTGCCAAAAAAAAAGAACAATCGACTTCCAATAAAGACGGAGGCAAACAACGAAAATGCGAACCCAACGTCACCGACTTCCGAAATTAAAGTTATTTTTCACTTTGTAGTGTCTTTTTTGGAAGTCAGTTGTTCTTTTTTTACAAAAAAAAAATATTTTTCACTTTTAAGTTGTAATTTTTTCCAATAGAACAATCTGTAAGTATATCCTTCCAAAAATAAAAATAGAATTTTGCAAATCGGCTTATAAATAACGGAGTTCTGAGGTAAAAAACATTTTAAAAAATACAGTCGAATTGAGAACCTCCTCCTTTTTTGAAGTCGGTTAAAAACTGGCAAGACTCATTCGGTACTAAGCTGTCAGTTTTGTGACTAGAACTTTACCATAGTTGAAGTACAGACAGAAATAGAAATAAAAAAAAAATGGTTCAATGGTTTGAAGATTTTAAAAACGGTTTTGTAATAAAACGGTTATAGCTTTGGGATCTTCGATCTTTTGATCAAAGCTTGGGGTGCGTTTTTTATAGGTTTGCCACTTGCCATATATATTGTACACAGACAGACGGTCCTACATCAGTGGGGCAATTGTAGTAATTTTAAGAACGTCCACAGTCTGAGGTCAATCTTAATCTGTCAAAAATATCTTTAATTTCCCTACATTTTTGACAAGTTTTTGACATTGATTGTCGCTGAGATAAGATTCGATTTGGAACGTTTTTAATACGGAAATTGGTGTTCTGATGTTTGCTAATGCAGAAACATACTCAGCATATTAAAATGTTCTCACTGCTGGGGCACAGGCTACCTCTCTGTGAGTGGGAAAAAACCCCTAACCGTCTTCGCACTCTTAACTTCATAGCTAGTGACTCGAACCTATTCTGTTGTTCTCTGACTGAGTTCACAAATAATGAATTGTTTGTAATAAGTTACAAAATTTAATAATAGTATTAAGTTAATTATAAGTTAGGATAGAGTTAAGATAAGTACAGTATCGCATTAGATATTACCCTGTTATGATGGATATAAGTTGGTAAATAGTTGCTATACTGCTTGACTCTAGGTGACAGCAAATTTATTTCAACAGCTTTTGACATTTAACAACGACGTCTATCCAGAGGTACTAAAGGTTCATCGTGGTTGTTGTCGATTTACAGGATATTACACGACGGTGTTACAGACATACATCCTCCTACACTTCATATTCTCTTAGTACATCCATCGCAATGCCTTTACTTCTACATCGTTGATTGTTGATTAAACAGAAATATGGATGCTAAACGACTTGTTGAATAACATCAATTCCGTACCAATTAACACTGTACGTACTTTAGTATACAATGTTAAAAGATAATCAATTCTGACTGTACTTTGTGGTTTATGGGACTGCTTCGGGGTGTTTTATATAGTTCACTTAGAAATACTTCCTTATTGTAAACTTGGGTTTTCTGTTATTATTAAATTAAGGGAGTTTGATTTATCTTTGGTGGTTTCATATAGTTTTCAATTAATTGCTTCGTTATACGTCACTAAGTGAATTTCTTGGTAGCAGCCAGGTATTCGGTTCTCAGTAGCAGTCTGGTCTCCGGATTTGTGTCCGGTTAGTGGCAATAGGCTCGTCCCCCTATTACATGGGACTTAAACAGAACTGGTAAAATGGGGGTGTACTAGAGGTACACCTCAGCCTGAACCCTTCGGGGGTTACAGGCGCGATGTTATGTTAGTCCTACTAATATTATAAACGTGAAAGTTTGTATGGATGGATGGATGGATGTTTGTTACTCTTTCACGCAAAAACTACTGAACGGATTTGGATGAAAATTGGCACACAGATGGTTTACAACCAGGACTTTTTATCTCGATATTTCCACGGGATCGAAACTTATGTGGGAGAAACCGCGGGGCGCAGCTAGTATGTTATATAATTGGCCTCATTTGTAATAATCTTCATTATTCAGAGCAGTATTGAAACATTTTAAAATCTTTTCTATTCACATATACGTTTTATACTATCTACCCAAGAAAGCCAGTTACACCTATTTTGAAGTTCGTACAGCGATATTCTTGACGCTAACTTTCTGAACACCACGTCACGTAAGACGATATTTTTTAAATTCAATAAGTTAGATAGCGCGTCTATGACGTCATAGTTAATCTTTGAATATATAGTATAGTGTCTGGATACGTGTTTTTTGAATTTTATTAAACTTTATTTTTAGCTACCTATTTATACCACTCGTTGTTTATATATAACTGCCATCTTACATCCTACTATATTACTAATATTATAAACGTGAAAGATTGTTTGGATGGATGGATGGATGTTTGTTACTCTTTCACGCAAAAACTAATGAACTCAGTCTCAATGTGTCAAAAATATGTCTAATTTCCCTACATTTTGACAAGTTTTTGACGTTTGTTTGTCGCCGAGGTGAAACTGCGACTAGATTTTGAACGTTTTAAATTACGGGAATTGGCCTTCTGATATATGAAAGTAAACGAAGCAGGTGGCGTTCTGTAATATCTGCCTAGCACCATGGGAAGAAGGCGTGATTATGTATGCACTAGCTGCGCCCCACGGTTTCAGCCGCATAAGTTGCGACGCCGTGGGAATATCAGGATAAAAAGTATATTTTATGTTAATCCTGGTTATGAACCATTTGTGTTCCAAATTTCATTCAAATCCGTTCTGTAGTTTTTGCGTGAACGAGTAACAAACATCCATCCATCCATCCATCCATACAATACAATATTATAGTAGGATAGGAAGTAGGATTATGACTTGCATGCCCATGTGACGGTAGAACATGGAAAACTAACTTCTATGACAACATCAATGTACCAATTATTTACCCATGTTTGCAAAGAAATAAATGATTTGATTTGAGTGTTTAGACGATGCAAGTAATTTGTTGCCTCAATTTTATTGCATGCAAGAGGCAAGGAACTTGCATCAGGTAAAAGGGGCTTAACTCTTCGGAAGAATATAAGTGTGACGTTTATGTTCGTCCATAAACAGCTTTGCTAACGCTCGAAGACTCAAACGTTTTGCTGTAACTATCTCATTAAGGAAACCCTTAAGTAAGCTATTAGTTTGTTTCAAGTAGCTGATGTTGACGCGTAAGGGTTTCCTCTTTAACAGAGTTGAGTGTCGTCGTCGCCAGAAACCACGCCTTCTCCGTGCTAGTGCTCGGGGACTTCAACGCCAAGAATTTGGCCTGGGGTTCCCGTTGCACGGATGTGCGGGGCAGGATGGTGGAGGACTGGGCTCTGGAAACAGGCCTGGTCGTCCTAAATCGGGGTTCTGTTCCTACGTGTGTGCGGATGCGGGGTGAGTCGGTAGTGGACATCTCGTTCGCCAGCCCCGCTCTGTCACAACGTGTCATTGACTGGCGCGTCATGGAGGAGGTGGAGACATACTCCGATCATCGGTATATCCGGTTTGATGTCTTCACCCAGACCTCTAGCGCGCTGGTCCAACAGGCCCCGAGTGGTCCACGGTGGGCGCTGAAGCAGCTGGACCGGGAGCTTCTCCTGGAAGCCTCGATCGTGCAGGCCTGGGTGTTTTCACCGGACAGGCCTGCTGACATTGACGATGAGGCGGAGTGGTTCCGGGAGGCCATGTCCGAGATCTGTGACGTGGCAATGCCCCGAGTCCGGCCAGGACGCGCCCGACGTCAGGTGTACTGGTGGTCGCAGGAGGTTGGGGCGCTACGCAAGGCGTGCGTCGACGCGCGACATCGGTACACCAGGCACCGCAGGCTCCGCATCCGCCCTCCGGATGCGGAAGCCACGGAGGTGGAGTTGTACGAGGGGTACAGAGCGGCGAAGACCACCCTCCAAGAGGCTGTCAAGCGGGCCAAGGATACGGCCCGCGAGGAGATGTTGGAGACTCTGAACCGAGATCCATGGGGGCGCCCTTACAGAATGGTGCGGAATAAACTCCGCACCTGGGCCCCCCCGCTGACGCAGAGTCTCCGACCCCAGCTGGTGGAGGAAGTGGTGAGCGCTCTGTTCCCTTCACGGGGGGAGCATACTCCCCCGCCTATGGCTCCGCCACTTGCGGTGCCCGAAGCGGACCACACGGACGACGACGACGACACCCCTGAACCCTGTACCCCTGACCGGGGTAGATCTGAGAGCGGCGGTAGGCAGGCTGAAGGCCAAAAATACCGCCCCGGGACCCGACGGCTTGCCGGGTAAAGCCTGGGTCCTGGCCTCGAGGGCTCTCGGGCCTCGACTGGAGGCGCTCTTAAGCGCATGCATGGAGAGAGGCCAGTTCCCACTCCGTTGGAAGACGGGGAAGCTGGTCCTCATTCAGAAGCCAGGGCGCCCTGCGGACTCTCCGTCCGCATACCGGCCCATAGTGCTGCTCGACGAGGTCGGCAAGCTCTTTGAGAGAGTGATTGCAGGCCGCCTCGTCGGGCACCTGGTGAGGACGGGGCCGGATCTTGCGGAGTGCCAGTTTGGCTTCCGCAAGGGGCGCTCGACGGTGGACGCCATCATGCGCGTGAGAGCCCTCACGACGGGGGACGCGGTGTCCCGGGGTGGGGTGGTCGTGGCGGTGTCACTCGACATCGCCAACGCGTTCAACACCCTGCCCTGGAGCTGCATAGGGGAGGCACTCCGGTATCACCGGGTGCCGACTTACCTCCGTCGAATAGTCGGGGCGTATTTGACGGACAGAGCCGTCATCTACCCCGGTCGCGACGGGAATTGGAACCGGCGAGAGATGTCGTGCGGTGTCCCACAGGGATCGGTTCTGGGGCCGCTCCTGTGGGACATCGGTTACGACTGGGTGCTGCGGGCCGACCTCCCTGATGGCGTCAGCGTAGTTTGCTACGCTGACGACACGCTGGTCCTGGCGCAGGGGAGGTCGCATCAGGCGGCGGCCGACGCGATGACACGCGGGGTTGCGATAGTCGTGGAAAGGATCCGGTAGTTGGGTCTCGAGGTGGCATTGCACAAGTCCGAGGCCATGTCCTTTCATGGGCCCCGGTACGGGCCACCTTCGGGATCCCAACTGATGGTAGGAGGGGTTCACATCGGCGTCGAGACAACGATGAGATACCTGGGTCTCGTCCTCGACAGCCGGTGGAACTTCGTCGAACACTTTCGACGTTTGGCCCCCAAACTGGAACGGGCCGGGGCCGCCTTAAAGCGGCTCCTGCCCAACCTGAGGGGGCCAAACGCCTCCTGCCGGAGGCTTTACGCGGGGGTCGTGCGGTCCATGGCCCTATACGGGGCCCCGGTATGGGCGCGTTCACTGCGGCTTCGAGCCGCACACTACCTGAACGCGCCCCAAAAGGTGGTAGCCGTAAGGCTAATCCGGGGGTACCGCACGATCTCGGGCGAGGCAGCAAGCCTCCTTGCCGGACTGCCACCATGGGATCTGGAGGCGATAGTCCTCGCGCGCCTGTATGACTGGCGCGCGGAGGCACTACGTCGGGGGGAAATTCTGCACCCGCGGCAAATCGCTGCGGAGCGGACGGACCTCCGGCGCGGTCTCATGGTGGAATGGAAGGCGCGACTATCGCAACCCAGCGCAGGGCACGCCACGATAGCGGCGATAAGACCCCTCTTTGAGGAGTGGCTAGAGAGGCGTCACGGCGCTCTCACCTACCGCCTGACGCAGGTCCTCTCCGGACACGGATGTTTCGGGAGGTTCCTGCACATCATCAGGCGGGAGGAGACGCCCGGGTGTCACCACTGCGAGAATCGCCCAGAGGACACGGTGGAGGTCTGCCCCGCTTGGGCAGAGCACCGCCGTGTCCTCGTAGAGGCGATCGGCAGCGGCGGCGACCTCTCGCGCCCGGCCCTGGTGCAAGCTATGGTCCGGGGCGAGAGGGAGTGGGAGGCGGTCACCTCCTTCTGCGAAGCAGTCATGCTAGCGAAGGAGGTGGCGGGATGGGCGAGGGAAAGATCCTCACGCCTCAGCCGCCGAGGGAGACGCTCCGGGCGTCGGGAGCCGCGTGACGACTCCCGGCCACCGTAGGCGCGGGCCTGCGGGCGGAGAGCAATGGGTAGCTCTCCGTCCGATCAGGACCAGGCCCGTGCCGGACGGCGTGTATGTGTTCCACGCGCGCCTCAAAGAGATGTCAGCGTAGTTGACGGGGCCCGACAGGGCCGAAGCCTGCCGGGGTAGCGGGATCGTCCGAAAGGGTTACCGCTGCCCTGGTACGTAAAGGGCTAAGGAAGGAACACGGGTGGGTTTTAGTCAGTAAGAGTCTGACACTCCCTTCTGCTCCACCCAGAGCGGGAGGAGTCATTTGATGATTTCCCATCCACAAAAAAAAAAAAAAAAAAAAAAAAGGGTTTCCTCTCGAAAATATGTTTCATGGAAAAACTTAGAAATAATATATTACTTTGTGAAACTTATATCGTGTTACTTAGAAAACAATTATTTAAATACTAACCTAGTTGCACATAAAAGCGTTGAATAACCCTCGACTTCGTGGGGGTTAGTAAACTGGGGTTTGAGCGAAACAATGTTCAATTTATACTTGGGAGTGCGGACCAGTAATACCGACACTTAACCACAAGTCTAGTTTATTCACAGATGCAGTGATTACACCGTAGAATTGTGGTGATTGACAAATATTATTATCCTAAGACCTTATACTATCGGCGGAGAATCTTGACACCGCGATGTACAAATCGATCGAAATGGTACAACGCCATCTAGTGAGGAGCAAGTAAACAAATTTTAAACAGTTGATATTACGATCGTGGTTTTTATCAGATATTATCTCTGTGCGGTTAAACAAGGGTATATAAAAAAAATAACAATTTGAACCCGAATACGATTACTACGAAAATAAAAATAGAAACTTGATTTCTTA
Source organism: Apamea epomidion (assembly GCA_947507525.1). NCBI lineage: Eukaryota > Metazoa > Arthropoda > Insecta > Lepidoptera > Noctuidae > Apamea > Apamea epomidion. Next base: position 8,131,708 of record OX382238.1, on the reverse strand, counting down.
ATACGACACCGTGGCCACTATATTGTTTTTTTTTTGTGACGTCATAAATATAGATCGGGACCGTGGCTGGGACACATTCTAGATCAAGAAAAGTGTAATATAAGTACCTTCATTTGTTGCAATCAGTGCTAGCTTTTTCGAATTCTTTTTTGTGTGTGTGTTCTTTTTTGCGTCATGTTTACCGTAAATAAACGTAATTTCATTCTTTCTGTTTCTTTCTTCTGTATCATTGTTATTGCACCTAGCAACACAAATCAAAGTCAAGTAAAGAACGAATAAAATTCAGGAGGTGAAATCTTTATCAGCAATGGTACTATCTGTGATAGAATTAAGGCTCAAAATACATACCTATTCCAAATTTTAAGTGGTTACTGCATAGTTTCTTTCAAATAGTTGAGCATATTGGCGTAACATACACGACGCGCCAACTGTTTCGTATAGTTTGAAACTAACTGGCTTATTAAGTAACTTTGAAAACTTCTTAAAAGGCGTACCACGTCTGTTACCTGCCAATTATTGCAGTATGTGGCAGGGTTGCGGCATAAATAGAGCAGCAATGCAGTGTTCCGTAAAGCTTGATAGTACCTGATAGTGTGCTCACTATATTACTTTTGCCATTGAAAAAAAACCGGATCAGTAGTTGCGAATATTACCCCTGACATGCAAATTACCTCTTTTTAATATTCGTATAGATTGTCATAGTCACATTAGGCGCAACTAAAATAAAATAACTAAATAACCATACGCGACAAAAGATGTCTTAATACCTAACATTATATACCTTCCTACGTTAAATTCTTGAACAAAAAACTTCCGCGACCATTAGATAATTACTGAAACTTGTCCTCACATTTGTTTATTCACGGGAAAGTCGCTGGTGGCAGCTTAATGGCGTGTTTCCGACAGTAAAATTATGTTCCTGCCTAGTGAGAACGAAACCTGCGGACACAGCTAACAATGAAAACTTTTAATATCATCGGCGAAAGCAATGATAATAAAACTTTTTATTGGTTTTCAGACCGGAATAATGTAGTCTGTCTATTTATAGGCAATCTATTCGAACAGCTGAACCTGCTAAATGATAAACTTCCTCAGGATTTTAGTTTGATGAACTATTCATGTTTATTTCAAAATTACCTATCTTTTAAACGCGTGTAGATGCGTAGTACCCGCAACCGGCGTGCGATTTTGACCAGAAGGCCAGTTCCCGTAATTAAAAACGTTCAAAATCTCGTCGCAATCTCATCTCAGCGACAATCAATGTCAAAAATATTGGGAAGTTATAGGTATTTTTGACAGACTGAGATCAGACTGTGAACGATCTTAAAACTACGAGAATTGCCCCTCTGATTAGGGCGAACGTAAACGAGGCAAAAGGCCGAACACACCGGTGTACATCCCCGCGTAGGCGGGAGATGTAGTGTAGACTACACCACTAAGGCGGAGGACATCGTGGAGTACGTGTGCCAGAAGACGAGGTACACGCCCAGTGTGCAGTTACTGGAATCGCACCGCAAAGTCAGCTTCAAGGCGTTTGTGGTGCGCGTACCGAATTGTTATCTGCCCGTCGTCATGGAAGAAGACTTCTGGCCGCAGGACGTGGTGTTCCGTCGCTTCCGCGGACAAGTACCACAGAACAGCACAAGAACTAGCTAGTGAAGTACTATTTTATAATAAAAATATGTATGTTTAGGTTATGGTATTTATCTCTGGGCCTGCGTCGTCTAAAATAAATAAATAAATAAAAGGATTATGTAAGGATCGTAGCAGGTAGCGGTCGGTAGTTTCTGCCTACCTCCATGATAAGAAGGCGTGACTTTATGTTATAAACACATTTTTCAGGTACATAGTTTGGAAGTAATTATTCCTTAATCAACCTGAAAACTGAGTGATTAAGGAACACACACGGAAAATTCCTCCCTATCGGAGATTCATAGTTCAGTCAGCTTCAACTCAGCCGAAAGGCGTCCAATGCCTGACATAGACGTCCCCTAAGTATTACTACAATAGATGTTGACTTTGGAGACTCACATGATATTTTTGGAGATGGTTCGTCCTCTATCTAATTCTAATTCCTTCAGTTTAACGTTCACCACATTCAAAAACACGATTATAGGCAACAAGATGGCATTAAACCTCTTTTTATATTTCATTTTTATTTTTTTGTTTATTTATATTTTTACATCATCGTTTGTTTTTTTCTCTTTAAGTGGCATCACGTGTATGCAGAAAGCTAAATAAATATTTTATAACATTTAGGGAGGGCGCCTACGAGAAACTTTTTTGTCCGCGGATTTGGACGGAACGGTCGCCCGGCTATTGGTTACAATGCAAGTGCGCACACGGCGACAAAAAAGTTGCCGGCTAGTCAGTGGCCGCTCAAGCGAAAATTTAACAAAAAAACTAGCGTTGCTGTCGCCTGTGTGTGCATCGTCCAAATCTCGGAGGGGAGACAGCGCCAGAGACAAAACAGTTGCTGGGCAACTAAGTTGCTCGTAGACGTCCCTTATTATTTGTTTAATTATGTCTAACAAACACCAAACAGGTATTACGTACATGAAAAGGTATCTACCTATATATCAAGCAATGCGAGCACACTTACATTAATAGGTTTCCTACCAAGGTTACTCCCATATGGGAATAGCCCCATTAAATTAAGTACCCACCTACTAGGTTATTATTTCACTATTGTAGCGAATATTCAGCCCCCGTACAACTGAGCCACTCGAGACCGGGCTGGCATAGTTCTTTTGTTTTTTTACCTGTTCAATATTCCGACCTGTTTTATTTATAAATAGCTGGAAGCTTGGAAATTATTGTTTCATTGTTACTTTAGTTTATTTTGGTGATTTGAGTTTGTTGACATTGGCCATTTTGGTTTAATTAGATTTTGTTTAGTTTGGTCTTCGTTTATTCTTACAATTTTAGCAACATTGTTGTAGTCAAATAAATATGTTAACTGCTAAATTCAGTAAGTATCTATTATAAGTAGTTTTTGAAATCACGACTTCTGTTGTACTGTTCAAGTAAAAATTTGGTAACTATTTGAAAAACATAGCGGCAGGCCCTGACGGAGATGGCGGGATGAGCTGGACTACTTTAGTAAAGATTGGACCTTGGCAGTTCTGGACAGAGAGAGGTGGAAGGAGAGTATGGAGGCCTTAGTCCAGCAGTGGGACAATAAAAAAAAATTGAAAAGCTATATCCTTGAACCGATTATACTAAATATATCAGCATTCAATGTGGTTAATTATTACAGACATAATCTAAAAATAATAAAATTAACTTCAATGTAAATCATATTAGAAGCTTCTTTACGAGTATTACGAACAATTCGTAATGCTTTTGAAATCCTTCTTTTGATTCATTCGCCTTCTACGACCACTATCCGTAAGGGAAACTACAGAGAAATACATGTATTTACTAACCTTGTCGTGTCTGTCCGTAATCTGACGCCGTTGGACTAACTTCACAGTCACTTCGCGCGTTATCGGGTGTAGGGGACAGTTTGCGTCTCGGATTGGGGACAAACAGCCCAGTCTGTGAAGTGTGACTTCAGGTGTATCGTATGAATTGTTGTACTGCTGTTTGTTTAAATAGAGATTGTTACTGTATGTAGATAGTGCGAGGTACTTTTAGTCAATCAAAAATGTTCACATGTTCCTGTTTTAGAGAGTCAGTCAAAACATCATCACAAGCAATATGTTTTGTTAAGAAGTTGGCTAAATCTTGCGAATTTTGCAATTGTATTTTTACTATGTTTTAGTTCGTAACAGATTATTTAAATTCGTATTAGGTATGATCAAGAATTGCCTACATAACATATATACATAACATATATACATAATCAGCTTATAATGTTCCCACTGCTGGGACACAGGCCTTCTCTTTCTACGAGAGTGACTAAAATAACAATATTGCCGATTGGCAATTGGAATAATTGTCTATCTATAGATATTTCATTGCAATTTATAGGCAATTTGTATAGCAGTTCACTGCTACTAATAGGCAGTCGAAAATATCTTCGTCATATTTCCAATTTTAATGAATTTGTCGTCCTTTGCCACATGTTCGATTTCTTAATTAGTGCAATGTGATTTAAAAAAATACACTAGCAATTTTTTTCACGAATGCATTCCACCACTAGCAAGCGTCGAGCTTGCGTCGAGATTGCAAAAAAAGTGGAATGACTTCATGAATATCCGAATCCCTGGAGAGCTCGTAACGAAATACTTAAAAAAAATTATGTAATCAGCCAGGATGATATCGATCCTGCACCCTTGCGGTGTAGCGTGTCTGCGAATATTATTAATGGATTCTAAATTGCCTTTAAAGCATACTTCCGCGACGAGCCGAACGTGTCAACGAGGTTACTTTCGCAAATGGATTAAATTAATATTTGTGTACAAGCGCCGTCTGCGACGTTGCTTGGTTTTGTGTGATAGGGAAATTCAGATGGCGTTTCCAGTTTTAATATGACCTTATGAAATGTCTATTAAGGAGAAAATAGAATACAATGACTTCCAAAATTGTTGACTTTATTCGATTTTTTTGAGAGCGCTTGTATTATAGTTTGTTATTCACGCTCTCTTCTCAACTGCAATGGAAAATTAAGAGCGTTTAGCAGGATATTGTCTATCAACCTCAATGAATTAATCACTTTTGACACCCGGACATACAATACCTATATAACTCAGCGTCAACTGCACAGTAGTGCGATTCTCTAACCATCTCACCGTGAAAACTAAGGTGAAGTGAGCGTGGAGTGAGCTGTCATTCCAAATAATGCTAGAGATTGACACTGCTGACAAGTCACATCAAGCTCACTTCACTTGAGTTTTCACGGTGAGATTTTTACAGAATCGACCGGCTGACCCGCCGTTTTTATTTTTGATAAGTAGTAACGTCATCTAATTATTACTAACCGGAAACGTCAAGTAGTGTACTTGGGTGAGGTCGATATAGGAAGTGGAACCACTGGGTTGACGGCCGACTTGTCACTTGATATTTTTAGGATTGTGACGGTTTTAATGTTATACGACAGAAGTCACGGAGCTCATTTTTGCTGACGAGACGCGCTTGCGAAAGGTTGTCTTGCCATCCCATATCGAATTCACAGCGTTTTCATGTTGTAATCTGAATGCAGGTGCCTAGTGATATATATATTTTTTAAACGTTGCCGCGCACTAGGAATTACTCCTGTGTCGTCGGTGCGTTTACAAATATTTAAACTCACATACACAAACAGCCAGACCCGGAACAGTTACAAAACAACAAGTTTTGTGTTACCTGTAGGCAATACAAATATTTGTTCCACGCGGGAATCGAACCCGCGACATGCAGCGCAGCAGTCGATCGCTCAGCCACTGCGCCAACCGAGTCGTCGAACTAGTGAACTTTAGTGCATTATATAGACGTCTGTGCATAGTGTTTTTACTACTATTTCGGTTACCCATCATTTGCGACCATTCTGATAACGAAGAAATTGAATTGCCTTCGTTATATATAATATAGGGTTTAATCGCCAGACAGTCAGACAATCAGTTCCAGAACCAAAGCATTTATTAACTAAATGTGTATATTACGCGTGACCGTAATTGATGCAATCACATATCCATATATCATGCACACAACACAATAATGGCGGGTCGTGTAAAGTAATTACGCATAGTTTGATTTAGCTGATGAGGGTGGCTATAAACGGTCCTAGTATAAACACAAACAAAACTCAAAATTCATGTGGGCAGCACGTTTGTTCATAATCCTAATGTGTTAGAGGCTTTATAATTTACAGTCACATATTGCATGGATGGTGTTATGGGTCCGACTAACGGTAACGTTTTGCTGAAATGTATTATGGCTCATTTACATAACTGCTACAGTCTGAAGTGTGATACTTAGAATCTAATCGCAATCTACTAAAAACTACAAAAGTGTTTATCAAGCTCTACGATGAGCTGTTCAAAAATAACAAACAAAACACAATAAAAGAACAAAAGAGCATCCGAATATACACCTACAAAAAATGAAATAAGGTTTAGGCCAACTACATGTAAAAATTTAGAGAAATTAAATAATTCTTTGGCCAGTAAATTATGTGATCAGAGTTTTAATAATATAGATGACCCCAATGAGTTCTACGCCGAGTTCTTTTCACTATTAAACTCGCAATTTTATGACACTTTTCCACTGAAAACTAAAAGTATTTACACAAAGTTTTTATTCAGTGACTGGGCTACTCCAGGTATTCGTAAAAGCAGGGAAAAACTTTTTGAACTGTATGGCTTAAAGCAACATATGAAAAATACGAACTTTCATCAGTATGTTGCAAAATATTCAAAAACTTTTAAAAGGGTGTGCCAAAGAGCTAAAGCTCTTTATATAAGCAATAAAATAAAATCAGCTGATGATAAAATAAAAACTACCTGGCAAATAATAAATAATGAAACAGGTAGGAAAAAACAGCGAAATAGTGAACTTAATTTAGAGACTGCACATGGCCCCATCAATTCAGATGTAGAAATAGCTCAGGAATTTGAAAACTTCTTTGCTAATATTCCCCTTAAAACTACTGAAGCTTTAAATTCTTCCCCCACGCTTTCTGCTGCCTTACTTAAAAGGAATGTAAAGTCATGCCCTTCGGAGCTTAGGTTTCAGCATACAAACCCCCAGGCTGTTATAAGAGCTTTTAAAGATCTTAAAATTAAATCAACAGAAGATCTCTGGGGTATGTCTGTAAAAGTATGTAGATCTCTCATCGAAACCATTGCGCCCTATTTAGCTTTCATATTTAACACCAGTGTTGACCAAGGAGTCTTTCCGGATCTTATGAAACATAGTAAAGTAGTACCATTGTTCAAATCCGGTGATAGTAAAGATCCCAACAATTATAGACCTGTGTCAATTCTGCCAGTTCTCAGTAAGGTGTTTGAAAAGTTGATGCTCAATCAAATGTTACGTCACTTTAATAAAAATTACATCTTTCATGAACACCAGTACGGCTTCACCAAAGGGCGTTGTACCACTGACGCCGGTGTTACCCTAATGAAGAACATTTTTAACGCCTGGGAGGAAGCACAAGATGCTATTGGAATCTTTTGCGATCTCTCTAAGGCGTTCGATTGCGTAAACCATGAAACACTTCTGATGAAACTCGAGCACTTTGGGATTAGGAAAACAGCACTTGACTTGTTAAGATCATACCTGAAAGATAGAAAGGTTAAAGTCCAAGTAAATGGCGTAAACTCATTGGGTTCTGAAATGACAATGGGCGTTCCTCAAGGTTCGATATTGGGTCCATTCCTCTTTTTAGTTTATATTAATGATTTACCCCAATTACTTCAAAATCAACCGAAGATGGTGTTATTTGCAGATGACACATCATTGATCTTTAAAATAGACCGACGGTCACAAAATCTTGACGACGTGAATAACTCTATTCTTCAGGTCCAAGATTGGTTTACGGTTAATAATTTAGTACTTAATGAAAAAAAAAACAAAATGCATTAGATTTAAATTACCTAATGTTAGAAGTAGCGAATGTGACATCGTATTGAATGGCCAAAAATTAGAATTTGTTAATCAGACAGTTTTCCTAGGAATCACGCTAGACGAGAAATTACAATGGGGACCTCATATAACATCTATTGCGGGGCGGCTAAGCTCGACCGCATATGCTGTTAGAAAGATAAGACAATTAACAGACAAAGAAACCGCGCGCTTGGTCTATTTCAGTTACTTCCACAGTATTATGTCATATGGCATTTTACTGTGGGGTCGGGCTGCTGACATTGAATCCATTTTTATTTTGCAAAAGAGAGCTGTCAGAGCCATTTACAATCTACGTCGCCGCGAATCTCTTAGGGAACTATTTAAAAGGATTAATATTATGACGGTACCTTGCCAATTCATTTATGAAAATATTATGTATGTAAGAAAAAATCAACATCTTTTTAATAAAATAAGTGATAGACATAATTTTAATACTAGAAATAAAGATGAATTAGATCAACCTTTTTTCAGATTATCTAAAGTTGGGGGTACTGTGTTAAATGTTACAACAAAATACCTTGTGAAATATTGCAATTAAATGAAAGAAAATTTAAAACTTATATTAAAATTACACTTTGTAAGCAAGGATATTACAAATTAGAGGATTATATCCAAGATAAGAATGCTTGGAAACATGCTGGTCTTGCTCCATAGGACAATCTCTAGAGTCTAGACAAAATCAAACTGGTTGCTAATGTAATTGTATAATTTATTCTTTTTTTTTTTTTTCTTTGACATTGATTTACATTCTGTAATTACTTGGGGTCACACCCGGACTTATTACTCCTTATTTATTTATGAAAATCGTCTACGTTTGGAATGTTTGTGAATATGTGAGCACCATGTATCTATCACATAGTTGATCTATATGTCATGGTTACATTTATCCATTTTAATTCTTTTACCTATTGTGGTATAGTAAGTTTATTTTTGGGTGCATCGTCTTCACATATAATTATATAAATAATGTATGCAATATATTGTAAAACATTTTAAAAGAGTAACGGTGGAGTTTCTTGCCCATTCTTCTCCATACGAAAACTACCTTTTGGAAGGGGCGACTAGAATCAATTTTATTCTAATTTTATTTTTGACGTTCAAAAGTGCCTTTTATGTGCCTATTTGAAATAAATGATTTGACTTTGACTTTTGACTTTGACACCAAATAATGGATAAGTAACATAAATATCGCACATAACATAACACTTGTAATCCCCGAAGGGTTGCGCAGAGATGTACATATTAGTACCTACTGCTACGAGCACTAATATGTCAACACTTCGAAATTGAAATTGTTTAAAAAATTGAAATTGTTTATTGAAATAATTGATTTACATAAATGCTTACAAAATAGGGCCTTAATACTAGGTGTAGGTAAAAATGTTTGGATTCTACCTGAACTAGGAATAAACTTGTATCTCAGGTATCTCACTCAAGTGCATATACATAAGTATTATTTAAAATTCCTTAAACAAATAGTAAATAATTTGTATACTATAATAAAATTATGGTTTTATTATAATTGACAGAAATGTGATACTCTTGCATCATCGTAAGACATTTTTGCAACAATGTTCTACTTATTATGATTTTTGCAATGTTACATTTTTAATAAGGTTGTGTTTACATTGTCATACTTGAAAATCTTACCGTGTCAACAAAATATCAAGATTGCATGTTTATTTATAACAAGAATTGTAAAAACTAAAACTAAAATGATTTTTACGTAGGTATTATAACTAGTAAAAGACAATATAATAATAATATTAGAACATAAAGTAAAAAAAAGGCTTATAGATAAACATTTACGGCCTGAACCGACGTCATTATAATCTATAGAATTGATGTATCTTGTCTCAGCTATTTTCTTTGCGGGGCATTCTTGGTCGCCTGTTTTGTGGTTGCTTGGTTTTTTGAATCGCAAGCATGTTGCACAATGTGACGGTTCAGCAAGTTTAGTGCACTCATTCGCCTGATGACCTTGTTCCCCACAATGTCCACACGTATAGGTAGCCTCCCGACAAGTCTTTGCAGCATGTCCATACTGTTGGCATTTAAAGTACCTGGTCACAAGCGTGAAGTCCCTCACTGGGCAGGATGTCCAATTAATGAACACTCGATTATGGAAACTTTCAATAGCGATTTTTGCGTGAAATAACGAAAACTACAATGAAAACCGACACATTGCAAAAACCTATGGGTTCGAAACAACAATGTTCATAGTAACAAAAAATTAATTAAAAAATAAAGGAGTAAATCGCTTTTGAATAAAGCTAAGTGTATACATACTTATGCTCGTGACAGTACATCTACATTTCGCCAGTTAATAGGAGTCCCATAATATATTAGGAGGCGAACTTATTGGCATTAACCGGGCATAGATCTCCGGGTTGCTACTGAGAAATTCCAGATAGAAAAACCCAATAACAGTTTGCCCGACATGGGAATCGAATCCAGGACCTGATGCTCAGCAGTAGCGCTTGCGACCACTAGACCAACACACAAGTCACATCTCACACAATCTAGACAGTTACGATAACCCGCTCAAGAATACAAACAAAACAAAATAAAATAACAAAAGAGCATCTTTGTACCTATTTTTCTGTTCTGTATTTTTTCTTGTCTGTTTACGTATATATGTGTACACTGCACATAAATGGTAAAGTAAATAAATAAATAAAAGAGCATCAGAATAACCGCCAAATAATGTGTAAGTAAATCTTACTACAAATGTCTGGACTTATAATATGTGACTATATTATTATGAATACAAATGACAGATAGACAGCGCATTGATTCAACTCATAATTCGCTGTCAATTCGATTGGAGACATACAAAGAAAGCTAAGCCAACCAGGCCTTGATTGATATAATGCTAACTCATAATATACATCCAATAATCCATAGACATCCATTTATGAAAATGACTTGGTATTACGTTCTCGGTATGGATGAGCTCGTGGCTAAATAATAACAGCCCCGCACAGGTCGATCGATCAGGTTAAGCAACACTTGCCGCGGTTGGACCGTGGATGGGTGACCATCTTTACATATCCTCCCGTATCCCTCCGTGCCTCGGGAAGCAAGTTAAGCCGTTGGTCCCGGCTGTCATTATTGGATCTTTGACATTTGTTACGGGTCGTCAGAAGCCCGAGAGTCTGACAAGCGACTGCTTGTCACCAAGGGGTGTTTACCAAGGGGTATCGTGTTACCCAGTAACTGGGTTGTGGAGGTTAGATAGATAATCGCTCCATATAAAATACCAGTATTCAGCTGCTTCCGGTAAAACTGGATGCCGACCTCAAGAGCTAGGCAGATTGACCAATTTGCCTAGCCCTTTCCCAACTACGACCGGACTAGTCAGGTACAATTAGGTTGACAACAACTAGATTGGGTTGAACTGGTCAGGTATTGTGTTGGCACTCACCACAGAAGATAATTAATGCAAACAGCCTGAATTCTAGAACTCAATTCAACAAATATTTTCACAAATACCAAATAGTTAAATGTGAAATCTAATTGAAATCAAACCCCAAACTCGATTCAGTTTCAAGTATTGACACGACAATACATTGAAAACTTTCGAGCTTTTAGAATAGGCTATTAAAATCAAAATTCGGGTGAGTTTTGATTGAATAACAAAACAAATTTTCATTTACTCAGCTAACTAAACTTGGATTATAAATTATTGGATATTTAAATGTTTGAATAAATTAAGGAAGTTTCTAACTAGATAATCTAAGTATTTATCTACTGATGGAATGTTAAGCGCTATTACGAACTTAATCTTCATTGTTCAGTCTCATTTATAATCTCGTCTGAAATGTATAATGTTTTGAAACTATTCGTAACGTTCATTATAATACAAAAGAGACTTGATAGATGGAAGACTATCTATACCCTGTCCATTATAGTTAACCGTTTTTTGACAGATGGAATACGCATAACAATTATATTTTTTTGTCAAAACTGATACACGTTAGGTATTATAATGTCTGTAAGAAGTCACAAATAAGATAATTCAATAAGATAAGGCAGTTTATATATTTATTTTATTACGCATTTTAAAGTTAACTTTTACGTAATCTGGAATAGTTACGTTCTAAGGCAGCTGTCAAAAAACGGTTACCAGTAGGTTAACCGTTTTTTGGGTAACAGGGTATATACAAACTTTCTTCGAGAAAAATGTAGCGTCTCGACTCAAGGCCCTGTCTAGTACCTTGTTTAAATTATCTCCGCTGTTGCTGATGCTTTGATTGGTTCTCAACTTCTGAGTTGAACTAAGCATTTGTCAGTAATCATGCTTGCACTGACTGGACTCGTTCACTCAAATTTATGTGGTTCTTTCCTCAAAAGACCATTTCAGGCAATAATATATAATGGCGCCGATTCCTATAATTACAAACTAAACTAAATTTATGATAAGTGGATCTTGTCCTTTCTGTTTCATTAAGAAAAGGACAGAAGATAAATATTAGTTTAGTCCTGTCAAATTAGTCAGCGCCTGACGTAAATTTACGTATTTTTAGTCGCCATGTTTTTAATCACGTCTAAACTTGCTATGGAGTGTCTTAATTTGACAGGACTAAACTAATATTTATCTTCAGTCCTTTTCTTAATGAAATAGAAAGAAAAAGATGCACTGAACTTAAATTTAGTTTAGTTTGTGAACAAGTGAATCGGCGCCATTGTCTTCACATGCTCTGACCAAGATTATCACTGGACTTTAAAAGAGACTGACCCTTTTTTTTTTTTTAAGGATTTCCCATCCTTAAAAAAAAAAAAAGTTTCAGTCTCAGTTTTTTTTTTGAGGATGGGAAATCATCAAATGACCCCTCCTGCTCTGGGTGGAGCGAAAGGGAGTGTCAGACTCTTACTGACTAAAACCCACCCGTGTTCCTTCCTTAGCCCTTTATGTTCCAGGGCAGCGGTAACCCTTTCGGACGATCCCGCTACCCAGACTTTGACCCTTGAGCTTGTTTCACGATTTCTTCTTAGGGGTAGTCAGTTGGGCGGCGAGCAATGGGCAGCTCGCCGCCCGGTAAGGACCAGGCCCGGGTCGACGGCGCGTTGTGTTCCACGCGCGCCTCAAAGAGATGTCAGCATGAACAGACGGGGTCCGCTAGGGCCGATGCCTGCTAGGGCCGATGCCTGCCAGGGCCGCGGGTAGTTCGAAAGAGATACCGTGGGCCCTGGCACAGGCAGCTGAAGGAACACGGGTGGGTTTTAGTCAGTAAAAGTCAGACACGCCCTTCCGCTCAGCTCAGAGCGTAGCTTATTTTTTTCCTTTCAATTCCTATATCCTATTTACAGAATAAACTTTTTCTTTTCAGTTCATTTCATGACACACAAAAATCTACTACAGACACCTGCTACAATCCTCACATACTCCTTGCATTGTATTACTCTCCATTATTTTTTTCATTTTATAGTAAAAATATGTATTTTTAGGTTAAGGTTAATATGTGGGCCTGCGTCGCCTGAAATAAAAATAAAATAAAATAAAATAAAATTATTGTACTCCTCGATTGCTTCGTTTACGTTCATACAACTGATCGTAGCAGTTGTTGTGCTTTATTTCTGCCTGTCCCCATGGGAAGAAGGCGTGAGTATGTATGTATGTACAACCCAGATTCAAAGATTTAAAAATTGTTTATGATTATAAACATACTTCAGGCTTTACCTTAATCCTTTCCACGAATTGACATCAACCATTAGTATTCGGGAGGTGAAACCATACGGAACCTCAGCAAATAAATTTTATTCATAGGTTTAATCCCCTTCATAATTACGAATACACCTAATTGACGGTGACCGGAATGCCGTAGCGACATAAGGCTTCATTCGTTTCGCGTGACTGCTTTGATTTCCGGATGCGGACAAAATTCCGCTTCATGTACAAAATGTTTAGCAATGGGTACGGTAAGCTTTGGGTCTAACGTCGTTTGACAAGACTGCTTTAGTCGGTAAGCTCTGTAACTTGACTTTTTTGAAAGAGAACCTTTATTTCAATCGAAAAAGCTAGAAGTCATGAGGAGAGGTCTTTGCCCAGCAACAGGATGATGTATGTATATGATGGGTAACAGTAATAGTAACCATTCTTTCTACACACATCAACACTGTCTAGGGATATTTTGGATTTACTCAATTTACTCAAAATTTATTAAAAATAACATACAGCATGCATATATTTTTATAAGGCCCATTTATCAGACTACACTCCAGAATAAAAGAAAACTATTTTTTTTGCGTAATCAAATTTTTATTCAAATAAAGAAAAAACGTGAAATAATGGTAAAACTAACAATGAATGTGTTTCTCAAGAAAAAGTGAATAATAAGGAAAAATTAATCTGTTTTTAACAGTTATGTGAAAAATCAGTAGTCAGTAAAACACCCCATGACGTTAATAACGGTCCTGCAACGGTTTTTCATGCTTTGGATTAAGTTATCCAAGTCTTGCTGCGGTATATTGTCCCAGGTCCGGTTAAGATGCAAAAAAAGTTGCTCTTCCGTCGCAATGTTTGCAGGGAAATTCCTCAAAGCCCTTCTTTGGAGCATGTCCCACGCGTGTTCTATGGGGTTTAGGTCAGGCGATTGAGCGGGCCAGCCTAAGACCGATACGTCGTGCTCCTGCAACCAGCTCGTCACCACTCTCGCTGTGTGCGGACGGGCGTTATCGTGCATGAGCGTGAATTCTTGGCCCATTTGTAGTCGATGGGGGTAGATTATTGGTACTAGCACCTCGTTACGGTATTTTTCAGCCGTCATGGTGTTTCTAATCCAAACGAGGTCTGTTCTTCCACCAACACGAATTCCCGCCCAAACCATAATTGTCCCGCCGTGGTATGAATGGACTTCCTGAGGATGTTGCAGACGGCTCTCACGACCAGGAACTCGCTAAACACGTACTCTACGTGTATCAGGATGGAAACAGAACCGGGACTCATCGGTAACAGCACTACAGACCACTGGTTATCTTCCCAGAGCAAATGTTCACGAGCCCACTCTAGTCGTTGTCCACGATTTCCTTGGCGTAGTGCTGGAGTACGAAGCGGTCTGCGAGCATGAAGGTTAGCTTCATGCAGCCTTCTCCTTACAGTTTGATCACTCACAAGCAACTGGTGCTCTGACTGGAGCCTCTGAACCAACTGCATGGCCGTAACATTTGATTGTCTTCTCGCGGCAACTTGCAAAAACCGGTCTTGTCGTTGAGTGGTTATGCGCTTCCCGCCTGGGTGTCTTTCAGCCACATCACCAGTAGCACGATAACGTGACCATAACCTTGATATCACGTTTTGTCTTCTTCCAATCTCCTCAGCAATACTCCGTTGAGTAGCCCCAGCTTGGAGCATGCCTACTGCCCTTAACATTTCCTCTCTCGTTAAATGGCGCCGCTGCATGATGCACACAATAACATTAATTCGAAATTAACCGATAACTTGTTATAAAACTTAAATTTGACACAAAAAAATAGCCAAAAACTACTGTAGGTAAATGAAGCCTTCGGACTTCGCTACCATTATGCCGCGTAAATCTTTTGTTTTTAATTTATTTTTTCAAATTCATATTTAGAATCGTTCAAAAAGGTTTACAAAATAAGCTTTCTTCAAAAGAATTTAAAACTGGCCAGTATTTTTTGAGTTTAAGAACTTTATACAAAATATCCCTAGACGGTGTTGATGTGTGTATTAGGGGTTAAAGTATGAAATTGCCGATTTGTACTGAAAAATTGAAATTCGTTTTTTTTTTAATTTAACATATTTATTTAATCAAAATAATTACCATTATTATCTATACATTGCTGCCATTTAATAGGAAGGTCATTTATGCCTTTGCGATAGAACTCTCGTGATCTAGATTCGACAAACTTTGTGAAAGCATTTTGTACTGCCTCCTGAGAAGAAAACTTTTTATCACGTAGAAAATTGTCCAAATCACGAAAAAAATGAGTCCGTTGGAGCAAGGTCTGGCGAATACGGAGGGTGACGAATGGTTTCTAATTGCAGTTCCTGTAGAGTTAAAACGGTTTCTCGTGCTGTATAAGGTCTCACGTTATCATGGAGCAATAATGGTGAAGATCGATTCATGAGTCGGGGTTGTTTCACTGCTAGTTTTGCTATCATTATTCGGAGTTCGGCACAGTAGACATCTTGACCAGATCGGAGAAAGCTATAGTGAATAACACCATGCTGAGACCACCAAACAGTTACCATTACCTTTTTATTGGTAAGCTTTGCTTTAGGACTCTGTTGCGGCGTTTGATCTGGGGTCAGCCATTGCATTTTTCGCTTACGGTTATCGTAAAGAATCCACTTTTCATCACATGTCACAATTTGATCCAATATTCCTTTCATTTCTGTATCGATTCAACAAGGCTACACAAGTTTCAACAAGCGTTTCTTTCTGCAGATCAGTCAAATCATGAGGCACCCATTTCTCATATTTTTTTATTTTATTGATTTGACGCAAATGAGTCAATATTGTTGGTAAGGTAACGGTAAACTATGCCGCTAATTCCTGGGTAGTTTGGCTCGGATCGGCTTCCATCATTTCTTTCAATTCATTGTTATTCACCTGTGTGGACGGTCTTCCACGTGGTTCGTTCTTCAAATCAAAGTTTCCATCACGAAAGCGTTTAAACCAAAATCGCACAGTGCGTTCATTAGCAGTCCCCTCTCCAAACGCAACATTGATATTGCGAGCTGTTTCTGCCGCGTTAGATCGGCGTCGGACCTCGTATTAAAAAATAACTTGAATATTCGAAGTATCCATCTTGTCTAAGCTGAATAAAAAAAACAACTGAAAGTCGATAATGGAATGTTGCACATTTTTTAAAAGAAGAACTTCATAGGTACCATGTGAAAAAAGTTTCACTCAAAAATCTCAAACCATGAAGGTTCTATGTCAATTCGAAGTACCTATTATAATAAAACGGCAATTTCATACTTTAACCCCTATTATTTTCTAAATTCTTAAATCTTGTATAAAACGCACACTATGCAGCCAGGCATGTTATAAATTGGGGGATAACATCGCTGATAATAATGCTTGGCTAAACGCTGGTCCTGCTCCATAAGGACGCATAAATAAATTGATTAGCATTTGAAAATACTGTTGGAGCTGCTGAAAATTTAAAAATACATTTTTTTTTGCATTATATAAATTCAATCTCCTAGTATTGTATAATTGTATAGCACATGTATGCGTATAAAGCATGTGCATATAAAGCTTCCATTTACTGGGTACGTCTTTTATTGACTTGAATGTGCCCTGGCAGCAGAGAGTATGTTATGCTCACTCAAATGTCTCGCTGATGGTGGCGCGTCTGTTGGATCATTTGGCTCCCTTCAAAATGGTTGAGCTGAATGGTGCTAATCCATGCGTCATGTTCGTGAACGGGCGCCGTCAGTAGCGACTGGTAATCTCTTTGCTGCCATGGCTTATTTTAATTTAATATAATATTTGAATTGTTCTTGTTTTTATTGTTTTTTATTTTTCGTTACGGAAGCTTTTAACGTTCTGCATCGTTCTCACATGCATAATTTCTAACATGAATGATGTAACCAATACCTTGTAACCATATTATATTGATTTAAAAGAGTGTCCATGGAGTTTCTTGCCCGTTCTTCTCCATAGGTACCTACGCTTTGGAATGGGCAACTAGCTTCATTTTTCTGACTGACCGACCCCTTGATAATTCAAAAGTGCCTGTAATTGGTTTAATTGAAATAAATACTTTGAGTTTGAGTTGAGTTTGAGTTTCTTAAGATAATCTTAATATGTGACATTGTTATGTTAGTAAGAAAGTAAGTAAAGTCTACAGTTAGATACTGTTTTTTGCGCTTGTTTAGAAACTCCAAAGAATCGAGAACCTGTAGCTCACTTGGGCCTTCACTTACACGCAACGCTCAGCACCATACAACCAAAATGTGTGTTATTATTAGAACAGTTTTGGAGTACAGTATTTTTATCTCACGAAGCGACGCGCGCTTTAATTGTGGCTTCCAAGTGTACAAACACAACGTGAATGAGTGTGTAAGCGCAGGAGCTCTCGGGACCATCCGAGACAATGGCAAAGACGGAAGTGAGTGTTGTGTTACGTGCTGATGCTACTCGTCTCACGCACACATTCACAGCGTGTTTGTACACTTGGTTACCACATGTAAAGCGCGCGTCGATTCGTGAGATAAAAATACTATAACCTTCGGCGAGTCCCTATTCTTATTGGTTGCTCTGACCTGTAAGTAGGTCATCATCATCTGCCAACCCTTTCCCAACTATGTCGGGGTCGGCTTCCAGTCTAACCGGATGCAGCTGAATACCAGTATATTACATGGAGCGACTGCCTATTTTACCTTCTCAACCCAGTTACTGGGTAATACGATACCCCTTGGTAAGACTGGTTGTCAGACTTTCGGATTCTGACGACCCGTAACGACTGTCAGATCCACGAATGACAGCCGGAACCTTAACACGCATTCCGAGGCACGGAGGGGTCTCGGTATGAAAAGATGGTCACCCATCCACGGACCAACTGCTCCAAGCGTAGCTTAACCTGATCGACTGACCCATGCGGCTGTTATTACTTAGCCACAAGCCCCTCGAGCACAAGCCCTTTGCACTGTAAGTAGGTAATAAGAATAAGAGTGAATCTACTTAGGTACCATAAATGAGATACCTAGGCAAACTATTGAACTAACGATGTCTTCCACACTAGATCAAGCTCTAGTGGAGGCCAAAAGCAATGGCAGTAATAGTAAAGACAAGAAGTCATAACGCAAGAATATGAAACATTTAAAGTTGAAATATAGGTTGAAACAAAGGTATTAAGACCGTTAAAGCACTTGAAAGACCAGTGCAGAGAAATATATATTTCATATCTTTCATCTGCCTTTGTCCGGAGAGCTAGACATAACCCTATGCCCTGGCAGGCAGGCTGCCAAATGCACTAAAGACTGTGCCGGCGATTCTGCCCTGTCTAAATAAATTATTGTTATGCTTTATGGTAGGGATGACACTGATTTCGTAACATTTAATGAGTTTTAAGACTTGACCAATGATTTGCTGAAGGTCGCGATAAGTCAATAGATGCGAGAAGCACAAGATTGGTCGATGTTGTGAACCTTGGGGAAGTCTTTGTCCAGGATTGAATGTCTTTCGGCTGAATGATGAATGAATAGTACCTATAGAAACAAATTATTTTACCCCTGAGAGCATCAACCTTATTGTGACGAGAATAAGATCACAATGATTTTGAGAGACTTGTCAATGGCAGCAACCCAACAGCAACCTTATTAAAATGAGAATAAAAATCACTGTGATTTGGTCATTGATGTAAAGTCAAAGGTGTGAACAGAAGTTACCCAAGAGTTAACATGATAGAAAGAGACAATCGCACACTGAAAGAGTGTTCATAAAGTCTACTTTTTATAAATCTCGTTGCGCCTCGATGGTACATTGTGTAAGTACAAAGAAGTTAACATTTATGTAAAGCACCCTTTCCTCGAAATAAATAAAATGAATCATGTATTACAAGCATCTGTTGCTACCCACGCTTTTATTAAAGTAAGTATGGCCAAATTACCTCAATGATGAAGCGGGGCCATTATGCAATTTAGTCATTTCGAAATTACACATTATTATCTAAAGTGTCCTTTGTTATACGGAAACTAATTTAGGATTTATTCAAACCACAAACATCAAGCCAGTCGATGGTAAAAAGTGGGAAATTATTGGCGATTAAACAATTATTTTAAAGTCTGCATTTTATTTCAGTAAAATCCAATTACCTACATGTTTCCCAATCTAAAAACGGTACCTAAAATGTTTACTTTTCATAAAATTACTGGTTTGTAAAACTAATTTAATGTCTGTCTTTAGCAGAAAAAGGCTAAAGGAAATCCACTAACAGTGCAGCTTCCTGGCTTTTCGTTACGCAAACACAAACAGAAAATGCAGACCACCAAATCCAAATCCGAGCCCGCTCGCAGGTAATACTACTCTCACATTAATGAACACGAAAATCTTTCTATCCTTTGTGTAATGATATCATATCCCCTTTGTTTACATATTATGCAAATTATTTTTATCCAACAGAACAACGAAGCTATCAAACCTTCGTTTGTGTGTCCCATTAATCAAAGACGAAATTTTGAAGAAATTGGATTTCAGAACGCGTATTTCTTTATTTTATTTTTCTTATGCCTTTCATGATACGAACTCGTAATTACTGGAAATGAGAAAAAATTATCTATTTTTTATTTTTGTCGATATGATGGATATATGAAAACACTCCGACTCGATTTGATTGTCAGATTATTTTTGTTCATCCTTTGAATTTTTACGTAATTTGGTATCAATTATTTGTGTACCTTCAGATGCCTTTATAAAAGGATTCAATACGAATCGTTCACAAATATGTAGAGTATGTTTGATGAAGAGATTGCAATTAAATCGATACTTCCTAGATGGAGAAAATTAATTTTTATATCGATCATTTTTGAAGGTGAATTTCGGCCTATTTGTACAGATTTTTTTTTGAACTAGTGCGCATACTGTAGCCATGAATTAGTCTCTAGCGTAGAAGTTTTTCGTCGGTTATCGAAAAAAAAAGGTCAACATGGAACAACTTTTTTTTTAATAACGGACGATAAATTTTTACGCTACGGAGTCTAGAATCATATGCTGAATTTATGGTTACAGTTTGCGCACTGGTTAAAAAAAAATCTGTACAAATAGGCCGAAATTCACCTTCAAAAATGATCGATATAAAAATTAATTTACTACACAAGGTACATAATTTTCCCAAAACAGTGGCTATAAAAACCTACTCAATTTCAAGACACCCGCACGATTGCGACACAGTCATACATATTTCGCCTACATCTACGTTAAATATTGATTCTTCTTTGTCTTCCATTGAAAACTTTTTTCTACCACAGTTGTATGAATTGAACGGCAGAACCACAAAGCAAATGAATGCGGAGCTCGTGAAACAAATTGAAAGAAAAAAATACGATTCGATATTGAAACAGAGGAACGAAAATATGCGCGACCGCCGGTTAGGAACGATGAGACTATAGAAAAGATTTTTGACAGTTCTGCCGCGTAGGACTTTCAATGGGACTGTCTTTATTCTCTTTCTATTTTGGGAATGTTTGAAACCGTTTTCAAACATTCATGAATGCCAAAAACAATTTTAAACCAAACCATTAAAGACGGAGCGTCAGGCAGTGTTGCAGGGTAACAATAAATACAGTATAGTAAAATATAGTTTCCCTTCTAGCATATTCTTTGTAGTGATCTAGTGACACCATGACAGCTATGGGCGATTTTTACTGGATGCTAATATAACATCCAGTCAGACCTTAGAATAACAAGTAGTTTGACACTTAAAAGGAGTCCTGGAGTGGTGACCGCGTATCGGCAATCGTAGTGTGGGACGCGCTAGATGGACCGATGACCTAAAGAAGGTGGCTGGGACAGACTGGATGCGGAAGGCGGAGGACAGGGTGTTGTGGCGCAGCAGTGGACTGCGATAGACTGAGTTAATTGAGGCACTTAAAACAGATAACACCACGCCTGTATAACCTGAAAGGTTAGGCAGAGGCGGAACTATAGTAAACCTATATCCATATTTCGCCAATTAGAAACACGTTAGACACTTATAATGATGCGCACAAGTTTCTTCTCTTTAGTCCAGTTTCTCTGGGTATCAAAAATGCACTGGTATTCTCTGCAAACTGTACTTATGGCTACGCAGGCAGGACGGAAGCCCATTTTCTTTAGACTGTAAGATAGAGTCTAGCCATTTTAACATTTACATAGCTTACGCACACAGTAATATTTCCATAACAACATGAAAGTCCTTGCGTTTGCCAAACGCAATGAACGTTTCCCCTTTGATACTTATTCGAAGACTGCGAGTATAAAGTGCATTTTGCCTCCCAAGTCGACGCAAATAAATTTTCAAAGCGGCACACTTGACATCGGAGGAGCTATGCGGAAGGTTGCCAGTACTTTTAATTAAATGTGGTAAATAATGAAAATAAAATAAATGGATTGACTGGGTACGGTACGGTAATATTATGAGAAAAAAAAATGAGCCATGCATAAACGTTTTTTTAACTGTTTAACTGGGTCGAACTAAACTAGTTAGCGAAACTCCGAAGAGGTGATGGGTAATCTAATTGACCATGATGCTAGGAGCCGGGGCCTACAGCTTCTGATGAAATATACACAGATATGCGTTGATTTAAAAAAGTAAAATCCATTGTTGACAGCAGCAAAAAGTGCAGCTATTTTCGTTGGGGATTTAAACATAAAGCCTAATCGCAAATCGAAATATCTACTTGAAACATCAGTATTGTTGTGTACCTAAACTTCACAGACGTGATTGGTATCGTAATCTTAATACGATAAAACAAAAAAATATTTTTTCAACTCGTACTTCAAGTAACTACACTACTAGCGATCGTTGAACCCATAAAAATATTATCATATCATTTTTTTTCTGATTAAATAATTCCTATCTAAATATAATATAATAATACCTATCTCGTCTGCGGAGTTTCGCTAAATAATTTAATTTGACTCTGTCGATGGTAGAAATATTAAAGACATATTGTTTACATTTAAAAGGTATAATTTATGTAACTGTGTCAATATTTCATAATCATTATTGTATTGTCATCAGATGACATAAACAAAGTTCGCCAATTATCAAATTGAATGAATATTGAAACATTATCAGTACGTTTATAGGGTTAATTAAACTCGCATATTGAAAATTATGCGGCTGTTGGTTGGTTAGTTAAAATTTTTCAATATTAATTATTTTGTTTGGTGGTCAGTGATGGACTAAAATTTTGTTAACTACATTGTCGTAATAATTTGACACTTCTGTTTAATGAGCGCGTTTATAATTTCTAATGTCACAATATTATGAAAATACGTGCACGCTATAACGATGTCGTGGACGGTTTAAAAGCGTCTTCACATATTTTACTTCTCTGTGTTATAGTAATGCCATGACGTGGATGTAGACGTCCACTATAATATCGTCAAGTTAGGAATTATAACAGTACATAATGGGTCATCATATTACTTATTATCGCTCGTAGAATGACCTTTCAATGCATGCTTAGGAATTCAATAGTAACGACTTTAAGGTTGGAAGATAATCCGTAATCCGTCAATGGGCACGGCAGCGTGAAGAAGAGCGGAACGTGATAATTCGATATAGCTAACCCATTTCCTTCTGACTATTCGTAAAACTATTCGTTTAGAACTAAATAGCAGGCCGGA
Organism: Apamea epomidion; assembly: GCA_947507525.1. Lineage (NCBI taxonomy): Eukaryota > Metazoa > Arthropoda > Insecta > Lepidoptera > Noctuidae > Apamea > Apamea epomidion. The sequence goes on along the minus strand of OX382238.1, from coordinate 8,108,849 downwards.
GTCTGGATTAGCGCCCAGTTGACAGCAATGGGATCGCCCTCTATTAAATGAGACTTAAACATAACTGATAAAATGTGGGCTAACCCTTCTGGGATTCATTGTTGGATTTGAACATTCTTGAGCTCAAGTTAGCCTAACTGCTTATAAAAAAGAAACAAAAAATTGAAATTCTTACATCGGACTTCACACTTTTTATTTAATCTTTTTTTTTTTTTTTTTTATTGTTTGTTTTGTCTGATGTATATATCTGGTGTATTGTGTGTCTTTTAGTTTGTGCTAAATGAATGTATTTTCTTTCTTACTTTCTTCTTTCAGATGCACTCTTTATTGTGCATTTTACCATTTAAATTGCTTCGTAAATATTCAATTTATTTTTTCTTGATTCACTCTCGAATAAAAGTCGGTGTCCTTTTTACGTCGCCTTTGCCGCTAGTGACAATAAAGTGTTTTGCAAGGAGCTAATGTGGGTATTTAAGTTGCAGACACCTCTTTGACGGATTTTTCTAACGTTAAAGAAAGATTTGATAAGATTATCCTTACACATTTTGTATTGAATTGAGTTTACGCATCGAAGTGAAAATATTGAACGTGGATTCACTTTGTTGGTTTTAAATCCACAGCATAAATAAAATACTTTTTCAATTGTTTTTCAATCGAAGCGCAATTCTGAAATCAAAACGAACATAGTTCCAACTCTATCCTTTTGAAAACAATACATTTTTGCGGGTTGTATCGAATGGTGTTCTCGTAGAAACTGATATGTAATATTTGTTGTGAGGGCCTCACAAACAAGATTAGAGTCGGGGACGTGCCTAAGGCCGGCAGTAAATCTAATTGTGACTCGTGTCGGGCGGCGGTCGACGGATGAATCCACCAATGGACGCCTGTTATTATTTACATTTTATTTTTGATTGGAGACCTTTCATTCAACGCGTCGATTTGGGAGCGATTGGACAAGGTCGTACTGTCGACATTGTAATGACCTTTGAATGTCACCGAAGCGTTCGCATTTAGGGTTGTTTGTGTGTGGCTCCCTTTATGTTACTGGTTGTAAATATTAGGTTCTTAATATTATTTATCTATACAGTTAGAAAATATTGAAGATCTTATGTAGATAACTATCTATGTTGTCAGGTAACATTTAATTAACGACTAATGTTAAAGTATCAAAAGACAGACAGTAAAGTAAATGAAAATGTTCATCGTCTTTCAATTGTTTTTGTGCTCAGTTCATGAATTCCATAAATTGAACCTCACTTCCAAAATCTCAATTCACCGCTCTTGACTCCCTTATTCTCGGCAACTCACTCAATAATAAATACATACAAAGAAATAAACGATTACGTGTACTCTAAAGACTTTGAAGATACAAAAATCCTAAACAAACATACTTGTGGCCCCTTATGACGTATGGATTTCATTGGTACTGAACATTTTAACAAGTTTCGCGGACAAACCGGCTGAGGTCGAACGTGACGCGGGTCTGAACGAATAAACCGATGCTTCCCGGTCTTCGTGCCAAAACAGTGGAATAAGCCCTTGGCTACCGTGTGGAGCTAAGACGCGAGCTAAATGGATTAGAACTTGGACAGAATAAGGGACAATGTGTACTGTGCTCTTGATTGAGTGTGTGTTAGTGTTGATACTTACGAGGTTCCGAGTTTTAAACTTGTTTATGTTACCTTTTAGTGGAGGGTGGCAAACGGCATAACTATCGCAGTAGGTGTCTAGTAGCTATAAAGTAAATAAAAATCAAACACATGCGCTTAATGAATGATTCCACTTCAAATATTGTCCGGTGAACCAGTAAAAGCCAATAGCAGTCAACTGGAAAGTAAGAAAATAAACACAAAATATACAAAAACATGGACATTTTTTATTCCCAAAGCTTATTAATACAATAAAAACAAAAGAAAAACTTGTTATTTTCTGTCTGTCATAACATAACATGTTTAAGAACTTATTTAATATCCGAGAGTAAAATCTGAAAAACTTCGATGCCTAAGTTCTGAATGGATGGTAACAAGAAAAATTATCCCTTTGTGGTTAGCCCTCGGGCAACGGTTTACAGGGTTGGTCCTTTCAAAGAAAAAGTCCGTAGGGTAAAGTTCAAATCAGCGATTTTAGTACTTCTCAAGGCGGAATTAGAAGGGGAGGATATTTAAAATATAATAAAAATAATCCGCGAAAGTAACAAGGTTGGAAAGGGATAAATTTATTGCTTCCAATTGGCTGCTCTGCTGCTTACCCCAGTTTTTCACTGTTTAATCTTTTGTAGGTCACTTAGGGCCTTACACGGCTTTGTTTCACTGATCCGGGGTACTTTGGAATAGATACGGTTCGGACATGAACACGATTTTATGAACAGCATCATCCATCTATGTAGTGTGCAAAAAAGATACTCAATACTTTTATAGCAAATATTTTTTTTTTAACCAGTATTGTATTTTTTTTAGATGCTGTAATGTAGCTGTCATAAAAATTGTTCTTTAATTAATTATATTAGTGAGCGCCTGGGAGGACATAATGCCTGGTGATCATAGAGTAAAGACTGTAACTAACTGTAACCGTGTACTACTGCCCCTTTGGATAAACTATAAACCTTATCATAATGTATCTACTTTTCAGAACCACCATAGAAAAAGACCTTATGTTGACACGGCAGAATAAAATGGTCTTATTCCAGTTTGATCCCACATATATAAAAAACTTGTTTATATCATAAGAAGAGTAGATATATACGAGTATATAAAAGTATCTATTCTTTTGTTCCCCTGTTCTTTTGTTTTGCTAGCTTTTGAGCCATTGAGCCCTCATTAGTGATTCTTTATGATAGTTCAGTAAGTTTTACTTAAGACGTTACTAGTGTGGGCGATGATTGACGTCATTCTTCGATTTAAAATGCATCATATTATGACTGTTTATGTCTTTACTAGCGCCCCGCCCCTGCTTCGTTTGAGCCAAAAAAACGTTTCTTTATTATTTGTAAGTTTGAATCAGAATCAGAACTTTATTTGCTTCGAATGTAGGTATAAGATGTTATAAGAACATACATTAATGAGATAGGCTACAATCTACCTTGCGGCGTGCAAATTATTACATAAATTAAAATATTAATAGAAACAAAAATAACAAAACAGAAATTACAGTGAAGTCAATTAATAATATTATAGTCAGGTACATACATAAGTCTTACATGGTAAATTTTGCAACTAATTATAACAGTCATAATCAGGATAAATTTATATCATTCAGAAAGTCTTTTACTGAGTAATAACATTTGTCTAAAAGTAGTGCAGTTACCTTAGATTTGAAAATGATTACGGAATAATCCTTATAACCATGAGGTATTTTATTATAAATGACAGGTCCCATTGTCATAATACTTTTTCTTAAAAGTGCCGTTTTCTAATTACCCGAATGTAAGAAGTTCTTGTATTGGGATCTCAAGGGGTCATTGCGTGTCCTTATATTGGCCAGTGACGGAAATAAGCTTATATTGGTTTTTACAAAAAAAAAAATATCATTTATCATTTAACTACTTACATACGTCATCGGCATGCGATTTTAAAGTCAAATTGTTGTCAATCAGGATGCCTAGAAATTTCGCTGCACAAGTTGTATCCACTTTTTAACCATTATAACTAACATTTATATCTTCAGCGCGTATCCTTTGGTAGAAGTGCATCACTTTTGTCTTTTTTAGATTATTATTTTTTATAATACCCTGGGTGGCCGTGTCTGTCGTGGCAAGTTATTTATATATAGGAGAAATAGGGGAGGTCCCAAGACACTCCCCTGCGGTACACCGTATTTGACCTCCCTACCGGCTGATGTATAACTAAGCTCACATTTGGTTTCCAGGCATATTCTAGTTATTTCCGTATCTTGAGTTTGTCCTATAAGATAGGAGCCTATTAAATCTAGGACTTTTCCCCTCATACCGTAACTATATAGTTTTTCCAAAGGGACGTCATGGTTTACGTAGTCGAAAGCTTTGGTCATGTCGGTACATATAGCACACACAGGAGTCTTATTATCTACACTTGGTATTATATTGCATAAGAAATTGTATTTTGCCATATTAATATATCTATTTTTCCTAAAACCCATTTTTTCGTTGCATAATATATTATGTTTGTTTAAAAATGTGTATAATGATTCGTAAATATTCTCCTCACATACTTTAGATAACATAGGGATTAACACTACAGGTCTATAGTTGGACATTTCCTCTTTGTTATTCTTTTTATGTATAGGTTTTATTAAAACTCTTTTTTACTATTGGGGAAAATACCCGAAACAATGCTCCTGATCATAATGTGGCATAAAGGTGGAGCTATATATTACTAACGAATTTAAGAACCTTTGTAGTAATACCGTCATAGCCGTGACTTTGTATTTTTAAGACTTCTGATAATTCTAGTTATGTCGGCTGGTATTATTATTTGATATATAATATGTTTATTCTACACATAAATCTTCCTAATAAATTCTCTAAATGATAGCAAAGACACTCAGGCAGACTCAAAAAGCTATTTTTATTATGTATACATACGAGATAGATGTTAACATACATAATTATGTATGTATATCCTTCAAGAGTGATATCAGTTTTAAGCTAGGACTTATATGAAGAGTGTTGGCTCGTAGGCAGGTAATGTTTACCGAAAATGTAATATGTTAAAGGTCATATTTGATACTTGAAATAAAGTTCGGCTTAGCTCAGGGATCGGGTTTTTGATCGCTGTAGGTTGTCATCATCATCTGCCTAGCCCTTTCCCTACTATGTTGGGGTCGGCTTCCAGTCTAACCAGGTGCAGCTGAATACCAGTATTTTATATGGACCGACTGCCTGTCCGACTTCCACAACCCAGTTACTGGGTAATACGATACCCCTTGGTGAGACTGGTTGTCAGACCTTTGGGCTTCTGACTACCCGTAACGACTGTCAAAGATCCACGGATGACAGCCGGGACCAACGGCTTAACGTGCTTTTCGAGGCACGGAGGGGTCTCGGTATGTAAAGATGGTCACCCATCCACAGCCCAACCCCGGCAAGCGTAACTTAACCTGATCGATAGACCGTCCCAAGTTTTCTCTCAAGTTGCCTTCTACATATACATTAGATAGCAAATCCTTTTCAGATCAAATCCTTAATAGAAAACTTAATAACAGAACTTGCAGCAGTCGCGGTGCAAGATGAGCAGAGGTGGCCCAGTGGCATCGTTTTCAACTTAAGTGTTGTAGGTCGTGACTTCGATCACAGGCAGGCACTTTACTTTGTGTATTTAATTATATCACCACTGCTCTCAAAAACGGTGAAGGATAAGATCGTGAGGAAACCGGCATGTCTTAGAACCAATGGCATTCACCAACCGTCACTGGGCCCGCGTGGTGGATTATGGCCCACTCCCTCTCATGGAGAGGAGGCCTGTGTCCTAGCAGTGGGAACATTATATTAGGCTGATTATGCAGCAGTCGGTCATGTGATCATTACCAACCAAGTACCCAAGCGGATTGTGATGACAAAGTGTTTGTAGCTTTCCAATACCATATTTAATTTCCTACCCATCTCCCACATATTGAATTCTTTTTTCCATGAGTTTAAAAGCGAGTTTTCTTATGAACACCTTTCATGACTTCACGTTACATTTGACTTATAATGCCAAAGGAACACACAGTCATGTAAGCGAAGCTGCAGCTATAACCAGTTAGAAAATAAATATAATGAACTCATTCTACAATTTTTTGTCAAGTCCTAAGTTCCTAACGAAGAGACAATGCCTGCAGACATAAAGCGCGAACGTGTTAAGAGATACGGAAGAGCGTTCTCTTATGAACATGATTAATATTAGGAGTTACCGTCAGAACTGACTTACATAGCTGCAGTAAGAAAGTTAGCTGTAAAGTTCTAACAAGTACAGTCTTTACAATATGAGTTAAATTCAAGAATGAAGAAATGTTTGGTGTGTTTTTCGGTTACTGCAACTGTCTCGAAGATGTTGTTCGGATCCGTAAAGATAATGATTTTGGTCTTTTAACATGGGTGAATCTCGAGATCGGCATATTTTTTGCGCGACTACGGCGAAGCAAAAAGGAGGGTTATTATTTTGACCGGTATGTATTTAGCAATGATGTTTTGAATCGTAGAATGTTCAAGGATTTTTGTGTAGAATTTGACATTAAAATTGTTTACTTATACAGGATTTTTAGGCTTTAGGCTTTCGACAGAGAAAAGTAACAGTCTGCTCTTTAATGATATTCTGCAAAAATTTCACAGTAAAAAGTTAGGTGAAGTGAGCTTAGAGTGAGCTGCCGATAGTGTCAATCCCTAGCATTAGTTGGAATGACAGCTCACTCCACGCTCACTTCACCTAACTTTTCACGGTGAGATGGTTACAGAATCGCACAGCAGGTGGAATGACAGCTCACTTCACTTAAGTTATCACGGTGATCGTTTTATAGAATAGAACCGCTGAAAGGTCATAGAAGTAAAAAAAAAGTATTGAAGAACTATACCTACATTATTATTTATATCTCCAATTATTTTCCGTAGTCAAGACACTCATACTATTATTTTCGGCACTCTCATCAAATAATCATAAACCCACAAGTTCTAAGACAATCCTAGGAGAAAAATAATTATATTATTATTGTGTATTCGTAAATAATTAATTTATTATATTATCTCGCTGTTATTACATCAGACGAGTAAGTATATGTGCGGCTTAAATGGCGTAAGAGACACGAGCCCATTTTGGCCTGAGGTATCGATATGTCAATCAGCCGCGAAGCCTCTTATACGAAGGATAATCTTGTTATTTTGTTCGTGATGTCTCTGTTCGGACAGGTATTATTATATTTACTTACGTTCCAAGCCAATCTTACTTACATGATGATTTGACGGGAAAGATACAGAGACAGAATATTAGGCACATTTTCTAGCTATGTGACTCAATGTGTAATTTTATCCCTGTTTTCTGAAATGACAGGCATGTACCTTTCGATGTATTTGCGAAAATATTGGCCTGAATTTTTGTGTTGGCTGTTATTCCTTTGAGTGTTTTTTTTAAACAAAATATAAAGTTTAGTTTACAAACTTTATATTTTGTTTTAACTTTTCAATTTTTTTTTGCTGTACAAAGAGTATTAATACGTTGAAAAACAAGGTCAATATTATCATAAACAACACAATTTTCCTTTCACTAAATCTGTTTTCATATACTTAATTTATTTATGAATGGCTTTCAGTTTCAAAATACTTTGTATATTTTTATATTTTCCTGTTTCGTGTGACGAGATTCGATGTTTTCTTCTCATTGACTACTCATGGAGCCGTGTGTCATAAACTGTGAGCTACGGCTTTTCGTGTTCATGATAATGTTTGATGCCCTACTTCTTTCTTGATTTGCTCAATTTGTACTTTATACCCTGTCCATTAGGTAAACCGTTTTTTGACAGATGGAACTAATGATTGCAGCAACACACAATACATTGATTGATACACGTACGGCATTTTAGTATCTGTAAGAAGCCATAAATAAGATAATTCAATAGGATATGGCAGTTTATATATTTATTTTATCACGCATTTTAAAGTTAACGTTTACGTAATCTGGAATATGTACAATCTAAGACAGCTGTCAAAAAAACGGTTAACCTAATGGCCAGGGTATAATCGTTTGATAAAATGAAGTCTTGGTTGGTGGAAATTGAGGTTTGGATCAAACTTTTTGACAGAAATTTGACAGAACTTTTCTTTTCCGTCCAGCGAGATGAAAAGCGATTCATTGTAGGAAGTAGATGGATATAGCACAAGGTTGTAGTACTGTCTGGCTTAGGAATGATTTCAAGAGCCCTTAATATATGTTTGCACATGACAATATACTGCGATCAGTATTATGCAGCATGGAATCAAGATTATGGCATTACATCCATATTATTAAGGTCGTATGTTGAGCAGTCCAAGTATTATGACACTGTACTACTTTAGAGACCGTGTTGTATGCTAAGAGAAAGTTTATGTTGACCTGTATGATAAACTGCTACGGGTAAACTACTACGTCATTTCCCTTGGGGGTCGTTTGGGGCGACAAATTGCTGTATATTAGTAGAACGTTGAGTAAGATATCTGTGAACTAATAGCGCTGCAACGGCTACTGAACTGGATTATCACTTAAAAATAAATGCTTTGTAATAATTGGGTACCTACCTACTTGATAGTAAGAAATAATTCTAGAATATGTTTCAAAACTGTGATCTTGTCACATACAGTCGGTTAACCGCATTTCCAAGGTAAGAATTTGACCTTTGGGTCGTAGCTATAAGAGTGGTTTTTACCAAACGACAGCAACAATAAACGTCAATAAACAATTTAAACGCTACGGTCATGGAAACCGAGTTAGCGTCTCCTTTTTATAGGTCGGGTCACTTCACGTGACCAGACAGCTGGCTCGTTCTTTGGTAACAACGTGGCAATGCTTCCAGTCTTCTAGGGACGTTTTCGGATGACAGCGACGCGGACGAGTACTTCGGTGTGTAAGTGCGGTTATTCCATTTACCATTTTTGCCGATTTCCCGGACACTTAGGGGGTTATTCCATTTATCCACCCCAAAAAATCCACCCTAAGGTTGATACGCGGAAATGTATATCCGAGAATCCAATCTGTAGGTCTAGTTGAATAAACGGAATTTGTAGGTTTAGGGTGGATTTTTGTGGTGGATCGTTTATCCACCCCAAAAACCCACCCTAAACCTACGAATTCCGCAAAAATAAAAGGACACTTAGGGGGTTATTCAAAATCAAAATTGTTTGAATAATCCCATAAGTGTCCTTTTGTTTTTGTATTTATTTGTATACTTAGTTAGTTAGTCATTTAATTTAGTACTTAGTGTAAATAGCTAGTTGTGTTAAATATTGTAAAAGAAGCAGATAAATAAATTATATTCCATTCCTGTTAACAGAATTACAACAGATTAAGTAGTGGAAAACGCTACCCACCCTCCAATTCAACGTAATTTACCCCTGTTCTCCATTTTAATCATCTCTTTCCCACATACATTGATCCACGTGAAACACCCGACATATTTATATAGCAATACACGTCAGGCAGGCTCGGATGCCCGATATCCTACTGTTAGCGCTGTAGTTAATCTTCTTAATGAATTTTCATAGACAATTCCAGTTCATGCACAATCCATTCATGACTGGCGTTCAGTGTCACTGCACAATGGGGACGCGTATTTCAACGATGTGGAGACCTTATTCTGGATACGGGATTAAATATTAATAACATAAAACTCAAAATCGGATTGGCGATAACGGTTGGTCACTGAGGTTAGGATACGTATCTACAACGTGTTTTTTTTGATATCCCATAATTCTAGGGGGTCATTGTAGTCATCATTATGAACAACTTTTACTATGGGACCAAACCCGAAACACGACTTAACGTGCTTTCCGAGACACGGGAGGTGTCTCGGAAAGCACGTTAAGTCGTTAGCCGGAGAGTTCAGGCTGTGCTTAAACTCTCCGGTCGTGTGAGATTACGTGCCATCCCATCGGACTATGAGAGTGAGGGAAGGGAGAGCACACCTGTGTTTGCGCACACATATTTGTGCACTATAATATCTCCCGCGCTGAAGGCTAGTCTCCGTGGAGATTGCCCGCCATGGGCGAAATATGGTTTGGAGGACTATTATAATTTAAATACGACAATCCATAATGACTATACCTGTTATTGAAAAAGAGGTCATTTCCGTGTCTTCTTGACAACACACCAAGCTCACTGCAATTACAGATTTAAATAGATTTCCATTGTTTTGGCAACGGAAGCAAAGCATTATTTCGTTTGGCTATCTTGGTAAGAAACAATGATAATGTAGTCCAAGTAGAGAGTATTAAATAATTGCTTTTTTTCTTTCTTTGAAACCGTTGCTTAAATTCTTACTCTTATTTTAACTTTGAACTTTTCATTTATTATTTTCTATCTCAAAAAGATTTTACCTTTTTGTGGAAAAAGGAATTCGTATGTGATGTTTTGATATAGTACCTTTAAGAATTTACGTAAAGGGTCCGCATTGAAAAAATCCACAAGACTTTCTTCCCGGAACCCTAATCTTTTATAAGACTCGGAAGCGATTTATCGTAGAGAATTCCCTCTAAATATTCTCCTTTCAACATTCCACTACCGTGGAAGGTCTAGTACAAATACTGGATACACATACAATTTACGTTCATTTATAATTCATTGCTGTATTTCTGTGACATTTCCACGAGCGATTGCTCAAAAAACAAAATTGGATTTGAAGCAATGTGAAATAACGTTTTTCTTATTTTTGTGGAGCTCAGAATAGTCCGCCTCGTTGATGTTTACGTTTCTAGATACAACTTGACATTTGTTGTAAAATGTTTGTGTTGCTTTGCGAAATTAAATCTTATGACGAAAGCATAAGACCATTTTAGAATTAAGGTATTTTGATGTGAGAGGCAAGATATATCGACTTTTTAGGTGTAAATCCTTTGTTGGTGGGCGTGGAGGTGTTTACAGTTTCAAGATTTGTGTTAGGCACTTCAGTTTACATTTTGTATTGTAGAATAATGGTTTCAAAAATTAGGGAACTAAATATAGAGCTTGTATTATTTCACATACATAATACAAAGTACAAACATATTGTATTATTATTCCGTTTATTTATTTACTTACTTATTAAATACATTTTTAAATATTTTTATAAAAAGCATTTAAAAATATAAAAAATTGTAGTCCGTCGGTATCGGGAGCAGGGTCCAAGCTACTGGCAGTACATAGGACTCCAGAGACAGGAACCTCCTCACAATGCGAGCTGTGTCAAGGAGTACTGCTTTCTGAATCAGGCCCTTGATCCAACCGCCTAACGAGAGCCTGAGAGATGTTGATCGAGGCTTTTGGCCATCAGGCAATTGGCCGATAGTACAATTGGCACAATGACATTTGAGCCGAGATATTGTATTACTTAATACAAGCTGTATTTGTTTAGTTTTTGTTCGTTGATAATAATACGTACCACAATTATAAGCGTCAGTAGAGCGTAGGAGTTCTCGGCGTTATGTACTGACGCTACTCGTCTTCAGGCACACATTCACAGCGTGTTGGTACAACAGCATCATATCGGCCAGGAATGTCCACTGCTGGACATAAAGTCAGGGAAATTAATTGTTAAGCAAAACTACCAACTTAAATTGTCTGTTTATTCAAATCACAACTGCCATCCTTTGACAGTTGTATGAAATTAAGCGACATAGAATATAAATTTTATTCTAATTTTTGTTTGAAAAATCGATGAAAAAAATAGAACTTCCCGAAGACTGTACGTAGGACTCCCCCAAGAATCGTAACATTTCGTTGTCATAGATATTTTTGGTGATGGGTACTTCTACCTACAATGTGGGTATATTGTCTATTGCTTTCAGACCACTGTTTGTGAACGGAAAACATGCGTCGACAGTGAACTGTGAACTGGCCGCTATGTTTGTGACAAGAGAATGTATGCGAAACTGATAAATGAGTGATGTATGGGGTACATTGTTTGTGTTGTATTGTGGTGCATGTATCTTCTATTGTGATGCAGTTTATCTGTGGCAGAAATAATACAGGGTGGCATAGCGCAAACTGAAACCTTGAATTCAGCACATGATTGTAGACATGATTTTTTTTTTGATAACCCGCCAAAAAAAAATATCACTACCTGTAGTGTACATATTTTTATCATAGAAAAGTGCAAAACCTACACGGTGAAAATGTATGGAACAGCATTTTTTCCTTTTTTTTTTCAGAATCCCTACCTATTGAATCCTACCTACTGAATCCATGGTAACAGGTTGCGCGAAATTTCTGAATTTCGCGGGCTTTTATACCACTCTCGTTCGCCCCTGTCTGACGTAAGTGCTGCGCCAACCTAGAGTACCTAACTGATACCAACTTCAACAAATTGCAAGTGGTTCAAAATAAGGCTATCAAAATTGCGTTTAAGTGTAGTTGCGCTTACCAACGAATACCATTTCATTTTTATTTATAAATATGTATATATAGCAAGGATTCAATCACGATGAATCCAACAATATGCAGATTCAATGACCTGTGAATTGAAAATAGAAATCAATTAAGTTTTAAATTGAAACAGTGACTACATTTTAGGCAGAAAACCACTTCCGCGGTTGAACTATTCATGACGATATTCGTTTGTTTAGAATTGAAATAGTGATTTTATGTTATTGACTGTGATACACTACATGCATACGAATTAGAACCCCAAGGTATTAAACACAATTGAAACCAAATGAACTCCGAGAAATACTGCCATAATAACATGGATACTCTGCATTATTCAACTCTTCCACTATCTAGCGTACAAGACTATGTACTTAAAACCGTCTGCATCGAAACTTTCTTAGCATATACAGCAAGAGCATTTTCTTCTTAATTAGCGAGGGCGAGTCCATTGTTTTAACGTTCGAGCCACTTTCCATCCGCATTTGCCTCTGTTCCCTGCCAAATGGTTTAAATTTTTTCTTTTTATTGCTGTTCAGTTAATTTCTCGTTCTCAAGTTTTATGATATAATATTTTAAGTTTTTGTTAGCTCTATTAAAATTATGGGATATTACTGTTCGGAATGTTTACACTTATTTTCTTTTATGAGCTTTAAAATTAAACGTTAGTGCAGCGATAAAACGATGGTTATCCAATTTGTTCTTAGGATTCGTGCTTGTTCCATAAACTCTTTGTTACGTAATTTAATTTGCCATCATGTGAAATAAAATATTCTTTTTCAGTATTCCTGCTAAGTTGCTGCTGTCACATGTCGGAACAGCAATATGCAAAAGCTACCACTCAGTGGATCCCAAATCGAAGGAAACGACCGCGCGGCAGGCCCAGAAAGAGACGGCGGGATGAGCTGGACTCCTTCTTAAAGGATTGAAAAAGAAAGGATTTTAAAAGTGGAGGGAAGGAAGAGAGGCCTTTGCCCTGCAGTGGGATAATATAGACTCAAAATAAAATTAAAATAAATAAATAACCTGCTAAGTTAATGTATGAAACCTGAACAAAAGATAGGTCCCTTTTATACCAACAATAATATAACGCACCCTCTTAAACACATTCTTCGAATCCTCGTTACAATTCCTCCAGAAAAACTTGGTCATACAAATAGTACATTCCCAGTTCGTTTCTAGGTCGCAGGCATAGTATGTCAACAATAGGGAATGGCTGGAGATTAAGAACGGAGGCAACTGTAGCAAGATATGCACGGAGTGGGCCATGCACACAGTGGGCCACGCACGGCAAGTACTCCGCGTTAAACTTGTGTGATATCCGCTGCCGAGCCGTCAGCCTTAATGAAAGGAGTTTTTTATGTTTTCTTAGAAGCGCTACAGGAAAATCTTTTAGAAGATTACTGTTAATCGCAGGAGACGTACGTTTTGTGTAGGTGTACGTTAAAATTTTTTATTGAGGGAGTTTTTACGTTCATTTTAATGCACTACCTGCTGGAAGACAGATGTTTGTGTTGTGATTGCGTGAACTTCTAAGCAGGAGGCATAGATTATTTATAGAATATCAATCGTTCAGAAATGGCTCTTATTGTGTGCACTTTTTAATATGTATTCAAAGCAGCATTTTTGCTAACTAATGCGTTGCCTCCGTATGCAACGTATATTCCCCTCACGAACGTTTAACGTGGCGATATAATGGTAGCAGGCCTTTGTTCAGCAGTGGACGTATACGGCCTAATATAATGATGATGACGTCGGTATGTAAAGTCAGTATTTGTGTTGCAGCAATCAGGGCTTGAAATACCGGTATTTTTTGGGAACCGGTACCAGACAGCCTTTGTATGATATCGATATCAGAGTAGTACCTGTACTATTGGTACCGGTACCAGATGCAGTGCCTGTATTATTGGTATTTTTAATCAGTATTGGTAGGTACTGCAGTACCAAAACCGATACCAAACAAATATTTCCGTAAGTTAAAGAAACATATATAGTACCTATGTATAAAAGATAGTATCAGGCGTTAAATTAGAAAAATAACTTCAAGGTAAGGTAAGCCCAACCGTACGAAATGCCTCGTACAAATATGAAGTTTGATATCATTTTTGACTTTTGGTACCGGTACTTGTTAGGTACAGTACCCGTACTCGTCCGGTAAACTGGTACTGAAATGGCAAGAACCGCTAACTACCGGTACAAAACCTGTACTTTCGGTACCGGTTCCAAGCCCTGTTCGTAGTACAATTTCGTGTACCTACCTCCCGGCCTGGTTAACTATGTGGAATTATTTTAGCGTTTGAGCCACAAATTATGTAGGTGCGTGCACGTTACCATGTTGTTCCCATTAATTAGTTAATTTGGTAATTAATGAGTGTGTTAGGTAGTAAAGGAAGGCCACAACATCCATCTTTGCCCAAAGGTCAACATTTCCTATTCCAAGCATTATTTGCCATTGGCTGCGTAATGTGATGGTAAAGATAGTAAAATTGAGCTGGAAGACCTGAAAATACCAACACACACTTTAAATCACAGTCAGAAGGATTTAAATACGTACGTTAAAATTTCAAATACGTACATTACTGCTTGAAAAATTCATCTGCTCGTTAACGTAAATAATATTATTGAATTCTCAAAATTAATTTCATTAGATTTGCAAATGTATTACGCTATTACCCCACAGGATATTATAGTAGTGCTAGTACAGCTACACAAACTGAGCTGAACTGAACTATGACCACTTAACGATTCCTTACTTCGACACCACGTCAATTCCTCAGCTAATTCCCCAAATCTCGGGTTGATTTCACGCGGCCTCGTTCATTGTGTCATAGAGAATAAGGCCCTGGTGCGAAGTGGCGCAGCAAGGTTTATGTGCGTAGTGTGCTGCGTCTCATACAGAATCGAAGACGAGCTACAAAAATCAAATTATTAGCACAGACTGCGCCATACCGCGCCCGCGTAATAGCTTCTTACCATTTCAATGCGGTAAAAGTAAAAGTTGCACCAAGTTCAAATTCCCCCCATCAACATTAACACGGGAAGGAATATCAAACTTGTTTACTTAATTCGAAACACAAACGACACAAAATAAATAAAGGAAACAAATAAAGTGGTTTGGCAACTCTGGTAAGCTCACAGTGGATGGAGTAATAAAATGTAAATAGCTACAGAAGTGTTAAAAGGAGTCGCGGTAAAAGTTTAGCTCACGCGAACTTAGCACTTGATGGCGTCCCTCGGAGTTAAGGGGTGGTCTAAGTTAATAGAGGTTGCGGTGGCGACAGACTAAGAAAGCGATTAGGAATCGCGAACCAAAGTCGTTTAGGCTTTGGTTTCTTAGGAAAGCGGTTCCGTCTTGTTATAACAGCCGTCATGAAAATCTGTCATTTTCACCAGTATTTGACATTAAGTTATCAAAAAAATGCTCTGCTCCTAATGTGTGACCGTTGACCGCTTTCTTTGGAAACCAAAACTGTACGGGGTATCATTGCTCTGTCTTCTACTCAAGTCGGTACTACATTTTGAGCTATCGGACATCGGTTTTTGTTGATATTCAGCGAAATAAAAAAATTGGTTATATTTTTTCTCCAAGGCAGGAATGGCAGATAATGATTAGGTAGACATGTGTTGTTTTTGATTAGTGTGAATGACAGAAGGTAGTATTATGAACCAAAATGTCTTACAATTTCGTGGCAAAAACCATTTTTACTTTAAGAAAAATTGCATGGACCCTTGCATTGCATAGATATGAATCTATGCCAAACCGCCACATGCGAACTACGCATCATACTGACATCACACAAAATCCTGCATCGCGCAAGTAGAGTTTACCACGTGACTAGCATATATACAACAGCCCGACATGAATCATCCGGTAGTTGCCCACCAGACTCAACACCCGTCTGGTTGGAGGATCCTCCCCTTTCAATGGAGGATGAGTGAACTCCACTCCCTGTTCCTCATACCTCCATCCTCACACCATAAATATGCATAGAAATATCTATTGATGAGATAGTAAACGCTCTTAATTATAACTTGCACCAAGACGTAAACGGTTCCCCCTAGCTGGTGAAATCCGCCACAAATGGTTTCAGAGAGAAATATAAGTATTGGAGTTATATTGAGTCAGAAATTATGACGATTGTATTAATAAAATCTCATTACGTTTTCGTGTTTATATTGCCATGATAATGAAGTTTTATTGTTTCGACTAGGATTAGGTACCTGCCCTTAAAATAATTTGATAACATCATAGCACAATCAGCCTATAATGTCCCCACTGCTGGGACACAGCCACCTCTCTGTGAGAGGGAGTGAGCCGTATCCGCCACGCGGGCTCACTGCGGATTGGTGGATGTCACATGTCTTCGAATGTTTCGGTTCTAGGACATGCCTGTTTCCTCACAATATTTTCCTTCACCGTTTTGAGAGGAGTGGAGATGAATTTAAATACACATTGTTGCCTGCCTGGGTTCCAATTTGCGACCTACAAGTTGGACACTGGGCCACCATTGCTAAACAAAATCATAAATGAGTCACAAATATTTAAGTCACCTCGCCAAGGTCGTCAGTTCATTTCAGCACTTACTTTATTATTAAAATATTTTCTATTATCAAATCCATTATGAATCTGTAATGGCATAGATTGAAATAAATGGCGTTCATTGCCTAAAACAATGCGCTCAATTATTTTTCTGACGGAGAGTAATCTGTTCAATTATGGCGGATTAAAAATACATTTGGCAAATGGAGAGTAATTTTGATGTTACAATGAAAATATTTTTGGATAGATTGTTTCTTTTGGCTTTATTATTATTAAATTGCTAATGCTGAACTAGGGTTTCTTGCTCAATAGTTATTAGTTATAGAAATAAAGAAAGAAAATACGTTTATTTGCGGTAAACATGACGCAAAAAAGAACATAAAACACAAAAAAAAGAAAGGGTTGGAGGAAACATGCGTCACTTCCACGCAAAACGGCTATCGCTCAGCATTATGCTGCGACCCTATGCAAGACAGAGCCCCAGTGCTGGTTTGCAGCGACAACCGGCGGTATAGGTAGTTGTAGCTATTAATTCTGTTAATTTTAGGCGATTGCTATGTCACATACATAACATAATCAGCGTATTCAGCGTATAATGTTCCCACTGCTGGGACGCAGACTTTCTATCTTCGAGAGGGTGTGGGCTATAACCTACTACGTGGGCCTAGTGCGGGTTGGTAGATGTCACGTGTGTTTGAAGTTTTCGTAACACAAATTCAAAGAAGGTTGAGCTACTAATCCTACTACATATCCTACGAATATTATAAACACGAAAGTTTGTTCGGATGGTTGGATGGATTTTTGTTACTTTTTCACGCAAAAGCTATTGAACGGAATTGAATGAAATTGAGCACACGGATAGTTTATAACCAGGATTAACACATATTATACTTTTTATCCCGATATCCCCACGGAATTGATCCGCGGAGCGCTGTTAGTTATATTTAAAAATGAAATGCCGTTCGTTGGTAAGCGCATCACTTGAGAGCGGCTGAACCGATTTGGCAATTTTTTGTTTTAAATTCCAAATAAGGTTTTTAGGAAAGGAAAAATTGAAAATTTTGTCTGGAAAATTCGAGAAAACTGAGAGCGCTTTTTAGTTGGGAATTCAATGGGATAGAACAATGTCTGTCAGGTCAGATAATAATTGACAGAAAAAAACCGTAATAGCAGTAGCTTGTCTTTTAAACGTCACGACACTATAAAATGGATAATGCATAATAACTAATGCATTAAAAGCTGATGTTTATATTGAATGCAGCCCAACATGAATACTAACAACAGATTGTAAATTGCTTGACACAATGACGTCATTGAATAAATATGACGTAGTAAATTATACCGAGGTTCACTGTGAACCACGGAAATAGAACTAACAGTGTATTTCCAGACAAGCTTCCTAGTTTCACTACTCGAATGAGATTCCCTTTGGGAATCGTAAGAACTACAACTTATAAGAGTTTAGAATCTGGAGTCTTAAGGGGAGGAAAGTTTTGTTCGTATGGATTTCTTACTCTATTTTCTTGTACTGAGTGGGCAATACTGGTTGGAAAACGGGTATTTATTTTCTTGTTATCGAAACATGTAGTAAGGTTTCTAACTTTATCTATACCTTCATATTAGGTACTAAAATGGTGACCTAAGTAGAACGAAATAGTTAATATTATTAACAAGTTGTTATTTGACTTAAACTTGTAAGACGACGTTTGAAGACTCTAGGCTAAAGGGGTTTATTTATAAAAGTTGTTTAAAGTAAAGTAATGATAAACGACTGTATAACAATACATTGTTGATGTTTAAACGTCTTTTAACTAGAAGGAACGTTTATAAATAAAGGCGAAAATGTTTAACACCAATGTTCAGGCAAGCAAGACATAAGGCACACAAAAAATCCAGTATTATCTATAATAACAATTCGCAAACGTTTAAAAAATACCAAGACACAAAACTTTAAGAAAAGGTACGCCTAAAATGAAATAAAGCAACAAAACGACACCGTGCACTTTCCAGTCAATTAACTCCGTTGACACACTGTACTAATGAAAATGCTAACTAAGTGAAATGTCAAGCGCATGATATATTGACGTTCAGTCGCTGTCCATCCGAGCTCACTATTGTTCCCAATTTACAACATGGCCGCGATAAAATTGAGAATAAAATGCAAAATGCAATACAATATTTTCCACTTTCAATTTTCTAGCGGATAAAAATCGTTGTTATTGATTTCGGTTCATGAAGCGAACCGTATTTACGGTTATGTTAGCCATATGAAAATTCTATTGGACTATCCGAATATCAACACGAGGATATTCTGTTAATCTCCTATAAACAGAGTAGCTAATTGCCACATTTATGGCGGGTATTTATTGTATGTACGATATAGATTAAATTCATTACCCATTTTTCGTTGTAATGGGTTAGCGCATTTTATGATTAATTAGTGACCTGATGACATGATAATTAAGTACAATAAAACATAAAAATTATAAACTAGACATGAGAATAAAGGGCCAAAAAAGTAAAACCATTTAAATGAAATTAAATTATCTAAGGTCCACCTACCCAAGCCCCACCTACCGCCACCTCAACCGGTTCTACCTACTCAAGTAAACTACTTGGTAAACTGTTTCGTCTAGTTTCGATCGTAAACACAAGCAAAATCGACTATGAAAATAGATTTTACTGATAAAAAATATATTCTTTAAAACACCACCTTCATTTTATCACATAACAGCTATGCAAGGTAGTTGCACGTGCAGTCCATGACCTACCCAAGCTACATCTACCATCACCTCAACCGGGATCCTACCTACTCAAGTAGACTGCTTGGTAAACTGGTTCATCTGGTTTCGATCAAACATGCAAAAAAATAAAAAATGCAGCTAAAAATATATTCTTGAAAAAATGTTACCCACCTTCATTTTATCAAATAACTATGCAAAAATACTGAGCATTTCTGAAGCCATCTAGATTACAGAGTCGAATAGAGCGAAATGCCTAGATTCCGAAATTGCCTACTGAATTCATAAACAGAGAGTTTTCTCATTTCCCCTTGATAACTAAATTATACATCGAAAATTGCGTTGGCTCTGTTCTCAATAATGATAATCAGATGAAACGGAATTCGTTTGTTTGTAACATTAATTTTCTGCTGATTATACACGTGTATACCCCACCTAGGTACTACTCACGTACATTTTGTTTTCGCCCTTCCTTATCTTATCAAAATTATTTGTAGAATTATCCGATCGTATATTTTTGTAATTTATGGAACTCAATTTCGGGACTTAATCAAAATACTTTGAGGTTTAACTTTGTGCTCAAACTTTATAACACTGTGGAACAGATAGATAAATAAAACATTTTCATGTTAAAATGTATGAGTTTTCACACTATCGATATTGCTTCCGTGATGCTTCGGAAAATGTGCATTGAAATGAAAACGTATCAAAAATAGAGATATCTTCAACCGTATGAAAGGACACTGACGGCACGGTTGGCGCAGTGGTTAAGCGATTAACTGCTGCGCTGCGTGTCACGGGTTCGATTCCCGCACGGAACAAATATTTGTATGGCCTACAAGTAGTTGTTCTGGGTCTGGCTGTTCGTGTATCTGAGTTTCAATGTTTGTAAACACACCCACGACACAGGAGAAATTCTTAGTGTGGGTCAAAGTTTTTTTTTTTTTAAAAAAACACTGACTAAATAATAATATTTTTCCACCTAGGATTTTGTTTCATTACGTTATTTAAGTAAATTTGTACCACAGAGCAAATAAATATTACAAACGTATAATAATATTCATGAAATCTACGAAAAGTTGAATATTTCAGTACTATTTACAGTACTCTATCTCTACTCCCAGTAAGCATATTCACAGCTAGAACAAATGAAAGCTTAATAAATATTTCACAACAACTTTCATCTGATAATGAATTATTAACGCCCCAACATTTGTCTTAGAAATTAACCCTCGCTTAAGCCCACAAAGGTGTTCTATTTGAATTTACAACTGGAATGTAGGTCGCTTTAGGATGAGAGCTATGGGCTAAAGTGGGCGTTATTAATAACGGCATAAGCGTACGCCTGAGCTGTTTGAGAACTATAAATAAGTCGTTACGTTAGTCCATTTATGTCAAGCTGACGGTCGAATGAACTTTGGTTGTGTCGATAGCGTCTTTTATCGACTAAAGTTTACTGATCGTTCCTGTGTTCGGTTCTACAAAGGTCTGTATATTTTTAGCCTTTGCACGAACTGGTGTTCTCTTTTTATTTTCTCTTTGGAGCAATTTTAGAATAGGCGTAGAGCTGTGGTATTGCTGGTTTCGAATCTTTTAATAGTTCACCTTTGTCGATATTCAATATTGAAGTCGGATAAACCTGTGGGCTGTTATTACTGCACATACTAGAGCCTTGTTGTTGTAACCGTACGTGAGATGACAGGGCTAGATACACAGATGTAATATCAGACCAAGCTGTTTAAAAAAAAAAAAAAAACGTTCCGGTAAGAATTGATTAACAGGTTCTGCCACAGCTTTTTCTTTTGGGCTTGATGGTATTTTTTTTTTATATTGGGCCGTGTAGCTGCCCACGTTTATCGCTAATCCTACATTAATGCTGATGTTTATCTTTGACGTCAGGACAACTTAAAAAAACACGGTACCGGCTATCCTCCCGAAATAATTTATCGAAAACTATTTCCTACTTTCTATTTTTACTCGGCCAATACCCCATTAATTGACTACGTAGAAAACAAACTTGCTTCAGAATCTATGTGGGCGTTAATTACTAGCGGTGAGCGTGAACACCTGAGGTGTTCCAGAACTATAAATATCTACTATGTCCATTTATGTGGAAGCGTGGCGGTGAAATGGCTAGGCCGCAATCGGAAGGTCGCAATTATATCCACTCGTTGACTATAACGCCCTGGGGCGCTACTATGGGTTTGTCTGAAATTTTGTTTATAAACTAATTTCTAACTGGTTTAAAGAGACGATAAATACCCCCAAGGCCCACAACTTAAGTATCGTTGTTTTGCGCGCTGCCATAAACAGCGACTTTTCACACAAAAAATGAGTCGTTTCCCAGCAATATTTTTTACCGAATGTTACTTAGTTCTCTCTACATAATGCGTAAATAACGGTTATTTGCTGGATCTTTTTCTAGCCTTTATTTAACAGTGTTCTTTTTGGATAATTTAGCAAGATGAAGTAGCTTTTTATGTTCATGTAGAACCCTAGTAATAAGTAATTTCCAAAGGTTGGCAATGATTCATTGTCACTCTTAAGGAAATGGAGGCCACAACCATTTAACACAGTGCTTAATAAAAGCTATTACGACTTTGTCAAGTATTTGTCGTAAAATGTTTTACCACGTTTAAAAACCAAGTAACTTTAAAAGAGTTAATTTCCCTCAAACATGCACGTAAACCCTCGAGTGCTCATTTTTTCTTAAAGAAATATTTTTGTATCGCTAAACGAAACCGAAAACTTTACACGAAGTTTCAAAAGTTCCAGATTTCGAAGAGTTTCGTGTTGACTTTACAGGATGTTTAAAAATTCAAGATACACCTGTATTATTATATTTCAACTTTATACAAACCTTCTCAGAGTTTTACTGCAAAGTAAGCAATTCAAATACAGAATTCGAGTGTTCCTTATCCGATTCTCGCTTCCTTTTCACGCGAACAAATTCGCATCGAAAAGTTTAAATGGCCTCTATAGTAGGGGTATTGTTATGCCTGAATGAACTTTCGCACCCTCAGTATAGACCGACCGAAATAACTATGCACATGAAAAATAGGCAGTTGGATTTTGTTCTTTATACCTTTGACTTAGAATTCTATTTCACTGGGCTATTGTATAGGGGTATACTTGTATCTAAGGGTAAACCCGACTGGCTGACCGTAATGGTTTCACATTATAGTGGTGGTTCTTTTGATTCGGAATTGTTCTGCTTTATTTGTGTTAATTATTTTTCTATTTCGCTTTGTATTGTTTTTTTTGGGCGGTAATGTTCATTTTAATGAAAAACGACCTCGTGAAATTATCATAATTTAGGGAAATATCAATTTTTATTCCGAACAAAATGAGCATGAGAACAAAATGAGTTTCGCTTAGTAATTACGAATTCGAAGTGCCGTTTTAAATTAGATGAGACAGAGAATTTCTCGAAAAAAAAAAAACGCGAAAAGATTTTGATTAAGGAGATGCCCATTTTTAAGGACTTTTGTTCATGATACTGATTAATTCAAATAGTAAACACATCAGAAGTAAGATGAATACACAGTATTTCAAAAACCTTAAATTATTTGAGTAGCAGCTGAACATTTTATATGCTAATTGAAATCACTTTAAGACGGCAAAGGCCCATAAAAAAGGTTGTAAAGCTTGTCTGAAATTCTTTGTGAGGCTATACGATGCTATGGACATGTTCGTATATTACAGCCATTAGTTGTTTGCTTTTAAAGCCGGGTTTAAAGACGTGAAGGAAGTAATTTAAAGATATCGCCTAATGGTTTGTTACTGTGTAAGGGAAATAACTGATCCTCTAAAATACTTATTGACCCTCTAATGATTGACACTTTTTAAAATTAATGAACCTGTAAGAACTTTTGGCGCTTCTTATGATGCATTAAAAAAAAATTAACCTCTTTTTAATATTCTTACCTTTTCTCACAGATGGTCGCTGTAACTAAGCTAGCAGGGTACCCCAAACAAACGGGTTTGGTTAGGATGGAATTGTGACCAACCACGCGAGAGCCGAATTGGTTACAGTAACTAACTAGAGCACCCAAGTAAATAGGTTAGAACTGTGACTAAACGCGCGAGTCAAGATAACGAGGTTGGATAGTCAACAGCAGAGATAACGCTACCACCCCATAACAATGGGATGAGCGGAATTGATTATAAATAAATATAAATATGAATTAGTCAAGATAACGAGACGAAACAGTAGAGATACCGGACGGGTACGGAAGCGATAAAGATAAATGAATTGTGGTGACAACCAACCTGCCCCCACCATTGTATTAGCTGATAAGACTTAGTATATAAACTAACCCAAATATAATTTAGACACATTATTGTATTGACTCTACAACATACCACTGTACTACTAACACGTTTTGAGAATAAAATTAGTTTTATCTCTATCACGAGTCTCAGTCTTTTAACTGGCGCCCAACGTTACGGGCATTTCTTGAAGAAATTATCAATCAAGGCGACGTGCTGAATTGCTGTATCTCCGCTACCAGACACCGAACCAAGAAGATTACTCTATCAAACCTGCCCAGAACCTACAAATAAAGAAAAAGATTCAAGACTTCTCCTGCAAGGTGACGCTGACTCAGAGAAAAACTCTTCTCCGTACACATCAAGGTGACGCTGGCCAAGAAGAACTTCTCTTCGTACATCGCAGTATAGAAGCTCATCGGAGTAAATCGACGGACTTCAAAGACCCGACTCTACGAAGCCTCTACTACATCCAGATGAAGACAGTGATAGCCCTCATCATTCTCACAACACAACTGTAAGAACACGTGATTATTTCCCGTTTAAAACAACCTCAAACTGGCATTTACTCCTTCAGGTAGAAAATTAGTAAACACCCCAAAGTTAATAATGACACCACCCGTAGATTCCAACTCCCAAATTAGACCAGAAAGTAATATTCCTATTCCCCAGTTCTCTGGAGAAGGTGGAGAAAGGTACCTACACGGTTTTATCACCGCAGTAGAACGTTTTATTCAAATAACCTCTGGCACAGATGCGCAGAAAGTCAATATAATCTTGTCAAAAATAACAGGCAATGCGGCTACTCTCATATATAGCTACCCCCATAACTTCACTTGGTTAGAAATTAAAGAAATCCTAAAACAACAGTATGGATCATGGAATAGAACGATAGGAGATGTGTTTCAGGAAATTAATAACTTAAGACCAAGCTCACCAAGCTTAACTAACGTTATATACGAGTTACAAATGTTAATAGCTGAAGGATGTACAATTAACCAACATGTACACACCGGTTTAAAGGAAATAGCTAACCAAAAGTTAATATCACTCCTACCACCTGAATATAAACCAGCCTGTGAAAAATTAGACTTCCTAGAAACTTGCCTTAGAGCTAGAACTCTTGACAAAGAAGGATACGTAATTAACATCAGAAATACGGGAAACAAACCGAATGGTCATACTCAACCTTTCGTTAAAAATAATTTGAGCTCAACCCACCAACAACACAACGCCCTTGTGTATAATTCAAACCTTGGTAATAGACCTGTCCAGCAGAGACACACATATCCAATCTCACCTTTCTCGGCTAGGATTCGGATGCAACAAGCAGGACAAGCTAAACAACCTTGGTATGGCAACCATAATAATAAGCAAACTCACGCTCACCCTGAGCGTAATTTCAATAATAATGCTAATAATTTTAATCAAAGACCTCCATGGCAACCAACTCGACCAAACTGGCAACCAAAACCACAAATTCCCGAATTACAGGATAAAGACGCGACTATGCGAACTGTAACAGAACGACCTCAATTAAAAAGAAACCGAGTATTTAACATCGACGAACCTGAATGTAATAGTGATGACTATCCCGATACCCCTTTTGAAGAATACATGCAGCAATGCGCCAACGAATATTTTACAACACAAACAACACAAAACAATGATCAAATTTGTGAACCAACACACGAATATGACCCAAACTCGGAGGATTTTCAAACGGATTCACCCCAGAATACCCCAACATAAATTCTACACCTAATCATACTCAACTACCATACATTAAAATACCTAATACAGACGAAAAAATACTAATAGACACCGGATCAACACGCTCATTTATTAAACCCAATATAGCTAAAGAATTAATATCGGATGGATACGCGACTTATATTGACGAAACATTTTCAGTCCAAACCCCGCACGGACTCTCGAAACATAATGGTAAAATAATAACCTACCCCATGGTAAATATCTTCGGACATCACAGTAATCCAATAGAATTTTATATGTTCGACTTCTCTAATAAATACGAATACCTAATAGGATGGGACACATTAACTAAACAAAACCTATTAATCATTCCTAGCGAGAACAAAATAAAAACACCAGACGATATAACTATACTATTACATTATCAAGAAAACAAGTCGATTACCTTAGACCAAATCTTAAAAGAGAACGAAGATTTATTCGCGGAAGACGCGGCACAAACCTCATTTACCGCCGTTAAACATCACCTTACGTTAACAAAAAACGAACCAATTTACCAACGCGCGTACCGGCTACCAGAAACACAACGAGTAGAAGTCACTCGCCAGATTAAGGAAATGTTAAAAAATAGAATAATCAGACCTTCAGACTCCCCATGGTCAAGCCCAGTGCACCTAGTGGAAAAACATGCAGACCCAGGAAAACCAAAGAAATGGAGATTAGTTATAGATTACCGTAAACTCAATGATCAAACCAGAGACGACAAATTCCCTCTACCAAACATAGACGATATATTTTCAAAATTAAATGGAGCCAAATATTTCTCTACATTAGATTTAACCGCCGGCTACCATCAGATTGAAATGGACCCTGAATCAATACCATTAACTGCCTTTTCCACACCTGACGGACATTACGAGTACACTCGAATGCCCTTCGGATTAAAAACAGCACCAGCTACATTCCAGAGAGTAATGAATAACGTATTAAGGAAACATTTAGAAAATAGGGAATGTCTAGTCTACCTAGACGACGTAATAATATTTGCCGCCACAAAGGAAGAACACCTAACTAGATTACAAGCAGTGTTCAACACCCTAAGACATTACAACTTACGGATTAACCATGAAAAATGTAAATTTATGCAAACTAGCGTCAAATTTCTAGGACATATCCTAACAGAGAAGGGACTCAGTCCATGCCCAGAAAAAATCAAAGCAATCACCAGATTTCCACCACCTAAAACAACCAAAGAAATCAAGTCATTCTTAGGACTAGTATCCTATTATAGGAAATTCATACCAAACTTATCCAAAATAGTAAAACCTATAACTGAGTGTACAAAGAAAGGAAAAGAGATAAAACATGATAAACATAGAAAAGAAATTTAGTTTAGCAGCCAACGCAATGACCACAATGAATCACAAAATAAATAATGTGACACATCAACTTAACCAGTTAATAACAATTGTAAACCGTAAACTCAACTCTAGGGATTACTTCTTACAAGAAGTAATATTAGTATACGAAACACTGAAAGACATCTGCGAACATCTCGAAGAAGCTTACGTCCTAGCCCAACACAATATCTTGCAACCCGCAATATTTAACGAAATACATTTACAGCAAGGTTTAGATAAAATCCCCAGCAAAATTAACGTAGTACGAGACATAAACAAACTACAATCCCTAATAG
Source organism: Apamea epomidion (assembly GCA_947507525.1). Classification (NCBI taxonomy): domain Eukaryota; kingdom Metazoa; phylum Arthropoda; class Insecta; order Lepidoptera; family Noctuidae; genus Apamea; species Apamea epomidion. The sequence continues at coordinate 8,081,852 of OX382238.1, read as the reverse complement.
TCCCAAGCGTTGCTATACAAAACAAACTATTAATATTCCAATTCGCTTTACCCATGGTCTCTAAAGAACAATATAATCTAGAAACAGTAGTTAGCATAATCACCCCATCTAACCAATATTGTCAAATGCCTAGTATTAAGAACGGCCAGTATTTAACGGGAACCAATCATGTGTATAAAGTAGACAAATGTAACAACAATATATGTACAGCTTCACCAACAAAGAAATGTGTAGAAGAAAGCATTCTGAAACAACGCAACAACTGTAGCGTTATAAAAATCTACTGTCCAGAACAATACTCATACAAAATTCAAAATGACTTATATTTCCAGTTCAGATTAAAGGAACAAACAATCTATGATAGATGTGCCGACAGAAGCGTGACCATCGTAGACTCCTATATAGAAGACAACACCAAATGCGGAAGCACTCAAGATCCTGTGGATATTCAGACCTTTACTGAAGTCACAGAACCAGCAAACGAGTTACCAATGACGTTACCAGAAAATATGGACAACATAGAAGAGCAGATCGCAGCCATCAATAGACCCGACTTAACCTCTGATAAGATCAAAAACATAGGGATCCTGACCTACATAACGATAGTAACCATAATCTTGTTAACTATCGTCTTTTTAACTCGTCGAATCATAAAAACCCGACAGAGTACAAAAAGACTAGAAGGGGAGAGTCAAGATAACGAGGTTGGACAGTCAACAGCAGAGATAACGCTACCACCCCATAACAATGGGATGAGCGGAATTGATTATAAATAAATATAAATATGAATTAGTCAAGATAACGAGACGAAACAGTAGAGATACCGGACGGGTACGGAAGCGATAAAGATAAATGAATTGTGGTGACAACCAACCTGCCCCCACCATTGTATTAGCTGATAAGACTTAGTATATAAACTAACCCAAATATAATTTAGACACATTATTGTATTGACTCTACAACATACCACTGTACTACTAACACGTTTTGAGAATAAAATTAGTTTTATCTCTATCACGAGTCTCAGTCTTTTAACTCGCGCGAGCCGAGCGTGCGAAGCGGGCGGAGCCACGGCAGCGGACGGCGAGCGCTGTATCCAAGTTGGTTGCTCTTACTTAGTATTTTGAGGACGTCAAAATAGGAATTGTTTGAGGTTACTATTTAGTATTTTAAAGACGCCAAAATAGGAATTATTTAAGGTTCGATTAAATACATGTCTTTTTGTAATTAGGTGGGTTGCTCTACAATACACTTTAGCATATAACATAAATTTATTTAAAAATATTTCAGTTTCCTTGTGTTATAATTTGGTCTATTTTTTGGTCACTCACCTTTTCAACCTTTTTCGGCAGCCCTTTCCTACATCCCAAGATGCCATACTTTAGTACCATAAATGCATGCTACAGGGAATTGATGTGTGTTTGGTAGTGAGAAGTGTTTACAAGTATCTCCCATTAGAGAATTACCCAGTTTAAGTAGACGTTCCTAAGTGTGTCATAAATTTAGACTTCTGTTAAGCCTATACGGATAAAACGAACTTTTACATCCTTCTAAAATAAATACACAGGCCCTAAGCACGAAGGCACGATGTAAACTTAACGTAAAAAACGATTTCTGAATAAAAAACAAAGTATCTTAAAGAATTTTGGTTTCAATTTCTGCGACAACCTATACATTTGGATAAAGTCTTAAAACTAAGCAAATTTTACATGCAAAACGAGTATTTAAATGTTACATAACACAATATCACGCCTTCTTTTCCCGAAGGGTTTAGCAGAGGTGTACCTGTACACCCACATTTCGCCAGTTATGTTTAAGACCCATGTTATAGAGGGCGAGCCTATTGCCAACAACTAGGCACAAATCGAGACTCCGGGCTACTACTGAGAAATTCCAGATAGAAAAACCCGATAACGCGTTACCCGACCTGGGAATCGAACCTAGGACCTCATGTTCAGCAGCCGATCGATTCTGTAAAAATCTTACGGTGATATGGTTACAGAATCGCACTGCAGTACTGCTTGCGACGACTAAAACAAAGCAACAACATTTCAATTTAAAAATCGTTTAAATTTACGTTTCGTTTACGTCACGCGTTCGTGCTAAGGCCTGTGTATTTATTTTAGAATGAAAAAAGTGGATATTAGCCTAAGCAATTAACAGAAGTCTAAATTGTTCGTACTAAGCCCACAGTTCGTATAAAGATAATCTCATTTACTATTGAGGCTCTCGTTTGAAAGGTTCAATGACATCTTTATTTTATAGATGGCGGATTCAAAATGACTGTTTTTTTTTTTTGCAGATTATTGACTATACCACAAGAGTTACATTGACTTTGGTTCGAATATTCGAATCACCTTTGTTTTTTTTAAAGTGAAAACTCCTTTCACTTTACGCCTTTTTTAAATATTGAACGAAACTGAACCGTCTCCCTCGAGTTGGTGACGCTAATTCGGATATACTCGGCTCCAGTCGGTCGGTGACGCTGAATCGCTTATATTCGGCTTCAGTCGTAAGTTTCCACTTCTATTGTGCGGTCATGTCAATAAAAAAAATCTGTTTATAAGCACACACCGATTTTGTCACACACTTGTCCAAGGAGATGGCGAAGTAGACCGAGACGTAACGCACCGGATCAACTCAGGATGGTTGAAATGGCGACAGGTCACAGGAACAACTTGCGACCCACGGATGCCCCACAAGTTAAAGGGGAAAATTTATAAGTCCGTGATAAGGCCTGTCGTACTTTATGGATCTGAATGCTGGGCTGTGAAGAAGACGGATGAAAAAAGATTGCATGCAGCGGAGATGAGAATGTTGAGATGGATGTGTGGAGTGACGAGAATGGATAAAGTAAGAAATGAGTATATAAGGGGAAGTTTGAAAGTGGCGCCAGTGACAGAAAAGTTGAAAGGAAATCGTTTGGCTTGGTATGGGCATGTGATGAGAAGGTACGAAACGCATGTGACTAAAAGAGTGATGAATATACATGTTGATGGATGGAGAGGGAGAGGAAGGCCAAAGAAAAGGTGGATGGATTGTGTGAGGAATGATATGAAAGAGAAGGGAGTGAATGATAGCGTGAAGGTTGACAGGGGAGAATGGAAGAAGAAAACGTGTTGCGCCGACCCCAAGTAACATGGGATAAGGGCAGGAAGATGATGAAGCACACACCGATTGTTTATGAGATGACTGTTTATCTTTTTTAAGAGTGAGAGAACAGAGAGTATGCCTGTGTCTGCGCACACATTTGCACTATAATATCTCCCGCGCCGAAGGCTGGTCTCCGTTGAGATTGGCCACAATGGCCGAAATATGATCAGGACGATTTTTTTTTTCTTTTTGACCAGCCCTTTTTTATTTTTTCATTTATCTTAATAAGCTATACATTGCTTGTTTTTCACGTACATTTTATTGTAGTTAATTGCAAATGATGACTAAACGATTGTTCGAAGTGAAAAGTTATTCATCTAATAACAGAGACATTCCCTAATGAGGTTTTCTTTCACAAATTACTGAAACAATGCCATCATTATGAAATCAGTTAACAAAAACAGAATGCACTACACGGCTAACAAAAACGATTCCTTGTAACTACACGAACTCGACCTCCTTATTTAATACAACCACTTATTCTTTTCTTAATGAACAAGCCCTAGTTAATTAGTTTCAAGATATAAAAGGAATAATATAAAGGCTTTATGTAATAATATAGTTTCATTTACTGAGTAGCGCACGCGATTGACGCCCAACACTTTACCCGAAGTGCGTGCTTATTATACCGAAATGGGTGCGGCGACCAAGTGAATTTCCACGTATACCGTTATAATGAAACTCCTCACGCAACGATTCATCGACATTAGTGAACCTAGTCTTTAGAACATGGAGGATATTACGCTTTAAATTGCTCTATTCTGAACCTAATGCGAGGAATCATAGAGGTTGGGTTTGATTGATGGGTGTTCTTCAAGCATTCTTCGCAGTCACGAACCATTTACAGAATGCCGTTGGTTGGCTCATGTTATTCTTTCTTGTAATTTTATTCATTTTCTCGTTCTTGCCAAAACTTTTATTGTGTACTCTTTCGTAAGTAATGCAATTTGTTTCTCCTCTCATCTCCCAAGTATTTTAGTTCTCGGACCTCAGGTAACTCAACGGTCACGTCTAACGAAATAATAAATTAGAATATTTAAACCTTAATTTGCAGGTAAAGTGAAAAATAAACGAAATTAGCTTTACCGTTAACTTAGCGCAAAGTCGACCCTGTTAGAGTAAACGCGCAAGGACGGGGGTTTTAAAGACTGGTACACAAGTATTGACATGACGAAGGCGGTGCGGCAAGGATTTAGAATGGCATACGACGCGCGGCTCGTTTTGCATAGGTTTAAACCGGCAGAATACGAGAAAAGAATGTAAATTACATCTACCGCGTCATACGTGAATATTTTTGCTTTTTGACGCCATTATCGGCGTTACTTCGACATTTGCATGCCCGTTTTGCTTCGTAACGCGAGTTTGGCTGTGTATATTCACACATATGTTCCAGATTCCGGCTGAAATATGTTTGTTCAAGCATTGATCTGAATTTGGTTTTTTTTTTAACGGTTACATGTTCTTTTGTAAACGTAAATGGCAGTCAACTATACGTTAACGTTTGTCAGCGCCCTCGCCGCGTAAGTTCAGTGTGCAACATGCCTTACTTGTAAAGGAAAATCTACTAGCGTCACACTAATTGGGTGCTAAAGTAAATATTTAAAAAGGTGAGCGGGAAAACGTGAGGTTTTAACTTTTCAATTACGTCAATTAAGAGTGCCGTGCGCAGCTGTGAACAGAATTATTAGGTGTGGCCATTTTAGTGAAAACACAATTCATTCTATATAACGAACGTCGTTTCGTGAACGCTTAATTAAATGACTTCTTAAATTAACTAATAATTCAAGAAAAATGGCTACGTTTTTACTGCTTATTAAAATTTATTGTATTTTTATTTGCGACGTGACTTTGCAACTCTAGAATATAAAACTAGCTTTTAGTTTATTTACTCGCTATGTTAAAGGGAAATCAATTTTCAACATTTCCCAATGAGTTTTATGACTATTTTGTCGAAAAAAGCGGGTAAAACTAAATAGAATTTATAGAATAAACGCAGCACGAATTTTGCTGGCAAAAGTTTGGCACGCTTGTTGAAAACCTATGCTTTTGTTTTCTCATTGTTTGGAACATATTTCAAAAACTTACCTACAGATTTTTCCCCGAAAGAAAATCTTTAGCAATTCGCAACACATACTTTTATAAAAATGCAACTTTATCAATAGAACGAATTATTTAAGATTACGTTGTACAAAGTGGTTAAATGAGTGTAGCTTTAAAGAATTTCTGGATAAAAATGTTGATGCCTGAAAAACCCCTGAAATTTTGCTTGCTAGTATGTTTTATCACAGCTAAAGATGTTTATGCCATTATAATTATATTTAACACAATTTTGTAACATGTTTTATGCAAATAAATGATTAATTAATCCTACTAATATTATAAACGCGAAAGTTTGTCAAGATGGATGGATGGATGTTTGTTACTCTTTCACGCAAAAACTACTGAACGGATTTAGATGAAAATTGGCACACTGGTAGAATTTTTAAAATGTTGCCCCACACTAGGAATTTCTCCTGTATCGTGGGTATGTTTACAAACATTTAAACTCACATACACAAACAGCCAGACCCGGAACAACTACTTGTAGGCCATACCTCATTTGTTCCGTGCGGGAATCGAACCCGCGACACGCAGCGCAGCAGTCATTCGCTTAACCACTGCGCCAACCGTGCCGTCGTGCCGGCCTGCTAGTTTATAACCAAGATTAACATATAGAATACTTTTTATCCCAATATTGTAACGGAATCGAAACTGAAAAGCGGGTGAAACCGCGGGGCGCAGCTAGTATTATTTTAACGGAAACGCATTAAATTCCCTACAACATTAAAAAATCATGTAAAATTCTTCAGTGCGACGAAGTACCACGGGACGTGACAAGTGAAAACGTTCGTTTACACCAAACAATACATTAAACTTATCACTCATTGTCGGTCACGTGAACCAACCAATTGATTTCCATTTACATACAAAACGTTTTACCGCGATTACTTTGTATACCCATTTATTACTTCCCCAATGAACCGCGAAAAGAACTCTTTTTAAATTACAAACATTTTTTTTGTTTTTTTTTTTGTAGACGCGTGATTTTGTATTCGAAAAGGTAATACGGGTATATATTTGATTTGATTTGATTTTTGCATAGCTTTGATTGTTGTGACTGATTAAATACCTGAAACTTTTATTAACATAAAGGATTGGAGCTACTTTAAAGAAATTGGCTTAGGGACTTTGTAAATCGTGGTTTTCTATGGACAAAAGCTGAACAGAGCTGAATAAGTGTGCTTAGTTCCTTAGTATGTACTCAAATGGGTCGCCATTTACTAATTGGAAAGTAGGTTTTAAAAAAAAACTATCCTAATAATAAAGCTGAAGAGTTTGTTTCTACACGCTAATCTCTGTAGACTGTCAGACTGTCAGATTTCAAAAATATTTTTGGCTTTTATAGCCTAATGTTCCTCTAGAAACATCACACTGGGACCAAGAAGAGCTGAGCAATAAGAAGAAAAGACAGAAAGAAAACGAAAGGAAAACGAATTAATAGCGATGGGGAGTTTTATAAAAATGTAGCTGTTATTTTAGTATAGGCATTATGTATCATATGTCTTCCATGCGATCGAAAACTTAGGGGTAGGAGCTGGTTAAAGAATGAAACAAAACGTAAACAAAAACATCACAAAAACCTCAATAATTTTATTCGGATGTTAAAACACTTTTACGGTAGGAATCGCTTCTTATATTGAGAAACTATAAAGGGACACTACAGTAATTTGTTCTTCTTCCTAGCGAGTCGATAGCAATCTAAATGGACTCGGCCCAGAATTCGGCTACTTGTTTGTCGCCATCACCAGCGGCCATTAGTTCCTGTAACGTGCAGCTGCAGCTGCAGGACTCGATATTAAGTGTCCCTTGGTTTTGGAACAGCACCACATTTACACTCCAAGACGGAATCGTCTATGAATCTCCACCTGAACAGGTTTTCCTTGCTTCGGCCAACCTGGGTCCGGAGTCTGTTTAAAGGGGTCCAGGTTACCCAAGGTAACTCATGTTCAGATGGGTGGAAAAATGGTAATTTGTTTTTAGCAATGTTGTTTTCCATACTATTTACCTGGTAAAGACGAATCCGATATAGGCAGGCATAGCAACTTTTTTCCTTTCTCGTCTGGTTATCGATACCTGATAGAATTGCTGTGCGCTCGATGGCCTGTCAACATTCCTTACGCAAGCAATTTGTCAGATTTACAGACACACGGGAATATGTGCTTACTAACACAATATTTCTTTTATAGACGAACGACAGTGCTATTCTGAAAGAACCACTATCGAGCCCAAGTTAGCTCTGAGTGACAATGACATGCACAAGTTTTGTATCTGCAGTCAGTTTTGAAATTCTGTTTCCACAGAGAATACAGATTTGTGGTAAAAGTTTTACAGAATAGCACTGCTTATAGTTTTGGAGGATATAATGGAAACTACACTAACAATACGAAACTCATAATTTTTCTCCTCTTATTCCAGTTTATTCGGGGTCGGCGCAATATGTATTTTTCTTCGATACTTCTGTATGATTAGTCATCTCGGTAGTCTGTCAAAATTGATATGGCTAGAAAGGGAGTCCTTTCTAGCCATATCAATTTTGACACAGTCCATCCATCGTTTCTTTGGTACTCGTATAGCCATCCATATTCATACTCAAAACTTTCCTGACGACATTTCATTTTTCATAGTAACAATACGAAACCACAAACAAAATACTATTCGTGTATTATGTAACTGTGGATAACCGACTAGTTTGTTGAGCTGGAATCCTATTACTATTCAATATTGAAATGAAAGCATCAATATCAATTTTCCGAATGTTTGGGTAGCGTTAAACGTAGGAATTCTATTGGGTATTTTCTGATAATCAAAGATTTACATCGTAGATACGCCCGCGTCAAAAGATGGTGGCGTTACTGTTGTCATGGAAACGCCATTAATATTGTGTGCGCTCACTCTCTTCAGAAGGTAGGTGTTGACATTTGTTCGCGCGACTTACTACGGTAGGTAGTAAGGGCAAATCTTAGTGAATTAAATCTTGGATCGCAATTCAATTACTACATCTGAGAATTGAAATCCATTGAAGACATCGATTGAAGAGCAGTGGTTCAAACCCAGACAGGCGCTTGTAAATTATTTCCACTGCTTTTAAAACGGTGAAGGAAAACATCGTGCGGAAATCGACATGTACTTCAACCAAAAATTCGAAGACATGTGACATCTACCAACCCGCACTGGGCCCGCGTGGTGGACTATGGCCCACTCCCTCTCACCGAGAGGAGGCCTGTGTCCCAGCAGTGGGAACATTAAAGGCTGATTATGTGAAAACATCGATCAATGTGGCAAATGTTTTTGCACTTTATTGTTGTCATGGCGTGTAGCTACCGAATATTTATGTTCTGCGTTCGTAAGTACTTATAGGTCTGTTTTTTATGTTTTTTAACCCCCGACGCAAAAACGACGGGGTGTTATAAGTTTGACGTGTCTGTGTGTGTGTGTGTGTGTCTGTCTGTGCCATCGTAGCTCCCGAACGGATGAACTGATTTTGATTTTGTTTTTTTTTGTTTGAAAGGTGTATTTGTCGGGAGTGTTCTTAGCTATGTTTGATGAAAATCGGTCAAAGATGGCCGCCGCCACAAAATGGAGGATTACATATTTTTTCACAACTCCCTCAATATGAATATCAAATGAAAGGGCTTGACTAGTAGAATACTATACACTTTGATAAATTTCAAATCCAAGATGGCCGCCAGCACAAAATGGCGAATCACATTTTTATTTTTCACAACTCCCTCAATATGGGTATCAAAGGAAAGGGCTTAACTAGTAGAATACTATACACTATGACAAATTTCAAATCCAAGATGGCCGCCACCACAAAATGGCGAATTACAAAAAACCTGGATAAACACCAAGTTACCTGAATCTTAAAACGCAAGAAAATAAAAGAAATGAAATAATAAGGAGTCCCTACAAAAAGCATGGAATAAAAAATTAAATAAAAAATTTTAAAAACCCCCGACACAAAATAATAATAAAAATAGTATAAATGTAAAAAACCCAAAACAATTTAAAAAAAAAATATTGAAAAAATTGCCACAAATAGAACACAAAAGGTATAAATTTTTTTGATTAAATGCTGTCCCGTCGGGCGATCGCTCTAAATAAATTAGCCTAACGTTCGGTTAAAGTTTAAAATAGCAGCGGTCCCCCGACGGGACAACATTTATTTAAAAAATTTCATACGTACTTACGTAGGGTCAGAATTTTCTTTTTTTCTTTTTATAGGGTTTCACGTTTATACCCTTTTTGTTCTATTTGTGGCTATTTTTTCAATAGTTTTTTTTAAAATTGTTTTAGGCTTTTTACATTCATACTATTTTTATTGTTATTTTGTGTCGGGGGTTTTTTAAATTTTAAATTAATTTTTTTTTCCGGTGAATTTATCTTTTTGTATGCACGTGTTTCTATGACAAATAAACTATTTTCCTTTCTTAATTTTCACTTTTCCTTAACCCATCTTAATACTGAATACTCTTGTATGCTATAACCCACAGCCATGAAAGAAAGGATTGATGTAATCATCATCAAGGGATTAAACCGTGCTCGTAAACGTTGTCAAAGGAGGTTCCCTTTTACGACAAACTCATGAAAAGCGGTGGCTGTTAAATGTTACCACAGGCGTTGTTGTCGGTAATCTTAGATTTCAACTAAACCTACTGATACGGCATAGGAGATTTTTTTCTGCTATTACTCGTACATAGGAGGGTTTTGATCGTGAGTATCTGTAATGTTAATTAAAAAGGGAAAAAGGCAGTAACGAGGACGGCCGAAAGAAGTGAAAACTTAAAACTATAAAAGAACACGACCGACGGCACGGTTGGCGCAGTGGTTAAGCGATTGACTACTGCGCTGCGTGACGCGGGTTCGATTCCCGCACGGAACAAATATTTGTATGGCCTACAAGTAGTTGTTCCGATTAAAAAAAAAAAAACAGTGGCCACCTTGTAGCTACAGATATACTAAAAAAAAAAACTGCGAAAAACTATTAAAAAGGGTTCAAACCTGGTGCGATGACTTGGCGAAGATGAAACTGTTGAGTCTTTATTCCTCAATACTAACATACACGTTTCCATTACAATAAGAATAATATTATGTATTTCAATAAGCCCTGTACGTATATTTTGTTGCTGACTGTCCCAAAAATCTGTTATTAGATATCTGGGGTATCCGGCCAGAATAAAATAAAAAGAGTAAGGGGACCAGACCCGAATGACAAAATTATAGTAAATTAGACAGAAATTAAAACATAATAATAATCAGCAGGGGATCAGATCAGGGGATTCGACTGGAAAAACTCGTTAATATAAGCATGTCAGTGACGCGAACCTACGAGTATAAGATTTTTCTCTAACAAAAATCGCTCAACGCGCCTAAAGAAGTTTACACTTCAAAAAACGTGCGAGTTTCGTGACAGCTTGAAGTCGCCTATAAGCTTTCAACTAGTGGTATTAAAGTCAATTATATTGCACATGTTTGCGGAACAAAAATCGGTAGCATTTTCAATGTAATCAAGTAGTAACTATACATCTAAACTTTTCCATTCAACATCAACCTAGCCTTTTCCCAGCCATGTTGGCGTCGACTTCCAGTCTAACCGGATGCAGCCGAGTACCAGTATTTTACATGGAATGACTGCCTATCTAACCTCCACAACCCAGTTATTGGGTAATACTATACTCCTTGGTAATACTGTTGGTCAGACTTTCGGGCTTCTGACTACCCGTTATGACTGTCAAAGATCCAGGAATGACAGCCGGGACCAACGGCATAACGTGCTTTTCGAGGCACGGAGGGATCTTGATAAACTTTTACATTCATAAATCATAATATTAGTTTGATAAGCTAAACTGACTTAGCTGCTAAGGTTAATAAAATATCATGAGTAGACAGTAGGGTATCCTATAATAGTATGCCAAACAATTATATACCCCTAAACAAAGGCAATCCAATACCTTTATAATTACATTATAATAACAAAAAAACAACACAGCACTGATTAGTCTACATCTTTGTTTGCTAATTATAGTACTGCAAAATTCTGTGTATCATAAAATAATAAAGTAATTAATAAAGGAAATACAAATTAACTTAGCGTATCATTATTATTCTAATCGTACCCGGGAGCATTACCTACTAGTTAAATCCACCATAATATTGAGCTATGGTGAGATCGTTTGTAAGCATCCCACGAAGACTATTCTACATAAAAGATGAACGGAAGTTCAAACATCTATTCTTGAAATAGATTTTGCAAAGAGACGGCTTTGAGGCAATAAAATGAATGACCCTTTAGCCGCGTTTGAACTGAATTTGGCGCGAATTCTAGTTTCACGTTTATGCTAACCTGTGAACGAGTATGGCGACCTGAATGACACCTATTCGGGAACTTTAACATGCAGAACATTAGACTAGGTACGTAGTACTTAATGTACAATAGAATTTGCATTCGCATGTTTATTTATTTACTCGTGTTTATCTTTTGTTTTTAGCTGTGTGTAGCTTGTGCCAAGACCATGTTTTAATTTTGATAGTTTTGTTAAGTTATGTTAAGAATATTTTAACAACTGTGTCGTAGTAGAATAGAAAGTGCCACATGAAACTTTTGTGAGACATTTTATTTCTTAACGTAGTTGTTCGTCGTTGTTCGTAGTTGTTGTTTTATTGAACAACAAAAGTCCAAACTCAAAATTTGCCAGCTGGTAATGGAGCGCAGTATAATATGTGTCAGGCAAACGGACCGCGTTAAAAATACCACTATATACTCCATCAGTCAAGTAGCGGATGTTGGAGTAAAAACAGCCAGGCTGAAGTGGGAGTTGGCCGGTCACGCCGCACGAATGCATCCGGAGAGATGCCTAAGATCGTCACTCACTGGACGCCTGACGGAGGACTTTGCCGTCGAGGTAGATCGCGGCGAAGGTGTTTTGACGATCTGATAATGTTTGCGGGACCAGAAATTGCTCAAAACATAGAGATTTGGAAGAAAAAAGTGGAAGCCTATGCCCTGCAGTGAGACATAAAACTTGCTATTAAAAAAAAAAACTTTGTTTAAGAATATAACGACAGAAAGCTGCAGACCTTTGTTTAAAAAATACAAATTATTAACTTTACCGTCTCTATATATTTTTGAAATTGCATCGTTTGTTAAGTCTAACCCCTAACTCTTTCCACGATAATCTGACACTTTTCCGCGCAACAGACGTGACAATAACCAACTTTGCTTGCACTCGGCAAAAACTGCCCTCATGGGGAAAAGCTTTTTTTGTATGGCCCCGAAAATATACAACAAAATACCACAGTCATTCAAAGCTATGACAACAAATCAATTTAAAAATAAGATTCGAAATTTATTAACAGACAAGTGTTATTATAATATAAATGACTTTTTGACAGATACCTTTTGACATGCTAGAATTTTTATATTATTATTTTTATATTATTATTCCTATGGTATTAATATTCGCATAAAAATTTATTAATGAATGTTAGTGAACCAGTCTTTAGTCTTTGGTTCAATGAATTAATTCTATTTTTGTTATAAAAAAAAAAAAAAACATTTTGTACGCCTGGTCGGGCAAAACATGTAAGGACTTTAAACCTATATTTAAGATCTTGCATGCTTGATTTGTATGTAAACGCATGTTTGACAAATAAAGTATCTTTATAATATCTTTATCTTTAATATCTTTAGACGAAACAATTGGAACACTTTTCCGGAAAATTAAAACCAATGACTTCATAATTTGTCTCGCCCATTGTTGCTCAAAAACAGGCGATTACCGAAAGAAAGGGCGTAAGACCTTTGACATTTTTCCGAATTCCTTTCTGATTAAACAGTTTCATTGTGAAACCGCAACATTGTTCGTTTATATGAAGTGATTTACCAAATTTCCTCAATCGTTAAGGCTTTCATGTCGATCGCAATTTGTGTATTGTTGGAGTCGGCACGCGATACATAACTGAGTTTTATTATTTATAAAGCATTTCTTTTATTGTGAATCATGTTGAACTATTGTTTTTGTACAAGTTCAAGTGAGCTGCGGGATAAAAATAATGGATTTATTAAGGTCATTGTTGAATAAGAAAATGATTTATTGTGAAATTGTGACTCATCGTTTTTCTTAATGTACAATGTAACGTTTGATACAACCAACGTCTGCGTTGCTACATTGAGTTTTTATAGCCATAACTAAGATTGATAAATGATATTAGAAATATCATTTACCAATCCAACTATTATTATAAAGAGAAAATATTTGATTATTTGTTTGTTTGTTTGTTACGCTTTCATGATAAAACGGCTGAATGCATTGGAATTAAATTTGGCACATGGGTAGACAATGAACCGGAGAAAGACATAGGCTACTTTTTATCCTAGATCGCGGATGAAGTCGCGGGCAACAGCTAGTATTTCTATAAATTGGTTTTAGTTCGATTTTTCCTAATTGACTACTCTTATTAGAAATACCGGAACAAACTCAGAGGTCTCTCAGAGGTCAGTGTCTTTTTAAATCCAGACATAGTCTTGGTCCGGCCATATGAGGACCATACTGGTTACGGTCTGAGATGGTCTTTTCAGGAAAGAATTATATAGTTTTGAATGAAGCTGTCCAGTCAGTGCACGTATTTGTCAGTAGTCGTGTAGCTCAACTAGGAATATATTAGATGTTATACACTCAGAAAAATCTATGAATGCGCTTTCATGGGTCTGCATACAGGTTAAAATAATGAAATATTCTCAAATACGTAGTGCACCAACGACCTACAAAGCCACAGTCATGGTTTAATTCTTAGACCCACTTGCACCACAAACAACTAGCTAAACACATTTAACCTTGTACGAATTAAAAAAATCGTTGTGTTTCTGACAGCTGAACGCATTTAGTGACTTGTAAAGCAAACGGGCCTTAGACTAAAACGACGGTTTTAGGGAAAACCGTCTGTTATTTATAACACGCTTAAAAGCTATTGTTAAACCAGGCTGCCTTCTACAGAAAATAATAATTTCGAAATTGCATTTTTGTATGCAACGGTAATTACGTGTAGCCTTTTATTATCATCTATATTTAAAAAGAATATTGCTTGCATTCTACGAAAACAACGCTGGAAAATAGGTAATCCTGCTAATGGACGCTAGAAAAAGTTTACAGCAAACGAAGCAAATTAGATATTAGAATAGAAACAAAGCGAAAACAATGAGAGCATTATGTGTACTTTTTTCGATAATTTTAACCGCGAATCACGAATACTGTATGTTTTTGCTGAATTTTCTAGTTACTACAATGTATGAAACAGTTGGACTACAGTAAAAAATAATGAAATCAATCTTTATTTGAGAAAAGGTTACACATTTTTCGATGGATTACGTGGAGGCGTATTTTTAGGTTTCGTATAAATCAGCCGGTCAATTCTGTAACCATCTCACCGTGAAACCATAGGTGAAGTGAGCGTGAAGTGAGCTGTCATTTCAACGAATGCGAGGCATTGACACTATTGCCAGCTCACTCTAAGCTCACACCTAACTTTTCACGGTGAGATTTTTACAGAATCGATCGGCTGTTTCATAGTTTTATTTTAGTTTAATTTGGCAGCTTAACTTCTGGACTGAATCATTGTATTAAACTTTTAAATCTTTCTAACTCATCATCTGCCTAGCCTTTTCCCAACTATGTTGGGATCGGCCTCCAGTTTAACCGGGTTCAGCTGAATAAAATTATTTAACATGGAGCGACTGCCTATCTGACCTCCACAACCCAGTTACGGGGTAATATGATACCCCTTGGTAAGACTGGTTGTCAGACTTTCGGGCTTCTTCCATAAATGACAGCCGAGACTAACGGCTTAACGTGCTTTCCGAGGCACGAAAGGGTCTCGGTGTGTAAAGATGGTCATCCATTCACGGACCAACCGCGGCAAGCGTAGCCGATCGACCCGTGTGGCTGTAATTACTTAACCACGAGTCTTTCTAAGTGTACGACATACCCTAATAATATTCTTCAAGTGAAGTTTATTTATAACGCAACATTTTAAAATAAAAGTTTTTGAAAATAAGCTAGCTGCCAACTATAGAACAAAGCCTTTAAGGTGCATTGAAACTCACTCAGAATAAATAAACCCGTATTTCTTTAGTGCAACATAATTTAAATTAATATTTACGACGCAATTGAATGATTGAAACGACAAATTGTCCAAACATAAAGTTACTAGGAAGTCCGAATGAAAATCATCGATACATCGGAACATATGGTAAACAATACAAAGTAATTGTAGCATATCTGTTCGAATGATCGCAAATAATGTCGCTCGTTTGTCATTTTTCCATTAAAATAAACGCTTTACGGTAATAAACTCTGAAGTAGAGATGGACAAAATCGAATGCTTCATTCGAACAGGAGTAGGCAATTATTCGATGGAAAGAGACATGTTTTCGATTCATTCGATTGATGTAAAATCATTCGTATAAATCTTCATATAAATAGTAGTTTGTGTATAATTATTAGGGTTTGCTTTGAGCGTTACATCGTGTTTTAAAAATAAAAACGAAGAATTGAATTAAATAATCCAAATTATAAAACGAACATATTAATAATAATTCTATTCAAGATTCGAAACAATTGCTATTATTCGAATTTCAAATGATTTATGCGAGCATTTTCCTACCTAACAAATCCAATCCGATTAATATTTCGCTAAGCCCATCACTATTTGGGAGATTTATCAACAATATGTAATTTATGGGAATGTATGTTATTGATAAAATATGCTACCTGTGTTTACCTCAGTGATATTATGTTGGATTCCTGGTGATAACTCATTTGTAGTATCGCATTTACCAGTCATTGGCTACACGCGTTGATGATTCGATTACCGGCTGAGAACTTAGCTGGTTGACTGACTTTGATAGTGGGTACATCCCAGATATTTACGTATTAAGTCGTAAAAATATATTTTGGGATCAGAGGAATTTTACGTAATTTTGGAAGGAATTTGAGTATCGTTTACTCATTATTTTGGAGTATTCTGACCTTTTTACAAGGATTTACCAAAACGAAGGGCATTTTTTTTCTTTTTTCTAAAATAGAAGGCATGAAGTATATAAATCTGACGGTATGTCAACATAAGATCATAATTGAATGTGAGGGTGTCCGGAAATAAATCAGTGTTTAACCAACCTACGAGTGTTTCACTACATGGTGGCAGCGGTGTGCCTTTTTAACATTTATAAGAGTTATAACGGACTTGAACCTATTTTATCTTGGTGCCGTGATACATATTATTAGCAAAACGTAAAAATATTAATGGAGCACGCACGTCCTCCAGTGGAATTACCGCTCGAAGGCGCGCGGGCGGTCCGGCGCGGCGGTTCGGCCGCGCGATCGGACGCGTGGCACAAATGGCGGGAGATGTTTGAAGTTTTTCTAAAGGAACTGGAGTGAGTAAAGAGCCTAAAGAAGTCCAGGCTAGTTTGTTGCTTAACCTTAATGGATCAGCTGGTTATGAGGCATATACAACGTTCACGTTCGTTGAAGACGAAAATGAAGACGACATAAATTGTGTATTGAAAAAAGTTTGACAAGTATTTCGGCACAAATCCAAATATCACAGTAAGGCCGTTATTTTTTATTTAAAAACTAGCTGTGCCCCGCGGTTTCACCCACATACGTTTCGATTCTGTAAGAATATCGACATAAAAAGTATTCTATGTGTTAATCCTGGTTATAAACTATGTGTGTACCAAATTTCATCCAAATCCGTGCAGTAGTTTTTGCGTAAAAGAGTAACAAACTTCCATCTATCCATCCATACAAACTTTCGCATATAAAATTTTAGTAGGATATAGTTTACATAACATAACATTGCGGCTGTATTCCCCGAAGTAGTAGGCAAAGGGGCACCTATACTACACCTAAGCCTATTGCCATTTTGTATTGGGGCGTGAGCCTATGACCGTCAACCGGGCACAAATCCAGACTCCGGGCTCCTACTGAGAAGTTCTGGATGAAAAAACCCCAATGACACTTTTCCCGACCCGGGAATCGCACTCATAACCTTCTGTTCAACAGTAGCACTTGCGGCAACTATACTAGCGAGGCAGTTAAGAAATATAAGAGTGATGAATATACATGTTGATGGATGGAGAGGGAGAGGAAGGCCGAAGAAAAGATGGATGAATTGTGTGAGGAATGATATGAAAGAGAAGGGAGTGAATGATAGCGTGACGGTTGACAGGGGAGAATGGAAGAAGAAAACGTGTTGCGCCGACCCCAAGTAACATGGGATAAGGGCAGGGTGATGATGAAGTAATAAATCATACCAGCCCATTATTGTCCCTCTGATGGGTCTCTTCTCATACAAAGAAGGCACAAGCATTGATGACCAAAGTTGCTCAAGACGGGCTAGCGATTTCAGACGTACATTAACTATAAGTCCAGGGGGCCTACTCCGAAGTAGTATCGGCCGAATGTTCGGCCGTTTCCTGCTACGAAGTCACTATTTGGTTTGGTCGGTTCCGATCCTACACTCCTACACTCTTTCTAATATTGACTATGGTCCCAACCCAACTGAGCCGATCCGAACTTTTTTCGCATTTTTCAATAATATTCGGTTCGGCCATGTGTCGGTCCGATCCGAACATTCGCACTTTGCACTTCGGAGTAGGCCCCCAGGTTTCCTCACGATTTTTTCCTTCACCGATGTCAGTTATGTCCAAGATAAACTTGGAAAGTCTATATGAATTGAAAACTGATTTACATCCGTCACCTCACACATCAGGATCAGCTGAAAACCAGCGTCAGGCACTATTGTCTGGCATTTTTGCTGAACTGGGCCTTTTTGGTGCAGCCGTGAGGCAAACTTACCTGCTAATTTCTTACATCGGTCTTTATACTTTCTATTTGTTTTTTTATTAGTTGTTATCTGTTGTATGTATCTGGTGTATTGTGTGTCTTTTGGTCTGTGCTAAATAAATGTATTTTCTTTCTTTCTTTTTCTAAAATGTCACATTGGTTACCCGTTTGTTGAACCCACCACCACCACCACCGCGTGCATGAGACGCGATAAATACCCGACAAAAAATTTGATAAATTCCATACATTTGACCGCGTAGGTTTTCCTCATCGATGTCAGTAATCTCCAAGATAACCTCAGGAAGTACATACCAATTGAAAATTAAGCATTGACACTTACCCGTTTTTAAACCCACAACCTCGTGCTTGAGTGGCGGGGCCTTTTTTTTTTTTTTTTTTTTTCTGGGTGGGAAATCATCAAATGACTCCTCCCGCTCTGGGCGGAGCAGAAGGGAGTGTCAGACTTTTACTGACTAAAACCCACCCGTGTTCCTTCAGTTGCCTGTGCCAGGGGCCACGGTATCTCTTTCGAACAACCCGCAGCCCCGGCGGCATCGGCCCTGGCGGACCCCGTCAGTTCGTGCTGACAGCTCTTTGAGGCGCGCGTGGAACACAACGCGCCGTCGACCCGGGCCTGGTCCTTACCGGGCGGCGAGCTGCCCATAGCTCGCCGCCCGCAAGCCCGCGCCTACGGTGGCCGGGAGTCGGCTGTTGACTCCCGTCCAGGGCGTCTCCTGCGGCGGCTAGGAGCGCGAGGGTGCAGCGATTGCCTCTCCCTCGCACGCTCCGCCTCCTCCTTCGCGAGCATAACTGCTTCGCAGAAGGAGGTGACGGCCTCCCATTCACTCTCGCTCCGGACCATGGCCTGTATGAGGGCCGGACGCGAGAGGTCGCCGCCGCCGATCGCCGCCAAGAGGACACGGCGGGGTCCCGCCCAAGCCGGGCAGACCTCCACCGTATGCTCCACCGTGTCCTCCGGGCGATCCCCACAGTGGTGACACCCTGGCGTTTCCTCCCGCTTTATCCTGAACAGGAACCTCCCGAAACAACCGTGTCCGGTGAGGACCTGCGTCAGGCGGAAGGTGAGGGCGCCGTGGCGCCTCTCTAGCCACTCCTCAAAGAGGGGACTTATCGCCGCAATTGTGGCGTGCCCAGCGCTGGGTTGCGACAATCGCACTCTCCATGCCGCCATGAGATCCCGCCGGAGCTCTGTCCGCTGTGCCGTGATTTCTCGCGGCAGCGGAGCAACGCCCCGGCGTTTTGCCTCCTCTCGCCACTCCCATATGTGGGCGAGGACTTTGGCCTCCTGATCCCATGGCGGCAATCCGGCAAGGAGGCTCGCCGCCTCAGCGGAGACCGTGCGGTATCCACGAATGAGCCGGACAGCCATGACCCTTTGGGACGCGATCAACCGGCGGGCTGGTCGCCGCCTCAAAGATCGCGCCCATATCGGTGCCCCGTAAAGGGCCATGGCCCGCACGACCCCCGCATAGAGCCTCCGGCAGGAGGCGTTTGGTCCCCCTAGATTGGGAAGGAGCCGCCTCAAGGCAGCCCCGGCCCGCTCCAGTCTGGGAGCCAAACGTCGGAAGAGTGGCGGGGCCTTAACCGTCACCGCATTGAACTCATTTTTTAATATTCTACGGCTTATCTGTGCAATCTATCCTCCTGTGTCAACGTCTATGTTGATATGGGTTTGGTTTCCGCAGTTAGTCCTTCAAGTGGACCATTGTGCGTGGGCCATGGTGGCCGTCGGTGGTTATACCAACCAGCCCACCTCCCTCCAGAAGTTTATTATGTATCTCCATCCCTAAAGATAAAATCGAAACACACACCTACGTACGAAACACCCAATATGCTGCAAAATACGTCCTGTAGCATAAACTTTTAAATGAGTCCGCCATAATTTCGAGTATATTTGTAGTTGCATATCTAGCTTAGATCTATAATAAATCGGATCGCGTGCGGCAGGCGTGACTACGAACTCGCACCGCATTCGCTGGGGCAAGTTCCTAAACGTTTTTAATTGTTAGCTCGTTAGGTTGCGGATTATATCTTTTCTATTTTGGTTAAACAAAAGGTTATTAACATCTGAACCCTTGATACCCTATAACCTTAAAGACTTTGAAGTTAAAAAAGTATTTCGTTTGAAAAATATTTTTGTAATTTGTGAAAAGGATTTTCCATCGGTAAAAATTACGAACTTTCAGTCATCTCGACACCTTGTATAATTTACAAGGTGTCGTTTTGCATTCCGTCAAATTCAAGGAGGTAACTATGCCACTGATTCTCGACACGAATCAATAATAAAATAAGTAGGTATTTTTATTTTCTAATTTTCGGAAATCGACATGTGTGAGCACGACACGCCTTTCAAAACGCGGCCTGTGTGAGACCGCACTGTAACTGCCCTTTTACACACACATAAAAACACGGCCGCTTATACGATACCATAACGCGATTCTGTTCTTGGAAAGTGGTGTATTCTGAAATACTGTCAAACTTAAATAACTAAAAAAACAAGTATGTATTCATTATTTACCAGGGATCGTAATTTTATTTGATTATTTATGTTTTTCATAACAGCCTCCTGAAATTTGACGAGGATGCAAAACAACAGCTTGTATTTTAATCCCCCATTCAAATCCTTTAGGGGATGAATTCTCAAATATCTTGTTTTAGTGCTCACTTTTGTTATACAGGGTGGCACATCGACAGTACACGTATACAGTTTGCGCGTCGATGTCCCTGCCACTCTGTATAAGGCCCAAGAGGTGCAAAATTTCTTGGTTCTGGACCCAGTGGTTTAGATTATGCGTTTGTCAGTGAGTTAATGAATTTAAGATTTTTTAAGGGAGTTTTTCCATTTGTTTCAGGATTCGACAGTTTGAGGCGATGTCGGGTCGCCATGGGGCGAAGTGGTAGTGCGATGGAGGTATGTACCGATATGTTTTCACTAAATGGACATAAACAATGTTTATCAACTGTACTTTGACCTTTCACTTATGAACGAACTGTTTTCTCTTAATTGAAGTACGTACTTAAATGGGTTAAAACGTATTTATAGTGAAAATAATGAAAAAGTTGCATTTTATTCATCTACTTATAATTCTAAATTGTTTTATTTAAAAGTTTCTGTACAAAAATGATCAAATTCTGGAAAATGCGCAACGATTAACTAACATTCTACAACACAAATTACTTGTCGCTTTCTCGTTAATAAGCAATTTTACAATACAAGCCTTTGAAGGAAAATATTAGTACGAGGCACTTTAGAATTGAGAATCGATTCTTTATCAAAGCTATTCGACTCTGTAATTGGTTGCATCGAACTCCACTTTCATATCCGATACTCAATTACTGACTAAAGTACACATAGATGCGAACTTTGTCAACTGTCATACGTTCACATGCTAATTAGGCATCGTAAAGTACTGTTCGTTTGAGCTGTAGAAAAGGAATCAACTCGATATAATCGATATTCCTTTGTGCATGTAGGTATCGATTCGTTCGACGTTTTAAACGATAGAGTAGTTTGGCGGTTGGACTTGGAACTTGCAAATTGAGATGATTCGATGTGTTTAGTACTCGTAAGCGTCATGAGTATGTAGGGACGGTTGCAATAATTGGATACCAGCTACAGATACAATAGTATTTCCTTATCACATGACACGACACATAAATGAT
The DNA here is from genome assembly GCA_947507525.1 of Apamea epomidion. Lineage (NCBI taxonomy): Eukaryota > Metazoa > Arthropoda > Insecta > Lepidoptera > Noctuidae > Apamea > Apamea epomidion. The sequence goes on along the minus strand of OX382238.1, from coordinate 8,060,070 downwards.
GGTTTGGTACCATTTTACTTGCTGTACATACCTCCAAACTTAACTAAAACGAAACTGACCGGCTGATAGCTGCGGTGATTGCCCGAAGAAAGTAAAAATGGACGAACCACATAGGGCGTAAACAGATGGCAGATGGGGTAGAACAGTGCTGGACTGGAGACCGAGACCTGGTATTAGAAGTGTGGGCAGACAGCCGATGAGGTGGACGGACGATCCGGTCAAGGTTGCTGGACGACACTGGCTTAGGAAGGCTAGAGACAGAGAAGAGTGGCGTGCATTGCAGGATGCCTACACTCAGCAGGCTAGCGAAAAGCTGAAAAAGAGATATACCCACAAACATCGCCAGTGCACAATGGTTTATTATTATTTATTTATTGACACACCAACGACTTATTCACTATTCAACTACAAGTTTGGTTTGTACGGAAATAGTTTGCGGTGAACTCGTCACTTATAGGTGTGCACAGCACTTACATAGTTAAGAATAAAAAATGGATAAATTACATTATTTATAAATTAATTTAAATTACTTTGAAATTAATTAAAATTTTACATTAAATCAATGAGTAACAGAAAATTTAAATAAAGTAAATAAAACATTGAACTTAATTAACAATAAATAGAAAAATGAAATTAAAAATATTAACAAATGAATTACAGATAACAAATAGATTACTGATATCAAATAAATTATTTCAACGTATATTCATTACAATTACAATAAATAGATTAAAATTGACATTGCGATCATAATAAAGGCACTGTGGATCCGAAACCGAAAATGGTTAATAATGAATGGTTATACTAGACTGACTAAAATCTTAAATTCACAAGCTCCATTAGCGAATTAAAATGTATCTACATGCACATGCTAAGTAGTGTTCAATCAACTTCGACAGAAATCGCAATAAATGATAAATGATTTATTTTCTGTAAGTAGGTTTGTACAAACGCTTTAACACGTCAATCATATATTTTTTTTAAGTAAATGAGTTCGGCAATGTAAAGCGATCTCTTTTAATTTATGCGAATCCACTCTTTAAATAATGAAATGAAAGATCTTGAGAAATATGTCTGAAGGAATAGATATCTATTCCTTCAGACATATTTCTCGAGATATTTGTCATTGGAGGTAGTAAAACTATACATAAAAAAATATTTATCTCTAAAATGACCCATTAACAACAAAGCAGCTTAATATTATATCCTTCCCTATTGTTAATAGTCCCCATCTTCTTGTTTTCCCTACATCACTATTATTTTGCGACGAATACGGCTGACATAAAAGTGGTCGTTACAAGACCATTAAATGCTAACATTGTCCGGCGTACGGATTTTCATAAATGTGGCAATAACATTCTACTTTTATGGAGTAAACACCTATTTGAATGAGGAAGTGATTCGAAAGTAGAATGGTTGAGTTTTTTTTCTTTGAAGTTTGAGTCCGTTTCCTAATCATAGCGTTTATTTGTCGCTCAGTTGTTTCGGAAAGTCGAACGCGCCCTGTGTCTGTGCGACGATGCATTCAGGGTTCGTCGAACGCGTTCATTACGCAACGATCGCTTACTAGGAGACGGCCAGAGTGGGTCCAGACAAAGTCTATCAACAATCTTTCCCAGCGGTCCAACTCATTTGCGTTGCATAATGTTCCCGCTGCTGGGACACAGGCCTCCTTTTGAGAGAGTGGGTCATAATCCACCATACGAACCCAGTGTGGGTTGGTTTGCATTTACGTTGAATGTGGCTCAATTTGAGCAGTGCAGATTGAGCTGTGTATATTTCTCCTACGCTTCTTATTTCGTTGATTTGATTTAAAAAAAAATATCTAAACGTGTCTTCGAAATGTATCGAAAGCTTCTTATCCATAAAAGCTTCAACCACCGAATATCAAAACCCTGTCTTACAGAATAAATCATTCACGAAATAAAAGGACCGCTCCAAGTTCCAACGTTTTATTTCTCAGGGAAATATGGTTGAATATAATGTATCATTATTAAAATGTCTCTGCACATTGAAATGAAAAAATAACACATAACTGAACGTATTCCAACTGCATGTTTGTTGGAATAACGCCAGTTACTTATAACCGGTTTAAATGCAGTCCTTATGGGTTCCCGACGCGGGTCGCGAACTTGGCCGCCCCTCTTTTTCCTTGCGAAGCGAGTGGAATTCCAAACGGAATCTGAATTAACTTGGTACTTTAGATCCAGTCAAAGCTAGTAAGGCGTTGGTTTTTAAAATGCTGTTAGACAGGGCCTTGGGAAAATTAGTGAAATGCTTTTAAGAGGATTTTTTTATTTCTAAATGGGCCTGTTCTTGACCTCGATCACGCCTGATGGAAAGCAATGGATGAGGTCTATGATGGAACGAGAGTGTCCAGAAGATGCATGTTCTGAATGTTCACTCTTGATCTGAAGGCAGACGTCGCATCGTTATTCATTCTGAGGCCAATTCCGGTTTCTAAAAATGTTCAAAATCAAGTGGCAGTCTCATCTCAGCGACACTCATTGTAAAAACTCGTCAAAAATGTAAGTAAATGTAAGTAAGTATCTTTTGGACAGATTGACAGTGAGACTCGTATGCGACATTCTTAACAATACGGGAAATGCCCCTCTGCTCGCTTGCTATGAAATGGTATCTTTCCGTTTACTGTAGAAAGAATAACGAATAATCTAAAATAGATACCTAAAAGTATTTTCAACATAACAAATCCCAATGCTTCGAAATCCCGAAATTAGATTCACAAGTAATTTAATTTCTCTTTCGAATCTTTTATTTATTTATCATTCTTTTGGAACACTTTTAACCACTTCCAGCTTTAGACTTCAGGAAACCATTAATTTTCGTTACATTTTCGACAAACATCCAAAATCAAACATACTTTTTTTTTTTTTTTTTCAGGATGGGAAATCATCAAATGACCCCTCCCGCTCTGGGTGGAGTAGAAGGGAATGTCAGAATCTTACTGACTAAAACCCACCCGTGTTCCTTCCTTAGCCCTTTATGTACCAGGGCAGCGGTAACCCTTTCGGACGATCCCGGTAAATCAAACTTACTTATACTCGTATTTACTGACAAAGCACAAGTATGCTGACCACCCGCATCAAAAAGAAAAAGATAAATAAGAAGTAGAATAAAGTTCACTGAATAAAAAATGTTCAGGGTACATTCCAGAGATAAAATTACTCCTTGGGAACTTTCGATTGGGCCAAAAACTTTTTTAATATCAACTTTAATGATCTCGATTTTCGTACAGTCTTAATGAGAATTTATTATTTTCCAGTTTGTTCAGAATCGATTGGTGTTTTTTATAAAAAGTATTATAGTATAAGTGTTGCTCATTAAATTGGAAACGGTTTTTATAAATTTTCAGGATGTGGGACATCCATCAATGTATTATTAGATCTTGAAAAAGTAACAAACGTTTAAAATATTAAATAAACGAGGTGTTTATTTAGGACGCCGACATATGCATATTTCCAATCGAGTTGGTATGATAGAAAAATAAAAAAAACAATTAAAACAGCACACATCCGGAAAAAGGAGGGTCATAAAATGTAACGAATTTTGTAAACCACATACCTACATATAAGCATAATAATCACGTAGTACTTATAAAACTAGGTCATTATGATCTGGGTGATTATAGTTATCTAGTTTTATAAGTCTACAATCTGTCACCCATTTCCTGTCACTCATTTTGTATGGGAAACCGCTCATTTCATCTCACTTCCCATGAACTGGTATAATTCAGCCCATAATGTTCTCGAGAGGGAGTGGGCTATAATCTACCACGCGGGCCCAGTGCGGTGGTAGATCTCACAACACGTGTTACTTTTTGATACCACGTCAGAACTCGGTCTCACACACTTTCGTTTGACTTTCCATACCACAACCATCTCATTCGGACTAACGAAAATCGAAAATCTCAATTTCACGTGTAGCTTAATTGTGGGATTAATTGTGAAAGGGATTCGGTTGCAAATAAACGTGCGAATTTGGATCGTAGTCGTAATTCCGAACATAACAGTAGCGCCACAGAATAGGTACAGAAGGTCGGTTCCATACAAAGAGCGAACACGCACACACACATAAATACGCGTCGCGAGCGCATGTGATCGCAACGTGTATAAAATATTGTGTTAACCCTTTTTTTTTTTTTTTGGGTGGATAGTCATCATATGACATCTCCCGCTCTGGGCTAAGCGGAAGGGCGTGTTAGACTTTTACTGACTAAAACCCACCCGTGTTCCTTCAGTTGCCTGTATCTCTTTCGAACAACCCGCAGCCCTGGCAGGCATCGGCCCTAGCGGACCCCGTCAGTTCGTGCTGACATCTCTTTGAGGCGTGCGTGGAATACAACGCGCCGTTCGACCCGGGCCTGGTCCTTACCGGGTGGCGAACTGCCCATTGCTCGCCGCCCGTAAGCCCGCGCCTACGGTGGCTGGGAGTCAGCTGTTGACTCCCGTCCAGGGCGTCTCCTGTGGAGGGCGCAGAGATTGCCTCTCCCTCACGCGCTCCGCCTCCTCCTTCGCGAGCATTACTGCTTCGCAGAAGGAGGTGACGGCCTGCCATGCACTCTCGCTTCGTACCATGGCCTGGACCAGGGACGGACGCGAGAGATCGCCACCGCTGATCGCTGCCACGAGGACACGGCGGTGCCCCACCCAAGCCGGGCAGATCCATATTACTCCATATTGTGTTAACCCTCATGTTAGGATATTTATTTACCTTTAAGTACCTAGATTACTCAAAAGTGTTTCAACATCCGAACAAACCTTTGACATTAAGGGTTTTGTGATATTTCTGTTTATGTTTTGTTTTATTCTCTAATCCTACTAATATAATAAATGCGAAAGTTTGTATGGATGGATATGGATGGATGTTTGTTACTCTTTCACGCAAAAACTACTGAACGGATTTGGATGAAATTTGGCACACAAATAGTTTATAACCAGGATTAACACATAGAATACCAGTTATCCCGATATTCCCACAGGATCGAAACTTATGCGGGTGAAACCGCGGGGCGCAGCTAGTTAAGAAATAAATAAAGAAGTGCACTCGCGGCAGTCATTTGTTTGACATAGTTTGCTCGATCGCTGTATGTATGCGTCTATGTGTGCATGCAACTGTTTTACTCGTGTCATGGGACTGGCCTTCTGTACCTATATACTCTGTGGTAACAAGCTGTGTAAATTACATTGTTTGTCAAAAGACGTATTCGGGTCACGGCAGTTTTGTTTGGTTTCGCATCAGTTTGATGTGTTGTGTTCAAACCACGTAAATAAAGGTGTCTCTCTGCGTGTTTTCGGGTTGGTCAGGGGTTTTTTAATACCCGGGTACGGCCAGACTAGAATAATTAGATTCGTTTTTAGCATGAATTTTCATGTAGGTACTGCGTCATATTGGAAATTGATAAGGCCTGTGTACTATGCCGACCAAATCCTGAAATTAGTACCCCACTGGTCTACATATCATAATTGAATTACCGTTGTCACTTGCTAATTGGATTGCGGGGTTTTGTTGATATTTGCTTCGTATATGTACCTATGACTTATATTCAGCTGCGTCTCAGATGACTGATATCTGTTTACATGTTGATATAGCTGTTTTTGAAGCTGTGAAAAGCAAAATACCACGGAAGTAAATAGAATATACTTAATAAAGGGAAACCAAAGAAGAAGGAAGAAGAAGAGAAGGAAAGAGTAGGTGAAGACCAAAGAAACGATAGATGGATTGTGTGAATGATGATTTGTTTAGAAAGGGGGTGACTACTTGGCACTACCCTAAGCCTATCAACTGAAACCAAATACTTGGGCATATTTTTGGACAAACAGCTGAATTGGGCAAAACACTTCAACTACTTACCACAAAGGCCAGCATATCCCTGTGCAATGCAAGAGAATGCTTAGGAAAAACTGGGGGATTAGGCCCAAGGTCACCTACTGGCTTTACACCACAGTTATCCGACCCATTATCACATACGGCTCACTAGTCTGGTGGCCCTGAACAGACCTGAGCACAGCCCAAAGAGATCTGGAACAGCTGCAGCGATTTGCTTGTGTGGCAATCACTAGCTGCATGAGAACTGCACCCACAGCTGCCCTACAAGCTATGCTTGGACTGCCTCCCCTACACCTTATCGTGCGGGAGGAGGCGGCCCAGTCTGCCTTCAGACTTCATATATCAGGAACCCTGAACAAAGACTCGAGGATCAAGCACATACGCCTAAAGGACGAGGCGATCAAACGGCAGCCAATGATGGCATCATCCTGCGACAAAGCCCCTAAGCAATACTGCTTCCAAAAGCATTACAACATAGTGCTTAAAGAGGAGCAGTGCGACTACTCAGGAACTGAGAGTTTACACTGATGGATCAAAGACCAACTGCGGAACTGGAGTCGGAGTTTTCTCACACGACCTCAACATAAACATATCCAGCCCGCTAGGAATGCTCAACACTGTCTACCAAGCGGAGTGTGTGGATATAATACAAACGGCCCATGCCATAGAAGCCAGGAGAGTTGCTCTTTGAGTGCACAGGCGTCACCCAGATTAGGTCGGAAACCCTCGGGACACCCAAATCTTACACAGATGTTCTCAACAGACCAGGAGACTTAATAAGCTTCTGGAGGGAGCCCACTTCCCTCCAGAAGCTTATTGCTGTTGGAATAACTACCGACGGCCACCATGGCCCACGCACAATGGTCCATCTGAAAGATTTAGTGCGGAAACCAAACCCGTAACATAGAACATAGAAGGGGGTGACTACCGAGATGACGACTAATAGAAAAGTATGGAAGAAACAGACATGTCGCGCCGAACACAAATAAATTGGGATAGGGGCAGGAGAATGGCGAATGATAAAAGGGAAACCCGTCAGAGTTTCTAATTAAGTTGTCCATTATTTGGTAAAAACAAAGCACCCACAGACGTTGTAAGCGTGGGTTTGGCGCTTGGACATTCTGAAGTTTGCGAAAAACTGCTGTAAAAAAATGGTGTAGAGCGGCGCTTGTCAGCGGGACATCCTCGGGTTCTAGTTATGAAGCTGTACCGAGAGAAGGAACATAGATACTGCGATGTTTGTGGGATAAGCTCATAGGAGACAGCGGTCTGAAAAAGTTCATAATTTTTAAAACGGCATGCCGTGGACTATGGACTATAGGCAGCTGGGTGTTGATACGGAGCTGTGTCGTAAACTACGTCCACCTCCTATTCTGCCCTCTGTGCCCTACACCATGCATCAAAGTTACATCTGCGCTGCCACTGGCGACGACGCCGCGCCGCCCTAGAAGTGGCGAAGCTTTGGACCACCAATATTTGAATTACTGTAGTGTCAGCTTCAGCAGACACGAAGAAGAAGGATAGGTACCTACTTCAAAACAAAAAGCGTTCTATTAAAATTTTATATAAAATTTTAATACTTTTCAATATTTTAACTCAAATGGTCTTGACTCGCGTTAAGACGCGAGTGAACATTCAGTCCGTAATTCAAGAATGTATAGTTTGTGATAGTTTAAATTATTATGGAAATTATAAAATCACCAATTTTAACATTGGAAGACGTACCCTGCATCTCTCAAAGTTCTGAAACCGCAACACTTTATTACTTGTCCCACACTTCAGAAGCACGGCAGCGCAGTTCAACGTTCGACAAACGATACTCCAAGTTCCAAACTCGGTCCCGCTCCGTTTTGTTTGTCGTTAAAAACACTGGACCAGATGAAATTGTTACAAAAACACTTAAGTATTTTAATATTTTTCATCTTTTTCACTGGTACAGACTTCTCTTGTTAATGTTTATTTTTATTTTTGTTCTCTGCTTAGCTAAGAGCAGAAAGCTGTACCTAAGTACTACTAAAGTGTAATGATGATTAAACTGAGCGTTATATTTCGCGTGGAAAAAACTAACATTAATTTGTTAGAGCAACCTTCGGTGGGAGAAATGACAGCGACAAAAGTACGCAGTACTAAGCACGTATTTAATACTTAAAGAAATACTTTTTAACTCTTTATTTCAGTCACACTCCATCGCTTTTTTACCAAAAGCGATGCATTGCATTCGCATTTGCCAAAGAGCGATGGCGCGCAGCATCTTAAAAAAAAATAAAACTCAGCCCAAATTCACAACACCACAATAATACACTCCAAGTCAGGTATCGCCGATGTTGGCGACAAGTCTGCGAGGCTGAAGTGGGACTGGGCGGGTCACACCTATAGGATGCATACAGACAGATGGGCAGGGTTCAGCACACAGTGGATGCCTGTTGACGGGCGTCGTCACCGAGGCAGGTCTAAGAATCGCTGGAGTGACGATTTGCACTCGTTCCTAACCGATTGGACGGAGAAGGCACAGCATAAAAAAAAAAAGGTTTTCATTGAAACAAAGCTATGCTATTGCATAACATTGTTTCAAAGTAGTGCCTAAAATAGTTCCAATTGCTTTTATATTTATTACCTTTGTTATCTACAATGATTGATCAAAGCGAATTCCGTGTTGTGCTTAATTGATTTCGCTATGTTCGTTGTTCAACGGGTTAGAATTCCACCCATGTTTGTATTAACACTGAATTTTGTCAATAAAATAAAATGTGGTTTATCACTGATTTTTTTGACAACAACTGAATTATAGCCCTTTTAATGCGTATACTTTCAAAACATTTCAATTTATGTTGTTATTTTATTTCATTGGAGTTTTTAACTTGTTCTCATAGTATAGAGGTATGAGGAACAGGGTGTAAAGTTCACTCATACTCTATAGAAAAGGGAGGATCCTCTGACCAGACGGGTGTTGTGTCTGGCGGGCAACTGCCCAACGATTGATGTTGGGAAATTGTATCTATGCTAATTGCGCGGTAAACTCTGCTTTCGAGATGCAGGATTTGCGTGACGTCAGTATGATGCGTTGTTCGCATGTGGCGTTGTAGATACCACTACATCACTCCCCTCCGGAGACCGGAGGTCGATAGTGAACTGAGTTTTGTATCTTGCGATGCTTGTTGCCAGGCCTGCTGAGGTTCCAGTGAGTCGGAACCGGTTGCCGCATAGTAGTTAAGGTGAGTCGGAACTGTCTGCGGAGTTGTCCCCAGTAAGTCGGGGTGGCGCTGTGTTATATTCCAGTGCGTCGGATGTACAGCGCCGGGTTGAGGCTGGCTGCTGCGTCGACCAGGAGAGGGTGCTCTGCTTGTTGACCAGCCGAAAGTGCAGTGTGCTGTGCCGAGGTTGCTGATGAGGCTGAGGGTGATGACCAGGTATGCGCGGACGCTGCATGGTGGTGGTCAGGATACCCGTTGAAGCCGTGGGTGCTGGCTGGCTGGGTAACTCGCCGCTAAAGCTTGCGGGAGTGATGATGATGACGTCACGCTGAAGTGTTTGCACGAAGGCTGCGCTGACGATCACGTCGGGGTCACCAGTATAGAGGTATGAGGAACAGGGTGTAAAGTTCACTCATACTCTATAGAAAAGGGAGGATCCTCCGACCAGACGGGTGTTGTGTCTGGCGGGCAACTGCCCAACGATTGATGTTGGGAAATTGTATCTATGCTAATTGCGCGGTAAACTCTGCTTGCGAGATGCAGGATTTGCGTGACGTCAGTATGACGCGTTGTTCGCATGTGGCGTTGTAGATACCACTACAATAGGTTAGCAAAGCATATACAATCCCCTTGATATTACAGGTGCATAAATTGAATTACAGCCCATTGACGGTTACTTTAACTCTAACTTTGCATCACTGTCAAAATCACAGTGTTCTTTATTCTAGTTACAATAAGGTTTCTTTTGGGTTGCTGCCACTAACGAGTCTGTCAATATCACAATGATCTTTATTCTCGTTACAATAAGGTTGCTGCTGTCAGAGGTAAAGTAACTGTGAACGGACTGTAGGCTATTCCTATCAAATGATGCATGTACAAAAAATGTAGCCAAACAAGTATACAAGGACCTTTGACAATCGGAACTACTGCCACCATCTTGACTTTTTCAATAAATTTCAGAAAATAATTGCACAAATGTTTACCAACAGCGCCCCCATGTCAATGTCATTTAAGCCCCAAAAGACCCCTGTAGCACTTTATTTTAATAAGGCAATGAAACATTTAAGGATATACAAACTTTTTGGAAGTAAACACCAAAATTTTTCTTCGATTGTGGTAAAATTTTCTTTGCCTTGGGGAGTATCCCACGCAGTTTAGTAAAATGTATTATTACTTAACAGTCGAGGGTTGTTTGAGAACGTTGAAAGTGACAGGCTGTAAGCCCTTTGTCAGCCTGAACTGAAACAGATATCTAAATTAAAATTATAAGGTCTAAATTTAGTTAATTATTGGAAAATGCTTTTGTACGTGAGTATTTATTTATTTGGCTCACCCACAATTGAATACACTGATACAAAGATATGAGATACATCCAATAGACTTATAGACTAGCGTACCAATTTCTTACAGGTAAGCACATCATGCATCTTATTTGTCGATTGATATCGAGTGAGTTCATTTAATCTCCGAACATAATTGCTTTTACAACCAAATTCCAAATTAAAATCACAATCATAATTAAAATCACATGCGATCAAAATAAAAATCAAAACGAAAATACAATTAAAATCGCAATTAACACTAAAATCAAAAAATTAAAATCAACACTGAATCTTAAATTAAATTAAATTAAAATATAAAAATTAAATTAAATAAACATTAAATTAAATAAACATTACATTAAATAAACATGAAATTAAATAAACATTAAATTAAATAAAAATTAAATTCAAATTCACACTAAAAAGTTTTTACAAGTTTTTGTACATAATACTTCGGAACTTACCGATTGAGTCAGAGTGCACATCGACATGATCACTGCAGCTGTTTAATAATTTACATAGACGGGGTATTGCAGAATTAGCACCAAGAACAGTTCTGCGAAGAGGAGGACATAAGGGGGTTATAGGATCTCGTGGGCTTTTCGTGGGTACACGGATTTTGATCTTGCTCAACAATTGGGGACAGTCAATTTTACCCCTCAAAATTTTAAATAAGAATGTCGAATCTAGTAAATATCTCCTCTTCTGTAGGGATATCATCTTGAAATGCAAGAGTCTCTCTTTATACGATCATTTCTTCTTAGCTACCCCGGAAGAGTATGCTAAATGCCACAGGGATCGCTTTTGAACCCTTTCCAATCTTAGTGTGTAAGTGGCATAATGAGGTCTCCATACAGTGCTGCAATATTCTAATGAGCTACGGACCAAACAATTATAAAGCAGAATTTTAGTCTTGTTGCGACGAAAACAGGTAACATTTCTTATGACAAACCCAAGCATTCTAGAGGCTTTTTTAACTACATTTTCAATGTGCCTATCGAACAAAACTCCCAAGTCTCTTATCTGTTCTACTTCCTGAATTAAGTTGCCACTAATGTAATAAGCAGATTGTGTTAATTTAACTTTTCTAGTGAATTTCACGTGATAGCACATGTTGATGTTTAAGTTCATATCATTATCCTCACACCACTTTACCTACATGTCAATATCTATCTGTAGCAACTCAACATCGAGGTCTGATTCAATTATTCTGCAAAATTTTAAATCGTATTATTTCTTAGGAGGCAGAAAATTGGCTATTAAGTGGGTGTTAAAATTAATCGTTATTACGAATCCTTTATATCGAATCAGTTATTACTGTAGAGGTAATTTACTCATAAATTAAAATACATACGTCAATAGCTTTCAGAGTATTTCTTCTATTTTTGACTCCTATTAACTTCGTATGTTCATTACAAAAACACGGTTTGAAGCTGTATACAGCTTATTAAAATAGTTCTCGATAAATATAAGTCAAGAGGTATACCTCTTGACTTATATTTATCGAGAACTATTTTAGAATCATTGAAGACAGCGCAACGAAAGAATTTTTGGAGAATTCACACTCATAAACACTTCAGCTAATAATGATGACAAAATTACTCAAATCCACGTCAAAATTAACATAATAAGTGGGTTCTCACTCAAACCGCAACTTCCATAATTGTAGTGACAAAGGAAAAAGTTGGCCCACTGAGGGAATTTCCAGACGAGACAATTCATCCCAATTTAGAATTCAACAGAATTACCACACTTATAGAGTTTTGCACGAAGTTCTGTGTGTCGCCGCCTTAAGGGCCCGGATTTTACGATGAGCGCGGAACATTCAAAACTTCATGTAGGTTATGTAGTAAGTACTTACTTTAATTAATGTACTTGATGGTGGAATGAGCTTCTTTTTGTTTTCGAGTTGTTGTCTATATTCGTAGTACGGGGAATACTCGCTTACCTAAATCAGTTTGGAAGTCACCGGGTGAACTTATTCGTGTGTCGTTTCGCTTTCTTTTGCAAACTTTTCCATTCGTTTTCGACGAGGGATATTCTTTCCATAGCGATCGAAGCAAGGCAGGGAGTCTACTCCGAAGTAGTATCGGCCGAATGTTCGGCCGTTTCCTGCTACGAAGTTACTATTTGGTTCGGTCGGTTCCGATCCTACACTCCTAAACTCTTTCGAATATTGACTATGGTCCCGACCCAACTGAGCCGATCCGAACTTTTTTCGCATTTTTCAATAATATTCGGTTCGGCCATGTGTCGGTCCGATCTGAACATTCGCACTTTGCACTTCGGAGTAGGCCCCCAGTAGTCTTTCTCATAGCTGATTAACTAGTGATCGAGTATTCCGCATACTGTTGCCAAACCAACTCGAAAATAACAAAAACTTCATTCTAGCCTCGTCTAATATTACCTACTAGCAGCGCCCCGCGGTTTCACCCGCATAAATGTCGATCCCTTGGAAATTTCGGGATAAAAATTATCCTATATATTAATCTTGGTTATAAACCATCTGTGTGCCAAATTTCATCCAAATCCGCTCAGTTGTTTTTGCGTGAAAGAGTAACAAACATCCATCCATCCATTCAAACTTTCACGTTTATAATACTAGTAGGATGTTGCAGTCTAATATTAGGTAGGTATGTTACAGTATCATGTTCCTGAAGTTCAACAAAGTGATTCCCATTCCAAAGCTATATCGTATTTTAACGTCAATAGTACATGCCCGGTTACCAAGATCCTCCACATAAGAGCGGATTAGGCATCTCATGGAGGCCCGACTATCTACAGTTGGTAATGCCATAGATTAATAATTAATAGACGCGATATCTACCTATGCATCTAGGTACCTTCCTATAAGTTTACAACGATGCTGTGGAATGGTCTTGGTTCCTCATCACTATGATACAACCAACGTTCTCCAATGCCAAAACAGAGATATCGATTTGGTTGATTTATCAAACGTTGATCGCTTATTATGAACGTCGATACAATAGTGCAATACTGACTGTGTAATTTATTTAAGATCTTCAACAACTGATATACACATTTATATGACAACTAAGTAATGGGCAACATCAGGTAAGTAGGTGTGCTCCTTCACTTCAAGGAGATCACAGAATGCACAATGAAGTTAACAACTAATAAAGTGCAATGGTGGTGGGTGTTGTGTGTTAAACGTATCATATACGTACACATCTATCGCCTTGAAACTGTAGGCTATATATAGATAGCGTACAAACCTGGAGTTTCACTTCTGTAGTTTCTTAATCTTTGGTAATGCCAAGCTAGTCTAAACTTAGTTGTTAATGACACACGCTGTAGTCACAAGTAATGTTCCTTGAATACCAATGACAAAACGAAATATCCCAATTACTGCTGTGTTATAGGTGTAAACGTTTATGAAGGCGTTTAGGTGTTTAAATACCATTTTCTTAATTTACACTTTTACCTAGTTTTTATTGGACTTCGGACAAGTTTGTAAAAATTACTACTTTCTACATGCGACTTCGTCCGCGTGTTTCTTGCTCCCCCGACCTACTCCGTCCCATCACATTGGCTGTCCGCGCTATTACTTTGTTTTCGCTCAGCATTTTTTCTGACTTTTATTGTTTTTGGTCGGCTTTTAACGGCTTATCGTGATGTTAGGTAGCCAATGGAATGGCTAAATGTTAATTTTGCATGCCTTCCCCAATTCTTCAAATCTGACTGGTAGTTCCAGAGATTAGCGCGTTCAAACAAACTCTTCAGTTTTATTATTAGTATACATTTAATAGTAAAAAGATCCATTGATAGAGAATCAGTAACAGCAGAACCATAAATAAATTTAAAACTACTTTAAAAGCAAGACTCATCAGAAATATTCTTATCAAACTAATAAACGGATTCCCACAAAGTTCACCAGCAGAAATATGAACTAAGTTTAAATCGTGGTGCAAGCAATACTGCATTTAACAAATTAATTGCCCTTGCATTTGCCGAGAGTGGACGCCGCCATCTTGTATCTCGAGACTCGATCTGAGAGACTAGAAGATCAACTGCTACATGTAGTTGTATCAATGACGCAAATATCGTTAGTTGGTAAGAGGAAGTGGAAGTACTATTTAGTGGCACATAGCTACCTATATTATTTATAAGTTAAGATCAATATCAGTAACCAACGAATCGGCCAAACTAATATCATATTCTCGACGAAAATGGTTGGGTTCCTGTTACTCGCGGTTCAATTAAACAATTTACAGGTGCTTTTCAGTTATCTACAAGGAGTAGGTCAGTGTGAACCCACAGTGGGCCCTCTCACAGAGGGGAGGGCTATGTCCCAGCAGTGTGAACATTATAGGCTGATTATATAGTCGGCCAGTAAGTCAGATACTAATTGCCGTTTCACAACGTCTCTCGATCTCGATGGAGAAGAACGGGTAAGAAACTCCACGGCATGGACACTTACTTATTTAAATCAAGTTATTATTATAATCCTCAAGTGCATTGTTTGCTTTAAAATAGCACACAGCTTTGGAGGTTCAATTACATTAGTTCAATAAGGGTAAAAAAAAATTGGCTTAATAATCTGTATAGAGCAGTCGTGGCCCAGTGGTAACGTAGTAAGTCGTGGGTTCGAACCTACGACTTATAACCCAGCCAGACGCTTTACTTTGTGTAAATAATTTCATCACTACGGTCTCAAAACGGTGAACGAAAACATCGTGAGAAAACCGGCATGTCCTAGAACCAAAAGTTCAAAGATATGTGCATCTACCAACCCGCACTGGGCCCGCGTGGTAGATTACAGCCCACTTCCTCTCTAAGAGAGGAGGCCTGTGTCCCAGCAGTTGGTAAATTATTGAAAGTACTTCAGAAAGTAGCTGTTGATTGCAGATAAATAGGCGAAAGCTTCGTTTATCCTGTACATTTTTTTATAAATACCTTTGCCCCACACTAGGAATTTCTCCTGTATCGTGGGTGCGTTTACAAACACTTAAATTCACATACACAAACAGCCAGACCTGGAACAACTACTTGTAGACCATACAAATATTTGTTCCGTACGGGAATCGAACCCGCGACACGCAGCGCAACAGTCAATCGCTTAACCATTGCGCCAACCGTGCCGTCAAATGCCTTTAATCTTTGTCTCCTTCAAACTTGTTCCTACGAAACAAGATTAAGTAGTTTGTGAATTAGCACTGGAGCTGGATCCAACCAAATAACCCATAGATTTTCTTCCTCATTTAACTTTTGCCGTTTCGTCACGACGTTCAAGATAAGTTTGTAAGTAAAGGGATATGTCAACTTTCGCATATATGCTTATTCTATACTACTAATGTTATAAGCGTGAAAGTTTGTATGGATGAATGGATGGATGGATGTTTGTTACTCTTTTACGCAAAAACTACTAAACTGATTTGGGTGAAATTTGGCACACGGCTAGTTTATAACCAGGATTAACACATAGGATACTTTTTATCCTGATATTTCACGGGATCGAAACTTATGCGGGTGAAACCGCGGGGCGCACCTTGTGATTTATATATTTTTGCAGATTTTTGTGAGTAACAAAATCTTATAGAAGGTTATATGAGGAAATAAGTAAGTTTTCATGGGGGTAGGACGGTCTGGTTGCGGAAGGCGAAGGACAGGGTGTTGTGGCGTAGCCTTGGAGAGGTCTGTGTCCAGCAGTGGGCTGCGATAGGCTGAGTTGATTGATTGATTGTGCGCGGAAACTACAGAACGCCTCTTGTTTGCTCATAGTTAATTTATTTAACTAAAGAAGTAAAGTAATGATTAAAGAATGCATACAAACATTTCACCTACCTTTTTATACATATAGGTATAGGTTTAAATTAAATTCGCTAGCAAAAGCAGTAGTACTTGAAACTTATCAAATCTTGGTTTTTTTGTTTTGTCGTAATTAGATACCGATATCTCATCCATCACGTCTGCGGAGTTTCGCTAGCTTATTTCATCTAACCCTGCATACTTACCTAAGTAAAATAACCATGGTACCAAAGTAATGTTTAACCGCAGTCACGCAATGCATGGTATATTATGTTTTAGTGCCTTCGCTGATATTCCTTTTACGTTGTCATATCGTTGTTTTACTGCCTATTTTTACTATATAATTATAAAATTGTATAGTAAAAATTATATAGTTATACATGGCTTTACGTGTTATAAAGCTAGTAAAGCCATGTATAACGAAACAACGGAAAGTTACATAAATGTATAAGAACAGCCGAAAGGTTATATCGATCAGGTTAAGCTAAGCTTGCCGCGGTTAGTACATGGATTGGTGATTATCTTTACATTCCGAGACCTCTCCATGCCTCGAAAAGCACGTTCAGGCGTTATGGGTCGTCAGAAGGCCGAAACTCTGAACCGAACCAGTCTTACCATAGAAGTGTTACCTAGTAACTGGGTTGTGGAGGTCAGATAGGCAGTCACTCCACGTAAAATACTTGTACTCGGCTGCATCTGGTTAGACTGGAAGCCAACCACGAAAAAAGGCTACGCAGATGATGAGTTAAATAATGACACCGGCAAAAACTTCTAAATAAAAGCTGAATAGTCAATTCACTTTCTATTTACTATTTAATATTCATCCACATGAGGGAAACATAAAAAATGTTACTATTACCTTCGTATGCAAAATACGCGCCGGAACGTCGAGTTTCGGACACCAGCCCGTTCAGTCGCTTCTACTCTGCTAAAGAACACAAGTAACAAGCTTGCAGTCCATTTTCATTATTTGGCTTTGTAAAAACAATTTTCACATTATCTACTTTGCAACTTTCACGACTTTCGAAAAAAATCTAAACTACCCTTTTTCAACTATAAACGTTTGCAACAAAGGCCATAAACAAAAAGTGTTGCTTGCATATAATAGGTACTTAGTTGTACTTACTTACATAAGGATAGTCCTGAAACAAGTAAAGTTCTTCCTACATGGCGCTATACATATATCCATTTACGCTTTACGCGATCAAAACGTCCCCGGATCTTCAAGACATTTCATAATATAGGTACTCGTGTTACTCTTTTGTCTGTTACTACGCTGTTCTGAATTGCGTCGGGAAGATTTATACTATACGAAGATATTCATATTCATGCAAACGTAGTGATAAAGGGTGTATTCTTTTTTGTGTTTATTTCTGTTTGTTAATCTGTTAAGACATTTTTACACGTACATTTTTGGTCAATATTTTAAAACTAGCTGGTATTTCCCAGTTGACTGATCCCTGAGAAAAAATGGTGAAATAAACTTCTGTTTTAGACGTAATTATAATTTGACAGTGGGCGCATGGTTATATAACTGATGAATAGTGGGCACCGGTTTTAGGCATGGATAATTAAAAAATATTTTACTGACATAATGACAAGTAAATTACTAACAAATATTGTACCTACTTTGAACTTCAAACATACCGTTCTGATACCGATACCGTTTTGTATGCAACCAGTATTTTTCATTCTAAGTGAATAATTGTATTCTGTTTTTGAGAAGAGAGTTATCTTTAACCATAATTCCCCGATGTACTGCTAGCCATTGCAATAAAATTATTATCTTACTGTGTTGGAATTTGAGCTGTCTACGACAGAAAAACACCAAAACTAGCGTGCCAAACATTCTCAGTAATGGTTTTCCTTATTGAGTGTAAAATCAAATTCCCACGCCAAAATTATTTGGGTCCAAAATACAGCCAGTATCGAATGCACAAGGCAAGTTATTTACGGACAAACTGAATGTTTTAACGGCTCGGGGCGTCCCCAACTTTGCGCCAACGATGGTGTTGCTATCCGAAACTTATGTTTCGTTTTCTGAATACGGACGAGCACAGTGCAGATTGCGAATGTTTTGTTTCTTTTTTAGACAGTAACATGTATATTATTTATGTTTCTTTTTTTGATAAAAGTTTTGTTACCATCGGTGAATTTTTCATGAGTGTTTTGAGGAGAGAACTTTATATTCTGCTGCCGATTCTACTTTACTTGATTCGTCCATTATGACAGTCACATAGTTACAAACACGTATATGTAAACATAACATCATGCCTGTATTTTCCGAAGGAATAGGCAGAGTTGGACCTACAATACACCCATAATTCGCCAGTTATGTTTAAGTCCTACGTAGTAGAGGGCGAGCCTATTGAAAAAAAGAAAGAAAATACGTTTATTTGCGGTAAACATGACGCAAAAAAGAACACAAAACAAAAAAAAAAGAAAGGGTTGGGGGAAACATGCGTCACATCCACGCAAAACGGCTATCGCTCAGCATTATGCTGCGACCCTATGCAAGACAGAGCCCCAGAGCTGGTTTTCAGCTGGTTGCCGTCAACTGGGCATAAATCCAGACTCCTGGCTGCTGCTGAGAAGTTCCAGATGGAAAAGCCCAATTATTCTTTGCCGGACCCGCACCCTAATTGCGTAACACACGATCAATCGGAATCAGAATCATTTTGAAGCAAATTGCTAATCCTCATAAGTTCGAAAAATTTGTCTGCTCAACACGTAGTTAACGCAATGAATGTTGTTGAACTGTCAAAATGAAACCGATTCCGATTGATCGTGTGTTACGCAATTAGGGTGCCGATCATGATAGTCATACCTTTAATTACTCTCGATCGTTGGGGACAAATATATCTTCATCTAAAGGTAAATCGTCTAAAGGTAAATCGATACTTACTTCAATATGTGAACACTATAATTATATACATTTAAACCTGCTATAACATTTAAGTTTTCCTGTGTTCGAAAAGTAAAGGCGTTATCTTAACTAGTTCCAGAAACTAAATTAAATGACTATTTTAATGTCTGTACGGTGTGAACAACATCCTTTGTTAATAACGATTTTCAATTTGGGGTGTGTAGTATTTGCGTGACCATCCGGTATCAACGGTTCGCAGGAAGTTGGTCAGCCTTTGTGTGTGTATCAGGCTCTTTGTTCGACTAAATTTAGATTGGAATTAGGTGTTATGATGTCCGATAACATGTATGATGGGCAGATTTAGATTTGGACAGTGTTTAGAGTGCTGGTTTTAGATATAAATTTACTCTGTAGATAATGATCTCGAAACTTTATAATATAAGCCAATAATGTGTAAGTAGCAGTGAAAAGCAGACATGATTTGATGATTAAAGGCAGGCTGCAGTCATATCAGTTACCTAACTTGTTATAACTGAACCTATGAGCCATAACAGCATAAATGCATATTGAAAACAGCATTGTGAGGGCTCACAATGCTGTTTTCAATATGCATTTATTGTGATAAAACTATATTCTTTTCTTCAAATAATGATTAAAATTGAATATCTTTATATTATATAAGCTAACATTTTAAATAATAATACATATGTGCATGTGAAAAAATAAGCAAAAGAATCATAGGGCATCAAAAAATTCGTCCGCATCGCTGTCAACAGAAACAGTGCCCAAAAGGCTGGCAGCATTGCCACGTTGTATGGCGATGCTAATTCTTTGGCCAAGAAACAGGCCAGCCCTCTGGTCACGTGAAGAGTCTACTAACCGCTTGGCAATATCTCGAAAAACCAAGTGGGCACTCGGACCCCATGGCCCTAATGTTTCAACCCCAAACGGCTCGAACATATAACTTCCAATCAGGTTGGAAATTTCGCCGTTTGAGGTTTTCTGCACCAGCAGCAGCCGCTCCAGCACAGCCCACCGTGCTAGGAAGATGGGATAGCGCAAGGGGCCGACACATGTTGCATCCCACACCAAAGGCCTGCCTAACTTCTAGGGCATTATGGTCATTCCGTCTGGTCTCTTTCCATCGTTGCGTGCCAGGCCGTTGGGTTCTGAAACAGCTGGCATCCCGGCGGTGACAAGAGCACGACGGATGATGTCATTAATGCTGGCGTGCCGTGCTATTCGACCTGCGCTTCTACTGCAGGATAGGCCATGGTGTCCAAGGCAGTCGACAGCTTCACCACACTGACAGCGATGCGGACCCCCACAAGGAGCGCCCAAACGCAGACAGGTAACGAGCCGGAAGGTGGTGTCACCCAGCTTAGTGCCTATATTGGGTGAAGGGAGTGCTTGGAGACAGAGCCCCGACTCCCACTCACCCACAGATAGCAGGCGGGCACGCTCAGCAGTATTGGTGGACGTATTGATAAGTTTATTCCGTACCAACCTGCAGAGCGGCTCATCCCACTGTCTCTTTCCAGCCGCTTTCCAGAGTCAACCAGGCAGGGGGCTAAAATTTTCCCGGTCAACTTTTCAGTGCTCTGGACAGAGGACAGGAATGCCGTAAGCTAATACTGGTAATTTTACGGACGCCGAGGCCACCAAAACGGATGGGTAGTGTGGCTTGAAGCCACGCTCGGTCCTCCAAGGCCACATTTAAAATGGTTGTTAATGTGCTGCGAATAATATGGTCAATTTTGTCCAACAGATGTGGTTGCTTCCATAAAGGGGAAGAATGTAGAAAATAAATAAAATTTGGACCAAAACAACAGTATCTAATTAGGGTGAATGCCGAATGTAAATTAATTTTGGAGTCTGTCCGAAATGTCGTTGAAATTTTTAATTTTTTCATCAATAAAAGGTGAAAAACTGTCTTTTTCACCTTTTATTCTAAATTATTTTAAAAATTATATTCTAAAATTAATAAATTTTATTCTAAAATTGGGGAACCTAGGAGGTGTAGTGAACTTTTGTCTAAAATTTTGATTTGTGGGGCTATTGCATTAAATTTATGTATAGTCAATTGTCTGTCGCTAATGTCAGAAAGGTAAAGTTCACATTTTGAGGGGTTAAGGTCCAAGCCAATAGATTGAAATTCCTGTTAAAGGAGTTGTAAATCTTCCAAAACAGTGTCTATATCACCTCCTATCGTTCCATCGTCCAAATATCACACATTAAATTTTGAATTTAGTTTCTGTTTTTCTTCAATATATTTTCCTCGTTCTAGTTACAACGCAGAAACACAAAACAGCTTAATTCCTTTCCTTTATTTCTTTAAACAGAATAGAACTGACGAATAAAAGAAAAACGAGTATTTAATGACCCAAATAAAAGTCAGCGGGAATAAGTTTAAGTTAATTATACGCCCGTGCCAATTATTCTCTTCTGTAACAGCCAATCACTCTTCAAATTAGAGCCAGCGTTGAGTTACGATGTTACTTAAGAAAATTATTCTAAGATCCATTTAATTGTTATAAAATTCCACTGAGTTGAATTAATGTAAAATTTGTCCTGCACGTGACGAGGAATTTCCTAATAATTTCTAATGAATTTTGAAATCAAATTGTTACATAAACTTCCGTATTGTGAAGATTTATTTTTGAATAAGTAAAGCAACTTCATGTTTATTATTTTAATGAATAATATTCAAGTTTAAAAAGTCAGTTTGGATTTCGTCGAATTCTATGTTCATGCATTTGCATGAACATTGTGAACGTATACGTAACGAAACGTAACTAAAAAGTCACAAAAAGTCATCTTCAGAAAATAAATTGCCTATTATGCCGAGATGCTCCCGTTTTTATTAACATATCTATTCTGCCGTACTTCAGAACATCTCAATCTCAAACATAACGTACCCAAACCAAAAGTTATTTGAATAAAAACCTCAAATGACCCACAGATGACAGCCATTATTAATTTACTCAAAAAAAAAAAAAAAAAAAACTAATCGCCTTCATAAAACTGCATTTTGAACTTTGAAACCGCTTGAAATGATCGTTATACCTACTCGAAAAATTGATAGCGCCACTAACTCACATTTTTGTTCGTAAAAATGCCATATTTTATAGGTAACACTGATTCAGCTGGTAGTGAATCAGTCGGCATGAATATTCATCGGAATAAATTCCAGGTAGTTATATGTCAGACAGTAAATTACATAGAATTTATTTTTGTGAGAAAACTTTTACAGCTAACAGCTTCCTTTTGCTGACTCTTACATGTGGCTAAAAGATTGGGTGTTAAAATATTGATGTATGGCTCGAAGTTTCATCATAACGCCTGTGTTCCCTGAAGGTAGGCAAAGGTGTATAGAAACAGTATCTTCCCTTATTTCTCCAGAGGGGGTGAGCTTGGCAACCAAGCAACGAGGGCAATATAATTTTTAGGGTGTCCCTTATTTTTCAAAGTTTTAATTTTACATCGCATAGGCTATTGGCGCCGATTCCCTTGTTCACAAACTAAACGGAATTTAAGTTCAGTGCATCTTTGTCTATTGCATTAAGAAAAGGACAGAAGATAAATATTAGTTTAGTCCTGTCCTGTCCTGTGAGCCATTATTTTATTGATTTGGGCCTAAAACACCCGAAAACAATTTTTTTACTTATTTGGAACAGTGCAAGCCGTGGCGATTCACACGCAAATCCAACCCGCGTCCAATACATGATTTTATTTCTTTAAGTATGTAGGTTTTAACAAACACTGACACGACAATCATATTAAAAAAAAAAAAATCGACGAGGTCGGCTTTTTCTATCTGACTACTCTGAGAAGAAAGGTCGAAACAAACTCAGAGGTCACAGTCTCTTTTAACGTCCAGACATAATCTTGGTCAGATCATGTGGAGACCATGTAGATTGGTGTCTGAAATGGTCTAATAGGTCCCTACTAAAACTTGTTGTATTTGTATTAATTGTAACACAATTTTATTGATTGCCTCATTGGGCTATTTAGCTGGGCTACGTTAGATTCCCGGGTCGTGTACTGGGTTTTTCGTTCTGGAATTTCTAAGTAGGAGTCAGGTTGATTGCAATAGGCTCGCCCACACACACGTTAAGTTAGTTATTATGTTCAGCTACTGTTCTATTATTTTGTTCCTTTTATCCGTCAGTCTCTTTAACGACGCGTCGTATATAATTTCAGGATCTTCAATAGCTCTAAACAGTGGTGGATGACGCTATAAATTCTTATACATGGTTATGTCCGTACGGAGCGATATTTTGTCATGCGGAGCACGCTGTTGTTGGCACAATGTATGTCACTTCTAGTTTTGGGTACATAATAGACGTGTTTGTTACAATGTGTTATTTAAAATTTTCTGTCTACTGTGGTGGTTTGCCACTGCGCAACTTTTCCGCTGAATCTGACCAATCTGTCATCGTTTGGGCCGAGCCTAATTTACTTTGATACTGCTCTTTTTAACCCCCGACGCAAAAACGACGGGGTGTTATAAGTTTGACGTGTCTGCGTGTATGTGTGTGGGGGTGTGTGTGTGTGTATATGTCTGTCTGTGGCATCGTAGCTCCCAAACGGATGAACCGATTTTGATTTTGTTTTTTTTGTTTGAAAGGTGAATTTGTCGGGAGTGTTCTTAGCTATGTTTGATGAAAATCGGTCCAAGATGGCTGCCGCCACAAAATGGCGGATTACATATTTTTTCACAACTCCCTCATTATGGGTATCAAATGAAAGGGCTTGACTAGTAGAATACTATACACTATGATAAATTTAAATCCAAGATGGCCGCCACCACAAAATCGCGAATCACCTTTTTTTTCACAACTTTCGTTTTTTAAATGTTTTTTTTAAATTTTTTATAATGGGTCTAAGCAGTAGTTTTACTTGCCTTAATGTATAAAAATACATAACGTTTTCTACTGCTTACCAATGCCAATCAACTGCATAATCAGCCTATAATGTTCCCACTGCTGGGACACAGGCCTCCTCTCAGTGAGAGGGATTGGGCCGTAATCCACACGCTGGCCCAGTGCGGGTTGGTAGATGTCACATGTCTTCAAGTTTTTGATTCTAAGACATTTCCGGTCCGGTTTCCTCACGAGGTTTTCCTTCATCGTTTTTGAGAACAGTGGTGATGAAATAATTTATTCAAACTAAAGCGTCTCTCAGGATTTGAACCTAAGACCTACAAATCGTAAGTTGCGAATCAACTGTAGCAATAGGTAATTAGTTCTGAAAGCTAATAACTAATAGCCTTCTGTATGTTTGACACTTGACATTCACATAACACTTTACCATCTATGGCAGCTGATTAGATAATGATAGGAACCTAGTATCAATAATTAAGTTAGTAATTCTAGGTTTGAGCCGTAGTACGCAAGGCTACACATCAAACTATACATAACCAGTATAAGCTGACTTCTGATTGTACGAAAAACGTATACAATGCGAGGTCAGCTAAAACTGGAAATGTGTCTTGTGACTGCTTGATGTGTTGCCGCGTGTACCTGTAGTTTACGCCTTCTGACGCATGGCAGCACTAGTCGTTCTCATGTTTTCGTTTATTATTTACGTGTTGGTTTTGTCACCCTGAATTTTAATACGGTTTTGTGTAGGTTGTTTAATGTTTTGGGCCTAACAAGTTCGTTAGTTGACAACGACGTCATAGTTTCTGTTTTTCAAAGTTTACTGTCAGAAGATAATATTTTGTATGTATGGTCGGTATTTCCATGTGTCGGTCTGAGCTCAAATGAATGTCCATTCGCCAAAGAAGAAAGTTGTGCGCTTTGACCACGCTTTTCTCCCTTCTCAACTCTCCCAATCCTCCTTCTTATCTCGTATCTCACTTCCAATATTTATGTTCTTCACACGCTAAGAATCTGCATTCTTCTAACAATCTTCTCTTACTCTGTCCGTCTCATACGTCTGACTTTGTTCATTCTTCTTTTCATATTCAGTTTATTCTTCTTTGGAAGACGCTTCCTCTTGATATCAGGACGGCCAGCAGTTGGTATGCATTTAAGCGGAAATTGCAGAGTTATTTTCAAAACAAATCTTCAAAAAAATAGCGTAGAGTCATGTCAACACTTCTCTCCCTTGATTTTATATATATACACATATATATATTATAAGTAGGTATATATTATAGTAATAGTATGTATGTATATACATATAACCTATTTATGTATTTGTGTACCTCGTTTTAAGAGTTTTTTTTTATCATTGTCCCTCTCAATCAAAGCACCTGCCATCTAATCTCTTCACCACCCTTGGTTGACTGGTAGAGAATGCCTGAGGCATTAAGTCCACCTTTGTACCTTTTTGTGCGAAAAGTTTAAATAAATAAATATTTCGCAGGTCGTCCTAGGGGTTGGATGCTTATCCGGGCTATCCTGTGGATGCCTTATAAATAAGTCCTACAGCCAGGGCAAAAAAACTTATAATCTAAGTGTCTTTAAACTTGCTTTTATTGATTTATCTCGTCATTGTGTATTCTAGGTTCCATTTATAGACCATCAGATTAGAAATTCAATAAATATCACAGTTCTTCTAGAAATTATAGTAGTTATTTTATCAGTGAATAATCCAGTCTTGAAAGGTACCTATTCCCTTATTGCCTACCAAATCTACAAGTTCAAGTTATACCACTTTATCTAAAGTAAGTAAAATTGATCAAAATTACCTTCATTGGATGATAACTTTGTCTATGTAATGACGAAGTTATAGGTACTATAGAGATTATAGCCTATTTGGTGCTAAAATGCAACCTTTATGAATACTTTGAAAAAACAACGGTTGGACTGAGATTTGGCTGAGAAGCTAAGTGACATGAATAAAAATGTAAAACCATCTTCTAGGTATAATTTTTAAAATAATATTACAAACTGGTTTTATTTTCGTCCCGGTACTAAGAGCTCGTAAAGCTCTCACAGTACCTATAGGTAAATAGTATTTTTTTACCTACCAAGACAACACGTACCTGAACACCTCAATGTCGTATTGGGTTCATTTCGAAGAATCTAAATTAAGCCTACTTTCGGTTCAACAATCCACAAATTCAAAATGATCTCTAAACATCTTTCAGCTAGCCAAAACATACAAACTCTACTAAAATCAGGCTCTGTATATTCTTGACGCGTCCGTAGCAAGTTTAAAGCCGACATGATGGCTAACATTAGCCGCGAGGAGACATTATCGTGTTGTAAACCGGAGATTTAACGGCGTCAGGTAACATACTGGTACTATTGTACTAACCGCTGGGGATTCCACCGCACAGGTTAGTTGAAGCAAATTGTAGAAGAAAGGATTTAATCATAGAAGCGTGTGAAAGCGGTTGGATACATTTGTTGATAGTGTTTTGTTTCTGGCTGATAGAAAAAAAGTAGTTTGATTTTTTAATAAAACACCCTTCTTCGTTTAGAAATTGATGATTTTGTATTGGGCATGAGGTCGTGGGCTCGAAATAAAAGAAGTCCAAATATGACCACGGTTGTGAAAAACATCGTGAGGAAACTTCGACTTATAACCGTTGGAAATGGTTAACAGACTACAAAGCGGGTACTGGCTTTGAGATACGCTCATGTCATTGATTATTCCTTCTCTGCATGACAAAAGGGCTTTGCTTTGCAGTGGATCAGGTACAGGCTAGAAATCTTTTTAGTTCGTTGACGAGTGATGGATTGAAGACGAAATACGAACGCATTCACGGCATTGGTGGATTTCTGCTAATTTTGTGTTTCTTTACTTCTTTAAAAACTCGTAGAATGCAAGTCATTTGATGCAAACTTTGCTCGCACCGTACGATTTAAAGAAATGTCCCTATAATAAGTTTTATACAAACTCTTTGTAAGAAAAGATTTCAGTAATCTCCAAACCTCAATCAAATAAATCGCATCGTCCATTTTGAGGGCCTCTTTACGATTTCCTGTTATGAAAAACGTAATAAATTAGGTCCACTTTATGCTTTGTTGTAGCTAAAGACGATTCTTAAAAAAGATGGAAGGTTTCACAAGGAAAACCTGAAAATAATTTGAATTTCAATGTTGAAATCATACTTTGAAATTAATGATACATTATTAAGTCTGGAAGTAGGTTCGTACTTCAAACATTTTTACACATCAATCATATTTTAAAAACTAGATGAGGTCGGCGTTTCCTATCTGACAAGAAAGGCCGAAACAAATTCAGAGGTCACAATCTCTTTTGAAGTCCTAACATAATCTTGGTCAGATCATGTGCAGACCATGTAGAGTTCTTAGGTTTTTCTTGGCTTTGTTCAAAATTATCACTTGTAGTATTATGAGGTTTATGAAAACGAGAGAATCAGATGAGATGATAACTGCTATAGTAAAAACATTAGCCAGGCAGAAAGGTTGGGAATGAGACTGACGGCACAAGGTACGCCTGACGGACTTCTAGGTCTACTAAGTCCAATGAGATATTAGAAGCATCGAGTCATCAAATGGGGAACCTTTTTACATTTGGAAGTAAACTGAGCCCATCACCAAATAGGTTGTTCTAAATATTTTTGAAAAATATCATCATCATCATTTTATTAATCGTCATCTCGGTCCTCACCCCCTTTCTAATAATATTATCATTCACACAGTCCCAACCATCGTTTCTTTGGTCTTCCCCTACTCTTATAGACATATTTTTGAAACATAATGACATTTAAACAACGCCGCTAAAGAAGTTTTCACCTTAAAAACTGTGTGGTTGCACTCCGGGAGTGCCGGCAGAAGTGAAAACTTGAATATTAACGTTGTGCATTTTTGATATTTTGGAATGCGGTCTACTCTCCCTCCGTCTTACGAATTTTCGATCAGGTCACGTGTCCTGACGCGAGCTCCGTCTTACGAATTTTCGATCAGGTCACGTGTCCTGACGCGAGTTTAACATTTTTTACCCATCACAAAAAACTCTCTCCGTCTTACGAATTTTCGATCAGGTCACGTTTCCTGACGCGAGCTCCATCTTACGAATTTTCGATCAGGTCACGTGTCCTGACCGAGTTTAACATTTTTTACCCATCACAAAACAACTCAGAACAACTTTTACTACGAGACCAACCCAGAAATCGTGAAAAAAAAAATAAGTTGATCCATAGATTTATGTTCGCATAACTCGACATAATGTATGTATCCACTGATGTTTTTTTCACGATTTCAGGGTTGGTCCCTTAGTAAAAGTTGTTCATAATGATGAGTACATGACCCCTTTTAAGGATTAAAACGATCAAAATTTAATGGTGTATATCATGAATTCATGATACACAATATTTCAACAACGAACCTATACTACGGAATTTTGGAGCAGTCCGATAGATAATTTAGTTCTCTCTCACCATCTTCATCAACCACAGCCCGACTTCACCCACTCCTGGGCATAGGCCTCTCTCTCAATCCAGACGGTCCTGAGCCAGCCTCATCCAGGTTCTACCCGCGATGGTAACAATTTCGTCCGCCCGTCTCGCCGCCGGATGACCGACACTTCGTCTTCCAGTCCTTGAATGTCACTGCTGGTCACTGCCTTAATGCACCTGTCACCACTGCGCCTTGCCAGATGTTCTGCACAACTCCATTTGAGTTCGTAATTCGTTCCATTAAGTTCCTCATTGCCGTCCTTTATTTCAATCATTCCTTTTATTCTGTAGCAAACATAAATTATTTCAGTCATAAGATCGATAGTACTTTAGGTTGACCTTTTGCAAAATATAAAGACTAGGTCCTTATATTTTTATGAAACTAGAAAAAGGATAAAGAACTATAAGTTTCGTTGTAGACAGTTGCCTATAAAATCATTATTCTTATTTTTAGGGTTCCGTACACAGAGGGTGCCAACGGTACCCTTTTACTAAGGCTCCGCTGTCCGTCCGTCCGTCCATCCGTCGGTCCGTCTGTCACAGGGCTGTATTTGTTGAACGGTAATTGGTAGACACTTGATTTCATAAAGTGTCTACTACCATGGCCGCTATAACAATAAATAATAAAAATAAAATAAATTAAAAAATTTAAGGCGGTGCATGCAAGCCCCATGCGAAAAACGCTTGTTTTTTAATAAGTACGCAAAAAAAAATCCACTCTTAAATATTGTAGTTTTTTTATCTCAAAATGCGACGCGCACTTTACTTGTAGTGACCAAGTATAAAATCACGCTGTGAATGTGTGCGTGAAGACGAGCAGCGTAAGTACATAACAAACACACGCACTTCCGACTTCGCTATCGTCTCGGACGGTATCGATGGCGCCTGCGCCTACACACACAATCACGGCGTGTTTGTACACGTGAGATAAAATACTACACGGGGTGGTACGGAACCCTTCGTCTGCGAGTCCGACTCGAAATTGACAGCATTTTTTAGCAAAAATAAGTATAACTAAGTAATTGATTTCTTTTATATTTCTATGAGCAGCCAAGATATCATTATTAATCAGCACATAAATATTTTTTTGTGTCGACACATAAAACTAAGATTAAAATGGATTATTCTTGAAACACAATTTGGCTAGCTAAGCCTATTACTTAACGAAAATAAAATCTCTTCTCAATAAATTCTTAAACAAATAGGTACCTATTCTTCTAAATTAAGTCTGTTTTTAATTTAGCTTACACACTGGGTCGCTGCAAAAGTAACATTTGAATTCAATTTTGGTATTTCACTTTTTTTTTATAATTACACTTTCGATACTTTTCAATCAAAGTACTAATTATGTTGCTTTATTGGCGTAATTTGATTGAGACTCGTAGTTTTAAAAGTTTCAAAATAAATCCATCGGAATATTTAAAATTAATAAAGTAGGTATCTGAAATAATAAGTTATTGCAATTATTATTATACTCCTTCGGCGGCGGCGTGCGTGTATAAACACAACCAAGTCGCAGTTTCATCTCGGCGACAAACAAATGTCAAAAACTGGTCAAAATGTAGGGAAATTAGGGGTATTTTTGACAGATTGAGACTGAAATCAGACTGTGAACGTTCTTAAAATTACGGGAATTGCCCCTCAGATGTATGAACGTAAACAAAGCTAAAGGAGTATGTAAGGATT
The DNA here is from genome assembly GCA_947507525.1 of Apamea epomidion. Classification (NCBI taxonomy): domain Eukaryota; kingdom Metazoa; phylum Arthropoda; class Insecta; order Lepidoptera; family Noctuidae; genus Apamea; species Apamea epomidion. The sequence continues at coordinate 8,030,007 of OX382238.1, read as the reverse complement.
GTAGCAAATTCAATTCAAAATCAAAGTAGGCTGAGTATCTTTTTGAACGTCAAAATGATATAAGACAGTCCCCAAAATGCCTCTGCCCTTCACCACTTCCTAGTGCTTTAGCTGGGCAGAAGATGTGTCTCAGCAGTGGAAACATTATAGGTTGAATATCTATGTGTGTATTATGCAATATTTTTAAGCTCATAACATATTTTCTAAATCCATTTAGACATCACTGATTTACGCGTGAAGGAAAAAGGTCTCGACAAACTTATATTTGAAATATTTTTAAGTTAACATGCAGTGAACAACTGTGGTTATCAATGCTTCGTTTCTGCCTGTTTGAAAAGAGGCCTGTGCCTTGCAGTGGGGCAATTACAGGCCGGTATTGTTATTCCTTTGTTATAAAGCGCTCGCTTCCCTCCCCGTTCCACGAAACGTGTATAAAAAATTCATACACTTGGTACCTAATCCATCATGGCGGATTACTTTATGAAGCAGTGTCGAATGATTGAAACTGAAAACAAAATGTTCTATTAAGGGAAATTGGAATAAAAGGGGAGAGAATCAATCCGAGGAGTTGTATTCTCCTCGAGTTTGAATTGGCCTCAAATGTTATGATTTCATTAAATAGCCTTTATTGCCACACGGGCCGGTGGCCCGTGTTGCTCTATGTTGGAAGACTCTCACTCGATTGCGTACCCAAGTAGGGCGCTGCAGACACAACTTGTCGAAATGGGGGATTACTGACTACCAATACCCAGTGCGAGTCCGGTGCCTCTAATCAGACCATGCCCCACTTGCTGACCTGCCCTAAGTGCCCGTTCACCTGCACCTTGGATGACTTAACGAATGCCACTGATGCCGCAATCAACGTGGCCACCTACTGGTCTCAAACAATATAAAATATCGAAGGAGAATAACGTCAACACCAAAAGGAGAAGATTAAATAGTCATTCAATTCTACTATCCTACTAATATTATAAATGTGAAAGTTTGTATGGATGGATGGATGGATGAATGGATCGATGGATATTTGTTACTCTTTCACGCAAAAACTACTAAATGGATTTGGATGAAATTTGGCACACAGATGGTTTATAACGAGGATTAACACATAGGATATTTTTTATCCCGATATTCCCACTGGATCGAAACTTATGCGGGTGAAACCGCGGGGCGCAGCTCGTGATCGTGATGGACACGGTGGAGCATACGGTTGAGGTCTGCATGGCTTGGGCGGAGCACCGCTGTGTCCTCGTGGCGGCGTTCGGCGGCGCGATTTCTCGCGTCCGGCCCTGGTCCAGGCCATGGTACGGAGCGAGAGTGCATGGCAGGCCGTCACCTCCTTCTGCGAAGCAGTAATGCTCGCGAAGGAGGAGGCGGAGCGCGTGAGGGAGAGGCAATCTCTGCGTCCTCATGCCCCTAGCCGCCGCAGGAGACGCCCTGGACGGTAGTCAACAGCCGACTCCCGGCCACCGTAGGCGCGGGCTTTCGGGCGGCGAGCAATGGGCAGCTCGCCGCCCGGTAAGGACCAGGCCCGGATCGACGGCGCGTTGTGTTCCCCGCGCGCCTCAAAGATATGTCAGCACAAACTGACGGGGCCTGCTAGGGCCGATGCCTGCCAGGGCTGCGGGTTGTTCGAAAGAGATACCGTGGCCCCTGGCACAGGCAAATGAAGGAACACTGGTAGGTTTTAGTCATTAAAAGTCAGACACGCCCTTCCGCTCAGCCCAGAGCGGGAAATAGCCTCTTCATTTGATGATTTCCCACCCAAAAAAAGGATCACATGTTGATGTCAAATAGACCTTCCTCGAGAATTGGGCTACCAAATGCAAAAAAATATTTTTCAAATCCGACCGATAGTTTTAGAGATTAGCGCTTTCAAACAAACAAACTCTTCAGCTTTATTATCAGTAAGCTTACTTAGCCCGAAAGTCTGACAACCAGTCTTACCAAGGGGTATCGTATTATCCAATAACTGGATTGTGGCGGTCAGATAGGCAATCGCTCCATGTAAAATACTGGTATTCAGCTGCAACCGGTTAGACTGGAAGCCGACCCCAACATAATTAGTAATAGGCTAGGCAGATGATGAAAGAGATAGATAAATAAATATTTGTTACGGCCGCGAATAATATTTAGATCAACATACAACCAGATACTGCCCTGCAAACTGCAAAAAACGTAAGAAAATTTGAATTTCGCGGGCTACCCTATCGCTTTTGCCTTAATCTTACATATTAGATATACCTACATTTTTTGTGTGAATATAAAGGCTTATGAGAATATGAAAGAATGAGAGGCATGTTTTGGTTGAATATCTTATAATATTAATATTTGGTACAAAGAGATTTTTGTATTATGAAAAAAACTAGTACCTATCGTGTAGAATTTGTTCATTGCTAATATTTTTTGTTCGATATTTTTTTTTTTTTTTTTTAATTTTAGATCTGCGATGACTGACGCACTGAGTGACGACTGGCTCTCAATTCGCGAATAATCCTATTATAATATCATAAATGTGAAAGTTTAGATGTTTGTTATTCATTCACGCAAAACCGGTTAAACGGGTTTGGATGAGAAATTTAGCAGCACACAGATAGTTTATACACTGGATTAACAAATGGGATACTTTTTATCGCTTTTTATCCACGTGGGCGGAGCCGCGGGGAAAAGTCAGTTAATTATATTTAAGAAAGAGCAGAAGCTTTTATCACTCTGGCAGGTACCTAATTTCTCGTAATTATCACTAGACATAAGAACTCTAACGGCAAAGTGAAAAATGCTGCATCAAATATTATTTATTTACAACCATTATTATTTATTAGCAAAACATTTATGTATTCAGTGAATATCAACCGTCTTACGTGTGTAAAAGTCGTACCAAAAAGTCTCATGCATCAAGATTAAAATATTATACTAATTATTTTTATAATTTTGTACGACATTACGGCTCGGGGATTTAATTTTGAACAGTGAATTTAATTTTAAGTAAAAAAGTGTTGATGTTGTTTTATTCCCTTTACATGACGTTCGGTTTCAAATGGATTTATTTTATTTATTTATTTTATTTCAATTAATATAACCTTGAATTTTGAAAGTGTCATGATCACGTCTTTCAAAAAACTTGTAATAAAATTATACTTTGCCGATTCTACATTAATTAAAAATAACTAGAATATAATAGAATAGAATTTTCATTTAAACGATTATCATTTTTTTGGACAAATAATGGCCATTCGTGTATGACATGTCAAACAAAATAAAATACCTAGTTTTTTCCGAGACTTTTGTAGGAGTTAATATGATAAGTGTAGTCTATAAAAAACAAAGTTTAACTTTGATGCAGCATGGTACGGGATTCCATACACCCATGAGCATTGTTCTTTGGCACACAAATAGTTTATAACCAGGATTAACACATAGGATACTTTTTATCCCGATAATCCCACGGGATCAAAACTTATGCGGGTGAAACCGCGGGGCGCAGCTAGTGATAAATAATAATTATAACAATATTTATTTCTGGATCGAGGGCTTGATTCAGAAAGCGTTACTTCTGGATACGGCTCGCATTGTCAGGATGTTCCTCTCTCTGGAGCCCTTACCGCCGAATTGAACTCTGTTCCCGATACCGGTGGGCTACTTTTTTATATTTCTATTTGTTTTTTTATATCAAATATTATTTAAAAATATAATTTATAAGTAATTCAATGAAATAAAGGATTTATTACTGTTTTAATAAATAAAAAATTATAGTGCTGAGAGCATGACTTAAGTGCGAGTTTAGGTCACACGAGCTATAAAATAGTATACGATACGTGTGACTAAAGTAATCTATTATTGCACGCACTATTTAAGTCACACGCATCGTAATGTACTATTACATGTCCCGTCAACCGTATTTAAACCTAGATTAGTTCGGTGTTTCCTAACTGACTACTCTGAGAAGGAAGACGAAATAACTCAGAGACTTCGTGTAAATACATACATAACTCAAATTATGACGATCAAATATGAAATACTTGGTATGTTTCAGTTACTGGCTGTTTTATTTATTTCGATAGGTTTCGATTTTTAATGTGGTTTGCAACAATTTTAGCATTATTCGTAATGCTTTATAACTATAGGTATGTGTGTAATGGACGAATTTAAAATCACTTGATGCTGTGTAGCGTCCTACGTTCTATATTTTTACGCAGTTCATAAAAAAATAATAAATTAACTAGCTTCTGCTCGTAGCTTCACCCGCGTGGATGTGGAAAATTATCCCACGGGAATGTGCTACGGGGACAAAAAGCTTATCTCCTTCTCCAGGATGCCATCTATCTCCTTGCCAAATTTCATCGAATTCGGTGGTTTAGGAGTGAAAAGGTAACATACAGACAAAGTTACTTTCGAATTTATAATATTAGTCTGAATAGATTTCAATAACAATGCTGTATTTCATCTTTATTTCATGAAAAGATCCGATATCTGAACCTTTCCGTTCAAATTATATTTGTTTGTGACGGGATCACGGGACTATGGCCCAATTTTCCGCTGGTGTGCATTTACTTAACTTCCGTCTAATGTCCTGTAACTGACCCTAACCCCTTGTAACATAATGTACATATAGTTATCTTCATTCATTCCTCCAGGTCAGAACAAGCATTCTGTTACCGTTAGGCGCTGATCTGATTATTTATTACGACACGTTTCATCCACAATCAGTACACAGACACAGCTCCATCTTTAAGACGACACTACGATGATTTAGTGACATCCAAGGGTTGGTAATTACGCCCACATTGATGGATATCATTTTTCCTATAATAACTATACTTCTAATACAAAATAACTATAGATTTTATCGTATTTTATTAATAATATATTTTATTATGACAGCTTTGACAACGACGTTTATTACGTCGCCATGGCAACCTTTCTTTCAAATTCTTACCTGCCTGTATCTTTTTAGCTAATTAGACATGAAAACTTATTATATTTAATTACTGGCCATCTTCGTAACTCAAATTCATATTTTCTATATGATGTTATTCTACGAGCTGACATTATAGATCCACGCAATCCAAGGATCAGTTGGGGTTTCGCCTCTAAAGCGGATACCATAAAGAGCCTGATACTCCAGGGCTACCTATCGCGGGAATACCCAGCGTACCTCTCCGCTCCGGTACCTGTCGGACCCTACCCTACGCCTCCGCCCTCCGTCCTCCGTGAAGGGCTCCTGTGTCTATTGGGCCGCGCCTCATCCGAGGGCCACCTCACCTGGCGGGCTGACAGCGTCTCAGTCCTGCCTTGCTGCGTGGACCCTCCAACGGGTGTCCTCCGCCTGCACTCATCTATACCTGTACCTGCGCCGGCTCCTGCTGCCGTGCTGCAGCCTGCCCTGCTGCGTGGGCCCTCCTACGAGTGTCTTCCGCCTGCACTCATCTATATCTGTACCTGCGCCGGCTCCTGCTGCCGTGCTGCAGCCTGCCCTGCTGCGTGGGCCCTCCTACGAGTGTCCTTCGTGCCGCACACGCACCAGCGTCTCATCTGTACCTGCATCTGTCGCCGGCACCTGCCTCGCGTCTACCTCCCTCCATCTGGATCTCCACCTCAGCCTCCTCAGCCCACCTATCACGCATCGTCATCCACACACCCCACCTCCACAAACTACACACCTCTCTGTCCATCTCCATCTTAAAGTTATAAATATACCTTTAATTGTTTTCTACCTCCCTTTCTTTAATTTCATTTTTCCTTTGGTTTTTATAAGTTTAGTTTCTTGTCGCTATACGACACCCTAAGGTCCAATACAAGAAAATAGTACCTCGTTCTCATTTTTATCGAAATATTAAGTAGGTAATGTAACTTACAAACAAAAAAAATGGAATTAAAAAGACTGATCTATTGAGGAGGTTTGATTACACATACAGACAAAGGCTTTGTGAGACAGGGATTAAAAATATTATTATTTATTCTTCCTCTACATTCTTATTTTCCTCTACCTCCAAGTTACTGTTACTGATAGCCTACATCATCTCACTGGCTTCCAGCTCTTTCGATCCAGGGCTAAAGAGGACCACTGGTCGTTTGTTTTCTCCAGTCGTCCCGCCATCTTCTAAGGAGTCTGCCGTGACGCCTTCTAGCTATGTCAGGGCTCCACGTTGTGGTTATTAAGGCATACGGCAGATGAAGCTAGCCCAGTCCCACTTCAGCTTAGCGGCTTTTTGGGCAACGTCAGTAATCTGTGTTTTCGATGTGGTGTTGCGAATATGGGCTGTGAATTTGACGCCAAGAATGCTGCGCACCATTGCACATACCTACCTCTAAGTACTTTACGTCAAAACCGTAACCCTTGACATAAAGCCAGAAACTTGCCTCAACGTTAACGAAAAAACTGGCTTAAATTACTTAAAAAGCTCCCAGCAGCACCCAATCTACTTAAACAAAACCCGCCCAATTTAAATACGTCACTGTATGAATGCGGAGCTCAAGGAACAGAGCGGCTCCTTAACTCTGCATGCTAACAAAGAGTACAATAAAGACTTTAGTCAGATTATCTACATAAAACAAAAGGCGGGGTAATGAGCTAGCTCAGATTCAGTGCTACGTCATCGATTTTCTTTTGTTTTTACTTATGCGATCTCGGAACAATGTCGTGCTGTGAATTGACAATGGTGGTAGTGTTGCACTAGATAATATTCATTGCATCATTTGCGAATCCCCATAGGTTTTGCTTATGAAAGACTAGTTTTTGCCCGCGGGTTCACTCGCGTGGAGGTCGGAAGTTATCCCAGGGGACCGTACTATCTGGATAAAAAGCATCCTATCTGCTAACACAAGTCATGCCAAATAAAATCAAGTCTTAAGGCCTGAAAATGGAACAGACAGATAGCCTGACAAACACAGTTACTTTGACATTTATAATAAGAAATATTCCTCCAGACCGAATTCCGGCCATGGCGATCAATCTCAGCGGAGACCAACCTTCGGCGCGGGAGAAATAATAGTGCACAAGTTATATTAAGTAATTATAGTAATAAAGAAATGATGGGTCCGTGGCAAAATAATAACAGCCGCACAGGTCGGTCGCTCAGGTTAAGCTACGCTTGCCATGGTTGGTCTGTGGATGGGTGACCATCTTTACATACCAAGACCTCTCCGTACCTCGGAGAGCACGTTAACGTCCCGGCTGTCATTCGTGCATCTTTAACAGTCGTTACGGGTAGTCAGACGCCCGAAAGTTTGACAACCAGTCTTACCACGGGGTATCTTATTACCCAATAACTGAGTCGTCGTGGTGTGATAGGCAGTCACTCCTAAAATACTGGCTACAGCTGCATCCGGTTAGACTAGAAGGTGACCCCAACATAGTTGGGAAAAGGCTTGGCAGATGATGAGTAACAAAGGGGTATAGATGGATATGGATTGCAATAGCTTTCATTAGATAGAGGTAAAATATTCTACGTATGACGTCTTTCCTCATTCAAGACTCCTGATACTTCGATATATCTGTAGCGGTATCTACAACGCCACATGCGAACAACGCGTCATACTGACGTCAAGCAAATCCTGCATCTCGCAAGCAGAATATCTATAGTCTAAACTACGTACAGTATAAAAGTGGTGCTGTACGGTATTTCCAATTCAATGCACAATACAATTGCCTTTTACCGCTGTTCATTTCGACTGTCGGTTTTTATGGAAAATTTAACTATCACGAATGCTGTTGTTTGTTATGCAAACTAGTTTTTTGGACGCGGATTTTACTAACCTAAACAAAATACGGTTAAAGTGTTGCAAAATTGTTATGTGTAGATAAACAAAGTCTTTACATTTTTATTTAAAACTAAACAGTGGATTTTACGTCAATTTATCTAATCTAATCTATCTAACAATATAGCCTGTATTGTCACATTGCAGGGCACAGACCTCCATCTCCCTTTTCCACACAATTCTGCCTTTTGTGAGTTGCGGCCAGTTCCTACGGCAGGAGTCAAGCTCGTCCCGCCATCTTCGTCTTGGCCTGCCACGATGGCGTCGTGCGTTTAGTGGGACCCAATCGGTGACCATCGATCCAATTTATTTAAAAGAGAACATTATTGTTGCGCACCACAATTGTCTGGTACATGGTGACATTAGTTACTGTAGCGGCATCTAGTATCGCGTAGCAGAACTAATAGAGTCAAGATCCTTCTAGAAATTTCGATGCTAGAACTTTCTAGAACTATCGACATCTAGTCAGTCGGGGCCGGTATGTACTCGCACCTTCTAGATGTTTCTACAATAGAAGGATCTAGAACTATCTGCGGCACTACATAAGGCCGGGATGAGCCACGACCGGGTCAGAGTTGGATAAGCCATACAAGTGAATACATCGAAAGCGATTTTTAAGTGCGACTTAAGTGCGATTGTGTTTCATAATTAGTGTGTTTGAGTTGTTATTAGTCTTGTTCAATGGGCTATTTTCCTAAAAAAATCTAATTAGTCCGTCAGTTAGATTATCAAAAAATATTGAACCCGTATTTTTTCTTTTGTCAATTATATAAAAAATTATGAAGATATCGCCCGTTAAAGTTCCGCGTGACGTCACTTACTTGCAACATTTTTGCAAGCAAGTGACGTCACGACCCCCACTACCAATTTTGATGCGCTTTATCTTTGTCATTTTTTATTTGATTGACAAAAGAAAAAATACGTTTCCATTATTTTTCGATAATCGAACTGACGGACTAAATATAATAGTTCTTTTTTTACCCAAGCAACTACCCTATTAAAGTGTAATTTTTGGTAATTTATATCGGCAGTTTTAACTGTCACGAACCCCGAAGCTCGTAGCATTATTATATCCTTGTCATCTTCAGGACCTATATTTAGGCCATAAGCTATTACAGCAGAGCAGTGATGGCCCAGTAACCACGACTTACGTGTCGTAAGTCGTGGGTTTGAACCCATGAAGACACTATACCTTTCTTTATTTATTTCATGACCACTACTTTCAAAACCATGAAGGATAACATCGTGAGGAGACCGGCTGTTCACAACCAAAAAGTTTAAAACATGTGACCCACCAACTCGCAATGTGTCCACGTGGTGGATTATGGCCCAATTTTTTCAGAAAGGAAGCCTGTGACCCAGCTTTGGGAACGTTATAGGCTGATTATGCTATACTTATGCGATTACACACGGCCTGACATCAAGCAATGGACAACATTGTCAAACTTTTAACTTTTAAGGTTTTGAATACGAGGCTTTTGGCTACTTTGTATTAGCGTGTGTATATTGTAGAAAAAAAAATTGTAGTCTGTGCCTTTTTTGTGCAGAATAAACCATCTTTCTTGCTTTTGTTTTTTTCTTTCATTACCACGTAACTAGAATAAGATATTTCTTAGTTAATCTAAATAAACATACATACTTATAACAACAAAAAAATATACATAAAAAGTTCCCACTACTGGAACTAATGTATCCTCTCTTTGACCAGGAGTGGGTCATAGAGCACCACGCGGGCCCATTGCCATGAATATTTTCTAAATATTCTCCCCAAATAATGGGATAGAGAGGATATCTGTCACATTAAGCATATTAAGCCATCGACGCGTCGTGCTCAATTACATTTGCTCATTTCCTCTTCAATAGTGTGATAATAATAAACATTTCCTCATGGTTTCTCCTCTCGTGTTTCCGATGTTTTGGGCGGTGTTACACAAGTCACACGAACATACTTCCGGGTTGAGAATAAATATCGTCGAACCCAATAAAGTTGTCGTCACAGTCAATGGGGCTGAACAAATGCACTTGAGTAGTTGAGTTGGGTTTCAAATCCGCTATTTAGCTTAGTAGCTAAATAGCGGATTTGAAACCCAACTCAACTCAGTCATAGACAAAACACAAGTCGTAGGAACTATCCTACGACTTGTGTTTAGTCAATCTACACCTGTGTGACTGTGCTCTATTTTGCTGTTCCTGCGTGGACAGACAGCATATACATTTTTCACACAAAATATTAAGATAAATACATTTTTAATTATAACTGCGACACAAAATCGTAAATCGCATCCTTAGTCAATATAGCCAGCATGTTATAGGTAGGTATTTCAAAATAAATCATAAACATAAAATACTATATTTCGTTCTGGTGACTAAGTATACCGAGATGACGAATACTAGGGACATATGGTAGAAGTATACATATTGCGCAGACCCCAAACAAATAAGATTAAGCGTAGTAGAATGCTGATGATTTTATTTTGTAAAGAATTACCGTGAAATATCCAATAACAAAACACAGATTTCAATTACAACGTTGCCAATTTTACTCACAAAATCTGACACATTCTAACGTAACTTAATCTTCTCTCTATATAAATCAGCAAGCTGTCATTATTAAGTGAGACGCAGAATGGATGTAACACAGAAGATACTCAGGGGGCCTGTAACTGGGGTAAGTGTGGACTCATTAACTCATGCCTAATGATGTGCCGCTGTCTTAACTTACCCTCTCGCTTTAGTATTCTATTAAATCACGTCGGTTTTGAGTGAAAAATGTGACCTGTTTTGTTTATCATTTCTGTGGAAGCGGAATAATGATTATTTTATTCATGTTTTGAGCTGTTTTGGGCTGGTCTTGAATTAGCAAAATGTTAATTTGAAATTAGTGCAAGTGTTGAATTATGAGTCATTTGAAACGTCAACAGATTATATCGTGATTACACGAGAAATTTCGGGAAAGCATGGACATACCTACTAATTAATTAACGATGATACTGAACTTGCAACGCGTAGTCGCAAACTATATTAACTAGTTTGGGTTATTAGTAAATTGACACGAAATTGAAACGTCACTTTTAAATAATATAATTTTTCTATAGGCGACTCGCTTTAATTGGCACATTTTGAATTTTATGCAGTAAAAGCATAGAAAAAAGTACACTAGCACACAGAAGTGATAAGAGTTTAATATTATAAAACGTGTACCTTTTTTCTTAACTTCAACTTAATTCCTGATAATGCTTTCATAGTACAGAAATATAAAACATTTCTGAGATCCAACGGTGTTTTCATAATCTACACCACATAACCTACACTGTCTGAAAAGTCAAAATATCTGACATAAACATTTTATTGCTCTGACAGCAGATACAGTTATATTTTATTTCCCACAATTCTGTCTGTATGTCAACCGTCAAGGGACCGAGATACATGTAGTCTAGATGAGCGAGAAAGTTGCCGAGTAATGTAACGATGCGGTACGTGAGTGTGTTATTAAAGTTAGAAATATTTCTATAGGAAATGGAGTGAGCGTAAGAGTTTCAGTGTGCTTTGTTGGTCACAGGCGAACTGAGCATGTTGGTTACTGGTGTTGTTGTCTTGAACTGATAACGAAAATGTATCTCAAGCTTGAATAGAACATAAATTACGCAAAAGAACTTCGTCACAAGCAGATGAATAGTTGTTCTCGATTAAAAGAGGAAAATATTTGAACAACGTGTTTTTTCAGTTAGTTTATTAAACAATTAGCTTTGATACATTGTCATATACATAAAATGTTTCTAATCCTCTTTAACTAAAATTTTATAGATACCGACATTGTGAATATAGTAATAAAACGGACTATACAAAACTAGTTTTACGACGCTGTAACAAATAAAACTGATACAATCAAAACTATCTAAAACGTCTTCATACCAGCAGCAAACAAAACGATCAGTCGTAACACTGAACTTAACATTACAATACGCGATAATACTCCGGATCACACTTTACGCGCACTACCCGAAATGATCCGTTTATTATACCCATTAACAACCATATCTCTGAGAATGGAAATGACGGTAGTTGCCATCACACGTATTTATGGACCCGACTGTACCGTCGAGGCCAGTCAATGAAGATTTAATTTTGGAATTCCCTTTGTATTGAATGTCCGTTTCGATGATCTGGGAATTAAATAAAAATATGGCTGTTATTTGACTTTTATGACTGCTGGTTTTTATGTTTATTGTAAAGTTATGCAGTAGTTTAAGTGTGCATACATAGATCGTGTTCATACACACGAGCGGCACGCGTCAACGGAAAAGGCTGCCGCAGCCGTCGAAATCCGTCGACGCCCACCGTCGCCAACGTGCTGCTCGTGTATTTGACTACGGTGCTCAAATACACGAGCGACACGTTGTCGACTCGTTGTTTTCTGCCGCAGGCGCGTGCCGCTCGTGTGTATGAACAATAACGTGTGTTAAAAAACTGTAGTTGATATTAATATTCGACCGCAAGCTCACCAAGGGGTATCGTCTAACCCAGGTTGTGGAGGTCGGATAGCCAATCGCTCCATGTAAAATACTAGTGTTCAGCTGCATCCGGTTATACTCGAAGCCGACCCCAAAATAGTTGAGAAAAGTGAAGTGTAGACGATGATTAATAAACCGCAAAAATGAAAAGTGACACCCTACTAATAATATTATAAACGCGAAAGTTGGCGAGGATGGATGAATGTTTGTTACAAAAAAACTACTGAACGGATTTAAATGAAATTTGGCACACAGATAATTTTTTTAATTTTTTTTTTTATTTTTTTTATTTTTTAAATATTCCACAACTATCACACAACGCCATCTAGTCCCAAGCTAAGCAGAGCTTGTGTTATGGGTACTAGACAACTGATAAACATACTTATATATTTCTAAATACATAAATATTATAGATAAATTACACCCAGACACAGAACAAATGATCGTGCTCATTACACAAACATTTGTCCTGGGTGGGAATCGAACCCACGACCTCCGGCATAGCAGTCAGGGTCACTAACCACTAGACCAACAGGCCTGTCATATATATATAATATCGGGATCGAAACTGATGCGGCCAAACCATCGGGTCGCTGCTAGTAAATAGATAATGCAAAAACTGAAAAATTTAAGTTCTTTCATTGCTTATCTGAAAAAGGTTGTTTGCGCGCAACTGTTGAAACAAGCAATTGGTTGTTACAATTGCTTGTATCAACAGTTGCTACGGCAGAACTTAATTAAATTTCAACTTGAGTTAAATGGTGTTGACGGTGAAACAGGAATGTTCAGTTTTTTTCTTTTTTATTCGTATCCAATACGTACTTTTTATGAACTGTTTATTGGTTTATTAAATACTAGCTGCGCCCCGCGGTTTCACCCGCATACGTTTCGATCCCGCGGGAATATCGGGATTAAAAGTCAGCCAAATCCGTTCAGTAGTTTTTGCGTGAAAGAGTAACAAACATCCATCCATTCATCCATAAAAACTTTTACGTTTATAATATTAGTATAAAGTATAATATTAGTGGGATTTATCTGATAAACAGTTTTATTACCCAGTAACTGGGTTGCGGAGGTCAGATAGGCAGTCGCTTGATGTAAAATACTGGTATTCAGCTGCAACCGGTTAGACTAGAAGCAGACGCTGACATGTTTGGGAAACGGCTAGGCTAGCTGATGATGATGTTGATCTAACGGTAGGTTGATACCTTCGTTATACAGCTGCAGTGGCTTGACAATAACAACACATAAGATAATATAATATGTGCAGGCGTCATGTAACTTTATGAACATGGGCATTAAGTTTCAATTACAATGATTGACGAGCGCTCATGAAATGCAACAATTACTATACCAGGAAATATACTCGTATATTCTACTGTACACCATTAAACCTACACTGCAACAAGGATGTTTTAATGACGTTGACAGGCACTGTTGTTTACATTTGTGCAATTGTTTTGTGAATGTATTGAAAAATCATAATGGCTGGATGGATCCTTGTACTTACATATGTGGTATGAAGGACAACACAGACGTGTCATATCATGTCTGAACAAGTCACTAATCTCAAGAATAATGAGCAGCAGAATCCGATCCGTAAGAAAAAAGAACATAAAACAAAAGACGACACAATACGAATATGTCTCAAAGGGTAAAAACATTTAGTGTAACGAGGCAAAGGATTTGTATCGGGTCAATCAGGCTTATGCTCCTAACTAGCCCCTAACTAACTTCTTAACGTTACTGGTCAGGTTTCTGTGACGTCATCCTTTTCATAGAAAGTAATAAAATAAAGAAAACTTTGTTAACTGTTGAGTGTTATTAGATTTTGTTGAGAAACCACGAGATAAACCAAAAATAAAATTTCAAGCTAGGTAGGTATATTCTTTTATCTAAATAAGGGTTTTGAACAAACTAGGTAAGTCAATATCTACTATATCAAAACTGATCATCTTATTTATATTTTGTTAAAGTAAAGCATAATCACGAAACGTCAGACGTGAAAAATTATCAATATAAGAACTTCGTCTGATAGAATGGATTGCTGCCCCGCTGTGAGACAGTTCGGGTTGAATCATTTATTCCATTACAGTAGGTCTACCCCCCTGCCGCCGGGGCTGCGGGTTGTTCGAAAGAGATACCGTGGCCCCTGGCACAGGCAACTGAAGGAACACGGGTGGGTTTTAGTCAGTAAAAGTCTGACACTCCCTTCTGCTCCTGCGGGAGCGGTCACTTGATGATGCCACACCCAAAAAAAAAAAACAAAAAGGGGAGACCCCCTCCCTGCTCACTAAGCCCGTTAACGAAGACACAGGCCCGAACGAAAGTAGTTGATGCGTCGAATTTCAATTTTTCGGAAAGCTAAAGCACGTCAGGACAGTGGTGGCTCAGTACAGAAGTGGTGGCCCATTGGTAAAGCCTGCGACTTACGAGCTGTACGCTGTAGCTGTAAGCTGTACGGTCGTAGGTTCGAACCCAGACAGGCGCTTTACTTTACACACAGAGAGAGACACACCCTCACACACACACACGCCACTTACATTTATATAATCACTCACACTCACATACACGCGCACGTATTCAATTATAATCATTGTTGTAGTATTTAAAAAAAAATACACATAATTGTACTAGTTTATTGTAACTTTTTGTAAGGGACGGGGACTGCTATTCCTTAACACAGGTTATTCTATAACCTAGCTAGGAAAGCTGAACTTCACCCACCAGATTGTGTTTGACATGGTACAAACTTATAAGAATAACTGTATGTATGCCTCATGTACTACAATCTCCTTTTTATGAAATAAATTTATTATTATTATTATTATTTACTTTGTACAAAGTGAAGTACTTTGCAAAAAAAAATCATCTTCTCTGCTCTCAAAACAGTGAAAGAACATCGTGAGGAAACAGTCATGTCCTAGGACCAAAAATTCGAAGATGTGTGACATCTATTAACCCGCACTGAACCCGCGTGGTGGATTACGGCCCACTCCCTCTCACAGAGAGGACCCAGCAGTGGAGATATTATAGGCTGATATAAAAGCACATCGAGCGCTGGCACAACTGTCAAATTGTGTTATAATTCATTCTTACTTCGGAAACCGATCTAATCTTAGTGAGTAAGTAAAGCGGAGTAGGAAAGGCCCGTAACTTAGGTAACTACGGACTTCGTTGTAACCGTACCTAACTACGTACCTAAATAATTTGTTTATTACTTATTTCTATAGTTATTAGGATTTTTTGTATAAACATGTTTAACTCGTAGGTTCTTTATTATTGAATAAAACACTCGTTCACACGGAATCAGTTTATATTTGGCCAACTTGCCACACACTTAAACATTTAAAACTAAGACACATGGAAATTATAGTTTTACAGTCTAACCGATTCTCATCCCAAGCGTGCCGGCAATTGCCTCGTGCGGCGCGCGTTCCGCCGACCAGTGTTGCCACTCGATGCCGCGGGGTTCTCACACGCGGCGTCGCGGGAAATATCTGAACTGCGCGTCACACACGATCAAAGAACTTATTTGTAGACGAAAAATATTTTTTAATATTTTATTGAGATACGGTACCTATAGGTATTCATATAACATCATATCACATAAAATAAATTTATAGGTACATACTTGAATATTTATGATCAAATAGGTAAATAGAATTGCATAATAGGTTTGATTTCTAGACGGAGGTATCATTAAATATGGTGTTCGGATATAATTCCAGAAGGTACAATATATTCTTATTAGATTTTCGCTGCTCAAAGGCACCTCAAAGGTCGATCATAATAAATTCGTTGCATTTTATTTCTTTTATTCAATAATTTATTTAAAAAGGGTATTCTTATTTTTGCTACCATTTTTGCCCATTTTTTTTCTCGAGGCCATTAGAATAATTGATCATTACGAGGTATAGTAAATATCCAATCAGTTGAAATTGCTCCAAACTTTTATACTGTTAGGTTCATATACATATATTACAAAGTTATTCTAGAAAATGACGTCTCTTAAGAAAAAGAACTATGAAACACACACATCTCGAAACTAGAAGCCATAACATGAACGTGCTAAGTAAACTTAAATGATTTTTGAATCGAAAATACAACTATCGTATTTATGCGACAAGCATAGATATCAATAAAGTCTTAAAACTAAATGCAATAAAGTATTGAGTATATATATATTTGTAAATATTATGTGCGATAAACGTGTATTTTCAATTTAAAATTGTTCGAAGTCACGCTACTTAATTCTCGAGTCCGTGCTAGGCAACATCAACAATATCAACACCTCGTAAAACTACACAGAGGTTAACAGCAAGGAAGTGTAGCAATAAAGTCCCGACCTCCATAAGACTGACCCACATACATTACTCTACTTGATGACTGTACATGGTCTCATTCAAACGAATCCTGCACAGCTTTAGCCGAGATTCTACGTCCAATACGCGAACATTACAGGCGCTTAATACTCCCAAAGTATTTGCTACTATTTGGGCCAGTTTACTTACTGTGAGTTGTCTCATTAACTTGGATTTAGTTACTTGAAACACAATTAACTTCACTAAGAACACTGAACAGTTCTTGGTTCTCGTTTTGTGTGAATGGTCGAGTTTATTATATTGTTGTGTAAGTTGGTGTTGGTGTTGGGTGGTAGTTTTTCTTTTGAGTGCTGTTCTGATACTGTTTTTTGTTGTTGTTATTTAATCATTATTATAAAAGGCACAAAGCAATAAAATAGCATAAGTACACAGTTTACTAGGGAACAGTGGTAGCCCAGTGATAACGGCCCCGTGGGCTCAAACCCAGGCAGGCGCTTTACTTTGTGTAAATCATTTCATCACCACTGCTCTCAAAATGGTGAAGGAAAACATCGTGAGGAAACCAGCATGTCGTAGAGCCAAAAATTAGAAGACGTGTGACATCTACCAACCCGCACTGGGCTTGCGTGGTACATTACAGCCCACTCCCTCTTACAAAAAGGAGGCCTGTGTCCCAGCAGTGGGAACATTTTAAGCTGATTATGCTTACTCAGTTTAAGAAACAGTATTTGGATTTAATTGTATTTTCATGAAGTTAGACTTAATTGTATTTAAAAAACCGATTGATTTTCAAGTTTTTATAAAACAAGGCTTTTCTTTTCACTAGAAAAACTCGAGACTTTCCAATTTCCACGCAACACAAGACCAAAGCTACTGTGCAAGAAAAACATGAAAATAATTTTCTAGAAGATAGTGCTCCGCTCGCAATGAGGCGGGTAGGCGACCGAGTTATGGCAACCGGCAACCGTACCACAGTCGGTAAGCAAGTAACTACCCGGCTGCCTGCCTTCTGTAGACATTGCCTGAATGTAACCGCTAACGAGAGGTTCACATCACAGCCGCCTTCATTATACTCGTAGGGAGTATAACGTAACAATGTATTCGGCACTAATGTCACCTAATACTCCATGGTTTTATATAAAATGAAAGGAAATAAATGGAAATTGTATGTACTTTTTCCACATGTCTGGTGTTATATGTATGATGACAGCCGACCTATTCTGTAAGAAACTCATAGTGAAAACTAAGGCGAAATGAGCTTGAAGTGCGCTGTCATTTCACCTAATGCTAGGTAATGACACTATAGACAGTTCACTTCACCTTAGTTTTCACGGTGAGGTTTTTACAGAATAGATCGGCTGTCGTAATAAAACACCAGACATGGGGTAAAATACAAACATTTACTTTCTCTCTTTTCAATAAAACCATGACTTGCTGCTTTAATAATGGTTTGCTTTAATGGTGGTCCGTTACCGTGTCGTAGATCAAATAATCACTTTGTCGTACACAAAAAACGCGGTTATACGGATGTTGGACTTGAGAAGTTGTTTACAAGTAATTGTGAAATTTTCAGGAAGGTAAAGTTTTTCTTTTGTAATTCGAAAATTGAAAGTTTTAGAAGTGTGATTCATTGCTTACTTATATTTTTATA
The DNA here is from genome assembly GCA_947507525.1 of Apamea epomidion. Taxonomy (NCBI): domain Eukaryota; kingdom Metazoa; phylum Arthropoda; class Insecta; order Lepidoptera; family Noctuidae; genus Apamea; species Apamea epomidion. Next base: position 8,011,765 of record OX382238.1, on the reverse strand, counting down.
GGGTTTTTTTAACAATGAGTTGGTAAGGTATAAATTAAGCCCCCATGTAATTTTATCACAAATAGTATCCTGTCTTCAGAAGTTTTTCACTTGAACTTGAAATATAGCCGATCTACTTATTCTGTAAAAGTCTCAATGATTATTAGGTGACATGAGCTTGAAGTGAGCTGTAAATGGTGTCAGTCAGGTGGAATGTCAGCTCACTTTACCTAAATTTTCCCGTTGAGATTTTTTGAGAATAGACGTAGTTACCACATGCCAATTGTCTTTACTACAAAACAAAACATAAAACCTTATCTATATTCTTGAAAATATTGTACGTATTCATGAATGTTTGCACCTCACAGCTCATTTTAAAACTCGCTTCAAAAAAATACAAAATCACAAACGATGTCACCCGTTTCCGTGCTCGTAGGTACACCGGCCGCATTAAGAAGCATTAGTTCAGTAACAAAGGGTGGTATGACAAAGTGCCTTCTTTTCTTGGTGGGGTAACAATAGAGGTGTCGCTTGTTGTACCCCCGAGTTGTCGCACGACCGAAGACGACATTGAACAACCCTAACGGCTTAATGCATAGTCTCGTTATTTCTAGAAATGAAAGTATTTTATTTAGACTGTGGGTTCTTTTTCTTGGTTCATTTTTACTTTGACGTCACAATGTGGTTTTATGGTTGTCGGTTGTGGTACCTCTGCTGTAAATGTAGAAATATAACTAGAACTTTTTGATAACATCATTTGTGTATGTCAAGTTTTAAGTTCACGTTTATTTTCTACCTCTGCTTGTGAAATATAATTTTGACTTGTTCTTTTGTGAATTACCCTTCAGCGTAATCTATACGATACATACCTAGAAATAAATAAAAATGAAGTGTCTGTTTGTAATGTCCAAATTACAGCTTTTTAATAAATGCATAATTATGAAAGTGTATACGATTCCTATAATAAAAAGCAATTTTAATAATTTTGTCTGACTGTCTGTCTGTTTGTTCCAGCTGATCACTGAAATGGCTGGACCGATTTTCACTGACAGATAGCTGACGTTGTAAAGAGTAACTTAGGCTACTTTTATTTAAGAAGAATAATTAGGGTTCCGCGCAATAAAAAAAAAACCCAAGAAATCCAATTGGTTTTTCGACAATAACGCGAACGAAAGTCGCGGGCACGGCTAGTAATAATTAGAGCGTTCATAAAACTAGATGTCATGTACACATGGCTTCTAGTAGAAATAAAAAAAAAATAAAAAAAATTATAATAAATAAATAAATAAAAAAAATAAAAAAAATATAACAATAAATTATTTCCGGGTGCAAAAACAAACGATTGCCCATTCACTGTTGAAATAATCAGCTTACACTAAGTGCTCGTCCAAAATTATTCAGATCACTACAAAAACAACTTGGAATACCCTATTTACATAGAAACCACGATTTTTTACGTTTGCATAACATCGGTTTGGCAAAAACGTTTATTTCCCGGACTACAGGATGGACAGGGAATACTAATCTGTTCCGTTGTAAGGAAACGGATCGGAAGGGGCGACCCACCACGTGTACTTCCTACCAGTTCTAAGGTACAGTAGACTGTACCTTAGAACTGGTAGTAAGTTCAAGTGTTAATATTGACGAGGTAGATCTCGTCAATAGTAACACTTGAACTTACTATTTATATAGAATACACGATTTTTTACATTTGCATAACATTGGTTTGGCAAAAACGTTTATTTCCCGGACTACAGGATGGACAATTGGACAGGGAATCCTAATCTGTTCCGTTGTAAGGAAATGGATCGGAAGGGGTGACACACCACGTGTACTTCCTACCAGTTCTAAGGTACAGTAGACTGTACCTTAGAACTGGTAGTAAGTTCAAGTGTTAATATTGACGAGGTAGATCTTGTCAATAGTAACACTTGAACTATGAAAGTCGCTCTTATTGCTACGAAATAAAAGTTTTCTCAAAGTCGAATTATTCCCATTGACAAGTGGTTGACTGTACCATGACGCTTGATTAAATATCCGGTTTGCGTACTACGTTGTATGAATATTCTAGAAGTTGTGTGTCTTTAGTATTTTGCATAGAAAAATATTGTACTTATTTATACCTAATGCGATAGCGTGGTCTTAAAGTTAACTAACTTACTATTTAAAACTATGAAAAACGTAAAGAACTAGTAGTAGGTACTTATAATAACATCTAAAAATAATAACTACTTTACTAAGTTCCCTAAATAAAATAAAATAAAAACAACAACACAATATAACCTACTCTAATCTAAGCTATAACATAAAAAAAAACATCAGTAATTTTGCGAATTCACTCAATTGGCATGTAAATACATCGATCTTCACGTGACGATCGATTTAATTCACTCAATTGGCATGTAAATACATCGATCTTCACGTGACGATCGATTTAATTCAGAGTGTATTTTTATTGTTACTCAGATATGCATTGGCAAGATAAAATGCCAGTTAGATATGGTGGTAGGTATAAAATATATCGAGGGCCATGCGAAAAATCTATCTGATAATTTTCCTTAATTTTCAATTATTTCTAATTGAATGAATATTTTCTTAAAGTTGCAGAAAAGGTTGTACTGAGAACAAAGTGTATCACAATTCACAGTTCTAGTGAATTTAAAATAAGACTTATTTATCCTTTTACTTACATAACTTTTTTACGCACTGATGCGGACACGGATAGCATCCCTGATGCGGCGAGTGCGCGACAGCTCCAACAGCTTGGTGGCTATAGTAGCCGACAGGACAGACAGTCCAATGATGTGGAAATGGATGACCACTCATCGTGCGTCATTCCAATATTTAAAATAATGTATTTTCTTAGTGTATTTTTGTGTAGCTGTGTTTTTATGTATGTATGTATGTTTTTGTGTATAAAATTTTAATGCGTGTGGTTTTATGGACTTATGGTCTGAAATAAATTTATTATTATTATTATGTCGTTTATTTATTTAGTCGTCTTATTTTATTACATTTTTAAATATTAGTATGAATAAATAAAAAAAAAACATTTAAAAATAAAAAAAAATTGTGATCCACCGGTGTCGGGAGCAGGGTCCAAGCTACCGGTGGTTAGGGCTCCAGAGATAGAAACCTCCTCACAATGCGAGCCGTATCGAGGAGTACTGCCTTCTGAATCAGGCCCTTGATCCAACCGCCTAATGAGAGCCTCGATAGATGTTGATCGAGGCTTTCGGCCATCAGCCCATTGGCCGATACGACAATCGGCACAATGACAGTCGAGCTCACATTCCACATGTCAACAACCTCGCGTGCTAAGTCAAGATATTTGATTTGTTTATCTTTCTCAGCTTTCACGAGGTTCCCGTCATGTGGAATGGTAACATCAACAATCATTGCGCGGCGCACTAATCGATCTATCACCACTATATCAGGTTTGTTGGCGACAACAGTCCTGTCAGTGATGATAGACCGATCCCAGTACAACGTGACATGGTCATTTTCGAGAACTGGGTCGGGCACATACTTGTAATATGGTACCTCAGAGTCGACAAGTTTATATTTCAAAGCAAGTTGCTGGTGAATAATCCTGGCTACTTGGTTATGCCTGTGCAAGTACTCGCTGTTAGCCAGACGGGAACAACCAGAGATAATATGTACGATGGACTCACTCGGACGGTGGCATGCCCGACACACGTCAGCCGTCCCGTCCCTCATAATATGTCTCCGGTAGTTATTCGTCAAGATAACTTCGTCCATAATTGCATAGACAAAACCTTCAGTTTCCCCGAAGAGGTCACTGAAACGCAGCCAGGATACGGACGCTAAGAAATCTACACCGGGCTAATGAAGAGCCCGATAGAAGCGCCCGTGAAGCTCCTTGCTTTGCCATACCTTCTTGCGGTCATCGGTAGTAAGTACTACAGGTTTGCGCCAGTTCTCTTTCGCCATGGAGAGCGGGGTGAGCCCCTTGTCCGTTGCGACCACATCACGGTGCATACCCACTTCGGCTTTTAAAAAATATTCCCTGAGACTGCACACCTCGCGGTTGTGCAGGGTCTTCGCATTTAAAAATCCTCGACCCCCACACTTCCGCGGGATATGCAGTCTCATCACCGATGATCGTGGGTGATGCATCCGGTTTGCGGTCAGCAGTGTACGGATCCTTCTATCTAGGGCATCGAGTTCAGTCTGAGTCCATTTGAGTATGCCGAAAGAGTACATCAAAACCGGCATGACCCAGCCATTGAAGGCGTGCACCTTATTTCTGCCTGAAAGAAGACCTTCGACCTTCTTCAGGCGACAAAAGAAGCGCTCCTTCAACGATTGCTTCATGTCAGCATCGTTGATGCCTAACGCTTCCGACATACCCAAATACTTCTAGCTTTCGGATGAGGAGAGGGATCTAAGGTGTATGGAATCCGAAAGTGGAATTCCCTCGGATTCCATAATCTCCCCCCCCCCCCTTTACATGCATGACTGCACATTTGTCCACACCAAATTCCATCCAGATGGCACTACTGAAAGTTTCAGTTACCTTCAGTAGCTCCATCAGATGCAATTTGTTAGGGGCAAAGAGTTTCAAATCATCCATGTAGAGGAGGTGAGATATGACCTGACCACCTCTCTTCAACCGGTAGCCTAGACCTGAGTCCTCCAGCAGTGTGCTTAGAGGATTCAGGGCTAAGCAGAACCAAAGTGGACTCAAACTGTCGCCCTGAAATATTCCCCGCTTAATCCATACAGGCTCATCATTCCCCTGGATCTGTCGACACCCTGGATAGCGAAGGACCGTCTTCCACTGTCTCATACACGACTCAAGGAAGGTGCGTAGAGTTGCATCTATCTTGTACAACTCCAGCACCCTCATGAGCCATGTATGTGGCACCGAGTCGTAGGCCTTCTTATAATCTATCCAGCATGTCGACATATCCTTGCGGGATCGGCGAACCTGTTGGCTAATGGCCATGTCTATAAGGAGAAGCTCCTTAGTACCGCGGGACCCATTCCTACATCCATTTTGAGAGGCAGATATAATCGAGTTACTGTCAATGTGTGTGTTAATTTTCGCTCTCAAAATGGATGTAAGAAGTTTATAAACCGTCGACAAACACGTGATCGGTCTATAATTCTTGGGTTCCGCGGGACTACCTGACTTATGGAGCAGGTGGGTAACGCCTGTTGTTAGAAACTGTGGTAGTGACCCAGACTCTAAGGATGACTGGAACTGAGATGCCAGGCAAGTGTGTGAACTAATTAGCCATTTTAACCAAAAGTTATTATTATTATTATTATTATTATTATAACTTTTACAATATTAAACACAAGTAACTATTTACACTAGCTACTAAATTAAATGACTGACTATACAAATAAAAACAAAAGGACACTTAGCATCGCTCTCATCCGGAAACGTGCCCAGAAACCTGGCAGCATTGCCACGTTGAACGGCAATGCTAATTCTTTGGCCAAATAACGATGTTGGGTCGTTCCTCTGGTCACGTGAAGTGTCGATCAGTTGGCGAGAAATTGCAATAGAAATTAAATAGGACTAATTATGTTATAACTGTAACATGGAGTATTTTGTCCAATACAAAAATGAATATAAACTGTCGTTTAGTCACACAATACAAATACAAAGGATTTTGAATATGGACAACCGTTCAAAGGTAAAATGCAAAACGGTCTGTTTTTATGCAAACTTATGAAATACAATTTTACTGTTGACGCATAACTAACAAAGTTACCAAACTGAAAACAAGCATCGAAAATGTTTTGCTGACCGTAAAAAAATGTTGCAGTTTTTACATTCATTTGAATTTGAAAAAGCGTAATTCACCTTGAATTCCACGCTCAAATACCTTTTCTTGATATATCCTACATCCTACAAATATGTACATTGTGTGTATCTACTCTTCTTAATCTAAAAATAAACCAGTGAATGGGTTTTTTTTATGTGAGAGTCTCTATGTTTGGCTGTTTATTTGTTAATTAACCATGGCTCAAACGGCTGAATGAAATTGGCTGCAATTAGGCACAAGGGTAGACTATGACCTGGATTAGCATAATCATCCTATAATGTTCCCATTTCTGGGATACACGCCTCCTCTCGGTGAGAGTGTGTCGTAATCCACCACGCGTGCCCAGTGCGGGTTGGTAGAGTACATGTCTCCGAATTTTTGTTTCTAGGATATGCTGGTTTCCTCATGATGTTTTCCTTCACCGTTTTGAGAGCAACGGTGTTGAAATAATTTACTCAAAGTAATGTCTGAATTCGAACCTACGACCTACAAACTCGTAAATCGCGGCTGTTACCACTGGGTTACCAGTGCTCTTCATGACTCAGATTTGGATCTTTAATTCCGGAAGTGATGATGATGATGGTATAATTTCTGACCATCATGCGGCCAACGCCGCTTGTACTCAAAACTCAAAAATAAAAACTCAACACTCAAATCATTTATTTCAATTAAACCATTTACAGGCACTTTTGAATTGTCAAAATTAAATAGTCGGAAAATAATAGTCGGAATAGTCGTCAAATAGTCGGTTTTGACAATTCAAAAGTGCCTGTAAATGGTTTACAATTTGGAATGGGCAACTAGCTTCAACTTTCGTTGAAGCTAGTTGCCCATTTCAAAACGTAGATCTCTCTCTCGTATAAGCTAGCCATGCAGGTGTGCAGGATAAATAAACTCTCACTGTTTTTGTTTTCAATAACGCGAGGGAAGCAGACGGGTTGAACACAAAGATACGCCGGCTTTCGCCTACATCGCCTACACACCCGAAGTTTCTGAATTCACCCAGTTTAGGACGGCTCTGTGTCAAAAGTTCTTTCCCGTATTTTAAAATTGGGTATTTCTAGAGCTGTATTTATTTTCTTTTGTTTTCATATTTAGTTGTTAAAATAATAATGAACAGTTTTGTTCGTCGTTTCTGTGAATGATTGAATTATTTATAACTTTCAAATTCAGGAAGTAGAAATTTTGTGCGGTGGCGTACTCGTGCGTTATAAGTAGATACTCCGCCTTTTATACAGAATGTATAAAAAAATTGTGGTCATTTTTTTTCTTTTTTTGGTGTCAGCCTCCCAGTACATTTGAGTTGAGTAGGTATTGAAGTTTTATACGGGACAGAGCTGATATTTTTTTCTCGATTACGATGTTGGTTACATGGAGAAAGTTGTTAAGTTTGATGGTCACACAAAATAAAACTACAGCCTTAAAATTGACCACACCTTTCTGACACATTCTGTATACTTACATAGTATACTGTATTCTGAGGGGCAATTCTCGTAATTTTAAGAACGTTTACAGTCTGATGCTAGTCTCAATCTGTCAAAAATACCTCTAATTTCCCTACATTTTGACAAGTTTTTGACAATTGTTTGTCGCCGCTGAGATGAGACTGCGACTAGATTTTGAACGTTTTAAATTACGAGAATTGGCCTTCTGTTTGTTGGTTTAAAACAAGGAAACATCTATGAAAACAGTATTATGTCGCGTACCAACTGTACCCTCGTCGGTTCTTATAATGACAGTTGGAATGTTTGTATTTACATAGTGGCCATTAATATAAAGCTAATTTGTGCGACCTCAGCAGCTAATATGTTAGTCTCAATTCATAGTTATAGAAGTCCCACTATTCCTTTCAGCTGAACTCTTGGGGAGGCAAGTAGAATTATTCAGAAAGTTAGCTCGTTAAACCTTGTGAGACACGGCTAACTTTCTTAAAGTGAAACACGAGGAAACGACGACGAATATACTTGTACTTATAAGTATTGTTCGCGACTTTAAATAGATTTCGTTGTTTAATAGTTTCTGAATAAGTTGTAACACTTTCTACGTTACGTGGTGTAGTGGATTTACTAAGTTCTGCAAGATTTTATTAATGTAGTGTAGCAACATAGCCATCGCCATTCATTTGGGTAATAGTAATACGTAGTTCTATCGCTGATGGCAATATATATTTTAAGAATTGTTTTATTTTGGTTATTTTTAGTTCAGTTTCATTGTCGTTTATATTTACCTTTAATAATCATTGTTATATCCGTAAAACTCCGTAAATGTTGGAATTCTGACCCCAAGATACAGGCAAATGCCTAGTTGGGGGTCACCGACCAATCTGCTCTTGTACTGTCTGACTGTACTTATTATTAGATAAATAAACATGGATTTGAAATTGATTCTAACCTAACCTTTAGGTCTTAAAATATAACTGGAGACCACGTATCGGCAAAAGTAGCGTGAGACGCCCCCTAGTTAGATGGACCGATGACCTAAAGAAAGTAGCTGGGATATACTGGATGCCGAAGGCGGAGGACAGGGTGTTGTGGCGCAGCCTGGGAGAGGCCTATGCCCAGCGTTGGACTGCAATAGGTTGAGATGATTGACAAAGCAACTTCTAAATTTCGATTGACTGCTGCGCTGCGTGTCGCGGGTTCGATTCCCGCACGGAACAAATATTTGTATTGCCTACAGGTAGTTGTTTCGGGTCTGGCTGTTTGTGTATGTGAGTTTAAATGTTTGTAAACGCACCCACGATACAGGAGTAATTCCTAGTGGGGGGCAACGTTACAAGCGAAAAGCTTAAGTAGGTATACGGAATTCTTATATTACCTACTTACCTACAAGCAGTCACTCAATGTCGATATTACTTTCAAAAGATTTCCAACAATTCTTTTACACATTCAAATGCGCAAACAAAATGGATTACGAAGGCAATTGCGAAATTGATTTTTGTATTATGACAGGCCATAATCAAAGTTAAGTCGAGTGGAAAAGCGAGCTCCTTCTATTTAGGAAAAGAACTTTCAGGCGATTTAACAGGCCTTTCAGATACCCTTTCATTTGTAAAAGATGAATAATAATATAAACAATGACCTCGGAACCGTAGCTTTTTATAAAATACAGCAATTAATCTAGACGAAGTTGGCGACAATATAACACAATTATTACCCTTTTTAAGGTCCGTGAAAAATTGCCCGTAATATATTTTCGTCTAAAGTGAGAAAGTTACATTTGTTCATTGTAAAGATATGATATAGAGGCCTTTTGTTGCGTCGGACAATATAAAAGAATGGTGTCAGTGGAACGTGAAATAAATTAAACCGACGCCATAAAAATCCTATGTCTATATAAACCCCTTAATTATTTCATACGAAACTGCACGTTGCTTTGTTGTTCGCAATTTTACTGTAGACAAAATGTATGCAGGGGAGACCACGCTTTCATAATTAGTCATAAGAAGTGTAGGATGAGATCCCGGTTAAAGTTTCGGGAAAGTTCCGTTTATGTTCCACTTATTGTGAGGACAGACAAAACGACTAAATTGCGCTTACGACATCTGAAGTCGGCCTTGTTGACTGTACGCTTTACCCCTTTTCACCCTCTTACGAGTTCGATTGTCATCTCCACAACACACAAAAGGAAGATCAAATGGAGATTACTTATTTACTTTTAGAAGCGAAGCCTTTACGAAGCTTAAACGAACTTGACTTAAGTTGGTCGTTCAGTTCCCTTTTACATCAAATTAAAATGCTTAGAGATATATAGCTAAATTATAATCATATGCATGACATCCATAGACTTTTTAGGCCATTGCGTGCTCTTGAAGAGAGAATTTCGAAATAATGCCCACACTAATCGGGCATTAAATATATCCAAATGTGATATTGGTTTTAAGAGTGACTAAAAATCCCAAGATACGTTAGTAAAACTTGTGGTTTACTTTGATATAATAACGGTCATAAGAGCCCAATTAATACACTCAAAAAACTTTGTACAATACCACCAGTACAGTTTGAAGAAAACAAAATCAGTTATGTCAAAAAAGAGGCTACTTTAGAAGACACAGACTGAATTCACGTCGACCAAGATAATAGCGAAAGACTTGTATTGTCCAAAGAGCTTTTAGCGTAGAAAGTTTCTCCCGAAAAAGATTTCCGAGTTAGAGATTAGATTACAACTGGGACGGGGACTTATACTAGACTAGTGGTCTTTGAATAAATGTATACGATACTTAGAATAAGTTGTTATTATTAGTCCTCGTAAATTATATACTTTGTCACGAAAACAATGTAACCAATAATATTTCATTGACTTGATGAAACAGAAAAACCTATTTCTTGCCCGTTCTTTACCATAGTAGTCTATAAACAATGTTCTTATAGCGGCAAATATCTTAATCTTAGAAGTTCAAAAGTAAATAAATGGTCTTGATTAAATTAATTACTGCATGTGACCAAAATGAGAGCTGTGGTGGTCCAGAGGTAACAGCCCCGACTTACGAGTTCTTGGTCGTGGGTTCGAACCCAGGCGGGCGCTACCAGTTTTTAAATATTTTCTTTGAACTGTCTCGATAATGTCAGAGTATTTGTTATAATGATTACAATAAAGAGTATCCATATTTCGTGTCTTTCATCGTAAATGTATATATGTATAATGTAATTTTCTTTACTCCAACTAGGTTTGAACTAACCACAAATACGCCAAGCGTGGTTTCAATTAGTGCTTTGATACCGGTTCGAAGTTTCTAACATCGTTTTATTCGTCGAAGATAACAAATGAGATTTACATTCACTATTATCCAATTTGTGCAGAATGCCGAGGGATAATAATTATTTTCACATAAGCCTGTCAAGACAAGACTAACTGGATTAGGCAGAATATAGCAGGTATAAATGAATATCTATGTTTAACAATATATTCCAAATAATACATATAATTGGAGAGCTTCTAATGAATTGTATGTTTCGAGTACCCAAGTCATCTCGGCCATTAACCTTGCAGACGAGTTTCTAGTCTTACTACATTATAAAGTCATCATCTTTACTACACACATACATAAATATAAATAGTACTCCAGACCGAATTTCAACGGAGACCAGCCTTCGGCGCGGGAGATTTCGGGTGCACTCTCTCTTCCCTCACTTTTAATGTCTGATGGGACGGTTATCCGAGATGATCGGAGAAAGATCAGGCGTCGGCGCAGGAGATTTTAAAGTGAAGTGTGGGTTTTTTTACACCGCCAACTTCTCAATGGAAAAACCCAAAAACACTTTTGCCTGACCCGGGAATCGAGTCCAGGACCGACGACTAATGCATACGACACACATACATATTATGCCGACGAAAGTAAACATATCGTATCCTACTATATATATTGTATATATATAATATTATAAATGTGAAAGTTTGGATGGATGGATGTATGTTTGTTACTCTTTCACGCAAAAACTACTAAACGGATTTGTATGAAATTTAGCACACAGGTTGTTTATAACCAGGATTGACATATAAGATACTTTTTATCCCGATATTCTCACGGGATCGAAACTTATGCGGGTGAAACCGTGGGGCGCAGCTAGTCATATCATAATTATATTATGTCATATTCTGTTGCTGTTAGCGATGGGCTTTAATTCACCATGACATTTCGGAAGTTACACAACATGTTACGTCATCTTCACGTTTCATGATGACGCTTATTGCAAGTAAGGATATTATTCGAGCGGATATTATTATTTCAAACAAATACCTACTATATTTAATAATATCTACAAGCATATAGGAAAGGATAGAATCAAGGGGCATCACAAAATACGTCCGCATTTTTATCAACAGGAAAAGTGCCCAAAAGGCTGGCAGAATTGCCACGTTGTATGGAAATGCTGATTCTTTGGCCAAAAAATAGACCAGTCCTCTAGTCACGTGAAGAGTCAACCAACCGCTTGGCAATGTCTCGAAAAACTAAGCGGGCATTCGGACCCCATGGCCCTAGTTTCAAATCCACAGCTTGAAAATATAAGTTTTGATAGAAAATATAACTTGAGATTAGAATATGTGCGCCGTTTTTACTATATGTATTTTATTACATAGCAAATTTATACAGTATCATCAGTACAATTTATTTTTGGTAATAATAACTTACGGCAATTTCGATTTCAAATACAAGCAAAATCACGTCTCTTTCAGTTCAACGAACTTACCACTATTTTTACAGCCAGTTCACTACCCCAACCTTGAAAGAACATAGTGGATAAGTTGAAGTTTTATCAAAACTGTCACGTACTTTAATTCAATATAAGCGTAGTCCACATATATAATATTAGTGTGCGGTTTACTCGGGTTCGTACCATCTGTCGTCCCACGCTTAACGAAGATTTAGTGATCTGACACGCGGTACAGAGCTGTGGTGGGTTTTTACACGAAGAGCTGTAGGTAAGTCAAAAGGTTAGGATATTATTAGAACGATCTTTGGGGCTTAATGTCTATATCTCGTGGTGGAATAGATTGTTAGTAACTATGTATAACTTCAGATGTGGAGTATCAGATGAGTATGAAACTTATAGAAAGAAAATAAGTTTATTTGTGGTAAACATGACGTAGAGAAAGAACAGAATCACAAAAGTAACAAGTTAGGGGAAAATAAGCGTCACAACTACGTAAAAGGGCCATCGCTCAGCATAAACTCTTCTCTCGCTTTTCATAGCCTTTATACCATGTATACAAGTAAATAATGGCCAGAAGGCGTATTCTCGTAATTTAAAACGTTCAAAATCTAGTCGCAGTCTCATCTCGGTGACCGACAAATGTCAAATACTTGTCAAAATGTAGGGAAATTAGAGCAATTTTTGACAGATTGAGACTGAGATCAGACTTTGAACGTTCTTAAAGTTACGAGATTTCTCCTCTGTACCTAACTTACATATTAATAGACATTGGGAATTTATTATACTAGTTTGTGCTCGCGACTTCGTCCGCTTGACATTTCTTGTCCCGCCGACCAATCACATCACATCGCATCACCTAGCCCGCGCTTTTTTTAGCACTTTTCACTTAGCTTTTTTCAGTTTTTATTTTTTATTTTTGCTTGACTCCTCAGGGTCATAGCATGAGGTGAAATAGCCTATAGCCTTCCTCAAGAATTGGGCTATCAAAAGCAAACATATTTTTTTAAAGCACGAGATTTTATTATTTATTTCTTAAGCTTTATAGATGTACTGTAAATAATAAAACGAATATTTAATAGGTTCAAAGAATTAAGAAGTTTGATGGGTGACATAAAACAAACTCTTCAGCTTTATTATTTTATCACTTCTTTCTGAAGCTTTATAGATCTACTGTAAATAATAAAACTAATACTTATTCAGTTTGAGGAATTTGAGGAATTTGATGGGTGGAATAAAATAAAATCCTATTTATTTTTTCATTTTATTATTTATTTCTTAAGCTTTCCAGATCTACTGTAAATAATAAAACTAATACTTATTAGTTTTGAAGAACGATTTTGTATGGAATGCGTACTATTAGGCCGTGCCTTTACAAAAAAAGGTAAACTGTCTTACTTAAATAATATGTATATTAAAAAAGAAAATGGAAATAGAAATTACAAGAATTAGGAATTACTTAGAACGTGTGTGGCTCTTTAGAATGACGGAGAGAGACTGGTCTAAGTGTGCTCAGAATTGGGCGACGGCGGTAGGCCCTTATCAGTGATACTTGAGATTGGAATGCTGAGAAGTGCAGGATGTACTTCTCTTAATTATTTATTTTTAATTGGTTAGCAAGTCAGGGTTATAGGGTATAGTACGCATCTGTAAACCTGAACGGATGCGTACGCATTACAAAATCGTTTTTTATGGACAAAAGCTGAACAGAGCTGAATAAGTGTGGTTAGTCCCTAAAGACAGAAATTGGCTTCTTACAATAATTGGCTTATTTTAATAGAGCAGCCCATGTTATTTATAGAGAAAACCTAATAACAAAAGTATGAAGTTGTTAGCTTAAACATAATATTAGTAAAGGGAATATCGTAAAAACACGTGTTACTCAAATATCAGTTCAAAGCGTTCCACGTTTTATACTCAAATCGTAAAACAAATGTTTATATTAATTTCGAAACCAATTAAATGCACACATATCTCATGATCACTGTTTACTTTCAATTATTTCATACAGTACTACTCATTTATAGCTAAATGGGGCTGGTTATAAATTAGCGATAGGTAGGGTTGCCAAAAACCAAGAATCGTCGGGCGTTCTATCCGAAAAGTTGAAATTTTTGTTTCTACAATTAGTTATTCAGCCTATAATGTTCCCAGCTAAGCATCCAAACTAAATGGTGCACAATTAGAAGGGCTAATGATCACCTGGTTGTCTGCTATAGGATAATCAATCTATAATGTCCCCACGGCCTCTTCTCCGTGAAAGGAAGTGGGCCGTAGTTCACCATGCGTGCCCAGTACGGGTTGGTAGATGTCACATGTCTTCAAATTTTTGGTTCAAGGACATGCCAGTTTCCTCACGATATTTTCCTTCGCTGTTTTTGAGAGCAGTGGTGATGAAACAATTTACACAAAGTAAAGCGTCTGTCGGGGTTTGAACCCATGACCCACAACTTGTAAGTCACGGCCGATACCATTGGGACACCATGCTCTCGTTTTCTACAGTATGTAATAATTATAGCATATATAGGACATTTAATACAGTTTGTGCCGTGATCTGAAGGCCAATTCCCGTAAGTAAAAACGTTTAAAATCTAGCCGTAATCTCATCTCAGCGGCAATAAATGTCAAAAACTTGTCAAAAATGTTGGGAAATTAGAGGTATTTTTGACAGATTGAGACTGAGATCAGACTGTGAACGTTCTTAAAATTACGAGAATTGCCCCTCTGGTCACATTTATAGGGTTACTAAAGCTCGGCTGTCCGCCCATCCGTCTGTAACAGGGCTGTATTTTTTCAACCGTATCAGATAGACATTTGAAATTTTCACAGACTGTGTATCACTATGGCCGAAATAAAAATAAAATAAAGCTAAAAATTAAATGGGTCCCCATACAAGATACGTGTTTTTTTAATAAAGTTTTTTTTTTTAATTTGTCGTGTTAAATATTGTACGGTGGTACGGAACCCTTCGTGTGCTAGTTTGACTTGCAATGGGCCGTTTTTTTTTAATTCTGTTTAACTTCATAAATATCATAAAATATTTGCTGAAATGTTAGTAGGTGTAAGATTTATTATCCTTCAGTGGCTTGCTCGATAATTACGGAAAAAACCAGAACGAAACTATTGAATTTTCAGATAAAAATACTTTGACTTATACTTTAACCACACAAAATATAAAATTCAAGCAACCCGGACATACAAAATTTTGACCGGAAGAAGCCGAAAGCCGAACACATCCGGCTAAAGAGTGACATTCCTAAATATGGATATCACAGTATAACGCCGGAATATTTATGTAAAAGTTGCACATAATTTGTAGGTTGTATATTATATGTCAATCAAGAGTTCTTGGTAACGTAGTAACATACATATTATTATCTTTCGTGAGATTGACGGTTCTGTATGATTACAATATTATTAATTTACAGTGTAATTATGTCTTGTATTATTATGACTTAACTTACAGCCTAACAGTATGATAACTATTGCTCAGCCATATAAAAAAAGGATTATAGCTATGATGTAAAGGAAATCATATTTCAAATTTAAGCCGATGTAGTTGAGGGTCAACGGGTTCTTTAATTATCATCAATTGCGCCCAGTTTTAATGAAACCTTAAGTCCATCTTTTGACCCTTAATTAAGTGGAAAAGAGTCTTACGCTAACCAAAATGTACCATTGCAGAATTTACGCTTACGATTAGAAATTTACGCCGTAGTGTTTTACGCCCTAGCATGCTACGCCGTAGCAGTCTACGCCCTAGCATGCTACGCCGTAGCAGTCTACGCCCTAGCATGCTACGCCGTAACAGTCTACGCCCTAGCATGGTACGCCGTAGCAGTCTACGCCCTTGCATGCTACGCCGTAGCAGTCTACGCCCTAGCATGCTACGCCGTAGCAGTCTACGCCCTAGCATGGTACGCCGTAGCAGTCTACGCCCTTGCATGCTACGCCGTAGCAGTTTAAACCTTAGCCGACTACGCCGCCGCCATAGCTGGCGTAGATTTCTAGGTTCGTAGATACACAAACATTTTTTTGTGATCGCCTTCCTTACTCGAGGTCAGAGTCTAAGTCCTTTACAGTCGAATAAATAAGATCGCCCTAAACAGTAGTACCTAGAAGGCAATACATTCATGCCGATCGCATAAATTGTTGTTTGACCTAGTTGAACATCTGAAGTTAAGCCCAGCCTTTAGCTACATTGTTACTAGGATGCTTGGGTACGCAAATCTTCACTTTGAAGACGGTGTAGCGGTGCGCTTATCAAAAAGCTGCGGATAGCGGTACGAGGCAAGGCGAGGCGAGGCAAGGCAAGGCAAGGCTCGTGTTTGGCTCAGCGTTCTCTTTGTCGCTAGCTAAAGATAAGTTGCAAACTTGATACAATTTCTATACAAACGTTGTCACTGTAGTTTGTAGTGCTGCATACTTTGTTGTAATATTTTGAGTTCGAGAGTTCTGAGTTGTGGTGTTTGTGCACGTATGTATGTTGTGGAGTTTGTGAACGTATTGTTGGTGTGAACGAGTATATTGTACCACTGCAAATTAGCTGTCTGTTTGAAAACTGATACAGGACAATTTTCATCGATAGTTGTTAGTTTGTTGTACATAAAGCTTACTTTTCTGGAACAAAACATCAATTTGAAAGCTCCCACCGAATTGTACCCAATGCCTCGTAATTGCGTCGTAACGTCCGTACTTTATATCAGAGCAAAGTAACGTTAATGCTTCTAAAAAATGTTACTGCTTAACATCTCCACGGAGTCCATAAATTCTATTTTGTGTGTAAGTACCTCTTCGTTTATGACCACCTGGTCACTGACTTTAAGAATCTGTGATAAATCGTGGTTCAGGGACTCTTTTTGACGGGGCCCGACAGGGCCGAAGCCTGCCGGG
This sequence comes from Apamea epomidion, assembly GCA_947507525.1. Lineage (NCBI taxonomy): Eukaryota > Metazoa > Arthropoda > Insecta > Lepidoptera > Noctuidae > Apamea > Apamea epomidion. Next base: position 7,994,940 of record OX382238.1, on the reverse strand, counting down.
GTAGCGGGATCGTCCGAAAGGGTTACCGCTGCCCTGGTACATAAAGGGCTAAGGAAGGAACATGGGTGGGTTTTAGTCAGTGATTTCCAATCCTCAAAAAAAAAAGGACTCTTTTTTATAATGCCAGGTTTAGTAGGTGCAAATGATTTGACAAAGTAAATATAAAAAAAAAACAATAAGATTTCTAAAATTCCCGATTTCTAGAATTCTAAAATTCCCGTATAGTTTTGAAGTTTATTTTCTTCTAACTTATGAAGGCTGATTACCCCGAAAGATCACGCAGACACGTTGAACTAAGTGAAAAAAACAATTTTTCTTCAAAGATCTTTTTAAAACTTGATGTCACAAACAGTTTGTACGTACTCTTGTGGTTTCACTTTCATTGATGCTTATTTCTCTTGTGTATTAATGTGCAAACAGTTTTTAAGTATTACAAGATTGTATAGACTTGTATTCTTTACACATATATCGTGTCCCAGAAATGCGTGGTCATATTTAAGGGTGTGGTACAGACCATCAAATTTACAAAATTATCAATCGTCCCAAACATTTGGATCAAATTCTTATTGAATTTTTGTATGGGAGAGCTGATATTTATTTCGCGATTACGATGTTGGTCCCATAGAAAAAGTTGTTCAGTGTGACTATCTGTATGTATTGTTCCACACCCTTAAACATGACCACACATTTCTGATGCTCGCTGAATATTTTCAGCCTTGCGAAAAACTCTAGTCATTTTAATATGACTCGTTGGCAAAATGCTCTCCCTAGATAATCTATTTTTCACTGTCCCAAGTTGATATTCAGCTTAAATGTTAATATGAGTGTTATTAATGATCTCTGAATGCATTGTTCTTTAATATTTACGTGACTGATATTAAGTGACGCATTATGAAAATCAAAAGTCATTTATTCAAATTAGGCTGAGAATCAGCACTTTTCGAACGTCAAAATTACAAAAGACCGTCCCCCAAAAACGCCCGCCCTTCACCACTTCCTAGTGCTATCGCTGGGAAGAAGAAGAGGCGCAACAAACTCCCTAGCAGCACAGCTTTCTGTTCAGTTAGAAAATACTTGATTGTATACGATACTAGGTACCTATGTTAAGTAATTCACATTACAAGACACAGAACATAAAATTAAATTATTTGCCATATGTCAGCTAGCCACGCCAATATACCAACAAATATAATAAAAACTATACGTTCTCAAGCTAAAAAATATTTAATTAAAATTAAAATGTATATATAAAGTTACTACCTGAATAAAAGCCTCCAAGCATAAAGGGTGTGTAGCTTACATATTTATGCATTGCTGGGTTCTGTTCACATAGCAGTCACTCAGTAAGCTAATTCTGGAGAAAGAACATAAACATTGTCTTGAGTTAATTAGAGCGACCAACTATTCTTATCGTGTAAGTAGTCGTTGATGGAATAGTATGCCTTTGAACAAAATTTTACTTGAGATTTAAACGCATTAAAAGGCAAGTCTAGCAAAGAAGAGGGTATCTTGTTATAAAAGGTTATACCAAGCCAAACAAATGAGTTATGAACCTTATGAAGCCGGTGAAAGGGGGCACGTAGTTTGTCCTTATTTCTAGTATTGACACTGTGAATATCACTGTTTTTAGTGTACAAGTGTAAATTTTGCCTAATATATAAGATGTTGGCGAAGATGAATTGTGATGCAACCGTGAGAACACCAATATCTTTAAAAAAATCTCTTAGAGAAACTCTGGCACCTAGCTGGTAAATTGCTCGAACAGCTAGTTTTTGAAGGTTAAATATATTTTGTATATCAGCGGCTTTGCCCCACAGCAGAATACCGTAGGACATAACGCTGTGAAAATAACTAGCGGCGTAGGCAGCGTCGGCGTAGGCAGCCGAACTGAGCCTTCCTGTTAGACTTAACATATGAGGTCCCCACTGAAGTTTGGCCTCCACTGTTAGTCCTAGAAAAAGTGCCGAGCCTACAGTGTCAAGCACCTCTTTATCTAAGACAATGTTGGGTCCTACATTTCTAACATTCGGTAAGGCGAACTTTACACATTTCGTTTTCTTGGCATTGAGAACGGTTATTTGACGTAAACTAATCTGTAACTATTGAGAGTGCACTGTTTACGTCGTCAAAATCATGTCTATTCCTGTCTACTTTAAAAATAAGAGAGGTATCATCTGCAAACAGTAGAACGTCACAGATTCCCTTCAAAAAAAGTAAAAATAAATCATTGATATATCCTAAGAACAAGAATGGAGCCAGTATTGAGCCTTGTGGAACACATAACTGAACAGAACTGAAATATACTCAAAATAAAAAAAATACACATTAAGGAAATATTTCGAGATCCAGAGCGGGTCGAAACTTTTAGCAGAGTGTTGAAAACTGTTTGGCCAATACAATACGTGGAAATGTGGCAGAGTATAATTTTGTGCAAGCTGCTGTAGTGAATGTAAGTATGATAGTTCAGTTTTTTTTACATTAGCCGACACTGTGCCACTGCTGAGAAAAGGCCTCCCCCAAATCCTTCCAGGCATTGGAACTGTAATCAACCACGCGGGCCCAGTGCGGATCGGTAGATGTCACATGTCTTCGAATTTTTGGTTCAAGGACGTGCAGGTTTCTTCACGGTGTTTTCCTTCACCGTTTTGAGAGCAGTGATTATGAAATAAATTACAAAAAGTAAAGCGCCTGCCTAGGTTTGAGCATACGACCTTCAACTCGTAGGTTTGGGCCTTGCCACTGGCCCACCACTGCTCCATCATATTTTTTATATATTAAATATATTTTACGAACCCAGAATAATCATACCCATAACTAATATAATTAAAACGTATAAAAACAATTCCAAAATTCCTTTACCTTCAAACCCATGTCCTCACGTACCGTATTCTATAAATGGGCTCATTTGTAACGGGCTACCGGATCCGGCCCTTATTTAATCACCATTACGACTTCCCGTGTTGACGGGTATTAGTCCTAGCCACTCCTGGATTCAGTGTGTGGGCACAGGAGTCGGAGTAACGAAGATTAACAGCCGCCGCATGCAGCCCATTCTTTTGTGGGAGCTAATAATAAAAGTGTAATGGGGAGAAATATGAAGATCATGTTTTGTTTTTTGGTCATAGTAGATTGATTACTGATTATTTTGATGAACTGAGTGTTGATTTTTCAACAGTCAGATAACTTTTACCTGAGGAATAAATACTATGAAAAAATAAATGATTAAGAATAAATATCGGACTGTTGAAAAATCAGCCCTAAATGTAACGTAAGTATACCTACTTAAAAAAAAAAAAAAAAAAAAAAAAAAAAAAAAAAAAAAAAAAAAAAAAAAGTATACCTACTTTTTACATAATAAGGCATATCAAGTCTCGTCTAGATGAAAGCAGCAGTAAACTTATCTGAAAAGTGTTGTGATTGAAAAACCATCATCAACATAATTGGAATTAACTACAAAAAAATAAATAGGCTTTCAGTACTTGTAACTTAATCCTTTTTTATATCCCAACTAGCTGACCCGGCGAAGTCAAAGTCAAAATCAAAGTCAAATCATTTATTTCAAATAGGCACATAAAAGGCACTTTTGAACGTCAAAAATAAAATTAAAATAAAATTGATTCTAGTCGCCCCTTCCAAAAAGTAGTTTTCGTATGGAGAAGAATGGGCAAGAAACTCCACCGTTACTCTTTTAAAATGTTTTACAATATTTTGCATACATTATTTATATAATTATATGTAAAGACGATGCACCTAAAAATAAAATTACTTTACCAAAATAAGTAAAAGAGTTAAAATGGAATAATGAATCCATGACATATAAATTAACTATGTGATAGATACACAGGTGCTCACATATTTACAAACATTCCAAAAGTAGACGATTTTCATAAATTAATAAGGAGTAATATTGATTATAATCTCAGATTAATATTTAGGTGAAACACTTTATCGACCCACACAAAAAATCGTTTCTATTGAAACATAAGTGTTTATGTTCAAGTCTATATTAATAGCTAGGTTTACATAAAAAAAAACTAAAATAAAATGCAAAGGAACCGTTTTGCTTAAGAACACCACAATTAATGATTAGGTGAATGCAAAATCAAAGACGGTTACCTTACCTAACGCATAAGCATACTATCAACAAGAATCTCCAAACAACAATTCGTACAAACTAAAGCAGCATGTGGGTGCACTCCCTAACAAAACTTAACTATGACATAGGCTTTATGGTTAACGAAACACGCGCCTAAGTTAATTTAACTTGGATATTAAGTTAAGTTGGCAGTCTCTTGGCGGCTGGGTGTTATTTCTCTAGTGACTCAAATACATATTTATGCATATAATACATATTTACATATTTATGCGTTTATTAATGAATCGAGGTGGCGCGGGAAAAGAGTTCCTGGAAGGATTTGGGGGAGGTTTTTACCCAGTAGTGGGAAGGTACTGGCTAACAAAAAAAAAAAAATGAATCTGGCATTTTATAATTTGGTATCGTAACTACGTAAAATAAGAAATTAGAAGGAGAAATAAAATTACATCGACGTGGACTGCCTTGTTAGTCTAGTGGTAGCAAGCGTTAGGGCCGACATACACGGACTGCTTGAAGCAGACAGGATGAACTGCTTCAAGCTGCGACTGCATAGTGAACTACAGTCTTCTACGTACACACATACACGAAATCGCTCGAGCAGTTGCAACTGCCTCGGGCGGTCGTGCGGTCAAGCAGTCGCCAGGCATACACTGACTGCTCGAGCTGTCGACTACTCTCGCGCAGAGTTACCTAATTTGAATGACGAGCAGTTGGTATAAAATGCTCCAGCAGTTATCAATGGCAGCTTCAAGCTGTTGACTATGACTGCAAGAGCGGTCCGTCTATGTTGATCACTTGCTTACTGCTCGAGCAGTCCATGTATGTCGGCCCTTAATGCTGAGCATGATGTCCTGGGTTCGATTCCAGTGCCGGGCAGTCTTATTGAGTTTTTCCATCTGAAATTTCTTAGTAACAGCTCGGAGTCTGGATTTGTACCCGGTTGATAAATAACGAAAAAGCTCGCCCCCTATTACGTCGGACTTAAACTTAACTGGCGAAATGTGGATGTACCCTGCTATAGGTACACCTCTTTCTAACCTTGCGGGGAATACTACAGGCATGTTATGTTATGTGAAAATAAATTATAAGGAAAAATGTATCAAACTCCAACTCAAAGTATTTATTTTAATCAAACCAATTACAGGCACTTTTGAATTGTCAAGGGGTCGGTCAGTCAGAAAAATGAAGCTAGTTGCCCATTCCACTGCGTAATAGGTACCTATGGAGAAGAACGGGCAAGAAACTCCATGGACACTCTTTTAAATCAAAATAATATGGTTACAAAGTATTGGTTACATCATTCATGTTAGAAATTATGCATGTGAGAATGATGCAGAACGTTATGAGCCTTCGTAATGAAAAGTTAAAAAAAAAAACAGTATTTACACACGGCAACATATTATAATATACATAATATTGGTACACCTCTGGCTAACCCTTCCAAGAATACAGATGTGATGTTATGTGTGTAATAAATATATTCCACGCTATGTCAATATCAATCTATGCGGTCCCCCAAAAAGAAATTATTGATTTCGATTACTCTACTCTACTCTATTCTTGATCTAAGCCCACAAATATGAAAAATGTAACCACAGAGACATACCGTAAGAAAGCTGATATTACCCCAGACGAGTTTGTCTCAGTCACAGACACCACAATATTAGATTTGTTTCCAATTCGAAGCGCGTTACAAATAATAATAAATCGTTATATACAAGGAATGACGCCACGGAATTCACGTACAAACGGCCTTCAATGTCTGAATGTCAAAGAAGTAATAAAGCTACTGAATCAGCATTTTTATTTTTCTTTTTTTGTTTGAAATATTTTCATCTAAATTTATATTAAGCCCGCAATTTTTAAAAGTGAGTGGCTAATTTTGGCTCTGCCTTAATCAAGTTTCCAGGTAGCATTTGCAGAGACGAATAAGGCTTTCTGAATGTAATTATAACCGACGGTTTTCTTTTTGTAAAATGTAGTATTTATAGAATTCTTACTACGAATCCTTTGATGATAACTTTTATTAAATGCTTATAATACCTTCTATCTTTAATAAAAGAAAAATATTGGAGGTTCAAGTACATAATGATGAACAGCCAATCGTAGTAGTAGGTGGATATATTAATATCTTGCTAAACTTTTGGACGTCACCGAACTAATCTGTTCATACGTTATCATCATTCGGCCATTTGCTGTGCGCCATATTGTGCCCCTTTTATTGCCTAAGTTCGCTCCTTTACCGCGCACATGATTTGTGTGAGTTTACCATATAATACCATAATTTGTATATATCGTTGCCCGCTTAGTTCGAAGCGTATTCGGCGTGTTTTCGTCTAGACCATAAATATACCGCAGAACTGAATTTATTGAGGAAGTCGAATTATATCTGTGATTTATAAATGCGATCTTTCTATTCGAGGTGGTTTGGTCAGGAGCTTTTAGGAATTAAAGACTTTGTGAACTTTTTAACAAAATATATATTTTGTTTTCCCTTCTACACACGTTGTCTACATCTCTTTTTATAGACCCTCCTATCGCAGGTTTACTGGAAGAGATTTTCTTAGAAATACACATCACTTTTGTACGTACTTTTCTGTTCCTTTCTTCTTGTCTGTTTATATGTGTGTAAATAAATACAATTTTGTGTAACTGAGACAAACAATCGTCTACTAATATATCTCATAATATTTTATGGAAATTTCCTTTATCATTATTTTATTCTGCTTCAACCGATGTGTAATTTAAATAATATTATTGTATAAAATATATTTCCTTCCCATAGGATTTTCATACGCACTAGAAGACGCCTGCTCAAGTCAGTCTCTACAAACTTTCCCGCCAATTAACTCCTAACAAAATGGACATTCATACCAAAGTTTTCTTAGACTCTTACCACCATCCATTGACCTGATTTAGATTTATAGCCACTTACCATATTGAAGCAGATGGACCATATAAACGTGTGAGCTCCGAGCAAGGCGTTGATCTGTTGAATTTAACAAATGGCGGCCATCTTTCTACGATGCCGCCAATTTACGTAGATGGCGCCCTGTACAGCTGTTTAGATAAAGGAGGAGCAACTGATGCGTTCACATCGCGAGGGTTTGTCTCGTTATTTACTCATGAACTGGTTTTGCTTGTATTTTTGAGGTGAAGTCCTTGAAAAATGCATGATGTTTTGGCACGGTTTGTAGGGTTTTTTTTATTTTTCTTTTACATAATATGGTGTAGCTTATTATAAAACTGTTTTGGATAAACTTCATCATTATTTATATTGCTTATGGGTTGTTAGTATATCAGGTGGACCGGGTACGGTAGGTCGTGCGTTAGGCCTTGTGATATTTCACACATCACAAACAACGATTTTTCTTATAAGTACAATACGAAAATTATTAGCAAAACTTACAACAACTAAGTTAAGGTTTGATAAAATTGCTCCCTTGAACAATATCTTTCAAAAAAACTACCTTCGTCGTGTCCTTCACGAATGCCCAGGAGACGTCCTCCATTCGCGCCAATTGTTGGAATGAAACTTCTTTTGTGAACTTACCTCGTAAGAAAAAAGTTTTATTCCACTTTATCATAGATCTAGGTATAGTCATTCCAAGTGGCGAGCGAGTCATGTGACTTTTGTCATTAACATAAGGTTTAAATTGGCTAAATAATAACAGCCGCACAGGTCGATTGGTCAGGTTAAGCTACGCTTGCCACGGTTGGTGTGTGGATGGGTGACCATCTTTACATACCGAGACCCCTACGTGCCTCGGAAAGCACGTTAAGCCGTTGGTCCCGGCTGTCATTCATGGATCTTTGGCATTCGTTACGGGTAGTCAGAAGCCCGAAAGTCTGACAACCAGTCTTACCAAGGGGTATCGTATTACCTAGTAACTGGGTTGTGGAGGTCAGATAGGCAGTCGCTCCATGTAAAATACTGATATTCAGCTGCATTCGGTTAGACTGGAAGCCGACCCCAACGTAGTTGGGAAAAGGCTAGGCATATGATGATAAGGTTTAAATTGCAACGATGGACACTCGCTAGACATGCAACAACTATAATTGCATAGTATGACAGGGCTGATTACAGATATCTGAAGGCCAATTCCCGTAATTAAAAACGTTCGTTATCTAGTCGCAATCTCATCGCAGCGACAATCAATGTCAAAAATGTAGGGAAATTAGAGGTATTTTTGACAGGTTGAGACCGAGTTCAGACTGTGATCGTTCTTAAAATTACGAGAATTGCCCCTCTGATCCTATTTCAATCCACGTCCGACTTCAGAGTCAGCTGGTCTGATCTGATCTTGGCATTTAATTAAATTTTCTTTTGAAACAGAGTTATAACTCGGAATGGAATTCCGATTATTTTCGGAAATTGAATTAGTTGGAATTCGTAAGAATATCGAGTTGATAAGAAATTTATCTGGAGCGTAGGATCTGCAGAAAAATATTAGTATTCTTAGATTACTTACTTAGAGATCGAATCCTAAAATAACTATTAAATTGAAATCCGATTCGATTTCTAGTGTTTGAGTAATGTGATAAAATAATAATCAGTTAATCAGTTTCTGTAACAAAATCAACCTAACTACGGACCACATAACCTACATAATTGCCTGTACACGCTACTTGCTTAAAAATCTCATTTGTCTATACTCCATGTCCATGCCAAGGCCATTAGACTCTTAAACGAAAAACTTGAAAATAAATTCAGTCAAATCGCGTTAAAAACTTCGCCGGCATGTACTCACAGAGTAGGTGGAGTACAAAGCTTTCATGCAATTTTAACATGAACATGCTTTAGCAAATTATTTATACTGGCGTAACCCAGTTTGTGTCTAGTTTGTTTAAAAAATTTTGCCTACTCACACTGTGGTGAAAATAAGCAAATTGGTTTTGTGAATATTTTTTGTGTAATGTGAAAATTTTCTTTTAAAGTATAAACGTACACACTATGCCTCTTTTTTTTTTTTTTTTTTTTTTTCGGGTTGGGAAATCATCAAATGACCCCTCCCGCTCTGGGTGGAGCAGAAGGGAGTGTCAGACTCTTACTGACTAAAACCCACCCGTGTTCCTTCCTTAGCCCTTTATGTACCAGGGCAGCGGTAACACTATGCCTCTTGACTTGGACAAATTCGAACTTACTGATTATTGGCTACAACACTTCAAGATTTTCTTTTTAATCTGCATAGGTATGTACAATTATAATAGTGTGGGTTTTAATAAATCAATAAAAAAAAAAAAACATTATTGTTGTTCTTATTTTTAATTAAATAAGACTTCCATTTCCTGGCTTTTGCTGTACGAGTCCGAGAGAGTGTAGGTTTTAATAACTAACAAATACATGTAAGTATGGGAAACTGCTAGTAGAAGATAATTTAGTCTAAGCCATATATACACTAGGTGACAAAATGTCCCTTGACACCCAGACACATCTCGCGAAAACATGCGACGCCACCAAACATCTTTAGATCATCACCAGAGATGACAAAGCAGGGAATCGTCACGCCGGCAGTGTCTAGAGACGGCAGTATTAATAAAATTCGTGGCGAAAGTGCGTTGAGCACATAACTTCTGTTACGAACCGCCTTCAAAGCCGCCAGTTTATATATATCATTTGTACATACATCAAATTCAAAAGTCATTTATTCAAATTAGGCTGAGAATCAGCACTTTTCGAACGTCAAAATTACAAAAGACAGTCCCCCCCACCCCGGCCTTCACGCATCATAGTACAAGTAAATAGTGACACACTTGGTTTGTATGGATTGTGTTAACAATGCCACCTCTAGCAGTGGCTACAGAAGCGCCTCCGTGCTCTGTGTCCGAGATCATCATCGCACGAAATACAATGACTACGCTATCGTCACTAAGTTTAATCACGATTAAGTCAAAGATTGACACATCAGTCTCCAGTGTGTCGTGATCATTATTCATTCCGTTAGATACATTCATTCCCTCAGGGACGTATGCTAATTTTCTCATGATTAATTTATGTTCTATCCTTGCACTTAATTGGATATTTATTGTCTGGCAAACGTGTAGGAAAATGTATTTTCTTGATAAAATAAGCGGTATACTGTGTTCGAATAATTTTAAGGACGATTTTTCTTTGTTTTTTTTTTCTTGTTGTAAAGTTTGTGCTTATTCAATAAAAAAACCTTTGCATTATCTGAGTCCTCAAGTAAAGACACTAACTGATTAATTATTTATTATTTGGAAACCATGCATCCTGAGCGATGGCTGTTTTGCGGGGATTAACGCATATTTTCCACCAACTTGTTCGTTTTTGTATTTTCTTTGCGTCATGTCTTACCGCAAATGAACGTGTTCTCTTCCTGTTCATTTTGGCGAGAAGAAACCACATTTTCCTACACGTTTTTGATCGTGTGGGAAATGTGATATCGTCGGAAGTCGTGTATTGGAATATTTAAAAGACAATTTTAAATCGCCTGCAGTTCTTATTGAATTAATAAAAGTATTCATTTTTCTCAGACCTCGACAAAAAAAAAAACCAACAACATTTAGGTAAAGCATTAGTCTCATTCAGAAACAATAGAACAAGAAAAAGGACGACGGTGATGGTAAAAGTACTAAAGAAGCGAATTGTTTTTCTATGATGTTCAACTATTTCGATGACGTATTCCTATTAACACAACATTAACAGAAAATACGGCCCAAATTCGATCACTACACTCAAGAGCCGAAGTTTCACTAATTATATACCAACTAAAAGGGTTTCTAAGCTTCGCCTAGTAAATAATTACAAGTTAGTGTTAGGTACATTCTTAGCACAGGCTTTGCCGCAGCCAATACGCACTGGAATTCGGTTCAGTCTGATCTTAATTAAATATTAGCTAGCTTGAATTCAGCGTCTTTGGAACCCGCTACATTAAAGGGATGTGTGGTGTCTTAAGATAATTATTCGATAATTTAGGTTAATTTCACATTTCTCAGAGGATTATTAATTGTGATATATGTATTAATATTTTGGTAGAATATTCTGATAATAATGTGAAGTAAAGCATAACCGAAGAGTCACACAGAGTGTGAAGTTTATTTTCGTGTTTCAACAAACTATAAGGTCATGACAGTTTAAAATTTGCTGGCATTCTTGCATTAGTACAATACGAGTTTTTCTCGAAATTACTTTTACCCACAACAAAGATCAGGGGGGCCTAAAAAGGCCACTTTAAGCAATACCTCTAAAAGCTATTCATTTCCTGAATTCCCAACAGATCATTAGCAATTCCTCTAATTTTCGTAAAATTTCATTTCGTATTTGGTGTAAACATGGCCGCATGAAAAAAATAAAAACCGTAATTTTATCGGTAAATTTTTCATTACAGTTCTTATTAATCAAATTGGTTTTTTATTTTTGATTTCTACAGTTTAAATGTTATTTCATTGTGATATGTATTGCACACACAGATCATATTATGAATTGTCAGTTTGTGACCATTTTACGATTTTTAATATGATTCATATTGTTATCCTATTATGATTCTGCCAGTGGCCTTTTTAGGCCCCCAGGACTAGTATTTATACAAATAAAGAACACGATTTGCAATCGTATTTATGTATATTTCTTAGGTATTTATAGGTATTCAGCAGCATCCGGTTAGACTGGAAGCCGACCCCAACATAGTTGGGAAAAGGGAAGGCAGATGATGATGATTTATGTTTTAAATATCGCAGTATTATGTTGAGATGGAGCCTCATAGGTCATATTTTTTGGTTGTTTTGATGTAATATTGTTAGTTTTAAATGCTTCTTTTTTACTGTTTGTATTTCCTGTGCGTGTCTCAAAAAAAAAATTTTATTTTTTTCTTTTAATCGGAATATGGTCACAATTCTGCAACATTTTTGGAAACACTGAACCTCTTGAACTCATTTTGGACTTCGCCGTAGTGAGACAAAGAAGTAAAGCTATTCGAAATGCGGTAGTTCCAAGTATACAAGTTAAACCCTTTTAACGTTAGTATCATTACAGTAGTTACAATGAAAATTGCCCTCAAGATATCCGCGTACCGTCTCAAAAGTTTAATAAAGCTTCTTTGTATTTAAATCCTCCATTTAACTTTGTCCCGACATAAGTCCTAGGATTAATGGCAAGACATTGTCAGTACTAGTAATACTCTTGGCGTTTTTAATCACCCTTAGTTTGCATTTGCCGTTAATTAATACTAGCAATTCTTCTTATCTGGGACTAAATTCTGTTGTCTGGCTTACTGATTTTATCCAGAGATAATGCATATAATGTCATACTTTTCCCACTACTGAGACACGGGTTTCCTCTCGGTGAGAGGGATTGGGCCGTAATACACCACGAGGGCCCAGTGCAGGTTGGTAGATGTCACATGTCTTCGAATTGTTAGTTCTAGGACATACCGGTTTCCTCACGATGTTTTCTTTCACCATTTTGAGAGCAGTGATGATGAAATAATTAACACAAAGTAATGCGCCTGTCTGGTTTCGAACATACAATGTAATACTCAAAACTCAAATCTTTATTGCATTCCATATGTGTTTAATAGATGGTATTTACAAGGTAAAACATCAATATGGACCCTCGATTTATAAGCCACGGCCTGTTGTTACAACTGAGCTACCAATGCTTCTAGAGATAAAGAACATTTTTAAATTGATTGTGTTACTGGAGAGCAATAATTTCATGACCTAAAAATAAGACAAGGGTTTCAGATTTCTTTCCCGCAACTGTCGTCCTGCTATTTTAAGCGTAAAAAGAACCTACAGGATAACCCTGTCTCCTCGAATAGATGCCCTAAAAATAACGTATCTAAACCTATCTAACTATTTGAAATGGCTAGCAGCATCCAACTGTAAGTTGATAAGGGTTGTCTAGATCAGACGGCAGTCGTTACCAGAAATTAGTTGCGTCAGCAATTCTATGTTCTAGTCAGCTAAAGATATCTTTTTCTTAAAGAAAATAACAAGAAATCATCTTTAGAATGCTTCGTTATATTTCTACTAGCAGCGCCCAGCGGTTTTACCCGCATAAGTGTCGATCCCGTGGGAATATCGAGATAAAAAGTATCGTAAGTGTTATTTTGATGTATCCTACTAATATTATAAACGTGAAAGTTTGTATGGATGGATGTTTGTTACTCTTTCACGCAAAAACTACTGAACGGATTTGGATGAAATTTGGCACATAGAGGGTTTATAACCAGGTTTAACATATAAGATTTTTTATCTCAATGTTCCCACGGGATCGAAACATATGCGGGTGAAACCGTGGGGTGCGGCTAGTATGCTATATTACTGTAAAGTATAGTGTGTCGCTTTTGCGTGAAAGAGTAACAAACATCCATCTATCTATCCATCCTCACAAACTTTCGCGTTTATAATATCAGTAGGAAAGAAAGTACGATAATTATAATGTTTCATACAAACCGTAGCGTTGCCATCCAACTGAATCGAGTTTGTATGGATGGATGGATCCATCCATACAAACTTTCGCGTTTATAATATTAGTAGATAATTTCTTACTCTCTCACGCCAAAATTACTGAACGGATTTGAATGAAAATCCTACTAATGATTATCCTACTAATAATATAAACGCGAATGTTTGTATGGATGGATGCATGTTATTTACTCTTTCATGCAAAAACTCCTAAATTGATTTGGAAAAAATTCGGCACATAGATAGGTACTTTATAACCATGATTAACACATAAAATACTTTTTATCCCGATATTCCTACGGGATCGAAACTTATGCGGGTGAAACCGCGGGCGGCAGCTAGTAATAAATATAAACATTAAGAAAATAAAGGCATCTCACAGGATATTCTCAGCAGGCTAATATTAGAAGTTAAATGGCTAAAGTTTCATCTTCGCTAATGATTCATTATTAATTAAAACTTAAAACAATACGAGAAGTTTCGCCAAACTTTTGTAGCAAAATTTAAAATTTTACACAAGAAATTAATGAGCAACTAATTTGATTATGTTCGAAACTCGGTTTATTAAAGAGTGTATTAACACATTCTGACATGTTAATTTCTGTTTCTGTTTTATTAAGTTTAACCGTAATCTAAACATATTTGGCTCGAGGCATTTCATCTCATCTAAATAAAACTTTTGGCTTATACAAAATTATTATTTCTGGGCATTCTTGGAAATTAGTTGACGAACCAAACTTGTTACTTTCTTAACAAAATTACTGAGAGTTTTTGTTGTTATTTCTGAGCAATCTTTGAAGATAACTTGCTTTGATATGTAAAGGCCCTTAAAGATTGATTGCTCTTTATTATTTTTGTAAATGATACTAGATAAGTTGGTTTTGATTTGCCGGCGACGATTCAGGAGCAGTTATTTCCGTCAGACCGCTTTAGATCTATGAGCTGCGATGATCAATTGGCTTGGCAAGGAGGGGCTTGGGGCTAAGTAATAACAGCCGCACGGGTCGATCGATCAGGTAAAGCTACGCTTGCCGCGGTTGGTCCGTGGATGGGTCATCTTTACATACTAAGACCTCTTCGTGCCTCGGAAAGCACGTTAAGCCGTTAGTCCCGGCTGTCATTCGTGGATCTTTGACGGTCGTTACGGGTCGTCAGAAGCCCGAAAGTCTGACAACCAGTCTTTCCAAGGCATATCGTTTTACCCCGTTACTAAGTTGTGGAGGTCAGATAGGCAGTCGCTCCATGTAAAATACTGGTACTCAGCTGCATCCGGTTAGACTGGAAGCCAACCCCAACATAGCTGGGAAAAAGTTAGGCAGCGATGATCCATTATTTAGATTATATGAAATAAATACAATTAAACCTATTCAATAATTTACGTTATTCCATAACGGTATTACCTTCTATAATATAACTCACTAAAAATACTTACAAAGAAAATTCTATAAATACTTATGTACACACCAAGTCAGGTTAAGCTACCCGAAATTGTCAAACCTTCCCAACCTTAGTGCTTTAGCGATAAAGTTGAAAATCTATTAAAGAAATTTGACAGATTGTAGTATCTGGCGTCTGTACAAAGTGCATTAATTAAACATCCCGTTTTAATGTAAACAATATCTTGGGCAGTATCCCTTGCAATATAATTTTAATAATGATCGTACCATGAAACCCTTACGACTTTAGGTGAATTTAATAAAGCACCAATTTTTTACGATATGATTAACTTCGTATTTGGTAAGAGCACGGAGTATGACTAAATGGAGTGTTGAATTTCACATAAAACTTGCAGCGCCGCCGCCCGTTTGCAACATGGCGCAGTATTCATAGATAGTTATTTTCTTTTATTTGCAGAGTTTACAATGACAGTCTGAGTGTAATCACTATGTAGATACGTAACCTTAATGCTTGTGACTCACACTTTATTGTCAACCATTTGAACTTCTAAAGAAATCCGGATTCCCAAACATACAAAAAAGTCAGCAGCAACTTACTAATAAGGTAATATGTTGAAGAGATTTAATAAAACCTTATAATTATACATAGACTGTAAGGCTTTTATTTGGCGCCATTGTTATAGGCATACATTTTATTTTAAGATAATATATCAGTAAGCTAGGTTAACTTCCGACATTATTGAAATCTGAATCGAGTTGAAATAAACTACTGTAGATTTTTTACCATCACAAATCTCACATACACAAATATAAATTCTATGCATACGAGTACGACAGATCAAATTAACACCAATTAGAATGTAATTTAAAAGCATCGGCATTAGCACTCTCTCTATCTTTATTATTCCATGGTGTTGTTTAGGCGATTGTAAACATGTTATCTTCTCCGTCGGAAATGGTACTACGAAAATGCGGCCACGCCGTTTCGGGACGTTGCAGGATTAAGTTTTTGGTCCGTCGTAGTTTGTGAATTAGTAGTAAAACAAAGGATTTATCTTTTGAGTTCCTATATCTTTTATGTTTATCTACAGCTTCACGTAAAAGCGCGTTTCAGTTTCACCGAAAGTTATGATTTTGCCGGAAAATGTCACTGATCAGACCAATCTTATTTTATCTCGGCACGTAAGTCTTTTATCGACAAAACACCTTTTAAAAATTCAGAAGCCTTTGTGGAAGCCCATGAATGTAAGAAAGTTCTAAAGTCGTAACGATACGATAACCCGAGATCTTGTCACTCCATAAACAAACGGAAAACAGCAAAAAATCGCAACATATCAAGTTACGATATAAGGATTAAATAACTGTTACCGGAAACTTCGTATTTTGTTCTCCGATTTCCGAAATTGAAATCCATTTAAGTCATGGACGTTCATTCGTCGTGTGGCAGTTGTTTGGATCAGACACTTTTTCTTTTAGGTAACATTTCCGAGTGGAAATTTTGGCAATAGCCATACGTTTTATGAGAGCTGGTATAACCCAATATTGGTTCCAATATTGGTGTCGAAGACAAATGAGTCTGTCTTTATTGGTGCGGAATATGGATGTTTGTTAGTCCATAAATGAAGATTGATCAGAGTAATAAGTCTGATTTCGGACTACATTAGAAGTTTAATTACCTATTACTACACGTGCTTCTTCATACTCGTCAAATGCATGAATTAAAAATTAAAAAAACCCCCGACAACGTAAAACCCTATAAAAAGAAAAAAATAACCTTGAAATTATGACCCTACGTAAGTACGTATGAAATTTTTTGATTAAATGTTGTCCCGTCGGGGGACCGCTCTCATTATTAACCAAACGTTCTGTTTAAGTTTAAAATAGTAGCGGTCCCCCGACAGGACAATATTTAATCAAAAAATTTTGTGGCGGCGGCCATCTTGGACCGATTTTCATAACATAGCTAAGAACACTCCCGACAAATTCACCTTTCAAACAAAAAAAACAAAATTAAAATCGGTTTATCCGTTCGGGAGCTACGATGCCACAGACAGACATACACTCACACACACACACACACACACACACACACACAGACACGTCAAACTTATAACACCCCGTCGTTTTTGCGTCGGGGGTTAAAACTTAAACATTCTTTAAGTAGGAATCAATTATTCCATTTTATATTCCACAATGGGCCGCTGGAGCCCCAGCATTGGGAACGTTATAGGGTGATTATGCTACCATAACATCTTGAGAGACTAACAATATAAAACCTGTTACTGTAGTATTTATCAATTTTACAATCACGAAAAATCAAACCAAAGGTATCGAAATCCGTTTTCTCTTCTCTCCGTACATACCAAATTCAACTTGAATCTGATTCCGATTGAATTTATCCAGGATAATTCTTATTCCCACATCTCTTCGCACTTTACAGTAATTGTTTGTTGTAGAAAAACTACGAGCTGGATTTTACATAAGGGAAATGGAGTTGTTTACTTTAGATATTACTTTCTACTTGGAAGTATACGTGCGAGAAATAAATTAATATCTGAGCAATGTGTAATGTAAACACTGTCATTTATCTAATGTTGTAAGGAGGTAAAATGTTGTGTGTTTTGGGTAATCTTCGGAACTACTGATCCGATATCAAAAATTATGTCACTGATAGAAAGCACTATTTCCGAGTGCCTAAGATAATTAGTTAATTTCATGTTAAAATTTCACGCGTATGAAATCGCTGACAGAAACTAGTTTATACAAAATAAAATATATAACGAATTAATGTTGTTTGTTTACTACAATAAAACTTTCACCAATAGAAAGCTACACTATACCCGAGTGACATAGGATACTATGTATGCCAGGAAAGTACACATTTCTTGTAGGAAGTCTCCATGCAGGCAAAACTGCGGTGCGCAGCATGTTTTAAATAAATGTTCCTACACTTTGTAACACTTCTGCTGAACGTAGGCTTCTGCCAGTTTGCGGTGGAGGAACCAATTTTCCTCTGATTGAGTGTTTCTACAGGTCACCGACACCGTCTCTCTATTGACTGGATATCTATAATCAATCAATTACAGTTCGCCGGCCAAAGGTTCTTTTGTAAGCATTTAAAAGGTAGTAGGTAAGTATCTCATATTCGTTTAGTTCTAAATGCAATCAGACTTTTTCACCGACCACGCTTCTCCACTAGATTACAATTTTTTTCCTGACCCACATAAAGTGAACGTTGGTACATTTAATAACTCCGGCAAGTTAAATGAGTATGTAAGAGTGCGGAAATGATAAGTTAGATTGAAAAAGTACTACAGATAGCCGGCGGCGCCCGTCGCTTCCGCATAATGTTAAATGACATTTGAAAATACATTAATTTCATCAAAAATAAGCGGACGATGTTCGGAACAATAATACAAACAATCTAAACCTTTATACTCGTATAACCTTGTTTTCAACAAGAAAAAAGATTTGAAAGTACATTTACAAAATTCTAATGTAAAACATGAAGTTTCCATGTATTCCATAAACCAATTCCACCCAAAATTTATACAGCGCTCCTAAAAAGCATAAACTTTAACCGAATTTTAGTTTTAAAATAAAATAAAACTAAAATTTTAGACGGCATCTGTTCCGTGCTGAATTTTAAGCACACGACCACACATCCTGGAAGTTTGTTTAGAACTAACTCGGCGCAATAAAAACGGACAAGATAAAATATTACCACAAGCGAATGTTTTATGCGTTTTACGGGAAGTGCATGTTTTGTTTCTTTCAATATTTACACAGCTGACCACTGTGCAGTTCGACGCGGAATCTCCTAACGTGTAACGTATGGACTTTTTGTTGTTGTTTGTATTGGATTAGCCTTGTTTGTTGCTGTTCGCAGGGTTTAATGCTGTGCTTTGTGGTTTTGTAAATTCTTTATTTGTATCCGGGACTTGGTGCAGGACTTAAAAATCCCTAGTCTGAGTTGATGAAAATAAATAAAGCTTTTAGGGATGACAGCTTTTTCACTCGACTACCAAGAACAATTTATTTATTTATTTATATATACTTTATTGTACACCACAAAAATACATAGCACAAAAAAAAAACATGAAACACTACAAAATATACAATGGGGGGCCTTATCGCATTACTGCGATCTCTTCCAGGCAACCTTAGAATGGACAGTGATTTTTCTTGACATAAAATGGGACTGTCGTTGGTGCAAATATTAATTATACAATACACTAAAATAGATACACAAATATATACATATCCAAAATTATAGATACATAAATACATACATACTATATACATATACAAGCAACGAAAAATAAAAGAAGACTGTAGATGATTGCAGTTAGGACAACAAGATCACAACGACAAGTAGTGCTCTTTTACAAGTCTCTTGAACACCTGTAACGACTGCGCGCGTTTTATTTCAACTGGCAATGCATTCCACAAACGAGCGGCCTGGACAGTAAAGGATTTATCGAGGAAGAAGAAGAGGAAGAAGTTGTGGAATGCATAGGCATTTTGAGCTTCAAGTTATCTGATGACCTTAACAATTTCGCGTGGGAGTCGCAAAGAAACTGAAAACGTTTCTTGAGATAGAGAGGGGTGGAAGGGGAAAAGAGCACATTAAACAGAAGGGAAAGAATATGAGCATTCCGGCGAAGGCGAATTGGTAACCACTTGAGTTTCAAACGAAATTCGGAAACATGGTCATATTTGCGCAAACCGAATATGAACCTTATACAAAAATTTTGAAGCCGCTCAAGTTTATCTAGTTGGTCTTGGGTAAGATCAAGATAGCTGGCATCGGCATAGTCAAGGATGGGTAGAAGAAGCGATTGTGCAAGCGCAATCTTGGTGGCAGTCGGTAGGAAATTACGCAATCTCTTCAAAGACGCGGCGGATGCAAATAGCTTGCGGCTAACTTCCTGTAGCTGGGCAGTCCAAGAGAAGGTCTTATCAATAAATATCCCTAAGTTTTTAACTTTATCACTAAAGGGAACCACTGAGTTGTCAAAAGAAACTTGGGGAAGGGTCGTCCAGTCGATTCTAGAAACCATCCTGGAACTGCCCACTACTACAACCTGCGTCTTTATGGGGTTGACCATAAGTCCATATCTCTTGCTCCAGTCGCATATACGGGCCAGATCACGATTAACCGTTAAAATAGCCTCGGACAGATTTCCAAGAGGCGCTCGCGAGTAAATTTGTAAATCATCTGCGTAAAGATGGTAAGAAGAAATTAGTTCGTCGGAGATTGAGTTAATAAAAACTGCGAAAAGTAGAGGGGATAGAACGCCACCCTGAGGTACACCGGCAGACGTATTACTCCAGGAAGACAAGGTCTCTCCGATGCAAATACGTTGCCGGCGACCGAACAGGTAACTACGAATCCAGTCAATTACCGATGGAGATATGTTAAGAGAACAAAGAATGCCAAGCAAAACATCAAAATCAACAGTATTAAAAGCATTACTGAAATCCAGCAAAGCTAAAACCGTTAGATTACCGTTTTCCATGGCTGATCTTATATCATCCGTAATGTTCAGAAGCGCTGTGGTAGTGCTATGACCAGGACGAAAGCCAGACTGGAAGGAGTTGAGGAGATTATTTTTAGAGAGGAAAGTGCTTATTTGATTGTGGATTAACCGTTCAAGGACTTTGGATAGGAATGGTAAGACGGATATTGGACGGTATTCAGAAAAGGATGTGGGATTAGACTTTTTAGGTAAAGGAATTATTTGTGCATTTTCCACGAGCATGGAAAGACACCACTAGATGCCGAAAAATTGAGGATATGACAAATGACAGGAAGGATAACATCCAGCACAGGGACTAACATGTTACGGCTGATGCAGTCACTTCCTACTGCATTGGAAGTAATCGATAGTATGCTCTTCTTAACATCACACGCGGAGAACTGACCAAAAACAAATGGAGAATAACTGGGAGTCGGAAGAGAAGAAAGATAATTCAACGTATTAAATTTTATTGTCCTATCGAAATTGGACGAAGCAGTAAAATGATTATTCATTGCATTAATGTCTATGTCTTTTGGGATTGTCTCTTGTCGGGTTTTACCGACCCCCAATGATCTAAGAAATTTCCAAACTTTGGATGCGTCCCCATTTTGGACAGAAGCATGAATGTAGTGGCGATTAGCATTCCTACACACCTTGTTGCAGTGATTACGGATTGAGAGGTATCTTTCCTTGTTAGCATCATTAGCCCTACGCTTAAATTTGGCCTTTGCCGTAACTTTTTTGAGCATTAGCGTTTTTATCTCATTTGTTAGCCACGGCGCCGGCAAATGTCTAACCCTAACTGCTCGAACAGGTGCGTGATGATCGTAGAGCTCAATAAGCTTCGCCGTGAGAATATTAAC
This sequence comes from Apamea epomidion, assembly GCA_947507525.1. Taxonomy (NCBI): domain Eukaryota; kingdom Metazoa; phylum Arthropoda; class Insecta; order Lepidoptera; family Noctuidae; genus Apamea; species Apamea epomidion. The sequence goes on along the minus strand of OX382238.1, from coordinate 7,973,630 downwards.
TTGCTCATCGACTGAAGCAGAGGCCAACAGAGCAGACCAATCTATATTGCTGGCATCCTTGCAAAGATTATCAACGTTCATGTCACCAAAATTGCGTTGCATGAGAATTTTAGCTTTAGCCTTAGGTGGGCGAATTTTGTACGACAGAAAAATCAGCTCATGATAAGAAAAGGCATCGGCTGAACATTGGCCATGCTTAGCGACGTGATCAAGGGAAGAGACAAAAATCAAGTCAAGAAGTGAAGGAGTAGAGTTAGGAAAATGGTGAGTGGCACTCAGTGGAAGAATGGAAAGATTACAGGAAGCCAAAAGATTAGTTAGAGACGAAGAGCGATGGTCCTTTTTCAACAGACAAGTATTGAAGTCACCCATGATTATGCTATGACTGTAAGAAGGGACCAGCATTTCTAAGAGATTTTCAAAGGAAGAAAAGAAACTAACGCGTAAAGAGGGACAATAATAGACGCCCAGAAGTAATTTCGAATGGTGTAGTTCGACTTCAAGGAAGAGATGTTCACCAGCATTAGATGGCGGTGGCTGCGCTGACACATTGACAACAGAGTAGGGAATTTGCGTGCGGAGATATATGGCAACACCACCACCAGAACCGACCGAGCGGTCGTTTCTTATAAGCTGGAAACCGGGCAGAGAGTAATAAAATAAAAGTAACAATTGGTTATGTGTTTGTATTATAAGGATGATTGCATCTTGTATTTCGCAAGAAAAAAAATATAACGATGGGAATTGTAAGGATGACAGTATCTTGCATTTCACAAAAATAATTGGTACGACATGTTTTTAATTATTGTCTATTTTAAGGACAGGGCGGTTTTTTTATTTTTTTATTATTGTTTTTTTTTAATACTGTTATTCAGTTGCGCCCAGTTAGACTAACGCCGACTCCAACATAGTTGGGAAAAGACTAGACAGATTGATAGTACCTATAGGCATATATATTATATATTCGATTCTATACCATTGAGAGCTGTGGTCGCCCAGTGGTATTGTGCGTGGGTGGGTCGTGGGTTCGACCCAGGCAGGCAAACCTATGTGTTAATAATTTTATCACCACTGCTCTAAAAACGATGAGGGAAACCATCGTGAGGAAACCGGCATGTCCTAGACCCAAACATTCGAAGATATGTGACATCTACCAACCCGCACTGGGCCCGCGTGGTTGATTAACAGCCCTCTCCCCGAGGCGGCCTGTGTCCCAGTAGTGGGAACATAGAAGGCTGATTATGCTATACCATTGCAACTTGTAACAACGCCAAGCCATGTAGATGTACTAGTTGTGAATATGTGCCATTTGTTAATCCAACAGATACCTTTGACCATTGATGTATGAATTATCGGAAAATTAATGCAGCAATTTGCGGTGTCCGGTTAATTTGATAATAAATAATTATTTATTGTAAAATGCTAAATATAATAATGTGGTTTTGTGGTTTTTATAGTTTATTGGCTTTCCACAACTTCAACAGCGGTTAATTTCATCGAATCTATACGAGCATTATGCTATAATATTATAAAGAGAGAGAGCGAATTTTGTGAGTTTGTGTATATGTATAGGGTAATCTCCGGAACCACAGCTCATATCTGAAAAATTATTTCACCATTTGAAAGGTACATTATTCCAGATGAAAATTGGCTATTTATTATACATATACAAAAATAAGTACTTAATAATACTAATGAAATACTATTTTGAATTCATGCAAGCCTAGTACTTTTTTGTTGGGTTACTGTTTAGAAAGCGTGTCGTGAACAGTTCACCGTCTTCACATGTAAATTGCACTCATGCGATGCCGGGGCAGGTCGCTAGTATGTTATAAAAATATTAGAGGACATTCAAATTATTTCCTGGTAAATTAGTGTTGTCCTCTCTCATATTTCCTGTTAGCTGAAACCTAGCTGAGACCATAAAGAACGACGATGATCGGCAATCTACTTTCTAAGTTTTGTTTTTCATTTCCCTACGGCATTTTATTGTATGTAGCGATGCAACAGACAGTCGTGAGGTATTGCCGTATAGCCCTTGCTGGCACTGATGGCATAATTATGCGATCTCAAGTAATTCTGCGTTGGTCCCTACCTAGTTTTCCTTCAGATTTTAATCCTACTACACTGTAAGGTTGGTGTACCTACTATGGATACTCATGAGCCCCTTCTTTGTCTGTATATCCCTTTTTTATCTATATAATAGGGGTTAAAGTATGAAATTGCCGATTCATTGTAATAGGTACTTCGAATGGACATAGAACCTTCATGGTTTGATATTTTTGAGTGAAACTTTTTTCACATGGTACCTATGAAGTTCTTCTTTTAAAAATGTGCAACATTCGATTATCGACTTTCAGTTGTTTTTTTTATTCAGCTTAGACAAGAAAGATGGATACTTCGAAAATTCCAGTTAATTTTGAATACGAGTTCCAACGCGGAACTAACGCGGCAGAAACAGCTCGCAATATCAATGTTGCGTTTGGAGAGGGGACTGCTAATGAACTCACCGTGCGATTTTGGTTTAAACGCTTTCGTGATGGAAAAGCAAAGCTTACCAATAAAAAGGTAATGGTAACTGTTTGGTGGTCTCAGCATGGTATTACTCACTATAGCTTTCTCCGATCTGGTCAAGCAATAACGGCAGATGTCTACTGTGCCGAACTCCGAACAATGATAGCAAAACTAGCAGTGAAACAGCCCCGACTCATGAATCGATCTTCACCATTATTGCTCCATGATAACGCGAGACCTTATACAGCACGAGAAACCGTTTTAACTCTACAGGAACTGCAATTAGAAACCATTCTTCACCCTCTGTATTCGCCAGACCTTGCTCCAACGGACTACCATATTTTTCGTGATTTGGACAATTTTCTACGTGATAAAACAAATTACACCATTCTGAGACCACCAAACAGTTACCATTACCTTTTTATTGGTAAGCTTTGCTTTAGGACACTGTTGCGGCGTTTGACCTGGGGTCAGCCGTTGCATTTTTCGCTTACGGCTATCGTAAAGAATCCAATTTTCATCACAGGTCACAATTCGATCCAATATTCCTTCATTTCTGTATCGATTCAACAAGGCAACACAAGTTTCAACACGCGTTTCTTTCTGCAGATCAGTCAAATCATGAGGCACCCATTTCTCATATTTTTTTATTTTATTGATTTGACGCAAATGAGTCCATATTGTTGGTAAGGTAACGTTAGACCATGCCGCTAATTCCTGGGTAGTTTGGCTCGGATCGGCTTCCACCATCTATTTCGGAATCACCATCGCGTCGGAACTCGTATTCAAAAATAACTCGAATTTTCGAAGTATCCATCTTTCTTGTCTAAGCTGAATAAAAAAAAACAACTGAAAGTCGATAATCGAATGTTGCACATTTTATAAAAGAAGAACTTTTTATGTACCATGTGAAAAAAGTTTCACTCAAAAATCTCAAACCGTGAAGGTTCTATGTCAATTCGAAGTACCTATTACAATAAAACGGCAATTTCATACTTTAACCCCTATTATCTTCTCTCCTTGTTTATGTTATACTAGCTGCGCCCTGCGGTTTCTCCAGCATAATTTTCGATCCCGTGGGAATATCGGGATAAAAGTATCTTATGTGTTAAACCTGGTTATAAACTATCTGTGTGCCAAATTTCATCCAAATCCGTTCAGTAGTTTTGGCGTGAAAGAGAAAGAAACATCCATTCATCCATACAAACTTTCGCGTTTATAATATTAGTAGGATAACATTTAATAAAATGTTAGTAATAGCCTTTCACAAATCCACTGCAGGGCAAAGGCCTCTTCTCGTATAGAGAAGGTACGAGCAATGATCACCACGCCTGCACAAGGCAGGTTGACGATTTGAATATTCAAGTGAATTTGTAATTAACACGCTTAGATATTAATGTCTAAAATTGCTGGCCAAAAACAACAAATGCCAGTTCATTAAACGAAGACTAAGCTCGGAAACTGTTCCATCTCAATTTACTATAGTAACGGACATTAGGGTTTGACGGCACGACGACAAGCGTCCATCAATAATACCCCCCCCCCCTCCCTATTCTTACCCCACCTGGCAATACAAATGAGAAAAAGATTAATGTGAACTGTTGGTACCAATAAATCATGAAATCTTGCACCCCTTACCTTATAAACGGTGCTTAGTAAAGGTTCAATGTATAGGTGTTTTTCTGATGAGAGATTTATTGAAACGGACCCAGTTGAATTGAGATAAAATAATCAGGTAGATAGGAGAAAATCGTAGGCGTGTCTTACTTACTCACGGATAGCTATCCTTGGGTAAGTAAGACACGCCTACGATTTTGTAAGTTTTGTTTTTTTTTCTGTTTTTATAAAAAGACCATACATTTTCATCAAACAATGACATGGAAAGCGAATTAAGCCGTTTGTCTCTGCTGTCATTCTTTGATCTTTGACAGTCGTTACGGATAGTCAGAAGCCCGAAATTCCGAAAACCAGTCATACCAAGGGATATCGAGTTACCCAGTAACTTGGTTGTGGAGGTCGGATAGGCAGTCACTCCATGTAAAATACTGGTATTCAGCTGCATACGGTTAGACTGGAAGCCGACCCTAGTTGGAAAAACGCTACGCAGATGATGAATGATACCATATAATTCATCACCTGCCTCCAGAAAAAAAAAACAAAATGGAAACAAAATGGAACAAAATGGAGAACTGGGTATTCTGCTGAAACATATGAGAAGATTACGTCCAGCAGTGGACAGAATTATCAGCCTATAATATTCCCAATGCTAGGTCACCGGCCTCCTCTCTGTGAGAGAAATTGGACTGTAATCTACCACTCGGGTCCAGTGCACCCGTGGTATATGTCACATGTCTTGTGTGTCAGTGGACAGCGGTTCAGTTGATTTCATTCATCAGACAATGACATAAACTACATTCTGCTGAAATATAACCTTCATTCATCCTGTATACCTACCTCATAAATCTTGATTATGCGCACAGTCCATAATTCTGCGCCTGGACAATATTTTTTGTTCTACGTAGGTACAATCTATTTACGGTCGTGAAAGGCGATAAAGTGGGTAAGGGGTTTTAGTATTACTTAAGGGAGGATTTAGAACTAGATTTAGGGATATACATAAGTTCCACTTCAGGGTTTTCTAAAGTACGACTACGTGTCTGAATGAAAACTCTTTAGGCGCTAAAAAAAGCGTTCTTCCTCTCTCCTATTTATTTAAAATTTCGCTGTACCCAACAGGGTCCGTAATTGATTCTATCTATTCTATCAATAAAGATTGAATGGAATTGAGAATATCATTTCATAATATTAAGATGTTCTGTTAAAAATGGCAGTGATATATTTAGATACTTAGAATATCTACAATAATTCATCATCTATCAACCTAGCTTTTTCCCAACTATGCTGTGGTCAGCTTCCAGTCTAACTGGACGCAGCTGAGTACCAGTATTTTACATGGAGCGACTGCTTATCTGACCGCCACAACCCAGTTAGTTACTGGGTAATACGAAACCCATTGGTAAGACTGGTTGTCAGACTTTCGGGCTTTCAGGATTAACTACAATGATTATAGATGTGAAAATAAGACTATCTGTTTGTTACTTTTCACTATAGATAAAATTTGAAATTAGAATATATGGTAGACTGTGCTTGAATTAGGTAGGTACATAAAATACTTCTCATCACAGAACAAAAATAGGGACGAGGACATTCAAAAGGAAACTTTTGGCCGACATTCAAAAACAAGTGTCAAAGCGAATCCGAAAACCACGTTCAGCTTTAATGTGGCTTAACCAACAAACGAGTAAATAACGATACTCTCAACAATTTTCTTGTAACGTTCAAAACATTAACTTAAACTGCTCAGCGACCGAAAGGGAGTTATGAAAGTGCTAGATAGTAATTGCGAGCAAATAATTTCAACGTGATGCCACTCAAAGGTTGGTCTTGCCAATTACAGCAATAAGCGTTTGTTTGCGACTTGTTCTAAATTGATAAGCGAGACTCTAATTTTGTGACTGTCTGCCGCGGCGAGAACTTCCGTCTAACTGCTGTTAGGCAAAGAGTTTGAGCGTTCGTTACTACATTTATATTCTAAAAGTAGGGTTTATCGTGAGTATGTAGAAAAGTGGGGTAATTACGTAATACACTGACAGTAGGAATGGCTGTCATTTTGACAGTTCAACAACCATTATTGCGTTATTAACGTTTTTTTCAAACATATGAAGCAATGCTTAAGTGAGAAGTGAAAATTACACTATTCAAAGCTTATTGCCAGTCCTTCTACTCAAGCGGTCTGTGGGTGAGATATACGCAGCGAGCCTACAGAGCCCTGCGCACTCAGTACAATAATGCGTTCAGAATGTTGTTGGGTCTGCCGTGGCGGTGCAGCGCGTCTGGGATGTTTGCTGAAGCGCGCACTGATGGTTTCCAGGCCATCATGCGCAAAAAAGCAGCTTCCCTGCTAGCCCGTATACGGGGTAGCAACAACGGCATTCTGAACGCAATAGCAGTACGTTTTGACTATCCCTTTCAGAATCAGTGGGTCATGTCGTGTGTAGGTGTGGCGAGTCATGGCAAAATATAAAAGTTTATGTTTATGTTTATGTAATGTGTACTAGGTTAAGGTTTCTATGGGTCTATGCCACCCGAAATAAAGTTATTAGGTATTATTATTAAGTAATATCCTTCAAAATTATTCAGATCGTGATTTATATGTGCTGTATTTAGCTAAGTTTAATTGCCAACGTTAATGTCGTTGGTCTTCGAAAAAGAAACGTCTGAATGCTTGATTTTTTGTAAGTTTGTTTTTTGTAAATTCACCAACCCAATTTAAAGGCACGTAGTAACGGCAGTTCACATTCCTTCGTAGTCTAGACTAAACCCTCCCGAGGTGATAAAATTGCATTACGAATGCCGAAAACAACAGTGCGGGACGGCAAAAGCTACACCTCAAAATAATGCTATGATACCGCACCGCATAAATCCCGGTACACACTGGACCACTGTGATACCTATCGCTGTACACCGTAGAGTACAGCAGGATTGTTTATTTGCTGAACCAAGACCAACGTAGCTTTTACGTTTCGGTTCCATACTGCTATGATAATAGTGCGTTCTATCCTAACTTGCTGCAAAACAGTGTTTTGCAGCAAGTTAGGATTTTGTTGTAGTCTTTAGTGATACATCACTATCATTGCCTAAAGTTAAGTTATGATTAGCGACTGTTTAACCATACAATTTTGACATTTAAGCTTCTCTTAACTATAAGCACCGTTTATAAAGAAAGTGGTAACTGTCTAGTTGGGAGCTCACTGGTAACTAACACTAATGTGTCCTGGGTGTTAGTAATATTTTAAGGCACGTATGACATTTTCATTTGGATTTAACATGTGTACGAGCTTACGTCTTTTACCTGGATATTAAACATTTTTTATTTTTCTAACTATCTACCTGTGGTAAGAGTATATCAGTCTACCTACAGTGATAAAGTAGCAGTAAAAACACATGAATACTAATCCACCATCACGCGACCATTGATATTATAACAAGCCTGTCGTGTCCCATTTTAATTACTCATAAATGAATAAAATTACAACATGATGTGACGTTGTTATATCACCTTACATTTATTCATAAAACAAGGTTAGTGATAAAAACTATTCTGTAATAGACCGGTTTTTATGGAAAGAAATATTGGAAAAGTTTTCCAATTCGGGAAAAACTGAACGTTTTTTTTTGTTTGGGATTTTTGTATGAGTGAACCCTTTGGACGGGGCCACTTCTGTCGGGTCAGCTAGTTAAGAATGTTTGATAAACTTGTGTGAAAAGGTAATATTAAAATCATCATTCTCTCTTGTCCTTATGCCCGTTTATTTGGGGTCGGGGCAACATGTCTTTTTCTTTCATACGTCTCTCTTAGTCGTCATCTCGGTAGGTCCTTTTCTTCCTTTAAGAGGGGGACTTACTTAAAGGAAGAAAAAGAAAGAAAAAAAGGACGAAAGGTAGAATTATTATACCGTCTCATATTTTTTCAGTTACCTATATAAAAATATAATGAAATAATATAATTCATCATACATAAAATTAAATACACTCTTACTCAGTGAAATTAAATATTAGCATAAAATACTTGCAGCATTATTTACAAAAAGCCCAGAGGTGTATCCAAGACCGGGTCTGCGGGTACCAACACAATTTTTCATTTTGCTCCGGCGTCAGGACAAAGAGGAATTTTAATGCAATTTAGTAGTCGCATTGTACCCTGGAGTTGTTGGCATTTTTACAGCACACGGCTTACGAAAGGTGTCATGAAGAGAATGGACCTAAAAAAATAATTACTCACCCGTGTCAGTGATATTATAAGTAAGGCTTGCATTTTTAAAAGGGTGGAGAGAGCACGCGTACGAGTGGGGCTAAAATTTTTCGCACTCATGAAATATTTGTATTGACATGTTGAGTGAAGTGCGGCGCTTATATATAAAAGCTGAACTTCAGAAGATATACTTACGTACACTTACGGTATGTGTATCTAAAATTAGGTTCAGAATCTTTTTTATCCTATCTCAGTCAAAAATTACCTGACAAAAATGGCAGCTTCCTGTCTGCGGCTACAACCGGTGGGAAATACTAAAAATAAAAGCGACATTGTGTCTGCATCTAACGTTTGTTTTTTTTGACTTATGAATAACGAGCAATCCGCCCCTGTTTCGCACCGTTATTACGAATTGAAAAAACATCGATATTTCTTTATTAACGATAGTTTATCATTATTTATTATGCTTATTTCATATACATTAAAATGATTATATACAATATATAACGCAACTAACTATTTGCTAAATTAAATGAATAATTCACTAAGCATAAAATAAATACAAAAAACAAAAGAGCACTTAGGCGTCGACTTCGACACCTGATCTGACGCCTGTTTTTATGAATAAATGAAATGAAATGAAATGCCTGCTATGACGAGTATTTACTCTTCATACAGAAACGTCTTTGAAGCTTTGCCACGCTGAATGGCAATGCTAATTCTTAACATTATGTTCGTTTTATATCTTCTGGAATAAATAAAATTCTCTAATTGATGGTGTTAATAGTTGTCATGTTTCTTTGTTGCAGTTGTCAGCAACGTTGCTGGTGTTCCTCCACCTATCGATGCACGTCGTCGACGAAGGACATGCTGTCAATCCCAGTGAGTATTAACATCCAAGTATCTCCTTCGCACGAAGGTGCCCACTCGCGCGCACGCACGAGATTCACACTCGCCAGTTGAAGAACAAGTCGTTTTTTCATATCACATCTGTCATTGGCAGAATTGTCGACATCGCGATCGGCACCATTACCATAGAAAAAAATAAAATAGAATATATAACATAACATGTACCTACATTACTACAAGTATCTGTTGGCGCTTGAATAACATTTACAGGGGCCGTTGTCGGTAAAGATTTGTTTACGTTTTTTGCGATATTATTTAAAAACAAGATGGCGGCTTTAGTTCCGATTTTGGCCGCGCGCCAATAGAACTTTGTTGCTCTATAAATTGGTTTAATACTACAATGCCTTTATTTACGTAGGTGAGTTATATTTCTTAAAACTATTCACATTATTCACTCTTAAAAATTTGACTTTAACACAAGGTGCTAACATTTTGTTATGGTGTAGTGTTTGGTATGATGCAGATAAATGATATTCTTAGGCCTGCTTGCACCACAAATTATTTAATAGGTTTAGCATTTGAAGATGACATAGATAGACTGATGTTTTAAGTCCGTTAAGCGGCAAATGTATTTATAGCACTGTGTGGCCTAAACCCGCACTTTAGTCACGCTTTTCTGTGACATAAGTAGTTCATTTTTACATAGAAAAGCGTGATTTAAGTACGGGTTTATGGTGCGGGTAGCTCATGTTAACGAGCTATACAATAGAATACGATACGTGTGACTTAAGTCACACGTATCGTAATGTACTATTAGGGCTTTGTGGTGCAAGTGGATCTTATTAATAATGTAGTGTGTAATGACTATTAAGAATTATAATTAAAGTAAACGTAATCATTAGAAATTCAAAATACAGAATAAGCTCATGACACTATCAACTCAACGCATAGTACTTAAGTTTAAATAGAAACACCACTACAACATCGGCCCCACAAAATACGGCGAAAATAGCTGAATTACCTTCCGTTTAATCCAATTATCCGGTCTTTGTAAGCCATTAAATAGGGAAGTTAGGAAACTCTTTCCCTCCCCTGCATTTTATCGTCTGATTAATTTCATTGCGGTTAGTGCGAACAGTAACTTTGTGAGATAACTTGACAACGGACACTTGTTTTTAATGATCTTCTGGTACTTGGACATGCTTCATTAACTTTTTATACCGGGATTCTGCATAAAAATGTCTGGAGTACTGTAGCTCTTTGGAATAATAGCTGTGCATCTCGACTTTTGATATGCAGCAGGACGATGCCTACGGGGTAGTTTAGAAGACATTTAAGTTCATTTTGTCCACATTATAGTCTCGTTATGTTATAAAACCTAATATAATTATAAATAATTTATTTATATATACTTTATTGTACACGACCAAAATACATAACAATGCTAATTGCACTGGTTGACGTCATTACGTCAACGCTGGCTGTCGCTGAAAACCAGGGGCTCTGGCGCTGGGGCTCTGTCTCGTATAGGGCCTTAGCATAATGCTGAGCGATGGCCGTTTTGAGTGGACGTGACGCATGTTCTTTTTATGAGTCATGTTTCAAGCTGCGTCTGCCACTCACTTGTTATTTTTATCTAGCTGCATGTTTTTCTTTTGCCTATGTCCTTGTGTTATTGTTAAAAACCGCTATTGCATTAAAATAGAGAACAACGCCAAAAATAAGTTTCCACTTAGCTTGCCATGAATTCAAATGGTTTAAAATATCAGTCTTACTATAAGTTACGCCGCATTATGAAGTAAATTGAATTCAAGTAAATCTTTTACATCTTACTTATGTCCATTTGACCCCTCATACCGCCATTTCATTGCTCCTAACCCATCTTGATACGTAGTTTCTCTACACATTGTACCACGGCGGTCTCTAAATCGGGTTGCTTTTGTTGTTTGATACTTAAATCCGAGCTGAACCGTGCATTTGACACAGAAACCCGGACTCACCGCGAGCGAAACGCAATCATCCAGCTTAACTTCACCGGGTAATTCCGCCGGTAGAAGTTAAATCGTAAATAACGAGGGCACGAATACCTAGTAAAGAGTGTTTAACAGCTGTTTGAACGGCATAAGCTGATGGTTAACCGCTCGTGTCTTGGCTATTAATATTTTAAACTTTGATAAAGTCATCCTTTGATAAATCGCGAAAGAAAGTTGTTAAAAGCCGAGGCTGTTATGAGCAAAAACATGAATATATACTAATAATAAAGCTGAAGAGTTTGTTTGAACGTGCTAATTTCTGGAACTACCAGTCAGCTATAGGCTACTTAACATCACGCTAGGACTCTAAGGAGCCGAGCAAAAACAAAAAAACAAGAAAGAACTCGAAAACGAAGTAATAGCCCTGGCAGGCGATCCGATGCGACGGGATGGGTCGGTTGGCCAAGAAATTTTACTTGGACGAAGTCGCGGACAGAAAAAAGTTGCTGTAGTGTTGTCGTTGTTTTTTTTTAAAGAAAGAAAAGAAAGGAAAGAAAGAAAAGAAAGAAAGGAAATAAAAGAAAGAAAGAAAAGAAAGAAAGTGGGTACTATTTCTTCTAATATCCTGCCTATGTAGGTACTGAGCCTTTGTTCCGGACTGTTTACGTATAACAACATAATGACATATTTCTTTGGTAGGAAAAGGTCTAAGCTGTCTAATATTATAATGTAGGAGTAATTTCACCGAGCTTTGCGGTTGAAATGGTAGCTTGTAAAAAAAACTGATGTACTCGTACTGCTGCATTTTCTTGGGAATATAAGCCTCGTTAATTGGTCTCGAAAATTTTGTGTTATAACGGTTTAGGAGAAGATTCATTTAGGTATCTCAGGTACGTCCTCAAATTCGGATAACTATACTACCTCAGGGGGGCAATTCACGTAATTTTAAGAACATTCAAAGTCTGATCTCAATCTGTAAAAAATACCTATAATTTCCCTACATTTTTGACAAGTTTTTTACATTTGAGGTCGCTGAGATGAGATTGCCACTAGATTTTGAGCGTTTTCAATTACGGGAATAGGTCTCCAGGTCACTAGTTTCTCACTAAAACCTACTTCCATTAATACATATACTGTAGTATTATATATATACTGTAGTAATATAGGTACACTTTTTTTTTTTTGAGGTTGGGAAATCATCAACTGACCCCTCCCGCTCTGGGTGGAGCGGAAGGGAGTGTCAGACTCTTACTGACTAAAACCCACCCGTGTTCCTTCCTTAGCCCTTTATGTTCCAGGGCAGCGGTAACCCTTTCGGACGATCCCGCTACCCCGGCAAATATAGGTACACTTGGGATACAACCACGAAGTAAGTACACTAAATGTACCAACAACCGCGCGAATTACGTTCACAAACACTTAGAACAACAATAGTACCTAAATTCAGCCAAAATCCCAAAATAGCCTAACTTAAGTACTTATGATTATGATAGTAGACATAAGCCTATCCTATACCCGTTTTGAGGTTTCCCTAAGGCTTAACCACCATGTTCTTTTGTTTGTACTAAAGTTATGTTGGTTATATAGCAGGAAATAACCGGAATCATATCTCCCTTGGGTTTTGTAAAGGCAACTACTAAGATATGCATCGGGGGATGACTATTGATATGAGTGGGATCGGTGAGTTATGATGAATGGAACTATGTTTAGAGTGAATGAGTATGAGATGGCTTAACGACTGTTATATTTTTTTTTTGCGATTCTACCATATCTACTATGTACGGGTTAAACTTTTTAGCCCATTTTTTTTATTACTCACATACATAGATGGCCAACGCACCGGGTTTAAACCCGGTGCTTTGGTAAACACCTGATGAACACCCGATAAACACCCACAAAATTGGGTGTTTACTAAAGCACCGGGTTTAAACCCGGTGGATTGCCCATCTATACTCACATAGTTTTTCATTTATCTCTGGATCAATTCTGAAATATACGCAGACAAATTCGCGGGCAGTAGCTATTTATCCAATTAGATTTACCATGAGATAAGCAGTCACTCCAGGTAAAATACTGGTATTCAGCTGCATCTGAATACCAGTATTTTAGACTAGAAGCTAACTCCAACATAGTTGTGAAAAGGCTAGACAGATGATGGTATACCATTAGCATTATGTCATTTTGTAATAATGATATAAGACCTAAGCGACACTTTGTCCAACCTGGGAATCGAACCCAGGACCCCACGCTCAGCAGTCGCGCTTGCAATCACGAGACCAACGGAACAGTTAGGTATTACAGAGTAATAAGTACAATGTGCAGTAGTAGTTTAGTTTCTAATCACAATGCAATCTCATAGAAGAATTCCCTTCCAAGTTATTTTCTAGTTAATATTTCACAATCACCATGTTATGTTCAGATTCATAATAACATGTGTAGTCGTAGTCAACGTGATGACAATAGCGAACGCCGACGATTAGTACACTCACCCTACGTGCGTGCCATTGCAATGCGGAAAAAAGGTCAATATACACGAGTGGACGCTGAAGCGAGCAGCTACCCTAATAGCTTCAGTGTTGTAGTTATTTTTTGCAATAGGTAAATAGGATTGTTGAATTTCAAATCGCACCCATTTTTATTTCTAAAAGTTTTAATTGAATTGCAACGTTTAGGTATGAAAATTGGTAATATTTCTTTTATTTAAATCCCACTTCCAAACTTAATACTTAGAAGCTTCAACTTAGTCACAAAACATTAAAATTATTCATGTAGCTTTATCCACTTTCCAAATTCCATTCCACTTTATTGTTAAACAAAACACCGAGATTGTATTTCTTGATATTATTTGCAAACTTGTGCGCGTCAAGTCTTTAACATATTACAAAGCCTTAATTTACATCGCTGTTGTGAAAAAGCTCATCACTCATTTTTGCTCGGCTGCAATCTAGTAATGAATTAGCTACCGTTCAGCTTCGCTAATTGCCTCATAATATATCAGCTGGATACTGGAAATGCTCACGCATTGTTTGCAATAGGAAGTTAAGAACTAATTCAACGCATATGCACGCAACGCTCATGCAGTTAGGCAATTTTCGGTTGATTTGATTAGAGCGCATTTACAAAAGTCCACCAGGTTTGCCCCACAGATCTGTATCTAGGGTTAGCCCAAAGTTTAAGTGCAGACTAGAATACTACAACAAAATGTTTGTACAATTTTTTTTTTTTTTTTTACATAAACTACACGGGCACATATGAAACGTCAGAAGCTAGGTGCACGGTTCCAATTGATCGTGTCGTATGGAGAAGAGCCGGCAGGAAACTCTACGGTAATTTTTTTTTTTTAATAATTGGCTTTTATAATGTTTTCAAATTACAGTGTTTACAGGACAGTTTGTGTGTAGTTAACTTATTTTCATGGAATATAAGCCTAATTATGCAATGGCACAACCCTAACCGCACCTATCCGAGTGGTGATAGTAGTTCACTATTGTATTTTTAAGATAATAATCATTTGTATTATCAGCCTTACGTTTCCACTGCTGATGCTGGGACACAGGCCTTTTTTTCTATGAGAAGCAGTTTGTGGCAGCGTGTGGGTACACACGGGCCCAGTGCGGTTTGGTAGGTGTAAAAATGTCTTTAAAAGTTTTGGTTCTAGAACATACGCCGGTTTCCGGCACGACATTCACGATGTTTTTCGTCACTAGTTTTGAGAACAGTGGTTATGATTTTTAACCATTCTTCTTCTTCGTGTTGGTAGCACGACAGTTATTTAAATTTTGTTGCCCCATAACTTGGCCACTTCCACGGCGTAGTCGGTGGCAGCGAAGAGGTCAGTTTGGCTGCATGTTTTTGGGTGTCAAAAGCATGCAGCCAAAGTGACCTTTGCAACGCCTATCTATGAAAGGGCAGGATAGGAGGGTTTTTACAATAATAATGCTGAAATTGGAGAGCGACACTTTACGTGATTTTCGTCAAGCTTATTAATAATGTAAGTAAATAAAGAGTGAATCCAGTAAAAGATAACACGCTAAGTGCTTTTGTCTGTCGGCTTTCTGACATGTGAACAAATATTATATTACCGAGTTTCCTTATTGAAAAGGAAAATTCCCGTTTGTGACAATCCATACACTTTTGGCAAGTGATTTCTTTTTGATAATGATTTTCTTCTGCCCTATTAGTAGCATGCTATTTGAATCTAAATGTTTGGTAATGTCAATAGGTTAAAACGTACGCAGGACTAAGGACTAAGGCCAAACCCAATAATCAATTTTCAGTAAAAGACAGATCGCTACTGATGGTAGCCAGTATAATGAATAACTACCAGTATAATATAATCATACAGATCGTTACTAATATAGATTATTGTGACGTTAAAACCAGAGATAGATAGGTTTTTCTACCTCCAGTATGCCAAAATTGGTGATAGATAGGTGATTGGGTTCGGTCGTTAATCGATTCAAAGACACTGAACGAGACACAGTAAAAGTTTTATTGTTATTACGTCTGGCGTTTAGTGTCCCGCAAAGTGTTAACGTTGAAGTTTCAAGGCACCAGCATGGACAGTTTTGTTTATAAGTAGTTACTTTAGTCGTCTATAGAAAATGTACCTTAGGTACCTATTCAAGGACACAAGAGAAACACACAAACAAACTTTAATTAAAACAATAGAGGTAGTGACCTCTATTGTAAAACAATAGAGGTTAAAGTTTGTTTGTAAATAACCTTTTTTTTTGTTTTTATAGTGATAAAAACAAAAAAAAATAGGTTATTTTGAGTTTACAGAATACTATACTGCATTTTTTTTAACTTAGAATATAATCATAATTATCATTTTTGTGCCCCGGTTTTGTGGTAATGTCGTTTCCTCTCACATTTTGATATTGTAATTCAAAACCAAAAACCAACACTAAAATCAAAATCGTTACCCGAAAAACTGTCAATCTTAAGTGGGATAGAGCCGGACAAGTCTGTCCCATGTCAGATGTGCTGTGAGCTAGAAGAACCACTGATTGGGTCCCAATAAATATTAGACGACATCGCGGAAGACCAAGACGAAGATGAAGGGACGAACTTGACTCCTACCGAAAGAACTGGCCTGCGATGGCAGTAGACAGTTGTGTTTGGAAAAGGGAAAGTGAGGCTTTTGCCTAGTTGTGGGACATTACGGGCTAAATAGATAGATATACACCGTGTTCTTCACGTTATCCATAAACTTTGGCAAACGCTTCTATAATTTTACAAATCAAATCTAACAAAGGAAGTAGTACTTAAAAAGGATTCGTTACAAAGATATTTGTGATTTCATTTTGTATATTCGAATTTGTAATTTGATTGAGCTATGCAGTAAGAAAGGGTTAATTGGCCTATGTTGCCGCTTAGTGCAATTAAAACGATAAATCTATCAAATGCTTCAGATAAAGAGATAAAGAGACATGCATACCAGATGATTTACGTCAAGGTATTTGTTTGTATGAAAATAAACCAAAAAAAAAAAAAATGTGTCCATAATGAAAAATGCTTATTTCCATGGTCGGAACATCTGGTCGAAGTGGTGGTGGTGGTGGGGTGTGGTGGTGGATAGATAGATTGTAGCTTCATGGAGCACCAACAAAGTATAGGTACTGACTATATAATATCACAAACCGAATGGCATAATGGACAGAGTGTGCAATATTTTTAGCAATACCATTTGCAGTTTCACTATAAAATGAAATGCTTTAAGCGTTTTATGCCTGTCATATATACAGTTGTATGAAATGGTAACATTTGACACTCGGTAAATGTGTTTGTAACTATATTTTATCAAACATGTGTTGCACGACTTATAAATGGTTATTTGAAAGTGGAGCTTTATTAGGAGAGTCCAGTACAATTTGAGGTATTTAAATAATATTCACACTAGTTTTGCATGAAAGAATCGACAATCGACCAGTGGGGTAGTAGCGCAACACACTAACAATAGCAATCGCTTTCATTTTGACAGTTCAACAATATTCATTGCGTTATTTACGTTTTTGAGCACACAATTTTTGAACATAGATTAGCAATATCCTTCAAAATGTAAAATATTGTGACTGAAAGTGTGTTACACGATTACGTCCCGATATTTTTAATTCAGATAATAGGTACACAGATAGGTAGGGTAGGGTAGGATGTCGAAGCATCATGCTGAGATACGAGCCTTTTGGCCTCGTATAGGACTTTTTGTTTCATTTTTCCTTTTGATACTTTTTATATAATTTGTTTTATTTTTAACTGTGTTTAGTTTAGTTTATGATCATGTACAAGTCGCAATAAATACTTTTTCTTTCTTCCTTTCTTAGATGATGAGGTGGATAATTATTTAGGTAGGTAAACCTAAATAATTATCCACCTCATCATCTACCTAGCATTTTGTACACTATCTTAGGATCGGCTTCCAGTCTAACCAGATGCAGCTAATTACCAGTATTTTACCTAGACCGACAGCCTATCTTACTTTCACAACCCATTTACTAGGTAAAATTGATAAGCCTGGTTGTCAGACTTTTGGAGTTCTACCATGACGACTGTCAAAGATCTACGAATGACGCGTTTTCCGAAGCACGGAGGGGTCTCGATATGTAATGGATGGTAACCCATCCACGAACTGACTGCGGCAAGCGTAGCTATACCTGTGATCGACCTGTGTATGGTTGTTATTATTTACCCGCGAGCCCAAATAGTTACCTACCTTCGTAGATAAAATAAGATTACAGCTATTTCGTGAACAACACGTGTAGATGTGCTACACGTGTTGTACACATCCATGTGTAGAATTAAATTAGTAAATTTTACTAAATATCTTCGTACAATACCCCTAAACAACCGTTTTCACATCCTCATCAAGAACCAAATACAATAGTTGGGATTACGTTATATGGCTGTTCAATATAGATACAGTAGCCGATACGAAATTTGACACTATCCTAGCTATATCAACTGTTATTGAGAATTAATCAGAGCTTAGACACTGGTGCAATCAATCCCTATTATAACTCAGTAAGCATTCAGACTGGCACTTGGGGTATTAATAAGGCAAGGTATACCTATTTGCATATATATAAATAATAGCGGCCCAGGGTCTGGATTTGTATTTATTTATTTATATATAATTTATTGTACACCAAAAATACATAACAAAAAAATACAATTTTTAATACAAAACGGCGGCGGCGGGCGGTCTTATCGCTTTCTACGACCTCTTCCAGGCAACCTTGAAATGGACAGTGATTGCGTGGATATAAAAAATAGGGTTGTCAGTGGTGAAAAATAATATACTATGATAGATACATAGATATATATACAGGCTGATTTTTTAAAGACCAGCCAAATTTAAGGATGTGGTACAGACCATCAAACTGAACAACTTTCTCCATGGGACCAACATCGTAATCGCGAATAAAAATTCAGCCGTCCCATACATTTAGGTCGAGTAGGTATTGAAGTTTTCTATGGGACAGTTGATAAAATTTTCGCGATTACGCTATTTGTCCCATGGAGAAAGTTGTTCAGTTTGATGGTCTGTACCACATCCTTAAATTTGGCTGGTCTTTAAAAAATCAGCCTGTATATCGGAGATGGTATGTCTATCTCTCGTTAACATCAGGCATATTTTAATTACTGTGGGCGTACTATGGGTAATGTTGGTTATAACACAATAGAAAAACGGTGGACAGTTCAAATCTGATTATAATTTACGAACAAGTTAGTCACACTAGCGAATCACACACTCACACAACTCAGCGATACGGAACGCAGACAGTTTCTAGGCACATGTTGTTCGTACGATGTCCAATGTTTCGATCATCCCGAGAGCTCTGCTCACACCGTTCTTATAGCTGTAGCTCTCCGTCCACCCCCACGAACTCAGGCTAGACTCTGTCTAGCGCCACGAGATGGCGCTGGCGTTCCAAATAAACGAATAACTCCGACATATATGTATATGCTGTATAATACCCGGTTGTACCCGGTTGATAGATCCCCTATGACATGGAATTTAAACATAACTGGTGAAATATATGTCTGCTATGAGTACAGTTACACTTATGTCTAACCTACTGTGGATTTTAGGCGTGATGTTATGTGTAGTAGAAATCCTGTAAGTATTATTTTGCAACAAAAAATGTCAAACAATCACAATTTATGACACAAATATAAGAAGGTACGTTTCGCTATTGGTGCCGCAGTATTTTTTATTCTAAGAATCGTTTAGTTGGAAATACAGAGGCTTTCAGGATCCAGTTTTGTTAACCAGATTTAAGATTAATTCCCAATAAACAAGCATAGCATAATCAGCCTATAATGTTCCCACTGCTGGGATACAGGCCTCCTCTCTGTGAGAGGGAATGAGTCATAATCCACCACGCGGGCCCAGGGCAGGTTGGTGGATGTCACATGTTTTCGAAATTTTGGTTCTAGGACATGGGGATTTCTTAACAATGTTTTCCTTCACCGTTTTAAGAGCAGTCGTGATGAAATTAAATACACGAAGTAAAGTGCCTGCCTGGGTTCGAACTCACGACCCTCGTAAGTCGGTGCTGATACCACAGGGCTAAAACAAGAGCTCAAACAAGAATAGCGGAATCGGGCATTCCATTCTGAAATATAATAATATGTATGTATATGCACGACATTGACACACATATAACACACACACAGCACAATACACAAATATACATAACTGGTACATAATTGACGACATGGTTGGCGCAGTGGCTGAGCGATCGACTGCTGCGCTGCGTGTCGCGGGTTCGATTTCCGCACGGAACAAATATTTGTATGCCTACAGGTAGTTGTTCCGGGTCTGGCTGTTTGTGTATGTGAGTTTAAATGTTTGTAAACGCACCCACGATACAGGAGTAATTCCTAGTGTGGGGCAAAGTTTAAAAAAAAAAAATCTTGAGGAAATAAAGTTGTGATATCAGTTTTCTAGCAATCACATCAGAGCTGTGGTGGCCCATGGTAACAGCCGTGACTTACAAAATGTAGGACATAGGTGCAAACACTTTTTTTTTTTTTTTTTGTGGATGGGAAATCATCAAATGACTCCTCCAGCTCTGGGTGGAGCAGAAGGGAGTGTCAGACTCTTACTGACTAAAACCCACCCGTGTTCCTTCCTTAGCCCTTTATGTACCAGGGCAGCGGTAACCCTTTCGGACGATCCCGCTACCCAGGTGCAAACCCTGATAGGCGCTTCACTTGTGTAAATGACTTCATCACCACTGCTCTCAAAATAGTGACATGAAAAGACTTCGTGAGGAAGCCGACATGTCCTAGAACCAAACATTTGAAGTCATTTGATGTGACATCTACCAACCCGCACTGAACCCGAGTGATAGATTATAGCCCACTCCCTCTTGTACAGAGGAGGCCTGTGTCCCAGCAGTGGGAACATTATAGGCTGATTATGCTACATCAGTGCTCTAAAGCTTATATTATTCATACTTTAAGCTTTACCCCAAATTTCAATACAGATTAATCTTAAACACATCTCTGTTTGACTACCATACACTTGAACGATTTCAGCGCCAAAATACACAAGTTAATGGATAAATTCGATAAACCTTTATCGATACGCACCGCCACTACTCTATGTTTGCTTTCTCGATGGCAGTGTGGAGCCCGTAAACATCGTGTGGGGCGACCCTTGTTGTCATATTCACGATAACTGCTCACACGAGATTCTACTTTATAATTTCACTGTTAAGTTTGATAGTTGTAGGTGGCAAAGCGATAATTCGGCGACCATTGATTATTGCGATGCCACGTATACATTAAAAAAACCCTTTGCAACGTCGCAGTTGGTGTGCGGTTCGAGGACTACGTTTTGTGGATTGTCATGTCGGCATGACCGCGTGTGAGTTATGGTCTGGGAAATTAGAGGTTGTAGGAGTAAGGTCTGCATGCAAATTAGCGTCCGATATATGGCTTCGTGTCATATTCTGTGGAGCTATGCTCGATGGGAAAATAATAAGCGTTTGATTTTCACGGTTTTCATAATATTATAGGCAAAAAGACCCGACTTCTTTTAAGGCATAATATTATCTGCTAGGGTCGCGGGTTGTTTGTTACCCGTGGCCCCCTGCACAGGCAACTGAAGGAACACGGGTGGGTTTTAGTCAGCAAAGTCTGACATCCCACTCCGCCCAGAGTCAGAGAAGTTATTTGATTATTACAATTGTTATTTTAAACTTAAAACACAACAACTGTTTTTCATTAAGAGATGAAAATATTTCAGTAAAGGAAGTTTACTGAATTTTTCATCTCACAAAGAAGGTAGTTGTTGTTTGTATAGCTATAGCAATTAGGCTTTTTTCAGGGAAGTAGATTACAAGCATAGCTAACCGAAACCAAGTAGAATTTTCTGTGAAATAAGATGTCATTTTAAAAGCACGTGAGATATTTTAATTAGTTTCTGGGTGCAAAAAAGCACTAAACAAAATCAAAATTATATTTAAATTCTACCAGAACAATCAGTTTCGTAAAATAATAATGAACATGCCCAATATCCAACCCCAAAACTTAATAGGAACCCACATAATTGCACTCGTTGCGTCGAAATGGGTCGTGCGCATTTTTAGTCGGTGTGGATAAAACAAAAGTTTTATTGGAGTGGAGCATTCAACACAGGAGAGCCGTTTCAGCTTTTGAGCAGGTTAATGTTCATCACAGGAAACAAGGGAACCGGGCGAAAATTCACTGCACTTTGTACATACAACTTTGTATTTTGTGCAACTCGACCGCAGTTTAGGGCATTTTTTGTGAAACTCTTTTGCGAATCTGCAAACTGGCCAGTAATTATTGGCTTTGTTTAATCAAGTCAGCTTGGCACTCATTTTTGAAAAGGGAACGTGAACTTTTTCCTCTATGAACTTTTAGTTTAAAAAAAAACATTTTGAAACTGCTAGTTTCGTATTCGATTCGTAACTTAATACTACCCGTTTTGCACAACTGGTCGGCGGTTTTTGTGAATCCATTGTGAACTTTCGAGTCTGCGAACTGACCGGTATTGCTCGATAGTTATGGCTTTTATTGGTTGCGTTCTAAGCGAGGCAAATGGATTGTCTGCAGTGTTGAGGTCGCCATTTTCAAAATGGAAATGTGAACTATTACAACGCGTATCCCTTGATAAAGTGCTGGAAAGGTGTGAATACTATTGTGGTTTGAATACCTAGTATATACAGTTTTGGAAGTCCTAAAAAACAAGATTTTTCGCTAGAAACATCAAACAGACCATTCCTACTCAAATACCGTTTCTGGAAGATGTGATGTGATTTACGACGTGTTAGGCAAACACGGGTTTTAAATTTAGATCCAACACGAACGAAAATAACAATCTATTTAGCCCCTTCTTATTTTTATCTACCTTCAAATCACAATCCAACAAACACACGTCATAAGTCAAGCAACTGAAAGCATCATTATATAATATTTAGAAGAGAAAAATAAGCAATAAAGTGTGGGGTACATTCGCCCCGATATGGGCGTATGATGAGCGGCCATCGCTGAATTATGTATGAAGGGCCGGAACCACCCGACGTCAGATAACCTCGTGGCCAATAAACAGGGCCCTAGTAAAAGTTAGAGGAGAATAAGGGATATTTATTTATCATAACTGTTTTTTTTTTGGCAGAACAAGGAAAAGAAGTTGCTCGACAATTAGTGAAATAAATTATTCCGTGTGTTCTTAGAGTAATTTCGATGTACGCATGTATTCATTAGATTCATCTCACGAGACTTATAATAATTTAGGAATGTTGTGTTTGATTTTATTACATACCACTGATTGCAAGCGTATATTTATTATAATCAACTTCATCATTCAGCTGCATAATCAGCCTATAATGTCCCCACTGCTGGGACACAGGCCTCCTCTCTGCGAGAGGGAAAGGGCCGTAATCGTGCTGGTTTGGTGGATGTCACATGTCATCGAATTTTTGGTTCTAGGACATGCCGGTTTTCTCACGATGTTTTCCTTCACCGTTTTGAGAGCAGTGGTGATGAAACAATTTTCACAAATTAAAGCGCCTGTCTGGGTTCAAACCTACAACCTACAACTCGTAAGTCGCTGATACCACTGGACCACACTGCTCTCATCATTCAGCTGAAAGATAGGCAGAGGATTATGTCCAGCAAAGGTGATGTCAAGGAGGCCTAACATAACCACACAGACCAGTCTTCCGCTTTCTGTATCCAGCGGTAAATCTAGCTTTAATAAACTACTAAGAATACATGTAACAGGATGTGTTTGAAAAATGTAGTAAAGTTAAGCGATACAGCCACTACAAAATTTTTCCGTTCATGTTCTCTCTTGTGGGAGCAACAACCCTTCGTAGTGGCAATAATGCTTGACGCAGCAATATTACTCATAGTTCTATATAAAAGCTAGTTCAAAAGTACCGCATTTAACATACTTATAGTCTATTTTAAAAGTCATCAGCCGCTTAGCCTTTTCCCAACTATGTTGGGGTCGGCTTCCAGTCTAACCTTAGCAGGTGCGTTGCAGCTGAATACCAATATTTTAAATAAAGTGACTGCCTGCCTGACCTCCACAACCTAGTTACTGGGTAATACAATACCCCTTGGTAAAACTGGTTGTCAGACTTTCGGGCTACTGACTACCCGTAACGATTGTCAAAGATCCACGAATGACAGCCGGGACCAACCGTTTAACATGCTTTACGAGGCACATAAGTGAATGTGAATTAAAAATCTAAAATGTTATGGAAAATCTCTTTCAGTTAGTGTGTCTTCACAATATAATTAACCCACTGAGTCCACTCTTCAGAGAGCTGACCCATTTCAAAGAGAAAATAATAAAAAAACTTTCAAGCGTACTCGTGAAAAATTATGATCTCAAATATGGTGTCGTTTAGTTTTAAAATTTTAGTCTTATGAAAGTGACACAGCATGTCACACCACACTATTAATTTTGTGCACACGACTCGAGTAGAAAGGCTGTGACAAATTAGTTGATTTTGCAATATAGTCAGGGTTGTCGAACAGAGATTTGTAGGGTCAGCTGAGCCAGCTAGCTGCTTGATAAAGATATAGAACATGTTGGAAATCGATTTAAAATACATTGTATTAAATCGAAAAAAAAAAACAAAAGGAAACTTTCTGTTTCATCACCATCATAATTTCAGCCGTCCACTGCTGGAAATAGGCCTCCCCAAGCACCGCTACTTTGACCGGTTTTGTGCTTCCTGCATCCAGTAGATACCTGCGGCCTTCACAAGGTCATCGATCCTCCTTTTGGGAGGCCTTCCAACGCTATGTCTTCCGGTATGCGGTCGCTATTCCAGAACCTTTCGGCCTCATCGGCCATCTGTTCTGCGAGCAATGGGCCACTTAAGTTTGACAACTCTTCGGGATATGTCACTTGGTTTTTTTCATTTATGATTTGATCACGTAGGGATACTCCAAGCATAGTCCTCTCCATTGTTTATAACGAGAAAAGTATGGAAATAATTCTGCCCAAAACCTCAACCTATAATATACCAAAGTGCCGTATTATTCCTAAATTAGAACGGATCTATCACTGAAACGTAATAAGCGTGCATTACTGCGTAAATTGACATGAATTTATGCTTTATATAGCAGTATTTCACGAACAGTAATTGTCATGTTGGAATGCAATGCATTACAATGGTTTTAATAGGTTTGTTACCTATTTATGTGTAGGCTTTTGTGTGACACCTAATCGTATGGGTACCAAAATTGGGGCGATCTATATTGTACATATAGCAGAGAACATAATCATTTTTTGGATCATACGATAAATATTCTACTTGCGGTGCGTTAGTTTCTCAAAAACTGAAAAATGCTTCAATGGATAGTGATGAAACTTTGGTAAGTTGTTGTATGCGCGCCTGAGAAGGTTCAAAATTTAATAAAAATGAAAAAAGCATTGGCTAGTGCTAAATAAAAATGCTCTAAATTCGGACGGATTCCGGATCTAGTGTTCAACCCATCATACAAATACTAGGTAAGTAAGCATAACGGGCGCTTCGGACCATCATTTCTCGGCATCAAATTGGATGCAGCACGCTAATGCTCTTAATCAAGCCTACGGGAACTATTCAACCTCCAAGTGACCTCAACCACTGATAACGTAAAGATATAACTTTGTCCATAAATTATCACGCTCATTTCCCTTGCAGGATAAACAGGGACACTCAATCAAGTGCTAGTGATCGTGGTAAGTGCTTAGACCTCGATGTATCAGCGTCGGTGTAGTCTTTAGTTAACGAGATAGGTTGCTGCGTCTACCCCTCTCAGGGACTAACATGCGCTTAGTTAAGCGGGACAGGGTACGACGGATTTAGTTGATGTTTTTGCTGACATTGTCATAAGATATTTACAGGGTATTTGTTTAAGAAATTTTAGATCATTTTTACACCTTGAGTGAGATACCTGAGATACAGGTTTATTCCAAGTTCAGGTAGAATCCAATGATTATATACTTCTAGTTTAAGGCCCTAATGTTGTAAATATTTATGTAGATAAAATATTTCACTATACAATTGCATTTATTTCAATAAACAATTTCAATTATTTGAATAAAAAAAATCAACTATTTCAATAAACAATTTCAATTGTTTCAATAAATAATTTCAATTATTTCAATTTGATGGTGTTTTGTTTTTCTGCCTACTTCGTACACCTCGAAAACTTGTATTTTTTACAGAATTTTTTCATATTCACAAGTTGATTGCTTCTTCCGAAATGTGTTTAAAATGTGACGTGTCTGAGTGATTTTTAATTCAGAAGCAACAATGCTTGTGAGTAAAATGTCACTGAATTTTCGAACAAATTTTAAAAATACTTATTTTGGTCGAATCTATAAAAAAGAATCAACAAAAAATGAACTGATTAATTTTGTATTGTTATTAAAAAACAAACAAGATTAAAAGACATTTAATTGCAAAAAACATCGTGGACAAAATTCATTTCTCGGTCACTACTGGGCTTAACAATTCTGAAGGGTTTATCTGCATCAACATTATAATTACTTGGTCCCTTTTAAACCGCCAGCCTAGATATCTTAAGGCGTCACGGTTTTGTGAGCTCAACAATTAATCAGGCAACAAGGAAGTAATGGTATTGTTATGCGCTCAATTTATTATCGCTTTAAAGTATCTCCAGAGTAATTCAACTTCTCTTTGTTAGAAAATTACAAAAGGGTTATACAATTTTTCCTCTTGGTTTAATCCTTTTTGTATTCTATCGTTTTATTTCTTCATAATTTTTGTTTCACTGACAACGTGCCTAATTCCTCCGTTAGAAATTAAAAATGTTATACATATTATATTACAAATATAGAATTTGCAGTCTTGATCCTAGAATCATGATGCGTAAGCCCGGGAGAGGCCTGTGTCGAGCAGTGGGCTGCGATAGACTGAGTTGATTGAACACAGCATTTACAACCTCCAAACGAAATTAATTAAACTTCCATATTGATTTAACCGTCCATTACATCATAAATTACGCAATCACCAGAATCCAATCTGTAAATAAAAATCCCATCAAAATAATATCAAAGGCAACCCTAAAAACACGTTCAAACAAAATAAAATTATCTAAATCCGTTTTTAAACGCCACTAAAATCAAGCAAGGGGTGCGAATAGCCTGCATAATTAGGAATCTGGGCTATATTCCTGGTATTAATAACTCGCTAACGGTACTGAGCCGAAGGCGTAGCGATAACCATTACGCTAAAAGCCTGCGGTACTTCACCTAATGTGTCTTCAATTTAGAATAAAGTAATGTTTATCACGTCGTTAGACTGTATTTTATGCTTCAAGTTCTCGAGGACCTCCGTGCGTTCTTTTATGAGCTATCACGGGTGTTGTCTAGTGTTTTGTTTTCATGACACCCTGTATTAACCTAGTTTTCATTCAATATTATTTCACGATCAATGCTCCACATTTATTTTGTCCAAAACTTGTATTCTAGATTTTTCAAGGAATTAACAGATTAAAAAAATATAATTATGACATTCTTTGTGTTGATCTATGTTTAGAATATCGATTCTGCGAATTGGTAAATCGGTTTGTTTACGGTTTTTTTAATGTATTTATTTCTTTTATTTAAACATTTATATACACACACATATATAAACAAACAAGAAACAAAATACAGAAAAATTGGTACAAAGGTGATGCTTATTTCTAGAAAAACTCTTCCAGCATACATGCGATAGGAAATTAGATAGAGAGATATAAACAGCGTGTGTAAGAGTAAAATAAAAGAAATTTAAATACATAAAACAATAATTAATTCATTTATTACAATAAAACAAATAATATGAGAATATACATACATACAAACAATTAAACATACACACTACACACACACCTTACATACACTACACATACGTACTTCCTTATTAGTTTTTGTTCATTTTAGGATGATCTAAAAGTTAACCTCAGATATAAACAAAATACTATCTCAAAATCCACATAAATAGACAATTTCCTATCGTATAACGTTTTTCCGCATCATCTCCGAAAATCTCAGTTAAGATCTCGATTGCTCTCAAACTACCGTCTTCACCGAAGCACTGTTACGCACAGTTTCGTACAAACGTGATCAAAATATTTGTGCAATAGTCGAAACAATGTTAACTGACTCCAATTTCCTCAATCTGAATCGAACAGTTAATTGGATTACCAGTTTCAGGGCGAAACCTGATGAATTCCGTTATTGGTGAATTGTTATTCATTGTGTCATTGCTAGTTGTATGAGTTAATCAAAATTATAATTTGTTTGTGCTCGGGTTTCTATATTTTGTTA
Source organism: Apamea epomidion (assembly GCA_947507525.1). Lineage (NCBI taxonomy): Eukaryota > Metazoa > Arthropoda > Insecta > Lepidoptera > Noctuidae > Apamea > Apamea epomidion. The sequence continues at coordinate 7,945,660 of OX382238.1, read as the reverse complement.
TTATTATTCGATACTTATTTAAATTTTTAATAACATTAAGTCCTTTTCAGCTTTGCGTCTTTTGTTTGATATAATTTTGTACGTAGAAAGACGAAAGCTGGGGTCGTTTGTGGGAGACCGATGCCATTCAAAATCAATTATCATCATTCTTTTGTTTCTATTGTTAGTTTTTATGATAATTTAATTGGGTAGTATCATCCAACTCGTTATATTAAATGACTAACTAACTATACAAATAAATGCAAAAACAAAAGGATACTTAGGCATCGAAGTACTTGTGCGCATCACTGTCATCCGGAAACGTGCCCAGAAGACTGGCAGCATTACCAAGTAGAATGGCAATGCTAATTCTTTGGCCAAAGAACATGTAAGCCCTCTGGTCACGTGAAGTGTCGACCAGCCGGCGAGAAATTCTCTTAAAAAAGAGACGCGCACTCGGGTCCAATACTCATATAATCGTTGTTAAATGACATCCACCCACTCCCAATGGGCCCGCGTGGTGGATTATGGCCCACTCCCTCTCACAAAGAGGCGGCCTATGTCCCAGCAGTGGGAACATTATAGGCTGCTTATGATGATCCAAATCCATTTTTTATTATGCTTAACGAGCTTCGACATAACTAACAAAAAAATAGGCTTGGGATTTTAAATCTAAGTGGTATCTGATGGTCATATGAAATGGGTTTATGATTTTATAACTTTTACCTAACATTGAAAAAATATATTCGTATCATCAGACCAACTTCCATATAGGTAGTCGACCTATAAAAAGGCACAATGCGCATCGTCCGACTTATTTTTCTAAAGAAGCTATTTATTTATAGTGTCGCTTCCTCTCTTTGTGAGAGTTACTATTCACACCAAATTACCTAAATGGTATACCTATCACACTGTTTACCGGAAGATTAAATAAGATTATAGGATAATAGCTTAATAAGGACTTTCACGGTTCAATACCTGCATCATAGGTTTAGTTTAATACTATGGTTGCTTCTCTATAAAATATTTTATGGCCAAACTAGAAAACACGTGAAAAATCCTGTAAATAATCGTTATACACTTTAAAAAAGTTTTTAATAGCACTCTGTGGCTTCAACCCACACTTAAGTCATGCTTATCTGTGACTTAAGTAGTACATTTTTACACAGAAAAGCGAGACATAAGTGCGCCTTTAGGTCTCACGTGCTATAAAATAGTATAGATCGCAATATTCTGTTTTTAATTCGAAATAATCCGATTCCTTCACGCGTGACATAATTATCTTATCCACACTCCCACCGCTTGCTTCTTCCTTTACCGCAGCTACACACTGAGCTTTAGCAGCCTGACTTTAAGATCAATATCATCAGTAAAAACATTATTACCCCACATAACAAGTCTCCCATCGTTACGCCGTCAAAATCTGGTGGGGTGTAATTCGAAAACTTGATGCCTGACAAGTCTGACACGCTTCGAGGACAACAGGTCATTTATCATTGAAGCCCCTCACTGTCCAGTCGTGTTTATCGCTAAATGACGTTTATGTCCTACACTGAAAAAAATGATGTTTTATTGTAGTGACACTGCCGTAACTTTATTCACGTGCGAATTTTTTCATACGTGGTGTTTTTATTTGGTTTATTTACTTGTTGAGTTTTTTGTGGTTGAATATAAATGGGTTTGTTGTAGATAATATAATAGACTACAAATATATTAATACTGATGAATTAATAGAGCTCATGACCGTTTTTCGGCCATGGCTGTCAATCTCAACAGAGGCTAGCCTTCTGCGCAGGAGATGTTATAGTGCACAAGTGTGTACGCAGACACAGATGCACTCTCCCTTCCCTCACTCTCATAATCCGATGTGATGGTATATCCGACAAGGGATCCCTTCTTTTCGCATAATATTCTTTTTCCTAATATACTTTGGCATAACGATTTTGGAATAATTTGTTTTGCCATAATACCTAATACTTTGCCATATTTTTTTTTTGCATACAGTTTATGTTAGCTTTACAAACAAATTAGCCTTCAAAATAATTATTTTGAAGGCTAATTTGTTTTCGCATAAATGTAATTCGCATAATGTTACAAGGCCTAACTAATGTCTATTAGCATAGTAGTATTTAGGCATACAATTATTAGGGATGATGTTTCCTGATATTTACTACTGTTATTGAATCACACCTATGGCTTAGGTTAGGTTAGAACAGTGACCATTAACGGACCAGATCCCCTTTATTGTTGGTGTTGTGGTTTGGGTTAGATGAGGTTTAAAACAGTATGACGTTTCCTGATATTTACTTATTCATTACAGAATTTTGATTTAAATTACAACTTTGCAATAATACACTTAGTGACACAATAGTTTTATGACACCACCGTCCACTTATAAAATAAATAAATGATTTATTCTACCTACAATGTAAAGTGCCTACAAATGTTATTAGAGCAATATTGTATAAAAATGTGTATTAGTGTTTAATATTTCAGGAGTTAATTGTTATGCTTTTTTGTTATGCCTATTAAAAATATGTTTTAATATCATTATGCGTAAATAAACTTATGCCTTAGAATGTTATGCGTAAGTTGTTATTCGTAAATAATATTATGCGAAAATATAATTAGGAGAAACTAAAGTATGCCAAGTTATATTAGGTCTTACAATTTTATGCAAATGGATAGGGAACCATCCGACATGACCAGAGAGAGATCAGGCGATGCATTAATGAAGGGTATGAAGCCAGTGTGAGAAAATCTTGCCTTGATACAATTCTGAGCAAAATCAATAGATAATCACTGTAGATATGCCGGCCGCCAATCGGGAAAAGATGCTGACTCCCAAGAATTCCAAAAAACTGCCGACACGAAAAAAAACGAGCGGAAAACTGCTATGTAGCTAATAACGCTTTTGAAAAGGGCCGGGAACCAAGTTAATTCAAGTCTACTATCACATATTATTTGCTAATCAATACTCTGATCTTTGATCTGCCGATAATATAATTGGGAAGTAACCTCTCGAAGGGTCGCATTAAGAGCTCATGATTAAGGGAATATACGACGGAGTTCGAAACTAGTCGGGTAAATCCAAATCAAGGGGGAATAACACTATTTTTAGAATAAGCGAATTTCATTTCCGGACGAAAAAAGACAGTTATGTCTTCCAAAAACGCTATAAATTTTTATATACTTCCTGTTATTTATAACCAAGGGAATCTATGCAGGAAATTATTTAATGTTAAAAGTTTTTTCTGAAGTTATGTTCTACCAACTTTCGTACTCAGCTTGTTGAAAGTTACGATAGTCACTCAACGAGAAAAAGTTTATTTTAGGTGTTCCGAACACAGAGAAAGAATTTCTTCGAAAATAAATGACTGCTGGGACGGGAAATTAAAGACTTCTTTCTAACTTGATATTTCACGACCAACGTGACAGATGGAAGACACTTAGAGCTCATTATTTCTTTAATTAAGAGGCCATTATCGACTTTTTTGGTAAAATGGTAGCCGTGACAAATGGCTGAAAGTGCCAACAAAACTGTCCATCCCAACACCGAGTTAATTAAATTATTGGTTTATCTATACATGACAGACGCACCACTTCATCGCTAGTTAATAAAAAAGTCAGTTTTATTGTTTACTAGCTGCGCCTCACGGTTTCACCTGCATAAGTTTCGATCCCGTGGGAATATCTGTGTGTCAAATTTCATCCAAATCCCTTCAGTCGTTTTTGCGTGAAAGAGTAACAAACATCCATCCATCCATCCGTCCATTCAAACTTTCACGTTTATAATATTATTAGGAAGTAAGATAAGATTCTGAAACTTAGGTAGCCCGATAATACTATCTTCCGGAAATGTGGGAAAGAACAAAGCAAATGAATTCCGCAGCTCCAATACCAAGGTGGTTCGAGGTTTAGTCGGTAAAAGCCTAACATCACAAGTAAGAACGCAAATAGTATTCACAACAATTTTGCTCTTAAACAAACCATGGCTAAGATTCTACCATTTTCAGGAAAGTACCCTCCAATAATATTGACAAAATTCTAACTTTGTGACGCTCACTTTGCTGTCATATCCTCATATCACTAATTACATCCATTGATATATAATAACGACCTTGTGTAAGTCGCGACCCTTACATTTTACGCCCCACTGGCTCAAGGGATGTAATACCGACCCCTTAAGTTTCAGATTGGGTTCATGCCTCTAAACGTTACAAGTTCTTACAGTAGCCCTGAAAATATTTTACTGTAATATTTAATGTTTGTGGCGCCTGGCGTTTAGTCATGAAGTTTTGTGGCACATATTTATTTGAGAGAATGGGAGGGGCTTGTGGCTTAGTAATAACAGCCGCATAGGTAGATCGATCAGGTTAAGCTATGCTTGCCGCGGTTGGTCTGTGGATGGGTGACCATCTTCACATACCAAGACCCTCCGTACAGTCAAGAGCAAAAGTATGTGTACACTCGGCTTTATTCAAAAGCGATTTACTCCTTTATTTTTGAATGAAATTTTATATTTTTACGAAAATAACATTTTCGAACCCATAGGTTTATGTAATGTGTCGTATTTCAACGTTGCATTCGTTATTTCATGAAAAAATCGCAATTTAAAGTTGCTAAGTGTCGACATATTGGTGCTCGTGACTGTACCTCGGAAAGCACGTTAAGCCGTTGGTCCCGGATGTCATTCGTGGATCTTTGACAGCCCGAAAGTATGACAACCAGTCTTACCAAGAGGTATTACCCAGTAACTGGGTTGTGGAGGTCAGATAGGCAGTCTTACCATGTAAAATACTGGTATTCAGCTGCATCCGGTTAGACTGGAAGCCGACCCTAACGTAGTTGGGAAAAGGCTAGGCAGATGATGATTTATTTGAGAGAATGGAAAGTTTGATGATGACTTTTTAATTTTTTTCAAAATACTTAGAACTGTTGCATTGCCAGACTTATATTTTTTTAATTTTCACACATACTTTCACCCAGATTTTTCTCGGAAGCTTTTTATAACTGGCAAGTTGTTAATTATTTATACTTTACTTTTCACAACGGACTAAGTAGAGGTATCTGCACTTTGCAAAAGCATTTTACCTGAGAGTATTTCTGAGAAACAACTTTAACTGCATTCCCATGTTGTTAAAGTTGTTTCAAGTAAGTAGGGACCTTTTAGTTCAGTGTAAACCATCGCATGTACTTGCTGCTATAAATTTAATCTACCACAGATACAATTTTTACATCAAAGGCTTTTTATCATAAGCAGAAATCACTTCTTTGAGTATATCAACTCTGACAGCAATCTGCTAAGATTCATCTTGATTCAGTTCTAAGTTGTTCTGAAGAAATAAATAACTTTATCAACAATCTTAAACAGACATTTCTTCTATTAAAAGTTGGAGACATATTCATATTATTATGTATTAATAGACTATTGTGGCACAAACAAAAGTTTTCGCACAATTTTGGGACTCAACAAGATTCTTAGTAGATATTAGGAAAATTATTATCTTATTTTGACCAACAACTATAAACTCTCAGACTATACCTTAGATATTATCAGTTCAGATCTAAATCCATTCGTGCCTTACAACAACACAGCCAGCATTTATTTTTATCTCCGCTTTATTTCTCCTAAAGACGTGAAGTACCTAATTAAAAAAAGTTGAGCCCATAATCCAACTCTTCACGTTTTGAAATTGTTACAAGCGGTTTTCTGCCATCCCCGGGGAAATCGGCGTATTCAATTGCCACAGTAATTTGTTACTGGAAAACGTAATTAGGTTTAATGAGTTCACAAGGATTGCTGCTGTAATCAACAATAAAATAAAGGGAGGTGTAATTAAAATCATTGCTAAAGACCTAAAGTGTGTCAGCCTTTTTCGGATTTTCTTGAATTGCTTCGTAAAGCGTTCTATTTTTCTACTTTCAAGTAACAATTAGTCTTCGTTTCTTTTGTATTATCTTAGGGAACCAAAGGAAAAACAATGACTGTTTTCTTTTGGGTAGAGCTTTTCAGTTTAAGCTGTGGCAGGTATAATATCAAAGTGCTTTTAGGGTATCTACTGATTCTTTATTTTCCCTTTAACAAGTTCGTCGTACTCGACGAGATCACCACCGTCCCAGTAGCATAAAATACGTAGTGTGAATGTACGATAATATTTTCATAAGATCTAAAAGGAAAACGTAGGATTTAGAATTGCTTTTAAATGTGTGTTTGTGATATCGTAACTGCGGGATAATTGGGTAACACAATAACAGTAGCAATGGCTTTCATTTTGACAGTTCAACAACATTCATTGCGGTATTTACGTTGTTGTGCAGACAATTTTTTCGAACATATGAAGCAATGGATTAACAATATCCTTAATAATGATTTAGATGGAGATTGTATTGATATTGTGTTACGAAATTAGGGCATAAGTTTCATTCGTAGTTGACGTAACTTTAAAGATAGCTTGGGTGCTCCAATCTATCTTTTCAGCCCAAATCACCTACTTCCGAGTAGAGGCATCCTGTTTCACGTTATATGTAGGTATAACTAAGTCGATCTTGATCCAGTCTCGCCCGTTTGTGTCTAACGATCCGTACAATGCAGAGCTAGACTTAGGTAGGTGAAATCAACAACAACAATTCAAACGTTTCTACAATCTATAACAATTGCGACAACAATTTGATTAAGTATAGCGATAAGACTGTCCATTGCCAAAATATAAATAGAGTGACCCCTATGTATATTTTTTGTATTTGTAATTTTGAGATGTTTAGGGTCGTCAGGATATTTAAAAAGAACAACTCAGATTGGCTGCCAAAAGTATAATGTCTATATTTAATACGAAACAAGTAAAATAACATACAACGCTAATTAAACATTAACTTGATACATAATTACTTTTTTTTTTTTTTTGACTGCCAAGTTGGTCTAGTGGTCGCAAATGCTAGTAATGAGGATGAGATCGTTCGATTTCCGGGCCGGGCAAAGTGTTATTGGGTTTTACCACCAGAAATTTCTCAGTACCCGGAATTACCCCGGAATCTGGATTTGTGCCTGGTTACATGGGACTTAAGCATTACTGGCGAAATGTGAGTATACACGAGGGTACACCTCTGGCTAACCTTTCGGGGATCACATTACGGCGTGATGTTCCCGTTTTTGTTGTGAACCCTCGACAAACACGGGGGATGTTATAAGTGTAACGTGTGTAACTGTGTATCTGTGTGTCTGTCTGCGCCATCGTAGCACCCAAACGGCTGAACCAATTTTGATTTTTTTTTATTAAACAACAACCATTTTAAAAAATTTCTCTTATTTTTCTTCTTTTTTTTTTCTTTAAATCTAAATGAATTTGATTGTGAAACAGAAGTAGGTACATTAATAAAAATAAAATACCCACGTTAAAGTATAACAGGCTTCTTTTTTTAGTCGGACCATAAACTATACGAAGTGTTTTATTGGTGCAACCAGGAAATTATGTTTACTGGCCATTTCCAACTTGAAAAGCTCTAAGGGTATTTAATTATTTATCTTCTTACTGCTCGTATGAGCTATATGGGTCAGTCGAGAAGAGTGCTTTGGTCAATGATAATATTGGATTATGGTGTACCTACTTTTGTATTTTATCTTCATTTAAGGTTTAAGTATGACAAAGTGTCAATTCAATCTAAAAATCTTTCTAAACTTACCAGTAGTGTTATCACTTCGTAGGATTGTCCGAAAGGGTTACCGCTGCCCTGGTACGTAAAGGGCTAAGGAAGGAACACGGGTGGGTTTTAGTCAGTAAGAGTCTGACACTCCCTTCTGCTCCACCCAGAGCGGGAGGAGTCATTTGATGATTTCCCATCCACAAAAAAAAAAAAAAAAAAAAAAACCCATATAAACTATTTATACCTATTATGGTATTTCGGCTTGCAGATGTTGTACTCTCGTTTTGGATAGAAGGATAGATAGTAAATAAACCATTAGACAAAACTATTTATTTGGTGCACACAAATGACATGGTACAACACACAAAAGCACAATTAAAACATAACAATTAGGTACACACTACGACATATCAAATTATACTTTTCCAGTTTTGGCTGGCTGACGTATGTTCATTATTTATAACAGACTAGCTGCGCCCCGCGGTTTCACACGCATAGGTGTCGATCCCGTGGGAATATTGGGATAAATAGTATCCTTTATGTTAATCCTGGTAATAAACCACCTGTGAGCCAATTTTCATCCAAATCCGTTCAGTAGTTTTTGCGTGAAAGAGTAACATCCATCCATCCATCCATCCATCCATCCATACAAACTTTTCCCGTTTATAATATTAGTAGAAAGTAGGATACTGCAATGCAAAATTCTAATTTCCCGAGGGGTTCCCGAATGTCCATCAGTAATACCTCGGCATGAACCAGTAACGGGTTCTGACAGTAGTTCGAAGGAAAAAAGGAAGTTTGAAAGGATAAACGCAAATCGTACCAGCTATTATTGCTTCAAAAGTAGGAAACTTAAATTATGTCCACAAAGTAAAATATTAGTGCATTAGGATACGTGTAACTTAAATAGTCCATTATTGCACCGCGTGAAATTATTTCATAGCTCATGTGACCTGAACCCGCATTAAGTCGCGCTTTTCTGTGTAAAAATGGGCTACTTAAGTCACAGAAAAGCGTGTTTTAAGTGCGGGCTTAGGTCACACAGTGCTAAAAAATATTTTTTAAATAAATATAATCCCCCTGTCTTCATGCAGAGTTTAATGATTAAATCAGCATCCTATTCAAAATTGCTACCAAAAAATTTGGTACGAACCTGAAAATAACTTTAACAAAACCAAATTCAAAAACAAAAAAGTTCCAAACAAACACGACCTCATAAATACTTGATCTAAAACAAAGCGTACAAAATCCTAAAACCAAACAATTTGTAATACTTGGCCGCAAAATTAACCGTGTGGCCGCCGCGTTCTTTTAATTCCGGCCCCGAAACATTCCCAACAAAATAAAAAAATGGCCGAAATACTTCGTGAAAACAACGACACAGAAATCCTGCGTCTACAGATAATAAGCGAAAGTGCCTCGGCACCGCCAAATTAAATATGAATGCCGTTGTAACAGTACTCTTTCGTAGTTGAAATATAATCCTGTACATACCTTTTTCAGTTCATGTTGTTTTTATTGTAGTTTTTACGAGCGACGCGTCTGTGATAGTGACGCGGTCGCAGGGTTAAATGTGTAAATATTGCATTAGGATGTATTGGTTTGTCGGTATTTTGTGATATTGGTTGACAGTTATTCGTATAATTCCAGTTCGCTTGGAAGTCGTAAGACACTAAAATATACCAATAGAAAAACAGCCCATGTTACTCGCTGATTATATTAGTTATGTAAACTTTCTATAGCTAAAAATATATTTTTAAATCGCTTAAGTATTTTTTGAGTTTATTCATTACAAGCATAAATATAAAAAAAAAATCTCTTTATAATATTTAGATGACCTCGTTAGAAAAAATTATCAAGCAGCATTCAAAAAAGTATTCTGTATCGAATGTTTTCTCCGTGAAAACCCAAGAGCTCTGATTACAACACCGTTATAAGAATCAATGTTTTCTACGAATTACTTTTGCTACAGCCTGTTGTGATGTCTCTTGAGGGACGATGAAAAAGAATTCCATATAATTTGTAACTATTACAAAATAAGCAGAAAGCATCGATCTTCATCGCCTCGAGCTGTAATCTCTCCAGCTTCCTTCACTTCCATATTTCATTCACATAACTTTCATTCACTTGAACTCGATTCGAAGCGCACATTTTTCATAGCTGTGACTGGTACTTGCAATTCATGCTTTGAACGTGCAATAAGTACTGAAAACTCTACTTACAGAACCAGCTCTCAAATAGATTATCGTGTTTTGAGGTAAAATGCTGGTGGTCTTCCAAAGTAATTTTGGAACATTTTAAAATCAAAGTTTCGATTGGTGATCGAATTTTGCTTTCGTCTATCGGAAATAAGTAGTCTATTTTAGTCTAGTTCATTCCTTTTCTCCCTACATGAACGGGAATAACTTTTACTAGCCTACGCCGTCCCACTCCTGGGCAAAGGCCTCCATCCAGGCCTTCCATCTTTCTCGAGGTAGAAACTCCTGGGCGTCCTCCTTCCAGGAGACCAGGAGTTTTGACGGAACCTATCCAGCTCGTCCCGCCATCTCCTACGTGGTCTCGCCACGCCTCGCTGTCTATTATCTATACTAATAATAAAGCTGAAGAGTTTGTTTGTACGCGCTAATCTCAAGAGCGCCGGATTTTTTTTTAACTTGTGCCTCTCATTATTTAGAAGGCCAAAGCATAGGCAGTATTAAATAACCTCTGAATATACAGTCCTGGGCCATTACCTACTAACACAATTATACGCCTTCCCATAATTGTGTGTGGAGCCGTTCTAACCACGTTTTGTGTTCCATCTAATATAGAATACCTACACTCTACATATACGGGTGAATAAATAGAGTGTGGGTATTCAAGGTTTATCAAACACATAGGTACAACAACATAGCATGGCTGTATACCCATACTTCTTTTTTACTATGTGTTTTGTAGTGCAAGAGGGACTCGTGGCTAAGTAATAACAGCCGCACGGGTCGATCGATCAGGTTAAGCTAAGCTTGTCGCGGTTGGTCCGTGGATGGGTGACCAACTTTACACACCGAGACCCCTCCGTGCCTCGGAAAGCACGTTAAACCGCTGGTCCCGGCTTTCATCCGTGGATCTTTGACGGTCGTTACGGGTAATCAGAAGTCCGAAAGTCTGACAACCAGTCTTACCAAGGGGTATCGTATTACCCAGTAACTGGGTTCTGGAGGTCAGATAGGCAGTTGCTCCATGTCAAATACTGGTATTCAGCTGCATCCGGTTAGACTGGAAGCCGACTCCAAATAGTTGGGAAAAGGCTAGGGTGAATATGATGTGGTTTTTAATGCAACGCTTTTGGTACAGTCGTCAGCACATTAAGCTACTACAATCTGTCGAATTGCTTTAATCGATTTGCAACTTTATCGCTAAAGTGTTAAGGTTCAATGTGGATTGGGAAAATTTGACAGTTTTGGGTAGCTTGATGTGTTGGCGTCTGTGAAAATGTTATGCAAATTACAAGCTTAGCTGTTGTTTACGCTAAACCTCAAAAGGTATCATTGTCGGTACTCACCATTGTGATCAACTTTTACTATGGGATCGCGAAATAAATTATCTGCTCCACACATTTGGTCGATTTAAGTGAACACCGTAGCTTTTTACTTTATTAAAATTGGTTCATAATTGTCATGTTCATAATTGTCACCTATGACAATTATGAACCCATTTGAGCTTAAGGTAAACAAAAACTAAGATTGTATAACAGACAGCCAATTTCCGTATTTAAAAAAAATCTAGCCGCAATCTCATCTCAGCGACAATCAATGTCTAAAAATTGACAAAAATTTAGGGAAATTTGAGGTATTTTTGACAGATTGAGTCTGAGATACTCTGAACGTTCTTAAAATTACAAGAATTGCTCCTCAGGTTTTATACAACGTTTTGCTATCAAACATTTAAGGTATTTTTGCCAGTGACTGGAGCTTTTGATAAATAGAAAATAGGTAGTTAAAAATACCGTTTTAATTAAAGGAAACTCAACTTGGGCTGGATTCTAAGCTGGATTTTTCAGATGTTCTAGCCGCATCTTCAGTCAACATTCGTAAGCAGAAGCTGATCTTGTTATTTGTAACAGATACATTATCAGCCTATAACGTTCCCACTGCTGGGACGTAGGCCTCCTCTCTGTAAGAGGAAGTGGGCCGTAATTCACCACGTGGGCCCAGTGCGGGTTGGTAGATGTCACATGTCTTCGAATTTTTGGTTCTAGGACATGCCGGTTTCCTCATGATGTTTTCCTTCACCGCTTTGAGAGCAGTGGTGATGGAATAATTTACACCAAGTAATGCGCCTGCCTGGGTTCGAACCTAAGACCTACAACTCTTAAGTCGCGGCTGTTACCACTGGGTCACCACTACTATTCATAAGAGATACCTACTGCAAATTCTAAGTTCCCGTAGGGTAAACGAACGTCCGTCAATAGTCGCTCAGCATGGACCAGCCGACCAATTCTGTAAAAATCTCACCGTGAAAAGTTAGGTGAAGTGAGCTTAGAGTGAGCTGTCAATTGTGTCAATCCCTAGCATTAGTTGGAATGACAGCTCACTCGACGCTCACTTCACCTAAGTTTTCACGGTGAGATGGTTACAGAATCACACTGCTGTTAACCTACGGCTTCCTAGAAGTGCGGTGGCCACCATATGCGTCCGTAATGTCCAAATATAGAGCAGTTTTTGATACCTCAATGTAAAATATTTTGTAAATGTCAGATTTTCATGACATCAATTATAAATATGACGGAAACGCTCTTATAAACTCCGGCCGTTGAGAGAATGCATTCCTGACACCTGTCAGTACGACAATTCTAGTAGCTAATAAAGATCAAATTCGCGAAACACGTATTCAAACTCAAACTCAGCATTTATTTCAACTAAACCACAACCACTTTTGAACTGTCAAGAAGTCGGTCAGTCAGAAAATATGAAGCTAGTTCCCCATTCCAAAGGTGGTTATGGAGAAGAAAAAACTCCATGGACACTCTTTTAAATTATATTTTTTTACAAAAATATTACTTACATTATTAATGTTGAATTTATAATTTATGCGAGAACGATGTAGAAAAAGACGTACCTACACGTTAAAAGCGTCCGGTATTCGTTTGTTTGAAACTGACAGGTATCAAGAACGCATATTTCTCTCGTCGGCCGAACTGTAGGAAACCTTAGCATTACAGTATTCAAAAAAAATACTGAAGTTTGAGAGGATAAACTTCAGATCTTAAACGTAATTGTTATTTTCAACGGAATTAGATCCTAACAAATAATAGTATAATATAATTTTAATTATAATCAATTAATTATTTGTTGGTATTAATTCCATTAAAGTGAGACCCTTTTCATAAAACTCCTCGCTACACGCGTAGCTCAATTCCGGTACCCTAAAACAAATGAATGCAAAATGATGCTACCCCTCTCACAAACAACATAAATTATGCAGACCGTGTCCATTACATACTTTATCTCTGAGACATGTATTCAGATATAGATAGACTAGATAGGTGCTAGGAGTGACCTGCAAAGTATCGAATTAAGGACACAAGGGACTGAACTGGAAATACGGACCAAATTAGCTGCTTAACCATCGTAAAGTAGATTGGTTGACCTAATAAATCACTCGTGGCCTGGGCGTAAACTTAGTTACTAATGTATAATTTAAATTGCATTTTCATCATGAACATCATCTACAGCCCGACTTCAGCCACTGCTGGGCATAAGCTTTTCATTTCTTGAGCCAATCTCCACGCTCCTGTGCCCGCCTCATCCAGCCTCTACCCGCGATGGCAACGATATCGGCCCATCTCACTGCCGGACAACCCACACTTCCAGTTCCGCTCCTTGGACGCCAAACGGTCCTTTCTTTATCCACCTGTCATCACTGAGCCATGCGAGGTGTCCTGCCCAACTTTACTTGAAATCTTCTTAGTATGTCTTCGGATCTCGTTGTTTGGAACTCGGTCTAATAGCCTTAAGCCAAGCATGGAACGTTCCATAGCTCTCTGTGCAACTCTTACCCAGAACACAGCCTCCTGCGAGAGCGTCTTAACACTGTTCGTTATGGTTTGCAAAAAATATATTATGGAGGCGGGATTTTAGACATAGTGGAATTTTGGCTCATTTCAGCATGTCGTCCAATTTGTTAAATGAGTTCGAAACAATTTTTTTTTATAACTTTTTTTACAAGGTTCCTGTATCGTAAGCCTATGCTATACATATAACAACACAATCTAATTGTACCTTTCTGTATAATTACTCTGCATCGCAAACTTCTCCGAAACACCAGCAAATTTCAGTTACACGTGCGTTCCAAAATTATCTCTCCACAGCTGCGCTCAAAGGCTCATCTAGCAAAACATATTTGGCTGTCCGTCCAACCTAATGAATGGGCAAATGGTCCCTAATTGAATATTAAATGCGGCTGCCTACGAGCCGCATGACAGCCGGGCTAAGGTCGCAAATAAGGTCACCGTCACCCTACGCTCGGATTACTACCAGCCTACCCGAAAATCATTGGTTTTCTCGGGATAAGTAGTAAATGCTTCGGCTTTTGCACGTAAAGCCTTAAATTCCCTGATCAGACAAAAATGTGTAGGAAGGTGTTTTCCGCCAAACTTTTTCGATACAGATAAGTACTGTGGTGTGGTGGTTTTTCTATCGATAAGTAGTGAGGGATTTAAGTCCCAAGGATTTTGTGAATGAATAGACTACCGTCTATCCTCGGAGGAGTTTTCAGCTTTATCTTTCTTGGCAATTATGCCATCATTCTCTAAACATAAATTTGCTGATTAAGCATAGTCAGCAATTTTACTCTTCCAAACGTAAATGGATTCTTAAAGAAAACCTTTCACCCTTATATTTCAACTAAGATATCTTCGGGCTACAGGGACTTATAGCAAAACCAATATTGACGTTGCCGAATACTTGATATACGGAACTACTTTTGTTCACCTTGTCTCTGCCACAGGTGCTCTATTTATGTCTTATGAAAACCTCCAGTGCAGGTGTTGGTCGTCTTTATGAAAAATAATATGATATCGTATATTTTCAGTATTGTTTTAATAAGGATAGTGTCCCGGTTTTTTTACGAGTTCGTTGTTAACTTTCATCGATAGTTGGTTTCGGACTATCTGCTTTGGAATGGGCTGTAAACATCCTACCCCCATGTTCAGAAAAAGACGAGAGTTTATGTATGCAGGTATGTATGTTTGTTACTTTGTGAAGGTTGAAGAAGGACATTCGTGTCTCAATAATTACATATATATCGATGTTTCATAATTTTGGTACTGTAATAGTATTATCGCAAGTTACCGTACCGCGTAGTAGTACCTACAATAAGAGAAACCGTCATGTCCTTGAACCAAAAATTCGAAGACATGTGACCTCCACCAATCTGCACTGAGCCCGCGAGGATTATTAGGGCTCACTCCCTCTCTCAGAAAGAGGAGGCAAGTTTCACTTCATTTATCATCAATTTACGTAACATCAAAATTCCTAACTTCTTGAAATTGGAGATCAGTAGGTACAATTTGCTTACTCACTTCGTTAATCTAATATTTAGTTTTACAACCACGAAGTGGATTTTAAATTATATTATAGATAAAATTTATCGTTGATGTTTTTCCTTTTTGCATGATTTCTAGAGAAATACTTAGACGATGTGAGTTCTACGATGATTATTTTGGCTCATTAGTCGATTCGCAGGAACTTACTCGCCCGAAACTTATGCAATGAAGTTATTAAGAAAAAAATACACGTTTTGTAATAATAGGGGTTAAAGTATGAAATTGCCGTTTTATTGTAATAGGTACTTCGAATTGACATAGAACCTTCATGGTTTGAGATTTTTGAGTGAAACTTTTTTCACATGGTACCTATGAAATTCTTCTTTTAAAAATGTGCAACATTCGATTATCGACTTTAAGTTGATTTTTTTATTTAGCTTAGACAAGAAAGATGGATACTTCGAAAATTCGAGTTATTCTTGAATACGAATTCCGATGCAGAACTAACGCGGCAGAAACAGCTCGCAATATCAATGTTGCGTTTGGAGAGGGGACTGCTAATGAACGCACCGTGTGGTTTTGGTTTAAATGCTTTCGTGATAGAAAGAAAAGCTTACCAATAAAAAGGTAATGGTAACTGTTTGGTGGTCTCAGCATGGTGTTATTCACTAAAGCTTTCTCCGATCTGGTCAAGCAATAACGGCAGATATATACTGTGCCGAACTCCGAACAATGATAGCAAAACTAGCAGTGAAACAGCCCCGACTCATGAATCGATCTTCACCATTATTGCTCCATGATAACGCGGGACCTCATACAGCACAAGAAACCGTTTTAACTCTACAGGAACTGCAATTAGAAACCATTCGTCACCCTCCGTATTCGCCAGACCTTGCTGCAACGGACTACCATTTTTTTCGTGATTTGGACAATTTTCTACGTGATAAAAAGTTTTCTTCTCAGGAGGCAGTACAAAATGCTATCACACAGTTTGTCGAATCTAGATCACAAGAGTTCTATCGCAAAGGCATAAATGACCTTCCTATTAGATGGCAGCAATGTACTTATAGATAATAATAGTAATTATTTTGATTAAATAAATATGTTAAATTAAAAAAAAAAACAATTTCAATTTTGCAGTACAAATCGGCAATTTCATACTTTAACCCCTAGTATTTAACTCTTTGTTACTTCTGCACGCTGGTGTCCTTTTTTCTATACTTTATTGCATAAAGTTCAAAATTATATTATTTAAAAGTGACGATTCGCCCGATTAGTGCGAGTAAATTCGTGCGAATCGGGCGTATCGTCAAGCCATTATTTTGATACAATTCCATAAAATCAAAGTGTTACGTAAGACGGATTTTGTTGTTTTAATTTCTTTGTGACGTACCAATTTATAATGTTATTCCTTTTCTATTTTTCTATCTATTATGTTTAAAACCTTCGATATAGAGCGACCCGAACTGACTTAACGTCAAACCCGCTTTCGAAGCACAGGCTCCGAAGGTGACTGAAGAGGATTTAAGTATCGACGGATGATGGGATAACCAAGCAAATTGTCGATCTAAATATGCCATACTGGTCACTGGGACAGATAGCAGTTACGTGGCCAAACTCTCTCTTCTTTATTTAACAATGCTAGGTATGCGTGGTTTAGACAAAACGATTATAACGCTTAATGACTTCGTTTATTCATTATTATGTTTTACAACGACGGCGTGGATTTAAAATTATATTAAAAATAAAATTATTGTTGAAGCTTTTACTTTCCGCATGATTTCGAGAAAATCCTAGATAATTTAAGTCTTTAAACGACGTTAATTTTTATAGAATTCCATAAAATCAAAGTGTTATGTAGCGCAGCATTTTTTTTTTATTTTTTCAAACGTACCAATTTATAATTTTATTCCTTTTCTATTTATTGTGTTCAGAGGCTTCGACATAGATTGATCCGTCAAACCTGCATTCGAAGCACAGCGATCCCGAAGGTGACTAGAGATGATTAAAGTGTCGCCGGATGATGATGGCAATTGTCGACGTAAATATGTCAGACCGGTGATAGACAGCAGTTTCATGGCAAAGGTCTCTCCTTTACATTTACAAATGCTAGGTATGCGTGGTACCTATAAACAAAATGATTATGAAATGTGTTGATTATATTTTATACCTTGTAGACACAACTCAATCTATTCTTAAAATGAGCAATGTAATTTATGACTTGATAAAGTTATCATCTATACTAATATTATAAAGAGGTAAAATTTGTTTGTTTGTTTGTATGTAGGGGGTAATCTCCGGAACTACCAGTCGGATTTGGAAAATTCTTCTTGCGTTTGATAGCCCAATTCTCGAGAAAGGCTATAGGCTATATAATATTACGCTAAGATCCTAAGGAGCCGAGCAAAGAGAAAAAAAAGTCAGTAACAATGCTAAGCGAAAACAAAGCACTAGCGCGGGCAGTCGATACGATGCGATGCTACGGGAACAACAGATTTCACACAGACGAAGTTGCAGGCAGAAGTTTATAACTCTAGAACTTTATAATCTGTGAAAAAAAAAACCACACACACCAATTACCAAAAAATATAATAATATGCTATCAGAGTGGCCAGACACTTTCAAATACTTGATAACTTATTGAACTTGACCCCTAAACTGGACGTCAAACGATTAAACTAATAATGGTTCAATCTGTAGACCATGCATTTATTGAAAGTTTTTTACACAATAAAGCACATTTAATAAATAAACAAAGCATAAGGAGTAAGCAACGATTCTGTAGTTTCTGCTTACCCCCATGGGAAGATGGCGTGATTTTATGTGTGTACGTGTATGTTCAGAAAAGATCATTAGATAAGGAGGGTAAGAGAACAGTTCATGTGTTTGTATAAGATAGAACTATCACTTTGTATCACTTTGAAAGGTTTTCGTTAAAGTACAGACGCCAGCACATCCAGCTACTGCCATCTGTCAAATTTTAGTAGATTTTCAACTTTATCGATAAAGCATAAGGTTTAAAGTTGATTGGATAAATTTGACAGTTTCGGGTAGCTTGATGTGTTGGCGTCTGTACCTTTTGACTTACCTAATAGTAAAAGCATATTGATTATACAGCAATAATAACTATTGTTTTATGGGAGATTGGCCGCAGAAAGGTTGCTTTCTGCGGCCAATCTCCCATAAAACAACTCTCGACTCGTCGATAAAGGTCGACTATTCACACTCTTCTCTGTATGTTGACATAGAGAAGAGTGTGAATAGTTAACCTTTATATGCCAGACCGGTAACAGACAGCAGATTCATTGCAAAGCTCTCCTCTATGGAGTTTGAAACGATCAAAGCAGGTAGCGTTTTATAGATTCTGCTTACCCTATGGGAAGACGGTATGAGCTTATGTATGTTTGTGTATGTTTAATAAATGCAAATAATGATTTTATTTTCTTCAGTACATCGACGTCATTGAATTTTAATCGCCAGCAAACTGCTGCATCAGAACTGAGAACTGAGCGTTACGCTCTAAACTTTCAAATTGATATTGGACAGTAATATGCTATTACTACTCGTAGATCACTAACATCTAAATCAAAGTTCCAAACATTTTCTCTTCTAAAGTCGATCGTCCACTGCTACGCTGCACGGAGAGGTTTACCACGTTAGCTGCGCGGTTCATTTGTTTGTTCCAGCCGCGCATCCGTGCGTAGCATGGCAGTGGGTCGAAGGGGACGATCCCGCCTATTTGTTCTTAGAAAATGAAGCTAAGTAAACGGCGAAGCTAAGCCGTGGGCTACTGTGGAACGGCGCCTTAAGAGATATCGAAGTCAAGTTGGCAGATTCATCATGTTCAAGTTCTAATCTCGGAGTCCGAGATCAGAATCACGAGCTCCGTTTATGACCAAAGTTCTGGTGTTTGTGCCACAGACAATGCGACCTTAAGGACACAATAACTGTGCCCTCGACGACTAAAACAAGGGTCTCGTGTTATGTTAATTGTTTACGTGACAGCCTTAAGAATGTAGTAAATAGTAATCGTTTAGTTGACGTGGTAATTATTGCTCTGAGTGATTTCTGGTAATGGCGCGGTGATGTATTAATGCTTGATGAATATGTATTAAAGTTAATTATCTGCAAAGTTTTAGCTATGTAAGTGCCTGTAAGAGGCCAATTAATATTAAATCATAAACTTGGACTGAGAGTGATTGAGTGAGTTCATAGCGAAAGGCTTCTTACGAGTTCGAAACTAGTTGAGCAACGAATTGCAGGTCCCATGTCCGCACAGAACAAATATTTGTATGGCCTATACCTAGATAGGTCTTGGAAGACTTGGTTGTTTGTGCGTGTAAGATTGAGTATTCTATTCTATTGCCTGTTATAGGTACTTAAATGCACATTTTTAGTAAAGAACTTTACAAGCTTAGTTGATTTATAAATTAATAATAATATTTTTTTTTTTTTTTATAAATTGTGGGTTTTAGTCGGCATGAAATCGGAATCCGGCGCTTTGTTTTGCTCACGGAGACAAGATTGTGTCTGGGCCCTTAACCAGAGGGGCAATTCTCGTAATTTTAAGAACGTTCACAGTTTGATCTCAGTCTCAATCTGTCAAAAATACCTTTAATTTCCCTTCATTTTGACATTTATTTGTCGCCGAGATGAGACTGCGACTAGATTTGGAACGTTTTATATTACGAGAATTGGCCTTCTGATAAAGTTAAAATAAAACAATACATTTTTACAGATAAAACGACTTTTATTATCTTAACCGTTTCAACACTCCATTAACGATTGGACACTTGAATAGTACAATACTTTTTATCAATATACTGGCTTCTGCCCAACCCACCCTGTCGCATCGTATCGCCAGCCCGCGCACTACTTCATTTTCACTTAGCGTTCCTTCTGTGTTTTTTTGGTTTGGCTCTGCTTCTAAGTATCGTAGTTTGATGAGCCTTCCTCAAGGATTGGGCTATCAAATGCAAAAAGAATCCGACTGGTTCCAGGGATTGGCGCGTTTAAACAAACAAACTCTTCAGCTTTATTATTAGTATATAGAAGACGGCTTAACAGTGTTGCTAAACAAAAAGTACTTATTACATTGACCTGTTCTTACATAAACTCACGACCCAATGGGTCCCTCTGAATGGCAAGCGACATCGTGGTAGGTCCACCTCCAGGTCCAGCCTCGACTCCTTAAATAAAAACTGGTTCCTGGCTATAGATAGCGAGGAGTGAATCCTTTGTCCTTCAGTGGGGCAAGAGGCATGTAAGTAGTTAGTACGAGGGCTGCTATTTTTGTATCCGGAACTGACCAGTTACAGAACAATATTAAAAAAGTAATTATAACATTAAAAAATTGAACTCTTTGGCTGAAGAATACAAGTTGTTTCATGTAGCTGTCATTGGTTTTTCCTTTGTAGCGTCATTTTGAAAATTGCGTGTCTTTATCACCACGGATTTAACTCGTGAAAATGTTTGTGCTATGATTTATTACGATTTTCGGCAAGGGCTAACTCAAAAACAGTGCATCGATCAACTCACTTTGCTTTTGGCGACGAAGCACCATTGAAAACTACTGTGTACCTATCACTTGTTTAGCGAGTTTAATCGTGAGCGGTCTGTGCTCACGGACGAATTTAAAGAAGGTCACCCTAAATCGGTTGTTGTAACTCAAAATATTGATGCTGTGCGTTCGTCGTTCATCGTTATGTTACATATCGCGAGATAGAGGCGTCTCTGAGAATAAAGTAAGTGACGAGTATATATAAAATATTACACTAACATTTAGATGTAAATTCAATTTGTTTACGTTGAATTCCGCACAACTTGAGAATTGACAAAAAACGGGCTCGTGTCGATTGTTGTAAAAAAATGTTACAAAAGTACAATCAGGGTGCGTCAAAAGCTGTCTATAATATCTACACAGGTGATAAATCTTGGATATATGCGTATGATCCTGAAACTAAACAACAATGAAAGGTTTGGGTGTTCCAAGATGAGCCGAACCCAACAAAAGTCATTCGTTCAAAAATCACTTTGAAGCAAATGGTCGCTTGTTTTTTTGCTATAAATGGAGATGTGGCTACAGTACCACTAGAGGATCGTAAAACGGTTAATTTTGAATGGTACACAAGCATTTGTTTGCCAGAAGTCTTTAAAGAAATGAGAAAGAACAACCGATTACGCAGAATTCTTCTTCATCATGATAATGCTAGCTGCCACACATCGGCCGAAACAATTCGGTATTTGGAAGGTCAAAAGATCGAATTGCTGTCATCCGCCGTACAGCCCCGACTTGGCCTCCAACGACTTCTATTTATTCCCAACCGTGAAGAATAAATTACGTGGTTACGTTTTTCGAGCCGCGAAGAGGCCGTTGATGCGTTCAAAATGCACGTTTTGGGGATACCTCAATCCCGATGGAAAAAGTGCTACGAAAATTGGTTCCAACGTATGCAAAAGTGCATCGATCACCATGGCGAATATTTTTAAAAGCAATAAAACCATAATAAATGCTATATGTTTGTTTCACTTTGTTATTCCGGATACATAAACAGCAGCCCTCGAAGAGTAGGTTATGTCTGAAAATATATTCTTGTATAAAAACATTATTTACATCGACACTGTTATTCATTGTAGACACTGCGCAAATATTCAGTTCAGTCATTGAGGCTTAAAAATTCGTGTCAATTAAAATTCATACAGAGTTTATTATTGATACATTTCTGTTCAGTATTCAAGCACTGATTGTTAAAGCAAATAGATGAACTCATGTTTTTTCCTTTATCTGTCCGGATATGGGAGCTTCCTAAAAGTTTATTGCAAAAGTCTTTATCCATCATATTTATGACGATTCATATAAATTTTACGTTACTAAAATACTAGCTTCGACTGCGTGGAGGTCAGAAGTTATCCCACGAAAACGTACTACCAAATAAAAGTATCCTATGTCCTAACTCAGGTCATGGTCTACCTACGTGCCAAAGGACAATGCTCATGGATTTATTGAATCCCATACCATGCTGCATCGAAGTAAAACTTTGGTTTTTATAGACTACACTTATCATATTAACTCCTACAAAAGTTCTCTTTGTAAACAAAACCCGGGTTTCGGAGATTTTCACAAAAATCGAAATAACCTGAAAACTAGGTACAAATTTTGTTTGACATGTGATACACGAACGGACATAATTGCTCTAAAAAAATGATAATAGTTAAAACAAACATTCTATTCTATTTTATTCTAGTTATTTTTAATTAATGGCAAAGTATATCTTTTTTAAATATTTTTTTAAAGACGTGGTCATGACACTTTCAAAATTCAAGGTTATATTAATCATATCATTTGAAACGGAACGTCATGTAAAGGGAACAAACAATATCAACACATTTTACTTTTAATTAAATTCCCTGTTCAAAAATCAAATCCCCGACGCGCAATGTCGTAAAAAATTATGAAAATAATTACTATAATGTTTTGATCTTGATGCATGAGACTTTTTGGTACAACTGTTGGTCATTGTCTTTACATCCAACTCCGTTCAGCCGTTTTAGCGTGAAACTGTAACTAACAAACTCACTTTCGCATGTATGATATTAGTTAGGATTTACTATGACGCAATCACGCTTGGTGGTTCACTCAGATTCGGTTACGTCTGAGCGACATTTTTTTATTTGTTGTAGGTGCGGTGGGCCGCTGGTCAGTGTAGTGTAGTCAGCGGTAACTTAACCAGCACCCTAATTGCGTAACACAATAATAATCTAAACCTGAATCTTTTAAGAAGGATATTGCTAATCCATTACTTCATATGTTCGGAAAATGTGTCTGCTGAACAACGTAAAAAACGCAATGTATGTTGTTGAATTGTCAAAATGAAACCAATTGCTACTGACAGTGTGTTACGCAATTAGCCTGCTGTATAAGCTGGCCTCGCATTCTATTCAAAGTCAAACTGTTACAACTGACGTGGGTCTGCGGTACCTATTGAAGTCATCATAACAACTCGTGTAAGGTATTACGAAATAGGATAGCGCTAAGAACTTTGAAGGCATGAAGGCAATAAGCAAGGTCTCATAGCGCAAGTAAAGAAAAAGGTCTGAAAAATCACTTGTATTTTTATCACATAAAATATATTTTGAATGATAACAAATTTACATTTGCAGTTGGAGAATTGACCGTGACGTATATATGTACGGGAGAACATATTTTTCAACTTCAATGTTAACTTTGTTTTTGGGATGAATTCGCCACACTTTGCAATTTTTGTTTACTAAAAATTACTTAGTTATAGTACGTGAATTTTAGTTCCCACTAAAACATATTTCCGTATTAGTACCTAAATCTAATTTGACTTACATATTCACGAAAGTTTTAACAATCTCTAAAGCCTTAATTATTTCAGTTCTCACGATTTCTTCAAATGTCGTATCAGTGATTAATGGAGCAGTATGTGAAGGCGATTAATAATAAACCCGACGAAGTTCACTCCAATGAATTTGTGTTTGGAAACTAACTAAAATATAGAGATTTGGGGCAGTGTAATCCCATTCCCAAAGTGGTTGTAGAGGAAGATTAGTGTGATAACTTAGTTTTAAACAGCTCACCTATTGTATTGAATAAAGGTCGCTTTAATTCTGTAATTGTTTATTTAAAGTTAGGAGTGCTAACAGCCGCGACTTACAGGGTCGTGGGTGCGAACCCAGACAGGGCTTTACTTTGTGTAGGTAAATTATTTCATCACCACTGCTCTCAAAACGGTGAAGGAAAACATCGTGAGAAAACCAAAAATTCGAAGACATGTGACAGCTACCAACCCGCATTGGGCCCGCGTGGTGGATTTATGAATGGAATGCATTGGGAACATTATAGGCAGATTCACTAGCAAAAATGCTTTTCCATTTTAATCCCCTATGGAAACAGAGGAGTGTTATAAGTTCAACGTGTTTATCTGTGTATGTATATCTTTCTTTCTTTTTAAAAAACGTTGCCCCACACTAGGAATTACTCCTGTATCGTGGGTGCGTTTACAAACATTTAAACTCACATACACTAACAGCCAGACCCGGAACAACTACCTGTAAGCAATACAAATATTTGTTCCGTGCGGGAATCGAACCCGAATGCCAATGTGTTTTAATTTAATTTACATGAAATGTTTTAATGTGGATAACAAATTATCAATACAACTGTATAATTAACCTAATTGTCAAGGTAATTGGATAGGTATAATAAAACAAATCACCAAGATAATGACACTGTATATATTTATAAATCACAGTCGAAGTTATTACATGATTCAATAAGGTCGGACGCAATTACGTTGGAACGACTCAATAATATCGCTCAACACGTAATTCTCTGGAATTACAGGCGCATCGAAGAACGGATCCGTTGCGGCTGGAGAAGCTCCCGATAGACCGTCGGAAGATGGGTAAACGTGGGAAGCAGTCGGGTATACATAGTTCTCATAAGTATGGACTGCCCCTGACGGGCCCCACGTCATCCTTTGAATCTGCCCATGCCAACGCACCACAACCGAAGGATACGCATCACCGCCTTGCAGAGTCCGGAACTTGCACTCAAAATTTAAAGGAGCTCGTTCTTTCACGTCATTTCTCTCTGGTACAACAATAGTCTCCGTTTCACCCGGCACTACCCTCCCCGCACATAACTCAAATGTGAATAATAAAAACAGAGGAAATAAATATTTCATCTTGTCAGTTAGAAACGACACCGGGGAATGAAACAAATTTAAAGTAGAATATTCCGTTTCACCACGCGTAAACATCGTTAGATAAGAAGGGTAAGTGTCAAGTTAAATTGTTTACTTTAAGATACAACTATCACTTTATATATCTGCCAAATATCGCGTTTAATGTTTTTTGTTGACAATATTAATACTGGTGGCATGTTCACTTCCAGTGTTCTTTAGTTTAGGTAAACAGAAAAGGGCAATGCTCTTTATATGAGTTGTGATTGTGACCTCTACGCAATTTAGTTACCGAGTTGATTCCCTCTTTATTTTTATAAAGTTTTCGTATAAGTAGTAAAAGTATTATAAATAAAATTCAAAGTCCTGACTGACTGACTGACTGATACATCATCGCACAGCCTAAACCGCTGGTCCTAGAGACATGAAATTTGGAGGGTGTGTTCTTCGTGAAGAGTGGGTATCCAATAAGAAAGGGTTTTTCGAAATTCCACCCTTAAGAGGGTGAAATGGGGGGATTTTGTTTGTATGGAAATTCTTATTCCTTGAGTTAATAAACTTGAAACTTGGCATCAATACTAATCTAAGTAAATTATGAAGTTTGCCATTTTATGTTTTTCTAAACTACACCCTAAAAGGGGATTAGGGGTTTCAAAGTTTGTATGGAAGAATTTTAGCGCCCGGTCCGATTAACTCGAAACTCAGTATTTATACCTAAGATCAAAGTAAAGAATAATGTGTATCAGGGTTTTTCGAAAATTACCCCTAACAGGCTGAAAAGGGGTAGTCAATTTTACAGGGGAGGATTTCACTATATGGCTTGATTAACTCGAAAATTAGTATTATAAATAATCTTTGAGTCAAGTTATGAATACTTACCAAACGATTTTTTTGAATTCCACCCCTGTGGGGTTGAAAAGTGGGGGATACAGTTTATATGAATAATCTTCGTCATTAGGTTAATAAACTTGAACCTTTTCGAAAATACTCGCCTGAGTAAGTAGTAAAGTTTATCATTATAAGTTTTTCAAAACTACCCCTTAAAGGGGGATATAGGGGTGTTGAAGTTTGTGTGGAAGAATTTGAATGCGCGGTCCGATTAACTCGAAACTCAGTGTTTATACTTAAGACCAAAAATAAAGAATAACATGTATAAGGGTTTTCGAAAATCTACTCCTAACTGGTTGAAAAGCGGTAGTTAATTTTACAGGGGAGGATTATAGTGCTTGATAAACTCGAAAATTAGTATTAATACTTTTGACAGAAAATAATTAATAATAAGTATGTAAAGTTATCGAAAATTGACCCCTTTTTTTTTTTTTTTTTTTTTTTCAGGATGGGAAATCATCAAATGACTCCTCCCGCTCTGGGTGGAGCAGAAGGGAGTGTCAGACTCTTACTGACTAAAACCCACCCGTGTTCCTTCCTTAGCCCTTTACGTACCAGGGCAGCGGTAACCCTTTCGGACGATCCCGCTACCCCGGCAGGCTTCGGCCCTGTCGGGCCCCGTCAACTACGCTGAC
This sequence comes from Apamea epomidion, assembly GCA_947507525.1. Classification (NCBI taxonomy): domain Eukaryota; kingdom Metazoa; phylum Arthropoda; class Insecta; order Lepidoptera; family Noctuidae; genus Apamea; species Apamea epomidion. The sequence continues at coordinate 7,919,285 of OX382238.1, read as the reverse complement.
ATCTCTTTGAGGCGCGCGTGGAACACATACACGCCGTCCGGCACGGGCCTGGTCCTGATCGGACGGAGAGCTACCCATTGCTCTCCGCCCGCAGGCCCGCGCCTACGGTGGCCGGGAGTCGTCACGCGGCTCCCGACGCCCGGAGCGTCTCCCTCGGCGGCTGAGGCGTGAGGATCTCTCCCTCGCCCATCCCGCCACCTCCTTCGCTAGCATGACTGCTTCGCAGAAGGAGGTGACCGCCTCCCACTCCCTCTCGCCCCGGACCATGGCTTGCACCAGGGCCGGACGCGAGAGGTCGCCGCCGCTGCCGATCGCCTCTACGAGGACACGGCGGTGCTCTGCCCAAGCGGGGCAGACCTCCACCGTATGCTCCACCGTGTCCTCTGGGCGATCCTCGCAGTGGTGACACCCGGGCGTCTCTCCCCGCCTGATGATGTGCAGGAACCTCCCGAAACATCCGTGTCCGGAGAGGACCTGCGTCAGGCGGTAGGTGAGAGCGCCGTGACGCCTCTCTAGCCACTCCTCAAAGAGGGGTCTTACCGCCGCTATCGTGGCGTGCCCTGCGCTGGGTTGCGATAGTCGCGCCTTCCATTCCACCATGAGACCGCGCCGGAGGTCCGTCCGCTCCGCAGCGATTTGCCGCGGGTGCAGAGTTTCCCCCCGACGTAGTGCCTCCGCGCGCCAGTCATACAGGCGCGCGAGGACTATCGCCTCCAGATCCCATGGTGGCAGTCCGGCAAGGAGGCTTGCTGCCTCGCCCGAGATCGTGCGGTATCCCCGGATAAGCCTTATGGCTACCACCTTTTGGGGCGCGTTCAGGTAGTGTGCGGCTCTCAGCCGCAATGAACGCGCCCATACCGGGGCCCCATAAAGGGCCATGGACCGCACGACCCCTGCGTAAAGCCTCCGGCAGGAGGCGTTTGGCCCCCTCAGGTTTGGCAGGAGCCGCTTTAAGGCGGCCCCGGCCCGTTCCAGTTTGGGGGCCAAACGTCGAAAGTGTTCGACGAAGTTCCACCGGCTGTCGAGGACGAGACCCAGGTATCTCATCGTATTCTCGACGCCGATGTGAACCCCTCCTACCATCAGTTGGGATCCCGAAGGTGGCCCGTACCGAGGCCCATGAAAGGACATGGCCTCGGACTTGTGCAATGCCACCTCGAGACCCAACTGCCGGATCCTTTCCACGACTATCGCAACCCCGCGTGTCATCGCGTCGGCCGCCGCCTGATGCGACCTCCCCTGCGCCAGGACCAGCGTGTCGTCAGCGTAGCAAACTACGCTGACGCCATCAGGGAGGTCGGCCCGCAGCACCCAGTCGTAACCGATGTCCCACAGGAGCGGCCCCAGAACCGATCCCTGTGGGACACCGCACGACATCTCTCGCCGGTTCCAGTTCCCGTCGCGACCGGGGTAGATGACGGCTCTGTCCGTCAAATACGCCCCGACTATTCGACGGAGGTAAGTCGGCACCCGGTGATACCGGAGTGCCTCCCCTATGCAGCTCCAGGGCAGGGTGTTGAACGCGTTGGCGATGTCGAGTGACACCGCCACGACCACCCCACCCCGGGACACCGCGTCCCCCGTCGTGAGGGCTCTCACGCGCATGATGGCGTCCACCGTCGAGCGCCCCTTGCGGAAGCCAAACTGGCACTCCGCAAGATCCGGCCCCGTCCTCACCAGGTGCCCGACGAGGCGGCCCGCAATCACTCTCTCAAAGAGCTTGCCGACCTCGTCGAGCAGCACTATGGGCCGGTATGCGGACGGAGAGTCCGCAGGGCGCCCTGGCTTCTGAATGAGGACCAGCTTCCCCGTCTTCCAACGGAGTGGAAACTGGCCTCTCTCCATGCATGCGCTTAAGAGCGCCTCCAGTCGAGGCCCGAGAGCCCTCGAGGCCAGGACCCAGGCTTTACCCGGCAAGCCGTCGGGTCCCGGGGCGGTATTTTTGGCCTTCAGCCTGCCTACCGCCGCTCTCAGATCTACCCCGGTCACTTCAGGGGTGTCGTCGTCGTCGTCGGTGTGGTCCGCTTCGGGCACCGCAAGTGGCGGAGCCATAGGCGGGGGAGTATGCTCCCCCCGTGAAGGGAACAGAGCGCTCACCACTTCCTCCACCAGCTGGGGTCGGAGACTCTGCGTCAGCGGGGGGGCCCAGGTGCGGAGTTTATTCCGCACCATTCTGTAAGGGCGCCCCCATGGATCTCGGTTCAGAGTCTCCAACATCTCCTCGCGGGCCGTATCCTTGGCCCGCTTGACAGCCTCTTGGAGGGTGGTCTTCGCCGCTCTGTACCCCTCGTACAGCTCCACCTCCGTGGCTTCCGCATCCGGAGGGCGAAAATTGACCCCTGACGGGGCAAAAAGAGGTAATTCGATTTTTAAGGGGAGGATTTGAACTTGACACTGTATGTTACATTTTCATACCTAAACCACTGAACTTCTGATTTGGCAAAGAGATAGATGGCATCGTGGGGAAGGACACACTTTTTGTCCTGGTTGCACGTTACCGCAGTTACCGTTAAGCCGTGGGCAGAAGCTAGTTATACATAAATAATTATTTCTTTATATAACAATTGCTTGCTGCACTTACAGTCATCAGTCATCAACATGCATTATGGGATAATGGTAAGTTGTGGGGAAGACTTTGCCCACCAGTGAGAAAATACAGAAAATGATGTAAAAAAGCAATAGTTTGATACGATATCGCTTTAAGTAAATAACATCACAGACTTCCCATTCCGAATTTATACAATCAAAGTTTTATGAACCAGCGAACAGAATCTTTATCTATACTCGGGAGATTAACGCAGCTAGCCTGCCCCAATAGCGAGGGATATCCAAGGAAAGTTTAGATCGTGACTCACTGTACTTCGCTCCATAAAGCATCGCGGTTCCGCGGATAAGTTCAGCGGCGAGAGATCAAAAGGAAACCCCAAATGTTCAGGAAATAGTTTCAATTAGCTAGTTTGTGGTTGGGTAAGACGTAAGATTTACGTACTGACTCTTACGGCTGTGCCTGAAAGTTTGTTTACATAATCAACCTATAATTTTCCCACTCCTGGGACCCAAGGTCTGCTCTCTGTGAGAGGGAGTGGGCTATAATCCACCACGCGTGCCTAGTGCGGGCTAGTGGATGTCGCATATATTCGAATTTTTGGGTTCAGGGACAGTTCAACGTTTTGAGAGACATGGTGATGAAATAATTTACATAAAGCAAAGCGCCTATCTGGGTTCGAACCTACGACGTATACTTACGAATTAATAATTGTTGGATCGACAACGTACGAAATATTATTGCTTGCTCAGAACACACAAAACGTGGTTTCATATCAGTCCGTATCACCATGTAATAAAATATATATTACTAGCAGCGCCCCACGCTTTCACCCGCATAAGTGTCGATCCCGTGGGAATATCGGGATAAAAAGTATTTATGTGTTATTCGCATGTATAAGCTATATTACTGTAAAGTTTCATCAAAATCCGTTCAGTAGTTTTTGCGTGAAAGAGTAATAAACATCCATCCATCCATCCTTCCATCAATCCTCACAAATTTTCGCATTGTGTTTAGAGGTACTATTGGCATACCATACTAAATTCTCAATCAAATAAAGACGGTAGGCAAGTGTTATTATGATATAACGTTACGTAGCCTTGGAGTACAATATCTTGTAATCTTTGATGTATTATGACTTCTCTAGGTCGAGCCTGAGCATTTGCTCATTATCGACCAAGCAAATCTAGGCTCCCTAAGGTTACTGACTCGAAAATCCTGTTACGAGTTATATTGTCTAGAACAACAGCGCAATGTGGATAACTTTGTAGCGAGAATGATTGTTTTAACGCTACCACGGTACAGGTAGATAGAGAAAAAGTAAGCTCCATGCAATGAGCGCGAGCGAACGTATAGCCTGTAATGTTCCCACTGCTGGGACACAGGCCTCCTCTCGGTGATAGGGAGTGGGCCACCACACAGGCCCAGGTTACATGTCTTCGAATTTTTGGTTCTAGGACATCCCAGTTTCCTCACGATGTTTTTCTTCTCCGTGTTTAGAGCAGTGGTGATGAATAATTTACAAAAAGTAAAGCGCTTGCCTGGGTTCGAACCTACGACCTGGGCCACCACTGCTATGTACCTATGCATAAATTATGTATAAATTAAACTCGCTTCAGCTACAATAAGTGCAAGTGCACTTGCGACTGACATTTGTTAGAGATCGTCGTACGTCACATCGTCGTACACCTATGGTCTGTTGAAGTTACTCAAACAATAATTGGACCAAAAAGTGATGAGATAATAAAATTGAAACCTTCTAAATAGAACGAGTTCCCTTTAGTGAGAAGAATTTAACCTGAACGGGGTTTGTTTACACTTTCATCAAATTCTTTTAGCCTAAATGTCTGCGTGCACCTGTTTTCACTCGATGTATGGAGCTGACCTTCTGTACGTATCTATTCTGTGTCGCTACTGTATCGTGTCACATAGTTATGTGAACGTGATAAAACTGTAGACAACTGTGAAATGCCTTTAGAAGGATCTAATGCCATCAACTTAATTTTGTCTCTTACTTTGAAAATGTAACTTAACTTTGTAAAAAGGTGTCGCCTTATGTTACTGTGTTTTTTTTTTCAGCTAACATACGTAACTAGCCTGGTAATCTGAGTGAGGTAGGTTAAGGCAAATTGGTAATAAACAACGGACCGTCGACCTACCCACGGCACCTAAATCTTAAAAAATCCGTTGACCAAGCTAATCTGCCTTGATAATGAAGTCTATAAAATATTTTATATCAAATAAACCTAACCTCAATTTACGCAAACTACTTTACTCATCAGTCTACGCGTACAGATTTGTTATTATAAAAACAGTCATAAAACCTGAAAGTGGGCTACACAGCTATATATAAACCCGGTCACCGGACTGGTCTGGTCAAGTCGACAATAAACATAAAGAAACCATCACGTCTCCAATTCGAATACGATAGGGCAATATATTCGAACCAAATCCTTGGGGACTAAGAATGCAGAAAGCAAATAATATTTTATCTTATTTCCTCAACATTTGCTCGCTTTTATTCGTCATTCATTTATCGGAAAAGTTTTCTAGATAACGGTTAGGTTATATGGATGTAGGTGTATGGATCAGATTTTCTCTTGTTTGTCCCGATGTCTTTGGTATTTAATTGGTACAACCTTCGATCTTGATTGAACACCCAGGTTTGTTTGTACTTGTGACACTCAGGGCTGGTTTTACCAAAGTCAGATATCTTTTATACGTGGAATAAAATTAACGTCTGAGGTTCGATTTCACCAAACTATTATACCTAGAATAAGTCTTATCCTGAGAATAAAATTGAATTGTTGACAGTTTTTCCATATGTCAGACGTCAATTTTATTCCACGGATAAAAGATTTGAAGATGATTAGACTTTGGTAAAATCAGCCCTGACAGTTCCAGTATGAAACAACTATCAATAATTCAAAATTTATTCTCAGGATAAGACTTAGTCTAGGTATAAATGTTTGGTGAAATTCACCCACAGTAGTATAATTATTGATGCCGAAGGTACCCAAACTAGAACGTACTTTGTCATGGCTCTTGAAAATTGTTTTATACTTTGCAGACTGAAACGTTTCAATTTTATCAAAAGTTAGCCTTAATTAGTTTTTAATTAATGTTGATGGTTATTGGTTTTTATTAGCATTCGTTAGAATTGAATTGTGAGGTTAGCCTATTTAGTGAATAATTATGATATTCCTCTAACCAACATTTAACTTACTAAAATATCAAACGATGCTATGTATTCAAATTAAAATTTGAAATGCTGGGTACAGTCCAATAAATTATTCAAATAGTTGGTAATAGGATTAATTATTGTTAAGTATGCGTGTTATTTAATTTTATCATCGTATTCCTATTATGTCTTCATAAATATCGGTACTGGCTCAACAAAATAATAAACCAGCGGGGTAGTTGCCTAACACACTATCAGTAGGAATGGCTTTCATTTTGACAGTTCAACAACATTCATTGCGTTATTTACGTTGCTGAGCAGACAAATTTTTCGAACATTATGAAGCAATGGATTAGCAATGTCCTTCAAAATTATTCAGATTTTGATTGAAAGTGTGTTACGGAATTAGGGTGCTGATATTTCAGTCAATGCATTAAAAGCCAATTGCAAGTAAAACTAACATCAAATAGGCTATTTTCCTAAAAAATTCTAATTAGTCCGCAGTTAGATTATCAAAAAATATTAAACCCGTATTTTTTCTTGTGTCAATTATATAAAAAATGATAAAGATATCGCCCGTTAGAGTTCCACGTGACGTCACTTGCTTGCGACAGTTTTGCAAGCAAGTGACGTCACGACCCCCGCTCCCCAATTTTGACGCGCTTTATCTTTGTAAATTTTTGTTTAATTGACAAAAGAAAAAATACGTGTCCATTATTTTTAGATAATCTAACTGATGGACTAAATATAATTATTATTTTTTTACCCACGCAACTAGGTACCCTATTGTATCACAATCGGATTTCGTTTCTGATTCCAAGAATATTTCATCGTTCTTGCTGGTCAAACTAAAATAAATACAAAAGTGGGTACCTAAGTACATAATAATAAACATGAATGAAAGAGATTAGAGACAGAAGATTTGGAAGTCTACTGATAAATCGCTCCCTAGAGTCTATAACTAAACTTTTTGATAGTATATCCTACGTTACGTAGGGATTGTTCTGAAAGACCGACTAACAACAATAATAGTAAAATCACAACAGCAGCTTCATAGCCACTATCTCCTTTATACAGAGACACATGCCAAATACCAGTCACAACTTTATCAATCATCAGCATCTGCCTAGCCTTTTTTTTTTTTTTTTCTGGGTGGGAAATCATCAAATGACTCCTCCCGCTCTGGGCGGAGCAGAAGGGAGTGTCAGACTTTAACTGACTAAAACCCACCCGTGTTCCTTCAGTTGCCTGTGCCAGAGGCCACGGCATCTCTTTCGAACAACCCGCAGCCCCGGCGGCATCGGCCCTAGCGGACCCCGTCAGTTCGTGCTGACAGCTCTTTGAGGCGCGCGTGGAACACAACGCGCCGTCGACCTGGGCCTGGTCCTTACCGGGCGGCGAGCTGCCCATAGCTCGCCGCCCGCAGGCCCGCGCCTACGGTGGCCGGGAGTCGGCTGTTGACTCCCGTCCAGGGCGTCTCCTGCGGCGGCTAGGCGCGCGAGGGTGCAGCGTTTGCCTCTCCCTCACGCGCTCCGCCTCCTCCTTCGCGAGCATTACTGCTTCGCAGAAGGAGGTGACGGCCTCCCATTCACTCTCGCTCCGTACCATGGCCTGTATGAGGGCCGGACGCGAGAGGTCGCCGCCGCCGATCGCCGCCACGAGGACACGGCGGGGCCCCGCCCAAGCCGGGCAGACCTCCACCGTATGCTCCACCGTGTCCTCCGGGCGATCCCCACAGTGGTGACACCCTGGCGTTTCCTCCCGCTTTATCCTGAACAGGAACCTCCCGAAACAACCGTGTCCGGTGAGGACCTGCGTCAGGCGGAAGGTGAGGGCGCCGTGGCGCCTCTCTAGCCACTCCTCAAAGAGGGGACTTATCGCCGCTATTGTGGCGTGCCCGCATCTGCCTAGCCTTTTCCCAACTATGTTGGGGATGGGTTTCATTCTAACCAAAAGCAGCTGAATACCAGTATTTTATACAACGTGTTTTTTTTGATATCCCATAACTCTAGGGAGTCATTGTACTCATCATTATGAACAACTTTTACTATGGGACCAAAATTAAAAGCGCGAAAAAAAAATCAGCTGTTCCCTACATTTATGTTTGTATAACTCGTCAAAATGTACGGAACACCAGATTTTTTTTTCGTGATTTCGGGTTTGTGTCCCATAGTAAAAGTTGTTCATAATGACGAGTGCAATGACCCCCTAGAGTAATAGGATATAAAAAAAAAACACGTTGTATAAAGGAACTGCTTATCTGACCTCCACATCCCAGTTACTGGGGAAAACGATATCCCTTGGTAAGACTGGTCATCAGATTTTTACGTTTCTGACTACCCGTAACGACTGTCAAAGAGCCACGAATGACAACTGGGACCAACAGCTTAATGTCCTTTCCGAGACACGGAGGGGACTTGGTATGTAAAGATGGTAACCTATCTACGGACCGACCGCGGCAAGCGCACGCAAGACTCGTGTGGCTGTTATTACTTAGCCACAAGCCTCTCAACTTTATCAATATCGATCCCTATAGCAAGCAGCTTTGCTTGCTACACAACAGACACAAACATATTAACTACATTCCCAATCTCACTGTGTATCTCACTGTTCTGCACTTTGTATTCCTTAAGGTGTGCATACACGGACAACTAGCGATCTATTCTGTAAAAATCTCACCGTGAACACTTAGGTGAAGTGAGCTGTAAATAGTGTCAATCCCTAGTATCATGTGGAATGACAGCTCACTTAAGGCTCACTTTGCCTATGTTTTCACAAATTTGGCTTCATGACTTATCACGATTGTTTTTAGAAAAACTGCCATAGCATATTGAGCGATATGGAGTAGCGTTATAACCGAGGAAATACATTCAGCAGAAATACAAAATACACAGAGCAGTTGCAGTATATGCAGAGATAATATATTCAAAATAATATAATTGTAGCATTTTTTTGGAAAAAAACAAGACTGCTTCACAATTAATGCTCCGAAATAAAAAATATATAAAAAAATACGTTTATTTGCGGTAAAAATGACGCAGAGTAAGAACACAAACACAAAAAAGGACAAGTTGGAGGAAAATATACGCCACATCAACGCAAAACGGCCATCGCTCAGCATAATGCTACGATCCTATGCGAGACAGAGCCCCAGCGCTGGTTTTTAGCCACAGCCGGCGTAAAACATAACACACGCAAAATTCACTAACTTTTTTTGGAAATAAACTAGATGGCTACACATAATGCTCCGCTCCTATCGGCAACAGTTGCCGGGCAATAATTGCTGGCAAAAATCGCCCGTGTAAGCACAGCTTAAGGCAGGTAAGGTACGAGTAAATGCTCGCTTGCGCACCGCAATCAGACTGAGATAGGGTTATTGTTTGAGACAGCCAAAACACTACGGTGTAGAGAACTGGAGACCTAAGAACGCTTAGGTGTAATTAAGGTGTAGGATATCTGCATACGTGTTTTGTACAACGTACAAAGACTTTGGGTTAACCCAGTGTGCTTTTGCTTACAAATTTGTGAGATAGAGAAAATCTTAGGTAGAGTTTTTAGATGTTTCGTTAACTGCCTGGTATTTTTCATCTTTATTTCATCACTTGCCAGTGTACACTCTGCTACAAAATTGCTACGTAGCACCTCTATACTAAAGTTAGTGATTACTACCATTGAAAGTTTGACATTATTTTTACGATGAAATAAGACTTCATCGTAAAACATGGTTACTATGGATAGCCCAAACATATCTTGTTTACCTTCGTCGTTTTCAACTTCAAGCCCGCCAAGCTTCATAGCCTTCTTTTATTATGGTGCAGTGGCGGTGGTGGCCAAATAGTACTTTGAGTAAATAGTTCCATCACTATTGCTCTCAAAACGGTGAAGGAAAACATCGTGAGGAAACCAGCATGTCCTAGAACTAAAAATACCAAGACATGTGACATTTAACAACCCGCACTGGGCCCGCGTGGCTTATTAGGGCCCAGTCCCTCTCACAGAAAGGAGGCCTGTGTCCCAGCAGTGGAAACATTACAGGCTGATTATGCTATTATAGTGCAATTTAGGACAGACCAGTCCAGTTGTCTTGTCGATACACTAATTGCACTTGATAAAGCACTCGCTATAATGCCATACTTGCTTATGACGTCATCCACTGCTGCTACATAGTGATCTATTTACCACTGGGGACCGGCAATAAATCAAGATGACAATATATAAATAGGAAAACGCTCCATACATTTATCTCACTAAAACCAGCCAACAAGAAATGGCCGCTATTCGTTAGATGGATGGAAATTCTTAATTGAACCAGTTAACTAATTGAACTAATTATGACGAGACATTCGGATAAATAATGGATACGGCCACTTCAATCTTCTAGAGGCCAGATCCGGCTCTATTATAGAATTATAGCAGACGGTTTTAGGTAATTATGTTTAATGATAATGAGAAATTTGGAGCTCTGTTCTACTGCATTTGTAGCAAATATTATTAGAACTTTCATTTATTAAATGTAAATACAAAGACGTCAGAAATTCGTCGGATATGGTAGGTACAAAGTTGGTTAGTATTTTAGATAAGTTCAGGACAAATCCACCTCTAAAAGCGGCATACGAATATTTACAATATTAGGCACACGTGGGTGTTAAACCTAGCTTATATACTACATAAACTCTAATAAACAATAAAAAACACTTATACTATGAGCATAAAGATACACTTATAATCTATTATACAATATAAAATAAAAACATCATTAATTGTACTATACAACTAAGTACTATACAATAATATCATTTGCACTATACAACTTAGAGCTGATTTTTCAATCCACAGATAATTTTTATTCGTGGAACAAAATGACGTTTGTCCATACAGAAACTGTCAGACTTAAATTTTATTAACGGAGAGGTATAATTTTGATTTTTTGAATTTAACGGAGGAAAAATTGAAAATTATTCCTCCGACATCAGTTAGGTTGGAAAAATCAGCCCTAAAAAAAATCTTATGAAAATAATAATAATCTAATACAGCATTTCCCATTAAAATATAATATCGGGTCGCAGCATCCCCGCCTTGTTTTAAAATACTACTATCGATCCGCAACGACTCGTTAATTGAACTGTCATGCGACACAGCACTCAAAGATAGATTCGAGACAAGACCGCTGATAGATTGGTTATCTTGTCATCAAGAATACACAAAATTAGCTGAACAAGTAATAACTTTTTTAATGCCCTGTGTGAAGACAACAACAACAACCAATAGATGTAAAGCAGTTTTCAAAACTAGTTTACCTTAAAAATAAATATAGAAACCGACTTGAAGTGGAACCAGAAGGCCAACTCTCGTAATTTAAAACGTTCAAAATCTAGTCGCAGTCTCATCACGGCGACAAAACAAATGTCAAAAACTTGTCAAAATGAATGGAAATTACAGGTGTTTTTGATAGATTGAGACTGTGATGAGACTGTGAACGTTCTTAAAATTACGAGAATTGCCCCTCAGACCTCAGGATAAAACTTTCATCACTTGGATTCTTTGGTAAAAAATAAGCAGCTCCCTATTTGCACTAAATAGCCAATACCGAAATATTGTTTGAAAACTTATACAGGGTGGCAGGGACATCGACGCGCAACCTGTTATCATGGATTCAGTACATGATTCTAAACACCCTCACGTCGATAGATTTCATCGGTTATTAAAAAAAAAGTTTGCTGCTCTATACATTTTGACCGCGTAGGTATTTTCCTATGATGCTGTTTCATAGGAAAATGCAATACCTACGCGGTGATTTTTTTTGTTAACTGACAGAAAATTTCTACACTAGGGGATCTAAAATTATATGCTTAATTCACGGTTACAGGTTGCGCGTCGATGTCCCTGCCACCCTGTATTTAAACGAAACAAACTCAAAGGTTAATGACTCTTTTAAAGCCCAGACATAATCTTGGTCAGATCATGTGAAAATAATGTGGATTAGTGTCTTTTGAATGACACATCTCAAGGGCAAAGGCAGCCGTGACAACGCTCACAAAGCTTTCCATCGCTTTTTTTTCTTATTATTAACAATACGTCTCTGGCTACACTATACTGAACACGAAAAAGTGCGTGCCAGTAAGAAGTGTGATAAAGAAGATTAATATCCGCTGTCATTAGTTCGCAACGGCTTGAGTAGATTACTCACTCATCGACTGAAATCCGTAACAAATCATTTCTCTTATTTGACATACATAGGTAAAATATTAATTAATTGATCATCTCAGTATTTTTCGGAGCAATGCTGGACAGAAAGCTGTCATCATTAGATACACGTAAATGAACGGTCGAATGATGTGAAAGTCAGTGTAAGGGATACACTTACACACGGGATGCGGAGCGCCCGGTAAGGACCAGGCCCGGGTCGACGGCGCGTTGTGTTCCACGCGCGCCTCAAAGAGATGTCATCACGAACTGACGGGGTCCGCTACGGCCGATGCCTGCCCGGGTCGCGGGTGGTTCGAAAGAGGTACCTTGGCCCCTGGCACCGGCAACTGAAGGAACACGGGTGGGTTTTAGTCAGTAAAAGTCTGACACGCCCATCCGCTCAGCCCAGAGCGGGAGAAGTCATTTGATGATTTCCCACCCAAAAACAAAAAGGGATACACTTTTATAATCACCCAATGACCAAATATAGTGCGAAGGCTAAAACGCACAAAACCTTTTGTGTAGTGTAAAAGTGTAGAAATAATACTGACATTGACACACATAATAACACATGAACAAAGTGTTTATATTATTATTTCAGTCTCTAAAAAAATGGATGGACTTGTACATACAATCTACACAATTCTAAGTTTTAAAATAATTATCACGTAAAAAATTAAGTTGCATTAAAATTACTTATTAGTCTTATAGGCTAGATTATAACCCTAATTGCGTAACACACTATCAATCGCAATTTGAATCATTTTGAATGATATTGCTAATCCATTGCTTCATATGTTCGAAAAATGTGTCTGCTCAACAACGTAAATGACGCAATGAATGTTGTTGAACTGTCAAAATGAAAGCCACTGCAACTGATAGTGTGTTATCCAATTACCCCGCCGGTTCTTTTTAGAGGATAAAAAAAACCCACTAAACTACGTTATACAGTCACTTCTTCGCTTTAACAAAACCTATTAACTAAACATTTATTTTCTACTTAGTTAAGTTATAACTAAAGTCAACAACAATATTTGGAAGGTCATTATATTATGTGGTCAACTCCTACATCACAAAATCAGTCGACCAAATTATTGAGGTCAATTTATTTGGGTGTCCCAACTAATCAACCTGTCAATCAATCATTCACATGATTTCCTTCAATTATTCCATGAAACTATCCACTTGTGAAACAATAACATTGCAAAGGTCAATTACTTAGAAATTCCAAGTTAGCGAAAGGTCAGTGCGTTTTAACAAGAAGTCGCCTGTATTTTGCTCAGTGTAATGTAATATTGCTCCGAACGTGCGGCAGAAAGGAAATTGTTTCACCTTTTGACGTAGCAGAGTGATGCTTTATAAAGATAGGGATTTGAAGGTCAAGGTCATGTTATATTATTTAGAGGTTAATGCTGTAAATTCGTAAGGCACCACGAGTACTGACTGAGTGTTGACGTCACGAAACGTATCTAGTATTTACCCTAATTCTTGAAATCATAGATATTGTGTTTTAATTCTTTAGTCCTTATGTTTAAGTAAGGTGCCGTATTCTATGTGAATTTGACGAAAAAAGAGATCAAAAAGGTCAATAAACGAATTAAAAAAAATAATTCTTGTCGATTAGACGCTTGATAAGTCTAGTGAAAGATACAAATTATATACATTGTGTATTTACCAATTAACGATACTGGCAGAGTCCCCTAGAGCCTTACGAACAGCCCGCATTACCTAACCACGCTAAACATGATCAAAGGTATGTATATCTACTATTAATTTCTAACCAAATTATTACGACCGCTATCTTCCCAGCATGAGCAACTTCGTCCGGGCGGACAGTCCGATGTCCGGCCAAGCGGTGCCAATTTCCGGACACTCGCACACCAATGATTGCGGACACTCCGATTCGAATCACATATAAATGGATCACTAGCAGTAATAGATAAGTTGGTGCATTTTATATTTAGAGAATTTTGTTGAGCTGCAATTTTTCTTCGAATAGATTTTCTTAATAGTTCTGCAGCTGTGTATATGCAACACTTGACCTAGCTGGTAATGTTTGCCTTCCATTGTAATATAGATGGGAGAAGCTCGTGGCTAACTAATAACAGCCGCACGGGTTCGAAGGTTAAGCTACGCCTACCACGGTTTATTTATTTATTTGGGACAAACAAACAGTAACACATTATATCTGCGCAAATATTATAAACAAAGATATTATATAAATGTGAAACTCACACCGTTATCCACAGCATATACAATTCATACAACTTTACTAATGAACAATCTATGCGAGTAAGACTACAAGACTGTTCAAATAACTATACATCGGGATCCTTAAGTTTCTTTAACAAAGCAGAACGAAATCTATTTGCTGACACTGAGAATAAATCTAGTTCTGTAGTTTCTGAACAAAAATCATGATAGTTTTTGCACAAGCGACGTAGAGGCGCCCGCAGACCAGCATTGGTGCGGCAGTGGGACACAGCAAAAAGGGGACGTGCACGCACCTCTCGTCTAATAACAGTTCTTGGGACACAGTAGCATATTTTATTAGTAATTTCAGAGCAGTTATACCTGTTATAGCATACGTTGAAAAGAAACATAATTTCTAGATATAAACGTCTAGACTTCAGGCTCATTAGATTGTATTTATTAAGTAGATTTTTATAGGTTGGGAAATTGTGGGAGCACCTATAGTGCATCGATCTGAGGGATTTGCGCTGCACTTTTTCTAGCATCTCAACATATTTATTATAAAAAGGGTTCCACACTACCACTGCATATTCGAGTTGAGATCTAACTAGTGCTTTATAGAGATAAGAAGAAGTGCTTGCGTGTTTAAATTCAGTAGCTGATCTCATAACGAACCCGTACATACGATAAGCCTTTTTGGTGATGTTATCAACATGTTGATCAAGGTGCAGTTTATTATCTAGCAGTACCCCTAGGTCTCGCACGGATGGAGCTTTCAATAGAGTAACATTGTTTAGATTATAATTATGATTTAAAACGTATTTATATTTTGTGAATGATATCGTTAAACATTTAGAAATACTAAGGTAAAGATTGTTTTGAGCGCAGTATTCAGAGAATTGATTTAAGTCTTCTTGTAACTGATAACAATCTGCAGGTTTTCGTATAGCTTTAAAGATTTTTAGGTCGTCAGCATAGAGCAAAAATTTTGAGTGTCTAAAACAATTTCCAATATCATTTATGAACAAAATTAATGAAATGAATGAATTGGTTGGTTCGTGACAGGGTGCCCATCCATTACATGGAAAGCACGTTATGCCGTTGGTCCCGGTTGTCATTCGTGAATCTTTGACAGCCGTTACGGGTGTCAGACGTTCATAAGTCTGATGACCAGTCTTACCAAGGGGTACCATGTTACGCAATAACTGGGTGTTGGAGGTCAGATAGGCAGTCGCTACATGTAAAATACTGGTATTCAGCTACTTCCGGTTAGACTGGAAGCAGACCCCAACATAGTTGATAAAAGGCCAGGCAGATTGACATATTGCCGTACTATTTACGAATGTCAAGCAAATTGGTGATCACTGTATGTATACCTTTGTGTATACCTTTTGGAAGGGGCGACTAGAATCAATTCTATTTTATTGTAATTTTTGACGTTAAAAAGTTCCTTTTATGTGTCTATTTGAAATAAATGATTTGACTCTGACTGTTTGCAAACAGGAAAGCCTCAAGAGGAAAGCCTTTTGACGTTTTTATCTTCACCACTGTAAATTGCACCCATAAGTGAAACACCAGTGGGTACTCTTTACCGGGGACCACGTGAATGTATTCTTCCATTCGCCTTCAAATATTGTAATAACTTTTAGAAAATATAATATTAATAATACACCACACAGTACAATTTAAGTAGGTTACCTAGTTTTTGTAAGTAGGTTATATATACATACGCTTTACCTAAAGTAAAAAACGTCGAAGAATCTTCGAAATTCCAAACAATGAAAGAAATCAGAAAACTTTACCAATAGGCCTCGATTGAAAAAACTTTTATATACATACTATAATGAAGAAGTTATTCGTTGAAAAAGAAGTAGTTTTACGTTAGTTATAGTTACTTTGTGTTCTGTCTTTTGGTCTCTTTGGTATATGGTTATTAAGGTCAGTATTTTGTAGGCATATGTTTCTGGTCTCAAACGTAAAGGTTATGTGGTTTAGTGATGAGAGGTATGAAGATTTTGGGCTTGTTTACCAGCAGTTCGTATGCTCTATATGCCGTTTGTAGACCCTACCCTACTTGTATTCTTATTAAATTGGTGTCTCTCAATATCTTCGATCAACAATATTACTGGATTAAGGGCTGGTTTTTCCATCGCCAGGTAACTTTTGTTCGAGGAATAAAATTGATGTTTGACAATTTTTGTATGAAATAACTGTCAAAATTTCATTCAGATGATTGAAAAACCACCACGTTTTTTTCCGGCCGTTTTTGATGCGCTCAGCGGAAATCTGTACTAGATTTCCGATGAGCGCATCAAAACGGCCGATTCGTTCCGAATTTTGACGAAACGGAATACCTATTGTTTATCGGAGCTTAATGTCGAAAAAGTACCTACACGCTGATGTACTGAGTCACGATAAAAACATCCTACGCCCCAAAAAATAACATGATTGAGAACTCAAGAAAACACAAACTACATTTCACTTTCAACATTCTGCTACCACTTCTATTTTGACAGCCACTGTTCGTTAGATTAATACTCTTTATGCAGAACATCATCAATCAGCCAAACTACGTCAAAGGCGGCTTTGTTCATTGAATTTCAAACAAAATTACTATTACCAATAATGACTGAACTTCGTCTGGCCTACGCACAATAATATCCCATCAATTCGAAAGCGCTCTGTAATCAAGAAAGGAAACATTCAAACTAAATTGGAATAGTTGACTGAAGCTGTTCGAGGGGTTAGTAATTTACTAACCGAAGGAGTTAACCATGTTAATGAAAATTGCTTTCGATAAGATCTGATGCCTGAATTATTGAATATGAGGTCTGTGATGAGGCCGGAAGATAGGAAGTCGAAGGGATAAGTTATGGGGACCTTTTATGAGGTATTAAATTTTATAGGCACTTGTGTGGAGATCGAGGTATTGTGTAAGTGCTGTTTAATGGGTTTGGGAGTCAATGAATTTACATGTATCGATTTTTTGAGCAGCTCATGAATACGTAGCATTAATAAGCCAAATAATAGTTAAAAAAAATATGATGAGAGGACAAAGCCAGATAAAGATATAAAAAAAAACACTAAAAAGTAATGTAGTTGTAGTTTTTTTTTTGGAAGTCGGTCGCTTTTTTTTAAGTGTTTATTTTTCACTTTTTAATTTGTGTGGGGTAGGTAACTCACACAAATTCATATATACTTGCAAGATTAGAGGTACCCCAATAACAACTTTGACAGAAATGAGGGTGTACCGTGCACCGTCCGTTACTGAATACATCTGCGTACCCCTTTAGAGGGTACAGGCGTGATGTTATGTTGTGTGATTGCGTAAACAATGCATACATAAGCGATAGCAGCAATCGCGGTTGATTTGCTGGCATTTATTGAAGAGTTCCGTTGTCTGTCTCCGAAAGTCATCAGCAGATCTTTACGAAATTAAATGGGACCATTTCGAAATAAACCTCTTACGACAAAAATAATCATTTTGCAAATCCGTCTATATAATTATGACGGAGTTATATAGAGGTATATATATAGAGTTATATATAAGGAGTTATATATATAGAGAAAATATAAACATCCGAATTGAGAACCTCCTCCTTTTTTAGAAGTCGTTTAATAAATACAGCACGAGGCGAAACAAAATAATTAAAGTTGTATGGTTATTATAACTTTGTTTAAAAACTCATGTAGGTCGTTCATGAAATGAGGACAAGTGCTTTAGTTTGGTAGTTACTGTTTTTTTTTAAACTTTATTAATAGAGAAGTATGGAAGAAGAAGACATATTATTGACTTATTGTACCGGACCCGAATTAATGAGGAAAAAGGTAAGATTGCTGTTTTTAATTAAATTAAGTGTTTTCCCTAACATAATCCATCTAATCAACTATGAAACAATGTCCAACGAGAACTAAAATAAAAATACACTTACCACTACAAAATTATTTCTCAAGTGCCGCGCTCTAATTGCCTAACACACTATTACTCTCAATTTGAATCACTTTGAAGCATATTGCTAATCCATTGCTCCACATGTTCGAAAACTGTTTCTGCTCAACAACGTAAATAACGCAATGAATGTTGTTGAACTGTCAAAATGAAAGCCATTGCTACTAATAGTGTGTTCCGCAATTACCCCGCTGGTCTATATTCCAAGGCTTATATAAACTGCGAGGATTTAACGCAATCCACTTCACGCCTGTAGGTACCTCACGTACAATAAAGCTAATAAAACCAACTAAAGCCTCGTTTACATGAGAAGGAGAGTTTCTCGACCGTTGAGAAACAAGAATATCCATGCAAAACTCATAGGCTAGTTTCGCGAATAGATTTATCATACTCACTGTGTAAACGATACACACTTGAATGCAACACAGTTTTGTCTGACAATAATTTTGAATTTAAGTTCAACCTCAACCCTTCATTAATGCAGTATAAAACTGATTTACATCCGTCACCTCACACATCAGGTCCAGTTGAAAACCAGTGTCAGGCACTAGTTGTCTGGCATTTTTGCTGAACTGGGCCTTTTTGGCGCAGTCGTGAGGCACACTTTCCTGCTAATTTTTTACATCGGACTTTACACTTTAGATTTGATATTTTATTAGTTTTTATCAGATGTATTTATCTGGTGTATTGTGTGTCTCTTAGTCTGTGCTAAATAAATTGATTTCTTTCTTCCTTTCTTCTTTTAGTGGCTTTTGTGGAAGAGACACCACAATTTTGCCATGAGACTTGCTATGAGACTGCTTGTTTGTTTTTTGTTTGACTGAGCGCGCCATCTTTGTTTCATAGCGCAACCAGTCTATTTAAAAACAGTCTAGACTCAGTTCTGTACTCAGCCTAAGGAGACTTTCTCACATACAATCGCTGAACTAAGTTTCTTACATAATTACCTTTACAGTCTCAGGAGTAATCGAATGTGGGCGAATAATTTACTACCCACCTTTGTGAATTAGTGCTACAATATACTACGGACAATTTGCGGTTTAGGACCTATTCAGTACCTGTGGTTTCAAGGGAAACATAAGGTCTTAATTAATTATCTGGCACCTACGAGTCCTACAACTATCTAATCAGGGTCTTGGGATTTTTGTAGGATGAATTCTACCATTTTTCCAAACACTTTGCTTGAATGCAGGCCACGAAAGCTCAGCAAGTGCTGATGGTCACATTTTATTTAACTATGAAAAGGCAATGGTTCGCCTTAATCAGAACTCACTTTTTGGGTTTGAATCATTTTTAACCAACATTATGATGGAGCTTGCAGTGTCTCAAAACGAAAGTCTTTAACCAGTGCGTGTTGCCAGTATTGACCTATGGCACTGAAACGTGGTCGCTCACAATGGGCCTTATTAGAAGGCTAAAAGTCACTCAAAGGACAATGGAGAGGGCTATGCTTGGAGTTTCCCTGCGTAATTGAATCATAAATGAAGAGATCCGCAGGAGAACCAAGGTAACCGACATAGGCCGAAGAATTGCTAAACTTAAGTGGCAGTAGGCAGAGCACATTGCTCGCAGAACAAATGGCCGATGGAGTCAAAAGGTTCTGGAGTGGCGACCGCATACAGGAAGACGTAGCGTTGGAAGGCCTTTCACAAGGTGGACCGGTGGTGAAGATCTTAGGAACCCGTTCGATGCGAGAAGCACAAAACCGGTCGAAGTGAAGGTGCTTGGGGGAGGCCTATGTCTGGACATAGGCCGGTAGGCAGGGGACATAGGCATAGAAGTCTTTCGGCTGAAATGATGTGTGCAGCTTCAGTCACCGCTTGCGACTTGTGCAGGAACAACAAGGAAATACTAACAAGCTTGTTTCACAAACATATAAAATACATCAGTAAATAACTATAAAAACCATAACCACAACAATAACCATTTCAATATCTATGAAGTTTTTGAAAAAGCATCTTCTTTAAAATTCAAAACTTGTTTTGCTTGGTTGGGCCGCCGCTTACGACTTGTGCAGGAAAAACCAGGATATAATAATATCACAAGACTAGTCTCACAATTTCTATACCACAAATAAGTATTTCGCCGGTTTCACCATATAAATGTAAATAGTAAAATTTAAACTTCAAAAAACATTTATTTTAACCATTCCAAAATCGCTTAGTTAAACAACACGCCAAGCCAGGGATCCGATTAATTCACAACTAAAATTCCCCTGGGTCCGTTTACAACGTTATTCGTTAAAATAATCCTATTCAGCTTCCAGTGTTACATTTAACGCTGCGTTGATTATTTGTGAGTAAAGTGAATATTTTGCAGGAAATATTTATGTATACAGGGTGGCAGGGACAACGACGCGCAAACTGTAACCATGGATACAGCACATGAGTTTAGACCCCACAGCGCCTTATCAAAAAAAAAAATCTTCTGTTTCATAGAAAAGTGCAATACCTATGCGGTCAAAATGTATGGAACAGCAATATTTTTTTTTAATAACCGACGAAAAATTTCGATGCTATGGGGTCTAAACTCATGTGCTGTATCTATGGTTACAGTTTGCGCGTCGATGTCCCTGCCACCCTGTATTTAATAACTAGATTTTCCCCGCGACATCGACCGCGTGAAATTTCTCATTACACCGCCTGTCTGCGCTATTACCGCGTTTTCGCTTCGCGTTCTTTCTGACTTTTCTGTTTTTGGCTCCTAAGCTAAACTCCTAAGTCTTAGCATGATGTTAAGTAAGAATAGCCTTATAAGCCTTCCTCAAGAATGTGGCTACCAAATGCAAAATGATTTTTTTTAATCCGACTGGTTGTTCTAGAGATTAGCTCGTTCAAACAAACTAACTCATCAGCTTTATTTTTAGTATATCGTCACTCTAGATGTGACACCTCCTAAATACGAACCTGTCAATTTTTCAGGAGAGACAAAAAACTGTTTTGATAATTATGTATATTGCATGGTTTTGGATATTTTATTGAATATTAAATAAAATACCGTATGTTTTTTTTGTATGTTCAGACGCCAGCACATTAAGCTACTACAATCTGTCTAATTTATTTAATATATTTTCAACTTTATTGCTAAAGCATTAAGGTTCGAGGTTGACTGTGAAAATTTGACGGTTTCGGGTAGCTTGACCTGTCTGTACATAAAAAATCACCTTGGCATGCTTGGTGTCTATTAAACTTACAAGGTCCCACCTTACAAAGCGCTTCAAAGTCTTATTACGAGATGTCACTAAAAGTCAGTTTTTTAAGTGAATTAAACCTCCTGTACATACAAGGTACCAGAAAGATGGAAAATTGCGTGATGGACAATTTCGCATCAAAATGTAAAATTTACCAATAATTGCAGTTACGAGGTATCACATCTAGAGCGACGATATGTAGATTTAGGTACCTCTGCTATAAAGATCTATGAACATTCAAATGTCATTTAAATAAAACTCAAGTCCTATTTGCATCGAAGTCACGGTGAAAAAAACAGATTTTTAGATTTTGACATTTCTATCCAAGTCTTAAATATTTGAGATTTTGTTGACAACTGAAACTCCTGACCACCAATATTCAGTTCAAGGCTAATGTGAACGATGGATCCCGTTATCCCTGAACCGAAATAGCTGTGAGTCGGAGGGGCCTTTGCCCAGAATTAACATGAAGCAGACTGAAAGTAACCAGTAAACTCTTGATTATGTCTAACGATATGACCCAACACTAACATATCCAAAATTACTTACTGAATACTAACCATAACTGTCTTGTTACAGGTTGCACGTGTATCCGCTACACGTCGACGTACGGCAAAGAGCGTGGCACGTTCAGCAGCCCCGACTACCCGCGCCCTTACCCGCCGCGGATCGACTGCCTCCTCTACACCTTCGTCGCGGCACCCCATGAGATCATCGAGCTCGTATTTACTGACTTCGACATTCACAAGGAGCATCTTGAGTGAGTTGAATTTATAATACCACTGACATTTGATAGCACTTTTGAACTTAGCGTACCTACTGATGTTTTTTTTTCTTTTTCTTTATCATCGCGTACAGAGGCTGCAGTCTCGACATTCATAGCGATCGCTTTACGACCGAATTCGGTCGCAAAGTCCCGAATTGACAGGTGTAATGTATGAAGTGTCAGGACTTTGCGACCGTATTCGGTCGTAAAGCGATCGCTATGAATGTCGAGACTGCAGCTCCAGGAAATTGTTCAAACTTTCCACAGTCTTTTGTTTCGTTTCAATTTGCAGTGAACGGTTAAATTCTTCGCAAGATCTTTATTACAAAGCTTCGAAGGTTGCAAAGCTATTTAATGCATTTTAATTTAAAATCGAATCGGACTTTCACCAAGAGTCTCTTTAACTGTGACTTACTGAATAGCTTCTTTACTAAAAGAGACTAAAGGACATTGCAACACTCCCTTAGAAGCTTAGCCCAAATGTTTGAAAGGGTTGCCAATGGTATTTGATAGATCTTATCATCAATAGTAACTTTTTCTATGGCACCAAAAAAATATATCCAGGTAAAAGAAAGATACGTCTATTGGAAGAAAAATAATATATTTTACTATAAAATCGAAGACACTTTTTTATATTAGGGGAAATAGATTTAAAAAAAATGTTTTTTTTTATCGTTTGCCAGTTAGTATTATTTTTATCATTAATTAATTTCAACTTTGAGCAATATGTTTAAAAAATTTGGGATCGTTAGTTGCATTGTCCTTATTGTACGTCATGGCTTTCAATCAATTATAGTTAAGTATTGCTGTTTTCGTAATTGATAGATGAGTTCAAAACTATGTCTGAGATCGTTAAAGTTTAACAGTAAAGCCATCTTAATTAAGATAAATGTAGAATTATTCTAAGCGTTTAACATAACTTTAAACACTGATAATATAATCTAAATAATATTTTTTTCATCTCCATTATTACTTGGCACTCAATGAACAAGTTAGGTACATGAAGTTAAAATTAATGATGAAAATGAATTCTTGAAATTTACGAAACTGGTAACTTTCGTAAATGTCAAGAATCCATTTCATTATGTAACAATAGTTTATTCCAATATAAAATAAGTAAGAATGGCAAATTGTAATAAAATACTTCAGATTTACTTAGTCCCTAAAGTCTACAAAGTTTAATTCTACAATCGAAACTTCTCTCTTTAGCAATATCCTGTGCGAAAGAACCAAGGAACTCGAATTTGCTTTTAGAATCGTTGATTTCATGTTATAATAATTTTGTAGTGACTGCTTCGTGGGCTAGTGGTCGCAAACTGCTGAGTATGAAAGAAAGAAAGAAAGAAAAAACGTTCATTTGCGGTAAACATGACGAAAAAAAGAACATGAAAACAAAATAAAGAAAAAAAAAACAATTCAAAATGGTTGACATGCGTCACATCCACGCAAAACGGCTATCGCTCAGCATTATGCTGCTGGTCCTGGGTTCGATTCTCAGGTCGTGCAAAGTGTTATTGGGTTTCTTCATTAGAATTTTGGAAAATTGGAAAATTGTTAAAGGAAGTGGTTATCAAAAACATGTAATTTTGGTAATCCATGATATACAGATAAAAAACCATAAAAATAATAACAAAACTTTTATTTCTCACATCGTGCTAAATGCTGATATGGACCTGATTCATTTTTCATCTCTTCATTTGACCTCAATTTTGGTTGGTTTTCTCAATCCTGCAAGTTTTCTGCAGAACTTCACGTAGTCAATCATGGTTGATCCATCATTTTGCACAATCATTGGTGCCTCGTCTAATGCATAATCTGCTTCTTTTGCTGTGAACTTGTCTCCGAAGGTCATAAGGTCATGTCTGATCCTGGGAACAAAGTTATATGAATTAACTTTTTTTTCAGTATATAAAATTGTATTTATAGCACTGTATGACCTAAACCCGCACTTAAATCATGCTTTTCTGTGACTTAAGAAGTCCATTTTTACACAGAAAAGCGCGCCTTACGTGCAGGTTTTTAAACAAACAAAGTCTTTAAACAGACTTCGGACCCAAGTTAGCTGAAGCAAGGAAAACCTGTTCAAGTGGAGATTCATAGGTGACTCCGCCTTGGAGGATAAATGTGGTGCTGTTCCACAAACGATGGGACACTTAATATTGTGTCCTGCGTATCCTGTCAATTGCACGCTACAGGAACTGATGGACGCTGGTGATGGCGACAAACAAGTAGCCGAATTCTGGGCCGAGTCCATTTAGATTGCTATCGACACGCTAAGAAAAAGTGCGGGTTTCGGTCATACGAGCTATACAATAGTATACGATACATGGGACTAAGTAGTCTATTAATGCATAGCGTTTAGTATCTTGCGCCGCGCAATAATGGACTACTTAAGTCACACGTATCGTAATGTAATATTTATTGTACTAAGTTCCTTTGTTTGCTCTCTATTGAAATAATCAATGTATTTTCACCATTGTCCGTTTGACAATTCTATAGATTGGTATCATCAGTAAACAATATACCTCTTACAATACAGGCAGGTAAAACATAAAATCAATTGACGTGCGATCCTTTGTTTATATATGAAGCTGACAAAGAAGACACGACAAAGACAGATTTGAATAAGAGAAGCCGAAAATAAAAATGTATTTTAGCTCGAGACAAACAATTCTGCAAAGACGAGCGAAGTATTACTAACAGTATATAAATTAGATAAAACAATGTATGTTTTCTTTATAAAGTGTCGTGTTTATCATCCTAAATTGATAAAAGGGAAAGTTTTACTCGTTTGTTTTCGTCGCGAACAGCTTATCCAATTGGTACTGCCATTTGTTTTCATGTGTACTATTGATAAAACCCGGGTGGAAATTCGATAAAAACGTTATTTTTCTTAGTGGCAAACGATAAATTGTTTGTTTATTTATTTTATATTAAAAGTTATTGTTTATATGATTTGGTCATGTTTAGAGGATGAGTGAAAGGCGACTAACAAAACGTATTTAACAAGAAAGAAACGTAGAAACGCCGGGGGTCTTAAAGGACTTTTAGTGACCTTATTGGTGCTGTTCTTCAGAGAAGCCATGTGCGTAGTAGCTACTCGCAACTGGCGTGCGTGTATAAGAGTAATGTATGAAATGTATGAACGTAAACGAAGCATAAGGAGTATGTAAGGCTCGGCCTCAAAGAGATGTCAGCGTAGTTGACGGGGCCCGACAGGGCCGAAGTCTGCCGGGGTAGCGGGATCGTCCGAAAGGGTTACCGCTGCCCTGGTACATAAAGGGCTAAGGAAGGAACACGGGTGGGTTTTAGTCAGTAAGAGTCTGACACTCCCTTCTGCTCCACCCAGAGCGGGAGGGGTCATTTGATGATTTCCCATCCTGAAAAAAAAAGGCTCGTAGGCAGGTGGCGTTCTTTATTTTTTGCCCAAGGTTTGAAAGCGTAAGTTTATGCATGTTTCAAGACTGTCTATGAAAATATTATATAAAATCATTTACAGAACTTTTTACTATAGAGCCAATTAGTATAGACTGGATTTAATATAAATTTAAAAGACCACAAAAAGCGTTTTACTATTACGTGAAGATGTGGCAAGGCTCTAAATAATAAAGTGAACTTTCCACTTTTACAAGAGCTTTACGTGCCCCGCTTAGAAACATGGGCAGAGCTTATTGGAACTTTTACTGTAAGTATGTGTGTGTGTGAAAAAGACCATAGCAACCGAATAAAATATTACTCCACGCTTAGACGTGACTGAGTAATAAACCTTTTTTCCAAGTCTCGAAGGTCGCGAGAACGAAGCCGTGGAAAACAGCTAGTATGTAATAAATTTTATTTTAGCGTTTCACATTATCTCCTACAGTTCGGAATAAAAGAAAAGCGTAGCGTATCGGAAACTTACTATCACGTGAAACTTGGGGTAGAAAAAGGCTGTATTGTTCAACTACACACCTGTCTTAAACCATAATACTTTGTCATAATAATATGGCTACGATAAGATAAGATACGATAAGTTACGTCATAAGATTTATTACGACTTTTATTAGCCAACTAAGCTTAACTATAATATTTTTTTACATCTTTCTCATGTTATACCAATAAAATTATATTTGACTACGCATAAACAGAAATTATGGCTTTATTCTATCTTCGTTTTATAGCTAAAATTGCTATAAAAATAACGTACACACTTAATTTAAAAACTTCGCATAAACATTTTACGCAGCTTCAAGTTTTTAGTCGATCCATTGGATAAAGTTTGAACATGAACATTTAGCATAATTTTACTAAAACATTTCTAATAAAATTAAACTTTCTACAATTTGCATTCATAATTGATTTATTTAGTTGTTAACAAACTATGTATTTATTAGAAAACTTTACAGAACTTCCAAAGAAAAATATGTATCCAATTTTAAGTTTATTAAATTATCGTTGAAGAAAAGTTCGTACATTCCAATATTTTTTTAGATTCACTGGTAATAAGCGTATAGTTAAATAAAATTATTATAAGTGTTGTTCACAAAACATAATGGCTACATTTATTTTGTCTCTTTGAGGCAGATTTTCTCGCATAGACAAATACAAAATGTAAGAACACATAATTTTACTTTACGACCTTTTGCACGACGTACAAATGTATTCTTATATGTTTTCTCGTCAAAATTTGCCCTTAGAATTATACAAAAGTATATCCGAGGGTTGTCGTAAAACACAGATTGCAGTGAGAATTTTAATAAACCGCCATGGTGTTCCTGCTTAAGTGCCGTACACTTTTGAATAAAGTTACGCACAAAAAAAAAATCTTTTATATTTTTCGAAGCTGTGGAATACAATTTTTATTTTTAATCATGAAGGAAAATTAAAGTTACGAACATTTTTGTAGGAACCATAATTATCAGAGCATAAAAAAGTATTGTCGCCAGCATTATGCAAGTACATTTTTTTAAACTCAATTAGAAAACAAGGAAAGAAAAAGTTTATTTGGGTCAGAGCACGTGCATACAAATCGATCAATCCATAAATTCGTAGAAAGCTTTAATTTTTTTTTTTTTTTTGCTTACCATTTTTACAGTCACTCCAGTGATGGCAGGTTTAGTTAGGACTGCCTTACTCCACCTGCCATCACTGGAAGACGAAGTGTCGGTCGTTCGTCCAGCAGCGAGATGGGTGGACGATATTGTTGCCATCGCGGGTAGAACCTGGATGATGCTGGCACAGAAGCGTGGAGATTGGCGCAATAAAAGTGATACCTATCCTCGGTAGTGGGTGAAGTCGGCCTGTGAATGATGATGATGAACAATATTCCAGGAATCAGATTAAAATCTCAGGATATAAATTCGTTATAAAACAAAATTCCTGGAACACAGACCCAACTCAAATCTAAATAATTAGGTAAAACTCCAAAATATCATTAAAACATTACCAAAGCTACCCTAGTATTCGGAAACAAACGTCATTAGGTTTAGGAAAGTGCCCAAAGACCGCCCTAAATCATACCCTGACAGGTACCCGAGAAATACATCATGCGTATATCTGAAAATGTAATTTAAATCTTGATTCGCAATATTTACCGGTCCCTTGAGTAATGTAAATTTTAAACGATACCTTTTTATGGCTATTAAGATATAATTGTATAATTCATTTGGGTTTAATAATTATTAAAATTATTTCGACGTTGATACTGCTGATAGGAGTGTTGTGTGCTTCTGGGATTAATTATATTATATACAGTATCAGTTTTATAGTGTCAAGCTTTTCTGAGAATTAAAATCGTTTTCGTGTTTTTTGTGCGGCTACGGTTTCAGTCGGCTGATAGGAAAATGTTCTACATTTCAGGGATAATTATTTACCCCCATTATTGGCAGTTGTAAATTTAAATGGTTTATGTTTTTTTATGAAGAGGTGGCGAGACGATCTCGACGTGTACCATAAGGGTTGGATCGAGATGGCTCTAGAAATGGATGCCTGGAGGTATTTGGGGGAGGCATTTGCTCAGCAGTGGGACAATGTAGGGAAACTTAAACAATTTCATTTAGTTTATTCATAAAAACAATTTACATTGTGTTGAATATAATATACACATGCAATTTACAAAACAAATACAAAGAACTATGAAATTATTACTTAACATTCCAAGTGAAATTCAAAAGCAGTGCCAAATACTTAGTTTTGAAAATAATGTCAAACAGTTTTAAAATCTAATGTTAAACACTTTTAAATATAAAGTAAACCAGGTTTAAGATATAATGTCAAACAGTTTTCAATTTAATGCCAAAATATTCTAGATTAATAAAAAAAAAAAAATTACATGTAATTCATTTAGGTACCTACTATTGTGTGACATTAGTTCCGATATATTGTACAGACATTTTTCTAACAAAAAGGCTTCTAATTTTGTTTTAAACAGGTGGGTGTTATGAAACAGGATCTTAGCTCAGAAAAGAAAAGAAAAAACTGTTTTTTTTTTTTTATAAAGAATGCAGTCTTAGATTAACGCTGCTTGTTTTCAATTTCGATTTTGCATCTATTGAATTTACGAAATGGATTTGATGATACTGATGCAATGGGACTAAGTTATCCAATCACCTACTATAATAAAACTTTATTTTATCGTTTTGCGTTATACTAACCATTTTCGATTCCTCATATATTCTTCTTCTTATCGTAGAACCGTCCCTCTACAAAACTTTGGAGGTCAATGAACCCGAGCAAGCAATTGTTTTTCCACGTATAGCCTAACCTATTCCTATTAGTTTTCGAAGATCGATACTAGCGTACAGTCACGAACACCAATTTGTCAACACTTGGCAACTTTCGATTGCGATTTTTTCGCTTTTCTTTTCGAATTTTGTTGAAATATGACACATTACATAAACCGGTTCGAAAATGCTATGTTCGTAACAACATAAAATTTCTTAAAAAAATAAAGAAGTAAATCGCTTTTGAATAAAGCCGAGTGTATACATACTTTTGCTCGTGACTGTACACAGAGTTGTTTCAACAAGATGTAGTTTCGTTCGTAAGTGATCGGTCAGTCTTGTTTTTCCCTAAAGCTTCAGTTTTGCAGTATTTACGTAATCCTATATACATACGGAAAGAAACGTCGATGTGTTTTCTTGTTTACGAAAACACATTCACATTCAAAGGACATTGCCAGCGCCCATACATTGGTCGCCCTGGAACCAAGAGCATCGGAAAATTATGTGTTGTATTGTCGTTCATTAGTAAACTCCTATAAGATCTTACTTGTATAGCGGACTAGCTGCAGAATAGATATATTTCAAAAAAAGTATCAGATTTTGAGGTTATAATCGAACCATAAAAACGAATATTAGGTATAGTTTTTAATAGCTCCAAGTGATTTTTAAGAAACTAAAAAACAATAAAATCATACATTTAGCTATTTTTTGTACCTACCTAGATAATTAGGTATCTTTGCAGTTTTTTTCTAAACCCTAAGTGTATGTAATTGCATCGTTTAAATGCATAGAATCTGACAACAACTGACAATCGCCATTTAGTCACGTCAAAAATAGGGGTGGCAAACTCGATACGATTTATCGATATTTCCTAATATTTACGAGTACTATGGCCATACGTTACAAACTAAATTACATCAACTTTTGCCATACGATGATATTAATACCATTACAAAAGACAATGTCCTACTTTACTTGTACTAACACTGTTCTATACTTGTAATAATATTAATACATAAAAACATCTGTAGTCAGCAATATTGTTTTTTTGAAGAAAATATTTATAATGTACTAGCTGTTGCCCGCGACTTCGTCTGCGATCCAGGATCAAAAGTAGCCTATGTTCTTCTCCAGTCCAGTCTACCCGTGTGTCAAATTTCATCTAAATCCGTTCAGCTGTTTTATCGCAAAAGCGTAATTCTTAAATTTTCTAATTTTGTGCGCAACTTTTTTTTCCCCGTGAGAACCTTCTACAAAGTATTAGAAAACTTTGAAAAAAAGATGGATGAAATCGGTAAAGTCGTTCTCAAGTTATGGCTTGACCAAGGGAAATAGGGATTCATTTTTGTATATATAGATTCAGTAACAAAAAGTATTTTTTACCCGACTGCGGCGAAGCCTAAAAGGAGAGGTTTCCGGACAATGTCCTTTGTTTTTCATAAAAACATGGAAAGCAAAATCATATATTTTATGATATCCCTTCAATTAGATCGAATGTCGCAGCCAATATTTTCATATCAACCCATTGTGTTAATTCATAACACAATGGAGCCGATTCACTTGTTCACAAACTAAACTAAATTTAAGTTCAGTGCATCTTTTTCTTTCTATTTCATTAGAAAAGGAGAGAAGATAAATATTAGTTTAGTCCTGTCAAATTAGTCAGCGTCTGACGTAAATTGACGTATTTTTAGTAGCCATTTTTTTAATCACGTCTAAACTGTCTATGGAGTATCTTAATTTGACAGGACTAAACTAATATTTTATCTTCTGTCCTTTTCTTAATGAAATAGAAAGTAAAAGATGCTCTGAACTTAAATTTAGTTTAGTTTGATTTGTGAACAAGGAAATCGGCGCCAATGGGTTGATATGAAAATATGTAGGTTTATTCCATCATCATATTTATCATCACCATTATTCTGTCCTTTATCCCAATTTATTCGGAGTCGGTGCAACATGTTTTTTTTCTTCCATAATTCTCTATTAGTCATCGGAGGGGCCCGTGGCTAAATAATAACAGCCGCACAGGTCGATCTATCAGGTTAAGCTGCCCGTGGTTAGTCTGTAGATGAGTGACCATCTTTACATACGGAGACCCCTTCATGCATCGGAAAGCACGTTAAGCCGTTGGTCCTGGCTGTCATTCGTGGATCTTTGACAGTCGTTAGGAGTAGTCAGAAGCCCGAAAGTCTGACAACCAATCTTACCAAGGGGTATCGTATTACCCAGTAACTGGCTTGTGGAGGTCAGATAGGCAGTCGCCATATAAAATACTGGTATTCAGCTGAATCCGGTTAGACTGGAAGCCGCCCCCTTATTTGGGAAAAAGCTAGGTAGATGACTTTTCTATTATTCGTCATCACGGTATTCACTCTTTTTCTAGCCATATCATCTTTCACACAGCCGTCCATATTATATTTAATACACGTTTCTGCCCGCAGCTTCACCCGCGTGGATGTCGGACATTATACGGGTACGTGCTACCAGCACAAAAAGTAGCCTATGTCTTTCCCTAGGATGCCATCCATCTCCTCTCTCCGTTGTGGTTTAGGCGTGAAAAGGTAACATACAGACGGAGTTACTTTCAAATTTATAATACATATAATTTTTTTTCCTGTCATGTGTATTTTCGCCCGCGCGCGGATTTGGTCCTCGTGCAGGCTGTCCGCATCCTACCATTTCCTACATGTTTTTCCTATCATGCGGGTAGCACGCGCACGGAACGCGGACTAGTTACGGGCGCGCAGCGCGCGTGCGTGCTAACCGGATGCGGGTGGCGTTTTTCTGCCTTCAGTGTTATTTTTACTGTGACGTGGGTCGCACGCATGGAGTACGTTCATCTTTGTGCACGAGTTTAGTCACTGGCGACACGCACGACACTGCAGCAACAAACGCAATCTTTGTCCTGCGTGTGGCCAGGAGCGGACAGGATCCGCACGCGGGCGATAATAAGCATTACAGAAAAAGCGCCCTTAGTATGGATATTCATTTTGATGATAAGTCATTTTTACCAAAAAAAAAAATACCTGTGAAAGATTGTCGGTTAACATTGCCAAAGTAACACAATCCACATACAAATAAAATAAGGTTTTCCTTCAAAATTTCCTAGAACTGTAACCGCTATATTGTAATTCCATTTCCCATATATCTGTCTCATTCTGCAAAGCTCACCAGTGTGATGGTTATATTAAATCTTCTCATTAGTTCATATATTCTGTATACATATATACACTTGGAGTTTCAAGTCGAAGTTTATTAGCGTCCTCAATACACTGCGGATTACACAAGTTAGGCCATTCTCATAGTTTGCTAACTCCAGCTATGAGATGATGTAAATTCATTATCGGTTGGCTCATATAAATATTGCGGATGGATTATAAATTAAGATTTATGACTGTTATAAAATTTAAATAAAAACTCTTTGATGCGCCATTAAAAATAACGTTAGATCTCATTATTGGAACTCGGAAACTAATTATTGGGACTTGCGCAATTAATTCAATTGAAATTACGTTTGTTCAAAGAAATAATCTGGCAGAGAATTATATTTTTAATCATTGAGCCCAGACACATTTCATCATGATCATTCTATAGCAGTGGTGACGAAATAATATACACAAAGTAAAGCCCCTGTCTGTGTCCAAACCTACGACCTATAACTCGTAGATCACGGACGTTACCACTTGGCTACAACTGCTCCCCTAACCTCCTCCTCGTTTTGCTCTCAAAACAGTGAAGGAAAACATCGTGAGGAAACCGGCTTGTCCTAGAACCAAAACTTCGAAGACATGTGACATCTACCAACCCGCACTGGGCCCGCGTGGTAGATTACGGCCCACTCCCTCTCACCGAGAGGAGGCCGGGGGAACATTAAAGGCTGATTATGATATCCTGTAGCAGTCCACCAGGTAATCACAAGCCTTTCTAATTGTGCACCATTTAGTTTCGATACTTAGCTATTCAGCTTATCCAGCTGCTACCACCTACGATGTTTGGCATTCCACCTGGCCTCGTACTAAATTTGCCGTTTCAGAAACTAACTGAAAGCCACTTCTGCCTCGAAAGTGGGGTTAATACAGTCAACCCACTAATGTTGTTCTCTATGGTATCACCTCCAAGTGTACTTTTAGGAATATTTTATAATAAAAAAAAGTTTCGTTGGTATGGGGTGATACATACCTGTCTTCAGAAATTAATCCGCTATTGTTCTTGTCCCAACGAGACAAAGCTGACAGAAGAGTTTCTTCCGAATCCAACTCCAGAGTCCTATATCCAAGGAGGTTGACGAAGCCGTCGAAATCTAACGGGTTGGGTGCCTGAAAAGTGTCATGAAAATAATATCAATACACACATCACATATTTTTTACTAACTGTGCTGCTGGGGAGTTAGTTCCGCTTCTTCTTCCCAGCGAAAGCACTAGGAAGTAGTGAAGGTCGTTTTGGGGGACTGTTTTATATATGTAATTTTGACGTTCTAAAATGCTGATTCTCAGCCTAAATTGAATAAATTACTTTTGATTTTTAATCATAAACATATTAGTCTCAAAACGCAAATGAAATAGAATTTGGAGATCTCGGAATAAAAGAACATTTTCCGTCTTATTACAAAATTAGTTCTAACCTTAGACTTAGCCCAAACCTTCGAGCCAAGTACTGTATTTTTAACATTATTCTGACAAAATTGCCAACTTAGACCCGAGTAATGAATGACAGAATAATGTTTCGTTTCGAAGTATTATTACAAAAACTGACGTTAAGCCCGAGTTCAACGTCAGTTTTTGTAATAATACTTCGAAATTAGTCGCATAGTTCGAAATTTGAAAATAGCTTGATGGTTAGTGGTTACGTCGATGGTGGATGGTATGGATGGTCTAAAAATAAACCTTGTTTTGTAATAATGCCGTTTGCATTTTATCACTATCTCACTATAATATGCGATCAGTGATGTGGAATTAAATACTTAGCATTGAAAAAATTGCAAAAAATTCCGGTAAATTGAAGTTTAAGCGTGAACTAATTTATTTTAAATGCTCCCTCTCGTTTTGATCCCGTCTGTAAAAGCGGAATCACTAGTAAATGCACTAATTAGTGAATCGATAGATACTGATTGAATGTGGTTTACGTTCAACAGATAGGTATGTGTCGGGATTGAAGATCGCAATACTACTAATTGCTAAACTATTTTAACACATTGCTAAAAGGTTCTCTATTGGAGGGCCTGTGATGTTGAATTGTTCATAACTTTGGTATTTTCATTCTATAGATCCTACAATCCTACTATGCCTACTAATATTATAAACGTGAGAGTTTGTATGGATGGATGGATGGATGGATGTTTGTTACTCTTTCACGCAATAACACGGATTTGGAAGAAATTTGACACACAGATAGTTTATAACCAAGATTAACACATAGGATACTTTTTATCTCGATTTTCCCACGGGATCGAAATTTATGCAAGGAAAACCGCGGGGCGCAGCGAGTACTACATAAAATTAGAAGGCCAATTTTCGTAATTTAAAACATTCAAATCGAGTCGCAGTCTCATCTCGGCAACAAACAAAAGTCAAATACAATTGCCTCTCACGTGTTACGTGTTACGTGTCAGATGGTAGATACAAACTATAAATATAACCTGCTGCCTATTCTTATTTACCCACTCCATGCTTTGATCAGAGGGGCAATTCTCGTAATTTTAAGAACGTTCACAGTCTGATCTCAGTCTCAATCTGTCAAAAATACCTTTAATTTCCTTACATTTTGAAAAGTTTTTGACATTTGTTTGTCGCCGATATGAGACTGCGACTAGATTTTGAACGTTTTCAATTACGAGAATTAGCCTTCAGTTTTCATTAATTTGCTCTATGTGACATCTGTCAAAAATACCTTTAATTTCCTTACATTTTGACAAGTTTTTGACATTTGTTTGTCGCCGATATGAGACTGCGACTAGATTTTGAACGTTTTCAATTACGAGAATTAGCCTTCAGTTTTCATTAATTTGCTCTATGTGCCTTTACTTATCCTTTAATTATAAAAGGAAAAGCAACTATTTGCCTTTACTTTTTTAACTGATAAATTTTTATCGGTTTTTTATTAAATAATCTATTGTCTGGATAATAATATAATGATTATTTGGAACTAGAAGCAATAGCCCAGAAAATTGAAATGGCTATGTCTAGGTATGTCTAGATTCTTTAACAAGATTGCGGACTAACATTTGTAAAACGGACAGGGAACAACCTAATGTTAATAAGCCTTTATCAGACCGGCCTTCAGTTAAAATAAATTGGATAAACCTTATCTGATGAACAAAAACAGAAGAGGAGTTTAATCTTTTTAATATAATATAATAATTAATATATATAATATAATATATAATATAATTAATATAATTTATTTATTTTTGTACACTTTTGAGAACATACATAAGTACACAGGATTAATAATATATTGTACAATAGAGTCACATTATAGGGCGAACTGATGCCTCCTAAACTAGGCCAAAAGCCTGTGTTTTAGGAGCCAAGGTTCCTCCAGGTATGACATACAACTGGTATTGAGTGTCGTGCAGGTACTTATAGTAACACAAAATAAATTAAAATAACAGCGCCTTAATTTAAATACAGCATTAGTTCATTTAAGAGACAATTGTAATAAGATTCTCAGTTTCGTCATACGTTAACTTCTGCAACCAATCTGTAAGTTTGATTTTGACTTCGTGTTTAGTTAGGGAGTATATGGGTATAAGTTTATGTATTCTATTGTACAGTCGAGAACTAGTGGCCGCATACTGTCGGCTTTTTGTCGTATTTATTGTTTTTTTTTTTTTACTTTTTACAGAATGAATTTATAATTATTTGACATATTTACAATAATTTATGTAATAGCTATTTGCAATCAATTGACACAATATTTATCATTTATGTTATTGATTATTTTAGTGAAAACTGTTTGAAGTTCATAATTTATTATTTTTAGCTGTAATAAATTAATTAATTAATATACTACATATTTCAAACACAATGCGAATTGTTACATGAATAAATAAATAAAAGTAAATCTAAAAAAATTAAACACTCGAACAGGAAAGGAAAAATATTTATTTGAACTGGAAATTATATTTGATTAGGATTCCCTGTTTAGTGGGTGGAATGAAATGATTAAGGAAGTCATTGCTCTTGTGTAAATTCAAATGGATTTTGGTGATTGTCGGTATTTTATCCATAATGGAAAATAATAATAATAATTCGGCCTAATGACCGAAAGCCTCGATCAACATCTATCGGGCTCTCGTTAGGCGGTTGGATCAATGGCCTGATTCAAAGGGCAGTACTCTTCGATACG
Source organism: Apamea epomidion (assembly GCA_947507525.1). Classification (NCBI taxonomy): domain Eukaryota; kingdom Metazoa; phylum Arthropoda; class Insecta; order Lepidoptera; family Noctuidae; genus Apamea; species Apamea epomidion. The sequence goes on along the minus strand of OX382238.1, from coordinate 7,883,227 downwards.
GCTCGCATTGTGAGAAGATTCCTGTCTCCGGAGCCCTAACCACCGGTAGCTTGAACCCTTTATTTTTTTTTTTTTGAGGGTGGGAAATCATCAAATGACCTCTCCCGCTCTGGGTGGAGCAGAAGGGAGTGTCAGACTCTTACTGACTAAAACCCACCCGTGTTCCTTCCCTAGCCCTTTATGTACCAGGGCAGCGGTAACCCTTTCGGACGATCCCGCTACCCCGGCAGGTAGCTTGAACCCTGCTCTCAACATCGATGGATTTCTATTTTTTTATATCTTTAAATGTTTTTTATATTTTTTTATTATGTTTAAAGAAATATTTAATTTCAAAGTAATTAGATATGTAAATAGATGAATAAACGAAATAATCAATAATACGCAGGTTTATTTTAATGTTTTTTCTCCCTAAATGGAACCCCGTTGCACCACCCTGTCTCGTTGCTCTAGTGGTCGCAAGCGTTTCTGCTTAGCTTGAAGCCCTGGGTTCGATGCCCGCGTCAGGCAAAGTGTTATTGCCAATTGAAATGTCGGGGACATTTCGCCTTTTTATTAAGACCAGTCCAAAGACAGTCCTTAGTTTAGTTAGGTTGCAGGTGTAGAAGGGATAAAACTTCCTGACAAACCCACCTACATTATTATAGCCAGAAAGATTCATTCAAAACTTCTCGGCCGTAGTCGGGTAAAACACTGATAAATGAAAACTTGGAAGACACGTGAAGCCGACGAGAGAATCCTTGCTTGCCACCTGTCAGTTTTATCCAAACGAATACGTGTTTTGCGAATTTGATCTTTATTAGTTACTAGAATTGTCACACTGACAGGTGTCAGGAACTCTCACGACGGCCGGACTGTAGTGCACAAATACACTTTTTTTATTTAAACATGGAATCAGATCCAGTCTCCTGACGTCTACACCTGCATTGCTATTGAATACTTGTCACAAGCATCTCGGCGTTATTACACGTAACTGGCATCTTAGAATCTACTCGACGCTACAGGCATCTTGGAATCTACTTGTGTCTTGTACTACAGCGAAATATGGGCGTACTGTAGGATCAGCTCTGCCTAACCCTTCATGAATTATTTCCAGAGGTGTGATGTTATGTTTTAGAACAAAATATAATCATTATTAGGTAACTACCCTATTTTAATATTTTACTTCCCTAAATAAAACACCGTTGTCGATCCTAATAGTTACATAGATATCTCAAAAAATTCGGATAGGTTCCGAACAACTCTCGTACCTATTCCATCGTCTCGTATAAAACACATTTGAGTGGATTACGATGTTATTTCCAGATTATAACAGGAATTTATTTTCAATATTCCAGCAAGAAAAAGGGGAGAAGAATAAGTCCCCTTCATCTTAGAGATACAGGAAAAATATACGGTAATGCCGAAAAATATGCAGACACTGCCCTAGACAAGGGCATTTAAATTTGATCTGTTGGTGCCACAGAGCACGAAATCGCTGCACCGGCAGCGTATAAAGACGTCAATACTAATAAAGTTTGTGGCACCGAAAGTGCGTTAAGCACTCAACTTTTTCGAACCGCCTTCAATGCTGTCAGCTTTTATACGTCATCTGTTTGTAGTGAGAGTAAACGGTGACACGCTTGGTTTGTATGGGAAGTGTTAACAATGCCTCCTTTAGAAACGGCAGTACTAATAAAATTCGTGGCGCTGAAAGTGCGTTGAGCGCTCAGCTTCTGTCAACAACCACCTCCAAAGCCGTCAGCTTTTATACGTCATCTGTATCATTTTGACAAGCCTGTTGGTCTAGTGGTTAGTGACCCTGACTGCTATGCCGGAGGTCGTGGGTTCGATTCCCACCCAGGACAAATGTTTGTGTAATGAGCACGATCATTTGTTCTGTGTGTGGGTGTAATTTATCTATAATATTTATGTATGTAGAAATATATAAGTATGTTTATCAGTTGTCTAGTACCTATAACACAAGCTCTGCTTAGCTTGGGACTAGATGGCGTTGTGTGATAGTTGTGGAATATTTATTTATTTATTTATATTTATCTGTTTCGTAGTGAGAGTAAACGGTGACACGCTTGGTTTGTATGGGAAGTGTTAACAATGCCACCTCTAGCAGCGGCCTCAGTAGTAGTATCCGTGCTCTGTGGTTGAAGCAGTGGGGGCAAATCCCTGTGACCTCGTCAGCGTTGTGGATTGACACGAGCTTAAGGGTCTCATTCGTCAGGACTCAGAAACTTCCGTAACAATACTTAAGCGGAATTAAAAGAAAAGCAAAGTTTCGTATCTGTTTTGAGACCGCTGGAGTCTGTTATTTTATTCTCATTGGATGAATTATTTTGGTGTTTGTGTCTCGAGGTTGTTGTTTTGGTAAATTGTGTTATAGTTGTTTGAATGTAATTAGGTAGTACTTTTTGTTTGTTTGTTTTAATAGCGAATAATGTGGAATACCAATTCTAGTCTATTATCACAAAAAAGATTTTAACATCCTCTACGTTGAACAAATATTATTTAGAACCCTACCCACTTTCATAATAAATTTCCATGTGAACAACTTTGAAATCTAAATTCCACAAACGTTACACATGAACGCACTATAAACTTTAATCTTACTCTACTTCGGTCCATCTGGCTACGACCAACTTTCAGTCAGAGTTTGGTCACCTGACTTAGTTATACCTCTACACACAAGTCTGGCCCACAATTGTCTACTGACACAGATGCCAGCTGGCTAATTGGCTATGCGCTTACAATTTATGGCTAGTTGGTGCATATCCGAACTACTGCTACTTATGAGCACAGATGTTGATATTACTTACTACAATTTGTAGTATACATAGCCTCTTCTAGCTGTAGTAGGTACCTACGTGGATGGGTTAATTTCGTTGCACTGAAATTACTACAGGTAATTGCTGTACGTGGTTTCTGGATATAGTAATGAAACTAGTGTGGAATTGCTCTCGGTCGTGCTGATTTCTTAAGTCAAAACTAAATGGTTGAAACTATCAACAGGATATTACGTACTCGTTGATGTAAAAAATCTGTAAGATAAAATGCAGATAACTCCTCTAAATACGCCACGAAAACTTCGTCGAGAATTTTCAGATTTTGATCAACATTTCTATAATAACGAAGACGTGTGTTCTCCTTGGCATTTTTTAAAATATTCATCAACAACTATATTTACCTCAGAAAGCATGTTGCCAATGGCATTTTCGTCAATCTTGTCACCAAGGCTGACCAGTGTAGCGCGAAGATCGCTGAAATCGATACAGCCATCTCCATCCATATCAAATAGTAAGAACGCCTGGAAATCAATGAAATTTAAATTAACATATAGAGACGTGGAAGGAAAGCTGTAGGCCATTAGTCGCGAGTCGAAGTGAAATTGAAGAAAAACATAGCGTAGGACATGACAATTAAATAAGTTTGTAGAAATCGGTAGGATTTGATTACGACAAAATGGCATAATAGCCTTAAACGTTTTCTTTTGAGCGTAATGTGACATATGTATATTTTATCCAGAAAGGAAAATAAAAACGGTCTAAGATTAAAAGTTCAAATATGTAGGTAAGTATGTACTGTCCCTGATCAAATCAGTACACAGTATAAAATATCATGCAGTAGTCTGAAATTCTCGAGATTGCATGCAATAAACGGGATTCCGTACCTCTTTCAGTTCAAAAATTTTATTATCGTCGAGTTCGGACGCAACATTGGCTGGTATACAGAGAGCTTCCCTTGCTCTAGACGCTGAACGGGATCTCGGCTGCGGTGGGACAGTTAAGTCGTTTCCATTCTCCGATATAATAGAGCTGTGAGAAAACAAAAGGTTATCTCAAATAAAGTTTGTTGTATCCAGTCGATCCTGAACCATAAAAGTAGAAATTGTTTTGACCTTTGAATCATTTTTAATGGAATTCGATTCCTGATGATTTTCGCTTCGAAGTTTTGTTACGCAATAGAGAATCAAACGTCTATAAATACATTGCGAACATTAAGTTATTCATGAAAATATTCAGATATCAATTTTGTTTCGCAAAATAGAACAGTATAAAAATATTGACAAAAAACTCAATATTTTACGGATTTCGTATTCTACCTAGCGCCTTTTCAATCACTTCTTAATAAAGACATTTTACAGCGCCGAAATAGCTTTTTGTTAAACCCGGTGCGCGTAGCGGAAATTAAAAATTACAAATAATCCGGTTTTTTATGGAGGTACAGAAGAAGTTACCAAAATGATGAATATCCATTTTTTTTATTCATTTAATACCTATCATCATGAATGAATGATAAACTAGATTTATTGTGAATTAAAATTAAATGAACGTAAGTATTAATGTATGAATTAATTTATTACTTGAAACATGATATTTTGACCCTGATTCCCGGCATTGGTATGGTAGGTAATTATAATCACCGGAAAACTGATGACGACAATAAAGATGACGCTATTCAAGAGATCAGTTATGCAAACAATGCTTACGCTTAATTTTAGTTACCGGAACCTTTCATTTGTAACTTTCCTAGTAACGTATTAGGTTAAATAGGGTCATAATTCTCCTGCCCCTATCCCAATTCATTTAGGGTCGGCGCAACACGTCTATTTCTTCCATACTTCTCATTAGCTTAAATAAGGTAACATTTGTAATGAAAATGCTCTATACTAATTTCTTCTATTAAGGTTTATTATTTATTATTTATTTATTATTATTTATTTATTTAAGCATGTATCGACAAATGCCACATTGGATGAACAACCACGTATGCCACAGCTATTGGTCCAGCATTGCCAATATTAAAATCAACTTTATCACGCATCCTAAGTCCTTATTAAAAAATAAAATATTTGAAAAAAAGAAAAATATTTTATATAAAATATTATTTTAATAATAATATTTTATTTTAATATACAGGCTGATTTTTTAAAGACCAGCCAAATTTAAGGATGTGGTACAGACCATCAAACTGAACAACTTTCTCCATGGGACCAACATCGTAATCGCGAATAAAAATTCAGCCGTCCCATACATTTAGGTCGAGTAGGTATTGAAGTTTTCTATGGGACAGTTGATAAAATTTTCGCGATTACGCTATTTGTCCCATGGAGAAAGTTGTTCAGTTTGATGGTCTGTACCACATCCTTAAATTTGGCTGGTCTTTAAAAAATCAGCCTGTATATATTTATTACTAGCTGCACCCCGCGGTTTCACCCACATAAGCTTCGATCCCGTGGGAATATCGGGATAAAAAGTATCATATATGTTAATCCTGGTTATAAACCATATGTGTGCCGAATTTCATCCAAATCCATTCAGTAGTTTTTGCGTGAAAGACTAATAAACATCCATCCATCCATCAAACTTTCACGTTTATAATATTAGTAGGATTTCTATTTCACGATATAAAAGCTCTTTTACGATACATTTTTATTCAGTTTTGAGTATAATATTATTTCTGAATAAAATTGACGCTATTAACGTCAGAAACTTTCACTGTAGAAAAAAAAAAACTTATTATACGTATTAAAAAACACTTACTCTCCAGTAGAAAGCGATTGTAGAAGATTCTCTTTAAATTTCTTTATTTCGTCCTTAGCATCGTCCGGCTTGCTACGGCGGCGCTCCCCTTTTGATCCCCTCTGCGAAAATACAATACACTTTGTAAAGCCGCCACTTTAATAGGAAAAACACTTTCATCCTGTTATAGCATATTAAAAGTTGCTCCTTTTATAAACGGAGCACCTCTAAAAAAATTGTTTCACGCTGGAAACGATTCAAACTAAATAAATTAATGCAAAAAATAAATTAGGTTTCGTTTGATAAAATCAAGTATTTCCAATCGACAGTAAAATATCTTTGCAGTGACCGGAAAAGATAACACTGGTGACTTCCCAAAATCAAAAGTCTTTGACAAGAGAAATTACTTACTTGTCAAAACTTTGTTCACAGTTTAATTTACAAAGGGCTCAGACCTTGTGTTCACTTTATTTATTTTACATTTAAAACGTATTATATTTTAACAGCTTAGAGTGAGATTACTTTGAATTAACTTACTCTTTTCGCGGTGCCATTCGTATCTTGGTCCGCCATATTTTACAATTCAACTGAACTATAATTTTTCTTTGCTTGTAGTGTCCCTATGCGTGTTTCCACGACCGTACTGACTAAAGCAAGAATTGTGACTACACGTCAGGAGTATTAAATTTACATTGCATTTTCCGTCAGCCGAGATAATTATTTATTTCGGACGGATGCACGCAGATTTCGAGATTAGCCGTGATGTTTGCCTCAACTAATTAATCTTTGGGGCAAAACTGCTTCAAGATTTCCAGGTCAACGAATTGTTTGTGCAACGTGAACATGTTTCCACTTGTTTGGGACTGGGAAGGGTTGAACGCTTACAGTTGTTTGTGTTTATTTTGGCAAATATGGCGGCTGAATGTTCCGAATTTAACGGCATTAGCGAGGCTTGCAATTCAACGGATATTCATTAACCCGATTTACCATTTACCGTTGTAATTTGCTCTTTGATTTCTCTATGGATTACTTACTAGCTCGCCTCAATTTACGTTATTAACAGCAATATTGTTATTATACCAAATACCATATTCCACTCAGCATTAATATTAAATTTTGTGGTATCTGGGGTTAATCTAATCTCATCTAATCTTGTATGGATACACATGTTGGCAGGAGATCAAAAATTAATAACGACTATTAATCTCTGCGATATGACCAGGATAGTCAAATAAATAATATTTTACAACCCAGAAGGAGCCGTAATGATGTCAAAAATAAATAAAACATGTGTCATCGTATTAGACCTTCAGAAAAGTAATAAACTTAGAGATTTAAACTTCAAGGTACATAACTTGTTTACTAGATTCAAAGAAAACGTTACTTACGTGACACAAATATTATGTATGATATTTTTTATTGCAATGATCTGTGAAAAAAGTATTTAACGAAAATACAAAAATAAACTTCAAAGATAAAAAAACAACATTATTAAACTTCTTGAAATATGTAGCATGACGTCATATTATGACGTATATATTTAAATAGGTATGTGAATGAAGTAAAAAAATGGGAGGCATATGTCTTACGACTACAGTAATAATAAGTTGATCAATTTACTATGAAAATGTTTCAGTGTATCGTATATATATTATAAAAATAAATAACAAACAATGTCAGTTCATAAAATGTAATCTAGCTCATAATTAATGAAATAATAAAAACTTTGAACCGCTTTGTTAGATCTAATATATACTTATATAAATATGCCCATAATACACATTTTCAATTTCTAAATCTTTTAAAACTGATAAAAATATGAAAGGCAAAATTAGTATGTAAGGGTCGTAGCAGGTGAAGCAGTAATGCTCGCGAAGGAGGAGGCGGAGCGCGTGAGGGAGAGGCAATCGCTGCACCCTCGCGCGCCTAGCCGCCGCAGGAGACGCCCTGGACGGGAGTAACCAGCCGACTCCCGGCCACCGTAGGCGCGGGCTTGTGGGCGGCGAGCTATGGGCAGCTCGCCGCCCGGTAAGGACCAGGCCCGGGTCGACGGCGCGTTGTGTTCCACGCGCGCCTCAAAGAGCTGTCAGCACGAAGTGACGGGGTCCGCTAGGGCCGATGCTGCCGGGGCTGCGGGTTGTTCGAAAGAGATACCGTGGCCCCTGGCACAGGCAACTGAAGGAACACGGGTGGGTTTTAGTCAGTAAAAGTCTGACACTCCCTTCTGCTCCGCCCAGAGCGGGAGGAGTCATTTGATGATTTCCCACCGAGAAAAAAAAAAAAAAAAGGGTCGTAGCAGGTAGCGTTCTGTAGTAACTGCCTGCTCATTGAAATAAGACGTAAATTTATGTATGTGTGTATATAAATATAAAAGGTTTACCACAAAATAAGCGAGAAAATATTGTTTAACAAAAGTAGGTGTCGAAAATACGAGAAGTTTCCATAAAAGTAAATGGTTTGCGCACAATGTGACTACATATAATCCTGTGACATTTTCCGGCTTGAATGCTGAGAGATGAGATTTCTCAACTTTTACGATTTGGCTATTGTTTATGTCAATACAACCTTATATTAAGTTTTATGAGAATGCTGTTCTCATAAAAGTTAATCGAATGAAATATTGCATGTGTTTTGTTTTACTTACTTTACCGTTTTGCCTTAACAATAGGTACTTTAGTATATTGGTCTGTGGTGTTATTAATAAGTCATCTTATACCCTGTCCATTAGGTTAACCGTTTTTTGACAGCTGTCTTAGAACGTACATATTCCAGATTACGTAAAAGTTAACTTTAAAATGCGTAATAAAATAAATATATAAACTGCCTTATCTTATTCAATTATCTTATATAGGGCTTTTTACAGACATTAAAATACCGTACGTGTATCAATCAATTTATTGTGTGTTGCTGCAATCACTGTTCCATCTGTCAAAAAACGGTTTACCTAATGGCGAGGGTATAGTTTAAGCCTAGTTTTACACAGCCTTCTTCTTATACCGAGGAGCTCTGACCCTCTTTCTGGCTAGCGCCGTGTGTAATAATTTCAGACTGGACTAAGTCCAGGTTACTTCACTATGTTTTCTTTTACCGTAAAGACTCGTAGAGAGGTACGACGCGACGGCGCGACGCTATTCTGGGAGAACAATTTCCATGAAATTTTCAGAGAAATTGCTCTACTACAGTCACGTTGCGCCTGTCTGTGGGATACTTAGGTCGGTATTATCAAAGAGGAACCTTAAATGTACCAACGTCTAAGGGCTGATTTTACCAAAGTCAGATATCTGTCGATTAAAATTGACGTCTGTCAGTACTAGTATGGACAAACTGTCAAAAATTCAAAACTTATGCTCAGTATAACATTTTATTGTAGGTATAAAAGTTTGGTGGAATTCGCCCTTAGTATCGACGTCTCAATATTTCAAAAAATTTAAGGATAAAACATGCAAAAACGATTTTAAATAAATACATTCTAGTTCTAGTAACCAATTACTATCGTCTCCAACTTTCTTCGTCTGATCGGCTAAATAAACGCGATTATGCAAATACGAAGGAGTCTCTAGTGAATCAACAGCGGCGAGGTAATCCGCACCTCGAACAGGTGTAAGTGGGTTTTTAATCAACTACAAATGCAACGGTTTAGGAGAGTCCAAATGAGATTCGTTTAGGGCTGTCGCAGTCCGCATTTGGGATAATCGCTACAGTAGCTATAATTATTCTACATAATTAAGTATACACACAAAGTCTATTTTCTCAACAGACGATTGTAGGTTTGGGATAATTGGAAGACGTTTGTAATTTAAAATTTCCATCAAGTAATATATATTTTTTTTTATAGAAACGTTGCCCCGCACTACGAATTACTCCTGTATCGTGGGTGCGTTTACAAACAATTAAACTCACATACACAAAGAGCCAGACCCGGAACAACTACCTGTAGGCAATACAAATATTTGTTCATAATATATAATTATAACATAGCATAATCAGCCTATAATGTTCCCACTGGTGGGCTGGGACATAGGCCTCTTTCTGTAAGAGAGTGGGCCATATTCCACCATGCGGGCCCAGTGCGGATGGTGGATGTCACATGTCTTTCATTTTTTATTGGTTCTAGGTCATGCCGGTTTCCTCGCGATGTGTTCCTTCACCGTTTTGAGAGTAGATTTTAAGTCTTTTAAGTTTAAGTAAGATAGTAAGTAAGTTAAACGGTGTAGGTTTCAAACGGTTTGTTAACGTACGTCAAATAATAATGATTACGTACTTGTTATTATTTGACGTACAGCAAGGCCATAATTTTGTAATTGTAATTTGAAACAACGCCTTTTTTTGTTTGACGATAGTTAGCGCCATTTTTGACGTATACGCGTGCGTCAAGTGGACGTGAAACAACCCGGCCTTATTTAGTAGGTACACGATCAATATTATGTCAAAATTATCATTCTTCGGAAAATCATAATAATGTTTATGTAACCATAACCATATAATATACCTACATTTCGCATTATTCTCCTATAAGCGAAGTTTTAATTAATAACGCATATGCGAACAAAGCAGAAAATGTCTGTTATGACTGATGAATCGGTTTTAATATACGTATAAAAGAACCTTTCGAAGAATTCTGTACGCTTTTAAAATGTATGACGTGACGTGCGCACGGTACTTAATTAACTGTTTCAATTACAACGTGGAATTAAAAATAATTTATGTATTGAAATATTTTTGGCATTGTGATTTCGAAAATGAAGTGAGTGAATAATGTTTTTCAATATTATGCTCTTGTAGTATTCCTATAAGGTGCATTGAGAATCTGGCGACAAAAGTATCTTCTTTGAAAATTAATTATTTAAAAAAAAAAACATTTCGCACTCTTCTTAAACAAATATTGTTAATTGTACGGATCAAATGAAACCTAACACCGAGGCACACAAAATACTGATTTTATAATTGCTTCCGCAATAAATCAATTCTAAAATGTTTGGTTTGGTTATTATTTGGATAGTCGAGACGGTTAATAATTGGAAAAATTCATCAATGGAATTGAAATATTTCGCCAAATTTTTAAAAATGGTTCATACCTTGCCTTTTCCCACCTACATTGGGGTCAGCTTGGTTTCTAGTCCAACCACATATTTACATGGAACAATTACCCAGATGACCTTCACAATTCAGTTACTGGGTAACACGATACCCCTTGGTAAGACTGGTTGTCAGACTTTCAGGCTTTTGACTATCCGTAATCAAGGTCAAAGATCTACAAAGAATGATAGCCGGAACCAACCGCTTAACGTGCTTTTCGAGGCACTGTCTCGATATGAAAGGGATGTTAACCCATCCAGGTACCGACCCCGGCAAGCGTAGCTTTACCTCGTTCGATCGAACTGTGCGTCTGCTGTCGCCAGGAGGCCCAATTTAGAAAAAAAATATTATGTTTATTAAAAAAAACCACTTTCTTCTCAAAGTGGCAGCCCTGAATGTGAAGGTGATCCGGAACGGAGGCAAGGAATTGGGATTACATTGACAATTGACACTTAAGTTTCTTTGGCATTCGAATACCGTAATTTATTTTTGTAGCATGATTGAGGATTCTCGATGTTTGCTTTCATTAGTATCGAGATGGATGATAATTATTATTGAGTACCTAATTTAATTTCATGGTTTATTTCTGTCAGGGTTTAATTAGGTCTTTGATGACATTAGCCATATCTTGAACCATAATATTGGAAAGGAATATGGTGTCACGTTCGAACGTCAGACGCATGTTCGTGGGTTAATAAATATCAAACTTCTCGTTTTCTGAGAAGCTTTGTGTTGGGATAGAAATATATTTTTGGAGTCAATCGCGATATTGGTAGTCGTCATGTTTCTTGCAAATTGAGCGCGAATAGAAAATACAGATTTTATCACAATGTGTTCAGGTGGATCTTATTGGTGATTTTCGTAAGAAAGGTTAGGTGCATAGTCTTCGTATTAGGCGGGCATGTATGAACGTAAACGAGGCAAAAGGAGCATGAAAGGATCGTAGCAACAAATCTCAAATCGTTTATTGCAAATCCATAATGTGGTAAAATAAAAAATTATAGAAATAATTATGGACCCTGTCGAGCACAGAATTTTTTTAAATAAGTAAAGAGGGGAAGAGCGCTTTATAAATTTTCCTTTAACTCAAGTTATTAAGTTTAAATTGCCACCATGGGAGAAGGCATGAGTTTATGTATTTATGTATGTATGTGTTCAGGTATAGTTCATGTAGATATGGTAAAAATAAATAAGTAAGTAAGTCTGTGTCCTAAGTACACAAAAGAGTTGATATGTTACTTAAATATTCTACTTGAAGAGCAAAGTACCTGACAGTAACAGATATTTTACTTTTATTGCAAATAATAGGGGTTAAAGTATGAAATTGCCTTTTTATTGTAATAGGTACTTCGAATTGATATAGAACCTTCATGGTTTGAGATTTTTGAGTGAAACTTTTTTCACATGGTACCTATGAAGTTCTTCTTTTAAAAAATGTGCAACATTCGATTATCGACTTTCAGTTGTTTTTTTTATTCAGCTTAGACAAGAAAGATGGATACTTCGAAAATTCGAGTTATTTTTGGATACGAGTTCCGACGCGGAACTAACGCGGCAGAAACAGCTCGCAATATCAATGTTACGTTTGGAGAGGGGACTGCTAATGAGCGCACCGTGCGATTTTGGTTTAAACGCTTTCGTGATAGAAACTTTGATTTGAAGAACGAACCACGTGGAAGACCGCCCACACTGGTGAATAACAATGAATTGAAAGAGATGGTGGAAGCCGATCCGAGCCAAACTACCCAGGAATTAGCGGCATGGTTTAACATTACCTTACCAACAATATTGACTCATTTGCGTCAAATCAATAAAATAAAAAAATATGAGAAATTGGTGCCTCATGATTTGACTGATCTGCAGAAAGAAACGCGTGTTGAAACTTGTGTTGCCTTGTTGAATCGATACAGAAATGAAGGAATATTGGATCGAATTGTGACATGTAATAAAAAGTGGATTCTTTACGATAACCGTAAGCAAAAAATGCAATGGCTGACCCCAGGTCAAACGCCGCAACTGTGTCCTAAGCCTACCAATAAAAAGGTAATGGTAACTGTTTGGTGGTCTCAGCATGGTGTTATTCACTATAGCTTTCTCCGATCTGCTCAAGCAATAACGGCAGATGTCTACTGTGCTGAACTCCGAACAATGATAGCAAAACTAGCAGTGAAACAGCCCCGACTCATGAATCGATCTTCACCATTGTTGCTCCATGATAATGCGAGACCTCATACAGCACGAGAAACCATTTTAACTCTACAGGAACTACAATTAGAAACCATTCGTTACCCTCCGTATTCGCCAGACCTTGCTCCAACGGACTACCATTTTTTTCTTGATTTGGACAATTTTCTACGTGATAAAAAGTTTTCTTCTCAGGAGGCAGTGCAAAATGCTTTCACACAGTTTGTCGAATCTAGATCACGAAAGTTCTATCGCAAAGGCATAAATGACCTTCCTATTAGATGGCAGCAATGTATAGATAATAATGGTAATTATTATGATTAAATAAATACTTTAAATTTAAGAAAAAACGAATTTCAATTTTTCGGTACAAATCGGCAATTTCATACTTTAACCCCTAATACATATGTACTATTTATCATAAGCATAGTATTATCAGCCTATAATGTTCCCACTGCTGGGATACAGGCCTCCTCTCTGTGAGAGGGAATGGGCCGTAATCCACCACCACGCGGGCCCAGTTTGTAGATGTCAGATGTCTTCGATTTTTTGGTTCTAGGATATGCCGGTTCCCTAACAATGTTTTCCTTCACCGTTTTCAAAGCAGTGGTGATAAAATATCCCGATGACTAATGATAAATCATACATTTGCGTTAATTACATGTATTGCAAATAATATTACGGTGTTGTTGTGCCGTAAAGGTGAACAAATGTTGTTTACCTTATAGTATTTAATATTACATTAATCAATAGATAAACGAGAACTGATAACTGATATTTGGAGTGTCTATACTCGTATTTTGAAATATGACCTGCGAGGTAATAGCGTAACGCACTAAAAGTAGCAATGGCTTTCATTTTGACAGTTCAACAACATTCATTGCGTTATTTATGTTGTTGAGCAGACAAATTTTTCGGATATATGAAGCAATGGATTAGCAATATTTTTCAAAATGATTCAGATTGATAGTGTGTTACGCAATTAGGGTTCTGTGTGCAAATGGTCATCAGTAAAAGTAACTTGAAGGCAAAAATAGTATCCCACTGAAAACGACACTTGACACTATCTAGTTACGTATATTATATCACCGAATATCTAATTTCTGTGGGGCTTCACAGAAATCAGGATTGAGTATAATGTTCCCACTGCTGGGACACAGGCCTCCTCTAGTATCCCACTACTGTGGAAACGACACTTGACACTGTATATAGGTATGGAATACTTCATTTATATCACTCAATTCTGATTTCAAACATCCAACACTCCCATTTGTCACAAGCTACACTGAAAAACGTAGGAAATTTCAAATTTGTTCCACCCGTCGCAGAACGTCGCAGCCATATATACAATGCCTTAAATAAAAACTGCAACATCTATCCAATAACCAGGTTCAAATGCAAGAAACGTATTCAAGCATAGCTACAAAAACTAAATTACGACGACACTGAACATTTGCTTAAAATAACTTCTTAGACTCTCACTCAAACACATTCACGATGTCCATTCATTCACGATGTCCTTAATCACAAACACATACTTACACACACATCCTCAAACATAAACCATCATATACAGACCTTGTTCCCTCTATTTACTTTTATATTTTGTTTTATTTTTTGGCTAAAAAACATTTTTTTTTTTTTTAAATTTTATTTTAGATTTGTTTTGTTTTGTGACTCTAAACCGTACCACTACGCCTGACATCTCTCATGGAAATGAAACCTTTGTTAGAACAGTGGTACCCATAACACAACTTAAATCTTACTTTGGGTATCAGAGTTCAAAATACGCTAGTTTTAATTAATGTTCTTTTGGTAACATCATTTGTAGTGCAATATTACCTACTAGCTTATGCTCAATAAATAATTTTAATTTAATTTTAATTTCTGTGAAGCCCTTTGTAATACATGATATTCTTGAGTTTATGGTTCCATAACGATATCGGTTTTCAGAAATTAATTGCATATCGAATGAGATATGCAATAGCTTACATGATCACATGCAAGGTATGAAATAATACAACGTGATCTAGGTTGGATCCATATCCCAATAATTATGCAGCTTCAATTACAAATTGCTTGCTTGAATAGGGTAGTTGCCTGGGTAAAAAAAAAAATATTATACTTAGACCGTCAGTTAGATTATCGAAAAATAATGGACACGTACGTTTTTCTTTTGTCAATGAAACAAAAAATGACAAAGATAAAGTGCGTCAAAATATGGGAGTGGGGGTCGTGACGTCACGACATGCTAAAAAGTGTAGCAAGGCGTGACGTCACGCGGAACTTTAACGGGCGATATCTTGGTCATTTTTTTATGTAATTGACAAAAGAAAAAATACGCGTCCAATATTTTTTGATAATCTAACCGACGGACTAATTAGATTTCTTTTAGGAAACTAGCCTATTACAATCTCACAATCATACTGCTGAGCATGAGATCCTGGTTAAACTCCCAGGTCGGACAAGTGTTATTGGGTTTGTCAATCAGGAAATTTGCAATAGCAGCCCGGAGTCTGGATTTTTGCCCAGTTGCTGGCGATAGGCTCATCCCCTATTACGTGGGACTTATAACTTTAAACATGACTGGTGAAATATGGGAAATACTATAAGCAAACTCCTGTCTAACCCTTTGAAGATTACAGGCGTAATGTTATGCTTGTGTTTTATGTATTACTCAAAGTAAAGCTCTGGTTTTCAATGGCAGTCGTGAAAATCTGTCATTTACACCAGTGTTTTACATTAAGTCAAGTCCAAAGATCAAAAGATGAAATCGCTAGATTTGCTCACACCGTACTTAGTCACGTGAAAAAGTGTGGATACTGAGGAGAGTGAGCTCACAAATGATTAAATAGCGTTTCCATGACAATCAAGTCAAGTCTCTGCGTCATTGTGTGTCAAAGGTCATAATCCTTTCCCCAACTTGCCTATCCTTTTCCCAACTATGTTGAGGTCAGCTTCCAGTCTAACCAGATCCAGTTAAATACCAGTATATTACATGGAGCGACTAATTGTGTGTCAGAGATGTCAAATCGAAACAGAAACGCCTCTAACTTTTGACGCGGTAGGGCAAATATAACGACTTAAATCTTGGTCACTGTCATCATTTTCTTGACAGCAGTCACTAATGCCGTCAAGTTCGGCCACCGCTCTTAAAATTGAAGCTTAAGGAAGTACCATACTATTCTAAAACGAAAGTTTCTTCTAGTAACTATAATTAGATACTACGTGTGTGAGAGGGGCCCGTGGCTAAATAATAACAGCCGCACAGGTCGATCGATCAGGTTAAGCTACGCTTGCCGCGGTTGGTCTGTGGATGGGTAACCATGTTTACATACCGAGAACCCTCCGTGCCACGGAAAGCACGTTAAGCTGGTGGGCCCGCCTGTCATTCGTGGGTCTTTGACAGTCGTTACGGGTAGTCAGAAGCCCGAAATTCTGACAACCAGTCTTACCAAGGAGTATCGCCTTACCCAATAACTGGGTTGTGGAGGTCAGATAGGCAGTCACTCCATGTAAAATACTGAGGGGCAATTCTCGTAATTTTAAGAACGTTCACAGTCTGATCTCAGTCTCAATCTGTCAAAAAATACTTCTAATTTCCCTACATTTTGACAGTTTTTGACATTTGTTTGTCGCCGGGATGAAACTGCGACTAGATTTTGAACGTTTTAAAGTACGAGAATTGGCCTTCTGGTATTCAGCTGCATCCGGTCAGATTGGAAGCTGACCCCAACATAGTTCGGAAAATGGCTATATAGGCAGTTAATTTTTATTATTATTTATTAAATCAAAGCCAACACGGACCAATTATAAAATAAACTAATACAGGGAAAATTAAATTAAATACAATAAAATACAATTTAAATACAAAAATACAATAGCATACAATTACAAGTCAAAACAATTAAAACAATATTTCCACATTAGCCCGTACATGTACCATGTCACAGTGATACATGTACTGGCAGTCGAATCGCTGGGCGAAGGCGCTCAGGATACTGTTCGGGCTGACCCGCACCCTGCGCACCAGGAATGTGCACCGCTTGCGCATGGTTGTATAAAAACAATCTACGCGCGCTTCGGCGAACATCCCCGAAGCGCTACAGAAGTGAGGCAGCCCCAACAACACCCTGAATGCATTATTGTATTGGACGCGTAGAGCGCTGTACTGCTTTTGCGTATAATTCACCCACAGACTGCTCGTGTAGATGGACGTGCAAAATGCCCCGAACAGGGTGATCTTGACGTCTCTTGAACAGCGAGCAAATCTGCGTGCTATCATATTCGCACGAACAGACAGCGCTCTACGCTCCCTTTCTATGTCATTATCGTCTTTCAGATCCGGGGTTAGCAAGTGCCCAAGGTATTTAAATTGTTCTACCCTACTAAGGGGGTAACCATTCAATCTAACTTTAGGTGTTTGACTTAGGGACCTTCCCCGAGCCTGAAAGACCATCCACTCACTTTTATTTGTGTTGTACACCAAACCATGTTGTCCAGCCATATTGTCGGAGTTAATGATGACGAGGTGTGTTTTATTTAAAACCTTTTTCCTTGCTTCCATTCAAATTCTCTCCGTTGCTTCAAACAATCACCTAATCTCCCTGAAAACATTTTAAGTAACATAAATGCTTTTAGTTAGACATCTTAAACCTCGAAATTCAGAAACAATCTGCAATACTAAGTGGTATTGATGCTGTGTAATCTCTTATGTACTTTGCGGATTATTTTGTACTACATGCAAAGGCTCTGGTTGTATGTACTTATGTAAGTGAATGGCAAACACAGACCTTTGTTGAAATACATCTTTTTTGTACCTATTGATGTACTTCTATCACGGTCTTTGATGTTAGTGCTGGCCACGAAGTGGCTCTTGGCTGAATAATAACAGTCACTTGGGTCGATCGAAGATTTATGCTACGCTTACGGCAGTCTGTTCGTAGATAGGTGACCAACCATTAAATATCGAAACCCCTCCGTGCCTCGGTAAGTACGTTAAACCATTGGTCCCAGCCGTCAATCCTAGATCTTACCAAGGGGTATCGTGTTACCCAGTCACTGAGTTGTTTAGGTCAGCTAGGCAGTCACTTTATGTAAAATACTGGTATTCATCTGCATCCGATTAGGTTAGAAGCCGAACCCAACATAAGTAGTTAAGAAAAGGCTAGAAAGTTTGATTGAGTGCTAGACATAAATTAGCTGAACGGTGAAAGTAGATTTAAAAAACCGTTAATACACCGTTTTTTGGATGGCATTTGACTGGGTAAAAAAAAAAATATATTTAGTCCGTCAGTTAGATTATCGAAAAATAATGGACACGATTTTTTTCTTTTGTCAATCAAACAAAAAAGGACAAAGATAAAGCGTCAAAATTTGGGAGGTCGTGACGTCACTTGCTTGCAAAAGTGTTGCAAGCAAGTGACGTCACGCGGAACTTTAACGGGCGATATCTTTATCATTTTTTATATAATTGACAAAAGAAAAAATACGGGTTCAATATTTTTTGATAATCTAACTGATGGACTAATTAGATTTTTTTAGGAAAATAGCCAAGGTATTGTTAATCATACTCAATACTTTTATTGCATTCCAAATGTAGGTATTTGAGATATGTGCTACATAACTGCAACTTTTTTTAAATATATTTTTATTTAAAAGGGGTTTTAGCACTGAATGATAATTCGACCACTGCACCTGCCTCTAAATAACTGCCAGTGATGCCTATCTTTATGACGTAATCACTCAATTGCATTTTACGTCACCAGTTAAATAGGTACCCGACTTTTGCAGAGATAAATACATAGCTTAATTTGACACCACTTTACTCAAAAATCTTAACCAAAACCAGCGCCCTAATTGCACAACACACGATCAATCACAATCTGAATGATTGTGAAGGATATTGGCAATCCATTGCTTCATATGTTCGAAAATATTGCCTGCTCAACAACGTAAATAACGCAATGAATGTTGTTGAACTGTCAAAATGAAAGTCATTGCTACTGATAGTGTGTTACGCAATGACTCCGCAGCCTTATTCCAAGTCAAAAGCTAAACTTCATATAAAACACAAGAACAGCTGTTGAGCAAACTGTAACAAATATTCAACAACTGGACGTCTATTTGGCTTAGTAACTAAGTCGTCATACAATTTGTGAGGTGGATCTGAGCTGCTTATCTGACCTAAGCATTACCATATGTTACAGTTCTAACTTGTTGTTTCCTAAATACTGGGATAAGGAAACACTTGGTGAAATATGGAGCATCCATGTGGAGAAAACTTGTTTTTTTGTGAACATTGTCACTGGGTAGTCTAGACGAGACAGATATTGACATTTTGTCCCCGATCTTACACGGTATGTTTAGTTTTTCATCTTTTGAATGTCAAACGCTGAGAAATATTAAAAGGATTCCGCATGAATGATCACACTATGAGAACTTCTATTCAACATACAACTTTTCTTGGTTGGTAACAACTGACGAGTCAACTTAATTTATAGCCCCTGTTCAGCAAGTAATGGGTAAAATATGGGTGTACTCTACACCTTTACCTACCTCTTCAAGTAGCAGGCGTGATGTTATATTGTGTCGCCCCTGTTGTGCAGATGTGTCAACCTAAAATGAAGGCCCCAGCTTAATAAAATATTCTCACAACTCATTCACGGGCAAGGTGTGAGTATCAGTTACAAAGGTGACCAGGTATTCCACCTGGTCGTTAGAAAACACCGTTTTAACATTGGGCAGACCATTTTGCATCAAATATTCAACACATCCGCAAAAGGACCGTACACAGTATCTCATGTAAAAGGCACCGAAGCGGTTTTGTAAATAAGTGAAAAACGTTTTATGAAAACACAATCTGCTTTTAGGGTAGCAACGTGTGTTTGTTTTCCGAAAACGTTACATTGACGTCACATGCTCCAGATGGCTTATGGAAGAACGTGTTGACATAGTCTTATGAGGATTCTTTTATAAAAGCTTCAACAATGTTTAATTTTGATTTTGTATATTCGTGTAACTGCCAAAAAAATGCTAACAAAAGTAACTTTTATTAAAATTGCTGTTCCAATAAACGAATTGAAACCGTGCACAAAAAGGCTGCAAATAAAAGAGCAGCGTCGATTGGTGGTTTGATTACACAGCAAGCGCCGACGGGAATCACCGACAGTTAAATACAATTACAAACACTAACAGACGCCGTAAACTGCAGAGATGTATGACACAGACGGAATTGTCCCATTTGCACTTTAGTACCGCTTAAACTTTTGTTAAAGTACACGCTCGCTACAAACTAAATGTGTTTTCCAATATTCGTTCGTGGTGTTCGGAAAGGCGCTGCCGTGTCATTTGCCGTAATTGTACTAGTAACAGGCGCTTGGAGGCCTAACATTTCGCTTGCAACTGCCACCCATTTATGTTAGGTCCACAACATTGGGACAAATATTTTCCAACCCAAACTCATTTGCTTTAACACCGACAACAGTATGGAGATCTTCTAACACTGGTGCAATGACATTCCGCTTCGGGACGAAGCCGTTTCCCTACTCATTATCGTTAACAAAAGGATTGTAGCCAACTTACATCGCAGTATTTCCTTGACTATTATATCGTTCGTCGTTGATTTCAGTGGATTTCTTATATGCTTAATCATGTGCCATTTAATTACGGTCTAAATCACCAATACTAGAAGAGTGAATCTCGATTCATATACCAGAAATTGTATATTAGAAAGGGGTACCGTCACTGCTGCTCGTAAGACAAACATCCATCCGTATAAGAATCAATGTTTTATTCTGCCTCATGCAATATCTGAGGGCTTATACGTATTGACAGCAAAGATGTATTACATTTCTCCAATTATGCGGAAGGTCGATCAGTGACAAGAAAGAAACCAATCGCACGATGATATTTCGACGGCTTCGTGATCTTGAATAAGAAATATTATTTTTCATTCTCATCTGACCGGAATACGGCAGCCCGTCTACGCTATTTCATAAAGCACTTCTTACTTGACAAGACTATTATGTTTCAATGTGAAGTGGAAAACATTTCGTTTTGCTTTTGTCGTTATTGATTTATTTTGTCGTAACATTCAGATTTTTGCATGAATCATTCAACGTATTGTTATTGTGAGCGCCCGTCTCTACTGTTATAGGTAATATTTGTGCCTTTTTGTACGTTAAAAAAAACAGTTTTCTGCCATTTGTTTTTCTGCGACCTAGGTTATTTGTTTAATCGACAAAAGACCTCCTCTCCGGTATTTCGCCTGCCCTATCTACTGCAGTTCCGGCAGATATATCACGGCATTTAACGCCGACGTTCCCCCGTGTGTCCTCCATAAACGCGCACACAGCTATATGCGGTACTACAGCAGGCTGCATAAAGCTTACCTGCGCCTTTGCACCCGGTATAAAATATTTGACGCTGTGAGCTCCAAATTTCATAAAATAAAATAGAAAAATGTTCTGGTGCTTGAGAGTCAAATTGTTTTGCTACCAAATGTGAAAACGACTTTGATGTGTTCAGAAATTGAGCTTAATGGAAAAGTCTCAATTTGCATTGTGTTGGTGATAAAAGAATGCAAAATGTTAAATGACTCAATATGAATTCAATTTCTGTCGGCTATGAAAACGCGTACTAACATACGAGAAATTGAACGCGATAATATTATCACGCCAACCCTGTATCTCCTCATTGTTTAAGTGTAGGCATAATGTACATCATTTATTTTAACACCTTTAAACATAACTTTAACGTCCCTCCTATATTCAGCAGCACAGTTTACAACAAACAAAAGGTTTTAATGTTGACTGCCCGTAGTCAGCCTCTTGGGCGCAATTTTTCCTGACCCGCCAACTCGAGCCTACGATTACTTGACTTTAGTAATCCCTGTACACGAATTTGATCTTTGTTCTTTCCACTCTAACCCTGTTCACAGTTCATTAATTTAATCTACTACTACAACACATCATTTCATTCTACTTAACGACACACAAGTACTCGCTTTAATTAGTTACTTTGATCCGTAAATTCTCTGTAGAAAAATTTACTAGGATAGCTTAAATATAAATTCCCTCGCTCCATGGTCTATCGTAGCTGAGCTAAGAGAAATAATATAAAAAATCCGCCCTGGCAGCGCCATTTTTCTTTAGCCTGGCGCTTATTTAGCTTTAATATGTTCCTTTCTTGCTGTACCTAAAAGTTTATGAGGCTTCGTGTTTGATTCTTAAGCGGCATCGTGATGAAAACTTTTGAGATAGCGTTGCAGTGTATATTTTCGTGTAATTTTCGCGTACATTTTGTCACTGCTTTGAGGCACGTACCTGTAGCTATACTTTCCACTTTTTGAGTTGAAACACCTGTGTTATACGTTAGCTTAGGAAAGTTAATGTAATATTTTAATTAAGTTTCTTGTTGCTCTGTTTTTGCATATGTGTACTCTTTTTACGTAAGCTGGGTAAACTCAATTCCCAGAAGAACCAAGTCTTTCTTTGCACTACAAATATTTTCTAAAGCCATCCAACTAAGCTGAATGTGCTGGTCGTAGCCATTCTTCCAACGTAATAGCTCAACTGGGTCACATTATGTGCACTTCTTATCTCTGAACAAACGACCCGATCCCAAATGGCTTCACTAAAGTAAGTCAAAAAATTAATCCAACTTTACGTAGTCAATATGACGCACAAATTCCCTACATTCGACAAACAATAGATGGTTCATTAATATTGTGACGATGCCCCGTCCGCCTCATCTGACCTCGTTAATCAAAACTAATGTCAGAGATAAAAATATTTCCCACTTTTGCTGAAACTGGGAAATTACTCGTTATAGTTTTTCTGATGATTTTGATCGCTGAATTAGCTACTTGTATTGATTTGTGTGACGGTTTGATTGGATTTACTTAGGTAATTACCTGAGAGTTTCTGAATACGTAAACATAAGATCGTACTGCCTGATAGATACAAAGTTGCCTTGAAGTTCAAATCAAATCAAAAGTCATTTATTCAAATTAGGCTGAGAATCAGCACTTTACGAACGTCAAAATTACATAAAACAGTCCCCAAAACGCCCGCCTTTCGCTTGATATGACAATATACTTACCATTGGGTATACACAAAATCTTATAAGTTACATAGCATATATGAATATATCTACCCAAAGGACGTGCCTACTTCGTATTAGGGCGTCCTTCTTCAGTCCACACAAGCAATATAGCCTGAGTGCAGTGTTTTCTTATCTAAAGTCAGTAGTTAGCTAGAGCCAACTAATTAGAGACTGAAAGCTAACGAGCCAGCGATTTTAGCTACTTTTTATCGTTGAAATGAAAATAGTATTCCCGCTTTGACATTGTACTTTGTGCTGTTTTAAAAGCGAAATAAGGAAATTTCACTCTGTGAAACAATAATTATGAAAATGAAAAACTAAACTAATGAATATAAAACAAATTTATTACTATAATACATGCTTCTTAATAAAACAAATTAAAGATAAAAAGCTACACTCTGAACTAATTTTTAAAACTAACACCGAACAACCAAAGAAGGGTTAAGACCTCTCCGTAGAGGAAATGATATTTGTCTCGCGAGAACACGTACAAATTACGGAAAGAAAACTATTACATACAAAAGGGCACATATGTTCAACAAACTACAACGTTAACAAATATTTAAAACTCAGTTAAAATCTTTTATTATTGACAACATTTAAATCCGGCCCTGGTATGTCTTTAATTTACCCACAAAATTTTGACTTTTGTTTCGCATGACTCCTTTGCTGGTGCTACCTTCAGTGTCTTGACATGTACGTTAGTTATTGTTGTCTTCTTTTAATATTTGCGTGTCCGTACGCTCATGAATGTCATCATTATTCTATACTTAGTTAAAATATTTCTCATTAAGTGAAATTTGTAGTAAATTTCTTTTGAGTAAATAAAGATTATTTTAACCACAAAAAATAAATAATGAAAAAGTGTTTATTTACAGACATAACCATTTTACAATACAGAAGCAGCGGAGATGAGCAACAAAACAGTCTCATAGTCAAAGTTGTTACAAAATCTGCTGAAAAACGAGTTTGACAAAACTGGTTTGGTTCTCGTCCACGTAGCCTTCTGACTGTACTCACTAACATAAATACTATAAACTTACGGAAGATTCAAAAGTGATTTACTCGTAAAGTATTGGTAGATATTTCATGGTGTTACGAATAGTATTTTCATAACCATAAAAATATGAAATAGGTCTTTCCAAGATGCAATTTTTATTTTACACCAAAACTGCTTTATAATTTTGCGTATCTGTTGGTAAGGTATTTCGTCGTGAATGTACTATGTTAGTATTCTCGTTGACGGCTTTATACATATAAAGAGTGGGCCATAAATCTGCCTATAGAGCCAGATTATTACAATATTTAGCTTCAATCTACCCTGGAGAACCCTTGCGCCCAGAGGAAGGACGTGATAAAGGTTTGACACCCATCCTTACGCTTTTTTATGCAATAATTTCGCAGAAAAACTTTCTCAAAAAATCCTATCTTTTTCTTAGCAATTTCATGCAATTGTCTCAATCTGCGAATTCATATTTTTATGTAATTAAAACATTTTCATAGTGGATTAATCATTCATAGAGCTGATTTTTCTAACGCCAGATAATTTTATCGGATGAATAATTTTGAATTTTTGACAGTTCTTCCATACAAACACTATCAGACGTCAAATTTATTCCACGAATACAAATTGTCTGTCGATTGAAAAATCAACCCTTAATCAGATAGGTATGTAGAAAATAAATCAAAGAAATAAAATATGGAAGATTTATATAAAAGGTATCTTCAAAGACAATAAACAGAATATTAATACTATCAAAACCTAAGACAAAAGTACCTAGACAGAGGTATTACGTTTCTAATCAGCTCTAAATTACATCTAGTCTGATAAATATCTAAGAGAACGATTTTGGTATATCACTTATGAATGACAATAAAGACTTTAATGCCTTTCGTAAGATACATTTATGTTTTGAGTGGGCATTAACGGATCTGCTCAAGTTTACAGTGAAATATTATATATATACATAATTTATATTATAAGCTGACATAATTTATAGTCAATAGTCAGATATTTTTTTTCGATGAATAAATATTGCCGTTCAACAGCTTTTGTAGAGAAATTATGTCAAAATGATATATTCTTCAGATATAATTTACTACTATTAAAAAATCAGCCCTTAGGTACAGTAAGAATATTAATATGTACTCATGTGCATTTAATCAGGTTTTAATCGACCACTCCGCCTCTGCTTCGGTCGGTTTTTACAACCTGACAAAACATCGAGATTTCTTTATTATTTTAAAGTTTATTTATTTATTTATTTATTTTACCATTTATGTACACACATATATAAACAGACAATGAAAAACAAAACAGAAAAAATAGGTACAGAGGTGATGCTTATTTCATAAGAAATCTCTTCCAGCATACCTGAGATAGGACAATAGATACAGAGATGTAGACAGCGTGTGATAGAGCAAAAGAGACAAAAATAATACATAGAATAAAAAAAGAAACAATTCACTTAAAAACTAAACAAGAATTACGAGAATATATTAACATACATACAAATAAACATACATAAATACTTCTAAAATAAATATTACAAGAATGATAATAATTATATCATACTCAAAATAATAAATACATACACAACTATGATGAAGTGGACAGATAGTGTTCTTTCACTCTTCTTTTAAAAACCGCAATAGTTTAATATTAATGTGTTATACAAATAAACCTTCCGGAATTAATTTCTTAAATCACCGCATCAGAATCAATCGCGGAGTTTAGCAGAACAACTTGGTCACACAGACAGACACGAAAAGCGTCTTCAATTTATAATTATATAAGTATAATTAGGTTCGACCAGAGTCCCTATTCACAAACATTATACACATAACTATATAGGTACCTAGGTACAGTATTCAATCGTATGGTACCAACAGAAAACTGAAACAAAATGTACTGTGAGTAAACCTGAATTAACTGTAGCAGGGTTGTTAAAATCATGTAACGTCTTTACATCACCGCTGCTATATTATCACTCTTTCCCGTGCCTCCGAAAGCACGTAAAGCCGTTGGTTCTGCGCCTGATCTGTCTCTAGTCGTGTCGGATTGCCGTCCCATTGGACTATGAGAGTAATGGAACAGAGAATGCACCTGTATTTGTGCATACACTTGTGCACTATAATATCTCCTGCGAACCTGACTAATCTCCGTTGAGATTGGCCACCATGACCGAAATCGGTCAAGGGGATTATTATTTCTAAAATACTGTTTCGTTCAAACAAAAAAACCTAAAAATTTGAAAGCTCATTCTAAACTCGCTTGACTGTCCGAATGCACCCAGAGTTATTTCATTACCAGCCTGCACTACATAAGGTCGACTTTAGCAGACAACCTACATTTATTCAAGATTCAGAGTAATCGACAATTAGATTCACTACGATAACTTGCTTTTAAAATCAGAAAATCGAATGCAATTTTCTTTTAACAAATCTAATACATCTACCAACCAGCCAGTATCTTGTTTAAAACTACAAAGCAAAATAAACCTCTTTGTAATTTACGTAAACAGATGTTACGTACTTACGGATATTAAATCCGTTCGGATCTCGGCTCAGTTGAACGCAGTCCAACAAATATTCTATCCTTTTATATCTGTTTTGACTTTGCTCTGAGTTGAGTTATTGAGACTTGAATAGAATTCTTTGTTGTAATGATTTATTCTTTCGATCATCGGAAGCTATTATATTATATATAAGCTATCTATTCTATATAAACACATACACGTATAATCAGCCTATAATATTCCCACTACTGGGACACAGGCCTCCGTCCCTGAGAGGGAGTGGGCTGTAATTCACCACGCGGGTCCAGTGCGGGTTGGAGGATGTCACATGTTTTCAAAATTTTGGTTCGATGACATGCTGGTTTTTTCACGATGTTTTCCTTCACCGTTTTGAGAGCAGTGGTGATGAAATAATTTACACAAAGTAAAGTGCCTGCTTGGGTTCGAATCCACGACATACAACCTTTACCACTGGGTCACTAATATTCTTGTATTGTATGTAGTATGCTAGCATTATTACGTTTTAAGGCACAATTTGAACAAAGTAGAAAGTTACCTAGGTATGGCTTTCTACTTTGTTCAAATTGTGCCTTACTTACTACTACTTACTACTAACTTACGTTTGTACCCGTTTTCTATAGTTTGGTCCTGCATTCGAAAAAAAAGGCATCATGTATAAACACACCAAATACAAATACTATGTAACAAAACCATCCCCGAAGGAACAATACATATTCGTCATTTCTAAATATATCTAGTGAACAGTAGACTTTTCTGGGAATATGACGTGAAAAATTGCTTTTAAGTTTTTCCCGCTAATGGCATAAAGTTCATACCGTCTTTTTTTTGTTCAAAACCACCTGCCTGCTCTGTTTTAGCATAACCTACGTGCCTGCGTTACGAGGCGACAATATACACTGTCGGCCAAATAAATGTGGCACCATCTTACAAAGTAAATGTTGGGTTAAATCGAGGATCCCTTTCTTATGCCGATACTTTTCTAGGTTAACTGTAGTAAAGAAGGTAGAATGGCTATTGTCTCTCGGATCGGAGGGTTCCGAAGGGTGACACGACCTGTCGATTCATTTGTGGTATTGTAATGTTTTTACCCCAAATTGCGGTATTCCGTGGTGCTTTTACGATGATTTACGATTTCACTCGATTGCTACTAAAATGATCGCACAATTTACAGATACACAAAACTCTACTCACCCAAGATCCATGTGAAAAATAAACAATGCACACACGAGGAAGGAAAGTAATTGCTACCCACTTGACTTACGTTGCGAGAAATATCAAGTGAAAATTGAGTTCATTTTTACCGTCACTGTTTATGAGCCCCGTGGGATTGACATCTCGAAATATTACCTGTTTCAATACATACATAACTGTGTCTACATAAACAACGAAGATGTTTTCTGTGAAAATGTTGAACGGGAAGCGTCTGGCTCATAACTGTGGCAGGTTAAGCTCCACTTGTCAAGGTAATGTCTGGCCTCCAAAATCACGATAAGCCGTTGGTCTAAGTTGTCACACAAACATAAAAGCAGTGCCAATAGTTGCGGTCAGAACATCTATCTAAAATATGCTGGGCACTGTATTGATTACTGATACTGGACAGGAAGGCTTTTGCACCTGGCGTTTGTCGGACGTTTACTCAGCGTAGACTTAAGCGACGTATTATTTCGTTGATTTGAATGGAATGACGTTGCTGGTAAACATTTGTAAAATTTTATTGAAAGAAACCAGCGAAGTGAGTGTCGGAACGCGCACAAAAAAGGATTTTCCGTAGTTAGGATGAATTTATACCAAGAACAAACTTAACTTTGTAGTTGAAAAAAGGTTTTACCATACATCGATATACGTCACTGTCAATTCTCCAACTGCAAATGTAAGTTTGAAATCGCATAAAAAATGTGATAAACTGCAAATTAATTATTTTCGAAGCTTTACATGTACTTGTGCTGCGAGACCTTGCTTCTTGCTAAATTTCATGTTTCTAGGTCAACGGGAAGCAAAATTATAGGTTTAGTTTTTTTGCGACTATCAAAATATACAGGCTGATTTTTTAAAGACCAGCCAAATTTAAGGATGTGGTACAGACCATCAAACTGAACAACTTTCTCCATGGGACCAACATCGTCATCGCGAATAAAAATTCAGCCGTCCCATACATTTAGGTCGAGTAGGTATTGAAGTTTTCTATGGGACAGTTGATAAAATTTTCGCGATTACGCTATTTGTCCCATGGAGAAAGTTGTTCAGTTTGATGGTCTGTACCACATCCTTAAATTTGGCTGGTCTTTAAAAAATCAGCCTGTATAACAAAAATATTTTTTTATTGCGTTGACTTAGAAGCTTGATTTTTTCAGATCTTGAATGGATCATAGACCTACATATTTTTTTTTTTTTTTTTTTTCAACTTGGTTCCTACACGCATTCCTGAGAAAGAGGGTCTTGACTGACAGACAGACGAACGGACAACGAAGTAATTCTTTAAGTATTCCGTTTTTTCTTTTTGAGGTACGGAACCCTAAAAAACAAGATGGCGGTGTGTCCTGGTTAGGTTAGAGAAATCAATCAAACAAAAACATATTGCTGGCTAGTCATTGGACCTGATGTCGGCTTTCAAAATAATCGTCATGTTAGTTTGCCTCTAGCCGTAATAAATAGTCATGTACTGCTTATTCAAGATAAACATTTACAAACTGTAGCGTAGTTCCTAGAACAAAATGAAGCCTAGATCACGACTAGATACTGTTGTACATTTCGATGAACAAAAATTACTAGGTAGGAACAGTATATTTAGAGTTACTTTGAAGGTTGTAAAAACGGATTTTGTTACAGTTTTTAGCACCGTTAAATAACGGCTTACTAAGACGGGTTTCGTGTATTAATTTTATGTATGCAAGGCCGCTAGCGGGCCGCTAGTGTACCATAAAATGTATCATGTCATCACTCGGTAAAAGCATTTTCATTTTTCGTGTAGGTACATGAAAGGATAATGTTGGCGAAACCATAATATATCATTTACTTCCACTTACTTGAAGAATAGTGTCTGTTATTATAATGTTTATGGAATGTGAATGATATTATATCTACCGTAGACTGATTTATTGTTTCAACAAAAATGTGGAGTACCCTTTCTCACAGAGACTCTAATAAGCCAAACTTGAATGATACTTACAATTCTTTGAAAGATTGCCATGTTGAAAAAAAAGAAAGAAATGATGAAGAAAAATTTCATTAGCAGCGACTAAAAGGTTGTTGAGACGGTCTTAGTTTTTGACCCGGGAAAGTCATAAGTAGTTTTATTATTAACCCAGATAACAACGAAAAAAGATTGTTGGCGTTGCCTTTTAACTAGTTTATATAACACACTTTTAGGTACTTTGCTACCCGGAGTCTGGACACAAGAATGTTAAATGAGGAGGAGTTGTCTTCACACAAAGCGGTTCTTGCAAGAAAGGATTGTTCCAAAATGTAGAAAGCTTTTGTTATGGACTCTTATTTTACATTAGTATGATATAATTCAGACTAGTATTTTAGTTCAGACCTTACCATATTTGAAAGAAAGAAAATACATTTATTTAGCACAGACTAAAATACACACCATACACCAGATACATACATCTGAGTTTGACATTTTAGTTCTTGAATTAATTTCAATTTTAAAATTATAAAATAAAAATATTTTTTGGTTTCTAAAGTTTCTTATTTATAAATTGGGTAAATGCTTATTCTAGGTTTTTTTTTTGTCTTATTATTAATTATTTTCAATGTTATGGAAATATTTGTACGCCGATACTTACGGCTAAACATGACAATTAAATATTTGAGAAATTCCAAGTGCGGGACGTTTTATAAAAAAAATAATTAAAGAAATTTAATCTAAAGATATCAACAAATAAAAAACGAATAGATAGTATAAAGTCCGATCTAAGAAAATAGCAGGAAAGTGTGCCCCACGACTGCACCAAATACCATACAGTATACATAACCTCACGCTTCCCCCCATGGGGTTAGGCACCAATACTATTTTGTTTTCAAGCCTCACTCTTCCACTAATTACAACTGTAAGTCTATGTACTTAGGTATACTCGTACTTTATTTAATTGACTCTCTTTTGCTCTGCAAATATTTTCTAGCCTACAATCAAGGGTTATTTTTATATTTCAGTTTATGCTCCATCATGAGACGCTATTACTCCATATTACGCCCTGCTGCGTTAAACCAAGTAATCACTGGGAGACCGGTTGCCTTTTTCATTTCATACGGGATTTATCGTGGTAAGGCATGCCGCTCGTAAGTTATGGTAGGAAAGTAGATATGGCCATAGTTTCATAGACTAGCGTTTAATATTAAAGGAGAATATATGATGAGTCGTCAGTTTTATGCGCTGCTGATAAAACTACATCAATATTTGTAAAATACGTAATAATTAGCCGTTAAACTGGTGAATCATTGTCAAAATAACAATTATGTTGAATTTTTATGTTGGCGAAACAAGAAAACATCAGTCATGAGAAATAAATAAAGGGAGTTTCACCTTTAATCCCCCCCCCCCCCCCCCCCCCCCCCGACTGGTATAAAGAAATTAACCGTCTACCTATAACTGTTCATAAAATACAGCCGGCTGACAGACAGACGGACGGACAGCGGAAGCTTAGTAATAGGGTCCCGTTGGCAGTTGGCACCCTTTGGGTACAGAACCCTAAAAAGGTATTCGTATTATCTTCTAAAATACAGCTACGAAATGAGGGTCGTAATAATTTTTCGGATTAGCGTTTAAAAAAAAAGTGTTTTATGAATTTCACAGTCCTCAAGCGATCCGTCAACGTTAATACTTTCTAGCTCTGCACATTCCTCGTCGCTGTCATAGTGTCCCAACTTTACAAGGCTCACGTGGGGACACCCGTGACGGCTGACTGATTCTTGTTGAGAACTGCGACATTCCCGGCTGTGTACGGGAATATGAATTTGAACAAATATTTCGTGTATTTACTCCAGAGGTAGCTCCTTTGGGACAAAGTAAATGTAGTAAAAAGGTACATAAAAGTATTCGTTGTAGTCCTTATGGAAATGTTTGTGTGATTTAGGACGCTTTCGGATAGAATGTTATTGGATGTTTTGCTTTGAGGTTGGATATGAAAATAACAACGAGAACAAAAGATTTCTAGATTTCTAACAGAAGCAAAGATACCTGAAAACCATTGAAGATATAGAACTGGATAAATTGTAATATATAATTGTAGGTATATCAGATAATTCATGGATTAGGTATAAATGTCATCTGAAACAATTATTCAAAATCAAATCATTTATTTAATGTGCCAATGACATATGTTTTTGGTAGGCATAGCAAATGGCTCGATTGATTGTCCGGAGCTACTCAGCAAAATACTTGTTCGCACTAATCAAAATAACCTACGCAGACGACCTCTGCTGCAGGCACCATGCGCATCGACTAATTACAGACGCAACGACTTCTTCATTCGTAGTGTAAAAGCCTTCAATAGTTTACCATCGCACCTGGAGATCGACCTTTTTTGCACCAACGCACACAGTATTACAAGGAATATTTTGGAGATAGTCATGAATACCTACTAAATGCTCTTGTGATTTAACTGTTTTGATGTTGCACGACTCTACTAATTATTTTTTTATTACGAGTATAACCTTTTTAATTTATTTTTTATTTTTGCTTTTCTCTTCATTTGCAACTCGCTGTTATTTTATTTTATTTGGGAAAAAGAACGATATTTCTGTTAACGAACATAATCAACACAAAGTACTTGTAACAAGCAAATTTTCCTGCCTACGAGTAATTTTTTATTGTATGTAAGCTTTCTGTAAGAATAAAGAATAATTTAAATAAATGGTACTTTTTAATGTCAAAATTTGCAATAAAATACAATTAATTCTAGTTGCCCGATCCCAAAAGTTTTTTTTTTTTTTTTTATATTATAATTCACAAAACTGAAAAAACAAAACGCACAAGAACCTCCATAGTTATTCCTTTAAAATGTTTCAATGTTAACATTAACGGCTAACAAAAAAAAATCTAAAATACGAAAGGCAACTTGCAAAATACATAATTGTATTGTGTGGAAAAGAGAGAGGGAGTCATTTGCTCTGCAGTGGTGTCCGACTCAGGCTATTTAGTTAGTTTTTTTTTTTGATTTCTAAATATAAATTGGCTTATAACAAAACAACCTGAAAATAATTTATCATAAAACAATCTATCTTCTCCGCTAGATCACCGACCACAGAATAACTGGAAATCCCTGCAACTATTTCCTCTGTTACAAAAACAGGGCTAGTATTTTCATGGCAACAATAACATTCAGTTTATGTAAATCACAGAGCGAGTGACTGCTAATATCCGGGGAATAAATAATGTTCCAGCGGTTTCCACAAATCCTTTTCTCCTAACGGAATGGCGTAATTTTAGGAGATTGGGCGAAAGAGTCTGTGAAATATTGATTCGACTTACCCATTGTTTATTGCTTAGGACTTGATTGATATTTATAATGCTACGCGTTTGATGTTTGTTTATCGAGGAATATGTGCCTTTAATAAAAAATACGATCCCTTTTTTTTTGGCCGGATTTGTAATCTGTTCTGTACAAGAGCTAGCTTTTATTTCGCACAAAATGTTTTTGGATGATGGAATATTGGTTCGACGTGGATAATGACGATTATATCCGTTGTTATTTGTATTCGGAAATTGATTTTGATATCAATAGAGCTGAAAATGTATAGAAATATTAGGTTTTTCATCATGTCATGACCGCGTGTCTAAAGAAAAGAGAAAACCCCGGTACTAGAGTGCTTCCGCAGTATTTGCGAATGCATCCATCGATGATTTCTTCGCCTTCATAAGGAAATGAACTGCGTCGATGATGAGCAGGGTCCGTGGCAGCACAAACACTATCCTCAGATCGTTAGTGTGCAAAATTGATAGTTCATTTTCTGTGTGTTTGGCAGATGTAGGTACACCTGCACAGAAATACTACGAGGTATGAGGACGAGTCTGATGCCGAAAATATAGTTCTTAGAATTTTTGACCGTTTGTCTGGATGTATGTTCCGGATTGGCGCAAAAACGGCTGAACGGATTTGGATGAAAGGCACACAGATAGTTTATAACCTGGATTATTACATAAGTTACTTTTAATCAGAGTAATACGTTCCCGTAGGATATTTTCAGACATCCACGTGGGCGAAGCCGTTGCCTAAAGCAAGTTTCTAAGTTAAGTTCTACAAACCTGACGACTTTCTCTCTCTTAATTATTCACACCCTTTCATAGCAAAGGTATGCAGGTATGCAAAGTAATCTTCTTTGCTGATCCTAAGGTTCCCAGCGTTTTTTCCAGGGGTATTTTGGTTTGCATGGTTTTAAATACATATAGTATTTTATGAGAATTAATGTGATGTCCTGTACTTTTACCATAGCGATTTTACTATAAAGTTTGTAGCGGTATCTACAACGCCACATGCGAACAACTCGTCATAATGACATCACGCAAATCCTGCATCTCGCAAGCAGAGTTTACCGCGCAATTAGCATATTTACAATTTCCCAACATCAATCGTTGGGCAGTTGCCCGCCAGACCCAACACCCGTCTGGTCGGAGGATCCTCCCTTTTCTATGGAGGATGAGTGAACTTTACACCCTGTTCCTCATACCTCTATAAGTTTATGTCGATACGAGAGGAGAAAAAATGTCTTTCTTATTTTAACATAACATAACATCACGGCTGTACTCCCCGAAGGGTTCGGCAGAGGTGTACTGAAAATACATCCACATTTCGCCAGTTATGTTTAAGTCGCATGTAATAGGCGACGCCTATTGCCATCAACCAGGCACAAACCGTGACACCGGGCTGCTACTGAGAAACAGGAAAAAAAAAACGGTTTGCACTCCGGGAGTGTCGGCAGAAGTGAAAACTTGAATATTAACGTTGTGCATTTTTGATATCTTAGAATGCGGTCTACTCTCCCTCCGTCTTACGAATTTTCGATCAGGTCACGTGTCCTGACGCGAGTTTAAAATTTTTTACCCATCACAACAAAAGTGCACAACGCCGCTAAAGAAGTTTTCACTCTCCCTCCGTCTTACGAATTTTCGATCAGGTCGCGTGTCCTGACGCGAGCTCCGTCTTACGAATTTTCGATTAGGTCACGTGTCCTGACGGGAGTTTACCATTTTTTACCCATCACAACAAAAGTGCACAACGCCGCTAAAGAAGTTTTCACTTCAAAAACCCTAAAACACTTTACCCGGCCCTTGAATCGAACCCAGGACTCACTACTCAGCAGTAGCGCTTGCGATCACTACACCAACGAGGTATTTAACATTATAGCATATCTATTACTGTATATCATAATAATATCCCTTAACTACAAATGCGACCTAATTCAAAATATTACAGTTAACTGGAATCCGCCCACTTTGATCAATAGTACGGCGTACTGTTCAGTTCATTATGATTAGCGCTCGACACTCATTAATTAATATCTCGTTGTTATTGTCAGTGATCATCGTGCGCTACTAATATATTATAGATCTAAACCCAATTCAATCCTGATGAGGTGCTACTCGTATTTCAAAATGTAAAATGTAATGTGTGGCTAAATAATTACAGTCGCCCGAATCGATCAATCAGGTTAAGCTACGCTTGTCGTGGTTGGCCTGTGGATGGGTGACCATCTTCACATACCAAGACCCCTACGTACTTCGGAAAGCAAGTTAAGCCATTGGTCCCGACTGTCATTCGTGGAACTTTGACAGTCGTTACGGATCTTCAGAAGCCCGAAAGTCTGAAAACCAGTCTTACCAAGGCGTATCGTATTACCCAGTTACTGGGTTGTGGAGGTCAGATACTCAATACTCAAATCTTTATTGCATTCCATATGTGTTACATAGATGGTATATACAAGGTAGAAGATCAATATGGACCCTGTCGGGCACAGCAAAATAAAAAGCAGATAGACAGTCTCTCCATATAAAATACTGGTAATATTCAACTGCATTTGGTTAGACTGTAAGCCGACCCCAACATAGTTGGAAAAAGGCTAGGCATAAAGACTGTAAGCCGACCCCAACATAGTTGGAAAAAGGCTAGGCATAAAGAAAAAGTATTTATTGCGACTCCTACAGGAAGATCATAAACCTAAACTAAACTAAACACAATCAAAAATTTAAAAAAAAACCACCAAGTTGTATTAAGACACATTTCAATTAAGTATGTAGTAAAATGACTCGCCTGCTTTCTTTGGTGTATTTTTAATTGCCCTTGAAGGACTGAAGGTGCCTTCAAAGGTGGACTTGGACAATTAAATGTGATTGTTTTTTGCTTCGCTTTGTACGTTTCCATGTACATAATTAAAAGTTCAACGAGATTCAAAATTAATTTGACAATGTCAACAATACAATTAAGCTCCTACTTTTTTGTGTTGACGGTACAATATACTAATAAATTGTGAAAAATAAATATTTCAATTAAAACATTTATGTTAATTTATGGGGAACTAGCTTTTGCCGCAGCTTCGCCCGGGAGGAGGTCGGCAGTTATCCCATAAGTATCCTTTATTAAGACAAAGGATACTTTTTACCCAGGCAGTACAATCTGGGTTAGGACCCAGATCATGGTTTACATATGTGGCAAGTTTTATCAAAATCCGTTTAGACGTTACGGCGTGAAAAGGTAACAGACAGACAGAATTACTTTCGCATTTATAGTATTAAGTATCGATTCCTAACAAAATTCAGTAGTGGCAAACCCCTAAATGATTGCTATTCGTATATTCGACGGTTATTTCCAATAAAGAAAATGTCTTTATTTAAACTAGGCTGAGAATCAGCACTTTTTGAACGTCAACGATACAAAAGAAAGCCCCCAAAACGCCCGCTCTTCACCACTTCCTAGTCCTTTGTCTGGGAAAAAGAAGTGGCGCAACAAACTCCCCAGCAACACAAACCAAATCACACCTCGATATTAGGCCAGCCAATCTATTCTGTAAAAATCTCACGTGAAAACTCAGGTGAATTAAGCTGTCAATAGTGAAAATCCTCACTTGAAGCTCACTTCACCTTAGTGATCACGGTGAGATTTTTACAGAATAACATGGCTGATTCACATCACAATACATAAATCTCATAAAGCTTCTCACACACAAGGTTTCATCTCAGCCTAATTGTCGCGCCACGTCGCATTGTGCGAGCTATACAGCAAGCCATGACAGCTATGACGAATCATAGCTGTCATGACTAATCCTTTCTCCGCAGGTAAGACCTTCCCCATGTAATATGCATGGGTGTAATTTCACTTACGATCCCTAGTCGGTTGCATTTGATTAATGATTCATTAGTGTTTGCGATAACACTGGTTCTATAAACGGCAGCGGGTAAGGCAGTTTACATATGGACAGCTTTTGCAGCAAGCCTGTTACGCGTCTGCATCGTTCAGCAACATTATGTAGATAAAAATGTATTTTAACATTAGCCAAAGATCGCCCAAGACAGGGTTTGGAAGAAAAAAGGGGAGGACTTTGCCCAGCAGTGGGACACAAAATACGCTAACAAAAAAAAAAAAATTGGGAATATCATAAAAAACAACATCAGGATTTTGCTTTACCAAATTGCCAACGAGAAAGAGAACATAGCCTACGTTGGAGTCCATTCAGTATCCTGGCTTTTCCGAAACCGCAGATGAAATACAAACTATCACGTTCAATCTCGAGTTTTAAAGTCATGTTAGACACGTTTGTAAAGAACGGAACATTTTTACGTTAATGGCTATACAATGGCATCAAATTAGTCCCGCAATTGTGTTCCACTTCTCAACCACTGTATACTGTGGCACCCTAATATACCGGGTGGACCAGCCCTACGTGTAAATTGCATGCGACGCGATATTTTGTGTTGATTTGTGTTCAGTTCGGTTGCACCCTAAATTAAGTACGTCTATCGTGAAACTTGTGTGTTTATGTGTATATCTGTTTGTGTGTGTGTGTGCTATTCGTGTTTGATTTTGAAGTGAAACGTTTTATCGCAGGCGGTTCGCCTACTATACGTAAGGTCGTACGATTACGTTTACGTTTGAATGAAATAGGTTTATTGCGTTCGAAGTTCTGTAAATTAAACAAGGCCTTGCGTAGAAGTTTATTTGATAGTACCTATTTTACATTTATCACTCGGTAAAGCAAGGCGTAACATTATGAGTATTAAGACTGCCGCAGGAAGGCGCAACTCACGGTGCGACGCGATTCTGGTAGAACAATTTCCATTAAGTTTTCATAGAAATTGTTGGAAGCCTTTGTGTTAGTCGTCATAACAACGTGTCTATTATAGGTTGTGCCAATATGAGAGTAGAAAATAACATTTTGGCTTGCTAATAATGATAAACATAAAAGGTCGAAAAATAA
Source organism: Apamea epomidion (assembly GCA_947507525.1). NCBI lineage: Eukaryota > Metazoa > Arthropoda > Insecta > Lepidoptera > Noctuidae > Apamea > Apamea epomidion. The sequence goes on along the minus strand of OX382238.1, from coordinate 7,845,399 downwards.
CTTATTCGACCTTTCACAAACGAAACCTCTCCCCGATTTTACCAAACAGCCAGAATCAGTTAATACTATCCGACTTTTATCCGTCTAATATTTATTCGTAATACATGAAAGCAATTCAGTTCTAAACCGAAACGACGCGGGACGTTAATAATACAATAATGGCGCCTACAGTTCAGACGACGAGTGAAGCACAGTAGCGCCATCTAGTAGATTTATTATGTCGGACATGAAATATAAAAATATTAATGTCTAGCTTGGTGCCAATGTCATTAAAATACTGTGATGTGAAAGACGAGTTTTGTGGTGCTTTATACATTGTTCACTTACAAGAATATCGTTTACTTTTATCGTCCAGGGTTTTTGACGATTCCGTTCGTGCGGCCGAAGGGAGAATTATTTCTTGACACCTGTCAGTTTCAAACAATCAAATACGTGTTTTGCGAATTTGATATTTATTAGCTACTTGAATTGTCGCACTGACCAGGAATATCATCGTATCAGGAACGCATTCTTTCGACCGCCGGATTTTCATCTGATCGTACTGCTCTCTGTAATCAAATCTTGAGAGATGGCATTTGGTTTCCCAAATTAGTTTTCGTATGATAACGGACCCGATGAATGCGCTCTTCAAACGATGGAGGAACGTGGTCTCGGTGGTGGTTATCCATGGTACGACCGCAATAAACGCGGCTTAGCTTGATAGATCGATGGGATATACCTACGAGTTGTAACCATATTCTATAGTCTGTTCAGTTGATAAAATCACCTCTTTGCTCTTTGCACTACAGTGACTGATGGAGGTTGCATACCTACATTACAGTGTTTTAAGATTCTGTCTATAAAAACTGTTCCGTCAAGGAGAAAAAATATTTTATGAATTGTGGTGTTAATAAATGTGGAACTCATTCAAATAGGCTTTTGATTTCAATATACCCTGTCCATTAGGTTAACTGTTTTTGACAGCTGTCTTTGAACGTACTATTCCAGATTACGTAAAAGTTAACTTTAAAATGCGTAATAAAATAAATATATAAACTGCCTTATTTTATTGAATTATCTTATTTATGGCTTCTTACAGACATTACTATAATACCGTACGTTTTTCAGTTACTTGACCGATTGCGAATTTGACCATACGCGAAGAAACGTATCAATCAGTGTATTGTGTGTTGCTGCAATCGCTAGTTCCATCTGTCAAAAAACGGTTTACCTAATGGACAGGGTATAGATATGATTATTTCACTAGAAAATGAAATGAGCTCTAAATAATCCGTAAATAAAGTAAATGTGTCTATTTCTCTATCTTTTATTAGGTAATAAAAAAGGACTACTTTTATCTCTGTGTACCTCAGTTACCGTCAGTCTATACCTGGATCTATTTTAGTAATATTAATAATAATTGAGGTTACCCAAAGTATGTGTCTATATAAGTACTTATTATAAAGCCTCTGTTATAAGGTTAACGGTATTCATAAAATTAAATTCATCTCGAAGCTTAGGTACCTTTAGTTTGGTCCAAAAGTAGGTTATAAATACAAAAGGATCAGAAAATGTACCAATGTGGAGGCCAATTCGTGGTGCCACTAACAAATTGAGTGCTTTCATTTGATTAGGAGTTTGTTGCCCGTTCTTCTCCATAGGTAACTACGCTTTGGAATGGGGAACTTGCTTCATCTTTCTGACTGACCGACCCCTTGATAATTCAAAAGTACCTGTAATTGGTTTAGTTGAAATAAATACTTTCAGTTTGAGTTCGAATTATTTAAATATTTAAACCCAAAATTCTAATTTGAAATCACCTTAAAGATGTTTTTCGTTTGACAAAAGAGGTTTATTATACCTATAACCTCAGTTTTCGTCGTTGATTATTTAATTCCAATTAAGTGATTTTCCTTAAACAATATTATAAGTAGGTTACCCTATTGGGTAAAGTGGTAAATATAAAGTTTAAGCCTCTTGAATACAGATTAATGTATTACTAATTACCTTATAATAAATGATTGATTGCGTAAGAATTTAACCAGGACAGAGTCTGTTGACACTTTCATAAGTTATTTTTGGAACACACCATACAGACCTATAATTTTTTTTAAAGATTCCTTCAGTTCAGGTAGAATCCATAAAACATGCAGACAAGGATAAGTACGTATACATACGATATTCCTCGCTTGAAAGGTAGGCGTGATAATCCGTTGGAAGCCGTACAAAGGTAGCTTGTTCGATACGAAACCAAGTGGCTACCGGCTTTATAGTAACACTCTATACTGTAGGAGAATAAGAGGGTACCTCTATACCCCCTCATTTATAAACGCGAAGTAAAGTTGCCTCTACCTGGGACCTAATCATATCTGGTGGATGTGAGTGTACTATAGGGACACCTCTGCATAACCCTTCGGGCATTACAGGTGTGATGTTGTTATGTAAAGTTACAACAAGTACCTACCTAAAGCCGTAACTTTACTGCGCGTTTATTAATAAGGGGTTTAACGTTAAAGATTGTTGTTATTTTCTGTAAACCGCTAAGAAGATAGTTAGAACCAACCACAGTGCCGAAGGAAACGCTCAATTAGGCAGCTCTTTCTTTTTGTGTGACGAAACCATGATGGTAGTTTTCCCTTAACAAATCTATATATACAGGGTGGCAGGGACATCGACGCGCAAACTGTAACCATGAATTCAGCACATGAGTTTAGACCCCATAACGAAATTTTTCGTCGGTTATTAAAAAAAAATATTGCTGTTCCATACGTTTTGACCGCGTAGGTATTGCACTTTTCTATGAAATAGAAGATTTTTTTTTTGATAACCGACGAAAAATTTCTACGCTATGGAGTCTAAACTCATGTGCTGAATTCGTGGGGACAGTTTGCGCGTCGATGTCCCTGCCACCCTCTATACAGGCTGATTTTTTAAAGACCACCCAAATTTAAGGATGTGGTACAGACCATCAAACTGAACAACTTTCTCCATGGGACAAATAGCGTAATCGCGAAAATTTTATCAACTGTCCCATAGAAAACTTCAATACCTACTCGACCTAAATGTATGGGACGGCTGAATTTTTATTCGCGATTCCGATGTTGGTCCCATGGAGAAAGTTGTTCAGTTTGATGGTCTGTACCACATCCTTAAATTTCGCTGGTCTTTAAAAAATCAGCCTGTATAATTATTTACAAATAAATCTAAAGAGTTTCTTTGTTTGTGTGTTGGTTTGAACGCACTAATCTCTGGAACTATCGGTCGAAATTGATTTATATAAATATCTTACACTACTGCGGAAGACTACGTAAATATTACCAATTTTATACCAAAGAAAACACTTCGAACCAATTTACACATTTATTACATTCTTTACAGCGACCTACCTGTAGATCCTTTTGCGCCAAACATTTCATTTTGTGATTAAGCTTAGTCATAATAACATCGTACCTACATTTCTCCGGGGAATGCCTCGGTTTCCTTCGAAAGCTGAGGTTGTTCATGCATTGAATTTCAGATGCAGCTCAGAAGAAAGTAATACGTTCGTCATGAATTTTATAAAATCAATCAGGGAGTACTTTCTTTGTTAGAAAAGAATTGTGGGCTAAAAGAATTCCAAATTGAATTAAAAGAGTTGGAGATTGTGGTTATTAAGTAGCCCTGACTTTCTATTTAATCGAGTGACCGTACCGTGAGGCCGAAAGGTTCTGAAGTGGCGACCGCGTACCGGAAGACGTAAAGTTGGAAGACCTCCTACAAGGTGGACCGACGACCTTGTGAAAGCGCTGGATGCGGGAAGCACAGAACCGGTCGAAGTGGAGGTGCTTGGGGGAGGCCTATGTCCACTAGTGGACGACTTCGGCTGAAATGATGATGAATAAAAGTCTATTTTAAACATTAAACATATTTAGAGCCAAATGTTGTCGTAGCAAAAGAAGGAAGTTGCTAAAAAGACATCAATGTAAATAATAATAAGTAACGTACATATAGTTACCTCGTTGGTGATGTTCTTCAGAAAGGTCAGGTGCGAAGTCCATGAAAATGGCGTGCATGTATGATCAGGTGTATGAATGTAAGTAAGTGCTCAAATACTCGAGAGGGACTCCCATGTCTACGGCTGCCGTCGACGCGTCTACGGCTGCCGCCGACGCGTCTACGGCTGCCGTCGACGTGCTCGTCGACTGCTCGTGTATTTGAGCACCGTACTCAAATACCTACACGAGCGGCACGTTGTCGATAGCACCCACCAACATGTCGACGGCGGCCGCAGTTGCCTCTGCCATTGACGCGTACCACACTTGTATATGAGTACCAAACGAAGTAAAAGAAGTACGTAAGAATCGTAGCAGATGGCGTTCTGTAATTTCTGCTTAGCTCCATGGGAGAAAGCGTGAGTTTAATACGTAAACGTAACCTAACTTGTTGTACAACATAGTGTAACTACGTTTATATTTCAACACCATTATGAAATGTCGAGGTTGTAATAACACCGGCTACCTTTGTTCAGGGCGGCGGGAGATTTACGAAATTGGCCCTATATTATAATACTAACCCTGCAATAGGCTGGTGGTCATGTCTTGTGAACTAGAAATTGCCATACAAACCTGTCAGAGTGTAAACAAGCAATGGTAATAAAGCCTTTATAGGTTTAAAGGGTTAGTTTAGAGTTTAATAATATAGGCTTATCGGTTCCTTGGAACTAGAAGTCTACAATTTAGTTTCAAACAACCTTTTAGCCAAAAAAATCATTTTCAGTTTTCAAATCATAATTAAAAGGCAGTGAAATTTTTGTTGAAATAAATATTTCTGATCCTAAAATGAAGAAAGCTATGATCCATTGTGAGAGTTCATTGTGTCAAATTGAATTAATTACCCCAATTTTAATAAAAAGTATATTTTGGTATATTCTGTTTTTGTTTTTATGTGGTCATTTTGGCGTTTTTTTGGTTTTACTATAGCTGCACCTTTGCCGAACACACATACATAAAAATATAAACATATATGTGTTATGTGTGTATACTTTTTCAAATTATAAATCTGTTTCCTAATTTTACCAAAGATAGAAAGAAAATACAAACCACGAGACCAATATCCATTGCCATCGTTAATATCATCTATTACAAATCCAATTGCATTGAAACGATAAATCTCTTTCCAATCCCGAATTTTCCTAAATTCGTTCAGTATTATTTGCTTCGCTAAACTTTCATTTAATCGTTTCGCCGCAGCATCGCATAGCTACATACAAATAGGAAAAACGTTTAACTGATTCTCTTAATACTTATTGACCTTTCGATGATACGACGCTTTTTTAATTTAATGAACTTCTAAAAAACTTTTTGAGCTTCAACTGATGATCACTTTTTGAAATGATTGAGCCTCTTTTTAACTTTCCAGCCTTTGCCAGCGCAGTTGGTCGTAGTAACTAGGAATTATTTGAGGTTCACAAAAAGAGGCACATTCATTATATTAGTGTGTTCAATAATATTTTTAGGAAAGCGGAGTAGGAATTGCTTGAGGTTCGATTGAAAACATGCCATTCAAATGTATCATCCAATCTTTTATATTCCGTTTAGCATTTATTCGCTTTTGTTCAATTTATATTACTTTACCGGCCATTTGGCCCGTTTTTTATTTGGCTTCACAATCGCTGTTTGCTTTCACTGCCTTTTTGATTCTACTGTGCACGTTTTATTTCCGTTTCTCTTATTGCTTTCTGTGAAGGGTCCGCCGGAATGCATTTCTTTCCATTCATTTTCAAATCTACTGTTTGGACTATCGTTGATATAATTAACTTTTAGAATACGATTAGTAATGATCAGAGGGCCAATCCCTTTATTTTTAAGAACGTACGCATTCCAATCTTAGTCTCAATCTGTCAAAAATTATACAAGCTGTTGTTTTGCATCCTCGTCAAATTTCAGGAGGCTGTTATGAAAGACATAAATAATCAAATAAAATTAAGATCCCTGGTAAATAATGAATACATACTTGTTTTTAGTTATTTAAGTTGACAGTATTTCAGAATACACCACTTTCAAAGAACAGAATCGCGTTATGGTATCGTATAAGCGGCCGCGTTTTTATGTGTGTGTAAAAGGGTAGTTACAGTGCGGTTTCACACAGGCCGCGTTTTGCATGCCAAATTCCGAAAATTAGAAAAAAAAACCTACTTATTTTAATATGGATATATTAAAATAATATATCATAGTTACCTCCTTGAATTTGACGAGGATGCCAAACGGCACCTTGTATGGGCATTCGCGGTCGGTGAGATGACATTGCGACTAGATTTTGATCGTTTTTGATTACTGGGATTGGCCTTTAGTTTGATAACAGTTGTCTAAAATTTTATTTTCGTGTTACCAATGTGGATAACTAAGACATCTCTGCATCATTTATTTTTGAAAAATGACTACTAAAAACCTACTTATTACATAGCCATAAATAATTACATTGTTGTTGATTTAATAAGTAGTTTTTGGTACTAGCTTTTCAATAGTTTTTTCAGAAGGCACACTTTAAAGTCAAAGAATATTAATAAAAAGTATACAACATATTCAGTACCTACCGTAGGTACTTAATTGATGGCTAGTTAAACAAAAACTTTGTAAGTAGGTTACCCTCATGACTATTAATAGGTAATTCATAGCCAAAGGAATAAATTATTCCAAGAAATGAAGAAGTAATTAGGGCCTGTTCTTGACCACATAACTTCCCTTTCTGTAATTTCCCGGTAAACGGACCATAGTAGCGACCACATAATTAGACCGAAACCATATCGAAACGAAACGCTACCTACATGCCTAAAAACGGGTTCACACGGTTCAATTAAAGTTGAACAATTTTTGTTGTTCTAAAAAAATACTTTGAATTTGAAATTTAATTCGATTGCAAGTGCGTTCAGACGGCTCAAATCGCTTTCAGATTTGCAGCTGATCCACTAAAATCGAACCGTGTGAACCTTGTATTACAGAGGTGCCAACTCATAAGCGTTAAGATACATATTTAGTAATATGTTTACTATATATTACTAAATATAGATCGATATATTTGGGGCAGTTTAAAGAACAAAGACCATCAACCATTTTTAACATTTTAGTAGAGTTCTACACTGGCATTGAAATTTTTTAAATAAACTATTGAAACTAGAGAGCTGTAATCAGGGATTTTTATTGCAAAACAAGACGATATTTCCTACTCATCAACTGCCTAGCCTTTTCCCAACTATGTTGGGGTCGGCTTCCAGTCTAACCGGATGCAGCTGCGTACCAGTATTTTACATAGAGCGACTGCCTATGTGAGCTCCACAACCCAGTAATACGAAACCCCTTGGTAAGACTGGTTGTCATGGTATTTCCTACTGTGAATATTATTTTCTAACCATTTCAACTAGTTTAGTCTACAAACGTACGTGTGCGTGTTATGTATGTTTTAGGAGGAACATTCAATTTGTTCGACACCGACACAGGGCAGACTTAGATCTAATACGAAATACTAACATTCCCTTAGGAGACTAACCGCGATGTTTTCATTCCAACCGCATCACAATTTGAGATCAGAAAATTATTCCTCTAGGATTTTCTGAATTTCATATTTATTGCTGCTTCGTCTTCCCATCCGAAGGTTCAAGGTGGCAATATTTTACGGATCTTAGAAAAAAATGGTCGGCATTCGTCCATATTTTATTTGATATTAGTTTTCCTCTCCTTTCGTATTATTAAATCAAGTAACACTTCAATTTACTTCGTAGAAACTAGACTATTAAGAAAATGGTATTTGATTTATAGACAGGAGTTATTCGATCAACATTTATTTATACTCCACTCGAGTATCAAACGTCTAAGGTTTCTACGGAAATCTAATTTAAGCCAGCGAAGTTTGTGAATTCTGAATTTTCTTGTAGCGAAATGATGGTTTATTTGAAACTGTTTCTGTTTTTAGTGTATCCAGAAATATATTTTCAAGAAATCTTTTTTACGTTCAATATTGGTTTAGATTAGATCATAAAAAAATAATAAAATAAAAAGCTGCATGTTTTCACAGATGGGTAACATTTTAGGAAAACCTATAAATGTAAAAAAATCCTGAAATTTTTGTTGAAACTAGAAATAGCAATACGCTGACTGAATATTGATACTAAGCCTTTAGAGTAGGTATATTAGTGTATCCAGAAATATATTTTCAAAAATATTTTTTACGTTCAATATTGGTTTAGATTTGATAAAATGAAAAGCTGCATGTTTTCACAGATGGACAACATTTTAGGAAAACCTATAAATGTAAAAAATACCTCTGTGATATTTTTGTTGAAAGTCGAAATAGGAATACGCTGACTGAATATTGATAATAAGCCTTTAGAGTAGGTATATCTGTACCTGAGTGTCCACCTACCTGGTGGACCTTTATGATCAATCATTGTAGGGACTGCCCTACTAGACCTCTAGGGACTACGGCCTTTTGTTCAGCAGATGGTCTTTACGGGATGAAGTAGAATCAAACTTTCAGGGTCCAGCAATGAAACTGTCGCCAAAAAGAAAAATTAATGATATTCCGCAAGATTTATGCCTTTTGAACAAAATTGCATCATAAACCATATCTTTTACGCCTATCTGTCATTGTTTGGATCCAAAAGGACGTCAATTTAGTGAACTTGCATTAAAGATCTCATTGATTTCAATGGACCATAGTACCCATCCATAATATCTATGGCTTTATCGTGGGACTCTCTCATATTTCCCCCAATTTATACGGGTTCGCCTTTTGCGGTTCCCTGACAGTTCTTTCGCATATTCGGATTAGATTGAATTTATTCGACTCAACCTACACCGATATTGGATCGTTCTACTTTTAATATTTCACAAACTCAATTTTAATTTTCCTCGAATATTAATGTAAAGTGGTTTAATTTAGAATTGTATTCCGAAAATTAATCAAAAGAACAAAATGTTTGTTGGATATGGTTTAAATCAAAGGCGAAAAACCTCTAAAATTAGATAAAGTAGGTGCCTTTAATATTTCACAAACTCAATTTTAAATGTACGGGATTTTTGTTCCTTGAATATTAATGTAAAGTGGTTTAATTTAGAATCGGACTCTGAAAATTAATCAAACCACCAAAATGTTTGTTTGATATGGTTTAAATTAAAGACGAAAAACGTCTAAAATTAGGTTATTAGCAAAATTTATATTAATAAAACAAGAGTGGTCAAGTATTGTATCAGTAGTATATTTATTATATACAGGCTGATTTTTTAAAGACCAGCCAAATTTAAGGATGTGGTACAGACCATCAAACTGAACAACTTTTCCCATGGGACCAACATCGTAATCGCGAATAAAAATTCAGCCGTCCCATACATTTAGGTCGAGTAGGTATTGAAGTTTTCTATGGGACAGTTGATAAAATTGTCGCGATTACGCTATTTGTCCCATGGAGAAAGTTGTTCAGTTTGATGGTCTGTACCACATCCTTAAATTCGACTGGTCTTTAAAAAATCAGCCTGTATAATATAATATATATATAGTATATTTATTATATTTTTTCTTGCTTCACACATCACTTCTCAGAAGTCAGAGGGGTAATTCTCGTAATTTTAAGATCGTTCACAGTCTGTAATCTTACAGTCAGTAATTTTCCTACATTTTTGGCATTGATTGTGGTTGAGATGAGATTGCGACAAAATTTTGAACGTTTGATGTTGTGTAGGGCAGGAAGTTAAATATAAAAACATCTTTACCACAATACGCAAGTATTTTCGACACACAATAAACAACACCAACACCATCTTACCTTAATAAATTCTACACCAGAAGATTAAAGTACACGCAATCTGCTTCCCAAATCCCGCCACATACACAGGTATAGCATTTTCGTACCGCAGAACCCATGTTCCGTGGAATGCGGCAGAAGCAAGGGAATGCCCGCCTCGCGTCAATGGGTGCAGACAATTGGAATGTTTGCGCCGACATGCTGAATCTGGGAACAGAATACTACAGGATTTTTAGTGTTCCGAACCAGTAAGTAGGGAACAATTGGAAGCTGAAACAATTTCAGCTTGTTTTTGTAGATTCGATATTTTTGGGATATGTTCGATTTAAAGTTGGTGCATTAAAACGGATTCTGGAGATAAATTTAATCTAACATTTTCTCCTGTTCATTAATTACAATTGGTAAATGTGACTTGGGAATTTAAAGACACCTCTGATATGTTTCCATAACTACTGCGATATTTATTTTGTATAAAAATAGAGAATAAGTTCTTCAGGGCCTTGTTACATCAAAGATATTTTTTTATAATATATTACAGAAGAAAGAAAAAAAACCTTGAAAACATTTTTTTTTTCGTCAACTATCTTTATTCCAGTTTTTGTGCTGGCTTCTCGTGATGAGATGAGTTAGATATGCCTCAACGGAAATTTGTCCTAGTGATATATTTCCTTATCAGAAAATATAGTCTTCTTCATCCCTGTTCATAAAAACAGATTTGTAGCCGAATCTTTTTTGGGTCAGGAGACTTAGGAACGCAGTACCGAAAGTTTATTTCTTTCTTGCGCTTTTTTCTGCGTTTTTTGCTCTTTCTTGAAAATCTTCTTAAAAGTAAGCAAAAGCCATTTGATTTTTCCTGTTAAAGGTAAAGGCACAAAAGCATTCAGATTTGCGTCAAAAGAATCTTTATTTGTTTCCTATAATTTGCATAAAACTTTTGGGTAAGTAGGTACCCCAATTTGTAGCAGACCACCCTTGCAAAATTTTGTTTTACCTAACCACCTACCCGCATACCCCAAATTAATCGCCACTGATTCAGCTCCGAACATTTAACGCGGTGTTCCTGCAAACATAAATTGAATTACAAGTGTTCCGAATCGTGTAGCACTTGTTCACGAAATGTCTAGAACACGTCGCCACCCGGATCCTCCCAGTTATTTGACGAATGTCTTGGAGCGCAACCAAATGGATGCGGCACGGCGAATGCACTGTCTACAGCAGCTATTTGATAGCAATTCGATCGTGCATCGAACATCAAGTGTCTCGCTCTGAGTGACGGCGGGAAGTTTTGTCTTTTGTTGAACTCGCTTGTTGCGAAGTGAGATAGATTGTTGTGTCGTGTAGCTGATTGTGTCTTTCAAACTTAGTTGGTCTTAATCTAAGAATAGCTCATCATTTTCTAAAGACGTGCATTACCTGGGATGATTATTTATATCATGGAGTCCTGCGAGACTACCATTACTTTGTTAATAAGTTTCTCTTATAGCAACAAAAAATATCATATGGGGTAATTGCGTAACACGCTAACAATAGGAATGGCTTTCATTTTGACAGTTCAACAACATTCATTGCGTTATTAACGTTGTTGAACAGACACATTTTTCGAACATATGAAGCAATGGATTAGCAATATCCTTCAAAATAAATCAGATTGTTATTGATCGTGTGTTACGCGTTTAGGGTGCTGCTTTACATGACATAAGGAGTCCTGTGTGCATAAGTAATTGCCTTTGGATATATAAAATATAATATTAGAATAATGTTGATACCCAAGAAAGTATTTTTGCTATTTCAAGATTGTCATCCCTATATCCCTGATTACTTCATCCCACTCCTATTCTGCTATAATTTGTCTTTCTTTCCCAAATTAATATTGTATTAGCGTTGCCCCTGATCCTATTTCTACCAGTAAGGTCCCCAATCAACTAAGATTGTTCGGCGTTAATGAAAGTGACGTCTCTTCCATTATATTTCCAATACATCCCTTTGTCTTTGTTACGAAACTGGATTTGGATTAACGCAGACTTGGAAGCTTTCCGTACCAAATTAAATAGGTGCAGAAGATTGGCTCCATACAGTGAGCGAAAACAGCCGTACACACGCATAAAAGCAAAGGTACGGAGATTTCAAACAAATGCCAGCCGCAAGTACGCTTGCACTCGCTGTACCTACTCGTATGTTAGCCTCACGTAACGTTAGTCTTACGTATTCACTCATTATCAGATCAAAAATCATTTATTCAAACTAGGCTGACAGTCAGCACTTTTTAAACGTCAATATTACATAAGACAGTTCTCTAAAACGCCCGCCCTTGACCACTTCCTAGTGCGTTAGCTGTGAAGAAGTGGTGCAACAAACTCCCCAGTAGCACAGCTGTCTGTTCAAAAGAACTTGATACTGTACAACAATAAGTAATTAACATTACGAAACATTATTTGCTATATGTCAGCTAGCATACGATAATATACCATGCATGGAGCTGACTTTCTGTACCTATATATTTTGTGGTCCCGTCTTCATATTTCCGGAGATCCATATTTATAAATTAAATGATTAATACTCGGATGAAATCGTGAATTCTATCGTTGCGTTATGATTGATACGCGACGAAATGATGTACTCGTAGGTATTAAATTTTCATTTCGTGTTGTAATTGGAAAACCTGGAGTTCGTAAATAATTGAAATGGGTTTGTGTCGTCAGCCAACAGCCAGTAACTTCAGCTGCTTATGATTTATATTAGCAGCTTTAATTATTTTTTTTATTGAAAAACGTTTATCGCTGAAATAAGATGGAATTTATTTTGTGTTTATACTTCTAGCTTTATAAAAATACAAGCCGCGTGCCCGATGGGATTGAACCGGCAAAAATTATGAACTTTCATAACGACTTTCATCCCCTATTTAATTCCGTTACGGGGTGAATATTGAGAGGCTCGTGGGTAAGTAATAACCGCCGCTCAGGTCGATCGGCCAGATTAAGGTACGCTTGCCGCGGTCGGGCCGTGGATGAGTGACCATCGTTACATACCACGACCTGTGTCTCGTAAATCACGTGGATCTTCAATAGTCTCTACGGGTCATCAGAAGCCCGTAAGTCTGACAACAAGTCTTACCAAGGGCTATTGTGTTACCCCGTGTCGCGTTACTGAATTGTGAAGGTCAGATAGGCAGCCACTCCGTGTAAAATATTATTGTATTCAGCTGCATCCGGTTAGACTGAAAGTCAACCCTAAAAATAGTTGGGAACAGGCCAGGCAGATGATGATAGGGTGAATTTTCAAAAATCTTTCATAACCTTACTTTCGTTGTATAAAACTCTTGTGCAATATGACATGCTTTTAGACCCAGCAGTTTAGGCTGTGTGTTATCTGTCAGTAAATAAATTTAAGAATTTTATTAACACATTCATTTGAACTATCGAGCCTACCTAAAACTAGGCCATCCATTTAATTTTCATTAGCAGTAAAACTTTTAGAATCTAACGATCAGAAGTCCGGGCACTTTATCAGCCTGAGGATAAACTTGGGAGCAGGGTTCCGTCGTCAAACACGGCACTGCGGAACCGTGATAGCAGTGTGGATGACGTATGACCGCGTTAGCGAGCTTTCACCATCTAGTTATTACCTACCTCCATTTCTCTAGAATGATTTGAATTTCTGGCGCATGGTAATCCAAATTGTCGTAGCTACACTCTAGTGCACTGCTCAATTTATGTCTTCCTTTGTACACTTAATGTTTATGATACTGTAAAGTTGTGCTGTTTATTCAACAAGAACGTTATCTTGAGGACAGTTTGTATTATTCTGAATTTTGATAATTTTCTCGATTATACATTTAACTAGTAGGTAGATTCCTGGATAGTGTGAACTAGTTAGGTGTAGTAAGTTCTGATGCAAAATTAATGTCGGTAATTATATTTTCGAGCCCTTTGCGATTGAAACCTTCGGGCCGTGCGGTCCGAGTGCTCATGGCTTGTTCAATGAAATTCTCCAAACGGCTGGTTGACACTTCCCGTGATCCAAGGGCTTTTTTTTTTTTTTTGAGGATGGGAAATCATCAAATGACCCCTCCCGCTCTGGGTGGAGCAGAAGGGAGTGTCAGACTCTTACTGACTAAAACCCACCCGTGTTCCTTCCTTAGCCCTTTATGTTCCAGGGCAGTGGTAACCCTTTCGGACGATCCCGCTACCCTGGCAGGCTTCGGCCCTGTTGGGCCCCGTCAACTGCGCTGACATCTCTTTGAGGCGCGCGTGGAACACATACGCGCCGTCCGGCACGGGCCTGGTCCTGATCGGACGGAGAGCTACCCATTACTCTCCGCCCGCAGGCCCGCGCCTACGATCCAAGGGCTGGCTTCTACCTTGGCCAGAGGTTAAGTATTACCATACAACGTGGCAACGCCGCCAGTCTCTTGGCTACATTACCAATCGACAGCGATGCGGAGGATTTTTCGACGCCATATTTTAATTTGTTAATAGTTTTAGTTAGGTTATTATATTTTAATTTTAATAGTTTGTTAGTTTATTTAGTATAAAAAGTTTATCCAGATTAATGTTCTGTTACAAATTTTACTTATTTCAAGTACAACAATACTTGAATGGAGTAGAGATATTTTACGATTTCAATCATAAAGAAAAATACCAGCCTTAAGTATGAAACATAGATCTTAAATCTTACTGCACAAACTTCCAAATTGAAAACATCTGGAAGTGTTCCAAGTGGGAAAAAAAGGAAAAGTGGCCGTTTCTCTAGATTGCAATCTAATAATTTTGCCAAGAACCCTTCATGCGTAGCAAGATGGCCGACATATGTGAAATTAATTCAGTTGCCATTATTAATACTTACCTGCGCTTGCGTTGGGGAATTTATTACACATAAATTCCTTACGTACTGATTTATAGCGGGAAGATCCATTTGTAGGACGCTACTAATGTAACTAGATATACTACTCTCTACTAACTATCTACCATAAACATAGAGAATGGACTGAGAATTAGCCTCACAAAAGTGACCACTCTCTAGAACAAGAAAAAGATAGTGACTCTGCGGCCAATACCTCTCTATTCTGCAAGCCTTTAAAAGAAAATTAATTTTTAATCTCCGACGCAAAAACGACGGGGTGTTATAAGTTTGACGTGTGTGTGTGTGTGTGTGTATGTCTGTCTGTGGAATCGTAGCTCCCGAACGGATGAACCGATTTTGATTTTGATTTTTTTTGTTTGAAAGTTGAATTTGTCGGGAGTGTTCTTAGCTATGTTCGTCGGGGGACCGCTACTATTTTAAACTTTAACAGAACGTTAGGCTAATAATTAGAGCGGTCCCCCGACGGGACAACATTTAATCAAAAAGTTTCATACGTACTTACGTAGGGTCATAATTTCAAGGTTCTTTTTTTCTTCATATAGGGTTTCACGTTATCCCTCTTTTGTTCTATTTGTGGCTATTATTTCATGGGTTTTTTAAATTATTTTGTGTCGGGGGTTTTTTAATTTTTTTTCAATAAGATAGATATTGAAAAAAAATTAAAAAACCCCCATATCAATTTTATAATCAATAATTCAAAATATATCAATATCCATTTACTGTACACCTGCACAGGAATAGGAAATAGTAATTCTTGTGTAACTTATTTTGTTTACTAACAAATTAGTAACAACTTTTCGTTTATTTTTTATTTTTGTGTGTTCTACTAACAACCCTCCTAACGCTTTCTTTGTAATAATTATATAGACTGTATGTCGGAAATAAAGATAGATTAAATAGTCTATTCAAACAACTATTGGCCGCAAATTCGCTTTGTCCCTCTCGTACTTTTCGGTTTGTATTCGCTACACTACGCTGGTATACGGAACTAACGGAACACTTAGTCGATTATTTATGTCTATGCTATATACTATCTATCCTGCTATATCTACTATCCTTATAAAGATTCTGTTTGTAATAGATCTGCAGGGTATTTGCAGAACACACTATCAGTAATAATGGGTTTTATTTTGACAGTTCAACAACATTCAATGCGTTAGTTACGATGTTGAACAGGCGCATTTTTCGAACATATGAACCAATGGATTAGCAATATCCGTCAAAATGGTTCAGATTGAGATTGATAGTGTGTTACGGAATTAGGGAGCTGATTTATGTAAGCTTATCACCTACGCTTTGGCTTTAGTACCTAATCAAAACTAGTTAATTATTGAGGAGCTCTGAGATGACTGTAAATCATGCGTTGTTAATTACTAGCGAGGGCATGTCCACGACTCAAAAATCAAAATCAAAAGTCTTTTATTCAAATTAGGCTGAGAATCAGCACTTTTCGAACGTCAAAATTACAATAACAGTCCCCCAAAAACGCCCGGCCTTCACCACTTCCTAGTGCTATCGCTGGGATGAAGAAGTGGCGCTACAAACTCCCCAGCAGCACAGCTGTCTGTTCAGTTAGAAAATACTTGATACTTGATTGTATACAATACTAAGTACCTACCTATGTTAAGTAATTAACATTACAAGACACAGAACATAAAATTAAATTATTTGCCATATGTCAGCTAGCTGAGTCATATAGTCTATTTTCATTCCCCGAATGAAAATTTTCCTGGTGTATTTGTGTCTTCCACTAAAATAACTTTAACGTCATAAGTTTCGCGTTCTGGGAGTTAATGGAGCAGGAATCACATATTAATTACAGTAGTATTTTTATCAATCGTTACTACGAGTAATTATTCGGTCATTGCTCCCTGTAGTACGTAGGTGAACTGAGCCTTTTTGAGGCAGCCGTAAGGCACCTTTCCTGTACATTTCTTACATAGTACTTGTTATTAAATTATTATTGTTTTTATCTGCTGTATATTATATTGTATGCCCTTTTGTACCTGCTAAGTAAATGTGTTTCTTTCCTCTTTCTAGGAAAGTGGTTTTTGGCCTTAGTTTGTCAAGCACACTGGTTACACATATTTGTATTCATTTTCGAACTTGCAGCGACACAAAACTAAATAAAAATACTTAAAGCTTACTACCATTTTCAATATAGCTCTCCTGGTTTCTGATTTTTCAATTAGAGCGCTGTTATCAGGAAATTAAGTCTTTCACGCTTGACCTGGCTTCGAAGATATTACTTTCTACTACGTATATTCTTGTATATTTTTGTACAGAAAAAAAGGACTAAAAATAAATAGGAATAAGTACTTTTTTTTTTTTTTGTGGATGGGAAATCATCAAATGACCCCTCCCGCTCTGGGTGGAGCAGAAGGGAGTGTCAGACTCTTACTGACTAAAACCCACCCGTGTTCCTTCCTTAGCCCTTTATGTACCAGGGCAGCGGTAACCCTTTCGGACGATCCCGCTACCCCGGAGGAATATGTACTAGACCTTGTCTTTGCACAGTCAGTAGTAGACATCTAGTAGGTTGTTAAGAGATTTATACAACATTTTCAAAACCCCAATTAGAATATTATATTATTATCATAATACACTCATTGAATTTTGACCATTATGCATAAAACATTGTTTATTTGTTAAATTTGTTACACAGATAGTGGGACAAAATTGTGGTCACATTATAAATCTACGCACGCACACAGACGCACACGTATAAGGGTCTAGCGTGGAAGGTACTTCGCCTATTTTGGTTTGTTTTGACTGTACAGCGGAAGTGTGACTGTAGAATTTACGTAGTTTTGATTATTTTTGGGATAAAAAATAGCAATAAATAAAAATGACAGAAATTCATTCAGTAAACAGTTCTGAACCAACTACTTTCACATTGTGCATTAATTCAGTTACACATTGTATATGTTGTGTTGCTATAGTTGTCGCATTTTGGCATGGCAATAGCGGTCATTGTCCTTTCCCTAACATCTCTTCGTAGAAACCCAAACAATAAACTATGTATGATTTATCGTTATTGTAACATGTTGAAGATCACGATAGATATTGATTCAGGACGTTAACGGACTTTATTTCAGTTTATAAAATGCTAGAAAATGTTAGTGGGTCAATTACCTTTAATGCCAAGCTAAAACGCGACAACTATAGTTCAAAAGAGTTCAAAGAGGCTTTAACCACCGCTTTTTACAACAAAAAGCTAGCTAAAATATATTAATTTATTATCGATACTGCTCTATCGTGAACAGTTTCGATTCGATATTTTACGCTTAGAAACCGAAGCCTTTGAAACATTGATTAATATTAATGATTTCCTTTGGCAACTAATTTGAGTGGATAATGGATCTTTTGTATTTCATGAAAAAGTAATTTGTTAGACTCGCCGACCGACCAATTAGAATAGAGAAAGCACGCGGCGGCTCCTCGATTAATCATCACATTCAGGAACGTTGAGTATTGAGATATCGCGTGTTTCAGCGCAATTTGTGTACAATACATAGGCACTTGTGGGCTGCTCCGTTCAATATACTCGTGATGAAAAGAAATTTATTTTTATTAATAAGAAACGTTAGTAATAACATATTTTGGCAAGTAGTCTACCAATTATCAATGGTTCTGGTGTTATTTTTATATTTTTCTGCTATTTTCTATTTCTTCACCTTATTTGCTATTTTTTATTTTCCTGTTTTTCATGTCACACAGGTTATTTTTTTCGTTAGACGTTTATAAAAACTTATTTATTTTGTAAAGTACTATATTATTTTAATTATAGTGAATGTGAAGGCTATGTGGGTAATTTTTTTTTCTAAGCTAGTTTTTATGTTGGTCTGGCAGTTTGAGTAATTTATGCGGCCTATCCAAATGTCCTTTCTTTGGTATTGTTCGTCGAATCGTTGAGCTAATTAAGTTCTGAGTTGAGCTGCATGACTACTGATACATGCGTGTACTGACTGGTCAGGTCCTGGGTGTGGGCTATAAGTCAGCAAAAAAAACTTGTGTGGCCGAAACCATGATTTAATGCAAACTGGTTTTAAACGTTATATTCTTTAGCTATCCATACTACACGTTCAAATGAGTAAAACACTGTTGTTTGTCAGTTTTTTTGATAAAGACAAAGTTTTTTTTGGTTAAGGATGGACGTAAATAATTTGTCAAAGTAGGTAAGTATATAAATTGAAACAAAGTAAAATTAGAGGTGAACTGAATGAACATGTTAGATAGTAAGAAATTATGACAACTTCTAACGGCTTAACAATAACATCAGTTCACCAGACTTTCAATACGAGTTGTTGATTAAAAATTTAAAGAGGATTACGGCGGTATACCTAAATAATGCTAAGGTTTGTATTTGTTCACATTCGCTTAACAAATATGAACATTATTTGCATAAAAATAAGGTTCATAGTCGTCTACTAATAAAAATAAATTCGACTAATAATGAGTCTGCAAACCTTCGTTTTCTATCACCATATTGTTCTCCCAATCAAAATTAATGTATGACCTAGCAAACTGTAGTCGGTTTTGTCGGTGCGCAGTGTACAGCAAAATCTTCCGCGCTGGCTTGCTGCAATGTAAACCAGCTGAATTTAGGTGATTTTTCACAGTTTCTAAGCACACATTGTGTGCTGTTGCTGTTACGCGGGTGGACAAGAAGGGATCAGCCTTGTGCCTTGCCACGATATCGTGGTGCCGAGCCAATGAATTTGCCTTTAGTTTTGACCCACGTCGAAGTTGTTCTGCGTCTCCTGAATCCGCATATCGGAGGTTCTCCTCTGTGGATAGAAAACAAAACAGTATTTAAAATACTTACCTATAATAATAGCTATTATTATAACAAATAAATATGTTTACCTACTATATTTATATACTGTGTATATAATAAGTGTGTGTATATAAGTATATATAAATAAATAAATCATATACTTTATATACTTATATATATATCTAATTAATATTACTTATATACAATACATGCGCATACAAGTTAAAATACTTATATGTTTTAAATATACACTGACATTAGCAAACATAATAATCTATTTTATTATTATCTATTTTTATTTACATTATTCGAAGGCTTTTCTTTAATCTATCTAAGGGCCCGTGCCGTAATGGGACAAAACTGGGTTAGACCAAGTTAATTTTATCATAATCATCTGTGTTTGGAAATTTATTAACTTTAACAATAAACATAATATTTAGAAACGTCTAATACTAAATAAACTACAACATAGTAATTTAAAAATCTTAGCCAAAAAATATACCCTATTATTAACATTTATGATAATTTACCTATATTTTAACTATAGTAAGTATTGCACTTCAGTTACATTAATTTATTCCTAGGTAAACATTGAAAGGTGAGACGAGTTAGTTAAGTTGAAGTAGGTATAATATCAACGTGATATCAAACTGTTACTCACCGATATAATTAGGCGCCTTGCAATTGCAGATATAAATACGTTTTGTTCATGCAGGACAACGATTTAGTTCTACGTTTCTTAACATTGATAAATGTTGCATGGTTGGATACACAGAAATAAATCCGCACACGAATACGAGTAGCAATCAATAAACTCACTAATGCAAACACTTGTAGACGAGAGACAATAAAGAATGCTCATTTTTTATAAAATAGGGTGCTTGAAAACATTTTTTTTAAATTGTTGGTAGGTAGTTATTTTCTAAACAGTAAAAATAAAATGGCATGAGAGTTCCGTGGCTGTCTCAAACATTGCAAACTTCAGTACTCATCCATGAATTGGATCGAGTCGTTATAAATTCAACTTTTAAGTAATGTTTAAAAAAATAATGAACACAAAAGAAAAATACCTACATTTGCTGCACACATGGTTTGAACTTACGACTTCTCGTTCACTGACCAAAGACAATAGCCATTGCGCCAAGGTCGCTATAGTAATATGATGCGAAATATTATATCTTATTCAGTAACATCAATGAATGATTACTATCGTGCTATACGCACACTACTAAACACAGAGCTCGCTCGTTTTATTTGGTGTTAGTGTGCATAACCGTGACTTCACCCACACATATAATATGTAATGTAAACTAAATAGGTTGTTCGATTGTACAAACCTACTTACAGAAATAAAATCATTTACCATTAAACTGTTTCTTTTTACAAATGGTAAATAAACAGTCTATCAATGTCATTGCAGACGCTCTATGGCACTCTACGTTAGTGAGAGAATTATCAAAACAGATTAATTTTCGACAGTACTATTTACATCAAAAATTAACTTTTGAAGGGTTTACAAGCGCCATTCAAAGCAACAAAGTACAAATCACAAAAGTTATTTGAAAAGCAGAAAAGGTTGACAACTCGGATTTATAGTCAGCCCTTGTTAGACAAAAAGGATAAACGTTGACAGAGCTCTGAATTTAACAACTTTTTTTTGACTTATAAATCGACTTTTGATTAATGAAGCTCGACAGTTCGGGGGGACATGGACAACAAAAAAAATATAGCGGGAATATCCTTCCTTTTAATAAAACATATTTTGTTTCGGATAAAATACTTCCTGTTATTGGTGATCCGTATCAATAATACCCAATAGCCGCGTTGCATGATTTAACCTTTGTATCCATCAAAAAAATGATGAAGATGTTTTTCATTCCCACCGCTCGCGTTTGGTGGTGTGGTTTATTTCCAGTTAATTAAATAGGTATTTCCAAGGCAGATGTAAGTGGAAACGCCGGACGGGACGCCGTAGAAGGACATAGAGTGGTGATATTCTATAGAAAGGTCAAGTTCCTAGTACTTGCAACTGGCGTGCGTGTTTTACCTGATGTATGAACGTAAACGAAGCAAAAGGAATAGGTAAGGTTCGTAGCAGGTAGCGTTCTGTAATTTCTGCCTACCCCATTGGAAGAAGGAGTGAGTTTATGTGAATGTCAATCAGAATAAAAGTAAGAACTATTATTTCGTAAAAGAATAAATAGATTTAATTAAGGACAAAACCAAAGTTCATCGTCATCAGCCTATAGCAGTCCACTGCTGGACATAGGCCTCTCCTATTGCACGCCAATCAACTCAATTTTTGGAAACTCTCATCCAGCTGCTACCAGCTATCCTGCAAAGATCGTGGCTCCACCTAGCCTGAGGGCGTCCCACCTTACGTTTGCCGATTCGCGGTCTCCACTCAAGAACACGTCTACCGAGACGGTCATCGGTTCTACGGCTAATATGGCCGGTCCATTGCCACTTCAGCTTGCTTATTCTGTGAGCTATGTCGACAACTAAAACAAAATTAATGCAAGCAAATAAGTGTCTTTTACATTCCTAACCTAAATAAATTCTTCAAAAATGTGCATTTCCCCAAACCTGGTATATCTAGATTAGAAGAAAGTAGAAACCAAACCGACATACGTTAGTAAATCAAACTAAATCCACTTTCGGTTGCGAAGGATAAAGTTGGAATCTTCCGACGGTTCTATAAGACTTCAAAGGATTTACTCTGAAATAAATAGAAATTATTTTCGTGAAGACTCACACATTTTTGTGCTTGTTAGAGGATGTATGACAGTGATGAAAGGAAGTGTTTTTATTATACATAGATGGAAGATTTGTGTCACTCTTAATATTTAATTGAATATATCTCTAGATTAATGTAGTCGAATTTATAAATAAGTTCAATATATTGAAGATAATAAAATCGTTCCGTAGTTGCAGCTATAAGAAAATAGTGCCCAATTTGACTTTAAGATCGCATCAGTTATTGATCCACTGTGTTCGTTAAGAGTATCTACGAGTAGAAGTGATCGATCGACGAGTAGTGGTCTTGAGGTTGTAACGACTTCATATAATATTCTGCCAAATGATGGTGATGCGAAGAGTCTACAAAAAAAAAACAATTTTACAAAACTACCTAGTTTTACAGTTTATTTAAATTAAAAGTTTAGACATCAGAAATCTCCAGTTTGCTTTGCTCTTAAAGAGCTGCAAGTATAGGCCTCCCCCAGGCTTTCTCATAGCTCACGGTCGTGAGTTCTTCTCCTCCATTCAAAGATAATAAAATGCCTTCAATCCACAAATAATAAAAAGTTTCCTTCTATTCATGTAGTCATCCCATTTTTTTATGGTTTATTCTAAACCAAAAATATGTTGTTTCGTACGCCATAAATGGCAAAACATGCAGATCTACCTGTTATTTTAAGACCTCGCACATATTATCTGATGTATACTCATGTTTTACAATAAATATATTCTATTCTATTCTATTCTACCCGTATCTTTGATCATTTAATTCTTAGGAACATAAAGGACCACGACCACAGACAGCATTCTATTACCCACCGTTTAAATTATACGTGGTCAAGAATCCGTAAAGTGAAGCAAGTCTGGCTAACAATTAAACTTTAGGGCACTTCTTTGAAAGTGATTTAAGTTAGAAGAATCCTTAAGAAAGCGGGTATCCCGCCCACGGTCTAAGGATCTCTCTCGGCGTTAATGAAGGAATTCCGTTTTTATTATACTGGAGTGCTCCCTGTCCCATCCATCTTGCCTTTAAAAGGTCTTCCCTGGAAATGGGAAACACAAAAACGGTAAATCGACAATAGATTCCTATAAATATAAGGCCCTTTAGGGTTTTATGGAAATGTTAATTGTAAATCTTTTTTTAGAAAAGTTTTATGGAACTTTGGTAAAAACTTTTGACAGTTATGCTTTAGTAACTTCATGAGTAACAAAGGTAGGATTATATTACACGTTCCCAAACAAGGTAATTGAGTTAAATTGCAAAGCCCGACTCAGCGTTACATTCGTACATGTGTAAGCGAGTACACGCTAGGCTTTGGATGAGATTCTTCATTTTCAAAAGTGTGATAATCTAAAGACGTGTTTAGTGTGTGATTTAATGAATCGTGTAATGTAATGCGAATAGTGTGAACGGCATACAAGCCAATATGTCTAAATATCTATAGCATAAACACGACTCAAGTCAATGACCCGTCGTCTCTTTAACCTCAGAGCGAAAATCTATCTACATCCCTCGCAGATGCACTGGGAGTAGACCGAACTAAATTCATAATAAAGTTTCACAAGAAGTCTTAGAAAAGACGGACGGGGCTAGAGGGAAATATCTTTCGAGTAACCTCAACTTCAGCGGATTATAAAATACCTGACAGATTGAAAATTGTGTTTCATTTTCCACTGAAACTCTGGAACTAAAAATCTGTAAGATACTGCGAAGTACTTCGCCGGAACTTTTATTGAAGGATTGTAATTAAATAAAATACTTTAAAATACTTTTGGGATCTAATAAAAATGAGAAGATTTAATAAATGTCACACGTACGATAGTCTGATCCTTTTTCTATTCAATTTCTGAAATATAAATTATTGTAACTTGTAACTCAACACGATTCACTCATTATGACTATCGTTCTCAATTATTTTTGTGTCCTATTTCAAACTTGACCCTACTTATCGCCTGATATTACTACCTAAACGGTAATGGCGTAACACACTAACAGTAGGAATGGCTTTCATTTTGACAGTTTAACAACATTCATTGCGTTAATAATGTTGTTGAGCAAAATTTTTTACCGAATATATTAAGCAATGGATTGGCAAAATCCTTCAAAACGATTCAGATTGTGATTAATGGTGTGTTGCGCAATTAGGATGCCGATGTTAACACATTTGGCATTTTTAATAAAATACGACATGGCGAAACATATCTGTACGGGCTGATTTTTCCAACGCCAGATAATTGTTATCTGTGGAATAAAATTTACGTCTGACACTTATTATATGGAAGAATTGTCAAAAATTCAAAATTATTCCTCCGATAAAATTATCTGGCGTTGGAAAAGCCGTAAGTACATTTCTTCCTATCCTTGATTTATCCCGGTGCTCCCTGCCTACTTTTTTGTTCCTAATTTTGCAATATCCGTACTCCACTTACTGTGGCAGGACACAGTGATACCTCCTTTATAATTGTTGTAACCCGTGCACACAAGTAAACGCAAATAGAAAGAAAGAAAAGAAAAAGAAAAATATTTTATTCTACACAAACAAAACGCACAATTACAACTAAAAAATAATATTTATAAAAAAAAAGACAAGATACACATAGACAAAAAACTCGTACCTACCCAAGCATAAAAAAAAAAAACAAGAAAACAATGTTGACACCCTTGTCTATTGCTTGATGTCAAGGTCATGGACCAATGACAATGATTTGATTTGATGCTAAATCGAAGCTTGCCTTTGTACCTCTAATAAACTAAATTCCATTCCTCCAACAATACACCCAAATTCATACCGAACCAATACCGACGGAGTGCTGATTAGAAATCCGTACGGTTAACCATGGTCTTATTAGTGTAGACCACAAATTTCGGAGTCCCGCTGACTCACGGATGCTGCGAGCGTCTGCAAATAACTATGAGTTACTACCTGGTATGTGTGGTTTGTTTGGACAAGCCCAACACCGGTATTTACGTCGGCTGGCATATAGAGACGTAATATGTTTTGCGGTTTTGTTCAATCATTCAATTTTGCTTTTCCAACTATACCAACTCTAACCAACTATACTCTAACTAACTATATAACTCTTTCAAGTGTAATTTATTCGAGCCTGTGATTTGAGTGAGCATATCTTCTTTATATGCACGCGTTGCTGTGACAAATAAATACATTTTTCTTTATTTTTTTCTTTACGCTCAAGAAATTATTCTTAATGTATCAGCCGTTTCAAAAATCATTGGTATGGAAGACCAATGATGTAAATACGGATCATATAGAAATTATTCACCAAATAGATGTTTTTTTCCATTGTATCTACCTATTTTTTTTCTATAAAGTATGTCAACTTCTAAATTTTTACATGAAGGAAAAGATAAATAACAAATTAAAATAAAGAAGATTATTAAATAACAAACACAAGAATCTTCGCCTCGTTGGTCTCGAGGTCGCAAGCGCTACTGCTGAGCATGAGGTCCTGGGTACGAGTCCCAGGTCCGGGCAAAGTGTTATTAGGTTTTCCATTTGGAATTTTAGAGTAGCAGCCCAAAGCCTGGGGTCTTGCCTGGCTGATGGTAATAGGCTCACCCCTATTAATGTAATAGGGGTGTATAGTACACCTCTGCCAAACCCTTCGGGACATACAAGCGTGAGGTTACGTTAAGTAAATAACTTTGAATGTATTGTAGTGTGTAAGACTTATGTATGTGTGCTCTTGTATTCTAATATTAAGAATCGATATGTTTATTAAAGATAGTATTCTATGATCGAGCAGTAATACACGAGATATCAATGGAATCACTTGTTTTACTTATCTTCCTGGACTGACAAACTTACATGGCGACCCTGCCATCTGAGACGATTGCCGAGTTAGGTCGTGTGAATTAATTTATTGAGACATTAATGGACTATGGTACAAGTGATTTTCTTAAGTCATAAAAGTGGATTTTTATTTTTTTTAAATAAAAATCCACTTTTATGCCGGTCAAATATAGAAAAAGAGGACATTTTTATATCACAAAGTGCATTGGGAGGTTCAAATTCGGTTCGGTTTCGGTTCAGCTGTTTCAAAAACCATTGGTCTAGAAGGCCAACGTGTGTCATGAGGCAGTTAAATTACTTAGGAAATTGATTTAGGTACCTAATAGATTATTTTTCCACTATATTCACCATTTGTTTTTTCTAAAGTATACCGGCAGCAACTTCTTCATTGTTACTAAAAGGCAATATTCAAGGGCTTCATTGTTACATAGCAAGCTAAAATAAAGAAACGGAATAAAAAAGATTATTTAAAGAATTGAATCTCCTTTGCTGCTTTTTTTCACTATACAGGGTGGCAGGGCATCGACGCGCAAACTGTAACCATGGATTCAGCACATGAGTTTAGACCCCATAGCGTCGAAAATTTTCGTCGGTTATCAAAAAAAAAATCTTCTGTTTCATAGAAAAGTGCAATACCTACGCGGTCAAAATGTATGGAACAGTAATATTTTTTTTTAATAACCGACGAAAAATTTTCATGTGCTGAATCCATGGTTACAGTTTGCGCGTCGATGTCCCTGCCACCCTGTATTTACCACTAGCTTTTGTCCACAACTTCGTCTGCGTAAAATTTGTTGTTACCTGACCCACCTCGTCGCATCGTATTCTCATCCCGCGTTGGTACTTCGTTTTCAATTAGCATTCTTTCTGACTTTTTTTCTTTCTGCTCGGGTACTTAGGGTTCTAGCATAATGTTATATAGCCTATTGCCTTCCTCAAGAATTAGGCTAACAAATGCAAAAATAATTTTTCAAATCCGACTAGTACTTTCAGAGATTAGCGCGTTCAAAAAAACTCTTCAGCCTTATTATTTATATAGATATACATAGATTGGTTTTCTATACAGTATACCGTCTACATGAAGCTGAAAGAAAAATAACCAACAAGTTAAAATAAAGAAAACGAGAGCACAAGTACAGTATTTATGCAGTCTTTCTATGGTTAAAACGGAATAGAATAGAATAGAATTTATTTATTTGTAAGAATGTAGTTTTACATGGTATGGTGTTAATTTTTTTTTTTTTAAGTTCTATACATTCTACCATAACATATGATGTCCAAATATTAAAATGTCACTTTATATAACTAAGTACCATTAATTATAAGATTTAATGGTTAAAAATATGTCCAATATGAATTATTATAATTAGTTAGTCGCTAATTTAAAATCAATGTCAAAATTAAGTACATGTCATCTTGGATTTTTACAATATTCCATATATTCACCAATGGACGTATTTCATTCACCGAAAAGGAGAATGAAATACGTCCAGAAAAGCGGAACCTCTATTTATTAGAGATCCCTAAAACCAGTACATTGTTTTACGGTGGGAGTTCACTTTCAACTTTATTTTCTCGTTATAAAGTTACTCCTTTGCAGTGCATTGTCAAGGATGCCCGTTCTTTGAAGTCAAAAGATTAAAAAACAAAAATACGTAACGATCTTGATGTAATGCTGTTCCTTCTTTTGAGAACAAGATGTAGTAGGTACGAGTATAATCGTACTAATATTATAAACGTGAAAGTTTGGATGGATGGATGGATGTTTGTTACTCTTTCACGCCAAAACTACTGAACGGATTTGGATGAAATTTGGTACACAGGTGGTATATAACATATAGGATACTTTTAATGCCGATATTCCCACGGGATCGAAACTTATGCGGGTGAAACCGCGGGGCGCAGCTAGTATAAACTAATTTTACTATCAGACTTTTAGTCAAGTGGTATCGAAGTTTTATTGTTCGCAGCCCGTGATTTTCTTTGACGAAACTGTTGCGATGCAAGAGATTTTGATCCTTCATCCTTTATAGCAATATTGGTACATGTTAAATTTATTCCGTTTATTCCAAGGGAACGTGTTCACTTCTACGCGCCTATTATATCACTCTTGTTTCTTCGAATCGAAACCTAATAACAATAATTTGAAAGATAATTCTAAATTCGCTTGAATGCTCGAACGCAACTAGGGTTATTTTCCTGCCAGCCTGTACAACATTCATTTCAGTCATTTGCAGATAACCTTTCAGTACCAACCTTGTTAGTATTTGCCTATGTTTTAGTAAGTGGCACATTAAAAACGAAATACTTAAAAATCTGGCAGCAAGCATTTGTATCTTTACAAAATATTAATAGAACTAAATCTCAGGTGACATTTTTAGCCTGACAACCCCCGCAGTTCATATTTATATTTGATTAAAAGATAAAAAACATTTTGTAAAAAAGATGATGTTAAAACTATGTAGACCTCCATCTTATGTATGATAAACTCAGAAATCTGACAACTCGTGTGGGTAGACCAACATTCTAAAATATCATAAATATTATTCTTACCTCAAATTCTGTTGCTAAGTAATAAAATACGGTATATTTATCTTCTTTTGAATATACCAAGTGATATTTAAACATGCGTCAGTTGTGGTGAAACCGTGGCACTTCATATATCCACGTTGTTCAGGTATTTTATTCTTAACATGACAGCTCGCGGTATTTTAAATGTTTATTCTCCAGGTGAGGTATCACCTAGAGCATAAACATTTGAAATAAACTTGAAGCTAGTGATAAATGGTTGAGTTGAGATATATTAAAGGAGAATTTTGGTGCACTTTCAGAATTTAAGAAACGAAATAACTTATATGTATAGGATTTTGTTTTTACAGTTGAAAGATTCACTTATTTGAAGACGTTTCTAACAAATACACATTTAACTTAAAAAAAAGAAAATAAGTTCATTCGACCCAGGTTAAGTAAGGTATGTACACAATATTCACACAAAAACAAAAAAAAAAACAGAAAAAAAATGAATTGTATATGATTTTATGTATTTTTTTGTCTCCATTACTCTTTCACACGCTGTCTACATATCTCTATCTACTGTCCTATAGCTGGTATGCTGGAAGAGATTTCTTATGAAATAAGCATCACCTCTGCACCTATTTTTCTGTTCTGTTTTTTTTCTTGCCTTTTTGTATACTCGTATGTGTGTAGATAAATGGTTAAATAAATTTAAAAAAAAAAAACTTAAGACAGTATTGTTTGTTAACTTTTCACTTTACTGTATGCTATGTAGTGATGAAGATTAATTAATTAACTTGCTGAGCTAATTAGTTGGAAATGAATACATATCTTCATTTGGCTTTTGAATTTCAGTGAACATCAAAATTAAGCCAAATTCGTTCATTTAATATATCAGTCACGAAGTGCCTACATACAACAAAACGTTGCTAATAATGGATTATAACATCGATACACGAAACTGTAGTCCGACGCATTAATATGCGGCATTCGGCGCAATGCAACGATGTGCAAATACACCGGGGTTTGTATTAGTGTTTACTATCATCACAAAATAGGTAGGGTACAGAAGGCTGGGTCTATCCAACGAGTGCAAATAGACACGCACACACAAACGTGTACGTACAGCGACGATCTCAAACAAATGCCAGTCGCGAATGTGGTTGCGCTAGCTATACAAAGACGCGTGTCTATGAGTGTGTTTTCACTCGTTATGTAGAGTCGACCTTCTGTAACTTTCTATTCTGTGATTTTACTATTCACTATCGTCCCTCTATATGCACCTGTGTTGGTACATTTACACCACTCCGGTGTACTTGTGTAATGATTCGGTGAATTAGATTATTGTGCCATGTGATTCGGGCTTAGTCAGTGACAATTCCAATTCAAATGGCTGCTGTAAGTATTGGCAATTTGGTGAGTTTTGAATTATTGAGGACTCTTTTATACATACATACAAATAAATAAAATTATAGTGTCTGTTTGTAATATAGGTGAAGCCGGGAAGCGCAGCTAGTTAATTAAATTCAACCAAAAGTACTACGTATTGGCTGCCTCGTTGGTCTAGTACGGTAGTCGCAAGCGCTACTGCTGAGCATAAGGACCTGGATTCGATTCCCGGTTGAAGCAAAATGATTTCGTGGTAGCCTAACCCTCCTGAGAGTACTTCCAGGAAGGAAAGGCTACCACGAAATCACTCACACAATCGGCTAAAGTAGACTCTTCCTTAGTGGGGTACTGTATAAAATTTTACAATAAAATACCTCCCCACATACTCCAACTCAATGAAACGAAATTCAAATCTTACATATTACTCACACTATGCAGCCAAGCATATTATAAGTTGGGGGATTACATCGCTGACAAAAATGCTTGGCTAAACGCTGGTCCTGGTCCACAGGACGCATAAATAAATTGATTAGCATTTGAAAATACTTCACACACGCCTAACCTATCTACGTACTGTTGGAGTTGCTGAAGATTTTAAAATACTATTTTTGCATTATATAAATTCAATCTCCTAGTATTGTATAATTGCATAGCACATATGTGACTACTATGTATATACTATAAAGCTACCATTTACTGGGTACATCTTTCGACTTAAATGTGCCTTGACGGCTGAGAGTATGTCATGCTCACTCTAATGTCTCGCTGATGGTGGCGCATGTGTTGGATCATTTAGCTCCCTTCAAAATGGTTGAGGTGAATGGTGCTAATCTATGCGTCATTTTCGTGAACGGGCGCCGTCAGTCACCTCTTTGCTGCCATGGCTTATTTCGATTTAATTTAATATTGAAATTGTTTTTTTTTATCTTTTCACTACGGACGCTTTTAACGTTCTGCATCGTTCTCACATGCATTATTTTTAACTTGAATAATGTAACCAATACTTTGTAACCATATTATTGTGATTTAAAAGAGTGTCCATAGAGTTTCTTGCCCGTTCTTTTCCATAGGTACTTACTACGCTTTGGAATGGGCAACAAGCTTCATCTATTTGACTGACCGACCCTTAACAATTCAAAAGTGCCTGTAATTGGTTTAGTTGAAATAAATAGTTTCAGTTTGAGTTTCCTGTATACGCGTGATGTTATTTTAGTACTTAGTTAGGAAACCGGCAAGTCCTAGAATCAAAAATCCGAAGACATGTGACATCTACCAACCCGCACTGGGCCCGCATGGTGGATTACGGCCCACTCCAGCAGTGGGAACATTATAGGCTGATTACTACGATTCTAAGCCTCACACACAAACCACACACAAAACTAATCATCGTTCAGTGTTCTCAACTAGATGTTTATCGCAGCATGTTTCCGTGTCAATCGAGCTCTCATTAGAGACGGCCACATTAATATTTACTTGTCCCGGAACGATGTCAATGCAGGTTGAGCGGAACTGAGCTTTGATTTAGTGTCTTGTATTACCGGTTGTGTGTTGAGCTGTGTGCTCCTATTTCAGCAGGAAACTGTGTTGTTATGTTGTAGGTTATAGTCGTGATGACCAGATGGGCAACTCTCGTAATTTTGAGAACGTTCACAGTCTGATCTCAGTCCCAAACTGTCAGTACAGTAACGAGACATCGATTGAACAAAACTTCGCAGTATGATATTTACGCAGTAAATCGTTCGCAAAACAGTTTTTCGATGTAACGAAATATCGCAGTAACAAGACGTCGATTTAACAAGGCGTCGCAGTATAGAGATGTCGTTGAAAGGTTTTCGAAGAAACAAAATTCGATGATACGGCTTTCGCACTCAAGTAGGTATTCCGTCAAAAACACACACACACACAGCGGGCCCTATCAGAGTAACAACGCTGCGACTTTTTTTTTTTTTTTTTTATGTCGCAGCATCATACTGAGATAGGAGCCTTTTGGCCTACTATAGGACTTTCTGTTTATGTTTTCTTTTTGTTACTTGTGATCTTCCTGACCCAGTCGCAATAAATACATTTTCTTTCTTTCAAAAATACCTATAACTTCCCTAGATTTTTGAAAAGTTTTTGACATTGATTGTCGCTGAGATGAGATTGCGACTAGATTTTTAACATTTTTAATAACGGGAATTGAGCTTCTTTAAGCGCTTAAGGGATCTGTGTCGTATTTATTTATTTGCCATGCACTAGGTTGTGGTTCTCAACCTTACAAGTATCAGCACAGGTCATTAGTCAGTCAATCAGTGATTTGCTTCCCCTAAAAACCTAATCTGGATTAATAATATGTAGGAACATTTTAAAACAAAATCACACATCGGTCCAGCCGTTCTCAAGTGATGTGCTTACCAACGAACAGCATTTCATTTTTATTTATAAATACAGGGTTACTTTAGATTGGCCAGCTAAAAAACAACCAACTTCCAAAAAACAACACTACAAAGTGAAAAATAACTGTAATTTCGGAAGTCGGGGTCCTTGGTTCCGCATTTTCTTTTTTTGACACCGACAGAATGAATTTGATGATTTTTATGGGGTCGAACGCAGTTATTGTAGTCATTTGAAATATCAGTTTAATAAGTTTTTTTTGTGAACTTCACAAACTTGATGGGTATCGATATCTAAACACGATAAAACATAAGAAAACAGTTTATATGAAAATGAAACAAAAAAAAATAAAAATAAAGTTTTATTCAACTCATACTTCAAGTAGCAACACTAACAGCTGTCGCTGACCTCCCAAAAAAACATTTAAATCTTTTCCATCGCGTCTGCGGAATTTAGCTAGCCAATTTAAAATAACCCTGTAGGTACATATAGATGAGGAAGCACGGACCGGCAATCCTCTTAAATCCAAGCAAAGAAGATCCTGTTGCTCTTGGATTTAACTAGGTGTAGTTAAAGGCAAGAGGCAACAACATCTTCTTTATAAATAGATAGAATGGACCATTATCATTGCAAAGTGGGAGCACTTGGATAATGGTCTATTCTATCCCGGAATGACAAACATTATAATAACATAGCCCTTATTTTTTTCCATGGACATACAAAGTCGTTAACTAAGTACAGTCACGAGCAAAAGCATGTATACATTCGGCTTTATTCAAAAGCGATTTACTCCTTTATTTTTAAATAAAATTGTATGTTGTTACAAACATAGCATTTTCGAACCCATATGTTTATGTAATGTGTCGTATTTCAAAGTTGCATTCGTTATTTCACGAAAAAACCGCAATTAAAAGTTGCCAAGTGTTGACATATTGGTGCTCGTGACTATACCAGGCAACAATGAAACCGCGTAGGTTTGACGTTCAGCTAACATTAAACGCATCCGACTCAAAGCCACTTGAGTTTTGGCTCCGTTTCCACTCGGCTGCACTTCGTGTTTATTCGGTTTCCAGTTTCCTTTCGCTGTGGTTTGCTTACTATGTAGTAGAGCTGGGAATATACAACAGCTTTGTAATGATTTTGCTCTTGTACTATATAAATAACTAGGTTTTGCCCGCGGCTGGGGTCGCGTGGAGTTCGGAAATTATCCCTATTAAAAAGTATCCTGTATCCTAACCCAGGTCATGGTCTATCTGTGAATCTTTAATCGAAATCTGTTCAGTCTTTAAGGCAAGGGAAGGTTTGGGCACGCCAAAATAGCGACGATAAGTCCCCTCTTTGAGGAGTGGCTAGAGAGGCGCCACGGCACCCTCACCTTCCGCCTGACGCAGGTCCTTACCGGACACGGTTGTTTCAGGAGGTTCTTGTTCAGGATAAAGCGGGAGGAAACGCCAGGGTGCTACCACTGTGTGGATCGCCCGACACGGTGGAGCATACGGTGGAGGTCTGCCCAGCTTGGGCGGAGCACCGCTGTGTCCTCGTGGCGGCGATTGGCGGCGGCGACCTTTCGCGTCCGGCCCAGGTCTAGGCTATGGTACGGAGCGAGAGTGCATGGCAGGCCGTCACCCCCTTTTGCGAAGCAGTAATGCTTGCGAAGGAGGAGGCGGAGCACGTGAGGGAGAGGCAATCTCTGCGCCCTCACGCCCCTAGCCGCCGCAGGAGACGCCCTGGACGGGAGTCAACAGCCGACTCCCGGCCACCGTAGGCGCGGGCTTGCGGGCGGCGAGCAATGGGCAGCTCGCCGCCCGATAAGGACCAGGCCCGGGTCGATGGCGCGTTGTGTTCCACGCGCGCCTCAAAGAGATGACAGCACGAACTGACGGGGTCCACTAGGGCCGATGCCTGCCAGGGCTGCGGGTTGTTCGAAAGAGATACCGTGGTCCCTGGCACACGCATCTGAAGGAACATGGGCGGGTTTTAGTCAGTAAAAGTCTGACACGCCCTTCCGCTCAGCGCAGAGCGGGAGAGGTCATTTAATGAATTCCCACCCAAAAAAAAAAAAAAAAGGCATGGAAAGGTTGGAGATAGACGTTTAATGGATAGTGAAAACATCTTTGAAAACAAGTTGTTTGTAATTTTAAGAATAAAAGACTCTATGTTATGTACACCATATAAATCACAGATACAAATGTAGAAAATAAGCTGAAAAACAGCTATTTATAATATACATATTAAAGTAGGTTCGTAATTCAATTCATTTATTTTCCAGATCATAAAATCCATATTGTTAGCAGATACATACACAACTTAAACACTAGTGTTAGTACATCCATACTAATTGTTAGGTACAAAGGTCTGAAACCAATATCAGTGTCTTACACTACAAACAAAGTTAACAAAAACAATGAGCATAGAGCATTTTCTTAAAATATACATCGTCTGCCTGGCCTTTTCCCAACTATCACTACCATAAACACCCCAACACCCCCCCTATCATATGTCGCAACGGTTTATTTAAATTTTTGTTTTGATTGTTGTTTTTATTTATATGTGTATAATTGCATGCTGCACTGGTTGACGTCATCACGTCATCGCCGGCTGCCGCTGAAAACCAGCGCTGCGGCTCTGTCTCGTATAGGGTATTAGCATTATACTGAGCGATTTCCATTTTGGGTGAACGTGACGCATGTTTACCCCCAACTTGGTGTTTTTTTTTTATGCGTCATGTTTGCCGCAAATAAATGTGTTTTCTTTCTTTCTTTTTCTTTCAACTATGTTAGGGTCGGCTTCCAGTCTAACTGGATGCAGCTGAATACCATTATTTTACATAGAGCGACTGCCCATTTGACCTCCACTGTCCAGTACTGGGTAATTTCTACTATAATGTACTTCTACTGTAATGAAATTACAAACATTATTAGGTATAACTATACAGTTACATCACTCCTGTAATCGT
Organism: Apamea epomidion; assembly: GCA_947507525.1. Taxonomy (NCBI): domain Eukaryota; kingdom Metazoa; phylum Arthropoda; class Insecta; order Lepidoptera; family Noctuidae; genus Apamea; species Apamea epomidion. Next base: position 7,810,225 of record OX382238.1, on the reverse strand, counting down.
CAAAGGGTTAGTCAGAGGTGTACCTGTAAAAATTAACTCATAATACTACTTTTGTTGTTGAGCTACGATAAATTGTGTCAAATCAGTTTTATTGCACAATTAATTTAAGCTGTATATATATCATATAATAAAGTAGAACTTGCACGGAAAGAGCTCAACTCATCGCTGAAGCACTTTCCAAGTAAACCGTTATGCATATCTTCAGTGTTTTAGTCAGAAACGTTACTTACGTAAACCAACTTCAAACGGTTCCAAGTATTAGTAGGTTCTCAGAAATTCCAAGTGGTTAGAAGACAGCTTGTCGGTCATGACTCATAAATGTTGCATACTGCCTATTCTTCGAAGTTATTGATATACACATATTGATGGGGGAATTGAGATTAACAAAATACACTTACAGTATAATCAGCCTATAACGTTCCCACTTCCCACTGCTGGGACACAGGCCTCCTCTCTGTGAGAGGGAATGGGCTGTATTCCACCACGCGGGCCCAGTGCGGATTGGTAGATGTCACATGTCTTCGAAATTTTGGTCTAGGACATGCCGGCTTCCTCACGATGTTTTCCTTCATCGTTTTTGAGAGCAATAGTGATGTAATAAATTACACGAAGTAAAGGGCCTGTCTAGGTTCGAACCCGCGACCGCGCGCCCGCGGCTCGTAAGTCGGGGTCGTTGCCACTGGACTACCACTTGACTGCTCTCCAAAAATATCATATCACATCACACCTGTTGTTACCTAAGTGTTAGGCAAAGATCTTCCAGAGTATACCCATATGTTTAAGCCATTTAAAAGGGGGTGAGCCAGTTGCCATCCACCAGACACAAATCCAGACTCAGGGCTGCTTCTGATAAATTCCAAATGGAAAAACCCAATAATACTTTACTTGACCTGGTAATCGTACCAAGAGTGAAAGCTATCGTACAAAGTATTCTATATTTTAATCCAAGATATGGTCTACCTGCATACCAATTTTTATCCAAATCCGTTCACCCGTTTACGAGTGATGGAGTAAGAAACATCTTCACAAACTTTCGCAATATAAATATTAGAGGGAAAGTAGGGTTAGACGAGCTCACTGTAGCTGAAAGCCTGTCAATCGATCTGCTAGGTTAAGCTGCACTGGCATCGGATAACAAGTTAAGCTGCCAGTCATACGACCTTTGATAGACGTTACAGACAGACCGTTACGGAGAGATAGATGGCTAAAAAAACCGGTTGCACTCCGGGAGTGCCGGCAGAAGAGAAAACTTGAATATTAACGTTGTGCATTTTTGATATTTTGGAATGCGGGCTACTCTCCCTCCGTCTTACGAATTTTCGATCAGATCACGTGTCCTGACGCGAGCTCCGTCTTACGAATTTTCGATCAGGTCACGTGTCCTGACGCGAGTTTAATATGTTTTACCAATCACAAAAAAAGTGCACAACGCTGCTTAAGAAATTTTCACTTCAAAAATTGACAGCTGGTCTAACCTATGGATATTGCTAGGCCCCGGTAATCCAATCAACTGTTGGCGTAATATTCGTGGCATTGTCTATGTCAGTATTACGATATTTGGTAACACTGTGTGTGAAATATAGGCATGAAAAAGTTTAATAGTCTAATACAATTTTGTGGGCTTTAATTTTTAGCCATCATTCGTATTCTCGCCTCTTTTAATCCTTCTTCAAGTTTTTATTGCAACGACTCGATGTCCAACATTGTACTTAAAAATAAGGAAAATTAATCGTATGGCATCAAAAAATTTTTGTACATCGCTGTCAAAAGGAAAAGTGCCCAAAAATCTGGCAGCATTGACACGTTGTAGTAAAATTAGGCAAGCTATCTAATCAAGTGAAGAGTCGACCAACCGCTTGGCGATATCTCGAAATACTAGATAAGCACTCGAACTGCAACTTGTAATTTGGAAAAATTAAACTGCTTGGCGATCGATGTCTCGAAAACTAAGTGGGACTCGGACCCCATGACCTTAGTTTTTATATAGGCCCATATTATTATTTTAAGACTGTTAGCTTATTATATTATGTAAATATTATCCTACTAATAATATAAACGCGAAAGTTTTTATGGATGGATGGATGTTAGTTACTCTTTCATGCAAAAACTCCTAAACGGATTTAGATAAAATTCGGCACCCAGATAGTTTATAACCAGGATTAACACATAAGTTACTTTTTATCCCGATATTCCCACGGGATCGAAACTTATGCAGGTGAAACCGCGGGACTCAGCTAGTATGAAATAAAAATATATTATGTATTTGGTAAATTAAATCGCATGCAGTTACAATGACGATTCTTCTCGCAACACAAACAATAAAATACAGTTACCGAACAATCTTTCACACATATGAAAAAACTGCCGACCTGTCATTCGAAGACCAGTCACTAGATTGGTGACAGATGATTGATGAAACTTATCCCTCGCAGTGGACAGACTCGATTCGATTGATCAATCACAAACGAATATATCCAGTATCCAGTTATTCTTTCGTCTCTGTGTGTGGGTGACGCATCAATCTTGTGATATGAAAGTTAAGATAGTTAGAGAAAAAGTTTTGACCTGACACTTGTCTGCAAAAACGTTATCGCTCATCTTGTGAAGAATTCTTAAGTATTTTGGTCCTCGAGTTTAGCTGAGTTCAAGTTTTTGTTTGTTTTTTTTCAACTTTTGAGCTCGTGTGACAATAGTATAGAATTAGAATCAATATGTAAGTAATGTGCTTTAAGAGAAGGGGAAGAGCAAAGATACTATGGATGGAGCGTGTGATGATGATATTATGGTTAGAAAGGGGGTGACTTCGAGATGACGATTAATCGAGACGTATGGAAGAAAAAGACATGTTGCTCCGAAATAAATGGCGATAAGAGTAGGAGAATGATCATGATGTACAGACGCCAGCAGGTCAACCTACCCGAAACTGTCAAATGTTACCAATCAACCTTGAACCTTAATGCTTTAGCGATAAAGTTGAAAATCTATTAAAGAAATTTGACAGATTGTAGTAGCTTAATTGGTGTGCTGGCGTCTGTACTTAATTTGCAAAGGTTTTTGAAAATGTAGAATAATTTATGATTGTGATTTTAAGAATTATGATATGATTTTAGATTATGGCTGAAAACATAATTATGTTCGGAGAGTAAATGAACTCACTCGATATCAATCGACAAATAAGTAATGCATGATGTGCTTACCTGTAAGAAATTGGTAAACTAGTCTATAAGTCTATTGGATGTATCTCATATCTTTGTATCAGTGTATTCAATTGTAGGCGAGCCAAATAAATAAAATAAAAATAAAATACCAATTTTATCAATTCCATTGTTTACGAAGTAATTAAGCATTGAAGAAGACCCATTAAATTGAATCATCAATTTAAACAATTGATAGCTACAGTCATGGAAATTAATTGTTATAAAATTGACACCTGACGTCAATTTGGCGTGTTAAATCCATTTCATATAACAGTCAAAGAATGACAGTTGTTATTTGAATATACGGACAATATAAGTTGGTATTCGATTTGGTAAAAAGTAACTGGGTTGCAGGGTTGTGGAGGTTAGATAGGAACCCAGTAACTGGGTTGTGGAGGTCAAATAGGAACCCAGTAACTGGGTTGTGGAGGTCAGATAGGCAGTCGCTCTATCTAAAATACTGGTATATAGCTGCATCCGGTTAGAATGGAAGTCGACCCCAACATAGTTGGGAAAAGGCAGATGAGTCAATTTGGTAAACAATTTATTTCCCTGGCTTTACTTCTGCGTTGGTTTCATAAGCCATAACGCTTGGGATTTCACACATCACACAGCTATATGACGTGACTTTCATTAAATTAAAGTCGTTAACCCAGCACGACAAAGTGAAAAGGCGAAAATATTTTCACAGTAAAAAGTATCGCAGTTGGCGGCGAAAATTGAAAACACAACTAGTGGAAACCGTTTCGTTACGACATGCAAAACATTTTAACGATGTTAGTTTTTTTGGGCTATATACTATTTAAGTTAAGCCTTGACACGTGAACCCTGACTGGGTGACTATAATTTAGGAAATTATACTTTAAATATAAGCGGTGAAGGGTCTAGTTAGTATCTTCAACGAGGAATGAATTATGATGATTTTTTTTTTAAACTTACCGTACGACACTCGGCGATAGCGTAGCTTTCACACAGATTTTTTTTAAATCGGATGAGTAGTTTCGAAGATTAAGGGACCTTCTATATACCAACTAATAAACATCACGCTAGCACCCTAAGGAGCCGAGCAAAAAGAAAGAAAGCCAGAACGAAAGCGAAAACGAAGTAATAGCGCGTGTAGATGATGCGATGCGACGAAAATTCACGCAGACAATGTCCCGGGCAGAAGCTGCTTAAATAAAAAAAATATATATATAAAATATATATATATATATATATATATATATATTTACTGATTTTCAGAGCCACCACTTCTTACCACCATTACCTTTAATCTATCAAACCGTCACAAATATGACGATAAACGTCTTTTTTTAAACCAACTATCATCAAATTAATGAACCAAGAAACTTTACATCTGTCGTCTCGTCTGGCGTCTTCCAAACAGTATTGTTGTTGCCATCGTTCTACTTAAAACTTGCAGCCAGTATCCAAGATTAGTTCGCAAGGCAAACACCGTTTATCAGGCGTTGATGGCAAACTTGCTTTACAAATGTCTTGCATTCACGACCAAAGTCAGTTTCTATTTCGTTCTCAACACTACAGATTTCCCAGTTGCATCGTTTGTCCTCAGTTTAAGAGGCAAACATGTATTCCCGTTACGCGTCGACGACGCTAAGTGTATTCTTTTGTACGTCTTGCTCTATTGTTGCAGTAAAAATTGTTTGGTTTAGTTTATTGTAGTAGGGATTTCTTGTTTTGAATTATGATTTGTTTCAGCGCGGTAATTGCGTAACACGCTATCAGTAGCAATGGCTTTCATTTGACAGTTCAACAACATTCATTGCGTTATTTACATTGTTGAGCAGACAATTTTTTCGAACATATGAAGCAATGGATTAGCAATATCCCTCAAAATGATTCAGATTACTAGCTACGCTTGCCGCGGTTGGTCTGTGCATGGATATCTATATACTGAGGCACTGAAGAGCCTCGTAAAGCACGTTAAGCAATGGATCCCGGCTGTCATTCGTGGATCTTTGACAGTCGTTACGGGCAGTCAGAAGCCCGAAAGTCTGACAACCAGTCTTACCAAGGGGTATCGTATTACCCAGTAACTAGTCGCCCCATGTAAAATACTGGTATTCAGCTGATTCCGGCTAGACTGGAAGCCGACCCCAGCATAGTTGGGAAAAGGCTAGGTAGATGAGATGAGTTGAAGAACAGTTCAATTCCAATCTCACCCGCACTCTCTTGCATTACTTCCCATGGATCCTACAGAAATTGAAAGCCTCATCCTTAACCTAAAGAATGATTGTGCTGTCGGTCGAGATAACATCTCAACCACCTTCTTAAAAAGATATAGAAGCATTTTAATTCCACCAATTACATTCATTTGCAACCTTGCCTTTAGTTCCGGAAAATTTCCAAGCGATTGGAAACTGGCCGAAGTCCTTCCTATTTACAAGAACGGTGACAGAGCCTGTGTCAATAACTATAGACCAATCTCCATATTGCCAACCTTATCAAAATTATTAGAGAGAATCATGAACAAGCGCTTAGTCAATTACTTAGAAAAACACCATCTTCTCTCACCCTGTCAGTTCGGTTTCCGGTGTGGCCTCTCAACCAGTGATGCCATAAACAATTTAACAGACTTTGTTGTGGGTAACCTCGATAAGAACAAAAAGGTTGTCGTAATCTTTATGGACTTGGCTAATGGCTTTTAACACGGTCTCCGTCCCGCTACTATTGACAAAGCTTGAACGCCTGGAGGTTAGGAATACTCAGCTTGAACTGTTCGCTGACTATCTGAAAAACCGATTCCAGAGGGTCCGTGTGAGTGAATGGACTAGCTGTGATCTCCCCATTGCGCGTGGTGTCCCACAGGCCAGTATTCTCGGTCCCACGTTATTTTTAACATACATAAATTACCTCTGCGATCTGAACATGCGCAATGGGAGGATTATTTTGTTCGCCGATGACACGGCTCTGTTGTTCACATGGCATGAGGTTTACAGTTGTGCTAACAATAAATTAACACTAAATGTTGATAAAACGAAATATATCTCATTATCCATTAAAACTTTAACCCTTTCCAGTCATAATATAACGGCCCACTCTTCTAATTGTTCTTTTATACATTCCTCTACTTGCTTGTGTCCCACTCTGATTAAGACCGATACAATTTGGTACCTAGGAGTTACAATAGACAGCAAGCTTAGCTTCCATCCACACATTGATCTCCTTGCCTCAAGAACTCGAAAATTAATTTTCATATTTAAAAACCTTCGCCATGTCGCAAACCCTTAAATTATAAAAATGGTATATCTCGCACTGTGTCAATCATTGCTCTCCTATTGTATTACTATATGGGGTGGAGCTAGTAAAACATCCATGCTGAAAATTGAGCGTGCTGCTCAGAGGGCAGTCCTGAAAGTTGGTCACTTCTTACCATACTTGCATCCAACTAAGGACCTATATGAGCTCACTGGTGTCACTGTACACTCACATACTTCTCACGACACGCACAACACACCACACACTCAATACAGATAAACAAACCTATTTGCGTGTTAGTATTATTTAACATTTACTTTAACCTATTTTTCTTTACTTCTCTTCCATAGAAGTTACAAAATGTTTGTTAATTGTCCTAAAACTTGTGCAATATGTGGGTCCCAGACAAAGGTCTGGGACCCCAGTACGCCTTTCGAAGGAAAGACGTACTAGGGGCCAAAGCCAACTCACAGAGGCCTTTTACACAATTCTAAATGATGAGGAGGCACCAACCGACGATTATTCCTGTATGCACCATGCAAGTGCATCCAAGGACAACCTCCGGTTGGTGCAGGACTATTGCAGAACATGGAAACAAAATATACTGGGCTATGGGTTTGGGTGGCTATAGTGGTTCGGTCACCTGGAACTATGGAAGGTCTATGTCCCCTGCCTGACCAGTGATAATTATATTATTCACAGATGAAATGGCAGGGGGTGCACACTTGCACACTCAATAATGGGCCCCAGAAAACGATCGCTAGCACATAGTATCGTAGCGACAAGGGGGCAACGTGTCCTGAGATGCTTATGAGGAGTGGAGAGGTATTCCACGGCTATCAGGACAATCCCGGAAGTACGGTCAAGGTCCCTACCAGCATCTTACTAAAATAATTACTTCTTCCGAGTACGTTTGCTCTTGCGAAACTCCACTCAAGCGACCCAATAAAGGCAAGAATGAGGTGGGAGCTCTGTTCCTCTTCAGTGTTCACTCCAGCCGGCCAATAAAGGCAAGCCACATGTGAGGAACAACACATCTCCCGGGAGATGGGTCCGTGGGGTCGCTACTGCACAACAGCTCACCACATGCTGCCCTGCGGGTTCCTGTATCTCTCTTGGTCTGGCTCCTCACCCTAGACCTGATCCGGCAAAGGAAACTCTTCCGTCACAGACCTAGAGTTTAAAGCGCGCAAGCCCCACCACGACGTCAACGTAGAGATACGGCGGTGGGGTTATTATTATTATTATTAAAGTTCTGCCTCCAATTTCGTGAAATGCAGACGTGTCTAGAGATCAGTTAGTTCGTGAAAGTGTAAACTAGTTCTGTTCTGCATAATTTATGCTGTGATTATACCGTTATGGAATAAAATGAAAGGCATATTCCCAATTGGTAGGTTTGTCGTGTCATGATTTAGAAGCGACCGTTTTGGCATAATTATTATGACATGATGAATGTTCAATACAAGGACATTTTGGATTTATTGCTCAAAATTAAAGGAGAATATATTATGAGATTAATACATTGAGCGGTTACTAGCCGGTTATCGGCAGCTTATAATTTTTCTAATAGAGAAAAAAGCGGTCAAGCGAGGTAGACTCGCACTCGGAGGCTTCCGTAGCACCGTTCAATATTTTACACTACATTTTTTTTTAAATATTTGTTTAAAAATAAGCCGGGGGTCCCCCTATATTTTTTAACTTTATTTTATTTATATTATTTCTTTCTTCACTATAACAAGAATTAGTATAAATAAAAAACACACAGTGTGTGTGTGTATCCACAGTGTGCAAATTCACAGAGTGTTTGTGTGTTGTGTTTGTGTCTATGCACAAATGCAACACACAGACACCCTCTGTGAAAATTTCAAGTGTCTATCTAATGAGGTTGTAAAGATACAGCCCTATGACAGATCTAATAACAGACAGCGGAGCCTTCAGCGGGTCCGAAACCCTAAAAATATGGTTGTTAGATTTAGAACGAAATGCAATTTCTCCATTCCTTTTAAACCATGTGATATGACCCAAAATTGAACAAAATTGAAGAACCCTTCAAACTTTGTTAAGTTTGAAGGGTTCTTCAATTTTGTTCATTAAACAATAAGTTAGTTTCGTATTACCAAACTTAGATAAGTTTGTTCACTAGACTGTGCTTGCTATTGGAAGACAATCAAATTGGCTATTCTCAGGCTATTTGCATTTGGACTTTTTGGAAAGTATTTTAAATAATGTGCCTGTGGGTTTGTATGATAATGGATGGACTCGTAGGTAAGGAAAACAGACAGTTCTTCTAAATATGGAAATATATTCTCACCAATCACCAATAATCACCATCAATCAAGTTGGCGGGGAACACGTTATCGATCTGTCGCGGCCCGACCCGTGAAGAATGTGAACGAGACATTAAAATTAAAATGGCTACCGAGAGCGCACGCTAGTAATGTTCGTATTATTAAGTTATTTAGTAACATTTAGTGTTGGGATTCTAATAGTGGCCTGGCAGTCCATAGCAGCACTAGAAGCATATTCAATACTAGCTGTGCCCGCGACTTCGGTCGCGTGCATACTGAATTTCATTGGATTTTATTTATGTGGAACTCTAACTCTTTCTCTAAAGTAAAAGAAGCATGAGTTACTGCTTATAACATCAGTTATCTGTCCGTGGAAATCCGGTTAAAATCGGTTCAGGCATTTCAAAGATTAACCGGAACAAACAAAGTCACGAAAAAAAAAAATGGATTTTTTGTTATAAGTACCGTATATACGTTCATATGCATTTAGTAAAACGCATTTAAACAAGCCAAAGTATTTAGCAAGATTACGACATTACAAACAGACACTTCAATTTTATTTATTTGTATACATACACCGTTAAATTTTGATCGTTTTAATCCTTAAAAGGGGTTATTGTACTCACCATTACAACTTTTACTACGAGACCAACCCAGAAATCGTGATAAAAAATCAGTTGATCCATAGATTTATGTTCGGATAACTCGACATTGTGTACGGATCAACTGATTTTTTTTTCACGATTTCAGGGTTGGTCCCCCAATTTGTTATTTTTTTGTGTTTATTTATTTATTTTTGTACACACAGTAAACTACATAAGGATATCACATTATTAGAATTTCAGTACAAAAGTACTGCTTATTTCTTAAGAAATTTCTTCCAGCAGACCTGCGAAAGGAGAAGTAAAAAAGATGTTTATGTTCTTTTTTTTTGCGTCATGTTTACCGCAAATGAACGTATTTTATTTTATTTTTTCTTTACATAACATTCAAATATAAATGTTGCTCTATTATATTACAATAGGTACCTACTCAAGTATTTCAGCTCCCGTAGACTTTATACAATATTTATGAGCCTCGTTTTCTGTCTCTTTCATTTGCTCTTACGTCTTTAGTGAATCTCTTTAGTGATGTTGGCTCAGGATAAACTGCATCATTTAATACCTTGCCTCGTCTGGATTATTATTGCAATAACTTTTGCAATAGTGGTGCTCGTTAATTTTGAGTATTTCTTTTGCTTTAGTTCAAAAAGCATGGATGGATACTATAGAGCGTAGGTCAGTGGTAATACTTTGATCTTGAGCTGGCCTAGCGTGGTACGTAGTTTTAATAGAATGCGAGGCCTGAGGTTTTGTTACCACTGAAGAGCTAGTAGTCCTATACTGTCAAAAAATGTACCTGATTATGGGCATTTTTGTCTTTGATTGTTTATTGTAACGGAGATTGTATTATTATACATTAGACGACTTTTGAAGTTATACGTTAATCAAAACACAGTTAAAAGTCACAGAAAATTGCAAACTGCTTTTCAAATACAGACGACGTTTTGCTGGGTCTAAAAACCTGCATTTAAATTTTTCGATGTTGAATAGTCAAACACCTCTAACCGTTGAATATTGAAATTCAATCAAAATAATATTATGCGATATCATCGAAACAAAGCTGATCCTATTCTCGATATAATACAAACTGTATGAACAGTACTGTGGGACGATACATTAATATGCATCAAGTGCAAACTATCGCCGACCACGATCGCAGTGCGCACTGCAAACACGAACACAGCCGCTACTGTTCGCTTTCCATTTATAGACACAGAAACACTGTGTTGCCGTACCCTGCTTGAGTACTGAATTATTTTGTAGCGGGTTTGGGATTGAGGAAACAGCGTGTCGGCCAGTTATCTTCTTGCCGAGACAAGTGACGGAAATGAGTGACTTAATGGCGCTGGTAGCGATAGCTGGGTTGTTAGCACTTGTACGAAGGCAGGAATTTAAACGATTTGTTATTTGTAGTACCTACAAATCTTACGATAAGTAGGTACAAGAACGGCCACTCCAAAATGTATTCAGCCTAAAGTTTGTAGACAAGCTACATACCAACCTCCATTGTTGGCTTAGCTTTTGGACACAACACGAAAGTTCAAGTAAAATAGAAAGATTTTAGATGCGATCCTCGTGTTGAGAGCCGCTAGAAATGAAAAAGTATTATTATTATTATTATCAGCCTGTGATGACCCACTGCAGGGCAAAGGCTTCTTCACTCTCTTTCCACTTCTCTCTGTTCAAAGCTGTCAAGGACCAGTCATCCAGGAGACATGCCGCGATGTCGCCATTAAGAAATAAAAAAATATATAAAATGATACTTTCACAGTACATCTACCAGTATATGTACAGACGCCAGCAGGTTAAGCTACCCGAAACTGTCAAATTTTTCCAATCAACCTTGAACCTTAAAGCTATAGAGTTAAAGTTGAAAATATATTAAATAAATTTGACAGATTGTAATAGCTTGATGTGCTGTAAGAGCTTGATATCTATACCTACTACGGTCGCACTAAATACATTATGCAGTAAACCCTATGAAATATGTAAATTGGGCCTCGTATGACTCAAAATATATTTACTATTTGCGGTATTTACAATCGGAATATCAAAAAACATTTTCTGTAGGTTTGCGAATTTAAAAGTTCAACTATATTTTTCAACAGCAGTTTAATTTCACTTTTTATGCTATCGGCCGCTTCGGGAGAATTGAATAAAAGTCATATGTGAATGCTCTGATTCAATCCTATACCTACGTGTTTCAGGAAAATCTAAAAATCAAACGTACCGGCCGACCGTACCAGGTTTTTGCGCCCAAAAATATTGAATATTGGATGCAAACAATTTTTGCGGTATTTTTTCTTAATCTAGCCATTGGAACTTTCAAATTTAAATTCTCGTCACCAAGAAACTATTTAAATTACCCACCAGTTGGAATCGCATATCCGTACGGATTAAAAAAAACCCTGTTCATAATAAATAATAAAAAAAATTAAGTAGGAAGTATGAAAAAGGATTCAGAACATAGAGATTAGCAAGATACACAGTCATATTATACTTATAAAGTACAATCACAAAACTACATAGAGGTAAATGCGTAACACACTACCAGTCCAGTAGCAATGACTTTCATTTTGACAGTTCAACAACATTCATTGCGTTATTTACGTTATTGAGCAGACAAATTTTTCGAACATATAAGCCAATGGATTAGCAATATCCTTCAAATTAATTTAATAATGCACTAAATCTCACAACAGATGCTTTGCCCCAACCTACAATTTAACACAGCGCTTAGGATTCAAAGGAGAACTGTTTTACTCTAACGGCAGCAGTCTAGATAACTTTATAGCTGTTCTTATTAATATGCAACAGCTGACGACACCGAACTACAGATTCAATAATAAGAAACTGATCAACGAAGCTTCTTGCTACCGAGCGAGTTTCAATTATGGAGTCGAAGTTGAAATTCGAATTGGAAAACAGTGCCGATATTTTGTATAAATATTCTATTAATACACTATCGTACACCTGCTATATCCATGTAGTAAAAACTATGTTTCTAAGAGTACGAAAGTATTTTTGTAGCAATTTTCGAGCAACCAAGTAAGCCAGACATGATTATGTGACAGATTTTAAGCAGACGAACTGCTCAGTATTAGTCAGCGACAAAAGTTTTAAATCTTAATCAGTGAGCTAAATAATCTAAAAATGTAAATATTTATTAAAATCGGAACAGAAGTAAACTCTTATAGGCCAGTCATATCGAACATTATAATCGCAAACTAACGGCTAGTTCTGATTTTTTAATATGTTGTTAGGACCACTAAGTAGCGTATATCCAAGTTTGCAGCTTCGAAAGACCTGTGCTAACTTGCAGCACTCGAAAAACTTTTTTAAAATTCTAAATATAAGTCCTAAACTATGCGTTTCGTCCCGCAGTTTCACCCGCATAAGTTACAATCCCGTGGGAATATCGGGATAATTATATCCTGTGTGTTAATCCATGGTGTCAGCTCCATCCATACTAAATTTCATCAAAATTGGTCCAGCCGTTTGAGCGTGAAGAAGTAACAAACACACACACTCACATACCTTCGCTTTTTTTAATATTAGTGTGATATGAAATTATGAAATACAATGTATCGAATAATTATGTAAATCCACTCGTCGCTCACCGTACCGTTTAGAAGATGCTTGGACCGTTTGGAAACGCGGCTACAACATTTTATGCAATCATGAAGTGAAAGGAAAGAAATTGACCATAACAATTCTGTAATCAGTTTGAAGTGAAACTTCTCAGGCGGCGATTCGATAATTGGACAAGCGTAAAATTGTGAATTAAATTTCAAGGACGCGTCACGTTTAGGCACATTTCGTTACATGAAAGAGAATAAAGACATACTTGACTCTTACACACTAAATCTCTCTTATTTTTTAGTTTTAAGAAGTTTCCCTTCTGTCACGGGTACGGTGCTGCACGCGCATTTTCTTAGATAATAACCACCTTTATTTAAAATAATTACAATTTTTACACAATTAACTATTTACACTAGGTATTAAATGAAATGACTAACTAACTATACTTACAAAGAAGTACAACAACACAAACAAAAGGATACTTAGGCACCGAAGTCTGAGTCTAATCTGAGATTGTTATTTAAATGGAATATTCCAGAAATATCAAATTTTCTGGAATAATCCATGCTTGATCCGCTAACGGCATTAGGTCGCAAATAGACCTGATATTTTATTCATCTGAACATAATTTAGCGTATAGGAGGTAATTTTTGTGTGGGTAGCTGTTTCAAAGAAATCTCTTCTGAAACCGTACTGGGTCATCGAAGATGTATTTATGTTTAATTGAAGTAAATCAAAATAGATTGATGATTGGTTTTATGATAGATGACAAGCATGTCGCCCGCGACTTCATTCGCGTAGATATCGTATTTTCCCCTACAAAATTCAACAACCTCTCCATATCTTTCAAAAGGTAGTTTTCGGAAAATGTATGATTCTCTTCTTATCTAAAAGTACTCGGATCAATTTTCAAGATGATTGATCTTCAAATTCATGCTAAGTACACACATGAAATACCATAGTCACTGCTTTCAAAACGGTGAAGGCAAACATTGTGAGGAAATCGGCATTTGTCTTAGAACCAAAAATTCGAAGACATGTGACATCTCCCAAACCGCACTGAACCTGCGTGTTGGATTATGGACCACTCCCTCTCACAGAGAGGCAGCCTGTTTTCCAGCAGTCAAAATCAAAAGTCATTTATTTAAACCAGGCTGAGAATCAGCCCTTTTGGAAGTCAAAATTACATAAAACAGTCCCCTAAAACGCCCGCCCTTCATCACTTCCTAGTGCTTTAGCTGGGAGGAAAAAGGGGCGCAACAAACTTCCCAGTGGAAAGATTATAAGCTGGTTATGCTATGAAAAACCACATGAACTATCTAATAAAGAACAATTCGTTCCAACTTACAATCGATATCATTTCGACATGCCGTTTGAAATTTCACATTGGTCGTTGTACTGAAAAGGAATTGTAAAGTTCGTATTATGGTAATTCCCATATGCTAGCATTAAATTTAACCGGGCTAGGGTTACATGACGCAAAAAGTGAGCCTTGTTTTGAGGCCGTATGTTAAAACTGTCTTGTACATCGTCAAAATGTTTTTGGTATGTCTGCGTTGATATCGCATTCGTATTTTCATGTTTGCTGAAATGATGTATGATTTCAATAAATTTAAAATTATAAGTAGGGTGATTCTCTGTTTCTTCCGTTCTTCCTACGATGTCAGTAATTTAAATAAAAGTTACTGTTTACGTTAGTAAGTAAATACGATAATTTGATAACGCATAATTTTACCGAAACATATCTTGGACAAAAGCTGAAAGCTGTCCCTTAATTTCAAGCGTATTTTCTTATTTTTATTTCCTTTTTTCGCACGGGAACATTCGATATAAAGAGGAATTATTTCTCACACTGTCAACTCCAGTTAGATCGATCACACAATGCGGGGATCCCACTCCAGGGAAACAACGGTAAGACAAATCTTTCCCCGAGCTCTTGGAAAGTTTCTCGACGTTACTGGACCGCATATGTTACTTACACCCATTGTGAAGATAGTTTGTACCTTTATTTGTTGAAGAAAGGTGTTTATGTAATAACATACGGGATTCAATTACTTACTTTCTTGTGAGTTTATGTTTTCTTCGTAAAAAGGTTACCTATTCATAAAATATGGTTATATGTAATATCATTCATCATTCGTGTCTCTTTTATATAAAAGTACAACTAGATGCTGAATTTCAGTGTTTTACTTAGAATATTTATGTACAGCTACTATTATTATTTATGCAGTGGCTTCAAATACATCGTATCCGAATCAATTTTACTGTGGGCATCTACAACCCCACATGCGAACTCCGCATCATATTGACGTCTCGCTATATCCTGCATCGCGCAAGCAAAGTTTACCGCGCAGCTAACAATATACAACGTCCCTACATCAATCGTCGGTCAGTTGCCAACAAAACACAACACTTGTCTGGTCAGAGGATTCTCCCATTTGTATGATGCCTGTGCTTCTTTGAAGGATGAGTAACCTTTACACCCTGTACCTCATATCTTTATACCACCATACAAATCAAGTTTTCAAGTTTCTGCCATAGTCGAATTACTGAATCTGATCGAGTGAAAGTAGATAAACTCAATTCAATACAGGGTGGCCTCGACGCGCAAACTGTAACCCTGGACTCAGCACATCAGTTTAGACCCCATAGCGTCGAAATTTTTCGTCGGTTATAAAAAAAATATATTGCTGTTCCATACATTTTGACCTTGGTATTGCACTTTTCTATGAAACAGAAGATTTTTTTTTGATAACCGACTAAAAGTTTCGACGCTGTGGGGACTAAACTCTTCTGCTGAATCCATGGTTACAGTTTGCGCGTCGATGTCCCTGCCACCCTGTACATTTTCTATTTGTAGTAGGTATATTTTATGGCGTTTGATCTGTGCTACTAAGAAAATACCAATGTCTTCCCGTATATTTTCCCTTTTCAATTCAGCAGGACTTAAAATCAAATCAAAATATTACACAAGTCCTTCAAATTAGGGGTATTTATTTAAATTTTCCCAGCATTTTCCACATTTCATTTTAAAAAAAACATTATACCAGCCATCCGTGACGTCATTGAAATGCTGGAAATGCCACAAAAACAAGGATAACACATGTATTGTGATGAAAATCGAGGTGGTCAAGCAAACTGGCGCAACCGTCAGATTTGCAATTCACAGTGTGTCGTGCTGGCAAATAGCCGAACGGTTGACGACTAGTATTTGTAATCGAAAGCTTAACATGTTGTTCGGCACAACGATTAGTGTTGACGATGGATTCCGATACGATTGGCGCAGAGGAATGGGCAGAATTGGTGGAATTGTCGAAATTGTGCGCGAAATTTGTCACTTTTCGGTTACGTGATTTGACGGAGTCGCTGTGCGAGATGAGTTGCATGGTCATTTTTCTAGGATCTTAGTTGGATTTGCTTTGAAAAAATGCATAGTTTTTAGCTCCGACTTTATTTGGGGAGTTTAAACTGAGCGTTTATTTCTCCCTAAATAATTATATAAATTTTTACAGTACAGTACTGTATTTTTTTTTTAACATAAACTAAGAATTAAAAGCAATACTTCAAACTGAACAATTCCATTGATAACCACATCTCGATCAATGCAGCTGGTAAGTATCTACATAAGAGATTTCTATAGAAATAAGCATCATCTTTGTTCATATTTTTCTATTCCTTTCTTCTTGTCTGCTTCTAAGTGTGTACGGTCACGGAAGGAGATAAGTAACCAGGGGGCCTACTCCGAAGTAGTATCGGCCGAATGTTCAGCCGTTTCCTGCTACAAAGTTACTATTTGGTTCGGCCGGTTCCGATCCTACACTCTTTCGAATATTGACTATGGTCCCGACCCAACTAAGCCCATTCGAACTTTTTTCGCATTTTTCCTTAATATTCGGTTCGGCTATGTGTCGGTCCGATCCGAACAATCGCAGTTTGCACTTCGGAGTAGGCCCCCAGGATTGTGGGATATAGTAGTTGAAGTTTAGTAAGAAACGGATTGATGTTTCCGGATAAAATTTAATTTAATTAAACAGTTCATTTATCAAACTAAATTTCACTCGAAAGCATCCATCGGTTTCTTACTAAACTTCAACAATACACGACGACCCTGGTTACTTATCTCCTTTGGTGACTGTACATAAATGGTTAAATTAATAAATAAACATCCCTGGATTCCGACTGGATTGGATTGGAGCAAATCAAGGAAACTAATTACAAATGCTGCACTGAAGGTAGACAACATATTAGATAATTAAGGCTCACCAATATTATAAAATTTTCATAAAAACATGTAGAAAGGAAAGCATACATCAAATTAAGTGACAGCTAGTAAGCAACTCAACTGCGTAACTCAGAGACAGAAAACCGAATTAATGAGTAGAAACTTCAGAAATAATTTAATTTCCTCCCTCGTAAGTTAAGTAGTTAATTATAATATTTTATGTCCTAGATCGTATTCAGTAGGTATTCTAGCTAGCAGGTATTCTAGCTAGCAGGTACCTAGCCTAGCCTAGGTACGAGTATTAAGCCAAACTAATACTATTGTTCCTTATCGCGAACGGCATGCATGCCACTGTATGCAGGTGCAGGCAAACTACGAGGTCAAATTAAATTAGCTAGCGAAACTCCACAGATATTATGGGTATCGATGTCCAAATACGATAAAATATAAATAAAAAAAGATTTGATGATATTTTTTTTTTGGGGGACTGCTTGTACGTAGTGATGTCGCTTGAGGCATGAGTTGAGAAAATCAGTTTTTTTTTGTTTTATCGTTTTTAGATATAGAAAGTTGAAATGCATCTCGTCTGTGAAGCTGACAGACAGCTGTGCTGCTGGGGAGTTTGTTGCGCCACTTCTTCTTCCCAGCGATAGCACTAGGAAGTGGTGAAGGGCGGGCGTTTTTGTGGGACTGTCTTTTGTAATTTTGACGTTCGAAAAGTGCTGATTCTCAGCCTAATTTGAATAAATGACTTTTGATTTTGATTTTGAGCTAACACAAATTTATTTTATAATATGCTTCAAGAGACTGCAGTACCTTAAAAAAAACTCATCAATTAAATTAATTTTTTGTTTTATCATGTTTAAATATCGATACCCATCTCGTCTGCGGAGTTTCGCCAGCTAATTTAATTTGACCCTGTATAGGTAGGTAACCGTCTTTGGCAGTCGTTACGGGTCGTCAGAAGCCCGAAAGTCTGAAAACCAGTCTTAAAGTCAGTCCAAGGGCTATCGTATTACCCCGTATAGTTACTGCCGAGTGAAGCGACTGCCTATCTGAAGGCCAATTCTCGTAATTTAAAACGTTCAAAATCTAGTCGCAACCTCATATCGGCGACGAAGAAATGTCAAAAGCTTGTCAAAATGTAGGGAAATTAGAGGTATTTTTGACAGATTGAGACTGAGATCAGACTGCGAACGTTCTTAAAATTACGAGAATTTCCCCCCTGATCTATTTGATACAACTGTCAAAGAATGACAGTTGTGATTTGAATATACGGACAATATAAGTTGGTAGTCAATTTGGTAAAAAGTAACTGGGATGCTGGGTTGTGGAGGTTAGATAGGAACCCAGTAACTGGGTTGTGGAGGTCAGATAGGCAGTCACTTCATGTAAAATACTGGTATTCAGCTACATCCGGTTAGACTGGAAGCAGACCCCATCATATTTGGGAAAAGGCCAGGCAGATGATGATAGATAGGTAACCGTGAAATAAGATACAAGATATTTCAGTACAAAGAGGTTGCATTATTCTACACTAATGGAGTATTAACATTTTTCAAACGAAATATTAATATCGCATTTACTCATACCTACAAACCAAAAGAAAATTCAATCAAGACACAAAATTGTATGTAGAGACGCCAACACATCAAGCTACCCGAAACTGTCAATTTTTCTCAATCAACCTAGAACCTAATGTGGTAGCGATAAAGTTGAAAATGTATTAAAGAAATTTGACAGATTGTAGTAGTTTGAGGTGCTGGCGTCTTGACCTATAAACATAGATCTGCACCCTAATAGGGTAGTTGCATGGGTAAAAAAAAAAAAAAATATTTAGACCGTCAGTTAGATTATCGAAAAATAATGGACACATATTTTTTCTTTTGTCAATCAAACAAAAAATGACAAAGAGAAAGCGCGTCAAAATTTGGGGGTCGTGACGTCACTTGCTTGCAAAAGTGTCGCAAGCAAGTGACGTCACGCGGAACTTTATCGGACGATATCTTCATTATTTTTAATATAATTGACAAAAAAAAAAAATACGGGTTCAATATTTTTTGATAATCTAACTGACGGACTAATTAGATTTTTTTAGGAAAATAGCATATTGCGTAACACACGATCAATTGCTTCATAAGTTCGAAAAATTTGTCTGCTCAACACGTAAATAACGCAATGAATGTTGTTGAACTGTCAAAATGAAACCGATTCCGATTGATCGTGTGTTACGCAATTAGGGTCCTGCTCTATTAATTCTCTCAAAAAATGGAACTAATCGATTCTTAAATAACAAAGGAAAACGTCTGTTAATGCAACGGAACTCCAGTTAGCCAGTCCATTGTTTGTTTGGTACTCGTTGCCAAGTCTAAATAGGTCAAAAGGATACATTTCTACTGAAACTAAGCTGTTTTTGCTTTTAGTTTACCCTTTCTTTGAATTCGACATGTAGATGATTTATTATATCTATCGAGTACGAGAGGCAAGTGAGTGATGAAGGAACTCTTGCACTAGGAAATAGAAAATGTTTATTGGTGAAACGGATTGAGGACTG
This sequence comes from Apamea epomidion, assembly GCA_947507525.1. Classification (NCBI taxonomy): domain Eukaryota; kingdom Metazoa; phylum Arthropoda; class Insecta; order Lepidoptera; family Noctuidae; genus Apamea; species Apamea epomidion. The sequence goes on along the minus strand of OX382238.1, from coordinate 7,790,561 downwards.
AAGAGTAGAGGAATAAAAATGTGTTTGAAATAAAATATTTTTGTTTAACAACAAAAAAATAAAAAATAATATGAGATGAGACTACTTTTATGGCCATGTTTTTTTTTGCTACAATTATTAGTTTTATCATTATATTTATCATTTTTAAACATCATTATCATCATTTCAGCCAAAAACGTTCACTGCTCGACATAGGCCTCCTCCAAGCAACGCACTTCGACTGGTTCTATGTATGTTTCAACTGCGCACACAAAAGTAGAATTTTATCGACTTTACAAATATCCATTCCTTTCCCATTACGAAGACCATTTTTGTCTGTTTTCCTGAAAAACAATCACCTACTATATTACGGTCACCGCTATTAGTGAAAGCATTATGAATAGTGGGTCGTGGGGCTTAGTGCTGTTGACAGAAAAATATGAAACAAACATAATTGTATTTAACATAAATGTATTTTACTGTGTAAAATATATATATAAATAAATAAATAATTTTCATCTCAAAAAACGGAAAGAAACTTGGCATTTCTTTGCAATTGAATTAGGTAGGGGTGCACAAAAAATGTCAACTCCAATACAAGCGAAGATATAAAAGGTGATCGTACACTTGACGACTTATCCGTTGAGTGTACGATCACCTTCTATTACATGTCTTGTTTTGTTGTGACTGCCCCTTAACCTCAAACTCAAATAATTTATTTCAATTAAACCATTTACAGGCACTTTTGGATTGTCAAAATAAAATTAAATAGTCGGTCAGTTAGTCAGAAAGTTGAAGCTAGTTGCCCATTCCAAAACGTAGATCTCTATGGAGAAGAACGGGCATGAAACTCCACAGACACTCTTTTAAATCAAGATATTATATTATGTGAGAACAATGTAAAAGAAACAATTTAAAATATAAAATAAAAAATAAGCCCTGGCAGTTAATAGATGACCAGTCTCAACCGACGGCGCCCGTTCACGAACATGACGCGTGGATTAGCACCACCCAGCTCTCACTTAGTCTCGTGGTTGCAAGCGCGACTGCTGAGCGCCGGGTCCTGGGTTCGATTCGGACAAAGTGTCATTGGATTTTCCATTACGTAGTTCTTAGTAACAGTTCAGAGTTTGGAAGTGGCCCCCGTGGCTCGGAAAGTACGTAAAGTCGTTGGTCCTGCGCCTGATCTCTTCTCGGTCGTGTCGGATTGCCGTCCCGTCGGACTATGAGTCTTTGAACAGAGTGTGCACGTGTGTTTAATAATAATAATAAATCTTTATTTTCAGACCATAGATCCATAACATAACATACGTTAAATAAAAATCAAAAATAACAAGAAAAGATAACAAATAAAACTAATCTAATTAAACCTATAAAGTAAAACCTTAAAAATAAACCTACCTCACATATCTAAATGACGGTCTGTGTGCCGCCATCTTACACACACACTTGTGCACTATAATATCTCTTGCGTACCTGGCTAATCTCTGTTGAGATTGGCCACCGTGACCGAAATCGGTCAGGAGGCTATTTACATTTTGTGTGGAGTTGACATTTTTTAAACTATAAAAGTACATATTTCATTAGTAACCCGGGGTCTGTTCTTGTGCCTGGTTGATGGCAATGGGCTCGCCCCCTATACGACTTAAGAATAACTAGCAAAATATTGGTGTTACCTCTGGCTAAACCTTCGGAAAATACAGGCGTGTATGTTATGTTATTTCCAGAATTCAGGGAGTTAAAGAAATTGCGTGCCCATAGCTTCAGGGTGAGTTCAGTATTGAAAAAGGAACCCGTAAAAAAAAATACCTTTAAAAAAGTTAAAAAAAAAAAAAACGAAAATTATCATAAGATGAACGTAAGTATATATAATGATAGTAGGTAGGTTAGCATTTAAACAAAATAACAACTTATTTTAACAAATTTTTCAATCAATTCTAAACGATTGCTATTTTAAGTTAGTAGGTACTATATTAGGTTTATCTTGCAATATTTGTTTATGTTTTTTTTTCCTGCGTTCTTTTATCGATACTGAACCTACCCCTAAGTTATGGCACGTAATTTCTTTAACACCCTGTATACTGTCTTCGCATTTTCCAGGCTTTTCATACGATGACAGGTCAGCTTAATATGGTAATGTATACCTAGCTTGAATAATCGTCGTGCATACATTTGCCAGGTAAAACCTGCTTTATTTTCAGCTTTGAATCGATATTACGTTAATAATTTATATCATTACGGTGAACACGTAATTGAAGAAAATCGAACCGGTTGCGGTAGTTTGAGAGGCGTACCCAATCGGACTGATGGACGGTGACATTTTTGATGTGGGTATAAATATCTTAGCCAATCACAACAGTGAAAAGTTACCCGTTCAATAATCGATCGTTTAGTTGCTATAAAAATACAGGGTGGCAGGGATATCGACTCGCAAACTGTAACCATTTATTCAGCACATGAGTTTAGACCCCATAGCGTCAAAACTTTTCGTCGGTTATCAAAATAAAATCTTCTGTTTCATAGAAAAGTGCAATACCTACGCGGTCAAAATGTATGGAACAGCAATATTTTTTTTGAATAACCGACGAAAAATTTTCACGTCGATGTCCCTGCCACCCTGTCTTATGGATTTCTAATCTGATATTAGATTTTATCATAGTTTTATTATTATTTTATCATACTAGGAATTGGAGTATTTAAGCAAACCAAAGTTCTTCGGATACGTCTTTTGCATCTCGTTTTAACTGATACAATAGTGATTCTTAGAGTTCATCTTGAAATCAGCCATTAAAAGCCGTCTCGTAGTCGTTGAAGCGCGACTGCTGAGCGTGAAGTCCTTGGTTTGTTTTCCAGGTCGGGAAATTGTTGTTGAGTTTTTCGATTAGGAATTTCTCAGTAGCAGCACGGAGTTTGGAAGTTGATGTTCTGATGCCCCCGTGCCTCGCAAAGCATGTAAAGCCGTTCCCCTTGCGCCTGATCTCTCTCCGGTCGTGCCGGATCATCCTATCAAACGGAGAGTAAAGGAACGAGAGTGCATCTGTGTTTTCGCACATACTTGCGCACTATAATATCTCCTACCTAGCTAATCTCCGTTAAAATTGGTTTCGGTAAGGAATCGTTAAGTGGTGATAGTGAATTAGGGACCTGTTTCGATAAATCTTCATAAATGAACTCGGCTTAAACACTCAAATCTCAGTTTACTGCAGCTATCATCAATCAACTATCTATATTTCTTCTACCAGATCGTTAAGAAGATTGAAAATACGAATAACTATGCATTCACAATTTAAAATTCCATCTTTCAGATATACCATGAACCGTGTCGATGGAATGTGCCAACCTTATTAAGCTGCATGCATAAAATGCAAGCGCCATTTTGTATTCAACATTCGTCTATGAATTATTAATGGTAATGAGAATTAAATTTCGAAATGATCGTTACGATTCACCGACTGGTTTGTAGGGATGTTAAAATGAGTGTAGATAGTTATGAATTAAAGCTAGAATATTCACGGTGAAAATCAACTCTGGTTATGCCAAAAATAGTGCAGAAATAAACTCGAATAATGATCACAAGAAAAATGATGCAATCATGGGGTGAAATCATACTTTTTTTTTCAAACCCAAAAAGAAACAGGAGATTCTCGTCCTCAGAGAGATGCAAAATTCAATATTTCAAGGTGTTTTTGTTATTCCGTTTCTCGATTTTCTAATCTAAAACTTGGAAGCAAAAAGATTTTTAGTGCCTTTTTATAAAGTCTAAAACACCATGCTGAATTATTTACAAACACAAAAGAATGGTAAAAAATGTATTTAAACATTTTCGACGTAACGCTTAGATAAAATGTATTTAAAAATGTTCGATGTAACGCTTAGAAAACCTAGCCAAGAACAACAATGTTATCATTTTCCTCAAAAGTTCCCTTGTACAACGCAGCCACATAATTTTCCCGATAAAACTAGATGACATCTTAATAAAGGCTTGTCTTTATAAAATGGAGGAAAACATTGGAAAACATTTATTTCATAAAATTGAGACGCTAACTTCGCAGCACTTAACTCTTTAAACGATCATCGGCCGATAGTATTGGTTGTTCCCTTAAAATATTGCTACCACATAGTGGTTTTCAGTTTTCCAACCTCGTAGGTAGTTTTAAAACGGTTTATAACGTGTTTTATTTTTATTAGAACGTTTCAGTTTTGGTACGCTGTAATATTTTTTGGTAGTAATTTTAAAATATCAAACGGTTTTTCCTGGAAAACTGGTGCCAAATATGTAAATCATTGGTAATTGAATAATATATATTGGACTAGTTTTATAAAATTTATTTACCCTGGCAATGTTACAAATCTATTTTTTTTTTTTTTTATAAAATGATGTCCCCTTTGAGTAAGCACTTTCCCTACAAATTGGCTTAGCGATGAGTCCCCGCGCCCGTAGTTACCAATCAAATCTTAAACATGCCAAAATAGACAAAGAAAATAACCCTATTATTCCTTCATTGTTACAGCTGCACCCGAGGTGATTACCTGAAGGTGTACTGGGAAGTCCAAGGTCCTGGTCCTCCTGGAACCATCAACGAGCGTTCAGCGTGGGCTCGGGAGCTCTGCGGCAGTAGAGCCGATGCCCCACCAGCCCTATACTCCCCTGGACCCTCACTTATCCTGGAGTTCCATAGCGGAGCCAAGCAGAACAACGCCACGGGATTCGTTGGCACATACAGCTTTATTGATAGACGTGAGTACCTTTGAATTTTCTTAGCTTGTGATTGGTCAGTTTAAAAGCGAATAGCCGATCTATTCGGTATAAAATGTCACCGTGACAACTCAGGTGTAGCTGTCATCTCATTTATTGCTAGGTGACATTATTGACAGCTCACTTCACCTTAGTTTTCATGGTGATATTTTATACAGAATAGACCGGCTGGTATAAAGCATGATGGAGAATAGAGAACAGAAGGCACAACAAAGTGATTTTGGAACGTGTTCTAAAGCAAAATAATTACAGGATGTTTCAAGTTTGTTTTAACGTTGACAGACGTGTCAAATTGTTAGTGAAGGGTGTAAAGGGCTTTGTGATTTGTTCGGACGTCTAGCTCGGAAAACTATAAATAGTCCTTGTTTGCAAAGCAACTTGAGCTTTCTAGAATAAGATAAAGTCACGTCGATGAATTTTATCCTATTTCAGATATGTTATTCATCTGAGGGGCAAATCTCGTAAGGTTAAGAACGTTCACAGTCTGATCTCAGTCCCAATCTGTCAAAAATTCGATAGCCTTGTATCATGCAAAAATACGATGAAGTATTTTCGCATGATACAAATATTTCGGTCAACAGACTTAATTAACTGTTTCTTTTTAAAATGCAGGACGTTGTGCTTGTTCAAACACAATACTTAAAGAATTGCCATTTTCGAATGAAGAAAAATAATGTATCAACGTTGGTAAATACTCGGAAACCACGTATTACTCAGAGAGTTATTTCGGTAATGTGATTTCATGCAGATGTGTAATTAATGAAGACTATAATTAATATACGCTTATTAAAGCGTGTAAATAAAACAGGTTAATGAGCAAAACTGTCTCATACCTCGTAGGTGTATGAAATTAATATCGTTACTGCTCTGCATAATTTGTACGCGGCTGACGGTAACATTTTGAATGTCCACACTTCCGCAGTATTTTGTAAATGTCTACATAGAGATTTGATAACATTCTCATACACATCATACTTAATAACATACCAATTCCGTCTCTTTTATTTCTATATCTACACAATAAGGCCTTTCAGATATTTTTTTTTTTACCAACAAATGAAACCACGGTTTGAAGCCACGACAATAATTAAAATTATTTCTTCATAAGGACAATATTGACTACCGCTACCAAATTACATGCACTTTATTATCCTACTACAATATTATTATAAACGCGAAAATTTGTATGGATGGATGGATGTTTGTTACTCTTTCACGCAAAAATTACTAAACGGATTTGGATGAAATTTGGCACACAAATAGTTTATAACCAGGATTAACACATATGATACTTTTATCCCGCTATTCCCACGGGATCACAACTTATACGGGTGAAACCGCGGGGCGCTGCTAGTCTTTTATAAAATCATTAATTTGTGATGCCATTTTTTATGCTGACATTAAGGTCATTCACTCATTGGGGTTATTTAATTCCTTCAAAGTTTGTAATGTACCTATATCTATTGGCGATTGTAGCCTGTAATAAACGATTTTTTGTTATTGTTTGCTGTTAATCCTTTTCGACACACACACTTCGATGACAGCACAACAAAAACCATCGTTACACAACCAGCCAGTTTTAAAGACCCACTGCCGCTAACTAACCGATTCGCAAATCGGATAGTGAAGATTTTGATCAATCACGGCTCAGGTTACGCGTGTTCGAATGCACGCCATTTTACCCTTTGTCTAGTATCCCAAATACACTAAGCGGATATATTGATCAAAGCCAGTACAGTCAGTCCGGTATTAAAATCCAATATTTATGCAAAATGCCTGAATAATTTGTGAAGCTTTTTTGTTTTGGAACCGGTATATTTTGATGTAGTGCTGTATCCCGGGGGAGTAGGTTTTGATGGTGGTTTAAAGACGTGTCTGAATTTAAATTTGTTTTTGATGAGAAGATAGTTTGTTTTTGGTGGTGAGATGAGATAGTTATGCAGTTAACCGATGAGGAGCTTTTGATCTTTTCCTACATAATTGGTTTTTGTTTTGTGCTTTCTAACCAGCGCTGCGCGGTCATTGCATTATGCTGAGCAAAACCCGTTTTGCGTGGATGTGACGCATACTTTTCCCCAACTTGTTCTTTTTTGTGTTTGTGTTCTTTCTCTGCGTCATGTTTAGCGAATATAAACGTCTTTTCTTTCTATTTTTGTTATTCAAAAATGTTATTTACAGTATAATTTCCTTTGCTTCCAAGATAAACACTGAGTTGGTTACTTGTTTAGTCCCACAGTACTGTAATGCTTTGTGTCTATCTTACTTACGATTCTTAAATCAAGTCATATTAACTCCAGAACAAGGAGTTTGTTTAACTTAGAGATGTAGAATTCAAATACACACACGTGCCTACTAATATACCCACCTCAATTTATTTCAAAATCATTTCCATTTCTCCATTCGCCGTGTTTCTAATTTCTATAATTTGTTGCGCAAACTTGGGAGCTACTGAACCGATTTTAACACTGTGTTTACAGTTGAAAGCTTACATTTGAGTGAGGTACTGATGTATGAAATTTCACTTTTTGTCCTTGGGGTGGCATGTACTAAGCAAATGTTTGAGGAACACATGTTAATGTGGTTCACACGACATGTAGGGAACGAAAAATGGTGAGAAGCTTTTACTCAGGAGTATGACAGCTTAGGCTAGTAGTAAGAGTTGAAATAGTTACTAACACTGTTATTAAGGTTAGTAACAATTTTAATAATAAATGAAGAAAAGTAAAGAACCAGCGTACAGTAAAGTGATTACTTTTGTCAGAGGACTATTATGTTTTTATTGTAAAGCTTATAGAGAACCCGAAAAGAACCGGAGTCACCGACATTATCTTGCAGATTAAGCAAACGGAACTGGTAGCGGGCTAGCCATGTTTGTCTAAGGACTAATGGCTGGTGGAGCAGACGAGTCCTGGGGGCCTACTCCGAAGTGCAAAGTGCGCATGTTCGGATCGGACCGAAACATGGCCGAACCGAATATTATTGAAAAATGCGAAAAAAGTTCGGATCGGCTCAGTTGGGTTGGGACCATAGTCAATATTCGAAAGAGTGTAGGAGTGTAGGATCGGAACGGACCAAACCAAATAATAACTTCGAAGCAGGAAACGGCTTAATATTCGGCCGATACTACTTCGAAGTAGGTCCCCTGGAGTGGAGACCACGCATCGGCAAGTGTAGCGTGTGACGCCCCCTAACTAGATAGGCCGCCGACCTTCAGAAAGTGGCTGAGACAGACTGGATGTGAAAGATGGAGGACAGGGTGTTATGGTGCAGCCTGGGAGAGGCCTATGTCCAGCAGTGGACTGCGATAGAAGTTGATTGATAACGCCTAAGTTCAGAATTTGACAGGAATCTTTTGGCTTTATTATAATATTATGTCCTTAACTGCCCGTTGGTTTCGTGGTCCTGGGTTCGATTCCCAGGTCGGGTAATTGGAAGAAACTCTTAATGGGAAGAGTTTCTTAATAACAGCCCAGAGTTTGGAAGTTGGAGGTTTAATACCCCCGTGCCTCGGAAAGCACGTAAAGTCGTTGGTCCTGCGCCTGATCTCTCCCCGGTCGTGTCGGATTGCCGTCCCATCGGACTAAGAGCGTAAAGGAACAGAGAGTGCACCTGTGTTTGCGCATACACTTGTGGACTATAATACCTCCTTCGTATAATAACTCCCCTGGCTAGTCTTCGTTGAGTTTGGCCAACGTGATCGAATCGAACAGGAGACTATTATTATTATGTCCTAAGACCCGGAAATCTTTTTAAACGCCAAATTGACCTATAAATAGGGCATTAATCTACAAACAACCGATTATGGTTGCTAATGCCAATGATTTTGGATTATATAATTGAAAACTTATGAAACTAAAGATCTCTAAAACAGTCTTACATTGTCACAGGGTTTCAAATTAACATAATTATCTAATAAGAACTCTTTGTATGTAAATTCATATGTATGGGTAACTTATGACATTTTCACCAACCAGGAAGCAAATCTTTGACACCATTGGCTTTTTTTTTTGGGTGGGAAATCATTAAATGAGCTCTCCCGCTCTGGGCTGAAGGGCGTGTCAGAATTTTACTGACTAAAACCCACCCGTGTTCCGTCAGTTCCCTGTGCCAGGGGCCACGGTATCTCTTTCGAATAACCCGCAGCTCGGCGGGCTTAATTAATACTATACACAATGTACCTATTGAAAGATCGGATCGGTATATGAATATGTAATTGATGTTCTAGTCATAATCATCAGCCTACAGCAGTCCACTGCTGGACGCAGGACAAGCGATTCAACTCGATTTTCAGGATCTCTTATCCAGCGGCTGCGCCAGTCACCCTGCGATTTCGGTTCTACGGCTAATCGGATTTCGGTTCTATGGCCGGCCCATTGCCACTTCAGCTTGCTTATTATGGTACCTATTGATGTTCTGATACGAAGAGTAATTCGCAGAGTTGAAGGTGGGCTTTTTTTAACTTTGATATTTTGCATGAATGTGCCATTCATTATGCTTCGATATTTCACTATACTGCCTACAGTAGCGGAAAAGTACTGAAACTACTGTTTTCCAACTAAAAAATGATAGACCTTTTTATTACGAACTTAAGACTTTGAGATGACGCTAACTTCTATTGTGTCTCGTTCAGTATTTTTCAACCAATTAAGATTGAACTTGCCTAACCTAATAACTTAAATGGTGAAATAAATTACAAGACGACAACCCTAACTATCAAGCCATTATCACTTAATTTATTTATCAAATACTAGGTGTGTCCCGCGGTTTCACCCGCATAAGACTCGATCCCGTAGGAATATCGGGATAAAAAGTAACTTATGTCCTAATCCAGGTCATGTTCTACCCAGGTGCCAAATATCATCAAAATCTGTTCAGCGGTTTAAGCGTGATAGCGTAACAAACAAACATACAAAAAATTAAATCCTTTCTTTTTATATTATAACTAGCTGCGCCCCACGGGTTCAACCGCATAAGTCTCGATTTCGTGGAAATATCTGGATGAAAAGTAGCCTATGTCCTAATTCGGGTCATAGTCTACCCATGTGCCAAATTTCATCAAAATCTGTTGAGCGGTTTTAGCGTGAAAGCGTAACAAACATAGAAAAAATCAAATCGTTTCTTTTTATAATATTGAATTTAGATTTCAGTACTCCGAACACCTTGAGAATACCAACACCGCTATAATTGAGTTCAGGAATTAATATCAAAATGAAAATTAATATAATGTCACAGTACCTTTTGACAACAATTCAAGTACCTTTATTCACGTAATCTGCAATCACGGCTTATTTGCCAAAAATGTAAACAAATATAAGTTTATGGAAAAATAACTTTAACTCCTACATAATAAAGTTCAGTTTACGCTACAACTTCAAACATATTTATAACTTTTTCAAGAGGGCTAGTCACTCTAAACTCAACCTAATATTCAGTGAGATAAAGTTAATATTTGTTTAACTTGAAATAACATCAATTTGAAACATTTGGAATAGACTTTACCTTAATTTATTCAAAAGACGTCAACTATTCAAAGTATAATTTGTAGAAGAATTATAAATTGAATATAAACAACTGGAGTGAGAAGATTAGAAAGTGATGATGATTAATGACCATAGCTCTGCTTCTTCAGTAAAACTAAAAACCAATTTAAATATTTGCATTATTTTTTTTTTTTTTAATTTTGCTAGATATAAATAAAACCAATTTTCAGGCCACGTTCTACTAAAAGTTTAAAAGAAGAATTAAAGCAATTATTTTGTCCGCTTGTACTTTATAATAATAGTCCCCCAGACCTAATGCCATGGCCATGGCCAGGGTGGCCAATCTCATAGCAGACTAGCCTTCTATACGGAAGATATTATAGTGCACAAGAGTTTGCGCAGACACAGGTACCTACTATCTAAGCAGACATAAGAAACTGACCATAGTGATTTAAAAAAAGGAAATAAAAACTAAAACATGATTCTACTGCTGGCCAACCGCACGTCAAACTCATGACTTCAAATATATTGTTAAGTGTTCACAATATACAGAACAGACAGCTGTGCTGCTTGGGAGTTTGTTGCGCCACCTCTTCTTCCCAGCGATAGCACATAGGAAGTGGTGAAGGGCGGGCGTTTTTGGGGGACTGTCTTTTGTAATTTTGACTTTCGAAAAGTGCTGATTCTCAGCCTAATTTGAATAAATGACTTTTTGATTTGAACATTAACATGTTGGTCACGCAAATCCATAGATTTTCCGCTAACAAAAATCGCTATAAAAAATTAAAGAAGTTTTCACTTCAGTTATAAAAGAAACTGGGACATAATTAACACTTAAACTCATCTTCACATCAATGTTTCATCTTTTTCCATACAGTAAAATGATAATATTAGCTTAGGCTTAACTTATTATTAAACGTATTTATTCACCGACCAAAGTCATTAAAAACATGTTACCAAAATAACTTTAAAATCGTGATTTGATTTTACCCTATACCTAACCATCTTCAGCCCACCCCTATCGTTTACATACAAATCTGGGGAATCGTTAAGACTAAACGGAATTTCTTCACTGAATTAACCACAGAGTTTTAATTACATCTGACTTTAATGAATGTCCGGGTAAATGTTCGGGGTAACAAAAGAGAATCAACTGTTCCGGGGACATTAAGATGCGAGCACTGAGCAGCTTTGTGGACACTGTAATCGTTTTCAAATGCTATAGATTTCATATTTCCTTGAAAACATTTAATTATAATAGTTTTCTGATATTGAGAAAGCACTCTAACTGAAAAAAATTTGATACACATTTTAATACAATTTTGTTTCATAATATAGGAAACCATATAGATCCTTAGAGGTTCTTTAACTCAGCGTCTGTCTGGAAGGCAGAGACATTTTTCACACGTTTGCACAACCATAAACTGACCTGGCCGCCTTCAACACATTAATGCTAAGGATTAGAAAAGTTCGTGCTTCTTATGTTACAATCCTCGCAAGAATATTTCAAGTACCTCTACTAGAAAGAAAATAATTTTAGTAGCTATTGCCATATTACTCTGACCGTAACATTGCATTATAAATTTCATAGGAACCCACAAAATCTCTTTATACCTAAATATTGTAAGCTTCATTCACGATTTTTCCAATCCATATTTTCTTCATTAAAAACCCCATTAAGCTTGAAAACTATTATCGATAACAATTGCTAAGAATTTACAGTCTTTTTTATACTCGCTGAAGAACTCTATCGAACAATGACGCTTCAATTTTTCCGCCATTTTGAGGCTGCTGAAAACAATAGGCGAAAGGAAACGCCTATAATCCTTGCATTGTTTGAATAACAAGACCTCTGCAATTAATATAATAGAAGGTCTGTGAACAGTTATTTGTGGGGTAGGCAAGTAAGAGAATTCAGAAATGTTTAAGCTTGTATAAAAGGATTACATTTATTTAACGACTTTTATGGACATTATAGCCAAATGATGAGATTTTTCGACTGAATTATGCTCTAAAGGAGTACAGTCACGAGCACCAATATGTCAACACTTGGCAACTTTCAATTGCGATTTTTTCCGAATAACGAAGGCAGCGTTGAAATACGACACATTACATAAACCTATGGGTTCGAAAATGCTATGTTCGTAACAACATACAATTTTATTCAAAAATAAAGGAGTAAATCGCTTTTGAATAAAGCCGAGTGTATACATACTTTTGCTCGTGACTGTACCTATACCTACTCTGATTTTTAATGTTTATTTTTTATTACAGTGAGCGACCTTTTTATAGGTACTCCTTTTTAAAACTGATAATGATCATGCATGATCAAAAGACGCTCATTTCAATATAAAGTGTATTTGTCAAAAGGTTTGCACAAGACGTAACTAGATGGCGTTGTCGTCGAATTAGAACTCGCAAGCGTTGTGTGACAACGATTAACCAAATCGTTGTCACACAACGCAACGGGTTTGTGTGAATTTTAGCAATAGGGTAGTTGCCTGGGTAAAAAAATATTAATTTTATTTAGTCCGTCAGTTAGATTATCGATTTTTTTTTTTAAACTTTGCCCCACACTAGGAATTTCTCCTGTATCGTGGGTGCGTTTACAAACATTTAAACTCACATACACAAACAGCCAGACCATTATCGAAAAATAATGGACACGTATTTTTTCTTTTGACTAATTCGATGTTTCTCATATGTGATCTCAAAAAAAAAAAAAAAAAAGTACTGAGTACCATACCAGGTGTTCAGTATTTAAAAAAAACACATAAACATAACATCACTCCTGTATTTGCGAAAAGGGTAACGCAAAGGTCACCTGTTGTCCTTGTTTTTAATAAAAATAGATTAAAAACAATGCTGCTGTTTTAATGTAATAACGGACCTAATCAAATATCACCTAAAACAATAATGAAATGCAACCTTAAACATTAGCTAAACATGTGTAATTTATGCCGTCAACCTTACAGAAGCCAAAATTTATGACCGTTTAAAGTTCCAAGTTACACCATACAAAGTTGTAAGTACCGTACGTACTGTACGTATCACCACAGTTTAATCACCCGGTTTATATGGATTTCCTATCTGAAGCTCGTAAATACGACCGAGTTTTGTACTTAAATCTTGATGACATCTTGCGGTTGAAACATTGTTCGGATACAGGAACACCAACTACCTACATAATGGCGAAGTTATAGTTCCCAAGATGAAGATGATGACGAAATTAACATTTTATAGGTGGGGATGTTATCATTATAAAAGAATTTCCTATAGTAAGGGCTGATTTTTCCAATGCCAGATAATAATTTTATCCAAAGAATAATTTTGAATTTTTGACAGGCCTTCCATCATACAAAATCTGCCAGACGTCAATTTTACTTCACGAATAAAAATTATCTGTCTATTGAAAAAACAGCCCTTATTTGAGTTAGGGCTGAGTTTTTAATCGACAGATAATTCTTGGATTTGGAATAATCAGCTCTTAGTAATATTAAGAAACTTTAAGTAGCTGAAGAAAAACTAATTCAGCGCTCAGACTGTTCACAAAAAAATGCAATCTAACTTCCCTTTTGTTTTAAACAAAACACTCCTTCAACACAAGCCTATTGTCCCATTCCATACTTTCTAAACAATTAAGGCTATTGCTCGAAAAACTTTGATGAACTCCTCTCGACCCACTTAGAACAGCGAACAGATTCTTAGATAACATTATCATTAACACAAATCTTCACTTGCCTTTTGCCAGTCATTGCGTAAAATACGCCTCGTTCCTCAAATCCTTTATCTTACAGGAGCTCAATGTGCCCGCATCCTTGCGGCCCTTCAGTGCTAGCACTTTTGTTGGCTCTTATTCCACAACTCTGAACTTCTTTGCTTTTCAATTCGTGACCGTTAATGAGTTCAGCTTCATCTAAAACGTTGTCTGGTTCCGCTTTATGTAGTTCAGTGTGTCAATATAATGGGAAATAACGTTTTGGAGCAAACTTTGGCTATTACGGGAAAGATACCTTTTTTGAGTTGTGTTTGGTTAGTCATTAACAATGATTTGCAGGTTTATTTTCCTCTGTACCTCAGATAACACGTTAAGCCGTTGCTCCCGTCTCTCATATTTTGTAGATCTTTGGTAGTGATTACGGGTAGTCAGAAGCCCGAAAGGCCGACAGCCAGTCTTTCCAAGGGGTTTCATATTACCCAGTAAGTGGATTGTGGGTGTCAGATAGGCAGTCGTTCATGTACGTGCTGATATTCAGCTGAATCCGGTTATACTGGAAACCGACCCAAACATAGTTAGGAAGGCTAGACAAATTATGATGATGATCATTTCTCTCTGTGACTGCCTTGGAAAACTGAATATGGAAATAGTTACTTGCGCAAGTGTTGGTAAGTTCTCTTAATTAAGTAACGAACAACATATGCACCTCAGTTGTAATAACATCATTACGCGGTCACCAATTCGCCTGCCAACAGTCGTGATCATGGCAATATTGCCCAGGACCGTTTGGTCGTAACGGCCTATAGACCAATTTCAGCAATGGTCGGGTTGATAATTCCGATGATTATGGGCTTGAACCAGCTCAACACAATGCTCAGTTGAGTCATACACGCTTTTACAGAAATATGTAATTTCGTAACAATTTCGTGTGTAAAAATATAAAACATACTCATCATTTTAAAGTTAAAGGTCGCGTGCCTTACTAAGCTGGTAACTTATATCTTTAACTTTAGAATCCGTTGAGCAGACAGAAAGGAATCTTTGAACGTTTTAAAATAAAATTATTACCCGTGTCAGATTCGCCTCTTAAGAATTTTCATGTGTGAAAGACTTAATTAAATAGGGTTTATGTGAAATATTTTCTCTCTGCAAGAAATTTGAAACTTTTATTAATTTATATCTTCATTGTCACATTGCCACCTACAATCCTTAGCCTAATTTCGTGATTGCGTCACAGTTTCCAAGCGTACCTACGATGTAGGTACCAAGGTGAGATGTGACCTGAAATACTTCATGCATGCTGTACACCACGTGTATCACATTTAATCACAAGAACTATGTCTGAAATGTATGCAGCATTCTCGCTACATTTTAAATAATATGTTTGAAAATGTACAACAGCATAAGATTTTAGATTGAAAGAGAATGATACTTTTTTTTAAGGTAAGTAACTATACTTTGGAACAAAGTTTTAAGTAAAGTTAAAGTTCCATGTAAAATATTGGTTTTCAGCTGCATCCGGTAAGACTGGATGCCAACCCCAACATAGTTGGGAAAAGGCTACGCAGATGATGAGAATGACATAAGAAAAAAGTTTTGAAAAAAACAATTACACTATTATCATACAGACGCCAGCAAGTCAAGCTACTCGAAACTGTCAAATTTTCCCAATCAACCTTGAACCTTAATGCTTTTACGATAAAGTTGAAAATCTATTAAATAAATTTGACAGATTGTGGTAACTTGATGTGCTGACTGTACAGTATTGTTCCCAACGAGCGACACCCGAATGAGGTAGACTTAAATATCTTATAATTCATATCATCTGAGCTAGATTAACATTTTTATTAGTTCAGTTTATTGAAATGAAATGAAAAATAACTCCATTTAAACACTTACCTAAGAAAATTATTTACTGTAAACTGAATTTTCACTTTCAATTGAATAATTTTCTTCAATAAACTTGAAATACAATTTAAAGTAGTTTAACAATAAAATTATTCGAATTTTCACTTGAAAGCTTTTCTCATAATATAGCTTCAAGCACCTTTCGTAATAAAGATAAGCGCTGTATTTAAATAATATCTTCTAAGAATTTTACAAAACGCTTGGTTCTTACATACAGATGTGTAGTACATACTAAACCATCTTGAAATACCATCCATCTATATGATAATCTTAGAAACTATTTGTATGAAAATTTCATTAGGATACGATGTGCACTTGAATGCTTCCAAGTACTTATAAAATAGGAATTCTGCAAAGCTCTGTTTTAGCAGTTTCGTGTTTACGAAAATGGTCCACAAATCGATATGAATGTTTTTTTTGTTTTTGAAATGATAAAATGCAATTATACTAACATTAGAGTAGGGTGTTATGGAGACAAAATAATTCATTGAATTAATTTAATCACGTTTTACGTGTAACTAACGTAAGAATCAAGTCAACCATAGAAGAGTCTCCATTGGTTTCATTTTTGCACTAATTGAATTTGTTACCAACCGAAACCTTCCATGAATAGCTATAATTTTATTCATTGTTAAAGTAATAAACTAATTTCACTCCGTACTAAACAGCTTTTCATACAAATTACTATCAAAATTTAAATTAACTTACACAATTAAAACCTAATTTCAAAGTTAGTAGATTTGAGAGCAGTATTAAATATACATATTATACACCATCCCTCTACCACCTGCTCCCTGTATTTGTTCTAATAAGCACTTACAACTTATCTCAGTATGACTCATTCCTTCCTACATAGAACTATGCGACGGACTTTGAGGCAAAGTTAACACTGCATTCGCGAAACAGACATTAAGTCTTGTTGCGTAGAGATATGGTTTATTATTCTGTTAGCTGACTGCAAAGTTGAGTAGTCCCGAGTCAACTTAGACAAATGTTTGTTCAGGAGTTTCCGCACCTGTGCTTGTGTAATATGTCTCTGTCGGAAGATTTCTGCGAGCTCCTCTGACAATGATCGAAGGTATCATGGATTTGACCTGATGTCTCTTCTACTTGGTGTCTGACGACTCCCGGCCACCGTAGGCGCGGGCCTGCGGGCGGAGAGCAATGGGTAGCTCTCCGTCCGATCAGGACCAGGCCCGTGCCGGACGGCGCGTATGTGTTCCACGCGCGCTGTCAGCATAGTTGATAGGGCCCGACAGGGCCGAAGCCTGCCGGCGTAGCGGGATCGTCCGAAAGGGTTACCGCTGCCCTGGAACATGAAGGGCTAAGAAAGGTACACGGGTGGGTTTTAGTCAGTAAGAGTCTGACAATCCCTTCCGCTCCACCCAGAGCGGGAGGGGTCATTTGATGATTTGCCATCCTCAAAAAAAAAAAAAAAAAAAGGTATCATGGATTTGACCTGATGTCTCTTCTACTTGGTGTCTGAGTGGTGTAGCTCCTTTGTATAGAAATTGTTTGTTACAAACAATGATTGATATTTCCATAAGTAAAGTTTCCTAATTAAAACTTTCGGAACATAAAGGAGAAAAAAACTATCTAAAGAGATTTTGAACAACAGAGCAACAACAGAGAACAAACGCATTGAGAAGTATGGGTGCTAATACCAGCTATGACAAATAGGACACTCATTATTACTAGTATGTGGGATGCTGATACGCAAAAAAAACATCAACATTTTTAAATCATTTAAAACTGACAAGTCGTCTGAGTCATTCAAATAGAAAACAATTGACTTAGTTCTTGGCAAAATAAAAATATGCTACCAGTATATTTCGTAGCATTACGAAGGGAAAATCTAGTGTAAATCTGAGAAAATCCTTCGGGTAGACGGCCCAAGACGCTCAAATAGGATCAGGTCAGGCTTTGTAAGGACGGCTTATCGGCAGCTGGGCTCCATGCATATTAAAACCACCTGCAGAACCAAGTCGAGCCAGAGAGAATATTCTATTAGTTTAAAAAGAACCGCAGGCGACGGATCGAGCGGACGAATTATTTTTCCACTTACTGATCAAGACATAATCACTGATATAGGCTCTATGTATACATACAAACGAAAATTAATTTTCGTGGACGAAATAGTGTGCGATTAAGTACTTTTTCCTATAAAATAAAAATGGCTACATTTTTTAATCAAGCTGTTCTTGGTGGTTGGATGTTTCCGCGTTGCTGTAAAAACGACACAGTTTTTGCTTTAATATTATGAGCAAGACTTTGGGAATTTTAATAGAAGAGCTGTTGCACATACTGCTTACTAACTAACTAAGCCTTGATGTCCTAATAGTCAAAGAAAGGTTCCTTTGAATATTGGAACATCGAGGCTTAGTTTTAAAGGTAAAGTCGACCTCGGTATTGCTTTGCATGCTACTGATAACAATTCGCATTCAATTGAGACGTCACTACAGTCTTTTCACTGTTATTTTGCATCACTGCCCAAATCACAGTGATCTTTATTCTCATTTTAATAAAGTCGCTGTTGGGTTGCTGCCACTTACAAGTCTGTAAAATCATTGTTATCTTTACTCCCGTCACAATAAGGTTGGTATTAAGTTGCTGCTGTCAGATTTAAAATAACTGTGAACGGACTGTAAGGTTAAAACTATCTAACTGTCACATAGACAAATAGACCTTCTCAATTTATGACGTAGGCAGTGACATTAAAATTTAGAGTGATAAAGCTATTACGAGGGGTGCCCCTTCTAAAAGGTACTAGTATATTTAAAATGTTTTACAATATTATGTAAACATACAGTAATTATAATTATACAAGCCGGCGCGGCAGAGACATCGACGCGCAAACTGAAACCATGAAGTAAGCACACGATTCTGACGAAGAATTTTTTCGTCGATTATAAAAAAAAACAATATGAAAACGATGTGTATGAACTAGAATAAAATTACTATTAATACTCAATATGTGCAAACGTACAAAGTATAATACGAAGATGATAGAGATACGAATGTGCTGGAATTGTATGAAACTGCAATTCAAAGTAACAACATGATCATGAGAATACATAGGTATCTCCGTTATATTATAAATTATGACAATAATATAATTTCTATTTATTAAAGACCATTATCAAGTTTGACCTTAAACTCGCGATGAACATGTATATCAGTTAAAGAAGTCAAAGAGTTATCAATATTGGCATATCAGTAGTTTGCATAGGCTCATATCATAAGAGATAATATTAAACATGCAACAAATAATAGCAAAGTTATGATTTTACTTGTAAATAAGTCCCATATCTTTAGTACCTTCTATAATTTACTGTGAAAGGGTATTCATGTCAATCTAAGAGGAATTGTCAGTGGTCAAGACTAGTCATTATAGTGTGACTAAATATTCCCCTCAGGCTAGGTGGAGCGACGATCTTCGCAGGATGGCTGGTAGCAGCTGGATGAGAGTTGCCGAGATTCGAGTTGAATGGCGTGCAACAGGAGAGGCCTATGTCCAGCAGTGGACTGCTATAGTGATGATGAAATATTTCCACGATATACAAGTTTTTACTGTTTTCAGTTAATCTAAAAATTAAATAAAGATTTAACGAAACTTGTCCAGAGAGGTGATTCTCGTAATTTTATGAACGCATTCTAATCTCGGTCCCAATCTGTCAAAAGTACGTAATAATTTTGGACATTGAATGTCGCTGAGATGAGATGGCACTTTTGCAGTTTGGTGATTTGCTGATATTTAACGTTGTTCTTTACGGGAATTGGCATTCTAGTATCTTTAGTTTATTATTTTGGGTTAAGCTTGATCCTTTTTCTTTGAATGTGGCTTACCATGGCTATGGTATACCTAGTCTTGCCATAAATATTGTCACAAAGAAAAAAATTTTTTTATTGCAAATAATATTTATTACTTTTACAGTGTGTTAGTTTAATACATAAATATAAAACAATTTAAAATATAAAAAGCTTATTCGAAGTGGTCTCCATTGGCTGCAATACAGTCCTTTAAACGTTGAGGCCAGTTATCAATAGAAGCACGCACTCCTTCCATGGGAAAATTCTTCACTGCCAATCGTATGGGTTGTTTTAGGGACTCCAATTTATCATGGCGTTTAGAGCAAGCCGTACTCTCTAAAACTGACCATAAATCATAATCCAGCGGATTAAGATCGGGACTAGACGACGGCCAGTCTTCAGCTCTGATGAAGTCCGAAACGTTCACTTCTAACCAAGACTGCGTGGACTGAGCTTGATGACCCGACGCCGAGTCTTGTTGGAAGGACCACACTTGGTTATTGAACATGGTGTTGTTAAGGGGCTTAACTAACTTCTCAAGAATGGTATCTTGATACGTTTGTGCCGATGTTTTGATACCTTAAATATGGCTCAGTCACTCCTTCATAGCTAACACTCCACCAAACCATCACTGAAGTCGGATAATGCCCACGTTGCACTCTGTCGACTAATTGGGAAGCTTCCTTAGAGCTTTGAGCATAAATACGGTCATTTTGTTTGTTAAAATGATGCTCAATTGTAAAGATTTTCTCATCTGTAAACAAAATTTTTCTGTGACCTCCCTTTGCGTACCGCTTCAGTAGTTGTTTCGATTTTACGACCCTATTCTTTTTTAAATTATCAGTTAAAAAATGACCAGTGCGTCTCTTATAGGCTGCAAGTCCTAAGTCATCTTTTAAAATACGCGACATGGTTCTAGGTGCTATCTTCATCTCCCGAGATAAAATCTTTTGCTTTCGGACAGGATTTTTTCGAATTCTTTCCCTTACTGCTTTCACCACCTTTTTCGTACGAACACTACGTGGACGGCCAGATCTTTTTCTGTCACAAACAGAGGAGGTCTCATTGTACCAATTAATAGCCCGGTACACACACATTTGACTGATATCGAGCGTATGGAGAGTTTTCAAGATTGCATTTGGCTCCATACCAACTTTGTGTAATGCAATCACAGCGATTCGGTTCTCTTTATCACCCCACTCCATTTTAATATCGCAAAATATTGTACAATGTATTGGCGCCAAAATTAGAAAACTCAATGAACAATCGTATAAAAATGACAGATTCCAAATTCAAATGTAATATCTTTCGTATTTTTAATTGTATTATGTAGTATTTATGGCCAGACTGTGTATATTAGTTCCTGAGGTAATCTGGCTAGATTACCCCAGGAACTAATATATTTTCGAATAATACACACGTTTCTTCTTAGTAGTGTGAGTTTCTTAAAAGTATGATGAGTATAAGTACGAGATGGATTGCAGAGTCAGAGTCTTTTTTTTTTTTTTTTTTTGTGGATGGGAAATCATCAAATGACTCCTCCCGCTCTGGGTGGGGCAGAAGGGAGTGTCAGACTCTTACTGACTAAAACCCACCCGTGTTCCTTCCTTAGCCCTTTATGTACCAGGGCAGCGGTAACCCTTTCGGACGATCCCGCTACCCCGGCAGGCTTCGGCCCTGTCGGGCCCCGTCAACTACGCTGACATCTCTCTGAGGCGCACGTGGAACACATACGCGCCGTCCGGCACGGAGAGTCAGAGTCTTATATGTAAAGCAAGTGTGAAGTAGGTAAGTTTAGCAATATTCTCAAACTCCAACCGGTAAATATAAAAAGGGAAATAAAATAAAAACAATAAACTCGATACAAAATCTATTTCATACTAGGACGTTATTTGTGTAAAATGTAATACAATGCAGATTCGCGTTCATTGGCCTTGTAGCCGATAAAAATGGTTTTATGTTGTGATTGTAACTCTAAAGTAAAGACAATAAAGAATAAATTCCCTTGTCCTTCAAATCAGTCTTATTTTTAGGCTGCTTTGGGCTGTGTCGCCGCTTTCATGTCGTTCATCTGAGAGAGATAAAAAAACAAAAAATTAGTTTAATAAAAACGCACTCAAAAACTCTCCCGAGAACTCTACTAGAACTCTAGTGCCTGAAACAAAAAGCAGTTTTACTCGTGAAGAGGTTTTTGCATCCGGAAACCTACCTTTATTATTTTTACAATAGGTCTGCTTTTGATTTAATCACAACAATGTGATTCTTAATCCGTTTAAAACTAGGATGTACCAATATTTCCGTGCAAATCTTCATAAGAGCGATCTTTTAAGAGATAAAGTTTTGACGAAACGAAAACAGAGATCCTATTATTATAATTCTTTGCGGCTTTGGTTGATTTCGGGCTGATTTTTCAATAGTCTGATAACTGTTATCTAAAGAATAATTATGACAATTTGACATATTTTAATTCTATACAAAAGCTGTCAAACCGCATTATTTATTCCTCTGATAAAAGTTATGTGACTATTAAAAAATCAGCCCTTGGGACTGATTTTCCCAACGCCAGATAATTTTTCCGAGGAATAATTTTGAATTTTTGACCGTTCATCCATTCAAGATCTGTCAGACGTCAAAAATTATCTGTAGATCGAGAAATTAGCCCTATGGGCTGATTTCTCAATCGACAAATAATTTTTATTCGTGAAAATATAGCCCTGAGTCAAATAAAACACCTCCTTTAACTATTTTAATATAAGTAAGAAATTCTTTCGAAATATAATATTATTTTGCAAGGGATGGAATCCCGGCAATTTCCCAAGAAAAAACTAAATTACTTTTAACTTTTCCGATCGTTTTAAAATTATTTAGTGAGTTATTATCCAAATTAAAAATTCTTTAATTATATATCTCATCTTATATTATCTTTGGTTCGACACCATTTAGAATACGTTAATGAAACTAGAAAAAATTACTCAAATTCTTACCGTCTTAGTAACTCCGTCAACAAATTCATTGAAGTTCTTCTTGACTACATCAGGGTCTAAGGCGTGGGTTACTTGGTCGTTCACAGTCTTTCCAAATTCCTGAATCTGCTTTTGTAGTGTCTCTAGATAGTTCTTGTTATCAGCCGGGGGGGCATCGCGTTTTACGAAAGCCTGAGTCTGTAGAAAGAGGAAGAGGTATTAAGATATGCATCTACAAAATTTTATTCAACAAGGACATCATTTTCAGTTCAGCTGAAAGAAGACCACTGCTGGACATAGGCCTCCCCAAGCGTCGCCTCATGGATCGGTCCCGTGCTTCCACATTTCCCGTCATAAGTCCGCCTCGTAGGACCTACGCTACGCCATCTTAGCAAAATCTTACTAAGTGGACTATGTGGTTCAATAAAATTCTTATACCCTGGGGGTCTACTCCGAAGTGCAAAGTACGAATGATCGGATCGGACCGACACATGGCCGAACCGAATATTAATGAAAAATGCGAAAATGTTCGGATCGGCTCAGTTGGGTCGGGACCATAGTCAATATTCGAAAGAGTGTAGAAGCGTAGGATCGGGACCGGCCGAACCAAATAGTAACTTCGTAGCAGGAAACGGACGAACATTCGCCCGATACGATATATTTACCACTTCGGAGTAGACCCCCAGTTTATGCTAACACTGGATGACACTTAAATGAACACATAAATAAAAGCGCACTGTTGGATTTTCAATACTCGGTTTTGCGCAGAAAGTTGAAATCCAACAGCGCTTAGATTTGTGAAAACGGACATAAATGACCAGTGTCTAAGGCAAAGGTAGATCTAAAAGAATTAACACTGGATAGAGTATAGGAGGATGCTATACCAACGTTTTGGGCGGATGAACTATGAATATCATCCTTGTGCTAGTCACTGGATTTATTACTCACCATCATCAGAAAAATGCGTTTAGATAAAATTTAGTTCTGATGGGTTTCTCGATTTGAAAATTGGATTTTAAAAAAAGTTGTTCCGTTTAAGATCAGGTAGGTATTTTTGTCAGGTTTACGTAGTTTAATCCAACTCGAACAGCGTTTTTAGTCTTTAAGCGTGATTAGTTCATGAGTCACAACCAAGAGCTCCATTCAATTTCAAAACTAGTCAGGCAAACCCGAAACATATAGTGTACTTACTAGCTGCGCCCCGCGGTTTCACCCGCATAAGTTTCGATTTCGTGGGAATATCGGGATAAAACGTATTTTATGTGTTAATCCGGGTTATAAACTATGTGTGTACCAGATTTCATCCAAATCC
Organism: Apamea epomidion; assembly: GCA_947507525.1. Classification (NCBI taxonomy): domain Eukaryota; kingdom Metazoa; phylum Arthropoda; class Insecta; order Lepidoptera; family Noctuidae; genus Apamea; species Apamea epomidion. The sequence continues at coordinate 7,766,635 of OX382238.1, read as the reverse complement.
GTTCAATAGTTTTTGCGTGAAAGATTAACAAACATCCATCCATCCATCCATACAAACTTTCGCATTTATAATAGGATTAAAAACGTAAACAGAGACAAACGCCCGGTTTCTGAATTGAGAATTTAAAGATGAGAACTTGTCAAAATCTACGGCAGCATTGTTTAAGGTGAAAGCCCACAAAATTCAATTTTTTTTTGTTGCAGAAATAGTAATATTTTTTTAATTTCGCGGTCTACTTTGAATCACGTTAATGCTCAGTTCCTATTACAAAAACGAGTCGTTTTCTTACCAATGACTTTTTTGCTAAACTGGGCATATAAATAGATTCGTAAGCTAATTTTACCTAAATAGCTACTTCCATATAAGAGAGTCCACTATGTACAGCTATGAGGTCTTTGCTTCACTATCGGTAAAGATTCTTAATTTTAGAGTCTTAATTTTAAATAACAGTCCGTAAATTATAGGAATCGGCCATTAGTAACGCTACAATACTCGACTTCAAATTAGCAATTCAGAAATGGGGTGTATTAATACAGAAAAAAATTTGGCAAAAACAAATGAAAGTTAAACTAAAACTTACACTGACAAGGCACATGGCCAGAAGGACGATCAACAGTTTGTTCATGATGAAATAGTAGGTCTTTACGATGCAACAACACAATGCACACTGCACTCTCGACGGCAGAAATTGCCTTTATCTTCATGCCAACCGGGAGGTTTTTTCAAGTTATCGTTATGACCCCGGGTCGATTGTCAGCGCTAATTAACAAATGAGTTTGTAACAAGCAGTAATTGCTAAAGACTTCGGCCTTAAGGCGCGGTAAGAAGCAAAGTTTTAGAAAATTGATTTTTTATGCATCGCAGCAACAAATAAGAGGGAGGAAATTCTAGTAATTTTAAGAACGATCTCAATCTGTCAAAAATACCACAAATTTCCATAAGTTTTTGACATTTGTTTGTCGCCGAATTACGAGAATTGGCCTTAAGGTTCAAAACAGCGATGCGTTTGATGTTAGTTGAATCTAATGACCACCAAAATAAGAGTAATTTTGCAATGTTAATTTAATTAAAAAATAAAAGCACGGCTCTCATTTTTTAAATAAAATTCCCTTTATTATGATTATCTATACATATAATAAAACAGTAACGAAAGAAAAACTGTACATTGAGAATTTTCGAGAAAAAATAAGTGGCTTTTGTTAGAAAAAACGTAACCAATGACAAACAGTGAATTTTTAGAATTTTTGTCTGTTTGTCTGTGTGTATGGTACGGCTTCACGCCAAAACTACTGGATAGATTGAATTGAAATTCAGCAAAAATGTTCTTTGTAAACCAAGGAAGGCTTTAGGCTACATAATTATTATCACGCCGTATGTTATGGGAGGTAAGCAATATTGATTTTAAAAGGTTTTTGTTCGTAATTGAATGCACAAAATAATTGAATGCACAAAATGACATGTTATTTATTTAGTAATAATAATTTAACTCTGGGAACATAATAATCACGCTATTTTTATAAAGGAGCGGGGCAGTAATATTATAAATTGCAAGGGAACAGTTATTTCAACAATATGTCAACGGGGAATTTAGCGGTAAGGTCAGGCGACCGTTTACCGCACTAAATGGTGCGAGTTCAAATCCTATAACAATATTGTTTTAAAAAATCGTAAAATTCTTTTTTTAGTTTTTGCATTTTCTATGTGCATTAGGAACGATACTGTTATGAAATCTGAGAACTTTACATGTCCTATCTAATTGTATGGAGAGTTTCACGCCAATATTACTAATCTATACATATAATAAAACAGTAACGAAAGAAAAACTGTACATTGAGAATTTTCGAGAAAAAATAAGTGGCTTTTGTTAGAAAAACGTAACTGATGACAAAAAGTGAATTTTTAGAATTTTTGTCTGTTTGTCTGTGTGTATGGTACGGCTTCACGCCAAAACTACTGGATAGATTGAATTGAAATTCAGCAAAAATGTTCTTTGTAAACCAAGGAAGGCTTTAGGCTACATATTATTACGCCGTATGTTATGGGAGGTAAGCAATATTGATTTTAAAAGGTTTTTGTTCGTAATTGAATGCACAAAATGACATGTTATTTATTTAGTTAATAATAATTTAACTCTAGGAACATAATAATCACGCTATTTTTATAAAGGAGCGGGGTAGTAATATTTTAAATTGCAAGGGAACAGTTATTTCAACAATATGTCAACGGGGAATTTAGCGGCAAGGTCAGGCGACCGTTTACCGCACTAAATGGTGCGAGTTCAAATCCTATAATATTGTTTTAAAAAATCGTAAAATTATTTTTTTAGTTTTTGCATTTTTATGTGCATAAGGAACGATACTGTTATGAAATCTGAGAACTTTACATGTCCTATCTAATTGTATGGAGAGTTTCACACCAATATTACTAAACAGATTGATTGGTGGCACAATAAGCTACACTATTATGAAGTCAAGTCAAACTTTTGGTTCTAAGTTATATTTTACCAAGCACATTTGTTGTAGGTAATTGATTCAAGAGCTATGAGTACCATCGTCAATGACCATGTCTCTAAGTTTACCTCAGAGCAAAAGCACATTTTCGACACCATCCTTGGAAGCGTTGGGCTCGGCCAAGGTAAAATGTTTTTCTTGGATGCTCCTGGTCGAACAGGGAAAACATTTGTCACCGCTGGCATTCTCGCAGAGGTCAGGAGGCAAGGCAAGATTGCCATTGCAGGAGCATCGTCAGGAATCGCCGCAACACTGCTTCCTGGTGTCAAAACAGCGCACGCAATGTTTAAGATTCCCATAGACTTAGAGAGTAATGAAACACCTGTTTGTGGAGTGTCACGCAACAGTGACAAAGGGCGCGTGCTTAAAGATTGCTCTTTAATCGTGTGGGATGAATGCACTATGGCGAACAGAAAAGCAGTAGAGGCGGTAAACAAGACTTTGCAGGACATCCGCAGGAACCAGCAAATGATGGGTGGCGTTACAGTTCTGTTTAGCGTCGATTTCCGACAAACGCTGCCTGTGGTGACGCGAGGAACTAGGGCTGATGAGGTGAATGCTTCGTTGAAATGCTCTTTCTTATGGCCACATATTCATAGGTTGCGCTTAACGATGAATATGAGAACACAGCTTGGCGGGAATGTACACGCCCAAGAATTTTCTGATGTTCTCTTAAAATTGGGTGAGGGAACGCTACCAGTAGACGGTGGCCAGGTGGTTCAATCTGAGATACTTGGAAGAGTGGTGTCCACCTTAGAAGATTTGATTCGCCTTGGGTACGGAGACATCAATAGGATACCGCACCAAGATAATTCTTGGGTGTGAGAACGAGCCATTTTAACACCCAGAAACGACCAAGCTTCAGCGATCAATGAATGCATTCTCGCGGAAATTGAGGGAAATGAAGTGATCTACACTTCAATAAACACTGTTGTCGACCAAGATGACGCCACACATTACCCCGTAGAATTTCTCAATTCCCTCAGTGCAAGTGGACTACCAGCGCACACCATTAAGCTAAAGGTCGGTGTCCCAATTATGCTTCTTCGGAATCTCACTCCGTCGAAACTGTGCAATGGGGAAATATCATTGAGGCGGAAATTCTAACGGGTTGTGGTGTCGGTGAGACAGTGTTTATACCACGTATACAACTGATTCCCCACAATTACCCCTTTCAATTCAAGCGCGTGCAGTTTCATGTGAGCGTGTGCTTCGCCATGACAATAAATAAGTCGCAGCGGCAGACACTGAAGGCTGCGGGTGTCGATCTCAGGACGAGCTGCTTCTCACACGGACAACTGTACGTCGCTTGCTCCCACGTCACCAGTCCTGACTCGCTGTACATATTGAATGAGACCGAGGGAAAAACAACGAACGTTGTTTACACAGAAGTGTTACAGTAAATTATAACAGTTTTGTTATTCGACGTCTCCTAAATTTCCTTATTAACCTGACGTCTCTTACCAGTAAATTAACTACATAACTTTCAAATTTTGAGTTTACTAAGCCAAATAGTTTTTGAGGGATCTAAGCTATAGTATAGTATGGGACGCATCTTTTGAGTGTTTCTGTAAATCAACAAACTATCACTAACTATTATTAAAATTAAAATAGAATTAAAAAAATACTTATGCGATACGTGGGCAAAGCCACGGGTACAGCTATAATTTATAAAGATATTTTTTTAAGTTATTTGCAATATTATTGTTAATTCAGTGCACCCTTGGTATCCACTGCGGAATTACGGGCAAAAAATATTCCACGTGAAGAGCATTTTCTGCTGTGAGAATAAATTTGAAGATCTGGAACACCTGTTGTGGAGCTCCAAAGCTCAGCCACACTATAACATATATAGGAATGATGTCTTAGCAAAAGTTGTTTAGTCTGATGGGCATTTCCTGTTGATTTACAAAATTGGAAGATCTGGAACGTCTTGAATCGTCTCGCGCATCACGCTGTTTTCCCGTCCCCGGGCTCTTAGAATTCGACATCAGACGTTTCAGATCTTCGATTTTGACGACCCCGTTGTCGCTGGCATAAGCAACAGGATCCGCGTACGAAGTCGCGGGCAGAAGCTAGTATAAAATATGATTGTTTGCACTAAAAATTTAGAGAATTATACGACGAAATATATTTTTAAGCTCTGTTTTACGATTGTTTTGTGTTGTTGTTTTGTGATTGTATCATGATACTATTTTATTTCTATAAAATATTTTTGAATAAGTGTTTTCTTTGAACATTTGACCATTTGATATGTACCAAGACGCCTAACTATGTGACAAAAACCTGAGCGTTGGACGGTGCCCTACTTTTGGACATCGCCTTAACCAGTTGAATCCTGTGATGAAAGGAAGAAAATACATTTATTACTCAATTTATTCTGCCGAAAAACAAAAAATATGTATGTCTTTTGTTGCCCTTTTTTGTTGACGGTCGGAGAGGATAAAAATGATGTCATTGTAATAACTATCAATACTAATACTTTAAATCTGAAAGTGTAACTCTTTCTGTCCGTCTGTTATCGTTTGACACTTTAACCACCGTAACCGATCGTTATGAAATTTGACAGATAGGTAGCTTGGTACCTGCAAAAGGACATAGGCTGCTTTTTATCCATCTATATGTACAAGTAGTAAAGGTAAAGAGTTTGTCTGTTTGAACGCCTTAATCTCTGGACGCCTTAATCCTGTCGGATTTGAAAAATTCTGTTATTGCGGGTAACACGATACAAAACTATTTATCGTTCGCCAAAAAATATTTTTCAAACCGAGGCGCCTACAGCTAAGCTGGTAATAAAATTCTGGTCATACTTCCCGCACCCGGAAAATATTTTCGTACAAAGATTTTAAAATTTCTCAGCAATTTTTAAAATTTTCCAGTTCGTTCCCTTTATAAAGAGGAATCCAGAAAGTGCCTCTTTATATGCTAAGTGATGGAACTCAACAGCAATACGACTGCGCTTCCGTTTACTTACAATATACATACGACGTATGTATATGTATATGTATGTGTCCTCTTATATGATTTGACAACAGCCTAAGATCAATTGATTAGAAACTAGAGTTGATTATAAGCGCCCCTTCAAAAAAGGTAAATTTAAAATGTTTTAAAATATTGTGTAAACATACATAAAATTCAAAGTCCTGACTGACTGACTGACTGATACATCAACGCACAGCCTAAACCGCTGGGACATGAAATTTGGAGGGTGTGTTCTGCGTGAAGAGTAGGTATCCATTAAGAAAGGGTTTTTCGAAATTCCACCCTTAAGAGGGTGAAATGGGGGGATTTTTTTGTATGGAAATTCTTATTCCTTGAGTTAATAAACTTGAAACTTGGCACCAATACTAATTTAAGTAAATTATGATGTTTGCCATTGCTAAACTACCCCCTAAAAGGGAATTGGGGGGTTTTTAAAGTTTGTATGGAAGAATTTTAGCGCGCGGTCCGATTAACTCGAAACTCAGTATTTATACCTAGGATCGAAAGTAAAGAATAATGTGTATCAGGGTTTTTCGAAAATTACCCCTAACGGGCTGAAAAGGGGTAGTCAATTTTACAGGGGAGGATTTTACTGCATGGCATGATTAACTCGAAAATTAGTATAAGTAATCTTTGAGTCAAGTTGTGAATACAACCCGAAACGATTTTTTGAAATTCCACCCCTGTGGGGGTGAAAAGCGGGGGATACAGTTTATATGAATAATCTTCTTCATTAGGTTAATAAACGTGAAACTTTTCAACAATTCTCGCCTGAGTAAGTAATAAAGTTTGTCATTATAAGTTTTTCAAAACTACCCCTCAAAGGGGGATATAGGGCTGTTGAAGTTTGTGTGGAAGAATTTGAATGCGCGGTCTGATTGACTCGAAACTCAGTGTTTATTGTTACAATTATTTGTTTGTTGCCTCACGGCAAGCTGACATAAGCCCAAAGGACAGGTGGTTTGGTATTAATACATAAAGAAACAACAAACTATCTCAACCACCGTATATTTACAAAAATAAATCTAAAGCAATAAACGATGAACCTTAAAGATCTAATTTACCTTATCGTTAACAAATTAAGTAGGTGTAGTTATAGAACTATATATTAATATTGCCAGCCAGCTAAAATTTCAGCAGAAAGAGCTAGGGCCGTGGGGAGTTGGAGATAAACCCAGTACTGTACCGTTTTAAACGTTTCAACTAAATAATATTAATATCAAATTTAAGGTATAACCTTCCAGTTATTTAAATGTTATTTATTAGTAAATGGGCGCCAGGGAGTTTAAGAGTCCCAGATCCCGGAGCCGACGAAGGTGTCCATTATACTTCTGGATGAACGTAGCATGTCCCGAGATCTTCAAATCAAAATAAGATCTAGACCGGTTTCAAAACCGGACTAAGGTAACCAACGGGTTCTCATAGAAACCGTATTAAATTAATAAAAAGTATTATTAGGGATAAAAAAAAAACCGTCCCGCCTGCGCTTTCGCTAGACGGACTCCAAGTAGTCGTCTCCGCAAGAGGCTTCGAGCGAACTCTAGGAACAGGTCTCGCGTCCAGGCCCCAGACACTCCTCTAGATCCTGGCGGCGAGACGAGACTCTTGAGGTGCCTTTCCTGGGAATGACAATACGGAGACCGAATAATATAAAGGGAGCTAATTTACTTTCCTAGAGGTAAGCGAGCTTTCAAATCTAGAAGGCTAAAAACACTAGCCGGTTAACATGGCCTTCAACTAGGGATACGGATTACCCACGTGGCGTTCATCAACTCCACAACCAAGGCTTGTTGCCTGGAACAATACTTTAATACCGAAGTAAACACGAAGGGATCTATGGCAAATAGTGAGTAGAAAGCACTTCAAGCTAGCTGGAGTCGTCTGCGTACGCGCGATTTTGAATCCTGCAATAAATATCCATGAATCACGAGAATATCCTTTTAACATCCAGGGAAGGGCTCACAGATCACTTTCTAACACCATTACAAAAAAATCCTTATCTTTTAAAACATCGAACAAGATTTGTATTTTCACTCAAGCGTGATTAATGGTCAATAGACGCCAACATCTTCAACAACCCTCTCATCGGTCACAGACCGGAATTAGACGGTGTATTCCGAAAATCTCCCCTATTCTAAGACCCTCAATTCTTGAAAATCACTAACCACTGCTTAACGTGACGCTTAAATGCTGAAACCATAAGAATCTTCATGATGCAGGCCAACAAACAAATTATTAGCGACTTCCAACATCGAAACCTGTCCCGATTGGAATAATTCTCCCAGAATATTCATTTGGGAAAACTAGAATTTATAACCTGTCCCACTATATCAAATACAATGCACAGATTACAAATGGCATTTATTTGACCACGAAGTTTCTAGAAAAAAGTCTATATAGAAAAATAATAAGACTTCCGTATTAGGTTATTCAGTTTATTATGATTTATTACTGAAAGCTGAAAATTATTAGGGATTGCTCCATATGACATCATTTCGATGGTTAGCGATCCATTTGTTAAGATATCGATCAAACTACAACTGTGAATCGGCGACCACCAGATGTCGCCTTTAACCACATTAGTCTGTGCCTAATGTGAGCAATAATGGTGAAGATCGATTCATGAGTCGGGGCTGTTTCACTGCTAGTTTTGCTATCATTGTTCGGAGTTCGGCACAGTAGACATCTGCCGTTATTGCTTGACCCGATCGGAGAAAGCTATAGTGAATAACACCATGCTGAGACCACCAAACAGTTACCATTACCTTTTTATTGGTAAGCTTTGCTTTAGAACACTGTTGCGGCGTTTCACCTGGGGTCAGCCATTGCATTTTTCGCTTACGGTTAACGCAAAGAATCCACTTTTCATCACATATCACAATTCGATCCAATATTCCTTCATTTCTGTATCGATTCAACAAGGAAACACAAGTTTCAACACGCGTTTCTTTCTGCAGATCAGTCAAATCATGAGGCACCCATTTCTCATATTTTTTTATTTTATTGATTTGACGTAAATGAGTCAATATTGTTGGTAAGGTAACGTTAAACCATGCCGCTAATTCCTGGGTAGTTTGGCTCGGATCGGCTTCCACTATCTCTTTCAATTCATTGTTATTCACCTGTGTGGGCGGTCTTCCACGTGGTTCGTTCTTCAAATCAAAGTTTCCATCACGAAAGCGTTTAAACCAAAATCGCACGGTGCGTTCATTAGCTGTCCCCTCTCCAAACGCAACATTGACATTGCGAGCTGTTTCTGCCGCGTTAGTTCCGCGTCGGAACTCGTATTCAAAAATAACTCGAATTTTCAAAGTATCCATCTTTCTTGTCTAAGCTGAATAAAAAAAAAACAGCTGAAAGTCGATAATCGAATGTTGCACATTTTTTAAAAGAAAAACTTCATAGGTACCATGTGAAAAAAGTTTCACTCAAAAATCTCAAACCATGAAGGTTCTATGTCAATTCGAAGTACCTATTACAATAAAACGGCAATTTCATACTTTAACCCCTATTACTTATAGCCTGGTGTTTAATTATTAGTGTGGTGGAATCGTATGAAACTGCAAAGAACTACACGATCATGAGATCACATAAATACATAAAGTTTATTCATGTTTCAAATTGATGTTATTTCAAGTTAAACAAATCAACTTTATTTTAATGTCAGTTAAGTTGATTTCAGAGTTTCTTGCACTATTGAAAAAGTTATAAAAATGTTTGAAGTTGTAGCGTGAACTGAACTTTATTGTGGAGGAATTAAAGTTATTTTTCCATAAACTCATATTTGTTTACGTTTGTTGCAAATAAATCGCGAAAGTAGATTAGGTATCTTAGTTATATAAATCATGATAAATAATTTCTATTCATTATTCTATAAATACCATAACAAATTTGAGCTTAAACTTACGAATACATAGTTTATCAGTTTATGATAAGAGGTCAAAGAGTTATCAATATGGGTACCTATATAGGTTGTTTCGCATAGGCTCATATCATAAGAGATAATAGGAAACATGGAATATATAATAGCAACGTCATGATTTTACTTGTAAATAAGTCCCTTATCTGTAGGTACCTTCAAATGCACATTATTTAAGAACACTGTTTATATTAGCTGTAAGTTTCCCGAATAAAATAAAATAATTTTCTGTGAAAGGGTGTCCGTGTCCACCTAAGAGGAATTATCGGTGGTCAAGACTGTGTGTGTGATAATATAGTGTTACTAAATATTTCCACGATATACAAGATTTTTACTGTTTTAACTCCAGAATTTAGATAAAAAAATTACGAAACTTGTCCAGAGAGGCAATTCCCGTATTTTTAAGAACATTCGCATTCTAACCTCAGTCCCAATCTGTCAAAAATACTAAAAAAATTTGGTCATCGATTGTCGTTGAGATGGGATTGTGACTAGATTTTGAACGTTTTTCTTTAGGGAATTGGCCTTCTGGTATCTTTAGTTTATTATTTTGGGTTGAAATAGTTTTGATTTATTTTTTAAGTATACGTTTACCAGATTACCTCATACACATCGGGTAGGAACTAATATATTTTCGAAAAATACTCATTTCTTCTTGTACGTAGTTGTGTGAGTTTCTGAGATGGACTGCAGAATCTTATAATAAATCATATGTCTTAACCGTTTCCCATATGTGACGATATAATAGCAATATACTCAAACCCCAATCGTTAAATGTAAACAGGGAAATAAAATAAAAACAAAAAATTCGATATAACATCTATTTCATACTAGAGTCATTATTAGAAAAATGGAATACAGATTCGCGTTCATTGGCCTCATAGCCGGTGAAAATGGTTTTATGTTGTGATTGTAACTTTAAAGTATAGGCAATAAAGAATAAACTCGATTGTCCTACGACTCAGTCTTATTTTTAGGCTGCTTTGGGTTCTGCCGCCAGGTTCATGTCGTTTACCTGAAAAAGATAAAAAAGCAAAAAATTAGTTTAGTAAAACAGCACTCTAAAAATCTCTCCTGAGGCTGTCACTAGGACTGTAGTGCCTGAAAGCAGTTATACTCGTAAAGAGGTTTTTGCATCCGGAAACCTATCCTTATTATTTTTACAATAGATCTGCTTATCACAAAATACACAAAATTACAGTAATACGATCCATAATCCGTTCAAAAACTAAGATGCATCAATATTTCTTTGCATATATTTATTGGAGCGGTTTTTTAATAGATAAACTGTTGTCGAAACGAAAACAGACACCCTATTATTATAAATTTATACGGCGTTAGCTGATTTAGGGCGAATTTTTCAATAGTCAGATAACTTTAATCTGAAGAATAATTATAACAATTTGACATATTTTAATTCTATATAAAAGCTGTCAAATCGCATATATTATTTATTCCTCAGATAAAAGTTATGTGACTATTGAAAAATCAGCCCTTAGTGAAATAAAATACTCCTTTATTCCAATATAAGTAAGGAACTTCTTTCGAGATATAATATAATTTTGCAATAAAGGGATGGAATCCCGGCAATTTCCCAAGAAAAAACTAAATTACTTTTAACTTTTCCGATCGTTTTTTATTTATTTAGTGAGTTATTATCCAAATTAAAAATTCTTTAATTATATATCTTATCTTATATTATGTTTGGTTCGACACCATTTAGAATACGTTAATGAAACTAGAAAAAACTACTCAAATTCTTACCGTCTTAGTAACTCCGTCAATAAATTCATTGAAGTTCTTCTTGACTACATCAGGGTCTAAGGCGTGGCTTAATTGATCGTTCATAGTGTTTCCAAATTCCTGAATCCGCTTTTGTAGTGTCTCTAGATAGTTCTTGCTGTCAGCCGGGGGGGCCATCGCGTTTTACGAAAGCGTGAGTCTGTAGAAAGAAAAAGAGCGATTAAGATATGGATCTACAAATTTTTGCTTTACAAGGACATAATTTTCAGTTTAGCTGAAAGAAGACCACTGCTGGACATAGGCCTCTCCAAGCGTCGCCTCATGGACCGGTCCTGTACTTCTCCGTCATAAGTTCGCCTCGTAAGACCTACGCTACGCCTTCCTAGCCAAATATACAATATACCAACTAAGTGGACTATGTTGTTCAATAAAATTCTAATACCCAATTTTTCCTAACACTAGCTGACACTTAAATGAACGCGTAAATAGAAGCGCGCTGTTAGATTTTCAATGCTCGGCTTTGCGCAGAAAATTGAAAGTCCAACAGCAAATGATCAGAGTCTAAAGCAGGTAAAGGTAGACCTGTAACCAGCTAAAAGAATTAGCACTGGACTGTGTAGGAGGATGCTACACCGAAATGTTTTTGGATGGATGAAGTTTGAATATCATCCCAGTGCTAGTAATTGGATTTATCAATTTAAAAAAAAAAACAAGAACTCTGCCTTAGTATTACTGAAGGTACCCAGGATTTTTTTTTTTTTTAATATATTCGTAATTGTAAAAAACGTAAGAAATGTTAAATTTCGCGGGCTACATTGAATCACCTTAAGTTATGCTATTTCTCAACTTCAAATTCACAATTCAGAAGGCCAATTCTCGTAATTTAATACGTTCAAAATTTAGTCACAGTCTCATTGACAAATTGAGACTGAGATCAGACTGTAAACGTTTGTAAAATTAAGAGAAAATGGGGTGTATTAATACAGAAACGAATTTGATAGAAACAAATGAAAGTTAAACTAAAACTTACACTGACAAGGCACACGGCCAGAAGGACGATCAATAGCTTGTTCATGATGAAATATGTCTATAATAGGTCTTTACGATACAACAACACAATACACACTGTACTCTCGACGGCAAAAATTCCCTTTATATTTATTTTCCCTTTATAATTTCTCATGCCAACCGGGAGGTTTTTCAAGTTATCATTATGACCCCGGGTCGATTAATTATTTTCGCTAATTAACAAATGAGTTTCTAACAAACAGTAATTGGTAAAGACTTCGGCCTTAAGGCGCGGTAAGAGGCAAATTTTTAGGTAATTGGCAATAGTACATACATCGCAGCAACAATAAAGAGAGGCAATTCTCGTAATTCTTAAAATTACGAGAATTACCCCTCTTAATTGTTGTATCCAGTATCGAGCATTATAAATGTATGGGTGTTCATTTGCCGTGAGAATTGTCTATGTTTTTCCTAAGGGCCACTCCACAGTGAAGGGCTCTCTACACGCCTTGGCAATGTCATTGTGGTCAGCAGAACCATCAACACTCATTGGGACGCCAGGCCCAACGTTATTTTTTTTAGTATTATGTTTCAAAAACTTCTAAAATCTTTAGAGGAGTGGTTGGATGCACGAACGTCCATTTTAAATTGCTCTTGACTATCCTGACACAATTTTAATTTATCTTTAAAATGTTTTCTCGCCTCCGACATCTCATCAAAGATTCGACCATTAGCTGGTCGCCCAGCTAAATTTCACAATTGACACTTAAACCGCGCCCCCCGATGAGAACCCGCCACGTGCTAATCGCCAAGTGGTAAATAATCGTATCAATGGTAAATACCCGGAGTGTTTGCGAATATTTATACGAAGAAGACTTTTCAATTCACAATAAATTATTCTTATGGAGACGCACTAAATTGAATTAACTTGATTTATGTTTTGTTATTGTTTATGATTATAACATAACATTCTCATAAAAATCTACCCACTGACATTCACTGTGGGTTTTTCGTCATACATTTTATTAGTTATGTCAATCAATTAAAATAAAATATCAACTTTAATTCTAAAAAGGCGAGCCAAAGGGTCTGTTAAAGTTTCAAATAGTAGCGGTCCCCCGACAGGACAATATTTGACAGACTGCAGATGACAGGCAGCGTAGGCTCAGTGACAGGGTCTCGTTGCTGCCCTTTTTTTTACTAAAAACGTTGCCCCACACTAGGAATTACTCCTGTATCGTGGGTGCCCTTGGGCATAGAATTCTAAAAATAACATAATATCGGCATATATCACTTTTCCGTCCGCCATGCTGAGTAATTAGTTATCTAACATAAAGGGTTGTATTCAAACGTGATACAGGAGTAATGGGAAATAAAACTAAATAATAATGTTTATAAAAAAATCTATTTAATACAAGAAACATTCATTTTTATAAAAGATAAATGTTTTGCAATAAAGATTTGGTTGATTATCATGGTTTTTATGATGTAGGCAATAAAGAATAAATTTCATTGTCATTGTTATTAGGCTGCTGGTTTGGCGGCTCCTTCCGGCGTTTTCAACTTCTCCAGCTGAAAGGAAAACAGTAATTAGTATAGTACATTATACCGCAGATATCGCGAATCTTTTTTTTTTGGATTGTTTAAATATTTTTAGGAGTAATTTTTCGTCGCTAGCCTATACATGGTGGATTTTTGAGACGCGGTAAGGGTAAGACAATGAAGACGAGCCGAAAATCAACAAAAAAATGTAAATTTAGAATTTTGATCGAAAACTTGTTAAAAGTTCACTCGTTTTGAGAACAAAATTTAGATAGCTTATGATAGCATGTTGATTGTGATTTCTGACATTCTGAGAAATAAATGACCTAAAATAATTTTTAGACTTGTATGGGAAAAGTAATTTTGCGTTACGTTAAAAATAATAAGTTGTAGTCTCATTTCCTACCAAATGTATAACAGTTTTTTTTTTTTTTTTGCAATTTCTGACTTTTCTAGTACTCAAACCTCAGTTCAACTCCGCTGGTCTGATAGAGGCTTTTGGTCCTATTAAGAAACAGGGTTCGCTGGACCAAAAAAAATGTTTGTGAAAACTGTACTGTACTTCTTTTCAAAAATCTGTGAATGCAGATCAAAATGTCTCAAAAAGTTAAAGACAGTGTCTTAAGATCATATTCCTGTAGCTACATACAACAGTTTAGGTACCTGCCCTTACAGCCCCATCTCCAAAAACTATCTATAATGAACATTGTTAAAAACAAAATAGGTATTGAAAACCTGAAGAAACGGCCTGAGGACTGAGCCAAACGGGTTATCACATACTTAAGTTACAGGTTATCCCGGGTCCTAATATGAGCGATTGTCGCTTTAATTTTATTCGGCTAAACCTAACGTGCGTGGCTTCGCCAGAGGGCCTTCGCCGACGGGGTAGTTGCGTAACACACTAACAGTAGTAATGGCTTTTATTTTGACAGCTCAAGTTGTTGAAATAACGCAATGAATGTTGATTCATTTCGCACCGTGTCGCATCACGGTTTTGATTTTCGACCTGGACCGGTACCACTATACCATTGTAAATTACATCAGAGGGGCAACTCTCGTATTTTTGAGAACGTTCGCAATCTAATCTCAGTCTCAATCTGTCAAAAATACAATCAATTTACATACATTTTTGACAAGTTTCCAACATTGATTGTCGCTGAGATGAGATTGCGTCTTGAAAAAACGTGCAAGTTTTTTAAGTACGAGAATTAGCATTCAGATCGCGAGGTTATAATAGCGTAAAAAGTATTCAATAGAAATGCTTACCACTTGACTTGCAGCATCAATCGCATCATTGAGATTCTTCTTGAGATCATCTGGGTTTACAGCCGCGGCGATCTGTTGGCCTAAATCGTTGGTTCTTTTTGCGATTTGCGCTGTTATTTCGTTAAATGTCGCCGTCAGGTTTTCCACAGCAGAGGGGGCATCCGCAGCAGGGGGGGCATCGCGTTTCACGAAAGCGTGAGCCTGTGTAAAGAACAAAGGGTATTAGGAAAATACTTAATTGCGTTAGTAAGTTTTAAGTACTTAGCCAAGAAAAAATTGCTAATAAAAAACTTTAGCCACTCTGTCTGTGAGCAATGCATGCATTTGTCATTCCGGAAAATGAATTTTGACAAAAATTACGGAGGTACAGATTTAAAAGTTTCTTAGTTTTAAATTACCAAAAAAAATACAGAAAATACCATTTTCCTATGACGAAGTTATTCGTTCCATTTATTTGAATAAATACGAATATCTGATGATGAATAGGTCAGTATAGAGAAGTATGGAAGAAGGAACATGTTGCGTTGAAATTTTTTTTGAAGCACTGACTGGGTATTGTTATGGGACAGCCGCACTATACGGACTATCAACGAATGTCGGCCACTACGCGTACGGTTACCAAAAATTGCCAAATTAGAGATGTATATTTCCATAGAAATGTTCTATTGCTTATAAAGACTGAAAGTCAGAGTTAAATATACCTACCTACAGATTACGACAAGAATTGATTTTTGGAAAAAACAAAAAAATTAAACTTACGCTAATAACGCTGAAAAGGCACACGGCCAGAAGCACGATAAACAGCTTGGTCATGGTGAAATAGTACGTCTTCACAACTCAACAACACAATGCTTACTGTAGCTCTTCGCAGCAGCAATGCCCTTTATCTTGATGCTGACCGGAGCTAGTGTTTGAACAGCTTATCGTAATGACCCCGGGTCGTTTTTTTTTTTTTAAATTAGCCAATTACCAATGAGCTCGGACAGTCCTAATTAATATCTACGTTGTAATTTGATGAAGTATTGTGTTTTCGGTCGAAAGTGATAGATGATTAGGTAAATATGACGAGCTTAACAACAGTTTATACTTATTTATTTATTATTATTTATTTACCAACAATGTAGGTACAGGTAAAGATGGTACATCACTAAATGTTCCCTCTGTTCGTAATGTGTTGCTGTGTGTGTCACTCAGTCATAAACATTTTCAACCGCCAGATATAGGCAATAATTTTGTTTTATAATGAAATTCGGGGGCCAACATGGTCAGAGATCGCATAAGACATGGAGGTTTGGAAGAAACAAGGAGAGACCTTTGCTCAGCAGTGGGACACAAAATAGATTACGGCCCAATCCCTCTTTCCGAGAAGCCTGTGTCCCAGCAGTAGGAACACTTTAGGTTGATTATGCTAAACGCATAACTCTGATTAACAAACTGTTTGTAGATTATTCTCACATATCAATCGGTGTTATTGCTTTGCAAAACAATTGCAATGTGAAAACCAACGTTTAATAAAACAGAGAAAAGATTTTCTATGTATTTATTTATGTAAACAAGGAAAATAAAATGTCACTAGGCAGTCAATAAAACCGATAAGTATCGGTTTTATTGACTGCCTAGTGGTTTCAAGCGAGACCGCTGATTATAGTGATTCGATCCCCAGATCGGTAAATCAGACTCATCTCACAGATAAGTCAGACTAGTCTTTCAGAGGGGTAATTACGTAACTCACAAACAATTTACATTGCCTTTTCTTTGAAAATTTAACAACGTTCATTGCGTTATTACGCTGTCTAGCAGACGATTTTTACGTTTGCATATCAAGACCCCTCCGTGCCTCGGAAATCACGTTAAGCTACTTGCATATATTTTTGTACAAGTTACAGGAATTTGTATTATGGGCTTATTACTAACGTCCTTTCACAGTTATTTTATCACTGATTTTGCATCAGTGTCCAAATTACAGTGATCTTTATTCTCATTCTAATAAGGTTGCTGTTGGGTTGATGCCACTGACAAGTCTGTCACAATCATTGTGATCTTTATTCTTGTTACCATAAGGTTGCTGTCGGCGCACCGCATATGTATTATGCGCGTGATTGACCAAGGGGACTGCGCGGGGCGTCGGGGTACCGAACCCGGTACGCGACGGCAGCTGCGCGCCCTCCATTCCACTCAGCTCACACACGCGCTCGATCACGGGCATTTCATTGTTTTCTCTCTTATACAGGGTGGCAGGGACATCGACGCGCAAACTGTAACCATGGATTCAGCACATGAGTTTAGACCCCATAGCGCCGATATTTTTCGTCGGTTATAAAAAAAAAAAATTCCGTTTCATAGAAAAGTGCAATACTTAAGCGGTCAAAATGGATGGAACAGCAATATTTTTGAAGTGAAAACTTCTTTAGCGGCTTTGTGCACTTTTTTGTGATGGGTAAAAAATGTTAAACTCGCGTCAGGACATGTGACCTGATCGAAAATTCGTAAGACGGAGCTCGCGTCAGGACACATGACCTGATCGAAAATTCGTAAGACGGAGGGAGAGTTTTTTGTGATGGGTAAAAAATGTTAAACTCGCATCAAGACACGTGACCTGATCGAAAATTGGTAAGACGGAGGGAGAGTAGACCACTTTCCAGAATATCAAAAATGCACAACGTTAATATTCAAGTTTTCACTTCTGCCGGCACTCCCGGAGTGCAACCCGTTTTTTTTTTTATAACGGACGAAAAAATTCGACGTTATGGGGTCTAAACTCATGTGCTGAATCCATGGTTACAGTTTGCGCGTCAATGTCCCTGCCACCTTGTATGTTGATTATGTAAATTATGGTATTACACGTATTTTAATACACTCTACTACTTATTTTATTAAAAAGTCCCGATTGAAACCATTCAGTCGCTGTTAGGTTGCTGCTGGCATAAGTAAAATAACTATGAACGTACTTTAAGGGCCTTACTCTCGTTTAGTACCGTAACACGGTCACTTTATGAAGAATATTTCTCATTAACGGCTTGATTAGAAGATTTGAAAAAAATATATTGTTGGTATAGGTTCATGTACAACATTTCTGTAACAGGATTTTTTCGTATGGCTAATACTTTTCCCTTAAAAAAATGTTTAGCAAAACGCTATTTTTTCCTAATATTCCATATTACTTCTAAACGGCTTTGATGTTTGCAAATATTTTTACACTGAAAAATTGATGGTTAGAGGTACTATAGAAATGAAACAGCTTATGTAAATCAATCAACATTTGCAAAGAAAATTTCCCCACTTTGAGATTGAGCTTCAGAGGTGCTCTGCGCGGGCGCGGGCGGCAGTCGTGCGTTAGCACTGAGACGGGAGGGCTGTGTCGCTCGCTGCTCCGCTCCGGCTATCGACCGACTACGCGTGTTTGCCTGTGTTAGTGCAAATATTTACTAACGAATTGTATCAGTGTGCGTTTATTGACTAGCTCGCTGCAGATGGCCCATTTCTATTGTGCGCGTCAGGACGCTTACGATAGTATACAAGTAGTAAGGCTTATCTAACTAATATTAAAATGAGAAAATATTGAATTTGATCAAAATAAAAGTCCAAGATGGCGGCTGCGAAAATTTTCAAGTTTTTCATCATGGGTGTCGTTTTCATACTTTTCGAGGGTGATAAAGCCGATAGTAAGGTCAAAAAAAATCCAAAATGGCGGCTGCAAAATTTTTCAAATATTTCATCATGGGTGTCGTTTTCATACTTTTCGAGGGTAATAAAGCCGATAGTGAGGTCAAAATAAAAATCCAAAATGGCGGCTGCAAAAGTTTTCAAATATTTCATCATGGGTATCGTTTTCATACTTTTCGAGGGTGATAAAGCCGATAGTGAGGTCAAAATAAAAATCCAAAATGGCGGCTGCAAAATTTTTTAAATATTTCATCATGGGTGTCGTTTTCATACTTTTCGAGGGTGATAAAACCGATAGTGAGGTCAAAATAAAAATCCAAAATGGCGGCTGCAAAAAAATTCAAATATTTCATCATGGGTGTCGTTTTCATACTTTTCGAGGGTAATAAAGCCGATAGTGAGGTCAAAATAAAAATCGAATAGTCCGGGAGCCGAGTAGGCCGTCTTGCGACTGCCTACTGCCGCGCGTATTTGTATGAAGATTTTGTTCTTTGTTAGGTATGATAATTTAGTGAGTTTCATAGTTGGGCACACACACTAAAATGTAACTAACAGGCCTATGGTGATTTATCGAGGTAGGCACTGCTTATATGCCTTTATGCAATACACGCCACTGACTGATATACTCTGAGTATTCGCGCGCGGCTATTACGCACGAACGCGGAAGGTTTATCTACTGAGCGCCCGTAGGTGATTATTTCAAGGTCACTAACGAGACATGATACTGTTACTTTACTATACTATAACAGTGGTAACAGTTTTCGTAGTTCAACTGTTACTTTTGACGTACGATTAATAGTAAAAAAAATCTTTTTACATGAAAAACACTTAAAAAAAACACTTCAAAGTGAAAAATTACTTTATTTCGGAAGTCGATGTCTTTGGTTTTGAATTTACGTTTTTTGCTACAGACTTCCGAAAGAAAGTTATTTTTCATTTTGTAGTTTTTTTATGGAAGTCTGTTATTTTTTTTTGGAAAAAATAATTATTTTGCACATTTTAGTTGTGGCACCTACCGGTCACAAATTAGAATACCACTACCTGCTATGTAAATAACAATGACAGGAAGAAAGTTGATTATAACATCATCCGATTGGCTACGGAATCCTAAAAATGCCATTTAGGTACAGTGTTAGTTAGGTAGGTTTATTACTGATTTATAATAATTCAAATTGATGAAACAGGTTCTCATTTTTATAAAATCTCATTTTTATGTAAGTCCTCCTAAGAAGACCTACAGTCTATGCAAATAAAATGTTATTCCATTCCTAAGAAAATACTCGATATCATTATTAAAGTTTTACCCCCGTCGGGAACTAAGTTCGTTCTCACGTATGATTTTAATGAAAAAAATGAAAAAATTCTAATAAATAATGTCCAGTAAAAACATAAAATATACGTAACATAAGTATCAATCTATACAAAATATATCAGCCTTGCCTCCGCCATTCCCTTCTGGAATCGTAGGCAAAAAATGGCGACCTGCGTGCGGCATGTCTGCGTCTCCGCATATTCTTTGATCGTCGTTTTAGTGCAGCGCGCCACCGCGCGCGTTTTACGTATTCGGGGTTAGAGCGTTTAGCTCCGCCCACATGCACAAGGTCAGCGAGCCCTATATACACCTTAAAGCCTATAAGGTATGTCTGACTGTCTGTTCATCTGTCACAGGACTATCTTTTTAACCGTTTTTCTGTTTTCTTTTTGTAGCCAGTATCTAGTAAAGATATGTGTTATTATGGCTTCTATCATGGCATATAATAAAAAGAAGGTAATTTATATCCCCTTGAATAAAAATCGCTGTAGAATAAAAAGCTAAATAAAAGATGTTTTATGTTTAAGAATTTTCTATTTCATACTAAATTAATTAAATCTAGTAGATATTTGATCTTTAGGCACATGGTCTTACATCGTTCCTGCTGGTTTGGATTTCATATCGCTCATCTGTAAAAAGAAACATCAGTATTAACGAAATTGTCTATCGTCGAAGATATTTATCAACACTTCATTAAATTACACGGCTTTAAGCTCGTTTTAATTTGTTGAAGATTTGATGATCTGACATCAAGATAATACTCCTTTAAACAAAAAAAAAGTGTCACATAGTTCACAAACGGTGATGACGATGTCGATAAACATGCATACGAAAAAACACCGAAATATTCTTATTTCAGTGTTTTTTTTTTACCAATTTTATGAAGGAGTAGGTTCTCCTCTCCTACTTGTATAAAAAATTGGTCAAAAATATCTAATACCGTACGTTCCAAAAGTAGCTGATGAAATTGTAAACAATTGTTCCAGAAAACGTACCTGTGAATACCACTAGCACTCAGTTTGGAAGTGGCCCTACAAAAGACTATTTCCATATGCAAGCATATGAAAGCTTTGATTTTATTATTTAAACCGGAAATTATAACCAATTTTAAACACCCACATTTGGCAATTGAGGTTAATTTTATAACCTCAATTTTCGTCAATCATTTTTTAATTACAATTTAATTATGTAGGTAATGTAAACAGTAAATTGTTGGAAAAAGAGAAAAGGATAATTGTTGATGATTGAGATATATGTATAATATAAAGTAGAAAACTTCTAAATATAGATAAATGTGTTACGAAATCCCTTTATTAAGTGATTGCGTAAGAATTTACGTTAACCTGAACAGGGTGTGTTTACATTTCCTCAGATACTTTTGAAACAGACTATACAACGTGTTTTTTTTATATCCCATAACTCTAGGGGGTCATTGTACTCATCATTATGAAAAACTTTTACTATGGGACCAGATCTGAAAGCGCGAAAAAAAAATCTGCTGTTCCCTACATTTATGTTCGTAACTCGTCAAAATATAGGGAACACCAGATTTTTGTTTCGCGATATCGGGTTTGATATATACATAAAAGTTAAAAGTGCCTTATTTATTTATTAATTTATTTTATTATTTATATACACACAGTAAAATACAAATTGATATGACATAATTATAATAATTATGAGTACAAAGGTACTGCTTATTTCTTAAGAAATTTCTTCCAGCAGACCTACGAAAGGGGCTTATCTTATTTTTGGCTTATTTAGATAGACATTACCTTGTAGTTTGTGCCGACACAAGAACAAGAATCCTACTAATCCTATCCTACTAATATTATAAATGCGAAAGTTTGTATGGATGGATGGATGGATGCATGGATGGATGGATACATATTTGGTACTCTTTCACGCAAAAACTACTGAACGGATTTGGATGAGATTTAGCACACAGATGGTTTATAACCAGGATTAACATATAGGATATTTTTTATCCCGATGTTCCCGCGGAATCGAAATGTATGCGGGTGAAACCGCGGGGCTCAGCTAGTAGAAAATATCATTTGACATAACTCACCGCTTTGTTTACGCTTTCGGCAATGGCATTCAAGTTCTTCTTCATTGCTTCGGGGTCGAATGTGGTGGCCATTTGGCTGTTGAAGTCCTTGGAGAAGTCTTGGAGCTTCTTCTGGATAGTCTCCAAGTAGTTGGTGTCGGCAGCCGCAGGCGCATCGCGCTTCACGAAAGCTTGAGTCTGTTTGAATGAGAAGAAATTATTAAAAAATATGAAAACATTTCAGTCTCTAGCAAACTCACCGCAGAATAAATGTAAACATCTCACATTGGGAATTTAACAGGTCAGATAGGCAGTCGTTTCATGTAAAATACTGGTATTCAGCTGCATCTGGTTAGAGTGGCAGCCAACCCCAACATAGTTGGGAAAAATACTGGTATTCAGCTGCATCTGGTTAGAGTGGCAGCCAACCCCAACATAGTTGGGAAAAATACTGGTATTCAGCTGCATCTGGTTAGAGTGGCAGCCAACCCCAACATAGTTGGGAAAAATACTCGTATTCAGCTGCATCTGGTTAGAGTGGCAGCCAACCCCAACATAGTTAGGAAAAATACTCGTATTCAGCTGCATCTGGTTAGAGTGGCAGCCAACCCCAACATAGTTAGGAAAAATACTGGTATTCAGCTGCATCTGGTTAGAGTGGCAGCCAACCCCAACACAGTTGGGAAAAGGCTAGGCAGATGACGATCTCACATTGGGAAATTAACATGTACAGATTACAAAGCTAGCTCACTTGGTGGTAAGGTTAAGACACTTTCTCTCAAAATTCAGTCTAGATAATATTAAAATTATCAAAAAATATTAGATTATTGCTTACGGCTGGTCCATTTATCGTTGATTGGTTTAGAAATCAGTAATAGGAGGTTTCTAAAGTATGAAAGGTGGCCAATCTTCAAAATGCCTTTTTAAAATCGACTTTCTCAGGTTTTTATTAAAAGTAAAATACAAGTTTAAGGTCAATTACAAGTTGGCGAACAGTGCTTGCAAAATGTAGAAAATATACAATTAAAATTAACAGTTACTTACGCTGACAAGGCACACAGCCAGAAGGACAATCAGCATCTTATTCATGTTTAAAGAGTTTGTATAGAACTTCACAATACAACAGTAGAAGGCACACTGCGATCTCCACGAAAGCAATCTCCTATATCTTGATGCTGAGCGAGACACAATGTATGGTCAGCTCGCTGCAGTGACCCTAGGTCATCTGATCTTGCAAGCTAATCAGTTAATAAGCTTTGCCTAGGATTTTGAACGCGATCGTCTTGGTACGTGTTAGGTGCATGATATTGTATTACTTGATAAATAATTTGTCAAAAGAAATACAGTAGAAAACCCTGTTATTTTCCAGCTGCAAGGCACATCTTCTCTTGCATTGAAGGAATGCGCATTAATCACGCTTGCTGAGTACGTAGGTATCAAAGATTCAAAACTCCTAATTTTGTTTTTTTCAGAAACCTTAAAATTTATGAAGCTGCATTCGTTTTTCTCAGGTGTTGAAGTAACATGCAACATGTCGACTAAGATATCAAAATGACGTACGTTCAGTTAGTTCGGATCAATCTATGTCGAAGCCTCTAAACACAATAAATGGAAAAGAAATAACATTATAAATTGGTACGTCACAAAGAAATTAAAACAACAAAATCCGTCTTACGTAACACTTCATTTCATGGAATCGTATCTAAATAATGGCTTGACGATTCGCCCGATTCACACGAATTTACTCGCCTGAAACGGGTGAATCATCACTTTTAAATAATATTATAGTTTTTAAATTTTATGCAATAATGTATAGAAAAAGGACACTAGCGCACGCATATAAGTGATAAGAGTATGTATTAGAACCCAATGGATTGGCACGCGAAGATGGCAAGAGACCGGACGGCATGTCTTTATTTCCATGGAAGGTGGGTAGGCCTTTAGTGTGGGATGCAACTTGTGTCGATACTCTTGCGCCATCCCATCTTCCAGGGTCGGCGTGCTGCGCTGGTGCTGCTGCTGCGGCTGCAGAAAATCTCAAGCGGCGTAAATATAATAACCTTATTAATAATTATATTTTCGAGCCGTTTGGGGTTGAAACCCTCGGGCCGTGGGGTCCGAGTGCGCATGGTCTTTTTAAGGAAATTTCGAAAAGACTGGTTGACACGTCCCATGACCCAAGGGCTGGCTTTTACTTTGGCCAGAGGATAAGCATTGCCATACAACGCGGCAATGCCGCCAGTGTCTTGGGTACATTACCAGTCGACAGCGATGTGGATGAATTTTTCGACGCTATATTTTAGTTTGTATATAGATTTAGTTAATTTAGGATATTGTTTTGTTATTTTAGTGTTATCTTGTAGATAAGAGTTAAATATTATAAAATGTGTACTTTTTTCTTAACTTCATTGCATAAAATTCAAAATGTATCAATTGTCTAATACACATTTTTGGAGTTGTCGACTCGCCCACAAATAAATTAATTTCGTGCAAGTCGCCTATAAAACAAAAAAAAAATTGTGCGAATCGACTTATAAGCCATAAAAACTATTTATATAATCATGTTTTAAAACTCTGCTTCATCAAGTAGTCATAAAACGTTTGGTCTATTTTATTAAATCATATGACACCGTCACACATTGTAGACCAACCGGCAATTCGTTTGAAATTACATGCCAATTATCGAATAATAGAAACCAGTAACTAAATATTTATGCACATAAACAATGGCTTTAAACTTAACTGCCGATCGATTCTGTAAAAATCTCACCGTGAAAAGTTAGCTGAAATGAGCTTAGAGTGAGCTGTCAATCCCTAGCATTAGTTGGAATGACAGTTCACTCGACGCTCACTTCACCTAAGTTTTCACGGTGAGATGGTTACAGAATCGCACTGCAGCTCTTGTGGAACAAACCTAGGCAGATTTCAGGCCTAATCGAGGTCAAGAGCACTCCCATTTAGCAATAATTTTTAAAAGCCACACACCAAAGTCGCTTCACAATACAACGCCAAACCGGATATTGCATTAAGTCGGCCCCTTGGTCCGTTTGACTCAGTTTAATGCCCCAGTTCCGGACCAGACGAATGAGATAATTGAACTGCAATAATCATGTCATCTGCCTTGTAATATTTGCATGAATAGCTGTATTAGCGAACAACTTAAGACTCCCATAACATAAAATAACATATCACCTTTATTCTGCAAAGGGTTAGACAGGTGTACACCTCTGTCGATATGTGGGTATACAGCAGTGCGATTCTGTAACCATATCACCGTGAAAACTTAGGTGAAGTGAGCTTAGAGTGAGCTGTCATTAACACTATTGACAGCTCACTCTAAGCTCACTTCACCTAACTTTTCTAATGTTTAGGTCCCATGTAACGTGAGCCTATTGCTAATCCTAGCTAGTCCTACAAATAAATTTCTATTACATCACTCGACCCAGGGATCGAATCATACTCAGCATTTGCGCTTGAGACTACTATACCAACGAATCAGTAATAGTCCAGTGACTTCGACCAACTTGGATCTAGCGGTCACAATTCTAACCTTTATTTTTTTCCGGGGTAGAAAATCCTCATGGATGTCCTCCGCCCTGGGGGAACGGAAGGGTCTCTCAGACTCGTACTGACTAAAAACAACCCCGGTGTTCCATCTCACACCTACGCCGGGGGTGGCGGTATTACCCTGATAGTCATAACTCTTTGTCACAGTTCTAACCTAACCTAACCCGCTTAGTCGGGGTAATCTAGCTTAGTTACTGCAACCCAACTTTGAAAAAAGGCATAAAAGATAAAAAGAGTGTTCTTTATTTAAAAATGAATTTAGAGTCTCATTCATTTAATAAAGCATACCTACATCATTAGACTGTAAAATAAGTTTTTTGAGGATCTATTAAATTTTTACCCAAGGCAAAATGCGGGTAGTCTACCTGCTTTGTACACCTTCACCCTTATTGCGTAACAGACTATCAATCACAAACTGAATCATTTTGAAGGATGTTAGTAATACATTGCTTCATATGCTCGAAAACTTTGTTTGCTCAACAACGTAAATAACGCAATGAATGATGTTGAACTGTCAAAATGAAAGCCATTCTTACTGTTAGTGTGTTTCGCAATTACCCCGCTTGGTAGACGACCAACCAAAACAAAACCCGGAACCAGACAATTCGTAGGTATTTTGTATTATTGTTTTGTTTCCACGCGTATCGCACTCATTCTATCAATTTATGTCTAAGGTTCGAGGTGCATTAGATAGTGTTACATCCGTCAGCTGTTTATCAAAGACTCAAAGTCCATCCGTACCTACTGCGGAAAATAATTACCAGAGATAAGATTCTCTATACATAACTAAAACTGTAGGAGGTTAGAACTTAATGTAGAAGGTTGGTAACAAACAGTCTCACTAGTACCACAAGAAAATGGTGGTACTAGAACAAAATTTCCCGCCAGTACCACCGGTGGTACAGTTCGGTGGTACAAGTGGGAACAAGAGTTTTTTTTAACCTGTCATCATCGACGCGCAAACTGTACCGTGAATGAATTCACGTCCTCATGGACTTCCTCCATCGTGGGGGTGACGGAGGGGTATGCTGGACTCTTACCAGCGACAACCACCGCGGTGTTCCACCTCTGCCTATGGCTTGCGGGATTTGCATAAGCGTTCACCGCTCCCCCGACAAGCCTTGACCCGCTGTTCGTCAGCGGGTCCCACCTCCCTGCAGCCATTCCCACAATGGTCGCACCCACTCTCGAGTGGCTCACTTTGACCATTGCGGCGCCAACTCGGGCCTGTCTGGTCGGACGACGGACGCCCCTAGTTCGCCGCCTGCAAGCCACCTCTCATGGAGGTCACAGATCGTTTTGCACCATTCTCGGGCGCCCGGTGCGTCTCCTGCGGGAGGGGAGAGAGGATAAGCAAGACCTTTTTCTTCGGTTATTAAAAGTAAAAAATTGCTGCTCAATACTTTTTGCCGCTTAGGTACTGCTTACTTATCTATGAAAAGGCAGTTTTTATTAACGTCCCCTGCGTTGAAACTTATCGTCAGTTCAGAATCATGTTCTGACATCGTAACAGGTTCTGCGTCGATGTCCCTGCTACTCTGTATGTACTTGTGCCTTCATTCCCAACATATCATTCAGCTCAGCGTATCACAGTCCACTTCTGAATATAGACCTCTCCGACGCTGCGCTACAACACCCCATTCTTCGCATCCAGTCTGTCCCAAAATATGATATTCAAGTACAGACAACTGAATATTTTTGAAATGTCTAATAATTTTTTTTGTTTATTATTTTCGCAGTCTTTTATACTCTTCTAATAAAAATAAGGATCGACATATTTTGTGCCCTGCGAGAAATAATTATTCCAGACTGGTATTTATTATCACTATTTCACGGGTAGTCAGAAACCCCAAAACTTACCACGGGGTATCGTCTTACCCAGTTACTGGTTGAAGAGCTTAGATAGGCATTCGTTCCAAGTCCTTAAAAATCCAGAGAAATTCTAAACTTCCATCCCCAATTAACAAAACAATTAGATTACTTCTATGAACATAGTAATTAGAACCCTATTTAATTGTTATTCACGTCCTCAACATATGTTATCAGCGGTCACAATAATATGTCATTAGAATATAAACAAAGTTCTCTACAAAATAATAACATTAATATACCTAGATGGCTCATTATGATATGAAATGACAAATGCATCCTTGTAAATATAAGATACTAAGATAAGTAAACTTATGTGTTGGTGTTAATTGCTGTCATCATAACACATTATTTCACGAAATTAGATATTATGGTTGACCTCGTAATTGCGTTACCACTTTTGACAACAATTACCAGTTACATGAAACTTCACTACAGACAGTTCTTTCTTGTCCGTTCTTCTCCATAGGTACCTAGTACGCTTTGTAATGGGCAACTAGCTTCATATTTATGACTGACCGGCTTCTTTACAATTCAAAAGAGCCTATAAATGGTTTAATAGAAATAAATGCTTTGAGTTGAGGTGAGTTCACAGTTACACTGCTACAAGGCTCTTTTGGCACTCGAATAAAGCCTCGAATAATACACTAGGGGACAAATGGAGCGCCATGTTGCAGAACATGGCGCTCGACAACTACGTGAATGTACGAGAGAATGTTGCGGAAAATTTCGCAGGCCTACAAATGGCGCGACACTGACGCGGAACCCATGCGATCGCTCTCGGAGCGGGAACAAGCAACATGTTCAACGTCACGTCAAATATTGCGGAAATGTTGCGGGACACTTTGCAATGTTGCGGCGACACGTAGATTGAGTGTTGCGCGTCCTGTTATGGGACAAAATGTCCCCTAGTGTATCCGAGGCTTAACGTTGACAACGGGGCGCTGTTGGTAAACATCTGTGCAATTGTTTTGTGAAAAGTCACTTGAAATGTATTTAAAAAACAACATGGCAGCATTAGTTCAGATTTCGGCCACGCGACAAAATAATCTTGTAGCGCTATTTTCTACGTTAGATTTTGCATCGCTGCCCGTGCAAACCACAGTGAACGTTATTGTCGTTACAATAAGATTGCTGTTGGATTGCTGCTGTCAGACGTAAAATAACTGTGAAAGGACTGTAAGGTTGAAACTTTGTCACATAGACTAACTGACCTTGTCGTTTATGAAGTGCAAGTGACATTCAACCTTAGGGTGGTAAAGTATTTACGAGGTTGACTATACAAAAAAATTTTAGTTAACAAATAATATTATAATACCATTCTTTCGGTCTTTTCTCATACAGAGAAGGAACGATAAGCTCGGCTACACACAGTAGAAGTAAAGCTACAGTTTTCTAAGAGTCCGATGGCTGCCACATAGCGTCCGCGTTACTTTATTTGCTAACATGTAAAACACTGACAACACATGAGTATGACACACACACAAACACATGTTTAATGTCGAATGACATCACTGAAAAGTTATTTATTAAAGTAAGTTGGTGTAATTCCTTAGAGAGGGTTTTTTTTTGTTTATTCATGTATCATTTTCATAAACACCGTCACTGTGGCTGGCATTTGGCGGCCACGAGTTATTCCGTATATTCACCCCAAAAAATCCACCCTAAGCCTAATTGCATAAACGGAATTTATAGGCTTAGCCCACGTCCGCATGGACATCATAATATCGCAGCGAAATTTTATCGTGCACTGGATTTTCAACTCTCGGTGTTGAGCCGAGCATTGAGAATCCAACAGAGCGCATCCCAGCGCGCGTCGCAAATCGCCGCGGGAAAAACACGCTCGTGTGTACCTGGTCTTAGGGTGGGTTCTCGGACATGCCTTTCCACGTGTACACTTTAGGGAGGATTTTTGGGGTGGATAAACGAATAACCGCCGGCCACTGCTTTACTAGGAAACCTAGCTAAACCTTACCTTTACGTTATTAAAACTTTTGTACAAAATGCCTATAGTGCGCGCGGAACTAGTTGGCCGCGCCTTAGGTATGTGAGCGGTGGGACGGAGAGGCGGGGGCGCTTGCTGTCATTACTCAGTGCGGCGCCGTACTTCGCGACGGCAACACGCGTTGAAAGTTCCGGCTAGTTTAGACAAAACGCACATGAGATTGCAATAGCGAGATGAGTCCGAATATTTAAAGTGCATACGTTTTTTAAAAAACGGAAAGCTATGTCAATAGTTTAGAATATAAAACTGATGCGAATATACATAAATTAGTAGTAGAAGCAACTGGGATATCAGAACGAAGTGTAAGGAGAGTGATTGCTGAAACTAAAACTTCCTTGCAAAATACAGGGGAAGCAAAATTTTGTTCTCCGCGGAGACCAAAAGAAATAAAAAAGAAAATACAAGTTGATGGTTTTGATTTAGGAGTGATAAGAAGAAAAATAAATCAGTTTTATACGGTAGAGAAAAAAAATCCAAGTCTACGAAAACTAAATGCCGTGTTAAAAGAGGATAATATTTTAGATTGCGGATTAACTTTTTTTAGAGAACTTTTGCACAAACTGGGATATTCATTTAAAAAATGTAAATCGAAGAGATCCCTTTTAATAGAGAGACCAAACATTGTTGAATGGCGAGTGAAATATTTGAGGGCCATAAGAAAATTCAGAGAAGACAAACGAAATATATTCTATTTGGACGAAACTTACATTAACCAAAGTCGCAATATCCAAAAATGTTGGCAATCTTCATCGGAGCCTGAAATTTATACAGCTATAGGCAAAGGAAGGCGTTTAATAATAGTTCACACTGGTAGCCAACTGGTTGCAAAATCATAACGTGCTATTTTCTCCCACGATGATCAAAGCCGAACTCTTGAGGTTAATTAATACGACCCAATCAGAAAAAATATACACGATTGATGAACTTCTGAAAGCTGCAGGTCATACTGTTCTAAGACTACCTCCATATCATCCAGACCTCAACCCGAACGAGCTTATGTGGGCAAATATTAAAAATTGCCTGGCCAGAGCTCACATTAATGCTACATTGGACGAGAAAATTACAATACTAACAAAGCTATTTTCCGAATTCTCTGCCGAAAAATGGCAAAAATGCGATGACCACGTACAAAAAAACGAACAAGAATACTGGAATCATGATATGAGATTTGATACTATGATGGACGAAATCATTATAAACTTACAAGATGATTCTGAATCAAGTTCAGAGAGTTCAGAATCAAGTGATCCAGAGGATATGTCAGAGTAATTTCATATAAGTATATATTAATTAAATAATTTCATATAAGTATCATTAAAATATGTCAGAATAATTTCATATACTTAATTTGTTTTATTTTACTATTAATTACAATATAATTAGATAGGTACCATATAAACTTCTAAAAGTTCAATGGTTTTTTATTTATTCTTTTTAATAATTGAACAATTATTGTTCACGATATCTCGAGATTGGTCGTCACTGTCTAATCTCATGTGCGTTGCGAGCAGTAGGCAACCCGCCCCCTCACCCCTGTCGCTACCTAAGGCGCGGCCAACCACTTCCGCGCGCACTATAACTAAAGGGTTAAGTAATTATGTGTAATCTGTGTATAATGTTTAATAATATGAATCTGTTATACACTGATACGGCAGTGTATAACAGATTCATATTATTAAACATATTCGTAATTATATAACTTTAACATAACCAATGAATATTCAGATTTCGCAGATTTTACCCTTCTATGAAGGGCATATCCGTATTTACTTAGAACTTTCGAGCACCTGTTATAACCATACCTACCCAGCATGAGAGTAGGTACTTACAGTCTTTTGACAATAATTTTACCTCTGACAACAGCAACCTTATGGTTAGGAACATCACTGCTGCGATTTTGACAGATTTTTCAGTGGCAGCTATTAAACAATAACTTTATTGTGATAGGATTATAGATCACTGTGATTTTGACAGACTTTTTAGTAGCAGCAGTCTTATAGCAACCTTAGTGTGATGGTAATAAAGATCACTGTGATTTTGACAGTGATGCAAAATCAGAGACAAATTAAATGTGAAAGGACTATAGGTGCATGTCAACAAAATTAAAATGTTTCTGAATACTGGTCAATTCAAGTTAATTATTATTAAGAAACGTTTGTAAGTGCGGCAGTTAGTTTCATACATTCATAATATAATATAATTTATATAAATAGGTGTAGAAAAATAAAGAATTAAGAATTCCGATCTGGATTAAATCGCAAACACGCGAAGCCAGTATTAATAAACCAATTCTTTAAAAAAGTAAAAAATAAAAAACATTTTTATTTAAAAAAATCTATTACAAATTCTAGTAAATTTTACACTTTATAAGTTCAGGTTCCGGACTTTCACTTGGTTTTTATATTAATATTTTTACTTTACCAATAACATTTTTGACAATACGAAATTCCGCTGTTGTAGCAATAAATCCTGTTTACTACGCAGCAGCTGGTTTGGCTTTTATAACGCTAATCTGTAGAAAAAAACATCAATAAAACGTTATTTGACTTTGCCAGGTATCTATCCGGTAAGTTTTGGCCTGCCTAAATGAGGTGGGCTGATTACCCGCTAGGTGTGCGCAAGTACTCCAGCGAGGCCTTCCTGGCCAGAGGTAGTTCAAGAACACTATTTGCTTTTAGTCAGGAAGAGCGAAGTCACATGTTGCGTTGCCGGTGTGTTACGATACCAGCGGAGAGGCTGCATCATCCTACATACAAATCACAGTGACATGCCACACGGTGCGCTGCGACGACGTGCACCGACGCAAAGCACGCTCAACGTTCAAGGAGACCAGAGAAACGAAGCGGAAAAGGATGTTAAGGTACGATACCGAGCGTCGGACTGACATCGTAGCGCAGCACAGTATAGCTTGTACTAAAGAAAACTGACACACCCAACAGCGAGACGCTGCGACGGCTTAGTAAGCGGCGTTGTGTTGCGACAACGCATTGCCCGTGTGGCATTCCGTGCGTTGAAATTATAGTGGTGCGAAGACGCAAAATACCGGTAACGCCCGTGTGGCCTCACTAAGAGTCCGACCGACCCTTCGCCCACCTCAGGGCGGAGAACATCTACGAGCATTTTCAAAAAAGTTCATAAAATTAAATGAAATTGTTTATTCTGTACCTAAATAGGATATCGGAATCACTTTTCCATGTCATATTGTTTTTATAAAAAGTTAGATGATGTCGACATTTCCTATCTGACTACCCCGGAGAAGAAATGGCGAAACAAACTCGAGGTTCAAAGTTCCTTTTAAAATCCGGACATAAATTTGGTCAGATCATGTAGACCGTTTGAGGCCGGGAAACTGAGTTGTTACCTGTAATGGTCTCTCGAGGAAATGACTTCAGGATTAGCGGCAATACCGAAACGTACAAGTGATAAACACCCGATAAAGTATGATCATGTGATTATACTTGTCTTGACTTGTGTTTCAAAAATATAAATAATTTTCAAACACATCTCGGCTAGAACTTAACTATAGATCTATGATAGGAACTGAACTAACCTATAACCATAACTCCATCGCTTTGTTTATACTATCAGAAACAACGTTTTCGTTTGGCTTCAAATCTTCAGGGATGATTGTGCGTGCTATGTGACGAAAATCCCTGACGTTTAAGCCTATGAGAGACTTCTGCATCATTTCCAAATCATTGCGTGCCGCAATTGCAGGATGAAGGCGTGGGGGCCGAGGAGCATCACGTTTCACAACAGCCTGTATTAATGAGAAGATATGGTTAAATAACTTGGTCTAGTGGTCGCAAGCGCTACTGCTGAGCATGAGGTCCTGGGTTCGATTCCCGGGTCGGGTAAAGTGTTATTGGGTGTTTCTATGTGGAATTTCTCAGTAGCAGCCCGGATTTTGGATTTGTGCTAGGTCCCTGGCAATAGGTTTGCCCCCTTATTACTTGGGACTTAAACATAACTGGCGAAATATAGGTTTACTATAGGTACACCTCTTTTTTTTTGTTGGTTTCGCTGTTGAAATTCTCATGGACTTTCTCCATCGTGGGGGTGACGGAGGGGTATGCCGAACTCTTACCGGCTACAACCACCGCAGTGTTCCACCTCTGCCTATGGCCGGGGGTTCGGGATTCGCATAAGCATTCACCGCTCCCCCGACAGGCCTTGACTCGCTGTTCTTCAGCGGGTCCCAGCTCCCCGTGCGGCTATTCCCACAATGGTCGCACCCACTCTCGAATGGCGCGCGTGGAACACTGCGGCGTCAATTCGGGCCTGTCTGGTCGGACGGCGGACGCCCCTAGTCCCCCGCCCGCAGGCCACCTCTCATGGAAGTCGCAGATCGTTTATAGGTACACATCTGCCTAACCCTTCGGGGAATACAGGCCTGATGTTATGTTATGTAAATGGTTAAATAACATTATAATGATCACATCAAGGCTTATGCGCACGGCAACTTTTTAAGCGCTGTAGACGTGCTTATAACGCAACCAATACGGACAAACAATCAAACGAAAGGAAGCGTACTTTAAGGGGACTTTCAATCAACCAATCAACTCAGCGTATCGCAGTCCAGTCCTGGACAAAGGCCACTCCCTGGCTACGCCACAGCACCCTGTCCTCCCTCTTCTGCATCCAGTCTGTCCCAACCACCTTCTTAAGGTCCATCGTCCGTCTAGCTGGGGGGCGTCCCACACTACGCTTGCCGATAAGCGGTCTCCATTCCAGGACTCATCTGCTCCACCGGCCATCTTC
The DNA here is from genome assembly GCA_947507525.1 of Apamea epomidion. Classification (NCBI taxonomy): domain Eukaryota; kingdom Metazoa; phylum Arthropoda; class Insecta; order Lepidoptera; family Noctuidae; genus Apamea; species Apamea epomidion. The sequence continues at coordinate 7,732,438 of OX382238.1, read as the reverse complement.
TTGGTCAAGGTGTCTTTACTTTTTTGCAATTTGCAGATCAGTGGCAGGTTGTATGTTGATTAAAATAAGATTCGCTTCGTAACTAATATGGCTTTACAGAATTATAATCATTAGAATCAGCCATACAACTCGTTAAGTTGGAATTGGCCCCGAATCGCACGATTTCATGGGCTAATATGAGCTTAGAGAGATGTATTGATGATTTTTATGATTACAATTTTATAAATAAATATTTGTTACGGCTGCTAATAATATTTAGATCCAACATACAACCTGATGCTGACCTGCAAATTGCACAAAATCTAAGAAAGCTAGAATTTCGAGGGTTACCCTGACGCTATCGCCTTAAGACGACAAATTATTTAAATTAATTGATAGATCGGCACTTACGCTGACAACGGACACAGTTAGAAGGAGAATCAAAAGCTTATTCATGTTTAGAGAGTTTTTTTTGTGCTAAAAGTAAGGACTTTTTTAATATTTATGTATTTACATAAGTATGTCTATTTAAATTCAACAAAAATTTTGACAAATGTCATAAGAATTTTACTTCCCAAGACATCATTATTTTTCTTCTTTTAAGAAAAGTATATGTCGTTGACATTGTCAAGAAACCAAAAAGTTTTGTAGAAGACGTTGCTCATTTGCACGAGCGCGTTTCCAAAACATTTTTTATCAAGCCAATTTTAATATAACTATTTTCCTTCGAAAATTTTAAAGGGTCCTAATTGCTTATTATAGAAACATAAAATAGTCGTTATTCGGTGTTGTTAGGGTTCATATTAAAGTGACTTGCCTATAGCATATCCAGCGCATCCTGGATCCTACCAGAGTTGCTAACTAATATACCGTTTATAACATATTAGTATAACGCCAGTATTCCACGAAATGTAAGGCAGCGGTGTAGTTTTAGTACACCTACATTTTGCTAGTTATATTTGAGTCTCATACAATTGGGGGCCGAGCCTATTGACATCAACTGGGAACAAATCCAGACTGCCTACCGCCTGACGCAGGTCCTCTCCGGACACGGATGTTTCGGGAGGTTCCTGCACATCATCAGGCGGGAGGAGACGCCCGGGTGTCATCACTGCGAGGATCGCCCAGAGGACACGGTGGAGCATACGGTGGCGGTCTGCCCCGCTTGGACAGAGCACCGCCGTGTCCTCGTAGAGACGATCGGCAGCGGCGGCGACCTCTCGCGTCCGGCCTTGGTTCAAGCCATGGTCCGGGGCGAGAGGGAGTGGGAGGCGGTCACCTCCTTCTGCGAAGTAGTCATTCTAGCGAAGGAGTGGCGGGATGGGCGAGGGAGAGATCCTCACGCCTCAGCCGCCGCGGGAGACGTTCCCGTGACGACTCCCGGCCACCGTAGGCGCGGGCTTGCGGGCGGAGAGCAATGGGTAGCTCTCCGTCCGATCAGGACCAGGCCCGTGCCGGATGGCGCGTATGTGTTCCACGCGCGCCTCAAAGAGATGTCAGCTTGATTGACGGGGCCCGATAGGGCCGAACTCTGCCGGGGTAGCGTGATCGTCCGAAAGGGTTACCGCTGCCCTGGAACATAAAGGGCTAAGGAAGGGAAGAATACGGGTGGGTTTTAGTCAGTAAGAGTCTGACACTCCCTTCCGCTCCACCCGAGCGGGAGGGGTCATTCGAAAATTTCCAATCCTCAAAAAAAAAAAAAAGTCTGCTACTAAGAAATTTCAGACGAAAACACTCAATAACATTTTACCCGAACAGGAAATCGAACCCAGGACCTGAAGCTCAGAAGTAGCGCAGTACCGTTTATATTTGTGTATTGTCTATTAACTATTTTTTTTTGCCGTTAATGTCCCACTGCTGGGCATAGGCTGCCCTACTCTCTTTCCACCTCCATCTATACAGAGCTGCCAAGTACCAATCTTTATCAAAGAAGTTCAGCTCATCCCGCCATCTCCGTCTGGACCTGCCGCGATGTCGTTTTTGCCAGTTTGGCAAATTGATCGTCTGACATGCGGCAGATGTGTCCAGCTGAATTCCATTTAAGCATGGCAGCTTTCCGATTGACATCAGTTATTTTAGTGATGGATCTTTAACTCATGCCCAAACGAAATCTAAACTGCACGTTATATGAAACGGCCCTAATGCCGTTTAAATTCAGGAAGATTATAATCCATTGCTGGATATTGGCCTGTCCTAAGTTGTGGCACATATCTCTAGCATTTACTCTCACTAAGACTCAACTCCTGATAGTTTCAAAACAGGAAACCTAATTATGCTGTGTGCGAACCGGGAATTAAACTTGGACTACACGCACAGCAATCCAACTCTAGCTGTAGCTTGCTAAATAAATAAAACATGGTCTTGAAATATGGCCAGTGCGGCAATTCTCGTAATTCTATGAACCTTCAGTCTGATCTCAGTCTCAATCCTACTAATAATATTATAATCGCGAAAGTTTGTATGTAAGAATGGACAGATGGATGGATGGATGTTTGTTACTCTTCCACGCAAAAACTACTAATTGGATTAAAGTATGATCACATGCCTTGTGTTTCGAAAATATAGATAATTTTAAAACACATGTCGGTTAGAACTGAACTATAGATCTATGATAGAAACTGAACTAACCTATAACCATAACTCCATCGCTTTGTTTATACTATCAGAAACAACGTTTTCGGGGATGATTGTGCGTCCCACGTGACGAAAATCCCTGACGTTGTGGTGGGGGGGGGGGTTAAGGTTATAAATGCATTTTCTTTCTTTCTTTCTTTTCTTTCAATACAATTTTTAAGTTATTAAATTAACTCTCGTGCTTAAGATGTATATAATACATATAACATAAATGATAATATGAATATATAATGTAATGTATATAAAATAATTTCATGATTTCATGAAATAGTCATTCAATAGTGTAATATGAGCTAAGAGACATGTATTGGTGATTTTTATGACTATAATTCTATAAATAAATATTTGTCACGGCGGCCGCTAATCCTTTTTAGACCGATATACAATCCGATACTGACCTGCAAATCGCACAAAATCTAACGAAATTAGAATTTCGAGGGCTACCCTGACGCTATCGCCTTAAGACGAGAAATTATTTAAATTAATTGATAGAGTGACACTTACGCTGACTAGGGACACAGTCAAGAGGAGAATCAACAGCTTATTCATGTTTAGAGAGTTTGTGTGTGCTAAAAGTAAAGACGTTTTTAATATTTATTTACAAAAGTACCTATTAATTAGATTCAACAAAAATTTTGACAAATGTCATAAGAATTTTTCTATAAAAGACGTCATTATTTTTATCTTTTATCACAAGTATATGTCGTTGACATTGTCAAGAAACCAAAAAGTTTTGTAGAAGACGTTGCTCATTTGCACGAACACGTTTCCAAAGCGTGTTTTATCAAGCCAATTTTAATAGAATTATTTTCCTTAGAAAATTTTAAAGGGACCTAATTGCTTATTATATAAGTTTTTCGGTGTTGTTAGGGTGCATATTAAAGTGACTTGCCTATAGCATATCCAGCGCATCCTGGGTCCTACCAGAGTTGCTAACTAATATACCGTTTATAACATATTAGTATAACGCCAGTATTCCCCGAAAGGTAAGGCAGAGGTGTAGTTTTAGTACACCTACATTTTGCTAGTTATATTTGAGTCCCATGCCATAGGGGGCCGAGCCTATTGCCATCAACTGGGAACAAATCCTGCAGGCTGCTGCTAAGAAATTTCAGACGAAAACACTTAATAAAACTTTGCCCGAACAGGGAATCAAACCCAGGACCTGAAGCTCAGCAGTAGCGCAGTACTGTTTATATTTTTGTATTATATTTTAACTCTTGCCCAAACGGGATCTAAACTGAACGTTATATGAAACGGCCCTATTGCCGTTTAAATTCAGGATAATATAATCCACTGCTGGATATTGGCCTATCATTTTCGCTTACTAAGACTCAAATCCTGATAGTTTCAAAAGGGGAAACCTAATTATGCTGTGTACGACCCAGGAATTAAACTTGGACTACATGCACAGCAATCCAACTCTAGCTGTAGCTTGCTAGATAAATTAAACATGGTCTTGAAATATGGCCAGAGGGGCAATTCTCGTAATTCTATGAACGTTCACAGTCTGATCTGCCTCAATATGTCATAAATACCACTAAATAAAACTAATTTCCCTACATTTTTGACAAGTTTTTGACACTGATTGTCGCTGAGATGGGATTGCGATTATATTTTGAGCACTTTTTAATTACGTGAATTGGCCTTCTGCCCAAGACTTTGACAATTCAAAAGCCTGTAAATGGTTCCATTGAAATAAATGATTTGAGTTCGATTATGACTGGACCTTAAAAGAAATTGTTACCACTAAGTTTGTTCCGACCTTTCTTCTCAGAATACGAATAGGAAAAACCGAACTTGTCGAGTTATAAACATAATTTATTTTTGATGTGTAAATGTGTTATTTACACATACACACACACAGAGACATGTTATGTGTTTTTTTGTTTATTATCAAAGGAATAATATGCGAAAACAAAATACAGTTTCCGTAAGAAGACTGCGGTCGATCAAAGTCGACCGTCGGCTCAACATGTGAAATGTAGGTACAGGATGGCTCAATATGTCAAAATGTCGATGATTGACTTCGATCGATCGCGGTCTGGTTGCACCCCTACGGTTCCCTACGACAGCGGCAGCCACCACATAAGGGCCACAGAGACAGCTGTCATGAAAATGATGGCAGAGGGGTTCAACTTTGCGGTGTCCAAATACGCTTTTAAGGGAAACACAACACAACAACTTACCTTCATAAATAACGTGCCAGTGACGTCATTCGACTTGTGACGTCAGCTGTGTGTGTCAGTGACGACAGTGACGTCAGTTGACGTGTTCTCATTGCTTGTGGACGCTATGTGGCTGCCAATGCAGATTTAGGAAAAAAATAGACCCAACGTAGGTACACGACGCTACTCAAGAGTACCTACGTGACGTGTTACAAACTCAAATCGTCCTGGTTGCATCGTGTACTGACTGACCGCCATTAAAATATAGTATTTTTATGTCAGGAAGCGACACCGCTTTACTTGTGGTTACCACAAGTGTACAAACACGTTGTGAATGTGTGTGTAAGCGCAGGAGCTCGCGGTACCGTCTGACACAATGGCGAATTCGGAAGTGTGTGTGTGTGTGCCTGTTGTGTGCCTGTGCTGACGCTACTCGTCTTCACGCACATATTCACAGCGTCTTTGTACACTTGGTTGCCACAAGTAAAGCGCGCGTCGCTTTGGGATATAAAAATAGTGTACCTACTAATGCTATGACATTTTAGCTACTCATTGGTGATTTGAGTTTGTAACTGGTTACTTGGTTACTTTTGAGTGACGTCGTGGACGATGGAGATTCTATAACGTAAGGTTAGCAATAAATTCATTGAATCATTTTAATAAATATTTAATCATCTAAATGAGCTTCATCCATACATTCAATTTTCTTCATCATGTTCTCGTTTTTACTGGTATTTTCAATCATTTAATTTTCGTCCGAAGAAGGCTTCGGTTTTGTTAATTCATCAAACTGTAAACAAACAAAATGTATAATATAATTAGAACAAAGGATTAAAACACTATAAAGTACATTCACATCATCATACATGAACAAGCTATAACATAATTTCAAAATGACAACTAAGTTGCTACTGAGTTATTTCTGTACTCCGTAAAAAACGGTAAACCGTTTTTTGACACATGGAACTAATGATTGCAGCAACACATAATACGGTATTATAATATCGGTAAGAAGCCATAAATAATTTAATAAGTTAAGGCAGTTTATATATTTGTTTTATTACGCATTTCAAAGTTAACTTTTACGTAATCTGGAATATGTACGTTTTGAGACAGCTGTCAAATATCGGTTAACCTAATGGACAGGGTATAAAGTAGGAATCCAATAACACTGTGCCTGAGGGTCTGTCTAAGTCCGTCAACTAAGATACCGACCCGTCCAAAAGTAGTTGATCCTTCACAAACAAGTGTCAAATTCAATTTTTTGGACGGGCAAAATCAGATCGGGTGTAGGGACACTTGTCAAATCGTGTTGTCATTCATTACTAGTTCGGACCCCGAACTAATCTTATGTCTAAAAGTGATACGGAGTAGGAAACGCCCATTACTTCGGGTTTCGTGCTAAGGGTGTAGACCCCTTGACCTGGGCTTCGAACCCAAGGCATCCTGGTTAGCAGTCATACCTGAGACCTACTACTGGCCGACCGCTTAACTGAGACGTTCCCTGAGATAGCTGCGCGGTGCGGTAGGGGTGTGGTGACGTGATGCGAGAGCTCAGTGATTCGTCAACTTGTGACAACTATCGCCCCTCCCGCACCGCGCAGCTAAGCGGTTGGCCTACAGACCAAAGAAGCAGTCAAAATTTAATTTTATTAAATATGGGACTAATAGCATTCGATAGGCCGCATATCAGCGGTAACAATTCATCGGCGACAGCACCTTTATGTCGTCGCAGTAACGGCGGCTTTCGCACTGAACTGCGGTTGGTTGTACCACCTCTGCTTTAATTTGGTGACATGTTATGTAAGATAGATTTACCGCTTTGGAGAACCTGTTCAACTGATCACCAATGACACTGAACAGGGGTTTCAGATGGTCCTCGTTGACTTCTCCCACGACATTCGCCAAGCTCTTGTCGATACAGTTCCTGAAGTCATCCATGTTCTTTTTCAACGCGTCTAGAGCAGTCGCATTAACATCTCTTTTAATAAAGGCCTCAGTCTGTGGAAGTATATTAGGAATTAGTTTGTGACAATAGAAGTAAACTTTTCAAGTCTTGACTAATGGGAGTCAAAGTGCGACTCCATGGGGGACTCCAACGTTCACTAACAAGTTCAGGTTAACAGTTAAATTAGAAATAAACCTAGGTACGCTACTCGTCGTGTTTCGGGTATAATGGACTATAGTTACCGTTCTTGGTCTCAGATCTCTTAATGATGTTTGATTTTGCCCTTTATTTAGGTAATGTATTGTGTATATCCTAGAGATCCTAAATAAATATTTTTTCTTGGCCTAATTCAATTTACAACATCTGTACGTGGATTGGATTAGACAAACCTTAATGACGCTATTCTGGTTGAACAATTTCCATGAAGTTTTCACAGATATTGTTCTACTAGAATCATGTCGCGCTATCGTATCACGCCTATTTGCGGGAGCCTTTAGATAGCCCTGGATATTTGCTTACGTCAAGTTATATTTTCGTGAGGAAACCGGCATGTCCTAGAACCATCTACCAACCCTCACTGGGACCACGTGGATTACAGCCCACTCCCTCTCGAAGAGAGGAGGCCTGTGTCCCAAACATAATACAACAAAGAAAAGACCAAAGAATTAGCATTTAGTAGCCCAGTATACCCCCACATTTCTACCTCGCAGTAATGCGGTTATCCACAGCAAACCGCAGTTAACTTCACTTATTACTGTAGTGGTTGTGTGGACGGTTCACGGGGCATGCAAAGTGCTAAAATACAATTTTGTGTGCTCATAGAACGATGAAACCTTGGCTGTGGCTATGTCCAAAATTTTGATGAATATAGAGCGAAGGTGAACATTGTGTTGACATCATTGAAGTGACGAATTTACTGATTTAACGATGTGTAACATGGTATTATTATCAATAATGTGACAAGAATAATTTTCGATGACGGACGTCCTAATTGGTACCTTCCTAATTTTTATACATGACTTCGCCCGCGACTTCGTCCGCTTGAAATATCTTGTGCCCCGACCGACCGACCCGTCGCATCGCGTCGCCTGAGCTATTACTTCATTTTCGCTAAGCGTTCTTTCTGACTTTTTGTCTTTTTGCTGGGCTCATAAGTCATAGCGTGATGTTATATAGCTTATAGCCTTTCTCAAGAATTAGGCTATCAAATGCAAAAATTTTTTTTCAAATCCGACTCGGCTGTCTGCAATAGTGTAGCTTTCTAGAAGTGTAACAATTTTCGTAAGCGGTGTAATTATTCCAGAGATTACCTCTTACGGACATACAAGTATGTCCGTAATCTGTATAATATGTATAATATTATAAAAATGAACAACTGTTTGTTTATAAGTTTATAAACAAACAATTGTACCTTTTTATAATATTAAATTAAATTTAGATTTTGTATCAATCGATCTGCTTAGACTTTTCACAACTATGTTGGGGTCGGCTTCCGATCTAACCAAATACTAGCTGAATACCAGTATTTTACATGGAGCGACTGCTTATTGACCTGCCACAACAACCCAGTTACTGGATAACACAATTTTGTACAACATACAAAATAATTTAATGCATTCCACAAACAACAACAGTGTTAAAATCCAATTATCATTTGCACTAAGTTACAGGACTTTGAAATGTACATCAAAGACACATCAGATATAATTAACTCGGGGGGACTATTATAAAGGTCCATGAAACAGTTTCCAATAGATTCTCCAACAAATTTCCATTTTGCGTGGTCCCTAGTGAATTTTATCCCGGGCCAAGGTAGGTACTTCCTTAATATCTTCATCCCATCTACTAAATAGCTATCATATACAGAATGTTAGTGTTATGACACCGGTTGTGGCGATTATTGTATGTGTAATCAACATAAAATTCTATCTGTTTTGTTGGATAGAAAAGGTTATGTTGTAAACCAAGGATTGGTACGAAAGAAATTTGAGGTAAACGTCACTGAGTATTTTGACTACCTATTTACTTTCAGAAGTTAACAATGGAGGTGATATTTATTTTTCTCTAATTGTATTAATAAATTATTCTTTTCTTGTTCTCGCACACCATTGTCTACATTTATTTTATACTAGGTATGTCCCGCGGTTTCACCCGAATAAGTTTCGATCCCGTGGGAATATCGGGATAAAAAGTATCCTATATGTTAATCCTTATTATAAACCACCTATGTGCCAAAATCCGTTCAGTAGTTTTTGCGTGAAAGAGTAACAAACATTCATCCATCCATACAAACTTTCACGTTTATAATATTAGTAGGATAGGATAGCATTTCTCCTTTCGTAGGTCTACTGGAAAAAAAATCTTAAGAAATAAGCAGTACCTTTGTACACAATACTGATATGTCGTCATTTTACTATGTGTACATGAATAATAAAGAAATCCTACTAATATTATAAATGCGAAAGTTTGTATGGATGGATAGATGGACAACTGAACGGATTTGGATAAAATTTGGCACACAAATAGTTTATAACCAGGATTAACACATACGATACTTTTTATCTCGATATTCCCACGGGATCGAAACTTATGCGGGTGAAACCGCGGGGCGCAGCTTGTTAATAAATATTCCTTAAAACCAGAATAAGGCAGCGTGGGCATTGGCTCAAGAAAAGAGCCTATACCCAGCAGTGGCTGATGTCGGGCTGTAGATGATGATAAAGAAGAAAGAAAGAAAGAAAATGCATTTATTTGCGGCAAACATGACGCATGAAAAAACAACCGACTTCCAAAAAAAAAAACACTGCAAAGAGAAAAATAACTGATTTCGGAAGTCGGTGTCAAAAAACTAAAATACGGAACCAGCGACACCGGCTTCCGAAATTAAAGTTATTTTTCTCTTTGCAGTGTTTTTTTTTTGGAAGTCGGTTGTTTTTTTTTTGTAAAAAAGTTTTTATTTTTCACTTTTTAGTTGTACCTACCCCACACAAATTCGTATATACTTACAAGATTAGAGGTACCCCAATAACAACTTTGACAGAAATGAGAGTGTACCGTGGTATACTGAACACATCTGCGTACCCCTTTAGAGGGTACAGGCGTGACGTTATATTGTGTGATGGCGTAAACAATACATACATAAGCGATAGCAGCAATAGCCGTTGATTTGCTGGCATTTATTGAAGAGTTTCGTTGTCTGTCTCCGAAAGGCATCATCAGATCTTGTCGAAATTTCAATGAGACCATTTGGGAAGTATACCATTTCCAACAAAAAAAGAATTTTTCAAATCGGTTGGCAAGCGACAGAGTTAGGCGCGAACAAACATAAAAAAATGCAGATGATGATTTTCTCTAAATGATCACTCCACTTTAACTGATTCCCAGTAATACTTACATCAACAAACAACAAGACAGCACAGAAAAAAATGGCGTATTTATAAACCATTTTTGCTTATAAACTGACTTCCACGTAAAGATAACAACTACTGACCTTAGTAGGTACTAGCAAACTCTAAGTATAAGTACAAATGTAAAGCGGCTATTTACAATGGTACAGTCAAACACATATTGTCCAGGTAAACTAGTAAATTATGTGTCAGTATTATTCTTGTTCACTGCAAACAGTAGTAAAAATATTCCATAGATCCGGCTTACGTATGTAACATAACATCATGTCTATAATTCTCTTAGGGTTGGGTAGAATAGGTTCTAAAGATGTTCCTAGCAAAACGTTGGTGGAATCTAGGGATTACACAAACATTTTGCTAGGAACATCTTTGAACATAAAAGCAGGTAATCAAATGAAATAAAAACCCCCAACCCAGACAAAAACCTATAAAAAGTAAAAAAGTAAAATATGTATCGACCCTTATAAGTTGTAGGTAATATTTTGATCCAAGAATCGTCGCATCGGGGGACACGGATACACACGTCAAACTTATAAAACGCCTCTTTTTCTGTCAGGAGTTAAATAAGACCCCTCTTTTTCCGTCGGGGGTTAAAAATGGTCCACCACGTCAATCCATTGTTGCCCGGACTTCCCATTTTTTTTTGTTGATAACTATGAGATTATTTATTGACCTCAAATCTAATAAAAGGTCATTGCTATTAAAATCTGTTTCATTTCGTCCGAACACGACAGATAGCTATTTCGACGAATTTACGTTATCATGACTTTAGTAAATAACCTGTTTGGTGTTTTATTAATATCTGGGAATTAACAAAAATAGAATGGTTATCTTATCAGCTGCGTATTCTGCTCGGATATTATGTACAAATAAAGAATATTTCAGACTAAAACATGTTTAGTTACCTATATTAAAAATAGCCGATTTTGTAGAAATAATGTTGTAAACAATTGTCACTTATCGCAGTTTTATACATGATAAAAGTTATGTATTTACTCTTATTCATACTTAACTTATACACTAAAAAAGATATATAAACATAATTTAATAGACTTCAATCTACATAGGTTTTACCCAACTGTGTTGACGTCATCTTGCAGCCTAACTGGATGCAGTTGAATACCAGTATTTCAAATGAAGCGACTGCCTATCTAACCACCACAACCTAGTTATTGGGTAACAAGTTACCCCTTCGAGACTAAAAGACCACGTCTTAAAAAGTCTGACACTAGTTGTGTTAGACTTTCGGGCTTCCGACAAACCGTAACGACTGTCAAAAATCTAAAAATAACTGCCGGGACCAACAGCTTAACATGCTTCCGGGGCACATAGGGGTCTCGATATGTTATGAATGGTCACCTATCCACGGACCGACCTTGGCAAGCGTGGTTTAAAATTCGATCGACCAGTGCGGCTGTTATTATTTAGCCATGAGCCCTGCTCATAATTTACGATGAAAATAAATAAACAAGGTGTATCTCAACGTCACTCATTTTACAAGAACAAAACAATATTTTTGTAAAAAGTTTTCATTTTGGTCGTCCCCTTTATCTCACCCTAGGGGAAAAAGGTGTAAAAGTATTTATTAATACAGTTTGGTAAATAGAGTCTACCAACCCGCACTGGGCCCGCGTGGTAGATTACGGCCCACTTCCTCTAACAGAGAGGAAGCCCGTGTCCCAGCTGTGGGAACATTATAGGCTGCTTATGCAAGAATAGAAGAAAACGCACTCGATTCAACATTTTTCAACTTGTCTTATTACTATCAACAGTTCAATATGGTTTCTTGCTCTCCCGTGGAAGAACCACAACTTTAACTATTTCTATTGTGTTGGAGAATTGCTATATTCGAGTTTGAATGGAATACGTCCTGGATTTACCTTTTAGACCAACACCTTTTATAGGCTTAGGGAAAGCCACTTTTTATCAAGTAACGTTCAGTTGAAAACCAGCGTCAGGTATGTACTAATTGGCGCAGTCGTGAGGCACACAATATCATCCTTTTGTAAAAAACCTCTAATGTAAACAAAATAACAAACCAGTTAACTGAAAATCGGTCAACTTCCACATAGGTATTATGTGACCGACTGTGCGCACCAATTGTGCTAATAGTCAAAGTGCTCTGTCCTAATTGTTTGAAGAGATCAAAACGTTGAGTTGGTATGATACCATAGGATCCAATAATAGATTTCTAGTGGAGTACTGCCTATAATGCTCGGTTCCTATTAACAAAAACGAATCGTTTCGCTTACCTATGGTAGCATTTTTTATTTCCAAACTAGGCGTATAAATAGATTCGTAAGCTAATTTTACCTACCTAGCTACTTCAGTTTATATGGAAGAGTCTACTATGTAAAGTATTTTAGTTTTATGGTCAATAGACTCTCCCATATGGAAGTAGCTAATGATAGAATAATATTAACACTTTCACTGTCCACAAAGTAGACACAATAGTAAAACAATCAACCTGAATCATATATGATTCATGGGACAGGGAATGGGTTAAGGTATTTGCTTCATTATTGGTAAGGATACAAGAGTCTTAATTTTAATCAATAACGGTCAGTAGGTATAATATAGGAATCAGCCATAAGAAACTGTATCGATGATTGAATACGGTATCAGGTTGAAAATTACTTAGAACCAAATAATTAATAATTACAGGATATGGAAATACCGTAACAGACAAAGGACAAGCCTGGGGATCTGCCTACCATCATGAGAAAAAAAGGTCTGAGTTTATGTTTGTATGTATCTTGAGAAAGTGATCCTCTAAGTCGCACGCAGTAGTTTTATATATTTATGTTCTGTAATTTGTATGGTGTACAATAAAGAGTATTCTATTCTATTCTATTCTAAGTAAGTCTTTCTTTTTGCCATCATACTTATTTTTGGGTCCCAGTAAAATGATATTTATCCCTAAGCTGATAAAATTTTCGTATTTCCTAAATTAAAAGACACTACGTACTTTGAGAGCTTTACGTCCTCTCAGTACCGGGACGTGTAAATAAAACTACATGGCAGTTTGTCATACAACTTTAATAATTAGTCCTAGAAGATAATAAGATGGAATTTGATGAAAAATATTAACGTTTGCAACTTAACGATGTAATCAATATAACAATGAGATACTACACACTAATTTAACATTAACATCATATTATATAACAATATTGTATGCGGTAATTATTTTGATGTTATCCTTTATTTCAAATCCCCCCTTTATCGTTATCCAAACTGAAACAAAATACACCTTCATTAATTATTACGCTTTTTATAAAATTTAAAGGAGGGTCAAATCTTATAAAACCTCCATAGAAACCTTTCTTTTCCTTTATAATAATTATCGAGATCAGAATGATTAGACACTCTTTCGAGATCCGGCAGTGTTAACTTTTGGATCACAATTATCTCTCGACCACCAACATTGCGATCGTTACGTTATTATCTCTCGACCACCAACATTGCGATCGTTACGTTATTATCTCTCGACCACCAACATTGCGATCGTTACGTTACATAACGAATGCAACCCCAATGGCCAAACATTAACTGATGTACATATTGTAGCGAAATAATAAAAAATCTTCACTTGTACACGTTTAATTTAGTATAATATAAAATCTTTGCGTTTGCGTTTGGTTTGCGTTCCTATTGATTATTCAAAAGTTCTGATCGTTTCCTAAATTTTATTCCATTCTTTTCTTTGTATTAGGCAGTGTTCCCGAAATTAAACGAACTAGACAGCATCTAAAACTTGTCTCGAGGCGAGTCAGGTTACATCATTCAGACTTGGTATGTAATTTAATTTTTCTTCATCTCTTTTGTTGTAAAAGATTCTGCCTGCGTCTCGGATTATCATTTCTCGTTATTTTCTGTAGATTTGTCCGAAGACTGTAGGCGGATCTTGAATTCCTCCCACCCCACCGCTAATCTGGGACCAGACGACTTCATGCTTCCTGTTGGGATTCTGATACCAGCCAGCCAGGAGCCTTCCGAGTGCCAGCCTGGAGTCGAGATCGGATTTGCGTATATATAGTAGTTTTTTTTTAATTTTTAGTAGTCAATACAACAACGTTACGTTACGTTACATTTAAAACAGTCATATAAATTGTTGCCTCGCTACCTGATAACAGATTGACTTGGTGCGTTGTTACCCATTTAGGATTATTTAATATTGCGGGAGTCATAGGAAATAATATTATGGACTTCCGTCCTGTGTCCAAAAAGAACTTCAAATGAAAAATCTCCGTAAGAGAAAAGACATGACACTTTTAGATTCAAAATTCAAAAAACTATATGAAGAAAATAACCTTTCTGATTAAAAAATAAGGTTGGATTTGTTAAAAAAGAAGGTCGTTCGAGATAAAATTATAATGTAGCATTCGCCAATGCTGCAATATGTACATAGATATGTATTGGGAAAAACTTAAATAAATTTAAATGGTGTATCGCCAGAAACTATACATTATGTATCAAAACTAGTCAAGCGTCGGGTTCACGCGACCGGTCCGCAAACGCGCGCAGCTCCCGACCCGCGGGCGACCTCGCCCGCTCCGTCGTAACTAAAACCTTTATAGCTACCAGACCATAAAAGCTAGAATAAAGAAAACAACAGAATCAGATCAGATCTATGATACTCAAAACGGGGATAAACTTGTAATTAACAGAGAAAAAAAAACATACATTTTTATCAATCTAAAGGACATACAAGGAACCATACTTTGAAATTAGGATGAGACTCGATTTATCACATAAAACTGTGATAATTATGTTAATATGGTGTTGTCATATTTAAAGGTAGTGGTACTCGTACGGTGTGGGGAAATTAATTTATTTACCAAAATCGATTAATAAATACTTTTGAATTTTTTCCCCCTTGGAGATAATATGGGGTGTGTCAGAATGAAAACTTTTTACAAAAGTTTGTCTTGTTATTGTAAAATGAGTGACAACGTTTAATATACAGGTTGTTTTTTATTATTTTCGTCGTTAGTCATAATCAGCCGTCCCATACATTTGGGTCGAGTAGGGGTTGACAGTTGTTCAGTTTGCCTGTATCACACCCTACCCCACCCTTAAATATGATTTCTTATACGAGTACATGCTGTTAATAAAATGAAAGTATGATAAATAAAATAAATCTCTTTATTATAATAATGACATAGGTAACTACGTATTTCTGTTAATTACATGAGTGCTATCATTAAGTTTTTATTTAATTATCAATGTTCACGCTCTTCATCCTCGTCTTGAGTATCAGCCATGTACGGCATGCTTGGGTCCAAAGGATAATAAGATTCAAATTGCAAGATCATTTCGTCTCTCGGTAGAGAATCTCCATGAAATAGATCATCACCTATAACTTTCCCATTTTCAAGTTCTGCAATTGGGAGAATCTGGAACTTTATTTGTTTTGGTTAGTTTTTTTAGTGTATAAGTATTTTCTTTCTTAGAGAGGTCTGTCTGTGTCTGTTTTCCAGTATTATAAGCTAATTTATTTATACAATACTTAAGTATTTTTCTTGTTTGACAAAACAAAATGCAAAATGGTGATGGTTGTGCAAAATGTCTATTTTCACACCAAATTGCATATTTTAAGTAGCATATTCCGAGTCGATTTAATAATAACTGGGTAAACGTAAATGACTAGTTCGAGATCGTACGTTCGAACCCAAGCAGGCGCTTCACTATGTGTAAATAATTTCATCACTACTGCTCTCGAAACGGTGAAGGAAAACATCGTGAGGGAGCCGGCATGTCCCAGAACAAAAAAAATCGAAGACATGGGTCAACTACCAACCTGCACTGGGCCGGCGAGGTAGATTACAGCCCAATCTTTCCCGAAGAGAGGAGTTCTGTGTCCAGCATTGGAAACATTACCTATAGGCTTATTAGGAATTCTGAATCAATTTAAAAATAACCGGGTAAACGTAAATGGTATTCAATAAACTTTTGGCACACTACACTATACATCAAAGTCAACAAGTTTTGGGAGGACCAATTTAGTTGGTACTTTTTCATTTCGACTCTTTTAATAAAGATTGGTCCTTAGCAGCTCTGGACAGAGAGAGGTGGAAGGAGAGTAAGGAGGCCTTTGCCCAGCAGTGGGACATAAAAGCTAATAAAAAAAAAACATTTCCCAATAATAAATCATTCGAAGCCTCGAAAACCGATATAAGTTACAAGCTGGTACTACCTATAAAATATATCAAGGAGACGTTCCTAGCACCTGTAGTAAATTCCAGGCTCTTTATTGCTAAGTTACTAGTTGACATTTATAAGCCTTTGTCACCAAACGTGTGTTTAATTATTCGTCTACTGCCGGCAGTAAAGCCAAGGCTTCTGGATGTTCTGAATAAATTGAAACGTAGCTGTGTAGTTACAGTCTTCAGGAGACTCTAAAAACATACTCAATACATGTACGTAGAAGGAATTTTAATGCTTCGCTACCTTAACAGATGTAGAAATGGAAGTTGTCGGGTCCTTCTTCAGTTTAAGGAGCCCCTAGGATTTACACATACCTTTTGGTTAATAGTCATCCTCTTAATACAGGGTGGCAAGGACCTGACATCGATCTGACATCGACCTTGGTACATGATTCTGAAACTCCCCCTTTGGATTTTTTCGTCAGTTATTTAAAAAAAAAGCTGTTCCATACATTTTGATCGCGTAGGTATTACCTTTTTCTATGAAAAAACTGTTTTTATGGTTCCGTACTCCGTACCAAAAACGGAACCCTTATAGGATCACTTTGTTGTCGTCCGTCTGTCAAGAACCTTTTTCTCAGGAACGCGTGGAGGTATCAAGTTGAAATTAATATCAAATACTCAGGTCTGTGGTCCCTTGCAGTAGTGCGCAAAAATCAAACTTCTAAGTTGACGCGATCAAAATATACGGCCTTTTATGCCCCATTTTTGCCGCATATTTTGACACTCGCATGGGAATCAAACCCTATAGGGTACTTCCCGTTGACCTAGAATCATGAAATTTGACATGAAATAATGTCATGTAGCAGTAGTGGTTGCATCACAAAAAAAAATACTTTTGCGATTACAAACTTATTTGCAGTTGGTAAACTAACCGCGACCTATGTCGATGTATGTGAACAACAGTTTTCATAGTTTATGAACTTTCATAATTTGTAAAGTACATAGATTGTATCACACAAGACACAAGACACTAATATTGGAATTATACGTTTTGGGGACTGATTTATTGGGAAAATCTTCGAAACTCGATTCCATGAACGAATTATTTACTTAACTAAAAGTTGTACGGAACCCTCGGTGCGCGAGTGCGAAACGTACTTGGCCAGTTTTTATTTTTTTAATAATCGATTAAAAATGTCAACGCTAGGGTGCTAAATTAACGGTAACAGTTTGCGCGTCTATGTCCCTGCCTCCCTGTATAGATTTGAACAAAAAAAGTTTGCCATGAAATAATCAGTATCATAATAAGCATAATAATAGCATAATCAGCCTATAATGTTCCCATTGCTGGGACACAGGCCTCCTCTCTGAAAGAGGAAGTGGGTCGTAATCCGCCACGCGGGCGGCGGGCGGGCGGGGAATTTTTGGTACTGGGACATCAATATCATAACCGATGTTAATCCGTCAATTACGCATGTTGACAAAAAGTTCAATTCACACCACAAAACCAACACAAAGACAAAACTACCAATCATACTTAACACTAATACAATTCTAAAAGGATAAACATAAATCGCTTTGAATACATTTGGAGAGCAAACAGACCTTCGGTTGGTAAGTAACTGATCAAACACAGAAGTTTGTGTTACGTTAAGCATTGTCTATATTAGAATAGTGACGTTTACTTAAAGCTTTATATATATAGGAAGTAGGTAGGTGTTGGGGAGACAATATAACAACTAACAAAGTTCCATGTTAGCTGGAAGCCTTTCAAACAACATTCATTCACAAAGAAGTTGGGTAAACTTATCTCCATATTATACTTAATGATACTGGAGGAGCTTGTGGCTATGAAATAACAGCCGCACGGTTCGATCGATCAGCTTAAGCTACGCTTGCCGTGGTTGGTCTGTGGTTAACCATCTTTACATACCAAGATCCTTCCGTGCCTTCGTTGGTCCCGGCTGTCATTCGTAGATCTTTGACAGTCGTTACGGGTCGTCAGAAGCCGGAAAGCCTGACAACCAGTCTTACCAAGGGGCATCGTATTATCCAATAAGTGGGTTGTGGAGGTCAGATAAGCAGTCGCTCCATGTAAAATGGTATTCAGCTGCATCCGGTTAGACTGGAAGCCGACCCCAGCATAGTTGGGAAAAGGCTAGGCAGACGGTGATTAAGGATACTCTTAAACCGTCTCACGTCCCGTCTCTGTCTTATACTTCTTCTGTAATGCTAAGCAGTTTGTTGCGTCACTTCTTCCCAGCGAAAGCACTAGGAAGTCGTGAAGGTTAGGCATTTCAGGGAACTTTCTTATGTAATTTTGACATTCTAGGTAAAAGTGCTGATTTCCAGCCTAATTTGAATAAATTATTTTTGATTTTTAATTGCTGCAAACATGAATAAAAACTGTTCCATTCTTTTTAAGATTACAACTTTCAAACATACAGACACGACAAGTTGAATGTACTATCTAGTCATTACAGGATGAAGAACGTTAAACTTACATTCGAGAGGAACCAAATTCTATGAAGATTATGATGAAACTTCTTATGCTTTGCTCATCGAGTTGCGGCTTAATTAAAAAAATTATAAACGAACAGCCTGAATATGTTTTTTTCCAAATAAAAATGAAAACTTTGACAGCACTCGTATTCACAGGGGGATTAAGTAACATTTGTACGGATTACATCCCAATTCCGAATTTCAGCATTTATCAATCACAAGTTTTCGTATGATTTTTTTTTACATTTACATGTTTTCGCTCGAATCATTAGTCATATCTATTGGAAAATAATGAAAGAGTCCTCATGGTCTTTTTAAGAAAATTTCAAAACGACTGGTTGACACTTCACATGACCCAAGGGCTGGCTTTTAGGTACCATGGCCAGAGGCTAAGTATTGACATACAACGTGGTAATGCCGCCAGTCTCCTGGTACATTACCAGTCGACAGCGATGCGGATGAATTGGTCGGCGCTATATTTTAGTTTGTGAATAGTTTTAGTTAAGTTAGGATATAATTTTGTTATTTTAGTGTCAGATTATAAATTGTAACTGTTTTGTCTTTGTCAATATTGAAGATCACTTAAAATTAAGAAATATCTATTTCACACTTACCAAATTATCAAAAAAGCTTGCAAATCCGTTCATACCCATAGACTTCAACTCGTCCTGCTTTTTCACATCTAGTTTTGACATCATTGGCGTCATGTATTGATCGACCGCTTCTTCAACATCCTGCATGAAGCCGAACAATTTGTGCTGGTAGTCTTTCGGATCCGTGACTGGTACTGAGTAATCTGGTATTTCTGGTGCAGGTTTTACTCCTCCGTCGTCGTTTGCTTGCGCACCGCCAGATGCTTCGGACCAGAACTGAGAGTCTGGTCTTGCGTGGGCCTGAAATGGATGTGTGTGTTTAACTTGGAATGGTGTTGGAAGATGATGTTTGGAGCAAGATTTTTGAATCGTTCGTAAACAAAAACACATGTTTCTTGTGGAATTTTAGCAAATTCACCTGTATTTGCATTAAACCAAAAGACGCAAGATTTAGAATAGAATAGAATAAATTTTACTGTCTCGAGTATCATAGCTAGCAGTAGTAGGTAGGTACATATACAAAACTATAATACAGGAAGCAAATGTTTTAACCGTAAGCATTTTGCTTAGGCCCTCTAGCGGGTTGCGGGTTTAGTTGCAAACAGTAATTTTCACCAATAGTTAGGGATTGCAAGGGCTAAAAGATCGCATAGTGATTATTTTTGGACATTTTCTTTCAGGCTCGCCGCGAACAATTTAAAAATCTTGCTCCTTAAGTATTTTCAGAAACATACCTCTTGACGCCAATAATTAATAATTAGGTAGATATGTCAGGTATAAATCCTATATTATCTAAGTTCTACTGTTTTGTAACAATAATGCTAATGATACGCCAAATTATACATTCATTCGGATGCCGTTATTCTATTTAATGGACCGCGATTATCATATAAATGGAACATTGTATTAATCTATTCTACCTATTTCTAAAATTTAGGAGAGATGTATTCAATTTAAACCAATACTGAAATGCTTACTGTTTATTTTTCATATAGTGAGTTTTAGGACGACTTTAAAATGAAAACTGAATTAAAAAGCAAAAAAAATATGACTGAATAAGAAAGAAAGAAAATAGTAAACATGACGCAGAGAAAGAAAACCAAACCAAAAAGAACAAGTTGGGCAATGGCAAGTTGGTTGACTTAAAGCGCTGTGTAAGTTCGCAATGAATGTATCCGAATTGACGAAAACGGAACAACCGTATCCGAAATCAAAACCGAATACGATGCCACACTTAAAATACTCACAAAATAAAATGCGGACGCAACTAACAATATTGAAAGGAACGACATCTTTGACCAACAAAGACTAAAATAGTATGCTAAGAAAAACCTTGTAACCCTTTTATAAATAGAGTGGTTCATTTATTACCTTTGAGTGAATAAGAAATGTCACGTTTGAAAGATAAGGCTAATATCTGAAGTATGGTCAACCATTGTTTGTTGGAAACTGGGGCACTTGCTATCAGGAAACGCTGCGAAAAATATTTCTGTTGACGTAAGAATCCTTAGTTAATAAAAATCTTTTGTTTAGATCTTTTGAGACATTGCATGGATATGACTACACCATTCCTTTAAGGGACTGAATAATGACTTTGTTGAACCTTTCCTCTTGAACATGCAGATCGATAATATTTCAGATTAAAGGGGTGACTTCTTTAGGACGAGCTGGTACGCATGTGTACCACAAAAGGCACATTTTTACTAGCTGGTCCATTGTAAATGCAACTTTAGCATAGCAATAAGAACTATCGAATCTTTGATCGCATAAAACCACTCGTAGAACGAATTCCAATATGATTCAATATCCACTCGTATCTCCCCAACATTGATATTTCCTCACAAAATAGGAAGTAACAAAAACACCATGGCCATAATACCGCGGGCTCAGAGTTAGCAAAAACAATAACTCATCATGCAAAACACAGATTGTTTCACAACACAGATGGAAAAATATTTGTCAAACTCCATATTACGAAAGTTGTTTTGAATTTGTCAAAACTGTAGCATTTGAGTCCATCACTGTGGGAAAATAAACGTGAAGCGCAACGAAGTGAATATTTTGATAAGCTGTGCGATGCATATGTCTGTTATATGTTGGTTTCATTATTACTTGTATATTGTAGATAATTTTCACCATATAACAATGGTTATATTCGGATCGATGTGTGGTTATTATTGTGAGCGGTGCTGGCCCAGTGGTGACGGCGTAATTTACGAGTTATGGGTCGTGGGTTTGATTTTATTCAAAGACATGCATGCTAAGTATTTTCCGACTGAGCAGGTTATCATCATACGCAGTGGTATAACTTCCACGATTATTAAGTCTACAAAATGGATCAGATGCAGACCCCTGGAACAGTCTGAGGCGGCATCTACATTGCCACATGCGAATTACGCATCATACTGACATCAAGCAAAAATCCTGCATCGCGCAAGCAGAGTTTACCGCGCAACTAGCATGTATAAAACATCAATCTTCGGGCAATAGCCCACCAGACACAACGCCGGTCTGGTCGGAGGATCCTCCCTTTTCTATTGAGGATGAGTGAACTTTACACTCTGTTCCACATACTCTGTAAGTCCATCACGACACATGCCACTAACATTTTGTGATAAATCCTTTTCATTAATCGGCTTTTCATCAAACATTCCATTTGACCGTACTGCCCAGACTACCTTTCTCAACCCTTAATGCCACAAAGTCTTTTCTCAGACCACAAAGATAGTGTGACATTGTTTCTCTCAGTCCTAGTTAGCAATTTCGCACCTTCTACCCTTTTAAGGTCGACATTCAGGTACTTAATACCTTACCCGGTTTTACACTTACCTAGTCAAGTATTTAATTACACAAGTATCTTTCTAGTAAAAATACCTACATTTGTGACTAGTAAAAAGCTTGTGAAGAGCTCATCTGTCACTAATGAGAGACAATTACTTTTTCTATTGTTACCGAACTTAATAAGCTTGCCTAAAAGACGAGGGCTAATTAATCCCAAATAAATTAAATTGAGGGTGTTCAATTTTTTCTACAAAGTTAATAAAAACCAAAACACTTTTTTGAGATTAGACTCATTTTATTTACAAAGGAAAAGTTGCTCGGCCATTTTAGAATGAGTTAGTTTTTCTTTCCAACAAACAATGTTAGTTTTTTAATCACGGTCGCCGTGTTAGGAACGTGACTGCGGGTGACATTTTCTAAGCGACGACCACGATAGACGGACACGTGATTAAGATAAACACTTCATTATACGTTATTACTTTACTTATCTCTACAGCTGTGAGTACGGGTACTTTGTGTGTATTCTTTTGTTTATTACATTCATTCTGGAATGAGTATTTGAAGGAACAACTTTGGTTAACTTTAATACCTTTGACCATTTTACAAAGATAAGTTACAATGACAAAGATTTGATTTTTTTTTTTAGATTTGGGCTCGCTTAATGGCAATTGGCTCGACCCCTATTACATGGGACTTAAAAATAACAGGGTGTACCTCTGCCATACCCTTAGGAGAATACAGGCCTTATATTATTTTAGTTTGTGTGTTTATTTCTAAAGGACCAACATTTTTTACATCAAAGATCATAATAAAAAAAAACATCTTATTTACTGTGTATTTTTTGTCTATTCTGCGTTCGTGGAATTTAAAAACAGACAAAAGCAAACGACGAAATATGGCTCTGTCTTACCCTTTAAGAACTGCAGGCGTGTTGTTAACTTAACATCAGTTCCTTTCTATCTATACGTAAGAAAAACTTAAGAGAATTGCGTTACTCCAGTGTTTGTAAAGCACTTAAATTATGTAGGGATGCTGTTTATTTAATAAAGAAAAAACATCTTCAACCAGATCCAATATTAAACCGCAGATTAAAAACGTAATTGTAAACAATTTGCAAGTTAATTGAAACAAGCAAATAAAAGAAAAAAAAATACAATTAAGCCTGAATGGGATTCGTCCAAAAACTGTCCGGTGCCATAAAATTATTGGCCCTTTTTGGAAATGACTTTAAACCGCAACGAGGAATTGAAAATAAATAAGCCTTTATTTGCTTACGAGTTTTATTGTTCCTTTTTGTAACATTCAGAAGTAGTAAATTAATTTCAGTGATTTTTTTTTTTCTTTTTATGTGTTCAGCATCTCATAGGTCACATTTAAAATGTTGATACAGTCTCTCATTCACATTTAAACACTGCGAAAGCAAGAAATAAACTAACAAAAGACTACCCCCCTGCTACTCCCTCACTGGTATGACTGAAGAATTAGAAACATCAATCTATGTCGCAGACACCCGCGATTTACCTAGGCAGACATTTGTTAAGTACAATCACACCTGCGCAGCCAGACTGAATTAACTCAAAAGAAAACCACATCTAAACGACGTTTTCCAATAAAACTGTCTAGGGTCACTATTAGCACCCAAACTAGACGATATTTGACACTCTGTAACCACAGGGTAAAACCGACAAAGCCCCAAAATACCCAAGATAACGCATTAGGAAAGAACTAACAAAAGACAACTCCCACTCGTATGACTGAAGAATTAGAAACATTAGTCTGTGTCGCAGACACTCACGTTCTACCTAGGCAGACATTTGTCATGTACAATCACACTTGCGCACCGGAACTAAATAGCAAAACATATTTGTCAGTATATGGTACATTATTATGGTCAGTCAATGCCGATTAGTACAGTATGGTTTCATCACGTTCTGCCAAGTGTGGCATGCAAATATTAGGTACCTACATACATTTATTACCTACATATTATTTATTATGGACAGAGATTATCAGGTTAGTATGAACGTTATTGATTGCATAATTACGAATTAAAATTACAATCTATACTAATATGTAGTATAAAGAGGTAAAATTTGTTTGTTTGTTTGTATGTATGTAGGGGGTAATATCTGGAACAACCAGTCGGATTTTAATAATTATGCATTTTGCATTTGATAGTCCAATTCATGAGAAAGGTTATAGGCTATATAACATTACGCTGCGACCAATAGGAGCGGAGCATCGATGGAAGCAGTTGCAAAAACGGGAAAAATGATTCCTTTTGGGAGCTTCCGTTGCGTGTGCTGCGTAAACGGTTTAAGTTACGCAAAAATTATGTATGATGGGATTGTTCCTCTTTAAAACTTATAAAAAAAGTCCGCAGCAGCATATGTCTATGTTTTAACATTGACTCCTATTACTCCGAAGATTGATAACCTTTTATATGGTAATCAAATTTGTTAGAAATTAATGCATTATTTGCGAAGGCGTTTTATCAACATGATATCCTTATCCAAATAAATACGTTATTCATCACAAGTATTTAACTGTGAACAAAATTGCCCTTGACATCACTTGATTTCAATCAACATCTTAGGAGACATCATAACTTTAAAATAACTCCGCAATAAAATAGGTATGGCAACGTTCGGGTCGGTTCAACATCACGCTAGGTCAAAATGAATACAGTCAGAAAGAGGACTAAGCGAAAACGAAGTGATAGTGCGGGTGAGCGATGCGATGCGATGGGGTGGGGCGGGGGAGACAAGAATTTCAGACGAAGTCGCGGGCAGTAGCTACTTTGATATAATAATATGTCAGTTACAAATAATCATAAACTCACAATAAAGCAGTCTAGGCCCAACTATTAGTGCCACCGCAAACTGTGCGTTTAGAATGCGTCTTATCGCTGCTACTAGACGCAGAACTGTCGGTTGCGTCGGCGGCTGGTCGTTACGACAAACATTGTGCAGGAAGCGATCAATTTTCTATGAGTATTCGACACGCTTCGACGTTCGAATTGAAAACATCGACATCAAACGTGTCCATGTTGAGATTCGCAATACAAACACATGTGCACCTGCCTCGGTGCTCATAGCAAGACTGACGTTACCTGTCGCATGAGACTGTCGTCGGGTGAGTGCGTGCACCGTGGCTCTAGTCACTGCGACAAGTATAAGCGTGCAGAGCTTTGAACAAAATATATATGAACATTGTCGGCCGTAACCTATCATTGCGTGTAGTCACCGAACTGTCGCATTTGCATGTCGCATAGTGTATGTCACATCTTACCATCCACATTAAACGATATTTCACACTCTATAACTACAGAATAAAGCCGACAAAAGCCCAAAATAGTTAGTAAATAGGTCCCAACATAGATTCACATTTACTTCTTACGTCAACACTGATAGCCCACGTACCGTTTATTAAATTAAACCCTCTTAATATTTCAGCAGGGTCTCTATTTACTTAGGATGCCAAGTTATGCTCTTATCTTCCAGTATATAATGCGGCACCGAGATTATATGAAAACACTTTCCGAGGGCAGTTTTCCGAGAAAATCTCGTGTTACACGGATTTTTTTGCTGACCGTTTTGATTAAAGGAATATAGACTACTAACAGCTTATTTGGTGTAGGTACTAGGTACTTGCTTTGGCTTATTACCTGTTCCAGGGTAGGTTTTGAATTTTCTATTTTTAATGCTGGCGTGCCTAGGAAAAGCCACTGAAGTTTTTTAGTAGATTTGCCGTAGCACACACAGAAACTAAGAGGTTGCGCTTTGATGTCAATGTATAAGAGCCTTTTGGGGTAACTGGAAAGTATAATAAAAACGTGTTTATTTCAGCTGAATAATCTAATTCTTCCTGAAACATTAACTAACCCCTTTATTCATAAACGTTGCTAAAAGTTAAATAGTGATTAGGGACTGTTGTTTAACCATACATTTTTTACTTTGAGCGTCACTTAACTTTAATCATCGTTTATAATTATTAAACCCCAATTATTTGACTTTTCAAATAAAAATCTTTTTTTAATGCAACCTCATAATGTAGGTTATCCTTGAGTACACAATGTGTATAGTTTTTGTACTCAATTATTGTTTCTATCATAAGACAAATCTGTAATCTGTATCCTGAAATTCGCCATTACGTACACAATTCAACTCGACGTCCCTACAAAATCCCAGGGTTGTCCCGATCGAAACAAATGTGGATGTTAGGCAACAAGCCACGTATTCAATATGGAGGGCGCGGCGGGTACAGCATCATGAAACGCTCATTAGTTGTCATCACCAGCCCCGAAATAGGTTAGGTATACGAGTTGCCTACACTTCAATTATGGTTTAGTATGGAGACTATGAAGTGAGAGTGTTGTGATTAAATCTGAGAAGTGAATAAGATGGTAGATTACTTATTTCTTCTTCAATCGGGTCCTCATGGTCACTGGACGCCTTTAAGCGGACAATCTACCTCCATCGACTCCGGTCCAAAGTTACCATCATCACCTGCTAAAAGGGGATTGAAGATTAGAAGAAGAAAGAAGCATACCTACTGTCACGCCATTTTGTATATATATTTTTTTTTTTTCAAGATGACAGCCACGCTTGAAACCTATATAAGTCGCTAGCTGACATCAATGCAAATGTCCTAGGAAACGCCGTGCTCATCAAAGCACTAAAAATATAATTTCGATCCAGCCTGTCCCTTTGCTGCCCTCTCCCAGCGACGCCCTAAGCCGAGGTTCGTACCCCACAGGGGGTGCCCTTAGCGTGCAGTCGCCTAGTTTTAATTAGTTTTAGCCCTGGCTGGAGGCTTTGAGATTTCTTAAGGCAACCACAGGATAGTCCGGTTAAGTAGTCACGACCTCTCAAGGTCAACTACGAAATGCCATTTATAAAAAAAAAAAAAAAAAAAAAACAATGCAAACAGAAAACATGATAACAACAAACACCGTAAATGGTCACGTTGTTCAAAGTTGATCACGTGATATCCATTTTTTTTTTAACGTGCGTTTTGTTTCTTTTTTGGCAACCGGCCTTGTAAAAAAAAAAAGAAAAATCTTGGTATTAAGTTATAAAACCAAAGCACGATTGGTGGGAGCATTACTTATTCCGATTTTCCTCTATAGAATGAGACGTGAACAATCCGTGCAAAAGAAAGACGAAGGATTGACGCATTCAAAATGTGGCAGCAGCTCCAGCAGGAGGCGAAAGCTCCAAATACGATGGCAGGGCAGCTAAACGCACAAATGTGTTTGTCCTTTCCCAAATCAATATCAAGACCGGATTGTCTAGTTTGTCTACGTATTTTGACCTATTTCAGTGACATAATGCGAAGGGGAGATAGCATCCTTGAAAAGCTGGTGTTTGTTGGCAATACCGAAGGAAAGATTACATACATATGGAAATTAATAATATGGTAAACGTAAAAACATTTGGGAACAGATAATATACTTACACAGTAGACGTAAAAACATTTCTTGTGTTTTTTTTTTTGCAAGAACATTCTAGAACGGCGAAATTTATCACAACTTTAGACATTTTGAGAACTCCTAGGAATACAAAAATGGAAGTTCTATATAAAGTCCAATAAATAGAGCAATATAGCACAAAATCTGCTGGCTTTTGCGCTTCAACAATAAAAGAGACATTCACAGCGCTATTTATATCCAAAGAAGAAATTACGGTAACAATGCATATTTATAAAGGAAAACCCTCATTTATTTCAATTTAGCGGCGAACACAGTTGATGTATGTAAAATATAAAATGTTACAAGTTTCTTCGTTAACTGCGGCCATTTTGCAGCGAAACGAAGTACACTTTGCCAATTATAATTCATTTCCATTTCAGAGCAGCTTAATTGATTTAGCAGTTAAGGCCACCGTTTTTTCTATTATGTAGTTACCTCCTTCGTTGAGGGTGTTAAAAAAGATTTTTACATTTTCCGACAGTCTGAAAAGTGTGACTATTACGATCATATCGGGAAGAACGATGGCAATTATCGATGAATAGTAGCTTTAGCTGAGGATCTCGTCAAGATTTGCGTAAAACTGTGGAGAATGAAGTAATAAGAAAGAATACTTATTATAATAAGCATGACAACTGACTGCAATATACATCAGTCAGTTGTAAAATGTTGTAGGTAGAGTATTATAAAAAAAATTTTTTTCATTGGTGTGTAGAAAGATCTTTTAAGGCGTATTTACTTACATGCATAAATTTACGCCTTTATTGGGGCAGTAACTACAGGACGTGACCTGCTACGATCCTTACATATTCCTTTTGCTTCGTTTACATCAGAGGGGTGATTCCCGTATTTTTAAGAACGTTTGCATTCTAATCTCAGTCTCAATCTGTCAAAAATACCTCTAATTTCCTTCATTTTTGACAAGTTTTTGACTTTGATTGTCGCTGAGATGAGATTGCGACTTGAATTTGAACGTTTTTTAAATACGAGAATTGGCCTTCTGGTCATACATGTACGCCGGTTGTGAGTACTACATCCCTGACGTTTTTGGAGAACGTCACCAAAAAGACACAATTATGTCTTATATGGCATCCTCTCCACTGACTGTGTTTCCACTGACATCGGCCTTGTAAATACCGTTTGATATCACCTTTCAAGATTCCAATCCAGAAAGTCCAAATTTTGCCTGTACGCTTTACTTTACTGACCTGTAAGTTAATTTAGAAAATGTACTTATGCTAATTACTAGACTACTACAACAAATTGTTAAAACAAGTGAAATTTTAGTCTCCCCCCCCCCCGCGTCGCATCACATCGCCTGTTTGCGCTAGTACATCGTTTTCGCGCAGCATTCTTTCTACTGTATCTTTTTTGCTCAGCTCCTTTGGATCCTAGCGTGTCATATAGCCTATAGCCTTTATCTAAAATTTAACTATCAAATGCATTTTTTTTTTAAATCTGAACGGTTCTTCCATAGATTAAAGCAATCAAACAAACTCTTCAGCTTTATTATTAGTGAAGTTACATAGATGTAGATAGATGATGCACATCATGTCAGGCTTTGAACGTAAAACCTTGACTTTAATGCTCATAAACCTCTGAGGCGTCATGACATACTTAATTAAAGCTTGTTACACATTTACGTAAGATGTTGCAAACTTCAAAGACTTGTCCGTCATCTCTACTTTGCCTTATATGTATGAACATCAAGGAGGACAGCTTACGTCAGTTCTCTGTTTCTTTAGACGAGGGTTTTAGACACATGCAAGTATACATACCTACATGTTACCTACATTATACAGGATGAAATTTAATTCATGGGCATCCTTTTAATGGGTCACTGTACTCATCATTATGAACAACTTTTACTATGGGACTAAACCTAAAATCAATCAATTCATCCTGTAAAGAAGATAATGTTTCTACAGAAATAGTAACAAAAGAAATAGGTACTTAAGTAAATAATAATTCTTTAAATTACATATTTTACCTTCCAAACACAAGAAGAGGTGTGTTGTAGCGTTTTCATAATAAGAACTTGGCCAATAGCCTCCTGTAGCTACCAAAAACTGTGAACATTCCGATATCATTTTGAAGATCTGGTTCTTGCATTTCACGAGTCACAATAGTGCGTAAAAGAGTGACTTCTCCGACGCGCCGCGAGATCTCAAAGTGTCCTTTTTAATATTAAATAGCACAACAATTATTATTAATTATAGTAACATAATTATAAGTATTATTTACCAGCAATTAAAATTATCCTCAAATAAAATAAAAAATTCAAACAATGCAACAAAGGATGGTCGACTCTTCATGTGACCAGAGGCTTGGCCTATTTTTTGGCCAAAGAATTAGCATTGCCAGACAGCACGGCACGTTCCTTATTGACAGCGATGCGGACGAATTGTTTGATGCTCTTTGATTTTTTCCCCTCCTTTTTATATACTTCTACATATTATTATTCTTATTTTAAGACTGTTAGCTTTTGAAATTATGTAAATATTACTGATACTGGTATACTTCAAAACAAATACAGCTACCACACATTATCATAAGTGCCTGATCCTCATAAAACCCGATACAACATTCAAGAAACAAAACAATGTTAAAAGAAACTTCGTTAAGGTACAGTTCAGACGGTATGAGACATAAAATTCCAACAGAGTTTTCTTTCAAGAAAATTGAATATTCATGTCGGGAGATGAGAACTATCCCTCATACAAGCGCTCGTTTTAAATCGTTATACCGTAGCTCAATGTTTTATATTTAAAACTTTCAGCTGTACTAAGCCATTCATAAGGCTTTGAATATATCTCAGCACATTTATCAGGCATCTGTTTTAAGCCCAGAATATTAGTTAGACTTTAAAAATTGTTTTGGATATTTTAAGATCATTATAGCCTATTAATACCAGTATTTTACATGGAGCGACTACCTATCTGATATCCACGACCCAGTGCCTGGGTAATACGATACCCCTTGGTAAGACTGGTTGTCAGACTTTCGGGCTTCTGACGACCCGTAACGACACGACGATCCACGAATGACAGCTGGGACCAACGGCTTAACGTGCTTTCCGAGGCATGGAGGGGTTTTGATATGTAAAGATTGACACCCATCTACGGACCAATCGCGGCAAGCGTAGCCGATCGACTCGCACGGCTATTATTACTAAGCCCTTTTGGAAATTCTAAAAATAGAACTTAATTATATATTTACAAAACACTGGCAATTTAGATTCTCAAAAAAAGACTAATAGATAATAATAGAAAATAGAATAGATTTAAACTCATTTGAAACTTTATTTCAAATGAGTTTAAATCTATTCTATTTTAAATTAGAACTCAGTGAAATGTTAATGGAAACGAATTGAATAAAGTACTTTTCAAGTTCAGTCTTCTAGAGACCCCTCTAGAAGATTGAACTTGAAATGTACATGAAGATTTCGAGAATAATTCCATTTCTGTGCCATTTCACAGAGAGAATAGCAAAATACGTATAGATCGAGCTGTGTTGCTGAAGTTTAAGTAAACTAGTTGTGACAGGAGAGTTTTAACATTTGACAAAATAAATAACAATGATACACTACAAATTGAATTTTCTTTACAAGTGCTCTAAGACAATAGACAATGCCTCAGGCGTAGTGCCTCAGTGCGCCTTAGTACAGTATTTTTTACTTGCGCATAAAATTTCAATAAATAAATAGAAGATATCATTAAAACTATAAATGCCCGCTTTGTGCCAGGCTGATGGAATTAATCTCGCATACAGGCGTGTTGTTATGTGATGTTACTTGTAAATAAAGTAGTATTGAGTTTCAAAAATCATCAGTCAACTTACTTGGTATGTTTGCCATGAAAGTTTACTACTTAGTTTTGTCTATACAAAACTTCAATAACTACACGAACTAAATATTAAAAAATATATATAATATATAAATTGAAAAAAATAAAAAGTGTCCTATGACAGTTGATAATTTTTTCCCGATTACAATGTTGTCCCATGGAAAAAGTTATTCAGTTTGATAGTCTGTACCACACCCTTAAATATGACGACCACACCTTACTGATACATGCTGTATAGATCTATTCTTAGGTACATAATCTTTTATCAACACAGCAGATCACGGAAGTGGAAATCCCCGTAACCCTTTACTTAGTTAAATGAATCATAAAATCTATACAACACCAGCTGAAAATTTTCCAATGCAATTAGTGTTGCATCGATATGAAAGTGGCTCTACTTGAACAAATTGTCGATACGGTACGAAAGGTGTTCAATTAACTCCAAGTCATACACAGATGTTTGATTTTAAAACAGTTTAATTTTGTATTTTCGAGTGAAGTTACATAGTTGGAAAATGGTGTATCGGAATCGAATGTGTTCATTTCATTGAGTAGTTTTCAATTTTACGCTTGAGGCAAATATTTTTTTGATAAATGAAGTTTTCTGGTTATTAAAGAATTCAGAGTACCGTCCGTTTGTCATACGAAACAGTCACAGCTAAAATTATGAAAAACAACTACTTTATTAGCGTTAAAAACACTGAACTTTCATACAAAGTAAATAACTTTCAAAATTCTGTCCAAGTTAATTATCAAATAAAGTATCTTCAGAAAGTTTTGCTTAGGACCCTCTTTTCGGATGACTTGTTGAGTTAAAGACTCACCTGAGACCTGAACTTTTTCTAAATAAATAGAAAGATAGGAAAACTAGATATTGATGAGTGTCGTGACACAAAAACATCTAAGTGTTGTCCATTAAGTTAACCGTTTTTTGACAGCTGTCTTAGAACGTACATATTTCAGATTACGTAAAAGTTAACTTTAAAATGCGTAATAAAATAAATGTATAAACTGCCTTATCTTATTGAATTATCTTATTTATGGCTTCTTACAGACATTATAATACCATTACGTGTATCAATCAATGTATTGTGTGTTGCCAAAATCACTAGTTCCATCTGTCAAAAAACGGTTTACCTAATGAACAGAGATGGATTAAAAACAGAATTTTTTGAAAAAAAGAAAATAGTTTTAAACTTAAAAACGTTCTCCAATTTATATCGTAAATCTCAGTGCACCAAAGTTCGTCACGGATGAGACGTCGCGTCATAATCCGGAGAGCATCGACGCAAACAAAGTCGAAGTGTCTCTCTAAGGCTCTAGACAGACGGACCGCATTTCAACTGCAATCAAACCGCAAATTGCAGTTCGGATGCAGTTTGAATGCAGTTGACACGACTGCATCTCTGCATATCTGTGTCAACTGCATTCAAACTGCATCCGAACTGCAATTTGCGGTTGGATTGCAGTTGAAATGCGGTCGGTCTGTCTAGAGCCTAAGTCTCGACACAGTCACAGGTGTGTTTGTGTTCTATTACGTCACTACCTGTGTCAACGCTGTGTTGCTCGCGAGGTGATCGCTCGCGTTCAAAGACCATCTTTGAAATATAATTGTAAACATTTTATTTTTGGAAATTATGAGAATCTTCATCACTATTTAGATATTTTCGTAGCAGTAGAGCTCTTTGCGAAGGAACTTGGCCGGGGAAGTACCCACCATTACCATAATATTACCCCCTATTTCTCTCATCATCTGCGTACGCTTTACCCAACTATGTTGGGGTCGGCTTCCAGTCTAACCGGATGCAGCTGAATACCAGTATTTTACATGGAGCGACTGTCTATCTGACCTCCACAACCCAGTTACTGGGTAATACGATACCCCTTGGTAAGACTGGTTGTCCTTACTTGTGCTTTCCGAGGCACGGAGGTGTCTTGGTATATGAAGATGGTCACCCATCCACGGACCAACCGAAGCATGCGTAGCTTAACCTGATCAATCGACCCGTGCGGCTGTTATTACTTAGCTACAAGCCCCCTATTTCTGCCACTAAGTAAAATATGCTGCAGTGTTTTGGTTAGAAGGGTATTTACAGTCCCTGGTGCATTCTAGATTTGTTTGGGATGGCAAAGCACCACCAAATCGTGTAACTAGATACACAATTTATTTGCCCAAAAATGTAAACAAATATAAGTTTATGGAAAAATAACTTTAATTTCTACACTATAAAGTTCAGTTTACGCTACAACTTCAAAAATGTTTATAACTTTTTACATAAATAATTACCATTTACATAAATAAAGTTGATATTTGTTTAACTTGAAATAACATCAATTTAAAACATAATTTGAATAGATTTTATGAAGACTCGCATTTCAGATTTCTGCTTGTCATTACTACGTGGTTGCTTGGGCTGCTTGGTTGTTTGCTACTCAATACTGAATAAAAGAAACAAACTGATTCTTAACACACTACCTACAGTATTGGTCTCTCCTTCCCCTTTTTAATCCATCCAAAGGTTGTTTTTAAAAGATCGCTCTTAGCGATAAGACCGCCCATTGTGTCACCCTTTGTAAAATTTCAACATAATTATTATTCTTGTCTATCTATGCACCATCTGGTAGCGTACTATTTTCACTACTATCGAGATATTAGAATAAACCCGAAATGGATTTATAAAACAGTTCAAAGTCAAGCCACACAATGTGCTGGCATTACGTGGCAAATCTCTTGGGATCGAAAGTAACCGTGTCGTGATCCTCAAGTGAATCGATGCAAACATGTTGAAGTGTCTCGATGCACGTGTGTTTGTGTTCCATTACGTCTCAGCGGGCCCTATCAGAATACCAGCGCTGCGACACGTATTTTTAAATGTCGCAGCATCATGCTGAGATAGGAGTCTTTTGGCCTCGTACAGGACTTTCTTTTTACATAATTTTGTTTTGTTTTTAATATTTTTATGATTGTGTTTAGTTTGTGATCTTTCTGCGCGAGTGACAACTAATGGTTTTACTTTTCTTGTTTCACACTACTTGTGATAGTCGTGTTGACCATGACCATAGGAGCCGAGTAAAATGGTGGACAAAAAAGACAGAAAGAACGCTAAGCGAAAACGAAG
The DNA here is from genome assembly GCA_947507525.1 of Apamea epomidion. Lineage (NCBI taxonomy): Eukaryota > Metazoa > Arthropoda > Insecta > Lepidoptera > Noctuidae > Apamea > Apamea epomidion. The sequence continues at coordinate 7,697,840 of OX382238.1, read as the reverse complement.
TAATAGCGGATAGGTTGGAATGGAAGGCGCGACTATCGCAACCCAGCGCAGGGCACGCCACGATAGCGGCGGTAAGACCCCTCTTTGAGGAGTGGGTAGAGAGGCGCCACGGCGCCCTCACCTACCGCCTCACGCAGGTCCTCTCCGGACACGGATGTTTCGGGAGGTTCCTGCACATCTTCAGGCGGGAGGAGACGCCCGGGTGTCACCACTGCGAGGATCGCCCAGAGGACACGGTGGAGCATACGGTGGAGGTCTGCCCCGCTTGGGCAGAGCACCGCCGTGTCCTCGTAGAGGCGATCGGCAGCGGCGGCGACCTCTCGCGTCCGGCCCTGGTGCAAGCCATGGTCCGGGGCGAGAGGGAGTGGGAGGCGGTCACCTCCTTCTGCGAAGCAGTCATGCTAGCGAAGGAAGTGGCGGGATTGGCGAGGGCGAGATCCTCACGCCTCAGCCGCCGAGGGAGACGCTCCGGGCGTCGGGAGCCGCGTGACGACTCCCGGCCACCCTAGGCGCGGGCCTGCGGGCGGAGAGCAATGGGTAGCTCTCCGTCCGATCAGGACTAGGCCCGTGCCGGACGGCGCGTATGTGTTCCACGCGCGCCTCAGAGAGATGTCAGCGTAGTTGACGGGGCCCGACAGGGCCGAAGCCTGCCGGGGTAGTGGGATCGTCCGAAAGGGTTACCGCTGCCCTGGTACATAAAGGGCTAAGGAAGGAACACGGGTGGGTTTTAGTCAGTAAGAGTCTTTTTTTTTTTTTTTTTTTCAGGATGGGAAATCATCAAATGACCCCTCCCGCTCTGGGTGGAGCAGAAGGGAGTGTCAGACTCTTACTGACTAAAACCCACCCGTGTTCCTTCCTTAGCCCTTTATGTACCAGGGCAGCGGCAACCCTTTCGGACGATCCCGCTACCCCGGCAGGCTTCGGCCCTGTCGGGCCCCGTCAACTACGCTGACATCTCTTTGAGGCGCGCGTGGAACACAAACACGCCGTCCGGCACGGGCCTGGTCCTGATCGGACGGAGAGCTACCCATTGCTCTCCGCCCGCAGGCCCGCGCCTACGGTGGCCGGGAGATAAAGGATATTGAGTATCATCGTGACCTAAATAACTGCTGTTATATAAGTTACTTTACATAATCAGCCTTAAATGTTCCCACTGCTGGGGCACAGGCCTCCTTTTTTTGAGAGGGAGTGTGGCGTAATCCACCACGCGGGCCTCATGCGGGTTAGTAGAAGTCACACGTCTTCGTACATTTGGCTCTAGGACATCCCGGTTTCGTCTCGATATTTTCCTACTTACACAAAGTAAAACGCCTGACTGGGTTCGAACCCACAACCTACAAGTTACACAACTCGTAAGTCGAGGTTGTTACCACTGAGCCATCACTGCTCTCGCTGTTATAGAAGTAAATCTTGGTAATTAATAAATAACTACGAACCGACAGGTTGCGAAGTTATTAAAAATAAGAAGAACTGTATTTATTAGGTCAATCACAGTCTCAGCTGAATGAAGGTGGGTATTAATTCGTATCCTCTCAGTCAATATTATTTGTTTTGGAATCTTTATTTTCCATTTTCGGTTTTATTTTACGTTACGCTTTTTCTAATGATTCTTACAACGTGATTGTTTTTAATTTTAAATGTCTACTATCTTTTGCCTGCGGCTTCGCCTGCGTGGAGGTCGGAAATTCTCCCACGGAAACGTATTACCGGGATAAGAAGTATCCTATGTGTTAATCCAAGTTATAATAAATTATCTGTGTGCCAAATTTCATCCAAATCTTATTAAAGCATAATACTAATTATTGAAATACTATCGTGAATTCATGCAAGCCTAGTACTTTTTGTTAGAATACTGCTCAGAAAGTCGGGTCATATTTCAATCATGATTCGAAAGACACGTAGCGCCATCTAGCGTCCTAAAATAATTTTGAACGTCGAAAGTTATTGTTCTTTTCTCCGGGAACAGCATTTTTTTTCTGGATGAAAAGTACCCTATGTCCTTTTCTGTACCCCTGACGAAGTATATGCAAAATTGCATGATGATCGGTTCAGTCAAACAAACTTACTTTCGCATTTATAATATTATAGGATTAGGATCTTCCACTGTCTTTATTAATGACATAATGTCAAACTAACCTACTGACTGACTTGCAAATGACGAAACAAACCACCAAAAGTTTGAACACCATTTGCCAATTCCATTTTGTTCGAATCAAACGGTGTTAACTTCCAAAATTATTTCGGCACTGCAGCGGCTGTCAAACTTTGTATAACATTTAATTTTGCAGAGTATTTTCGTTTAGTTCACAGATAGTGACTCCGTCAACGTTTTGCTTGCTATATTGAAAAAGTAATGAAAAACTCCCGACTCAACTCAAAACTCGGGGCGTTATTGAAAAACTATTTTTATTTGAAGCGAGAGAAATTTCTAGAAACTCTCAATGTCTCTTGGGTAGGAAAAATTGTTTATTTGCGTCCTGATTTTATACTGTTACGATAAATATTTTATCATAAAAGCGGACGTTCGGCGAAAACCAATAGGGACGGAATTATCGAAAAGTCGTGTTTTAAAGTTTCGTCACAGACTGAAAGTTGATTTCGTTGATCCTGTCGGAACCAAATAAAAATGTACTCACACAGTTTGTAGATATGCAAAATAGGAAAAAAATAATTTTACACAGATAACCTAACATCAAGACGGATCTTTCCGAAGGGTTAGGCAGAGATGCACCCACATTTTGCAATTCGCATTATTAATTTAGTAGTAAATAAAAATGACATTGTAGTTATAACATTCCGATCGCACTTTGCCCATGATGCATTTTATTGAAATGTTAAAAGGAAATGTATGAAAAATTTAGGTTGCACTAATCGAAACGAGGTACCTAAAAAGTTCAAACCATTTTTAACTTGAGAAGCATACTACATGTTACAAATAAGCTTATCGGATTCGAAAACGGGCACATTGCCAGTTCGGTTTTACATAGTATAGTTACCGAAATATCTTGAAGTGGTTAAATCCTTGGATAAATTTTAACACTTAAATTATCATTATTGCAGTTTCAACCTGTAAATGATGAATACATGAGTTTGCCTAAACCTCCACGATGAATTACAATCACCGCTTGGACAGACTATAGATAGAGTAATAGGTGCAGTATCAAGAAGCTTGTACCTTGTAGATACACATGATCCTATTCGAAGCTTCAGAATTGCTACATAGAGTAACTTAATCCTTCAGTCGCGTCTCACGACTTGATAGACACGAACATTATGATAGAGTTTCATTGAAAGATATACATGCAGAACTAAACCCCTAGTGGTTATAGAAATTTCTGCAACAGCGCCATGTGAGCGCATTTGATACTAAATAATATTATCATGAAAGTTTTTTTTATAATTGACAAAGTGTTCAGCCTGCGGCCTTGCATGTCGAAAATTATCCCAAGGGCACTATGTCCTTCCCCAGGATGCCATCCATCTCCTTGCCAAATTGATCGAAATTCGTTCAGTGGTTTAGGCGTGAAAAGGACAGTTACTCTCTTTATAATATTACTAGCTGCGCCCCGAGGTTTCACCCGCATAAGATTCAATCCCGTGGGACTATCGGTGTAAAAGTATCCCTTATGTTAATCCTGGTTATAAACCATCTGTGTGCCAAATTTCATCCAAATCCGTTTAGCAGTTTTTGCGTGAAAGAGTAACAAACATCCATCCATCCATACAAACTTTCACGTTTATAATATTAGTAGGATAGTATGTATAATGTATATCGCAAACCCTTCCAATTGGGTTTTTATTTTGAATTAAAATAATATGTACGTAAATAACAACTAGTACCTAATTAATTAATAAAAATAACATAATTATATAACATAATTATGTTTATATTATATATAAACATAATTAATTATCCTATCCTAAAACTATTCACAAACTAAAATATAGCGTTGAAAATATAATCCGCATCGCTGCCGACTTGTAATGTACCAAAGAGACTGGCGGCATTACCACATTATATGGCAATAGCCTCTGGCCAAGGTAAAAGCCAGCCCTTGGGTCACGGGAAGTGTCAAGTTCATTGGGTTTTTTTAAATACATAAGTAAGTACTGTCTTCGGTATTGATCGGTTTACAAGGACTGGCCAGCAACAGTGGATCCTATGGGGTTTATTCAAAACGAGTCAAAAGTATATTCACCCAATGAATGTATACATATCGACGCCATTGCACTTTGTTCACGTGGCAGATACTTACGTTAAACATCTTCAACAAATCACAATGCTCCGACTATGTACCGAGTCGATTCTTCCAAGGTTTTATTTGTTCGTCTCGTAGAAATCTCACAAAGCGTTGCATCGAGTGCACTTGTGAGTTCTGAGCCTCTTCCGATAGAGGGCGCACGATCTCTTGATTCTACATACAGAAGGTGACGTAAAAGACTTAAGTATTGTGGTTTAGAGTGCATTGGTGGAAGATCTTGAGGTATTTGGAAAGCAGTTGTTACGTAAATTGTATTCAAGTCAAATGCATTGGAGTGTCAGGTTGTATGTTGATCAAAATATGATTTGCGACCGCAACAAAAATGTATATACAGAATTATTTTCATTAGAATCATCAATACAACTATCAAGTGGAGGGAGTGGAACGAATCTACTACGCAGGCCCATGAGTGAGGGTTGGCAGAGGTCACATGTCTTCGAATTTTTGGTTCTAAGACATGCCGGTTTTCTCATGATGTTTTCCTTCACCGTTTTGAGAGCAGTGGTGATGAAATAATGTACACAAAATAAATTGCCTGGTTGGGTTCGAACCCGCGACCTACAACTCGTAAGTCGGGGCCCTTACCACTGGATCACCACTGCTCTTGATTTGATTGACTGCTAGTAATTCGGTCAACCAATCTCAACAGTTGAGTTGCTCTACCTACTATTCTGCCCTCTGTGTCCCAAAACATCCAGTTGTGACTGTTCCTAAATTACCCTAGGCTGATAAATTTTCGATTTTCCTAATTATGCTAATATTACAGCTAAGAATCGGTTCCCCTTTCGGGGAAAGGTTGCACCCCTCCTCCGTGCAACCCTATAGAGTTCGACTCCAGACTGGACACTCTCCCAACGATATAGATTAAATGAATTCCAAATATGAAGAAGTCCAGTACCTTGTCTCATCAATAGACCAAGTCAAGGATTGAAAGAAATGTTAAATAAAACTTAGGCATTCATAGTTATGAACATAGATTGAATGTGGTTTTAGGAAGCTAGTAATAATAGAGGGAGGCAAAGTATATTCTTATTATTAAATTGTGAGTAACCCATACGCTAGCGTAACAGGTATTTGATCAGTCATTACTCACACGATACCTCACATCTACACTCGGAGTACTCAGAGCAGCACTTCCATATAGTGACGCAAGTGGCTTTTCAGCGCCATGGCGTCGGCATCGTGCTCTTTTGGAGACATGGTCCCTAGCAATTCTTTCGAACTGATAAACGTGACGAAGCGGCTTTTCCTGCGGCAACCAAGCGACTGTCCTTGTCTGACTATGGAGCGGCTAGTTCCAGCGGCATTGCGTCGGCATCGTGCTCTTTTGAAGACATGGTCCCTAGCAGTTCTTTCGAACTGATAAACGTGACGAAGCGGCTTTTCCTGCGGCAACCATGCGACTGTCCTTGTCTGACTATGGAGCGGCTAGTTACAGTGGCATTGCGTCGGCATCATGCTCTTAAGGAGACATGGTCCCTATCAGTCCTTGGACTGGATATGATATAGATGTGGTCACCCAAACCCCTGGAAGTTCACCCTTTGCACAACAAGCATACCTGCAAGACACGTGTTCATGTCAGTCTGACTGAATTATTGGTCTGAGATAAAGGAATACAACAATCAAGAATTACTAGACAATAGAGTTGAGATTCGAAACTCGAGAACCATCATTTAATAGAGTTTTGAATAATCTCTCTTAAGGCACTATTATTGGCCGGAGGCAAAGAACACAGCGTTCAAGAATTATAGTACTAGGATGTACTAGGTAATAGAGCAGAGTCAAAAAGTAAGAATTATTAATTAATAGAGTTGTGGGGGTACTCCTTAGCTGCGGTATTTTGGTAAAATAAAACAAACGATTGAGGTTCAAAATGAGAATGTTTATTGTCAAAATCCTAGGTCCTATATTTACAAAATGGAATGTAGATGAAGTGGCTGGTTGGACTTATATCCAAAAATCGACCAGCCAATCAGACGTAAGGTTCCTGGTCTCCTGGCGTTCGGTGTTCGGAGTGCGCCGACTATATTGTATAGTCCGGTTAAGTAGTCACGACCTCTCAAGGTCAACTACGAGATTCCATTTATAAAAAAATATAAAAAATGTGCGGTGGTTAGTTTCTCATCAGCTTCGATGCGAGCATGTCACCCGGCGCGCGCGCCCGTCATTCGGCCGCGCTCTATTGCCAGAGGTGTCGCACCGGCGCGGCGGCGGCATCGGCCGCGCGCTCCTCGCGCGCGGTCGTTTGATGCTTGCAGGTTTGCGGTGAACGTGCGCGTTGTGTTTACGCATGTCCCACAGAGTCGTGGATCAACTCTCTTGAAGTTCTATAGACAGCCCCAAAGCGCCCACCCTTCACCACTTCCTAGTGTTGGCTGTAGGCTGGGGAGAAGAAGTGGCGCAACAAACTCCCCAGCAACACCTCTCTGCCTAATTAGTTATAAGAACTTTTATAACTCTCTTAGCCTAGGATAATTATTATAATGAAGGACTCACCCAGTCATACCAACAAACACACACACACCACCTTAAATACTAGATTAACCCAATATGGTCCCCAACCCAACTATTTTTAACTTAATAACTAATACACGCTACTTCGCGACAGCCCACTCGGACATAGCCTCTTGGTATTCCCTAAATCTCCTAACTCAACTAGCCTGGACTAGGAAGTCTGTCTTCTAAAGCGGTTCGACACCGACTGCCCCCCCCACGTCTTCGCTATCATTCCTCACATCCTCCAATCCACGCTCAGCCCCTTTTCAGTGTCTTCCTTTGTTTGTTTTGTTTCAAGGGTTCGTTCAGGTATCGGGCCTACGGCCTACGGAGCCATCTTATCGTCACCAGATGTGTGACTAGCATTGTGCGTTACTTTTAGGGTCTCGGAATTCTTAGAATTCGTACAAAATATTGCATCTTAAGTGACGTAAAATATTGCTTTCTACTGATGACTGGCCACGACTACTATTAAAAAAAAATAGGATCTTTTGTTATTGATTAGGGTAACGTGTCGAGCTGTCAGACCATAAAATTGACATTTAATGCGATTCTAAGAGGGCTGATATCGTGGGGCAAAGTTAAAATAAGAATTTAGAATAAGACATTTTTTTATTAAATAGGAGTAAGTGACAGATAGTCACACAGTCAAAGTGACCTCTGCCACAGACAACGCCGTCGAAGTGGCAAAGTTTTGGGAACACTAGATTTAAAATACAGTCGTGCCAGCGACACGAAAAAGAAGAACAGTTGACTTTAGTTAGACATCCTATTAATTGTTGTGTTAATTAGTAGGTCACATTTAAAAAATCTACAAAAATGAATCCAAAGTAAGAAAAATAAAAAAACTACTGCGTACTGTACCTAATCAATTCCAATGAAGTACGGCAAAACTCCGAACTTGAAAATAATTTGGAAGGCCCTCGTGGATTTTTTTTTAGCTGGCAACCAAAACTCAATTCGTCTACATCACTCATTTGTCAAAGTGAGTTATTTCGCGCCTAGAGTTACAAATCCGGCGATATCTAGACACCGGGCTGATGGGGTTCGTTTCGTCTGATAATGTTTTATGTGGAAGTATTTGATTTCTATTCCTTTTGTTTTTCCCTTTTTGTGTTCAAAAGCTGTCTACTGTTCCTTAATGAATTGATTGTTTGGTATCCTTTGAGTATAATTTGGAAAATAAGGCACTGCTTTTCAAAATTATCTGAGCATAAACCTATTGAACTACAAAACTTCAAACATTTCTGGTTTTTTTAACCGACTTCAAAAAAGGAGGAGGTTTCTCAATTCGACCGTATATATCTTTTTTTTTATGTATGTTCGCGGATAACTTCGTCGTTTATGAACCGATTTTGATGATACTTTTTTTGTTGGAAAGTAGATATCCCAAGGGTGGTCTCATGATAAGGAAACCAGAATCTGATGATGGCATTCTAGAGAAATTGAGGGAAATATTTGGAAATCGCAGGGGCGACTAGTGCGTTTGTTAATTTTTCATTCAAATACTACAATTAAATGAAGGTCTGGAGTCGATCTGATGATAGAACCGAAAGACAGTCGAGGCGACTCCTCAACGACTTCGAGCAGTTACCTTGACGTGTTTGGGCTTGATTAATTTGTATTTATGAGGAATTTACACCTAGATGGGTTGTGACTGTCATTAGGGGTCTGATGATGAAAACGAAGGACAGTTAAGGGAATTCCTTAACAGTTTACAGTAGCTACCTTGTGTTTGGACTTAATTAATTTTTAGGGTACCTCTAATGTAGCAAGTATATGCGATTTTGTGTGGGGTAGGTAGGTACAACTAAAATGTGAAAAATAAAAACTTTTTTACAAAAAAAAAAAATCAGTTTGTAGGTTTTTTTGGAAGTCGGTTGTTGTTTTTTTTTGGACTAAAGTTTTTTTATTATTCTGCTGCTTTATATTAAAGAGATAACAACAACAACTGTTGCCATGGAAAAAGAAATTATGACCTCACAGTAAGTAGGAAAGACATTCTTTTCTGACTTATACACTCTCTTTCTCATCTGCTTTTTCATTTTATCGTTCACTTTTAATATACCTCACTTTTTGTTTAAATTCGAAAGTAACTTTACTAATAAACCACCACAATGCAATTTTAAGTGATTTAATAAGATTTATTTCAAAGTCAAAGCATTTATTGCATAGGCACATAAAATGTACTTTTGAAAGTCAAAATTTACAATAAAACAGAATTGATTCTAGTCACCCCTTCCAAAAGGTAGTTTCGTATGGAGAAGAATGAGTAAGAAACTCCACCTTTACTCTTTTAAAATGTTTAAAAATATTTTGTATACATTAATTATATGTGAAGACGATGCGCCTAGAATAAAATTACTATACCACAATAGCTAAAAGAATTTAAAAAAAACAATGACAGACACATTAATTAACTATGTGATAGACATACGGTGCTCACATGTTTACAAACAACAAGAATTTTGTCAAGAACGTCAATACCAGGGATCTATCCTTATAATATATTGGGTTTAGTGAGATTAGCGTACAAAGAATGTATTCTGCCAGCTACTTTGAATTGTACTGAACTTACAATCCTATTACTATCAAACAGTAAATAAGTACTTGATAAGTTTTTGTTTTAATATATTATGTACCTACTGTATTTGTATGTCTTTGTGTTATATTGACAAATAAAATGTGTCCTCAACAAGTACACTAAACGCACAATATGAATTTGTTTCTCTATGAACGTTTGTGGTAAAAATATCAATTTGTTTTAAAACTAACAATTGTTTTTATTAAAATAAAAGGTGGTTCTATCTTTAAACGAGGGTTAGTTTTCAAACCACCTTGATTTTTTTTTAACATAATGTTCATACACCAAAGACATTCCACAGAGACACTTTCCATTCTTCACTTTCGATTGAAACAATCGAGCGTGTAGCAAACGTGGTATTAACCCCTCTGGGGTTAATACCACGTTTGCTACACGCGTTTGCTACACGCACCAGGGGGGCATATTCCGACCGAATTTCAGCCATGGCTACCAATGTGAGTAGAGATCAGCCTTCGGTGCGTGACATTTTATAATGCACAAGTGTGCGCGCAGACAGGTGAACTCTCTCTTCCCTCACTCTCATAGTCCGATGGGACGGCAATCCGACACGACCGAAGAGAGATCAGGCGTAGGCCCAACAGCTTAACGTACTTTCCAAGGCTCGGGGGTATCACACCGCCAACTTCCAAACTCCGGGCTGTTATTAAGAAATTCTAATGGATAAACCCAACCACACCTTGACCTGCACATTAACTTACCAAATAATGTTCATACGCCAAAGACACTTTCCATCCTCCACTTTCGATTAAAACAATCGTGCATGTTGACATATCTATGGCTCCTTCGAGGCGAACATAAACAGACTTGGCATTAACCCCAAGAGAGTGTTATATACAAACACAGTGACGTACACTCAGCATAGGGCTACTGACAGTTGTTATAAAAATTTTCATGAATTTCGCTCAGACTGTGACAAATAATGCCGTTTTGGGAACGCAGTGAAGGTAAAGTTTTCGTGGGTTACAATTTCGTGTTTGTGGAATTTGATTAATTGTGGACATATTTTATACTGAAGTGAAATGGTGTGAATATTGTTTGGGACGGGTAGCGAAATAAAAGCATGGGTTGGTTTTTCTAATGACATTAGGTATCAGTATTTGAAAAGTGGGTAGGTGTATAGATTCAGTTGCTTTATTGTACCTTGTATTCACGGACCATTTTTGAACACTGCATTGCGGATGTTATTAGGTACTACGTACCCATACGTACCCATTTTTATCATAAGCATTCCGCAAGATTAAGGAAAAATAAATGCCATATTTTTATGATTATTTCTTTGATCAATAATGTGACATAAAGTTCGTATATCCCTACAAAGTTCCATAAATATAAAATTTTGCACACGAAAACCGTTCCACGTTACCCCAATCGTAAATTGTAATTCTTATGAATAAACGATTTTACTTTTTACCTTTTTGTTCTCAGACGTAATAAATAAGGTAAGTTTACACATCCGAGCTCAATATTCGATAAGGCGTGGTTGCTGAGTGAATAAGCTACTGCGTGACATGCCTAATCCCCATGTGCGTGCACACGCCCTATATTGAAAGGAACTTTCAAGTAAAAAGTGTTGTGTTAAATGTATTTGAACCTTGCCAGGTTGCAGGATATACTCTCTTGTGTGTAAAAGGAAAAGGCTGTTGATTAAAAAACTGGCTCAAGTTTTTTATTGGACTTGAAAGAAATAAAGAAAAAAATAGATTATTTGACTCGGGTACCTACCAATTAAGTAGGTACTTGACTTAAAAATGAATTGAATCAATTACTGTCCGGACGTCGAGAGAATGCGTCCCTGACACCTGTCAGTGCGACAATTCTAGTAACTAATAAAGATCAAATTCGTTTTTACGAAACTGATATTATTAGGTGTCAAGAACGCATTCTCTCGTTGGCCGCACTGTAGCTCTGGCGTAACTATAACCACAGTAGTGGCTAGATAGAGATAATAGATCGACTGTAGTAAGCCACGGGTTAATTTTAAAATGACTCGTGGCTTAATGTCACCAAGAATACTTAGGTGAAAAGTGAGCTAGTGTGAATCCCGTAGCATCAGGAGAAATGAAATTGGGCCTTTTTGGCGCAGTCGTGAGGCACACTTTGCTGCTAATTTCTTACATCGGACTTTAAAGTTTTTTTGATCTTTATTTTTTTTGGTTTTATCTGATGTATGTATCTAGTGTATTGTGTGTCTTTTAGTTTGTGCTAAATAAATGTATTTTCTTTATTTCTTTTCTTTGAAATGAGAACTCACTCCTAGCTCACTTCATCTATTTTTCACGGCGAGATTTTCACAGAATAGACCAGTTGGTCTATAATATTTTTAATAATCTACTTTCTTAAAAAAAACATGAAATTCCTGGATGTCTCAGGAGAGATTCCCATTTTGACAGCTACTCTTGGGACTTTGCTTCTAAACGCCATTTTGATATTAGTGCTTATCGGTCCAAACCGTACTTTGCGTGCCAGTCTCTTGTACCACTTTTTTACTGGAATCACTTCCATAATTGCGTGAAACACATCACACACACATGGACACAGACTAGTCTATACTATTCATAATTTATATCTATTCTTATAATAAAGCTGAAGTTTGTTTGTTTGAACGCGCTAATCTTCGGAACTACCAGTTGGATTTGAAAAATTTGGCATTTAATAGCCCAATTCTTGAGGAAGGCTACAGGCTATTTAACATCATGACCCTAAGGGAAAAAATAAATAAGGCAGAAAAAACGTTAAGCGACAAAGAAGTAATAACGCGGTCCGGCGATACAATGCGACGGGATGGGTCGGGGGCCGAGGTTTCACGCGAACGCAGTTGTTGGCTGAAGCTAGTAGGTAATATATAATAGATGAACATACCACCGACTACCTCGTTAGTCTAGTGGTCGCAAGCATCACTTCAGAGCATGAGGTCCTGGGTTGGATTCCCAGCTCGGGCGATGTGTTATTGGGTTTTGCCATTTGGAATTTCTCAGTGGTAGATTTGTGCTCAGATGATGCCAATAAGCTCGCCCCCTGTTACAAGAGACATAAACATAAGTGGCAAAATGTGGGTTAACTACAGGTACAGTCACGAGCAAAAGTATGTATACACTCGGCTTTATTCAAAAGCGATTTACTTCTTTATTTTTTAAAGAAATTTTATGTTGTTACAAACATAGCATTTACGAACCCTAAGGTTTATGTAATGTGTCGTATTTCAACGTTGCATTCGTTATTTCTCGAAAAAATCGCTATTGAAAGTGGCCAAGTGTTGACATATTGGTGCTCGTGACTGTACATGTCTGCCTAACCGTTCGGGAACTACAGGCGTAATGTTTAATATGAACATACCACCTTAATTTAACTTAGCATCTCAAGTGTCCAAGTCGCAATCCATTAGACTCATCATTTTGGACTAAGTAGCTTCCCTTGACATTTTTTTCACATATTTTCGTACATATACGATTATTGAAGCTGAAGCCAAGTGTTATGTTAGCAGTAAGACGTGCCTCCGAGTATATTAACTAACGGAGGAAACGACTGGATGGTGTAGAGTCCGACCGAATTTTGTTTTCGGTTTTCGGCATATTTCGGCTGAAATATCAGTTTTCGGCCGGAAGAGAAAAATATTTAGGGCCGCTGCCATAAAAAAAATACAGAAAAAGATTTGATCAGAGAAGATCCATAATTATAAAGACTAAAAGCACAATAACTGTGAAAATTGCTAAGTCGCATTTATCATCAGATTTTTAATTATGTATTTGAGAAAAACACAAAGTTTCTTATGATTTAAGTTTAAGCGGTGTTGAATTTTTTATTTACTTAATCAAGATAATATTTACATTATATAAACTACCATTTAAAATAATAATAATTATGTAAATGTGAAAAAATAAGCAAAAGAATCGTAGGGCATAGAAAAATTCGTCCGCATCGCTGTCAACAGGAACATTGTCTAGTTTAAACAAATATAATGATTAAAAGATTGACACTGAAAACCAATCGACAAACCAAGTCGGTTTTCGGCCGAAAATGCAATCAAGCCGAATTCTTTTTCGTTTCCGGCCGAAAATAAAAATCCGTTTTCGTCGGACTCTACTAGATGCCCATAATTTAATATTACTAAAGGAGGTTTTATGGCGGGAAGAGACTGTTAAATGTTACAATGAAATGAATAAAGATTACAGAAGTTAAGAACGTGGATAGGAAACAAACATTGTTGCAGTAGTAACTACTTTTGTTCGTACTCAGTTTTCATATCCTGTTTTTATTTCTCTTTAGAACTGTAATGTCTGAGATGAATAAAACCCAGTTCTAGAAATTCCCTGAAAATCAAAATATTTTATTTCTCACAAACCTACATTTTACCTACACTTTAGAAACGTCAGGTAACTCTTTTAAAAATAATTAGCTTTTCCAATGTTTTCAAATTACAATGTTAATAGGTCATAACGGTGGTAATTACGGTGGGAAGGCAATAAGTACCAGGTACTTCCTACTAATATTATAAATGTGAAAGTTTGTATGGATGGATGGATGTTTGTTACTCTTTCACGCCAAAACTACTGAACGGATTTTGATGAAATTTGGCACACAGATAGGTTATAACCAGGATTAACATATAAGATACTTTTTATCCCGATGTTCTCACGAGATCGAATCTTATGTGGCTGAAACCGCGGGGCGCAGCTAGTAGCTACTTAATAAAATAGAAAATGGTTTACAAATATACAGTCTACAAGCCCTGCCACGTTCTCGCATTAATAAATATATAAAACAATCTATCAAAAGAAGAAGTTAGTTATTAGTATTTTAATTTAGTACCTGGTGTAAATAGTTATAGTAGAGATTATAAAAGAATGAAGATTGATGATGTTTTTTTTTTTTCGTTATTTATATGGTGTACAGTCACCAAAGGCGATAAGTAACCAGGATCGTCAGATATAGTTGAAGTTCAGTAAGAAACCGATGAACGTTTTCGAATAAAATTAATTTTGATAAATAAACTGTTTGTTATCTATTAATTCAATTAAATTTTATTCGAAAACGTCCATCGGTTTCTTACCAAACTTCAACTATATCCGACGACCCTGGTTACTTATCTCCTTTAGTTACCGTACATAATAAAGATTAGGTACTTATTATAATTGATAAAAAAAAACAAAAAGATACATAATATATAAAAACCTATATAAACCAATGACATGAACAGAATGACACTGATCAGTACATCTCGAAAATATACTATCGAATCGTTGACATAGGTAAATCAGCCAGTCAAATCTCTCGTCAAGCGGTTGACAACCGGTTAAATTGAATAAGCTTTTAGAAATCCTTGGTGAATCTATTTGTATGTTGATAAGTTTTTTTGTCTGATTTGCGTGAATGTGTGGTGTGACGCATGTTTACCCCCAACTTGTTTTTTTTTATTGTTTATGTCCTTTTTTCATGTGTCATGTTTGCCGCAAATAAATGCATTTTCTTTCTTTCTTTCTTTCTTTGATTTACTCCTAAATTTGGCTTAGGAACCTTTTTTTTTATATTTTAACAACCAGATTTTAGCACAAATATTCAAACTGCGTAACACACTAATAGTAGCAATGACTTTCATTTTGACAGTTCAACTACATTCATTGCGTTATTTACATTGTTGAGCAGACAAATTTTTCGAACTTATGAAGCAATGGATTGGTAATATCTTTCAAAATGATTCAGATTGAGATTGATAGTTTGTTACGCAATTAGGGAGCTGATATGAAACATTTCCCTTATTTTTAGTGGCATTTCAATGGCGTACAGTTGTCCCAATTCTGAGAGAGCTGTGTTCCTGGGTAAACGCATAATTATGCAGAAGTGGTCGTGCGAAAATATAATTCTATTTATATTAGTAGTTCCGAAAAATTAATAAAACGAGAGTGCTTGAAGAATTATGTCACATATTGCAGTTATTTTGCTGTATAGCTTAGCTTGAATACGAAAATGATCAGTTCTAAACTTCTAAATAAAGCTTTGTCAAGACAGCGTTAAGCCCTTTGTACACGGCACGGATTCTTTACTGTACGGCGTATAAACCGCGCCGTAGAAAAAACGTGTCCGTCAACAAGCTTCCATAGTGATCCATACAACACTGACGACTGTGCTTACACCTGGTGAATTAAACGTTGTAACCTATTTTTTCACGGCAAGAAAATCATGTGCAAACACATGTATAAACGGCTACTTGAACGCGATTCAAATAATAATTTCACTAACAAACAAAGTCCTTATTCCGTTTCATTTGTTTGTCTGCAGGTATATTCGACACGGACGGCGTGCACGTCCCCGGAACGGAATGCGACTTCCAGTTCAGCCGGTCCGGCAGCCGGCCTACACATGGCCGGTTGTACAGTCCTCGGTACCCGTCCATCTACCCCAACAATGTGCGGTGTTCCTACCATTTTCATGCGAGGTAAGACTTTATGGAAACGTGAAAAGAACTTTAGTCTGGCCACAACTACCAAGCTTTGCTAGTATTAGGTCCCACATCTTTCAAGTAGTTCTACAGTACCAAATGTCGTTGACCCCAAAAAATTGTATCACCCCCATCACCCACCACGTCTACGGAGTTTCGCTAACTAACTTAATTGGACTGTGTAGGTCCAGAGAAGAGGACAATATATGAGAGAGGTATTGCTCGAAAAAAGATATTTACCCTGCAGGTATAGTTAAGAAGGTACTTCGAACATTAACGGATCACACAGTAATTCTGTACTCCTCCATTCTTAATTCCCTGACAGGAAAACCTTATAACTTTGTTAGACATATGAGCAGTCGTTTGCGATTTAAAAAAAATACCAGCCTGGAGTTTAGAAAAAAAATATCAGCATTAAACTCGGAGTGTCCATTTTGGGATAGGTTTTTGATGCTTTTGAATTGATCAGCATTCCTAAACTAGGAATGTACATCTCAGGAAGGTTTTCGGAAAAAGCACGACCACGACGGTTACGTGGAATCGGGCTGGTGACCGTAAATAGACGAAAATATCATTCCAATTGCTTTTCTGGGAAATCCGGTTTCGATTCAGATCTCCAAAGCGAAATTGCATTCTCGCTAGGGCACTAATAACTGTTCCAAGAAGTTAAAGTTACTGTATTTACGTGCATAAACTAAAAGCTATTCAAGATCCACTAGTTTTATTAAAAACAATTTTGCTTCTTTTTCAGACCAAAGGAACGCGTGAAAATTGTATTCGAAGAAGTTGCTCTTCAAAAAGGTGACATAAGGTATGTATAACATTTTACTTTCTTCTTTATATTTACAAAAACATGTAAAATTCAAGAAGTGACAGACACTGTCTTAACAGCAGATCTATTCTATAAAAGACTCTCCAAACATAGGTGAAGTGAGCTGTCAATAGTGTCAATCCTAGAATCACGTGGAATGACAGCTCACATCATCTGAATTTTCACAGTGAAAGTTTTACAGAATAGACCGGCAGAGATTCAGGTTTTTAAAGACAAAAACACGACAACCTCCTCACAATATATTAAACAATGTTATGACATAATCATCATCAGTGTATCAGCCGGAAAACGTCCACGTTTAACGTGGGTTTCCCTTCCCTACCATAAATTGCTATTATTATAGCGTGCCAGACATCTGAAGGCTTCCATTTTTGTTACCAGTACTTTTTTTAATTTTGGACTCTCTTCCTCTGAAGGAACATAATAATTGCAGTTTTATGAGGTTATTTTAATAAATAAAATGACGTCACAAATAGTCTTAGCAAAAATTTGAAGCAGTATCAAAAAGAAATGTATAGATTATTACATCAATAAAAGTTATCCGCAAACACAAAAATACTCCAAAAAAACCTAGCACGCTTAAAGAAATTAAACTCAAATAAAAACACTGACGACACAATCATAAAACACTTCGGCAGCCATAATTCTCAAGCTAAAAATCCATCCATAAAAATAAAATTGCACGTAAAGTTATTCCATAACGTCACCGTCATACGAAGACTGGATGATAAAACTGGGAAGGTACGCGTGATAATCGAATTTCTGATCGAAAATATTGAATGTGATGACGGGCGTGCAACGTCAAACGTAGAAGTACCTAGTGACGCCATGTGGCACCGTAGTTTTGGGAAGTCTTGATATGCTAAAACTATTATTATCTTATCTAATATCTTTGTGGATATTGGAACCTTGAACAATGTAGGGATCTGAGGCTATATAGTGTAGCGGTATCTACAACGCCACATGCGAACAACGCGTCATACTGACGTCACGCATAATCCTATCTCGCAAGCAGAGTTTACCGTGCAACTAGCACATATACAACTGCCCGATATAAATCATCGGGCAGTTGCCCGCCAGACACAAGACCCATCTGGTCGGAGGATCCTCTCTTTTCTTTGGAGGATGAGTGAACTTTACACTCTGTTCCTCATACCTCTATAATAGCAATTTTATTTGATATTTTATGCATGACCCTTAGCTGCTATCACTATGACGTAGTGGTGGGATGAAGGTTTCACGAACCCACATATGTTATTGCGTACCAATGTAACTTTTCCTGTTTCCCCACATGAAGTTGATTAAGTAATAGCAGAGATACCTCATGCCTGCATTTTGTTTGTTTTAAAAAAAAACTTAGAATAACGTCGGTTGAAATATAAATAAAAACTACTATGCGTACAATATTGCGTTAATTCACAAAAGAGTAAATTATGCAGTGCCGACCGCCAAGCGATTTCGGGTTTCGGTTGCTGGCTTGCTTCGTTACGATCCTCTCTGCTTTATTTTAACAAAAATTCCGACATTAAAATGAAAGCGTGTGAGATTTTGTAAAGATAATAAAGGCTGATTTTATCGCAAAATGTTCTTGAATTGTAAAATCACTATTAGGGCTTCTTCCGTTTCTTCTTCATCTTCATCCACAACCTGACTTTACCCACTGCTGGGCATAGGCGTCTGCCCATCTTGCGGCCTTCAGTTTCCTAATTCATTTGAAACTAAAACTTTTCTTCAGAGCAACAGATCAAGACACAAAACTTCCGAATATTTTGCTCAGCCGACTTCAGCATCCTTCTAAAAAAAATTAAAAAACCGTTTACCCTAACGCTAACATCTCTATGACAAACAATA
Organism: Apamea epomidion; assembly: GCA_947507525.1. Classification (NCBI taxonomy): domain Eukaryota; kingdom Metazoa; phylum Arthropoda; class Insecta; order Lepidoptera; family Noctuidae; genus Apamea; species Apamea epomidion. The sequence goes on along the minus strand of OX382238.1, from coordinate 7,679,360 downwards.
TTCACCCTTCGAGAATACATCCTGCACGAATGATTTCGGTTTTTACCCAAAACCGGTTAACCGAAACAGCCCAACCGTAACCTATCCCTAAAACGGGTAGTAAAGTTCACATAATTAAATTATGGTTTTAACGGTCGACTAGTGCTCACGTAAATGAGCGCAGCTCATAAACTATACGTACTTGTTTAATTAAGCGGATAATGCATGAATGGGTCGCTTTAGGTCGCTACGTCATAATGCAGCCTGAGGTCTTTTGCATAACAGTTTCGGTCAAGTGGTGCGGAGAAATTAAGTGGTATCCATGGGTGGCTGTTAGATTGTAGTTAATTCTGTTTCAGTTATTTTACTAGCAATAGCGAATAGAGTTTATTTTCAAGTGAAATGAGAAAGAATATAAATTTATTTATCATAGACTAAAACGCGCTTAGTAACAAAATATAACACAACGTGCTGTGATTGTAAAAATGACTTTGAACTTTGCGAGACCTATGGCCTATCAGCCTATAATATTCCCACTGCTGGGACACAGGCCTCCCCTCTGTGTGATAGACTGGCCGAAACCCACCACGTGGGCCCAGTGTGGGTTGATAGATGTCTTCGAATCTTTTGGTTCTAGGAAATTCCGGTTTCCTCACGATGTTTTCCTTCACCGTTTCGCTTTTAGGGTTAACATTAAACGTAGAATATCCCTCTCTAAACATAAATGCGTTTTTAGTCTAGTAAACCCACTACTTGTGAAGCGCCCGCGTAATCTGAACATACTAAAACTGAATTATGTTTTGCTACATCAGTCACAAACATAATATGTCCACACTAATTATTGTTTGTACCTAGATAACGGACAGGTCCGCACAATCTACCTGACCGCCGTCCCCGTATAAGCGTAACAAACCCACATGACTTTATAACTGGGTCAACCGAAATAACTACCATTTCATTTACCTTTGCTATAATAACAACAACCTGTAGAGAGTTTGTTTTTCAACACCATGTCTCGCAACGTAATCTAAAATATCACGAGAAATAGTGGAAAATATTAAGGGGTGATTTTATCCCTGTATATAAACAACTTTTGCTGTTGTACTTAAGTAGTTACATGATGAGTCTCTAAACAAAAATAGTTAAACAAAAAGAACTGAACGTTGGTACCAGCGGGGTAATGGCGTAACACACTATCAGTAGGAATGGCTTTCATTTTGACAGTTCAACAACATTCATTGCGTTGTTTGCGTTGTTGAGCAGACAAATTTTTCGAACATAGCAATGGATTAGCAATATCCTTCAAATTGATTCAGATTTAGATTGATAGTGTGTCGTTAGTAGTTGGAGTAAGTTCAGGAACGTTAGTAACGTCAGGTCACTTGTAAAGGGTCATGGCATTTATCACAACAACCATTGAAGGTCTACAGCTGATCATGGTGATCCCTCATAGACCGCAGACTAGCTTGTATATGGCACTAATTCTGTTGGCAACAAGGAAGAAACGGAGCAAGTCTGGCTCTAAAACTCGATTGTTTACACATCTGAATCAGATAAAAAACGTTGAACCTAAAAATTATAATGTGTTTCGAGAATTGGTAATAATCTAAATTCTCTCTGAAACGTTGACAAAGGTTCTCAAATCACGTAACACAGATTTCGCAGGTTCGTTTTCCAACTAACCGATACAGTGTTGCCAGTGTAGCTACAAATAAATGAAACAAGACTGAATATTTTACCACCGTGTATGCCTCAGGCGTTGACATTGGCAAGCCGGAACAACTTGTAAAGGTATTTGCTTCAGCTAATCCGTTTATGGGTGGTAACGTAACTAAATTTTGTGGCACGCCGGTTAGAGGAAAATTTTAGCGGCTCGTAAACACGCAAGGAGGTAAATATTGTAACGTAACTTAACTTAATATAGTGGTGGGGTTGCCTTCAAAGAAAATATCAACCCGAGACCAATCAATCACGTTAATCAGCATATATCAGCATCATTGAGTGCACTTAATAATAGCGTCACTTAACCTTCTAATAAAAACATACTGATATCTCAGTATTGCAAAATCCCTGGCATTTGACAATGTCAACACAACATCATCATCATATTTTAAAATTGATGAGAAAGAGTGGTCAATCTCAAGCTCAGAAAAAAGTACGTAGACGTTTTCATATCCACGATATCCAAAAAAGCGTCCTCGACCATAGTTGATAAAAAAAAACCTGAGGTGGTCTTCTTGTTCTTCTTCATAACACTCTTGTCAGAGCGGTCGTGGTCCTCTCTAGGGGCTGATGTGATTCGCCTCACGATTTCTCGCTACCTACTCCGATTGCTGGTATTTTTAGTGCACTCATACAAAGGATCGCCCACTGCGGATTTAATTTGGTCAGTCCATGTCATCGGTGAGCGTCCGCGTGGTCTAGTGCCCTCCACTCTATCCTGCACGACAAGGCCCTAAAGTTTTTTTTTTTTTTTCAGTCCTTGTACATACATTTGTTCAGAGCTTAATCTGGCTGCCCAGCAGGTAGGAAGGTACAGCATTTAAGGATGACCGCAGGAGCATTCTTATATTTTTCGATTCACAAATTGTCCCCGACCTAATTTCAAATCTCTCGAACCAGTGCACACCATTCTACAATTCCGAGTATATATCCCAACAGCCGTCCTCAACATAACTTGACTAAACTCGCGACATTCCTGTAAAGGAATTCCGTTAGTCCGACCAGTGAAACTTGACTAACTAAATTAACCTAACTGAATTGTTCGTGCAGTAATATTACGTGGGCTGTAATAATAATTAACTGTGTAATCTTTGCTGTGATTTTGTAGGAATTTGCCTAAAAATATATGTATATTCCATTTGAAAGTTGATCTATGGCTGTAGATGTAGCGTAGGTAATTCACATAATCTTCATTGCACAAAGAGGCCTTGGTTTTTTTCCTTTTAAGTAAATTGGTTTAGATATTGTTTTTTTTTTTTATTTATTTAAGTATTTTTTTTTTCTTAAGTCATTGACTGCCACCGCGGTCACTCGTGTCCGCCAACAATAGATTTTCTATTGTGTCTATTGTCTGGCAGGCAAAGTGTTAATATTGTTTTTTTGATGCGTTATAGATAAATTAGTATTGAACGGATTAATTTCAGTTTCAAAACCAATTACAGAGATTATAAATTGTAGTCTGTTACTCTCGTTTATCTCTGTTACTGGCAAAGGCATTGTATATAATACCTAGTGATTCTATATAGTGCCAAGAATATACAGAATTCGATTTTCTATAGAATACCGGATTATACAGATTGCCGATAGTATCTCTACTTGCCTTCTTATACTAAGCTACATACCTTTGAAATATACAAATTACCATGCACGTAGGAGCAGAAAACTAAAGGAAACCATAATGTTTTTATAAGCGGAGTAGAAAAGCCACTAAAGGATTTTATCGGTCGTATTGATGACGGTTTGCAGCCACACTGCGCTGTGGTCGGTGTCAAGGATTGCAAAGATTAAGTGGGAGCTAGCTGTAAGGAACCAGGAACTCACCACATTAAGAATGAAGAAAACTTTGTACTTTTCAAGCTCTCAAAATCTTTACATGTTTCCACTGTGTGCAGAGTTTCAGATAGGATGGGTTTACAATTCACACAAAAATTTGGTAAATTATAAATGAATGATAAATGATTTTATTTCAACGATTTTGTTTCTAAATACAAACACTTTTGACACATTTTCATAGCAATCATATTTTAAAAACTATCCAAGTACTGTGAGGAGAAAGGCAGAAACAATCTCAGATGTCACAGTCTCTTTAAAAGCCCAGACATAATCTTGGTCAGATCATATGGTGATTTTGCACAAACTGCTTATAAGTGAAGGAATATCATTATTAGATCAATAGTTATTTAGCCGCATTACCTGCACCCTAATTTTGTAACACACTTTCAATGTAAATCTGAATCATTTTGAAGGATATTCCATTGCTTCATATGTTCGAAAACGTTATCCGTAAGTAACCCAATGAATGTTGTTGAACTGTCAAAATGAAAGCCACTCATACTGATATTCCAGCGTGGGTATTACGCAATAACCACACTGGAATCCAAACTAAAACAAAACAATATCGACGCATAACTTAACCTGATTTATACAAAGCTAGGTACTTAAGTGCGTACTTGTAACAAGTAAAGTGCAATAAAAATATAATTACGTCGCAATTTCCCAGTCTGTCAACATTACATTACCATAATGACGGAGCTCCCATACATATTGCTTATAACGTAGATCCTGAATTACTGTTAAAGCAATTCAATTACATGTTTATCTTCATATTCTTTTTGCCTAATGCATTGAGAGAATTTTGTACGCTGTCCAAATTTGGGCTAGAAATCCTGTATAGAGTAAATAAAACGGTTTTGCATTTATCTCAAATGTTTAGTTTACCAGAATAGAAACTATTTCGTGGTGGTGGTAAAATTGATAGTTTTAGTAGTAACACAAATATTGTTCAATACTAGTCTACTAATACTAAGTAAAGTAGTACTAAATATTTGGCTAAAGTTCATATTCCATTCAGGTATGAGGAACAGGGTGTAAAGTTCACTCAGTAGAAAAGAGAGGATCCGCCAACCAGACGGGTGTTGTCTGGTGGGCAACTGCCCGACGATTGATTTCGGGACGTTGTATATATGCTAGTTGCGCGGTAAATTCTGCTTACGTGATGAGGGATTTTGAGTGACGTCATTGTGATGCGTAGTGCGCATGTGGTGATGTAGACACCATGTGTAACCAGAATCCAGATAGAACCAAAATGTATTGGATCATGAAGGATCTACTGCTAACTCTGGGACGCCATGGCCAAATCAAGCAACAATATACATAGCTCAGAATTATCATCATTCACCTCATCTCCTTTGCAGATAAGACTGAATATAAATTTTAACGTGTAGCATCTGATTTACCAGAGAATTGCCATTTGGCCTGACCTGCCATCTGACCAATACAGAGTTATTTTTTAAAGACCAGCTAAATTTAAGGATGTGGTACAGACCATCAAACTGAACAACTTTCTCCATGGGACAAATAGCGTAATCGCGAAAATTTTATCAACTGTCCCATAGAAAACTTAAATACCTACTCGACCTAAATGTATGGGACGGCTGAATTTTTATTCGCGATTACGATGTTGGTCCCATGGAGAAAGTTGTTCAGTTTGGTGGTCTATACCACATCCTTAAATTTGGCTGGTCTTTAAAAAATCACCCCGTATATAACGTCATTCTGTGGTGAGACTTGCAGTTTATCAGAGCAACCAAAAACGTGACCCCTTCCTTCTTGCTACCAAAAACACAAAATGATTTCCGAATTCGTTGAATATTTTGTCACACCGACATAGAACTCCCATAACTCTTCCAACATCACAGCTCGCCTAATAAAGCAAACACGACAATTTGCCGTAACGAGACTGTTGTCATAAAATGTATGAAGCTACGACGTCATGTATGTCAAAAGCAGAAGCCGGGGATATATTGCAGGAGGCTTTATATTTCATACGGGAAGTTGCCCACGGAAAAAATGGGTATTGCTTTTAAAAGAGACGAAGGGAAAGAGGATCGATAGGTTTTGATAAGGAACACTTGCTTTTAATATTAGAAGGTATAAGAATCATTTATTTGCAAAGAATGTAGGTAGCAAAACATAGTTCAGATGGCGTAAAAAAGAAAAACAATTAAATCCAGTACATTCTACCATAAGGCATGCAAAATTGCCGCCGGGGCTGCGGGTTTTTCGAAAGAGATACCGTGACCCCTGGCACAGGCAACTGAAGGAACACGGGTGGGTTTTAGTCAGTAAAAGTCTAACACGCCCTTCCGCTCAGGCCAGTGCGGGGGAGGTCATTTGATGATTTCCCAACCAAAAAAAAAAAAAAAAACTGGCAACATTAAGCACTATTATATAGTAATCATATGTATTGCAAATCTAACTTAATCAATATTGTCAGGTAATCAGTTATTAATGTCTTGAAAATCAAATTCACCGGATAATAATAGTCATGGATTTATACAAAATAAGAATATAGCAAATTAAATAAATTGAAATATTATTGAGCAATGTCATATGGGGTGATATCATATCATAGGGTGGTAGGTAGTTACCATTTCTTTTTTAAAGCAACATAACATCACGTATGTAATCTCCGAAGGGTTTAGCAGAGCTATGGTAGACCCCATTTGTTTTACTTTCAGTTATTTGGGTTAAGAACGCAGTTCATCACACTAAGCATGAAATTCATCGAAATTCATTGCTATTTTTCTACTTCATAAGAAAATATATAACTTTAGAATTCGATCTGTAAAAAAATCGAAAGCAACCAAAATAGTAGAAATCAAAGAAAATCACAAAAACAAAGTGGATATCAACCTGTGTTATAATTATCTAGGTAAAAATGTGGTTATTTCGTCTAACGACATACGTCGCACCCATCCCGTATAAACCATAAATGTCGTGTTAATTATGTCGTTTTCGAGGTATAACCACGTAACCAGTCGACCACTACGGTGACCGCAGCCCTGTAAACTATTTGTGGTCACAATATTGGTGACAAATATACCGGAGGTGCGTTATATAAAATTAAACGGCCTAAATTACTGACCTGTGTATATTAAACCCTTTGTTGCGACGAAGTCACGATACTGAATCTCAATTCCTATACCTATTTCTACTGATAGTGCAGTAAAACTCCATCATAAGCTTACCCGGGCTGTCATAGACGAATCAGGATGTCCAGTTCAGAGGTCGAGACTTTATGATCTAACTTTTACTGAAGTTTTGGCAATAAATTACTATTAAATTGTGTAATGCAAGAATATGTCATTTTCCCTAAAATTTACAATCTACACAAACAGATACAAAACTACATCCTTCATTAATTTTATCTCTAACACAATATTTCAGTGTTGCGAACTCTATGCTACACCCTACTTTCTACAGCGCGTTGCAAGCATTGTTCTACTTCATCTGTCTCATAATTAATACAGAATGTACACCCATTTCAGTTGCCTGCGCCGCGCGGACATCATCAAAGTCTTTGATGGCAGAGACACCAACTCAGCAGCTATAGCCATGCTGTGTAACGAGCTTACAGGTAATTAAAATTTGTTATTACTCATGAACATAAAGGGTTGAAATACGACAGTGACAAAGCACAATATGACCAGACATGCTACTTTGAGCTGAAACTATGCAACTAGCTGGAATATTTACAGAGAACGGTCCCGAGCCAGTTCTATTTTGGACGGTAGTTATTAGTAAAGGAACACATAATATCCAATAGGCTATTTTCCTAAAAAAAATTAATTAGTCCGTCAGTTAGATTATCAAAAAATATTGAACCCGTATTTTTGCTTTTGTCAATTATATAACAAATGATGAAGATATCGCTTGCGACATTTTTGCAAGCAAGTGACCAACGACTCAAATTTTGACGCGCTTTATCTTTGTCATTTTTTGTTTGATTGACAAAAGAAAAAATACGTGTCCATTATTTTTCGATAATCTAACTGGCGGACTAAATATAATTATAATTTTTTTACCCAGGCAACTACCCTATTTCGCTAACATTTCATTTTATTTAAAACCGATATAATAGTCTCTTTTCTAAAATATATTTATTAATAGTCTTATCTTAAGTTAAAGTCTTCTCTCCACTAGACATCATGATCTGCTTAGCCTTTTCCCAGCTATGTTCGAGTCGGCTTCCGGTCTAACCAGATGCAGCCGAATATCAGTATGGAGCGACTGCCTATCTGACCTCCACAACCCAGTTACTGAGTAATACGATACCCCTTGGTAAGACTGGTCATTGGACTTTCGGGCTTCTGACGACCAGTAACGACTGTCCAAGATCCACGAATGACAGCCGAGAACAACGGCTTAACGTGCTTTCGAGGTACGGAGGGGTCTTGGTATATAAATATGGTCACCCAGCCACGGACTAACTGCGGCAACCGTAGCTTAACCTGATAGATTGACCCCTGCGGCTGTTATTGTTTGGCCACAAGCCTCTGTCTCTCCACTAGACAAGGACCACACAATATTTAACTAACTGAAGTTACAGCAACTATTATTCCCGCACATTTCCACAACTATCATAACAAGATTTTATTTCTTGACTTCCCGACACACAATACTAAGATAAGTGACGTTGAGAAATCGGTTTGGAGATCTAATTTCACGGGATGCGACGAAGCGGGACATTGCATTGCTCTGCCCGGTAGTCCCGGCATCACGGGATTCTTTGTTGCTTTACACTCCTCTGCACTTATGGGACAAACATAGTTCTACGACACAGATCTGGGACACAAATTGTTATTTTGCCTGCTGCAAAAAATAAAAAGGTACAATTTTTATAAGGCAGTGAATAGGCTCATAATAAATTAGTGCGCTTTACCATCAACTATTGCATCACTGCTTTCCACCAGGCGGGATCGCAGTCAAGCACTAATTTATACCATTAAAACAAAAATATTATAAAAGCAAAGAATTTTATATGAAAGCCGATCCGATTCAGCAAAAGATCTAATTGTTTAGATAGAAATAGATGAACCGAACTCCGAAACGCTTCTGATCCTAGCACTCATAATAATATTATTATCGTTTAGGTCAGTAAATAATGTTACAATAATTTAATCTTTAATTGCATCCGGGTTAAGATAGCGCATTTGATTAATCCTTTAGTAATTACCCATCAGGAACATCGGACGTGCATTTGGCAGAAAACTGATCATAAAACGCCGAGCTAGTCTTCTACTTTGAAGTTGCCCTTTCTGGAATAGACAGGTGACCGATAGTTACAGCTACAGCGCGATAAGGAATCGTCTCCTACAAGGGAAATAATTGTACAAAATCTAACTTCAGCTGATACACAAGACGGGGTTTAGACGGTTTGTAAGGCTTAAAAACAGATGACTGTTGATATTGAGTCGATAGATATTAAAAAATCATACTACCGTTGGCTCGTATTACAATATGATTGATTTTTTTATTGCTTTACTGCAGGGCAAAGGCCTCATCTCACACAGAGAAACCACGAGCAGTAATCACCACGTTCGTTCAAGACGGGTTGCCGATTTCAGACTTATATTAACTACTGATGTCTGTCTGTGAATGTCGGAAATTATCCCACGGGAACGTGTTACCGGGAAAAGTGTTACTCCATACCATCAGCTGAAAGTCCCGTCAAAATCGGTCCAGCCGCTTTGGAGATTAGCTGGAACAAACAGACAGACAGACAGACAAAAAATTTAAAAAAACATTTTTTGTTTTATAAGTAGTTTCATAATTATGCATAATTAGTAAAAAGCTGATATTTTGATATTACAAACAGACACTTCAATTTTATTTATTTGTATAGATGTATAGATAAGTCCAGGTTTGCTCACGATGTTTTCCTTCACCGACGTCAGCGATGTCAACGATGCAACATGTATAGATGAAAATGTAACATTAGTACTCGAACCCACAACCTTATGCATGAGAGGCGAGGTCTTAAGCACTGGGCCATCATTTTCCAAGACAATACGATTAGTGAATACTCAAAGTAAAATTAAGCTTTTCATACAGCTCGATACACAGGTTAGATATAAAATACAAACTAATTAACGACCATTTTAAAGGCACCCAAACAAAGCATAATGAGATAAGCAGGTATTTACCAGGTAATGTCAAGATAGCGTATAAAATCTACACAAAAGAATTCTGACACCATTCCAAAAATGTCATCTCTTATATTATTGAGCTAAAGTAGAACTAGATTCAATAAGAAAATTAGTTTTCCCACATATAATACTTTTTTTTTCCTGGAAATCATTTGGTATTTTATTCCCTTTAGATTAGGTAAATAATCTTTAGAGACCGACTCAAGGCTATGTCGTCTGGTACAAATTGTATTTTGATACATTTTCTAGATATTCAAGGCTGATTCGCAAAACCGAACAGGCATGAATTTCTTTTTAAATATCGATAGGTTTATACCTACGTAGTGAATTTGTCGAGTATGTAAGTAGTGAAAATAAGCCGAAATGCGCCTTAGTAAAAAAAAAAAAAAACAGAAGACGGTCGTCGTGCAAATGAAAATTAAAGAATGTAAGTCGTCCCACAAATGAAGTCCCGCGGCAATAAGTTGAACTAATTTATTATTATACACCATGTTCCGGACGATATACATAAACTTCGACCAGATGTTCAGACCATGGAAATAAGCATTTTTCACTATGGACACATTAATGAATTCTTATTTTTTGTTAGCTTTCATACAAACTAAATACTTTGACGTAAATGACCCGATATGCATGCCTCTTTATCTCTTTATCCGAAGCATTTGATAGATATCATTTTAAGTACTACTTCCTTTGTTAGATTTAATTTGTAAAAGATATGGAAGCGTTTGCCAAAGTTTATGGATAACGTGAAGAACACTGTGTATAGTTAGCAACATTCCAAAAACAACCCAACTCACCTCACACACCTTTCTCTATTTAAGATTGTGCATTCATTAACCAGTTCCTGTAATACGATGTTGAGATAAACACACTGATTTTGAGAAAAATAAAGATTTATGACTCCGTCGCATACCTGTAGCGCAGCGCCTGCTCGACTTCTTTCTTGAAAGGTAACCATAGAAATGTAAAAAACAACCTATATCTATGGAGGCTACTTATATTTTTGGCATTTTTGGGAACTAAACGTTCCAATCCAAATGAAAGTGTAGCCATCTGCAGATCTATACGTTTTCTGACCCATTTGTTTACATTTTTATTAAATTATTTTAAAACATTTTTGTTTTTCTTTTGAAGATTAGGTACATTTTTATTTTTCTGTGCTACAACTTATCAACCATATTTCGAGGTGTTATTCTATCGTGTGATACACATCCTGCCACGAACGAAGCTAGTTTAGTATGTATTCAACTCACATTCGTATCGGCTGTCACCTAGCTCCTGCGACGTCCACCACCTCCCTTTTTGAATGAATAATGCCGCGTCAAAGTAGCACTGACTTTCGGGGACAGGGGTGACACCTGGATTTATTATTTCCTTAAGTTTTACGCTGTATAATAAATGACACCTTTCTTATTTTATTTATTTCAAAAACTAGCCATCAATTCAAATCAAACCATTTTTTTATTGGAACATTCACAGGCAGTGAATGTTCTAATTATCTTAATATATATAATTCTTCTGTACGTTTGTTTGTCACCTAACTCCTCCTAAACGGCTGGACCGGTTTGGATGAAATTTTGTGTGTATATTTCAATGGGTCCTGGATGGTTTGAAAATACAAATGGACCCGGTTGGGCAGGACGACGTCTGCTGGGTTCGCTAGTATATTATAATTAATATATTATGTTTTGAATAAAGCTGTCATGACATGGAATTTTTTATTTATAAAATCCCCTAAACTTGATCTGATTTTTATTTTCACGACAAGGAGCTTTGATACTATGACAGACTGAGTCATCCAAAGATTGTCTTTAAAAGATTGCTCTTAGCGATAAGACCGCCAATGGAGTCACCCTTTGTAAAATTTGTGCAATGTGATAAATCAACCTACTGTTTTAATTGGATTGTAATGAATATTACGATGCCATTGAACGTTTTCCGGAACCCATGCTGTGATGGTCTTAGCCCACAATGCATCCGACATGCGGCGAACGTGTCCGGCCCAAGCCCATTTGAGCTTGGCTGCTTTTTGGGTGACAAAGCTTTTCCAAACTAAATTCTGCATAATCTTTGCCTTATGTATGAAGAACCTGACGGGTTCTTCATCTGGATGTTTAGAATGTTCTTTTCTATCTAAAGTAATATTAACTTGGTTATCAGAATTTGAGATATAAGATTCATTTTTTAACCAATGCAATTCGAGGTTATTTCTGTATTTCCTTGGAGACTCTGCCACCCCTATAGGGAACCCACTCGCTCCAGTTCCGCAGCGCTATGATTGCAGACGGCACTCTATACCAAATTTCCAGGTTTTACGCATTCAAACAATGGCCGATGTTTCGCCAGACTATATTCAAGACGTTCACGATGTAATAATATCACCCTTTTCATTAAAATTACTAAATATAATTAATCTTGTCAGAGTTCTATTCAGAGTATTCGATAGTAAATTGAAGTCGCCAATATTCAGCAGTTTTTGAAACAATAAGGTTGTTGGCAATGAAAATGTAAATAGCTATTGAAGGAGAAAAGTGATTTTCTTGCCATTTTGTTGATAATTTTCGGTTGATATGGTCACAACAGGATGTTTGTCTACAGTAGGTAGATATAGTGACAATCAGAACTTCTTTAAAATAAATCCAAATTGATGTTTTACTTTTGAACATCATCGCAACTTTTCTTAATGTTTATGTTCTGCAATGGGCTTTAGTTGTATGCCCAGATCTTATTATGTCTAACTAAGCGTCTACAATCGATTGAAAGGCTTCCTTTTATATGAAACTAGCTGCGCCCTGCGGTTTCACCCGCATTCTTTTCGTTCCCGTTGGAATATTGGGATAAAAAGTATCTTATGTGTTCTTTCTCGTTATAAACTATCTGTGTGCCAAATTTCATCCAAATCCGTTCAGTACTTTTTGCGTGAAAGAGGAACAAACATCCATCCATCCATCCATTCATTCATCCATCCATCCATTCATCCATCCTTACAAACTTTCGCATGTATTTATAATATTAGTAGGATTTAAACATCTACCAACTTCTGCCTTCGTCCGCGTGAAATTCAGTCATCATATCGCCTACCCGCACTATTAGGTACTTCATTTTCGCTTAGCGTTCTTTCAGACTTTTTTTTTTGTTTTTCTGGGCTCCTAAGAGTCATATGCGTGATGTTAGATAGCCTCAAGAATTTGGCTAAAATTTCAGAAATATTTTTTCAAAACCGAATGGTAGTTCCATATACTAGCGGGTTCAAACCAACAAACAAACTCTTCAGCTTTATTAAAAGGTATTAGTAATATAGATTCTTGTATTTGTTAAAGAATCGGCTAACAGCAAATCTACAGCAATATCACACAATACTAGCAACTATTTGCTTCTAAAAGGATTTGTCACAGACTCAACCTCCAAATAACATGCTTAAGCAATTATTTGTTTAGGTAATTACAAGTACGAAGTGGCTAATAAACATAAAATGACGATTAGCTATCAACAACGTTTACTCTTAACATTACCGGAATGTAAACTGGACTTAAACCTTGAACCCTTATTTTTGCCTACGTGTTAGCCATGCAGATCTTTACACTGTAATCTTATGTCGCATTTACTTGTAATGAAGAAATATGGCGTGATGTTCTTACTTTTGTTTGATTTAACAACGGCATAGTGAGTCAGTAACAGAATGGTGTATGGCATTCTGTACCTTGTCTTGTCTTCCCTCACAGTTTTCAAGTAGTCTTCCCATTTTTGAAATGGTCTTTCGACCAATCCATCATTCATTTTTCATTTCTGCAGGAGGGACATGGAGAAGAAAACCTCACGATCGTATGCTATAGAAAAGTCTGGGGGAGACCTATGCTAAAGGCAAAGGAATCTGGAGCATTTCAGAAGGCCAATTCTCGTAATTTAAAAGTTCAAAACCCAGTCGCAATCTCATCTCAGCGACAAACAAATGTCAAAAACTTGTCTAAATATAGGGAAATTAGAAGTATTTTTTACAGATTGAGACTGAGATCAGACTGTGAACGTTCTTAAAATTACGAAAATTGCCCTTCAGATGTCTAAACCTTTAATTTAAATAAATAAAATTGTTAAACTGTTTTAAGATGGCCAATAAAGGCTATTTTGAAATTGAAATTGTGAGTCAGTTCGTTAATTAATGTAAGAATTTTCAAAGACTAGCGATCGGCCCCTACTTCGCACGGTACGCATATGGAGTAAGAGGTAATGTTTATGATCTCATTAAATCATACCTCACAAACAGAAAACAGTTCACTGAAATAAAAAAGCTAAATCTTGCAACAAAAACTGAAGAAGTCTATGCTTCAGAAACAGGAACTGTTCGACTGGGTATTCCACAAGGCACTATTGTAGGCCCATTATTCTTCCTCGTTTTTATAAATGATATGCCTTCCGTGTTAGACCATGAAACCATACTTTTTGCAGACGACAGCACTGTTTTATTCACAAATAATAATTCCAATAATCTTGAAAATGACATTAATCAATCTTTGACTTCCATAATGAATTGGATGAATAAAAATAATCTTAGGTTATGAATTTCCGAATAAGAACCAGCCGTATCCCCAACCCCCCCCCCCCCCCCTTTAAATATTAGATATATTATGTACAGAATAACATAGCAGAAACCAAAGTGACAAAATTTTTAGGATTAAATATTGATAATACAATTAATTGGAAAATACATGTTGATGAATTATGCAAAAAAAAACTAAGTCAATATTCATATGCACTCTACAGATTAAGAAAGGTGGTCAATAGGGCAGGGTTATTAACAGCGTATCACGGATATGTAAGTTCCACTCTCCGATATGGCTTAATATTTTAGGGGAAAAGCGTAGACAAGGAAAGAGCATTCAAGGCTCAAAAACGTTGTATCAGGTCTATGTTTAATCTGCATCGACTGATTCTTGTCGGCTATTTTTCATAAACCTTAGAATACTACCATTACCATGTTTGTTCATATTCGAATGCGCGGTATTTGTAAAGAGCAATATTCACTTATTTGAATTCCGTAGCCGAATACGCCATCGGGATAAATTGTGCACAATCACGAGCAAGACACGTTTTCTGCAGCAAAGTGTATTGTGGGTTGCTCCAACAATATTTAATAAAATTCCAAAACATATTAGAAGCATCCCGGAAATTAAATTATTTAAAAAAAAACTGCATGACCTGTTAGTCGATAAATGCTATTACTGTTTAAAAGACTTTATGTCAGACAAGCCCCTTTAAATTATATTTTGACCAATACCATGGTGCAGTCAGTGCTGCTTACTATTAATTTTAAGATGTTTAACTGACCTATATTTTGTGTATATTTGTTGTTGTTTTATTAGATTGTAACTACTCACCTAACTAGTTAATTTGATTTTTCCTTAAATTGCAATTGTAATGTTATTGTTTTTTTTTTCTTTCTTTGTTTTTCTTTGTAATTTATTAAAAGAGTAATGTTAAGTTCATAAATAATAATGTTAATAATTTGTATTGTATGCCCAAAAGGCAGGACATAGCTGATCAACATCACTAATTCTTAACACCTGTATCTATTTCTGTACCTATGATCCACAATAAACATGATTGATTGATTGATTGATTGACGGTTTTAACGCCTTGACTAAATATCCATAATTATATATTCTATGTAACTTTTATATCACCTAATATATTATATACATAAAACTTCCGGAATAAATTCACTCAAAATGAAGATGCAAACCGCATAAAAATCTGTAGTAAAGTTGAGAAGAACAACACGGTCACACAGACATACGAAAAGCGACTTTGTTTTATACTATTTATAGATTCTATTGATATTAAACAAAGGAGCAGCAACAGGATTGCTGTCTATAAAAGTTACAAAGGAAAATATTTGTACGACCTATAAGATCTGGATGGTCCAGTATGTGACAAAATAATATCAAGGCTTTCCATAACATGGTTTGAGGAACCTGCCATGAAGATGTTGAAACAAAACTATAAGGAATATGCCCTGCGAGCTAATTTTTTCACGAACTTTACGCTGACATTTCAACCATAATGAAATAAACTTACCAATACATTGACCTTTAATCCCAGCTCGCAGTTTCTATTCTAAGAACCCTTGACCCAACATCAGATATAATCCAACGAACAAGTAATAAAGTTCTTATCTACTTACTTACTTCTATAGATACTAATCCGATCTTCTTATTCCTTTTCATTAAGCTTTTTATACGCAGGATTTACTGAACCCAAAAGTCAGCAACAATGAGATCATTCAATCCTTAGTGTGCTCATCTTTTCAATACAAACCCTCTTCAAAAACCCTCTGTAACAATGGAGGATCCGAGATGTTATTCAGTACATGTTACCTACATCTGTTTCCGTGGTATATAACATAACAAATATATGACATGTATAACACGGAAGTGACGTGTCGTAAGAGAATTTCATCTCTCAAATTTCGACTATGCCTGGGAGATCCTTTGATGCAAAATACGAAATTTCGTGACGTTTCGAAAATCAGTAATGCCATTCTTTTGTTGAATTTCCAACGGAATCTTACTGGAATAGTAATTTTGTTTTAGCTCCACGCCAAAGAGTAGTGTTGAATCCCAACAAACGGTATTGGGGATTTGCCGGGTGATAGATTTTCAGTTTAACTTTTCATGGCTCGGGACTGTAAACCGTTAATACATATTAGAGTGCACTATCGTAGCTTCGTTAAAGTTTACGTTGGAAGTCGGTCATAGCTATTTGGTCTCCAAAATTTAAATTGGGGTCTATAACTTGGGAAATGGATTAAAGAGGCCTTTCAAATATCTTCTATGTTTCGGCTACGAAGCTTTTGGCATTAGTGAACTTCTGTTCCGAATTCGTCTCTTCTTGCGGTTGCGGTTGTTTCGTACTGTTGTTGATTAGTTTAGTCATCCATAGATTACATTGTTTTGTAAAATCGACTGATGACTTCCTTAGGACAAACCTACTGATGGAATAAAGGGTTTTAAGACTGCCAAATGTCATTTTAGTATTATATGTTACAATGGATTATGTGTATGTCTAAAACTAATAAAACCCTTACATCTTACAGGCTACGAGGTGCTGTCGACAGGTCCGGCGCTGGTCATCCAGTTCACTGCTAACTCCGCCACGCCTGGTCAGGGGTTCGCGGCCACATTCCTGTTTCAACCGCCCCCTGATTCAACGGCTGCTGGTTTGTATTATTATCTGAATGTGTGGGTGGTTTTCTTTTTCATGAAGTCGAGCAAAACTTGAGATCAAGATATTTTTATATCTGGATTTCATCTTATCTATACGGGGTTAAATTAAATTAGCTAGCAAAACTCTTCAGACGTTATGGGTATCGATATATATACACGATTAAATAAAAATAAAAAAACTTGATGTTTTTTTCTTAGGGGTCGATACTCATCGTCTGCAGAGTATCGCAAGCTAAGTTAATTTGACCCTGTAAATAGGTAATGAAGGAGTTCACAAACTATTCGTTAGTTGTAAGATTGAGGCATGCATGATATCGTGCTCTAAAGTTATTTACTATTTATTTATCTTTAAGTCAGGCACATTACCTATAATTTTGTTAGTGTTACTTAAAACTATGTTAGTATAATTATCTAAGACATACAGATAAACACACAAGGAACAATAATAACAACCAATATAATTTACGCGAGTTTTGATATTGACGAAGTTAATACAATTAATTCTAATGCACCATACATATTTAATGTGAAGTGTTATTTATGAAGTGAACACGGAAAAAGATTTTGTAAACACTTACTTATTTCTTCATTAATACGCTACGTAAAGGGCCAACCTTTACTTTGTCAATCAAACCATAAACCATACACCAAAACGTTCAATGCCAAACAAATTAATTTAATTAAAATATCATTTAATTTAATAGCCAAGCAAATTCAACCACCATGAAACTCAAATCAATCAATACCTCCATAATTAGTTATATCAAGTCTAAGATTCATCAATTTAAGATATGGACTTTGGCAATGTTGTGGTACATTTCTGAACCGTCACCGTCCCACTAATGAACGGGAACGGTTCAAACTGAACAGTTCCAACTATGTTGGTTAGTTTCAACCTCAAGTTACTCTCAACTCAATGAGAACTTAGAACCGCAATTTGCCCAATCAATTAATATTGATCTCTATTCACTATTGTGTAGATACTAACGTTTGTAGAATTTTGTATGGTACCTATTAGTTTAGTTTGAGGTGATCCATTTTGAATTAGTTGGCAGGTTGATTTTACTCATACAGGTTATAAATAAGATCTTATAAAAAAAATAGGTACTTTCAAAGTTGTAAACGTAAGAAGTACATTTGTTGTACAGCCTCAAAAAGATGTACATATATTTTTATGTCGCAGCCAACTAGCTTAATTAGCCTTTCAGTTTAATGCCATATACTTAATAGCCTTTCAACTAAACAGCGCCGTTCAACTAGCGGCCTGGTTGATATTCAGCCAGCGCGTCTAATACAACATTTAATGAACTGGCTGGATGATGCTTAGGCCATTTATATACATCGACAAGAATTCAACAATACATCTACAATACCCTTTTGACTGTCTTTTTATGATTCAAGTCAAAGTCAAATTATTTATTTCAAATAGGCACATAAAGACACTTTTGAACGCCAAAAATTACATTAAAATAAAATTGATTCTAGTCGCCCCTTCCAAAAGATAGCTTTCGTATTGAGAAGAATGGGCATGAAACTCCACCGTTGTTTTGAACCCATCGAACCCACCGATTCTCTACATTACATCTTTTTGAGGCAGGCGGTACCTACTTAGGTACAACATAGTGTACTTGAATGAGGGTAATTCGTTTGCATAGGTTATTTATTTCTTCAGCCTTGTTTAGATGAACTGTGGATCATACTGATTAGATAGTGTTAATAATGTAGGATTCACCCTTGATTACTGCCCTTTAGATCTGTGAGTCATGAATTCATGGTTTCATCAAGTTATCTAGTTACGTCAAAACTATCTATGTATATATTCCTATTTTTTAGTTTTACCCATAAAAAAATCTTAAATTATGGTAAAAAACCGACCGAGTGTGTCGAACCACGCACAGTGAAGGGTGCCGTTGTTGCGATTAATTTGTCTCAACTTAACATTGTAGTTGAAAAACATGTTTTCCCATACATCGATACACGTCACAATCAATTCTGCAACTGTGGTACCTCCACGTGTTCCTGAGAAAAAGGTCTTGACAGACTGACAGTCACAGACAGAAGGATTGAAGGATAACGAAGTGATCCTATAAGGGTTCCGTGTGTTTTCCTTTTGAGGTACGGGACTCTAAAACTGAACCTTTTGCATTTATTTTTGGTAGCCACTTATTCAATATAAATTGGAGTGAATTCGTAACGAGGGACTCATAAATGTGTCGGCTCCAGTTAAATTTTCGAGTGCCAACACAGGTACCTAGGTAGGTACTATGAATAGGAATTTTGGCGGTTGTCCAGCCGACCTCTTGGTACCGCTTATTAAGATTGCAATCGCACGTCTCACCTGATACTGTTGCATAAGATTCAAATGTCTCATAAAGCTGCCTGCTTCAAAATTCCTCGGTGAAGTTGAAATAAACAAATAAAGTACTCTAGGTACCTACAGCAGTATAAACGAAATAAAAACTTATTACAAGTATCACAATTCAATATAATAGATATGTGACCTCTGGCCATGGTTAGAACTCACAAAATGTTTAATATTCTCCCAGGTATGTTGAATCGTGAATGAACGATGCACAGTGCATCTTTTATTGATTTTTATTAACTAGTAAGTTATTAGATTATCTTATATAATATCATAAGAAACTATTATTTCCATGCAGAATAAATTTACAACACTGTGCAGCTTTACAAAATGTATGCCAGCGCCATCTAGCGAAAACCGTTTACACTTTTAAGCCTGTGTGCTTACTAACTTATTATGAATTTCACTCACCGATCCACCGGGTGAACCCACCAATGTTTTCTATGTATGTCGCTGGCTGAACATAGATGGCACTGTTTAAAAAAAAATAGTTTTAAGCCAAATTATTTGTTTCAGATTCAGATCGACTACTTAAGCTGAGTTTTGGCAAAGCTTTCGAGTCTCTGGGGCCCGAAGTAAGCGCCACAAGTAAGTACAACCTTCTTTCGTCATCATTTATTCAGTACTGTTCAATATTATATAGGTAAGTGCGTGCAAACAGCAGGTATCCACGTACAATAAGCTGTCTAATCCGTACCTTCGGGAATTTTATGTTTAGCAGGCGCTAGAATTTTATGTGGGTTTTATTAATTGGATCACGATTCAACGGGATTAAAACAATACATTGTTGTATTCAATTAGGCGAGCTGAAGTATTTAAATTGAACAACAATATTAAATCCAATGGAACGGCTTTCGCTATTTAATCCATATTTGGTATTTGTTTTGCAAACAACGTTTTATCAGTAAGTACGAGTACGACTTCTGCTTTTCGCTGCTACAATCATAAAATGGTGAAAAGATGAATTAATTAACGATAACGATGATAGTTTTTTTTTAATATATGCCCCAACACTGTTGATGTTATAACACAGCATCAAGCACCTGGCATGTTTCAATTTAAGTATCATAAAAAAAAATTACAGGAACAAATTGTTCTCTCGTCCTCATAATGTTTAGCAAATCATGCAGCTTCTTCGAGGCAAGACACTTTACAGGATGTAAAAAGACCCATCACATAGCCGTCAACTACGCACTCTGTACCCCAAATTAAGTAATATTACACAAAAATAATTGCGGGGTAACGACTTTTAGTAGGTAGTGTGCAATGTAACACACGCAAAACATTGTGCACATGGGTGCATGCAGCGGTACAGGGGTTGTGGTTGTATTTAAAGTGGTGTTATAACATTAAAAACCTGTTTTCGTAAAAAAAAGTCAGTAAAAGTGGAATTTAGACCTTCAATACCTCCGTAATCAGAAGGTTTCCAGGTATGGTCCAGTACTAAAATATGATTACAATGACGAGGAGTACAAGTAACTATCGGCTTCGTTTTACACCCGTTACGTATGTACTAAATTCTTCTTTGAATATTAAAAAAAAAATGTAGGAGCTCTAAGAAGGTACACAAAGCAATGGGTAATGTAAAAATACTTTACTACTTAATTTATTAGTGTAGTACCCACATGTGAAAACGACACTTTTAACATTGAGACACCAATTTTCTATGCGCAAATTTGTTTAATAAAAATAACAATATAAAATCTAAAACTATTATCAAACTAAAATATAGCCGTCAGTAAAATATAGCGTCGAAAAATTCATTCGCATCGCTGTCGACTGGAATATACCCAAGAGAATGGTGGCGTTGCCACGATGTATGGCAAAGCTTACCCTCTGACAGAGGTAAAAGCCAGCCCTTGGGCCTACGGAAACTGTCAGCCAGCCGTTTAAGGGACTTTCATTGAAAAGACCATGAGTACTCGGACCCCACGGCCTGCGGGTTTCAATACCAAACGGCTTGAAAATATAGGGTGGCAGGGACATCGACGTGCAACCTGCTACCATGGATTCAGTATATGATTTTGAACCTCTTTTCTCTTGACCTCTCTAAAAACAAAGGTGATTAAAAAAAATGCAGTTTGACCGCGTAGGGATTACACTTTTCTATGAAACAGCCAATTATTTTTTGATAACAGACGAAAAATTTCTACGTTAGGAGTCTGGAATCGTGTGTTGAAATCATAGTTATAGTTTGCGCGGCACTGTCCTAGATTACTACTTTTCTTAATTTTTAACTTCACAAAGGCCGAGTCGTCTAGATAGGTACTGCACTTAATTGATAATTAACAAGTACTTTGTGATGAAATTAATTCTGTCATATTCTTGATGCAACACTGAAGTGCAGAGTTGCAAAATTTTGAAAACTATAAAATTGACTGAATTTAATTTTAACTTGAGCCACTGGAGCGACTGGTGTTTTTATCACAGAGCAATATAACTTAGCTTTGAACAGTACTTTACCTACTTTGAACACTTCTTCTCATTTTCGTATTAAAGTTCTACCTATAGTTTTATTTTATGTTTATTTTGCGGTGGATATCCTCATGGACTTCCTCCATCGTGGGGGTGACAGAGAGATATTACCGGCTAAATGTAGGTATTCAGAGAATTCACTTTCTGTATAGACTTGAAAAGTTTTGATTAACAGCTCGTTAACAATAACAAAATTGACTTTGTAAATGAAGGCATTGTAAGTTATATTTTTATAAAGAAATATCTTAGTAATTGTAGCTGTAGCCTTTGATACATAAAGCATTCTGTCTCATTACTTCCAATCGAGTAAAAACTTACAAAAAGTCGAAGTACTGCGTGAGATTCGAACACACGGCTCACTGATTCACGCATCTATCTGCATGGGTCATCTTGACTCATATTATAACGTTGAAATTGTGAACTACGACGACAATGTGTTTATTTTCTTGAAACTAGAAGGACGTAAGTCAAATTAAACGTCAAGCTATTGCTTTGTGAGATTGCTTGGACTTTTGGTCGACACTGTACCTATGTAGGTATAGCTATTTATACTTACATATGTAACAGACTACGTGAATTTGGTTTCCTTTGTAATTAGAAAGCTCATCATGCGGATAAACAATCGCGTTACGAACTCCCTTAATTAAATCTATAATAACCCTTTGATCCTTTCAACCACATCTTACAGACGGGCCTCACTTATGTACCAGTCAGGCTCAAAAATACTTATACATAAATATCGACAACAATTAATTTAATTTCTACTTAACTCAACTCAACTCGACTCAAATCATTTATTTCAACAAAACCATTTACAGGCACTTTTGAATTGTCCAAATTAAATAGTCGGCTAGTTAGTCAGAAAGTTGAAGCTAGTTGCCCATTCCAAAACGTAGATCTCTATGGAGAAGAACGGGCAAGAAACTCCAAGGACACTCCTTTAAATCAAGATATTATTACAAAATCCTGGGTATGTTATTCTTATTGCTTCTATACAGGGTTATTTTTTAAAGACCAGCCAAATTTAAGGATGTCGTACAGACCATCAAACTGAGCAACTTTCTCCATGGGACAAATAGCGTAATCATCATTGATTTTGATTTTGATCAGCACCACCCAGCTCAACCATTTTGTAGGGCACCGAATGATCCAATACACGCGCCACCATCAGTGAGATATTTAAGTGAGCATGACATATTCTCAACTGCCATGCTCTTTCAAGTCAACATCAAAATATCATAAAAAACGGATCCATGGTTCTTACATTTACAAAATCTAAAAAATGCTTCTAAATTATACAAAACTATAGTTTACAATTTATATAAGACATGAGAAAAAAGAAACTACCAAACAGGAAGAGGCATTTAATATTGAAATATTAAGAATTAAATCTTGATTGAATAAAATAAACATTAAGTTCATAATGTCAGAAACACCAAAAAAAAAGAAAAAAAAAAGGGGGAAGCATCTCTTCCAAATATTGAAATTGTGATCAACTAGTGAGCCCAAGTACCTGTGGAGCAGGACCAGCATTAAGCCAAGCATTTTTATCTACGATATACTCATCCAACTTATAATATGCTTGTCTAGACACATAGTGTGCGTTTAATGCATGTTTTAAATTTCTTCTCATTTAGTTGAGTTTGAGTTGTTTTTGGTATTATAACATTTTCACAGTACCCCATAAAAGAACTTTTTACTTTAGACAATCTGAAGCGCGGTTGATCTACTTTGTTCCTATTCTTACTGTTAAAATTATGCCTGTCACTTATCTTACTAAAAAGATGGTACTGAAAAGGTTTTCGTATATATATTGACAAGGAACCGTCATGATGTTAATTTTTTTAAACAGTTCCCTTGGAGATTCGCGTCTGCTGAGATTGTAGATGGCCCTGATAGCCCTCTTTTGCAGAATGAAAATAGAATCAATATCTGCAGCCCGTCCCCACAGCAAAATACCGTAAGACATGATGCTATGGAAGTACCTAAAATAGACCAGTCTCGCGGTGTCCACGCCTGTTAATAGACCGATTTTCCAAACAGCGTAAGCGGCTGAACTTAGCCGCTCTGCATGTGATGTTAGGTGAAGACCCCAGTGCAGCTGTGAATCAAGCGTGATGCCCAAGAAAACCGTGTTTTCGATGAATTCAAGTATCTCCCTATTCAATACAACGTGACATTCACTGCTTCTAACATTCGGTAAAGCGAATCTAATGCATTTAGTTCTTTTCTCATTTAATACTAAATGATTTACAGTAAACCAATTATGGACCATAAGCACAGCATTATCTGCGTCGTCAAGCTCCTGTGCACGTCTCCCTACCTACTTTAAAAATCAGTGATGTGTCATCACCAAATAACACCATTTGTGGTCGGTTAATAAATGAGGTAAATCATTTATATATACTAAAAATAGGAACGGCCCCAATATTGAGCCCTGCGGTACACATTTTGACTTTTAAATCTTTCTTCTACAATCTTTGTTCCATAATATTGTATCAATGTGTAGACAGATACAAAGATTGTGCAGGATATCGAACCATTTCATCGTTAAGGGCCAATTACAATTTACAATTACATAACATGATTTATGGGTTTTTTTTTTTTTTTTGTTGATGGGAAATCATCAAATAACTCCTCCCGCTCTGGGTGGAGCAGAAGGGAGTGTCAGACTCTTACTGACTAAAACCCACCCGTGTTCCTTCCTTAGCCCTTTATGTACCAGGGCAGCGGTAACCCTTTCGGACGATCCCGCTACCCCGGCAGGATGATTTATGGGTGAGGAAGCCTGTGTCCCAGCAGTTGGAACGTTATAGGCTGATTATGCTAAATTTGTAACCCCATTGAATCCATGAATGTTTTATTAGAAACTAACCTTTAACTTACAACTTTCTGCGTGACATTACTACTATACAATGCAATTTTTTTTTAGACGCAAAAACGTGTTCAAGTTCCGTATTTGCTTCTTACAAATGTCTTGCTTTGGAGACAGAGGCTATATCGGGTATCTACCTGTAAGTTCAATTTTCCTGTCTAATTTGTTTTTGTTCCTGCTGGTCTAGTTCTAATATAAACGATCTATCTACTTAATAAAAATTACTGGCAGATAACGTACAACCAAAACCGCTGGGAACTGGAACACGTAAGGAGGATAGCATAGGAGCATGAAATTTTGCGCACGCAAGGATTTTTGGAAATCTGTCCTAAAGGGATAACAGTTTGCATGGAAGTTCATCATTTTTACTGATAAGAAATCCCATCGGACTTACGACTTCTATCCTAGTAAACTTTCATTATTATTATTACTATATTGTTAAGCGTTACCGTCCGTTGATAAAATGGACCCATCATCACTGCCGTTATTAAAACCCATGGACCTTGGCAAAGGGGTGTGATTGATCAAATGGCAACCCGACGCCACATAATCTATCTATCTGTCTTCTCTTATACATGATTGATATATTGTTATTTTATGTTATAGCTACAACTATCCGTATACAAGTGGAACTAAATAATATTACCCTTTCTTTTGTACCGGTACTGATAATTCATTTAATCGTTGATCAAAATATTATATCAGCTTAATTGTTAACAGACTGTACTTTAACTTCTTTTTTCTTGTGGTCCCAAAATACCACTCAAAACGAATTATTGCATTTATATGTGGCATCCGGGACCGCGTTCCCAGTCCCAAAAGCCCCCCAACCTCCAAATTCATCACCAATACTAGTTTACGCTCTGCTCTCATTTTTACTTAATCATTCTTCACCGGAAATTCACGGAATTGTAATTAACCAATATCAAAGTATGAAAATGATATCGCTTCCCAATATAAACTCTTGGCTCCTTTGTAGTTAGAAAGAAACCTTTTCTTTCGAGGCATAAAATAACTTCTTACAGAAAATTATAATTTTTTATTCGTTCTTTCTTATATTACGCCATCACATTTATAATCACACATGGGTACTGTGACAAATCAAACAACGTTATGATTTCTCTACCTATATTCCAAGCGAACGTACATATATACAATATCACTCCCGTTATATTATCGCAGTTAATTCTGTACTTTTTATGAAAATAGTCTACTTTTACAATGTTTGTAAATATGTGAGCACCATGTATCTATCACATAATTAACTTGTAGGACATGGTTGAATTTTTAATTTTATACCTATTGTGGTATAGTAATTTTATTTTATATTAGGTACATCGTATTCACACATTATTATTATATAATTAATATATGCAAAATATTCTAAAACATTTTAAAAGAGTAATGGTGGAATTTCTTGCCCATTCTTCTCCATACGAAAACTACCGCTGTTAGAAAAATTCGTAATTTAACTGATATAGAGACAGCCCGTTTAGTGTACTTTAGCTATTTTCATAGTGTAATGTCGTACGGTATTCTATTGTGGGGAAATACCGCTGATATTCAGACTATCTTTGTTTTGCAGTAGCTGTTCGATCAATTTATAAATTAGGTCCGAGACACTCGCTCAGAGATAAATTTAAAGAGATTAATGTTATGACTGTGCCTTCTCAATATATTTATGAAAATCTTTTATATGCCCATAAAAATATAAAATTGTTTAAGAAATACAGTGATATCCATGATATAAATACTAGGAACAAACACAAATTTGTTGTACCTACAACAAGGCTCAAGAAGATATTTGCCTCGTTCAGATGCCAATGTATACGCTTTTATAATAAAATTCCAAGCCCCGTTCAAGATCTAAGCTTTAATAAATTCAAATCATTCATTAAACGTAAGTTGTGCCAGAAAGCCTTTTATACCGTTAAGGATTATATCGAGGACAAAAAGGCTTGGGTTTGAGCTGCTTCCAATTTTTTACATATTGGATGTTTTTATATATTTTTTTTCTGTTTTGTTGTTTTTTTTTTTTATATACACTTTGACATTAATGAATTTTATATATATACTATGACATTTGCTTTCTTTGTAAAGTATTTTATTATTTTAATTATTGTGAATGTGAAGACTATGTGGGTCATTTTATTTAGATTATTTTTCTCTCTGTTCTCTTAGTTTTTGTCATGATCTGGCAGTTTGAGTAATTAATGTGGCCTATCCAAATGTCCTTTCTTTGGTATTGTTCGTCGAATCGTTGAGCTCCTTAAGTTTTGAGTTGAGCTGCACGATTTCTGACAAATTCGTGCACTGACTGGACAGGTCCTCTCAAGCTGTGTGGTTCTTTCCTCAAAAGACCGTCTGAGACATCGACCTACATGGTCTCCATATGATCTGACCAAGATTATGTCTGGACTTTAAAAGAGACTGTGACCTCTGAGTTTGTTTCGGCCTTTCTTCTCAGACTAGTCAGATAGGAAACGCCGAACTCATCTAGTTTTAAAATATGATTGACGTGTAAAAGTGTTTGTACAAACCTACTTAAAAAATAAAATCATTTATCATTTATCATTACCATTTGGAAGAAGCGACTAGAATCAATTCTATTTTACTGTAATTTTTGACGCTCAAAAGTGACTTTTATGTGCCTATTTGAAATAAATGCTTTGACTTTAACAGTGTTCGTCCAAACAAAATCCTAATACAAATATTTGAAATGTCATTCTAAACTCGCCTGACTTTTCGAATTCAACCAGCGTATTTGATTACCAGCCTGGGCTACATAAGGTTGACTTTAGCAAACAACCTTTACAGAGTACCTACACGTCGACTAGCTGGGGTATTTAGTTACAAGTAGGCACACAGCGTAGGAGAAGCCATGCTCCTCATTAAGAGAATCGATAGTTGCATCCCTTTGACAAAAGACTTGAAACTAGTGAATTCATTTGGAGCAGAATATGAAGTAGGAACTGCTGTACTAGCACTGTAGTTAGGTATGACATACATTACACAATGGCAGCCTTACTAATAAAGGATTACCCACGACATATACCGGAGTTATAATGCTTACTCTACCAATAAAAGATATTCGACAGTTCAGTTATCTGTTATAGCAGGAGTTGTTATTGTATGAGAAATTACACAACTGTTATTTTTATCGCCTTGTATTTGGTATATTGAAGGTGTATTTACTGTACTTTATTATTTTCCTCAGCCAATGCATTTGTAAAACGTAATAATTATTATCATGGACTAATAAATTTTGGTGAGCAAGCGTGGTGATCAATGCTCATTCTCAGTATGAAAAGTGCTGATGTGTAGAGAGCAGTGGTCGCCCAGCAGTGGCCTTGCTTTACGAGTTGACCTACAACTTCGTGGGTTCGAACCCAGACAGACGATGTACTTTAAGTAAATTACATATTTCATCACCACTGTTCTGTTCTGGAACCAAAAGATTCGAAGACATGTGACATCCACCAACCTGCACTGGGCCCGCGTGGTGTATTATGGCCTACTTCCTCGAGGAGGCCTGTGTCTCAGCAGTCGGAACATTAAAAGATGATTAAAGTACAGTAATGCTTACTGCACTTTAATTTTTATTTTTTTCTTCCAATTCAATTTAAATTTTGGCGTATGAGCAAGCGTGGTGATCAATGGTTATTCCTTTTATGTATGAAAAGAGGCCATTGCCCAGAGTGGGACAATAATAGGCTGGAAAAAAACAACATATAAAAGACGGGAAGTTTTATGTAAAGAGAACATATTAAGACCTATAACTTTACCATGATAGTTTTTGATACCGTATCTTTTGGCGAATTGTATGAAACCTCAGAAGTTTCCTCTGAAGACTCTGAACTCCATCAGTGATAGGGCTTTATCACACTAGCGAGTTGCGAGCGAGTGGAAAGCGGGGCGAGTGCGCAGCGAGCTCGCCGCGAATTCGCAACGTGTGCGCGGCGAACACGCCGCGGTGCGCAGCAAGCTCGCCGCGGGTGGGCAGCGAGTTCGCGATGTACGATCCGCGTTTTTGCGTCGTATTTGCCGCGCACACGTTGCGAATTCGCGGCGAGCTCGCTGCGCACTCGCCCCGCTTTCCACTCGCTCGCAACTCGCTAGTGTGATAAAGCCCTTACAAAAGTTACTGTACTACTTCCCAATTTCTCAATTGCTCTACCTCCCAGAAACAGCAAACCACAATCCCAAAGCCTTCGCAAATAAACATTCAACTGTACTATGACGTCACAACACACTTTACGAATGCATCCCTGTGCAAGTAACTGCGGCGTATAAAGTATACAAGGAAAGCTTAAATAAATAATCAAACGAGCTGCAGTGGCCAGCGTTACTCACACTCAGAATGGGGGCCAAGGATTTGTGGCACAACAACGGTTTGAATCTTTCATGAGAGTTCTTTTAGGTTTTTTAAAAGAGTTTCGTTGTGTGATGTTGTACGGTGATTGACTGAATGGTGAATGATGCATCTAATGTATAATGTACAACAGTACCTACAGTCCGTGCATAGTATTACACCTCTGATAGCAGCAACCTAACAACAACCTTATAGTCACAAGAATAGTGACCACATTTATTTTGACATACTTGTCAGTGGTAGAAACCCAACAGCAACTTTATAAGTATGAGAATAAAGATCACTGTGATTTGGACAGTGATGCAAAATCAGAGGTAATATAACTGTACAATGTTCTTTTGCGCGTGGTCTAAATTGGAACTAACACTGCCATCTTGTTTTGTCAATACAATTTGTATGTCAATTTTACAGTTTACCAACAACGCCCCTGTCGCTATCAATGTGATTCAGGCGCCAAAATATCCTTGTAGTATTTGTAGTTTACTGTTGAAGTTCATCGGGGTAATTGCGCTAACACTTAGGCCTCATTTACGGAGACGCTGGGCGTCGCGCGTCGCGTGCGGCGTGGCGTCTCGCGGCGCGTCGTACGATTTTCTGTTTAAGGAGCGGCGGCGCGTCATGCGGCACTTATCATCGCACGCGTAAACACAAACGTATGGCAATATAAGACGTTGTTCATAGAGACGCGGGGCGGGAAGCGTGGCGGTGCCCGTCGCTGCGCCCGCGGCGAATCCTCAAGCGTGTAGCAAAGCACGCGGCGGGCAACGCTGCGGCGCACGCGGAATACTCAATGAAACCGACCAGTTTTAGGTTAGCGGAAGATAGGAGCGCAAAATAAATTAATTAGTAATTACTAATAATTAATTAATTAATTATAAATTAATTGCGTTCTGCAACTTCCAAATATGACTGGCAGAAGATTCCGCCGCGGGCATCGCTTCATCGAGAATTGCCGCTACGTGCGCCGCCGCGATAAACGCCGCGTGAAACGCGGCGGTACCAGCCGCGGGCTCGGCCGCAAAAAACGCTCCATTTCAAGCAAACGCGTCTAAATTAGCTTCTCCGTAAACGCACTCATACAACGCCATATGTTTGAATTCAGTGCGGGCCGCGACGCACAACGCGACGCGCGACGCCCAGCGTCTCCGTAAATGAGCACTTACAGTAGCAATGGCTTTAATTTTGACAGTTCAAAAACATTGATTGCGTTATTTACATTGTTGAGCAGATACATTTATCGAACATATGAGGCAATGGATTAGCAATATCCTTCAAAATTATTCAGATTGTGTTTGATAGTATGTGTACGCAATAAAGGTACAGTTTTGACCAACCTATAAATAGCTATCGGTAACTTCGATTTTAAAATCAATTTCGTAACACACATAGAAAGAGCCAATTTTATCCCGTGGTATAAATAGAGGGGTGTTATTTGTGGCATCCTAAGTCTAACGTCCGTTTTCTGAAGCCTGTCCAAGTTTCCGATCAGGTCATATGTTCTGAAATCCTGTGTTAGCCGTTTGATTGTTAGATCAAAATAAACAAACAACTCATGCCAACAGAGTATATACAATAACACATTGCATCACGCCATAACGTAATCTCCGAAGGGCAGACGTGTACCTATAGTACACCAACATTTGGCCAGCTATGTTTAAGCCCCATGGGATAACGAGCCTACTGCCATCAACCGGGTACAAGTCCTGACTTACGAGTTGGTTCTGAGCTCGAACCCAGGCAGGCCCATTTCATCACCACTGCTCTCAAAACGGTAAAGAAAAACATCGTGAGGAAACCGGCATGTCCTAGAACCAAAAAAATTCGAAGACATGTGACATCTACCAACCTGCACTGGGCCCGCGTGGTAGATTGCAGCCCGCTCCCTCTCGAAGAGAGGAGGCCTGTGTCCCAGCAGTGGGAACATCATAGGCTGTTTATGGGCACAAATAAAAACACCAGGCTGCTACTGAGAATTGGTTTTCAAAAACCGGTTAAATGATAAACAAGTGAACTTCTCATTGTTATTTAAATAACATCTCATAGTTCAACAAAGCTCTTCGCCTCTCCCATCCAAAAGCTCTTATTTCGGATATTGCATTTGCCTTTAATAAATGAGAACAGCACAAACCGTTCTCTTTTGGGAGTTGAGAACTTTAATCTGCAAGTGGTTTTAAATATTACAATGAGCTGTGGAACAGCAGACAGGTGAAATGGAAACGCCAACGCCTCGCGCCGCTAAAACTGTAGCTACACAGACGATATAGTTTTTGTTAATTCGCTTCGCGTTATGAATTTTATATTTAAAGTCTCAATTTGAAGGAACTGTTTTGTTGCTGCGTTGTTACGTCTTGCCAGTTTTAAAAAAGGTAATTTGGTAGTTTTGCGGAAAATTCTACCAACTTTTGCCTTCAGTATCTTACTGCTGATAGGGAACACATTGACTCCAACAATAAAACAAAAAAAAAAAAGAAAGCGGTGTGGTACTGCATTTTCTCAATATTTTCCATACTAGACGCTTAGAGGTCATTCTTTATCTCCGTTTCTAGGATAGAGTAATATATTCTGAGCTATACCTACAGCACAACATGCAGCACCAGACTTCAGATTAGCTGTAAGATAGGCTGCACGTCAATAGTAAAAAAACCAGTATAAGCTAGCCTGTCATTCTATTGAAACTTTGCACTATGCTAGGCCAGTTCAAGGTGAAAGTGTTACCACTTATATGCAGGCCTACTGTATGAGTAGCAAAACTTCACTTGTAGTCGTTTATCCGATATTTATTCAGGATCGATTCCCTAAACAGATGGAACCTTGTTTTTATATATTCATGTAATTTGTTATCATCCAATTTGTTTTCCTCTTTTTGTGTGTTGTACCTACTGTATTTTGTGTGCACTAAATAAATGGTTTTACTATCAAACAGGCGAGAAAATCCACGTTAATTTGTGTATCGTACATAACTATTAAATTCTCATTTTTAACTAAATTGAAATCACTTTTAAGTAGTATAATAATGCTATCCGTCTCAGCATTTAAATTAGTGTTGTCATAATCAAATTAAAATGTCGCGAGAAATGTCCTGGGGCGAAAGTTTAAATGAAATATATATACAGCCATATTATAACGTATTTCGCGAAGTTTTCCTTGTTGAGAATAATGAACAATGTCACTAGAAGTAGGAGCCAGGGGCAATGGGCTATAATATGTAGTACCTAACTGGGAGAATCTGGCTGTGACAGGGGCCACGGTATCTCTTTCGAACAACCCGCAGCCCTGGCAGGCAGGCATCAGGCCTAGCGGACCCCGTCAGTTCGTGCTGACATCTCTTTGAGGTGCACGTGGAAAACAACGCGCCGTCCACCCGGAACTGGTCCATACCGGGCGGCGAGCTGCCCATTGCTCGCCGCCCGCAAGCCCGCGCCTACGGTGGCCGGGAGTCGGCTGTTGACTCCCGTCCAGGGCGTCTCCTGCGGCGACTAGGGGCGTGAGGGCGCAGAGATTGCCTCTGCCTCACGCGCTCCACCTCCTCCTTTGCGAGCATTACTGCTTCGCAGAAGGAGGTGACTGCCTCCCATGCACTCTCGATCCGTACCATGGCCTGAACCAGGGCCGGACGCGAGAGATCGCCGCCGCCGATCGCCGCCACGAGGACGCGGCGGTGATGCAGTGTGCCCTTCTATCGAAACTTCTAAGTTAAATTAGGGGTAGGTAATGATTTCCGATTGTATGTTATTTTGTTTACATACTAAAAACTGTCCAAATAAACTGAAACATATTTTATAATCTATCACTTAATTTATACAAGCTTAATTATTTTAAACATTTTGATCCTGGATATGTCACGGATCTGTTAGAAAAATCTTGTTGCCCCACTTCTTCCCGGCTAAAGCACTGGGAAGTGGTGAAAGGTGTGCGTTTTGGGGGTCAGTCTTATGTAATATTTGACGTTCAAAAAGTGCTAACTCTCAGCCTAGTTTGACTTTTGATTTGATTTAAAAACTCTTGAATAAAAACAACGTTTACAGTCTTCCGTCATTAAACATAAGTGAAATTAATAATAATCCAATAATACAGATGTAGGTAAACAAATAAGTAAGTACGAACGACGTACGAACGTACGTACGTTAGAACGAATGCGGAAGAAAATAGTTATTCATCTTCATTTGCGATATCCGCCCACTGATTAATTTGTTTCTTGTGCCCTATTAGTGATGTGCCCCGCAAGAAGCTTGTATCCGAATGTTATAATTTACCCTTCGTAATCAGAAATTTCTAACACATTATGTAATTTAATATCACGTTAATTTTATCAAGCAAGCTGCAAGCACATTCTTATCGCTTCTTAGCTGAAAATTTGAATTTTCATTGCAGATGTTCAGAGTTTGTTTGGACCTTTCTTCTCAGAGTAGTCAGATAGGAAACGCCGACCTCATCTAGTTTTTAAAATACACGTGATTGACTTGTAAAAGTGTTGGTACAAACCTACTTACAGAAACAAACTAATTTATCTGAAGTTGGAAAAAAAAATATTGTAAAGTTTATGATAACAATTATGTAATTGTTATGATAAACAACTATTTACCAACCAACCACCAATTATGAACCAACTATTTATTATTATGTAAACTAGCTGGGTATGTACCCAGCTAGTTTACATAATAATAAATAGTTGGTTCATTTGGGTCTTAGCTACGGGGTAATTGCATAACATACTAAGAATATTGCAATGCCTTTCATTTTGAAAATTCGACAACAATTATTGCATTATTAATACCTTCAGTAAAGAAAGTGTATTGCGCAATTGGAGCTAAATTAAACTAAAAGAGATGTATTTTAAACAAAATATTTTAATAGATATTTACTTTTATTTAAATTCGCGATTGATTTAATTCCCAATATTTTATGCGGATATTTTCTGTTATACAACTTCTACAAACGCCACATCACTACTCGTCTACTACCCACAACTACAGATCCACGCTTTATTTTTGTTCTATTTACCATTTCGTACATAAAACAAAACATCTGACTGTCCGTCCGTTTACGACTTACGGATCTCAATTTTATTTCGAATCTTTTACGGAACTAACATTTACGTGTAAAGGTTTCAGACTTTCAGTACATACATTTCTTTCCTCTTAAGTTTAAAAAGCTTGTGATTCGGGTGAAAAACATCAACTTGCTCAGAAAGTGTGAAACTGCTCTTAACTCTAACGACTGTAAATTAAGTAACTTGCTGAGTGTAAACAAGTATTTCTTAGTTCGTCTTTGACAGGAAGTTACTTACTTCGTTTCAGAACTGAAAATGTTAGATAGGCGAATCCTTCTATCTTCTAAGTATAGGTACAGGTACAAAATTTACCTGTGTTACGGCAGCCATAATGTACATAAATCACATAGAAAGACAGGAAACAAATTTTGTTTATTTAGGACGTCAAATGTGCTCAAATATGTGCAGGTGACGGGTGACCGAAAAGGCTAGAAAAATCCAATTTTGTCACGTCTCGCGACCGGTATCTGTAAAATAAATAAAGAAAAGTTAGGAAAAATAATGATGAAAACTCTTTTTACAGGTTTTATTTTCTTCTGAAGCAAGAACACAACATGTTCTTGCTTCGCTGAAAATAAAATATTGGTAGCAATATATTCAGTGGCGAATCGAGACCAAAACTGTTTCTTCGTCACATTATTTGATGGATTTTGTAGGCTACATATACAGGGTTATTGGTAACACATTAGGAACCTCTCACATATTACTAACATCATAAAAAAAAACTTTTGTTCCATGACTACAAAATTCAGCAAAGATTAGATAGAACAACGATATCTTAAAGGTTTGTTTTTGGTAATGTTTTGTAATAAGTCATAGAATAAAAGTTGTTGTTTATGATGTTACTTAGTAATCCAGTCCTGGGAGATTGTTAATGTTTTACCAATAGCCCTGTATATAGCTATCAAAGAGGCAATTCCCATAATTTTAAGAACGTTCACAGTCTGAAGTCATCTCAATGTCATGTCAAAAATACCTCTAATTTTTCTACGTTTTTGACTAGCTTTTGACATTGTTTGTCGCCGAGATGCGACTAGATGTTGAACATTTTAAATTACGAGAATTGGCCTTCAGATATCTAATCAAACATAATACTGGATAGATATTAAAAAATAACCCTATTACGCCCTATACAAAATATAGGTAGTATATTTTAGTTTATTCAGTGGTAAATCGACAACAAAATTGAGTTTTCGTCACATTATTTAATGAATTATGTAGGCTGCATTATTATCAGATATCTACTAAAAAAAGCACTGCATAGACATTCTAAATAACCCTGTATTGCGTTTCTATTACATTCCCTTTTCCTACACTGTAGTTACAAAAACAAACGCACAACACAATATGGCTTCGCATGCATCAACTTTTTTAAAACTCCACCAGTAATTATAACTGGCCAGTTTCAACAGTTAACAACAATCATAACACCGTGTGGGCTTACGTTTGTGTTATTAACTAGCAAAAACTAACCGCAGAGCAATCGTGTAGCCCCGATGTGGACGAAAGTTGTGTCGGAGCTATGTAAAGGCACGAACACAAGTCATTGTTACACTGCGGACTATCTATTGAATTCGGTTGAATTGTCTAACAGTGTTTCATGGCGTGATTGTGAATGGAACAATTATCTAGTGTGTGGTTTCTTGCAGAATTGGTCAGTCCCATTATATATACGTTGGTGACTACTTTAAGTAACAACACTAAGAGCGGTCATCGACCTCCAAAAAAAAAACTTCAGGGGGTCTACTCCGAAGTAGTATCGGCCGAATGTTTGGCCGTTTCCTGCTACGAAGTGACTTTTTGGTTCGGTCGGTTCCGATCCTACACTCCTACACTCCTTCGAATATTTACTATGGTCCCGACCCAACTGAGCCGATCCGAACTTTTTTCGCATTTTTAATAATATTCGGTTCGGCCATGTGTCGGTCCGATCCGAAGATTCGCACTTTGCACTTCGGAGTAGGCCCCCAGGTCTTTTTTTCTGTTTGCTAATTACATGAGTTTGATTTCTTATTAGGACCATTTGTCTTAGAATCATTCTTGTAGCAGATATGTTGTAGTGTTTTATGTATGTGGTCTTTATTGTCTTGTAGATTGCGTAGGTTTAGCTACGTACATTCTATAACAATAATTTTCATGCAGCTTTTGTGACTGTAGGTTTACGAGAAAATTGTAAATATCACTTTGCCATTTCGAATTTCATATTCCCAATGTTTTCGAGAGACAAGCGGAATCGGCACTATCTTTAGTAATTATTTTGCTAATATTCTCGTAATTTATTCCTTGATTCCTCGGCTTAACTTGAATTATTGTTCAACCCTCATATAATAAATTAGCATTACGTTTTCAGCGACGACATCTCAAAATTCCATATCAATTAGATGTGCCAGACTGAAATTGAATTCTCAGAAATATTTTCTCACATTTAAAGTATCCAAATAAATTGAATTACTCTCTAAACGAACGACTAAGAAGTGAACTTTGGCAATATTAGTCGTCAGTCGATAAGTTGGCGTTAGATAAAAACAACTTTTACTCTTAATCATAAAGTTTTTGTTTGCAGTGCTTCGGTTGCCAAAATTGCCTACAGCCAGGCTGGTAACCCCACCACATTTCTCGCCTATTTTTGTAGAATGTGGTTACATAAATCGTCGCGGACGAACGAGAATATTTTCTGTACTACAGTATTTTTCCACGTAATTGGTCTAGACTCGGGTCGATGGCGCTGCAGCTGAAAGTTGAATAAGGAAGGCCTAAAGACAAGTTTCTGTTGGATTTTTCTGTTATAGAATGATCATTCTTTGTAGTTAGGGATTTAGCGTTGAACCCGAGACATCTCACGACTTAGCTCTATTAATTAGTTCTTTAACGTGTAGAAGCTTCACTTTTTTTTGTCAAATCTGATGTGTTCAACTTTGCCTCGGGTACGGCGTTGTCTTGGGCAAATGACTAGTTGTTCTGCTACACGGTACTTAACCCATTGAAGGGCACTAAACGAGACACACTAGAAGTTTTCTTGTTATCACGTCTGGGAACGTTTACAGTGTCTCGCAAAGTGTAAATATTTTAATAACTACTAATATTGTATTTACCATCGTGGTGCGTTCACCACGATGGTAAAAACAATATAAGTAGGTATTCCATTATACCCAAATTTCAGCTGAGCGAACTCCGCTCACTGACGCAGTCATAAGATTATCAAGTGCACTTCTGTCGATTGTTGACAGAAGTCGTTTGCCCAGGGTACGACGGACTTAGCAGAAGGTCAGAGGGTACGTCGCTCGGGGAGCTTCACCGTCACCTGTGCACTTGATGATCTTACGACTGCGTCAGTAAGCGGATTTCGCTCAGCTGAAATTTGGGTCAAACATGTTTGAACTATTTGCCATAGATACGTTAAGAAGACGACTAGGTAGTCACGTGGTTTCTGTTTACAAAAAACATTGATTATATAGGCATGTAATCAATGTTTTTTGTAAACAGAAACCACGTGACGGTACCAGACATTATGACGTTGTAATGCCATCATGATTCCAATACGAGAGGGAATCGGAGCAATACATGACCATTAGCGCCATCCCTTTTTCAGACTGGAATCATGATGGCATTAATACTTCATAATACGGCCCCAGGCATGTGTATAAATGCCGTATAAATAAATATAATGCTTTATAGGACTCTTATAAAAATTATGTTGTTTTTTTGTTCGGATATCGTTTATGTGGATTCAACTTTATGCTCCGATACAGATTCGATAACCGCATAACAAATAGATAGTATTTCTCAATCAAGAATAAAGCTAACATGGCTGCCAATATCATTGATTGCTTTTGTTGCATTTGTAGCATCTGGAACGAGGTATTTGCTCAGGTTAATATTGTTCTAGTATCGGATGATGCTGCGTAATCTTTTGTTTATTCATAAATAAAAATAAAAGAGACACTAGTAATAATGCGATTGGTGTAGGTACTGCTGTTTTCATTAGGAATGAAATGCATGGAAGAAAAAATAAATAAAAACCTTATATCAATTTTACTGTATGGACAAATAAAAATACGTGTGCGATCGGGGGACCGTCGTCTTTGATTTTCATTTTGACCTCACGTATAGTGAGGTCAAAATGAAAATCAAAGAGACGATATGTCTAGCTTCAGCACCCTCTAAAACAATAAAAACGACACCCATGATGATATGTTTTTTAATTTTTGCGACCATCATCTTGGATTTTCATTTTGACCTCACTACTGGCATCAGCACCCTCGAAAACTATGAAATCGACACCGATAATATAAAAAATTGAAAATGTTCGCAGCCACCACTATCAGCTTAGAAACACCCGAAAACGATTTCTACCAGTTTACTCCTACCGCAAGCCGCGTTAAAGAACTTAGTTCCAAAAAGCCACCCTATACCTAATTTAATACTATATTATTTCAAGTCACAAAATATCCAGTTACGTACTTTTTTACACAAAAATATCAGAAGTAACTCCAAAACAACATCTAAACTAATCCTGAAGCACAACACAGCAAACAGAAAGAGAAGAAATCTCTCACCTCTCCATTTCAAAGAAAGGAAAATCTTAGAAAATAGAATACCCGCTAAGACGAAGATGTACGAACTAAACATACTTCACTAATAGTACATCCAGAATATTTGTACACTTTGAGTGCAACTAGTACACGTCGAACCGACTAAAAATAATCTAGTATTGTCGGGGAAGGAAAACAAAATTCTTCAAGAACCAAGGTAGCTTGTCTATTCTTCGTAATATTTTTACTGGGAAAATTTATTTTACCGTACAATTTTAATTGGACACACTCACTTACAGGCAATTTTGAGTGAAAGGAAGCATTTAGGTAGAGATGTCGAGAGACGTGTTTTTTGTCAAAGTGACTGAATATAACTTTTTGTTACAAGTGGTTTTCATATTCTCGGAGTTCAGGAAAATTCTTATCTTGGTTTTTAAGAAAACATGCGTAGTAGGTATTTGGTAACGCCAAATGTTGTAGTGTATCTATTCAATAGGTACAGGTAATCAAATTTGATACTCAAACAGAAAAATATACTATTGAAACTACGCCAACGGATACAACTAAGACAACGGAATTCCATTACTTTCAGAAGTCTTCTCAATCCAAAAAGGAAATGAAACCTCTTTTAACAACCCTGGATAGTGCGTGAAACCTAGTTCTAACGCCTTAAACTAGCGCCTCAGGTAATTTATTATACACCATGTTACTTGTTCCGTGCCAAAATTTACACGCTCCTACAAATTCCTTCATACCGATACAGGTG
This sequence comes from Apamea epomidion, assembly GCA_947507525.1. NCBI lineage: Eukaryota > Metazoa > Arthropoda > Insecta > Lepidoptera > Noctuidae > Apamea > Apamea epomidion. The sequence continues at coordinate 7,640,013 of OX382238.1, read as the reverse complement.
TTCCTTTGCAGATAAACTTTAGCACAAGTGCTATAACAAGCCCACAGATTAATCAGCTTTAAGCACACGATATAAGTTCAAGTATTGCGTACATTCGTTTCGCTAACGAAGTGAGCACAACCTGAAGTGATTCTGACAGGAACATATGGGTATCACTTGAAGGCAATTAGGTAAGAGAACATATAGGTAGGATTTAAAGGAACTGTAGTGGATGCATTAGATAGAGAAGACTAGGAAGGAATTACGATGAAAGCCGCTGTCTGTGTGTACCATGTTTTCATGATTGTGGCAGTTCAAAAGGTTTATACATTGGTATTTTTGGTATCTATGTATATCGCAGCCAACTAGCTTTTGACGGGGCCCGATAGTTTGACGGGGCCCGATAGGTTGACGGGGCCAGATAGGGCCGAAGCCTGCCGGGGTAGCGGGATCGTCCGAAAGGGTTACCGCTGCCCTAGAACATAAAGGGCTAAGGAAGGAACACGGGTGGGTTTTCGTCAGTAAGAGTCTGACACTCCCTTCCGCTCCACCCAGAGCGGGAGGGGTCATTTGATGGTTTCCCATCCGTAAAAAAAAAAAAGCCAACTAGCTTGATTAGATTTTTCGTTAATAGCCTAGAAGTTGGATAATCGGAATTTATAGACTTAGGGTGGGTTCTAGGACATCACGTTTCCTCGTATTGTACCCTAGGGTGGATTTTTTGGTATCGATAAACAGAATAACCGCAGCGACTAATGTTTTCACTTCTTGGAAATTATGCATAAAGAAACAGGGTATTCATTGCATTGGTTATTGAGTGTTGGAAAACTAGATTTTCTTTTGATATCGTTCTGAGCAACATTTGAACGCACCCATTAAAATATTTATTAAGTTGCATTAGGCAGGGACCTACTGACTGCCTATAACGCAATCCATAGCTGCCTTCTTTATGGTTTTTCTACAAAATGTAAAACTTACGAACCAGTATTTTCTCTTAAAACCTAACAAACTACTTACACTATAATAACTACAGTTTTTATTCTTCCTCAGAAAAGTATGAAAGTAATTAAGTGGAATACGTTGTAATGGATTTTACAACAGCGTAGGGCGATGTCGGAGTGTTCTTGTTTCTTACACTCGTATGCTATATACAGGATATTGAAAAAGTAATAACTGGCATCTTGTAAACATTGTGGAGAAGAACAATATTGATTATGGAATGAACGATGTTCAACTATTTGTCTTGTATCAATTTGGAATATATGTATCTTCAGAATTTTGTAGCAGTTGATTATGATTGAGTGAGAACTATGGAATGAAATTGTTTATTCTGTAAATAGAACATCAGAATCACTTTTACACGTCATTTTTTAAACAAAACAATAATAGCTAGATTTTTTTTTTTAAATCTAATTTTGTTAGGGGCTTTTATCAAAGACATGTCAGCCCCATCGTACTAATAGCTAGATGTGGTCGGCATTTCCACTCTTTATGGTAATCCACCTGTTTTCGCACACGCGGTAAACACTCCCACATCCATATTTCACTACAAACAGACACTCACTTCATTCACTACACTCAACACTATCACAAAACACCCCAAACACTTCCCACACACAATCATCAAACGTTTGCTATTTTTCAATACAGTTCACTCTTCACTGTCTCACTCTCACATTTTTAAAGTTTAACACTAGATCAAAATGTACCCGCTTGTCACAGTCCACTAGCACGTCTGCCACAATAGTATTATACATATAAGCATACCCTATAGCCGGGCACTGCCCCCTAACATACAGGCCTAGCCTAGTTTAGGGGACAGGGTTGTACCTATTGTACTTATCTACCTAATGCTAAATTAAGAACTCTAATCTGTATACAGTGCAATGTACTTTAACTTTGTGTAATAAGTTATTATTATTTCCTATGTGACTACTCTGAGAATAAAACAAACTAATAGGTAACAGTCTTTTTTAAATTCCAGACATAATCTTGGTCACATCATCAGAATACCATGTAGATTGATTTCTGTCTGAAATGGTTTTTTGAGGAAAGTACCACACAGATTTGAGGGGACCAGATCAGTCAGTGCAAGCATTTGTCAGTAATTGTGTAGCTCAACTCAAAACTTGAGGAGCTCCACTACTAATTAATTAATTACTAATTTCCTTCATCTATGAATATTTTACTCGTATTTTGATGTAACCATATTTAGGACAGCTTCTAGTCAGATGTAGGTACTTAACAGTGTTGTATCAAGTTAGAAAAAGACTTTGCCATTAAAATAATATTTCGTCTTTTTCTCAAGAATATATTTGGCATACTTAATATCTTGTCCAGAAATTAAAACGATGTACCTATGTAATATATGGATATAACAATAAAATTGAAACCTAAATATAAATTAATATTGAAATGTACGAAGTAAAACATTTGAGGTAAAACTATGTAGACATATGTAGCTCCATGTTTCAGCAGAGTGAGCAATAGTTGGCAAACCTCGAACCTGCAAACAACAGCCGAAACCGCAAACTTTAAAATTAAAACCGACCGGTTTTATTAAATAAGCGCAAATCTGTGCCAACCCTAGCAGTACAAACACGAGGAATCGCTGCGAACTTCTCTGTTCATGCCTACTTTGTTTATGAGCACATGCCTAGTTTGTTTAAAAGTATATAACTTTGAAGTTAAAGTACGAACATGTTTGAACAGTTTATTTACAGCCAATGAATATAAATGGTTAATATGAATAATGCTAGGTTCGTGTAAGCTAGGGCTGGCATTGAAGGGGAAGCAATTCGTGGTAAAGTATGGGCGATAAGTGACAGTGTTGTAGTCAACCTTGAAGGTCGTTGTCGAAAATATATGGGGGTGTATTTATTGTCCGGGGAAGTGCGAAAATGTTTTGTATTTTCGGTAACAAGAAATCTCTATTTCTTCTAAATCTACTGTCTGTATCTATATACAGACAGTAGATTTTGGCTGTGATTACGCGTAGAGGGTGAGTTCTAGACGTTGCGGAACCAATGATTACCCAAAAATTTTCTATGAAAGAAAGAAAGAAAAAGTATTTATTGCGACTCGCACAGGAAGATCATATACTAAACTAAACACAAACAAAAATAAAAAAAACAAATTATATAAAAAAAAATAGGTACCAAAACCAAATTATATAAAAAGTAATAAAAAATAAAGTAACAAAAATAAAAATGAAACAGAAAGTCCTGTACGAGGCCAAAAGGCTCCTATCTCAGCATGATGCTACGATATTTAAAAAATAAATGTCGCAGCGCTGGTATTCTGATAGGGCCCGCTGTGATGTCACGGGCAGTCATAGTAATAAATAAATAAATAATCTATTTTATTATTTACATATATATAATTATTTAAAATATTATCAAATAAAATAAACAATTCAGAAAGGAAGTTCATTAAATAAACTGCACTCACTACTCGGACTGAATCATAATGACTATGAAAAGTTCCTGCTAATTACGAAGCTATTGAGTCGGTACTGCAGCTCATAGACGAATTCTTTGAAAAACTAGTTTGTATTCACTCCTTTAGACTAGAACCAGAGACGAGGCACTTAATTCAGTGTGTATGGAAACAAGTCCTGAGCTATAAGTTGGTTTTAAAAATCCTTACATCGGCAAAAAAAGAGAAAAGCGATACGAACAATGTTATTCAAGATCTATAGGCAAATGAAAAGTGTCACAAAAGTACAATGCTCAATTAGCAAAAATTTAAAGTGCATAATTAGCACTAATGTCATGCTAGTCAACTCCACATTAACAAAAGATAAATAATTGTATGAAAACAGACGGTTTCAAAGTCAGAGCTACAATTTAAACGAAGCTTTGGTTTAGTACAACGTTCTCTTACCTCGACTTGCAACAAATCGATTCATAAATAAACCACCCAATTACTCCGATATTTCATCGTCCATCTCTAAATAAAGTCGTCAGCAGGAGGAATTGATTCAAGCCTACCCCCGGCAGGTGTACCTAGTACCAATCTGTCAGCGAATCAACTCGGCTGCGTTATATCAAAACCCAGTAAGTGTTTCAAACTAAATTTTTCATGACATTTTTAACGGTTAATTTTCTTGTTATTTTAATGTGCATCAAATTAAATAAAATATAGGAAAATAACCTTTTTTTTGTAAATTCCAAACATCATTTATTACATTTTGAAGTGGTCTTACTATATTTTTTACTGGTTTCTAAATAGTAGTTTTTGGCACGCAACGGACATTTTCATACTGCTAAAACTAGTAAGTAGTTTTAGCACTATGAAAATCTCAACGCCCTATCCAACCAATCTTATGAACGGAGATTTTCATACAAGTATGAACATCGTCGTTATTGCTAATTAATGTAACACAGGTGTTTTTACAATTTGATGAGACTTACTATGAAAGTAAGATTAAATTATCATTGGGATTTTCCATCTGAAATTTCTCGCAGCAGCCTGGAGTCTGATTTGTACCCGAATGGTGGCAATAGGCTCGTCCTTACATGGGACTTGAACATACTGGCGAAATGTGGCTGTACTACAGGTACAATCTCTGCCTACAGGTGTTTATGTAAAGACTATGTGAAAAACTTTTTTCCTCCTTTGTCCTAGGTTTGTTTTTGTACTGGGTTTTGCTTTTGATATGAGGCAGCCGAACTATCTGGGTCAATCTGCCGCCGACAAGTTAAATAATTGAAATCACTTTGGCCGGATATTGATATAGGCTGGTGTTTCATGCTGTGACGTGCATTTTGTATGGATAGTCGAATATTCATTAGTATTAAAATTAATTAGTGGTTTGTAAAATTTATGTGGATGTGGTGGGTGTAAAGGTTGGTTCATACAGAAATTAATTGCAGCATAAAAACAAAATATTTTATTAAATTCTTGTATCAAAGTCAAAGTCAAATCATTTATTTCAAATAGGCACATAAAAGGCACTTTTGCACGTCAAAAATAAAATAAAAATAAAATTGATTCTAGTCGCCTTTATTCCTTACATAACCAAAATGGCCAACAAAAGAACAGCCAACCTAAGAACAAAAATAAATTAGAAAAAGTATCTTAAAGTTGTCAAAAAATAAAAGGCCCGTTTTGACATTGACAGTCCTAGTAGTTAATAAAGATCAAATTTGCAAAACTCGTTTTCATTTGTATGAAACTGACAGGTTTCAAGAACGCATTCTCAAATGTCAAAACGGGCCTTTTATTTTTTGACAACTTTAATCATACTTCGTATCCAAAATGACGACATATTTCTAAATAAATAGCAAAATCTTGGCATGATCAAGCGTAGTTGGCTGCACAATCTTCACACATTGTGACCCTGACAGCGATGAGATGGCTGAGCAATATTATCAAGGACGCCGCCGGATAGTGGGACCTTGACATCAGCTAAAAACGATACAAGGGAAAAGCTAACAGGCGGGCAAAAATATAGCACATGGTACGGCTTTTCAGAGGTTCGTCTCCAAAATCAAAATCAAACTCAAATCATTAATTTCAATTAAGCACATTTAGTAAATAGAAGAAAATTTAAGAATAGAAGTAAATTTTAGTTTTATTTTTTTAGTATAAGCTATTGGCAGACAGATGTGGTTAGGGTATAATGGGACTGGTATGCACAATGTGTAAAAGTCCTTATAATAAATAAAAAAAAAATAAAAAATAAAAAAAATTAAGCACATTAAATGCACTTTTTAATTTCAAAATTTACAAGAAAATACAATTGATTCTAGTTGCCCCTTCCAAAAGGGGTTTAGAAGGATAGGCAAGAAAATCCATAGTTAGGTACCCTTTTAAAATGTTTTACAATATTTTGTATACAATCATTATATAAAGACGATGTACCTGGAATAAAATACTAGGGGTAAAAAATAACTTATGGCTTATTATACAAAAAAAATAAAATTATGCAATTACAGAGCAAATAATTATGAGAAGTGATGATACACGGTACACACATATGTATTTACAAATAATAAACCCGTAGACGCTTTTCCTAAATTTTGTACAAATAATGAATCAGTGTGTGATTTAAAGTAATCTCTGTCATATATACCTACCTGTGTCTTGTTAAAGAGCTATGTGCCATATTAACGCCCCCCTACTGTATACATAATTATACAATTCAAGATTGTTCAGCGATATATTTAAACCTACTGCCTCAGCAAGGCATAGTCTCGCAACTAGGTACCGTAAATGTAACCTCAACCGCATTTCTAGGCACCTTGGTAAACGAATAAATAACCGTAGCTTGGCATGCCGACCCCCGCTCTGCGTTCTTCGGAACATAAGAGCTCTTATATTTTGTGCAGTAAATTCAAACCTGTTGGACTACAGTGAACTTCTGGGTAAAAAAAACTGCTGCAGTGAGCTTTTCACCGAAGGTTTTGCTTTTCTTATTTTCCGGATTCTCTTTGTCAAATGAAATACGCATTTGCGATGGACTGACGAACAAAGAACAAAGTAATAATTGGAATTTCTGTGACGAGACAATTGATTTATTCATTAAAACCTTTTGTTCAATGATCGTCTTGAATTTGGTACAAAAAAGAAAACTACACAATAAGCAACCGAATTAGTCATGGCAGTATATCTCGACGCAGGCAGTCTGTGATCGTCATTTGTTTTTGACATTTGAATGACTGTTTTGCTGGATTCCGTTCGCAAGCATCCGCATTTGTTCGCTTTGAAAACACGTTTACGTACGAATGGACTTCTCGCCCTAGCGTATGACGTCTTTAAGTGACAGAAAGAGATAAACATAAAATGCTGATCGGAACGTGTAGTAGATTTTACACTCCTTCTGTCAAAGTCTTTCATTATTTGCTGGCGTACGATGCAGTCAAATAAAGATGGGGTGTCTGATATTTTGCACTTTCCCTTGAAGAATTTATAGCTTAGTAGAATCTCCTTATAGAAAACAGACAATAGATAATAGTAATTATGCATGTCAATTGATGGAATTCTCTCATCCCATTGATATCTGAAAGGGAAGTGCGTTTAATATTCATAAGGAATCGATTGATTGTAGCATTAGTCACGACCTCCGTATTGCCAACTGAACAGAATTCTCAGTTATTATCAAGACAGATACATTATTAATCGTTGCTTAAACTTCCAGATATGATATTTAACTTGTAACTATTTTCAATGCTGGCAGCTTTCAGATTAGATTTCAAATTCGTAATAGCGGACAGCATAAATCACTGTTTTTAAGAAGGCAGACGCCTTTATTAAAGAGTATCTGCGCCTCGCGGTTTCATCCGCATAAGTTTCGATACCCTGAGAATATCGAGATAAAATGTATTCTATGTGTTAATCCTGGTTATAAACTATCTGTCTGCCAAATTTCATTCAAATCCGTTTAGTAGTTTTTGCTTCAAAGAGTAACAAACATCCATCCATCCATACAAACTTTCGCGTTTATAATATTAGTAGGATTTTTAACTTTCCCCTGGCAAAATAGCTGCTGTTCTGTAGCTTTAGTCTATGGGAAGTAGTTTAAGAGGCAAATGTCATCTATGAACACACATTGGGTGGCGTGCAGCAGGCTTTATGGTACTTTAATTGATACATAGCCCACCCTAACCCCACCCCGAAGACACGCGTAAACCGAAATAGTATCTAGTTGTGAAATCGATAACACCTAAATATTAAGAAGTTCCGCGCAATTTATCTATGAACAATCTAGGATTACAGTTACAGCCCAACTTTTTAAGTAATAGAGGTTAAACATTAATATTATCGCGGAATGTGTATTCCCGCACGGAACAAATATTTATATGGCCTACAAGTAGTTGTTCCGGGTCTGGCTGTTTGTGCATGTGAGTTTAAATGTTTGTAAACGCGCCCACGATACAGGAGAAATTCCTAGAGTGGGGAAACGTTTTAAAAAAAATAAAATGTTCCCAAGGCGAGAGACAGATATTACAGAGCAATACGTGTTCCGAACCTAGAGGAAATAAATATATGAAAAATAATAAAATAAATAAATTAAAAAAAAAAAAATTCATGAAAAAATTTCTAAGTTTGCGCAACAATACGGCATTCGGAGATTGAGATCGGCAGACGCTGTATCGTTAGAACATAAAATACAAAACTTTATCTTATTCTACAAAAAAACTATTTAGCGTCAATGTTATTCGGCGACACAAATGCACCGTAACTTGTGTCAAGTTTTGTATTACCCACATTATCTACTAGCCGTAAGCACGTATGATATCACCACAAAATGTCACCGAACATCACGCCATGTTCCAGGGACACGTGTCGTGTGACTTATTCATCCATAGTAATATCTTCACTGTTTTGCAAGAAACACTCGTCAGGTGTACCTATTACATTATACACACACCACATTTCGCCAGTTATGTTCCATCATCATTCATGACAAAACATATATGGCAACGGAAGACGTAACGTTGGAAGGCCTCCCACAAGGTCGATCAAGGACAACCGCATGATGAAGATCGAAGACCGAGGATCACCTTGTGAAGGCCGCAGGAATCCGCTGAATGCGGGAAGCACAGAACCGGTCGAAGTGGCGATGTTTGGGGAAGGCCTATGTCCAGTAGTGGACGTCATTCGGCTAAATTATGTTAAAGTCCCATTTAATACAGGCTCACATGTCACAGGCAGGGGTTTGGCTCTTGTGATACAGGAACTCACACTGATGGTTGTGTATTGAAGTGAAAAGAAATAAATAATTAAATTAAATAGGGGGCGAGCCTATTGCAAACCAGACTCTGGCTCATTTGTTGGCAACAATAGCCTATCTTTTTATTTATTTACACGAGTACACTGTACATACTTAACGCTACGCAGTTGCAGGATATATTCACGACATGTAACGCACATTATATACAGTTCAGCAAGTCCCACTGACCATGCATTAAAACACACACTGCATTATGTAAATTTGAGAAGCTGCCTACAAGAGTTCAGGAAACTAATTTAGTGCTTTATGTGACTAGAACTAAAGTCCTTAGTCATATCAAATATGGAATGAAGTTTAGTTCGAGGTACTCTCTCTAGTCTACTAACTTCAAGGGAGTTTGACTTCAGGAGACCGCTTTTGTGACGAAAATCAAACGGCCGCAAAAAGTACACGGGCAGTCTGGTCCAACTATTTTCGTCGGAGTTAATGAAAACGCATTAGCCAGCGGATAACCGCTGAATATTGAAATCAGAATGGATGTTTTTATTTAAGTTAACATAGTTTTACTATATTTGAATACAGAGAAACATAACACATTGATGGACTTTAAACGAGAAACAATAGAAGTTTCATTGTTAAATTATTACGTCTGGGGGCGTTTAGTGTCCCGCAAAGTGCTAATGAACTGACGATACTGAGAATAATTTAAACGAAACTCCTGAACGTTACTATGAGAGTACTAATGAAGAGTAGCATTTAGCCTTTATCCAGCAGTTAGACACTTTAGACTTTAATAAATCGTTAAATAACATGCTACCAGCAGACTAAGGGGCTAACTACACTTATTCAGCTCTGTTCAGCTTTCGTTCTTGCGTATGCATCTCTATACAAAACCGTTGTTTTCTATGGACAAAAGCTGAATAAGTGTGGTTAGTCCCTAAGACAGCATTCTTGATACTAGCAGCTTTCAGATTAGATTCCAAATTCGACATAGGGGACAGTTATAGAAATAACTGTTCCAAAAAAATTTTCTTTTCTTGTCTGTGGTGTTTGCGTTTGTTAAAGGTTTTCAAGTTTCCCCTGGCAAAATTGACACTGCTGTTCTGTAGCTTTAGTCTATGGGGCGTACTTAGTTTAAGAGGCAAATGTAATCTATGAATACATATTGGATGGTGTGCAGTCGGCCTTATGGTACTTTAAATGATACATAGCCTACCCCCCTAACCCCACCCCGAAGCAACGCGTAAACCGACTTAGAGCTGATTTACCAAAGTCTGAAGATTGACGTCTGGCACTAGAACTGTCAGACGTCAATTTCATTCCACGATAAAAGATAAGGAAAAAAATTATTCTCAGGATATGACTTATTCTAGGTACAAAATTTTGCACACACCAACACCTTCATACCACAAACTTTTTGTTTCAACTCTAAAATTAATACAGTGTATGATTACAGGTCGTTTTATTATAACAAATGAGCCTCGTGAGTGACGTCAAATGTTGAAAACTAAAATAACAACAGGTTTCCGTGCTGGTAAAATAAATCATAACATGGCTTACGGCCAACTAACATTGTTAACTTGAGTTTAGAAAGAAAAAAATAATTATATAGGCTTATAAAATAATTTTAGTTGCAACTAAAGTTTAAGGTTTGAAAACCAAAAAATCGAGGACATGTGATATCTACCAACCCGCACTAGGCCCGCGTGGTAGATTACGGCCCACTCCCTCTCACAGAGGCTTGTGTACCACCACTGGGAACGTTTTAGGCTGATTATGTGTTTGACAACCGACGTCCTGTTGGGTACTTGCGTAACACACATAAAAATGCCAATTGGCCGCAATAACTTTCATTTTGACAGCTCAGCTACATTCATTGCGTTATTTACGTTATTGAGCAAGTGAATTTTTTAAACCTATGAAGCAATGGACTGTAAAAACAAAACACTCGGGTTGTGATTGAAAGTCTATTTAGCAATTAGGGTGCTGACTTTGCAATTTTGTATCCCTACTTCCGACAGCAAAATATAGAGGTTTTACATTTTCCCCAGAATTTTTAGAATTGGTTTTTTTGGAAAAAAACAACGCGCACAAAGCCAATATTTTCTTTAACGTTTTTAATTGTCGGGACCGTCTTATTCAGTTTACTCAAATAGAAAATGCATTCCGGGAACTCATTTACTGGCTTTTAAAGGAACTCTTTCTGATAGTTAGTAAATAAATTCCTCTTGTTTTATCATTTTAAATGCTACGCTGCTAACAGTGTGGCCTAACGATGTTTCCTGTCACGTATTTATGCTGTTTATCTGTTACGATAACTTTGTATTGCCGTGCAAATTGCTAACAAAATTGTCCCTTTATTTATAAACGTTGCTTTATGTTTAGATACGTTCAAACGTCAAAAATGTATGGTTAAACAATCGCTAATCATTACTTAACTTTAAGCTAAGTTTATAAATAAACCCTTAAACCGTTTCATATATGACCACTTGATACAGCGTAGGCAGCTCATTACCAAATAATAATGTATCACTTTTATGAACAACACAGGCTGAATTTCCCTGTGTTCGCACTACGCAAATGAGCTCATTGAAAAAAAGAACATGCCAACGAACCAGCCAATGACAGTCGAGGAAATTAAAACGTATGAGTCAAAAGAGGCTTAATCAGAAACTTTAATTTGTTCCAAATCTGAATGTGACATAACACTAGGCTGCAAGAGCGACCTTTATGTAAGCCTGCACCGTTTTAGAATTTACTAGCTTTAGGCTCTCTTTGGCTTGGAAATAGGTATGCGGCAAACAGGGGGTTACGAAGTTGGAACTTGGAATGGAGATTTCTGGCTGCATTCAGGGGGGCAATTCTCGTAATTTTAAGAACGTTCTCAAATATACCTCTAATTTCCCTACATTTTGACAAGCTTTCGACATTTGTTTGTCGCCGAGATGAGACTGCGACTAGATTTCGAACGTTTTAAATTACGAGAATTGACCTCCAGTTTTGTCGGCATGCCGATGGTGAGATTGGTAACAAGCAGTTCTGGCTCAGGGTCAATGGTTTCGAACTTGTTGGCTCTCATTAAAGTCATGTATTCTTAAATAACTACACGTGGTAGTCCCTTCTTTTTAGGTCCATACGTCCGTCCGACCGTCTGTCAGTGGGCTGAATCTCATGAGCTGTATAAGAAGAAATTTCCAATTTTCACAGTCTGTGTATTTCCATTGCAGCTATAACAACAAATAATAAGAAATAAATTAAATTAAAAATTAAGGGGGGTCTACATCCGTAGGCGCGGGCTTGCGGGCGGCGAGCTATGGGCAGCTCGCCGCCCGGTAAGGACCAGGCCCGGGTCGATGGCGCGTTGTGTTCCACGCGCGCCTTAAAGAGATGTCAGCACGAACTGACGGGGTTGTTCGAAAGAGATACCGTGGCCCCTGGCACAGGCAACTGAAGGAACACGGGTGGGTTTTAGTCAGTAAAAGTCTGACACTCCCTTCTGCTCCGCCCACCCAGAGCGGGAGGAGTCATTTGATGATTTCCCACCCAAAAAAAAAAAAAAAGGGGTCTCCATACACACGGAACGTGTTTTTTTTACGGTGGTACGTAACCCTTGGTGTGCGAGTCCGTATCGTATCTTATAGTTTTTATACTACTTATACGGTACGTGTTCGACGATTATATTCCTTGAATGTAGTAAAAATATGTCCCAGTTTCAGTTGCAACAGCTACATTTCTCTTTGTACTATAAGGTCTTGCGCTCATTAACAAAATGTTTTCTTTGTCAAAAACACATTGTCTTGATTTCTAAAGAACAGCCAAGGCCAAGCTCACATGGAATGGTTTTACAAGACAAAACTACTAGTACATACGCCAGCACATCAATAATAATACAATCTTTCAAGTTTCTTTATTAGATTTTCAACTTTATCGCTAAAGCATTAGGTTCAAGGTTGATTGGGAAAATTTGACAGTTTCGGGTAGCTTGGTGTGCTGGCGTCTGTAAAAAAATTAAATAAAGGGGTAGTAAGTAGGTATATTTTCCAAGTAAAAGTATTCACTTTTACTTGGAAAATATGGCGTGGCAAGTTCACATAGTCACACTGTTTAAGTTTTCTGCAATTTCTTCAAGGTCAACTAACGCGCAAACTATAAGTGCCTGTCACTGCCCCACTGCAGTATACAGGGGCAAATTCAATTAGCTAGCGAAACTCTGCAGCTGTGATGGGTTGGTATCGATATCTAAACACCATAAAATAAAAAATAAAAACATTTGACTTTTTTTTGAGGGTCAACGACCTTTATTGCTTAAAATATGAGTAGAGAAAATTTGTTTTCTTTTTTTATATCAAGTTTAGATAAATATACCCATCACGTCTGCCGAGTTTCGCTGGCTAATTGAATTTAACCCTGTATAGAAAACAGGCATTTTTATGTAATGTAATTAACGTCAGTCTTTTTTTATAGTTAATTAAAACGGTACAACACCAATTACATTAATTAACATAGAGACAATAATTACGTTGAAAATAATATAATATAATTTAAAACTAACATGGCACAGTGGACTCTTTTGCATACTTTCTCTCACAGAACACCAGATATAGGACAGATATAGGATATAGACGCATAATTTTAATCCATTCATCCGCAAACAATCATATTCAGGTGTGTCTGCCAGAAGGGCATTCAGCACCTTTAGAGTACGGCAGACTGGGCATTGGGCCGTTTATTCATAAACGTTGCTTAAAGTTAAGCAGTGATTAGCGCCTGTTTAACCATACATTTTTGACGTTTAAACGTCCCTTAACTTTAATCACCGTTTATAAAAAGAAACTTTTTTTCAAAAAAAAAAAAAACCGACTTCCAAAAAAGACACTACAAAGTGAAAACTAACTTTAATTTTGGAAGTCGATGTCGTTGGTAAAAAAAGTTTTTATTTTTCACTTTTAAGTTGTAATTTTTACCAGTTATTTTGGTTTAAAAACCAAACTACTGAACCGTTTGATGAAATTTCTATGGGACCAATCTGAAAATAGATATAAAAATACAAATAAAAAAGATTTTTGCAAATCGGCTTATATATAACGAAGTTCTGAGGTAACAAACATAAAAAAAAATACAGTCGAATTGAGAACCTCCTCCTTTTTTGTTAAAAAAACATTCGGAATATTCCAAAGCAATACATAATCTCCGGTCCAGCGCGACACCACATAAATGAAACATAATTATACCTGTAAGTACAAAAAAAACAAGCGGAAAAAGTTTTTATTCATCCAATAAAAGAGAACTTGAGCGAGCATTGCTCTCACACACACACGAACAAACAAACAAAAATTTTACACAAATGACTTTTGCCTGCGGCATGGTATTTCAGTGTATGTAGTTTCTCTCAACAGCACAACCATAGTGCACTGTTTTAAGTAATTAACAGCCTATTTGTATTTTACACGAATATTCTTGTAAATGAGGGGTTATTCTGCTGCAATTAGTTTAATTTCGGCTTGTTATTTTGACTTGTTGATTTCGCGTTACGACTGTGGTGTCAGTTGTCAGAACATAATTGAATTTGGAACATTAATTAAAAGTCGCAAAAATATTGGTACATTGTTTTACTTCAGAGCTGAGAGGCAGTGGTATCGGCTCCGACTTACGAGTTTAAGGTCGTGAGTTCGAACCTCGAGGTACTTTACTTTGTGTATTTAATTTCATCACCGCTCACTGCTCTCAAAACGGTGAAGAAAAACATCGTGAAGAAAACCGGCATGTCCTAGAACCAAAAATTCGAAGACATGTGACATCTACCAACCCGCACTGGGCCCGCGTGGTGGATTATGGCTCACTCCCTCTCACACGGAGGCCTGTGTCCCAGCAGTACAGGCTGATTATTGTTTTACTTAATCCTACAATATTCCAGCGAATATCAAAATGTTGGAATTAATTTACAGCTTTCTAAACAAGTTTTATGTAATTCGAAACGTACGCATCATAAATGCGCATACTAATCATGTACAAAGTTTCAGCAGGTAACGACAAACCCACATAATACAGGAAAACGTGCCTATAAAGCTCTATAATTTATAATCGACCCTATAATTAAACTTTCCCACGTTATAGACGAAAATACTAACAAGTATGCATTATTGTTATCTTGTCGTATGTTGTACCGGTTGACGTCATCACGCCAATGCCGGCTGTCGCTGAAAACCAGCGCGCCGGGTCTGTCTTCTGTCTCGCATAGGGTTTTAACATTATGCTGAGCGATGGCCGTTTCGCGTGGATGTGACGCATATTTTCCCCTACCTTGTTCTTTTTTGTGTTGATGTGCTTTGTTTGCGTCATGTTCACAGCAAATAAACGTATTTTCTTTTTTTCAATTACTTAAATATTTCGCCCCCTACTGCTAAAATCACATATAAAATCTTTCCAGTTCCTAAATTAGAACTTTAAAGCTAACCTCGATATGCCTGAAATCTAGGAATAGTGTGTCAAAGAGAGAGCAGACAGTGCATTTCAACTTTTCAATAAACTAGGAACCTTGTTTGTGTCAATCATCTCGGGGGTGAAAATACATGGGAATAAGCTGAATTCATTTTTAAATACCACTTTGTTTTTAATCGTTCAGAGCTGAGTTTTAAACAATATGGGAAACCAGGCAATTTACGAGTAATTATTAATTCATTTTCATTTTATACATTCACAGTTTTATTAAACTGTGAATATATACACACGCGTTCAAACAAAATACATAACCGAATTATTCCACCGGGCTTTAAAAGCTTAGGTAAGTTACACGGAAAAATCCGATATCAATTTTATAGATCCTACACTCCATTATTTTTGTTCACACACTGTAAAATAAACCAGATAGCGAGTGCTTAATCTAAAAGACTCGATACATCAACAATTGTTGGACCAATCGATTCTTCGATTCGATTCTTCATGAACGTTGTACTGTTACAGAAAACCGAATTGAACATTAATAATAAAGTCCTGGAAGAAATAACACCGCCTTAAATTGTTTCACAAAGTTCATGAAATTCATTGGTTAGCAATTTCCAGTTTAGATAGAATATAGAGGCGGTATCTGCCTTGAATATCGATTTTATTGCATTTAATATAATAATTGACCTACTACTGCAAAGAATCAAGTTTTTTTAACTGAACAGACAGCTGTGCCGCTGGGGAGTTTGTTGCGCCACTTCTTCTTCCCAGCGAAAGCACTAGGAAGTGGTGAAGGGCGGGCGGCGCAGGGGGACTGTCTTCTGCAACTTTGACGTTCGAAAAGTGCTGATTCTCAGCCTAATTTGAATAAATGACTTTGGATTTTGATTCGTTGCGAAAGAGGATAGAAAATGGAAAGTTTAAAACAATTTGCAAGTCAATATAACAATCCCTTCCCTATCTGATTTATTGCTCCGCAGTAAGTTTGTGAATATCGTTATTTCTCAAACAAACCAATCAGTGAAGAGACGGCTGCATTCAAATCAATTCAATCCAACATTCATTGCTACTAACTTCTTTGAGAATATTGCAAGCGTACTAAATGTAACTGCACTCGACTCGATCGGCCTAGAGTATCACAAGACGCCTGAATCCACCCGCTCTGAAGCGAAGTATCTTATCAATGTATACGATCTTATACGTCGAACGGCCTTCGAAGTAAACTTGATAAATCAATTCAGAGTGTCTCAAGTTGTATACAAAAATAAATTGAACTTTTTGAACACCTGCCCAACAAAAAATCAAGAATTCACAAATATTTCACGAAACACAATGAAAAACATGCAACAAAGTAACTCGACAAATTGTAAATATTGAGTTAGCAAACTTTTTAATTTCAAACCACTCAAAGCATTTTATGCATATAAAAAGCCGCGTGAACCTAACAAAATTCCTGCACCAACCTTGTTTGAAATAAAAAATACACAGCGGAGAGCTAAGCCGGTGTACTGCGCAGTGGTCCATTTCTCCCGTTCCAGTTAGGGGGCTCGCTCAGTCGGCGCTCACGTGTCGAGAGCTCTCGACCTTTACCGAGCAACCAATCGACACGAATCTTAAAGCGCCTTTTCAAGCGCATTATTCAAATACAAACAAAACATCGCGAAATAAAAAATATAATGTGAAAAGTGAAAAGTTTTACCAAAAAAATATTTTTCAAAACAAAAATGCAAGAGTTTACAAATTAGTTTGCGAGCGCCAAAAGTGAGGAGCAATGATCAAGAAAAGTTATCAAGGCGTGTTTTTAAGCTTCGCTTCCATCTCCTTCTGCTGTCAAATTAATGAAACTATAGCCAAGAGTGCGAGTAGATTCATTGGTAAGTACCCTAATTAACTTTAAAACAATCTTCGCGTACTCGTAAAGGCGTATCGACAGGATTTACGTTACAAAACTACCATAAATCTTGTCAATACATGAATAATAAATGATAAGGCGTTTTACACTTAGGTCTCAGAAGTGTAAATTATTTATTTACGCACATAGTACGAGACAAGCCTTGAATCTCGTACTAAACTCAAGATTTAACTACTAATCCCTCAGAGGGTTTGTTTTATACTACAAGTTTTTGTATCGCGTGAAGACGTTAGAATTGTAAAAAAGAGTACGACAAAAGTCTTTGCCAAAAACCCGTATCGCAAATTGAATACATAGTTCCTCCGTCCGTGACAATATTTCTATCTGAAAATGTACATACATTGCAGGTTGCAGTTTAATTATTCGTCTAAAGACCGTATTTTCATTATCAGCGGAAAGGTTCTATAATCTATACGACGTCGCTTATACTTTTGTCCTTCTTTGCAACGGCTTACTGGAAAATGTTGAATATTGCAGAGAGTACGAGAGTGCTAACGCGTTGTCTCCTTAGGGAATAAGCAGCTCTAGTGGCATCGATGCGACTTCGCCTTATCTGAAATAATTTATCAGGCCTTTGAAACGTGCACCGCATAAGTTACCAATACATAAGTAATATTAAGAAAGTTGTGTCGTTAACATAAAGCAATAAAGGTAGAAGATAACAATTGATATATTTCAACGCACATAAAGATACTGAAAGGTACTTAACACTTTGACTATAACAACTCGATTGGAACAAGTGCCTCCTTTCCTTTCAACAAGAAAGAGAGAAACATTTTCTCCATTCACAAGTAGCCCTAGAAAATTGAGCTCTCGAGCGCAAAATTGCCTTCTCCAACGACGGAGCCCTTTACAGAAGCTGAAAGATAATTATTCATCAAAATACTACTCCAAAGGCATTAAATGACGCCATGACATCAAAGGCTTACACGTTGGGTTATTATTATTTCAAATACTCGGCGATTTTCGTGGTGCTTTAATAACCAGGCGCGGGAAGCAGCTCTGTTCATCAATAATGTACACTTTTGCATAATATGCATATACTGTTAGGTTGCTGTTTGTGACCTCGTGTATGTGTGATGAGCTGGGAATTGTCAAATGGATGAGATGGGAATTAAGGTCGTAGGGATGGGCAGAGTTTTAGGAGATGCATGTCAACAATAGAATTAACTAGTTAAGAAGTCAATAAATATTTTTGCGCTATGTAAGCAAAAACGAAAGCTTCACTAAAGGTTTCACTAAAAAAAAAGCTCGTGGACATGTGCATTCTTTTCTTCCCACCCTCACCTACGGAGCACAAACATGGTCTCTTACAAAGCGTCAAAAGTCCGCACTTAGAGTCTGCCAACGGGCTATGGAACGAAGTATACTAGGTGTCACACTTACAGACCGCATTAAGGACTTTGTTCCAAAACACAAATAGCGGACTTTGGCCGCACAGCTGCTGGGCTAAAGTGGAACTGGGCTGGCCATATCTGTCGCATGTCGGAGCAGCAATATGGAAAAGCCACCACTCAGCGGATTCCAAATGGCAGGAAACAACAGCGCGGCAGGCCCAGAAAGAGATGGCGGGATGAGCTGGACTCCTTCTCAAAGGATTGGCCCACAATCGCAGTAGACCGGGAGAATTGGATGGAAGGAAGGGAGGCCTTTGCCCTGCAGTGGGACAACACAGACTTATAATAAATAATAATAATATGTAAGCAACAAATCGTATTAAACATCTGTCTACTATAACATACAATTTAAAACTTTGTTATAGTTCACCACTGCTCTCAAAACGGTGACGGAAAACATCGTGAGGAAACAAAAAGTCGTAGAATCAAAAATTCGAAGACATGTGACATCTTCCAACCTGCACTGGGCCCACGTGGTGGATTACGGCCCAGTCCTTCTTACCCTGAGGAGACCTGTGTCCCAGCAGTGGGAACAGTATAGGCTGATTATGCACCCACGTAGATTGCGGCCGTGCAAATCAAGGGTGGGTCCCTAGTTTTAAAATCTTGATTAGTGGGAACATTGTAGGTTGATTGTGTTCTAGTCAGCTCCCTCTTTTTTTGTTGTGTTGACAGTAACACTAAATTTTCCGATGCTGGTCTAGTTGGGGAAAGTCTTTTGTCCAAAGAGGGTTTGTCAAAGTCTAGTATTTATGTATCGATTTCCGATACTTACCGCTGCATAGAGGTGCAGTTTTTTTTACAGCGTTGTGTGGTTATGAAGCTGAAATGTTATCCATGAAGTGCAGAATGTGAAATTCTTGACTTTTTTGTTCATTTTGTTGCAATATTTTCTGGGGTAGCCCATTGTAAAGTGTACATTTATTTTTTTTTATAAACGGTTATTCTTTCATTCTTTGTTCCACCAGGCTATAACATGGAACTCAAACATATCTGATGAAATGTAGATCTACATAGATACACCTGTACCTAACCCTTCGGGGATTACAAGCGTGATGCTATGTATGTTTGTTCCAATCTTTTAGGTCTTTTGCTCATATGAACAAAGCTCGTCCTTGGGTGTTGAGCTTATCTAATCATCTTTCCCTAGGTCTGTGTGTTCCGGTCATAATCAGACTATAATGTTCCCACTGCTGGGGCACAGGCCTCCTCTCTGTGAGTGGGAGTGAGCCATAATCCACGCGGGCCTAGTGCGGGTTGGTAGAGGTCACATGTCTTCGAATTTTCGGTTCTTGGACATGCCTTCTGGTTTCCTCACGATGTTTTCCTGCACCGTTTTGGGAGTACTGGTGATGAAATAATTTACACAAAATAAAGCACCTGTCGGAGTTCGAACCTACAACCTACAACTCGTAACTCGCGGCTCGCGGTTTCGCGGCTCTCCACTGTTCCGGTAATCATCCAATAATAACTGTAACTGAAAGCAAATAAAAGATTTATGATTTTACATTGAAACCTCAAGTCCATACTTCTTGGAGGCTGTCCAGTTCAATTTACCACAAAATATAGCTCCGCCATTACCTGATTTACTTCGCACAACTTCCTCACTGCAACATGCCTGAGTAGCTCGTGGAAAGCCACCCTAAGGCACCTGTCCTACCGCCAGCGAATTACTAGAAGCGAGTAGAGCTAGCTACTAAAACGAGTTGGCGAGCAACGACTAGCGAGTGCACGACGGCGGCTACGAGCAATTACTCGTATGTGCCAAGCGTGAGTCTCTCGGCGAGTGTTCTGCCCGCCAAGTGAACGTCACTGGGCGAGTACTCTCTTTGATAGCTCTTGCCGCTGCGACAAACAAGTGCTCGCCGGCGGTGTCAACAGTCAGCGATCAACTATTAATATTCAGAGTAGCAATTAGGTTATCACACTAATACCCGCTGTAATAACCGCTGTACTATTTGTACAGCGGTTATTTCAAGTTATTATCATAAAATAGTAAATTTTACTAAAAATAGAAAACTAAAGTTTTTAAACAAAATAAATAGCGAAAAATTGGCATGAATTAAACCACCCTTGATAATAAGGCACTAGACACAAATAAAGTTTAATGTTGATACTAAAACCAAAAATGGCCTACAGCTAGAATGTTAGTAGTTATTAATTAGTGTAATTGTGTATGTATGAAATACGTAATGTAGAATACGTTTATTTATTTATTAAGGTACAGTCACGAGCAAAAGTATGTATACACTCGCTTTATTCAAGAGCGATTTACTCCTTTACTTTTGAATGAAATTTTATGTTGTTACGAACATAGCATTTTCGTACCCATAGGTTTATGTAACGTGTCGTATTTCAACGTTGCATTCGTTATTTTACGAAAAAATCGCAATAGAAAGTTGCCATGTGTTAGAAAGAAAGAATGAAAAAAAATGAAAGAAAATGCATTTACATTTTTTTTTTTTTTTTTCATTTTTTTTTATTGTTGACATATTGGTGCTTGTGACTGTACACCTACAGCTTGTATGTATATAAGCCTTGGTCTTACACAGTCGCCAATTATAGGTTTACCAGCAATCTCAGAAATAAGTGATCACACATAATAACAACAAAACTAAACTATGGCTAGCTATAAGTAACTATGGCTAGAATTTAAAAAATATGACAAAATACTATTTATATACTATATTTTGCTTACACGGGTCCTACAAACTTTTGTACGTTTTTTGAGCGAGAAAATCGTTAATATCTATATAGTAGCTTCCTCGTCGACGGTAGGAAGCCACCCCTAGGGTTCAACTTAGTGAAACACATTGCTTAATGGTGCTCGTAATTGTCGAGCTGACTACTTATCACTACACTGCACTAATGCAGGGTACACTTAGCTCGATTATGACGTAACTTGTGTGTTGGGGACGTTTCTGGCTTGGCTTTTGATGTACATCGTTAATTTGGGATATATTATAACGAGCAAATCACTCCGTGCCTCGGAAAGCACGTTAAACCGTTGATCCCGGCTGTCATTCGTGGATCATTGACAGTCTGACAACCAGTCTTACCAAAGGGTATCGTATTACCCAGTAAGTGGGTTGTTGAGATCATATAGGCAGTCGCTCCATGTAAAACACCGGTATTTAGCTGAATCCGGTTAGACTGGAAACCGACCTCAACATAGTTGGGAAATGGCTAGGCAGATGATGAACGAGTAATCTATACTTACTATAATCATCATCATAATCATCTTTATTTGCAAGTTTGTATGTAGGGGGTAATCTCTAGAAGTACCAGTTGGATTTGAAAAATTCTTTTGGCATTTGATAGCCCTATTCTTGAGGAAGAAGACTATAGGCTATTTAACATCACGCTATTAACCTTAGAAGACGAGCAAAAAGAAAAAAGGTCGGAAAGAGCGCTAAACGAAACCGAAGTGATAGCAAGGGCAGGTGATGCGATGCGATGCGGTCGGAGGAACAAGAAATGCAAGGGCAGAAGCTAGTATGGTATAAACCTCACATACTCGTAGCATCACACCTGCTTTCCTCGAAGGGTTAGACAGGAGACTACAGCCACACTTCGCCAGTTCGCAGGTTTCTATTCATCTTCAATAGCCACAGTTTACTTAATTACCAAGCTTAACTAAAGAACTAGTGATTGGAGTTTGATACATTTAACACTGTAGTTTGAAAACATTGTAAAAGCCAATAAAGCCAACATTGTAAAACATATAAAAGATTAACCGTTGAGTTTCTTGTCGGCTCTTCTCCATAGGAAACAACCAATTGGAACCATGCACCTAGCTTGTAGGCTTATAACGTGGAACAAAACTTCAGAACGAACGAAGAATAAATCGAACTATTATGTTTAGATTTTTTATTTTGATGGTCCTTAATATCGTAAGGGGAGACAAGCATTCGATGGATATGTGTGATGTGTGTGTGTGGGATAAGCAGAGGTGTACTTACGGGTATGTCTGTCTGTCATATCGGTGAATACTGTTACGGATTGATTGCAGTATACTATAGTTGCGGTCAGATAGTCGTTAGTCCTGCACTGATTATGTTCATTGTCTGGCTGTGTTATATCAATATTCAATTAATCACCTCTTCATAGAGAATGACCCAAAATTACCACATTGAACAAAGGGGACCGACCCGTGATGATGAATTCAAGCTGCAAGTCTGAGTAATCTTTATGACAATGTATGGTCAAATTCGGACTTCAATTGAAAGGCGCAGAATTTAAGGGTAGGTGTTGTAGTTGGTGCCAAATTCACCTCATCATTAATTTGATTAGCCATTGCCCAACTAAGTTGGGACCGGCTTCCAGTCTCACCGGATGCAACTGAATACCAGTATTTTACATGAAGCGCCTTTAAGCGGCAATACGATGCCCCTTGGTAAGACTGGTTGTCAGACTTTCGGGCTTTTGACTACTTGTCAAATTCACTTATGTTTAGGTACAATACTCTATATGGTTCATCATCATGCTATCAGTCTTCTACTGGACATGGGGTATGTGTCTCATACATACATACATGTATAAGCTTACACCTTCTTCCCTCGGGGGTAGGCAGGAAAAACAGAACGCTGTCTGCTACGATCCTTACAGTCATACTCCTTTTGCCTCGTTTACACTCACGGGCAATTCTCGTAATTTTGAAGAACGTTCACAGTCTGGTCTCAGTCTCAATCTGTGAAAAATACCTCTAAGGAATTTCCCTATGCTGCTATTTAATTCAGTTAGAGTGAATCGCATGCTTCCAGCGTTAAACAAAAAAGGATTTACCTGATAATTATTATTTTTATTTTTTTTATGATAATGATAAATGATTTTATTTCTGTAAGTAGGCCTGCTTCTTTAGCCATTACTTACGTACCAGTGGCAGTTTACTTAGCATTGCATAGGTACTATCCCGCCACCCGTCGATCATTAGAGCTTCGTAGTGCAGTCGGAGGATGCACCGCCTGCAGGTGAACGTGACGCAAAGATACGTACTTTTTCCTCAATTCATTTATCTTCATTCATATTCGCTTACATGGCGTCTAGACTGTTCATGCTTCGTGAACATCAAGTTGCATGTTTGAGATCTGGGAAGTACTATATGGGTTCTGAATTTCATGTGCCACTGAAACTTAGATGTTCATTTTTTGCCGTTTATGATTTAATTTAAATTATAAATTCACTACCTAAATTGCTAATTTATTCAAATCACATCTGTCATTCTTTGATTTTGTTATAAAATGGATATTAATTAAAATAGTATATCAATTTGATAAATAATTAATTAACATGGCTGTACAATCTGAGGGAAAACTTTATTCACAAAAAATAAGTTTTAATAATAACATCTTGAACACTTGACTTGCTGTGAATGAAAACATTGGAAACAAAAATGGACTCTGAAAAAGCCAACACAATTATAGCAAGCTTACAATGCAACGAGCAATTGTAAGCTTTCATAATCAGCCACCCACTGCTGGGACACAGGCCTCCTCTCTTCGAGATGGAGTGGGCTATAATCTACCACGCGGGCCCAGTACAGGTTGGTAGATGTCACATGTCTTCGAATTTTTGGTTAAGTCGCGGCCGTTACCACTGGGCCACCACAGCTCAACTTTGTACGCTTTCCTTCTCTGTGTCAAATAATACATTTTCCCTGCAAAAGGACATTGACCAACGGACTGCTATTCGATTTTCATGTTTGTTTAGTAACGCTCAGTTCTCACCGGTTGTCGAAATTTCAGTTTACTTTGCATTAAACAACCATGGACCTTGTTTGGACCATTAGATTACTCGTTTCCTCGTACACGGAGACTGACCGAATTATCCTCTAGAGTAAACTGGCTATTAAAATTGGGCAATAGAGGTCAAAATGGCAGTTATGTGCAAAATATTGGGCTACATCTGGTGTGTTGAAGGTCAAACCCGACACGTTATGAAAGGGTTGAGATGATTTTTACATTACGTGTAACTTTCATGCCACGTAATTTATACATCACATCACGCCTTGGGGCAGAGGGTTGGGCAGAGATGTACCTGTAGTAGGTACACCAACATTTCGTCTTATATCTAATAGGGGACGAGCCCATTGCCATTAACCACAAATCCAGACTCCGGGCTGTTACTGAAAAATGCCTAATGGAAAACTGGGAAAGGGACATTCTGGGAAAGGGACATTATGGGAAGGGGACATTTCGGGAAAGGGACATTTTGAAACCAAGGGACATTTTGGGAAAGGGACATTCTGAGCCTGATCGATAAAACTGCCTGAGCTGGGAATCGTACCCTGCCCTGAGCTCAACAGTAGCTACCACTAGAATAATGAGGTGCTTTTTGGGTCAACTACGGTATTTGTTTGTTTTGCCAGACTACATAACTGTTTCTTATCTACACAAGGGTTAAGGACAGTATTTTTAGATGCTGTTGCCAATCGATGAAGTAATCCATTACTTACTTATCTTGTCCAATTTCATGAAAGTAAGAAGTTACTTTCCAGTTTCTGAATCACTTTTCTAATTGTTTAAAGAGAGTTCCAACATACTCTATAGCTATTAAAGGCAATCTATACTTCACACTAATATTCTAAAGTGTAAATTGTAAGTTTGTATGTAGGGGTTAATACCCGAAACAAAAAAAAATCTTTCGCTGATAGAAAGTTTATTTATTTAAACTTTTCGCACAAAAAGGTACAAAGGCGGACTTGATGCCTTAGGCATTCTCTTCCAGTCAACCAAAGGTGGTGAAGAGATTAGATGACAGGTGCTTTGGTTGAGACGAACAATGATAAAAAAACTCTTAAAACTAGGTACACAAATACATAAATAGGTTATATACACATACATACTATTACTATAATATATACTTATAATATTTATATATATACAAAATCAAGGGAGAGAGGTATTGAGATGACTCTACGCAATTTTTTTGAAAATAACTCTGCAATTTCCGCTTAAATGCTTACCGACTGGTGGCCGTCCTGATATTAAGAGGAAGCGCATTCCAAAGAAGAATGGACTGAATATGAAAAGAAGAATGAACAAAGGAGAAGGACAGAGTAAGAGAAGATTGTTAGAAGAACGCAGATTCTTAGAGTGTGAAGAACATAGATATTGGAAGTGAGATACGAGATAAGAAGTTTAATAGAAAGTTACACTATTGCTGAGTGTCAAAGGACATATTTTATTGGAGGTTATTGTTGGATTCAATGCGGATCAAGTCAGGGGCTAAATCTAGTACACAAAACTTTCGTATATCTATTGTTCATCTTGACCACAAAAACCACTAAAGGGGGTCAGTAGTAGAAAATCATCATCTCCCTGCCCTTATCCCATGTTACTTGGGGTCGGCGCAACCCGTTTTCTTCTTCCATTCTCCCCTGTCAACCGGCACGCTATCATTCACTCGCTTCTCTTTCATATCATTCCTCACACAATCCATCCATCTTTTCTTCGGCCTTCCTCTCCCTCTCCATCCATGAACATGTATATTCATCACTCTTTTAGTCACATGCGTTTCGTCCCTTCTCATCACATGCCAAGACAAGCAAAACTCCGCAGACGTGATTGGTATCGAAAGCCAAATATGACAAAAAGAAAAAAAAAAAATGATAAAAGAAATCGACCGCAGTTATTATAGGTACTTACAGAGTTTAGCTAATATTTTTTTTTTGTGGAACCTCCAGGTACGTAATCGATATCAATGTCTAAACACGATTAAATAAATTTTCTAAACTCGTACTTCAAGTAACGGCACTATGTGCGGGGGTTGACCACAAAAAAAATCACCAAATCATAATTTTTCAGTTTCATCATATTTAACTATCGACCTATCACGTCTACGGTGTTTCGCTGGCTAATTTGAAAGAAAGAAAATACATTTATTTAGCACATACTAAAAGACACACAACATACCACCAGACACATATATCAGATTTTAAAAAAAATTGACCCAGTATAACAAAGCCCTTCTTAGTTCTATAGGTCTCCTGAAACTTCCGTACGCACGTGAGTACTCTTAAGGCGTCTCATAAGAAGCGTCCTGTCTATGTACCTTTGTTAAAACTTCTTTACTTCAGCAACTTTTAAAAGCATAAATAATGGACACGAATTAATCGCTCCGGAGACCAAAGTTGACTTAATTACCACTAAAAAGTTACGGGGAATCGATAAAGTTTCCCAAGATAGATATAAAGTACAGAAGCTGTACAAGATTAAATTGTCTGTAGATTGTTATAGAAGGTTGCCTGTTTTATTCACGAGAATAAATAAATAAGTAAATACATATTTAAACACAACACGCTTTGATAATATCCAAGTAGGTATGGAAAGATGAAAGGGCGAAGAAAGGGGGAGCCTTTCTTCCTGGCAGAAGAAAGGCTCCCCCTTTCTTCGCCTATGCCCAGCAGTGGGTGATTCCGGGCTGAAATGATGAATGATGAAGTAGGTATAGTTAAAATTTTAGGACGTAACACACTAGATGTAGGCCAATATTTTGCACATAATTTTGACCTCTATTGCCCAATTTTAATAGCCAGTTTACTCTAGAGGATAATTCGGTCAGTCTCCGTGTACGAGGAAATGACTAATCTGATGGTCCAAACAAGGTCCATGGTTGTCTAATGCAAAATAAACTGACATTTCGACAACCGGTGAGAACTGAGCGTTACTAAGGAAACATGAAAATCGAATAGCAGTCCGTTGGTCAATGTCCTTTTGCAGGGAAAATGTATTATTTGACACAGAGAAGGAAAGCGTACAAAGGTGAGCTGTGGTGGCCCAGTGGTAACGGCCGCGACTTACCGAGTTGTAGGTCCTGGGTTCGAACCCAGTCAGGCACTTTACTTTGTGTAAAAGATTTCATCACCACTGCTCTCAAAACGGCGAAGGAAAACATCGTAAGGAAACCGGCATGTCCTGGAACCAAAAATTCGAAGACATGTGACATCTACCAACCTGTACTGGGCCCGCGTGGTAGATTATAGCCCACTCCATCTCGAAGAGAGGAGGCCTGTGTCCCAGCAGTGGGTGGCTGATTATGAAAGCTTACAATTGCTCGTTGCATTGTACGCTGGCTATAATTGTGTTGGCTCTTTCAGAGTTCATTTTTGTTTCTAATGTTTTCATTCACAGCAAGTCAAGTGTTCAAGATGTTATTATTATAACTTATTTTTTGTGAATAAAGTTTTCCCTCAGATTGTACAGTCATGTTAATTAATTATTTATCAAATTGATATACTATTTTAATTAATATCCATTTTATAACAAAATCAAAGAATGACAGATGTGATTTGAATAAATGAGCAATTTAGGTAGTGAATATATAATTTAAATGAGCAATTTAGGTAGTGAATTTATAATTTAAATGAGCCATTTAGGTAGTGAATTTATAATTTAAATGAGCAATTTAGGTAGTGAATTTATAATTTAAATGAGCAATTTAGGTAGTGAATTTATAATTTAAATGAGCAATTTAGGTAGTGAATTTATAATTTAAATCATAAACGGCAAAACAGTGGTAGCCCAGTGGCAACGGCTGCAACTTACGACTTGTAGGTCGTCGACAGACGCTTTACTTTGTGTCAATTATTTCATCACCACTGCCGTCAAAACGGTGAAGGAAAACATCGTTAGAAAACCAGCATATCCTAGAACTAAAATTTCGAAGACTTGTATCGTCTACTAACCCGCAGTAGGCCCGTGTGGTGGATTATGGCCCACTCCCTCTTACAGAGAGGAGGCCTGTATCCTAGCAGTGGGAACGTTATAGGCTGGTAATGCGTAAGTCCGTTCAACTTAGTTGTTTTCTGCAACTTCTTTCGAGGGTCTCGTGGGTTACCATTGCATGTATTGATATATGTGCCACATACCTGCACTGCACTTTACTGCATTGATCGCAATAAATACTTTTTCTTTCTTTCTTTATTTATTTCTTTCTTTCTTTCTTTCTTTCTTTCTTTCTTTCTTTCTTTCTTTATTTCTTTCTTTCTTTCTTTCTTTCTTTCTTTCTTTCTTTCTTTCTTTCTTTCTTTCTTTCTTTCTTTCTTTCTTTCTTTCTTTCTTTCTTTCTTTCTTTCTTTCTTTCTTTCTTTCTTTCTTTCATTATTTACACAAATGAGATTAAGTTAAAGTCGTCATTCTCTTGCCCTTATGACAATTTATTTGGAGTTGGCGCAGCATGTATACTTCTTAATTTCTTCCATACTTCTCTATTAGTCGTCATCTCAGTAGTCACCCCCTAGTCATAATTATCATCTTTGAAATTGGTCACACATAGTGAGACTAAGTTACAGTATACATTAGTATTTAGTCAGGAATGTAACTTATACACCATTAAATTTTGATCGTTTTAATCCTTAAAAGGGGTCATTGTACTCATCATTATAAAAAAAAAATCAGTTGATCCATAGATTTATGTTCGCATAACTCGACATAATGTATGGATCAACTGATTTTTTTTTCACGATTTCAGGGTTGGGCCCGTAGTAATAGTTGTTCATAATGATGAGTACAATGACCCCTTTTAAGGATTAAAACGATCAAATGGTGGTACATGGATTAATGGTGTGTACACTACGGCCGAAGCAACGACGAGTGTCGACGAGAATAAAACTTTGTGCTCACATACACGAGTGAAACGCGTCCTCGGCAGAGGCAACGATGAGTGTCGATGGCAGCCGTCAACACCCGTCGAAGCGTCGGCGGCTGCCGTCGACAATGTGCTCGTTTATTTGAGTACGTTGCTCAAATACACGAGCGGCATGTTGTCAACGGAAGCAGTTGCCTCTGCCATCGATGCGTGTCGGTCGTGTGTATGAACACTAAGTCAAGTTAATATAAATTAGTCAGTGTAATAAAACTTACGTTAGTACATACGCACGTAACATTAATATTCTTTACGGGCCTAAAGTAAAGTCTGGGCTAAAAATGTGCAACCTTGAAGTCGAACTTAGAACCCCACGCTACGTAACTACGGTAAACAATCTCGCAGTATAATCCTAATTGCTTATTTTACGACACCCATGGGGAAAGACGAAATACTCCGTTTAAATCATCAAACTAAATGACAAAATGATGGGTAATCGGGGCCCATCTTTAGAACGTTATAGATATGGTATTTTCGATAAAGGTTTCGTTAAACTCGATATTTTACACCAAAATAAGGCCTTTTCCCAACTATGTTGGGGTCGGCTTCCAGTCTAACCAGATGCAGCTGGATACTCGTAATTTACATGGAGCGATTGCCTATCGGTAGTAACCTAGCAACTGGGCTGTGGACGTCAGATAGGCGATACCCCTTAGTAAAACTGGTTGTCAGACTTTCGGGCTTCTAACGACCCGTAACGACTGTCGAAGATCCACGAATGACAGCCGGTACCAACGGCTGAACGTGCTATTCGCGGAGGGGTCTTGGTATGTAAAGATGGTCACCCAGCCACGGACCAACTGTGGCAAGCGTAGCTTAACCTGATCGATTGACCCATGCGGCTGTTATTACATAGCCACAAACAAGCCCCTCCAAAATAATCATTTTCCTAAACATTTTTCCAGTCAAGTTGATATTAATACTTGTTTAAATACGTTAAAATGGTGCTGTTACAATTCAGATACAAAAAGAAACTGATCATTTTTCATACATCAGAAGGCCACATTACATTTATTTATTTATAGTTAATTAAAACGGTACAAAACCAATTACATTAATTAACATAGAGACAATAATTACGTTGACAATAATACAATATAACTTAAAACTAATATGGAACAGTGGACTCCCTTGCATACATTCTCTCACAGAACACCAGACATATACGCATAATTTTAATCCATTCATCCGCAAATACATCACATTCAGGGTTGGCAGCCAGAAGGGCATTCAGCACCTTTAGAGTACGATAGACAGGGGATTTGGCTCTGGCTACAGTTTTCGCTGGGAGTTGCGCAAACAGATTGTGCCGGCGACCCTGACGGTGTCCGATGTGTTTGTCGGGCACAAATAGTCGGCAGAAAAGACCATGGAGCTCTGGGCAGTCGATACGTCCCTGTAAGGTCTTATAGGCTACAGTGCCTCACCTCCAACGAGTTAAAGCCCAACGTCCCTAAAAGATAGTTGGTAGGGTATATGTGGGGAAAGAGGCTCTAAGGAAAGTTTTCTGTACCTTTTCCAGCATCAGTGTTTGCGTCGCGTTATAGGGGTGCGAGATACAGGCACAGGACTCGAGTTTGCTTCGAACAAGAGCGGTGTACAACAGCCTAACAACATATTTGGATTGCGAAAGTCACGAACATTTCGCAAAACAAATCCCAAACGTACATATAACGGTGACGACAGTAACTTCACTATTCTCCTAGATATTCCTAGTATTGGTAGGTACAGATGCTAACATGAAAACACGAATTGGTAGAGTACAGGTACACCGACACGAAAACACGAATTGGTAGAGTACAGGTACACCGACACGAAAACACGAATTGGTAGAGTACAGACAAATGCACGCCTACGTAATTTCACATCTGCGCTGTCAATACGTCGTGCCTTTGCGGTGACGTCACTCGAATGAAAGTCACATTCGACTTCATGATTGATTGAGTCTTGACAGCATAACCCCCTTATATTTCACAGAAACATCGAAAAAACTTTCCGTTTTAACCGTATGTTTATGTGAAAGAAGTTTTGTTACGAGTAAATTGAGGTACTTACTCGTATACAGCTTCTCTTGGTGAACTTTTCGATAAGAATCGAAAATCATTGAAGTAGCAAAGATGTCTTTTTCGATTTGAAAGCAACAAAATTTACGATAGGCAAGTTGAAAAGTATAATTATACGGTACACACATAATAATAATTATAGCAACGAAGAATTTTTAACCATCTAGCTTCTTTCGTTTCATAAGTTCCCATGTAGGTTTTATGTGAAATAAAATATTTTGATTTTGATTCTTTTTTGTCTGTACAAGATTAAATTGTCTGTAGATTATTAGAAGGTAGGGAAAAAATAAATACATTAACACAACACGTACTCCAAGAAGGCATAGCTAAGATTTTAGGGTATGTTCGGGTTGGCGCAAAAACGGTTAAACGGATTTAGACGAAATTTGGCACTCAATAGAACCTGGATTAACACATACTTTTAATTCCGGCAGTACGTTCCCGTGGAATATTGTCCAACATCCCCGCGGGCGAAGCCGCGAGTAATAGCTAGTATTACATCCTACTATTCTACTAATCCTATTAATATCCTACTAATTATAAACACGAAAGTTTGTGAGGATGGATGGATGGACGTCTGTTACTCTTTCACGCAAAATGTATTGAACGGATTTGGATGAAATTTAGCACACAGATGGTTTATAACCAGGATTAACATATAGGATACTTTTTATCCCGATATTGCTACAGGATCGACACTTATACGGGTAAAACCGCGGGATGCAGCTAGTATAACATAATATCACGCTTGTAACCCCCGAAGTGTTGGGTAAAGAAAGAAAGAAAGAAAAAGTATTTATTGCGACTCGCACAGGAAGATCATAAAACTAAACTAAACTAAACACTTAAAAATAAAAAAACCAAATTATATTAAAAAAGTAGGTAATAAACCAAATTATATTTTTAAAAAAAGTAACAAAAAGAAAAATGAAACAGAAAGTCCTGTATGAGGCCAAAAGGCTCCTATCTCAGCATGATGCTGCGACATTTAAAAAATAAATGTCGCAGCGCTGGTATTAGGTAGAGGTGTACCTATGTACAGTCACGAGCAAAAGTATGTATACACTCGGCTTTATTCAAAAGCGATTTACTCCTTTATTTTTGAATTAAATTTTATGTTGTTACGAACATAGCATTTTCGAACCCATAGGTTTATGTAATGTGTCGTATTTCAACTTTGCATACGTTATTTCACGAAAAAATCGCAGTTGAAAGTTGCCAAGTGTTGACATATTGGTGCTCGTGACTGTCTACACCCACACCCAAATTGTATATTGCATTGTTGTTTTGTTGTTGTATTGTATGCTACACCCACATTTCGCCAGTTCCCTCAAAATTATTTAACTAGCTTCAGCCCGCAACTTCGTCTGCGTGACTTTTCTTGTTTCCACGACCCACCCTGTCGCATCGCATCGCCTGCCCGCACTATTACTTCGTTCTCGCTTAGCATTTCTGACTTTTTTTTCTTTTTGCTCGGCCGCTAAGGGTTGTAGCGTGATATTAAGCCTATATATAACCTTCCTCAAGAATTGGCCTATCAAATGCAACAATATTTTTTCAAATCCGACTGGTAGTTCCAGACATTCGTTCAAACAAACAAACTCTTCAGCTTTATTTTCTAATATTAGTACATATAAGTATAGATGGTATGTACTAAAGCAAGATTAAATCAAAATTGAATTTCCCAAACCCTTGAGCTCAGAGCGACAGAGGGTTAAAATTAGAAGGGTAAAATCTAGACCAGAGTACCTATACCTACATTTTTCACATAAACCACAAATAAATATTAAAGCAGGTACTATTCGCATAGTGGGGATATTGTTGGCTTACGTTTATACATCCCCTGGGAACGGCTGGTAATCCCTGTTCGAGGCTAAAGCTTAACTTGCCAATTTATTTGTATTATTTTCACATTTAATAACTGTTACTCATTATTGGACAAGTAAATATAATAAGCCCGGCGTTGCACAACTAAAGCACAATAATCGAAAATCATGACAGCGACTAATGAGGTTATAGAATACAATGAATTCGATTAATTTCAAATCGGTTAACGCTCGGCGATTTTGGAAGGATAATTAACAAAGGGTGTGGTTCTGAAATAGGCTATACGGAATGGCACATCGACGCGCAAACTGTAACCATGAATTCAGCACATGATTAGCGTAGAAATTATCCGTCGGTTAACTGTTTCATTGAAAACTGCAATACCTACACGGTCAAAGAGTATAGAATAGCAAAAAATTTTATAATAATCGACGAACATTTTCTATGCAGGGGTTTCAGAATCATGTAGGTACTGAAAGATAAAATTTTCTTTTACTAATGTAATTGGCGGATAGCCATTTTATGTCTAAAGTAAAATAAATAAATATACAGGAAGGCAAAATCTCAAATTGTATGAAACAGATGTTTGGAGAAAACAGCTACTTACTCAGGAATATCACTAAATGTGCTTTTTCCCTAAAACTTATCGGCTTACTAACTTAAACTTAACTTAGCTCAACTTATACTTATTAACTTGTTTTTAAGTAAGTTTGTAGTTAAAAATTATTCGTCAGTAATCACATAATTTATTAAAACAACAAAAAATTCTAACACTCTTATCGTGTGTCATCACAAAAACTTTTTAAGCGAAAAGGAAGTTTTTATTTTCCATTGACCTAAGAATCTAATAAATACCCTTTCATCTATTACTTTACATTCTTAGCTTAGTTTTGTATTAAAAGGGCGTATCCTCAGAAACGATCTGCGGTGTTCGTACGCGATCAGAATGCAATCTGTTACCTGGCACGCACTATTAATCTCTAGCAAGCTAATAAATTGCGTCTGCGCCTGGAGCACTACAGTCCCAGTGCACTAATACATCACCGAATATTATGTGCACGGTATTAATAGGAACACCCTGTGAGAGGCGATTAAATCAGAGAGAAGCCATTAAACATGTTGGAAGTGACAAGATTTTTATTATTATAATGGCAGTGTATGACTAGGTTTAGACATATACACTCGAATACTTGTACTCGTACAAATCACTTTATTGATACTCAACACAGTAAAATAGTAATTGTAACACGAGACCACTTTCATCATCTCTAGCTGAGAGAAAAAGCAATTCCACCTTTCCCGCCGTTTTTTATCAAAAGTCATCTCTGGGTTGCCACAACTCAAAAGCATCAAATGTTAAAAATGACAATGTTGCCACCCATAAATAATATAATTAAATAGTCGATTATTGTGTATGCTAACACTAGATGTGCACGTGGACGAAGGAAAATGAGCTGTTCATAAAAATCGTAATAGAATGCCGATTCCCGTAATTAAAAACTTCAAAATCTAGTCGCAATCTCATCTCAGCGACAATCAATGTATTATCAATGTATAGGAAAATTATAGGTATTTTTGACAGATTCAGACAGATCAAACTGTGAACGTTCTTAAAATTACGAGAATTGCCCCTCTGTTTTTGTAGTTTTTATCTACCCCCATAGAAAGTCATCAGTTTATGTAGGTGTACAATTGTGTATACTTATAGATGTGTCATATTGTACAACGAGCCATGTTCGCAGACTGGGAGATAAACAATTTTCCTCTTGCAAAACATTACCGATTCAAGTATTTAGTTAATAACAACCTTTACAACTAGCTTCATTTTTCTGACTGACCAAGTCCTTGACAATTAAAAAGGGCCTGTAGATAATAATTGGTTTATTAGAAATACATGCTTTACATACATAGGTTATTTAATCTGAAAACTAAGAATATTTCCAACTAGCAGATAAAATCCACGTCGCAGTCGAAAAATCCCAGATTTTTCGACTGCGTTTGCATCGTATCTCTTCATTTAGAATCTCTACGACTTCTGCCATATAGGTCATCATTTTGTGTCGTATGGCAAAAGGGGTTCCATCAGTTCAATTAACAAGCCCGGCGCACTGTTTCTAACCATTGCAACTCTTGTAAACCAGTTTCGCAGTGACGACAAAATACCATACCATAAAATTGAAGCAACAATTGACTTGGAACGTCTAAACTACACGTACAATTTATTCAAAACTGGTACAGGTAACAGCACGTTCAATAAAATCGTATCCAATTCTTGCGTGAAAATTATCTAACATTTAAAGTTGAAAAATAACTTGAGAAGACGTTCAATAATATTGAATGAAATATTTGGCAGCGCGAATACAGACAATGCTTGAATCAATTGTACAAAGACGTGCAACCACTTGCATGCAATAATTGCCTTGGTGTAAACAGAAGTCGCATGCAATTATTGAATGGCTATACAATTCAATTATTGTATGCCATTTTATGGAAATCGCACCCGTGTAAACATTCGCATGTAATTCTTGAATGGCAATAATTGAACGTGTTTTATTGCAATGTTCTTGAATGTTCCAGAAACTTGCGCCGTGTAAATGGGGCTTAACAAGAAAAGCATCGAAATATGAAGTTTGGCGAATTCCAGAAAAATCATTTTGCAAACAGACGAAATAGAACGAAAGAATATTGGGATTTAGTTAGCCATGCATTCCTATATTGAGTCAGTGGTGCAGAATAAATATACAACAATAAGATTTTTCTAATTCATCTACTAAATGCAGAATACTGATAGTTTCCCCCTAACTAAAATCTTTAGCTACTTCGCGTTGGTCTACGTAATGGTTGATTTAACATAAACCGCAAAGAGGATAATTCAAACATTAAAAATAATTATTTACCTTAAAATAAACGTGGATTAAACAAAATTTTTTATTAGGACATACATAACATGTTGTTCTTAACCTTCACCGGAATAACATTAAATGTTATAAGAAAATTATTTATTGTCAAAGGAAAGTAAATAGATACATTCATCTTTCATATCGAAAATCGTACGTTCCAGTCTCGGACAATATGCTTACACTAACACTACAGACCATTTTTCTTTTGCCTCTTTGGCTATCGTATCGATCTGCACCCTAATTGCGAAACACACAAACAATCTCAATGTGAATCATTTTGAAGGATATTGCTAATCCATTGCTTCATAAGTTCGGAAAAGGTTACCTTCATAAAGTCTGCTCAACACGTAAATAACGCAATGAATGTTGTTGAACTGTCAAAATGAAACCGATTCTGATTGATTGTGTGTTACGCAATTAGGGTGCGGGACTATACGAGAAATACGAGCTCGTGCCATCGTTGACCTCATCCATCGGTTTCCATCAAATGAGGTCTAGAGGCCCATTCACTGATCCAAAATAGAAAAATACTCCAGCCGAGATCAAAATAAAGATAAGCCAGTATAGTTGATATCTTATAGCTTGGGCTCAGGGACCCCGAACGTAGGTACGTTCGGGGTCCCTAGGCCCGAGACAACCTTCCTATTTCAGGCATTTCCATCTGAAAATGCCTGAAATAGGTATCATCACTCGCAGAAAGAAGATACCATATCCTAGGAGATACCTTTAAGATGCCTGAAACCTGTAGATAATCCTCCTAAAGTACTCCCACTTATTTGGCGGTCACGATATTTAATCCTATCCCATATAATAAGAGACGAACCAATTGCCATTCACTGGGCACAACTCTAAACTTCCAGTTGCTACTGAAAGATTTCTTAAAATACAATCAAACTTTTCCAGACGCGGAAATCAAGCACATTATGTACGCTAGATAGCAGAGCTTGTTAAAACTAGACCAGTAACAGAGTCAAGATTTATATAATTTGTAATTCCTTTCACATTTCCTTCTATTACCGTCCATTAGCTGATTGTAAAGGGCCCCCAGTTAGCTAAACTAGGAAAAATGAAGATGGATGTATGAACGAATTTGCACTTTATTTTCTAGAGAGCGGGGTCTTCATAATTTTCAGTTTTAAGGCGAAGCGACTACGGGCTTTAGGTGGAAATATTTTAAGGAAAGTAGGTTTTTGGTAGTATAATTTTATGTGCAGGTAAAGATAGGACAAAAAGTTGATATAGGTATACTTAGGAAAGGTTTCAAACCACATTTTATTAAACTGCAAGGAAAAACACATTGACCCATTTATTACACAAAGCTTTATATTGTTTCAAGCTTGTCATTAGATAACATTTATCTAGTTATTTTATTTATTCAACAACCTTATATTCCCTCAAGCTTGTCATAAGCTTCATTTATTCAACAACATAACGATACCATGTTTCCTAACGGATCTGTGTACATAAATTTCCACAGCATCAGGTACCAGGAACACAAAGCGTCATAGAAGGTCGTTATTTAGGAGTTACAGAGGACTGCGGCATAGCTTCGAACGCCACAAATCCTTCCCTTGTCTTCTGCATCGATGCCAGACAAAAGGAACAATGTAATTTACGTGGCTAGAAACGACGGAAGCAATTATGTTTACACTGTATCAATAGAATGAGTGTGCTCGGGTTTTGATTCAGTAAAAAATGTCTATACTAAGCACCTATATGATTTAATAGATTGCAGCTATATACCGTTAAATTTTGATCGCTTTAATCCTTAAAAGGGGGCATTGTACTCATCATTATGAACAACTTTTACTACGGGACCAACCCTGAAAGCGTGAAAAAAAAATCAGTTGATCCATAATCTGTGGACCAGTCCAGTCAGTGCAAGCATTTGTCAGTAATCGTGTAGCTCAACTCAAAACGTGAGGCCAATATTGTTAATTCTACTAATGACGAAAAGTCAAACCATCTCTGTCTGCCACTATGTTAAATAATATATTTTTAACCGACTTCAAAAGAGGAGGAGGTTCTCAATACGGATGTTTTTTTTTTTTTGTATGTTCGAGCATAACTCCGTCATATAGACGGATTTGGAAAATTCTTTTTTTAATAGATAAGGTATGCCTCAGGGGTAGTCCCATATAGATTTTATTAACTTCGCTTGGATAGTTTTTGAGTGAGCTTCAATAATACGATATTTTTCCACTTGGGTTATATTGATGATGTTTTAATAAATTCCAGTCACTGATATCTACATAGCAATAAGTCTTAAAGAATTTGTGTGTGGTAAGTCCAGCTAAAAAGTGAAAAATATAAACTTTTTTACAAAAAAAAAAACAACCGACTTCCAAAAAAAAACACTACTTGCTACTTTTTTATTGTATTTTACATTTTGCACTTATTTTACATAAAATAAAGTGATTAAACTAGTATAAGGTTCAAAGTGACATTAACACCTGCCAATTTACTCCAATGAATTATAGATAGACTGTAGTGAATAGACAACTGTCAGTCGTTACTTTTATTGTGAACCTTCACCTTACTGCTGAGCAAAGGCACCACCTTACTCCACCGTCGCTTTAGCGATATTTCGCTGAGAAATTGAAACATGATTACACACAAAGTTGTAAAGGACTGTTATTTGTAACACGTCTTGTCTTCTAAATCGATAGAACACAAAGGAACAAGTGGATATATGTAAGTGGCAGGAAGCGACAGAACCAATTATTATCTTTGTCGCTTAGATTTTGTTCAGCAACATTTTTGGTGGAAGGGAGAAAAGAAAAAGAAAGAAAATATCTTTATTTACGGTAAACATGACGCAGAAAAAGAACATAAATATAAAAAAATAACAAGTTTGGAAAAACATGCGTCACATCCACGCACAACGGCCAGGAGGAATTAACGTTTTAAAACTTTTTTACAAAAAAAAAAACAACCGACTTCCAAAAAAAAACAAAACAAAGTGAAAAATAACTTTAATTTCGGAAGTCGGTGTCGATGTCGTTGGTTCCCGCATTTTCGTATTTTGACACCGACTTCCGAAATTAAAGTTATTTTTCACATTGTATCAAATATAATCAAATATATCAAATATTATATATATATATATATATATATATATATATCAACATCCGAATTGACAACCTCCTCCTTTTTTGAAGTCGGTTAATAAAAAAGTTTTTATGTTTTTTATTATAGAATTTATTCAAATAATCATTCTTGGTACGCAATAATTAGAAACTTATTTTGCCCTAGACAAAAAAGTATGAGTTGAGAATTTTTAGATTAAAATGCTAATTACTTTGTAATAACTTCAAACGCTTTTTTGCTCAAAGCTCTTGTTGGTGATTGACAAGCTCGTTTGGATAAAATCTCGATAACGTAGGGAATTTCAATGCATTCACATGGAATATAAGGCACTAAGGAAGCATTTCAAGAAAATATTCAGTAGCGTAATTTTTTGCCGATTACAAAATATATCTACCTACTCCAGTGAAGTGTGAAAGGTAGAAAAGAAAAAAAAAGAAAATATCTTTATTTACAGTAAACATGACCCAGAAAAAGAACATAAATATATAAAATATAACAAGTTTGGGAAAACATACGTCACATCCACGCAAAACGGCCATAGCTATTATTATTATTATCTTTGACATATCTCGGGACCCTGGGGTCCCGGACCTTTGAAAGGCGTACTAGGGGCTGGAGCCAACTCGCCCTTTACACAATTCTAAATGATGGGGAGGAACCAACCGATGATTATCCCTGTATGCACCATGCAAGTGCACCCAAGGCCAACCCCCGGCTGGTGCAGGACTATTGCAGAACATGGAAACAAAATATAGTGGGCTATGGATTTGGGTGGCTATAGTGGATCGGTCACCTTGAACTATGGAAGGTCTATGTCACTGTGTCACACGTGTTCACTCCAGCCGGCCAATAAAGGGAAGCCAGAGGTGAGAAACAAGACTTCTCCCGGGAGATAGGGTCCGTGGGGTCGCTACTGCCCAACAGCTCGCCACATGCTGCCCTGCGGGTTCCTGTATCTCTCTTGGTCTAGTTCCTGACCCTAGACCTGATCCGGCAAAGTAAGCTCTTCCGTCACAGACCTAGAGTTTAGAGCGCGCAAGCCCACTACGACGTCAACGTAGAGGTACACTGGCTCCTCACCCTAGACCTGATCAGGCAAAGTAAGCTCTTCCGTCACAGACCTAGAGTTTAGAGCGCGGAAGCTCCACCACGACGTCAACGTAGAGATACGGCGATTATTATTATTATTATTTTATTATTCAACTGTAGTTGAATTTATTAGAAAGAGTTGTTCCCAATTCGTAACTGTTTCTATTTGTCATTCTTGTTCCACTTTCTGACTTCACTCGACAATTCAAAAATGCTTGTAAATAAATGTTTAAGGGCTGATTTTTCCAACGCCAGATAATTTTATCCGAGGAATAATTTTGAATTTTTGACATTTCATTGATACAAAATCGGTGAGACGTCAATTTTATTCTACGAATAAAAAATATCTGTCGATTGAAAAATCAGCCCTTAGTTGAATTTGAGTTTGAAAACTAAAGACTCCGATTCGTAACTGTCAAAAATATTGAAAACAGAACACTAGAGAATTTAAATTCCATTCAAAAGTTCCCATTAATAAAACTAGCCATACAAGTTCAAATTCATGCTACTTCGCAATGGAATCAATTTTTGAAGTGAAACACAATGCTTTATCCCGGGTTCAACCGCAGCCATTGAAACCAGGTCGTCTAGTTAATGATTTGTTAATTAATCTCCCCTATTGTGGACTATGTCTGTGTATATATGGGCCATTGTACCTTTAGATGATTGTATTTATTGTGTTAGGTGTTGACAATGTCTAGTAGGATTTAGGAACCTATAATAAAGTTGGTACTTAGTTTGATTTTAATTTGATTATTAAAAAAGGACCTGTCTGTTGATGTCTGTTGGGTTTATCAGCCGAACAAACATTAACCACTATCTTTCTAATGTTTTAAAATTAAATCCCTTTGTTCTCAACCTCAGTACCTACCTTACTAGTTAATGGTTTGTTAATTAATCTCCCCTATTGTAGACTATCTCGATGTATATTTGGGCCATTGTATCTTTACATGATTGTATAGTATTGTGTTAGGTGTTAATATAGTTTGACTGCCCCGTTTGCCTCGTGGTTGCAAGCGGGACTGCTGAGCGTCGGATCCTTCGTTCGATTCCTGGGTCGGCCAAAGTGTTATTAGGTTTCCATTAGGAACTTCTTAGTAACAGCTCGGAGTTTGAAAGCCAACTTTCAAACTCCGAGCTGTTACTAAGAAGTTCCTAAGGGGGGTAATAAACCTCCAAAGGTTTAATACCCCCGTGCCTCGGAAAGCACGCAGAGTCCTTGGTCTTGCGCCTAATCTCTTCCCAGCCGTGTCGGATTGCCGTCGGACTATGAGAGTAAAGGAACAGAGAGTGGACCTGTGTTTGCGCACACACTTGTGCACTATAATATCTCTTGTGTGCCTGGCTAGTCTCCGACCGAAGTCGGTCGGGAGGCTATTATAGTTAATATATTCTTTTCTTTTTTATTGTTTAGTAAAAAAAAAATGAAAGATATTAATTTATTTTAATGTCTTGAACATGAACTTTAATGCTTGTAGGGTATTTAGCTACATATCTACACATACCTATATGTTGATTTTATAAAATAAATCAGCTTTTCCTGTGTATTTGTGTGATCGCGTTGTTCTTCTTAATTACACATCGGATTTTGATGCAGTCCTCACCATCATTTCGAGAATTTATTCTGAAAGGTTTATGTGTATTTACATTTAGACATTAGTTTGACATCTTGCCACACACGGAGATTGTAGCCATGCAAATGAAGGGTGGGGTCACTAGTGTGTTATAATCTTGAACTTAAGCAACATAACTTTATAACCGAGATCGTCAACTTGAACGGGCATTCTGCATACGCAAATAAAAATCCATGACATGTAAACATTACCAACAGACTTTAATATCTTGGCAGGAGTCAGGACATGCAAATGTACTGGAAATCATACACTGTTGACAGTTTCCTTGCCAGCCGGACCTGAATAAGCTGCCAAGATAAACTGGCACACCCAAGTTATATTGTATGTTCGTGTGGATTAGATTGCTTGTATCGTAATTGGTTTGCGCTAGAAGTTTTTTCATTAGAAATTTCTCTGTAGGTAACGGAATTTGTACCCTGCTAGCAAAGAACTGGAGCTCAGATTAAAATAAAAATCTTAACTAATATTATAAATGCGACAGTAAGGCTTTGTTTGATAGGCTTTGACGCTAAAACGGCTGAACGGATTTAGATGAAATTTGTCACTCAGATAAACCATGACCTGGGTAAGGACATAGGCTACTTTTCAAACTGGATCGCAGACGAAGGCGCGGGCAACAGTTAGTATATAATAATTATTACAGCCTATTATTGTCCCGCTGCAGGGCAACGGCCCCTTCTTGTACAGAGAAGGCACGAGCATTGATCACCACACTTCCTCAAGACAGGTTTGCGATTACTGCCTATATTACTATAGCTAACTGCTAGCTAACTTACTGAAAACTATAAATATCCTAACCGCACTAAACGGTAAAATAAACTAAGATAATATGTTAGTTTGTTTTACGTGTAGCCAGTTATGTTTAAGCTGCTCCTCTCGTATGTCTCGCGCGCCTGAAAGACATGTCAGCATAAATGACGGGGCCCGACAGGGCCGAAGCCTGCCGGGGTAGCGGGATCGTCCGAAAGGGTTACCGCTGCCCTGGAACATAAAGGGCTAAGGTAGGATCACGGGTGGGTTTTAGTCAGTAAGAGTCTGACACTCCTTTCCGCTCCACCCAGAGCGGGAGGGGTCATTTGATGAATTCCCATCCGCAAAAAAAAAAAAAAAAAAGTCCCATGTAATAGGGTGCGAGGCAACAAAGCCAGACTCCGGACTGCCACTAAGAAATTCCTGATGAAAAAACTCAACAACTCTGCCCGACCTGGGAATCGAACAAAATACCCCAAGCTCAGCAGTAACACTTGCAACCATTATACCCACAAGGCAGTCTTAATGTTATCTTGTATCGTAATTGGTAAAACAAAGTGCGTATTTCACACCTGCCTTGATAAAACGACAAAACTATTTTTGGTGGAAGGCTGACCCCTAAATACTTTGGAACAACTAGTCCCCCAGAATGATGGAAAAGAAACTTCGATGAGTCTATGAAATACGTGCTTAGATAAAGAAAAGATAACTATTAAAGAAAAATAGGCAGACTGACTAGTTTTCTTTATTAATTATCTTTTCTTTGAGAAATGTAGCAATTTTTTATATGCCTGAAGGTCAATGCCCGTAATTAAAATCGTTCTAAATCTAGTCGCAATCTCATCTAAGCGACAATGTTAAAAACATGTCAAAAAATGTAAGGAAATCGCAGGTATTTTTGACAGATGAGACTGAGATCAGACTGAGATCAGATTTTGAGAACGTTCACAACGTTCTCAAAATTATGAGAATTGATCCCAATTGCTCCCCTGACCAAATTATATTATAAGAAAAAAAAGGTAAATGATTTATTAAAAACGGTTTAAAAATATGATAGATTAAAAAACGGCACAATGTCATACTCTTATATGCACGCGATTTGTAACTAGGCTAATTAGCCAAGTTTTGACATACCACTTGCGAAACGTTTATAACCTATATATACCTCTATCCTCTATTGTGTTTGACGATTTTTGCTTTGCTTTTATGTTTCTTTTCACTGAAATACTGAAAGAAACTTACAGGATTTTTAAACTGCTAAAACAGTTTGTTCGACACTTTTCATATTAAATAGTGTTACCATTCCAAGCGAATTATGAATTGACATGCACACAATCCTAGTACTGACATAGTTTTATTACAACTTCGGCTGCACAGAAGGAAAGATAAATAGTCTGTCCTGTTTTGTGGTAAATTATATTTTTCAGTCAGTGAATACCCTTTGGTAGTAGAAATAAAGCTCCTTCTCACTGAGACGAATCCCACGCGGGATTCGGAACGAAATCCGTTCGCGCCGATTGTGCCAACAAACATGGTTGCTGGTGCTAAAACTGGCGCAAATAGTCGCATGACTTTCTTAATCATTGAAATAGTCGACGTGCGCAGTCGCATCCCGTATCCAGTACAGGTTCCTTAGCCAGCACCCTAACTGCATAACACACTTTCAATCACTAGCTGAATTAGTTTGAAGGATATTGCTAATCCATTACTTAATATGTTCGACAAAATTGACTGCTCAAAAACTTAAATAACGCAATGAATGTCGTTGAACTGTCAATATGAAAGCCATAGCTACTGTTAGTGTGCTACGCGACTACCCCACAGAGCTTTAAAATAGTACCAATTTGAGTTATCTTGACGTTAGAAATGCTTACGTATGCGTCCAGGTTATTTCAAGAAGTCTGCATCGACGTGCAAGTTTAGGACAATCTACGAGTATATGTTACAGGAAAACTTATTTACCTATCATTATTAAGTATTATTACTTTCTTTGGGTATACTTTTTCTTGCTTGGAAATGTATTCCAGCATGTAATAAGTATCGTTCCCGATACAATTTTGTTTCATTATAATTTTAAAATAATGAGAACATCATTATTTCTCCTTTAAATATATTTTGTAAGACGAACCGGAACGAAGCTACGTCATAGATAAATGAGGTAAAGAAAGGGCTGTAGAATGAAATTTACTTCTTTATTGTTAACTAGCTGCGCCCCGCGGTTTCACCCGCATAAGTTTCGTTGCCGTGGGAATATCGGGATAAAGCTTATGCGTAAATCCAGGGTGTCGGCTACGTCCATACTAAATTTCATCAAAATTGGTCCAGCCGTTTGAGCGTGAAGAAGTAACAAACATACAAACACACACACACACACTCTCACTCACAAACTTTCGCCTTTATAATATTAGTGTGATGAAAATTATATGATAGAATGATCTAACTCATTGTTTTTCCATCTGGAATTTTTCAGAAGCAGCCCGGAGCCTGGATTTGTGTCCGGTTGTTGGCAATAGGTTCACCCCTTATTACATATGGGACTTAAACATAACTGATGAAATATGGATGTATGTACAATAGACCTAACCCTT
The DNA here is from genome assembly GCA_947507525.1 of Apamea epomidion. Taxonomy (NCBI): domain Eukaryota; kingdom Metazoa; phylum Arthropoda; class Insecta; order Lepidoptera; family Noctuidae; genus Apamea; species Apamea epomidion. Next base: position 7,595,019 of record OX382238.1, on the reverse strand, counting down.
TTTTTTCTTGGGAGGAAAATCATCATATGACTTCTCCCGCTCTGGGGGGAGCGGGAGGGCATGTCAGACTTTTACTGACTAAAACCCACCCGTGTTCCTTCAGCTGCCTGTGCCAGGGGCCACGGTATCTTTTTCGAACAACCCGCGGCCCTTGCAGGTATCGGCCCTAGCGGACCCCGTCAGTTCGTGCTGACATCTCTTTGAGGCGCGCGTGGAACACAACGCGCCGTCGACCCGGGCCTGCGGGCCTAAAAAGGCCACTTTGGCAGAATCATAATAGGATAACAATAGGAATCATATTAAAAATCGTAAAATGGTCACAAACTGACAATTCATAATATGATCTGTGTTCAATTCATATCACAATGAAATAACATTTAAACTGTAGAAATAAAAATAAAAAACCAATTTGATTAATAAAAACTGTATGAAAAATTTACCGATAAAATTACGGTTTTTATTTTTTTCATGCGGCAATGTTTACACTAAATATGAAATGAAATTTTACAAAAATTAGAGGAATCCGAAACCGACGAAAAATTTCGACGCTATGGGGTTTAAACTCATGTGCTGAATCCATGGTTACAGTTGGCACGTCGATGTCCCTGCCTCCCTGTATACACTGGATAAACTTCTGATACTAAATTAACTAACAAACTACTCGTATTAAAATTTGAATATAATGAATTGTAGCTTATTAAAAATATTGTTCAAGCAAAAACATAAATACATTACATAGCCATACAATTTATTACGGATATAGTAAGCCCCAAATTGCTTCCAGATAGCATCCACTCACATTTTATAAATTTTAAAATTAGGACCGCAAGTCTTCCAGAAATTCTCCGGAGAATTGACCAGAAGCTAAAATGCTACCGTTAGATATCTAGACTTTGACATATTTATGTATCCAGGCTATTTCCAGCTAGTGTGTATTGGAACATCTATAGTTTACAAAGGCTGCTCTGAGTGCTTCTAACAATATCTTTCAATAACTATGTCGTGTCGTAACTGAAGTTTGCTTTACTGACCGGAGTTTTGGACTTTTTGTTGGAGTATCTACGCTAATCATTGTATTATCATCCACTTCAGCGGAACTTCTGTTATTAGTATTCGAAATTGCCCTAACTGTACAACACTGCCATTACGTCTTTCTTTTTACATTTTATTGAATCTCTTGAGATGTTGCCAAAGGAATACGTTTTTGCTAAAGTAGCTACGGTAATTGTATTGATATATTTATGCTTCTAGGCTATTTCCGAAATCAATGAATCATTGGAGAATTCATAGTTCACAGACGTATGGTTTAGGTGTATCTAGTATATCATTGTAACAATACAATGTGGTTTAGGATTGCTTCGTTATCTAGCTACCTATATATTTGTATTTGCTTGTACCTACTATCAATAGACACACTCCATCCGTTATTTGATTAAACTACTAATTTGATTAATTAGTTCAATCAATATCATTAGTGCACTACCCGAATGCCCTAAGTGGCAAATCAAGTGGAAGCCAACAGTTTTTTTTTTTTTTATAAATGTGGGCAAATGCGTTTACTGTTTTGTTTTTATAAAACAAGACAACTACTGTTTCAAAAAACAATACATTTTTAAACTTAAAACTTCTCCTACATTTTTTATTGAGACCTGCCCAAAACCCCAAAGCCTATACGTTAATTCCAGAAGCGTATATATCATTGTAGAGTCCATAGTTTACGAAGGTCTATCGGGGTGGCGGACTTTAGTTATGCATGGCCCGGTGTCCCAGGCCTCCGTTAATTATGACGAGGCTCGCACTCCACTTGAAAATTGGATATTTAGGCCTGAATACCAGATTTTCGTGTTACTTTATAGATGCTGTATATGTTTTTGTGTTTACTAGGAGATAGAATTGTTTTGTCGTGACCTATGTATGGTAGATACTGTTAATGCTTCCAGCCTAGACGTATGTCCCTCAATGATTTGTTTTTAAATCTTCTAGAATACACCCATAGTCTTCATTTTAATATGGATTTTGTGGCATCATCAATGATATATTCACGACTCTTTTTTCATCACCAATATAATAGCATTTTTATGTTCCAAGCTAAGTACAATATCTTCTTCAGTTACCGATCTTTAGATTCATTTATTTACTTACTGAAAACCATACCTGTCTCTTATTTGTTCAATCCAGCATCCAGTTTCTCCCTTTAATTTTAAAAATTCATATGCCTAGAAATTCACTGAATTTCAAACGACCTTCAATGAGGCCAGTTTCCTGACAGTATAATTTCATGAGTAATATATTCAACTACCTAATTAGCATACAGTTAGTTAGTTACTCAACGAACAATGCCACCAATTTGCTAAACCACCGCGCACTATTACCGCAACAACTAACGCCAAAATTTTCTAATCGGCAGTCCGTACCTGTCAGACCTAATCATTTTATGCAGTTTGCAATTAGTCGCACAAAGAGATTTATTAACCGCGCTGGCAACGAATTATCTGACTGTCACTACTTTGTCATTTTAATCTTCTATGACCTTGCGGGTTTTTGCGTGAGTTGTCAGGCAGCGCAGCTGGGGCATTTATTTATGCGTCTAATTTAAATTAGGGATTACATACATACATACGTAATCAGCCTACAATGTTCCCACTGCTGGGACACAGGTCTCCTCTCTTCGAGAGTGAGTGGGTTGTAATCCACCATACGGGCCCAGTGCGGTTTGGTAAATGACATATGTCAATTAGGATTAAGTATATATATAATGGAACTTTACATGCCTTTTGTCTGATCGTATGGTCTGATATAGACAACAACGAAGAGTAGTATTTTATGGGTGCTACGAACAGCAAACTATGATCATCAATCATCTCTAGTAAGACCACTATATTGCTCTCGATAAGAAAGCCCTTCATATTTAGCCTTTGTTATCACATTTCATTCTTTACACAGTACTTACCAATGACATTGACATTCATTTTTGTATTTTAAACCAAACAGGCAATAAACTTCAAGAAAAGAGGTTCGGTCCAGTAGAAATACGATTATTCGAATTTCTCTCGCATGAGTAAGATGCTGTTATTCTTGGCGAGAATCTCATACGTTATTCTAAATTGCAGCGTCTGCTATGCTGCTATTAAAACATATCTGCTTGAAATAATGTCGAGAGACCTGTAGCAAAATTGTCGAAGAGAAACATGATCTGATTGCATTGATAAAAAATCTTACCTTTGTGAATGTTAAAGTAAAGAATAAGAGAAGAATGATGAAGATTTAGAACTTAATAACGGACCAGTAAAGGGCAATATTGCGTAAGCTGCCAGATATGTTAGGGGGCTAGCCTTTTTTTTTTTTTTTTTTTTTTTTTCAGGATGGGAAATCATCAAATGACACTCTTACTGACTAAAACCCACCCGTGTTCCTTCCTTAACAATTTATGTACCAGGGCAGCGGTAACCCTTTCGGACGATCCCGCTACCCCGGCAGGAGGGGGCTAGACTTAGGATAAGAAAAGAAGTAGCAACAACAAACTACGATTCGCTATGAATCTACCAAGCTTGATGATAATTACAACTTTCCATGTTCTTCTGATACAGAATACGGCAAAATACAATATCTGGTGTAAATTGACTGATATTTCTCTAATTGAAAAATGGAATTATCGCTTTCAGCTAGGGATTAACCTCAGTACCACAAGACCTTTAACTTAAACTAAAGCAATAAGCCAAGATTAATCCGCAGGTTCATTTACGTCGACCATAAGCCTGAGTAATATATTCCGAGCTAGAAAAATGTCTCTAAACCGGCAACGTTTTATATTCCATCTAGAGGTGCTTTAAAAGTGCTCGATTTACGTATAAATCGTTACCTAGTCTTAGTAAGCGAGTATCTAAGATCCGACGGAGTATCGAAGATCGAATGGTGTATTGATAGGGAGCTGGGAATAGATTTTGTATAGACGTGCCTGCGAGGCGAGGGAGTAAGATTTACTTAGTCTAAGTTATATATAAAAGAACAGGTTATATACAGCTGCATCCGGTTAGACTACAAGCCAACCCCAACATAGTTGGGAAAAGGCTAGGCAGATGATGATGATATAAAAGAACAGGGTATGTTCGTAAGACTCTGATACCCAAACCGCTTAAGATAGAAACTTGAATTTTGGATAGAAGTTGCAGTTTAAAACGATTTTCGCCACGAACTTACAGAAGTTTCATGTTTCTAAGCCGAAGGAAGAGGTAAGGTAAATAATAAAGATCGTAATGATGAGAGATTTTTCTACAATTTATATTTAAAGGGGTTGGAGGGGGTGTTGAAGTTCGTAGGGGAAAGTACCAAATCCACGCGGACGAAATTGCGGGCGAAGTATGACATAAAGACGTATGAAAATTACTGTTTCAGTTGGTAACATCAAGAAGTATTACTCCTCTAATTTGTTACTTAGTTAGCACACATTTTACTTTATCAATTACAACTTACCCACTGTAACAAACCTAATTAAAAACCGAAAAGTAACTCGGAACACCTAAACAAACTTGGCCCTAAATAAACTCCTACTTTAATAAACAGTCTTTTGAACTGACAAAATAGGAACACCTTTAAGTAAGCGATGTTTCTGAATAAAAAAACCTTATTGTTTAGCCACCTATTCAATAGCTTTGGGCAAATTAGTCTCTTTTATAAAGCTGTAAACAGCAAAAAGCCACTGAGATGTTAGCACGCGCGACGTGACTTTGCAACTTCGAGAATTTTATATTAAACTAACAGCCTCACTTGCGGATTTTTCTCATTTCTTTGCCCCCAACTTTGCCATTGTTTACCCAGTATTTTTCTATTCCCACGGATTATTAAACTGGGCTAGTTGTAAATGAAAAGTTGTGAATCAAAGGAATCTTTACTCGTGCGCGTCGGCGTAAAGTTTGTATTTAATTTTTCGTTCAGAGTAATTCCGTTTGTATTTTTAATTAGAGTTGGGATTGCGAATGCATTTTACTGACGTTGCATAAGTATGATTTGAGTTTAATTAAATTTTCTTTTGCTACACGCCGTGTAGGGGAATTTGAGAAAACATGTATGTGGGCGTTAATAATAATATTGTGTAGTTGTATACTTGGTGTAGTAGATTACTTTGTACGTCGTGTTGGATGTTCTATATTATATATTTTGCTTATATTACTTGCCTGTCTTTTCTCAACTATGTTTCGAGTCAGATTCCCATCTCACCAAATTTTGAATATCATCAGTATTTCACACGGACTGCCTTTTGAAATCTGCCACCGCTTTCGAAGACAAACAACGATACCCTAAAGTTAGACTGTTTTTCGGTTTTCCGGCATCTGACTTCCCGTTAATGAATACAAGCTGTCCTCGTGTTTGTTTAGCTCATACCGATATCAGAGAGAAAATCATGGTTGTATGATCTACGGTTAATAGGCAACTAGGGCAAGCCCCCCGAGATCAATATCGACCGGTGTTATTATTATGAGCCACACGCCCCTTCACCGCAAGTTATACAACAATACGACAATAAATGAAAACATTGACACAATTAACTACTGCATATGAGTATTTTGGAACTATCAAATGAATCCTAGCATCGAAATTAAAAAAGTGTTTTTTTCAAACAAACTAAATAGTAGTAGTAGTAGTATAGTAGCCCAACTATGGGTTTTGCCAATCTTTGACTGGCTATAGTGACTAAACTCTTGGATATATTTGATTAAATTTTCGTATGCAGACTGGGAACGGCATGAGATATACGCAGTTTAATTTTTGTCGTATTATCGTCTCCACCTTGTATAATAGTTACCCTTCGATCAATTAGTTACCAAATCCGTCAGTGTGGTGCTTAGCTCTACATTTGGATTTTCATGTTTCTTTCCTTTTTGTTACTGATTTGTAGCCGATTCCTATAATTTACGTTCCGTTATTGGTTAAAATTAAGACTCTTGAATCTTTACCAATAATGAAGCAAGGGCCTCATAACTCTGCATAGTAGGCCCTCCAATATGGAAGTAACTATCACAGGTAAAATTACCTTACGAATCTATTTATACGCCCAGTTTTACAATAAAACATGGTAGCAAAACGATTCGTATTTGTTTATAGGGTGCATTTCACCTATGAAACAACGTGATCATAAACTCTAAACATCAAGAGCTGTCAGTGTCAATGTCAAACGATGATATTGGAAGCGTCTTGAACGCGGTTTAGTTATGTTGCGTTTCATTGGTGAAATTCATCTCTAATTAATTTTAAGTAGCGATAGGATCATACCCAATCTTAAATGAATACCACCATCTTCTGTTGTAATCTTTTCATGCCTATTTACGACATCTGCGGGGAAATGTGGGGTAGCTTATGCGTGGTCGTTAGCAGAACCCAGTACTACAGTATTAACGTGAAAAAATGGTAGCTGGCTCTTGAGAATAGTCTAACACCCCGAAAACGAGATAAACTACGTTTAGCTCTAAACGCATTTAGTAATTGGTGGTGCAATTGGGCCACAGTTTTATTGTTGGGAAGTAGGTTTAGAATGCATCACGCCATGGATGTGTATAATTTGTGCATTATTCATTATTCTGATATTTGTAAAAATATTGAAGACTATTTTCAATACTGCTTCATTCTAAGTATGTTTGCCTTTGAGAAGTATGAAAAGAACACTCTCTTAAAGTGGTTTTTCAAGATATTTGACTTTTCCTATATTATGCATCCTCGCAAAAAAATAGAAAGAAAGAAAAAGTATTTATTGGGACTCGCACATGAAGATCACAAACTAAACTAAACACACTCTTAGAAAAATAAAATAAAACAAAAGTAAAATGAAAATATTTCAGTTAGGTACAGTATCCCTTCTAAATCCACTCAAACGTTGTTACCAGCACCTAGTATTGTTTGTATCTCAACAGCTTCTCTCTAACCCTTAGTAAATAGCAAACAAGCCCTTCGGTTCCTGCCGGGGTAGCGGGATTGTCCGAAAGGGTTACCGCTGCCCTGGTACGTAAAGGGCTAAGGAAGGAACACGGGTGGGTTTTAGTCAGTAAGAGTCTGACACTCCCTTCTGCTCCACCCAGAGCGGGAGGAGTCATTTGATGATTTCCCATCCACAAAAAAAAAAAAAAAAAAAAAAAAAAAAAAAAAAAGCCCTTCGGTTGGCACAATACGGCACCTCGGTTCAACGTAGGTTGGGTTTATAGATTGTAATAACAAAGGTGACAGGTTGCAAGCCCATCGCTTCAGCGGGATAACGGGGTTTTACCCTTACTGATAGATACAACTTACCCTAGTGGCGTAGAACGGAAAACACTTGAACATTTTACAAAACTAAAGCTGTTTTTCTGAAAAATATTTTGTGTGTCAAGTAAATTCTTAAAGTAAACGCAAGAGTGGCTCTAACAAGGGGTCTCTAGGTACTGTGTATTTATTTTATTTCTTATCGTGGTAATTATATCTCTTCGTATGCTGCACCGGTTGACGTCATCACGTCAACGCCGGCTGTTGCTGAAAACCAGCGCTGGGGCTGTCTCGCATAGGGTCGTAGCATTATGTTGAACGGTCACCGTTTTGCGTGGATGTGACGCATATTTTCTCCCAACTTGTTCTTTTTTGTGTTTGTGTTCTTTCTCTGCGTCGTGTTTACCGCAAATAAACGTATTTTTTTTTCTTTTCTAGAATTGTATGTAAAATAATTCAAGGGTAATATGGCAATAAGCTACAGTTTTTGGTATTTCTATAGAATTTTGAGTTGAAAAATATTTAGGTATATGGAATACAAACAAAACCTCTCCCGTCTTCAGAGATAACGCAAAAAAGACACAGAATTTCCAAAAATTTAAAACAAATTATGTAAAGTGCACATTAGGTTCTCAGTTCACGTGGAACACATGAATCTTGCATAAAGGCGCTATTTTAGGCACCATGTGAAACGTCCAAACGTGAAATGAAGGAAAGAGAGGGAGATAGATAAATAATTAACTAACACGATGTAGCGTTAATTCAATATATTTGTAGCGTCCAAATGAAAGTTTGCGAGAAAGACTCCATCATGTTTGTAGGAAGCGCTCTGAGTGGCCTTTTATTGAATTAGCACTAGGAAAAGGAAATGGCGTAGCGTAACGTTAATGTGTCACAAAAATGTGGCTGTGTTCTTTTTTTAATCGGCGAAGTTTGTTGGTGTATGAGCATGGAATTAGTATGTACTATGCAGTGTATTCGTTAATACTTAAACTGTTTTCAACTTGTTTGCTGCTTTTTATTTAATTTTATTTATTAGGGAACAGTGATACATTACATTTTATAGGGAAAAAATACAAAAAAGATACGGCCAAATGTGTAACCAACAACATTTTCCACGGAATACAAATAAAAAATAATCTGTACAAACCATGCTGTTTAAACTAAAACCTAAACTACACTAATTAACTACGATAATTTAAGTTAACAAAACATTTTTTCTCTTAAATAGTAAAACAAAAGTATATTTAGCTAAATCTTATAAATCTTAATTAAAATTACTAGTGACTGTTTTGAGTACATACAATATTTTTTAATCTACCAGCAGAAAGAGCAAACATATCGATATGATGGAATAGCTTGTTGTAATTATTAGTTACTCCATAAGTGTTTATGGTATTTTAAACCGACGCGATGGTATAAATTGCTCGCCATTTTAGCTTAGGCGCGGTTCCAAAACCGGCCACAAATTGAGGAGTTCCTAATAATCTGTACTTAGGACCTAATGCTTGACATTCGGGTTTCATTTACTTGCCTAAAATAAAGCTTTTTACTTTTATATTCTTAATTTTAACTTAAAAATGAATTTTGAAGGCCTTCAAATGAAAATAATAGCCTTCCTACGAGATTAATATTTTTTTTAGAATTTACAAAATGTCTCTCAAAGGGATCTCTTTCGACTTGAATGAATACTGAAAAAGTCGTCCTCCTATCCTCAGTCGTAATTCGTAGGAATCAGCAGAATGGATCAAAGCTAATGGTAATAAAGTTAACCGTTATTGCTGAAGACGGGAACCACGATCGATCATTACTTACCTACTGTTTATTTCTTTAAACTGAGGATGAATTTGTATTAAACTTGCGTATGCAACTCCTTTTCTCTTGTTTTTTTTTAATGCAGAAATTGAGGGAGAATAGCGATGAGAAAATCGAAAAGGACAATGTCCATATATTGTCCTTTTCGATTTTCTCATCCCTCGGCCATCGGGCATACGGCATACGGGCCATCCCGTACCCAAAATAAAATTACGGAAGCATTATGAACAACTAGCTGCGCCCCGCGGTTTCCCCCCCATAACTTCCGATCCCGTGGGAATATCGAGATAATAAGTATCCCATATGTTAGTTCTGGTTATAAGCTATTAGTGCGTTAAATTTCATCCAAATCCGTTCAGTAGTTTTTGCGTGAAAGAGTAACAAACATCCCTCCATCCATCCATACAAACTTTCACGTATATAATATTAGTAGGACGTATGTATTTTATTTTAATTTAATGGAATAGTTTAATTAATCCTAGAAAAGCATGTCTGAATTCACTTGGAGCAAAAATATGTGTGAGGAAGTAAGATTGATTTAATTAAGGGAAACGGTCTTACCCATTCTCTTTTATATTGATTTCTTTGATGTTCCTTTTTTACCTACCAAGTCCTACCAAGGGGTACCGTGTTTAGCTCTCCGTCCGATCAGGACCAGGCCCGTGCCGGACGGCGTGTATGTGTTCCACGCGCGCCTCAAAGAGATGTCAGCGTAGTTGACGGGGCCCGACAGGGCCGAAGCCTGCCGGGGTAGCGGGATCGTCCGAAAGGGTTACCGCTGCCCTGGTACGTAAAGGGCTAAGGAAGGAACACGGGTGGGTTTTAGTCAGTAAGAGTCTGACACTCCCTTCTGCTCCACCCAGAGCGGGAGGAGTCATTTGATGATTTCCCATCCTGAAAAAAAAAAAAAAAAAAAGGGGTACCGTGTTACCTAGCAACTGGGTTCTGGATATCAGATAGGCAATCGCTCCATGTAAAATACTGGTATTCAGCTGCATCCGGTTAGACTGGAAGCTGACCCCAACATAGTTGGGAAATGGCTAGGCAGATGATAATAGGTAACCTACAATGTTGGCTGGTAGTTCTTATTCCAGCGTACATACTAGTATACTCTCAATTGGGTCATAGAACTCAATTAATGCGTTGGATAAGGAATAGGGATCAAAGACAAAAAGCTCATGATCTGTCGATCGCCAATCCACCACAACTTTCATAATCATAATCAGCGTATAATATTCCCACTGCTGGGACACAGGCCTCTTCTCGGTGAGAGCGAGTGAGCCACAGTCCACCACGCGGGTTGGTAGATGTCACATGTCTTCAAATTTTGGTTTTGAGACATACTTGTTTTCTCAGGATGTTTTCCTTCACCGTTTTGAGAGCAGTGGTAATGAAATAATTTACACAAAGTAAAGAGCCTGACGGGGTTCGAACCTACGACCTACGACTTGTAAGTCGCGGCCGTTACGACTGAGCCACCACTGCTCACAACTATATCATTGGCCTATTCCCATTTTCCAATTTTTATTCTAAACAGTTTCGTAGCCTGCTGTCAAAGACTGCTATCTAAATGCCAATTTCAGCGATGCAACTAAACGCGATCAGCATATCTAGACCGCGTTCGAGAGCTGCCAGTCTCATCGTTGTTGTGGAATATCGACACTGACAGCTCTTAATCGCGGTTTATATGTGCTGATCACTTTCAGTTTTATCGGTGAAATCCGTCCTTAATCGCTTAGCTGCTCTACTTTGCTAAGTATTTTGGCATGATGAGCCAGTAAATAGTAACGATTTTCGTCTCACCACTATCTTAATGATAGGGATATATCGATATCGGATCGATGTTGTGTTGATGTTCGATAAAACTGCATGTGCATCTACAGTCTGTATTCCTACCTATAACTTGCTTTACTTAATCCGTTTTCCCGCCCACCGCCTTATTAAAACCATGCTACTTACCATTAACTAGGGCATATAATAAACAGGAATTTAGGAATAGAGGGGCTTGTGGCTTAGTAATAATAGCCGCATGGTTTGGTCGGTTATGTTAAGCTACGCTTGCCGCGGTTGGTCCATGGATGGGTGACCATCTTTACATACCAAGACCACTCCGTGCATCGGAAAGCACGTTAAGCCGTTGGTCCCGGCCGTCACTCGTGGATCTTTGTCAGTCGTTACGGGTCGTCAGAAGACCAAAAGTCTGACAACCAGTCTTACCAAGGCGTATCGTATTATCCCGTTACTGGGTTGTGGAGGTCAGATAAGCAGTCGCTCCATGTAAAATACTGGTATGCAACTACATCCGGTTAGACTGGAAGCTGACCTCAACATAGGGAAAAGGCTAGGCAGATGATGGTTATAAATAGGAATTCCTGTGTAGCAGCCTAGAGACTGAATTTGTGCCCGGTTGATGGCAGTAGACTGTCTCCGTATTACATGGAACATAAACATTACTACCGAAATGTGGATGTGCTACATGTACCTATATCTCTGCCTTACCCTTCCGGGATTACAGTCGTGTTATAATTTTATCATTATAAAAAAAATTGCCTCATTCACAACGCTTTTATTTTCATTCGCTCCCCATAAAAAATGTGCTGTCAGCCGAAATACTCGTAATCTCATAAAATCCATCAGCGTAACAATATTTCTATAAAATAATAATACTTTGAATTGCCCACTTTACTAGAATAGAGCAAAATATAATATAATAATAATAGAAAACGCTTTGAAGTACAGCAGATAGTTTGCTCAAACGGATTTTAAAAGCGATTGTGAAGCGAGCGGTTTTATCTCAAACGGCGATCGCGTACAAAGTTTAGATAGACCGGAATTGTAGGGAAAGACAAAGGCTGCCGAAGGTATATCGGTAAATGATATATTAAACAGACGTGGTGGTTGTCCACGTGGTAAGTAGGGCGATATTCCCTAGCAACAGTTTAGATCGTAGGCAGTCCAGTGATAGACACATACAATCAGCCTATAACGTTCCCACTGCTGGGACACATGTCAAAGTTCAGAGGAAATAAAGGCAAGGTTTACTTATTTTAATTAGGTACCTACTACCCATATAAATAATTCTAGAATGTCAGTCTATAATCGTGCAAAGGGCTTCTCATACAACGACATAATGAGTTTTGATCGTACAAAAAGCAGGTAGGTACTGAACATACCTAAACTATATAGTTGGAGTATAGATGAATAATCTTAAAAGTTCTGAGGAGTCACAATGGCAAAAGTTTTAATGAAAGCTGGCACTAATTGAAGATTTGGCACAGATATGGCAACTTAAAAGTTAAGACATTCATAAGAAGAAGAAGAAGAAGAAGGCAAGAAGCCCATGCTGCCAATAAAATTAATTAATTACCTATGAACTATTGACTGGAGACTGAGAGCTGGTAGTAGAAGTGTGGGCAGACAGCCGATGAGGTGGACCGACGACCTGGTCAAGATTGCTAGAAGACTTAAGTTTGTATAGATGTGAAAGATCGCGTCTAAGCAAATAAGCACTATGTATGTAATTAATAGCTTCAGACTAAATTATTGAGGTGCTCGTGGCTAAGTAATAACTGCCGCACGGGTCTATCGTTCAGGTTAAGCTACGCTTGCCGCGGTTGGTCTGTGGATGGGTGATGTGAACTTTACGTCTCCTTGCCTCGAAAAGTCGTTAAGCCGTTGATCCATGCTGTCATTCGTGGATCTTTAACAGTTGTTACGAGTCGTCACAAGTCACGTCTGACAACCAGTTTTACCAAGGGATATCGAGTTACCCAGTAACTGGATTCTGGAGGTTCCTAAGCCAGAGCTTAGGAAGGCTAGAGACAGAGAAGAGTGGCGTCCATTGCAGGATGCCTACACTCAGCATAGGGTGGCGAAAGGCTGCAGAAGAAGAACTATTAAAAATATAATAGTTCATTGGTAATGTATAACTTGGACACTTTAATATTTAAAACCAATTTACTTAACTTCTATTACTTATTCATTTAATAATAATAATATTTTTTATTTTAACCGGCCGGGAGAATCAATCAGGCATATTATCTCCGGGTGTTCTCGTTTAGCTAACGGAGAGTACTTGCATAGACACAACCTTGTAGCCAGGATAATTCATCAGCAACTTGCTCTGAAATACAGCCTTGTGGAATCTGAGGTGCCGTACTACAGGTATGTGCCCGACCCAGTTCTCGAAAATGGAAATATCACATTGTACTGGGATCGATCCATCATCACTGACAGGACTATTGTTGCCAATAAGCTTGATATAGTGGTGGTGGTTCGATCAGAGCGGCGCGCAATGATTGTTGACATAACCGTCCCGCATGATGAGAACCTCGTGAAAGCCGAAAAAAATAAACAAATCAAGTATCTTGACTTGGCTCGCGAGGTTGTCGACATGTGGGATGTGGACTCAGCGATCATTGTGCCTATAGTCGTGACAGCCAATGGCTTAATAGCCAAGGGCCTCGCCCAACACCTGAGGAGGCTCTCGTTGGGCAGCTAGATCAAGGGCTTGATTCAGAAAGCGGTACTTCTAGACACTGCTCGCATTGTCAGGAGGTTCCTCTCTCTGGAGCCCTGACCACCGGCAGCTTGGACCCCGTTCCCGATACCGGTGTGCTACTATTTTTTTTTATATTTTTAAATGTTTTTATACATTTTATATTCCAATATTTAAAACTATAATTTATATGTTCACATTGAAATAAAGGACTAAAATAATTTATTGGGTCTCAAACGAACATGTACTTATATTAACATATACTTTATTGTACAGCGTCGAAATTCATCCGCATCACTGTCGACTGGTAATGTACCCAAGAGACTGGCGGCATTACCACATTGTATAAAATAGGATACAATAAAAAACATATTTTCAACTTTGGGAGCATGAGAACTATAAACCAAAAATTCCCGTTCAATGAAAACCAATAACATCCTTAGCAAACGACCGCGACGTTAAGTTCTTTCAACGCAACACAATAACTTCCTCCAGGCAATTCCCACTTGCAGTAACATCACCTCAAAACTATATTAAACGTGCAAGACTACCATAAGTTCCAATAAGGCCGTAACTAAACACTGCAGATGTAACCCGAAAACCGCATTCACCTAACTTTGGTCTCAAATTGTCACAGCGTTCCAAACGTTCTGGGAAAAGTCCAAAAGTTGTGGCAAAGTTGAGTTTTCTGGCTCGTTTGTGCCAATTGTAGAGCGGTGTGGATGTGGTCCGGAAATTACGTTTGCTGAGATACGATCCAAACGTGAGCCTATTAGGGTATTGAAGGAATCATTCGAAGGATATAGTTGGATTTATTATTTAGGGACTTCTTGCTCAATAAAGGTAAGTGTTTCGACGTTGTGTCCTTGTGCGCAGTGTGAGACTTAGAGGTCCAGTTGAAACCCAGTGTCAGGCATTAGTTGTCTGACATTTAGGCTGAACTAGGCCTATTTGGCGCTGCCGTGAGGCACACTTTTTTTTGCATTTTGTTTTGTTTTTGTGTGAATGTTGTGTGCTTGACTTAACCTGGGTCAAACAAACTTATTTTCTTTCTTTCTTTCTCTTTCAGTAAATAATAAACCATCATGTCCTAGACTCAAAAATTCGAGACATATGACCAAGCCGCATTTGGGCCCGCGTGGCGTGGTTACGGCCCACTCCCTCTCACTGACAGGAAGCCTGTGTCCCAGCAGTGGGAACATTATAGGATGATTATATTATGTAATACATAAGCATTCTTTACTTAAGTAAATTGAAAATTGATCAAAGTCTGCCATAGACTGCTTATGGCCCCAAATCATTTAGACCATTTTAAACTCATTTTGTACAGAGTATTAGTTTTATATTTCAATAATGCCGATCATGGAAGCTAAAAACTATTCCTCGCAATTTATTATAATGTTATCCATGTAATGTAATGAGTACTACCAAACTATATTGCACTATAAAGCACGTTCATTAATCAATTAATGAGACCACCAGAATTATAACAGTTAAAAAATCTCTGTACCTACCAAACACTACCTAATGCGGTTCGAAATCCGGGCACGTATTTCTCGCCTCAACTTACTGAAGCAAAATGTTTCTCATAATAAGCGAGTAACGACAGAAGAATAATTATCTATAAACAGAGCACGAAAGTTTATTATCTTTAATAATAACTGTAAATAGGTCGTGAGAACAGCCAGTCAACGCCACCTGTCATATTAATAGGAAACAACAGGAAAATGGTCAAGGGAAATCTGAGCTGACATGATCCGTAATGAGACCCAAACACATGGCATAGAAGATTCGATTATCTGCCTTCCGTATAAAGGTTACAATTCCACGTACTACGATTGGTTTTTGACAGTATTACTTCCAAGGAAGGAGTTGGTTTTGGTCTTGATGATTATAACAGTTGGGTAAACCGGGATTTTTATTGGATAGGTATCAGCACCACTAGTTTGTTCATGTCATTAGTGCAGCTCATGAGCTTGTGATCCATGTATAAGATTTGTTTCTTGGAAGAATCCTGCCACATTTTTTCCTACCACTGCAACTCCTGAAAAAGAGACCAGAAAAGCGGGGAGGCAATGAAGGTAGACGAGTCCCGGAGAAACGATTCAACTGTTTTAGATGCCGCTACGGTAATAAAACAAAAAAATTACAATGATTTCCATGGAGACAGAGACTACTGCCCCTTCAAATTTTGATACTACTTATTTACATTTAGTTTTGTTTATTCATCAAGCGACTGTGATTTTTTAACATATCAGTAGAACCAAGCCATGGCATGTAATTTTTTTCCCTAAACAATTTTGTTCACGTGTGTACATATATTTATATATAAATAATAATCTTTCTTTAAAGTAGGATCAGTTGACAAAGGAAATATAATAAAATTAATTATTTAGTCAACTCATCCCGCGGGATAAGTTCGAGCGGCCTCAGTTGACTAAAGAGCCAAAATAACTAGGCCGAACAGGAGTAGCAGAGAAAAGGAACCCCAGAGCAATCCCTTCCGTACCTAGATCGAATACTTCGCTCTCATAATATCCCTTCTATCCCAAAAATAACTGCTCCGTATAAATTTTACACGAGCAATATAATTCATAATTCCCGCTGCGTACATCCCAATTGATATAGGTTGATATTTACTTTACCGACAGCAGTTTCTGTTCGAAAAGCCAGGCTTTTATTTTCTATTGTTTGATGGAACGCAGACAGCATGCAAATTTTATTCCGGGATTTTTTTACGTTTTTGAGAATCTGCTGCGAAATAATTGTAAATGTAAAATTTATAGTGAAAAGTTTTAAATGCAACTTGATTTGGTCAAGAAAATATTTGTGATGCTTGGTGAAATTGTAAAGAATAAATAAGCTAGTAAAATGTCGGTGAATTTCGAGTTGTGCGCGGCGACTGTCGAGCTTTCGAAACCTGTGGGAATGCAGATTTTCGTAACGATGTTAACAACGTGCAGGTTGATGCTTCTGCCCTCCTCATTATTCATATTGTTTACTTTATTTCCCTTCTGTGACACCGTAAAAAGCAGTAAAAAAGTTTCTCTCGCTTATTAGTAATGCGCTGTGAATTCCACCAGTCTTCTGATTCATAATGCTTCAATGAAAAGACGTCTAGAATTCGCCGCTCCTCAAGTTTCATTAACTTCATCATCCATTTCAATTAAAATTTACTCCTGTTTAACAAAAACTACTAGGTGCAAGCAAAAGGGGTGTCGAAACTCAAAACTTTTTAAACCCTGTTTAAAATTTTAAACAACTTAAATATCAGCTTCATCTAATTGGCAAAAGTTTGTTGCAAAGCTTTAGTTTTCATATTTAAATTGAAACAAAATTGTAGTACAGGTAATTAATACTTACAGGCTTTTTAGTTAGGGCTCGCTTTAATATAAAAGACTGATTGTGTTTGTTATTGTTTTTTTTTTTTGCCTTTATATAAAGTTAAAGAAGTTGATACCTTTTACGATAAATCAAGGTTCAAAGAGGATGGATGCGAATTCATTTACCGTAGGAATAAAAAAGACAGTCTTAGACTTGAAACACTAGATACCAAATTTAAAAAAAAACTGTCTGTATAATGAATGAAACTGCCTGCTAATAGAAAGAACAAACATTTCAATAGTTAATTAATGGCGAGCTAAGTATAAGACCGCCTACCCTAATGCGGGTCGACAAGCCAATGTACGCTGTGACCTAATTTCAACTTTAGGCTTAAATGATGACACAACTTCTGCCCTTAAGCTAATGTCAGTGGGTGCACCTAAGGGACACTAGGGTTCAGTATAATCTTAATGAGAACCGGGATTGTGTAGACATTAAGGTGTACAAAATGCTATGTTAGCACGCTTGTCGCAATTAACGACTAGGTTGGCACAGGTTTTTCCAAAAAGGGAACACACTGTCATTACAGCGAAATGAATTGCGTGATTATGGTCTTGATAACCTGCTCTTCTTGCAATGATAATGCTTCTACATTCTACATTTCTAAGACTTACTGAGTACCGCATATTTCTTAACACCACCCTATTACAAACAATTGACTGCACTTATTACCACTCTTCCGCTGAAGCGCTACAAAAGCGCGTAACTTAAAAAAAGCGGCTAACTCACGCTCTATTAGTTGTCAACTAACCAGAGAGAGCGATGGTGCGAGTAATCCAATTTGAAAGTTGTGCCCACCGAACCGGGCTACGTCATAATTAACTACTGGCAGGGGACAATGTCATGAATAACTAAACCCTGTCATAAAACAACTGGCCATGTCGCATGTATGCTTTGTAATCTGTGGCAGAATGAAAGAAAAATATAATTTAAATGAGGTCGTTTGCAGCTGATGGAAGAATAACATTGCGAGAGTCAAATGAGGAAATTCGTCTTTGCTATAGATTCAGAACAACACAATTGATATCACGTATGTGTGCGTGGGTGTTATTGAAGACAAAGTTAGGCAGTTTCATATTTAACTCCAATAAACTGTTATTTAGAATGGCTTCTTGTGCACATAGCTAACTTCCACACGTTAGCTATGTGTACAGGAAGCCAGTTTATCGTTATTTTTATTCTAGATTAACAATCTCACGATTGTAAATCTAGATGAAAAACACCGCTCATTCTGTCTCAGGTATCCAGTTATTTTTCTGCCAAAAAACAACAAAATTCTTGGGTAGTTAAGCCTTCAACGCGTGGGGAAAGATAGACTCACTTTCGCATCTCGCTAAAATATCTACACTAAATTATTACGTGTCATTTTCCAACCACCCGTCTTATGATAACAATGGCAGCACATGGAAGCTTTATAATACCACAGAGTAACAAACACTCTATACAAACTGTTTGCTAAACTGCGATAATACTGTTTGAAAGTTGAGCTGTGTCGTTGGCACTTCAATGAGCACCTATTCATACTAATATGCTTGCCAACATATTAGTACTTAGTACGCTATTGTTAGAACTCTCATTCCAATACCGCTTCGAGCTACATACATAGCTCCAGTTCCCGTCAAAGTTAAACCATCAATGATAGATGCATTATTGCTCCTAAACATAGATTTATATTGCAGAATGGAATGCTCCCAAATGACTAGTAGCATAGTTGCAGAATGGAGTTATTATCTATGTAGGTTAGACTCTGAATACGCGAAAATTCTGCTCTAATAAATATACGAGAGAAGCTCTGTGTTACATTGTGTTATAATTTCATAGTAAGTTTACTGCAGTCTAAAATTAATAAGTATGGAATATGAAACAAAATTTTAGTAGGAATTGTCTCGCGAGGAATAAAGGATACGAGCTCTGGAATGTTTACATTTTATTTTGTATTTCATGTACTTTAATGTTTTTTTATTGTGACTCTGGGAATTGAAGATAAACATACATTATATTGGTATCCTATTGTCTCAGGAAAGTTATAAGAGTTTATTCCAGTCAGAGGAGATTTCGGCAACATTGTATTAAATTCAGGCTAGTTAAAACAAATGAGTTCCAGCAAAGACATCAAATAGTTTTAATAATAATAATAAGTTTTTGTAAACGTTTTCTTTCTTATTCACAAAACAGGTGATTAATTACGTGTTTTATACCAGAAGTACAGTCCTTTCACAAATTTTACCCCTGATTTTACATCACTGTCCAAATCGTGTCAAAAAAGTCATCTTTATTCTCATTCTAATAAGTTTGCTATTGGATTGCTACCATTGACAAGTCTGTAAAATTGACAGTGATCTTTATTCTCGTTATAATAAAGTGGCTGTTGCTTCTTTCAGACGTAAAATAACTGTGAACAGACTGTAATGTCAATTTAACCATTCATTCGCGGTGTAAGTTAGGCGTAACTTGACTCCGCTGTAGAAATAACCTTGTTTTTCATTTTAATTAACAATCGGATTGAGTGGTTCTACGGCAATAAGAAAGAGATGAAGATGCACTGTCTTTTTAAGTCTAATCTAATTCCTTTGCCTTTCCTGAGTATCACGGCCCCTTCATACCGGTGCTCTCAAAACGGTAAAGGAAAGAAAACATCGTGAGGAAACCGGCACTTCCTAGAACCAAAAATTCGAAGACATTAAACATCCATCAACTGCGCCCGTGTGATAGATTATGACCCACTCCCTCACCGGGAGGAGCCCGGTGTCCCAGTAGTGAAAACAGTATAGGCTGATTATGATATGCGTCATCCCAGAAACCACTAGAAAAACGTCCATTTTTCATTTTAGTGCTCACAAGAAGCAATACACAACATCCTATAAATACAGCCCCGTGAGGTTACAACTCTTTCTAAGACCAAACACGAAAGCCAATTTCAAAAGGGAACTCCATACATATTTTTCCTTACAAATCCACTTTAATATCCTTTTGATACAGTAGCCTATTTAGCTGGCTATCCTTGGAAATAATGTGAGCCCCTACAGGGAACTAGTTACGTTTATATAAGAAGTTCCATCGTTTGTTACACCTAGTTACTAGAGAGTCATCCAGGGACAATTTTTAGTTCCCCAGTCAAGAAGGAAAAAGTTTTTATGTTTCGCTATATGGAAATGTCTGCTTTTAGTAATTTTGCTGTCAGGTTAACATCTCATTTGTTTTCTTTCGTTCCTTTGTTAGGTTTTTCCGTGCTATGTGTCAGCGTTTTTTGTGGAGAATGAACTTCAAAGGCGTTTTCGTGATGTTTTGAAAAACTGCCAAACAAAAAATTTTAAGAGGCAAGAGCAGATTTTTCTCGAAATTTTCTGTTTTGCAAATTTTATGTAGCTTTTCTTTCTTCAAGTTTGACTATTTTATAAACAGATTAATATAACAGAACTTATGATACCCATTATGTACACCTTCACAATGGGTATCAAAAAATATCTCTTATCTTTTCACTATTAGAATTGACATCGCGCTACAAACTGCCTAGAACACACATTGGCATTCACATGATCTGACCAAGATTATGTCTGGACTTTAAAAGACACTGTGACCTCTGAGTTTGTTTCGGCCTTTCTTCTCAGAGTAGTCAGATAGGAAACGTCAAACACATCTAGTTTAAAAAAAATATGATTGACGTGTAAAAGTGTTTGTACAAACCTACTTCATCAGTCAGGAGACTGATGAAGTAGGTTTGTACAAACATATGCCAATTTATTCGTGGTTGGCGCAACATGTCTTTTCCCTCCATACTCCTCTATTAGCCGCCATCTCGACAGTCACCCCCTTTCTAACCATATCATCATTCACACAGTCTATCCATCGTTTCTTTGGTCTTCCCCTACTCTTATAGCCATCGACGTTCATACTCAAAACTACAAACCTACTTACAGAAAATAAATCATTTATCATTAACTATTTTAGCTGGAGCATTCACTGCATCACTCTTGTGGGAAACAAAATTCACCTGGACAGTAATTAGGTACAATCACGATCAATCGCCGCTAAGCGCTCTGATTATCGCCCAATCGTCGGTAAGCGTGCTGATTATCGCCCGATCGCTGGCTCTACTCATTCTGTGGAAGCCCACATTCATCAGCGGATATTTACATAATGTATCTATTTCCATTTACATCTGCACTGTGGAACTAGTGGCTAGTTGCACCAGTCTAATCCACGTTAACCAATAGGGCTCGGATTAAAGTTCACGATTTATGGGCATGTTGCTTGCTAGCAATTTAACATGGAGTCGCTACGTCAGGAAAATCGTACATTGATAGGTTTAGGTGAAGCCTTTGTATACTAGTGTCATGTCTGGTTTAGTAGCCATGATTGTAATGATAATACAGGTGATTTATGATTGCATATCAACCAGCGGGGTAATAACGTAACACACTAAAAGTAGTAATGGCTTTCATTTTGACAGTTCACCAACATTCATTGCGTTATTTGCGTTGTTGAGCAGACAATTTTTTCAAACATATGAAGCAATGGATTAGCAATATCAAAATCAGATTCAGATTAATAGTGTGTTAAGCGGTGCAGTGTTCAACACCAATATATTTTTAGAACTTTTCATCCGAATTCGAATGAACGAAAAAAAATTTAAACAAAAAAATTAAACCGCCGAAAAAACTGAAAAGCAAAAAATAATTAACCTTTTTTTATTTAACCTTAATAACTAAGTTCTTAAACTAATGTAAGTATACCTAAGTGATTTTGATTCGGCGCCAAACAATCAATAAACAAAGATCACTAAATTGCCTTAAATTTAAACGGCGCCGACTCTAAGTTATTAAAAATGCTGTAACCTTCATTTAAATAAGTAATAAGTTTTGTGATGGATCAATGTTGTGATAGCGTTGCATTAGGTGTAATTAGAGACCGTGTGCCTATCAATCATCACTTTTCCCATCTGTTGCGGATTCGTTATAGACAAACTACTACATACGAGTATTAATACGACCTACCTCCTGTTCTTCGGAAGCATATGAGCATCCTTTTAAAAAGTTCCAATCTCACGGAATCCATAAGAAAGTTGCATCCCAGTATGTTAGAATACGTTCGGCAATTTAAAATAATGTTTGTTCACTATACGTATCGCGTATGCAGACGCGAACGGGAATCTCTTATAAATATTTGATACAGCTGAGCCAGATATTTGCCTTTGCCAAGCAATAGTAGCTTTGGGCAATAACGTCGAAATTTCAGAGCCCACCTTCGGGCTAATAGAATTTTCATTTCAATAGCAAATCGTTGAACAGGGGACGGTCAGGTATAAATGGTAGACAAAAGAAACAACGTCTGAGAAAGGTAAGGCGATAAGATTGTTTCCTCACTTGATTTACTGCTCACGTCTTTGTAAAAGGTAAGGTTTTCGATAGACATATGGCACTGATATAGTTAGTTTCTTTTACGATAATGTAGCGATAAAAAGTTACGCAACAATATCATCAGCCTATGGCAGTCCACTGCTGAACATAGGCAACTCTCATCCAGCTGAGCTACCAGCCATCATGCGAAGTTCGTCTAGCCTGAGGGTGTCCCACCTTACGTTTACCGATTCGCGGTCTCCACTCAAAAACACATCTACCCTAACGGTTATCGGTTCTATGGGTTATGGCCGGCCCATTGCCACTTCTGCTTGCTTTTTTTTTATTTATTTAAACTTTTCGCACAAAAAAGTACAAAGGCTACTTAATAGGCATTAAGTCCTAATGCCTATTAAGTCAGTGTATGCCTATGTATATGTGTGTGTGTGTAAGGATGTGTGATAGTGTATGCCTTTTTTATTCTTTCTTATTCAACAGTATCAAACTACGTTGATTAGAGGAACGGGAATTAACATTTGATTCGACGGAAACTGATCCGTTTTAAAACAGTCGTGCTAACTTTGTTGCTTAGTTAGTAACTTTATTGCTTACAGAATTTGCAAACAGGAACTAAACACCGGCAATGATTAAAAATTCCACCACCTGCATGTGTTTTTCAAGCGTATGTATGCATGTAATTAATATTTAAACTTGTCACCAACTTGCACAAGTACCCCTTGGTTAATAATGAATTCTGGATATGTGTCCCATGCGAATCCCTTAGGCTCTAGCGCCCCTTCGTGGGACAAACATTACATTATGACGGGAACAACAGGACCTTGTTGGTGCATTGGTAATGAGTGTGGTCTTACAGTTCCAAGGATATGTGTTCAGATAGGGGTATGGGATTCTTGGGTTCCCTGTCGGGAAATTAGATGCTAACATTATGTCCTAAAAATATTAAGCCTAAAGAAAAAACCAAACATTAACTGGACTCCTTATATTATACTGAAGGCCAATTCCTGCAGTTAAAAACGTTCAAAATCTAGTCGCAATCTCATCTCAGCGATAATCAATGTCAAAAACTTGTCAAAAATGTAGGGAATTGAGAGGTGTTTTTGACAGATTGAGTCTGACATCAAACTGTGAACGTTCTTAAATTTACCAGAATTGCCCCTTTGGGTGAAAGCTTCAAAAGACTAAGTATAAAGTAAGAAGAACTAACTAAGGGCCGATTTTTTATCTGTACTTAGATAAACTCAATCAACTTTTTAAAATAGTAACTAATAGTTAAATTTTTGTTAAATGTTTTTTTAATCAATGTTTAGTTTATCCAATGATATAATATCATTACTAATGGTCAAATAATTAACTATTAGTTAAAAAAATAACCATTAGATAAACAAAAAATTGATCAAAAAACACATTTTGCAAAAATTTAACCATAAGTTACTATTTTTAACAATTGGTTGAGTTTAACTACGGATCACAAATCGACCTTAAGAGTAACTAAGTATATCCCAACTAGTGCCTTCAGCGATTATTTACTATACACACACATATTTCCACTAGGATATACGAGTAGGTATGTACGCCACGAGTATATCATTAATTAATTATTCAACACATAAACCTTTATATACCTCTACCGAGTAATCTGATATTAACAAAGCAAACAAAGCAATATCAAATAAACGAGAACAAAATAAAACATTAACAACTGTAACGGAAAAAGGAAAATCACCTACCCGTAATCACAGCAAAATATAATAATTTCATATAATACCCCGAACACTGACTCATTAAATTTTATGGCAAATGTAAATTATTTTGTATGTTCTACTAAAGATAATATTCAAAATATGCAAACATTCCCGGCTCAGTTCATTTGAAGGCTGAAACTCCACGTGGATTTTAATAATTAATTTCCTTTTGCAAGGAGTATACAAGTGTAGGAGAATTTGGGGGTTTGGTGCCTAGCTGTTAAAAATTTAAAACTGAATACACGGTTGGTCGAGAGGCGTTCTCAGTGGTTATGGCATGTTTGCTGCTTAAAGAGTGGGTTGTGCTGTGACACAGAAAGAAGACGGCATGTTTAATCAATTTTTCAAGCCTTCCTTAGCCTCGAGAAGACTTCCTTTTCTCTTGAGTTAAGTTGAGGGGAAGACTTTCTGAATTTAGATTGTAGACTCTAGTAGAGGTAGCAAATACTGTACACCTCTTTTTTATTGCCAACTGTAAAATAGAAGATTGCATTGAGGGGTCTTGTCCTAGAGCCTAGTTTGCCAATCTCAACATAGTAAGCCAATGAGTCTCAATCCGGCATCCATTTCAAATGCAGTATCATTGATAATAAAATAATCTATGTCGTTCTGCTTGGTCTGAGACTGTGAGAGAGCAAAATACTCTAAGTGCTACAATGTTTGTGGTTATCAAAACATTTACGCTCGAAACTATCTCTTGAAATTATATCTCGTGTATTCGGTTCGCCCTATTTTCCTCTATAGAAGTGACACTCCAAACTGATTCAGTACAAAGAGCGCTGATAACACTTGACAAGAAGCTTGCCCATTGCCAACGTGCAATAAAGTGATAGCCTCTGTACACAATGGCCCACGCTAGCTGCATGGCAACGTCATCTACACAATATACCAAAGATATATCAAATAGGTAGCTACAGGAGGAGGAGAACATCGGTCGAGTCAAATATTGGAAAGATACAAAAAGTTCACTGAATATACTTTGGGCAGGGTACTTTTTTTCTTCATCATCTACCCAGACTACGTAAAAAAACTCCTCAAAAGTCGACCTCAAGGTTGGCTGGAACCTTGGCGGGTAGGACGGCCCCAGGGCCTAAGGCGGCCTCGTACGCGGCCGCTGCCACCCCTAAACCCGGGCCGTCTGGCCGGGCCCAGGCGCCGGCCAAACCGGCGTCGGCAAGAGGAGCCCCGGCGCCGGCGAAACCGACGTCGGCTGGTGGAGCCTCGGCGCCGGCGAAATCGGCGCCTGCCGCCAAACCCGCGGTGCCAGCCCGGAAAAAGGGCAGAACGGCTGGGGAGGGGAAGGCCCCAGAGCCTACGCCTCCCCAGAACAAATCTCCCACGACCAACACCGAGTGGCAGGTGGTCGGGGAGAAAAAGAAGGCGGCCAAGGCGGCCAGAAAAAAGGCGCAGAGGAGGCGCCGCAAGGAGCGAGCCGTTGCGGCTAGGCTTCGCTCCCCCAAGACCGCGGCTGTAGTCATCACACTACAGCCGGACGCGGTCAAGAGGGGGGTGACCTACGGCGACGTGCTCGCCAAAGCGAGAGCGACAGTGGATCTCCAGGAGCTGGGGATCACCGGAGGCCTCCGGCATAGGGTGACCGCCACTGGTGCCCGCATGCTGGAGGTCCCCGGTGCGACGAGTGGCCCCACCGCAGACGCCCTGGCTGAAAAGCTAAGGGCGTCCCTCAATGCGGACGAAGCTCGAGTCTCCAGGCCCGTCAAGTGCGCGGATATCCGCATTGTGGGCCTGGATGACTCGGTGACGGGGGCAGAGGTGGTAGCCGCCGTCGTCAGGACGGGCGGGTGTCTGGCCGACCAGGTGAAGGCGGGCACCCTACGTCCTGACTTCACGGGTATGCGAACCATAACGGTAAGCTGTCCCGTGACGGCGGCGAGGAAAATTGTGGAGGGTGGAAGGCTCCTGGTGGGCTGGGTGTCAGCGCAGGTCAAGCTGATGGAGCCCAGACCTCTAAGGTGCTATCGATGCCTCGTGGGGCACCACGTGGGCGTCCAGTGCACCTTAGAGGACCGCAGCACTCTGTGCTTCCGCTGCGGCAAGCCCGGACATACGGCCGGCTCGTGCAACGCCGCGCCGCACTGCGTCGTATGTGCGGCTGCTGGCAAGCCGGCCGATCACCGGGCGGGGAGCAAGTCCTGCGCTCCACCCGCCGAAGCCAGGAGGAAGGGCAGGCCCTCCGCCGTCGTCGCCACCACCACCGTCGCCGCCACTGTCGCCGCCACCGCCACCGCCGCCGCCGCCGCCGCCGCCGCCACCACCGCCGCCGCCGCCGCCGCCGCCGCCACCACTGCCGATAGGGCCCGGGAGGGGGCTGAAATGGAGGAGTAATAACTCCTCCACTACGCCTTCTCCAGGCGAACATCAACCACTGCGCCTGCGCTCAGGACCTGTTGCTCCAGAGCATGGCGCAGTGGTCGATTAACGTCGCCGTGGTCGCTGAGCCGTACTTTGTCCCGCCCAGGGATGACTGGGTGGAGGACCTAAACGGCTCAGTGGCCATAATTTCGTCGGCCGCCGCCGGTACCCCGTCCCTCGAAGGTGTCACGAGGGGACAGGGGTGCGTAGCAGCACGGTTCGGAGAGATTGTAGTAGTGGGAGTATACTTCTCTCCGAGCCGAACTCTCGCCGAGTTCCAGAACTCTTTAACAGAGTTGAGTGTCGTCGTCGCCAGAAACCACGCCTTCTCCGTGCTAGTGCTCGGGGACTTCAACGCCAAGAATTTGGCCTGGGGTTCCCGTTGCACGGATGTGCGGGGCAGGATGGTGGAGGACTGGGCTCTGGAAACAGGCCTGGTCGTCCTAAATCGGGGTTCTGTTCCTACGTGTGTGCGGATGCGGGGCGAGTCGGTGGTGGACATCTCGTTCGCCAGCCCCGCTCTGTCACAGCGTGTCATTGACTGGCGCGTCATGGAGGAGGTGGAGACCTACTCCGATCATCGGTATATCCGGTTTGAGGTCTCCACCCAGCCCTCTAGTGCGCTGGTCCAACAGGCCCCGAGTGGTCCGCGGTGGGCGCTGAAGCAGCTGGACCGGGAGCTTCTCCTGGAAGCCTCGATCGTGCAGGCCTGGGTGTTTTCACCGGACAGGCCTGCTGATATTGACGATGAGGTGGAGTGGTTCCGGGAGGCCATGTCCGAGATCTGTGACGTGGCAATGCCCCGAGTCCGGCCAGGATGCGCCCGACGTCAAGTGTACTGGTGGTCGCAGGAGGTTGGGGCGCTACGCAAGGCGTGCGTCGACGCGCGACACCGGTACACCAGGCACCGCAGGCTCCGCATCCGCCCTCCGGATGCGGAAGCCACGGAGGTGGAGCTATACGAGGGGTACAGAGCGGCGAAGACCGCCCTCCAACAGGCTGTTCAGCGGGCCAAGGATATGGCCCGCGAGGAGATGCTGGAGACTCTGAACAGAGATCCATGGGGGCGCCCCTACAGAATGGTGCGGAATAAACTCCGCACATGGGCCCCCCCGCTGACGCAGAGTCTCCGCCCACAGCTGGTGGAGGAGGTGGTGAGCGCTCTGTTCCCTTCACGGGGGGAGCATACTCCCCCGCCTATGGCTCCGCCACTTGCGGTGCCCGAAGCGGACCACGCGGATGACGACGACGACACCCCTGTAGTGACCGGGGTAGATCTGAGAGCGGCGGTAGGCCGGCTGAAGGCCAAAAATACCGCCCCGGGACCCGACGGCTTGCCGGGTAAAGCCTGGGTCCTGGCCTCGAGGGCTCTCGGGCCTCGACTGGAGGCGCTCTTAAGCGCATGCATGGAGAGAGGCCAGTTTCCACTCCGTTGGAAGACGGGGAAGCTGGTCCTCATTCAGAAGCCAGGGCGCCCTGCGGACTCTCCGTCCGCATACCGGCCCATAGTGCTGCTCGACGAGGTCGGCAAGCTCTTTGAGAGAGTGATTGCGGGCCGCCTCGTCGGGCACCTGGTGAGGACGGGGCCGGATCTTGCGGAGTGCCAGTTTGGCTTCCGCAAGGGGCGCTCGACGGTGGACGCCATCATGCGCGTGAGAGCCCTCACGACGGGGGACGCGGTGTCCCGGGGTGGGGTGGTCGTGGCGGTGTCACTCGACATCGCCAACGCGTTCAACACCCTGCCCTGGAGCTGCATTGGGGAGGCACTCCGGTATCACCGGGTGCCGACTTACCTCCGTCGAATAGTCGGGGCGTATTTGACGGACAGAGCCGTCATCTACCCCGGTCGCGACGGGAATTGGAACCGGCGAGAGATGTCGTGCGGTGTCCCGCAGGGATCGGTTCTGGGGCCGCTCCTGTGGGACATCGGTTACGACTGGGTGCTGCGGGCCGACCTCCCTGATGGCGTCAGCGTAGTTTGCTACGCTGACGACACGCTGGTCCTGGCGCAGGGGAGGTCGCATCAGGCGGCGGCCGACGCGATGACACGCGGGGTTGCGATAGTCGTGGAAAGGATCCGGCAGTTGGGTCTCGAGGTGGCATTGCACAAGTCCGAGGCCATGTCCTTTCATGGGCCCCGGTACGGGCCACCTTCGGGATCCCAACTGATGGTAGGAGGGGTTCACATCGGCGTCGAGACAACGATGAGATACCTGGGTCTCGTCCTCGACAGCCGGTGGAACTTCGTCGAGCATTTCCGACGTTTGGCCCCCAAACTGGAACGGGCCGGGGCCGCCCTAAAGCGGCTCCTGCCCAACCTGAGGGGGCCAAACGCCTCCTGCCGGAGGCTTTACGCAGGGGTCGTGCGGTCCATGGCCCTTTACGGGGCCCCGGTGTGGGCGCGTTCACTGCGGCTTCGAGCCGCACACTATCTGAACGCGCCCCAAAAGGTGGTTGCCGTAAGGCTTATAAGGGGGTACCGCACGATCTCGGGCGAGGCAGCAAGCCTCCTTGCCGGACTGCCACCATGGGATCTGGAGGCGATAGTCCTCGCGCGCCTGTATGACTGGCGCGCGGAGGCACTACGTCGGGGGGAAACTCTGCACCCGCGGCAAATCGCTGCGGAGCGGACGGACCTCCGGCGCGGTCTCATGGTGGAATGGAAGGCGCGACTATCGCAACCCAGCGCAGGGCACGCCACGATAGCGGCGATAAGACCCCTCTTTGAGGAGTGGCTAGAGAGGCGTCACGGCGCTCTCACCTACCGCCTGACGCAGGTCCTCTCCGGACACGGATGTTTCGGGAGGTTCCTGCACATCATCAGGCGGGAGGAGACGCCCGGGTGTCACCACTGCGAGGATCGCCCAGAGGACACGGTGGAGCATACGGTGGAGGTCTGCCCCGCTTGGGCAGAGCACCGCCGTGTCCTCGTAGAGGCGATCGGCAGCGGCGGCGACCTCTCGCGTCCGGCCCTGGTGCAAGCCATGGTCCGGGGCGAGAGGGAGTGGGAGGCGGTCACCTCCTTCTGCGAAGCAGTCATGCTAGCGAAGGAGGTGGCGGGATGGGCGAGGGAGAGATCCTCACGCCTCAGCCGCCGAGGGAGACGCTCCGGGCGTCGGGAGCCGCGTGACGACTCCCGGCCACCGTAGGCGCGGGCCTGCGGGCGGAGAGCAATGGGTAGCTCTCCGTCCGATCAGGACCAGGCCCGTGCCGGACGGCGCGTAAGTGTTCCACGTGCGCCTCAAAGAGATGTCAGCATAGATGACGGGGCCCGACAGGGCCGAAGCCTGCCGGGGTAGCGGGATCGTCCGAAAGGGTTACCGCTGCCCTGGTACATAAAGGGCTAAGGAAGGAACACGGGTGGGTTTTAGTCAGTAAGAGTCTGACACTCCCTTCTGCTCCACCCAGAGCGGGAGGAGTCATTTGATGATTTCCCATCCTGAAAAAAAAAAAAAAAAAAAAAAAAAGGTTGGCTGGAACTATCTAATATAACATAACATCGCGCCTGTAATATCCAAATTCCAAAGGGTTAGGCATAAATGTTCTTATCTATAGTACACCAACATTTCACTTGTTATGTTTTTTAAGTCCCATGGAGTACTGGAACTATCTGTTTTTCTAAAAGCTGTTTCTAATAGATCTGTTTTTCTAAAAGCTGTTTCCAATAGATCTCCGGCACTTTTAAATAATCTAGACATGTGTTCACGAATCCTATAAAACTTTCATTATACTGCGACTAACGCATAAATATAATATCAAATCGTAAAAATATAAGCCCGCTGCAGACAATGGTTCCACTGAACTTCTGCCGTTTCCAACTTGCATTACTAGTCTTAACCAGAACTTAAACTGCGTCTAACTCGAAATCCGTGCGAGATTACCCTTAATTATGTTTCTCTAATCGATTAAGACGTTTAGATAAACTCTACTTACTCTAGACGGTGTGGCTTCTATATTTATCACTGGCTGCGCCCCGCGGTTTCGGCCGCATAAGTTTCGACCCCATGGTAATATAGGAATAAAAAGTATCCTATGTGTTAATCCTGGTTATAAACTATCTGTGTGCCAAATTTCATCCAAATTCGTTTAGTAGTTTTGGCGTTAAAGAGCAACAAACATACATCCATCCATCCATACAAACTTTCGCGTTTATAGTATTACTAGCTGCGTCCCGCGGTTTCGGCCGCATAAGTTTCAACCACATGGTAATATCGGGATAAAGAGTATCCTATGTGTTAATCCTGGTTATAAACTATATGTGTGCCAAATTTCATCCAAATTCGTTCAGTAGTTTTGGCGTTAAAGAGCAACAAACATCCATCCATCCATCCATCTATCCATCCATCCATCCATACAAACTTTCGCGTTTATAATATTAGTAGCAAAATTAGGATAGGCTCATATACAGGCATTCATTAAATTAATCGATACAGTCGGAATGACAACCAATAAAGTGACCATGTACATGCACTTAACTTGCCAAGGTTTTATTGACTTTATTTTCGTAGTGGGAGGAAGTTCGTACATGTACACTTAGTGCAATAAAAAATAGACACTTTTCTATGATTCTATTCTATTCTATGATTCTGTCTGTTTAAAAGACAGCCATAGAAAAGAAAACCGCATACGCAAAGATTCTTGCCAAGTTAGGTTGACTGTACCTGATAGTATCTATACCTATATTATACCTTAGGTAAGTTAGGTATATCAATTCATAAACTAACCCTACAGCAGACTCTTAAGCCATGGCTACTGTCGCTGAACTATGACGAAACTGAGAAAGTTATCATATCTATTTCGTAACATTAAAACCCCTCCTGATCAATCATTGACACACACACATATACACTCACCCCCACTGACGATGCCTTAACGAATCCATACCTAAGTAGGAAGGAAGTATTATAATTAAAGTACCTATGAAGTGATAATAATATATGCCTGGACTTAAAAAGATACCATTACCTCTAAGTTAGTTTCGGTATTTCTTATTCGTTTCGATTTTGGACACTTTTGTTATGAGAAAAGTATTGTGACAGTTAAAATGTTTCACTTTTTTTCGGTTTAGCTTTGAGGTCTAGCTGTGCAGAATATAACGTGCAGTAAGCTAAGCCAAGCTTTTGTACTAATTTTATTTATTTATTTTACCATTTATGTACACACTTAAATAAACAGACAAGAAAAAAACAGAACAGAAAAATAGGTACAAAGGTGATGGTTGTTTCATAAGAAATCTCTTCCAGCGTAACCTGCGATAGGACAATAGATAGAGAGATGTAGACAGCTTCTTCGGTATAGGTATCATCGACATTTTTTATTCAATATCATATCCTTTCTCAGACGGCGAGTATTCCAACGCACGATTGATCGCAATTGCCGACACTTTGAGAGTTTATTTGAAGAGTACATATTTGAACCAGATAAGCACACGTTTCATATTTTGTCTCTGAACCTACGTTGCTATGAAGCATTACGCGATTTTGTAATATTCGTAGTTTCTACCTTTCATAATATTACAAAATCGCGTATTAAATATTGCTGTAGCACTTGTACTACAGCAATATTTACTGAAGAAATTATGAAGGTAACTGGTTCTGTTAACTTATTGTGTGAATGGTCGTCATTACTGAGCATGAGGTACTGGGTTCGATTTCCAAGTCGGGCGAGTGTTATTCAGATTTTATATAGAATTTCTCAATGGCAGCCTAAATTTTGGATTTGTGATATGGAACTTAACCATACCATAACCATAATCAGCCTATAATGTTTCCACTGCTGGGACACAGGGGTGTGGTAGATTATAGACCACTTCCTTTCAAAGAGAGGACTCTTTGAGGGGGAGTGGGCTATAATCTACCACGCGGGCCCAGTGCGGGTAACTTAACCATAACTGGCAAAATTTAGGTATATAATAGGAATACCCCTGCCTAAAGCCCTTCAGGAAAAACAGGCGCGATGTTAGGTTTTATGTGTTAAATTTTGAAATATCCGTGTTCTTCAGAACATAAGACTTTGTCTACGTTTTGAAAAGACGTCAAGACGAGATATTACAAACCGTTTAGCTGAAAATAATGGTTCGTAAAGATACAATACACGTTTGAACGGACGCCCAACGGCTTATATATCCCTGCCTTTTATGGTAGGGCAAAATCAGGCCGTAACATTTTATACCCCATTCGTTTGACTGACTCCAGTTTGCTACTATTCACTTTAATTTTTAATAAGATTGTTACATGTTCCAGCTTGTAGAATTGGCAAAGTTTGAACAGTACCCCAAACTGGTAAAAATGCAGAAGGTTCGCCTTTCTTTCTTCGACTTTCCCCCTGTCTTAAGACGGAGCTTACCTTAGAATTTTTATGGAAGGTAGGCTTTTTTCTACGGGAAACCAGTGTAGACAGGTGATTTTTAGTTATAAAGGCGTGAAATAGGGTGAAATAGGTAACTATGAACTGTGTAAAAAAAATATTCTGATTTTGACACCTACCTGCGGGTTTTATCTTTTCGCATTTATTTAGGGTTAATAATTTGGCGTGCCTAAATAATTTGGCGTACTACATCAAAATGATTTTGGCGTGCCTAAATGGTGTTTTTTTTTGTACCTTTGATTATCACAGAACAAAGAAAACATTTCTCTTAACACAACGTTGGAAGAGACAAATTTATTACAAGGAAAAAACCAAAACTAAATTTCGTAATAAATTCAACCGTGAATAATGTTCTGAAACGGTGATAAAAAGCGCTGTTGTCACTTTAAGTATGAAAAATACACATCAACGTAAATACCGGAGAGAACTTGGCACTTGACAGCTTACGTAAACTGGGACCTACGCTACCAAGTATAGTCGACCTCGCAAATACTTTACCGCTTCTGGCAACAAATCCCAGTTGATTGAAACTTCCAAACTGCTGAAACTATCTGACAGTCACGTGTAATGTAGTAGGCTACAATATTGCTAATACTAGTTATGAGCCTATATTATTGTTATTTGTAAACATTTTATATTGTAGCTGTCTATTGTCCCATAATAAATAAAAATAAAATAGTACATTAGGTACTACAGCGGCCGTCAAAGAGGCATTGAACAATGCCTGGTTGCTGGTTTTCTCGAGTGTTTACTTGTTTCTTTTTTTACTTTAAACAGCTCTATTTGCAAGTCAGTGCGAAATTAAAATAAAATCTTTGATAAGTTACCTCCTTGGTTACCATGTTTCGAAGTAAAAAGTTGGTTCCATTTTAAATTACACGATAAATATGAATTTATTCGGCTGCTAAACATGACCGATATGAATTTATATAGTACTAACTTTACCGGCCGCTGCTCGCATGTATTTAACCAGTACAGCATTTTCGATTTATTTCGAAGTAGGTTATCAAAGTAATGGTCGAATTTCTAAGATTTTTTGAGAAAAACAAATTGACACGTATACCTTGTCGATCTATAACGTGCAAGTGACATTCAACCTTTTGGTGGTAAAACAATTACGAGGTCGAAGTACATACTTTTCTTCATTGTAGAGCTTTTCCAAGCTTGATAAAGTCTCATTTCATTACTGTTAGTCTGGGTCCGACTTGATCATAAAAGCCTCGCGTTTACATATAGAGAAGGATATCTATGTACTATCTAGTTCATCAATGATTATACGGGCTGATCTTTCGAATTCTGAAAGGTTCATGTACCTACAATGTAAGCTATGTTTGATGCTGTCACAGTAAAAATACGTTCGTTACTTTAAGGTCTATTTTTGTTTGTTTCGTGGTGCACGATAGTAGCCGCTTTACTACTTTACCGACTGATTATTGCCATAATGTCAATGTCATAGAATGACAATCAGCGGGGTAATTGCAAAACACACTATATGTAGCAATGGGTTTCATTTTGACAGTTCAACAACATTCATTGCGTTATTTACGTTGGTGAGCAGAGACATTTTTCGAACATTATGGAGGAATGGATTAGTAATATGATTCAAATTGAG
Source organism: Apamea epomidion (assembly GCA_947507525.1). Taxonomy (NCBI): domain Eukaryota; kingdom Metazoa; phylum Arthropoda; class Insecta; order Lepidoptera; family Noctuidae; genus Apamea; species Apamea epomidion. The sequence continues at coordinate 7,560,645 of OX382238.1, read as the reverse complement.
ATTAATGGTGTGTTAAGCAATTAGGGTGCAGTTTATAATTAAAAAGTTTTTTTTTTAAATGTGATACTGACCATGAAATAAAACAGATTTGATTTGTGTTTAGAAATGGCCAGTTCATTATTAATTTCAATTAGACATCGGTTAAAGGTTTATGCTATTTTGACCTTTTTTTTATATAGTTTTCTATGCCTAGTAGTCTCCTCAGTGCCGTAGCTACAAAGTAATTCAAAAGTACCTTTTATGTGCCTATTTGAAATAAATAATTTGACTTTGACTTTGACTATGACCACATTAGTTATAGCGTATTGTATTATGTATCCTAACTTGTTAAATGTACAGGAAATAATTTGAAAACTGAAGTAGGTTTAAGAGATTCAACTGTAAGAGATAAGTAAACTGTTTCTTTTCTATTAATATTCGAAAAAAATCATCAGGTTTCTTATTTAACGTCAACTATATCCGCTAAAAATCAAAATCAAAATATTTTGTTTCACATAAACCTACTTGCGCACTTATGAAAGGTCAGAAGCTAGGTGCTCGGTTCCAATTGGTCGTTTCCTATGGAGAAGAGCCGACAAGAACTCCACGGTTACTCTTTTAAAAATAATTGGGTTTTACAATATTTTCAAATTACAGTAGGTATGGGAGAACAGCGTAGGTCTGTCAACAAGTACCAGGTACATACTGGATAAAATAAAAAATGGTCGACGACCCAGATTACTTATATCCTTTGGTGACCGTACATCAGCTTAGTAACACACAACTTGGTTGCCACTGTTACATGGGGACCCCTATCTACTAAGGAACACACTGTATAATCCTGGGGGGATAATCAATAACCGAAATGCATCGTAAACCCATCTGTGGATATGGAGGCTTATACTAGTAAGGGGTAAACACAGAGCCCAGAGCCTCCTGCTCTGGGCTCTGTGTTTGCCCCTGCTAGCTTAGATTAATAGCCATGGGCATGGCATTTTCTTTCTTCAAACTCTATCTCAACGCATTTATTTCAAATAAACCAAGAACAGGCACTCGGTCAGGTAAGATGAAGGTAGTTTCCCATTCCAAGCCGTAGTACGAGTAAGTACCTATGGTGAAGAACGAGCAAGAAACTCCACGGACACTCTTTTATATCAAAATAAGCTGGTTACAAAATATTTGTCCGAGAAGGTATGTCTGTCTCTCGTTAAAAAAAAACCATAAAAAGCTTAAATGACTCGAGATAATTACAAAACCCATTTCTACCGCCCTGCACTAGAACAGATTAGCTGCTCTAAAATACGTATAAATTAAACAAGACCATTCCGCCTCCAGTCACATTAAATACAGGTCATACAAAATACAAAAATTCCGCCATTACAGATAAATAAAATGTCATAACAATGTTTCTAGTCCAGTAGGTGCCTACCTTCCTGTGCGAACAGATAACGGGCTTACCTACCCTCCATACACATTTTATTTTATTTTATACATTCAGGAACTATGGCACCTAACCTTTTCTCTATATATAAAATTATTCGGAATAAATAATTGAATTTTAGAGCAGTGATCGCCTAGTGGTAAAGATCGCGACTTTCTCGTTGTAGGTCGTAGGTTCGAACCCAGACCGGCGCTTTACTTTGTGTAAATTATTTCATCACCACTGCTCTCAAAAAGGTGAAGGAAAACATCGTGAGGAAACCGGCATGTCCTAGAACCAAAAATTCGAACACATGTGACACATACCAACCCGCACTGGGCCTGTGTTGTGGATTACGGCCCACTCCCTCTCACCGAGAGGAGGCCTGTGTCCCAGCAGTGGGGACATTAAAGGCTGATTATGATGATGACATAATTAAAAAAGCGAATGAGGTAACAGGGTAGTTGTCTGGGTAAAAAAATAATTATTATATTTAGTCCATCAGTTACATTATCGAAAAATAATGGACACGTATTTTTTCTTTTGTCAATCAAACAAAAAATGACTAAGATAAAGCGCGTCAAAATTTGGGAGTGACGTCACTTGGTTTTTTATATAATTGACAAAAGAAAAAATACGGGTTCAATATTTTTTGATAATCTAACTGACGGACTAATTAGATTTTTTTAGGAAAATAGCCTATTATGGAAATTAACTGTTTATTAAATTAACTGACTGCGCTAAAATTGCCGTGCTAAAGCCATTTCATACAGCTTTCAAAAATGTCAACTATGATTAAAATAAACGAATAATTTTAGTTAGAATAGAATGTTAGATATTTATTGTTGCAACAGGTTAATTAAATTTTTTGGTAGATAAATTTGGTCGAAATTAAGAATTGTGATACTGCAACATGATCCTTGGGTGCACAAGAAAATAAAAATAATAATTTATCATGGATAAACATAAAACTAAACTACTTTTTGTATCATGTATCTATAAAATAACTTGTAGAAGTTGGTAGTTAATTTGAAAAACTATTAACTTTACCTATAACTAAAACAATACTTACCTACCCTAATTTGAGCTGATTGGCGAGCAGTAGAAACTTTTCTTTCCTGTGACGACAATGAACGTCGCCAAAGCTCTTTCTGTATTTCGTGGTAGGTTTGAAGATAGTTCTTAATTAAGTATACTGTCTCCTAAAGTCGCGTTTATTAATGAATCAAAATTTCAGCAAAAACAGTTAGAGTAGGTTGGTTGGTAACCGGTATTGCATTTTATTATTTTCATATCATTATTAAGTCCATCAACTACCAGCATTTGAAGTCCCAGTAATTAATTAAAGGTATTTTACAATTTGTTAATTATGTTTCAGGAATTACGAGTATAATCAGTATCACAATTCGAAAACAGAAACGAATCAAATTATTTAATACTAGCTGACCCGGCGAACGTCGTACCGCCATATATATATTTTTTTTCTTTTAATTGTCTTCTTTACAAACCTTGTCCTGACAATAACAAACACAAAAAAAAAGAATTATCCAATTTGGTGCAGTCGATCGGAAGTTATGCGCATACATACATTTCGGTGTTTCATTTTTATTTATATAGATTATACAAAAAAAAACTCGTAAATACTGCAATAGAACTCATATTTGAGACTTTCCAGATCATAAAAAACTACTACCATTAATCACCCTTTTATTCAGGAAAAGCTAAAAACGATAAACAGATCTTTTATATTTTCTGTTTCACGTCCAGATCAGAATGGGAATAATTTATTGGGACACAAATCAATAGGAATAACTTCAGAAACACGATGTTCTTAGCCTCCTACACACTGTTTTATCGACTATTTCAAATATAAGAAATCTTGAAAGATCCCTATGTCTCTGTACAAATGGACCATTTTCTATATACCTGACTAAGGGAGTTTTAAAAGCAAATGAAAGGGCAACCCTCTTCCTAATTGCTAATTGAAATTGAAATAATACTGCTGTCCTCAATTGGCCAAAATTGGAAAGGGAATGTCGTGTTGTATAATTATCTTAGGGTCCATTAATATTCATCGCTTCATACTGTCCATTTTTGCGGTCACAGGGGAGGGGTTCTGTACAAATCTTTAAACCTGACTTGGTTTTTGGGTAACCACTGAAAATCAGCGCTGTGCTGTGAGTCCCATATAGCACAGCATCATGCTGAGTTGAAGCCTTCTTGTCACAGTCACGACGTGCAGCTGCCGACTAGAGCCCATTCACAGTTATTTAAACTTTGATGTTGTATCACTGTCAAAAATGCAGTGATCCTTTTAGTTGTTGCTAGGTTGCTGCTACTGACAAGTCTGTCAAAATCATAGTGATCTTTAATTTCGTTACAATAAGGTTCCTATTGGGTTGCTGCTGTAGTGCTGTCAGAGGTAAAATAACTTTGGATGGACTGTATTCTGTTCTGTGCGCGTGATTATAGATATATTTTGTTTATTTTACTTTATTACTCGAGTTAACTTATCTTTTCGCATGCACGTCGTGTTTTTTGACAAATAAACCTATTTTTCTGTTTTCTTTCATAGGGCAGATCAAACTCATAATCAGATTTTGACTTTAAAACTAGGCCTTCTGACACCCCATCTCGAAAGCAATTAACTGGGCTAGTTCTTGAACTTCCTACATATGGAGCTGGTGTGCCAATTTACCAACGACCGTCACGGCTTGCAGGTACCAGGTCAACCATGTAGATTGGTTTCAAATTGGATCGAATGTAAGCACTCCTGGGGGTCTACTCCGAAGTAGTATCGGCCGAATGTTCGGCCGTTTCCTGCTACGAAGTTACTATTTGGTTCGGTCGGGTCCGATCCTACACTCTTTCGAATATTGACTATGGTCCCGACCCAACTGAGCCGATCCGAACTTTTTTCGAATTTTTCAATAATATTCGGTTCGGCCATGTGTCGGTCCGATCCGAACATTCGCACTTTGCACTTCTGAGTAGGCCCCCTGACCTTTCGGAGCATCGCAGCAGCATAAGCGGTTGTATGGTGTAATTTGTGACTTAAATACTCCTTGCCCTGTTAAACAGATCTGGATAGACAATTCAATAGTATTCCTAATAGGCTAGTTTCCTAAAAAAATCTAATTAGTCCGTCAGTTAGATTATCAAAAAATATGGGACCCGTATTTTTTCTTTTGTCAATTATATAAAAAATGATGAAGATGTCGCCCGTTCAAGTTCCGCGTGACGTCACGCCTTGCTACACTTTTTAGCATGGCGTGACGTCACGACCCCGCGCTTTATCTTTGTCATTTTTTGTTTGATTGACAAAAGAAAAAATACGTGTCCATTATTTTTCGATAATTAACTGACGGACTAAATATAATCATTAGTTTTTTACCCAGGAAACTACCCTATTATCTTAATGATCTACTTGAATAAACAATATGTAGAAGTCTGATTATGCTTGCGTAACTGATTAACTCACTGTTTCATTGGCTCTAGAGTCTAGGTCGTTCCAGATTACTAATAGGTCACAATTAATTAATACATTTGTTCTGATATCTGTAATAAATAATGCTCCATAATATTTTGCGTCTAGCCAGAATCTTAGTCGTGTTTATCTCTTTGTTAGTCTGTTTTCTCTTCTATATTCACATAATCCTCTTGTTTACCTCTGCAATATAATAAATGAACATACGTCGACATAGATGATTCATTAATGTTTTTCTACATTTCCAACGTTTCGAGCGCTTTTAAGTTAGTCCTTCACAACCCCAAGCGCTTTAAAGTGCTGGAAACGCTAGCAAGTATAAAATGCAAACGAAAAGAGTGGGACTTCAAAAAATACCGTTGAAAACACTAAAAGCAATTTCATTCATGATATGAACACAAGGACTCCTGCAAGTGTATGGAGACCAGCTGTTAGTGCACTTGTTTTAAAGGATTACGATAGTCCATAGTCCGTTCACGTTCGATGTTTGCATATTGCTGCCATAAAATATTAACGACTTTTCTCACTAGTGACTACCAATTTCTGCAAAAGCCGTGTTTCCGTGTACCGAGTAGCTTGCGGCCAATTGTTGTAGCTACCTCTCTATATAGCTGCCTGCCTGAGCTTGCGATAAGAGATTGAATTTAAGTTTCAATTTCGCTGAATTTTCACTATAACGGCAATAGTATAAGGAAAGTTGGTGGAAGGCGTAACAATAAAAACACGCCAGCCATTCTTATACTCACCACGAATTGAATTGGAACGACGTAGTTAAGGTGCAGGTGAAAACTGCAATAGAAGTGCTTTCTTTGAAACTAGATGGCCAAAACAGACACTATGAAACACGTACCTATTCAGTAGCAATCTGCAGCAAACTATATAACGCAAGTTATATGGCAAATTCCAAGATTCAAATTCAATGGGATTCCTGTCTATTATATTTAGTGCCTACAATTACTGTAGCTGTACAGCACCTTCCTTTTAGACATTATCTGTAGATGCACAATAGATCCCTCCCTTCGTATGGTACCCTATAGACTCTATAGGATAGGGTAACAAGCACTGGTAGATACCCCGTGTCTATTTGTATCAAGATGGTGATGTTTTGTATGATGAAAAGAAATATTTAGTTATACAAAGGGTCGCTTTGCATCCTCGTCAAATTCAAGGAGGTAAGTAACTATGCTACTGATTCTCGACACGAATCAATAATAAAATAAGTAGGATTTTTTTGTTTTTTTTTTTCTAATGTTCGGAAATCGGCATGTGTGGGACACGCATTTTAAAACGCGGCCTGTGTGAGACCGCACTGTAACTGCCCTTTTACACACACATAAAAACGCGGCCGCTTATACGATACCATAACGCGATTCTGTTCTTTGAAAGTGGTATATTCTGAAATACTGTCAAATTTAAATAACTAAAAAAACAAGTATGTATTCATTATTTACCAGGGATCGTAATTTTATTTGATTATTTATGTATTTCATGACAGCCTCCTGAAATTTGACGAGGATGCAAAACAACAGCTTGTATAATATTGTTGTGTTCGAATATAGTAATTGGGTTGCTAAAGATATTATTGTTGAAATCCAGACGTGTCTCCATCAGGCAAATAATCATATTACGAAACCAATAAAATAGTTTTTTTTTGCACTTTTACGTAAAAAATATGGTCCCCGAAATATATGGTGGGCCCGAAAGTCTGACAACCAGTCTTACCAAGGGATATCGTTTTACCCAGTCACTGGATTGTGGAGGTCAGGTAGGTAGTCGCTCCATGTAAAATACTGGTATTCAGCTGCATCTGGCTAGACTGCAAGCCGACACCAACATATATAGTTGGGCAGATAATATTGATGGCGTAGAAAATATGGTTTACAATAAAAATAAGGTAAATAAAGTCGTATGTTTGAGTTGCAGCCAATACCTGAGCTAAAATATCTTGTAATTATAGGTATTAGCACCCACCCTTGCCTCGTTATCATTATAGCCGATGTAGCTTCAAAGAATCTCAGGGAAACTTGAAAAATCTTAAATGAAAAATAACTTAAAGAATATCTTCCAAGCAAATCTAAACCCTACCTTCATAAACCTACGGAAATATTTTCTTTAAAACAACAAATAAAATAAAATAAATGTCCGGCGGTAATGAAATACCATCATTTACCAAGACAACAGGCCGCAATTTTTTTATCAGGCAACTTAATATTCATTCTGATAAACAAAGAACTTTGCAGGTAGTGTAAGTAAAGTCAGGGAAATTAATTAATAAGCAAATTGACACCGTTCGTCAATTTGTCGCGTTATAGCCACTTCATACAACTGTTAGACAGTTGTATGAAGATTGTATACAGGTACGAACAGTTTGAAGTTGATCCACCCAGGGGGGTTTATGTGGAGCTGCGTGAATGCGGCATTTAATATCGTGTCCAGCGAGTCCTTGTTTGCACGTTACAGGAACTGATGGACGCTACCGAAGTTGCCATACTAGTAGCCAAATTCTGGGCCGACTCTATAATCATCATCATTTCAGCCGAAAAACGTCCACTGCTGGACATAGGCCTCCTCCCCCAAGCACCTACACTTCGACCGGTTCTGTGCTTCTCGCATCCAACGGTTCCTGCGGCCTTCATAAGGTCGTCGGTCCACCTTGTGGGAGCCCTTGCAACGCCTGAAGCACTGAATTCATGGTTTCAGTTTGCGCACTGTTTAAAAATTTATCCTGTATAGATTGCCATCGACACGCTATGAAGAAGATTGAAGTTATTAGTCAATTGGTTTAACAATTAATTTTCCTGACTGTACAATAATAACACCAAAAGGTAGCCTAAAAGCCGGTTAATATTGAGTAGACTGTTTGCAAAGTCCCTCTTTGCTATTTAATTTTCATTTTAATCTGCCAACGGATAAACAACGCGAACAATATTGTTCTGTTTCAAACGCTTATCATTCTGCGCAGGCATTTAAAGTTGGACTTTGGAAAGTTGTGCCTGAATAGTGCTTATTATTATTGTGAAATGTTTGGGGCTTAGTTTAGAGGCTGATATTCTTTGTTAGTGTAAAGGCCAGGCTTATGTACGAGAGGGGCTTGTGGCTAAGTAATAACAGCCACACGGGTCGATCAATCAGGTTAAGGTACGCTTGTTGGTCCGTGGATGGTGGATCATCTTTACATACCAAGACCCCTCCGTGCCTCGGGAAGCACGTTAAGCCGTCGGTCCCGGCTGTTAATCGTGAATCTTTGACAGTCGTTACGGATCGTCAGAAGCCCGAAAGTCTGACAACATATTTGGGAAAAGGCTGGGCAGATCTTAGACTGCGATTTTAAATGTTATGGGTGTGGACTACTCGCAGAACAGATGGCCGATGGGGCCGAAAGGTTCTGGAGTGTCGACCGCGTACCGGAAGACGTAGCGATGGAAGGCCCCCCACAAGGTGGACCTGGCGTTGTGAAGGCCGCAGGAATCCACTGGATGCGGAAAGCATAGAACCGGTCGAACTTGCGGTGTTTGGGGGAGGCCTATGTCCAGCAGTGGACGTCTTTCGGCTGAATTAATGAATGAATAGGTGTGGACTGGGAAATTGTGGTGTAAATAAGTGGTCTTAAGATGTCGGCTACGTTTGGGTGTTTGTGTAGGTACTAGTGTGCTGATTGTCTTTTATCTCTTTAAGAATGAAATACAAGCTTTATCACCATCAGGGCTATAACTTCCCATTTCGACACTTTTCTAAGAAAACATGCACTTTCATGTAAAATTTAGAAAGCGGGTAACCATCCAGCCCTCGGAACGGACTCTAGATTTGTGCCCAGCTGATGGCAATAGTCTTGCCCCCTGATACATGGGACTGAAACAAAACGAAATGTGGTTGTACTATAGGGGGGTTCATAGTTGTACTTTAGCTTTAAGCCATTGTAACACTTCTACAACATTATGGAATGCAAATAAATAGCCTACTATTATTATTTGTCTCTCCTTCATTGTAATCCATCCAAAGATTGTCTTTAAAAGATCGCTCTTAGCGATAAGACCGCCCATTGTGTCACCCTTTGTAAAATGTTATATTATATTTGTTTCTGTAATTTGTATGGTGTACAATAAAGAGTATTCTATTTATCTATCTATTATTATAAACGTGAAAGTTTGTATGGATGGATGGATGGATGTTTGTTACTCTTTCACGTAAAAACTACAGAACGGATTTGGATGAAATTTGACACACAGATGGTTTATAACCTGGATTAACACATAGGATACTTTTTATCCCGATAGATAGATAGCGGGGCGCAGCTAGTGATAAATATAGAAGCCACACCGTCTAGAGTAAATAGAGTTTATCTAAACGTCTTAATCGATTAGAGAAACATAATTAAGGGTAATCTCGCACGGATTCCGAGTTAGACGCAGTTTAAGTTCTGGTTAAGACTAGTAGTGCAAGTTGGAAACGGTAGAAGTTCAGTGGAACCAGTTTCTGCAGCGGGCTTATATTTTTATACTTTTTATCCCGATATTCCCACGAGATCGAAACTTATGTGGGTGAAACCGCGTGGCGCAGCTAATATGAATATGAATATAAGTGCACCTCTGCCTAATCCTTTGGGGACCACAGGCGTGCTGTTATGTTATGTATACGTTACTTCACAGATTAAAATAAATACTAGCAACGTAAATACAGATCTGTACAAGATTTTAATTGCGTAGCATTAGTACAGATGCCAGCGGGTCAAGCTACCCGAAATTGTCAAATTTTCACAATCAACCTTGAACCTTAATACTTTAGCGATAAAGTTGAAAATCTATTAAAGAAATTTGACAGATTGTAGTAGCTTGATGTGCTGGCGACTGTACAATGATACACGTCTGCATAACCCTTTAGGGATACAAGCGTGATGTCATGTTATGTTTCTGACTTAATTTTTATTCGTAGGTGACCTCATGTTATTGAGTGACATGAAATAAACATATTGTATTGTTCATTATCATCATTAGCAGCCTTGTTACATCCACTATGAATCATAATCTGAATCATTTTGAAGGATATTGCTAATTCATTGCTTCATATGTTCGAAAACAAAATCTAATCAACAACGTTAATAACGCAATTAACCCGCTGGTCTCTCATCTCTCAATCTGTTGTTTACTAACCCTCAAAATCAAGAAATAAAAATCCAATCGTGACCCAAAGCGTAACTTGCGTAGAATTACGATGTCGAGCTAAAAGCGTTATTGTATTAAAACTTTTGTCCGCAAATCTCTAACTGTATACCAAAATAATCCAATTTCTAAGCTTCCCTTATTCCATACGGTGTTACGCGGCTCATATTTTCCAGTTTTAATACAATATTCGCAACATCGAAGGAACATTAAGTATTTTTTTGTGCTTTCGAACATTATTGTGTTATGTTCTCGTATTTTTACTAGGCTAAGGGCTGATTTTTCCAACGCCAGATAATTAAGAGAGGAATCATTTTGAATTTTTGACAGTTCCTCTATATTAAAACTGTCAGACGTCAATTTTATTCTATGAATAAAAATTATCTGTCGATTGAAAAATCAGCCCTAAATGTATTTTTTCTTCTTAGTTATGCCGTGATTAAAAGATAAGCCAGTGAGCAAGATAGGTAGGATAACCGATTCGTCAGTATTGTCACGTGTTCTATCAGAATACCAGCGCTGTGGTATTTATTTTTTAAATATCGCAGCATTATGCTCAGATTTTGGCCTCACACCTATCTTTTTTTTGAAGTGAAAACTTCTTTTTCGGCGTTGTGCACTTTTTTTGTGATGGGTAAAATTTTTTAAACTCGCGTCAGGACACGTGACCTGATCGAAAATTCGTAAGTCGGAGCTCGCGTCAGGACACGTGACCTGATCGAAAATTCGTAAGACGGATGGAGAGTAGACCGCATTCCAATATATCAAAAATGCACAGCGTTAATATTCAAGTTTTCACTTCTGCCGGCACTCCCGGAGTGCAACACGTTTTTTTTTTTTGTTCATTAATTTTCTTGGTTGTTATTAATGTTACTTTGTTAGTTTATATATGTTTTTCCTGCGTGTGTCCAAGTAAAACATTTTTCTTTATTTCTTTCACGTGTGGTTATGGTATGTGTCTTATGTGCTGATGGTCATCGACCAAGTTAGATAGTTACCAGAATCCTGTTAGTCAATTCGGGATACATAACAGAACGTTCTTGGCCAAGAACTCAGCCTATCGCAGACCACTGCTGGTCATAGGCCTCTTCAAAACTGCGCCACAACACTCGGTCCTCCGCCTTCCGCAACCAATCTCCCCACCCACCTTTTTGAGGCCGAGATTTGTGTCGTTACTTTAACAAAAACCATCGACACAATTATAGATAATAGTTGACTGTTATACACATCATTACTATCTATTATCATCAACTTTACACGCTGAATAATTCGGAGAAAAAAAGTCACGACGCATGCGACATAAAATCTAATATGCCAATAAAAAATAACAAGAAAGTTTTGCTTATTCAGGTCTAGTGCCTACCTATTTATAACAGGTTTATCGCAGGGAATTTTTATAGCTCAATTAGGTACAGTGCCAAACATGTTTGTAAATCATTTGACCGTAAATTCGCTGAATAAAATGCACCATGATGTATGCATAGTACAAGAGTTGGATGTGAATGTTTACACAGCGAAAACATTTTAGTTTAATTATAGCTAGCTAAACAAAAGTTTAAGAAATAAAGGTGTGCATCATCATCATTAACTACCTAGCCTTTTCCCAACTATGTTGGGGTCGGCTTCCAGTCTAACCGGATGCAGCTGAATACGAGTATTTTACATGAAGCGACTGCGTATCTGACCTCCACAACCCAGTTACTGGTTAAGTAATAACAGCCGCACGGGTCGATCGATCAGGTTAACCTACGCTTGCCGCGGTTAGCCCGTGCATGGGTGATCATCTTTACATACCGAGACCCCCACGTGTCTCGGAAACCACCTTAATCTGTTGGTCGTTGCCTTACTGGTTGTATGAGTTTTTAAGATTATTTGAGATCAAATCTACTATTATTATGCCATAAGAATGTATTTTTTAAATTATGCCGGCAATCATTTTTGTTGTTTTATTTACCCGTTGGTCCTGGCTGCCATTCCTGGATCTTTGATAGTAGTTACCGGTAGTCAGAAGCCCAAAAGTCTGACAACCAGTCTTACCAAGGGGTATCGTATTACCCATTAACTGGGTTGTGGAGGTCCGATAGGCAGTCGCTGCGTGTAAAATACTGGTATTCAGCTGCATCTGGTTAGACTGGAAGTCGAACCCAACATAGTTGGGAAAAAGCTAGGCCATAGATATAAGAAAAGCTTTTATTACATTTCTATGGGCTAGGCAGATTGTTTGGTTGATAATGACACCAGTACATACCTACAGAATAATAGCTATGAAAATCGACACGCTTATTGAAGAAGCTGAAAACTCTTCATAGCGTATGGTTATAGTTGTTTAGCTTCTTAACGGCTGAACTATACTACCTACACACATTACAAAGAGTCACCATGTGTTCGAAATTATTTTTGTAATATCTAGTTGAAAACGGAAAGCTAACTCCGGACAATATAATTTCCATGCAATGAGCCACATTCCAGCTTCTAGCCTCATGCGATTGAGAGACAATAGGCAACAGCGTGCACTTGACTGCCAGTAACATCATACTGCCATCGGCAATCAGGATGCTAAACGTTGCAATATGTAGGTACGAGCTAATGTGTTGGGCTATGTTGGTACAGTCGAACAAGCTACAATGGTCTTATGGCGCGTGGCCGAAATCGGAAATAATGCCGCCATCTTGTTTTTGTTTAATACGTTTCACAAAACAATTGCACAAATGTATACTAACAGTGCTGCCCTGTCAACGTTATTCGAGTGCCAAAAGGGACATGTTACTGTGTAGGTATTTGGTACTTATAAAGACAAAATGTTTAATCTTTCCATTACATTGCCAATATTTATTTTAGTTTAAGTGTGCTTTAGACGCTTAAAAGACACTTAAACACTTACAGCCTTGAACAAAACAATGTTATCCTTAAACCCAAGTTTGAACCATTGAGTCATTTCTGAATTTAGAAGTCTATTTCGACAAACTTAAAGTTCTATTACCAAAAACTGACGTCAAACCCGAGTCTAAATTAAGAACATTAAGAACTTTACCGTGCTTTGAATAAAGTTGAAAATACTGGCTCCAAGATTTACGCTTGGACTAAAGTAAGAATTCATTTTGTAATAAGATGGATATAATTAAGTATAGATTATCTTATGAAAAGTATAAGTAGGTAGTAGGTGTTTAAGTAGTTTAATCCTTAAAAGGGGTCATTGTACTCATTGTAAAAATCAGCTGATCCATACATTTATGTTTGCATAACTAGACATAATGGTGTGGATCAACAGATTTTTTTTACGATTTCAGGGTTGGTCCTATGGTAAAAATTGTTCATAATAATGAGTACAGGCATTAGCACTAACATTTCAACACTTGGAAACTTTCAACAGCGATTTTTGCGTGAAATAACGAAAATAACAAGAAATACGACACATTGCAAAACCTATGGGTTCGAAAATACTATGTTCGTAACAACATAAGATTTCATTACAAAAAAAAGGAGTAAATCGCTTTTGAATAAAGCCAAGGGTACAAATACTTATGCTCGTGACTGTACAATGTAACGGTGTATAGCTGATGCATACCAAATAGCTTGTTTGACTATAGGACTCTCTATAACTTTCCATTTATAATGTTATAACAAACAGCTCTCCATAAGGTTCTTCATTCGCGCACACAAATGAGGCAGGATTGGCAGAGTTTCAAAACTATCGTTTCTGCCTTTTGCAGTTCCTACCCCTAAATTCAGTTACGCTTCTGTTATAAGAATTATGTAAAGTAGGGATCGTTCTATTCTATTTTACTAAATAGCAAGCAAAAGCCAAAGTCGACTATTCTACCAATGTCTAAGGCGAATTGGAAAAACAAGTAAGGATGATAAAAAGCAGCAAGCAGTTGAACACAATGTAGATCTTGGTGAGTTGAAAAAATCCTCTAAATGCGATTCACGAGCAAATTAGACACGAATCAGCCATCAAAAACCTGAAGGCCACAATTTGATGCAGGTATACTGGGATAGACTAGACACCCCGCGACCTATCAGCAGAGCAGCTCTACGTCGCTCCAAAGATACAATGCGCCAAATCATCGTTCGATTCCGATATCTTTCAATAAAAGAAATACGCCTGATTTCACCTTGTAAGAACATCTTTCGTTCAAGTAATTTCAGTCTCTTTTACCGTTTCCTCCATTTAATTCTACAAGTACTTATCGGATATACTTCGCAGTTCCTATCTCCGGGATTTTTCATCGTGTTTCGGACTCGATGTAGCTGGCCATTTCTCATTAACTTTTCTAAATAATTAAACTTAAAACAGTTTCACGGATTAACTTTACCTTCCTACTTAGAACGTCTACGTGTAACTATGTTGTTTTTTTTTGTATTGGTTCAAAGAGAATGCAAGAACTAAAAGAACGAATGACTACTGGAAAAATACGGAAGAAGTCTTTGCAAGTTTCCATACCTTAGAAAGAAGAACTCAACGAATTTGAATTTCTAATAAGCAGCCCGGAGTCTGGATTTATACCCGGTTGATGGCAATATGCTCGCCCCACATACATAGGACTTAAATATAACTGGCGATACGTGGGTGGACTGTAGGTACACCTCTGCCTAAACCTTCGGGGATTACAAGCGTGATGTTATGTTATGAAATAAGAACTCTCCATTAGTCAGGAAATTATTTTGCAATTCGCAGTTGAGTATTCTCCACACAGCCAAACTAATAAGGTGACCCACATTCCTAGATGTCTCCTTCCCAAACCCTTTTAGTAACAAAGGGAAGAAAAAAAAGAAGGAAGAAAATTCTATCTCAATCAACGTAGGCCGCTCCCAGGCCGCGCCACAACACCCTGTCCTTCGCCTTCCGCATTCAGATTGATCTATATATCCAAAGGATATCCAATCACCCAAACTTTCAAGTTTTCCCGAATCAATTGGCTATTAATTGAGTTAAAACGAATTAGTTACCGATCTTAACTATCTAAAGACTTAAACGTATCGTGGTCCGACGATATTGCGAGAAATGGACCGGCTAACGATACGAGTCGATATCGGGGAACTAAGAACACCCCTAGGTAATAGAATTATATCGGTACACTAGCTTTGTGCTCGGATAATTTTATCCTCCGTTTAACTTTGCTTGAGTTGTTCTACCAATCTAGCAGGAGCATCGGAACACATCCAAGTGTTTATGACTGAATGGCCAGCACCATAATTGCGTAACACACGATCAATCACAATCTGAACCATTTTAAAGGATATTGCTAATCTATTGCTTCATATGTTCGAAGAATTTATCTACTCAACAACGTAATTAACGCAATGAATGTTGATGAACTGTCAAAATGAAAGCCATTGCTACTTATAGTGTATTACGCAATTACCCCGCAGGAACAACGTAATAGAAAGAAATGTGGAAATAATAGGGGGGATACCTTTACTTAGCTATCTTGCTCTCTCTTTGATGATCAGCTCTAGTGGATGAACTATCATGATCGCGAAATCCATTGAAATGTTAGGGAAATATCTTGTAGTTTGTTTTTTAAATCCAGATACTAATTTGACAGCTATAGTGTCAAATTCAAATTAACTGAAGGGCGGCCGTTTTTGGGGGACTTTCTTTTGTAATTTTGACGTTCGAAAAGTGCTGATTCTCAGCCTAATTTAAATAAATGACTTTTGATTGATTTTTTATTTGATTTCATCGATTGGTAATATGATACCCCTTGGTAAGACTAGTTGTCAGACTTTCGGGCTTTTGACAACCCGTAACGACTGTCAAAGAGCCACGAATGACAGCCGGGACCAACAGCTTAACGTGCTTTCCGAGGCACGGACGGGTCTCGGTATGTAAAGATGGTCACCCATCCACGGACCAACCACGGCAAGCGTAGCTTAACCTGATCGATCGACCCATGCGGCTGTTATTACTTAGCCACAAGCCCCAGAAGTTCACAGTGTAGGTACCTAATATCAACACTATTCATTATAACCTAATGCTTACCCTTGTTTCCAACAAAACCAACAAGTTTTAGGAAATATGAAAAAGGTTAGCGTCGCGCTCTGCCACTATTCTTGGGTGCCGTCCAAATAGATAAAGTTTTCTCCTTGACACGGGGCAATTATGACCGTGATAATGGTTTCCAACCAAAATAGATATCCTTGAAACTTGAAATGTATTGTCTTTATACATTTCTACACTAAAAGAAGCCTAAAAGAAAGACGTACCTAAGTACCTTCTCGGCCCTGTTGATAACAAAGCCAACTAAAGCTTTGTAGGGACCTACCTACGTTTGTCTACCCCTGACATTTCTAGGGTTGTACCCATCTCTTTTTCCACTCATTATTAAGAACAACATTTACAAATATCGAAAAAAAAGCTTTTTAAAACAAAAAGAAACTATAATACTTAAGAAAAATAACTCTATCAATCAAAATACCTATTATTATGAAACCTTAGTTTGCATTGAGTACGGTGCGTAATTTAATTACACAAGCGGAACGTTGTCGACGGCAGCCGTAGACGTAGACGTGTAGACGAATGTATAGATGGCTGCCGTCGACACGTGCCGCTCGAGTGTGACACTTAGTGCAAGTTTTTATACTGATTCGATCGCGTGAATTTAATTTGTACGCACGACGACGTATCAAGCTGTAGGTACATTTCCAGTTTCTTGTACGAAAAGCCTATAGAATAGAATAGAAAAGAATAGAATACTTTTATTTCAGACAGGAGTCCATAGGGTTAGTAACAATTTTACATAACTTCTAGTGTTAGTAGGTTACAGACACAGATGTAAATAAAATTAAAACTCAGCGTGCAGCTGCATCCACCTCCGAAACATCGAGGAATCCCACCGATCTGCGAACACACTGAGAATACTGTTGGTGCCGTCACGAACACGCGTCATCAGGGATGCGCATCTACTCCTAATAACGGCAGAAAAACCATTAATATTATTAATGGTTATAATGCATACAATGCGAGGTCAGCTAAAACTGGAAATGTAACAGCTTGTTAGGTCGTCGTGCGTACCTACCTATTGAAACTGAATAAACGCCGTCTGGTGACACAATAAGGCTAAGTTCATATGACCGCGTGGTGCAAGATCTTGCGCACGGGAGCGGACCACGCCGCGCTGTGCCGCGCGTTAATGTGGACGATAAACACTATTTAGTTCGATCTTGTACCGCGCAGTTAGTAGTTCCGCACTTAACCTTATTCCATTTCAGACAAATGACGTACCTAAATAACGCGATCAAGTAGGTAGTTAAGTATAAAAGCTCGCACTAGGCCTTCTGATCTAGATAAATAGAAATACCTACCTACAATCCTACATATTCACAAGTTAGAGAGACCATGAGTGTTTGAACTGTCCGATTCGGGCAAATTCTCAAACTTTACCTTGTTAGACTATGTGAGAAATTTTGTTGAGTTGAGTGGTATGTACGTCTTTGACCTGTCGTAAACAATGGTTTACGCTACGCAAGGTTGGATTTATTCTTACTAGTCATGCTCCTGACGTACGAAGTAGAGACCTAATTAAATTAAACAAAATGAGTTACTCCATATAAAATAGTGGTAGGTGATTCAGCTGCATCTGGTTAGACTGGAAGCCGTCCCCAACATAGAACTCCTGAAAAGGCTAAGTAGATGATGAAGAGATGAGAGTTTTTGTAGATCTTCGATTTTTTAAATAAATTCAAATTTTTATTGCAAATTTATTAATCACAATTTATACAAGGTGTCGCTGTGCATCCTCGTCAAATTCAAGGAGGTACGAGATGCTACTGATTCTCGACACGAATCAATAATAAAATAAGTAGGGTTTTTTTGTTTTTTTTTTCTAATTTTCGGAAATCAGCATGTGTGGGACACGTATTTTAAAACGCGGCCTTTGTGAAACCGCACTGTAACTGCCCTTTTACACACACATAAAAACGCGGCCGCTTATACGATACCATAACACGATTTTTCTTTGAAAGTGGTGTATTCTGAAATACTGTCAAACTTAAACAACTAAAAAAACATGTACCTATGTATTCATCATTTACCAGGGATCGTCATTTTATTTGATTATTTATGTCTTTCATGACAGCCTCCTGAAATTTGACGAGGCTGCAAAATAACAGCTTGTATAAGATTAGAATACCTAGACGGTGGCCGCCAAATCTAGGCATTTGCCTGTATCTTGGGGATCATCAGGGTTGCGACATTTTCCCCTACCTACATAGTGATTATTGCAAGACACGAAAACAAAAACTAAAAACTTCATTGTTTGACAATTCGTGTAGGTTTAGTGATTCGTGGAACTACCTTGGGTTCCCCATGCGCCTGTCTGACATAGGTACAGTCACGAGCAAATGTATACACTCGGCTTTATTCAAAAGCGATTTACTCCTTTATTTTTTAATGAAATTTTATGTTGTTACGAACATATCATTTTCGAAGCCAGAGGTTTATGTAATGTGTCGTATTTCAACAAAAATCGAAAAGAAAAGCGAAAAAATCGCAATTGAAAGTGGCCAAGTGTTAACATATTGGTGTTCGTGACTGTACGTCGTCTTTTTTTTTCATACCTAAGCATTACGCATTAGGCATTTGAAACGTTTACAAAACAGTATTAAGTTTATTTACTTTGTATTTCGTTATTTCGTCTTTTTCTGTCTAGTTAGACTGTAAGCATGGATGCGTCTCATATTCAGCCTATAATGTTCCCACTGCTGGGACACAGGCCTCCTCTCTGTGAGAGGGAGTGGGCCATAATCTACCACGGGGGCGCAGTGCGGGTTGGTGGACGTCACATGTCTTCGAATTTTTGGTCCTAGGACATGCCGGTTTCCTCACGATGTTTTCCTTCAGCGGTTTGAGAGCAGTGGTGATGAAATAATTTACACAATGTAGAATGACTGCTTGGGTTCGAACCCACGACTTTCAACTCGTAAGTCGCGGGCGTTGTCAGTGGACCCCTGCTCCTAATGTGATGGATGTCTCACGAAATCTAAAATAACAGTTGCAACATGCATAAGTACATGTTTATGAGGACCTGAAGTCGCAACCAAACGTAAGTAAGTTAGGTATATTCAAATTTTATTTGTGTTTCAAATAGACGTTATTTCAAGTTAAACAAGTATCAACTTTATTCAAATGTTAATTAAGTTGATTTCTGAGTGACTAGCACTATTGAAATTATAAATATGTTTGAAGTTGTAGCGTAAACTGAACTTTATTGTGGAGGAATTAAAGTTATTTTTCCATAAACTCATATTTGCTTACATTTTTGGCGATTATGTCGCGAGTGCAGAAAGTACTTTTTAAGGTCACAAAAATATCTGAACAGACAGCTGCGCTGCTGGGGAGTTTGTTGCGCCACTTCTTCATCCCTGCGAAAGCACTAGGAAGTGGCGCAGGGCGGGCGTTTTGGGTCCTGACTTTGGACTGTCTTTGTAATTTTGACGTTCAAAACGTGCTGATTCTCCGCCTAATTTGAATAAATGACTTTTGATTTAATATTCTTTTATTACATAGGAAAGACACCTATCATTATTCTTTAATTTGGTCAATTCTATGAGAACTACAAGAAGTGGCGTAGCGTGGGTAGGTATCAGCTGCCCGGAGCGGAAAACAATTTTGCCGCCCTGTTAATTAGGAATTTCAATTTAATGTATATACATTATTTTATACTATACATTAATTGTAGAGAACTTTTCGGCAAGAACAGACATCATTATTTTGCATTATACAGGTTCGATTTTAAATTAAAAAAAATATTTGTTTTACAATCACGTTCATTAATACAAAAATTCTTACTTCAACCATTGATATAACAGGTACCTACACAGGTATTATTAAGGGGATTCCCCGAATGCGTCACAGAATATGTAATGAAAAATTCCGTGCTCTTTTCAATCGGTCCGAATTTATTGTTGGGTTAAAAATATGAAATGGTTCAAATATTTACAAAATACATTTTATTATTTACTGTGAAATTTTGCCGCCCCCTAAAAACTGCGCCACTGACTACAAGCATATTAATGCATACCTATTAGTTCCTTTATTATACAAAGGACGTTACATAATTGAATTACATTTTGAGCTCCTGAGCACATTAATCACTTTTACGAGAGTAGGATAGTAGGTACTTCCAACACTGACCTCCCAAAGCTACCTGTTTGATCCCCTAAATGAGTTTCCACAAGGCTAGATAGAGCAAAACTTCCTGCCTAACTTAATTATGTAGGATTAATTTGTTATGAAACCGAATGCCCAAAATAATATTGAATATTACATTTTAGAAGAAATTATTTTGTGTTATTTTTGGGGAAAGAAAAGTTTAGTTTATCTCTTACATATTTTATGGAATCGTCAACATATAACATGACCTGTGTTATGTTGATGATTTAGGTTGATAGGTAACCTCAGAAAGGTACATACATAAGTTTTCCTTAGATTTATTTATCAAAGTGGCCACTAGGGGCCCGTATTTTAGTATTTCGATCTTCGTACCTACCTTAATGTTCACTAAGGTATTTCTTTATAAAAACTTGTTCTTTCTGAGCTAGGTAAAAAAGCTATATATTTTAATAACAAATTGGAAGGTAACATTCCGAAATATTTTCAAAACTAACCCCACAATTTTTTTCTGGCCCATCGGCAATGCGAGTCAAACAAATAAAAACCGTTCGGCCACAAGCTAAATAAAACACCAAAAACGATTGCCGGCATAATTTTATTAATACATTCTTACGGCATAAAAACAGTGGATTTGATCACAAATAATCTTAAAAACTCATACAACCAGTAAGGAGACTATCACAGCTACGTCACGATAAAAACAGGATAATCTTTCGTATCACACAACTTCACCTCATTAATACATTGCATTAACCAATCCTTGTGTACATGCCTTACATCTGCAGGTAATTTCTTCGTTAACTTCTTCATTTTATCAAAACTTATCTCGTTATTGTTATGTAGCACAAAATCGACGTCCATTGATTTAATTGCCTTTACAACGACACCTCCGTAAGCGATCCAATGTCTTTCAAAATAGTGTCTTTCCTCCTCTGTGAAGCTTATGAAATCTGGGTAAAAACCTAGACGTTTGTCTTTGAAAACATCCGGTAGAGGAGTCTGTGGTATGAACAGAAACTCTTTACTGTCTACCTCATCAACACTCATATTACTCTCTTCTTTGATATCAACCTCTGTTGACATAGACTCGTTACTCTTTTCAGATGAAGATGACCGATTCAGTTTAACTTTCGGCTTTTCCTCCTTTTTGATGAAAAAACTATCTATGGTTTTTTTGGGACTAAGTTTGGTAGTTTTTGTTGTACTTGCTTTGGTTTTGGACGGACTGGCTTTCCTTTTCTTTGCAGGAGGCTCATCTGCTGTTGCTGCCAGTTTATTTAAAAGCGACACATCAGTTTTTTCTTTAGAAGTCTTGTACAGATGTTTTAGCTCTTCTAGATTCGTCGCAGTCTCCCAATCTTTGTCTGTCCTAATTCTGGTAACTCTTGGAAATCTGACCGATATTCCGTCTGCTGTATGTAAATTGGCCTTCGTTAATTCCGTACCTGAAATCAAATTAATGCATAATAAATAACGTTAGTTATAATATGCGGCTAAATTATGTATTAATTGAATTCGCGGTTTCATTGCTTTTGCGTCCAACTGCAATGAATATTAACGGCATATTGGAGTTCATTTACATTTTAATAGAGTTTATAACTAAAATAATTTAGGCAGTATGTAATCCAGTATTTTTTGTGGTCTAAAATCTTGGTGACTCTCAAGAAGATGACATTAATGTCCGCATATTATCTTGTGGTTTTCCCAATGCAGGGCAAAGGCACGCAGAGAAAGAACTATCTAAGTTCGAGATTTCCACACGTTTTTGCCATCACCGCATCATTAATGTTTGGTGTTTACATTTACCTAAGAAAACTTGTTCATTTTCTTTACTAATATTAAACTTAGTTATAAGTTATATTTAATAAGAAAATACATACCAGTGATCTCCCAAACAGGTTGTTTCTTAGGATCCGAAGCAACAAAATCCGGCACCATTCCTTTATTGCAGTCCAACCAAGATGGGACTTTATTACTGTCCTGTGATATTTTCACCATGAGCGGTTGTAATTCTTTCTGTAGCCTTTCCAAAGTGCTGTCGTCATGTCCTGTGTGTACTTTGGTAACAGTTAACCATTTGTTGCGGCGAGTGTCATGGCACCCCATCAAGAATACGGACATCATACCTCCTTTTTTGCCTGTACCTGTAAATAAAAATAAAAAACTAGGTATAAGATCATTGAAGGCCACTTTATAAGGAAAATTAAATAGTTACGTAGTAATTGCAACCGACGTGCGTGTATAACCAGATATATGAACGTAAACGAGGCAACAGGAGTATGTAAAGGTCGTAGCAGGTGGCAGTCTGTAGTTTCTGCCTACGCCTATAGGAAGAAGGCATGTATGTCTGTGTATTATATTGTTGAAGGCTGTCTTTCTGCATGTTGTTACAGCAGGCCTATCTACTCAAAAACTTCTAGGTAACCTACTGCAGAGAAAATAATCACAAATTATTTTGCCATCAGAGTGATATCCCAATATATGTAGTATGATAGCAAAAGGGGATAGTGCTGTTCATATTCTTGGCAGAATAAGACTAGACAAAGACAGAAAAGGCTCGGCAGATGAGTCATTATTGACATTACAGTACAGGATGTAACCTGTACTGTAATGTCAATAATGACTCATCCGCCGAGCCATTTCCCAACTATGTTGGGGTCGGCTTCCAGTCTAATCGGATACCAGTAGTTTACATGAAGCGAATGGCTATCAGACTTCCGCAACCCAGTTACCGGGTAATACGGTACCCCTTGGTAAAACTGGTTGTCAGATTCCCCGGCTTCTGACTACCCGTAACGACGATCGAAGCTCCACGAATGACAGCCGGAACCATCGGCTTAACGTGCTTTCCGAAGCACGGAGCCATCCAACCGCGGCAAGCGTAGCTTAACCTGATCGATCGACCCGTGCGTCTGTTATTTATTAGTCACTAATGACTATTGGTAAAGTAATTTTATTTGCTATTGGCTAAAAAAACATAACTCATTATGTTCTTTGTGATGGTGTTATTGCATTTTGAGATTAGACTGCCTATTGTATTGCATATTATTTGCTTACATTTTCCTGTTTTGTTTAACTATCTATGCAGGCTGTCACTCTACTATTTTCCTTTTACATGCAGCTAGAAGTAGTTATACAAATAACAATACCTATTATAGCAGGTATTTAACTTGCTAGCTGCCACATCGGACACATGTGGCTAATGCTATACAGGGCCAAATTAAATTAGCTAGCGAAACTCCGCAAACGTGATACGATATCTAAACATGATAAAACAAAAACTAAATTAAGTTGATGGTTCTGACCACAGTTAGTGTCTTGAAATATCAGTTTTAAAAAATCTGTTTTTTTTGTGTAAACTTCACATATGTGATGGGTTTCGATATCTAAACACGATAAAACAAATAAAACTTTAAGTAAGAAAACTACCAGCGGTTATTTACCCAAAATAAAAAAATTACAATACAATACCCATCACGTCTGTAGAGTTTCACTAGCGAATTTAATTTGATCCTGTATAGTGGAGGTTTGGCCTTCAACATATTTGGCAGGCAGCGTATGTGTTAAAAAGTATTATTTTAAATACCTACCAAACCAAGCTCCTAGAACAACAAGATCAGCTGTGTCAGCCATAGCTCCATCAAACAGATAGTCTTTCTTCACCTTTAGCCAATGCCTCTTGCCTGGCTCATACGGAGACTCCAAATCTTTGAGTACTAATCCTTCGAGGCCAAGTTGTAGTACCTATAATTTGAAACAGAACATGTCCATAAAAAGAAAATTAGAAAAGCTCCTGTGTAAACACAAAAATTCACAGTATTGGTTCACTTGGTTACCACAAGTAAAGTGTGCGTCGCTTCGTGAGATAAAAATGCTATACCTAAAATTCCTAACAAGAGTAATAAATGAACCTACATGCTATCTAATACAGAGTACTTTCTAGGTTTTCTAAATGGCTAATTCTAATTTACATTAACTAGACATTTAGAAAACCTAATCTAATTATCAATAGAAACACAATCTATGAGACATTTCTTATAGATTGCTTTTATTATCGGCTCAAAAATAATTATAGTAATAAAGTTAAATTATTTGACTTTGACTATGACTTTCGATTTCATTGCCAATTGAATTATCTATCTTAAATTCTTGATAAAAATAAATTCAAAACATACCTCAGCAATCATTTTCGCTAAATCCGACGGCTTTTCAATCAATTTTTGCTCAGAAAACATAACATGGTTTGTTACTTCCACCATATTGTCATACAATATCTGTCTTCTTTTTCTTATAGGTAGATCTATTAAGACTTTGCCATTGTAGTATAAACAGTCAAATATGTACAGACACACTTGTGCATCTTTGAATTCGGACTGCTTATGTTTACCTAATGTACCAAATGGCAACGGCTTCCCTGTATTCACATCTACCACTAAAACTTCAGCATCAAGAATCATATCTGTACCTTTTGGAAAAGCTTGCGGTAAATAATCCTTAAAATGACTGACTTTATGTGCCATTACCGGTTTTAAAGCTCTAGAAAAATATTTGAACTCATTGCCTTTTTTATGCACTTGTACTCTTTCGCCGTCATATTTTATCTCTGAGAACATTCCGTTAGGACATTTCTTCATTGCCATTTCAACTGATTTGCAAGCTTCAGCCAACATCGGTAGTACAGGAGTCATTAGAGCAAGTTTTGCTTCAAAACCTTTTTGGACTGCATCTTTATGTTTTACGGTACTGCTTACAGACATAATTCTATCTAACACCATGTCAAGGTCTCTGGATGTTTGGAAGACGCTGTAAGCATCTGGATGGACCCCTTCTAATATGTGTTTTGGTCCAGCGTTTATTCGTAAATCACCCTTTATTAACCTGATGAGCATTTTCAAGTCTCCAGCGGTACATTTCTTAACAATCTTCTTGAAATGGTATATTTGTTCTTCCTCTTTTGTTAGTTTTGAAAGATCTTCTAAGAAGTCTTCTACTTTTTGTAATGTGAGTGTGCTGTCAGATGCAGGTTGTACTGCTCTTGATTTCAGGAAGAAATGTTTTATTGTATCGGCAACATCACCCTGTTCCAAATGTGTTAACATGTCATCATGGTCCATACTGAATACTCTTGAAAATAATTTGACCAATTGTTTACTTTTTAAATTGTAAACTCTTTTGCACACTTGTGGCAATAATAGCTTACACCATAATGTTAAGTTACCCTTGAAGGAGGTGTTATCAGTGCCTTGTGTAAAAAAGTTATTGACTACTGCCGTTTTTTCAGTATAAGCGTCTACGTTAGAGATTTTCTTGCATAATTTGAAGAATGTCACAAACTTATTATCATCGGTTTCCACTTCCTGCTTCTTAGGACTCTCAGCACTCACATTACTTGCAGTTTTAGAGGGACTAGGTTCCGCAGACACGGTTGAAACGTTTTTTATAACCTTAGCCGTATATTTACCACTATTTTTGTCAGCATACAGTTTCTCCATTTCATTTAGCTTTTTCAATATTAGTTCTTGATCTTCCTTGCTTATAGAGCCCCAATTACCGATGTCATCAATCGAATCTACGCGTTTTGTCGCAGGTCGTTGCTTCAGCAAGGCATTCATGAAGCAGTCTACATGATGCCATGATTTCATCGATTGACCGTCTCCGTATGGACTTGCAACAAGCTTCGCAATACGCAATTCTCCGCTGGGACAGTTAGTTTTACATCCTTTACACGAAGCTCGGCCACCTTTAGCTCGATCTACGAAAAACGGTGTGGAATCCGCCATGGCTAAAACTACACTTGATTTTTAGATATTAAATCACCTTAAATTTGACAAAGTAATATTTGAGCGCGTTTTAAAGGTTATGGTGAAACATATGTGTGGTTTTTGGTATTAATACGCTATATTTACTTTAAAAACAAAACAAACATTGGTACAGAAACCAAAACAACACGCAAACGAAACATTTTTTGGCAATGGCATAATGTCAAAACGAAAATGTCAAACTGACAGGCCAACATTGACAGTTCTAGAGGTGTTGTACACTTCACTTTCTAATTCGAGTTTTTTTTGCATCAAGTAGTAAATCAACGAAAAGCTACTTTGTATAGAAAATATTCGTCTTAAACGAAAATTACAAAGCCAAGCAATTATAACCATTAATATTCTACAGTTTTTGCAGTTTGATTGTGGTATTAACAATTGTTTTTATAATTCACTGTTACGTTGTCACAGTTTCGTGTGAAATAATCTAATACAAAGGTCGGTCTGTCTCTATCGACGTTTCGTTTTACGCATGCGTCGATATAACCAAGTCTTTGCTGCACTGTATGTCGCCCTGACGACGCAGCGAGTCGATTCAAAATAATACAAATTTGCCGTTCTTGTTGCTTTAAAGTAACACTAACGTTATAATTATAACATTGTGGAAATTTTAAAATATTCAATGACTAAATAGTGTACGTCCGTCTTACCCTATAAGCATTGGATAATATACTTTAGTACCTACTTCAAGTGTTTTGGTTTGAATTTATCTTTCTTTACAGCATCATCATGTCACCAAGAGTTCAGCAGCGACGGTAC
The DNA here is from genome assembly GCA_947507525.1 of Apamea epomidion. Classification (NCBI taxonomy): domain Eukaryota; kingdom Metazoa; phylum Arthropoda; class Insecta; order Lepidoptera; family Noctuidae; genus Apamea; species Apamea epomidion. The sequence continues at coordinate 7,533,908 of OX382238.1, read as the reverse complement.
AAAACACGGCACGCTGACATCTCCTCACTACCCGTCGCCGTACCCTCCGAACACTCATTGCCACTACGAATTTTTCGGGAGGGGCAAGGAGCGAGTTAGATTAATTTTTCAAGACTTCTACTTATATAAATCTGCTGATGGATCTATTGAGTAAGTTTAAACATTAATAATTAGTGAAAACAATAATGACAAAATATTGTAGAAAGTTGTGCATTGTCAATCAACGATGTTTGATGATGACTTTACTATGAAGTAGATGATGTCGTGATGACTCACGATTTTTCAGTGAGTCTAACTGTATACTTATACTTATCCCCAAATAATTGTTTTGGAAAGAAGTTTTGGCCTTACCCTTTGCCTGTAGCAAACAAAAGGAAGGGCAAACGCTTAAAGTAAAAAACTTTTCATAATTCCTTTACACTCACAAAAAAACTAGTAGTAAACTTTATAAAATAAATACTGTAACGAAAATTTTATGCATTTACAGCTGTACAAACGTGGACTCGTTGCAAGCATTCGTCAACGTGGATGGGAGGCTAGAAAAAGTTGAGACGTTCTGTGGAATCGACCTCCCCAAGCCTATTATGTCGAATGGACCGAAACTAATGCTGGAATTCCGTGGAACGCAATCATCGAGGTACTCGAGAGGATTCAAAATATCATATTCATTTGTAGAAAGTAAGTACCTATGCATTTAACAATGCAAATATTTCGGTTATATTTGTGTTCAATTTATGTAATTGTTTTGACTGAAATGAATTGAATACCCATTCGGTTACATTGCCGAGTTGGAAGGTTAGAACAGTTAGGTAAATAAAGTTAGCTTGGTGTTATTTCTTTTAAGACAAAAAGCAACCTATTCGTAACTAAGCCACTTGCCTAAATCAGAAATTCAGGACCCTTTTAAAAGGCATCGGCCCGTAGAAATAAGAATATCTCTATCTAATTCCAATTTATAAATAATTTTTCAGATTTCGGAATAAACACAGGGAGGCAGTTGAAGGAGTTTCCATGCGCGTTCGTGTATAATAGTAGTGAAGCGCGCAATGGTACATTTGCATCTCCAAACTCGCCGGGACCATATCCAAGGGATACGGAGTGTACATACTTCTTCCACGGCGGCGAGACTGAGAAAGTGCATCTGCATTTCACGAATTTTGACGTTGAAGGAGTTTTGCCGTAAGTATTCAGTATTTTTAAATTACCTTTGGCAAAAAGACTTAATTGACACTATAATCAACAATTTCTGAACTTAGTTTAAGAAAACTGTAAACTTGAGCAAAAAAACTCCCTGAAACGTTCCATACTATATTTTTTTATTGATTTGATTGATTTTTATCATATAATTTTTTTTAAAACATTCTCCAACTAAATAAGAGCAGATCCAGCTGTATATATTTAACCATGGCTATATTCCTTATTATCCCACCCTAAATAATAAACAACACTAATATTTTTATAATACCTGTTCCAGATGCGAAGCAGTATCGGCGAGTGATTATGTAGAATTTTCTAACTATATGACTGAAGACAATAGATTCGGTAGATATTGTGGACAAATGAAAGAGTTCCACGTAGAGTCTGAGAGGAATTTCTTCAAAGTCACATTTAGGTCGAACGACCGCTTAGATGGTACAGGTTTTAAAGCAATCTATCAGTTTTTAGAAGCTACTGATGAATATCGAGCTCCACCGGTACAAGATAAGGCTTCACATTCTCTATGTAAGTATTTTCTAATTGGAACGAATCTGGTTGTCAATAAATAATAATTATATATCAGACTGATGACGAAAGTAGTGGTGGCCCAGTTTTATCGGCCCCGACTTACGAGACGGTCGTGAGTTCGAACCCAGGCAGGTAGGAACCAGATATTCGAAAACATGTGACATCCACCAAACCGCACTGGGCTCGCGTGGTGAATTATAGCCCACTCCCTCTCCTAGAGAGGAGAGAGGAGGCCTGTGTCTTAGTAGTGGGAACATTAGAGATTATGCTATATACAGACTAAAATTAGATACAAAAAATTAACCCTGATGAATGAAGGGAATTTGGGACTTTATTAAGTGCTGAGCAATCTACACTATGTAAATATATTTGAACCCGTGCAATGATTAAAAGGTAAAGGCACTACTCGACCGCCCGTCAGTGATTAGACTTTGACCTGCAGTTGACCGTACCTACTAATATTTTAAACTAAGTATGTGAAATTAACGTTTTATTTTCTTATTTCAGGTATATTTGAACATTTTCTAATGCTGATCATCCTCGCAATACCACAGCTGCATCATCAACTATATCATTAAATAAAGTGATATTAGATTAAATATTATTATAAATTAGTCTATAATCCTGTATATTTTGTATAATAGTATGTGCCATACACCTGTAATTACGTAGATATGCAATATTTTCTATAAAGTCGCATTTTATGTTTTCCTCTATTACCTACCAACTAAAGCAATAACATGCGAGACACAATAAAGATTTATTCATAAAGGCACGTCGTAAAACGAAATAAATTTATTTGAATTTAAAGCGTTTTCGTTTCATTTTTAAAGGCTTTTTTCGCTATTTCAGACACATCTTTCCTGCATGGCAGATAACAGTGCTGGTTTTGCAAAGCAGGACCGCAAATCAACTTTACCAGTGTAGCGGAACTAAAAGGGGTATCCAAAATATCCTTCAAAAATCGGAAAAAATCCTGAAGTACATACTTTTACCATGCCAACGCGTATGGATAGACCAAACTTTGGATACTACCAGCTAAGACCTACGTCAACATTAAAAAGTTACTGTAGGATCTGCTCGTTCATTACCCATTATTAATATCTCACAAAACATTTCTTGAAAACCCTAACATGACTGAAGTGATGGACCATACAACAAACAAATTAATATATGTACCTCTCTAATTCAGATAATACTATAAACAATTCAGATATATACATTATGTTAGTCTATACTGTTTATGATGGCTTTAACTGTGGCATAAAGTATGTAAAGAACACAGATGATATGAATAAAACTGCCAAGTTCTATCAATAGATATATATAAACAAGATTAAGTTGAGTATATAAATCAGCAACTTTAAGTGAGACAGCTTAATAAATATTATGTTAAATCACAGATTTGAATTAACTACCTCAAAATCTCAGTAACATCATAAATTGCTGCCCAAGTAGGGGTATCCAAAATATCCTTCAAAAATCGGAAAAAATCCTGAAGTACATACTTTTACCATGCCAACGCGTATGGATAGACCAAACTTTGGATACTACCAGCTAAGACCTACGTCAACATTAAAAAGTTACTGTAGGATCTGCTCGTTCATTACCCATTATTAATATCTCACAAAACATTTCTTGAAAACCCTAACATGACTGAAGTGATGGACCATACAACAAACAAATTAATATATGTACCTCTCTAATTCAGATAATACTATAAACAATTCAGATATATACATTATGTTAGTCTATACTGTTTATGATGGCTTTAACTGTGGCATAAAGTATGTAAAGAACACAGATGATATGAATAAAACTGCCAAGTTCTATCAATAGATATATATAAACAAGATTAAGTTGAGTATATAAATCAGCAACTTTAAGTGAGACAGCTTAATAAATATTATGTTAAATCACAGATTTGAATTAACTACCTCAAAATCTCAGTAACATCATAAATTGCTGCCCAAGTAGGCGTTTAGTTACATGACAGGTTGCATTAACGATTGAATGAGCAATTCCGTGTTTAAGTATTTCTCTTACGGTTAATCTGGCAGTAAAGCCTCAGTTACATTCTACATTAACAAAGTAATCAGAAATTCAGGACTAAAAGTTACCTATGTACCTATCTCTGAAATGGGAATAAACGAACTTTATCACTCGCTATGTCTACCTAAAGAACGTCGACCCACAAAAATTACCCTTGTTATATAAACCTTTCAGAACATATTATATTCACGGAATACAGCAATGCTGACCACTTGACCATATGGAAATTGCGGATTTGTAATCCTGTCAACACAAATACCTATTAGGCATTCATTACTAAAAGATGCATAAACTTTTTTTAGGTTAAAACATTGTAAATTTGGACTAGATATATTATGTATACCGAGACAAATTCGTTCAAAAGCATCTTTGACAAGGCACTGGTTTGATTAGAATAGTTGTTTGAGATATTTATGTTCTGTCTTGTATAAGCAGGGCTGCTTATCGGTACTCAGAAGCTGGTCAACTATTACTGTGTAGGAGTATTGCTAGAACTATAACTAGGTGCTATGATAACAAAACAAGAAGTCTTTTAAAGGCCCTGAAATTATACTTACTACTTTGCTTTTCTTCAACTGCTGTAACATCAACTGCTACAACGGGTCATTACCGTAATAAGCATCGGAATTCTTTAGTCATGCTAAGTAATATATTAAGTTGCATAAGAAATATCTGCACGCCGTAACTTATGTACACAGCTGCAGGTACCTAAGTACAATAATAACAAATTGGCTTTACAAAGTTTATGGCATCCCACAATGATATTCATTACACGGATTGTCAAACAATATTAGTAAATGTTGCGCTAATACCAGTCTTCTATGTAACGAAGAATTTCAATTAGCTAGGTATTGTGGCACATTATTCTCGAAGACATTATCTTCCTGCTTGCACCCGCGCGGTAATTTCGAAACACACTATCAGTAGCAATGGATTCCATTTTGACAGTTCAAAAAGATTCATTGCGGTTTTTACGTTGCTGAGCAGACATATTTTTCGAACAAATGAAGCAATGGATTAACAGTATCCTTAAAACTAATTCAGATTATGATTGAACGTGTGTTACGCAATTAGGGTACTGGTTAAGCTTTAACGCCGCTGATTGCATAATCAGAGAAATGAATATCTAATAATTATGTAGGCAGTGATGCGATGAGTGCCGAAGTACGATTATTAGATGGGTATCTACTTTCTTCTAGGTGAGTAAACAAACATAAATGTAGCGACATCGACTTACTTGTTACTTAACCATTAAGTTGGGAGGCAGGTACAAACTTGGGACTTTCTATCAAGTCAACCTTGAATAGTAACAAGATTTTTAAATAATAAGCACCTACTTATGTAGTTAGGTACCTACTTTGTTTGTGACTTAGATTGAAAACTTCTAGCAAGCTGCTAGCTAGTTCAACCAGTTTTTCCGTTATTAGATAGGTAGGTACCTAAAAAAGATTTTTAAGTTCATGTTAGTAATCATAGGTAAGGTACAAATCAAAGCATAAATATTATTACTGCCCTGTAATAAGTTCTTCGGAATTTTATTGAATAAAAAACGTAGTCAAGCTCGATTTAAAAACAAAGTCATTGCACCTCTACTTTCGCCTCGGTTCATTGCTTGTCGCAGAGTTGTAGTACGCGCGTTGACAGGTGTGGCGGCGCCACGGTCGCGTCGTTTAGTTCGCTATTCACGCGCGATCCCCACTTCGTTTTACGTCAATTCGAGTTCGTTCGCTGCTCTCTTTGGTGCCGGTCGGTAGCCTGTACGTGTTTATTTCCTAAGTCCGCGAAACTTTTCTCCGAAGTAAAGGGATGTGACAGAAAACAGCGTTAGTTTGATATTTTTGTGTGATAAATTGTGTGTAAACGTTGCTTGTAATTGTGACTAAGTAAAGTGTTAGGTCGGAGTGGTACTGTGAGTGTGATTGTGGTCACAGGTGTCGCATTCCAGGGGGGACGCCGACGCAGCCTCTGTACCCGATACAGTAGGCAGGTGAACCGCTAGACAACCCTATTTTATTTTGTAAGTAATCTACCTCCTTGGTACTAGTGTTTGAGTGCCAATAAAAGGCCCGTAAGTACATCATGTTACGTACGTACGCACCTTTAAAAGGCCCGTTCAGCGCATTAGACCTGATTAATTATATTAAATATTTTCTAGCTGAATCCTTACTTTGTAAGTATCCAAGTACCAACCAGGCTACTTGTATTTCTTCAGATATAATAACTCACTATTAAAACTTAAAACCTACCAACTCCGAACACAACAATGTGCAAACTAAGTAGGTAGATAGACCTAAATATAAATAAAGAATTACAGAATTTCGCATGTAGACAAAACGTAGGTACAAATACCTAATACTTGAATGTTTATTGCTGTCTGTCATGTACATAGCAATATTTTGTATATTGTAGGTTATTCGTACAGTCAACCGCAAATCAGTGGTAACACTTTCACCTTTCACAAAAAACCAAATCGCTCTTACCGCTAGTGCTACGCCTTAAAGGCGGTGTCAAAGTCAAAATGACAACTTTTGCCACTTTTGTTTGGTTGACTGTACTACAATACGCCATGAAACGCATGAAATTAAAGGCACCTACTAGGACCTTACCTTTAATTCACAGGTGTGCATTATAAGCACCAGTTACTCTCAGGTGCCTATTGTCGACAGGATAGGGACTATGGAGTCCACATGCTAGGTAACGGGAAAGACGAGTATCCAGTTTTTCTAACATCGCCGGTGTCATTACTGCCCATCCGGCCCACTATTCATTTGATTGGTGTCATTATATAAAAAAATAGACTCAAAGAACAAATGAGGCATAGATATTTTTCACGAAATTGCTTTGGGCGACGAGCCTTGGACTCGTCAAATGACGATAATCGAATCTCAGATAGGTAGGTAGGTAGCTACTCACGGAAAGGCCTGTCAATCTGCAGCAGTACCCAAGTACTATAAAAAACTGGCTGAGACAGACTGGATGCGGAAGGTGGAGGTCAGGGTGTTGTGGCGCAGCTGGGGAGAGGCCTATGTCCAGCAGTGGACCATGATACTTTGAACCCTGGGGAAGGATATATGCTAAGTACTTTTTATCGACATACCACGCAGGCGGAAGCTAAGTAGTTATAAAATCAACATAAAATACTACAAGTAATACAGCCAAAAGCTGTGTGTTAAATACCTTCACCAAGCAGACAATAAAAGGCTGAAAAAATAAACACTACTCTGCGAAAAGACCATTTTCGCGTGTTTCTGTACCGGCTTCATTGCAATCTAATAACAACAGTTCAATACCTACGTACTAACTTTGTAAAGGTCCTGCAGCATTTATTGTTGTGCAATGATATAGGTACTAGAACGGTCGTAAAGGTGAGAAGAAACAAACACAGCTCAATTTAATTTACACGTGGAGGAAAATTATTATTTTGCCAATATGTGAATGTAAAAATATCATCTTTTCAAATCGAACCGTATTTCATCGAAGTTTGTTTATCTTTGAGCGTGAGTCATTGACCCTATTTTCGGCAGTTTTTCCGACTAGGACCTAAGTGTAGCGTTAGCGATGTCTTTATTATTAAAAGTTCAAGGCGTTTCGCGACATTACGAAAAAGAGGTATCTTAGTGTAATTCTGTTTAAAATCACTGTGAACCTCATTTTATTTAGGTAGAATCACGTACGAAATTAACTTTTAATTTAATTACGCTCAACCGTGACCTTACACAATTTGAACACAATTTGTTTAAAAAAAAAAAATATCTCGAACATCGTTCGAAATTCACAGTGTATGCAAAATACAAAATCCATGTGGCGAAAAGCTTCGGAAATACCCGATAGGTTGCCTACACAGCATTCCCATTTTCTAGAGAAAGTCGCCGACTAGCACCATCATAAATTCTTACGAGATTTATGTGAGCTGAAGACATGAAGATATTTGTAAACGATTGGCCTGAAAACTAGTTACGTGTGCACTGTGACTTTTTGAACGCAAGTTTACAGTTGGATTTTACGGGTGTTTGAGTTAATCTCACTATAGTAGTGAAGGCGGTTATGATAGCTTTTATGATCTGTAGAACCTTTTAATCACAAAGAAATACCTATGTACCTATTAACTAACATTCCATACTCATATGCCGCAAAGGTAAATACAACACAAGTTGCAAGTTTCTGTACTTTTGGAAGGCGTACGAGGGGTCGAAGCCAACTCACAGAGGCATGTTAGACGCTTTTAATGAAGAATCATCGGTTGGTGTGCCCCAGCGCAACAACCGACCACTATGCAAGTGCACCCATGGACAACTCCTGGTTGATGCAGAACTATTGCAGAGTATGTACTATAAGTTTGGGTGGCTAAAGTGAACTGGTTATCTAGAACTATGGAAGGACTATGACCCCTGCCTGATCAATGATAACATGTAACATTATAATTATGTTCAGTCTACATTACTGTTTCCAATGTTCTAGCTAGACTTATTCTGAAGAAGTTTATTGCTTCATCAACAGACTAAACGATTACCTACTTTCCCATGCAACATTGGTCTAAAAAGTTGTAAAATCAATTGCAAAGATACCTTCTAATTGATATAGATAAATCATTTTTGTTCTTATTTAATCCATAATCCTCGTAGTCGAATCACGCCTTATTGGTGATGTTCTAAAAAAAGATCAGGTGTGCAGTACTCGTAACCGGAGTGTGTGTATGACCAGCCGACCTATTCTGTAAAAATCTCACCGTGAAAACTAAGTGGAAGTGAGCTTGGATTGAAATGTCACTAGCGTCAGCATTAGGTGGAATGACAACTCACTTCACGTAACCTTTCTCGGTGATATTTTTACAGAATATACCGGCTGATGTATGGACGTGAACGAAGCAAAAGGAGTATGTAACGATCGTAGCAGGTGGCATTCTGTAGTTCCTGCCTTCCCCCATGGGAAGATGGCGTGAGGTTTTGTACGTGTATATGTTAATCCAGTTGGTATTAATAAATCTTACCTGCAATATTTGCGCCAGTGTCAGATAAATAAAGTCGTTAGGATCGAGACCAATATAGGTATTAATAATTTTCCTAATTATTATTAAAATATACCTGACTACTGTCTACACATTTGGCGTGAATTTATAGCCAAAAATTTGCACACGTTCCTATCTAGAATTCTAGAATAAATAAATGTCAAGACCTTATCTTTAAACATTGGTATTTATTGACAAGCACTTCGGTATGACGTATTTAAACTAACCACTAACCAACGACCCTTCTATTCCATTCACACAGTCTGGACGTGATTTATTAAGGAACTGTTATTCTGCATTATTGTTTACCTCACTCTATTAATATATTTCCATAGTAAATCCTCACTGTCATAAACAGGTCGTAAATGTTCAATGCACATTGCTCTTTCACTTGATACATTAAATAATTTTTATAGTACTGGCTATTACAGTGAGAATGAGAATATCGCTCTTACAAACCGATGATGGTGAGCACAGTACCCACTGAGCAACAAAACCGTTTCATACATAGTTAAAGTAGTCAAATGTACTGAATCCGTTTTGAGGTTTTGACACAAGACAAAACTATTATGTGAACGCACAGCCAAAATTGTGCGCGCTGTTTGGTCATATTTTTGGTACGCACGGCTACACTTCAAGCTATAATAACCAGTATAAGCTAACTTCTGATTGTACGAACATCCTATACAATGCGAGGTCAGCTAAAACTGGAAACGTATAGCTTGATGTGTCGCTGTGTGTACTGCCAACCACGCAAATTCTGTGGACTTTATCCAGATCACATTGTAGCAATCCAAGAACCCAATTTCCTTATGTAAATCATTGACATTAATAAACCCGGTAGCACCTTTTAATAAACTCCGCCGGAAGCAACGTTAGCAAAATTGTAATGATATTTTTATTATTGTTTAAATGTTTATTGTTTTGAACGTTGAAATAAACAATACAGTAACTCGCGATTGTTGAAAGAACAATCGATCTTGCTCATATGAATATTTGCGAGTAGCATTGAAGAAGTAAAAGTAGTTATAGCATTGAAGAAGTAAATGTAAGTAAACTATAAGTAAAATAAAAATCCTGACAAAGAATTTTTTTTCCGTTAGCCTATATTTTTCCGCTGCTGGGCAAAGGCCTCCCCCATATTCTTTCACCTTTCCTTGTGCTGTGCCTTCTCCGTCCAATAGGTTAGGAACGAGTCCAAATCGTCACGCCAGCGTTAGTTAGGCCTGCCTCGGTTACGACGGCCGTCTTCAGGCACTAACTGTGTGACGACTTTGGCCCATCTGTCTGGAATTCTGGATGCTACTGTACCTCAAATATCACCTCGCACATTTTGCCCAAAATAAGGCACGTAAAGTATCTCGAGACAAATCTATTGTTACTTTCAAGTAGAGCATAGTCTTGGAGCACCTAATCAAAATCGAGTTGATCGAGAAGATTATTCTGCTTATTTGATTAGATATCACGAATCTCCCCGAGTTTCGTACATCTATCAAAAAATCCGAAACTTTGCATAACAACTTGTCTTCTTAGGACTCCAAAGCATTTGCCGCCCAGAGAGCAAAATTCAACCCTAGCAAACACAAAAAGATATGACGGAATTATTGTGTAACTAGCTGCGCCCCGCGGTTTCACCCGCATTCGTTTCAATTCCGTGAAAATAACGGGATAAATAGTATGCTATGTGTTAGTCCTGGTTATAAACTATTAGTGTGCCAAATTTCATCCAAATCCGTTCGGTAGTTTTTGCGTGAAAGAGTAACAAACATCCATCCATCCATCCATCCTCACAAACTTTCGCGTTTATAATATTAGTAGGTTGTTTAGCAAAAATAACTAAAATGCGCATTGTGCATGTGCATCTTAAACGGTCATTATTAACGTCAACAAACACTCAAACACGCGTCATAATCTAAACAAATCTGTCATCACTTCTGTACTGCTGATCTCACGTTTCAAAACAAAAATTGCCAATTAATAGATAGGATCATAATTAACATCGTCAATATCACGCTATTGTCTCTAGTTAAGAGTGTTGCTAACAATGCCTATCTGTTTAACTCTTATTGTGTAATGAAATAAGAATTGTACACGATTTTATCATGCAGTATTGTTGTGGTTTTTGTCATATCTGACTGGCTGTTAGTTGAAGGTAAAGTACGGTAAGTAAAGACTTCAACGCGCAAGGTATACATGATATATTTTATCATTTGCCAAAGATCTTTAATCACACAGCCAAACATCGTAATGTTCACCCTGAATATGATATATGTGTGATTACAAGAATCTTAATGTGCTTATTAAGTGGAAAACAATTTGGATTGTTGGCCAAATGAAGTGAGTGAAGTGAATAGAATAGAATACTCTTTATTGTACACCATACAAATTACAGAACATAAAAATATATAAAATTTTACAAAGGGTGACACAATGGGCGGTCTTATCGCTAAGAGCGATCTTTTAAAGACAACCTTTGTTGTCAACTTTGTTGTTAACAAGTGACAACGTCTTGAAGCGACAAGTGATGCAAAACTGTAAGTTATGTTTGTAGGTACGCGCAACAACATATCAAGCTATACATTTCCAGTATATGCTAACTTCTCATTGTACGAAAAGCATATAATGCGAGGTCAGCTAAACCTGGAAATGTATAGCTTGATATCTCATCGTGTCTACTGTAATATTAATTTAAAAAGAGAGGTCCCATTATGATCAATGTTTGCTCCTTGTCATGTAAATCTGGCAACTGTTCGTCTATATGTCACAGACACTTTAACTACTGTTTTATCAACTGACCGGGGTAACATTTCACATCTTTTCCAAAGATAAAATGGAAATATGGCGTCCGTCGTCGTATGCTCTCGATTCTTATAGCTTGACCCCACACCTGCCCCTAAGATAAGATATTCCGATTTCGCAAGCTTTTGTGATAATTTTCTTGAATAAACTTATATCTTACTGGCGGAAACCGCAAGATTTATCTATTAAAGATACTACTAGTTTTAGAATTGGCTTTTATTGATTGTTGTTATTTTAAGTGCGGTTAAACAACGGTCTCTGAACGGCAGAACCTTTTATCTGTCCTAAGGCTAGTCTACTTCTGAATATGGCCTCATTTCCTAGGTAGCTAGAGCAATCTTGAGGAGATACAAACGGGATCGGAAGATTAGGTTACGCCACCTTACAAACTGAGCGCGAATTACAGTCACTTTGAATGACGAATTGAGGCTCAATAAATCAGGCGCGTCAAATACATTCTGAATAAGTTTACGTCATTATTTGAAATGAAAATGATATCACTAGCTCGTATTAATTTGACCCGTGATTTAATTCTGCAAGATTTCCAAGGTTTATTTATTTATTTAAATTCCTCGCACACAATAAGGTACAAAGGCGGACTTAATGCCTTAGGCATTCTCTACCAGTCTCCCGAGGGTGGTGAAGAGATGAGATGGCAGGTGCTCTGGTTGAGAGGAGTAAGATTAACTTAAAGTATGTCCCTTAAATCAAACAAAACCTCAAAATATAGGCCTTAGTTGATTTCTACCAAAGTCTGACATTGTGTTGTCAATTTCAACTGTTCTTCATAAATTCACATGTTATCGAGCCAGCAGCACATTTCCTGTAAAAATTAAACTCGGCAAACAGGTTCAATGTTCGAAGAAAATTTGAATTTAATATTCTCACGAGAATTCCGCGGCTAAATACGGGCAATTGTGCAAGCACAAAACATTCCTCTTGCCTGATAAATATTTAATTCAAATAGTACCTGTTAAGGTACTTATGTTCTATCAATATGCAAGAGTGTTCTATTTAAGAGCGTGATACTTGTCCGGTTGGTGCAATTTATTTGTTTTACTCCTTATTCTTTGTCCTAGTCATGGCTTACAAGAATTATTTGACTTCCCAATACATGGTGTTTATCACAAATTCGTAAAATGAATCTTACTAAAAGGTTCATTGGCATCGTCGTATAGGTATGCACTCGTACACAAACAAGTGTTTACACAGCTTTGTTGATGTTATTTGCATAACTAACAGCTCAACTCAATATATTCTTCAACCTTTCTAAGTAACTTAACCCTGTACTTGTACGTCGCTTGAAAAAAGGCATAAAATTAATCCGCAGAGCCCCTCTCCAAAATATTGACTGAAACAACATCATCATCAATTCAATCGGAAGATTTCCACTGCTGGACACTACCACATTTATTGATAACTAGCTGTTGCTCGCGATTTCGTCTGCAAACCAGAATGACAAGTAGCCTATGTCCTTACATAGTTCATCTAAATCCGTTTAGCCGTTTTAGCGTGAAAACGTAACAAACAAACAAACTTACTTTCACATAATTTATAATATTAGTTAAGATTCACTAAAAACCTTTGAGCTTCTCTTGTGTTTATGACTGTCTTAATCTTACCTTATTTTTGTCAAAGTTATTTCGCAGTGCAATTAATAATTTATATTTTTTAACAGAATGGTAATTAAGTTAATAGCTACGTACCCTATTAAATCTCCGATGGCTATCCCACGCACCATCTCCCTGAGGATGAGCTATTCCCATAAAATCGAGTTATGATCCGATCTTATAACCTATGTGATTACGTATCCTGCCTGCTAAAGATTACGGCTACCCTCACAAACTCACAATTAACCGGCGGAAGCACCTAACAAGAACTCTAGCAATAAATGTTGAAACAAATTGCGTATAATATTCAAGTACATTATTCCCCGGAATTACGCAAGAGGTGGGATCGAAAATAACATTATGGCTAAAAATTTCCATAAAATCTGCAATCGATAGGCTGATGGATCAGTTAAGTATGGGATTCAGGAATAGAGGTGCTAATTGGGATGGGGTGATAACATCCCATGTTATTGCAACTGCTATTAGATTATTTTAATTTTAATTAGTGTCCGAAAGGGGGATATTAAAAACTAAAATACTTAAAAAAAAACGTGTTTTTATGATCTTTATTACCATTACATATGGATCTCAATAACCAATTAGAAATACGTTGCTTGCTGGATATATTGTTATTGCGAACACGACATGTCTATAGGTACTAAAAGTAAGTTCTTCATTAGAAACTTTTTGCTTGTATCGATTGAGCTGCCGATACATGCGTGTATGGCATTGTACCCAACTTTTTATGTTACCAGACTATCTTTGTTAAACTGTCACTACTTCATTTGCTCCACAGCGTCTAATTCCGCTCCTATTGTACCGCTATACAAATCAACTTTTTTTAAAGTACATTCTTAATTACTTTCCTAAACTAGCGGATGATGCCGCAAAAATATATAAGAACAAGACATAATTTAAATATATCTTTATATTTAAAGGCTATTGGCCCGAACAAGAAATCCGTCATGAATTTTTTTGTTCAAACAACTGTTTGCCAACCGACCCACGGAATATAGTAGAGTTAAAAGTCAATATTGTGAACACCATGTCTAAATCGTTTTTTGTTGAAAGCTTGATTTTTGTACCTTCTGAGTAGTTAATTTGGGGAAGTTAGTTATGCGTGGCCAATGAATTTCATACGGGTCTAGAGGCGAAGAAATCTTGGCATGATTGCGGATTTTTGGTGAGTAACCTTGATATTTCTGAGTAATAGTGTCTCTTAATGAAGCTTTGCGGTGACAAAATATAAAAGGATCTCTCCACAAAGAGGTTTCAAAGCCACTGAGAAAAGTTCACCAGAAAGGAAAGGTGATTTGTGAAAGTGAAACATTACATTTCACCCCGAACTGACCTATACACTACACACACAGTCTGTTATAGTACCGTGTCACTCACAACTCGAGTGCGCTTCCCGACTTCCCTGTCGTTAATCAAAAGCCAAATTCGACAGTTCTTGAAGTCATTCCCGAAATCTCATACCCATATATTCTCTTCCTGGCTGTTCATAATAGTTTGTGGCTAGGCTAATACACTACATTCTCCTAGCTTGCATGTAGAGGTAATGATGTGGGCATTACTGTGGACTGCAATGCTGTCCTCGCACCATTTTCCGGTTTTCCTCGTGATACCAATATAATTATTATCATCACGCAAGAAATTCTGGCAGTCTAATTTCAACATCAAATCATATTAACATATCATTATTATGACAAATTGTTCCAATCAATCGGAACACATTATTACATGATCAATTACATTCAAGTATCTCAAGTCTTCTACTGCATTGTTCTGTCAAGCTAAGGTCGATACAGACTTGATCGTCGCCCTTGCACTATATTCGTCGCTTCGCAACCGAACAAGTCTCGATATAAATAACAATACTGGTGATTATGAATTCGTTACTAACATTTACGCATTAGATACGCGAAGTTCGATGAATGGTTGTGTTGAGGTCGCATTACTTCGGGTTGACTCGGAGCTTTTCGCTCACGGTCAATTTGTGGTGGAAGAATTTGTTTTGCGTATTGTGTGATAGAAAGTATAGGAAACAAAGATGATGTGGTTGGAAAGGGAGTGAATACGGAGATCCAGCTTAGTACAGTAAAGAAAGCTGCGTCGACCCCAAAAACATGGGATATCTAACTATCTAAGAGTAGGAAATTGATGATGTAAAATAGGCAACAGTATCCAGTGTAAACTTTGTTCTAGAACCAATAATAACAAAGAAACACCATAAGAAATATGAAAGAAAGAAAGAAAAACTATTTATTGCGACTCGCACAGGAAGATCATAAAACTAACCTAAACACAATCAAAAATAAAAAAAAACCTAAATTAAATAAAAAATAAATATATATATATATATCTTCTTCTAACTCCATAATTTCCAAGCTAGCGATTGCAATTACTATAACATTCCACGATGACTTAAAGCTGATATCACATGACCACGTCATACATTACAGATATTACGTGGTCTAGTAATAACTTTTAACGATATTATCGAAGGATATGGACTCCACAAATCTCCATTTATGTAGCTTATCGTGTATTGAATCGAAACCCAAGAAATACATTCAACCTTTTTCATAAACCATATGGAGTTAAGTAAGTAGATAATAATAACTACGTAGTACCGTAGCGCGTCGAGTCAGCAAGATATATTTAAAAAAAAAACATGTGCGCAAGCAGACGTCAGTCAGAATGTCATGACGATGACTACAACATCACGTAAGATAAATGTTCCTAACATTCTCAAGAATCGAATTCCGTTTTCGAATATCTTTGAAATGGCAACGGCACTCAGCGTAGCCGGCTTCTACATGGCTTTTTTATGACATAGGTATTTTTAGTGAGCTTAGACAGAATCCATGAGGTTTTCTTGTCTCTGTTAAAGCGGTACTTTCCTACTGGGGCATTTCAATTGGTGCTTTAAACGTTGAAGTAAAAGCAAATATCAATAAAAAGTACTTCATTTCTAGAGAAGGAATTTTTATTACACTACTGTCGTATAAAATCTGAACATTTTGGAAAAAAGTCGTATATGGTAATGTTAAGAAAATAGATGTCTCCTCAATCCCAGAGAGAATAAGCCCAAGTAACACGAGGAAACAAGACTCCAATAATGATCAAACAATGCAAATTATTCGCAGAAACCACGTCAGTCTCAAATACCTCCGTATTAACAATTTATTATCTGCAATTCAAACATCATAGCATGTCGCAATCGCATTGTTTTATCTGAGCTTGAAGCACACTAATCTAACCTGTTGAGGAATGTAAGGCCGGGTCTAACAGCCTTTTCTAAGGCAGGTAGGACCTCATTTATCTGATGTGACAGGTATGAGAATATATGACTGTGTGCATGTTTGGCTACGCAAATTATGGGACACAGGGTGACAAATTGGGTAATTAGTCCGTGACCACGATCTTTGGTAGCTACTTGTTTTGTTGCGAAAGTCCTGCATCTGTGGCTTTAATCCATAGGATTTGTGGAATTGTAATCCTTATTATTGTGTTTTACAATTGCAATAAGGAGCTTAAAGGATTATTATTTCAGTCTGTTTTATCATTAGGATCAGCTTCCAGAATATAAAGTGCTATTTCAATTGCTCTGGGTAATATAATGAAGTGAGGTGTTTCCGCGTTTTTATCCTGATTTGTGAACGTAATTTAAAATAAAATTCAACTTTTTTCTTCGTCCGTGAGTCGCCCAGTGTATCGGAAGCGAAGCATTCTCAATTTGATATACGAGCAAATTGTAATAAATGATTTGTTCGTGTGTGATTTTCGTAGTATGCCTTTTATGACATAACCGAATAATTCATTCGCCAATACTTCTAATCGATCCATTAAGAAATTATCCGTAGAGAAATAACGTTTAACTAAATAATGGCTATGCAACGAGACACGACTTCTGATTTCAACTGCAACAATAAATCTAATACTTAGAACTCGGCGTGTGTTGGGAGCGGCTTACCTTTGGCTGACGAGGTCGAATAATGTTAATACCTCTACAAGAAGCCCTGTATCACCGTTATTTATGTCTACACTTGCATCTAACGTGCATTTGGCATTTTACTGTTTGTCAGGGTTAAGAACTCTGACTGGGAAACTAAGCATGGGTTGCTGGTTTTAGAAAGCTTTTAAGAGGTAAAAGTGAATTGTGCATCTGCATTGGCTGTTTCTCTTGCGTATTACGATACATGTTGGCGTTAGATATAGGGAATGATGGGCATGGCCACATTCAGCTCGTTCATGCTAAAGTGACAGTGACAGGTAATAATGAATGTTTGTTTTATGTGATTGAGTGAGTGAAGGGCAAAGCTCACTGGCAATGACTGACAAGCATCTTGTCAGTAGCTGGTTTATGCTAACGTGCCTGCTCCATTACTAGGGCAACCGTACTGAGTAGTAGATGTGAGATTCCAGTTTACCGTAGACCATTGCTGTCGTTTGATGCTATCAGTGTTCTTTTTGCTTTTGCAGCTGCCGCTTCGCTTGATCCAACACGGTCACATTGTAGGTATGTATAATATTTAACTAGCAAATAGTAAAGACGCGTAGATGATTCTCTGTATCTAATTAGTCACACATTTTTTGCCATGGACCATCAAAGATCATGACAACATCTATATCTTATTATATAAAATTCAAAGTCCTGACTGACTGACTGATACATCAACGCACAGCCTAAACCGCTGGTCCTAGAGACATGAAATTTGAAGGGTGTGTTGTTTGTGAAGAGTAGGCATCCACTTAATATAGTATTATAATAAAATATTTATTTCACTAAAACATAGCACTTGCACTGTATACATTGTTTGAAAATAATATTTACATTAATATGCAATAGTAGACTCTATCTTTTAAACTAGGACTAAATTCTACTCCTGTGGGGGTGAAAAGCGGGGATACAGTTTATGTGAAAAATCTTATTCCATAGGTTAATAAACTTGATAAAATTAAAAAACCTCCTCACAGAGGATTTAGGGGGTGAAAAAGTTAATAGGTAAGAAAAAAATTTAAGCCGCTCGGACGGATTAACTCGAAACTCGGTACTAATACTAAAACAAAAAATTAAAAGTATGTGTTTTAAGGGTTTTTCAAAAAGTTTAAGGGGTGGATTTTACTGCTTGCTTCCATTAACTCGAAAATGGGTATAAACCATCTTTAAGTCATACAATGGAAACGTACCAAACGCTTTTTTAAAAACAAAGCCTGTCGTGGTCGAAGGGGACGAAAGGTTTATTTAAAAAATCTTATTAATTTTTTTTGTTTTTCTAAACCGGTCGGATACTCGAAACTCAGTATTTATACCTAGGATCGAAAGTAAACAATAATATTCTCGTGGGATAATTTCCGACAACCACGCGGGCGAAGCCGCTGGCGGAAGCTAGTGCACACATATAATTCTGAAAGTGTTGGCATCGGTGTTGGCAATTTGCACCAAACCGTACCGCTATCTCAACACGACCCAGAAATCTGTCACTTTTGTCACAATACAGCTCTCGTGACTCCAAGCTAAATATTTTACGTAAGTTCAACCTAATACAGAGACAATGGCTACCTTAGTTTAACTGATAAATTATTTCTAACTTATAGGGTCATAATGGTCATAATCGAACAGCCGACTTTGTAGGTGGCGGTCGATATCGTTATGTCAACTGACTAGTGTTATGAAATGCACTATACGTTGTGTTTTCTTAACTTTCTCATAGTGTACCAGTTAAATAAGCTTTCGCAGTTCCCTGATGCATAATTCATTAGAGTCAGGTGCTTTGAAGGAATATATTTGCTTGATCTAGTTTTTCTTTTAGTTCAGGCTTTCAATCTAATTGACCTGAAACAGGGAAATAAATTACACACCCTGCTGTGTTCACATATGTCGTCGATTGGGGCAAGAAGGTTGACAATTCTGACAACTGTCCGATTCTAAGTTACTACTACTACCTTCAGAGGGACAATGCCCATATTTTAAGAACGTTCGCATTCTGATATCAGTCTCAATCTGTCAAAAATACCTCTAATTTACATACGTTCTTGACACGTTTTTGGCATTGATTGTTGGTAAGATGAGATGGCAAGGTGAATTTGAACGTTTTTAATTCGCCTTCAGATATCAGGAGTCGGATGTAAACGAATGTTTCCCTTTTGTTTCGCCTTGTACCCGGCAATTTCACATGATAATAGTATTTGCAGTGATGCAGTGTAAAAAGGTTGCAAACAACTTAAACCTCCAGCGGTGAATGAATGAGCAACAAAAACAAATCCATTCTCAGAAAGAGCAGTAATGTACTCTCTTCATTAGTTTTATAAGTACTATACTTTAATGACTACGATTATAATGTAGATATTTTCCCCGTCATCTGGGTCTATTAATGTGTTTCCGATAGAAATCTTTATCATTACGAGTCTCTTGAATAACATAGTATATTTATACAAAACAGTATTTTATTGATTGCGTATTCAATTGTTTCGCGTTGCGTTTTATGGATCATTCATGTTGAAGTGTTTTTCTTTTAAATTATATTATCTGTTGTAATGTTTTTCCTTCCAGTGTTTACAACTGCGGAAATAAATATTTGTACTGTTATATGTTATATGTGAATAGAACTTTCTAAAATACCTTTTAAGTAGGTACTAACAAAGGATTACACAATTATTATAACAATGAAATTGATCAAATATTTTGTCAAATACCACCGAAAGGAACTTTTTGAATGTAAGTAGTTCAAAATAATTTCAGTTATATGACATTATTCAATTACGAAAAGTTTCAAAGCGTTTTAGTTAGAATCAAAATACCTATATTTTTTTTATCTTCTGGACAGAGAGAGATGGAACGAGAGTCGGGAGGCGTTTGCCCAGCAGTAGGACATTAATGGCTTATTAAATAAAAAAAAGACTTGTTTTTTTTACTAACATAAAACTACTATTTATCTTGACCTCAAGATCGTTCAGCTACTTGTATTATTAGATCATTTGTATTATTAGTAAGTATCATGATCAATATTAATTTATTTAAGTACTAAACGATCTGCTAATAATATTAACGGCTGACAGGCAGTAGGAATGTACTCTAGATAGTAGTCGGCCTCAACACGGAGCAAGGACACCAAGCATTGACGACCACACTTTTACTAAGTAAATCATTAATTAAATAATAAATAATTTCGATTTATTAGACTAAGGGCTGATTTTTCAATCATAAGACCCGCTGCCACAGATGGCGTAAAAATACGGTGTATTAAAAAAATGCCGCTACCTGTTTCTTTGAATAGTACAGGTAAAGATGAATCTTTGAACCTCATTTCTTGCATTTATATGTATAAGAAAAATCATAGAACATGATTCGATCCTGACCTTTGAAGTTAACCTATCACAAAATAATTGCTATGTGGTGTTTCTACTACAGAAATAATATTATTTCTTCGTGACTGTTATGACCTTGTCCCCCGTCGCGTATGTAGCGTGCAAGTGTTTTATAAATTGTAAGACACTATTGAATTGACACCTATAAATAAATACAAAAAAGCCTGGTGCCTACTTATAGATTTTTTTTGCTCTTTAGAATAGGTCGCTTGTCACGTTGACTCTGCTATTGTTTGGAACTAGGATTGTGCTTGATAATAAAACAAAGGTTTAGAATTTTAGACTATAATAAGACCGGCTTATATTATTACTAACAGCGCCCAGCGGTTTCACCTGCATAAGTGTCGATCCCGTGGGAATATCGGGATAAAAAGTATCCTATGTGCTATTCTGATGTATAAGCTATATTGCTGTAAAGTTTCATCAAAATCCATTCAGTAGTTTTTGCGTGAAAGAGTAACAAATATCCATCCATCCATCCTCACAAACTTTCGCGTTTATAATATTTGTAGGATAAAGTAAAGTGTGATTATTTGTTGATAAAATAAGAAGGCATCAAGTAAACACTAACACAGAGTGATTTCTATCATGATTTCCCATTTTTACAATTCTCTAGCCCTTAAAACCTAATTTATTTAGAATCGGCGCGGCATGTCTTCTTTAACCCCCGATGCAAAAACGACGGGGTGTTATAAGTTTGACGTGTCTCTGTGTGTGGGGGTGTGTGTGTATGTGTATGTCTGCTGTGGCATCGTAGCTCCCGAACGGATGAACCGATTTTGATTTTGTTTTTTTATTGAAAGGTGAATTTGTCGGGAGTGTTCTTAGCTATGTTTGATCCTGCCGGGGTAGCGGGATCGTCCGAAAGGGTTACCGCTGCCCTGGTACATAAAAGGCTAAGGAAGGAACACGGGTGGGTTTTAGTCAGTAAGAGTCTGACACTCCCTTCTGCTCCACCCAGAGCGGGAGGGGTCATTTGATGATAAGCTATGTTTGATGAAAATCGGTCCAAGATACTATACACTATAATAAATCTCAAATCCAAGATGGCCCCACCACAAAATGGCGAATTACATTTTTTTTCACAGCTCCCTCAATATGGGTATCAAATGAAAGGGCTTGACTAGAAAAATACTATACACTATGATAAATTTCAAATTCAAGATGGCCACCAACCTAAAATGGCGAATTACAAAAAACCTGATTAAACACCAAATTACCTGAATCTTAAAACGCAAGAAAATAAAAGAAATTAAATAATAAGGAGTCCCTACAAAAAGCATGAAATAAAAAATTAAATTAAACTGTTTAAATTAAATTGTTGTCCCGTCGGGGACCGCTCTAATTATTAGCTTAAAATTTAAAATAGTAGCGGTCCCCCGACGGGACAACATTTAATCAAAAAATGTCATACGTACTTACGTAGAGTCATAATTTCAAGGTAATTTTTTTCTTTTTAATGGGTTTCACGTTTATACATTTTTTGTTCTATTTGTGGCTATTTTGTCAATAGTTTTTTTTAAATTGTTTTAGGCTTTTTACATTCATACTATTTTTATTAATTTGTGTCGGGGGCTTTTTAAATTTTTTTCTATACTTTTCTATCAGTCGTCACCTCAATAATCACACCTGTTCTAGCCATATAATCTTTTACACAGTGCATCCATCGTTTACGACGTCTCTCTATACTCTTATAGCCATCCACATTCATACTCAAAACTTTCTTCACGATGTTTCCCTCATTCCTCTGCTATCAACGATTAAACAATGAAAACAAAGATGACTCTTGGGCCTATTCTACTCCACGTATGGTATGGTCAACAAAATATCTTTTATTGCCAGATGAAGAAATAAATGAAGAGTTAATATCTTCTGTTAAACAAGATATAAATTCTTTTAGTATTTATTTTATCATCAAACGTTTCACACGGCGCTATTGTGCGCTACGTTTTGAACACATTTTTTGCCGTGAAACAGCCTTCTTGCAGTATCCAGTCTTTTGGAATGCTTTATTATCGGCTCTGAATCATTACTGGTGTCGCAAATACGAAAAACTATTAGGACATTAAACTTTACTGAGCGTTTATTTTCTACTGAGCAATAAAAAACTTGAACTGTCAATTTGGATCGTGATGCAACGGATGGCAACATTTGCTATCTCTTTTCTTGGCACAGGAAATTAACTATGTCTATCTCGCTCTCACAACTAAGCGTCACATGCCTTTTGATTGGACTATCAACCTGTTTGTATAGGTGTTCCATCGAGAGATAGAATCGACACACGGGTATCCTGTGGACATTTTTTCCAGCCCATTATAAATAAAAGTATCCGAGGCAATGGAAAAATAAGGACCACATAAACGACACGGTCTTTTGAACGTATCTAGTTGAAAAGCTTTGTTAAAATCTTTGTGTGGGAATCCAGTGGTCATAATGACATTTTTGTGTCTTAATTAATGCCTTGAGCTCATAGTGTGTTGCGCCCCTTTGTTCCCATAAAAAGGCAGCTCGTTATTCAACTTTCAAAGGCATGCAATGTCCATTGCTAGTTGTTTATTACCTGTGCGCGTGATTAATAAGATTTTATGATTTGTCATGTATGTTATTCTTGGTCTTGATCATTATGCTTACAAATAATAGTTGCTTGTTAGACTCCGGATGTGTCATCTACATTTTTTCCATTTTCTAGGCCCATAAAGGGCTTGGAAACAAGAATGTAACAAATTTCATAATTGCTACATTAATCAGATTACATGGTATTCGACATGTACCGCTTCATAAACTAAAGCGCAGCCGATTTACCGAATGATACACCTGTTCCATTTCTCATTTCAGTCCCAAAGAATGTAATTAGTCGTTGCCCAACTGTTCCGCTCGATCAATCTTTGTTTTGGGATTCCAATCTTTTTGTTTTATCATTGAACGTCTTTATTACGTGTCATTAGAGTTCACAAAACAACGGGAATCTTTCAATTAACGCTGACGACGAATGACGTTTGCGGCTCAGCGGGCAGGAACGATCGCTTGCCGAGACTCAGAGACATAGCTTTTCGGTCAGCTTGCTTCTATAGAATTAAGAAACTTTACCAGATAAATTCGAAAGATAATATTTTTATTACGTATAAAATTAAATTTTATCTTCTACGTTAGTTATGTGTTGTTTTACTAGCCAACATATTTAGCAATGTAGCATTGATACATATCTGTTTGAAACTAAAAAAACTTGCGTTTATTAACCGGATAGCCTACTTACATGAGTCAATGATTTCGTAAGCTTTAAACTTTAAGATGTTTCATGTCACATCCGCCAAGCATTTGACCATCTTTTTTTTTAATATCGTACTGGAGGCTGTATTTACTCAGTACTGATAATGATGCCTTTGAACTTTAAAAGCTGCTGTATTTTTTGTACCGTGAGACTCAGTGAGACGAAATCGAATTTCCTCCGGCTCGACTAACCGCACAGGGTCTATCCTGCGGCTTCTTTGAATGTGCCCGAGCACCGTGTCGTTACTCCCCCTCCTCACCTTACCAACCTGACCACCGCACCGCCGAATCCTCGGAACCACGGTGTGCTACGGTCAAGTCTTTTGTTTGTTAAACGCGATACAGAACCAACACGTACACGGAATAAAGCACCGTCGTGTTTACTCTTTTTGTGTTCTCAACCGGTGCAGCCTCTTGGCCGCAAAACAAATAAAAGGTGCTCCAGATCGATATTTATGTATGAGCACCGATTACTACCTCCATGTTGCAATTGTGACTTTCAACTACGAAAGTGTGATGTAAGCGTTTTATAGCTAAAACGATGACGAATAATAATGGCTTATTATGTCCAGGCCTAAATGGGATTTTATTTTATCAATGTTTACTGTCAATGGTGAAGTAACAAGTTTATCGGCAAAATATTTACTTTGTTTAACAAAGAAATATTTCGCCCATAAACTTGTCTGTGAGAAATTTAAACGGTTACTAGCTTTAGCAATAGCACCAGAGACTGATCTTTTTTTGTGAAATAAAACATTTACCGGTGGACATTAACGGGTTTGTTCGACAGGCGTTGGAGCGAATAATCGATCCAAAATTAAATAACAGCAGTTGAATTCACTTAACAAATACTTATCTAATTTTTCGGGTCTCGGGCCGATTGTTCATTGCCGCATTGAGAGCCTATTAGAAATTGGGCACTTTCAAAACTGGTTTCAAGATCGATATCGATCGAAATGATTTTGTCAGGTACGTAAGTTTTTGAACTTCTTAAGATGATCAAAATTATCTTGAAATTGTTTCTTAAATCACGTGTCTAACTGATTGATTAATTGATTAAACAGATACGAAAATCAAATACGCGTGTTTGTCTGACATGTCTCCATCTAGAACATGATAATCGAGCTTATTATTTTGTGACTTGTGTCAAGTTGTGACTTAACTTTGACTGGTTGCGAAAGACTTACATAAATCTATTAAACTAGACAGTGACAATTAGAATTTCAATGTTGAGTCTATGTACCTGTAACATTGCCTAACTGTTCTCCGATAAAAGGTACAATTACATCCTCCACTTTAGATGCTTCAGCTGATTATTTAAACTCTTCTCTTTTTGTCTAAAGTTCATTCGCCGAGCTTTACTTATTGGAAAATGGAGGGACAAAAAACTAAAACAACCGTATTTAAGTAAACAATCAAGAACCTGGATTACTCAATACTCAATACTTTATTGCATTCCACATGTAGTACTTAGGTGGTAAAACTTAAAATTAGATCACATGGACCCTGTCGGGCACAGCAAATAAGTGAGTTAGGAGAGAGGAAGCACTTGTAAATTATAATTATTATACAGTAGGTAGGTAATTTCTAAGATAAACTAATAGTAGGTATTTATAATATAGAATATAAATAGGTATCTATTGGGAGATCTTGTAATAATTAATAAATATAATATAAATATTTAATTTTGACTACTAAAATTATGACTTTATATGTATATCACTTAAATATTCATTTAATGAGTAGTAGCTTTTCTTTAACAAAAAATCTCTTAGTTTTTTTAGAAATGTGTGAGTTTTTTCTTCGTTTTTTATTGATCCGGGTAGTTTATTATATACTTTAATGGACATTACATAGGGACTTTTAGAGTGCATTTTTAGTCGAGAACTTGGTATGTTTAGCCTAGATCGGTGTCTGAGTAGATAGCGCGACTGGATGTCTTCACGTTTTGAGTAGAACTCGTGATGTTTTCGCACAAATTTGCATGTTTCTAAGATATATATACACGGAAGGGTTAAAATATTGTGTTTTTGAAAGAAAGGTTTACAACTATCGGTTTGCTCAATGTTTACCAGGATTCTGACCAATTTCTTTTGCAGCGTGAACAGTATTTGTGCATCTGTACTGTTTCCCCAAAGAGTGACACCATAGCTAAGCCATGCATAGGCATAAGCATAGTAGGTAGGATTCGTCATGGCATGTTACTTACTGCCTTATTTTAGAGCCTCCATTAGTTTTGGCGTGCCCAAAATAGTACTTAATAAGCTGGGATCGGTAACGAGTTGCAGAGCAGAGACATGCAGGAAACATGACGTCATTTTAAATGTTTTACCTGTTTCCATGCTCCAAGCCTTTATGAATGTGTTATTTCATACTTAAATATAATTGCTAAGATCCCTATCATTATTGTGCGCACGGCGGGATGGCTCCCGGCGAGGGAACTAATCTTGCCCGTACTTTTGGTCGTATGAAAAAACTTGGGTCTTTCTAATCGTGGGAAGTTCCGATGACTTTGTTTTCGATTAGCTCCATTATGTTTGGAATGACTCTATTTGAAGAAAGTGTAAACTTGTTTTATTCTTCAGCTTCTGTTTGATCTTCGTTTCATGCAATTTGTTTACCATTACCTTGCCCAATTGTTGCTGTAGCTTTATAGAAAACGTGACCGTTTACTGGAGTTTCTTTTTTATCCTCTAAACCAATATTGCCGACTAAAATGTCTGAAGTATTAATCTTTTTCCACAACACATTTGAATATTGTTCAAATGTGTTGTTTCATCTTTGCTGGACTACAGTTCCCCTTTTCAATTTACTAATGGAACATCCAAGGTAGTGTTGATGCAACATGATCAAGTTACAAAATCAATATTTGGATCTATATTTTCTTACTAAGTACATTTACTTTTTCTTTACCTTCCGTCACACCAGGTACACGTAAACCAACAGACACTTGATACATGCGTCATACCTCCGGATGTGGTACCCTTACATCTGTAGAACCAGTTTGAGACAACGAACTTTTTGTCCCACTATCTCGTCCATTTGTTTGCCGACTCTTGGTCATTAGCCGACTGTTTGATGTTAGATGTGATAGAGGAATGGGTGCGGCTTTATATTCATACGTGGCCTTGCGATTTCGGGGAAGGTATGACGTAAAAACTTAGATTCGCAACATTAGTGCAGCTTTTAATGAGTTGTTCGGTATTTTGGTTTTGGGATTTAGATGGTGAATGGGATATTTTTTTGTTGAAAATAGTGTTTCGGTTCATTCGTGTTCTTCAAATGCCAAAGTTTAAAGCGTCTGTTGTTAGAATTTAGTTTGGAGATCGAGAATTCAATATAGATGAAATTAAAAAAAAAAACAATCAATCACAGTTTACAGCGTCAACCTGCTTTCCCTGCAAAACACGACAGTACAAGACAACCCTATTTCACAATCCAACGCATAGGTGATTAAGTAGACCGCATCAGTACTAAACATCTCATCGTATTCACTACGATGAGAACAGAACGATACTATAAAGTTAAATTGCATTTAAAGCATGGTTCACATGTTCCATATTCCCGTTCTCCCACGCAGGCTCCCATTAAGTACTACACGCGATCATCAATCTAAGGCCGGAACAATAGGCTTAAGAAGACTTCAGCGTCGCGAATTTTTCGAACCGAATCGCATACACGTGTGAAATGACGTTTAGAATCGCTGATGTGTGTAGAACTTTCGATTTTTGTGTCGTGAAAGCTTCGTGCAGTATCGGTAATAGAGGTTTTGTTTGAGCAACGAGTCGTATTGACTGTTTTAGCTATTGTTCGGTTTTAATGGTATGTTATTTGACACGTCAATTTGTTGTCACGCTTTAGCAATGGTGAAGTTGGAAGCCATTTTGTTTCTTTTTTTTTACTCTTCTGAATAATTCTGTCTAGACTTCTTGGGGTCTATTTTATACTTTAGAATGAATAATTAATTAATTATCTTTATTTTTCTGGTAAAACGAGTTTGGCTACGCTTTTTTAATGGTTTTTGTAATCGAATGGGTGCCAAGATTTTGTTTTTACCTCTCTTTTTGCATAATAAGCAGATTGCAATTCTCTAAACGTATGCAAAATTAAAGATCTGACAGAGGTTGTATGAAAACCTGTTGGCTGATGTCATTCGCCAAAAATAACTTTACTGCAGGTCATTTAAAAGCCAAACTCAACTAATTCTGAATCTAAGTTTTTGTACGTGTCTGCTACTAATATGGATATCCTAGGACAGGAGATCAACCATTATACCATTTTCGTGTGTTCATTGAAGGTTTATTCTAAAAACGTTAAAAGAATTAAACGCCTAACGGTACATAGCTTCAATACTTATGAATGGTAGTTTAGTTTTTGCCCTTTTTAATCATGAATGAAATTTGCATAGAGTGATGCCCCAGAATACATAGTGCTTACGCCAACAAGATGTTTCGTCTCAACATTTAAATAGACTGCCTTTGTTTAGTTCTCCCACGAATAGCAATAACGGAACATCACTAAATAGTAGTTAGGTACGTCACTACTCACTACGTGCGAAAATCCGATGCGTTATTTGTACGTGAGAGAGTAAATTGAAATTTATGCCAGTCTGACAGCTCAATGAGACATAGTTTATCCGAAACAATGTCATTGGCAGAAGCTGTACTTGATTGGTTTATCGACGGTTTTTGTTTGCTCAGGCGGTAACTGTAGTTATTTGTTATTTCTGTCATGTACTGATGTGGATGGGGAAATAAATGTGAGTGTGTGTGATCAATTCTAATGTTGACAGTGGGATCAAGCTTTAAGTGTCTTTAAACTTCTACGTATGCCATATTTGGAATATTAATAATTTTGAATACAAGTAACAACTTCTGGTCAAGCTAGCCGTGAACCCAATTATCTCTTATTTTGTCAATAATTTAATAATAAACGGATCGCCCTTGACATTTCGCATAATTTGTATTAAACATTTTTTATTTGCACAAGATTTCAAAGAAATCGGCAGCCATTTTGCTAAGTAAATTAATCACCGATAAGATCTTTTAAAAGTAAAGCTTTCCTATTCTCAAACAATAAAATGGAGAATTATGTAGGTATTGTAAAGTTTGAAAGTATTTTATGCAAAATGGCGATGTTAATATAAATACTTAAGTGATTTCATATCTCGTATAATAAAGTTCGTCGTAAAGGTTGCATAAAGAGTTTCTTCGACCTTTTTATGTCTTATCCAATATCCATTCTTTCACTTTGTCTCTTTTCACTTTTCATAATTCAAGTGGCATTTCATGGTTGAGTAATTCGGTTGACTTTTTTTAATAAAACTGTATTTATGCAATCACAAAATGAGTCTGAAGGATAGTCGCGAATGAATAGACAAAAATCAATTTTGACTGTAGATTAATTAATCTGCTTACCCTTTTCCCAACCGGACGGCTTCCAGTATAACGGGATGCAGCTGAATACCAGCATTTTACGGAGTGACTGCCTATCTGACCTCCACAACCAGTTACTGGGAAACACGATACCCCTTGGTTAGACTGGTTGTCAGGCTTTTGTGCTTCTGACTCTCGTAATGACTGTCAAAGATGTACGGATGACGACTGGGAGCAAAGGCTTTACATGCTTTCCAAGATACGGAGGGGTCTCGATATGTAATGGACAGTCACCCATTCCCGAACCGATTGCATCAAGCGTGCCTTAACCTTCGAACGATCGGAGTGGATATTTTTTCGGAGTGGCCATTTTGACTGTAGGTACCATACATAGTAATTTTCTTTGTTTGAACCTTGATTTATCGAAACAAATAAAAAAAAACAGCTATCAGTACCTACTGCTTTTTTAAGCCCTACTGTAGCAACTTTAATTGCGCAAGTACAGTTCCGTAGCACTAAACACCACGTATGAGTACGTACTGCAGGTTGTTAGCCCTTTCTTACGAGCGTTAAAATAACTTATTTTCCGCCCGACTCACAGATTGCCCTCCTATCAACTAATAAGCTATGATTTTCCTTCATTACGTGGTATATAATAAAACATCGTGGTATTCAAAAACCGTAAGACAGTACACACCGCAAAACAGTTTAGTATACCAGGTCAGAAATTACCCTTTTCAAAGTAGGAACTAGAGGGGCAGTTCCCGTATTTATATGAACGTTCGCATTCTAATTTGTCTCACTCAACCAAAAACATATATAATTTAGCTACCTTCTTGACAAATTTTTGACATTGACTGTCAAAAAATCAGTCAACTCAGCCTATCTCAGACTACTGCTAGACGAACGCCTCTCGCAAGCTACGCCACAACACCTTGTCCTCCGCTCTCCGCATCCAATCTGTCCCAGCCACCTTCTTAAGGTCGTCGGTCCATCTAGCCATCAGGTATCATATCATTGATTGTCGCTGAGATGAGATTGCGACTAGATTTTGAACATGTTTCATTACAAGTATATATTATATTACAAGTATATATAAACTTGGTGTGTATAGTCTATTACCAGTTTTAGTGTTAGTTTGTTGGATGAGAATTAGTGAGCTTTCAAATGAAGGCTTACTGGTTTTTAACTAAAATATCACAAAGTAAATGAGATACATGATGCTCTCGATATTTTGTCGAAAGTGTCATGTATCTGCCTTTATGTTACAATCAATCTATCTAGCTTATAAGTAAAATCTGTTTTGTTACTGCATTTTCTCCTTCTATGTTTAGTGCATGCCGTGGCAGCCTTTAATTAAGGCTACACTATAAAATGTAAAAAAAGAACATGGAATCTTTAGCATGTATTATAGTGTATGCTTTGTTGGTTGTCCTTAAATAAATAAATAAAGTATTGGCCTTCAGTTGTAGTTAGGTTAGCTGTCTGCCGCCCGTATGGTATTTATCTATTTTTTCGACTGTACATACTAGTGGTACACACATAAAGTACATCATCAGCCACGCTATAATAAAGATATTATTAAACATAAATTACGTTCAATGTTACGTTCAGGTAATTAATGGTTTGGTTAGAACGCATGAGTTTCGATCGTCCAATCAAAATTTTGTTTCGATTTTCGATCAGTCGTTTCGTAAGATCCCGATCGGTGAGTGCATACGAACATTATTGATTTCCTTCTACGGATTTTGAATTTTATTCTTTGGTTTCCGGTTCACTTTCCGTAAGGATTGAGTGTGAAAGGGAAACCGGTTCAAACAGTTTTTAATACAACTTTTGGTTAATTTACTTTTGCACAAACTTGTTTAAATTATGATGAAGCGTTACGTTGCCGTTTAGCTAATCTTTTACTGCTTAAAACATTCTCAATTGAAGATTTACGGGTTTCCGGAAGGTCTGACCACCAAATAGGCAATAAACTTCATAAAAACCTTGAAATTACCATAGGTACTTACATGCATTCACAAAACTCGCAGTTTTCGATCTTTAGCAGTCAGATATTTCATACTAAGACACTGGATATAGGGCGGTAACCGTAAAGGTCAGTGCTGTCAATGTTTAATTAATAACTACTTCGCGTGCTCGTCAGATAATAACGTTAATTATCTGTAAATGTAATCTAATCACGAACTAATGAAGGTGATGATTCAACTGTGAAGCATGTATTATATTAGTAACGTATATTATTTAGACATTTAACGAAATACATATATCATATCCATAAATTACAAGAAGTAATCGAAATTAACAACAGACATTCAGGATAAGCACCCCTTTAGCAAAATGATCCTATAGATAATTGACAGCATTTAAAAAGCTTATATATGGGTGTGTTGGCAACATCGAGTGAAGCTACTTCGAGTGCTGGCAGTAAAGATTTTGAAAGAAGGAACTTCCATAGAGTATAGAAAACTTGCCGTCATTATTATTTTTTCATGCCGCGAAACGCGATTGATTTTGTTTTGTTAATATTTTCGGATTAATATATGTTGGTTTGTGTTTGTATAGCTAATGCATGTTTTAAACACCCTCCGTATACATATAAATAGTTAATAGGTGGAATCTTATTTTGAATGATTTTACTAATTAACTAGGTTTTGCCTGCGACTTCGTCTGCGTGAAATTCCCCCGACACACGCCGTCACATCGCACCGTCTGCCCTTGCTATTACTTTGTTTCGCTTAGCGCCCTTCCTCGTTTCTTTTCTTTTTGCTCGGCTCCTAAAAGTCCTAGCGTGATGTTTAATAGCCTATAGCTTTCCTCAAAAATTGGGCTATCAAAGACAAAAATAATTATTACAATCCGACTGGACGTTCCAGAGATTAGCGCGTTGAAACCAACAAACCTTCAGCTTTATTATTAGTATAGATCTGAAATGAAAAATACTATCGTTTTCTCATGTTTTTACATATTTTTCCCTGGAATAAATGTAGCAAAAGGCGGTCACTCAGTCAAGATAACGCACGCCACTATTGCTCTATTCTCGTGCCAATAGATGAGGTGACGCCACCAATCTGATTCCCTCACGGCATGCAACTTTATCGCTTCCGCCTGCACCGGCGCGGGCGCCGAGAACGCAAGTAATAGCAGGCCTTATCTGAGACAAAAGGACCGACGCCACAATACCATGTTTTGGTCCGTTTACCCTATTTATAGGATGTTGTTTTTGAATGGTCCTTAGTTCCGATAACAATATCCCCATATTTATTTAACGCCTGTCCGTTGTTTTGTATGTCTAAAAACTATCTCTTATTTGATTTGAGCCTGTTATTTTTAGAATTAGTGTATTTCCTTTACTGTCTACGGCACCGACTTGAGCAGGGGTGGCCCAGTGGTAACGGGCTCGACTTGTAGGAGTTGTAGGTCGTAGTTTCCAATCCAGCGCTTTACTTTGTGTAAATTATTTCATCACCACTCCTCTCAAAACGGTGAAGGAAAACATCGTGAGGAAACCGGCGTGTCCTAGAACCAAAAATTCGAAGACACGCGACATCTACCAACCCGCACTGGGCCCGCGTGGTGGATTACGGCCCATTCCCTCTCACCGAGAAAAGGCCTCTGTCCCAGCAGTGGGAACATTTTAATGCTGATTATGCTTTACTATCAGTGCTACACAACATTCTGTGAAAAATTGAGAACTGTTTTTAGATCGTAAATTAATATGTATTTTTTTTTTGTTTCAGGTTAGTATTTCATTCATCTAAATCTTATGCATCATTATCACTTACTGATAGCCGTTTGGTACTGGTAAGCAATCTTATTTATTAACTTGCTGTACCTATTAATCTCCTTAGTCCCAGTGTTTTCTCAGCATATCAGTGCCGGCGTTCGTAAAGGAAACTGGTCTTCCGCTTCTTAGGACCATTATTGATGATTTAGATATAGTGTTTTGTTTTTGTAGCTTTACGTTAAATCAAGAAACCGCCGTCGTCGCCACGTTTAGAGAAATTTCCTATTCTTAACATGAGTCTTTGAACTGCTATAGCAATATACTCTACATATAGTATAGCGGTTACTAGTATTTTTCGGCCGAAACCCTCCAGAAACATATTCCTTTTCACTTATTTTATTCTATTCGGGAAACTTATTGCTAATATAAACAGTGTTCATAAACAATATGCATTTGAAGGTAATTTACAAGTTTCAACTGATAATGACTTTAAACAAAAAAGACAACAAAAAGGTCGATGCAAAATACCTGTAAAATCAATTAGGATACAAAATTATACGCATTATTAAACCGCTCTTGCCTCCACAGCAAGAAAATAGCATGGAAACAAAAGAACGTCTCTCTTACACCAAACTTATGAATAATTCTAGATTCCAACCGTTAAGATGTTCCTAAATCCCTTTTTCGTGACATCTTCACTGCTATTAAATAGTCATAGTTCCCAGACCGTTCACACAGGTTCTATTCACAGCTATAACACTATTACCAGCTATTATGCAGCAGAAACCAAGTCAGTCACATCATCGAAGCTCGAACAATGTCAAGTGTTCGCTCACAAGCATTTTCCCGTTGCATTCATTGCCATAACGTTCAGCGATTCACCTATTTCGTCTAATGTTTTTATGCAACGCGATTTTTGCATGAACTTGTACATTATTGGTACTTATGTATTCGTAACGTGATTTTTAAATCGTTTCAGATTATATGACATTAGAATTGCTGATCGTGGGCGCTTGATATTGTTGTGCTTTTAAGTTTTACCATTTATGTATAAATTCCTTAAGTGATTTTTTCTCTGTGGAAACCAAAGGCGTGTCATTGAGTTACAAAAAAAAAATGTTGTTAGAAGTATTTCCTTATGTATGAATTTATTTAATAACTTTAGGTACTGACCGATTCAATAATAAACATGAAGAATCTTCGCAATTTTTGGTAATTATAATATTTATTTAGTATTTCAACGTATTACGGAAGTCTGATTAATTAAGAGAGTAACACCTACGTTTTGCTATCAAAACTATAATGGGAGTGATAGGTCGTAACCACGACCACCAATGCTTTTAAACAATCCAGTCCAAGGATAACACAATACCAAAAACATTTGCTGCATAACCTAGAACTTTCTCTCAATGCCAATAAAATGTATACAAAATGAACTACACAATTTTGCATCGCACATTTGTCACACAACATAATCTCGTGCATCTGGCAGTCGGCGCACGCGCACGTTGACATGCATGCCACGCACGCATCGGATAGCATCGCGAACATTGGTCCCTCGTGTTTACAAGGATTAGGTTTGTGAATATCCTATTTATTTTATTTATTTCTTTTTGCAGTTTTTTGTAGGTTTGCCAATGATTTGGTTTTGATGACCAGCACAAACATTATCAGTGTTTAAATAGAAAAGAAATGGAATCTCTTCACTCATTAATTAAGCCTCATCATCAGCTAGCCTTTTCCCAACTATGTTGGGGTCAGCTTCCAGTCTAACCGGATGCACCTGAGTATCAGTATTTTACATGGAGTGACTGCTTATCTGTCCTCCACAACCCAGTTACTGTGTAACACGAAACCCCTTGGTAAGACTAGTTAATTAAGCTTTTGTGTCTGTAATCTAGGAAACTCTAGGACATGTAAGCCGGTCTATAGCATTGTGAAGAACTTTCTCCTATTTAGTTATCATGATTAGAAAATGATCTAATTGCTTACCAAACCAATTCTTTTGTCGGAGTATAGATTTACTTGATAACTTTGTCCAATTCACGGCAGTCAAATGTCAATCTTAAATCTTAGTTAAGAACAAATTATGACGTTACACGACGGTGATTTTTCTAAACTCATTCTAAACAGCTTTATCATGCTTTTATGCTTGAAAACTTTAACCTAATACCGAGCTAGTATTAGAATTTTAAACTATGGCTGACTAAACCATTTTGATACAGTCCATACTGATACTCAAATGCCTTTTATGAAACCCTTGATGAGATGGTTCTCTGAATATTTTTGCCCGAGATCACACACGTGAAATATGCCGTTTCGTGAACAAGGCAAACTATAATTTTAGCAATTAAGTACTTACATTGTTAAATTCTTAAATAACAAAGACACATTTAAATATTCATGAAGGTTTGTTAACTTCAAATCAAGGTTTATCGTCTTAAATTACGATCGTTAAATTGGTCAAATTGCATATAAAACTATTAGAATCTTCCGCATTCCTTCTCAAAGCAGCAATTAGGGTTTTATCATCGTGATCAACTTTCGAATCTTTGGGAGAAGTTTCAAATTCCGGTGCCATTTTTGGTCCTTATGCTCTTAAATGACGTATTTAAAAAGCAGTTTAGATGAAATCGTGTGGAGTTCGTACGTCACGGTGCCTGACGGTTGCTCGGGTCACTACCCGTGAACTCGTCTGCATTTCCTCTATTTACTGGGTTACTGATGTACTAACCTCATGTCCTGGCTTATTTAGGGCGTGAATTGAATGAATATGCTTTGTTTAAGTCAACGCGTAACAATGAGTAGGCTCTTTGGAGTGAAGAATATGTATTTATGCAGACGGTTAATTCCGCTACAGACGGGGATATAATCTACGCCGGAAATCAGAAGTTATATTTTGTAAGGAGCTGATAGTGGGCTTGGTATAAACAACATATTCGGTAATCCCCATCAAAAACACGGAAGAACGTTAGAAAATGAAATGATTATGTACAATAGTTCACTCGCCTAGTGGCAGAGATGTTATCTCAAAGAGAGTGGGTACGTTTCACAGAAATTTTTGTCCTATTATTTAATCAAATCATTTGAAACGTAACATGTGAAATGTCATCACGAACTATACTTTGAGCATATTATCATCTCATTAACTAGCTCTGGCGTCTACGATCGTGTGCGAAATAACCCATCTGCTTGTGGTGAAACCTGCGCGCGCCGACCTTTGACACATAATCCAAGATGGTTGCCGAGCTGTCAAACTAAATACTCTTACTTTCCTTATCTGCTAACGAATCATATTTTACCGTTTCGTAGCCCCTTTTGAAGATTCATTGTGGCTTTGATTCACAGATACAATTGTGAAATCATTTTAAAAGAATTAACACTTTTTGTTGCCCGAAAATGACTGACTACCGGTCGCTGTATTGATTGTGTAATCCACACTTGAAACGCCATCCTTTTCTATGGCATTGTCGATGAAAGAGATGAAATTACGCAAATAAACTATACAAATGTAACTTTCGGTTTTACTAAACCGAATAAGCATTTCTAATTCGCAAATAATAGTGAATCAGTCCCAGATAATGCCGGTTAAGATATGGCGCGTTATTTGAGTCCATTAACGACAAGTAGCCATGCAAATCTTGTATCGTATTCATAGTTGAATTATTTAGACTTTGGAATTTCGCCGAGATGTATTTATCGGCCAAACATGACATTTGAAGAAATTAGAATGAAACGTTACGTGATTTTATTGTGTTTGTTGCGTGCACTACATTATGGTTCATTTATCATGGGCAACCTCGATTCGCCGAGCGCAGTAAAGCCATAGAAATTGTACATTACAGTTTCCTTATGTGTTCCATCGTCTCTTATGATTGATATCTGAAGTTTTCTGTTGAGTTTTTTACTGATTCATGTTGTCCGTTTAAGTTATGACTTAAGTGAAGTGTTTCTTATGAATCGGTGAAGAACTTGTTTGTTGTTTTTATGGGTTTGTTTTATTCATTAGTTGTCGTTCACCGAACATTCTTGTTCAGTATTTTTAGACTCGTCTCATGAATTTTAATTTAACGATTTTTAGGTAGGAGATATTTGTTATCAAATTAATTCAGAAGCTCGCTGAGTTGGGTATGAGTAGCTCTTAGAATTCTTGCTTTATCATTCAATAAAGATAATGGCGGTCCAGAGGTTCATGAGCTAAATGAGGCTGATTTTATGGTCGGGTTAGGTGTAATAAGCCGTAAATCTCCATTACTTTTACGATTTGAACTAGGCCTCGGCAGACCGTTGTTTACTAGCTTTCGATGGCGCTTTTATTCACGTTCGAAGAACATTTTTAAAAGGGCTTTAAACATTTAACAATTAGGTACCATTTATATCTGTACAACTTAGACCAAATCAGAGACAAGGGAAGGTGTAAAATGTCAGAACGCTCATTAAATTCCTTCCTGTTTCTGGTCCGCCGGAGCAGCGATAGGGATTAATGAGACATAACTTAAATAAATATCCTACAATCTCTAACATACTCAAAAGCTTAGTAAATGAATGAAAAACGTAGAACGCCATCCCACGCGAGTCGTAACACTAATGAGGTAACGGTGTTTGTAAACAATAGACCAGAAACTTGTCACTATTCATACTGCTATGTTCGAACTTCGAATGCAATGGTGGTTCCAGTTGTATCAGCCAGCATTACGATGCATTGTCTGTGCATAGAACTGGCAAAAGTTATGCAAAATTTTCGCACATCGCATAAATATCCAATAGCCGCTGTGCTTGCGTCTGTCTGATCTCTAGCGACGCGTCTCTCAGATACGCAACGCAATGTTTCTCAACCAGGGACAACGTTACACGAATACCTGCTGCATTGCCCAGGCCAAAGGGTAAGCAGAAGAACTGTCAATACAAGTGAGTACACACTCAGGCTGCCAGCCAATTATGTAAGCCAATCCGGCAACTGCATTTCAGTGTATTGACCAATCGCAGCCTCCTTACGGTGTCTATGTCTGTCTCATTATCTTTCGTATTCAGTGAAGCATGCTATTTGCTTAGTGCGGTTTGTAACTCGGTAATCCAACCACTCCTTATCGAAAATTGCGAAGGTATACTGTTACTTTTACTATAACCGTGTGAGTTAAAGTCCTCGTATAATTTTACACGACAGCACCGGAAGAAAACACTTTCAGTGTCTGTTAGGCCGTTAAAGAAGTGGGACTCACTTTCTATAGTGCATTAGCGGTAGTCTTGCCTGATAAACTTCGTAATCCTTTTATCATACTTATACAAGCATCGTCTATACATAAGTACGTAGTAACAAGATGCGTGTATTAGACAATCGGTGTTCCACTTGCGATGGAGGTACGCAGAACTATTGACTTTGACATTTGGGACCGTCTCTTAAAGGTCTTCAATATTTGTGCTATTGTAGTTGTTAGAATGCTGTTAGACAAAGTTCACATAATCAATGACAAATCGTAAACTTAGTAGAGTTAATGATGCTTAGCCACCATTTCTGAATCTACCTAAAGGTTATCAAAATAACGACGCACAGTTTTATTTATTATTTGAGTTTGAAACACCATTAACCATATTTGGTGTTTACGACATTGCTGAGCAAAAGTAGGCGGACAGTTAACTTTAAAGACGGAAGTTTGACAATAAGAATGACAATTACGAATTTACATAAATTGAAGAAATGTCAGATTTATTTATTTATTTGGTTCACCAACAATTGTATACACTATTATAAGCACTTTAAACATAAACAAGCAACAAATCGGAATAGAGTGCAACAATCACTTATAGGTAAACTCTACATGCACACAAATCGTTGTCGTAAGTAACAAAAAATAGCAAGAAAAGTCTATGGAAATGTATATGCGTTTGTGTTGTGTG
Source organism: Apamea epomidion (assembly GCA_947507525.1). NCBI lineage: Eukaryota > Metazoa > Arthropoda > Insecta > Lepidoptera > Noctuidae > Apamea > Apamea epomidion. Next base: position 7,495,076 of record OX382238.1, on the reverse strand, counting down.
TGTGTCTGTGTGTTGTGTGTGTTTGTGTTGTGTGTGTGTATGTTTGTGTAAGTTGCACAGATTAGAGCTTAATAAATTGGTTAAACTAGATTAAAAGAAACAAATTAAACAAAATCAAAATCAAAACAGACTAAGCTAAACAAAACTAGGTACTGCAAAAAATAAGTTAAACGTAGCCTAAATTCACCCACCCAGTGAGATAATGCAGGGTTAAGAAGTTCAATATTCGGGAAGGTACTTGTAAAAGCTGGTTTTCAATTTGCCTAAACTGTCAAAATGGAGGTCGATCCGATCACTGCAGTCATTCAGCCCTGCTAAACCTCGCATAGGGAGAGTTAGCACCCAGAACCGTTCTTCTCTGCGGAGGGCAGAGTGGTGTTATAGGATTGTGAGGAATTCTGGAGGGGTCACGGAAGTTAAAATTATTTAATATTTGCGGACAGTCAATTTTATGGGCCATGACTTTACATACAAACATCGCGTCATTCAGTCGTCGACGTTTGTCAGGACAAACCATATTAAAATGTTTGAGCCTATCACTATACGAACGTATTTTCTTGGACAAACCGCTAGCATCCGTGCCCCAGAAAACGTTTTTGTACACGCTCAAGACGCAGTGAGTGAGTAGCAAAGTGTGGCCGCCAGACCACGCTACAATACTCTAACATGCTTCGACACCAACAATTATAAAGAATCATTTTTGTTCTACAGTTTTTAAATTGTTTTGTGTTTCTGATAACAAAACCCAGCATTTTGGAAGACTTTTTCACTATATTATCTATGTGAGGGACAAAAGTTAGTTTCTGATCAAATATGACGCCAAGGTCTCTTATTGTATCTAATTCCTTTATTTTTTCTCCAGATGAACCTACTTATGGAAGTAAAAATGCGTGGGCCGCAACATTTGAGACTGAGGAAAGTGCGAATAAAAGACCTGAGAGGCAATTCTCAAAGAGAACAGCAAGTAAAGTTTCAAATTGTTAATGATTTTGCAGAAACTTTTTTCGCAGAACCAAACAATATGAGAATTGAAGGCCAAGTAATGAGTCACCCCAAAATTCCTCATAATGATGAAACAGCATAGCCGGTCCAAAATAACTAAGTAGTCTAAGTATAGGTAGTCCTATACTTATTAATGATTCTTCATAAGCTATTGTACTATATGCCCATAACAAAATGCGTTTACACCATAAAGCCAGCCCAATAGAAGCTGTTCGTTATCACTTCGTGTTGTATAAACAACTTTAACAAGTACCCTACGTTCACATACACGACACTTGACCGGCAAACCCTGTAGTCTATGCTATTGTGTGCTATCTGGAAGTAGGACTCGCTTTCTACCTTGTGTTCATGCGTTTTCGCTGGTTGATAATAATAATTTCTGAATTGTGTATGGGGATCTGAAGTTAGAGAGGAGATATGTATGTATTTGATTTGAAATTCAAGGGATGCATTGGCGATGAGTTGGAGGACATTATTACCTCTTTCGTGAATAAAAGCTCACAGTGGAAGGTCTTAGGGGAAGCCATATAAAAAAAAAATAACACAACACACACACACACAACACACACACACAACATAAACGCATATCGTTTATGTTGTGTGTGTGTGTTGTGTAAAAACAAAATCGGTTCAGCCATTTGGGAGCCACGATGGCGCAGACAGACACACAGATACACACGTTAAACTTATAACACCACTCTGTTTTTGTCGGGGGTTAGAAAGCACATTGAACTAAGAGATATTCTGTAAACTACTGAAAATACCGCAACGCAATGGTTTTCAGAATATAAGTGCTTATTATAATAATTGACTAAGTATCTCATGCCTCGTAAATATGGTATTGGGAGTTCCAATTAGGTACAATAGTCTAATATATATATAAAATAGAGAAATAAATTAATACGAACAAACCTACAACCTTAAAGATGACGTAGGTAAGTTGTTAAGATACGCAATGAATATCGAACGAATTCTAGGAAACTATAAATTTGCTGTTGAACTAGCTCCGCTTCTACCAGTTACATGTTAGTGCGTGATTATTAAATCTATTAGATTACTAAAATACTATCTATTATTATCATCATGATTTAGCATTCCCGACTTCTGAATTCATTATGAAACTAATAACCATATTGACATTGCGCAACTGTGTTGATTTACTTGGCGTGCTTCATTTGTTTCAAAACGAACTTATCTGATACTCTGATACCTAAGTTGTTACGCATTAGGAATGTTCTAAAACAAGCCGTAAAATCAATAGAATAATGGTTCCTGTCTTTTCCTAAACGATACATTATTAATATTTCTTGCATGTACTTTATCTTGCTTGATAATGTAACAAAGCATACCTAATACGGGTATAATAGGAAGCTAGTTGATAGTTAATAGATAAACATTTAGACCAAATAGTTTACATGTGCTATAAATTGTACTGTTCAGTATTGTTGTAAAATGGATCGCAAATAAATGTGCTCGACTCCTACAATGTTAGGGTTTACTGTTGAGATGAATAGGAAAGTATCATATGTAAAGACGATGTAAATACAAATTCAATGAACATTGCGCATTACTATGGAGCTACTGCAATTATAAAGCTTATCCAATTAATGGAAACCGAGTAACCTTTAACATCGGATGCTAATAGACCAGTGCCGGATCGTTAAATATGTGTAGATGTCCACATCAAGCAATTTTCCAATAGCCTTTTTAATAGCCCCGAGTGATCTGTAAAAACTAAAAAACATTGCGTACTGCTAATGAAGCGAGTGTATTCACTACACTACCACATCTAACGATCGAGCTACTTCTAATTTTAGCTCACTAATCACTTGCACTAATCAAAGTGTAAACATGCTGTAATATATTATCTGAGTTTGACAAGAACAAGGCTGTAGAGGTCTTGATTTTCTATGTGCGGAAAACTGGCCCGCGGCGATCCTGGCCGGGCTGTAATTAAAAGGACCGAAGTATGTACTACACCATGTAGGGAGCTTAAAGTTATGGCAGTTATATGTACTAGAACCAAAGTTTATTAAAGTTTAACATATAGTTGTCTGACACAAGGGCTTGGTGTAAACATCGTCGTAAAAACTGTCGATGTCAAAGTCTTTAAAGAGTTGTTAAGGAATTAAAACATTTACATTTAAGAAAAAAGAGACTGTGGTTTGAATTGCAATGAAGCTTAAGTATTCAAGTTCGCTGGACATCGACGCGCAACTTTTCTATGAATCTTTTTTTTGATAACCGACGAAAAATTCGCCCCATCTAGAATCATGTGTTGAATTCCTGTGATGGTTACAGTTTGCGCGTTGATGTTCCTGCCACCCAGTATAAGTTTTTTCTTGAAATGACAATGTTTTCATTACATTGCAATGTTTTCATTGTGAGGTAGAGGAACCGTTGATCATAAATTGGAAACTGCTTTGTTATATATACTAAACGATGAATATCCGCTCTTTCAAAGTGAACCTTCGTAACCCATTATTCAAATGAGAAGATTCTAATATTCGTTTGATTTTCATTGTCAAGTCATCATGCAAATTAGGCAAAACAATATCATATTCATAAACACTTGGTGGGCACGAATTTTGTTTATAATCAAGAGTCATTCAGCGAAGATGATCTTGACACTTAGCTTGCGTCATAATTATGTTACTTCTGTTGCAATAGGCTAACAGATGCTTCTTCAAATGTTAATAAGATATTGTTGTTTTAATAGACTGCCTCGTTGGTCTAGTAGTCTTAAGCGCTACTGCTGAGCATGAGGTCATGGGTTCGATTTCCAGGTTAGGCACTTGTTATTGCACCTTGGATGTCTTAGGGACGACTAATAGAAAATATGACTTAAAAGTATGACAATAAAATTAAAATTTCATCGGCAGCAATGATGCCGCGGTATCCTTAGGCATGCCGCGACGTCCTTTGGCACCATCATTGAAATTTCAATTTTATTGTCATGCATTTAAGTTATATTTCTATTCGTCGCATAAAAATCCCTTGCCAAGACGTGCCGCCAGTGGGCGCCGGCCCTTAATGAATGCCACTGATAGAGCAATCAACGTGGGCTACTGGGCTCAAACAATATAAAATATCGAAGAAGAATACCATCGACACGAAAAGAAGGAAACAGTGTTATTGGATTTTCCATCAGGAATTTCAAAGTGGCAGCCCGGAGTCTGGATTTGTGATGGTAATAGGCTCGTCTCCATGGGACTTAAACATAACCGGCGAAATGTGGGTACAGGTACACCTCTGCCTAACCCCTTTGAGTAGGTATTACAGGCATGATGTTATGTTATATTATGTCATGTGTTGTTTTAAGAACTTGGTCAATAATATTCAAAAACTTCATGAATATAACTTCTTAAGCATGAAATACGCCAACATTCGTTTGGTTCGTATGCAACATAACAATCTTGCTTGAAGCCTTAAGGGACCTCTTATTTATAAGTCTAGACAGGTTTAAAAATAAAGAAACCTTTTTCAATATACAAGTCTTATTTCTGTCTAAGTTTAAGTGTAAAAATTCTAAGTAAAACTCACTTAACTTGCTTGTTAAGCATCACGTCGGGTGTAAAACAAGTGACTCGCTCAAGGCAAATTCTTGGGGAGATTACTGCAGTGTTTAAATTGTACTCTAGGGGTGTGTGTAATCCTACATGTCATTTGTTTCTAAGGTACAGACAGTGGAAAATATTATAAAATTGCAATATAACAAATGTCAGATCAGCTAAGGGCTGCGAATTACCCTATTATTATTTATATTTATTTATTATTGGCCTACTTCAATTTTGGCAAGTAAGACATGTATCAGAAATGTGTGGTCATATAATTTTTACTTGATTACGATGTTAGTCTCATTGAGAAAGTTGTTCAGTTTGATAGTCTGTACCACACCCTTAAATACGACCACGCATTTCTGATACTCGCTGTATATGAAGTAAAATAGCTCTGAGAAGCAATACAAATTGTAAGTGCCATATAAGGCCCTTACAATCAGATTGATACAAGACTCAAGTACTTTAATCGCCTGATGATTATCACCTTTTCTAAACGCGTCTGCCATGTTTCTGAAAACCTCAGAGGCGTTAAGGAACCCATTAACTATCGTCTTTCGACAGTTGTAATAAGGTAATCAAATACATATTTTTTTCAAATGTCCGGTGACCAAACACAAAAAGTCACGCAATAGAAACATTAGGTGCGCAATCGCATCGTTAGAGTATTTGTAAAAGTATTGCAACTGCACTTGCTTCATGGTATATCATCCTTAAAATTATTCTACATGCTTGAGCAATATAGTCGATATATCTGTCAATTGACAGCTGATAATGTAATATGTATTCAGAAATATGAGAGAAAATTGTTACTGTGTGTTGAAATATACACATAGTTCTGATGCAATGAAGATTAGTGTTTGATCCAAAGCTTGGCTTGTCTTAGAACTGATATAGGCTTTAATAAAAACGAAACAAGCTCCACGATAATACCGGTTGCACCTATGGTATTAGAAGCTAAAATGATGATATCGGTCTCATTTTCCAGGGCATAAAGGGGCTTTTGTAACGCGTTTCGCCCAAGATAATATTTATAGTCACCGCAAAACGATACAATAAACAACGTAAGTTTCAGCTCACTAATTTGTTGACAACCTTAAATAAGAACAAGCAACCCTAAATTGGTGCAAGAAGCGTGTGATTTACAACGAGACACGCCGCAGGCGACAGAGTTCCTAAGAAGATCTACAGATTGTACCGCACCGTAATACACAATACATTTAGTTCTACGTCTATTTACCTAATACAGCATGAGAACCGTGCTAAAGTCGAAAATTCAAACAGTAATTGGCGATTGTTTAGTTCATTCACTTCATTCCAATTGAATTTCGTGATATTTATAGCGTTTAAGTGACCATACAACGGTCAAAAGTCACTCGCTCGGATACCAATATTGTGTATCTCGTTATTTCGAAACGTTTACACAATTCGCTTACTATTCGGTAGTTAGATTCTTTTACCTTTACCAATAATATTCTGTACATATCTGTTTCGAAGTAAAACGTTCTAAGTAACTCTAACACTCTTTGATATTTCAAAAGTTTCATTGCGTGCGGTTTTAATGTTATGTATTTGTAAATTGAGACGTCTTTAAATAACCATTTTAGTAATATGTACGTATTTATGTCAGAGGTAATAGATAAAAGGTCAATATTAACTTAAGAAATGACTATAATTACTTTTTTGACAGGTTTTGCAATTTGTACACGCTAGACTGTATTTTGACCGCCAACTTAGTTTTAGGGATTATCATGTTTGGAAAATAGAAGGATTTCTCACAGAATATACACTTAACATAATCTGACCTTAACGTTTGCATTAACCTTAGCGATCAAACTTCCGACTCGGATGATCCGAGCATAAACGAAGATAGCCGAAGTACTCATAAAATTTCTCAGCTATCTCCAAGCAACGGAATACCTATGTATTAGCTACTAAGGTACTATCCCCGTGAACGTTGTGAAAGTTTATCTTAAGTAAATAGGTTACCATGGTGCTTGTGCAGGCCACTTGTCACCTACTCGCACATAGCTTGTTACTGTTTAACGTGACTTCACACAATTCCTAGAATACTGGCACTTTACACCTCCTTTGAAATGTAAAACCTTTGTTCGGAGCAAAAAGGTTTGAAGTCCTCCTTCTAATTACTGGTTGAAGCAGTGCCGCTTTGACTTCACAATTAAAGGGCGCTAAGGTAGCGCGTTAAATTCAAATTGACTTACTTTTTTGGCAACTCTAGGTCAGTCTCAGCCGCTCGGGTTGTATGTTGTTTAAATATGATTCGCGACCGTAACAAATATGGGTTTACAGAATTATGATCATTATAATCAGCAATACAACTCCTTAAGTTAGAATTGGCCTCAAATATCATGATTTCATGAAATAGTAATTCAATAGGGTAATATAAACTTATATTCAAATTTTATTTATGTTTCAAATTGACGTTATTTCAAGTTAAACAAATATCAACTTTATTTTATGGTTATTAAGTTGATTTCAGAGTGACTAGCACTATTGAAAAAGTAACAAAAATGTTTGAAGTTGTAGCGTAAACTAAACTTTATTGTGGAGGAATTAAAGTTATTTTTCCATAAACATATATTTGTTTACATTTTTGGCGAATATGTCGGGATTCAAATTTAGAGATGTATTGATGATTTTTATGGTTATAATTCTATAAATAAATATTTGTTACGGCCGCGAATCGTATTTAGATTAACATACAACCTGATACTGACCAGCAAATTGCAAAAAAACGTAAGAAAATTTGAATATCACGGGATTCCCTAACACTTTTTCCTTAAGTACTATATTGCAAATGTTTAATACATGGAAGTAAAATTGTGAATGTTTCTCCCAGTGCCAAGTGCTACACTGTGCTTATGTAGAATCTAATTCTTGCATATCCAAGGACCTACCTACTGGGTGCCCATGCCCAGTTTAGCTTGGCACTTCTAGCGGCTCTGCTTTGAAACGTAAATTCTAAGAGTGTATAGAATTTTCTATCTTGCCACCTGTCATGTTATTCTTGGCACCGGAACGTATCAACTTTCATATTGTTTGATGTCTCATATCTCCAGTTTAGATCAGACTTAACTTCTCTATACTAACAATGTCTTTCCAATCTACTTCAGCTTACGGATGAGATTAAAATTAATGATACAACTAGGTAAGTACATTGCAAGAAATGCTTTTCCGTTTAGAATATTAATGGCAACATTAAATGGCATTATAGGGACAAGCCTGGCTGCTTTATTTTGCAACAAAGTTGGTTAGATTACAAGACTGTTTGAACAAAATGCTCTTATGTCGTTAAGGAGTGTAAAACTTTTATGAGAATTTTGAGGGAGTTTTTGTATTAAGTTACATAATATTGGCAAAGGCTTATTGCCTTGAACTTCAGTTCAGTTCAATGGGTAGAAGGAGTAATATGAAACTATTGCTTCGTTGCCCCTGCATTACGCCATGGTAAGGTTTCAGTTTGTGTTCATCGATACCTTTACAACAACTGTGGCTATATGTACATTTGGTATTGTTGTCAAAATTAGCATATACGTAGTTCTTGTATACTGTCTATTCTTAAAACATGTTTGAGCCCTTGCGAGGCGATCGGCAGCGGCGGCGACCTCTCGCGCCCGGCCCTGGTGCAAGCCATGGTCCGGGGCGAGAGGGAATGGGAGGCGGTCACCTCCTTCTGCGAAGCAGTCATGTTAGCGAAGGCGGTGGCGGGATGGGCGAGGGAAAGATCCTCACGCCTCAGCCGCCGAGGGAGACGCTCCGGGCGTCGGGAGCCGCGTGACGACTCCCGGCCACCGTAGGCGCGGGCCTGCGGGCGGAGAGCAATGGGTAGCTCTCCGTCCGATCAGGACCAGGCCCGTGCCGGACGGCGTGTATGTGTTCCACGCGCGCCTCAAAGAGATGTCAGCGTAGTTGACGGGGCCCGACAGGGCCGAAGCCTGCCGGGGTAGCGGGATTGTCCGAAAGGGTTACCGCTGCCCTGGTACGTAAAGGGCTAAGGAAGGAACACGGGTGGGTTTTAGTCAGTAAGAGTCTGACACTCCCTTCTGCTCCACCCAGAGCGGGAGGAGTCATTTGATGATTTCCCATCCACAAAAAAAAAAAAAAAAAGCCATTGCAAAAATTTTGATTAAAAAAAATCGAGGCTAACTTTATACATTTGAAATAAAATCGTTTATTCAAATGCTCTAAAGCTCCAACCAGTGCCATTTCTTCAATCACGAAATAGCCTGCCAAGCTTAAGTCTCAATCCTAGTTTACAGGTATTAAAGGATGTCACAATGTATGCATTTTACGTGCGAAACTCCCACATTTGACCCTCAGCAGTGCAGGCAATTCACTGAATATGTAAATGTTAGTGTCCATAGCACCTTTTGTCAGCTAACGAGGTGTTCAATCGGTTCTTAATGCGAGATAAAATGGGCTGTGAGCGTAAATAGTCGTTTCTGTTTTACATATTGATATTAAATCGAAGAAGCTTACCAATGGGCTTTGCATTTTTTTGGAAGAGGCTATTGGGAACAGAGTTTTCTGCCGCAGACTATTGCAGAATCTTTCAATTAAAGTTTTCCGAATCTCGCTCGATAGCAGATACGTATATTTTTCTGGCCCACCTCTGGTACACAGCTGAGAAATTGGGGAGCGTTGTAAACTTAGAGCTATTTTAATAATTTGCTGAAATGAAACCCAAAACATTGCTATTCCAAACGCACCTCACGAAGTGAATGAAAAGTAATTTTGGTATAGAGCGTTTAAGTCTTATCCAAAAATTTCTCCAGTGTTATTTATGTATATTGACTGCTTGATTAACAGATACGGCGAGACTACAAAAGGTTTATTATAGATTACTACCGCTTCAATTGCTTTTTGAATAACATAGTGCTATAAACACTTATTGCCAATATCCTTTAACCAAAAACCAGTATAACTGGACTAGTCACGGACGAGGCTTGAAATCCCGTTAGGGAGTAAATCACATTAATGCTTTCCTACGCGTTGTACCCGTCATAGTGTGGCAGAGTTACATGTGGATAATTACGTGTATAATCCATTTCCGATGGTTTACTAGCGCATTCCTCTTCAAATAGGTTTCGACCAGCAGCGGCCAGGTATATTGCAAATATTTGCACTGGAGGTAAGCGTGTTGATTAGAAAATGGGTCTCCTTAAATTGGTTGTTGTTTCGAAAAAAAGGACGTCATCACAGGCGTAAAAGTATTACCCGCCCACCTTTTCAGCATTGATTTCTACGTAAATAAACCAAAGAAGTCCACAAAATAAATCTCTCACTTCAAACGGTATCTTAAAACACGACAACTTAGGAATAGACACAGCATAATCAGATAAGAGCGTACAAAATTCCTTTTGTAGAAGCTATAAAGAATCCTAATCTCCAAATGAAATACGCAACTAAATCAAAACGTATCAGTTCGAAGACAAAGTCTCAGCAGGTGGACATAGCTGACGACAACAAAGGTAGAACTGTAGAACACAGTATTCTGTGAGCATCGTTCGTTCTATCACATAAATTATCCGCGTGCTCCCATACGGTGCGGGTTGCGCTTGCGCTGGGTATGCAAGACACGAGCTGGAAGAGATTAGCAAGTTGACTTTGGATTTTGGCGCGTATGACACGATGCCGCGTTTGTGATACTTGATAAAGAAATAAATAAGAGGTGCTGACGGCAAGACACTATTTGATTTCATGGTTTTCATGATGAGTTTGCATTAAGGCATAGACAGAAATTTAAAAAGCTAAGGTGACTACAAATCTATACTGGTCGAGCCAATGACAATACTAAACACTTTTATCTAGCTTTCTGTCACTAGAGGCACGTAGTCTGCCATCTTGTTTATAATACTAGCCCCTCATGACTGACTCTTTCATTCTTGTTTTTATTTCTCTTCAATGAAATAATTGGCTTCGTTGATATGTATAACGCGTCATTAAAGGCGATAACAGCGCTCATTCTCCAACACTGAGCCATTAAACACCATTTAATATTCCATACAGGCAACTGAGATAAATAACCTATCCGCGATAAAATCGCAATCGATTCGCAATTAATTCCCTTCACACGTATAAAAAATATATTGGTTACTAATAACAGTAATTCTATCCTAGTTAATAACTTTTTTCGCCACCCTCTTGTACTTTGGGCCATAAATATTGTAACTAATGCACGCCCATTCGCTGTCAAGCGGTACCGGCGGTATATCGGAAGAGGTGTGCAGATACGAACGGGTTGACGTATGCTACGTTATTAATTATAGCCAGTCTGGTGAAGTATTTTCATATATGCATGGGAATTTAATCGTGAGGTCTGTTAGGAAAGGCTCATCGGTTAACGAGACGTGTGAATTAACTGTTGGTTTCTTTAGTGTGAGGGTAATTTCCTATGCAGTAAACAGGAGATGGTTAGATGTTTTACACCTGGCTATCTAGTCTTTCTCTTCACCTTTTGCTTAGCATCATCAGCCTTTAACGTTCCCACTGCTGGGACACAGGTATCTTCTCTGTGAGAGGGAGTGGGCAGTAATCCACCACCCAGTTCGGTTTGGTAGATGTCACATGTCTTCGATATTTCTTAGATTCTCGGACATACCGTTTTCCTTCACCGTTTTGAGAACAGGGGTGATTTAATAAATTACACAAACTAAAGCGCCTGCCTGGATTCGAATCCATGAACTACAACTTGTAAGTCGGCCGTTACTACTCAGCCACCAGTGCTCTACTACTTTTTGCTGCGGCTCCTATTATCCTTCACGTCGCTCTATTTCCGACAAGGCGTCTGTTCGTAAGTCCGAATGAAACATTGCATGTCGTTTCATCTCTGTGCACTATTACAGCTATTCACCTTGTTGTAGGTCGAACAACTTTGATCGATGGTTTTGTATCAACATAATCGACTGCACTGTTATTCCGTTTTGTCTACACAGTTGCATATTGACACAGTAAACACTCGCCGATCATCGATTCACGAGCCCTTATTCTAATGAGTGCAAGTCACTCGATTTAGGGACTACTCACACTTATTCAGCTCCATTCGCGTTTCGCTGAACGATTTTGGTTACACTTATACAGTTCTGCTTCTATCAGCCGCATACAGCGTCGTAAGAATGAGAAAAGCCGTCATTGCGAGTTATCTCCGCTGAAACGCTTCTCTCTTCTCAAGCATTATTTTTTCTCTGTTGATCGCTATAATGTGACGAACTAATATCGTACAAGCAAGAATATTTTTGCACTAGAAATATAAGTTTCTCTTCGTTCATCATTTTATTTCGTAAAAATAAAATAATTATAATTAGGTAGGTACTTTACTTTTAAAGTCCGACGTCCGAAGTCTCTCAATCCTAAGTGCATAATGATAACCTAATAATAAATCAAATCTATGCAGGAACTATGCAGGTCGCTACTTGTCGATAAGGAGTCGAGAACCATCCGTGTCCAGCGCTGTTCCGCCGCGTTCGACGTTGAATGCGGCGGAACAGCGCTGAACGCGGTAGAACAGCGCTGAACTCTCTGTCTATCTATAGCACTCGCATGATAATAACACATTTGTCCTCATTTTATACTAGTTTGCCGCGAAAGCTGAATAGACGCGGAAAGCTGCACGGATGCGTACGCGTCTCCATACAAAATCGTGGTTTTCTATGGGCATAAGCTGAATAGAGCTGAATAAGTGTGAGTAGTCCCTTAATCACCAAGTTGCAATAGTAGTTCAATCGTAATTTGTAGTGTGGCATATTTAGACCGCGCTGTCTCATTGTTGGGCTAAGCTCCTTTGAGGTTGAGACCTCCACCGGTCTCCATGATTCTGGTTTTATTGAATTCGTCGAAAGTCTAATGTACATTTCCAACTGCTCGGTCTATTTCATTCTCGTTACTAATACCAAGTATCACAATACCTAGTAATCTAATATCTTTAACTCCATTGCGTAGACTTACTAATATTCCTATTAATCTTACAAAACTACGCAAAATTCTTGTTCTGGGAATAGGTTCATTATGATTACCCAATTTGAACTGGTGACCTTTCGATCATAAATCCACACCGTATCTCCGAGCTATGTCTATCGGTTAAATGTAAATATCTTAAAGGCATTTTAAACGACCTGACTTGATATGCACGACAGATTTGTAAAATGGCACGGAAAATGATTCCAAATATCACGCACTTATCGGCCGATTTGTAAGCGAAACAATGGCGGAAAGACGTAAAGATAATGTTGGATACAAAGATGAATACTAAAGGGGTGTTTGTTGTGTGTTTAGAAATAGCTAGGCTTACAAAGCAGACTTAGAGAGCACTGGTGGCCCAGTGGCAACGGTTGCGGCTTACGAGTTATAGGTCGTAGGTTCGAACCCAGACAAGCGCTTTACATTCTGTAAATTATTTAATCTGCTCTCAAAACGGTGAAGGAAAACATCGAGAGGAAACCGGCATGTCCTAGAACCAAAAACTCGAAGACATGTGATATCTACCAACCCGCACTGGGCCCGCGTGGTGAATTACGATCCACTCCCTCACACAGAGAGGAGGCCTGTGTCCCACCAGTGGGAACATTATAGGGTGATTATGAGGCTTACAAATCTATTCTTGAAAATATCGTATGAAAATCAGGTGAAAAACTAAAGGATAGTTATACTACACCACACGCACTCCAAAAGGACTTATAAGAATCAGAGGGCCTAGACAAAGTGCCATTCTATCAGCGATAACGATGATGGAAAAGTCAGAAATGGATTGGATTGCTTGCTAATTAAAAGCTAGGTAAATTCCGTTGAAAATCTTTGTATAAATAAAAAACGTTTTGAAAGCGAATTAATACTGGTAATGTTATTTTACTACTAAGTCACTGAAAATGAGATTTTTGACTGTTAAAATAATCGTTTTCAATCAAAGCTCAGCCGAGGTGCACAAGATTTATCCTCGGAAAACAAAATAAACATAAATTACTAACCTGCCAGTATGTCTGACTGTACTTATTGGACTTGTAAAGTTAAAGTTAGCATCATAGGTAAACGAACTCATTATACTAATGCAAAGCTGTATGGCACATTGCCAATATTCACGTGAGCTTCTGTTGTCTTTGGTAAGCTATTCAAGAAATGACGAGAGTTCCTAGACGTTTTGCTTATGAGTTTTAATAGGTTGACCAGCGGGGTAATTGCGTAACACACTAAGTATCAGTAGCAATGGCCTTCATTTTGACAGTTCAACAACATTCATTGCGTTATTTACGTTGTTGAGCAGACAATTTTTTCGAATATACGAAGTGGGACAGTATAGGCTAATAAAAAATAAAAAAATGAAGTCATGGATTTACAATAGCCCAAAATTATTCAGATTGAGATTGTGTAGTGTGCTGATACATCAATTTATTTGGATTTTCTGGATAAGGTATTGATGTTCGGTATTAACGGAGGAAATTTAAGTTCAGGTGTAAATATAACATTTCCGTCGCTTTACTTTATGTCTTGCTTAAGTAATCTTTAATCTCAAATATCTGTTTAGGAGCTAGTCGACATTTACATGTAGCTGTATATACAGGTTGGCAGGCACATCGACGCGCAAACTGTAACCATGGTTTCAGCACATGAGTTTAGACTCCATAGCGCCGAAATTTTTCGTCGAAAAAAAAATATTGCTGTTCCACACATTTTCACCGCGTAGGTATTGCACTTTTCTATGAAACAGAAGATTTTTTTTCATATTTTGCATAGATCGCTATGAACGTCGAGACTGCAGCCCCAGGCCGGCGCTTTACTTTGTTTAATTAATTTCATCACCGCTGCTCTCAAAACGGTGAAGGAAAACGTGAGGCATGTCCTAGAAACAAAATTCGAAGACATGTGACATCTACTAACCCGCACTGGGCTCGCGTGGTAGATTGCAGCCCTCTCGAAGAGAGGAAACCTGTGTCCCAGCAGTGGGAACATTATAGGCTGATTATGCTATGCATATTATGACATTGTATAGAAGCAGTAAAGGCATTAAATATTCCGTAATATGTATATTTGATCAGGTTTTAAAAGAACTACAAATGGTCAATGGCGTCGCCGGGTTGTTAAATACCGCATTATGTATGCGTTGTCACGCACTTCCCTTACAAAATGTACAAGAATCAAAAGCGGTGACTACAGAAGAATCATTCTAATATATTTTTTTATTGAATGCTTAGGGCTGACACAAAAAAAGCCGTTTGATTTTAATTGAAACTCGAATAGTTACAATAAACGGAATTTCGGAGACATGCCTTTTATTCCGTTCCGTTTATTGTAACTTTTTGAGTTTCAAAAGTGGTATGTCTCCTGAGATTATTATTACTATTTATTTACTAATTATTACAATATATATACTCATTGGTATACACATACATGAGTATACCAATAAGTAATTTCAATTGTTCCTCATAGGTATGAACCTATGAGGAACAATTGAAATTGGACCTAATGAAAGTTTAAATGAAGTCGTTATTTCTATATCCGAGTCAATAATCAAACATAAATTATATGGTGCAAATACGACCTAATTTCCTATGTAGGTGTAGTTACTAATTAGTACTTTACAAATGTTATAGTGTTGCTTCATAGGCTTAAGGTCTAAGGTTGCGTGAAAATCATAAAATAAATAAACACAGTAATGAAATCGTGATAGCATGTTCTATAACACTTTAATAGGTTGGACAAAATGTATGTATTTAAGCAGCAGAAGACTGTGTTTATTAACATTTTTATGACCGATCATGTTGTATAAAGTACTGTTATTCTGGATAATGTGGCTCTTCAGTATGGAATGCGTGTTGGTTGTTCTAAACTCGTTGTAATTGATAATCAGGGACCGCGCGTAGGGTTAGAATACCAACCATTATTTATATATGATAATGTTGTACTGTTTGGAACAAGTGCCGTTGAAGATGTTATTTCGTACCTTCAGTAAGATTCTCTCAACTTTAGAGCTGAACGTTTAAGTACCTACTCATCATATAAATCAAAGAGGATCCCAAGGAATTGTGCTGTCTTCTCTTGGCTAACTTACACCTAAATCGCTGTTTTACGATACTCAATACTGATATAACGAGACGGGATATAGTGTATATGCTTATGAGTAAACAAATTTAGAAAATCCTTGATATTTTTCAACTTACATACAGTATCAGTATCAGTAACAATCACAATTATCTAGATCGAATTCAGCAGTAAACCTACTTTACTTACCCAATCTCATTTTAACTGTATTCTGTATCTGAAATGGCGGATTCGATAAGCTATAAACACTTAAAGGTTCCATTAATTCGGTCTATTACTTGCACTAGGCTCCTTCGAGAGATAGAATGGTCACCAAACGATTAAACTTTTACGATATAATAATGTTATTCATTCGGACTGAAGCATGACTGCATTCGGTACTACATTGTCATTAACTAACTAAAGGTGAGAATGAAGAATTAAAGACCAATGCCTTTTTTACAAGCTTTTATTTATTTTTTAACTTGCGATGTATGTATGTTCGGGTGGATTCTTGCAACTCAATTTTGAAGCAGATACCTTCAACCGATTCAGCTGAAATTTTGCATGCATGTGTAAATCGGATGACAATGCAAAATTATCATGACATGGAGCTGATCTGATAATGGAACCGGAAGGTGGCCATAGGAACTTGGTAGTTAAACGACACAATCCCATCGAGTTTGGAGTCGTTTGATCCGTCTTGACGAGAACTTTGGTGCTAGATGGTAACCAGGGTCTGATGATGGAGCTGGAACTCGGTACTTAAACGACACAACCCCATCGAGTTTGGGCTCGTATGATACGTCTTGACGAGTACTTTTGTGCTAGATGGTAACCAGGGTCTGATGATGGAGCTGGAAGATGGCCATAGGAACTCGGTAATTAAACGACATAACCCCATCGAGTTTGGCCTCGTTTGATTCATCTTGACGAGTACTTTGGTGCTAGATGGTAACCAAGGACTAAAGGTGAACAGGTAGCTTAAGTGCAGTAAACGCATATAACGGAAAAACACTGCTACGCGCTGCGAACTACGCCGTAGTCAATCTCGCATCAAAAATACTAAAAAGTTAAAAATAAAATTAAAAGAAAAAAAAATCAAGTGTATTACAAAAACAATAAATAAAAGCGTGTTATATTTTGATGGAACATTAAAAACATTTAGAACACAATGTAACACGCTTTTATTTATTTCTTATCAGGTTTAAATTATTTTTAAGTTTTTAGTCCTTTTTATTAATAAGTAAGTAATAAAAGCTTGTTTATAAAAAGTTTTATTTTCTTTTAATTTTTTACTTCTTTTCCTGCTTCGTTAGTCTCGCGGTCGCGTGCTGAACGCGTGGTCCTGGGTTCGATTCCCAAAGGTCGGGAAAAGTGTAATTGAGTTTTAGGGTTTATCCACTAGAAATTTCCCCGTAACATTCCGGACTTTGGAAGTTGGCGGTGTGATACTCCCGTTACAAGTTAGTCCACCTGTGTGCGCAAATACTTGTGCACTATAATATCGCCCGCGTATTACCACCAATATCAGGGGAGACTAGCCATTGCGCTAGTTGCTGAAATACGGTCTGGAGCACTATTATTATTATTATTATTTATTATTATTTATTTTACCATTTATGTACACACATATATAAACAGACAATGAAAAACAGAACAGAAAAAATAGGTACAGAGGTGATGCTTATTTCATAAGAAATCTCTTCCAGCATACCTGAGATAGGACAGTAGATACAGAGATGTAGACAGCGTATTACTTCTTTTCCTAAATCAATAATACACCTGGAATGGGAAAAAAAATATTAATCAGATAATTTAGGCTGAAATGAAAAGAAGTTGACGTCAAGCTTTGCACATCACTTTGGAGACTGTTGAAGAATAAAAGAAAACTCTCAAACAAAAAAATCTTGGTTTCAGCATAGAATAACAACCATATTTTATGGATTTTGCCTCATTAATCAGCATTGACAGTTCGTATTACTATACCACCGCCTAACCTTTCACGTACTGTGACGGTATGTTATATTTCCTTGCCATTTTCTTGTACAAATTCGACACAGCCGAACCATACATTACGTTTAGCCACAGAACATTGTTCACGTCGGCTATACTTCAAACTCGATCGGTACGTGAGTAACAAATATTGCTGCGTTCTCGAAATTACTCGCTCGTGACAACGTGTTTCTTGTTATAAGTATGTGTCGTGGAGTCAATATTGTATGGATGAAGATTTATGGACAGTAGGTTCGGTGACGGGCCATAAATGAGAGACATGTCGGCCAATAGGTACAAAGAGACAGAGGGAAATCCGAGATGACTCAAAGACTGCTGCTCATCTTTCAAACCATCGCTTTGTAGTTGCACTGTTTATTTTTATTTATTCACTAGCTGCGCTCCGCGGTTTCACCCGCATAAGTTTCGATCCCGTGGGAATATCGGGATAAAAAGTATCCTATATGTTAATCCTGGTTATAAACCATCTGTGTGCTAAATTTCATCCAAATCTGTTCAGTAGTTTTTGCGTGAAAGAGTAACAAACATCCATCCATCCATCCATACAAACTTTCACGTTTATAATATTAGTAAGATATTTCAGGCGACGTGGGCCCATAGATAATTACCTTAACCTAAACATATGTATTTTGATTGTTAATCAGTAGTTTACTAGCTTGTCCTTGTGCTGTCCTTAGTTTATGGGTTTCCATACCTCTTGATCGACGCACGGGGATTGACACAAGAAACGAGAGGCATATGCAGCAGTGGGTGGGATAATAATGGACGTACCAGACTAATACTTCTTTGAGTAGCAGAGCTGGTTAAACATATTATTATTGATCTTGGCACATCCGTCTTCTAGACCGAATTTTGTTACCAGTTATTATGCAGAATATTGAGCTTCTAACAATAGAGTTTGTCAAGTCAACAATGTAGACCCTTCTTTTACCTGACTTGATCGGGACGTTATTCACCTTGGCCCCGATGCCATCGCACGTTAGCATCGAAACAGTCACACTGTTAAATCGATTCCGAAACAAAAACGTTTAGCGAAACGTGATGAATGATACAAGCATCCGGCTGGAACAGCTACATTTATCTGCTGAGTGAGGATGGAATGTGGCTCAGACTGGATACAGAAGCCATAGAACAGCTTATAGAAAGGTTCAGCGCAAGACTAGTCATAATAACTAATATACACGGTAGACAGCACTGTCAATGTATCAATACATTCAATTCGGACCAAAATGCGGGAAAAAGCAGAAACGAGTAGAAAAAGAAATTCATAGAGTTGTGTGATATAGCTAAAATGGGGATGAATACTGAGATGACGGTTAAAAAAGATGAATGGAAGATCAAGATATACTGACTGGCCCGACCCCAAATTAATTGGGATGAAGATACCGATGAAAGACCACATAGGTGCAGAAATAGATTTGGATCAGCTCCCGGCTCTGTCTTGCATATGGTCGCAGCATAATGCTGAGCGATAGCCGTTTTGCGTGGATGTGACGCATGTCAACCATTTCTTATTGTTTTTTTTTTTCTTCATTTGTTTTTATGTTCTTTTTTGCGTCATGTTTACCGCAAATAAACGTATTTCCTTTCTTTTCTTCCTATTACAGGTCCACCCGTATTGCAGTATTTTTAGTTATTTAAGATCTTCTGCTACTTCTCACGATTGCAAATTACATAGACGGAGAATCGCCTATTATGTGTTTAATAGCAGTTATATGACTTTCAATGAAGTACCTAGGTTTGCGACAAAGGGACTTTAATTAAGATTATACTTTACCATTTGATGGTTATGTAACTGTGAACAGACAAGAACCTCTTTGGGACTTCCCATTTTTGATAAAGGATTGTGAAACCCCTTGACATATTTATGAACAGGGCTTTTTTTTTTTTTTTTTTGTGGATGGGAAATCATCAAATGACTCCTCCCGCTCTGGGTGGAGCAGAAGGGAGTGTCAGACTCTTACTGACTAAAACCCACCCGTGTTCCTTCCTTAGCCCTTTACGTACCAGGGCAGCGGTAACCCTTTCGGACAATCCCGCTACCCCGGCAGGCTTCGGCCCTGTCGGGCCCCGTCAACTACGCTGACATCTCTTTGAGGCGCGCGTGGAACACATACACGCCGTCCGGCACGGGCCTGGTCCTGATCGGACGGAGAGCTACCCATTGCTCTCCGCCCGCAGGCCCGAGCCTACGGTGGCCGGGAGTCGTCACGCGGCTCCCGACGCCCGGAGCGTCTCCCTCGGCGGCTGAGGCGTGAGGATCTTTCCCTCGCCCATCCCGCCACCTCCTTCGCTAGCATGACTGCTTCGCAGAAGGAGGTGACCGCCTCCCACTCCCTCTCGCCCCGGACCATGGCTTGCACCAGGGCCGAGCGCGAGAGGTCGCCGCCGCTGCCGATCGCCTCTACGAGGACACGGCGGTGCTCTGCCCAAGCGGGGCAGACCTCCACCGTATGCTCCACCGTGTCCTCTGGGCGATCCTCGCAGTGGTGACACCCGGGCGTCTCCTCCCGCCTGATGATGTGCAGGAACCTCCCGAAACATCCGTGTCCGGAGAGGACCTGCGTCAGGCGGTAGGTGAGAGCGCCGTGACGCCTCTCTAGCCACTCCTCAAAGAGGGGTCTTACCGCCGCTATCGTGGCGTGCCCTGCGCTGGGTTGCGATAGTCGCGCCTTCCATTCCACCATGAGACCGCGCCGGAGGTCCGTCCGCTCCGCAGCGATTTGCCGCGGGTGCAGAGTTTCCCCCCGACGTAGTGCCTCCGCGCGCCAGTCATACAGGCGCGCGAGGACTATCGCCTCCAGATCCCATGGTGGCAGTCCGGCAAGGAGGCTTGCTGCCTCGCCCGAGATCGTGCGGTATCCCCGGATAAGCCTTATGGCTACCACCTTTTGGGGCGCGTTCAGGTAGTGTGCGGCTCGAAGCCGCAGTGAACGCGCCCATACCGGGGCCCCATAAAGGGCCATGGACCGCACGACCCCCGCGTAAAGCCTCCGGCAGGAGGCGTTTGGCCCCCTCAGGTTGGGCAGGAGCCGCTTTAAGGCGGCCCCGGTCCGTTCCAGTTTGGGGGCCAAAAGTCGGAAATGCTCGACGAAGTTCCACCGGCTGTCGAGGACGAGACCCAGGTATCTCATCGTTGTCTCGACGCCGATGTGAACCCCTCCTACCATCAGTTGGGATCCCGAAGGTGGCCCGTACCGGGGCCCATGAAAAGACATGGCCTCGGACTTGTGCAATGCCACCTCGAGACCCAACTGCCGGATCCTTTCCACGACTATCGCAACCCCGCGTGTCATCGCGTCGGCCGCCGCCTGATGCGACCTCCCCTGCGCCAGGACCAGCGTGTCGTCAGCGTAGCAAACTACGCTGACGCCATCAGGGAGGTCGGCCCGCAGCACCCAGTCGTAACCGATGTCCCACAGGAGCGGCCCCAGAACCGATCCCTGTGGGACACCGCACGACATCTCTCGCCAGTTCCAGTTCCCGTCGCGACCGGGGTAGATGACGGCTCTGTCCGTCAAATACGCCCCGACTATTCGACGGAGGTAAGTCGGCACCCGGTGATACCGGAGTGCCTCCCCTATGCAGCTCCAGGGCAGGGTGTTGAACGCGTTGGCGATGTCGAGTGACACCGCCACGACCACCCCACCCCGGGACACCGCGTCCCCCGTCGTGAGGGCTCTCACGCGCATGATGGCGTCCACCGTCGAGCGCCCCTTGCGGAAGCCAAACTGGCACTCCGCAAGATCCGGCCCCGTCCTCACCAGGTGCCCGACGAGGCGGCCCGCAATCACTCTCTCAAAGAGCTTGCCGACCTCGTCGAGCAGCACTATGGGCCGGTATGCGGACGGAGAGTCCGCAGGGCGCCCTGGCTTCTGAATGAGGACCAGCTTCCCCGTCTTCCAACGGAGTGGAAACTGGCCTCTCTCCATTCATGCGCTTAAGAGCGCCTCCAGTCGAGGCCCGAGAGCCCTCGAGGCCAGGACCCAGGCTTTACCCGGCAAGCCGTCGGGTCCCGGGGCGGTATTTTTGGCCTTCAGCCTGCCTACCGCCGCTCTCAGATCTACCCCGGTCACTTCAGGGGTGTCGTCGTCGTCGTCCGCGTGGTCCGCTTCGGGCACCGCAAGTGGCGGAGCCATAGGCGGGGGAGTATGCTCCCCCCGTGAAGGGAACAGAGCGCTCACCACTTCCTCCACCAGCTGGGGTCGGAGACTCTGCGTCAGCGGGGGGGCCCAGGTGCGGAGTTTATTCCGCACCATTCTGTAAGGGCGCCCCCATGGATCTCGGTTCAGAGTCTCCAACATCTCCTCGCGGGCCATATCTTTGGCCCGCTGGACAGCCTCTTGGAGGGCGGTCTTCGCCGCTCTGTACCCCTCGTACAGCTCCACTTCCGTGGCTTCCGCATCCGGAGGGCGGATGCGGAGCCTGCGGTGCCTGGTGTACCGGTGTCGCGCGTCGACGCACGCCTTGCGTAGCGCCCCAACCTCCTGCGACCACCAGTACACCTGACGTCGGGCGCATCCTGGCCGGACTCGGGGCATTGCCACGTCACAAATTTCAGACATGGCCTCCCGGAACCACTCCGCCTCACCGTCGATGTCAGCAGGCCTGTCCGGTGAAAACACCCAGGCCTGCACGATTGAGGCCTAAACTGCCTATGAACAGGGCTGAGCTGTAAGTAATCAACATTGTGGATACATTTTATTTTATAACACCATTATTACAATTCAGAATAAAACTCTATGGAGTTTACTGTAGTTACTTACATGGTTTATTGAAGAGATGACTTTACACCCGATAAAATCTCTTTCAACTAAGCCCAGTAAAATAACACTCATATCAAATAACATATAATTGCAATAACGGATGTAATCGCGGATACACATAACCCTACGATAATCTATTAAATCGTGATTGTAAAAATAATTAATTACACTGACATAAAACAGTTACATAAAATCAAAAACGCAATATTATTTCAATAAGCGTAGTTACCATAACGGTTCGTTCATTCCGTAATAGGTCTAAACGTATGCATTAACTCACGGAGATATATACGCCTCGCAAGTCTCGTTTCGCTTTCAGAATCACGAGTTTTGCTCTCGAAACGACATTTAAGATACATTATGTATGGACTACTAACACGCTTGCTTGTGAATTAGAGTGTAAATATGTAAACAAACACTTCTTGCTTGGGATATGAAAATATATATGTATTGGTTTTTGTATATATAAACGTGTTTTCGGGAGACATTTCGGGACTAGTCAATTTGTTTTCTATGGAGATATTTGTTTTCAATGCGACAAATTGTTCATGAATACCCGCTTTGTCGAAGGTTCGTGAGTTTACTGAGTGCCAACAAATTATGCGCATGTAAAACGTATTTGGTGATCCATAATAGTCCATGGTATGCAGTTAAGGAGGAACTACTGTTGAAACATTAAAGACGGACGAAGATTTGTTTGAATGATGGAAATGTATGAATGGACAGCATTTTTTATTTCTTATTCTTACTACTTCATTTAAAAAAATATTAATTAGTAAAAATATGTATTATAGTAAAATATAAGGCACATGTTTGTCAAAATGAAAGTGCGCCATCTCCCAAAGAAACGCCATGTGCAAATGAAAAGAAAGCTTCTCCACTGCTACACGTGAAGTCAAAATAGAAACATAATCAGAATGCAATGTACCATTCATCTTGTTTGTACCTACGTTTCATGTTATCAATAAAATAAATCACACAGTACCCAAGCTATGCAAAGACACCGCAGAACTTTTTATTATGCCAATTGTAAAGGCTATAACCATACAATACACGGTGATGCGCTAATCTGTTTGACACAGCCCCGACCGTTGTCTCTTGGATTTGTAGACTAAACTCGACAATAAATTAAAACGACTTCAAAGTTAATACCATCAATCGAATATGGTTTTTAAATTGATAGATGCAAAGTTGAATTTGGTATGCTTCACAGGTAATAGATGCGTCGTCGATATGCTCATGCAGTGTTCCGTTAGCCGCTCACCTGCGCCCGCGCTTCTCTAGTTATGCTAATGGCTGAGCGCGGCTCGCTCTCAGACTCTCGGTACTAAGTACTGAGAAACATGGAAATAAGTTCACTGGAAGATTTAGTAGTCGTATTCCCTTGTATGTAGATTTGTACTAGCAATATTTTCCTATGAAAACGGTGCTTGCACACCCAATAGAAGTCCAACGTCATTACGTAGTCATACGTATTCAAATGAGACAATCGTTTAGATAAGCATTTCGCTCGAAACGCTATATTACGTTCATAGTGCTGATAATAATTCCCAATCGATTCCTGTATAACATCGAATTTACTTAAAACATATCCTAGAAAGACAAAACGAGTTGACAACTAGATATCCGGTGTATTTGGTGATGTTCCTTTTCTAGTATGCACCATTTATATCAGGGTATGGAGATATTCTGTTCGGTGAACGAGACCGTGGGTGGACGCGAAACTGTAAAGGAAATCGATTCCGCTGTACGTGTTTGAATCGATTTCTCGACACCGGGGTTAAGTGTGCGAGTATCGAGTAAGATGTTCCCTAGTTTCATTTACGGGCAAGCGAGACCACTTCATCGGAATACGAATACTGAGTCACGGTATGTGCATGCCTAATTGTGCATGCTAAGTGTTATGTATAACTTTACTAGTTGCCGCTATTAAAATGCCTATATTATGATGTTTCACGTCATAAATGTTTCACGCTAAAAGGTTCTTGAAAGGTTTTATTTTTGCTTAATAGTGAATTTTGTAATTAAAAGTGTTTTACGCACGAATCGTAGTTTTAAATTAGACGTTTTATTTATAGTTCGTATTTATCAAGTAGATTTCGAACAAGGTTATTGAAAGAAACGTAAGATTTCTTAATTACAGCTTCAAATTAACAATGGCTTTCGTCACTTTCATCTTTCACAATTGACTATGGCGGCAAATTGCTCTTCTAATGAACAGTTAAAGTTCGACAGTAGTTTCACAAAGCATACTATTGTGTGAGAAGGGCCGACAGAAGCTCTTGACGCAAGCGTGAGACATCTTAATGGATCAACTCTGCACGCATCGCTTTGTCGTCGATATCGAGTACATCATCGAGTCGTGAAATCGATCACTGGCACACAATCGATTGGTGACGTAAGTTTTTATAGTCTAGTTTCGTTACCATCATTATTGAATTAGCGTGTTACAAATAGTACTGTTAGTGGGTTGTTATTGAAAACGCTCACGTAGTTAATGGTTTTTGATCGTTGAACAGCATTAGCGATGGTTATAAATTTCGCTAGTGATCGACTTGTAGGCCCGCCCTTAGAGCAAACAACCACGCAACTAGGTTCATTACGAAAAGACTCGCTCAATAGAATAGAACGAAGTTATTCCAAAACTTCCATGTTAGCCAAGTTTCAAGTTATGTATTAGCTTCACTTTTGCGCGCAAGAACAGTTTTTCAATCTCCGTGACTTCGTTTTTTCTATCGACTGAACAGTTATTCTTTAAGCCCTTTGTGGATAGGCGTGTATGAACATTCTCAAAAGCCAATCGATTTTAGTTCGCTTGCTAATCGAATAAAATATCATAAAAGAGAAGCGTGACCAAGTTGTATTTATGCTTTTTTGTAGGGACTAATCCCGTCTGTTACCAAAGACTACAGTTGCCTAGCTGTCAACATCTGTCCCAGTTTCTGTCACCCATCTGTCAGGTTAGACTTTTTTATCGGTAATTCGATTAGCGGTGTTATCACGTTCGTGAGTAGACCATTTGTTCCGCTATTCCACGACTCGGACCAATTCGTGAATTTTCACAGCACGTGCATGTATTTGATAATGGAGAATCGGAAA
Organism: Apamea epomidion; assembly: GCA_947507525.1. Taxonomy (NCBI): domain Eukaryota; kingdom Metazoa; phylum Arthropoda; class Insecta; order Lepidoptera; family Noctuidae; genus Apamea; species Apamea epomidion. Next base: position 7,469,608 of record OX382238.1, on the reverse strand, counting down.
TAATGGAAGCACTCGGCAAATTGACACGTTTCTGTAGAGAATATAATGTCATTGCGGAAATGATAGGCAGTTTAGGCTTACTGCCGTGGCGAAATATGCCCAATATATCTAGAGTCTTAACATTGTCATCGCTAATCCTGTTAGACTGCAGACGTACCAATTCCAACGGCTTCCCAAGCTTAGAATTCATACATAAATCAAGCCTTGATTCGGATTGGCATAAATCCACAACAACTTCTTTCTTTTTTGTTCCTCTACTTCCAACTGTATGAATTTCTGTACCTTTCTTTCTTAACTTACTTCCATCAATCCCGTTTTCAGCATTAATTACTAAGAGTAGTATTGATATCTATCTACTGGATGTCAAGCAGGTCTTTTTGCTGTTGTAACTGGAAGCTATTAGCGATAGCTTAGTTTTTTACTAGAGTTTAACTATCTATTACGACGGTTTATATGTTGTGGCCGTATACTGTTTTTATATGAACCTAGTGGTTGCGATAGACTGCCAGGAATTCTTGCAAATAGGTTTCTATGAAAACATTAAGTACTTAGTTTCTCTCGGTATGTTGATTTACAAGTCGTATTTGATCATGTAATACTATGTAACGGTGACAGGTTGGGAATGTCTACGTTACAAAGTTTCACTAGAAGATTAATGGAATTCTTCATAAAAGTGGTTTTGATCTAACTGGTATGGGCTCGAGTAAGTAATTTTCTTCCGTCATCAGTAGGTTTATCAAGAGTCCATAGAGCAAGAGTTCAAAGTACTTGTCATACTGGTTTCCTTTTTTATTTAAATCTCTCTTTCGTGTCGAAACGCATGTTACACGTTCATTGTTCATCACTGTAAGTCATAAAAACAATAAAATTCCACAACATCTCAACAGACAAACAAACAGTTCTGACCTAATTACTACTCACAGCACAATTCTGACTGATAGAATCATCTTAACATCTAATCATTTACCTTCCTACTTCACGAGTACCCCCAGCAGCCCCTCGGCAATGTCCGTCAGGTAGTCGTCAATCATCGTGACTCGTTCGGGATGTCGTGTCGTGATCGCGGCCCACCCAACCCGTGCGCGCGCATAACTGTTACACCGTTGGGTCCAAGCTGTAAAAGTACTAGATATATGAGGACAGAAGGCTCGTCCTCATGCCTCACAAGTCGTTGCGAATGATCTCATTTATAAATCTTTAGGCAGCGAGCGAGGGCTTATTCGAATATCTATCTGCCTTAACCCAACACAACTCTAATTTCTCTGTTTTCTATATGCAGCGTGCTTTCGCTGCTTTAGCTGTCGTCATTGTTCTTATACATATGTTTAGCAGAGGACTCAACTTAACTAGAATTGCACTCTCTTCTAGCATTCTCTCAACTTGATAACCATACCGGTCGTCTGATTTGTGTATCGTGACTTGGGCATGAGCCGTACTTAGCGCCCGCAAAATCAGCTGTACATAACATAAACGGTGTTTAGTCCTAAAATTTAGGACTCGCGCTTCCAGCAAATACAATGATTTAGGTCCTAAGTCGCTCGGGCCATCACATTTGTTACTTCTTACATTTTGGTTTTATTTCGATGCTCTTGCTATGGTGCATTGAGAGGAGTTGCTCTTCTGAGCTCAAATTTTTGGTTTAACAAACTGCCCGCTATGAGTAATCCTCATCTCAGCTATTTAGTTTTAATTATTTATTTATTATTCACAAAACATCATAATATATATTCATTTACTTTTTATCGTAGAACCAATTAAATAAATAAATAAATAAATAAATATTCCACAACTATCACACAACGCCATCTAGTCCCAAGCTAAGCAGAGCTTGTGTTATGGGTACTAGACAACTGATAAACATACTTATATATTTCTAAATACATAAATATTATAGATAAATTACACCCAGACACAGAACAAATGATCGTGCTCATTACACAAACATTTGTCCTGGGTGGGAATCGAACCCACGACCTCCGGCATAGCAGTCAGGGTCACTAACCACTAGACCAACAGGCCTGCAAACATTACATATGAATATGTATTAAATTTATATTGCAGGAGGAAGGAGATTGTTGTTTATAATGGTGATGTCCTGTTACGGCCTGTAGGTCTCAATTGATGTCTCGTTTATCACTGTTATTATTTCCATATACTTTATTCGATTTGTGAACATTTCATGTCTTACTGGAATCATTTTCGCTCAGCTTATAACCAAAGAAGCCCATATAAACATGTAAGTACAGCCACGTGACGTTTATGGGACTGGACACTGGACAAGTGACCTACATAAGGGACCTGTTTTTTTCGTTGACGCTCACACTTGCGTGGGACTTAATGTACCACAGGCGTTCATGTGTAAGTGTCAACTGGAGTTTTTAAAGCTATGTGTTCTTTACGCTTGTTGGTTCTAGCGGCACATTGAAGAAGTCTCATTGCAGGTGGTCTGCTTTCATCTCTCTCTTTTGTTTCTTGTTTAATTTTACCAAACTGTGCCATTGGTGGAAAAAAGGGCTTTCAGATTTTTTCCACGTTGCTGTTCATTCCCGTCCGCGTTTGCTGCTCTATTAAGCACACTTTTACCAAATATATTTGGGTCAGATTATAGTGTGCTACTATCAATCATATTACAGTAATTGTTACAAGACTACTAAGTCAAGTCACCCTTCGAATATTGACTCCCACGTCCGAGCTGCGCAGATTGAACCATTCCAAACACTTCGATGAAAATATATATATCGTATCTATGCCTAAGCAAGCTTAAGATTCTTCATCTTCTATACACACTTCCAACTGCAATCGTTAATCAACAGTAAGCCATACTATTTTGTATTTACCTTTCTCATACAGACGGACAGATTTACATTAGTTCATAACAGACCAGTCGTGCGACTTCGTCCGATTTATTTGCAGTGTGAGTGAGAAGGCAGCGAATTTGTTGCTAATAAATACATTAGTTTATTACACCCAAGTTTGAATCATAGAGTTGAAACAGGTCGGTGGACTGTGAAACGTTTTTCGTCGATCTTGGCTGTGACATGTCGGAATCGTGAACCGTGCATGTGTGTTGTGCAATTAGAGGTAATTACTTTTGTAAGGTATATGTATGTTCTGAAGGCATTTTCCGTCACCTTTTTGATCCAGATGGTAATTCAGGTGTCGTACTAGATTCCTTATCTTGATCATTCATTCTTACTTCGACGTTGCATACACGTGTGCTTACTAAAATTATGTTTATTACATGAAAATGAACAAGATTATTTACTGGTGCAGAAATACGAATCATTGCAATATTGTAATAGTCTATTTCGCAATGACCACTTACATACTGGTTCAACAAAGGTTTACCATCATTATTCTGAAATCATCCAGCACCCTAATGGCGTATCACAATCTGAATCATTTTGAAGGATATTGCTAATCTATTGCTTTATAGATATGTTCGAAAAATTTGTCTGCTCACCAACGTAAATAACGCAATGAATGTTGTTGAACTGTCAAAATGAAAGCCATTCCTACTGTCAGTGTCTTACGCAATTACCCCGCAGTATGTTAATGCTTTATAATTATGAAATTTAACGATGTGGGAACAATTACAAGTCCAGCACACACAATAAACTTTATAACTGTAAATTCAAAGACCACACACGGCATTGATTTATCGTAGATCGTTAATATCAAATATAATAATTGCTTGAATGCTAATTACAATTAATTTCATCTTTTAACCGTCATAAGATCACGTTTTCATGTGTGCTATTCGTCAATAGTTTAATACCTTTTGGAGTTAATTGAACATTTAACTTTTACTATAGTGTGGTCTTTAAGAGCAACCATTTCAGCCGATCTATTCTGTAAAACCCTCACCGTGAGAACTTACCTAAGTTCTCATGGAGCTTGAAGTTGAGCTTGAGCTTGAAGTTGACAAACTTCAAGCTCACTTCAGCTAAGTTTTCACGGTGAGATTTTTACATAATAGACCGGCTGGTCTTTTCGTCGATATTATATGGTTATAGATACAGAGAATTTAATTGTGTTTGTGATTTGTAATCAAATTGTGCGCACTGAAGCACCAATCCTCCTGCTTAATGTGGCATGCAATTTGTATTGCCACGAATAGACAACGAGTCTAACCAAAGGACTAGTGTTTTATTCTGTGAACCTTCATACATTATAGCTGGTTGAGGTTATTCTGACTTTATTGAGTGCGCCCGCCGAGTGCGGTACCAATTTTAAGACACTCGATTACTTCCTGTTCATCAGTTATCATATCATAGTCATTTATGGTCCAAGTACCTACCATATATAATTACCTAACAACATAATAATTACAAACATACATGACCTAGCTAACAAGTAGTGTATAAAAAAAAACAAAAACAAAACAGCTGGCAGGAATGTAGCCTATCCATTGTCATCATCATCACTATTCATAAATACTCGACATAGTCCACCTGTTTACAAATATTAAATAGTAATCGTACACATTGTGATTTATATTTTTATATGTAAATGGCTATATTGTGTGGAGTTCATTCCCCTTCTCAGTAAAGCGTTGTTGTTTCTCTAAAATATTCTAGTCAGGTTTTCGCGATGGATTTACATCTTAAGTGTGTGTATCGATGACTAATACAACGGTTTTTGACATTTGAAGCGGTATTTTATGATTTCCTAGTAAGTTCTTTTAAATGTATTTGATCTCTAGATGGGTTCCTAGAATTTATTTCGCTTTATTTGGCTTGAAGCGGTTTTCTGATTGGTGAGTTTGATCTTGGTATATCGACAAGCCTAATACAATGTGTATGATCATTTTATCAAGCTCTGTGATTGTTAAACATACTGGAGGATAAACATAATACATATACTACTTCCTGTTACCCGCCGTTTTGCCTTTCGCCATGCTGCCGTCTTTCATCAGAACGGAAACAGCACTACAATCAAAACAACAGCATTCAAACCTTTCTCCGAATCTCAACGTAATACTACCCAAAGAAAAAACCAATACATAATCAGCCTATAATGTTCCCACTGCTGGGACACAGGCCTCCTCTCTGTAAGAGGAAGTGGGATTTAATCCACCACGCGGGCCCAGTGCTGGTTGGTAGATGTCACATGTCTTTGAATTTTTGGTTCTAGGGCGTGCCGGTTTCCTCACGATGTTTTCCTTCACCGTTTAGGGAGCAGTAGTGATGAAATAATTTACACAAAGTAAAGCGCCTGTCTGGGTTCGAACCTACGACCTACAAACTCGTAAGCCGCGACTGTTACCACTGGGCCACAACTGCGCTTTTTAACAACAACAAAAAACCAATAAAGAAATTAATCGCCAGCAATACTACCCATCATCGAACAGCGTATCGCAATTGATTCGAGATGCAAAAAAAGGTACAACACTCGTACCGAGATGAAGCGCGCTTTGGCATCGTTCGCATCTCGCTGTGCCATTGACCCACTACAGGTTTTTGTGCGTATAACGGACCGACACACTTCATCTTTATTGATTATAAACTAATCATTTAAAACTACGTCTATGCATATTTTCCTTTTTGATACCGTTGCGTAATGAAGATTCTTACGCTTTCATCGTTAAACGTTTGTCAATCGTCAATTGTTTGATGACTTTTGTTGCGGACAACGAACTTAACTACCGATATAATGATGGCTCTATCACCAATGAGACTTGGTTTTCTTCTTTGGAAATATCTGTTAACGACGTGCGTGAAGAGATTTGGATTGTCATAATAATGTTAATGATTTTCGATTTTTAACGCATTGACCACTACTAGTAACTTTATCTTAGATTGGAATTGTTGTCTCTGATATTTTCTTACCCTCATTCTACACGTCCAGCTGTATCTCTGTGTATTGATTTAACCTTGAATCGGTAACTTTCTACAAGGTTCTTCTGCACCTGTCTTGCTAAAAGTAAAGATGACACCATCGAAGCTTTTAATGCATATTTTACGATACATTTATTATAATGAGACTCTTAAGAAGCACCAAGATACGTAAAATATGCACACTCCATGCTAATTATTGCCTAATTTACATTATCATTTTCATATAAAGTTTCTAGTTGCACAAATAGCGTCATTAAGGACACAGACGTCACAATGAACACCATATTTGTCCTATAGCACCTCGAATAGAATGAGAGTTTCGTCTTTTAATGAAAAGAACATAAAAACTTTATGATTTATTATCAACTCCAAATCAGTTTTTATTACGCGTTGGTGTGAGTGACAACCGTTTCAAAATCTGTCATTCGATAAATCAAGTGTTTCCTTCTAATGATTGGTAACTTCCTCTCATATTGGGCGAAATTGTACGTATAAGTAGTATAACTACTAGCCAATATACTTATGCTATCAATTTGTATTTCCGATGTGGATATACATTTGACCGCAAATTGGGGGGTACCACTTTGAACTTGAGCTGGTCTAGCGTAGTACGGAGTTTCAATAGACTATGAAGCCTGCTTATGCTGGTTTGTTACCACTAACCCGCGGCATACTGTAGGTACTACTCACCTCGTTCAAATGTTTGTAGGAATGATAAATGCGAAATTAATTACGATTTTCCGTTGGTAGCAAAACATTTAGACAGACGGTTAAACTGCCTGGCTATATTGGCAATCTGATGCACCGTTAACTCGTAGGATTGGAAGGCAAATAGCACAAAATCAGAAGCAGAATCTGGTATTCTGTATTTATTTACGTACTAGGCTTTGCCCGCGGCTTCGTTCGCGCGGATGTTGGAAATTATCCCACGGGGACTTATTACGGGGATAAAAAGTATCCTATCTACAAACTTTTATAAATTTATAATATTAGGATCTAAAATTAGGTTTGACAAAATACAACGGCGACAGACGTTCGGAATGTTTTCTTTATAAAGAAGCAAAGAATAATAACCATTAGTTACTAAAAAGGTGTAAACCTGTATCAACATCCTTCACTTCATTCCGAAGTGCGAAAACCGATAAGTCTCACATTACGTTTACCTCCGAAATCCAGGCAAACGTTTCGGGTTTCGTTAGTTCTAACAGTATAGTATTAATATTCTAATGTATCATGTTACTTATTCAAATGAAGCGGTTCTTGCTCCGTGCGCGTTGCCGCCTGCTTTATGTTAATGGGCTTTGTATTTAATTAATATTTATTTCTTTCTATCTTGTTTTGAGGTTGGAGTTGACACGTGACTTATTGATTCATTTTCTGTACTTTATGGTTTCATATTGACGTCATAAATTGATGTTAAAAGACTGTTTCACGATTCTAGCACTTATTATTTTAGTGTATTTCGTAAAAAAAGCTTGTTATTCTCTTCGTAATAGCTAAATGTTAAGTCAAATATTGTTTTATTCAACACGTCTTCACATAGTCTTTGTTTCCTAAGTAATTCTCACTTTTGTCGCAATCTGTATACACAGTGTACCCCAGCCAGCGAGTTGCGTAGTCGGGAAACCTGACCACGACAATCGTGTCTATCACTCGTTAAAACGCCTTATAAACCACCCAATGACATTTTAAAACACACTTTATTCACAAAAGATAACGTCTATATTTCACTGACGTGATAACCTTCAATATTTAATTTAAGTGCAAACGAAATTGCCTGCTATTGCAAAGTAGGAAGGACTAGTTTATGTTGTAGATGACCACTATTGATAGTAGAGCTCTGTGAGAAAGAGACGCTCTAAAAACCGCGGATTTACTTACAGTGTACTATTGTATAGGAAAAATCGTACGTATGTAATAACAGTCCACTTTGTAAGGTCGCTGCATGAAAATTAAAACCTTAGGAATGGGCATTGTTATCGATTATTGGGAAATACAGGATAGGATTTTCTCTTGTGAAATAACTTTTTTGCTAGCTATTGTTGATCAATAGCCCCTAGCCCCCTACTAATGATTACTTATTAGAACACATAAAAAGATAGCTGTCCAAGTTGTTGTATGTATTAAAAGGTTAATCCCCGTAGGTGTAAATTGCCTTTATTTCGCTCAATAGGAGCCTATTCATGGTATGCCCCCGCAAGCATAAAGTGTAATAACAAAGCCTCCCACAGCACTGGCCACTATAGATCAGAAACGCCTTTGCAACATGAAGAGAAAACAAACTACCAATTGAAAAATAGCTACTTGTACTTATAATGTTCGAAACAAATGACGAACGTTGCTTCACTTAATAAGTAACTTCGCAATGAATGTTACTCAAACAGAAAGGACCATAGTTCTAATTACAACCAAAACAATATCTTTTGTTCGAAGAAAAATTGGCATCCATTTACAAATACGTCTCGCATGGCCATTGGGCACAACTCTGGGAGGCATTTAGAATTCATTGCATCATTTTTTCAATCCATACTTAATTACAAGTCAGATAAGATGAATGCTCCACATTGCAAAGTGTTATTTAAATGGAACTGACCATCACTGCGGAGCCATTAACACGTTCATCTTGGTAGATAAATGTGTTCCATATTTGAAATACATATCATGAGTTCAGTTTTACATAACACCATCCCATGACCTCTTAAGAACACTTTGGAAACTGCATTCAATAATATTAGTTAATGGGACCTATGAAACCCGCAGTGGTAATGGCCGCGACTTATGATGACGGTCGCAGGTTTGAACCCAAGCAGACACTTTGTGTAAATTATTTCATCATCACTGCTCTCAAAACGGTGAAGGAAAACATCGTGAGGAAACCGGCATGTCCTAGAACCAAAAATTCGAAGACATGTGCCATCCGCTAATCCGCACTGGGCCCACATGGTGGATTACGGCCCACTGCTCAACATCATCGGGTGATTATGCATGAAACTACCTCCCGTATAATACCAACTTAGCATATTAATGAAAATGTATAGCTTTACGTGTATTATGAATTAGCATGGTGATGGGATGAGGAAAGCCCTAAATGCAAGATCTTGGAATTTAGATGCATATATGGTTACTCCTAGAGCCTGCTAAAAGGTTAAAATTTTTATTAAAAAAATATTAAGAAACAAACGAATAATCGCTAGCACTTAGCAATTGTCAAATGCTACTTACTTCTAATTAAACAGAAATCAATGGCATCAGTTGGTTCTGGCCCTCACCGCAGGACCATTTACACGTCTGCAAGACGATTAAAATTTAAATGAAATTTATAGTCAAAAACTAATAAATTTGCAGATTTATTTATACCGTTTCGGCATTAGTGTTACCAGTCTTGCTCATATGCCAATGTTTCAAGTTTAGCTGTTTTGGGACAAATATAATATGCCTTACATAAAATTACCATGGTCCCCAAAACCTGCACGGTTGTCCATTCACACCTCAGTAATAATCGTAATATCATCAAATGATTACGAATTAAAACTGAATATCATTGACATTTAACTACCTATGTAGCTAGCCGTTGTCTTCGTGATGTCTGCCTAATTAGTTAATTATCTACCCACCGGCTTGACGTTTAGTTGAATGACACGAGTTCTATCGATCGTAACATCACTAATTAATTCGTGCTTGACTAACCTTTTGGCATGCAATCCGCACTAAGAGGTTAGTCAGGCTTCTATAATTGATTCACTAGTTTAACGGGAATCCAGTAAGTATGACGCGACGTAGCTAAAGATGTGCGAACTTTAGCATTTTTAACTGGAGACTTTGAATGAAATGCGTTAAAATTTCGGAATGAATTTGGGCCTGCTAGAATAACAACCTCAATGACTTGAAGGCCAATTCCCGGAATTAAACACTTTCAAAAACTAGTCGCAATCTCATCTCGGCGACAATCAATGTCAAAAATTTGGCAAAAATTTGAGGTATTTTTATCAAACAGTGAATTGCGCTTTTGAGCATTATGAACAAAACTTCGTTTTGCAGGCCCTATAACATTTGAATGATTCAGAAATGAAAATCCATCCATCCTTGATCATTTTCCGGTTATTCGGTCGTCTGTTGACAAGTGAAAAGCAAAACGTGATGATAGCTTTGATGAAACATTGTAACTTAATACTCGACTAACAACTAGTGAAGTTGCATTTAAACCTACAAGACTTAGTAGTACAGTTATGGAAACTACTACGTCACGAACTGGCGTCACGTCAAACATTCATCAACGCTCACTCTAATTTCTTCCTGGAGCAAGTTTTATTAAGCTTAGCTACGGAATTAAGAAAACGTGCTCTCATATTTATGACTTGAGCACAAGTATAATCGTTGCAAGATAATTCTGCTAAGAATGTAAACAATCTAGGTGCCAGATGTGGTGAACATTTAATTGTAATGAAACATTTGAATTATTAAGTAGAAGGATTCGTTTAATTCTATTTGCGAAGAGAAAATATCAAGTTACTCAAGATTTCAAGTAATTTTGGAGTTCGCGTATTTATGCTTAATTTCATCATAACGGTCGTGTACTTTATAGTTCTGTTAGTAAGCTTTAAATAGCAGAATTCCATTCCATTCCTTAACAAGTAATAATGAAGAAATATGCAATTTCCAACTATTGTAATTTTACGACTAAAACAACCGTTAATGAAAGGCTCCAAAAAGATCATAAAAACTAATACCGTACTGTATAATTTTAGTCGAGTTATTCCCTAAATCCGTCGCAGTGTAATTGTTGACAATGGCTTGGAGTCACGTAATGGCTATTACGAGCACACGAGAGCCATTATGTGGTAACGCTGCAATATGCATATGCCCACGTTTAAGGCGCGAGTAAATTGAACATATCTTGTAGAAGAACTGTGTTGAAATGTTGTCCTGAACTTTTTGGGTGGAATTTGTGTCATACTTCTGAAGGTGGGAATGAAACTCGTGTTTCTCGATCCCTCACGTGGAATGAGGGATCTACGTTCCTTATTAATAATAATAATAGATTACCAAAAAGCTTTCGATAGCATCCCACACTCTTGGCTAATACAAATCCTACAAATATATAAAATTTATTCCAAAATAATAGACTTCTTGCGCATTGTAATGACGCGTTGGAAAACCACACTTCAGATGTATAATCGACTCAGCTCTCTCATAACTCGACAGATACAAATTAGGAAGGGTATGTACCAGGGGGATTCCTTGAGCCCTCTTTGGTTCTGTCTCGCCCTGAACCTCTTGTCTCACTTACTCACACGGTGTCGGGCTGGATATAATTTTAAAAACAATACCGAAGAAACTATTATCTCGCATCTCATATATATGGATGACATTAAATTATATGCTAAAACTGAAAAAGAAATGAAAACTTTGATAGATATAACAAAAACATTTAGTCAGGATATTAATATGCAATTTGGATTAGATAAGTGTAGGACATTGCATATCATAAAAGGAAAAGTAAAGCCTGGCAACTGTGCAGTCAGCGACACCGACACTATACCTACATCCTAAATCGGCGATCGAACGACTGACCATCAAAAGACAAAATGGAGGGAGAGGCCTAATCGACATATGTACATCACCTTTGGCAGAGACAAATCACTAGGCTAAAAACATTTTTCTACGCAAAATCTCGCACAAGTAACATACACAAAGCTATTACCTTAAATGATTTTAATTACACCCCGCTGAAATGAAATGAACAAAATATACAAGACATTAACATCACAGACTCGCAAAGCCAAAAAATTGGAAATTGGAAAAAGAAAGTCCTTCACGGTAGACACCCTCATGACCTAGAGCAGTCCCACATAAACAAATTAGCATCAAACAAGTGGCTTAAAATAGGAAACCTTTTCTCTGAAACAGAAGGCTTTATCATAGCTATACAAGATCAGATCATCAACACCAAAAACTACAGAAAATTTAACAGTAAAGACCCTGCCATCACAAATGATAAATGCCGCAGATGCCACGTTCAATCAGAAACCATACAACACATAAAGGGAGCATGCATAAACCTCACACAGACAGACTACACCCACAGGCACAACCAGGTTGCAAACATCGTCCATCAAAAACTAGCACTCAAACACAGTCTCATACAAAACACTAACACTCTCTATTATAAGTACGCGCCACAAACTATCCTAGAAAATGACACACATAAACTGTATTACGATCGCGCCATACTTACAGATAGGACCATCCATTATAACAGACCAGTCATAACCTTACAGGATAAAATAAGAAAAATCACTTACCTTATAAATATTGCAGTTCCCAACACCCATAACCTACAAAAAACAATCGCTGAAAAAATAAGCAAATAGGTATGCTGAGCTTAAAGAAGTTACAAGAATTTGGAGACAAGATAAAGTTTATGTTGTTCCTGTCGTTCTCTCCACGACAGATGTTATCCCCAACCTATCTAGAAGAATCCCTTTACATCAATCTGGAGAAAGCAGCCATCCTAAACACATGCAGAATCGTTAGGAAATTCATGCAGTTAGACGAAAGTACACCATCACCATAAATTCACCACACGCTGCATTTACTTGGCTTTGGCCCGTAAATGTGGCTAAAACCAGCCTTAGTGCTGAGAAAAAAGAACACCCCGATAATAATAATAATATTTATTTGCTTAAAACACGGTATAAAAAGGTGTACAATACAAAATGAGATCATTCATGTTTTGCTTATAATTAAAGCATGCAAAATTGTGCTGTCAACGTTACTGTTCTAAAAACTCCTTAATACTATAAACATTATTTTCACTCAACCAGTTATACAATTTAGTTTTAAATAGTCTACAATTCAATACTTTTAATGTCTTTGGTAAATTTTTAAATATACGTACACACATAGCTACACAATTTTTATTATATTTAGCATACCTAGGCAGCTCGTCTAGAACAAGTGTGTATTGGTCACGCCGACTTCGTGAACATACCTCTTCTGCTGTTTTAAACAATTCTTTGTGTTTCGTTACAAACATACACACCTTATATATATAATGACGGTAAGGGTAGCAAACCAAGCTTTTTAAATATTGGTTTACATGAATCATCGGTTGGAATCCCGTATCGCATTTTTTCTGGGCGATAAATGCTCTATCGTTTATTAAAAATCAGTAATGGTAAAAATGGTAAAATTTGGTAGTAACTTTAAAATAAAGGCAGCATGGGAGAGTTTAGTCTAATTCCGACGGGATGGACCTTTAAGTTCATTATAAAAATGCTGCCAAAAGAATCTTGGGTTCCATGTCAATACGGCAATGATGAAGTTAATAAATAGTAGGAAAGCAATCTTCCATGGTAACACATGATTGAGATTACTGACAAATTCGAGAAAATAGAAAAGCCATTACAAATAAAATACCGTATTGTGTTTTATTTGTAAAGTTCCTATTTTCTATTGTCTAGACAGTATTAACTCCTTATCCAGGGCAAGTAGTAAATCCCTAACGAGGCCAAAGCCACGAGTCAGCATGGATACTTGTGCACTATCGCGATCGTCATCCAATATATTTATAGCTGAAAGCCCTGCAGCCTAAGAATAAGTATTATTGTCCAGTTTTACGATTATCAATTCAGAAATTTGAATAACCATAACGGTAACCATGCTTGGTTCTATACAGGCCTTAAGGTAGCTCACTCGTCAGTCTATAAATTAGCTGCGGTTAAATATATCACTCGTCGTATCAGAAGCTTGCAAAGATTTACGACGGAATTAACCATTCCATTAGCCTTCCTAGCATTTATTGTCCAAAACGAAGAAAACTTGAGTAGTGTAAAACTGCCAAGTTCATTACCGACTTCATTCTGGCGACGATTCTTTATGCAAAGAGAGTATAGTCTTTATATCAACCGGTAGATATATTGTAGCCGATATAACAATACTCCTACTCTGTATTTTAATGTTTCTTTCGATGCAAATTCTATCTCTATTGCAATCATTTAAGACTGAAAATTGCACAGGATTACTCCAACTACCCTTCGAAAATGTAAAAACGAAGTCACGTGTCGATTCTGAAGACGTGACCGGCAAATGAAAGAGACATCCTTTTATTCAGAATATATTTCTTGGTAACCGCCAGTCATTTCTCAACGGCAAAGAAAAAGCAGTAAAAGTGTTTTAAGATGGCGGTGATTACGTTAAATCTATTGCCGCCATTACTCAGAATAAATAGAATTATTATATTGCCAAGATGGGTTATGAAAGGATTGCAAAAACTCGTCCACCTATGGAATGAAAGGAAGATTGATTTATTGTGCTTAAAGTCAAATGCTTGGATTATTCTTACTAATTTTAGCTACTTTTATGGCAGGCTCCTCAGTAAATAGGAATTTTATGGTTAATCCCGTGTTATTGCCGCCGTAAAGCATTTCATGGCGGTGTTTTATAATGAAAGCTTTTCCATAGCATTTCATGGCGGTGTTTTATAATTAAAGGTTTTCCATGTTAATGGTTTTCGGTGAACGACATCTATTATACAAAAGAGATGTATTTTCCTGTTGTGCGTTGACACTGGGTGGCACATTCTTGGAACGATGAATATCAGAATAATTTCAATTATAGCATCCGTATTGAAGATTCTCAAGCACTCTCGCCTCTGCCACTACATATTCATGAAATAATCATACACTCATTATGAATCCCTGCAGTAAGACATAAGAGCTTATTCTTAACATACATTTATTTATTGTTCTCAGATTCAAAGATGGCGGAACGATTATGAGGTCGAACGGCGAACGACTTTTAGGTGAGTCCAGAATGTAAATGTATTATGCAAAGAAACATGTTTATGCCATAAGCACATAATGGGCCTATTCGGGCGGTTAATCGACTATCTATATGGATAAATGCCCTCTCGGCAAAGTGAAGGGTGTGGCATGAGGAATTGGACTGCGACCCACGCTTCTTTGGTGACAAAATAAAGTCATTCAATTAATTTTGACAAGACAGTGAACTGTTCCGACGATTTAGGGTCGCCCCACTTTCTGTGTGAAGGCAACAGGTTACCACGATTACTTCACAGCTCACGCCGTGATATGTAGCGTGTATGCGATCCTAACTCACGTCAATCGTGAAATTGCGAGTTGTTCTCGTCGTAAATCCTTCGCGTCGATTCTATTCTACAATGTAGACCGAGACTCGATGAGATTGAGTAACTAGCTCCGTTAAAACGCTGAACTTTAATATAACAGGTTGCTCATGTATAATCGAAAGTAATAATCGTTAAACTTCCAGTATCTCAGATTTTACACAGATAAGACAACTTATTTCAGTTGCTACCGTGCTCTGAGCTATATTTTGAGTAATGCTGTGAGTTCAGTAACATTTCAATTCTGTGTAGTAATGCTTTCTTAGTGGCTAGTTCGGAGTTGTATTGTATTTTGAAGTAGAATGAATAAACGTATTGTTGAAGCTGTTTTCAATTTACGAATTTGAATTCCCAGCAAGCTATTGTATATTTTAATAAATTTCGTGCTTTACTCGAATGCCCAATCGTACAAACAGTTACGATTTGAAATTCAGCTATTGTCAGAATAAACATGGTTTCTATTCGTTGGTGAGTACCCACTACCCATATGACATTTACATAATCATTCAACTTACAATTCAAAACGAATGAAACAAGTTTCTAAAACATCTAAAGTTGTTAGTTTACAACCATTTACTTCATTAATGATGCTCAAAAGCTCATTTTCAAAGTTATTTAAGTACTTTCATTTTTTGCGTTCATATCTATTACTAGTTTCTGTCCGCGATTTCGTTCGCGTGGAAGTCATAAGACATATTTCCCACCCGCTGTATTACTTCGTTTTTATTAGCGTTCTTCTGACGTTTTTTCGTTTTGCTCGACTTTTAAGGGTCGTAGGATGATGTCAAAAAGCCTTGACCTTCCTCAAGATTTGGGCTATCAATTACAAACAGATTTATTTCAAATCTGACTCTGGCAGCCGGATTTGAAAAAAAAAAACTGTTCCAGAGATCAAACAAACAAACTTCAGCTTTAATATATTAGATGTTTCTATTACTTCCAAATCTTTGTATATATGCCTTCTTGAAACGTCTCCCCCATCCACAGAGCTCTTGTTTACTCTACAAACGAGCCAGATTCAGTTCCTATTTTCTTTCAACCACGTATTTTGTGCGAGGTGTTACAAATTCTGCCTGTAGGCTAGCTAACAATACACTATGTTCAACGTGTACTATGTGTACGGTATAAATTGGTTACGCCAGTTAAATTACGTCCACTGAATAAATAAGCGTCAATGTTGGTATTATGGAATAATCAAATGACGCCGATTTTAGTGTAATCTTAGTCATGACGGAAGAATTTGTTTTATTGTGTGTTGTAGGTGTATTGTTTCATTTGGTTGCACTTTTACAAAGTGTGGGAATGTAACATGCTGTGTCAAGTTCATTACCACATATTGTAATTTGCACGTTCACTAAACAATGCTCGTTACCTATATGTTCTCTTTTTTTCTATCTTTATTAAACTATCAACAACGTTGACTTGCTTGTTCATTCTTCATCGTGATTATGTTTCTTTAGTATCGTACCAAATTTGCCTCTCAAGTCCCGACTATGCAACATCCCGAATCGTAGCATCCGTCCCAAATTGCCAAATAGGATTTTTCTAACTATTCTTCGGCACAAACCTCACAAGAACTCAATAAAATATAAATATGCATGCCGAAGCAAACGGAACATTCATTTTATAGCCCACAACACAAATGCCCTATAACGTCACGATATTCACGATAGCATACAATTAAACGTTCCCATCATAATGCCATTAATGAACGGGTTCCGTTACTCTCAACAAATTCCCAAAGAAAACTACAAGTCTCAGGTCAAAGTTCACGGAACTTTACAACATACGAACATACATGTTCGTGATATGGGTTTGCTTAATTTAATGTAATCAACATCATTATAAAACATGAGGGGAATTAGCCATTGAAAGTTAGTATTGAGATAGCGTAATATGATGTCACTGTCTTCGTGAATTTAGATGTTATGACGTAAGCAGTCTAGACTACTCCAGATTTTGCCTTAATTTAGACTAGCATTTATAATACATGAGTAAGCTCTGCATAAATGGTACTCAGTCCCAGGTAGAGTTGAACAGCGTGGTAAATAAAATAGATTTTGGTTTAAATGAAAGCGTGGTAACTGGTGCCCTTCTTTTTGATGGCCTGCCCCAGCAGTCTCGACATTCATAGCGATCGCTTTACGACCCAATTCGGTCGCAAAGTCCTGTCACTCCATACATTACACCGGTCAATCCGGGACTTTGCGACCGAATTCGGTCGTAAAGCGATCGCTATGAATGTCGAGACTGCTGGAGCTGGAAAGGTTGTACGGAAACCTTCACATACGATTGAACATTCCAATTCCCTAGACAATAACAACAACACCGAACTCCTACTACCGGTACATTATCTTCAGCTCTTAGTTTCGCTCGCCTTCTAAGTCGGCTCATTGAATATCAAATGGCAGTAGACCACACGTACTTCTGCACGCTACTCCGAAATCGCATTAAGTAAATCTTTCACAGGAACACGGACCTTTAAAGCTAATAAGGTCTTTACAATGGCGGTACGGGCTTTTCAAACTCTCGACTTTCGAAATATATGGATCGAATTTACGCGCGTTAACGATAAATTCAAAGGTAATAAGGTTGCGGTATTAGTGACCTATGTTGCTTTATGTGTGTGCGTACTGACTGCCATTAAGATCGTTTCAAGGAAATAAATTGAATCTAATATAAATGAATTATCTATATCGAACCAGTTTTTGCACACATTTTAGTACATAAACTAAACTTGTATTTTGCACAATTATACGAGCCCGCGTGGGCAATCTAATAAAACATTTTCTGCAGTTTCTATAATATTAACTTCACTAGTTGTATAACCGTCGCCAAAAGACACTCTTGTACACATCAGCCTCAACCTCCTTCATTTATTTGAACCTTCACATCAATATTAAATACGGAAGCACTCATTATGCGCTTCTAAGTAAACTCTAACCGTTGTCGCCGACATTACGTATCCGTGTGTTTCTCCTTCAAGTTCTCGCCATAACGGTACGGGGCTGGCGCCCTCGTTTCGAAGTGATAATGCTATTGAAACAGATACCTGATTGGCCCAAGGAGCAAAGGGACTTATAATTGGAAAGATAAATTGTACCGCGAAAATTGATCGTGCTAACCAATAAAATAAGTATTGTCGTAACTGTAACACTATCGATTGCGATTTATAATAGAATTCCGAAGATTGTATTGTAAGAGTTCGAAAAAGTACTTTAGAGAGAAAAAAAAATAGGGCGTGCTTTGGTGAAAATAATAAAGAGCATCAACAATGGAAACATGTAGTTGTGGAACAATTTCTAAACTCTTATGAAGCCAATCCATTTTACTCTTGTACTTTATTGCAGACCTATTGCAAATATCAATTATCGATTGTGTCAGAAGCCTTTGCGTTTCTCTGGTTAGCAAGGCCAGTGTTTAAATAAAGAAACGAGTGCACTGAATCTAGACTGAAATTAGATTGCTATATATGTAGTTAAAAACAGTGGCACAATTTTTCATCAAGCATCACTGTTAAGCCAGCCTAAAATTCATTGTTCGTTGAAACTAACACTGATGAAGATTTATTAACTAAACTTCATAATGCAGTTTGTCTTAGAATTCGTATTCCCAGGGTTCATTACAATATTCTAATGTAATGTATTTACCGTGTACATATGCGCTATATGTATTGTATGTCAGCGAATGTGTCCGTTTTGTAATTTACAAACGTATCTCTCGTCTCATTTAAATCTTTGGTTCTGTTGTAACGGTTCCTTTATCCTCTTATCCATCTGTGTTTGTTTCCCAGACATTCATAAGATTGCCCTTATTTGCCTTCCTATTAAGATTCTAATGAATATGTATCTGTAACTTGCCATTTTCCCTTGTGTGGTGCGCGATTTTCCAGTAGTATCGATATAAAGTTTATTGGTACCGTTTCTAAGATACCATCGCATCGATTGGAATGATGTCACTGTGAAATGAACAGTTATTAGAAGGTGGGCCATCGTCCTAATTGTAGACTAAAACAATTTGTGTAGGATGACGAAACTATTTTTCTCGATTTCTAAATTAGCATGAAAATGTTTTGTTTCTCAACAAATGCCTTTTAACATTACCATTTATGTCTGACTAAAATTTGAAATTCTAAACAGTCTTCTTTAGACTTTGTTGGGTTGCGTCTGTTAAAAATGTTGTATCATTATTTTCATGAACGAATGGTGTTATTATACGGTTATTGTAAATTGGTCAGTACCTATGTGGTCTGTAAATGTTAGTCAACCAACTTTCTTGTCTTTATATACAAACTAGTTTCATTTTAGGCGTGTTTACTTACTACATCGACGCCTTGATAACATCTTCTAGGTTAAATAACATTTTTTTTTCTTTTTTTTTAATAATAAAAAGTATTTATTTCTCACCACAAGCCAATTAACAGATTGCTATAAAAATGGCCGAATGTGACTACCGTGATGATCTTCGACCGTTATAGTTTGGCGGGTTTGTCTACCAGTTTTAATTGAGTGAGGTTAATAGTTTTTTCGAATTCAGCTATAACAGTTGTTTTAAAATTCAATGACTATACATATATCTTAGTTTGATAACTGCATAGGGCATGTTATGCTTTTCGGCATATATCCCAATATACGATCTTTACAAACGAAAAAGCTCGTAGCTAGCTTCATTATCAATTGAAGCTTGTCAACTTGTCGCATCGAGAAAGATAACAAATCTGAATGGAGTGTCTCATACATTTATTATGTCATAATATTTACCAAAATAATTAATCTTAACTTCTACTTTCTCCATACTGTCACAACTGCGACTCCCACTTCCGAAAATTAATCATATTCTTTTAAAATGCAAAGTATCGTTTCGCAAATAAAAGCCATCGCAGTCGTTTATTTTATTTGTAGGCAGATAATTATAAAGTTAGCTTCTCAACTGACGTGGAAATCGAGATTAATGTTAGCAATTAATGTGGGTGTCATTGCGCAAGTCCTGGACCATACTGTGCATAAAATTTGCTTCTTCGATGCTGATAATTGCATAATCTACGAAGCGATTGGACATGTATTTAATAAACTTTCACTGGACTGGTTAATTTGAAGTGAATTCTGATTCTGAATGTAAACTGTAAAGCTGAGATGCTGTAACGATGCTAATTTATGAAACGGAGACTCGCTTACATCAAATCTACGAATGGATCGTAATCACTCATGTAATGATTTTCATGTAAGTTCTTACAGATGTTCATTGGTATCATAATTCGATTTCTGATTAGGTAAGAAGTAGCAGACGTCACAGTCGAGACTTTCTTGTTATTACAATTATAAACAACGATAACGATCTCTAGAGACCACTATAATAACCCACTTGACTCCTACGATTTGCGGAGGGCGAGAAGCAGCTAATAATTTATTTTTCTTACATTCATTACACACGGTGACTTCCTACTGTTTTTTACTATGTCTGACTCTAATGCAGTTTCGATATTAAATATGATTAGATACATTCATGATGAATGAAACTCAAAAGCATGTATGTCTCAGATATCGCTTTTATGTCACACTAAACTGCAATTTCAAGAATACGTATGAATCACAACCTTTAAATGTAGGTTCCTCAAATTATAATAATTGATGTCTGCGAACTGGTTGTTTGTGGTCTGTCCCAAATTTGGCACAACCTGTTTTGTCCGCGGCACAAACTTCACCGCTACTTGCGCCAGCGCCGTTTTTGGTGCCTTACACGTGTTTCATCTTCTACCTTTTGAATTATGAATGGGTTTTTCTTCCGTAAACTTTATTATGATGGAAATATTGAGACGTAGTTTGAATTTATGTTGTTTACCGTTTTTCTTGGTGCTTAAAAAGTTATTATAAGGCGTTAATTGTTTTTATATTGAGTCGTTATACGGATTATCTGTCATTCTCTGTTGATAGTTGTTGCGGCATTGGCTGAATCAACGGGTACGTGATGAATCTATTAATTTGTATGAGATTGTTAAGAAACAATGTACATACACATCAACATGGATAATTTTGTCTTGTCAACCATTCTTGTATCGTTATCATCACAGAAACACATGTTCTGCCAGTATCACAATTTCTCATAGATTAATCAGTCTCTTCTCCAGTAGGGTCATCTCTAACCGATTGCTACCCGACAAAGTAAATATCTCTATCAACTCGATGCGCTGCATAGATTGCGGTGCAATCGCCAATCGCCGATATACCGACCCTAAATCCCGATCGTGGCGATTCTCGATAAGCGATACGTAAACGTTCTCGATTGTCTGGTACCGTTCGAGGGGGACTATCGTTAAATTATCGCTCACGTTTCGCTACTGACGGCGCCCTAGTATTATGGTATTGCCAGGATAGTCATAGCTTTAGTTTTAACGGCAACCGACAGTGACACAGGCGCGAATGTTGTGAATTGTGACGTCAGTGACTCATACACCATGTTCGTGTATGTTTATGATCTTTTCTATCACGAGGCGTGTAGATTACGAGGCGGTGGTGTTAACAGGGCAATGTTCATCTGTTGTTTCCGAGTCTAAATTCAATCTCTTCACAACATTTATTTTGCTGACATTCTCTTTCACTGAAGAACTCATAATCAATTTGGTCCTATCCAATTGACCGCTACACTGTTTTATTTTAGAAGTATAGACTGTAATGCACGTTTGGCTTATTTTGAACTGACTTACCAAACTTGACACTGAACGTGTAGGTTGGATGGTGCATAAGAAGTGTTGCCCATCCCATAACCAAGCCTTGCCAACCAAGCCTTAGTCGCATCCAAAAAGAAGGGGTGCCGATGCCGTTCTACTCTGGGACCACACAGGTCGGTTTTACTTTCTACCAATCGTCTCTATACATCTATTTACTTTCGTTTCCAAGCACAAATATCGACAGTCAAAAAAGGAGATCATTTGTAAAACGGCTTTCGCTGGCGACTTCAATTGCGTTGATTTATTTAGGTACTGGTTACTTTCAATGTGTGGTAAACTGCAGTTTGTTGGTCAATTAAGGGTATACATATGGTTATCCATTTCCCCATTTATCATTGAACAGGTTTTCATTCAACTGTTAATCGAAAGATTGGCTATCGTTCCTTCTGCTTGCTTGCGCCTCATTTAGACTTTATGTAATCAAAACTTTCTTCATTTATTTATAAACAGTTGGATTTGCAAGAGCAGACATTTGCCTGTTTTACTGTACTGTGATTACCATCTACCCACCATGTGCAAAAATGGCGTTATCCCCCCCTAGATCTTTGGTGGCACGGTCAATGGGGGAAGTCCAATTACTAACGGTCACGTGGCACACACGACGACACAAGCTATACATTTCCAGCTAACCTCGCATCGGTTTTTCGTATAATCAGATGTCAGCTGGTTATGTATAGCTTGATTTGTAGCCTTGCGTACATTAGAATATACACTCATTTACATCGAATTCATAGAAAATGTCAGTGTTATTCCAAGCATATTGCTACCTATTTGCATTCTGTGATCTTCACTGTTATGCAACACCGATTAATGTCTGTAACGTTATCTACTTTCATTTACTATGAACACAGATTTATCCATCTCAATTTTAATTGATGACCAATAATATCCAAGTTGTCTATAGTTAACTGTATCTAAGTATCACTCTGAAGTCTTGAAATAAATTACAGGTAATTCAAATGACACTATTATACAGAATTAAGTCATTGATTTTACTTTATGTCCGAATTATGTAAACTAATGTAATGTATCAAAAGCATGCGTTGTGTAACAGTGGCGGTTACACATGTTGGTTAATAAATCGTCCTTGGTAATGGGTTTTCGATGTTACGCGTCGGTGTAATACGCGCCCTCCTTATTACTCGAACAACAATGTTTGTCGACTTTTCAGTTGTGGGCGGATACGCTAAAATTGGCTGGAATTATTATGTTACTGTAAAAGCATGAATGGTGTGTTCCTTCAGAGTTAGTTTCGAAAGGTTGATGTTTTTACGAACTTTAAAAGAAACGTAGCATCATTACGAGCAAGCAAAGAAAAACAGAGTTAAAATCTATTTTTTCAAAATCGACGTAGGTAGGTCGATTTTGAAAAGATAGATTTTAAACCTGTTTTTCTTTTTACGATACTTCGGGTGTTCTAACTACAGGCTTAAGCTTATGTTATACTTTTTAAAACAATTGAATCTTCCGCATTTTGATCGAGTAGGTAGCTAAATAACTTGACTTTTTTTATAAAATATCATTTAATACCAAGTAAATGTCATGTTTCCTAGAATTTCTAAGATTCACGATCTTCCCAGTTTCACGGCTACATTTACACCGTTACATTTATAGACGTCACGATGGTTCCGTACCTAAGGAATTTTATTATGTGGGCGAGGGCAATTTGTTCGACGGTCTGCCAGATTGAAAATTGTTTGAATTAATCATTGTGATTACTGGCGACGTGGTCAGGTGGTCCACAATACAAGCTGTGTACTGGTATTTTGTGTAAGCGAGGAGGGTATTCATTACTTCGACATTTACTGTAGTTTAAAATCTAATCATTCGTATAATCGGCTCAATCTTTTTAATAAAAAAACACGCACACAAAGAGAGAGAGAGAGAGAAAGTGTGAATTTAATATGTGTTTTAAATACAGAGCCACCTAGTATAAGTATTTAGACAAGTTGTCACCATCCTGAATTTTTATTTTGACCTCTATCGGCTTTAGCACCCTCGAAAAACATGGAAACGACACCCATGATACAAAAATTGAAAATGTGCGCAGCCGCCATCTTAGGTTTTCATTTTGACCTCTCTATTGGGTTCAGGACCCTCGAAAACCATGAAAACTAACTCTCGCAGAGATAGAAAATCGCATGGAGGGGGCAATAACGCTTTTTCGAACTTCGATACAAAAAGTAGGAAACCTTAAGCCTTTGTTCTTGCGCCTGATCACTCTCCGGTTGTGTCGGATTGTCTTCCCATGGGACTATGAGAGTTAGGGAAGAGTGAATGCACTTGGGTCTGCGAACACACTTGTGTAGGTACTATAATAATCTCCCGCGTAGATGGCTAGTCTCCGCTGAGATTAGCTGCCATAGCTGACAGTCGTTCTGTAGGACTATAGATTTAATCAAATCAAAATGGTTGATCACCGCAGACTGTTAAAGTACGGAATCAGGACATTCTTGCGCTCAAGTGTGAAATTTTCGCGCAGCGGTTTGTAAGCAGAAATTCTCACCTACCTGACATCTCATTTTAGTATCTAACTCTCCATGTTCATTATTATACGTGTTAATGTGCAAGCGTCAAATACAAGCATATCCGGTTTAAGTCATACGTTTGACAACCTTACTTACACAGTCGATACTAGTTTCTTATACACACAATGTACATTGTACATACATTGTCAACATTCTAAGTAACAAGTAACATTGCCTGACCCACTTCTAGCAACGTATTTATACATCTCTATAATTACATAGGTCTATCGAAACGCCATTACAAAATTAACAATTCAATTGTATCTCAATTTCAACAGTCCAATACTAATAAAAAGATATTGCTCTAGATATTGTGTGGAGTTAAAAAGCGGCCAAGTGTGGGTCGTACTCGCACACGAAGGGTTCCGTACTACCGCACAATGTGTAGCACTATCGAGCAAAAAACGCCGAAACTGTACGTTTCTTGTCCCATTTTAACTTTATTTTATTTTAATTATTTTTTGTTATAACGGCCATACTAGTACACACTCTGTGAAAATTTCAAGTGTGACAGACGGAAGGACGGATGGCCAGCGGAGCCTTCATAATAGGGTCAGCTAAACCCTAAAAATTCGATTCAATTCCATTTCAAATCTAGTCAGATTCTATGGAATCCAATCGATTGGTTACAATGCAGTTTTCGAGTTGCGATTCGACGCTTGACTAGAATACTAATTTATTTGGATTTGATTATGTAAACAAAAACGGAACCGGCATCATTCTTTATTTGTTCGCAAATTGAATCAATTACGTATTGATTACTTCACCGTGAAATCTGTGGAAAACAATTGCTATAGCCTTTTTTTGGGCAATTACTGTATTGTTTATTTTTTTGTCTTCTTTTATTATTATGTCATTGTTTTCAGCACGAACAAGCCTGAAAGCTAACTTCATTTGTTTATGTTTTATTTCATAATTCAAATGATCGCCCGCTATAGTCGGATGAAGCCAAACTAATGTTAGTTTACGGATATTTTTTCCTACAAAGGAAAACTCTTCTAAAGGTCTCTCTAATAAGGTTTTTGTTGCACATATCGAACAGGTTATATACCTTATAATAATATGTTAAGGTACTGTTACTTAAAGCCGTCGGCGTCGTTTGAAACATAAACCCCTTTATTTACAATCGTTGCTTAAAGTAAAATAGTATTAGCAACTGTTTAACCATAAAGGAGATGTTTTATATTGGCCCAGCATCATTTACGGTATATAGATAAATAGGGAATAAAAAAAAGGGTTTTCATAAAAATTAAAATAAATAAATTTGAATAAAAGTACTGGCGTACAGAAATGATTATTTGTGAAGGTTTTTAATAAGACTAGACTTTATGGTCGCCATGACAGTTGTTTGACGACTTTGACAGTTTGACTTGGTCTTTGTCTGTTTTCTTTCTTGTGATAACAATCAAATGTCATTGTCATAATGACAGCTCGCATATTGCTGATCCGCCATGTTTATTTTGTGTTGCTTTTCTTGACCAAGTTAATTTGAAATTAAAAACCTAAAAACGAAGTCAAATTATAGAAAATTAACATTAAAAAAGCGGTTACTGTATTGTATAGCAATATTTTCATTACGTACATAGTGCTGGCCCCTAACTTTCAGCAACATTTCTGAATAAACCCCAATATGTCGTGAATACCTGTTATGTTTATAAAATACACGTTTTATGTTAGATTTTATAGACTAGGCCATCACCATTTGAGGCTAGTTACAGATAATGTGTTTTTGTACTTAACTTTTACTAGCGTCGTATCTCGGCGAGAGACAAAGTAAAATCCTAATCATATTATCCTGTAGGAATCGGAGAGAATATCTGAACCCTCCCCGCTGCACATCGTATAGAAACGTGCACATACAAAACTGGACTTGGAAAACATTTCAATGATCACAGGAAACCACTGCCTGTCTTGACATAGCATAATCACCTTATAATATTTCCACTGCTAGGACACAGGCATCCTCTTAGTGAGAAAGAGTGGGCAGTAATCCACCACGCAGGACCAGTGCGGGTTGGTAGATGTCACATGCCTTCGAAATTATAGTTCTAGGACATGCCGGTTTCCTCTCGATATGTTCCTTAACCGTTTTGAGGGCGGTGGTGATGAACCTGTCTTGACTTACCTAATTATATTTATGTAAAAATACTCTGCACGAAATTCTCGGTAGATGAATAATATTACAGGATTCTTCTTACGGAAAAACACTGCTATCTCCTATCGGTAAATCTCTTGTTCTTTCGAGGACCAAGTATTTAATACGCATTATTGTAACCTACCTAATTGATATTAATCACAAATCTAGGCCAGTGGTTATTATCAAATCAGAGCTTATAGTCTTAAAATGTATTCTATTCTTAACTTAATTTTGCATAAGGCAGACGAGTTTGTCACGAATGCACCATCAAATCAAATGCTTGGCTCGTAAAACGTAAGTGGGTCACCCACCATCTTCGCTCTCAGGCCTATTTGTTCGGTTATACTGCTTATATATGATTATGTATAGGGCCGGTGGATGGTAATGCGAAACGATAATTTCATATTCTGGGTTTACGTAAGTAGGTAACTATGCGTGTCAAGTATTTATCACGATAGTTATGGTAATAGTATGTAGCGGTATCTACAACGCCACATGCGAACGACGCATCATAGTGACGTCACGCAAATCCTGCATCTCGCAAGCAGAGTTTACCGCGCAATTAGCGTAGATACAATTTCCCGACATCGGTCGTTGGGCAATTGCCCGCCAGACACAAATCCCGTCTGCTTGGAGGATCCTCCATTTTCTATGGAGGACGGGTGAACTTTACACCCTGTTCCTCATACCTCTAAAATTACTTATTTATCTTTTTGTTTTAAATTGCTATTGAAATTTTATTCAGATATTACAGGGACATATAAATATACTTACATAAACTTCTTAAAATAATAATATTGATATTTGATATGTACATTCATATATGTACAAGAAGCTCACCATTTTTATACAGGTACAGTCAGTTACAGCAATTAGCTGACCCACCGTTGCATAAATGGATAAGATTTTTTAGACCTATTTACCTATTGACCTTTTTTAGAACTATTTTAATTATTTAAGACCTGTATTTATGATGTATACCTATAGTCCACACTAAGATGATTTGATTTGATTTGATTTTTGATTTAGAATACCAATCGATAGAATTTTATAATTATTTTATATAAATAAAATATAAAATAATTATTAAATCCCCTCACTCTCACTCCAATCACTCATCTTTTCCATTTTTTCGTATTTCTTAAAAAAGTAATGTTAAGTAACACAAATTTTGAGACTCCAATGCAAGAAGATTAGAACTTTTTTAGGGTCATATAAAAGCATTATGAAAGATATTCCACTATCTTCGAAAAAAGTCGAAATTACTTCTAATGATCACGCAAAAAGAATACATACATCTATCAAACAGCTGTTCCAATAAGAAATAAAAGGAACAAACCTAACCGTACTACGCATCGAAGAATGTACATTCCTAGCTACACTTTGAACCGGCATCGGAAAGGTATTGGAGCCACGAGGAACAAACCGTTCTAA
This sequence comes from Apamea epomidion, assembly GCA_947507525.1. Classification (NCBI taxonomy): domain Eukaryota; kingdom Metazoa; phylum Arthropoda; class Insecta; order Lepidoptera; family Noctuidae; genus Apamea; species Apamea epomidion. The sequence continues at coordinate 7,441,800 of OX382238.1, read as the reverse complement.
CGTACTATGCGGTCGACTTGTACATGTAAATGCACGCCTTATCGCCTTATATATAAGGACAGAGCACAGAAGACCAACCTTTAAAATGAACGGAAATAAAACAAACCTACAAACTGTTTTTGATTCGAGAGCTCCAGTCGAACTTAACTTTAAATTTTAAAAAGTTCAACGAACTATTTTCACTAGGTACTAAATTAAATAACTAACTAGCTATACAGCTATAAGTATCTAAATAACTTACTGTGTAATAATAATATATTAGCATTTTAATGTTAATAATAAAAATGTAAAAGAGGGTTATATTCATATACCAATTACAGTGCCCACACACTGGGTGATTAGTGTGATTACTGACTATCAGTAAAAATCAGGCTCTAATATCAGGCCTGCCTGTGTTGTCGCACCCTTTGGCGGGTGATGCATTTTCCTTAAGCTGCGATAGTGTCCTGCTGATTTGCATTTATTTTGGCTTGTATTCGCCTACTGTTATCAGCCTCTGAACTTTCCACTGTAAACTAAAATATCGCTTTCGTCACTATGCTCGTTGTCGATTCGAGACCAACTTTTGTGTCCAATTCGTAGTTACACACAATTGCACGCACGGCTTACAGAGGACATTGATGTTTTTGCAATGCTCTTTCCTCCTTTCTTACACACCGTTGATTCTTCCCGATCATTTTTTTTCTTTCTTTTTCTTTTTTTTTAAACGTTGCCCCACACTAGGAATAACTCCTGTATCGTGGGTGCGTTTAACATTTAAACTCACATTCACAAACAGCCAGACCCGGAACAGCTACCTAACAATACAAATATTTGTTCCGTGCGGGAATCGAACCCGCGACACGCAGCGCAGCAGTCGATCGCTCAGCCACTGCGCAAAACCAAAATTTTGTAACTAGTGTAATTGCCGACATTTAGATACAATCCTGAGTTGCTTATTAAGGATAGAGTGGACATTCTGTATCAATTCTGTCCCATATCCCAACGATATCGAGTTCAACTTAGCATATCGTCCAGGAAAATCGCAGTACGGGGTTAATCAAATATCTAATGAATCAATTTGCGATCTGAAATGTTCCTAGCCTTTTATGTGGTTGAGAGATAATAACGTAGTTAGAACATTTTGTTCGTAATTGTATTCAATGACAAAATTAGATGTGTGATAAGAGTAATTGATTCTTTTGGTATAGAAAGTTGTATTGCAATTTGAATGACGCTATTGTAATAGGCTGTTTTTTGTAGTGTTTAATAACTAGAATAAATTGGTATGCTAAAAGGTATTGTTAACACCGAAGTGGATGTGAAGTAGCTGAATAACAAGATTGCAATGCTTGGATACTGTATGAAAAATAATTATTGTGATCTGATAACTTTTGTATAAAGAAAAGATCCAACTGTAGACTAACCTAAAAATTTTTAGGGATCTATTGGGAACATTAGTAAACGAATACAAGCTATCGCCCAGGTGGAGGTCGGAAATTGATGCAGAGGATCGTACCACCGGGATAAAAAGCGCAAACTGTGACTATAAATTGCAGCACTTGGTTCTGAACCGGCGCCAGCGTAGAAATTTTCGTTAGTTATAATAAAAAATTTGCTGTTCCATATATTTTTACAGCGTATGTATGTGCACTTTTCTATTTGTTTTACTTTTCTATTAAACAGCAGATTTTTTTTATAACCGACTAAAATTTTCTACGCTAGGGGTCGTCGATGACCCTGCCACCCTAGTGTATATCCTATCCCAGCTCATCGTATATCCGTGTGCCAAATTTCATCCAAAAACCAGACTGAGTTTCTTTCGCATAGATTTTCATAGGCAGTAAAATGTTTATGTAAATCTATACTGAAGCCCAATCAAAGCAAATGCTCACCTCTTCCAATACATCAAAGTTAATCTAGATTCGCACTAAATCTTATCTAACAATATCATCCTCGTAATAAATCCTCCAGTACAAGCTAACCAGTGTACCTGCTACGGATATCGATTACATCAAATGAATCATGACATAAATACACGGGGGACTTCTATTTCTCCGCGGCCATACAAAATATTCCCGATTCCCGGGATTATGACAGTTTGTTCACAATGGTTTATTTATACGTAGGAAGTCTTGTCCTTTGAAACGATATTTTCTTTTTGTGTTCACGGTTGTCGGTGTAAATTTTATAGAAAATAGAGTACTGTTAGAGATTTTACTGGAATATTTTCTTTAAAGTAACATCAGCTCTTCTCAATTGAATTTTGCAATTTCTTGTACTAGTCCGTGATTTCAGAAAATACTACTTAACCGCTAACAGCAGTCCACTGCTGGATTCTCCAATTGCATGTCATTTAGCTCGATTCTCGGCAACTTTCATCCAGCTGCTACCAGCTACCCTGCGAAGGTCGTCGCTCCACCTAGCCTGAAGGTAAGGCCTTACGTTTGTGATTTGCGCTTTGCACTCAAGAACACGTCTTCCTCAACGGTCATCGGTTCTACGGCTGATATGGCCGGCGTATTACCACTTCAGCTCCATTCAGTGGCCATTTGTCAACAGCTTTCTTTGCTATTTTGCTTTTTTTGCAACTGTTTTTTTCTCTGTCGGATCACCTCCGAATTCTACTCCTAATCTTACTAAGTATCACAGAGATTGATTCAACGAATCAATGTTATTTCTTATTTGAGCTGTGCTACTAAGTTCCCTTCTGAAAGATAAACTCTGCTATATACAGGCTGATTTTTTAAAGACCAGCCAAATTTAAGGATGTGGTACAGACCATCAAACTGAACAACTTTCTCCATGGGACCAACATCGTAATCGCGAATAAAAATTCAGCCGTCCCATACATTTAGGTCGAGTAGGTATTGAAGTTTTCTATGGGACAGTTGATAAAATTTTCGCGATTACGCTATTTGTCCCATGGAGAAAGTTGTTCAGTTTGATGGTCTTTACCACATCCTTAAATTTGGCTGGTCTTTAAAAAATCAGCCTGTATGCACAAGAAATCATGCAAACTCTTGTTTATCAATTTAGCTCAACACCATAACAGCCACCATAATTAGTTCAATAAAAACAGTAAAGATCAGTGACACAACATCTTACCATAACAGTACGTCAAGTGCAACTTGCAATAAAACTATACTTCTCCCTTTAACGTCCGCGTCTGGTCCAAAATAGCCTTTATAGTCAACTTATACTGAACTTATAGTCAACTTGTAGTGAATTAAACGACGCCTACGTAGTTAGTAATGCCGTTCTATAAATTGCACTTCGTTATGCTAAGTCGATAGGCAGGTGGTCTGCCTGCTTACCTGGGAACTGTGATGAATGTATGCGTGTTGGGTTGGACTGAGAGTCAATGAATGATGGGAGAAAGAACCGTTTTGACTCTGCGTACAACAGAGGTGCTTTGCTATACGCAGAACATTTTGAAAATACCTCTGGGTTGTAATTGAACAAGAAGTTACACTATGAAGCTGTAGCTCAAACTTTGTGGATGTAGGTAGGTAAAGCCATGGTAGATGGATAAGCGTTTTCGTAACCATGGTTAAGAATCCTGCAACAGTATTAATTATTTCATTCCCCATATCCTGATAGAAACAAAGTTTTGAAATGCCGTTTTTAGTAAATTTATGTCCAATTATTTCTAAACATTTGTTTTCTCTTGCAGTTTAGACGTCAGACACTGTTAACCGTTTTGTATATTCCAAGCTACGCCCATGCATTCGATTAAAGCATTATAGTCTTAACTTGCATATTTATCGCACGATTTATGTCCTAAGTATCATACTGTTATTCGTAAGACGCTTATTAATTACTTCAAAACAGCTAATACGAGTACTTAGTCCAAGAATTCCAATAAAACACGCAATCCGTGCCACTGCAACTAAATCGACGATTAACGTTCGTAATAAGGCAATATATTTTTCTACTTTAAAATTAATCGTTTCCATATTTTCAATCCCAGCAATCCTAGGGAAACTTGGTAAATATCTCCCGGAACAATTAAAAGAGAACGTATAAATCCTTGCCGAGGAACGGGTAACTTACAGAATAGTCTATTAAAATTGTCAACTAACGTTTTTCACTTAGAACCGTATTTATCGATGTTACCCAGGCAATCAGTATGTTTTATAGGCCTGTTTATCTCATGACAGTGGTTCGGCCCGCATCGGTAAACGCACAATGGACTAGAGCTAAGTAATACAGATAATTTATTGTATCTTTCCTAGTTTATTTGCGGTTTATAATTAATTCTCACGGGGTATTATAGTATGTGGAATTGTGATTGTTATTTTCACATGTTTTGTGATGCCGTTACAGATTTGAGTTATAGAGTTACTTGAACCAAGTCCAGTTGTTTTTCTTGTTCAGTAATGCAGGAAGTTGAAGTCGTTAATAATAGAGGAATGTAACATTAAATCTGGATTTATAGACAGGCATGAAGTTAACGTAACTACCATAAAATGAATGATCTTTGAGAAATTGATATTGTTTAAACCGTAAAGCAGTTTTGGAGAAGGTTCATTCGATTCAGGATTTTTTATTTTTTTTATAAAGGATCCACATGGATTATGCTAAACTTTTTTGTAATATGTACTCATAACAGGAGTTCATAACTTTATTGTTAAAACCTGCTTCCGTTACTTTAGATATGTTCCCAAATAGCATTAGACATATTCCGAAGAGATCTGCTAAACTTTCTGCGCAAAGGCACGCCCCTATAAGTCCTTCGCGACACCGTCCAAGAATATTACACAACAAGCGGATCACAGCTGTCATTTTTACATAAGCGCTAGTTTAATTGAATATTCATTTCCGCAAGTCGCTTCCAGTCTTCGTATTATGATTTATAACGACCAAGTTACCATGTTTGGCTATCGCTCTCGATACTAAACCAACTGATTTAGTACCATTGTACTATGCTTGGCTTATTACCATAGCCTCTTCTTGAACAATGCCATGGAACTGTGATGTGTATGCGTTTCAATACTTAGATGTATCTTCCGTACGCTCTGGTCATCTTTTACCATTGCCAAAGCGATTATCAACTTTGACTGCATTGGTGAAGGTTTATTTTTGTTTGATAGCATGATACCAATCGAAACTTGATTTACTGAAGTATTTGATACGGGAAAAATTACTACTAGTAAAAGCGTTTAATGTAGGTAAAATATGCGAGATTTCATTTGCCAGTAATAAATCTATTTTAATACTCTCGATATTACTTGGAATGCTTATTCAAATACTTGGATAATGCATTGAGAGTTAAGATTTATGAATTGCCATGGTAAGTAGTCTCATCTATCAAGTCTATTATATTGAGTAAGCACTAAAATTAATTCCAATATTCGAACCTTTATCAAGGTGCGCTTTAACACTGTCATCGTCTTTCACGTAGTCTTCAGAAATTTGGTGACTTGCTATATTAATTGGGCTGCTATCTTCACTCACAGCATCTGCAGTATCAGCTTCTGAACCTTTGAAGTACAGATGTACTTGCAGCTGATACTGCAGATGCTGTGACGCTACTGTGACTTGACTTGTTAAACCAGAAGGTATACGAAGAAGTGTTAAGGCAAAGATTTGTCTTAACACTTCTTCGTATACCTTCTGGTTCATCCTTGTCAATAGTTGAATAGAAGGATTGATTGGACAGCGTCTTCAATTTCCTTAAAAGGATAAAGGTAATTCTTAGACATCATTTGGCAAACAATATATTTAATTGCATTCTAAAGACAATACATAACGTCCAAGTCACAAACAAATAAGTTCTTATGTCCCACAATAGCTAATCGTCAATATTTTCGAAAGTGTACTCCAATAAACTATACATCTCAGTGAGCCCTCTATTATTTTCTTAATAGGTTTTGAATGGCAAAGTTACGAAATAATCTGTAAGCAAATTTTTTGTGGAATTACATAATAATAGATTAGGCGTACCATTCTTGGTTGAGGATTTTTAGTTTTTATCTGCTATTGTAGGTACCGGGGTCATTACAACTTTGGCTGATTTTACTGTTTGCGGTTTGCAGTTCCGTTCGAACGTTATTTGGTCTGCGAAGTTTATGTTTTCTGAGGTTAGTTTTCGTTTTACGAGAACTGTAATATTGAGGCAGGTCATAGTTACAACAGCTGTCGTTGATACTTTATTGTTCATACACATTTACAGTTCATTGTTTTCCTAGTGGGTTGTTTTGCTCTTGTACTTCTCTCTCTTTTTCATTCACTCTCTGATTTGCTATAATTCTTAATACAGAATCTTTGTGGGATCTCAATGCCTGTTAACTCTTGCACGGGATCAAATTGCAGCTTGTAAGGTCTGCTGCTAGTGGCGCTCCCAACCATCACGATTTAATTTAAGGATTTACGATTGTAATTATTATTATTTTTTTTTTTTTATTATTATTATTTTTAATGATATAAACTAATGCTTGACTGCGATCCCGCTTGATGGAAAGCAGTGATGCAATCGTTGATAGTAAAGCGCACTAATTTATTATGAGCCTATTCACTCTAGCCTTGAAGACACTTAAATTATAATCGGACGGGAAGACCGCTGCAGGCAATAGTTTGTTATTTAGTAGCAGACAGGAGAGCACTGATGACTATTCCCTTAACATTATCCCTTAGTTACCCTTAACAACACCTTTAAGAAGCGGGTGGCCCATGTCTTGCTATGTTTATGAGACCAATTAGATATTACATCGTTAACTTAAATGGGATCATTTAAAGGCGAGTTTATAAATAGTTATAAAACTTAACAACCAGATATTGCCTCCTGGTAAATAATTGTAAATGGACCAGGTATAGCAACACTATTAATTAAGACATCGTAAAATCTGTTGGACCAGATTGCTTATTTCATTATTTCCCATTTGAATTCAAATACCAATTTATAAGTTGCAGGAAGAGGCTTGCAATAAAATTTGCTGACAGGTGCCGATTATAGGGTTGTTCTTAATAATTATTAGGTACTAAGATTAAATCTGTACTGGACTCCGTCATTTTCGCAATGCAATTTTTAATGAACCTGCTCTATTTGTATTATTACGCAATGTTAACAGGAAGTAGTTTACGCAAACATAAAATAAATCATTGACATGCCGTTAGTTATATTAGGTGTACTAAGAAGCAAGACATCAGGCATAAACTTAACAAGGTACTTAGTTCCCGGTTAATATAATACAATAGTTCCTTGTTAGGAACGTTAACTAGGCATGGCATTTTGTTCACGGCAGTGCAAACATTCGCTTAATTTTTTTCGCATTCTTGAAATTCTATCGGAGCAGCCCTATTCAGTGCAGTTAGCGCAGCGGGTGGCTGTCTGAAACTGCCTCCAGTAAGGTTTCTTTCACAATTGTAAAATGGATCTCTTGTTTCGATTAGATACTCGATATCGTAAGCCCACGTTTCGGGTGCTAATTATAGCTATCGGTTTATAGGCTTGGGGCGAAACGAGGGCTTTGAAAACTGCAATAGATAACCGATTGTTACGACCAATTGTCGCTTTATGTTTGCGTTCTGCCAACTGCTACTGTTGCAAATATTGTTTGAGAATGTTGTTTCTGAGCTTTCAAAATTATTGAGCCTATATTTCAGAATAATGAAACGAGAGATCAAATCTCGGGAAATTTAAGCCGCAATTGTAAATATACTTTGACTCTTAAGGAGCTCATTAGAATTAATAGGAACATAGCTAGTTTCAACAATGATAATGCTTAAAAAAACTATTGTCTGTAGCTTTTGTTGACTCCGAACAGTTTAAATAAAACATGTTCGTAGACCTAATTTAAATTCAATTTATCGGCACATCTTTCTCTTGTTAGACAGCTAAGGCTGGCAACACACTGGCTGTGTGGACTTCAGAGGGAAGTGTACATGAACGACTGGGGCTGTTAATGATCCACACATCAATCTCTCCGGCAGTCCCAGACAGCTGAATCCGAAAGCTGTCGACTGTTTGAAACTTCGCAGTTGTAAAATGCATTCTGAAGAAGAAGCATTATTGCTTAGTTTCCTGTCTGGGAAGATTTAAAAGGAAAAGTTCAAACGCGGTTCTACAGTTGGCAATTTGAGCAGATGTTGTTACTCTTCTAATTTAAATTTCTCGGCTGTGTAAACTTTATTGTATTTTTATTTAAATTAATGATCTGGAGCAGACGATTTCGCATAGACATGTCAATACAAAGCAGTTTAAAGTTAACTATTCATTCGAATCAGAAGTAATTTAGCAATCTAACTAACTCTATTGTTCTCATGTAGAATAATTTAACTTGACCTCTTTTCTTAGTTGCTTGATTGCTTAAATATCTCACAGTAGTCTTCTTTTATTTGGTCTTTATTTCAATATTGTAATAAGCAAATTATGTTATTATAGTCATTAAATGTATGTAACTAAAGATTCATTTCACCTTGATCTGCCAGTTGTAGGCGCAACCGCATCATTTTGGTAATATCAATAAGTATACACGCTACGAATACATTGACCTTGTTTAATAGAGAATGTAATTATGTTTCACTTAATATAATTATAGGGGTTTGCGATACAAATATCTATTGAAACGTCTATTTGGATGATTAGATAAATTGGTATCATCTTCTATTAATCAAACAGCATCTTTATAATTATAACGTTTGCGAAAAATCAAATTCACTTATCCATCTGCTCACCTTTTCCCAACTATGTTAGGGTCGGCTTCCAGTCTAACCGGATCAAATTCACTTAATTTGTTGAAACCACACATCCATCGATATTCTAATTAAAATCAATGATATATGCAGATAGTTTAAGACACGGTAATTTCACACTTGATTAAATTCAACACCTGACAGAATATTTGATTCTGTCAAACCACACGTTACTTTGTATGGCACGAACTATGAAAGCGTAAAAGCAAAAGCAAAACCATTATCAAATCATTAATTAGTTCCAGTGACATCCACTACTAATATCAACTTTCTTGATACAGGGTCAATCTACCGAGAAATTGTGATGAGTATGGTAAAAAGTACCCATATGGTGTATGGGCACCGTTCAAAGATGCGATTCATAGGCGTATGAATGGTAGCATTACGTGGGCAGTATCACTTCCGTGTCCGTGCTTCTGTGACTTTTCAATCGTACAGACTGCACAACAAGCTACTATAATCTGTCAAATTTATTTAATAGAGTTTCAACTTTATCGCTAAAGCATTAGGTTCAAGGTTGATTGGGAAAATTTGACAGTTTCGGGTAGCTTTATGTGCTGGCGTCTGTACATTCTATGCGTTGTTATTGATGCGATCTCATCTTTAACATCACGCCTGTATTACCCGAAGGTTTAGCCAGACTGCCAGAAGTGTAGCTATAGTACAGCCACATTTTGGTATGTTTCTAGTAGCCGCAAGTTCAGTTTTAGATTCCCGGGTCGGGCAAAGTGTTATTGGTTTTATCCATCTGAAATTTCTCAGTAGCGGCCGGAGTTTAGATTTGTGTTTGATTTAATGGCAGTAGGCTCGCCACTATTACATGGGACTTAAACATCTCATCTTTAGTGTGTGCTGAATCTTGGTTTTAATACCAGAGTCAAAATAAAAACAAACTATTTTGTTACTTCCGTAACTACCAAATCGTGCTATCGAGTAAGGACCAAGGTCCCTTTTCTCTTTCAATAACAAACACAGTTTCGTACGCACTCTGACCTCAATGCAGCGTAACCGCGAGACAGCGAAATTGTAGCAAAAAAATCGAGTTTCCGAATTTCACCACCGAGTAATTGTTACGAATCGAATTATCCGCCAGATTTCGGTCGGCTTTGCTCGCGAGTGTGGTTGTGTTTGCGCGTGACTTTCGCAATCGGTGACATTATCGTGTCGTGTCTGGCCAAAAGTTAAACGCCCAGCTGACCTCACGGTTTTGGCTACCCGACAAACTAGATAGTTTTTGTGGAAAAGAAACCGAGTTGGCTAATGCAGCCAGACTGATTTCTGAACAATGTTGCAGACTTTATCCTTGAACATTTTCAAGTTATAATAAAATAGCTCAATTTATACCACTTTAAAATACAGTAAACCATTGTTTATTTCAATCTCTTAAATCCGCTTTCCCTTAATGGCGATCAACTAAAAGCTTTAGCGCCGCTTAGTTCTGTAATGTCCAACGTTTTCGAAATTATATTGCGTTCAATCAGATTTGGTAACTAAAGCAAACTCTAATGGGACAAGAAAAGGCTGACATAAATAAAATGAACGATAGAAAACACGAAACTGTTTAGCTCTGTTTCAACAGTATAGAAATGAAAGATAGAATTTATGCTATTTTCATGAACAGTATAACATTCTTCAGCAACAATAACTTCTTGTTACTAAAGCCAATTGCGCCCATCTATTTGTTCCTTCACCATCATTTACACGCTATACAACCAATGGAAGTGATATCATACCGTAGATGATATAATAAAATGTTCGGAACAACTGCCAGTGTCTAATCGTCACAACCCGATATGGAAACGACCAGTCTGTACATTACTTACGATTTCATTCGAAAAAGATCTTAATCTTTGGCCATTATCGTCTGTATATGTACGTGAAAGGCTATCCGATCTATGTTGGCTTTATTTGGCTAGTAAAATCGAAATTAACTAGGTGGACCGAAGTTTTGAGATGCTTGGGATAGTTTAAACGTTTTTATGTTTGTCAAACAACGAGTTTAACGACGTTTTTTCGTTTGTTACACGTTTTGAGACAAGATAAGAGCAGCTAATCCTTTTTTTTTCTCGTCGGAAACTATATAGATTATATTTTCGGCTTCTTTAATCATTTTGTCGTCGTTTTTCTCATCCTAAGCTTTTCCCATCTAATTGCTAGTGTTAGCGACACTTAAAATAACTGGTAGTGTAGTACCCTCATCTGCTACCAGTTCTTTCATCCATGATATGTCAACTTTCAAGTTTTTTGTTTCATCTACCTCTATAATTACATAAACGCTTTTAATTTCGTCTACCATATACGGTGCTCGATTACTCAGCCATTCGATCATTGCGATCCCAATTTATTTAACAGCAGTGCCACTCTATTGGTTAGAGTCTAGAGTCTAGACAATCAACGGACTTCTTAGCTCGGTTCTTGATAAGAAGTAAATGCTGGTCGTGACGTTGCCAATACCTGTTTCCATTTATGCACGAACATTGACGTGTTACAGATAACGTACCGATCTAAATTCATTTTTTGGACCGAAGTTACGTAGTTGTCCTTGTGTAATGTTGGCAAGTGTTGTAAGTTTTGGGCAATAATCCCTTAAAATTATTTTTTTATTAACACCAAGTTTTATAGAGGAGAAAGCCTGTGAACTGAATATTGATCCTCTGTTTCAGGGACCTGTTTATTAAGTAAATTTGACGTTACAGTATATCAGCGCAAACTGAACTCGCGCATAGTTCCTAGACCTTTATGTAACTGCGATGATATTCCCTTCGATGTAGAGGCAAGCTTAATCGAACAGCCATCTTGGCCCGACAATCGAAGAGAAAGCAATTACCGTGCTTTCACAGACGACATCCTAAATCAAGTCCCGTTCTTACAATGGAAACTCGTTGGGCGTGCATCCGAAGTATTCCGAAGTGCAGAAAGCACCGCTCGTCTCGTGACGGTGGTGTACCGATAACGGCATCATCGGGACCTTGACTGGTCGAAGCTTGAACTTTTATAGACCTGACGATCATTTGCCACGGTTTTAACTGGCTACGGGATTCGATTTTCTGAGAATTTGTATTTAATGAGAGATATTTGTTCGACTACCTCGTTTATCCTGGAAGTCATTAAATGCTTATTTTTTAGATTGAGGAATATGGGGAATTACGTTAACAAGGCAAGTAAATACTCAATCGGAGAGGGCCATGGTGATTTTTTGTGTCTTTTTCTAAGCGAATGCCTGCGTAATATTTTAGTTCTCACTATTTTATTGAGATTATTATTTGCCACCCGGGGTTACGCCAGCAGTTCAACCGGTTCTAATTACAATAACTCTTTGTACTTCATTATTTTCCGTAATTGAATATAATAATATTTTGTCTTCTTATTTAATTTCTGTACCCGCTTCAGCGTATGATATTGCAAAGTTATTTGGTTTTACCGTTCAATATTCTATGGCACTTTAAGGTGTAAGAAAAACCGTTACAACATGCAATTATAAAGAAAACAGTGGTGTCCCTACTTGTTGTCTAAAGACATTTGTCTTCAAGTTTCAAATGTCATTGCGAAGCTTCGAACGTGGGAGATTCACATTTTACCAGCAAATCACGTTCCATGTTTAACGTGATTTTATATTGTATAACGACTATTTCTTGTTTTATTTATTGCAGCTTGTGGCTAGCACTTATTCTTATACCTGATTTTAATCACTGCTTATGGTGCTATTTGGACTGTTACATCAATCTTATCCATATCGAATATTATTAAAACTCGTTGTTTGTTGCCTAACATTAAATAATCATCCCTTTCTTTGATCTTTAAAAGATCAGCAGATATATATTCTACACCTACTTACCGCATGTTGGGACTGATTGTGTGTTTAATATCCACTGTTAGTGCGTCGTCAGCTTTAGTGGTCAATATTTGACTAACTAAAGTGACATACATACATATTTGCTTTAACTGTAAAAACTGCGTCTCATTTTTTATGTCTGATGAAACTCAATATTTTAGTTAAAGTAACAGTCACTCGACATTATGGCTTTTGGAATTTTAAAGTTGGATTACTTATGATTGTGTTTATAGATTAATATTCTTTTGTGTCCATTACTTTCCCAGTAAGCGTCTATTGAACGCAATTAAAATTCGCTTTTCTACCAATATGTCGTTCCACCGATTCCACTGAAATTAGCTCACTAGACTGATCGACGCGTGTCTACATTATTCACTGACTGATAGATTAAACCAACTTCGAGTCACGGTAGCTTTTTGCAGTACCTCAGTGCCCACCTTTATTCCAGTTTCCTTCGATAAAGTAATCTAGTCATGTTAGGTGGTGCCAATTAGCTTCGTTCAGTTTACAAACTTGATTGATGGTAATTAATATTCATAAAGAGAGTTTCGAAAGTTTGTTTATGAATATGAAGTGCTTAATCAACGATAGGTTAGAGGCGATCCTTTTTATCATCGTCATGATTCGATGTGATTTACCGCATTTGAATATTCTTTATCTTTAGTTTAATAATTAATTTCTATAATTCATTATTTCTTTTTGATGACACATGCTTAATCGAGAATCCGCTGGAATATGTATTATGAATTGTGATTATTTGATTTCGAAATCTGATTACACAAATTAATGTCTTCTTCAAATGCCCAAAGACTTTATTCTTACGCCAATAATCAATGAAGGGCGGTGCTCCAAGAGAGTGGACATGCGTGCAAAAAGTGAGCGTTGCCGGTTGATCGAGTTTATACCGATATGTATTCGTATTCGGAGATTTTTTGTCTTTATCAACTGGCTACGTCGGTCTTTACGCAATTCAAACTGGATACTGTTACGTACTTTTAACGATGTATGACATAGGGACTTTGCGGCTCGTCAATTAAGTTGATTTGTGGAAAAAAATGTGAACTGCGTATTTGTGTTTTTGCGTTGAAGTGTAAACTGTCGTTAATTTAGTTGATTGATGGGAAGAATAACGTTTGAATGAGTACAATATTTGTAATATGGATTTTGATATACACGTTAAAATTTAAGATATTAATGCTGTAATAGTGAGAGCTAGCTACTTTCGTTTGCAAAATGGTAAGTTTAGAAAGGTATATTTGCGCCAAGTCGTGAAGAAAACACTGACCATGTTACTGACGGAGTTACAAGACAAGAAGTAGACGCATCGCCTTATATTTTTTTCATGTTGACTTGCCTTGCCAGCCGTATGTCTCAGTATTGTCTGTGCTTGTTAAAAAACTGCTAGCCATGTAAGACCAACTAAAGGACAAGAGAATGGCTCGATAAAATTCCATTTGAAGGAAATGTCAATTGGCCACTTGCTGTATTCAGTTTGCCGACATTACTTTTTTTATTATTGTTCTACTATTTTATTTACTCTTGTATGATTTGCCGGTATTTCTGTGGACACCGGATTAGGAAATTGTAAAAAGGATTGGATGAAGGGCCATTTTTTACTATTTCTTCGTTTTAACTTATTGCCTTATTTGTAGTACCTACGGCAGTTTTCAGTTGTATTTTACGATCTGCAGTGCTATTCTGTAAAACTGACAATCACGGTCCTAGTAATTGCAGTGAAAACAAAGTCTTGATGTTGACAGTCGTAATATTAACTAGTTTGACGACTAATAGAGTAGTAGATATGAGAGAAAAAAAACTTAAAAAAAAACAAGCTTTTATTACTTATTATTAAAAAGGACTAAAAAGTTAAAAATAATTTAAACCTGATAAGAAATAAATAAAAGCGTGTTATATTTTGATGGGACAAGAAAATTTAGAACACAATGTAATACGCTTTTATTTATTTCTTATCAGGTTTAAATTATTTTTGACTTTTAAGTCCTTTTTATTAATTAGTAATAAAAGCTTGTTTTTATTAAAGTTTATTTTTTCTTTTATTTTTGTTTTTAACTTTTTAGTATTTTTGATGCGAGATTGACTACGGCGTAGTTCGCAGCGCGTAGCAGTGTTTTTCCGTTATATGCGTTTACTGCACTTGAGCTACCCGTTCATCTTTAGTCCCTCCCTGGTTACCATCTAGCACCAAAGTACTCGTCAAGACGAATCAAACGAGCCCAAACTCGATGGAGTTATGTCGTTTAATTACCGAGTTCCTATGGCCATCTTCCAGCTCCATCATCAGACCCTGGTTACCATCTAGCACCAAAGTACTCGTCAAGACGAATCATCCCAGCCCAAACTTGATGGGGTTGTGTCGTTTAATTACCGAATTTTTGTGGCCATCTTCCAGCTCCATCATCAGGTACCCTGGTTACCATCTAGCATCAAAGTACTCGTCAAGACAAATCATACGAGCCCAAACTCGATGGGGTTGTGTCGTTTAATTACCGAGTTCCTATGGCCATCTTCCAGCTCCATCATCAGACCCTGGTTACCATCTAGCACCAAAGTACTCGTCAAGACGAATCATCCCAGCCCAAACTCGATGGGGTTGTGTCGTTTAATTACCGAATTTTTGTGGCCATCTTCCAGCTCCATCATCAGGTACCCTGGTTACCATCTAGCATCAAAGTACTCGTCAAGACATATCATACGAGCCCAAACTCGATGGGGTTGTGTCGTTTAATTACCGAGTTCCTATGGCCATCTTCCAGCTCCATCATCAGACCCTGGTTACCATCTAGCACCAAAGTACTCGTCAAGACGATTCATACGAGCCCAAACTCGATGGGGTTGTGTCGTTTAATTACCGAGTTCCTATGGCCATCTTTCAGCTCCATCATCAGACCCTGGCTACCATCTACCACCAAAGTTCTCGTCAAGACGGATCAAACGAGTCCAAACTCGATGGGGTTGTGTCGTTTAACTACCGAGTTCCTATGGCCACCTTCCGGTTCCATCATCAGATGTCATAATAATTTTGCATTGTCATCCGATTTACACATGCATGCAAAATTTCAGCTCAATCGGTTGAAAATATCTGCTTCAACATTAAGTTGCAAGAGTCCACCAGAACATATATACTCGTACATACATACATCGCAAGTTAAATAAAAACTTGTAAAAAACCTCTTACGCCGACCTCAAATGCTTTCGGGCAGGATAATGATCATGGTGAATATTAACTACTTTGTCAGACCAATATCATAACTCCTTTCGTAATAAAAACATGATAAACTAAATTCATTATCAAAGCGAAAGACTCCGTGCATCGTAAATGTATTTCTAAATGGGTTTAAAACATTGTGCCCTAAGCTTTGATATGGTACGTGAACATTTTATGAGTATCTAGGTGCAGTTTTAGTATCGACAGCCCAAATTGAATCGTGCTCTTGTAATCGATCCCTAGTAAGTGTTGCTCGTAAAACTGTCTGATACATCGACCTTGCCCAGGCGTTATACAGCCTGTCTTTTAATTCATTGGTAATCTTTCACGAGATGAAAGTAGTAATTGATATAAACAACTTTGACTTATCATCTGCCTAGACTTTTCCAAACTATTTTTGGGGTTGGCTTCCAGTCGAACCGATGCTGCTGAATATCACTCTTACGAGGATCGACTGCCTATCTGACTTCCACAACCCAGTTACTGGGTAACATGATACCTTGTTAAGGCTGGTTATCAGACTTTCGGGATTCTGACGACCCGTAACAACCGTCAAAGATCCACGAATGAGAGCCGAGACCAACAGCTTAATGTGCTTTCCGAGGCACAAAAGGATGAGACGAAGTAAAGATGGTCTGCCATCCATTGACCGACCGCGGCAACCGTAGCTTAACCTGATCGATCGACCTGTGCGGCTGTTATCACTAAGTCCCTCAACTTTTACTAGGAGGTGGAATTGAAATATCGGTTGTATCATCTGCTTTTTTGCAAAAATGCAATCTTATGAAAATATCAAACAATAGTTGTCTTCTTTTGTTGGCAATAGTTATTTATGTTTTAACTTTAGGATCACGGTCCAAGAGAATTGAAAAAGCTCTTTGAATTAGCTAGACAAATTACTACATCATAATTATATTGATAAATATTTATAAGGTTTTTGTTACAATTTTGTATGTACATATGTAGAGATGAGATGTTACAAGAAATGGATAGAAAATACCAACTAAAATATTAATGATTGGTTAGAAAGCGAAAAACTGAAATTTTCCGATTATTACACAACCCGCCGTAAGTTCTAAAAACGTCCTTCACAAGTAAAACTTCCTATTACAGCCTTCATTTACTTAAAACATCATCTTTGTTTATCTACACAAAAAGCTAGAACCGGCTTTCTTTCACAGTTTGTGCATGTCAATTGACTTTCATAACGGCATGCTGACGACCTTTGTGTTTTTACTCATGAACACTGCATTCCGAATTAGCTGTTTTGTCTGCCCAAACGTGCTATATATTAAGTAGGCCATTTGGCAATATCACAGTGGTTTGGAGACAATGATGAGAATATCAATCATAATTGCGACTAGCCATACGTAATAACGGTATTTTGTGTTTATGTAAAATATTGGATGGTGCATTTTGAAAGTTTTACTGACCGTCTTCAACCGATATTGGTGTCGTTATTGTTTTGCTTTCACGATGTAAGCAAACTTGTCTGTGGCATATAGTATTTCAGTAGCCTGTTATCGTATTTATGTTTTTCTCTTTGTATGACAGCACTATCATTTATTGTTGGTTATCCGTTACATGTTTATTTCTGTTTCTGATTTGATATACCTGCTTCCTACTTTATTTTACGTTTCCTTGAATTTAAAATTTGTTTCATAGGTAAACCCATACCGCACTAGTCGTTCTCGTTCATGAAACGCTTTATCGCAATTATCTCTACTTTAGACACGATTCATATCTTATTCGAAGTCCAAGCTTTTGATGCATTCATATTGTTAGTAATATCTAGGAAAACGTCAAATTGCATCAAGACGTTATCTTCACAATATAGGTAAATCAATTACTATTTCCCTTACTGAATAGAGACGTTAGATATATCACGCTATTTATTTGAATCTGTAGATAAACTTTCGACCAGTATTGAGATCTCAGCAGTCTTACTAAATACATTGTTAGCACAGACTACCAGTGTGGCACAAATCAATCTTGTTTTGTGATCAGAATTCCTATTATATTCAATGCTTATTTATTCAACCTGTTCGTGTTTCTTTGAATGATTTCATTTGGTGTTACTCCCAGCAGCCCACGCGCAGCGAAAGCCGAAAAGAAACTACTATTCTTTTATTTTTTGTTCCGCGTTATTCGTCCCCAACACAGCACCAATCGATGTACACATAAATCGATTTAGTATACAGTTACATCGATTACGAAAGAACGAATCGAGTTGCGATTCTGAGGTATTCGGGTGGCCCAATTTTCAGTAAGTGGGTAACTAGGTGTGTTTAGCGTGATAAATTGCTATTGTTTTGGGTAAAACGCAAAAGTATTTTTTTATGAATGGTTCAGTTGATTTGAGAGCGAAGACTTCACGATAGTAAATTGAAATCGTAAATGGCTTGGCTCAGATAGTTACATTACAATGTATGCATCTGCACGATTATTCTGTATTATCGTGAGATGTGTGAGAATCGTTTCATGTTATGAAGAACAACAGTTAAACCGCCATCGTTTGTGTGATATGGATCCATAAGTTCGTGTGCATCTATGCATAGCTGTTACACCTACTTGAACGACTTAGAGTGTATTTCCAAAACATTATTGAAATTTCGCTATTCAATCAGAAATTGTGATTGAAGGATTGAAGGCACACTACACTAAGATGTTTCTAATGCTTCCCAAACCCAACATATTCCAATAACTTCGCTATAAAATCCTTAAAGTTTAGGTAGTAAGCAAAAAGAGCAGAACGATAACCCGATACAATTCTCGTTTCTCGTAAATATATTAATGATCGATCAGGTTTGATGCCTAGTCAAACCAGTCGCAAGCAACTTTATAGAGACGTGGCGTAACACACGGAAACTAGACTGTTCAACATTAAGATGATTGATATCGTTAATCGATCATCGATGATCAAAGAAACTCATAAAATCGTCACTTTGATCCATAAATTCGTAATTGGTAAGAGCATTATTGGCGCTAAAAGAATAATTTCCAATAAAATTGGAAATAAAAAATTCAGTAAGCCCATGTTCGCACGGACGTAAACATATCACGCACTGGATTTTCAACTCTCGGTGTAAAGCCGAGCGTTGAGAATCCAACACAGCGCATCCCAGCGCGTTAAAAAAACACGCTGTTGGATTTTCAACTCTCGGGGCTAAGCGTTAAAAGTCCAGTATGTGAATAAAAATCGTCGCGGGAAAAACGCGCCCGTGCCAACCCGGGCTTAGCTGAACTAATAAAATGCTCTACATATTGTAAAATCCTTATTACTTACCTTTAATTGACGTAAAGTTTTAGTGGTGTATGTCAAGCAGGTGTCTCACAAAAAAAAAAAAAAAAGAGGTGTCTTCTCACTTAATTGTACCAATCAAGAAATTCCTTTCCACAAATTCTGGACTATGTAAATAAGGATTTGCTACTAGTCTATAAACTTTATAAATATATGAAAGAAACATTACCCAAATATATACAGAAGGGAAAGGGGTACTTGTATTACTCGCTACTAATATGAGCCAATCGAATTAAGTTATGATCCTACTCCTAGACTAGCTGCCACCTGGTATGACTGAAGTTGTACTTAATTCCATTTACTACACATGGCAAAGCTTTGGTGTGAAAACACTTTAAAGTTGCTATTGACCAGATTAGTATTGGACACGAGATATATATTATTTATAATATTTATGACAGAATTATTGAACAATGTAAAGAAACAAGGACACGATAAAAATTATACAGAAAACATGCAAAATGCTTGGCTTTCAGTTAGTATAGGAGAAACAATCAGAATTGCTTAAAAATCAACGACGAATTAAAATAACGAATTTAGCTCAATTTATCTCCATTTTACTTTCAATCGTCGGCGTCGATTAGATTCCAATACATACATCAACATAACAAAATAAGAAAACTGACTCCAAACAGCCCTGCATTCGCTTCCACCATACACATACAACTTTTAGCACACTTGCCAGATTTTACAACTTTGACATCAACCGGGACTTTACGACCATCGTCCTAAATATTTCAACCCTATTCCTAATAATTTCATGACGTAACTGTCGTACCACCAAAATTATTGTCCAATAAGTGAGTCACGTGGACCGGTTCCCACACCCACTGGGCGCCTACGCAGCGCACCGAAGCGTTGACATCACTTATACAAGGGTTGTTGTGTTACACTTGTTTTTATTTGGTTTCTTTATGTTCATTAATGGTCGTGGTATTCATGCTCATTAATGTTTTAAAGCATATTTCTTATTATATACCTCTTTCTTTTTTTCTCCTCCTTTATCATAAGTCCTTCAACCACCTTATTTGCCAAAGCAAAATTCCTTTAAAACCACTAAATGGAATTTTATATTAGTCAAATAGCTTTCTACATTTTATTACAGGACAATCTAGTTATACCCTTTTTAAATATCAGAATCAAATCCGATATATTAAAGTCGGTTCACTTCCAAAGAACAATGAGGCAATCCTTTATTCTGCATTCTGTTTCCATGTAATCAATTAATGACAACCTATGGTTACATACATTCCTTGGTCTGTCTCGACATGTTCCCTATAGTATGGTTAATGTGATTTTGCGTGTACTATAATTTTATTCTTGACTTTTTTATTTTTTCCATTATAAACAATTGGCTCATGGGTCATCTACGTGTGGTTTTTATCGTTCTTACTTATTAACTTAAGCTTTATCATATTATCTTTCAATGTATTCTACATCTAGACGAGATTTTTAATATTTGTTTATATTGAATTTGAATATGTGTGTGATATTAAAATTTTCATCTCTATTTCTCTGTGAGCTTGCATTGTTTGCGATTTGCGATGCTCCATAATGAAACAATGCTGTATAGAAAATTTAACTGCTCATCTAGTATTCAAACCGACCACAATCGATAAATTGAATTACATGAAAGTGTCGTTAATCAAATAAACAGATCGCAATCAATTGTTTTCAATTTCACTGTCCATCTTTGTTTAGCCCGACAGATCGACCACAACAATATGCTATCTAAACAAATATTTAATTGGTATTGCTAATTGTTTACTCGATTCTATTGTTTCCTTGGCGATTCTTTCTCACAATTGCCATTGTGGTTAGACAATGTTGGGAGCTGACCTTAAGGATCATGATGCAACGACTTTTTGTTGCTGTAGGAAGCGATGGGTTCTTAGAACGGTGCCTTTCGATTTAGGTTCTGATTATTGGGAACACTGCCGTATCTTCTTAGTACGAATCTTGTGCCGTGTTTATGTTTGTGATTGTCTGTTGTTACTTCGGTTTTTCATGTGATTTGTTAAAGATTATACGATTTCTCAGTTTTCTCCGAAAATTATGTAACTGCCAACTCTTCCTCTTTATTGCCACAACTATCTTCATCAGCAATAAAATCTATTAACGTGTTAAACTATCACTGCCTTAGCTAGTCACTGCTTTCTCATCTTGTTTTAGTTTTAATGATCGTTTTATCGGTTCATCTATATCACATTTAATTTCTTGTTTCAGATGTACGAGAAGGAAGCATAATTTGAGTAATGCGAACACTTCAGTGTCATAATTTCTGCGTAAGTACAATTTTATGTAACATCCATTATATGCGGTTGTCGATTCGTTTTCAATTCGACACGCGTAGTTAACGGGCTTGAAACTGGTGGTTACTGCTTGATCTATGTTGATGGTAGCAAAAAGATAAGCTGGTTTAGAACTTGAAGTTGTATGAAAAATGTGTATGCGTACATTTTTCATGAGACTACTTTTTTGTCTAATCAGTGAGTGTACGACTCAATTAGATGTGGTTCGTTGTGTGATTGATGTGTCATTAATATTAAAGTGCTTCTAAAATTGTGCACGATAAACAACTTTGCTTTTAGGACATTTTCTTCGTCTTACATGCGATGTAACTGATTGAAGCCTTGTAGACTTTTATTAGTGAAAATAAATTAGAATCGTCTTGCTTGTTAAATATAAAGTAGTATTGTTTTTTCAACGATCGTTGAGGTGTCAGATTGAGAGTGGTGTAAACATCTAATATTCTCACTCATTGACTGATTAGGGAATCTGATACACATATGTACAATATGGACAAAAATTTGTAGTATCGAAATACAAGTAGATTACTACACTTACTATTGAAACCTTAGAATTTTTATTAATTCTAATAGTGATGTTTTTAATACAGTCAGATGAAGACGGTCTGATATAATATTTAACGACAATTTCGGTTTGAAATCAAGTCATATTTCGTTCAGGTTATGGCCATGAAATTCGATGATGTCAGATCTATAAAGATTATTCGGGATTGTGTATTAAGATGGGAAGGTACGACATTGATTTTGACTTTTATGATTTTATGTATTAATTTTATGTATTAATTTTATAGATACAATCGCCTTTACGGGTCCCGTAGCTTCAAGGCGGTTTTTGTCATAATTTTATTTTAATTTTAATACTGTATAAATTTATGTCTGTACAAAGAAATAAACACTTAATTTCTACAAGTGTCGCACATTACATTAACGAAGTTAAAATACAAATTAAGTAAATATGCGGCGACATAATTAAGGCAGCTGATTGGTTTGTATTTATGACCTATAAATATTCTTTAATAATTTCCCTTAATTACCGTCGTCATCCGCTCATTAATTTAATGGCTCTTGTTAACTTAATATTATCTCCACATAAATAATTAGTTTTGATAGTTAATAACCAGTAAGTTATTGTTAAGCTGGCCCATACCTTCTAATATAATGTCACGATATCGTGACGATCTCGTAATCGTATAGATAAATTGTTCAGTGATATATTGCAATGATATTTCAAACGTAGCTACTAGCTATGCACGTAGGGTAGGTAATGGTATAATTGGTATTATTTATGGTGTAATAAATGAAGGTATGATATAGGCTTATGATATCGAATAAGTTATAGAAGATAAAGTCACTAGAATAAAGAGTAAAAATATCAGCAAAAACAAAGAAACGTTGAATTTTTGGACTCAAAAACTGCATAGTCAACCTATATTGTTCCCACTGCTGGGACACAGGCCTCCTCTTAATGAGAGGAGAACTCAAGAACTGAAACATGCAGAATTGCAGATGAGCGGTGTTAAAGACTTAAAAACTCAGCTCGCGAGCACAAAGTAAATATGCCAGAGATACCTGCATACATATCTCTTGTTGACTGTGGAAGTATGCAGTACCTACACATCCTAAGCAGATAATGATAGGTCGCTTTACTGCGCCATGCATACCATTACGTAGGAACTTTTGATTAGCTAAGTAAGCACGGCTGCAATCTTTACATTGGCTAACGCGCTATCAAATACCTTATCGGCCTCAGCTTCCCCGAAATCAGATACAAATGCAACCAATTATGCGTGATTAGAATTCTTTTAAGCAATATAAAATGCAATAAAAATAAAGTTAGGCAAGAATTGTTTGCAAAACTTGTTTAATAACAAATTCTGCTCCAGTTTAGATTAATCTGTGGCTATAAAACTGCTGGGTTTATTGATCGGTTGGTTGTTGCAAGTGAAAACATTATCAGGGTACTTGAAAAACTTGTCTTAAACGACGATATGTTTGAATTTATGAAGTTTTGTCCGCTTTAGGCACTAGCTTTTGCTTACCGTTTTGCTTGGTGCTGTTGTGATTTTCAGAATTCAATTTCGATGTTTATTTGTATAATTGCATTGATCTTTTCTTTAAACTTCTCCAGCTGTATTTCATGTATTTTCTGTATTCATGTTGTTAATCAGAGTTGGTTTGTTGATGTGGTGATCTCGTGTAATTGCATGCGTTTCCTTATTTGGATAGTTCGCAGTATCTACCCTATCATTTTACAAACACAGTTTTGAGCCCCAAAATATCTTTCCGTCCGTTATTGTGCATGCTATAGTCTCCCTAAGTGATGAAGTACACCTACTTATTGCCTGATGATGTCCATTATTTATGTATCATTTATTGTGTATATCTTTTGTTGGATCCTAAATAAATAATTAAATACTCTGCTCCCCAAGAGACAGACAAACGTCTAGTATAGGGGTCCAATCTGCTGTTGTGCACTGTAGATGAGTGAATACATTCATTTGAATATAAGAACCTACATAGGATATAAATATGGCGGTTTGAAAATTATCATGGTAACCAGATGTCCTGACAATATAATGTACCGTCATATTGCGATTGCTTATCCTGTGTTACAAGCCTAGAAACGATAGAGACACAACATTAAAATAGCGACTATATTAGAGAACTTCGCGAAAATTATATCAGCACTTTATTCAACAATTTTATTACAACTTTATCGTAATTCGATTCAAATGCAATCGCATAACGAAATCGATTCATTAGAACGACGCCCACCTACGTCGATCGAAAATCGCTTATTGTGTTGTAATATCGTAATTATGGTAACAATTTGTTAAGTAAACTATATTTTGCATCAATTTAGATAATATTGCTTAGCGTTCTTAGCGTGACCCTGAATGGAGAATTTATTTTCTTTTGGCAAATGGTTTGGGAATAAACTTTATAATTTTATTACGTTTAGTTTAATAGCGTTTGTTAATATCTCGAGTATCATTTTATTGTACCTATCACTTGTGAAACGATAGCTTATTTACCCCTACCATATTTTGTCCAATGAACTCGGCCTATCGGAATCTAAAGCTGGACATAGGCCTCTTCCAGGCTGCGCAATAACGCCCTCCGCATCCAGTCTGTCCCCCGCCTTCCGCATCTAATCTGTCCTCCACCTTCCGCATTCAGTCTGTCCCAGCCACCTTCTTAAGGTCGACAGTCCATCTAGCTGAGGGCGTCCTACACTACTCTTGCCGATAGGCCTTCGACAACCATGGCCAGCCTACTGCCACCCATTTTACCTTAATTTAATATATTCCACATATGTTGCAATAGCTATATGCCGAGTTTCCCCAAGTATATGTGCACGTATATGTATTATCAATAACTAGACATTTCAGCACAGCTCTCAGCCTCTTGAGTGAAGCAATCTACTATCATAATATTATGACTGCAGGCCGGATGTTAGCAATCATCTAGCAATCAAGCTACTTGATGATGCTTCTCGACACTCTTGATGTACATCGGCGTGACTTGACAAAAGTATTTATAAGTTTACAATAATGGATTCTAGATATCTAGGAAAAATCTGTCTGACAATATTGGGGTACTGTTTTAAACTATGCTGATGTAAAAAAACAGTCTTCTACATATAAATGCATTTTGAACTAAAGCTTGGGTTTCTTCAGAAAGCAGTGCCGTTATAAAGCGGCCGCAAAATGACGGTTATTATGAAAATTCATAATTTTCACCGATGTTTTGGTTCGATTCGGTGTAACCCGGCTCCCGCAGACATGTGACGCGACAGTGTGTTGTGACTCAAGTAGAACAATTTCTATGAAAACTTCATGGAAATTGCTCTACCAGAATCCTTTAAAAGGAGCCTTAAAACTTATAGTTATAAAGAACGGTCGCCATTAATGACGGCACCGCTTTCTTTTGAAACACAGGCTTTACTTTAGCAGACGGCTCCAATAAAAAAAAAAAAAAAATACATCATCATTATCACATTCACTTCTATCACAATGATGAGCTTTAATCCATGTTTCGCATCTGTTAATTCAAATGATTGATCAACAGACAGACAAACTATAACCTTTTATATTTAGTTTTGTCAAGGCTCAATTAAATAAATTAGATTGATAGGTAGTTACTTACCTAATTAATTATTTTCGCAATTGATTTTGAAATGGTCAAGTTAAGAGGCGTTAAGTGTAGCACTTACAATATTTTTGTTTATGTGATGCAATCAAGTTAATTAAAAGTTTATTCGATTGCCGCTTTAGTGGAGGCGTATTACTTATTTAATTATGTTGTAAAGTCTGATGAAAGTAATATACAGGGTGACAGGGAAAATCGACGTAATCCTTGAAAGGCGTTATAGGTACTAGATAAAGCAACAAATTTAGTCCAGTTAACTGGGGTTCAAAACTGGATGGTCACCGAGCTGTTTCGGTTCTTCGATTGTTTAGAAATTATCTGACTTGTTACCAAAAATAATTAATTATGAGAAAAAACTACTCCACTCCAAACGTTTAATTGATACTTTTCTGAAAGTTGAAAAATTAATGATCATTTAAAAAAAAATGCTTGCGAAACTTACATAATCTCGGAGATAAAAGGTCTTTAATAGCAACATTTTTATTTTTTAACCATCCATTTTTGACCCCTAGCGCACTGGACTTAATTTGTGGCTAATGACTTCTACTATAACCCCTTTCAAGGCATACGTCGAGTTTCCCTGTCACCCTGTATACATGTGTTATCTTTACTGTTGGACCCAAAGTAATTGACCCCTTAATCTAAACTATGTAATAATAAAGCTGAAGAGTTTGTTGTTGTACGCCGGTCAGATTTGAGAAATTCTTTTTGCAACTGATAGCCCAATTCTTGAGAAACTTTATAGGTTAACATCACGCTAGGAGCCGAGCAAAGAGTCAGAAAGAACACAACAATAGCGCGAGCAGGCGACGCGATGCGACGGGATGAGTCGGGGGAACAGTAAATTTTACGCGTAGGAAGTCGCGGGCTAGTTTGTAATACGATTGATTGCATGAAATGAAAACAGTCGGTCAGTCGGTCTATACACCGTTAAATTTTGATCGTTTTAATCCTTAAAAGGGGTCATTGTACTCATCATTGTGAACCACTTTTACTACGGGACCAACCCTAACATCGTGAAAAAAAATCAGTTCATCCATACACGATGTCGACTTATGCGAACATAAATCTATGGATCAACTGATTTTTTTTTTAGTAAAATTGTTCATAATCATAATGATGTGTACAATAACCCTTTTAACGATTAAAACGATCAAAATTTAACGGTGTATTAGTTAATGTCATGCTCCGAAAAAATATGAATATTTTGTTCTTGTCCTACAGGTTTTTATCAAAATATTGCTCCCAAACGTAAGACAAGTAAAATATACACAGGAAACGTTAAAAGAAAGAAAAGTAGAGCTTCCAATTCCAGTTTCCAATATCTTCGGATGGTAATAAACAAACTCCTCATTTTATATAATTTTATGGTTAGTTATAAACAAAGGAAGCGCGCGCACCTGTCTTCCGTACGCGATGCGATTGCGCAGACCAGCTGTTAGATTGCTAGCGTAAAAAATAAAAGGGTTGCCGTTAAAAAAATATTACGAGGATAAAGCCGATTAAGTGCTGAGATGAAGTTGTTATAAGTTCCGTAGATAATTTTATTGAGTTTTTTATAGAGTTGCAAACTGTTTTGTTCTTTTAGAAACCTGTGCGAGTAATTTCAAGGCTCTTCTTTCGTTCCCACCGCTGGGATACAGGGCTCCTCTCTGTGAGAGGGAGTGGGCCATAATCCACCTCGCGGGCCCATTGCGGGTTGGCGGATGTCACATGTCGTCGAATTTTTAGTTCTACGACATGCCGATTTCCTCACGATGTTTTCCTTCACCATTTTGAGCGCAGTGGTGATGAAATTAATTACACAAAGTAAAGTGCCTGCCTGGGCTTGAACTCACGACCTACAACTCGGCAAGTCGGGACAGACCACTGGGTCGCCACTGCTCTCCTCTCTGGACATAGGCCTAACAGCGATTAACTAAAATGTTTCAGAGATATATTGTCACAAATCACGCAACATAATATATTGGGACTTGTGAGCAAGTCCGGACCAGTCTGTACTTTGTTTTCATTTCATAACTGTTTCCTCGTTATATTTCCATAAGCTTTGATCTTTAACTTACCTCCCACTCGTTTATAATCAAATTCCTGGTATAATGAAGCCGTTTGCCCATACCTTTTCAGCTGTATTAAGTCAGCTATGCCTTACCTCACTAGCGACCCGCCCCTGCTTGGCACGGTTTTTAAGACTTGAAAAAACATGGAGACTTCATAAAGCTTCGGATTCGAAGGGTACGAAACTAATGATGACAAATGAATCTTCCAGAATAAATTGTCTAAATGATGGTGAAAATCATGCGTAGTTTAGACGATCAACGCTGTCTCACAGATAGAAACGAAAAACGACTTTAATTTATAATAAGAACCTATAGATGACTCTTTCTTAGATTTTTTTGTCATTCAGGGGATGGAGATGGGAATATCGTGTCATATATCAATAAAAGCATATTTTATCGAAGGTAGGTATCATCCGGGGTAGCGGGATCGTCCGAATAGGGGTTAAAATGCAAAGTTTCAGGAGCTTTGTACACCTATCTGATTTTTATTACAGACATAATACACAAATTGTTACTGTCGTTACACTCGGCAAAGGAGTGTAGGTACGACTAAACGCCGACAGGACACTTTGCCGACAGTACTCTTCGCCGACAGGGCTCATCAGCGACAAGCTCATCAGCGAAATCGTAATATCATGAGCCTCTTGTAGACTATCCCATACATTACCTTACGACATTAGCTTTCAGATATCAAATCGAATCAGTTTAATAACTTTAATATACCATCTGAAGCTAAATTATTTCCGAACAGATTACGATATAGGTGCACGGTGTACATTATTGCCTTTAATTTCATAGTAGGTACTTCAAATAAGCAAGTACCGCTCGCACCCAACGCGGCCTTTGCGTTTCGTCACAGCAACATTCCTGGGCCGCGGATCGAGTGTAGGGCTGACAAGTAATCTAGGAAAATGTCCAATTCAATGTTGAAATGCCTTGAAAAGCTAAACAATGTGGGTGAATAATGGCTATAAATCAAGGGACATCAAGAAGTTGGGCGTTAACATGGAGGAAACGAAAACGTGCAGTAATTCGAATTGATAAGTTCATTAGTAGTCGTACAACATTCTTTATCCCCTAAACCTATGGGTACCTCTACTCTATTAGCTGATGAACAACTAGGATAAGAATAAGAATATTTTTTGTTACAAAATATATCTTCATATTAATTTCAATTCATACCTGAATAACTTACATGGTTATTTGAACAGTGGAACCCAAAATAGGAACGTAGGTTCTAGGGGGCCACAAATCATCAGTGTCGTTGTCATGATGAGGAATTGAAAATCCCTCCATAGTCTTCTGAAAAACCCACTACATAACAAGTAAATTGTATTGCTAAAGTCACAGTAGACGACAGGGAAAAGATTGCATCTGTTAGCAATTATCTCCTTTCCTTACGCTGCTGGCGACTTTCAGCGGGTTTACAGTGTGTCTTCCATGTTTAATCCTCTAACTGCCTCTTACAACACTAACGGGAAGTGACAGGGAGGTCAAATTCTAGCAAGACGATTATACAATATATTATAGGTACACGTGGGCCAACCCTAATCTAGCGTCGAGTTGTCTCAGCATGCCGACAAACATGTTGATTTATGTAGCGTGTTATTCTAGTTTTGGGAACTTCCAATTAAAGCAAGACGAATTAGTACAAAAGCTTTAAGGTGCGCTTTGACTGTAAATAAAACGTGTGGCTGGTATGCGTAGTGATTGATATATCACTTTATAAGAGTACGTTTGAAGGAGCTATTAAGTAATTGGAGATAAGAATCCAACTTTTGAGGCCTAATTATTATTTATTGCTGTGTATCTAGGGACCAGTTTATATAGAAATGAAATGGTATATACAGAATTTGACCCATGTATGTAAAGTCGACTTTTCAACACTTCTTTCTATAGCGTCATGAATGATTAGTTCTGCTGTGTGTTCCGTTTCGTGTCCTAGTAATTGAAACTCATCGAATTAACTTCCTACCTACACATTTCTGGACCTCGCTTATCGGGGAAACCTGCTGTCCAAGCTATAAAGTAACTACGTAAGTTTATTTCACACCCACGACCTGCAGGTCGTTTAATTAGGAAGTGAGTCATTCACTACACTTTGACGTATGAACTTTGCACATTCACTGACAGCTGGCCAAATTAACCCACTGGCCTACGCTATTGCTAAAAGAAACTTCGTCGCAATAAGTCTTTATTCCTTTGAAACTATTTCTATAGGAAAACGAGACTATTATTAACCATTACATCAAATTCAACAAAAACTGTATAACAACGAAAAGTTACGGTCACTTTTTGTATAGAAAAAATAGTGTATCAAAGTCGGTTCGCTCTGTTTCATGTGAATTTCGTTCGAAATGGGACGAAAGCGAAAATCTTAGTGATTGTAGGTAGGGTTGACTCTTTAGAAATGGCCGAAATTAGGGATCGTATTTTGGCATAATCGGTGTGTTGATCTCATTTTCATTGGCCGACATGAGGGTGCTACTACAATACATGTGTGAGGGATAATTGAATCAAAAAAGAGGGCGAATAGGGGAGAATGGAACAAACGATATTTTCGTCGACCCCAAGTACTTAACATGGAACTAGGGCAGGCAAAACCAGGATGCAACCACGTATCCTATCGATAACCCAAAACTGACACCCATGAAAAGAGGAAATGAGGCCCACGGAATGAAGGTGGCCTCATTACTAAGGACCACACTAGACGTTTGAATATGACATAAATAAAGTTTCTATCAGAATCAGACTACATAGGAAATAGGAATTACTAGATTAGGTTTCGTGGTCGTGAAAGGTAATCTCGTCTAACGCTAAACGTAATTATGTTATGACGTTAATATTTTATGTTTTGTTCATTTCCTTTGCAAACGGAACGTAACGGGTACTGGACGTAACGTAAATTGGTCAATTATATTACTGTATGTGAACTATATGGTCTAGTATATTAAAAATAAATAATATAATACTGCTACCGGACTAATAGAAAAATATGTACGGAATGACATGTTGCGCGGACCCCAAACAAATTGGGATAGAGGTAGGAAATTAATGATACATTCTGCTACCGGGTCCGCCCCCGAATAAACATTTTTATTTTCCTTAATTTAAATAAGACTTGTCAGCTTCCTGGTACATACCTTTTTTAGGATTAGCCGTTAGTTTCCCACTGCTGGGCAAAGGCCTCCCTAGGTTTCCACCTCTTTTTCTCCAGAGCTGCCAAAGACCAATCTTTATGAAAGGAGTCCAGCTCATCCCGACATCTCCGATTGGGCCTGCCGCGATGTCGTTTGCCATAAAGCGGGTCGTAAGTTTGGCCCATTATCTGAAATGCGGCAGACGTATATTACACCTTTATGTCAGTAAGGAGCGAGCCTATTGCCATGAACCGGGCACAAATCCAGACTAAAATGACATCCAATGACGCTGCCCAACCCGGGAAGCGAACTCAGGCCGTCACGCTCAGCAGTAGCGCTTGCGACCACTACACGAAGGAGAACCTTCAATATTTTTTAAGCCCAAGTTTCGCAAAAAGATTATGCTTTTATTGACCCGTGATGAAACAAATGTTACTTAACTGCTGCCTTACCTAATTGCCATTGCTTCACAGGTGATGGGACATTATTTGTAAAATTATGCTTTGTACATATCTCAAATTACAACGGTTAACGAACCTTGCTGCGTTAATTGCCGCTAAATTGCTAATTAACTGGCCTTAAGATTAGCATAATGAACTTTACTAATTTTTGTATTGTTCTTCAGTCATGTTTAGCTGGAGAATACTATTGGTATTCAGCTGCGGTTCCGTGTATCCGGTTAGACTGGAAGCCGACCCCAACGTAGTTGGGAAAAGGTTAGGCAGTTTGATTTATTTATTGATATATACTCGACTCGGAATGTTTGACAGCCCTTGTGTTAGCATTCTGACCTCTTGACCAAAATACAGATGTTTTTGTGTGTCGAGTAATGACCACAGTTTTGTTTCTTGTCGATGACGATCGTTTATCTTATTTGAGGTGACTGGCAAAAAGGAAAGTATGTTTTATTTTTAAATCTCTCTGTAAGAATTTTTTTATGAGGATTGATTTAACAGTTGCTAAATTATTGCTTGCTATTCGATGATTGAATCTTTATTGATTCTTTTGAAGAATCAATAAACAAAATTGAAGCCTGCAAACTGACTGCAGCAGAATGTCTGACACCCGGTCTTACCAAGCGGTATCGTATTACCCAGTAACTGGGTTGTGGAGGTCAAATAGGCAGTCGCTCCATGTAAAATACTCAGCTGCATCCGGTTAGACTGGAAGCCGACCATAGTTGGGAAAAACGTTAAGAAGATGATGATGATGATGTTACATAAATATGACTTCTTTCTGTAGGACAATACATGAGTCATCCCCTCCCTGCATACAGCTTTCATTTTGACAGTTCAACAACATTCATTGCGTTATTTACGTTGCTGAGCAGAATTTTTTTCGAACATATGATGCAATCCTTCAAAATGATTCAGATTGTGATTGGTAGCGTGTTACGCAATGAGGGTACAGGTTCATCTGATGGGTAATCCGCGTCACGTCGGGTGACTTGTTCAATCATCTGTAACAATAAAAATACTACATATGTATTTGGATATCTTGG
This sequence comes from Apamea epomidion, assembly GCA_947507525.1. Taxonomy (NCBI): domain Eukaryota; kingdom Metazoa; phylum Arthropoda; class Insecta; order Lepidoptera; family Noctuidae; genus Apamea; species Apamea epomidion. Next base: position 7,409,606 of record OX382238.1, on the reverse strand, counting down.
TATGCATATGTACAATTTTTTTTTTTTTGAGGATGGGAAATCATCAAATGACCCCTCCCGCTCTGGGTGGAGCGGAAGGGAGTGTCAGACTCTTACTGACTAAAACCCACCCGTGTTTCTTCCTTAGCCCTTTATGTTCCAGGGCAGCGGTAACCCTTTCGGACGATCCCGCTACCCCGGCAGGCTTCGGCCCTGTCGGGCCCCGTCAAATGCATATGTACAATGGCGTATGATTCATATGGCTAATGTAATATTATAAAAATTGAAACGAATCAAAGTGATAAAACCGTTAATTTCTATACTTAAATAAAATAGCTTTTGAAATCACTACAATTAATATTTGTCTATAGAAATCTGTAAAACAAAACTTGTAACCAAAAGTCGATATTTGTTATTGAATATTTATGAGCAGTTGTTTCTAAAGAAAAGCAGAATATGATAATAATAGGATTATGATAATAACTCAAATAAACGTATATTACGAAACAACAGGGTAATCTGGTTTTTTTGCTCTTCAATTTGCCTACCTATGTGACAAAGTTCTTTTCAAGATTTTTTTAAATTGAGATAGACATGTAATTATAACATAGGCTGTTATCATGAATTCTAGGCCAGTCACATAAAAACGCATAGTTTAGGAAGAAACACGGGTGCGTGTTTCTTCCTTAGCCCTTTATGTTCCAGGGCAGCGGTAACCCTTTCGGACGATCCCGCTACCCCGGCAGGCTTCGGCCCTGTCGGGCCCCGTCAAATGCATATGTACAATGGCGTATGATTCATATGGCTAATGTAATATTATAAAAATTGAAACGAATCAAAGTGATAAAACCGTTAATTTCTATACTTAAATAAAATAGCTTTTGAAATCACTACAATTAATATTTGTCTATAGAAATCTGTAAAACAAAACTTGTAACCAAAAGTCGATATTTGTTATTGAATATTTATGAGCAGTTGTTTCTAAAGAAAAGCAGAATATGATAATAATAGGATTATGATAATAACTCAAATAAACGTATATTACGAAACAACAGGGTAATCTGGTTTTTTTGCTCTTCAATTTGCCTACCTATGTGACAAAGTTCTTTTCAAGATTTTTTTAAATTGAGATAGACATGTAATTATAACATAGGCTGTTATCATGAATTCTAGGCCAGTCACATAAAAACGCATAGTTTAGGACTTATATTGAGAAATTGAGAATAAAAAAAACGTGCGACAATTTCGCGGTTTTTCGAGTGCTGCAAACTTAGCACAGGTCTTTCGAAGCTGCAAACTTGGATATACGCTACTGGTAGTGGTCCTAACAACACAATAATAAATCAGAACTAGCCGTTAGTTTGCGATTTTATCAATTTTATTGTTACATATGACTGGCCTATTCAGTACCTACGTGATTCCAAAAATCTAAATCCTGTAAGTTAAAATTATTCGCAGGTTATTAAAAAAAAAAAATGCCGATCGACCGATTTGACCGCGTATTACACTTTTCTATGAAACAGCTGATTATTATATTGATAACCGAAGAAAAAAATCTACGGTTTGTAGAATCATGTGCTGAATTCATGGTTACGCGTCGAAGTACAAATTATCTTTTCAGTATTACCTGTTCCATAAAATACTAAAAGAACCTATACATATAGTCCTATACCTACCTCTGAAAGCAACCAAAAAGCAGTCTTATAGTAGCAAAAACAGAGATCATTGTGATGTTTGCATCACTTTGGTCAGAGATAAAATTACTGTTGAAGGACTGTAAATATAACTAGTTGTGTGACGGACTCTCGTTAATTTTAATGCGTTTTTCAAAATTGACATTGTTTAACGCCAACCTTAGGGGTAATTCTCGTAATTTTAAGAACGTTCACAGTCTGATCTGTCTCAATCTGTCAAAAATACCTTTAATTTCCCTACATTTTGACAAGTTTTTGACATTTGTTTGTCGCTGAGATGAGACTGCGACTAGATTTTGAACGTTTTAAATTATGAGAATTGGCCTTCAGGTTAACTGAATGTGGAATGGAAAAAATCTTTTTATGGGTTTTGTACAAAATTATTACTCCAAGCTGACATTTACTGAGAGGTTAAGTGGAACAAGATGAGAGTGCTGTTATAAAATCCTGATTATTGAAAATCCCTATGGACACAAACTAAACTCTTGTTTAAATAGTTAATCGTGTACGTTATCCTACAGTATTTCGTAAGAAATATGCGTACTATTTTTTTATATAAATGACATCTACCAGGTTAACCTAGGGGATTGTCGGCTGCTTAACCGGGCTTGCCTGTGCTTACCTCAATAAATTAAGGCCTCCAGCCAAGGCTTAAAAACTACTGAGCGACTAAGGGCACCTGCTGTGGGGTGCGGACCTCACCCTGCACCTCAGCTCGGCTTAGGGCGTCGCTGGGGAACGGCAGTAAGTGACAAGCTGGATAGGATTATAAATATGCGTACTAAGTCCGTATTCGTTATTAAAATAGTTTAGCTAAATTCTATTCGTCAAACCTCAGGTATGGATTATGCATATCCAAGAGTAGGAATCTAGTCCCAACCCTATTTGGCGAATACTTGACGCGTATTGAATTACATTTAAGTTTCGGGTCTGCCCTTTCTAAATATCTCGCCAATTCAATAAACAAATACCAAGAACATTTTTGATTTATTGTTTTAATAAGTTTCAGTTAAATTAAATTATTAATCAACGAATATGACTGGAGGCGGCTCTAGATTTGGAATTGCTTGCAGCAGTAACGTGAGCTTAAATGAATTAACGATGGCCGATTGTAAAATGAACAAATCTAATTACTTGATTGCTCTACTTATACGAATGTCGGTTGTGACTGGCTAATAAAACAATCGAGTGCTCAGAAATAGCTGCGATTTGCCTAACAAAACAATGGGAAACGAATCGTCGAATGTCGAATGAAATGAACCTGATTGGTGGTGCGTCAGATTGAATTAATTCAATTATCGTAGCAGCTATTCAATTGTTTTTTAGAGCAAATCATTTCTTGAAAATTTGTTTTTTTTTGTATTTGTGAATAATCTCTCAATCTCAGTGAAATGTTTGTAGGTAAGTAGATATTGTTTCTATGTTATAAAACAGTAGCACCACTAAAAAAAATTGGTAATGTAAATAGCTAGGCTTGATCATAATAATAATACATTACCAAAATGTAGAGCATTGGATCTTCATGACAACGAAAGTTTTAACCTGTTGCCTGCGGCAAACTTTCCATGAAATCATTTTAGAAGAACATAATACGCTCTATTTTCTAGTTTTATTTTTTAGATACTTTCAACCGATTACCTAAATCACTCAGATCTCACCGATTACTCAGATCAAGTGCGTGTGCGGCATCTTCCCACAGACAATGGCCCACCTTCCATCTTGCGCAGCACGCCCTGTTACCTGTGCACTTGATTACCATGAATGACTGCGTCAGTGCGTGCAGTTCGCGTAGAAAATTTTGGGCCAACATTTTATATAAACTTTTTGCCATCGATACGCTAAAAAGAAGACCGACTTCCCACAAGCGTAGCCGAGTGCAAACCTTATTAAAGTTTCTACACAGTATAAAGGTTTCTATCTCCTTATTTATGTATCGTTCCATCAGCATTACTTACATTATTAGCAGTACACAATGTTATACTAATTGTAATCTAAAGCCTGATCTATCGTCTATGATATTTTACGCTAATCTGTTCACTCGTTTACGATTTACGAGTAGTTAATGGTTAGTAGTCGAGTAAGGTTTAGTTACGCATAATTATCTGGATTCAGAGTATTTTACAGATTACTCGATTTAGATCATCGATTTAGAATAGCGTATCGAATAAACTGGAAGTTGGTATATTTATTTCCTCAAATGTACCTGTCGTTATTAGGCTTTATTATGACGAAGGCCTCACATAATCAGCCTCATAATGTTCCCTTGACGCACGCCTCCTCTCTTCGAGAGGGAGTGGGCTGTAATTCACAACGCGGGCCCAGTGCGGGTTGGTAGATGTCGCATGTCTTCGAATGTTTGGTTCTAGGACATGCCGGTTTCCTCACGATATTTTCCTTTACCGTTTTGAGAGCAGTGGTGATGAAATTATTTACACAAAGTAAAGCACTTGCTTGGGTTCGAACCCACGACCTACCACTGGGCGACCATTGCTCCTTCTGAATGAATAACATCAGCTCTGAATTCATATTTTCAACGCGAGCAAAATACCTTTAAGCTACACATATAACATGAAGCACAAAACAGTCTCGTAAAGTAATTCTACAAATTATCTCGAACAAAACGATCACATAATTTTGCCAACCATCTTCCTTAGTCACGCATGTTACGTAACAAAGACAAATATTATGGAAAATAATTGTAATTCGCATATAGCGAGCGTGAGATAAAGACATGGTCTAAAGGTATGCATTGCGTGCGAATGCGAGGTCATACAATCGCCGCTTTCTCATAGACCTGAACGGAAAGAGCTTGTATTATCATTTCAGGCGAGCTTGCAACTTATAGGTACATGTGAATAAGGCTGCGAATGTGATAAGGCAATAGAGCTTTAAGAGAAGGGGAAGATTTAATAAGCATGCCTTTGTAAAACCTAAGCTCATACTGTGGAATGTGATAAATACGATATACTAAATTAAGTACTACGAGTACTTCTACTACTTAATACCTGATGTTATGCCCTTTATTTACCCTGAATCGATAAATAAATGAACTAACAAACCAAAATATGGCGTCGAAATTACTCCATTCCGCATCGCTGTCAACTGGTATTGTACCCACGAGACTGGCGACATATTGAGTAAGAAACGATGAATGGCTTGTGTGAAAGAAGATGTTGAAGAAAGTGGGTAAAAACTGAGATGTAATCTCATAGAAATGTATGGTAGAAGATCGCAAGTAAATTGGAATAAGGACCATGAAACTTGATATGAATAAGAGCAGGTAATCAATAAAACTCAGAACATTTTGGACGTCTAGGGTCCACCTTCCCTAAAAGTAAACACTAATATGTCCTTTCTCAAATATCGCAGCATCATGCTGAAATAGGAGCCTTTTTGGCCTCGCACATGCCTTCTTTTTTGTTATCAATATTTTGTTACTCTTAAGGTGGATGCTCCAAGGTAGCCCGCGAAATTATTTTTTTTTTACGTTTTTTGCAATTTGCTGGTCAGTACTAAGTTGTACGTTGATTAAAATATGATTCGCGGTCGTAATATGTATTATTAAATATGTATTGACTGAATTATATTCTTTTATTTATCTTATATTACCTTAATATTCTATTTTTTTATTGATTTTTGTAGTTTTAATGTTCTTTTTTAACACGCTTTTTGTTTATATTTCCTGTGCGTGTCCCCTATAAAGTATTTTACCTTATCTATTGCCACGTTAGGCTCTCTGTCATCAAAATAGGTTGTTTTCGGGCTTATTTTCCTGCAAAGATACTAATGTAAAAGTAGGTACAGTCACGAGCACCAATATGTCAACACTTGGCAACTTTCAATTGCGATTTTTTCGTGAAATAACGAATGCAACGTTGAAATACGACACATTATATAAACCTATGGGTTCGAAAATGTTATGTTCGTAACAACATAAAATTTCATTAAAAAATAAAGGAGTAAATCGCTTTTGTAAAAAGCCGAGTGTATACATACTTTTGCTCGTGACTGTACATATTTTACCACCAAATCGAAGATATCCGACAGCATAAATTACATTTCGGAAGCCGCCTATTATACAAATGCACGTTTCCAATTCCAACGACTGAAGTTACAAGTATTACAACATTCTTAAGTTAAATAATTACGGTGATTTTCTCTTATGACGTGGCAGAACATGCAAATATCTTCCTGCCGCTTCTACATAACTGTTTAGACAAGTTTGTGTTTAAACTTTACCGTTACATATGATTTATCCTCATGTGTCTTTAAAATTTTAGACATTTTGGCGAAATTTACCGCGACTAGTTGCAGGCGCTTTACTTCGTGTAAATTATTTCATAACTACTGCTCTGAAAACGGTGCTCGCGTGCTGGATTACAGCCCACTCCTCAGAGAGGAGGCCTGTGTCCTAGCAGTGGGAACATTACAGGCGGATTATGTGAACTCTCTGTCATAATAAAGCCCAATAACGGCAAGTACAATTGAGGTAGATTATGGCCCACTCTGTTTCACCGAGAGGCCTGTGTACCAGCAGTGGAAACATTATATGCTGGTCATGTTATATGTTATGTTAGCTAAAGGATGTCACCGAAATCTGCCCAAACGAAGTACCGAGGTACACTCAGTGGCATAAATACACTAGATTACACTGAATAATATTGCATTTATATATTTTTCTTATGGTTACCCGGGGACGAGAATAAAATAACTTTTAACATAATAAAAAGCTCGCCATTTTGGGCACAATTATACTACCTTGGTCCATTACCTTACCTATTAAAAAAAAAAACTGTCATGTTGTTAGTTGTCTGCTGTCGGCTTCAGCTGCTGTTGTTTTTGTTTCATTTCAAATATTTTTATAGTATCGTCAAGAACCAAATCGTGAGGTGACAAACAGAACCAGAAAGAATAGCCAAGTTATTAAACAAAATACACAACACAAACGAACAACAGACGAGTACCCGAAACGAACTGAATGAGATGTGAATGACATTTACCCACGAAATAATGTCCACAGAACACAAATACTCCTAATGTCAACCCGTACATGCAAAGTTGCCACATGATTTAATTGTATTACAGGTTATTAAAACTTTAAATAATTTATTATGTAGTTTTAAATTATTTATGGATAAAAACACATTTTTTTCGAATTCCTCAATTTTTTCTCTACTATTTGGTGCACGAGTACTTCGGTACATGTTTGGGCAAAGTTGTATGGGCTTTTGCTGACCTCCTTTGCATTTTCGCCTGTATTCCCGGAAGAATTGGGCAGAAGTGTGGGTACCCGCGGTTACACACGGGTCACACTATCACATCTTGGAAGCAGTACTTCGAATTACAAGTAACCAGGTATGTATAATTCCCATGTAATTGGGGGCGAGCCATCAACTAGGTACAAATGCAGACTTCGGATTGCTACTGAGGAATTCCAGAGTACATTTCATTGTTCGACTGATTAGCATATTTTAATGCATATATTAAAATAATTAAGCTAGATTTCTTAATTACCGATGTTTTAAGACAAAGTCTAACTTAACCTTTACTTAAAAGTTAAATGTTCTATTTAAACTAAGTAACGATTGTAATGGAATAAATAGCCATTAAAATACCGTTCTCACGTTTCAGGCTGTATAAACAAACGCCCAGTCTTTGCAGATACAATTGACAATAAAATATGTTCAAAGATTAAGCTTTGACTGATTTTAAGGTTAGGATAGGACAGCATTCCCTACCGTATTACCAGTTCAAAATATTTAAAATTATAATTGAGACGATTGTTTATTCAGTCGACAAGCAGTTCTGTTTTCAATGAGGTAGGTAATTTATTTTTGTAGACGGCAAAGCTTAGCAAAACTTGCTTTGCTAGGAAAAGTTTACAGTCCGGCCGTCGAGAGAATGCGTTCCTGACACCTGTCTGTACGACAATTCTAGTAGTTAATAAAGGTCAAATTCGCAAAACACGTATTTGTTTGTATGAAACTGACAGGTGTCAAGAACGCATTCTCGACGGTCGCACTATAGGCACATTCTTAGAAAACCTAGAAATAAGGTAAAACTTAGGAGAAAAAAAACATAACATCATAAAAAGTAACAGTCGCAGTATGAGACTATATATACTATGTTCCATTTCCTACGCTTAACGTGCTAATAGTGTGGCCCAAACCGTCTATCGATATCGAGGTCAAAAGTATTAGTACTTATTATCAACATACTCGTTCACGCCCACCCAACTTCCTATAGAAAGCTTAAACAAATACATAAAAGGGAGGCCTCTAATGAAGCTATTGATAGTTAATTATACCTCTATGAGCCTCATATAAGAACAGGTTATAATCGATGTTTTGGGAGTTGTATAAATAAAAATAAACAAGATTTATTGGATATAGGTATTGAACAAAGTTATACAACAGTTAGCATAAGCATAATCTGCCTATAACGTTCCCACTGCTGGGACACATGCTTCCTCTCGGGAAGAGGGTTGCAATGGTTAAAAAAACTTTTTAACAAAAAATTTAACCGCTGAAAAAACTGAAAAGCAAAACATAATAAACCTTTTTTTATTTAACCTTAATAAATAAGTTCTTAAGCTAATGTAAGTATACCTAAGTAATTTTGAGTCGTGAAAAAACTAAAAAGATTCCCCTTATTTAATAAAGGTTATTAAAACATACGTTCGTGAAAAACAAAAACAGACAGTCTAAACAAAATAATGACTGAGGCAGTACCAAGACCCACGCACTACTTTTAGATCTTCAGATTAGTCTCAAACGTACGAATGGACATGGACATCGTTACATGGGTGTCTCATTTTATACAACATGTAGTGATTACTCTGTCTGCCATTATCAAATGAACCAAATGAAAACAGCGCATTAAAGTATATTAGCTGTTTATCGCCGCGTTGAAGGAGCTGGAAATCAACTGGAAACTGGTTAATGTTTCCGTGGCCGACGGCCCAGCAATTTGTCACTGCTCCTGTACTATTGCAATCATTAATCCCCAACACATTATTGCAGCCGTTCCAACCAGGAACGTACTTCTTGTTGACACTGATTGGAGTTCCTTTCACGCGCACAGCGGAAAGAACATGACAACGCGAACATCAAAGCTGCTACTTTGCAAACAAACAGACGGGCTTATGAAAAGGGAGCGACGGTTAAATTGCATCACGTAAGTTATTAGACGCTATGATGAGGGGATATCGACTCTCTTACATTGCTCGACATGCACGCGGTAATACCTGTTCTCAACGGACATAAATCATAAAGCAAACACGGAAAACAATTAACAGAAAATAACGAACAATTTCACCCGACACGAGTTTAAAGATACTGATCATCCAATCAGCTGTCAATTTGAAAAAAAGTGTTGGCCTCAATTGCATTTTATCGATACTATTACGCAAATAAGGCGCATGGTCGCGATTGCATTAAATGATTATGATAATGAAGTTCAATAGTTTCATTCGTTTCCATTATATAGGTATTTGCTATTCCTGCTTAGAATATTTGCAGAGTTAATTAAAATCGTGGAGTTAATATTACACGCTTCAGAAAGTTTGTTCTGATTTAGCACACATAAGTTCTGTTCGGTTACGTCATAGTTGCTTCGCAATTTCGATTATGCCGTGGTAAAAGTGTTAATAACAATGTGTTAGCAAATTTATTATGTGTGTAAAATGGGATCATTTATTGTTCTGTGCTATAATAAAAAAACTATTACGTTACAGTTATACCATCCGCTGTGTAATTAACATTTCTCGTTAACATGTCCAGTTGCTTTAGTTCTTTATTAAGTCCAGTGTGTGCATTACAGTCGTTATTTAAATGCTAACAACGACTTAATTAAAGTTTTATTCGTATCATGAATGCTCAGTCGGCATCCATTGGCTGACTAACTACAAACGACAATCGATAAACTTTGTCGTGAAATAAATCTTATAGTTTGTCTTTCTTGATGTTCGATCGATAACATCGTTAGAGTTATTTAAAACACTTGCACCGCGTAGGTGAACGCCACGGAACAGTGGCACAATAAATCGTCTGTCGAGTAGCAATGACGAGACAAGATTATCGATAATTTTGACATGCAACGCTGGCCCGCCGATGTTCAAACTCTTGTAATTTTTAATAAAAGCCAGATTTTAGTTTTACGAAATAAAAAGGAAATCGGAAACGTATTAATATTAATGTTCGCGAAACACCTGGCCACCTAGCATTCTACACTAAAAACTCATAAATAAATTCTTATGTGATATTTTATAACTGGATAGTAACACTATATTTCACTGGTTCGATGCTCGGACTGTGGTGGAACTGGTTCTAGCAAATTATACATGTCTCTTTGTATCCGGTGCCTCTTCTTTGCTATAATTTATAGCATCTGCTTTCTAAACCCTACGGTTAGCTTCGTAGACGCTTACATGTTTTAATTCACTGCTAGCAAACTGGATGTTTCTTTATAAATTTTAAAGAGCTGCATTGTGATTTTATTTGTTAGATGCTATCGTAAATTGGATGGAATAAAAGGCGTTTACTGCGTTCAGAAACGAGACTTGGAAGTTTATTGCGATATTCTAGGAAGTTATGTAAGACGATGGGTTGTTAAATAGATTTTTATTCAATTTTATGTTGTATAGGTTTACAAAGTAGTTTGTAGATATACAAACTACTTTGTAATATAACACACCAGAAGGTCAATTCTCGTACTTTAAAACGTTGAAATTCTAGTCGCAGTCTCATCTCGGCGACAAACAAATGTCAAAAACTTGCCAAAAATGTAGGGAAATTAGAGGTATTTTTGACAAATTGAGACAGATCTCAACAACAGATCAGACTATGAACGTTGTTAAAATTACGAGAATTGGCCCTCTCACAGAAAGTAGTGGTAGCAGACAGTAGTTTTTGTGTAGGTAGAGATTACCTACACAAAAACTAATCTACCTACACAAAAAGAGAGGGCCAATTAAGTTAACACGTAAATTTTAGTTTCTCAGTCAATTAGTCATTTCACTTAGGCAACTCTTAGGAAAACGGTGCAAAATAACAAGAAGTCGTCTAATAAATCATTAAAGTAATCGCTTAAAATATAAGACACTCAAAGACGATAAGAGAAACTATAAATTAGGCGCTAACCACTTCATTCCAAGATGGCGGGAGAAATATAATTGCATAGTGCGCAACTTAAAAAAAAAAACAAGAATACGCACAGTCGTCAAAAAATTAATTCTTAGTAATGCCGCTGGCTACTGTCAAGCTACTATTTTAGCTGTAAAAAGTGGTCGCACAAACATTTTATCGCTTGTTTAATCTCATACCGCAAAACATATTTTTTACACTGTAATATTTTATCATAGCGAAGTTATTTCCATGTCTGGTGTGAGTCTGCAGTAAAGTACGTGTGAGATTGTGCGTGTGATGAGTAACTATAAGCTTAAATGTGTAAAAGTTTTGGGAAAATGTCAGTGACCTCATATCTTTCAAAGTAGCAAAGCACGACTGTTGGATTAAAGGTCGTTTGGAATCCGTAAGAAAGAATCTCGCTGATGAAAATGTTGTGATTGTGTCCCTAAAAAGCAGAACCTGTTAAACAAATGTAACAGCGTAGGTATCAGTCGTTATCGAGAGACAAGAGTGGCTAGTGGAAAAACCGGTTTGCAAAGGTTTTCAAGTAGTTCCTCCCTTGATTGTGTTTTTGGTCATGCGTCGTCAAATCTGCCCTGCAGTGGTTTGACATTTCAAACTTAGAAATGACATTTCTATTTCCTTAATGTCAAATATCAAGGTACTACAATAATATTATTTTACTGGTGCAGCATTCACATTAGCATTAATTTTAGAACCAATTTACATAATGCATTATGCTAAAAACGATATTAGAGTTTTAAACCGTTCTATAACAGTGATATAGATATTATATCTATATCACTGTTATAGAACGGTTTAAAAACTTTAAGATTGTAGTATAAAGTTACGTAAATGAAAGTATTTTAATATAGTACATACTAATTCCATGCTTTATTAATAGATGTATGACTTCGCAAATCAAGTTGACGTGTAAACTGTTAGACCATAAACATTTCTAAATCAAATTGACGTTGACAGGTACGGCAGTTAATTATATGTGCATATATATAATTAATTAAGATTTAATTACAACGTCTTTCGATGTAATTGGCTTGCTTGAAATTGTTTTTTTTTTTTTGTGGTTTGACTTAAATTGACCGTTTATATTAATTTTAATATTTTGTCATTCATAATATTTATTGGAGATTCCGCTAGCGAAATATCAATTCACACATTGTCAATTAATTTATGACATATCGATTGATTGGGCTGTCCTAATTTAATACAAAGTACCCACATGGTTAATAGTCGGAGAAAAATATGAAGAAAATCTTCCACTCTAAATTGTAATTCAAAACGTAACCCACTTCTTCTTTCACAGATTTAACAGCCAAAACGAACCAATAACATTTGTAAGTAACCAAATAGGCTATTAAATGTCCTATTTATCTACAAAACTAAGCCATAAACATCTATTCAATCCTATTATAAACTTTGTAACAAACATTTTCCCATAAATTTATCAAAAAAAAAAAAAAAAAAAAACAATAACGTAGTCTCAAGTCTATAAAATGTAAAAATATAGCATCTTTAAATATTATTGGTGCAGTAAAGACTCGCTGTCTAACGCTCAAAGCTTGCATTCTTTGCAACAAAATTACAAGACGGTTCCGTACCTAATAGCGTATCCGTACCACAGGCTACCCGTTTCTAAGCATAATGACTGGCCTAACTGGAGCTTTGTGCTAAGGAATGTTTAGGAATTCTCTGTACTGTGCATTTCGCGCGAATGGCTTCTTGTAACGCTTCTTCTGCTTCTTCTTCTTCTTCTTCTTCTTCTTCTAAGTTGTGTTCGAATCGTAATTGATTAGTTTCGTTGTTATTTTGTTTCGAGTAACTTTAAACCTTTCTTTCTGTTGTAAATACGAAGGCCTCGTTGCGGAGTTGTTTATTGGCTATAAACTTCAACAAATTCGCAATTTTGTTTCTGTAAAGTGTTGTTCAAGACACAAATTTTATTTGTTTTACGAAAGTTGAACATGAAACCTTAGCTCAACACAATGAATGCCAAATATGGTTTCAGAAAGAGAATGTCATAACAACTATTGATATTCTACTTAACCTTTAAACAATAATAACAGTTGCATCATTTACCGTAGTCTTAAAGAAATGATATACCACCACATCCAATTTCATTGACTCCCTCAATTTCCTTACTCCAGTCATTTCTGTAAGCGAAACAAAATACGTCAGCTTGATCTATGTATACGTAGGTATTATAAACACAGCTTACACCTTAGCGCAAATCCCGTTTCTATCTTCACGTAATAACACTAATCCTGGCGACTAGAAAATACCCGAGCCGCACCCAACTATACATTGGCCACGAATTAAACTCTTAACTGCATGTACATTGCCGTTTTACATTCGCTCTCTGATATGTAGTTAGAGGCAAAATGTTAATGGATTGTTACCTTAAGAGGAAACTTTACAGTGGTGGTTCGCTTTTATCCTGGGAAAACGGGGCAGCCGTATCGGAATCCGTTTGACAGAACAATTGGGTTCAGTTAATATTCATGGGATCTGTCAATTATTTTCTCAACGTTTCAGCGTATCGCTATCTATATTAGAGGTTATTGGATGTTAATTGTGGAATTATTCCGTTCTGAATGTGATGAAACGTGAACTTGTGTTAGGACATGAAATGTGCTCGAAAAATGGGCATTAACATTGCAAATAACTCTAGAATTACAGCCGAATAAGCTTCCAATCAACTCCATCAAAGCCTTGATTTTACCACTTTCGGTTTTTATTGAAAATAATTAACGTCTGAACTCAAAACTTTAATGACAAGGCTTTTGCAGTATGTTGTTAACTATTTACAGGGAGATGCGACTGCCATTTACTTGACACGTCTTTTAACGCCTTTTACGACACCAACGAGATAAATAATATATGGGTGAGCTGTTTTTAGCCGACGTACATATAAAGCAATGCCACCATATTAAAAACGACAGTGCTTTTTATGCATACTTATTTTCTTTATTAACACCGCAAAATCTTAATACCCATAAAACAGTGTAATCGCCTCTACGTTAGTTTACAGCGCACTTATTCAGCATAACCCGTTGATTGCTTGCTGTTGAAACTGTCAGTAAACTTAACATTAAAACGCGACAGCGATAAATTTCTCATATTTTATGTCAACTTGCTTCCTATTTCATAAATCTGCGGATTACCACGGTCGGATAAGAGGAGCTTATTACCTATTTATGATGTTCGGTCATTATCTCCCCTTTGACATTTGGCATCGTTTAGGATATTACTGCAAACTTAACATTACCATCCATTATGAAAAAGACCATTCTAAAGTGAACCTTTGGACATGTTAATAGGGTTTTATCAGCTTCATGTTCATCAGTAAGTGTATGTTTGGAAGTCCGCAGAGACGCGTCGCCTGACTGATGGTTATCCGATATCCATAAGATGGTATGCTAAATCGCCGTTGATGGTCAGATGTGTTATTCAGTGTAAAGGATGAGTATATTATTATATGCCTTTACTGTTATTTTGATGACATGATTGTTAGTCGCTAGTCGTGATTTCTCAATAACAATGAATATGTATTAAAGTACTGTTGCTTGGTTGGTAATATTAAAAGCTATAAAACGTTTAAGAGTATTCCTTAGACTTAAAGATGTCTTGTTTTCTCACAAGTATATGTCATAGGTAGAATATTAATTGATATTGTTGCTGAATGCTAAAGACAAGCGTAAAATATTTGTACTACATTCTACAGTTAGCACATTATTCAAAAATTAGCATTGACCACCTTGCATTTCTTGCCAAATACATTCAAGCAGGTGCATTTTAAGCCAGCACGTTGCACGCCTATTCAAATGAAAAAATTTAGCAACAAAAGTAAAGTCAGCACTGGATTTATTCTAAGAGCTTTCGGTGGCGATGTCGCGGTGATAACATCTAGATCGGATCTCCTTGCGTGCCGATCCGATCTTCAAGCTCCTGCTTTAATGAGCCCTGGTGATTCAGTCTCGTGGGAGTGGTTAGAAAATTGTCCGTTTTTATCATACATACGACGTCACTTATGCAATAGTGTGCTTATTATGCACATACATCAGCATCACTTTATCTTTGTTTAGAATTTTGTTTCCTGGATGGTTGTTTTCTGATGTGTCCGGTGTCTTTGGAATAACGGAATGGTAGTAAGTCAACAGTTGTTTAGTCCTGGGCGCGCCACAATTGCGGCGATAAGTCCCCTCTTTGAGGAGTGGCTAGAGAGGCGCCACGGCGCCCTCAACTTCTGCCTGACACAGGTCCTCACTGGACACGGTTGTTTCGGGAGGTTCCTGTTCAGGATAAAGCGGGAGGAAACGCCAGATTACTTAATGAACTCAAGATTACTTAATGTTACGGTCTACTAAGGAAGGTCTATAAAGAGCAGTGGTATCGTGCCCGACTTAGGTACGAGTTGCAGGTTGTGAGTTCGAAGGCAGGCTCTTTACTTTGTGTATTTAATTTCATTATCACTGCTCTCAAAACAGTGAAGGAAAACCGGCATGTCCTAGAACCAAAAATTCTAAGACACGTGACATCCACCAACCCGCACTGGGTCCGCGAGGTGAATTATGACCCACTCTCTCTCACTAAGAGGTCTGTGTCCCAGCAGTGGGCACATTATGGGCTGATTATGACGGTCTCTTAAGGAAGGTTTAGCAGTGGATGGTGGATTTCCTTCAGCGATATTACGATGTCAAGTCTAGAATTGCTGTTTCAGATTAGATCTAACAATTGTTGTAAAAAACAAAATATCATGAACTTGAATTAATCCGTCAAATTGGTTTTATTGTGGTTGGGTAATATTTGCTTGATCACTGTGATTAATCATTTAGTGCTCAATCTTTCAGACAGCCTTGAAATATATAAGGACAATTCTAATCGTTACATTATTTGCTAGCATTTCAATTGTAGCCATGTAATTGGTTTGATATTTTATAATTATTATAAGTATTTTTAGTAACATAGACACAGATATTCCATTCTTAACATTTTCATCGTACGATTGGGATATAATATATATACCTCGTTATATACCTCGTTCTTCATTTACCTATTACTTCACATCTATTCAGGTGTCTTTTCTATTTTCCCTTTTATTATGCAGTTTATTTTCAAACAAGATAATATTTCCATAATATATAAGCTGACAGACTTACAATAATAACATGTACTTATATTAAAAAGAAGGGGAAAGAATCATAGGGCATTATAAATTTCGTCCGCATTGCTATCAACAGGAAAAGTGCCCAAAAGGCTGGCTATACAGTTCACTTTTTTTAAGAATATCTCCATGTCTATCGCTACACGAAAGTGATAAAAAAAAAAAAAATTTCCAAAAAAAAAAAAACAACCGACTTCCATAAAAAAACACTACAAAGAGAAAAATAACTTTAATTTCGGAAGTCGGTGTCGCTGGTTCCGCATTTTCGTTTTTTGACACCGACTTCCGAAATTAAAGTTATTTTTCTCTTTGTAGTGTTTTTTTATGGAAGTCGGTTGTTTTTTTTTTTGTAAAAAAGTTTTTTTTATCACTTTTTAGTTGTACCTACCCCACACAAATCGTATATACTTACAAGATTAGAGGTACCCCAATAACAAGTTTGACAGAAATGAGGGTGTACCGTGGTATACTGAACACATTTGCGTACCCCTTTAGAGGGTACAGGCGTGACGTTATGTTGTGTGATTGCGCAAACAATACATACATAAGCGATAGCAGCAATAGCCGTTGATTTGCTGGCATTTATTGAAGAATTTCGTTCAGATCTTGTCGAAATTTCAATGGGACCATTTGGTAAGTATACCCTTTCCAACAAAAAAATAATTTTTCAAATCGGTTGACAAGCGACGGAGTTATGCGCGAAAAAACATTTAAAAAAAAAAATCGAATTGAGAACCTCCTCCTTTTTTAGAAGTCGGTTAATAAAAGTGCAATCCATAGTACGAACAGGGATAATCGTCGGTTGGTGCCTCAGTTCATTAAGAACATGATTGTAACGGCCTCTGCGAGTTGGCTTGGGCTCTTCGTACGCCTTCCAAAGGTCTGGGACCCCAGTGTCCCGAGAGATATCAAAAGTGCAATCCAATTCAATGTTGAGCAATACATGCATTTTGTATTCAAAAATTTATTTAAATTAGATAGTGTCCAAAACTTTGTGAAATCATTTTAATCAGCGTTTCCTTTGTGTTTTTATAACGTCCGGCTTTATAATCATTGTAACATCTATCTCGTTATGCTAATTACATCTGCATCTTATTTTCTAACCGCATAATGAAATAATATTCAAATGAGGAGTTACACATGCAAGATCTTGTCGTTTATCTGAATGTCTTTGTGTGAATTCAAAAATGTTGAAGCAATATGTGATGTTAGTTAAATAGTTTTTTTATTGGTGATAAATTAAGAATCCATGTTGTTTAAAAGGTCAGTGTAATAATTTTTGTATGTTGCAACTTGCAAGCAGATGTCAATTTGTCTTTTGTTTTATTTATTTTAATAACCGCAAAGTTAAGCTTAAGGAGTACCAGTGGTGGCCCAGTGATAACGGTTGCGATTTACGAGTTGAAAGGTCGTAGATTCGAGCCCCGACAGACGCTTTACTTTGTGTAAATTATTTCATCACAACTGCTCTCAAAACGGTAAAGGAAAACATCGTGAGCAAACCGGCATGTCCCAGAACCAAGCATTCGAGACATGTGACATCTACCAACCCGCTCTGGGCCCGCGTGGTGGATTACGGCCCACTCCCTCTCACCGAGAAGAGACCTGTGTCCCAGCAGTGGGAACATTATAGGGTGATTATGTTGTTGCAAGGTTAACGGTAAAGCTGATGTCTGTCTTATATTTATGGATGTAAGTACCTAGTTCAGCTATTCGTAGTTCTGATGGACGGTTGCTCCTAATTTATTTCAGGGAAATAAACCTTAATCAAGTTCATTTTGTTGCCTATAAACTGACGATAATGCTTATTCCTTTGTGGCTCCTGGTCTTGGTTATACTTTAACAACCATTGCTGATTTAATTGCTACTTTAATATACCTCTTTTGTACGAACTGCGCAGTGGGCGTTGAAGTGGGCCAAAGTGGGTGTACGGGAGCCGTAACAATAACATTCTCAGTTAGGTACTGTTCGCAATAAAGCAGGTTATTACAGTGACTGGCTTGTTAGCACAGCAACTGACTTCTTTAGCCCGAATATATCCTAATATAACATTAAAATAATAAATTATGATTAACCAGTAACGAACACTGCGCTGCACTAATTACTTAACTTGAGGCTAGAGGTGGCCTTTTGCACTTTGCAATATTTTGTTCATTAGCAACTTGGTCATTAAGTCTGCGAGCAATTGATCATACGTTACATCTCTATTTCACAAATCGGGTATAGTTTTACTGCTCTGTATAGGGTTATCATTCGTTATATGTTTGGCTTGAAATGTTAGAATTGATTGTCAGATATCTAATTTATACCACACCAATTTCAGCAATTCATTTTCGATGAAATTCGTATTTCCAATACCAAATGCCAATTTTCACGGCTATATTTCGAAGAATTGACGTTTTGTTTCAAATACAATCTAATTTCAGTATTGGAGAAGTTTCGTAAACTGTGAAATGATGTCTTATTTAAATCTTTCACTTACCTAAATAAATATTTGTTCGACAAAACATATTCATTTTTAAATAAATTTTGAGTTGTTTTGTTTTGCTTCATCGCTAACCCTAGCACAGTCATACATCAGAATCCGCTGACACGAAGACGCTGCAGCGCTGTTAATTTACATCAGTCACGAGCACTAAGCTGCGACCCAATGAACTTTAGATGAAGATGTTATGTAAGCCTATGCAAATCATGAGGATGCACCAAACAAGACTTTATGTAAACACTTTCACGAACTAATAGAGGTTCTATACGTAATGCTAAGGTAATATAAGGGAATGGATCGTGAGGGTTTTGATTTGTTGCTTTATCTTCTCCATCTTTGTTGTCGTTGTTAAGGGTTTATTATGTAATAAAATTCACATTTTATGCTTTTCATACGATTGTTTTTCCGCGCCTTTTCTGGTTAAGGACCGGTTAAGCTATTATATTTTCGTGTTTGCTGTCTATTTTTCATAGGTTTAGATTTGCTCCGTAGCCAAGACAATGCTGCTGTCGAACTACGAGTATTTGCTACTTATTCGCTTAGAAAACATATACCTACCGATATGGACTTGAAATTCAATATGCAAAACACGTTCGTAAGTGAATTCACTTCTCAGTATTATTCTGTAAATACAGCTCCATGCTCTGTTTAGTTTAGCTCCTAACTTTCCATGTCTGTAAGACAATTCACTCTAACAACAGTGAAATTTCGCGTTTAGCCATAAACGGCCCTTTACTGCACATACGAGTACGTGTAGGAATTTATGTTGTTTGTCGTATGTGGAGATAGTATCAGCGATAGGAGATAGGACCAACAAGTTCAAATAATCAGACCCTGGATATATTGGTGTCTTTTCTCATTGTTTGGGCCTCGATTTATTTTACTCATTTATGTTCGTTTTTCCCTATAGGTAACATATTCTTTCTTTATGTTCAAAGGTTGGTTATCAAGCCATATTGTAGTTTTATTATTTCTATTGTCATTATCATCCACCATGGGTTATAAAGTACCGTTTCCAGCTTAAGCTGGACTTTTACTGGCTATAAATACTACATTAGTAAAAACATTTATACATTTTTTATTAGGAAACAACATTCGAGTCAAGAAGTAAGCTGCTGTCGAAATCGCACGGCAGTTAGCTAATAAAATAAAAGGGAACGTAATCATGTCAAATAATATCAGTTTAATATCGACCTTTTTCCCACGGGGTAAAGCACGATTTTCAACGCAACACTGAGAGCGTGTTCTACACCTGTCTCGCGAAGGATCAAGAAACTTTAATCTAGCTCATTACAGCTCTGTTCAAAAACGGCGTATGTTCCCTTAAAAGCGAGTCTACTTAAGGCGTTGTTTGTTGTTTAATTAGATCACCGAGATAAAAGTAAATGCCACGTAACACGAGACTCGTTTCTGCGTTCGACACTTCAACTTCCAATAACACGACTTTATTATAATTTAAGTTCGATTTTAAGTTTTACACATGTTTTTCTTTTTTTTTTACTTAAAACATTGACGTTTAGGTACTTGGGACAGATATCTAGTTTATTAAACCTGCTTTTTTAAGCGTTTTTATTATGTTATCGATGAAATTATTTCGAAACTAGTTTTGACTTTTAAGAGCTTATTTATTACGATTGCGATTAAGCTACTTGATATCATTGCGATTCTGGTAAATGGAAAAGTTTTACAATTATTTATCCCGCCTGTTGTCACAGTTACAAATTCATGATTATCTTCATCAGAGCGATAGCCAGAAGCACCTGAGTTTCTTTAATATCTTTTAGCTATCAGTAATCTTTTATCCCATCCCTGTCACTATCAAAAGCTTTGCAGACGCCAAGCGTTTTGAAGATAATACTTGTAACACTATAGGGGTCCGTGTGGGAGGAATCCGATATCCTCTCAGTTCTCAGCTTTTAAGAAGCGTAGGCATTTTTAATAGGTACATCTGTCATTTCCTTCAATCTTGCTCTAGGTCGATTAAAGTTTATGTTTAACTGTAGATTGCAATATACAGACTTGGCTCGTAAACTTCACTCGAGCGTCAAATGATTTAAATTCTTTTGTTTTAAATAAAAGCTCTTGTAATTGTTGTCATGGATTGTTTTGCTTCAATATTATCATTACTCTCCATAAATATTTTTATCCTGTATCCCGTGAAATCCACCTTTAACTCCCCAGTAGGCATCTTCACTGCTGTATTACGTCACAAGGTAATATATTCGCACTCACGGCGCTTATTGTGAACGTTAATAGATTCACCCGCGTGTGGGCCATTACAATAAAGCATCGATCATTTGACTGCGCCGGCGCACAATCGCCGCCGTTAGCAAAGTAAATCGAGGGGTGGATGCGGAAACAGATGGAATGATCCGCGATTTTGCAGATGTAACGGTCCGGTTAATGGAAGAGCCTTTAGTTTTAAAGGAGTAAAGGGAATAAATGGGTTATGAATGTGATGTTGAGGCTTTGGAGGACCTTTCAAAAAAATATTATTTGTAGTGTGCGCCATTAATGCCCTTCGGAAAACCAAGACCCCAATTCTGTGTGGTAAATAATATTCCCCGCGTAATCTTACAACGTGAAAATCACGTACGGTTGTCAATTGTGGTATTTTAACAGTTCAAACCGCGCGTTCATTTCGCGCGGTTCCGTTCACTGTGTCATAGAGAATACTTTATTAGCAGATGTCGTGATTACGTAAGGAATTGTCGTGGTTTCGATATAAGGAATCATAGTGTCATAGTGAATTAGGGCCTGTGGATGCATGGGTGACCATATTTACATACCGAGACCCTTCCGTGCCTCGGAAAGCACATTAAACTATTGGTCCCGGCGATCATTCGTGGATCTTTGACAGTCGGACAAAAACCAACCATAACCAAGAGGTATCGTATTACCCAGTAACTGGGTTGTGGAGGTCAGATAAGCAGTCGCTCCATGTAAAATACTGATATTCAGCTGCATCTGGTTAGACTGGAAGCCGACCCCAACAAAGAAAAGGCTAGATGATTTAGCTTTGCATCTGAAATTTTACGATGCCCACGGCGGTCATGTGGGTGTGGTCTAGATTATAGGTTATCGTTCTAACATTCTTTATTGATTGACTTTGGGTTTGTGTCAAGTTGAAGGGCTTCACTCTTTATTAGATTGATTGATTTCTTATTTTGGACCTCACCGCTTTTCATTACGTTTGACAGGCCTCAATTAAGTATCTTTAGCAAGCTCATTAATACGTTAACTATCAAACGAACCGCAATAATAATAAATGACTACTAATTTATTGAAAGTTTAAAGTAATTCGACAAACGATCCATCATTGGGTGTCAAAATGTTGATAATGATAGAAATTTATTGACCGTTATCTCTGAGGTTGAATATTTTATTCTTTAATCTTTGGCACTAGTTTAAGTAGTATTAAGTGGCTGTCTAGTAATTACTTACTTGAATTTATTTTGAAAATGAACTTTACATCTTCTATACGTGTGTTCCCATTCCTTTTTGCTTCAACTTTGACGTAATTCTGTAAACACTTCACTGAGTGCATTTCCACGTAATTCTCGTCTTCCTTAGCCGTTCTAACTGTTCAGTGCTCAGCTTATTCCAAACTACCTTACAATAAATCGGAAACATTATCTACAGAAATGCTCCAAAGGAACCTATCAACATTCATCGGTGTTAGTCTGCCCCCGAACGTGCGCAAGAGTGCACCGCAATCCGTTAAGACAATGGCGATGGGTTACTGTTGTTACAATACAAATTCCTAACACAAATTACATGTGTGCAGATTTTGCGTAGCCGTCTCCCAGACGTTTTTCATTGTTCCGTGTGCAAATTGCCAATAGGTTCTTGAACGATTTCAGTTAGAGCTTTAATATATATTATTTATCTGACGTTTTCAATTTTCGCGTCTGCTTGTGGGCTAGAAATACACTATGCATTTAATTCTATAGGTGTTAAAACAGTTAAGAGTTTTTGTAGTCATAAAGTTAAATAGTTCTGCACAAGCTGTTGATACTTTTAAGGCATTGTCGGTAAGTATAGGCCAGACAATCTTCTTGGGTAGTCTATCATTATAATATAAACAATTATTACTTACTAGCGGACCCAGCAGACGTCGTCCTGCCCGAAAAAGCAGCGCCACCTACCGGGTCCAATTGTGTATACAAACCTTGTCCTGACAATAACAAACAAAAAAAAATAATTATCCAATTTGGTGCAGTCGATCGGAAGTTATGCGCGTACATACATTTCGGTGATTCATTTTTATTTATATACATTTTATTCTATAACTCAGAATTAACAAAAACCTAATTGGCTATATAGCATTAAATTTCCTTTTACTATCCTTTAATTATGTTGCTTTTAATACTCTTTACCTCATTACATTTTATAACCACCATGTTTTACATCGGTTAAGAATTGTTTATGATCATTAATTTTGCTTGATTAATATTTTGAACCCATAGAGGGTTCAAAATATTATATAAATATGGTCTAAGATTCATTTAGACTCTCATCTCATCTCCTCAGTTATTAGGGAGTAGGTAATAAAACTACAGTGTACTTCTATATTTATAATTTGTGTTATCGATCCTGTTAACGTCGTAAATGATGCATCCTTAGCAATGGTTTTTTTTGCGATGTGATTAAGGCAATGTTTCAGCCACGATTAAATGTGCAAGGGTCGAGAAAGTTTTGGGGGAAACTATGGTCAATATTCTAGGGAACGATTTACGCAGCCAAAATCCATAATAACCGTGACGAGAATCATCAGTTTCAAAAGGTTGGAATGCGCCATATTTTTATGTCATCCGGTTTCAACAAAGACCATAATTATCTTAGCGTCAGTCTAAGAACAGTCATTACATTAGAAAATATTTGGTAATACCCTAAATTACCGTGACAACGAAGGCCCAATTTCCTAAACATTAATGTTCGGAACACGAATCTAAGACGATACTAATAGGATTATGAGAGACGTCAACGTGCCCTACTGTTCGTAATTCACCGTAATGCTGTTAACGGATTATACGGCCGTAATCAAGGCTAACCGTAATCGTATATATCTGGATAAAGGCGTTGATTTATTTTGTTTTGTTGGCTTCCATTCAAACGATGTGTTTACTGTGACTTCTACCAACTCAGCCTATCGTAGTTCACTGCGGGATACAGGCCTCTCCCAGGCTGCACCACAACACCATGTTCTCCGCCTTCCGCAACCAGTTTGTCCCAGCCACATTTTAAAGGTTGTTATTAAATATTAAAAATATTGGAATTAATATTGATCAGATTTATGTTCTGTCCTTTAGCTGCATAAAGTTGGTTCAGTTTTGTTAATTCCAACTGTATTCCTATTTGTTTAGTTTTTACTTCACCAAAGGGTTTATATATACTATCGAGTCTAGTATCGGCATTCACAACAACGTACTAAGAATACCGCTAGTCCGAGCTCAAGCTGATGCTATGTACTTATCTACGCTTACGAACATGGGCGATCCATCAAACGATACTCCTCCAGTTTGTCACTTACACGATAGCCTCCTGATCGGGGTTATGTAATAAACCGATTACTTATTTCGTAAAATAATAATGTCTTACTTAGAGAAACAAATTAAATATTTAGATTTAGCACACGAGGTTGTTGACATGTGGAATGTCAGCTCGGCTGTCATTGTGCCGATTGTCGTATCGGCCAATGGCCTGATAGCCGAAAGCTTCGATCAACATCTATCGAGGCTCTCGTTAGGCGGTTGGATCAAGGGCCTGATTCAAAAAGCGATACGGCTCGCATTGTGAGGAGGTTCCTGTCTCTGGAGCCCTAACCACCGGAAGCTTGGACCCTGCTGGATCACAATTTTTTTATATTTTTAAATGTTTTTTATACTGTTTTATTATATTTATAGAAGTATTTAAAAATGTAATTAAATGAGTAAATTGACAAATAAACGAGATAATAATGTCTTACTTACAAACTATATTCTTACTTGTCCATGTTTTCTTATTCTTCATTTTAGCCAACAAATCCTTTTTTTTTTTTTGAGGATGGGAAATCATCAAATGACCCCTCCCGCTCTGGCTGGAGCAGAAGGGAGTGTCAGACTCTTACTGACTAAAACCCACCCGTGTTCCTTCCTTAGCCCTTTATGTACCAGGGCAGCGGTAACCCTTTCGGACGATCCCGCTACCCCGGAGCCAACAAATCCTCTGATTGTATTATCATCTGTTGCAATTTTAAACCAGTTTATCAGAACCTTATCAGAATTCCGTGTACATGTCTAGCGTGTTCTACAAATAGTAATTCGTAGTCCCGTCAAAGTTTATGTCTCTTCGCCAGGGGGGCCTGCTCGAGACGTCCCTTTAGCATGCAAATAAGAGACGTGACAAATTAAAGCTACGTGCAAGCAACGCTGGCTTCGATCCGATGTCTAACCTGGCAATAATGCTAATTGTGAAATGATTTATGAGAACGAAGAAAGAATGTGCAATTGTACACTTCATATTATCGGAGAGAATAATTTCCTAGTGAATAGTAATGAGCGGGACAGGTGGAGTCTAGAAGAATAGAATAGAATGCTCTTTATTATTTACACCATACAAATTACACACACACAATGACAAAATAGTCTTATCGCTAAGAGCGATCTTTTAAACACAACCTCGAAGCCCTAAGGTTATTGTTTTTTATTGTGTACCTACAGTGCCCTCCGAAAGTTTGTTGACATTTTTCGCTTCGGCTGTAATGCCACATTATGATTTAAAATTCTTGTTTCAAGAGTTTGAACTGTACACGTTTTTATTGACTAATTGATATTGAAAATGACTGGTATTATAAACGTAACTGCGTACCTATGATAAGGGATTACCAGCTTTTAGTTGTATTTTTTTTAACCAGCTTTTAGTTGTAAAATACTTGAAAATCCAGTCGCCAAAAGTTAGTTTACGTTTATAATATCAATCATTTTCAACATCAATTAGGGCATTTTTTTCAATCGTCAGATAATTTTTATTCGTGGAATAAAGTTGACGTCTGACAGTTTTTGTATGGAAGAATTGTCAAAAATTCAAAATAATTCCTCCGAGAAAACTATCTTGCGTTGGAAAAATCAGCCTTTAATCAATAAAAACATTATACTGTAGAGTTCAAACACTTGAACTAGGATCTTAAATCATAGTGTGGCATTACACCTGAAGTAGAAAAATGTCAACTAACTTTGGAGGGCACTGTATATTACATTTGATTTGCTTGCATAGGGTGCCCTTGCCTGCTTACTTAATTTATTATAACGGACACACACTCTCTCTATGTGTTCGTTATTCCAGCGTATGGCACTCGTGGCTAGCGCTGGGATCAGCGTCAGGTGGTGCACCTTGTATGGCACTCGTGGCTAGCGCTGGGATCAGCGTCAGGTGGTGCACCTTGTGTTGTCATCTGACATTATACTGAGCTGAGTCGCTTTTGGCATTATAACCTTCGTTTTCTGTTTTGTTAGTTTTAAGGTGTATTTATTTTGCTGCAATGCATTTTTCTTTAGTTCTTTCTTTACATTCCACGTTTTGACATGTGGAAGTTGTTAAAGTCTAGTTTCATCCAGAACACAAATTACGATTCTAATCTGAGTTACAATTGCAACCATTAGGGCTTCCCTTTTTTTTCTCACAATTCTTCTTTATAAAAAAAATTTGCACTTCCACAAAAGTAAGTTCATCCGTTAGCCGTATCATTGCATTATCTTGTTTATTGTCGTCTCCGCCCACAAACTTAGATGTTGCGTTAGACTTTTAACGATTTCTCATGATTTACCCTGTCTTCTGGATAGCCTGTTAATACTGGGTCTACTTTTTGCACTGACTTGCAACCGGTCAGGACCGCTTCGCTTGTTTTATTGCACCTATAAACCACTATAAATAATTTCACTTAGAACAAGCGCGCATTACAGACAACGCCTTGAGACTTTTTGCATAAAATCAAATAGCTCCATTTAATATAATGAAAAGATTTCACTTCTTTGTTTGCGTTCAACTGCGTGGGATTATGAGCAGGTGATGCATTCATTTGCAGATCTGCATAGAGCAAGCCCGTCGCACCTGTAATAAAAATAAACACTATAAGATTGTGTTAATAAGAATTTATTTATGTGGGGACATTAATCGGTAAGCTGGTATTGTAGCAATTTCATAATTTGTCTCGAAGAAAGATGTCTTCCGCTAGGAATATGCTGTCTCTCATGTTTTTCTATTTGTGGTGCTAGGAGTTGTATGCACATTAGATGCGTAAGCATTTCTCCAAGTCGTATGAGGCAGCATATGACATCAGTAATAAATATGCGTGCATTGGACTTAAAATATATCCTTTCATTTCATTACACTCTCCCGACGTTACTTCTGAACTGCACACATTTTAAAAGCCTCACATTCTAGTGTCTACGGTGACTATTTACTTGTTACTTTGTTACATTGACTTACAATATGCGCTTGACCTTAATCGTAATGAAAATTTACAGTGCTTGCAAGCAAAGGAGTATTGTCCTTTGTTATGTTTTCTGAATCTTGTGATGTAGGATTTAGGAAGTAAGATTACGAAACTTTGGACACAATAATAAGATAGTTTATGCGTGCCCTAATTTCGATGAAATGTAGCCTGAAGTTAAATTATGAAATGTCGTGCAAATGTCTTTACATTGTGTGCAAGTACTAGAAATTGAAAATACGCATTCACGCGTAAAACCAGAACCTCACAATACTACCGATGAAGTATTACGACATAAAACCGCTAATGAACGCTTTACCTACCTGTTTCTTAATGAAAACCGACCGTGGCTATGTGTAGAAGTGGAAAAAGAAAAATTTTGAGAGAAGGAGATTAGAAATCCGTATACTTAGTTCGTAAAAGGTTTTTGTTTACAGTTCAAACATGATTCACATTGCTACAAAAGCAAGCAACGTGACTTCATACATTTGCTGAATATCACTTACAAATTATCTCCTTACAAATTCCACTATAATGTAGACCCGAAGGCTTTGAGGTCTTAAGCTTCGAAACGATATATTGACCGGGGTATCAATACAAATAATTTATATGACACCATTTATTTTTCTGCTTTAGCTTGTGGGATTTCAATGATTGTAAATTGCATTAAGATACAAATGGATTTGCAAAGTGCTCCCAAGGCTGTGCCTGTTTGCTTAATCGTGAGAATTGGAGGTGCGATAACTATGTAGTTTGTAATCCGATTAACGTTATCTACCAGAAAGTCCTGGGATTTGTTGGTAGCCTGTCATGTTCACTTGTAAAATATTGTTGGAACAGAGACAGTTGTAACTAGCTACCTAAAATCTTGACTAGTTAAATTATTGACTGGTGTAATGTTCTTAATCATTGCACCCTTCAACTTTCAAGGTTCGCAGATAAAGCAATTTCTACCTGAACGTTAAGTTTTGGTGTTTGCCGTGCTTGAAATATTGTTACTATCAAGAACATCTCTGAAATATATAGCAAGAATGCACAACTAGCATGAGAGTTTTAGATTATATAAGGGCCTTACTCTCGTTTAGTACCGTAAAACGGTCACTTTATGAAGAATATTTCTCATTAACGGCTTGATTAGAAGATCTGAAAAAAAAAAATATTTTTAGTATAGGTTCATGTACAACATTTCTGAAACAGGATTTTTTCGTATGGCTAATACTTTTCCCTTAATTTTTTTTTTAGCAAAACGCTATTTTTTCCTAATATTCCATATTACTTCTAAGCGGCTTTGATGTTTGCAAATATTTTTACACTGAAAAATTGATGGTTAGTGGTACTATAGAAATGAAACAGCTTATGTAAATCAATCAACATTTGCAAAGAAAATTTCCCCACTTTGAGATTGAGCTTCAGAGGTGCTCTGCGCGGGCGCGGGCGGCAGTCGTGCGTTAGCACTGAGACGGGAGGGCTGTGTCGCTCGCTGCTTCGCTCCGGCTATCGACCGACTACGCGCGTTTGCTGTTAGTGCAAATATTTACGAACGAATTGTATCAGTGTGCGTTTATTGACTAGCTCGCTGCAGATGGCCCAATTCTATTGTGCGCGTTAGGACGCTTACGATAGTATACAAGTACCTAGTAGGCTTATTTAACTAATGTTAAAATGAGAAAATATTGAATTTGATCAAAATAAAAGTCCAAGATGGCGGCTGCGCAAATTTTCAAGTTTTTCATCATGGGTGTCGTTTTCATACTTTTCGAGGGTGATAAAGCCGATAGTGAGGTCAAAATAAAAATCGAATAGTCCGGGAGCTGAGTAGGCCGTCTTGCGACTGCCTACTGCCGCGCGTATTTGTATGAAGATTTTGTTTTTTGTTAGTTATGATAATTTAGTGAGTTTCATAGTTGGGCACACACACTAAAATGTAACTAACAGGCCTATGGTGATTTATCGAGGTAGGCACTGCTTATATGCCTTTATGCAATGCACGC
This sequence comes from Apamea epomidion, assembly GCA_947507525.1. Classification (NCBI taxonomy): domain Eukaryota; kingdom Metazoa; phylum Arthropoda; class Insecta; order Lepidoptera; family Noctuidae; genus Apamea; species Apamea epomidion. The sequence goes on along the minus strand of OX382238.1, from coordinate 7,380,677 downwards.
CACTGACTGATATACTCTGAGTATTCGCGCGCGGCTGTTACGCACGAACGCGGAAGGTTTATCTAATGAGCGGCCGTAGGTGATTATTTCAAGGTCACTAACGAGACATGATACTGTTACTTTACTATACTATAACAGTGGTAACAGTTTTCGTAGTTCAACTGTTACTTTTGACGTACGATTAATAGTAAAAAAAAACCTTTTTACATGAAAAACACTTAAAAAAAACACTTCAAAGTGAAAAATGACTTTATTTCGGAAGTCGATGTCTTTGGTTTTGAATTTACGTTTTTTGCTACAGGTTTCCGTAATAAAGTTATTTTTCATTTTGTAGTTTTTTTTATAGAACACGGTTTTTTTTTTTTTTTTTTTTGGAAAAAAAAAATATTTTGCACATTTTAGTTGTGGCACCTACCGGTCACAAATTAGAATACCACTACCTGCTATGTAAATAACAATGACAGGAAGAAAGTTGATTATAACATCATCCGATTGGCTACGGAATCCTAAAAATGCCATTTAGGTACAGTGCTAGTTAGGTAGGTTTATTACTGATTTATAATAATTCAAATTGATGAAACAGGTTCTCATTTTTATAAAATCTCATTTTTATGTAAGTCCTCCTAAGAAGACCTACAGTCTATGCAAATAAAATGTTATTCCATTCCTAAGAAAATACTCGATATCATTTTTAAAGTTTTACCCCCGTCGGGAACTAAGTTCGTTCTCAGGTATGATTTTAAACAAAATGAAAAAATTCTAATAAATAATGTCCAGTAAAAACATAAAATATACGTAACATAAGTATCAATCTATACAAAATATATCAGCCTTGCCTCCGCCATTCCCTTCTAGAATCGTAGGCAAAAATGGCGACCTGCGTGCGGCATGTCTGCGTCTCCGCATATTCTTTGATCGTCGTTTTAGTGCAGCGCGCCACCGCGCGCGTTTTACGTATTCGGGGGTAGAGCGTTTAGCTCCGCCCACATGCACAAGGTCAGCGAGCCCTATATACACCTTAAAATGATTCTTTTGTTAAGTTGACTACTGTGATATCTCCATCTGCTCTCCACAATTTATCTTTGGCAGATTCTTCCAAAGCTTTACTGTTATTGCATTGGTGCGATAAGTAGCAGCCCTTAATGCATTTCTGATATTTCTAGTGGCTTCGAAACTAAGTCTTGTGAATATCTTATTTATTATAATTTAAATCCCTTGATCGCAAATATTCACATTACCATCAATAAGGTCAGAACTATTTGTGTTAATCCTAGCTGTTGTTACAAATGTGAGAATGAGTTTGTTCCACTTATGGCTCGGCTGTTAAACTGAATCGATCTACTTTGAATTTTGTATCAATATAGTCCATGTTATGAATATAAATATCCAATAAATTTAATCTTTAGTAATTCAAATAGTATCGAACCTATTTCGAGAAATCTAATCTTCGTGGGGAAATCCGCGGACAAAAGTTTCATAATCATCATTAACTATATATATAGTATATTGCAGTATAAAGCTAGTTTATTATAATTTAAATCCATCGATTACAAACTTCCCCATTACCATCAATAAGATCATAGATATAAGCGTTAATTTGTAATAAACTTGATGCGTTTTTATCGCAATCTGGCTTGTCAGTTTAGTGTCAGCTATGTTACCCTTGGGAACTGAGTTGAAGATAAGCTTTGATTCGTATTACGCTTCGTTGCAGATTTATTATGTTGTTTGTTATTTATTTTGTTATTCTTTTACGCTTCTATTGTTAGTTCGTTAGTAGACAGTTCTTATTTCATTTGTCTATAACCGAGTGAGTGAAAACACGTGTAGTTATTGTTCGACGATATCGCATGTGGATAGGAGTGTTGTCAGATTTTCTATTGTATTTGAGGTATTGTTTTCTTTATTCGTTTTGAAGAATATTTATTGTAGATTGAGCTGTGGCCTAGTGATATTGCCAAGCGTGTTGTATTTTTATTAATCGTTTGTCTTTTCACAAATTATGGGTCTATTGCTACGACAAATTGTTAAGGTTTATCCAAAATGACTGTTGTGTGAGTGAGCTTAAGTGCAAGTGATTCACGAAGGTACTTCCTTAAAATACCCATCGCAGTGAGAATAGAAATGCAGTTTTACATGATATTGTATTAAGATTAACATTTTCATGTTTAGCTGAACATAAAGCTCATTGTTTTGATGCTCGTGGGCGATGCACGATGAGGCGACATGCTGACTCTGTTTATTTGTAGTCGTAATCCATAATCACCTCTTTTCCATAATATCTTTGAAATATCATGCGGTTTATCTTTAGATTTTTATGCAGACTTTAATATCGGTATTGTCAGTTCCGAGCCTGCGAAAAAGTTTATACACTTTATAATTTGGTGCTTAGTGACATATTGGTATATAGCCTGTGTATATACCTAAAGAAAATTACTTAAAATTCACACACAGCTTCTGAATAAAATAATGGATCGGGATTTTTTTGAAAAAAAAAAATAAGTTTTTCCTATAAGTAGTTATTCTCTCTTGTTACAGTGAGATGGCGCGGTGGAGTGCGCTCCAGCATGGACGATCAACGGCTTGGCTTGTTTTCTTCTGCCTACTGCAATTGGCGAGGGCAACGCCCGGTGAGTACTTACCTTCCTTTATTAAAACCTTTACCACAGTGTAACTATTTACAATGGTTCATCGATCATACATTTGACAGAACCTGAGAAATCTCGAACTTTGGCTGAGCAGCGGGGTAATTGCGTAACACATTAACAGTAGGAATGGCTTTCATTTGACAGTTCACCAACATTCATTGCGTTATTTACGTTGTTGAGCTGACGAATTTTTCGAACAAATGCAGAAATGGATTAGCAATATCCTTCAAAATGATTCAGATTGTGATTGATAGTGTGGTACGCAAATAGAATCCACGACACATTCTAAGGTCCAGTTGCACCAATTTAAAAATGAATTTTAAAACATCGTTCTACTTCTGTCAATAGTTTGAAGATGACAGAGACAGAATGATGTTGTAAATACATATGTTTAACGTTAAATTCCTTTACCTAGTGATTTGTGGTGCAAGTGCACCTTAAAGGGAGTTAGACGGTGCCTTTACTATGTAAAATAGATAGAACAAAAATAATATCACATGCATGTGTTTATGAATACTGAAAATTATGTTATAGTAGACCTTTAAAACAAACGATGTCTAGGTTAATGGACCAACGCTATTCGAGACTGGCGAATGAATCTAAGAATTTGTTACCCATCTTGTCTAGGGTTAGTAGGTTTTTACGACACCTGCAATATAATTATGTGGTAGTTTATGCATGGCCGGGTCCATAAATGGTATTTTCTCACAAGTTGATAGGAAGTGTGTAGTCAAACTGTAAAATGTAAAACCAAGTTTAGAAAATTTATTGCTGTGAAAAGCGGACGTGTTGAAATCTACTTAATAAATATCTTAAATCCATTAATTCACTGACAGACAACGCTAACAGCCTGAAAGTTGAGTAGGAGTTCCATAAATAGCGAAAGTCAACAGTAAGAACGGTTATTTGAAAATTGTTTCCCAAAAGGGGTTATAAAAGGGATTGTATGGAAGTTTGTATGGAAATTCGTCATTTTAGCCGACGGGATATCCCATTGGGCATACAGCTTGTAGAGCTACAAATTCCTAGAAAGGCCACACACGTCAAAATCATTCCAATTATTTTGCGACGCGATTTAAAACATACAAAAATAAACACTGGTCAACAAGAACAAATCATTAACCGTGTTTGTTAACAAACAGATCAATACTCCATTGTATTGTGTTTACAAATAATACCAGTTGAATGGACTGAGTAATAAAATAAACGTCATCGCTTCATTCATTCATCGAAACTAAACGCATTCAGTGAAGCTTGTAAAATCGCTTGTATAGAATTTCATTGAATCGGAAAGGTAATAATCGTTTGGCAGGATAAGTATTGTGTTTTTGTTTCTTTTTGGATGGTAAAGGATATTTTTTTAAATTTCAAAGGTTCCTGATGTTTTGATTACGTAACAAAAGTAAGCCAGTAATTATAGCCGATGTACGATTTGTTCTAAAGTAGCTAATACTGCTGAAATTCAGCTAGGTACCTACAGACGCTAGCATATCAGGGTACTACAATCTGTCAAATTTATTTAATAGATTTTCAACTTTATCGCTGAAGTATATTATATAGTATAGTTCAAAGTTGATTGGGTTTGACAGTGTCGGGTAGCTTAACCTGCTGGCGTCTGTACAAGTACTTTCATAATGTGAATTGCCTGACATTTTGTTAGAGATGAAAAAAAAAATCGATCCAGTTCAAATCGCCAAAACGTAGATCGATGAATCACACGGTCCGGAAATTAAATTTTCCAAATTTTCGTCGTTGCCAGAGTGTATTGGCAATTGATTCTCTATATCTATCTCCAACATAAGTTTAAAATCACAATAATATTATGACGCCATTTGCAAAAATCTGACACATTCACTCTAAGACATTACTTTTGACCCACCTTGTAAAAAACAAATAACCCCATGTACTGTACAGCCTACAAAACCATGTATCCAAGAAAATGGTTCTACAACTGTTCCCGTAACATAACCGCAGCACGTTCCAAGTTCCAATTAATTTATTTACAACAAACACAGTATTAATTGCCTAAAAGCTTGAACGAACAATTTACAAGATTCCTACGTACTTCGAAAACGGTACGAACAGTATTTTCTAATTGGAACAAATACTTATATGGGTAGTCCCGGTTTCCTTTAGAGGATGCATAATATATGTGCTTATTAAGATCACATATAAGTACTAATTAACACTGTATTTTATGGTTACTATTTATGTCATTGCAAGGAATGCCCAATGTTATGATATGAAAATTAATTGATTAGTTCACACCTGGCAAACTTCAAAGCAATTTGCCGGCAGTACTTGATGTTTTATCTTCTTGAATACTTCTACAAATACATATGATAAATATTCAATACGTGATATTGCTAAACGGCTAAGCTGATTAAAATGAACTAAGCTGTACAGAAAGACCATCTCCTGAATAACTTTCTCAGGAAGCATAAATTATTTCCCTTAGAATGCGAGTAAAACTGCATGCAACAGCTTGTTACTCGTAATATCTTAACTCAACAATAATGAAAATCTTAAAATTTATGAAATAACTACAGTTACGTAGTTCATAGACTGTGTAATAATAGTTAAATCAGGATTCTCGTGGCTATTCGTTATTAAACGTACTAACTTTACGACCAATCTCAAACTATCCCTTATACTAAGTTACTTATAATTTTCGTTATAATATAAGGTATCTTTATGGGTTCGAATTTTATTAGCCCGATTAATAGGTGATTAGCGTGTCGATACGAATAACTGGATGTCCATAAACTTTTGATAGCCTTTTTCAATAACGGAATGAGGAAAACTGGAAGTTTCGCGACTTCCTAACGCTGGTCTCTGAAGTCTTTATACCACCTTTTAATAGCTCTAATTACTTCGACAAAGTTATTTAATTACATAAACAGCCTATAATGTTCCCACTGCTGGGACACAGGCCTCCTCTTTCTATGAGAGCGAGTGGGCCATAAACCACCACGCGGGCCCAGTGCAGGTTGGGTTATTTATTTAATCAAAATTATTCCTTATCCGAGTGTACAAAAACGCAATGTGTCAACACTGTTTCAAGATATCAAACCAACACTATCGAATAGATAGATCGTAAACTCAGCTTTGAAGCCTCAGAAACCGGGCTTAGAAATATTATTGCTGACTTTCGATAAAATTGTTTCAATCATTGATATAAGAAAGAAAAAGTTTCGATAAAAGTCTTCTCTCAGGATTACAGTCATATTAAAAAATTTAAAGCAACTTTTAAAAGATCTTAATTTTTATAAAAACGAATCTTGAATGGGGTATATACGAGTATCAGAGTGTTCAAATTGCACATACAACTCTTAGGAAAAGAGGTATATATAAATATCGAAATATTTTTGTACTCTACTTTGAAATAAACAATCAAGATATTTTGGCAAGTCTATCCTTTCTGATATCTCTGGCAGGCGCACCTCGATATACAGTTAACATTATCTCTAAACAATTTAATGGGAAAAGGAAAGGCTACGTTTGCAAAACCTTAATTAATTGTTCAAAGGCCTAACGAAGCGAAGGTCTCGTGCACCTGTCGATTCTCTTATTTATTAGGTACTGTTTGTTTCATGTGAGAGTATTTGCTTATTCTATCTCTGGAACTACGGGCTTTGTAGTCTCCCTTATCTTAATGCATTGTGTTTCGTTTCCACGGTGATAAATGTGGGATTAATGGCCCAAAGATTTGTTTTACGATGTGCTGGGAATGTAGGAAAAAGTCGTGTTTGAAAAATTGTTTTATGCTAATTGAGTAATTAATTTGTCTAAGAAAAAGTGTTGTGAATGTTTTATGAGTCTTGCTAGCATCCCGAACGTCGCTTAGTTCAAATGATAAAGTAGGAACTTGGTTTTCTACCATAATTCGCGAAGTGTTAATGATTTGATGAATGTTCTTTTGTTTTTACAGGTCCATGTGAAGTGGAAACGGGCCAATCTAGCATTATAGTTGATATTGAAGAGAGCAGAGGAGATCGTAAGTAAAAACCATATTTCATATCTTCATCACACTTTTTATGCGCATGAACCTGCATGGAGAACCTACTAAACAGTCACGAAGTCATAAAAGCCATGTGTGTGCTGAAGTGATAAGCTAAAGAGAATTCATTACTCCTGTCTGTCATCTATTCTTGTAGTTGCTACATTCTGAACTTCTTCACTATGATTTAACATCACCCATAGGGATCATAATCCCGTGATTTTCCCGGTTGAAATTTTCTCTGTTTCCAATTCAATCATTATCCTTCTGTTATAAGCTGTACCTAACAACTATAAATACATAATAATCTCATGGCCATTTCCTTCAATTTCAGAGGTGAACCAAAGCACAGTGCCAGCCCAGCTGCCAGTAGTCGGGGAGCCAGGCGTAGACGTGTTGCTATCCACAGTCTTTCCTAAGGGCCCCACGTTGTTCCAGCTCGATGGGAAGCGGTTGCAGCTCCTACAGCCTCTTGATAGAGATGAGGATAACTTGTCGCATATGGTGTTTCAGGTATTGTGGATTTATTTTAACTATGGGAAGAATAATCTTCTAAATTAATGGTTTTACTGCTAACTTTAACGCGGCGATTTTGGTCGTGCACTGGGTTTTCGACGCACTGCTCAGAGCCGAGAGTTGAACATTCAACAGTGTATTTTTTGACGCGCTGGGATGCCCTCTGTTGGATTCTCAATGCTCGGCTCAACACAGAGAGCTAAATATCTAGTGCACTAAAAAAAATCGTCGCGTTAAAAAATCGCCCAAGCGAACCTAACCTAAATGTTATAAAACTGACTGGAAAATGTTCTGTTGAACTTGGTTCCCTCTGAACAGTCGACGTTTTTACGATTTTCCATCCTCTTGTGTTTTGACTTGCCTATCTATATTTCTCAGTCGCTTTTACACCACCTGCGTATTAGATAGAAGTGGGTTATCTTATTCCAACTAACAAGGGGAGTTGTAATTCAGTATATTTAGTTCATTTAGCTATGAAAAAGGTTTTCGTGCCAACCCATAGAATCTCTCATAAAACCTTCTCTATTTCTACTTAACGTAGTAGCCACAACCCCATGTTTGTTAGCTTCTGATGCTTAGCATATGCATAATATCATATAGCACTGCATACGGAGTAAATAATAAGGTGCACGTAATCTTGTTAGATAACTCAAAGAAACGTCTGGACGGACGATTGAATGGCCTGAATATACTCCCGCGACTGTACGTCATCGATTAAACAACTGTTACACAACAAACATTCAGTATTTCTTATACAGTTCCCACGATCAAATATGTATTGTCAATCCATCCGAATATACTCTCTGTCAACCATTATTTATCATTGTTAAAATAAATAATCTATCATAATCATTTTATGATAATTTGTCATATAATTTATAAAGATCTCTAGTCACTTCATAAGTTGCCACTCTAAATTTTTGTACAATCAATTTCCAACTTTACCCTACAAAAATAAAGTTCAAAATTCACTGTTGCTGCTGTAGATGCAAATGTGGACCGATATATATCGCTTTAACCGAATTAAGTCTATTAATATATCGCCTAAAGCCAATATGGTAGTTAGTAATCTGTGTTAGAAGTAATTTGGTTATAATTAATGGGTGTATTACAGCTGGTTTGCCAGGTGAAAGCGACGAAGAAGCGGCGAACGATACCAGTCATAGTAAGAGTGTCGGATATCAACGACAACGCTCCGGTTTTCCAAGGGACGCCATACGAATCGACTGTTTCTGAGGTAAGATAGCAACGATGACTGATGCATGCATGCTGTCTGTTGGAGCAGGTCAACTGAAAGCTGCAATGGCTCTTTCTTCAAAAGGCCCTTCCAAACATGGTCCTGCATTGTTAGACTCACATAAAATCCTAATAATATAATGTTTGGAATTTAAAAGAGACCATGATCTTTGAGTATGTTTAGACGTTCTTCTCAGGGATCATTCAGCTAGGAAATGCCGGCGCCATCTAGTTTTATAATATTGACCAACAATATATTGATATGTAAACGTGCCTTAAAAGATCTACTTACAGAAATACATTTCATTTCAACATTAGAAATGTAAAAGCTGCAGTGTCTGTGCTCAATCGCCAGTGATTGATGATGGATGTTTGGTACTACAGGGGGTTTTCCGTCAAGTTACGGGCTTGTCCGAAAGTAGTTGAGCCATCATAACAAGTGTAATTTTTTTTTCCGACGGGCAAATATACATATAGATAGATAGATAGATAAAACACATATCGAGAATAGGGACAGCTATCAAATAGTGTTTTCATTTATTCTTATTTCTTTCCCCGAACTAATCATAATGGGGTTTATTTATAAACGTTGCTTATAGTTAAGTAATGATTAGCGACTCTTTAACATTTATGACGTTTAAACGTCTCTTAACTATAAGCAACGTTTATAAATAAAGTGGTATATGTCCGTAAGTGATACGGAGTAGGAAGTGCCCACAACTTCGGCCGAAACTACGGATTTAGTGGTTAGGGTAGACTTCCATACAACAGACTGAATTTATCCTTTGCTGTCAATGACTGTCTTTTAGAATACAGCCCAATTGTTTTGCATACAATTACATCATTAATTTGATTTCATTCATCATTTTTCAATTAATCATTGTTTTGCATATAATTGTTCTGTATTCTGGGTGTAGTATTGCGTGTTTAAATAGAGATGAATCTAAACAACTAAATACCAATTAATGAATATGCAAAAAAAAAACGATTAACTTAAGGCAATGAGCCAAAAAAATGTTTTGAACGCAGACTTTTGATTTCACTTTGTTACCAAAATCTAGAATGAATGTTCATTAAATTCAGCATTTCTGTTTTTTTTTACTTTTAAGTACATGATTCAATTTATTTTCTTTTAAAATAGACTAAATACAACCATTCACCAACATCACAAACCAATTGGGTATTTGCCTGGGTAAAAAAATAATAATTATATTTAGTCCGTCATTTAGATTATCGAAAAATAATGGACACGTATTTTTTCTTTTGTCAATCAAACAAAAAATTACGAAGATAAAGCGCGGCAAAATTTGGGATAATGGTAGTGGTGCCATCACTTGCTTGCAAAAGTGTCGCAAGCAAGTGACGTCACGCAGAACTTTAACGGGCGATATCTTCATCAGTTTTTATATAATTGACAAAAGAAAAAATACGGGTTCAATATTTTTTGATAATCTAACTGACGGACTAATTGGATTTTTTTAGGAAAATAGCCTATTCTTATGAAAAACTCTACTTTAATGATACCCTTATATTATTTCAGCTGGTACCAATCGGTACCACAATTTTCGACGGTATCAAAGCTCTGGACCTCGACGCAGGCGTCAACGGTCTATCAGAGTACTTCATAATACCAGGAGATAATGCAACGATAGAGGAAGCTAATGCAGTAGACGGCTATGGAAGCTTCGCCATACCACTGCCTCATCAGGGGCAAGTCACAGTCAACAGGAGTTTAGATTACGAGCGCACGCAGAAGTATCTAGTCACTATCCTTGCTTCTGTAAGTATTTCAGAGATTTTATATTGATACCAGGAGGATAGATTTTAAAGAGGGTGGACGCAATAGTCGGCTCTGGAAGCTTCGTGATACCATTGCCTCATCAGGGCAGGTGCTATTCAAAATATACTCGGTTCCCTACAAAATGGTTGAACTGGATGGTTCTGATCTACGCGTCATGTTCGTGAACAGGCACCGTCGGTTGAGACTGGTCATCTCTTAACTGCCAAGGCTTATTTTTAGTTTTATATTTTGAATTGTTTCTTCAGTGAAGGGCGTTTTTGGGGGACTGTCTTTTGTAAATTTGACGTTCGAAAAGTGCGGATCCTCAGCCTAATTTGAATAAATGACTTGATTTTGATTTGTTTTTTTTTACATTGTTCTCACATATACATAGAAGCAACAAGAACAATGTATCCAGGATTTTGTAATAATATCTTGATTTAAAAGTGTCCTTGGAGTTTCTTGCCCGTTCTTCTCCATAGAGACCTACGTTTTGGAATGGACTACAGACCGACAATTTAATTTTGACAATTCATAAGTGCCTGTAAATGGTTTAATTGAAATAAATGATTTGAGTTTGAGTTTGACTCTGGCTGATAAAATGTTAGAGGCAAATGCAGTGTTTGTTTGCTAAATTCGCCCTATTTTTCTAAATGGTACGCAAGACGGCTTCAAAAAAAGAAAGGTGTTTCTTCATTTGTTTTTACTACGAAGAAAGAAAATATTAGTTCAATCGAAATCTCGCATCTGTCCTTTTATAAAACAAATGAACAACGATATGAAGTTCCATTGAATAAAACCTTTTCACAATAATTTCAGGACCGTGCCCGCGACACGAAGAGACGTCTATCAAGCACCACAACGTTGACAGTCCACATACAAGACGACGATGATCAGGATCCGTCCTTCATATACAAGGGATGCACGTTACACGAGGGAGCTTGCTTCAATCCAGAGTATACTAGTTTTGTAAGTATTATTTTTAGTAGTAATGTATCCAATATAAAGTACTTCTCACCGGTAAAATGTGGCACCTTTGGGAATCTATAGGAGGTCGAGGCTACGTCATGTTCTCCTAAATATCAAGACCATAATCAGACATTGAAAAGGTCTATGCATTTAACTCGCAGCGTACATGATTTCGAACTGTAAATTGTCAGCATCTATGCATATTCTCATTCGACAAGAAACTGCATAGAACGAGTATTGAAAGAGTTTTCAACTCAATCACACGTGTTGAAGATGTTAGGAACTTAACGGCGAAATTATAGATATTTCCTTTTCTTCACTATCATCATCATCATCATTTCTGCCGAAATACGTCCACTGCTGGACATATGTCTCCCCCAAGCACCTCCACTTCGACCGGTTTTGTGCTTCTCGCATCGCAACGGGTTTCTGCGGCCTTCACAAGGTTGTCGGTCCACTTTGTGTCCTTCCAACGCTAAGTCTTCGGGTACACGGTCGCCACTCCAGAACCTTTCGGCCCCATCGGCCATCAGTTCTGCGAGCAATGTGCCCTGCCCAATTCTTTTTATTCTTCACTATAATTAGTGGCAATAAAAGGAAATGACATGCAAAATGTTTCATTCTACTTTATATATTTTGCGACTATTATTCTTAAATCTACCTTGAAATCCCCAGGTCAACAGCGGCGTCCTAGCAGGCATCCTAACAATCGAACCAGAGAAGATCCAAGCAGTAGACATGGATACATTGGACGCTCGCATCAAGTATACCATCGACAGTGGAGAACCTGACTCCTGGGCTACGTACTTCGCGATAGATCCTAATACTGGAGGAGTTAGGCAGCTTGTTCCGGTCGATACTTCCATTGCCAAGAAGTTTCAGTTGGTTATAAAGGTAAGAGCAATATACGTGACTTCATCAATGCCTGGTTGCAGCCAAGGCTTTTCTCAAATCATGCGCGGAAATTCAAGCTAAGTAGTTCGAAGTAAGTAGTGAAAAGTTCGAATTAAGTGTAAATTTTAAATTACACGATAGCTATGAGTTTTCATAGTAATTTATTCGGCCACTAAACATGCCACAAGCATGGATTTTCAAACTAACTTTGCCGGACGCTGCTCGCATGTATTTGACCAGTAAAGCATTTTCAATTTATCTACAAGAAAGTTGTCAAAATAATGCTCGAATTTTCAAGCATTTTTGAGAAATTGTGTTTTTAACACATTGAATGCACTGCTTGATAAATTCACTAGAACCAAGAGCATCCATGTCCTGCCGGGGTAGCGGGATCGTCCGAAAGGGTTACCGCTGCCCTGGTACATAAAGGGCTAAGGAAGGAACACGGGTGGGTTTTAGTCAGTAAGAGTCTGACACTCCCTTCTGCTCCACCCAGAGCGGGAGGAGTCATTTGATGATTTCCCATCCACAAAAAAAAAAAAAAAAAGAGCATCCATGTAGGATTGAATTTATAGATTAAGTTTAGCTGCGTGCTAAATAGCACGTTTAGAAGGCCGATAATTGTTGATCCTGATTGAATATGTTCACTTCCATCGTCGCTTCTTTAGACCGATAGCTGGCAGGCTATGATAAAGGAGTGGTCGTTTTTAAACTACTACTAAGGAGCAAAGCCGTATTAATTTGTATTTAATTGATCATTCCAGGCGGAAGAAGTATCAGAAGCGCGTCGATTCACGACAGCGAAGCTAACAATAACAGTACGTCCGGTAGACGCCAGTCCGCCCGTCGTAGCAGCATCGTCCGACGAAGGAGTGGTGGAAGAAAACTCCGCTAAAGGCACCAAAGTACTGGACGCCGATAAACACCCTATTAGACTGACTGTTTCGGATCCTGACTTGGTAAGTTATGAATATAATGCATTCATATACATTTAGTTGAAAGTCATTCGCATATTATTTGATATTGAAAGTGCTTTTATGTCATAGTAGTAAGGGCGATTTTCGTAGTGCAAGTATTACGTTTTGTAAGTTGTACGATAATGAACTGCGAATGGTTGGGATAAAAGTATGAGACAAGCGCTTTAATGTGTCTAAGATGGTTTATCATGTATACCAGCTATGAGTACGTAAGTACTGGTGTAAAACAGTTGTTGTACGGACGTCCACTGCCTGAAAAGATGAGGATTTGTAAGACTTTCTCGAGATAAATTTGCAAGCCTGTGGAAGGCAACAGCCTGCTAGGTTAAATTAAGAATACTTTTGCAATAATTGAGTGTAGAGTTTTGATTCAGCCTTGCTAAAACAGTTCTTAGCACGCAACACCGTCGGAACACGAGATCTATTGGCAGATTAAGATCTATCCCTCTAAACCAATGTATTCTGTTTTAGGGACCCGGAGATCCAGTACCAAAATATACGTTTGAACTAACAACGAACTTCTTCGACATCGACAAAGATGGTTACCTGGTTGTCAGCGACGAAAAACTTGACCGAGACCCACCAAACCCAGGCAAATTTAGATTCCAGGTAAGATCTGATACAGCTACTGATGTACTTTTGTAACCTGATCAGCGGTTGTTTTCACATAATCAGCCTATAATGCCCACTGCTGGGACACAGGCCTCCTCTCTGTGAGAGGGAGTGGGCCATAATCCACCACGCGGGACCAGTGCGGGTTGGTGACCATGGATTTATTTTCACTTTTATCGTATTCTTTTGGAACAGACCATTAATGTTCGCGTACTACTCGTCCTACGTCCTATGGCCAAACGTCGGTCCATAAGAATACGCGTCAGGTCTACCATTTGCTGCTTGCTTCTTGTTAAATACTTTGACCTAAAAGAAAAAAAAAAGAAACGAAAGTATTTTTTTTATTCTACACAAACAAAGCGCACATCACAAATTTAAAAAAAATACATAAAAATATACACATACAACCTGCTGTCTAATCTTAATGATTGCATAATCAAGTACCTAATTATATTTTTCTATAATATCTACTTTTCCAAAAATTTTCAACAATCATAAAATATCTAGCTATTCCATAATAGACCTAAAACCTGTCATTAAAGTCCAAAATACCTTTTTCATCCATTAAGTATTTTCTTTCTTATTCGCTTATTTCAGGTGGTCGCCCGCGAAGCGAACGGCGGTGCAGCATCAGCTCCATACTCCCTGGCAGTTCAGTTGCTAGACCAGAACGATAACGCACCAGTCATACCTAAGACTCAACCTATCATTGTACCAGCCAGCTTGGAACCAGCTGAAGTGCATACGGTCAGTATACTTAGTATTATTGTTTTTTAATACAAAGTGAACGAATTTGTTGCAGGAGAATAAAATAGTTATCAAAAGCCATGAGCATGGCGATTTATAACTAAACACTCAGAAAACAAAGTTTAAAGTTAAAACGAATTATTTCGCACTAACAAACCGAACCGACAGATTTAGTGAGATACAATATCTCGTCTATCCTACAAAATCGTACTTTTTCAATTAGACTACATCGGAAAGACAATGCCTCGAAAAACCCGAAATAATGGTGCTTATTTTTTGTACAGTGTTTAGGACCTTTGGGAACATACTAAATCACTATCCTACTATTTTGAAAAGTGTTTGTTACTTTCACACGACAACGGAGCAAAGTATGTCGTGATTTTTTAAAGACTTAGTTAATGGGGTGTTGTATATAAAAAAAATCTGTAAATTTTTTTTTATCTTTAATCCCACAGGTAGAGGCGGTAGACATCGATGAGGGTGAGAACGCACTCATAACGTACAGCATATATCACGTATCTAATAATGGCGGAAACAAGTTCACTATACACCCAAACACTGGAGTTATATGTAAGTTGCACTTTGTATTTGTATACGACTAGACGTAGCTGTGTCTAGAGAGGTATTTGTGAGTCAGTTTTATTGGTCGTATGTGTACGAGTGGTTTTTTGTTGATACAGTTGAATTGGTGGTTTTGACGGCACGGTTGGCGCAGTGGTTAAGCGATTGACTGCTGCGCTGCGTGTCGCGGGTACGATTCCCGCACGGAACAAATATTTGTATGGCCTACAAGTAGTTGTTTCGGGTCTGGCTGTTTGTCTATGTGAGTTTTATTTGTAAACGCACCCACGACACAGGAGAAATTCCTAGTGTGGGGCAACGTTTTATAAAAAAAAAACGGGTTGCACTCCGGGAGTGCCGGCAGAAGTGAAAATTTGAATATTAACGTTGTGCATTTTTGATATTTTGGAATGCGGTCTACTCTCCCTCCGTCTTACGAATTTTCGATCAGGTCACGTGTCCTGACGCGAGCTCTGTCTTACGAATTTTCGAATAGGTCGCGTGTCCTGACGCGAGCTCCGTCTTACGAATTTACGATCAGGCCACGTGTCCTGACGCGAGTTTAACATTTATTACCCATCACAAAAAAGTGCACAATGCCACTAAAGAAGTTTTCCCTTAAAAAATAAAAAAACCCGGCCATTTGCGACTCGGAGTCGAACACGAAGGGCTTTGTACCACCGTACAATATTTAAAACTCAACGAAACTGCCTAGCCTTTTCCCAACTATGTTCGAGTCAGCTTCATAATGAAAAGTACTCGAAACGAAGAAAGAAATACTGTATCAATTCAAATGACTCGTAACGATACGACCTCTTTTGTGTGTTTGATTGATATCACTGTGTTAGCATGAACTCACGATAGAATAATTTCTTCTATTTTCACATAGATTTCCTCACTGCTTAATCATTTCTTGCATGTATTTTGCTTTGCAATTATACCAGTAACCATGATTTATTTTCACCATTCTCTGGAATAAAAACTAATTGACGGTTTCCAGTAAATAAACATAATATTAAAACCTCTTTGTTTCCCTTCCACAGCAAGCACAGGCCGGTTACAAGCAGGCGAGCAATACAGCGTCACAATTCGGGCCACAGACGCTAAAGGCCTCAGTTCTCAAGGCATTGTTGAACTGTCCGTAGCACCGGGGCCTAATACCAGACCTCCACAGTTCTCATCCCGGGATTATTACGCGCCCATCTCTGAAGGCGCTGCTATCAATTCTACTGTCACTACTGTTACTGTAAGTATTTTAGACTTTATGTGAAAGAGATAGGGTTCAATTTATAAGAAGAAGAATTATTTATTTTACCTTTAGATACTGAATACGTCTACCGACGTTTTGTTGTTGGAGCGAATTTTCAATCTCTATTTTTATTTGAGGAATAAAACAAAAACCGGTTTGACAGCTTTTGTATGGGAACTATGTTTAACCGTCATATTCAAAACTTTATCAAAATCAAAAGTCATTTATTCAAATTAGGCTGAGAATCAGCACTTTTCGAACGTCAAAATTACAAAAGACAGTCCCCCAAAAACGCCCGCCCTTCACCACTTCCTAGTGCTATCGTTGGGAAGAAGAAGTGGCGCAACAAACTCCCCAGCAGCACAGCTGTCTGTGCAGTTAGAAAATACTTGATTGTATACAATAATAGGTATGTTAAGTAATAAACTTTACAAGACACAGAACATTAAATTAAATTATTTGCCATAATGTCGGTCACTATAACATGAATGCTGCCTAGCCTCAACCTATTGGTGTAAAATGAAAAAAAAAAAAAAAACTTAAAAGTTTGAGTAAATTTTCTCTTCTTACTTTAAAACTATAATTTAATTATTTCCAGGCCAAAGACCCAGAAAACGAGCCAGTGAGTTACTCCATTGCATCGGGCAACGACCTCCGACAATTCGCGATCGGTTCCAACACTGGCATCATCACAGTCATCCGGAGTCTGGACAGAGAAGTGCTGACGAGATATCAGCTGGTAACTCATTTGTTTTTTTTTGTGTGACAGTGAATGAAGCTCTTCATAGGGCGCTTTTGAACCCGTTGGATGCGAGAAGCACAGAACCGGTCGAAGTGGAGGTGCTTGGGAGGCCTGTGTCCAGTAGTGGACGTCTTTCGGCTAAAATGATGACGATAGTAAACCCGGTGCTTTTATTGTCAAACGCTCAGTGATGGAAGTAAGCTCAAGCTTGCTTTCGCGCTCTTGTTGCGTAAAGATGTATTGTAAAAAATTCTGAATTTACGTCACGGCAAGTACGGTCTGTAGAGCATACTTGTTGATTCCGACATCATTATAAAGTGCTCGGTATATAACCGTGAGGCACAAGTGTGTTTGTACTTGCTTGGCCCCTGTGTCCACTGCTACACTCGAATAATATGCTATTTAATACTTATCTACAGACAGATTCAGATCTATGGGAGGCTGTTAACAAAATCCTTATAATATTTCAGATGGTACGTGCGGAAGACCCAGGTAGACTGTCGAGCACAGCGACTGTGAATATCAAAGTCACTGACATCAACGACAATAACCCCAAGTTCGACGAGGATTCCTACATGTTCCATGTTAAAGAAGGTAAAAATTTGATCTATGACAACCACATGAACAACAATTTAAAGCTTACTTCTCCAAATTGTTATTATGTATTGTATACTGCCACAAAACAGAGCTTATAGAACATGATATCAGGCTGCCTATATGAAGGTTTACCCTGTCCATTAGGTAAACCGTATTTTGACAGATGGAACTTGTGATTGCAGCAACACACAATACAATGATTGATACACGTACGGTATTATAATATCTGTAAGAAGCCATAAATAAGATAATTCAATAAGATAAGGCAGTTTATATATTTATTTTATTAGGCATTTTAAAGTTAACTTTTACGTAATCTAGAATAGTTTCGTTCTAAGACAGCTGTCAAAAAACGGTCAACCTAATGGATAAGGTATAATTGCTCAAAATGCGACAGAAAAAAAGACTCAAGAATTTAGCGTCATACCCAATACCTCTAAAATAACTTATCTTAATTATTCACGGCTGCACACAATAAAATTAAATACATCGGCTTAAGACCATATGCTTACATACTAATTTAATATCTTCCAGGCGCCGCAAACGAGTTCGTAGGCTACGTGCACGCAACAGACTTAGACGAAGGAGTAAACGCTATGGTCAGCTACAGCATACCGACGCACCTGCCGTTCAGCATAGACAACGGAACTGGCATGATCAGTACCAACACAAAACTTGACTATGAGAAAACTAAGGTAAGATACAAATATATGTATATTAAGGTACTAAATTAAAAGACTAACCAACGATGTAAATAAAAAAAATAAAAAAGTTTGTAAACGCACCCACGATACAGGAGAAATTCTTGGTGTGGGGCAACGTTTTTAAAAAAACAAATACAAAAACATAAGGATATTTAGGCGACGAAGTACTCGTCCGCATCGCTGGCATCCGGAAACGTGCCCAGAAGACTGGCAGCATTGCCACGTTGAATGGCAATGCTAATTCTAGGCCAAATACCGACCCAGCCACGTGACCGGTCACGTGAAGTGTCGATCAGCCGGCGTTAATATACACCGTAATTTTGATCGTTTTAATCCTTAAAAGGGGTCGGTCATTGTACTCAACATTATGAACAACGTTTACTACGGGACCAACCCTGAAATTTCGATTTCAAGGATTAAAACGATTAAAATTTAACGGTGTATATACGCAGAATTTTTTTTTTTTATTAATTTTATTTATTGTAAATTGTTTATGGTTGGTATCAACCATAAACAATTTGATCATAGATAATGTTGCATTATACAGTTTATCATATAAAACATTTTCACATAATAATACTATTCTTAATTGTTTTTCCAGGACTACGCCTTCGTAGTAACAGCGATGGACGGCGCGATAGACAAACGACTCGGCACTGCCTCAGTCACGGTACAAGTGACGGACATACCCGACGAAGCGCCTGTCTTCACCAAATTCGTCTACTCGGTGCATGTGCCCGAAAATGCGGCTAATTACCCTGTTGTTAAGGTTGAGGTTAGTATGGCAGCATTGTCAATCTTATACTATTAACGTTAGACGTCAAAATCAAATAAATGGGATGGATTGACAGCAAAACCAAAGAAGAAATATGTAATTACTAACATAATGTTTCCTTGCTGTCGTTTTAATAATGAATAATCTATTCCATGGGCTCGTAAAATGCACTGAATGAATTATGTTACTTACTGGATTCGTTTCAGAAAAGTATCGATCACCAAACCTATTCTGTTATTCATTCTTCTACGACATTCTATGTAGCAAACCACCTTCAAGTTTAGCAGCGTCTCAACCCCAATAAAAAAACTGAACTGATTTGTTCTGCACGTTGTTAAACTAACGTATAATTATCGTTTTTTTCAGGCCGAAGACCCAGACACGATACCAGAAATAACTTACACGATCCTTATGGGTGACACCGAGCTCTTCTCAATCGATCGCAAGTCTGGTATGATACGGACGCTAAAGGCATTAGACCGAGAGACGTCGGCGAGACACCGGATCATTGTGGGGACTGAGGAGAATATGGAGGAAGGACCCGGCGCTAGTACTACTGTTGAAGTTTTTGTTGATGTGAGTAATGAATACGTTAAGAGCTCAACTGTCACTAATGAGACACAATTACTAATTCTATTGTTACCGAACTTAAGGCGGTTATCACACTGCCACGCATCACGCTGCATGTTGCGTGTCAACGCACCTACGCGCGTACTTGCGTTTTGTGGATTCACGGCGGCTCTGACTCATTTCATTCAAAGCCGTTCGCTGTGGTGACAAATCACGCACTGTGAGACTCGGTGTGCCATACCTTGCGCCTCGCCCCGCAGCCTCGCGCGTGTGCGCATGTTTCTGCGCTTGTAGGCGCGTGATCTGAATGAACGCGCGTGGATGCATTTTCTGTGTTGGACTGTGCGTGTTTTCTATGCAAACGGAGATACAAGCAACGTTAAAACACGCATTCACGCGCTACGCTGCGTGCGTGGTGCGCGGCAGTGTGTTAATCGCCTAATAAGCTTGCCTAACAAACGAGGGGATATCTAATAGGAAGTAAAGTTGTTCTTCGTCGTCGTAGTACTCGCGGACGGTACTTTAGTCTGAGCTAATGTAATGTCTGACGTCTAAGGTTTGTTAATTCAAAATCTGACGTGAGGGAAAGGGATAATCCCATTTGAACTGTACATCATACTCATATTCAGCATATAATGTTCCCACTGCTGGGACACAGGCCTCCTCTCTGTGAGAGAGAGAGTGGGCCATGACCACGCGGGCCCAGTGCGGGTTGGTAGATGTCACATGTCTTCGAATTCACATCAAACTGAACATCAAATTGAAGTAATGTCTCGGTCTGTAAATTCTCACCAAATTACGTCATGTCAAGTAATTCGATTTGCAGATAATAGTACTATTATCTCACGAAGCGACGCGCGCTTTACTTGCTTACCACTTGGTAAACAAGTAAAGCGCGCGTTTATACACTTGTACAAACACGCTGTGAATGTGTGTGTAAGCGCAGAAGCTCTCGGTATCGTCCGAGACAATGGCGAACTCGAAGACTACTCGTCTTCACGCACACATTGACAGCGTGTTTGTACACTTACCACTAGTAAAGCGCGTGACTCTTCGTAAAATAAAAATACTGTAATATGTTAGCCAACCAATTTAAAATGATATACATGAGAATTACTGGTCAGGGCATTGATCAGCCTTTCGTTCGGTTTCTCCTGTATGACCAGTCAAATAGCGTTTAAGCCTTATTGTTCCATTCCGACCATAATGACTTAAGATACGTAATTTTCATTCCAAAAACGCTAAAACTCAAGTAGTATCTTATCTGTTTATTTTTGACAACATTTGTATTCTATTTCCAGGACAAAAACGACAACCCCCCTATATTTACATCCGTTGTTCGCCCCGTTACTATCGAGGGCTCGTCTTCAATCGGCAGTCTGGTACAGACAGTGGTCGCGATGGACTCGGACGCCACGCCGCCCAACAACCGGGTGCGCTACAAGCTGGTGGGCAGGGGGAAGGCTTCCATATACTTCCACGTGGAACCTGATACTGGCGCTGTTAGGGTTCGGGATGATCTGCGGAAGGAGACTGACAGTGAATATACTGTGAGTAGCATATTTAATATTTTTTTCTTTATTTACATCATCATCTGCCAAGCCTTTTCCCAACTATGTTGGGGTCGACTTCCGGTCTAACCGGATGCAGCTGAGTACCAGTATTTTACATGGAGCGACTGCCTATCTGACCTCCACAACCCAGTTACTGGGTAATACGAAACCTCTTGGTAAGACTGGTTGTCAGACTTAAGACTTTAGTCTTTATTTAAGTACTAGCTGCGCCCCGCGGTTTCACCCACATAAGTTTCGATCCCGTGGGAATATCGGGATAAATAGTATCGTATATGTTAATCCTGGTTATAAACAATCTGTGTGCCAAATTTCATCCAAATCCGTTCAGTAGTTATTGCGTGAAACAGTACTGCTGA
Source organism: Apamea epomidion (assembly GCA_947507525.1). Classification (NCBI taxonomy): domain Eukaryota; kingdom Metazoa; phylum Arthropoda; class Insecta; order Lepidoptera; family Noctuidae; genus Apamea; species Apamea epomidion. The sequence continues at coordinate 7,359,170 of OX382238.1, read as the reverse complement.
ATACTGTTGCCTACGTCAGGCTATGTTGATAATCCTTTACTCACCTTTTACAACATGTTTTCTTTCATCAGATTTATATGATTAATTAATTAATTATCCAGGTGGACGTGCAAGCTTACGACCAAGGCGACCCTATGATGTCTTCAGTTTCTAGTCTTACTATTTACGTCAGTCATTCTGCTACTGTGCCGCCAGATGTAAGTACCTACTCTGAAGCATTGCCAGCTAAAAGTATATAATAACAAATCTGAAACAAACAGTATAATAAATTGTTTACCAGTCATTGATTGAAGGCTAATTTACCTACTCTCTAAGGCGTGGTATACTTGTTCGTATTGGCTCATTCGATTCGGCAATATTTGAGGAACAACTAAGCGGACCCGAAGCAATTAATACATATTATATTATATTCGATTTTGCTGTAAAAGAATGCCGAGTAATTAATGCAATGTTCGCATTGCAATAATTATTTTTAAACTTAGGCGTGCAGAGTTAAGTTAGGTACTTGTTAAACATTCAGTGTTCAACAAATACCTAAGTTAACTCTGCTTTAAAGACAGAAACACCTAATGCATATGGCATTAAGTCCGCCTGACTTAATGAATTAAATAAATTATTATGTATTAAATAAACACATACAATTTAGCTGACAAGGAGACATTGTCTTCAGTCGAGTTTCCGTCTGGCGTCTACCTATTTATTATAAACTTTATTTATTAAATTTTTATTCAAACAAGTCTCTCTCTCTAACACTTTCCTAATCCCCCTATTTCTATCTCTTTCAGGTGGGCCTCGGCTTCGCAGACACGCTTTATACGGAACACGTAGCAGAGAACTCTGCAAACGGCACGCTAGTCAGAATTCTGCCTTTGTTAAACAAACGCGAACACTCTCCCGACACGCCACTGAAGTGTCGTCTCACCGAGTCGTCACAGCAAGGTAAGGTGGAAGGTTAGTGGCAAAATGAAGATATCACTGTTTTTCTGTGTTACTTCTCTTTTTGCTACTCTGTGTACATACTTCTTTAGTTTTATGTTTTTGTGTGTATTTTGGTTAACTGTGGTGATAATATTTTCCTTATTTCTAAAGTGATTGCTAACATTGTACTTTTAATGAAAACGTAATGTTGAGGAATGATTTTTTTAAATTGTTTTACATAAAATCCTAAGAAGAGAATTCTGTTCTGAGAAAGTGTGGTCAGTAACAATCCAAAATATTCACGATATGATTAAAAATGCCCGACATGTCTCCAATCGACCGAAGCCTCTACTCTCCGCCCGTCTGTCCTTCAGTCCATCGGTTCGTCCATCTGTCTGTCAGCGGACTGTATCTCATGAACCGTAATAATATGTAGACAGTTGGAATGTTCAGTTCACAGAGTGGGTATTTCTATTGCCGCTATGATAACAACAAATAATAAAAACAAAATTAAATTAAACACGTTCATCACAAGGAACGTGTTTTTTCGGCATTTTTTGCCTCGTGGTACGAAACCCTTCGTATCCAAGTCCGACTCTCACTCGGCCGGTTTATTTTTTTACAAAACTAACATAAAACCTCTTTCACAGGAGTATTCTACGTGAAACTAACAGACGAACGAGACTGCGCAATCTACCTCAATACAAGTTCCTTAGACTACGAAACTCTTGGAGAATACTCTTTAGAAGTCCAACTAGAATCCATCCAGGGGTTGATAAACCCTGAAAGCAGTAAAGCAACGATCAAAGTGCATGTAACCGATGCGAATGATAACGACCCAGTGTTTGTGTTCCCTGAACAAAGCAGCGTTCTGGTCGCGAAGGGAAAGTACTTCGCGATCGTGACCAAAGATATGTTGTTGGGGACCAATGTTTTACAAATCAAGGTGAGTTGTCATACTTTTTGTATTTATTTGACTAATTTCTGTTCCAAAAGTATCGAATGAAAGTGTAAACAAACTTTGTTCAATTAGTAACACATTCATAATCTGTATTAAGAGGGTTTCAATTTTATATCTCACCATTTCTTCCAACAATTATTTTTTTAATAAAATTATTAAATTGTACAACAGAAATACCCGACTGTCATAGCTGGGAATGCATTATGGCAGCTTGCTATACTAGTCTTTAGCAGCTATTAATGCTTTTCATGATTCATCAAACTATTAACTGCCACGTAAATGATTACCCTATGTAATGATAAAACTAATTAACAATACACTGGATAATTAGATTCATCATTACCATTCCATTAATATTACGAATCATTTTTAACCGTGAACCATTTACTAACCGTTCACTTATTTAACTCTAGGCAAAGGACAAGGACAGTGGGGATTTCGGCAAGCTGGAATACCACAAGAACTCCTGGACGAAGGCTGCCGAAGAGTATTTCAGTCTCGATGCTGATACCGGAGTGATAAGCAATATAAAGACTTTTGAGAATGTGCCTAAAGAAGTGCTACCGTTCAAGTTTAGTGTGACTGCGAGGGACAACCCTAATTCTGCGCAGGATTACAATATTGCGAGGGCTTCGGTTATTGTGAGTATTTGCACATTTTTGATATTCAAATGTTATCAAGAGTGAAAAATTGTTATTTGTAACTTATATTGTCATATTAACTCAAGTGACAATATACACAGATACAATATATACAGATATTTTCTTTAAGACAAAGTTGTGCAATGGTTGGAAAACCTACTTCAAATTGCGTAATCAATATGTACAAGGAAAATTATTGCCTATCAAATAGTTGCTCAGTGCCAATAGAATCGTTAATGACGTTGTTTGCATACCGTGCGTGATGCTTACTTTTCATCTAGAAATATCTCAATCAGTCCTTTAAACCTTATATTTTAACTCATTACTTATTAATTTTATTATCTTCTTGTTACTATACTTCTATTTCCAGATAAACCTCCTCCAAAAAGAGAACCAACTAGTCTTCGAAATGTCAGAACTAAACGCGGACGTTATGCGTCGACGATCGCGAAGCTTACTCACTGTCATCGAAGAGAAAACCGGACTATACGCTGGTTTAGAGAAACTGACTTCAAGACATTACTTAGGAGAGAATGGAACGCTCGAGACTGATACGAAGGGCACCGATGTGTGGTTGTATCTCATTGATCCGAATTCGGGAGAGATTCTCAGTAGGGAATCAAAGCCTGTTAAAAAGTAAGTTAATTTCTATTATATTGTTAATAGATTATGTGGTAAATAGTCTAAATATGAAAGAGTTCATATTTTCTGTTATTACTAGTTAGATGACTTCAGTTTTTGAGGTTTGAGTCTTACTAATGAAAAGTTAATAGCAGTTTCATGTCAAAAAAACTCGCTTCACTTACCTCTACCGAGAAAGAAAGTGGTATCAGCTGGTTTGTTCAGCTTTAGTATTCGAATATCGGTAGCACCTAAAAATAAACAGCTATTTGGGAAGTTAAGCAATGTCATACACGTTCGTTTAAAATAGCTGTATAGGTATCAACAAAAATTACACATAAATAAATAAAAAATGGACTCATAAAATCTATATTATTTCAAACATTGCACATGCAGTCTTTTTTTTTGTTGAAAATCATCAAATATCTTCTCCCGCTCTGGGTGGGAGCGGGAGGGTATGTCAGACTTTTAATGACTAAAACCCATCGGTGTTCCTTCAGTTGCCTGTGCCAGGGGCCACGGTTACTCTTTCGAACAACCCGCGACCCTGGCAGACAACATGCAATGTTCTGACATCATCTCATTTCAGTCCAAAGTCGTCCACTGCTGGACATAGACCCCGAGCGCCTCCACTTCGACCGGTTCTGTGCTCCTCACGGCCTTACATACATCACACTAAGCAACCTTCCCCCACCTTCCAGAGCGATAGCCGCCGGCATGCACGCGGCCGTGGCACACCGCCTGCAGTCCCCGGCGGCCCCGCCGCGCGCGCCGCTCGCAGCCGCCGCGCCGGGCCGCCGGCCGCACGTGGCGGCCGCGCCGCTCGCCACGGCGCTGCCGGCCGCTTTAATCGCTTTAGCGGCCGTCGTACTAGTTGCTGCCATCGCTGCTACCATCTATATTTGTGCGTCTTGGAACAGGTGAGGTTATAACTTAACGCCACGCCTATATTCCTCGAAGTGTTAGAGATATACCTATAGTACCCACATATGTGACGGCACGGTTGGCTGCGCTGCGTGTCACGGATTCGATTCCCGCACGGAAGAACTACTTGTAGGCCATACGAATACTTGTTCCGTGCGGTAATCGAATCCGTCCGCTGTTTGTGGATGTGAGTTTAAATGTTTGTTAACTCACCCACGATACAGGAGAAATTCCTAGTGTGAGGCAACGTATTAAAAAAAAAAAGAAAATAAATTATCAATATCGAAAATCTTCTTCAATTTAATCTCCAGAGAGCTTCCCATTACTCTTGGATCTTTAACCACGCATATTCTTATTCTCACGTCTTTAAAGAAATCCATGTTAAGTTATAGAGGTTAAAGAGCTGCAATGGAATACGGAAATAATTAAGTACTAAAACACTAACTTTATTGTCCCCAGATACAAGAAACACAAAGAACAAGCCATACAGCAGTACGGTACGCTCAGTATGAGCATGCCAACACCACGACCAGCGTCGGGTTACGAATCTAGTGAAGACGAACCCGCGCCGCGGTACGAAACACAGGTAAATAGACGAGTATGTACTACCTTTTTCATTACATTCGCATGGTAACAATTAGTGCTGGCTTCGCATGCGAGATGAAAAATGTTGCACGTAAGTTTTCATAAGTTTTATTTAACTTATTGGGGCGATTTTAAAATCGGCAAATAAGACGTGAAAAATGACAATCAACAGTCCACTGCTGGACATAGGCCTCTCCCAGGCTGCGCCACAACACCCTGTCCTCCGCCTTCCGCATATCCGCATATCATATTCCGCGCGTCTCATACTGCGCTTGCTGATACGAGTTCTCCACTCAAGGACTCGTCTGCTCCACCGGCCATCGGTTCTTCTAAAAATATGGCCAGCCCACTGCCACTTCATTTTGCTTACTCTGCAAGCTATATCGGTAACTCCGGTTCTTTTTTGGATTACTCCATCAGCTCCTGGATGAGTTTCCAGTATACGGCCTAAGGCCCATTTTCCTGGTGGTAGATTGCTTTCACCAGTACTATATCGCCTTCTTTGACGTTTCTAGAAGGCTTCTGTACTACCTGTTTGTAGAGTAGTAAGGTAATCGTTTGACCGGTTTTTCCAATATTGTTGAAACATATGCTGGGTAAGCTGCCACCTACGACGTAAATCGATATTATTTATGTCATTGTAATCCGAGAGCGGCATAGACAATATTGGGCTTCCTGTTAGGAAGTGTCCAGGAGTGAGGCAGTTGTAGAACTCTTCTGGATCTTCAGTTAGCTGGGGGGCGTCCCACATGACACTTGCCAATACGCGTTCTCCACTCCAGGACTCGTCTGCTCCACCGACCATCGGACCTTCGACAAACATGGCCAGCCCACTTTATTTTGCTAATCTCCAAGCTATATCGGTAACTCCGGTTCTTTTTGGGATTTCTCGTTTAAAGACTCGTCTTCAACCAGTCCGTCCTTCCCATTATGACATACGGTGCCGAAACGTAGACACTGACAGTCGGGTTGGTCCACAAATTCAAGGTCTCTAGGTCGCTCAGCGCGCTATGGAGCGGGTTATGCTCGGAATTTCTTTGAAGGATAAAATCAGAACGGAAAAATGTACTAAAATATTTTTATTAGGCGAAGCAATTGGATACTTTATGAAAAAAGCTAGCGAGATCGAAGTCAAGAGTAGGCTTAATACGCAATCAAAAAGGCATGCATAAGTAGATACTCAAAACAAAACCAAAAGCTTGGTCAAATTAATTATGATTTTATATGTTTAACTTGTAGCACTGTTTCTAGCATGTTTAATGTCTTGTAAGAAAAAAAAAACATAAAATAATATTGTGATTCACTTTTGCACGCTGTAACTTCGCAACAAAATTCGCTCATTATTCATTGACAACGATTTAGATAGTGGTTAAAAATATTAATATCATTATATTTACAGGTCTTAAACATGGCGGTGGATGACGCAGATTTACAGCTAGACTTCAGCCCAAACAACCACGCTTTTAACATACACAGCGTGCAATACCTATCGAAAGATAATGGTAAGTTTTACTTGTTGTATCTATACTATCTATACTAATATAATAAACAAGTAAAATTTGTTTTTTGTTTGTTTATATGTATGTAAGGGGTAATCTCCGGAGTTAAAGACCCAATTCTAAAAAAAAATCACATAAATTATATTTTATATCTTGCATTTTTATTACATAAAAACTCAGCCAACATCATTGTTAACCAGTGTACACCTCATTTCATGAGCCTAAGGGTAATTAAAAACAATTACTACATTACCTACATTTTATATAATCCTTAGCGAATGTTACGATAAATCGACTCTATAAAGTCATGGGTCATACAAGAGGCATTGAATATATTTCTTGCACAACAACTCTCAATAGTCGCTCAAACAAGCGATACAAATGACTTAGCTTATCACTACAACGTGTCTTATCCCTCCTAAACACTGTGAATATTGGTAATTACCTGCAAAACCATATTTGCAACCTATTCCACAACCTTTTCTGAACAAAAAGAAAAATATGATATGGCTAACACAACGTAATCATTATTTTCAGGTGAACGCAGCCCAACCCTCTCAGAGACAGCAACCACAGCCCGCGCCTCAAGCGTCAATGAGAATGGCGGCACACTGAACAACATGCACAACAGCCAACTATTCGAGCCAATAGCCAACAACACGACCCTCATACGCAACACTCAAACGCTCAACCGTCGTATGCCAAACGCTCATCCGCTCAACAATGCGATAGGAACGTTACCACGCGTCAACAACAATGGAGTTGGTGGCGGATTGTTGGCTACGACGCTGGGAAGGAAAATAAATGGTGGGAACAATCATAAGAAGAAAGCTACGCAGCCTATCATGGCGTATGATGAGATACCTGGATTGCAGAGGTTCGTTTTGATTTTTGTATTTTCACGCTTAATTACCTGCAGTTTAAGAGTTCATACAAAAGCTACGCATTAGACCGATCTATCTGCTAGATTAGCTAAATCTGTCTTCTGTTGTACTAACATCTTGTTCGGTCCCGAGTGGCTATACTGCAGCTCGGGATAACTTTAGATCAAATACCACGTTCCGATAAATATCGGAACGTGGCCTCTTGACCTTTCTATCGATGAATTGGTTGGCTAAGTTACGGTATCGTCACGTTCATTTTGTTCGGCGAACCAGAACGCGTGGTGTTGTCGACAGAGGGCGCCTTCCGGTTTCCCGAACACATGAGTGACATATGAACGCGATGATCGCATATTCGCGCGTTCGATCTTTTTGGTTAGCCCAGCACGAATATTTATCAAACAAACTGAACTGCTTATCGTAATAATAGTTTTTTCTATTCCAGGGCATCAGACAACGATAATGTAACGTTCGGCAAGAGAAACTTCTCCGGCTATAATTACGACCAATCACCAGTGGAGACCACTACGGAGTTATAAAACCACGAGTTATAAAACCACACCTATAACATAAATAGTGAATAACAAGACTTTCTCTGTTATGTGTTAACACAAGACTTATAAAGTGACTAAAACCCTGAAGTGAAAAGAAGTGGATTCCGTCCGAAAATCATTAATTAATTTTAAAAACATATTTTTATAACGTTTGTGTTCAACGAATATAATAATTGTCTTCGTGTAAGAATACGACTGAACTTTCAAATAGTTAAAGATTAAAAATGTGAATAACGAATTTTTAGATAATTATATTTTTGTACTTAATGGTAACGTGATTTCTTAGCCAAGGCTAGTCCCGTTTTTATGAACAAATGTGCATAATAATGATGTAAATATGGCATTACATGGTGATGTATATTTATAAGGTACCTGAATTGTACATACAGGTACAAAGACTTCTTTACTATTTTTGTAAATCTCTATTTTTACGCATCTCTGGCAAAGTGCCATCTATCAACTTCGTTTAAATTTTATACGTAATTTGACATCGTTTATATTGGGGCCAATGTTTCTTCTGAAACTTTTGTAAACAATCGATCCTTGACTGCCTTGTGGGATCAAACGTTGGACCCAATATATTGGCGATAAAGTGATTTTTTCTTACGATTAGCTGTAGCTTTTATCTGATATTTTATTCTAGGTTTCTTGAGAACAAAACTTTTTATCTTTCTTCTTTTTACATATTCTTTACGAATTTTGTGCCAGTTACTGTTAAAATGTATTATAAGGTTTTTACTACGTCTTTACTTGCGTGCGGAAGGCCGCAAAAACGCGAACTTTCTCCTATTTTTATAAGAAGGAAACATTTTTATACCATCATAACAATACGTGGGCGTAGATTTATAAAAAATAAAATATAATTAGCATACTAAATAAAAATGCTCAGTTTTTTTTATAGAATTTTTATTTTTGAATCTGGCTTCAAAACGTGATTTGTGCCAAACCGATACTAACATTTTTTTTTAATTTTATTTATTACGTATTGGAGAGTAAAATGTTACCTAATGTAATTTCATTGTATATCTTGTAAAATAATAAAATGTTTATTTGATTGTGAAGAATAAATTGTATCATAATTTTGTGGTAAAATTGTTAATATAATTTTTGAAATAAATTAATTTTTATTATCAACTTTTGTTTTGAATAAAATTTCCCATTTCCATCTACTCAAATGTTGGCTCGTGTGCATTTCAAATTGGCATGTGAACAAGTTCAATTTATGGACCTTCTCGATATAATACAGGGTTATTTTTAAAACACTAATAAACTCGAGTTAAATATTAGTAACATTAACAACAACTTTTGTTCATCATAGAACAAAAGTTGTTGTTTTTAACAAAATTTAATAGATTTACAAAAAAATAATGTCCAGGTTTGTAGTTTGTTTTTTAGATCTGTATTTTCTAGTAAACAAGTACCGTCCCTGTATTTGCAACGCACTGTTTTTTTACTTATCTAGTGGTGGTTTTGATACCGCGTTGTAGCGTAAACTGAACTTTATTGTGTAGGAATAATTTTTCGCATTATCATTTACACCAACATTGACATTATCATCAACCCGCCAGAGAACCACAAATTCGAGACATTGGAAACTGAGCTCTTAGAGCGATTATCAGCATCTCAGGAGAAGCGCATTAAGCAACTCCTCTGCCACGAAGAGTTAGGTGATCGTAAGCCGTCTCATTTCCTGCGGCATCTTCAGAACCTGCCTGGTCCAACGGACCGACGCTACAGAGTTCGTCAAAAGTATTTAGACGAACAGGTTGCCACCGAACATACAGACTGTCATTGCCTCACAAATAGCTGATTTACAGGTCGAGAAATTAGCTGACATTGCAGACAAGGTGTTCGAGATAGCCCCAATGACACCGCAAGTTTCCAGGACCTCCGCTGCCACCGACACCGCTTCCTCGGACCTGGCAAAGCAAGTGAGTGAGCTGACGAAGCAAGTAGCCGCGCTCACTTCCCTCATGAACAGCAGAGGGAGCGACCGCTCACGCTCGAGGTTCCACAAACACTCCCGAAGGTATGATCGCTCTAGAAATAGACCACAGCAACCGCCTCCTAACCACCCGCATTGCTATTACCACTACACCTATGGGGACAAAGTGAAGAGCTGTAGGTCGCCCTGCACTTTCACGACGGAAAACAGGAAGGGCGGTTGCAAGTAGCGGCCAACGACTGCCCCACTTCTTCAGGCCGTTTATTTATCACCGACCGGACAACAAAAGCGCAGTTCCTTATGGACATTGGTTCCGACTTGTGCGTTTTTCCCCAGTCTGCTGTCAAAACACCCTGCATCCAGTCAAGGTACGATCTAGTAGCTGCTAACGGCTCCGTAATACATAGTTACGGGCTTACACAGGTGCAGTTAGACTTAAGTTTCAGGAGGAGCTACGGCTGGAGTTTTACTATATCCGACGTTGGGAAACCCATCATTGGAGTGGACTTCCTCAGCCACTACAATTTGCTGGTAGATTGCAGGAACCAACGCTTGATCGACACTTTGACGTCTTTGTCGGTTCCTGCCGCACACTGCAGTACCGTCGATGTGGCATCTGTGAAGGCCGTTGTGGGAGATACCAACTACCACCGCATACTACGCGAGTACCCAGAAATCACACAACCTCCAGGCAAGCAGCTACCAGGTAAACATAATACGCTGCACCACATTAGGACGATGCCAGGCCCACCTGTGGCATGCAAATCCAGACGCCTTGTCCCAGCTCGACAACAGGTTGCCAAGAAGGAGTTCGAGGAGATGCTCGCAAGCGGGGTAGCGAGGCGTCCCGAGAGTGCTTGGTCAGCACCACTGCACTTGGTGAAAAAGAAGGACGAAGGATGGAGACCATCTGGCGACTATAGGGCACTTAATGACAGAACAGTACCTGACAGGTACTCCATTCGTCACATTCACGACTTCTCTCACTAACTATCAGGCTGCAGTACCTTCTCTACCATCGATGTCGGAAAGGCCTATAATCAGATAGCAGTTAATCCAGAGGACGTTCCAAAGATGGCGATTACTGCACCTTTCGGTCTTTACGAGTTCCCTTTCATGACGTTTGGTTTGAGGAACGCAGCACAAACCTTTCAAAGGTTCATCGACGAGGTCCTGCTTGGCCTCGATTTCTGTGTTGGGTACGTAGACGATATTTTAATCTTCTCAGTGATTCCAGAAGAGCACGAAGCCCATCTACGTCAATTGTTCGAACGCCTGAAGCAATACGGTGTCGTGATCAACACAGCTAAGTGCAACATCGGACAGACAGAAGTTATTTTTCTGGGATACCACGTGTCATCGGAAGGAACGAGGCCGGTTCAGTCCAAAGTCCAGGCCATACAGAAGTACCCGGAGTACCCGGAGTTCTCGTATTTAACATTTTTGGCAAATAATTCGCGAATGCAGATTACCTACTTTGTTCAGAATTGATATGACAACAATTCTGGAGTTCAATCAACATCACTTCGCGGAACTTACTAAAGCTCAACACAAATAAATCCCACCACTTACCTTTACAATATACCATATCTCCTAAGTTACAACGCAGTAAAATAGTGTACCCTAAGGGCGACGTAACAGGCATTTAAAGGGTAGACCCAAAGACCCCTTTATACCATTCTGAATGGTCGTGTCAAATTGAATTTTAATGATCAAACCCAATCCTTTCCTTCAACCTTCTATGACGAATTAAGTTAAGCCGGTGGAAACCCGTCGAAACTTAATTCGTAAGTAATTTCATAGGTTTTATGTTAAACAAATCATTGTGAATGGGACTCGAATTTTCTTAACTCGGACGGATTTTTGAAAATTGAGTGAATAGGTGTTGAAAATTTGTATGGAAATTCGTAATTTTTGCCGATTACGGATCCGGCAGCGGCCCTTTGTATAAAAACCCAAGAATAGTGGATCACTGTTAGGTCAAGATATGTTAACCTTCCCCCCCCCGGTGGGTTCCCGCATTGTCGAGGCGGGGGTGCTCAGTAGCCGTGGCTTAAGTTCTTTAAGCCGGTGAAGCTAAGAGGAACCCGAGCGGGGGCTGCTCGTCAAGGCTTTGCGGCTTAGCCGACGACGTAGTGGCCGGCGGGTAGGTTGCGGTGCCGCTTGCGCGACATCGCAACCTACCTGAGGCGGGCCGCGATGTCCCCCGTGTGGGAGACATCGCGGCTGAGGATTGGAGGCCACGGCGGGAGAGGAGTGCCGGTATTGCGGTGCGCCGCTCTCCCTACCTTCCGTGGCCTTGACGGGGCCGACGCGGTGGGGCCGCAGGGGAAGAGGAGTGTCGGTGTGACGTTGCCGCTCTCCCTATCCTCTGCGGCCGTAGCCCCCCCAACGCGGGGGTCATGCGGGGCCTGCCAATTAGGCGGGCGTGGAGGCCAGCAGGCAACGGGTGCAGGGGCACCGTTGCCTGTATCGCACCAGGCCTCCACCAGTGTGGGACAGGAATGGCCAGGTGTCCCGGCCATTCCCGTAGCCCCCCAATCTGGGGGGCATGCGGGGCCCGCCATACCAGCTAGGCGGGCATGCGCCGGGAGGGCTGTGGAAGTAAAGGCTATATCGGTTTCCCATGGCCCTCCCATCATGGCGATGTGGGAACACCGCTGAGTTTTAGTGGGTATACTATCATTCCGACAGGGAGTCCCACATACCCCGTCTCGTCCCCCGTGAGACGGGGATGCATAAAGCATTTCTCAGCGACAAAAAAAAAAGGTTAAGTAAGGTTCCGCGGGCGCGCTGTCGTGGCTGCTTCCCAACAGGGGGGCAGCGCACGATGCCGGCAACTTTACGCCGGCATCTTGAAGAGTATGGCCCTCTACGGGGCCCCTATCTGGGAGAGACTCCCTCCAAAGGACGGAGAACCCGGCCTCCTTGCGGGCACCCCAGAGGGCCATAGCTCAGCGGGTGGCGCGGGCCTACCGCACGGTGGGCGTGTGCTCTGGCCGGCACCCCACCTTGGGAACTCGAGGCGTGGGTGCTCGCCAGAGTATACGAATGGACGGCGGGGCAGAGGGTGAGAGCAGAACGCACCGCCCCGGAAGGGCGAGAGGCGAGGGACGCCATCGTCGTCCATCGGACGGGCGACCTCGCCACCGCAGCCTTCGGCCGCCGAAGCCTCGACGCGATTGGGCCGGTCCTGCGAGACTGGCTCGAGCGGTCGCATGGGTTCCTCTCGTTCCGTCTGGTGCAGGTGCTGTCCGGACACGGTTGTTTCGGATCGTACCTGCACCGGATCGGACGGGAGGAGACGCCGTTGTGCCACGACTGTGGTGCGGCGTAGGACACAGCGCAGCACACACTCGAGGTGTGCCCGTCGTGGTCCGAGCCGCGCCGCAGTCTAACTGCGGTGATCGGACAGGACCTCTCACTCCCCGGTTTGGTTAACGCCATGCTGGGGGATGAGGGGTCCTGGGTGACAGTCGCCTCCTTCTGCGAACAAGAAGGAGAAGGAGGCGGCGGAGCGCGCGCGGGAGGACGACCCTCACGCGGCGCTGCTCCGAAGGCGGAGGAGAGGTCGAAGAAGACGTCAGTTTGACAGTCATCTCTAACTCCTCCCAGGTGGAGGCCAGCAGGCAACGGGTGCGGGGCACCCTTCCCTGTATCGCAATGGCTTCCACCAGTGTCGGACGGGAATGGCCAGGTGTTCCCGGCCATTCCCGTAGCCCCCCAAGCTGGGGGGCATGCGGGGCCCGCCAGCTACCTTCCGCGGCCTTGACGGGGTCGCCACCGTCTGATGGCGGACGCGGTGGGGCCGCAGTGTAAGAGGGGGAAGAGGAGTGTTGGTATGACGTTGGCCGCTCTCCCTATCCTCTGCGGCCGTAGCCCCCCCGGCGTGGGGGGCATGCGGGGCCCGCCAGCTAGGTGGGCGTGCACCGGGAGGATTGTAGACGTAAAGGCTATGCCGGGTTCCCATGGCCCTCCCATCACGGCGATGTGGGTGCACCGCTGAGTTTTAGTGGGTATACTGTCGGTGTCATTCCAACAGGAGTCCCATATACCCCGTCTCGTTCCGTAATGCATTTCTCAGCGACAAAAAAAAAGGTTAGGTTTGCCTTTTTTTTTCCCGGGGTGGAAAATCCTCATATATGTCCATATGTCCGCCGCCCTGGGGTGGGGGCGGCAGGGTCTGTCAGACTTCTGACTAAAAACCACCCCGGTGTTCCATCTCACACCTACGCCGGGGGTCGCGGGAACGTACGATCCTTCCGCAACTCCCGTCTGGTGCCGGCTTGCCACCGAAGGCCTCCTCAGGTCAGGGGGGGGAGTGAGGTGTTAGACTCCCCCCGCGACGTCTAAGAGGGGCGCGGGTGGAACACTACGCGCCGCCACCTCGGGTCCTGATGTGTGGGGGGCGACAGACGTCTCCGAGTCCGTCGCCCCTGGACTCATTTAGGGGGGGAGGGGGGCTTGAAGAGAGCGTTGTCCGCCGTCCGCCGACGCCCGATGCGCCTGCTGCGGGCTGGGTGAGTGGACGAGATCTCCCCTCTCTTACACAAAATAAAGCGCCCGTATGGGTTCAAACCTACGACCGACTCGTAAGTCGCAGCCGTTAGCACTTGGTGACCACTACCCATTCTTACAAACTATGTAGTTAGTTAGTTCATACATAGTTCATTACATCCTGGAAGGAATACGTGGAATTACAAGTCATCTTGTAGATATGTATACCAGTACATTATCTTAGTGCCAAAGTCGTTTTATCATTACGAAATTCAACCCACCCTGCAGCCCTAAATTTTTACTTAGGGTACATAAAAAGAAGTGACCTCATTGAGAAACCGCGAGCGTCAACTTTTGATGGATCGTGCGCGGAGATGTCGAGAGGCACTTGTTTCATTGCTTCAAAGAAGAAGGATTACCTACTTAATGATGGAAAAAATTTGGACTCTCAACTCATTACTTATAGAGCACTATCATGTTATGGGTAAGTAATAAGGGCTCGATTAAACAGGATGGATTTTTGAGATGGGGCAGGCACTTTAACCGATGTAGCTACAGGACAACGGTCTTAGTAGACTGTCCTTAACTTTTAAGAAATTTTGATATGCATTCACAAATTCTGAAAAAAAAAATTACACTCAGCCAGAAAATGGGCAGTTTTCACAAAAACTTTTTGATGCCAATCGAAGATGTTTCTTATAAGGATAAAAAAACTGTATTCGGACCAACTGAGATTTTGTACTAGAAAAGGCGGAAATCACAAAAAAACTTTTCCCATACATTTTGTAGGAAATGAGACTCCAACTTACTTTTTATGATGGATTGGCCGATATAATGAAGAAATGAAGATTGCCCGAAAATAAACAAAAAAATAATAATTACCTTGGAATCGCGAACGAGTACGGGTCATAAATCTTTTTTGGCCTAAAAACAAAACGATTGATCATGGATGTCCTGTCCAAAAATTAACACAATTTTGGTGTAAACCTACTGAAAAGTTACTGCCTAAAACTTGATGAAACGGCATTAATAGTGACGGATTTTTTTCATTTTACCCAGAACATTTCTTACGCAAAAAAATTAAAAATTCATCACTAAATGGTGCATAAGTAATTACATTACCCAATCTCGTCTTCAACCCTTCACAGAGCGCCCGAATATTTCGCGAGTACATCGGTCCTCGCCAAGCAATCTTGCTTGCGTACATTTTTAAATTTAATATCTCTTTGTAGCGTGGGTCCTCTGGGAATATAACGTCGTGCGGAATTACAGGAACGTCGAATGATATAAAATTCTATGTTGCCTTACCTAATGGCTTATTCCGTTGCCGACCTGCGGGGTAATTGCGTAACACACTAACGTAAATCACTTTCATTTTGACAGTTCAACCCCATTCATTGCGTTATTGATGTTATTGAGCAGACAAATTTTTCCACCATAAGAAGCAATGGATTAGCAATATCGTTCAAAATAATTCAGATTGTGATTGGTGTGTTACGCCATTTGGGTGCTGAGTGAGTTACCGGCGAGTTTTTGAGTAATGTGATCTTTGTTGTAAGTTAATTTTACTAGCATTCCTGTGAATTTGCCCAGAGTATAGAGTTTACCTTTGATTTAACATTTAGGTAAATGAATCGAACGTACTTTTCGATTTGTATCAAGCGCTAGAGAATACACGATACACAAAATTACCAACGCAAAGGGCTGATTCAACAAAATCTACTCCATGACTTCTCCAACTGCAACGGGGAACTGTTAATGTATAGCCAACAGGGAAAAACTGCAAATCGAAACGACAAAAGCGAGATCATCATGCAGGCTAACATGGTCAAAGGGCACTCAAAAGTCCCAATTGGATCACATTATAACGCCACACGCTACAGAAAAACTCTTTGAATTTATTAAAGGTGAATGGGCCGCTAGGAGCATATATCCGACCATAAAATAATCTGGGGTTTGCTAAGGACAAACCGAGTTTCAAACAAAAAATAAAACACAAAACACAATAATATACAAAGGCAACAGCTACCTGTGAAGGAGGCAACAATAGTGAACAAGGATTTCAACTATAAACAATGCTATTATGCCGCCCTCAATAGCAAGTTCACCAAAACAAAATACCAAGATTGCATAACAAAAAACCTAAAAAATATAGGAATCAACTCAACGAACGAAAACATCGAAATACCTTGAATACCATAACGGATGTTAAAAGCGGCTGCCCAAGAAACTTTAATTCTTCAGCCAGTTCTTTCCAGAGATCATCGACTAGCTCTTGCTAACCTACAAAAGGCAAAATTCTTACAAAGCAGGCAACCAGATAATCTAAGTATGCATAACCGCGTAAAAGAAGGTCAGGCAATACTTCAAAAGGTCAAATATCAGGAGGAACAAAAAGCATGCAGAGCCTGCCTCAGCGTACTGGGGAAAAACCACCCCGCAAAACGCAGGCAGATACTGTACTTTTTTTACAGGAGACACAAACTGAAAAAAAACGTCGAAAAAGATCTACTCATGTACGGATGACCAAATGGGATCAAATTAAAAAAAAAATCCGAGGGCCGTCTTATACCAACAGTTAATATAAAAAAGCCGATAACCGAAGTACAAGGTGATGGACCCACTACAGATGACGTAATGGAAATCATCAAGAAAATGCGGAACGGGACAGCTCCCGGGACTGACCAAGTAGTAATCGAGCTCTACAAAGCGATGGCCCTAATACTACAGGAAGCCGTCACCAAACACATGAACAAAGCACCAGAACGAAGGACACAGAACGAAGCACCTGACATATGTGTCAGGTGCTTCGTTCTGTGTCCAGGCTCAGACACACAGGATGTGCTACCTCGCACATGTTTACAGGCGCCGCGTACCACATCTGCTGCATGCAGCAATGGAGTACAAGGCCAAAACCAAGAAGGTCGGTCGACCTATCTACACGTGGAACGACAACCTAAAACAGGACATGAAGTACTTCGACAAGGGAATCGATTTTTGGTTGGATACGGCTGAAGACAAAAACGAGATCAAGATTACTGCTAGTGAAATATACAAAAAACCGGAATCGGATAGTAGCGAGAACTCCGACAACGACATTGAAAACAAAAAACATCTAACACAACATAACACAGCAGAGCAAGGACATACAAAAGAACCGAGAAAGCAGTAGAACCTCGCCAAAAGATTCACGGGTAAAGCACGACCTGAAGCACCTGGCCGCGTAGTCTTTAAAAGATGCCAATCCATAGACAAATATCACCCATCTCTCCACTAATCAAATGCTTACTATAGGATGCATATCCGGTAGGCTTTTAAATCCTTCCCTTTCCTACGGGCACGTCTTCCTTACAAAAACCGCGACCCCCGGTCTACTTCTTGATATGCAATGGTCGCTGTAGCACCATGAACATGAGGCTACAGGAGCTAGTGCGAATCTTGGGATTCATTCGATTAATCGAATCTGGTCAAACCACGCTGGGATCGATGCAATTCATTGATTTATTCATTCAGCGCTAGAGAACACACATCAGACAAAAATTGAGCTACATGTACAGACGCCAAGCTACTACAATCTGTCAAATTTCTTTAATAAATTTTCAACTTTATCGCTAAAGCATTACGGTTCAAGGTTGATTGGGAAAATTTGACAGTTTCGGGTAGCTTGACCTCCTGGCGTCTGTACCTAAACAGAGTCCTAACTGTAACAAAATAACCATCTTATACTTAGATATATAGAGAACCGAACTTGACCCATAAAATATCTGGACCATCCGCTTTAGGTCCCAGACGGACATCGCTCACAAATTAATGTTTGTGAAATTAGTTCCAGTTTGATGTTTCTCAGTAACTGCTGGCGTGGGAGACGTTGTCCTCCCTTGTATAGTAAAGACGAGAAACGGGGACGCAATAGTGTGCATTTGCTACATTGGAGCATGCTATTATGTAGTTGGTACCTAGTTGGAATATTCCCGATTAGTTTTGGAGCTGACCGATGAAGTTCATATAATTATAAATTCCTCTCGCGACGATGTTACGTAATATGCATGTGGCTAAGTAAGAAAAGTTTACATTCATCATGATGACCGTTGAGAGATGAGATACTTCGTTGTTAAAATTGCCCATAAAATTCTCTTTCAGCCTGTTCCTAATAAATATACTGGATCTAATCTCACAGGCCCGGTTCCACAAGCAAGCTGACAACTACTAAATACTGAACGAGGTTTGTAGGGAAAGTTCTCATAATCTTTTGCTGTTTAAATAGCCATCATAATCTAGCTTTTTCATTGATTATAAAATCAATAATTAATCAAGTTACTTAAAACAACGAGTATCAAGGCAAACAACACAACAGATGCATGGGTCGATCGTGCTGCGGTCGGTTTGATGACCATCCAATACGAATGAATGACATTTGAATTTGACAGGTGAATTTGACGACACGGTTGGCGCAGTGGCTGAGCGATCGACTGCTGCGCTGCGTGTCGTGGGTTCGATTCCCGCACGGAACAAATATTTGTATTGCCTACAGGTAGTTGTTCCGGGTCTGGCTGTTTGTGTATGTGAGTTTAAATGTTTGTAAACGCACCCACGATACAGGAGTAATTCCTAGTGTGGGGCAACATTTACATTAAAAAAAAAAAACACATCGAGACAGTCGTTACGGGTAGTCAGAAACCCAAAACAGTATGACAAGCAGTTTTACCAGAGGGTAATCTTGTAACTGGGTTGTGGCGGTCAGTCGCTCCATGTAATGTAGGTACTGGTTTTCAGCTGCATCTGTTTGAACTGGAAGTGGAGTTGAGTTGAAGCAAAGACTATCATAGCCTAGATACTGCATTTCTAACTTAATAATGCATGGTGCCTGCGGCGGAATAACACGATGTTACGACAGTGTAACCTAGCCTTAAGGCCTTAACAGTCTGTTAATGCTTATGGCTGGACCATCGTTACTTGCATACTAATGCGCCTGATGAGTTATGGGACTAAGTGAAGATAAATCATGATGTCTTATTTCAATTATGTACTAGGTTATACGTCTCATCTCATTGTATAATAATACAATGTAGTCTTTTTGTCTTCAAGTAGACACGAATTATCCCGGTTCCAGAGTCCACAACATAAAGCAAGTTGACAACGCGTTGAACTAGCGGCATTTACCTAATTTTGACCGTTCCTATGAAAAAAGAGCGCTAGACGACGTTGTTCAATAGCTCGCCTACGCGCACGTATGTGCATACCTTTTTTTATTGACATTTGACATGCTCAAAATTTACTTTATAATACGTTGAATCAGATATTATAATT
The DNA here is from genome assembly GCA_947507525.1 of Apamea epomidion. NCBI lineage: Eukaryota > Metazoa > Arthropoda > Insecta > Lepidoptera > Noctuidae > Apamea > Apamea epomidion. Next base: position 7,339,837 of record OX382238.1, on the reverse strand, counting down.
TGGCACATCTATTCAATTTCATCCCATATCTATGAAATGGCAAGCAAAGTCGAAGTCGACCGTTCTGTTAATGTCAAAAGTGAGTTGCAATAGAAAGCGCGCATGATAAAAAAATTTACAACAACTGAAGGATCAAAAAAATTCTTCGATTGATACAGTTGAACACAATGGGAGTAGTTGGGTTAGTACGGGACTGAAACCAACAAAGAAATAAAAATTAATATCTAAAGTAAAATTGCGACATATTCGCTAAAAATATAAACAAATTTGAATTTTTGGAAAAATAACTTTATTTCCTACAAAATGAAGTTCAGTTTACGCTACAACTTCAAACATTTTTATAACTTTTTCAACGCGCTAGTCACTCTGAAATAAACTTAATTACCATTATAATAAAGTTGATATTTGTTTAACTTAAAATAACGTCAATTTGAAACATAAATAAAATTTAAATGTATGTCAGTTCATGACTTACATATTAATTTTACCACCTAAGCATATACATTGTGGAATGCATTAATGAATGAGTATTGAGTATGATAAGGGCTCTGGTCGACTTACCTTAACTTACCTACTTAGATACCTATTTTGGGTGGGAAATCATCATATGACTTCTCCCGCTCTTCGTGTCAGACTTTTACTGACTAAAACCCACCCGTGTTCCTTCTGTTGCCTGTGCCAGGGGCCACGGTATCTCTTTCGAACAACCGGCGGCCCTGGCAGGCATCAGCCCTAGCGGACCCCGTCAGTCCGTGCTGGCGCGCGTGGAACACAACGCGCCGTCTACCCTCGCTCGCCGCCCGCAAGCCCGCGCCTATGGTGGCCGGGAGTCGGCTGGTGACTCCCGACGACGAAGGGTGCAGAGACTGCCTCTCCCTCACGCGCTCCGCCTCCTCCTTTACCAGCATTACTGCTTCGCAGAAGGAGGTGACGGCTTCCCATGCACTCTCGCTCCGTACTATGGCCTGGACTAGGGCCGGACGCGAGAGATCGCCGCCGCCGACCGCCGCCACGAGGACGCGGCGGTGCTCCGCCCAAGCTGGGCAGACCTCCACCGTATGCTCCACCGTACTTACTTAGATAATCGTAAATCAAACTATTGTTGCTTTGTTGTGTGGGAGTAACTTCTCATTTTCATTGTGTTATGCATATTATTATTTTCCACACTTAACAATTTGAATATGTATTTTTTATAATTTATGTAACCTATTATTTTATTTATTTACTTAGTTGCACATAAAACAATGACAAAGGCTTACAAGCAACATTGACGTCCACACAAGTGATCCTATTATACTAGGGTCATCACAAATGCAAAGTTAGAGTCATGACTCATTATGCCAATAACAATAACACAGTCAGTAGTTAACACACAAGAAAACGAACGACAAAAACCAGGATTGATTCTAGTTACCCCATTTTTTCCCGTGTGAAAGTCCTCATGGATACTCTCCTTCTGTGGAGAACGGAGGGTTATGTCGGACTCCTACTGACTAAAACTCCACTCTTCCTTCTACTACCATAAGTCTGGGGCCCGAGAGATACATGTACATTTGCAGTCATTCGCCGCACCACCCACTGGTATCAGCCCGCCATGCTTAGCAGGCCCCGTTGCCAAGTGCAGCCGATCCCACGACCGCACGTCCTCCCATAAAGGCGTGCACTGTGTGCCACTTCTTTGGAAACTGTTCGAGCGATACCTTCTAAAATCTAGTTTCACATGGAGAAGAATGAGCGAGAAACTCCACCGTAACTCTTTTAAAATGGTTTTACAATATTTTGTATACATTAATTATGTTGGTATAGAGGCAGAATAACGTCTCCCATCTGTGATCCTTTACCTAAAAGATGACCCAATTGGTACTTATAGGCAATCAGTCAGGTTTTATTTATTTCCTTTGACGATTTTCCGATTGGATGTTTTACTACGAACCCATAGCTTAACTTTCTTGTATATTATTTTAGGGAAATCGTGACTTTTACAATGTTTGTAAATATGTGAGCCCCATATATCCATAACCTAATTAATGTGTCATTGCTTTATTTCCAATTCGTTTTACTTACTGTAGTATAGTAATTTTATTCTAGATGCCTCGTATTCACATATAGTTATATAATATATAATGCATATTATTATATTTTTCACACATATCATAACATCACGCCTGGTTTCCTCGAAGGGTTGGACAGAGGTGTAACTTAGTGCTGGGGAGTTGGTTGTGCCACTTCTTCTTCCCAGCGATAGCACTAGGAAGTGGTGAAGGGCGGTCGTTTTTGGGGGACTGTCTTTTGTAATTTTGACGTTCGAAAAGTGCTGATTCTCAGCCTAATTTGAATAAATGATTTTTGATTTTGATTTAGTACACCAACATTTCGCCAGTTTTGTTTAGTCTCATGTACCTAATAGGGGGCGAGCTTATTGCTATCAACCGGGTACAAATCTAGACTCCGTGCTGCTACTGAGAAATCTCAGCTAAAAAAACCCAGTACTTTTCCCGACCTGGGAATCGAACCCAAGATCACATGGTTTCATGCTGCCTCAGTTTATGATTCGTTGGTTTAGTGGACGTGGACGCAAGAGCTACTGCTGAAGTAGCGCTGCGAACACTAAATCGACGATTTTTCATAAAGTCTAAAATTAACAAGTACGAGTAACTCTACCAATCTAACAGAGAGCAGCGGTGGCCCAGTGGTAACGACTGCGACTTATGAGTTGTAGGTCGTGGGTTCGTACCGACGAATATTTTTGTTCTATGACAAGGCAAGAAGTTTTATGTAAATGGTTTAATTGTTTGATTCATTATTGACTCCAGTTTTTTCTGACTTGGTTTTACACTGAATATTTGTACTAAGAGCAAGGCTATTAATACATATAATTTAATGTGAGAATTTAGCTTATTCACTCATTTAAATGAGTGAATAAAGTAACTGAGTGGTATCGGCCCGGCTTACAATTTGTAGGCCGTGAGTTCGAACCCAGGCAGGCACTTTACTTTGTGTAATTAATTTCATCACCACAGCTCTCAAAACGGTGAAGGAAAACATCGTGAGGAAACCAGCATGTCCTAGAACTAAAAATTCGAAGACATGTGACATCTACCAACCCGCACTGGGCCCGCGTGGTGGATTATAGCCCACTCCCTCTCGAAGAGAGGAGGCCTGTGTCCCAGCAGTGGGAACATTAAAGACTGATTATGTGTGGCCATCTATTTACCAAAAAATAACATATACGCCTTTTTAGAAGTAGGAAGGCCATGTTAACCTTATCTTAATGATACAAACTGACCCAAAAGTATCCCATAGACACACACAGAGGGTCGTACAAAAGCTGCCGGACATACTCTTGAAATCTCAGACAGAGCCTAAAAGGTTCACGAGGTTTCCTTTTGAAACTAAAAGCCTTTTCGTATGTTCCTGTTTACTTATTTATTGCAGGTATAAGAATGAAGGTTTATCAACTTTGTAACTGTCCTACCATGAAAGATAATAATATTCTACTAATGTTATAAATGTGAGGGGAGCCTGCCGTTTTGCCAAAATTATTTTGTCAAAATTTCACTACCCAAACAAATTTTAGCAACTTTTTTTTATACCAATGCAATATTTGGTATGATTTTAGTACGCACATTTTCATTTGTTCAAATTTTTACTCAGCAGTACATTACCAAGGATAATGTCACTATGGCATTTGGTCTTTAATCAAATGATTTATTACAGCAAACAATCTTTAGACAATAAACATTTAGTAAAATGATTTGTTATGAAAAAAAATATAAAGACAAAAATAGGATTTTTTGGGAATTATATAATAAAAAAATGCACTTTTATTTGAAGTCATTTGCATACTTCTTTGTAAGTTTATGTGCTTTTCTAAATCAAGTCAAATGTATGCCTATTCTATGTTTACGAACGACAAATGAAAAACGAATTACTACCAGAACTGTAACGCCAGAAACATATTTTATAATGTGACTCTAAACCAACAAAACACATTGTTATTTAATTTGTATATTTTGTGCAACTGACATAAAGATGCAAATCTTTTGTCATTGACTAAGCAATTGACTGAATAGAAATTGTAAATTGAAAACTGACAATACTAAGTATTTGGCTTATTTTATTTTGCATAAACTAAGGTATACCAACTGAAATATTTGACCACATTAAAATTGGTAAAAGTACTAGATGGGAAGCAAGTTATTGTTTAGGTAAACGTTCACTTGCCAAATATTAGGTTTGCGTTACAATTATTGATGAAGAGTTTATTTGATTAGTAATAATTTAGCAAATGAAGTTATGCGGAAAATTGTTTGGGAGGTGATAATCTGACAATTTTTTTTTTGATGGAACAAGGGAGACCCAAGTTTGAGAGTTTGTGTGTTTGGATGTTTGTTTGCCCAATCACACGAAAACGGCTGAACGGATTTGAATGAAATTTGGCACATATGTAGATAGTTTATATCCTGGATCCCGTGGAATATTTCCAACATCCACGTGGGCGAAACCTCAAACAAAATCTAGTAATTTAATAATTATACCCATAAATTTAGAAAATTAAAAACCAATGCATGTTGCATCTGCAGCATATTGTGTTTAAATCATGAAAATCAATCGACTAATCTGCCTAGCCTTTTCCCAATTATGTTGGGGTCAGCTTCCAGTCTAACCAGATGCATCTGAATACCAGTGTTTTACATAGAACGACTGTCTATCTGACCTCTACAACCTAGTTACTGGGTAACACCCACCCTTGGCAAGATTGGTTGCCAGACTTTAGGGCTTCTGATTACCCATCGACTGTCGAAGATGTACGAAATTCGTACATCTTCGACAGTCGATGGGTAGTCTGTACTATGAATGACCAAGGCACGTAGGGGTCTTAATATGTAATGGATGGGTACCCATCCACGAACCGACCGCGGTAAGAGTAGCCTAACCTTCGAACGACCCGTGCGGTTGTTATTATTTAGCCACGTCCACTCTTTAGCTACAGCTACGAGCCCTTCTTTAGACACGGGCCCTTCGTTAGCCACAAGCCTCTGAAAAAATCATAAAAGTAGTTTTTCTGTAATGCCTGTAACTGAAGTAATAAGTGCTTCAAGGTCAATGACATTATATTATTATGTTAATTAAATAATGTTCACATTCGGTGGTTCTACAACGTACCTACATTGAAAAACGTGGCCTAGGTAAGTCTGTATTAATTCGAATTCGTTCCGCGACGGTGGAAGGTTTTCACATTTTATTGTATTTATTTAATGAGTAAAATCATATTATAAGGTTGGTGTTGCGTAGGATTATTGTACCTAGAAACGGAATTCGTGGAAATATTTCAGTAATACCTATTCAATGTGCCCAGATAAAAGTAACTTTTACAGATGAAATAAACATAGAAAATAGGTACAGAAATAGAATTTAAGCACTTACAAAATTAAATTTAGGGACAAGAAGAAATTCACGGAAAATGATAGTCAGGCTAAGTGAATAGGAGTCCTTGAAGTATTTTAGAGTCGCGTAGGTACCAAAGAAACGGTTTGGGATCCTTATTTATTCATCATCATTTCAGCAGAAAAACGTCCACTGCTGGACATAGGCCTCCCCTAAGCACCTTCACTTCGACCGGTTCTGTGCTATTCGCATCCTGCGGCTTTCACCAGGTCATCGGTCCAACTTGTGGTAGGTACGCTACGTCTTTCGGTACGCGGTCGCCACTCCAGAACGGTTCGGCCCCATCGGCTATCGATTCTGCGAGCAATGTGCCCTGCCCACTACGACTTAACTTTGGCAATTCTTCGGGCTATGTTGGTTACCTTGGTTCTCCTATGGATCTCTTCATTTTTTATTCAATCGCGTAGGGAAACGCCAAGCATAACCCTCTCCATTGTCCTTTGGGTGACTTTCACGAGGCCCATTGTAAGCGACCACGTTACACCTTAATTATAATCAAAGAAATAAAGACAAAGGTCTTCAATCAGTGTGTTCTGCCTGTTATTACTTTTGGAGCCAAAACGTGGATAATTATGGTACGTTTGGTCAAAACTGAATTTCGGTGTAAGTTTTTTCATATTTATCACAAATCATAAATTGGTCATAGACCAATTGATTCATTGGTCAATTCTGCTTTTTATGCGTCTAAATCACTGACGTGGGTAGGCAGCGCCATCTAGCGGCTTCCAACTATAATTTATGTCGCTAGCTCGCTTTCAGAGTACCTATGCCCTCAAATATAGCTCGCAGCTAATGTAGCTCGCTTAGCGTCCTTATCAAATCAGCTTTTTTACCAGTCAGCCCTATTCTTGCAGAAGACTAAAATATAAAAAGATTTTTCGTATCCATAAGTACTCAAAATACAGGACCTGATATCAAAGTCACTCTTAGCCAGTTTTATAATAATTAGAATAATAAAATTAAACACAGTTTATCGTTTCCATATCCCTACCTACCAAATTAAAAAACAAAACGACCCAGTCAATTAATATTCCCGTTGAACCATTTTGAACATTTTCATTGACAACAAAAACGAGCTATGTCCCGATAAGAACACATAGATCCCGTACCCACACGGGCGATTTTTTAACGCGGCCATTTTCAATCTCGCACTGGATTTTCAACGCACTACTGATCGCCGAGAGTTGAAATTTAACAGTGTATTATTTTGACACGCTGGGGTGGGATGGATTTTCAATTCTCGGCCCAACACCGAGAATTGAAAATCAAATGCGCGAAGAAAATCTTCGCGTTAAAGAATCACCCGTGCGAAACAGGGCATCGCGTTTGTTAAAATGTCGCTCACAAAGCTAATGATGCGACATGCGACCTGTTATTTTATTTTACGACTAAACGGCACACATATTTTTTTATTGATTAATCGTGCAAATATTCGCTCAACGTTTAATTATTTTATCGAATTTGTTCAACTGTAATCCTGCATATTTTTTTAATTGTTTGAAACGTTTTCAATAGATAGTGAATAATTAATGTTTGCACGGTGAAGATAATAAATACTAGTGCGGTTGTACTAAGTACAGACAGTTCAGTTGTAATGTTGTTGTACGTTGGTTTTTTTATTTTAACTTTTGCAGGAGGTGTTTTCTGCGGTCAAAAGCCACCACCATGTGATTCAGGTAGGCTTATTTCTTTATTTATTTTTCATGTTTTTTTTTTAAATATATTTTAACCAGAATGTTGTTTAGTCAAATGCCTTCAAAGAAAATTAGGCAGATATATTATATACGCCCTTACATGTTGATTGTTTTAATCCTTAAAAGGGGTCATTGTACTCATCATTATGAGCAACTTTTACTACGGGACCAACCCTGAAAATGTGAAAAAAAATCAGTTGATCCATAGATTTATGTTCGCATAACTCGACATAATGTATGGATCGGCACAATGACCCCTTTTAAGGATTGAAACGATCAAAATTTAACTGTGTATATAGATATATTATATGAGTGACAAATGATCGCGACTGTCACGTATTCGCGCGACGATCGCTTTCGAGACGACGGGGTCAGAAATGCCAAGGCAGTTCCTGTGCTTAGAGCTCTTAACATTCTTATGGCCAATCCCACCTTTAATATAATACATTTGCTTGCTTGCTCGCGTATTTGGAGGTTAGAAATTATCCTACGGGGAAATATTTGGAGGTTAGAAATTATTCTCAGAATCCGTTTGCCAAAATACGTTCATCTAAATCCAATCAGCCGAAGGCGTTAAAGTAACTTATTAAGTATGTACTTCCATACTAAACATAAATGAAAAAGTTATATTATAATGGATTTAATAAGAGATGAAATGTTCACGTTTATAGATCCTTTTTTCATTGGGTGATTTTTAAGCAACAATGAGGTTCGGCTTCTTATCGCAACTGTTTTACATTGCTCTCCTATTTTTGAAATTATATATCTTTATAACGTGTAACTTTATACAATCAATTCGGACATCTTGCAGATGCCAACCGGTCGTTGCTACCCTGTGTCTTAACGAAGACGACATAATTTATAACGAACAAACGCGACTTGCTTCTGTCTCTACGTCATATCCATACAAACTATCGCGACATTGGTGTACTTGCGCGACTATGGCTTTCGATTAAGACACGGCCATAGACTATAGCCAAAGCTTACACTTGACGAATCCAGATTTAGTCCAAGGTCTTCACAATAACACTACCTGCAGGCGATGCACGATGGTAACCTGCGTTTAAAAGGTGGATCGCTATAAGAAATTAAGTCTAGTTAATCCTCTTCATCATCAAGGGGGCCTCCTCCTCCAATTAATTTCGGGTTGGCGCAGCATATATGTTTCTTCTATCCATCTTGCATTATTATCTATTATCGCAGCATTATCTATTATCCTACACCTATTCACACTTTTTCTAGCTATATCACCTTTCACACAATCCATCTTCTTCATCACAATTTATCGTTTTACTCTTATTTTTATAACACACAACAACAAGCCTTTTCTTCATTAACAAATAGATTACATTTCGAATTGCAGTGTCTCTGTTTGAAAAGAAATGAGTACGTACCTTTTTTATGTTAGCCTACGCTGTCCCACTCCTGGGCAAAGGCCTCCCTCCATTTCTTCCATCTTTCTCGAGCCCGCGCGTCCTCCTTCCAGTTTTGACGGAACCTATCCAGCTCGTCCCGCCATCTCCTACGTGGTCTCGCCTCGCTGTCTCAGGGCACCAATTCTGTGCTATTTGGGCCCACAGTGTGTCCAGCATGCGGCACATATGTCCTGCCCAGTCCCATTTAAGTTAGGCAGCCTTTTGAGCCACGTCAGCTATCTTTGTTTTGGAGCACAGTATTGTGTTTCGAACACGATCCGTTAACTTAACGCCTAGTATACTGCGCTCTATTGCTCGTTGGCAGACCTTGAGTTTGGACTTCTGGATGTTAGTCAAAGACCAAGTTTGTGCACCATAGGTTGAGGCGGGAAGAATACACATGTCCATGAGCCTGCGTTTCAGTGCCATATGCAACTCACCCTTAAATAGATCCTTCAACGACCAGTAGCTTTTCCAGGCGTTTTCCGTTCGTCTTGTGATTTCTTTATCTTGTCTCGCCTGGAAAGAGACTACTTGGCCCAAGTAAAGGTATTCCTGGACATGTTGTATTATCTCCCCGTCTACTTTTATGCTTCTAGGAGTTGTTTCGTTGCACATAACTTTGGTCTTCGACATATTCATCTTTAGTCCAACCTCAAGGCTTGCATTGCTAAGTTCTTGGAGCATCCGTGTTCAGTGGCTGAAGATGAAAAGAGAACAATGTCGTCGGCGAAACGAAGATTTGTCAGTTTCGCTTCGCCAAGGACAATGTCTCTTTGCCTCCATTCGGCTGCCAACTTCCTGAAGATTTCTTCAAGCTTTCTGGTGAACAGTTTAGGAGATAGCTTTTGACTCCTTTCTCTATTTCAAATTTTCGACCGGTGGTTTCAAGTTTTATTGCGGCTGTACTATTTTTGTAAATGTTGCGTAACAGATTTACATAGGTGGGATCAATGTTTTGGTTGCTTAAGGCGTCAAAAATGGATGTGTGTGAAATGCTGTCGAAAGCTTCGGAATAATCAACAAAAGCGAGGTATAACGGGATTTTATATTCCTGGTGTTTTTCTATGAGTTGACTGACTGCATGTGGTGATATTATACGTAATGCCTTAGTATAAACTGCCATTATATGAATCTAATTAATATGAAATGTTAACAGATGGTACAATTAAATAATGTATTAATATGTTTACCAGACTTGTTCGTTACAATAACAATATATCGCACAAGTGTTTTAAAAAGTTATACAGTTGGTTTCATTCACGGTTAATATATAATTGTTATTTGTCTAATAAACAATAGTAGGTACTTAGATACGTAATATACATGAGGTTTAAAACAATCTCGTGCGTCAACATTATTTGTTTAAAAAAAGTACATAATTTAAAAAGCGTTAATATTTTTTTGTTGACATTGTTTCTACACAACCTAGAAGTAGGTGTTTTTTTTTGTTGAAAGTCGGTAAAATTTAAAAAGGCGGCTAATTAGCCTTTTGAATTTTACCGACTTTGCTACCAATTTTTTGTTGGCATCTCCAAGAACATATTGAAAAGTCGGTAAAATTTAAAAAGGCTAATTAGCCCTGCTACCAATTTTTTGTTGGCATCTTCAAGAACATATTGAAAAGTCGGTAAAATTTAAAAAGGCTAATTAGGCCTGCTACCAATTTTTTGTTGGCATCTCCAAGAACATATTGCATTCTATAATTACCTAGCTTCTGCCCGCGGCTTCGCCCGCGTGCAATATCGGAAATTATCCCACAGGAACAAGCTACCGAAACAAAAAGTAGCCTATAAAGCCTAACAGGCAGCCTTTGTACCTTTTTTGTGTGCGAAAAGTTATAAGAAATAATTAAATATGTTATATGTTACTCCATAACACCAGCTAGTGAAAGTCCCGTCAAAACCGGTCCAGCTTTTTCGAAGATTAGCCGGAACAAACAGACAGACAGGCAAAAATAAAAAATAAATGTTTTATTTTATAACTAGGTAGCGTATAATTATATTTTCATACGCATTTTGATAAATCTGTTATTTTGATATTACAAACAGACACTTACATTTTATTTATTTGTATAGATTTATTCAAAAATTTGCATTTGGTTGAACTGGAAACCGACCCCAACATAGTTGGGAAAAGGCTAAGCAGAAGTATTCTCTCCTATTCAATTTTTTTTATAGCACTTCACCGTATTCGTACTTTCTGCAAAATTTTTTAGGACCCCGCCCTTCAAAAGGTAGTATAATTTATTCAGAAAAGCTTCAAGTTTATAAATTAAAGGAATAAGATTGTTCATAAATATATACTATAATAAACTACATCCTCCCTTTTCACTGTTTTTTAAAAATCGTTTGGCACGTTTCAATTGTTTGACTAAAACGTTATTTATACCCATTTTAACAGTGAAATCTGGCCCGAACCCTTTCCACCCCACCAGGGGTTGATTTTTGAAAAACCCTAAAACACATGAATCTTCATCTTTTGTTTTAAGTTCAATATTTCCATAGAAATTTTGACAAAACCATTACCTAAAACCTAAACCATTCTTGGGTAGTTTAAAAAAAACTTATAAGTGTAAACTTTATTATTTACTACCCCTACAAAGAGTAGTTTTTGAAAATTTTTGATTAATTTAGATAGGCATTTGGACCAAGTTTCAAGTTTTTAGATCAATGAAATGAGACTTTTCATATTAACTGTATCCCCCCTTTTCACCTCCAAAGGCGATATGTTTTGTAGGCGATATCTTTTGTGACCTTTCCATTATTTGTCTTAATAGGTTATTTAAACAAATTTTCAAGTAAATCAAGCCAGGCAATAAAATCCTCCCCTGTAAAATTGACTACCCCTTTTTAGCCCGTTAGGGGTAGATTTTCGAAAAAGCCTGATACACATTATTGTTTACTATTTCGATCCTAGGTATAAATACTAAGTTTAGAGTAAATCGGACCGCACACTATAACTCTTCCGTACAAACTTTGAAATCCCCCAATCCCCATTTAGGGGGTAGTTTATAATGATACACTTTATTACTTACGTAGGCAAGTATTCTTGCCAATTTTCAAGTTTATTAACCTATAGAATAAGATTTTTCATATAAACTGTATCCCCGCTTTTCAGCCCCACAGGGGTGGAATTTTGAAAAACCGTTTTAAATGTGTTCATAACTTGACTTAAAGATTATGTATACTAATTTTCGAGTTAATCAAGTCGTGCTGTAAAATCCTTCCCTGTAACATTTACTACCCCTTTTCAGCCCGTCGGGGGTAGATTTTCGAAAAACCCTGATACACATTATTCTTTGCTTTCAATCTTAGGTATAAATACTGAGTTTCGAGTAAATCGGACTGCGCGCAAAATTCTACCATACAAACTTTGAATTTCCCCCAATCCCTTGTTACGGGGTAGTTTAAAAAATAAACTGGCAATCTTCATAATTTATTTAGATAAGTATTCGTGCCAAGTTTTAAGTTTATTAACTCAAGGAATAAGATTTTTCATACAAACGAATTCCCCCCATTTCACCCTCTTAAGGTAAGAATTTCGAAAAATCCTTTCTAAGTGGATGCCTACTCTTCAGAAAGAACACACCCTCCAAATTTCATGTCTCTAGGACCAGCGGCTTAGGCTGTGCGTTGATGTATCAGTCAGCCAGTCAGGACTTTAAATATTATATATATATAGATATAAGAAAAATACATCTGTTTAATAACTATACAAATAGGTATCCTCAAATTGTGTTATTTTACTTGCATTCCATGTATGTTAATTGCCTAAATTATGTACTATCTCTTCAACTAGCGTCGCGTCGTGACCAATTAAACTTCATATTTTGTTTCATATCTGTCACATTCATCAACAAACTTTTACGACATTTCGTGAATCATGCTTTCCATTATTTACCTTTTCAGCTTGTAGAGACGATCCGAAGAATCCAAATAATCCAAAGCGTCAAGTATATACAGCTCATGCAGAAGCTGCAGCTTTCGCAGCAGTGACTCAAGAAAAGAAAACTGCAGATGGAAAACAATTAAGTCATTCCAGTGCAAAAGCTTCATCTCTTTCTAAATCATCATCTTCTTCTACATCTGTTATATCTAGTAACTTTAGAGGTGATTCTTCTTTCTTTCTTTTTATTTGTATCTTCTTTTATATTTTATTCCATCTTTCTTTATATATTTTATGTAACATAATTTTCTTCCTTCGTAATCATTCATTTAAGATTATTTAATGTAGGTACAAGGCAAGCTTGACTCAAAATTGAGTTGAGATATAGTAAACAATATGTTTATTAGCTCTTTGGTGATATTTTTCTTTTCTCCATTTGCAAATACACGGTATCACTATATTTCAAGTAAAAGATTTAGTGATACAAAGATTGCCCTAATCCATGTCGCTTGACATTTGCTTAACCAAGTCCATCTGCATTCATAAAGGATTTGTTCTTAGTCAAGCTAGCGGTAGATGTGTCAGTATGACCAGTCCTACTTTTAACATAATACACTAGCTCGTGGCTTCGCCCATTTGAAGGTTAGAAAGTATGTCCCAACCCAGATCATGTCTATCCGTGTGCCAAAATTCATTCATCCAAGTCCGATCAGCCGTTAAAGCTCCAAACTCTGTCTGTGACAAACAGACACAGTTACTTTTCCATTTAGTACGGAGGTATGGATTTAATAAGATATTTAATGTTCACGGTTATAGATCCGTCCTGCCCAAAAAATGAACATTATACACGAAATAATGCACGATGTATAAGGACCTGTGCCAACAAGCACGTGCCGATCTGCAATGATTGCAAACCCTTCACGGGATGCGTCTGCGACGGTGACCTTGTAAGACTCAACGATGATGCCAGTGGGCCCTGTGTCCCTGAACAAAAATGCCGTAAGTGGACATTATTTCAGAGGAACATCCGAATTGAAAGATCGTGGCAGGAGTTATTGCAGAGGTGACTGCCAATAACATATTGCACTCACACGAAATGGTATAATGATTGTCAGAGAAATACGTTTGTTAGAAGCTTATTATTTGCAAATATAGTTAAATTGTGTAATTTTACTTCCAATTGAACTTCATATATTATATCTTTTTATATCTTTCATATTCATCAAAATACTTTTATGACATTTCGTGAATCATGCTTTCTATTATTTACCTTTTCAGCTTGTAGAGACGATCCTAAAAGTCCGAATAATCCAAAGCATCAAGTATATACAGCTCATGCAGAAGCTGCAGCTTCCGCTGCAGCAGCAACATCAGATGGAAAATCATTAAGTCATTCCAGTGCAAAAGCTTCATCTCTTTCTAAATCATCATCTTCTTCTACATCTGTTATATCTAGTAACTTTAGAGGTGATTCTTTCTTTCTTTTTATTTGTATCTTCTTTTATATTTTATTCTATTTTTCTTTATATATTTTATGTAACATAATTTTCTTCTTTCGTAATCATTCATTTAAGATCATTTGATATAGGTACAAGGCGAGCTTGACTCAAAATTGAGTTGAGATGTAGTAAACTGTATGTTTATTAGTTCGTTGCTGATATTTTGCTTTTCTTCATTTGCAAATATACGGTATCACTATATTCCAAGTAAAAGATTTAGTAATACAAAGATTGTCCTAATCCGTGTCGCTTGACATGTACTTTACCAAGTCCATGTGCATTCATAAAGGGGGTTGCAAGTGCGCCTCAGGATTTGTTCTTAGTCAAGCTAGCGGTAGAGGTGTCAGTATGACCAGTCCTACCTTTAATATAATACACTAGCTCGCGGCTTCTCCCATTTGAAGGTTAGAAGGTATGTCCCAACCTAGATAATGTCTATCCGTGTGCCAAAATTCGTTCATTCAAATCCGATCTGCTGTTAAGGCTCCAAACTCTGTCTGTGACAAACAGACACAGTTACTTTTCCATTTAGTACGGAGGTATGGATTTAATTAGATATTTAATGTTCACGTTTATAGATCCGTCCTGCCCAAAAAATGAACATTATACACGAAATAATGCACGATGTATAAGGACCTGTGCCAACAAGCGGGTGCCGATCTGTGATGATTGCAAACCCTTCACGGGATGCGTCTGCGACGGTGACCTTGTAAGACTCAACGATGATGCCAGTGGGCCCTGTGTCCCTGAACAAAAATGCCGTAAGTGGACATTCTTTCAGAGGAACATCCGAATTGACAGATCGTGGCAGGAGTTTTGCAGAGGTGACTGCCAATAATATATTGCACTGACACGGAATGGTATAATGATTGTCAGAGAAATACGTTCGTTAGAAACTTATTATTTGCAAATATAGTTAAATTGTGTGATTTTACTTCCAATTGAACTTCATATATTATATCTTTCATGTTCATCAAAATACTTTTATGACATTTCGTGAATCATGCTTTCCATTATTTACCTTTTCAGCTTGTAGAGATGATCCAAAAAATCCGAATAATCCAAAGCATCAAGTATATACAGCTCATGCAGAAGCTGCAGCTTCCGTTGCAGCAGTAACTTCAGATGGAAAATCATTAAGTCATTCCAGTGCAAAAACTTCATCTCTTTCTAAATCATCATCTTCTTCTACATCTGTTATATCTAGTAACTTTAGAGGTGATTCTTCTTTCTTTCTTTTTATTTGTATCTTCTTTTATATTTTATTCTATTTTTCCTTATATATTTTATGTAACATAATTTTCTTCTTTCGTAATCATTTATTTAAGATCATTTGATGTAGGTACAAGGCGAGCTTGACTCAAAATTGAGTTGAGATGTAGTAAACTATATGTTTATTAGTTCGTTGGTGATATTTTGCTTTTCTTCATTTGCAAATATATATATATATATCACTATATTCCAAGTAAAAGATTTAGTGATACGAAGATTGTCCTAATACATGTCGCTTGACATGTGCTTAACCAAGTCCATGTGCATTCATAAAGGGAGTTGCGCGTGCGCCTCATGATTTGTTCTTAGTCAAGCTAGGGGTAGATGTGTCAGTATGACCAGCCCTACCTTTAATATAATACAGTAGCTCGCGGCTTCGCCCGTTTGAAGGTTAGAAAGTATATCCCAACCCAGATCATATCCATCCGTGTCCCAAAATTTGTTCATCCAAATCCGATCAGCTGTTAAGGCTCCAAACTCTGTCTGTGACAAACAGACACAGTTACTTTTCCATTTAGTACGGAGGTATGGATTTAATTAGATATTTAATGTTCACTTTAATAGATCCGTCCTGCCCAAAAAATGAACATTATACACGAAATAATGCACGATGTATAAGGACCTGTGCCAACAAGCACGTGCCGATCTGCAATGATTGCAAACCCTTCACGGGATGCGTCTGTGACGGTGACCTTGTAAGACTCAACGATGATGCCAGTGGGCCCTGTGTCCCTGATCAAAAATGCCGTAAGTGGAAATTATTTCAGAGGAACATCCGAATTGAATGATCGTGGCAAGAGTTATTGCAGAGGTGACTGCCAATAACATATTGCACTCACACGAAATGGTATAATGATTGTCAGTGAAATACATTCGTTAGAAGCTTATTATTTGCAAATATAGTCAAATTGTGTAATTTTAGTTCCAATTGAACTTCATATATCTTTTCATATCTTTCATATTCATCAAAATACTTTTATGACATTTCGTGAATCATGGTTTCCATTATTTACCTTTTCAGCTTGTAGAGACGATCCAAAAAATCCGAATAATCCAAAGCGTCAAGTATATACAGCTCATGCAGAAGCTGCAGCTTCCGCAGCAGCAGCAACTTCACATGAAAAACCATTAAGTCATTCCAGTGCAAAAGCTTCATCTCTTTCTAAATCATCATCTTCTTCTACATCGGTTATATCTAGTAACTCTAGAGGTGATTCTTCTTTCTTTCTCTTTATTTGTATCTTCTTTTATATTTTATTCCATCTTTCTTTATATATTTTATGTAACATAATTTTTTTCTTTCGTAATCATCCATTTAAGATCATTTGTTAGGAAATTATCAGGCTTCAGCGCGGTTTTATTGTTATGACGGCTATAGCTGTATCCTTGAAAGTGTAATCCTACGGAGACGCACTACCGGGATAAAAGCTATCCTTTGTCCCAACCCAGGATGGTCTATCCGTGTACCATAATTATTTCATCCAAATCCGTACAGCCGTTAAGATTTAAAAAGATAACACATAGATAACACATAGACACATAGACAAACAGACATAGTTACTTTCGCATTTATAATATCAAGTATGGATTTAATAAGAGATTAAATGTTCACGTTTATAGGTCCGTCCTGCCCAAACAATGAACATTTTACACGAAATAATTCACGATGCATAAGGACCTGTGCCAACAAGCAGATGAAGATCTGTGATGATTGCAAACCCTTCACGGGATGCGTCTGCGACGGTGACCTTGTAAGACTCAACGATGATGCCAGTGGACCCTGTGTTCCTGAACAAAAATGCCGTAAGTGGACATGATTTCAGAGAAACTCCACCCAAGTTTAAATAAATGGAGGAGGAGTCAGGAGTGCGATTTAGTTATTAAAGCCCGCCTGCACCACAGGCCACTAAATTCGTATACTTTTGTTGACGTTTTCTGTCTCTGTCAATAGTTTGAAGTTGATTGAGACAGAGCGATGTTTTAAATAGGTACTAATATAATATGTGGTTCAAGCTGGTTTAAGTCAACTTCGTTCTAGCCGTGTTTCTGGGGTTTATGTACAAAGCAGTTTAAAGAACAAAAAGTTGTTAATCCTTTTTTATTGATTTATTTTATTGATTTATAAGCAAACACGAGGTGCGGTTTCTTTTCGCTACTATATTACATTCATATACTATTTTTGAAATTCTCTTTATTACGTGTAACTAGGTTAATTTCATTTATACAATGAATTCGGACATCTAGCAGTTGCCAACCTTTCGTTGCTACCCTGTGTCTTAATCAAAAGCGACTATCGTGCTAATACGTGATTACGCTATAGCTTACATGAATTATGACGTACTTGACCAACGCAACTTCACTGATCGTGCGAGTACGTCATAAACATAAAAACAAGTGCGACGAACGTTTATCGAACGTAGAATCACTTTCGGTTAAGACACGGCCGTAGATTACGGATAAAGCTTACATTTGACGTATCCAGATTTGGTTCAAGTTCTTCACAATAACCGACAGGCAATACACTTCAAGTTTTTTAATATATGCAACCTGCGTTCATAAGGTGGATCGTTATACGGTCAGCATGATAAATGAAGTCTAGTAAACCATCTTTATCATCACCCTCCACCTTCTGATCTTATCTCAATTTAGTTTGGGGCGGCGCGGCGTTTTTTTTTCTTCCATACATTTTTCATTATCTATTAACTCGTATGTCAACACCTATTCACACTCTTTTTAGCTATATCATCTTTCACACTTTTATTTTTGTAATTATAATCCTTTTCATCATACAAATAAATTACGTTTTGAAGTGCAGTGTCTCTGGTTGAAAAAAAATTAGTGCGAACCTATGTGATATTATACGTAATGCTTATAAACTGCCAGTATCAGAATCTGGTTAATATTTATTATTTATTTATTTATCTACAGCAATAAGTACAACATCTTACAGTATTCCAAGACGATGTTATACATACTTAGAGTGAATTTCACCAAACTCTTATACCTGGATTAGGTCTTATCCTGAGAATAAATTTTGAATTTTTGACAGTTTTTCCATACTAGAACTGTCAGACGTCAATTTTATTCCACGGATAAAAGATATCTGACTTTGGTAAAATCAGCCCTTAATAACATAAAATTCAACAATAAAAATTACAATATTATGCCTCCTTCAATGCACCTTTGTGCTGCTGACACAAATTTCGGCAGGCTATCGAACACATCTTCTGACGGCATATTATTTATAATACGTGCGGCCATTGACAAAGGTGCAAACTTCAGTAAACTCGTCCTAGCCCATGGCACATATAACAAAGCGAGGCGGTGGCGCGCCGTCACATGCCCGTCCGGGAAACGCAACCGCAGCGCTTCCAGTACATCTGGGTGGTGCACCAGTCCGCGCAGCACTTTCGTCAGGTACTTTACTAACGCGACGTCCCGCCTAACCGCCAGCCTAGTGTAAACGACCATACCAAACACAAACAGACTCGGATACATCAACGGGTAGAATGGGTGTATCCCATATCGCTTCAAATACAAATACCTCGTGAATTTATTTTGTATCTTTTCAACCATTAGACTATATTTGTCTTCATGCGGATTCCATGAAATGGCCCTTGTCTCGAGATGACTACGAACTAAAGCATTATAAAGAATTTTTACCACCGCTATGCTTTTAAAATCCGTAAAAATATATACTTTTACGACATTTCGTGAATCATGCTTTCGATTATTTACCTTTTCAGCTTGTAGAGACGATCCGAAAAATCCAAATAATCCAAAACGTCAAGTATATACAGCTCATGCAGAAGCTGTAGCTTCCGCAGCAGTAATTCAAGAAAAGACAACTTCAGATGGAAAATCATTAAGTCATTCTAGTGCAAAAGCTTCATCTTTTTCTAAATCATCATCTTCTTCTACATCTGTTATATCTAGTAACTGTAGAGGTGATTCTTCTTTCTTTATTTTTATGTGTTTTTTTTTTTATATTTTATTCCATCTTTTTTATATATTTTATGTAACATAATTTTCTTCTTTCGTAATCATTCATTTAAGATCATTTGTTAGGAAATTATCAGGCTCCGGCGCGGTTTTATGACGGCTTATAACCGTATAAAACCTATCCTATACAGGGATAAAACCTATCCTATGTCCCAACCCAGGATTGTCTATCCGTGTGCCATTATTCTTTCATGCAAATCCGTGCAGCCAGGTGTAAAAAGATAACACATAGACAAACCGACAAACAGACTGAGTTACTTTCGCATTTATAATATTCAGTATGGATTTAATAAGAGATTAAATGTTCGCGTTTATAGATCCGTCCTGCCCAAACAATGAACATTATACACGAAATAATTCACGATGCATAAGGACCTGTGCCAACAAGCAGGTGCCGATCTGTGATGATTGCAAACCCTTCACGGGATGCGTCTGCGATGGTGACCTTGTAAGACTCAACGATGATGCCAGTGGACCCTGTGTTCCTGAACAAAAATGCCGTAAGTGGACATAATTTCAGAGAAACTCCACCCGAATTTAAATATGGAGGAGCAGTCAGGAGTGCGATTTAGTTATTAAAACCCGCCTGCACCACAAGTCACTAAATTCGTATAACTGTTTTCAACGTTTTCTGTCTCTGTCAATAGTTTGAAGTTGATAGAGACAGGAAGTGTTTTAAATGGTTACTAACTTAATTTATGGTGCAAGCTGTCTGTGTCAGTTGACTGAGACCAGCCAACCAGCCTTGTACCATAAATTATTATTACATAAACAAGAAATACCCAGAAACAGGGCTAGAATGTAACTCCGTTCTAGCCCTGTTTCTAGAGTTTATGTACAAAGCAGTTACAAGAAAAAAGTTGTTAATCCTTTTTTATTTATTTATTTTATTGATTTTTAAGCAAACATAAGGAGCGGTTTTTTATTGCTACTGTTTTACATTCGTCTACTATTTTTGAAATTTTCTTTATTACGTGTAATTGGTTTAATGTATTTTATACAATCAATTCGGACATCTTGCAGTTGCCAACCTGTCGTTGGTACCCCGTGTCTTAACCAAAAGCGACTATCGCACGAATACGTGATTACGCGATCGTTTACGTGAATTTTGACGTACTTGACAAACGTGACTTCACTGATCGCGCGAGTACGTCATATTCATAAAAACTAGCGCGACGATCGTGTACTTGCGCGAGAATCACTTTTGGTTAGGACACGGCCGTAAACTATGGCCAAAGCCTACACTTGACGTATCCATTTAAGGTCATTTGATGTAGGTACAAGGCGAGCTTGACTCAAAATTGAGTTGAGAAATAGTAAACTATATGATTATTAGTTCTTTGGTGATATTTTACTTTTCTTCATTTGCCAATGTACTGTGTCACTATATTCCAGATAAAAGATGCAGTGATCCAAATGCAGTATACAAAGATTGTCCCAATCCATGTCCCTTGACATGTGCTAAACCAAATCCAAGGCCATGTGCATTAATGTGCATAAATAAAGGAGGTTGTGAATGTGCCCCAGGATTTGTTCTTAATGAAGCTACCGGTAGATGTATCAGGCCGGAGGATTGTCCGGGTACGCATTTCAATATTTTTTTAAAATTGTTTTGATTTCTATTAATCCTGATAAAGGATCGAGAACCTGTTAATCTTTATCCGATAACGTTGATCAAAGAAATATGCATTATTCGAATTATCAATGCACACTGTTTAAAAATTATATTACCAATATTTTAATTTCTTTTAACCAATATTTTTCTCACTATTTTAGGAAACAAATGCAAAGATCCAAATGCAGTGTACAAAAGTTGCCCCAATCCATGTCCTGTGTCATGTGATCAACCATTTCCAAAGCGAGTATGTAATAGGGCGTGCGTTGAATTTGGATGCGAGTGTGCCTCAGGATTTATACTGAACCTCAATGACATGCACGGAAAATGTGTCAGACCTGAAGATTGTCCGGGTACCTACAGAAACTTTTTTATTCTAATATTGCAGTTTATACATAATTATAACATTTTTTTTGGCAAAACCCGCCCTTCCCTTTTTCTTGCGACACCGCGCTCCTTCAGTCCTGACTGACAGATTTTAATTAATAAGTATCTAATTTTTTTCAGTGCCAATAAGTTGCCCAAAACATTCACATTACGTTTTAAACGATAACCAATGTCCAAAAACTTGTGGGAATAGATTAATACCGACTAGTGACGTAGCCGGCGCCTGCGTTCCATTCACAGGATGTACCTGCAATCCAGGTTTCGTCAGAAAATATGATAACGTTACTGGACCTTGCGTACCTGAAAGGGAATGTCGTAAGAATGAACCTTTTTAATGAAATAGCTTGCAAAATTGAAAATGAATCCTTAAATAATGTTGATACTTTAAATTTTCTAGCACCAATTCCGAAACATTGTGGAATTAATGAAACACCAACTAGCTGCCGGATAATCTGTCCTCCACAAACATGCGATAGTATCTTCTCTAAATACGCGTGCCCCCCGACCGACTGCGAACCAGGGTGTAACTGCCTCAACAACTATCTGAGAAATAAAAATGGAGTTTGCATCCCGGCTGAGGATTGTTTCAAACCTGAACGTAAGTATTCTTGTTTTTAATCTTCTCTTAACTGCATAATTAGCCTATAATGTTCTCACTGCTAGGACACAGGCCTCCTCTGTCCATGAGAGGGATTGGGCTATAATCCACCACGCGGGCCCACTGCGTATTGGTGGTTGTCACATGTCTTCGAATTTTTGGTTCTAAGACATGCCGGTTTTCTAACGATGTTTTCCTTCTCACGTTTTTTGAGAGCAGTGATGATGAAATTAAATACCCCAAGTAAAGTACCTGCCTGAGTTCGAACTCACGACCTACAACTCGTAAGTCGGGCCAATACCACCGGGTCACCACTCCTCTTCAATGTACTCTTGCATCCCTCAAATTAAAATTCGGGTATTTTTATTTTCAGCAAAAGAATGTGGACCATATGAAATCTGGTCTGACTGTGCAATTGTATGCCCCCCTCAGTCATGTGAAAGCCTGTACACAACATACTTGTGTTCCGAAAAGAAGTGTACACCTGGATGTAATTGTATTAACGGTTATCTTAGGAACAGTCGCGGCGTCTGTGTCCCGAGTAACGAATGTTCTAACGGTGCGTGTTGAACTGAAATAGATAAGGTTTTATTTTTATTAAAATGAAATGTAACACAAATGAGCTGTCCAAATATATGCAATGCATCATGAAATGTGTCGCAACAACAAGGCGAATTTGTTTCAACGTGTGTTACATTTCATGCTACGTTTTACCGACGTTCACTTGTATCTGCTACCTGTAAGTCTGTTTTGTGTTAACTTGCTTCCGCTGTGTTCATAATACCATTATCTTTAATTTAGTCAATTGTGCTACTAACCCAGATAAACTATCGCGCTTCTGTATCATATTCTCTATAAATTGAGAGGTCTGGCTCTTGTGATACCGGAACTCCTAGTACAAGAACCAGGGCTACACTGATGCTTTTGTCTTGAAGTAAAAAATAAATAAATAATTATTATTATAACTCACGATCTTTTCACCTGAGGTAGGCGTAATACTTCATTCTTACTTACATTTTTTTTTTCAATTAATCACCCCATACTTTCAGACTAACAATCGATTGGTTACAGTATTACAAAGAGTCCCACAAGGTTCTATCTTAGGAGCAGTACTCATTTACCATTCTTTATGATACCATAGATGTACTTATGTATTCCGTCCGACTTTAACTTTATCAACATTGTCTTTGTCTTTTTATGTATCTGTGGAGAACGTTGTTGGTTGCACATTTGTATAACTCCTTATGTTCTATTTAAAATAGATCCAGCCGGATGTAACGGAGATCTCAATGCAACACGCGTGCGTGGGTGCAGTGATGCGTGTCCACCAACCTGTGAAAAACCGACCCCTACAGTGTGTCCTGCTATTTGCATATTAAACGGATGTGATTGTAAGCCAGGATACATTCGGTCACGTGGTGACGGGTATTGCATTGATCCAAAAGATTGTCCAGGTGAGTGAATATATTCTTTTGTACCAGTCTTTCCTGATCATAGACTTGCTGACCCGATGACGATGACGCATGGCGAAGTAGGAGAAGTTTTCTTGAGTAGCGATCGACTAACGAAAGTGCCTACAGGTTCTTGGGAAGGCCTGGGTTACCAAGCACTTGTTCCTTCTTAACTATGAGCTTTGATATGTTTTACTTTTTAAGGAATCCTCTAATGCCACCTGCTATGTATCTTCATATAAATTCTAATAAATTCTTTTAAAAATATGAATTTATTTTGTAGGTGGATCGCCAAAATGTGGAGCAAATCAAACATACGTCGGTTGCAAAATAGGTTGTCCAACAAACTACTGCCCAGTTGATGATAGTCGGGCTCAGGTAGCTTGTTCCATGCCATATCCTTGTAGAGGCGGTTGTGCTTGTAAAGCAGGTCATTTGATAGTCAGTCGTGAAGACCCGCGATGCGTGTTGGCTCCAGATTGTCGTAAGTTAACATTTTCACTTATTTCGATTGCAATAAGAGTTAGTTTTCTGTAGCAGCATGATGGAAGACAATTTAACTAACTTTTATTAATTAATCCATCATTCATTTCACTCTATATCCAATTTTCATTTTGGATTTACGTTGAAGGAGTTCTATTGAACAATGAAATCATTTCTACTTGATTTTTCAGCTGAAGTTAAATGCACAAGACCAAATGAAGTTTGGAATCGAAATCCCTCCAGATGTTTCCTAGAAAGATGTGAAGATAGAGGCACTGCATGTGACCAGTTTAACCCGTACCCTGGGCCAAGATGCGTCTGTGAAAAAGGTTTCTACAGGAATGAAAGCGATATTTGTATTCCTGCTTCAGAATGCCGTAAGTTATACTTTAGATTAAACTGTTTTGTATCATGTGTGGTTGTCAGCAAGTAATATTGGTCAATTTCTTTTATGACGCTGGTGTCGTTTAAAGATGAACACTCTTTTAAGGAACTTAATTTTTATTAACAATATGACCGTTCATTAAATACCATTAATAAGGAGGACCTGATTCACCCTGCTGGTTTACAATTTTAATGTTCAGAAGAAATGGTTTTACCTGTTACTGAAGTTTTATTTTTTTTATTGTTTTTGCTAATTAATTTTATTGTTATAATGATTTACGGAGAGCAGTGGTGGTCCAGTGTTAACGGCCGCGACTTACGAGTACGAGGTCGGGTTTGAACTCAAGCAGGAACTTTACTTGTGTAGGTAAATTATTTCATCACCATTGCTCTCAAAACGGTGACGGAAAACATCGTGATGAAACCGGCATGTCCTAGAACCAAAAATTAGAAGACAATATGTGACATCTACCAACACAGTGGATTACGGCCCACTTACTCCCTCTCGCCGAGAGGAGGTCTATGTCCCAGCAGTGGGAACATTATAGGCTGCTTTATGCTAATTTTTTGTTTCTCAAATGTTACAGCACCACTTTCTTGTAAGGGTGATTTTAACGCAACACTCACACAATGTCCGTCACCATGTCCAAAAACCTGTGATGATCCAAACGCTGGAAGCGAAGGTTGCATAGACATATGTCTTCCAGACGACTGTGAGTGCAATCCCGGATTTGTATTGACCAAAAAGAAAGGAGGAGTATGTATCAAACTTGAAGACTGTCCAGGTAAGACTTTTTAACCTTACAGACTGACAACGGGTCTTTCCAAGAGGCATCGTATTACCCAGTAAATGGGTTGTGGAGATCAGATAGGCAGTCGCTCCATATAAAATATTAGTATTCAGCTGCATCCGGTTAGACTGGAAGCCGACCCCAACATAGTTGTGAAAAGGTCTCTCAAGACTAAAATTATATAGGTAAAGATTCTCAAAACATCAATGCCAGCTTCAACATAGATTGACGACTGACAGCAGGGACACTGACAAGGAGTTATATTTATCTTCAGTAGAAGCTTATGTCTCCGATTTGAATGAGCAATTGGCATGCAGATTTTTATACCATTTCTAAAATTGTGGTGATCAATGTTGAAAACCAGCCTATCATTACAATCACAAACGTGAAAAGTAAATTCAATAATGGAACGGATCGTGAATCATTATCATGTACAGGGAGGCATGGACACGGACGCAACTGTAACCACGAATTCAGCACATGATTAAGACCATCTAGCGTAGAAAATATACGGAACAGTTTTATTTTTAATAACCGACAAAAATTTCAACGCATGTGTTCAGAGCCATGTCCTGGTAACAGGTCGAACATTTTTTTAACTATGCGCGTCGATGTCCCTGCCGCCCTGTATACCTATGGATCATAGTCTATCATGTTTGATGCCCCTGTTTGTGTGGGCAAGAACAAGTTGTTACTTTACGGCCCCTGCTACATTGCCACCAGGTTGTGGAGGAGATCTCAACGCAGTGTACAAAGAGTGTCCGAGTGCTTGCGAACCGACTTGTACTAACCCGAACCCCCGAGTATGCACCAAACAGTGTTTGCCAAGCGGCTGTGTTTGCAAACCTGGATTTGTGAAAAATGAAAAGACTGGAAAATGTATCAAGCCTGAGAGCTGTCCAGGTAAAATTAAACTATAAACTTACCTATGACAAACATTTGCTGGGGGATGCGCTGGGTAGCCCGCGGATTCAAATTTTCTTACGTTTTTTGCAATTGATATTTCTTGAAATAGTCATTTAATAGGATTATAATGCGGGGGGCATTACAAGGCCTCTCACAAGGTGGACCGATGACATTGTGAAGGCCGCAGGAACCCGTTGGATGCGAGAAGCACAGAACCGGTTGAAGTGGAGCTGCTTGGGGGAGGCCTATGTTCAGCAGTTGACGCCTTTCGGCTGAAATGATGATGATAATGAGGATTATATGAACTTAGAGGGTTGTATTGTTGATTTTAAGGATTACAATTCTGTAAATACATGCTTGTTACGCTCGCGAATCATATTTTGTTCAACCCACAACCTGACACTGCCCTGAAAATTGCAAAAAAAGTAAGAAAATTTGAATTTCGCGGGCCACCCTGGCGGTTCCCCTTAAAGTTGATACAAAAATATTATACAAAATATAAATATTGCTTTTGCGATTACAAACTTATTTGCAGTTCGTAAACTAACCGCGACCTATGTCGATGTATGGGGATAACAGTTTTCCAACGGCAAAATTAAGTTTGTACGTTTTGGGGACTGATTTTATTGGGAAAATCTTCGAAACTCGATTCGATGAACGAACTATTTACTTAACTAAAAGTTTGTAAGGAACCCTCGGAGCGCGAGCCCGATTCGCACTTGGCCAGTTTTTTTTTATTAACACATCTATTCAATAAAATTAACGAACTATCTTTTTCATATTAGTAGTGGGGTGCAAAGGTGATTGCAACGCAACTTACAACGAATGCCCCAGTATGTGCCCTCTGACTTGTGCAGAACCGGACCCGAAGCCTTGTATAGAAATGTGTGGCCCTGCTGGCTGTGAGTGCAACCCAGGATACGTGAAGAATGAAGACGGAAAATGTATCAAGCCTGAAGATTGTCCAGGTAACAAAAATGCTTGCATAAAGTATTGCCATTACATATCGAGACTCTTCCGTGCCTCAAATAGCATGTTAAGCTGTTCGTCCCGGCTGTCATTCGTGGATCTTTGGCAGTCATTACAGGTCGTCAGTAGCCCGAAAGTCTGACAACCAGTCCTACCAAGGGTTATCGTATTACCCGGTAACTGAGTTGTGGCGGTCAGATAGGCAGTCGCTTCATGTAACATACTGGTACTTAGCTGGAGCCGGTTAGACTGGAAGCCTACCCCAACATAGTTGGGAAAAGGCTAAGCCGATTGTTTTTTTTGTTAATTAACACAACTATTCAATAAAATTAACGAACTGTCTTTTTCATATTAGTTGTGGGGTGCAAAGGTGATTGCAACGCAACATACACGGATTGCACCAGTATGTGCCCTCTGACCTGCTCAGAACCGGACCCGAGAATTTGTATAGCCATGTGTGGTCCTGCTGGCTGTAAGTGCAACCCAGGATACGTAAAGAATGAAGACGGAAAATGTATCAAGCCTGAAGATTGTCCAGGTAACATAAATCCTACTAATATTTTATCACGAAAGTTTGTGAGGATTCATGCAAAAACTACGGAATGGATTTTAATGTAACTTTACAGTAATATAGCTTATATATTAGAATAACACATGTGATACTTTTTATGCCGATATTCCCACGCAATCGACACTTATGCGGGTGAAACTGCGGAGCGCTGCTAGTGCTTGAATGAAGTATTTAGAGGTAAAATGTAAGGGCCGACTTGTACACACTTTTTCAAGTCGGCACATTCGATTCGTAAGTATTTTTTAAACAGAAAAGTTGACCGAAAGCAATTGTTACACATGTTCAGATTTCATCCGACTCGTGCCAATAGGCAAACTCAGTTTGGCATCTACCCTCGCTGTGTCATATTCGGGTCGGCTCGGCCTAAATCGAGCTAAGCCGGGCGGCTTTTTCCCGAACACATATATCTACGTAGGTTTATTCGATTTTGCCGCCCGGCTGTACCGACTCATACCAACCCGGAAAAGTGTGTAGCAACCCTAAAATCTGAAATAAAAGCATTGGCGGTTTGATTGGGCTGATCAATAAAATTAGAACAGTTGTGTATTTCGTACGGTTACCGCGGTCGGTTTGTGGATGATGGTGACTATCCATTATATATCAAGACCCCTTTGTGCCTCGGAAAGCACGTTAAGCGGCGAAAGTCTGACAACCAGCCTTTCCAAGGGGTATCGCAATGCTCACTAACTGGGTAGTGGAGCTCAGATAGGCTGTCGCTCCTTTTAAAATACTCAGCCGGATCCGGTCATACTGGAAGCCGACTTAATCAATCAATCGATATATTTTGACGACACGGTTGGCGCAGTGGTTAAGCGATTGACTGCTGCGCTGCGTGTCGCGGTTTCGATTCCCGCACGGAACAAATATTTGTATGACCTACAATACTGTTGTTCCGGGTCTGGCTGTTTGTGTATGTGAGTTTAAATGTTTGTAAACGCACCCACGATACAGGAGAAAATCCTAGTGTGGGGCAACGTCAAAAATAAAAACAGGCTGCCTTTTCCTAGCTACGTTGGAGAAAAGGCTTGGTAGATTGAGTTGTTTATTTCCTTACCTTCTAAAATAATTGTAATTCTCACATTACAGTTGTGGACAAAGGATGTAACGGTGATCTTAATGCAACATATCAAGAGTGCCCAACTGCTTGCCCAGTTACTTGTGAGAATCGGCACACTATAGAAAAAGAAAACATATTGTGTCCCGCTGTGTGTGATCCGAGCTTCTGTGTATGCAAGGAGGGATACATTTTTACTAAGAAAGGTGGAAAATGTATCAAGCCTGAAGATTGCCCAGGTAATATGAACTCTATAAGGCTACGTACAAACTGACAGGTAGCTTGCCCAGAGGCTAGCGAGTTACCTTGTGAGTAGCGAAGTGAAACGAACTCTTTAGAATTTTTACAACCGGCTGCACAGCGCGCTAGGCACCTTCGCTAGTCGCCTAGCGTATATAGAAGGATGTTAAGTCACTAAGCACGAAGCAAGCTACCTGTCAGTGCGTACGTATCCTTACAGGATTATCATTTATGATTTAAGTGTCCGTTCACACAGACCGGCCTGAGCCGGTATAATAAAAATGTGCTCTCCTCTCCGAAGAGGAGAGCACATTTTTATCGCATTTAAAAAAGATTTTTGGGTCATTAAAATAAGGTTGATTATTTCATGTCCCCCTTTGGTAGTATCGTCACTTTTGGTGCATCTACTATTTAATTCCGCTATTCAGTCGTGCTTTTTTATAATTATTTTCACTCCTTTATAGAAACAGTGCCGGCTTGTGGAGGAGATCCAAACGCAGAGGAAAGTAAATGTCCAAGTGCATGTCAAGCGACCTGTGAAAAACCAGACTCTAATCAACCATGCACCAAGGAGTGCCTGCCAACAGGTTGTGTTTGCAAGGCAGGTTTTATTCGGATTAAAAAAGGTGGAAAATGTATCAAGCCCGAAAGTTGTCCAGGTAATAGTTTCTCAAATTAATTTTAATAAAAAAAGGATATCGGTTTCGGGTTATTATACAGGGTCAAAAGAAATTAGCTAGAGCAACTTCGCAAACGTAGCGTATCGATATTTAAACATGAAAAAAAAACAAAAGATGATATTTTTTTTTGTTGGGGTCAACATCCATAGGTACCTAGTGTAGTTCTTGAAATATCAGTTTAAAACAAATATAAATTTTTGTGTAAACTACACAAATGTGATGGATATCTGAACACGATAACACATGCGATTCATGCTTAAACTAAAAATAGTGGTCACTAACCTCAATTTTTTTTAATATTTTTTATTTCTTTAGATATCTATACCCATCACGTCTGCGCAGTTTCGCTAGCTAATTTAATTTTAACCTGTAGTATCGTCACATTTTGATTTTTTAGCGCTGAGGCTCTGTCTCGTATAGGGTCTTAGCATTATGCTGAGCGATGGCCGTTTTGCGTGAATGTGACGCATGTTTACCCCCAACTTGATATATATATATTTTTTGTGTGTTTATGTTCTTTTATTTTGGGTCATGTTTGCCGCAAATGAAAGTATTTTCTTTCTTTTCTTTCTTAAATTACTTTATTGTCGAAAAGACTTGACTTACTTCGTGACTTGAGAGTTTTACTTTGAGTTTCTTTTCTAAAACAGTGCCAGGTTGTGGAGGAGATTCTAACGCAGTGTACAAAGAGTGCCCGAGTGCTTGTGAACCGAGTTGTGCCAACCCGAACCCCGAAGTATGCACCATGCAGTGTATGCCAAGCGGCTGTGTTTGCAAACCTGGATTTGTTCAAAGTAAAAAGGGGGGAAAATGTATCAAGCCCGAACAATGTCCAGGTATGTTTTTTTTTATTTTTTTTTTTTTAAGGAAGCAAGCGCAAATAATTCAGCATAAGCAAAAGCATAATCAGCCTATAATGTGGGAACATTATAGGCTGATTATGCTTTTGCTACTGGGACATAGGCCTCCTCTCAGTGAGAGGGAATGGGCCGGATTTCACCACGCGAGCCCAGTGTAGGTTGGTAGATGTCACATGCCTTCGATTTTATTGGTTCTAG
The DNA here is from genome assembly GCA_947507525.1 of Apamea epomidion. Classification (NCBI taxonomy): domain Eukaryota; kingdom Metazoa; phylum Arthropoda; class Insecta; order Lepidoptera; family Noctuidae; genus Apamea; species Apamea epomidion. The sequence goes on along the minus strand of OX382238.1, from coordinate 7,309,432 downwards.
GACATGCCGATTTCCTCACTATGTTTGCCTTCACTGTTTTGAGAGCAGTGGTGATGAAATAATTTACACAAAGTAAAGCGCGTCCTGTCTACATTCGAACCTACGACCTACAAGTCTTAAGTCGCGGCCATAACCACATGGCCACCACTGCTCCTAATTCGTTCATTGCTGATAATTCAGAAATATCTATAACTAGCCGCCTCCTGTGGTTCCACCCGCATAAGTTTCGATCCCGCGGGAATATCGGGATAAAAAGTATCCTATATGTTATAAACCATCTGTGTGCCCATCCAAATCCGGTCAGTAGTTATTGCGTAAAAGAGTAACAAACATCCATCCATCCATCCATACAAACTTTCACGTTTATAATATTATATAGTAGGATTTTCAACTGGCTGACAAAACATTAAATAGAGCGTATTTCACAGTAACCACTACTGATCTATCAGTAAATATGTCTGGAATCAGTTACATACAGTAACCGTAGTTAATCAAATTTAGTGATCTCAGTTTCAGATTGACAACTCAAATAGGTATATGAACACTTTATTTAGTATTTTTGTTCCGTTTTAAATAAACAAAAAATAATGTACGTCTTGGATCCATCGGCGACCGCAACGACGTTTTGGTAAAACAATAATATTGCGTTTAAAATTGTAGATCTATGCAACGGGGATCGTAATGCAACATTCAGCGAGTCTCCAACTTACTGTAAGCCCACTTGTAAGTATCCAGACATTGACGGGCTAGGCAATGACACGTGTACGTCCCCAGGGTGTGTGTGTAACCAAGGATATCTTCTGAACAAAAGAGGTGGACGGTGTATCAAGCCCGAAGACTGTCCAGGTGAGAAAGATAAGCTAATTTTTAGCCTAGTAAGGTTTAGAATGTAAGTTGCACATTGCTCTGTCATCTGTCAAGTTTAGGGTCGAACTGACCTAAGTAAGACTATCATCCACGTGAATAGAACAGCGGGTAGGGTTTGAAATAACGTTTTCTCGTTGCAGCCAACAATTGCTTGGTTGCTTTGTTAGTTTGGAGGGATGCCCCATAGGACTCAAAACGAAAATAACTTGCCTACATTGAAGATTGCTTCTTTTTATCGGTGTAGAAAGTTTCAAGTTGTTCATAACTGACTAATATATTATTATTCCTCTTTTTAATGTAGGTGGATGGCCGACTTGCCAAGCGAATGAAACCTACGTCTACTGTAAAGTAGGCTGCCCGACAAACTACTGCCCAGTCGATGACAGCCTGGCTATTATCGCTTGTGCTCCCATATTTCCTTGCCCTGGAGGCTGTGTTTGCAAAGGAGGCTTCTTGATGTTCAGTGAGAAAGATGAAAGATGCATTTTGTCTTCAGAATGTCGTAAGTGCAAATCATTTTTAGTAGTTTGATAGTAAAAGGTCAACGTTGTGAGGAAGATGTTAACTGAAGGCCAATTCCTTGAACGATTTAGTCACAATCTCATGCCAGCGACAATCAAATGTCAAAAAATTAAGTTAAACGTTATACAGATTAAAACTGAGATGAGATTGCGTATGTTCATAAAAAAACGTGAATTGCCCATTTGATTTAATTGGAACATTGTTATTAATAAATAACGACGGGTAGACGTTTTCTTGAGTAGAGACCGTGAATCGCCAAACATAAGGTAGGACGCCCTCAGGGACTGCAGTCTCGACATTCATAGCGAACGCTTCACGACCGTATTCGGTCGCAAAGTCCTGTCACTCCATACATTACACCTGTCAATCCGGGACTTTGCGACCAAATTCGGTCGCAAAGTCGATCGCGATCGCTATGAATGTCGAGACTGCAACCCCTGGCTAGGTGGAGCGACGATCTTCGCAGGATGGCTGGTAGCAGCTGGGTGAGAGTTGCCAAAATTCAAGTTGCATAGCGTGCAATAGGACAGGGCTATGCCCAGCAGTGGACTGCTATAAGCTGATGATGATTTTTATTAATAGCTCTCATGTTTTGGAATTATGGGAGCATATACCTCAAAGCTAACATCGTCTGTATCTCTCGAGATAAATGAAAATGCAGAAATCCTATAAAAAATGTTATTAATGTTTTTTTAGCGGAATTAGAATGCACGAGACCGAACGAGGTATGGGACGCAAATGCTCCAGGTTGCTTACATGAAAGATGCGACGATAAAGACATTCCTTGTGATTTTCAATATCCCGGTCCACCAAGATGCAGATGTATTAAAGACTACTATAGAAACAAGGATGATATCTGTGTACCGGAATGTCAATGTCGTGAGTATTTTTTTTTGATAATGAAAGAGTTCGTTCGCAGAAATACAAAAAAAAAAAAAAATTCATGCTTTCCTTAAATAAAACAGACACAAGATTTTTTTAATATTTTCTACAGTAAGGCTAAAGCAACAAGTCTAACAGATATGGCCAACATCCAGTGTTCTTGTAAGTTTTTTTAACTTAGGGCACTCCCTCATCCTTCAAGATTAAGGACTACCCTAAGTCTCAAATAGACCTACTGTGATGTGTAATAGTAGTGTAAGTAATTAGGAATATCAAATCAAATCAATATTTTACAATGATGAACCAACCATGCCACGAAGGCTCACAAGAAAAAGCCCTCAGGATTTATTATTATAGACTGAATCGAAAGCGAACTTGCCAATGGACAGGTCTGACAACAAATTCCTACCTATTGCTGAATGTCTAAACAGATAGACTGGAATACAAGAAGAAAAAAAACTGTTGTGTGAAATATTTTCAAATATCGAAGAATCTAAATAATGTATTACTGACCAGTAACAAAGATACACATATTGCAGCTCAAAAAGGATGTAAAGGTGATATGAACGCAACATTATCCGACTGTCCCAGTAAATGTCCTGCAACCTGCTGCGACCCTGACCGAACATGCGACAAAGAATGTGCAGAACCCGGCTGCGTATGCAATGAGGGATTCATCAAGACTGATCCTGATGGTCCTTGTATAAGATCCTACGATTGCGAAGGTAAGACCATTTTATATCTCCACCAAAAGATAGCATATATTGAGCTGCCTTTTCTGTAATCCAAGCCTGTACTTACATTTTGATAGTATGTCGTTACTTTTTGTAATTATTAAAAAAAAAAAATTGTGTAATCGTGTATTTATATATTAATTGTGCTTTTATTTATATGTAATTAGGTTTATATATTATATTCATAGTTTTGATCGGTTTTTGCGTATTTTTATATTTAAAAATGTTTTTTCCTCAATTTTCACAATTCCACCTACCACTGTTTGTCGCTGCATCACCCAAAGGTTGACTGGTAGAAAATGCCTATGGCATTAAGTCCTCTCTGTACATTTGTGTGCTTAAAATAAATAAACAGTCACCAATTATAGTCGGTTATATAACGCTATCCAGTTTGAGTAGAACTAAATAGTAATGTTTCTACTTTTTAGGGGGATCTCCACACTGCGGTGACAACATGACCTACGTCAATTGCAAGATCGATTGTCCGATGAAATATTGTCCAGAGAACGAGAATGAAATATTTATAATTTGTGATCCTATATGGCCCTGTCCGTCAGGCTGTGAGTGCAAACAAGGCTATTTGATGCCGAATACAGCTAATAAAACATGCATTTTGGCCGCTGATTGTCGTGAGTTTTCTTATTTATTTTACAAAAATAGCTAAAAAAAAAATACAAACATAAGACTTTAACATCCATAGTATAAAATTAGATTAGGCTAATCATTTAAAAGCCACCCTAAAACAAGGATTATTCACATCATGTTTGAAGTTTCTCAAATTATTATGTAAATAAAAAGTATTATGCAATATCTTCTGACAATGATCACTTTGTCTACTGACAAAAATCTTAATGTCTTTCCCATCTGCAGCTTCAAGGGAATGCACACGTCCTAATGAGGTATGGGATCCCAGTCCTTCAATTTGCAACTTTGAGAAATGTGACGAAATGTACTACATATGCGAAGATCCAAACCCCGGGCGGCCCAAGTGTGTTTGCAAGAAAGGCTATTACAAAGATAAAGATGGTGTTTGTATTCCTGCTCAAGAATGTCGTAAGTACCTTAACATTTATCATAGATTACCAGAAGAAAACAATTTCTACATATAGCGGCAGCACAAGGGACAAAGTTTTTAGTTATCCACATGCACAGATTGTGTGGTAGTGCAATTTCATCACGCCTAGAAGATGAGTAGCACTTTGCACTGTGCTATGTGGTTGTAGGAGTTGAAGAGTCTTAAGATCATCACTCATTATAACCGCACCGCTCCAGCGCAGTAACAGCCCGGCACCGCCTCGGAAAAAAATTACCGGCTTGTCGCCAACACGCCATCAGCAAGACGACCGCTTGCTGCTGGCTCGCCACCATTGAGATGACAGCTTGTTGTTACTCACTTTTCACGTGGACAAAAAACCTTTAGAATAAGAAAATTCAGTTCCATCTACGTGGAGTCGAGAAAGTTTTATTGTCGCTTGCATTTCAAAGATATTGCAATAGAATAACCGCGACGGTTGGACACTGAACCTTATTTCCATATTTTTCATTTGTATTTCGTCAGGATTCAGGGAGATCTTGAGCGTAAGTCTGTTTGAACAAAAATGGGAAAGATTTTTTAGCATTCTATATTGTTGAATGAAGAATTTATGCGTGTAAACCGTTTGACAAGTTTTGACGTCTATGTTCATAGTCACTTCCATAATTGTTTTTGGCTAGACTACAAAGAATTTTCTTCTAATGCTGACAATTCATTCGTTATTGTAATAAATGTAGAATGCTAATTTTAATTAAACTGCTAAGACAAATTGATTATTTGTCTTCAAACAATTCCGTCGCTGTCCAAGGGTTTAAATGAGAAATACGTTTACTCCAACTATTGTTTGCACGATTCAGAATCCTAACAGGGTACCTTTATTTATTGAATCACTTTGTTCAAATGTCATTGAGCAAATAACACGTAACTGAAAAGTGGATATAAATCCTGGTTTTTTGGAAGGAAAGACGCCGGCTTAGGTGGAAACCCAAGTAGAATGTATACATTGCGCTGGATTAAGTTGGATTACGAACTATCGCCATCATTGTTTTCTAAATGACGCTCTTTTAACCTTGAAATACTATGTAGGGGATTTTAATTGGATAGAATTGTTACATATTATACGTCGTATATGTTGAACGAGTCTTAATCGAACTGCTGTGAAATGTGCTAATTAAAACTTGTGAAAATAATTTATTGTAAAAAGCGTTGTATCGAGCAACAGTCAATTTATTCCTCGATTAGTTAATTATAGAAAAGTTAATGAATTTAAACGAGCTTGCAGCAGATGAGTTTTGAGTGATTCAGCACATGAGTTTAGACCCCAAAGCGGCGGTTATTAAAAAAAATATTGCTATTCCATACATTTTGACTGCGTAGGTATTGCACTTTTCTATGAAACAGAAGATTTTTTTTTGATAATCGACGAAACATTTCGGCGCTATGGGATCTAAACTCTTGTGCTGAATCCATGGTTACAGTTTGCGTGTCCATGTCCCTGCCACCCTGTATAAATGAAGGAACGTTATCCGACAAAGTAACTTTATATGCACAATATTGCACATTTCTGGTCCCTGTTCCGTCATAATGGAGTGTCAGTTGCTGTTACTAAGTTACACGCTATTCTGTTTTTCTGTCTTTTGTTTACTTGTTCATCCTACGTAGTGTTTTGAACTGTATTGTTACATATCGTGTTTTGTTTTTCTCCTGTTGTTTGTATTGGTTTTGTTTGATGGAAGGACGAACACTTAGGTGCGTTGTTCAGAAAAACATGTTGTTTTATGTCACTGGTAAACACTGAAATCTACTTACGAGTTACGATAAGATTTTCAGGATCAAGGGTATATGATGTGACATTTTTTAGTAGCTGATAGTGATTTTGAGTAGACAGTCAGTCAACCCGGGGTAGAGACAAATTAGAACTCTTCACCTATTTGACTGCAGACCAAAACTGTTTATTATGGAAACATGACATATTTATGTGAACAATATAGTCCATGGTTTAAACAATATTTAAAGCATTTTCACTGGTATAACCTATCAGTACAATGTTATCAATTTCATATTTCTATACTGTTTTATCGCATCAATTACTATGACGTAGGTAAAAGACGAACACCACCGCTCTCTGCCAGGAAAACCAGAATTTTGTACGTTTGAGTAAGAAAAATCCCCGCATGAACTACGTCACAAACTTCATAGTACAATCTTACATCATCTGAGTCATAAGCCGGAGGGTAATTGCTTATAACACACCATCAGTAGCAACGACTTTCATTTTGACAGTTTAACAACATTCATTGCGTTATTTACGTTGTTGAGCAGACAATGTTTTCGAACATATGAGGTAATGGATTAGCAATATTCTTCCAAATTATTCAAATTGAGATTCGATTGTGTGTTACGTAATTAGGGTGCTGGTTGGGTTTAGTATTACCTATTATATCCTTCTACACTTGGTTTTTAAATAGCATTTAATTGAGAGGAATAGTGTTGACACTACATCGAACAACATTGTTTGAACAATGTTGTTCGTTCGTATCTTTCTGTGCGTGTGCTTTGCTTAGCTGGTATTGGTGTTACAAAATATGTACAGAAGAAGAAGACGTAGAAAGTATAGCAATCTATCATCAATCAATCAACGCAAGCGATTATATGTTCATTGACTAGATTTTGTAAGTCAAGTGTTCATATATTCTAGTAAAATATATCATTCATTCAATCATCATTGCTGAGTCTCGTATGAGTTAAGAGGTAGTTAGGTAGGCATTTGTAACTTACGAACTTTGTATTGAAAGGATTCGAATTACTGATCACCGCGTGTGAGGTATGTCTCAAACCACTATTAGTAAATTTTTTTTTTGTTGTATCTACCTATTAAAAAGTTTAATGGGGTGTTGTTATTTAACGTCAAATATTGTGTCTTTACATCAACTCGATTTGGCCTTTTGGAAGTTTAAATGTGAATTTACTTTCTTTTATTTTTACTATTTTCATTTGTCGTTCTTCTCAGCCGCCAAGCAATATCACTTAATTGAGTTTCATTAATTAAGTTGCCAAAAATGTAAGGTAAAATATTTTCGATTCTTCCTTTGTTTTTAATATAAAAGTAATTAACCTGAGTTTATTGGACGTTTCCTTGTGGATAATGTTTTTGCTTTCAGTGACTTCTTAATGACCAGTAATGATTATGGTTTTTACAAGTTTTTTTTTTTTACCAACGTTTGAAGTTTTCCCACGGAAACGTACTACTGAATAAAAAGTATACTATGTCCTAACGGGTAACATGGCTTGTTTACCTCTGTGCCAAATTTCATTGAAATCCGTTCAGCCAGTAAGGCGTGAATATTAAATATGGATTAAATTCATCCTAATATGGACTGTTGACCGTTTAAATGTGGAAATGTACCAGATGAGGACGGTTAGTATTTTGCTATCAAGTGACATGTTTTGTCTATCAGGGAATTGGAAGTAATTATGCAATAGTGTACTTCTGTAATACTTTATTTAGCAAATTAACTCGAACTCGGCATTATGTTGTGAAATGAACTTTTCTCAGACATAAAAATTTGTAGGCCTCTCAAAAAATCGTATACTGTACTTTTCGTTCCTGTCAAATGAAAAAACTATCCTCGCGTGTCTTTTACTGAATATTTCTTCTAAAAACTTTTGTTTTACTTCATTCAGTAATACCCGGTGCCTATGACATAACCAAAATGCGAATTAATTTACCTACCAATCGTAGTATTTAACTGGTCCTAATAAAGAAACGTAAACTGTATAACGGTTTCTTGGCGCGTGGCCAAAATAGGAACTAACGCCGCTATCTTGATTTTTCAATAAACTTCACAAAAGTATACCAACAGCGCCTTCTTGTTAACGTCATATGAGCGCCAAAAGATCCGTGTGGCAGTGTACAGTCACGAAACCAATATGTCAACACTTGGACACTTTCAATTGCGATTTTTTCTTGAAATAACGAATGCGACGTTGAAACACGACACATAACATAAGCTAATGGGTTCGAAAATGCTATGTTCGTAACAACATAAAGTTTCATTAAAAAATAAAGGAGTAAATCGCTTTTGAATAAAGCCGAGTGTATACTTACTTTTGCTCGTGACTGTACATAGTCCGTTCACAGTTATTTTACCTCTGATTTTGCATCACTGTCCAAATCACAGTGATCTTTATTCTCATTCTTATAAGGTTGCTGTTGGGTTGCTGCCACTTACGAGTCTGTCAAAATCATTGTGATCTTTTTCTCGTTGTAATAAGGTTGCTGTTAGGTTGCTGCTGTCAGAGGTAAAATTACTGTGAACGGATTATAGTAATTCTTCATTTATAAAACAGTGTTTTTTTTATTTTTTATTAGCCGTTAGTGTCCCACTGCTGGGCAAAGGCCTCCCTACTCTCCTTCCACCTCTCTTTGTCCAGAGCTGCCAAGGACCAATCTTTATTAAGAATTCAAAAAAAAAAACTGCGAGCTTCGATTTTGGTATAGAAAGGAAGAAGACTAGCTTCATCTTATGACTGCCAGTAATATAAAATCGTGCATAAGGCCACTCATTTTATTCTAAATTCAAACAAAAATTATTCAAGTAAATCCACAACGGGCCCATCAACGTCAAAATCGTATTAGTACCACTGAAATCTGGCCTTCTGTTATTTTGGTCGTTATCAGGGGATTTATAAGCTTCCAAATGCCTTAATGACAGCCTCTGTAGATGATAGTCGGGTACAGAGGGCTTAACTGCCTTTTCGAGCAAGGATTTGGTATATAATCTATGGAATTGATTTTCAGTTTGCGTACGTTTGTAAAATGATGCTTCGAATCGAAGTCATTTTTTTTCCAAGGTCGGTATGTACTGTTAGCATCGGAAGCTAACTGTACCAGGATTAATACATTAAACAAAAGTTGGTCGTATAACTTTCATCATTATTTCTGTAAACGGTTCTACGTTTATTACATTTTTATATTATGACATCCCCTTGTTAGCTAAACTGACCCCTAATCCTTTTTCTGCCTTCTATATTCGTATTAGCGTTTCTTATAATTTTATGCCATCATCCTATATTTGCTAGAAAAGGTTGCATGCAACAAACTCTGATGTCATAATCTTTACAGTACTCGTACTCTGGAATTAAGGATCTATGATTGATCTGGGATTTAGAAGTTCTTTTGTTTCACATGGGATTAACTTTTACTCAAGTATTATATTAAATCCCTAGAGGGAGTCACTTACGAGTACATAATAATTATTTTAAGTAAACCACTATAACCTTTTTGTCTAACAACTAAATTTATTTTGTTTGCGTGTTGAATTGCGTTTCAATATGTGTTATACTTTTCAATGCTTTATTGTTTTTTGATATTTAAAACTAAAAAGAACTAGCCTGTGTCACATTCGCCTACACAAGTTTATTTTGAACAATTATTTTCATGGCCAGATTAAACAAGACGAGAATATTTGACACCATTATTTTTATAGCCAAACCAAAATGTGGTTACAACGAAGTAGAAGTGCCCTGCAGACAGATATGTCCTCCTCAAAACTGTGACATCGCATACACTGACTACGCTTGCACTGAAGAATCAAAAATATGTGAACCTGGCTGCAACTGTCTACCAGACCACCTTAGAAATGGTAGCGGAATATGTATACCGAATGACCAGTGTTCGTGTAAGGATTTTTGATCTAACATTTTCATCATCTATTGCTTAACTAGTTCAAAAATGAGAATCTGCAACTAAGACAAAAAATATGCATGACGAACTCAGATAGGCGCTTTACTTTGTGTAAACTATTTCATAACTACTTCTCTTAAAACGGTGAAGGAAAACATCGTGAGGAAACCGGCATAGAACCAAAAATTCGAAGATATGTTACAACTACCAACCCGCACTGGGCCCGCGTGGTGAATTACGGCCTACTCCCTCTCACCGAGAGGAGGCCTACCAGTCCAGACCAGTCCAGTGGAGTCCAGTGGAGCACCAGTCAGTTTACGATGTCCTCATATTGTAGACTGATTATGCAGTGTGTCTCTAGTCATATATCTATAATCAAAGCTTCAAGTTTCATAAACTATACAAATTGTTGCCTAGCTTTGTTTACACGCAGCATCATAATACTCTACGATTCCTAGCTTTAGAGAAACTATTGTATCAAAATTGCTAATTGTCATCTCGATAACTTCTTCGAACTCAATACCGACATTGTACGTCAATTTTAGATCCATCTACTCCCGTGTGTGGGATAAACGAAATAGCCAGAGACTGCAGACGCATCTGCCCACCACAAACTTGCCTGAGCAAGTACGCGTTATTCCTTTGTATTGAAGACTTACCCTGTGAGCCAGGGTGCGACTGTGTTCCCAATTATCTGAGGGACGACAGAGGAATATGTATACCGAGCGAACAGTGTCCTGCGCGTAAGATATGTTTCACATTGACTGTCTTTTTTCTTCCTCTTATTTTTTTCTAAAGTGCTTTATTGAGTGTCAATATTTTTAGATGACAATCATGATGAAAGCTATGTATTCTGCACATATAATGGTATATGTGCCGAATGATGTTTTATGTTGACTGTCTTTGCTTTCTGATTTTTTCATCCGCTTCTTTTTTTCCTGAAGTCCTTTATTGCGTGTCAATATCTTTTATTGAGATTAGACTACTGACTAATATGACGTTGAAAACAAAAATTATGAGTTCTCCACATATACCATTAGTTCATTTAACACCATTATGTGTTATAGCTGAACCAATATGTGGTTACAACGAAGTGGCAGTACCATGCAGACAAATATGTCCACCACAAAACTGTGAGATCGCATACACTGAATATGCTTGCACTGAAGAATCAAAAATATGTGAACCAGGGTGCGACTGTCTTCCAGACCATCTTAGGAACGGTAGCGGGATATGTATACCGAATGAACAGTGTCCTTGTAAGCGTTTTTACTTCATCATTATATTCATCTTTTGCTGTTTTAAGAAAAACTGAGAAACTGCAACAAAGCTAAAATGTTCTATGCATGGAATAAAAGTAGATTCATATCAAATGTATAGGTTGAAATGGGATTAAAAAACGCTTGCTCACCAGTTAAATATCTTGGCCTTTGACGTGTCCATTTTGGTACATAACATTATTTAAATCCACGACATTACCTAGCTTCACGGTTCGACATTCTTTACAATTTTCAAGCTTAACATAAAACATTACGACCACATCAAAATTGCTACATTTCCACAACTCTTCGACCGCAATTCCGATATTGCACTTTTAGATCCATCAACTCCAGTGTGTGGTATAAACGAAATAGCCAGAGACTGCAGACGGATCTGCCCACCACAAAGTTGCCTGAGCAAGTACGCGTTTTTCAATTGTATTGAAGACTTACCCTGTGAGCCAGGGTGCGACTGTGTTCTCAATTATCTGAGGGACGACAGAGGAATATGTATACCGAGCGAACAGTGTGCGCGTAAGATATGTTTCACGTTGACTGTCTTTACTTTCTGACTTTTTTCTTCCTCTTCTATTTTTCCTAGTCTTTTATTAAGATTAGACTACTGACTAAGATGATGTTGAAAACAAAAACTATGTATTCTGCACTTACACCATTAGTTCATTTGACGCCATTATGTGTTATAGCTGAACCAATATGTGGTTACAACGAAGTGGCAGTACCCTGCAGACAAATATGTCCACCACAGAACTGTGAGATCACATACACTGAATACGCTTGCACTGAAGAATCAAAAATATGTGAACCAGGGTGCGACTGTCTACCTGATCATCTTAGGAATGGTAGTGGCATATGCATACCGAATGACCAGTGTCCTCCGCGTAAGATATGCTTCATGTTGACTATCTCAGCTTTCTGTCTTTTTCTTCCACTTCTTTTCATTTCTTCTTCTTTAGTAGTTTTAAGTTGTCAAAGTTGAACATCTATAAGATAAAAGGAAAGTAAGTATTGCTCCCGTTTAACTCTGTGTATCTTATACTATATCTGCGATTTTTCGTCTTATTATTCAAAAACTCGAACGTGGCCCTCTCTCATTATCATTTTAAATTTTAGGTATAGTATAATTTAGTGCAATCTGTCAGTTGAGCAACAATACTTGCGATCTCGGTGTAAACTGTTGTTTGTAAATATTTATATTTGAATTGTACTAGGTCAAGGTTTGATTTAATTAATATTTAGGCAACAGGTTTGTCTCGTTTCTGAAAAATCTCTCGCTCTATGTTTTGCCAAACACGTAATACCAATAATTGTTTTTATTAAATACCTCGCGTACTGTACTGGATACATTTGAACAATTGGTTTTTGATTAAGACTTCATACCGATATCTATCAAACAGTACAGTGCTTTTCTACAAGCTTTGTCTGTTGGGGAAGTCGACGTTGGGAGTACCGAACGTCGCCCCCCGAGTACGGTGGGCGATAGTTGTTAAAAACGGAGATGAACGTATGTTTAAACATAATGAACCATGTCGCTACTTCTGTTACAGCTTGCCAAATTCCCGATGAATGCAAGCGAACCTGCGCAAACCCGAATCCTCCAAACTGTGAATATAATCCACCAAAAGTAAATATGGACGGTTGCGATTGTAAAGATGGATCTATTTTGTCAGAACTAGGAGGGAACTGCATTCCTATTGACGAATGCCCGCGTAAGTATCAGCATCTTATATCATGCTATCATATTATTATTGGGTTAATTTTATTCTTTTTAGGATTGTACAGAATACATTTAGGTTAGGTTACGTCAAAGTAAGGGAAGTGTTGAATCAATCAACAGGTTTAAAATTGCAGTTACATTCTGAGATTCTCTGCCCTGATACTTCTTCTACAACTTCATTCTCATATAAACATAAAGTCGATGTGCCAAAGCTACAGTACTAGAAGGTATTATAAAAAAATCTAAAAAAAAACTTTAGCATATCAAAACCGTTTTCGCGACTATAATGTTGGGCCGTTGGGCAGGACACGATTCAACAATCTGGTTCTTAATAGTATATCTCTATAATAACTCCTTTGTTCATTATATTTCAGCTGATATAGCCTGCGACGGTGATCCCAACGCAAGACCCAAACGTTGTCCTAAGCCATGCCCATCTACTTGCGAATCACCAAACCAAATTCCTTGCAAGAGAATGTGTGAACCAATCGCGTGTGAATGCAAATCTGGATATATACGATCTAATGTTACTGGTCTATGCATCTTACCTAATACATGTCCTGGTAAGTGAAATGGATACATATTTGAGTAATAATAAAAAAATACCATAAAAATATAAAGGGTAGAATATAATGGCAAAAATCTTGTCCTGTTTCCATATTTTATTCTTTGCATATTTTATACACTTTTTATGTTTTTGGTCGTCAATATATTTTTTTTATTCCAGTGAAAGCATTTTTAGCCTATAACCATGAAAAAATGTGTCTCTAAAATCTAGATCAGTCAAAGCATCGCTATACATATTTTAAGATTGATGATTTTTCGATTTATTTGGAAATTGATAGCTTTCTGACTATTGTTATCCAAGTTATTTTCCATATCATGGACGTCTGATAAAACCAATTTTCCCAAAATTTTCTTAGGTGGAAATCCATGTGGCAAGAACGAACGCTTCGTCGATTGCAAGGTGAATTGCCCAGAAGTCTATTGCCCAGTGGATGACAATCGGGACTTCCTATTTTGTGAACCTCCTCCAGTAGGCGAGTGCCTGTCGGGCTGTATTTGTAATCTAAATCATAGAAAGAAAAGCCTCGAAGATCCGACATGTATCGTGTCGTCCGATTGTCGTAAGTGATTTTTAATGTTAATTGCGTTTTCCATTTGCGAGGATTGCAAAAATAATAGGAGCTGGAATTGATCGGTTTTATTACTTCCTGTGCAGAAGCAATTTCGCTTTGTAATGTTTGTCATTTTTGTGACTTTAGAGCAATCGCTACTGATTGGGAACATAATATTGAAAATAAAATAAATATTGTGAAAAGAAAGGATAAACTATGTTGTTTTGTATAACAGTAGTATTTAAAGATTTTAAAGCTAAAATTGTTCGTATGTTGAAGATGTTAATAAATGCAGCATAAACACACATATTGGTATCGATAAAGAAAATGATTTAATAATAGTATTACCAAGCAAATATGTAGATGAAGATGAGAGAAGATGAAGATGATCCGAAACCTTATTTTATCAAAATTAACTTGTTTTAACGTTTCAGCTCCAGTAAATTGCACAAGACCAAACGAAGAATGGTGTTCTTGTCCATCAGCATGCCTTGCTGAAAATTGTGAAGATGTAAACCATCAACCTACTGTTTGCAATACTTTGGTGTTGAACTGTGATCCGAGATGTATCTGTAAGAAGGGTCATTTCAGGAATTCAAGTGGAATTTGTATTCCTGCTGAAGATTGTCGTAAGTTGAACTGTACTGTTACAATGTGTTATTGTATATATTATATTGCTTTTGGTTCCGTATTTCTTTAGGTAAGGCCAATTAACCAGCGCGGCGCCGCGGCGTCCAGGCGTGCAAAAATGCCTTCAATTGAATTGAAAAGATAAAAAGTAATAGTTTCATTAGGTGATAACAGTGAACCAAAAACATCTTAGAAAGGATTATAACTGATATTTTATTGTTAGCTTTTGGCTTCGCCACGATTGTATTGTATCTATGTAACTGTAAATTATCGACTAGTAACAAAGATATAAGTAAGAATAAATATTGCAGCTCAAAAAGGATGTAAAGGCGATATGAACGCAACACTCTCGGACTCTCCCAGTAAATGTCCTGCAACCTGCTGCAACCCTGATCCAACATGCCCCAAAGAATGTGCAAAACCCGGCTGCGTATGCAACGAGGGATTCATTCAGTTGGATCCTGATGGACCTTGTATTAGACCCTACGACTGCGCAGGTAAGACCATTATAAATGATAATTATTAAATAGTTTTTATATGAGTTATTATTTTTAAATATGATTATGATTATCATGATATTTATGATTATTTCTAATTTTAATTTGTTGACTTTGGCAGTTTAATTTGTAAGAAATAAGTGTGTTGTGTTTTGTCTTATTTTTGTTTATTTTTCTAATAATTTTTATTTAATACATTAAATCCTTCGTCTCTCGCTCCCCACACCTTAACTCTCCTGTTTGAGACACTAGTGTGAGAGAGTGCGCATTAGAAACCTAAACTACTATTAACATTTTAGTTTTAAATTTTCATACAGTACTCGGGAACTTATTACGACATATTTTTTTAAAATTTTCTTTACCAGTTCTTTGATTCTGGTTCAGAGAAAAAAAATTGCATAGGGTTTCAAAATAACGTTTTATAAAATAGTACATGGTTATCGACTTTCATTGCTGTTCTTACCACATTTTGTAGCAATAGCTATCCAATTCGCGCTGAACTAAATTAATAATGTTTAAATGATTACGTATATAATGTATATAATATATTATATCGACACCAGCCCGTATTACCTATTACCTATAAATTACATTCATAGTTTTGATAGGATTTTGCGTATTTTTATATTTAAAAATATTTTTCCTCAATTTTGACAATTGCAACAATTGTTTATGTTATTTTATTGTTTATTTCAACTAACTTATTTAATTTTTAATGCAATGTTTTTAATGTGGAATGTTTTATGTATGTAATTTGTTGTATTTGTTCTGTGTAATTTGTAGTGCTTAATATGGGAATAACTTCCTGAAATAAATGATAATTTATTTATTTATTGTTTGTCTCTACATCACCCAAAGGTTAACTGGTATTAAATGCCTGTGACATTAAGTCCTCTTTGTATATTTGTGTGATTAAAGTATTAAATAAATAAATAAATGAACAATCAACCATGAAAGTCGACCCTTCAGGTGGTATTGTCAAAACTCAATGTTGTACACAACAACACTGAAAAGCATTGTATCGAATGATTTTGTGTGCATTTAGATGATACATTTATAAGAGAAAATGATAATTGACTTCGAACTAAACAAGTAATGTTTTTACTTTTTAGGGGGATCTCCAGACTGCGGTGATAACATGACCTACGTCAATTGCAAGATCGACTGTCCGATGAAGTATTGTCCAGAGGATGAGAATGAAATATTTAAAATTTGTGATCCTATATGGCCCTGTCCGTCAGGTTGTGCGTGCAAACCAGGCTATTTGATGCCGAATAAGGCTGAAAAACGATGCATTTTGGCTGCTGAATGTCGTGAGTATTCTTATTTATATTACAAAAAAAAGATTACAAAAATAATATTTCAGCATCCACGATGGTATGAAATTAGGTTAGGTTTCTAATTTTAGAACCACCCTGAAACGAAGCTGATTCACATACTGTTCAATGTTTAAAAAAATATTAATTATGTAAATAATAAGTATTATGCAAAATCTTTCGACCAATGATTTCGCTATGTATTTTTACGAAAACATTAAGATTTTGTCTCACCTGCAGCTTCAAGGGAATGCACACGTCCGAACGAAGTATGGGATCCCAGTCCTTCGAGTTGCAACTATGAGAGATGTGACCAAATGTATCACACATGCGGAGATTCAAACCCCGGGCGGCCCAAGTGTGTTTGTAAGGAACACTACTACAAAGATAAAGATGGTGTTTGTATTCCTGCTCAAGAATGTCGTAAGTACCTAAATGTTTTTCCTAGATTACCAGAAGGAAACTTTTTCTACGTAATATCGCAGCAGTAAACAGAAGTGAAGAAAAGTCTAATCATTGTGTTTGGCTAAATCTGAACAGTTTTTAGTTATCCACATTCGCAGATTGTGTGGTAGCGCTATTTCGTCACGCCAAGATGATAAGTAGAACTTTGTAGTGAACTATGTGTTGGCAGGTGTCTAGAAATCGCGTTGGATACCTAGATTTAAGGTCATAAGTCTTCAAAAAGAATATTGTTAATAATATTCACAGCAAGACGTACTTACTCACTTTTCACCTGGACAAAAACATTTAGAATAAGAATATTCAGTTCCATCTACGTGGAGTTGAGAAAGATTTATTGTCGCTTGCATTTCAAAGATATTACAATAGCATAACCGCGACGGTTGGACACTGAACCTTATTTCCATATTTTTCATTTGAATTTTGTCAGGATGCAGGGAGATTTTGATCTGGGGGGCAATTCTTGTAATTTTAAGAACGTTCAAAGTCTGATCTCAGTCTCAATCTGTAAAAAAATCCTCTAATTTCCCTACATTTTGACAAGTTTTTGACATTTGTTTGTCGCCGAGATGAGACTGCGACTAGATTTTGAACGTTTTAAATTACGAGAATTGGCCTTTTGTTCTAACAAAAAATTAAAAGAAAAAAAAAACTTTTTAAAAACAAGCTTTTATTACTTGTTAATAAAAATAACTAAAAAGTTAAAAATAATTTAAACCTGATAAGAAAAACCCATATTTTTATAAATAAAAGCATGTTACATTTTGTTGGAACACTTAGCATATTACACCTTCATTATTTTTCTTTTGCAATCACAATGTAACACGCTTTTATTTGTAAAAAGTTGGGCTTTTCAATTCTAAATTGTTTTTAACTTTTTAGTTCTTTTTATCAACAAGTAATAAAAGCTTGTTTTTAAAAAGTTCTATTCTTTCTTTTAATTTTATTTTTAACGTTTTAGTATTTTTGATGCGAGATTTGAGTACGGCGTAGTTCGTAACGCGTAATAGTGTTTTTCCGTTAACGAACGAACGAACTTATTTTCCCAGAGTCGCGTCGCATATTCACGTCCACCAAAATACCACCACCCACCACCCATCAAAAACGGTCCACTCATCAAGACGAATTAAACTCGACGCGGTTATGTCGTTTAATTATTGCGTTGCCATGGCCAACTTCCAGTTCCATCATCAGATCCTGGTTACCATCTAGCACCAAAGTACTCGTCAAAAAGAATCATACGAGGCCAAACTCGATGGGGTTGTGTCGTTTAATTGCCGAGTTTCTATGGCCATCTTCCAGCTCCATCATCAGATCAGCTCCATGTCATAATAATTTTGCATTGTCGTCCGATTTACACACGAATGCAACATTTCAGCTAAAGTGGTAACCGGAAAGTGGATCAAATTTAACTTGCAAGATTTGATTACAGACAAACATCGGTCAAAGCTTGTAAAAAACGGAAAGATTTGTGAGGATTCTATTGTTGCAGGAAGAATATATGTGTTGAAAAGTTTTGTTGTCTAGATTCATAGTCACTTCCATAATTCTTCTTTAAGTGTTGCCTCAACTACCAAGAACTTTCTTCTAATGCTGACAAATCGTCTTCAATTCAATTAATTACTATAATAGATGTCGGATGGTTTAGGTCAAATTAATTTTAATTAAACTGCTCAGACAAATTGATTATTTGTCTTCAAATAATTCCGTCGCTGTCCAAGGGCTTAAATGAGAAATGCGGTTTCTCTAACTATTGTTTGAACAATTCAGAATCCCCAGGTACCTTTGTTTATTGAATTCAAATGCCATTGAGCGAATAACACGTAACTGAAAAGTGGAAATAAATCCCGGCTTTTTGGAAGGAAAGTCGATGGCTTAGGTGGAACCCCAAGTAGAACAGGTTCCTTCGATTTAAGTAAATGTAATAGAAAAATATTCCGAAGCTGGATTACGCTATATCGCCATGTTTCTTTCAGAGGAGACGTTCTTTTAACTGTGAAATACTATGTTGGGGATTTCACTTGGATATACAATGATATCGTATTTTTCGAACGAGTCTTAATCGAAGTAGTTTAATAAATTAATTTCATAAATTTCCATTAGCACATTTTATTCAATAAAATGCGCTAATAGAAATTTGTGAAATGAATTTATTGTCAAGAGCGCTGTATCGAGCAACAGTCAATTTATTCCTTGATAAATTAATTATAGAAACGTTAATTAAACATAATCCTAATAATATTATAAATGCGAAAGTTTGTATGGATGGATGGATGGATGAATGGATGTTTGTTACTCTTTCACGAAAAAACTACTGAACGGATTAGGATGAAATTTGGAACACAGATAGTTTATAACCAGGATCAACACAGGATAATTTTTATCCCGATATTCCCACGGGGTCGAAACTTATGCGGGTGGAACCGCGGGGCGCAGCTAGTTAAGTGATAATTTAAATATTTTATTTTCTTTTAGGTAGGTATATTACTTGCTCAATTTGTGAATGTTTGTTTTGAGTTCTCTTTGTGTACTAAATAAGAGTCTCATAAATGTTTTATACCAAGGCAAAATTGTTATAAACGCACTTTAAAAATTTACTTTAGGTTGGAATATCAAATGGAACGTTATCCGACAAACTAACTTTATATGCACAATATTGCACATTTCTGGTCCCTGTTCCGTCATAATGGAGTGTCAGTTGCTGCTACTAAGTTACACGCTATTCTGTTTGTCTGTCTTTTGTTTACTTGTTCTTCAGGCCTGATTTTTCGAACGCCAGACAATTATTCGAGGAACAATTTTGAATTTTTGACAGTTCCTCGAATAAAACTTATCTGGCGATGGAAAAACCAGACCATAGTGTTTTGAACTGTATTGTTTTGTATCATGTTTTGTTTTTTCCCTTATTTTCTATTGGTTTTGGTTGTTAGAACAACAAACACATATAGGCAGACCGCTTAACTGAGACGTTGGCTGTCACAAGTTGACGAATCACTGAGCTCTCGCAACACGTTACCTCCCCTGCCCCCCCCGTACTATAATTATATTTATTCATAATAGTATAGTATTATATAATTCTGTTTATTCATTTATATATATTGTTATTCTTTGAATAACAATAATTCTCGTTATTCAGCAAAACATGTTGTTTTATGTTACTTACTGGTAAACGCTGAAATCTATTCACAAGTTGAGATTAGATTATATTAGGGTATACAGCGTCCCACTTTAATGGCGACATTAATTTAACACACGTATACGGTTTCGCGTTCTCGTTTAATGAACATATTTTAATTTCGTTAAACGTTAATATTTATTTATTTTCAGTTTTCTAAAATAGCACCTTGTGCAACCTGTACACCGTAGTGTATGGGTCATTTGCTGGGGTCACCGATCATAACATCACATCTATGAAATAAAAACAAATAACTTGCAAAGAGTAGGCGAATTAAAGGAAATAGAGAGAGCCAAATGTTAGCGACCGGCACAGGCGGTTGTTTTTAAATTACGAAGTATTTTATGTTGTTATAATTTTAATGATTACTGGCTACTAGCCCCACCCGTCACAATTAATGTCGCCATTGTAGCGGTACGTTGTCTGAGGTCACAGTTTTTGGTTGCTGATAATGATTTTAATTAAAAAGACAAATTAGAAGCATGACACATATCAACAGTAGCTATACATAAGTGCATGGTGTAAATTATATCTTATGCTTTTTGGAGAACTGGTTTTTGACATTGATAATATTATAATGACAGTATTACAATATTATCATTGTCATATTTTTATACCATCGCATCACATCGATTATGACGTCAGTAAAACACGAATTCCACCGCTAGCTGCCAGGAAATACAGTATTCGTACATTTGAGCGAAAAAATCCCCGCGCGAACTACGTCACGAACTTCATGGTACCTCTTCTTACATCGTCTGAGTCATATCTCGGTCGAGTTTAGTGTTTTTATTTCCTCATATACTTTGTTTTGCCGAGTTCGTAATATAAGTGGTATTTCATTGAGAGGAATAGTGTCGAAAAATGTTGTTCGTGTATTTTTCTGTTTGTGTACTTTGTTTGGTTCATAGTGGTGTTGCAAAATATGTGGAGGAGAAAGGTGATATTAGGTTAATGTTTACAAATAAGTTGTAATTTGTTTTGTTGGATGATAACACCCGAATTACATATCTTTTTTTATATTATATTATTTTTATAGGTTTTTTAGGTTAATTCATTCAACGCGCAATTTTTTTTTAATAATCGTTTATTTTATATCAATAACCAAGAACAACCTGTATGGACTGGGCAGCTGAGGTTGGCGCCAAATAGATAATTCAAATATAATTTTTGAGGTGTGAAGTTATTAATTGTTAAATCTAGAGTCTTTACTTCAACTCGACTTGACTCTCACCAAAAGCTCCTTTATTATTGTTTTTGTTATGATCGTCGAATGTCGTTCCACTCGCCTGCCAAGCAATTTCACTTAATTGAATTTAATTAATTAAACTGCCATTAATTTACGGTACATTGGTTTTCTATGTTATCTTTGTTTTTGATATAAAATGAATTAACTCGTGTTTATTTGACGATTACTTGGGGAAAAATTATTTCGCATTTATTAAATACTAGCTGCGCCCCGCGGTTTTACCCACATAAGTTTCGATCCCGTAGAAATATCAGGATAAAAAGTATCCTATGTATTAATCCAGGTTGTAAACTATCTGTGTACCAAATTTCATCCAAATCCGTTCAATAGTTTAAAACTACTGATGGCCATCCATCTATATAAACTTTCGCGTTTATAATATTACTAGCTGCGCCCCGCGGTTTCACCCGCAGTAGGTTTTGCGTGAAAGAGTAACAAACATATCCATCCATCCATACAAACTTTCACGTTTATAATATTAGTAAGATAGTAGGATTCATGTACATATGTATTGCTGACAGTTTGAATTTGTAAAAATGACAGTTGAACAAGGACGGTTAATTTTGCTGTCGTGTGTCGTGTCGTGTGTTTTGGTATCACTTCATCAGTAAACTGGAAAGACATGCAAAAGTGCACCTCTATATACTTTATTTAGCAAATTAACTCGGATGCGGCTTTATTAAGTAACTTTTTATCAGACAGATAAAGTTCTAGAACCCTGGAACTCCTCCTTTTCATTCCGGTGAAATTTAAAAACTATTCTCACGTGCCGGGACTTTTACCGAATATCAATTCAAAAAAACTTTTTATTTGACATCATTCAGTAGTACGATATGTCAAAAATGCGAATTACTTCACGAGAGAAGAAAATCTTCTTCAGTAAGCCGATGGCAATCTAAATTGTATAGGTACAGAATTTGGCTACGAGTTAGGCGCCTTCAGTAGCGCCCAAAGTATTGGCAGTACCAATACTTTGGTAGCTACTGAAGGCGTCTTTTTTAAGAAACTTTAATTGTCGTCAGTTTAAAAGGATATAACATTCTCCCAAATCAAGGAATAGTATAATGGACTATGTGTCGACGTCGGTATCAAAAAAAGGTTTTAATCTAATGACTGCCAGTAATATATAAACAGTCACTCTTGTGCTCTAAATTCAAACACAAATTATTCAAGTAAATCCACAACGGGTCCATCAACGTCAAAATCGTATCAGCACCAACTGAAATCAAGCCTTCTATTATTTTGGTCGTTATCAGGGGCTTTATAAACCTCCAAATGCGTTAGGTACAGCCTCTGTAGATGATAGTCGGGTACAGAGGGCTTAACTGCCTTTTCAAGTAAGGGGTTGGTATATAACCACCTTGAAATTGATTTAAAGCTAGCGATCGTTTGTAAACTGTATAACTGTGTAACGCTGTTTCGTATCCAGGTTATTTTTCTAAATGTATAAACGAATATTGATCTGGAATTTAAATCCCCGAAAGGAAAAATTTTCTTCAAGTATTATATTAACTCCCCACAGAGAGCCACTTACATATCACTTGAAAATGAAACCACTAAAAAACTTTATTTGAAACACTTAAATTTTACTTTGTTTGAGTGTTCAACTGTGTTTCTATAATATTTTTTTTGTACTTTTAATGTCCTTTGTTGATTATTGAGAAGTAAGTGCTCTTAAAATCGAAAAGTAAACTGAGAAGGTTAAATATGTAACATTCACCCTATGACACAGTTTATTTTAAACAATATTTTTTATGGCCGCATTAAACAACACGAGATTATTTAGAAGAAAGAAAGTAAGAAAAAGTATTTATTATGACTCTATATTTTTTATCTGTCCTTTTGATGGATTCTACTATATTTTGTAAATGTGAGGACTTTGTAGGCCTTGTTGAGATTTTAGATCTGTAGACCATTTTTTATTTTATCAAGTACCTGCTACTTGTTGACGCCTACGCTGTCCTCCCGTCATACCTCCTACTGTAATTTGAAAACATTTTAAAGCCAATTATTTTTAAAAGAGTAACCGTGGAGTTTCTAGCCGGCTCTTCTCTGTAGGAAACGACCAATTGGAACCGTGCACCTAGCTTCTGACGTTTCATAAGTGCCCATGTTGGTTTATGTGAAATAAAATATTTTGATTTTGATTTTCTAGAAGATCACAAACTAAACTTAACACTAATACAAAACAACACAAACACTAAATAAAAATTTAAAAAGAAAGCAAAATTATATAACACGAAAGTAACAAAAAAAAGACAGTCCTATACCAGGCCAAAAGGCTCTTATCTCAGATTAATGCTGCGACATTTAAAAAATAAATGTCGCAGCGCTGGTATTCTGATAGGGCCCCCGATATATTTTACTTTACTTACCTGATATATTTTACTTTAATCTATGACTTTACTCTATGTAGGGCCCACTGTGATGGCACGTATTGTATTTGACACCATTATTTATATAGCCAAACCAAAATGTGGGTACAACGAAGTAGAAGTCCCCTGCAGACAAAAATGTCCTCCTCAAAACTGTGACATCGCATACACTGACTACGCTTGCACTGAAGAATCAAAAATATGTGAACCTGGCTGCAACTGTTTTCCTGATCATCTTAGGAATGGAAGCGGAATATGCATACCTAATGAGGAGTGTCATTGTACAATATATGTATGTGTATAGACTTGAATAACACACAAAGCTTTAATGGTTCATAAATCATACGACTTCTAAGCTTTACATAAATCATTGCTACTAAATATCACTTTTTGAACCTCAAATCCAACACTCTACGTAATTTTTAGATCCATCTACTCCCGTGTGTGGTATAAACGAAATAGCCAGAGACTGCAAACGGATTTGCCCACCACAAACTTGCCTGAGCAAGTACGCGTTATTTGATTGTATTGCAGACATACCCTGTGAGCCAGGGTGCGACTGTGTTCCGAATTATCTGAGGGACGACAGAGGAATATGTATACCGAGCGAACAGTGTCCTGCGCGTAAGATATGGTTCACGTTGACTGTCTTTACTTTCTGACTTTATACTTCTTCTTATTTTTCCTAAAGTCTTTGTTTGAGACCCAATATCTTTTATTGAGATTAGACTACTGACTAATATGATGTTGAAAACAAAAATTATGTTTTCTCCACGTATACCATTAGTTCATTATAGTTGGAATACTGTCTAACTTGGCACTTAAACGTAAAAATAAAAATGATGTATTCTGCAATCAGTAGTTTATTAGACCCCATTATTTTATAGCTGAACCAACATGTGGTTACAATGAAGTGGCAGTACCCTGCAGACAAAAATGTCCACCGCAAAACTGTGAGATCGCATACACTGAATATGCTTGTACCAATGAATCAAAAATATGTGAAGCTGGATGTGACTGCCTTCCGGATCATCTTAGGAATGGTAGCGGGATATGTGTACCGAATGAGGAGTGTACTTGTAAGAGTTTTCCTATAGCATGCCCATCACCTGTTGCTTTATCAAGTTACAAGAAAGAGAATCTTCAACTAAATTGCATGGAGTGGATAAGATAGCGTCAATAGTGAAAAGAATAGGGTTCGAACGAACGAGCTCTTTTTGTCAGTCGGTCCAATCACCTGTTAAATTAATGACGTTGTTCAATCTGTATGATAAAAAAACACTTTTACTATCGAGCCTTAGAGTTTCATAAACTTTGCCAAGCTTAACACGAAACATTGAATCACCACACGAAAAATGCTACTAAACATCACTGTCACCAAGTACATCAATTTCAATTCCGACACTGTTCATCATTTTAGATCCATCAACTCCCGTGTGTGGGTTAAATGAACTAGCCAGAGACTGCAGACGGATCTGCCCACCACAAACTTGCCTGAGCAAATACGCGTTATTCCGTTGTGTTGAAGACTTACCCTGTGAGCCAGGGTGCGACTGTGTTCCCAATTATCTGAGGGACGACAGAGGAATATGTATACCGAGCGAACAGTGTCCTGCGCGTAAGATATGGTTCATGTTGACTGTCTTTGCTTTCTGTTTCTTTTCTTCGTCTCTTTTTTTTTCTTCATTTCTTTGCTTTGTTACTACTAAGTTGACAAGGCTTAAAGCATGCTGCAGGTTAATAAACTATTGACCTTGGGTAGCTACCATTTTTTGGCATCGATATCTTGCTACAGAAGGTTATGTTGGTCTTCCGATTGTTATTCCTATTCGTAAACTTCTCTAACGTTACATCAAATATCAGGAATGCGAATGTAAAATATGACAACTAAGCAAATTTTGATTGAACAGCATATCTTATAACAATATTATTTTTGTTTTTTATCCACTATTTTGTATGTTTCCATTTAACATCAGTTGAGAACAAAATTTCCGAAACGTGGAAGTAAACGTTGTATTTGAATAACTGGTTTTAAAGGTTAATAGATTGGTATTATGAGTTATATTGTTATTTGATCTATAAAGCACGAGTATTTATGGCTTTAACATAAGAATTAGGTATATTACAGGTTGATGTTACAAACCGAAGGATATGAAGATACTATACTAATTTCAAACAGTGCCACAATGTATCGAAACAAAATTCACCCCTTCTCTACTCCTATTGCAGCCTGTCAAATTCCCGATGAATGCAAGCGAACCTGCGCCGAACCGAATCCTCCAAACTGTGAATATAATCCACCAAAAGTGAATATGAACGGTTGCGATTGTAAAGATGGATATATTCTATCAGACATAGGAGGAAACTGCATCCCTATTGACGAATGTCCCCGTAAGTATTACTTGTTTATTTAATAAACTTTATGCAATATTAAAGGTTGAGCTATATTTCTGAGCTCAAATGGATGTCCATTCACCAAAGAAGTTTGCGCGCTTTGACCACGCTTTTCTTCCTTCTCAACTCTCCCACTCCTCCTTCTTATCTCGTATCTCACTTCCAATATCTATGTTCTTCACACGCTAAGAATCTGCGTTCTTCTAACAATCTTCTCTTACTCTGTCCTTCTCATACGTCTGACTTTGTTCATTCTTCTTTTCATATTCAGTCCATTCTTCTTTGGAATGCGCTTCCTCTTGATGTCAGGACGGCCACCAGTCGGTATGCATTTAAGCGGAAATTGCAGAGTTATTTTCAAAACAAATAGCGTAGAGTCATTTCAACACCTCTCTGCCTTGATTTTGTATATATATATATATATATATATTATATTATAAGTATATATTATAGTATGTATATGTATGTAACCTATTTATGTATTTGTGTACCTAGTTTTAAGTGTTTTTTTTATCATTGGCCCTCTCAACCAAAGCACCTGCCATCATTAGATGGCAGGTGCTCTTCACCACCCTTGGTTGACTACAATGACATTAAGTCCGCCTTTGTACCTTTTTGTGCGAAAAGTTTATATAAATAACGGTACAAATCATTGCCTGGTAAATATTAAACAATTGTTATTGGGTTTATTAAATTCTATAGAAATCAGTATACTCGTATTTTTAGGTTAGAAATTAAAACTATGGCAGTGTTGAAAATTCTCAAAACGTTTAAAATTGCAGTTCGTGTTGAAGGGTCTCCGTGGAGTTGTATTATAAATAACTAAATTCTCATTCAAAAATAAAATCGACATGCCAAAGTAAGGCAGTGATAGTAGAAATTGTTCAAAAGATCTGAGTGTTGAAAAATGTCTTTCAAGAAACAAAACTGCTTTCGACTATAATATTATTGGGGAACGATGCAGCAATATGGTTCAAAATTGTCTATTTCTATATATTTATAACTCCTTTATTCATAATATTTCAGCTGAAATAGCCTGTCACGGTGATCCCAACGCAAGACCCAAACAATGTCCTAAGCCATGTCCGTCTACATGCAAATCACCTAACCAACTTCCCTGCAAGAGAATGTGTGATCCAATCGGATGCCAATGCAAATCTGGACATATACTATCTAATGACACTGGTCTATGCATCTTACCTGATAAATGTCCAGGTAAGTAACATTTTGACTACTTTTGAATTTTAGACCAGAAAAATGAAGAAATATGATAAGGTTTCTTCTAATGCTGACATTTTTGGCCCATCTTGCTAAACAATAGCCTTAGACCTAGATGAGTCAAAGTATCGCTTACATATAAATTTCAAGGTGGATGATTTTTCGATTTCACTCGAGCTTTTTTGCTCTTTGACTTTGCCATCACATTAGCTCCAGATTCTTATCATCATCATATCTTAGACAAAGGTTGTATTTGAAAAAAACATTTTTGCAATATTTTTAGGTGGAGACCCATGTGGCAAAAATGCACGTTTCGTCGATTGCAAGACGGATTGCCCAGGAGACTATTGCCCAGTGGACGACAATCGGGACTTAGTATTTTGTGATCCGCCAGCAGAGGAATGCCTGTCGGGCTGTATTTGTACTTTCAATCACAGAAGGAAAAGCCGCGCGGATCCGAGATGTATCGTGTCGTCAGATTGCCGTAAGTGATTTTTAATGTTAATTGCATTTTCCATTTGCGAAGATTGCAAAAAAATAGGAGTTGGAATGGAAAATTGATTGGTTTTATTGCTTCCTATGCAGAAGCAAGGCTTTGTAATGCTTGTCACGATTGTGAATTAAGAGCAGTATCTACTGATAGTGGATATTATAACATTTGAAGTAGTTAATATTGTGAAAAGAAAGGATAAACTGTGTTTTGGATATCAATAATAGGATTTTGGATTTGGTGATAAAATAGTTCGTATGTTTAGGAAACACTCAAACAAACAAATACATACAACAATAAACACAACACACACGTACATACAATTACACATACAAATATTGGTACTGATGAAGAAAATGATTCAAGAATAGTAGCAGCAAGCAAGAATAGTAGATTTACGTACCCTATGTGTATTTCAGTAAAAAAAAGTTGTTTTAACGTTTCAGCTCGGATAAATTGCACAAGACCTAATGAAAAATGGAGTTCCTGTCCATCAGCATGCCTTGCTGAAAATTGTGAAGATGTCACCAATCAACCAACTGTTTGCTATACGTTGCTATTGAACTGTAATCCTAAATGCATCTGTAAGAAGAATCATTTCAGGAATTCATCTGGAATATGTATTCCCGCTAAAGATTGTCGTAAGTTGAACTGTACTATTGCAATGTATTATTGTGTACCTTATATTGCTTTTCGTTCCGTATTCCTTTAGGTACGGCCAAACCATCTGCGTTCGGTGTTCTGGCGCGCAAATATGCGTTCAATTGAATTTCAAAATTGTGATCGCAGCGATCGCAGGACGCGCCGGGTGGTCCGGATCCGAACCTACAAACAGTTACATATATATATATATATGTATAACATAGTTCATAACATGTAACTAAACACCGTGAATGCCGGACGCCGGCAGTTTCGCCGTACCTTTTCGCTCCGTTTTCTTTCCGTTGAGCGGATTTCGGGTTTCCGAGGGCAGCCCATTTTTAACAGGATATGAATTTCAAAAGCCATAGAAATTCATATCCTGTTAAAAATGGGCTGCGTTTTAATGTTTGTTTTGTTTTGTAATAACATGTGGTTTACTAAAACAGCAATAGGTTGCAATGGGGATCCTAATGCAGTGCACAGCGACTGTCCAAGTGCTTGTGAATCGACGTGTGATTGTCCGAACCCCGAAGCATGCACCGCGGACTGCAAGCCGGCAGGCTGTGTGTGCAAACCGGGATATGTTCTTAATAAAGACGATGGAAAATGTATCGAACTGGAGGATTGTCCAGGTAATAGTTTCTTCAATGTATTAAATATGAACCTTGGGTATTTATTGTTGTAGCGTCACATTTTGATTTAACTTTTCGCTGGTGCGTTTATTAATTTAATTTTATAGCACTGAGTGACCTGAACCCGTACTTAAGTTACGTTTTTCCGTGACTTAAGTAGTCCATTTTTACACAGAAGAGCGTGACTTAAGTGCGCGTTTAGATCACACGTGCTATAAAATAGTATACGATACGTGTGACTTATGTAGTATAAATACACGGCGTTTAGCACCCTTGCTGCGCTCGGGCGCTAATTTCACGCCGAGCAGTAATGGACTTCTTAAGTCACACGTATTATAATGTACTATTTTTCATTAAAATAGGTTGTGGAGGAGATCCCAACGCAGTGTATAAAGACAGTCCAAGTGCTTGTGAACCCACTTGTGCTAACCCGAATCCTCAAAACTGCACAGATGAATGCAAGCCAAGCGGCTGTGTGTGCAAAAGAGGATTTGTTCTTAATGAAGAGGATGGAAAATGTATCCATCCCGAGAGTTGTCCAGGTAAACTTTACAGTTTCTAAACATGTGCCTGTTAGGTACTTTATACTTATGACATTACAGGGGATAATCACTTATTTTAATTAATTCATGTTGTTTTTCAGACTGATGAGCACGAATGAATTATTATCTCCACTTCTCAAGACCGGTCTACTTCTGCAATGAATATTCCTAGCGAAAATCATCTATTTTATTACTCTGTTCTAGTTCGAAACTGATAAAAATAAGTAAACACTATTTCTGTTTTGTTGAAACGAAATCAAATTTTAGCCTTGATAAATAAACAATTTTCGGAAGAATTGCAGATATTTTTTTTATTTCGAGAGATATACTTGTTTTCCCACAAAGTAGTAAAATAAAAAGAAGGGCTCTTGAATCAAATAAACACTATTAATTTGTTCTGCGCAAAAGATTTGTGTGGGGAGACATATCGGCCCATCCATTTTACGCAGGTTTGTTTTGAAAAATTTCGATGCTGCCAACAAGTACTATGCTGGAGTCCCAAGTAAGTCCCTATCACTATTTCTTATATGAAAAGTGAAAATACTCAACCTATTATAGATAATAAAAGATAAGCAACTCGCAAGCATATATTATATCGGTCCCGACTTAATAGTTTTAAGGCCGTAAGATCGAACCCATCGGCCCACTCCCTGTGAAGGCCTCTGTCCCAGCAGTGGGAACATTATAGGTTGATTATACTTATACCTATGAGATCGAACCCAGGCAATTTAGTTTGTGTAATTTATTTCATCACCAATACTCTCAAAACGGTGAAAGAAAATATCTCACGTATCGTCACCGAAAACTTCGAAGACACATATGTTATCCTTGGTAGCGGGATCGTCCGAAAGGGTTACCGCTGCCCTGAAACATAAAAGGCTAAAGGAAGAAACACGGAGGGGTTTTAGTCAGTAATTGTCTGACACATCCTTCAGCTCCACCCAGAGCGGGAGGGGTCATTTGATGAATTCCCACCCACAAAAAAAAAAGGCGTGCCGGGCTCGCATGGTGGATTACGGTGTACTACCGCTCACAGAAAGAGGCCTGTGTCTCAGCAGCAGGAACGGTATGGGCTGATTATGACTTCGGAGGCCTGAGTCCCGGCCGTGGGAACATTATGGGCTTATTATAACTAGAAACTCACTGAGCAAGAGCTTGGCCTCCCGGATCACCGCTTTCGATCCGTGGGTTTCGTATAAGGTGAGTGGTGTGGGTAATTATGAGTGTGAAGGTGACTGGGTCAGCAATAGTGGTTCATAAAAATACAGTGAGAGTAAACCTGGTGCTATTAATCCAGAATTTGCTAAAAGTAACCAGTGCACTGTGGTATTCCATTCTTTGTTGACTACACACTGATAAGTGATGATTAACACATATCGCAACGTTAGAACTGTTCACCTTCCACTTACAATATTCTGCTATGAAATATCTTTTCATCTCAGACAATGAAAGTCAAGATACATAAACAAAGGCTCAAAGTAAACTCAGAATTTAATATCCCGATTGTTTTAAAAAATGTAACAGTGGCTGCAGTTACTCAATGCTAACGGGCACTTATATTTCCTCAGAACGACTGTAAAGTGCAGAGTTATTGCATTTTGTTTGATTGCTTAAAAGCATCGTGTTACCCATCTTTCATACTTACATCGATGAAAATTTAAGTCCGTTTTGGTCCATTTAATGACTTATCTGGTGATTTTGTAACGTTAATTAATGTAGTAGTTAACGGTTCGTTCGTTCATGGTTCGTTTTTTTAAGGCAAAGTCAAAGTCAAATCATTTATTTCAAATAGGCACATAACGTCAAAAATAAAATTAAAATAAAATTAATTCTGCCCCCCCTATTCCAAAAGGTAGGTTTCGTATGGAGAAGAATGAGCAAGAAACTCCACCGTTACTCTTTTAAAAGGCTATGTGCAGCTAGATTATATTATAATATTTATTTATTCAAAAGATAGCTTGGGTTCACAGTAGGTCATCATCAGCCTAGCCATTTCCCAACTATGTTGGGTTTGGCTTCCAGTCTAACCGGATGCAGCTGAATACCAGTATCATACATAGGGCGACTACCTGTCTGACCTCCACAGCCCAGTTATTACCCAGTATACGATACCCCTTGGTAAGACTGGTTGTCAGACTTTCGGGCTTCTGACGATCGATCGCACGACGACTACCGACGACCGTAACGACTGTCAGAGATCCACGAATGACAGCCGGGACTAACGGCTTAACGTGCTCTCCGAGACACGGAGGGGTCTTGGTATGTAAAGATAATTACCCATCCACGGACCAACCGCTGCAAGCGTAGCTTAACCTGATCGATCGACCCGATTAATACTGATCGACACTGTGGACCGACTGGTCCGCAGTAGGTGTTAGTACTTAATCGATGTTAGTTTAAAAGTACCTCAACACAAATGAGATGTCAATGCAATGATTTTGCCTCTTTATCATAACGATGTCAGTTTTATTCAAACCTATACCCATCGCGTCTGCGGAGTTTAACTAGCTAATTTAAAATCTATCCTATTATATCAATAAATAAATATTGGCCATTGAATTAAGTCTGATCTATCTTGAGTTTTTTCTACTCTCCATGTACAGATTTTAATATTTGAGAATATGCGTCAAAAAGCTATGTGGTATATACATACTACTAAGCTTAAGAGGTTGTAATGAAACAAACTTCGTTATGATAAAGAGGCAAAATAACTGCATTCATTCACATCTGCTTTGTGTTGCAGTAATATTACTTTTTCCTGAAACATAAGCCCAGAAATTCATTTTGTATTATAATATTTTCTTCTTCGAATTTACCCTGAGCTCCGGGGATTCCATAATCCTTATGCTTCGTTCATCTTCCATAGTTTACTTCAAAATTGAAACTGAACCAGCTTGATATAAAGTTTCGAAATTTCTCGATGACACCTCTATTCTTGAACAAAATACCTTTCGAATTTTCGAAGTTATAAAAGTTTTAGTACCAAGTGAACAAACTCCGGCGGACGTTAAGGCGTCAAATTGATATTTTAATGTTCCCTTGTTGTCTATTTGAATCAAATTTTAAAGTAATCTTCGTATTATTTAAGTTATGTACTTGAGTATACAGTTGTTTAGTATCCTCTGTTGTGTTTATAAAAGTTTTTAAGAGGGTGTTTGTCAAGAATTTAGGCATGTATATTAACATTTTGGAATTGCTGCGTAAACATTTTGAAGATTTAAACAAAAAGATCGTTGAATCTTTTATTCGGCACCTATAACTGTTGCTGTGGTGAGAAGATTAGGCCAATTGTCCAAGTACGGGTCCACTACTTCTGCCAGGGTCGCGCGTTGTTCAAAAGAGTTACCGTGGCCCTTGGCACAGGCAACTGAAGGAACACGGGTGAGTTTCAGTTAGTAAAAGTTTGACGTACCCTCCCGCTCCGCCCAGAATGGGAGAAGTTATTTGATGACTTCCCACCAAAAAAACAAAAAGGGTGCACTACTCGTAGAGTCCACATTATAGTGGTGGTGGTGTTAATGTGGTTTTTTCTAATAAACTCAAACTCAAACTATTTATTTCAAATAAACCAATTACAGGCACTTTTGAATTGTCAAGGTCGGTCAGTCAAAAAGATGAAGCTAGTTGCCCATTCCAAAGCGTAGTAGGTACCTATGGAGAAGAACGGGCAAGAAACTACATGGACACTCTTTTAAATCATAATAATATTGTTACAAAGTATTGGTTACATCATTCATGTTCAAAATTATGCATGTGAGAACGATGCAGAACGTTAAAAGCGTCCGTAATGAAAAGATAAAAAAAAAACAATTCAAATATTAATTTAAATCAAAATAAGCCATGGCAGCAAAGAGTTGACCAGTCCCTACTGACGGCGCCCGTTCACGAACATGACGCATAGATTAGCACCATTCAGCTCAACCATTTTGAAGGGAGCTAAATGATCCAACACATGTGCCACCATCAGCGAGACATTAGAGTGAGCATGACATACTCTCATCCGCCAAGGCATATTCAAGTCGATGAAAGACGTACCCAGTAAATGGTAGCTTTGTAGTATGTAACATAGTACTCACATACGTTCTATGCAATTATACAATACTAGGAGATTGAATTTATATAATGCAAACATAGTATTTTAGAATCTTCAGCAGCTCCAACAGTATGTAGGTTGGGTAGGCGTGTGTGAAGTATTTTCAAATGTCAATCAATTTATTTATGCGTCCTGTGGAGCAGGACCAGCGTTTAGCCAAGCGTTTTTGTCAGCGATGTAATCCCCAACTTATAATATGCTTGGCTGCATAGTGTGCGTTTTATGCAAGATTTGAATTTCGTTTCATTGAGTTGGAGTATGTGGGGAGGTATTTTATTATAAAATTTTAAACAGTACCCCATGAAGGAAGAGTCTACTTTAGCCAGTCTGAAACCTGGTTGAACTAATTGGTCCCTATTTCTGGTTCTATAGGCGTGTCTGTCACCTCTTTTACTGAAAAGATTTAAATTTTTCCTTACGTACATGATGTTTTCATAGATATATTGACAAGGTACCGTCATGATATTAATATTTTTAAACAGTTCCCTTAGAGAATCGCGCCTGCGTAGGCCATATATTGCTCTGATGGCTCTTTTCTGCAGAATAAAAATGGACTCAATATCTGCAGCCCGTTCCCATAGTAAAATACCGTAAGACATGATACTATGAAAATAACTGAAATAGACCAGTCTCGCGGTATCTACATTAGTAAATTGACGGATTGTTCTTACAGCATATGCTGCTGAACTTAGCCGTCTTGCAAGAGATGTTATATGAGGACCCCATTGCATCCTTGAGTCGAGCGTTATCCCCAGGAAAACAGTTTTATCGACGAATTCTAGTTTCTCTTTATTCAATACTATGTCACAATCACTACTTTTAACATTCGGTAAAGCAAATCAAGATTTGATGCACGTCTATTTATCTTAAAAATTATGGAAGTATCGTCAGCAAATAACACCATTTGTGGTTGGTTTTTTA
Organism: Apamea epomidion; assembly: GCA_947507525.1. NCBI lineage: Eukaryota > Metazoa > Arthropoda > Insecta > Lepidoptera > Noctuidae > Apamea > Apamea epomidion. Next base: position 7,274,960 of record OX382238.1, on the reverse strand, counting down.
ATAAATGCGGCAGGTCATTTATGTATACTAAAAAGAGGAAAGGACCTAATATCGAGCCTTGTGGAACACCCATTCTTACTTGTAAACCAAGTGAATTGACACTATTTATTTGAACTTTTTGCTGTCTATCATGTAAATAAGATTTTACTAAACTGAGCGCCAGTTTACCTAGTCCATAATGCTCAAGTTTCAAGAGTAAGGTTTTGTGATTAACGCAATCAAATGCCTTGGAGAGGTCACAAAAGATTCCTATGGCATCTTGGGCTTCCTCCCATGCTGTAAATATGTGTTTTAATATAGTGACACCGGCGTCAGTCGTACAACGTCCTTTGGTGAAGCCATATTGCTGATCGTGCAAGATTTTGTTGTTGTTAAAATGATTAAGCATTTGATTGAGCATTACCTTTTCGAGCACTTTGCTGAAAACCGTCATCACGGATACTGGTCTATAATTATTGGTGTCTTTGCAGTCCCCAGATTTAAAAAGTGGAATAACCTTACTATATTTCATTAAATCCGGGAAGACTCCTTGATCTACACACAAATTAAACACTAAAGCTAAGTATGGCGATATAGTCTCGATTATGGATGTACAAACTTTGATAGACATTCCCCATAGATCTTCGGTCAATTTGATTTTGATTTGTCGAAAAGTTTTTATAACTATCATAGGGTATATGTCTAAATTGAAACTCAACCAGGCAGCCTGGAACGTTCGCTTTTAGTAACTCAAGTGATACGTCCGGTGAGGAATTTAAGGCTTCCGTCGTTTTTGATGGTATATTAGTAAAGAAATTTACAAATTCTTGAGCTACTTCTAAATTAGAGGATATGGCACCACGTGAAGACTCCAATGTGTAATCAGTGTTTCGTTTTTTATTCCTACTAGTTTCGTTATTTATAATTTTCCAAACTGTTTTTATTTTGTTTTCTGCTGATTTGATTTTGTTGCTAATGTACAGGGCTTTGGCTATCTTGCTGGTATTTCTATAAATTTTTGAATATGTAGCAACATACTTGTTGAAAGTTTCTGTATTTATGTGAGGCTTAAGGCCATACAGCTCGAACAGTCTTTCCCTACTTATCCTAATACCTCTAGTTGCCCAGTCACTAAATATAAAATTAGGGAAAATAATTTTTGTTTTCTTTTCAAAAGTTTTATTGAAATGAGTGTGCACAACCGAAAAGAAATCCTCGTAGAATTTATTTGCATCATCCATATCCATATTATGGCCCAGATCATTTAACTTATTATTTAGGGTACTATTGAATCTTTTTAGTTTACTAGTTGTTATTGGCCTAAATAATGAGCCCCACAAGGTGGACGGATGTGCTTATGAAGGTCGCGGGAATCCGCTGGATGCAAGAAGCGCTCAACGTCGATGTGTTGATGCTTGGGGGACGCATATATCCAGCAGTGGACATTTTCCAACTGAAATGATGATCATGAATAATAATAATGTCCTTCGATGTCTTTACATCTTTCCATTTATTGTGTGAGTCATCAATAAGTCAGTATATTTCAGTTTATAGTACGTCATGTCGATTTTCGAATATTCTAACATATTATAGTGAAGTGGGTTACTGCATCCGAGGCAGGCTTTAAATATTTTATAGCCTTTAATGGATTTCCGCCGATTTTATATATACATACCTACACTGCGCCATTAATAAAGCTTACCAAACATGTTTTAACTCTGTAAAACTGACGGTGAGAGCTGTTGTTGGTTTGAATATTGCATAAGATGTATGATGTATATATGTAGTATGATATATATATATACAGGCTGATTTTTTAAAGACCAGCCAAATTTAGGATGTGGTACAGACCATCAAACTGAACAACTTTCTCCATGGGACAAATAGCGTAATCGCGAAAATTTTATCAACTGTCACATAGAAAACTTCAATACCTACTCGACCTAAGTGTATGGGACGGCTGAATTTTTATTCGCGATTATGATGTTGGTCCCATGGAGAAAGTTGTTCAGTTTGATGGTCTGTACCACATCCTTAAATTTGGCTGCTCTTTAAAAAATCAGCCTGTATATATATATTTTTTTTATGTTGTCGTTGGCAGCGCAGAGGTCACTTTGACTGCATGTTTTGGACAAAGAGAGCAGTATAGGAGGTGGAGCATAGTTTGTGACATTCACTGACTGATTGACAGATAACGTCCCCAAGCACTTAACATCCATAATCAGCCTATAGTGTTCCCACTGCTGGGACACAGGAATTCTCTCAGTGAGAGTAGCATTTAATATAGACCCATGAAATTGAAAAAGATAACATCACTACTGTATTCTCCGGACGGATACGTAGAGGACTAATTTCGCCGGTTTCGTTTGGGGCCGAACCTATTACCACTAACTGGGCACATCGCCAGACTCCGGGCTGGTATTAAGAAAGGAATAAAGAACCTATACACGGTTATTTTTCATTGACCAGCCAAATTTAAGGATGTGGTACAGACCATCAAACTGAACAACTTTCTCCATGGGACAAATAGCGTAATCGCGAAAATTTTATCAACTGTCCCATAGAAAACTTCAATACCTACTCGACCTAAATGTATGGGACGCCTGAATTTTTATTCGCGATTACGATGTTGGTCCCATGGAGAAAGTTGTTCAGTTTGATGGTCTATACCACATCGTTAAATTTGGCTAGTCTTTGAAAAATAACCCTGTATATATAAGTAGACGGTGTAAATATTCCGTGGATATTTCCAAACTATATCCCAAAGCAGCTCTAAGGGCTCAAGTTTGAACGAAAACAAAGTCGTGGGCAACAACTAGTCCAGCCATATTTAATTACAAACTAAAGTTTTAGACAAAGTAGTGTAGATTACTCTTGACAGGGTATTCCCTAAGTCCCTAAGCATTGCCTTGTCTTCTCATACTGATAGTGAAGGTTTCCAGTATAACCAGTTGCGGCTGAATATTTTACACGGAACGACTGCCTTTTGACCTCCGGAATGTAATAAAAGCAAAAGAGTCCTTGGACTTTTAGTTTGTTTTCGGTGTCTCTAGTAGACAAATATAACAAATAGGTCTTATCTAGGTTTGAAAAACACGAGGAGAATGTTGTTGACAGCATCAGTTAGGGCTGTATATCGTAATACTAAGTTTCAGTTTTTATTTTTATGCCAAACCATAATTAGGTATTCTTATGACAACCGGGGGCTTAATTACTGTGCTGTCCGGATTCCGAGCAATCTCAAACACATGTTAACCAGAGGTGGCCTCACGATTGGCTAAATTGCGTTGTTCTTATTTAGTGATGAACTGATGAGTCTCTCAGGATACATTTTCTCTCAAGTGATAGAACTGTCTAACATAACAACTCAACTTTACTTCTGCAAATCTCAGGTGAACATCGTCTTGCCTGGCAACCAAAAAAAAAAATCACAACAAAAAATAATATACCATTTATGGCTGGTACCTACATAAAATATAATACATGTTCCAAACTTTCTAAAGCAAAAACTACATTTACTTACGTCACCAGGTATCAAAATAGAAGAAGAAAAATTGCACGGTGTCTACGTCTCGTTTATAAGCGAACAATCTCTGCATTGTGAAGGGAAGTTTTTGTGGCAGTCATAAATCAATCCGCGGCGAAAAGATTCCCCCTAAAGTTTTTGCTACTCTCCATGTACAGATATGGAAAGAGATTTTTAAATGGGAATATATTAGGGGTTTTTTTAGCAATCGGTAACAGACTCACGAACATAATGTACAATAATATTGAATAATATTCATACTTGTACACATCGATCATACTTAGGAACATTGAATAGAGCCATTTCATCTGATTATTTTGCGTATACTCACTACAGAAGACTCTTATTCAAAAACGTATATCTATATTCAAATTTTATTTATGTTTCAAATTGACGTTATTTCAAGTTAAACAAATATCTACTTTATTTTAATGATAATTAAGTTGATTTCAGAGTGACTAGCACTATTGAAAAAATTATAAAAATGTTTCAAGTTGTAGCGTAAACTGCACTTTATTGTGTAGGAATTAAAGTTATTTTTCCATAAATTCATATTTGTTTACATTTTTGGCGAATATGTCGCGAATGCAGTATGTTAAACGCCGGGCGAAAAGTTTCTGCTGGCGATGGCGGGAAGGGATTGTGTTTTGTTTTCGTTGTGTTTGATGCAACGGGTAGGAGGAAAAGGAGGCGCGGGTAAAACTTGTTTTATACAGAAATAGTATAAAACTAGCTTTTGCCCGCGACTTCGTCCGCGTGAAGCAACTTTCTTAGTATTTTTTTATGTAAGAACCTTCTACAAAGTATTAGACAATTTAAAAAAAAAAGATGGATGAAATCGGTTAAGTCGTTCTCAAGTTATTCATATTCATATTCATATATTTATTTGCATTCCATAATGTTGTAGAGGTGTTACAATGGCTTAAAGCTATGGTACAATTATGGACCCTGTAGGGCACAGCAAAAGGTATAAAATTAATGATTAAAATAAAATAAATTTAGAAAACAAATTAACAATAAGCAATCTTTAAAATATGTCATTAACATTAAATTTTTATACGTAAATATAACATTTTATTTCATTGAGATCAATCTGTTATAGTTGTACATAATAATTATTTGGTAAGGTCAATTAAACATATATCTATCATATTAAAATATTTATCTATGTATGTATGAATGTATCTATACAACAGCATGCAAAATTTTGGATGTGCTTTGATTCATAGTTATTGAATGTATTCATTAAAATTTGTTAGAAAATGTCAATAAAAAAAGAAATAACGTGACCAAGGGAAATAGGGATTCATTTTTATATATATAGATATACAGAAATTTGCTGTTCAAAAATACGTAGCTAAAAAGTCGGTTCTGTATATTCACTGAAAATATAACAGGTATCTTTAAAGAAACTACAACCCAAGCATTATAAATATTCCTGTATTAAGTAATTTCATAAAAGGTTCTACAATAATATTCTACATGGAGCAGAGTTGAGAGTCGGTAACAGCCGAATTCGAAGAAATCTGTTGAGGTCACCCTTAAATGCGCGGTGTTGTATAAAAACGACATACTGAAAACCACAGATTATGAGGAACTTCTTATGTTTTTTAGTAATTAGAACTACTAATTCTTGTTTCTGAACGTATTTATACTTATTTTTTGTAATGGCCATAAACAATGCTTTTTTTACTTTGACACAATTTAAGTGTCAAATGTCACTTTGAAGAAAATTTTGTATTTTGGTGCGAACCAAGTTTTGAAACTGTGTTTGGACTTCAATAAATATGACGTAAGTTTATAAAATTACTTATAGTTGCTTGTTTATATCTTCAATTATACGTATAAATTACAAAATATTGAAAATAATTGATATCTTTGTAGAAATAAGCTCAGGCTTTTCTTTTACGTTTCAGCCTGTCACGTTTACTAGAACGGGATATTTTATCATATTTAGAAAACCTTCAGGACTCTGAAGACGGATTAGATGGTTCAGACTCCGAGGTAGAAGATGAAGGTCAGTATTATCAAAATGTACAAGATGTTCTTCGAGACCTTGAAGATGAGGATACTCAGCGCCTGATTTGGTGGATACTAACGATAATGAGAATATGCAAGACCCTTCCATCCCCATTTGCCAATCCCACCCTGATTCCCTATCTCTCTCTCCACAACCGTTACTTGTGGCCAACATGTTATAAAAGTCGTCGCCGATAAATCGACCTGTGATTTGGCGAAAAAGAAACCTTGTTACTTATGGAGATAGGCTAATTTTTAGGGGAGAAACTAAAGTACGCGAGGCTTTGATGCGATGCAACACACCATACGATTTTTTTTCATTTTATTTTACACCTGATTTGAAGAATATAATAGTAAAATAAAACAAAGTAACTTGTACGCAGCTCAGAAACAGATCTCCAATCCTGAAAATATAAATGAAAATATACTGAATAAATTCATTGGTATATTGGTTTATTCTTCTGTTATAAAGTTTCCTAATACACAAGCTTATTGGAATGACAAATATGGTTACAACCATATAAAAAACACAATGCCACAAAAAAGTTAGAAATAATAAGATCTATTATCCATTTTGCTGATAACACCAAGTGTTTATCCAGAGATCATCCAGATTATGACAGGCTCTACAAAATAAGACCAATTGAGGCGACGCTCAACTGCCAATTTAAGAAGGTTCCTATAGAACAAAGGCATGCATGCTGGCAGGCATGGGCGAACAGATGTGTGCTACGAAACTGAGTCACTACATAAAACAATACCTCCCAAACAAACCCCACAAATGGGGGTTCAAACTGTATCTCATATGTAGTCTACAAGGGTATGCTCATAGATTCGAGATTTATTCTGGAGGAGGCTCCAAAAACGGCATCCTACTAGGTGAGCCAGATTTGGGAGAGTGTGGAAACACAGTTGTCAGATTAGCCAGGGTGGTACCACGCAACGTAAACATATAATTTACTTCGACAATTTTTATACCTCTCTGGCTCTCGTCACCTATTTAGCTAAAGAAGGAATTTATTTGCTTGGAACAGTACGCGTTAACCGTTTACGAAACTGCAAATTGCCCGACAAAAACTCCATTATAAAAAAAGACGTGCCCAAAGGGTTTTACGAGGAGAATGTGGCGACTGTAGATGGTACAGAAGTAAGTGCTGTCGTATGGAAGGACAACAAGCCCGTCACTCTTCTTTCCACTTATGTAGGAGCAGAACCAGCAACTACAGTCACACGTTTTGATAAATCTAAGAAAGAAAGAGGTACTGTTCCATGCCCAAAGGTCATTCGAGAGTACAATGCGCATATGAGAGGAGTAGACTTGTTGGATTCGTTCATAGGTCGTTACCACATTACAATGAGAAGTCGCAAGTGGACAATGCGTTTATTTTACCATTTTCTGGACCTCACAATGATAAATTCGTGGATAATGTACAAGAAAGTACATTCGATAAGGGGCAACAAGGGACAAACTCCTCAATCTAGGTAAGGTAGGTAAGGCTAGAACTTGCTGATACACTGTGTCAAACTGGTCTACATACAAATGGAGCTAAACGTGGTCGGCCTAATGGGGGCTCCTTACAAGAAGAACTTGAGCTGAAGAAGTTCCGAAGTCCAGCTCAAGCAGCTTCATCGAAAGATGTGCGAATGGACTAAACCTCTCACTGGGCAGTTTGGATGCATAAGCAGCAAAGGTGCAAGTTCCCAAAATGTTCAGGGTTTACTTTTAAAATGTCAAGTCTCTTTGTGTGACACCAAAAAAAATAATTGTTTTTTTAAATACCACAATAATCCATAAATAAACACTTTCAAAACAGTTTCTTGTTTGCATCAGATCCATACTAGCACAATTCCAATGAATGCGCAATGTTGTTTTAAAACAACAAAAACATTTTTGAAAAAAAAAGTACAGTAAATTCGAATAAAGTTTTGTTTTTGCAATTTTTCCTGTAAAATAAAACCTATTTACTAATCAACATATTTTGTTCAAAAAAAAAAAAAAAGACGCGCATTTAAGGTTTAAAAAACGACCAGTTTTTGCGAATCCCAGTATTTTAACACAATATTCAAGCAGACTAGGCCCCAGGGCAGGTTACGTTATTCAATAAAATAACACTGGTATCTCTAACGTTTTTTTTTATAGGTACAGTCACGAGCACGAATATGTCAATACTTGGAAACTTTTATTAGCGATTTTTGCGTGAAATAACGAAAATACTATGTTCGTAGCAACATAAAATTTCATTAAAAATTATAGGAGTAAATCGCTTTTGAATAAAGCCAAGTGTATATATACTTATGCTCGTGAATGTACAGACCAAGGTAAGATTTTTTTTATTGCCTTTTAAAATATTAATACATATCCACAACCCGTACGAAACAAATGGCCTACAGACTTACTCTTGCGTTTACTTAAACGGTCCTCACAGAAACTCGTAAAAGAAAGCCTCATTTTAGTCCACTTTGTCTGTACTTGGACGAGGCCGGCCGTCAACCAAGTAACGTTCGATTAATCAGCCTTATTAGTTCCTCCTGAAACTCTAACTAAATAATTGGTTACGATAAATGTTATTCTGCGAACTGTAATTGGTTTTCGTCTTATTTGTTTGTTCGCCGTTGATTTTTCTTTTATTTCTTTGTTTGATTTTTTCTATATGAACGTTATTTTTGTTTGTGTGGGTTCCTTCTGTGATTTATGGAGCGTCGATGGACGGAGAAATTGTCTGAGGTCTTAATTTGATTTTCAGACGCTCATTCTAAGCTTGGGATTAAGTTTTTCTTTTTGCTGGGAATAATATTTGTGGCTTGGCTTTGTATAATCCATTGGAAGGACGTTTATTTCTAAATTCTAAGTAAGAAGAGCGGATAGTCTGTAGTAGATATATTCGTAGTATACTTTTTGAACTTGATTTGGTTTTCTAACTTTATTTTGGATAATAATAGTCACCAGAATTTCATAATTATGAATATTGCCTGAGACATAAAAAAATCAAGATATAGGTACATAAGTCATAATTTGCCTACCATTTTCTTTACTATGTTGGGGTCAGCCTCCAGTCTAACCGGATGCAGCTGGATATCAGTATTTTACATGGAGTGACTGCCTATCTGACCTCCACAACAATATAATAGGGGTATATATAATAGGGGAATAATAATAGGGGTTAAAGTATGAAATTGCCATTTTATTGTAATAGGTACTTCGAATTGACATAGAACCTTCATGGTTTGAGATTTTTTAGTGAAACTTTTTTTACATGGTACCTATGAAGTTCTTCTTTTAAAAAATGTGCAACATTCGATTATCGACCCTCAGTTTTTTTTTATTCAGCTTAGACAAGAAAGATGGATACTACGAAAATTCGTGTTATTTTTTTATACGAGTTCCGACGCGGAACTAACGCGGCAGAAATAGCTCGCAATATCAATGTTGCGTTTGGAGAGGGGACTGCTAATGAACGCACCGTGCGATTTTGGTTTAAACGCTTTCGTGAAGGAAAAGCAAAGCTTACCAATAAAAAGGTAATGGTAACTGTTTGGTGGTCTCAGCATGGTGTTATTCACTATAGCTTTCTCCGATCTGGTCAAGCAATAACGGCAGATGTCTACTGTGCCGAACTCCGAACAATGATAGCAAAACTAGCAGTGAAACAGCCCCGACTCATGAATCGATCTTCACCATTATTATTCCATGATAACGCGAGACCTCATACAGCACGAGAAACCGTTTTAACTCTACAGGAACTGCAATTAGGAACCATTCGTCACCCTACGTATTCGCCAAACCTTGCTCCAACGGACTACCATTTTTTCGTGATTTGGACAATTTTCTACGTGATAAAAAGTTTTCTTCTCAGGAGGCAGTACAAAATGCTTTCACACAGTTTGTCGAATCTAGATCACGAGAGTTCTATCGCAAAGGCATAAATGACCTTCCTATTAGATGACAGCAAAGTATAGATAATAATGGTAATTATTTTGATTACATATATATGTTAAATTAAAAAAAAAAAGAATTTCAATTTTTTTGTACAAATCGGCAATTTCATACTTTGACCCCTAATACCCCCTTGGTACGACTGGTTGTCAGACTTTCGGGCTTCTGACGACCCATAACGACTGTCAAAGATCGACGAATGACAGCCGGGAGCAACGGCTTAACGTACTTTCCGAGGTACAGAGGGGTCTTCAGTATATGAAGATGGTCACCCATCCACGGACCAACCGCGGCAACCGTAGCATAACCTGATCTGTTATGACTTAGCTACAAACCGCTCGTACTTAGGTACATAAGTGCTTAGGTAGTACTTCGGTACATAAGTATTTAATAAAATTGTATTCCAATTATTTTGCTTAAAGGAGAATGAAATACTTACTACAGGATAACCTTGGCAAATAGGTGTCACAGATTAATTACGAGTAGGTAGGAAACTACGTAATTGGACAGCAATAAAGAACCTGAGGATGTAATTACGCTCTTGTTATTCGAAATATCATTAATTATATCATTCACTTTTAGGTTATTTGGGATACGTATACAAGACTATCTTTTAGAAACAACATTGTGATTACAAAAGTTTGGGATCTTATACAAATATTTGTCCACTGTAAGTACCCTAGTCCTACTTTTACAGTGATAAGAAAACCTAGATCTTACCGAACACTAAAGAAACTAGATTTTGAGGTTAAATACTGATCTTTGTATAAGTTGGAGATTTGTGGCTATCCATATAATAATAGGGGTTAAAGTATGAAATTGCCATTTTATTGTAATAGGTACTTCAAATTGACATATAACCTTCATGGTTTGAGATTTTTGAGTGAAACTTTTTTCACATGGTACCTATGAAGTTCTTCTTTTAAGAAATGTGCAACATTCGATTATCGACTTTCAGTTGTTTTTTTTATTCAGCTTAGACAAGAAAGATGGATACTTCGAATATTCGAGTTATTTTTTAATACGAGTTCCGACGCGGAACTAATGCGGCAGAAACAGCTCGCAATATCAATGTTGCGTTTGGAGAGGGTACTGCTAATGAACGCACCGTGCGATTTTGGTTTAAACGCTTTGGTGATGGAAACTTTGATTTGAAGAACGAACCATGTGGAAGACCGCCCACACAGGTGAATAACAATGAATTGAAAGAGATAGTGGAAGCCGATCCGAGCCAAACTACCCAGGAATTAGCGGAATGGTTTAACGTTACCTTACCAACAATATTGACTCATTTGCGTCAAAGGCAAAACTAGCAGTGAAACAGCCCCGACTCATGAATCGATCTTCACCATTATTGCTCCATGATAACGCGAGACCTCATACAGCACGAGAAACCGTTTTAACTCTACAGGAACTGCAATTAGAAACCATTCGCCACCCTCCGTATTCGCCAGACATTGCTACAACGGACTACCATTTTTTTCGTGATTTGGACAATTTTCTACGTGATAAAGTTTTCTTCTCAGGAGGCAGTACAAAATGCTTTCACACAGTTTGTCGAATCTAGATCACGAAAGTTCTATCGCAAAGGCATAAATGACCTTCCTATTAAATGGCAGCAATGTATAGATAATAATGGTAATTATTTTGATTAAATAAATATGTTAAATTAAAAAAAAAAACGAATTTCAATTTTTCAGTACAAATCGGCAATTTCATACTTTAACCCCTAATATTATTATATAATAGTATTTCATTATATTATCTATTATATAATATTATTTTTATTTATAACTGGCCAAGTCTATAGTGGCAGACAAGTCCTGGAGTCGAGACCACGTATCGGCAAGCGCCCCAGCTAGATGGACTGAAGACTTCAAAAAGGTGCCTGGGACGGACTGGATGCGGAAGGCAGAGGACAAGGTGTTGTAGCGCGACCTGGGAGACGCCTATCTCCAGTAGTGGTCTACGATAGGCTGAGTTGATTGAAACTGGCAACTGTCAATAATTCAGTTTTTTGTACAATTTTAAACATTTAGGTATCTATTGTATGTGAAGGTGTTTAGTATGTGCTCATATTTTCAAGTGACGGTAAAAAAAAATGTCTTTTTTCCGGGTTTCTATTACCTACATAGTTTAAAACAGGAGTAAATAAATAGGAGTATTATTTAAGGGCTTATTTTTCAATCTACAGATAATTTTTATTTATGGAATAAAATACAACAACAACTGACCGACAACACTTACTCACATCACTCTTTCAGACGACTGTTTGCCAACTGTCGAAAATTCAAAATCATTCGTACTTTAAATTATCTGGCGTCGGAAAAATCAGTCCTAAAACCAGAGAATAAATAAAATTTAATTTAATAGATATCGCACAGTCGGAAATACATCGTCATTAAAGAAATATCTTGGGGGCCTACTCCGAAGTGCAAAGTGCGAATGTTCGGATCGGACCGACACATGGCCGAACGGAATGTTATTGAAAAATGCGAAAAAACGTTCGGATCGGCTCAGTTGGGTCGGGACCATAGTCAATATTCGAAAGAGTGTAGGAGTGTAGGATCGGAACCGACCGAACCAAATAGCAACTTCGTAGCAGGAAACGGCCGAACATTCGGCCGATACTACTTCGGAGTAGACCCCCTGTTGTAGTAATCCTCCTTATTTAAAAAATGTATAAAAGCAAGTTATACAGAAAGCAAGGTTTCCACAAACAATGATATCTCAGACTAGATTTCGCTAGCAATTATCTCGACAAGGATGTTTTGTGCGGAACCAAGTCATTAGGCAGACATTATAATATTCTATTTTTCTTTTACTTAGCTCTCGAAACATAGACTTTCTTGATGTTATCTTATCCACAGTGAGTGTCTTGAGTAAAGGAAAAAGGAATAATAAATATTAAATAATTAAAGACTAGCGACTCGCCCCTGCTTCGCACGGTTTTTCACCTTGTCAAAATATGAAGTTTTAAAAGATATTAAACACAAATATATAATTATGTGTATAATGTTAATTTATAATACACATGATAAGTTCCGGAATAAATTCTCTAAATGATGGGGGGAACTGCATCAAAATCCGTAACGAAGTTTAGAAGAACAACGCACACAGACAGGCACGAAAAGCGACTTTAATTTAAAATATATGCCTACACTGAAGATAGAAATATATTATAAAATCAATCATTTTAATTATTTAATTTAATAACAGCAAAAAAGATTAAACTTGTAAAACTAGCAAAAACAGAAATGTTACTCACGAATATAAATACTTACCAACAACTTAAAAAAAAAAACACAAAAAATCTTGAAATATTTTAAATTTATTTTCCTTAAAGTTCCACCTAAATTAGTAAGACTTAAGATTAATTTATACAATGCTTAGTTAGCTGGTCAGTCTTCAGAATCCCTCGTAATTATCATGGAGGGTAAAACTTGGTTTTTCGTTTTTTTTTCTCTTCAAAATCCTAAGTTCCTTGAATTCCTCTTTCGGAGTTTGGAACAAAAATTTTCCTGTAAATTAAATAAAAGGTCCCGTTGTGAGAGAAATCCTCAATTGAGTTTTTAAGGGTCTGTACATAAAAGGTTCATCGAAGAGTGAGATTTTGTACTTAGTAATTAGAGTCATTCAACTTGCTGTATGCTTAACATTGTTTATTAAATTACACTGAGGCTTTATTTATTTCATATACATTAAAATGCTTATGTGGCGGTATCTACACCGCCACATGCGTACTACGCGTGATACTGATGTCACGCAAAATCCTGCATCACGAAAGCAGTGTTTACCGCGCGACTGCTATATATCAGACATGAATCGTCGGGCCAATACCAATCTCGACACCCGTCTGGCCGGAGGATCCTCCCTAGTGAACTTTACACCTTGTTCCTCATACCAGCATCATATTAGCATTTAAAGCACGCTTAATTGAATATTATAATTGATCACAAACTTAAAAACCATTTAAAGCATTTTTTATTAGACGATAACCGTTTTAAGATTTTAAGATTGCAAAATAACAAAAGTATACGTAAATATTATAAATTAAAAAAAAACTGGTCCTATCAAGCAGATAAATCTACTGATGAGGTCTTCCTCATCAGTAGATTTCTACAACCGTGTCTTCTTAGACACGGTTGTAGAAATCCCAACTCTACAGTCAAGTTCACACTTAGCCACTGTTATAATTGTTGCTTCAACAATACTAATTGCAAAGGTCGCATCTCATAATATTTCCCGACATTTCCACGACAAAGCCGCTTACAAAATTTCCCATAATTCCTGGAAAGTGAAGTTATCAAAACAATTTTCAAGCAAAAATCCTTAAAACAGTTTTGGGAAAATTAAAATTTTGTTCCTCACGGCGATAAAAATTCTAAGGGGTATAACAAAAATAACTGTCAACCGGTGTTACTGTTTGAATGTAAAATGGAATTTCTGAATGCTCCAGGTAAAATGTTTAGTTTGTTGTGTTCCCATTGTATAAAGAAATGGCTTACTTGAACATCTACTAAATGCTTTTTTGAAGTTTCAATATAAGGATCTAAGAAGACAATGATGAAACAGAAGAAATATTTATAAATATACTTACAGCAATCAACAGGCAGAACACACAAGCTCAATCCTTCATGGAACACATAACCAGACCGGCAGTCGCAGCTGTTGTACCGACAGCCGCTGAAGCAAGTTTTGTTGACTTCCTTGTAGTCGGAGCAAGAGTTGCCACAGTAGTTACCGCAGCCAGATGTGGCGTTGTTGTCTCCGTTGCAGCTAGCTGTAATAGTAAAGTTCCCATTAATCTTCATTATAGCACTGTGTGACCTCAACCCGCACTGAAGTCACGCTTTTCTGTGACTTAAGTAGTCCATTTTCGCTTTTCTGTGACTTAAGTGCGGATTTTGGTCACACAAGCTATTAAATAGTATACGATACATGCAGAGGTGCACCTCTGCCTAAGACTCCGATTTTCATTTTTTTATTCTAAGTATCTTTTCATTTTTGCTTGACGCATACCCTTAATCATCATGCCTATAACATGCGCCCACTGCTGGGACACCAGTCTCTACTATGTGCCAGGGAGTGGGCCATTAGTAAAGTATCATAATCAGCCTGTAATGTTCCCACTGCTGGGACACAGCTCCCCTCTCTGTGAGAGGGTGTGGGCCGTAATCTACCACGCGGGTAAAGTATAAATTTACATAAATATTATTATTACCTTACACAATATTATTTACTCTTGTAATGACGTCTTGTAAAGCCTACGTGACTTATCGTAGTCCTTTTATTTATGTTGACGTGTACTGTGGATTACTAATTATATTTACCTACGGTTGGGTTATAATAGTACCTAAATGAAATCATAATAATTGAATTAAGTAATTCTTACTTTGACCTAGTGTGGTTTCTATTATGAATATATAGCACCTATTCTTTTGTTTATCATAATATGGTGAACAAACTTGGCTATTTGAATGATTGTATATAAGTGTATATATGTAGGTGAACAAAGTTTGCTATTTGGATGATTTTATAAGTGTAGCAGATGGATATTATAATTGTGGTTATAACAAACAGAGCCACGAGCGACAACATTTTGAACTAAAATCTATAATGTGATGTTTCATTTCACGCTGTTTTACATAAACTCTAATCGTTAACCCGCTGCATTAGAATAGAATAATTTATTTCAGATAATTAAAATCCATATCTTGTTAGTATATATTAGCAACAATGTTAGCTTACAATTATGTTAGTATTGTTAGTACTTATCTATAAGTAGACTACTATACAAAACCATTCACTACCCTCACCCAATGTTTTTGAATGGGGCAGTCAAATCGAGCAGCAATGACTTACAGAATGCTAGTTTTAGCACCCCGCAGACGCTGCAGCAAAGAAAACGATTTTTTGCGAATTATGGCCTTGAAGCCGTCCGTGTGGACTTCTGCAAACATTCCGGAGGCACTGCAGCGCCACGGTAGCCTTAACAACATTCTGAAAGCATTGTTATATTGAACCCGCAGGGTGTCATAGGATCCGAGTTCCACAATTCCCTCGTGGAGTTGAGAGTCGTCGTCGTCGGGTTCCGTTCCCTCCCCGTGCTCGTCCTCGGGGACTTCAATGCCAAGAATGTGGCTGGGGGTTCCCGGCATACGGACACACGGGGCAGAATGGTGGAGGACTGGGCTCTGGAGACAGGCCTGGTCGTCCTAAACCGGGGTTCGGTCCCAACATGCGTGCGGATGCGGGGTGAATCAGTGGTGGACATCTCGTTCGCCAGCCCCGCTCTGTCACCGCATGTCGTCAACTGGCGTGTCTTGGAGGAGGTGGAGACCTATTCCGACCACCGGTATATCCGGTTCGACGTCTCCGCCCAGACCTCGAGCGCGCCGGTCCGACCGGCCCTGGGTGGTCCGCGGTGGGCACTGAAACAGCTGGATCGGGAGCTCCTCCTGGAAGCCTCGATCGTGCAGGCCTGGGTGTCACCACCGGACAGGCCTGCTGACATCAACGACGAGGCAGAGTGGTTCCGGGAGGCCATGTCCGAAATATGTGACGTGGCAATGCCCCGGGTCCGGCCCGGAGGCGCCCGGCGCCAGGTGTACTGGTGGTCGCCGGAGCTGACATTTCTGCGCGAGGCGTGCGTGGCTGCGCGACGCCGGTACACCAGGCACCGCAGGCTCCGTATCCGCCCTCCGGATACGGAAGCCGTGCAGGCGGAGCTGTACGAGGGGTACAGAGCGGCGAAGACCGCCCTCCGAGCAGAGATCCTGCGGGCCAGTGGGCTGGCCCGCGAGGAGTCGCTGGGGACTCTGAACAGAGACCCGTGGGGACGCCCCTACAAGATGGTGCGGGATAAACTCCGCCCATGGGCTCTCCCGCTGACGCAGTCTCCGGCCCCAGCTCGTGGAGGACGTGGTGAGCGCTCTGTTCCCTTTGCGAGGGGAACATACTCCCGCGTCCATGGCTGCGCCTCCTGCGATGCCAGATGCGGACCACACCGACGACGACGACGATGCTCCGGAGGTGACCGAGGTAGAGCTGAGAGTGGCGGCACCACCCCAGGACCCGACGGTTTACCTGGAAAAGCTTGGGTCCTGGCCTTGGAGGCTCTCGGGCCTCGACTAAGGGGGCTACTAAGCGCATGTTTGGAGAGGGGCCGGTTCCCACTTCGTTGGAAGACGGGGAAACTGGTCCTCATCAAGAAGCCGGGGCGCCCTGCGGACTCTCCGTCCGCTTACCGGCCCATCGTGCTGCTCGACGAGGTGGGCAAGCTCTTTGAAAGAGTAATTGCAGACCGCCTTGCCGGGCAGCTGGTGCGGGTGGGGCCGGATTTGGCGGACAGCCAGATTGGTTTCCGCAGGGGGCGCTCTACGGTGGATGCCATCATGCGCGTGCGAGCCCTCACGACGGGAGATGCTGTGGCCTGGGGTGGGGTTGTCTTGGCGGTGTCTCTAGACATCGCCAATGCCTTCAATACTCTGCCCTGGAGTTGCATCAGGGAGGCACTCGGTTATCACCGGATGCCGACCTACCTCCGTCTCATTGTTGAGGCCTATCTGACGGACAGAGCCGTCATCTACCCCGGTCACCGGGGAAAGTGGAACCGGCGAGAGATGTCGTGCGGTGTCCCACAGGGATCGGTTCTAGGGCCGCATCTGTGGGATATCGGGTACGACTGGGTGCTGCGCGCCGACCTCCCTGATGGCGTCAGCGTAGTCTGTTACGCTAACGACACGCTGGTCCTGGCGCAGGGGAGGTTGCACCAGGTGGCGGCCGAAGCAGCGACACGCGGGGTTGCGACAATCGTCGAGAGGATCCGGCAATTGGGACTCGAGGTGGCATTGCACAAATCTGAGGCCATGTGTTTTCCTGGTCCTCGGGACGCGCCACCGTCGGGTTCACAAATAACGGCGGGAGGGGCTCACATCGGCGTCGAGTTGACGATGAAGTACCTAGGACTCGTCCTCGACAGCCGGTGGAACTTCATGGAGCACTTCCGAAGTTTGGCTCCCAGACTGGAGCGGGCCGGGGCTGCCTTGAGGCGGCTCCTTCCCAATCTAGGGGGACCAAACGCCTCCTGAAGAAGAAGGGAAAGAGATACCGTGGCCCCTGGCACAGGCAACTGAAGGGACACGGGTGGGTTTTAGTCAGTAAAAGTCTGACACTTCCTTCTGCTCCGCCCAGAGCGGGAGGAGTCATTGGATGATTTTCCACCCAGAAAAAAAAAAAAAGAGGGTGTCATAGGATCGTCGCGTATAGCTCACCTAAAGATTGATAATACGCTTTAAAGGGCGTTATCTTTACTTGAATTGTACATCGAGCGAACCTGCGAGCAAGCATGTTACTTCTCACCGCCAACGCCCTGCGTTCCCGCTCTACAGGCTGATTTTTTAAAGACCAGCCAAATTTAAGGATGTGGTACAGACCATCAAACTGAACAACTTTCTCCATGGGACCAACATCGTAATCGCGAATAAAAATTCAGCCGTCCCATACATTTAGGTCGAGTAGGTATTGAAGTTTTCTATGGGACAGTTGATAAAATTTTCGCGATTACGCTATTTGTCCCATGGAGAAAGTTGTTCAGTTTGATGGTCTGTACCACATCCTTAAATTTGGCTGGGCTTTAAAAAATCAGCCTGTATATCCCCGTCATCCTTGAGGTCATCCGTCACAATATGCCCCAGATATTTAAATTCATCAACCAGCCTTAGTGCAACGCCATCGAGGTATACTGCAGGCACATGGGTAGGACGATGTTTGCCTGCTTTGAAGATCAGCGGCTCGCTTTTTTTGGAATTGTATTTTAGTTCATGTGCTTCTGTATATTGCTCGCGAATATAAAGTAGTTTCCTCAATGCGTTTATCGAGGGACCCAGCAGGACCATGTCATCTACATAACTAATATTGTTGACACAGGTACCGTCGATAGTGCTGCTGAGTCTCTCAAGTAGCTGGTTGACGTACAAATTAAACAAAAGAGGTGAACTCAACCCACCCTGTCTGACGCCACATTCCAACCTGTATTCGTCCGACAAATAAACATTGATAAATTTAAAATGTTTATGCAATTCTGCGTGTTACGCAGAATTGCATAAACGTTAAATTTCAGTGAATTTTATGAAAAACCGTTAAACGTCGCGTCGTTCAGTTGTTTTACATAACGGAGCTGTTCTGCAAAACAGCTAGCGGAAGCGGAGAGGTTACGTAAAACAGCGGATTCGACAATTCATATGCGACTTAAGCATCGCTCTAAGATATATTTTATAGATATATTGCCTGGAGTTCTAGCAATGTATATCAAGGATTTTAGAGCCCGTTTCACCACATTCGGATTAGTTCTACGAGTTAAAACGTCTATTATAGATATAATATAGTCAATTACTGATTTTATCTTGTAAATGAAACGTCTCTATAACATGCTTGAGTTTTTATTAAAACAAGTTTATTATCGTTTATGCCAATTATTGTCCCAATGATCATTTCGATCAGCCGGTCGATTCTGCAAAAATCTCACCGTCAAAACTCAAGTGAAGTGAGCTTGATGTGAGTTGTTAGTAGTGTCAATCCGTAGCATTATTTGGAATGACAGCTCACTCCACGCTCACTTCACCTAAGTTTTCACGGTGACATGGTTGCAGAATCGCACTGCAGTTACCATTGTGTTGTAAGAATTCTACCTATTCCACCACAATAAGTGTAGTCACAGTCTTAGTATCCCTACTTAGGAAACTCAGCGTACGTGCCACAGACCACAAACTTGAGTCACTTCTTAGTTCCTACCGACTTTGGGCGACTTCAAATAACAAACCTATTCCACCTACAGCTTGTTTAATTTGCACCAATTCAAATTTGCGATTCCTCTTGTCTTTATCGTTGATAAGTATTACAAGAGTTTAAATAAAGATATATACTAATAATAAATCTAAAGAGTTTGTTTGTTTGAACGCGCTAATCTCTGGAACTACCAGTTGGATTTGAAAAATTGTTTTTGCTCTTGATAGCCCAATTATTGTGGAAGGCTAAAGGCGGTTTAACATCACGCTAGAACTCTTAGGAACCGAGCAAAAAGAAAAAAAAGTAAGAAAGAATACTAAGACGAAGTAATAGGGTGGGTGCGCGAGCGACGAGGTGGGTTGGGTGAACAAGAAATTTTACGCTGACGAAGCCGCAGACTGAAGCTGTACATAGAGATAGTAGTATATAGAGGGCTTGTCTATATCCAGCCTTCTTGTTCACAATACTAACTCCTTGGAGATTTTTGCATTGAATGGAGTGAAAAACGTCTTTCTGACACTTCATGTAAAATAATATAAAACAAATATGCCTACTACATATAACGTGGGTTGACATGTTATTGTAGGCATTCAAAGTACTGGAATGTTAGCATATGGGTTGGGTCCGTGTTGTAGATAGATTGAGATCACGTACGTGATTTTGTGTTTTCCTTCCAGTGTATTTTATTTAACTTACAAGTAACGTTATTAAGGAAAAGTTATGTTTTTACTTAATGTAGGTATAAGCATACTTTACGGTATGCAAATAATAACAATCAGATAAACCCCCTTGACTTTTTTAAAGCATGTCTAAGAATTATCCGGTCAACATCTACCTTACGACCATCGGGCCTTCAGTATGGAAGTTCCATTAGTAATCGCGCATCATACCATCAGTCTGAGTCAGAGTACACACTTTCCGGTCCGGAAAGTGGTTCACCCACAGTATATGAGGTTTACCCTTAGATAAACTTAATAGGGGAAGGTACGTTACGCTCTAACATCACAATCACTAAACCTGGGCTCGGTGCATACTTACATTTACCGAAAGACAAGGACAGAGATAGGACCCGGCACAGTCGTGCGAGCACAATCGCGTTACTCACCGAATGTTTGCGATTATGAATTTTGATAGTACGTATCGCACGATGAAAGAAAGAAAGAAAGAAAGAAAATACATTTATTTGGCACAAACTAAAAGACACACAATAACGATGCGTCGTATCGTGTCTCTTACGTCTGTTTTATATTGTCTATCTCACTCTCACAAAAATGGCGAAGCAAACAATAAATAAAGTTAACGTTTTTGACTGTACTTATGCGTGAAAAATAATGCCATGTGTCTTACTTTTATTTCTTGAGTGATTAAAACGCTTATTAAATACACAAGGAGGCATTTTGTTGCGAATTTATCGATATGCGCTGTTTACATGATGGTCCGCGTGTGACTGAGTGTCACTACGTCCATTGGACTTGGTTCAGTAGGACCGCCCGCTGTGATCAAGTAACGTATCATCCTCTATTAAGTTTATCTATAAAATAACTATTGGTCTACCTATCCACTTTAAAGATACCGCATCTTTTGAAATATCTCAAAATAGTCGTATCTAGGAAGGAAGTCCAAAGTTATTGATATAATAATACTCTTTAAATATGTATAACTATTGAACTTTCTTCTTTGATAACACTATTGGTCTCTAAAATTATCCAACCACATAATTATCCAACAATGTATATAATATCGGTATGCAATCCAAAACATCCAACTTACGGCAGTCCGTCTTCGGTATGCAAGTTCCATTAGTGTCGCGAACCATGCCGTCTATGCACACACATTCCGGCTTACACAGCGAGGTGCCTCCCGCGCACCGGATCGGGTGTCCCAGTTCATCACAAGTCTTCGGTCCGCAGTGTACACACTCCACGTTCACTTCGTTTTCTTTGCAAACTTCACGTTTCACGACTAAAAGACATTGAAAGATTAGATTCATAATACTTAATATTAAATAGGTGACACTGAGATCACAATGACTACTAAAGAAAGAAGAATCGTAAACAAATTGGGGAGTAATTATGTTTTTGCAAATGTAATTTGTTACAAAACTTTTTCACATTGTTTTGTACAAAACTTTTGTACAAAACAATGTATACAGGGTGTCAGGGACGAATTTTTAATAACCGTTGAAAAATTTTGATGCTATGGGGTCTAAACTTATGTGCTGAATTCGTGGTTACAGTTTGCGCGGCGATGTCCCTGCCACCCTGTATTATACAAGTTCGCTGGGCATCATGCTATCGATGACAAAGTGAAGACATTTGATTTTCGCCATTATGGCGCTGATAGCAACGTGAGCTTCCGTGGAACTAATATTTTTAATAGTGAGTTTTATAGAATGCACATACTCTCATTATAAAAATGTTCTAAATATCTCTTAGTAAACACAAAATACACAAAAAAATCTTATTTCACGATTTAGACCTAAATCATCAGAGACGTACCAAAACAACACGACGGCAATTTGCAACAATGTATCAATTTTAGTTCCTGAGACGCTCGGGCGGGGGCGCTTTGAATAGGCACCTAAACAACTGTCCTTTCGTATACTATATGTATTTAGTCCAACGTACCTACTTGTTTATTAAAGGTCAGCGTAGTTTTAATGGCATCCATGATTCGGGTAAATGCAAACCTGAACTAAAGACTTCGATGGATTGAAAAAAAAAAACTAGGATGCCGTTGAAATCTCTTGCTTTAAAATGTACGTCCGTGAAATTAAATGATTGGTGGCGAGGGAACGCGGTGTTTCGAATTTTGTTTCATTCTTCGCAATTGAATTAATTTCGAAACGGACTGCTAAAGAAAGATGAGCGTATATTTTCAGTAGTTGTCTTTTATCCTTGTACCTCGAAGTGAGAAAACTCCTTTTTGAACTAAATGACGCATATTTTCTACCTGACGATATTAAATAGCACGTCTTTGTAAGACACGTACTCTGCAACTAGTGTTTTATTACTTCCTCTACACTTTGCTCGTTCATATTCTAACATGAAAGAGCGAAGTGTTCACCTTAAGGAATAAAAAAACTAGAAAATTCATACGACTTTCGGTAAATTTAAAAAGTTCGTGAACTAACCACGTTTATTATGTACAGTCACTAAAAGCGGTAAGTAACCAGGGTCGTCGGATATAGTTGAAGTTTAGTAAGAAACCGATGGAGGTTTTTGAATGAAATTTAGTTTGATAAATGAACTGTTTGTTTACTATTAATTAAATAAAATTTTATCCGAAAACATAAATCCGTTTCCGACGACCCTGGTTACTTATCTCCTTTGGTGACGGTACATTCATATGTATGTAGGTACGCAAAAAAGTTGAAGACGACTGTTAGGCTACGTTTACACGGTTGGAATTCATTGTATTCAGATAGGTATGCACGGATGGAGACGGGCTCCTACAAATCAGAGATACAACGCTCTTGGAGTTTGCTTTTCGTGCGATTACACTACTGTTCGGATTCAGATGCAAGAAAATAATTTATAAGTACTGGAAGACGCAGTTCAATAGAAAAATATCGATGATTGTTTATTAACTTCGTTATTTTTTAAAGATATTATTGAAAGGACAGTGAAAGAGAAGGGAGCGGATGATAGCGTGATGGCTGACAGGGGAGGATGGAAGAAGGAAACGTGTTGCGCCGTCCCCAAGTCACCTGCCTTTGTCCGGGCAGGAAGATAATGATTGAAAGAAAACTGATTCATTAGTGTATTATCATTACTAGTATCCAATCAAATTCTTTGACTGCTTATACTATTGGAGAGCAGTGGTGGCCCAGTGGTAACAACCGCGACTAACGAGTTGTAGGTCGTAGGTTCGAACCTAGACAGGCGCTCTACTTTGTGTAAATTATTTCATCACCACTGCTCTCAAAAACAACAAAGGAAAACAAACAACAAGCATGAAGGAAACATCGTGAGGAAACCGGCAAGTCCTAGAACCAAAAATTCGAAGCCATGTGACATCTACCAACCCGCACTGAGCCCGCGTGGTAGATAATAGCCCGCTGCCTCTCGAAGAGAGCTGGAGGCCTGTGTCCCAGCAGTGGGAACAATATAGGCTGATGTTTATGATATGATACGATAACTATTGTCCCTTACTTACAGTAACGGGGATCGTTGTCCAATATAATTTTCTCAAATAAATCTAGTAACTTTGACGGCAAGATTCTCGTAAGTATGTATCTTTAATATTTGATTCAGAAAGCGTGCATATCGATAATCTACATGTTTCTTCCTCTTCCTCATAAAAATGCAACGAGGACTTGCAACAGGATATTGTGAATATCTTGTATATCTTTGTCGGAAATATTTTGCTAAGTGCAGATACAGATGTCTTTATTTGCATTTAATCCATTTATATTATTTGAGTGGAGGGAGGCCTTTGCCTTCGGGTGGGACTGCGCAAGCTAGTAAAAAAAAAAAAAAAATTGTCTAATATGATATGGCTAGAAAGGGGATGATTACCAAGATGATAACTAAACCTACCAACCTTTGGCGAGGAAGAAATTATATATAAAAAATATATACAGGGTGGCAGGGACATCGACGCGCAAACTGTAACCATGGATTCAGCACATGAGTTTAGACCCCATAGCGCCGAAATTTTTCGTCGGTTATCAAAAAAAAAAATCTTCTATTTCATAGAAAAGTGCAATACGCCGTAAAAATGTATTGAACAGCAATATTTTTTTTAATAACCGACGAAAAATTTCGACGCTATGGCGTAAACTCATGTGCTGAATCCATGGTTACCGTTTGCGCGTCGATGTCCCTGCCACCCTGTATAGGCAAGAATATGACAATGAATTCTGTTATATTATTTTATAGAAGTATTATCCTTTTACACTTGAGGTATTATATACAGGCCTGTACGAATACCTAATGATAATAAAGTGCATCTACCGCAGCACCTTAGGCATGTCTTTCCCGGTAGGTACCTAAAGCTCTTGCAGACGGGATAGTCATTTGACTACGGCTTGAGAATTTTAATATCACTTTCCGACATTGTAGTACAAAGTACTACAGACAAAATTACAAAACTACTTTACTACTCCACTCAAAACTCAAACTAAAAACAAAACAAACAACAAAGCATTTATTTGAAATTAACCAATTACAGGCACTTTAGAATTGTTAAGGGGTCAGCCAGAAAACTGAAGCTAGTTGCCCATTCTTAGACGTAGTACCTATAGAGAAGAACGGCAAAGAAAAAATATGGTTATTAAATATTGGTTATATTATTCATGTTTAAATTATGCACGTACAAAAGCTAGTACACCAAGCTACCCGAAACTGTCAAATTTTCGCAATCAACCTTGAACCTTAATGGTTTATTGATAAAGTTGAAAATCTATTAAAGTAATTTGACAGATGGTTGTAGCTTGATGTGCTGGCATTTGTACTACCTCCATGGGATGGTTAGCTCGTCATGATGAGGTTTACTCTGAAAGTTAGATAACTTTAACGTTGTATGATGTTAAAGTAGAAAAGGAGCAGCCGTTGTCCAACTTCCTTAAAGAGGGGACTCTTTACGAAACGACCAATTGCAATTCATTGCTTTTGTAGTAATATTGTCAGTCGCTTCAAATGCAAAGATATTGGACTTTTATATATAAAAGTTGACCATTGCAATTGATCGTTTCGGAGACCTTTTAGATTGTTTATAACTTTTAAATTCCTAAAGAATTGTTTTCTCGACATCCTCAAACGCTACTAACGTTATGCATAGAAACAGTTGAACAATAAACCGCTTACAAAACAAGTCGAACTTACCTTCACTATGTATGAAATAAACCCAATAAGTGGCCACAAGAACTATCACAAACAGCTTAGACATTGTAACAAATAAGCGTCCACTACGTCCGTCGAACACAACAACAGTGGTATTTCAAAACTAATTGAAATCAACTCGACTCTTGACATTCAACTTTTTCCTTTTGAATGACTAATTCACAATATTACACAACCTGACATGACATTTTCCCTATAAATCTAAACCTATTTCAAGTTCAATTGCAATGTAATTAATTTGTTAATTGTTATTGTGAATGAAATTGAGTTTAATTTGACTCGGTCATTGTTTGGGTTAAAAGGAAAATTCTAGTTGAATCACGTGATTTTCGCTCATCTTTTGTTTTGGCACGGCTTTTTTCCTTGTGATGTAGGGTAATGCCTTTTCCTATGGCTGCGGTGATAAGAATGCGGTATTTGTTGGATTATCTTATGAGTATGAGCACGTATTTCCAGTATCTCTGTTTATGCTGATGGCTTGGAATACACAGAATGGTACTTGTAAAGTGTTTTCCCCCTGACTTAGTTTTTATTCAACAGACTGTTGCCTAAAGCCCTAAAAGTTGGGACCAGAATTCTGAATTCAAATTCAAATAAAGCTGTCACTACGCCATTAGTGTTTTAAAAAATTGAATAACAAAATATGCAAATGCTGCTCAACATTCGAATACAAAAATATGGCTAGTAACAAAATATGAAATCCTAAAGAATGGTCCAGTGACAAAATATCTCCGGGCAAAGACAGTTTCCCCCTCAATTCCCTCTATTTGTCTCGATACACTCTCGGCGTCTATCGGATTTCTTTTCAAAAGCCTCTTATCCCGTTTCCTTCGTGTTTATAGTTTTTTCTCGGGTAGTGAAGTGTTTGAGTACTTATAACAATTCAATTTACCTCTCGCGATGGTATTTGATCTTAATATAATATCTGATTCTGTAGCAAAAATCTTTTTATGGTGTAATTTTCTCTAGATTTTAGACATACAATTTCTAAAATTAATTAACATGAAACACACGCAAAACCGAAATAAAATTAATGATGACATTGTTTTGCGATGAATGGTTTCTTAGAAGCCGCAGGTTCATGCAGATTGGTATTCAGCTGCATCCGGTTAGACTGGATGCCGACCCCAACATAGTTGGAAAAAGGCAAGGTAGATGATGAGGAGCCGCAGGTTGGAAATGTTTATCAAATTCATTTTTCATACTTAAAAGTTGAAATGATAATATATTAGGTAAGTATTTAAAACAATAAACATATAATACAGCACCCTAGTTTCGTTAAACACAATCTCACTCAACAAAGAAATCCTAATCAATAGATTCATTTGTTTGAAAAATTCATCTGCTCGACAACGTAAACAACGCAATGAATGTTGTCGGATTGTCAAAATGAAAGGCATTGCATTATTAGTGTGTCACGTAATTAACCCGAATTAACTAAGTTTTTTATTGCTCATTTAATGATTTATTAACTCAATAATACTGGGTTTGTCCGACTAGTTCGTACGTGAGTAAACGGTAAAAAATTTTAATAAACAGTATGTCTCATGAAAGTTATTATAACATAACAAATTCTTTACTGCAAAGTTTCGTCGAAAGTTCAATAGAAGCTTTTTGTCGAGATCGTATTATGTTGAAAACAAAAGAATAAAGTAATTGTTACTGAAACATGCAAAGCTACGAGATATACAAACGGGGATATATTTTATCACGAGCCAAATACATTCCGGTCTATATAAGAAAAATGGGCTCCACGGGTTATCCATTACATATCGAGACCCCTTCGCGCCCGGAAAGAACGTTAAGCCGTTGGTCCCGGCTGTCATTTGAAGATCTTTGACAGTCGTTACGGGTAGAAGCCCGAATGTCTGACAACCAGTCTTGCCAAGAGGTATCGTGTTACCCAGTAATTGGGTTGTGGACGTCAGATAGGCCGTCAGTCGCTCTATGTAAAACACTGATATTCAGCTGTATCCAGTTAGACTGGAAGCCGACCCCAGCATAGTTAAGAAAAGACTCAGCAGATAGATAAGAAAAATATGATAAAAAAAAAGTTCTGTAACCGTCAATTGTGGTGTCCAGAGGCCCTGACACGAACGCGCGACAAATAATCGAACGATTTTCGAATCGAAAATTACTTAACCTATAGCATGTTGGTACATTTTTGCGAGAAACACAATAATAGTACATCTACTAAGTATTATTGTGCTCCTCGCAAAAAAAAACACCAATAAACTCTAAAAACTAAGTTAACATTAAGTATATTAACCTAAGTAAAACCAGCATCATGCAATACCATCAGCGTCGTGAAAATAATAACATTAATATCACATATAAAGACCATCAAATTCAGGAAGTTGATAGTGCAAAATTTTTAGGAATGACTATTGATAATAAATTGACTTGGAACACTCATACTGACTTAATATGTAAATGACTAAGTAAATGTGCGTATGCACTATTCCCACTTTCAAAAAAGGTTAATATTGATACATTGCTAGTAGCATATCATGGACTTGTAGCTTCTGTTTTACGATACGGTATTATTTTCTGGGGGCAGTCGGCTAATAGGGAGGTTGTATTTAGGATGCAGAAACGCTGTGTGAGGTCTATGCGTGGTCTAAAAACGACAGATAGCTGCTGTATTCCGTATTTCAAAAAACTAAAAATATTGACACTGCCTGCAATGTATATAATAGAAACTGCATTGTTTGTAAAAAAAACCGCATTTATTTGTCAGCTTATCGGTAGTAAGAAGAAATCCATTGCGTACTCAATATTGTAACAAACTATGTAACGTTAAATGTAAAACAGCCTTAATGCGTAAAAGCCTTTTCGGCAACGAAAATTTATAATAAAATACTGGATGCTATTAAAAATATGCCATTAATAAAATTCAAAAAGGCACTTAATAGCTTGCTTAGTGACAAATGTTACAACACACTGGATTAATTTTTCAATGATGGCTCAATATAATGCTGTTTCTGTTATAGGAAAAAAAAAATTTGGAGTCGAAATTTATTATTAATATTGACATTTAATAATTTTTGACATTTTCAATTATTCTGACTTACTTAGATTTTATTTTATTTTTTGACATTTATAATTAAATAATTCCTCATTTAAATCTCCTCATTCATTCATCTTCATCATCCTCATTTAAATGAAACGAGTATTGTCAATTTTATAATCGTTCCAATCGTTCGTTCCATCAACTACGACAATCATCAACTGGAATACAATTATAATGCTCGTATTCGTAAAGTAATTCACTTTACAAATACATACAATTTTGTTTCTTGATGCATGTGGTACGCATATAGGACAGGACGGCAATTTTGCCATACTTCGTTGGGTCCTTAACAAATAATTGGCACTGAAACATGACAAACGACAGTGATGAATCGACGTGTAAATAATTGGAAACTTTTGAATGCGTTTAAGTACCTATGTTGATCATAACATTCTTAAATAATTGCAACAGCATCAATTCTGCACCCAAATTCCATAACACACGTTCAATCACAATCTGAATAATTTGAAGGATATTGCTAATCTGTTGCTTCATAGTTTCGACAAATTTGTCTGCTCAACAAAGTAAATAACGCAAAGAATATTGTTGAACTGTCAAAATGAAAGTCGTTACTACTGTTAGTGTGATACGCAATTACCCCGCTAATCTCTTATTAGTTTATGAAGGGAATGCAGAACGCAGTGTCCTACTTGCGGGTAGCATTGTAAGGAATAGACAACGTAAAACTCCTACAAATACAGATCGGATGCGAAAGAATCTGACTAAACAATTTTGATAGTAAACAACCCTTCAGAACTTACAAGAATATAAATAACGCTAGTAAAAGTCGAAGCTGTTGCAAACTACTTAACTTTTTACGTCAGTGTAATCTATTTTAGCCGTATGAAGGAGCTAAGTGTAGTCAGGAAACTTCAGGAAAAATAAATATCGTCGAATAAGAGTTGTTCACTAACTTCAAAGTTGGGCAGGAAGTAGTTTGAAATGTGCCAGTGTGTTCGTTTAGTGAAAACAGGTACAGTATTCCCGTGTGTAAAGAGCTTTGCGAACCAGTTTTGTGTATGTTTAAAACATTTGTGAAGTTGTTGAAACTTCTATTTGAGTGAGCGATGCGTTGCTAATATTGAAAGTATAATCAACTTTGGACTGAATGGCTGTTTATTGCATGAATATGTATTAATGTGATTCTGTTAGCTGTCGTAGGCTTTATTTGCTTTTAAGTAATTATAGCCGGCGTTATAATAGTTTAGATGCTGTAGACTTGATAATAATTTAATCATCATCATTTCTGCCTATAGATAGCCCACTGTTGGACATAGGCCTCCCCCAAGCGTCGCCACATCAACCGGTTCTATGCATCTCGCATCCAGCAGATTCCCGCGGCCTTCACAAATTCATCGGTCCGCTTTGTGGAAGGCCTTCCACATTGAGCCTTTTTTTTTTTTGGTTGGGAAATCATCAAATGACCTTTCCCGCTCTGGGCTGAGCGGTAGGGCGTGTCAGACTTCTACTGACTAAAACCCACGCGTGTTCCTTCAGTTGCCTATGCCAGGGGCTACGGTATCTCTTTCGAACAACCCGCGGCCCTGGCGGTCCACATTGCGCCTTCCGCTACGTAGTCGCCACTCCAGAACCTTTCAATTCTATCGGCTTTTCAGTTCTTGGGCTATATCGGTTACCTTGTTTCTGCTGCAGATGTCTAATCCATATTAATATTATAAATTCAAAAGTAACTTTGACCGTATTGACATTTTCACGCCTAAACCACTAAACGTATTTCGATATTTGAGAAGGAGATAGACGGCATTTTGGGGAAGGATATAGGCTAGTTTTTGTCCCAGTAGCATGTTCCTGTGGGATGATTTCCGACATCCACGCGGTTGAAGCCGCAGGCAGAAGTTAGTCACACAAAATGTTTTTAGGATATTCAAAGCAGCAGCAGTTCAATCATCTCATGTTTTATTATAAAACTCTTAAGAGTATCCGCAAAAATACTTACTTTCTGCCTCAAAATAAAACTGGTATTGCCCTCGACCAATGTATTTATTTTATTGTAGGTAGCATTACCTGTTTATTTATTTATTTATTTATATATACTTTATTGTACACCACAAAAATACATAGCACAAAAAAAACATGAAACACTACAAAATATACAATGGGCGGCCTTATCGCATTACTGCGATCTCTTCCAGGCAACCTTAGAATGGACAGTGATTTTTCTTGACATAAAATGGGACTGTCGTTGGTGCAAATATTAATTATACAATACACTAAAATAGATACACAAATATATACATATCCAAAATTATAGATACATAAATACATACATACTATATACATATACAAGCAACGAAAAATAAAAGAAGACTGTAGATGATTGCAGTTAGGACAACAAGATCACAACGACAAGTAGTGCTCTTTTACAAGTCTCTTGAACACCTGTAACGACTGCGCGCGTTTTAATTCAACTGGCAATGCATTCCACAAACGAGCGGCCTGGACAGTAAAGGATTTATCGAGGAAAGTTGTGGAATGCATAGGCATTTTGAGCTTCAAGATATCTGATGACCTTAACAATTTCGCGTGGGAGTCGCAAAGAAACTGAAAACGTTTTCCTGTTCTCTTGTTATTCCACAAAATTTATTTCCAATTAGTAAAATACTTGGAACGAGTGGCGTAGTTTCCTTGTCTTAATTGAAGTGCGCCATGCAATTACTAAAACTTAGCGTTCAAGTTGAATGCAAATTATATGCGTCATAGTTTTGGTTTTAATTCCTGTTACATTGTTGGCTTTTGAGGTAGGTAATTATGTCGAGCATATTGTATCTAGTCATACATAGTTTCGTTGGTTAATATTAGGTGATGAAGTAACTTTATAATTGTGACTGAACTATGTATGTTACATTGAAGAAGGCCTTTGTTCAATGAGATGCTGTCAACGAAAGTAAATTCTTGTCATGGTTCTTATAATGTCTCAAACATGAGATAAATATTCGGGTCGGCACTAATCGGTACAACCGGGTGCCAAAAGTGAGTATATGTAGTAAGTGCTTCCGGGCCGGCTTTGCTATTCAGATAAATACTGATCGCTCTTAGCGATAACACCGCCCATTGTGTCACCCTTTGTAAAATGTTATATATTTATGTTTTTGTAATTTGTATGGTGTACAATAAAGAGTATTCTATCTATCTATCTATCTACTGCAAAATTGATGTGTTGGTTTTGTGCCTTATCAACAGATAATACAGATTTGAGTAGAGTAGATCAATTTACAGTCTATTTTTTATGGTATACAAGTAATTCGGATTCGGGAGCTACAAAAACATTTCGATTGAATTTGAAGCGCCTAGAACATTCATAGCAGCACAAAAATTAAGTTGCGCCTGTGTGGTAGTAAAATCTTAGTACCAACACTATTGCTACCAATATTTGGCAAGTAAAGAGTATGGAGGGCAAGATGGGATAGCTTTTGCAGAAGACTAACATAAAATAAATAATGTCAATCGTTAGATTTGCCCACACCATACCTACTTTAATCGCACGACAAAGTGTTAATACTGGATAAAGGATACGAACGGATGCGGCGACTGCCGATCGCGTTCGGCTGGATGTTGACGCATACGATCGGCTCCGTACCATCGCTTGCGAAAGTATCCGTTTCTGCGCCTAGTCAAATAGTTTCATTCCTACCGTGTTGACGTGTCCTAATGACGAATGGATTCGATCGGATACGACGGCAGGCGAACGGAGCCGATCGCGCGTCTCAGCATACTTTCGGCTACGATCGCGTGTCGCGGAAGATGCTTGCGGTCAAGCTGCTGTGCGCGGCTTCGTAATATAGATTTTAAATACTGTGTACACGATTTAATATCGTTTAAAGATTGTAAAATCCGTTCCGATCCGATGCGATGCGAGCCGTTTGGTGGAAATCATCCTTTAGTCATTGTGTGTCAAAACAAAACAGATACGCGACTATCTTTTGACGCGGTTGGGCGAACCTATCTTTCAATCTTTGGATAATAATATCTAAAGACTGAGTCTTGATTTTGAAAAGTTTAAAATATTGCATCAATTGCATCTTGCAGGATAACAGAAAAGACTGACTAGACTAGTATCAAAGATGGAGAGCCCAATATTATTATGTATTCATTAAGGAGGTAGGTCACAGTAGGTAACTATTAGGAATTGTTTTTTTATTTCTGATTTGAGTGTCAAAGGTGTCATCAAGTGTCCTATCTACCTAAAACTTACATTTACTGATAATATTTTCATGGTAGCATAAAAACAGTGATCTATTCATTATTATTTGAATTTAAATAATTACATAAAAAAGGTAAAAGCTTTCTCATAACGTGAATGGCCATAAGGTTAGAAAAGAGTAACAAAGAAAAATATTTAAAGGAATGTTTCAAGAAAACTTCTTCAAAAGACAAGAAAACAAAAATTCCTAAAGAGAAAATTCTAGCTGCGCAAACAATTAAACACAACAAAGAAAAAAAAAACAGAATAGAATATTTCCCCACTTGCACACTTTTCAAACTTTTCTTAGTCACGAATTATTATTACTAAACTTAAAAAAAATCATTATGCGGCCTTCACCAACTCATCGGTCCACCTTGGGGGAGGCCATCCAACGCTACGTCTTCCGGTACGCCGTTGCTATTCCAGAACATTCCGGCCCCATCGGCGACCATTAAAAAAAAAAACAAAATTTTCTTTCTTTCTTTTTCTTTCTTTCTTTCTTAACGAAGTAAAATGTACTTTTGTAGTTTTACCGTCCTCTATGGGAAAAAGAAACAAAACATCGTGAGGAAACCGGCATGTCCTAGAACCAAAAATTAGAAGACATGTGACACCTTACAACCCGCACTGCGCCCGCGTGGTTGAATACCACCCACTTCCTCTCGAGGAGAGAGGCCTTTGTCCCAGCATTGGGAATATTACAGGCTGATTATGCTTATGTATGTAGGGGAAAAAACGAATTAGAATAAAAGTTTAATGCTAATCATAAAATCGTCTCAGCCTAAATCAAAACCACTATTCAGTAAATTCAAAACCAGCATAATTTAATAAACCGATCTAACTTCCAAGTTGCCATTTTAAAAATTGTGCGCCGGTTACAAAATTGCATAACTTGATGCAATTAAAGATGACTCGCTTTAAAAAATCCGCCTCAGCTCTTTCAATATAAAACTTTATTATGAAGGATGGAAAGTTTTAATAATCCCAAGCGACAACCGGCGAGGACACAGAATAGATAGGTACAGGCAGAAGGTCGGCTCCAGACAGAACGAAACGTGGTGTACGCACACATTGACGCGTAGGCACGTACAGAAATAGATACTTAGATCATTTATTTAGTGCACACAAAAGAAATAGCACAACAGAAAAAAGCAAAATTAAATTATATCGAATTTCATGAATATAAAGAAAATACAAGGTGCCAAAATTCAAACAAAAAAAAAACACATATTTTAAAGAAATAAAGTGACAGTATGACTATGACACGCTTTAAATCCAATAACAAACACACAAAGGCGGTGTGCGTAACAAGGTTGCACCAAAAATGCGAGTCTCAAACAAATGGCAGTCGCTCGCTAAACGTAAAGCATAATATATTATATATACTCGTATTATATTACTTATTATAGAACACCAATACAGCATATACATTCAACATTGGTTTACAAAAGCACCGTGGTAATTAAAAGTAACCTTTACTTTACGAAATTATACTTTAAGATAGAGTTTGACTGGGTTAAAGTTTTGCCCAATTTCTTTGGTTTTCTCCGAATAATATGCTCAAACACATAACAACACTTTGGTTATAGCGTTCAACCGTATTGGCTTGAGGAGTATAATGGGAGTGTACGTAGGAGAATCGATGTGAAATGATTTTAGAAAACTTACAAAACGACTTAAAATTATGTAGAAAAAAGACATTGGATAGAACATACTTTCAATCACAATCTGTATGATTTTGAATGATATTGCTAATCCATTGCTTCATTTATTAGAAAAATTAGTCTGCTCAACAACGTAAATAACACAATGAATGTTGATGAACTGTCAAAGTGGAAGCCATTATTGCTACTGTAAGTGTATTACGCAATTACCTCGCTGCTTATAAACTAAAAGTATATGTGCGTGTGTGTGTTTTCGCTCATTGCATGGACACGACCTTCTGTACCCATTTATTCTGTGGCAAGGACGTCCGAATCGAGATGGTGTAACCTCATTTCACACCGGGTGGGTCCTACTCATTCATTTTTAAGGTGATAAGTAAGTTTATTATTAATGAGATCATTTATTTTGGCCCCAACGAGATTATAAGTCGGTCGAAAATTTTAGTTGCGTTTTGTTTTAATATAAGTTAGTTTTAGGCCGCCGAAAAATAAATTAACAACTTATGTTTCCTTTTGGTCTATCTGGAGAAAATGTCGAAGCGATGCGGCTCTTCATGATGCAGGTGCTCGGTTGCGTTTTGCTCCAATACAGGGTGGCAGGGACATCAACGCGTAAACTGTAACTATGAAATCAGCACATAATTCTAGACCCCGAAGAAATTTTTCGTTCGAATAGAAAAGTGCGATATACCTACTCGTTCAAAATGTATGGAACAGCAATTTTTTGTTAATAATTGACGATTAATTTCAACGCAGGTGGTTTCAGAATCATATACTGAATCCATGGTGGTAATACAAAATTGTATTTAGGCTATTTTACCCCTTACTTCTTTCGGGTGGGCCAAGTAGCTTCAAATTTGATCCGATCATAAAGTGGTCAATTTGCCTCTTTGAGTTCTTGACGAAAAATGTAATCATTAACAGCTAAAACCTGTGCATAATTACCCTTATTTTATAATATTTTTAGCCTCAGAACTTCTATCAATAAACTTTCCTGTCCCACAAAGTTAGCAACCATGATGGACCTACAGCGGCGGGCTGTTAATAACACTAACTAGCCAGCTACTCCCTCTGCTACGGACTTTCAGTGAAGTAGGAAACGATATTACGCTCGTTCGTCGCCATTTTTAAAACTTTTCACAGCAACTTGTAACTTTTTTTCTTTCTCTAAACAGCCAGTGATTGCGTTGTCGTGAGATTGCTTGTCAAGTGATTTAATTGAGAAGACGGGCAGTTCTTTTTTTAAAGGTTTTTTTTAAATGTTAACAATGTTGCGGTTGGGGTTTTTCTTTGTTCAAGGAATTTTGTTTTAGGCCCTACTTCTGTTGTTTTGACGAAAATAAATTACGACTTCTTTGTGAAATCGGTCTTAGACGTGCTAGATATGCTCGACGTCTTGTGCTGGACTTGAAGTCCATAGTCCTGCTCGAATGAAATGTAATTATTTTTTATTCTGTAAATATTGTATTGACGACACGGTTGGCGCAGTGGCTGAGCGATCGACTGCTGCGCTGCGTGTCGTGGGTTCGATTCCCGCACGGAACAAATATTTGTATTGCCTATAGGTAGTTATTCCAGGTCGGGCTGTTGGTGTATGTGAGTTTAAATGTTTGTAAACGCACCCACGCTACAGAAGTAATTCCTAGTGTGGGGCAACGTTTCTTAATAAAAAAAAAGGATATCAGAATCACTTTTACACGTCATATTATTAAAAATAATAAGCTAAATGAGGTCTGCGTTTCCTATTTGACTACTCTAAGAAGAAAGGCCGAAACAAGCTCAGAAGTCACAGTCTTTTTTAATGTCCAGGCATAATCTTGGTCAGATCATTCGAAGACTATGTAGATTGATGTCTGAAATGGTCTTTTGTGGAAAGTACCAATATGACAGGACCAGTTCAGACAGTGCAAGCATGTGTCAGTAATCGTGTAGCTCAACTCAGAACTGGCGAAACACAACTAATCGAAAGTATTGGAGTAGGTGTCGTATTAGTTTATAATTACTTTTGTGAATGTTGTGTTTTTAACTGATTTTCAACTAAAATAGCCAGTGATCGGATGCACTTACTTTTGACATTACGTTTGGTTCGACCGGCCGAGTTTAGCCGACGACGTACGAGTATAGTTCGGCTGATGACGGACAATGCAAGTATAAGGCTCGAGTTAGCGAGATATTTTGTTTTTTGTTAGCGGGAGATGATACAAACTTACCTATTTAGTGTTGATATTACAAGTTTCTACTTTCCTTTTAAGTTAACTGACTATAATAACTATCGCATATTCATTTTCTCACTAAAATCTGGGTCATTTTCAAATAAATCTACCTAATCTGTTGACTGACATATTGAATTGTTAGCTTAATACAATTATTTGTTTGCATGATTGAATATATTATTGGTTCAATCGAATTATTGCAATGAATTATGTATACTTTTATAGTAGACTAGCTTCAGCCCGCGACTTCGGCTCACCCTATCGCATCGCATCGCCTACCCGTGCCTATCACTTCATTTTCGCTTAGTGTTCTTTTTTCGCGTTCTGCTATCAAAACGGTGAAGGAAAACATAGTGACGAAACCGACATGTCCTAGTACCAAAAATTCGAAGACATGTGACATCTACCAACCCGGACCGGGCCCGCGTGGTGGACGGCCACTCCCTCTCACAGAGAAGAGACCTGTGTCCCAGCAGTGGGAATGTTGTAGGCTGATTATGCATGTGTGTATATGTTCTTTTTTTACTTTTTTCTTCTTGCTTGGCTCCTAAGAGTCCTAGCGTGATGTTAATAGCCTATAGCCTTCCTCAAGAATTAGGCTATCAAATGCAAAAATATTTTTTTCAATCCGACAGGTGCTTTCAGAGATATAGAGCATTCAATCCAACTCTTTAGCTTTATTATTAGTATACCTAGATACCTAGCTATAGCGGGGTACCCATCGGTGCTTACCCTTGATTTAGATATTGATAAGGTACCTTCCGATCCCGCATGCATTTTGCCCGAAGTCATACTCTGCCTAGCCTTTTCCCAACTCCGGTCAGCTTCCAGTCTCACCGGATGCAGCTGAATACCAATGTTTTATATGAAGCGACTGCCTATCTGACCTCCACAGCCCAATTACTGGGTAACACGACACACCTTGGTAAGACTGGTTGTCAGATTTCAGGTTTTTGACAACCCGTAACGACTGCCAAAGATCCACGAATGACAGCCGGGACCAACGACTTAACGTGCTTTCCGAGGCACGGAGGGATCTTGATATGTAAAGAGTGGTTACCTAACCCTGGACCGACCGCGGCAAGCGCAGCCTTACCTGATCGATCGATCCATGCAGCTGTTATTTTTCCTGAAGTATGTACAAACGCCAGCACATCAAAGCTACTACTGTCAAAGGACATTGACAGGGTTTGGACCAAATGCTGCCCAGACATGGGAGCATTTTCAAATGATTTCCTAGATCAATCTAATGAACAAAAAAATTTATAAAAAAAAAAAAAAAAAACAGGATTTTTTTTAATGGTTATAAGTACTTATCAATTTTTGTCAATATTTTCTTATAGGTAATGGAGTGTGTATAGTTTGTCTCGGTCACACACGGTTTGTACCTGTGCGCACGCCTTTGACATATGTATAATTAATATATCCGGGGCGCATGCTGCGACTTAAAATGACGCCTCTATTTTGGATAACCATTTAGATGGTGTTGATAGGGTAATTCACTGGGTTTTTCACCCTGGTGACATATTTATATTGGAAAGAGGATTTCGCGACTCTATTTCTATGTTAGAGTCGCATGGATTCTCCCAGAATCACAAACAAGGGGATCTCCTCAACTAAACACAATCCAAGCAAATAAATCAAGGCTGTGCACTACTTGCCGATGGCCCGTCGAGGTGGTAAACGGTAGACTAAAACGGGATTTTAAAATATTTCGACATGAATACTGCAACATAGCCATGTCACATTTTTTTGCTGACCTTAAAACTGCTGCCTCTTAGTAAATGCTTTTCATGTGGATATATTAGATAATCCTCAAATCAAATCAAATCAAATCAAATCACTTTTATTTGTTAACACAGGTAAAGAAATACAGATCTTGAGTTTGGGTAAACAGAACGCTATGTTATGCCAGGAGGCGTACAAATATGGTGTGCATTTAGCTCAATATTACAAATTTAAAAATCAAAATAAAAAAAGATCTGATCTGTTTGAAAATCATGCATAATTAAAATTTCAAAATAAACTATAACAATTACATAATATTATTTAAATAATTCAGTGATGTCAGATTTAAATGAGGAATTATTTAGTTATAAATGTCAAAAAATTAAATAAAATCTGATAAAATAAAGTCAGAATAAGTGAAAATGTAAAAATATTAAATGTCAATATTAATAATAAATTTCGACTCCAAATTAATTCATCATTTAAGTTTTTTTTTTCCTATAACATACAATCAGCATTATATTGAGCCATCATTGAAAAATTCATCCAGTGTGTAGTAACATTTGTCACTAAGCAAGCTATTAAGTGCCTTTTTGAATTTTATTAATGGCATATTTTTAATAGCATCCAGTATTTTATTATAAATTTTCGTTGCCGAAAAGGCTTTTACGCATTAAGGCTGTTTTACATTTAACGTTACATAGTTTGTTACAATATTGAGTACGCAATGGATTTTGGCCCCCAGAAAATAATACCGTATCGTAAAACAGAACCTACAAGTCCATGATATGCTACTAGCAATGTATCAATATTAACCTTTTTTGAAAGTGGGAATAGTGCATACGCACATTTACTTAGTCATTTACATATTAAGTCAGTATGAGTGTTCCAAGTCAATTTATTATCAATAGTCATTCCTAAAAATTTTGCACTATCAACTTCCTGAATTTGATGATCTTTATAAGTGATATTAATGTTATTATTTTCACGACGCTGATGGTATTGCATGATGTTGGTTTTGCTTAGGTTAATTTTCAGATTATTGTCACTAAGCCAGTTGATTATTTTAGTTAAAGATTCATTAATATCATTTTCATAATTATTTATATCATTTCATTCTATTATAGCTGTGCTGTCGTTTGCAAAAAGAACCATCTTATGTTGAATTATTTTTGGGAGATCATTGATGTAAATCAGAAATAGAGGTGGTGCCAACACCCCACCTTGTGGAACGCCATATTTTATGGCTCTTTGTTTTGAGTAATATAAAGTTTCTAATTTGGTTTTGGGACATAATCGAGAGATTTCGGTGCATTGAACTCTATCAGTTAAATATGATTCTATCAATTTTCGGATATTTCCCCTTACGCCGTAGCCATAAAGCTTTTGTAGCAATATCCCATGGTCAACATAATCAAAAGCTTTCGTCATATCAGTAAAAATAGTACAAATCGGATTATTTTTATCAACTGATGTCATAATATTATTAATTAAATCAAACAGTGCCAAGTTAATATTTATGTTTTTGCGAAAACCTTTCTGTTCATTGCAAAATAAGTTATATTTTTCAAAATATGTGTACATGGAGTTGTATATAACGTTCTCAAAAATTTTGGACAAGACGGAAATTTTTGCAATGGGTCTATAGTTTTTCATATTCGTTTTGTCACCTTTTTTAAGTAAAGGTTTAATAATAACTTTTTTTAAGCTGTTTGGAAATATGCCATCAGCAATACAGAGGTTAATATTGTGAGCTAGTGGCTGTGCTATATCTTCCTTTACATACTTTAGGACCATATTACAAACGCCATCCCAACCAACAGTATTCGTATTTTTTAGATTAGAGATAATTTTTATAATGTAATTTTTCGAAACCGGTGACAAATAAAGATTGTGATGAAAGATTATCAAAAACATTACCATTAATCTTATCAGAATTTATATTATTTTAAATTGTGTCAATAAAGTAATTATCAAATTCATTAGAAATGTCCATAGGGCGTGTAAAAGTCAAATTGTCTCCATTTATAGTCATAATTTGTTCCTGTGGTAAGCACGTTATAGATTTATTAATAACTTGCCAAGCGGCTTTAGATTTATTCTGAGAAGAGCTTATAAAATAATTGTTTTGGGCTTTCTGAGTCAATTTTATAACTTTTTTATAGAGAGTGGAGTATTTCCTTAGATTATTCTTATTTGTTGAGCTAGGGTCAAATCGATATTTCCAAAGTAAATGTCTTTGTTTCTGGCTACATATCTTTATCCCTCGAGATATCCACTTAGTTTTTCTATTTAATTTGATAGTTACTATCTTTTCTGGAAAACATAATTTATATAACAATAAGAAATCGTCAATGAAGGCATCAAAAGACACGTTTCCATCTTTAGCATTAAAGACTACAACGAAAGATAAACTGCCTAGGAGATTTTTAAATTTAATCAAAGTATCTTCCGAGTAATCTTTCTTTTTACATTTCCAAAGTTGTAATTTGCAAGGTATTTTTATGGGCACTTTCAGTATTTGACATGTGTGATCCGAGAGGGCTAGATCTAAGATTTCAGCTTTACAGCCCCTTTTGTAACTATGTGCAAAATTATCGATGCAGGTATTACTACTGAGTCTTGTTGGTTTGTAAAGTGCTAGTTTTAGATTATATTGTAAGAGAAAATATTCCAATTCTAGAGTAATTTTATTTCTCTTTAATACGTCAATGTTAAAAGCTCCTGCAAGAATAATGTTTTTATTCGTCCCAGAAGTAAGCCTTTTGAGTATATTGTCCAATTTTTCATAAAATAATACATAATTATGTTTAGGTACCCTGTATATAGAAATAATAATAATGTTATAAGATATTAGTTCTGCCGCATTTATTAAAAAACCAACCACAAATGGTGTTATTTGCTGACGATACTTCCATAATTTTTAAGATAAATAGACGTGCATCAAATCTTGACGACGTAAATAACGCCCTACTGCAAGTGCAAAATTGGTTCACTGCTAATAATTTAGTATTAAATGGGAAAAAAACTAAATTCATAAGATTTGCTTTACCGAATGTTAAAAGTAGTGATTGTGACATAGTATTGAATAAAGAGAAACTAGAATTTGTCGATAAAACTGTTTTCCTGGGGATAACGCTCGACTCAAGGATGCAATGGGGTCCTCATATAACATCTCTTGCAAGACGGCTAAGTTCAGCAGCATATGCTGTAAGAACAATCCGTCAATTTACTAATGTAGATACCGCGAGACTGGTCTATTTCAGTTATTTTCATAGTATCATGTCTTACGGTATTTT
The DNA here is from genome assembly GCA_947507525.1 of Apamea epomidion. NCBI lineage: Eukaryota > Metazoa > Arthropoda > Insecta > Lepidoptera > Noctuidae > Apamea > Apamea epomidion. The sequence continues at coordinate 7,233,686 of OX382238.1, read as the reverse complement.
ACTATGGGGACGGGCTGCAGATATTGAGTCCATTTTTATTCTGCAGAAAAGAGCCATCAGAGCAATATATGGCCTACGCAGGCGCGATTCTCTAAGGGAACTGTTTAAAAATATTAATATCATGACGGTACCTTGTCAATATATCTATGAAAACATCATGTACGTAAGGAAAAATTTAAATCTTTTCAGTAAAAGAGGTGACAGACACGCCTATAGAACCAGAAATAGGGACCAATTAGTTCAACCAGGTTTCAGACTGGCTAAAGTAGACTCTTCCTTCATGGGGTACTGTTTAAAATGTTATAATAAAATACCTCCCCACATACTCCAACTCAATGAAACGAAATTCAAATCTTGCATAAAACGCACACTATGCAGCCAAGCATATTATAAGTTGGGGGATTCCATCGCTGACAAAAATGCTTGGCTAAACGCTGGTCCTGCTCCACAGGACGCATAAATAAATTGATTGGCATTTGAAAATACTTCACACACGCCTACCCAACCTACATACTGTTGGAGCTGCTGAAGATTCTAAAATACTATGTTTGCATTATATAAATTCAATCTCCTAGTATTGTATAATTGCATAGAACGTATGTGAGTACTATGTTACATACTACAAAGCTACCATTTACTGGGTACGTCTTTCATTGACTTGAATATGCCTTGGCGGATGAGAGTATGTCATGCTCACTCTAATGTCTCGCTGATGGTGGCACATGTGTTGGATCATTTAGCTCCCTTCAAAATGGTTGAGCTGAATGGTGCTAATCTATGCGTCATGTTCGTGAACGGGCGCAGTCAGTAGGGACTGGTCAACTCTTTGCTGCCATGGCTTATTTTGATTTAAATTAATATTTGAATTGTTTTTTTTTTATCTTTTCATTACGGACGCTTTTAACGTTCTGCATCGTTCTCACATGCATAATTTTGAACATGAATGATGTAACCAATACTTTGTAACAATATTATTATGATTTAAAAGAGTGTCCATGGAGTTTCTTGTCCGTTCTTCTCCATAGGTACCTACTACGCTTTGGAATGGGCAACTAGCTTCATCTTTTTGACTGACCGACCTTGACAATTCAAAAGTGCCTGTAATTGGTTTATTTGAAATAAATAGTTTGAGTTTGAGTTCGACAGCGCAACATTCAAATAATCCTGAAATCGATTGTTTGGCTGCGTCAGTTAGTATTCGATATTGCAGTCCTGCTCTGACAAAGATACATGTACCTCCTCGTTTCGTATTTCTTGAATAGTAAGCAGCTAGATAGAAGTTGGGTATATACATTAGATCCTCATTGCCTGATTCCATAAAATGTTCTGTAATGCATATAACATCTATAATAGTTCCCTTATTGAATCATTCCTCTAGTTTAACTAAAAGTATATCAGATTTGTTCGCTAGACCTGCTATATTTTGATGGAGAATATTGAGACAGTTATAGAAAAAACTGAGAATCATTTGTTGTCTGTGTGACTGGTAAAGCATTCATTTCATTTTTCTGAAAACAATCAACCTTTAAGGGTGCAGCATTCAGGGCACTTATGTCTAAGACGAGATCTTGAAGATCTGATATGACAGTATATAAGCCTTTATTGTTCAAAGTGCCATAACGATAGCTGTATGTGTCGGAAGTATAGGGCAGATTTAACTTTGAGTCCAAGATATATGCGTATTTATATGTTTCCGCATCCATGCAAAGCAGATTATTGAACGTTTCAATTCGGCTGTTAAACATTATATTACTGTTTACCATAAATTTAAACGTTGGTAAACATAGTATAAAGTTTGTGTGTTTCAATATAACAAATTTTTCGCGTATAAGCGATACAAGTTCAATATAATTATACGTTTTCCTAAAATGTACTTCGCCAATATAAATAATACAATAGTCATTATATGTAAAGTTTCGTACTTTTTCGTCAATATTATCTAATAAATGGTTCAGACTACAGTTCGGCTTGCGATAATGGCATATTTCAAAATTACATAATTGCGTTCTCTGAGTGATCTTGTATATTCTGTTGGAAGTTTCACAACTAAGTAGACATATTTTGTGTTTTGAAGATAAAACATTTTGATTTCTATGAGGTATTCTTTCTTGAGAAATGCTTGAGTGACATAGGTTGTTATCTTCGCTTTTGTTCGTCAAAATCGCGTCTGTAGGTGTACAGTCTGTGCTCATGTTTTCCACAGTTTGTGTCTGCTTTGTTTTTGTGGAATTATTTGTATTTTTCCTTGGGGTTTGTTTTTTCTGTTTTACTGGACTATAAGTGATCTTCTTGTAAATATCATTTTTCTTTATTAAGTCACCGTTAGCCTGCCTCAAATTTTTATTTTCTAACGATAATAGTTCAATTTCAATGTGTGCACTATTTAATTGAGCCGTTAGTTTTTCGATCTCATCTTTTAATTTTGATAGTTGATCGTCTTCATCCTCGGATATGTCTGGCATACTATTCGAGGTGGTACAATCTAGTGTTTGTGAAATTATATCACTGTCATCATTGTTTGGCTCTGATCTAGTGCGGGTATGACGGAAAGTTATGTTCTCCAAGAAGTTCATGATACTAATATTTGATATTCTAAATATAGATCACAAAAACAAATCTCAACTTTAGTCGGAATCGAACTCGGGTCACGATGATTACTTCTTTGTCGGCGAGCGTAGTACCGTTGCGCCAAATGTACAGTACTTAAAGTGTCTAAATTTTCGACCGTATGTTGGCGTCGTAGGTTTACTCCAAAGTCAACAGATGTCGTTGTTTCGCAGCAACTAACACAACTAATTATTTATTTGTGTTGTTAACACTATTATGGGTGAGGCAACACTAAATACAATTAAATTCCTCAGATTTGCGCTAGATGGTGTTGAAATCGCATCAATAACTTCGTACGGATCCGAGATGAGAAACATCAGAAAATATCTTTCTAAAATACAAATATTGACAGGTTTTTCAACAGGTGTTTTAACACTGCACTTAAATATGGTCTATGTGTAAACAAATCACTTGTTATAGCTTGTTTTGTTCTTAAAAGTCATATTAGTAGTCACCGTTCTGATAGTTTTTATTTTACGTTTTTGTTTAGAAATAGTCATCAAACACTGTTAATAACACTGTCACAGCAAGTTTGTGTGTCCAGATTCACTTTATGCAGTTTTTATGGTCCAAAGACTAATTACACTACTTTTCGGAATACTTTTAACGGGAGCACAACACAATTTAATCAAAAAATGTGGAACGCTTCACGATTCGCCTACGCCTTCACGCGCTTCACGATTCGCCTACGCCTCATGCACGTGATTTCATAAATATAGCCCGACAGCGGTTGAATACTAATAATGACTTAGCAGATTATGTCGATTCTAAAAGACTTAACCGAAATAGAGTTTCTTTTCAAAACATTAATGTTATTCAGGACAATGTTAATGTTTTTCCAGTCCTCATAGCTGAAGAATTGACTTTATTCGTAGTACTATACTGCAGTTTACAGTACACTACATTTTAATTAGTTAGTATTAATAGATTCCAGTGATTACTAATAGTTTATTGTCAGTGATGACTAAAAATCGTCAATTATAGCTGTTATGAATAGTTTATTATCAATAATTATTAAAAATAGTCCAATTATTTGTTTTAGTTCATTTTTCACAATAAATAATTCACAACGAAAAACTTGTTTTTCTCTTGACTCCCTGAACAGAATTTGGAGCGCTTCGGCTTATGGAACAAAATGCACTATGTGTTCATTATGGGCAGCACTTGGTCCAACATCCATACATAGATTGTCAATGTCCTTTCTTTAATAGATTTTCAACTTTATCTCTAAAACATTAAGGTTCAACGTTGGAAAATTTTACAGTTTCGGGTAGCTTGATGTGCTGGGGTTTGTACCTATAATTAAGATATTCTTCACTTGTCTTGTGGATGGTCTGTTTCTTTTAGTATAAATCGAATGCCAAAATTACCTATCTCATGAAAAACTCAACGTTTGTTGTAATGTGGGTTCATTACAACAAACGTTGAGTTTTTCATTATTTTCGTTATTTTGTTTATTAACATATTATTACCGTTTTATCGTTCATATATTATGAAGGCAGGAAATGCCTGAATGAATCATATTTGTAAAAGCATTACTTGGAAATAAATTAAATACACCACCAATAATAATTTTAAAATTAATCATTACAGACGGAATGATTGAATTTCGATTTTCGACAAATTGTCTGATTTCCAATTATGAACGATTTGCTGTAAGCTAATTAATTATTTCACGTGGTAAAAATATGATTAAAAGTTTGGCATTTCTTTTCCACTGTCTGCGGTCTGCGTGGTCCGTCCCGTCAAGAGGATGAGTCAGCAGCAGAGTTCTGCAATTATTTTGACTTTTATTAGGTAGTAAAAGTCAAAATGATTTGTGTTTAAAGAAATTTATTCTCATAAAAGACTACAGTCACTTACATGAGAACTACAATAATAATAGTGCTTAATACTAGAATTTTCGTCGTTGTTTTTTTGTAGAAGCAGGTACTTCTATAATGCATCCAGTAGTACTTGGCTACTATTGGAGTACTTATCATCGATATTTTTCGACATGTCGAGCAAGTTGTACTTTGAATACATTATAGGAGCTTACATTTTTAATGGACGACGGTAGTTGATTGTAAATATCTGCGCCTGCATAGGTAAACATTGTTTTGCCGAGCTTCGTTCTTGTCTTGGGTAGAACTAAAAAACTCGCTCGGCGTGAACTTCGCTGTGTTTGTTGTTTCAACCGTACAAAGGATAAGTTAGTATGGAGAGATTTATTTAATATTTTTCGGACTAGCATGCAAGTATGATAAATATATAATTGTTTTATATTCATTAGTTTTGTTTGTTCGTATATTTTGTAAGTAGGTGTTAAGAATTGATAATGAAAGAGTATCTTTATAATTTTATTTTGCATAATTTGGAGATCGGCTAGACTAGTTTTGGTGGCATTGCCCCAGATTTCGATCAGGTATAGCAGGTGTGGTTTCACAAGGGAGTTATATATGGAGTAGCGGACCCGACGCGACATGCACCGGACGATGCGTCGAAGTGATCCAATAAGTGATGACAATTTTGTTTTGATGTGTTCAATCTGTGCCTTCCACGTCAGGGCGCTATCCATTCGTAAGCCAAGATACTTTTCGCAGTTTTTCTTTTGCAGGGGTACATTATTTATTTGTAATGGCTGATGGGGTGGGATATTTTTGTTTTTAGCTTTAAAAATGACGTAGCAGGTTTTCGAGGTGTTAATTGTTAAGAGATTATATTGGAACCACGAGAATAGCTTGTTGAGGTCTTCCTGTGCTTTTGTAATTAAGTCTTGTATAGAGGAGCCGAAGTAAAAAAGGCATGTATCATCCGCGTACAGAGCAACATGACCATGTAGGCCTAATTCGTGTATATTATTAATATAAATTGCGAAAAGTAACGGGGCCAGTAATGACCCTTGAGGAACCCCACATTGGATTGGTAATTATTGACTTTGAGCGTTTCCTAATTTGACTACTTGGTATCTGTTTCTTAGATATGATCGGATTATCTCCAGTGCCGGACCTTTGATGTTGATTCTTTCTAATTTTTTTATTAGCAATTTATGAGTGACTGTATCAAATGCTTTTTTTAGATCAATATATACGCCAAGCACAATATTTTTTTTATCTATATTTGACTTTATTTTGGTGACTAGGTCTATAGTAGCTGCAAGAGTGTTGCTTCTGGGTCGAAAACCGTACTGTCATTCGAAAAAAAAGTTAATATCATTGAGGTATTTTTCTATGCGTTTATGTTGAGCTTTTTCCAGAACCTTGGAAAGTACAGGGAGTACTGAGATTGGTCTGTAGTTTCCGGGGTCAGTTTTAGAGCCTGATTTATAAATTGGAGTTGCTTTTGCTATTTTTAGGGCCATTTAGTAATATTTTGTTGAAGCATGTGGTTAGGTTACTGACAATAAGGTGTTTAATACTCTTGATGGTTTTGGTGTTGATACCATCTAAGCCTGCACTGGAGTTTGAGTCAAGATTATTGATTATTTCTATTATTTCGGCGTTAGTACATGGTTCGAGAGTGGATAATTCGGAGGTAAATAAGGAATGGGGAAGGGCTTGGGTAAGGTTGTCGTGAAAATTCTTGGGGATATCAGTGGCTAGGATGGAGCCTATGGTGGAGAAGTATCGGTTGAATTCTTCACAGATCTCTCTTAAGTCACTTATTTGTTTGGATCTTACTATAAGCTTCGGGGGGATACTGCTTTGTTTAATTTTGTTGTTGGCCAGGTGGTTTACCAAGTTCCACATCTTTTTCGGCTTGTTGATACATTGAGTGAATTGATTACAGTAGTAGCTGTCCTTTGTGTCTCGAATTAGTTGTGTTACGCTGTCCTTGATTGATTTAAAATCTTTTTGTGTTATTTCATTTTCCGGTTGTTGTTTTAGTTCTGACCATAGGTAGTTTCTTCGATTAATGCCATGAATTATGTCTTTACTTATCCAATCGTTTTGGGGCAGGTTTAGTATTTTTGTTTTGGTTACTTTGCAGTCGTTAATATGGTTTTTTAGGGTATTTTCTAGTTCTATATATTCCGTACTGGTTTCACTAAGGTCCACTTTTTCAAGCGAAGCATACAATTTGATGTAGTCGATGGCATCGTATTTGGAATATGTTTTTGCAGGTGGTTTTATTTTCTTTAGCTCAACATAGATCTGTTTGTGGTCCGACATTTCGGCACATAAATAGGTATTTATGTACCGAACGTGATGATTATCGCACTTCCTCCCAACGCTTTCGACTTTAGCTTTTTATTTTTACTGTAATTTGAACGATTTGCTTTAATTTGTACTGTATTTATACTGATTTTAAAAGTTACAATATATTTAAAGATCATTGGGCACCGTTGTATGGAAACTATACCCACGCTGTACAGAAATAAAATAGTGTGAAATAGAAAAATTATTGTCTCTAGTTTACGATAGTATGGGTTGCATTAATGTGGGTACTGTAGAAGATATTAGGATGGCTAAATGATACTGCTGCTTATAAAATCAAATTAAATATAATATCTGGACCAAAGGTTTGGTAATACAAAGGAGCGAGAGAGCACACGCGATGACCGTTAATCGTGTACTGAATGCTCGACTAATATCAATTAGTGAACTGAGGTTCCTGTTCAGGATAAAGCGGGAGGAAACGCCAGGGTGTCACCACTGTGGGGATCGCCCGGAGGACACGGTAGAGCATACGGTGGAGGTCTGCCCGGCTTGGGCAGGGCCCCGCCGTGTCCTCGTGGCGGCGATCGGCGGCGGTGACCTCTCGCGTCCGGCCCTCATCCAGGCCATGGTACGGAGCGAGAGTGAATGGTAGGCCGTCACCTCCTTCTGCGAAGCAGTAATGCTCGCGAAGGAGGAGGCGGAGCGCGTGAGGGAGAGGCAATCGCTGCACCCTCGCGCGCCTAGCCGCCGCAGGAGATGCCCTGGACGGGAGTCAACAGCCGACTCCCGGCCACCGTAGGCGCGGGCTTGCGGGCGGCGAGCTATGGGCAGCTCGCCGCCCGGTAAGGACCAGGCCCGGGTCGACGGCGCGTTGTGTTCCACGCGCGCCTCAAAGAGCTGTCAGTACGAACTGACGGGGTCCGCTAGGGCCGATGCCGCCGGGGCTGCGGGTTGTTCGAAAGAGATACCGTGGCCCCTGGCGCAGGCAACTGAAGGAACACGGGTGGGTTTTAGTCAGTAAAAGTCTGACACTCTCTTCTGCTCCGCCCAGAGCGGGAAAAAAAAAAGGTAAAAATGCACGAATAAGCGTTAGTGCATTATTAGTGTATGGTTTCACCGTACAGGTACTATCTGTTAGGTAAAACAAATAGTAATAGGATGTGTATGCCCATGTGACGAACATGGAGGACGCTTATAATAAAACCTCTATGTACTAAATACCCGTGCTTGCAAACTAATAAATATTTTCATTTTATCATCTGCCTAGCCGACCCCAACATAATTGGGACCAACTATGTTGGGGTCGGCTTCTAGTCTTCCATGGAGCATCTCTTTTTACATGGAGCGAGTGTCTATCCGATCCACAACCCAGTTACTGGGTAATAAGATTTCATTTTTGGTACATTTATGGCAGAGGCCATTGGAACTCAGCCATGGTCATTTACTGATATATCTAGTGATATCATTATCAAGCATCTAATTAAACTCAAAGTTTTATTCTACAATCATTGGAGATAAAAAACTGACCAACTTACTTTAGTTGCGAAGCCCCATCTGTACATCATATCACACAGATAGGACAGTACCTACGAGAGCTAAATATAATAACGTTACTACGTAATAAAGTGAAACACACGACGTCCGCTGTCCCGGACTTTATATTTATGAACACTTGTGTGTCCGGCACTAAGCAGACTTAGGACGCTATTACGATACCGCTTGCCCACAAGAAAATATTAGGAAAGACTGCGATGAGCGAAATATTCTTCGAACAATTGAAAGTAGGAAGTAGGTAATAGTATTACAATATGACACAACTGAGATGTGCCTTCGGAAAAATAGTCATGACTTTTAAACTAGTTCGAATTTTAAAACGAAATAAGGTCGTAATTGACAGATTCAACGTTGAGCATAATCAGCCTACAACGTTCCCACTGTTGGGACCCAGGCCTCCTCTCTATGAGAAGGAGTTTCTCGGGCTGGTCTAGAACGAAATTATCGCAAAATTATTGTTAATTAATTAATGTTAATTGTCAAGCGCGTGAAAACAGCTGTGATTGGTTGAATGATTTATCAACGGTGCACGCACGCTTGATAATTTTCTCTCTCTTCGATAAATTGGCCCTTAGTCGTTTGATTTGGTACGCCGACGGAACCTTCAAGTTGTGTTACTCGTACTATCTGAAGGCCATTTTCGTAATTTAAAACGTTCAAAATATAGTCGCAGTCTCATCTCGGCGACAAACAAATGGCAAAGACTTGTCAAAAATGTAGGAAAATTAGAAGTATTTTTGACAGATTGAGATCAGACTGTGAGCGTTCTTCAAAATTACGAGAATTGCCCCTCTGTTTCTAATGCCTGATTCTTACATACAAAGCATTGACCGTTCTAAGTTCTAAAATACAAGATTAGGACTCTTGTATTTCTACCGTTAAGAACGCTTGTCTAAAGTAGAAACCCTTTCATCTGTAGAGGCTTCCCTCAAAGGTAAGATTACCTTTAGACTTTTTTTACAGGATTAGTTAGGTACAAAGGCTACGATTGGTAAAACGACGGATAAGTTTTAGGATTTCTAAAAAAAGGTTCGGTCGTTTTAAGTGTTAAAACCGATGAAAGGCTTACATCGGTTTTAAAATTTTGTCATTAAAAAAATCATAGCAAAAATGCTTAATTCTGCGTCTTCTTGCAGCATTTTCACAGTTGCATGAACTGATCTGTGTATTATTCGAAAATATAAACTAACCTATGGTAACTCACCTGTTTAAGTTACCTTTATAAATTCCAAGCAAGCTAAAAGCATAAGTTTAATCACTCTATAATGTTCTCAATGCTGGGACACATGCCTCTTCTCTGCGAGAGGGAGTGGGCTATAATTTATCACGCGGGCCCAGTGCGGATTGGTAGATGTCACATGACTTCGAATTTTTGCTTCACGATGTTTTCCTTCACCGTTTTGAGCGCAGTGGTGATGAAATTATTTACACAAAGTAAATTGCCTGTCTGGGTTCTAACCCACAACCTACCACTTGTAAGTCGGCGCCATTACCACTGAGCCACCACGGCTCTCAACTACTGCTCCGAGCAACGTAAATTACATTTAAACTCCGAAAAACATAACAAGCAAATGGAATGGAATTTCAACCAAAATTACTTTCTACCTGAATAGATTATTTCGTTCCCTAGCCAAAACTACAAAGCCGAAAATAGAGAAAGCGAGGAAATCTCTTGCATTTTAAACTACGCATTACCCGCAGTAATGAGGGAATAAAACGAGTAGTTCATAATAACTCCACGGGTCCACGGAATACTACAGTCGGTCGGCAAATTGCCTCATTACACTTAAAAACATAATTCCTTCGTTGTTGGTTGAAATTTTGAATTGCGACATTTATTCTTTTGCATATTTTGGGTGTATTACTCTGGGTAAATACGCTGACTGTTTGGTTGAAGCCTTTATAAGAGCTCGCTATGGGTTTGGTCAAGTGGACAAACCTCTGTGAATGTTAGAGTTTTCAAAGTAGGTAGCGTCCAGTATTCAGTGGTATTCAAATTGTAATGATTTTGCCGAGATGGTTCACTAATGGGTTCAATTTCTGTTTATACATTCATTAACGAAAAATTACGTCAGATTTAATCACAATCTGAATTTGCCATAAAACTTGAAGACAAAATTACAAAATGCCCCATTTTGTAATTTTGTCTTCAAGTTTTAAGCTTTTAAGCTCAAGTAATTGTTGCCCCTAACTTAAAGGACAATAAAAACAGAATACTTCATGTTTGTTTGTACCTATCTTGTTTCAGAAAGTTAAAACCAACTTTATTTTTAATCAAACGACTTTGTCACTGAGATAATAAAAATCCAGTCCTCAATTTCAGGGTAACCATTTTCTTATTTACTTCCAATATTGTGGGAAGCTAAATTGAGATTTATAGCTTCACAGACAAGGACGGAAATTGCGTAGGGTGACTTAATTCTGGAGGTATTGTTTTATTTTGATGAAGTGGGACGGATAGATAAACAGGCGAATGCCGCGGTTGATTTGATGCAAGATATACCGAATATATGGTGGGAGAGATAGGGAAATATAGGTTCAGTTAGTGGTTACGCTACTTTTATTGTCCTGAAGTTGTTATCGTGTCCTCTAGAAGAGGGATGTCAGTGTTTGTGAGCAGATGATTTTGGGGAATAACAGACATTGTGGCAGGGGCTTTTTCAAGAGCTAAATAAGGATAAGGCAAAAGTTCTCATAGCCCTGGGCGCTTTAAACGTTATGGCAAGACAAACGTTGCACTCTGCCCTTGACGATGTCCAATCAATCATTGGTTTTTCTTCGTCCAAATGCTCAAAACCTACCGGTATAACGTAGGCTCTTACTTAGTTCGATATACTGTAATAAAGTATCAACTAGTACATGGGGTATTGTGACTGTTAGTGGCGGCCTTATATATTGTTTTTCACAAGGTACTTATGAAGTTCTTCTTTTAAAAAATGTGCAACATTCGATTATCGACTTTCAGTTGTTTTTTTTATTCAGCTTAGACAAGAAAGATGGATACTTCGAAAATTCGAGTTAATTTTGAATACGAGTTCCGACGCGGAACTAACGCGGCAAAAACTGCTCGCAATATCAATGTTGCGTTTGGAGAGGGGACTGCTAATGAACGCACCATGCGATTTTGCTTCAAACGCTTTCGTGATGGAAAAGCAAAGCTTACCAATAAAAAGGTAATGGTAACTGTTTGGTGGTCTCAGCATGGGGTTATTCACTATAGCTTTCTCCGATCTGGTCAAGCAATAACGGCAGATGTCTACTGTGCCGAACTTCGAACAATGATAGCAAAACTAGCAGTGAAACAGCCCCGACTCATGAATCGATCTTCACCATTATTGCTCCATGATAACGCGAGACCTCATACAGCACGAGAAACCGTTTTAACTCTACAGGAACTGCAATTAGAAACCATTCTTCATCCTCCGTATTCGCCAGACCTTGCTCCAACGGACTACCATTATTTTCGTGATTTGGACAATTTTCTACGTGATAAAAAGTTTTCTTCTCAGAAGGCAGTACAAAATGCTTTCACACAGTTTGTCGAATCTAGATCACGAGAGTTCTATCACAAAGGCATAAATGACCTTCCTATTAGATGGCAGCAATGTATAGATAATAATGGTAATTATTTTGATTAAATAAATATGATAAATTAAAAAAAAAAACAATTTCAATTTTTCAGGACAAATCGGCAATTTCATCCTTTAACCCCTAATATTAAGTTGCAGTTGTAGTAACCTGAGGGGGCCAAACGCCTCCTGCCGGAGGCTTTACGCGGGGGTCGTGCGGTCCATGGCCCTATATGGGGCCCTGGTGTGGGCGCGTTCACTGCGGCTGCGAGCCGCACACGACCTGAACGCGCCCCAAAAGGTGGTAGCCGTAAGGCTAATCCGGGGGTACCGCACGATCTCGGGCGAGGCAGCAAGCCTACTTGCCGGACTGCCACCATGGGATCTGGAGGCGATAGTCCTCGTGCGCCTGTATGACTGGCGCGCGGAGGCACTACGTCGGGGGGAAACTCCGCACCCGCGACAAATCGCGGCGGAGCGGACGCCACGATAGCGGCGGTAAGACTCCTCTTTGAGGAGTGGTTAGAGAGGCGTCACGGCGTTCTCACCTACAGCCTGACGCAAGTCCTCTCCGGACACGGATGTTTCGGGAGGTTCCTGCACATAATCAGGCGGGAGGAGACGCCCGGGTGTCATCACTGCGAGGATCGCCCAGAGGACACGGTGGAGCATACGGTAGAGGTCTGCCCCGCTTGGGCAGAGCACCGCCGTGTCCTCGTAGAGGCGATCGGCAGCGGCGGCGACCTCTCGCGTCCGGCCCTGGTTCAAGCCATGGTCCGGGGCGAGAGGGAGTGGGAGGCGGTCACCTCCTTCTGCGAAGCAGTCATGCTAGCGAAGGAGGTGGCGGGATGGGCGAGGGAGAGATCCTCACGCCTCAGCCGCCGCGGGAGACGCTCCGGGCGTCGGGAGCCGCGTGACGACTCCCGGCTACCGTAGGCGCGGGCCTGCGGGCGGAGAGCAATGGGTAGCTCTCTGTCCGATCAGGACCAGGCCCGTGCCGGACGGCGCGTATGTGTTCCACGCGCGCCTCAAAGAGATGTCAGCGTAGTTGACGGGGCCCGACTGCCGGGGTAGCGGGATCGTCCGAAAGGGTTACCGCTGCCCTGGTACATAAAGGGCTAAGGAAGGAACACGGGTGGGTTTTAGTCAGTAAGAGTCTGGCACTCCCTTCTACTCCACCTAGAGCGGGAGGGGTCATTTGATGATTTCCCATCCTCAAAAAAAAAAAAAAACCCCTAATAATAAATTGTGCACAAATCCTACTTCCTACTAATATTATAAACGTGAACGTTGTATGGATGGATGGATGGATGGATGTTTGGATGTTTCGTTTGGATGGATGGTGTTTTACTCTTTCACGCAAAAACTACTGAACGTATTTGGATGAAATTTGACACACAGATGGTTTATTACCAGGATTAACATATGGGATACTTTTTATCTAGATATCCTCACGGGATTAAAAAACTTGTGCGGGTGAAACCGCAGGGCGCAGCTAGTAAATAGATATACATATTAGGTTAATTTGGATTAAAATAATTTCAATTTTATTTTCATATTGTGAATTCTAATACTTTGAGAATTTATTATAATAATAAACAAAAAACGTCTACGTACTGTAGGACCCGATTACATTGATGCAAGCATCGCCACAAGAACCGGTCCTACATTGAAAATATTTATCGGAACACAAATGATTTAGTTCCAGACTTTCCGCCACCTTTGACATCCCTTTAAGAAAGATAAAGAGAGCTCGCAAGTTACATCAAAAATTATTCCATCTATCTTTTACTAGCTTCTTCCCGCGATTTCGTCCACGTAAAATTTCTTGCTCCTCCGACCCACCCCATCGCATCGCATCGCTTGCCTGCACCTCTTCGTTTTCGTTAAGTGTTCTTTCTTATTTTTTTTTTGCTCGACTCCTAAGAATACAAGCGTGATGTTAAATAAAAACTATAGTCTTCCTCAAGAATTGGGCATTCAAATGCAAAAATATTTTTTTAAATCCGATTGGTAGTTGCGAAGATTAGCGCGTTCAAACAAACTCACCAACAAAAAAACAAACAAACTCGTCAGCTTTATTATTATGTAGTATTGATATAAAATACGAGCCAAGAGTTCCATTTGGACCTATTATCAAAATTATAAATCATCTTTATCTTGTGTTCCGTCGATTTCCTCTTCCCATTGTTTGTAAAGATCGACGCTTTGTCGACTATGAAATGGTTGGGATTTCCTTAAATAACCCAGGCTAAAGGAAATTCAACCTTAACTTGACGAAAATTCAGTCTAAACTATGTTTTGTGTGTTCAACATGTTTGTGGCGACACCCGCACCTAAATGCTCGAATTCGGCGAGAAGTGTTTTATGACGTATGCCAATAGATTGATAACTATAGGGATGCGGTCACACCACACCCATACGGGACAGACCCTTTGAAGGGTTTTATTATTTTATATTGAACGTGAAATCGAAAACATCAATGTAAAACTTATCTAATAAAACCATCCTAAACTGCTAAATATTTTTTTTAAATTCCTGAATTGGCCTGCTCTTGATCTAGATCACGCATGATGGAAAGCGACGGATGAGGCCTATGATGAAGTAGGTACCTAAATAAAGGAGGAAACTCCGATGCCTATTTATACAATTATCACGTGCATCAATCTTCCATAATTATAATGTTGTGGTTTATAATAATTATCATGCGGATTAGATTCTTATTTCCATATCAGCGCTAAATCTTGTTTGAACATGTTTATTATCTACCATAAGGGGAAATTCCACTGATGATCACAGCCAGTATTACAATGAAAAAATAAAAACACGAGTCTTCAACGGGGATCTCCCAAAACACAAGAATGTTGTAGGTATTAACGATTTACGTACCTACGAGTATAAGTATCTAAATATATTTAAAAAATATTTATTTATATAATACTTCAAGCACATAAATGTACAGAGGTGATGCCAGGCAACCTTTGGGTGATGCAGAGACGGACTAACAGTGGTAGGGTGCAATTAGGTAAAATTGAGGAATATATATTTTTTTTAATTGCTGAATCGACCTTCACCTCGATCACGCCTGATGGAAAACGATGGCTGAGGTCTATGATGGAACGAGCGTGCCCAGAAGATGCCTGCTCACTCTTCCTTTGAAGATAGACGGGAACTTTGAACTCTTTTTTTTTTAAAGAGTTTTATTCAAGTAGTGCATATTTTATTTATATAGAAATATACATAGTCACGTTCAGTCTATAAATAATAGTAGGTTAGTTACATATGTAATATTGAATATTGTTTATAATTAAACAGTCGTGACTTGTTCTCAGTCCCTCAGCCAGAAACTGGTTTTGCTTTGCTCTGAGATATTAATACCAACAAGTATAATGATAGACATAAATAGAGGTCTATATTTTACCTACACACGAGTATGGGCAAATTGATAACTGTAGTTCGGTAATATTGAAAGTTAATATAATGTTGAGTTTATGAATCTTAAAATTTACTTTATAACGCGAACCTATTTATAACAGCTCCCGCCACAATCCACGCGCTTCTGGCGGAGGCGTTTCTTACTTTGTTTATCCAGGCATGAGGTCATAACCTGAAGGCCAGTTCTCGTAATTTAAAATGTCCAAAATCTAGTCGCGCAAAATCTCGGCGACAAACAAATGTCAAAAACTTGTCAAAACGTAGGGAAATTAGAGGTATTTTTGACAGATTGACGCTGAGATCAGACTGTGAACGTTCTTAAAATTACGACAATTGCCCCTCTGGTCAAAAGGGGGAGGATATAGCGCGAACCTATTTGTAACCGCTCCCGCCACAATCCACGCGCTTCTGGCGGAAACGCCTCTCGTTCCCGCCCGGCCAATGAGAGCGAGTCGAAGCTGCTAGATCATTCTAGAAGCTTCCTTAAGGAAACATACGACACGCGCCCCTTTTTGACAGAGTCGTGGGACATCCGTCAAGTGGGAGCTGTGCACCGAAACCGTATATATTTTATTACGAGTAACCTTTATCTTTGCCCCGAACCCTATTGTTTATAAAATATATGATTGTGTGTATGTTAAAACTTTAAATATTGTGTTCATTTGTATCCGGAATTGCTTCTTATTTTTTCTTTTGTTTATTCGCTGTAAATGTCCCACTGCTGAGCAAAGGCCTCCCTACTCTCTTTATTGAATTTAGCACCTTATTATGTATTTTAATTTTCGCATGTCAATTTAATGCGAAATGTGTCATTGCACTAATAATGTATGTACTATTTTTTGTGCCGCATATACTGCAAATAAATGACATTGACTTTAACATTGGATGCAATTTTATGTTTCTGTACTTAATTCAGAATTGAGTAGCCAGTGGCGCTTTAAAAAAATGCTAGGTATCAATTTCGTAGTACATTCATTTATATATAGCCACTGATATAATATCAAATAAGGAATAGAGTAGTTGCCTGGGTAAAAAAATTATAATTATATTTGGTCCGTCAGTCAGATTATCGCAAAATAATGGACACGTATTTTTTCTTTTGTCAATCAAACAAAAAATTACAAAGAAAAGTGCGTCAAAATTTGGGAGTGGGGGGTCGTGACGTCACTTGCTTGCAAAAGTGTCGCAAGCAAGTTACGTCACGCGGAACTTTAACGGATGATATCTTCATCATTTTTTATATAATTGACAAAAGAAAAAATACGGGTTCAATATTTTTTGATAATCTAACTGACGGACTAATTAGATTTTTTTAGGAAAATAGCCTATTGTGGATTTCAGACAAAATCTATTATTATTTTTACACTGCTTTTGTTCTACCTTATTTAAATGATTTAAATTAAAACTATAGCGTTAGAATTCTTTTCTTTTCTATTGCCAACATAAAACTTTAATGCAAGAAGGACTATAGCTATTTGCTGGTCTCTGTGGCGATCTCTTTAATCTTGTCCAAGCTACTTAATAGCTACAAAAAGTACTTATTCGACCAGTAACACTGCAGTGCGATCCAAAAAACTACGCCTATTAAAATAGCTGCACTATCTATCGAAAAACGCAACGTTTGTAAAAGTTTTATGTGTAAAAAATGCAAAATGGAAACATGTTTTCTATTTTAAATTGTTTGTGTGTTTTATTTATTAGAATGAACACTGGAAAGGGTTTATAATAATAGTCTTTTTATAATACTATTATAAAAACTATATGTGCATAGATTGCATGGTGACAAAAGTCAAATATACGATTACTAAAGGCAGAACCGCGAAGTACCTAAGATACTTGCGGAAAGACAGTGTCAGTCCGATCCTGAATTACTCATGACTGACAAAATTCAAATATAAATCATACTCACAGATGTCAGTCAAGCTATAAACGCACAGGATTATGGTATTTTGAGGGGAGTTTTATGGTTTTCCTTTATGGGAGTGTAATAAAATGACAACCTTAATAATATTCCGAGAAAAAGTTGCAATCTTGTCAAGAGATGACCCAACAATGTGAAGTCTTAGGTATCACTTTGCAATTTCTTCGGCAAAATCCATTAGCGTTATGATGTAGTGTTACAAAGATATGCTGGAAGGGACTCCTGGCAAAGTGACAAGTTTTTTTTCCCTTTTTAAGGCCTAGGTATATTAGCATTCTATTATTATTAGATAATATAGTAACAAGTTGGGTGCGTATACGTTTTTCTTGTATGTAAAATGAGCAAGAGGAGTTTGTTTGTTAATAAATGCATGATTCATCTATGAGGACACCTTATAAAAGAAATGAGGTGGCATTCAACAAAGACAATAAAAACTAGACATGATAGAGAAAAAAGAAAAGAAAAAGAGAATAAAAATAATACTAATAAAAAAATAAAAAATAATATAGACATTTATTTTCCTCTTTGCTCACCAATATAACTACTTACGAATCTTGATTACTTCATAATTTCCGGTGGATGTCGTTATCATCAAACTAAGATCAATAATATTCCTGACTGTAAATTTTACTGTAACATTTTCGTCGTGAATATTATTTTAGGAATTTTCTTGGCAACCCGGTTACTACGAAAGTGTCCTTCAAATATTTTTGGATTTAAAACTCATTTCATCTGCCTAGCATTTTTTTATCTTTTCATAGTATCAATACTGATGTTCTAAAGCCAGATAGTTTACAGATGTAATATCGTTTATGTTAATGCCAATTGCCATACTTGAATACCAATCGAGACTGAGCTCTTCTTGGTGAAGGACACTATGGATACTATGTAGATGTGTTGAAAATATGAAATGGTGATCGATTTACGAACTGACCAAGGATTGTACAGACGCTAACACATCAAGCTACTAAAATTTGTCAAATTTCTTTAATAGATTTTCATCTTCATCGCTAAAGCATTAGGTTCAAGGTTGATTGGGAAAATTTGACAGTTTTGGGTAGCTTCACGTGCTGGCGTCTGTACTAATCGGTTGTTTCAACAATCCAAACTCCTAAATCGGCTTAATAGTCAATTCTCACGAATTTACTCGCCAGAACCGGGCATCGTCACTTTCAAATAATATATTTTTTCTATAGGCGACACGCACGAATTTACATTTTTGATTTTAATAGGTTTTCATTTTTATTTATCCTTTTGATTAATTATTCTAGATTTTGTAAATGTGAGGACTTTGTAGGCTTTGTAGAATTTAGATCCTAGACAATTTTTATTTTATCTAGTACCTACCTGGTACTTGTTGACAGGCCTACGCTGTCCTCCCATACTTACTGTAATTTGAAAACATTGTAAAAGCCAATTATTTGTAAAAGCGTAACCGTGGAGTTTCTTGCCGGCTCTTCTCCATAGAAAACGACCAATTGGAACTGTGCACCTAGGTTCTGACGTTTCATAGGTGCCTATGTTGGTTTATGTGAAATAAAATATTTTGATTTTGGCACAATGAAGTGAAGAAAAGAGTTTTATAATATTTGACTCTTATCAGGATCTAATATGTCCCTAAATTACGATGTGTTACTGTACCTCTATGCATATTTTACAGATTGCCACCAAGTTTTTTACATTACGACGCATATTTATGTCCTCTTCCAGTTGTGTGCCACAGCTACGTTTCATATGCTACAATTTGTCGCCTCATGGACACATTAAAAGGAATATCATTTCACTAATGGAGCTTTGTTTATACGTATGTTGGTGTAAAAAGTTGGCACAAAAACATCTCTAGCGCTCATTCAATTTGCGGAGGTACTGATGTGCGAAATATCGTCATTACCATACGATTGTTTGAAAGTTCTACGTAAAAAATGTTTATTTCTTAGTTTTGATTCTTGTCTACCCGTTAATGTTTGTTTGCTAGCAAATTGATGTGGTTTTGGGACTATTGTATTATATTGGTTGATTGACTATTTTGGAAGTGACTAAAACTTTATGGGTCCTGTAATATACATGTGATGTGTACTCTGCAAATAACTACACGGAGTATAAATTAATATATAGACGCTATACTAGATTTTTATCTTTCTTGATTTTATTTTAGATTGAACATTAGCTATTATTTCCTACATACTACCTTTTCACCAGACAGACAGACACGAAGAGCGACTTTGTTTTATATAATGTTTAGATAACTAGCTTTTGCACGCCGCTTCGTCCACGTGGAGGTCAGAAATGTTCCCACAGGAACGTACTACCGGGATAAAAAAGTATTTTATATCCCAACACCGTAATTGCGTAACACACAATCAATCACAATCTGAATCATTTTGAAGCATATTGCTAATCCATTGCTTCATAATAATATGTTCGAAAAATTGGTCTGCTCATCAACGTTAATAACGCAATGATTGTTGTTGAACTGTCAAAATGAAACCAATTGCTACTGATAGTGTGTTATGCAATTACCTCGCTAGTCATGGTCTGCCTATGTGCCAAATTTCATCAAAATCCGTTCAGTCATTAGGATGTGAAAAAGGTAAGAGACAGACAGTTACTTTCGCATATATGTAATATTATATCGTTTTGAGTATGGATTGTAGGTTTCATTATATTAAGAATCATCATTGTCACTTGCCTAGCCTTTATATTAAGAATACTAAGTATAAATAAAGTCCGTGGTAATAATGAACTTGTTATATTTACACGACCCCTACTTAGCTAGACAATGCATTAATTAGCCAAACAAAATGCAAGTATTATAATAAAAGACGGATGTCTCCTTAGATCATTTTCTTCGTCGGCATTATCCATATCTAACGTTGCTGTAGCAATGGCTTCCTACATACTACCTATTGGCTTGTTTGTGACAGTTTTAACTATTGTTTCTGCTGGTCCACCTAATGAGAAACCTTTTGGTATGTTTTTATTATTTGTATTTTCTTTTATTACTGAGACATTCATTCTATTGTATATATAGTGATATACATTTAATTATATATTGAATGAATTGCAGAATGTATATTGAAAGTTCCGGACACCTGTCAGTGACTATTGTAGTAGCTAATAAGGATCAAATTCGTAAAGCATGTATTCATTTGTATGAAACTGACAGATGAGAATGCATTCTCAAATCACACATTTAAAATAATGTTTAATTGTTTATCGTTTTATCGTTTATTTAAAATTTGTGACCATTCTTATAGCAATGTCCATAAATATCACTAGGACGCAAAATCAGAGGTAAAACTGTGAAAGTACGTACTATAAAAGAAGAATTTATGTGTTTTAGGAATTTAAACTTTATCAGTTTCTGCCCAGAAACTAACAAAGTTCAGACACAGGCCTCTTCTCTGTGAGAACATTATATAGGCTTGATTATACTCGTACAATCGTGTCCAGCTGACTGGGGTCACTTTCTTCGCCCGAATCATCTTTATCTAACGTAGTCGCTAACTGTTGCAATTTCTTCATACAAACTACCTATTTTATTGTTCGTTGCAGTTTTAAGTATTGATTCTACTACTCCAACTGATGAGAAACCTTTTGGTAAGTTTTCAATAATTGTATCTTTTTCATTACTAATAATTTCTGCACCATTAATAATTTGAGAAAGGGTTGGAGCTTGCAAAGTTCATTCATCATCAGTGTGCGCTAGCCAGCGCCAAATCCTCCTCAATGCTGTCCCCCACCGTCCGACAGTGTGCGCTGGTCTTTAAGTCTACTGTTTCATTGTATGACTTTTTTGTTTTGTCTGTTGCTATTTGAAAATTAGGACAATGATTATCTTTATCGTCTGCCCTTCAGTACTAAGTCTTCATTTTATTTGAGCTTAGACCATCAATATCGTATTTACTTGTGATTTTCCAAGGTAACAACGTGATTGATAAAATTATTACTTGCTATGATCAGAGTACCCTTTGATATTCTGATGATAACAAGTCATTTATTCATTTGTTGAACATAGGTACAATAATAATGATATACAATAATGGTATATATACAAGTAATTATCTGAAGTATTTTAGTTCAGACTCAATGGCTTTACAAATAAACAAAACTGTCATCATAAAATGATTCGCTCCTTTGTGATTCCTACATTCAAATTAATTTATTAAACTTACACATATTTCATAAATATACAAAATAAAATGGCACGAAATTCTAACCAAACCAAAACTCATTAAAAGTTATTATTTCCTCTTCAACATTTCAGATTGCCCTGCCAATGAACAGTATCACAAATGTGATCAGGAGCTCTGTTACAAGTCTTGTGAACATTTGAGACGCCCACCGGCTTGCCCCTCCCTGGACCTTAATTGTTTTAAACCTGCATGTCTATGTGTAAAAGATACCCTGAGGAATTCTGAAGGCAAATGTGTGCCTCACGATATGTGCCGTAAGTTATTTTGTGCCTGCCTGTGTTTCTCATGATGCAGTTGGACTGAATTACTGGGTTCAATTTATTTACCTTCAGTTGCACCGTCTAAACAGTAGCCATTAAGTAATGTGTGCTTCAATTTTATTGCATGCCACATGTAAGAAACTTGCATAGTGTAAATGCAGTTTTAAGATGATATCTCCAGAAAAAACGGTCTGATCTATGCCGTGACCATCAATTTACCCCAAATTGTGATGGTTACTCATACATTTAACGACTTCTCTTTAACAATGTTAATTACCTTGGGAGGATAGGCTTGTGAGATAGTTGACGTAGACGGACCGTGCTCCGGCAGGGGCTCAAAAAATGTCTGTGTATACATTTCATATGAACTCGTTCACACACGTCCGTATCCGGGACGTCGACGGAGCTTCAGTATCGGACCTGTCACGTCCCGGACACGGCCCTGATATGTGTGGATAGACCTTTAACCAGCAATAAGGCTACTTTCAGAGCTAGATATAAAAATATTTGAAATGAGTGCATGCCAGTATGTTTTTTTTTTGTTTCAGCATATTAAGAAGCAACAGCTGCACTCGGAATCTACTAAATAAATCTATTTCTAAACTTATTTTTAACCGAATCGACCGTTTACTTTTTAACCGATTTAAAAAAGGACAAGGTTCTCAATTCGACTGTTTTTTTTTTGTATATGTGTTACGCTACGATATACTGCGCTACGATATCTTCGGCAAACGTGGATCGATTTTTGTAAATAAAAACAATCATTTCATTAGCTTTGTGTGTATTTCTTTACTTAGTACTGAAAACGAGATACATTTTCCGTAAAACGAGATGACGAATTGTCTTGTGTACTCTGCAAACAATTTTAAACTACACACATCAAAAGTGTCTAGGGATCAATTACAGTAAGGGTCAAAAGTGGAGTGACAGTGTCACGAAGCAATATATTGACACTTCTGTTTAACTTACGACCTTCTTCTAATGAGTAATTTCTATACTATAGACACACACTCTCACATTCGTTTGCAACTGATTGTAGTTCATAAATTCAACCATTGGGTTATATGACATGATAGCCTAGCTGTTATCATACGTCGGTAAGCACGTTCATGCGTAGCGAGCGGTGGGTTCGAATCTCACGCGCGGTGATATTTTTTTTATTTTTTTTATAATTACCTACTCGAATAATCACGCTATTGAATATAGTTCCGTATCATGTTCGCCTTGTTCACATAATTCGTTAAACTTTATGATTATACTCACAGAAATCTAAATAAATAAATTATAAGGTAGAAAGATGCAGTTAACTTACTACTCATTATCACCGTGACTAAATAGAACGTTATTCATTATTGGTTGATTGTTATTGTGGATTAGTGACGTGTGTTTAATCTATTAGTGGTGTTGTAGTTCATTTCGAAATGCAAGGAAATTTAAATATTGCGATGAAAGCAGATATTATCGCGCTGCGTAAAAGTAGACTTCATATTATATCACAGATATTTGATGAAACCGGACTGAGTATGAGTATTATGATTTAATTATTGTATCGATTTTTTGTCTAATTAAAGTATAACTGCTGATCCTTTTAGTTATATTTTTAAACATTTTATATTTATGATTTTTTTTAGAAAAAATAAATTAATGGTGAAAATAAAATATAATGTTAAGTATAATAATAATATAATATGTAACATTTCTATTTTCAAAATAATTTTGTTTCAAATTGGTAATATTCGTATTTTGCTAGTAGGATAACAGTACTCTTTTTTTGTTTTAGAGAAATACCTACTGTGAGTCGGAGGGTCAAAAGATGGCCCCAGCTAGTCAGTGAATAATGAAACAAGTGGTTTCATACCTACGAGATATGTTGCCGAATTATTCGACACATCTTTACGAACCGTTCGTCGTGCAAACGAAAACCAGCTTATTGAACTGGTTTTCGTTTTGCCCATATTTGATTGAATAACATAAACAAGAACGTTTACATTTTGCGATACAGAGATGGGAAGCACGAAATGAGAGATCTAATGAGCAGTTGAAGTTGCATGCATGGAAATATGGGAACATTTAAGACAAACATATATAAATAAATAAATATTCTACAACTATCACACAACGCCATCTAGTCCCAAGCTAAGCAGAGCTTGTGTTATGGGTACTAGACAACTGATAAACATACTTATATATTTCTAAATATATAAATATTATAGATAAATTACACCCAGACACAGAACAAATGATCGTGCTCATTACACAAACATTTGTCCTGGGTGGGAATCGAACCCACGACCTCCGGCATAGCAGTCAGGGTCACTAACCACTAGACCAACAGATCAATATTGTTGGATTCATGCGCCAGCGTTTACTTGATAGCATTGATATTAATGGGGGTTATACAAAGAAAAGTATTAAGTTATAAATTACAAATTGATTTTAGTAATATTAAATTAATATTGTGTCATATCCGTAATAAGGATTATTTTGAGGTTTATTTTTCAATCTTCTTTTCGTAATAAAAATGAATACTTAAGCTATAACCGCAATAAGTCCTAATAAATACGATTTGTTAACTTTGACGTCTGCGATAGGCAACCAAAGTTAAAACGAACGTACTGGCAGTAAACAAAAAGTAGTACTACTGCGTAATTTAATTGTATTGTGACAAGGAGTTCAAACTTTTTTTATTTACGTGCTATTTGCTAGTTGAGATTTCTTAGAGTACAGTTACACACACATTAGTAGTTAAAGCACTATATTATTATATAACTAAGATACAATATTTTAAGTCTAAGGGTCGTAGTTCACTGATTACCTGCTTTACTTCAATAATTTGTTCTTTATGAGAAAATAAACTGTTTTGACTAGTAGTTTTTTTTTTTTTTTAGTTTATAAAATTATAACGAATAAACATTTTGAAATCACTTATAAAACATACAATTTTTATTTTAACCCCGTATTACAATAGCAATATAATAATGAAAATAAAATAATGATTACATTATGATTCCTGTTTAATAATCTATAAAAAACGAATAACAAAATAACCGATAAAGGTTATTGTTGGAAAAGAAAAATAAAAGTCACAACTCGAGATTTGAACCCAGACCTATGCGTTCAATAATCCAATACGTAATACTACCAGCTACCGGTACTTGATGTAATAAGTTCAATTTTAGCAATGGTATGAACCAATCAAGATCATACGTAATTACGTAGCCTGTGTGCAAAAGCAACGGCATGTTTTTTGTTTCGTTCGACGCCAGCCAGTTATGTTAGCCAGCCGTTATGAGGTGAGCGTTCTGTGTTGATACATCACTTTATGCACACAGACGTAGGTACGGCTTTTACCGCGCGTTCACAGCAATACAGTCCTTAAGGTGATACTACATTAATGACCGCGACCGTATATTATTAACTATCAAAAATTATCCAATTAATATTTACCAAATTAATAGTCTTCTAGGCTGGCTTCTTACTTTAATTCCTATGTTTAAGTTACTTAAATTGCAATTTTTGCAAATTGTGAGAAATTAACCTAAGTTAATGTCGTCAATTAAATAGCAAAAATACAAAAATGTGGACTTTTTAAAATTGTATTGTGAAGATAATAAAATTAGGTTACCCTTGTTTCATAAAAAAAAAATTGTCAATTTATCACTTCCCAAACAATTTTCCGCATAATTTCATTTGCCAAATTATTACTTAGCAAATAAACTCTTCACAAATAATTGTAACGCAAGCCTAATGTTTGGCAAGTGAACGTTTAAACAATAACTTGCTTACCAACTCGTACTTTTACCAATTTTAATGTAGTCAAATATTTCAGTTGGTTTAACATATATTACGCAAAATAAAATAAGCCAAATATTTACTATCGTCAGTTTTCAATTTACAATTTCTATTCAGTCAATTGCTTAGTCAATGATAAAATATTTGCATCTTTATGTCAGTTGCACAAAATATACAAATTAAATTACAAGGTGTTTTGTTGGTTTGTTTTTACATTCAAAAATAGAAATATATAAAAATACAAAAATATATTTTTGTGTGGTCACAGTTCTAACCTAACCTAGCTGATTCGATTTAAAAATAATAGGGGTTAAAGTATGAAATTGCCGTTTCATTGTAATAGGTACTTCGAATGGACATAGAACCTTCATGGTTTGATATTTTTGAGTGAAACTTTTTTCACATGGTATGAAGCTCTTCTTTTAAAAAATGTGCAACATTCGATTATCGACTTTCAGTTGTTTTTTTTATTCAGCTTAGACAAGAAAGATGGATACTTCGAAAATTCAAGTTAATTTTGAATACGAGTTCCGACGCGGAACTAATGCGGCAGAAACAGTTCGCAATATCAATGTTGCGTTTGGAGAGGGGACTGCTAATGAACGCACCGTGCGATTTTGGCTTAAACGCGTTCGTGATGGAAAAGCAAAGCTTACAAATAAAAAGGTAATGGTAACTGTTTGGAGGTCTCAGTATGTTGTTATTCACTATAGCTTTCTCCGATCTGGTCAAGCAATAACGGCAGATGTCTACTGTGCCGAACTCCGAACAATGATAGCAAAACTAGCAGTGAAACAGCCCCGACTCATGAATCGATCTTCACCATTATTGCTCCATAATAACGCGAGACCTCATACAGCACGAGAAACCATTTTAACTCTACAGGAACTGCAATTAGAAACCATTCGTCACCCTCCGTATTTGCCAGACCTTACTCCGACGGACTACCATTTTTTTCGTGATTTGGACAATTTTCTACGTGATAAAAAGTTTTCTTCTCAGGAGGCAGTACAAAATGCTTTCACACAGTTCGTCGAATCTAGATCACGAGAGTTCTATCGCAAAGGCATAAATGACCTTCCTATTAGATGGCGCAATGTATAGATAATAATGGTAATTATTTTGATTAAATAAATATGTTAAATTAAAAAAAAAAAACCGAATTTAAATTTTCAGTACAAATCGGCAATTTCATACTTTAACCCCTAATATATAAGCGTGTTCTGTTGCAAATTTCACTAAACTCTAAGAACATTATAAACTATACATGGGCCAAAAAAAAACAAACTATACATTCAGTAATATTATATAACATTAAAATGCATTCTAACCTAACCTACAGTTCTGGCAGCAGTTCGTTTTTCGTTTGTCGTTCGTAACCATAAATTTGACTTATTTCAAATAAATTTGGGCACATAAACTTACAAAGAAGTATATGACATCAAATAAAAGTGCATTTTTTATTTATAGCATTCCCAAAAAATCATATTTTTGTCTCTATATATTTTTTTCATAATAAATCATTTGACTAAATGATTATTGTCTAAAGATTGTTTTCTGTAAAAAATCATTTGATTAAAGGCCAAATGCCTTAATGACATTAGCCTTAGTAATATTTAGCCGAGTAAAAAAATTACCAAATGAAAATGTGCGTACTAAAATCATTCCAAATATTGCATTGGTATAAAAAAAGGTTGCTGAAATTTGTTCGGATAGTGAAATTTTGTAATATTTTTTTTTGGCAAAACGGCAGGATCCCATAAAAAAATAATAACCTGTGCTTCCACCATTGACACGAATCACACAATCACAGTGATTTGGCATGTTAAAATTAGTTCATCAAAATCACTTTGAGGAATGGCCGACCACGTTCTTTCTAACAAGTCAAAAAGTTGTTGTGGGGTATGCACGGCATTCATACTCGGCAGAGCTCTTCTTTGGAGCATATCCCATGGGTGCTAATTGGGTTGAGGTCCGCCGATTGAGTAGGCCACGGCTGAACGTTGATGCGAGCATCGGCAAGAGTGCGTGTTACGACGCATATACGATAAAAATAGTATGAATGTAAAAAGCCTAAAATAAAAAAACTCTACGTAAGTACGTATGAAATTTTTTGATTAAATGTTGTCCCGTCGGGGGACCGCTCTAATTATTAGCCTAACGTTCTGTTAAAGTTTAAAATAGTACCGGTAGTAATACCGGTAAAATGAGGCTACTTTGCTCCGTGAAGGTAAATATGCATCAAATTGAAAAAAAGATTATTTCGATCAAATCTCTAAAACTCCAAGGAAATTGAAATATTTTTGAACGCATCCGATAAATAATAAAAAAGTTCCTTTAACTTGTTCAAACCATATCAATAACACCGAGAAACAAAAAAATTGCTTCCTTATTATTATTTTTGAAGATTAGTAACAACTGAGGCTGTTAACTTTGCCACAAAAAGTACTATAAATACCTACTGACATCTTTATCGAAAGAGGCAGCCCTGGCAATTCACAATAACCACGCGACGGCGCGTAGTTACAAAGCAAAACTCACTTTACGCTTGTAAGGTTAGGTACATTTTCGTTTGCAACGTCTAGCGACTCGAAGGTTGCCGTGTGGTCACGTGTTGTGTAAGCTATTATAGCAGTAGGTATTGAAAATTTTGTTTGGAGTGATTTATCTGTTAGTAATCTGTGGCGATACTCTGAAACGTCCTTGATCCCTAGACACTTTTGATGTGTGTATAAAAGACTGACGATCGACCAGATTTTGATCATTTCCGATTTCATCTATGCGTGGCACAATAGCAATGGCTACCTACATACTACCTCTAAGTTTGTTTGTTACTATATTAACAATAACTTTAGCTAATCCACCACTTGATGATAAACCACTAGGTAAGATGTTATTATTTTGATTTATTTTGTCTGATTCTTATTTAATCTTCAAATTACATGAAAACTTATTGTTATACTCTCACGTGATGAATAGTTTTTATATCACAATTAAGAATTTAGTCTCTTCCATCCTTCTCATTTAAAGTTTATTTTCTTTATTTACTTTTCTTGTCCTTCTCTATCCATAATGTTGCACTTTTCTTTTCTTATATTGCTAAGTAGGTGGTTAATGTTAATAATTTCCTCTTAAATACCCCAGATTGCCCGAAAAATGAGGAGTACTACTTCTGCTATCTATATCGTTGTCAACGGACCTGTGATCAGTTTAAGGAAAAGTCGCCTTGCTTGCCTCTCCTTCCAGGGTGCTATTCGCCTGGCTGTGAATGTGTTGACGGATACTACAAGAATTCGGAAGGCACTTGTGTGCCTGAGAGCGAATGTTGTAAGTAGTCAATGATAATTAAGATAACCAGGCGACATACTGGACTCAATAAAAAAAAAACGATGACGAAGAAGGGTACCAGTCATCTACTGACTCTTATCCCAACTATGTTGCGGTCGGCTTCCAGTCGAACCGGATGCAACTGAGTACCAGTATTATACATGGAGCGACTGCCTATCTGACCTGCACAACCCAGTTACTGGGTAATACGAAACCCCTTGGTAAGACTGGTTGTCAGACTTTCCGGCTTCTGACGACCCGTAACGACTGTCAAAGATCCATGAATGACAGCCGGGACCAACGGCTTAGCGTGCTTTCTTGGTATGTAAAGATGGTCACCCATCTACGGACCAACCGCAGCAAGCGTAGCTTAACCTTATCGATCGACCCGTGCGGCTAACATCATCGAGGAAGAGTACTATCGATACGAAACGAAGAAGATAATCATGTCACGCTTCAAGTGATAAAAACTTTATATATTAACATTACGTTCAAATGTGTGTTAACCAGTGTCGACTGAGGAAAAACAGTTGTGGTTTTCCTAACGTTATAGGCACTATTCAAGAACAATGTCACATGCAGCTACTGTTTAATATCTGCGTAACTCATTATTATTTTCCTTTTTCAGAATCACGACGATCATTACTTCCATGTCCGATAGAAGAAATCTGTTGCGATAACTTGCTTTCGTACAATAAATATTTTTGTAAAAATTTATTGTTTCTTTTTTCACTATTTGTGTGTCTTCTAACTGTTTAGCTATTAATAATATGTCCAAGGAAGTAGTAATAATAAAGTTGATATAATATTATTATACAAGCAATAATATGAGTACAAAGGTCGTTAGTGGAATGATGATTTTGGCATCATTTGACTAACCACTAAAAACACTTCTTCACTCACTTCACTTGGCTAAAAAACACTAAAACCTTTGCTCTAGTGAAATCAATAGGAGCCACCGGCTCGCACCAGATAATTCAGATTATTGGTTAAACATAATCAGCATATAATGTTCCCATTGCTGGGTCACAGGCCTCCTCTCAGTAAGAGGGAGTGGGCCATAATCCACTACGCAGACCAAGTGCGGCTTGGCGGATAATAATAATAATAATAACGCCACCGTATCTCTACGTTGACGTCGTGGTGGGGCTTGCGCGCTCCAAGCTCTGTGCCTGCGCCGGAAGAGTTTACTTTGCCGAAACAGGTCTAGGGTGAGGAGCCAGACCAAGAGAGATACAAAAACCCGCAAGGCAGCATGTGGTGAGCTCCTGGGCAGTAGCGACCCCACCTCCTGGGAGAAATCTTGTTCCTCACCACTGGCTTGCCTTTATTGGCCGGCTGGAGTGAACAATGACGAGGAACAGAGCTCCCACCTCATTCTGGCCTTTACTGGCCGGCTTGAGTGGATACTCGCAAGAGCAAACGTGCTCGGGGGAAGAAAGTATTTTAGTAAGTGCTCGTAGGGATCTTGACCATCTTCCGGGCTCTGGGATTGTTCTCAAAGCCGTGGAATACCTCTCCACTCCACATAAGTACATCAGGACATGTTGTCCCCTTGTTGCTACGTCACTATGTGCTAGCGACACTTTCCGGGGGCCCATTATTGAGGGTGCAAGTCATCCCCTGCCATTTTATCCGTATATCTATAAAACATTGATCAGGCGGGGGCCATAGTTCTTCCAGAGTTATTGATAACCAGTCTACTTTAGCTACCCAAACCAATCGTCCAATTTGTATTTTTCCATATCCTGCAATAGTCCTACACCAACCGGGGGTTATCCTTGGGTGCACTTGCATAGTGCATACAGAGATAATCGTCGGTTGGTGCCGCATTTCAATAAAATTTCCTAAGCGGCCTCTGCGAGTTGGCTTCGGCCCCTCGTACGCCTTCCAAAGGATCTGGACCCCATGGTCCCGAGATATATCAAAACATAAAAATAATCATACAATTTATTCAGTATTCAATTGGTAAAATATTTACATATGTCTTAGAAATAACTTACAAAGGTATTTATGTTAGATGCCTGTACTAGGATAAACCTGTATCACAGGCGGCATGAGCAAACTCTTTTGTAATTGTAGGACAGTAAAATTCTTAATAATAATAGGGGTTAAAGTATGAAATTGCCGTTTCATTGTAATAGGTACTTCGAATGGACATAGAACCTTCATGGTTTGATATTTTTGAGTGAAACTTTTTGCACATGGTACCTATGAAGTTCTTCTTTTAAAAAATGTGTAACATCCGATTATCGACTTTCAGTTGTTTTTTTTATTCAGCTTAGACAAGAAAGATGGATACTTCGAAAATTCGAGTTAATTTTGAATACGAGTTCCGACGCGGAACTAACGCGGCAGAAACAGCTCGCAATATCAATGTTGCGTTTGGAGAGGGGACTGCTAATGAACGCACCGTGCGATTTTGATTTAAACGCTTTCGTGATGGAAAAGCAAAACTTACCAATAAAAAGGTAATGGTAACTGTTTGGTGGTCTCAGCATGTGGTTATTCACTATAGCTTTCTCCGATCTGGTCAAGCAATAACGGCAGATGTCTACTGTGCCGAACTCCGAACAATGATAGCAAAACTAGCAGTGAAACAGCCCCGATTCATGAATCGATCTTCACCATTATTGCTCCATGAAAACGAGAGACCTCGTACAGCACGACAAACCGTTTTAACTCTACAGGAACTGCAATTAGAAACCATTCGTCACCCTCCGTATTCGCCAGACCTTGCTCCAACGGACTACTATTTTTTTCGCGATTTGGACAATTTTCTACGTGATAAAAAGTTTTCTTCTCAGGAGGCAGTACAAAATGCTTTCACACAGTTTGTCAAATCTAGATCACGAGAGTTCTATCGCAAAGGCATAAATGACCTTCCTATTAGATGGCAGCAATGTATAGATAATAATGGTAATTATTTTGATTAAATGAAATGTTAAATTAAAAAAAAAAACGAATTTCAATTTTTCAGTACAAATCGGCAATTTCATAATTTAACCCCTAATATTTTAAAAATACTATGTTCGGATGATTGTATGTTTTTTTTTTGTATGTTTGTTCATCGAATACTCCGCCAATTGTCGACGGATTTTCAAAATTCTTTTTTTGTTCGAAAGTAGATAGTTCTGAGGTAGTCCCACTTTCACCAAATTAGGATCTGATGATGAGATCTTAGAGAAATCAAGAGCAACCCTCAAATTTTATAGGCTCACTTATTGTTTTTCGCATATTTTATGAAGTATCTTGTGTATTTGCGTATGGTTGTCACCATCTCAGGTAGCTGGGCTGATGATGGAAGGTACAACTCCTTAACAGTAAGAAGTTACTCGAACAGGCAAGGACTGTTTTAGTAAATTGTTTTGATGTTTCATAGGGTATTTGCCACATTTGGTGTCATGATCATCAAGTCATGACCTGATGCTGCAGTCAGGATAGTCTGCAGAGTACCTAACTCCTCGACAACTAACAGCAGATATATCGTGTTTAGGCTCATTGAAAAGGGCTCGATGTGTGGATGAACGTACTGTTAATGAGGAAAACCGAAGTACATAGAGACCTGACGCTGAAGCCAGGAGCATCAGAAAAAGTACAAACCTTGAAATTACAGCACCGTAGTCATGTTTGGGCTCATTTTAAACAGGACTAAATTTTAAGTTCAATGCAATGTTGACATAAGTCTGGCCTGATGCTGCAGCCAGAATTATCAGCATCTAGTCTAAAAACTAATAAATACTTCTTAAAGTGAAATAAATAATTTCTCAGATTGGTTAAGCATCTAGAACATGTAACAATTTTATGCATTTTTATCAATTCATTGGGTAGTAAATCTCGACTCCACGCAGTTTCTAGATTGCACCTTTGCATAGGGTACAATGATTTTTTACGGATGCTACATGCTACATCTGCAAAAACATTGAAGGCCGATTGAAAAGAATCCTCTCCAATAAAGAGGTTTCTACGACATACATCCCTCTTTCTCTCCAAGCGATTACACACACACACACACACACACACATTGTTACTCATTTTCATTTCGCATTGATTCACAGTTACGCTCTCTCATTGCCGTCAGTCTTCGGATTCGTTGATCGGCAGGTTCAGTTCTTCGTCGTTGATGGATAACGTCGAGTCGGTGCTCATGTTGTTCGGGAGTCTCATTACTCAACCGATCTCGTATAACACTGAGTCGGTGATCACATTGATCGGGAGTCTCATTGCTCAACCGTTCTCGTATAACACCGAGTCGGTGATCACGTTGATCGGGAGTCTCATTGCTCAACCGTTCTCGTATAACACCAAGTCGATGTTCACGCTGTTCAGACGCCTCATCACTCAATCGTTCTTGAATACTTGAGTCGACAGATCCTATCATTTGGCGACTCTTGTGATAATTGAGAACGCCTGTAATTTCTCATCTGAGATAACCTAGCGTGACGAGCTAACTCTGATTATTGGGAATGGGACATAGCGCTCCGTTTGCGACACTTAGTTAATCGTTCCTTATTTGCAGTATTAGTTTCTTTAATTCTGTTTGCCCTCACGCGGGCGGCCCCTTTGGTTGGTCTGCCCATAGTGATTCTTAACAAAGGCAAAAATTCTAATTACACAAAAAATGGAAAAAAAAATTAAGAAAAAAATTAACCGACTTCAAAAAAAAGCAGAGTAGTACTGTACTAAAAATCAAACCAAAAATCACTTCTGCAATAAAAAGTGAAAATTCAAAAGTAAAAATAAAGCACTACTGCACTAAAAAGCAAAAAATAAACTGAACTAGATATTTTATAGAGGTATGAGGACAGGGTGTAAAGTTCACTCATACTCTATAGAAAAGGGAGGATCCTCCGACCAGACGGGTGTTGTGTCTGGCGGGCAATTGCCCAACGATTGATGTTGGGAAATTGTATCTATGCTAATTGCGCGGTAAACTCTGCTTGCGAGATGCAGGATTTGCGTGACGTCAGTATGACGCGTTGTTCGCATGTGGCGTTGTAGATACCGCTACATCACTCCCCTCCGGAGACTGGAGGTCGATATTGGACTGAGTCTTGTATCTTGCGATGCTTGCCAGGCCAGCTGAGATTCCAGTAAGTCGGAAC
Organism: Apamea epomidion; assembly: GCA_947507525.1. Lineage (NCBI taxonomy): Eukaryota > Metazoa > Arthropoda > Insecta > Lepidoptera > Noctuidae > Apamea > Apamea epomidion. The sequence goes on along the minus strand of OX382238.1, from coordinate 7,199,781 downwards.
CGGTTGCCGCATAGTTCACGGTGAGTCGGAACTGTCTGCGGAGTTGTCCCCAGTGAGTCGGGGTGGCGCTGCGTTATATTCCAGTGCGTCGGATGTACAGCGCCGGGTTGAGGCTCGCTGCTGCGTCGACCAGGAGAGGGTGCTCTGCTTGTTGACCGGCCGAAAGTGCAGTGTGCTGTGCCGAGGTTGCTAATGAGGCTGAGGGTGATGACCAGGTATGCGCGGACGCTGCATGCTGGTGGTCAGGATACCCGTTGAACCCGTGGATGCTGGCTGGCTGGGTGACTCGCCGCTAAAGCTTGCGGGAGTGATGATGATGACGTCACGCTGAAGTATTTGCACAAAGGCTGCGCTGACGATCACGTCGGGGTCACCAGTATAGAGGTATGAGGACAGGGTGTAAAGTTCACTCATACTCTATAGAAAAGGGAGGATCCTCCGACCAGACGGGTGTGTTGTGTCTGGCGGGCAATTGCCCAACGATTGATGTTGGGAAATTGTATCTATGCTAATTGCGCGGTAAACTCTGCTTGCGAGATGCAGGATTTGCGTGACGTCAGTATGACGCGTTGTTCGCATGTGGCGTTGTAGATACCGCTACAGTTTAATCCAAAAGAATGCTCAGAAAAGTATTATAATGGATGTAACATTTTTTACACTATATTCGTTTTTCAAATCAATGCTAACATTTGAGACGACCGCCAATGTCGTCAAATGTTTGCGCTTAGATTATTATTAAGTATATTTTATTTTCATATTGTATATGGTAGCATATCATAGGATTGAGGTTTGTCAAGGTTACGAAGATGTGTTTTAATATTTAGTATAGTAAGTACATATGCTGATACGCTTAGTGCTCAGAGGGGTAATTCTCGTAATTTTAAGAACGTTCACAGTCTAATCTCAGTCTCAATCTATCAAAAATACCTCTAATTTCCCTACATTTTTGACATTGACCGTCGCAGAGATGAGATTGCGGATAGATTTTGAACGTTTTTAATCACGGAAATTGGCCTTCTGATGCTTAGTGTGATTAATGACTTCCTGTGATCAGTATAACAAAATAATTACCATCAACATGATTTCATAAAGAAATTTTGTATGCTTTAAAAAAACCATTTAAACCGAAGTCGTGTCATATGTATCTTTATCGTTCAAAGTATCGTTTATTTCCTTTTTAATATTCATCTCTCTTTAATTTTAATCCATCCAAAGGTTGTCTTTAAAAGATCGCTCTTAGCGATAAGACCGCCCATTGTGTCACCCTTTGTAAAATGAATATACTTATGTTCTGTAATTTATATGGTGTGCAGGGTCAAGCTACGCGAAACTGTCAAATTTTCCCAATCAACCTTGAACCTTAATGCTTTAGCGATAAAATTGAAAATCTATTAAATAAATTTGACAGATTGTAGTATGATGTGTTGGCATCTGTACATAATAAAAAGTATTCTATTCTATATTTCAGATTGCACTGCTAATGAGAAGTATTATAAGTGTGAATTGGAAGAGTGCTACACGACTTGTGATCATTTGAAAAGGCCACCTCCTTGCAACTCCATTGCTGCTGGTTGCTTTCAACCTGCCTGTCTTTGCGTAAAGGACTACCTAAGGAATTCTGAGGGCAAATGTGTGCCTTACAATCAGTGTTGTAAGTGATTTTGTTCGATATTAAACAGGGTCAAATTGAAGTAGCTAGCCAAACTCAGAAGTGATCGATATCTAAACATGACCAAACAAAAATAAATTCATTTGATGAGCATTTTTGCACCGCAACCAGGCAGGTAGTACAGGGTCAAATAAAATTAGCTAGTGAAACTCCGTAGAAGTGATGGGTGTCGATATAAACACGAATAACACGATAAAACAAAATAAACAGATTTTCTCAACTCTTACTTCCATTAACAACACAAGGAGAACCGAGAATCCGTCTTCCCAGAGACAGTGGGATGAGCCGCTCTGCAGGTTGGTACGGAATAAACTTATTAATACGTCCACCAATACTGCTGAGAAGGAGTTATGAAAGTTAAAGAATCCGGCTTCTAGCGTGCTTTGGTACAGACTTGAGTAATCGATGGCTTCGTACTGTAACCGTTGTTTGCGGCAATGTTTGTGTTGAGTAAGTTCTAAGTACAGCTGTTTGTGGTCCGATAACGGCGAGTCTATTATTGTTAAGTTGCACGCATTTTTACTTATCGTAGAACATACATGGTCTAGAATAGTTTTTGTGGAATTTGTCTCTCGGGTGCAATAGTCTTCATGTATTTTATTAAATACTTCGTAGCCAGATTCTTGCAACATGGTTAGGTAGTCTAAGGTATTGCTTCCACTAGTCAGTAAATCTATATTGAAATCGCCAAATACTATCCCTCTCTTCTATTTGTCTAATTGTTCTGTATAAGTGTTTATGAATTGTTTTGTATTTCTTTTATCCGGTTTGTAAATAGCTCCAACATATAATCCGACACGAGACAAATATATCCATAAGTACTGTATTCCGTCACAGTATAATTCATCACATAAGTCATACTTTATACTTTTATGTATGTAAATAGAAACTTCACCTCCTCGCTTATCTTTACGGTAATTGTAAACATGCGAATAATTTGTCAGTGTGAAATAGTTAGCTTCCGTGTCTGATTGAATCCACGTCTCAGTTAATATAATCAGGTCTACTGTAGTATTCATGGCTTAAGGCCATGAATACTATAGTAGACCTGATGCATTTTAACTCATCAAATCTTCCTGGTGTTCGGATACTGCGAATATTTGCATAAAATATTTTTAACGACGTCGCTAAAATAGATATATTTTCATAGTCAGACTTTAGATAATATTTGGTGCTACTGTGATTAGTTTCATTTTGAATTATGGATTGGAATTTTTGTTGCCTTTTTTATTATTTTTGGAGCACCATTGACGTATTTTATCATTAAGTCCAATTCTCCGTCTTGTTCACGGCGTAGTATTATTAATTTAAGTATTTCAGGTAGTTTTGTTGAGCCGTCGTTTTGTCGGCGTAAATACGAATGTCATTGGTGAGTAAAGCTTTATTTTGTAATATGCATTTAACAGTATTTGTAGATTCAAAACACACTTTCATCGGTCTATTTTTGCCAGACTTATATTTACCAATCCTCATTACTTTTATAAGAACCGGACAGTTGTTGTAAATTGTTTTTAAAGATTTCATCACCAATTCCTGATCATTTTGTTTTCGTAAAGTCGCATCTGCTCCACTCATTTCCAGAATACCCACTACTAATACTAATAATATTGTTCAAGCGTCGTTGACGGTCCTGCATCTCAAGGATGAGGTCTTGTTGCGCAATGATAGCGGGTAGCGGACTGGTCAACTGGGCACATATATTGGAGTTATCATTACTAGCGTTAATTGATTGGACTTTAGTTTCTAACATTTGGACCTTTTCGTTTAATTCGCTATTTTCAGATTTTATAGTTGATAATTCCATATGTATCTTTTCGTATTTTTTTAACAGAGTTTGTGAAGTAGTTTTTAAGGCTTGTATATCTGACTTTATTTCATTTAAGTCCTTCTTTAAATCCGTCATGTCTGCTTTCTGAGTGATGCTAAATTCCTTAAAGAAAGACATAATTTCATTCCGAAAAGAGCTCAATTCGGCTTTCACGTCATAATCAGGATCCGGATGTTTTCTTTTTCTTTGGCTGACGAACACATCCCGTATTGGTGAAGTTAAATCTGGTTCCGAAGCGCTCCCGCCACCGCCTGTGAGATTTCCGCTCATCGGTGAATGTATTACATTCATCCTTATAGATTGGTGTGAGAGAGATGAATTATATCGAAGGGACAGCGCTCGCGCAGGGCAGCTAGCTCCGGTCCGGTCTCAGTAGTTGTGCGAACAGGATGAAAACTATCGGATACACTTTTTACCCGAGGGGGTGAGGAGAGCGTGGTCGCGTGGTAATTAAGATAACCAGGCAACATACTGGACTCAATAAAAAAAAAAACGACGACGAAGAAGGGTACCCGTCATCTACTGACTCTTATCCCAACTATGTTGGGGTCGGCTTCCAGTCTAACCGGATGCAACTGAGTACCAGTTTTATACATGGAGCGACTGCCTATCTGACCTGCACAACTCAGTTACTGGGTAATACGAAACCCCTTGGTAAGACTGGTTTTCAGACTTTCCGGCTTCTGACGACCCGTAACGACTGTCAAAGATCCATGAATGACAGCCGGAACCAACGGCTTAACGTGCTTTCTTGGTATGTAAAGATGGACACCCATCTACGGACCAACCACAGCAAGCGTAGCTTAACCTTATCGATCGACCCGTGCGGCTATCATCATCGAGGAAGAGTACTATCGATACGAAAAGAAGAAGATAATCATGTCACGCTTAAAGTGATAAAAACTTTATATATTATATTAACAGTACGTTCAAATGTGTGTTAACCAGTGTCGACTGAGGAAAAACAGTTGTGGTTTTCCTAACGTTATAGGCACTATTCAAGAACAATGTCACATGCAGCTACTGTTTAATATCTGCGTAACTCATTATTCTTTTCCTTTTTCAGAATCACGACGATCATTACTTCCATGGCCGATAGAAGAAATCTGTTTCGATAACTTGCTTTCGTACCTACAATAAATATATTTAAAAAAAAAATATTGTTTCTTTTTTCACTATTTGTGTGTCTTCTAACTGTTTAGCTACTAATAATATGTCCAAGGAAGTAGTAATAATAAAGTTGATTTAATATTATTATACAAGCAATAATATGAGTACAAAGGTCGTTAGTGGAATGATGATTTTGGCATCATTTGACTAACTACTAAAAACACTTCTTCACTCACTTCACTTGGCTAAAAAACACTAAAACCTTTGCTCTAGTGAAATCAATAGGAGCCACCGGCCCGCACCAGATAATTAAGATCATTGGTTAAACATAATCAGCATATAATTTTCCCACTGCTGGGTCACAGGCCTCCTCTCAGTAAGAGGGAGTGGGCCATAATCCACTACGCAGACCAAGTGCGGCTTGGCGGATAATAATAATAATAATAACGCCACCGTATCTCTACGTTGACGTCGTGGTGGGGCTTGCGCGCTCCAAACTCTGTGCCTGCGCCGGAAGAGTTTACTTTGCCGAAACCGGTCGAGGATGAGGAGCCAGGCTAGTTGAGTTGAGTTTGTCAGCATCATGTTTCGTCTCTGTACTAATAATAACGCCTCTATTTTTTGTCTTTTGGACACCACAGATGTCACATGTCTGCGGATGTGCCTGCTTGGGATCGAACCCATTTGATCGTTACTATTGGGCCACAACTGCTCTCTGCTCACTGATCATTCGTTAATCCGTGGTTATTAAACTGCTTATATGTAAACAACTCACACTTCACTACACAACACATTAGCGAGCCAAACAACAAGATTTATAAATAAATCCGGACGCCTGACTAGATCATTATATATGCTGGCGTCACCTTTGACTAACGTAACTATAGCAATGGCGTCCTATATGTTACCTATATATCTGTTTGCTGTAGTTTTAACTATTGTTTCTGCTGCTCCACCTGATCAGAAGCCTCTTGGTAAGTTTTTGTTATTTGTACCTATTTTTATACTGCTACATCTGCACCCTAATTGCGTAACACATTGTCATTTCGAATCTGAATCATTTTGAAGGATATTGCTGATACATTGCTTCTTAAGTTCTAAAAATTTGTCTGCGTAACAACGTAAATAACGCAATGAATGTTGTTGAACTGACAAAGTGAAAGCCTACTGATAGTTTGTTATGCAATAAAAGTCTGGTTAGACTGGAAGCCAACCCCAACGTCCCCAACATAATTGGGGAATGCTGGGCAGATTATGTACCTCTTTTTATATTGCGGAAGTATTTAAGTTTTTGGGTTAAGCGTCTCTCAACTCATCAAAAAATACAATATAGAAATATTGCCCTTCATAGTTATTAGTATGTTATTGCAGTACACACTAATTCTGGTCCCGACTTTACCATTTGATACCTAAGCTTTTACGACCCGAAGACAGTGCTTAAATTTTTAAGCGTTTTAGTAGTTTTACCACAATCAAGTCTATTAACATATGCCGTTTGATTTTTGCTTTGTTTCTTTTCGTGTGTTTTTATTGTTTATTTGTTTTATAACGATTTGGTTTGCGCTGCGTTATTAAGTATCTTTTATTTTCATATTATATATGGTAGCATATCATAGGATAGAGGTTTGTCAAGGTTACGAAGATGTGTTTTAATATTTAGTATAGTAAGTATATATGCTGATAAGCTTAGTGCTCAGAGGGGTAATTCTCGTAATTTTAAGAACGTTCACAGTCTAATCTCAGTCTCAATCTATCAAAAATACCTCTAATTTCCCTACATTTTTGACATTGACCGTCGCAGAGATGAGATTGCGAATAGATTTTGAACGTTTTTAATCACGGAAACTGGCTTTCTGATGCTTAGTGTGATTAATGACTTCCTGTGATCAGTATAACAAAATAATTATCATCAACATGATTTCATAAAGAAATTTTGTATACTTACTTTAAAAAAACCATTTAAACCGCAGTCGTGTGATATGTATCTTTATCGTTCAAAGTATCGTTTATTTCCTTTTTAATATTCGTCTCTCTTTAATTTTAATCCATCCAAAGGTTGTCTTTAAAAGATTGCTCTTAGTGATAAGACCGCCCATTGTGCCACCCTTGTAAAATGAATATACTTATGTTCTGTAATTTATATGGAGTGCAGATGCAGTTCAAGCTACCCGAAACTGTCAAATTTTCCCAATCAACCTTGAACCTTAATGCTTTAGCGATAAAGTTGAAAATCTATTAAATAAATTTGACAGATTGTAGTATGATGTGTTGGCGTCTGTACATAATAAAAAGTATTCTATTCTATATTTCAGATTGCCCTGCTAATGAGAAGTATTATAAGTGTGAATTGGAAGAGTGCTACACGACTTGTGATCATTTGAAAAAGCCACCTCCTTGCAACTCCATTGCTCCTGGTTGCTTTCAACCTGCCTGTCTTTGCGTAAAGGACTACCTAAGGAATTCTGAGGGCAAATGTGTGCCTTACAATCAGTGTTGTAAGTGATTTTGTTCGATATTAAACAGGGTCAAATTGAAGTAGCTAGCCAAACTCAGAAGTATATTTAAACATGACCAAACAAAAAATAAATTAATTTAATGAGTTTTTTGGGGTTATCAACCGCAGGTAGTACAGGGTAAAATAAAATTAGCTAGTGAAACTCCGTAGAATAACACGATAAAACAAAATAAACAGATTTTCTCAACTCATACTTCAAGTAACAACACAAGGAAAGGTCTTTGACCCCAAAAAATCATAAAATGTTTACTTTGACGGTTAACATAGATACCCAATACCCTACTACTCGCTACTCTACGGAGTTTCGCTAGCTAATTTCATTTGACCCTGTATTGCGTATGTTGAGTTGAATAACACCGGAGCTATAGGTACTCGAATGTATTTAGTAGTTATAGTAATTATGATGCGTTCTGGGCAATATTTATCGGCAGAGTTTGCTTTACTAATGCGAAAGGTCGCATCACGTGAAATATACCACACATTTCATAATAAATAATTATAAAAAATCAAGTAGCTTTAACTCTGGCGAAATAAGAGGCCCATCCAGGCTGGAAATAGCAACTTTGTTCTTTTAAAACATAAAAAATGGTGGTAACCACTTCCCAGCAACACGATTGTTAATCAGAAAAAAAAAATATCGCAAAAAAATAATTGGTACACATATACAATTTTATTGGCCCTATTATAATCCACTACAAGTCTCCTTTATTCGATATACATTTTAAGCTGGGAATTTCACTTGCGCTTTAATAATAGAAAGGCAGTTTAAAATAAAGGCCCTTACTTTGCTGAGTATAGCCGCGACGCGATGGTGTGACGCGATTCTGGTAGAACAATTTTCATGAACTTTTCCTAGAAATTGTGCAAAACAGTCCGCGGGGTAATTGCATAACACACTAATAGTAGCAATGGGTTTCATTTTGAAAGTTCAACAATAGTCATTGCGTTATTCACGTGGTTGAGCAGACAAACTTTTCGAACATAAGAAGCAATGGATTAGCAGTATCCTTCAAAATGATTCAGATTGAGATTAATAGTGTGCTGAATCTTATTGTCTCAAAATGTTAATGGAATCATGATGCCAATTCACTACGCTTCAATATTTTAATTAACATAGGGTAGAGGCTTGGGAGTTAGTTTACATTTAAATAATTAATTTTTTAAATTATATTTATAGAGCTATGTAGATGTCAAAATTAACAGTGTTTTGTTTATTGTTTCAGGACCCGAACCAGTGCACATTCTACTTCCACGACCGACATAATAAATGTTAAAATGTTCATTTTTTTTTTATAAAAACATAGTTTTTTTTAATAGCATTTTGTTTTTTACTTACATAGTATTACGAAACGAAAATGGAATCATTTTGAACCAACTAATGTTCCACAATGATCGTTGGTTCAAAAGAATTTCCTTTATTTATTTTTCGTTTAGAGATAAGTTTGTGGATTGCACAGTGCACACTGACATACATAATTATTACTTCTGATTATCCATTTCATCCTTTTATGATCACAATGGAAAAATGCAAGTAATTTAAACATTAAATTCTTACGAGTTGTAGGTCGTGGGTTTGATCCCAGGCAGGCTTTACTTTACGTAAATATTTTCATCACCACTGCTCTCAAAACGGTGAAGGAAAATACCGTGAAGAAACATGGCACAAATGTTGTGCTATGTGAAAAAAATGTTCTAGGACCAAAAATTTGAAGACATGGGACATCCGCCAACCCGTTCTAAGCCCGTGTGGTTTATTGTAGCCTATTATGGCTCCCTCTCACAGATAGGAGGCCTGTGTCCCAGCAGTGGGAAACTTTTTTTTTTTTTTTGGGTTGGAAATCATCAAATACTCCTCCCGCTCTGGGCGGAGCAGAACGGAGTGTCAGACTTTTACTGACTAAAACCCACCCGTGTTCCTTCAGTTGCCTGTGCCAGGGGCCACGGTATCTCTTTAAGCCTATAAGCAGTGGGAACCTTATAGGCAGATTATGTTGCACTACGTGAGAAAAAGGCATTCAACTTGTAGATGCAAATGGTATGTGGAAGAAGTAGTTGCTGCCTGAAGCCTTCGTGATGGATTTGGAGTGATACCTTTGATAGAAGTTGGGAACAATCGATGCAGCTATTGACAATATTTAGCAGAAAAGTCACGTCATTAACATGGCGTCTGTTTTCTATTGGTAGAAAATGGTATCTTTTGCAAGGATGAGTGTAATTCGTTGAACATTCATTTGCCTTATAATTTAGGTACAATATCTAAAAAACGTGTCATGAGAATGCTTTTTGCGATAGAAATCTTTTGAACTGAAGTACAGTTTCCTTATTCTGTCGGCTTAAATATTTTAATTACACACAAAGTGTCATATTTTGTTATTTGATTTATTAACACGTCTCGCACATTGCCAAACTTTATTATATTATAAATAAGCAGGCGGATGCGTCACTAGATTATTGTCTTCGTCGGCATCATCTTTGACTGACGTTATTAAAGTAATGGCGTCCTTTACATTACCAGTTTGTTTGTTCGTTGCACTTGTTACTATTGTTTTGACCGCACCAGCTGAAAAGAACCTTTTTGGTAAGTGGTGGTCTTTATCACCTGTTTTCATTTTATTGGTGTGGTGAAATCCGCTTTCGACCACACAATTCGTACGATTATAATTTGTTTATAATTATGAATGTAAGATAAAAATCATTATGAATGGTCTCCATAGTTATTTTTTAAATCTCGAAAACAACACAATAAATAACAACAACACAACTCGACAACTTCAGATCAGAATAATTTGTTTTTTGTTCTTAGTTACCTATTATGAGTTTATGATTCTTAAAGAGTGAAGAAATATTATATGCCAGAGGTTAACATCATTACTGTTGCTGACTTCCACTCAAAGTGATCGCGGGGCAGTCGCTTTGATAATTACTATTTTACGATTTTACCTGCTTTAGATCATTAAGTTTCTATAGGTTAACACATAAGTATATTTGCGTATTATTTAAGTCAAAGTATTTATTATAGGGATTTTTGGTGATATAACAGGTCTTACAGATATTTTATAGAAACTCAAAAATCTACCCTTTAAGGCACTATTAATTTAACAATATTAGAAATTAAGTAACACATTATATACGATACAATTTAAATAAATTAAAAGTCTTTAGATAGGAATATTACATTATAAATCATAAATACAGGATCAGTCACAAGAAATTTTGTCAGCCAGAAATTCGTCAATGGACGATGGATGGAATTCGTGAACGGATTTATAACGTTAGTATCGTAAAATTAATATTAGGGGTTAAAGTATGAAATTGCCGATTTGTACTGAAAAATTGAAATTCGTTTTTTTTTAAATTTAACATATTTATTTAATCAAAATAATTACCATTATTATCTATACTTTGCTGCCATCTAATAGGAAGGTCATTTATGCCTTTACGATAGAACTCTCGTGATCTAGATTCGACAAACTGTGTGAAAGCATTTTGTACTGCCTCCTGAGAAGAAAACTTTTAATCACGTAGAAAATTGTCCAAATCACGAAAAAAATGGTAGTCCGTTGGAGCAAGGCCTGGCGAATACGGAGGGTGAAGAATGGTTTCTAATTGCAGTTCCTGTAGAGTTAAAACGGTTTCTCGTGCTGTATGAGGTCTCGCGTTATCATAGAGCAATAATGGTGAAGATCGATTCATGAGTCGGGGCTGTTTCACTGCTAGTTTTGCTATCATTGTTCGGAGTTCGGCACAGTAGACATCTGCCGTTATTGCTTGACCAGATCGGAGAATGCTATAGTGAATAACACCATGCTGAGACCACCAAACAGTTACCATTACCTTTTTATTGGTAAGCTTTGCTTTTCCATCACAAAAGCGTTTAAACCAAAATCGCACGGTGCGTTCATTAGCAGTCCCCTCTCCAAACGCAACATTGATATTGCGAGCTGTTTCTGCCGCATTAGTTCAGCGTCGAAACTCGTATTCAAAATTAACTCGAATTTTCGAAGTATCCATCTTTCTTGTCTAAGCTGAATAAAATAAACAACTGAAAGTCGATAATCGAATGTTGCACATTTTTTAAAAGAAGAACTTCATAGGTACCATGTGAAAAAAGTTTCACTCAAAAATATCAAACCATGAAGGTTCTATGTCCATTCGAAGTACCTATTACAATGAAACGGCAATTTCATACCCCTATTATTTTCTCTCTAAATTTCAGATTGCCCTGTAGGCGAGCTGTACTACAAATGTCAAACTGAGGAGTGTGTTAAGACCTGTGCTGAATTGAAGCGACCACCCGAGTGTCCTTCATTTCAACCTAGTTGCTTTGATCCAGCCTGCCTTTGTGATTATGGTTACCTGAGAAATTCCGTGGGTAAATGTGTCCATGAAGATAAGTGCTGTAAGTGGTTTCTTTTGAAATTATTGGTTTTATTACAATTTCTTTTGACATGGTCTAAATGGGTTAGTATTGATTCCCCCCGTTCTCGCTTCCACCTGAAAAGTAATATACATAGTTTATTATCCCTTTTATCAGACGAAATCGATGTCAATGAAATATGTAGGTTGATTATTAATAAGTATGTTTATTCCAAATTTCTAAATTATATAAATCAACAATCAACAGCACCCTAATTGCGTAACACATGATCAATCGGAATCTGAATAATTTTGAAGCAAATTGCTAATCCATTACTTCATAAGTTCGAAAAATTTGTCTGCTAAACACGTAAATAACGCAATGAACGTTGTTGAATTGTCAAAATGAAACCGATTCCGATTGATCGTGTGTTACGCAATTAGGGTGCTGTACCCATCATCATCATCTCCCTAGCCTTTACCCAAGTATGTCGGCATCGGCTTCCAGTCTAACCGGATGCAGCTGAATACCAGTATATTACATGGAGCGACTGCCCATCTGACCTGCACAACCCAGTAACTAAGACTGGTTGTCAGACTTTCGGGCTCCTGACTACCCGTAACGACTGTCTAAGATCCACGAATGGCAGTCGAGTTCCACCGCTTAACGTGCTTTCCGAGGCACGGAGGGGTCTTGGTATGTAAAGATGGTCACCCATCCACAGAAGAACCGTGGCAAACGTAGCTTAACCTGATCGATGTTATTATTTAGCCACGGGAAATCAGTACTAACCCGTTTATATCACCGAGACAGTTTCTGTGATAAGAGCGTAACTGGTATTGATATACAGTTCTACAAAAGTGACAATTTAGTCCGGTATTAAGTCGACAGCTTGGTATTAAGAACGTTAACGTTACTTAGTAGTCGGAATAATTTACGAAAATGGCTCTTTACTTATAAAAATGGCTGTGACTGAACCGAGTCTGAAGCAACGTTGTTTTTAGTAAGACGACCATCTTTAGTCTAGTTTTAGTTGGTACACTTCCGTTTTTAGATTAAGTTAGTATTTCTACCATACCAACTTAGCGTCGTTGAGTTTGCAGTTACATAATAAAATCAGCCTATAATGTTCCCACTGCTGGGACACAGGCCTCCTGTTGGTGAGAGGGAGTGGGCCGTAATCCACCACGCGGGCCCAGTGCGGATTGGTTGAAGTTACATGCCCATCACATATTGTAACTGTTTCTCTAAGGATAGCAAATTGGCAATGTTTCAAAACTCCATATTGGTAAACTCATCATTACGTCTACGTATATATTTCTGATCATTATACGCTATCAGAGCCAGGAGGGTCCTCCGACTTATATTGCTGATGAAAAACTCAAAACAGCTAGAGACCTTGTCTTTTACCACTGCATTCCGATCATTGTTGACGTCTTTGGAAAAATGGATCATGTTTTTTGTTTTACCATTTTCAATATGCGGTCCTCCTACGAATTGGCACGTTTTACGTCGCTATTGCTACGTAATGATAATTTTAATTAACACGGGATAATGGCGCTGGGTGATAGTTGGATTTAACAGAATTTGCATGTAGATTATACTTACTGACCAAACTATTAAAGTTTAAATTGTATCTTTTTGTTTCAGCATAATTGGAAGCAGCTGTATAGTCCATTATCGACTAAAGGAATCTGATTTCATGACGTAGTAACTATGATGATTTTATTAAATTAAAAAAGTAATCATGGAGTGTTGTTCTTCTTACGTAGGCATACTTTTACAAAATGAAAACCTGTTGGAATCGTTTCTTTTTTAGTGCCGAAAGAATTTCTATGAGCCGGTTTTAAACTTTATAAAAAATCACAGAATATCTAAATATTCATTCTGTAATCTTAATGGTGTGTGATCAAATCATGAAAAAGAAAATCTGTGGTTCCCAAATTTTTTATTTTGCCTAGTTAAGCGGACATACCCAAATGTATGAAGCTGCGGTTTGTTTTGCCATTTCTGGGTTTTTTTTTTAAAAAAAAACGTAGTCAGACACTAGGAATTACTCCTGTATCGTGGGTGCGTTTACAAACATTTAAACTCACATACACAAACAGCCAGACCCGGAACAACTACCTGTAGGCAAAACAAATACTTGTTCCGTGCGGGAATCGAACCCGCGACACGCAGCGCAGCAGTCGATCGCTCAGCCACTGCGCCAACCGTGTCGTCAACCAGGTTGTTTCCATAGAAACAGTCGTTCATAATGATGCGTACAATTGCCCCTTTCCAGGTAATAGATAATATATATATCAGCATGATTTTAAGTGTAACGGATAGCAAAACAATAAATCGTTTCTTAAATAGGTTGTCCTTTTTGACAGATTAATGATATTTATTAAATGTGGTTACCAGAGGGGCAATTCTCCACGTGCGCCTCAAAGAGATGTCAGCATAGATGACGGGGCCCGACAGGGCCGAAGCCTGCCGGGGTAGCGGGATCGTCCGAAAGGGTTAGCGCTGCCCTGGTACATAAAGGGCTAAGGAAGGAACACGGGTGGGTTTTAGTCAGTAAGAGTCTGACACTCCCTTCTGCTCCACCCAGAGCGGGAGGGGTCATTTGATGATTTCCCATCCTGAAAAAAAAAAAAAAACAAAAGGGGCAATTCTCCTCATTTTTAGACCGTTCACAGTCTGATCTCAGTCTCAATCTGTCAAAAAATACTTGTAATTTCCCTACACTTTAACAAGTTTTTGACATTTGTTTATCGCTGAGATGAGACTGCGACTAGATTTTGAACGTTTTAAATTACGAGAATTGGCCTTCTGTTCTCTGATGCCGGAACCCACAGTTCCGCTGAAACTTAGGGACTATAATAACGGTATCCTCTTTGTGACATTATAACAAAGCAATCATGTTATTATTTTCAATAGAATTAATTTCGCAATTATTCGAAGCATTATTTTGTTTCTTTTTCATATAGATGGATTGTTGCTAGATACTTTACAATAAATATGATTTTGATTGGTAAAATAATATTCTTGGAATAGATAATTATCTGAAAAAAGTAAATAAAGGGCAATAAAACCTCGCTCTTTTTCAATATGCAATATAAAAAGTTACTTTTCGTACATATGAGCTAATTATGAGGAATTTTGAGTTTTATTTTAGGTAAATATTTTTCATTATGAGCAGGATTTAACGGTCTATCTACGATTTTAGATTTCCCCGTATTTAGAGGTTCTTAAGTATTTCGATCCACAATGTTCCCTGCCATTTTGGTCGGATTCTTTTAGTACAGTTTTCTTTATTTTATAGCCAACAAAAATTCTAGGACTTGTGCACGGACATTTTTTTCTGTTCGCGGTAGGTACACTTTAAAAGCCTCAGTATCGTAAAGCCCAGCGGACTTCAAGACCGCTTGCTGAATAATTGAAGCACCCTTTTACTATGTTTTGGGAAACATCCTGTAGAATTTGGGTCTCGAGCATAAACCTAGGATAAGAGTACCTACTGTCATCCTAGGTTAGATACCTATCTACGTAGACTTAAGGGTCAAAGTATAGAAACATGTGCATAAATATTTTTTAAATATTCAGTTTTTCATACCTTTAAGCTGGTTGGTAAATTGGTAGGGTTTTATATACATTGATGGTACTTTATTCGACGACTGAATTGCTTATAAACGACTTATCTATCGTAAGAACAGCCGGTCTATTCTGTAAAAATCTTACCGTGAGAACGAAGGTGAAGTGAGCTTGAAGTCTTTCCAGCTGACGCTGGGGATCGACACTATTGTCAGCTTACTTCAAGCATCAAACTTCACCTAAGTTAGCACAGTGTGGTTTTTACAAAATAGATCGCCAGTATCTGGGTATTCAGAAAAAACAAAATTAATTTGAGTGAAAGAAAAGACGTTTGTTTGTGGTAAACATGACGCAGCGAAAGAACACAAACACAAAAAAAATAACAAGTTAGGGGAAAATATGCGTCACATCCACGCAAAACGGCTATAGCTCACCACCCCATATGCGAGACAGCCCCATCGCTGGTTTTCAGCGACAGCCGGCGTTGACGTGATGACGTCAACTGGTGCAGGAAACGATAAGGTAAAAAAAAAAATCCTACAATCAAAATAAAAAATTATAATTTGCAATTAATTACATTTTTACCGCCACCTCAAACGGGCAATACAGTTTCTTTGTTCTGTGCAGAACAATACAAAACATGGTAGAGCAGTTTACGAACTCTATTAATTAAACGCAGCCATTTCCTCTGTGGGTCTCATAAATAACAAAATATAATGCAGCCTTCACAAGTAGATTGCGACTGTGTTCAACATGGAAACTAACATTTTGCCCGTAGTAATTCTAAGCTGCCTAGCGCATGTACATAACCCAAATTAAAGTTAATTACACTGCCCTCAAACAAAAACCGTCTGCAAAAGAGTACCAACGAGTGTTTTTTCAAAGCAGGAATATAGTAGTTACAGTTACGTGCAAAAAATGTATTCACTTAACAAAATTCAAAAGCGAATTTTTCGAATATTGTCGATTCAATTCTAACAAGTGTCTGTGTTATGAAGATATGCAAAATACCATATAATTTCAATCAATTGGTACTTAGGAGAAACTGGTTGTTCAATTTCATTAAGATAACACATCTTTTTGCACGAAAGTGTTATAGCATTTTGTTTTTTCCCGGAAAATAACTAAATTACTTGTTGGTACACTGGCACAAAGTAAAAACTACCCTCTTATCTACGCTACGCTGTGGTAAACAGTGTGCCTGACAGTTCCTAATTCCACACACGCCAACTTATCGCGTTGTGTAAATAATTTATTGTGATAAAAACTACATTTTAGTTTGAAATCAAACGGGATTATACTTGTTATTATGATATTTTTTTCGTTGTTTCCCAATTACTAGTGTAATTTATGTAACATTCTTGATATCGTTGGTGTTTACAATTTTTATGAGTATTATAAATTTCGTACACATATTTCAACACAAAAAACTCATTTGAACCGTATCCGCATTTTACATTTCATGACCTAACCGCGAAAAACAACTTTTTTTTGTAAAACCATTGCCCGTTACAATATTACCAGTATTTCTGCTGGAATTTCAACAGCAACGCGAATTTTTGTGTACATTCGTGAGTGAGCCGTTTAAATATTTCGTGATATTCATAAACAGTCAGTTGTAATGGCTGAGATATTTTAAATTGCTTCATGAATAGAAAAGGGAAGTTTGTATTCCAGAATTACGTTTATTTTCGCGTTGGAGCATCGTCGCTTTGCTTCCTAGATGTTGTTTGCAAGTGTTAGAGATAAAAAGGTACCTGAGTTTGTTCTTAGTGTTCTCGCTGTGTATTTCTAGGTAATCCTACATAGTGTAAAAAATCTTTAACGCTTTGCTGAGCGTCATGATAACTACAGGTATGTGAAGTATTTGCGTAATAAAACACATTATAAAACCCTATTTAAAAAATCCAACAAAGTTGGACACTATTGTGTGACCAATGACAGGGATGAAACCATTATGCAACCGAAATGACAGCTGTCAACCGCTCCATT
This sequence comes from Apamea epomidion, assembly GCA_947507525.1. NCBI lineage: Eukaryota > Metazoa > Arthropoda > Insecta > Lepidoptera > Noctuidae > Apamea > Apamea epomidion. The sequence continues at coordinate 7,182,731 of OX382238.1, read as the reverse complement.
TCGCGCCAAAAGCTGACAGCTATGAAACGTCGCGATTCAGCCTACATATTTAAATTGTTCACGTTCGGATATCCGTACTGAATATGGACTCCGCAAGTTTCTATTGTTGAGCCTCAGTGGAGCCACGTAATTTGCATAAGCAAAGTTGAAATTTAAGGAACAATGCCCTGCATTATTCGGTTGCAAAGTGCTAGTACAAGTCATGATGGCGTTTAATGCTTTATTGTACGTAATTCGTGCTTTGTTTTATTTTAATAGCCTTATAACATTCAAACAATGTATAATTATGAAAGTCGTACCTTCAAATTATATGGCAGCACGCGATTACTTGTATAAATATTTGATCGAGCTATTTGGTATTAATTTGAATTGTTCTGCTTTGATTTTATCGAGTTGGGTTGTTATTAGGGTTATTAACATTCATGAAATGTAACTTTTAGCCTGTAGTTTTAGTTATTTTTGTAGGGTAGTTCAAATCGATTCAATATTTAAAAGCAAAACTTTGCTTGTTCATTCTTTTTCAAAATCTCTTCCCACGCCCACATATCCAGTCCTAGAAAACATTATAATATGCATTCCCAGACAAAAGCAATAAAGGAACTATTTCGTTAATTATTTCCTCATATCTTTCGGCAAGCCGTCTGTTTGTTCAGGAAAATGAGAAGCGTCGCATTCTTGTCACGACGCTCAGCGTTATGCATTTGTTTGTGTCAACAGCACAGCGCCGAAGGGATTTATAACCGAGCGTCGTTGGTGAATTCGTTTCTTGCAAAAATAGTTTAACTTCTGTTTGTAGGAACAGATTTTTAATTACGAATGTGTGCTTTTATCACTTCTAACGACACGATATTATCGTGGACATCCACGTCCATTACACGTATGGAAAAACGTGCCCGTTGTATATTTCCATACACTTTACTTCCCTGAGTTATCGTGATGCCGATGCCGTGGACGAATACGCACAATAATATCGTCATGTGAGAAATTAAAAAAAAGACGCCTATTGGTTGACCGAGAGCGTTTAGTAAGAAATAGCTAATTCTTTGCTAACATTTTTTTGTAGATATCTCTCACTTCGCTGCATTTTTAGGTAAAATGAAATGTACTTATCGTGAACATGATTGGGTATAACTTTAAGATAATCATAGTTTCAATTACACGTATTGTTATTTAGTGTACATTTATACTGTAGGTACATATTTCTGAAACAGCATATGCAGCGCGAGCCGTCGCCAGAGTGTGTGCCGGCGCGGCGGCCTGCGATCATATAGTGATAATATTCTTACCGTCCATTTATCTGTATCTTCCTACTGTAAAGTATTTATTTCTGTAAATTTAAACAATAAGTAAGCAAATAACAACTAATACCTAATTAATTATAATGAACAACAAAACTATATCCTAACTTAACTAAAACTACACACAAACTAAAATATAGTTTCGAAAAATTCATTGCTGTCGACTAGCAATGTACCCAAGAGACTGGCGGCATTACCACGTTATATGGCAATGCTAGCCCCTGGCCTCTACTTACTTGGGTGTTTAATTAGGTTGTGTGTACCAAATGTCTTAAGAGAAGCGCTAATCCTGCCGACAAACAGTCACACAGTTTGGCAGGTTTATAAAATGTACAAGTACTTGGTCCAAAATAAATGACATATTTGTATTTTATTTGGTTGTCTTTTAGGGATATCTATTGGTTACCAACCGAATATTACTAATAGGTAGGTACCAATGCACTTTATTTAAAAAATTTAACTTAGCGTTGATTATGAAACAGTCGCCTTTTTACGATAGAAGTCAGAAAGAGCATTCAATTTAATTGAACCATTTATCATCACTTTTAAATTGCCAAACAGTCTGCCGATTCACAAAGTTACTTAGTTTACATAAGTACCAAACTAAAACTATAAAATCTCAGATTTAATATCACAGAGCAAATATTAAAGTGTAACCACATTATTGGCACAATACTGAAGTGGCACTTAACTTAAACCAACTTGAACTACAAACGTCTAGAAGCACTTATAACAAATGCACTCATACTTGGTTATTAAGTATTAAGTTTCTCCTTATCCCCACATGTTTACTTCAATCAAACATTGTGAGGTCGTACCCCCTTGGGATGGCTACATTAGTGTTATTATTGCAATGATTCAAGTGGCAGATAGAAATTTGTCGAATATGTCGAAGTAATTGTTTTGAAATGCGTTTATACCTTTATGTTACCTGTTTTTCGTCATTGGTGCGTGAATCTGTTTTATGACTGAAAATAACTTTGAAAGTAGTTACAACCCGCATGAGTTAAATTGAGACCCGAGCGGCCGTTTCTGTACGTCACTCCCGCGTCACCAGTCCTGACTCTCTTCATATTTTGGCTACTCTGACTAAAACTACAAACGTAAGTATCCAGGAAATATTTTTGAAAATGTAACTGTTATTTTAGTATATTGTGGTTTCTAACGACTTCCACGCGAACGAAGACAGAATACAGAAGCTAGCAGCAAATAAATACCTTCCATCTTCATTATAAGATGACTAGCTGCGCCCCGCGGTTTCACCCGCATAAGTTTAAATCCCGTGGGAATGTCGGGATAAAATGTGTCCTATATGTTAATCCTGGTTATAAAACATCGGTGTGCCAAATTTCATCCAAATGCGTTCAGTAGTTTTTGCGTGAAAGAGTAACAAACATCCATCCGTCCATCCATCTATCCATCTATCCATCCATACAGTTTCACGTTTATAATATTGTTGCGCGCCACAATTAATGCCTGATGATGGTGACATTAGTTACCACTAGCGCCATCTAGTTTCTAGTAGAAGAACTTATTAGTTCTTCACTAGCGCCATCTATTATCGATTGGCTGAACTTACTAGAACTATCGACATCTGGTCAGTCGGGGCCGGTAAGTACTCGAACATTCTAGATGTTTCTACAATAGAAGATTCTGGAATTATCTGCGGCACTATATAAGGCCGGGACTAGCCGCGACTAATCAGACTTGGTTCTGCGATAGAAGCGAATACATCGAAAGCGATCTTCAAGTGCGACTTAAGAGCGATTGTGTTTTATAATTAGTGTGTTTGAGTTGTTATTAGTGTTGTTTAATAAAAGTGTAACTTTTGGTAATTTATATCGGCAGTTTTTATTGTCACGAACCCGAAGCTCGTAACAATTGGTGTCAGAAGCAAGGATTAAAATCATGCCGATTTTACCTAAAGACGACACGGAGGGTATCCGTACCCGGAGTCAACGTCAACAGGAGACGGACCAGAGACGTTTTGGTGGAACTATGCCGCAGAGGTCGGAGGGCCAGCTACCAACCTCGGAGGCCGAACCGTCCGCAGAAGCTCCAGCTTCAGCAGCACCAGACTTTGCTGCCCTGATGATGATGCTGCAGGAGCAGTCCCGCCGACAGGAGGAACAGGCTCGTCGGTTGGAAGAACAGCTCCAGCAGGACAAGGAGGAACAGGCCCGTCGGTTGGAAGAACAGCTGCTGCGTGACAGAGAGGAACAGGCCCGCCGACAGGAGGAACAGGCTCGTCGACAGGAGGAACAGGCTCGTCGGTTGGAACAACAGCTCCAACATGATAAGGAGGAGCAAGCGCGCCGCCAGGAGGAGCAGATGCTCCTTATTAAGGACCTTCACGCTACTTTTGGGAAAGACATGAAGGAGGTGAAGGATAAGGTTGCTCAATATGACAACCGCCTGTCGGAAGCTGAAATCCGGATCGACCAAGTGAATAATCGGGTTGACAACGTGGTGGCTGACGTAAAGAAAACCGTGATGGCTGACGTAAAGAAAACGCTGGATTACCTTAAGCTTGGGGATGGAATCGCAGCTCCCGTAGCTACAACACCTTCGCTACGTGGATTCAAAGTGCCACCGTTCGACGGAACTTCTTCCTGGTCGGCCTACAAAATCCAGTTTGAGGCTGTCATGAAGGCGAACGGTTGGAATAAAAGTCAGGCCATGACTGCCCTCACCCTAGGCCTGCGCGACCAGGCCTTAACTGTTCTGGAAGTTCTCGGTAAGGAAGTGACTTACGAGCAGCTCCTTGAGGCATTGGAGGCTCGGTATGGCGACGCTCACCTGGAACACGTGTTTCGTGCGCAGCTCAAGGATCGCGTGCAACGCAGTAATGAAAACCTGCAGCAGTGGGCCCTTGAAGTGGAGAAGCTGGTGCGTAAAGCTTACCAGTCCGTACCTGCGCTCATTGATGGGAACCTGGTGCAGGCATTCATCGACGGCATCCGCGACCTTGAAGTTAGAGCTGCTGTGAGGCTCGGGCACCACGGGACGCTTAAGGACGCCTTGGCCCATGCACTGGAGGTGGAAGCCGTGCGACAGGATCATCGCTCCCATCGCGTCAGGGAGGTTGCAGCGGCTACAGTTCGCGACCGCAATAAAGGGTACAGCCCTAGGTGCTACGGCTGTGGGGAAAGGGGCCACCTTCGATCCAGTTGCCCCAAGCGAACTGCAGAAAGAGAAGACGGCCGATCTCCAGAGGGCAGTGCAACTAACAGCACCGCCCAGCACCAGCAGCAGGGAAACGAGTAATAGCCAGGACTGCGGGGCGGGTGCTGGCTGATGTTCAAAGAGCCCCAAGGGTTTCGATCACACAAACCCAAGACGGGAACAGCCTAATCATCAAGGGCGAGGTCAACGGAACGCCGTGTAAGCTGACCATAGACACTGGAGCCACTCGCACGGTTGTCAGTTCCCAACTCATAAGACGGTCCCTTGGGGACTCCGCATACAACCGGGAACACATTAATTTGGTAACAGCCACCGGTCAGCGCATACCCGTGCATGGAGAGAAGAAGATGGGGTTGAAGCTAGGCAACAGAATCTACCTGCATAATGTCATGGTGGCTGATATAATGGACGATTGCATCATGGGCCTTGACTTTATGAGGAAGAATTGTTGCGAAATTGACGTCAAGCAAGGTGTTTTGAAATGTGGACAAGAGGAACTTTTCGTGGAAGGGGCGTTACCAGGGAACGTGTACAGCCTTAAGAAGATTGTTCTTCCGCCGAGATCGGAAACGATTGTGCCGGTTAGTCTTCCTCGGAATCCTGGGCAAATTCGTTGTGTACTCGTGGAAAGGGTAGACAATGACCTTCCATGGAAAGTGGCACGAACTTTGGTCAGAACCACCGACATCTCAGGGGTACGTGTGCTGAACCTTTGTGATCAGGAACAGGTTATAGAAAAAGGCACACTAGTTGGTACTTGCGAGGAAGTGGATTGGTTGAGTCGATGCCAATATCTATCGACTGGGACCCTCAGCAAGGATGCACAAACGAGAGTGACCACACTTTTAGAAGACTGCCGCAGCGCTCTGTCCCAAAATGAAACGGTCAAGGCGAAGAAAATGTTACTTAAGTATGCCGATGTTTTCTCGTCAAACGATGCTGACATCGGGAGGACTGGCTTAGTTCAACATAAAATATACACAGGAGAAGAATTGCCTATCCGTCAGCGACCAAGGAGATTGCCGGTAGCACGCGAAAAGGAAGTGGAAACCATGATTGAGGGAATGGTGAAGGATGGTGTTATTGAACCTTCATCTAGTCCATGGTGTTCACCTGTAGTGCTGGTTAGAAAGAAGGACGGCAGCATGAGGTTTTGTGTTGACTATCGTCGTCTGAACGACGTTACGAAGAAGGACAGCTATCCTTTGCCAAGAATTGATGACACGCTGGACATGCTTACTGGAGTAAAGTGGTTTAGCACGCTGGACCTGAAAAGTGGCTACTGGCAAGTTGAAATTGATCCTAAGGACAAGGAGAAAACTGCATTCTCGACAGGAAAGGGTCTGTGGCAATTTAAAGTTATGCCGTTTGGATTATGCAATGCTCCGGCAACGTTTGAAAGGTTGATGGAACTTGTACTTACCGGGCTTATTGGCGATGCTTGCCTGGTCTACTTGGATGACATCATCATCGTAGGCCGTACGTTTGAAGAACATCTTCAAAACCTGGAACGCGTGCTCATGAAGATCCAGAGTGCCAACCTCAAGTTAAGTCCGAAGAAGTGTTCACTATTCAAACGACAAGTTAGTTTTTTGGGATATGTAGTGTCTGAAGAAGGTATCCGCACGGATCCAGAGAAAATCGCCGCTGTCAAGGATTGGCCAATCCCAAAAGACAAGACGCAGGTCAGAGCATTTCTGGGTTTGTGCTCCTATTATCGGCGATTTGTCAAAAACTTTGCAGATATAGCCAAACCCCTGCATAAGCTAACCGAGGAGAAGCGACATTTCTGCTGGGATGGAAGTTGTGACATCGCATTCCAGGAGCTAAAGGACCGTCTGTGCAAAACACCTATTTTGGGGTACCCTGATGCGGGCAAGGAATTTATAGTTGACACAGACGCAAGCGACATAGGACTTGGCGGTGTGTTGTCTCAGCGGAATGGCGATCAAGAATTTGTAATAGCGTACTTCAGCAAGTCACTGTCGAAACCTGAAAGGAACTATTGTGTTACGAGACGGGAACTGCTTGCTGTGGTAAAGTCATTGCAGCACTTTAGCAAATATCTTCTGGGGCGGAAATTCCACATACGAACTGACCATGCTGCACTGAAATGGCTATTGCAGTTCAAAAATCCAGAAGGTCAAGTTGCGAGATGGATTGAACTATTGCAGGAATACGACTTCGTGGTCGAACATCGCAGCGGAAAATCTCATGGCAACGCAGATGCATTGTCAAGAAGACCTTGTCCTGAAGACTGCAAGCATTGTACTAGGCAAGAAAGTAAAGAAGTCGTACCTGTGAGGATGCTCAAGACAGACCTCAGCAACGAGTGGAAGGAAAGCCTACAACGTGCACAGCAGGAAGATTCGGACATCAAGCCGATTATGGACTGGATGAGGGCCAGAGCTCCTAAGCCCAGGTGGAGCGACGTCTCAGCAATGAGTTCGATCACAAAAAGCTATTGGGCCCAATGGGACAGCTTGGTGATTCAGGATGGAGTCCTGTGCCGTAAATGGGAAAATGCTCGGGGAGACAGCTGTCATTTGCAAATGGTTGTCCCTAAAGCTCAAGTACCGGATGTTCTACAGCTGTACCATAATAGTTGTTCAGGAGGTCATCTGGGAGTTAAACGGACTCTACTGAAGATACGAGAACGGTTTTACTGGGTCCACTGCCGAGACGAAGTCGAGGACTGGTGTCGCAAGTGTACAAGTTGTGCAGCTGTAAAGGGACCTCAGACTCGTAGTAGAGGTGCACTGAAATTGTACAATGTTGGCGCACCATGGGAGAGGATAGCCCTTGACGTAGCGGGGCCGTTTCCGGAAAGTGAAAGTGGTAACAAGTATTTCATGGTTGTGATGGATTACTTTACTAAGTGGCCGGAAGTCTTCGCCATCCCAAATCAAGAAGCTTCGACAGTTGCAGATAAATTAGTTTATGAAGTCTTCTGTCGGTTTGGAGTACCTTTAGAGATTCACAGTGATCAAGGAAGGAATTTTGAGTCCCAAATATTCCAGGAAACTTGTCGAGTTATGGGTATGAGTACCCATAACTCGACAAGAGTAAAACAAGAACAACTTCTTACCACCCACAATCGGATGGAATGGTGGAACGATTCAATCAGACATTGGAGAGGTACCTAGCAAAAGTTGTGGAAAATCGGCAACGAGATTGGGACAAGCACATACAACCGTTTTTGTTGTCATATAGAAGCGCTGTTCACGAAAGTACATCGGTGACACCAGCTTTCGCAAACTTTGGAAGAGAATTACGGCTGCCTGCAGACCTGATCACCGGAATACCACCTGATGCCCCACGCAGTATAACCGATTATGCGAATAACTTGCGGAACAAAATGAATGACATTTATGAGCACGTCAGACAATCGGGCCAGCAAATGTCTGAAAAGATGAAAACCCGTTATGACCGCAAAATGAACAGTAAAGGGTTCGACGAAGGTTCACTAGTATGGTTGCACAATCCAGTCCGCAGCAAGGGGAAATCTCCTAAGCTTCAAGCTAAATGGGATGGACCGTACCGGATTGTGACAAAGATCAATGACGTAACCTACCGAATACAGAAAGGTGCAAGAGGTACTCCTAAGATCGTCCATGTGGATCGATTGGCGCGTTATTATGGAGCCGATAATGCTCGGGACGAGCATGTCTTAGGAGGGGGCAGTGTTGCGCGCCACAATTAATGCCTGATGATGGTGACATTAGTTACCACTAGCGCCATCTAGTTTCTAGTAGAAGAACTTATTAGTTCTTCACTAGCGCCATCTATTATCGATTGGCTGAACTTACTAAAACTATCGACATCTGGTCAGTCGGGGCCGGTAAGTACTCGAACATTCTAGATGTTTCTACAATAGAAGATTCTGGAATTATCTGCGGCACTATATAAGGCCGGGACTAGCCGCGACTAATCAGACTTGGTTCTGCGATAGAAGCGAATACATCGAAAGCGATCTTCAAGTGCGACTTAAGAGCGATTGTGTTTTATAATTAGTGTGTTTGAGTTGTTATTAGTGTTGTTTAATAAAAGTGTAACTTTTGGTAATTTATATCGGCAGTTTTTATTGTCACGAACCCGAAGCTCGTAACAATATTAGTAGGATAAACATAAACACTTACATTATTTTAATAGAAAAATTACACGGACGTGCATAATTTCAACTTAGAATCGGAACAAGGGAAGTTAGAACGCAAGAAAAATTTATACACGTGATACGTGTGACGCAATTTTTTTTTTTTACGTTTGCCTATATTGAGTCCCACTGCTGGGCAAAGGCCTCGCCTTTTTCCTTCCAAACCTCCCTGTCTTGAGCGATCTCTGGCCTTGGTGGATCATCACACCACCTTCGCCGTGGTCTACCTCGACGGGGATGTCCTCCTTCAGCCGTCCAGTGAGTGAGGATCTTTGCCCATCTCTCTGGGTGCTCCGGGCGCGACGTGTCCGTCCCACTCCTACTTCAGCCTGGCTGTTTTGAATAACATCATTTAAAAACAAAGACGATTCGCAAAACTTCCTTTTCGGGTACGGTTCAACAGCATCAACATTTAAATTTACTGTCAGACAAAGCAAGTAAGTAATTAAGAGGTTAAATAAGGCATGAGAGTTAATATGGAAATTCTTTTAAGTTGGTAAAGTAAGAGTTGTAACTAAGGGCGGGTTGTTTTGCGTCCACTTGACGAACTCGTATGACGTATAAAAATGGCACTAACTATCATCAAACCAAAAAAAGCGTTGTTTCAATTACAGAATTTATGGCCTTGACTTAGGTTAAATAATAACGATTACGTACTCGTTAGTATTTGACGTACGTATGTTACATTAACCAACTGGTTTGAAACAACTGGCCCTTAGACTGCTCTTTATTGTTGAAGTTGCTTGTCTCATCGTTTTTTGGAAACTCGTCCCCTAAAGAGGTTGAATATGATGAATGATAAAGGGTATGGAAGTTGGAGCATTTTTTCGGAAGCTCATCTTCTATACTTCCTGACAAGTTGCCGATGAGAAACTCCATAGACCACATGACTTGTAGCTTAACAAATAAAAAATGTGCTTACTTTACGTTACCCTAAATCTACAACAGCTTTCGTTTAGTGGTAAGTACGGCTTGCGCAACCTTACCCTATCAATATACTTAACCAACATAGCGACATCTTCAGGTATTGTTTACCGATCCTCTGAAGCCTGTTCCGATTCGTTCCATTTTTCCTTACACGGTAGAACAAACAGTGTGTGTACATAATTTTGTTTGTCTGGGAAGATAGGTTTATCAAGTTTCTTTGAAGTGATAAAAGGCGGTTTCCTTTTGTTGTCCTTCAATTTGCTATATTTTTAGGATACTGTTTTTGTTGTTGTGGGATATGTTCGGATGTGAAACGGATTCTGTTTTGTGTGGGATATTTTGATTATAAGGAAGGGGCTGGACATTAGAAATCAGTACCTTTCTAACCCAATAATAATAGTCTTTCAGACCGTATTTCGGCAATGGCGGCCTTCGGCGCGGGAGATGAAGAAGTGCACAAGTGTGTGTGCAGACATAAGTGCACTCCCTCTTCCCTTATTCTTATAGTCCGATAGGACGGCAATCCGACACAACTGGAGAGAGATCAGGCGTAGGACCAACGGCTTAACATGCCTTTCTAACACATGTACTTAGATTACTACTATGTTGTAAATCATACCTATTATACAGAAATTCTGTGGCATACATTGTTTGTTGCATTAAGTTCTAGGAAAACTACAAATGGCAACAGCTTTATAAACATACTAGCGGCGCCCCTCGGTTTCACCCGCATAAGTGTCGATCCCGTGGGAATATCGGGATAAAAAGTATCCTATGTGTTATTCTGATGTATAAGCTATATTACTGTATAGTTTCATCAAAATCCGTTCTGTAGTTTTTGCGTGAAAGAGTAACAAACATCCGTTCATCCATCCATCCTCACAAACTTTCGCGTTTATAATATTAGTAAGATAATTCAACAAGCAACGTGATGCAGCTAGTGTAATTGTTGCCAGCAAAGAAATATAATCCGCAATTTTCCTTCTAGTGTAGCTAAAATACAGATATAATTCTTATTATTTATAGTATGATCTAACCTTTTACCTATGGGTATGGTTACTTTATAACCTTTAATATGCGGAAAATATAACCCTCCCATGTCTCTTATTTAATTCCCCCATATTTTACAACTAATAGTGCGAGGACAGAAATTTTGTCAAAAACAATTGAAACAATAAATTCAATACAGTTGGGGAAAGTTTTCACCAATACTTATGCCTAATAAATATACCCTTTGAAAAGGGACCTCTTTTAACACGTACCAAAAATCGTCTATGCTTTTTGTCAAAGACCGTATTCATGTACGCTTTTGTTTGAATTTAGAATCCAACTGTCTTTGATCAGTAGTCAATGGATGAATTGTAAGCAGATGCTATCGTATTCTTTTGAAGATAATAAGGCAGTAAGGGGGGGCCATCTTTATTACTTAGTCGTTATAAGTTTCTCCTTTAGTGCCGAAGAGGTTTTCTTTTAAAATTAGTGCTGTAATATTTAAGCACGTGAAAAGAGGCGATAAACCGTCTGGACGAAAGTTATTCGTATCGTATTTTATTGAGATATAAATTGTTGATTTTATATGCTCTAGATATATTACTATACTTCTGATTTAATTCTGGTGGGAGAGAACGCGAAATGGAATTTTCCTTCTTTTTGTCTTTCAAAGTAAAACTACCAGGTAGAGGTACACAGTAGGTACTATTAAGGTTGTCTGCGAAAGTCGACCTTATGTAGTGCAGGCAGGCAGTAGTTGCATTCGAATAGTCGACCGAACTTAGAATGAGCTTTAAATTTTTTGTATTAAGTAGGTTTTTGTTTGGGAAAGCCAGTGACGGTGTAGCCGCGTTCATGTAAGCACGTTCGCTTCAAATAGACGCAGTAAAAATAACGTTGTATGATTTTAAAACCCCCATGCAATACAGTATCTCATCCCCTCTCTCTGCATCACAGTACCTATTTGCCTTTTATGGACCACATAGCAAATTTTATGAAAGGCAAAGCGTCAGAATTCCTCTGAATATCAGGATCCAATACCACATTTGCCACAAACAAAACTTTCATTATTTCCACCGTTTTACTCGACAGTGTTAACAGACCCGACTTACGAGTGTAGGTCGTGGGTTCGAACCCAGGCAGGCGCTTTACTTTACATAATTTATTTCATCACCATTGTTCTCAAAAAAGTGGGAAAACCTCATAAGGATACCGGCATGTCCTAGAACCAAAAATTCGAAGACATGTGACATCTACCAACCCGCACTGGGCCCGCGTGGTAGATTATAGCCCACTCCCTCTCGAATAGAGGAGGCTTGTGCCCCAGCAGTGGGAACGTAATAGGCTGGTTATGCTACTCAACAACCATTGATTATTTATTAACTGATTTATACTATTACTCAATTTATATCGACCTCAAGCGATTTCAAATTATATGACCTCCACATAAAAGGTCATTGCTCTTTTATCTTCTTTCATGTCCATTTCGAGTCCATCAAAGTTATTTACAGTCTTGTGATTTATTGTTAGAGCGTTTTTAGTCTAAGTAAGAGATAAAATAAGTTTATTAATCTCACTTATTACTTATTTTATTAGATGAGAAAGATTGGCTCGTTTATTATACTTACGAGCATAACTTACTCAAAGATGTAGCCTTTATTTTTAAACTTTATAAATTAAATAGAGAGGATTAAACAAAGAATTAAACATTCATCATCGTCAACAAGTCTTCGGCCGAGATTTATAAAAGTTACATAGAGCATGTACTTTTGTTAACTAATCCGATCCAGCCTGTCCCTTTCTGCCCGCTCCCAGGGACGCTCTAAGCCGAGGTCCGTACCCCACAGGGAGCCCTTAGCGTATATTCGCTTAGTTTTTAAGTTTTTTTAAACCATGGCTGGAGGCCTTAATTTATAGACGGACCCACGGGCGAATTTCACGGCGGTCTTCGACACTCGTCGGCGACTGCCTTCGACGAGTGTCGACGGCTGCAGTTCCCGCTCGTGTGTATGTATGTGTACATTTAGATGCGTTTATGGGTGATTGGCCGCAAAAAGCAACGCACAGGGAACAGTGGAAAGCTATGGGGGAGACTTTTGCCCAGCAGTGGAACAAAACAGGATAATAAAAGGTAACTAGGTAGGTACTGGTCGTAAGATTTTTTGCAATAGTTGATTGTGGGTTCTTTACTGGAACGAATAAAACGTTAATCTTTTATAAATAAACTCACAATATTATAGTTGCCCAATCCTTACAGTTGAGTATGATATTGTAACTTTATTAAGGAAACGGACAGTAAAAATGACGGTTTACGTATTGCAGGTTCCAATAGCCAAAGGTACTTATTGGATTGCAAAATTAAATAACTGGGTTTCCGACTAAGTAGATACAATACAAGTGGTCTTTACGCTAAGTTGCACGGGCTTGAAGGTTCAGAAAATGAAGCACAATGGTTAAGGTGGGATGGGAAGTGGATTCGTGGTATCAAATTATTAGTTTTTATCTTCAAAGGAGTGCATCAAGTATAACTTTTATGTCTGTCGATACTACTATCACGAGCGTCGTCTAGGTATAGGCAGTCGGTCCCTTTACGACCTTCATTGCCTAACACACCATCGATCTCAATCTGAATCATTTTGCAGGATATTGCTGATCCATTACTTCATATGTTCAAAAAATGTGCCTGCTCAACAACGTAAATAACGCAATGAATGTTGTTGAACTGTCAAAATTAAACCCATTGCTACTGATAGTGCTTTACGCAATTACTCCGTTGGTATTGTAGTACCCCATATTGGGTGTCCAGACTCATCACCACTCACTGCAAGAGGTATCTCTTATCGTCTTGGGGGTCTGCTCTCCAAGTCCGTCAGCGAAGATACGGTCCCGTCCGTAAATAGGTAGTTAATCCGTCAAAACAACTGCCAAATTAAATTTTTCGGACGGGCAGAATCATATCGGCTGTAGGGAAAACTGTCAAATCGTGTTGTCATTCTATCTTAGTTCGGGAACCGAACTTATCATAATTTTGCTGGTGAGTTGGTTAAGCCACTTCTTCTTCCCAGCAAAAGCACTAGGAACTGGTGAAGGGCGGGCGTTTTGGGGCAGTCCCCCAAAACGACTTTTGTAATTTTGACGTTCGGAAAGTGCTGATTCTCATTCTAATCTGAATAAATAACTTTTGATTTTGAATCTTATGTTTGTTAGTGATACGGAATGAGAAACGCCCGTAACTTCGGTCAAAACAACGTACTTCGTGCTTAGGAAATAGACCCCTCGACACGAGAGAAGAATGTTACTCTTCTAAGCAGTAAAATAATGTTTATGGCCATTTGATTGTTATTTTACAATGATTTTATTAGTTATTTCAATTAATTCAATTAACGTAATTGACCAATATAATGATATTTGGCAGTCTCTATTCAAATCACGTGCTGGTTTCCCCGTTTTGTCGGATTCAGCCCTTTTCCATAATGTAGGTAAAGGGAATGTTTATACTCGTATAGCTCGTGTAAATGTTTTCAGAAATATTTTACATCTTATACCTACATTGTTTCTGTATTTTACTATATTTAGCCAGGGGTTTCCGGTTTTTATTTATTCAGGATTGAAATCAATTATTTATTCAGTAATTGGGTTTAATAAAAGCAAGTACGTACGCGATAACGTACGCAATATCTTTTGTTATTTTGCCACACAAAATAGGTATTAATAAGGTGGGTAAATAACGTGATGGAAAAATCTAGCCACGAGCCCATCCTCGCTATTACCTACCTAAACCGGTTTATATGACGTTTATGATTTCATTGTCCTTTATTTTACTTTATTATTTTTATGACATTTAATAATAATTACTTACGTATATTTTTTATTTATTTTACAAAAGACAAGAAGTTGGTAGCTTAAAGCTTATATATATCATTAAAATCATCACACATCATTAAAATAAAAAAAATAAAATAAGACAAGGGCAGGATTGAAATCTAATCTTTAATTCATTTCTTGCAAAAAAATATGAAAAACAGGAAACAAACTACGACGAATTCATTACTTTTCAGACTGTATTCATAAACCCGTGACATAACGTGTTGGAGGTCCAATCTGAAATAAACAAAAACAAAAAATAAAATACCGCTCATTCCTATGAAACATGAACTTTGAAAAAACAAAAACCCAATTTATTTCTCGTTCGCTGTGAGATCTGATTCGCTTTCCCGTTGTTAATTAATATTATTAAATTTTGTAACTTTCTGTCTGTGTTGCCATTAATAAATGTCATAATGCAATGTCAATATTATCAGCAGAACTTTATTACTAAAAAGTAAGGATCCAGTTCTTAAACTACAATGAATATACATATATATATATATATTTTAAAATATATATAATATACTTTCTCGTATAGCTCATGGTTAACTGGGCCACTCGAGAGGAGTAAGCATGTGCAACTGTGAATCAGAGTACCTAGACAAAGTGATCAGCGATAACGATGGTGGAAAAGTCATACATGTATTGGACAGACGTTAGCTACCGAAAACCTGGTTAATTCTGTTGAAAGTCGTTATACAAGCTGTTGTTTTGCATTCTCCCCCAGGAGGCTGTTATGAAAGACATAAATAATCAAATAAAATTACGATCCCTGACGAATAATGAATACATACTTGTTTTTTTAGTAATTTAAGTTTGACAGTATTTCAGAATAGAACACTTTCAAAGAACAGAATCGCGCTATGGTATCGTATAAGCGGCCGCGTTTTAAAATGCCTGTCCCACAAATGCCGATTTCCGAAAATTAGAAAAAAAAAAAACTACTTATTTTATTATTGATTCCTGTCGAGAGTCAGTAGCATAGTTTCCTCCTTGAATTTGACGAGGATGCAAAACGACACCTTGTAGAAATACAAAATGCTTCTAAACAGATTGCCACTTGTCCTAGGCCTTCAGAACTGTGTATTAATTTTAATTGATAAATAATTTTCTTCTACCTAGTTACGTGAAGCTACCTCGGTGGAACGGCAGAAGGATGTGGTTGTGGAGCTAGGTCGCAAACTATGCTCCACCTGCTATCTTGCCCTCTGTGTCCCAAAACGTGCAGTCAAAGTGACCTCTGCGCTGCAACCGACGACGCGGTGAAAGTGGCGATGCTTTGGGCCAACAAGATCTGAAATATTAGGGGTTAAATTATGATATTGTCGATTTGTACAAAAAAATTGAAATTCGTTTTTTTTTAATTTAACATATTTATTTAATCAAAATAATTACCATTATTATCTATACATTGCTGCCATTTAATAGGAAGGTCATTTATGCCTTTGCGATAGAACTCTCGTGATCTAGATTCGACAAACTGTGTGAAAGCATTTTGTACTGCCTCCTGAGAAGAAAACTTTATCACGTAGAAAATTGTCCAAATCACGAAAAAATGGTAGTCCGTTGGAGCAAGGTCTGGCGAATACGGAGGGTGATGAATGGTTTCTTATTGCAGTTCCTGTAGAGTTAAAACGGTTTCTCGTACTGTATGAGGTCTCGCGTTATCATGGAGCAATAATTGTGAAGATCGATTCATGAGTCGGGGCTGTTTCACTGCTAGTTTTGCTATCATTGTTCGGAGTTCGGCACAGTGGACATCTGCCGGTATTGCTTGACCAGATTGGAGAAAGCTATAGTGAATAACCCCATGCTGAGACCACCAAACAGTTACCATTACCTTTTTATTGGTAAGCTTTGCTTTAGGACTCTGTGGCGGCGTTTGACCTGGGGTCAGCCATTGCATTTTTCGCTTACGGTTATCGTAAAGAATCCACTTTTTATCACATGTCACAATTCGATCCAATATTCCTTCATTTCTGTATCGATTCAACAAGGCAACACAAGTTTCAACAAGCGTTTCTTTCTGCAGATCAGTCAAATCATGAGGCACCCATTTCTCATATTTTTTTATTTTATTGATTTGACGCAAATGAGTCAATATTGTTGGTAAGGTAACGGTAAACTATGCCGCTAATTCCTGGGTAGTTTGGCTTGGATCGGCTTCCACCATCTCTTTCAATTCATTGTTATTCACCTGTGTGGGCGGTCTTCCACGTGGTTCGTTCTTCAAATCAAAGTTTCCATCACGAAAGCGTTTAAACCAAAATCGCACGGTGCGTTCATTAGCAGTCCCCGCTCCAAACGCAACATTGATATTGCGAGCTGTTTCTGCCGCGTTAGTTCCGCGTCGGACCTCGTATTAAAAAATAACTCGAATTTCGAAGGATCCATCTTTCTTGTCTAAGCTGAATAAAAAAAAAACAACTGAAAGTCGATAATCGAACGTTGCACATTTTTTAAAAGAAGAACTTCATAGGTACCATGTGAAAAAAGTTTCACTCAAAAATCTCAAACCATGAAGGTTCTATGTCAATTCGAAGTACCTATTACAATAAAACGGCAATTTCATACTTTAACCCCTATTACATTCGCGCTAGCGACACGATGAAGAAGAAAACTTGATAAATAATGTGTACCTAACAACTCACCTGCTATTTTATCAACCCCCGACGGAAAAAGGGAGTTATACATTTTAATTTAAACACACACGTCGTGTCTATAGCGTACCGGGTGTATGGCCAGCTTCTCCACTTGTGGAACGACGTAAAATCGATACCTCAGTATTATTTTTTCATTACCTCAGCCAGGTTCACCGTCCTATGAAAATATTAAAGTGCCTAACAATTAAGCGTACGTTTCATTTGGTAACGTTGTTTATGTTCCGGACGGATTTCAAAGGTTAATTTTGTTTAATTTTAAATGGTATTTGGATGATAAAATTTATTTTTACAGGGACAACAGTATCAATTTTTTTTCTGGTTTGTTTGTTTGAATACCAGCGTTGTCAGTACTGTACCGTCTATATAATATATATTTGGAGCATTTCATTATCCGGATAAATCCAGCTGTCACGCAAAGCATTATTCTGAGAATTATTATGCAGCCGTTTAGGATTATTATCTTTGTTTATTCAAAAAGCATTTGTGGCATCGTGGTAACGACTAGTGTAGGTCGTGGGTTTGAACTCAGGCGCTTTACTTTGTGTAAACATTTTCATCACCACTGCTCTGAAAATTCGAAGACATGTGACATTTTCTAACCCGCACTGGGCCCGCGTGGTATATTACGTCCACTCCCACTCGAAGAGAGGAGGCCTGTCTCCCAACAGCATTACATTGCAGCATGCATATCCATCAACATTGAAGGCTGATTATGCTTATCAACGTTTTCACCTTATTAACAGAATAGAATGCCTAAAAACACGGCTCTGAAAACATGCAACCGACGCCACTCAGTGCGGAATAAAGTTAATTATTCACTCGCAGTGCTCTAAACCACATTTAAACGTACCATTGTTAACTAGAACGCGGTGAAAGTGAGAGTTTTGTTTCAAACAAATTACTAACTTAATCCTTGTTAACGTCGGCCGGTTTCAGTATAGAAATTATAATATTAGTATAGTTGGAAATATTTTTAGAATTATGTACATATTTGGCATGGCATAAAAGTAGGGGAAGACCAAAGAAACTATGAATGGGCTTTGTGAATGATGATATTACGGTTAGAAATTGGGTGACTACCGAGATGACGACTAATAGAGAAGTATGGAAGAAAACGACATGTTGCGCTGACGAAATGACAAATAAATTGAGGCAAGGCCAGGGAATGAAGATGATGATGATGTTTGTTCTTTAGTATGCTGCCCCGCGACACCCTCTCCGGACACGGATGTTTCGAGAGGTTCCTGCACATGATCAGGCGGGAGGAGACGCCCGGGTGTCATCACTGCGAGGATCGCCCAGAGGACACGGTGGAGCATACGGTGGAGGTCTGCCCCGCTTGGGCAGAGCACCGCCGTGTCCTCTGGGCGATCGGCAGCGGCGGCCATGTCATGGTCCGGGGCGAGAGGGAGTGGGACGCGGTCACGTCCTTCTGCGAAGCAGTCATGCTAGCGAAGGAGGTGGCGGGATGGCTGAGGGAGAGATCCTCACGCTTCAGCCACCGCGGGAGACGCTCCGGGCGTCGGGAGCCGCGTGACGACTCCCGGCCACCGTAGGCGCGGGCCTGCGGGCGGAGAGCAATGGGTAGCTCTCCGTCCGATCAGGACCAGGCCCGTGCCGGACGGCGTGTATGTGTTCCACGCGCGCCTCAAAGAGATGTCAGCATAGTTGACGGGGCCCGACAGGGCCGAAGCCTGCCGGGGTAGCGGGATCGTCCGAAAGGATTACCGCTACCCTGGTATATAAAGGGCTAAGGAAGGAACATGGGTGGGTTTTAGTCAGTAAGAATCTGACACTCCCTTCTGCTCCACCCCGAGCGGGAGAGGTCATTAGGTGATTTCCCATCCTCAAAAAAAAAAAAAAAAGGCCAAGGAATGAAGATGATGATGATGTTTGTTCTTTAGTATGCTGCCCCGCTATACGTCACTTGCCTATTATAAATAAAATAAAATCAATTTAGTTCGAGTATCACTGACTCATAATAGAAAAAAAAAATACACTCATACAGTCACATTTCAAACACAAAACCACCATTTCAATTCACTTACCATAAGTCATACAAAATAATAAAACGTAATCATATTTAAATTAACAAATTACAAAAGAGATGAGCTTGTTAGTCGCATCAGCCTGCCACATGTCGCTCACAACAGTGGGAGATGATGGAGCAATCCAGTCTTACTGCGAGCACGGCCAGCATGCTGTTAGCGCTCCCCCGCACTCGCCGCACCAGCGACGTGCCTCTCTTGCGCATAGTGGCGTAAGCAAACCACGTGCGCTTCCGCAAACATAGTCGATGCGCTGCAATAGCGGGGGAGCGCCAACATCATCCTGAACGCATTGTTGATTATCCCCTATTATTGCCTTGCCTTGATTTTTTCTAATCAGATAAACTTTTATCTGATTACATAGAAAAAATACGTTTGAATGTAACTTAGGAAGGTGATGTTTCTAAAGATGGTTGTATTACTTACAGCAATTGGCACTGAACGGAAGAGTTTGTTGTGAGTTGAACTCTTAACAGACGCTTACATGGAATTTAAATATATAGGTAACCGGAGAAATGTGGTGTTCTTTGGCATACCTCTGCCTCACCTTTCAGGAACCACAGGCGTGGTATTTTGTTGTGTGTTTCTTAACAGACGGATTGTTGATGGATGTTTTTAAAAGGAATTCTTACTCTATCGGTATAATTAGTGATCATAGAAAACGTCCTCCTGTAGGTATTAAAACAATCAATTCAGCCTAACGCAGTCCACTGTTGCACATAAGCCTCTCCCAGGCTGCGCCACAACACCCTGTCTTCCGTCTTCCGCATCCAGTCTGTCCCGGCCAATTTCTTAAGGTCGTCGGTCCATCTAGCTGGGGGGCGTCCTACGCTTCGCTTGTCGATTAGTAGTAAATATAAACCACCTCAAAGTGTTGACCGATGTTAAAATTAATTGGATTATAAATTCAAATGTTAATAATTAATTTGTAGAACCGAAGTGCCTAGAACCGGGCACTGGTTATTCGCAAAGGTAATAGAGAAGCAAATACAGAGGTTTCGGGTAAATATATAATAATCTTGCTGGCATGAATAAAATAACAAGCTCGGATAACGTTGGTTTGCATTGGTCACTGTTTGGCAAATGCGCCAACGTTCCAACGTGGTTTTCTTATCGAACACAATTACAGGACAGTAGTGGTTATTTATTGGAGACCTTATTCCGTGCAAAATAAACACTATTAAAATTCAGTGTCTGTGTTTATATAATGACCTCTTCCTCCGTTCCCTTAGAAAGAAAGTATTACATTAAGGTGAAAAAGAGAAGGGAAGGAGCTTGAGTTATTACTACCTTATTTATTACTAGCTATGCCCCGCGGTTTCACCCGTATAAGTCTCGCTATCTTGTGAATATCGGTATAAAAAATATCCTTGGTCCTAATCCAGGTCCTGGTCTACCCATGTGCCAAATTTCATCCAAATCCGTTTAGCCGTTTTAGTGTAGAAGCATAACAAACAAATGTCCAAAAAAATCTAATCTTTTCTCTTTATATTACTAGTTTAGATTATAAACCTATATGAGAAGACTTTTTTGTCACGTGGCTTAGCAGTATGCTCTATCTAGTTAGGAATAGAAGTTCGACTTTATGTTGAGTAGTAGCAACTCACTGCTAGCGCTGCACGCTAGCACGTCCCGATTTTAACAAAGCAGAACCATCTCACTATCACTTCGTCTTTAAAGATCCCAAAACTCCCATGCTGCGAATTTCGCTGATCAGAATACGCCCTTAGATCTGTATCAAAAGCGCAATAAAGCTTTTCCTTGGCCAATAAGGGTGGGCCATAAAACTTTCACGTAACATAGGCTGTGGGTCT
The DNA here is from genome assembly GCA_947507525.1 of Apamea epomidion. Lineage (NCBI taxonomy): Eukaryota > Metazoa > Arthropoda > Insecta > Lepidoptera > Noctuidae > Apamea > Apamea epomidion. The sequence goes on along the minus strand of OX382238.1, from coordinate 7,161,785 downwards.
GTTGGTAAGCTGCAATTTTTATTGTCTTCGCAGTGATCGAATGTTTGTTTAGACACGTAATGTGGGTGAACCCTTATCTGTAGTGGTGTGGATGTGTCGATTAAAGGGGCTGTTTGTTTTGCACTTAGTTATAATTGAAAACAGAATGGTACAAGAAATTGTGAAGATTGACCACTGCATTGTAAAATGTTTTTTTTTTAAATATCTATACGGTGAGAATGCAACTAAATAGTAGGGAGTCTGTATCTCTTTATTTTCTGCAATAACTTATAATCATATAAAGTTAAGTTCTGATTGACTCCGTGAGAATTAAACAAAATGTATGTGAGGAATGTCAAATCAATTTTTTTTTTTATAAGAATGTCAATTCTTTTAGAAAAAAGTTTCTGAAGCAATGAACATTCCTATTAACTTAAGTTCTGATGCTTAGAGTAACTTCATCACCTGTTTACCAGTATCTTTACAATTAATCAGATAATAGGTAGCTTACATGGTATGAAGTTCAGTCAATCAGCAATATCAATAACGAATCCACTGGACGAACACTCATTAAGCCTCTTTTAAATGCACTCCAATACATTTACAGAAAAGAGACGCAAAAGAACAAAGACTACATACAATTTATAATGAATCCAAGTACAATTCGTACAATGGTATTATCGTACTCGGATCGGAACGTTCTCCAATAAAATACTCTCAAAAGAGAAACAATGGAAGCATTAACACTCGATTCTCGGTACCGATTCCGATCGAATTTCAATTCCGGAAAAACGCATCGAATCGAGAATCTGGCAACGTATTAAAAGGAGAGAGGTATCGGTATTATAGCAGAATAACCTCTTTATGTGTTCCTGCATGATTTAAAGTACGGTTAGGTAACTACGTAAAAGTTTTTAGTGTTTCTGACATTACGAACTTAATGTTTATTTTATTCAATCAAGATTTAATTCTTAGTACTTGAATATTAAATACCTCTTCCTGATTGGTAGTAATTTTTTTTTCTCATCTCTTAAATAAATTGCAAACTATAGTTTTGTATAATTTAGAAGAATTTTTAAATTTTGTAAATGTAAGACCCATGGATCCGTTTTTTATGATATTTTGATGTTGACTTGAAAGAGCATGGCAGTTGAGAATATGTCATGCTCACTTAAATGTCTCACTGGTGGTGGCGCGTGTGTTGGATCATTCGGTTCCCTACGAAATGGTTGAGCTGGGTGGTGCTGATCCACGCGTCATGTTCGTGAACGGGTGCCGTCGGTTGAGACTGGTCATCTCTTAACTTCTTAACTTACTTAGCCAGGGCTTATTTTTAATTTTATATTTAAAATTTTTCTTTTTTACATTGTTCTCACATATAGAAGCAATAAGAATAATGTACCCAGGATTTTGTAATAATATCTTGATTTAAAAGAGTGTCCGTGGAGTTTCTTGCCCGTTCTTCTCCATAGAGATCTACGTTTTGGAATGCGCAACTAGCTTCAACTTTCTGACTAACTGACCGACTATTAAATTTCACAATTCAAATGTGCCTGTAAAGGGTTTAATTGAAATAAATTATTTGAGTTTAAGTTTGGCTGTTTCAAAAAGGGTAGTGTGAGGTTCTAATAAAAATTATTGATAGACATAGCATAAGGATAGCATAATCGGCCTCACGATGTTTTCCTTTACCGTGTGATAGGCATATCTTAGAGAAATGCTATATATAGATATGCTAGGTGAAATGGTGGCTATCCAGTGACCGAGGTTAGTATATAGTTCTTTCAATGTGCTTAGTTAATAATAGCTATACAACGCTAAATGGTTTTTTGGCGCGTGGCCTAAATTAGAACTACCGCCACCTTCTTGTTTTGTCAAAACAATTTCTATGACAATTTCACAAATGTTTACTAACAACACTTCCCTGTGAATGCGATTCAGGCGCCTACAGATCCTTGTTGCACTCGACATTGATACATACAGGTTTTTTATTAAGTATATAGGTATATAGGATCCTTATATAGGTTCCAAGTATTTATATTAGCCTCCATACTTAAAATTTTCTATTCTTGGGGCTTGTGGCTAAGTCAAAGTCAAAGTCAAATCATTTATTTCAAATAGGAACATAAAAGGCACTTTTGAACGTCAAAAATAAAATTAAAATAAAATTGATTCTAGTCACCCTAAGTAATAACAGCCGCACGGGTCGATCAATCACGTTAAGCTACGCTTGCCGCGGTTGGTCCGTGGATGGGTGCCCATCTTTACATACCAAGACCCATCCGTGCCTCAGAAAGCACGTTAAGCTGTTGGTTCCGGCTGTTATTCAAAGCCGACAGTCGTTTCGGGTCGTCAGAAGCCTGAAAGTCTGACAACCAATCTTACCAAGGAGTATCGTATTACCCAGTAACTGGGTTGTGGTGGTCAGATATACAGTCACTCCATGTAAAATACTGGTATTCAGCTGCATCCGATTCATGATGATGATGACTGGAAGCCGACCCCAACATATGTAGTTGGGAAAAGGCAACGCAGGTACCTAATATTTTCTATTCATAAAAAAATATTCACTTACGTAGGTACTTTCTAAATTGAGCTTCCAAATATCTAAAGAAATTTATTCATTTTAGCAAACGAAGTTATAAAACTTTTAAGACTACGACAGATTCATAAGGTCACTCAAACTTTCTACTAAGTAAAATCCAGATTTAAGCCCCAAACATTCTGAAGATTGATTTTAACGGAGATATGTCTCCAACAGTTTTAGCCAGTAATCCTATTACCGGCTTATCATCCCATTACTACAAAGACCTTTTAGGAATACGGATCGGGATAACTATCGGGAATCTGTCTTAACCACACTGCTAGAATATTTACATATTTTATGTAGCTCGAAAAAACATTGACAAAAAACAATGGATAAGATTAATGTAGTTTCTGCTCAGATTTCGTTTTGTTACTAAGTATTATTGACATAGATTAATGTTTTAGTGTTTCTTTTACAGATATATTTTTGGGAAATAGGTTTTTTTTAGCCTAAATGGTCTGGGATGGCGACGGGCGGCGTACCGGAAGGCGCAGCATTGGAAGGCCTTCTTCAAGGCGGCCCGATGATATCATAAAGGCCGCGGGAATCCGCTGGATGCGAGAAGCGGACAGGACCAGTCGATATCGCGACGCTTAGGAGAGGCCTATATTTCGGCTGAAATGATGATGATAAATAAACCTATTTATAACATTTATCACTACCACTGTCTGAATGAGATAACTGAACATTTATTTATTTTATTATTTATGTACACACAGAAAAATACATTATGATATGACATGATTATAATATGAGTACAAAGGTACTGCTTATTTCTTAAGAAATTTCTTCCAGCAGACCTACGAAAGAAGAAATGTAGATAATAGTGTGTGAGAACAAGAAAAGAAAAATATGAATGTGTGAAGTCTAAATCAAAAATATTAAAATATACCTACACATATAACGCAAAAAATAATAAATAAGCATACTTAAATAAATACATAATACAAACATATATAAACATATATATATATATACAAATACTCACGGTATAGAGGAAAGGTAATGCTCTTTTAATCAACGTTTAAATAGAGAAATAGTTTTTAAATCACGAATGCTAGGCGGAAGTGAGTTCCAAAATCTTACAGCATGGACAGAGAAGGAATTAGAATAGTAGCTCGTTTTATGAGGATGAGATTTAAGGATGGATCTTTGGTGTGATCTACAAGGTGCGGCACTAGAGCGAGCGTAAGAAAAACGAGAGTAGACATAAAATCCGAGTGTTCCTGCGAAGGCGGAATGGGAGCCACTTGAGTTCCTTGCAAAGGTGTGAAACATGCTCATACTTTCGAAGACCAAAAACCAAGCGAATGTACCGGTTTTGCAAGCGCTCAAGCTTGTTTAATAGCTCCTCAGTAGCATCCAGGTAGCAAGCGTCATTGTTTATGGGTAATAAAAGCTCCAAAAAAAAAAAATTAAAATATGAGCATACTCAAAATATGAAATTTACTGCTTTAAATACTAACTTTTCGACAACTTATAAGCAAATAAAGAAACGACCGAATAAAATGCTGAAAATTCGGAAAAATTACGACGGACGTTATATTTTTCCACCAGCTTAAATTGCGTTTTACCGAAATCGAACAGGTCATCATTTCTATCGTAACTTACCTACCTATTTTATATTATAAATTGAGAATCAATCTTACACATTTTACGAGTATAACTGTGGCGCTGTGGCTGTGTGGTTTGGTTTTACATTCAAAAATATGTTTCTGGCACTCGCCGGCCGCTGCCGCGGCACCGCTCGCTTCGCTTGCTCAGCTCGTGCGTTGTGTGGTCACAGTTCTAACCTAACCTAACCTAGCTCTTTCGATTTAAAGAAGATATATGCGTGTTACGTTGCAAATTTCACTAAACTATAACTTTTCGGAAACTTTGTATTTTTTTCGGAAGTTTAGTAATTTTTTTGGAAATTTAGTTTATTAATTGAAAGTATAGAATATTTTTCGTAGAATTATAATTTGAATAAGCTTCATGTTTGTTTGTTACATACAACATTTTTTGTCGGTTAATTTTGTATTAACTTTTCGGTAATTCATTTTAACACAGCTTAGTTAGTATTACAGTCAACCACAGATCGCTGGAAGTTAATTTGTTTTTCGGAAGCTTTATTATTTTCCATTATTTATTTCTGGCATGTATTTATTCAAATCGCTAATAATTTTCATTTTGCGCTCCTAAAAATATTATGGAACACTCTAATATAATGATCGCGCCTGTTTTTGTGGACTTCTAATAATTCCTATTTTGGGGACCTAAAAATACTAAATAGTCATTTTTCGCAACAACCTTGGATGAAGCGTTCGCTCGGCTCGCGCGCGGTTGTTCGCAGTTCTAACCTAACTTAACCAATTAGGTGCCCTATTTTAGTTACTGCGAACAACTGTGAGAAAAGGCCTCAAATTTGGAAAGAGGCTCATTTATTAAAAAAAGTGTGCATCATTAGAAACTCAAAAAGTTTTTAGAGGTTCAATCTAAAAAAGTGTTGATAAAGTTTGTAGAGGATTAGTTAAATATTTTCAATCTTCTCATCGTAATCGTAAAATCATTGATTTAATTCATGTATAAAAACTGAAAAATATAGATAGCGTAGTAGGAAATAACAGCCATGTTTTCTGCCACGGTACCTACTTTTCTCATTTGGTTTTAAATATTATTATGCAGTATGCATTTCATGAAAAAACTTCGATATCGACGCTGTTCTATCTCAACCCTATTCCGTGGCCTTTTACAATGGTTTGTGTACGGAAATAGAAAACCATAACTATATTGAATCCATTTCCGTTTCAAGATTGGCTTTAGACATCGCAATTACTTTATTTCAATAAAATCGTGTCTTGTACCGTGCGCACTTCAATATTGTTGTTTTGATCTTAAAACCGAGGAGGGTTCTGAAATGGACCGTAGTGTGACTTGGACTGGAAACAATTTAATTGGTGTCTTGTAATTGAACTGTCTTCAATTATTTTATGACAACCTATATTTTGTTCAGTTCAATCGTTTCTTACCTTTGAATTGGACTGTAATGATTTTGGTTTGTGCTATTACATAGTAAGGGTAAAAGGCGTTAAAATTTTAAAAAATAATTAGTTTAAGGTAAACGTCATATTAAAATTAATTTAGTAATACTTCATGTATTTTCATAGACAGATGTTGGTTAGAAACAGGGTCAAAGAAGTCAAGAATATCGAGAAACTGGTGGATGCTGCAGTATCCAGTTAGATCGTTGTTCACTTGCCTATTATGGACGTAGATAATCCTTTAGTCATATTTTACTACGCCCACGGGAAGCAAAGGGTATTTCCGAGCACATAACACCTGATTTCCCTATTACATTTTAATGGCATGCTAAAATATTGTTATTACCTACATGCATTCAAAGGATGTTCCGAGATTCATGTTAGTGTAGACATTACAAAGCAACACGTAGGTTCAAGCTTAATACCATTAAAATTTATGTTAAACGTGTACAGCCAAGTTGGAATTTACATACGAAAAATATACATAAAATGACGTCATCCTGCAAAATTTTATACACGTCATTTTGTTAAATTACACGTCATTCACGCAAATTTCGTATAAAATTTAAATTTTCTTCGAGGTGTGACCATTTTGATACAATGGCCACATTTGGATCAAGGACCGTTATTACGATGGCTCGTTTCTTTCTTTCTTTTTGTCACAGTTTTGCTTAAAGCGAGGGTCGTCGGAAATAATTTTGACGTAAAGAAGATGTTTAATTTTACGTACGGTTTGAGTTCTGTCTTACGTAAATGGGGTTCAAGATTATGGCAGGGAGTCTTGTTGGTTTGAGATTTGCGAGTTTTGGGTATAACAAGCTTTTTGCGGTGTAATTTTTATAATTAAGGATTACAGTCATGACTATGTCATGACATTTACTTGACAAATGGTAAAGTTGCATGACATAAAATTAAATTTGACATCTTTATTTTAAGCTATTTGACAATTTGTAACTTAATTTCTGGTTGTCTTTTGAAAGCTATTATTTAGACACTTATTTTGTAATTGAATTATTTTTATTTGACATTTTTAATTTGACATGTAGAAAATTCTTGATTTAGTACTTTTTTTTTGACATTGGAATTTAATAATTTAGTTTAAATTGATTTAATTAGAATTATTATTATTGTCACAATATTTGCATGCCGAATTTAGTAGGCAGAATATGAAAAACTATTGTGTATGTGTTATAAAATCTGTAAAATACCATATTTCAGGCAAATAAGTGAATCTAATCTAATTTTACTATCTTTGCAAGAACTATCCGCTATTAAAATATAGTGGTAGAATAAAAACTGTTATTAACGCATTAACGTGTTACTGAAATTTAATTGGAATTTATCAAGTCATCCAAAAAGCGACATCCACAGATCCGGCCAAAGTGACGATGCTTTGGGGAGGCCTATGTCCTGCAGTGGACGTCTTTCGGCTGAAATAATAATGATGACGATCCTAAAAGTCACCACAACATTAGAATTCTTCATTTGGGATAAAAATATACCACAAAAACTTATCTACATCTAGATACCTACCAACCAGGGCCGCAGTCTAATTTCGAGCTCTGTTGGTTCCGACCGATAAGCTTTAGATTACTTCTAAAAATCGTCGAGAAGAGATTGCTTAAAAAAGGACCAAGATTATTCCGATGAGGCGAATCAAGGGCCTACGCAGACCATTAGAGTTCATCGACCTGCCTTAGTATCGTCAGAACCATGATGCCGTTCGTTAAAATCCGTCGCGTCGTTTCACACAGCAAATTGCATCAAAAGAATTCCGTTGATTTCAATTTCAAGTCTTTGAATCGTTAGGGAGTGAATTTTCGATTGAATACTGAGCTGGTGCCGTTAACTACGGCTATTCAATATCAATTCAGGTATTAGCTGATTGGAGAGCTGGACAATCTAAAGCTGTTTCTGACGATGTTTTTGTCACTAAAAGTCCTCAAAATACGCTTTATTTGAAGATAAAACCTACACTAATAAAAAAGCTTTAGTAAAAATTTAATTTTCTAAAACTTTTTCCTAGGCCAAAATAAAGCCAGGCCATCTATTTTATTACTTACTTAATTTCTTTTTAGTCCAATTTGATTGCCGGGATGAATACCTATTTACTTTTATTTTTGTCTGTTCGTTTCTTTCAATTCATCTCCTACATTACTTATCTACTACTTATGGCGCATTTTACCAATGAAACTAAAAGCGACCAGTACCTTTAAACCGCTTTCAAGAGCGGTTATTGTCATCATTGTTGTGGAATATTGGCACTGAAAGCTTTTGAACGCTGTTTAGTTGTACTGGTAGCGTTCCTTTTTCGTTTTTTAATTTTTTTTTTCATTGTTTTGTCTCTATTTGCTTTGCTTTAATGAATTTTACTTTTACTGCTTATCTTAGTTTTATATCCCATCACTTAATATAATTTTAAACTTGTTAATCTATACATATAATAAAACAGTAACGAAATAAAAACTGTACATTGAGAATTTTCGAGAAAAAATAAGTGGCTTTTGTTAGAAAAACGTAACTAATGACAAAAAGTGAATTTTTAGAATTTTGTCTGTTTGTCTGTTTGTCTGTGTGTATGGTACGGCTTCACGCCAAAACTACTGGATAGATTGAATTGAAATTCAGCAAAAATGTTCTTTGTAAACCAAGGAAGGCTTTAGGCTACATATTATCACGCCGTATGTTATGGGAGGTAACCAGTATTGATTTGAAAAGTTTTTGTTCGTAATTGAATGCACAAAATGACATGTTATTTATTTAGTTAATAATAATTTAACTCTGGGAACATAATAATCACGCTATTTTTATAAAGGAGCGGGGCAGTAATATTATAAATTGCAAGGGAACAGTTATTTCAACTATATGTCAACGGGGAATTTAGCGGTAAGGTCAGGCGACCGTTTACCGCACTAAATGGTGCGAGTTCAAATCCTATAATAATATTGTTTTAAAAAATCGTAAAATTCTTTTTTTTTTTTTGCTTTTTTTATGTGCATTAGGAACGATACTGTTATGAAACCTGAGAACTTTACATGTCCTATCTAATTGCATGGAGAGTTTCACACCAATATTACTAAACAGATTGATTGGTGGTACAACAAGCTACACTATCATGAAGTCAAGTCAAACTTTTTTAGTTCTAAGTTATATCTTACCAAGCACATTTGTTGTAGGTAATTGATTCAAGAGCTATGAGTACCGTCGTCAATGTCCATGTCTCTAAGTTTACCTCAGAGCAAAAGCAAATTTTCGACACCATCCTTAAAAGCGTTGGGCTCGGCCAAGGTAAAATGTTTTTCTTGGATGCTCCTGGTGGAACAGGGAAAACATTTGTCACCGCTGGCATTCTCGCAGAGGTCAGGAGGCAAGGCAAGATTGCCATTGCAGTAGCATCGTCAGGAATCGCCGCAACACTGCTTCCTGGTGGCAAAACAGCGCACGCAATATTTAAGATTCCCATAGATTTAGAGAGTAATGAAACACCTGTTTGTGGAGTGTCACGCAACAGTGACAAAGGGCGCGTGCTTAAAGATTGCTCTTTAATCGTGTGGGATGAATGCACTATGGCGAACAGAAAAGCAGTAGAGGCGGTAAACAAGACTTTGCAAGACATCCGCAGGAACCAGCAAATGATGGGTGGCGTTACAGTTCTGTTTATCGTCGATTTCCGACAAACGCTGCCTGTGGTGACGGATGGAACTAGGGTTGATGAGGTGAATGCGTCGTTGAAATGCTCTTTCTTATGGCGACATATTCATAGGTTGCGCTTAACGATGAATATGAGAACACAGCTTGGCGGGAATGTACAAGCCCAAGAATTTTCTGATGTTCTCTTAAAATTGGGTGTGGGAACGCTACCAGTAGACGGTGGCCAGGTGGTTCAACCTGAGACTGGGGAGAGTGGTGTCCACCTTAGAAGATTTGATTGGCCTGGTGTACGGGGACAGCAATAGAATACCGCACCAAGATAATTCTTGGGTGTGAGAACGAACCATTTTAACACCCAGAAACGACCAACCTTCAGCGATCAATGAATGCATTCTCGCGGAAATTGAGGGAAATTAAGTTATCTACACTCCAATAAACACTGTTGTCGACCAAGATGACGCCACACATTACCCCGTAGAATTTCTCAATTCCCTCAGTGCAAGTGGATTACCAGCGCACACCATTAAGCTAAAGGTCGGTGTAACAATTATGCTTCTTCGGAATCTCACTCCGCCGAAACTGTGCAATGGGGAAATATCATTGAGGCGGAAATTCTAACGGGTTGTGGTGTCGGCGAGACATTGTTTATACCACGTATACCACTGATTCCCCACAATTACCCCTTTCAATTCAAGCGCGTGCAGTTTCCTGTGAGCGTGTGCTTCGCCATGACAATAAATAAGTCGCAGCGACAGACACTGAAGGCTGCGGGTGTCGATCTCAAGACGAGCTGCTTCTCACACGGACAACTGTACGTCGCTTGCTCCCGCGTCACCAGTCCTGACTCGCTGTACATATTGAATGAGACCGAGGGAAAAACAACGAACGTTGTTTACACAGAAGTGTTACAGTAAAATATAACAGTTCTGTTATTCGACGTCTCCTAAATTTCCTTATTAACCTGACGTCTCTTACCAGTAAATTAACTACATAACTTTCAAATTTTGAGTTTACTAAGCCAAATAGTTTTTGAGGGATCTAAGCTATAGTATAGTATGGGACGCATCTTTTGAGTGTTTCTGTAAATCAACAAATTATCACTATTATTAAAATAGAATAAAAAAAATACTTATGCTATACGTGGGCAAAGCCGCGGGTACAGCTATAGTTTATAAAGATATTTTTTTAAAGTTATTTGCAATATTATTGTTAATTCAGTGTACCCTTGGGATCCACTGCGGAATTACGGGAAGAATTTTTATTTGTTGTATAGGTATTAAGTCTGGGCAACATATAGGCTATAATTTATTTTGGAAAATGGAACACCTGATGCAGAACCGCAACAGACCAGCTAAAGTATAAGAGATATAAAAATGGTGCCATAGCAAAAAATATTCCACGTGAAGAGCATTTTCTGCTGTGAGAATAAATTTGAAGATCTGGAACACCTGTTGTGGAACTGCAATGCCCAGCGACACTATAACATATATAGGAATGACATCTTAGCATAAGTTGTTTAGTCTGATGGGCATTTCCTGTTGAAAATGAAAGATCTGGAACGTCTTGAATCGTCTCGCGCATCACGCTGTTTTCCCGTCCCCGGGCTCTTAGAATTCGACATCAGACGTTTCAGATCTTCGATTTTGACGACCCCGTTGTCGCTGGCATAAGCAACAGGATCCGCGTACGAAGTCGCGGGCAGAAGCTAGTTTTAGTTAATAAGATATCAATTTTAATTTTATAGTATAATGTTTGTGGCACACCTAATGTTCATGGGGCATGCGGTGCTAACCTGTAAGAAATTGTTGCACTAACCCTAGATTATGGTAGATAGCACTTTAAATATTTACGGTGTAAACAATTGTTGGTTGGCCAATAAAGAAAAAATAAAAATAAAATAAATTTTATTGGTGAAATTCACCCTTGATATGTGTAAAATAGAATCCTCCCAAACGTGCGTCAAAATTGCAGACATTTTATGAGTTTTCAGACAATTTCAGTTCAACAATTAATGGGTTCAATAACGTGTTATCGGCTCTCAGTTTAAAATTACGGCCCAGACTTATGACGACGCCAATGGTAATCGGAACCAACTCCATTAATATCTGAAACAATAAAAATGTCATATTGAACAGTTTTCAATAACCATTAAAGTCGATATGATTAGGTTTTTCAGACTATAAATTACCGTAATGAAATAAGGACCATATTGACTGAAATCCATTGAACCCTTACGATTAAAGGTTAAAGCACATCTATAAGAACTGCACGGGATAGGCATCACCGAACCTCATCGGCTCGTTGTAAACCAGGCGTCGATATGGTTGTCGACGCCTGGTTACAACGAGTTGACATAGTCGACATGGATGGGTCTGGTTACCCAACGTTAACACGTAACCGGATCTGCTCAGCACCTTCGAAGCGTCACCTCACTTACGGCGGGCCGACTACCCGCAGGCTGGTAAACAAGCGAGGCAACATCACATAGAAGCGAAGCAACGGCTCGCCGTAAACGGGTGATCGGCCCGCTGCCGGGGTGACTGCTGTTTACTATTTGACCCCTAGAACGAGCCGAGGTGATGCCGTTACGATGCTTATAAATGCGCGTTGCAGTATGGAGTTTCATTGTAAGAATCGTGAACGGCTCGAGTTGAGGCAATTCTGATCCCGTGCAGTGCTTATAAGTGTGCGTTGAGACCATTCGTGGCGACCGCTATGTCCTCACGTTAGAACTTTTTTAATAAAAGCAACTTTCCTCTTTCCCTAAGGAATAAATTTAGATAGCAGTGGACTTTATAAATTCGGGATTTTAAATCATTTATGTTTACGCGGGACCAGAATTTGTGCTAATTAAAGAGTTTTGTTTACCATTTTGTAAAATTATTTGTACTTGACGCACTTGCTTAAATATTTGTAGGGCGGGTTAAATTCTTCCTTATTGGGGGCAAACAGGTCGTTTGTTACAAACAATTTGGCTTTTATATAAAATAAATTACTTCTTTGCCTAGCGATTAGACTAACATTATTCCAGATGAGTCAGAACTAGGAAAAACAATGATAGAATTTTATAATAAAAATAAACTTTAATAATTGTAATTTATATAATACATAGAAATGAATTAATTACTGTTATTGGTGTATAACCGTTGTAATTAATAATAATAAATAAATAAATTATCCTATAAATTTTCCTAGGAATCACGCTAGACGAGAAATTACAATGGGGACCTCATATAACATCTATTGCGGGGCGGCTAATCTCGGCCGCATATGCTGTTAGAAAGATAAGACAATTAACAGACGAAGAAACCGCGCGCTTGGTCTATTTTAGTTACTTCCACAGTATTATGTCATATGGCATTTTACTGTGGGGTCGGGCTGCTGACATTGAATCCATTTTTATTTTGCAAAAGAGAGCTGTCAGAGCCATTTACAATCTACGTCGCCGCGAATCTCTTAGGGAACTATTTAAAAGGGTTAATATTATGACGGTACCTTGCCAATTCATTTATGAAAATATTATGTATGTAAGAAAAAATCAACATCTTTTTAATAAAATAAGTGATAGACATAATTTTAATACTAGAAATAAAGATAAATTAGATCAACCTTTTTTCAGATTATCTAAAGTACATACATCTTTTATGGGGTACTGTATTAAATGTTACAACAAAATACCTTGTGAAATATTGCAATTGAATGAAAGAAAATTTTAAACTTATATTAAAATTACACTTTGTAAGCAAGGATATTACAAATTAGAGGATTATATCCGAGATAAGAATCCTTGGAAACATGCTGGTCCTGCTCCATAGGACAATCTCTAGAGTCTAGACAAAATCAAACTGGTTGCTAATGTAATTGTATAATTTATTCTTTTTTCTTTAACATTGATTTACATTCTGTAATTACTTGGGGTCACATCCGGACTTGATACTCCTTATTTATTTATGATAATCGTCTACTTTTGGAATGTTTGTGAATATGTGAGCACCATGTATCTATCACAAAGTTAATTTATATGTCATGGTTTAATTTATCCATTTTATTTCTTTTACCTATTGTGGTATAGTAATTTTATTGTTAGGTGCATCGTCTTCACATATAATTATATAATTAATGTATGCAAAATATTGTAAAACATTTTAAAAGAGTAACGGTGGAGTTTCTTGCCCATTCTTCTCCATACGAAAACTACCTTTTGGAAGGGGCGACTAGAATCAATTTTATTTTAATTTTATTTTTGACGTTCAAAAGTGCCTTTTATGTGCCTATTTGAAATAAATGATTTGACTTTGACTTTGACTTTGACCTACTATCCTACTAATATTATAAATGTGAAAGTTTGTATGGATGGATGGATGGATAGATGTTTGTTACTCTTTCACGCAAAAACTACTGAACGGATTTAGATGAAATTTGGCACACAGATGGTTTATAACCAGGATTAACATATAGGATACTTTTTATCCCGATATTCCCACGGGATCAAAACTTATGCGGGTAAAACCGCGGAGCACAGCTAGTGCTGTTATATCTGTAGAGCCGTGAATTTGAATATAATTGCTTAACATTCCCGAAAGGTTAGGCAGAGGTGCACCTACTTATAGTCCATCCAAATTTCGCCAGATATGTTTAAGATGTATGTATACAGGGGGCAAGCCTATTGTGATTAGCTGGGCACAAATCCAGACTTGGGCCTGCTCCTGAGAAATTGGCCATCATATGGTGAGTTCATTGTACCTAATTAATCCATACAAATTGCCTGATTTGGTGATGCTTAACTGCTTGTCTTATTAACAAAAATTTGCTGCTAGATTGCTCATTACAGTAACTTCAAAACAAATTCATTATTTTCGGCAACCGGTTCTCAACATTTCTATACTCATGAAATTATTATTTTTCTTTACTCGCTTAGTTTCACATCTAAACTTTTGATTTTCACGGTTTTTCGCACAGGTAATCGATCGCAAAAATGTTACAAGCACTTAAATCGGCGGAGCTGCCAATCCTTTTAGCCGAGTTTACGACATACCTTCACATGACGAAGTCAAGTGAAGTCCCATCTGATGTCAACTAATCTATCACATACATTACCAAGAGTTAAAAGATTTATCATTATTAAAACAACATCCTCTCCATTAGAAATCCAGAATTTAAATCTAAGATCATTTAAAACAGAAGAAAATCAAATAATAATTAAACCCACGCTGCGTTCCTGTCTACATTTCCACAGCTGAAAGACAGAAGATTTATATTAATCTTAGTACGAAAACCAAAGTATACGGAACAATTCAAACAGTTCAACATTCTGAAGTATAATTATTATATCTCTCTCCGCCAACATTCATTAACAAAAGTTTTTGTTGCGATGAAAACGATATTTCAAACAAACTTAATAATTAGACGTGGATAAACTAAATTAATGTTTCAGGAAGTACATTTCTGCGCCAAATCCTCGGGTGTTATGGCACATTTACTCAAAGAGAGTTACTCGCCCGTCGAGAGGCGAGAATGTCCATGTGAGTTTAATAGGATGGTTGCCATTATTGCATTCATGAATTTACTTACATTGAAGCGAGAAAAAGGAATTGCCTGCGATTATGATTAAGGCAGTAAGGCGATTTTTTTACAGAAGGCTCATCTCGGCGACAAACAAATGTCAACAACTTGTCAAAAATGTAAGGAAATTAGAGGTATTTTTGACAGATTGAGACTGAGATCAACGTTTTTAAAATTACGAGAATTTTCCGTCAAATATTTGACCATTCGGAATAAAATTCCTAAAATTTATTTTGACACCGAGTCGACTCCCGCCTTTCGACATGCGATTAATGCACGTACTATTTACTAGTCCACTTTTTACTCTTTTCGATTATCGCCTGTTCGAGGCGATAAGCATTCGTCATGTAAATTAACCTTTACGCTTTCACGATTGTTTATGTTTATTTTATTAAGATTATTGCAAGCGTTACCGTCTGTTGTATTTACTTACGCTTGTTTCTGTAAGCACGTTAATAATACCATCCAAAATGGAGGCGTTTGTATGTTTTACATTTGAATCGAGTTTCGCTGGTGTTCAGATTCAGCAACTACGACAAATAACATGTTGAATAACAAAGAACGAACAAAGATATTTTGCTTAAGAACGATTTCATAATTACAAGATGTGTGTTGAGTAAGTTTCACATGATTTCTCACTGTAATATTTCCTTGCTCAAAGGCTCTAAATAACAAACTAAAATAAACATAAAGGTTCCATTGCTATGACATTTTACTTTCACTATCTTTCCCGTCTCAGACTCCCTCGCCTCTAGGGAAACAATATGGATGCTTAACTTGCAAATTGCATGAAAGTAGTGACTTAAAGTTTACATACTTTCAACCAACGAAGTTCAGTCAATTACCTCTAGCTTGGAACTTGAAAGACACACTGAAAGATATCACACACTAGATAGCACAAATTGAACAATAAGCAACGAATTTTGTTGGAAACGTACTCAATTATTTAGTTTTGGTACATTTAAGTTGTTCATCAAACAAGAGCTGACATTCAGTTGTGTGTAACTTATTCAAGACTGGTACGAATACACTCATATTAGTGAAGTTCCGCGTATCGTAGCAAGCAAGCGTAGTGCTCGCTCCTCCTATAGACCGCCCGCCGGCCTGAAGAAGGTAGTTTGGACAGACTGGATGCGGAAAGTGGAGAACAGGGTGTTGTGGCGCAGTCTGGGGTAGGCGTATGTCCAGCAGTAGACTGCGACAGGCTGAGTTGATTCAGTGAAGCTCTACTGTTAATTGCTAAAGAAATGAGGTGCATTAATTAAAGGTACCTCTGAACATCAGGACGGTTACCAGTCGGTTATCTTTTAGGCTCGTGAACATATCATTTTAAACTTGTTAATTTTAGTTAATAAGATATCAATTTAAATTTTAAGGTATAGTGCTTGTGGCACACCTAATGTTTATGGGGCATGCGGTGCTAACCTATAAGAAATTGTTACACTAACCCTAGATTATGGTAGATAGCCCTTTAAATATTTATAGTGTAAACAATTGTTGGTTGGCCAATAGAGAAAAAAAAAAAAATATCCGTCAGAAGTTGTGGTAACATCCCAGCGCTGATTTGCTGGATTCGTTTTCACCTCCATCGATTTTTTTTTGCTCCTGACAGTTCATTTTGTTTATATGTATGTGTCTATCTATGTATTACTATTTATTCTTGTATTTTATTGTGATTTTCTAGCTATTTATCCCGTATGTTGCCCCTGCCATGTTTTGTCTCTGCATCGCCCTAAGGTTGACTGGTAGAAAATGCCTTAGGTATTAAGTCCCCCTTTGTACATTATTTTTGTTTACTTGTGCATAAAGTTTGAATAAATAAATGATAAATTAATTACATTTTGAAATATTAATACTTTCAGCTTTTAAGTTTTTCATTCAAGCCTTTGCGGTGGGTTTTACTGTTTCGATAAAATGGGAAAAGAATTTTAAAAAATCCATTAAACAGAGAAATGTAGCTGTTACGGCTACCGAAATATAGAACTAGTGTTTTGTAAAAAATCCATTTGCGCGCCCTAAACTTTAAGTTTATCGTGTAGCGACAAGAAAAGCTTAAAAGTTAAAGGTAAATTAAAGAAAGGGAAGTAGAAATCAATTAAAGATATATTTATAAGATAGAAAAAAGATGGAGATGGATTGAAGTGTGGTGTGTGGTAGTGTGGGTAAGGAAGGATGAGGATGCGTGACAGGTAACTGAGGCGGAGCTGAAGATGGAGTTGAAGAGGTAGACCGACGCGAGGCAGGTGTCGGTGACAGGTGCAGGTGTAGGTGAGGGCAGGTGCTGGTGCATGTGTGGCACCGAGGATACCCATAGAGGGCCCCACGCAGCAGGAACAGGACACAGCACGGCAGCAGGAGGGAGCAGGCCCGGCAGGGACGCTGTCAGACCGCCAGGTGAGGCGCGATCCAATAGGTACAGGAGGATCTTCTGAGGCGTCCCTCGGATGAGGCGCGGCCCAATAGGTACAGGAGGGTCTTCGGAGTGCTCCGGCGAGGCGCGCCGGCGCCGGCGGTCCGACTGGTACTGGAGGCCTTGACGGAGGGGTGCCAGGGCAGAAAACCTCCACGTGTGCCTGGGGACTGGAGTTCCTTTCTGGATACGTCCGGGGGGAAGACCAGTTTTCGGGCCGGTGCATCCTGGGGTGCGGGCAGCTATTTCTCAGTGGGATTTTTTCCCAATGAGATCTCGCTGCCCGCATGCTAATGTTCTGCCAAGAGGAACGCTCCACACAAGCCGCTATGAGGAGCAGAGCGGCTACTGTGTGGAGTAAGAGCGGGCCTGGTGTGCACTTACCCTGCCGCCGGGCAGGCAGGAGGGGATAACCCCCCCCTCCTGCCACCGTTAATATCGTAGCCCCGAAGATTGTCAAGGTCATGTCTCTGACTTTTGACGGGGGTCGAGGGTCTTGGCTTAACCGCCCGGACCGCGAGGAAGATTAACCTCTATAAAAAATTCCCCAAACCTCCAAGCGGCGGCGCACCGTGAGGGAGGTAGTAAGCTTGGCTAATGGGTAGCTTGATTTAGTCACTAGTGCGAACCACAGAATTTTGAGCAGGTACCTAAAGTTTAATACTCGTGGGAACAATTATGGAAAAATTTTTAAAATCAAAAACAACAAAAGACGAAGGGAGGAGTGATGCGGTGTCGGAGTCCGATGCTGCATCTGGAGGAGCGAGCACGGGAGGCTCAGTGAGCTCTCGCCGTGACCAGAAGACGGCCGCTGCCAAGAGAAAGGCACTGAGCAAGCGGCCAAGGTCAGTGGACGGCCAGGGGTCGTCCTCGGACGGGGAGCTGGCTTCGGCCAGGAAAATCCCCACCAGCAGGCGGGGAGGAGCCCGAGAGCGAGGCGCAGGGAGGGGGCTCACTGCTCGGGAGGCCGCAGAAAAAGCGGAGGAGCCCGCAAAGGAGGGGGGTTCTGGTCGCGTGTCCGCATCAGAGACCTCAAGCGACGAGGCGGCTGAGGTAGGCGGCCCTGATGCGGACCGCAAAGAGAGGTTTGCGGCGGTCGTGGAGGCCGCGATCCGGGACGTGGCCCTGAAGAAGTTACAGACTTCTAAAAACAGGGCCATAGTCTCGGCCAAGGCCTCCATCATGGCGGCGGCGGAAGCCATTCACATCGGGCCCCCGCCGGACGTAACGTCCGATATGCGGGCGGAGGTGGCCCGCTTGACGGCTGCCATGGAGCTCCTCCGAAAGGAGAACGAGGAGCTCCGAGCGGACCTGGCCGGGATGCGAGCGGCCGCCAGAGCGCAGACAATCCCACCACCAAGCCAGCCCGTGCCGGTGGAGAACCAGGTCCTGAACCTGGTTCGGCAGGAGCTGGCGACCTTCCAGGCGCGGTTCGCCGTCCTGGAGGGTATCGTTCTGCGCCCTCCCTTGGCGGGTAGGACGGCCCCAGGGCCTAAGGCGGCCTCGTACGCGGCCGCTGCCGCCCCTAAACCCGGGCCGTCTGGCCGGGCCCAGGCGCCGGCCAAACCGGCGTCGGCTAGAGGAGCCCCGGCGCCGGCGAAACCGACGTCGGCTGGTGGAGCCTCGGCGCCGGCGAAATCGGCGCCTGCCGCCAAACCTGCGGTGCCAGCCCAGAAAAAGGGCAGAACGGCTGGGGAGGGGAAGGCCCCAGAGCCTACGCCTCCCCAGAACAAATCTCCCACGACCAACACCGAGTGGCAGGTGGTCGGGGAGAAAAAGAAGGCGGCCAAGGCGGCCAGAAAAAAGGCGCAGAGGAGGCGCCGCAAGGAGCGAGCCGTTGCGGCTAGGCTTCGCTCCCCCAAGACCGCGGCTGTAGTCATCACACTACAGCCGGACGCGGTCAAGAGGGGGGTGACCTACGGCGACGTGCTCGCCAAAGCGAGAGCGACGGTGGATCTCCAGGAGCTGGGGATCACCGGAGGTCTCCGGCATAGGGTGACCGCCACTGGTGCCCGCATGCTGGAGGTCCCCGGTGCGACGAGTGGCCCCACCGCTGACGCCCTGGCTGAAAAGTTAAGGGCGTCCCTCAATGCGGACGAGGCTCGAGTCTCCAGGCCCGTCAAGTGCGCGGATATGCGCATTGTGGGCCTGGATGACTCGGTGACGGGGGCCGAGGTGGTAGCCGCCGTCGTCAGGACGGGCGGGTGTCTGACCGACCAGGTGAAGGCGGGCACCCTACGTCCTGACTTCGCGGGTATGCGAACCATAACGGTTAGCTGTCCCGTGACGGCGGTGAGGAAGATAGTGGAGGGCGGAAGGCTCCTGGTGGGCTGGGTGTCAGCGCAGGTCAAGCTGCTGGAGCCCAGACCTCTAAGGTGCTATCGATGTCTCGTGGGGCACCATGTGAGCGTCCAATGCACCTTAGAGGACCGCAGCACTCTGTGCTTCCGCTGCGGCAAGCCCGGACATACGGCCGGCTCGTGCAACGCCGCGCCGCACTGCGTCGCATGTGCGGCTGCTGGCAAGCCGGCCGATCACCGGGCGGGGAGCAAGTCCTGCGCTCCACCCGCCGAAGCCAGGAGGAAGGGCAGGCCCTCCGCCGTCGTCGCCACCACCACCGTCGCCGCCACTGTCGCCGCCACCGCCACCGCCGCCGCCGCCGCCGCCGCCGCCACCACCGCCGCCGCCGCCGCCGGCGCCGCCGCCGCCACCACTGCCGATAGGGCCCGGGGGGGGGCTGAAATGGAGGAGTAATAACTCCTCCACTACGCCTTCTCCAGGCGAACATCAACCACTGCGCCTGCGCTCAGGACCTGTTGCTCCAGAGCATGGCGCAGTGGTCGATTAACGTCGCCGTGGTCGCTGAGCCGTACTTTGTCCCGCCCAGGGATGACTGGGTGGAGGACCTGAACGGCTCAGTGGCCATAATTTCGTCGGCCGCCGCCGGTACCCCGTCCCTCGAAGGTGTCACGAGGGGACAGGGGTGCGTAGCAGCACGGTTCGGAGAGATTGTAGTAGTGGGAGTATACTTCTCTCCGAGCCGAACTCTCGCCGAGTTCCAGAACTCTTTAACAGAGTTGAGTGTCGTCGTCGCCAGAAACCACGCCTTCTCCGTGCTAGTGCTCGGGGACTTCAACGCCAAGAATTTGGCCTGGGGTTCCCGTTGCACGGATGTGCGGGGCAGGATGGTGGAGGACTGGGCTCTGGAAACAGGCCTGGTCGTCCTAAATCGGGGTTCTGTTCCTACGTGTGTGCGGATGCGGGGCGAGTCGGTGGTGGACATCTCGTTCGCCAGCCCCGCTCTGTCACAGCGTGTCATTGACTGGCGCGTCATGGAGGAGGTGGAGACCTACTCCGATCATCGGTATATCCGGTTTGAGGTCTCCACCCAGCCCTCTAGTGCGCTGGTCCAACAGGCCCCGAGTGGTCCGCGGTGGGCGCTGAAGCAGCTGGACCGGGAGCTTCTCCTGGAAGCCTCGATCGTGCAGGCCTGGGTGTTTTCACCGGACAGGCCTGCTGATATTGACGATGAGGTGGAGTGGTTCCGGGAGGCCATGTCCGAGATCTGTGACGTGGCAATGCCCCGAGTCCGGCCAGGATGCGCCCGACGTCAGGTGTACTGGTGGTCGCAGGAGGTTGGGGCGCTACGCAAGGCGTGCGTCGACGCGCGACACCGGTACACCAGGCACCGCAGGCTCCGCATCCGCCCTCCGGATGCGGAAGCCACGGAGGTGGAGCTATACGAGGGGTACAGAGCGGCGAAGACCGCCCTCCAACAGGCTGTTCAGCGGGCCAAGGATATGGCCCGCGAGGAGATGCTGGAGACTCTGAACAGAGATCCATGGGGGCGCCCCTACAGAATGGTGCGGAATAAACTCCGCACATGGACCCCCCCGCTGACGCAGAGTCTCCGCCCACAGCTGGTGGAGGAGGTGGTGAGCGCTCTGTTCCCTTCACGGGGGGAGCATACTCCCCCGCCTATGGCTCCGCCACTTGCGGTGCCCGAAGCGGACCACGCGGACGACGACGACGACACCCCTGTAGTGACCGGGGTAGATCTGAGAGCGGCGGTAGGCAGGCTGAAGGCCAAAAATACCGCCCCGGGACCCGACGGCTTGCCGGGTAAAGCCTGGGTCCTGGCCTCGAGGGCTCTCGGGCCTCGACTGGAGGCGCTCTTAAGCGCATGCATGGAGAGAGGCCAGTTTCCACTCCGTTGGAAGACGGGGAAGCTGGTCCTCATTCAGAAGCCAGGGCGCCCTGCGGACTCTCCGTCCGCATACCGGCCCATAGTGCTGCTCGACGAGGTCGGCAAGCTCTTTGAGAGAGTGATTGCGGGCCGCCTCGTCGGGCACCTGGTGAGGATGGGGCCGGATCTTGCGGAGTGCCAGTTTGGCTTCCGCAAGGGGCGCTCGACGGTGGACGCCATCATGCGCGTGAGAGCCCTCACGACGGGGGACGCGGTGTCCCGGGGTGGGGTGGTCGTGGCGGTGTCACTCGACATCGCCAACGCGTTCAACACCCTGCCCTGGAGCTGCATTGGGGAGGCACTCCGGTATCACCGGGTGCCGACTTACCTCCGTCGAATAGTCGGGGCGTATTTGACGGACAGAGCCGTCATCTACCCCGGTCGCGACGGGAACTGGAACCGGCGAGAGATGTCGTGCGGTGTCCCACAGGGATCGGTTCTGGGGCCGCTCCTGTGGGACATCGGTTACGACTGGGTGCTGCGGGCCGACCTCCCTGACGGCGTCAGCGTAGTTTGCTACGCTGACGACACGCTGGTCCTGGCGCAGGGGAGGTCGCATCAGGCGGCGGCCGACGCGATGACACGCGGGGTTGCGATAGTCGTGGAAAGGATCCGGCAGTTGGGTCTCGAGGTGGCATTGCACAAGTCCGAGGCCATGTCCTTTCATGGGCCTCGGTACGGGCCACCTTCGGGATCCCAACTGATGGTAGGAGGGGTTCACATCGGCGTCGAGAATACGATGAGATACCTGGGTCTCGTCCTCGACAGCCGGTGGAACTTCGTCGAGCATTTCCGACGTTTGGCCCCCAAACTGGAACGGGCCGGGGCCGCCCTAAAGCGGCTCCTGCCCAACCTGAGGGGGCCAAACGCCTCCTGCCGGAGGCTTTACGCAGGGGTCGTGCGGTCCATGGCCCTTTACGGGGCCCCGGTGTGGGCGCGTTCACTGCGGCTTCGAGCCGCACACTATCTGAACGCGCCCCAAAAGGTGGTTGCCGTAAGGCTTATAAGGGGGTACCGCACGATCTCGGGCGAGGCAGCAAGCCTCCTTGCCGGACTGCCACCATGGGATCTGGAGGCGATAGTCCTCGCGCGCCTGTATGACTGGCGCGCGGAGGCACTACGTCGGGGGGAAACTCTGCACCCGCGGCAAATCGCTGCGGAGCGGACGGACCTCCGGCGCGGTCTCATGGTGGAATGGAAGGCGCGACTATCGCAACCCAGCGCAGGGCACGCCACGATAGCGGCGATAAGACCCCTCTTTGAGGAGTGGCTAGAGAGGCGTCACGGCGCTCTCACCTACCGCCTGACGCAGGTCCTCTCCGGACACGGATGTTTCGGGAGGTTCCTGCACATCATCAGGCGGGAGGAGACGCCCGGGTGTCACCACTGCGAGGATCGCCCAGAGGACACGGTGGAGCATACGGTGGAGGTCTGCCCCGCTTGGGCAGAGCACCGCCGTGTCCTCGTAGAGGCGATCGGCAGCGGCGGCGACCTCTCGCGTCCGGCCCTGGTGCAAGCCATGGTCCGGGGCGAGAGGGAGTGGGAGGCGGTCACCTCCTTCTGCGAAGCAGTCATGCTAGCGAAGGAGGTGGCGGGATGGGCGAGGGAGAGATCCTCACGCCTCAGCCGCCGAGGGAGACGCTCCGGGCGTCGGGAGCCGCGTGACGACTCCCGGCCACCGTAGGCGCGGGCCTGCGGGCGGAGAGCAATGGGTAGCTCTCCGTCCGATCAGGACCAGGCCCGTGCCGGACGGCGCGTAAGTGTTCCACGTGCGCCTCAAAGAGATGTCAGCATAGATGACGGGGCCCGACAGGGCCGAAGCCTGCCGGGGTAGCGGGATCGTCCGAAAGGGTTACCGCTGCCCTGGTACATAAAGGGCTAAGGAAGGAACACGGGTGGGTTTTAGTCAGTAAGAGTCTGACACTCCCTTCTGCTCCACCCAGAGCGGGAGGAGTCATTTGATGATTTCCCATCCTGAAAAAAAAAAAAAAAAAAAAAGGCCTTGACGGAGGATGGAGGACGGAGGCGTAGGGAGGTCCGTCAGATACCGGAGCCTTTAGGAGAGGCACGCTGGGTGTTCCCGGGTTAGGTGGTCCTGGAGTATCAGGGTTATTTGATGTATTTGCTTTAGAGGCGCAACGGGAACTGATCCTCGCATTGCATGCATTTATCATATCAACTCGTAGAATAATATCATGTAGAAAATATGAATTTAAGATATGTTAGTGGCCATAATTAATTTTGGAGAGGTATGAATGTATAATCCGTGAAATTGTTACAGGCCGTTAAGAATTTAAAAGAAAAGTTGACATGGCGACGTATTAAACGTCGTTGTCAAAGCTGTCATAATAAAATATATATTAATAAAATACAACAAAATGTATAGTTATTTTGTATTAAAAGTATAGTGTTTATAGGAAAAAATGATATCAATCAATGTGGGTGAAATTCCCAACCCTTGGGTGTCACTAAATCGTCGTAGTCTTATGTTAAAGTTGGGGCTGTGTCTGTGTACTGATTGTGGATTAAACGTGGCCTGGTATCGTGAGGAATAATCAGATCAGCGTCCAACGGTAACGGAATGCTTGTTCTGAAGGAATGAATGAAGACAACTGTGAGTATGTACATTATGTTATAAGTTTCAGACGGCTCTCAATCAGAATGCTGGAATTGTGCTTAAAAAACTTTTTGTAATTAATATTCAAGCAATCTGGATAGTTATTTATTTTTTCTTTAAAATAATAAAATAATGGCAACCTAAGGCTAAACTTATCATTAGATTATGACCAAAAAAGTGTGGAAACTGCAAAATTGTGACACAATATTATGCAAAAGTATCCTTGTGTGTTTTGTAAAGAATTCATTTGCACGCCCTGAAATTAAGTTTCAGACGGCTATCAATCAAAATAAAATCTGGATCTTTATTTAATTTTACTATAAATTCCTATTTATTAAATTGAATGGTTAACTATTTTGGGCATTTCTCCAAAATCAAAACTATACCTAGCTATATAACAGTCCAAGGCTTAACTTAGCGTCAGATTATGACCCAAAAAGTGTGCTAACTGCAAAATTGTGGCCCAATATCGTGCAAAAGTATCCTTTGTCCAACAGTCACGTACTCCAAAAACAATGTTTATTTGTGCCAATTCGTCATCTGTGCGATATTGTTTACAAACTGTTATTATTTTTGTGTGAATTCCGTTCGGCATAAAGATCTGTTGTTTGTTTCAAAACTGATCGATTTATTTTATTCTGAAAATGTTTTTGTTAAAAGCTTTTGGTTTGTTTTGGGACAAAGATGCTGAAATATAAATGAATAAGGTTTCAATTTATGCTATTGCAATTGTTGGTATTTGTGTTAATTGAATATTAATATAAAAGGAAGTGTTTTGAGTTTATTTTTAGGAATTTCCGGAAAATGGATAATAATAATATTTACCTACTTGTAAAAAACATTTGCCTTCGGTATCTTTTTTGTATAAAAGTAACATTGGAATAACAAAAAAACAACTTCACAGAAACTCGAATGTTTTCAGTGTCCGCCAGCTTTAATTTTTTATCTCATCACAAGGAACTTTTAGTGCTCGAGATGAGCATCCAATAATCCAATTAACGACGATGTAAAAAAACATCATGGCGGCGTAAAAGCTAATTTTTATAAAGTGCGCGCGTCACTTTGGGATATTGTCAGTAGAATTGTAAAGTATACTTTTTACTTAGACTTATTGGTGGTTCCATAGATTTACGTTTTACACGACATCACTTTTCATTTACTTATAGAAAGTTTTTCGAAGTATAATTTCGAATTAGGTTTGGTCCGACAGTGGTGCCATGTGTAGGATTTAGTCTAACCAATTTTTTGTTAGTATAAGTCGGTACACACAAAATTATTGGAATGTCAGTTTAGTAATGGTACTTAGCTAAAACCTTTGGTACACAAAGTTTATAAAGCATTCCAACACCAGGTTAATATATTAGAAATGTATTTACATGCACATTAAGACATCTTACACATACAATCTAACACATAGTAAGTACAAGTATACAAAGGATAAAAAGTAAAAGGGAAGAGCTTATTGGACATAAAAAAATTCGTCCGTTTCCACGTTGGATGGAAATGATGATTCTTTGACCTAAATTAGGCCAGCTCTCTGGTCACGTGAAGAGCCGAATAACAGCTTGGCGATGCCCCGAAATACTTGGCCCTAATGTTTCAGCCCACAATGGGTCAAACATATAGCTCCAATAAGGTTTTTATATATATTTGCGCCATTTGAGATTTGGAGATGAGGTTGAATACCAATTATCATAATCAGCCTATATTGTTCCCACTGCTGGGACACAGGCCTCTTTTCTTTGAGAGGGAGTGGGCTGTAATCTACCACGCAGGCCCAGTGCGGATAGGTAGATGTCACATGTCTTCGAATTTTTGGTTGTAGGACATGACATGCCGGTTTCTGATGAAATGATGTACACAAAGTAAAGCGCTTCACGCTCGCATTGAGACCAATTCCATCGACTATAGAAATTAATTCGAGAGGATTTTGCCTTTTATGTCGACAGATATGAAAGTGCTTTTATTTGAATAAGTTTATTTTTCTCACAAAAGCCGCTTTCAAATGATGGATTTGCTAAGAACTTGAAATGAAATAATTAATTAAGATGGTTCAATAGAAGCAATGCGAAGCGAAGAGAAAACAAGATTTATATAATTAAGTTTTTTTCTGTGGGAATGTAATTTGACACGTTTTGATTAGTTTTCTAATAAAAAAACCTTGATTACAGGCTTCAGCTGCCATTATAGTGTTATTCACTATAATATAAGCAGTGTTTATAATCTCAGATAATTTACATTCCATTGCCACTTAATCAGTTATCTACTTTAGTAAAATGTTTTCTAAGTAGTTTTTTGAGTGACCATTTGTAACAAAATGGTGAGTGGATGAGTTTTTGATTGTAATGGAATTTGAACATTGTTAAGTATGACATTCAGTTTCTTGTTCCATAACTTTAAAATTATCTCAAATTATAATTATATTATGAAAACAAGAGTCCGTCATGCAACGGCACACGCGACTCTTTGGTTGGTACCTTTCAATTGAATTAAGGAAACATAATTATTAAATTGTAATAACAAAAAAAATACAAAAAGTTTTATTGACAAACGGAAAGTGATGAATGACAGTCGTCATATAGAGTTATATAGATACTACATAAACACAATAAGGTTTGGAAATCACAATTTCTTGGTTTGACCAAACTAAGCAGGGCTTGTATCTTGGGGGTTGAGATGGTAATGAATGTATAAACAAACAGTTTTTTATTTGTCACATAATCTTATATCTGGAATCATGATATTTGATTCGCCAAAATTATAATGACTACTAAGAATAGTCTACTCGATTTCAAGATTTCCATTTTTGTCTGCTAACTTCTGTTGCTCATACTTTTATTAATAGGTACAATCCTGAGCATAAATATTCCTATGAACAGCTCGGCAATAATATTTGATTGCAAGATTCATCCATTAGTATATGACGGGAAATATGTGATAATTTCTGGAAGGCATAAACAAGTGGCAGCACAAATTAATATGTGACATCGAAGAACACCAAAACTATCTGACGAGACAAGCGATGCCAAAATATAGGATGCATTGGTCTCAAAAATATGTGTCAATGCAATATTATCTACTACGCGATAATTATGCCACAGCCAACTATAGATTCCTGTACCTATACACAGTTCTGGCTAGCTGCATAAAAATATTTACCTGAAACTTATTCCACATAAAATGCGGCATAAACGTTCACTAATCACTGGCACTAATTAGCGTGCAAATGGCCCTTTTTAATTAGCACACATAAAAGCAGCTGTGCGTATTTTCAATTAAAATGTTTTTAGTTCACACACGCATGGACCCGTGAATTGAATGACGTATGTAGGTAATTGGCTGCATTTTTCAGATATATTGGGTCAAAGTTTTTTCAGGTCAAAAGAGGCCATTTTATTTTTCAGTTTTGATCGTTGCCGGTAAAGGAAAATCATCGTGAGGAAACCTGGACCTGGACTTAAAGTCAATATAAGCCCGAAATCCCCAACCCGTCTTGAGCAAGCGTGGTGATCAACGGTCGTGCCTCCGTATGAGAAGAGGCTTTTGCCCTGGAGTAGGACAGTTCCTGCGTCCACAATCGCGCTATGGGGGGACGATCGCTTTTGGTTATAAGCGATCGTCGCACCGATCGATCGTTTGTGTGAATCGTGACTCACAAGCGCGACTTGATTGATCGCGTGATTATGCCATATTTATACGGGGTGAAAGGCACATCGACGCGCAACCTGCTACCATGGATTCAGTAAATGATCCTGAACCTGAAGTGATTTGACATTTATCGTCAGTTATTAATAAAACAAAAATTGCTGTTGACATTTGACCGCGTAGGTAATTGCACTTTTTATGAAACAGCAGATTTTGATTTGATATCCGATACATATTTTGTTAACCGAGAAAAAATGTCTACGCTATGGGGTCTAGATTCATGTGCAGAATTCAAGGTCAAAGTTTGCGCGTCGATGTCCCTGCCACCCTGTATAAAGGGTGTACTCGCGCGACGACCGCTTTCGGTTAGGACGTAGCCGAATAGCCTGGTATTTAGGCTGCCTAATGACGTAAAGTAAAAGAGTAATTTTTAATGAGAGTAATCCCTGTGATTCAAAAAGGTACTCACGTTGTGTTTAATTATTTTCAGTTGAGATAAGTTGATTTTATCCTAGAATTTAGCCTCCACGTTTTAATATTCAATAAATGTTTTAGGAAGCGAGCACTGATTAGATTAGAAAGAGAGAGCAAGAGCTGCACTTGGCATGTAAAAATAAAGACGCGTTGAATAGGCCATCTAAACAGCAAATATTTTACATCGGCAATATGCTACCAAATATTGAAGACAGATACTTCGATTCCTACTGAACCCGAGAACAAAACAAGAGCGTGTTTATAAAACGCGTCCATGAATTCGTTAATCGACTGCCGCGAGCAACCGACCGTGGTGCCACAAAAATAAACTAATAAAATCGTAATTAGGGTTAATTTCAGCCAGATTCAGCCTGGTTTCGTCTGCGGTTAACCTGTACAGAACAACCCGTTTAGATTTATAGGGTTTTCATACAAGATTTACGACTGTCATTTATTATTCACTATCTGCGGTACAATCAGAATTTATGACACACTTTTTGGTATGGTTTTATAACAATAAATAAACTATTTTATTGTAATATCTTGGCGCGGCGTATGATAAGTGTTTTTGCTGAATAAAGGTATCTGAATATTTTAATACGAAGCCTTTTTGGATTCGTGTCGTAATGTAAATATGTTCAACATACAAAACAACAACATATTTTCGCGTGTTGTATTTTTAAAAGAAAAAATGTTGGCTATATATGAAAATGGTTCGTCGAATAAAATAAATAACATAAATGTATGTTTTTGCAAGATTAATTTCGTCGAGGTCAGCGGTCTTTCAATGAAAGATTAACAATATAGGGTCAGTTGCCTCGGTTTGACGGCCCAGTTGGTACCCAATCGAGAAAACGAAGTAATCATGTTCATGGGGCTATTGCATACAGTAGCTATGAGCCTACACATTCAGTATGCCTTGTGTTTCGGTATGTTAGAAGAGTAAATCCGTTAACCAAGACGTATCGAAAATGAATCAACATTGCTTAGTATAACTACAGGAGTCTTGGAAGCTGATATTTGCCTACCAGCTGCGCTTCAATGGCTTAATCACCTACGGGGATGTTATTATACCGGGTCAAATTAAATTAGCTAGCGAAACTCCGCAGATGTGTTAGGTATCGATATCTAAGAATGAAAAAAAAAAGGTGTTATTTTTGTGATTTTTTTTTTTAAATAATTCGATGTTTTAGTAAATAAAACAGTTGTTGACTAGTCTAACTGTAGGTATTTATTTACTTTTTTTTCATCAGGTTTTGTGTAAACTTCACAGACGTGATGGGGTATCGTAATATGAACACGATAAAACATAAAAACTGATTTTCTCAACCCATACCTACTTCAAGTAACTAAACTACAAGAGATCGTTGACCCCACAAAAATCATCAAATCAATATTTTTTTTGTTTCGCCATGTTTAGATATCGATACCCGTCACCTCGACGGAGTTTCGCTAGCTAATTTTATTTGAACTTTTTTTTTGGGTGGCAAATCATCAAATGACCTCTCCCGCTCTGGGCTGAGCGGAAGGGCGTGACAGACTTTTACTAACTAAAACCCCCCGTGTTCCTTCAGTTGCCTATGCCAGGAGCCACGGTATCTCTTTCAAACAACCCGCGGCTCTGGCGGCATCGGCCCTAGCGGACCCCGTCAGTTCGTGTTGACATCTCTTTGAGGAGCGCGTGGAACACAACGCGCCGTCGACCCGGGCCTGGTCCTTACCGGGCGACGAGCTGCCCATTGCTCGCCGCCCGCAAGCCCGCGCCTACGGTGACCGGGAGTCGGCTGTTGACTCCCATCCAGGGCGTCTCCTGCGGCGACTAGGGGCGTGAGGGCGCAGTGCTTGCCTCTCCTTCACGCGCTCCGCCCCTTCGCGAGCATTACCGCTTCGCAGAAGGAGGTTTCGGCCTCCCATGCGCTCACGCTCCATACCATGGCCTGGACCAGGGCCGGACGCGAGAGATCGCCGCCGCCGATCGCCGCCAAGAGCCAAGCCGGGCAGACCTCCACCGTATGCTCCACCGTGTCTTCCGGGCGATCCACACAATGGTGACGCCCTAGCGTTTCCTCCCGCTTTATCCTGAACAGGAACCTCCCGAAACAACCGTGTCCGGTAAGGACCTGCGTCAGGCAGAAGGTGAGGGCGCCGTGGCGCCTCTCTAGCCACTCGTCAAAGAGGGGACTTATCGCCGCTATTGTGGCATGCCTAGCACTGGGTTGCGACAATCGCACTCTCCATGCCGCCACGAGATCCCACCGGAGCTTTGTCCGCTGTGCCGTGATTTCTCGCGGCAGCGGAGTTACGCCCCGGCGTTTTGCCTCCTCTCGCTACTGCCATATGTGGGCGAGGACTTTGGAGGATTTAATTTGACCCTGTATATCTTGCATCTATAAACGATACGTTACTCCGTAGTTTTTCCATTTCAAAACTGCACAGTGTCAGTATGTGCCCAGTTGTCCACTGCTCGACTTGGGCCTCTCCAATCACATGCCATTCAACACGATCTATGAGCACTCTCATCCAGCTGCTACATAGATAGCAAACAATATTTAAAATTTGTCACATAAGTAGACAAATTTTACAAATTCATAATATGTATTTGTTATTTCTTATCTTTAAATTGTGTTTCCTGTTATTTTAGATTTAAATGTAATACATTTCGACACAATGTAAAAATTGTTAATGAAATAAATATATAAATAATAATAAATAAACATGTTACTTAATTAAAATTACTCGCGACTTTAAAAAGTTTATTTTCCATGGCAGTTTTTCATAAAATAAAAAGTTCCAGGTAAAAAAGTTTGTGTACCTAACTCTATTCGACATGCTAACTTGGTTACTGTGTTGCAGCACCAATTTCGTTCGTTGGACGTCATTGTTCATATTTGATAGCATTTTTTACGAGACCAATGTGCAACCTACTTTCTGAAAACTGATGCAGGAGTATCTGAGAGTTTTTTATGGTATTTTGGTGACGTGACAATGCAATCTATTTTGGCTTTTAGTTCATTTTGGGGAGACCTATAAATTTTTTACGATAGTCATACTTTTTATAAGGCACACCTGCACTGCTTGACAGCCTGATCAAATCTCTGATGGTAATATTGTCTGTGTTTTATGTTTGCTGTTGGGATTGCATAATCAGCCTTTAATCCCATTGCTGGGACCAGTCCCAGCAATGGGACTCCACTCCCTCTCACAGGAGAGGGAGTGGATCGTAATCTACCACGCGGGATGGTAGATGTCACATGTCTCACGATGTTTTCCTTCAACGTTTTGAGAGCAGTGGTGAAGGAATAATTTACACAAAGTAAAGCGCCTGTCTGAGTTCGAACCTACGACCTACAACTCGTAAGCCGCAGCCATTTCCACTGGGCCACCACTGCTCTCAGAATTGTTTATTTTATCAATATTCTTTCGTCTGATATTTATAACCGACTTAAAGAAAGGAGGAGGTTCTCAATTCGACTGTATTTTTTTTTTATTTTTGTTACCTCAGAACTCCGTTATTTATAAGCAGATTTGCAAAATAATTTTTTTACGTGAAAGAATATACTTTCAGATTGGTCCCATAGACATTTTATCAAAATCTGTTCAGTAGTTTGGCTTAAACCAAAATTACGGATATAAAATCAAATAAATAAAATTGCGTCGTTTGAGTTTCACAATTAAAAAGTGGAAAATAAAAAAAAAGAAACAACCGACTTCCATAAAAACACTACAAGTGAAAAATAACTTTAATTTCGGAAGTCGGTGGTGAAAAACGAAACACAAAAACCAAAGACTTCCAAAATTAAAGTTATTTTTCACTTTGTAGTGTTTTTATGGAAGTCGGTTGTTTTTTTTTTTTTTTGTAAAAAAGTTTTTGATCTTATGTTACTGAATAACAGAAAGATAACGTAGGAACGATATGTGATGGATGGTCACCCATTCAGGGACCGATACCTTCAATCGACCCGTGCGTCTGTAGACATTTATCTATGTGCTCCATTTAGTTAATTATGTCGCATTGAAATGTTTTCAGGCCTTTTCTTCTTCAACTTAAACTTTTATTGAATGTCTTTTAATACCTATGTCAGACTGACTATTCATCTCCGCAACTTTTTTTAAACTAACTCACAATAAGTTAAAAGTATTTGGGCTCGTTCAAAACCTTAATTTAAAAGCGTTTCTGCTGTCATTGGGAGAGCTTAAAGTCTGAAACTACCCTTCTAACTACTGTTCAATGTCCATAGTCCTGCTGAAAAGTTTTCCGTCAGTTCTTTTAACGTTTAATGAAATTTTCAGTTGTGTTTTAACTAAGTGAACCGTTTATTTGAATGAGGGAGATGAGAATGAAGTCTACATAGTGGAAAGTTAGTCAATTTCAATGCACGATGTATATCGAAGAAATAATTCATTGCGTTGCGTAAACTTATCGAATCCAAAATATGTGTGTAATTACCTTCTTAACTTATACCTAAAAGTTGCTGAAAGTTAAGTAATGATTAACATCCGCTCAACCAAACTTTGATAATTACACATCTCCTAACTTTAGTTGTTGTGCGGTTAATTTGCAATTTTTTTTTTACATAACAGGTAGGTAAATACTTGAATATTTGAGGGGCTCGTGGCTAAGTAATAACAGCCGCACGGGTCGATCGATCAGGTTAAGCTACGCTTGCCGCGGTTGGTCCGTGGATGGGTGACCATCTAAGGGGTATCTATCTATCTATCTATTTATCTATCTCTACCCCTCCGTGCCTCGGAAAGCACGTTAAGCCGTAGGCGGCCGGCTGTCATTTGTTGATGTTTGACATTCGTTACGGGTCGTCAGAAGTCCGAAAGTCTGACAACCAGTCTTACCAAGGGGTATCATATTACCCAGTAACTGGGTTGTGGAGGTCAGATAGGTAGTCGCTCCATGTCAAATACTAGTATTCAGCTGCATCCGGTTAGACTGGAAGCCGACCCCAGAATAGTTGGGAAAAGGCTTGGCAGATGGAGTACTTGAATATTTAATTTAAGACACTGACGGACATAATTTGAACTCATCTAAAAGTTGGTATGGTAATAAATGTTTATTCAACATCATCATTGGCAGCCTTGTTCAACCCCCTGTTGAGAAAGGCCTCCTCCCTTTTGTGCTATTCTTTGTTGTTGTTGCTTTGCCCTGCAGTAAGACTATTTTAGACTAGTAACGTGTAACAATATCCCAAGGTTATAACATCTATATTCTAACCAACGAGACTCGACCAACGTACCGTCTATAACGGACAAAGAATCATTTTACAGAAAAGGGTTAGTAACTTGTCACTATCCGTAAGATATTGAAACCCTTACTTTATTTATTACAGGATGTAACTTCTCGTGGTGCTGACGTAACTACCGTATAGTGATTTACTGATGCCGCAGGAAAAGATTATAAAATTCTTTTTTGTCTTGAGATATCTTTCCAACAGTATGAAACTTACACTATTTGAATAAGGGCTGATTTTTCCATTTGGCCAGATAACTTTTATTCGAGGAATAAAATTGACGTAAAGAACTGTCAAAATTTCAAAATTATTCTTCGAATAAAGTTATCAGATAATTCAAAAATCATCCCTAAGAATTATTTATAAGACATAAAAAGGTACACAGATACAAGGTGACTCTTAATTTAAGCGTGCAAATAGGTTGGCACAAAATAAATGATCAATGACCCCTATGCTAGGAAAAACCTGTGATACGTGAGTCATTCATGCGTCCATAATAACGGTTGTAAAAAGTCACTTAACGAAGCCGAGAGTCACTTCTCCTCGTCATTGTTATAATTTTTTTGTACTGGACCATACCTGGGAAACTTTAGGTCACGGAGGTATAATGTAGAAGGTCGAAAACCCAACTTTTTATGAAATCAGGTGTTTAATGCTACCTATATTATAACTTTAAAAACCCCCTGAATCATTGCAATGTTTTGCGTGTGTTACGTTGCGAACTACCGCAAACAGCAAAATTTCACACCAAAAATAAAAGTCAGCAATTATTTTTGTGCAATGTTCCTTAGTTTGTTGAATAGAATGCGTAGTTGATGGCTATGTGATGTTTTTGTATATCCTGTATATACGTCCTTTTTTTTTTTTTTTTTGAGGATGGGAGATCATCAAATGACCCTTACTGACTAAAACCCACCCGTGTTCCTTCCTTAGCCCTTTATGTACCAGGACAGCGGTAACCCTTTCGGACGATCCCGCTACCCCGGCAGGCTTCGGCCCTGTCGGGCCCCGTCAACTATGCTGACATCTCTTTGAGGCGCACGTGGAACACATAGGCGCCGTCTGGCATGGGCCTGGTTCTGATCGGACGGAGAGCTACCCATTGCTCTTCGCCCGCAGGCCCGCGCCTACGGTGGCCGGGAGTCGTCACGCGGCTCCCGACGCCCGGAGCGTCTCCCTCGGCGGCTGAGGCGTGAGGATCTCTCCCTCGCCCATCCCGCTACCTCCTTCGCTAGCATGACTGCTTCGCAGAAGGAGGTGACCGCCTCCCACTCCCTCTCGCCCTGGACCATGGCTTGAACCAGGGCCGGACGCGAGAGGTCGCCGCCGCTGCCGATCGCCTCTACGAGGACACGGCGGTGCTCTGCCCAAGCGGGGCAGACCTCCACCGTATGCTCCACCGTGTCCTCTGGGCGATTCTCGCAGTGATGACACCCAGGCGTCTCCACCCGCCTGATGATGTGCAGGAACCTCCCGAAACATCCGTGTCCGGAGAGGACCTGCGTCAGGCGGTAGGTGAGAACGCCGTGACGCCTCTCTAGCCACTCCTCAAAGAGGGGTCTTATCGCCGCTATCGTGGCGTGCCCTGCGCTGGGTTGCGATAGTCGCGCCTTCCATGCCACCATGAGATCGCGCCGGAGGTCCGTCCGCTCCGCCGCGATTTGCCGCGGGTGCAGAGTTTCCCCCCGACGTAATGCCTCCGCACGCCAGTCATACAGGCGCGCGAGGACCATCGCCTCCAGATCCCAAGGCGGCAGTCCGGCAAGGAGGCTTGCCGCCTCGCCCGAGATCGTGCGGTACCCCCGGATTAGCCTTACGGCTACCACCGTTTGGGGCGCGTTCCGATAGTGTGCGGCTCGCAGCCGCAGTGAACGCGCCCACACCGGGGCCCCATATAGGGCCATGGACCGCACGACCCCCGCGTAAAGCCTCCGGCCGGAGGCGTTTGGCCCCCTCAGGTTGGGCAGGAGCCGCTTTAAGGCGGCCCCGCTCCGTTCCGGTTTGGGGGCCAAACGTCGAAAGTGTTCGATGAAGTTCAACCGGCTGTCGAGGACGAGACCCAGGTATCTCATCATTGTCTCGACGCCGATGTGAACCCCATCAGGTGGGATCCCAAAGGTGGCCCGTACCGGGGCCCATGAAAAGACATGGCCTCGGACTTGTGCAATGCCACCTCGAGACCCAACTGCCGGATCCTTTCCACGACTATCGCAACCCCACGTGTCATCGCGTCGGCCGCCGCCTGATGCGACCTCCCCTGCGCCAGGACCAGCGTGTCGTCAGCGTAGCAAACTACGCTGACGCCATCAGGGAGGTCGGCCCGCAGCACCCAGTCGTAACCGATGTCCCACAGGAGCGGCCCCAGAACCGATCCCTGCGGGACACCGCACGACATCTCTCGCTGGTTCCAGTTCCCGTCGCGACCGGGGTAGATGACGGCTCTGTCCGTCAAATACGCCCCGACTACTCGACGGAGGTAAGTCAGCACCCGGTGATACCGGAGTACCTCCCCTATGCAGCTCCAGGGCAGGGTGTTGAACGCGTTGGCGATGTCGAGTGACACCGCCACGACCACCCCACCCCGGGACACCGCGTCCCCCGTCGTGAGGGCTCTTACGCGCATTATGGCGTCCACCGTCGAGCGCCCCTTGCGGAAGCCAAACTGGCTATCCGCAAGATCCGGCCCCGTCCTCACCAGGTGCCCGACGAGGCGGCCCGCAATAACTCTCTCAAAGAGCTTGCCAACCTCGTCGAGCAGCACTATGGGCCGGTATGCGGACGGAGAGTCCGCAGGGCGCCCTGGCTTCTGAATGAGGACCAGCTTCCCCGTCTTCCAACGGAGTGGAAACTGGCCTCTCTCCATACATGCGCTTAAGAGCGCCTCCAATCGAGGCCCGAGAGCCCTCGAGGCCAGGACCCAGGCTTTACCCGGCAAGCCGTCGGGTCCCGGGGCGGTATTTTTGGCCTTCAGCCTGCCTACCGCCGCTCTCTGTATATACGCCCTTACATGTTGATCGTTTTAATCCTTCAAGGGGGTCATTGTACTCATCATTATGAACAACTTTTACTACGGGACCAATCCTGAAATCGTGAAAAAAAAATCTGTTGATCCATACATTGTGTCGAGTTATGCGAACATAAATCTATGGATCAACAGATTTTTTTTAGCCGTGGAATGGGCCGGATAGCCGTGGAATACCTCTCCACTCCTCATAAGCACCTCAGGACATGTTGCCCCTATGACACTATGTGCTAGCAACCGTTTTCGGGGGCCCATTATTGAGTTTGCAAGTCACGCCCTGCCATTTTATCCGTGTATATATACTCCTTAGCAAAAAAAACGGGCACCTTACCAGTCATTGGCTTTTCTATGACTACTAAAAATACTAATATTATCATTAGTATTTTTAGTATGTCATTAACATAAATGACTAGAAATTTCCTATTATCAATGAGAATATAGTTTTTAACACTTGAATCCTGGAATCGACGTTTTTATGGGTATGATGATTTTTATGGGTATAATGAAATTAATCCAAACGACGAATACCGACCTCTTGCATATAAGCATCTACGTCGCCAGAACGGTGGGCCCGAGCATTATCGGCCATGTAAATGGCATTTTCACCAATTACAGTCAGTGCGGGCTGTGCACATTGACAAAGGATTTCAGTTATGTACCTTTGCGCATTTAGTGAGCCATTTTCAATGAATACTATCTCGGTAAGATAGCTGGAAGTTACGCCGGCCCAAAACATAACGGACCCTCCACCATAAGGGGTGATTTCTTCAAAACACACGTCGGCGTAGCGTTCTCCTGGTCTTCATAACACCGACGTCGGTCCTCACCATTCAGACAAATTCGAGCCTCATCGGAGAAGAGTACGGTTCTCCAGTTACCTAGTGACCGAGATAGGAAATTTCTAGCGAACCTCAATCGTGCAATCCGGTGCTCACGGAGTAATTTGGGGGCCCGCGCTGGTCGTCGACTGCGTATACCAGCCGCTAAAAGCCTTCTCCTCACTGTCCATAGGCTAACTTGTTCTCCTCGTACCTCTTCAAGGTTTCTTTTGAGGTCTATGTGCATGCTGCATTTGCGGTTCCTCAGCGCCTGAGTTACTAAAAAGCGGTCGTCTCGTGGTTGTGTGCAACGTTTTCTCCCAGAACCTTGCCTTCTCTGAACGGAATCTGTCTCTTGGGTTCGAGTCCAGGTTCTTTGGACGGTTGAACGACTCAAGTTTAACCGCTGTGAGACGTAACATTGGCTACACCCCTCTTCCAGCAGCGCTATAATTTTACTAGCTCTTATTGCTTTTTCTGCCATTACAATCGACACAAAGATATCTGTTTTAGTCACAATAAGGCATCCTGCCTTATTGTGACGAAAAATAACAAGAAGTTAGTTTTAGTTGCCTGATAACCTTTAACCGCAAACCCGCGAAAAGTAAGTAAAGAGTCACAAACTGAAAAAGGGATTATAATTTAAAAAAACAAAAGTTTCGAATTTGGAATTAGCTTTTTTTCATACTCAGACTCTTTATTAAGTGCCAGCAACATAGTTTGGCTATTAAAACCTCTTTAGAACAAAATGATTACCAACAATATAGAAAAATCAAAACGGCCCGTTTTTTTTACAAAGGAGTGTATAAAAAATTTATCAGGCAGGGGCCATAGTTCTTCCATAGTTATTGGTAACCAGTCCACTTTAGCCACCCAAACCCATAGTCCAAATTTATAATTTTCCATATCCTGCTATCTGCAATAGTCCACTAACCGGGGGTTATCCTTGGGTGCACTTGCATAAAAAAGGGGCCTCTGCGAGTCGGCTTCGGCCCCTCGTATGCCTTCCAAAGGACCAGGACCCCATGGCCCCGAGATATGTTAAAATATATCTTAAAAGCACTATAGGTAACAATAGCATCGGACTTACACAGTCCCAACCACCAATCACCACCAATCCAACCACCACCACCACCAATCACTACAGCAATCTCAGAAATAGGTGATAACACATCAAGCTTTAGAGATCAAGAATTTAAAATTTATTTTGCCATGATTTCTAAATAAGAATTTAGAAATCATGGCAAAATACTTCTTAAACTTAAGAAAAATAACAAAAAGAAAAATAAAATTACAAGCCGAACAGTATTGCAATTTTGCCCACTTACTAAGACTAAGACATAAACAATATAAATAGAAATAAAAGTAAAATCGTATAGCTTCCAAAATAAAGTACCTACAGAAAGGTGAAGAGTTTCCAAAATATACTAACATAACAAATGACCAGAAGGCCAATACTCATATTTTAAAATGTTCAAAATCTAGTCACAGTCTCATCTCGCTGACAAACAAATGACAAAAACTTGTCAAAATGTAGGGAAATTTAGAGGTATTTTTGACAGATAAAGACTGAGATCAGACTGAACGTTCTTAAAATTACGAGAATTGACCTCTGATTGCGTTTTACATTTACATCTTTGACCTTCGATACCTACATCATTATT
Source organism: Apamea epomidion (assembly GCA_947507525.1). NCBI lineage: Eukaryota > Metazoa > Arthropoda > Insecta > Lepidoptera > Noctuidae > Apamea > Apamea epomidion. The sequence goes on along the minus strand of OX382238.1, from coordinate 7,122,847 downwards.
GTCGCTGCTTCATTTCAAAGGTTTCTTTCCCCACACGCCAAAAAGGTTCTAATTAATATCAACTATATTCTTATTTATCACTATACTAAAGAATGTCCCATGGACCCTCAATCCAAAAGATGTTGTTGTCAGATGTTCTATTGTAATCAAGGATACATTTCTATTTCAAGTAAATCTTATCTGGTCACCGGATCGAGGAGAATTGTATAATGTAACGGTTTGTTTACTCTTGAAACGGAAACAGAACGGAACGGAACTTGAAACGCATCGCTCTATACTGATATCCCAAGGTTTGAAGTAATAACACGAGTTTGGGAACATCCTGTGTAAACTAAAAGTGATATTATACTGTGCTCGAATCATCATCATCATTTGTAATCAACAGATTTTAACAAATACATTTTAAATGCCTTCTTTTAAGTATGGAGATACCTGCACCAGAAGACGTCAACCATTCTCTTACCCTTATCCCAATTTATTTGGGGTGGGCGCAAATTGTCTTTTGCTTCCATACTTCTCGGTAGTCACTCCCTCTCTAGTCATATCATCTTTCACACAGTCCATCCAACGTTTCTTTTGTCTACTTTTACACCCACACTCAAAACTTTCCTCATGACATTGTCCTCATTCTTCCGCATAACATGCCCATACCATGACAACTGATTTCCACAAATGTTTTCAGAGAATATTACATCTAAAATCATCAAACATGCTCTTAATATGGTCACATCATGCCAGAATTTATTTACACATTTCAAATTCAGATCACGGAAACAAGATTTGGTGAACAGAATCAAAAATTCCGCATCGCATCCAGCACAGGTGATAAAATAAATATTTATAGTAAATAAAAATGTTCCGTATCTCTCAAGATCCCTATGGGAGGAAGGAAATCAATTGATAAAGTTGGAGTTGGAATACACAGTATTCCCCGGCAGAGCGATACGTTTTCATTTGCCTGTCGCATCTAGAATCTGTGATTGTACCAAACCGGCACATAAATTCAAGGAGAAAACATAAAAGTGGGGAAAAGGAAAGGTATTCAGTTAACCGTATTTTGTACGGAGCAGTGGGCCTAGCACGAACGCACGGATAATCGTAAAGTAAATTCGTACGATTTTAAAACTGAAAATACTCGTTTCGCTTATATTATTATTATTTCATTTTAAGACTTCATGTCTCATGGATGATACTAATTGTATGCAAAACTCTTGTCTAACACGCAATAGGATAGTTTTATTTTAGTTCGAATTTAAGGCAGATGGTGGCGAGCCACGCCGCACCGCATTGCATTCCAAAAATCCTCCTTCACCACTTTCGTACATTTTCTATGAACCAAAGCAAAGCTTATTAAGGCCGCAGGAACCCGTTGGATGCGAGAAGCACAGAACCGGTTGAAGTGGAGGTGCTTGGGGGAGGCCTATGTCCAACAGTGGACGTCTTTCGGCTGAAATGATGATAATGAAGCAAATCATAGGCATCGCACTTTTTTAGATGAAAATGCGTTGCGTTCCGGCCTGTCGCGGCTGTAATATGCGCTTGGTTTTACGTTACGTTTAAGTCTTGCGTTCATGCTAGGGCCTCAGATAATGGTATTTTATTGTACGGAACTCTTCTTCGTATTTGGAAGGATTCTGTTATAATGGAGGATCATCGTACTTGACCTATTGAACGTTGTTGTTTTGTTTTTCTTGAGTGACAAAGACGAGGACTTTTTATTACTGTTTTGGCGAAAGATATAACATTGTCTGTAGCGTTTTGTTATGAATTTGTTTGCAATGACCAAATAGGTTTTTAACAAAGACAAGATATCAATCTGAGTGTCTTTTAATTGTTCAAGTGATGGCAATGGCTTTTGAACAAAGCTATATTACTGTGCGGTTTTAGGTTCGAATCTCGGGTATTATTGGGTCTTGAGTATCCGGGAGATTGGTAACACGTGCTTGAGAATTAAAATGGGCCTCTATGTAGGTTGAGTATAATTAAATTTTGAATAGTAGTTGAGCTTCTAAATAATAGTGATTTAGAAAGAAGGAAATTGGCACGTCCCTTCCGTAAGGGACGCGCGGAATGGCCTACGGAATAAAACACAAGCTAATATTCTCTTTGGGAAAACAAATTTCATAATATTTGATGGATTCATAATCTATTTTGCTTTCCACTCGTAGCTCTTCAAAATATAAATATAGGCAAATTCAACCCCAAGCATCTCCAGAAAATTGACTTTTTCAATTTAACCCTCTCTTTGCAAACATATTGATGTTATACTAAATACAATTATGAGATCGGTTCACACGTACGCTTTTTACTGTAAAAAGAGGATCGAACGTGAGATAAATGGCTAATATCAGGGATTTGTGGCCAAGCGTTGGCGGTTTAATTTCCCCTAGGGAAATACGTATAAAAGTATATATATGTCTAGTATATGTAAAGCGGGTGAAACTATTAAATTGGTGCTGTTAAATTTATTACGTGTTCGGCGTTTTATCTATGCTGTGTCGATTTTGACGTGGTGTTAATGAAATATGTACTGAGTCGTGAGTTTGTGGTTTGAGTGGCTGAATATCTATCAATAGTAGATTTTGTTTTCGAATGTTTTCAGAACAATATAGTTAGATAAATAGAGTTCAAATTCAACTAAAAAATAATTTGGCTTTAACACTACAACCAGACCACGGGTTTCAGTACCATTTTCTAGAAGTGAAAATAATAATTCTTGGAGCGAAAAACCTAACATGGGAGTCATTCCCCGATTTTTTTCGTTCGGGGAATTTTAGTAGACATGACATCAAAAAGAATTATTCACGTGGCCGCAGAGTCCCTCTCAATGACAGAATTTTCCACGGAAAAACCGTATTTCCGTAAAATTTCATCAAAACTGGTCGTTAAACGAAAGGAAAGGCTGGGGACGTTAGAAGTTCTGATTTAGAAAAGGAAATTATAAAACTGCATACGATTTATGAAGGAAATATATAAATGTTTGTGGGAAACCAAGGTTAAATAAATTTATATATGATAATAAAAAAATCCAACCTGATTGGGAGTAATATGTTCGAGCCATTTGGGGTTGAAACACGGCCATGGGGTCCGAGTGCTCACTTGGTTTTTCGAGTTATCGCCAAGCGGTTAGTCGACTCTTCGCGTGACCAGAGGGCTGGCTTATTTCTTGGCCAAAGAATTAGCATCGCCATACAACGTGGCAATGCTGCCAGCCTTTTGGGTACTGCTCCTGTTGACAGCTATGCGGACGAATTTTTGGATGCCCTATGATTTGCTTCTTTTTTCATATACATGTACATATTACTATTTTAAGTGTTAGCTTATATTATGTAAATATTATCTTGACTAATAAAAATTACACCCTTGACAATAAAAATAAGAAATTCATAAGTAAAACCTACTCTATACCTGCCTTGTTATGTGCTATGTTTTGTGTTACCATTTAAATGAGCAGATAGCAATCTGCTTATTTAAATGGTAACACAAAACAGTACCCTAATTGTGTAACACACTATCAATCCTAATCTGCATAATTTTCATCATCATCATCATTTCAGCCGAAAGACGTCCACTGCTGATAGGCCAAGCACCTCCACTTCGACCGGTTCTGTGCTTCTCTCATTCAACGGGTTCCTGCGGCGTTCACAAAGTCGTCGGCCCACCTTGTGGGAGGCCTTCCAACGCTTGGTCTTCCGGTACGGGGTCGTCGGTGGCTATTAATAATAATGAAAATAATGTGTAATAATAATAATAGTCTGAAGCTTCGTGAGGAAAGTTTAGAGTATGAATGTCGATGGCTATAAGAGTAGGGGAAGACCAAAGAAACGATGGAAGGACTGTGTGAAATGATGATATGGTTAGAAAGGGGGTGACTACCGAGATGACGATGATGTAATAGAGAAGTATGGTAGAAAAAGACATGTACCGACGCCAAATAATTGGGAGGCAAGAGAGTGATGATGAAGTCTATTCCCGATTTGCTGCTATTTTAGTAATTTTACATTTCCGCTACGGGGACTGCTTCTATTTCCTATGAGTATATAGGTTGCGAGCATGTGCTCTGATGGGCTTATAACAGTTAACCTGGCCAGTGCAGAAGGTATATGTAACATAGAGCGTAAGATACCAAACCCTGATAGGGATCGTGTGAATTTAATAATGCAAGATATATTTTATGGATTATAAAATAATCAGTACTTATTATTGAACCAAAATTAAAGGTGAAATAAAAATATGTTTAAGTTTTTTTTTTATATTAACTAAATGAATCAACAACATACATAAACAATTTGAACTTAGATTTATACCATGTGACACTTAGTCTTTAGTTTTTTTTTTCTAATAAAAAAATTCTAAACAAAAAAGCACAAATAATAAAGACCGGCAAAAAATATACTGCTTCAGAATTTGTTACTCGGAGCATAAGGAGGGTGTAACGCACCCGCAGTCACCTTTGACCTCGTTTAAACATTTCACCGGGTGTCGATCGACTGACCCGTGACAATCAGCGCTTCCTTACCAGCCGCGCAGCTACTCAGACGCACAGCACAGATAACAGTAATTTATAAACCACTAAAATATCGATCGATTTATCTTGGTCTGGGTGCCACACCCAACCTTATGCTCGGTAAGTATCAAAAGCGCCTTCTAATAACAGCTATCACTCTATTTCCAACTCCATTACCTTGGCACGTGTCTTGTCTCTTAATATTACTTAAGTATGTTTTCCCTGTTCTTTTAACGGTAAAGGGAAAAACATTCTGAGAAACCTGAAGGCCAATTCCCTTAATTAAAAACGTTCAAAATCTATTCGCAATCTCATCTCAGCGACAATCAATGTCAAAAAGAGGTCAAAAATATAGGGAAAACTAGAGGTAATTTTGACAGATTGAGACTGAGCTCAACGTTCTTAAAATTATGAGAATTGCCCATCTGGACTTAATGGTATGAAGTCGTCAACGTGTAGTGAGCTCAAAGAAAGGTGGAAGAATATGTGGGAAGCCTTTGCCCAGCAGTGGGACAGTACCGGTTACAGATTTTTTTTAAATTAAAAGACTGGGCAAGTAAGAGGTCATGAGTTTGATCTTCACCCGTTGCACTATCCACGGTAACATTAACCACAGTAGACACCGATAATTTTATATCTATATTTTTACTACTAATCTAATAATAAATCTGAAAAATAGAATAAGATGCACATACTTAGAAATAATAACAGCCGCACGGGTCGATCAAAGGTTAAGCTACACTTACCGCGGTCGGTTCCTGGATGGATGACCATCCATTTCGTACGTATCGAGATCTTTCCGTGCCTCGGAAACTACGTTAAGCTGTTAGTCCCAGCTGTCATTCGCAGATCTTTGTAAGTCAGAAGTCTAACAACCAGTCTTACCAAGGGTAACTTGGTTGTGGAGTTTAAATAGGCAGTCACTCCATGTAAAATACTGGTATTCAGCATGTGGTTAGACTGGAAGCCGTTCCCAACATTTTGACTTAGAAAGAAAAAAATATTTTATTAGTCAGAGATACATGCAAAAACATGGAACAGACATAATCTTGAAAAAAAGATTTGTTTCTTATCTTGTGAAGAAGAGGTCAACAACCTATAATTAGAAAACAAGTGGCTAATACTATTATATTATTCTTGGCTAATAAACACCCACTCGCATCTAAATAGGGAACAAAAATATGAATAAGCAAATATCTAATCGTATAATAACAAACGATTGACCAATGAACGGGAAGATTGACCTAATAAGGGCTAATAAGATGGACCGGGGTAGATACCATCACTAGGAAAATAAACGTTTGAATGGACCTGGGTAATAGAGTCCACGAGCCCGTATTGGACCCGGTAATAACACAAGCCAAGAATATATTCTTGTTTTGTCAATTTTGTGTGGAAACGTAATATGTATGAAGGTATGTTTTTTTTTTCTTATTAAGTACATGTTTTTTTTATTATGAGGCCTGTAAGCGATAGCAGTGGGATGGGATGGGATGAGAGCAGTGGTGGCCTAGTGATAACAGCTGCGACTTACGAGTTGCAGGTCGTAGGTTCGAACCCAGACAGGCGCTTTACTTTGTGTAAATTATTTCATCACCACTGCTCTCAAAACAGTAAAGGAAACACATCGTGAGGAAACCGGCATGTCCTAGAACCAAAAATTAGAAGACATGCGACATCTATCAACCCGCACTGAGCCCGCGTGGTGGATTACTGCCCAGTCTCTCTCACAGAGGAGGCCTATGTCCCAGAAGTGGGAACATTATATTCTGATTATGGATGTAAGGGATAGTTTGTTTTTTTCTACTAGTTTAGCTTTATACAGAATACATATTTGACCAGTGCGCTAACTGTAACCATGAATTCAGCATATTATTCTATGCGTAGAAATTTTTCGTAGGTCATCAAAAAAAAAAAAAAGTTTGTTCCATACATTTTGACCGCGAGCACTTTTCTATGAAACAGCTGATTAATTTATGATAACCGACGAAAAGTTTCTTCGCTAGAGCGGCTAGAATCATATGCTGAATTCATAGTTACAGTTTGCGCATTGGTTAAAAATGTATCCTGTATAAAGTATTAAATGTTAATGGAAAATGTTATTCCTGTACTACTCCTTGTTATATTTTGGGATGAAAACAGTTTATTTTCTACATATTTAGTATCTAAGTCCTTGGTCTATAGTTATAACTTATCGATAGGAAAATTCCCAAGGCTCAAAATCCTATACTTGGATTCACTTTATATCTACTAAGTTTTATTATTAAGCCACCGTTTTTGAAGTCTATAAATAAAACACGAATAAAATTCGAGCTAAAAAAGGCCTAATACAGATCCCAATATTGTATTGTGACCATTCAATGCTTTGACAACTATTCATTTGTTACCAAAATACATTCCCTTTGAACTAAAAATAAAGTAATCCTTTTACGCTATTTAATATATATAATTATATTGTATAGTATCGCAGTAAAAGAACAACTAATCCATCACAAGAAAGAAAAATAAGTCCTTTCTCATACTACTTCAAACTACTATAAAATATGAATAGAGAACTCATATAATATCTAGGTCTTAGTGCGAAGTTAAGCCGTGTGAACAACGAGAAATTTCCACTAACGCTGTACGAGTACAAAGCCTACGAAATGTACTCATAAACTTTCTTACTTACTTGTAGTCACACATGACCACACATACAATAAACTCCACTTTTTATTTAGCAAAAATAAAAGTCCGTTTTACATTCGACCCCGATAAAAATAATTAAACGACTAAATATTTTTTATTCTGTATGAACCTACCTATTCGTATATTCGTGAGATTGTACAAAAAATGTGGCCGTTTAAGTAACAAAATGTAAAATTTACACCTAACATCGCCGGTTTAGTATGTAATATAACCTTGTGTACGATTTCGTAGCTCTGCAGTCAGTGTAGCGCTATCGCGATTGTGAACGGACGTCTACGGCGTAGCACCGTAGTACCGTAGCACGCGCTACGTATCGCGCTCCAAAGTGACAGTTTGATTTAAGTATTTCAAGAAGTTGTTTTGTTGTTTCTCAGTGTTCTTCAAACCGTGTTGTGTTGATTTGTTCCAAGATTTTCAATGAAAGTAAGTATTTAATGAGTTTGTCTCAAGTTTTTATTGCTCGAAGTTTTGTTTGTTATGGTGTCATCAAGACGTTCTATTATTCGATTTAGTGCCTAAACTTTGTGAGTTACGCAAAGGTAATTAATTATTTTGTTTTTGTTAGGCATTGACGTTCATTTATAATTTGGCCCTTTGGTGGTTTAATGAGAAACAGTCTATCAGACTTTAGATTTTGTATGTAATAATTAGGTCAATTAAATCAATACTAAAATGTTCGTAGTATCTCCATACTACCCTCTACTCAATAATTCATTTTAGGTACTTATTTAAACCACACCTACATTTATATTTTATTCATATACGGATCGTTCCGCTAATAAATCGTTGCACTTTGGCAAGATTATCCCTCTTGAGAAATGCTAGCGTTAATTTTGACTGAATATTAATAGGATTGGGGCTGTAGGATCATCATCCTACAGCCCCAATCCTCTCTCTCTCTCTTCTTAAGTCTATAAATCATCATTTATAGACTTAAGAAGAGAGAGAGAGAGAGGGTTTTTAAATTTTATTTTAAACAAACATAATTTAGCACTAGACTTAGGCTTTAGTTACAAAATTAAACTATCAATAAAACGCACTCCAGTTCGCTGCCGTCTCGCGTCTATAACGTGCCTAAAAGCCTGATGGCATTGCCACGTTCAATGGTTATGGTAATTCTTTAGTCATAGAACGAGCAAGCCATCTGGTTCCACAAAGTGTCATCCAACCACCGGAAAACGTATATAAGCATAAGTATAATCAGCCCTTAACCTTCCCACTACTGGGACAGAGGCCTCCTCTCTTTTAGACGGGTGGGCCGTAAGCCACCACGCGGGTACGATGCGGGTTGGTAGATGTCACATGTCTTCGAATTTTTGGTACTAGGATATGCCGGTTTCCTCACGATGTTTTCCTTCACCAATTTGAGAGCAGCTTATTAATAAGGCAGTGAAAGGCTGATAGGTTTAAGGCGGGTTTTCAACAATTTTCCTGTCACATGATCTTGTAATACATTTTTTGTTCAATAGGTAGGATTAATATATAAATAATCAAAAACTGTACGTATCAAAAAGGCACCTAGGCAATAAACCTCTCTCCTTTAATTATTTTTGATATATGTATCGAACAAGAGAGGCTTTTAAAACATTTCAGTGACTGAATGACAGACTGATAGACAGCGCCTGTGTGTTGCCTATCCTTCAGGTTTTTGGCTTTTTCCTGTTCAGTCGTTACCTACATACATAAAACACTGAAGATACGAGTATATTACAGTTTGAACATCATCCGACTTTTTGGATTTTTTAAACGTGAACGTTTGTATATTTAGATGCTTGTTACTCAATCACGCAAAAACGGCTGAACGGATTTGTATGAAATTTGGGACATAGTTAATTTATAATCTCTTGGATTAACACACAGGCTACTTATTATTTCGGTAAGTGACATGGCTGAACGACTGTTATCAATTTATAATCAAATTAGCTTCTACCCGAAAATAATGAAAAATAATAATCATACAATGTCGTCTCATCATCATCAAATTATCACATATGCATGAGAAGCACGGATCCGGTTGAAGTGAAGGAGCGATTCACCTCCACTTCAACCGGATCCGTGCTTCTCGCATCCAACGGGTTCCTGCGGCCTTCACAAGGTCGTCTGTCCACCTTGTGGGAGGCCTTCCAACACTACGTCTTCCGGTACGCGGTCGCCACTCCAGAACCTTGCAGCCCCATCGGCCATGTGGTCGATCAAGGTAAGCGGCAGTGGGCAGGGCAAATTGCTCGCAGAACAGTGTCATCTATGTAGAAAGTGTTAAATAATTGCGTCAAAAACAATATTCATTTTGCGATTCTACCATGTCGAATACCTACATTTTTTAATTTCTCTCTGAGCTCAATTTTGAAGTTCACGCAGGTGAAGTCAGCTGTTTCATCTTTTCATTATTAAATAGCTTCTGCCCAGGCAAAAGCTATTCAATAGTGAAAAGTGTAGAAGTGCACTAAGAAAAGCTTTTTCAGAAATAGGAGGTCAAAATTTTTGTTATTTTTGTAAGGCAATATCTAAAGAATACTGATCCAATTGAAAAAACTCATGCAATGACAGAAAGCTACACCATTCCCGAGTTACTCAGTAGCCCATCTTGGGTTATTTGATCTTTCCATGGAGGAAAAACTCATGGTTCCTGTATAAAATTCATGCGAGTGAAACTGCGGGGCGCAGTGCGTTTATAATAATTTAATGGGCACTATTGACATTACATTTCAATTCAATCAAGCATAAAGACCTCTTTGTTCACTCCATGCGGTCCTAACCTAATCCCGCTCATGGCTTTTTAACACGGAACTCCGGAGTAATGCCATTAATTTAATATAACCCGAGTACATTGCTGACTCATGTTCCTCGAATGGTAATCCCATGTAATTTTATGCGAGTCTTGGGAACAAGAAATCGTCAATCGGGTTTGTGATTATAGAGACTAGGGACCTTTGAAGTTAATGTCGTTTGGAAATTACGTTATTATCTTAATGTGAATTAAAGGTGAAATAAAAAAAGAAAGGGATTAAACTACAGTTTAAAAAGAAAGTAAGATATGAATTAGGACTTAATCGTCATCATCGTCATACGTTTACAGGGTGGCAGGGATGTCGACGCGCAGCCTGTTATCATGGATCATGTACTGAATCCATTTTTCCAATCCGCTGAAATTTTTAGGTGGTTATTTAAAAAAATTGCTGTTTCATACATTTTGACCTCGTAGGAATTGTAAGTTTCTATGAAACAGCTGTTATTTTTTTTTTATAACCAACCAAAAGAAGTTACGGTAAATTTTAAATCATGTGCTGAATTCATGGTTACAGTTTGCGCGTCGGTGTCCCTGCAGGTAATAAATGTTTTTACTACTCAAATCACCAGTTTTAATTTTATTTATTTAACGGCACAGGTCCAATTACATTAATTAACATAGAATTACAAAGATTAAAATAAAATAAGCATTCAAATAACATACAATACAAAAATTTAATTCAAATTCAAAGATATACAATTCGTAGATAAAAGTATTAATAATTATTTGCGTAAATGGTTAAATGGTTAAATAAATTAGAAACATCATAAACTAACAGTGGACACCCTCGAATATTGTCTCTCACAAAACACCAGACAGGCACGCATTATTTTCTTCCATTCATCAGCAAACACATCACATTCAGGGTCAGCAGTCAGGAGGGCGTTCAGCATCCTTAGGGTTCGACATACCGGGGATTCAGCTCTAGCAACTGATCTAGATAGCGGTAGTGCGAACAGGTTATGACGGCGGCCTTGTCGGTGCCCAAGGTATTTGTCGGGCACAAATAGGCAGCAGAAAAGTCCGTGGAGCTCAGGGCATTCAATACGACCGCTTAGGGTTTTACAGGCAATCGTGAGCTGATCAAAGCCCCTTCTTACCTCCAACGAATTGAAGCCCAACACCCCTAGAAGATAGTTCGTTGGGTACATGAATGGAAAGTAATGGTAGGTACAGCATTTGTTACCAAAATCTCAGGAAGATTTTCTGAACTTTCTCAAGCATCAGTGTCAGTGACGCAGTATGGGGATGCCAGACACAGGCGCTGGACTCGAGTTTACTCCGAACCAAAGTGGTGTATAGAAGTTTAATAATACTGGGATTGCGAAAGTCACGAGCGTTCCTCAAGACAAACCCCAGACGCCTGAAGGATTCCGTTGCGCGGGCAGACAAGTGATCTCTAAATGTCAGACTGCGGTCGAAAGTCACTCCTAAGTCCTTAACGCTGGTAACACGAGTGATCACTATACCCCCCAAATTATAATCGTATTTATTGGTCTCAACCCTCGACCATAAGTCATAACGCTGCATTTACTAATATTAAACAACAACTTGTTCGCATTTTTCCACTCATAGACGGTATCGATATCTTTTTGTAGGAGTTCGCAATCTACCTCTGTTCTGATTTGCGCAGCTAGCTTTAGATCGTCGGCATATAGCTTATAGTTTTGCGAATCGAATCTTACAAATTAGGTCATTGATCATGATCAGAAACAGAGGCGGCCCCAATACGGATCCCTGACTCACACCCGAGCGAGTGTAGTAAGCCTTCGACTCAAAGCAGCCATGCCGGACGAACTGTTTGCGATCCCGTGGGTAGTCGGCGAAGAACTTAAGAAGGCCGGATGAGAAGCCCGTAGCCCCTAACTTTGCCAAAAGCTCATTAATATATAATACTAATTAATTAATAATACTAATTAATCTCAAAGCAACAAATGACGTCGATGTCTGTATGTCTGTCCATGCCTGCCGGGGTAGCGGGATCGTCCTAAAGGGTTACCGCTGCCCTGGTACATAAAGGGCTAAGGAAGGAACACGGGTGGGTTTTAGTCAGTAAGAGTCTGACACTCCCTTCTGCTCCACCCAGAGCGGGAAGGGTCATTTGATGATTTCCCATCCTAAAAAAAAAAAAAAAAAAAGGCTGCTTCCATCCAGCTGCTAACATTTGATTTAATACTAATTTGCAGAATGACTGAATGATTTATAACGTTATAAACACAGGGGAATTAAACATTTAGAAAATAACATTATTTCTCAAAAAATACCCCAAGTTCTTCGGATTTGTTATTTTTTAGAGTCTTTCATTATTTAAAAGGTTCCCATGTCGTGTCAGTCTTCATCAGTTATATGTCAGTTGATATGGGTTAAGCGAGAAATGGCCAACTTTTACAAAACTTGAATAAATCAGTGAAAATCCGAGATTGTTTTCTCATGTTACAGCGACAGTAACTTTCGGGCGTTCTGTCCTAAAAAGACCTTGTTTCTATACCATCTACAGTAATATTATTCACTGTGTAGCCCACAGTGTCACTTGAACCCTCGGGGAAATACTTCAAATAAATACTCTGGTAAAAGTATCCTATTTGATAATCCAGAGGGCCTAGTCAAGTAGCAATCGCTTCAAAGCGGTTCGTATTTCTAAAACGACTTTTAACAGGATTGACAGAAGCTTATGTCAATCCAATACATTCTCGTCTTTTAAATCATCGTTATCGCTGATAGAATGTCACTTGGTTTAGACCCTCGGGATTGTACTTATTTCGGTTGGTTTCATCCAAATCTGTTTAACTATTTGTGCGTGATTGAGCAAGGAAAATCTTTTTTTTTGTTGCCCACTGCTGGGCAAAGTCCTCCCCAAATCCTTCCAGGAACTCTTTTCCCGCGCAACCTCGGACCAGGCGGTACGCTTCCAGGTCATCTCGCAACATCAAAATCTTTTTTTTATATTAGCCGTTAATGTCCTACTGCTGGGCAAAAGCCTCCCTACTCTCTTTCCACCTCTCTACAATCTAATTTATAATTTTATTAGTAAAGTTTACTAACTTATCCAACGCACACACAAATCTAAAATTAGAGTATTTCTATCTTTTACTGGCAGGTTGAGACAAAATGAGACAGACGGCTTTAGCTGTCAAAGCTAGTGAAACTATAATGTTAAACTTCAGCGTGTAATCTTACTTGTTCAACCAGAGGCTCATCGCAATGAAAAGGGTAGACACTTTGTGTACTCAACATGGACTAAGATGTTGAAGATGTAAATTAGTTGGTCGAACAAGCTGTTATTTTGTAAGATACGAGTACTTCAATTACGTCAGGGTGTATACATACAATTTCATTCTTCATCTTATTTAGTTAATTAATTAGGTAACCAACAACGATCCATAATTATAGTATGTTACATAATAATATAATGTGTATTGCAGTATTGTATGGCTAATAAATAGATTTCCCCGTATAACTAGGATAAGTATAAAACATGCGAACAGACGACATACTAAAAAATATTGAAATACAAAAAGTTCAGTTTTAGCACTTTTTAATTATTATTTTCTATTAATTCTTTATATTTAATTTTACTTTAATTTAGTAAGTATGTACATACTTACTGCTATGGGACTGGGTTGTGGAGGTCAGATTGGAAGTCGCTCCATCTAAAATTCTGGTAACCAGCTGCATCCGGTTATACTGAAAGCCGTCCCCAACATCGTTGGAAGAAGGCCAGGCAGACGATGATGATGACGACTGCTATTGGGGTACCAAAAAAAAAAAAAATATCCTAGGATTACACAGAAACACTATAGTGAGTTTGAATAATTTACTCGTATATCCCGTTTCAAATACTTTACCTAGAAAGCGGCTTCATCTTGTACAGACGCCAGCAGGTTAAGCTACCCGAAACTGTCAAATTTTCCTGATCAACTTTGATCCTTAATACTTTAGCGATAAAGTTGAAAACCTATTAAAGAAATTTGACAGATTGTAGTAGCTTGACGTGCTGGTGTTTGTACCTTTAATCTAAATGACGTTGAAAAGACAAGATAGAATTTTCCTATCAGGTGGCGGTGTTGAAATATGCAAGTTCATAATCAAAATCATTTTCCTTTAGTACAGTGGTTACCACAAAAATTGATCCATTTACGTAAATATGCCTAAGTCACGGTGAAATTAGGCGCACCCTGTAAGGTTATTAATGAGTTTCCGATATTGCCCCGCTCACTTCTCAGTTTTAATACCCGAAATTTTTGAATTCGACATCGTTTTTTTATTATCAGCATTTTTCAATATTTCCCCTGCTGTGGTCGAAAGGTGACTTAATTTAGGAATCAGATTTACTGTTTGAGCATTATTTATGGGGATCAGATAAGATGTGGTTACTCTTATTGGGCTATTTACCCCTGAGGGTTTTGCATGAGTAAATGTGGGCTTTTGGAATTTCTAATGTCACTGAAATTTAAAAGCATCTTCATGTAGGTAAATAACATTTTTTTTTTGTTAGCCTAAGTTGTGTCCCACTGCTGGGCAAAGGCCTTCTCTTGTTTCTCCCAAACCTTGTTGTCTTGTACGATCTCTGGCCATGTGGGCCCGGCAAATTTTACCACATCGTCGCACCACTTTCGCCGTGGTCTACCTCGACGGCGATGTCCTCCCACAGGCGTCCAGTTAGTGACGATCTTTGCCCATCGCTCCGGGTGAATTCGTGAAACCACGCGTTTCACGAATGCACTCGGAGCGATGGGCTAATCCCACTTCAGCCTGGCCGTTTTTTCTCCAACATCCGTTACTTGAGTTATGTAGCACAGCGTGGTATATTGTATAACAACATTATATTTATGTATATTTTTGTGATATTTATTTTAGAAGTATGTATGTATGTAGAAGTTGTGTATTCTCATATTAATGGTTATGTTTAAATAAGAGAATTGTTTTAATTTTACCTATTTTATTTTCCCATCTACTCTTACAGACTTCGTCCACAACTCTTTTTATCTATTCTCCTATCGCAAGTATGCTGGAAGAATTATTTACAAATACCTAAGGATCACAAGAAAAACAATTTTTTTTAGAAATAAGCGTCACCTTTGTACGTATTTTTCTGTTCCTGTCTTTTTATCTGTTTATATGCATTGTGTACATAAAAAAATAAACCATATGAATAAATATTTGTTAAACAAATAAATAAATATTTCCATACTTTTTATTTTCCTCTGTTATCGTGCTGCAGTGACGTGCACGTGGACGTCCATGATAATATCGTCACGGTAGAAATTATAAAAGCGCATTTTACCTACTTGTAATACGAAGAGTTTGAGAAGTTCATTTATAGTTAGGTACTTTAATAAGTATGTTCATAGTGACTTTGATAAAATGATGATTAATATTGTTGATTACTTGCAAAACCACGTTAATACTCGTAGTTGAAATATTGGTTGTATTTTAATGTTATGCATTTAGTGTGTCTAAAAAATTTATCAAATCAATTATCATTTTTGAAGACTGATCTTAATTGAATGTCAGTCATTACCAATACCAATAACTCTAGGTAATGTACCCTAACCTGCTATTGTCATATTTTGACTTCTGATTTAGGTATCTAGTTCATAAAATCTTCATAGTTACATTGGTCAATAGGTAATCACTTGAAAGAAATAGGTACATAACTCTTCACCCTTTCCTGAATATTGGAAGCTTGATTCAGGCCGGTCTAGAAGGCTCCTGCCATCTTTCGGCCATTCGTCCCTTTTCGGCTCATCAAATATCTACCCGTTTTATAGGCTCTAATAGATTCCCGTTAGACTCAACTGGTATCAATGTTGCATGGAATCGTATCTTTTGTGATGGGCATCGTTTTGTCCCTCTTCAAATAAATGTGATCCGTTAATTATGTTATTGTTCTGTCTGACTCTTTTGTGTAGAATGCTGGATTTGGACTGGATTTTATATGATCATGGAAATCGGTACATATAATATGACAATTTATAATGATTATGTAACAGTTACTCCACCTCCTATTTCGATTTGGCGCAAGTTTAATTTCATCCTGTATATATTTATTACTTAAAAAAGAAATGGCTGTCCCATACATTTTGATTGCCTAGGTATTCAACTTTTTTAAAACAGCAGATTTTTTTAATAATGGGCGAAAAAATTCTACACTGGGCGTCTAATCATGTACTGAATTTATGGTCACATTTTGTGCGTCGATGTTCCTGCCAGCTTTTATATGTATAGATATTGTAGGTATTATATAACTATTTGGAAAACAATACATCATCTGGGAAATAGGCCTAGAAAGTTAAACTGTCGTCGTCTCGGAGGGTCCTCCGAGACGACGCCCGTATAACTTTATATATATTTATATATTTGTGTATCTGGTCCGATACACAACTATATATCATCACCGACAAGGATTAATAATATGTCCCTTGTAACTTTAACTTAACTCACAAAATTCCAAGATTTCATAGAATATAATTATAGTCAAGCATTTAGATCCTAAAGGAACGGAAAGTTTTACGTTTAGCGTTCTTTCTGAATTCTTTTAATTTTGCTTAGCTCATAAGGGGCTTAGCGTGATGTTAAATAACTCGTGGCCTTCTTCAAAAATTGGGCTATCAAATGCAAAAATAATTTTTCAAATCCGACTGGTAATTCCAGATATTAGCGCGTTCAAAAAAACAAACATCCAAAAAAACAAACTAACTCTTCAGCTTTATTATAAGTACATAGATGATACAGTAGTTCTACAATATCTTTTTTTTTTTTTGAGGATGGGAAATCATCAAATGACCCCTCCCGCTCTGGGTGGAGCAGAAGGGAGTGTCAGACTCTTACTGACTAAAACCCACACGTGTTCCTTCCTTAGCCCTTTATGTACCAGGGCAGCGGTAACGCTTTCGGACGATCCCGCTACCCCGGCAGGTTCTACAATAGCTTACCCCAAGAAAATATTCTGCTACCTTAAGTAATAGATAGGTACATACTTGCTACTACTACTTAACAACATCCATTACGTTTAAGATTAATTCAAGACATTAGATAACGTCCGACCTCCATCCAAAACTTACTCCTTGGTGAAATGCTCGAGTAATGAGAGGCCTGTACAATTAAGAAGGGTTCACACTTAAATCTCTGTGCCTTTATAAATAGTTCGAGTGCGCCTTATACGTACTTAAGTTAATTTTCTTAGTCTTGGCCGTAATTGTTTTAGGTTTGTACGGCTTTGTGCTGAATGTGAAAGGGTCAAGCTTATTTCAAAGGAAATCGTGTAAAGTTGAGTCCTAAAAACCTTTAAGATAGAGATTCGAGAATAGTTTTGTTCATAAATAAATGTCTTTCGCCCCCCGTTCATATGGCGGTGATTACTACCCTTACAGTCACGAGCAAAAGTATGTGTACACTCGGCCTTATTCAAAAGCGATTTACTCCTTTGTTTTTTAATGAAATATTATGCTGTTACGAATATAGCATTTTCAAACCCATAGGTTTATTTAATGTGTCATATTTAAACGTCGCATTCGTTATTTGACGAAAAAATCGCATTTGAAAGTTGCCAAGTGTTGACATATTGGTGCTCGTGACTGTACCTTCGATATTTTACGGTCAAAAGTTAAGATCATCATAATCAACTTATAATGTTCCCACTGCTGGGACGCAGGCCTCCTCTGTGAGAGGGAGTGGGCCGTAATCCACCACGCGGGCCCAGTTGGTAGATGTCACATGTCTTCGAACTTTTGGAGAGCTAAGATCACACGTCAATATCTCACTATTTATATACGGTTAAAAAAAATGCAGTATGAAACTGCCATGTACTTCCAAAATTATACACTAAAATATCGATATCGATATACTGATGATCGCAGTGTAAACGGGGATTTTTCGTCCGTTCAAATATCATAGAAAATTTGATATCAAACTCTTTGACGTTAATGTATATTACTTTAACAGTCACATCTGAATGCCTAAAGATAATATGACTATAAATAACAACCCATATTTTTTTGTTATTACCACTGAAATACCTGAAATGTAGACGAAAACTCATTATTATTCAGTGGTTATTGACCTAGAAACTCCGCCGTATGTTAATGAAATAATAATGTATTTCAGCAGTGCATTTCACATGGTTTATCCTATTTTAAACTTTATGTAAAGGTGATGAGGGCCCTTAATGCAGTGTGAAATTTTCAGTCTTCAATATTACCTACTAAAATTTTACTGTTCGTTGTTTCAGAGTCGGAATGCAGCAATATCAAGGTTATAAGAACATGAAGGTATGTTGAATAGTTTCCCTTACCGCAACACTCGTAAAGAGTATTTCAGCACTTCGAATAAGACATGTCTTATAATACAGGGCAGCTTGCTGTCACTTTTCGTGTCTATCGTGACCGCGATGTTCTTCTAAATTACGCAAAAGATTTTGATGCGGTTTTCAAAATAATTTAGAGAATTTCCCTTTTATTTATAAACGTTGCTTAAAGTTAGGAGACGTTTAAATGTCAGAAATGTATGGTTAAACAGTCGCTAAATATTATTTCACTTCAAGTACCGTAAGTAATGTTTATAAATAAACCCCATAATGTTTATGTTTTCTCAAGTCGTGGGAACTGGGCGCGTCGCTAGTGCATTAATAAATTTAGCAAAACAACTAAAATATTTTTATCTTTTCTCTCACTAGAGTTTTGATTTTGGAAATAAATCAAATAATGTGTTTAAATACGATTTATTATTTAAAAAAAAACAGTGAAATGGTGCCTATTACTCGAAATTATAGTCAGATACACTGGTATTTTACTAACTGTTTGTTTATTCAAGTGAATTTAGTTCAAATTACAAAATGCGTCGACAATTTGTTTCACTAATTACTCGATTGGTGTAAACAGGATTTACAATTTTCACGCGCCATAAACTTTTACTTTCCTTATCGGAGAAATTAGAAAAGAAAATGTTGACATCAATTTTGTAATCCTGTTAAGAAATTAAACTTTGACGCTTAAATTAGATAACATAATAAGTTTTCTCGTTTTACTGGCTATCGTACAGTCACGAGCAAAAGTATGTATACACTCGGCTTTATTCAAAAGTGCTTCACTCATTTATTTTTTAATGAAATTTTATGTTCTAACGAACATAGCATTTTCGAACCCATAGGTTTATGTAATGTGTCGTATTTCAACGTTGCATTCGTTATTTCACTTGGCAACTGTCAATTGCGGTTTTTTCACCCAATATGTCAATATTGGGTGCTCGTGACTGTACCGTAGTAGGCGTTAATCTTAAATAATATTGGTGCTATGAAAGATGTGTTACGTTTTGATGAAAATTATAACATTCTACACCCTGTCCATTAGGTTAACCGTTTTTGACAGCTGTCATATAACGTAACTATTCCGGATTACGTAAAAGTTAACTTTAAAATGCGTAATAAAATAAATA
This sequence comes from Apamea epomidion, assembly GCA_947507525.1. NCBI lineage: Eukaryota > Metazoa > Arthropoda > Insecta > Lepidoptera > Noctuidae > Apamea > Apamea epomidion. The sequence continues at coordinate 7,103,432 of OX382238.1, read as the reverse complement.
TATAAACTGCCTTATCTTATTGAATTATCTTATTTATGACTTCTTACAGCCATTATAATACCGTGCATGTATCAATCAAAGTATTGTGAGTTGCTGCAATCACTAGTTCCATCTGTCAAAAATCAGTTTACCTAATGGGCAGGGTACAGAGTACTCTACGACTACGTATTTGTTTTTATGCCTCAAATTCTTGAGACAATGAAAAGTTTATATTATCGCCTACAAGAGAAACGTCTATAAATCATAGCCATCTCAAAGTTTTGCGCTGCCACGAAACCCGCCATGACACTTTCCTCCAACTTCCCCAGTTTTCACGTCATCATACTTCATATTACAGAGGTGTTTCATCCAATCCCTCACCATGTGCTCAGCCTTTTCCTAACTATATTGGGGTTGGCTTTCAGTCTAACCGGATGCAGCTGAATACCAGTATTATACATGGAGCGACTGCCTATCTGACCTCCACAGCCCAGTTACTGGGTAATACGTTACCCCTTGGTAATACTGGCTGTCAGACTTTCGGGCTACTGACGACCCGTAACGACTGTCAAAGATCCACAAATAATAGGGACCAACGGCTTAATGTGCTTTCCGAGGCACGAAGGCGTCTTGGTATGTGAAGATGGTCACCCATCCACGGACCATCGGCGGCAAGCGTAGTTCAACCTGACCGATCGACCCGTGCAGCTGTTATTACTTACCCACAAGCCCCTATTGCACCCAATCCCTGACAGAATGATTTCTTTATAACCTACTCAGTGTAAGAGATGACCTCTTCCATTCATAACCTGCATACACAGCTTTACTTTGTTCAATATTTAACTCCTGATTTCCCATAGGAAATAAGCAGCAGTAAACATGACTTAATGTGAAGCAAGTAAAGTAACTATATGACTTGTATTAAAATGTAGTATAGTATGAAGTTGTTAGGTGGATTACGACAGCAGCTGCCCTGATAAAATTATGGGTAGGTAAACTTTGGTTTTACCAACTTTGTTATCGAACCCTTTTGCGTGAAGTATTTAATAGTTAGACAGGGTATGGTCTCAGTTTAGGGAATATTATTATTTTTTAGTCAACCTTGTGTTAAAAAGTGGTTGATTTCATCGTTTCATGGTATCTATCAGTTTTCAGTTGGTCAACTATGGGTCAACAAGACAAGTTTAGTAAGTTTTTGTATAGAGTCAAGTGGTCTATAATTATTTTTATTTATAATCTGCGTTATCGATTATAATCTCCCTTCTCCATAAGTAAGAATTTATACTGATTATTATGTGTTTGCAGCTTCCCAAATCATACTGGTTTAACATAAACATAACATCATGCCAATAATCCCCTTATGGGTTAGGCTGAGGTGCACCTATAGTACAGTCACGAGCAAAAGTATGTATACACTCGGCTTTATTCAAAAGTGCTTTACTCATTTATTTTTAATGAAATTTTATGTTGTTACGAACATAGCATTTTCGAACGCATAGGTTTATGAAATGTGTCGTATTTCAACGTTGCATTCGTTATTTCTTGAAAAAATCGCAATTGAAAGTTGCCGAGTGTTGGCATTTTGGTGCTCGTAACTGTACAACCACACTTCGTCAGTTATATTTAAGTCCGATGTAAAAAGGGGCGAGCCTATCAAACTTATTTTTGATATTATTTTCGAATTCAATTGTATACAATGGTCCTTATAATGTTATGATCAGTGAGCGGATAATCGGATGCATATTTACCTAAAGTTCATTTTTGGTTAGGAAATTATGGAAGCGGCTTCTTAAAACATATTTTTTTAAATATAAATCCCGGGATTTTTTCGATACAAAAGTGCATTCCATAATATTATCCAACACCTTAAACTAAGTAAATATGCCTACACCCGATTTGATTCTATAGTAAAAAAACTAAATTTGTCGATTCCGAATTCCCGGGATTTTTTCGATACAAAAGTGCATAATAACCAACACCTACACTTTAGGTAAATATGCATCCGATTATCCGATCACTGGTTATGATTTAAGGTTAAATAATCCTTATTTTTACTCAAAAGTAATTTACTACAAATTTCCCGTAATGAGAAATATTTTAACTAAGTATATAATAATAATGACATTCATGAGCGTACGGACACGCACAAATCTTAAAAGAAGGCAACATTATTTAACGTACATAACAAGACATTGAAGGTAGCAGCAAAGGACTTAAACGGATTTAAATTAATTCAAAATATAGATTGCAAGAAAAAAATACTAGATAAAATGAGCTTAGTGGTGTTATCTAAATCTACACATAATTATGTATAGTAAATTAGTTAAGAAGTCAAAACTGTACTTTGAATATACATTGAATATTTTTGAAAAAAAAAGTCATTGCTACGAGTCTGATGCCGAAAATATGGATTTTAGAATTTTTGTCCGGTTTGTTCCGGATTGGCTCAAAACCGATTGAACGAATTTGGATGTTTGGCACACATATTGTTTACAACTTGGATTAACACACAGGGTACTTTTTTACTTCTGGTAATACGTTGACGTAGGATATTTTCCGACTTCCCGGCTAACGACGCGGGCAAAATCTCGTACCTAATTCAATATTTTAGGACATATTTTTATAGAGTTCTAGGTAGGTACTGTTTATTTTAAAAAAAATATATTCCTGGGAGCTCATCCGGTTAGACTGGAAGCCTACCCCAACTTAGTTGGGAAAAGGCTAGGCAGATGATGATATTCCTGGGAGCTCAACAAAAACAGGCCCTACTACTTACTGGGCTAGCCCAGTAAAGGTAGTCAAAACATCACTTAGCCATATGGAAAATGTATTGTGATAAGGAAACAGGCCCACATGACGTCATCTCTAGTTTAAGTGTGAGAGACCAGAAGGCCAATTCTCGTAATTTAAAACGTTCAAAATCTAGTCGCAGTCTCATCCCAGCGACAAACAAAAGTCAAAAACAGTTGTGAAAGTGTCAGCGACATTTTTACAAGCAAGTGACGTCACGACCTCCCACTCTCAAATTGTGACGCGCTTTATCTTTGTCATTTTTGGTTTGATTGACAAAAGAAAAAAAACGTGTCCATTATTTTTCGATAATCTAACTGACGGACTAAATATAATTATAATTGTTTTACCCAGGCAACAACCCTATTGGAGGAGTAGTAATGATAGACAGAGATTACTTTTCCACCGTAGGAATACAGATGAAGACGGAAGAAAGCTACAGGCCGGTATGACCCCTCGTTAGTCTGTGTGTTTAACCATGCTTGCTCCATCTCCTATCTTGCTCTCTGTGTCCCAAAGCATGCAGGCAAAGTGACCTCTGCGCTGCCACTGACGATGCCGTGGAAGTGGCAAAGTTTTGGGCCAACAAGATATAAAATTCAGTCGTGCCCGCGACTCGAAGAAGAAGAAGATTGTGCTATGCACAATCTTCTTCTTCGACATTCTTAATTAGATCGATCTTCTTAATCATCTTCTTCGATCTTCTTAATTAGATAGATATGCTAACATTCATATGAACACGCATTGCTGACTTTTAGTACCCACCTCCCAATTTAGAGCCAACATTTTCGACCAACCAAAAAACCCTTCATTGTAACTTTGAACTCTAAACAGCTACTGTAACTATATTACGTATTAAAAAAGTGTGTCAGCCCAACCGCAAAATACGAGTCAACGTTTGGAAGAAGAGGAAAAAAGGAACCTCAATTTATATTTTCCTCTAAATTAAAGGTAGAAGCGGAATAGAGCTATAAACCATCAACACAAAAGGGTAATGTGGCCAATTTATTATTGTCAAAACTCACCACCTAACATTTTTGCCAACCGAAAAACCGATTCAATTTAAAAGTAGGAACGAAGATTCCTACTTCAAAATCGAAACGGGCGATGATTAGTTTAAAGTTTTCGACATACAATCATTTCCTGCTACCTAAGCCAGGCTGTCTATAATCAATCTTTCCGTCGCCGAGTTTGAAGTCTCCACTTCAAAACTTTGGATGTTCACTTGTCTTCCAAACTCGTCAATCAATTCCGTCAGTTATTCTTTTGAAAGCTACATCTGTTTATGATGAAAAGGAACAAATTATATTGGAGCAGATTATTGGCCGTTTTTTATAAATTCCTGCAATTACTACCGTATTGTGTGACGTCAATTAATAATACTTATAAACTGTAATTGACTAGCTGTTATAGGTATTGGAAAGGTGTCAGTCAAAAATGTGACAGGTTGAGTACAGTAAAACGGGGTGAATAGGAATGCAGGGGTAAATCGGGCCGAAACTTTAAAATGGATTTGTACTTTAAAATAATATAGTTTGCTGCAAACAAGGACACTTAATCTTTAATTAAGAAACAGTAAACACATTACAGTCTTTTCTGGCAACAAACTATATTATTTCAACGTTGAAATCCATTTTAAATTTTCGGCCCGATTCACCCATGCATCCCGATTCACCCCGTTTTACGGTACATTTCAATATCTTTGACATGTGCTTAGATATGGAGGTGTGCTTGACATGTGCTTAGGTTAGAGAGGATCCAGAAAAGATTTTTATACCATCTTGCCTTTTCTGCTGGATTAGACAAAAAAGTTCCGAGGTACGCAAAATGGCTTGATAAATTTTTCATGACTTCACTCGAAAAACGAAGAGATGGTATTGATCTAGTTTTTCTTTATAAAATACTTCAGAGTAAATTAGACTGCCACCAGTTGTTAAGTAAGTTAAGTTTTAACCTACCCCACAATTATCCGCGTCACCCTATCAAACTATTACGTCCCCCATTCCGCAAAACTGTTTCAGGATCCAATTCCCCCATCCCCAGAATTTGCAGGTTTCTTAATAATTGCGATGAATCAATAGATATTTTTCCTACATCACTTCAAAAATTCAAGCGCCAAGTCCATAAAAAGTCATCATCATCTGCCTAGCCTTTTCCCAACTATGTTGGGGTCGGCTTCCAGTCTAACCGGATGCAGCTGAATACCAGTATTTTACATGAAGCGACTGCCTATCTGACCTCCACAACCCAGTTACTGGGTAATACGATACCCCTTGGTAAGACTGGTTGTCAGATTTTCAGGCTACTGACGACCCGTAACGACTATCAAAGATGCACGTATGACAGCCGGGACCAACGGCTTAACGTGCTTTCCGAGGCACAAAAAGTAACCAAAACAATTGACTGTTTTTTTTTCTTTCTACATTTTGTATTAATTTTTATTTTGTATTACTATTTTTATTCCATGTCATGTTTTCCAAAACTACCCACTAGTGCTGTAAGCGTTATTTCTGCACAATTAATACAATTTTATTGATGTTATAATTTTGTTTTTGCATGCTGTGTCTATCGCATCATATTGTACACTATGCTTGTATTTTCGTATTGCTTGTATTTTAAGGATAAACAGTGTAACAATTGTAGATAGACCAATAAATAAAATTAAAATAAAAAAAATATGGAAGGCCGCAGGAACCCGCTGGATGCGGGAAGCACAGAATCGGTCGAAGGCAAGATGCTTGGTGGAGGCCTATGTCCAGCAGTGGACGTCTTTCGGCTGAAATGATGATGACGAAGCACATATCAATAAAATATATTAAATGTAATGTTAAGAGACGTTTCTGAATGCGCTATGACGAATACAGAATTATGGAAGAAAAAGACATTTTGCACCGACTCCAAATAAATTGGGATAAAGGCATGATAATTATGATGTTTTAATGCCGCAGTATGACATTGTAAGCCCACAGACTGAAGAGAAACGTTGGCTGTTAAAAACAAACAAGCATCTGCAACATTATTAAAAAAATATTCGTTCCGTTTATTACGGCCAGTCGTTCGTTTAACACTGGGCATCCTTAATTAACTGCCTGAAAACTTAAAGTAACCACTTAGTTCTCGCAAACGACACCCACACGTAAAGGTAGATATGTACTTTTTTTACCTGGAGACCACAAGATAAAATTAACTTTACCATTACATAGATAAAAGCGTTTTTTGTGTAAACGATAGTATAATTTTACCGTAATTTTTCTTATCTACATATTTAGTATTTATTTGAAGTACCTGAAATATGAATATGAATTACTACTTTAAGTAAAGCCTTGACGTATTTATTTTTATCGCACGAGTGAGCTAGAAACAACTTTAACGGTTGTCATTATTTTAATAATGTGTCAAACGAAAATGGTACTTTATAATGTTAACATGTTTAGTTTATCTGTAGTAATTTTGTTTCGTGTTGAATTTTCTTTTATATTGAAAGTATCTGAGAAAATTTCTGTGTCGGTTATAAGCAAATTAATATTCAACCACTTAACGGCTTCACTGGTATACAATATCATTTAGGCAAGGATAATTCAAATAAAATAAATTATTTTATGAAACCGACCTTGACTGAACTATTGAATTTCCATATCAATAAACAATCACTCATTGTTTTTGCAAGCACCGTCACAAACCAAGACGGTGGAATTTCCACAACTGCGGGTCGCGAAAGAAATCCATTGTTCTAGCGATGCGACACTGTACAAAGTTAAAATCCGCTCCACCAGTCCGGTAAATGAGGCTCATTTCCACCAAGTGTTTACTTTGAGTCTCCATCAAAATTTTGTTGAGTGACTTATTCCTGGTGTATTCGATAACATCTCTCTCCTTATACCTTTCAAAATGGAAAATCTTTTTGAAGTTACGAATTCGAAATCGTTTTTCGAAGTCAGTTTCAATTTTGCTATTCTTTGCGACGGTAACTTTGGTCAGACGTATAAGTTGGAAATATTATTGCAGCGCCAAAAAGTTCGCTGTGGATGAGTTTGTGAGAATATTTTAATGAATTTTCCGATATTATTGTACTTTTTGAAGTTCGGGCATAAGAATAGAATCGGATAAAATCATAATAAGATGAATATTGTTTATAATCAACAGTTTAGTAAATTTCTGTTCTTTGGTAAACACGCCAACATATCATCACCTACTGCCGATATCAGACGGTTCACTGGAGTGTAACTTTTTGTTTCATTACACGTTCGCACGACACTGAAAAAAATAGGAACAAACAAACGTTCATCTACTCCTTTCATTTCATTTTTAGATCATCGAGTTGGAGAATGAAAGATCCCGAGAGCCGAAATTCAACATCGTTGGAACGGTGCACTCATGAATTAGTTGATCACTTTTGATTTTATGTTCCACTTCGAGTGGAAGATGCCGAATTAAAGGCTTTACAAACGTCAATAAAAAAAACAGCTTTCTAGAATTCATCAATATAAAATACCAGTAGGTAAGGTAGGTAGTACCAGCTACAGGAATGCAAACAAATTGTAAAGTTTAACAAAAGGAGATTTATGTCTCCCTTCTTTATACCTACTTCAATCATTTCCTCCAGTATTCTCTTAGACTTGTGAAGTTTCAAACTTACGGCATCTAATTTGTACTACTTTCGTAGTTATTTGTTCTGGCTAACAATACTAGGAACGTTCCCGATATGTTTTATTTTTATTGTCTCTTGTTTTTCGAACAAATTTTGGTTGTAGTAGGAATTACGAACTGTGTTTGAAAAGGTCCTGGGGCCTAAATAAATAACAGAAGGTACAAAGAGACCTCATGCTTTTGTTGGCCTGTCGCCGTAGAAATTGCCTAGAGGGCGCGTTTTAAGTTCTAAATATGGAATAGTATGAATCACGCTTGACTCTCTGTCCAGATTTAGGATACCTGGTGTCGTAGTTCGTTCGTCGTCGCTGGTGTTGCGTCATAGAAATTGTTATTGATAAGCAATCGTCAGCATAATCACTAGATTATGCTGATGTTTTGTATTCACATGGCCTGAAACGGCCGCGACTTTACTTAACTTTTAGGTCGTAGGTTCAAACCCAGCAAGCGCTTTACTTTATGCAAATTATTTCATCACTAAAACAGTGAAGGAAAACATCGTGAGGAAACCGGAATGTCCTAGCACTAAAAATTAGAAGACACGAGTCTAGTGAATCGATTGTGATTTTTTAAGGTTTAACCGTGTTACTCACAATAAACCTTGTAAAATGAGGTTTTCAAGACACATGATGCTGCCGGGGCTGCGGGTTGTTCGAAAGAGATACCGTGGCCCCTGGCACAGGCAACTGAAGGAACACGGGTGGGTTTTAGTCAGTAAAAGTCAAAAGTCTGACACTCCCTTCTGCTCCGCCCAGAGCGGGAGGGGTCATTTGACGATTTACCAAGCAAAAAAAAAAAAAAAGATCATGATGCTACAGTTCATCTTTTCTTTAATATAAACACACGCAGGTACATAATTAAATTCCTATGTCAGATGCTCCAAGCTTCAATATTTTTTCATTTATTTACATAATATACCATACCTACGTCTCACCAACAAACAATTAATTATAAAAGCAGAAACTCTAATTTTCACGTTTGAAGATTGCCTAGTTTCTATTTATGAGACTTTAATGAAAGAAAGAAAAATTGTGTCAATCATAGACATTAATAAAATAAGATAACATTTCTGCGTTTCGTGAATGAAATTAATTAAAATTAGAGGCTGTTAATATAATTTGTATTTTATTACTAACGCTTCATGTTCATCCAATTAACTGCTAGGTATTGAATAAATAAACATCTCCAATCGATCGAAATTGATGTTCCTTTACGGAAACAATGAATGGTTTCTCGGTAATCAAATGACAAGCAGAGAGAAAGAACATAAAAATACAAATACACATTGCAGAACAAACATAGTACATGACTTTTGGTGAGTTAAGAAATACCATTGTGGTTAAAAATATTTATTTCTCCTAAGAACTAAAATAACATAGTTCACTTCAAATGAGATACAAAGTGCTTATATCTAAATGATAAATAATAATATCATAATTATTTGCCTCTGGGACGTTGTCAACTTAACAGGGTACATACAAGTTTTGCCTTAAATATATTTATACTATCACACCTCTTTAAATCCTCCGGTAAATCATTAAACAGTTGTGTCCCTTAAACCAATACTGTTTTTTTTTCCGTAATTAGTCCGTGCACGTGCAGTCATTAGTTGGAATTTGCTTTTGCTTCTTGTGTTGTATGTTATTGCATTCATGTGTTCATAATCATCATGCACGGCCAGACTTCATCCAGTGCTGGGCATAAGCCTCTCTTGTCTTGTGCCAATCCCCACGCTCCTGTGGCAGTCTCATCCAGGCTTAGCCCGCGATGGCAACAAAGTCGTCTGACCATCTCGCTGCCGAATAACCGACATCTCGTCTTGGACGCTACTCTGTCACAGCCTTAATCCACCTGTCATCACTCCACCTTGCCAGGTGTCCTACCTAACTTCATTGGAGTTCCATAATACGCTTTCCGATATCGAAGACCTTCGTTCGTCTTCGTATCTCGACGTTCGGAGCTCTGTCTATTCATGTGTTACTTTTGAGAATTCAAAACTTGAATGTTGTTAACGTCACATTAATTGATTATAACATAAACCCCTGTAATGAACGACCGTAAGGGGTGCCATAACCAACATAACATAATTACAATGTACCCTCGTCCATAACCTCTCAGGAAGCATTGAGGGACTTAACACATTACTAGATTTATGAGTTATGGTCAAACTTGAGTTAAACTTGTTACTCAACAAACCCACTAAATATTTCAGGACATTTTACATAAACTAACCACTAATGCCGACCAATGTACTTACTAACATCTTTAGTATCTCCAAGCAACCGAACTTGGGGTATTTATTCGGCCGAACTTTAGTTTTGCGAACTTTTAAAGTACTTCCACTGTTCAGTTGGTGTAACAAAGGTAGTTGAGGAGAGTTGAGTCTAACAAATGGGCATCGGACGGAATTAAATGGCGGGGAAACGGCGAAGGGGAGGGGGGTCTGGGATCTCTTGTTATGCTAATATTTGGCCTCGGGTTATGACAAATTGTGATGCATTCTATGAAAAACCCGGAGGACGCGACCGTGACGGATCTAGTCAGTAGCTGTGCCCAAATAAAAACTTCCTATCTACATCTTAGAGCGGCTTCATCTTTCCGAGGGATCACACAAGGACAGTATGCTCAATATTTTTTCTTTTACTGCCTTTTAAGTCTTTTGTGTTGATGCAAGACACGTGTACACTGCCAGTCAGTAATTGTGTTTTATGTAGGGAGCGTCTTAAGTCCTCGATCCTGACAAATGTCAGTGGGTGTCTTCATCCTTTAGTAAGATTGAGGCGTGGCGCTGGTGTAGACTTTTAAACAGGTAGCGTAGGAATAGTTGTGTTATGACTACTTACAAATATGTGTCAGCCGTTTTACCTACGTAGTTTTTATCCTACTAATATTATAAACGTGAAAGTTTGTATGGATGGATGGATGGATGCGTGGATGTTTGTTACTCTTTCACGCAAAAACTACTTAACAGATTTGGATGAAATTTGGCACACAGATGGTTTATAACCATGATTAACATATAGGATACTTTTTATCCCGATATTCTTACGGGATCGAAACTTATGCGGGTGAAACCGCGGGGCGCAGCTAGTATTAAATATAACGAAAATCTTTAAGACAGTGTTACACCCGAGAACAAAAAATAGTAAAAAAGTAAGGTCAGTCTACTTTCGCAACGTTTCTCTTCGTGAAAAAAATCCAATTTGTTTTTCGGCAAACTACTTTTTTAGGGCATATGCTATCCCCAATCTATCATTGTCCCAAATCTGTACACATTTTCAAGTTACACTCTGTATAATTAAGAAAGACCTTTTATTTAATATTCATTAAAAGATTCGCAAGGCTAGTTTCTAATCATCTGTTTGTTCTATACTTGGAACACTAACGAATTTTAATCCAGGCAAGTTTTACGACCAAACGTTGATTTACAAAGGAGAATAGAATAATCTTAGAAAGGTATCACTGTCATCGGTGTTACCCCTATTCATTTCTAAGGACAAAAGCGTCTTTATAACAAAGGGGTCTTGTTACAACTATAATATTCAAGGAACCCTGGCGTGAATATAATTTAATACTGAAGAAGATTGCTTATTTAAGAATAATAGCTTTTACGTCGTATTGCATTACGGCTATGCTATCATATATTATAGCCTTACTCGAGGCCCGTTTAGTTTTGGACTTAAACGGAATTATGAACACTTGAAACTGCGAGAGCGAGTTGAATTACTCTTTGGAGAGTATTACTGCGTGAGGGTAAGCTAATTTCGTAACATAGGCTTTGTTGTTATTAGTTAAAAACTCCTTGATTGTTCCTTATTACGGTTCATACGCAAAAGGTGCTAACGGAATATTACTAAGGAGACTGGCTGAATGGCTGACTTTTCCAACGCCTGATAATTTTATCTGAGGAATAGTTTTGAATTTTTGACAGTTCTTACATACAAAATCTGTCAATGACGTGAGTGGCGTCAGTCTACGAATAAAAATAATTATCTGTCGATGGAAAAATCAGCTCTTAGAATGTACTTCACTTCGTCTTACAATGTATTCCACTGAACAAAATTTTATTGCGTTTTTTTCGCTTATTCTTATTAAGAGAGTTCAACAAAGACGGTTGAGTAAAACTTGATAACATGATAACCTTAATAAAAACCATGCAATAAAATACACACACGGGATTTCACATTAATATAAATAGTTTTGAACAAAATATATTCAGAATTAAAATTACTGAAGGCAATAACACAACAACACATCAACACCACCACCACCACTGCACCACCATAACAGCGTGTTACTAATGAATTAATAAAAATAACAATATATTATCCTGATGTAACTAAAACTATTGGCAAACTAAAATATGGCGTTGAAAAATTTAATAAACTTTGAAACCAAGCTTAAATCTTTTGTTAAAAAAACTTCATAAAATACAATTTAATCACAAAGTATTTTTCATTTATTTACTTGGACGATAAATATTCAACGTCAGAAAGCAAAATGCCTGACTATTTTTACTATGCTGATATTGGAAATTAAAGAAAAATAGCTGCTTGTGTATTCTGTGTACGCTCCATTCAGTTCCAGATATTTCTATTATCTAGACTTCATTTCTATTTGAATGATATTTTGATCGATTATAATTATTATGAAGTGTTGTGGTATATATCTTGTGACCCCGACGTTCATCAGCCGACAAAATTTTTGTCTTCGAAATTCAAACGTAGTGAATGAAAATATTTTTTTAAAACTATCATCTCTAACTCTCATACTCATCGTATGCTAGGCGTATTGATCGTAAAAATATCTATCTAATTTTGAATGATTTTTTAAGCAAATAATATCTTTAGAAAAGATTCTCAATTACAGGTATGTAATTTAGTATCTAACTATAGATTATATCTTCTAAGAAACCATACATATTTACAAAATCTACGTTTTTTTTTATATTTATTTAGTTACTTATTTAATTTAGTACCTAGTGTAGTGTAAATAGTTAGTAGTACAAAATTTAGAAAACTTGTACCTATGTATTTGCCTAGCCTATAATGTTCCCACTGCTGGGACACAGGCCTCCTCTCTTCGAGAGGGTGTGGGCTGTAATTTACCACGCGGGCTTAGTGCGGGCTGCTAGATGTCACATGTCTTCGAATTTTTGGTTCTAGGACATGCCGATTTCCTCACGATGTTTACCTTCACCGTTTTGAGAGCAGTGGTGGTGAAATTATTTACACAAAGTAAAGCGTCTGCCTGACCCATGACCCACAGACCTACCGACATTTGTTTGCCTAAGGGCTCCTAAAAGGAACTCAGGCGGAACGTAGTACATATATTTCCCTAGTTAATAAAACTTTCACATCGGCATTCAAATATACTGTTTCGTATCATCTTTGATTTGCAAACATTCGTGAAGAGACTCCCGCAGTATATCAACATGTAATGGAAATTTTCGGCTGATGAAAGTGCCTCGAAAAACCCTTAAAATGTAGCCAATTTGTTTCTTTTGCTCGGATTCATTTACCTTGTTTTTTGCGTATGTTATACTCGTAGATATCTTGTATGGATATGAATGTTTTCAAGTCTAGATTTTGTTGGTACCTACGTAAGTACGTAACTGTATTTATTTGTACGTAAAAAAATAGAAACAAGTATAGGGTTAGAATAAGAATTGTATAGAGTTGAAACGTATACCCATATTATGAGCTGGTATGGTAAACGCGAAACGGTTTATTTCCGTTTGAAACATATTTATTTTTGTGAAGGTAGTATTAAATTATCTTTCCTTTTTTTTTTGTATCGTGGGTGCGTTTACATACATTTAAACTCACATACACAAACAGCCAGCCCCGGGACAACTACTTGTAGGTCATACAAATATTTGTTCCGTGCGGGAATCGAACCCGCGACACGCAGCGCAGCAGTCAATCACATAACCACTGCGCCAACCGTGTCGTCTAATAATATACCTGTCTATTATGTTGGCTATAAAGTAAAACAAAAAATTAAACTGGGTGCTTGCTTATTTTACTACAAAATTCCGTTTCACAATACATTTTTGTGTAGGCTTTCATTTTTGTGGTTTTATTTTATTCATAAACTGACACAAATGATTTCTGTGTAAAAATATCAGATTCTATCCAAGTACGGAGTAAATCACGAAATAAATTATGTTATTTTCATGCGTGGGCGATAATCTTCTAATCCTTGACGTTAGTTGACGTTGAGTAGGCGAAGAGGCGAGGAAAAGCCACGTTCCGAATCCTAATTCGGGGTCCCGTAAGAATAATACATGATGGCTGCCCACTTAGGATGTCTAAGCAAGGACACGGTAGGTAGTAGAATTTTCTGTGTCACCGGAAATTTAGTTTATATCCAGAAGGGCAATTCTCATAATTTTAAGATCGTTCACAGTCTGATCTCAGTTTCAACCAGACTAAAATACATTGGTTGTCGCTGAGATGACATTTCGACTAGATTTTGAACGTTTTTAATTACTGGAATTTGTCTTCAGGTCAATTCTAAAATTGCTTGCTGTTTTCCATTTTCGCCACACCTAAAACAGCACCCTAATTGTGTAACACACGATCAATAGGAATCTGAATCATTTTAAAGCAAATTGCTAATACATTGCTTCATAAGTTCGAAAAATTTGTCTGGTCAGACACGTAAATAACGCAATGAATGTTGTTGAACTGTCAACCGATTCCGATTGATCGTGTGTTACGCAATTAGGGTGCAGTACCTTGTTCATGCTATATTGGAATTGTATATCGTTTCCGAATAGATATCAGCTTTTACTTTAGTGCAATAAAACTTCACGATCTCGAGATCAGGTGTTTCTCTCCTGCTATTGCCTCATGTTGTTTTACGATTTTCAAAAGCAGTTGCTACCTTTTAGAACAACGAGAAGTTTGCTCAAAACATCCCTTATTATTTTACGAAACGCCTTTCTTTTGTTTACTGCGTAAAGAATGTCCCAAAGTTTTTCTACTTCCAAAAGTGTTCGGACCTTTTTTGATAAATCACTTTCTACGAAACAATTTTTCTCAATAACATGAATGTGTGTTCATATTTGAGAGTGCCTGTATTCTCCTAAGTCTTGCTGAGACGTGTCAGTGTTAATAAAAAAGGAATATACGGGAGAAAAGCCTGTGGCCCGAATCAAGGCGGTAGTAGGCAATGTAACTCAACACCAAGAGTAATCCTCTTATCCTAATATGGGATGGTGGAAGCCTTTTTATATAAGAAGATATATGACGCAGCATATACGGAATATTAGTGCACTATGTACGTTGGTGTTCTGTGATCCATCAAGTATAAACAGCTGTATTTTGCTCCGGTTGTTTTAAGCCAGGCCTTATGTGGATTTTCTTGGAAAAGGGTTGTTATGCGAGCTTGTCGTCTCTTACGTTGTTACAAAGTTTCCTTGGTTTTGGTGTAATGAAATTACATAGGTAACTAGACCTTCAAAGCCCAAGTATAATATATTGCATTTTTTTGCCCTAGATTGTTTCGAAAACAAGAAAGCAATTTGAAAAAATGTTGAACCGGAAAGCCTGTATTTTTTCCCTCGATATTGGTCTTGTTCACAATATTCCAACCGCGTTAGTTTGCCATATATGTAGGTACATAGCTACGAGTACATAGATTGTATAGTCTCTGCAATAACGAATAGCTAACATTGGGTAAACCGGTAACCAATAGTTTACTTGTTTGTCGCGGGCTACCCGCAAACAGTAGCGTGTGACGTACGCGCTAATAACAACATACTGTGATCATCAATCTGTTGTATATGGGTTATGATTATGATATTTTTTTTCTTTCCTTCTTATTGTAGTTTTTATCTTTAGTACCTACTTGCGATGTGTGTTTATTTATTTATGGTTAATTAAACCGGTACAACACCAATTATATTAATTGACATACATACAATAATTACGTTGACAATAATCCTTCCTACTAATATCATAAACAAGAAAATTTGTATAGATGGATGGATGGATGTTTGTTACTCTTTCACGCAAAATTACTAAACGGATTTGCACGAAATTTGGCACACAGATGGTTTATAACCAGGATTAACATATAGAATACTTTTTATCTCGATATTCCCACGGGATCGAAATCGCGGGGCGCAGCTAGTATTATATAACTTAAAACTGACATGGACCAGTGGACTCCCTTGCATATGCATTGTTGTAAGTATATTCGTCGATCAAAAAAAAAAAAAAAAACTGTAACTATTTTATATAAAGTCAGGGAAGTTAATTGTTTTGGCGGCAGCGGAGGCCATCCACCTCGGGCCCCCGCCGGACGGAATGTCCGAAAAGCGGGCGGAGGTGGCCCGCTTGACAGCGGCCATGGAGCTTCTCCGAAAGGAGAACGAGGAGCTCCGAGCAGACCTGGCCGGGCTGCGAGCAGCCGGCCCCCGGGAGGTGCCACAGGAGGGGGCGCAACATGGGCGGCCAGTACCTGCTGAGGACCGGGTCCTGAACCTGGTGCGGCAGGAGCTGGCTGCCTTTCAGAGCCGGTTCTCCGCCCTGGAGGCGATTGTCCTGCGCCCCCCGCTGGCGGCAAGCCGGCCGGCCTCGGGCCAGCGGAAGGCGGTGTCCTATGCTGCCGCCGCGGCTGTCACAGCCACGGCCACGGGGCAAGCAGAAAAGAAAAGGACAGCCCCGAAGCCCGCGAGGGCCCCAGCCCCAGCCCCAGCCCAAGCCCCAGCCCCAGCCCCAGCCCCGGCGGCGAAACGGCCGCCCCAAGCGTCTCCTGCATCGCCTCCGCCCGACGCCGATTGGCAGGTGGCCGGGCAGAAGAGGAAGACGAGCAAGGCTGCAAGGGCGGCCAAAAGAAAGGAGAGGCGGCAACGGCGCAAGGAGCGAGGCGTCGCGGCTAGGCTTCGTGCCCCGAAGACCGCAGCTGTAGTGATCACACTATAGCCGGAAGCAGAGAAGAAGGGCATCTCCTACCGCGACGTGCTTGCCAAGGCGAGAGCGGCGGTTAACTTGCAGGAGCTCGGCGTGGCAGAAGGCATCCGGCTAAGGGTCACTGCGACTGGTGCCCGGATGCTGGAGGTCCCTGGTGCGGCTAGCGGCCCGACTGCTGACGCTCTGGCCGAAAGGCTTAGGGCGTCCTTAAATGCGGAAGAGGCCCGAGTGTCCAGACCCACCAAGTGTGCTGACATGCGCATCCTGGGTCTGGACGACTCTGCGACGGTGGAAGAGGTGGTGGCCGCCATCGTCAGGACTGGGGGGTGCTCTGCCGAGCAGGTGAGGGCGGGCACTCTCCGCCCTGACCTCACGGGGATGCAAGCCATTACGGTGAGCTGCCCCGTGTCGGCGGCCCAAAAAATAGCCGGGGAGGCCGAAGGCTCCTGGTGGGCTGGGTTTCCGCGCAGGTGAAACTGTTGGAGCCTAGACCCCTGAGGTGCTTCCGCTGCCATGTGGGCAGTCACGTGGGAGCTAAATGTACTTCGGAGGTGGACCGCAGCAGTCTCTGCTTCCGCTGTGGTCAGCCCGGTCACAAGGCCGGCTCGTGCAACGCCATGCCGCACTGTTATCTATGTGCGGCAGCTGGTAAGCCGGCCGATCACCGGGCCGGGAGCAAGGCCTGCGCTCCACCCGCAAAAGCCACGGGCAGGGGCAAGCCCCCGCCACCGCCGTCACCGCCGCAGCCGCCGCCACCACTGCCGTCGCCACTGCCGCCTCCGCTATCGTTGCCGCCGCATCCACCGCGGCTGGGCCCTCACAAGGGGATCAGGAGAGGGCTGTTATGGAGTGCCAATAATGGCCCCATTACGCGTCCTCCAGGCGAACATCAACCACTGCGCCTCCGCTCAGGATTTGTTGCTCCAGAGCATGACGCAGTGGTCGATTAACATCGCCGTGGTCGCTGAGCCGTACTTTGTCCCGCCCAGAGACGACTGGGTGGAGGACCTGAGCGGCTCAGTGACCCTAATTTCGTCGGCCGCCGCCGGTACCCCGTCCCTCGAGGCTGTCAAGAGAGGACGGGGTTGCGTGGCAGCACGGTTCGGGGAGATAGTCGTGGTAGGGGTATACTTCTCCCCGAGCCGAACTCTCGGCGAGTTCCACAACTCCCTTGCGGAGTTGAGAGTCGTCGTCGTCGGGTTCCGTTCCCTCCCCGTGCTCGTCCTCGGGGACTTCAATGCCAAGAACGTGGCTTGGGGTTCCCGGCATACGGACACACGGGGCAGAATGGTGGAGGACTGGGCTCTGGAGACAGGCCTGGTCGTCCTAAACCGGGGATCGGTCCCAACATGCGTGCGGATGCGGGGTGAATCAGTGGTGGACATCTCGTTCGCCAGCCCCGCTCTGTCGCCGCATGTCGTCAACTGGCGTGTCTTGGAGGAGGTGGAGACCTATTCCGACCACCGGTATATCCGGTTCGACGTCTCCGCCCAGACCTCGAGCGCGCCGGTCCGACCGGCCCTGGGTGGTCCGCGGTGGGCGCTGAAACAGCTGGACCGGGAGCTCCTCCTGGAAGCCTCGATCGTGCAGGCCTGGGTGTCACCACCGGACAGGCCTGCTGACATCAACGACGAGGCAGAGTGGTTCCGGGAGGCCATGTCCGAAATATGTGACGTGGCAATGCCCCGGGTCCGGCCCGGACGCGCCCGGCGCCAGGTGTACTGGTGGTCGCCGGAGCTGACGTCTCTGCGCGAGGCGTGCGTGGCTGCGAGACGCCGGTACACCAGGCACCGCAGGCTCCGTATCCGCCCTCCGGATACGGAAGCCGTGCAGGCGGAGCTGTACGAGGGGTACAGAGCGGCGAAGACCGCCCTCCGAGCGGAGATCTTGCGGACCAGGGGGCTGGCCCGCGAGGAGTCGCTGGGGACTCTGAACAGAGACCCGTGGGGACGCCCCTACAAGATGGTGCGGGATAAACTCCGCCCATGGGCTCCCCCGCTGACGCAGAGTCTCCGGCCCCAGCTCGTGGAGGACGTAGTGAGCGCTCTGTTCCCTTCGCGAGGGGAACATACTCCCCCGTCCATGGCTCCGCCTCCTGCGATGCCAGATGCGGACCACACCGACGACGACGATGCTCCGGAGGTGACCGAGGTAGAGTTGAGAGTGGCGGTACGTAGGCTGAATGCCAGAAACACCGCCCCAGGACCCGACGGCTTACCTGGAAAAGCCTGGGTCCTGGCCTTGGAGGCTCTCGGGCCTCGACTAAGGGGGCTACTAAGCGCATGCTTGGAGAGGGGCCGGTTCCCACTTCGTTGGAAGACGGGGAAACTGGTCCTCATCAAGAAGCCGGGGCGCCCTGCGGACTCTCCGTCCGCTTACCGGCCCATCGTGCTGCTCGACGAGGTGGGCAAGCTCTTTGAAAGAGTAATTGCAGACCGCCTTGCCGGGCAGCTGGTGCGGGTGGGGCCGGATTTGGCGGACAGCCAGTTTGGTTTCCGCAGGGGGCGCTCTACGGTGGATGCCATCATGCGCGTACGAGCCCTCACGACGGGGGATGCTGTGGCCCGGGGTGGGGTTGTCTTGGCGGTGTCTCTAGACATCGCCAATGCCTTCAATACCCTGCCCTGGAGTTGCATCAGGGAGGCACTCGGGTATCACCGGATGCCGACCTACCTCCGTTGTATTGTCGAGGCCTATTTGACGGACAGGGCCGTCATCTACCCCGGTCACCGGGGAGAGTGGAACCGGCGAGAGATGTCGTGCGGTGTCCCACAGGGATCGGTCCTAGGGCCGCATCTGTGGGATATCGGGTACGACTGGGTGCTGCGCGCCGACCTCCCTGATGGCGTCAGCGTAGTTTGCTACGCTGACGACACGCTGGTCCTGGCGCAGGGGAGGTCGCACCAGGCGGCGGCCGAAGCAGCGACACGCGGGGTTGCGACAATTGTCGAGAGGATCCGGCAATTGGGACTCGAGGTGGCATTGCACAAATCTGAGGCCATGTGTTTTCATGGTCCTCGGGACGCGCCACCGTCGGGTTCACAAATAACGGCGGGAGGGGTTCACATCGGCGTCGAGCTGACGATGAAGTACCTGGGACTCGTCCTCGATAGCCGGTGGAATTTCGTGGAGCACTTCCGACGTTTGGCTCCCAGACTGGAGCGGGCTGAGGCGGCTCCTTCCCAATCTAGGGGGACCAAACGCCTCCTGCCGGAGGCTCTATGCGGGGGTCGTGCGGGCCATGGCCCTTTACGGGGCACCGGTATGGGCGCGATCTTTGAGGCGGCGACCAGCCCGCCGGTTGATCGCGTCCCAAAGGGTCATGGCTGTCCGGCTCATTCGAGGATACCGCACGGTCTCCGCTGAGGCGGCGAGCCTCCTTGTCGGATTGCCGCCATGGGATCTGGAGGCCAAAGTCCTCGCCCACATATGGGACTGGCGAGAGGAGGCAAAGAGGTTGCTCCGCTGCCGCGAGAAATCACGGCACAGCGGACAGAGCTCCGGCGGTATCTCATAGCGGCATGGAGAGTGCGATTGTCGCAACCCAGCGCTGGGCACGCCACAATTGCGGCTATAAGTCTCCTCTTTGAGGAGTGGCTAGAGAGGCGCCACGGCGCCCTCACCTTCCGCCTGACGCAGGTCCTCACCGGACACGGTTGTTTCGGGAGGTTCCTGTTCAGGATAAAGCGGGAGGAAACGCCAGGGTGTCACCACTGTGGGGATCGCCCGGAGGACACGGTGGAGCATACGGTGGAGGTCTGCCCGGCTTGGGCGTTACCCCGCCGTGTCCTCTTGGCGGCGATCGGCGGCGGCGACCTCTCGCGTCCGGCCCTCATACAGGCCATGGTCCGGAGCGAGAGTATATGGGAGGCCGTCACCTCCTTCTGCGAAGCAGTAATGCTCGCGAAGGAGGAGGCGGAGCGCGCGAGGGAGAGGCAATCGCTGCACCCTCACGCGCCTAGCCACCGCAGGAGACGCCCTGGACGGGAGTCAACAGCCGACTCCCGGCCACCGTAGGCGCGGGCTTGCGGGCGTCGAGCTATGGGCAGCTCGCCGCCCGGTAAGGACCAGGCCCGGGTCGACGGCGCGTTGTGTTCCACGCGCGCCTCAAAGAGCTGTCAGCACGAACTGACGGGGTCCGCTAGGGCCGATGCCGCCGGGGCTGCGGGTTGTTCGAAAGAGATACCGTGGCCCCTGGCACAGGCAACTGAAGGAACACGGGTGGGTTTTAGTCAGTAAAAGTCTGACACTCCCTTCTGCTCCGCCCAGAGCGGGAGGAGTCATTTGATGATTTCCCACCCAGAAAAAAAAAAAAAAGGGAAGTTAATTGTTTAACAAAGTGACTATCGACTTAAATTGTCCGTATATGTATGTTGTATGTATTTAGCTTGAAAAAGATATTTACCAATATCATAAATTAAAAAAAAATACATTGATAATTTTTTTTTAAAGAGAATGGAATTCGTGCTGATGATTTAGGGTCTAATCCACATTCAAATGGAGAACATTTTCATCTCACCTGTTAGGCAAGCTTATTAAGTTCGGTAACAATACTAAAAGTAATTGTGTGTCTATTCTAATCTATCCTATTTTTTTATTATTGCATGCAAAACCGATGTCGGTAATTGTCTGTCATTAGTAACAGTTGAGCTCATATTCAAATCACGTTTGTTATTCTTGGACAGTTTTATGATTTTAAGAAATGGCTATAACACAGCAATTTGACGTAGAGTATATATATACTCTACGTAAGAAGATAATGAGGAGATTACTACGTAACATCAAAAGAGTCCTCTAATCATTAAAAGTTTAAATTCAGATATAGATACACAGGTTTACACCCCATGTTTCTAGTTTATTCTACATTTATCACCGAGTTCCGAGTCTCCGATAGAAATAATTTCTCTCCGCTCGATCTATTCACTTTACGGTTAGTTCCAGCACTTCGCAGGTGGCGCTATCTATCGTCGTCAGATATTACTTAAGTTTAAGATTTATTACTTGAGTGGATTTCGTTACGGTTTCTTCGGTGGGAAGCATGATAAATTGAACTGGATGAAATGGTTGAAAGATTATTGAATGATTATCGGAACGATATTTAGATTTTGTTATTAGATTTTCGAGGCCACAGAGCGTTTACCTTTGATATTTATGAAAATAGATGAATAGAGAACTCTTTGAATTTGATGGTAAGGCATCCTAGCGCAGGGTTTTCTAAGACTGCAGTGACCGTCACAGAGTCCGCAATTTACGGTCGAATGACGTCACAAATTTTTTTTAAATGAAAGTTGGTGTGTTTCCCTACAAAACGTTTTTTGACACCGTAAAGTCAAACCTCGGGGTCACTATTGGCCGTTATGGCTATCGCTGTCGTAAGAAACGCGAGCTTTAGTGAGGGGTGAAGTGTAAACAAATTCATATTTTATTTCACATAAGCCTACATAAGCACTTATGAAATGTCAGAAACTAGGAAAATGGTTCCAATTCTCTTGTGTCGTTTCCTATGGAAAAGAGCCGACAAGAAACTCCGTGGTTACTCTTTTAATAAAATTGGGCTTTTGCCATATTTTCAAGTTACTGTTTGGGGTATTTTGGGTGATGGTATATCCTGGTCCACCTTGGGGAAATATAGGTTTGGCTATCACCAAAGCCTATGTCCAGCAGTGGACGTCTTGCGGCTGAAATTATGATGATGATAAGAAATCACGATGGCAGCTTTCTGGAAATAGGTGACGCTGCGCTGTAGCATGAGGATAATGAGTGGTGTGTGATGATGTTGATGTAATTCAGTTAATTTATCAGGGTAATGTAGACGTTAAGCCTTTCCAAGTTCCGCAACACAACTTGATACATCGCCTTCCGTATCAAGTGCTCTTAATTAATACCTGCAACTTCCTTTTACTGGTATTTTCTTAGTACCTATGTCCGGGTCACCATTTCTGTGTGAACTAATCTCGAATAGCTTTTGAAAGAAAAAAGGTCTTTTGTTTTTATCGTTAAGTATAAACGAATTTTCAAAATAATAGCGTAGAGTCATCTCAACACCTCTCTCCCTTGATTTTGTATATATACCTATTATATAAGTATATATTATAGTAATGGTATGTATGTGTATATAACCCATTTATTTATTTGTGTACCTAGTTTTAAGAGTTTTTTGAAGTGAAAACTTCATTAGCGGCGTTGTGCACTTTTTTGTGATGGGTAAAAAATGCTTAACTCGCGTCAGGACACGTGACTTGATCGAAAATTCGTAAGACGGAGGGAGAGTAGACCGCATTCCAAAATATCAAAAATGCACAACGTTAATATTCAAGTTTTCACTTCTGCCGGCGCTCCCGGAGTGCAACCCGTTTTTTTTTTATTATTGTCCCTCTCAACCAAAGCACCTACCATCGAATCTCTTCACCACCCTTGGTTGACTGGTACAGAATGCCTAAGGCATTAAGTCCGCCTTTGTACCTTTTTGTGCGAAAAGATTAAATAAATAAATAAGTTATACCTACGTCATTTATTCATAAATAAATAAGTTATACCTACGTCATTTATTCATTTCTTTAACATAGGTATAATAATAATGGTACATGAAGATCAGTGGTAGCCCAGTGGTAACGGTCCCAAATTACGAGTTGTAGATCGTAGGTTCGAACCCAGATAGACGATTTACTTTGTGTAAATTTCATCACCACTGCTCCCAAAACGGTGAAGAAAAACATCGTGAGGAAACCGGAATGTCCTAGAACCAACAATTTGATGACATGTTACATCCGCCGACCCGCACTGAGCCCGCGTAGTGGATTATAGCCCACTCCTTCCCACAGAGAGGACGCCTATGTCCCAGAATTGGGGACATTATAGACAAAATATGATGAAAGATAATAAAGAGTGCGCTACGTTATGCCAAAGGTCGTACAAATGTTTTTTATCCTGAGATAATGATGCTTACGACCCTACATGAGTAGGCTTCATTAATAATAATAATAATAATATATATATAGATAATATAAATATATATATGGCATATTATCTCCGGGTGCTCTCATCTAGCTAATGGAGAGTACTTGCATAGACACAATCTTGTAGCTAGGATAATCCATCAACAACTTGCTCTGAAATACAACCTTGTGGAATCGGAGGTGCCGTACTACAGGTATGTGCCCGACCCAGTTCTCGAAAGTGGTAATATCACATTGTACTGGGATCGATCCATCATCACTGACAGGACTATTGTTGCCAATAAGCCTGATATAGTGGTGGTGGATCGATCAGAGCGACGCGCAATGATTGTTGACATAACCGTCCCGCATGATGAGAACCTCGTGAAAGCCGAGAAAGATAAACAAATATCTTGACTTGGCTCGCGAGGTTGTTGACATGTGGGATGTACTCAGCGTTCATTGTGCCGATAGTCGTGACAGCCAATGGCTTAATAGCCAAGAGCCTCGACCAACACCTGAGGAGGCTCTCGTTGGGCAGCTGGATCAAGGGCTTGATTCAGAAAGCGGTACTTCTGGACACGGCTCGCATTGTCAGGAGGTTCCTCTCTCTGGAGCCCTGACCACCGGTAGCTTGGACCCTGTTCCTGATACCGATGGGCTACTATTTTTTATATTTTTAAATGTTTTTATACTTTTTATATTCTAATATTTAAAAATATAATTTATATGATTACATTAAAATAAATGAGATAATAATATTTTATTCAGTATTCAATTGGCAAAATATTTACATAATGTCTTAGAAATAACTTACTAAGGTACAATAATGTTAGATGCCTGTACTAGGATAAACCTGTACCTATCACAGGCGGCATGAGCATACTTTATGGTAATTGTAGGACAATAAAATTCTTAACAATATTTAACATTAGAAGTCTTGATATAATGACAATAAAATATTAATTAGTTATTTCATACCTATTTTACTTAAATACTTTTTACCTTAAAGATCAAAATAACAAAAGTCTTATACATACTGTACGTAATTATTCAGTTTGCGTAAAATATTAAAAAAGAAAATATATATGGGTATATACAGGGTTATTTTTCAAAGACCAGCCAAATTTAAGGATGTGGTACAGACCATCAAACTGAATATTACGATATTGGTCCCATGAAGAAAGTTGTTCAGTTTGATGGTCTGTACCACATCCTTAAATTTGGCTGGTCTTTGAAAAATAACCCTGTATATATATGTGTATATGTATATATAAATTAAATGTTTATTCAAATAAAAGTACAATATATTACTCAAAATACAATAATAGAAATACCCTGTTTTCTCATATCAATTTGGTAGAGAAAGAAAGAAAGAGTATCGACCAATTTGTCAGTTGATGGCAAATTGTCTACATTGATCTGATTCGGTCCACCGTTCATAATGGTCCTCTTGATCTTACAAATTGCCAATTATGTTTACACGATTGTAATGAAACCCTTTGGCTTTATGTCTTTTTGTAATTCAAAATGTCTAATTTTGTATAGAATCGATAGGATCTTTGCTAGCTAGCTATCATTTCGAGTATCGTTTTGATCGTATCGCATCGTTTTGAGTAGAACTACTTATAATTAGTTTTGTCATATGGATCGAAAGTTTTAGCTGTCGATAAGGCCTACTTACTAATTCAACGGTTTTGCCACTTATTTAAAGGTTAGAATAGAATAGAATATAATATATTTATTTGCTTTAAAACATGGTATATTAAGGGCTTATAAATATAATTATGATCTTACATGTTTCGCCAAGGAATGGCATACAAATATTGAAACACGTTATATACTTATAAAAAAATAAAAGAATACATTAAGAACTAATTTTTCAATCATCTGATAACTTTATTTGAGGAATAATTTTGAAATTTTGGCAGTTATTTCATACAAAAACTGTCAAACGTCAATTTTATTCCTCGCATAAAAGTTATCTGGCGATGAAAAAATTAGACCTTATTCGTTAAAGTTATTATTTTAACATGTCTGATAACTTTAGCGAATTCTTAACAATAATAGGTACTTAAAAAAAGTAATATAATGATCAGTAACCATATTTATCTGATAATTTTTTAGCAATACCTTTTTAATAATCCGTCAAAAAAGGCTCATTAGAAAATCAGCGTCAGACAGCATCTACCTGGCATTAATGCTGAAAAGAACCTTTTTGGCGCAGCCGTGAGGCACAAACTATTCATGTGTGTACATTATTTACATTACTTTCACTTTTTTATTTCGTTATTTGTATTTTGTGTTTCACGAACTGTGTCCAAGTACCTAAACTTTGGTCTTACTTTCTTTGATTGAATAATGTATTTGTTTTAGTACAACCTGTATCAGAAAGGTGTGTGTGGTTCAGAACATCAAACTGAACAACTTTCTCTATACCAAAATCGTATTCGCGAAAAAATTATTCGTCATTTCATACATTTAGGTAGTAGAAATTGAAATTTTGTATGGGACAGTTTATAATTTTTTATTAATAATTATGATGTTGGTCCTTAAATATTACCACACCTGGCTGATACATGATTTATAAGGTCCAGTTTACCCCTACGTGTCTTAATTACGTAGGACAACTGACCCATTCTTATTAATAAACATAAAAACAAATAAAACAGATTCTTTTCAACACACATTCAGTTTAGTACCCGGTAGCAAATACATACAAAACGTGAACCATACACAATGTCAGCAAACTCAATACAAATTGTGAAAGCAACTTTCTTAAGCCCTAAACGGACGAATTGAGAAACCCGAACGCGTAAGAAGACGAATCGAAGGTCTTATTCACATCATATTGGCCTCGAAAACCAACAATGCGTTAGTTAGACCCTTTGGCCTATGAGGGATTCGGATATCGACCGCTGTCTCCTATGTTATAACATGAAAAATTGTTTGGGTTTGCGGTTGAAAAGTTTCTTATAAGTACCAATTTTATATTTACTACATATCTATCTTCTATATCTGCATTATATTTTATTGTATGTATAGGTAACTAAAAATTTACACTAGATACCAAATTAAATGACTAACTAACTTACTATATAAATAAATACTAACACAAAAGGATATTTAGGCGTCGAAGTACTCGTCCGCATCGCTGTCACCTGGAAACGTGCCCAGAAGACTGGCAGCATTGCCACGTTGAATGGCAATGCTAATTCTTTGGCCAAAGAACGACCCAGCCCTCTGGTCACGTGAAGTGTATATATAAAATATATATCTTATGTATAAACAACAATTGCCGTTCATTAGTCTCGCAGAAACTCGAAAACCATTGTGATGAAACGTTGGTAAGTTTTGTGTGAGCGCAGGAGAAGGTTCCTAACTACAAAAAATAAGAAAATGAACAAGGGTACTGCTACGCATGTCGCATTAGCTAGTTTGTTTATAATTCAGGCTAGACACACAAAATTGGAACTAAATTAAGCGGTCTTGTCGCCAGAAGGCATTCTCTGCCAGTCGACTTTTGGGTTTAAATAAAACGTAACAGACAACATTACTATACATTGGAATAAGCATAACAAGACTTTCATGAATTTTATAACTGGTATATTGTTTTAAAATGTGTTTTAAAATGTTTTATATACAATATGGAATATTGTAGTAACTTTTCAGAATCGAGTACAGTTTTAAATCTGAAAATGTCAAAAAGATTGAACGAAAAACTATTTTTGATACCAAAACAGAATGCTGGATGTAACGAGATTTTATTTTTAGATTGCCTCGTTTTAAAAAAATGAGGTTTCAGACTGAAAAGGATGTTTTACAAAACAGACTTAGTCATACGTTACCTACCTGGTAGTAATTAATTCCATCACAATGCATCACAAATGTAATGCACCACATTGGCATTGCTTGTACCGAATTACAGTGAATAGCATTGAGTTTAGATGTGCTCACCGTGATGTATTGCCAGCTCCAAGCTTACACATTGTACCTAACACATTACATACCCCTAATTTAGGTAGGTACTCGAGGTAATAACGTTACGTACCTACTATGTAACCTTATAGGTACATTTTAAAATACATACATATATAAACTAACGCCTTCTTTACATGTGAGTAGGCAGAAACTAAAGAACGCCACCTGCTACGATCCTTACTCGTTTTACTTTGTTTACGTTCATACAGAGACAATTCTCGTAATTTTAAGAACGTTCACAGTCTGAAGGCCAATTCTCGTAATTTAAAACGTTCAAAGTCTAGTCGCAGTCTCATCTCAGCGACAAACAAATGTCAAAAACTTGTCAAAATGTATGGAAATTAGACGTATTTTTGACAGATTGGTACTGAGATCAGAGGGGCAATTCTCGTAATTTTAAGACCGTTTACAGTCAGATCTGTCTCAATCTGTAAAAAATACTGCTAATTTCCCTACATTTTGACAAGTTTTTGACATTTGTTTGTTGCCGAGATGAGACTGCGACTTGATTTTGATCATTTTAAATTACGAGAATTGGCCTTCTACTTACACACGCACGTTGATTGGGAGTAAGCACGACGCAACTGAACTTTCTGAAGAAAATTAGTAATCATTTTAAAAACACTGTTTAAGCTCAGGCAAAACTGAAACCTCCTTATTGGAATTTCTTTTTTTTGTTTTAGCGTCATGAAAAAGTCAGCAACGAAAAAGGCCAACCTATCACCGCTTTCCGGTATTCAAGCTGAACGGAAAGTGCGAAAACGGCACGCAGAATTCCAAAATTTAAATGTCGTAACAGTAAACATTTTTCCTACGTAACGTCAGTATATTTTGCGTTTCTCCGAACCAACCATCGATGAAATTGTGTATACGGAAAGTTATTTGTGAATATCGGGTTTTTGCTCCATTTCATTATTCCATTTAATCTCAACCAACCAGACTTCCTGTTTAACATTCCATACAAGTGCTCCATCCATTATTAGAATTAATTATATTTTTGTATGCACGTGTTTCTGTGACAAATAAACCTATTTTTCTTTCTTTCCATTCTTCGGACTGTATTTACGACTTGACATTGAGATTTGTTTATTATTTTCAAGTTTAATATCATAATATTATACACATAAACCTTTCAGAATAATTCCCCTAACTACTGGTGAAAACCGCATGAAAATCTGTTGCGAAGTATAGAAGAACAACGCGTTGTTCTTCAGATAGAACAGACAGACACGAAAAGCGACTTTAATTTATATTATGTACCTTTACATATGGATATAGATATTGTATTCAAATAGACCTGATCTTACACGTAGCCAATTTCGAAATGTATGCTACAATTCCCTTGAACCGTATATCAATGGTCCGATAACACGTTACTGTAGGTACACGACTAATGCATTAGGTTCTTTGCTCGACGAAGCCTTACTAATACATGTTCTAGGTGTTACAGGTACATTAGTACGAGTAATTCGTAATAGGATTATTTCTAAAGCGAAATGAAGGTCGTTTGTTATAATTAGCGTATTTTTCGAACGATTTATCTTGGTCATTTTGTCGCTTATCTGGGGAGGAGAAGAATTTACGATTAACGAGTTTGGTTTGCCTGCGAGTAATGTTTTTGGAGATTCAAAGCGGTGGAGATTCAACTTTCCCATAGTAAGTTGTTACTTCCGTCTATGGGCAGCTGATTCATACCAAAGGAAGGTTTCATGTTCCTATACCTTATCTGTATGCTGTTAATACTTCCCATGACGAACTCCTACCCAAAGAACTGTTCAATTACTTCTAAAATGATTGCGTACCAATCAGACGATATAAACGATTTTGATTCAAAAGTACGATGAACGATGTAAAAGGCGTTAGCGGGACCCTATTACTAATAATAGGGTTTCGTTAGCGCCGTTTCGGTAAGGAACCCTGAAAGGTACCCAAACATCTCATAAATTCTCATCATCTTTATTTACATCTTATTTATTCATTCATAAATATTTAACGCGTTCTTTGAGTAAATATGCGAATAAGTGAGTAAAAATAGGTGCCTCTATGTCCTTCTAGAAGTGTGATAAACGAGGTGCTTTTATGATAAGATGTCTACATAAATATTGAATAAATAAAACCCTGGTTGATCTAGTGGTAGCAAACTACATATTGTTACGAGCTTCGGGGTTCGTGACAATTAAAAACTGCCGATATATATTACCAAAAATTACACTTTAATTGAACAACACTAATGTCAACTCAAACACACTAATTATAAAACACAATTGCACTTATGTAAATCGCACTTGAAGATCGCTTTCGATGTATTCACTTGTATCGCTTATCCAACTCTGACTCGGTCGTGGCTCATCCCGGCCTTATATAGTGCCGCAGATTGTTCTAGAACCTTCTAATGTAGAAACATCTAGAAGGTTCGAGTACATACCGGCTCCGACTGACCACATGTCGATAGTTCTAGAAAGTTCTAGCATCGAAATTTCTGGAACGATCTTGACTCTATAAGTTCTGCTACTCGATACTAGACGGCGCTAGTAGTAACTAATGTCACCATGTACCAGGCATTAATTATGGCGCGCAACAATATATTACTGTGCATGAGGTTCTGGGTTCCATTACCAGGTCGGGCAAAGTGTTATTGAGTTTTTCCATTAAGAATTCTTCAGTGGCAGCTCAGTGTCTGGATTTGTGTCCGACTGATGGCAAAAGGCCTGGGCGAATTACATGGGACTTACACATAAATGCGAAATGTAGGTGTAAATTAGGTACACCTCTGCCTAACCCTTCGGGGAGTATTTGCGTGATGGTTGTTATGTTATGACGTGTTAACAGAAATAAAAGTAAATATTGGACGACGGATTATTCATGTATTTGATAGTCTTGTACGACGTACGAGAGCATTGTTAGACTCCTCTCTTTACACAACTTAGCTAAAATGGATATAGTCTGTTGTTTTCATAGACATTCATGCCAAGGACAGGTAGTGTCTGTAAATGGCAATCGGCATAAATGTAGTGTGTGTTACCCCTATTCGCATTCAATTTTGTGCAACGAAAGCATGTTTGAAGAAATTTAGTTTATGTTTATGTAACTAGATGGCGTTGATAGTTTACGTCACATTTCTAAAACATGTAAGGTTGACGAACTTATATATTTTCAATCACTCACATGGACGCGCGCTACTCACGTGCGTTCAGCAGAGCCATAGGCCAAGTCGCCATCTACACGAGGGGCCTGTATTTACAGTCCACCGTATGGTACTATGCGGCCGAGGGGCGAAGCCCCGGTACCGCTCGCCTCGCCCCCTGATCTCTCGAATCGATTTTTTTCTGAGTTAGAGTATTGAGATCACGCCAAGATCTAATACGAATATATACTATCAAGGTACCTGGTGTTTTATTTACGATCAGTTCCGCGTAGTAAAGTTCAACCCTATCATGACTTAAAAAGAAAGCAAAGACAAAATGGGTGGGAAAATGGGGTGTAGCGGTAGAACTAAAAAGAACCTAATGCACAGCAGTGGACGATGGGTTGAATTGGTTGATTGATAAACTCGAACCAATCTACTTAACTTATTACTATTATAAGCCTGTGTGGTCCCACTTCAGGGCAAGGCCTCCCTTCCCTCCTTCCACTTTTCCCGGTCTACTGCGATTGTGGGCCAATCCTTTGAGAAGGAGTCCAGCCTATCCCGCCATCTCTTTCACGGCCTGCCGCGCTGTCGTTTCCTGCCATTTGGAATCCACTGAGTGGTGGCTTTTGCATATTGCTGCTCCGACATGGGACAGATATGGCCAGCCCAGTTCCACTTTAGCCCAGCAGCTGTGCGGCCAACGTCCGCTATTTGTGTTTTGGAACGAAGTTCTTAATGCGGTCTGTGAGTGTGACACCTAGTATACTTCGTTCCATAGCCCGTTGGCAGACTCCAAGTGCGGACTTTTGACGCTTTGTAAGAGACCATGTTTGCGCTCCGTGGGTGAGGGTGGGAAGAATGCACCATGTCCATAAGCTTCCGTTTGAGTGAAAGCGGGAGAGGTCCTTTCATGAGATGTTTCATCGACCAATAGTTCTTTCTCAAAGAACTATCTACTTAATAATAATCATAAATTCTATTTACTGACAGGCAACGCACAGCCTAAACCACTGGGATTAGGAGCAGAAGATAAATTTTGCACAAGTGTACCTTTTATATCGAAAGTGCTACACTAAGAAAGGATTTTGAATGTAGTACACTCTGAAAAGGTTAAATATGGGACGAAAGTTTGAATTGAAGTTCGTAATTTTTGCCGATGGTCCCATCCATCGGAAAAAATTCCCCATGATGGTCCCCTCGGGCGGTTATTCACGATCGGCTTGTAAATCAATGAAACCGAACACCTACCACACCGTATTTCAGTTAGATGTATCTAATATACGGCCTGAAGTTCTTCAGAAAGATCAGGTGCCCAGTACTCGCAACCGGCGTGTATGACCAGAAAGCCAATTCTCGTAATGTAAAACGTTCAAAATCTAGTCGCAGTCTCGTCTCAGCGACATAACAAATGACAAAAACTTGTCAAAATGTAGTGAAATTAGAGGTTTTTTGACAGATTGAGACTGAGACCAGATTGTGAACGTTCTTAAAATTACGAGAATTGCCCCTCAGATGTATGAACAGAAACGAAGCAAAAGGAGTATGTAAATATTGGAGCAGGTACCACTCTGTAGTTTCTGCCTACTCCCATGGGAGCAAAGGAATGTGTATGTGACCCAGAGGCATAGATAGAGGTAGGTTGTGAGTTTGAACCCAAAATGAAAGCGAACATCATGATAAAACCAGCATGTCTTAGAACCAAAAATTCGAAGACATGTGACATCCACAAACCCGCACTGGGCCCTCGTGGTCGACTATGGCCCACTTCCTCTCATAGAGAGGAGGTCTGTGTCCCAGCCGTGGGAATATTACAGGCTGATTATGCCATGGGAAGACGGTGTGAGTTTATGTATATCTGTGACTCCTATATCAGCTTAACCCCATTAACGAACACGTGTGTGAATGCCAAATAAATAGGCTAATCTATCGAAAGCTACTGATTAAAAGGCTCGCTAAATTGTACTAGTTAATAAATACGCGGTGAACTCGCTACCTATTTGCCAAACGCGGTTTGACGTACTAATGGAACTAATTGTAACTCTCTCAGTGATTCTGTACATAGCAACGTACGTTTCGAATGATGGTTTGGTATATTGAAACACGATACTAATCAGGTTGGAGTAGGCGACGTGAAGATTAGCCTATTAATTTACATTCACGTTCCACTGATTACGAAATTCGGCACCCCAAATGGATAATACACTGGTAATCAGTGAGTCAGGAGTGTAGAACTACGTTTTCAACAAGCCAATTACTTTTTAGTGTTCCTTACGCAAATGGTGCCATTGGGATCCTGGTACGAAGCCGCCGCGGTCCGTCCGTCCGTCCACCCGTCCGTCTGTCAGTCAGCGGGCTGCATCTCATGAACCATAATAGGAAGACAGTTGAAATTTTCACAGAGTGTGTATTTATATTGCCGCTATAAAAACAAATAATAAACATAAACCAAAGTATTATGTTTAATACAAGAAACGTGTTTTTGTCGGCATTCGGCATTTGTGTTGTGGTACGGTGCCTTTGTGTGCGAGTCCGACTAGCAATTGGTCGGTTTTTAATCACTACGAATTCAAACTCCGACCTGCTTATTATAGAAAAATTCTAAATACGGTTAAACATGAACTATACTGAGTAAAATTTCCCAAAATGGGAATCGAACCTAGAACAGCTGGGTCATAACACCGAGCCTGACATGGCTGAAACAAGAGTAATACTTAATGTACATAGTGAATTACAACAATATTTTCGAGAAACTTCACAAAAGTTTCTGTTACAAACAATTAACAAAATAGAATGCGTTAAACGACGTGAAAACTACACTCTAACAACAGATAATTAAATCTCTTAATTAATGTAACAACGCACAACAGGATGTGCTTCAAGATTAGGTTTCATAAGATTAAAGACATTGTAATCTAAACTCTGCTGGGTACAAATCCTTTAATTTGGCGTGGAGCCTTCAAACGTATCTTGACGTATTAAGTTGAGAGAATGGTATGTAAATACGTAGCATTTATATTCAAAGTCAAAGTCAAAGTCAACATTAGAACTGTTCACAATTGACAGTTAAAGATTAAGGTTAAATGTTTTTGGAACAGTTTTTTAAACTTAGCGCGTTCTTTTGTTTCTTAAATTACTTGAAACATTGGACACTGTATTTCCTGAGGTACAAACGATAGTTTTCAGAATTTTATTACTATCTATGTATCTAGTGAAATCTATGTACAGCGTGAGGAAACTTGTCCTAGTCCTAGTACCAAGAATTCGAAGACATCTACCAACCCGCACTTGGCCCACGTTGTAGATTATAGGCCACTCCCTCTCGAAGAGAGGACGCCTGTGTCCCAGCAGTGGGAAAACTATAGACTGATTATGATGGCAGTACAAAAGTTGACGGTCCTTTTAGGCCACCTTTATTATTTAGCTTCAAGAAAATGAGCTGTTAATTTTACTTAAAATTCTCATTTTCTAGGGCCAAGATGGGTTGGTAGATGTCACCTGTCTTCGAATTCTTGGTACTAGGACTAGGACAACTTTCCTCACGATGTACCTACATTGATTTCACCAGATCCATAGATAGTAATAAAATTCTGAAAACAATATTTTGTAGCTCAGAAAATACAGTGTCCAATGTTTCAAATAATTTAAGAAACAAAAGAACGCGCTGAGTTTAAAAAAACTGTCCTATTTTTATACCGCACAGACCGTGTGCCGATTGTATTTGCCAACGGCCAAAATAACGAACTTTCATACAAACTTTCATCCCTCTGTAACCCCTTTAGGGGATGAATCTTTAAAATTCCTTCATTCGTTACATAAGAAGCAGCTGTGCAAAATGGTAAGGTTCTGCGTTTTCTGTCAGTGAACCAATTTAAGATTTATATAAATTCACAATGCAAAAAAATCGATCAACGTACAAAGTTTTTATCGACCACACTCCTCGAAGACTAGGAAAGGCTGAGTTGATTGATTGATAGGTTCTTAATTCAAGTTATGAACGAACTACATGGTTCGTGGAACTAGGTGCGGTAAAACGTCAATCATTTTACTGGAACGCGTTCTGCAGAGTTAACAGCTAGCCAGTAAAATACGATCTATTTCTGCGAACTGTACTATGTAAGTAGGTATGTAAAGTATCTACGTAGTTTTGACGTGGTTATCCGAGTTACATCATATGCAAACGTCTGCATATACAACAATGTATGATCGATTCTGAGTCTCAAGATTAAAAAGCCGTAGGCCTATACGTTCTGAAAGTTTAAATTGTTTGTACTAAAAATATTGGAAAACATAATTATTATGTACGTACTTTTCCATTTACTAGCATAATAATTATATTATTTTATTATATTTATATATTATATCTGGACTTGGCTCGCGAGGTT
The DNA here is from genome assembly GCA_947507525.1 of Apamea epomidion. Classification (NCBI taxonomy): domain Eukaryota; kingdom Metazoa; phylum Arthropoda; class Insecta; order Lepidoptera; family Noctuidae; genus Apamea; species Apamea epomidion. Next base: position 7,068,664 of record OX382238.1, on the reverse strand, counting down.
GTCGATATGTGGGATGTGGATACAGCGATCATTGTGCCGTTAGTCGTGACAGCCATGGCTTAGTAGCCAAAAGCCTCGATCAAGAGTTCTCGTTGGGCAGCTGGATCAAGGGCTTGATTCAGAAAGCGGTACCACTCGACAAGGCTCGCATTATAAGGCGGTTCCTTTCTCGGGAGCCCTCACCGCCGGTAGCTCGGACCCAGTTCCCGATACCGGTGGGCTACTGTTTTGTTTTTATATTTTTAAATGTTTGTCTATGTTTTTGTTTATAAAAATATTTAAAAATGTAATTTATAAGTATTGAAATGAAACAAAGGAGATATGTTATTCCATAAAATAGACTGGCAGCACCTTGTATAAGAGAAGACTATCATTACACCCTGTATTTTGTATAATTTTGTGGTCTGTTAATGACAAAAATGTCGAGGCTTGTGTCTCATTTCATGGGATCCAATTTATTATTATTATGGCTGAAACGTGGGTAATTTTAATGGGTACATTTTAAACATGAACCCTCAAATATTCTTATTAAAAGAATACATAAACGCAGGCCTACCTACGCGTTGTGCAAATAATTTAATTCCGTACGTACATCATAATTACGACGGTCCGTGGTTTCCTACTGTAAATATTAGATTACACAGCTTTTCGCTTACATTTCGTTCACGAATCAAGGTAAAGTAAGGTGCCTTTAACGTTTGCTTCCACGCCTTTTTTTACACAATTACAACAAAATAAGGTGTAAAATTACATTTTCTTTTCATAAAATTTATTACATGCGTATCTTGGAATAAAAGTGTTTTTATCTGAGAATGGTGTTATGGAAGCGGAAAGATGGCTCGTGTCTGTTTTATTATATTCTGTTGGACTCTTTTTCTTGTTATTATTAATGTAATAAGTATTTATTCCTTTCTCTGACATGAGATACGTCGAGGATGAAAATAACTGACGTGCTACTTCCTTCTACCTTAAGTATACAAAAGGCATAGTAATAAGCTGAAGACCAACATCGTGGTAGAATAGGGAATGTGCATGGATTACGCCCGCGACTTCGTCCGCGAGAAAGTTCTTGTTCCTCCGACCCACCCTGTCGCATCGCATCGCCTGCTCGCGCTATTGCTTCGTTTCCTAACATGATGTTAAATAGCTTACAACCTTCCTCAAGGATCGGGCTATCAAATGCAAAAATATTTTTTCAAATCCGACTGGTAATTACAGAGATTAGCGCGTTCAAACAAACAACCACATCAGTTTTTTAGTTGAATGAAAACAAATAGCTTTTTTTTTACTCCTATACTTTGCAATGTATGTATATTTAAATATGCATACATTGGAAAATGTATTAAAATGAAAATTCATACATTACATGGTTTCTTGGCCAAAGAATTAGCATCGCCATACAACGTGGCAATGCTGCCAGCCTTTTGGGGACTGTTTCTGTTGACAGCGATGCGGACGAATTTTTTGATGCCCTATGATTCTTTTGCTTATTTTTTCACATGTACATATGTATTAATATTTAAAATGTTAGCTTATATAATGTATACTTATTTAAATAATGAAAATGTTTTGATTTAATTCCAAAGGTATTAAAACGTGATTTCTCTGAAAACGATCCGGTCTGAATAGCATCTTTCTGGCGTAACACTTCAGGCAAGATAAACTCCACGTTCTCAGAAATTGCGTACTTATTTATAATTCACACGCTGGCAGAGCAGCTATTTGTTACCTAATTCAATATCTCTAGATCAGTATCTCGTACCTGGAATTTATTCAAGGCGGGGTCTAGGTTCACACTAAATATCTAAATCTGTTTAGTGGTTACCTTTAATATTCAGTCTGTAATGTTCCCGCTGCTGGGACACAGGCCTCCTCTCTTCGAGATAGTAGCCTATAATCTACCACGAGGGCTCAGTGCGAGTTCGAAGATGTCAGATGTTTTCGAATTTTTCGTTCAAGGACATGCGGATTACTGCCGCCGTCGGTTTTCCTTCACCGTTTTGAGAGCAGTGGTGATGAAATTATTTATGCAAACTAAAGCGCCTGTCAGGGTTTGAACCCGCGACCTACAACTCGTAAGCCGCGGCCATTTCCACTGGGCCACCACTGCTCTCAGAATTGTTTATTTTATCAATATCCTTTCGTCTGATATTTTGGATTAATGTTACTCAATAACAGAAAGATAACGTAGGAACGATAGTAAGATACTTCAATGCTATAATACAGTTCGAGTTATCTCTGGTATCCGGGATTTTTCAAAAGAATCGTTTCAATGCAGATGGAGGCTACCGATGGAGGCGATAAGCAACGCATTCCAAATGAAGCCGTTCGTATGCTTTCGGATGCGTTCGGCTCCATTTCGGCTTCTCAGGTTGAAACGTAGGTACGCAGAAAATGTAGGCGAAAGTGTAAATGCTTACAATAGACTTTGTGAGGAATACGTTTTCGATTCTAAAGGCTCCTTTTGTCTTGAAGTACTCTTAGACGGTTGGTTGCGTGTGTCAACTTGTTTAGAAGGATTTTCGTGTTTGCATTCGAATTGATTCGATTATGGTGACGAGTTTAGTGATGTGTTAAGGCTCAGTGAACGAAAAAGACTCACTTTTTGTCAATTTCTGTTGTAATTGTTATAAAGCTTGAAACAATTGAAAAATAAAGTCTGTACGAATATAAAAGTACAGATTTTGTGGCGCTAAACCATTGGCGTCAGTCACAGCACCAGTTAATAGTTAAATCACTTGCCCTCTGGAAATTATAGTTTATTTTGCTTGATTTACTTAATTAAGATATTGTATTATTATAAGATAACATTTTGATTTTGTTTCTAGGATAATTGAAGAGTAATGTATGGCTTTTTAATTTCTTGAAATGGAAATAATCCAAATAATAGGAAAAATACATTTCTAACTAGGTCTAAAAATTTATTAGGTTTTTCAACATACTTTTTCTACTATATTTTGTATCGAAGTTGAAAAAAGTAGCCCAAACACGTGCAAGTAGATAACATAATATTACAAAATCAAAAGTGGTTTCCTGTAAAAAGATGATCGCACGTCAGTCTCGCGTCATTTTTCGAAAAACTTTTTGGAATATTAGTGATTTTCCATGAATCCATAACTTATTGGAAAATATCCTTTCATCCCCATGCGAAACAAAGAACTCGACTTTTCAAACACAAAATATTTGTTTACATTATTTTCCCTTTCTCACATTATAAAGAACAAAATTGATCAAAATCAGCCAATTTCGTGCACGACCCCGTAATCTGAAGAAGATTGTTTCGTTTTTTATTTTTGCTTCATTTTTGCCAATATTACGTGTTCTTGAACCGGGTAACACGAGTATCGATTAGTATGATAGTTATTTATTCACAAAGACAACACTACTAACAAAAAGCCTTAATTACAATTTACAAGCTAACACTAAATGTTCAAGAAAAAAATGTCAAGTTGGTTATTGGATAATTGCTTTTATGACATTAGCCATAATTATATCCATATGGAATATTGTAAAAATCCAAGATGTCATGTACTTAATTTTGACATTGGTTTTAAAGTAACGATTACCTAATTATATTAATATTAATTAATATTGGACTTATTATAAATTACAAATCTTAAAATTAATTGTACTTTGTTATAAGAATGACTTTGAATATTTGTACACCAAATATGTTGTGGCAGAGTGTATAGAACTTAAAAAATATTAACACCATACTATGTAACACTACATTCTTATAAATAAATAAATTCTAATTCGAAAATATATATATTATATCCAAGTAAAGTTAGTTAGAGATTTCTCGCACATTTTGATAAAAGTGACACCCTAACAACAGGCTGATTTCCAAAACTTTGAAAGCTATTTCGAATTTTGCATACCTATTTGGCTAGTCCTGGGTCTCGTTAAGAAATGATTATTTGAAATTCGGACCCCGAGGGGCTCAAATGGAGGCGTAGTTTGAATATTGTTACGCTTTACACTTTAATTTGCAATTACTGAACCTAGTTACCACAATGTACCGTCTGATCATTAGTTGCTAGGCTCACCATTTCAGCTTCAGTATTATTACATAGGATGTTTTTCATTTACTCGCAAACCTTCACCGATGTTCAGGGTATCGCCAACTCATAGCTATTAAAAGGAAAAAAAATGTTATTCAAGTAACTACGCGGAACACCAGAGGGAATGGGAGCGAGAGTGAATGGGAGGCCGTCACCTCCTTCTGCGAAGCAATAATGCTCGCGAAGGAGGAGGCGGAGCGCGTGAGGAAGAGGCAATCTCTGCACCCTCGCGCGCTTAGCCGCCGCAGGAGACGCCCTGGACGGGAGTCAACAGCCGACCCTCGGCCACCGTAGGCGCGGGCTTGCGGGCGGCGAGCTTTGGGCAGCTCACCGCCCGGTAAGGACCAGGCCCGGGTCGACGGCGCGTTGTGTTCCACGCGCGCCTCAAAGAGCTGTCAGCACGTACTAACGGGGTCCGCTAGGGCCGATGCTGCCGGGGCTGCGGGTTGTTCGAAAGAGATACCGTGGCCCCTGGCACAGGCAAGTGAAGGAACACGGGTGGGTTTTAGTCAGTAAAAGTCTGACACTCCCTTCTGCTCCGCCCAGAGCGGGAGGGGTCATTTGATGATTTCTCACCCAAAAAAAAGGGCTATACATACTTAAAAAAGGGCTATATCGACTTTTACTGCCTAAAACCCACCCATGTTCCTTCAGTTGCCTGTGCCAGGGGCCACGGTAACTCTTTCGAACAACCTGCGACCCTGTCAGATACTAATACCCCTCATGTCTGCAAAGTTTCACCAACTAATTCATTTTAACCCTGTACCTATTTATGTCAACCAAACATCTTGATCCTTTTCAAACCGAATATTTTATATTTCAGACGTCAACGGCGTTTATCCTTCTCCTTCACTTATCTCTTCACACAGTCGACGAAGGGCACGCTATAAATCCAAGTAAGTATAAAAGTACTCTGACTTTGTTAGCTTATTATCATTTTGTTTACTGCGACCGTAATTTGTAACTTTTGTGGCATAATAAAGGGGATTTTCGCTTCTTTGAATGTCATAAACCTTAATCTCGGGGCCTTCAAAATGTCCGTCCATCTGCGTGGAATTAAGTTTTTTCATTGATATCGTTTTTAGTTTGGAGTAAACCGAGCTAAGCTGATGATGTAGTTTAATTAGTCAATAAAGGTCAAAAGGTTTTTCTAAACAAACTAAACTAAAGACGACACTCGTTTGTTTCGGTCTTTCTTCTCAGAGTTGTCAGATAAAACGCCGACCTCATCTAGGTTTTAAAATATGATTGACGTGTAAAAGTGTTTGTACAAACCTACTTACAAAATAAAATCATTTATCATTAAACTATTGAAACTTTAATCTTTTTTTTTGCTTATAGTAATTATTTTTATTTTTTTATTACTTGTTTAAATCGATCACAAATTATTCATATTATTGTTAGTAACACTTATAAACTATGTTAGAACATTCTCATCAAAATAAAGTAATAATTAATTCAAAAACCTTAATCCGCCGCCAACCAGACCTACAGCTGTGTATTCGGGTCCAGTGCCCCTGGAACGGGCTGTCAGGCTTATCTACTATCACCTCGACGACACGGTTGGCGCAGTGGCTAAGCGATCGACTGCTGCGCTGCGTGTCGCGGGTTCGATCCCCGCACGGAATAAATATTTGTATTGCCTACAGGTAGTTGTTCCGGGTCTGGCTGTTTGTGTATGTGAGTTTAAATGTTTGTAAACGCTCCCACGATACAGTAGTAGTTCCTAGTATGGGGGCAACGTTTAAAAAAATAAATAAAAAAACCTTTAAAGTGCTCCCCCGAACCTTTCGCATCAGGGATGCTGTTCTTTTTCGCATAATTATTGCTTGAAAGCAACCTACCTACAGCTAAGTACCTGCAGCAAAGTACCTGCTTCAGCAAACATGCCCGATGCGCTACAGAACCGTGAGAGCCCCAACAGCACCCTAAAAGCGTTATTGTACTGTATGCGAATTATGTAGTTGTCAATAAAGTAGGACTCCAAAATATATAATGCTAATTGTCACCACGATATTTTTTATAAATAAAAACGTTATGTTTTAAATTGCTCAATTTACCATCGAAAAGAAAATCTTTTCTTATTTTAGATTTCAGTATCTACCGCACTAATATTGTTTCAGCTTCAGGCATTAATATCGCTTTAAAAGATACCAAGTACAACTTGATTAAAAGAACGTCGAGTTCATTATATTTTCCGTCGAGCAATATTGGTTTTTTTTAAATTAGTGTTTATTTGAAAGTATCAGTTACTCTCGTTTTTATCAACAGTGCCTTATTAGTCTAGTTGACTAAATAATATTCAGCGAAAAAACAGCTGATATTCAGTTTTTGCTCGTAAGTGCTATCGAGCGAAAATTGTTATTTTGTCGCTTTGAAAACGTGCCTGGATGCGGCACCCTGCCAATTAGCAAAGTTGTGTTGATTGACATAAGGCGAATATCACTATCGTAACCCAAAATCCTAGAGCATTGCTAGTCATGTTTAGTGCAACGGGTCCAACTTGGTTTCTAAGACACTTGCTTTGAGCAGAGCACTAATTGAGGTGATATTAGATACACCAGTTTTCTTTAAACAGTTTCTTTGACTTTATGCTCAATTTCTAGTTTTTTATAGCTCTTAATTCTGCTACACAACTTGATGTCTCAAAAAGTATTTATTTGGAGGTTTATATGCGTCCCGCCAGACCGAGCGCGGTAACGAACCGGATTTACGTTTATCGATTTTCTATTGAGCAGCTCTCGCTTCAGACTTTTCCCCTAGTGAAATCAATTTCATAGCAAATCAAGCTATACAAAACTAGGAAATCAATTCTGAAATTGATAGAAATCAACACTTTGAAGATAAAATACAAACACAAAAAAATCGTATAGATGTATCAGTGATTGAAGTTAACATCAAAGAAAATAATCCTGACCTAGTGAAACATCAAACAATCATTATTTCAAACTGCTCCTTCAATAAATTTTGTGACGTCAAACAAGATTTTACGATCCAATTTTATCTGGATTATACTCTCATCAATGTGAACTCTTTTATTGCTGACATAAAAGTCTCGTAGGAATCTTTCAATACGATGTATCGCAAATATTATGACAGGAGCTAGAGAATTCCGGTTCATTGTTAAATAAAAAGGAATTGTTATAGCTCATTCTCCCGGTTTTCTATTGATTGATAGTGCATATATTTTGTCTAAACAATGGGACTGATATCCAGTTCAACAAAACAACAAAAAATAAATTTCCAGGCTACGCTCTAATTCGGGTTAGCCTCAAAATCCCAATGGATATTATAATTTTATGTACATATTTCCACTTTGTTCCTGCGCTATTCAAACGCAATGAAGTTAAAATGCAAATCAAATAAACACGCACAAATTGTTGCATTCAAAATACACGCGATACAGTTTATTGGGATAATGCAATAAAAGATTTAGTGACGATCAACAATGTAGGTACAAAATGTTCATTATTATGAAGTGTATTTATTAACGTTCGTCTGAATGATTGAACTCAATTAACATACATAGTTTGCATTTTATTTTACCGTAAAAAAATACTTGGGTCACCTAATTTTATTCAGTTTTACCACATGGATGAGCAGAAGCTTCAAAGTAATATTATACAACAAAAACTTGGCTTGCTTCAAAATTGCTGAAGTTATACTTCTTGTGAACCAAGTACTAGTCCCAACATGGACAAGAATTACCCAACGCTTAACGCGCCGTTCAGGCCAAGCGGTGGCAAACGTGACTATATGTCAAACAGTACCTATATTAGATTGTCATCAGTGACAATGTAATGTGCTGTCTGACGTCAGTCCGTGCCCGTCACTTCTTCGGTCTGATTGGCGCTTAAAGCTAGAAGTCAGACCTTTAATACACAAATCGAATTGTCAATCCTTTTTACATCTTTAGCATACCAGCCAGCGATATCAGCGGGGTAATGGTGTAATACACTATCAGTAGCAATGGCTTACATTTTAACAGTTCAACAACATTAATTACGTTATTTACGTTGTTGAGCAAACAAAATGTTTGAACATATGAAGAATTAGCAGTATCCTTCAAAACTATTCAGATTGAAATTGATCTTTTTGGTATCCAGCACAAGGGTGCTGGATACCAAAAAGTCATGTTGTAAATTCCACTCGTGTGAGAACTTTAACCGCAATACGTTAATTCCAGCTGTAGGGGTGTCACTGTAGTCATATCACTCGTAGTTATAGGAAAACACTCGTAAAAGCTTTATGTTAATAGCTCGTGCCCGCGGCAACGGGTGTATGTAAGCGCGACACAATGTCAACGTGTTCGTACTAAAATGATTACGTGCGCATGGCTCCATCGATTTCGGTAGATTACCCCCGCGTTTGATTATTGAAATATAATTGGATTTAGTTATGATAATTATTGCTAGTGCAAATAGCTTAGTTAACGGATTACTTAATGAATACTACGAGCTTAAGCATCGACAATAAGCATTAGTGTACCGTGGTAATAGCTTGTCATTTCAAACACTTTTCCGTTTTATGTACGCAATAAACAACCGTTTTGCTAAAACTGCTCCCAGAAAAAACATCGAAGAAAAATCTCAAGCACCGGATCATCCCGATATTATATTCAGAATTATCATTTGCTTCCAGACTATTATGCTAGTAGGGCGTAAGAAAAAAGCGAGATGTTTTCCCCAAAAATTATACCGCAAATAAATTCGGTGTAACGCAAGTTTATCTTCAATTTTACTCAAAATAACGTCTTGAATATCTCATTTGACACCGTGGAAGATTACTGTGAACTCGTAAGTCGGCGCCAGAGAATTTTTACATAAAATATTCATCATTGCTAAAGCCCCGAATCGCGTGCTATATTCGTCACCTCTTTTTCTCTTGTTTATTTGTTCCCTCTGTTTCATTAAGCATTGTCGTTATAGCTTTTATTATATCGTTGAAAGGTAATTATGCTGTACAATGAGGGCTTTTGTGTTTTTGTTATTTTATTTCGAGTGTGCGAATGTCACATGTTTAGGAGGATGGGTTATATTTTTTGGATTATGTTTATTTTTCTTCGAAATCACCTTTTTGTTGGTCCCCATTGTGTGTGATTTTCCCTAAATAAACTGGGTTAATGTTTTTAATACGCCATATAAACTCACAATCATAATAATATGAAGATTTTTTATCTTTAAAAAATTCTACATGTAGACAATTCTCAGCAGAATTTGCGGCGAATTTGAAGCTTTATTATAATGAATATCTTCTATACCCTGACTTTGATGGGCAAAGTTATTGGAATGATGAAGAAAATAGATTACCTCGTAAAGCCGCCCCGATGGCAAATAAGTTCCTATTTGAGGGAAATAAGGTCATTGAACATATTCTTATCTTCGATTCAACATAAATTTCAAAAAGCCTTTTATAAAAAAGAAAGGTGAGAAAAACATGTTGATGGCTCGAAAATATGTAATATTATTTTTGTTGGTTTTCAATACAAAAATATCAGCAGTATAAACATAATAATGTTGAAATCTTATATATTTATCAAGTTCATTATGTTAAGTCAATGTAGAAATGACTGTCAGTTCTAAATTGATAACATAAGTAGGTATTTAACGAAGTAATGCAAATGATTCGAGCTTTACTCTAGTTCCTTTGTAGTAAAGAAACATTTAAGTATATTACTTATTCTTGAATTTTATTGTCCCAAATACACAAAAACTAACATTAATTTAAAATACAGGTACTGTGAATATGATATTTTTGATTCTCTGTGTGCTTCTTAATAATTTATTTCATTTCCCAGGTTGCACGTGTATCCGCTACACGTCGACGTACGGCAAGGAGCGCGGCACGTTCAGCAGCCCCGACTACCCGCGCCCTTACCCGCCGCGGATCGACTGCCTCCTCTACACCTTCGTCGCGGCACCCCACGAGATCGTCGAGCTCGTCTTCACTGACTTCGACATCTTTAAGGGACATCTTGAGTAAGTTTAGACCCTTATTTGTTTTAATAAATAGAGACTGGATAGTAGTGAGCTGATGTTATAGAAAATTATACACAGTGACGTTATTAATCTCAATACTACCTACAACAGGATATCTGGTTTTCACGTACATAAAATGTCTCCTATAAAACTTTTAGCTCGAATGATTTTTATCCAATATGTCATCGAAAAATTGCACATCATACAATCAATTCGTTGCAGAGTTGTAATTTAATTGTGATTGATAAGATTGCGACATTATATATCTATCCTGCAAACAAATCTAACAAAAAAAAAAACGCCGTTGAAAATGTTTTCGGTTTGTGATTTTTTGTTTACAGTATCACATGTAAACAAAAATTGCCGTTATATATACAAAGCTTATAGATAACTTAATATATTTATGGGGCAATTACGGTTTTGTATCCATCCATCCAATAAAAAAGGTAAATTCATATCAACGAATCAATTGTTGGAATTGCTTTAGAGACCGCTACAGTGACACGTTTCCATCGGTCGAATGATACAACTTCAACAATATACACAATATTTCGCTTCAATTTGCGAATAAATGAACGTTGAATTTTAAATTTTCCATTTCGTGGTAATCTAAAGCCAGTATTAGGGCTGGCTACCGAAACCAATTTGTGGGTAGACTTAGGATCGACCAGTACAGATGGGAATCAAGGTCTGTAGTATTGCCAAGATATTTGAGTTTTATTTGTTTGGTCAGAGTATTCAGTAACTGAACTTTTGATGACTTCTAGTAACTATACAGACATTGTAATAAGTACGAACTTTATAATAATACATTGGGCAGTACTATGTATAATAACACTAACTCCAAAGTTTTTGTATCCAAACACTATCTTCGCAAATTAATGAAAACAGTTATCACCTGAAAATTATTCCTGATCATGTGTCGTAAAGAAAAATGTACATGTACCTAGTATATCACCTACATACATCAACGTAATTCATTAGCTCATCTGCCTCTTTAACGTTGGATGTTACGAAACTAATATACTCTACGCATGTTACATTCTCAGATCATCAAGAAAATGGCCTAGCTCATTAACTAAATGAAAAGGGCGCAAACGTGGAAAATTACTGCCTTAAAAGTTAAACTTGACAATACCCAGCCTACGAGTCCTAAGAAATGAATGCCAGGACGCATTTACATTTTCGTCACATTTGTAGCAATAAAGTTGCCGATGTAAACGTTTGAAGACAGCAGTTTGGGAGCGCAATAATGCTCATTTAAGTGTAAGGAATCCCTGAATACGCGACTTTCAAATTATACGACCGGGTTTATTATTGTTCGTGTTTTTACATCGCTCTTTGTAGAAATAAACATTCGAAGAAAAGCGTCGCATATCGGCTAGTTGGTTAAATAAAAAGTTGTTGAGTAAAAGCTACCAAAAATGTTTACGAGAAAGAAGCTACGGTAACCTTTTCAAGTCAGTAAAGTTTTACAAACATAGAGATGTTTTTAAAACAAATATTATATACCTTACTTCGTGATGAATAAAGAGTTATTCTTCACGAAGTAAGGTATATATTTGTATTCCAGTTCGGCTATAAAGAGGTAATTCTAAAAGGTACGAGCATCCAAGTAGCAAGCATTAATAAACGAAGAAGTAATCTCTTATCCCAAACACAAACCTCTGCACGGTAAATAAAAATGGCAACAAATTTCCATTTCCGTAAATGAATTCTGAATCCAACTTCTAATTCCGATAATAAACCAATATCTAAAAGCAAGGCAATCGATGTAATTGCAAACGGAGAGATGGGAGAAGAAAACATTGTACGGTTAAATACTCCTGATGGCGTTATTTTAAGTAATTTTAATCTCATCTCACAATAGACACATCGAGAACAAAAAATCTCATCTCGAAATTGCCCTATTCACTTCGTATCCTGAACCAATTACGACGAAATTAATGTTTCCTACATATACATTGTTGGATGAGTTTTTACTAGCGAGTCTCGCATATAACTCGCTTGAAGTACCTATATTTCTCACGTTTAATTCATAAGGTTTATGAGAATATTTTTTTACTTTGTGCAAAACCGTATTTTTTTCTCTATCGGAGTTTATGGCTTCCTGCCAATTTACTGAGAGAAAAAATGGTTTTCAGCGTAGTTTTGTTTCAAAACAATATGTTTATTGCAGTTTTCAGTTAGATAAGTAATAGAATTCGTTCAGCTGCAGAAATATTATGTATGTATTAATTGGATATGCTTTCCGCCCAACATTTATCCCAGTTACTTAATTCAGATTAGGTACCATTGTGCGTTCAAAGTCAAAGTCAAATCATTTATTTCAAATAGGCACATAAAAGGCACTTTTGAACTTCAAAAATAAAATAAAAATAAAATTGATTCTAGTCACCCCTTCCAAGATGTAGTTTTCGTATGGAGAAGAATGGGCAAGAAACTCCACCGTTACTGTTTTAAAATGTTTTACAATATTTTGCATACATTACGTTTAGAATTAATTAATCTAAATGTATATCTGTATTTTTCTTTTATTTCTTTAAGCCTAAGTAAGTGTTGTTATTCTTATTTACCTATTAATATATATGAAATAAAGGACGCCTCTAAATATTAAGGAACGGTATAGTCCATAATTATCATCATTTTTAAATATTATCTTTCCAGTAGCAATTTGTCTTTATAAACGCGACAGCGTTTATGAAGTAAGCTCTGAGGTTATAACTGTGGTACTTACAAACTACCTTTTGTTAGGCCATCGTTTGTCCCTGTCTCTGTAACCAGTAGCACTATTGTTAGCCATAAATATAACGCTCTCACGTGGAAGTAAGTGGAAAATGTTCAATGTGCAGACGACAGGAAGATATTTTTCTGCTGAAGTATGGCAGTTTTAACAGATTCTACGCTTATTGTTACCAGAGTTTGTATTTTTTTTAGTTTAAGGCCGTTGGGTGGTCTCGAAAGAATTCTGAAGCACGAAAAGAATTCTGTTTACCAAAGGCGCATAGTTGGCAAACGTTTTTGTTTGGAGTTTAAAATGTTTGGTGAACATGATTTGTGTAATTGCGCAAGTAATAATATGGTTGGTGTGTTGTAGTTTGGATGCTAAGCATACATTAAGGCACTAGTTAAATGGGCACGTTTTTCAGTTCACGAGTTTTGGTTCACTTTTTACAAGCTTTTATTTAACTTGCGATGTATGTATGTATGTAACTATGTTTGTTCGGGTGGACTCTTGCAACTCAATTTTGAAGCAGATATCTTCAACCTATTGAGCTGTAATTTTGCATGCATGTGTAAATCAGAGGACAATGCAAAATTATTATGACATGGAGCTGATCTGATGATAGAACCGGAAGGTGACCATAGGAACTCGGTAGTTAAACGACACAACCCCATCGAATTTGGACTCGTTTGATCCGTCTTGACGAGAACTTTGGTGCTAGATGTTAACCAGGGTCTGATGATGAAGCTGGAAGATGGCCATAGGAACTCGGTAATTGAACGACACAATCCCATCTAGTTTGGGCTCGTATGATTCGTCTTGACGAGTACTTTGGTGCTAGATGTTAACCGGGTCTGATGATGAAGCAGGAAGATGGCCATAGGAACTCGGTAATTAAACGGCACAACCCCATCGAGTATGGTCTTGTATGATTCGTCTTGACGAGTACTTTGATGCTAGATGGTAACCAAGGTCTGATGATGGAGCTGGAAGATGGCCATAGGAACTCTGTAACTAAACGACATAACCCCATCGAGTTTGGGCTCGTTTGATTCTTCTTGACTAGTCTTTGGTGTTAGATGGTAACCAGGGACTAAAGATGAACAGGTAGCTTAAGTACAGTAAACGCATATAACGGAAGTTAAAAATAAAATTAAAAGAAAAAAAAAACTTTTTAAAAACAAGCTTTTATTGCTTATAAATAAAAAGGACTAAAATGTTAAAAATAATAATTATAAACCTGATAAGAAATAAATAAAAGCGTGTTACATTTTGAAATACATTACATAAAGAACATTTAGAACACAATGTAACAAGCTTTTATTTATTTCTTATCAGGTTTATATTATTTTTAACATTTTAGTCCTTTTTATTAATAAGCAATAAAAGCTTGTTTTTAAAAAGTTTTTTTTTTTGTTTTATATTTTTTGCATTAACGACACCATTCTTGTTCCTAACTACGCCGACAAAGAACAGCGTGTATGAGTCGTCAAAAATGAATGAACGAATAAAAAAAACAGACAGCGAAGCAAAATTGTTTCGCGTTCTCGCGGAGTCTGCCGTATTTTTGCGGAAACTTTTACTTTAATAAACTATCGGTGCTTCTGTCCCGTGTAGTTCTTTTTGCTGAGAAAAAGTATTTTCACAACTTTGTCTGTCATCAGTTGAAAGATTTACTGTTCTTTTGTTTTATTCGTTTGCGATAAAGTATGGAATGATGATCTGTTAAGGCCCCTCGCACACATTTTGTAGCGATGCTGTCACGCGTTCGCATCGATACAGTCGCGATGCGGTCGCTAGGTGTTTGCCCTCGCCCACACCACGATTCTCAGTCGCGATGCAAACGCGATACTGTCGCGCTTCTGTCGCGATGCAAACGCGATTCAGTATCGGTACAAAAATGCCACAGTTGCAAGATGGATTCCGTTGAGGCAACATTAGTCACGTGGTCTTTGGTGCTGCTTTTAAGTGAGCAGCCGAAGCGTGGACAGCCGTAGCGTGGGCAACGAAAGCGGTCGCGCGTTTGCATCGAAACAGTCGCGATGCTGTAGCGCGTTAGTAGCGTGTTGGCATCGCTTCTGTAGCGCGTTGAAAATGCGACTAATGCGCATTAGTAGCGATGCTGTCGCGCGTTTACGAAACGCGCGACAGCATCGCTACAAAAAGTCGCCGTGGGCGAGGGGCCTAAGCAACAATTGTTACTTACAACTTTGTTTCCATATTGATCTTTGGATGAAGAAAAACAGTTTTGCAGAGCTGCTTCTTTTTCATGCGAAGTGTGTTCTATGTCTATTCTAAAATTGAGTACTATGTACAGATAAAGTTCAAATAATTCAGGCGAGGAATAGATTTGCAGAATGTCAATATGCTATTACGATATTTCAAACCTCAAAGCGGTAGCCTACACCTCGTGAGCAAAATATACGGGGCTGTACATTCATACATATTTCTGAAAAGATGGATTTTCGGTTAGAACGGTGCCGTTTCAGCCCTGCTTAAGCGAATAATACCGGGATTTCCAAATCCAACCCTCTTTCTTTTTGAATAATTTTGACGAATTCGCCCAGACCCTGCCATTAAGGATTTAAATTGCTTTTATCTTTAGAATATTATCTTTCGGAACATTGTTCCTGACCAACTTCTTTCTCAAGCTTTTCATCAGCTTTGAAGGTTCTATGATATTATTTTCGTGAATTTTCCTCTGTATGTGAATTTTCCTGTGTCTATGTCTTGCAGGCCCTAGATATGGGACTTGTATCAGTGATGTACGAGTATGTAGTCTTCTTAACTGGTGTTTGCAAGTTTAACTATACACTCTACGAGGCTCGAAGTAGTCGGCTAGTCGTAACTCCTAATTGAATTACTATGGAAGTACGGTCTAGTGCAAGTAGTAATGTTTTATTAGATTATGTAATACAAACAAGATAATATTAAGTATTTTCCGTCGCTGCCATCCTGACTTCGTATTCTAAATGCGAAAGTAAGTTTGTTTTGCTTTCACGCTAAAACGGCTGCACGGATTTGGGTGAAATTTGGCACAAGAGTAGACCATAATCTGGGTTCGGACAAAAGATAATTTTCGTCCCAATTCTCTCTCATGGGATTTAGACCTTTGCGGGTGATACCGCGGGGCGCGGCTAATAATCTCTAAAGCCTTAGAGAGTTGCATAAAACGTAAACAAAATGTTATTAGTAATATTGTATGAATTAAATTGTGAGTCGATTCATGCATAATGCATTTGCACATAAGACGGCACGGTTGGCGCAGTGGTTAAGCGATTGACTGCTGCGCTGCGTGTCGCGGGTTCGATTCCCGCACGGAACAAATATTTGTATGGCCTACAAGTAGTTGTTCCGGGTCTGGCTGTTTGTGTATGTGAGTTTAAATGTTTGTAAATGCACCCACAATACAGGAGAAATTCCTAGTGTGGGGCAACATTTTAAATCTAAAGCCGTAGAGGGTTGCATAAAATGTTACCAAAATGTTATTAGTAATATTGTATGAATGAAAGCGTGAGTCGATTCATGCATAATGCATTAATGTTGATAGGTACCATTAGGTATTTCAGGAGATTATGACAATAGACTTGCTGTTGGTGACTAACAAGGAGCTTATAATAAAATGAAAATGTTCGCTCATAGTTTTATTTAAGGTAAATAAGGAAAACCTTCTTGTATGTAAATGATATGTAAGAATTGACTAGATAAAGCTTAAATCTAAAGTCTTTAAATAAAACGAGCGTTCTACATTATTCTCAACTAAAAATTGTCATGCAATGAATGCATTAACCCAAAGTGACAATTTAGCCTCATGGGCTAGGATGTCTTTTTTACATCATCATTTCAGCCGAAAGACGTTCACTGCTGGACATAGGCCTCCCCCAAGCACCTCCACTTCGACTGGTTTTGTGCGTTTTTTATATAAAGAAAACCTAATTTCTCAAACACAATCATGCTATAATAGCATACTAGTTGTCATCAAATAGAAGAAACGACAAAGATGTATCGTCTACCCTTAATAAAATTCATCAATAACGCTTCCTAATCTATTGGGTATTTCAGGACACTCCCCGAGGGAATGCGGGTTCGAAGACATTTTTTATATCAAATTGTTGGCCCTTAGCCGCGAGCAGTGGGACCAACTCCTGCTCGTGATACCATTTGCGCAAGTGTTGGAATTTTTTTATTTTTTATTTTTCTTTTGGCATGGAAATTAAAAAATATGTGTGACACAGATTTCAACTACGGATTCAATGTTTTGTAGCTTAAATACTGCAAGTCTTGCTGCTTACCTATCTATTAGAGTTCTTTTTATTTAAACTGACTTTGCGTTTCTTGATCACGGTGAAGGAAAACATCGTGAGGAAACCGGCATGTCCAAAAATCAAAAATTTTAAGACATGTGACATCTACCAACCCGCATTTGGCCTGCGTGGTGGATTACGGCCCATTTCCTTTGACAGCGAGGAGGCCTGTGTCCCAGCACTGGGGACGTCATTGGCTGATTATGTTGAGTATCTCGTAATTCAATAATTATTGTGACTTTCTTGTATAATAAAACTAGCATTTTACGTTCAATTTAACAGATTTCCTCTTATGCAAACACATTTTCGCAGTTTTGGCAGCATCTTGCAAAAACAAATCCTCGTTACCTATTCTACAGACATTACTTAAGACAAATACCTCGCCTCTAAATTATTCAGTCCATATATTATTACATCAAAGTGTGCGACTGTGCGTTCATAGATCACGTGACGTCGGTGCCGCGTCTGTCGTTACGTCGTACGACTAATCGCATGGAACTAACAAACGACTCTATGTAGAATAGGTACGTTTGGCGCTTTTGTACGCTTGCCTTTACGTTGCTGTTTGATATATTGGTGTGTGAGAGAGTTGTTCAAGTAAATTTATTAGGTGGGAAAGTGTAGTTGGGTGATTATCTACCTACTTCGAATTAAGTTTTGAAGGTTAGTTTTAATGTTCGTAAAGATCCTTCAGAATGGCAATTATTTTATCGTTTCGCGAGATTTATAGAAGATTTTCTGCGTAGGTTTAGCTGCGAAGCTAATTAAGAATTAAAAAATGCCAAGAATTTGAATTTATGGCTGTAGTCTCACTATCTGACTAAACTAATAGTTATTAATTGACTAATAACTATTAATTTAGTCTTTAGTATTATTTAGTTTTTATTTAGTGATAGATGACGTTTTAATGAAATCTCTATTTAATTAAAGTCAATAAATGCATTGCGTAGTCATTAAACACAAGTTTAAAACAAAATATGTAGATAGTTGGTGTACATTTTACTAATACCTTTTGAATTTCAATTTCTTTCACATCCACGGCTCAAATTTGACCTTTCCATTGTGAATGAAACCTGACACAACAAAATTCTTTATTTCCTCTACAAAAACAAGCACCAACGAACGACCTATAAACGTGTAAAACAAAAACCACGTTTCAAAGGCGGAGCCACAAACGCTAGTGCATGCTGTCAAAAGCCTGTTCCATGAAGCGAAAGTGAAAACCCATTCTGCTGTCAGTCGTGTCCTGTTTTACACCGCACTTTTTTTTCTTTGCTCTGTGGTACATTGTTCAACACTGCTCAATGGTGTAGGAAAAAAAAGTTTCATCGGAGTGATTGCATTTTTGAATCTCGAAGGTAGTGCCGTCACCAAAAATTCAATCACGCCGATCAACTTAGCTACGTGACAGACAGTTCATCTTGTAAACTCGGTCGAAGTGATTGAATTTCGAAGAAAGTGACTGGCACCTAGATTGTCTTTTATTTCGAAGTCAGTATGTGTCAGCCAGTATGTGTCCAAATGCAGGGGCCACTGAAGAATTGTATCAGATGGGATTCATAAATCCGTTCTCAGATATTTATTCCGCAGCACTGCAGTGTGTCATACAAAATTATGGCCACTATGGTACGAACAGTGGGGATTATCCTACTGGAGATTTGTTGCACATCATCAGGGAAACATAATTCTTAGCTTGGTATTATTTCTGTAGTAAATCTCAATTTTTGTCACTATCTATCTCGTTACTTTTTTAAATGTCGAAGCATCATGCTGAGATAGGAGCCTTTTGGCCTCGTATAGGACTTTCTGTTTCATTTTTCCTTTTGTTACTTTTTTATATAATTTGTTTTAGTTTTAACTGTTTTTTGTTTGTTTTTGTTTTGTTTGTTTACAATTCTGTACGAGTCGCAATACTTTTTCTTTCTTTCTTTCTTACTTGGTTTGCAGCTGTTTTTGAAGTTTAACATGTCGCCTAAAATGTTCCCAATGCTGGGACACAGGCCTCCGCTCTGTGAGAGGGGGTGGGCCGTCCACCACGCGGGCCCAGTGCGGGTTGGTCTTCAAATTTTTGGTTCTAGGACATGCCGGTTTCCTCACGATGTTTTCCTTCGCCGTTGTGAGAGCAGTGGTGATGAAATAATTAACACAAAGTAAAAGGCCTGCCTGGGTTCGAACCTACGTTTTTCGACTCGTAAGTCAAGGTCATTGCCACAAGGCCACCACTGGTCCTAGTTACTCCTGCTGCAAGTTTAACACGAATTT
Organism: Apamea epomidion; assembly: GCA_947507525.1. Lineage (NCBI taxonomy): Eukaryota > Metazoa > Arthropoda > Insecta > Lepidoptera > Noctuidae > Apamea > Apamea epomidion. The sequence continues at coordinate 7,049,331 of OX382238.1, read as the reverse complement.
CCGCAATTCGAAGAGGAACATAGTCTGTGAACTTTTGAATGCATGAAAACAGAATAGGTAACGTTTGCACTAAACAACCTATTTCTGGAAAGTTCAGTCTTGATCGTCTTTTTGTAATAATTACCTAGGTACTTAGGTACTGTGTTCATAATTGCACTACAATTAACGTAAGCTCCTCTCACGGATACCGTAGTAGTAGTTGAAGTAAAACAGGGATAATAGATGCCTGGATCCATTACACTCATTACCCCCATTTTCTTTCTTTTCTTTTCAAGACCATCTATTGTATTCTCCATAAGTTAGAGCCAAAAGTTATCACTAAACCCACACGTAATCAAGCCAATTTCTCACATATACAAATTCGAAACTTCACGCGAAAACATTTCAGTGCCAATTTGGACTTTAAAAGAAGCTTTACCTAATGCTATAACATCGGGGAAATGGCTTTTATCTAGTCGGAAAAGAAAATAAAAGCCAACACGTTACGGCCCAGGGAAGCAAACGGAACCGTGGTCAAAGTCCGTATTCCGAACAATAATTTCGTAGTTTTAAAACGGTACGCGAAGCGAAAGCGCGTTTTATTTTTCGCTGCGTTTTATTGCGGGTTCTGCTGAGTAATAAGTGAATAATTAAAGCGTGAATGGAATAAGTTTTTTGTAGTTTTAACGCGATCTCTGTGATATTCAAGTTGTTAAGAGCCTGTTCAAGGCCTTTTTGTGAGAGCAATATACGTGTCGCGTGTAGACGCAAGCAAACAAAAAAAATCAAACAAAATCGCAGAGTGTGTAAACTGTGCGATTTTGTTTGCTTGATATTGTAGTCAACAAAGAAGTTGGATAAAGATGCAAGGAAATAGGAGTGTTTTAACTCGCGCATATTGCACACGTAGTCTGGCGGAATGCCCGTGAGTCACGTCGATATCACAGTTGCAGCTGTGAAAGTGATAAACTTTTATTCCGTTACGTCTACGTTTTAGTAACGTTTGTGTGAAATGAGTTTTCATCATATTTGTTTTGTCTGTATTATAAAATAAAGTCGCTTTTAATGTGACCACATTTATTTTTATTCTAAGCTGCGCAACGGATTTAGATGCACCATTATTTAGAGAATTTGTTGCCAAAGATTTATGTGTATGGATCCTACCTACTAATATTATAAACGCAAAAGTTTGTATGGGTGAATGGATGTTTGTTACTCTTTCACGCCAAAACTACTGAACGGATTTGGATGAAATTTGGCACACAGATAGTTTATAACCAGGATTAACATATAAGATACTTTTGTCCCGATATTCCCACAGGATCGAAACTTATGCGGCTGAAACCGCTGGGTATAGCTAGTGATACACTAATAATAAACTTTCACATCTATATATATAAAAATCAATTGCTGTTCGTTTGTCTCGCTAAAACTTTAGAACGGCTGGGCCGATTTGGATGAAATTTTGTGTGTATATTTCAACGGGTTCCTGGACGGTTTGAAAACACAATTGGACCCGGTAGGTGGCGCTGCTGTCGGTATATGATGACTCAACCGGGCAGGACGACGTCTGCCAGGTTCACTAGTAATAAACACCATAATATGACGAATAAAGAAAAATGCTTTGATCATTTATTTCCGCAAGCTTAATATTATGATGTGTTATACTGTTACTCACAGCCTACCTTCTTTATTATAATTAATTAAAGACACGTCATGTTATACACATTTCCCTTCCCCACATAACCGAACCCCACCATCATTATTCTGCCAATTTATTTAATATCACATCATATTCTTTCCACCAAACATGGGGCGTACAGTTTACGTGAATAATTTGTAAGCGATACGCGTCATCCGTCATGTGAACATCATCAATCATCGTCAGTAACAGAATACACCTGCGGCTGTAATTTGACTAACATACCTACCGTCATATTTCACGACGTGATTGTGTAAGTGAGATGAATTAAAGTTAGCGTACCTACTAATGTTGTTCGGAATAGTTTTGTTAGGGGCTGTCTCTAATAGTATTGTTATAAACTGATTTATTATGTAAAGTGGCTCGGTTTAGATTGTCATTTTGTTTCGACAGTCGTCTCAAGGTGTGGGGTTTTAGGAACACTGTTTTTTTCTCGGAAAGTGCTATTTGTTAGTGCAAATTATTTCATTTCACATAAACCTACATGGGCACATATAAAACGACTGAAGCTAAAAAAATTAAACCCAATCAATCATTTTATTCGAACAAGGCTGAGACTAAGCACTTTTTGAAACTCAGCATTACATATGACAGTCCCCCTAACGCCCGCTCTTTACTACATACTTCCTAGCAAAAGCACTAGAGACCAGCGACATAAGTAGCACAACAAACTCCCCAGCAGCACAGCTGTCTGTTCAGTTAGAAGAACTTGTTTCTATGCAAGGTGCACGGTTCTAATTGGTTCCTATGGAGAAAAGCCGATAAGAAACCTTTTACGGTTACGAAAGGCACCCGACCACCTCCGGGGAGAGGGGTCGGGGAGTGTGGGATTAAAAATCCCACACTCCCCTCACTAAAACCACCCCGGTGATCACCATCCGCGCATAGGGGTGGTCCCGGTTCCTCTTAAAAGACCAACTCCGGAACCATCCCTGCGCAACGCCTGTAAGGCACATCCCTGGGGAGACTGTAAAGGGGCCTCCCCTAAGCCTTGCTATGCACGGCAGCACGTGACCACTGTGCCACCGTCTTCCCTGGGGTCACTTGGTAGGCAGACAGAGTCACCACTCTATGCGCCCGCGACCCCAAAGGTCCACCTACCTTAATTAGTAAGTGGGTTTTGGCGTATTAGGCGCCAAGGCCTCCCCGGCGCCTCCTTCTCCGAGCAGGATCAGCCCTCTCCCGATCCCGCTCGGCGGCCTCCTTCTTGACCATAACGGATTATGGATTAGGTACCTGGTGTTATTTTCATTTGTTAGCTTACTTTTAGCACCTACAAATGAAGTAGATATGAGATTTGTAATAACATTACAGTTTTAATCATGTTCATTATTTTGAAACAATATTTCGTTTTCTAATTTCGCTACTCTAATCCTCAGTAAAACAAAACAAATAACAATTCGCTGATCTCTTACTTTTAACTGCTAATAAGGAAGCTATTTAGGTTTACCATTAACTTTTATTTTTGTCGGTTTAACGTCTTTAAAATAGGTATTTACAGTCGCTTCGCTCGCTGAATGGACCATAATTCGATTTTTTATTTTCTCATTGAGTTTCTTAATTATCATTCAGTTCATTAACGAGTATTGTTATCTGAAACAGATAAAATGGTCGGCGGAGTTCATAAGCTTGGGTAATTCTAACAAGATTATATCGAGCTGGTGGACAAGTCGATAAAATTTATTTAAAATAAAATATGTACATTGCAATAAAATACATGTTCCTGATAATAATTATAATAGTAAGAATCGTGAGCACCTACAAGAGGCGTTGAAGGTATTCTCGGTATTGGCATGAAAAAACACGTAAAATCAATTAAAATAATTTTTATTTTTAATGTTATCCCCCATTACCCCAATGCATTTATTACATCTCGAAATTAACTTATCAATACCCTGTAAAAAAAAACTTTTCTCTTTCTCTGAAAAATGCGCATTTATTGCTGCCTTGAGCTCTTCATCGTTGGAAAATCGTTTCCCACGAAGGACTTTTTTCAAATTACGGAACAAATAATAATCACTCGGGGCTAGGTCCGGGCTATAGGGTGGGTGATTAATTTCTTCGAAACCACAATATCGCACAGCAGCCTTGGAAACACGCGCCGTGTGGACCGGGCCATTGTCGCGAAGAAGCAACACACCGGTGGTCAGTTTACCCCGTCTTTCCCGTAAATTTCGTAAAGTGGATGCGTAGGATGCTGCGTTTATGATTTTACCTTTTTTTGTGTAATCAATCAGCACAATTCCCTCTGAGTCCTAAAACACTGTGACCATGATTTTTCCGACGGACGGAATGACTTTAATTTCTTAGGAGGCGCAGTACCCTTCTTGTGCCACTGCAGGATTCTTGCTTACTTTCAGGGTCATAATGATGAACCCACGTTTTATCTCCAGTATCAATTCGATCGAAAATACTTGATGGAACTTCACCACAGAGCTAATATATATAAACGGTTATTGAAAACGTTTTAGACAAACAAAAAAATGTAATTACCAAACACAATATCAATCGAGATTGTACTACATATTTTGGGACACCTTAGTTTTGTAGTTCATCCGAGTTTTTGTGGTTGTTTCGCAACTTGCTGTCACCACGTTTCTTCATTATCAGAACCTGGCACCAACAGATGTTTCCTGAATCCTTACAAAGTCCAACAATTCTTCGTCTTTTACATCCCCGAATAAGTGTCGTCTGTTTCAAAACATGGTCGTAGCAACGAATTATAGGTGGAGTGTGGCAAGCATTTGAGATCCTGCTACTCGTATTTTTATTATTTTGTAGATCTCTGGAAATATCACCGGCAATGTTATAAAAACTTCCTTCTTTATCTGCATTTAATTTACTGTTATATTCGGATTAAATAGTCCATGCATTACTGCTGCAAGCGGTTTAGGTCTTAGCGAAATTGCTTCTATTAATTTTAACAGAATTTCATTTGTGTCACAGATTTGGTTGTCTCAATTATTATTCTTACATTCGATAGAATTTTAAAGCAATCAAAAGTGACAAGTGATGTTTTTAAAAAACACGCTTCATCAAGATCACTGATGAATGATGTTGCATGATCAAAACAGTATAACTCCTTACAAAATGGTTGAGCTGAATGATGCTGATCCACGCGTCATGTTGGTGAGCTGAGACTGGTCATCTCTTAACTACCAGGGCTTATTTTTAATCTTATATTTTGAACTATTTCTTCATTTGTTTTTTTACATTGTTCTCACATATAGACGCAACAAGAATAATGTACCCAGGTTTTTGTAACATCGTGATTTAAAAGAGTGTCCTTGGAGTTTCTTGCCTGTTCTTCTCCATAGAGATCTACGTTTTGGAATGGACAACAAGCTTCAATTTTCTAACTAACTAACCGACTATTTAATTTTGACAATTCAAAAGTGCCTGTAAATGGTTTAATTGAAATAAATGCTTTGAGCTTGACTCATGGGCTCATAACTCATGAATGCTATATTTAAGGCTTTAAAGTGTATGTGCTAGGTATATTATTCATATAATAAATGATTCTCAAGATATTCGGTTTATAGGAGGTATTAGATTATATATTCTCAATATAAATGGGAAAATGTAATAAATTTTCTAATTTGAGTTGAAAGGATCAAAGTAAGCAATATAGGGCACCTAAAATAATAATACTTACAAAAGGTTGAAACCTGTTTAATTGAAAACCCTTTGCTTTATTACTTTTCCGGAATTCATACTATTATTAAACAAACATAAATATCTATTTGATGTACAATTTATTACATTGACTTGATTAAAAACACGTGGAAGTAATAGGAGGTAATAATAATATAAATGCCTATAATAAAAAATAATTGTACCTACCCAACCACTTCAGTTATCTATATGATAAAATATTCGTAACAAGAAATGAAACGTAGAACGGTATGTAAACTAAAAATTTTACAGTATGTAATTTAATTTCAAATTCAAACGTTAAGATGCTAATAAAAGTTACAGTGTGTAAGAAAACCCATTACAAAATCGTCAACTAAGCATTCTGTACATCAAACTAAGTAACATTGCACAAAAATAATTGCTGGGAAACGACTTTTATTTTTGATGTAAAAATTTGCAGTTTGCGGTAATGCGCAATGTAACACATGCAAAACATTATGCTTGTGGATTCATGCAACCGTACAGGGTAAAAACTTGTTTTCGTAACAAAACGTCAGTAAAATTTGACAAACATTGTTCTTATGGATGCATGCAAAGGTACAGGGGACGTGGGGTATTTAAAGTTGTTTTATAACATTAAAAACTTGTTTCTGCTAAAAAACGTCAGTAAAAGTCGGAACTTTGACCTTCAATATCTTCGTAACTAGAAGGTTCTTGGGTATGGTCCAGTATGAAAAAATGTTTACAATGTCGGGGAGTAGAAGTGACTCTCGGCCTCGTTAAGTGTCTTTTTACATCCGTTATACTAAAGAAAAATGGCAGGACTCCATGTAATCTGTCGCATTTAGACTTCGTAGACATTCTTACAAATACTTTCAAAAGATAAATCTAATATACCAGTATCTTTAAAGTATATAGGAACCTACGTAGATTGATCTCGAGTCTCAATTGCAACGTTAACATATAGGATACAATCAACTGTGTGTAATTAACAAACAGCAATTTAGTATTTCCCCGAGGTCCTTAATTATTTAACCGTGATTATAGAAATGAATATACCTACTGCATTAGGTCTGGTCCATTTTCCTTCATGCGTAGGTCTGAAACAGTAGTTACTTATGGTAAGTAAGCTCCATCTATTTTCATGATTTTAGGTTATTTAGGTACATTTTTCTCTACTTGCAATACATAGCATAATCAGCCTATAATGTTCCCACTGCTGGGACACAGGCCTCCTCTTTCTGTGAGAGGAAATGGGCCATAATCCACCACGCGGGCCCAGTGCGGGTTGGTAGATGTCACATGTCTTCGAAATTTTGGTTTTAAGACATGCCGGTTTCCTCACGATGTTTTCCTTTACCGTTTTAAGAGCAGTTACCATAGCTAGTTGCCATGTCCATCCATTTTTAAGATATCATTGCCAAATGCCATAAAAATAAAATTATTGATTAATTAAGCCATGCGGGCGCCCCATGGGATTTTCAATCGGAAAAAATGAGAAACTTCCATAAGATTGTCATCCCCTATGTAACCCCAACCTGTAACCCTTTAGAAGATCATTATTTTTAAATTATTTTTTAAGAACTTCTTTTTTACGTAATCTTTCATTTTAGTTATGCATAAGGAACTCTTGTGCATTTCATGCATCTAGACGAAGTTATAATTATCATTCAGATACATTATATTGAGCACTCATCCATTTTGCTTTTAAGTTTAAGCACAAATTCCACCGCAATCTAAACCAACAAAACTCTTGAAAACAGGACGAAGAGGACTCTTCGTTAATAAATATTGATAGAATAAACAAAAGTACTCTCAAAAAGTCTTCGGGGGAAACTTTCGTATTATTAGATTCCTAGAGGGCTCTTATGTAACCGACTTGACAATGGACCCCGAGATCTGATAATTGCGTAGGTACACAACGACCAACTTTTTATCTCGCTTTCAAAACTCTTAGGGAATTGCCTGGAGGAAATGAGGAGGGAACTGTAGTCGGACTGAAGAGGAGGCAAATAAAAGTAGTGCGAGTCAAGCGGTCCACTTATGAGGTAGTTATTAGAGTTCCGTGAGTCCTAATGAAAAAACGGAAACCTTAGGATCACTCGTGTGTCTGTCTGTCACAGCCAATTTGCTCTGAATTCCTTTAACTGGACTGATTACGTTGAAAATTAGTACACATATGAATTGGTAAACATATGAATGTGAATAAATGAACTATGAATATGAGCGTCACTTTTGGATGGAAAACTAGAAAATTAAAAAAACAAAAGTTTTTCAGGCTGTACCGTGGGACATATCGTATCAAAGGAAAGTGCGTGTGAAATTGCCAAGCCGTAAATTTTGACCAAGATGTAAGGTTTGTAGAGTTAAGCCTTGTACGAGTTAGGGGATCTACATTCAATCTTTCGAACTTTTAACAGTGAAAGCGTTATGCGAGTCCTGGCAACCTACTTTACATGAAATTTTTTGGTGGGAAACATATTCATCGTACGGAACCCTCTTCACGCAAGGTCAACTCGCACTTGTCCTTGTCTGGTTTTAATTAAGAGATTTTGACTGAGTACTTGTAGAATTCGACACGAAAAAATTGGCAAAATTATTATTCAACCTTTGACATATCTCGGGACCCTAGGGTTCCGGACCTTTGAAAGGCGTACTAGAAGCCGAAGCCAACTCGCAGAGGCCCTTTACACTTCTAAATGATGAGGAGGCACCAACCGACGATTATCCCTGTATGCAAAAAAAAACCCGCGGTTGGTGCAGGACTATTGCAGATCATGGAAACAAAATATACTGGGCTATGGATTTGGGTGGCTATAGTGGATTGGTCACCTTGTTATTATTATACCTGCTTCGTTGGTTTAGTGGTCGCGAGTGTTCGATTCCAGTGTCAGTAGCACGTTACAGGAACTGATGGACGCTGGTGATGGCGCCAAACAAGTGGCCGACTTCTGGACAGACTCTATTTAGATTGCTATCGACACGCTAAAAAGAAGAAAAAGTAGCACTGAGAAATTCCAGATAGGAAAACTCAAAACCCCCGGAAAGCCCGGAGCCTGAATTAGGACTTAAGCATAACTGGCGAAATGTGGGTGTACTATAGATACACCTCTGCCCAACCCTTCGGGGTATACAGGCGTGATGTTAAGTTATGTAATTTTATTTACATTTGTATCGGTATCTACAACGCCACATGAACAACGCGTCATACGACGTCACGCAAATCCTGCATCTCGCAAGCAGAGTTTACCGCGCAATTAACATACATACAAACTGCCCGACATCAGTCGTGGGGCAGTTGCCCGCCAGACATAACACCCGTCTGGTTGGAGGATCCTCCCTTCTCTATAGAGGATGAGTAGAATTTACACCCACGGTTTTACAGAAATAATCAGCATAACTCTTTTTTTTTTTAATAAAATTATTTCGTTGTCCTCCTGGTTCTGACTCCGCCGTAATAATGTTAGTCTAATCTCTAGGTAAAGGGGTAATTTACACGATTAATTATTTCGAAACATTTTGTGTTTCTGCATAAGGTTTTCTTGTTGGCCGTTTGTTTTGCTTTAACATCGTTATCGATTATGGATTTCACGTTTTTATCGTCAACAGCAGCCTGTCACCCCTTAATGTAATTTGTTGTTTCATTTCGTCATTTTCGAATTTCCCAAATATCCAGAAACGTGCAAAAGAAATCAGTAATATGTGTTATATTAGGAAACTTTCTTCAGAAGCCAAGACTGTGTACGGAAACTATTCGTCTTCGTTCTGTTTTGATGTGTTGTGATTACATACATTTTAGCTTAGGAAGTTAGATTTCTGTTCAAGCTGCAAAATATTTCTTCCAAGACAGGTAGAAATATTTTTGTTTGTAGAAAATATAACTTTACACAAGAGACTATAGCTGCTTTTCCTGCACGGTGAAAATCGGCTGTCTGAATGGTAATTCGGCTAGGCTGCAGGTGACTAAAAACACCAGTTTCAAAATAGAGTATAGGGTTCGATTTTTGTCGTGCGGCGACAATTGACCGTGAAAATGCTCAGCCGCATGAAGGTCGACATTTTTATGCAAAATAAACTAGTCACCTGCGATTTTTATCGACCTGTGTAAATGCGATTTGGTACGCGACTAGCCGCACGGCGAAAACGACCTAGTGTAAATCCCCCATTATTGATTATAGAAAAGGCATAAAATACACTCATCAAATACTTATAAACATCACAAACGATGAATATCATTGTAATCTTATCGGTATCGTTATCGGGTTGATGAAGGATGGGGAGTAAGCAACTTACACAACAATCCCACTCAACGTTCACAGCTTGTGCAGAAACAGTATCACCAATACATTATCCCACCTTCCAATCAACGAAGCAACAATATATGACACATCAACGGATATAGGTAGTAATACGAACCCCAATTACTTACACCCACCCGGCAACAATATAACAACTAAGGTAGTACATAAATACTGCCTATATGTATATCGGGAGCTTTGCAATACTGAACCTGGAACCGACTATCGATATGACATATGTTCTCGTAAATTTGCAGGAAGCTGCAACTGAACAAGACGAGTACAGGGTTTACCTTCATAAAATCTGGTATCTAGCTTTATTGGCAGTGATTGCGAAGTTATGTGATGTTGGGAGGAACATGTGTGGATGGCAATAAATGCTTCATGTTGTGGACGGGTTTCCAGTTTTGCGGAAGCTGGTTCCAGCTCGTACAACTACAAATCATAATGCTTGTACATTCGGGTTTGGGACAGTAATTTCTGAGTATCGAGTATTTGAAGTATTTAGAGTAAATTACCGAGTGTTAGCAGTAAAACTATTGACCCTTACAGACGAAATATTGGTATAAAAGTTTCACCATCGAATATCCTTATGAAGTATTTATTTATTGGTCTACCAACGATTGTTTACACCAGTTATGGGCATAAAAAACTAGCCAAAACAGATAAACAATAGTGTACAATCACTTATAGGTAAACTCAGCATGCAAAACGAAAGTTGTACGTACGATAGAGAAAAAAATTAAAAGGAAACTACCCTAATTTATATCAACCACTAGTAGATATCCAAATTGTTACATGTAATTAAGATCCTGAAACAGAGAACAAAGAAAAAAAAACAAAAAGGTAAATTAATCCTTATCTAGGTTTTTCAAAGTCTTCGCTTTTAAACTGTATAGTGAGTCAAAGTGCAAGTCGATTAGATCGCTACATTCATTAATTATCTTGCTTAACCTCACGACAGGAAAACTAGCGCCGAAGACTGTTCGTCGTTCAATTTATAGTTCTGGGTTCTGGTGACGTAGCCGCTACGAGGCTGCTACTACAAATTACTTTCAAAGAGGAACACTAACAATGAGCATTGTATCTTTAATTGTGCAATGACCCAAAATAACGGGACTAGTGCATAATGTGCTGAATAGAACAGAACAGTTGTGCGTATGAATTCACAAACAATGCTTATACGACCCGTTCAATGCCAGAAAATGGTTATGTTGAACGCCACACACTCGTGTCAGCCTGTTCGCAATATAATTTGTGGGACAGCAAAAATGAATAATAAATGGTTTTATACTGTGTTGCTTGACAGCAAATAAGTGCCAATTTAAACTGTAGACTGTATTGATTGGTTCTCCATCCAATCGAGTAGCCAAGTATTATTATTATCAGTCGTTTGTGTCCCACTAGAGGGCAAAGGCCTTCCTTCCCCCTTCGCACTTATCCCTATCTACTACTGTTTGTGGCCAATCCTATAAAAAAGTCGAGTTCGTCCATCATCTCCTAGGCCTGCCGCGCTGGGTATGTATACAGGGTGCAAAAAGACCCATCACATAGCCGTCCACTACGCATTCTGTACATCAAACTAAGTATCATTGCACAAAAATAATTGCTGGGAAACGACTTTTATTTTTTGAGAAAAAAATTTGCTGTTTGCGGTAATGCGCAATGTTACACGCATAACATTATGCTTGTGGATTCATGCAACCGTACAGGGTAGAAACTTGTTTTCGTAACAAAACGTCAGTAAAATTTGGAACTTTGACCTTCAGTATCTCTGTAACCAGAAGGTTGGGTGGTATAGGACAGTATGGTACAGACGCCAGCACATTAAGCTACTACAATCTGTCGAATTTCTTTAATAGATTTTCAATTTTATCTCTGAATTATTAAGGCTCAAGGTTGATTGGGAAAATTTGACAGTTTCGGGTAGGTAGACCTGCTGGCGTCTGTACAGTACAAAAAAAAAGTTACAATGACGGGGAGTACAAGTGTCTCTCGGTTTCGTTAAGTGTCTTCTTGCACCCGTTATTTACCACGATAAAAGGAAATGCTTGTTAATAATACATCGAGAGTAAAATTTATTGAAGCAAGCAAATTAAGAGACGGAATGGTGTTGCCAAAATAATATTGTAAATTGACATATTTTTGCCGATTCCATTTTCACATCAATGCCTCGGCCTGTCTCTTGGGATGAGAGTTTTCATTACCGAAAACGAATGGTAATGAGGTTAAATTTAAATATTGGTTATTAAATTGAGTGTTGGCGATAGTTATTCCAGTAAAATTTTATGACTTAATTTTAACTTTTGAAGTATGTTTTGCTGAATGTTTACTAATTATATATTGCTATAAAATGCTAGAGACTTGCCAACCCATGACATTATTCCTATGAAACTTGATAACACGTACGCGTAATATGTTAATTTATGGCTTCTAAGAGACACATTCCTTGAGAGTTTGACAAGCGTTTCTGAAACGAAGCAATCTTGAATAGCACATACAAGATTTTAGTTACTCTATTTATTAATGAAAAAAAAAATGTACCTACCGTGTTCTTCATTTGTTATAATATTTTCAACCTGAATCCACGGACTAGTGAAAATAGTTTTTTTTTTTGTCGAATTCATTAACGAGCGTGGAATTGTAAAAGAACAGTGACAATCACTACAGACCCAACATTGTACAAAAAGTTCCATTATAATCATGGTTTTATTTATCTCAACGGCTTCTATAGCTTTCCCTGTTACTTCTCAAACCAAAGAGATTTAATAACAATATCCTACCTTTTCAGTTGCGAATGTTTGCGGTTATAAACCTCGAATTTTCTTTCTTACCTCCTTTTAATTTTCTCGTTTTATATCTTGCGGGGTATTAGGATATAATCTGATGGAAAATGATTACGTTTCCGCCCTTCCACCCTCGTAGAAAGTGGAATTTGGCGAAGGTTGAACAAAGAAATCCTTACGCCATTAAGCTCGTCATATCACCTTCCAATTTCTTTTTCTTCTTCATCCAAGTGTTTTCTTGGATCATTTTTGTCACCATTTGTTATTACCTAGTGAATTATGAGTAACAGTATCCTTTTGATAACATTTAAAAGAATTGTTTTCAGCTTAGATTTATATAATGTTTTACCTTGTGACTTTGCCTGTGTTTTTATGCAAGCTATTGAAGGTATTTCCTTATTCAACGAAATCAACGGATTGTCCTCAAGCTAAGTTTCATTGTCAGGCTTCTGGCCTGTTTCATATTTTCAGTTGATGTAGCTTTTTAATCGACGATAAAAAGGCGGTGATTCTTAAGTTGACATATATTTTTATCAACATTAATGGTCTCAGCGTACATTAACACTACAGCTCTCTAAGAACACCTTCATCGGAAGAATAGGTAATATGACAGCTTGTAGACAACTACAATCTATCATTTTGTCTATTTTTCCGTCGGTTTTATTCTATAGTAGTCATGCTACTTGTGCTGTGCTAAACTACAAAAGAAAATCTAGCAGTGTTCACTTGCTGCTAAAGTAATATCTTGTCAAAAGTGCTTCGAACATAAGCTTCACTATAAACATTTTTACACCTGTGCATCAGTATGTCACAGTCATGAAAACCGACAATCACAGTTCAGATTACTTGCTCCCGCGAGCGCTCTCAATGTAAATTTCAGTCATAAAGAATAATGATTTGTTCGCAGTAACTTTGTCACTGTCAACTTTATATGAAAAGTAGCGCTGTATAAAAGTTTACTCCTTGACTTCATAGGAAAGATGTTAGTACCCAATTTGCAGGTACTTACTGAAGGATAAAAGAGTAAATCCAGTTGAAAAGTTACAATGTAAGTTTTTTATTATGACAAGACATATTTTGTGAGGGGGTAATAGGGTCTGAAATATTAAAAAAAACTTATTTACAAAAAAAAAACAACCGACTTCCTTTTTTAGAAGTCGGTTAAAAATGTATAATTTCGCGAGTATAATCAAGTGGATAAGTACAAAAAGCGGTGGAATATGGATTCAGAGATACGAAGAGGGGCAGTTAACATCCACTTTGACTGAAACTTGTTGCGATGGTCAATCTAAGAGCATGCAATATAGGAAGAATTTCAACTTCAGAACCGATTTCCAATAACGGAGAACTAATTTCAGCAGTGAATCCGGAACTGTTAAACTATTTTATCACTTTGGCATTAGTTTGGCGATTCAGGATATGCTCAAACGTGAATTATATTAGTTAAGTAGCAGTGACCCGCGGTTTCACCCGCATAAGTGTTGATCCCGTGGGAATAGCGGGATAAAAAGTATCACGTGTGTTATTCTGAGGTATAAGCTACATTGCCGTAAAGTTTCATCAAAATCCATTCAGTAGTTTTTACGTGAAAGAGTAACAAACATCTATCCATCCTCACAAACTTTCGCGTTTATAATATTTTAATTAGGATATTAGAAACCCGAGTTTAGTATTGAAAACCAACACGCTGACGAGCTTTTAAATTGCCTATGAATAATACATTACAAACATTTACCAAAATCACAAGTCTACGATAAAACCGTAGGCATAACTGACGTCACACGGCGTCACCGCGTAACCAACCGTTATAATTGAATACTGAGCCGAAAGGGACAAAAAGAAACTCATTTGTGCCCGCCATGTTATGAGATTAAGCCGCGTGTTGTACATATACAACATGGAACAGACTCGTTGTTTTTCGTCCGAATGTGGGCCTCAAATTAACGTCAACTTGTTCGGTTTGTTTTTGATCGCACCAACATATTTGGTTAAAGGTGAATTGAATGAAATGGAAAACCTTTGAATGGGAACGGGAAATGTTGATATTTTTGTGAGAAATACAAATAACGATCACCAACTTGTGACCAATTTATTTATTTATTTGGACCACCAATTAAGTTTTTCGGCTGAAACGTATTCCATTTATTTTTATTTTAGGTACTTGAAAAGTGATTAAAAATCCTTCTTTATTTTTTGAAGCTCATTAGGAAAATGTAGGTAATGTTTTTTAAGCTAAATATTTACATATTATAACCCCACGATAGAAAAAATTAACGACTGAAGCAAAGTATACCCGATTCAGCGTCACTGAACCGAGTGTGGTGGTTCAGTTTCGATCACTGTTCAGAAAGAGCGTAAAATGCACCATCATAACTGAGATGAATCACGCATCTACCTTGATGCGGCAATATTCGCGTGTTACACCATGACTCGCTGATTTATTCAACGTTAAAAAAGTGTTGTAAACAGATACCTACGGAATAAAACCGCAAGTTGAATTTTCGGTTTGAATTTTCCCGTTAATAAAAAAATGGTGGTGTGGAAGTCCTCTGGTTCGGGTGTCAGTTTGGTTTTCATAACATCTGAGCCTTATTTTTATCATTTTTATTTGAAGATTATTTTTGGTTTTACCGTGAACAATTTTTCGTTAATTAGCGGTTTTCTAGAAGAGCAGTGCGGCGTCCGCACTGCTCTTCTCGCGTTACCGAATGACGTCTCTGACATGTAATTTTTTTAAAGTTGGTGTGTTTTTCTAGTAAGTGTTTATTATCACCGTAAAGTCAAACCCCGCTGCCATCATTTCCATGACAACAGTCACTGCGGCCTTTATGTGGCGGCTACCGCTCGTCGAGGAAACCATAGCTTTAAACACATTTCAATATATGGTAATACTATGAAGCGAACTATGTGTCTAGATTATTTGAATTGTGAAAACATCCACACAGTTTATAGATAGTCCATAGGACAGCCTAAGAATGCCTAGTTAACTCAACTTAGCTTATCGCAGCCCACTGCTGGACGTAGGCCTCTCCCATGCTGCGCCACAACACCCTGCCCTCCGTCTTCCCCATTCAGTCTGTCCCAGCCACCAGGACTCGTCTGCTTCACCGGCCATCAGTCCTTCGACAAACATGGCCATCTCACTGCCACTACAGCTTACTTACTCTGCAAGCTATGTCGGTAACTCCGGTTCTTTTCCGGACTTCGTTTCTGATTTTATCCTTCAAAGAAACTCCGAGCATAGCCCGCTCCATAGCGCGCTGAGCGACCTTAAATTGACTGCAAAGACATCTGTGAATGCCTAGTCATCATCATTATCAGCCTATAACAGTCCACTGCTGGATATAGGTCTTTCCCAGGTTGCGCCACAACACTCTGTCCTCCGCCTTCCGCACCCAGCCGATCGATTCTGTAAAAATGTCACCGTGAAAAGTTAGGTGAAGTGAGCTTAGAGAGAGCTGTCAATGGTGTTAATCCCTAGCATTAGTTGGAAAGACAGCTCACTTCACCTAAGTTTTCACGGTGAGATGGTTACAGAATTGCACTGCTGTACGTTCCAGCAACCTTACGAATGTCTAGTATGTAATTCTAATTGATAAGATGATTTCTTCTATCCATTTGTCAACATTTCCACGAATCATCCTGACTTAATTCTGTAAAAACAAGAGCGCTGAAATTCCCTGTACCCTTCAGAGCAAATACCCGGGAAGACAGCAGGGGTAACTAATTTTGTCTCTCCCTAGAGAAACCCCATGTTTACCACTTACCCCAATCAACAAACACAAGGGTACACTTTAATTACTAAACAATTAGAATGTCTCTACAGAATAGTATAACGTGGCACAAAATATGAAATACAAATTTCGGATAGTGTATCGAAAACTAAATTCATTAAAACTATTGCTTCGAACAAATGTTTTCAACTCGAAACTCCGCCTTCAACTACATTTTGATGTCGATAATCATTTTGCTACCATTTGGAGAGCTGCTCTCAATGTTACCAAAATGACGCATTTAACTTTTTCTGATTCCTTTAGAGTAAGAAAAATATCATTTACAAATTGAGAGTAGCTTTATCCTAGTGCACCATCAAAAAACTAAAACCGATTAAAAAGAAAGTAAGAAGTCTTGCATAGTTTTGTCGCTAGTTTTTAGTAAAGTAATGTTTAAAGAGTAGTGGTGACCCAGTAGAAACAGCTGTGGTCGTAGGTTCCAACCCAGGCCAGCAGTTTACTTTGTGTAAATTATTTCACCACCACTGCTCTTAAAACGGTGAAGTAAAACATCGTGAGGAAACCAGCATGACCTAGAACCTAATATTCGAAGTCATGTGACCTATACCAAACCGCACTGGGCCCGCGTGGTAGATTTCGGCCCAATCCCTCAGAGAAGAGACGTGTGTCCCAGTAGTGAGAACATTATGACTGATTATGCACTGGTTTAATAACTTTCCTTTTTAAATGGATTTTAATGATAAAACTGGTTTCAAGCTCAATGCCATCATTAAAACATGAATCTCCCTTTTAAAAATTAAATTCTAAGTATCTATCTACTTGTTTAGTGACTCTCTGCTCACCTCAACAAAGCCTTGTAAGTTGTTAACACATGCTGTTCCTTTAACTACCCAACAATGTACGTGAAAGTAGACTTAGTGTACTACCATCAAAACGGCCATAAGAAGTCGCAGTCACGAGCAAGCAGCAGCTAACTCCGTACAATGTACAGGATTTTAGCGGAGTTAAGCATGTTTTACCAAGTACTAAACGCTTTAGTTACTAAAAGTGTCTGGTCATAGTGTATTAGTGTAAGTTTTATGTTGAAAGTTGTACGGTGTACCTCCTCTCTGAAGTAATGACATTTTGCCCGCACTTAGTGACGCAAAATCTAGCGGATATGGTAACGCAATTTGTGAGCTTTGCCCGTGTGTTCCCGGGCTAAAAATGGGACACCCTACCTAAGTGTAGTGAGAGTTACCAAGGGACTATATTAGGCGTGTGGCAACGATATCCACAGCTGTTTACCTAGCTTTAAAAGGGTTGGGACCACTCGATTTTCTGACACTTTGAAACCTAATCTTTGCACTTATCGGTGGGATTTTAGCGAATTGTGTGTTTAATTAATGACATTAAATTGTGTTATAAATAAGATATTTTCCTAAGTGGCCTCTCCATTAGTAAAATCTAATTTAATTATTTTCTCTGTAAAACAGCTGAGTTACATAATATATTAGAATGTAGGTGTTAGTTTTGTATTTCACCAAAATAGCACTCAATTGTAGTCCAAATTTAAGTACAACAGAACTAACTGACGTAATAAGCACTGCTACTTGTTTATCTTTCAGTATAGCCTCAACATTACAGCTGGAGGCATTCCTGTTAATGTGTATCATTCGTCTGAAGTTTTCCACTTGACCTGCATTTGCCCAAGGGTTTTAATTAATTAATCCCTTTATTACTCTTTCATAATGTATGAGTTCTCTTTGAACAATTAGTCTTTGAGAACTTGATTCTTATTGTTAGCGAAGAGTTGTAATAGAAATATTACAAAATTCCTATTTTTCTTTACGGAGTGGAATATTGTTATTTTAATAATGTTCTTTGTAATGATGCGTATAAAATATATTGTCGAGTAAATAAAAGAGGGAACTAGGGAATTTATTTCTTTCCTAGTATCTACTCTTAGTATTATTAATATTGTATTACATTAATTAACAATTTATTAAAGAAAATGTCGCTGTCGAAATTAATTCCCTCAGTCAGGTCTTAGGGGCCTCGGCAAGTTGCAATTGCTTTCAAAGCGTTTCGTATTTCTACAACGACTTTCAACAGGATTGTCATAAGCTTTTCGGTAGCATATTTTGTTATTGTACCTCTGATTTTACAACACTGACCAAATCACAGTGATCTTTATTCTCATTCTAATAAGGTTGCTGCCACTGGCGAGTCTGTCAAAATCATTGTTATCTTTAGTGTCGTTATGATAAGGTAGCGGTTAGGTTACTGCTGTCAGAAGTAAAATAATTGTGAACAGACTGTAATAGAATGTTCACTTCGACTAGGTCCTCTGGTGTGCCTGAAAAAGTGTATACCTAGTAAAAACAATTTTCTCCTCACAGATGCATCCGAGGCGACTACTTGAAGGTATACTCCGAAGGGGGCGTCCATGGACCAGGGCCGCCCGGTGTCAACGAGTACTCCGCCTGGTCTAGGGTCCTATGCGGCAGCCGAGCTGATGCACCACCAGCTCTCTACTCCCATGGACCACTGTTAGTCTTAGAAATGCATACTGGAGCCAAAGCAACCAATGCCACGGGTTTCGTTGGGAACTACAGGTTTATAGATAGAAGTAAGTCAGTTTCTAATAAATTGAAGTTGTATACAATATTAACTATACATACATTGATGGATAACTAGTACATTCGGCCGCATGTCAGTTCTAATACTTTCACGTTAAGCTGGCCTAGTGTAGTACGAAGTTTCAATACAATACGAGGTCAGGTTATACTTATACTGGTTTCGTTACCACTGGCGTGTGGTCGACTGTACCTAAATCTATACTAACAATAATAAAGCTGAAGAGTTTGTTTGTTCGAACGTGCTAATCTCTGGAACTACTAAGTCGGATTTAAGAAATTATTCATTAAAATGAGTGAATAAACTAAATTCTCGCATTAAATTATATGTATTAATAGCCTTGCTCTTAGTACAAATATTCAGTATAAAACCAAGTCAGAAAACACTGGAGTCAATAATGAGTCAAACAGTTAAAACATTTACATAAAACTTCTTGCATTGTCATAGAACAAAAGTATTCGTTAATATACGTCTCATTTTATTCCTAACTTTGTTTGTTCGATCCATAAAGTTTTTACTCTGTGGTCATTAATTCTTATTACAGTCAATCTCTCTCGTCCTTGGCTGCCCGTCTCTGTCTGATCAAATCAGTGTCTGGTTTTGTTACATTAAAGATATCAATAAATTTTGTTAAAGCTACAATAGCTTGAGCAATGTTAGTACTAGGCAAATTAATGAAAGAAATTTCAAAGGGTTTATGAGTTTCATGAAAAATGTTTATAGCTTTATTACTGTAGCTTGTAGTTTTATAAGGTATAATTTTTTTTTTGCCCCACAATTTATCCTGTATCGTGGGTGCGTTTACAAACATTTAAACTCACATACACAAAGAGCCAAACCCGGAACAACTACTTGTAGGCCATACAAATATTTGTTCCGTGCGGGAATCGAACCCGCGACACGCAGCGCAGCAGTCAATCGCTTAACCACTGCGCCAACCGTGCCGTCAATTATTAATATTGTATTATATTGTTTGATTGCATTAAGAGATTAAGTTAACGTCAATTCCCTTAAAAGGCTACACCATTCATGTAACAAACACTGAGCTAGGTAATACTCTTGTAAGCAAAATGTATTAGTCTATCAGATATAATCATTTGCCTAGCCCTTTCCTAACTATGTTAGAGACGGCTTCTAGTCTAAGAGGATGCAGCTGAATACATGTATTTTATATGAAGCATCTGACCTCCACAACCCAGTAACTGGGTAATACGATACTCCATAGGAAGACTGGTTTTCAGACTTTCGGGCTTCTGATGACCCGTAACAACTGCCAAAGATCCACGAATGACAGCCGAGAGCTTAACGTGATTTCCAAGACTCAGAGGTATTTTAATTACAGATGGTCACCCTTCCACAGACTAAACGCGCCAAGTGTAGCTTAACCTGATTGATCGACCCGTGCGACTGTTATTACTTAGCCAGCAGATATCACCCTACAAAAGACTTAACCCGACACAAAACACGAAACAAACAAACATTTCACTCACGTAACAGATCGACTTCCATTCATCGATTTCTAAAGTTTTCCAATTTATAAAACTTGTATCTCGTTTCCTAGGAAATTTCGAGACAGACGGTGTACAAGTAGTCGATACGTGGTGTGATTACGTCTTCCACTCGCAGCCGAACAGACCCGCTCATGGAAGGCTGTATAGCCCCAGATATCCATCGAGTTACCCCAGCAATGTGAGGTGTACTTATCACTTTAGCGCCAGGTGAGTTTGAAGTTTACACATGCAGTTGAAAGTTGCGTTTTCGAACATTGTTTTGTGCAGAAGATAGGCATTTCTTGTACAGGGTGGCAGGGACATCGACGCGCAACAGGTTACCATGGATTCAGCACATGGTTCTGGACCCATTGTGTAGAAATTTTTCGTCGGTTATTTTAAAAAATTGCTGTTATATACATGGCATGGTTCATATAGCACGGTTTGTAAAGATTATTATTTTTTAAGTGTATTCCGTGGGCAATGTTGTTGGTTACACATTTGGCAGTATCTTTTTGTCTTTCTTCTTTTCCCTAATAAATACAATAAAATACATTTTGACCTGGATACATTCTGACCGGCACTTTTCCATGAAACAGCTATTTTTTGTTTATAACCGACTAAAAGTTGTTATGCTAGGGGTTCTGGAATCATGTGCTGAATTCATGGTTAGAGTTTGCGCGTCGATGTTGCTGCCACCCTGTATATTGTTAAATATTTGCTGTGAGTAATATGTTGTGATGTACGGCCAAGATCTATAAACGTAACTTGCTTTCGTTTAGACATGTTCCCGTCGTGTAAGTACTTGCACTTGTAGTTTGATAGTTGTGCGACAGTGACATAAATAACGCTTACAATACATGCTATGTGACGTTTATGAATCTCGGCCTAAGCATCACGGTAATAAATTATTGTAAACAATAGACTTTGTATTCCAATTTTATGAATAGATAGTCTGAAAAGCCAAATACGAATATTTTCTAATAATCAACTGCTCCAATAAACTTCTCCATTTACAAAGAAAAGTTGACAAAACTTTCCTTCAAAGTCGGAGCTATTAAGTCACAAGTCAAGTGCTTCCGAAAATCTGATTCTCTCTCTAACATTTGTAAGTACTTTAATACTCGGCATTCTTACTGTTTTAGGCACAACGAGCGAATCAAGTTAGTTTTCGAAGAGTCGTTCCTTCAGAAAGGCGACGAGAGGTATTTAGAAGTTCACTTCTTTAGTAACACCATAGAATAGACAGGTACAGAAGGTCGGCTCCATACAACTGACGAAAAGCAAGCGCACGCAATATAGACGCGTATACTCCGTCCAAAAGTATCTGATAA
Source organism: Apamea epomidion (assembly GCA_947507525.1). NCBI lineage: Eukaryota > Metazoa > Arthropoda > Insecta > Lepidoptera > Noctuidae > Apamea > Apamea epomidion. The sequence goes on along the minus strand of OX382238.1, from coordinate 7,027,753 downwards.
AAATGTAAACATATGGATCAGAAAGGGTAGCTGTGGATGCGAATTTGTAGTGCCACTTACAAATTGAGTGCTTAAATTTGATTGATCCTAATTTTAGATCATATTATGGCTGATTTTTCAATCGACAGGTATTTTTTATTCGTCGAATAAATTTGACGTCTGACAGGTTTTGTATGGAAGAACTGTCAAACATTCAAAATTATTCCTCAGTCAAAATTATTTAAATATAAATCAAATACAATTACAATGTATGAGATATAAAGTTGAAACCTTCTAAATACATATGAATGTGTTACCAATTCCCTAAATTTTTATTGCTTAAAAATTTAACTTGAACAGGGTTTGTTTACACTTTCATCAAATACTTTTGGAACAGACATTATCTCAACGAATGTCAGTCACAGTGTGCACTTTCCCTAGACGTAAACACATGTCTACGAGTATGTGTGCGTGCGTTTTAACTCGTCGTATGGAGCCGTCCTTCTGTACCCTATATATTCTGTGGTACCTAATACGTCCTTTGACTTTTTGGTGTTATAACTTTTCCACTTTTCAGTTGCCTCAATCGTGCTGACATAATAAAAGTGTTCGATGGACGGACTTCGGCGGCGCCGGTTCTAGCAATGCTTTGCAACGAAATCGTAGGTACGAATTACTTTGGATCGCTGTGAAAGGATCTTTGATTTCTTTTAGTATATTTTTATCTTGTGTGGTAGAAGAAAATATATCGGTGTTTGAGATACTCATGCTAAACTGACACTGTTTTAGTACAGGAAAAACATGTTTTCCTTCATCAACAGAAATTGAGCAATAATTAGAATTGTTGGTTTTCTTATGTTTTTTTTTACCCTATATTGTGTCCTAATGCTGGACAAAGACCTCCCCTTTTTCCTTCCAAACCTCCCTGTCTTGTGCGATCTCTGACCACGTTAGCTCTACAAACCTTATCAATCGGACGATTGGTAAGGTTTTCGGTTCACCACGGCGAAGGTGGACACCTTTGCCGTGGTCTACCTCGGCCTCCCTCAGAGTAGAATAGTTTGTTTAATTATTCCCAATTTTTGTTCAGGTTATGAGATATTATCAACGGGACCAGATTTATTGGTACAATTCACGGCAAACTCCAACATACCGGGCCAAGGATTCAAAGCAAGATACCAGTTCCAAATGGAGGACGACCCAAACGCAGGTTTAGTAAGCATGTCATAACAAATGGTCTCATCAGCTGATGTTATTATGGTTCAAAATTGGAAATCAGCCTTGTCTTGTGTGTAATGATGATAACTTCGAGCAGACAGTGTTTAGAATGCTGTTATGCTCTTTTGCGGTTCTGTTACTTGTCTATTATAGGTATGATACCTACCTACATAACGGTGGACAAATGTTTTAAGGGACCGTCGATATTATAATGCTTTAAAAGCTTCAATTATATATATATAACACAAACGTTGTGTATGGGGTGCTAAACATTTCTTGGGGTCGGTATAATTCGTCACAGTGAGTCGGCAAAAGTTAATAACGTTACATTTTGCCGTTCGACTATGCCAAATCATGCTCATTCAAATAAATGTGGCACGCATTAGACAAAGTTTAAGGCAAATAATAGTTGACTGGGCCCGACAGGGCCGAAGCCTGCCGGGGTAGCGGGATCGTCCGAAAGGGTTACCGCTGCCCTGGTACATTAAGGGCTAGGGAAGGAACACGGGTGGGTTTTAGTCAGTAAGAGTCTGACACTCCCTTCTGCTCCACCCAGAGCGGGAGGGGTCATTTATTGATTTCACATCCTCAAAAAAAAAAAAAAAAGGCAAATTTGAAGTACAAAAATATAACCTTCCATTTCTTGTCTTGTTTATTATAGAATAACCATTTCCTTTATAAAAGCGAAAGCTGTCGCTGAATAGCCTTTGCTATTTTGTTTAAAACCGTTACCATTTAATACAGTGAACCACAATAATCTCCTCTTTCTTAACAGATGGGGATATTAATAAGAAATCAAGTACAACGGAGGCAATATCCGTCTTAGGACCGGCTGTAAGCGCCGCCAGTAAGTACTTGGAATAAGGTCGCCATTTAAAAACAGAAAGTTTGCGTTTTTGTAAACAAAATCACCTCATAGATTATTAGGAGTGTCATCTTTGTGTGAGATGCTTTGTGGACGGGTCTGGGCTTAAACATTTTACTAATAAAGACGATGTGTTAACTAGACTAAATTAAAAGGCTGAGTTACATTTCCATTAGAAAGGTAGTGAATTAAGTCCCTAACATCGTTTGTACTGAAATTTGACGTCTATACGTGACATAATCAAAAACTGTCAGTTTTGGACTGATTGTACCTACACACCTTGCTACTTGAACTAAACTCGCTACTTAACTAATGCAAATTTTGATCATGGCTTTGTTCATTTAGGTACTTAATTAAAAGAGATAAATGACGAATAAATACTTTTCACTCGTGCATTTTTTCCATGACGTATTGTATCTGAACAGAAGGCCAATTCCCGTAATTGAAAACGTTCAAAATGTAGTTACAATCTCATATCAGCGACAATCAATGTAAAAAATATAGGCTAATTAGAGGTATTTTTGACAAATTGAGACTGAGATCAGACTGTAAATGTCCTCAAAATTACGAGAATTTCCCAAATACCAATTGAATTAAAGTCAAGATGAACCCAACAACGCAACTTTTAAAGAATAATTTTGCTATCAAGCAACTGAACAGAGCTTCCAAGATTCAATTGGCTTTAGTTAATGACGTAACGACTTCTACAGCTCCACACGTGCCAATGACTTTCAAAAGGTAGAGCTTAACTCTTCTATTGAGCTTATCTCAAATATGTTTGGTTCATAGAATCGTGCCAAATTGCTTGAGAATTTATTAATAGGAAGGAGGAAGCATAAGACTTACTTTATGTAGCAGACAAGAGGATAAGAATTTCTAGTGGTTTCAGAGAGAAATGGGATTTAATAGTCGTTAGAATAGAATTTTTCTGTTTGAACTTTCTATTCTCATCAATGTGTTTCCATAAGCAGGGGTGCCAAATGTGGCGAAAATGATATAGAAAATGTCTATATTTCACTTAAATGAAATTGTAAAAGAAGACATTTTTTATTTATCAGTCGCAATTGGCTTTTATATTTAGAAATATTACAATAATTTATGATCCAAAGCAAAATTCTCGTTACATTTTGACAACATAAATAATTTATCACACAAATAAATCTATTCAAAATGTACGAAGCATCTCACGCATAATACTCCGCAAATGTACGTCTAACATCACTCACTCCATTCCATATATTATTATGAACAGTATTTACTAATGTATGCATTCCATTAGTGACGTGACACCTTCATTTCAGCGTCATCCTGCCATCAAGTATTCAGCAGTGATAAGAGCAAGACCGGTAAATTGACTTCACTTCTCTACCCGGCCCCATACCCGCAGAAAACGCAATGTCATTACGACTTTCTAGCCCGAGGGAGGGAAAGAATCAGGCTGGTATTTGAAGACTTCAGCTTGCAGCGAATAACAGAGAATATCATAGAGTGAGTTTTTAACGTGGCTGCTGAACCACTTATATTTTTTTTCATAGAATAGAACAACTTACTTATAGTCATGCTTAGGTATTTTGGAAGTGTTTTAGTATTGGAACTCTCACTATGGTTTTACAAAGCTTGCTGCATAAATCAAGTCGTCCATTAGTCGGGTGTATTTTGGACTCTGGACAGTTAGTTGTACTATCAACCTTGCTGATTGACTATGTATAATGTGTCACGTTTTTCTCGTATTATAATTTGTATCGACACAGAAGGAAATATTGAAAGCCTTGGTAGTGTTTGTCTTTCAGATGAGCACGGCATTTTTTCGTAAAACTTTTTTTTTAATTCAACAACAAAACAGAATAACAATATTACTTTGACAAAACAAAATGGACAAGTATAAAGAACGAAAACAAAGCACTCGAAGCGATATCGAATAAGCAAATTTACTTTGTTACAGTTGCGAAAGTATGGATTCTCTCGACGTATTTTTGTATGTAGACGGTCGTCTCGAAAAGATGGCATCATTTTGCGGCAACGATATACCGAAGCCAATAATGTCGAATGGACCCAAGTTATCTATCGAGTTCCGTGGAATATACTCATCAAGACATAGCAGGGGGTTTAAGATATCATACTCCTTTGTTGAAGGTACGTACTTCTTATTTGTCTTATCTTAATTTCGTATGTGTGGTCATGCCTTTGTTTTATTGTGATCGATTGATATCAATTTGTACTTCTTCGGTGTTTGATGTTTACCTGTCTGTAACTACTTCTCTTTTATTTGGAAAATAAAAATGAGTAGAAGACATCTCCATTACAGTACCTCGTAAAAGTTTGTGCTTAGTATTTATAGAATTTGAATCGCAATTACTTAGCTATAGGATAAGGTTTTGATAATAGTATTAGCAAAATATGCTATCCACAATTTAAAAGCAGTACTTACAATAAAATTGTCAAGGAACGAATATATTGTGTGTGATCGAATATATGAAGCTACTTTTTGATGGCATCTATCATAAAACCATTGCTTACTTTGTCATTCCTTTCTAACACATGATTTTAACCACATTTTCAACGTGTTTGAAAATCTTTTGTCATTTCCACATTGGAATTCTGAGCACCACGTATTCCTACCTCATCATTCTTGATGCCGTCCGCGCGTAATTCCTCATATTTTTCTGAATGTTCGCATTTCAAACATGGTGACGTTGCGTTTTTGTTTTTTTATATTAATATAGGAGCTAGAAACTTTAATATGAGATTTTTTGTAGAGAGTTGTTTTCTGTTTTAATGATGTAGGATTTAGATACACAGATAACATAACCTCACAGATGATGCAAAATGGAAATAGAATATCTGAAAATTAAACTGCACACATCATAAATTAGTACCCAAAAGTATCGCTATTCCGGAAAGCCTCAATTACGCCAAAATCCACGGACACCAAAAAACAAAAGTAAAAAGTTTTTGACTTTCAGATTACGGGATCGCAACGGGGAGCCAACTTTTAGAATTTCCATGTGCCTTCGTATTTAATAGCAGTGAGAGGGGGAGGGGGGTGGTGACGTCACCAAACCACCCTGGCCTCTATCCAAGGGACACAGAGTGCAATTACTTCTTCTACGGCTACGAAAACGAGAGAGTACATTTACATTTCACTTATTTCGACGTCGAAGGTGTGGTTCCGTAAGTAATTCATTTGAATACTATTAAGTTTAGAAAAGTCTTTCGTAAAGTAGCTTTCGTCACCAGCGGAGTGCGGTTGGTACTTGATAAGGGTTATTTTGCCAAAATTGGCTTCGTTTAGGGAAGGTATTAGTGATAAAATATGCCTAATCTCTCGTGATCTAGGTTGGACGTAACAAGGACTTTAGTAAAGTGACGATTTTGATTTTGTTCTAAAATGTTTGATGCTCCCTTTGTTTAAATAAAAGATCAATACTAAGAGACTGAAAAGTGTAATAGAAGTATCTCAAAGTAAATTAAAGTGAATGTTTCTATCATTTTGTAAACAGCTGTCTTTTTGCTAAGCTTTGAAGTAAATAAAAATTCTAATATTTTTTTCAATTTTAGGTGTGAAGCAGTATCAGCCAGTGACTACGTCCAGTTTTACAGTCAAATGATCGAATCACAAAGCCACAGGCACTGTGGTCAACTAAAAGAGCTCCAAGTGACGTCAGAGAAGAATTTTCTAAGAATAACCTTCAAATCCAATGACAGACTAGACGCAACAGGATTTAAAGCAAACTACTTATTTCTAAGAGACTCCGAAATGCATAGTATAACTATGCCAAATTCTATAGATAAAGGTTTGTGTTCTATTTTACATATAGCTTTAAGAGTAGGAAAGACTAAAAAAACGTTGGATGATTTGTGTGAATGATGATATGACTTGAAAAACGGCTACTACTGAGATGGCGGCTACAAGAATAGAAGTATGAAAGGAAGGGATAATGAGGTTGTGAACAGGAGAATGAGGAAAGAGAAGAGTGAAGCGATAATTTGCCGATAAAGGCACTTTTGCCCATGTTGTCAAGCGAGGGAGAGCAGTAGCCAATGAACTATAAGGTTCAAAACGCAACGCCATTGATTGTCCAATGGCAGTCGTTTCATTTCCTTGCACACCCTACAAATTCAGAACGCGTATTATTCCATCGACTCCGTGTACAGTTCCGTAGTGTTTACTTATGATTAAGTTAGTTTGCTAGTTTGGAGTCCAACCTTGAAGACACTTCGGTTTTCCTTTAGGATACGGAGCGTCATTCCAAGGTGGTGTTTTTGTTGTATCAAGTTCTAGATTTACTTGCGAAGTTTAGCTACGTTTAGGTGGATGGGTATCTAATTCTACATTGGCAGTATACAGGGTGGCAGGGTCATCAACGTGCAACCTGTTACCATTTATTAGAACACGATTCTGAATTGCTGTCATACATTTTGACCGCATAGATATTGCACTTTTCTATGAAACAGCTGATTTTATTTTTGATAACCGACGAAAAATTTCTACGCTAGAATCATGTGCTAAATTCATGGTTACAGTTTGCGAGTCGATGTCCCTGCCACCCTATATAAAAATGCGGTGCTGGTTGTACCTATCAGCTTAATAACTAATTTTAGGAAGGGAACATTTTATGTCCTCTAAAATATGGCCTTGAAATTATTTAACAGCAGTAAAGTGTCCGGAGTAAGTAATAATTTAGGACTCTTTTAACAACTTTTTAACTGTTGTTTGAGCGACTGTTTAACATTGTACGTAGCTTGAAATCAGTTAGAGTGTATTACACTTTTCAAACTTAATGGTGACCAGAATTTTCTTGTCGTTTAGTTAAAATAATATTATCTCTCAAACAATCTGACTACTATTTACATATTTTAATATATCTTCATATTATATATTTATGATCTCCAACAGATTTTTTATTGTTTTTCTATTATAAAACCTACCTAAAATTAACCACAAAATCTAGTGCCATAATTACATGTAAATTCATATCAATGTCCCATCCGAATCTCGTTGACTACCAGCTACGTTTAAACCTATTTCTCTAAAACTTCTAATCTGATGACGTTCGGCCACTACCGCATGTAATCCGTCTCTCGAATGCTATAGCTTTTCAGTTCCATTCAAATCATGTCCATTGTGTTCACGTTCCTCTAACAATAAAGACGTGTGAATTTACTTTCCGGACCAACAAGAGAATTTTAAATGCCAAATTAAAGCTCAGTTAGCGTAGTGTATGTTTATTTTTGGATCTGTATCTTGATTCTTATTATTACTCAGCATAATCCTAGATTTTTTTTAAATTTATGTTCGGGATGCCTTCTGATCTGTGTGAACCATTTGGCATTTTTATTTTCTTCCAGTTGTGGAAGAAAATAAAAATATAATACACTGTTAGTTTTCAGATGTTTCGTTTAGGTACAGTAGTAGACCTGTTTTTAAGTTGAATATTACGCATGACTCTCCAGTCCATTAATGTGGTCTATTTGAGGGATAGGTGAGTTTATTAATTAATACAGCCAGAACTAAGCACTTGTCACAATCCCAACGCTTAGGTAAATCCTCTTAGCTGCGGGTAAATGGGACAGGATTAAAGGGATATATAGGGTAATGATTGCAAAATGAATTGGGGACCATGCAACAAAATTAATGAATTTAGAAATGGCGGCGGTATTAAGAGCGAGGAAATTGCGACTTTGATTGCGAAACACCGATCTAGTTGAAACATTGGCTTTGCAAACGTGTTTCGATACAATAAAGGATCAGTAATACTATATAATAAGTCGAGCCGTGCATGTGTAACTATCCACTACCACCCATCCATTGAGACCCCTTCCTACTTCTGAAAGCCGTTAAACCGTTTATCTCGGCTGTAATTCGTAGATCTTTGAAAGTCGTTAAGAAGTCTGACAACCAGTCCAACCAAAGGTATTGGAGGTCAGAAGGGCTGTTGCTCCTGGTGTTGGTATTCAGCTGCATCCGGTTAGACTGGTAGTCAACCCCAACATAGTTGGAAAAGGTTAGGCAAATTGAAAGGATCAGTAATAATTCTGAATTGCAATACGATTTCGATTACGGTTATAGCTATTTCAATTAGAACATCACTGTTATTAGTACTGTTATAGGTAGAAACTATTAGTAGTTAGAAGTCAATGTCCAGTTAAAGCGTATTCCTAACAAAGACGTATTCTATGAACAATAATATCTAATTAATTCTACTATTGTTTCAGGTGCCACGTGCTACACATCAAAATTCCTAATATTTGTATGTTTGTGCAAAGTCATTTGGAATATCAGATAGTGATAATAACAACTACTTTGTACCATCGAAGAGAAATTATCGAATAAAAATATCAATGTTACTATGGGTTGTTTTAATGTAATCAAAGCCTACGCCTTCGTTACTAGCACCCCTTAATGTATTTCAAATTGGAGAGGCACATAAGGAAACTAATGATGATGACGGTGACTTTTATATGATATTTGTACTATGCGAGTCTATATAGACTCAGCATAGTACACACATTATGTTGGATTACGAGTATTATTATATATAATACTCGTAACCCAACATAATGTTGGACTTTTTGAATGTTGAAACTTTGGTAAACTTTAGAACTAACCTTCGACCCTGTGATATTATGTAAATAAATGTAGTGAACAAGTGTCCCAATCTATCCCGGTGGCGACTACTAAATACCAGAAACCCACACACAACACAACACAGAAAATTTTAGCTCTCGTCAAGTGAGCAAAACACCACGCCAATACTCATTTACATCATGGAGGAGAATCCTACTAAAGTACTATTATCACAGTCATACCGACAACCAGGCTCATCATTGAAATGTGTAAGCCGGAATAACTTTGGGTATCCCTTCAAAGGATTCCTCCAAGGACTCCAAGGGTGATAGACGTGTAACAAATAGTGACATACAAACATAAATAAGGTCAAAAAACGAATATCATTAACATCCACGTCACGCAGAAATCGAGAGACGATTTTAAGACCCTCTTAACAAAAAATTAATGAATATTTCTCTGAGAGTTTTGGCCCTAGGAAAACTGCCAGAAAAGAAAGTGAAACGGGCTTAGTTTACAAAAATTTTATGAAGTTTTGGAGTAATTTATAAAAAGTTCTGAAATATAATTGGGTAGATTAGATTTTTTCATGATAAAACATAACCTGATTTCAGTATCTAATCCCCAGTCACATAAGTCTCTGTTCCCATTATTCTGTATGCCACATTCATGTTTGTATTCTTTCGAAATTACTTTACAAAACAAATAAGTATGAAAAAATCAATACAATCACTTTGATGTAATAAAACTTTATTCGTGGCTTAATAATAAAAGCCACGGGGCTCGTTCGAAGGTTAAGCTGCGCTTGCCGCGATCGTTTCGTAGAAGGGACCATCCATTACATTTCGAGACCCCTCCGAGCCTCGGCAAACACGTTAAGCAGTTGGCCCGGCGGTCATTGGTAGGTCTTAGTCAGGCTACAAAGGTAGTCAGAAGCCCAATAATTTGACAACCAGTCTTACTAAGGGGTATTGTGTTACCCAGTAACTGGGTTGTGGGAGTCACATAGGCAGTCGCTCCATGTAAAATACCGGTATTCAGCTGCATCCGGAAGCCGACCCCAACATAGTTAGGAAAAGGCTAGGCAGATTTATTTTGAGAACTTCATTTATAATTCCTTTTGAAGTCACAAAGGCGATAAACTAAAATCATACTATAAACTTCCACGAAACTATTGGTTATTGGTTTTGCATAGTAATCACTTGTTTTTGGAATGTCTCAGCTCAATGCCTGAGGGGGCAATTCTCGTAATTTTAAGAACGTTCACAGTCTGATCTCATTTTCAATCTGTCAAAAAATACTTCTAATTTCCCTACATTTTGACCAGTTTTTGACATTTGTTTGTCGCCGAGATGAGATTGCGACTAGATTTTGAACGTTTTAAATTACGAGAATTGGCCTTCTGGTCTATTGAGAATTTCAAATATGATATCCAATGACTGAACATTGACTGTAGCAGCTTTTGTTCGAGAAGTCTCAACTTAATAGGAATTGTAAAGGCGAATGAAGTAAGAACCAGCTCTACAATATTATTATTTCATGTTTGCGTTCAAATTACTAAGTATTAAGTTCCAGTGGGTTTTGATTTCAAAGTAAGAATGAATGTCTAGCAGCCATTGAAAGAGCTGCCAGTATTTTTTAAGGAAGATATTTTATGGGTAGATGGACTGTGTGAAAGATGATATGGGTAGAAAGGGGATAAGTACTGAGACGACGACTAATAGAGAAGTATGGAAGAAGAAGAAGACTTGTTGCCCCGACCCCAAATAAATTTGGATAAGGGCGGGAGAATGATTATGATATTGAGGGGTCCGCAACATCATTCTCTTGCCTTGAAAATGGTAGATAAAAGATCGATCAACATTTTGTTGTATGTGGCGATTCTAATCGATATTCTATTGTACAGACACCAGCAGGTCAAGCTACCCGAAACTGTCAAATTTTCCCAATCAACCTTGGACCTTAATGCTTTAGCGATAACGTCGAAAATCTATTAAAGAAATTTGACAGATTGTAGTAGCTCGATGTACAGACGCCAGTGCGTCTGTACATATTATAAGGTAGATTTCCGAAAGAAAAATAAGGCAAAGACCACACTGAAAAAATGTAACTCAAATAACGAACTGACAAGAATTGCCAGAATATATGCCTCACTTTAGGTTTAATAACTATTCCCAAAACTGGCGTATAATTAAGTAAACCTAAGTTAGTATTCATCCAACTATGAACGACCTTTAAAACAAAACGCTGGCGGCGAAACAGGACCTTTGGCCAGCACATAGACTTCAAAGTTTGCATATAATTATGCTGGACATTTGAGCAACATTTTGAGGAACTGCGGACTAAGGGCTTATGCATAATGGAAGAGGTGGATCCATTATTCGTTAGCGTAAGCGGGGTAGATGAACTGTTACGAATAACTTCGAAGATTTATGTGGTTTTCTCGCATGTGCAGCTGTTGCTAGCTGTATATTAAAGATCTTATGAAATGTTAATGTTAGCTTTTCAGTCCTGAAGGCCAATCCTCGTAACTTAAAACGTTCATAATCTAGTCGCAGTCTCATCTCAGCGACAAACAAATGTCAACAACTTGTCAAAATGTATGGAAATTAGAGGTATTTTTGACAATTGAGACGTGAGATCAGACTGTAAATGTTCTTAAAATTACGAGAATTGCCCCTCTGATATAAGCACAGAACTTGATTGACTGCCTCGTTGGTGTAGTAGTCGCAAGCGCTACTGTCGTGCACGAGGTCCTGGGTTCGATTCCTGGTTCGGGCAAAGCTTTATTGGGTTTTTCCATCTGGAATATCTCAGTAAAAGCCCGGAGCCTGGATTTGTGACTGATTGATGGTAATAGGCACGCCCACTATTATCTTTTCTTTTCTTTCTTCTTTTTTTTTAAAACATTGCCCCACACTAGGAATTTGTCCTGTATCGTGGGTGCGTTTACAAACATTTAAACTCACATACACTAACAGCCAGACCCGGACCAACTACTTGTAGGCCATACAAATATTTGTTCCATGCGGGAATCGAACCCGCGACACGCTGCGCAGCAGTCAATCGCTTAACTACTGCGCCAACCGTGCCGTCAATTATATGGGACTAAAACATAACTGATGAAACGTAAGTGCACTATAGCTACACCGCCATTAGGCCTAAACCTTCAGGGGATACAGGCGTAATGGTATGTTAGGTTATGTAACTTGATTTAATTAATATAAACTTGGCTTGCTCAGATATGAGTGAACACCAAAATGGCTAGTTTGAGAATCAGCAAACGTACGTAGTGTGGGATGCCCCAGGTGGAACGACGATCTTGGCAGCATCGCTGCTAGCAGCAGGATGAGAGAAGCCTTGCAATTGGAGAGACCTATATCCAGCAATGGACTGCAATGGGCTTACGTTGATGATAATTATCGGGTGATAAGACTAGGCTGAGCCTAGTGTGAGCAGTGGTAACCCGTAATATGTGACATCCACTAACCCGCACTGTGCCCGCGTGGGTTACGCCCCACTCCCTCTCACAGAGGATTGGGTCCCTGCAGTGGGAACATCATATGCTAATTATGCTAAGGCTAGTCTTGGTAATTATGACAATGCCAGATCAGTCGAGTACTCATTATACAAATGTTAACCGCTTTTGCCAAACTTCATATGCTGGGTTTAAATATCAGATCGAGATAATCGCTTCATTCTAGTACCTACTGTAGGGTACAATTTTTGTTGTAGTAGTCCTTGTCATTGTTATAAACAGGCTCATCCAAATCATCTCTTATAGCATGTACTTTGAATTCAACGGGTACATTATATTGTAGCTATCGCAGAACCATTTCAAGCCGTGATATAGTAGATTAGTCTAATAAGATATTCCTAGTAAGATAGTTATGAATTTTGCTTTCATATTATGGTATATAGCTATATCCCTAGGGATATAACTATATTACGGCTTTTTTTTTTTGAGGATGGGAAATCATCAAATGACCCCTCCCGCTCTGGGTGGAGCAGATGGGAATGTCAGACTCTTACTGACTAAAACCCACCCGTGTTCCTTCCTTAGCCCTTTATGTACCAGGGCAGCGGTAACCCTTTCGGACGATCCCACTACCCCGGCAGGCTTCGGCCCTGTCGGGCCCCGTCAACTACGCTGACATCTCTTTGAGGCGCGCGTGGAACACATACACGCCGTCCGGCACGGGCCTGTTCCTGATCGGACGAAGAGCTACCCATTGTTCTCCGCCCGCAGGCCCGCGCCTACGGTGGCCGGGAGTCGTCACGCGGCTCCCGACGCCCGGAGCGTCTCCCGCGGCGGCTGAGGCGTGAGGATCTCTCCCTTGCCCATCCCGCCACCTCCTTCGCCAGCATAACTGCTTCGCAGAAGGAGGTGACCGCCTCCCACTCCCTCTCGGCCCGGACCATGGCTTGAACCAGGGCCGGACGCGAGAGGTCACCGCCGCTGCCGATCGCCTCTACGAGGACACGGCAGTGCTCTGCCCAAGCGGGGCAGATCTCCACCGTATGCACTATATCACGGCTTCAACCATCTTACTGCGACATAGCTACAACAACACACCTTTGACCTTCCGGATCATAATACAAACGTACTACTATAATAATAGCTCCGTCTTATGCGAAAACAAACCAAGCATGTACTATAAATAGAAGATAAAACACGAAGACAATAGAGGGATAAACTTTCATAAATCTATGCCTGAAGATGGACGGCGCCGCCGAAGCCAGGGCAGAAAGTGATGGCGAGAAGATCTGGACGCGTACCGCGAAGACTGGTTCGAGGTGGCGCGGGAAAAGAGTTCCTCGAAAGATTTGGGGAGGTCTTTGCCCAGTAGACGTACAGTTTAGGGTAAGAGATAAAAAAATTACAATACATGAAGAAGATGATACACGAAGACCAAAGAGGGCTAAACCTTCACAGATCTACGTTAACACCCGTTTTAATATACATTAAGTTTCTGGTTATTCTGGTTCCTAAAATTGCTGCGGCAAGATATTATGGTAATGTAATGAATCTTATGAACGACCCGAAACTTCGATTTGCAAGTTATAAAACGTTTCGATCTAGATTGAGTTTCAACTGAATTATTTAAAGGTATATAGTGTACAAGCTGCGCCCCGCGGTTTCAACCGCATAAGTTTCGATCCCGTGGGAATATCGGGATAAAAATTATCTTATGTGTGCCAAATTTCATCGAAATCCGTTCAGTAGTTTTGGCGTGAAAGAGTAACAAACATTCATCCATCCATCCATCCATACAAACTTTCACGTTTATAATATTAAGTAGGATGTATGTAGTGTGTAGATATCAATGACAGTACAATATAATATAGAAAATGAAACAACGTTTTTTGCTAGCTTATGTTGTGCCTTACTGCTGGATAAAAGCCATTCCATTTTTATGCGATCTCTGGCCATATTGGCTCCACAAACATAATTCGAAAGTCACACCACCTTCGCCGCGTTCTACTTCGACGGCGGTGTTCTCCATCAGGCGTCCAGTTAGTGACGATATTTTGTTAGAACTTAATAAAAAAATTGTAAGGACTTCTAGCTTAGGTTTAATGAAAAAAAATGGATAGTATAAAAGACCAAAAGATTTGTGTGACTACTTTTGCACGATTACGTTCCTTGTATTCCTGTTGTTCTCACTGCTATCTGGTGGGGCTAAAGGAAATGTGTTTATTTGCCTTCCCGTGCCCACCAAGATAACGGAAACAAATTTAATATTAATTCCCACTGGCCCCAACCCCTTGCCAATTCAATGCACAAGAAAAAGTCAAAAGAAATCAAAGATTATGATCAAACCAACAAACAATATGACAAAAGTAACCTTACACTTAAGCACAAGCAATCATAAAGCTATAAATAAAAGTAAATTAATATTTAGCGCGATGACGTATCCCTTTGGGCAACAAAATTTAATTAAAAAAATCTCTTTTCTGTCCATTATCGAATTTGGAGCATGAAATGCGTTGAAACTCAGTAGTATAAGTTTTAAGCTCACAGGGTGAAACTTTTAAATAATAATAATAATCACATGTTGCCCCCTTGTCGCTGCGACACTATGTGCTAGCGACCGTTTTTGAGGGCCCATTATTGAGTGTGCAAGTCACCCGCTGCCATTTCATCTGTGAATATTATAATTATCATTGGTCAGGCAGGGGATATAGACCTTACATAGGTAAAGGTAACCGATCCACTATTATAGCCACCTAAACCCATAGCCCAGTATATTTTATTTCCATGTTCTGCAATAGTCCTGTACCAACCGGGGGTTGTCCTTGGGTGCACTTGCATGGTGCATACCAGGGATAATCGTCGGTTGATGCCTCCTCATCATTTAGAATTGTGTAGAGGGCCTCTGCGAGTTGGCTTCGGCCCCTAGTACGCCTTTCAAAGGTCCGGGACCCCAGGGTCCCGAGATATGTCAAAGACAACTAAAATAATAATCATTTATTTATCCAGATCATACAATCCAATTTGTTAGTAATAACATGCACATCTTAAACCTGGTACATTTGGAAAATTATGGAAATAATTACTAATCATTTCAAATCAACTAATAATAATGTGAAAATCACTATTAATAATGTCAAAACTACCATCAATTATGTCAAAATCATTAAAAATACAATACCAAAATAAAGCAGTGAAAAATAGGCATGTAAAAATATGAACCAGAAAATGGATACTGCTGTTGAAATGTTCTCATATCTGAAAAAGTTTATAGTTGGACCATAACTTAAATTAGTATGAGAAAGTATGAGAAGTACTAAGAAATTCAGTATCATCTTGGAGAAAGTCATAAAAATTTGATTACCAAAATCGATCCTCTAGCTCGCCTGGCCGATACGATTTGGAGCTACAAACACCAGTGCAGCTAAAAACTCTCTCTACCATCATCTCATCATCTAGGCTCTTCTCAAAAATGTTAGGGTCGGGTTCCAGTCTAACTGAATGCAGCTGAGTACCAGCATTTTACATGGAGCGACTGCCTATCTGACTTCCACAACCCAGTTACTGGGTAACATGATACCCCATGGTAGAAGTTGTCAGACTTCAACAACGACTGTCAAAGATCCACGAATGACAGCCGAGACCAAGAGCTTAACGTGCTTTCCGAGGCATGGAGGGTCTTGGTATGTAAAGATGGTCACCCATCCAAGGACCAATTGCGGCAAGCGTTGCTTAACCTGAGCGATCGACCCGTGCGGCTGTTATTACTTAACCACAAGCCCCACTCAATAACTCTCTCTACCAGGAACTGGATTTGTCTAACTTTTTTGCGAAGCTTTACCTACATTACTGAATTATTCATAAAACTTCGCTATCCGCTCAAAATTTGGACCAACCGATAATAATTTATGAAGGCGATGGACCGCGTCTATCGGACCGTATAAAAGGACTGAAGGATTCACTTTCCGAATTGTTTACACTGCCGTGATGTGGGTGAAACTGACGTCTAAGCGGTTTAGTTCCGAACAGTCGCCGGCTGTGACCGCAAATTGTGGCGTACAAGAAAACGCTTTTGTCTGACCGTTGTCATAGAATAACAGAATCTTGTAGAAGCGAAACTCGTGCACTTTTCTTTGTGCAGCTGAAATATTTCCCGGGGTGGGCGATTCCCGAACCGTTTTTTGTTCTGTTTTTTTTGTTCACGACCACTCAGGCGCTCCCCATTACCATGCAACGGCCCACGTTTGCCAAATCAGGGGGCCAAAATGAGGACTACTGTTTTCGTGCTCACCAGTTGGCGCCAATGTCGAGTAAGTTCCTGAACTATAGCTCTCAAAGTTTGTTATTACGGGTGTGAAAACAAAGTTTACATTTAAGTCATGTTTAATACCTTAAAAGCGTACCGTAAAAATATCGAGCATGCCACTTGCGCAGTCCCGTTTTGTTCGGAAAAAAAGAAGGGCATAAGTTTCCGAAAGATAAAACTGTCTCAAAGCACTCACATTCATTGAGCTGTAACTCATATTTGCCATAATTAATCTCAGGTATCGTAAAATATTATCTGCTAATTAGATATAATTCGCGTAGCTCACACACAAACACTGACATGAACATTTCGGAGACCTTTTTTTTTTTTTTTTTTTTTTTTTTCTGGGTGGGAAATCATCAAATGACTCCTCCCGCTCTGGGCGGAGCAGAAGGGAGTGTCAGACTTTTACTGACTAAAACCCACCCGTGTTCCTTCAGTTGCCTGTGCCAGGGGCCACGGTATCTCTTTCGAACAACCCGCAGCCCCGGCGGCATCGGCCCTAGCGGACCCCGTCAGTTCGTGCTGACACCTCTTTGAGGCGCGCGTGGAACACAACGCGCCGTCGACCCGGGCCTGGTCCTTACCGGGCGGCGAGCTGCCCATAGCTCGCCGCCCGCAAGCCCGCGCCTACGGTGGCCGGGAGTCGGCTGTTGACTCCCGTCCAGGGCGTCTCCTGCGGCGGCTAGGAGCGCGAGGGTGCAGCGATTGCCTCTCCCTCGCACGCTCCGCCTCCTCCTTCGCGAGCATAACTGCTTCGCAGAAGGAGGTGACGGCCTCCCATTCACTCTCGCTCCGGACCATGGCCTGTATGAGGGCCGGACGCGAGAGGTCGCCGCCGCCGATCGCCGCCAAGAGGACACGGCGGGGTCCCGCCCAAGCCGGGCAGACCTCCACCGTATGCTCCACCGTGTCCTCCGGGCGATCCCCACAGTGGTGACACCCTGGCGTTTCCTCCCGCTTTATCCTGAACAGGAACCTCCCGAAACAACCGTGTCCGGTGAGGACCTGCGTCAGGCGGAAGGTGAGGGCGCCGTGGCGCCTCTCTAGCCACTCCTCAAAGAGGGGACTTATCGCCGCAATTGTGGCGTGCCCAGCGCTGGGTTGCGACAATCGCACTCTCCATGCCGCTATGAGATCCCGCCGGAGCTCTGTCCGCTGTGCCGTGATTTCTCGCGGCAGCGGAGCAACGCCCCGGCGTTTTGCCTCCTCTCGCCACTCCCATATGTGGGCGAGGACTTTGGCCTCCAGATCCCATGGCGGCAATCCGGCAAGGAGGCTCGCCGCCTCAGCGGAGACCGTGCGGTATCCTCGAATGAGCCGGACAGCCATGACCCTTTGGGACGCGATCAACCGGCGGGCTGGTCGCCGCCTCAAAGATCGCGCCCATATCGGTGCCCCGTAAAGGGCCATGGCCCGCACGACCCCCGCATAGAGCCTCCGGCAGGAGGCGTTTGGTCCCCCTAGATTGGGAAGGAGCCGCCTCAAGGCAGCCCCGGCCCGCTCCAGTCTGGGAGCCAAACGTCGGAAGTGCTCCACGAAATTCCACCGGCTGTCGAGGACGAGTCCCAGGTACTTCATCGTCAGCTCGACGCCGATGTGAACCCCTCCCGCCGTTATTTGTGAACCCGACGGTGGCGCGTCCCGAGGACCATGAAAACACATGGCCTCAGATTTGTGCAATGCCACCTCGAGTCCCAATTGCCGGATCCTCTCGACAATTGTCGCAACCCCGCGTGTCGCTGCTTCGGCCGCCGCCTGGTGCGACCTCCCCTGCGCCAGGACCAGCGTGTCGTCAGCGTAGCAAACTACGCTGACGCCATCAGGGAGGTCGGCGCGCAGCACCCAGTCGTACCCGATATCCCACAGATGCGGCCCTAGGACCGATCCCTGTGGGACACCGCACGACATCTCTCGCCGGTTCCACTCTCCCCGGTGACCGGGGTAGATGACGGCCCTGTCCGTCAAATAGGCCTCGACAATGCGACGGAGGTAGGTCGGCATCCGGTGATACCCGAGTGCCTCCCTGATGCAACTCCAGGGCAGGGTATTGAAGGCATTGGCGATGTCTAGAGACACCGCCAAGACGACCCCACCCCGGGCCACAGCATCCCCCGTCGTGAGGGCTCGCACGCGCATGATGGCATCCACCGTAGAGCGCCCCCTGCGGAAACCAAACTGGCTGTCCGCCAAATCCGGCCCCACCCGCACCAGCTGCCCGGCAAGGCGGTCTGCAATTACTCTTTCAAAGAGCTTGCCCACCTCGTCGAGCAGCACGATGGGCCGGTAAGCGGACGGAGAGTCCGCAGGGCGCCCCGGCTTCTTGATGAGGACCAGTTTCCCCGTCTTCCAACGAAGTGGGAACCGGCCCCTCTCCAAGCATGCGCTTAGTAGCCCCCTTAGTCGAGGCCCGAGAGCCTCCAAGGCCAGGACCCAGGCTTTTCCAGGTAAGCCATCGGGTCCTGGGGCGGTGTTTCTGGCATTCAGCCTACGTACCGCCACTCTCAACTCTACCTCGGTCACCTCCGGAGCATCGTCGTCGTCGTCGGTGTGGTCCGCATCTGGCATCGCAGGAGGCGGAGCCATGGACGGGGGAGTATGTTCCCCACGCGAAGGGAACAGAGCGCTCACCACGTCCTCCACGAGCTGGGGCCGGAGACTCTGCGTCAGCGGGGGAGCCCATGGGCGGAGTTTATCCCGCACCATCTTGTAGGGGCGTCCCCACGGGTCTCTGTTCAGAGTCCCCAGCGACTCCTCGCGGGCCAGCCCCCTGGCCCGCAAGATCTCCGCTCGGAGGGCGGTCTTCGCCGCTCTGTACCCCTCGTACAGCTCCGCCTGCACGGCTTCCGTATCCGGAGGGCGGATACGGAGCCTGCGGTGCCTGGTGTACCGGCGTCGCGCAGCCACGCACGCCTCGCGCAGAGACGTCAACTCCGGCGACCACCAGTACACCTGGCGCCGGGCGCGTCCGGGCCGGACCCGGGGCATTGCCACGTCACATATTTCGGACATGGCCTCCCGGAACCACTCTGCCTCGTCGTTGATGTCAGCAGGCCTGTCCGGTGGTGACACCCAGGCCTGCACGATCGAGGCTTCCAGGAGGAGCTCCCGGTCCAGCTGCTTCAGCGCCCACCGCGGACCACCCAGGGTCGGTCGGACCGGCGCGCTCGAGGTCTGGGCGGAGACGTCGAACCGGATATACCGGTGGTCGGAATAGGTCTCCACCTCCTCCAAGACACGCCAGTTGACGACATGCGGCGACAAGGCGGGGCTGGCGAACGAGATGTCCACCACTGATTCACCCCGCATCCGCACGCATGTTGGGACCGAACCCCGGTTTAGGACGACCAGGCCTGTCTCCAGAGCCCAGTCCTCCACCATTCTGCCCCGTGTGTCCGTATGCCGGGAACCCCAAGCCACATTCTTGGCATTGAAGTCCCCGAGGACAAGCACGGGGAGGGAACGGAATCCGACGACGACGACTCTCAACTCCGCGAGGGAGTTGTGGAACTCGGCGAGAGTTCGGCTCGGGGAGAAGTATACCCCAACCACGACTATCTCCCCGAACCGTGCTGCCACGCAACCCTGTCCTCTCTTGACAGCCTCGAGGGACGGGGTACCGGCGGCGGCCGACGAAATTAGGGTCACTGAGCCGCTCAGGTCCTCCACCCAGTCGTCTCTGGGCGGGACAAAGTACGGCTCAGCGACCACGGCGATGTTAATCGACCACTGCGCCATGCTCTGGAGCAACAGATCCTGAGCGGAGGCGCAGTGGTTGATGTTCGCCTGGAGGAGGCGATATGGTGCTATATTAGCACTCCATATCAGCCTCCCGATCCCCCTGTAAGGGCCCAGCCACGGCAGATGCGGCGGCGGTCACGGTGGAGGCGGCAGCGGCGACGGCGGTGGTGGCGGCGGCTGCGGCGGCGACGGCGGTGGTGGAGGGCTTGCCCCTGCCCCTGGCTTTGGCGGGTGGAGCGCACGCCTTGCTCCCAGCCCGGTGATCGGCCGGCTTGCCGGCTGCCGCACATGCATAGCAGTGCGGCATGGCGTTGCACGAGCCGGCCTTGTGTCCGGGCTGACCACAGCGGAAACATAGATTGCTGCGGTCCACCTCCGAGGTGCATTTAGCCCCCACGTGGCTGCCCACATGGCAGCGGAAGCACCTCAGAGGTCTGGGCTCCAGCAGTTTCACCTGCGCGGAAACCCAGCCCACCAGGAGCCTTCGGCCCTCCCCGGCTAGCTTTTGGGCCACCGACACGGGGCAGCTCACCGTGATGGCTTGCATCCCCGTGGAGTCAGGACGGAGAGTGCCCGCCCTCACCTGCTCGGCAGAGCATCCCCCAGTCCTAACGATGGCGGCCACCACCTCTTCCACCGTCGCAGAGTCATCCAGACCCAGAATGCGCACGTCAGCGCTCTTGGTGGGTCTGGACACTCGGGCCTCGTCCGCATTTAAGGACGCTCTAAGCCTTTCGGCCAGAGCGTCAGCAGTCGGGCCGCTAGCCGCACCAGGGACCTCCAGCATCCGGGCCCCAGTCGCAGTGACCCTTAGCCGGATGCCCTCAGCAACGCCGAGCTCCTGCAGGTTCACCGCCGCCCTAGCCTTGGCAAGCACGTCGCGGTAGGACATGCCCTTCTTCTCCGCTTCCGGCTGTAGTGTGATCACTACAGCTGCGGTCTTTGGGGCACGAAGCCTAGCCGCGACGCCTCGCTCCTTGCGCCGTTGCCGCCTCTCTCTTCTTTTGGCCGCCCTTGCAGCCTTGCTCGCCTTCCTTTTCTGCCCGGCCACCTGCCAATCGGAGTCGGCCGGAGGCGATGCAGCAGGCGGTTGGGGCGGCCGTTTCGCCACCGGGGCAGGGGCAGGGGCTGGGGCTGGGGCTGGGGCTGGGGCTGTGGCCTTAGCGGGTTTCGGGGCGGTCCGTTTTGCTGCTTGCCCCGTGGCCGTGGCTGTGACAGCCGCGGCGGCAGCATACGACACCGCCTTCCGCTGGCCCGAGGCCGGCCGGTCCGCCGCCAGCGGGGGGCGCAGGACGATGGCCTCCAGGGCGGAGAACCGGCTCTGAAAGGCAGCCAGCTCCTGCCGCACCAGGTTCAGGACCCGGTCCTCAGCAGGTACTGGCCGCCCCTGTTGCGGCCCCTCCTGCAGCACTTCCCGGGGGCCGGCTGCTCGCAGCCCGGCCAGGTCCGCTCGGAGCTCCTCGTTCTCCTTTCGGAGGAGCTCCATGGCAGCCGTCAAGCGGGCCACCTCCGCCCGCATTTCGGACATGCCGTCCGGCGGAGGCCCGAAGTGGATGGCCTCCGCTGCCGCCAAGATGGAGGCCTTTGCCGAGACTATGGCCCTGTTTTTCGAAGTTTGCAACTTCTTAAGGGCCACGTCCCGGATCGCGGCCTCCACGACCGCCGCAAACCTCTTTATGCGGTCCGCTTCAGGGCCACCGCTTACCTCAGCCGCCTCGTCGCTTGAGGGCCCTGATTCGACCACGCGACCGGTCCCCCCCTCCTTTTTTGCGGGCTCCTTCGCTTTTTCAGCCGCCTCCCGAGCAGTGAGCCCCCTCCCTAAGCCTCGCTCTCGGGCTCCTCCGCGCCTGCTGGTGGGGATCTTCCTGGCCGAAGCCAGCTCCCAGTCAGAGGACGACCCCTGGCCGTCCACTGACCTTGGCCGCTTGCCCTGTGCCTTTCTCTTGGCAGCGGCCGTCTTCTGGTCACGGCGAGAGCTCACTGAGCCTCCCGTGCTCGCTCCTCCAGACGCGGCGTCGGACTCCGACCCCGCATCACTCCTCTCTTCGTCGTTTGTGGTTTTTTGTTTATAAAATTTTTCCATTTTTGTTCCCACGAGTATTAAACTTTAGGTACCTGCTCAAGATTATGTGGTTCGCACTAGTGACTAAATCAAGCTACCCATTAGCCAAGCTTACTACCTCCCTCACGGTGCGCCGCCGCTTGGAGGTTTGGGGAATTTTTTATAGAGGTTAATCTTCCTCGCGGTCCGGGCGGTTAAGCCAAGACCCTCGACCCCCGTCAAAAGTCAGAGACATGACCTTGACAATCTTCGGGGCTACGATATTAACGGTGGCAGAAGGGGGGGTACCCCCTCCTGCCTGCCCGGCGGCAGGGTAAGTGCACACCAGGCCCGCTCTTACTCCACACAGTAGCCGCTCTGCTCCTCATAGCGGCTTGTGTGGAGCGTTCCTCTTGGCAGAACATTAGCATGCGGGCAGCGATATCTCATTGGGAAATAATCCCACTGAGAAATAGCTGCCCGCACCCCAGGATGCACCGGCCCGAAAACTGGTCTTCCCCCCGGACGTATCCAGAAGGGAACTCCAGTCCCCAGGCACACGTGGAGGTTTTCTGCCCTGGCACCCCACATTTCGGAGACCTCACGATACACTAGCGCCTCTTGCAGCGAATTCATACGCGATAGCCCTCATTGGTGATTAACGAGTGCAAAGTGCAATGTCCGCTGCAAGAGACGACACAATCCTGACAAAGGTTCCTTACGAAAAAAATCAGTAGCAATTTTCAATACCTTCGGAGCGGGTGTCGCTTCTACACATTGTTCCATGGCATGATGTTAATGTCCAAAACTAGAATCTTCAAAGAGGACCTATACAAACTGCACGTCTAAGATTAATGAAGTTTTGAACACTGAGTGTCTGAACTAAGTATTTACCGCGGTTTACACATGATTTACCCTAGATACTCAAGAGTAAGCAGGGTACACCCCTGTTGTCTATTATGTATAGGTACTGAAGGGGTTCCGCTGTTACTTTAAAGTGCGTTTCACGGTTAATTATGCAATGCGTTCCTTGCTTGAAATGTTATGACACATTTTACGACTTCCCTCTTCACTTATTCGTTGTTAAAATAAACAATTTTATTAAATCTATTAATGACGAAGAGACGACCCCGTTGGTTCAGTGGTCACAAATACGACTGCTGGCATGGTGTCCACAGTTGGACTTACCAGGTCAGGCAAAGTGTAAGGTACAGATATTTAGTAATTATTAGGAGTTTTATCAAAAGCAAGTCAATTAAGATGTGGGTACTTACCACCTTATAATATACGCACCGCACTATGTAGGTACCATTTTGTTGAAACTCAGATGTGTCTTCTCGACATCCGTGTGTCACTAACGGGATGCAGCAGAATACCAGCGTCAGGTATTGTACCTGGCATATGCTGAGCTGGACTCCCATTTGGTGCAACCATGAGACACACACCGCCCAGTAGTGATCGACCGTTATAGACTACCGTTATTTACTTGTACGAGGTGTCTAAGGGTCAATTTAGCTTTTTAATCTTTGTTTTTTTTTTATGTTTCACCTTTTTTTGATGTTTTTTTGTATTACTTGTTTTGTGTCTTTTGTTGCACTAAATAAAAGTTTTATCTATCTATCTATCTTATCAATAGTAGCTCGGAATCTAGATTTGAACCCGTTTACTTGCAATAAGCTTGCCCCTATAAGGTACATTCACGAGCATGGATATACATGGATAGATATGGTCAGGTCGGCAATAATATCTGATTTTATGATTCATCCATTAATATGTGTCGTAAAGATGACGGCATATATATGTGATAATTTACGGAAGGCATAAATACAAGTGGCAGCACAAATATGTGACATCGAAGGAACACCAAAAACTATCTGACGAGCCAAAATATAGGATGCTGCATCGGCTTAAAAAATATGTCACCTCTTAGAATGCAATAATCTTATCTACATATACTAATAACAAAGCTAAAGAGTTTGTTGGTTTGAACGCACGAATCTCTGACCCACCTACCAGTTGGATTTGCAATTTAGTAGCTTAAGCCCTTAGAAACTGAATAAAAACAAAAAAAAACTGAAAGAACGCTAAGCGAAAATTACGTAACAGCGCGGGCAAGCGATGCGACGGGGTTTAGACACAAACGTGACAGTAGACATTTCACGTGGACGAAGTCTAGTAGAAGGCTAGTAAACGATATATACCACGAAAATGTAACTGGCGTAGTGTGTAAACATCTCTGCGTAAGCCCAAGTAGCGCGGGCGCGTTTTCCCACGGCGGTTTTTTTTTGGCACACTGGATTATCAACACACTGCTAAGCGCCGAGGGTTGAAAATCTAACGTTGTTTTTTTTGACGCGGTGGGATGCGCTGTGTTGGATTCTCAACGCTTAACACCAAGAGTAATAATAAATAACGTTTATTGGTTCAAATAAATTTGTTAACAAAATGAACACTGTCACTTAAACTAGGTAGGTACCCGTGCTATAAGCAACAGTAACAATTCGTTGTATAGAGTTGAAAATCCAGTGCGCAATAAAATCCCACCGCGATATTTTTACGTCCGTGTAAACGTAGGCTAACTCTTCCTCGAATAGATGTGTGACGTGAGTCTATTAACAGCATAATGACAAAGTCAGGGCTTTGTTGATTAATAATTACTGAGTTATGGTCAGATTTGCGGCAAGCGTCACAAACTCCGCTACGGGGCGCTAAACAGAACTGTTATCAGCATTTCCCAGTATTCACGACTATACCTGACCGGCTGCTGATTAAACGACACGCTATGTGATAAGTTTAGTGCTATTTATATAACTTCCCGCAATGTTTTGCACGGTGACCTGTTGGTGACGAGTTAATTATTTTGAACCGGGTAAGGTTTTTATCGGGTGGTCGCTCACAATGGGCCTTATTAGAAGGGTTAAAGTCACTCAAAGGGTAATGTAGAGGGCTATGCTTGGCGTTTCCCTGCGTGATCGAACCAGAAATGAAGAGATCCGCAGGAGAATCAAGGTAACCGACATAGCCCGAAGAATTGCCAAACTTAAGTGGCAGTGGACAGGGCATATTGATCCCAGAACAGATGGCCGATCCAGCCGAAAGGTTCTGGAGTGGCGCCGGCGTACCGGAAGACGTAACGTTGGAAGGCCTCCCTCAAAGTGGACCGACGACCTTGTAATGGCCGTAGGAACCCGTTTGATGCTAAAAGCACAGAACCAGTCGAAGTGGAGGTGCTTGGCGGAGGTCCAGCAGCGGAAGTCTTTCGGCTAAAATGATGATGATGACGATGAAAGCTTTTAACGATTTTCATGTTCGACCTAATTCATCATTATTGTAGTTCACTGTATCATTTTAACCAGATTTTTGTTCGACTTCGTAATTTTTCTACTTTTTAATTTTTATTTTCGACAATTATTATTATTTAACTTGCAGACCCGGCGAACTTCGTACCACCTCAGAATCAATAAATGTTGTGTTAACTTATTAGTTGAATTAAATTCAGATAAGTGTCATCAAAAAAGTCGTTCCATACAAAATGTATGAGAAAATTATTTATCTTCATTTTTCTTTGTTACTTATCTTTATGTTCCAATAGTTACTCTGCCATTCGGGGCGGAGACAAATCCAACAAAATAATCAAACATCATAAAAATTCAGTCCAGCCGTTCTTCAGTTATAAATGGTGTAATCGACCTAAATTTGTTTTATTTATATAGATTGGTGGTTAAAAACGTCATATTGTGTACATAATATTTCATGACACCTACACTGGTAATCCATTTCAGAAGTTACAAATTAATATACTGCAAGCGATTTTTATGATAATGATTACAGTGTCAAGCAGTATGGGCAATAACGTTTCCAAGATTTTTGAAGTAAAAAAAAAGTCAATTTGATTTATGTACGTAAATTTAAGAATTGTAATTAAAGAAACATCAACGCTAATTAAATTAAACATTAAGTATAAGAACAACGATATACAAAGAAAACTTAAGTAATGTCAATGACATAAAGAAATGTAATTAACAAAAACTCTAAAACAATTCAAACTAGTGAAAACAGCGTTTTACTTAAGAGCGTTGAGTGCTTCTTACTTTTCTAGAACACTTAGCTAAGGCTTTATTGCCTAGTATCACATTATAAACGCTCACCATGCTTCGATAGTTTTTAGGACATTCCTGATTTCAAAATCACTAAACTTAATCCTAACAACCAATCTTCTTGCAACCCAGTCGTCACTGGAAAAAATAAGAAACTAAATAAAAAAAGTGAAAACTTACGACTGGAGCCGAGTATTATGGCAATTCAGCGCCGAATATATGCGATTCAGCGTCACCGACCGACTGGCGGCTGAACCGGGCGTAACGGTCCAGTTTCGTCCAGTGTTCAGAAAAAGCGCCAAGTGCGCCTGGAGAGTTTTCACTTTAAAAAGAAAAAAAAAATTCTTTCTGACCAGAGATTTAACTCTGTATAATCAAACTGAATGGATGACAGTGACACCTATGTTCAACAGTGGACTACTAAAAGTTGATGATGATGATAAGGGCTCAAATCAAAGTAAGATCTCTGGATAGTTTCTTGACCTATTTTTACGTGTAGTTAGAAGCCCAAAAGGTACCTGTACCTTAATAACTGGTTTGTGGAGGTCAGATAGGCAGTCACTCCATGTAAAATACTGGTATTATGCTGCGTCCAGTTAGACTGGAAGCCTTTTTCAACGTACAAAATCGTAAAAGGCTGGGAAGATTGATTGTTGGTCTTATTTTATGTTTCATATAAACTGGGTCACCAAGATACAGGCTGTGCCTAGTTTGGGACCCGCAGTTAAATAAGTCTAAGTTTTCTGTTGGTTAGAACTGCATGCTAATACTTGTATGTTTGTGAACTATGTGTAAGTTTTAATAAATAAATTTGAATTTGAAAACTTATTTTCAATTCAATGAAAGGATCATTGTATCCCAGTCCATTAGGTAAAATATAATTTCCTCCACACATTATACCACTCAGGCAGCGTATTCGCAGCACTGCGTAAGCCAATCATAATTTTAAATGCAAAACACTGCTCACAGCTCATAATTATGCACGATTTACATATTAATAGATATTTTGAAAGCCATTAACATTATTATTGACGTGAGCGACTTTCATACTTTTGCGTCATTCAATCTGAAAGGAAAACTGGAGACTTTTTACGTTGTCTAAAAAATGTGTCAAAGTTAAAATTAAATCATTTATTTCAAACTAGCTGACCCGGCTTCGTACTGCCTCAGAATTAATATGAACGAATGCATGAGAAAATATCTTTATTATGTTTTTTTCGTGAATTTATCCCATGTTTATTAATTGTTCTGCCATTCGAGGCGGAGACAAATCCAACAAATCAAAGACCATAAAATCCGTCCAGCCGTTCTTGAGTTATAAATGGTGTAACTAACTCAACTTTGCTTTATTTATATATTTATATATACTTTTGATCGGCTAAAATATGATAAAACTGTTACTGTTTTATTTGTTTGTGAACTTACTTATAACCTACCTTAGAACCTACCTTATACATTTAGCACTTATGAAACCAGGCTGTCTGCACTTCTATCCAGCGCAACTACCGACTTATTTCATAAATAAAGAATTATGAGTCGAAAATACGTTTTTTTCCTTCTAAATACGACTTTACCTCTTCATATCTTACCGCGTATCCTCAAAAAATACTTAACAATATCTTAGTTTGGTCACCCTACACGTACGTGTCTAATGGACGAGGTTCAAGTGAAGTATACACCTGCATTACTAGAGTCGTTAGTTGACGGGTACCACGGATGCATTCTACTAAGACCTAGTATCTGTTTCAGCCAGCTCCTTTAAGAGGTGTTCAATTAGGTACATACATAAGTGATCTCTAGGAGAGTGAAGATATTGTCTATTTTTTTTTTTTTGTTTTGGGGCAGTGTTCTTCGTCTTCTAAACGTATTTATCTATTTAACGGGGAGTTCTTCAAATTTGCCTGTTTTAGAATCAATTTTAAATAGTCAAATTAGTATATTTAGGTCCAGAAATTATATGTCATAGATACATCCTTATTTAAGTGAAATACAAAACACGATAAATTGTAATTTTATATCATTCACTAGCAGACAACGCACATCCTACACCGCTGGGTCCAAAATCACGAAATATTGCACAAGACTTCCTTACATAACGAAAGTCAGCAATAAGGAAGGATTTTAAAAATTCATCCCCTTAAGTGGTTAAATACGTGATGAAAGTTTCTATGGAAGTTTTTCACGTTTATTTTACCCATAGGACATCCCATCGGGTATATGGCTTGTCATACATAATTTATCTCTGAGAGAGTGAAGGAGCTGCGTAATTTAAAAACA
Organism: Apamea epomidion; assembly: GCA_947507525.1. Classification (NCBI taxonomy): domain Eukaryota; kingdom Metazoa; phylum Arthropoda; class Insecta; order Lepidoptera; family Noctuidae; genus Apamea; species Apamea epomidion. The sequence goes on along the minus strand of OX382238.1, from coordinate 6,999,186 downwards.
TCTTTGGTTTACGGCTTGGTTCTTTAGAGCAGTGGTTTTATTCTTCTAAGGGCTGATTTTTTCAAGGCCAGATAATTTTATCTGAGGAATAATTTTGAATTTTCGACAGTTCTTCCTTATAAAATCGGTCAGATTTCAATTTTATTCCAGAAATAAAAATTATCTGACCAATGAAAAATTTGCTCTAAGTTTATCAATCTGTACTAATATGATACCTTCGAAAGTAAGTCTGTCCTTTTCCAGCTTAATCCACAGAACCAATCTAGCCTGGATGACATAATCAGCCTATAATATTCCCACTGCTGGGACACTGGCCTCCTTTCACTGAAAGGAAGTGGGCCGTAATCTACCACGCGGGCCCAGTGCTGGTTGGTAGATGTCATATGTGTTCGAATTTTTGGTTCCAGGACATGCCGGTTCCCTCACAATGTTCCCTTTATTGTTTTGAGTCAATTTTAGAAAAAGTATAACGTCTGTCTGGATTCGAACCTTATACCTCATACATCACGGCCGTTACTACTTGGACACCATTAACCTGGATATTAGTATTAAAAAAAATACACGGAGACGTCATCATAAAATGTGGCCTAAAACTACAGCTACAAATTTTTCATTATCAGTATTATTTGCTTTACATTAGCGAAGAGAAGTGTATGTTTTGGGTCATTGAAAAAAACCTGTACTTACCGAAGAAAACGACATTTAAATATACAGGGTGGCAGAGTCATCGACGCGCAACCTGTAACCATGGCTTCAGCATTCAGATTCTGTAACCATCTCACCGTGAAAACTTAGATGAAGTGAGCTGTCATTTCAACGAATACTAGGGATTGACACAATTGACAGCTCACTCTAAGCTCACTTCACCTAACTTTTCACGGTGAGTTTTTTACAGAATCGATCGGCAGTACATGATTCTGGAAAATAAATCATCAAAAAAATAAATTTGCTGTTTCATAAAAAAGTGTCTATGCTAGGGTGTTTAGAATCATGTGCTGAATTAATTGTTACAGTTTGCGTGTCTATACTCGTATGTATAAGTAAGTAAGGCAGTAGCTCCATGTAAAATACTGGTACTCAGCTGGATTCGGTTAGACTGAAAGCCAACCCCAACATAGTTGGGAAAAGGCTGGGCAGATGAGTTTGCGTGTCTATGTCCCTGCTACCCTGTATATTTAAATGTCTTTTGCCTCTTTTCCTCTTTCTCCATCCCGTATTATCTAAAGCCGCCTTGACTGAATGATTTGTGAGCTTTTAATAGTATTCCACTATTAAAAGCTCACAAATCATTTTAAAACAAGCATCTTTCAAACAAGCCGTCCATTTTCGTTCTACTTTTACTTCAGATATAAATGGCAGATTGTCTGTTTTAAACATAACCCTTTAGTGAGAATTAACTTGACAAATAGGAGGATTTAGAGGGATGAATATAAATTAATTTGTTCGTTAGCTGGCAAAATGAATTAAGTATATCCTTTACTTTCGCGTTTATAAATAAAGTTAAAAGGGCGTTAAGTAAGAAAAAAGTATTTCGGTTTTGAAAACGCTTTTCTTATTTAATATCATAGGTTTGCTGCTTTTCTGATTAAATTTTAAGTATTTTCAGTTCTTTTATGAAATGTTTAATACTCTACGTACGTTGGCCAGTTATTTTTTAGACTATTAAAGTAAAGACACATTAAAAAAAAAATTGGTATTAGAATCTATCTTTTCTATAATTATGTACATTTTAGGCTTTTAATACACGCTCATGACTAGTGGTGGCCCAGTGCACGACCCACGACTCGAAAGTTGAAGCGTTAAGCTCCAACTTTCGAGTCGTAGGTCGTGGGTTGGAACCCAGGCAGGCGCTTTACGTTGTGCAAATTATAATTTCATCACCACTGCTCTAAAAACAGTAAAGAAAAAAAATCGTGAGGAAACGGCATGTTCTAGAACCAAAAAATCGAAGACACACTGGGCCCGCGTGGTAGAATCCAGCCCATTCCTTCTCGAAGAGAGGAGGCCTGTGTCCCAGCAGCGAAAAAAATAAAGGCTTATTATGTATTCAAGCACGCTCCTGCTTCAACCATTAGTTGCCTGGTTGAATTGACTTGTTTATCCATTTTTTTCCCCTTTTATTAGTGCCTAAACCATTGTAATAAAGTTGTCCCTAACTAGAGACGGTGTTAATCTACCTTTTTTTTAGTGAGTGTCAATGTCCCACTGCTGACAGTTAGCGCACGCTGCACACGCTCTGTTGTAGTTTTATGATCTTCCTGTACGAGTCGCAATAAATACTTTTTCTTTCATTCTTTGCTGAGCAAAGGCCTCCCCCAAATCCTTCCAGGCATCCTTTTCCAGTCTACTATACTACGACAAATACCGCTACCTATTTAAATCACCCATTCAACCCTTTATGGATAACATTAGCATAGATACAAGTTACTAACAATAATCTCAGCTTTGCATACCACTCAAAACCAATCGATTAGAGTATTAGTTGTGTGCGCACTACTCCATACTCGATCATTGTTCAAGAGCATTCGGTCCCGTCTTCATATTGTGTTTCAATCCGTTTCGCATACAATTCTCGTATTCTCGCACAGCATATATCAGAGTGGTGGAGAAGGTGTGGTCATATTTAAAGTTGAGGTACAAATCATAACACTGAACAACTTTTTCCATGGGACTAACATAGTAATCGAGAAAAAAATATCAAATGTGTTTGTCCTATATTAAACTTCTATAACCACTAGACGCAAATGTATAGTACGGCTGATTTTATTTTTTCGCGAGGACGATGTTGGTCTCATGGAGATAGTTGTCAGTTTGATTGCCTGCACCATCATCATCTCCCTAGCCTTTTCTCAACTATGTTGGGGTCGGCTTCCAGTCTTGCCGGATGCAGTTGAATACCATTATTTTACATGGAGCGACTGCCTATCTGACCTCCACAACTCAGGTACTGGGTAATACGATACCCCTTGGTGGTCTGTATCACACCCTTAGACATGTCCACACCTTTCTAATACCCGCTGTATAGTATGAATACGTCATTTACATTATTCACACTGTGAGGGTTCAATCTGATGTTATGTCGTCACCTATGTAGGTGTATGAACGTGTTATGTAACTAAGACAAGGCTAAAGTGCTTTATACGTTTTAAGGCGAATATATTGCTCGTGAAAGTTATATTTCATAGTAATAGATTTTTGTTAATGAGAGAGATAATGCATTAGTAGATATTGTACGATCCCTTGCTAGACCATACATTACTTTTAGATGAGAGATGAATGGAATAAAAGGAGGTAACTATTAAAACACTTCTGTATTGTCCCAAAGGTACTTATAGGTAAAATGAGCTTAATGGACTGATGGTGTGGAAATGAAGTGAGTGACGCGGCCCTTGTTGGCTGTAACGAGAACGCCTGGGTGACTTGATAGCCCAACGCGAACTGAACTAATTATTATGAGTTGAAATGAATGTGTGGCGTGAACTGCTGAATTGCAGAATGTGCGGTTGCACCGTACAGATATTTTAATGTTAAAGAAAAATACAATAAAAAACGGTTGGTCCACCTCTATGCTTTTATTCTGCCAGCCAAAAACAGAAACCAGAAACATACAATCTTTATATGATTTTGTCAAAATTGCCATTAAAAAAGGTAACAAGCAAAATCGTAACTTAAAAAGTCATCCTTAAATTTTAATGAGCAGCTTCGAAACGCATAAGCATAAAACGTGAAAATCCAATAAACCGCGATATATTCAAAGACATTGGCTGGAAAAGGTAAGAAAAATAAAAAAAAACTTCCTCGTCAGAATTTTATTTGGTTCATTAAACAAAGGTGAGGCAGAACTCCAAAATGAAGTACAACAGCTGGATGGTAACCAATTCTAATTTTCCGGGCGAATTAATTCCAGAACTGTTTCCTAAGAATGTCAATGGAAAGACACATTTTTCCATAAAATTGAGTTCCACGGTAAGGTTCTAATTTTAGGAATTGAGGTTCAATGACTCTTCTGTAATTATAACTTTGGATTATTATAATTGTATTTCTTTTGAATTAAATTATTACGTTGTTGACATTATAGGGGCAATTCTCGCAATTTGAAGAACGTTCATAGTCTGAAGGCCAATTCGCGTTATTTAAAACGTTCAAAATCTAGTCTCAGTCTCATCTCAGCGACAATCAACGTCAAAAAGTTGTCAAAAGGTAAATTAAAGGTATTTGATTGACTCTGGGATCAGATGGGCAATTTTCGTAATTTTAAGAACGTTCACAGTCTGATCTCAATCTCAATCTGAATTTTGAACGTTTTTAATTACGGGAATTGGCCATCTGAAATTAGTATTCAAGATATAAGAGGAAGGTTATATAATATTTGGGTACCTATATGTGGAAGGTTTCATAAGTATTGCCACAATCTCTTATATATCGTTTACAGTTTTGAACTAGCCCAAAACCCAAATTCATCACATTCATCATCATCATCATCTCATCTACAAATTTTCAATGCATAATATAAATAAATGACTGTCAGTTTCTTCATATTTGATTTTTTAATCAAATGCAGTCGAAGACTCTAAAATCGTACGCTCCATAAAAAAGGGCATCGAGCAAAATACCAGGCTTTAACTTATTCATCAGAGCCGTTACGGTAGACTTCGATTTTCTTAGAACCCTTAGCTCTTTTTACAAATCCTTAGTAAATTGGATTCTACAGAAAAGGAGGTTTAGTTTACTACTATTGACGTTCCTATTCATTGGAAAACATAAAACGGTAAGAAACCTGAAAGGTATTACTGCGCTATTCATCTTAAACTGTTAATAGAGAAACTTCATTGGAACGGATCTCAATGAGACTAACCAGTTGGTACGATTTAAGTTTGTAGTATTACTTTACGAAACAAGAATTTAGTGAAGTCCACAGAGCATGGAGACGACTCGGCAGCCGCTTGTAGAGGCGGCATTGTCAATACTGTAAAGGTTGTCCGCCAATGTCAACCTTATTTAGTGCAGGCTGGCTATAATCTAACGCGATTTCCGTTCGAACATTCAAGCATGTTTAGAACGGGGTGTCAAATATTTTATTAGGTTTTTGTTTAGGAAAAGTCAGTGCTAGTTTAAGGGCTAGTTTTTTGATCCCTAGTTAAACTCAAGCAATCGTTAAAATAGTAACTAATAGTAATTTTTTTGCAAAATGTGTTTTTGATCAATTTTTAGTTTATTTAATGATATAATTATGTATCCAGCCCTATTTTTTTTTTTTTGTGTGGGAAATCATCAAATGACCCCTCCCGCTCTGGGCGGAGCAGAAGGGAGTGTCAGACTTTTGTATCCGGCCCTAGGGGCTGATTTTTTTATCCGTAGCTAACTCAACCAATAGTTTAAAATAGTAACTAATGGTTAAATAATAAAAAAAAGTTTTATGATCAATTTTTAGTTTATCTAATGGTTATTTTTGTAACTAATAGTTAATTATTTGACCATTAGCAATGATATTATTTATATTTATTATCATTTTGTAAAAAATTTACCAATAGCTACTATTTTTAACAATTGGTTGAGATTAACTATGGATCAAAAAATCGGCCTAAATCGGGAATAAGTAAAAACGCTCTGTGAATATAAACTTAAAGGAATTGTATCGTTGTTTGATTCCTCCCGGTACCTTGAAGGGCTCATCTAGCCCTTCACAGTACATTCCATACAACCAAACCTTTTACTCACACTACGACAATCATGACGTGTATTATGACGTAAACGACAGCAAGTGACGTTTATAGATCTCGGCCTTAGAGTTACATGAAAGTATGCTTACTTGGACACCGCATAGTGCACTGAAGACCAAAAGACTTGCGCTACATGTCGTCAAGCCTCAAGAAATTACTCTCACCACTTATTGCACACAAGAAATGTTTAACAATATACAAGATGGCAGGGATATTGATGCGCAAACTGGAAACTTGAATTCAGCACAATGAATCTAGAGTAGAAATTTTTCATCGGTTATCAAAAAAAAAAAGTTTTATAGAAAAGTACAAAATGTATGGAACAGCAAACAATTTAATAACCGATGAAAAATTCGCAAGGGTGTCTAGAATCATGTGCTGAATTCAAGGTTACAGTTTGCGCGTCCATGTCCCTGCCACACTGTTGGTAGAAGCCGACAGCGTTGAAGGCGGTTCATGTTCCGTACTCTATGGTAAAGTCTCACTTAAACTGTCTACTGAAGTACCCCTTGATTAAGTACTAAAAAGCAAACTATTATGAGACTCGTAATATCTGGGTGAAGTTTAGTGGATCCAATCTAGAGTAAAGCGTACTCGAGAATTCTTGAAATTATTTTAATCGTTTGTGATTTGTGTAGCGAAGATGGTTCGCTGAGTTGGTTCATAGTTAAGATTTTTACTTAATCATTCATCGTCCCTAAATGCCACTGTTCAGTATCCTTTATAATGCTATCTTTTTAAATGCGTTTATATAAGTATGAACTACCTATATATGTAGTGTTATTCTGTAAAATGTCACCGTTAAATCTAGGTGAAGTGGTTTTGAAGTGAGGTGTTAATCTCTAGATTCCCTAGCGTCAGATAGGATGACAGCCGGTCTATTTTGTAAAAAATCTCACCGTGAAAACTTAGGTGAAGTAAGCTGTCATTTCACCTGATGCTAGGGTTTGACTCTCTCACTTCAATGACACTAGTTTTCACTTCACTCCCATTTCACCTTAGTGGTTTATGGTGAGATTTTACAGAATAGCAATGCTTATATTGTACCTGTTTCCATTTCTTTTGACGCCTAAGGCCTCATTAACGGAGACGCGGGGCGTCGCGCGTCGCGTGGAGCGTGGCGTCTCGCGGCGCGTCGTACGATTTTCTGTTTCATCACTTACCATCGCACGCGTAAACACAAACGTATGGCAATATAAGACGTTGTTCATAGAGACGCGGGGCGGGAAGCGTAAAAAATAATCTTGAAATTATGACCATACGTAAGTACGTATGAAATGTTTTGATTAAATGTTGTCCCGTCGGGGGACCGCTACTATTTTAAACTTTAACAGAACGTTAGGCTAATAATTAGAGCGGTCCACTTACGTATGGTTATAATTTCAAGATTATTTTTTTCTTTTTATAGGGTTTCACGTTTATACCTTTTTTATTCTAATAGGGGTTAAAGTATTAAATTGCCGTTTTATTGTAATAGGTACTTCGAATTGACATAGAACCTTCATGGTTTGAGATTTTTGAGTGAAACTTTTTTCACACGGTACCTATGAAGTTCTTCTTTTAAAAAATGTGCAACATTCGATTATCGACTTTCAGTTGTGTTTTTTTATTTAGCTTAGACAAGAAAGATGGATACTTCGAAAATTCGAGTTATTCTTGAATACGAGTTTCGACGCGGAACTAACGCGGCAGAATCACCTCGCAATATCAATGTTGCGTTTGGAGAGGGGACTGCTAATGCACGCACCGATTTTGGTTTAAACGCTTTCGTGATGGAAAAGCAAAGCTTACCAATAAAAAGGTAATGGTAACAGTTTGGTGGTCTCAGCATGGTGTTATTCACTATAGCTTTCTCCGATCTGGTCAAGCAATAACGGCAGATGTCTACTGTGCCGAACTCCGAACAATGATAGCAAAACTAGCAGTGAAACAGCCCCGACTAATGAACCGATCTTCACCATTATTGCTCCATGATAACGCGGGACCTCATACAGAACAAGAAATTTTAACTCTACAGGAACTGCAATTAGAAACCATTCGTCGCCCTCCGTATTCGCCAGAACTTGCTGCAACGGACTACCATTTTTTTCGTGATTTGGACAATTTTCTACGTGATAAAAAGTTTTCTTCTCAGGAGGCAGTACAAAATGCTATCACACAGTTTGTCGAATCTAGATCACAAGAGTTCTATCGCAAAGGCAAAAATGACCTTCTTATTAGATGGCAGCAATGTATAGATAATAATGGTAATTATTTTGATTAAATAAATATGTTAAATTAAAAAAAAAACGAATTTCAATTTTTCAGTACAAATCGGCAATTTCATACTTTAACCCCTAATATTTGTGGCTTTTTTCAATATTGTTTTAAATATTGTTTTAGGCTTTTTACATTTATACTATTTTTATTATTATTTTGTGTCGGGGGTTTTTAAAATTTTTAATTTGTATTTTGTAGATATTTGTATAGTAAGTTAGTTAGGCTTTTAATTTGGTATCAAGTGTAAATAGTTAGTTGAGTTATATACTGTATATTATAAGAATTTTAATATTGGATATGAAATAAAATAAATACTTCCATTTTAGGTTTTCAATTAGCAAGACTTCCGTTTATACCGCCAAATCTCCAGTAAGGGTATTGAAAACAATGCCTATAAGACAAACACGGAAAGGGAAGTTCCGCATTCATAACTAAGACGTCAACTTTATAGACGCTGCTTTATCTTAAATCTACTTTAGTGAACCCGCAGCTTTAATCCTGTTTTTACATAGGTAGATACGTAAATTAATTTAGCAGCACATACTAACTCCCCTATATTAACTTTTCTGAACACCAAGTCCCCGGTGCGATATGACGGAAAAAGTTCGGAATGCGGGCACCACATTAAACGTGTTCACATTTGCTTTTGTTCCGAATACTTTTAGATGGAGAATGCTTGTTCCTTGAGATAGCATGATACGTACATTGTACGGGCGTGTTTTAATTTTGTCGGCTTAGTAATTATACGGTATGGAGCCTCAGAGATTTTGTTGTGTGATTATGACAAGCTAGGCTGTTTCAAAAATCCCTTGATGAGTTTTTGGGTCCTGTGGAAATGTTGATGAAATAAGAGCATTAGTCAGGTATATGCGTATGGTCTCAGAATGTTATGGTACTTGTATTATGCTTCTCATGTCATGCAGTTACGCTGTATCTTCATCTCAAGCGAATATATCTTATATATTATGTTATTATAAAGTGAGCAAGATTTTGTGAAGTGGCAGTGAGCTGGCCATGTTTGTCGAAGGACCGATGACCGGTGGAGCACACGAGACCTGTAGTGGAGACCGCATATCGGCAAGCGTAGTGTGGGACGTCCTCCAGCTAGATAGACGGACGACCTTAAGAAGGTGGCTGGGACAGACTGGATGCGGAAGGCGGAGGTCCAGCAGTGGACTGCGATAGGCTGAGTTGATTGGTTGAACATTTTATGTTAAACTCGTGCAACTAAAATCTATTAAATCATATATTATCAGACATTTGTAATCTTTAAATTAGCTGTGTCATTCAAGGTCTCAAGCCTAAACAAAGTGGGCTATTGTTTCGATTAGGGACACTGAAAATTTAACCAAAAAACTCTTAAAACAATGTCTACTATTTTCGACCCTTCTTAGCTTCACAGCCATTATAACCAACAACGAACGGTATAAGTACACCAAAAGCACATTAATCCTTAAAACGGGTAATTATAATGAAATTTTGTAGCCATACACTGTGAACAACGTGTGAGAATAATTTACTAGGGCATTACCACACCGTAAATAGTGTTTTATCCCATAATAAATGAAGCGTGCTTTATGAGATTATTTAGCGTTAAATTGGAGTTTAATGGGAGTATTATTTCATTAACTCGTCAAACAGAATGTGTGTCATGAGTTTCGTGTTTGTTGATAACTATATTTCGACGAACATGGATCGCAATAGGCTCGCCCCTTATTACATGGGACTTAAACATAACTGGCGAAAAGTGGGTTTATGGGTACGTACACCTTTGCCTAAGTCTTTGGTGATTACAGTCGTGATGTTATGTTATGAATATGCATTTGTATAAATGAAGGTACACTACGTTTTGAAAAGCTTCACATTCGAGTAAAGTATCCTTATTGTGTTTAGCAATCTTTTGATTTTCTCTTTATTAGTACTGTGTACAGTTTTAAACTGCACATGTTTTGCTGTCGCATTGCTTGCACCAGACGTGTGTCATTTTATTATCATAAATATACAGACATAACAATAAATCAGAGACTGCGATTACTGCTACCCGGTGACTAACATTAGAAAAAGGAATCGTCAACAGTTTCACTTGTAAACACAATTTATCTATACATATAATAAAACAGTAACATACATTGAGAATTTTCGAGAAAAAATAAGTGGCTTTTGTTAGAAAAACGTAACTGATGACAAAAAGTGAATTTTTAGAATTTTTGTCTGTTTGTCTGTGTGTATGGTACGGCTTCACGCCAAAACTACTGGATAGATTGAATTGAAATACAGCAAAAATGTTCTTTGTAAATCAAGGAAGGCTTTAGGCTACATATTATCACGCCGTATGTTATGGGAGGTAAGCAATATTGATTTTAAAATGTTTTTGTTCGTAATTGAATGCACAAAATGACATGTTATTTATTTAGTTTATAATAATTTAACTCTGAGAACATAATAATCACGCTATTTTTATAAAAGAGCGGGGCAGTAATATTATAAGTTGCAAGGGAACAGTTATTTCAACAATATGTCAACGGGGAATTTAGCGCTATGGTCAGGCGACCGTTTACCGCACTAAATGGTGCGAGTTCAAATCCTATAATATTGTTTTAAAAAATCGTAAAATTCTTTTTTTAGTTTTTGCATTTTTATGTGCATTAGGAACGATACTGTTATGAAATCTGAGAACTTTACATGTCCTATCTAATTGTATGGAGAGTTTCACACCAATATTACTAAACAGATTGATTGGTGGTACAACAAGCTACACTATCATGAAGTCAAGTCAAACTTTTGGTTCTAAGTTACATCTTACCAAGCACATTTGTTGTAGGTAATTGATTCAAGAGCTATGAGTACCGTCGTCAATGACCATGTCTCTAAGTTTACCTCAGAGCAAAAGCAAATTTTCGACACCATCCTTGAAAGCGTTGGGCTCGGCCAAGGTAAAATGTTTTTCTTGGATGCTCCTGGTGGAACAGGGAAAACATTTGTCACCGCTGGCATTCTCGCAGAGGTCAGGAGGCAAGGCAAGATTGCTTCGTCAGGAATCGCCGCAACACTGCTTCCTGGTGGCAAAACAGCGTACGCAATGTTTAAGATTCCCATAGATTTAGAGAGTAATGAAACACCTGTTTGTGGAGTGTCACGCAACAGTGACAAAGGGCGCGTGCTTAAAGATTCCTCTTTAATCGTATGGGATGAATGCACTATGGCGAACAGAAAAACAGTAGAGGCGGTAAACAAGACTTTGCAGGACATCCGCAGGAACCAGCAAATGATGGGTGGCGTTACAGTTCTGTTTAGCGTCGATTTCCGACAAACGCTGCCTGTGGTGACGCGAGGAACTAGGGCTGATGAGGAGAATGCTTCGTTGAAATGCTCTTTCTTATGGCCACATATTCATAGGTTGCGCTTAACGATGAATATGAGAACACAGCTTGGCGGGAATGTACACGCCCAAGAATTTTCTGATGTTCTCTTAAAATTGGGTGAGGGACCGCTACTAGTAGACGGTGGCCAGGTGGTTCAACCTGAGATACTTGGGAGAGTGGTGTCCACCTTAAAAGATTTGATTCGCCTGGTGTACGGGGACATCAATAGGATACCGCACCAAGATAATTCTTGGGTGTGAGAACGAGCCATTTTAACACCCAGAAACGACCAAGCTTCAGCGATCAATGAATGCATTCTCGCGGAAATTGAGGGAAATGAAGTGATCTACACTTCAATAAACACTGTTGTCGACCAAGATGACGCCACACATTACCCCGTAGAATTTCTCAATTCCCTCAGTGCAAGTGGACTACCAGCGCACACCATTAAGCTCAAGGTCGGTGTCCCAATTATGCTTCTTCGGAATCTCACTCTGCCGAAACTGTGCAATGGGGAAATATCATTGAGGCGGAAATCCTAACGGGTTGTGGTGTCGGCGAGACAGTGTTTATATCACGTATACCACTGATTCCCCACAATTACCCCTTTCAATTCAAGCGCGTGCAGTTTCATGTGAGCGTGTGCTTCGCCATGACAGTAAATAAGTCGCAGCGGCAGACACTGAAGGCTGCGGGTGTCGACCTCAGGACGAGCTGCTTCTCACACGGACAACTGTACGTCGCTTGCTCCCGCGTCACCAGTCCTGACTCGCTGTACATATTGAATGAGACCGAGGGAAAAACAACGAACGTTGTTTACACAGAAGTGTTACATTTCTGTTATTCGACGTCTCCTAAATTTCCTTATTAACCTGACGTCTTTTACCAGTAAATTAACTACATAACTTTCAAATTTTGAGTTTACTAAGCCAAATAGTTTTTGAGGGATCTAAGCTACAGTATAGTATGGGACGCATCTTTTGAGTGTTTCTGTAAATCAACAAACTATCACTAACTATTATTAAAATTAAAATAGAATTTAAAAAATACTTATGCGATTCGTGGGCAAAGCCACGGGTACAGTTATAGTTTATAAAGATATTTTTTTAAAGTTATTTGCAATATTATTGTTAATTCACTGTACCCTTGGGATCCACTGCGGAATTACGGGAAGAAAAAATGTTTGTTGTATAGGTTTGTATTAAGTCTGGGCAACATATAGGCTATAATTTATTTTGGAAAATGGAACACCTGATGCAGAACCGCAACAGACCAGCTAAAGTATAAGAGATATAAAAATGGTGCCATAGCAAAAAATATTCCACATGAAGAGCATTTTCTGCTGTGAGAATAAATTTGAAGATCTGGAACACTTGTTGTGGAACTCCAAAGCCCAGCGACACTATAAGATATATAGGAATGACGTCTTAGCAAAAGTTGTTTAGTCTGATGGGCATTTCCTGTTGACTTACAAAAATGAAAGATCTGGAACGTCTTGAATCGTCTCGCGCATCACGCTGTTTTCCCGTCCCCGGGCTCTTAGAATTCGACATCAGACGTTTCGGATCTTCGATTTTGACGACCCCGTTGTCGCTGGCATAAGCAACAGGATCCGCGTACGAAGTCGCGGGCAGAAGCTAGTACTTAATAAACCTAACTTAAATGATTTTGGTTTTTTGATTTTGGTGTTCCCTTGTTTTATATTTTGTGGGCAGTGCTGTGTTGACCACAGGCTCTTTATATATTGTTCTTAAAAAGGGATTACTTGTAATTGGCTGACACTCACACTCAATATTTTAATTCTGTTTAGCTGTAAGTCTTCCAAAGAAAATAAATTAGCAACGATGACTATAAAGCTTTCCATTTGAACTCTAAACATAAAAAACAACTTCACAATTTAATACACGAACAGCATGCAGTTGACCTGCAACTCGCTTTGATATTTGGTATTAAATTATGAACGCGTCGTCGAGCAACGCATCATATATGATTCATTGGCGGTCAAGAGGCGTTTATGCATGTGATACATCAATACCTGTCTTGACCGTTGGGCGTTGCGGCTTCGGTGGGTTTAACCTGAATTCACTATTGGTATCGTTAGTCAATTTATTGTTTATCAAGTGGTTTTTTTTTGTAGCTTGATTTCCTAATCCTAACTAATTTCTTAGTTTGTTACCTTTTCACGCCCAATCCACCGAGCCGATCATCATGAAATTTTGCTTAAGTATACTTTGTCAGGGGTATAGAAAAGGGCATAGGATACCTTTCATCCAGAAAAAATACTGTTCTCGAGGAAAAGATCAATAACCTTCGACGGTCACAATTGCTTTAAGACGCTAGATGGCGCTACGTGTCTTTCAAATCATGATTGAAATTATGACCCGACTTTCGGAGCAGAATTCTAACAAAAAGTACTATACTTCGACTTTTAATTGTATTCAGTAACTTGACAGTTGAAGGGTTACCAGATTTTGACAAAAAAAAAGATAGCGAGCGAGGTGGTGCAAGAATGAATGAAATTGAACAAACTTAAATAATGTACTTAAATGCAAACTTTTTATTTTTTTAATAACTTGTCTTAAAAACACGATATAGGTACACTATTAAAAATTGTAGAATTTGTTAAATATTTGTTTTCTTAGTAGTACAACTTAGTTAGAATAACCAGGCTCTTTAAAGGAAGAAGAATTTATTTATTTACATTATAAAAGCTAACATTTAAAATAATAATACATTATGTACATGTGAAAAAAAAGGCAAAAGAATCATAGGGCATCAAAAAATTCGTACGCATCGCTATCAACAGGAACAGTGCCCAAAGGGCTGGCAGCATTGCCGCGATGTATGGCGATGCTGAAGTTAGAATTGATCATTATTATCATTCAGCCACTCCTGAATGTCTTTTTTCTTCTAGGACATCTTGGGAATTGCTTAAATTTTTCGAATATTCGACGAATTACGAAAATATTACGAATATTTAAAGTTAACCATTTTTATCATTTGTTCTTTACGCAAAATCGTTCACTACCCCAACACTATAAGTTTAACTATGGTAACATTATTTTTCTTTGAACTGTCAGGTTACTGAATATATAATTATATATATTTAAATTAAATTAAGATTCATTTGTTTCGGGTAACTAGGCCCAAAGAAGACATTTAAAAAAATATTTCACATTAATAATATAATATAATAGAATAAAATAATAATAAAATAAATTCATAATAAATGTAAAAATTTCAAAATGTATCGTAATTTTATAATTTTAATCTGAATGCTATAAGCATTCAGATTAAAATTATAAAATTACGATACTTTAAATACATAGGTACATTAAATACATACAAAAATACACTCATTAATAACGCCTGCTAAACGGCTTTGCCTAAACATGCCTGCTGCAGCAATGCAGCATGTAGGGGCAGCCCAGACTGTCAGCAATCATCGCTAGGATTCCGTTGGAGCTGGCCCGTACTCTGCGCACCAGAGAGATGCTCCGCTTGCGCATAGTCGCGTGAAAACAGGCGGTGCGCTCCTCCGCGAACATACCCGAGGCGCTACAGAACCGAGGCACCACCACGCGGAGGACTGTAGCACTTCTTTGTGTAACGAGCCCACAGGCTACAGGTGTAAAGGGATGTACAATACGCTCTAAATAGTGTAACTTTTACCCTCCCTGAACACCTAGCAAACCTGCGGGCTATCATGTTGGCTCGTATTGAGAGCGACCTCCGCTCTCTCTCAACATCCTCATTATCACTCAAGTCAGGCGTAAGAATATGTCCCAAGTATTTAAATTTATTCACCATCTCCAGAGGTGTCCCGTTTAGTCTTACAGACGGAACATTCTGAGAAATTACTGCACCAAGTCCAAAAACTATGAATTGGCTCTTGGTCACGTTATATCGCAAACCATGGTCACGAACATAGTCTTCACATATTTTCAACAACCTCTTCAGACCACACACCGACGCACTCAGCAACACCATGTCGTCCGCATAACTGAGATTATTCACAGACACTCCATCAATATGGCAGCCGATATGGCAGTTGCTGAGTGCGACGATCAGGTCATTCGTGTACACGTTGAATAGCGTAGGACATCTCCTACGCTATTCAACGTGTACATGAATGACACGCAACCAACCCACCCTGCCTGACACCACATTCAAGTTCATACTGCTCTGACATCACCCCCTCCCATCTCACGCAATTCTTTTGATGCCCGTACCAGTACCGAAATAGGCTGGTGAAATTTGGCACACAGATAGTATATATTATAACCTGGGTTAACACATAGGATACTTTTTATCCCGGTGATACGTTTTCGTGGGATAATTTCGGACCTCCACGCGGGCGAAACTGCAAGCAAAAGCTAGTGTTAATTAAACTCGAGAGGATAATAATTATCCTCTCGAGTTTAATTCATGCAATGCATCCGATAGACATGCCGTGAGGATTGAGTTTTTATGATAAGTCGTAATTCTTGCTCAACCAAAATGATCGCAGATTACATGAATCGTAGATCATAATTAGAAAACTTTTAATGAAATAAGTTTTATGGAACGATGTTCTTTAACGCGGTAAGAGTAAACTAGTAGAAATCGTCACATAAGGAAAACACGTTACACCCCCGTAGTCATGCGACTTTCTCTCTCAGAGTTAGTTTTTACGCGTTTCGAAGGCGCTAAATCCGATAGTGAGGTCAAAATGAAAACTTAAGATGGCGGCTGCGAAAACTTGCATTTGTCCTGGGTGTCGTTTTCATGGTTTTTGTGTTTGCGAGTCAAAATGAAAATCCAAGATGGCGACAACGTTATGAGAGCATCTAAAAACTTATACTAGATGGACTCTGTATTAAAAACGCGTATTAAATTCACACTTTCTCTCTTTCTGTCTCTCTTTCTATTATTTACGAATGTGTGTGTGCGTTGCTAGTATCACATAAGGAACTTCATTCCCCGAACGAAAACGTTATTTTCAAATATTTAACCTAAAATATTGGTTGCTAAAATATGGGCGTATAGTCAACCTTGTAGGTAATTACATCAGTGGTTCAATGTCACTTGCAAGTCATGAAACAACGCTGTCTAAATTGTGTATGTGACAGTTAGATAGTTTCATCCTTTCAACCTTAGTGAAGTTTCAAGGGAATTGTTGTCAACGATGGTAAAGCAATGATCACGTGATCAACTATAGGTACATGCCAGAAACGTAAATGTACCTACTAATAGTACAACTGTGCTTACCCCTTCTAGAAATACAAGTAGGTAGGTATTGTGCCCGGGACACACGAGGCTAGTTTTTAAAATAGCTTCGTTAAGCTTGTGGATAGGCGTTGGTGAATAAATAAAATTATTTTGTAAATCATTTTATTTATTCACCAACGCCTATCCACAAGCTTAACGAAGTTATTTTATAATTTTTCTTACTTCCTTTTGGCATTATTTTATAATATAATTAGGCAGTTCAAATAATAAAGTCAAAAGTTTCACATGATAACCGGCTTTTTTTTTTATTAAATGGCATCTCGTAGTTGACCTAGAGAGGTCGTGACTACTTAACCGGACTATCCTGTCCAGGGGTTATAACCGGCAAGGTTTTGAGTGAATTTATACTAAACAAAAGAAACCGACTAAACGTGTTACCTGTCACTTCCGTCATCATGCTACGTCACAGTTGTACTTTTCAATTTAGCAACATTATCTAATACGTTGCATTTTTGAAAGGTATATAGAACCTGTCTTTTTGGGACTTTCACAATAGACAGGTAACAAAATATTATTATTAGGTACTAATTATAATAATTATTACTAATCTAACAAAAAAATTGTGCTCAAGCAGTTATATCTACGAAGAGAAATTTAAGAACAAATGATAAAGTTTAACACACTAATAAAAAGAGGAAACTGTCATCAAAATTGAAAATAACTTTGATTTAGTTTTAACGTATTTTTAAACACGAAACGGTCATCTACAAAAATATCTTTTTTTTACGATTTGTTTACCTTTACTTAATTAATTAAACCAATAGATTATAGCTTACTGTCCTGGCTTGAGGAACTAACATCGTGTATCTCGGGCATAACGTCGCTTGCCGCCACACTGAAACGTTTATTCAGGGGTAAGTGAGCTGTGATGGACCTTTTGTTTACGAAGAGGCCAGATAGGCGTTAACGTAAAGACTTTTCACCTCCCTATTGTACAGAGAGCCTATAAGATGTCTTGCAGACTTTGAACGTTTATTCAAGCATTATTAAAGTGAAAATAAAGAGCTTAGAAATCTAAAGCAAAAACTAAGAGAAATAAAAAAATGCTAATTTATTTCTTCTTTCAAACCTGTAGGTATTTCAACAGTAATTTTAGTTTAAGTAACGCTATAAAACGACCTCTAAAAACATGGGCGTTTCTATCATAAAAAAACGAGATTAATTCAAATATTTCGGTGGTGTCTACTTCTAGGAGCAACAGACTAAGTACCAACATAATAAACGTACAAAAAAAAAAAACAAAAGCAATGACTAAAAATGTAGTTTAAAAAAAATCTATTAAAGAGTGAACGGTGGTCAGTGGCTCAGTGGGCGACAAAATAATAAAGGGCCAAACTTCAGGAAGGGAACAAAATTTTCGCGATAGTACACGTCGTATCAACAAATTGATTGATAATCTTGCGAGCCACCAAAAGAGCGACTGCTAAGGCTTTCACAATGCCAATTGTTGGTGAACAGAACTGCACCCGTAGGGTTGTCGATGTAGGGTTCAAAGGGCCAGACAAAATGTTTACAATTTCTGAACTCAATAAATAAAGCTCTCACCTATCGGTATTTTTTTTTTGAAAAGGTCGATTTTGAGTTTTTTTCAGTTGAGAAATTCAAATGTCAAATAGCTCAACATCGGAAAATTTGCCTTGTACGCAAGACAGAGAATAACAATATTGTCCTTTGAAGGACCCAAAAGTTACAGACGGTTTCCTTCACCGTTTTGAGAGCATTGGTGATGAAATAAATTATGCAAAGTAAAGCGCCTGCCTGCCTGCCTTCGATCTCATGACCTACAACTCGGAAGTGGGGGCCGTATGCGAATTTTTCACAATAAACTTACACACGATAAAAGAAATATCAATGTTTTGTCAAGTCGTAAAAACCATACAAAGGGTAAGTTGCTTGTTAATAATAATGCTGCGGAAAAAATACAGTGTTATCATTAATTTACTGTCTTCCTACGTAAGCTGCTCGTGGCTCTTGCGTTTAAGAGGTGCCATCTGGCAATGAGTTCTAGTCTCCTCTTAATGAAAAACTAATGTAATACTATAGGAAGAAGACCATAAAATAATGCTTGGAGGGAGTCGCATTCTGTGCTACGTTCACTGTGTTTAGTACTTTGCGCGGAAACATGTCAGGAGCATTTTGTAAATTAAACCAATCCGACTAATGTAGAAATGCAGTACAACATACAAGCATGTTTCTATTATCACTCTTTAGCGTTTTACGTAAATTAAAACTTTAATGAGATTATTTTTAGTTAACGTATGACTCGTTTTATGTGGTTAATAATGCTGAACTTTTTGAAATGTAATAAATAGAAGTGTTTTTTAGAAGTGACATTTTTTTCAAAATAAAAGATGCACAGAGAGGCAGAGAGAGTTGGAAAGGGAGTAGAAGGCCTTTGCCCAGCAATGAGATATTAAAGGCTAATAACAAAAAAATATCTATAAAAACAATGCTTTACACATAACCATGTCGAAGCCTGAAGAAATGGGTGAAAGAAAAGCACCCTGTAAAAGTATGTACACACAGCGAATCTTGCACAGTAAATCCACTACAGACCTAGTAAACTGGCAAATATTTTACACTAACCCGCTTATTTATAAACGTTGCTTAAAATTAAGAGATATTTAGACGTCAAAAATGTATGGTTAAACAGACGGTAATTATTAGAAAAGAAAAAGAAAGAATAACGTTTATTTGGACACAGATCGTGAAACACAAAATACAAATAACACAATGAAAAAGTGAAAATAATGTTCTAACTACAATAGTGTGTGCCACACTTCATTACTCAACTTTAAACAACGCTTATAAATAATGCGGAATATCTATTGCCTTAAGCCTGGGGGCGATAACAAGAATAGAAAAATTATACCTGGATAAGCTACGGTGTCCAGCCAGTCTATTCTGAAAAAATCTCACCTTGAAACTTTAGGTGAAGTGAGCTTAGAGTGAGCTATCAATAGTCTCAATCCTTAGCATTAGTTGGAATGACAGCTCACTCCACGCTCACTTCACCTAAGTTTTCTCGGTGAGATAGAAACAGAATCGCACTGCTGAAAAGCGGTGGCTACGCACATCGCTTCCACCCGTTTACCGAACGACGACGTGTACTTTATGAAAGTGTGTTTTCATAGAAAGCGTTTTTTGACACCGATAAGATCATAATCTGCTTAGCCTTTTTCCAACTATGTTGGGGTTGGCTTCCAGTCTTACCAGATGCAGCTGAATTCCAGTATTTTACATGGAGCGACTGCCTTTTGACCTGACTTTCACAACCCAGCTACAGGGTAATATTGGTAAGACTTGTTGTTAGACTGTCAAAGATTCACGACGGACAGCCGGGATCAACGGCTTAACGTGCTTTCCGAGGCACGGAGGGGTCTTGGTATGTAAATATGGTCACCCTTCCACGGACCAACCGCGGCAAGCACAGCTTAACCTGATCGAGCCGTGCGCCTGTTATTACATAGCCACAAGCCCGTCCACCGATAAGATAATATAAAATCATTTTTATTTGCCAAAACATTACATAGTCTACATTAATAGCTAAATTAATTAATTATAGTTTATAATAAAAAATCAAATAAGTCGCAAAGGAAGCATTTTGCTTATAAACTCCACACTAGGTCGAGCCTGTCTCGTGAACTCCATGGGTATTATCATTTATAGTGAAAATGCGCATTACATTAGGTAATACAGGATTTTTACAGCCGAGAGGAATATGAAAAGGCGTTAATTTTTAGGGTAATTTAAACATTGTCCAGATTTAAATCTGAAATTAAAACAGTGTAAATAAAACAGTAAAAAAAAAAAACAATAAAGTAGGTTAACGGACTATGTGTAAGAGACAGAGGGTAGTATCAGTGTGTGTAGGTATGTGTGTGGGGGGGTGTGTGTGTGTGTGAGACGGGGTGTGTTGGGGTGTGTAGGCATGTGTTAGTGTGTTACGAAATTACCTTTAAAAAAGATTCGGATTCATTATACAAGGTGTCGTTTTGCATCCTCGTCAAATTCAAGGAGGTAACTATGCTACTGATTCTCGACACGAATCTAATAAAATAACTAGGTTTTTTTGTTATGTTAATTTCTAAAAGTGTGGGACACGCATTTTAAAATGCGGCCTGTGTGAGACCGCACTATAACTGCCCTTTACTTAACAAGTATGTATTCATTATTTACCAGGGATCGTAATTTTATTTGATTATTTATGTCTTTCATAACAGCCTCCTGAAATTTGACGAGGATGCAAAACAACAGCTTGTATGATTGGGCTAGCAGCCATTTGCATTTGAACAATCTTTTTTATTTGGCTTGTAAGATATAAGTGACATAAGTCCCCGTTGTCATAATTTTTATGACAGCCGCCACTTCGGCCCTTATTTGGTGGCCACCGGTCTTATAGGAAACTATAGCTTTATTTGCATCGGTAAACGGACCGAAAAAGTTAAGAAAATCACGAATTTAGAAATATAAATAACGCAGCAACCCTAAGTTTGGCTTCCTTCCTGATTATGATTAACACCGACAATATTGTAAATTACTGTGCCATTTACCATGTTTTACTGTGTGAACATTTACTTATTACATTTATGTATTATCAAATAAATAACTTGCTACAGCTGAAATTGAAAGATGCCAACAAAAATGTAGGCGAAAAAAATCCTCTGGTCGTCTGGTACGTTTTTGTGAAACAACTAGGTAATTAATCTTTCAAAACCATATTGGTTTTTCTGAGAAATTGTTTCTTTCATTTGTTGTCTCTGTCGTAATTTCAAGAAAATTACTTTATTATATCCGTTTGGCACTGATGCTGAGGCCACATTGTCGCGATAAGGCAAACTACACTTCCCACGATCTCTTTCGCATACCGCTCGACGTCTCGCTGTAAACAGAGAGCGCACAAAGCGAGCGTGCGAGCGTTCACTTTATCCTAACAACTAGCTTTTTCTCGCGACTTCGTCTGCGTACGATTTCGTATACCCGCGACCCACCCCGTCGCACAGCACCACCTGGTCCTGCTTTCGCTTCGTTTTTGCTTATCGTCCTTTCTGACTTTTTTATTTTTGCTAAGCTCCTAAGGGTTTTAGCGTAATGTTAAATAGTCTTACGAATTTGGCTATCAAATGCAAAAATATTTCTTCCGGAGGTTCCAGAGATAAGCGTTCAAACAAACAAACTCTTCAGCTTTATTATTAGTATAGATGTAGGCATAGCATGAGCAAGCAATCCAAAATAAAAATAAAAACTTAAAAAAAATAAAATAAAAAAGGAACTGAAAAGCAAAAAATAAAAATGCCTTATAATTGTCTCTCACAGAGAGGAGGCCAGTGTCCCAGCCGTGGTTCCGTTATGTGCTGATTATGGGTTATGTTATGTATGCAAATTATTTACTAATTTAGAGTCACCAACTTCGCATATCACACAAAAAAAAACATCAAAATCTACTACGACTACACTGTAAAAAAAACTACTTACAACAATTTTTTTTGAGTATTTTAGCGGTAGTGTTTTTTTTTTTTGATAACCTACCAACCATCCTTAAGGATGGTCCAAAAAAAATACACGCCGACTTGAGAACTCCTTTTTTTCGTCGGCTAAAAATAAGAATAGTTACGAATAGATTTTAAAGGCAAACGCTGAAAATAGCTTCAAACATCTTTATCTTTATTAAACTGAACATTTACTCAACATAAACTGTAGTTGTATTTTATAGCTAAGGTCATTCCTTCAGACAAACCACAGCCTAACAATTGTAGCCAGTTAATCAATGTCACGTTTATTATACGGCCATCAAGGAGGTTATGAGCTAGAATTACGAGTTTCAGGTTCAACAGTAACTGCCATCTTGTCTATTCTGTTTTATGTGCACTTACCTATCATAATGGGCGTAGGTATGTTATTATGTATGTCTTAGAGAGCCCGCAGACATACAATTGTAAGTTGGCCGACTGTCGAACGACTAAATTGCGTACTTTTATAATTTAGTTGACCAACTTTATTTTATTGGTTACAATTGTGCGTAATCGGAAGTGAATCTCGATTCTGATACGATCAGTGTCCAATTAATTAGTTGGACGATTTAGTTGGAGAAGATGTGCGGGCTAGCACAAGTAATTACACCTCTTAGTGTACTCTGCGATTTACTCGGCCAACTTACAGTTGTACGTCTGCGGGCTCTCTACGTATAGCAGCTTCTCATGCCGCGTTTACACCATAAAATATATATACTACATTATCATCACTCTCCTGCCGTTATATAAATTTATTCGGAATCAGCGCAACATGTCTTTTTCTTCCATACTTCTCTATTAGTCGCGATCTCGGTAGTCACCGCCTCTCTAGCCATATCATCTTTCGCACAGTCCATCCATCGTTTTTTTTTTTGGTCTTGCCCTACTCCTATAGCCATCGACATTCATACTCAAAACTTTCCTCGCGACATTTTTTTCATTCCTCCGGATTACATGCCCATACCATTATTTTTTTTTTTTTGTGTGGTTAAATCATCAAATGACTTCTCCCGCTCTGGGCTGAGCGGAATCATGGCATGAGCGTATCAGACTTTACTGACTAAAACCCACCCGTGTTCCTTAGTTGCCTGAGCCAGGGGCCACGGTAACTCTTTCGAACAACCCGCGGCCCTTTTTTTTTTTTTTTTGAGGATGAGAAATCGTCAAATGACCCCTCCCGCTCTGGGTGGAGCAGAAGGGAGTGTCAGACTCTTACTGACTAAAACCCACCCGTGTTCCTTCCTTAGCCCTTTATGTACCAGGGCAGCGGTAACCCTTTCGGACGATCCCGCTACCATCCCGCGGCCCTGGCAGGCATCGGCCTTAGCGGACCCCATCAATTCGTGCTGAACTCAAAACTTTCCTCGCGACATTTTCTTCATTCCTCCGGATTACATGCCCATACCATGACAACCAATTTCCGCACGTTTTGGTGCCATTTTCAGACTTTATCTTATGTACTCATTTCTTGTTCTATCCATTCGTGTGACTTGCTATGGCTAGAAATCTAGCCATCATATTGGTATAAGCATCAGAATAATTATGTTAGGTGGGCGGATGCTCAATCTGAGTCATATGGATTAGATTGTGGGGTAAGGCAGGGGGGATTGACTTCACCGAGTCTTTTTAATGTGTATATGGATCGGCTGATTGGTGAGCTGAGCGGCACCAAGATCGGATGCTCTGTTGATGGAACTATGATCAACAACATAAGTTACGCTGATGATATGGTGCTGCTCAGTCCATCAATCTGTGGTCTGAGGAAATTGTTGGCCATCTGTGAGAGGTACGCGGAGGCTCATGGCTTGAGGTATAATGCCTCCAAGAGCAAGGTAATTGTTTTTAGAGTGCGCAACAATACACCTGTTAATATTCCATCTATTAACTTACGAGGAACTCCGTTGGAGTTCGTTACGCAGTTTAAATACCTAGGTCATGTTGTCACGGACTTTCTCATGGATGACCAAGATTTAGATAGGGAGCGCAGAGCGTTGGCAGCCAGATGCAATATGCTGGCTCGCAGGTTTGCACGTTGTACTAAGGAGGGGAAACTGACTCTTTTTCGAGCGTTTTGTCAATCGTTTTACACGTGCAGCCTGTGGGTAAGGTATACGCAGAAGGCTTACAACGCTCTGCGCGTTCGGTATAACAATGCGTTGAGGATATTGTTGGGGCTACCTCGGTTTTGTAGCACGTCTGGCATGTTCGCTGAAGCGAGATTAGATGATTTTTATGCCGTTATGCGCAAGCGATGTGCGAGTATGCTGAAGCGATTCAGGGGTAGCCCCAACAACATACTGGCTCCACTGGCGGACAAAATTGATGGGCCTTTCATTAGGCACTGGGCAGCTAGGCATGTGCGTACTGGCGTACATGTCGTCAATTAATTTAAGCTTTGTATGTACTAACAATAGGTTAAGATTTTACTAACACTTTATGAATCAATGGTCTGAGTTAAATAAATTATTATTATTATTATTATAATCTTTCACACAGTCCTTCCATCATTTCTACACTAAAACCTGGTTACATTGGTCCACATATTGTGTTATTAAAAAGGAAAACCTGGTCCAGTTACCGGTGCCACTTGCAGACTTTCTCTTATATACTTGCTCATTTTTTGTTCTATTAATTCGTGTCACACGAGACATCTCTCTTAGCATTCTCACCTTTATGGTATTCTACATAACCTACATTTTCTGTCTACTATTTTTATTTATCGTTTAAAACAAGTTGTAAAGTCTAGTTGTATTCAGTAGAAAACTTGTCAAAAATTTAAAAAGGTGCATGACATGATTGAAACAACAAATTAATTGAAACATGTACGATACATGTTTTTAGACATGTTTTTGACAAGTCTATTACAAGACTTGATGAAATTAAGCATCGCACAGAGTGGTATATAAATATCTAGGTGCTCTAGGTGCAAACGTGGGGTAAAGAATGAATAAAACAGTATTTTTTATATAATTGATAAAGGACGTCATAGAAATATAGTATGCGTTTTTTTTTAATAGCTTACTAGGTATTTCATATTTATTCGTGCATAATCCACTGACTATTTGAGTTTGCAGATCAGACCTCTTGTTACACTGCGTACCATCCACACTTGGTTGATTTTCCGACGAGTCGTACTCAGCGCTTCTCCTTCACGGTTGTTATGCGCACAGCCAAAGCGTGGAACTCTCTGCCGACATCTGAGGGGCCATTCTCGTAATTTTGAGAACGTTCGTAGGTAATTTTTTTTTTTTTTTGAGGATGGGTAATCATCAAATGACCCCTCCCGCTCTGGGTGGAGCGGAAGGGAGTGTCAGACTCTTACTGACTAAAACCCACCCGTGTTCCTTCCTTAGCCCTTTATGTACCAGGGCAGCGGTAACCCTTTCGGACGATCCCGCTACCCAACGTTCATAGTCTGAGGGGCAATTCTCGTAATTTTAAGAACGTTCACAGTCTGATCTCAGTTTCAATCTGTCAAAAACACCTCTAATATCCCTATATTTTGACAATTTTTTGACATTTGTTTGTCGCCGAGATGAGACAGCGACTCGATTTTGAAAGTTTTTAATTACGAGAATTGGCCTTCTGATCTGTTTTCCGTCCTACATTAACCCGTCTGCCTTCCAAGCAAGAGTGAACAGGCATCTTCTGGGCACGCTCGTCACATCATTAGACCTCACCCAAAGCTCCATCAGGCATGATTGAGGTCAAGACCAGGCCCATTTAGCAATAAAAAAATGAAATTTAAAAAAAACACACTAAAAGCTACCAAAACGATGGAACAATAGACAAATTCAATGTTTAGGTAGGTACCTAACTGAATTGCTTGAAAATAAAGTTAACGATATCACAATTATTTAAAACACAGCAACAAGAACTTTAAAAATAAATCAGGTATTCGAAATATACTACCAACAAAAAAAAAATGCGAAGATTAGGAAAAAAGAGAAAATATTATAAAAATTAAAACATTTTCACGGTGCGCAACAAAATGAGCCTACTTCCTGTCACGAAGGTATTATCCTCTGAAAAAAATGCTTTAACATAATCCGACAAAATCTTCTCTAACGGTGTGAAGATACCTCAAATCCCCGATTCCTCTTTAAAAAAGGTCAATTGTAATGAATTCGTTTTAAAAGAGAATGCTCTTGCTTTTTTGTGCAGATAAAAGGAGATTACTTTGTTCGCGTCATGATATCCCGTGAAATTCAAATCTTCTTACATTTTTGCAATTTTCAGGGATCAGGTTGTATGTTGATCTAAATATGAGTGGCTGCCGTAACAAATATTTATTTATAGAATTATAATCATAAACATCAACAATACAACTCTCTAAGTTTATATTACCCTTTTGAATGACTATTTCATAAAATATCAATTCTAACTCAAGGAGTTGTATTGCTGATTCTAATAATTACATAAAGAAAAAAATTCATCTTTCAAACAAAAAAAAAAGCAAAATCAAAATCGGTTCATCCGTTCGGGAGCTACGCTGCCACATACAAACACACACACACACACACACACACACGTCAAACTTATAACACCCCGTCGTTTTTGCGTCGGGGGTTAAGGATTAATAATACTTTTTAAAAAGTTATTTTTAATTAGTATTTTGCTAGAAAAAGGGTTTCTTATTAAAACTTTTTAATTTTACGAGAATAAGGTCTGTCATTTTGGTACCTCATCATCTGCCTGGGCTTTTCTCAACTATGGTAGGGTTGACTTCCAGTCTAGCTGAATACCAGTAGGTATTTCATATGGAGCGACTGCCTATCTGACATCCACGACTAGTACGACTAGTACTCGTTGAGACTGGTTGGCAGTCTTTTGTGGTTCTGAATACCCGTAACAACAGTCAAAGATCTACAAATGACAGCCGGGAGCGAGCCGTGCCAAACTTCATGAAAATCCTACTAATCTTACTAATCCTATCCTACTAATATTATAAACGTGAAAGTTTGTATGGATGGATGAGATGATGGATGGATGGATGTTTGTTACTCTTTCATGAAAAAACTACTGAACAGATTTGGATGAAATTTTGCACACAGATTGTTTATAACCAGGATTAACATATAGGATACTTTTTTATCCCGATATTCCCACGGGGCGCAGCTAGTGTGAAATATGTAGCAGTTCAGGCCGTGTCCGTGTCCCGTCCGACTCTTGGTCCCTACAAATTGAGCAGACACGGACGTGGCTCGCAGCCGTGACGGCCTAGCATAAATCATCCGTAAACCTGTTTTCCGAGCCACGGAAGGGTCTTAATAAGTAATGGATGGTGACCCATCCACGGAGCGATCCCCGCAAGCGTAGCTTGACTTTCGATTGACCCGTGCGGCTGTTAGTATAAAACCACGAGCCCCCTTACGAGTAGTAGTACCTATTATGTGTAAATAAATAAATGTTATTGGTTAATTACATAAATATTATGAGAGTCTACAAGTCAATATTTACTCCAAGTAAAATATATCAACTATTCAAATATAAATAAAATCCATAGCGACGTTAACATTGAGACCCGTTCACATGTAAAGTTTAATTTCCTGGGACTTGCTTCAGTACTTGCTTTTGTCTTTGTTAGTCATTGGATTCAGCTTCATTCTCCTCGCTTTGTTCAAATAGATATGCAGTGGTTTCTGTGTTCAGTGAATGTTCACGCGAAATTAATACATGTTCTTTTTCTGACCAGGTTTTTATTTGAATGACACAAAATGGAAAAGTGAATTAAAAGTAAAAAAGTTTATTGACTATTAAAGAACAAACCTTACATAACAACCCAAACAATCTTGTGATTTGTGTCTACTATTACAAATATAATTACGTATGTGGTTATAAACACCTGTGTACGTTATGCGGTTGATTGAGCTTAATTCACACAGACCTCCGTACTAGTGAAAACTGTATTACGGCAGGTCAGTCTTCCTCGTTCACAAACACTCACACACTTCCACACAATTACCGATAATTTGCATTTGACTGCTAAATACAATACTGATTTATGAGTATGGTTATAAGAATACAGACCCTTAGTGGGTATTATTTGATCCTTTGATGATTTGATGACAATAATAACGAGGGTAATTATAAAATACTTTTATTATTTTATAATCAAATCAAAAATATTTAACCATACTCATAAATCAATTATCGGTAATTATGTGGACCAGTGTAACCTACTCCGAAGTGCAAAGTGCGAATGTTCGGATCGGACCGACATATGGCCGAACCGAATATTATTGAAAAATGCGAAAAAAGTTCGGATCGGCTCAGTTGTGTCGGGTCAATATTCGAAAGAGTGTAGGAGTGTAGGATCGGAACCGACCGAACCAAATAGTAACTTTGTAGCAGGAAACGGCTGAACATTCGGCCGATACTACTTCGGGGTAGACCTCCGGGCTTGTGTAGGTACGTATTAATGTTGGACGGACTGTGTGAAAGATGATATGGCTAGCTTTTTGGCCATAGCAGGTCACACGAATGGATAGAACAAGAAATGAGTACCTACATAAGGTAAAGTCTGAAAATGGCACCAAAACGTGAGGAAATGGTTTGTCATGGTATGGGCATGTAATCCGGAGGAATGAAGAAAATGTCGTGAGGAAAGTTTTGAGTATGAATGTCGATGGCTAGAAGAGTAGCGGACGACCAAAAAAACGATGGATGGACTGTGTGAAAGATGATATAGCTAGGAAGGAGTTGACTACCGAGATAACGATTAGAAAAGTATGAAAGACAAAATTGCGCCTACCCTAAATAAATTGGGATAATGCCAGGAAAATCATGATCATGATGTCCATTGTGTCACCTTTTGTAAAATTTCTAAATTTATGTCTGTAAATTATACGGTGTAAATAATAAAGAGTATTGTAGTCTATGTCACCAACCAACCTCACGTAAAATTATGTACAGACGCCAACAGATCAAGCTACTACAATCTGTCAAATTTCTTTAATAGATTTTCAACTTTATCGCTACAGCATTCAGGTTCAAGGTTGATTGGGAAAATTTGACAGTTTCGGATAGCGAAGGTTTCGAAGCGTTCGGAAGTTATGTTTTCAGATGGAAGTTAGGTAGTATTCGAAAGTATATAACAAAGAATGCTGCTAGTATCATTAAAGTCTTCAATATTTCGATCAATAAGCTGAACCACGTACTATTATAACAGTTATCGTTTACATGGACGCGTACGAAAATGTCATGCTATAGTAATAATTTAGAAATAATCACGATCATACTCGTGCCAAGTTTCGTTTCTTGCATTCTGATAGCCTGCTCTAGAACTCTTGTTTTTGTAAGGAACTTAATGTTTTCTTGAGTATAAAGTGATAACACAACAAACGTAGGTAAGCAAGTAGGCAAGATACAGTCAGGGAAATCAATTATTTAGAATTTAAATTAAATGTACATAAACAATAACTTAAACCTAATTAATTAGCATGATCAGCCTATAATGTTCCCACTGCTGGGATACAGGCCTCCTCTCTGTGACATGGAGTGGGCAATTCACCACGCAGGCCCAGTGCGGGTTGGTAATGTCACATGTCTTCGTATTTTTGGTTCCGGTTTCCTTACGATGTTTTTCCTTAACCGATGATATAAATGTCCAAGATAATTTAGAAAGTTCTTGTTTGGTTACGACACAAAACTCTTCTGGAATGATTACTCTAACTATGAAACACATTAAAGCGCAAATGGCCGAACATTTACGATGTTGTGTTCTGGGGATTGGTTCAAGGTATCAAGACCTAACCGTTACAGAAACATTTTGTAAAATACAAATAAATAAAATTGAACTGTCTGTTTGTAATGTCAAAATAACAGCTTTTTACTAAATGTATATTATGAAAGTACGAGTATATACGATATCTATAACAAAAATACAATTTATTTTTTGTCTGTCTATTGGTTCCGGCTAATCTCCGAAACGGCTGGACCGATTTTGACGGGACTTTCACTGGCAGATAGCCGATGTTATAAAGAGTAACTTATATGATCATTTATTTTAGAAGAGCAATTAGGGTTCCGCGCAAAATAAATAAATCCCATGAAATTCAATTTTTTTTCCGACATTCACGCGAACGAAGTCACGGGGACAGCTAGCAATGAATATAAGTCTGAGATCACCAACCCACCTTCAGCAAGCGTGGTGATCAATTCTCATGCTTATGAGAAAAGGCATTTTTCCTGCAGTGGGACAATTATAACCTATAATGTTCCCACTGCTTGGACAAAGGCCTCTCAGTAAGAGGGAGTGAGCCGTAATCCAGCACGCGGGCCCAGTGCGGGTTAATAGATGTCACATGTCTTCGAACTTTTTGGTTCTAGGACATGCCGGTTTCCTCGCGATATTTTCCTTCCCCGTTTTGAGAGCAGAGTGGTGTTGAAATAATTTACATAAAGTAAAGTGTCTTTCTGGTTTCGAAGCTACAACTCGTAAGTCCGTCGGCCGTTACTACTGGGCCAATACTGCTCACTGCAGTGCTGCATAGCTGCAGTGGGTCAATAATTAAATAGGCAGGGATTATTGTTCACATAATCAGGCGGGAGGAGACGCCCGGGTGTCATCACTGCGAGGATCGCCCCGAGGACACGGTGGAGCACACGGTGGAGGTCTGCCCCGCTTGGGCAGAGCACCGCCGTGTCCTCGTAGAGGCGATCGGCAGCGGCGGCGACCTCTCGCGTCCGGCCCTGGTGCAAGCCATGGTCCGGGGCGAGAGGGAGTGGGAGGCGGTCACCTCCTTCTGCGAAGCAGTCATGCTAGCGAAGGAGGTGGCGGGATGGGCGAGGGAGAGATCCTCACGCCTCAGCCGCCGAGGGAGACGCTCCGGGCGTCGGGAGCCGCGTGACGACTCCCGGCCACCGTAGGCGCGGGCCTGCGGGCGGAGAGCAATGGGTAGCTCTCCGTCCGATCAGGACCAGGCCCGTGCCGGACGGCGCGTATGTGTTCCACGTGCGCCTCAGAGAGATGTCAGCGTAGTTGACGGGGCCCGACAGGGCCGAAGCCTGCCGGGGTAGCGGGATCGTCCGAAAGGGTTACCGCTGCCCTGGTACATAAAGGGCTAAGGAAGGAACACGGGTGGGTTTTAGTCAGTAAGAGTCTGACACTCCCTTCTGCTCCACCCAGAGCGGGAGGAGTCATTTGATGATTTCCCATCCACAAAAAAAAAAAAAAGGGATTATTGTTATGGTCATAAGGAAACGATCCATCTTTAAGACCCTAAGCAACAAAGACAATGGTAGTCTTACAAAATAGTGGGTTGCCGACGTGGCTGAATACTTCACTTGTCAGTTTTGACCCTTTTACATAGCGATGTAAAACAATACCAGATTATAGGCAACATACCCTTTAAACAAACCACGATAATTATCATTCTCATCCATTGTAAAACTCAAGATTGATTACACCGAACTATCTTTGACAACATTCTCAAGCATCAATAGGGTTTTCGTTCAAAGGCCTCCGGTCCTGTGAGACACCCGCCTTACAATATTTCACCTACATAGCTCACTTCGTCTAAATTATTCATATCACGGGGCAGTGCCGGCCATCCTGTCGCACTCAACTTTAGTATTCCCCCATGTACGGTACTTACAGAATTATGTATTATGTTCCGACGTAATATGTACGTGGGCAGAGATTATTGTAAAGCAGTGTAATGTAGATGTTTGTTGAGGTTGAGGTTGTAGAGATTTGTGGGTCCAGAGTTATAAAGTAAAATCATTTATTTTCAACAAGCTATATGGGCCATGCTTGGAGTTTCGCTGCGTGATCGAATCAGAAATGAAGAGATCCGCAGGAGAACCAAGGTAACCGACATAGTCCGAAGAATTTTCAAACTTAAGTGGCAGTTGGCAGGGGCACATTGCTCGCAGAACAGATGGCCGATGGGGCCGAAAGGTTCTGGAGTGGCGACCGCGTACCGGAAGACGTAGCGTTGGAAGGCCTCCCACAAGGTGGACCGACGACCTTGTGAAGGCCGCAGGAACCCGTTGGATGCGAGAAGCACAGAACTGGTCGAAGTGGAGGTGCTTCAGGGAGGCATATGTCGTTCAGCAGAAATGAGGTGATACAGGCCAATGTGCGCTTTGCCAAATAAAAAATATATTTTAGTAGCTTCTGCTCGCGATTTCGTCCGTGAAAGGACATGGCTAAATGACTGCCCCAAGCATGAATAGTAACCTCACATTAACTCGTAATATTTAAATATTCATTCATGAATTATTAAGCGTTTAATCATTTCCTAGAACTTTCGTGAACTGTTAAACATAAAAAAGTATCTTAGTTGCTTTTTGTATTGATATGACAAGTTCAAGGGGATTAATAATGTACTGCAAACTAGGGAGGGGTCATATCGCTTTTCCAGAATGTCTAATCAAAACTATACTTATATCGATTTTTGATAACAGGTATCAAAACAATTTATTTTCTGAAACTAAGAAGTAGCAATTAGAGTTTTTGGCGAGAATCGATTGCGTTCAATTCGGTGTCTTGTTTAGTTGCTTGTTATTGTGTTTTCACAGGGGTTTGCTTCGGAAAATAGGGTTGGCTTTAAAGTAACAATCGACTGTATTCAATTCCACTCTTTTCTTATTAAAATCAAATAAAAATAACTTAAAGCTTCAGAATGTGCTTCTACGTTTAATGTTACTACCTATTTTGTGTCGAAAAATATTAACTGAATAGAGGTCGACCAAGACTAATTCTATTTTTATCTTTGAACCATATCGATTATTTTATTGATTCTGTTACACTTGACGTTCAATCCCATCTCTATGCAGAAAACAAACGTCAGATGTTAGACATCGTTTGAATGCACTGCCATTTGCTTGTTCGTTGTGCGTCAGGACTACCTCTCTCTGTCTTTGGTGGTTGTGTTATTGGGCTAACACCCAATCAGAATGATTTGATCAGACAGACAGATAACCTAAACTAACTTTTTTAGATATGTTCTTATAAGATTCACAGAATAAATAAATAAATCGCATTTTTGTTGTTTTATTTAAATATCTTTTATGTCCTTGGTTACTCAGTGTATTCGTTATCTAGTTTAGGCAGGATTTAACAATCACCACATACTAATTAAACTAAGTCCCCCTGGCGCATTTGTCTGTCTGTACGTCAACAAACAGATTTTGATGGGGTAGTCACCAGTAGGTAGATTGGTTCTTCCGGAAAGCTTAGGTATACATTCGTGTAGGTTGTATTGACCAATGTAATTCAAGTCAGGAAAAATCCTGCCGTCTGAGTGTTATTCTTGCACGCGTTTCCCCATTCATCGCCCAGAACCCGCCTCTCGAGTCCATTTATTTTCAGTTAATATTAATCCTTATTTTGAAATACTTTCAACCACTTGGTTGAAATGATGACAGTTTTCACAGACAATATAAGTACTTACTTATATTGTCTGTGAAAACTGTCCTTATTTTAACTCATTTTCAATAAGTAGTTTAGGATTGACAAGAGTTTAATACTTAAATACACGCGGCCGGGGAGTGATTTTTGCGCGGATTGTAGAATGCTTGTTGTATCACGGTTTTTGGTGCAATTGCCCCTTTGTAAATATATACTCAAGTACCACCGTTCGAAATCAGGGTGGGTCTTTAGGCAAAATTACAATACCAATATTATCGCAGATACATCTAAACGCCTAGGTAAAAGTTCACAGCAATGTCATTTATATGCAGTTTTTGTATGCCTATTGACGTAGGAGTTACACGATTTTATTTTCAGGATTATAAATATATTAAAAGTTCCTGAAACTTTTTTTATATGAAATACTAATATTCAGCTATTCAGCATTACATATTGGTAGGTACCATGTTTATACATTGCTGAAAAGTCGTCCATACTTCTATTTAGCCTTCTCCTTTCAGTCTCCACATGGTGGGTGCCTGAGGATGGACGGTGCCGCCGAGGCTGGCCCAGGAAGAGGTGGCGAGACGACCTAGATGAGTACCGGAAAGGGTTGGATCGAGGTGGCTCTAGAAACGGATGCATGAAAGCAGTGGTACAGAGAAGGCTTATTAAAAGAAAGAAAGAAAGAAAACGTATTTATTGCGACTCGTACAGGAAGATCATAAAACTAAACTAAAGTACCTAAACACAATCAAAAATAATAAAAACCAAATTATAAAAAAAAAAAAAAACAAAACAGGGAAATTAATTGTTGATTTGAATATAGGTAGTCAATTTGATAAAAAATAATTTTCATTTTCATACAAACTCTTACTTGCATTCGAGTTCCGCCTATAGTTTCCAAGTAGCTCCTAACAGTTCCACTATCCACCTTCTGGCCCCATCATCAAACCCTTGACACCAACTACAATATATTGGACTCATAAAACAAAGCATATGTCTCCAAGCGGAAGGATTTATTATTAGCCCCTAAAGAGTTCCACTATCCACCTCCTGGCTCCATCATCAAACCATTTTTTTTTTTCTGGGTGGGAAATCATCAAATGGCCTCTCCCGCTCTGGGCTGAGCGGAAGGGCGTGTCAGACTTTTACTGACTAAAACCCACCCGTGTTCCTTCCTTCGTGCCTGTGCCAGGGGCCACGGTATCTCTTTCGAACAACCCGCGGCCCTGGCAGGCATCGGCAATATATTGGACTCATAAAAACTTATCAAATCACTCCAAACTAGAGGAGTTTTTTAGTAGCCCCTAAAGAGTTCCACTATCCACCTCTTGGCTTCATCATCAGACCCTCAACAGTCAACACCAAGTGCAATACATTGGACTCATCAAAACGAATCATATGACCCCAAACTCGAGGGGTTAACTAGTAGCCTTATTTTTGTTTAATCTATTACTTACTGTATCTGTTTAGCTGTAAGTTTTCCTAAAAATAAATAAATAAATAAAAACGAATCATATGACTCCAAACTGGAGGGGTCTATTAGTAGCCCCTAAAGAGTACCACTATCCACCTCCTGGCTCCATCATCAGACCCTTGACACCAAGTGCAATCTATTGAACTCGTCAAAACAAATCATATGAGCCCAAACTCGAGGGGTTTACTAGTAGCCACGGAAGAGTTCCACTATCCACCTCCTAGCTCCATCATCAGATCAGCTCCAAGATATCAACAGCAACAAGATAACAACAACATATACGTACAAACTACAAAGTTTTATTCCGATGTGAACTAGAAGTAGGTAGGTCAATTTATTCTAAGATTTTTACAATGTTAATCGTTAGTTTTGCAATTGAAACTATTAATATAAAACAGCTTGTGAATAATAATAGGTATTATCTCAAAACCTCACGGATTTTACAACGTGAGATTCTCAAAAATACGATGTTTTTCCTTCCCGTAGGTAGTGAGAGGTGATTGCTGAGCCCGTCACTCGAGACATCTTATACTCGGCGTTGTAACGAAACCATAGCGCGATTCAGAAAAACTAACAACGCCATCTATCGAAGAAGGTGAAAAACTTAACACAATAGAACAGAATGTTACTAACTTAGTAATTGAAATTTGGCTTCTGGTATTGATTTGAGTTCTGAAAACCGTATTTATAAGCTGATAAATATTTTATTTGTTATTTTTAGACCCAAATTATTGATTAAAAATAATGGAAAAATAAAATAGATGCTATTTTAGTTACTTATTGGATGCCGAACTAACCGTCGTCGTCGCGTCGGGCTGATGGTACATAATTGGTAGAGGCGTTGCAACAATAGACAAAGCCGTAATGTCTATTGTGCCGGCCGGTTATAAAACAAATTTTGATGATTCCATTTATCTGAGTTAAATAAACTTTAATTAATATTCAGCTACTACGACAGCGTTAACGTTGGCCTTGCAATCGTAGGTACTTATAGCGCAGATGTTTTTGCACAGAGAGCATGACTAGAGGTGAGACATCGTGCGATGTGGCTCCACAGTCGTCCTGTGACTCATTGGACTACCGCCTGACTCAGCTTTGTGCCAGAAATAGCAATGATGGTTAGCACTGCTCCGGACGAGTTCTTTCACACGGAAAAAATGCTGCTGAAATGCCACCAAGAATTATACAGTCATCATCATTCACAGCCCGTTTCCATCCACTGCTGAGCATAGGCCTTTCTTTTCAAGTGCCATTCCCCGCGCCCCTGTGCCAGCCTCATCCAGGTTCTACCCGCGATGGTAACAATGTCATCCACCCATCTCGCCGCCGGACGACCGACATTTCGAATTTTACATTTTCTTACATAGTACTTAAAAAAAATGTGAACAGTGGTAGCCCAGTGGTAATGGCCGCGAATTACGAGATGTAGGTCGTAGGTTCGAACCTAGACAGGCGCTTTACTTTGTGTAAATTATTCCATCACCACTGCTCTCTAAACGGTGTAAGAAAACATCGTGAGGAAACCGGCATGGTAGAGCCAAAAATTCGAAGACAAGTGACATCTACCAACCTGCACTGGGCCCGCGTGGCGGATTACGACCCACTCCCTCTCACCGAGAGGTGGCCTGTGTCCCAGCAGTGGGAACGTTATAGGCTGATTATGATAATTTTTGTTTTCATTTAGAATTTTACAGTATCTAAATAGTATATGATAAAATCGTAGTGTGTTGTAGCTCTACTTATGTACCTACCTCATTAGCGAGAAAACGTGGGATGCTGAAGTTACCCTATCCCGCAGTTTTATGAGTTGGTCGGTTTGATGAGCCACGAGGGACCTACCGACTACTTACCTACTGAAACAAAATATTCCAGTGCTGAATAAAAGACTGGGGTCGATAGGCAGCGGTTTTCAGGGTTCCGCAAATCCGCACTTAAAGTGTGCAAACAGTGTGATCTAAGTCAAGTGGCTGCCCCGTTGGTCTCGTTGTCGCAACCGCGACTGCAGAGTATGGGATCCTGGGTTCGATTCCCGGGTCGAGTAAAATATTATTGGGTGTTTCCAATGGGAATTTCTTAGTAACAGCCCCGAGTTTGGAAGTCAGCGGTGTGATACCCCCGTGTCTCGGAAACTACGTTAAGCCGTTGGTCCTGCATATGATCTGTCGCCGGTCGCATGGGATTGCCATCCATTACATATCGATACCCTTCCGTGGCTCGGAGAGGACGTTAAGCTGTTAGAGGTAAGTCCTGGTGGTTATACGGAGATCTTTGAAAGTCATTACGGGTAGTCAGAAGCCCCAAATTCTGACAACCAGTCTTATCAAGGGGTATCGAGTTACTCAATAACGGGGGTCAGATAGGCAGTCGCTCCTTGTAAAGTATTGGTATTCAACTGCATCAAGTTAGACTGGAAGCCGCTGATTCAAAGAGACGAGTTTATCAAAGTTCCGTAATATAGATCTTATAAGTAAGATTGTTGGCTTTTTCATTTAATTTCTGATAACCCAATACCTACAAAGTTGCCTGGAACTTACGTAGTTTGTAGGTAAATACGAATACGTGATAGTCCGAATAATTTTTTTATAGAAAGAATGGCTTATTAGTTGATTCTCATGAATTTATTCATGAGAATCAACTCGACGAGAATCGTCACTATTAAATAATATTATTTTTTCCATAGGTGACTTGCCCCAAGTTAATTTATTTGTGGGCGAGTCAAAAACTCCAGAAATATGTATAAGACAATTGGCACATTTTGAATTTTATGCGATGAAGTTAAGAATATAAAGTACATGTTTTATAATATTGAACTCTTTATCACTTCTAGTGTCCTTTTATCTGTATTTTAATCTTCATCATCTGCTTAACCTTTTCCCAACTATGTTGGGGTCAGCTTCCAGTCTAACCCGATACAGCTGAATACCAGTATATTACATGGAGCGACTGCTTATCTGACCTCCACAACCCAATGACTGGGTAATACGATATCCCTTGGTAAGACTGGTTGTCATACTTTCGGGCTTCTGACGACCCGTAACGTCTGTCAAAGATCCACGAATGACAGCCGGGATCAACAGCTTAACATAGTCACCCATCTACGGACCAACCGCGGCAAGCGTAGCTTAACCTGATCGATCGACTCGTGCGGCTGTTATTACTTAGCCACGAGCCCCTCTTTTTTATATAAAGACTGGAAACGTCATTAGACATAGGTACGAAGTTAAATTTTTTGTCTCTTTTATTATTATATTGCATAAAATTAGGGATAGTAGTAAATTCGTGCGAATCGACTAATAAGCCAAAAGAATTGGACAAGTTATCCGGAGATTTGGAAAAATAGGAAAAACTGAAAGTCCTTTATGGAATTTTTGTATGAACTCGAGACCATACTGATATGTGGACAGTACAATACTAAATGTACACGACAGGACAGCGTCTGTCGAGTCAGCTAAAGAAAGATTAAAATAAAAAAGCATTTCTCACGTTATTTGTCAAACTCTCCAACTTGTCGGGCGTATCATCAATAAAGTTTTGGGACGTTTTCCGCTCTTATACACAAGGGCCAATGGTATGCCAATGCCGATTAATTTTATCGCGGAATCCTTAAGGCGAGTATAGACTAGCATTTACTTGTAACAGAACATCGAACATTTGCCGTTTTTAAATATTTTCAAACCGCACTTCGAACACGACGCTGTTTTGTTCTGTTCTGTTTTTGCTGTCGATGTTTTGTTACAAGCTGATTTTAAAAACCAACGAGCTTATTGGCCCAACATTTCAACAATTATCGTAAGGTAGAAATAAATGTTACAGGTAAATGCTCACTCGCCGTGAGCATTACATCGAAAGCAGCGTCGAGCATTCGCAGAAACGTTACATTACATGAAAATGCTTTTGTAAACTGAGCTTTTGCCTGTATTGAACCATTCGTAAGAACGTTACATTACATGAAAATGCTCGAGAAAATGCTAAAGAGTATACTCACCTTTAAGTTCCTTTTTAAATTTTTGGAATAGCCTCGTATTCGGCGTTCCGTTGACTTGAGAAGGAATCTGAGCTGTTAATACGCTTACTTAATGACGGTAAAAAATACTTATGTCATCGTTTGGAAATGTTATGCCAGTAATGCTAGAAGTCTCGGTCAGTAGAACTATTCTGTAATAATCTCACCGTGAAAACGTAGGTGAAGTGAGTTTTCATTCTACCAACCTATCTATTCTGTAAAAATCTCCCCGTGACAACTCAGGTGAAGTGAGCTTGTAGTGAGCTGCAGTGCTATTCTGTAAAAATATCACCGTGAAAACTTAGGTGAAGTGAGCTATGAATAGTGTCAATCCCTAGCATCAGATCGAATGACAGCTCACTTGAAGCTCACTTTACCCAAGTTTTCACAGTGAGATTTTTATAGAATAGCTCGGCTGTCATTCCGCCTGATATAAATATGTATTACTTCATCTTTCTGACTGACCGATGCCTTGATAATTCAAAAGTGCCTGTAAATGGTTTAACTAAATAAATGATGTGAATTTGAGTTTGAGCAAAGGCCAAATACTCTCTAGTCAGGAGCAGTTATTATTGAACTTCAGATTCACCATACATTAAATATTAATTTCTATTCTTTGCAACAAGTTGTCATCGTTTGAGCACTATTCATAATAATCAAACCTGATAGTAGGGTTCCACCAATTATTTCTAATTAAATCACATAAGGCCTTCTAAGGAGCCTTCTAGCTATATAAGGGTGGTGGTTATTTTGGCCCATTAATGTGTGTGTTTTTTTAAAGCAGATATGCTGGAAGAGATTTCTTATGAAATAAGCATCACCTTTGACCCTATTTTTCTGTTCTGATTTTTCTTGTCTGTTTATATGTGTGTACATAAAAGGTAAAATAAAATAAATAAATAAGGTCACTTTGATGATTGAAACCCCATATTCATGTACCTAACGTATACCTACACTTGAATCACTGGGCCAAATCACCAGTAAAGGTCATTATGTCACCGGACCATTTGAGTCATTAAACCGCTGTGCTAACGACCAAGTGTGGTCCGATTCAATTCCACACGGGCGCGACCCTAAATATGGGGTGTTGATACAGTATATGCAACGTTTTCAGTGTGTATCAAAAGTAGGCAAATGATAAGGTAGCCGTCGTGGCGGTGGTGGCTGAGTGGCGTCCAAGGACTGGAAGACGAAATGTCGGTCGTCCGGTGGCGAGATGGGTGGACGACATTGTTAACATCGTGGGTAGACCCTGGATGAGGCTAGCACAGGTACGCGGGGAATGGCACTTGAAACGAGAGGCCTATGCTCAGAGGTAAACGGAAAATCGTGAGGAAACCGGCATGTCCTAGAACCAAAAATTCGAAGACATGTGACATCTACCAATGATACGATACGGCCGACTCTCTTTCACCAATAGGATGCCTGTGTTAACAGGTGTGCCAGTGGGAACATTATAGGCTAATTATGATGATGCTCATCAGTGGGTGAAGTCGAGCTGTGAAGACAAAATGCAATAATTATATTTTTATTCGAACACGGTACACATTGTATGCTGACCAAAAAATGGTCAGCATACTTTAGTCATCAGTGGATCCCAAATAGCAGGAAAGGACTTCAGCGTCAGCTGACTAGGAAAAGTGGAAAGAGGGGCCCTGCTGTGGGACTAGGGGACAACACATAGGCAATAGTAATATTTGATTATCATGTTGTAAAGTTTATTATTGTTAATTGCAATAAATAAAACATTTTAAATAAGTATCATTCTAAAACCGAATACGTACCTAACCTACCTATATTCAAATTTTATTTGTTTCAAATTGACTTAATTTCAAGTTAAACAATTAGCAATTTTATTTTAATGAAAATTAAGTTGATTTCAGAGTGACAAGCACTATTGAAAAAGTTATGAAAATGTTTGAAGTTGTAGCGTAAACTGAACTTTAATGTGTAGGAATTGAAGTTATTTTTCCATAAACTCATATTTATTTACATTTTTGGCGAATATGTCGCGATATTAGATTACCTACGAATACCTTTTTTATCCCGGGGTTGAAAATCCTCATGGATGTCAGACTTACTGACTAAAAACCACCCCGGTGTTCCATCCCACACCTACGCCGGGGGTCACGGGAACGTACGATCCTTCCGCAACCACCTACGAATATAGTTACCAGAACGTAAGTTGGCAAAAGTTTTTGTAGTGGGGGAAGTTCGCGCACGCACCATTTCATAAATACATTTTTACACGCGCGAACTTCCCCCACTACAAAATCTTTTGCCAACTTACGTGCCGGTAGAACACTCAAGCGTGGGCATTTTAAAATCTTGACGGCCGTACTGTGCGGACGTGTGGTGGCTTTATTTTGCGTTGTAACTTTGGTTGTGCAATAAAATAGTTATAAAATATAGTGACCTGAGTTTTACTACAATGTTTGCGGGGTGTTCTTGAATATCATTTAATTTTAAGTTATTTTACGTCACAGTTTTTTTATGCTTTTGACAGAGATAGAGAGAGACATTACAATACATAGTATTGTGGCGTGGACATGATCTGCCTGAAAAATGAGCAAACTTTGAACTAAGGTATATTCAGAGAGGGTTTTTTATTACATGCTCTTTGTTTCAAATTATTATCACATAGCCTCTTTTTCTTCAGTAAAAAGTCCTCAATTCGGTCCAACATCATAAATATGGCAGATTACACAATGTACTACAAAAAGACAAGCAATTAGGCGCGGGTCGCGATATATCACGCTGGACAGGTAGCAACATGTTGTCGTGATGTCTCCTCTAATGGAGGCTGTTTGTGGACAACTAAATTCTGTTGTGGGTAACAATGCGTTTTCCTGTCCTGAATCAAGATTTTGAGCTGGATTTAGAATTTTCGAAGCAAACGTACCAACCACAATTTTGAAATGAAACGTTCAAACCAGCACTTTTATTATTATGTTCAGTTTTCTTCCATTATATTTTTATTGTACCAGTAGTGCAATTCTGTAACCATCTCGCCGTGAAAACTTAGGTGAAGTGAGCGTGGAGTGAGCTGTCATTCCAAATAATGCTAGAGATTGACAATACTGACAACTCACATCAAGCTCACTTCACTTAAGTTTTCACGGTGAGATTTTTACAGAATCGACCGGCTGTACGAGCTACGCTGTACATTGACCTTTGTGGTAGTTTAGACGTCACACTCATTTATGCACATCAATATTGTTTAGCTGTGCATTCCGCCAACATAGCATTTAAATCGGACAATTTTGTAATTATATTCAGTAGCAATAAATCCATCAAGGGAAATCATTCGTCTACTCATTTACATAATATAACATAACGTACCTTACAAGTTTACCTACGTAACAAGTCCATAACATTTTCACCGCTGGGCACTACACCCCAACAGTACCTACCTATTTGTGTTTATTCATGTTATATCTAAAACGACCAAAAATATGTTAAATTGTTTACCAAAATGACACGGCTGTTCACTTAAGACATAAAGTAGAATTCTTTCCAACTTTCATTTCTTTGTAAACTCTCCTTAACACCAGCTCAATGCTCACACCTTAATTTATTCAACAAAAACTTAAAACAAACTTATATACTTATTTGCTGCGGTTAAAATATGAATAATAAAGGTCCGTGTACGACCAGTGACAAATGGTTGCAATATTTCTTCAGTTGAAGAAGGGACGAGCTGTTGTGGCAATGAGTTATACAATTTGTTATACTTTGTACACAAGGGTCCGTTTTGGGGGTGCAGTTGATTATTACAGCTTCTTCTTGTATACGTTTGTCCGAAATTATTGCGTTTTTTTTAAATTTAATCTTGTTTTTGGAGGCATTAAGTAATTGCTACTTTTGGGGTGTTTCTTTTTTGTTCTCCATAAAAACAAATTTGTTTGTTCTTTTCTCCGAAAATCGAGTTGAATGGCGGAGAAGTCTATGTCCAGCAGTGGACTGCTATAGGCTGATGATGATGGTGAAATAAAATATTGATTACCTATGAAAAGTTTTTTTTTTGGGTATTTGAACAAACAATTTTGGGTCATGTCACGACTTAAATTGCATCTTTTGATACATGATATAATGTACCATAATTATGGGCGCCATATTTTTTGTCGTCTACCTTTGAGATTTTGAGATCATCATCATCATTGGAAATTTAGAGGTATGAGGAACAGGGTGTAAAGTTCACTCATCCTCCATAGAAAAGGGAGGATCCTCCGACCAGGCGGGTGGTTATGTCTGGCGGGCAATTGCCCAACGATTGATGTTGGGAAATTGTATCTATGCTTTATTGCGCGGTAAATTCTGCTTGCGAGATGCAGGATTTGCGTGACGTCACTATGACGCGTTGTTCGCATGTGGCGTTGTAGATACCGCTACAGCAAACTTGTTTCACACACAGCTGTGTGTGAAACAAGATTAGGAGGCCTATACTTAGCTGAGTATAGGCCTCCTCCATTTTGTGCCATGCTTCCCTGGTCCTG
Organism: Apamea epomidion; assembly: GCA_947507525.1. Lineage (NCBI taxonomy): Eukaryota > Metazoa > Arthropoda > Insecta > Lepidoptera > Noctuidae > Apamea > Apamea epomidion. The sequence continues at coordinate 6,955,726 of OX382238.1, read as the reverse complement.
GTCCCGCGAACTTTTAGAAATTCTTTTAAAAAAATTGTTACCTCTCCATTATTTTGGGTGACAGTCATTACTTAAACTAAAAAGCTTAACTTCTTATAACTCCTTCTTATTACTGAAATATTTACCTAATAGAGATTCATTGGCATCTCATCCTACAATAATTCCGCCATAAGAATTTGCAAACCAATCTTGAGCAAGCGTAAGGCTGATTTTCCATCAGAGATATGCTATGCAGCTATGCTGCGAGGATGTAAAAGCTAAGTTACGAAACTATGCGACTGTTTCCACTAATGCTAAACTGTGTAGCGGAGCCAGTAAGATGTGCTATGAAAATGTGCCGCCGCGAGGTAGTTGTGCGAGGAAGATACGCAGCTCGAGCTATGCAATGCATCGATAGTAGGGGAGGCATGCGGGTACTCTGCTCTGTACATAGCTACACCACCCGCGCATCCATAGCCCCCGTATATAGCACGCACCCTTACCTATTAAAACATAACTTAGTTGAACCCGTTTCCACCAGTGCTATGCTATGTGAACCAATGAATATGATTGGTGGATATACAACGCATTCATAGCAGCGTAGCATTGCACTTTTCAGTTGGAGAAGCAGCCTAATGATCAATGCTCATGCCCTCTCCGTATGAAAAGAGGCCATTACCCTGCAGTGGGACAGTAATCGAACTAATGTTTGTATTATTGTTTTCACGTCTTAAGACGTTCAGTGTCCCGGAACGTGTTAAGAAAATTATTTAACATATATTAATAATCTAGCTGCGCCCCGCGGTTTCACCCACATAAGTTTCGAACCCGGGAGAATATCGGGATAAAAAGTATCTTATGTATTAATCCTGATTATAAACTATCTGTGTACCAAATTTCAACCAAATCTGTTCAGGCGTTTTGGCGTGAAAGAGTAACAAACATCCATCAATCCATTCATACAAACTTTCACGTAATATAATATTAGTAGAATATACAGCATTTCATTCCTTTTTACCTTTGAATCAAACTTTCAAATTAATAATAAACTGGGGACGTAGAACGGTTATGATATTGGCGGGAAAATACAATGGTTTACGGTTGGCCGTAATATTTAATTGAATAATGACTGCCAGTAAACAAAGGAGTAATAAGCTATTAATCTCGCTTGCACAACAGTTCAGGGGAACCACGGAACGCGTTTTCACCGAGTCCAAAAGTTAATGGCGAGGAAAGAATGAGCTAGCAAAATGAGTTTTCTTTTTCTTTTTCGCGAGGATATGAGCTCAAACGCTGGTAAACAACACTGTGACTTTTATTATTTAAACATATTGGTACACCAGTCATTAATTCATCTTCAGCCAGCTTTCCGGTCGTACCGATTTCTATTTTGCGCTGCTGGAGGGTATCCAGATGGTCCCCACCACTTAATTGACATTGGCTTTCCATTGTTATTGCGGTCTGACCAAAAGATATCTGCGGTCCATGGTCTCCACAAAGAAAAGTCTTGCACAAAATAAAAAACCCTTTTACACAAGTATTCTTGTAGTAAAGTAAGGTGTTGATGTCTCATAATTATCTTCGTGGTAGCACCGGGAGTCTGCTAATGAAAACAAATGAATATCGTACGCTCATCGCTACTTTCATGAGGCATTCTTTTGTACTAATAAATTTTAGCCAAGATGAATAATTAATTTTCTAGACGGGAGAAAATTTTTGCCATTTTTCACTAATTTACGCACCCTTTCTCGATGTAGACCATTATATTTTGCGATGCCTTTTTATTTAACGTTGTGCACTAGCTAGGTGAAGTGTCATTAGAATTTCGAATATTAAAGCCTCTTTTAAGTAATGTTTGTGTCTTACTCTTATATACGGGTTTGCAAATTGTATTATGTATTTATCAACCTTACCATCGGGTAGGATTGATAAATACATAATTATACAATTACAGTTTGGCTTAGCTTTGGTAGAAGAGGGTTCAACAAAGCTATGTTTCGTTAAGGCGAGGGATAAAAGGTAAGGATCCGTTGTGGTGTATAATGACGAACCACGCAGTCTAGAGTCTAAGTGAAGTATAGTTTTGCGATTTAGGATTCTGTGACGTCAGTGATGTCGTCATCTGCGTAGTTGTAGTTCGCTATCTAGCAGTATACACATAGTAGATATTATATGGCTGTATGGGTAGTACACCAACCAGCACTGGGCCCGCGTGGTGGATTACGGCCCACTCCCTCTCACCGAGAGAAGCCTTTGCCCTGGCAGTGGAAACGTTATAGGCTGATAAAGTAATGTATAGGAAATATAAAATGATACGCGGTAGTCAAACAAAATGGAGTTTATTCATCTCAAAAATATTAAATAATATAAAGTTTTACAAGGAAAAGACATAGACACCCTTTATTCTAGGTAAATTCATCCAAAACACAACTCGACACTTTCGATGCTCATCTTTTGTTCTGCATTACGAATGTCTCCGATCCACATATTAACTATTGGTAGTCTGTATACGTTAGAACTTTGTAGTTCTATGATAGTACTTTTCCATTCAGTACTTCCTTCCTGAAACATCAATTATTTCGAATTAATTTATTTTCATAAACTTTTCGCAAGAGTAGGTGTCAGATAATTCACAATTTTTCCTACAATATTGTAAGTTAGAAAGATTTATAAACTGGTACAAATTCAGCTATATTTAAAATCCGTTGTGGTAAAGATAAACTGTGGAGAAACGGTGGTGATCTGGCAGAGATCCAAAGTGGTTGAAATTGCCCTCAGATCAAGCAGCTGAAGTGGCAAAAGGCGGGCCATATTAGTAACAGAGCCGATGACCGTGGGGAAAGACGTGCTCTTGAGTGAAGACCGCGAATCGGCAAAAATAAGGCAGGACATCCTCAGACTAGGTGAGGCGACGATCTACGCAAGGTAGCTGGGAATAGCTGAATGAGAGTTGCTGCCGATCCAGTTAAATGGTGTGGATAGAAGATGTCCAGCAGTGGCCTTTTATAGGCTGATGATGATGAAGATGATAAACTATTAGGGAAGGCGTCTTAGACGCTTGCTGTAAGCGTGGTACTATTGTTATCAACATCATTCTTGTTATGCTGCAAATACAATAATAACTCCAACAAAACAACTAATCTTATCAGAAATAAGGTCTCAACATTCAGAATAAACAATATAAGTAATATCTTACTTTGCATTCGTTGGTAGATTCTGGTATGGAATAAAATATAGGTGATTGGTTCGTCGGGTATGGTCCAATAACGACATCATTCCAAGCCCACAATTTTACTGACGAAGACATGTTGTGTTTAGAGTATGGAACTGAGTCCAGGCAGTTGTATTTTAGTGTTTGACGAACGGATTCTGATCGATCGCGCAACCATGTTAATTGTTCTGGTGATATCTGAAACAAAAAAACCGATCAATCCTAATGAAAGGATTCATCTCATCTGCCTAGCCTTTTCCCAACTATGATGGGGTCGCCTTCCAGTCTAACCGGATGCAGCTGAGTTACATGGCGCGGCTTCCTGTCTGACAACCCCACAACCCAGGACTGGGTAACACGATACCCCTTAGTAAGAGTGGTTGTCAGAGTTTCTGATGACCCGTAACGACTGCCAAAGATCCACGAATGACAGTCAGGACCAACGGCTTAACGTGCTTTCCGAGGCACGAAGGGGTCTTGATATTTAAAGATGGTCATTGTGTAAGTTATAATAGGTATAATTTACTAGTACAGGAATATTTGGCAAAACTCAATTATGCAGCCACGGAAAAACTACTAGAAATTTTAAAATCAAATCTGTCTACCTACTCTAATATAAGTCTCTTTCTTTACCTAATTAATAATAGTCTCCACTTTACGTACTTTAATATTATAAGGTTGTCTTTAAAAGATCGCTCTTAGCGATAAGACCGCCCATTGTGTCACCCTTTGTAAAATTGTTTATATTTATGTTCTGTAATGTGTATGGTATAAAGAGTATTCTATTCTATTCTATTCTTAATATTATTCGTTAATTTATTTAAGCATTACTGTCTAACTTACATAATCTAGTTTTAAAATAGTATATCCAAATAGTAACTGTTTAAGTCATTAAAAAATATACGTTATTTTCAATTTAGCTTCTAATACATTTATAATGTTGTCTTCTTTTTAAATGTTTGATGTAAATTCGGTTTAAAGAACTTTATTTCTCATTAAAATAATCGTCACTTACATGAGAACAAAATTGATGGCCTGAAACACAGGTTTTTCATAAACCTAGATCAGGCAGGTCTACATTATAGTTAGAATTTAACTTTCCTCGATTGTAATTAATGTATATCATATTTTTACTTTACTTTATACTTGAATAAAATTTTATTATTATTATTATTCCCTGAAGGGTAAGGCAGATGTGCACCTATAGAACACCCGCATTTTGCAAGTTATATTTACGTCCCGTGTAATAGGGGGCGAGCCTATTGACATCTACCGGGCACAAATCGGGACTTCAGGCTGAGAAACTCCAGAGGAAAACCTTTACAACACATTTACGGGAATCAAACCCAGGACCTTATTGCTCATCAGTAGCGCTTTAAGTAAGTGTGGAAGAAAAGGGATAATCGGAACGCAAATTGTAAAATGGGACTAGTATTTCTAGATCAGAGTTCCATTGCGATTTAACTACATTTTTGCTTTCATCCCGTCCACACCACGAAGAACTTCTTCGGGATACTCAAACAAGAAACAATAAAGATATTCTTAAATATAATTCCTAAAGATTTCTGAATGTTACTTACAGTGTTATATAATTCTTTCATATCAACGTCCATTTCGTTCAACCAGAAAGCTCCTTTACTAGGATTATGATTACAGTCTGGGGTTTTTTTACTTATCCTGATACATGTCTCCAGGCTTGTTATATTGCAGAACACTTTTATTGGTATCCCTGTTGGTCCCATATAATAGGTTCCTGAAACAAGTGTCATTTACGTTATAATGATCTATGAATAACCAAAGGTGAAACCGTAGACCCATCGTATACCATCTACTCGATCCTATATCAGGCACGTATCGAAAGGCGTGGTCAAATCTTGCTTGTGTGGTAAAGACCACCAAAGTGAACAACTTTCTACGTGTGATCAACATCGTAATCGAAAAAAAAGTCGGCCGTTCCATACGTTTTGGTCGAGTAGATTGCTGTTTTGTATGGTACAGTTGATATTTTTTTCGCGAGAAGTAAAAGAAAGTTGTTCAGTTTGATGGTCTGCACCATACTCTTAAATTTGACAACAACTTTCTTATACACGCTGTCTAGACAATAGACATCTCTTGTCTTAATCAAAAACTTTCTTAATTGACCGAGTTATCCTCCCTTGGATTCAAAAAAATCTATTTATATTAAAAAACGGTGAAATATTTGTCCGACCCAAAAATGATAATGTAAACCACAAAGAACTTAAGCTTACTGCGATCACATTTAATTTGAAGAACTCATGTAATACTCATAATATGCATTCTTCTCACCACTGACTCTGGGTCTTGCAGATTTACAAGGAACTTCTGCTGGCCATTCCACTGTCCCGAAGTCATCATCGTCATGTTCCGTCGCAGGTGCAGCTATAATAAAATATTACAAACATTTAACAAAGTATAGCAAAGGAATTTTGACGAACCAACGTGAATAAGTTAGTACCTAAAGAGAGCTTTAGGTGGTATGTCACACGTTGGATGCGCGTCAATGTGGCATTAAAGTGGTATGTGTGTGTTTGTTGGTGTGACTGGGCGAGTCCTAATTTATAATAATAATCCTAGGCTGATAATGGTATTAGAGTTCCTCTAACTAAACAGACAGATACGTGTTGCTGGAGAGTTTATTGCACCTATTCTTCTCCCCAGCTAAACACTAGGAAGTAGTGAAGGGCGATATAGCTGAGTAGCCATTAATGAAGATTTATTTCAGCAAGGAAATAAAGCATCTAAGTGATCGTTATTAATCATTCATGCTATTTTCTCTTATATTATGTGTCCATCTCCTAATCCTTACCTTGACAGTTATTTGTCAATTATATTATTCCGCTATACCTGACACTGAGCTATAATGCTCCTGACTTTTGACGACTGTTAATGACCTCATATGGAAGGCAGAACCGTAAGATTCACGGATCTTCTGGATCAGACTAGGCTACGAAGCCAACCTATAATTAAATGATTAGGTAACCAAAGGTTATTGATGATTTCTGCTTCCAAAAAGGTCTTGCCACAGAACACATGCGTGAGGCTTGTTGTATGCACATTTCTGGGAGACGGTGAAGGCTCCACTAAGTACCACAAACTATGATTGATAGGCGTTCCAAACGCTAGGGACCGTGTCTCGATAAATCACCCCGTCCGTTCTGTAGGACTATTACTAAATCGTCACTATTTATCGAAACACGCTGACTATAGGATGCACCGCGTCCTTCTAAATGGGGAAGAGTAAGGAAATGTGAAGTGACGTAATTCCACTTCGGTGTGCAGCAAGTACGAGCACAATGAGTTTTGCTAGAGGCTGAGTTTACGGTGCGCTTGTGCTAGTTTGTGTACCTTAGAAGAGGGATAGGTTGCCGTAAGGGTGTCTTTCATATTAATACGCGTTAAGAACTATTCAAAATTTGTCTTCCTCAATAACAGTTGGACTTCGCAGTACTCTGTCCTAGGGTTGAGTAAGACATTTATTTAGTGCTTAGGGAGCGTGTTCTGTTAGAATCGTAGGTATTAGTTGTTTTCAATGGTGGTGCCAAAAGATACTTAAATGTTCCATGCATCTCATTAGCAGGTACACCCTTGAAGCAAGTCTCAAAATTTAAATATCTTGGCCACTGGGTCACTGAGGACCTGTGCGATGATTTAGATATTGAGAGAGAGCGTAGGGCGCTGTCTGTTCGAAGTAATATGCTGGCCCGTAGGTTTGCACGGTGTTCTTACGACGTTAAAATGACGCTTTTTCGAGCCTACTGTCAGACTTTTTACACCTGCAGCCTTTGGGTCAAGTATACGCAGAAGGCATACAGCGCCCTGCGTGTACAGTATAACAATGCTTTCAGGATGCTTGTGGGGCTGCCGCGGTATTGTAGCGCTTCGGGTATGTTTGCCGATGCGAGAGTGGATGATTTTTATGCCATTATTCGAAAACGATGCGCTTCTCTCCGGCACAGAACAGATATCAGCACCCACGGCATGTTGAGAGCATTGAGTGACCGGTGGGACTGCCCGATGCTTGGTCGATGGGTGAAACTGAACACACAGATCGGCTCTAGATAGCTATATGTACTTTTTATTTTATTCCTATTATGTTATTATTATTATTATTATGCCTAATTGTGATTTTTATGTGTGTGTATTCTGTTATTTTTATGTTATTTGTGATTCGTTTCTATTATGACATTATTATGTAATTTGTGATGTATTTCGATTATGTTATTTTTGTTATGATGCTTATTTTTAAGTTGTGAATATGTTTTGATGTCAATTTTTTTTTTTCTTATCTAATTCTATGGACTTCAACGTCTGCAAATAAATAAATTATTATTATTATTAGTGTCCTCAGGGGTTCTATGCGTTAGGTCTAACAGAACCCGTACAATGAGGCATACGTTTTAAAACGGTTCCCAGTCTCACTGTAGTGGGTACATTGTAAACAGATAAATTAACGTAGTTATTTATGATTCATTTAAGCGCAAGCGTAACGATCCCTTTATTTACTCCGTCTAATCATCAAGACTATTGCAGATCTCAGTGAATACCTGCGAGCAACATTTATAATACTAAATCCTAATATATTATATTATATACTTTTGCATACCCTCTTGTCTTATTAGCTTCATATAATATTGATAATTATAATACATATGTTCCCTAACTGTGAATCCCCATTACTAACATCACCTTGCATCCCATCCACATCCCCAAGCTTTCTAAGTCGGGATGTGGCACATTAGTTCATAGGGATTCATTTCTTATAACGGTGGGAGGGTGCCTGAGTCTGGTGTCAAAGCGCTACAGGAGCACGCCGTGGATTGGGGCGTGCTTTCTTTCCCGCAGGGAGAGCCGATCTTAACTGTGATATGTCACATAATTAGGAAAAACGAAAATTTTATCAGCCTAGGGTAATTTAGGAACAGTCACAGCGGGTTGGTAGATGTCACATGTCTTCGAATTGTTGGTCCTAGAACATGCCGGTTTCTTCACGATGTTTTCCATCGCCGTTTTTTAGAACAATGGTGATGAAATAAATTACAAAAAGTAAAGCGCCTGCCTAGGTTTGAACCCACGATAACTCTCACACACACACCCGTAAGTCGTAACACCCGTACACACAGCCGTACAGCCGTAACACTCGTAAGTCGGCCCGTTACCACTGAACAACCATGACTGCTCTCTTTACTTACATACATTGTACTACGTTACTCGTGGACGCGATAAAAAGGACCAATCATTAGCGGGTCAGGTCGCAAGTAGAGAAATAAATACGTGATGAAAAAATAACATAATTTAAAGTGGATGTAATAAAAATAACCGAAAAATATGCTCAATAACCTATTATTGATCGAAGACAATAACAAAAAAAAATACTGTCTTATTTGTGCACGTGAAACTCTGATAAAATTAAAAGCAATTTAAAACCTCTGCACGTTTGCGTGGCCTTTGAAGCATGGCACACACTAAGCGACATACGACTGCGACAGCTCGGCAACTAGATGCAATGGTCTCTCAAATACTCAAAGAAAATGATTGCTTCCTGCATGATGTATGTCGTAACATCTAGTCGCAGACGCGTACGACAGCTGTGCGTCTAGTCGCAGTGACAAGACGCAGATGCATACGACAACTCTGCGCCTTGTTGTAGCGACAAGCTGCACCGTTTGCTGGCACTTAAAGTATTAAGTGCCAGCAAACTGAGCAGCTTGTCGCTGCAATAGCGACACAACAGCTCCACGAATGAGTTCTTAATTCATAGTTTTTAGTTGCCAAAAACTATTAATGCTTACCATTTGGAGGATCAAAGCAAGGGCAAACTCCATGACTTCCTGGAGCTCCAGGAGGTCCCGTTAGCCCAGGTGACCCCATCGGCCCCGCAGGTCCCTACAGAATTTACACAACAGTTCGTGTCAACAATTTAGGTGCAAATCGAAAACAATTTTGGTGCAAGTGTTCAAAGTATGTCATTGCACTCGAGTTGGGATTGCTCTTACTGCCCAAACCGAAAGCGAGGACCAAAAGGAGCCGAGAATGCAACGACATATATTCACGACAATATCAGGTACTATGTTTATAAAAATATGATTCGCAACCGTAACACCTTTGTATTTACAGAATTATAATCATTAAATCCAAAATTACGTGACGAATAAAGTGACATCAAATTATAGTGCGACTTTTTCGTACAAGTGTGTCGTCCTATAATTTTATGTCATTTCATGTCACTAGTTTCGTAATGTACTCGTAATTTTGACTTAAAATCATCAATATAAATTGCCGGTTTCATTCTTTATAAAGTTATGTCAGTCAGATAATATTTCTCACCATTTTTCCATTTAGACCAGGCTCTCCCTTCATTCCAGGTAAGCCCTGTTAAAGAAAAACATATGTATTATATACACACGCATACACACACGCCATATTATTGTTACGAGCTTCGGGTTCGTGACAATAAAAACTGCCGATAAAAATTACCAAAAGTTACACTTTATTTAATCAACACTAATAACAACTCAAACACACGAATTATAAAACACAATCGCTCTTAAGTCGCACTTGAAGATCGCTTTCGATGTAATCGCTTCTATCGCAGAACCAAGTCTGATTGGTCGCTTTTTTTTTTTGATATATGACATCTCGTAGTTGACCTTGAGAGGTCGTGACTACTTAACCGGACTATCCTGTGGTTGCCTTAAGAAATCTTAAAGCCTCCAGCCAGGGCTAAAACTAATTAAAACTAGGCGACTGCACGCTAAGGGCACACCCTGTGGGGTACGAACCTCGGCTTAGGGCGTCGCTGGGAGAGGGCAGCAAAGGGACAGGCTGGATCGAAATTATAATGATTGGTCGCGGCTAGTCCCGGCCTTATATAGTGCCGCAGATAATTCCAGAACCTCCTATTGTAGAAACATCTAGAATGTTCGAGTACATACCGGCCCCGACTGACCAGATATCGATAGTTCTAGTAAGTTCAGCCAATCGATAATAGATGGCGCTAGTGACTCTATTAGTTCTGCTACTAGAAACTAGATGGCGCTAGTGGTAACTAATGTCACCATGCATCAGGCATTAATTGTGGCGCGCAACATTATTATTTATTTCTCCGTTTACATTTGTAATTTTAATGGTGTACATAATACAGAGCATTTTATCCAATATATATATGCAACATTCAAATAACCGTGATTTTTTATCGGTCCTAAGCCCCATCGTTTCCCTATTCATTCTAGTATAATAATATGTAATAATTCCAGCCTATTAATGTCCCACTGTAGGGCAAAGGCCGCTTCTCATACTCTCAATTACTATGTATATTTCTTTATTTTAGTTCAAGACTTACTACGAAACCAGGTTCTCCTCTATCTCCTTTGTCACCGACTGAGCCTTGAGGTCCCTGAAAATAAAAATGAGTTAATTAATCTTTAATTATAATTTATGGATGTGTTTGTCCCTGGAATGACAATGCCTAATTTCCAAAGTGGCGATCAGGTTATTCATTATATGATACCACGTATCCTATAGGACGTCCTTTAAACATTTTTTTTCCCGCAACGCGCTGCTACCTCAGGCAACGTCTCAATTAAGCGGTTGGCCTATAGTCGCGGAACTTTTCTGTTTACAAATTAATAATGATAGATATTTACCGACGAATACGGGTAGCTCAAAGACCCGTGGCTAGCGAAGGTAATTTAAACATTGCTATTCCGAATTAGGTACTCAAATATAGGAAAAGAAAATTGTGTAAAATAGAGCTCCAGGAGGTCCCGCTGGCCCAGGTGACCCCATCAGCCCCGCAGGTCCCTACAGAATTTACACAACAGTTCGTATCAAAACAAAAACAGTTAATTTTGATGCAAGTGTTCAAAGTATGTTATTGCACTCGAGTCGGGATTGCTCTTACTGCCCAAACCGAAAGCGAGGACCAAAAGGAGCCGAGAATGCAACGCCATATATTCACGACAATATCAGGTACTATGTTTATAAAAATATGATTCGCAACCGTAACACCTGTGTATTCACAGAATTATAATCATTAAAGCCAAAATTACGTGACGAATAAAGTGACATCAAATTATAGTGCGACTTTTTCGTACAAGTGTGTCGTCCTATAATTTTATGTAATTTCATGTCACTAGTTTCGTAATGTACTCGTAATTTTGACTAAAAATCATCAATATAAATTGCCGGTTTCATTCTTTATAAAGTTATGTCAGTCACATAATATTTCTCACCATTTTTCCATTTAGACCAGGCTCTCCCTTCATTCCAGGTAAGCCCTGTTAAAGAAAAACATATGTAATGAATACACACGCATACACACACGCCATATTATTATTTCTTTCTCCGTTTACATTTGTAATTTTAATGGTGTACGTAATACAGAGCATTTTATCCAATCTATATATGCAACATTAAAAAAACCCTGATTTTTTATTGGTCCTAAGCCCCATCGTTTCCCTATTCGTTCTAGTATAATAATATGTAATAATTCCAGCCTATTAATGTCCCACTGTAGGGCAAAGGCCGCTGCTCATACTCTCTATTACTATGTATATTTCTTTATTTTAGTTCAAGACTTACTACGAAACCAGGTTCTCCTCTATCTCCTTTGTCACCGACTGAGCCTTGAGGTCCCTGAAAATAAAAATGAGTTAATTAATCTTTAATTATAATTTATGGATGTGTTTGTCCCTGGAATGACAACGCCTAATTTCCAAAGTGGCGATGAGGTTATTCATTACATGATACCACGCATCCTATAGGACGTCCTTTAAACATTTTTTTTTCCCGCAACGCGCTGCTACCTCAGGCGACGTCTCAATTAAGCGGTTGGCCTATAGTCGCGGAACTTTTTTGTTTACAAATTAATAATGATAGATATTTACCGACGAATACGGGTAGCTCAAAGACCCGTGGCTAGCGAAGGTAATTTAAACATTGCTATTCCGAATTAGATACTCAAATATAGGAAAAAAAATTGTGTAAAATAGAGCTCCAGGAGGTCCCGCTGGCCCAAGTGACCCCATCAGCCCCGCAGGTCCCTACAGAATTTACACAACAGTTCGTATCAAAACAAAAACAGTTAATTTTGATGCAAGTGTTCAAAGTATGTTATTGCACTCCAGTCGGGATTGCTCTTACTGCCCAAACCGAAAGCGAGGACCTAAAGGAGCCGAGAATGCAACGACATTTATTCATGACAATATCAGGTACTATGTTTATAAAAATATGATTAAGCGTAACACCTATATATTTACAGAATTATAATCATTAAAGCCAAAATTACGTGACGAATAAAGTGACATCAAATTATAGTGCGACTTTTTCGGACAAGTGTGACGTCCTATAATTTTATGTCATTTCATGTTACTAGTTTCGTAATGTACTCGTAATTTTGACTTAAAATCATCAATATAAATTGCCGGTTTCATTCTTTATAAAGTTATGTCAGTCAGATAATATTTCTCACCATTTTTCCATTTAGACCAGGCTCTCCCTTCATTCCAGGTAAGCCCTGTTAATGAAAAACATATGTATTATATACACACGCAAACACACACGCCATATTATTATTTATTTCTCCGTTTACATTTGTAATTTTAATGGTGTATATAATACAGAGCATTTTATGCAATATATACAGGCTGATTTTTTAAAGACCAGCCAAATTTAAGGATGTGGTACAGACCATCAAACTGAACAACTTTCTCCATGGGACAAATAGCGTAATCGCGAAAATTTGATCAACTGTCCCATAAAAAACTTCAATACCTACTCGACCTAAATGTATGGGACGGCTGAATTTTTATTCGCGATTACGATGTTGGTTCCATGAAGAAAGCTGTTCAGTTTGATGGTCTGTACCACATCCTTAAATTTGGCTGGTCTTTAAAAAATCAGCCTGTATATGCAACATTCAAATAACCGTGATTTTTTATCGATCCTAAGACCCATCGTTTCCCTATTCGTTCTAGTATAATAATATGATAATAATTCCAGCCTATTAATGTCCCACTGTAGGGCAAAGGCCGCTTCTCATACTCTCAATTACTATGTATATTTCTTTATTTTAATTCAAGACTTACTACGAAACCAGGTTCTCCTCTATCTCCTTTGTCACCGACTGAGCCTTGAGGTCCCTGAAAATAAAAATGAGTTAATTAATCTTTAATTATAATTTATGTATGTGTTTGTCCCTGGAATGACAATGCTTGATTTCCAAAGTGGCGATGAGGTTATTCATTACAGGATACCACGTATCCTATAGGACGTCCTTTGAACATATATATTTTTTTCCCACACCGCGCTGGTACCTCAGGCAACGTCTCAATTAAGCGGTTGGCCTATAGTCGCGGTACTTTTTTTTTTTCAAAATTAATTACGATAGATATTTCCCGACGAATACTGGTAGCTCAACGACCCGTGGCTAGCGAAGGTAAGTCAGAATTAGGTACTCAAATATACGAAAAAAAAAATTGTGTAAAATGTACTTGACGTTCCTACAGCTATTTAGTTGTTTGTCTAGTATGTTAATTTTCCCAATCAACCTTGAACCTAATTGAGTTAAAGTTGAAAATCTATTAAATAAATTTGACAGATTGTATAACTTGATGTGCTGCCGTCTGTACATAGTAGGAGTTTAATTAAATTACTTAAAAATAGGACTTCCAAATACTTGCCAAAAATCGTGATGAGACAACGTAACATTTTGACGTACCTACAGTCACGAACAAAAGTATATATACACTCGGCTTTATTCAAAAGCGATTTACTCCTTTATTTTTTAATGAAATTTTATGTTGTTACGAACATAGCATTTTCAAGCCCAAAGGTTTATGTAATGTGTCGTATTTCAACGTTGCATTCGTTATTTCACGAAAAAACTGCAATTGAAAGTTGCCTAGTGTTGACATATTGGTGTTCGTGACTGTACATATCAGGCATTACGTTAAAGTGGTCATAGATAACATTTGTTACTAGCGCTTTTATCAAGGTAAACGGACCAATGGATGCCCAATGAATTGTTTGTTATCGCAGTGCAGTTTGCGCCTGTGGGCCAGCATTGAGCAATAAAAACTTATGAATTACACAGAAAATACGATGACTGTGTGACTCCACACAGTCATACTATATTTCTTCACAGTAGGTAGGTAACATAAATGTACTTATACACAATTACATATTTATATTCCTTGTACAATTTACCTATATGAATCTATTTGTAACTAAGTACCTAGTATGTACCCTTCGCTGCCGTAGTTAATTGTACTATGCCTAATGTACTATGCTTAAATAATAATAATAATAATTGTTTATTTCTCACCACAATATTATACAATACATCATTTAAAATGTTATTATAATAACTTTAACATTGTGGGAGACTGGTGCCTGAGCTAAGCTGCAAGCCTGTCATTCAGGACACCAGGACTCCGCCTTTTACATAGAAATCAAATCAATCACGTGAATAACATTTGGTATTGTACAAAGTCGGTGAGCCCGAACATAATTATTGTTTAAAAATTAAAGTTAGTATGATTGTGTTTATGTATGTATGTATGTGGGCATATAAGTGGGTGTGTGTGTGTGTCAGTGAGTGTGTCTGTGTGTGTCAGTGAGTGTGTGCTCGTGTATGTTTATTACATTTATATTATTACACTAAGGTTGCAAGTAGTTTTCGTGTCGTCATAATTTGTTTGTTGTAGGAAGGAAGTTATTTTCATTTTACACATGGTCTTATTAAGATTGACTATCGGTAGCATCGCATTAATTTTATTATAAATAAACCCACCCAGATGGCAGAAGAAACGTTTGGAAAATTGGGTTAAAATGCGAATTTCAGGGCGATCTAGGGGGCTATATCGTCTTTTACCTTGTGGAGCTGAAGGGTGGTATGTTAGCAGTGAGTGTTGTTTAAGTATTACGCTTTTAATGAAAAGTTGGCGTACTGTCAGAACCTTCGCTTCTTTATATAGGAGCTCAGTAGAGTAACGGTAAGGTAAAAACAAGGACACCTTCAGTATGGCTCTTTGCGCTCTCTCCAAGACAAGGAGTGTAGACTTCGGAGCTCCACCCCACACATTGATACAGTAGGTTAACAAAGACTGAACGAGAGCAAAGTATACTGATCTTTTTAACTTCGCATCTGCCACTTTCTTTTGAGTTTTAAAAATGTACATAAGCTTATGTAACCTAGTGTTAAGTGCATCAATGTGTTCCCGAAATCTAAGGGTGTTATCTATTAATATCCCTAGGTATTTAACAACATGGGTGCTACTTAGACATGGACAATTACATGCATTTTTTTCATGTGGTGATGGACAAGTGTGTGCTGTAATTGCATAAGGTGTTACTGATGTGGGAGAGTTATAATTCGATTTTAGTGTGAATGATATGTAATTAGTTTTGTCAGCATTTAGTGTTAATTTGTTTTTTCGTAACCACTCTGATACAGTATTGAAACCCAACTGAGCGTTTGATAAGACCTCACCCCAAGTGTCGGCATTGAAGAGTAGGGCGGTATCGTCAGCAAATGTTATAATCCTCCCTCTGGGTAGCGTAAGCACACCCAGGTCGTTGATGTAAATGAGGAAGAGGGTTGGGCCAAGCACACTGCCCTGGGGCACGACGTAAGAGACTGTTCGTTCCTCGCTAATGAACTCATTTATCTTAACGTATTGAGTACGCTCACTCAAGTAGTCTGCAAAGAGCTCTAATTGGGCCCCTCTGATTCCCATGTTCTCCATTTTTCGGATAAGGATGGGCACAGAAACCATGTCAAATGCTTTAGCAAGGTCCAGAAATATCCCTAGTACCTTTTTCCTACTGTCTAAATTAGTGACGATATAGTTGGTAAGATCATGTACTGCATCAGACGTGGACTTGCTAAATCTAAAGCCATATTGTGTAGGAGAAAGCAGATTTTGCTTTTCAAGGTAATCCTTTAGTCTGTTATTCATGAGCCGCTCGAGTACCTTAGACATAGCTGGCAGCACTGCAATAGGCCTATAATTGTTGACACGGCTTCTGTCCCCATTCTTAAAGATCGGGTGTACGATGGATCTTTTAAAAACTTTGGGGAATCGGCCTGTTAAAAGAGCTAGGTTACAAATGTAAGTCAGAGGTGGTACGATTAATGCTTTATACTTTTTAAGCAGGCCACTGGAAATTTTATCCCACCCCACCGCACAGTCATTAAAATGTACGTGCACTCGTGCAAGCAATAAGTCGACAAAGTTTTATCGCTATCGGATTAACGATTATATACCAGCGCATAAAATATGAAGAAATACATAGATTTTTTTAAAATAAATGTAATACTACTTACAGGAAAACCAATGTCACCTTTCTCGCCACGCTCCATAACTGGTTTACTATCCTAAAAAGAAATATTGTTTGTCAAAGAATATAATTATTTCACTCGATGCAGGTGCAATTGCATTCCAACTGCCACAATACAGGAGGGTAAGATTAAAGATGAGGCATTCATTGGTTGGTATTCTGTTAGACAAGCTTATTAAGTTCGGTAACAATAGAAAAACTAATTGTATCTCCTTATGCTACGGCCAGACTTGAAGGCGAAGATTCGTGTTCGCGTTGTCATGATAATGCTACGGCCAGAATTGAAGGCGAAGATTCATGTTCGCGTTGTCACGATAAAAGATCGTATTCGATCCATGACGAAGTGCTTGGCCACATCAAAAAAAACTTCACTACGTCGCGATAATTCATTTCGTGGTAAACTTGGAAGAGCCGGTTGCAGTCAACTAAAGCGCGCGAAGTGTAGCCAACCGCACGAACTTTGTCGTGACAAAACCCTTTGATGTGCGGCAATTTACCGACAGTGGCGCGAAGGGCATTCGTATTCGCGAAGATGATTCGCGATAGGATGAATTCTTTGGCCAGACGTGTCGTGACAACGCAAATCTTCGCGTTATCGCGATAGTGTGGCCCCAGCATTAGTATCAGCTGAGCTCTTAATAATGCAATAAAACGAAGAAATTGTCGACTTTCTAGACAACTGAATCATTTTTCAAAAGTCTGTTGATATAGTCACTGTATTCACAGATTTTGTTGACATCTTTCGATTTCTTTTCGTATGCCATCTAAATAGGTACTGCTATGCTTGCTGAAGTGGCAATGGGCCGGCCATATTAGCCGTAGAACCGATGACCGTTGGTAGACGTGTTCTTGAGTGAAGACCGCGAATCGGTAAATGTAAGGTGGGACGCCCTCAGGCTGGGTGGAGCGACGATCTTCGCAAGATGGCTGGTAGCAGCTGGATGAGATTTGTCGAAAATCGAGTTGAATAGCGTGCGATAGGAGAGGCCTATGTCCAGCAGTGGACTGCTATAGGCTGACTAATGATGATAATGCTTGCATAGCAACAATATCTGGGTACTTGTGCACGCTTGCCGTTAGTCCCGGCTGTCATTCATAGATCTTTAACAGTCATTACGGGTAAGTCAGAAGCCCAAAAGTCTGACAACAAGTCTTACCAAGGGATATCGGTGTTACCCAGTGTGGGGGTCAGATAGGCAGTCGCTGCATCCGGTAAGTCTGAAAGCTGATCACAACATAGTTGGGAAAAGGCTAGGCAAATTTATTGTTTACGCTTGTCGCCAATTCATATTTGACACGAGCACTATACAAACGCACTCTTCTTATTCAATAAACAAACTCATCGAATATTTCGGGACATCGCCAAGCGATTGGTTGACTCTTCACGTGACCGGAGGGTTGGCCTATTTTTAGCCCAAAGAATCAGCATTGCCCTCCAACGTGGTAATGCTACCCTTGCCTTGGGCACTTATCCCATTGACAGCGATGCGGACGAATTTTTTTATGCCCAATGTGCTCCTGCCTTTACTTTATTATTTTTTATTATATATTTGTATATAATATTTTTTTTTATGTAGTATTAGCTTGTAAATTGTAATTGTTGTGTCTTTGAATGAAGATAAACAAAATAAATAATTTACTTACAATAGTCAAAGTGCAGGTAGCTGAAAAAAAAAGCATTGAAAATTTATATTAAGAAGTTGGCAAGCAGTTCAGTGCCAGGGCCGCGGGTTGTTCGAAAGAGATACCGTGGCCCCTGGCACAGGCATCTGAAGGAACACGGGTGGGTTTTAGTCAGTAAAAGTCTGACACGCCCTTCCGCTCAGCCCAGAGCGGGAGAGGTCATTTGATGATTTCCCACCCAAAAAAAACTGTAAGATTTCAATTTAAACTTAAAATAACCCTTAAGATATCCCTTTGATTATTCCTTTATTCATAAACGTTGCTTAAAGTTAAGTAGTGATAAGCGACTGTTTAACCGTACATTTTTGTCATCTTTTTTCATTAACTTTAATCATCGTTTATAAATAAACTACTTAAAGTGTTGTTATACATTTTGAAACTAGAGTTCGTTTTCTAAGCCCAGATACTAATTTGACAGGTGTAATGTCAAATTTCTATACTAAAAAATGCAACCCAAAAGACTTAAATGTCAGATTAGTAAAAAGCGAACTTTACACATTACATGACGCTCATTGGCCCTGGGGGCCCAAAAAGGCCACTTTGGCAGAATCATAATAGGATAACAATATGAATCATATTAAAAATCGTAAAATGGTCACAAACTGACAATTCATAATATGATCTGTGTGTGCAATACATATCACAATGAAATAAAATTTAATTTTTATGCGGCAATGTTTACACCAAATATCAAATGAAATTTTGCGAAAATTAGAGGAATTGCTAATGATCTGCTGGGAATTCAGGAAATGAATAGTTTTTAGTGGTATTGCTTAAAGTGGCCTTTTTAGGCCCCCTGATGGTTAGTCAGCGGTGTTCTTATAGAAGGTAAGGAATTAAATCAACAGAAGATCTCTGGGGTATGTCTGTAAAAGTATGTAGATCTCTCATCGAAACCATTGCGCCCTATTTAGCTTTCATATTTAACACCAGTGTTGACCAAGGAGTCTTTCCGGATCTTATGAAACATAGTAAAGTAGTACCATTGTTCAAATCCGGTGATAGTAAAGATCCCAACAATTATAGACCTGTGTCAATTCTGCCAGTTCTCAGTAAGGTGTTTGAAAAGTTGATGCTCAATCAAATGTTACGTCACTTTAATAAAAATTACATCTTTCATGAACACCAGTACGGCTTCACCAAAGGGCGTTGTACCACTGACGCCGGTGTTACCCTAATGAAGAACATTTTTAACGCCTGGGAAGAAGCACAAGATGCTATTGGAATCTTTTGCGATCTCTCTAAGGCGTTCGATTGCGTAAACCATGAAACACTTCTGATGAAACTCGAGCACTATGGGATTAGGAAAACAGCACTTGACTTGTTAAGATCATACCTGAAAGATAGAAAGGTTAAAATCCAAGTAAATGGCGTAAACTCATTAGGTTCTGAAATGACAATGGGCGTTCCTCAAGGTTCGATATTGGGTCCATTCCTCTTTTTAGTTTATATTAATGATTTACCCCAATTACTTCAAAATCAACCGAAGATGGTGTTATTTGCAGATGACACATCATTGATCTTTAAAATAGACCGACGGTCACAAAATCTTGACGACCTGAATAACTCTATTCTTCAGGTCCAAGATTGGTTTACGGTTAATAATTTAGTACTTAATGAAAAAAAAACAAAATGCATTAGATTTAAATTACCTAATGTTAGAAGTAGCGAATGTGACATCGTATTGAATGGCCAAAAATTAGAATTTGTTAATCAGACAGTTTTCCTAGGAATCACGCTAGACGAGAAATTACAATGGGGACCTCATATAACATCTATTGCGGGGCGGCTAAGCTCGGCCGCATATGCTGTTAGAAAGATAAGACAATTAACAGACGAAGAAACCGCTCGCTTGGTCTATTTTAGTTACTTCCACAGTATTATGTCATATGGCATTTTACTGTGGGGTCGGGCTGCTGACATTGAATCCATTTTTATTTTGCAAAAGAGAGCTGTCAGAGCCATTTACAATCTACGTCGCCGCGAATCTCTTAGGGAACTATTTAAAAGGATTAATATTATGACGGTACCTTGCCAATTCATTTATGAAAATATTATGTATGTAAGAAAAAATCAACATCTTTTTAATAAAATAAGTGATAGACATAATTTTAATACTAGAAATAAAGATAAATTAGATCAACCTTTTTTCAGATTATCTAAAGTTCATACATCTTTTATGGGGTACTGTGTTAAATGTTACAACAAAATACCTTGTGAAATATTGCAATTAAATGAAAGAAAATTTAAAACTTATATTAAAATTACACTTTGTAAGCAAGGATATTACAAATTAGAGGATTATATCCAAGATAAGAATGCTTGGAAACATGCTGGTCTTGCTCCATAGGACAATCTCTAGAGTCTAGACAAAATCAAACTGGTTGCTAATGTAATTGTATAATTTATTCTTTTTTTTTTTTTTGACATTGATTTACATTCTGTAATTACTTGGGGTCACACCCGGACTTATTACTCCTTATTTATTTATGAAAATCGTCTACGTTTGGAATGTTTGTGAATATGTGAGCACCATGTATCTATCACATAGTTGATCTATATGTCATGGTTACATTTATCCATTTTAATTCTTTTACCTATTGTGGTATAGTAAGTTTATTTTTGGGTGCATCGTCTTCACATATAATTATATAAATAATGTATGCAATATATTGTAAAACATTTTAAAAGAGTAACGGTGGAGTTTCTTGCCCATTCTTCTCCATACGAAAACTACCTTTTGGAAGGGGCGACTAGAATCAATTTTATTCTAATTTTATTTTTGACGTTCAAAAGTGCCTTTTATGTGCCTATTTGAAATAAATGATTTGACTTTGACTTTGACTTTGGTACCTACCTACACACACATTTTGCCAGATTTATTTGAGTTACATGCAATAGGGGACGAGCCTATTGCCAGCGACGGGGCACATATCTACACTCAAGTCTGTTACTAAGAAATTCCTGATGGTAAAAACTAATAAAACATTGCCCAACCACTAGACCAATCCTCATTCATCAGTCCTTTTAAAACTAGTTTTCGTAAAAAACGTGAAAAATTCGATACAAATCTTAAAATGAGGGGATTGTGGCTAATTAATAACAGCCGCGCAGGTCATTCGATCAGGTTAAGCTACACTTGCCACTTGGTTGGTCCGTGGATGGATGACCATCTTTACATATCAAAACCCCTCCGTGCATTGGAGAGTTCACAAATCTATGGCAGTCGTTACGGGTCGTCAGGAGTCCGAAAGTCTGACAACCATTCTTACCAAAGGGTATCGTATTACCCAATAACTGGGTTGTGGAGGTCAGATAGGCAGTCGCTTCATGCAAAATACTGGTATTTAGCTGCATCCGGTTGGACTGGAAGCTGAATCCAAACATAGTTAGGAAAAGGCTAGGCAGATGAATCGTAGTAATCTCGAAAATTCGATATGCGGCTCTCAGCTTTGCTTTGGGTCTTTTTACACTAGTTTGTCCTAGGTTTGATTCCCAGGTCGAGGAAAGTGCAGCCTGGAGCCTGGATTCTTATGTTTTATGTTTTTTTTTTAAAAACGTTGCCCCACTAGGAATTTCTCCTGTATCGTGGTGATCTGATTGATGGCAAAAGGCCCTAGCATAACTAGCGAAATGTGGGTTAAATACCGGGTGGCACGGACATCGACGCGCAATCTGTAACCATGAATTCAGCACATGATTTTAGACCCCTTAGCGTAGAACTTTTTTGTCGGTTATCAAAAAAAGTATCTGTTGTTTCATAGGAAAATGCAATACCTACGCGGTCAAAAGGTATAGAACAGCTAACATTTTTTATAATAACCGATGAAATCTATCGACGTGAAGGTGTTTAGAATCATGTGCTGAATCCATGGTATCAGGTTGCGCGTCGATGTCCCTGCCACCCTGTTTAAGTACACCTCCGCCTGACCCTTCGGGGACTAGAGTCGTGATGTTTTGTTATGTTATATTGTGTATTCTAGATTTTTGTTAATTTCAGTTGTGATTACATTTAGGTGGACAATCTACCACCATGCCTACAATAGGAAGGAGGAAAACATTTCAAGTAATTATTCATTTTAGGTTTAAAATTTTCAATTATACCAACTTCCTGATTATTTATACAGCATCCTGATTGTTCAGCATCCTTATAATGTTCCTGTTAGGTATTGGGGCCACAATGTAACCGTATGATGGCCATAATATTATTGTATATTGAGTTATTATTCGTATTACCCAGTAACTGGGTTGTGGAGGTCACATAGGCAGTCGCTCCATGTAATTCACCTGCATCCGGCTAGACTGGAAGCCGACCCCAATATAGTTGGGAAAAAAATTAAACTGCCGAAAAAACTGAAAAGCAAAAAATAATAAACCTTTTTTATTTAACCTTAATAACTAAGTAGTAAGTATACCTAAGTAATTTTGAGTCGGCGCCAAATAATCAATAAACAAAGATCACTAAATTGCTTTAAATTTAAACGGCGCCGACTCAAAATTATTTAGCTATACTTACATTAGTTTAAGAACTTTAACTAAGGTTAAATAAAAAAGGTTTATTATATTTTGCTTTTCAGTTTATTCGGCGGCTTAATTTTTTTGTTAAAAAGTTTATATTTTATAATTGTTTTGTGGCTATAATCTACTAATTGTTTGCCAAAGGGCAGGCATATGTGGCACTGAGTAGAGTAATAATACACAACTCAGCATTCAAATCTGTGAGTGAACAATAAATCACCCCTATTTTCCCACCCTTAGGGTTGGATTTTTTTCCAAATTGATATTGGATTAACTTGGGGTATACCCATTTCAATAAAAAAAGAATATGAAAATCGAACTACTCTGTAAAAAGTTATGTGTGGTCATACATAAAAAAAAAATTGCGCGTTGACTTGAGAACCTCCTCCATTTTTTTTTCGTCGGTTAAAAAGGATATACAGGTGATGAGTTAATAAGGATAGGCTGAAATAGAAAACGCCCAGAATTGGGTACCTAATGGAGGTACAGACGCCAGCACACCTAAGTACTACAATCTGTCAAATTTCTTTAATTGATTTTCAACTTTATCACCCAAGCATTAGGTTCAAGGTTGATTGGGAAAATTTGAGAGTATCAGGTAGCTTGACCTGCTGGCGTACCTAGTCAAAATTTTAAGGAAATATGGAGTTTTATTTGTGTGAGCAATCGTGGTCCAGTGTTATCGGCTCCGACTTACGAGTTGTAGGTAGTGAGTTCGAATCTAAGCAGGCAAATTACTTTTTTTTTTT
This sequence comes from Apamea epomidion, assembly GCA_947507525.1. NCBI lineage: Eukaryota > Metazoa > Arthropoda > Insecta > Lepidoptera > Noctuidae > Apamea > Apamea epomidion. The sequence continues at coordinate 6,932,224 of OX382238.1, read as the reverse complement.
TAAAAGAATGTTGCCCCGCACTAGGAATTTCTCCTGTATCGTGGGTGCGTTTACAAACATTTAAACTCACATACACAAACAGTCAGACCCGGAACAACTACTTATAGGCCATACAAATATTTGTTCCGTGCGGGAATCGAACCTGCGACACGCAGCGCAGCAGTCAATCGCTTAACCACTGCGCCAACCATGTCATCCGTGCCGTCTTTGTGTATTTAATTTCATCACCACTGCTCTTAAAACGGTGCGGATGTCTTTAAACTAAAAATTCGTAGACATGTGACATCTACCAACCTGCACTGGGCCCGCGTGGTGGATTACGACCCACTTCTCACAGAGAGCAGTGGAACCATTATAGGCAGATTATAAGATAAGATAAGATAAGATAAGATAAGAAATTTTATTTGCGCAAACATGTGTACACATACAAAATTAAAATAATAGATGCATGCAAGGTCGTAAATAAGATTAGCTCACGACATGTTTGCCATTTCTCATGACGTGCAAATATCTTGGAAAAAATAAAATAAAAATAGTATTAATACATTGATTTTAAAATATTACAATTATACATTAATTAATGTCAGTTAAACAAATATATTCAATCATTTACATTATCCAATTATTCATTTTATATTTGACTAGTCCAATAATACAAATTACATATAATAAAATTATATTATGAAGATTTACAATAGGAATTCAATTAAAAACCATTTATTATGGCATATTTAAGTTATATATTTTTATCACAATGAGTCGTTTAAAAATTCTGCAATACTATAATATGCTTTTTGTGCCAAAAAAGATTTAATTGTTTGTTTAAGTTTAAGTATTGTTAGCTCTCTCCAACTTTTGGGCAATTTGTTGTAGACAATTGGTGCCATGCAAAAAACACTCTTGCGCATAAGTGCAGTTTTCGATGTATGTCCACATAGTTTACTATCATCACGTCTATTTCTAGGGAATTTGTCTGCCACACGAGGAAACAACTGTGGATTTGTTTTTACGAACATGACTATTTCTAATATATAAAGTGAGGGTAATGTTAATATATGATGTTTTATGCTTTTATTATTAGGTATTTATTGATTCTACTTACTATACTTTGTCGTGCATGTCTTTTCACCATCTACCGCTTTCTAAAAGTAAAAAATAAAGTAAAATTCAGAAGTTGGTGGGGTAATATGAATTTGAATACCTCATAATAAAGGTTATCTCATCTTTATGATTCGGTTTATGATGTACTAGCAGCGCCCCGCGGTTTCACCCGCATACGTTTCGATCCCGTGGAAATATCGGGATAAAAAGTATCCTATATGTTAATCCTGGTTATAAAACATCTCTGTGGCAAATTTCATCTAAATCCGTTCAGTAGTTTTTGCGTGAAAGAGTAACAAACATCCATCCATTCATCCATCCATACAAACTTACACGTTTATAATACTAGTAGGATTACTTACGAGTGTCATTTCTTTAATGTTTGCTGAAACAAAATCAAAAAGCGTAATTAATTATGCTAGTTCCGTAATTAATTTTACACATCCATATTCTCACGCCTTTCTCCCATCGAGGGTAGGTAGACACTACAGAACGCCACCTACAATAATCCCCGCATATCAAAATAAATACAAAACCAAAGTTATTTATTCAAATTAGGCTGAGAATCAGCACTTATCGAGCGTCAAAAATTTTCTTCTTAACACCCCTTATTAACTATACGTTGGGTACAATCGATTAAAATCTACTTTTACAAAACAACTACACTACATATTGACACAAAATTAGTCTAAACTTTGGTTTTCAGATTTAGATTTTTATGATTGTCGTCACAAATGTGTATTTAATGCTAATAACATTTTTGTTTATCTATTTAACTACTGTAGTTTCTGCGTACCCCCATGGAAAGAATGCGTAAGTTTATGTATGTACGTATGAAACTACTATGATGCATAGGTTTTAATGTACTACTATGATGGTTAAACGAATTTTGTGGCTGACTGTATTCCTAGTAACTCAGGATCACAGTCTATATCATAAAAGAAAAATATTTTGTCAAAATAGTACATTACGATACGTGTGACTTAACTATCCATTATTGAATGGCGAGATATTAGCGTCCGCGCGTAGCGAGGGTGCTAAACGCTGTGCATAATAGACTATTTTATAGGTCATTTGACCTAAACTAAGTCAGTCCTAAGTCACGCTTTTCTGTGTAAAAATGGACTACTTAAGTGACAGAAACTGACGGTCGGACGGTCGGTGATTGGTAAACAAATTCAAGGTCGCTCAGCGCGCTATGGAGCGAGCTATGCTCGGAGTCTCTTTGAGTTACCGACATAGCTTGCAGAGTAAGCAAACAGAAGTGGCAGTGAGCTGGCTATGTTTGTCGATGGACCGATGGCCGGTGGAGCAGACGAGTCCTGGAGTGGATCGCGTATCGGCAAGCGTAGTGTGGGACGCCCCCCAGCTAGATGGACGGACGACCTTAAGAAGGTGGCTGGGATAGACTGGATGCGGAAGGCGGAGGACAGCCGTGTTGTGGCGCAGCCTGGGAGGCTGGATATAGATCCAGCAGTGGACTGTGATAGGCTGAGTTGATTGAAGTCACAGAAAAGTGTGACTTAAATGTGGGTTTAGGTGACATAGTGCTATAAATAAAATTAATAACTTAATAGTTACCTGATGCATTGTGAAGTCCAAGAGTTACACAAACAAAAAATACAATGAATAGGGACAATTTAACCTCCATTATTACAATCGCCACAGACAGACTGACATGAATAGGGAAATACTCATCCTTACTTATACATTTGGGTTTTCCTTATCAAATCTATTTATAACTGTGTAAACGCACAAGCGACACGCCACTAACTTAGTTATGTGGTGCAAATTTTTCTCATAAGGAAGAAACAGGTAGACAGCCATTTGGAATAAAAATGTATCATTATTTTGCAATATACAAGGTGGAGACGACAGTACTACAATTAATTAAACTGCGTAAGTATATCCGTTCCCGGTCTACATACGAAAATTCGGTATATACAGGGTGGCAGGGACATCGACGCACAACCTGATAACATGGATTTAGTACATGATTATGGAGCCGTGTGGATGTCCCTGCCACAGTGTATAATTAGACACTATAACTAGTCAAAGACTGGCAAAACCCATAAGCGGCCAATCAGTACTTTTTATTAAAAAAAAAAAAAACACTTTTTTAATTTCGATGCTAAGATTTATTTATTTTTCCAGGAAAATCGGAGAGAGGAAGGGAAGTCTTCTAACACAGAGAACACAGGCTCATATTAATAATAATATGACTTATTTGATAGTTCCAAAATACTCTTAAGCACTACTAGAGCCAGTGTTTTCATTTTTTCTCGTGTTGTTGTCCCATCACTGTATAAATTTATTTAAAACTTATAATAGATATTCATAAACATGAAATGGTACAGAGGCCAGCACATCAAGCTACTACAATCTGTCAAATTTATTTACTAGATTTTCAACTTTATCTCTAAAGCATTAGGTTCAAAGTTGATTGGGAAAATTTGACAGTTTCGGGTAGCTTGTTGGGCTGGCGTCTGTACAATAATTTATTTATTTATTACTTTAATTAAAACGGTTTAAAACCAATTACAGTAATTATTTTTTTATTATTATTATTAATTATTTTTTCGTATTATATACTTGTATATATGTAATTGTATATAGTATATATTAGTGTTAATTTGTTATTACAGTAATTAAAGATACAATTTGTATATACACGAACACAAGATAAAATAAAAGTACACAAAAGATAAAATATAAAATAATCAAGTAAAACAACACTTTCAGAAATCCCCTCACAGTACTTCTGACATGGCGACAAAATCTTCGTCCATTCGTCCGCAAACAGATCGTTTGTTGGATTAGAGTTCAAGAGATCATTAAGTGCGGCCAGAGTATGTGGTATTGGGGACTTAGCTTATATCCTAATAATGGTTAAATTCATCCAAAACAGACTTCAACACTTTCGATGCTCATCCTTTGTTCTGCATTACGAATATCTCCGATCCACAAATCAACTATTGGTAGTCTGAATACATCTGGGCTTTGTAGTTCAATGATAGTACTTTTCCATTCGGTACTTCCTTCCTGAAATATTAATTATTTATGTTTAAATATTTTCCTTGCTTGCACGACAAATCACTTAATATATTTAGCGCTATCATGATCAGCCTATATCGTTCCCACTGCTGGGACACAAGCCTCCTCTGGGTGAGAAGGAGTGGGCCATCATCCACCACGCGGGCCCACCGTGGGTTGGTAGATTTCACATGTGTTCGAATTTTTTGTTCTAAGACATGCCGGTTTCCTCACGATGTTTTCCTTCCCCGTTTTGAGAGCAGTGGTGATGTTTATACACAAAGGAAAGTGCCTGTCTGGGTCGCAGCCGTTACGAATCGCCTATCACTGTTCCAGATAGTGGGTGAACTGTCACATTGGCGAACTCCTACTGAGAATTTCAAAATAACGAAACCGTATACCATTTTCCTCGACTCGGGGATCGAACCCAGGACACCACACTCAGCAGTCACATTTGCGACCACTTGACTACGCCAAAAAGGTACCAATATCAAGTAATATTCTCCAAATGATGGACGGACGACCTAAAGAAGGTGGCTGGGACAGACTGGATGAGGAAAGCGGAGGACAGGGTGTTGTGGCGCAGCCTAGGAGAGGCCTATGTCCAGCAGTGAACTGCAATAGGCTGAGTTGATTGATTCTCCAAATACCTCGATTATGAAAAAGCAAATCTAGTCAGGAATAATGGCCTACAAGATTTAGGATGCCTCGTTGACCTAGTGGTAGCAAGCATTACGACTGAGGTTGAGCTCCTCTAGGTTCGATCCCCAGATCTGGCAAAGTGTTAGCGGGTTTTTCCATCTAGAATTTCTCAGTAATTCGAAGTGTGGGTTTGTACCCGGCTAGTAGCAGTAAGCTCCCCCCATGGGACTTAAACATAACTGGCGAAATGTGGGTGTAGAGACGCCAGCATACCAAGCTACTACAATCTGTCAAATATCTTTAATAGATTTTCAACTTTTTCGAAGAAGCATTAAGGTTCAAGGTTGATTTGGAAAATTTGGCAGTTCCGGGTAGCTTGACGCTGGCGTCCGTACCTCTGCCTTACCCTTCACGGATTAAGTACATGCGTTATGTTATGTAAAATTTAGGATGAACGATAGACCTCCTGATCAAACGAATCTTACCTTACATTCGTTGGTAGCTTCTGGTATGGAATAAAAGAAAGGAGATTTGGTAGTTGGATGTGGTCCAATCACTATGTCATACCATGTTAACAATTTTACTGATGAAGACAATTTGTGATTTGAGAATGGAACTGAGTCCAGGCAGTAGTATTTCAGTGTTTGACGAACGTGTATCGATTGCATTCGCAGCCAAATAATTTGCCATGGTGTTATCTGAAATAAATAGCCACTTTAGTGAAATCATTATGTAATAATAAAATCTCCACACAATGAGTGCCTGAAGATGGATGGCGCCGCAGAGCCCACCCGACCTGGATGCGTACGAGGGAGGCGCGGGATTAGAGTTCCAGGAAGGGAAGGACTTGGGGGTGCCCTTTGCCCAGCAGTGGGACAGTATAGGCTAACAAAATAACCAATTATACCCCATCCCCACACAAACTAAGGAAGAAGAAAAAAAGGATTATGTTTAAAGGATCTATTTTATTCAATGAATTACATCATAAAAAATCACATTTCCTACAATATTTTCGACCCACTCTTAGCTACGCTTAACTGTGTTGTACGGAAACCTGCGCCCCAATTGCTTAACACACTTTTTATCACAATCAGAAGGATTTTGAAAGAAATTCCTCATCATCTACCTAACCTTTTCCCAACTACGTTAGGGTCGGCTTCCAGTCTAACCGGATGCAGCTGAATACCAGTATTTAACATGGAGCGACTGCCTATCTGACCTCTATAACCCAGTTACTGGGTAATACAATACCCCTTAGTAAGACTGGTTGTCAGACTTTCGGGCTTCTGACGACCCGTAACGACTGTCAAAGATTCACGAATGACAGCCGGGACCAACGGCTTAACGTGCTTTGCGTGGCACGGAGTGGTTTTGCTATGTGAAAATGGTCACCCATTCAAGGACCTACTGCGGCATGTGAAGCTTAACCTGATCGATCGACCCGTGCGGCTGTTATTATCTACCTACCCACAAGCCCCCTAATACATCACTATATATGAAGAAGTAGCTGCGCCCTGCGGTTTCACCGGCATAAGATACGATCCCTTAGGAATATCAAGATAAAACTTATCCTATGTATTAATCCTGGTTATAAACTATCTGTGTGCCAAATTTCATCCAAATCCGTTTTGTAGTTTTTGCGTGAAAGAGTAACAAACATCCATCCATCCATCCTCACAAACTTTCGCGTTTATAATATTGTTGCGCGCCACAATTAATGCCTGATGCATGGTGACATTAGTTACCACCAGCGCCATCTAGTTTCTAGTAGCAAGAACTAATAGAGTCACTAGCGCCATCTATTATCGATTGGCTGAACTTACTAGAACTATCGACATCTGGTCAGTCGGGGCCGGTATGTACTCGAACATTCTAGATGTGTCTATAATAGAAGGTTCTGGAATTATCTGCGGCACTATATAAGGCCGGGACTAGCCGCGACCAATCAGACTTGGTTCTGCGATAGAAGCGAATACATCGAAAGCGATATTCAAGTGCGATTTAAGAGCGATTGTGTTTTATAATTAGTGTGTTTGAGTTGATATTAGTGTTGTTTAATAAAAGTGTAACTTTTGGTAATTTTTATCGGCAGTTTTTATTGTCACGAACCCGAAGCTCGTAACAATTGGTGTCAGAAGCAAGGATTAAAATCATGCCGATTTTACCTAAAGACGACACGGAGGGTATCCGTACCCGGAGTCAATGTCAACAGGAGACGGACCAGAGACGTTTTGGTGGAGCTATGCCGCAGAGGTCGGAGGGCCAGCTACCAACCACGGAGGCCGAAACGTCCGCAGCAGCTCCAGCATCAGCAGCACCAGACTTTGCTGCCCTGATGATGATGCTGCAGGAGCAGTCCCGCCGACAGGAGGAACAGGCCCGCCGACAGGAGGAACAGGCTCGTCGGTTGGAAGAACAGCTCCAGCGGGACAAGGAGGAACAGGCTCGTCGACAGGAGGAACAGGCTCGCCGACAGGAGGAACAGGCTCGTCGGTTGGAAGAACAGCTCCAACGTGATAAGGAGGAGCAAACGCGCCGCCAGGAAGAGCAGATGCTCCTTATGAAGGACTTTCACGCTACTTTTGGGAAAGACATGAAGGAGGTGAAGGATAAGGTTGCTCAATATGACAACCGCCTGTCGGAAGCTGAAATCCGAATCGACCAAGTGAATAATCGGGTTGACAACGTGGTGGCTGACGTAAAAAAAACCGTGATGGCTGACGTAAAGAAAACGCTGGATTACCTTAAACTTGGAGATGGAATCGCAGCTCCCGTAGCTACAACACCTTCGCTACGTGGATTCAAAGTGCCACCGTTCGACGGAACTTCTTCCTGGTCAGCCTACAAAATCCAGTTTGCGGCTGTCATGAAGGCGAACGGTTGGAATAACAGTCAGGCCATGACTGCCCTGACCCTAGGCCTGCGCGACCAGGCCTTAACTGTTCTGGAAGCTCTCGGTAAGGAAGTGACTTACGAGCAGCTCCTTGAGGCATTGGAGGCTCGGTATGGCGACGCTCACCTGGAACACGTGTTTCGTGCGCAGCTCAAGGATCGCGTGCAACGCAGTAATGAAAACCTGCAGCAGTGGGCCCTTGAAGTGGAGAAGCTGGTGCGTAAAGCTTACCAGTCCGTGCCTGCGCTTATTGATGGGAACCTGGTGCAGGCATTCATCGACGGCATCCGCGACCTTGAAGTAAGAGCTGCTGTGAGGCTCGGGCACCACGGGACGCTTAAGGACGCCTTGGCCCATGCACTGGAGGTGGAAGCTGTGCGGCAGGATCATCGATCCCATCGTGTCAGGGAGGTTGCAGCGGCTACAGTTCGCGACCGCAATAGAGAATACAGCCCTAGGTGCTACGGCTGTGGGGAAAGAGGCCACCTTCGATCCAGTTGCCCTAAGCGAACTGCAGAGAGGGTAGACAATGACCTTCCATGGAAAGTGGGACGAACTTTGGTCAGAGCCACCGACATCTCAAGGGTACGTGTGCCGAACCTTTGTGATCAGGAACAGGTTATGGAAAAAGGCACACTAGTTGGTACTAGGCAAGAAAGTAAAGAAGTCGTACCTGTGAGGATGCTCAAGACAGACCTCAGCAACGAGTGGAAGGAAAGCCTACAACGTGCACAGCAGGAAGATGCGGACATCAAGCCGATTCTGGAGTGGATGAAGGCCAGAGCTCCTAAGCCCAGGTGGAGCGACGTCTCAGCAATGAGTTCGATCACAAAAAGCTATTGGGCCCAATGGGACAGCTTGGTGATTCAGGATGGAGTCCTGTGCCGTAAATGGGAAAATGCTCGGGGAGACAGCTGTCATTTGCAAATGGTTGTCCCTAAAGCTCAAGTTCCGGATGTTCTACAGCTGTACCATAATGGTTGTTCAGGAGGTCATCTGGGAGTAAAACGGACTCTACTGAAGATACGAGAACGGTTTTACTGGGTCCACTGTCGGGACGATGTCGAGGACTGGTGTCGCAAATGTACAAGTTGTGCAGCTGTAAAGGGACCTCAGACTCGTAGTAGAGGTGCATTGAAATTATACAATGTTGGCGCACCATGGGAGAGGATAGCCCTTGACGTAGCGGGGCCGTTTCCGGGAAGTGAAAGTGGTAACAAGTATTTCATGGTTGTGATGGATTACTTTACTAAGTGGCCGGAAGTCTTCGCCATCCCAAATCAAGAAGTTTCGACAGTTACAGATAAATTAGTTTATGAAGTCTTCTGTCGGTTTGGAGTACCTTTAGAGATTCACAGTGATCAAGGAAGGAATTTTGAGTCCCAAATATTCCAGGAAACTTGTCGAGTTATGGGTACTCATAAAACAAGAACAACTTCTTACCACCCACAATCGGATGGAATGGTGGAACGATTCAATCAGACATTGGAGAGGTACCTAGCAAAAGTTGTGGAAAATCGGCAACGAGATTGGGACAAGCACATACAACCGTTTTTGTTGTCATATAGAAGCGCTGTTCACGAAAGTACATCGGTGACACCAGCTTTCGCAAACTTTGGAAGAGAATTACGGCTGCCTGCAGACCTGATCACCGGAATACCACCTGATGCCCCACGCAGTATAACCGATTATGCGAATAACTTGCGGAACAAAATGAATGACATTTATGAGCACGTCAGACAATCGGGCCAGCAAATGTCTGAAAAGATGAAAACCCGTTATGACCGCAAAATGAACAGTAAAGGGTTCGACGAAGGTTCACTAGTGTGGTTGCACAATCCAGTCCGCAGCAAGGGGAAATCTCCTAAGCTTCAAGCTAAATGGGATGGACCGTACCGGATTGTGACAAAGATCAATGACGTAACCTACCGGATACAGAAAGGTGCAAGAGGTACTCCTAAGATTATCCATGTGGATCGATTGGCGCGTTATTATGGAGCCGATAATGCTCGGGACGAGCATGTCTTAGGAGGGGGCAGTGTTGCGCGCCACAATTAATGCCTGATGCATGGTGGCATTAGTTACCACCAGCGCCATCTAGTTTCTAGTAGCAAGAACTAATAGAGTCACTAGCGCCATCTATTATCGATTGGCTGAACTTACTAGAACTATCGACATCTGGTCAGTCGGGGCCGGTATGTACTCGAACATTCTAGATGTGTCTATAATAGAAGGTTCTGGAATTATCTGCGGCACTATATAAGGCCGGGACTAGCCGCGACCAATCAGACTTGGTTCTGCGATAGAAGCGAATACATCGAAAGCGATATTCAAGTGCGATTTAAGAGCGATTGTGTTTTATAATTAGTGTGTCTGAGTTGATATTAGTGTTGTTTAATAAAAGTGTAACTTTTGGTAATTTTTATCGGCAGTTTTTATTGTCACGAACCCGAAGCTCGTAACAATATTAGTAAGATAGGATTCAATGAATGTTGTTGAATTGGCAAAATGAAAGCCATTACGCAATTACCCCGCTGATTACGTGTATATTTGTGGGCTTCCAAGCAAAAAGGCTCCAGTATTGAGTTACGACTAGATTCGGTATCTAGAATAGTCAATTGATAATACGGATTAAAAAAATATTCAAAAACTGGCACATCTTTTTTATCAGACATTCGAATCGTTATAAAAAAAATCTCTAGTGTGTTCTACAACCATGTGTTTATCTCTCTCAGACCCTAGATAGTAAACTTGACTCTTGCCTTTTCGTGAACGCTTTGAATCATAATACTTTGGGATTGCCTCACAGCCTGCTTATCTCGAAAAAACAAAACAAACTCTGTTATGTTATCTAAACCTAAGACGCAATTGGTTATTACAATGATATTTTATATTTTTAACCCCCGACGCAAAAACGACGGGGTGTTACAAGTTAGTCGTGTCGGGGTGTGTGGGGGGTGTGTGTGTGTGTCTGTCTGTGGCATCGTAGCTCCCGAACGGATGAAACGATTTTGATTTTGGATTTGATTTGATTTTTAGGGGTCCCCTATGTTGTTTCGAACGCCGCTGTTGCGACACACTCTGTTGCGAATTATTTTTCCACTGCCTCACAGGTTCGAAAGCTCATGGACTCGAATGAAGTAGTCGCGAAAGACGCTGTTTCGAAAAACATTTTCACTGCCTCATACGCTCGAATGCTTGTGATTTCGATTTATTTAGTCATAAAGTGTACAGAAAAATATTTAAGCAGTAATTAAATAAAATCAACAAATTCGGTATCAATCGACGTTTAGTATTATTATTAACAAAGTAACAATCAAAAATATTAGTACCTCGTCTGTACATTTTTTTCTATGAGTACTTAACACAAATTCTAAGACTGATCTTTATAAAAAATTGTATAAGTACCTAAGTGGTATTAATTATTAGTGGTATTTTTCAGAAATTAATCAATTGCACATGTGTTAGTATTACTTAGTATATACGAGTACTTAACGCTAAAGCTCTTATAACATAAGGCGTGTCCATTATACTTTTTTTTTTCAAAATTGCTGAAATAGCATTCTCTGCATCTCTGTTTTTTTTTGGGTAGTGTCTGAGGTAAATTACCCAAAATCTTCTCGATTTTTTGTTCCGTGACACTTTGCTCCTCAATAAGTTTTCGTATACATCCATACAGTCCAAGTCTCTTATTTTCTAACAAAGAATTCCAGCGGCGATGCCAGGCTTCTACACTATTTTGAGTACGTGGAAGGAACAAGTTGTTTCTATAGACCATAGGCTCGGTGGAAAAAGTGGTTGTAAGCGTAAAACTTGAATTTTGTCATCTATGTTGCGGCTTATCAGTCGTCTTAAAACATAGTACTCTTCAAAATAATTAGTAACTTCTTCGGCTTCTTCTGGGAAGAGAGTATCTTTAAATTGTCTGAAGATATTTGGTATATCTTCCGCATGTAGACAGGCAAACGCTATATAGCATCGCATTTGTACCGCAAAATTACTATCTGCACCCTATCGTGCACTTAAACCACAAGCTTGCATTTTTCTCCATATATGTACTTTGACCTAAGTGAAACAAACAAGCACTTTGAATTGTGCTTAGAAATTCGATTCGAATAGCGTTTATTATAGCTTGTTCAAAATCCAACATGATTTGCCCTGGATTCAACTCAATGTTAAATTCAGCAGAATATTCTTTCAGTTGAGAAAAAAAAAAACAATGTATGATTCTTCTGATTTTTTATCTAGAAACTTGTACACTAATGGAACTATGCGTCTGCAATCACGAGCTCCTACTATGCAGTGAATAGAAAAAAGCTGAGTGAATATTGTAGGGCAGGTTTGAAAGGTACCATCGACAAACCACATTTCTGATTCACTTAACCTCCGCTGATTCGATTCGGTGGTGAATAACAACAGGCGTTGGTTATTCCCATATTCATGGTTACGAGCCAAAAATTTTACTCCATTTATTTTCTTTAAATCATCCGGTATGTTTATTTCACTAGCACATGTTGGTTCTTTAGGCATATTTTTCTTTCTTGCTCTTTGTATGATTTGCCGCAGAGCTTTCTTGTTAGGTATCGAAGTTGTGCTACTTGAAGGCAATGAAGATAAGTTTTCACGAATTATTTTACCTGGTGAGTCATTGCTCGGAACGGCAGATTTTTTTATATTTTCCCTTAAATTAAATTCATCAACGCGATCTGCAAATTACAAAATAAAAATATAATAATAAAATAAATTCGTTGAGGTTATATACGTTTATATATAATACACGAAAAAAATAATCTACATACCTGGTTCAGGAGCATGATTGTGACTTGACATTTCCTTGATTATAAAATGTTCTTCACTAACTATTCGGCTAGTATGTAACAGTACTTCGAAAGTTTACAGCGGCATTTTTATTCACGCAACACCAATAATGTACGTTTTTTACAGTTTTATTGTGAGACATAATATATCCATCTATGATTAGATTACTTTTTCCATATCAAGTAGTCACTGGACGAATAAAACTATTAACGCTCATTTTTCAATTTTTTCGCCATCACACTTTACGTTGGGATTAGATATTGCAAAAAAAAAACATATTCGTGGGTACATCTAAAATCGTATTTAGAAAACCATATACTTTGTGGTGGCCACCTACCCTCTCATTTTGAAATTATTGCGTTTGGCTTTTTATTGAAATCGATGAAACTGAATGTGTTGCGTTTATTCTATGCATTATTATTATCTAGGCAGGAATGAGAAGCAAAACTGCGCAATTATAAACCTATACATATATGACGCGAGACTCACGAATAGGTAAATAATTTTTGATGTACGATGTAAACAACAAACGTAAAACAGTACTTAAATATTTTTCTGTACACTTTATGACTAAATAAATCGAAATCACAAGCATTCAATCGTATGAGGCAGTGAAAATGTTTTTCGAAACAGCGTCTTTCGCGACTACTTCATTCGAGTCCATGAGCTTTCGAACCTGTGAGGCAGTAGAAAAATAATTCGCAACAGCGTGTGTCGCGACAGCGGCGTTCGAAACAACATAGGGGACCCGGCGGACTGTCACTATCGTGGTAGCCTGACAGATTGACACTTATGATTTGGGCTTGGTTAAGAGGCCCCGACATGGGCACGTTAAGTTAAGATGGCAAAAAAATATAAAGCCTTTTCAATAACCTGACTCACCGTGACCACACTATTTAATATATAATATATAGCTATACATATTATAATAAATCTGTAGATAAAGCGTTTCTGTACATTGAAAATAGTCTAAAAAAAATTGGTGTGTTAAAGGATAACCAACAGATGCCATTTCATATTTTTTTGCAATTGTTGTCTGTTTGTTATGTGAGAGATTATCTATTTGAACAGGTTCCACGTAAAAAAATACCAAACCAATAATATTTAAGCCCGTGGTATCAAACGAACATAGACAGTTTTTTTTTAATCCACCCTCGAAATGAGATAACAATATTGATTTCGTTTTTAGGGTTGTGTACCCAAAGTATGACCACGGGATCCTATTACTAAGCCTCCGCTGTCCGTCCCTCCATCCGTCTATCTGTAAGCGGGCTGTATCTCATGAATAGGTAGACAGTTGAAATTTTCACAGAGTGTATTTCTAATGCCATTATTATTTATTTTATTTATTTATATATACTTTATTGTACACCACAAAAATACATAGCACAAAAACACATGACACACTACAAAATATACATTGCCATTATTGCAATGATTGCCAGCAAATAACCAAAATAAAATAAAGTTTTAAGTTAAAGGGGTCTCCATGCAGCCGCCATGGAATCTGGAGGCCAAAGTCCTCGCCCACATATGGGGCTGGCGAGAGGAGGCAAAACGCCGGGGCATAACTCCGCTGCCGCGAGAAATCTCTCATGGCGGCATGGAGAGTACGATTGTCGCAACCCAGTGCTGGGCACGCCACAATAGCGGCAATAAGTCCCCTCTTTGAGGAGTGGCTAGAGAGGCGCCACAGCGCCCTCACCTTCCGCCTGACGCAGGTCCTCACCGGACACAGTTGTTTCGGGAGGTTCCTGTTCAGGATAAGACGGGAGGAAACACCAGGGACACGGCGGAGCATACGGTGGAGGTCTGCCCGGCTTGAGTGGAGCACCGCCGTGTCCTCGTGGCGGCGATTGGCGTCGGCGATCTCTCGCGTCCGGCCCTGGTCCAGGCCATGGTACGGAGCGAGAGTGCATGAGAGGCCATTACCTCCTTCTGCGAAGCAGTAATGCTCGCAAAGGAGGAGGCGGAGTGCGTGAGGGAGAGGCAATCTCTGCGCCCTCACGCCCCTAGCTTGCGGGCGGCGAGCAATGGGTAGCTCGCCGCCCGGTAAGGACCAGGCCCGGGTCGACGGCGCGTTGTGTTCCACGCACGCCTCGAAGAGATGTCAGCACGAACTGACGGGGTCCGCTAGGGCCGATGCCTGCCAGGGCCGCGGGTTGTTCGAAAGAGATACCGTGGCCCCTGGGACAGGCAACTGAAGGAACACGGGTGGGTTTTAGTCAGTAAAAGTCTGACACGCCCTTCCGCTCAGCCCAGAGCGGGAGAGGTCACTTGATGATTTAACACCCGAAAAAAAAAAAGGGGTCTCCATGCAAGAAACGTTTTTTTCCGCATTTTTGCCTCGTGTGCGAGTCCGACTCGCACTTGGCCGGCTTCTTTTGTTTTGTTAGTATTCTCACTACCTACTTAAGTGAATGAATATAGGTGTTCTTATGATAATTAAATTTATCTCAATACTCAACTATAAAGTAGTGAGGGGCCCGTGACTAAATAATAACAGCCGCACAGGTCGATCGATCAAGTTAAGCTACGCTTGCCGCAGTCGGTCTGTGGATGGGTGACCATCTTTACATACCGAGGTGCCTCCGTGCCTCGGAATGCACGTTAAACCGTTGGTCCCGGCTGTCATTTGTGGATCTTTGACAGTCGTTACAGGTAGTCAGAAGCCCGAAAGTCTGACAAGCAATCTTACTAAGGGGTATCGTATTACCCAGTAACTGGATTGTGGAGGTCAGATAGGCAGTCGCTCCAAGTAAAATACTGGTATTCAGCTGCATCCGATTAGACTGGAAGTCGACCCCAACATAGTTGGGAAAAGGCTACGCAGATGATGACTCAAATATAAAGTAGCATTTAGAACACAACTTACATTATTATAAAATATTTCTATCATATCAACTCCTTTTGCGCTCAACCACAATAGTCCATTTTTAGACTCATGATTAACCAGTGGGGTTCTTGTGTTTCTTCTTATACACGTCTCCCGGCTTGTCATGTTGCAGAACACCTCATATGCGTTGTTTTTTGGTCCGAGATAATAATAGCCTGCAACAACGACGCCAGCAGGTCAAGCTACCCAAAACTGTAAAATTTTCCCAATCAACCTTGAACCTAATGTTTTAGCGATAAAGTTGAAAATCTTAAAGAAATTTGATATATTGTAGTAGGTTGATGTGCTGGCGTATGTACTTTAAAAATATGATTTTTATGAAAGCTAAAGTCTCTACTGTTGACCATCGTATTTCAAATAGTCGATCTTTAAGGCATGTATCTAATGTAGCCTCAAATAATTTCCATTTAGCTTTTCAAAAAATATTTTCGAACACTCTAATATAATGAATCTTTTTGCGAACTGTAAATCCTATTTTGACGTAATTCCTATTTTGGTGTAATTCCTATTTTGGCGTTCTAAAAATACTAAATAATAATAAATTTATTGAACCAATGTTACAATTATTATCTTAAAATTAACTTAACATCGGTCTGTAACTGTTAGCGATCATCATTTAGATCTTTACGGCGGCGGCGGTCCCCAAACTGGGCGGCGCGGACGCCTGTATCTTGGGGACCAGAAATGACAAAGAACTGCGACCAATTTGGATGTAGCGCTCACTCATTTATTAAAAAAAACGTACAGCACTAGGTCAATAATAATATTTTTCCCTGTCTTTTATTACCTTATGAAAGAGAGACCGAAATGCTTTTATTATATATTTTGCAACCTTTTAGTGTTATATTTTTGGAAACTCTTTATTTTGATAATCAAAAACAAAATATTTACAGAATAGCACTACAGCAGTGCCATTCTGTAAACATCTCACCGTGAAAACTTAGGTGAAGTGAGCTGTCAATAGGTAATATCAATCCCTAGCATCAGGTGGAATGACAGCTCACTTCACCTAAGTTGTCACGGTGAGATTTTTACAGAATAGAATTTTATCAAGAGTTTACATACTTATTGTCGCCTAAAATTCACCATCAAGAATTTATAAAAAAAAGTCTGTAACCTTTACCTGAACTAGACGAGTCGATAGACTCCTCATGAATTAAGACCAATCTAGCCGTTAGGATACTTCTAAGGTATGTACAAATAAACAAATCCATAATCACCTACGCGTGAACCCCTGTGAGGTACCTAATAATATAAGTTCAATTGACAACTTAAACTTAATAATTATAAAGGCACTAACTGATAAACTAAGCATTCACTTGTAACGAGCATACCTGTAGGTAATTACAGATTTAAGGTATTTAAATAAATAAAATTAAATAATAATAAATATTATCTGCACTTAAATACTTTCGTTGCTCAGTTTGTTAAAAACCGGCGGCGGATGCTCTTTTACAAGAGAATGCTCTAGTTTACTAATACCTTTACTAACGCCTTCTTACCGCTCGTAACGCCCTCTGGTGCCAATTTACAAGGAACTTCTGCTGGCGATTCCTTCGTCCCAAATTCAATGTCTGCTTCAGTAGTATCCAAAGCTGTTATAAAAAATAATTAATAAAAAATAGGAATTGGTTGATTCGTGTGCCCTCTTGTCGACAATAGTGGGATGAGCCAAATACAGATGGCAGTGTTTTCAATACAAAACATCGCTACTTCGGCTGGCCGAAGTTGGTAGCGGACTATCTTCATTCGAGTTTAAAATACTAGGTGGCGCTGTTGACACGATATTTAAACAACGCCGTTAAAAAAAATAATCATAATTATTATTATATTATAATTATTATATTAGTTATCGTTAGTTAAAACAGTATTTATAAATAAAATAGAGATCGACTACGTTTAAAATATTTGTTTCGGCAAATGTGCTGAGGATTTGACCCCTGATAAAATAATACTCACTATCTTCCGACAAATTAGCAGGGCAAATCCCAGGTTCTCCAGGCATTCCAGGAGGTCCCATGTTACCCGGGGGCCCAACCAGCCCCGCAGGCCCCTAAACGTGCACAAATTAGCTTATTATGGAAGTCAAAGTCAAAGTCAATTCAAATAGGCACATAAAAGGCACTTTTGAACGTCAAAAATAAAATTAAAATAAAATTGATTCTAGTCGCCCCTTCCAAAAGGTAGTTTTCGTATGGAGAAGAATGGGCAAGAAACTCCACCGTTACTCTTTTAAAATGTTTTACAATATTTTGCATACATTAATTATATAATTATATGTGAAGACGATGCACCTAACAATAAAATTACTATACCACAATAGGTAATAAAATAAAATGGATAAATGAAACCATGACATATAAATTAACTTTGTGATAGATACATGGTGCTCACAACAATCATATGATATATGATCATATGATAATGGTTCAATCATAATCGCGAAAAAATTATCAACTGTCTCATAAAAAACTTTAATACCTATTCCACCCTAATTTATGGAACAGGTGATATTTTTTGCGTTGTCCCTTGGAGAAAGTTTATTTATTTATTTTTTAAAACAGCATTAACTATCATTACAGTTGTTAGGTATGATACTCAAATATGACCACGCCAGACACATGCTTGCATGCCGCCAGTGATACAGGCTTATCCTAATACAGACATCATACTTTGCAATACCTATATTTTTACTAAGATTAAACTGTATTTTACCAATTTGTACTTTTGAATTATTGATCATTTATTTAAAAAAATATATAAATAAAAAAAATATTTGCTGTGTGATCGATTGGGAGGTAATCGTATTACTTGAGCTGGACCGATTTGTTTTTTTTTTTTAATGTTCTTAATATTACGAAGGTCCCAAATTGATAAGGTTTTAGGGGAAGAAAACCCCAAGAAGAAATTTAGAAAAGGGGCCCGGAAAATTAAAAAAAATGAGAAAACTGAAAGTTTGTTTGGCTACGGTTTTTTGTAATAATAAAGAACTGGCTGACCCAATAGACGTTCAGTCCTTTCAATATTATTGAAAGGACAGAACGTCTTTGGGACGTAAGGGAACGGAACGTACTTGTATTTCTTTAAATTAACTAAGAACATTGATTTAATCGTAGAAATTGCACAATATGGTAAACCCAAGTAGGTAATACTTTACCCAACCTGGGGATCGAACCTAGGATGTTCAACACAAATGTTCGTCGTGCTTGCGACTACTACATTGACAAAACAGTATTTTTTTGTTATTTCAATGTAATAAATACTCACTGGCATTCCAGGTTGTCCTCTTAAACCGATCCTTCCTTGTCTTCCATGGAACCCCTGAAATTATTAACGAGTTTTCAGTATGTATGTTGTAAAACAAAAGAAAAATATTTAAGCGCGTTTATAAAAACGCAGATACGAGTAAGTATACCTATCCAAAACTGTGTACACTGATAAATAAGTCTTTTTTTTAATAAAAAAGCTTGAAAATTTTAAATGAAGAATATTTTATTTTATTTTTTTAATCTATCTCAGTCGGCTATTTGTTGTCTGTTTCTTACTACAATACGTTATTATATGAAAATTCTACTGTTGTAAAGCTGCTAAATTATAGCATACCAGCTGCGCCGTGCGGTTTCATAACGCATAACTTTAGATCCCGTAGGAATATCGGGATAAAAAGTATCCAATATGTTAATCCTGGTTATAAACCATCTGTGTGCAAAATAATATATTAGTAGGATTTTATGTCAACCAGTTGAGTAAATGAGAACTTTTTGACTGTGCAACTACTATCAATATAAACCTATTTTTTGGCCTAATGATTAGCATCGCCATACAACGTGGCAATGCTGCCACCCTTTTGGGCACTTTTTCTGCATCCTAATTGCGTAACACCATGAAAAAATCAACCTTATTTCAATGGCCCCAAAACTCTTTTTTAAACGCGATAAAAATGTACTCTCCTCTCCGAGCCGGTCTGTGTGAGCAGACCATAGATATAGGATAGGATTTTATGGAGCAGGATAGAACATTTCTATAAAGCGGACACTTATTGTCCTCTCTTTTATTCCATGCTCTATGGTGCTATGAAATGTTTTTTGTTTCTTTCTATATGTGCAATCTTGAGCCATAAATCTAAACTATTAGATACTCACCCGATCTCCAGGTTCACCTTTTTCAAAACGATCAGTTAAAAACTGTTTATCAATATACAGGGTCAAATTGAATTAGCTAGCCAAACTCCACACACGTGATCGTATCGATACAGTAGAGCGAGTATAGTTCACATAGAGTTGTATGCAATCGAGGTTTCGTGCTTATTTGTATAATCTAAGCGTAGCCTTTTACTAACTTGGTTGGAACTAAGTACCTGTATTTTACATGTGGGGACTGCCTAACTGACTTCCACTTCCCAGGTCCTGGGTACCTAATACCTACGATACGCCTTAATACGACTGGTTGTCACACTTCCAGGTTATTGATTACGAAATACTTCCTCAAGCAAAAAAAGAAAAATTAAGACGGCATAGTCTTCATTTATAAGTCGAGGAGCTCGCAGTTAATTAATAACAGCGCACAGGTCGATCGAATGTTAAGCTGAGCTGGCTGAGGTCAGTTAATGGATGGGTGGCAATTCGTAACATATCAGATAGGCAGTCGCTCCATGTAAAGTACTGGTATTCGGCTGCATCCGGTTAGACTAGAAGCCGACCCCAACATATTTGGGAAATGGCAAGGATGACATTAAAAAAATTACAAAACTGAATATTTAAAGATGTATTCTACTTACGGATGAAAAATGTCAGAAGGTGATGCTGAAACAAACAAAAAAAACGTATTAGGTAGTTAATTAATTTTGTTATTTTCCTCGTGTTGATAATGTGGCGTGGCGTTCGTGCAAAGAGAAGGCGAAAGCCCTATGTCAGCGAGCGGCCCAGGTGGAAGTTTTCAAGTTACGATTTTTTTTAATGTTGTTATAATTTTTATGATTACTGACCACTAGTCCTACCCGTGGGTTAAATTAATGTCGCCATTGTAGCGCCATATTGTATATTATAGAGGAAGTTTGGTAGAAGAACCGACACAATTTTCTTGAGGGTTTGCGGATGCCATTTGCTAGCACAAAATTGTTTTAATTTTATTATGAACTTTTAAATTGCTATGTTTCGTTCCTAACACAATACCCATATAGACTAGACTTTGGAAGCACTTAAGTCATTTTCGAGAACCAATTATACGTAAATGTGCACGTAACGAATTATGCGAGTACACCAAAAAATATTGTGCTCTATTACAACCACAAACAATCAAGTTGTGACGATATTTCAGGTAATTAAAAGTAAACATAATTAATATCTCAATTACCTACTGTGACACTTAAGACAGGTGTTATGGGTGAAAACTAGAATAATATGATACTTCCTATCCCTAAGAAAATTGTGTCGGTACTTTTACCAAACACCCTGTCATTTCCCAGTCGTTCTTATGACTTTAATATTATTTGTTTTAGAATAAAACGAGCATGTTTAAAATTAAAAACGAAAGATTGGGAGTTAGTTACGTTATTTAGAGATAACACTATACAGGGCGTCCCACGGCTATGCCACATGGAGGGAAAGTACCTTGAATATTGTAGATGGAACATTTTACTGAAAGAAGACATTATTTTAATTTAAAAAACCATTGAAACTGCATTCATAGATTTTTAAATAATTACATGGTTGAACCGGGAATCGAACCCGCTACACGAGAAAAAAAATTACCCTGTAGCTTTATCATACCGATCGAAAGGCTTCATCATAAGAATTATTTTTTGCTAAATAACAGTGTCAGAAATAAAAGGAAGACCATGAATTTTAACATTTTGAATACAACATTAATCAATTTATCAAATGTTCAAAATGAGTCCCTTATTGTTAATTCAAAGTCGCACTCTTTTTATTATTTCACTCCCTGTCGTTTTTTGATCTTGTTGTGGTGGATATTTAGAATAATACGTCTAAGTTCTGTTTGTAGCTCGTGGACATTTTCATACTGGTTCTTGTAAACTAATTTTTTTACATAACCCCATAAAAAAAATCTAACAGGGTTAGATGGGGGGACCTCGGCGGCCATCTTATTTGTCCATTTGTCCCGATCCAGGGACGAAAGTGTTCATTGAGATAGTCCCTTGTTCTGTGACTGTTATGAGCCGGAGCCCCATCTTGCTGAAAAGTAAGGTTTTGTCGTTCTGCAACCGGAAGATTATTTATCTCATTTCTTAAAATCTCAAGTATTTCTAAATACCTTTCCGTATTCAAATGCCCTTTGTAAAAATGTACTAAGAGGACCCAGTTTTTTACAATCCCACATCAAAAAATCCCACACCATTAAAAGTCTTTGAATGCAGTTTAAATTGTTTTTTTTAAATTAAAATAATGTCTTCTTTCAGTAAAATGTTCCACCTACAATATTCAAGGTACTTTCCCTCCATGTGGCATAGTCGTGGGACGCCCTGTATACACACGTCAACAGAATCTAGGGATAGGTACCTTAATCCTAAATTATTTACGAATATATTGTTTAAAATCTTTTAAGTTTCCATAAAAAGTTTATATACAGATTGAAACCTCGTTTATTCTATTTTCAAAATTTAAATAAAAAAAAAACAAAATACGGCGGCAAAATTGTTAGTAATATTAAAATAGTTTTATTAATATTAAATAATGAAAAGGAATTAGATTGTTTATTCTTCATATATTTTTAGATATTCGATGAAATATAAAAAACCCTTGATTCTGTTGATGTGTGTTGTATTATTTATTTTTTAAGTAATAGTGCCTAGCACTTTCCTGTTAGCAATATTAGTAAAACGGTCTATAAAATGGAACCTAGGACTGTTAATCTGTTGTTCTGTTGTTGTTGTTTTTAGGGCTGGGAGTTTGTATTTTTATCATTTCAGCTAAAGGGAGCAAGTCAAAATTAAAATCGAAATCAAAAGTCATTTATTCAAATTAGGCTGAATCACCACTTTTCGAACGTCAAAATTACATAAGATAGTCCCCCAAAAACGCCCACCCTTCACGTTCACAAGTACAACGTAATGTCGTAGATTTTGTTTACAAGATATTTAGTAGCTAGCTAGGAAAGCATCTTTTGAAAAAATGGCCGTTTTCTTTGACATTGAATGTTAAGGGAATGTTCGCATAATTGACAGAGTTCTTATTTTTGACAGTTCGTTGTCGTTTGTGGGTAAAAGTATGTCCAGCTTGTCAAATAAAATTGTTATTATAACAAATAGTTGTCGTTACTTGAAAGTTGGTGTGTACGACTCTTTGGAGGCTACATAACACCCTAATGATCATTTGTAGGCCGCCATGTTGAATTTCAATGTCTTCATATTCTATTAAAATAATAGGTACGTACCAGTGCGCGAAAAAAATCGTCGCGATAAAAATACGCCCGTGCGTATTTTTATCGCATCTGCAAATAACACCATCTTCGGTTGATTTTAAAGTAATTGGGGTAAATCATTAATATAAACTAAAAAGAGGAATGGACCCAATATCGAACCTTGAGGAACGCCCATTGTCATTTCAGACCCCAATGAGTTCACGCCATTTACTTGGAATTTAACCTTTCTATCTTTCAGGTATGATCTTAACAAGTCATGTGCTGTTTTCCTAATCCCATAGTGCTCGAGTTTCATCAGAAGTGTTTCATGGTTTACGCAATCGAACGCCTTCGAGAGATCGCAAAAGATTCCAATAGCATCTTGTGCTTCTTCCAATCTTTTTCAAATTTCTTGCAATCAAGGGAAAAAGTTTTTACTTGTTGAAAAACACATATTGTGGATAATTTATGGTGCTATAAGGAATATATAACCTTATTAATATCACACTTTATTTCCTTCTAAGAGTACGTAACTGGAATCTAAATATGATACCTAACGATATAATATGTCGTAAATTTAAATAAAATAAAATAGAGTCAATTAAAAAGGAAATTAAAGCGATCGTAGAACCATAAATTGACTTTCAGGAATTTATGTCTAAAAGAATTTACAATATTCACTTACAAGAGAAACAAAACAAAAAATCTTATAATTAATATAGGTACAACATCGGGAAGAATGACTATTTAAATTAGTTATATTCAATACCACTTACCTAGAATATTATAAGGTTACAGGCCGTTTCTGCTAAATATTTTTTAGTTCAACTTTAAAGACGTTTATAGATTTTGACATTTTAATATAATTTGGTAAACTATTGTGTAATTTGGCTCCCTCAAATCTTATATTATATTTGCCACAATCCTTCCTACTAATATTATAAACGTGAAAGTTTGTTTGGATGGGTGGATGTTTGTTACTCCTTCACGCAAAAACTACTGAACGAATTTGGATGAATTTGACACACAGATAGTTAATTACCAGAATTAACCCATGGGATACTTTTTATCCCGATATTCCCACGGGATAGAAACTTATGCGGGTGCAACCGCAGGGCGCTGCTAGTTATTAATAATATAATATTAATAGTGTTATGTCGTTTTTGCTAATACCTTCAACTACATTTTATGAATTCATTCAGGTATCTGTGACGGATGTGTTATATTGATTTAATTAGCCGTTCTCAAGTGATACGCTTACCAACGATCAGCATTTCATTTTCTAAAAACTAATATTATAAAGGGAAAAGATTTGATTTTTTGTGTGTATGTTTGTTACGCTTTCACGCTAAAGCAGCTGAAAGGATTTGTATGGCACGTGGGTAAAACCGTTGGGCGCAGCTTCAAGCAGGTCTAATTAGAAAAAAGTTATATTATAATACAGGAATAGTGCCCATTCCATAAAACAACAGGGACGCCATGGCGTCATCGGTTTAAGGAAGCATACTGTATCTACCGTACAAATAATCTCGTTTCCGGTCCAATTATTAATACTTAAACAAACAACATAATCTCCAGTTCATATATTACATATTATTAATACAGAGCTGTGGTGGCCCAGTGGTGACAGTCGTGACTTATGAGGTTCTAGGTTCGAACCCTGACAGGCGCTTTACTTGGTTTAAATTTTTTCATCACCACTGCTCTTTATTCGGTGAAGGAAAACATCGTGAGGAAACCGGCATGTCCTAGAGCCAAAAGGCAAAGACATGTGACATCCACCAGCCCGCACTGGGCTCGCGTGGTGGATTACTGCCCACTCCCTATCACTGAGAGGAGGCCTGGGTCCCAGCAGTGGGAACATTATAGGCAGATTATGTATATTATTAATATTATTTTAAGACTGTTTATGTATTTAATACTTTAAGCACACGAATCTACAGGGGCGGACTTAATGCCATAGGCATTTTCCAATTTTATTAAGTCAACGGACATATTAGACATCGGCTATATCAGAAGAGTTGCCATTCTCCATCTCGATACAAGGAATCGACTCACGGCACCATCATGCGCACCTAAACCCGTAACACAGCCACGATGCTCGGCAGCAGAAATAAAATACTTTTTATTTTTAGGGTTCCGTACCTCAAAAGGAAAAACGAAACCCCTTATAAGATCACTTCGTTGGCCATCTGTCTGTCCATCCGTCCCCCTTTCCCCCTTTTCTCAGGAAAGCGAGGAGTTATCAAGTTGAAATTAATATCAAATACTCAAGTCTGCAATCCCTTGAAGCAGTGAAAAAATCAAATATTTAAGTCAACGTAATCAAAAGATGCGGGCGATTTATGTTCCGGAATCAAAACCTATAGGGTACTTCCCGTTAACCTTGAATCATAAAATTTGGCAAGAAGCAATGTCATGTACTCGTAGCACAAGTAAAGAAAAAAATCCGAAAACCATAAATTTGTAGTTACATTACTAAAAACATTTTTCTTCCGTGATAAACTATTTGCATGCCAACAAATTTATACGGGGGTTCCGTATAAATTTGTAGGTCGGTGCGCGAGTCCGACTCGCACTTGACTGGTTTTTTTTTCATGTATGTACACCAAAATGATGTTATATTGACATAGTAAGTAGTGTTACATTGGGGTAACAAAACTAAAACAAGTTTAGTTTTCAAAATGGCGACTTGATAAAAAAGCTTCTAACTACGCAGTTCTTTTAATTTATTTAGTTGTTTTTTTTATACATATAATTAGAAAATTTTAACTCCTGAATAACAAACAACAAAAACAGACTAGTTCACTAGTAGTTATGTTGTTGTTCCAAATTATTATTTTTAACACCGCTATTGAAAACTGAAATATGTATTATTGTTTCCTTTTGATTTGGTTTGAACTGGTTATCTAGAACTATAGAAATACTATAGCCCCTGCCTGACTAATGTTTTATATAAAATACATAGATAAAATGATAGGATAATAAATCATCTTATTATTGCCATTTCGTCTTGCATTCGTTAATTAACAATTATATTTATCGGTGTTTGTTAATCACTCGCCGCTTTAATAATCACATTAATTGGATTTCCGGTTTACGTTATACTTACAAGATTATTTTAAATTGGCTAATTAAACTCTGCAGATGCAATGGGTTTGGATATCTAAACATGTAAAGTAAAACGAAAAGTAAATTAATTTGATGATATTTTTTGAGGAGTCATCGGCTTAAAAAACGTTTTTAAGCTTTCAGTGATTATTTCAAATATGCAACAATGTATACAAATAAAAAAAAAATACGGGAGAACTGCCATTTCACCATTCCATCTCTAGTATCATGGAATATTTGCAACAGCGCCCTCTGTTACTGTGTAGAGTTACTCTCTCCGTAGCAGTGTCATTCAGGAGAGGTTTTATCAAAACACTTTTGCCGTTGTAAGTTGTATGCTGACAAGTACATTTTTAGGACAATAGGTAGCGCTAGCTTAAATTAGAATTCTTACGAACAACATTAAACAAATCACTTACCTACGTAGTAGAAATAGTCGATTAATTATAACTACTAACGTTACCAATTTTTTTATCCTAATGTCGGAATTTCCGTAAAAGAAGTCTTTATTTAGGTCTGCCTAGACTTTCGGAAAATACAGGCGTAACTTCATATTATGTCCCGCTTATAATAAAACTATAAAAAGGAACTATCCAGAACGAATCGATTCGCACGAATAAAATCGCCCGAAAAGTGCAAATCGTCACTTAATTTTTTTTTTGGGGTTACCTGCCTGAAGTTAGTTTATTTGTAGTCCAGACGACAACAACGTGTACTTTTTTTCTCAACTTCATTGCATAAAATTCCCAAATAAATTAACTTCGTGCGATTCGCCTGTAGAAAAAATAATAATATTTAAAAGTGACGATTTGCACTTTTCGGGCGAGTGAATTCGTGCGAATCGACTAATAAGCCTTCAGTTTGACCAGAAAAACATTTTACCTAATTAAATCACTAATCACTGTCACAATAAACTCAAAATAGTAATTGCGGTTTCAATAAAGCGGAATTAATTGCAACAGACCACAATTTAATTTTAATTCACATATTATGATTACAAAATTCAATTAGATTTCAAACGAGACCACCATTTCAAAACTTGTGTAAAAAACATACAATCTATGTGTATATCTATTGATATTTTTTGTCTAGGCTTTAGGGGGTGCTCAATAGTTTCAAATGGGTCACACTATCAGATCCTGGAAGGAATACTTCAAATTACAAGTCATCGTATACAGATATTAATATTATATTATAATAAATCAAAATAACTGAGGGCCTTATGGCTAAGTAATAACAGCCGCACGGGTCGATCGATCAGGTTAAGCTACGCTTGCCGCGGTTGGCCCATGGATGGGTGACCATCTTCACATACCAAGACCCCTCCGTGCCTCGGAAAGCACGTGAAGCCGTTGGTCCCGGCTATCATTCGTGGATCTTTGACAGTCGTTACGGGTCGTCAGAAGCCCGAAAGTCTGACAACCAGCCTTACCAAGGGGTATCGTATTACCCAGTAACTTACTGTAACCCCAACATAGTTGGGGAAAGGCTAGGCAGATGATGAATCAATCAAAATAACTCACATCACTTTTCGTGTCTGTGTTCGCTTTCTTCTTCTAAACTACGAAACGGACGTCGATGCGGGTTTCATCATAATTTAGAAAATCTATCCTAAAAGGTTTATGTATATCTTGTTATAGGTTTGTTTGTTATAGGTAATTTTGTCGAGTCGTAAACACCGTGTCAAGCAGGGGCGGGTTGCTAGTATTTAGATGAAACTAACATAATGTACTTCAGTCCAAGAAGCGAAGTGGAAAAATCTTGACTTAAAGAAAAATATAGCTAACAAGAAAGATATAAATTCATCAACCGTCGGCTTCCCGTCAGGAAGAATACCAAGGATTATACCATTGTCGCCGACATGTCGTGTGGAAAATTGCACTTTCCCCGATGATAAGAAAAAGTACACGGTGCCTGCTTCGACCAAATTGTTTTTTTTTTTTTGTATTTGATTTTCTAAGATTTGTCCCATTGTCCAATTTAGTTTTTTTTTTTTTGAAAATATTACAAGATACACACATCAACACTGTCTAGGGATATTTTGGATTTACTCAATTTACTCAAAATTTATTATAAATAACATACAACATGCATATATTTTTATAAAGCCCATTTATCAGACTACACTCCAGAATAAAAGAAAACAATTTTTTTTTGCGTAAACATATTTTTATTCAAATAAAGAAAAAACGTGAAATAATGGTAAAACTAACAATGAATGTGTTTCTCAAGAAAAAGTGAAAAATAAGGAAAAATTAATCTGTTTTTAACAGTTATGTGAAAAATCAGTAGTCAGTAAAACACCCCATGACGTTAATAACGGTCCTGCAACGGTTTTTCATGCTTTGGATTAAGTTATCCAAGTCTTGCTGCGGTATATTGTCCCAAGTCCGGCTAAGATGCAAAAAAAGTTGCTCTTCTGTCGCAATGTTTGCAGGGAAATTCCTCAAAGCCCTTCTTTGGAGCATGTCCCACGCATGTTCTATCGGGTTTAGGTCAGGCGATTGAGCGGGCCAGCCTAAGACCGATACGTCGTGCTCCTGCAACCAGCTCGTCACCACTCTCGCTGTGTGCGGACGGGCGTTATCGTGCATGAGCGTGAATTCTTGGCAAATTTGTAGTCGATGGGGGTAGATTATTGGTATTAGCATCTCGTTACGGTATTTTTCAGCCGTCATGGTGTTTCTGATCCAAACGAGGTCGGTTCTTCCACCAACACGAATTCCCGCCCAAACCATAATTGTCCCGCCGTGGTATGAATAGACTTCCTGAGGATGTTGCATACGGCTCTCACGACCAGGAACTCGCCAAACACTTACTCTACGTGTATCGGGATGGAAACCGAACCGGGACTCATCGGTAAACAGCACTACAGACCACTGGTTATCTTCCCAGAGCAAATTTTCACGAGCCCACTCTAGTCGTCGTCCACGATTTCCTCGGCGTAGTGCTGGAGTACGAAGCAGTCTGCGAGCATGAAGGTTAGCTTCATGCAGCCTTCTCCTCACAGTTTGGTCACTCACAAGCAACTGGTGCTCTGACTGGAGCCTCTGAACCAACTGCACGGCCGTAACATTTGGTTGTCTTCTCGCGGCAACTTGCAAAAATCGGTATTGTCGTTGAGTGGTAATGCGCTTCCCGCCTGGGTGTCTTTCAGCCACATCACCAGTAGCACGATAACGTGACCATAACCTTGATATCACGTTTTGTCTTGTTCCAATCTCCTTGGCAATACCCCGTTGAGTAGCCCCAGTTTGGAGCATGCCTACTGCCCTTAACAATTCCTCTCTCGTTAAATGGCGCCGCTGCATGATGCACACAATAACATTAATTCGAAATTAACCGATAACTTGTTATAAAACTTAAATTTGACACAAAAAAATAGGCAAAAACTACTGTAGGTAAATGAAACCTTCGGACTTCGCTACCATTATGCCACGTAAGTCTTTTGTTTTTAATTTATTTTTTCAAATTCAAATTTAGAATCGTTCAAAAAGGTTTACAAAATAAGCTTTCTTCAAATGAATTTAAAACTGGCCAGTATTTTTTGAGTTTAATAACTTTATACAAAATATCCCTAGACGGTGTTGATGTGTGTATTATATTTAAAAAAAAACAATAAAAAAAAATAAAAAAAAATATAACATATATAATATTATTTTTTTATTATTATTATTTATCAATACTAACATAATTGTAAGCTAACATTGTTGCTAATATATACTAACAAGATATGGATTTTAATTATCTGAAATAAATTATTCTATTCTATTCTATTCTAAATCATAAGTTGGTAAGTGAGACTGAGAACGAGTTTCTTAAATATATATAAAAAAAGTGATTTCTTAAAAGATTGAATCTCCGTACCTACTTTAAATAAGTTCCCTTAAGTTTTAAATCAACAATAAAATTTTCAGAAGCTGGCTATTATAAATTCTATTAAAAAGTTATATCTTGGCGTCGACGAGTTATTATGCCGTAGATTTTTGTTTGTTTTTCCTCTTACCTAAAAATGAAATGCTACTTTGGACGTTTTCTTAGATTCGTAGCTTTATTGACATTTGTGTGATGTTTCATGACACTTGGGACTGCTTGTTTGACATTACAGTTCAACATGGTTTTGTAAGTTTAGAACTCGACGTTGTGTACCTGTAAGTAAAACAGGCAAAAAGTTATGAACTACCTACATATTTCAAGTAAATAATTTCTAACTTTTATAGGGTTTTATAAAATGGGCAGGCTTATTGGTTGATTCGTACGAATTATCTCGCACGGCATGGGTGAATTGACACTATTAAATAATATTGTTTGTCTGTAGGTGATTCGCATGAAGTAATTTTTTTGGGGGCGAATCGACAACTCCAGTAATATGTAGGTACTAGCTGCGCCCCACACTTTCACCCGCATACGTTTCGATTCCGTGGGAATATCGGGATAAAAAGTATCCTATTTGTTAATCCTGGTTATAAAACATCTATTCCAAATTTCATCAAAATCTGTTCAGTAGTTTTTGCGTGAAAGAGAACAAACATCAATCCATCCATTTATTATACAAACTTACACGTTTATAATATTAGTAGGATTAGGCAATTGGCACATATTGTATTTTTAATAAATAAAAAATTACATACTTACAAAGTAATAGAATTTGTTAGATTTCTCCTATCTAGTAACAAAAAAGAAAAATCCCTACAGTTTTATAAAATAATATTTTATTTTATATTTACTCATAAAAAATTTAAACAACGTGATAATTACTTACATATATTATTTTCACAGTTTCTTACCTCTAATCTAAATAATAATTTATTAATTTTTCTACGAAAAATTACTTATTCCTTAATATTGTATGTGCATGACTGTATTTAAATGTTTTGACCCCTAAAGTACAATCTGCCAACTGCATAATACCTATATATTTCTGTAGTTGTCGATTTCACCCCCAAATAACTTAATGCGAATTGCCTACAGATAAAATAATAATATTAAAAGTGCCAGATAATTCGTGTGAATTAACAAATAAGCCAATGTGCAATGTGCAGAATTGGCGCAACTCTGACTACCCCTTTGGGAATTACAGGCGTGTTTTTATGTTAATGATTATCTAAAATGTGCAACCATTAATGCAAACTAAAATTACCAACACAATTACCTAAATAGCAATAAAAACAACATAATTATTAACACTTTACTTTATGAATGTGTACCAATTACGCTTAAATAAACGAAAACGAACGCATACAAATTCAAATTCACAGAATATTATTACCAAATGGACCAGCAACCACTGGGGAGGTCCTAAGGCACCTGTCCCACTGCCGACGAGGAAGAGACTCAACAATCAGCGATTTTCTCGCTCAAGAAACGTACAAAAGGTTTTAGGTCCCGTGTGAGTAAAGGTACGTAGGTAAGAGATAT
The DNA here is from genome assembly GCA_947507525.1 of Apamea epomidion. Taxonomy (NCBI): domain Eukaryota; kingdom Metazoa; phylum Arthropoda; class Insecta; order Lepidoptera; family Noctuidae; genus Apamea; species Apamea epomidion. The sequence goes on along the minus strand of OX382238.1, from coordinate 6,900,953 downwards.
TAGTTTCTGTTGATCGCTGACTGTTCACACCGCCGCCGCCGGCGAGTTTGTTTGTCGCAGAGGCTATAGCTATGAAAAAGAGTACTCGCTCAGCGACGTTCTATTTGCGAGCAGAACACTCGCTGACAGACTGACGCTTGGTACAAATATACCAGCGAGTAACCGGTCCTCGCCGTCGCGCAGTTGCTGCTCATTGCTAGACAAATTTTTTTAGTAGCTTGCTCTACTCGCTTTTTATTTGTCGTCATATATTAGTTGATAGCTGACTGTTCACAACGCCGGCGAGTTCTAGTTTCCCTCAGCGAAAAGAGCTATCAAAGAGAGTACTCGCTCAGTGGCGCTCGATTAGAGAGTAAAACACTCGCTGAGAGACTCACGCTTCGTACATACATACGTATACCAGCGAGAAACCGCTCGTCGCCGTCGCGCACTCGCTGCTCGTTGCTATTATTAATTACTAGCTGCGCCCCGCGGTTTCACCTGCATAAGTTTCGATCTCGTGCGAATATCGGGATGAAGCCTTTTGGCCTCGTACAGGACTTTCTGTTTCATTTTTCTTTTTGTTACTTTATTTTTTATATATTTTGGTTTTGTTATCTACTTTTTTAAATATAATTTGGGTTTTTTATTTTTGTTTGTATTTAGTTTAGTTTAGTTTTATGATCTTCCTATGCGAGTCACAATAAATACTTTTTCTTTTTTTCTTTCTATATGTTAATCCTGGTTATAAACCATCTGTGTGCTAAATTTCATTCAAATCCGTTTAGTAGTTTTTGCATGAAAGAGTAACAAACATCCATCCTTCCATCCATACTTTCACGTTTATAATATTAGTAGGAAGTAGGATTATCAAAAGCCTGTGATGTCCCACTGCAGGGCAAACTCCCTACCCTCTTTCCACTTCTCTCGGTTTAAAGCTTCTGAGGACCAGAAGAAGAAGAAAGAAGAAGAAAGAAACTGGACTCTTTCCTTCTTGTTGAAGGAGTCCAGCTCATCCCACCTGGGCCTGCCGCGATATCGCTTGCCGTTAAGAGGGACCCATTGGGCTCGTTGCTAGCCAAATTATCTTTAGTTGCTAACTCTACTCGCTTTTCATTTGTCGCCCGCGTTGTGAAAGGTGCCTAGAGTTACTAGAGCGCGTTAGAATGCACACATCCGCAAGAGCAAGTGCAATTTGCAATATTACAGGAATTTCTACCAAGGGAAACAAGTTACTTAGCAAAGTTCATTCTGAGCAATTGATCCTAACTTAGTCTTAGTTTTCCTGGTCATTCGTTTTTAAGACCTGCGTTACGGATTGTTACCGTCTTTAAATGCTATTAACAGGTTGAAATAGTCCTTCCCCCCTCACTTAGCTGATAGAATGAGAATGCTTTGTAATCTGGTTAGTGCTCTTTTGTAGGTTGCTTAAGTAGATTACAGAAACGATGCTTATTCCTTTTGTGATTACTGTAGTACATTGTATTTTTAATAGTACCGTTTTTCTCCATAACGATCTACGTTTTGGAATGGGCAAGTATACCCTGTCCATTATGTAAACCGTTTTTTGACGGATGGAACTAGTGACTGCAGCAAAATACAATACATTGATTGATACACGTACGGTATTATAATGTACATATGTCAATCAAAACAAATCAATTCAGCCTATCGCAGTCCACTGCTGGACATAGGCCTCTTCCAGGCTGCGCCACAACACCCTGTCCTCCGCCTTCCGCATCCAGTCCGTCCCAGCAACCTTCTTTAGGTCGTCCGTCCATCTAGCTGGGGGCGTCCCACACTACGCTTGTCGATACGCGGTCTCCACTCCAGAACTCGTCTACTCCATCGGCCATCGGTCCTTCGACAAACATGGCCAGCCCACTGCCACTTAAATTTGCTTACTCTGCAAGCTATGTCGGTAACTCTAGTTCTATTCCGGATAATTTCATTCCTGATTTTATCCTTCAAAGAGACTCCGAGCATAGCTCGCTCTATAGCGCGCTGAGCGACCTTGAATTTGTGGACACTGTCAAGGTCTGCTTTCGCTAAAAGGCAACACCCAAGGCAATCTTACCTATACAACTTACTAAATAATGAATTACGTATGTATTCCTTGAAGTTCAGGGACTTTAAAAAAGTTGTAACTGAATGGCTTAAAACTAAATCCTACGACGATATTGAGTCTATTGTATTGTATTGTATCTACTTTGTAATAACCCAAGTGGTTACTTTTGGGTTGTTATTGTGCATGGTTAGTGAAAGAAGACCTGTTTCGTTTCTTTCGATCCCAAGACATTGTCGCAGGGCTAACTGACAACCGACAGCCTAAAATTGAACATACGCTTATACCTACAATACTAGCAGCGCCGGATAGAAGTATCTTGTGTCCTAACCAAGGATATGATCTATCAAAGTCCCAAATCTCAAATTTCATTCTGATTTGTTCAGCCGTCTAGGCGTGAAAGCGTAACTAATAAACAAACAAATTAATAAACAGATACTCTCTCGTATTTAGTACTGGACAGAATATTGATTGGGATATCTGCACTAAGCATCACGTATTACAACTCACACCACACAACCTCACTACTACTACGTTTATTTTATCTTTATTTATTTTATTTTTAGGCTTGCATGTTTACATTGACGCCGATTCCCTTGTTCACAAACTATACTAAATTTAAGTTCAGTGCATCTTTTTCTTTTTATATCATTAAGAAAAGGACAGAAGATAAATATTAGTTTAGTCCTGTCAAATTAGTCAGCGCCTGACGTCACGATCACGACCGACCGACCGATCGTCTGATCTAAACTTGCTACAGAGTATCTTAATTTGACAAGTCAAGACTAAACTAATATTTATCTTCTGTCCTTTTCTTAATGAAATAGAAAGAAAAATATGCACTGAACTTAAATTTAGTTTAGTTTGTGAACAAGGGAATCGGCGTCAATGTAAACATGCAAGCCTAAAAATAAAATACGTTTCAATTGCATTAAAATTGATAAGTGGAAGTGCGGAGACTCCTAAGACAAACCATCCCTTGCTTAAAAGGTGATCTCCAAATATATGTATCTAAATGCCCATTTTAATTGAAATAAACATTTTTATTTTATATTTTGGGATAGGCGACGAGAAGAATTGACGGAGTTTTCCAAATGTTGCCCAACCCAACTGGATCCTTCTGTCAGCTTCTTTCTGAAAGTTGTGTCTATCGAGCTGGATTATTTTTCCCCAGGTAGAAATAATCCTTCACAAACTTCGAGAAGCGACCCCTCTATGTGGATTGGACTCGGCAAGACGTGCGAATTGTACATGACTTTCGTCTTGTCCAAATTCATGCCGAGGCCAACCCGCCGAGAGGCTCCATTAAGGCCGTGCAGCATTTGGTCTAGCTGTTCCAGCGTCTCTGCCATTATGACGATGTCATCGGCAAATCGAAGATGTGAAATGTACTCGCCGTTCACGTTGATACCCTGCCCAATCCAGTCCAGCGTATTGAAGACGTCCTGTCGTATTGAGAACGCATTTGTAAACAGTTTTGGGAATATTACATCCCCCTGTCTCACCCTCCTGAGCAATTGGATGGGACTAGATTTCTGGTCCTGGATCTGGACATTCATCGTCAACAAAAAAACATAAGTCAAACCTCTCAACACTTCGATATAGCGCCAGTCAATTCGACATCGTTGCAGAGAGGCCAGAACTGCCCATATTTCGATGGAGTCGAAGGCTTTCTCGTAGTCCACAAATGCCATACATTATAATGTATGTAAGAAGCCATTAATAAGATAATTTAATAAGATAAGGCAGTTTTATGTATATTTTAATCTGGAATGTGTACGTTCTAAGGACAGCTGTCAAAAAACGGTTAACCTAATGGACAGGGTATAGCTTCAACTTTCCGATTAACTGACCGACTCTTTGTCAATTCAAAACTACCTGTAAATGGTTGAATTAAAACAAATACTCTGAGTTTGAGTTTGAATAAAGAAGGATTCCTGGTATTCCGGGCATTCCTGATATAGTTGTTTGTCAAATCGGAATATTTAGTTTGCCATTGCAAACTAATGGGATTCGAATACTGACCGTCGAAGAGAACAGACGTGTCCCGTCGCATTCGCACGTGCGAAACAAGTGGTTGAATTTGAGTGTGAACCTCGTATTTGAAATTTGAATGGTGTTTTGCGTGTTGTTTTCGTGGGTGCAAATTAAAACACCATAAAACGGTGGAAAGGGGACATACGTGCGTTCCTGGTCTACAGCCAGAGGCCTGGGCTTTCCGGCTTAGGATCCTGGAGACGTCGAGTAACTCTGAGGGCTCTTTGCGTGCCAATCTGGTGAGATCTTTCCGTTTATTTCAGGGATCTCCATTGGAAGCTTTATCCGGCTGGGTTTCAGTTTGTTTGAACTTTTGAAGCCACGCGCGAATTAACATCATTTTAAGCTATAGCTGAGCTTTAGGACAATGTTTTCATATTATGTTTGGTAGGGCAGCATAAACTAATACACTCTATTATTCTAGCACAAAATACGGAATCGTTTTAGATTTCGTACTCCACGCTTTTCTTATTGTAACATTGTGCTAAATTACCAAAGCTGCCTTGAACAAGTTATCTTTTTTTTCTAGCTTGTAAGTCAAGTTTCTATACCCAAACCCACTGCAACAAAAAAAAAAACCTCTCAGTGCAACAAAAAACTACTCCGAACTCTTAAGTTTGCATAACAAGAAGTATTCCTAAAGATAAACAAAAAAACCCATCCCAGTTCCAAGCACATGTGCCGAGAAGCTCTTGTAACACCATAAAAACAAAAGCATAAGTGAGCCGATGACAAAAGACGGGAACTCTTTTTTTCGAGGCGAACCGATGGCCCACCAAATAAATATGGGTTTAACTTTCGACCACGCGTCTGTCCGTAAAAACCTCGATTCATATGTTTTTGGAGCATCGAGATGACGACAGAATTCGCCAAGCACATCCAAGAATTTCTCCCTAACAGCAATCTCTTCCAGGAACAAAGGATGTCAAAATACATAACTACATAGTTGAACATGACGTTCTGGGGAGGAGAGGATATCCTAGTCGCCGCGTCCGAGTTCTGTCTAAATGTGCATGTGCACACAATTACCAGTACCCGGCAACATACTCATCCTCTACAAGCACTCATGATGGCTGGGTAATAACCGACGAAGAACATTACAACAGCAACCCGATAGTTCGAATGCAAGTCCGAAACAACAAACGTCAAAACACCACAACCGAATAAACCTTTAGTTAACCAGTACAAAACACGTGAAGAGAAAGGACAATCCATGAAACCCCAGTCTCAAACAAACAACCCCAATTGGCTAGCTCATTAACACACTATGAACAACAAAAACTCGGCCGATGCCGGCGTCGCGAACTAACCAAGTGGTAATTGAGCTTTACAAAGCGATACCCCATTTATTAAAGGAAATCGTCACGTGCGTCACCAAATACCTACAGGGACAAAGCCTGGTCACAGAACGAAACGCCCGACATGTGGCTGGAGCAGGTACCTAAAACAACAACCCTAAAGATGCGAATGAATAACGGAGTTGGGCACTACTAACTATCAAGCTGCCTTTTTAAACAATAGATCAACAGACGACCACATTTACGCTTAAATCGGCACGTACCAAAGCTAAAAGGTCAAGACTCAGAAAATATGAGCGAGTTATCATGAGAGATTTGATAAACCACTCCAGGCATAAACCGAGACAAAAGAAAATGCATGAAATCTTAGACGAAAAAACAGTAACCAAACGCATCAAGAAACACAGGATGTGCTACCTCGCACATGTCTACAGGTGCCGCGCACCACATCTGCTGCATGCAGCAATGGAGTACAAGGCCAAAACCAAGAAGGTCGGTCGACCTATCTACACGCGGAACGACATCCTAAAACAGGATATGAAGTACTTCGACAACGGAATCGATTTCTGGATGGATACGGCTGAAGACAAAAACAAGATCAAGATTGCTGCTAGTGAACTATACAAAAAACCGGAAACGGATAGTAGCGAGAACTCCGACGACGACATCGAAAACAGAAACATCTAACACAACATAACACAGCAGAGCAAGGACATACAAAAGAACCGAGAAAGCGGTAGAACCTCGCCAAAAGATTCACGGGTGAAGCTCGAGCTGAAGCACCTGGCCACGTAGTCTTTAAAAGATGCCCATCCATAGACAAATATCAACCATCTCTCCTCTAATCCAAGGCTTACTCTAGGATGCATATCCGGTAGGCTCTTAAATCCTACCCTTTCCTACGGGCACGTCTTCCTTACAAAAACCGCGCCCCCCGGTCTACTTCTAGATATGCAATGGTCACTGTAGCACCATGAACATGAGGCTACAGGAGCTAGTGCGAATCTTGGGGTTCATTCGATTAATCGAGTCTGGTCAAACCACGCTGGGATCGGTGCAATTCATTCATTCTTCATTCATTCATTCATGCCATTGCAAACTAATGGTACGTGGTGGCACGCGACAAAATAATTTGGGCACGGCATCGAAGGAGGAATATAAATACCTTACTCATAGTTACAAACATAGAAATGAGCGCGCCCGGCTACGAAAGCCGCTTCGTTTTTGGATATCGTTGCCGTTTGTGTAAATGGTTTGTGATCATTTTATTTATCCAGGACCTTACCTGGGAACCTTCTGGTTACGGAGATATTGAAGGACGTTCCAACATTTTTTAATTTTTATTCACGAAATCAAGTTTTTAATCTGTGATCACCTGATCACTAAACTCCTCCGAATCGGCTGGAGCGGCTATGATGGAAATTTTTGTGTGTAATTGAGTGTGGTTTAGATTCGCAATCTGACCCGGTAGGTGGCGCTGCGATCGAGATCTAGGAAACAGGACAACGTCTGTCCGTCAAGTTAAAATGATTAAATATTATTTCATATATTTTGCTGACTTTTAGACGTTCCAAATGTTTTTAAAAGCAAATTCACAGGTAAGATTTTTACTAAAGAAATTATAACGCACGAAACAATTTATAATTTTAACATGGATTATATTCGTTTCGACTTTTACAAGACTAACAAAAAAAGATTAATTTAATTTCAGAATCAAAGTGCATGAGCCTCATAATTATATTTAGCTGTAGCTGAAAGTGAACAAAATAAAATATGTACAAAGGTACCTAAGTCTATGTTATAAATATTAATGTGGATGGAACTGTTGGAAATCCTTTGTACCCTACACGAGGCTGGGAGTAGGACGCATGAATACGAAATTATGTCAACTGCCATTACTCAAACGTGGGTGCACCTAGCTGACGTACGTCAGTTTTGGTGCTGTTTATTTTTTTTTATAATTACACGTCAGGAGTTCATGTTCGACCATAACTTTATGGTAATGCAGGGCTTTTTGAAACTTAATAAAATAACCTTGATCCTTTTGAAAATAAACTGCGGGGTAACATTAACAGTAACAGTGGCTTTCATTTTGACAGTTCAACAACATTCATCGCGATATTTACGTTGTTGCACAGATAAATGTGTCAAAAATAAGATGCAATGGATTAGCGATATCATTCATAATGATTCAAGCTGAGATTGATAGTGTGTTGACGTAGTAAGCGTGCTGGTCATACTAGTTTCTCGTTAGCTTTTATCGTTAATGAAATCCTAGTTTTATGTTAGGTACACTATTCTTGAGGCAAATTCACGCCTGCGCTCGTGTGGTGCATACGCATGAACCTTGCACACTACGCGCTTCGTACGCCTATGGACGCGTAACATTCTGCGCGCAAGCGGCGCAAGACGCAAACAGCTTACGCGCAGTTCGCGACCATTGATTTGTTTGAGCTTTACGGCTGATTGCAATATCTGATTTCAGCACATTTTGTATTAGGACGGCCACGAAGTTACACACTGCTGCGATAAGAACGACGCAATAGAAGTAGGACCTGCGATATTCCGATATTTTTAATTTTTTTTGGGTGGGAAATTTTCAAATGACCTATCCCGCTCTGGGCTGAGCAGAAGGGAGTGTCAGACTCTTACTGACTAAAACCCACCCGTGTTCCTTCCTTAGCCCTTTATGTACCAGGGCAGCGGTAACCCTTTCGGACGATCCCGCTACCCCGGCAGGCTTCGGCCCTGTCGGGCCCCGTCAACTATGCTGACATCTCTATGAGGCGCACGTGGAACACATACGCGCCGTCCGGCACGAGCCTGGTCCTGATCGGACAGAGAGCTACCCATTGCTCTTCGCCCGCAGGCCCGCGCCTACGGTGGCCGGGAGTCGTCACGCCATGATAATTGGCCGATTGCGAGAATATCGGACGATATATACGCAGCTGTGTGGCAAGGAATCGGGACGCACTATCGCTATAATGCATCCGATATTATCCACCGATAGTAACGCGCCTGTGTGGGAGAGCATTTATTGGCTGATTTAGTAAGGACACGTTCGAGAACATTTTACGAAACCATAAAAATATGCACGTCATGAATAGGCAAGTTGCACGCGAGCCGCTCATTAGCCTATGGCGAACATGTCCAATTGACGATGTTTTTAAGGTGCAAGCAAACCGCACTATTCGTGCACGTCCGCAGGTGTAGATCCACTTTTGCAGAATCATCTTGGAAGAAGTAACGCACAACAACACACGCCGCAGCTCCGCGCGTTGCTGGCATTAAATTAATTCTCTCAATTTATTATAACGGACACACACTTCCCTATGTGTTTGTTATTCCAGCGTATGGCACTCGTGGGTTGCAGCTGAGAATCAGCGTCAGATGGTACACTTGTGTTGTCATCTGACATTATGCTGAGCTGAGGCCCTTTCGGCATTATAATCTTTGTTTTCTGTTTTTATAGTTTTAAGGTGTATTCGTTTTGTATAATGCCAATAAACGCATTTTTCTTTCTTTTCTTTCTAAGTCTCAGGGATAATGAAAGTGCGCGCATGTAGCCACGCGACAAAGACTGTACTTCCTTACAAACCCGTAGACTTGATGTGAGAACCAAATTAGGTTGATGAGTCAAAAATTTCTCGTGCCTAACGGAAAGTCTTTTATCTAACCACACCACAACAAACCAAATATCGTTTCATTATAATCTTTCAACGTCAGTTAATACACCATTTTACCGCTCCGTAAAACTTTATCCCTAATAGAGCCTCAGCCAATAGCCTGTCGTTACTCACAGTTCATTTAAGGAGAACGTTAAAAACAAGTCTAGGAAGCACTTTATCTGAGACGCCAGAAAGCATTAAGTGCACTACTTTTATGACTTGGAACTTCAAGTCTCGCTAGATATCGTATATTCCTCTGAAAACCTGAACGACAACATAAATACCAGCTTTGAGATCGTTCATACGGATGAGGGTGGTCTTTGGAGATATGTCGAAATCCTAAATTCCTAACTAATATTATAATGCGAAACTAAGTTTGTTTGTTTGTTACCTTTTCAAGCCTCCACTGAATCGATCATCCTGAAATTTTGAATAAACGTGGTCAGGTGTACATAAACGGACATAGGGTACTATAGAGGTATGAGGAACGGGGTGTAAAGTTCACTCATCCCCCATAGAAAAAGGAGGATCCTCCGACCAGACGGGTGTTGTGTCTGGTGGGCAACTGCCCGACGATTGGTGTTGGGAAGTTTGTATGTATGCTGGTTGCGCGGTAAACGGTTTTTGTTAAGTAGATCTTAATAATAATCTTGAATTAATTAATTTATTCACTGATAGATAACGCATAGTCTGGGCTGCAAGGTCTATAAGCATTTGATCAAGAGATTACTAGCTGCGCCCCGCGGTTTCACCTGCATAAGTTTCGATCCCGTGAGAATATCGGGATAAACAGTATCCTATATGTTAATCCTGGTTATACTCGTAAACCATCTAGGGGTTTGCAACAATTAATCACCCCATAACGCCTAGGCGAAAATTCACGGGTTTCGAGAAAACCCATTTTTTTATGTATTTTTGAAAAGTGATATTTAGTGAAGAGTTCTGGGAAATTTTCAACAGATGCATTAGTTTTGATAAGCCGTAAACTGGGTTTTTCCAGCTGCTTCCAATTGCCATTCTTACTACGGAAAGGAATCGGCATGTTTTTGACACCGATGACTAAAATTTCTCTTATTTAGAAAAGATGGCTACTAAAGGATGGTCTTAAAGTATACCAGTATAATAGTCATCATGGAAGAAGACTTCTGGCCGCAGGATGTGGTGTTCCGTTACTTCCGGGGACAAGTACCACAGATCAGCTTATGAACAAGCTAGTGAAGTACTATTTTATACTAAAAATATTCATGTTTAGGTTAAGGAATTTATCTATGGGACTGCGTTGCCTGAAATAAATGAATAAATAAATAATTCAGAAAAATAATGCTCCAGTTTGATCTCTTTTTTGAGGTTCTTTTAAAATCAAAGGAATTTTGTGCTCATAAACAACAATAAAGCAATCTAAACAGCACCTATGGGCAAACAAAATCCTCGAAGGTCATAAATCACGAAAAAATCAAATACCAAACAAATCCTGTAACAAACATGCATTTAGATAAACGTAAAACAATGAAAGACACACATTGTTAATTAATGTACGAGGGCCCTAATCCATTCGAACCAGACGATACCATTTTCTTCGAAGGGTCCAGGCGAGAAAATACGAACACAAAGATCTAAGATGGTTGCCACTTAAGGAAATTGCCCGTAATAAGACAATCGGCAAAAAAGAAATCTGCTATTACCGAGACGACGAGAATGATGGCCGTCGAATGCAGACCTGTTTCTTTTTTTTAGAAGAAAATAAAATGGAAACTTTCTCGGAGTTTGTTGTAAATAGGTTAAGTGTAGAAAATTGAATTATTAAACTTACCTTGCTTATACAAATTCCCATGTTTTACATTATTGTGATGCTGGTTTTTGAGTCATACAGTCATAGTCATAGTCAAATTAAATACTTCTTGAAAGGTTAGCGAAAATCTTGATGTGCATTTTAATTTAGTTATTATAGGTATACGAATATGATTCATATTCGCTCAGGCAGAACAGGATTCTTATTTTGATGATATTTGGTATGTATATAAAATCTATTCTTTTCGGAGCACTTAAATATTTGCAAGTGTTGCATGTTTATTTTTGCGTTTTACATATATGGTCATTTACCTACAACCTTTATAACAGGGTTCATGGAGGAAAAGGAACAGCATTAAATACATATAGATGCGTATTTAGGGTGATTGGTAATTAGTGACCAATACTTAAACACATGAGTCGAAAGTCGAGCCCGAAAGTCTGACAACCAGTCTTACCAAGGGGTATCGTATTACCTAGTAACTAGGTTGTGGAGGTCAGATAGGCAGTCGCTCCATGTAAAATACTGGTATTCAGCTGCATCCGGTTAGACTGGAAGCCGACCCCAACGTAGTTGGGAAAAGGCTAGGCATATGATGATGACTTAAACACATGAGTACATAATAACAATCAACTTTCCCAAAGAAATGAGTTTTTTTTTTTAATTTACCTAGCGCCTGACCCCAGCTGCCCCAATAGAACCGCGCGCGCGGTCCGTACGGTTGTTAAATGAATGAAAAATAGTAATGCATGGTAAATAGTTTTGTTTGTAAAATGGGATTAATAACTAATATAAATTACAGCTGATGGTGTATTATTCTTGTTATGTACTCAATATTCTATTGGGGTGATTGTGGTCAAGCGCTTGGTAAATTATGAAAAATCCCAATAAACTGTATTGCGACTTGCGAATAATCGCAGAATCTAGCGGTTGATGCATCGGCCGTGAGCTCAGTTATGACGTAATTACTGGCTCGAAAAGCTTTGACGAATCGTGGTACTCAATTTCGCGAAAAAGCCTGGTTCTGGAGATAAAACGTGAGCCATTTGTTCATAACCTCAGGGCGTTTGGACAAATTGCACTTGAGTGACTTAAAAGTTGGAACGATATAAATTCTTCATTTTTTCTTGCGCCTACTTGGATGCTACATCGTATAAATGGACAAAACCTTTATTTATGCTTCGTCCTACAAGCGTTCATTCTTTAGCTTTTGTACAGTCACGACGCTTTTGTTATGTAAAACTGGGCCCACAATTGTATCATCTTGAAGTTCACAATCAGGCGTATTGTATCGAGTATTCGTATCCTAAGTATGGACGTCCATTTCGACCACATCGTATCACTATCTTATTGCTTGCCAATTGTGCCTAAAACTACGTCCATACTTAACGATACTACGAACAATGCGTATCCCTCCTTTGATGATCGGGAAACAACCACCTCGAGATGGAACACGGTGTATCATGACGTATCAAATGACATAGTCTTATCGTGATATTGCTGATCACGATACACTTATCCGATGCGAAACTTATCAGATACGCGGTTACATACGGACGAGGTACGACGCGTGACATGATCGCGTCCAAACTATGTCGTGACAATGATACACGTCTATGCTACACGAGGGAGATCTTTTTTTTTTGGGTGGGAAATCATCAAATGACCCCTCCCGCTCTGGGACTAAAACCCACCCGTGTTCCTTCAGTTGCCTGTGCCAGGGGCCACGGTATCTCTTTCGAACAACCCGCAGCCCCGGCGGCATCGGCCCTAGCGGACCCCGTCAGTTCGTGCTGACATCTCTTTGAGACGAAGGAGATCTGAGTCTCAACTTGTTAAAAAAACCTCCAATTTCCCTACATTTTGACAAGTTTTTGACATTTGTTTGTCACTGAGATGAGACTGTGACTAGATTTTGAACGTTTTAAATTAGGAGACTTGGCCTTCTGATTCACTACAATGATACAAGTCTAGACTTAGCTTAAGAGCATTATTTTATTACTAACATTAGTTTGTAAGCTCGCAATTTTACTAACAAATATGGATGTAATCTTAGGATGAATCTGAAATAAATTATTTATTATTATTGTTAAGAAAAGTTTCGTGACTGTCAAAATGTCACACTTTTTTTGGTTTAGCTCTGATTCACCAAGAGCGCAGATTATAATGTCCAATAAGGAACTTTATTAAAAAAATACGAGTTCGGACGTACTGCAGTATTATTCACTAATATTATTAAAATGCCTTTGGCATATCTCGTGACCCTGGGGTCCCGGACCTTTGGAAGGCGTATGAGGGGCCGAATCCAACTCGCAGAGGACCCTTAGGAAATTTTAAGTGTTTATTATTAGCCGTTAATGTCCGACTGCTGAATAAATGCTCTCTACTCTCTTTTCTTTTTTTTATTCACTAGGTACAAAAAAAAACAAATTCATAAAAAAGGTACTTACTTTAAATGTTAACTAGCAAAGTTAAATGTATAATATAAGCAGGGTTTATAACTGTGTAGTATTTATGCAAACATTATTCATTCGGCTTACCCTTAGTTTGACCACGAAGCTTGTAAAAGGGGCTGAAAAGGTCGGATATATACGAAATAAAATAAACAATAACCACGATATAATCTGTGAATTTTAATTAATGTTACCACCTACTCCTTACTTCTGCCTAAATTTTAAATTAGGTAGGTATATATTGTTTGATTAATACCCATCCTAAAACGTAAACAAGGCCAAAATCACCTGGCAATATTCAAAAGGATATTTATTTACTAAGGCATCAAGTCACAATATTCAAATCACAAATATTAACCTCCATTCAATTATTTATATCATTAAAACAAAATACATTAAAACTGAATAGACATTATTTGATTCAATTAGCACTAACAAAAAAAAAATATCATAAAACCATTACCATCACTTGGCACTCCGATGAACTTCGAGACAATACCTGTGAATCGGACTGCTCCAATACTCACTAACGACCCTCAACAGTTGATTGGTCGAATTATCAATAACAGATAGCAGCAATGTGTAGCTTTTATAAGTACTATTAGTTGTAAGTTATTGTATGTATTTCGTAACCCACACCGTAAAACCGATTTAATTTCGTCATCCAGGTATTAACCCATTATCATTTGCCTAGCTTTTTCACAGCTATGTTGGGGTCGGCTTTCAGTCTAATCGGATGCATCTGAATACCAGTATTTTAGATGGAGTGGCTGCCTATCTGACCGCCACAACCCAGTTACTTTGTAATACGATACCCCTTGGTAAGACTGTTTGTCAGACTTTTGGGTTTCTGACTACCCTTAACGACTGTAAAAGATCCACGAATGACAGCCGGGACCAACAGCTTAACGTGCTTTCCGAGGCACGGTGGTTTCCCATCCACGAACTAACCGTGGCAAGCGTAGCTTAGCCTGATCAATCGACCCGTGTAGCTGTTACTTAACCACATTAACCCATTAAAAAAAATCTTTACGACGATTTTGACATTCCCTTAACTTTACACAAGTAAAAATCTACAGAAATAACCCAAGACAATAGAAACTGGATAATCTCTATCACAAAGACGTTTGACATCATAAAAGGGTTAAACTCTCCATTTTCTTCGTAACGACGTCACTTTCGAATTCTGATGTCACATGACGTTAAGGAAAGTTGGACAATAGAAATAAAATTCAACAACAAGACCCTTGTGAGGGTAAATAAAGAGATTAAGACACCTGTTGTTTGGGCAGTTATTTGAGAACGTGATACGACTGAATTGAGACAAGAGGCCGGCAATTAAAGTTTAAAAGTTCTCGTTATGGGAATGTAACCTTTATGGATGGCTTTAGAAGTGTAGTGGGTAAAAATGTTGATTGTATTGGTTTTGTGGTATCTTTCGGGCGTATCTACCGGCCTTTTCTGTAAACATTTTATCGTAAAATCTTAGGTGAGCGTCATTCCCCTTGGTGCTAGGGATTGACAATATTGACGACTCACTACATCTTAAGTTTTCAGGGTGAGGAGTTTGTTATATATGTTTTGAATAGCACTGCTGTTGTAAATAATGATAGACTTTGGTGGAATTAGCCAGCACTATGATCACAAGAGACCAGTGGTGGGGCAGTGGTAACTGCCGCGACTTAAGAGTTGTCGTTCGTGGGTTCGAACCCTGACAGGCGCTTTACTTAGAATAAATTATTTCATCACCACTGGTCTCAAAACGGTGAAGGAAAACATCGTGAAGAAATCGGTGTCAAAGACATGTGACAACTACCAACCCACTACCAACCCGCACTGGGCCCGCGTGGTGGATTACGGCCCACTTCCTCTCACTGAGAGGAGGCCGGTGTCTCAGCAGTGGGAATATTATAGGCTGAATATGGTATGATCATACGGTAGACCGATGTCTTAGTGAGTATCGTGGGAATCCGTTGGATACGAAAAGCATAGGACCAGTTGGAGACCTTGGGGGAGACCTACATATGTCCAGCCTGCAGTGGACGTCATTCGGCTGAAATGATGATAGTGATAATGTTTACAAAGCAAATAGGTATTTTGTAATTTCTTTAAGAGCAGCGAGATATTTTACTTACTAAAATTAATAACTAAAACTCCAAGCAACTTCATATCGACGGTACCAAAACTTGTTACTGGATATTGCAAAATACGTTAAAAGTCGGTGGACCTAGACGCACGTCAGATGCATCGTTAAAAGTTGCAAGTTTTCCCTTAGCCGGCAAGTTCTCACGAGCTGGGAACGAGCCGGTTAGCATTTTAGTTACATGCATAAAATAAAATATATACGATCCCGTAAATAGGAGTTCTTTGAAAGCGAGGTTGATGGGAAATCAAAGGTTTTTCAAGTTGACTGTGACTATAAATTCTTCAGAGTAAGTTTTTTTTATATCACAAAGCGATACGTGCTTTATTTGTGGTTAACAAGTGTACAAACACGCTGTGAGTGTATGTGAGCGCAGGAGCTCTCTGTACCGTTCAAGACACGGGCGAAGTCGGAAGTGTGTCCGTCCGTTTCCGTGTTTATGTTATGTGCTGATGCTACTCGTCTTCACGCACACATTAACAACGTGTTTGTACACTTAGTTACCACAAGTAAAGCGTGCGTCGCTTCGTGAGATAAAAATACTATAGCAAATTAATCATTATTATTTTGACTGCTCTCAACAGTCCGTATTTATACATAGTAACTATGAATTTCTCAAAATAATTATTATTGTATCGTAACAATGTCAGCCTTTACATATCTTCTAATATTACACACTTTTCAATGATTAAACAAGATCGTATCGTTATAAAAGAGTAATTAAATCTACAATGTACAGACGTCAGCACATCAAGCTACTACAATCTGTCAAATTTCTTTAATCGATTTTCAACTTTACCGCTAAAGCATTACGGTTCAAGATTGATTGGGAAAATTTGATAGTTTCGGGTAACTTAACCAGCTGGCGTTTATACATTCCACAACACCAACTCAACTTTTAATCAAAAATACTTTTTTTATTTAAATAATATATTATACAGGAATTTTTCTTTTCGCGTAAATCCGTTACCAATATATTCGTTTTGTAAACCACGAAGAGGTCTGCAAGGGAATTCTTAAGTAAAACTTGTGTAAAAGTTTATTTTGCTCACGTACCGAAAGAGAATGGGCAACATATGAGCACACGTTGGCAATGCGGTCACGGATACACCTGGAGGCGCTGCTAGAAAATATCCTTTGTGATGGAAACATACGGGGTTGAAGTATGTTCGCGTACGCTTTGATATCAATTACATAAAATAGACAGTTCGATTCTTATAATAGCATAATTAGTCTATAACGTATATATATATGTATATAACGTATAGCCATAGGACACAGGCCTCCCCTTTCTGTGACAGGGAGTGAGCCATAATACAGCAACTAGATAAATTTTTTTTTTTTTGACTGACCGACCCTTTGACAAATCAAAAGTGCCTGTAATTGGTTTAATTGAAATAAATACTTTGAGTTTGAGTTTGAGCATGCGGGCCCAGTGCGGATTGTTGGATGTCAAAAGTCGCCGTCGTATTTTTGGTTCTAGGACATGCCGGTTTCCTCACGATGTTTTCCCTCACCATTTCAAGAGCAGTGTTGATGATTTAATTTAAAAAAAAGCGTTATGTTCCTGCTCGGGTTCGAACCCATAACTTAAAACTCGTAAGTCGCAGCCTTCCCCACTGCTCTCTATAACTAACTCACTGGAGGGCAAAGGCCTCTTACTCATACAAAATATTCTCCAACTACGAGTATCTCACGCCAACCACACGATTCAATGGTCAATAGGTTTGTTTTTTTTAGGACGTTTAATTATCACAACATTCATTTTGTATTTGCTGTGTGTAAATCACCGGGCTTTTGGGAGAGCGCGATAATATTATTGCCTGTTAATTCAACAATTTTCAGCTCCATATTTTTGGTAGATTTGAAGGGAATAAATAAATGAAATTAATAGGTATAAAAAAGCCTTGATTTAATTGATAATACAGGCCACCATTTTTAAAGAAGTCAAATGCGTAGTACTCACAACCGGCGTGCGTGTATACAGGCTGATTTTTTAAAGACCAGCCAAATTTAAGGATGTGGTACAGACCATCAAACTGAACCACTTTCTCCATGGGACCAACATCGTAATCGCGAATAAAAATTCAGCCGTCCCATACATTTAGGTCGAGTAGGTATTGAAGTTTTCTATGGGACAGTTGATAAAATTTTCGCGATTACGCTATTTGTCCCATGGAGAAAGTTGTTCAGTTTGATGGTCTGTACCACATCCTTAAATTTGGCTGGTCTTTAAAAAATCAACCTGTATGACCAGAAGACCAATTCTCGTAATTTAAAACGTTCCAAATCTAGTCGCAGTCTCATCTCGGCGACAAACAAATGTCAATAACTTGTCAAACCGTAGGGAAATTAGACGTTTTTTTGACAGATTGATACTGAAATCAGGCTGTGAACGTTCTTATAATTACGAGAATTGCCCCTCGGGTGTATGAACGTATACTAACAAAAGGAGTACGAGTAAGGATCGTAGCAGGTGGCATTCTGTTGTTTCTGCCTACCCCTATGGGAAAACGGTGTGAGTTAATGTTTGTATGTAACCTGCGTTCACGATTTAGTGTTAGATGTGCTTATGGAAAAATAACTTTAAGTTTTACACAATAAAGTTCAGTTTACGCTACAGCTTCAAACATTTTTATAAGATTTTCAATTTCCATTAAAATAAAGTTGATATGTTTTTAATTCAAAATAACATTAATTGGAAACATAAAGAACCTTAGAAGCATTTTTGTAGAAAAGACAATGTGTAGCTGTAGACTATTTGAAAAATGCTAAAATAAGGGTGCGTCCAAATTATCTACCCGTATGTTAAAATATCTCACCTTATTTTCACACTTGACAAAGCAAAGCCTGATTCCATACACGTAATACAGTCTCGTTTATATTGACATTTTATATCCCAGCCCTCTGTATCTTTCTTTGTTGTACTTATTTTTATGGAGATAAATTTATAACCCTTCTTTCCTATGGGGTTTTTATTCACCGTAAACTTTGTCACATTTGTTTTACACCATATTTTTTCCGCTCTTTTTTACGCGTCATTCTCTCAGCTTTAAGGGCAACTTAAGTTTCGTAAAAAGGAGGTTCGCTTCATTTTTATGGATTAATTTTCAATTCGCATGAATTTACTAGCCCAAAAAGTGTGAATCGTTACTTTTAAAATCATTTAATATTTTTTGTACAGGCGACTCGCATAAATTGACAAATTTGTAGTTTTATGCAATAAATTATAGAAAAAAGGACCCTAGCGCGCAGAAATGATAAGAGTTAATTATATAAAACGTGTGCTTTTTTCCTAACTTCATTGCTTTGTCTAAAAACATTATTAGAGAAAGTGGATAGTCCCTTTATAAGGCACTGGGTACGAAGGCACGTGCCATTGTGTGTTGGGCAACGTCTTTTTTAGTTGTATTAGTTTGTAAAAGTTTACTAACATAGTTTTTATTAAGTCATTGTTACTAACATTATATGGATTATGTGTACTTGTATGTGTAGTCCGAAATAAAGAATATAGTAATTGCATAAAAGTTCGAGCAAGTCGTCTAGTGAAAAAAATATATTATTTAAAAATGATGATTCGCACTTTTCGGGGGAGTAAATTCGTGCGAATCTACTAAAAAGCCACTTTTATAAAGATAAATGAAGTGAGAGAATGTGTGTCGGTATTCAAGCCTCAATAGGTTACGAGCACTCCGCTGATATTGTTTGAGATTGCCATTAAAAGGATGAATTATGAGGGTGGTAGGAATCCCAAGAGCGTTATGAATGAGTGGGAACCGAGATTAATATAGGTCTAGTATTAGTTTAAAAGGCTAAAGTGAACCCTTTAGTTTTCATGTTAAAGTTACAAGTTTTCAATCAGGTTAGGTCCACTTTATAAAAAAATGTATCAATGTGGCACATTAGACAATATTATTAATACGAGTTGTACGGTGGAGGAAAACATCGTGAGAAAATCGACAATTTGACATCCACTAACTGCACTGGGCCCGCGTGGTGGATTACGGCCCACTCCCTCTAACCAAGAGGAGACCTTTTTTTTTTGGGTGGGAAATCATCAAATGACGTCTGCCGCTCTGGGCGGAGCGGGAGGGCGTGTCAGACTTTTACTGAATAAAGCCCACCCCTGTTCCTTCAGTTGCCTGCCTGCTGGATCACGGTATCTCTTTCGAATAACCTGCGGCCCTGGCAGGCATCGGCTCTGGTGGACCCCGTCAGTTCATGCTGACATCTCTTTGAGGCGCGCGTGGAACACAACGTGCCGTCGACCCGGCCCTGGTCCTTACCGGGCGGCGAGCTGCCCATGCGAGCATTACTGCTTCTCAGAAGGAGGTGACGGCTTCCCATGCACTCACGCTCCGTACCAGGGCCGGACGCGAGAGATCGCCGCCACCGATTCCGTTCTGCCCAAGCCGGACAGAACTCTACCGTATGCTCCACCGTGTCCTCCGGCCGATCCACACAGTGGTGACACCTTGGCGTTTCCTCCCGCCTTATCCTGAACAGGAACCTCCCGAATTAACCGTGTAAGAACCTGCGTCAGGTGGAAGGTGAGGGCGCCGTGGCGCCTCTCCAGCCACTCCTCAACTTACTTAGGACTTACTACTATAAATTACTTGGGACTTATCGCTACAATTGTGGCGTGTCCAGCACTGGGTTGCGACAATCGCACTCTCCATGTCACCATGAGATCCCGCCGGAGCTCTGTCCGCTGTACCATGATTTCTTGCGGCGTTACGCACCAGTGTTTTGCCTCGTCACCGAGAGGAGACCTGAGTCCTAGCAGTGGGAACGTTATAGGCTGATTATAGAATATATAGTTGTACCTACGACTTCGTTCGCGTGGATGTCGGGTATCGATAATGTGTCGCTTAGAGAAGATCTCCCATTGAAAGGGAAGATTTATTTTTTACAAGCTTTTATTTAACTTGCGATGTATGTATGTGACTATGTTTGTTCGGGTGGACTCTTGCAACTCAATTTTGAAGCAGATATCTTCAACCGATTGAGCTGAAATTTTGCATGCAAGTGTAAATCAGATGACAATGCAAAATTATTATAACATGGAGATGATCTGATGATGGAGCCAGAAGGTGGCCATAGGAATTCGGTAGTTAAACGATACAACCCCATCGAGTTTGGACTTGTTTGATCCGTCTTGACGAGAACTTTGGTGCTAGATGGTAACCAGGTTCTGATGATGGAGCTGGAAGATGGCCATAGGAACTCGGTAATTAAACGACACAGCCCCATCAAATTTGGGCTCGTTTGATTCGTCTTGACGAGTACTTTGGTGCTAGTAACCAGGGACTAAAGATGAACAGATAGCTTAAGTGCAGTAAACGCATATAACGGAAAAACACTGCTACGCGCTGCGAACTACGCCGTAGTCAATCTCGCATCAAAAATACTAAAAAGTTAAAAATAAAATTAAAAGAAAAAAATACTTTTTAAAAACAAGCTTTTATTACTTATTAATAAAAAGAAATAAAAAGTTAAAAATAATTTAAACTTGATAAGAAATAAATGAAACCATGTTACATTTTGATGGAACATTAAAGAACATTAAAAAAATATTAGTAAAGTATTGCTAAAAGTGATCAATAATTTAAAATAATAATTTATTTACCGACACCAAAAACATCTACATGACAACAACCATATTATTGCGTAAAACATTGTAGGAATAAAAATAATTTAATATGGGAGAATCTGCAGCCTAACTAGGTGAAAAACCTGTATTTCGGCATACAGCGCCATTACCTCTGATAATAGACTGGAAATTGTTTAGCCAAGGTTTACAATTTTGTTAAATCTAACAGAATATGTAATAATTATCCAGTTTTTTTAGGCTCTACGAGTAGGTAGTATTTACTGTCTTTGAAGCGGAGTATAGATTTTATGCAAAATGTCTCAAGTAATAATTACGTAAAAAAAAACCTTGATAAAAAAATCCTTGCTATGGTTTCCTTATCACCTATAAATGGTTCTCTTAAAATATTTTGTGTATGAATAACTACGCCTTATAGAGTATGATTGTGTAAAGTTTTCGCTTTTCAATTGGACCACGTTCATTCCATTGATGATAAGTCATGTATGTGTGTGTTGTTCTAGGCAGTTGTTGTGTTTAAATGCCTGTAAATGGTTTAATTGAAATAAATGATTTTAGTTTGAGTTGCCTATTATGTATTAAGGTACGCCTTAATACATAATAGACAACTCAAACTCAATACTTACTTAACTTATTTACAAAACAGTTTGTTTAATTATGTAAAGAAACTTGTCTTCCAGATTAAACAGAAAACAAAAGTACGAACTGCAAAAGAATTTGAAGTATGAAATAAATGAAAAAGTATTTTTGTGTTAACTCCACTTCGCGCCGCCAGAAGCGCCAGTTGCTGTCCTACCATCGTGCATCCCTCGCGGACGTCGCTCATTATTCATCAGACAAACAGATTTATATCAGATTTTATCAGATCTTGTAACGTCCTCTCTTCTTAACTTTTAATGCAACAGGTTGTACCAGTCTACGTCCATTACTTTATTTAATTTTTTAACTTAAATAAAAGGTATAATGGCGGACTTAATGCTTCAGGCATTCTCTACCATTCAATCAAGGGTGGTGAATAGATTAAACGCCACATGCTTTGATTGAGAGAAACAGTGATAAAAAACTATTGAAACTATTAATTTATAAACACACATTTTTGACGGCACGGTTGGCGCAGTGGTCAAGCAATTGACTGCTGCGCTGCGTGTCGCGGTTTTGATTCCCGCACGGAACAAATATTTGTATGACCTACAAGTAGTTGTTTCGGGTCTGGCTGTTTGTGTACGTGAGTTTAAATGTTTGTAAACGCACCCACGATACAAGAGAAATTCCTAGTGGGGCAACGTTTAAAAAAAAAAAAAAATAGGTACTTATATAAGTTATACACCTACATATTTTGTTCGAAGCCTTTCCATAAACATTTCACAGCGGCAATAGCCGAAACACTGGTCTCATTTTGATAGTTCAAAATTAATTGCGTCTGTATATAGCGACCGATTAAGTTAAAATGAATAAAAAAGAAAACAAATACACACAACATCGCATTGCAATAGCAGAATTTGCGGCAGTTTCAAAAACTAAAATTAATGTAGGTGAAATTAATAACTTCGTATACGGTGTCCACAGTTCCCGAACAACTTTCATTTGGCAAAAGTTTTTACAATGTTGTGCACAAATTAGCAGTGAAAGCTCCCAGCTTTTATTGTTGAAACTTATCTTATATTTTTACATTAATGTATTTAGTGCTATTGGAAATTTTTGTTTGGAAATTCCCAGTTGGAACCGTCGGGGATTTTACCCAATAGCAAAAAACTTACCTTCATTTACAGTACTGACTACTACTCCTTCAGAAAACAAGCGTATTTAAAAAAAATACTTTATTAGCTGTGCCAATATTAACACAGATAATAAAACTAAGCTTTATTGTATTTTATTTTTAATTCATCCAAAGGTTGTCTTTAAAAGATCGTTCTTGGCGATAAGACCACCCATTGTATCACCCTTTGTAAAATTGTATATATTTATGTTCTGTCATTTGTATAGTGTACAATAAAGAGTATTCTATTCTATACAATAAATAGTACTTATGAGGTGACGTGATAATTTGATGGGTGTCTGTCAAAAAAATCCGGCCTAGAATAAAACCGGACCTAAATGAAAACTCGCCAGAACTTTGCCAGTATAAGTCAGTACCTACATGCTGACAGAATAATTTTACCGACTGACTGGCTGTTGATACATACATTATTATATAAAAACACTCACGCTTTCTTCCCATGGGCATGGGCATGAAACTACAGCACGCTACCTGCTATGATCTTTCCAGATAAAGACTTTAAAGATAAAGATACTTTATTTGTTAAACATGCGTTTACATCCAAGTCAAGCATGCAAGATCTTAAATATAGGTTAAAAGTCCTTACATGTTTTGCCCGACCAGGCGTACAAAATGTTTATATAACAAAATATAATTAATTCAATGACCGGTTCACTAACATTAATTATTAAATTTTTATGTGAATACTAGCTGCGCCCCGCGGTTTCACCCGCATAAGTTTCGATCCCGTGAGAATATTGGGATAAAAAGTATCATATATGTTAATACTAGTTATAAACCAGCTGTGTGCCAAATTTCATCCAAATCGGTTCAGTAGTTTTTGCGTGAAAGAGTAACAAACATCCATCCATCCATACAAACTTTCACGTTTATAATATTATTAAGATTAATACTATAGAAATAATAATATAAAAATATAAAATTTCAAACATGTCAAAAGGTATCCGTCAAAAAGTCATTTATATTATAATAACACTTGTCTGTTAATAGATTTTGAATCTTATTTTTAAATTGATTTGTTGTCATAGCTTTGAATGACTGTGGTATTTTGTTGTATATTTTCGGGGCCATACAAAAAAAGGTTTTCCCCATGAGGGCAGTTTTTGCCGAGTAAAAGCAAAGTTGGCTATTGTCACGTCTGTTGCGCGGAAAAATGTCAGATTGTCGTGGAAAGAGTTGGGGTTTGGCTTCGTCTACATTCATACCTCAGTCAGTTTTCGTATTCAGTCATACACGCACGTCGGATGCGAGTACTACACACTCAGTCAGTTAATAGCCCCACGATTATTCAAAACAAACACAATTTAGGGATTTCTCACTAAATCCTTCTGTGTTTATGGCCTCCTTTTACATGATACTTCAACATAACTGGCCAAAACGTAGGTCTACCTAATAAGGAAGATATACCTCTGCCTGTCACTTCGGGGAAAACAGGCGTTATGTTAAGAGATAGTAACGTAACAGCACGCATGTAATCCCCGAAGGATAAGCGCTCATTTACGGAGACGCGGGGCGTCGCGCGTCGCGTGCGGCGTGGCATCTCGCGGCGCGTCGTACGATTTTTCTGTTTACGGAGCGGCGGCGCGTCAACCGGCACATATCATCGCACGCGTAAACACAAACGTATGGCAATATAAGACGTTGTTCATAGAGACGCGGGGCGGGAAGCGTGGCGGTGCCCGCCGCTGCGCCCGCGGCGAATCCTCAAGCGTGTAACAAAGCACGCGGCGGGCACCGCTGCGGCGCACGCGGGATACTCAATCACACCGACCAGTTTTAGGTTAGCGGAAGATGGGAGCGCAAATTAAATGAATTAGTAATTACTAATAAGTAATTAATTAATTATTAATTAATTGCGTTCTGCAATTTCCAAATGTGACTGGCAGAAGGTTCCGCCGCGGGTATCGCTTCATCGAGAATTGCCGCTGCGTGCGCGCCGCGATAAACGCCGCGCGAGACGCGGCGGTGCCAGCCGCGGGCTCGGCCGCAAAAAACGCTCCATTTCAAGCAAACGCGTCTAAAAACGCTTCTCCGTAAACGCACTCATACAACGCCATATGGTTGAATTCAGTGCGGGCCGCGCCGCACAACGCGACGCGCGACGTCCCGCGCCTCCGCAAATGAGGCCTACGGCAAAGGTGTCCCTATAGAACACTTACATTTCACTTGATAAGTTTAAGTCAGTAAGTAAGTAAAAGGGCGCGAGCCTATTGCCATTAGAAGAAGTTCAATTAATATGATTTATGCTATCAAAAAATAATATTTGAAGCTTCTTATTTTTCTATAAAATACATAGAATTTTGCTTTGTGTTTCCTAAACTGTTTTAATCGTAAGAGAATTCTACCACTGCTACTGAAAAAAACCCAATAACATTTTGCTCGTCTTGGGAATTAAACGCAAGGCCTTTTGCTCAGAAGAAGCAGTGTTTAAAAGAAAAAATAAAATCATTTTAAAAAAATCCACACACTGGTCAATCAAGATTTCACTCCTCCGAACAGAACTCTGGCAAAAAATTGGCAAAAACTACTGTTAAAATCATACGAATTTACAGAAAAGAACCACGTTTCCATGTTTCTGTAGCCATGTTATCATTTATAAATATGTGTTACTCACGGTTGAATTAAACTTTCAAACAATGCCGATGTTAGAGTTATGCGGATACGTGCAACGTTTATAAATTGCAGTTTAGAACTGGAGGCGGAATTGTAATAAATATTTCTAGAAGTTGTGGTGAGTTGATTGAGGAAGGCTGTCTACGTGCTAGCTTGTATTTCAATCCTTAAGAATCATTGCAATTTATTTTTTATTATTTGGTACTTGATGTATTAAGTTTCTTGGGGGAAAATGAACTGTCTTCTTTTTATTGTTCCTTTAAAACTGTTATACGTTTTAATAGTCAACCTTTTTTTTTTTTTTTTTTCAGGATGGGAAATCATCAAATGACTCCTCCCGCTCTGGGTGGAGCAGAAGGGAGTGTCAGACTCTTACTGACTAAAACCCACCCGTGTTCCTTCCTTAGCCCTTTATGTACCAGGGCAGCGGTAACCCTTTCGGACGATCCCGCTACCCCGGCAGGCTTCGGCCCTGTCGGGCCCCGTCATCTATGCTGACATCTCTTTGAGGCGCACGTGGAACACTTACGCGCCGTCCGGCACGGGCCTGGTCCTGATCGGACGGAGAGCTACCCATTGCTCTCCGCCCGCAGGCCCGCGCCTACGGTGGCCGGGAGTCGTCACGCGGCTCCCGACGCCCGGAGCGTCTCCCTCGGCGGCTGAGGCGTGAGGATCTCTCCCTCGCCCATCCCGCCACCTCCTTCGCTAGCATGACTGCTTCGCAGAAGGTGGTGACCGCCTCCCACTCCCTCTCGCCCCGGACCATGGCTTGCACCAGGGCTGGACGCGAGAGGTCGCCGCCGCTGCCGATCGCCTCTACGAGGACACGGCGGTGCTCTGCCCAAGCGGGGCAGACCTCCACCGTATGCTCCACCGTGTCCTCTGGGCGATCCTCGCAGTGGTGACACCCGGGCGTCTCCTCCCGCCTGATGATGTGCAGGAACCTCCCGAAACATCCGTGTCCGGAGAGGACCTGCGTCAGGCGGTAGGTGAGAGCGCCGTGACGCCTCCCTAGCCACTCCTCAAAGAGGGGTCTTATCGCCGCTATCGTGGCGTGCCCTGCGCTGGGTTGCGATAGTCGCGCCTTCCATTCCACCATGAGACCGCGCCGGAGGTCCGTCCGCTCCGCAGCGATTTGCCGCGGGTGCAGAGTTTCCCCCCGACGTAGTGCCTCCGCGCGCCAGTCATACAGGCGCGCGAGGACTATCGCCTCCAGATCCCATGGTGGCAGTCCGGCAAGGAGGCTTGCTGCCTCGCCCGAGATTGTGCGGTACCCCCTTATAAGCCTTACGGCAACCACCTTTTGGGGCGCGTTCAGATAGTGTGCGGCTCGAAGCCGCAGTGAACGCGCCCACACCGGGGCCCCGTAAAGGGCCATGGACCGCACGACCCCTGCGTAAAGCCTCCGGCAGGAGGCGTTTGGCCCCCTCAGGTTGGGCAGGAGCCGCTTTAGGGCGGCCCCGGCCCGTTCCAGTTTGGGGGCCAAACGTCGGAAATGCTCGACGAAGTTCCACCGGCTGTCGAGGACGAGACCCAGGTATCTCATCGTATTCTCGACGCCGATGTGAACCCCTCCTACCATCAGTTGGGATCCCGAAGGTGGCCCGTACCGAGGCCCATGAAAGGACATGGCCTCGGACTTGTGCAATGCCACCTCGAGACCCAACTGCCGGATCCTTTCCACGACTATCGCAACCCCGCGTGTCATCGCGTCGGCCGCCGCCTGATGCGACCTCCCCTGCGCCAGGACCAGCGTGTCGTCAGCGTAGCAAACTACGCTGACGCCATCAGGGAGGTCGGCCCGCCGCACCCAGTCGTAACCGATGTCCCACAGGAGCGGCCCCAGAACCGATCCCTGTGGGACACCGCACGACATCTCTCGCCGGTTCCAGTTCCCGTCGCGACCGGGGTAGATGACGGCTCTGTCCGTCAAATACGCCCCGACTATTCGACGGAGGTTAGTCGGCACCCGGTGATACCGGAGTGCCTCCCCAATGCAGCTCCAGGGCAGGGTGTTGAACGCGTTGGCGATGTCGAGTGACACCGCCACGACCACCCCACCCCGGGACACCGCGTCCCCCGTCGTGAGGGCTCTCACGCGCATGATGGCGTCCACCGTCGAGCGCCCCTTGCGGAAGCCAAACTGGCACTCCGCAAGATCCGGCCCCATCCTCACCAGGTGCCCGACGAGGCGGCCCGCAATCACTCTCTCAAAGAGCTTGCCGACCTCGTCGAGCAGCACTATGGGCCGGTATGCGGACGGAGAGTCCGCAGGGCGCCCTGGCTTCTGAATGAGGACCAGCTTCCCCGTCTTCCAACGGAGTGGAAACTGGCCTCTCTCCATGCATGCGCTTAAGAGCGCCTCCAGTCGAGGCCCGAGAGCCCTCGAGGCCAGGACCCAGGCTTTACCCGGCAAGCCGTCGGGTCCCGGGGCGGTATTTTTGGCCTTCAGCCTGCCTACCGCCGCTCTCAGATCTACCCCGGTCACTACAGGGGTGTCGTCGTCGTCGTCCGCGTGGTCCGCTTCGGGCACCGCAAGTGGCGGAGCCATAGGCGGGGGAGTATGCTCCCCCCGTGAAGGGAACAGAGCGCTCACCACCTCCTCCACCAGCTGTGGGCGGAGACTCTGCGTCAGCGGGGGGGCCCATGTGCGGAGTTTATTCCGCACCATTCTGTAGGGGCGCCCCCATGGATCTCTGTTCAGAGTCTCCAGCATCTCCTCGCGGGCCATATCCTTGGCCCGCTGAACAGCCTGTTGGAGGGCGGTCTTCGCCGCTCTGTACCCCTCGTATAGCTCCACCTCCGTGGCTTCCGCATCCGGAGGGCGGATGCGGAGCCTGCGGTGCCTGGTGTACCGGTGTCGCGCGTCGACGCACGCCTTGCGTAGCGCCCCAACCTCCTGCGACCACCAGTACACATGACGTCGGGCGCATCCTGGCCGGACTCGGGGCATTGCCACGTCACAGATCTCGGACATGGCCTCCCGGAACCACTCCACCTCATCGTCAATATCAGCAGGCCTGTCCGGTGAAAACACCCAGGCCTGCACGATCGAGGCTTCCAGGAGAAGCTCCCGGTCCAGCTGCTTCAGCGCCCACCGCGGACCACTCGGGGCCTGTTGGACCAGCGCACTAGAGACTACAAACCGGATATACCGATGATCGGAGTAGGTCTCCACCTCCTCCATGACGCGCCAGTCAATGACACGCTGTGACAGAGCGGGGCTGGCGAACGAGATGTCCACCACCGACTCGCCCCGCATCCGCACACACGTAGGAACAGAACCCCGATTTAGGACGACCAGGCCTGTTTCCAGAGCCCAGTCCTCCACCATCCTGCCCCGCACATCCGTGCAACGGGAACCCCAGGCCAAATTCTTGGCGTTGAAGTCCCCGAGCACTAGCACGGAGAAGGCGTGGTTTCTGGCGACGACGACACTCAACTCTGTTAAAGAGTTCTGGAACTCGGCGAGAGTTCGGCTCGGAGAGAAGTATACTCCCACTACTACAATCTCTCCGAACCGTGCTGCTACGCACCCCTGTCCCCTCGTGACACCTTCGAGGGACGGGGTACCGGCGGCGGCCGACGAAATTATGGCCACTGAGCCGTTTAGGTCCTCCACCCAGTCATCCCTGGGCGGGACAAAGTACGGCTCAGCGACCACGGCGACGTTAATCGACCACTGCGCCATGCTCTGGAGCAACAGGTCCTGAGCGCAGGCGCAGTGGTTGATGTTCGCCTGGAGAAGGCGTAGTGGAGGAGTTATTACTCCTCCATTTCAGCCCCCTCCCGGGCCCTATCGGCAGTGGTGGCGGCGGCGGCGGCGGCGGCGGCGGCGGCGGTGGTGGCGGCGGCGGCGGCGGCGGCGGCGGTGGCGGTGGCGGCGACAGTGGCGGCGACGGTGGTGGTGGCGACGACGGCGGAGGGCCTGCCCTTCCTCCTGGCTTCGGCGGGTGGAGCGCAGGACTTGCTCCCCGCCCGGTGATCGGCCGGCTTGCCAGCAGCCGCACATGCGACGCAGTGCGGCGCGGCGTTGCACGAGCCGGCCGTATGTCCGGGCTTGCCGCAGCGGAAGCACAGAGTGCTGCGGTCCTCTAAGGTGCACTGGACGCCCACGTGGTGCCCCACGAGGCATCGATAGCACCTTAGAGGTCTGGGCTCCATCAGCTTGACCTGCGCTGACACCCAGCCCACCAGGAGCCTTCCACCCTCCAAAATTTTCCTCGCCGCCGTCACGGGACAGCTTACCGTTATGGTTCGCATACCCGTGAAGTCAGGACGTAGGGTGCCCGCCTTCACCTGGTCGGCCAGACACCCGCCCGTCCTGACGACGGCGGCTACCACCTCTGCCCCCGTCACCGAGTCATCCAGGCCCACAATGCGGATATCCGCGCACTTGACGGGCCTGGAGACTCGAACCTCGTCCGCATTGAGGGACGCCCTTAGCTTTTCAGCCAGGGCGTCTGCGGTGGGGCCACTCGTCGCACCGGGGACCTCCAGCATGCGGGCACCAGTGGCGGTCACCCTATGCCGGAGGCCTCCGGTGATCCCCAGCTCCTGGAGATCCACCGTCGCTCTCGCTTTGGCGAGCACGTCGCCGTAGGTCACCCCCCTCTTGACCGCGTCCGGCTGTAGTGTGATGACTACAGCCGCGGTCTTGGGGGAGCGAAGCCTAGCCGCAACGGCTCGCTCCTTGCGGCGCCCCGACCACCTGCCACTCGGTGTTGGTCGTGGGAGATTTGTTCTGGGGAGGCGTAGGCTCTGGGGCCTTCCCCTCCCCAGCCGTTCTGCCCTTTTTCTGGGCTGGCACCGCGGGTTTGGCGGCAGGCGCCGATTTCGCCGGCGCTGAGGCTCCACCAGCCGACGTCGGTTTCGCCGGCGCCGGGGCTCCTCTTGCCGACGCCGGTTTGGCCGGCGCCTGGGCCCGGCCAGACGGCCCGGGTTTAGGGGCGGCAGCGGCCGCGTACGAGGCCGCCTTAGGCCCTGGGGCCGTCCTACCCGCCAAGGGAGGGCGCAGAACGATACCCTCCAGGACGGCGAACCGCGCCTGGAAGGTCGCCAGCTCCTGCCGAACCAGGTTCAGGACCTGGTTCTCCACCGGCACGGGCTGGCTTGGTGGTGGGATTGTCTGCGCTCTGGCGGCCGCTCGCATCCCGGCCAGGTCCGCTCGGAGCTCCTCATTCTCCTTTCGGAGGAGCTCCATGGCAGCCGTCAAGCGGGCCACCTCCGCCCGCATATCGGACGTTACGTCCGGCGGGGGCCAGATGTGAATGGCTTCCGCCGCCGCCATGATGGAGGCCTTGGCCGAGACTATGGCCCTGTTTTTAGAAGTCTGTAACTTCTTCAGGGCCACGTCCCGGATCGCGGCCTCCACGACCGCCGCAAACCTCTCTTTGCGGTCCGCATCAGGGCCGCCTACCTCAGCCGCCTCGTCGCTTGAGGTCTCTGATGCGGACACGCGACCAGAACCCCCCTCCTTTGCGGGCTCCTCCGCTTTTTCTGCGGCCTCCCGAGCAGTGAGCCCCCTCCCTGCGCCTCGCTCTCGGGCTCCTCCCCGCCTGCTGGTGGGGATTTTTCTGGCCGAAGCCAGCTCCCCGTCAGAGGACGACCCCTGGCCGTCCACTGACCTTGGCCGCTTGCTATGGGCCTTTCTTTTAGCAGCGGCCGTCTTCTGGTCACGGCGAGGGCTCACTGAGCCTCCCGTGCTCGCTCCTCCCGATGCAGCATCGGACTCCGACACCGCATCACTCCTCCTTTCGTCTGTTGGGTTTTGGGTTTTTTTTAAAAATTTATCCATTTTGTTCCCACGAGTATAAAACTTTAGGTACCTGCTCAAATTATGTGGTTCGCACTAGTGACTAAATCAAGCTACCCATTAGCCAAGCTTACTACCTCCCTCACGGTGCGCCGCCGCTTGGAGGTTTGGGGAATTTTTTATAGAGGTTAATCTTCCTCGCGGTCCGGGCGGTTAAGCCAAGACCCTCGACCCCCGTCAAAAGTCAGAGACATGACCTTGACAATCTTCGGGGCTACGATATTAACGGTGGCAGGAGAGGGGGTTATCCCCTCCTGCCTGCCCGGCGGCAGGGTAAGTGCACACCAGGCCCGCTCTTACTCCACACAGTAGCCGCTCTGCTCCTCATAGCGGCTTGTGTGGAGCGTTCCTCTTGGCAGAACATTAGCATGCGGGCAGCGAGATCTCATTGGGAAAAAATCCCACTGAGAAATAGCTGCCCGCACCCCAGGATGCACCGGCCCGAAAACTGGTCTTCCCCCCGGACGTATCCAGAAGGGAACTCCAGTCCCCAGGCACACGTGGAGGTTTTCTGCCCTGGCACCCCAATAGTCAACCTCGTGGTTGCTTCGTGCAAGTGAGATTCAGCCTTAGGATTGAAGCCCTAAGGTTGAATGTCACTTGCACATCATAAAACGACAAGGTCCATTAGCCTATGTGTCAAATAGATTCAACGTTAGTAAAGTTTCAATTTAATGGGATTTTTTGTCAAAACTGATAAAGCAATTAGGAGGTCGAATACATATTTTATTTTAAGAGAATCACCAATGTGGCTTGATTGAGGTGGTGGTACTTTGTAGTAGGACTGTTATTGACAGTAAAATCAAAATGTACAAAAAGCACAGGCGTTATTCTTGTATACGGTAACCATCATCATTACTTAGGCAGTTACACGTAGCATCTGTAGATACATAAAACATAAATACTACACATACATACATACACTAAAACATTTCAACTCCGTTGGATAAGAGGAACTGGTTTAAATTCAGTTGCAATATTTGACTAGTACATACTAACTAACTTACAAAGCAATTTAGCGTATCCCCACGCTAGGTAGCCGGTTAGGTTTGCAGTGTCAGTTTGTATGTAATTTTTTAATCGAAATTAGAAAATTCAAACTATTTGTTATTTATTAATAGGGTACCAATTACAATTTACAAGCTAGCACTAAAATAAAAAATTACATCCTAAATTAACTAAAACTATTACAAACTAAAATAGGTTGTATGTTGCAAAATATGATTCGCGAGCGTAACAACTAAATATTTACATAAAATCAATACAACCCTCTAAGTTCATATAATTATATTTTTTGATAATTCAGGAAATAGTTATTCAATAGGATTCTATGAACTTAGACGATTGCTTTGATAATTTTAAATACTTTAATTCTGTAAAGCTTCCTTAAATAAAAGCTTGTAAAAGACCAAATGTGTTCTAAAACAAAACAAGACAACCCACACACATTTTAATTCAAATCGTCATTTGGTAAAGAAACGTACGTACGTAATCGTATTATTATTACGACAATCTCAGGATAGTCCTTCTACGTTGAAGAACAAAGCCATGTTGGTTAGCATTCAGATGTACAGAAACTTGGTTTGTGCATACACAATGCTCGCAAGGTCTTTACGTAAACAATCTACTAGAAACTGTGTTATTGCTTGGTGGATATCTAATTTAAGATTTTGGGGACCGTTTACATAGCCGTAGATATTTAGATCTGTTTAGATAGATGGTGATAGATGTGGCACTATAATATCT
Organism: Apamea epomidion; assembly: GCA_947507525.1. Lineage (NCBI taxonomy): Eukaryota > Metazoa > Arthropoda > Insecta > Lepidoptera > Noctuidae > Apamea > Apamea epomidion. The sequence goes on along the minus strand of OX382238.1, from coordinate 6,867,959 downwards.
CCCGCGTAGAGGGTCAGTCTACTCTGAGATGGGCCGCCATGGTCAAAATTCGGTCTGGAGGAGTATTAAATATTTAGATCCGTTTGGCTTTATTTGTTGTTGAGTTAAACTTCAAGAAACTGCTAGCATAATCATAATTAACCTATAATGTTCCCACTGCTTGGACACAAGCCTTCTCTCTGTGAGAGGAAACTGGCCGTGATCCATCACGCAGGCCCTGTGCGGGTTTTTGCCACATGCCTTCGAATTTTTGGTCGTAAGACTTGCCGACTTTCACGATGTTTTCCTTCACAGTTTTTGAGAGCAATGGTGATGAAATAAATTACATAATGTAAAGCGACTGCCTGACAGCAGTGGTGGCCTAGTGAGAGCGGTGGTGGCCTAGTGACAGCAGTGGTGGTCTAGTGACAGCAGTGGTGGCCCAGGGCTTACGGCCGCGACCTACGAGTTGCACATCGTAGGTTCGAACCCAGACAGGTGCTTTACTTTGTGTAAATTATTTTAATGACCACTGCTCTCAAAACGGCGAAGGAAAACAGCGTGAGGAAACCGGCATGTCCTAGAACAAAAAAATTGAAGGCATGTAACATCTACCAACCCTCACTGGGCCCGCGTGGCCCATTCTCTCTCACAGAGAGGAGGCCTGTATCCCAGCAGTGGGAACTTTATAGGCTGATTATGTAAGTGGCTTTTTGGGTTGAAGTGATGCTAGTTTAAGCTTTCACGGCCTGGCAAATATGAAAAAAAAATAAAGTGGAAATTTCCCTTATAATCGAAAACATTGACTTCGATATTTTAAAAGGAGAGTTTATCAACAAAAACAGGCAATTCATCAATCAACGTCTGATCAGAATCTTACGCTCCTAGCTCCTCGTCTTAATCCTTGCTCTGTAAAAGAATTGGTTCAGGATTTAACACCCATTTGCTATTTAGGTTACACTAGGAATAAAATTAATGATAGTTTGTCTTCTCGAATAGATATACGAAAACTTACTACAACAGACATTACAATTAACACTTTTTTCTACTATTGATCTTGCTTTATGCATAAGTCAGACTGTAGGTTTAACGCAAGATTTTTGAGTAATTGTTCTTATTTTGTTTACTGGCCCTGAACCTTCTACAACCATATTCATAGCCACACGAATCGTGATGACGGAGGTACCAAAAAATCCTTTAAACAGTTGAACAGAAACCATAAAAAGTGATTACGTCTAGCGTAGATCCAGGTTAATCTGTCTAAAATAAAATCTTGATTCATTTTGCCACAAGTCTATGAAAAAGAACGCTTTCAGTTTCCTAGAAATGATCATCTTTAGCTGCCAAAACACAATCAGCAAGAGACCAATGATCGTCCGTTTTACGAAGAGAACAAATAAAATGTCGGTCGTTAAATTATACGTGTTATATGTAGCTTGTCGTAGTAGTAGTCTTGTCCGTGATGAAATACGCACAAACGTCATCCTCATTTCAGCTGCAAGACGTCCACTGCTGGACATAGGATTCCCCCTTGGATAGGAGTCCACCTTGTGGGAGGCACAAACTAGACGTACATAGTATAAAATACTGCAATCATAAGGGACACTACTTCGTATTTTTTTTTCCAATTCCAATATGCAGCTAAAAGTAAATAAAATAGAGAGCTAAGATATCTCGGAGGCTATGTATTGTCAACAAGTTTGTTAGGACAAGATCTTGGCGTTCGCTCAGGGCATAGAGTACACAGCAAATGAAGTACTAATCGCAATTTTTAAAACCACACAATCCACTCCCATTGCACGATGACTTGTTTTTGTCTTGTATCGACATGAACTACCTATATGGGAACCGCTTAAGCCATAATAAAGTAATAGCAAGTTGGCAATATGGTACACGTTCTGACTGTCCAAGATGCACTGGACAGTGGATATACATTTAAGTATCGTCTCTCCTTGTGGATATTTTAATGAACCCTAAGATTGACAAGTAATGTCAAGTGTTGATGTTATTTGTCAAGAAACACAAAACAGCATGAGGAACCCTGTGCGCTACGGAATAACTAGTTTTGTTTAACCAGTTAGGTTATAACCCAGTGACCAGTGGACGAAACAGCCGTTCAAGCCACAAGTTATCATAATTTAATGGAATTAATCATTAACCATTAAACAATTAACCATTTAATCATTACTCCTTGTCTAGGGTATGAATCCCGTGACTTGGCCTCTACTTCGACGCTTAGGAAACTGTTGTCCGGGTTAAGATTTAAAAATATTTGTTCATAGCTTATTACTTTGAGTTCTATGTTGGCAGAGGAATCTAATGTTTAGGTAGAGTCAAAATTTAATTTTAATTTCGTTTAAAAGTAATCTTTGAAACTCTTGCCTAAGCGTGATTGTCATCGAGCAAAACTTTTATCCTAAATTATAATTTTCAATGTAATTTAAATATAATAATAAAAGTTTATTAAATAATATTTTAATAATAATAAATGTCTTAAAATCAGTCACTAACTGACAATGCACAGCCTTAAATCTCTGGGTCTAGAAGCATGAAACTTTGTACAAGAGTTCCATAAACAGGGTGTAAAAAGAGTCATCACGAAGGCGTCATCTCCGCATTCTGTTCATCAAAAAATAATTACTGGAAAAAGACTTTTATTTTCGTCGTGGAAATTCGCTGTTTACGATAGTGCGCAATGTAACGCATGTAAAACATTGTGCTCATGGGTCCACGCAATGGGTGTACAGGGATCGTGGGGTATTTAAAGTTAATTTATAACATTTACAACTTGCTGTCGTTAAAAAACGTCAACAATAGTTGGAACTTCGATTTTCAATATCTTCGTACCCAGATGGTTACCAGGTTTGATTCAGGGCACAAAAATGATCACAATGGAGGTAAAAATAAGATACTCTCGGCTTCGTTAAGCGTCTTTTTATACCCATTGTAACGAAGGTAACAGACAACGAAGGTAAAAGATTACGCTATTTGTACCATGGAGAAAGTTGTTCAGTTTGATGGTCTGTACCACATCCTTAAATTTGGCTGGTCTTTAAAAAATCACCCTGTATATATGTCGGAGATGGTATATCTGTCTCTCGTTAACATCAGACATATTTTAGTTACTGTGGGCGTACTATGGGTAATGTTGGTTATAGCACAATAGAAAAACGGTTTGCAGTTCAAATCAGATTACAATTTACGAACAAGTTAGTCACACTAGCGAATCACACACTGGTACCCAACTCAACGATATGGAACGCGAGACAGTTTCTAACACATGTTGTCCGTACGACGTCCAATTTTTCGATGATCCCGAGAGCTCTGCTCACAGAGTTCTTCTAGCTGTAGCTCTCGTCCCCCCTCGTACTCAGGCTAAACTCTGTCTAGCGCCACGAGATGACGCTGGCGTTCCGAAAAAACGAATAACTCCGACTTTTATATCTATCTGTACACACGACGACGAATTATCAATCTATAATCTTCCAGTATAAGCTGACTTCTCATAAGAAAAGCTAATGCGAGATTACATATATACAATGCGAGGTCAGGTAAAACTAGAAAAGTATAGCTTGATATGTCGTCGTGTGAACAAATAAAAATTCTACATCCATTTAACAAAGTCCGAAATCTAGAACAAATGTAGTACACAAGATCGCCACCGCCGTAGCTAAACTAAACCAATGTGAAAACTTCCTTTTTAGTTTCTTATGCGACATCCATCACCCGTGTATTTTACTTGACTGTACTTTCTATATCCTGACTCAGCTCTTTTATCTTAGTGACTCTTGATACAAAAAAGCGGCGAAGTGCGAACCGGACACGAAGGGTTCCGTACCACCGTACAATATTTAATAATACAAATAAAAATACTTAATAAAACAAGCGCCGAAAACACACGTATTTGGTAATAGGTACAGCCGATCTATTCTGTAAAAACACGCCGTGAAAATTTTGGTGAAGTGAACTGTCAATAGTGTCAATCCCTATTAGAGCATCGTGGAATGACAGCTCACTTTAAGCTCATTTCACTTAAGTTTTCAGTGAGATGGTTACAGAATCGCACTGCAGGACACTTGTTTTCACAGAGTGTGTACTACGATACTGTAAACATAAAATAAAAATTAAAGGACCTTCCTTAATGTTGCACTTCATTTTATGTTCATTATTTACTAGCTGACCCGGAGAACTTCATACCGCCATCGAAATCAGTAAATTCGTTTTCGAGATATCACCAAAAAAGTCGTTCCATATAAATTAAAGAGAAAAAAAAATGTTCCCATGTTTTAAAAGTAATCTGCTATTCAAGGCGGAGACAAATCCAACAAATCAAAGATATTAATCGGTCCAGCCGTTCCTGAGTTATAAATGGTGTTACTTGCCCGACCTTGTTTTATTTATATATATTGTTAAAGTATGCAGGGTCGTCAGATATAATTGAAGTTTAGCAAGAGACGGATTGATGTTTTCGGATAAAATTTTATTTAAATAATAGAAAACAAACAGTTAATTTATCAAACTAAATTTCATTCGAAAACATCCATCGGTTTCTTACTAAACTTCAACTATATCCGACGACCCTGCATACTTATCTCTTTTGTTGACTGTACACACTCTGTGAAAATTTCAAGTGTCTACCTATTACCAATCACGGTTCAAAAGATACAGCCCTGCTACAGACGGATGGACGGAAGGACTGACAACGGAGCTTTAGTATTACCTTAAAAGGCTGTGAAAAATGAAATGTTCTTTCTCAGTGTCAAAGTGCTAAAACCTGGGCAAGGTGATTCATTTGCGTTACTCCCTCATCAGGCGGTCCAGTATTTTTAGATAAGCTTGACTATTTTTCATTTTAATGCGTCCTGTTTTCAGTCTGCGTTACCAGTCCGATTGTAGTGGTAGCCGCAGGTGTTAAAATAATTTTCAGTGCAATTTTTCATGCTGAAATATGCTGTATGATTTCCTGTTAAAATTCTGGCTGGTTTCCTTTTTCCGTGGGTGAGAAGTGATTATATTATGACAATGGGAAGCCACAACCATTCGCAATCTTTTATGTTATATGAGACTGCTATAAATGAATAAAGCAAAGCAAAAGCCTTAAAATAAATCAAAATGAAACTCAAGTTATGAATTTTAAAATTAGACACAAAGAACAAGCATAGTTTCAAATAAACTATAGAGGGAATGAAATACTTGAAGCTAGTGTTACAAAATTTCTTGGACTATATAAGTATTGACAATGACATGTCATGGAGGACCCAAACTGAAAGTGTTTGTGGAAAGGTTAGTAAATTTTCATATGCTCTTCATATGCTGGATAAAATTGCGAATAAGACCGCCTTACTCGCAGCTTATCATGGCTATGTCGCCTCGGCTCTGCGGTATGGCCTCATATTCTGGGGAAATGCCCCTAAGATTCAAAATTCAAGAAGCACAGAAAAAATGTATCCGAGCCATTTGAAAAATAAAACAAACAGAATCAGGCAAGCCACATTTTCATAACCTAAAAATATGAACGTTACCGTCACTCTATATTTATAAAGTATGTATTTATATAAAACACAACATGAATTTATATAGATTTGTAGAAAGTAAACGGCGCTCAAAAAAGTTGCAGGTGTCAACAACAAAAACACAATTTCATAGTAACAGCTTTTATGCAATGACTCAAAAACTATATAATAATTAAGTTACCAGGACAAGTTATATTAACTATTAACATTAACGAATTTAAAAGAAATCTGTTGAAATTATTTTATTTTATTATTTTTGGAAAACTTACAGCTAATCAGACTCTAATCAGATAGTTACTAAGTTTTTAACATTATGATGGCCAATTACAAGTTTTCAAACATAGAATAACAACTAACTATGTATGTACTAGGTAGCAGACAGTGTTACTTTCGCATACTTCATATTCGTATTTAATGCAAGGGCTATGTTATCTTGTCGAAAAAGTGATTGCAAAGAGCCTTCTTTAATTTGGGCACACTAGTATTAAAGAGATCTATGTCAACTTCTTGGCAGGTTTCATTATACATACGGCTCGCCCTAATCATGTAAGAGTTTTGTCTGTAAGTTGTTCTTGTTGTTGGTATGTGGAACAAATGAGGTTTACGCAAAGACGAAGAACATACGCGCAGCCCAATTTTGCTCAGCAGCTCAGGGATGTCGTTGGATCCGTTTGCAATTTTGGATAAAAATGCTAAATCAGAAATTTTTCTTCTTTCGTAAAGTGGAAGAACATGAAATTTTTTACACCGCATATTGTAACTAGATAGATATGTTTTAGAACGAAAATGAATGTACTTAAGGAATTTTCTTTGTATGCCCTCAATACGATCGATGTAAGTATTATAGTTAGGGTTCCAGACTTGAGAGGCATACTCGTGGTGACTACGAACAAAGGAGTAATACAATATCTTAAAAGTCTTGATATTTCTAAAATCAGACGAGACCCTGCAAATAAAACCTAGTGCTTTCGACGCTTTGTTGACAATATTATTAATGTGAGTGTCAAAAATAAGCTTTGTTTCGAAAGTAACCCCGAGGTCTCGGATAGAATTGACCCTGGCTATTGGGGTATCTAAGAGTTTGTATGAAAAATAGAAGGGGTGAGGTTTTCGATTGAAAGAGCATACATAGCATTTGGAGACGTTCAAGTCCAACTTATTTATATTGCAGTATTATTAAGTATTATTAAATAACAAGGTGTATTACTCTGCTGACGAATATTTAAATGACAAATTTTAATTATAATAACTAAATTCAGTCTGTTCTCAAGTTATGACATATTAAATAATTTTGTTAATTTTGATTATTGTTGTATTAAGGAACCTTTGATATTTTGTATGCCTTTTGGCGGGGTACAGCTCGGATCTTACGTATTATAACGCCTTCTGTATGTACCCTGTATTCAAGAAATATTGAATTTGAATTTGAAAGCATTGTTTTAGTTATAGCAAGTTAATTCAACTCTTTTTTATTAAAGCAGATTTTGACTGTTACTTTATATAAAGACTAGCTGCGCCCTACGGTTTCACCCGCATAAGTTTCGATCCCGTAAGAATATGGGGATAAAAAGTATCCTATGTGTTAATTCTGGTTATTAACTATATGTGTGCCAAATTTCATCCAAATCTGTTCAGTAGTTTTGGCGTGAATAAGTAACAAACATCCATCCATTTAACCATACAAACTTTCGCGTTTATAATATTTTAAGGAATAAGGACAAGGAATATACTCGTAGAACGAGTAGGGTTTCTATTATCATTGTGAGCACAATTGTAACTGAAAAAAGTTTTAGTTTATCTAGTAATTAATAATTAAGATCGCAAATGGTTGTGGATTTCCATTGTTCTTTCACTCTTCTTTTAAAAACCGCAATAGTTTGTCAGTCCCTAATGTCAGACGGTAGTGAATTCCACAATCGCACCGCGTGCACTGTGAAGGAGTAGGAGTAGAAGCCGGATGTTCTATGTTATGGGTTTGGTTTCCGCACTTAGTCCTTCAAGTAGACAATTCTGCATCATTGGCTGACTATTAATATAATTAATTGTAAATCAAAATTCTTGTTCCTCTATTTCCACAAAATCGAACTTCATAATTCTCTAACAAAAAAAAACTTCTTCTAACAAAGTCACTGATCCACACAACGTGTTTCCTAATTACTTGTGTACAATTACAAGAAACTCGACTACAATACAGTACAGGCGTAAACTCACAAGTCAATTTGTTAGCATTTCGTGTAAACACAAGTGGCACACCGACTTCGTGGTCAAAGTTATACAATGGAAACTATTCTATCCATTGTTGCGACCCAGAGACCAGCGGCGGCAGTGGATTGAACTATCGCGTACAGACGTGAACGTAATTTGTAAAGAATCCTGTCTTGTAGTAACTTACGTACTTATAACTAGTAACCTGGCCCAGTTTCTCACGGTTTTACGATATGATAAAAAAAAAAGATTTCTTTTATGTAAGTTTAATATCATATCTGAGGCATTAAGTCCACCTTTGTACCTTTTTGTGCGAAAAGTTTAAATAAATAAATAAATAATATAACTCCAAATAAAAATAAAAATTATTTATCTATACTAATAATTTATATATACTAATAATAAAGCTAAAAAGTTTGTTTGTTTGAACGAGCTAATCTCTGAAAAACCGGTCAAATATCTAAAAATATTTTTGTATTTTTGTTTTTACTAACACTAGGTTAAGAACATTGTTACTAACAAATTTATGGACCAAGTCTGAATTAAATATTATTATTATTATTATAACCCATTTCTTAAAGAAGGCTATAGGTTATATAACATCACGCTATGAGCCTTTTTTTTTGGGTGGGAAATCATCAAAATGACCTCTCCCGCTCTGGGCTGAGCGGAAGGGCGTGTCAGACTTTTGCTGACTAAAACCTACCCATGTTCCTTCAATTGCCTGTGCCAGGGGCCACGGTATCTCTTTCGAACAACCCGCGGCTCTGGCACAGGCCGGACATCTCTTTGAGGCGCGCGTGGAACTCAACGCGCCGTCGACCTGGACCTGCTCCATAGGACAATCTCTAGAGTCTAGACAAAATCAAACTGGTTGCTAATGTAATTGTATATTAATTTTTTTTTCTTTGACATTGATTTACATTCTGTTATTATTTAAAGTCACACCGGGACTTATTACTCCTTATTTATTTATGAAAATCGTCTACTTTTGGAATGTTTGTAAATATGTGAGCACCATGTATCTATCACATAGTTAATTTATATGTCATGGATTCATTAATCCATTTTAATTCTTTTACTTATTGTGGTAAAATAATCTTATTTTTAGGTGCATCGTCTTCACATATAATTATATAATGAATGTATGCAAAATATTGTAAAACATTTTAAAAGAGTACTTAACGGTGGAGTTTCTTGCCCATTCTTCTCCATACGAAAACTACCTTTTGGAAGGGGCGAATAGAATCAATTTTATTTTTGACGTTCAAAAGTGCCTTTTATGTGCCTATTTGAAATAAATGATTTGACTTTGACTTTGACTCCCTACCGGGCGGCGCCCGGCAGCTGCCCATTGCTCGCCGCCCGGTAAGAAGTTAGAAAAAACGCTAAGCGAAATCGAAGTGATAGCGCGAGCAGGTGATGCGATGCGACGCGATGGGTTGGGTGAGCAAGAAATTTTACGCGGACGAAGCCGCGAGTATAAGACGATGTGGCTAGTGTGTACAGTCACGAGCAAAAGTATGTATACACTCGGCTTTATTCAAAAGCAATTTACTCCTTTATTTTTTAAAGAAATTTTATGTTGTTACGAACATGGCATTTACGAACCCATAGGTTTATGTAATGTGTCGTATTTCAACGTTGCATTCATTATTTCTCGAAAAAAATCGTAATTGAAAGTGGCCAAGTGTTGACATATTGGTGCTCGTGACTGTACACATAAACCTTCCAGAATAAATTCTCTAAATGATTGTGAACCGCATCAATATCTGTTGCGTAGTTTAGTAGAACAACACGGTCACACAGACAGACACGAAAAACTTTAAACTTTATTTTATAATAATATGTATAGATATAATTATATGTTTAAAAGGTCATTGAGGTCATGATATCGACTGATATAGGTAAACAAAATTGAGGACAATCATTTTGTAGGGGGGATTACCTCTTTATAACTTAATCCTCAAATTAGAAAACCATATATCTCGCTGATCGATTGGTTTCAAAAGCAACTACTGATCGCTAGAACAAAGATGGCAGGGACATCGACGCGCAAACTGTTGTCCTGGATTCAGTTCACATGTGATTGCCAGGGGTGCAGGGATTTACCAGGAATTTCTCATGTAAGTCATGTGATTCTGCGTTGAAAAATTTCACCGATTTCACCATACATTTTAACCGCGTAGGTATTGGCACTTTTCTGTCGAACAGCAGATATTTTTTTTTTAATATTGTCGACGATAAATTTCTTCGCTAAAGGGTCTCCAAACGTGTCCTGTATTCATGTTTACAGTTTGCGCGTGGATGTATGACATACTGTATTGGATTTTCTATTGTAAAATTCATATAACAACCCGGAATCTGGATTTGTGCTCGGTTAGTAACAATAGGCTACGACCGTATTATAACGGGCCACGTGTGTTTTCCCTTTGTGGAGAATACAGGCTTGAGGCCAGCATTATTGTCAGCGGATACAAGTTCCCATCCAAAGGAGTGTCAGCAAAAACGGTAAGAAAGAAAGGAAGTACATTTATTTAACACAAACTAAAATACACACAATACACCAAATACATAATCAGATAAAAACAAAAAAATAAACATCAAATAAAAAGTATAAAGTCCGATGTTAGACGGTATTGTAATGTGTATTTTGTCCTAATTTTCTAGCTGCCCTACAGCTCAAAAATACTGTCGCACTGTTTGACTACAGTCAAAAAACATCGTTAGAAAACCGGCATATCCTAGAACTAAAAATTTGAAGACATGCGACATCTACCAACCCGCACTGGGCCCACGTTGTAGATTACGGCCCACTCGCTCTCACAGAGAGGAGGCCTGTGTCCCAGCAGTGGGAACATTGGGCTGATTATGTTTACGCTATAGCTCAAAGCTATTGAAGCTTCCTGGAATATCTTTTATCACAGGTAATCCTTTTGCTCCTCTCTCTCAATCAATCATTTTACGTCGGGGAGGAGTTGTATCTAGTTTCCGCTCACGTCTTCGCGTTAGCGTCATAGAACGCTTGATTGTGTGATCACGTGCGAAAATAAAATAATATGTTACAGCGTTTGTAGGTGTCTGTACTTATATGAAATGTTGTGATAGAAATAATTTGCAGATTAGTTCATTGTGTGGGTATAATTCATCTTAATTGATTAAATATTTTCAGGTGTTTTTTTTTGGTTTATGTTTTTTTTTTTTTGTGGATTTCGATTGTGGCTGTAGCTTTGTAGTCTTTAAATGTTTCTAGAGAGAGCGGAGAGAGAGAGAGCATGTCCTAGAACTAAAAATTCGAAGATATGTGCCATCTACCAACCCGCACTGGGCCCGCGTATTGGATTACGACCCACTCCCTCTCACCGAGAGGAGGCCTGTGTCCTAGCAGTGGGAACGTTATAGGCTGAATATGATGAATTAAATATTTTCAAGTGAGTCTTTTTGGTTTATGTTTTTTTTTTTTGTGGATTTCGATTATGGCTGTAGTTTTGTATTCTCAATTTTTCCAGTGAGAGAAAGAAATGGAGATAACTATGTATGATAACTTTAACAATTTCCTACACGACTGGTTTCCCTAACCATGGGAAATATTTTATTTGTTTGGTTTACGTACTATTGCTCATTATAGCAGTTCTTACCTAATTAGTAATGACCGAATTGCCAAACTGTGTGTGCCAATATGGTAACAATGGATGAAATGGTCCGGCACGGTATCAGGAAACTACGCTTCGATAATAACTGCCTGTAAGCAATAGGAATTCAATGCGAGAATATGTAAAGCAAACTTGGAAATAGTAGGCCACTCCTTGATTGATCTAGTTTTGAACAAACTCTCTCTGTAGTCGGTCCCTCATGTCTAAGGATCGTAGTCAGCTTCGGAGTTGCATCTGGAGTGGATGATCCGCCTCCACCGGGTTCTGTCTAGCGCATCCCTTACCACCGTGTAGAATTTAGAGGACGATGATTCCTTCACCTGATCGGCCATCGTGTTGGTGAACGACCGCGCGATCGCTTGCCTTCGATGTTCCCAACCACAATCAGTTTTTCCAACCTTTCATCGCCTCTGCGTACTATGTGGCCGAAATAGGAGATAATTCGTTGTTGAGAAATGGTCGACAAGCGGGTTTTTATTCAAAGCTGGGTTAAGATCGATGCATTGGTGCGTTTGGCAGTCCACAGTATTCTCAACATTCGTCTTTAGCACCACAAAACAAACATATAATTAGTTAGTTTAGTTTTCAATTTAATGGCTTCTCTGACAAATAAATCAATCATGTAACTGATATCTCTAATAACGAACCCCTTTCTATTTGCATGTATTACGTAACTCAGTTAATTGAATAAATCAAATACAACCGCCCTTTACAAGTCCCTAAGTCCCTAGTGTTTTAGCTGGTAAGAAAAACCTGGTTTGCTATGTTAAATAGGTCGGCCAATCAATATGCTTAGCCGACTCCAACACTTAGTTAAGAAAACCCAACATGTGTTAGGGTCGGCTTTCAGACTAACCGTATGCAGCCAATAGCAGTATTTTACATGGAGCGACTGCCTATTTGACCTCCACAATCTAGTTATCCGGTAATACGATACCCCTTGGTAAAAAAGGTTGTCAGACTTTTGGGCTGCTGACTACTCCTAACGACTGTCAAAGATCTACTAATGACAGCCGCGACCAACGGCTTAACGTGCTTTCCGAGGGGTCTCGTTGTGTAATGGATGGTCCCACCACCGCACCCATCCATGAATCGACCGAGGCAAGCGTAGCTTAAAACTTTGATCGACCCGTGCGGCTGATATTGTTAGCCGCGAGCCCATAATAGATGTATCTATCGATATATATATTTCCGTCAAGAAGGGGTATTATTCGATTAATGTACAGTAGTAAGTTAGTATCACCAATATCTCGTAAAATGTTTATACCCGATAAATTGTCACACATGTCTATATTAAATATCTAGGATCACTATATTAGATATTTTATAAATACTTAAATACTTTTATGGAGCTTTTTATCGAAGAGAAAATATGAGTAGTTCTTTTCCGAGCACTTAGTGTGACAGTTTCTTTAAAGGTTAATGTTTAATGTTGTACTCACTTAATACTTATGATTTTTATAACAGAAGAAAGAAGCTTTGCTAATGCATTAAGTGTATTTTATGTTCTACATCATTTGCCTCGCGTTTGCTCAACTTGATATTTTTGTATTTTAGTTTTTTATTGATAAGAAGCGAGTGACAGTGTCGTAAGAAAAGAAAGTCAATTAGACTTCCGAAAATAAGTTTTCAAGTCGGTTCTTGAGGATTGAAAATTGATCGCAATTCATTTTAAACTTTTATTCAGATATCTTCTAAGTACAGGGTGGCAGGGACATCGATACACAAGGTGTAACCATGAATTCAGTACATGATTCTGAACTTCCCTCCGTAGAAAATTTTCGTCGGTTATCAAAAAATAATTCTTAGACCGATCATAGACCTCTCCATCGCTTTCCATCAGGCTTGATCGAGGTCAAGAGCAGGACCATTTAGCGAAAAAAAAAAATGCTTTTCAGTACCTACATTTTAAGCGCGTAGGTATTAGACTCTTTATTATGAAATAGCAGATTTTCTTTTTTATAAGCGTCGGAAAATTTCTACGGTACGGCGTCTATGATCATTTACTGAATCCATAGTTACGGTTTACACGTCGATGTCCCTGCCACCTAGCATAAGTAGTTATACAAAATAATAAAACCAACATGTCAAATGTAAAAAGTGGTAAATATCGCCCTTGATCACAAAACTCATTTCCTTTGTAAAGAAAATACACCCTTCACACAGATATTCCCGTGCCAGTTTATTTGCTCGACAGTTTACTTCGATTCTATTCTCCTGATCAAATATTTGAGGCTCTACAAGTTTATTGTACCGTATATTGGAGTCAAGCCCGTGATGTGGTGAACTGGCAATCCAGTGTAATTAGTTCTCTATAGTTTCTGTTCTAACCTACATCAGTTGGAAATGACAACTTCGACAGGCATTTGATGTAAAATTTGATGTGTAAATAGGTTCCAGACTTTAATGAGAATCGGGAATGCTAATATTGAAGTGGTGTCAAACTCAAACTCAAATCATTTATTTCAATTAAACCATTTACAGGCACTTTTGAATTGTCAAATTAAATAGTCGGTCAGTTAGTCAGAAAGTTGAGCTAGTTGCCCATTCCAAAACGTAGATCTCTATGGAGAAGAACGGGCAAGAAACTCCAAGGACACTCTTTTAAATCAAGATATTATTACAAAATCCTGGGTACATTATTGTTATTGCTTCTACATATATGTGAGAACAATGTAAAAGAGAACCAATTTAAAATATAAAATTAAAAATAAGCCCTGGCAGTTAAGAAATGACCAGTCTCCACCGACGGCGCCCGTTCACGAACATGACGCGTGGATCAGCACCACCCAGCTCAACCATTTTGTAGGGAACCGAATGATCTAACACACGCGCCACCACCAGTGAGACATTTAAGTTAGCATGACATATTCTCAACTACCATGCTCTTTCAATTCAACATCAAACAATCATAAAAACGGATCCATAGTTCTTACATTTACAAAATATTAAAAATGCTTCTAAATTATACAAATCTATGGTTTGCAGTTTATGTAAGAGATGAGAAAAACAAAACAAAATGACTACCAATCAGGAAGAGGTATTTAATATTGAAGTATTAAGAATTAAATCATGATTGAATAAACTCTAACTTCTTTAATACATTTAATTCCATTTTATAAGATAACAAAATAATATCCTAAATTAACTAAAACTATTTACAAACTAAAATATAGCGTCGAAAAATTCATCCACAAACTAATAATAAACTAAACATTAAGTTCGTAATGTCAGAAACGCAAAAAAAAGGGGAAGCATCTGTGTTTAAAGCACATACTGTCAGTATACAAGATGAAATTGAATAGGTGCGACAACATTATAATATCTAATTCAGCGTGCTATAAAGTAAATTTAGAGCACGTTATTAAAGAAAGGGACGCACATAGGTGCGCGTAGGCGATCGATTTGCAACCTCGTCGCTCGCTCTTTTTTTCGTAGGAACGGTCAAAATTAGGTTATCAGCTATGTAGTTCAACACGTTGCCAACTTGCTTCATGGTTTGCACTCAGTGATGAATGGATTGCTTATGGGGTGCGGGCTAAAATTGATACTTTAATTTTCTTATTTGTTTTGATAATTATGAAAAAAAAAAAACTATAAATTTCTGAAACGACGATAATTGCTATCTACTTAAAGGCAATAACCTATCTAAGACGATAATTACACGATTTTTTTTTTCAAGAATTTACTTTAGGAAATGACAATCCTACTAATATTATTAACGTGAAAGTTTGTATGTATGGATGGATGGATGGATTGATGTTTGTTACTCTTTCATGCAAAAACTAATGAACGGATTTGAATGAAATTTAACATAATGATGATGATTTATAACAAGGGTTAACATATAAGATACTTTTTATCTCGATATTCCTACGGGATCGAAACCTATGCGGGGGAAACCGCGTGGCGCAGCTAGTTTATTATGATTATGTAACAGTTACTGCACCTCCTACTTCAATTTGTCGCAAGTTTTCAATTTTATCCTGGATTGAATTCAGATTATTTCACCTGTCAAGTTGTTTTTTTGGAAAGAAGTTCCTTATCGCCCGTAATACTCTACAAATGCAAAACACTTTTGCAAATGAGAGCTAAGCCGAAAAATTTAACATTTCGACCGTCACGAAACTTTTGCTATAGTTTGTGTGTTTAAGAGTTTATATGCGTATGATATAATAAAAAAAGCACGAAGTTTAAAAAAAAACTAAAAAACACGCTTTTATCACGCACTAAATATGATAAAATAATTAACTTGAATGCAATATGATAATTATTTAATTAAAAAATACATTTTTATTATCTACCTTTTTTTTATTTTGTTACTCTTTTATTTATGTTATTATGCCTGTATAATAGTAATTAATACATTACATACAGCGAAAGGAACTTAAAAACAGCCGCACAGGTCGATTTATCAGGTTAAGCTACGCTTGTTGCTTTGTCCGTGGATGGGTGACCATCTTTACATACCAAGATACGTGTCTCGAAAAGCACGTTAAGCCTTTGGTCCCGGCTGTAATTCGTGGATCTTTGACAGTCGTTACGAGTCGTCAGAAGCCCGAAAGTCTGACTACCACTCTTACCAAGGGGAATCGTATTGCCCAGTAATTGGGTTGTGGAGGTCACATAGGCAGTCGCTCCGTGTAAAATACTGGTATTCAGCTGCATCCGGTTAGATTTGAAGCCAACCCCTACATAGTTGGGTAGCGGGATCGTCCGAAAGGGTTACCGCTGCCCTGGTACATAAAGGGCTAAGGAAGGAACACGGGTGGGTTTTAGTCAGTAAGAGTCTGACACTCCCTTCTGCTCCACCCAGAGCGGGAGGGGTCACTTGATGATTTCCCATCCTCAAAAAAAAAAAAAAACCCCTACATAGTTGGAAAAGGCTAGGCAGATGAATATTGCTAAGGTTCCGCTATCCGTCCGTCCGCCTGTCAGAGGGCTGTATCTTTTAAGCCGAAATAAGTAGGCACCTAAAATGTTCACAAAATGTGTCCTACTATGGCTGCTATAACAACAAACAATAAAAATAAAATACAAGAATTAACGTACTAATTAATTATTATTTATTCCCCTTGGTATAGAATAAAATAGAATAGAATACTCTTTATGGTACACCATACAAATTACAGAACATAAATATATAAATTTTATACAAAGGGTGACACAATGGGCGGTCTTATCGCTAAGAGCGATCTTTTAAAGATTACCTTTGGATGGATTAAAAATTAAGGAGAGACAAATATAGTAGGTAGTCTGTGGTGTTAATCTGGTGGTCAGACTTTTGGGCGTCTGACTACCTTATATAGCGTATAACGATTGTCAGAGATTCGGTTTAACATGCTTGCCAAGGCATGGTGGGTATGAAATTCGAGCCAAGCTTCACAAATAACAATCACAAGTCGAATTGTTGAGCTCCTCAAGTTCTGAGTTGAGCTGCACGATTTTTGACAAATGCGTGCACTTGACAGGTCCACTCAATCTGTGTGGTTCTTTCCTCAAAAGACCATTTTAGACACCAATCTTCATGGTCTTCACATGATCAGACCAAGATTATGTCTAGAAGTTAAAAAGAGACTGACCTCTGAGTTTGTTTCGGCCTTTCTTTTCAGAGAGGTCAGGTATGAAACGCCGACCTCATCTAGTTTAAAAAAATACGATGATGTGTAAAAGTGTTTGTATAAACCTACTTACAGAAAATAAATCATTTATCATTTAACACACAGAGAAACCACTGAAAAAAAATTTAAGAGGACCTAGAAAAGTGGCAATAGTTTTTAAAGCGTTCAGTATTTCTACAACGGTTTAAAACAGGATTGACATAATCCAATATATTTTTGACTGTTCCATCATCGTTATCACTGATAGTATAATGTCACTTTGCCCAGGCCCTATTTCTTGGCAAAAATTTCACTTTGTAGAAAAAACCGCGTTGAAATTCTAGTATCAGATTATTAAGTATCAAAGTACCCTCGAAAGTACACACATTTTCAGACCTAGCCTTAATAAATGTATAAAGTAAGTAACTTAGGTTACTTACTTTATCCATTTATTAAGGCCAGGTGTTTGCTCAGAAAAAGTACTAAGTTCTACTTTCTAGACTCTTAGGTACATTTCGGACTCACCATACCACTGGCCATACCCGTGCTGCTGCGTAATAGGAGTATGTTGGTGACATATTATTATTTGTAATAAACTAGTAACATCAGTAGGCCATGCCTTGGACAAATTCCGAACACGATTGATAATGGCGAACTGCGTAATAGGAGAATGTATGTGACATATTATTATTTGTAATAAACTAGTAACATCAGTAGGCCATGCCTTGGACAAATTCCGAACACGATTGATAATGGCGAACTGCGTAATAGGAGAATGTATGTGACATATTATTATTTGTAATAAACTAGTAACATCAGTAGGCCATGCCTTGGACAAATTCCGAACACGATTGATAATGGCGAACTGCGTAATAGGAGAATGTATGTGACATATTATTATTTGTAATAAACTAGTAACATCAGTAGGCCATGCCTTGGACAAATTCCGAACACGAT
This sequence comes from Apamea epomidion, assembly GCA_947507525.1. Classification (NCBI taxonomy): domain Eukaryota; kingdom Metazoa; phylum Arthropoda; class Insecta; order Lepidoptera; family Noctuidae; genus Apamea; species Apamea epomidion. Next base: position 6,850,052 of record OX382238.1, on the reverse strand, counting down.
TGATAATGGCGAACTGCGTAATAGGAGAATGTATGTGACATATTATTATTTGTAATAAACTAGTAACATCAGTAGGCCATGCCTTGGACAAATTCCGAACACGATTGATAATGGCGAACTGCGTAATAGGAGAATGTATGTGACATATTATTATTTGTAATAAACTAGTAACATCAGTAGGCCATGCCTTGGACAAATTCCGAACACGATTGATAATGGCGAACTGCGTAATAGGAGAATGTATGTGACATATTATTATTTGTAATAAACTAGTTTACCACAACACTATTTTCGCAGTGGTATAGTTTTAGACCCACCATACCACCAGGGATATGGCCAGTGGTATGGTGGGTCCGCAATGGACTTTTAAGTCCCTTAAGGCGTTTGCATTGAAAATTTAAGTATGATTAAGTAATTGAGTTTATTTTTCTTATAACATGGAAAGTACTAACAGTATGTTCAAAAGATAACCCTATTTTTATGAAGAAGCAAGTTGGCGTGGTACTCGGTACCGAAAATAATTACATGTCATTAAGTGCGTACACTTGAAATAACTGATAACCGTTTCTTTATTTAGTAGATTTCTCTATAATGATCAGTAGGAATGTAGGTACCTACCGGTCTGTAGCGAAAGTCGTGATCTGAATCCCGCTTTTTTTTTTTTTTTTTGTGGATGGGAAATCATCAAATGACTCCTCCCGCTCTGGGTGGAGCAGAAGGGAGTGTCAGACTCTTACTGACTAAAACCCACCCGTGTTCCTTCCTTAGCCCTTTACGTACCAGGGCAGCGGTAACCCTTTCGGACAATCCCGCTAATCTGAAACCCGCTTAATGTAGCACCCTGATGGATCTCATACTAAAACGCGCCACGTGACGGGGCGCAGAAAGTGCGCGCGAATTTTTACATACAAATTTAATAAAAACGCGTTTCCGTGCGGGCCACTTGTCTCCCTTTCCCACACTCCATCCCATGGCGCGTTCTAAAGTGTGTTCCGCCTTAAAGTCTAAGAATGTAAGTAAAAACTCCTTACTGCCCACATATACAATTTCCTACGAAAGTTCTTTTTTTTAAGAAACATGTCTTCACTTAGTAGTACCACTTCACCAGAATCTTCACAGGTCGCACATGTGGATACAACAACACTGTCTACAAATATTTGCGGGTTCAATTCCCTAGGAACCAATTGCTCAGTCACTGCGCCAAGCAACCCTCCAAACTTAAACCAAGATGTTTGTATTTACAGAAGGGTAAACAGTAATGTGGAATTATACCTATGTACAGTCGCCAAAAGAGTTAAGTAACCAGGGTCGTTAGATATAGTTGACTAGCTGCGCCCCGCAGTTTCACTTGCATAAGTTTCGATTCCGTGGGAATATCATGATAAAAAGTATCGTTTGTTAATCCTGAGTATAAACTATCTGTGTGCCAAATTTCATCCTAATCCGTTCAATAGTTTTTGCGTGAAAGAGTAACAAACATCCATCCATCCATCCAAAATTTCGCGTTTATAATACTAGCTGCGCCCCGCGGTTTCACCCGCATAAGTTTCGATCCCGTGGGAATATCGGGATAAAAAGTATCCTATATGTTAATCCTGGATATAAACCATCTGTGTGCCAAATTTCATCCAAACCCGTTCAGTATTTTTTGCGTGAAAGAGTAACAAACATACATCCATCCATCCATCCATATAAACTTCCACGTTTATAATATTAGTAGGATAGGATGGGATAGGATTAATATAATGTTGGTGGTCTCCATCCCATTATAACCATTTCATCCCATGCTAAGTTTAAGACACCCCATGTCATCCCATTAGAGACTTAAGAGTTACCGAAGGATTAAGTCAATTGTATGCAGTAACCCCTGTGAAACCCTTGCCTAGCAAATTAATGTTTTTTTGGTTTCCAAACCTGCGGAGTAATTCACTTGCTTTCATTTTGACAGTTCAACAACATTCACTGCGTTATGTACGTTGTTGAGCAGACAAATTTTTCGAACATATGAAGCAATGGTTTAGCAAAAATAAAATGATACAGATTGTGATTGATGGTGTGTTGCGCGTTTAGCGTGCAGGTTAGATGAGTTTTTTCCTGCTTCAAAATTGGTTGTTTCAATAAGCAGATACATAATTAATTTTATGTTTTACGAAACTTAGTAAAACCGAGTATCTTAAGCAAGTCAAATTTACCTCAGTATACTTTCAGCATAATGATTATCGTCTTGTAGAAAATAACGAGGCCAAACCGGGACCTTTTAAAAATGTAAAGTACTTTGAATACAAAATGAGGGGTTTCGTTAAAGGAATCATAATGAAAATACTCAAAAATATCTTTGAATTTTTTTTTTATCGGTCCAGTTTTTGTTAAATAATTTTTACCCAGGTCTTAATTAAGAAAAAGTCTAAGCCTTGTTAGCGTAGCTGTCTGTTATGGCAGCTTGATCTTTCTTTTTTTTTCTTAGAAATTATTAATCCTGGCATCTGTCTTAGGGCTGGTTGTTTCAGGTCCACTTGACGCACGCGTATACGTTTTTTTCTTATTTGTATTTGTAATATATGTACGTGATTACTAGTTTATTTATTTATTTATAAGTATGTATTAGGTATGTTGAAACTGTGTGTACTCCCCGTCACTTTTCCCTAAAGGTTCATTAGAAAACCAGCGTCAGATAGCATCTGACTGGCATTAATGCTGAAATGAACTTTTTGGCGCAGCCGTGAGGCGCACACTATTGTTGTCTGAAACATTATTTTTATTTTATTAATTTTGTATTTTGTGTTTCACGAAGTGTGTCCAAATAAACCTTTTTCTTTCTTTCTTTCTTTCGTATACGTCAAAAATGACGCTTACTATCGTCAAACCAAAAAAGCATTGTTCCACAAAATTATGGCCTTGGTGTATCTATGTTACGTTAACCAATCTTTTGAAACAACCGGCCCTAACTTACGAAAAAAGATTAAAATAATTATATTTATTATTTTCAAAGCTGGGTTACTTAACATTCCGTATCAAAAGTCTAGACACAGAACCACTAAGCCAGACATAAAAAACAAGGTCCCCAAAATAATTCTACTGAAACCCCGAACTTTTGCTAAAGAATTTTAATGATCGCATTTAAAACATAATTTAAATTCACTACATGGACGTTTATAACGAAGGAACACGGAATATCTCCGTAAACACCAACCCTTTTCGTGTAATACGGTTAACTGAGATAGCAACCCAGGTTTTAAAAATTATATTTTTCTTAGAACGTAGGTAGTAATGTTGTTAAGTAAAGCGGTAAAAAGCAGTTCAAGCTGTAAATAGCTTCAGGAAAGAGGATTTGCAAAAGAAAGCAACTCAGAAAGCGACAAAAAAAATCACAAGCTATTTTAAACCTTATTGCTTCGGCAATAAAGTTCCATAAAAACATTTTTCTGATAACGAAATTAAGTTAGGTAAGTGTATACAGGGTGTACCAAGTTTCGCAACATGTAGTTCGGGCCGCAGTGGTGTTAATTTTAAAAGTGGGAAAAAAAATGTCGCCTCAGAGAAATGCAGCATTGCTAGGAAAATGTATGGTGTTGCGAAGAAATTGCATGTCCCCGATTAAACGCGGGCTTTTGAGGAAAACTGCAGAGGAAATATTTATTTCTTGCAATTTATCAAATGTCAGCTTGACTCTTTCATTCGTTTTATTCTCACCGGCTTCTAGGTAGTTTTGTGTTATTCGTTCTTTTCCCATAGAATAAAAATTTGCCTAGTTGTGAAGCAGTGGTTTTTTCCTAGTTTTCACTGGGTTAAGGTTGGGCATTTTGGGGGACTACGTCATGTAGTTTTGACGTTCAAAAAGTGCTGATACTCAGCCTAGTTTGAATAAATGTCGTTTGATTTTTCATTAGACTCTCGTCTTAAAAGTTGTATTTTTTTTTTCATATAGGTAACCGTATAAAACCATGATAGTATCTTGTATTTAAATTAATTAATCTTTCTGTTTCGTTGGGTACTAACTAGGTATAGATTAGTCGAGACACCAAAATGGATTGCAATTTTCTAAACTTTCATTCATAATGCAATTCTTTACATCGTATAATTTTTACAAATGCTTCAAAAGCAGTCAAGATTCGTTACACAAAATTATTAATAGAACTATTAAAGAACTTTTCAAATAATTCATATTTAAATTAGAAGAAACATTCTTCGCTCAAAAGGGTCAGGGTTCGTTAACGATGTTACAACTAAAGAGGGCATAATTAATTACAATGCGCTAAAAACCCATTTGTGAAATATTTCTGAAATAAATTACTTAATTAATGAAAGCGTGTTTGTGGTTTGATTTGCAAAGCAAATTATTAAATAAATTATCACACAGGAGTCATAGACAAATAAATAATTATAATTCCCAGCGATAATATCATTATACAATATAATAGTATTTTTTTTTAAATATCAATGTTCTTTGGTAATATATTTTTTTTAAAGAGTGTTCATGTAGTGTCTTGCCTGTTCTTCGCCATAGGAACTTACTTCGCGTTGTAATGGGCAATTAGCATCATCTTTCTAACTAACAGCCAATCACTGACCGAATCCTTTATTTTTTTGGTTGGGAAGTCATCAAATATCTGTTAGTCTGACATGCCCTCCGGCTCCTAAACTGACTAAAAACCCACCCGTGTTCCTTCAGTTGTCTGTGCCAAAACCTTACTTTTTAAAACGTGATCTAATACGAAAAGTTTTACTATTAATTTATTAAACTAATCTACAGTATAAATCCAATCCATTACAAACACTGACATTTGATATAATTTAAAACTTTAATTTCATATTAAATTTTCAATTCAAAACTTCGACTAATAAATAATGTTATTTAATTATTACCGCTACTATTTTAAACTTTAACAGAACGTTAGGCTAATAATTAGAGCGGTCCCCCAACGGGACAACATTTAATCAAAAAAATTCATATGTACTTACGTAAGGTCATAATTTCAAGGTATTTTTTTTCTTTTTATAGGGTTTCACGTTTATACATTTTTTGTTATATTTGTGGCTAGTTTTTCAATAGTTTTTTTTTTAATTGTTTTAGGCTTTTTACATTCAAACTATTTTTTAATGAGATTTGTTGTGAAGAAGGCATTGACCTTTTCTGCACCAAAGCCAACACAGTAAGAAAGCTCTTAGCAAAGCCATTTTTTGTACAGGAGGCACCTGATTGCACTTGAACTGTTTCTTGTCCAGATAGGCTTTAAATTGGAACAAACGAGAAAAAACAACTTTGAGAGAATTAATTAATGGACTTAGGGCTGATTTTTCAATCGCCGGATAAGTTTTGTTCGAGGATTGAAATTGACGTTTGGCAATTTATTTATGGAAGAACTGTCAAAAATTCAAAATTATTCCTCCGATAGAATTATCTGGGGTTGGAGGAATCTGCCTTTAGACGATGAAGGAGTAATAATAGGGGTTAAAGTATGAAATTGCCGTTTCATTGTAATAGGTACTTCGACTGGACATAGAACCTTCATGGTTTGATATTTTTGAGTGAAACTTTTTTCACATGGTACCTATGAAGTTCTTCTTTTAAAAAATGTGCAACATTCGATTATCGACTTTCAGTTGTCTTTTTTATTTAGCTTAGACAAGAAAGATGGATACTTCGAAAATTCGAGTTAATTTTGAATACGAGTTCCGACGCGGAACTAACGCGGCAGAAACAGCTCGCAATATTAATGTTGCGTTTGGAGAGGGGACTGCTAATGAACGCACCATGCGATTTTGGTTTAAACGCTTTCGTGATGGAAAAGCAAACCTTACCAATAAAAAGGTAATGGTAACTGTTTGGTGGTCTCCGCATGGTTTTATTCATTATAGCTTTCACCGATCTGGTCAAGCAATAACGGCAGATGTCTACTGTGCCGAACTCCGAACAATGATAACAAAACTAGTAGTGAAACAGCCCCGACTCATGAATCGATCTTCACCATTATTGCTCCATGATAACGCGAGACCTTATACAGCACGAGAAACCGTTTTAACTCTACAGGAACTGCAATTAGAAACCATTCGTCACCCTCCGTATTCGCCAGACCTTGCTCCAACGGACTACCATTTTTTTCCTGATTTGGACAATTTTCTACGTGATAAAAAGTTCTCTCAGGAGGCAGTATAAAATGCTTTCACACAGTTTGTCGACTCTAGATCACGAGAATTCTATCGCAAAGGCTTAAATGACCTTCCTATTAGATGGCAGCAATGTATAGATAATATTGGTAATTATTTTGATTAAATAAATATGTTAAATTAAAAAAAAAAAAAAAAATTCAGTACAAATCGGCAATTTCATACTTTAACCCCTAATATTTTTTGTATTTATCTGTGGAGGCTTGTAATTAGCAATTTAGTTATAACTTATTGATATTATAATGTTATTAGTTTTTAAGCCTTCCGAAAATAAAGAAAAATAAATAAATAACAATTTTTTTTTAAATCTATGACCCAAAAAGTAATATATGTAGAGTACCCACTTAAAACCGGTCCTTTAAAAACGAAAGTATGTCACCAACTGCAGTAAATTCACGATGATCTTTTTATTGCAAGACGTAAATTGCAGCGTGGTAGTTCCAAATATTCGCGAGTATATTCTAAATCCGATCAGCACCCTTATTGCTAATCCATTACTTCATATATTCGAAAAATTTGTCTGCTCAACAACGTCGATAACGCAATGAATATTTATTACTTATTTATTTTTTTATAAGCCCGTGTTGTCCCACTGCAGGACAAAGGCCTCCCTTCCCTCTTTCCCCTTTTCCCGGTCTACTGCGATTGTGGGCCAATCCTTTAAGAAGGAGTCCATCTCATCCCGCCATCTTTTTCTGGGCCTGCCGCGCAGTCGTTTCCTGCCAATGTGGCCAATGAATATTGTTGAACTGTTAAGATGAAAGCCATTGCTGCTGATAGTGTGTTACACCGCAGGCAAGGCCACGGCAGATAGCTTGATAAAAACAAAGAATAACTATTAACTTTATCTATTAACCCACTTCCAAACTGTCTTACCAATTGACTCTTTGTCAAACTTCCTATGTAAGTGGCTAATCGACTTTGGAAAATATCATAAAATAACTCAACTATCTACTTATTTCATCCAGTTTCCGAATCTATTGCTTAATTTTACAAAGGAAATATTGTTAGTTTTCCTGTAATAAAGGTATGTCGGGGTTATATCAGGATCGGACCTTTTTAAAGTAGAATGTCGGTAGTTTTACTTATTAAGGACTTTTATTCGATTGACTCACTTAGTTAATTATTTATAACTGTGACTTAATTAATTATAATAATTGCTAATTGAAAGATTATAACACAATAATTAGCAACTCTAGGTGCTATGACAACATGTGCATCGGACCGAAGTCAAGAGTAGAATGCCCCGATCGCTTTTTTTTTTTATAAATCGCGTCTCGTAGTTGACCTTGAGAGGTCGTGACTACTTAACCGGACTATACCACGATCGCTTTTTTTTTTTGGTTTCCCTTCAAAATCTTTCGCCTTTTATCCCGATCACTCCGCCCGGCCTCGTTTTATATCCGAGCACAAACAAGTTGAGTAGTGGGGGAGGTGGGGATGGCGACATCGCCTGATCGGTCCGGTGCACGAGCTGCTTACAACGGTACAATGACGTACCGCCGTCAACTATGTCTTTCAATGATATGAAAATAAAGAAAATGTATGCTTTCACGTTATCAAAAGCCTTTAAGCCTGTATTTACTATATAAACAACTATTTCTACTTAGCTTACCGCAGTCCGCTTCTGGACATGGACTTCTCCCAGGCTATGCCACAAGTCCTTGTCCTCCACCTTCCAAATCCAGTCTATCCCAGCCACCTTTTTATAGTCGTCTGTCCGTCTACCAAACAATCGCGGCATAATCGCCAAAAATGTAAATAAATATGAGTTTATGGAAAAATAACTTTATTTCCTACACAATAAAGTTCAGTTTACGCTACAACTTCAAACATTTTTATAACTTTTTCAATAGTGCTAGTCACTCTGAAATCAACATAATTACCATTAAAATAAAGTTGATATTTGTTTAACATGAAATAACGTAATTTTGAAACATAAATAAAATTTGAATATAGTTGGTTGGGTGGCGTGCAACACTACGCTATATTTCCCTTAAACATACTGTATGTTTAAGGAAAACCGGAATCTAGTCATCAATAAAGTAGATACACATGTAGAAAAGGTAAACAGTGTAACACACATTGTTATGTGTGAACAAAACGTTTTTACAAAAAAAAAACAACCGACTTCCAAAAAAGACACTACAAAGTGAAAAATAACTTTAATTTTGAAAGTCGGTGTCGTTGGGTTCGCATTGTCGTTGTTTGTCACCGACTTCCGAAATTAAAGTTATTTTTCACTTTCTAGTGTCTTTTTTGGAAGTCGGTTGTTTTTTGTAAAAAAGTTTTTATTTTTCACGTTTAAGTAACTACTGAACCGTTTTTGATAAAATTTGTATGGGACCAATCTGAAAGTAATTATCCTTTCAAATAAAAAAAGAATTTTGCAAAGTGGCTTATAAATAACGAAGTTCTGAGGTAACAAACATAAAAAATAAAAATATTCAACCGAATTGAGAACCTCCTTCTTTTTTTGAAGTCGGTTAAATATGAAAAAAAATTGCGGGTAACTGTCATTTTTGACAACAGATCGATTTTTTTTTCATTTTGACAGTTCAGTCACGTTGCTTGCATTATTTACGTTGTTTAACAGACGATTTTTTTTAAACATATGAAGCAATGGATTAGGAATAGCCTTCAAAATTCTTGGACTGTGATTGGATCGCAATAAGAGTGCAGAATGATTTAAAAATCAGTTACCTATGTCCTACATAAGGCTTCGACAAAGCAGGCCTTCCATTATAGTCAATTTCGTTTAATTTTGGGTAGTAAATTACTTTCACTTTGAAGTCAATAATAGGTAAATGGTTATAAAAATAATAACGACGCTATATTTTATTGTTTCGCTTAAATTAAAACCTGATTGGTCTCGGTTACCTAGAAGTTTACAAAAGTGAATAACAAAACGCTTCAAATGAATACAAAGTTTTAAGACTATTTTTAAAGCGTATCTGTTAATTTGCTCGACTTCTATATGACCGATATATACCTACAAATAAAAATATTATATCCTAACCTAACTCATTAACGAACTAACATAATGGCGTCGAAAAATTCCTCCACATCGCTGTCGACTGGTAATGTACCCAAGAGAGTGACGTCATTGCTACGTTGTATGGCAATACTTAGCCTCTAACCAAGATAAAAGCCAGCCCTTGGGTCACGGGAAGTGTCAACCAGTCGTTTGGAGATTTCGTTGAACAAACCAGGAGCATTCGAACCGCACGGCCCGGGGGTACAAATTAATTATAATATGTACGAGTAACAGGATGGGTATATTATGTAACAGGATGGGTACATGACAGTAAGTTAAGTGTCTTCACCTTAGTAGTATGATAAGTAGTTTTTTTTTTTTTTGTCACTGTTTTTTATTGTACTGTGCCTTTCAAATAACTGTTGTGCAAGTGAATTTGAATAAACTTCACAATTTGTATACTTCGTTGACCGGTTATAAGTACCTACACAGAAGCGTAAACTCGATTGAATCAACTACGAACGGATATTGGAGCGTCCGCTTCGTGGTTTTTTGATACGACAATAATACAGGGTGGCAGGGATATCAATGAGCAACGTGTTACAATGGATTCAGTACATGATTCTTAACCCCCCCCCTGTTAAAATATTTTGACATGTTAGAAAAATATGACATTTGAAAATGATTCCTTAAAAAGTATACGGAAGAGTACCATTCGTATCATATCAATTTTAATAGTTCCGTACTTTAAAAGGAAATACGAAACAGGAACGCGTGAAGATATCGAATTGAAATTAATTTCAAATTCATAGGTCCTTGGAGCTCTAAAAAAAATCAAGGTTCTAAGTCAACGCAACATATTTGCAAAGTGAATTTTGATACTTGCAAATTAATCACAACCTAAAGGGTACTTCCCGTTGACCTAAACCATGAAATTTGACAAGAAACAAGGTCTCACAGCACAAGTAAAGGAAAAAATCCGAAAATCTTAATTAGTACCTAGATTTATTATATTATCACAAAAAAAGTGACTACAAATTTACGAACATTTGCAGTTGGAGAATTGACAATTCTCTAACTGCAAATGTCTACATCGATATGTATGGGAAACATGTTTTTGAACTACAATGTTAACGTAGTTTTTGGGATAAATTCATCTCAACTACGGACCCATCATTGTGCGTGGTCCGACTCGCACTTGCTCGGTGCGATAGTTTTTTTATAAGAGTGTCTTGAATTGTCCAACAAATGCCACGGCTACATTGTCGCTATAAAGCGAGTTAAACCTCGCGCGCTAGCTCTCGCTCACCGTCGACGCTCGACGTCTTGCTGCACAATAAAGAGCGCGCGAAGTGTAGTTTGCGTTATCGCCACAATGTAGCCGTAACATCAGGTAAACAAAAGGTAAGGTAAGGTTCGGGTTTTAAACAAAAGTAAGTTCCGTTGTATTCGTTCATTCAAAAAAAGACAGAAATAAAAAACAATGGACGACCAATCTATTAATTTTCTAACAAAGAAGTCTTCTTTCATAACTTTTCACCCCATTATACCGTTGATACTATACATTAATTGTAACTAAAGATTTTTGACAAGTGAAATATTTTTGCAATTATTTATCCGGGAAAAGAGTTTTTTGAGGCTGGCTTGCAGTTAACTAGATAAGATACGGTCTAGTATCATTATACACGAGATTGGGTGTTGTTATTAGGAATTTCTCAGTAACAGTCCCGAGTCTGGAAGGTAGCGATGTGATACCCCCGTGCCTCTGAAAGCACGTTAAGCCGTTTGTCCTGCGCCTGATCTCTCTCCAGTCGTGTCGGATTGTCGTGGGAGGAAAAAGGGAGGGAAAAGTGAGTCCACCTGTGCACACATTTGTGCACTATAATATCTCGCGCCTAGATGACTAGTCTCCTTTGAGATTGTCTGCCATGGCTGAAATTCATGTGGAGGACCTTTACATCCAACCGCCTGCGCCCGTTTTCCAAAAATCTATTTCCAGACATCACAGTTTTAACAACCGATGGAGTATTTAAAGTATGGTACCCTTAGCATTGTATCGAAATTATAAGCCCACTGTTATCAATGTCCTCTCTTTCATGGTCCGAAACGTTTCAAATACATAACTGTAATAATACTTTGTTGAACTAATTATAAAATGAAATAATAAATGAAACGTTTACTTACTTGCTATTAAAATAAAAGCTTATTTCAATTAAGCCTGTGTTTATTTTTATGAGGCAACAACGTGGGTCAGCGGACCAATGTCCGGTAACTTTTTTAATAGCATAAATCATGAGTGTTGAATTAAGGTGTAACATTTAGCTTTTATTACAATGTTGTAATAGGTGTACGACATTAAATTTGTTGTCCTTATCAAAAAAGCATATTATAAGATTAAAGGTTTTAACCTCTCATAGGAGATGAGTTTTCAAAGATACCTTAGTGGTCACTTTCGCTACATAAGGACATCTTGTGCATAAGTATTGTGTATTTCTAAAATAACTAACTCGATAGATGGCGTTACGCATCAAATTAGAAGTCGCTATGGTTTCGTTCTCAACGATAGTACATATATGTCAGAATTTTTCATTTCCTGATAGCATATAGCGATAGAAAGATTTTATTTTGTGGACAGAAACAAGTTTACAATAGCGGAGCCGGTGTTTGTTGCCGGAAGGTCATTTTCCGTTATTAAAAACGTTCAACATTTTGTCGCAATCTCATCTCATCGTCAATCAATGTCAAAAAAATAATGTGGGTCTGTATTTTTGACAGATTGATTTATTAGAATGCGAGCGATCTTAAGTATCTGGGAATTGCCCCTTATTTAAATGCAAGGAATGTAGTCAGACTGCAGACTGAGACTGCCACATTGCTCTAGTGTTCGCAAGCGCTACTGCTGATCATGGGGTCCTGGATTCGATTCCCAGGTTACACAAAGTGTTATTGAATTTTTCCTTTAGGAATTTCTCTGGAGTCTGGAACGTGCCCGATTGACGGCAATAGGCTCGCCCTCTATTACGTGGTACTTAAACATAACTAGCAAAATGTGGGTGTACCACTATGGGTCACCTTCGATATACACCTCTGATAAATTAAATTAATTAATAAGTAGTTTAAGGTACTAACATAGTTTTAAACCGTACTAATAATTTAATATGGAATTATGTTCTGAAATAAACAATAATAATAATTATTATTATATGTATACCCTTCTGAGAAAACAGGTGTGATGTTGTATTGTGTTATGCACCTTCTAAGAAGGCTACTATATCAACCCGAGTCTCACTAACCCAAGTCTTAGTTACCTACATTTTATGTTGACATTAAAGATTTACTTAACAACGCGACATTCCGAGTCTTATTTCCGTCTGTGGGGAAATATTCAAATGACCTCGCTACTTACAGTTTACTAGTTATGTGAACTTTGTTAAGGCACACATAAACAGAAAATACGCCCGTTTTTTTCTTTAGGCGGAGGTGAACAAAAATCGAAAAGAAAAACTAAAAAATCGCAATTGAAAGTTGACAAGTGTTGACATATTGGTGTTCGTGACTGTACCTATAGTAAACTCACTTCGTCTGATCATCACCAGTCTCCTGCCCGTATTCCAATTTATTCGTGGTCGGCACAACATGTATTTTTCTTCCATACTCCTCTATTAGCCGCCATCTCGACAGTCACCCCCTTTCTAACCATATCATCATTCACACTGTCCATCCATCGTTTCTTTGGTCTTCCCCTACTCTTATAGCCATGGACATTCATACTCAAAACATTCCTCACGACATTTTTCTCATTCCTCCGTAACACATGCTTCGTCTTTTATATAAAAATTAAGAATTATTTAAAATGAGTGAAAGTTTTGAAGCAGCTCAGCTGTTTATGAAGTGAAATAATATCGTGTTCTTTTTCAAGTTTTATGTAGGTAATCATAGAAATATTTCACATTATTTTATTCAAGTATTGAAATATCTTTCTTTGTATCCTTACCATATGATGTAATACATAAATCTATGTATCGTAGTTTCCAACTAGACAGAAATGTCTACATCGCACGAAGCGGCTACGGGAACGACGTAGGTGGCTTCGAGAACGGCGTAGACGACGGCGTACGGCGTAGATTGCTACGAGGATAGCGTAGACGTCTAAAAGAACCGCGTAGACCGAGAACCAAGTACATGGCTACGAGGATGGCGTAGATGGCTTCGAGAACGGCGTAGACTTCTACGAAATCATAGCGTTCGACGCTGTTCAACTAAATAGAAACTTTGTAAGAAACCGCATCCACTAATCAAAGCAGATTAAACAAAAAATTAAAACATTAGTCCTGTTCTCTAATACCACTTACTAGTCAGGGAAATGTAGGAATGCATTCAACATGTGTAGTTAAAATTTTTATCATAATCAAACCCAGAACTTATTATAGTAATAACTTCGGATCTGCTAGCTAAACTTTAAGCCCGTAAGTAGAAAATGTTAAGCCAGTCTGCATCACCAGCTGGATTTCTTGAATTTTTTAAAAGCCATACTGCGATTCAACGCGGAGACGAATTACCTATTTAAATTCGCGAAGCAAGATCTTTAGCGCCGCAATATTTGACGTTGTTTATTTTTTATTAAACTATGTGGCGCTGACGATACATACCTATATTGAATGATGAATAAAGGATTGAATGGTGAATGGTTTTAAGTGTCGTGATAATACTGTTCCTTTATCAATAAAGACGTGGAATCAAAAGAAAATCTTATACGCTTGCTCAGCACGCACGTCTTGCTACGCCATGCTACGGCGTAGCAAGTCATACTATTGCTACGAACTCACGATTTATATGAAATACTCGTATATAACTGCTATAAATCAACAACGTGGTCCCAGTGCGGGTTGGTAGATGTCACATGTCTTCGAATTTTCGGCTCTAGGTCGGAGCCAATACTGCTCTCACTGTGGAGGGCAGGCGTTTTTGGGGGACTGTCTTTTGTAATTTTGACGCTCGAAAAGTGCTGATTCTTAGCCTAATTTGAATAAATGACTTTTGATTTCGATTTTCTCACTGGGCCACCAATGCTCTAGCTCATAGCAACCTTATTGAAATAACTAACTGCGCCCAGCGGTTTCACCCGCATAAGTTTCGATCCCGTGGGAATATCGAGATAAAAAGTATCATTTATGTTAATCCTGGTTATAAACCATCTGTGTGCTAAATTTCATCCAAATCGGTTCAGTCGTTTTGGCGTGAAAGAGTAACAAACATCCATCCATACAAACTTTCACAATATTAGTAGGATAATAAAAAGCACTGGGATTTTGACAGACTTGTCAATGGCAGGTACCTAACAGCAACCTTATTGCAACGACAATAAAGATCATTGTGCTTTTGACAGTCATGCAAAATCACAGTTAAAATAACTGAATGAATGAACTGTGTAGCCTTAATACACTGTCAAAAAATACATGAACCACAAGTTAACGCAATAGTCTTTATTGTTATTACAAACAGTTTTATAAACTTCGTCATTTACGAGTATTAACTATTAAATCTCTTCTCCAGCGTTTAACTTTGTTTTTGCACCAAAATTAACATTAAATTGTAATTAATTAGCTGGTTAAGTTGTGTTTATGTAAGTAAAGCGCCAAAGTTTCACAGTATCGGTGACTTAGCTAAGTTAAACATACAATTAATTATTACTTTGCGGACTTGTTCGTCAACTGGCGAGTGTCAAACTCGCGCGCCGCGCGAGTTGACACCTTCAGATTTTACATGTTTTTTTTGTCGTCAATTCGCTCGCACATAAAAAGTACAGTCAAATAAAATTAGATTGAAACTAATAACACTAAATAATTAGCTAATGCGCCGCCGCCTTGCCCGTGCTGGCTGCTTCGGTTTAAGAAAGATTTGAATTTCAATAAATCGTGAAAGTATTTTACGATTCATTTTGAAGATGAATGTTACTATACAGCAAGTTTATACACGATTTGGCAGTAAATCCTATCAGACATGTTTCATGTTTCTTGATAAAATGAAAAAAGAGCAGTATCGATTCGTAATTCGCTTTTTATGTTTGGATGGAAAAACATGCGACCTAATAAAAGTGAAGTTGGATGTTGTGTATGGGGGAGTCTTCGCCATCTATTACAACTGTGAGATGTTCGTTAAATGAATTCAAATGAGGTCGTACATCTGTTTTTTGATGAAAAGAGGCCAGGCCGCCCGAAAGATGTGGTTTCCGAAGAAATCGTAGAAAATTTCCATGACATGATTCTCACTGATCGCCAAACTAAAGTTCGCGAAGTAACAGAGTCTGTAGGCGTGTCATACAGAACGGTAATAAAGTTTTTAAGATAAGGAATTGAAGGAGAAACAGCTCCAGCTAGAATACAAATGTCGATGAGTTTGTGCTAAAGGAAGATCGGCAGATCACCCTTCATTAGCGTCTTCATGGACCAGTAGCTTTTCCAGGCGTTTAATTCGGCGATCGACTTCCCTTTCCTGCCGTTTTCGAAAGAAACTAACTGGCCCAGGTAGATATACTCATCGACATATGTATTTCTTGCTCATCTACTTCGACCCTACGCTTGTGCTGTTAGTCATAATATATTAGTAACTAATAATGTTATCACTAAGTAATAATTAGCCAAATGCTATACTTGTTGTCGACAACTATTTTTAGGTTCATTTTCATATACTTACCTACTTATTTTCATATTTTTATTTTAAATAATTTAGATGATATTATGCGAAATGCTTCACTGACAAATTGTGATATTGTTGACAGTTTTTGTTTTATTTGCTTAGTTTTAGTCAATTTACATAATATGTAATAGCCAAATTCTTGATTTATTGTTGATTTGCGGCATCTTTGATAATATTAGGTAAATAAACAGTTTTATATTATTGTCATGTTAATTTATATTAAATATCTATCTCAAAAACGATATTTGTTTTAGTTTAAAGTCAAGTCGTATAAAATGTCTTATACATTTAAAGTGGGTACCTATATTATACGCTTTATAAGACGTTTATGTAACTGACTGTACATAAATACATCATACTTTGACGGTCGAGCGAGTCGACGACAAAAGAAACAGGTTAAATCGGAAGGTGTCAATTCGCGCGCGGCTCGCGAGTTTGACACTCGCCAGTTGACGAACAAGTCACTTTGCGATATTGCTTTGAATTTGGGTGATATCTGAAGGCCAATTCCCGTAATTAAAAACGTTTAAAATCTAGTCGCAATGGCATCTCAGCGACAATCAATGTCAAAAACTTGTCAAAACTTTATGGAAATTAGAGGTATTTTTGACAGATTGACACTGATACCAGACTGTGAACGTTCTTAAAATTACGAGAATTGCCCCTCTGCTGTTAGTTTTTGAGGTTTCTTAATTGATTTTTGGTAAACTAAAGGTCGACTCTTGGGGGAGGCTTATGTCCAGCAGTAAACGGCTTTCGGCTAAAATTATGGTGTCATCAACTCCAGAACGCTACCTGCTACGATCCTTACTCCTTTTGCCTTTTGCTCTTTTTTGTGTCTAATTTGTTATCACCTTATTTTATCGTACTAATAAGAATTATACATAAAAATAAGAAAGCCCATTTATTTTGTATATTTCTTAAGTCATCTCAGTCCAGTCCAGTCAGTCTTCTAGTTGTCATTCATTAATAAATTGTACCAACTCACTCGCCGAGGGAGGAAGACCTGGAGTCCTGAAATACAGCGCTGCCCTACTTTAGGCTCCAGTCCACTCCATTTATTCTAATAATGTCAGTACTGTGTATAGATTAGTGTGGAAAATAAATTAATTTTTACTTTTACTTTTTACTTTCATTGACTGCCACCGCGGTCACATGGTGTCCGCCAACAATAGATTTTCTATTGTGTCTGTTGTCTGACAGTCAACGTGTTAAATACTACAACTTGTTGAGTTTCTTATCCTTTGCGACCATTTAAAAAACCACCAAAAACAACACGAAACACCATTTCTCACACGAGCTTTCATGTCTTCAACAAAAACAACCTAACACAAGTTATTTTGTGTAACAACACAACTTTTACACTTTCCAGGCGTCGCCTATTATCCCGATGACTTACCCAGCTAAGAATAATGTAGCAAGTTACGAACGCAAGGCTTCCCATTAAAAGTTCAGTGCCGACACTACAGAAAGCACAAACTTAATTATGTCGAGTAGAAAATTTATAAGACACCACTAATTTCCTTTAAAATTTTCTTTGGTTAAGTTAAAGTGTCACAGTTATCTAATTAAGCTTTGTTGGGAATGTTAGTGGATTTTTGTGTTTCAATCTGTGACTGATTAAGATGTCCTTGAAAATCCTTGAAACTTGATTGTGGTGTCATTTCAATTTCCGTGAGTAACATCGTCGCCGTCTCTCTCGCAGAGAGGAGGCGACGACGACGTACGGCGTCCCATAGGTATGTACTACGCTTTGGAATGGGCATCTATCTTCATATTTTTCTGACTAACCGACTCCTTGACAACTCAAAAGTAAATGGTTTATTTGAGATAAAAGCTTTGAGTTCCAGTTTGAGTTCGCATAGTCAAAAACTTAAACACAAGATGACAGAACAAAACACGTGTCCTAACAAACTCACCTACACATATTTGAACTCCCCAACAATCACATGGAAATCGCTTTAACAAAACTTTAAGCAAAACAAACATATTACTCATCCAACCACACATTTCCGGGGAATAAAAAAATATTTTCAACATTTCTGTCTCCATAAAAAATACGAGTATCATAGGGATAAAAATACGAGACGTCACAATATAAATCTTCGTTAGGCCTTGATAAGTGCGCCTTACGCCCCTCGGGTCTTATAACAATGGATACCATAACTTACATCTTAACTTCTTGACAAATTTTGCCCATTTAGACCACTTTAGTGGGCTCCCTATTCCATTTATGGTAAACGCCGTCTTACAATAAAAGGGACGGTTTGAGCGGTTTCATAATTTTGTATTGAAAAAGGGAAGTGTTGAGGGAAAATGTAGGAAATTGAATGGATTCATTCGCCGGATTGTTATTTGTGTATTACCTGAAAGAAAACGATTCAAACATTTAGTCAGTGTCTTCAAGAAATTATGTTAAATTATAACTAAAAGCGTTTATTTGGGTATATCTTGTGTTGTGTACAAGTAATTTTTCACCATATGATGGCGTCCTAACCAAAAGCGATTGTCGCATGAGTAGTACACGATCAATCAAGTCGCGTTTACACGTCATACTTCAGACAATTGGTCGCGTACTCGCGCGGCGGTCGCGGGTTGCCCGTGAAAACTTGCGTGGACTGAGCTGTCAGTGTCATCCCACTGATGCTGGGGATTGAAAAAGCATTACATTTGGCAGAGAGTGACAGAAGTGATTAGACGTAAGGGATTTTAGTCAGTATTTTCAGATTCTATTTTGTTACAGATTTTGTTCACCATTTAGGTACAACTTACTAAACTTTACTTGTTCTTTTTCTTAAACACGATTTGTAATACAACAATATTTCTTCAGATAAAACTTCATACAATAAGCACTCACTTTTCAATGCTTAACTGAAACATTAATCAAAACTAAACAGCTTCTACACGCGCTGTCTTTCAATGACTCACTTATCTTTATCACTCATTTGAAACATCCGTATTCTAATTCACACATTTACCGCTGTTAATGTCAGATTGTGCTTTATGGCTTTATAATTATAGTCCTGTTTCGCTCACTTCCTTTTTCATGGGTACAGAGAAGGAAGGAAGCGTTGAGGTGTATTAAATGGGTGAATGTTACACAGGGTGGCAGGGACATCGACGCGCAACTGTAACCATGAATTCAGCACATGATTCTACGCCTAGCGTGAAAAAAAATTGCTGTTACATACTGTCATTCGTGGATCTTTGACTGTCAAAGTCAAAGTCAAATCATTTATTTCAAATAGGCACATAAAAGGCACTTTTGAACGTCAAAAATAAAATAAAAACAAAATTGATTCTAGTCGCCCCTTCCAAAAGGTAGTTTTCGTATGGAGAAGAATAGGCAAGAAACTCCACCGTTACTCTTTTAAACTGTTTTACAATATTTTGCATACATTATTTATATAATTATATGTGAAGACGATGCACCTAAAAATAAAATTACTATACCACAATAGGTAAAAGAATTAAAATGGATAAATGAAACCATGATATATAGATTAATTATGTGATAGATACATGGTGCTCACACATTCACAAACATTCCAAAATGCTAAATAAATAAATAAGGAGTAATAAATCCGGGTGTGACCCCAAGTAATTACAGAATGTAAATCAATGTAAAAGAAAAAAAAACATAAGAATAAATTATATACAATTACATTAGCAACCAGTTTGATTTAGTCGTTACGAGTAGTCAGAAGCCCGAAAGTCCGACAACCTGTCTTACCAAGGGGTAATATATTACCCAGTAACTGTTTTGTAGAAGTCAGATAGGCAGTCGCTCCATGTAAAATACTGGTAATACTGGGCTTCCAGTCTAACCGGGTGCAGCTGAACACCAGTATTTTACATGGAGTGACTATCTATCTGACGTATGTATGAGCACGTAATAAGTCAAAATTTTGTCACAAAGACAAAGAAATGGTGATAAAAACGAATAACTTTTTAAAAGACTAGAATGCAAACATTCTCAAAAATACGGGAATTGCTCCTCAGGAAAGTAGGTAATGAATGAATGAATGAATTGCACCGATCCCAGCGTGGTTTGACCAGACTCGATTAATCGAATGAACCCCAAGATTCGCACTAGCTCCCGCAGCCTCAAGCTCATGGTGCTACAGTGACCATTGCATATCTAGAAGTAGACCGGGGGGCGCGGTTTTTGTAAGGAAGACGTGCCCGTAGGAAAGGGTAGGAATTAAGAGCCTACCGGATATGCATCCTAGTGTAAGCCTTGGATTAGTGGAGAGATGGGTGATATTTGTCTATGGATGGGCATCTTTTAAAGACTACGCGGCCAGGTGCTTCAGGTCGAGCTTCACCCGTGAATCTTTTGGCGAGGTTCTACTGCTTTCTCGGTTCTTTTGTATGTCCTTGCTCTGCTGTGTTATGTTGTGTTGGATGTTACTGTTTTCGATGTCTTCGTCGGAGTTCTTGCTACTATCCGTTTCCGGTTATTTGTATATTTCACTAGCAGCAATCTTGATCTTGTGTTTGTCTTCAGCCGTATTCATCCAGAAATCGATTCCCTTGTCGAAGTACTTCATATCCTGTTTTAGGTGGTCGTTCCACGTGTAGATAGGTCGACCGACCTTCTTGGTTTTGGCCTTGTACTCCATTGCTGCATGCAACAGATGTGGTGCGCGGCGCCTGTAGACATGTGCGAGGTAGCACATCCTGTGGTTCTTGTTGCGTTTGTTTACGGTTTATTCCTGGAGTGGTTTATCAAATCTCTCATGATAACTCGCTCATATTTTCTGAGTCTGGACCTGTTAGCTTTGGTAAGTGCCGATACTTTCAGACCATGTATCATGCACGGACGATCACCATTCGATACATGAGTCTGGCTAATTTCCAGTCCATATTTGAGTGTTTTATGAATGGTAGTAACGATTTGGCGTTTTTTGTGGCCTGTTTGCAACGTTTTTTAATAGTGCATTGTCTGCTTAATGTAGATGTTGTAAGTGTACCTAGGTATTTAATCTCATCACATGTCGGTAAGCCTATTCCATTAAGGGTCACGTATGTCGTTTTCTGTGTAGCTATGGGGTCCCTAATTAGTATTTTTGTTTTTGTTTCGTTTACTTGGAAGCCTACACTATCTAATACGGGTTTAATATCGTATAAGATATCTTCTAGCTCTTCTAGGTCATCTGTAATGAAGATAAGGTCGTCTGCAAATGATAGTACCAGCATCTGCATGCGTTTCGCTGGGGGGTTTTTGACCAGTCCACTGAGGCAGGCCCTGCATGCTTTTTGTTCCTCGTGATATTTAACCTTTTGCAGTGTTGCCTGGCATTCATTTACGCGATTATGCCTATTTGGATTATCTGGTTGCCTGCTTTGTAAGGATTTAGCCTTTTGCAGGTTAGCAAGAGCTAGTCGATGATCTCTGGAGGGAACTGGCTGTAGAATTAAAGTTTCCTGGGCAGCCGCTTTTAATACTTCCGTTATGGTATTCCGGAGTATTTCGATGTTTTCGTCCGTTGAGATGATTCCTATATTTTTTAGCTTTTTTGTTATGCAATCTTGGTATTTTGTTTTGGTGAACTTGCTATTGAGGGCGGCATAATAGCATTGTTTATAGTTGAAATCCTTAGCCACTATTGTTGCCTCCTTCGCGGGTAGCTGTTGCCATTGTGTGTTATTGTGCTTTGTATTTTCTTTTTTGTTTGAAATTCGGTTTGTCCTTAGCAAACCCCAGATTATTTTATGGTCGGATATGCACCTAGCGGCCCTTTCACCTTTAATAAATTCGAAGAGTTTTTCTGTAGCGTGTGGCGTTATAATGTGATCCAATAGGGACTTTTGAGTGCCCTTTGACCATGTTATACTGCATGATGATCTCGCTTTTGTCGTTTCTATTTGCAGTTTTTCCCTGTTGGCTATATCCATTAACATTTCCCCGTTGCAGTTGGAGAAGTCATGGAGAAGATTTTGCTGAATCAGCCCTTTGCGTTGGTAATTTTGTGTATCATGGCGACCAATATGTGCGTTAAAGTCGCCAAGAATCATTAACGTACATTTCCTTGGTTTTTGTCTGATCAAGTTTAGTAAGCCTGTGAAGGAGCTGTTTGCTAATGATGTACGACTGTTGATGTGAGAGTTAATTATATACAGAGGAGCTGGCGTGTCATTTCCCCTGTCGACTTTAAGAGTAGCTGACATTGCGTCTGTATCCTTTTTTCTGTTAACTAATTCAATTTGGGCATCTTTTCTGATCAAAATTGCCAGCCCCCGGTGTGTCTTAATAATAATAATAATCTTTATTACATAAAGTGGTTACAATTTGTGTGTCTTACCTGTGGCTCCATAGTGGTGCCATTCGTAGTGTGTGGAGTTGTATGCTCCCGAGTTCATCCCTGTTTCTTGTATGCAGGCTACATGGATCCCTCTGAGTGAAAGTTCGGCGTCTATTTTATCTTTTTTTGCCGGTTTTGAGGCCCCACGGACGTTCCAGGTAACACGCAATTCTGGGCAAGTGTATTTTATTGCGGTAGACGGCTGGTTTCTTAGTATTGTGAATCCATTGACATCTGCGACTACGTCTGATAACGGTGTATATAATGTTACTTGTTGTTCATACTGTGTTAATAAGCCAGTCAATTGGGTGTTGTTAGTTTGAGACTGGGGTTTCGAGGGTTGTCCGTTAATTAAAGGCTTAATATGTTGTCATGTTTTGGCATTGGTTGATTCGTCGTCGGTCATGACCCAATTATCATAGTGCCGGTCCTTGTAGAGGACATGTATGTTGCCGGGTACTGGTTCACCTGTAGGTGAATACACCAGTGTGTTTCTTGTATCCATGTGCACATGCACATTAACTAGATAGAACTCAGACGCGGCGATTATGATTTCCTCTGCGCCCCAGAACGCCTTGTTAAACTGCATGGTTATGTTATTTGTTATCCTTTGCTCCTGGGAGAGACCGCTGTTAGGAAGGAACTCTTGTATATTATTTAGAAGTGCTAGGAGAATTCTGTCGTCATATCGGTGCTCCAATACATATGAAGCTAAATCGTGACGGACAGACATGTGGTCGAAAGTTAAACCCATTATACTATTTATTTGATGGGCTAAAGCCCTAAACAGACAGTTCCCATCTTTTGCCATGCGCACAATTTTGGCCATTGTTTTGATGTTTTAGTAGAACTTTTCGTCACATGTGCGGCTTTGTGCTAAGAAAACAATAGAGAGAGCGTACTGTCTGAAATTTATGAGCTTCGCTCTTTATTGATTTTTGGAACTATACCCTGTTATGCAAGCATAAGGGTTCGGGGTAGTGTTATTTGTTTACTTTTTTTGTTCTGTTGCGGATGTCGTATAACTCGCGTGGTCATACAAACTTGATTTACAAGTTACGAAATTGTTACCTTATTTAAGACAGTTTTGGTAATTTAGCACACACTAACCAACTTATCGGTAAGCAGAAACTTGCTGGTAATGTCTTCCTGAACTTACAATCAGCTCTTTTTTTTTTTTTTTTTAGGTAGGGAAATCATCAAATGACCCCTCCCGCTCTGGGTGGAGCGGAAGGGAGTGTCAGACTCTTACTGACTAAAACCCACCCGTGTTCCTTCCTTAGCCCTTTATGTTCCAGGGCAGCGGTAACCCTTTCGGACGATCCCGCTACCCCGAATATCGTGTCCTGCGTGTCCTGTCAGCTGCACGTTACAGGAACTGATGGACGTCGGTGATGGAGCCAAACAAGTAGCCGAATTCTGGGCCGAGTCCATTTAGATTGCCATCGATACGCTAAGATGAAGACTGAAATAGCAAGTTTTAAAAATAAACGCCAATTTAATATATAATTTCATCTATATCAATAGAAATAAATGAAATTGAAGTGTCTGTATGTAACATAAAAATAACAGCTTTTTACTAAATGTATATGAAATGATATACGGTACTTAAGTATAACAAAAAAACTTTATTTTTTGTCTGTGTCTGTTCCATATAATCTCCGAAACGGCTGGACCGATTTTGACAGGACTTTCATTGGCAGATAGCTGATGATAAAAGGAGTGACAAAGACTAGCTACTTTTTGTCCCGGGATAATATCCGACATCTACTCGTGCGAAGCTTCGGGCAGAAGCAAGTTTTACAAATAAACAGACGCTAATGAACAAACTACGACGAATTTCAAGTTAAATAAATAGACTTAACTTTAAATTAACTCGACGTCTATTTTCAACTATTTTGTTACGGATTCAGCGGATTAACAAATCTATCCACAAACCGTTCTAAAGTTGAGACATCACTGTCTCTAGAATAATAAATTGCTCGAGTTGTAGCGCTCCCGAAACGGCCGAAGCCCTCCTGAGGGCAATTCGGGGAAAGAGATACTATTATAAAGAACTTTTCACACAATACAAAGCTTTGCTGTGTCACTACAAAGTCACGGAAAATATTAAATGGTTATTCTTCTTTCAAAAGAGGGACATAATTCATTCCGAGAAAATTATTCCTTTATGAATAGAAATCCGTCGGGTGTTTGTGATGTCAGAAATCTGAAATGAAACAATTAATAAAAAGGAAAACTTAAAAGTTCTAGTTTAATTTTGAATTCTGTGATATTTACATAAAACTGGAAATTATTTCAAATCAATCCGCCGAGCCTTTTCTTAACTATATTGGGGTCGGCTTCCAGTCTAACCAGATGCAGCTGAATACCAGTATTTTACACGGAGCGACTGCCTATCTGACTTTCACAATAATAATGCCCCTTGGTAAGACAGATGTTTGTCAGACTTTCGGGGTTTTGACTACTCGTAACGACTGTCAAAGATTTCCGAGGCACGCCGCTATGCCTCGGAGAGCACGTAAAGCCGTTAGTTCGGTATCGTAAAACGGGGTGAATCGGGATGCAGGGGTGAATCGGGATGCAGGGGTGAATCGGGATGCAGGGGTGAATCGGGATGCAGGGGTGAATCGGGATGCAGGGGTGAATCGGGATGCAGGGGTGAATCGGGATGCAGGGGTGAATCGGGATGCAGGGGTGAATCGGGATGCAGGGGTGAATCGGGATGCAGGGGTGAATCGGGATGCAGGGGTGAATCGGGATGCAGGGGTGAATCGGGGGGGTGCCAGGGCAGAAAACCTCCACGTGTGCCTGGGGACTGGAGTTCCCTTCTGGATACGTCCGGGGGGAAGACCAGTTTTCGGGCCGGTGCATCCTGGGGTGCGGGCAGCTATTTCTCAGTGGGATTTTTTCCCAATGAGATCTCGCTGCCCGCATGCTAATGTTCTGCCAAGAGGAACGCTCCACACAAGCCGCTATGAGGAGCAGAGCGGCTACTGTGTGGAGTAAGAGCGGGCCTGGTGTGCACTTACCCTGCCGCCGGGCAGGCAGGAGGGGATAACCCCCCCCTCCTGCCACCGTTAATATCGTAGCCCCGAAGATTGTCAAGGTCATGTCTCTGACTTTTGACGGGGGTCGAGGGTCTTGGCTTAACCGCCCGGACCGCGAGGAAGATTAACCTCTATAAAAAATTCCCCAAACCTCCAAGCGGCGGCGCACCGTGAGGGAGGTAGTAAGCTTGGCTAATGGGTAGCTTGATTTAGTCACTAGTGCGAACCACTTAAATTTGAGCAGGTAAACAAAGTTTTATACTCGTGGGAACAAAATGGAAAAATTCTTAAAAACCAAAAACCCAATCGACGAAGTGAGGAGTGATGCGGTGTCGGAGTCCGACGCTGCATCTGGAGGAGCGAGCACGGGAGGCTCAGTGAGCCCTCGCCGTGACCAGAAGACGGCCGCTGCCAAGAGAAAGGCACAGAGCAAGCGGCCAAGGTCAGTGGACGGCCAGGGGTCGTCCTCTGACTGGGAGCTGGCTTCGGCCAGAAAAATCCCGACCAGCAGGCGGGGAGGAGCCCGAGAGCGAGGCGTAGGGAGGGGGCTCACTGCTCGGGAGGCGGCGGAGAAAGCGGAGGAGCCCGCAAAGAAGGGGGGTTCTGGTCGCGCGGTCGCATCAGATACCTCAAGCGACGAGGCGGCTGAGGTAGGCGGCCCTGATGCGGACTGCAAAGTGAGGTTTGCGGCGGTCGTGGAGGCCGCGATCCGGGACGTGGCCCTGAAGAAGTTACAGACTTCGAAAAACAGGGCCATAGTCTCGGCCAAGGCCTCCATCTTGGCGGCAGCGGAGGCCATCCACTTCGGGCCTCCGCCGGACGGCATGTCCGAAATGCGGGCGGAGGTGGCCCGCTTGACGGCTGCCATGGAGCTTCTCCGAAAGGAGAATGAGGAGCTCCGAGCGGACCTGGCTGGGATGCGAGCGGCCGGCACAGCGCAGAACATCCCACCACCAAGCCAGCCCGTGCCGGTGGAGAACCAGGTCCTGAACCTGGTTCGGCAGGAGCTGGCGACCTTCCAGGCGCGGTTCGCCGTCCTGGAGGGTATTGTTCTGCGCCCTCCCTTGGCGGGTAGGACGGCCCCAGGGCCTAAGGCGGCCTCGTACGCGGCCGCGGCCGCCCCTAAACCCGGGCCGTCTGGCCGGGCCCAGGCGCCGGCCAAACCGGCGTCGGCTAGAGGAGCCCCGGCGCCGGCGAAACCGACGTTGGCTGGCGGAGCCTCGGCGCCGGCAAAATCGGCGCCTGCCGCCAAATCCGCGGCTCCGGCCCACAAAAAGGGCAGAACGGCTGGGGAGGGGAAGGCCCCAGAGCCTACGCCTCCCCCAACCAAATCTCCCACGACCAACGCCGAGTGGCAGGTGGTCGGGGAGAAAAAGAAGGCGGCCAAGGCGGCCAGGAAAAAGGCGCAGAGGAGGCGCCGCAAGGAGCGAGCCGTTGCGGCTAGGCTTCGCCCCCCTAAGACCGCGGCTGTAGTCATTACGCTACAGCCGGACGCGGTCAAGAGGGGGGTGACCTACGGCGAGGTGCTCGCCAAAGCGAGAGCGACGGTGGATCTCCAGGAGCTGGGGATCACCGGAGGCCTCCGGCATAGGGTGACCGCCACTGGTGCCCGCATGCTGGAGGTCCCCGGTGCGACGAGTGGCCCCACCGCTGACGCCCTGGCTGAAAAGCTAAGGGCGTCCCTCAATGCGGACGAGGCTCGAGTCTCCAGGCCCGTCAAGTGCGCGGATATGCGCATTGTGGGCCTGGATGACTCGGTGACGGGGGCCGAGGTGGTAGCCGCCGTCGTCAGGACGGGCGGGTGTCTGACCGACCAGGTGAAGGCGGGCACCCTACGTCCTGACTTCACGGGTATGCGAACCATAACGGTTAGCTGTCCCGTGACGGCGGCGAGGAAGATAGTGGAGGGCGGAAGGCTCCTGGTGGGCTGGGTGTCAGCGCAGGTCAAGCTGCTGGAGCCCAGACCTCTAAGGTGCTATCGATGCCTCGTGGGGCACCACGTGAGCGTCCAGTGCACCTTAGAGGACCGCAGCACTCTGTGCTTCCGCTGCGGCAAGCCCGGACATACGGCCGGCTCGTGCAACGCCGCGCCGCACTGCGTCGCATGTGCGGCTGCTGGCAAGCCGGCCGATCACCGGGCGGGGAGCAAGTCCTGCGCTCCACCCGCCGAAGCCAGGAGGAAAGGCAGGCCCTCCGCCGTCGTCGCCACCACCACCGTCGCCGCCACTGTCGCCGCCACCGCCACCGCCGCCGCCGCCGCCGCCACCACTGCCGAGGGGGCCCGGGGGGGGGCTGAAATGGAGGAGTAATAACTCCTCCACTACGCCTTCTCCAGGCGAACATCAACCACTGCGCCTGCGCTCAGGACCTGTTGCTCCAGAGCATGGCGCAGTGGTCGATTAACATCGCCGTGGTCGCTGAGCCGTACTTTGTCCCGCCCAGGGATGACTGGGTGGAGGACCTGAACGGCTCAGTGGCCATAATTTCGTCAGCCGCCGCCGGTACCCCGTCCCTCGAAGGTGTCACGAGGGGACAGGGGTGCGTAGCAGCACGGTTCGGAGAGATTGTAGTAGTGGGAGTATACTTCTCTCCGAGCCGAACTCTCGCCGAGTTCCAGAACTCTTTAACAGAGTTGAGTGTCGTCGTCGCCAGAAACCACGCCTTCTCCGTGCTAGTGCTCGGGGACTTCAACGCCAAGAATTTGGCCTGGGGTTCCCGTTGCACGGATGTGCGGGGCAGGATGGTGGAGGACTGGGCTCTGGAAACAGGCCTGGTCGTCCTAAATCGGGGTTCTGTTCCTACGTGTGTGCGGATGCGGGGCGAGTCGGTAGTGGACATCTCGTTCGCCAGCCCCGCTCTGTCGCAACGTGTCATTGACTGGCGCGTCATGGAGGAGGTGGAGACATACTCCGATCATCGGTATATCCGGTTTGATGTCTCCACCCAGACCTCTAGCGCGCTGGTCCAACAGGCCCCGAGTGGTCCACGGTGGGCGCTGAAGCAGCTGGACCGGGAGCTTCTCCTGGAAGCCTCGATCGTGCAGGCCTGGGTGTTTTCACCGGACAGGCCTGCTGACATTGACGATGAGGCGGAGTGGTTCCGGGAGGCCATGTCCGAGATCTGTGACGTGGCAATGCCCCGAGTCCGGCCAGGACGCGCCCGACGTCAGGTGTACTGGTGGTCGCAGGAGGTTGGGGCGCTACGCAAGGCGTGCGTCGACGCGCGACATCGGTACACCAGGCACCGCAGGCTCCGCATCCGCCCTCCGGATGCGGAAGCCACGGAGGTGGAGCTGTACGAGGGGTACAGAGCGGCGAAGACCACCCTCCAAGAGGCTGTCAAGCGGGCCAAGGATACGGCCCGCGAGGAGATGTTGGAGACTCTGAACCGAGATCCATGGGGGCGCCCTTACAGAATGGTGCGGAATAAACTCCGCACCTGGGCCCCCCCGCTGACGCAGAGTCTCCGACCCCAGCTGGTGGAGGAAGTGGTGAGCGCTCTGTTCCCTTCACGGGGGGAGAATACTCCCCCGCCTATGGCTCCGCCACTTGCGGTGCCCGAAGCGGACCACACCGACGACGACGACGACACCCCTGAAGTGACCGGGGTAGATCTGAGAGCGGCGGTAGGCAGGCTGAAGGCCAAAAATACCGCCCCGGGACCCGACGGCTTGCCGGGTAAAGCCTGGGTCCTGGCCTCGAGGGCTCTCGGGCCTCGACTGGAGGCGCTCTTAAGCGCATGCATGGAGAGAGGCCAGTTTCCACTCCGTTGGAAGACGGGGAAGCTGGTCCTCATTCAGAAGCCAGGGCGCCCTGCGGACTCTCCGTCCGCATACCGGCCCATAGTGCTGCTCGACGAGGTCGGCAAGCTCTTTGAGAGAGTGATTGCGGGCCGCCTCGTCGGGCACCTGGTGAGGACGGGGCCGGATCTTGCGGAGTGCCAGTTTGGCTTCCGCAAGGGGCGCTCGACGGTGGACGCCATCATGCGCGTGAGAGCCCTCACGACGGGGGACGCGGTGTCCCGGGGTGGGGTGGTCGTGGCGGTGTCACTCGACATCGCCAACGCGTTCAACACCCTGCCCTGGAGCTGCATAGGGGAGGCACTCCGGTATCACCGGGTGCCGACTTACCTCCGTCGAATAGTCGGGGCGTATTTGACGGACAGAGCCGTCATCTACCCCGGTCGCGACGGGAACTGGAACCGGCGAGAGATGTCGTGCGGTGTCCCACAGGGATCGGTTCTGGGGCCGCTCCTGTGGGACATCGGTTACGACTGGGTGCTGCGGGCCGACCTCCCTGATGGCGTCAGCGTAGTTTGCTACGCTGACGACACGCTGGTCCTGCCGCAGGGGAGGTCGCATCAGGCGGCGGCCGACGCGATGACACGCGGGGTTGCGATAGTCGTGGAAAGGATCCGGCAGTTGGGTCTCGAGGTGGCATTGCACAAGTCCGAGGCCATGTCCTTTCATGGGCCCCGGTACGGGCCACCTTCGGGATCCCAACTGATGGTAGGAGGGGTTCACATCGGCGTCGAGACAACGATGAGATACCTGGGTCTCGTCCTCGACAGCCGGTGGAACTTCGTCGAGCATTTCCGACGTTTGGCCCCCAAACTGGAACGGGGCGGGGCCGCCTTAAAGCGGCTCCTGCCCAACCTTAGGGGGCCAAACGCCTCCTGCCGGAGGCTTTACGCGGGGGTCGTGCGGTCCATGGCCCTTTATGGGGCCCCGGTATGGGCGCGTTCACTGCGGCTTCGAGCCGCACACTACCTGAACGCGCCCCAAAAGGTGGTAGCCATAAGGCTTATCCGGGGATACCGCACGATCTCGGGCGAGGCAGCAAGCCTCCTTGCCGGACTGCCACCATGGGATCTGGAGGCGATAGTCCTCGCGCGCCTGTATGACTGGCGCGCGGAGGCACTACGTCGGGGGGAAACTCTGCACCCGCGGCAAATCGCTGCGGAGCGGACGGACCTCCGGCGCGGTCTCATGGTGGAATGGAAGGCGCGACTATCGCAACCCAGCGCAGGGCACGCCACGATAGCGGCGGTAAGACCCCTCTTTGAGGAGTGGCTAGAGAGGCGTCACGGCGCTCTCACCTACCGCCTGACGCAGGTCCTCTCCGGACACGGATGTTTCGGGAGGTTCCTGCACATAATCAGGCGGGAGGAGACGCCCGGGTGTCATCACTGCGAGGATCGCCCAGAGGACACGGTGGAGCACACGGTGGA
This sequence comes from Apamea epomidion, assembly GCA_947507525.1. Taxonomy (NCBI): domain Eukaryota; kingdom Metazoa; phylum Arthropoda; class Insecta; order Lepidoptera; family Noctuidae; genus Apamea; species Apamea epomidion. The sequence continues at coordinate 6,819,627 of OX382238.1, read as the reverse complement.
GGTCTGCCCCGCTTGGGCAGAGCACCGCCGTGTCCTCGTAGAGGCGATCGGCAGCGGCGGCGACCTCTCGCGCCCGGCCCTGGTGCAAGCCATGGTCCGGGGCGAGAGGGAGTGGGAGGCGGTCACCTCCTTCTGCGAAGCAGTCATGCTAGCGAAGGAGGTGGCGGGATGGGCGAGGGAAAGATCCTCACGCCTCAGCCGCCGAGGAAGACGCTCCGGGCGTCGGTAGCCGCGTGACGACTCCCGGCCACCGTAGGCGCGGGCCTGCGGGCGGAGAGCAATGGGTAGCTCTCCGTCCGATCAGGACCAGGCCCGTGCCGGACGGCGTGTATGTGTTCCACGCGCGCCTCAAAGAGATGTCAGCGTAGTTGACGGGGCCCGACAGGGCCGAAGCCTGCCGGGGTAGCGGGATTGTCCGAAAGGGTTACCGCTGCCCTGGTACGTAAAGGGCTAAGGAAGGAACACGGGTGGGTTTTAGTCAGTAAGAGTCTGACACTCCCTTCTGCTCCACCCAGAGCGGGAGGAGTCATTTGATGATTTCCCATCCTGAAGAAAAAAAAAAAAAGGGGGTGAATCGGGATGCAGGGGTGAATCGGGACGTAACTTTAAAATGGATTTTAACGTTGAAATACCATTAGTTGGCTGTTAACAAGGACACTTAATCTTTCATTAAAAAACAGTAAACACACTTTTGTCTTGTCTGGCAACAAACTATATTATTTCAACGTTAAAATCCGTTTTAAACTTTCGTCCCGATTTACCCCTGCATCCCGATTCACCCCGTTTTACGGTACGTAAAGATGGTCACCCATCCACGGACCGACAGCGGCAAGCGTGGCTTAACCTGATCAATCGACCCATTTGGCATTTATTACTTAGCCAGTTGTGCTTTGCTACACGCTTGAGGATTCGTACACCGCCACGCTTCCCGCCCCGCGTCTCTATGAACAACGTCTTATATTGCCATACGTTTGTGTTTACGCGCGCGATGATAAGTGCCGCTTGACACGCCGCCGCTGCGTAAACAGAAAATCGTACGACGCGCCGCGAGACGCCACGCCGCACGCGACGCGCGACGCCCCGCGTCTCCGTAAATGAGGCCTTAGCCGTAACCATAAGTTACAATACACTTGAGTCTTCACACCCAAACCGCGTGGCTGGCTCCCATGTTATCGCACAACAGTTTGGATTTTTCTCAGTTCCCTATTATTTTTCCTTCATAAAAAAAAAACTCATGGAAATTCTATATTTTCACTAGATCATTCTTTCCTTTAATGTAGGCATAAGATATTGGCTATCTTCCAATATGAAAAATATTTAGACCGCCTACAGATTTGACGAAAAAACGCTCTTGAATTGTAATGAAAATAGGGCAGTAGCCAATACAAATAGAATAGTTGATATTAAATAACAAAGGCTTTTCACGTATTTGTTTATCTCTTAGTCGAGTCAATAATGTGGCTTTTTATAAACCATTTTCGTACTCATTCACGTGTTGTGATATTTATTTTACGTTAGCGAAGGACGATCGGAAATCATTGTTAGAAATCTATTACTTCTATTTTCCAATAGGTATTAGTTTCCTACGCAAACATACGAAATGTTATTTATAGTTTATTCCTCTAAAAGAATAATATTGGTTTTGTTATTTAATATCACAATGCTTACAATTAATAACATATTGGGTACGTACGGAGAATTGAATAGGTATGGTGAATTTGGCAAATGTTTCTGATTGTTAAAATGGGTCGAAGTTAACATTTTTATTTATTTTGTTCTTTCTTGCGTACTTTATTATCATTAAAGGTATGAAATAAATCTGATTTATATCATAATATCGTAAGAATTAAACGTCTCATACTCGAAGCAATGTAGATCGAAGGAGCTAAAATTACTTTCAATTTTTAGGAATAAAAACTATGATGGCTAAGTGCTCTTGAAAATGAATAAAAACTGAAAACGAATACGTTTTTATTTCTATTTTATTTAAATAAATTGTGAATATTAGAAATATAATTAATCATGAATTTCAAATTATTTCTATATACCTACACTAAGGGCCAATTTATCCATAGCCAGATAACTTTTATTCGAGGAATAAAATTGACGTTTGGAAGTTTTTGTATGAAATAACTGTCAAAATATCAAAATTATTCCTCGAATAAAGTTATCAGATGATTGAAAAATCAGCCTTTAATATTGTAACGAAGTCCATAAGAGATATTTTTTCGTGCTCTTTGAGTGAATTCGCAACGGTTTTATTAAATGTGGTAAGGTATTATATTATTTTTTGTTAGGTATGTTAGGTTAGATAAGTTGTTTTTTAAGTTGATAACTACACTGTCGCATTAGGGTAAGGCCTGTAAAAATAGTTGTAAGGATGATAAATAAATAAATAAAATAAACGCGAAAGTAACTATGTCTGTCTATTTTCATGTCAACAATTTCGCATGCAATTTATACATAGCCAGTCTATCCACATAATAAAATCCGAAATTCGATCGCCACGCAGGCGGAGCCGCGAGCAAAAGCTGAAAAAAAGAAAAAAAAGTAAAATACAGTAGCAACAGCAGCAGTAGTGCAGTAGTATATAGCTTGAAGTTATATAACGGCTTACGAGTTGTAGGTCGTGGGTTTGAACCCAGACAGGGGCTTTACTTTCTGCAAATTATACCTCTGCTCTCAATACGGTAAATAAATGATAAATGATTTTATTTTGTAAGTAGGTTTGTACAAACACTTTTTCACGTCAATCATATTTTAAAACTAGTGAGGTCTACTAATGTGGTCGGCGTTTCCTATCTGACTAGTCTGAGAAGAAAGGCCGAAGCAAATTTAGAGGTCACAGTCTCTTTTAAAGTCCAGACATAATCTTGGTCAGATCATATGAAGACCATGTAGATTGATGGAAAACATCGTGAGTAGACATATAACGGCATATCCTAGAACCAAAAATTCGAAGACATGTGACATCTACCAACCCACACTGGGCCCGCGTTGCCCACTACCTCTCATTGCGAGGAGGCCTGTGTCCCACTAGTGGGAACATTATAGGCTGATTATGCTATAACAAAATACTTCATAGAAGAAAACCCACAACTTCATGTACATACGCCAGCACATCAAGCTACTACAATCTGTCAAATTTCTTTAGTAGATTTTCAACTTTATCGCTAAAGCATTAGGTTCAAAGTTTATTGGGAAAACTTGACATTTTCGGGTAGCTTGATGTGCCTAAAAAGTAAATCTTTTAAAAGAAAAGTAATTATTTCCAGAGACAAGCTCTCGTCTCTTTGGCTTGATACCGTGCAAATAAAGGTTAAAGAACTAATTATGTTGGGGAAGACATAAAAGTGGCTTTTATGTCTCTTACTATGACGTTATTTTCTCTTTGGATCATCCCAGGACTCGCATAGAAGACTTATTGGTTTCTTTATAAAGCTTTGATAAATTATCTTAGAAATACTTCAGAAGACGTAAAAGAATATTGCCAGAATTTATATTTTGATATTGCTTTAATTTGTGCTCGGTTGACGGTTAGAGGCTCGCTCCCTGTTACATGGGACTTAAACATACCTGACAAAATGTGGATGTTCTTGGATCTTCCACACATATCGGGTGGATCATAGCTATACACATTTTAAATTAAAATCGCTTTTCGCATCTGTCTGGGTGACCGCGTTTTTCTACTAAACTACGCCACAGATTTTGATGCGATTTTCACTATCAGTTAGAGAATTTATTTCGGGAGATTTGTGTGTAATCATGTTACGTATAGTATGTCACAATCATGTTAAACTATCACAAAATAAAGGAATCTCGATGTTTTCTCAAGTCACAGAAGCCGTACGAAGCATGGGCGGGTCGCTAGTTTTTCTATATTCTCAAGTCACACAAAAGGATCACATCAGACCATCGGAACAAGTCCTCCACACGGTGCCGCTCGATGGTTGCTTTTCTAGTGTACCGACTGCACTTCAATTTTCTACTATTCATTAATAGAATAGAAAACTTTTATTTCAGACAGGAGTCCATAGGGTTAGTAACAATTTTACTTAACTTCTAGTGTTAGTAGGTTACAGACACAGATGTATGTAAATACAATTAAAACTCAGCGTGGAGCTGCATCCACCTCCGCAACATCGGGGAATCCCACCGATCTGCGAACACACTGAGAATACACTGTCATCGGTGAAGGAAAACATCGTGAGGAAACATGGACTTATAATAATTAATTAAGTCTGAAATCGCCATTCCACCTGCGCAAACGAGCAAACGTGGTTATCAATGCATATGCCTCCTCTGTATGAGAAAAAGGCCTTTGCTGTGCCGTCGAACAAGAGTAGGCAGGTGTTATAATCTATACATACTTAGATATAATAAAATACTAACGAATAATTTTTGTTGTCCGTTTGTCTGTTTGTCTGGATATATGTTTGAGATTGGCGCAAAAACAGCTGAACAGAGGGCCAATTCTCGTAATTTTAAGAACGTTCACAGTCTGATCTCAGTCTCAATATGTCAAAATACTACTAATTTCCCTACATTTTGACAAGTTTTTGACATTTGTTTGTCGCTGAGATGACACTGCGACTAGATTTTGAACGTTTTAAGTTACGAGAATTGGCCTTCAGGTTTGGATGAAATTTGGCACACAGATAGTTCATAACCTGGATTAACACATAGGATAGTTTTAATCCTGGTAGTACGTACCCGTGGGATATATTCCGACATCCACGCGGGTAAAGCTGCAAGTAAAAGCTTTTGTTCATAAAACGCAGCACCAGAAACAAACAAAAACACATCGTACCATATGACCTCTTAAATTAAACTACCGAGAAAAATGCGGTTATAACCTGTTAATTATTCACATAACCGGTAAGCAAGTAGGCTATTAAAAGGTTTAAACTATCGCCATTCCTACACTAATGCCCTCTTAAATCTGACACGTTATTGCAGTCTCCGGGAACATTTCTGTGTGCTGTAATTTGGTACAGTCAGCTTAAAAAAATGTATATTAGATGAATGAATTTAAGAGAGAAGCTCAATCCATTCCATAACAAAAATAACTGATGTCACTTGGAAAGCTAAAATGCTGCCACGCTAAAATAGAATTGGGCTGGACACATCTGCCGCATGTCAGGCGACCAATGGGCCAAAGTTACGACCCAATGAGTCCCGGCAAGCCGAGACGGAGATAGCAGGATGAGCCTCCTTCAAAAAGAACTGGTCCTTAGCAGCTTTAAACAGAGAGAAGTGGAGCCTGTGATGTCCCACTGCAGGGCAAACGCCTCCCTACTCTCTGCATTTGCCCTGCAGTGGGACATCATAGGCTTTTAAAAATAATATAATCTTACATTATTTCCAAGTCTGGGTGAGTGTTAGGTTGTATTATTAACAAAATGATTGATGAAAACAAAAATATTTGCGACCGTAACAAGTGTGTAGTGTGTACAGAATTGTAATAATTAAAATCATGAATATGACGGCACAAGATCAGACATTGTAAAATAAAAGAGGTTTTTCCAATAGTAAGAAAAGAGAATGTAATTATAACTTACTTAATCAATTAATTTTACACACAGACAAATTAACAATAATTAAAAGCAAAACAACTAGTGCACCGCGCCACGCCTGAAGTCAGAATGCCCTCTCGCTGCCGTGCGGCCTCTTTTATACGCTAGGATTGGAGGTGGGAAGGCGACGTAGCGTGCTACGACGTAGCACGCACTAACTCCGCCCCATAGCGAGGAGGTGGGAGAATGACGCGGCTCGCTGCGACGTAGTGCGCTACGACGTAGCGCATCAACGACGCCGCTCGCCATCGCATGGCCCGATGCACGAGTTGTTTACAATGCGACGCCGACAAATACAACCCACTGAACTTAGAGTTCATAAACAGTGCAAACTTAATACACATATAACGTACCTCAATGTAACGAATTCCTCAATTTAACGAATTCTTCGTAACCCCCTAAAATTGTCCATAAGGGTCATTGTAAAATATACCTTTACATTGCGAAGATTTTTTGCGAAAAAAAAGTGTAAACCTCTAGTTAACGAATTTTGTCAACCCAAAACCTTTATATAACGTTCCCAATAGTATGTGATTCAGTCGCGACAGGTTTCGACACGTTTTTACCTCTTTATAACAAATTTTAGCCAACCTAACCTCAATATAATATACCTCAGTTTAACGAATTACTTGATATAACGAATATTTACTTGTTCCCTTCCGATTTGTTATATTGAGGTTGCACTGTAACTTGACTGACTATATCAATCAATAGGGTTATATGAACTAGCGCTTCCCCCCTAATTGTCTACAATCTTTGTTCCTTAATATTGTATGATTGTGTAGCCACAAAATTTATTACATACTAGTTTCTGCTCGCGACTTCGACTTCGTGTTTCGCGTCTTTCGTCGCGTCGCACCGTCTACCCGCGCGATTACTGCGTTTCCGCTTAGCGTTGTTTCTGACTTTTTTCTTTTTGCTCGGCTACTAAGGGTCCTAGCGCGATGTTAAATAGCCTTCCTAATGCATCTCATCCATGTTTAATGCAAATAAATATTATTTCTATTTCAATTTTTAACCCGCGACGCAAAAACGACGGGGTGTTATAAGTTTGACGTGTCTGTTTGTGTGTGTATGTCTGTCTGTGGCATTGTAGCTCCCGAACGGATGAACCGATTTTAATTTTGTTTTTTTTGTTTGAAAGGTGAATTTGTCAGGAGTGTTCTTAGCTATGTTTGATGAAAATCGGTCCGAGATGGCCGCCGCCACAATATGGCGGATTACTTATTTTTTCACAACTCCCTCAATATGGGTATCGAATGAAAGGGCTTGACTATTACACACACACTCTCACTCTCACTCTCTCTCTCACTCTTATACTATACACTATGATAAATTTCAAATCCAAGATGGCCGCCATCACAAAATGGCGAATTACAAAAAACCTAATTAAACACCAAATTACCTGAATCTTAAAACGCAAGAAAATATAAGAAATTAAATAATAAGGAGTCCCTTTATAAAACATGAAACAAAAAAATCAATTAAACATTTAAAAAACCCCCCAACACAAAATAAAAATAAAAATAGTATGAATGTAAAAAACTAAAACAATTTAAAAAAAAACTATTGTAAAAATAGCCACAAATAGAACAAAAAAGGTATAAACGTGAACCCTATAAAAAGAAAAAAATAACCTTTAAATTATGACGCTACGTAAGTACGTATGAAATGTTTTGATTATAGTTGTCCCGTCGGGGGACCATCCATGTTTTATGCAAATAAATATTATTTCTATTTTATAAATAATATTTCCGATCGGAATGGTCATTCCAGAGATTAGCGCGTTCAAATAAACAAACTTTTCAGCTTTATTATTAGTATGGATTGGGTATTTTATTGTAGCTACACGGACTGAGGCTGACCGATTACAAACCAGATTTAAAGTAGGAAAACATAGTAGCTCCTTTTAAGGCATTCTATGCTTCGACTTCTAATCTCTCATATCGCTATAAACTGTGTAAAAATATGACGATATATATCATGTCGTGATAATTATATTTGAGGGTTGACTGCCCAGGTTGCGCCAGGCGTAGGTAATTTTATAATCACCACGCGCGGCGCCTATTTTGAAGCAATTCTAATCTAATGCACTGGTTTTGCCATAATTGAGTTAATAAAAAAAAACGTAGATTAGAGAAAAACACACGGCAATATCAGTATTTTTTTTAAATTGATTTTGTGTGCGTAGGCTAAGTCCAGACATACATCGCTCTATGTTGATCTTGCAAATCAATATCAAAAACAAAGTTATCAAAATGGAATTAAAAGTCTGTTTTTGCCAAATCAGAACTAAACCACCCATGATCATCTGCCTAGCTTTTTCCTAACTATGTTGGGGTCGGCTTCCAGTCTAACTAGATGCAGCTGAATACCAGATTTTACATGGAGCGATTGCCTATCTGACCTCCACAACCCAGTTACTGGGTAATACGAGACACTTTGGCAAGACTGGTTGTCAGACTTTCGGGTTTCTGACGACCCGTAACAACTGTCAAAGATCCACGAATGACAGCCGGGACCAGCAGCTTAACGTGCTTTCCGAGGAACTAACTATACCACCACAAAACAAAACATGTTTGGTTTATGTTGTGCAAATACATATGTCCAAAGCGCTGAGCACAGAATCTAGTACAGTTCTCAATGCCGTTAATAAAATTCGTGACACCGAAAGTATCAGTTTCAAAGCTCAACTTTGGTCACGAACCGCCTTCGATGCCGTCAGTTTCTATACGATAGTTGTATTGGAGTGCGAGTAAACACTGACATGCTTAATTTGTATGGAAAATCTTGACAATACCGCCTTTATCAGTGGCTGCCGAGGCGTCTCCATCTCTGTGGCCAAGAGGTTCCAGCAAATACAGTACGACAACAAGATTATTGCAAATACTGTGGCACTAATATCAATTAGTTCAAGTTTCTGGGAAATGTTAGTCAACTCAACATTTCTCAGAAATTCTGTTAGAATTAACTCACTCAAATTATTGCATACAACTTATTAGAATACCGGCTGATTGGACATTTAGGAGGTTTCTTAAGGGTTAATTCCTACTTTCTAAGAAAATTTAATTTTGGTTTGGAAGCCAAGAAATTAATTACTAAACTGAGACATGTCGTTGGTATAGATAATCGAATGATATTGTAGTATTATGGGAATTATGCTTAACGTTTTATGACAATTATTAATTTTATTTATTTAATAATTTAAACAAACAAATTAATGTACAGAGGCAGACAACTCATCGTGATTGTCACAGAACAAATTGTAGGCAGATCTGTAAGTTTGATAGCTTCAGTTGCGGTGTCCCTAAGGGGAATATCTTTGGGCAAGGCCAGAGGGGCAATTCATGAACGTTCACAGTCTGATCTCAGTCTCAATCTGTCAAAAATACCTCTAATTTCCCTACATTTTGACAAGTTTTTGACATTTGTTTGTCGCCAAGATGAGACTGCGATTGATTTAAATGACGGAATTGGCCTTCTCATTTGTGCTCCCTCCCACACAGAGTAGTCCCTTGTCAGGCCGCCGCCTGTGTGCCAGCAGTGCAAACGTTATAGGCTAATTATGGGGAGGCCAGATAATCATACTTCACAAACTGCAAACTGTTCTGTAGGTCATTATTGACGTCATAAGTCTTATGCTAGGAAATAGCCCACATGTCACACCAGTTCCTTCACCCCTCATAAACTAATTCAAGTCTTATAATGTTCTCCAAAGAACACATCCGTGAGACAACAAAAACAATTTCATCAGTACATAAACACGTTCACCGGTTTACTTCAGCTATTAAGATGAATGAAGTTTTAGTGTAGAGCTCGACAACCCCGTTTTAGAGTTCGTAAGAACTTTATTTAAGGGTTGTGGCACACGACTGTAAAATCTCTCCAACTCGTCACTTGGTTTATATCCTTGTTGTAAACTGTACGTTGTGCGGTGTGCATTTGTTTTTATTGTTGCCAATACTGGGTACATCTAGTTATGCTTTGTTACAAACTTTGAGTGAAAATATTTGGGTTTTTTTTAATGTATAGAGGTATGAGGAACAGGGTGTAAAATTCACTCATCCCCCATAGAAAAGGGAGGATCCTCCGACCAGATGGGCGTTGTGTCTAGCGGGCAACTGCCCGTTGATTTATATCGGGCCGTTGTATATATGCTAGTTGCGCGGTAAACTCTGCTTGCGATATGCAGGATTTGCGTAACGTCAGTAAAGTCAAAGTCAAAGTCAAAGTCAAATCATTTATTTCAAATAGGCACATAAAAGGCACTTTTGAACGTCAAAAATAAAATTAGAATAAAATTGATTCTAGTCGCCCCTTCCAAAAGGTAGTTTTCGTATGGAGAAGAATGGGCAAGAAACTCCACCGTTACTCTTTTAAAATGTTTTACAATATATTGCATACATTATTTATATAATTATATGTGAAGACGATGCACCCAAAAATAAACTTACTATACCACAATAGGTAAAAGAATTAAAATGGATAAATGTAACCATGACATATAGATCAACTATGTGATAGATACATGGTGCTCACATATTCACAAACATTCCAAACGTAGACGATTTTCATAAATAAATAAGGAGTAATAAGTCCGGGTGTGACCCCAAGTAATTACAGAATGTAAATCAATGTCAAAAAAAAAAAAAAGAATAAATTATACAATTACATTAGCAACCAGTTTGATTTTGTCTAGACTCTAGAGATTGTCCTATGGAGCAAGACCAGCATGTTTCCAAGCATTCTTATCTTGGATATAATCCTCTAATTTGTAATATCCTTGCTTACAAAGTGTAATTTTAATATAAGTTTTAAATTTTCTTTCATTTAATTGCAATATTTCACAAGGTATTTTGTTGTAACATTTAACACAGTACCCCATAAAAGATGTATGAACTTTAGATAATCTGAAAAAAGGTTGATCTAATTTATCTTTATTTCTAGTATTAAAATTATGTCTATCACTTATTTTATTAAAAAGATGTTGATTTTTTCTTACATACATAATATTTTCATAAATGAATTGGCAAGGTACCGTCATAATATTAATCCTTTTAAATAGTTCCCTAAGAGATTCGCGGCGACGTAGATTGTAAATGGCTCTGACAGCTCTCTTTTGCAAAATAAAAATGGATTCAATGTCAGCAGCCCGACCCCACAGTAAAATGCCATATGACATAATACTGTGGAAGTAACTAAAATAGACCAAGCGAGCGGTTTCTTCGTCTGTTAATTGTCTTATCTTTCTAACAGCATATGCGGCCGAGCTTAGCCGCCCCGCAATAGATGTTATATGAGGTCCCCATTGTAATTTCTCGTCTAGCGTGATTCCTAGGAAAACTGTCTGATTAACAAATTCTAATTTTTGGCCATTCAATACGATGTCACATTCGCTACTTCTAACATTAGGTAATTTAAATCTAATGCATTTTGTTTTTTTTTCATTAAGTACTAAATTATTAACCGTAAACCAATCTTGGACCTGAAGAATAGAGTTATTCACGTCGTCAAGATTTTGTGACCGTCGGTCTATTTTAAAGATCAATGATGTGTCATCTGCAAATAACACCATCTTCGGTTGATTTTGAAGTAATTGGGGTAAATCATTAATATAAACTAAAAAGAGGAATGGACCCAATATCGAACCTTGAGGAACGCCCATTGTCATTTCAGAACCCAATGAGTTTACGCCATTTACTTGGATTTTAACCTTTCTATCTTTCAGGTATGATCTTAACAAGTCAAGTGCTGTTTTCCTAATCCCATAGTGCTCGAGTTTCATCAGAAGTGTTTCATGGTTTACGCAATCGAACGCCTTAGAGAGATCGCAAAAGATTCCAATAGCATCTTGTGCTTCTTCCCAGGCGTTAAAAATGTTCTTCATTAGGGTAACACCGGCGTCAGTGGTACAACGCCCTTTGGTGAAGCCGTACTGGTGTTCATGAAAGATGTAATTTTTATTAAAGTGACGTAACATTTGATTGAGCATCAACTTTTCAAACACCTTACTGAGAACTGGCAGAATTGACACAGGTCTATAATTGTTGGGATCTTTACTATCACCGGATTTGAACAATGGTACTACTTTACTATGTTTCATAAGATCCGGAAAGACTCCTTGGTCAACACTGGTGTTAAATATGAAAGCTAAATAGGGCGCAATGGTTTCGATGAGAGATCTACATACTTTTACAGACATACCCCAGAGATCTTCTGTTGATTTAATTTTAAGATCTTTAAAAGCTCTTATAACAGCCTGGGGGTTTGTATGCTGAAACCTAAGCTCCGAAGGGCATGCCTTTACATTCCTTTTAAGTAAGGCAGCAGAAAGCGTGGGGGAAGAATTTAAAGCTTCAGTAGTTTTAAGGGGAATATTAGCAAAGAAGTTTTCAAATTCCTGAGCTATTTCTACATCTGAATTGATGGGGCCATGTGCAGTCTCTAAATTAAGTTCACTATTTCGCTGTTTTTTCCTACCTGTTTCATTATTTATTATTTGCCAGGTAGTTTTTATTTTATCATCAGCTGATTTTATTTTATTGCTTATATAAAGAGCTTTAGCTCTTTGGCACACCCTTTTAAAAGTTTTTGAATATTTTGCAACATACTGATGAAAGTTCGTATTTTTCATATGTTGCTTTAAGCCATACAGTTCAAAAAGTTTTTCCCTGCTTTTACGAATACCTGGAGTAGCCCAGTCACTGAATAAAAACTTTGTGTAAATACTTTTAGTTTTCAGTGGAAAAGTGTCATAAAATTGCGAGTTTAATAGTGAAAAGAACTCGGCGTAGAACTCATTGGGGTCATCTATATTATTAAAACTCTGATCACATAATTTACTGGCCAAAGAATTATTTAATTTCTCTAAATTTTTACATGTAATTGGCCTAAACCTTATTTCAATTTTTTGTAAAGGCCTATAGGAGCTAAATGTTATTATTTGTCCACTGTGATCAGATGGCAACTTATCTACAATTCGTTTGTGTATGTAATCGCAATTACAAAAAATATTATCTATACAAGTGGCAGAAGAAGCTGTCACTCGGGTTGGTTCCATAAACACATTGGACAAATCAAATGACCCAAAAAGACTCAATAATCTGACAGTATTCGAGTTATGTTCCAATAAATTAATATTAAAATCGCCACATACGATTATTGACTTACTACTAGTACTAAGCTTCTTTAAAACATCTTCCATTACAGAATCAAACACCGATAGATTCTGGTAACTAGGAGGTCTGTATACGCATACTATAACATGCTTATCGAGCTCAACACAGGACAATTCAATCATGTGTTCAACAGACAGCCCGATATGCCACGTAGTTCGCATGGGGCGTTGTAGATACCGCTACAAATTAATTAAACCTAGATGCTGCCAGCCTTTTGGCAGCGTAATGTGGACCATTTTTTTATATAATCCTCTCCCCTCCTTTTTATAACCTAGATAAAATATTCGTTTCCTGTAAAAAAAGTTTGGCCACTCTACAAATATTTCACATCGAATTACTAGGTTAAGTGCACGTATCATTGAATTAAAATCCGGGTGCAGTTCTTTTTCATCTTTTTTTTAAAGTAACACCACCCTTTATTAAACCGGTAGTTGCATGACATGCAATTTCATGCGAATGTCTGTGACAGCCCAGTATGATAGCTAAATGAAATTTATTTTGTGCCAGTGGCATTGGAATCACGATAGACGAATATTTAATAAAAATGTTGGGAACTTTCGGACAAAACTTTGAACAATATCATTAACACAATTTTATTTTTAATTAGTTGTCATGTCGTTATATAAAATAAAAACCGAACATTAAACGAGTGTATTTTTTAATTTTCAGTTTTCATTTCCTTAGCTATCCCAGCAAAAAAATTATATAAACATTTCTTAGAGAAAAAATCACTTCCTGACTCAGAAATAAAATTACTGGAATTGCAAACAGGGTATTGGATGATCCAAAGAAAGCTTCCTTATTTTCACTATTACCATTCTGAAGTCAAAGCTATTGTTGGACAACAAATGAAAATTAAAGTTACAGCAAGCGGATTTAAGTGAATGCAATCTCTTCTAGATGGCGGCGCGAGAATGATCTTGAGCTAGGAAAGGAATAGTCAAATCAGAAATACAGTAAGTTTTCTACAGATTTCTTGCCTCAGGTAATAATATTTCCTTACTGGGTACTCGGTGCTCTTTGCGTCTTTCTTTATTTTTGTCATTACTGACATCGGTGAAGGAAAAACATCTTGAGGTAACTTGGATTTAAATGTGGTATTAGACCCATTGGCATTAAACGGCGCCGTTTGTTAAAAGGCTAGCCAGTTAACTGATAGGCTGATTAAGCTAGTTAGCTGCGACATACATAATAATATATACAACGTGCCGCAACAATCCCAGTCAATTCCCTGCGATAGCACTAGGAAGTGGTGAAGGGCGGGCGTTTTTGGGGGACTATATATCTTTTATAATTTCAAAGTTCGAAAAGTGCTGATTCTCAGCCTAATTTGAATAAATGACTTTTGTTTTTGATTTTGACAATGACGACATGCTTTTTTTTTTTTTTTTTGTGGATGGGAAATCATCAAATGACTCCTCCCGCTCTGGGTGGAGCAGAAGGGAGTGTCAGACTCTTACTGACTAAAACCCACCCGTGTTCCTTCCTTAGCCCTTTACATACCAGGGCAGCGGTAACCCTTTCGGACAATCCCGCTACCCCGGCAGGCTTCGGCCCTGTCGGGCCCCGTCAACTACGCTGACATCTCTTTGAGGCGCGCGTGGAACACATACACGCCGTCCGGCACGGGCCTGGTCCTGATCGGACGGAGAGCTACCCATTGCTCTCCGCCCGCAGGCCCGCGCCTACGGTGGCCGGGAGTCGTCACGCGGCTCCCGACGCCCGGAGCGTCTCCCTCGGCGGCTGAGGCGTGAGGATCTTTCCCTCGCCCATCCCGCCACCTCCTTCGCTAGCATGACTGCTTCGCAGAAGGAGGTGACCGCCTCCCACTCCCTCTCGCCCCGGACCATGGCTTGCACCAGGGCCGGGCGCGAGAGGTCGCCGCCGCTGCCAATCGCCTCTATGAGGACACGGCGGTGCTCTGCCCAAGCGGGGCAGACCTCCACCGTATGCTCCACCGTGTATGACGACATGCTAGTGGCCAAATCATAAAAATTATAACAACATAAAATAATTCGTATTTTGAAAACTACCTGCGCCGCTCGCCGACATAAGGCTCTCTCTCTTTCCTTCAATTTACCTTCCTACTCTTTCCACGTTATTCGTTTTAATTTCATTGATGCGATGTTATGATCCGTGACCCCAGCAAAAGACCGCTGCGCTATAGTTCTTTTTAAGTACAGGTTGCTCCACGATGCCATTTTAGAATAAATAATAACGTTGAATAAAATCAAAATGCATAAAAAGAAACCTTGAAACCGTATACGGCTTAAATTAATGTCGACATTAAAGCGGCACGCTGTATAGTAAAAAAATGACAAATACAAAACTGTACATTGAACATAACAAAAAAAAAATGCTAAGAGGAGTCGGAACGAGTCTGATGCTGAAAATATAGTTTTTAGAATTTTTGTCCGTTTGTCTGGATGTATGTTCCGGGTTGGCGAAAAATGACTAAACGGATTCCATCAACAATTTCCCCGCTCTTGTTCTTTGGTACACAGATAAATCTGGATGAATACAATGGGATATTTTCCGACATCCACGAGGGTAAGCCGGGTGTAAAAGCTAGTAGTTAATATAAGTCTAAAATCGCCAATCCGCCTTGAGCAAGGGTGGTAATCAATGCTCGTGCCTTGTCTGTATGAAAAGACGCCTTTACCCTGCAGATAGACAATAATACGATATTTTCCTTCACCGTTTTGAGATCAATGGTGATGAAATAATTTACAGAGAGTAAAATACCTGTTTGTGTTCAAACCTACGAGGTCGTTGCCACTGGGCCACCCACGGCAGTACGAGTACTTTCTCTGTATATAATCAGCCTACAATGTTCCCACTGCTGGGACTCAGGCCTTCTTTCTGTGAGAGGGAGTGGGCCGTAATCCACAACGCGGGCGCGTGAAAATTTGTGAAAAGTGCGAAAATTTTAAGACATGTGACGTCTGTCACATGTCTTCAAATTTTTGGTTCTAGGATATGCCAGTTTCCTCACGATGTTTTCCGACACAGTGGTGATGAAAATGTTACACAAAGTAAAGCGCCTGTCTGGGGTAGAGCCTGCGACCTACAACTCGTACTTTCTCTGCGAGATGATCATTATATTATTAGGTAAATACATTCAAAACCGAAATACTTCTTGGAAGTTTATTTTACTTGTTTATTAGGCCAGAGAAATGAGCTGTACTGTTCAAAACCTTTTGAAGATCCGAAATTTACAAACCGCTGAGAAATTAACAGGGACGTAGGCTCGTTTGAATATTATTAGAATTTCAATACTTTCGCAATTCGGCTTGTGTTTTCTTTGTTTGAAATCTAATTTCGGCCCACATGGCGAAGTTTTGCTCCAGCTGTTCAATAAAAATTATAATACTTAGTTGAGTATTCAAAGTGTCTGTCTTTTTAATAAAGGGCCTACTTCATGAAATTTTGTACAGACACTAGCAGGTCAGGCTACCCGAAACTGTAAAATTTTCCCAATCAACCTTGAACCTTAATGCTTTAGAGACAAAGTTGAAAATCTATTAAAGAAATTTGATAGATTGTAGTAGCTTGATGTGCGGCGTCTGTACTTTTACCGTAGTATCTTTTACTACTTCAGAGGTCTTGTATGCTAAAACATTTAAACTAATTTTAACTGCCCCGTTGGTCTCGTGGTCGCAAGCGCGACTGCTGAGGGTGGAGTTCTGGATTCGATTCCCGAGTCTGGCAAAGTGTTATTTAGTTTTTCCATTAGGAATTTCTCAGTCTGTCTTCTTCTTAGCCCGGAGTTTGGAAGTTGGCGGTGTGATACCCCCGTCCATCGGAAAGCACGTTAAGCCGTTGGTCCTGCGCCTAATGTCTCTCCGGTTGTGTCGGATCGCCATGCTGAGATAGGAGCCTTTTGGCCTCGTACAGGAATTTCTGTTTCATTTTTCTTTTTGTCACTTAATTTTTTTATGTATTTTGGTTTTGTTACCTACTTTTTTTTATATAACTTGGGTTTTTTATTTTTGATTGTGTTCAGTTTAGTTTAGTTTTATGAACTTCCTGTGCGAGTCGCAATAAATACTTTTTCTTTCTTTCTTTTCTTTCCTATCGGACCATGAGAGTGAGGGGAGAGGGAGTCCTGTGTCTGCGTGCACACTTGTGCACTATAATATCTCCCGCACCGAAGACTATTCACCTTGAGATTGGCCGCCGTGGTCGAAATACGGTCTGTAGGACTTTATTTATGCTAAAACAGTTTCAAATCGATGTGATCTTGGGCAGAGTTACATTTGTTTTTCTATTATTCTCTCGTATCAGAATAAATATAAATGACTATGTCGATTGCTCCAGTTGAGGTAAAAATAATTGTTTGTATTAGCTAGTCAGCAAGATGGTATAGCGGCGGGCGTTTTTATGTTTTCACACACATAGGGCGCCAAAGAGACCCTATTACTGAGCGCTCTCCGTCCGACCTTCCATTCGTTCTTCCGTCTGACCATCTCTTTTTCAACGGGCCGTATCTCATGAACCATAATAGATATTCCGTTGAAATTTTCACAGAGTGTGCATTTCTATTGCACCTATAACAGAAAACAATAGAAATAAAATAAAGTAAAAAATTAAAGGTCGTTTTTAGCCTTGTACTCGTAGCACAGAAGCTTTCGTGTGCGAGTCACACTAGCACTGGACCGCTTATTTTTGTCTGTTTCAAAACTGCAAATACCGAATAAGTTATTGCACTTCTAAGTAGTCTATTCAAACGTAACAAACGTTCCAATTCATATAAAAAACAAAATAAGATCATCCTTTAGAGGTGTAAGGAACAGGGTGTAAAGTTAATCCTCCATAGAAAAGGGAGGATCCTCCGACCAGACGGGTGTCGTGTCTGGCGGGCAACTGCCCAATGATTCATGTCAGTCCGTTGTATATATGCTAGTTGCGCGGTAAACTCTGCTTGCGAGATGCAGGATTTGTTGTGACGTCAGTATGACGTGTAGTTCGCATGTGGCGTTTGTAGATACCGCTACAATCCCACAAAATTACGCATAGCATTATCTACCCTCTTCTACATATAATGAATTCAGTATTTCCACTTGACAAAAGGCTAAAGCATAGGGGTTAGGTCAGTTCGCCTTTTCATCCTGCCTTTATTTCCGATATCTCAATTCTATTTTCCCTAAAGATATTGGCCGCTACGTCCTAAGGCCTTGTCGTACTGAACGCGGTTGGCGTAAGTATTCATTCTGCAACTTGGTATTCCTAGAGCAATGGTGGCCCAGTGGTCGTTTTACGAGTTGTAGGTCGTGGGTTCGAACCTAGGCAGGCCCTTTACTTTGTATAATTAATTATATCATCACCACTGCTCTCAAAACGGCGAAGGAAAACATCGTGAGGAAACCACATGTCCTAGAACCAAAAATTCCAAGACATATGACATCTACCAACCCGCACTGGGCCTGCGTGGTGGATTACGGCCCACTCCCTCTCACAGAGAGTACGCCTGTGTCCCAGCAGTGGGAACGCTAGGTATAGGCTGATTATGCTATGCATGGTAATGCTTGGTTGGCATAAGCTTTTTTTCTAGTATATTGCTCGATGTGAGTAAAATAGTCTGGTATGCTACCATACTGTGCTATATGGTGTGCATACCTGTCATGACTGTCATGACATAACTGATACTGGGTCTTATCTCGCGAGATGATGAAAGATGGAAGGAGTAGAGGAAGACCTTTCCCAAGTAGTGGGATAGGGCAGGTTAGTAAAACAAGTACCCTATAGGTTTTGATTCCCTTCCGAATGTCAAAAATGTCAATTGCAGAGTTATTTTCAAAACAAATCTTCAAAAAAATAGCGTAGAGTCATCTCAACACTTCTCTCCCTTGATTTTGTATAAATATATATATATTATAAGTAGGTATATATTATAGTAATAGTATGTATGTGTATATAACCTATTTATGTATTTGTGTACCTAGTTTTAAGGGTTTTTATCATTGTCCCTCTCAATCAAAGCACTTGCTATCTAATCTCTTCACCACCCTTGGTTGACTGGTAGAGAATGCCTAAGGCTAATGCTTTAAGTCCGCCTTTGTACCTTTTTGTGCGAAAAGTTTAAATAAATAATAATAAATAAATAAAATATGCGGCATAAACGGAACATAAACGCCAGTATCTTTTGATTGCGTTGACTTAGAAGTTTGAAATTTTCACTGATTCAAGGGATTACAGCCTTGAGTATTTTATATTTATTTCAACTTGATAACTCCATGCGTTCCTGAGAAAAAGGGTCTTGACAGACGAACAACGAAGTGATCTCACAAGGGTTCCGTATTTCCTTTTGATGTACGGAACCCTAAAAAAAGTCTTATAAACAAAATCGCAACGACCCGCCCACAGTTATTTTTAACTCGCCCTCTGTATGTCCAAATCTTTATAAATGCACGTTCATTGTCATACACAGTGGGTTCTAAACACTTTATGGTCCTATCATTCTCTGTGTCGGTACCTCCTACAAGCAAGAATCCTATTCTTTGTTTAATATAAGGATTTTATTTTATTTTACAGTGTGTTTATTACCATATCGTAAGCATCTTTTTCTTACATTTAGGTAAGTACCTACACAGGTGAAAGAAATACCTTCTACTGAAGCACTACAAAGAATACACAACATACATAGAACGAACGAACACAAATATGGTGCGAAGACTAAAACGAACAAAACCTTTTGAGTTACCTAATTTAGTGTAAAATAGTGTAGATATAATACTGGCAATGACACACATATAACACATGAACAAAGTGCTTATATCATCATATCAGACGGAACGGACATGTTTAAAGTACAATCAACACTATTCTAAGTTTAAAATAATTATCACGTAAAAAATTAAGTTAGATTTAGATTGCTTATTAGTCTTTTAGGCTAGATTATAATTAATTATTAAGAACCTGGTACTTTTTAAAAAAAGGATAAAAAATTAAAATATAAAAATACATAGAACGAGCATATACATAAGATAATGCGATGCCACAAAAAGATACAACTCTTTCTCTAAATACGGTTGTAGAACAACAACCTAAATTATTTTTTGAACATAGTATAACAAGTAACAGTAGGACAAAACCGAAAAGCCACTAAAACCGTAATGAAGAATAACGTACCTATCTACTCAAACAATCTGTATCCCACAAACAACAAACTTGACCAGTAAGTACAACACTAACTTACGTGACACAAAGCTTCTAAACTATACATACAGTTATTGCGTTTTACAGTGACTACGATAAGTTATAACTAGGACAATACAAAGATTTTATGTTTTACCCCACCGACTATAATAGACAGTGGTAATAAAAAGCGACCGTAAAGCCTCGATAAAACAATGCTTCTCGGTACCACATACCACAGAGTAAAATGCATCAGAAGTACAACGCTGTTTAGAAGTCGCAGGCACATACAATTACAATGACATATTTTTTGGGTGATAAGAAAATTTGCCAATTTTATCACAGCTGGATTTCTTTACTTTATTTGATGAATCAAAATATTTGGAAAAATATAGGAAAACATAACATTACTCATCATTGTCTGCTGTTTGGCGGGATTGGAACCTTTTGTTGTAATTCAATAGTCCTATTATCAATTTTGTCATTTTCACCAGTTTTCTACAAGTTTTATATACTATACATTGGTGGTGTACTATATTATATATTGGTGTAAACGTGGGGATAGACCAATAGTTGTATCGATAAATCGTTTGCCTGTGACAGAATTTATCGATGGGATTCTCAAAAGTAGATCGTTTGTCGCTGAAAAGTTCAATCGGCGAAATACTGAAAAGTCGAGAGAAATCGTCGGACTGTTCATCGGAGAAACGAATGTTGACGAACTGGTGAATTCGAAATCATGAATTTCATATGCAGTGTAGCCGAACTTTCCTAATTCAGGCCTTTATTTCAAGGATTTCAAGCATGGAGTTTTCACAAATTTGTAAGATGCTTAACTTATAGGCTTAACGTACCTACTTATTAGTAAAGGCTATAAGTTTAAAAGAAACTGCGTCATTCGTCCCATCTTACTGTTTCGAACAGCGTAGTCTAAGGTGATCCTACTGAATCTAATCTGTACTGTGACACCACTAGCCACTTTTAGTACCGTTCTAGCGCATCGGACGCTGGCTTGTTTGATAGCAAGTACAGTAAACAAGTTACGGAGGGTCGATTAAAAGCTGAATATGTGGGAACGGAACTCGGTTTATGCACACATTCACACTTTATTTCTGGCTTTTACATTTTTCGGGGGTTTTGAAGACTATGCTGTTTTGTGGTAGGAAATGGTTGGATATTAAAAATTTCTTAACGTTTGAGACTGTAAACCCGTAACATAACATCCTATCACGGGAAGAGTTTAAAAAATGTAGTTAAGTTTGAAGAACTTCTCATACTTTCATTGCAGCTGCTGTTTCTAAACGTTTTTTTTTTGCGTTGGATAGAGTTTTCCACATATTCCACTTGGACCTTAACAGCTCTATAAAGGGTGACTTGCAATTAGACGTTTTCCTTCCAGGACGTGATAGTGTGACCCATTTGCAACAAATAAGTATGGGATAAAAACTAAGCGGAAATTCAGGAAATTCGAGAAAACTCACTTTTCACTTTTAAGAGTTTAGAGAAAAGTTATATTTAGTGACAAATTCTGGAAAATTTTCAAAAAGAAGTACATAAATATTGGGTTTTCTCGAATCCCATGAATTTTTACCAAGGCTTTATGGGGTGGGGTAAATTTTCCTAATGAGTCACACTATCACGTCCTGGAAGGAAAACGTTTAATTACAAGTCACCCTGTAGATTACCTAATTTTATCAAATACGTAGGTAGGTTCTGATTAAATTCACTTTCAAGCAGATTACGTTAGAAGATGAATTGCCTTATGCCTAGTTTGTCAGAGAAAAATACAAAAAATAGAGGTTTTCGACTCCGAGCACTGGTTTCAACCGCACTTGCCCGAACCGCACCTGAGCACTTCCACTAACCGCACTGAAACAAAATTTTGTGACGGTGGTGATGAGGTTCAGTGGAACAGTTTATATAGGTGCAAGAACTCAACAGGTGAATAAAATTAAATCGCAGTAAGATCGAAACAAATGAAGCTTGATTTTAAATAATGCCGCAATCAACTAAAGTGTATGCACAAGGGGTTAATCCCACCCCATATTCGTTCGGTAATATGAATATTACACAGAAATCTCACACGACGCGGCATATATTAATATTGACTTACACGCTGCGGCAACGAACGTGAAAATGAAAATGTTCACTAATATTATAAGTATTTTACTTTTTTGTACAATCACGAGCGATAAATTATATTTACGCAGGATTAAAAAAAATGTTTTTCCTTATGATTTGATAAAAAAAATGTATGGTGTTACGACCATAGCACTTTCCACCCTATACCTACTGTTATAAAATAGGTTTTTTTTTTTAAATTGCAAACATAACTTCACGAGAAAATTGCTTTAGAATTTTGCGGAGCATAATCAGCCTATAATATGGACGAAGGCCTCCTCTTGGTGAGAGGGAATGGCGGTAATCCACCACGTGGGATTAGTGCGGGTTGCTGGATATCACATGTTTCGAAGTTTTGGTGCCGGTTTCCTCACGATGTTTTTCAGAGCAGTGGTGATGAAACAATTTAAACAAAGTACAGCGCCTGTCTCGGTTCGTACCTACGACCTACAACTTTTAAGTCACTGCCGTTACCACTGGGTTGCCAGTGCTTACAAAGAATTTGGCGTATATGTAAGGTTCGTGACTAAACACTAAACACTTCAGAGTTAACTTTCTACCTATGGTAGCGGTATCTACAACGCTACATGCGAACAACGTGTCATACTGACGTCACGCAAATTCTGCATCTCGCAAGCAGAGTTTACTGCGCATCTAGCATAAATACAACTTCTCGCCCTCAATCGTTGGGCAGTTGCCCGCCAGAAACAACACCCGTCTGGTCGGATCCTCCCTTTTCTATGGAGGATGAGTGAACCTCTATACTATTATTATAATATGAACTACTCAATCTAAGATAAAGCAAATATTTGTTAACTTGACCCAAGTGATACCCGAACCAAGGTAATCTGTTCTTCGCATGCCTTTGTTTAATTACTTCCGTAGCCTACATTAATAAGTATTACTCATGCAAGCCTCCCATTTGCGAAGCCATCTTATTAGATAAATGGTTATCTGTTATTTGCAAACATTATTTGTAGAGTAATCAATCATTAATTCGCTCTATGTTGTCCGACTGCAGGGCAAAGGCCTCCCTTTCCTTTTTTCAAAGACTATCCTGCGCCAACATGGACCAAAACCACCTAAGTATAGTCGTCAACCTCGTCCTGCTATCCAGGCCTCTCATCTCATCGCGGCAGATCCAGGCGGGGTCTATAGCGATGCTGTTGGACGTTTTCAGGGACCTACAACCCACAAGAGTAAACTTGAGACCCGAGTTGTCCTCCCTCCCGACCCCCGCATTCACGACCCCCATTTAAATGGAGCGCCTGCCTATCTGACCTCCACAACTCAGTTTCTGGGAAACACGATACGGCCTTGGTAAAACTGGTTGTCAGACTTTTGGGTTTCTGGCTACCCGTAACGACTATCAAAAATCTCGCTTAAAGTGCTTTCCGAGGTACGGAGGGGTTTGGATATACATAATAATACTAGCGGACCCGGCAGACGTCGTCCTGCCCGGTAAAGCAGCGCCACCTACACACAAAATTTCATCCAAATCGGTCCAGCTGTTTAGGAGGAGTTAGGTGACAAACACACAGGCAGAAGAATTATATATATTAAGTTATTGGGTGGAATCCACGAACCGACCGCGAATTTAGAATCAGTTTCAAAACTGTAAAAGGAGCTCAGTATAAGTAAATGATAAATGATTTTATTTTGTAAGTAGGTTTGTACAAACACTTTTACACGTCAATCATATTTTAAAAACTAGATGAGGTCAGTGTTTCCTATCTGACTAGTCTGAGAACAAAGGCCGAAACAAAGTCAGAGGACACAGTCTCTTTTAAAGTTCAGTCATAATCTTGGTCAGATCATATGAAGACCATGTCGATCGATGTCTGAGATGGTCTTTTGAGGAAAGAACCACACAGATTGAGAGGACCTGTCCAGTCAGTGCACGCATTTGTCATAAATCGTGCAGCTCAACTCAAAACTTAAGTATAGAACATATCTACACATTATTTTAATGTTTAGGTTCGTTTACATCCCATGGTAACAACACTACACTTAAAACCTTTTTATCTGAATTTAAAAACTTCACTAGACCTGATGAAACAAAATCCCATTTCCGCCATGTATCCTCAATTCAATTTGAGTGAAAAACAAATACACACTATGTACCTGTATTAAAACATAATTTTTACTTTTTTATTTGTGTTTCACGAACTGTGTCCAAATAAACGATATTCTTTTTTTCTTTCTAAATCATAATCTGAATATAATATTATCTCGTTAAGTCCGATAGGCGACTACTCTGTGAGGCAGGTGTAAAGTTATAACACTACCTATTGAATATCAGCAGGTGGCTTAATTTCACGGGTCAACAACTCCCCACTTCTCAACCGAAGCACAAAGTCGAGCATACCCCGTTTTTTTATCCGGCTCTCATATGCCCCTTAACGGATCTTCGTTTAATCAATGTTTTAGATATAACAGTAAACTATCGATCCCAAACATAAGTATCTATCTAATTTCAAACATCGTTTAGTTTCATCAGCTGAAAAAAAAAACTCAAAACTTTTGTAATAAGATCAATAAGGGCTGATTTTTCAATAATATGTCAAACTCGTATATTTATTCTTTGGATATAAGTTATCTGATATGAAAAATCAGCCCCTAATAAAATAAGATCTAGTTTTGATCTTGATTTGAACTTCTGGATAATGTTACAGTAATTTCAGTGAAAATTAAGTCTGGATAGTGAAAGAATTGGGAATATACGTTTTTTTTTTTTTTTCTTCAGCTAAAGTTCTTAATAATGGATTACAATCTAGCCTATTATAGAGAATATTCGTATGACAAAATTAACAGTTCAATGGCGAGCTTTAATCCAAGATTAACTTCCACAAAAGAAATTAAATAAACGTTTGGGGTCCCAGGGTATTAATTTTCAAGAGTATTCAAGTTTGGACGACGACCTTTGACGACCTTGTGTGGCACAAGGTAATCTCGGTTACAGACGTTCTAATAAAAGTTTGGAAACCTTTACAGTATAATAATACACTTAAACACATTTATTTTCCAGTCTCAGTAATTCTAGCGAATTATTTTGCCAGACATCATAATGAGAGGTTTATTATACAAAAGTTATTAATTAAAACTACATTAAACCAAGGGCATGGTAGTGTCCCGGCCAAGACACATCAAAGAGCTTGGGAAAAGAATGAAATACACTTATTTGGGGCAAACATGACGCATACAAAAGAACACAAACATACAAAAAAAAAATAACAAGTTGGGGGTAAACATTGGGCTTTGTTATATAATTTTATTAAGCTAAAGCGTTTCTGCATGTTGTAGACTCGTCTTTAAAAAGTCTACTAGGTCATCGTGGTAGTGTAAGCCTTACGCAAATTAAAAAAGAACGGGTGCGGTCGGGGGTGGTAAAGTTTTCGGAGACGCCATCTTGGATTTTCATTTCGACCTCTATCGGCTTTAACATCCTCAAAAACCATGAAAACGTCACTCATGATGAAAAATGTTAAAGTTTTCTGAGCCGCCATCTTGGATTTTCATTTCGACCTCTATCGGCTTTAACATCCTCAAAAACCATGAAAACGTCACTCATGATGAAAAATTTTAAAGTTTTCTGAGCCGCCATCTTGGATTTTCATTTCGACCTCTATCGGCTTTAACATCCTCGAAAACCATGAAAACGTCACTCATGATGAAAAAATCTAAAGTTTTCGCAGCCGCCATCTTGACCTCACTATCGGCCTTAGCACCTTCGAAAACCATAAAAACTATCTCTCTCTGAATGTCGCACTGAGGCAAAACCCTTTTTCGTTACGTGACGATTTCTACCAGTTTACTCAAGCCGCGTTACAGAACTTCATTCCAAATATATTCAGAATTCAAGTAGTAAGAGTGAGATTGTGATCTTTCCACATTGAGACAGCTAATAACAATTTGGGTCAAAATTAGTACAATTACGGACCTAAACCACATAAATCTGAATAAATGATGTTCCTGTAATGAACTCGGGTATAATTTAAAGTTAGCAACAGAAGGAAACCTAATAAAGGCTGTAAAAGAGCTGATTGTAGTTGACGGGGCCCGACAGGGCCGACGCCTGCCGGGGTAGCGGGATCGTCCAAAAGGGTTACCGCTGCCCTGGAACATAAAGGGCTAAGCAAGGAACACGGGTGGGTTTTAGTCAGTAAGAGTCAGACACTCCCTTCCACTCCACCCAGAGCGGGAGGGGTCATTTGATGATTTCCCTACCTAAAAAAAAAAAAAAAAGAGCTGATTGTAAGTTCAGGAAGACATTACCAGCAAGTTTCTGCTTACCGATAAGTTGGTTAGTCATGGAAATTTTTCATGAAATATTCCTACGTCATATCCAATATTGAATAGCTTGCATGAGGCGGTTTGTAGTTTTGTGAAGACAGAATAAAAACTTGACAAGGTTATGAAATTTATGAATTTATGATTTCTTCGTGACTTTCATGTAGCCTCTCCATGTTATAATAATAATAATAAATACATTTATTGAACCAATCTCACAATTATTACCCTAAAATTAACTTAACATCGGTCTGTAACTGTTAGTGATCATCATTTGGATCTTTACGGCGGTCCCCTAAACTAGGCGGCGCCTGTATCTTGGGGACCAGATAATATATATAATCTTATTCTTTGTATTTTCAAAAATATTTAAAAGCAATGTGGTATTAGACTAGTTGAGAAAAATGTGGATAGCTAACGCATAATATGTTTTAGAGCTATAAGGCTGGAATGGAAAACCATTCCAGTCTCAGTGCCTATTTCAAGTTTGGAACATTTTCCTCCAAAACCTAATTTCTTAAGAAAACAGTGCTATGGAACGAACAGGCCTCGATCACCAAGTCATTTGAGCCAGCAAATTGGAGACACGTGTCTTGAAAATGTTAACGAACTTTTGGATCTTGAAAAGCATTTGGCTGGTGAAAAAAAGAAGTTTCGTAACTAGGTTAAGCAAGATTATAGTTATACGCCTTTAATTTGTCAGTCTTAAACGGTTGGAATTATATTAGAAGCCGTATTATCTTTGTGGAAAGATGAGGTAAATTAACAGAATGATATTTATTTTAATTTTAATTAATTGAATGATCACCAAAACCATAAAAACGAAATTATTATTATTTTATTGGATTAAATAAGGGCCCGTTAAGGGTAATACGAGAGTCGGTTAAAAAAACGGGGTATGCTCGACTTTAAAAAAATCAAGAATCAAAATTATTGTTTGCTTTGAAAAACACAAGAAAATAATGATCACAAATCAGTGACTGTAGCAAATACTATGTTACAAGTTTAATTACGGAAAAAATATCCCTAAATCAAATCAAATTTTCTTACTATTTTGGCTGATTTTAATGATTATAATTTTGTAAATTATACATAGGCACTTGTTACGCTCGAGAATCATATTTTGTTCAACATACAACCTGACACTAACCTGCAAATTCCTAAAACCTTACGAAAAAATGAATTTCGCGGGCGCTTTCTCCTTAAATCTCTTTTCTTGCCTACAAAGCATAATTCTAAAAGGAAATAACTAAGTACACGAATAATCCAGCCAAACGCAAATATTTTTAAAAGCCAAGAAACCTAATCCTGTCGAATCCACAAGTTATGGGAACACCAAAACATCATGAATTTTAACTGCTTTCCGCGTGAAATGGTGTTCATTGTTGGTTAGATTAAATTTCCAACGTTACAACATGGATGTGAGCTGAATATTTCCACAGGAAATTGAGCGCGATATAAAGTCAACAGAAGAAAGTTCAGCAAGTTGAACTAATGTGGAAAACTGTGGTTGGAAACAAAGCTCATTGCAGATTATGTATGAAGTATCCACTACGGCAGCGCATAGGACTAGTTTTCAAAACTTTATCGGCACACATACCGCAAACAGCTTCAAGTTATTATTGCTCGAAGTATAGTTTGTTTTTTTTTTCATTCATAAGATAATGATCATTTAATATAGTTGAAGTGCTGTGGTACTTTGTGTGGCTTAAAAATGTGAACTATTTCTCTAGCCCAATAATTATTATTTGTAAAGAGGACTTGTTTCTACATAATTATTATGATTTTAGTGGAAGTTACTTCACAGCGTTTATTCACAAATGCTGGGCACCACAAATGAGGGACGACGTTTCACACCATAAGCTGTTTAGCTTTAGTTTCCTAGGAAAGCGATTCCGTCATATTTCATCGGCCATTATGAAAATCTATCATTTACAACAGTATTTGACATTAAGTCAATCCCCGCTGCCCAACGATTTAAATCGCAAATTTGCTCTCACCGTACTTAGTCACGCGAAAAAAAGTCCACACTAAAAAGAGTGAGTATACATTCTATTTTTCTCTATGGCAATGGTGCCGATGTCGACAATTCTGCCAATGTCAGATGTGATATGATAAATCGTATGGAGAAAACAAAAACAAAATTAAAAAATTAACAAAAAAAACCTAAAGTTCTAAATCCATTAATGAAACTTTGAAGTGAGTATACATTATTAGATGGCGTTTCCATGACAATTAAGTCAAGTTACTGCGTCATTGTGCGTCAGAGATCTCAAAACGAAACAGTAACGCGACTATATTTATTGAAGCCGTAGGGCGAAACTAATGATTTACATCTTTGCCGCCGTCATCCTTTTCATTACAACCTACAGACCTTTAAGTGCGCCCATCACTCTTCATGGAAACTGTCGTTTTTTAAAAGATGGAACGCCACCGCTTTCCTATAAGCAACTGCCAACTTAGAAGTTCCTATACTCATTAAAGTGTAAGGCCTCAAGCGATGCGACTTGCGACGCGATTTGCGTCAAGCGACACTCGCGTGTGTCGTACTCCGCAAGTCGAGCGCGCTGATAGAGCATGCCATGAGCTCTAAACAACTTCTTTAATTTGTTTTCTTCGCAGTCGCTGTCACAAGACGCGAGTTGCTTGAGCATGTACCTCGTGGCCACGAGGCCAAGGTACCAAAGGTTATCGCTCCATCAAACGACAGAGGTATGAACTACCCACCTATTCTCGTTATATCTCTAATAAACGAATCTGTCAACCGAAACATGAAGGACTCTAAACACAAAGTGACGTGTTCCCGAATCCGAACTGGTCAGTGAAGTTCGAATGCTTTCACAGAATTAATGGACACGATTGACTAACTTCTGTAACATGGAGCGAAGAAACAAGGGAAGAGTGAAGATACGTCGAGCTACTATTAGTTAATTTTCTTTGAGTTTTGCTGAATTACCATCGGCGTGCCTCAATTTGCCTGGGTATTAAATTTATTTGAGTTAATTTTTATTACAAGGAGGCAGTCCCTTTTTCTTTAGATATCCTTCCTGATTTGACAATGCAATACAAATATTTTATAGAATTTTAAACTTACAAACATAATGTCATTTAAATTAGCACGTTACTTAGTTATGAATATTTGCATGTAAAATATGGCGAAATTTATAAACATTTTTACCACCAAACACCGTTTGTGTTACCGCATTTAAAGCAAATAAATGCCTTTTAATTTTTTCATGGAATCGTGTCTTCTCGTCTTCGTGTCACTGGCACGACTTTTCTCAGATCTTGCTGGCCCAAAACTTTGCCACTTCCACGACGTTGTCGGTGGCAGCGCTTACTTTGACTGTAAGTTTTGGGACTAAGAGACCAGGATAGAAGGTGAAGCATAGTTTGCGACATAGATCCACATCCACACGATGATCCCGTTCCGCCGAGGTAGCCTCACTTTACCAGGTTGCAGTTACATCTTGCCACTTGCGTCCGGAGCTAGTTCGGGGACTTCCAAGTAGACCACGAAAGGGTACACCCTGCAGGGAGATACTAACGATAGAAACGTGTGAAAAGTAAGTTTTAATTTTTGTACCAGATGTATCAACAATTGAATGTATTGTAAGTACTTAATGTGCATGCTAACCAACATGAAGCCATCTATTGACGGACTATAGAGGTCTTCTGCTGGTAAACCTTTTTGTGTTCATGACAAATATTTAGTAAATATCAGGGTACCACACTTTCTATTGCGAAGTCGGTTCTTCCATTCGTTTTGTTCTGTAGAAAGAAGAAAACATTAAAGGAAATTTCATTTAGGTAGGTACAGTACCTGTCCTATATTTCTATGATCAATGTTCTATAACAAGTTGGCAGTCTCCTAATGGGTGTGTCAAAGCTTCCGAGCTCTCCAGACAAAGATGTAATTATTGTCGTATCGAGTTTACTTTATTAAAGCTTCGAAGAAAATGATAGGACTGTCGGAGCAAGATTTTGTTACAGGACAATAGTGAAAAGGAATGTGCTTCTGGGTAATGTTGGTGAGAAATATTGTTGAAGAAGACAGTAAATTAGGTTTCATGTACTAACTGTTGTTAAATACTTGAAGGCCAATTCTCGTACTTATAAAACGTTTAAATTCAAGTCACAATCTCATCTCAGCGACAATCAATGTCAAAGACTTGTCAAAAATTAAATTTAATTGAATTTTTGGCAGATTGTGACTGAAATAACGCTCTTAACGCGCTTAACGCTCTTTTCTTATAGAAATTGCTCCTCAGCACCCTAATTGCGTAACACACGATCAATCGGAATCTGAATCATTTTTAAGCAAATTGCTAATCCATTGCTTCATAAGTTCGAAAAATG
This sequence comes from Apamea epomidion, assembly GCA_947507525.1. Lineage (NCBI taxonomy): Eukaryota > Metazoa > Arthropoda > Insecta > Lepidoptera > Noctuidae > Apamea > Apamea epomidion. The sequence continues at coordinate 6,788,966 of OX382238.1, read as the reverse complement.
TGTCTGCTCAACACGTAAATAACGCAATGGATGTTGTTGAACTGTCAAAATGAAACCGATTCCGATTAATCGTGAGTTACGCAATTAGGGTGCAGGAACTTGTTGACAGGCCTACACTGTCCTATCATACCTGTTAACACTGCAATTTGAAATATTGTTTAAAGAGTTACCGTGGAGTTTCTTGTCTGCGCAGTCTAATGTATCTTAACTACATTGCCCTTCATTCTTTAGTCACTTACATGAATCCTAAAAGTATAGTATATTTATTATCAAATGACATGAGTTGTTTACAATCCAAGGAACTTCACAATAATGCCCGTTATCACTAACACTAGGCGACCAAATAACATGTAATTACTAAATAATATTGCATAATTGTATTTTCAACTCGTAAAATCCATTTCGTTGAAATTTCAACAATCCGCTTTGACTTCGGTATTACATTTAAGTATCTCTTAGTGCTAATGAAAGTAGGACAAAAACTTTTGCCTTTATTAATAATCTTTGCCTAAAGCACAGAATCTTAAAGTTAATAGACTTTTAAATGTCACAAAAGTTTGGTTAAACTGTCGCTAATCATTACTTAACTTTAAGGAACATTTATAAATAAACCCCCTAATCTTCAATAAACTCAAGTTACTTATGGATTTCTACAAACAATAAAACTAGCCCGTCTAGAACGAATCCATTTCCAATTATTTAACCCCTAACAATGCAGTAACTTTCGCAGAAAACAAACGATACGTCCAGACGACGTATTTGCATGGCTTGAACTAAAAAGTCTAACAAAACTAATACACTTTCAAGATTCGCTTGCTGCCTAGGACTGGCTAAGTCCACAAAGAGATGCAATACCCCACTTGACTTAGCTCGTCGGATGAAATGTTTGAAGTCCTCTTTTGGGCGTTAGAATGTAGGTACAAGATTTGTTGGGGAAAGCGAAATAAGTATTGTATTATACGAAGATGATGTAATACAGTTTGTCCTACTCAAGTCCCATAATATTGTTTATATCAACTGTAAGTGAGCTCAAAAATATTGTTTGAAAGTTTTTTCATATAAGGTATTATAAAAAACTAGCTGCGCCCCGCGGTTTTACCCGCATAAGTTTCGATCCAGTGGGAATATCGGGATAAAAAGTATTATATGTGTTAATCCTAGTTATAAACTATCTCTGTGCCAAATTTCATCCAAATTCGCTCAGTAGTTTTGGCGTGAAAGAGTAACAAAAATGCATCCATCCATACAAACTTTCGCGTTTATAATATCAGTAGGAAATAGGAAGTAGAATATTGCTGAAATGTTGGTGCAATTCTGCCTACCCTTTCGTTGAATACAAGCGAGGTATCATGTTGTGATATCTGTCAACTTCGAACTAAAGGCTCGCTCACGCAAGGGCGAGCCATGCCGCATTGCAAGATTGCATCGCTTAACAAAAATCCTCCGCATCACTATTAGTACATTTTGTATGAACTATCGTACACTGCAGAGCAGCTTGATTGCACTGGGCTGGATACAATTCAAATTTAAATTTGAATCTGTCTGAAACAATTACTGCGTTGCGGTGCGGTCCGACTTTGGCGTTAAGTTTTACTGTTTTAAGTAAAACCTTGCCAGAGTCATCATCTACCTAGTCTTACCCAACGATGTTGGGGTCAGCTTCCAGTCTAACCGGATGCAGCTGAATACCAGTATTTTACATGGAGCGAATGCCTATCTGACCTCCACAACCCGCAGTTACTGGGTAATACGATAAAAGCTTGTCAGAGTACGATACAATATTTTCATCTCACTTAAGTGACGCTTGCTTTACTTGTGGTAAGCAAGTGTCCGAACACGCTAGGAATATGTGCGTGAAGACGAGTAGCGTCAGCACATAACACACACGCACATACACACACTAACTTTTCCAAATATTATACGCGTAGTTTACTATTCCCTGTGTTTATCTATAGTTACATATTGTATCACATGCTGGGGTGGTGCTGGGAAAACTATACTCAAACCACTCGAGATCGCACACAGAGCGGTACTGAAAGTGGCTACTTCAAGACCTATCATGTTCCCTACTGATCTATTGTATAGTAGTTGTAATGTTCTTAACGTTCGACAACATTTCATCCTGCAAACAGTTCTTTTACAGCACCGTAAAACCCCTTATAAAATAGTAACAAGGCGTAGGAAGGACTTAGTTTGCACTCTTCCACAAGTACGTACATCATTTGCGAGTGGATTCTTTAACTACTTAGGCCCAGCTCTGTACAATAAATTTAACAAAATCTGCTTGATCTATGGACTGTATTACTTTAAGTGTAAAAAGATTTTACGTTCATTTCTTCAAAATAAAAGCTATGATGAAACAGAACAATATAGCAGGCCCGCGCCTACGGTGGCCGGGAGTCGGCTGTTGACTCCCGTCCAGGGCGTCTCCTGCGGCGGCTAGGCGCGCGAGGGTGCAGTGATTGCCTCTCCCTCACGCGCTCCGCCTCCTCCTTCGCGAGCATTACTGCTTCGCAGAAGGAGGTGACGGCCTCCCATTCACTCTCGCTCCGTACCATGGCCTGTATGAGGGCCGGACGCGAGAGGTCGCCGCCGCCGATCGCCGCCACGAGGACACGGCGGGGCCCCGCCCAAGCCGGGCAGACCTCCACCGTATGCTCCACCGTGTCCTCCGGGCGATCCCCACAGTGGTGACACCCTGGCGTTTCCTGCCGCTTTATCCTGAACAGGAACCTCCCAAAACAACCGTGTCCGGTGAGGACCTGCGTCAGGCGGAAGGTGAGGGCGCCGTGGCGCCTCTCTAGCCACTCCTCAAAGAGGGGACTTATCGCCGCAATTGTGGCGTGCCCAGCGCTGGGTTGCGACAATCGCACTCTCCATGCCGCCATGAGATCCCGCCGGAGCTCTGTCCGCTGTGCCGTGATTTCTCGCGGCAGCGGAGCAACGCCCCGGCGTTTTGCCTCCTCTCGCCACTCCCGAGGCTCGCCGCCTCAGCGCAGACCGTGCGGTATCCTCGAATGAGCCGGACAGCCATGACCCTTTGGGACGCGATCAACCGGCGGGCTGGTCGCCGCCTCAAGGATCGCGCCCATACTGGTGCCCCGTAAAGGGCCATGGCCCGCACGACCCCCGCATAGAGCCTCCGGCAGGAGGCGTTTGGTCCCCCTAGATTGGGAAGGAGCCGCCTCAAGGCAGCCCCGGCCCGCTCCAGTCTGGGAGCCAAACGTCGGAAGTGCTCCACGAAATTCCACCGGCTGTCGAGGACGAGTCCCAGGTACTTCATCGTCAGCTCGACGCCGATGTGAACCCCTCCCGCCGTTATTTGTGAACCCGACGGTGGCGCGTCCCGAGGACCATGAAAACACATGGCCTCGGATTTGTGCAATGCCACCTCGAGTCCCAATTGCCGGATCCGCTCGACGATTGTCGCAACCCCGCGTGTCGCTGCTTCGGCCGCCGCCTGGTGCGACCTCCCCTGCGCCAGGACCAGCGTGTCGTCAGCGTAGCAAACTACGCTGACGCCATCAGGGAGGTCGGCGCGCAGCACCCAGCCGTACCCGATATCCCACAGATGCGGCCCTAGAACCGATCCCTGTGGGACACCGCACGACATCTCTCGCCGGTTCCACTCTCCCCGGTGACCGGGGTAGATGACGGCCCTGTCCGTCAAATAGGCCTCGACAATGCGACGGAGGTAGGTCGGCATCCGGTGATAACCGAGTGCCTCCCTGATGCAACTCCAGGGCAGGGTATTGAAGGCATTGGCGATGTCTAGAGACACCGCCAAGACAACCCCACCCCGGGCCACAGCATCCCCCGTCGTGAGGGCTCGCATGCGCATGATGGCATCCACCGTAGAGCGCCCCCTGCGGAAACCAAACTGGTTGTCCGCCAAATCCGGCCCCACCCGCACTAGCTGCCCGGCAAGGCGGTCTGCAATTACCCTTTCAAAGAGCTTGCCCACCTCGTTGAACAGCACGATGGGCCGGTAAGCGGACGGAGAGTCCGCAGGGCGCCCCGGCTTTTTGATGAGGGCCAGTTTCCCCGTCTTCCAACGAAGTGGGAACCGGCCCCTGTCCAAGCATGCGCTTAGTTTCTTATACCTTAAGGTATAAGAAATGTACTTAATTTACTTAAGTAATGTTTACTGCGGGCCAATTCTCGTAATTTTAATAACGTTCACAGTCTGATCTCAGTTTCAATCTGTCAAAAATACCACCAATTTCCGTACATTTTTTACAAGTTTTTGACATTAATAATAATATAATAAATACTTTATTTCAGACCAATGATGTCCATTTTGTTAGTAACAATGTTCTTATTGACTAGTGTTAGTAATACTTAAAACTACCCACAACACCAAACATATAAAAAAACAGTAAACATAACAACAAAAATCACTACTGCGCTATTCCATGACAAATGGTGCAGCAATGATTGATGTAATTACAGTCCAGCCGACTAGCGATCATGCTAAGGATTCTGTTGGCGCTGCCGCTTGTTGCTGAGATGAGATTGCGACTAGATTTTGAAAGTTTATTGGCCTTCTGGTTTTGATACCACTAAAGTCGGTGCGACCTATTGAACTGTAACGTCTGCAAATACCAAGAAAAAAAAACATTTCATTATTCTCTAGCTCATAATATTTACGTAGTTATAATATGATATGCTATTCTAATATGTTTCTTTGCCGGTCGACCGAAGACTAGACGCATAAATCTTTCTCGAACGTCTATCAATTATTCATATTGTGTGAGACCGTAGAATATTCTATACTATAAGATTTGTATGTGGTGCCTTCACGTATATTTTGAACTAGTTTTTACCCGCGACATCGTCCACGTGAATTTTCTGTTCCCTCGACACACCCCGTCGCATCGCATAGTGATGCTAGATCTTAATATATATTACTAGCTGCGCCCGCGGTTTTGTTCCCGTAAGAATATTGAGATAAAAAGTATCCTATATGTTAATCTTGGTTATAAACCATCTGTGTGCCAAATTTCATCCAAATCCGTGCAGTAGTTTTTGCGTGAAAGAGTAACAAACATCCATCCATACAAACTTTCACGTTTATAATATTAGTAGGATTCTTCTGTACGTGTGTTTGTCACCTAACTCCTCCTAAACGGCTGGACCGATTTGGATGTAATTTTGTGTGTATATTTGAATGGGTGCCTGGTTGGTTTGAAAATACAATTGGACCCGGTAGGTGGCGCTGCTTTTCCGGGCAGGACGACGTCTGCCGGGCCCGGTAGTTTACTATGTATAAATTATTAATTTTTTTCTTCGTTTTCCCTGAGCGTTCTTTCTGACTTATTTTTCCTTTTGCTCGGCACCGGGTCTTAGCGTGATGTTCCTCAAGTATTGGGCTATCAAATGCAAAAAAGCGACCGTCTCATTATATTTGTCGGTATTTTTTTTTTAGTTTATTTTTGCAATATTACTCAACTCACACTATTTATGTACATATTCGTTACTATTTTTTATTTGTCACACGTTTATCTTATTTAAGTATGCATACACACGTCACGTTGCAGTGTAAAACTGATTTACATCCGTCACCTCACACATCAGGTTCAGTTGAAAATCAGCGTCAGGCACTATTGTCTGGCATTTTTGCTGAACGGGGCCTTGTTGGTGCAGCCGTGAGGCACACTTACCTGCTAACTTCTTACATCGGTCTTTATACTTTCTATTTGTTTTTTTATTAGTTGTTATCTGATGTATGTATCTGGTTTATTGTGTGTCTTTTAGTCTGTGCTAAAAAAAAGTTCTTTCTTTCTTTCTTTCTTTCAAAAATATGTTTTTTAATATGGCTGGTAGTTCCAGATATTAGTGCGTTAAAACAAACTCTTCTGCTTTATTGTTAGTATAGATTTATGGAAGAATTGCCTTCGTTATAAATATAGAGTCAAGTTTATACTGTGTGAGTTTGCATTACATTGTGTAGGTATTCGATTCATGTAGTTGCTGAGCTATTGTCCATTTAGTACTTGCATTGTCAACAATCATTTTGGAACAGGGTTTGGTGATGGATAGGAACATCATCAACCTATAGAAATCCACTGCTGGATTGCTACCAACCACCCTGCGAAGATCGTCGCTCCACCAAACCTAACGTTTGCCGAGTCGCGATACTATCCAAACCTAATAAGAATTCTTTCAAAAAATCATTATTTTTTCCAAAAAATAAAATTGTCATTTAGTTCCCTGGCTTCTTGAAGAAACCGTACAAAAGGCAACACAGCGTGTTATTCCCAAAGCGCCTATCACCTCGATCTAGCTAGTTCCACGTTACGACAGTACTGTTACAGAGGTATCCGCAGACAAACAACATACATAAGATAACCTTACGCCAAAGCTTTGTTTTCCGTATTCTTGCAACACCGGAAAAAAACTTCACTGTGTATATTTATTCGTATTGGGTAAACAAATATACAGGTTGTTTTTTTTTATAAAACCGATAAGGTTTGGGTACAAAGTGTGATTATAGTAGTTTTGGACCTGGAGAGGTTCTTTGTATTAATCATTATGATCATCTTTTACTATAGGATCAACCAGGCTTGAAGTCGTGAAAAAAAAACAGGTGCTCCATACATTTACTTTAGTTTAACTGGACAAAATGTAGGGAACAGATGATTTATGTTACACCTCGTTCAGTGGAAATGAATAATTTAACATATACTTACAACACACACACACACTTATCATTTACATATACTTTATGTTTTCTTAATTCTTCTTTAATATATTTTTTTTTTATATTCGGCGCTACTGTCATCATTTTTAATCTAATTAAAAAAAAAAACATGCCTAACGAAAAAACCCGAGATGCGAGGTCACGAAGTTCAGGATTCTTAACAATGTTATCATCCATCAATAGCCAAGATGACTGTCTAAAGTTAACCAAGAAGGCGAAGCTGACAGAAGGCTTTTATACTTCCAGGTACTAAATCGGAATCTCGTGCTTTCAGGCCACCCAGACCATGTCTTATCGCTTATAACCTCAATCAATCCGCCCAGCCTTCTCCCAACTATGTTAGGGTCAGCTTCCAGTCTAACCGGATGCCCGTATTTTCATGGAGCGACTGCCTATCTGACCTCCACAACCCAGTTGCTGGGTAACAAAGTACCCCTTGGTATGACTGGTGGCCAGACTTTTGGGCTTCTGACTACGAGTAACGACTGTCAAAAATCTACAAATGCCGGCCGGGAACAAAGGCTTAACGTCCTTTTTGAAGCACGGACTCGATATATGTATTGGTTGGTCACCCATCCACCAACCGACCGCAGCAAGTGTTGCTTAACCTTCGATAGACCCGTGTGGCAGTTATTATTTAGCCACAAGCCCCTTTACCGCTTATAGCCTTGTGTAGTGAAAATAGGAAACTGGTTCATGTTTTCGAATACACCATGTACCTACAGTTCGGTTCATTGAGGTCGCAGGTGCCGCGGGGTCACACTGCGGTTTCACCACAGACTCAGTTTATTAATAATTTCATGAAATATGTTCACGAGTGTGTCGCAGGTTGCGACGGACGGTTAAGGAGGGCAAACGCATATATTATAATCATCTCAGGTTAATAAAATAATTATTGGAAATAATTCACTTTGACATGAAAAACTTCTGTCAGCCAGTGGAGCTGACTGTTGACTGCTGAATCTTTGGACTTAGGAAATCAGAATTAAAGAAAAAATGTTTGCCTCTTAAATTAGTATGCAGGGTGGCAGGGACATCAACGCGTAAACTGTAACTATGTATTCAGCACATGAGTCTAGACCCACCTAAGCGAAGAAATTTTTCGCAGATTAAAAAACTTCTTTAGCGGCGTTGTGCACTTTTGTTGTGATGGGTAAAAAATGTTAAACTCGCGTCAGGACACGTGACCTGATCGAAAATTCGTAAGACGGAGCTCGCGTCAGGACACGTGACATGATCGCAAATTCGTAAGACGGAGCTCGCGTCAGGACACGTGACCTGATCGAAAATTCGTAAGACGGAGCTCGCGTCAGGACACGTGACCTGATCGAAAATTCGTAAGACGAAGGGAGAGTAGAAATGAATATTGTATTTTACCACATAAATGATAGTACTTTTATACTAATCATTAAAGCAATTCGTGCAAAATGATTCCCTAACCATTCCAAAATTTCAAAAATGCACAACGTTAATATTCAAGTTTTCACTTCTGCCGGCACTCCCGGAGTGCACCCCTTGATTTTTTTTATTTTTTATTAATCTCTTTTACACCTGACGTTTAAAGAGGGATGTTCTTATTTCGATGCAGCGTTTCTTATTAGAAGGCTGGTTTAATCAGGGCGATTCTTAGCTTATTCATGTTTCATGAAAATTGTTCAGCCATTTTAAAAATAATCATCTCTTTTCTGTTTGGTTTAGGGAGTTTAGCCATATAATGGAATTTTATATCGCTTTCACTGATCGGCTTGACTTGGAAGATACAGAATATGGTAGACTTGATTGTATGCAGTTACCAGAATCGTCTGCAGACTAGCAAATTTCTTGATAACTTGTAGCACCGGATTTACTAATCGTCGAGCCCTCGAGTTAAATTTACAACTAGCAGCGCTCCGCGGTTTCACGTGCATAAATTTCGATATCGTTGGAATATCGGAATAAAAAGCATCTTATGTGTTAAGTTATAAACTATATGTGTGCTAGGTCAGGATGGCTAAGGTTTTTGAAAGGCGTCTATTAAGGGTTAAACTTTTATATTTTTTTGCCATTGTATGTAACTTAACGTGCCCATGTGGGGGCCTCAATCTGTCAGGTTACCACGTTAGTGACAGTCCGCCACAGGTCTGTCAGGACGGAGGAGTTCATTCACCGCTATAATATTTATAATTATACCTTCAAGTATTTTGTTTACTTAGCAGTCACACAACGCTGTTAAATAATAATATAATCGTTGTTACCAAGATAATATAGTTTCTACGAATCGGAGTGTTTGTTTTTACGATTTAGTACTTTGTTGAAAAACCCAACTCGCCAAATATTACCCACTGATAAAAAAAAATATCATTTTTAAAACCAGTTGCTTGCTTAACTTCAACCTAAACCTCACTTAGGTTTAAATAACATACGAGTAACATAGTTGGTTTTGTTTTTTCGAGACAAGCAGGCTGTGATGAAATCCCAATGTTTTATCATTCAAAGCGTTCCCGACAAGACAAGAGTCAAGTTTACTACCTAAGGTCTGAGAGAGAAAGATAAACACATGGTTGTTTTGGCCATTTGGTTTCGAAACCCTGAAAAGTAGGTAAGAAAATCTAAAATAGGTTTTATGTTTTGGCTCAAAAAGCTGCCCAACTTAAATGGAACTGGGCAGGACATGTCTGCCGCATGCCAGGCAAACTGTGGGCCCAAATAGCACAGAATTGGTGCCCTGAGACAGCGAGGCGGGGTCGCGGCAGACCACGTAGGAGGTAGCGGGACAAGCTGGATAGGTTTCGACAAAACTGGAAGGAGGACGCGCAGGCTCGCGAAAGATGGAAGGAATGGAGGGAGGCATTTGCCCAGGAGTGAGACAGCGAAGGCTAGTACAAAAAAAAAAGACCGGTAGATCTCTCTCTGGCTATGTCAAACCAATCTTCAAATGTTTTAAATTAGCAGGTTTGGGACCAACGGCACTTGCTTTCTGAAGCATGAGGGTATCGCACTGCCAAATTCCTAATTTGTGTGATTCTCCCTGATCGTGATACAGTAATGTCAGTAATGAACTCAAAAGTCGTAGTTAAATATTTTTACTGGCACGGTTATTGTGGCTGGGATGGACTGGATGCGGAAGGCGGAGGACAGAGAGTTGTGGCGCAGCCTGGGAGAGGCCCATGTTCAGCAGTGGCCTGCGATAGGCTGAGTTGAAATATTTTGCCGCAGCTAATAGTTTCAACCAACATTTTTTATCACTAAGTACTGATTACACAGTTATATTATTACATAACGCCTGGTTTTCACCCAGGGTATTTGAATGAATATAGACCAGACTTACAAAATACAGAAAAAATAAGTAAATCTAAGTACAAACACGTATCAAATGCTAAACTTTATAATGTTAAGTTTGTCCGACTAGATAATACCATTAGCGACATACGACCCTTTATTAACTTCTGGAGTGATCCAGTCGTCACTAACACCGCAACGTGGAACTGAGCTAATAGCCTAATAGTCAGAAAGCTAGCAAACAACTTTGTATAATGATATGCTTGTTACTTGCTTGACAGTCCGGCCGTCGAGTGAATGCGTTCCTGAGACCAAAACCAGCAAAAGTTAGTTGAATAAAAGACCATAGAACGTTTTGTAAATACTAATCGGTGGTCAAATAAAAGGCCAAAGACGGTGCGCGCCTACAAAGAAAGTGGCGCAATTATATCTTCATTCAGTTTTAAAGGACATCTGCAGGGATATCAGGCCTGGCAATTTTGGCCTAATACAGTTGATGTAACAGTAACGCAATAACTATTTGATGACATACAAGCCACCGCTACGCTACTAAAGTACCTTTTTCGTCATTCATTCATTTTACATTCGTTCACGCCGCTGCAGTGTCTCGGCGTTTTTGAAGAGAAAAAGATAATAAAAAAGGAATACGAGTATATATCGTTGAGTTAGATATTATTTTGTAATTAAATTATTCGTCTCTTACGGGGAAAATGACGTGCGACTGTAATTTTACTATTAAACTATGTACGAGTTTACGACAATATTTGAATGCCCCCCTCGAATTATTGAGCTTTTACTAAAACAATTACGAATTTTAAATCATAAACATAATTCCAGCTTCCTGAACTCAACTAACTATAGCACTCGTTATGACAGATTACAACCACCATTACATGGAATTAAGGTTCCTTTTGAGCTTCTCCTGTGCGACGTTGTTTCCTCATATTGTCTTTTCACTTCTCGTCCATAAGTCCCACTGCGTTTGAATCTCTTCCAAGCTTCTAAATCCATGTTTCATAATTTATACAAAATATTAGTTGTCGCATTAATTAAGCTGAATCAAAATGTCAATATTGTTGTAGAAGAGCGATAGAAATGCCTTTACAAAACCCAATTATCATTAAAAAGCATTGCCAGCCTACCTTTATATACAGTAATTATGTTTTAAAAGAGAAAGAATTTCCGTTATAGTACTATTGTGTAATAGAGGGACTATAACAGTTATAAAAAAACAATCCTGTTCTAAAAAAGTGTATTTGTGATAAGTTTATCACTACGACTATAACGAGCATTAAAAAACCTTTATGTGACAATTTAAGCTACATAAATGTAATTTGAAACTCAGGTATATCACCAAATCACTCTGTTGTAGACTTATTGTGGCAACTATAGTACTATGTACTGTAACGATGATCTAAAAACCCACAATATCACAATATCGCCCTATTCTTGAGTTTTCATCTCTACTATAACGAAAGACCCATTATAATTCGTTCATAACCTTTATTGCGTAAATCACGGGGCGACAGTAAACACTGTTATAAAGTTCTATCATTGTATACTAGTCACATTGGAGGTTGCTATAACGCCTGACTATAACAGATATACACAGTCGCGAAGTAAACCTTTACATCAATTCCTAATAGGTCGTTTTTGCTGTATAAACTTATAGAGCCAAAATGTATTGTCAAACGCTTTTACACAACAATCAATCACCACCAAAACCTTTATACATCGTTTACCCAGATTTTTTGAGATATAAGGTTTGGTTATAGGGCAAAATTGTTGGTTGGGACCTGTCAGTGCGACGATTCTAGTAGCCAATAAAAATCGTAATCGTAATCGTATCGTCGTCGTATCGTAGTCGTTTGTATGATATTGACAGGTGTCAAGAACGCATTCTCTCGTCAGCCGCATTATACAAAAAATGTAACGAATTGTAGTTCTATGGGTGTATTTATATGAGCTCACCTTAAAATACTGATCTGATTTAAAAGTTGAGTACAAGGCTTAAACGGTCCAAAAAATATTGGTTATCTTTTATCCAGATTGGCGAGAAGGTTTATCCAGTTATAAGCTAAAACGATTTGATTTATTGGAAAGCACAACACCATTTTCAAAAATAACAAAAAACAACATTTCTGAGGAGTTTCAGTTAAGTACAGTTAAGTACAAGGCCTTGCACATACTTTTCTAGTCGTACAATGGACATTGACCCTAGTTACTTTCCTGAGGACGACAGCCTATCTGGCTTCTATCCAACATTATGTTTGCCTTGAAATCGCAAGCTTTTATCTAATTTGATATGACAGTAAGTTAAGTAAGTTTTAGTTATGTTATATTTTTACAAGCTTTTATTTAACTTGCGATGTATGTACGAGTATGTATGTAACTATATTTGTTCGGATGGACTCTTGCAACTCAATTTTGAAGCAGATATCTTCAACCGATTGAGCTGAAATTTTGCATGTATGTGTAAATCAGATGACAATGCAAAATTATTATGACATGGAGCTGATCTGATGATGGAACCGGAAGGTGGCCATAGGAACTCGGTAGTTAAATGAACAACCCCATCGAGTTGGGACTCGTTTGATCCGTCTTGACGAGTTCTTTGGTGCTAGATGGTAACCGGGGTCTGATGATGGAGCTGGAAGATGGCCATAGGAACTCGGTAATTAAACGACATAACCCCATCGAGTTTGGGCTCGTTTGATTCGTCTTGACGGGTACTTTGGTGCTAGATGGTAACCAGGGACTAAAGATGCACACGTAGCTTAAGTGCAGTAAACGCGTATAACGGAAAAACACTGCTACGCGCTACGAACTACGCCGTAGTCAATCTCGCATCAAAAATACTAAAAAGTTAAAAATAAAATTTAAGAAAAAAAAAAAAATTTAAAAACAAGCTTTTATTACTTATTAATAAAAAGGACTAAAAAGTTAAAAATAATTTAAACCTGATAAGAAATAAATAAAAGCGTGTTACATTGTGTTCTAAAATGTTCTTTAATGTTCCATCAAAATGTAGCACGTTGTGGGTTTAAATCCAGCCAAGTACGAATGCGAGTTTTTCGCTTCATCAATGTACTTTTTAAGTTTATCTTGGACATCACTGACGTCGGTGATGAAATCTAGGGACCTACTTCAGAGATGTCAGCATGATTGACGGGGCCCGACAGGGCCGAAGCCTACCGGTTAGCGGGATCGTCCGAAAGGGTTACCGCTGCCCTGGAACATAAAGGGCTAAGGAAGCAACACGGGTGGGTTTTAGTCAGTAAGAGTCTGACACTCCCTTCCGCTCCACCCAGAGTGGGAGGGGTCATTTGATGATTACCCATCCCACCTACTCTGAAGTGCAAAGTGCGAATGTTCGGATCAGACCGACACTTGGCCGAACCGAATATTATTGAAAAATGCGAAAAAAGTTCGGATCGGCTCAGTTGGGTCGGGACCATAGTCAATATTCGAAAGAGTGTAGGAGTGTAGGATCGGAACCGACCGAACCAAATAGTAACTTAGTAGCAGGAAACGGCCGAACATTGGGCCGATACTACTTCGAAGTAGACCCCCTGGATTTATCCTACTAATATTAAAAAGGTTTGTTTGTTTAGATGTTTGGATGTTTGTTACTCAATCACGCAAAAATGGATGTACGGATTTGGTTGAAATTTGGCACTCAGATGGTTTCTAATCTGGATTAACACATAGGAAACTTTTTATCCCGATAGTACTACGTTCCCGTCGGATAATTTCCGACATACATGCGGGTGAAGCCGCTGGAAAAAGCTATTAATTAATAAAGTCTGGAATCACCAATCCACCTTGAGCAAAAGTGGCAATCAATGCTCTTGCCTTCTCTCTTCTCTGTATGAGAATAGGCCTTTGCCCTGTCGTGAAACAATAACAAACTGGTATTACTTTGATTCTATTAACGACGATAAATGAGAGAGGAGCTTGTGACTAAATAATAACAGCCGCTCGGGTCGATCGATCAGGTTAAGCTACGGTTGCCGTGGTTGGTCCGTGGATGGGTGACCATGTTTACATACCAAGACCCCTCCGTGCCTAAGAAAACACGTTAAGCCATTGGTCCCGGTTGTCATTCGTGGACAATCGTTACGGGTCGTCAGAAGCCCGAAAGTCTGACTAAGGGGTTTCGTATGTGGGAGGCGGTCACCTCCTTCTGCGAAGCAGTCATGCTAGCGAAGGAGGTGGCGGGATGGGCGAGGGAGAGATCCTCACGCCTCAGCCGCCGAGGAAGACGCTCCGGGCGTCGGGAGCCGCGTGACAACTCCCGGCCACCGTAGGCGCGGACCTGCGGGCGGAGAGCAATGGGTAGCTCTCTGTCCGATCAGGACCAGGCCCGTGTCGGACGGCGCGTATGTGTTCCACGTGCGCCTCAAAGAGATGTCAGCATAATTGACGGGGCCCGACAGGGCCGAAGCCTGCCGGGGTAGCGGGACCGTCCGAAAGGGTTACCGCTGCCCTGGTACATAAAGGGCTAAGGAAGGAACACGGGTGGGTTTTAGTCAGTAAGAGTCTGACACTCCCTTCTGCTCCACCCAGAGCGGAAGGGGGGTCATTTGATGATTTTCCAACCTCAAAAAAAAAAAAAAAGGGGTTTCGTATTAGCCAGTAACTGGATTGTGGAGGTCAGTTAGGCAGTCGCTCCATGTAAAATACCGGTACTCAGCTGCATCCGGTTAGACTGGAAGCCGACCTCGACATAGTTGGGAAAAGAACAGGCATATGATGTTGATGAATGCGTTTTCTGTTCTTTGGTTCAGCTCTCCAACTATCAGGATAATAAAATAAAAAGTGTAGAGTTGGAAGGGGCTACAATTAACAGACATTCTGAACTCTACCATTCTTATCTCGTATAGTGGTCGTTTGTCTAAAGTCTAGGGAGTCTAAAATAAAGCGTGTGTTCGTGTGAAGAGATTTATTGCAATTCTTGAAAACATTGGGAAGATAAAATGTTAGTTCCTAATGGTTGTAAACAATGTTAAGTTTAAGATGGTGGAGTTTTATAAAGTTTAAAATTAGAGAACACTAGTTGTTTGGTGAAGAGTAAAATAGATGGATGGTGGATTATATTCAAACGCAATGTGAATTGTTACTGAATAAATTGAATCGACAAGATTGGTTAGCAAGCATTTTAGAAATTATTTTTGGGAATTGAAGCAGAACAGACTGTTCCTTTTTATAAGTACACTAGCTGCGCCCCGCGTTTTCACCCGCATAAGTTTCGATTCCATGGGAACATCGAGATAAAAAGTATCCTATGTGTTAATCCTGGTTATAAACTATCTGTGTGCCTAACATGCAAATCCGTTCAGTAGTTTTGGCGTGAAAGAGTAACAAACATCCATCCGGATGTATGTTTGTTACTCTTTTGTTTGTATGGATGGATGGATGGATAAAAATTTATCAACTGTCCCTAAGAAAACTTTAATACCTACCTACTCGACCTAAACGTATGGGACGGCTGAATTTTATTCTTGATTACGATGTTGGTCCCATGGAGAACATTGTCCAGTCTGATGGTCTGTACCACACCCTTTAATTTGACTGGTCTTTGAAAACTAATCCTGTCTTGATCGTGAACAGTGACTTTTGCTTTTATTAAATTCGGTTACGGCTGAGTCTGTACACGCGTATCTTACACACGTAGACGCCTTATCTGTAGAAGATCTTTCTTAGTAACAGCTACTCTGTAAACATTCCCACGGCACTTTTTGCTATCATATACAGGGTGGCAGGGACATAAACGCACAACTTGTAACCATAAATTTAGTACATGATTCTAATCCGATCCATGCGTTGAAATGATTCGCCAGAAAAAAATGCTGTTCCATACATTTTGACCGCGTCGGTACTTTTCTATGTTCCCACTGCTGGGACACAGGCCTCCTCGTGGTGAGAGGGAGTGGGCCGTTATCCACCACGCGAGCCCAGTGCGGGTTGGTGGATGTCACATGTCTTTGAATTTTTAGTTCTAGGACATGTCGGTTTCTTCACGATGTTTTTCTTTACCGTTTGGAGAGCAGTGGTGATGAAACAATTTACATAAAGTAAAGCGCCTGTCAGGGTTCGAACCTAGGACCTACAACTCGTAAGTCACGGTCTTTGCCACTGGACCACCACTGCTCTTTTCTATGAAGCAACAAAATTATTTTTATGATAACCGACGTGGTAGATGGATGGACGGTCTAGAATCATTTAGGATGAATTCATGGTTTCAGTTTGCGCGTCAATGTTCCTGCCACCATGTATAATCATTGTTAACATTACCCGCACAACCATCAAAAATTCAAGAGGTATTCTTTAATAAAAGAAAATCTCATGAGGGGTCCTCGGGCATTAATTTAAGGACGAGAAAACAGACTGAGATGAATTACGGACGACGTCTGACTAAGTAATGAGATGGATGGCAAAAGTAGACCAAAACTGTACAAGAATAACTCCAGGGAATCAACGTTTGAACATGAAATATAAATTGCTATGTGTTTTTTTACATTATTACTCAAAATTTTAGGGAATTGCGTTGTTCATTTTTTGGTCCTTGAGACCTAAACTTTGAAAGTCGTGATATAATTTAATCAAACCATCATGTGGCACAGAGCACTGAGGCCATTTTTCATAATATTTCACATTTACACTACGTGAACTTACGCTACTACCTACAAAGTAAAATATCAAAGTCAAAGTCAAATCATTTATCTATACATATTTTCAAATAAAAGGCACTTTTGAGCGTCAAAAATAAAATTGATTCTAGTCGCCCCTTCCAAAAAGTAGTTTTCGCATGGAGAAGAATTGGCAAGAAACTCCACAGTAACTCTTTTAAAATGTTTTCCAATATTTTGCATACATTAATTATATAATTAGGTATATGTGAAGACATGCACCTAAAAATAAAATTACTATACCACAATAGGTAAAAGAATTAAAATGGATTAATGAAACCATGACATATAAATTAACTATGTGATAGATATTGACAGGCCTGTTGGTCTAGTGGTTAGTGACCCTGACTGCTATGCCGGAGGTCGTGGGTTCGATTCCCATCCAGGACAAATGTTTGTGTAAAGAGCACGATCATTTGTTCTGTGTCTGGGTGTAATTTATCTATAATATTTATATATTTAGAAATATATAAGTATGTTTATCAGTTGTCTAGTACCCATAACACAAGCTCTGCTTAGCTTGGGACTAGATGGCGTTGTGTGATAGTTGTGGAATATTTATTATTTATATACGGTGCTCACATATTTACAAACATTCCAAAAGTAGACGATTTTCATAAATAAATAAGGAGTAATAAGTCCGGTAACAGGTAAACAACAATTTGAATGTGTGACATTTTACCCACAGGTGTGCTTTGTATTATTTGAAAAGTAATATAATATATAATATTGTGTTTGTATTGTGTGTTATTATATTATTGTAAATTGAGAACAAGGAAGACTGTCCCAACGTAATACAGTTTATAACTAGTACGGAGATCAGGGTGAATCGGTTTCGTAACAAACTAAATTTATTCTTGTGCACTGAGTTACTAATCGGGTATCTAATCTTTAGATTCATAGAAAATAAATACTTACTAGTGTGAAATTATTATTTTGGCAAAATAAAGATTATGATTATTTCACGTTATAAAAAACTGATATTTCAGTGTTAATTCCTTGGACCTTGTAGTCTCTTAAACTTGTCTACCATGACGTTTTACTTTTCTTTATCAAAAAAAAAAAAAAAACTCAATCGTCACACGGAAATGGCTATTAGGTATTATAAAGCGTTTATTTTTATCCAAAGAATTTTATAAAGTCAGGGAAATGTTTAGAAAATTTACTAAGTACCTACCAACTTAAATTACCCGTATATTCAAATCACTTTCTAATGTCATTCTTAGAAAGTTGTATGAAATGGCTATATCGCAAATTGACGTAGTCTGGTAATTTGTGTAACAATTAATTTGCCTGACTATACAAACATGAAAGGACAATGACCAAAAATCGTACCAAAAAGTCTCATGCATCAAGATCAAAATATTATAGTAATTATTGTCATAATTTTTTACTACATTACGTGTCGAGGATTCGATTTTTAAACAGGGAATTTAACTTAAAGTAAAAAACACTTTACATGACATTCCGTTTCAAATTATATGATTAATATACTTAACCTTGAATTTTGAAAGTGTCATGATCACGTCTTTCAAAAAACATGTAAAAAAGTTATACTTTTCCGATTCTACATGAATTAAAAATAACTAGAATAAAATAGAATATAATTTTTATTTAAACGATTATCATTTTTTTTAGAGCAATAATGGCCATTCGTGTATGACATGTCAAACAAAATAAAGTACATAACTAGTTTTTACGTTATTTCGATTTTTTTGAAAATCTCGGAAACTCGGGTTTTGGTTACAAAAATAACTTTTGTAAGAGTTAATATGCTAAGAGTAGTCTATAAAAAACAAAGTTTGACTTTGATGCAGCATGGTACGGAATTCCATACATCCATGAGCATTGTCCTTTACTTGGTAAAACATAAAGACACCGTAATACCGTGATCACAAAGACCATTTTGTCTTTTGTATACGGACACCTAACAAGATAACGCCGCTACAAGTTCCAGTACAATACGGAATAGAACCGACTTGTAAATAATAATAATAAATTTATTTTATAAGCAGTTTGTACATACATAGCATATAGACTTGTCTTATAAAGTAGAACCAGTACATCAATAACAGGGGTCATAGGACTCCCTTTTCCTAAGCTAGCCAGAAAAACCTGTCTGTATCTTAGGAAAGAGTATCCATTTATAATGGGTCTTAATAGCGGTTACAAAATAATTGGTACGTGCAGTGGGCGAACAAAGCACTTATCTTATATTTAAGGACAAAAATAAAAATGTGCGTGTGTGTGTGTGTTTGGTAGTGTGTAAACCTATTTCACTTTACTGTACATTGGTTAAAAGCTCCTCGGTATCAATATATGATAACGTCTGTAGCCAGGAAGTAAGTCTGGGTTATACCTCATACTTAGTCAAGGCGTATATATTTAATAGTTTATGGGCTTCATTATAAAGCCTAGCACTTAGGCCATTAAACTCTCGTCTTGCGAAAGCAGTCCTACAAGAGACTGTGTAAATGCCATCTGTACGTGCACTCCAAGCATACGGCTTATGAACAATGCGACTGACACGATATAGCCTATTATAATAGCAACTTGTCTTGCTGATGCGTCTACGTGATTCAGTTTCCTAAGAGAACAATCTTTAGTAATGAAAGGGCCTTAAATTGTGTCTTGTATTCATGGAATAGTACAATTTTCTACATCCACTTTTCATGGTGATTATTCTCTTGCCCCTATGCCATCGTTTCGTATGTCTACAACGACTTTCAACAGGATTGACATAAGTTTTTCGGTAGATTACGTCAATCCAATACATTTTTGACTTTTCCATCATCTTAATCGCTGATACTGGGCCCGCGTGGGGAATTATGGCCTACCCCCTCTCATAGAGAGGAGGCCTGTGTCCCAGCAGTGGGAACATTATAGGCTGATTATGTTATGTCCTGTGTCCAGCAGTGGGAACATTATTGACTATGTTATGTTCTGTTATGTTAATCGCTGATAGAATATCACTTTGTAGGCTCTCTGATTAATGAAGGGTTGTGGCTAAGTAATAACAGCTGCACGGGTCGATCGATAAGGTTAAGCTACGCTTGCCGCGGTTGGTCCGTGGATGGGTAACCATCTTCACATACCAAGACCCTTACGTGCCTCGGAAAGTACGTTAAGCCTATGGTCCCGGCTGTCATTCGTGGATCTTTGACAGTCGTTACGGGTCGTCAGTAGCCTGAAAGTCTGACAACCAGTTTTACCTACGGGTATTATCCAGTAACTGGGTTTGTTGAGGTCAGATAGGCAGTTGCTCCATGTAAAATACTGGTAACTGGTAATTTTACCGTTATTAAAAAAAATCCTGTGAATCATAGGATTCACAGGATTTTTTTAGTCTAGGTATTTTAAATCTATCTATTTGACGCATTTACTATACGGCATTAGCCAATAAATTCATAAAATTGATTGATATAAAACTTATTGTATACGCCCCAAAAAATTTAAAAGGGGCCCCTTACTCTTCATGTCCTAATGGGCTTCCGAATTTCTATGCCCTGATTGCAATAGGTATATATTTTTGTATCGCGCCATCATCAAAACAAATGATGGGAACTTTTCTATATAGGTCCATTTGTGAAAATGGAACAATATTTAGTTGTAACGCAGCTTTCAGGTAGACAGGGAGATAAGTTGAGTACATACGCCAGCACGTCCAGCTACTACAATCTGTCAAATTTCTTGAATAGATTTTCAACCTTATCGTTACAGGATTAAGGTTCAAGGTTGACTGGGAAAATTTGACAGTTTCGGGTAGCTCGATGTTCTCGCGTGTGTACTTACCTTTAAATAAGACGACACTGTTACGAGACGAGGCAAAAGTATTAATATTCCTTCTTTATGCGGATTTCACCAATGAAACTGAAAGCGGTAAGCACTTCTAAACCGCGTTTAAGACCTGTCAGTATCAATTTTCCACAACAATTTTGACACTGACAGCTCTTTAAAACACTGATACACACTGATTTACACTGATACAAAAATCATTTGGGGCAAATCACATACTTTCAATGTTATAATTCAGTATTTAAAAGATTTATGTAGGTAGTTACTACATAAATCTTACTAATATTTGGAAAACATACTCATGTAATATAAATTCTTAGAAACTCAATCAAATCATCGATCAGTCAATTCTGATTCAAATCAGCGTCAATGTAGTACTTATTTTTTGTACCGAAATAATTTATTTTCGATAGCGTCACGTCGAAAAGAAAAGCATTATCATTACTCAAAAACGATCCATTTTACTTAACTTTTATTGTTGTGGATTGGTGAAAAAGAGAGTATATTTTGGTATAGAGAAGTAGTTTATTTTAGACAGGAAGATTATTTGCACTAATCCATACAGGGAGACAAGTTGAGTACATACGCCAGCACATCAAACTACTACAATCTGTCAAATTTATTTAAAAGATTTTCAACTTTATCGCTAAATCATTAAAGTTCAAGGTTGATTGAAATTTGACAGTTTCGGGTAGCTTAACCTGCTGGCGTCTGTACATTACAAAGTAAGATTTAGTAGAAGATGTGACAAATTCTTAAGCAACAAGATGTTATTAAAAGTTAATGCTGTTCAATTTAACGGCATTGTAAACTTAACAGAGACCTAACACGACAAAGTAACCCTTTTAAGGCGTATTTTAAGGAGCGAGCTAATAAAATGTTGCCTATATTTCAGTTATTTTTTCAAAAACATTTACTAAACGTTAGTTAATTAAGGTTGAGATGGATCAAAGGACAATGCTAAAAGGTTAGTCTTAGCATAGTTACAGTCGGTAGCAATGTTTGACTAATACAATAAAAAAACCTGCAAAAGTATATAGACGACTAGCTCTGGCCCGCGGCTTCGCTCGCGTGAATGTCAAATGATCCCACGGGAACGTACTAACGGGATAGAATATCCTGTTTCCTAATCCATGGTCTATTTCATCCAAATCCGTTCAAGCGTGAGAAGGTAACAGACAGAGTTACTTTCGCATTTATAATATTTATGTACAGTCACGAGCACCAATATGTCAACACTTGGCAACGTTCAATTGAGATTTTTTCGTGAAATAACGAATGCAACGTTAAAATACGACACATTACATAAACCTATCGGTTCGAAAATGCTATGATCGTAACAACATAAAATTTCTTTCAAAAATAAAGGAATAAATCGCTTTTGAATAAAACCGAGTGTATACATACTTTTGCTCGTGACTGTACTCATCACCATCAGCCTATATTGTTCCCACTGCTGGGACACAGGCCTTCTCTCCTTGGTCCTATGCTTTTCGTATCCAACGGATTCCCACGATACTCACTAGGACATCGGTCTACCGTATGATCATACCATATTCAGCCTATAATGTTCCCACTGCTGAGACACCGGCCTCCTCTCTGTGAAAGGAAATGGGCTATAATCTACCACGCAGGCCCAGTGCGGGTTGGTAGATGTCACATGTCTTCGAATTTTTGGTTCTAGGACATGATGGTCCTCACGATGTTTTCCTTCGCCGTTTTGAGAGCAGTGGTGATGAAATAATTTACACAAAGTAAAGCGTCTGTCTGGGCTCGAACCTACGACCTATAACTCATAAGCCGCGGCCGTAACCACTGGGACGCCACTGCTCTCCATGAATGTACTGTCAGTCTTAAAAAACCAACTGCAAAAAATGCGGTCGTATCACAGGTATATAAAGCTCATTTTTCAAAGTTTTTCATCATAACTTGATTTTCGTATGAAACCATTATCCGTCTCATAATAGTGAAAATATAGGCATGTCGGCTTAGCACATTTTTCCTTATGACAAATACATGGGATGTAGGATGGATATGAATGTGTTATTTCCTTCGGTACAATAATAAAGTGTTGTCCATAACCGTTGACGGCTCGTTTTGATATAGCCAATAATAATAATAGTTTCTGTGGTTATAACTTTTTGTACCTAATGCTAATATTATTTTTATATACATAAGTAATACTTTCGGTGGCCATTGTTCTAAATGTAATATACGAGCTTATCGTTAAAAGAAAGTGAATAAATATTTACCAAAATGCTGGCATTTGATAACGTAGTCTACGTTATCAAATTACAGCATTTTTAGTAGACAATAGTAGACATACCTATGTGGTACACTAAAACTAAAAGATCATCATGGTAGTTATTATTGACATTAGGTACCTACTTGCTACGGTAAAGCCCGCGACTTCGTCCGCGTGTTTTAATATAATTCCTCGTTTGGGCACTCGATACTCGCACAGTGAAACAATGATTGCAATCCAGATTATATAAACATAACATCACACCTGTAATCCTCGAAGGTGTAGACAGCGTGGCGATTTAATGGCGACATTAATTTAACACGCATATACAGTTTTGCGTTTTCGTTTGATGGGCACATGTAATTTAATTTCATTAAACGCATATTTTAGAAAATTATAAACGCATTTATAATTTTCTAAAATTGCATCCTGGAGCTACCTGACTTTTTTTTTTTTTTTTTTTGTGGATGGGAAATCATCAAATGACTCCTCCCGCTCTGGGTGGAGCAGAAGGGAGTGTCAGACTCTTACTGACTAAAACCCACCCGTGTTCCTTCCTTAGCCCTTTACGTACCAGGGCAGCGGTAACCCTTTCGGACAATCCCGCTACCCCGGCAGGCTTCGGCCCTGTCGGGCCCCGTCAACTACGCTGACATCTCTTTGAGGCGCGCGTGGAACACATACACGCCGTCCGGCACGGGCCTGGTCCTGATCGGACGGAGAGCTACCCATTGCTCTCCGCCCGCAGGCCCGCGCCTACGGTGGCCGGGAGTCGTCACGCGGCTCCCGACGCCCGGAGCGTCTCCCTCGGCGGCTGAGGCGTGAGGATCTTTCCCTCGCCCATCCCGCCACCTCCTTCGCTAGCATGACTGCTTCGCAGAAGGAGGTGACCGCCTCCCACTCCCTCTCGCCCCGGACCATGGCTTGCACCAGGGCCGGGCGCGAGAGGTCGCCGCCGCTGCCGATCGCCTCTACGAGGACACGGCGGTGCTCTGCCCAAGCGGGGCAGACCTCCACCGTGTGCTCCACCGTGTCCTCTGGGCGATCCTTGCAGTGATGACACCCGGGCGTCTCCTCCCGCCTGATTATGTGCAGGAACCTCCCGAAACATCCGTGTCCGGAGAGGACCTGCGTCAGGCGGTAGGTGAGAGCGCCGTGACGCCTCTCTAGCCACTCCTCAAAGAGGGGTCTTACCGCCGCTATCGTGGCGTGCCCTGCGCTGGGTTGCGATAGTCGCGCCTTCCATTCCACCATGAGACCGCGCCGGAGGTCCGTCCGCTCCGCAGCGATTTGCCGCGGGTGCAGAGTTTCCCCCCGACGTAGTGCCTCCGCGCGCCAGTCATACAGGCGCGCGAGGACTATCGCCTCCAGATCCCATGGTGGCAGTCCGGCAAGGAGGCTTGCTGCCTCGCCCGAGATCGTGCGGTATCCCCGGATAAGCCTTATGGCTACCACCTTTTGGGGCGCGTTCAGGTAGTGTGCGGCTCGAAGCCGCAGTGAACGCGCCCATACCGGGGCCCCATAAAGGGCCATGGACCGCACGACCCCCGCGTAAAGCCTCCGGCAGGAGGGAGCTACCTGACTTAAGGTGGATGCTTCAAGGTAGCCCGCGAAATTCAAATTTTCTTACGTTTTTTGCAATTTGCTGGTCAGTACTAAGTTTTACGTTGATTAAAATATGATTCGCGGCCGTAACAAATATGTATTTACAGAATTATAATTATTAGAATCAGTAATACAACTTGTTACGTTAGCATAATCCTAAAATGTCAAGATTTCATGAAATAGTCATTCAGTAGGATTACTTGATCTTAGAGAGTTGTGTTGATGACTTTAATGATTATAATTCTGTAAATACATATTTTTTACGGCCGCGAATCATATTTTAATCAACGTACAACTTAGTACTGACCAGCAAATTTAAAAAAACGTAAGACAATTTGAATTTTGCGGGCTACCTTGGAGCATCCACCTTAAAGAACTGTAGCGCAGGTGTTATTTGCCGGGTCACGGATCATAACATCGCATCAATGAAATTAAAACGAATAACGTTCAAAGAGTAGGCGAATTGAAGAAAAGAGAGAGCATATGTTGTTATATTTTTTATGATTACTGGCCAGTAGCCCTACTCGTGTGTTAAATTAATGGCGCCATTGTAGCGGCGCGTTGTATAGTACCCCCCCATTTCACCATGAAACATATCATTGTCATCAGCCTATAGCAGTCTAATGCTAGATATAGGCCTCTCCTATTGCACGCCATTAAAATCGATTTTCGGCAACTCTTATCTGGATAAAAGTCAGCTGGCTGCTACGAGAAGGCCAATTCTCGTAATTTAAAACGTTTAAAATCTAGTCGAAGTCTCATCTCAGCGACTAACAAATGTCAAAAACTTGTCAAAATGTAGGGTGATTACAGGTATTTTTTACAGACTGAGATCAGAGGGGCAATTCTTGTAATGTTAAGACCGTTCACAGTCTGATCTCAGTCTCAATCTGTCAAAAAATACTTCTAATTTCCCTGCATTTTGACAAGTTTTTGACATTTGTTTGTCGCTGAGATGAGACTGCGACTACATTTTGAACGTTTTAAATTACGAGAATTGGCCTTCAGACTGTGAACGTTCTTAAAATTACGAGAATTACCCCTCCGTCATCCTGCGAAGATCGTCGCTCCACCTAGCCTGAGGGCATCCCACCTTACGTTTACCGATTCGCGGTATCCATTCATGAAACATATAAAGAAACAATTTTACCTCTGTATGATATTAGTTTAGATATAAAAGCCATGTCCAACAGTGGACTGCGAATGCCATCAGAAACGGTTAAAGGCGGTGATTCTCATGTAGCCTTTGAAGCACACATGAATCACTTTTATCAGTAGCCGCATTTATTTTCTAAGCCATCAGCAAAATAAATGGTTCGTCGTTCTTCAACAACTGCTCATCCTTCATTTGTCTTCATGAAATCAGAAACAGCTCAAACGTAATGGACAAATTGGTAAACCAAACTCGGCAATTACCGCGGCTCGTTGGCACAATTCAAAGCGCATTAATCAGGTTGGCACTACATCAGTATAATCTCGTCTGGAACGTTGGGTACTGCGATGCTGCGGTGTCCGATATCTGCGAACGAAGTACAGATTGTGGGCTAATGACTTTAGTGTGTATTCGAGTGACCATATCGACAGGTAATGGATTTGTGTGATCTGGGAACTCAACGGAAACCTGTTCCTATGAAAGAAACCTGCGGAGTACCTAATTGCGTAATACACTTACAACGGCAATGCCGTCATTTTGACTATTGAACAAAATTCATGACGTCATTTACGTTGTCAAGCAGACGAGTTTTTCAAACATACTCAATTCATTTATTTCAGACAATGTCCATAGTCCTTAACTATTACAAAATTAAAATCAAATAAAACATTAAAATAAATCTTGAAACAAAAATTAGGCAAAGACAATACAATAACATAATTAAAAATAATCAAATATAAATGAAAATAATCCGCTTTACACATAATCAACTACAAAATTAGAAATACACAATATAAACATACACACAATGTCAAATAATACGAGGAGAGGCGCTAACATGAAGCTGCATCCACCTCTGTATCAGGGACAGGTCCCACCGCTCGGACAACACCCTCAGGAGACAGTTCGAGCTGCTTTGTAGGCAACATAATAGTGAAGCGCTCCGTTTCCTTATGATCGCGAAAAAATCATTCCTTCGCGCCTTAGCAAACATAGTCGAAGCATTACCAAACCACGGAAGCTCTAACAGTATCCTGAAAAATGAAGCAATGAATAAACAATATCCGTCCAAAATCATTCGGATTTACTTCAGTGGCGAGTTACTGACCACCTCGTGAATATCTTAGTTGCTTTCAATGTAGTCTTCATAGCATGAACCTTTTTTCCTTATATCTATCTTACATTAGGGTAAGATCGCCTTTAGTGGCTTATTATGTCAGTCGATTGGTAGCTTTTTAGACGATTTACAAAAGCAAGGGAAGGCAGTGTCATTCTTGTAAATAACTCTATTTGATTTTTATTCATCACCACGATTTTCAATTAAATTCGAAGTTTATTTTACACTAACGAAGAAGATACCTCAGAATACAAATTTTGTTGAAACTTTAAACTTTTATTGAAAAAAATATCTTCTCTTAATTTGAAGTCATGTTCATCTCCTAAATACTCTAGCACGTAGTATTTGTTAAGCACAGACTAAGAAAATTAATGACAAAAGGTCATAGTACGTTTAATTTTCAGATAAATATCACCCGGGCCTTACACGATGAAATATTCATGAAGACAATGTAATTTGTTACCGATATTGCTGCCTGTATGTGGCTCAGGCCGTAATTTCACTCCGAACGTACAACGGCGAAAAGCAAATGAGTTTTTTAAATAAACCAGACATGTCTGGCGTTGCTCCTATCAAGAGATTATGTTTACACAAATAAGGCCTGGGATTACAGGCCCTTTTTTCTTTCAATTTTCTTACAGAACAAAAACGTAAATTAGGACGAGCGACGATCTTTGCAGGGTGACTGGTAGCAGCTTTATGAGAGTTGCGGAGGATCGAGCTGAATGGCATGCAATTGAAGAGGCCTTCGTCCAGGAGTGGACTGCTGTAGGCTGATGATGATTTTGTAAATAAAAAGAAAAGGTTTTCTTTTGATTTACTACTCAGACAAGTAAGGAACACACACACACATACACACACACACTAACCCACCGACCGACCACCGACTAGGTTAACCGACACTTAACATAGAGGTCATATCATTGAGAAACAAATAAGTAGGTACCTAAGTAGAAAATTGATTTAGAACTGGTAAGAAATTCTATTGAGCACGACTCAAAGAAATTGATTTTTGTTGTGATTGATACTGACAACATAAACTAAACAATCACAAGTAATGAAAAATGAAATCCCCAGCACAAACTTCCATCAGACGGTTGGTCGCTTAATCTGTTTAACGGAATCGATTTTGAAACGAAACTTGTTTACACAAATCAGATTCAGCTATTGATAATTTTTTACCGAAAACCGCTCAGTAACTCAATACTGAACTGGGGAAAAATACGAATAAAATTGAAACTGGGGAAAATGCCTACGTGCGAGCTACATTTGAAAGCTAGCTGGTTCCATTCAATGTTCTATTAAAATAGAAGCTGTGGAAATAGGGGAAACTGAATACTCATATAAGCTGAATGTGTGCACTGACTGGACAGGTCCTCTGAATCTGTGTGCTTCTTTCCTCAAAAGACCATCTCAGACATCGATCTACATGGTCTTCATATGATCTGACCAAGATTATGTCTGAATGTTAAAAGACACTGTGACCTCTGAGTTTGTTTCGGTCTTACTTCTCAGACTAATCAGAAAGGAAACGCCGACCTCATCTAGTTCTTAAATTATGATTGACGTGTAAAAGTGTTTGTACAAGCCTACTTACTCATTAATCCATTTTAATTCTTTTACTTATTGTGGCAAAGTAATTTTATTTTTAAGTGCATCGTCTTCACATATAATTATATAATTAATGTATGCAAAATATTGTAAAACATTTTAAAAGAGTAACGGTGGAGTTTCTTGCCCATTCTTCTCCATACGAAAACTACCTTTTGGAAGGGGTGACTAGAAACAATTTTATTTTGGCCTGTTGGTCTAGTGGTTAGTGACCCTGACTGCTATGCCGGAGGTCGTGGGTTCGATTCCCACCCAGGACAAATGTTTGTGTAATAAGCACGATCATTTGTTCTGTGTCTGGGTGTAATTTATCTATAATATTTATGTATTTAGAAATATATAAGTATGTTTATCAGTTGTCTAGTACCCATAACACAAGCTCTGCTTAGCTTGGGACTAGATGGCGTTGTGTGATAGTTGTGGAATATTTATTTATTTTTTTATTTATTTTAATTTTATTTTTGACGTTCAAAAGTGCCTTTTATGTGCCTATTTGAAATAAATGATTTGACTTTGACTTTTACAAAATAAAATCATTTATCATTTACATAAAACGGAATGTCAAAATATTGCTGTGCTGCTGGTGAGTCTGTTGCGACACTGCTTCTCAGCTGAAGCACTAAGAAGTGGTGAAAGGCGGGCGTTTTGGGGGACTATCATATGGATACGGCATTTTAACATTCAAAAGTCTTGATTCTCAGCTTAATTTGTATAAAATACTTTTGATTTTGATTACAGTTTTAAAATGAAAAATAGTAAAATAAAAAAATCCTTTTCCAATTAATTTCAGAGCATTTCCAACCAAATATAACAAGATATTGTAATAGAAAAAATCCGGATAACATTTGTGATCTTTATTTTTGGTGATTAATCATTTTATTATTTTCAACATGCTGTGTAGCGTGTATACAAAAATGATAAATGGCCCGTTAAAAAACATCTTGGTTGTGGTTGACGATAAAAGTAGGAATAAAATGATATTACGAGTTCTAATGTTATAATTTAAGACCTTAAAAAATAAAATTATATACCTAGGTGATGGTAATGATTTAGTTTACCTGGAACATGAATCTGTAAACATCAATCGTCTGCTCGATCAAGTAGAACTCAATCAATAGCCGCTTACATGAGGTGACATCGTACAAGTGGAAAATAATAGGAAAATAATTATTTTTATATAGGGTGGGTATGTTCTTGTTCATGCTTACCTACTTACAATATTCATGCTACCAGAAGGCCAATTTTTGTTATTTAAAACATTCAAAATCTATTCGCAGTCTCATCTTAGCGACAATCAATGTCAAAAACTTGTCAAAACGTAGGGAAACGACTGTGAACGTTCTTAAAATTACGAGAATTGCCCCTCGGGATCTCTTCTTTTCGCATAATATTCTTTTTCCTAATATACTTTGGCATAACGGTTTTGGTATGATTTGTTTTGCCATAATAATACTTTGCCATATTTTTTTTGGCATACAGTTTATGTTGGCATAATTATCTTGAAGGCTAATTTGTTTTGGCATAAATTTAATTCGCATAATGGCCTAATGACTATTAGCATAGTAGTATTTAGGCATACAATTATTAGGTATGATGTTTCCTGATATTTACTACTGTTATTGAATCATATGGGTTAGGTTAGATCACAACAATGACCATTAAAGCGCGCAGGCCAGCGAGCGCAGCGAGCGTGGCGCGGCAGCGGCCGCCGGCGAGCGCCAGTTCTCCTCTATTGTTGGTGTTGTGGGTTGTGGTTTGGGTTATAACAGTATGATGGTTCCTGATATTTACTACTGTTATTGAATCATATGGGTTAGTTTAGGTTAGAACAGTGACCATTAACGCGCGAAGGCGAGTGAGCGAAGCGCTCGGCAGCGGCAGCTGCCGCCGAGCGCCAGATCCCCCCTATTGTTAGTGTTGTGGGTTGTGGTTTGGGTTATAACAGTATGATGGTTCCTGATATTTACTACTGTTATTGAATCATATGGGTTAGTTTAGGTTAGAACAGTGACCATTAACGCGCGAAGGCGAGTGAGCGAAGCGCTCGGCAGCGGCAGCTGCCGCCGAGCGCCAGATCCCCCCTATTGTTAGTGTTGTGGGTTGTGGTTTGGGTTATAACAGTATGATGGTTCCTGATATTTACTACTGTTATTGAATCATATGGGTTAGTTTAGGTTAGAACAGTGACCATTAACGCGCGAAGGCGAGTGAGCGAAGCGCTCGGCAGCGGCAGCTGCCGCCGAGCGCCAGATCCCCCCTATTGTTAGTGTTGTGGGTTGTGGTTTGGGTTATAACAGTATGATGGTTCCTGATATTTACTACTGTTATTGAATCATATGGGTTAGTTTAGGTTAGAACAGTGACCATTAACGCGCGAAGGCGAGTGAGCGAAGCGCTCGGCCGCGGCAGCTGCCGCCGAGCGCCAGATCCCCCCTATTGTTAGTGTTGTGGGTTGTGGTTTGGGTTATAACAGTATGATGTTTCCTGATATTTACTTTGGTATTCATGACAGTTTTTTTTTTTTTTTTTAAAGGATTATATTGCAACTTTGCAATAATAGTGACACAATAGTTTTATAATACCGTGTAATTAAATAAATAAAATTTCATTAGTGCAATATTGTATAAAAATGTGTATTAGTGTCTAACATTTTAGTTTATTATTATGCGTATTTGTTATGCTTATAAAAAATAGGTTTTAATATCATTATGCGTAAATAAATTTATGCTTTAGAATGTTATGCTTAATTATTATTATGATTAGAGAAATTATGCCTAAAACATTATGCGTAAGCTGTTATTCGTAAATAATGTTATGCGAAAATACAATTAGGAGAAACAAAAGTATGCCAAGTTATATTAGGTCTCAAAATTTTATGCAAATGGATAGGGAACCTTGCCCCTCTGATGCTTTGTTAATCAGAGCGCAGATTTGTTTATGTTACTAACGACTCACGCCCGCTTCGCACGGTTTTTATGACCAGACAAAATTTCAATTAGCATAATCAGCCTATAAATGTTCCCCACTGCTGGGACACAGGCCTCCTCTCGGTGAGAGGGAGTGGGTCGTAATCTATCACGCGGGCCCAGTGCGGGTTGGTAGATGTCACGTCTTTGAATCTTTGTTGTAGGACATGCCTGTTTCTTCACGATGTTTTCCTTCACCGTTTTGAGAGCAGTGGTGATGGAAGAATTTACACAAAGTAAAGGGCCTGTCTAGGTCTGAAACTACGAACCACACGTCGTAAGTCGCTGCAGTTACCATTGGGCCACCACTGATTCTAAAACATCAGTATTTCTTTATTACTATGTATTTTAACAGTAACTAATGTATTGCATGTATTTCCTTTATCCTGTTTTTTTTTTTTCTTTTAAACTTTACTCCACACTAATTACTCCTGTATCGTGGGTGCGTTTACAATTTAAAGCAATGTATATTAACCTAGGTGAGGCTATATCAGCCAACTGCCTTATTCTTCTTACTGAATATGCAGCTGAACTTAATCCATTGCGTAGTTTAGAAGATCAATTTGGTCAAACAGACAGACACGACACGTGACTTTAATGTATAATAGTTATGCTTTTTTTTTTTTTTTTTTGTGGATGGGAAATCATCAAATGACTCCTCCCGCCCTGGGTGGAGCAGAAGGGAGTGTCAGACTCTTACTGACTAAAACCCAACCGTGTTCCTTCCTTAGCCCTTTATGTACCAGGGCAGCGGTAACCCTTTTGGACGATCCCGCTACCCCGGCAGGCTTCGGCCCTGTCGGGCCCCGTCAACTACGCTGACATCTCTCTGAGGCGCACGTGGAACACATACGCGCCGTCCGGCACGAGCCTGGTCCTGATCGGATGGAGAGCTACCCATTGCTCTCCGCCCGCAGGCCCGCGCCTACGGTGGCCGGGAGTCGTCACGCGGCTCCCGACGCCCGGAGCGTCTCCCTCGGCGGCTGAGGCGTGAGGATCTCTCCCTCGCCCATCCCGCCACCTCCTTTGCTAGCATGACTGCTTCGCAGAAGGAGGTGACCGCCTCCTACTCCCTCTCGCCCCGGACCATGGCTTGCACCAGGGCTGGACGCGAGAGGTCGCCGCCGCTGCCGATCGCCTCTACGAGGACACGGCGGTGCTCTGCCCAAGCGGGGCAGACCTCCACCGTATGCTCCACCGTGTCCTCTGGGCGATCCTCGCAGTGGTGACACCCGGGCGTCTCCTCCCGCCTGATGATATGCAGGAACCTCCCGAAACATCCGTGTCCGGAGAGGACCTGCGTCAGGCGGTAGGTGAGAGCGCCGTGACGCCTCTCTAGCCACTCCTCAAAGAGGGGTCTTACCGCCGCTATCGTGGCGTGCCCTGCGCTGGGTTGCGATAGTCGCGCCTTCCATTCCGCCATGAAACCGCGCCGGAGGTCTGTCCGCTCCGCTGCGATTTGCCGCGGGTGCGGAGTTTCCCCCCGACGTAGTGCCTCCGCGCGCCAATCATATAGGCGCGCGAATAATAGTTATGCTTAGATAACAAAAGTGTATTTTTCTATTTTCACGTTTAACTAATAAATCCCGAAGTTGTCCCATGTTTGCTATTCATGTACGATATTAATAGTCAACCGTGTTTGAAAAATAGGAAACAATTTATAAAACTTTGCCATAACGTTTGGTTTGGCTCATATGCTTTATCGATTGTACCGACTAGTTTTTGAATCGACTGACTTATGAGCTAAAGGACCAAAACAAAACAGACATGTCATAAAATCAAGACTTACTAAAGTAAAAAATGGAATTTCATACGATTTGTGAATTTAACGCATAAATCGGATAAAAATCCATTGGTATTGAAAATATTATTTTGGTCATTACACTCAGCTGGTCCCCAAAGCACCGGCCTGACAGTACGAGCTCTTAATACCTATTTGTTGTCAGTTCACCTTCACTTAGAACACATTAGCTGAGTAAATTATTGCATAAATATAGTTTTATGATGAAGTAAAATATGTATATGTAATCCTACATGCCTATTAAATCATGAAAAATAATATCACGCTATTGTTTCCCTGATGGATTAGGCAGAGCGAAACCCATAGTACAGTCACGAGCATCAATATGTCAACACTTGGCAACTTTCAATTTCGATTTTTTCGTGGAATAACGAATGCAACGTTGAAATACGACACATTACATAAACCAATGGGTTCGAAAAGTCTGTGTTCGTAACAACATAAAATTTCATTAAAAAATAAAGGAGAAAATCGCTTTTGAATAAAGCCGAGTGTATACATACTTTTGCTCGTGACTGTACACCCACATTTCGCCAGATACCTTTAGGGCCACCATAATGGGGGCGAGCCTATTGCCATCTACCGGCCAGAATAGACAGATCCAGGATGCAGGCTGCTACTGAGAAATTCCAGATAGAAAAAACCCAAAAACATTTTTCCCGACCAGGGAACCAAACCTAGGATCTCATGCTCAGCAGTAGCGCTTGTGACCACGTGACCAACGACGCAGGCCAAACAGTCATGATTGTACCAAAAATGTAAGTATTACGGAAGACATCCGTGAACATAAATGCTACACGCGAAAATATGACTTATACCATACAATTTCCTATACCAAAAAAAACCCTTTCCCTCATTTCTTGAATAGTTACAAAAAATTGCTCCAACCGTTGTGTAATCATAAATTTTGTCTACATGGAAATTTTCATACTATGACAACCGAGATAAAAACATCTTGTAAAAAGGAGCCTTCCGAGAATTTTCTTAACAAGCCTGTAAAAATGTTTAACAATCTACTTTAAAGATCGGCTTTCCGTATTTAAGGGGAGTCAGTATCGCCTTCACGTGATATTTTTTATCAAGTTACGTGTCACCTACCTTAATGGCTGCTGATTTATAGTTTTCTCCTATTTTTCATTGTTGGTATTTCAATACGTATGAATATCGGGGAAGATTTCTTTTGGTTTAATAACATACTTATATCGTTTTAATGAGGGGTCCGTGGCTAGATAATAACATCCGCACAGGTCAATCGATCAGATTATGCTACCCTTGCCGCGGTTGATCCGTGGTTGGGTGACCATCTTTACACACCGAGAGCCCTCCGTGCCTCGGAAAGCACGTTAAGCCGTTGGTCCCAGCTGTCATTCACGGATCTTTCACAGTCATTACGGGTTAGAAGCCCGAAAGTCTAACAACCAGTCTTACCATACATCATCAGATCAGATCATAGGAATTAATTTGTATTTTTATTTTTATATTTGTGTCTAAACATTTGCATGCTTTACTTTAAGCTAAACATGTGTGCCATATTTAATTGTAAGATCTCTGTATACCATGTTTTGGAGCAAATAAATATATTATTATTATGTCGTTTATTTATTTAGTCGTCTTATTTTGTTACATTTTTAAATATTAGTATGATTAAATAAAAAAATAAAAAAAACATTTAAAAATATAAAAAAATAGTGATCCACCGGTGTCGGGAGCAGGGTCCAAGCTACCGGTGGTTAGGGCTCCAGAGATA
Organism: Apamea epomidion; assembly: GCA_947507525.1. Classification (NCBI taxonomy): domain Eukaryota; kingdom Metazoa; phylum Arthropoda; class Insecta; order Lepidoptera; family Noctuidae; genus Apamea; species Apamea epomidion. The sequence continues at coordinate 6,754,273 of OX382238.1, read as the reverse complement.
GAAACCTCCTCACAATGCGAGCCGTATCGAGGAGTACTGCCTTCTGAATCAGGCCCTTTTTTTTTTTTTTTTTCAGGATGGGAAATCATCAAATGACTCCTCCCGCTCTGGGTGGAGCAGAAGGGAGTGTCAGACTCTTACTGACTAAAACCCACCCGTGTTCCTTCCTTAGCCCTTTACGTACCAGGGCAGCGGTAACCCTTTCGGACGATCCCGCTACCCCGGCAGGCTTCGGCCCTGTCGGGCCCCGTCAACTACGCTGACATCTCTTTGAGGCGCGCGTGGAACACATACACGCCGTCCGGCACGGGCCTGGTCCTGATCGGACGGAGAGCTACCCATTGCTCTCCGCCCGCAGGCCCGCGCCTACGGTGGCCGGGAGTCGTCACGCGGCTCCCGACGCCCGGAGCGTCTCCCTCGGCGGCTGAGGCGTGAGGATCTTTCCCTCGCCCATCCCGCCACCTCCTTCGCTAGCATGACTGCTTCGCAGAAGGAGGTGACCGCCTCCCACTCCCTCTCGCCCCGGACCATGGCTTGCACCAGGGCCGGGCGCGAGAGGTCGCCGCCGCTGCCGATCGCCTCTACGAGGACACGGCGGTGCTCTGCCCAAGCGGGGCAGACCTCCACCGTATGCTCCACCGTGTCCTCTGGGCGATCCTCGCAGTGGTGACACCCGGGCGTCTCCTCCCGCCTGATGATGTGCAGGAACCTCCCGAAACATCCGTGTCCGGAGAGGACCTGCGTCAGGCGGTAGGTGAGAGCGCCGTGACGCCTCTCTAGCCACTCCTCAAAGAGGGGTCTTATCGCCGCTATCGTGGCGTGCCCTGCGCTGGGTTGCGATAGTCGCGCCTTCCATTCCACCATGAGACCGCGCCGGAGGTCCGTCCGCTCCGCAGCGATTTGCCGCGGGTGCAGAGTTTCCCCCTGACGTAGTGCCTCCGCGCGCCAGTCATACAGGCGCGCGAGGACTATCGCCTCCAGATCCCATGGTGGCAGTCCGGCAAGGAGGCTTGCTGCCTCGCGCGAGATCGTGCGGTACCCCCGGATCAGCCTTACGGCTACCACCTTTTGGGGCGCGTTCAGGTAGTGTGCGGCTCGAAGCCGCAGTGAACGCGCCCATACCGGGGCCCCATATAGGGCCATGGACCGCACGACCCCCGCGTAAAGCCTCCGGCAGGAGGCGTTTGGCCCCCTCAGGTTGGGCAGGAGCCGCCTTAAGGCGGCCCCGGTCCGTTCCAGTTTTGGGGCCAAACGTCGGAAGTGCTCGACGAAGTTCCACCGGCTGTCGAGGACGAGACCCAGGTATCTCATCGTCTTCTCGACGCCGATGTGAACCCCTCCTACCATCAGTTGGGATCCTGAAGGTGGCCCGTACCGGGGCCCATGAAAAGACATGGCCTCAGACTTGTGCAATGCCACCTCGAGACCCAACTGCCGGATCCTTTCCACGACTATGAATCAGGCCCTTGATCCAACCGCCTAACGAGAGCCTCGATAGATGTTGATCGAGGCTGTCGGCCATCAGGCCATTGGCCGATACGACAATCGGCACAATGACAGTTGAGCTCACATTCCACATGTCAACAACCTCGCGTGCTAAGTCAAGATATTTGATTTGTTTATCTTTCTCAGCTTTCACGAGGTTCCCGTCATGTGGAATGGTAACATCAACAATCATTGCGCGGCGCACTAATCGATCTATCACCACTATATCAGGTTTGTTGGCGACAACAGTCCTGTCAGTGATGATAGACCGATCCCAGTACAACGTGACATGGTCATTTTCGAGAACTGGGTCGGGCACATACTTGTAATACGGTACCTCAGAGTCGACAAGTTTATATTTCAAAGCAAGTTGCTGGTGAATAATCCTGGCTACTTGGTTATGCCTGTGCAAGTACTCGCTGTTAGCCAGACGAAAACAACCAGAGATAATATGTCTGATGGACTCACCCGGACGGTGGCATGCCCGACACACGTCAGCCGTCCCGTCCTTCATAATATGTCTCCGGTAGTTATTCGTCAAGATAACTTCGTCCATAATTGCACAGACAAAACCTTCAGTTTCCCCGAAGAGGTCACTGAAACGCAGCCAGGATACGGACGCTAAGATATCTACACCGGGCTCATGAAGAGCCCGATAGAAGCGCCCGTGAAGCTCCTTGCTTTGCCATACCTTCTTGCGGTCATCGGTAGTAAGGTTTGCGCCAGTTCTCTTTCGCCATGGAGAGCGGGGTGAGCCCCTTGTCCATTGCGACCACATCACGGTGCATACCCACTTCGGCTTTTAAAAAATATTCCCTGAGACTGCACACCTCGCGGTTGTGGAGGGTTTTCGCATTTAAAAATCCTCGACCCCCACACTTCCGCGGGATATACAGTCTCATCACCGATGATCGTGGGTGATGCATCCGGTTTGCGGTCAGCAGTGTACGGACCCTTCTATCTAGGGCGTCGAGTTCAGTCTGAGTCCATTTGAGTATGCCAAAAGAGTACATCAAAACCGGCATTACCCAACCATTGAAGGCGCGCACCTTATTTCCGCCCGAAAGAAGACTAATTAATACCTTCTTCAGGCGACAAAAGAAGCGCTCCTTCAACGATTGCTTCATGTCAGCATCGTTGATGCCTAACGCTTCCGACATACCCAAATACTTATAGCTTTCGGATGAGGAGAGGGATCTAAGGTGTATGGAATCCGAAAGTGGAATTCCCTCGGATTCCATAATCTTCCCCCCCTTTACATGCATGACTGCACATTTGTCCACACCAAATTCCATCCTGATGGCACTACTAAAAGTTTCAGTTACCTTCAGTAGCTCCATCAGATGCAATTTGTTAGGGGCAAAGAGTTTCAAATCATCCATGTAGAGGAGGTGAGATATGACCTGACCACCTCTCTTCAACCGATAGCCTAGACCTGAGTCCTCCAGCAGTGTGCTTAGAGGATTCAGGGCTAAGCAGAACCAAAGTGGACTCAAACTGTCGCCCTGAAATATTCCCCGCTTAATCCATACAGGCTCATCATTCCCCTGGATCTGTCGACACCCTGGATAGCGAAGGACCGTCTTCCACTGTCTTATACACGACTCAAGGAAGGTGCGTAGAGTTGCATCTATCTTGTACAACTCCAGCACCCTCATGAGCCATGTATGTGGCACCGAGTCGTAGGCCTTCTTATAATCTATCCAGCATGTCGACATATCCTTGCGGGATCGGCGAACCTGTTGGCTAATGGCCATGTCTATGAGGAGTAGCTCCTTAGTACCGCGAGACCCATTCCTACATCCATTTTGAGAGGCAGACATAATCGAGTAACTGTCAATGTGTGTGTTAATTTTCGCTCTCAAAATGGATGTAAGAAGTTTATAAACCGTCGACAAACACGTGATCGGTCTATAATTCTTGGGTTCCGCGGGACTACCTGACTTATGGAGCAGGTGGGTAACGCCTGTTGTTAGAAACTGTGGTAGTGACCCAGACTCTAAGGATGACTGGAACTGAGATGCCAGGCAAGTGTGTGAACTAATTAGCCATTTTAACCAAAAGTTATGCAGTCCGTCCGGTCCCGGTGATTTCCAATTCGGTAACGGACGGACTGCTTTGGCTACGTCTAATGGCGTAATTATGACTGGTTCCATTTCTGGTATAGTTCCACACACTCGCTCGATATCGCGCATCCAGCCACACTCAGCGTGACAGACAGGCACCGACCAGATGCTGCGCCAGAATGCACTAGTGGTGGCATCATCCGGGCGGCACACGTCCATCACGTTTTGTTCAGGTCGCTCCCAAGTTCTATATACCCACCTCTCATCGCTCCGGAACATGCGATTCTGCATGTACCGATCAACCCGCCGCTTATACCGCCGAATACGACTCGCCCATGCACAAACTTTCTGCTTCAGGAAGTCGATGCGCTCTGTGACATTGGACATGTATTCCCGAGGGCTGATTCCAGTCCCCGAAAATGCCTGTCTTACAAAGCGCATCACTCGTGGTCGTGTGTTGCCCTCCCTGAAGCAGTATAGTTTACCGATGAGTACCCTGGCCCCATCGATACGACGCTCGATCCTGTATCGCCAGGCTGGTACGGCTGGTTTTGGTCGAGTAGCTGCGTCACAATTTGGAAACTTGACGTTAGCTAAACGACATGCCGCCACAGCCGCGCAATACAAGATCGAGTGTGTATCAACGAGATCCTCGCTGCTCTCGAAGAAATTCTTGAGCTGCGAGTCCAAGGCACACACTAGCGCCCTATTTTTTTTGTGCATAGGTAGCCGTGGTATTCGGGGTCTAAGTTCGGTTGGAGTGGACCTATACTCGCGAAACGCATCTTCCAGTGCGCTCCTCAGTCGGACGTTGTACTGGCTACTTACTGTGTCAACCCTATCATCATCTTCTTCAACACGATTGGACCGCGGCGGGATGGCATCAATAGTTGACGCTTGTGCCGCGGTTTGTGCCAGAGTCGAGACGATTTGGTTGTTCAGTACCTCTGAGCGCAGCCTATCAAGTGCTATGTCGTCCAACCTGTGATTGCGTTGGATGACCCGCACCTGATCTGACAGTCGTTGGGCCGAGACGTTGACGGTTGGTTCCAGTTCCTGGAACAGAGACAGCAACCTATCACGGTACGCAGTGAGGTTAGTTCCCCCCTCTGTAGACCCGTAGTATGCGCGCATGACGTTCTCGTTCATAGACTGAGTCCATCTCATGCGCTGCACACAACCACCGGCAGCGGGGACCCGGCTCGGGGCCGGATGGCCCCTAAGTCCCAAGCTCCTCGGTGGCCGGCCTCTCCCCTGCCGACGTACAGGTGTTGGCGACGTCGGCGGGGAAAAATATTCGTCGCTCGAGCTCGACGCAACTGCTACGGCCGGTGTCACAGCACTCTCGATGGGGCTGGATTCCGGCGGCGGCAGGGCGGGGCTGAGCGACGACTCCGGAGGTGGTAGGCGTGCACGGCGAGCTGCTAATCTCGTCAACATTTTCAATATTTCATTTTCACGTTTTTATCGGAGGTGACATGACAGATGTCACCTCCGGTTCGGCAGTTTTTGATGCAAGTGTAGGTTATTCATTGTATTTGTTTAAAATTAGGTATGTTTTAGTAAATTTGGTTTTTCCTGATATGGTTGCACATATATATGAATTTATAAACTGTTTCTAAAAATTATCTAATAACAAATTGTGAAGAGACGACAAAAGAGACGTTGACGTTGACGTTGGTGTTGCTAGCTTATTATTATTATTATTATTATTACCAAAGGTATTGTATTACCCAGTAACTGGGTTAAGGAGATCAGTTAGGCAGTCGCTCCATGTTAAATAATGGTATTCACCTGCATCCAGTTAGACTGGAAGCTGATCTCAACATAGTTGAGAAAAGGCTAGGTAGATGATAAATTGTTATGTTTTAATCCCTTTATTCATATAAGCCTCTTATCTTGGTTCGAGAATAGATAAATTAAGAAATGAGTATTTATGAGGAAGTTTGAAAGTGGCGCCAGTGACTGAATAGTTGAAAGGAAATCGTTTGGCTTGGTATGGACATGTGATGAGAAGGGCCGAAACGCATGTGCCTAAAAGAGTGATGAATATACATGTTGATGGATGGAGAGGGAGAGGAAGGCCGAAGAAAAGATGGATGGATTGTGTGAGGAATGATATGAAAGAGAAGGGAGTGAATGATAGCGTGACGGTTGACAGGGGAGAATGGAAGAAGAAAACGTGTTGCGCCAACCATGAGACAACAGCATGGGATAAGGGCAGGAAAATAATCCTTGATGGTTATTGTTCAAATTAAATATTTTGCGAACTTAGCAAACATTACATAACATAACATTACGCCTTGTTTTTCTGTAGGGGTAATCAGAGCTGAACCTATCATTATGGTACGGTCACCAAAGGAGATAAGTAACCAGCCGGTCGGATATAGTTGAAGTTATGTAAGAAACCGATGCATGTTTTCGATTAAAATTCATTAAATGAATAGAAAACAAACAGTTTATTTATCAAATTAAATTTCATTCGAAAAAATCCATCGGTTTCTTACTAAACTGACATAGGGCAAATAATTTAATTTAATGTTCTGTGTCTTCTAATGTTAATTACTTTACATACCTAGTATTATACAGGGTTATTTTTTAAAGACCAGCCAAATTTAAGGATGTGGTACAGACCATCAAACTGAACAACTTTCTCCATGGGACAAATAGCGTAATCGCGAAAATTTTATCAACTGTCCCATAGAAAACTTCAATACCTACTCGACCTAAATGTATGGGATGGCTGAATTTTTATTTGCGATTACGATGTTGGTCCCATGGAGAAAGTTGTTCAGTTTGATGGTCTGTACAACATCCTTAAATTTGGCTGGTCTTTAAAAAATCACCCTGTATACCATTAAGTATTTTCTAACTGAACAGACAGCTGTGCTGCTGGGGAGTTTGTTGCGCGACTTCTTCTTCCCAGCGATAGCACTAGGAAGTGGTTAAGGGCGGGCGTTTTTGGGGGACTGTCTTTTGTAATTTTGACGTTCGAAAAGTGCTGATTCTCAGCCTAATTTAAATAAATGACTTTTGATTTTGATAGCCATCAACCGGGCACAAATTCAAACCCCGGGCTGCTCCTCAGAAATTCAAGATGGAAAATCCAATGACACTTTGCCTGACCCAGGATTAGAAACCAAGACCTCCCGCTCAGCAGTAGCGCTTGCGACCACTCGGCCAACGAGGCAGTCTACATCGATATTCAACTAGCTGCGCCCCGCGGTTTCACCCGCGTAAGTTTCGATCCCGTGAGAATATCGGGATGAAAAGTATTATATGTGTTAATCCTGGTTATAAACTATCTCTGTGCCAAATTTGATCCAAATCCGTTCAATAATTTTTGCGTGAAAGAGTAACAAACATCCATCCATCCATCTATACAAACTTTCGCGTTTATAATATTAGTAGGATAGTAATTTGTTCCTATTTTTGAACAGCGCCATTCCATAAAATCCCTGTACCAAAAATAAAACATTGAATATCACCATTTGACATTTCGATTGTTCTAACAACCTAACCTTTCCGTCTCGACTTGACATTTCAGTTAAGTATACGAGTCCCGTGAATAATATTTCGAGGCAACCACAAAATTTCAATCGAGTTCCTAATACCGACCCCTTAGGCCTGGGAATGTCCCTGTAACCGACATTCCGGTAATGGGACGCCAAGACTTCATTTTGAATCCAAATCAGACATGCGACTGAATTCACTTAGAAAAAGTATTTGTTGAGTTGAACAAATTGATAAAAACGAGTTGCTTAGACTGTTTGAATAAAAATCAAGTTCATAATTTGCTAAAGAATGAGAATTAGGAGGGGCTTCTGGCTAAATAATTAGGCATTATTTAGCCACAAGCCCCTCCTCATTCTCATTCTTTGCACAGCACAGGTCGATCGATCAAGTTAAGCTATGCTGAACAAATTGATAAAAAATTTTTAGATTGTAAGAATTTTATCAAAAAAATATATTATAAAGTATAAATTAATAGACGCCTATTAATTTAAGTACTTCTTACATAGAAAATAGTTATTTTATTTAAAGAAGAAAATACATTTATTTAGCTCAGACTAAAAGAGACCATACACTAGATAACAACAAATAAAAAAACAAATAGAAAGTATAAAGACCGATGTAAGAAAATGGCAGGAAAGTCTGCCTAACGGCTGCACCAAAATGGCCCAGTTCCGCAAAAATACCAGACAACTTTGCCTTTTCCATTTCATTTTGCTTTATCTGTGTCTACATTTACATGAAAATAGTCATGCAAATAAATAAGCGTAATGAATTTATAAACCTGACTGTTATCTATTTATTTAAAAATATTAGAATATAACCATTTTGATTTGCAGAATTTGCGTCTATTTTAAATCTGAATTGCTTTACTATCTTTAACAGACAGCCATCAAACCACTTACTGATTCCGTACCAGTAATGAACTCCAAAAGGCCTTCGTTCTCTGTAACTAAACCGAACTGCCATCAAACAATCACCGGTGACGATCAGCTTTGTTAAATGCCAATGGTCTGACGAATCTAGACAGATCGGTCCTTTGAGCCGTAACTCGTGTTGAATAAAGCTTTACCTTGATATTATTCAGTCATAACTTTAACTACGAACGCGCTACACTCGAATTTGTGGACGAGTATGTTTACCTAGTAGAAACTGTCCAGTTATACTCTGTCCACTAGGTGAACCGTTTTTGGACAGGTCGAACTAGTGAGCATTTATATTTATTTTGTGAAAACTGATACACGCACGGTATTATAATGTCTGTAAGAAGTCATAAATAAGATAATTCAATAAGATTAGGCAGTTTATATATTTATTTTATTACGCATTTTAAAGTTAACTTTTACATAATCTGGAATATGTATGTTCTAAGACAGATGTCAAAAAACGGTTAGCCTAATGGACAGGGTATAGGTATACTATTTGGTAGGCTTTAAAAACCGAACCGAAACTTGACCTATGTAAATAAATGTAACGAGAAATTTATACAGGGTGGCAAAGACGTCGATGCTATGGGATTCAGTACATGATTCTGATCAGCCCTGCGTTGAATTTATTAGTTGGTTATTAAAAAAAATTTGCTGTTCCGTACATTTTGAACGCGTGGATATTGCCCATTTTACTATGAAACTGGAGATTTTTTTCTGATGACCGGCTAAAAATTTCTATGCTAGGGAGATCTAGAATCATGTGCTGAATTCATGGTTTCAGTTTGCGCTTCAATGTCCCTGGTACCCTGTATATTTGTTTAACGCATTTTCTGCGTCGATTTTAATTCTAAATCACTGTTCTGTACTTAACAGACAGACAGTAAAACCACTAACTGATTCGAATCAACCTTTATCTCGGTATTACTCAGTCGTAACTTTATCTGCTACAGTAGGCTGGTTTTTTGATAGGTAAGGATCAATCGTACGTTTATTGCGCCCTGAGAAATTATTGTTATTATTCTCTTATTTCATACATCGCAAACTGATGTCCATTTGCAGAGCAGTCACTTTCCTGTAATCGCTGTCGTTTCCTGGAATATCGAATTTACGATTATACTAAATAGGTACCGCATTTATTAATACAGTGTGCTAGAGCTGAGAGATGAATTAATTGAAGTATGTATTAATGCAGAAAATCTTTAAAGTTTTAATGAAGGCATATTGGATAAGTAAAGTAGCCATGTGAAAAAATGACTTTCGTTAATGAATGTATTGTTATAATCCATAATAGGTATGTGGATAAGGATTGATGCTAATTTAAAAAAATATATATAAAATATAAAGTGTTTTTAAGCGATAAAAGTTTATTAATGATGAATGAGGTCATAATAATAATATTTATTTAACATAAAAAGTACACAGATACAGGGTGATACTTCATTTAAGCGTGCAAATAGCCTAGTACAAAATAAATGATCAATGTTATGTACAGTCACGAGCACTAATATCAACACTTGGAAACTTTTAATAGCGATTTTTGCGTGAAATAACAAAAACACCAATGAAATACGACACATTGCAAAAACATATGGGTTCGAAAATACTATTTCGTAGCAACATAAAATTTCATTAAAAAATATAGGAGTAAATCGTTTTTTAATAAAGCCAAGTGTATACATACTTATGCTCGTGACTGTACCTATAATTGAAAAAAAAAACAATGTCAATATGTTTTCAAACAACAGCTCATTATTTTGTACAATAAATTGCATTAATTCACCAGGTAAATAGCCAACTACGCTGTTAAAGCTATTAGTCTGAAACCATAAAACCGCCACAATTTAAATGGTCTATTAAATCTTTACGCTACAGCCATTTGCCGGTATTATTCCATCATTAAATCAGAATGCTTATTCTAGTAGCAAGTAGGTATCTAGTTATCAGTCTGCACAGTTCCCGCTAAGCCAAAATCAGGTTCAGTTAATAGGTTATAAACACCAGCTTAACATTTCATGACGACCCTGAGGTAAAACACTTCTTGAGAGATTGCGGGCTCAAACTTGGCAAGAAAAAGAAAAATAAAAATAAATAAAAATAATATAAATATTGGAATGTAACTAAATGTGTATATTTAATTTATTTTTTCTTTCTTTTCATCATCATCATCATCTTTTCAGCCGAAAGACGTCCACTGCTGAACATAGGCCTCCCCCAAGTACCTCCACTTCAGCCGGTTCCGTGCTTCTCGCATCCAACGGGTTCCTGTGACTTTAACAAGGTCGTGGGTCCACCTTATGGGAGCCTTCTTTCTTGTATTAAATGACAATCAAATTAACGGCCTTCTTGGTCAACGTTGCCTATAGAGATCAGGGCCCGTATTCCCGTAATTTAAAACGTTCAAAATCTAGTCGCAGTCTCATCTCGGCGACAAACAAATGTCAAAAACTTGTGAAAAAAGAAGGGAAATTAGACGTATTTTTGGCAGATTGAGACTGAGATCAGGCTGTGAACGTTCTTAAAATTACGAGAATTACCCCTCAGCAATCCCTACCAGATAAATCTAACTGAATCGATTCAATCACAATAACACAGGCACCATAATTATAATACCCATACCCTTTAAACCGGTACAGGGATACGCCACTTTTATCTTATTAAACTAGCCTTTGTCCCACTGCTAGGCAAAGGTCGCCCTCTCCCTTTTCCACACAATTCTGTCTTTTGCTAGTACCAGCCAGTCCTTTCTGTAGCTGTCAAGCTCGTTCCGCTATCTTCGTCTCGGCCTGCCACGATATCTTCGCGCGTTTAGTGGGACCCAATCGATGGTCCTCTTAGCCACTTGGCGGCAGAAACTGGTGTAATGGTGGTTGTTTGTGATTGTAAATAGGTTGGTACCTATTTACAATCACAAACAACCACCCGGGGTGGTCCCCGGGCGAGCTACTTTCCAAAGAGCTCAACTAGTTACGTCAGTATATTTCTAATTTTATACTCTTTTTTTTTTTTTTTCAGGATGGGAAATCATCAAATGACTCCTCCCGCTCTGGGTGGAGCAGAAGGGAGTGTCAGACTCTTACTGACTAAAACCCACCCGTGTTCCTTCCTTAGCCCTTTACATACCAGGGCAGCGGTAACCCTTTCGGACAATCCCGCTACCCCGGCAGGCTTCGGCCCTGTCGGGCCCCGTCAACTACGCTGACATCTCTTTGAGGCGCGCGTGGAACACATACACGCCGTCCGGCACGGGCCTGGTCCTGATCGGACGGAGAGCTACCCATTGCTCTCCGCCCGCAGGCCCGCGCCTACGGTGGCCGGGAGTCGTCACGCGGCTCCCGACGCCCGGAGCGTCTCCCTCGGCGGCTGAGGCGTGAGGATCTTTCCCTCGCCCATCCCGCCACCTCCTTCGCTAGCATGACTGCTTCGCAGAAGGAGGTGACCGCCTCCCACTCCCTCTCGCCCCGGACCATGGCTTGCACCAGGGCCGGGCGCGAGAGGTCGCCGCCGCTGCCGATCGCCTCTACGAGGACACGGCGGTGCTCTGCCCAAGCGGGGCAGACCTCCACCGTATGCTCCACCGTGTCCTCTGGGCGATCCTCGCAGTGGTGACACCCGGGCGTCTCCTCCCGCCTGATGATGTGCAGGAACCTCCCGAAACATCCGTGTCCGGAGAGGACCTGCGTCAGGCGGTAGGTGAGAGCGCCGTGACGCCTCCCTAGCCACTCCTCAAAGAGGGGTCTTACCGCCGCAATCGTGGCGTGCCCTGCGCTGGGTTGCGATAGTCGCGCCTTCCATTCCACCATGAGACCGCGCCGGAGGTCCGTCCGCTCCGCAGCAATTTGCCGCGGGTGCGGAGTTTCCCCCCGACGTAGTGCCTCAGCGCGCCAGTCATACAGGCGCGCGAGGACTATCGCCTCCAGATCCCATGGTGGCAGTCCGGCAAGGAGGCTTGCTGCCTCGCCCGAGATCGTGCGGTATCCCCGGATAAGCCTTATGGCTACCACCTTTTGGGGCGCGTTCAGGTAGTGTGCGGCTCGAAGCCGCAGTGAACGCGCCCATACCGGGGCCCCATAAAGGGCCATGGACCGCACGACCCCCGCGTAAAGCCTCCGGCAGGAGGCGTTTGGCCCCCTCAGGTTGGGCAGGAGCCGCTTTAAGGCGGCCCCGGTCCGTTCCAGTTTGGGGGCCAAACGTCGGAAATGCTCGACGAAGTTCCACCGGCTGTCGAGGACGAGACCCAGGTATCTCATCGTTGTCTCGACGCCGATGTGAACCCCTCCTACCATCAGTTGGGATCCCGAAGGTGGCCCGTACCGGGGCCCATGAAAAGACATGGCCTCGGACTTGTGCAATGCCACCTCGAGACCCAACTGCCGGATCCTTTCCACGACTATCGCAACCCCGCGTGTCATCGCGTCGGCCGCCGCCTGATGCGACCTCCCCTGCGCCAGGACCAGCGTGTCGTCAGCGTAGCAAACTACGCTGACGCCATCAGGGAGGTCGGCCCGCAGCACCCAGTCGTAACCGATGTCCCACAGGAGCGGCCCCAGAACCGATCCCTGCGGGACACCGCACGACATCTCTCGCCGGTTCCAATTCCCGTCGCGACCGGGGTAGATGACGGCTCTGTCCGTCAAATACGCCCCGACTATTCGACGGAGGTAAGTCGGCACCCGGTGATACCGGAGTGCCTCCCCTATGCAGCTCCAGGGCAGGGTGTTGAACGCGTTGGCGATGTCGAGTGACACCGCCACGACCACCCCACCCCGGGACACCGCGTCCCCCGTCGTGAGGGCTCTCACGCGCATGATGGCGTCCACCGTCGAGCGCCCCTTGCGGAAGCCAAACTGGCACTCCGCAAGATCCGGCCCCGTCCTCACCAGGTGCCCGACGAGGCGGCCCGCAATCGACGAGGCGGCCCGCAATAATTTTTTTATACTCTTGACAGGCGCTGACGGAAAACAACGTAAGAAAAACTGCTGTGCCAGTTAATACTAAATATAACACACCTCAAAAATTGTACTACCTCGATGAGCAGCTATATCTGAGGAGCAATTCTGGTAAATTTAAGAACGTTCACAGTCTGATCTCAGTCTCAATCTGTCAAAAATACGTCAAATTTCCCTACATTTTGACAAGTTTTTGACATTTGTTGGTCACCGATATGAGACTGCGACTAGATTTTGGTCGTTTTAAATTACGAGAGTTGGCCTTCAGGTCTGTCGCTTCAGCTTAAAGCGCTTAAAGCGACGTAATAATTCGTTTCCCTCGGTCCATTTTTACGACTTTTACGCGAAGAAAATCTAGATTCTACTAGATATCTTGTAGGTAGCGTGTTTTTCTTTTGTTCTCGGATTAGTAAGGGTCTTGGTTGAGATAAGGGGGTTTGCGAGTGAAGAAAAAATATGAATCTGAATGATTCATGTGTTAGGGGTTCCGCAGATTACTTATATTCTTCCCCTTCTATTATGAAATTGTTGCGGCTTCAATGCTTTTGTTGATGCGAGCACCTAGCTCAAGACCACCCCCCAAAACATAATTGACAAAGCGTAATCTCGACGTTTGCACGTCAACGCCGGCTAGCGCTGGGGCTCTGTCTCGTATGGTTATAGGTCTTATCATTCATTATACTGAGCGATGGCCGTTTTGCGTGGATATGAGGCATGTTTTGTTTCTTTTTTATGCGTCATGTTTGCCGCAAATAAATGTACTTTCTTTTTGTCTTTCTTTGTTAAATAAGTTTTTAATGGTGCAATTCGTCTGCTCACACTTTTACGTCGTGACACTCTGACAGCTGATCCAGCACTTCCGTAGTCACTTGACACTTGGGTAATAATATATGTGATTAGCTCCGCATTATGAAAGAAAAGATCGTCGATAAGCCAGCAATGGACGCCTTTCGTCCCTTTCAGACGAAAGACGTCCACTGCTGGACTTCGACCTCGACGATGACGATGATGATACGAAAATGTAATTTCAAACTGTTTAATATTCTTGCATTCTGGTTCAGCTCGGCGAAAAGGCTCTGTTCTTTGTTCATTTTCGCACATCGTCCTATATTCTTATATCCAAGGTACGAAATATCTCAGTATTTTAGGGACTACAGCTAACTATAACTTATCGGTTTAGTTTTGTTCGCTCAGTTTTGACGTCTTATCTTATATAAGACACGGCCCTAAGGGAAATCACGAGCGCTTCAATATAGATACTATACAGGAAGTAAGTTAAGATTACCGACTGTGATCAAATTGTTGAAAATTAAATTACAGGTAAGTAAGTCTATACTAAGCGAATTGTGTGTCAATTTCAAATAAATTCATTATTATACCAAAAAGCATAAAGAAGAAAGAAAGAAAGAAAGAAAAAGTATTTATTGCGACTCGTACAGGATCATAAACTAAACTAAACACATTTAAAAATAAAACAAATTATATAAAAAAGTAACAAAAGGAAAAATGAAACAGAAAGTCCCATACGAGGCCAAAAGGCTCCTATCTTAGCATGATGCTTCGACATTTAAAAAATAAATGTCACAGCGCTGGTATTCTGATAGGGCCCGCTGTGATGTCACGGGAAATCACAGTAATAAATAAATAATAAAATAGATATAATATTATGTAAAGCATTAGCTATAAAATAAATATTAGGTATATATTTTTAATCCGCGCTAGACGTAACCTCATTACTTGTCTATGCCCTGAGTGTCAGAAGCACTCTGTAACATACTCATCAACATCTCTGTCATAACAACATATACAGTCTATATTGTTCCCACTGCTGGGACACAGGCCTCCTCTCTGCGAGAGGGAGTGGGCTGTAATCCACCACGCGGGCCCAGTGCGGGTTAATATCCCAAAATGTGGTACTTAAATTACTTCCCATCAAATCAGTTCAATGTACATTCAATACATATGCTTAGAATAAATATAAAAATAATCAGTGTTACCAAACTATCGAAAATCATTATAAACACTTCGGAAAAAGTGAGAATTGTTGACGTAGCTTGGTTCGTTTCGAAAGAACTATGCTCTGTTATTAGACCCGACACGGCACGGTTTCTTTACGGTACGGCCGTAGAAAAAACGTGTCCGTCAAATAACTTCCATGGTGATCCATACAACACTGACGACCACCGTGCCCAGATAAGACGAAGGAACCGTAGTTTTTCACGGCAACAAAAACGTGTGTGTACAAAGGACCCGCTCCTCCTAAAATGTTGTCAATGGTTGAATTCGTATCACAAAATAAAATAGGCTCAGCATAAAATAATAAACCTATTCACATAGTTTTTAACTGACTCCAATCATCAACATCAGCCTACAGTAATCCACTACTGGACAAAGGCCTCTCCACCATTCCGCTTGATTCTCGGCAACTCTCATCCAACTGCTACCAGCCCTACCCTGCGAAGATTGTCGGTCCACCTAGCCTGAGGGTGCTACATAATTTTAGTTGTTCTATGTATGGTCAAAAACTACGATCTGAAACGCGTCTAAATAAACAATGAATTTGTATCTATCTACTCGTAATAGTAGTAGGTAGGTACTATCTAGTAACAAACATATTGTATTCTATCAGATTGATTAAGAAACATCCGAATACCAGCAGACAACAATTGGCACTGACTGATCGAATCCGATAAATATCTCCGAACGAACCAATTGCTAGTTTCGACACAATTCCTCTTATTGTAATAGCAAGGTACATAGTAATACCTAATAATGTTTTCCTTTAACACCCGCACATTATTATCAGGAAATAGGATCTCTTTTAGTTCTTAACTGACATATTCGTAGTTACAATGGATAACCATTGTAAAATCATCATATTGCATTTTAGCTAAGAAGATATATGCTCCCGCGTTGGTATAGTGTTCGCAAGCGCTACTGCTGAGGTCCTGGGTTCGATGGCCGGGACGGGCTAAGTGTTAGTACTTATTATGTTCACAAAATATTTTCTTTACAATCTGTGTCTACGTTAATAAGAGTAACTACGATGCGGATTTCGTAACGTTGCACGTTTTATGTCGTATGTATTTCATAGAAACAGAATGCTATACATAAACGCAGAATATATTTGATAGCCGATACTTCGAAGAAACCACTATACGTATTCTAGAATTCAATTCAGCTGATGCACATGCAAATATCCGCCCGCAACCCTAACATTCGGCCATATCGACCAATGTTTACAACCAATTCACGTTTGATGTTTACCAACCTTGATCCATGTGTTACTACACGTTCAATTTTTTCTACAGAATAAACTCTGTTTTATGAAACAGCTAATAAAATGCGGAAAATATTGCCGCTGCCATTGATTCCAATAAATAATTCTTCCTTTGCGAGCGAAATTATGATTGAACAGTAATTCATTTGCTCCGTTTTCTTTGGTACCAAGGTAATGGTATTGGAATATATATCATACCTACCTTTGTTCAATTGTTTTCGGGAAGGTTGTAATTGGGAAAGAGAATAAAAATGAGGAAGGTTGGAGTCGATGATTATGTGACCACGTAATGTGATTGAATTGAGATTTCTTTGGGGACCACGATTACTTCGCCAACTGGAGGAAAACCATGAACTTTAACCAATTTGACAAGTTCTTGCATAACCAAACCCTGTTTGCAAACGGTTGATGTGGTCCTATTACTTCTATTAGCTATTTGGTTTCGCGCTTGTGTCGAATGCGACCAATTATTTGAAAGGAATAATTAGTTTAATGTAATATAATTTTAGCTGATATTGGTTGGTTGAGAGCAGTGATGGCCTAGTGGTAACGGCTGCGACGAGTCGTAGGTTCGAACCCAGGTAGGCGCTTTACTTTGTGTAAATTATTTTAACACCACTGCTCTCAAAACGGTGAAGGAAAACATCGTGAGGAAACCGGCATGTCCTAAAACCCCAAACTCGAAGACTTGTGACATCTACCAACAGCCCACTCCCTCTCACCGAGAGGAGGCTTATGTGGCCTGTTCCCAGCAGTGGGAACATTATAGGCTGATTATGTATGGTATTGGTTTGGCCAGATTAGTGCCATTATGATTTATAAAATTAAACTGGATAAACCAGCAATAATATAATTAATGTGCCAGCATGTAAAATCGAAAGCGTTAGGTAATGTACTTGCAAATATAAACATTTTACAAAAAAAAGCTAACAGATATTTATATAGGGAACAATTTAAGAGAGTTACGTTATTCAAATAAAACTTCGACCTATAAAAAGATAACACAAACAACTGAATACAACAAACACGATCAAAAACCCATTAAAAAATAATTACTTACCCCAATCTAAACTACCCTTTTATCGCATCCCAGCGGAGTTTATGTCCAAACATAACATTATTTGAAAATATAATGTTAATCAATAATAATATGAATAATACCCGAAACATTTCAGTATTTCAGGACTAACAAAACAGTAACGGTCAACCAGGGAACGAGATACAAGTTTCAGTTACGATAAGATAACGTAATGTACGGTATAAATATAAAATTTATGATACTATTAATACAGGTTGGATGAAGTAAAATCTACTTTATGACTTTTTTCTGGCGGAGGCTGTTCGCCAATTCCTTTGACAGCAATTGTAGTGAGATACCTGTATTCGGGGCAAGAAAATGGGGTTATTGGATCTAGATTATATTTTTATTACACAGATAATATCGCGCCTGTAATCCCCGAAGGGTTAAGCAGAAGTATACCTTGTTTTTTTTTTTTGTTTTCGAGGGGAAACCTTCAAAAGGCACCCGACTTCCGGGGAGTGAGGCCGGGGAGTCTGCTATTTTTACCTCACAAAAACGACCCCGATATCACCACCCTCATAAAGGGGTGGTCCCGGTTCCTCTTAAAAGCTCTATTCCGGACACCCCCCCCCCACCCCCCCTGCGCAAAGTCTGTAAGGCACATCCCTGGGAAGACTGTAAAGGGGAGGCCCCTAAGCCTCGCTATGAACGGCAGCACGTGACCACTGTGCCACCGTCTTCCCTGGGGTCACTTGGAAGCAGACGCATACATATAGTCCAACATTTAGCTAGCTCGATTTTCGGCAACTCCCATCCAGTTGCTAACAGCCATCCTGCGAAAATCGTGGCTCCTCTTGTCTAAGGGCGTCCTACCTTACGTTTGCCGATTCACGGTCTCCACTCAAGAGCGCGTCTACCCGAATGGTCATCAGTTCTATTGTTATTCTCTCTCTTATACATGGTAGCAGGGACATCGACGCGCAAACTGTACCTAAACATGGATTCAGCATATGAGTTTAGAACCCATAGCGTCGAAATTTTTCGTCGGTTATCAAAAAAAAATCTTCAGTTTCATAGAAAAGTGAAATACCTACGCGGTCAAAATGTATGGAACAGCAATATTTTTGAAGTGAAAACTTCTTTAGCGGCGTTGTGCACTTTTTATGTGATGGGTAAAAAATGTTAAACTCGCGTCAAGACACGTGACCTGATCGAAAATTCGTAAGACGGAGGGAGAGTAGACCGCATTCCAAAATATCAAAAAGGCACAACGTTAATATTCAAGTTTTTATTTCTGCCGGCACTCCCGGAGTGCAACCCGTTTTTTTTTTAATAACCGACGAATAATTTCGACGCTACGGGGTCTAAACTGATGTGCTGATCCATGGTTACAGTTTGCGCGTCGATGTCCCTGCCACCCTGGATTATTGCCGCTTAAGCTTGCTTATTCTGTGAGCTGCACGCAGAGGTGCGCACGCTGTGAGCACCTCGTTCGTCGTTTTGCCTATTAACCGAGCACAAATCTAGACTCCTGGCTACTACTGAGTAATTCCTGAGGGAAAATCCCAATAACACTTGGCCCGAACTGGGAATCGAATCCAGGACCTCAAGGTCTGCAGTACTGCTTGCGACCGATCTACGAAGCATTTTTATTATGACTGATAATGTTTCCGTTGGCACTCTTATGTTAGAAGTCTTATCTTGTCCTATAACAAGTCTGTATTCCCCCAGGGAATAGACAAAGGTGAATCTTGATATCTTGTCTTTATTTTCCTTAAAAATCTCTCCATTCCATAAGCATACTTGCTTGGCAATCAGATACAAATACAATCTTAATATGTTGTTATATAATCACAAAGGAAGATACGAAAGCAAAGAGATTATGCTCTGTAACTGGGTTTCAAAGAGATTTTTCCTATAACAATCTTTGTCGGGATTTAAAGACACTTTCCGAAAAGGTATATTCTTCGCCTTTGTCATTTGCTAAACAAAACCGAAGCGCGCGTGAAGCTAGAACCATACGCATACACCCTTTTACCTGAACACGTATAAAACATTACAACACGCTTCTTGTATAAAATATGAACGTAAATGGAAGTTGCAGTTTCACCATTAGTAATCTGTGGTTTCACTCACCTCAAAGACATCGGGTGACTTGTCTTTTTAACCATTTTGTACAGTCACCTACAGAAGTTATGTCTCGGAGTAAATTGCGAACGTGTTCCAAGAAATTCTCGACTTGGGGAGAATTTCTGGACGCTTGCTAAAAATGCTCTGGTACTGACTTTGTGGCAGCATTTTCTGAAAGAGTTTAGTGATGTATTTTGTATCAATTCGCAAGATGACCTAAATTTGTTCTAAGTAACTTTGAATACAATACAAACATTTATACACCCCTTTTATTGCGTTGCACTTTCAATAACAATTCGATGTTTTTTTTAACTGCTAATCCCTTGTGTCAATGTTTGAAAAATCCGCCTGCGAATGGTTAAACTGTCAAAATGAAAAGCCATTTGCCTTTGTAAGTGTAACTTATAACGCAATTACAACGCTGGTGATACGCGAGCGCCGGTTCCAAGTCCCCCTCTTTGAAGGTCATCCCATCAAGATGTAAGTACATACTCAAAATTCAAATTTTCAAAATTTATTTATTTGCAAAAACATGTGTAGATAATAGACAGGCATGATGCTTATTATAGGTGTTACAAGTTATTTTTTGGTTCAACATGTTTGACCATGCCTGGTGTACAAATTAGGTCGAAAGACAATAAAATTTCAAAATAAAAATACATAGAATAATAACATTAGCAAATCAAAAATTACAACATTAATAATAAATTCAAAAAGATAGGTCAATAGTCATACGATTCAAAATAAATATAATAGATTCAGTCAGTATCTTCAGAGCGATTTATCATTTAAAAATTCATTAACATTATAATAGGCTTCTTCTGTCAGTATTTTTTTTTATGTTTTCTTAAACTGGTCTGTATTTCATTTCTTAACACAGTTAGGGATATTATTATAAATTATTGGCGCCTTTATACTTATATATATACTTACTTTATATTTGAATTAGCTGGCTGAACACGAATTTTACTTGATTTAGAAATCACTTCATTGTCATGGATGGTTTTGATTTGCATTATCATCTGTAAAATATGGACGAACCTATTTCCCTTTATCACCATGTGTGCTGTGTGTGTGTGTGTGTTTTATTTGCAAAATAAAATATCTTTATCTCTTTATGCCTTTTACAAAATATAGGTAATACGGGCTGGTATCCGCAACTCCACCACGACAATGCGCGTATTTTGCGTAATTTATTTATTATAATTTTTTTTTAATTTTTTTTTTACTAACTATGCTAACATAATAAGGGGTGGCAAGTGTCGGCTTCCAATCCTACCGGATGCAGCTCAATATCAGTATTTTATATAGAGACCAACGGTTTAACGTACTTTCCGTGGTACGGAGAGGTCCGGTATATAAAGAAGGAGAATCCACGGACTAACCGTGGCAAGCATAGCTTAATTGATTGATCGACCTGTGCGGCTGTTATTATTTAACCACAAGCCCCGATTTGCATTGATGTAGAATTGTAGACGGTAAACCATCCATAGTATCTGAAAAATAAAGAACCTACGATGTAGGTGCCAGCGACACTAAAATGTTGCATCCGCCTGTAGCGCCGGCGGTAGACGAACTTATCTCCAAGAGTGAAGTAACAGGGATGTCTTAGAAAACGCGTTGCCTAACGTTTTTCGCGAAAATATCCGCCACACAATGGACGACTGAAATATTCTGAAATACAGGAATCGCTGTCTCAACTTACAACAATGTCGTTTTACTACGGTGTCCATAGCTTCGTGAATTTTGAGCGGGTAAGTCTCTTTATGTTTGCAGAATCGACCCTATCCGTCTTTTTAGAGACAGCCTTAGCGCACATAATCATTTTGGATGAATAGCAGAAACAGTACCTGCCGTACACAACCGTGAATATGACTAAATAACTATTGGAAAGTTCCGGCTTTTTAGAGCGCCATTTCTGTCAATCATATTGTGTGACAGTGTTTTTGTAAAGTGTGATGTGTCATACATACTCGTATTTACGCCCAAAACATAAACACATAACATCACGCCTGTTATTCCCGAAGGGATGGGCAGTCATGTATAATAACACTCACATTTCGCCAGTTAAGCCCTTAGTACTGTTCTATTGTGGTTGTGTTACTTGGACAGCTGTAAAATAGCTTGCATTGTGATAATATCATGCGAAGATTAACCAGTTAGGTGATTTTGACACTATCTTCCAAAAAAAAAAAAATACAAGCAGCCTCGTGTTTTCAAACACACTTTAGGGATTTCAACAATGTAGGTCTATGAATAAATTCATCTGACGTAAGCAATGTTTAACCACATCATGAATTAGAAGCGTGTCTTCAAAACGACATCGGAGTTATGATTTTTTATGAAATATCATAAAATCAAAATCAAACTACTTCTCTATTAGTCGCCATCGCGGTAATGACCCCTTTTCTAACCATATCATCTTTTACACAGTCTTTCCCTACTCTTAAAACCATTCACGTTTATACTGAAAACTTTCATCACAACATTTTCCTCATTTCTCGTTTACATCGTATGTAGGGACATACTACACCTGAAACACGTGTTCAGAAGCGTAACTATGACTATGAGTAAATGCGTCTTCCTTGACTCCCAGATAAATAAATGGTTAGTTTGCTTGACTCTGAGTTATCCAAACAGAGCATGTGCGAGTACGTGCAACTCTTTGTTCTTAACAGCTTGCTTGAGAATGATAAAATAGCCTAGAATACTTTTTCTTTGTTGCCATGCGAGAATGGCTCTTGTCAGATCGTAGCGAAAATTCAACTAGTCAGCAAGGTTGGAAGCGGGGCCGACTAATAAGGCATGACGGGCGTTCCTAATTATCGTCATTAATAAAAACTGATATAAACTATAACATGAAAGACAAGGGAGTTTTCAGGGTTACAACCAATCTACTAGGATACTACGATGCTCATATAATCAGCCTATAATGTTCCCACTGCTGGGACACAGGCCTCCTCTCTTCAAGAGGGAGTGGGCTGTTGGTGTGATGTCACATGTCTTCGAATTTTTTGGTTTTAGGACATGCCGGTTTCCTCACGATGCTCGCCTTCACCGTTTTGAGAGCAGTTGGTGATGGAGTTATTTACACAAAGTAAAGTGCCTGCCTTTTTTTTTTTTGGGTGGGATATCATCAAATGACCTCTCCCGCTCTGGGCTGAGTGGGAGGGCGTGTCAGACTTTTACTGACTAAAACCCACCCGTGTTCCTTCAGTTGCCTGTGCCAGGGGCCACGGTATCTCTTTCTAGTAAAGTGCCTGCCTGACTTACGAATTGTAGATCGTGTGTTCAAACACATGACCTACAATAGGCTAGTTTCCTAAAAAAATCTAATTAGTCCGTCAGTTAGATTATCAAAAATTATTGGACCGGTATTTTTTCTTTTGTCAATTATATAAAGAATGATGAAGATATCGCCCGTTAAAGTTCCGCGTGACGTCACTTGCCTGCCTTGCCTTGCTACACTTTTTAGCATGGCGTGACGTCACGACCCCCCACTCCCAAATTTTGACGCGCTTTATCTTTGTAATTTTTTGTTTGATTAACAAAAGAAAAAATACGTGTCCTTTATTTTTCGATAATCTAACTGAAGGACTAAATATAATAATAATATTAGGAAACTACCCTATTCGTAAGTCGGGGCTACCACCGCTCTCTACGATACTCATACCATGATATTATTGTTAAAAAAAAAAATCAAAATATCTTTATTGTGGGCATATGTTAATTACATGTCTTAACAATAAATTAAAGTTCCAATATGTCCTACCTAATAGGCATACAATAATTATTTAGTGTCATTAGATTTAAAATTATTTTACATGTCTAATTTAGTTATTATAAATGTCAAAATATCAATATACATTAAAATTAATACATGGTCAACAATTCAATCAATAATTCAATTGTGGAGACATGCCTATCCATAACCCACATTGCTTATTTAGTTTACTTTTTAAAGTAGGGTAGGGTGGTAAGGGGTTCCCACCCTACCCTATTACAATAACCTTTTGCAGTCAAAGTAATATGTATGATTACCTATTTATGTATCTGCACATCCTACCTTTAGGGATCAAAGTCTACATCAAACGTCAGATGTAAGCTCCATTTTCTTTTTGAAGTCGATTTTGTACAGCCGTACGCAAAAATCTGACATGAGCTACGTCCCATAACCGGGACATCTGCGCGTATAAAACGACCACGCAGTTTATATTTGCAGGAGCTGTAGTCATTTTGTATACTTAGAAGTATGTATAGAGTATAAGACTTGAACAAGTTTATGCCTAATAATTAATCATAATCTACACAATGACATCATCAAATCTTTTTTGATTGATGACGTTCTTATATAAAAGACATTATGACAAAACTTTGGTAAAAACCATTTCAAACTCTAAGAATGTTTTGGTCCTTTTGCTCTCATTTCATCGTTTTTGGTCCGTGGACTAAGTATACCGTTCACCTGAGACCTCACTTGATGCCTCAATACTAGGTATTGCAGTCTTCAGTATGTATGCTTCATGCTTCATATAAAACAAATGAATGCTAGTAGACACGCAGGCACATGTCGCACGTGTCGAAGGATACCTCACTGCAATACATCGCGGGCTGCTTGAGGGTTTACCTCGACGCCTGGCATGTGCGTGCGCATTTTTCATGTTTTACAGTACTAACAACAAGTTCTGTCCACCTCTCGTTTACCAAACAAATAAGAAATTATTTGGCAGCTCCTTTACCTTAAATAATGTAACAACCAAAAATAAATTCCTGCCACCGTTTTTGAACACCTAAAAAAAAGTTGAATGAGGGTCATGGGGATAACTGGCAAATATATTTTTTCTTCTCTGTTCGCAAGATTAAATGTTGCGTGTAATGTAACGACTTCGCCATGGGGGCTAGCATTTTCTTTAAGGGTAACATTTATAAACACAATATTTTATAGATTGCTTGGAAAACTTACAGAGGTACTTTGCCGAATTGCTTTGGTATTTACTTAGGTACTAAGGTTGTTTAGGGTTGTTCTAATGTTTACGCCAATGGCTCCTCATGTTTCGTAGTTGTGTCCAACCAAAATGAATTTATTGGATCTTCAAGTTACTATATCAAATCTTTTTTGATCAATTAAATCCTAATGTGGAAAAGGTATCCCATTCCTTGAAAATAGTAAGAATTGAAAGTTTGCGGACTATATGCTGCTTCCTATCCTATCCTACTATGATCCTCACAAACTTTCATCCTCACAAACTTTCGCGTTTATAATATTATATTATAAACGCAAAAGTTTGTGAGGATGGATGGATGGATGTTTGTTAATCTTTCACGCAATAACTAATAACTACTGAACGGATTTGGATGAAATTTGGCGCACGTTTGTAACCATAATTAACATATAGGATTTTTTATGCCGATAGTCCCACGGGATCAAAACTTATGCGGGTGAAACCGCGGGGCGCTGCTAGTCAATCGTATATGGCCTAAGCTCCCTACTAATACATTCTCTACTTACTAATACCGTTAAACTGATTTTGTTTAAAGGCTCTTGAGAGGTCAGTAACAGTCACGCAGTTGCTAACCAGGTACTTCTGAAATGAACATGTTTTTCACGAAATTATTCTTGCCCTAATTTAAAGCACGTGCTTAGGAGAATTAATTTAAAGCTCATAACATCAGTTCCGTGACCACGCCTAACGGAAATTTCAATCTTAAGCCTACGTGACAAATGTGAAACTCGTGTTGCAAAGTGTGTTTTAAAAAGCACAGAAATATATGGCTGTCAACACAGTTGGCTTCCTTCCTTCTAGATGTCAAAACAGTGTTAAGGCACAGTCAACTTGGCATCGAATCGCAGTCAGCAAAAATACGGCCGAATTCTTTTGAATGGTCAACACATATTGAGGGGGCCGGGACATAACAATAGGAACTGATGTGTTTGTAAGGAAATGCATTCACAATACGTTAGTTGTAAGAGGGGAAAATATTCATTACGTAGTTTATCATTGGGATAGAGATCAATTTATTATATACGAGTCGGAGAGCGTGATGATTATGTGTCATAAATCAGAAAATATGTTTGGACATTCTAATTCCCTGAGCTTTATTAAATAAAAAAAAGAATGTGATATTGATTTTATTTAACCTACCTTTTTAATATTTACAAAACTTATTGTGCTTACGTCCAGTGTAGTGCCTATTAAGAAGAAAAAGATACAAACACACAAATTTTTGATTAAAAAAAAATCTTTTAAAATTGCTGTTTCGGAACGAAGGAGCAAAACACAAATCAAAATAAATTAGATTATTCCAAACCCGTAACATTAAAAGGGTTCCATAGTTCGCCAATTAAAACTCCTTGCACATAACGGAGTAATGACCGGTTTATATTCAGGTCAGTCCGTAAATATTTAGACAGAGGAATCAAAAACAGGCAATGTTTGTGTTTTGTGTTCGTGACTTGTCTGCAACAACATAGGGAAGTAAACATTGTAAGGGACAATAGTTCTTTGATTCACTTTTCCTTAACAAAGATTAAGTAAACAAGAAATATTTTCTTTTTTCACAAATGGCCTTGAGAGTTGTGTGTTAACTTGGTGTAATAAGAACTTTTTTACGTATGTACGAGTATGACGCATGGTATGAGGAGAATGTGTGGAATCGTAAATTGTGTCATGATGTCGGAAATGAAGACGTGTCAGATAAATTAATGTTTAATTCCTAAGCTATTAGGCTAAGTAATAACAGCCGCACGAGTCGATCGATCAGGTTAAGCTACGCTTGCCGCGGTTGGTCCATGGATGAATGACTATCTTAAATACCACACCCCTCCGTGTCTCGGTAAGCACGTTATGCCGTTGGTCCCAGCTGTCATTCGTGGATCTTTGGCAGTCGTCACGGGTCGTCAGAAGCCCGAAAGTCTGACAACCAGTCTTACCAAGGAGTATCGTATTACCCAGTAACTGGGTTGTGGAGGTCAGATAGGCAGTCGCTTCATGTAAAATACTGGTATTCGACTGCATCCGGTTAGACTGGAAGCCGACCCCAACATAGTTGGGAAAAGGCTAAGCAGATGATGATGTATTACGTAGCCGTATTTAAAGCATCCCGTCATCCCGCCAAATAGCTTAGGTCATAATAATATGGTGGGTTGATGTACTCGTAGGTAAGTACTAGATTACCGACCGAATAATGGTCAAGAAAGAAATGCATATATAGGAATGCAGAAAGTTTCGTGTAATTTCTTAGCGAAATATTGATATTCAAACTTCACGATGTGTGTTGGATTAACCATACAAAATATGAAACAATTTATTTAATGCTCCCCTGAATAATAATTATTCTATCCTACTTCCTAGTACTAGCTAACTATATTACAAACGCGAAAGTTTGTGAGGATGGATGGATGAATTGATGTTTGTTACTCTTTCACGCAAATACTACTCAACGGATTTAGATGAAATTTGGCACACAGATAGTTCATAACACATAGAATACTTTTATCCCAATATTAGAAAGAAAAGAAAATAAAGAAAGAAAATGCATTTACTTGCGGCAAACATGACGCATGAAAAAAGGACATAACACA
This sequence comes from Apamea epomidion, assembly GCA_947507525.1. NCBI lineage: Eukaryota > Metazoa > Arthropoda > Insecta > Lepidoptera > Noctuidae > Apamea > Apamea epomidion. The sequence continues at coordinate 6,727,321 of OX382238.1, read as the reverse complement.
CAAAAAAACAAGTACGGAATCGAAAGTTATGCGGGTGAAATCGCGGGCGCTGCTAGTACACTTATAATTATGTGTGCGCGATACTTTAATAAGCGTATAAGTACCTACAATAATTATGCAAAGCTTCAAACTTGTTCTGTCTTTATGAAGACCGAAAATCCTAATAATATTATAAACGTGAAAATTTGTATAGATGGATGGATGGATGGATGGATGTTTTTAACTCTTTCACGCAAAAACTACTGACTGAACGGATTTAGATGAAATTTGGCACACAGTTGGTTCATAACCAGGATTAATAAATAGGACTTTTTATTCCGATATTCCCATGGGATCGAAACTTATGCGGGTTAAACCACGGGGCGCTGCTACTCTTTTCATATAAAAGGTTTTACTTAAAAACTTACTATCCAAAGAATGTTTACTAAATCCAAACAAAATTGTAGTTTTCGGTTCCAAGGTCTTATGTTATTAAAGATTTGCATAATAAAAATACAACAAGAACAAATGTAGCAGAAAATGGTTATTTTGTTTGACCTTAGAAAAAATACTTCAGTTTATATATAACAACAATGTGGGTAGACGAAACTTACCTACTATAGAATATTGGTATCAACCAGAATTTGAAATGCGGCTATCACATTGTCTCTTATACAACCTTATTGAGTTCAGTAACAAAAGTAATTGTGTTTCATTAGTGACAGTTGAGCTCATATGGTACCTATTCGTTTCATCTACTATATGGTTATTCAACCGTTTTCGGTTTGTCTAGCTCAATTCCCAGATTAATTGGAAAGACACTGTAACGATGATAATTATGTTGTATGGATCAAATTATTAACAGACATTAATTAGAACTGCAAGGCAACCGTGAAGTCAACACAGCTATATACTAACAGACCATAGAATTTGATTACAGTTATTATCTGTAGGCAGTAGACTAGACAGCCTTCACAATACTTTGTCAATCTTAGAGACAACGGTCTTTGACAACGAATTGCTTCCCGGTAGGACTGTGGCGGCATCTACATCGCCACATGTGAACTAAGCAACATACTGACGTCACGCAAAAGCCTGCATCGCGCAAGCAGAGTTTACCGCGTGACTAGCATATGCAACGCCCCGACATCAATCGTCGGACAGTTGCCTACCACATATGACACCCTCTGACCAGATGGTCGGAGGATCCTCCTTTATCAATGGAGAACGAATGAACTTTACACCCTGTTCATCATACCTCTATAGGACTAAGGCCTAATCACTACATATATTTAGCGCTAAACGTATTTAAAACATCATTCTGTCATCTTCAAACGATTGACAAAAACCGAATCACGTTTTAAATACGATAAGCATTGAATGTGCTTAGTAATGTATGACGCAAACGGATCTACGGGTCGCATGTTTACCCCAGCTTGTTTTTTTTGTGTGTTTATGTCTTTTTTTCATGCGTCATGTTTGCCGCAAATAAATGCATTTTCTTTCTTTCTTTCTTCTTTCTAAATATTGCTGGTAGTACTTTTGTATATACAAGTGTTTTTACTCTGCACGATGTAATAAGGGCAGACAAATCTTTTCCATTAGAATATGAAATAAAATATGCAAAAATATTATCAGCCGTTCAATCTAGCACTTTCTTTACTGCTTGATATCAATATATGCACATATAGACGGCGACTCCACTAAAACTATATCATTATGTGTCTTGAATATTTCACGCCAATTCTACGGAATAGTTTCTCCAGACGATACAAGTTCAAAGTTCGTTGACCGCGTTGTCACGCTCATGAATTCTGAATCTTTATAGCTACTCCTAGTATTTCATGGAAGCCTGGTACTGTCTTACTAAAAGGATTGAATATTTAGGTCGCTCTCTCTGATCCAAGATTTGATGTGGCTGTAACGTAATTACCAAATGGATTTGTCATAGATGACATTACGTTGATTAGAGTAGCTCATTACGGGTAAGAGGATTATTTATGAAATGCTTTTGACTTTTATCCGTGTTTTGTAAATTGAGAGTGTAATCTGACTCGCTGTTCCAATTTCGAAAATGGCTTTCGTTCAATGTTTCAATTTACCGAGTGCCTCTTTTAGTGGTGTATGCGCGACTACTGAGCATGGGGTCCAAAATTCGATTCCCGGGCAGGGCAAATTGCCATTAAAAAATCTAAAAAAACAGGTTGAAAGAGACTGTAGTGATGGCCCAGTGGTTAAGGTCTCGCCTGTCATGTATGAGGTTGTGGTTCAAATCCGGGCAAGTACCAATGCGTTTTCAAAAAACATCGTGAGGAAACCTGGACTAACAGTTAATAAAGTCTGAAATCGGCAACCCGTCTTGAGCAAGCGTCGTGATCATTGCTCGTGCCTTCTCTGTATGAGAAGAGATCTTGGTCCTGCAGTGGGACAATAATACGCTGGTATTATATTATTAAAAAGTAGATTAATGGCTCGTCCTTATTACTAGGCACTTAAACATAGCTGATGGAATCTGCCTAGCCTTTTCCCAACTACGTTGGGGTCGGCTTCCAGTCCAACCGGATGCAGCTGAATACCAGTATTTCACATGGAGAGAGTGCCTATCTGACCTCCACAACCCACTTACTGGGTACTATGATAAGACTGGTTTGGACTTGGTAAGACTGGTTGTCAAACTTTCTGGCCACTGACGACCCGTAACGGCTGTCAAAGATCCACGAATAACAGCCTGGGACCAACGCAACGGCTTAAAATGCTTTCTCAGGCACGGAGGGGTCTTAGCTCGTGTAGATGGTCACCCATCCACGGAATGTGTACCCCTTCAAAAGTGCCGAACTGATGTGCTGTTAGCTCAATTTACATGGTTTATTATTTCTTTATAGTTAGATTACTTTATACAGAAGTCAATTAGTCTTAATTCTAACTAGTGCCGAACTGATGTGCTGTTAGCTCAATTTACATGGTTTATTATTTCTTTATAGTTAGATTACTTTATACAGAACTGAATTACTCTTAATTCTAACTCCTAGTTTTATTCGTAATGGACTGCTGTCTGTTTCCTATCTGGCCTGATAAATAGCCAGCTGTAGAACAAATGAAACACGCTTGAAAGTATTGTCTATTCGATAGTACAGTTTGTTTTATACAATACTAGCTGACCCGACAGGCGTTGTCCCGTTCCAATTTCAATAATTCATACAAAAATCCCTTAGAAGAAAGAGACGGACTCTCCCGAATTTGAAAATTTTCAGAGTTTTTTTTACGATTTTTCTCTCCGTAAATACCTGATTCGGACTATTACGAACAAAAGCCAAATCGGTTCAGCCGTTATGGAGTGATGCGCTTACCAACGAACAGTACTTTCATTTTTATTTGTACAGAACATCTAATATTATTATGAATAATTTATTTTATAGAACCATATAAAAAATTAAGCGCGCTAACAAGTACTTGCAGTTGAGTGAACGCGGGTAAAATTTCACGGTGCATATAATCAGAAACAATTACATAATCTTTTTTTATAACTTCGTTCGTTGAAACGAGTTCACGCTTTGGAATGGGCGACTAGCTTCATCTTTCTGACTGACCGACCCTTCAAAATTGCCTTTAATTTCGTGGATGTGACGCATATTTTTCCCCAACTTATTTTTTTTGTGTTTTTATTCTCTGCGTTATATGTACCGCAAATAAACGTATATTCGTTATTCTTTCTACATAATTTGTTTGTTCGATAAATGCTTTGATTTTGAGCATTATATTTACTTATTTTATATTGTACTTGGTCCTTTAATTAAAAAAGATTCTTCTCTTTAATTAAACTTAATAAAATCTTAAACAAACTTCACTATGTAAACTAAATTAACACTATTCTTAAACAAGTTTGCAAAGCGGCCTTAGCATAAGGAACGTAAATTATATTTTACGACTGTGGACACACGCTTGGCTGTAATTTAATGTTTAATGTTTGGGGGCTACTTGGAATTATGGCCGAGATTTGAAATATTCACTTCGTTATTAATTTATAATACATTCAATTACTTACATGCCCTTGTTTCATAAAATAATCGCAATACTTGAGTAAGCTTTAGAAAAGCTTTTATTATATTATATCTGGTTTGGAAAAGTGCCATCCACCATAATGTATTTTCGCCGCGATGCTTCTGTTTAAGCTAGGGTTTCCTAAAATTGCGGTAGCCGCTACATAGCGACCGCAGTTTACCGTCGAATGACGTCATTGAAACATTATTTATGAAAGTAAGTCGGTATGTTTTCCTCGTCGTAGCTTCGAACCCTGATAGGCGCTTTACTTTGAATAAATTATTTCTTCACCACTACTCTCAAAACGGTAAAGGAAAACATCCTGAGGAAACCGGCATGTTTTAGAACCAAAAACTCGAAGACATGTGACATCCACCAACCCGCACTGGGTCCGCGTGGTGGATTACGGCCCATTTCCTCTCACAGAGAGGAGGAAGTGGAGGCAGTGGGAATATTATATAGGCTGATTATGCTATGTTTTCCTAGAGAGCGTTTTTCGTGACATACCATACACGATACCATTTTCATGACAGCCGTCAATTCGGCCGTTATGTGGCGGCCACCGCTCTTCTAGGTAACTGTAGCTTAAGCGGAGTAAATTTTTTGTCCTCGGTTTATTGGCGCTTAAGAAGTTAAGGAAAAACACTGGCAACAGAGCCTTTTCAGCTTTGTGTTGGGGATTTGTGCACAACTGCCATAAACATCAGAAGAGCCTCGAGAGAACTCAAAAATAGAAAAAAAAAATTAAGCAGCACCAAGTGTTTTTTTCCATTTTAGGGTTCTCTTAAAATCTATGTTTATTTTTTTTTTATTTGGTCAATTTTTTTTTTCTCAAAATGGTTTTGTAGCACGAACAGTTTTGAACACATTGTGAGAGCCTGAAGTAGGGTTTACAAACAACCTGTATTTATTCACGCTCTGCTCTGTCTTTTGTGGATTCTGTATCCACAAAAGATAGAGCAGGGAGTGAATAAATTAACCTACCGATGCAAAAGATAATTTAATGTATCTTGTTTCAGGACTAATTTTTCAATCGACAGATGTTTTTTATTCCTGGAATAAAATTGACGTCTGACAGTTTTTGTATGGAAGAACTGTCAAAAATTCAAAATTATTCCTCGGATAAAGTTAACTGGCTTTGGAAAAATCAGCCCTAAGACATAAAGCAAATCTAATAAAAATAAAACATTTCTAAGCACGTTCGTTCTCTGAAAGTCAGTGGGTTCACTCAACACAAGCAAATATTTCATTCATTTTACTTATTAATGCAATGGGAGACACTAAAAGGTCATCAAAATAGCACGTGACTGTTGTGAGACTCATGATGTTACTCTGGTAATATGATTCACCTGCATTTACCTTGTATAAGAGAAACATAGAGATATTTAACTCGCACAGCAAACAATTTAATCGAATAAACAAACATTTTTAATGGTTTCAAAATATTAAGATTTGTTTAATGTCATTAAATAAAATTTAATTTTCTGTTTGTAATTTCAAAATAATAGCTTGTTACTAAATGCATAAAATAGTATATACGGAAATACCCGTATCATCATCTGCCTGACCCCAACTATTTTGGGGTCAGCTTCCAGTCTAACCGAATTCAGCTGAATACCAGTATTATACATGGAGCGACTGCCTATCTGATCTCCCCGATATATACGATACCCCTTGGTAAGGCTGCTTGTCAGACTATCGGGCTTCTGACTACCCGTAGCAACTGTCAAAGATCCACGAATGACAACCGGGACCAATGGTTTCGGAGAGGTCTCAGTATGTAAAGTTGGTAACCCAACAGCAGCAGCGGCAGCGGCAGTTGGTGACCAACCGCGGCAAGCGTACCTTAACCTGATGGATCGACGTGTGCGGCTGTTATTATTTTGCCACGGGCCCCTCTAGTATCTGTTTAAGTAGTACTTATCACTTCTTAAAGAGCAACCCCCTTATAATCTTTGTGAAAAGATGTTAAGACAAGCTTAAACCTCTAAAACACAGACCTTAACACGTAAAACACCCATATACTTTCATATAATTATATAACAACAAATTATTATTCTTTTAAATCTTAGTTTGTCTGTTTGTTCCGGCTAATCTCCGAAACGGCTGGCCCGATTTTGACTACAAAATTAATTAGGGTTCCAAGAAAAAAAAACCCATGAAATTATTTTTTTTTCCGCGGGCACAGCTAATTACGAAATATTACCTATATACCTTTAGAAGGCAGTTAGTTACCTAAATTTTATGATAAATATCAACGAATGAGCATGGAAATTATTCTTCTGTCTGAGAAACCATCGACTCGTTAATAAAACTCCAGACAGCATCTCGCATCTTCCATATTTCAGATCTTATAAATATTTACCGGCACGAGATGCATCCTATCACAATATTTCGTGAGTATGTACACTCACTTTGTTCAAAGTTATTCTAGGGTAACTTTTTATCAGTTTTATACGTTAACCAGAAAGTAGGTACTTGTTATAAAGTAAAGTTATATTTTATTTAAGTACACTGATCATTTTATCCCTCGTTTCCTGTATCCTACTAATATTATAAACGTGAAAGTTTGTATGGATGGATGGATGTTTATTACTCTATCACGCAAAAACTACTAAACAGATTTGGATGAAATTTGGCACACTGATGGTTTATAACCAGGATTAATATATAGGATACTTTTTATCCCGATATTCCCACGGGATCGAAACTTATGCGGGTGAAACCGCCGGGCGCAGCTAGTTAATAAATAAATAAAATAAAAAGGTTTATTGCAAAAAATTTTACTACTTTTACAGTAAATCTTACATAGGGACCTCCTTTTAAGTAAAAGATATACCTGTGCTAAGAGGCCCCACTCTTCAATGACAAATTATAAAATGGTAAAAGTGGTGTACCGAAAGAAAATATAGGTAAAATCTAACATTAAACAGATAAGACTTGAACTTAATGAATGTTTAGGTAAACAAGCCAGTTACCAACTTAAAGCCTGCACTACACTACTCGAGAAGTTGATCGAAGCTAAGCGAATACGAGGGTCTAGAAAGGCACTTCGGTTCGCTTCATCCAACCTCGGCTCGCCTCGGGCGACTTCCGATCGTTGTCAGTTTTTGCGCCCGAATCAAAGGATTAGAAGCGTCCCGTAGTTCTTAGCATGAGCACGTACTTCGGCCTTCGGTTAATTTCGACTCGTATTTCGTCGAAGGAACTACGCGAGTAGTATAGTGCAGGTAGAACCAATCAACCAACATAACGACATTCATTTGAATCACCATCAATTGCAAACGCATCCTAAATCATTTTTACTATATACCGTTATTCTTTCTCCTAATAGAGTAAGCAGAACTATAACCCGCTATCATCATTACGTGCGTTTATCGCTCAAAGTCACGTAGAGCAATAATGTCCCGGGTTTGAGCGCCAAAGTAATCTACACTATTGTGTAAGAATCAACGTGATACAGAGGAAATTCCCTCTTCATTCTTGCAGATAATCGTTGGATATTTCGATGTTTAGTAGTTATTTAACTTATTTATTAAGGTACGCGGTTGGTTTTGGTGTGACGATCTGGTAACGTTTGCAGGGCCAACATGGCCAGAGATCGCACAAAACAGCGAGGTTTGGAAGGGAAAAGAGGAGGCCCTTGCCCAGCAGTGAGACACATTGTAGGTTAAAAAAAAAATACGCAAGTTTCTATGTATCTTAAAGAAAGGACAAAGAAAATACATTTATTTAGCACAAACTAAGAGGCACACAACACAACATACAGGGTGGCAGGGACATCGACGCGCAAATTGTAATATTACACCTTCATTATTTCTCTTTTGCAATCACAATGTAACATGCTTTTATTTAGTAGGTAAGTACCTATATAATGGTATTTTTCTTATCAGGTTTAAATTATTTTTAACTTTTTAGTCCTTTTCATTAACAGGTAATAAAGGCTTGTTTTTAATTTTTTTTTTCTTTTAATTTTTTTTTTACTTTTTAGTATTTTTGATGCGAGATTTACTACGGCGTAGTTCGTAGCGTGTAGCAGAGTTTTTCCGTTAATGAACGAACGAACTTATTTTCCCAAAGATGGGGTCGCATTCACGTCCACCAAACCAACACCACTCACCATCCATCAAAAACATCAAAACGAATCAAACTCGTCGCGGTTGTGTCGCATCATTACTGAGTTCCTATGGCCATCTTCCAGCTCCATCATCAGACCCTGGTTACCATCTAGCACCAAAGTACTCGTCAAGACGAATCATACGAGCCCAAACTCGATGGGGTTGTGTCGTTTAATTACCGAGTTCCCATGGCCATCTTCCAGCTCCATTATCAGACCCTGGTTATCATCTAGCACCAAAGTACTCGTCAAGACGAATCATACGAGCCCAAACTCGATGGCGTTGTGTCGTTTAATTACCGAGTTCCTATGGCCATCTTCCAGCTCCATCATCAGACCCTGGTTACCATCTAGCACCAAAGCACTCGTCAAGACGGAACAAACCAGTCCAAACTCAATGAGGTTGTGTAGTTTAACTACCGAGTTCCTATGGCCACCTTCCGGTTCCATCATCAGATCAGCCTCATGTCATAATAATTTTGCATGGTCATCCAATTTACAAATGCATGCAAAATTTCAGCTCAACCGGTAACCAGGAAGTGGATCAAAATTTAACTTGCAAGATTTGTTTACAGACAAACATCGGGACAGGTTAAACTAAAAATAAAAGCTTGTAATGTAAAAGACGAAGAATATCGCAATTTTTTTTATGGATATTTTCTTGGGTTTTGGTAATAGGAAAAAGATTATGTCAATGTGACAAAAGATTGCTACAGCGACATCACCAAGTGCCTGATTTACAAGTGTAGGTATATCAAAACTGTTTTTTTTTTAATGATGTAATGTAAGGACGCTTTTCAATAATCAATCTTAAGACTCTGTTCCGAACCAAAATTTCTCCTACAGGAGATCGAATTAATCCCCACGGTAACGCTGTTCGATAAATTATTTTTTCAACACTTCTTCGAACCTTTCATGAGTTTTCAAAGTGCCTAATCTTATGAATAAACCATATTTATTACAGCATTAGCAGTCTGTCACGCAAATTAGTATAATTATAAAATATAGTAACCCTAAAGCCTCATTTACACGATTTTTTTTTTTGCCTGTTACATAGGCACAATAAAATTGAAGCAAAATTAACTTGAATTGTCCGTATCCTATCCTACTTCCTATATTATACACGTGAAAGTTTGTATGGATGGATGGATGAATGGGTGTTGGTTACTCTTTCACGCAAACAGCACTGAACGGATTTGGATGAAATTTGGCACACATCTCGTTTATAACCAGAAATAACACATACTTTTTATACCGATATTCCCACGGGATCGAAACTTATGCTGGTGAAACCGCGGGGTGCAGCTAGTATTATCTATGCATATTATTATTATCAACTAAAATTGCTTGTGTTTGTCTGTGTGGCCGCGTTGTTCTTCTAGATTACGGAACAGAATTTCATGTGGAGATGAAATCACCATCGTTTTGAGAATTTATTCCAGCATCCTAATTGCGTAACACACTATTACACCCAATTTTAGTCATTTTGAAGCATATTGCTCCATATGCTCGAAATATGTGTCTGTCCAACAACGTAAATAAGAAAGAAGAAAGAAAAAGTATTTATTGCGACTCGCACAGGAAGATCATAAAACTAAACTAAACACAATCAAAAATAAAAAAACCCAAATTATATAAAAAAAAAATAAAGTAACAAATAGAAAAATGAGACAGAAAGTCCTGTACGAGGCCAAAAGGCTCCTATCTCAGCATGATGCTACGACATTTAAAAAATAAATGTCGCAGCGCTGGTATTCTGATAAGGCCCGCTGTGATGTCAGGGGCAATTACAGTAATAAATAAATAAATAATCTATCTTATTATTTAAATATATATAATTATTTAAAATATTATCAAATAAAACAAATAATTCATTCTTAATCCGCGCCAGACGTAACCTCAATACTTGTCTATGCCGTGTTGAACTGTCAAAATGAAACTCATTGCTACTGATCGTTTGTTACCCTATTACCTTGTAGAAGGTTTATGTGTCTAATAAATTAATTTTAAACTTAAAGAATTCACGATGTTTTGCCTTGGCAACATACTGGCGGCTAACCGTCCCTGCTTCGCATGGTTTTTAGGACTTGTCTTAAAAACCATGCGAAGCAGGGACGGCTAGCTAGTTTTATATAAAAACCGTGTGATCGCGTTCAATTTCATTCGGTTCTTGGCAGGATACTTGAGTTAGGTCTATAATCTGACGTGCTTACATCTTATGGCTTTCCGGAAAAATCTATCTATAATGTAAATACTCCTCTTTGGTAAGTGCATCACATGACAACGATTGGACCGATTTGGCTATTGTTTATTTTAAAATATTCGTACCCGGATAACCCGGATTAGGTTTTCATGGAAATTAAAATTGGAAGAGTTGCCCGGAAAATTCTGAAAATGTTGAAACTGTTTTTTTATATCAGGTTTTTGTTTCAACCACATTGAAATTGTGACATGACAACGTGTGTCGGGTCAGCCAGTTACAAATAAATGAAATATTGTTTTGTTACCAGTTGTTATTCGCAGTATTCTGAACTGGGCCTTTTTGGTGCAGCCGTGAGACACACTTACCTGCTAAGTTTTTACATCGGTCTTTATAATTTCTATCTGTTTTGTTGCCCCACACTAGGTTTTTTTTATCTGATGTATGTATCTGGTGTATTGTGTGTCTTTTAGTCTGTGCTAAATAAATGTTTTTTCTTTCTATATTTCATGTTTCACCATCTTTTTTTTTTTTAATGTATTGTTTATGTTATTTTATTTCATGTTTTGATTGGTTTTTTGTTTTTTTTTTTTTTGTTTGTGTCGAATCATATGTTGCAATGGTTTATTTTATTTCTTGTTTTGATTGTTGTTTTTATTTATTTATGTATGCTGTACTGCACTGGTTAACGTCATCACGTCAACGCCGGGCTGCCGCTGAAAACCAGCGCTGGGGCTCTGTGTCGTATAGGGTCTTAGCATTATGCTGAGCGATGGCAGCTTTGCGTTAATGTGACGCATGTCTACCCCCAACTTGTTATTTTTTATTTTGTGTGTTTATGTTCTTTTTTATGCGTCATGTTTGCCGCAAATAAATGCCTTTTCTTTCTTTCTTTCTTTTTTTTTTATTCATAAGTTTACGAATACTTTGTGAAACGGCTTTTGCTCGGTCCGAGCGTGGCATATGAAAGTCATAATCTTAATTATGAAAATTATCGTGTAGTTAGCCATTTCAGCCGAAAACGTATGATACATGGCGGGTCATTAATATTACTTAAAAATTCTATTAAATCTAAAGAACGTAAAGACATCATCGGGCTGTCTGTTGAACACATGATTGAATTGTCCTGTGTTGAGCTCGATAAGCATGTTATAGTATGCGTATACAGACCTCCTAGTTACCAGAATCTATCGGTGTTTGATTCTGTAATGGAAGATGTTTTAAAGAAGCTTAGTACTAGTAGTAAGTCAATAATCGTATGTGGCGATTTTAATATTAATTTATTGGAACATAACTCGAATACTGTCAGATTATTGAGTCTTTTTGGGTCATTTGATTTGTCCAATGTGTTTATGGAACCAACCCGAGTGACAGCTTCTTCTGCCACTTGTATAGATAATATTTTTTGTAATTGCGATTACATACACAAACGAATTGTAGATAAGTTGCCATCTGATCACAGTGGACAAATAATAACATTTAGCTCCTATAGGCCTTTACAAAAAATTGAAATAAGGTTTAGGCCAATTACATGTAAAAATTTAGAGAAATTAAATAATTCTTTGGCCAGTAAATTATGTGATCAGAGTTTTAATAATATAGATGACCCCAATGAGTTCTACGCCGAGTTCTTTTCACTATTAAACTCGCAATTTTATGACACTTTTCCACTGAAAACTAAAAGTATTTACACAAAGTTTTTATTCAGTGACTGGGCTACTCCAGGTATTCGTAAAAGCAGGGAAAAACTTTTTGAACTGTATGGCTTAAAGCAACATATGAAAAATACGAACTTTCATCAGTATGTTGCAAAATATTCAAAAACTTTTAAAAGGGTGTGCCAAAGAGCTAAAGCTCTTTATATAAGCAATAAAATAAAATCAGCTGATGATAAAATAAAAACTACCTGGCAAATAATAAATAATGAAACAGGTAGGAAAAAACAGCGAAATAGTGAACTTAATTTAGAGACTGCACATGGCCCCATCAATTCAGATGTAGAAATAGCTCAGGAATTTGAAAACTTCTTTGCTAATATTCCCCTTAAAACTACTGAAGCTTTAAATTCTTCCCCCACGCTTTCTGCTGCCTTACTTAAAAGGAATGTAAAGGCATGCCCTTCGGAGCTTAGGTTTCAGCATACAAACCCCCAGGCTGTTATAAGAGCTTTTAAAGATCTTAAAATTAAATCAACAGAAGATCTCTGGGGTATGTCTGTAAAAGTATGTAGATCTCTCATCGAAACCATTGCGCCCTATTTAGCTTTCATATTTAACACCAGTGTTGACCAAGGAGTCTTTCCGGATCTTATGAAACATAGTAAAGTAGTACCATTGTTCAAATCCGGTGATAGTAAAGATCCCAACAATTATAGACCTATGTCAATTCTGCCAGTTCTCAGTAAGGTGTTTGAAAAGTTGATGCTCAATCAAATGTTACGTCACTTTAATAAAAATTACATCTTTCATGAACACCAGTACGGCTTCACCAAAGGGCGTTGTACCACTGACGCCGGTGTTACCCTAATGAAGAACATTTTTAACGCCTGGGAAGAAGCACAAGATGCTATTGGAATCTTTTGCGATCTCTCTAAGGCGTTCGATTGCGTAAACCATGAAACACTTCTGATGAAACTCGAGCACTATGGGATTAGGAAAACAGCACTTGACTTGTTAAGATCATACCTGAAAGATAGAAAGGTTAAAATCCAAGTAAATGGCGTAAACTCATTGGGTTCTGAAATGACAATGGGCGTTCCTCAAGGTTCGATATTGGGTCCATTCCTCTTTTTAGTTTATATTAATGATTTACCCCAATTACTTCAAAATCAACCGAAGATGGTGTTATTTGCAGATGACACATCATTGATCTTTAAAATAGACCGACGGTCACAAAATCTTGACGACGTGAATAACTCTATTCTTCAGGTCCAAGATTGGTTTACGGTTAATAATTTAGTACTTAATGAAAAAAAAACAAAATGCATTAGATTTAAATTACCTAATGTTAGAAGTAGCGAATGTGACATCGTATTGAATGGCCAAAAATTAGAATTTGTTAATCAGACAGTTTTATTACAATGGGGACCTCATATAACATCTATTGCGGGGCGGCTAAGCTCGGCCGCATATGCTGTTAGAAAGATAAGACAATTAACAGACGAAGAAACCGCTCGCTTGGTCTATTTTAGTTACTTCCACAGTATTATGTCATATGGCATTTTACTGTGGGGTCGGGCTGCTGACATTGAATCCATGTTTATTTTGCAAAAGAGAGCTGTCAGAGCCATTTACAATCTACGTCGCCGCGAATCTCTTAGGGAACTATTTAAAAGGATTAATATTATGACGGTACCTTGCCAATTCATTTATGAAAATATTATGTATGTAAGAAAAAATCAACATCTTTTTAATAAAATAAGTGATAGACATAATTTTAATACTAGAAATAAAGATAAATTAGATCAACCTTTTTTCAGATTATCTAAAGTTCATACATCTTTTATGGGGTACTGTGTTAAATGTTACAACAAAATACCTTGTGAAATATTGCAATTAAATGAAAGAAAATTTAAAACTTATATTAAAATTACACTTTGTAAGCAAGGATATTACAAATTAGAGGATTATATCCAAGATAAGAATGCTTGGAAACATGCTGGTCTTGCTCCATAGGACAATCTCTAGAGTCTAGACAAAATCAAACTGGTTGCTAATGTAATTGTATAATTTATTCTTTTTTTTTTTTTTTTGACATTGATTTACATTCTGTAATTACTTGGGGTCACACCCGGACTTATTACTCCTTATTTATTTATGAAAATCGTCTACGTTTGGAATGTTTGTGAATATGTGAGCACCATGTATCTATCACATAGTTGATCTATATGTCATGGTTACATTTATCCATTTTAATTCTTTTACCTATTGTGGTATAGTAAGTTTATTTTTGGGTGCATCGTCTTCACATATAATTATATAAATAATGTATGCAATATATTGTAAAACATTTTAAAAGAGTAACGGTGGAGTTTCTTGCCCATTCTTCTCCATACGAAAACTACCTTTTGGAAGGGGCGACTAGAATCAATTTTATTCTAATTTTATTTTTGACGTTCAAAAGTGCCTTTTATGTGCCTATTTGAAATAAATGATTTGACTTTGACTTTTTGACTTTGACATAGAACCTGAAAATTATTTTTTCTACAAAATTAAAATTTTTCAGTTGTAAATCCAGTTTTCGGAAATATGATCCTTTGACTTGGCTGCAGCACTCGCTCAGACTAAAATAAAAGGAAAGTATTTTTTGATCATGTGCCTTCATGTGCAATGGGAACATTATTGGCTGGTGTGTGTGTGTGTGATGTGCCTTCAAAGGATATTAAAATTAAAAAACTTGAGGTATGTGTGTAAAACCGGTCTTAATAAAATTGTCTGGTCTATTAATACACGACGACACGGTTGGCGCAGTGGCTGAGCGATCGACTGCTGCGCTGCGTGTCGCGGGTTCGATTCCCGCACGGAACAAATATTTGTATTGCTTACAGGTAGTTGTTCCGGGTCTGGCTGTTTGTGTATGTGAGTTTAAATGTTTGTAAACGCACCCACGATACAGGAGTAATTCCTAGTGTGGCGCACGTTTTTCCAAAAAAAAAAAAACATTGGCTTAATATTTCTAAGGGTAGTGTCATGTGTAGCATAGTGTCGAATTTTAAGACCTAATTTTGATTTTCAAGTTAAACAAAGTTTGATTGGTTTTCTGTTAGGTTATAGTATTAATTGGGGTTAGGAATTGAAGAAAAGTTCTTAATAAAATGTAGACTTTTAAATCTACAAAAATATCACACTCAGGCTATATGCAGTAGTTATATTGTGCTTATAAATACAGATGTACTAAAATAGCTGCTACATTTTTACAAAACTCCTTCGGCCCACGACCCACCGCGTCGCATTGTTTTACTGCCCGTACTTCGTGTTGGCTCAGTGTTCTTTCTGGCTGATTTTAGCTCGGCTCCTCAGTGTATTAGAGAGATTTTAAATAGCCTATAGGTTTTCTCATGAATTGGACTATCAAATGCAAAAATATTTTTTTCAAATCCGGCCGCTAGTTCCAGAGATTAGCGCGTTCATACAAACAAACTCTTCAGCTTTCTTATTAGTATATAATTATATAGGTTGGTGCAAATCTTTAAAAATATATTTATAAAGTTGCAATACATGTCTCCTACTTACTTATCTTGCAAGAAAACGAATTTAAATAATTAATCGGATTGAAAGCTTTCAACTTTTAATATTTTTTTTTTTGACAGGGATCAAAATATTAGATTTTAGACTTTTTCAATAATGTTACATTTCGTTGTAACTTATATGCATGTCAAAAGGTAGACAGAGCATAATGCAATAAAGGCACAAAAACACTTAAATACGTTTATTTTTTGAAGTAGGCTAAAAAAATTAAACTAAATAAAGTTGTAGAAGTAAGTAACATAAAAAACTAGGAGGCCGTTAAACTAGACTATGTATACTGGAAGTGGCGGCCGTTCGCCAAAAGCAATAACATTGAACCTGGCTGGGAATTGAACGCGATATCTACGCCTCACTGATTAAATACGCACTTAATAGGATACACGTATTATCACACTCACTTTTACACCCTGTGCGTGTTTCTAAACTTTTAAATATACTATTATATTTATGAATAAAAGCGAAAGCTGGGACGGATTATGAATTTTTACAAACGTCATACGGCTGACATCCTTTTTGTCTCGTCTAAATTTATCTTGTCATTGAAAGGCTAGTGATTGACATAAAAAATATCGACTCTTTGTACAAGGAGTATTTAATACTCCTTTATTGAAAAAAAAAAACAATTTAATGTATTCTTATTTGTTATACTGACAATAATCGTGTTTTTCAGCTAGGATTTTCAATATGCTGTTGGAGCTTACCTGCGTTCTACTTAATAATGATGCGGTCTTTTTCCTCATTAAATAACGTCGTAGGTCTATAGGTTTGTAGATTTTCAAATCGAATCAAACTTAACTAACTTATCTTATAAAGATATATCAGTATAAAAATACTGATGAAACACTACTAAAACAAATCCTAACATCGATAGCACCAAAACTTAAAATTCATACCACCACATCACTAAATCATAGACAATTTCGAGCGGTCATTGTTGTTTACATCTTTGGCGAATTTTGAAACGCCGGACTTTAGGTAGGTATGTGTCAACAAAGAAATAAAAATGACATTTTATTACTATAGTTTTTATATGACTGTAAGTTATTTCATAAATAAGACAAATGAAACGAGGTGTGACTATTTTATTTAATGGGTCTCTAAAATGTTATTTACTTTATTATTTTGGTACTCAAATGAAGAATTATTCGTCTGAAGAATTATAGCGTTCGCGAGTTCGTGTCATACGACAGTCGCCTTTGATATTCACTATAGTTTCTGGTCGCGACTTCGTCCGCGTGAAATTTCTTGTTTAAAAAAAAAAAATATCCTATGACACTCGGCAATACTGTAGTTTCCCATTGGTAAAAGAACTTTCGGAATAGTAGTTCCAAAGATTACCCCTTATACAAAAACTCATACTCGTAAATTATACCTTTTTATAATGAAATAAAAATATCTTATATTTCTTTTTCTTCACAGTGTTTATCAATTATTTCAAAAATTTTAATTGCTTTTATTTGAGAGCCCCATTGAATGCCTCCTCCAAGGAATGCCAGCTATCTCTGTCTTTCGCTACATCTATCCAGTGTGATCCAGCTATACGCCAAAAGACAAGGAGACCCGCTTCTTTATAATATTAGTCCTCAAAGCACAGCTTGTTAACAAGCCAGCCTTTTGTTTCTGCGTCTTTACGTTTCTAAACAAAACATAGTGAACGATATTAAAGCTAGAACATATTAGACACAATGAACAGACTGCGACAAACGGCTAATTATGAGAGAAGTGGGAAACTCGCCAAATGTGCATTCTTTTCTACAGACATTTTCTTTTAGCCGCTTATAGCGACACTTGAATCGACCGAAAATATGATTGACGGGTAAAAGTGTTTGTACAAACCTACTTACAAAATAAAATCATTTATCATGAGTTGACCGCTCGAAATTGTCTATGATTTAGTGATGTGGTATCACTAAATCATAGACAATTTCGAGCGGTCATTGTTGTTTACATCTTTGGCGAATTTTGAAACGCCGGACTTTAGGTAGGTATGTGTCAACAAAGAAATAAAAATGACATTTTATTACTATAGTTTTTATATGACTGTAAGTTATTTCATAAATAAGACAAATGAAACGAGGTGTGACTATTTTATTTAATGGGTCTCTAAAATGTTATTTACTTTATTATTTTGGTACTCAAATGAAGAATTATTCGTCTGAAGAATTATAGCGTTCGCGAGTTCGTGTCATACGACAGTCGCCTTTGATATTCACTATAGTTTCTGGTCGCGACTTCGTCCGCGTGAAATTTCTTGTTTAAAAAAAAAAAATATCCTATGACACTCGGCAATACTGTAGTTTCCCATTGGTAAAAGAACTTTCGGAATAGTAGTTCCAAAGATTACCCCTTATACAAAAACTCATACTCGTAAATTATACCTTTTTATAATGAAATAAAAATATCTTATATTTCTTTTTCTTCACAGTGTTTATCAATTATTTCAAAAATTTTAATTGCTTTTATTTGAGAGCCCCATTGAATGCCTCCTCCAAGGAATGCCAGCTATCTCTGTCTTTCGCTACATCTATCCAGTGTGATCCAGCTATACGCCAAAAGACAAGGAGACCCGCTTCTTTATAATATTAGTCCTCAAAGCACAGCTTGTTAACAAGCCAGCCTTTTGTTTCTGCGTCTTTACGTTTCTAAACAAAACATAGTGAACGATATTAAAGCTAGAACATATTAGACACAATGAACAGACTGCGACAAACGGCTAATTATGAGAGAAGTGGGAAACTCGCCAAATGTGCATTCTTTTCTACAGACATTTTCTTTTAGCCGCTTATAGCGACACTTGAATCGACCGAAAATATGATTGACGGGTAAAAGTGTTTGTACAAACCTACTTACAAAATAAAATCATTTATCATGAGTTGACTACTCCAGTATAAAAGTGGCTTCAATTCAACCAGTATTATTTTAACGCGAACTAAATAGGAAAAGGTTTATTTGAGCTTGTACTGTTCATTAAGAGCGCTAAAGTCATGGCGTACAACTTTGAAACAGTGACTAGACTGTTATTATTTTTACGGCCCGCGGCGTCGCCCGAGTGGTTGTTGGATATTATCCCACGGAAACGTGCTACCGAAACAAAAATTGGAAAAAATGTTTTTTTTGTTATAAGTACTCAGCGTAAATATTTTCATATGCATTTAGTAAAAAGCTGTTATTTTAACATTACAAACATACACTTCAATTTTATTTATTTGTATTGATATTGATTAGAATTTTAGAGCGACTATTTTTTTTTTTTAATTTTTGTTACCACAAATTTTTGAGAATGCTGCTTGGAGACTGTGTTAGTCCAAGGCTAAATATTACCTATATAATAATGTTGTACTTGTCTTTATACCTACATAAATAAATTAGTTTAAGTAAACCATTTACTTTAATGAATATTGCCATCCAATGTGGTAATTCTGCCAGCCTTTTGGGCACTTATCCCATTGACGACGATGCGGACGAATTTTTTTTGATGCCCAATGAGCTCCTCCCTTTTTCTTTTATTTTTTACTAGCTATTGCCCGCGACTTGGTCTGTTATCCAGAAAGAAATGTAGCCTATGTCCTTACCGAGGGCTATCAGCGTGCTAAATTTCATCCAAATCCGTTCAGCCGTTTTAGCGTGAAGCCCAACAAACAAACAAACTTACTTTCGCAATTTATAATATTAGTTAGGATTAGGATACTTGTACATAATATTATATATTTTTTTTAGTATTAACTTGTATATTTGTTTGTTTGTTGTGTATAAACATAGGTACATAAATACATAAGTCATTGTGTTGAAACTTTTGTCCGCTGGGCAAAAGTTTCCACACAATGGATGCCTGAAGATGTACCTACGGCAGAAAGCGGTAGCGAGATGACCTAGACCCGCACCGCGAGGGCTGGTTCGAGGTAGCGCGGGAAAGGAGTTCTTGGAAGGACGTGGGGGAGGCCTTTGCCCAGCAGTGAGACAGTATAGGCTAAACAAAACAAAAAACAATATGAATAAGTCAGATTTTTTTTTGCAGAAAATAAGTCACTTGCTTCATCAATTCTCTAACTAAGCCTTAAAGGCCTTGAGTTCTAACATTACCTACTGTGGAAGAAAAACTTTTCCTCTAGCCGTCCACTGGCTATGTAGTGTAAAGTTCATTTTTAATTTGGAAGCCATTCTATGTTCCGAAGTTGGCTTTAAAATGTCGTCGCAGTTTCTACTTCCTCGCGGTTTTATTGCAAATGGCTGACTAGCAAAAGCCGTTCAGTGCTAACATTTAAAAACTCTACCCTTAATTTTGCTAGTTTTAATATTTTTTAATAGTTGTTTTACTAATCCATGATCTATGTCCTATGTTACGGATTTTGTTTCCGCACTTAGTTCTTCAAGTGGACCATTGTGAGTGGGCCATGGCGGCCGTCGGTGGTTATTTCAATTTACTAATCCATATTAACAATATTAAAATTCGAAAGGAACTCTGTCTGTATCTTACCATTCACGACTGAACAACTAAAGATATCGATCAAATTTCGGCAAGGAGATAGATGGCATCCTGGGGAAGGACATAGACTACTTTTTGCCCTGGGAGCACGTTCCCGTGGGATAATTTCCGAACACCACGCGGGTGAAGTCCTGAAATAAATGAACTCAGTTTGACTGTGCAATTTGATTCATTCTGATGGACTTGTTAACCAATTGATCCATGGTTTCATGTTCATGAAACGTAGGCACCTGTTCGTAGCAATGACAAAGGTTTAAATAACGTAAGATATTTTAACAAATCAAAGTAGTTTCGATATAGGAAAGCAGACGGACTGTTTTATTTATTTTTGGTGCAGAAACATTTCAATAACGATGTTAATTCGATTGTATTCATTGGCAAGCTCCGTTATTATCAGCTAATTTAAAAACGAAATCTTTTTGCACATTTTATTTTAGCCTTCACAAAAACAGTTGGTAACACATCCAATACTTATTCTCTGTAGAATATATTTACCATGCGAAAATAGAATCTGGAAACTCCGGAATAAATTACTTAATACACCTTATCTTAGCCAAATTCAATTTCGATATCTTTAATACAAAATGAAGATAGAAAAAATTCTGAGTTTCCCTCTGAGTATTACTTACTGAGCTACCTATTTTTGTAAAGAAAATTTTAATTAAACCTATTGTCAAGTGCTAAGCGAGATAATAATTGAGGACGCTTATGTAATTAGGGAAATGATAACCTTCATTTGTTACTTTTAAGAACAAACTGGACTGTAGTGCTGATAAAATTAAATTAATAGCCAGTTATGTTTTTATTTTCCTTCTGGGGCTTGAAAGGAATAATGAAAAATAAATCAATACGACTACTTATATAAAATAAATTCGGGTTAGTTACACCATTTATAACTCAAGAACGACTGGACCGATTTTTATAATCTTTGATTTGTTGGATTTATCTCCGCTCCAAATAGCAGCTATAAACATTAAGATATAACTATTAAAACATGGGAAAATTACACAAAAAAAAGAAGATAATTCAAGGCTTTCGTTGTTCGTCGGATCAGCTAGTATTCCTATAGAATTGGAGGCTAAGAAAAAGTGAGGAAGACAAGCAAGTGTAGCGGTATCTGCAACGTCACATGCGAACAACGCGTCATACTGACGTCACGCAAATCCTGCATCTCGCAAGCAGAGTTTACCGCGCAATTAGCATAGATACAATTTCCCAACATCAATCGTTGGGCAGTTGCCCGCCAGACACAACACCCGTCTGGTCGGAGGATCCTCCCTTTTCTATAGAGTATGAGTGAACTTTACACCCTGTTCCTCATACCTCTATACTCGCAATATGTCAATGCAAAATGGCAAGAAGCATGTTGGAAATCAGATAGTAGTAAAAATCGAGAAATTACAAAAACTCCTAAAGTGACTGATATATTTGAGAGAGTGAGGACACTCAAATGGAACTGGGCGGGTTATTTAAGTCGGATGGGTAAGGGTAATAACATGCCGAAGATGCCTCACTGCAATACCTCGTGGTCGCGGTTTAGCTTGCTACCTCGATGTCACCTCCTTGTAAAACAAATGCACACTAGTAGACACTCATGCACATGCCAGGCATCGAGGTAAACCCCCAAGCAGCCCGTGAATATCGCAGTGAGGTAACCTACGGCATGTGCATGCGTGTCTATTGTTGTTATGTCCTTTTTAGTTCAATTATACATTGTCCCACACTAGGAATTTCTCCTGTATCGTGGGTGCGTTTACAAACATTTAAACTCACATACACAAACAGCCAGACCCGGTACAACTACTTGTAGGCCATACAAATATTTGTTCCGTGCGGGAATCGAACCCGCGCAGCGCAGCAGTCAATCGCTTAACCACTACGCCAACCGTGCCGTCAATTTCATACCAATCATCATAGAAAGAAAGAAATAAAATACGTTTATTTAGCACAAATTAAAAGACACACCATACACTAGATACATACATCTGATAGTAACAAATAAAAATAAAATAGAAAGTACATAATATATTCAGCCTATAATGTTCCCACTGCTGGGACACAGGCCTCCTCTCCGTAATCCACCACGCGGGCCCAGTGCGAGTTGGTAGATGTCACATGTCTTCGAACTTTTGGTTCTAGGACGTGCCGGTTTCCTCACGATGTTTTCCTTCACCGTTTTGAGAGCAGTGGTTATGAAATAATTTATACAAAGTAAAGCGCCTGTCTGGGTTCGAACCTGCGACCTTGAACCTGCGACCTTACAACTCGTAAGTCATGGCTGTTACTACTGGGCCACCACTGTTCTCCATAACAATACTCAATACTCAATACTCAATACTCAATTCTTTATTGCATTCCATAATGTATACAAGGCTGGTAGGTAAATTATAGAGAAACAATTATGGACCCTGTCGGGCACAGCAAATTAGTTTTTAGAGGAGAGGATGAAGCGCTTTATGTTTAAAAACATAATAATATTGAAATTAAGGAGTAAATCTTATTTTTAGATATTTAAGTAGATATTATTTATGAGTAGATTTATATTAATTTTGTTTATTATTAATATTTCTATATTTATTTATTTATTTATATATTTATTTATTTATTATTAATAGATATTTTCTAAATTATAAATTAGGTAATTATTTTATATATTTATTTATATATTAGCTGTAATTTATTATTAACTAAATAGTAAGTAATTAATGATATTGCACGGTAGATAAGGTAAATAGATGTATTAGGTACCTACTACTTGGTTATTCTAATTATCTTCGTTTCTCTAGGAGGAATTTATATTTGAAGTATTCGTCAATTGTGTAGTAGGTTTTATCTAAGAGAAATCGTTTTAGTTTATTTATAAATATATTGTGTGTTTCTGTGTTTTTTATGTGTTCAGGTAATTTATTGTAGATTTTTATTGACGTGACAAACGCACTAGAGGAGTGCATTTTTAATCGTGAAGTTGGCAGGTTTAGTCTATTTCCATGTCTAAGTTTGATTTCTGTTTGTATGTCTTCTCTTTTGCTGTAGAATTGTGGGTACTTCCTTACAAATTTGCAAATTTCAAATATATAGAGACAGGGTAGTGTTAGGATGTTTAGTTCTTTGAAGTGTGGTTTACATGAGTCGGTGTCTTCTATGTTAACCAATGTTCTTATAAGTTTCTTCTGTATTGTAAATAGCGAAGGTGCGTCTATACTGTCACCCCATAATATTATTCCGTATTTAAGCCAAGCGAACGCGTACGCATAGTATGTTACTATTGCTGTTTTGAGATCTGTAGTTTTCTTTATTTCTCTGAGGGCATATGCAAATCAATCACCATAACAAGCTAAATATTCTTTTACCTAAACTGAAATTGTTGCCACATTGCCATTTCAAAGTAGTACTAAGTGTTTGGAAATAAACTATTATTATTATTATTATTCTCCGAATTTAATGTTCAACCTTCATCACTTAATCAAAATTCAGTTTCAGCTGTCTCTGCCAGTCTAGGATATGCCCGACTCCGTTCCAATCCCATAATTCTATTTCCTCGCCGACTTTCAGCCCGCCACATTCCGATATTTGGAACTCGATCCTGTAATTTTATTTGGAACCCGGCACGACCTAGCGCTTTCTGCTTCGAACTTTGCAGACGTTTGTTCCTTTGTGACGGTCTGTTTTTAGAATCATATGCTATGGTTGGTAAACCATCACGAAGAGTGCATGTGTGATTGGAATATTTTTGGTTGTAATAATAGTGCTTTTTTTGACTATTTAGGAATTTATTTGGATGGTTGATTTGTAGTGAATGTCTACATCTGAAGGTACAGTTTGCAGGCATGTATCGTGTGTCGCACCAGTGGGATGAACGGAAATTTAATAAAAATATATTTGATTTATTCCATAATAAATAATTTAGTAATTTTATTTTTAATTCCCATTGGCCCCACTTAAGAATATGAGTCTGGTTGTCCAATGGTAAAAACACTTATTTATCCTAACTAATATCCTACTTCCTACTAATATTATAAATGCAACAGTGAGTTTGTTTGTTTATTTGTTACGTTTTCACGTTAAAACGGCTGAACGCATTTGGATGAAATTTGGCACATGGGTACCTATACCATGAGCTGGATTAGGACAAAGGATACTTATATTTCCTTATATATTTTTATTTCAGTAGTACGTTACATGCACTACTTCAAAAAAACTTTAAAAGCAATTCATGTTTACTTTGCATTTTTATAAAATTGGTTCTGTACCACAAGATCAAATTAATGTGAACACTCTAGTTTTAATGTGAGCAATGAGCATCATGTAACATTAACTTGGGGCGGTTTTATATTATTATGTAGGTACTTACAAACCTTGCTTTTAGTAGACTTGATATGTGGTAGTTTCCATTTTCATATTTTAATTAGCCATAATGACACTATTCAGGCTAATGTTTTCATGTAGCACCGACTGAATTATATTTTAGAGTAGCGACCCACCCCTGCTTCGTCTGTATGCAATGATGACATGTTAAAACGTCTGGATTTCTGTACTTCATGTAAGATAAATAATAATATAATACACATAAATATTTCGGATATACGGTCTCTATAACAGTGAAACCCGTATCCATTGTGGAGTTTAGACAGACACGAAAAGCGGCTTTTGTAGACTATTTGTAGATTTAATCTGTAATGCCAACAAAGATTGGTCACCCCGCTAGTTTCAATAGATATTTCCATCGCTAGTTTTGATGAACTATTTACATTAGTTTTACATACAATTACATCTATTAAGAACTGTTACAAACTTTATCGATTAACTCAGTTCTCAGAAAAGGAAAGGACTAAGAAGACTATTACATAACGTGATATTTCGGACAAGGTATTGCCGATGGCAAATTAAAGGAAATATCGAGATTCTTGTTTCACTAAACGTGAAACAGTGCAAAAGTATACGTTTCTGATTACAAAGTACCTAAAGGTATTACTGTCCTTCTGTTTCTGCTTAGCATACGATGGCAAAAAGTTTATATCATCTATTTGGCTCAAAATCCAGCTACGCAAACTGTACTCACTGACACAGTCATAAGGTCATCAGGTGCACAGGCAATGGCGCAAGATGGAAGGTGGGGTGGAGAGTCCCCACAGACAATGGTCCATCACCTTCCATCATCTTTACCGTTACCTTAATTACCGTTACTTCTATCCACTGGGAACTCACAGACAACAGAGGGGCAATTCTCGTAATTTTAAGAACGTTCACAGTCTGAAGGCTTATTCTCGTAATTTAAAACGTTCAAAATCTAGTCGCAGTCTCATATCGGCGACAAAAAAATTTCAAAAACTTGTCGAAATGTAGTGAAATTAGAGGTATTTTTGGCAGATTGAGACTTAGATGACGTTCTTAAAATTACGAAAATTGCCCCTCAGATCTCAGTCTCAATCTGTCAAAAATACCTCTAATTTCCCTACATTTCGACAAGTTTTTAACAAATTTTTGACATTTGTTTGTCACTGAGGTAAGACTAGATTTTGTGTGTGTTACTGTGATATACGAAAATATTATAAAGAAATAAATGTCAACAAACATCAATTAGGACACCAACGCCACAGCCTAAAAAAGTTCAGCTCTATTTTTAGAGCCTACCTACAGAACTTCAAACAGTAAAATATAATATATCAAATAATCATCACTCACAGTTCCTTTTCGGAACAAAAAAAAAACATTTATCAAGGAATTGATTGCGTCCTCGCGTCCTCTCAGTTCCCTCGAGGTCTGTTCATATTTGTACTCCGTGAAAATTGGAACTAAAATAACAATAGAATGTGTGGAACAGCTCTTTTCACAAGTCAAGTATTTGTTCAAATAAGATTTAGAAAAGGTGAGCTTGGTTTTGTTTTAGTTTTGTTATGATATTTCAGGTGAATGTGATAGTTGAGATGAATGTATTTATAATGAATGATTCATACTATCATTTTTCTTTTGCACAGCTTAATAAAACAGAAAGAAACATTTTTTTTTGGTCTTGTTAATTACCAATGCCTTGGGTTCTGGGGGTATACTGGAAGCCGACCCCAACATAGTTAGGAAAAGGCTAGGCAGATGATGAATTGTCAATACCTTCTATTTTGCTATTATTTTAGGATTTAATAATATTAAGCGGGTTTTATTTTGTCATAAAGTCAATGAGATATTTAAAAACCATAGTCTCCTGCGGTCGAAATAACCAACCAATAGGTTTGTTACGTGAAATGCTGCAGAAATTTTATTATGTGTTCCTATAAAATGCTGTTTGGTCTCGCTATTGTAGACATTGTTTTATTATTAAAAAACAGCTTCGCAATATTTTTTTTCAGGCGGATGATTTTTGCATAAATTACCTTGATTTATGGAAACTTCATGTTCAAATTAGTAAGAGTAATAATCGACTTTAGAAAGTTTTAGACAGGCATTTCACGTTTGGATATCCGGTCCACACGATTTTTTTTTTCAATTAGGTCGTCACCATATGCCTATCCTTTTCACAACTAAGTTGGGGTCGGCCTCTAGTCTAACCGGTTGCAGCTGAGTACCAGTATTTTACATGGAGCGACTGCCTATCTGACCTCAACAACCCAGTTATTGGGTAATACGAAACTCCTTGCTAAGACTTTGTCAGACTTTCGGGCTTCTGACGACCCGTAACGACTGTCAAAGATCCAGGAATGACTGCCGGGACCAACGAATTAACATGCTTTCCGAGTGCAATTACATAGGTAGGTACGTAGGTTAATATTTTATTTCCAAAAAAAAAACATATAGTTCAATAAAAAATCCACCTTCAGTTCTCGATTGTTCATTAATATAGGAACTGATGGACGCTAGTGATGGCGCCAGACACGTAGCATAATTCTGGGCTGGCTCCATTTAGATTGGCATCGATACGATAATAAGTAGAAGTTCTCAATAACGACTCCTAATTTTCGAGGAAATGATTTCAAAAAGTTTTTATAGTCAGCATAGATTCATTTATGCGACGAAATCTTCACACAATGGAAGGGAATCAGTTATGAATTCACCTGTCAACTTGAATGGACTGCTCAGGAAGGTCCCTTTGTCGCCAAGAAACAGATTTATTATATTATTTAGATGTTGCAGGTGAAATGGCGTCTGAATAAACTAACGAAAAACTTTTTTAACCCCTTGTTGGATGGGGTCTGAAGATAAGTGATTGCTTTGCGGAAATGGAATGAAAAGATTTTGTATTCTTGTTATGAAATCATTCATACAAACATACATGCATAAATTCACGATTTTTTCCACGAAAGAATAGACAAAAACTATAGAAAGGCCCTTGCTACGATTCTTACATACTCCTTCTCCGAGATCGTTCAGTTTTCGGAAAATTACCCCGGGGCAAATGATGTGAACATACGAGTAATTACGCCGACGATGACACCGGGTCATAGTGACCCAGATTTTATCGAGTAATTGTCATGAAATTTAAGAAGTTGTCAAAATTTAATAATTATTTATTATACAAGAGTTTTTTGCATGTGTAGTAAACAAGAAATAAATCCAAATATTTTATAATTCAAACTTTTACTAGCTTTCTTAACAGCGTATGCAAAATCAACTTTGAAAACAACACATTAATATTTTTTAAATTTTTGTTAAATTATTTTAAATAGTAATATATATCAATAATCGTACATAATAAATTAGAGAACAAACAAGCTTCTTATCATAATAATAGTAACAGATCAGTCTTCTACTTCCTCATTCAGAGACATAGAACTACTGCTATTATTGCAGTACGGAATCAAATGATTTGGGCACATGTCAATCTGGCATGCGTTACAAGTATTAGATGTCTTCTTATCCCTTTGAGACGGTCATATTTGACATGTTCTGTGAGTTCCTGGAACCTTCGGGGGCCTCCCCCGAAGGTTCCTACGCTACGTGGCGTCACTCGCAAAACCTACGATTCTTTCGCGCAACTGTCGAAGCAGCATTTGACCCTTCTTCGTCAGACCCCGACTCTTCTAACACCGCAAATATTCTCTCAGGGTGGTCTATCAGGGGTGCCAGGGCAGAAAACCTCCACGTGTGCCTGGGGACTGGAGTTCCCTTCTGGATACGTCCGGGGGGAAGACCAGTTTTCGGGCCGGTGCATCCTGGGGTGCGGGCAGCTATTTCTCAGTGGGATTTCTTCCCAATGAGATCTCGCTGCCCGCATGCTAATGTTCTGCCAAGAGGAACGCTCCACACAAGCCGCTATGAGGAGCAGAGCGGCTACTGTGTGGAGTAAGAGCGGGCCTGGTGTGCACTTACCCTGCCGCCGGGCAGGCAGGAGGGGATAACCCCCCCCTCCTGCCACCGTTAATATCGTAGCCCCGAAGATTGTCAAGGTCATGTCTCTGACTTTTGACGGGGGTCGAGGGTCTTGGCTTAACCGCCCGGACCGCGAGGAAGATTAACCTCTATAAAAAATTCCCCAAACCTCCAAGCGGCGGCGCACCGTGAGGGAGGTAGTAAGCTTGGCTAATGGGTAGCTTGATTTAGTCACTAGTGCGAACCACTTAAATTTGAGCAGGTAAACAAAGTTTTATACTCGTGGGAACAAAATGGAAAAATTCTTAAAAACAAAAAACCCAATCGACGAAGTGAGGAGTGATGCGGTGTCGGAGTCCGACGCTGCATCTGGAGGAGCGAGCACGGGAGGCTCAGTGAGCCCTCGCCGTGACCAGAAGACGGCCGCTGCCAAGAGAAAGGCACAGAGCAAGCGGCCAAGGTCAGTGGACGGCCAGGGGTCGTCCTCTGACTGGGAGCTGGCTTCGGCCAGAAAAATCCCGACCAGCAGGCGGGGAGGAGCCCGAGAGCGAGGCGTAGGGAGGGGGCTCACTGCTCGGGAGGCGGCGGAGAAAGCGGAGGAGCCCGCAAAGGAGGGGGGTTCTGGTCGCGCGGTCGCATCAGATACCTCAAGCGACGAGGCGGCTGAGGTAGGCGGCCCTGATGCGGACTGCAAAGTGAGGTTTGCGGCGGTCGTGGAGGCCGCGATCCGGGACGTGGCCCTGAAGAAGTTACAGACTTCGAAAAACAGGGCCATAGTCTCGGCCAAGGCCTCCATCTTGGCGGCAGCGGAGGCCATCCACTTCGGGCCTCCGTCGGACGGCATGTCCGAAATGCGGGCGGAGGTGGCCCGCTTGACGGCTGCCATGGAGCTCCTCCGAAAGGAGAATGAGGAGCTCCGAGCGGACCTGGCCGGGATGCGAGCGGCCGGCACAGCGCAGAACATCCCACCACCAAGCCAGCTCGTGCCGGTGGAGAACCAGGTCCTGAACCTGGTTCGGCAGGAGCTGGCGACCTTCCAGGCGCGGTTCGCCGTCCTGGAGGGTATTGTTCTGCGCCCTCCCTTGGCGGGTAGGACGGCCCCAGGGCCTAAGGCGGCCTCGTACGCGGCCGCGGCCGCCCCTAAACCCGGGCCGTCTGGCCGGGCCCAGGCGCCGGCCAAACCGGCGTCGGCTAGAGGAGCCCCGGCGCCGGCGAAACCGACGTCGGCTGGCGGAGCCTCGGCGCCGGCAAAATCGGCGCCTGCCGCCAAACCCGCGGCTCCGGCCCCCAAAAAGGGCAGAACGGCTGGGGAGGGGAAGGCCCCAGAGCCTACGCCTCCCCCAACCAAATCTCCCACGACCAACGCCGAGTGGCAGGTGGTCGGGGAGAAAAAGAAGGCGGCCAAGGCGGCCAGGAAAAAGGCGCAGAGGAGGCGCCGCAAGGAGCGAGCCGTTGCGGCTAGGCTTCGCCCCCCTAAGACCGCGGCTGTAGTCATTACGCTACAGCCGGACGCGGTCAAGAGGGGGGTGACCTACGGCGACGTGCTCGCCAAAGCGAGAGCGACGGTGGATCTCCAGGAGCTGGGGATCACCGGAGGCCTCCGGCATAGGGTGACCGCCACTGGTGCCCGCATGCTGGAGGTCCCCGGTGCGACGAGTGGCCCCACCGCTGACGCCCTGGCTGAAAAGCTAAGGGCGTCCCTCAATGCGGACGAGGCTCGAGTCTCCAGGCCCGTCAAGTGCGCGGATATGCGCATTGTGGGCCTGGATGACTCGGTGACGGGGGCCGAGGTGGTAGCCGCCGTCGTCAGGACGGGCGGGTGTCTGACCGACCAGGTGAAGGCGGGCACCCTACGTCCTGACTTCACGGGTATGCGAACCATAACGGTTAGCTGTCCCGTGACGGCGGCGAGGAAGATAGTGGAGGGCGGAAGGCTCCTGGTGGGCTGGGTGTCAGCGCAGGTCAAGCTGCTGGAGCCCAGACCTCTAAGGTGCTATCGATGCCTCGTGGGGCACCACGTGAGCGTCCAGTGCACCTTAGAGGACCGCAGCACTCTGTGCTTCCGCTGCGGCAAGCCCGGACATACGGCCGGCTCGTGCAACGCCGCGCCGCACTGCGTCGCATGTGCGGCTGCTGGCAAGCCGGCCGATCACCGGGCGGGGAGCAAGTCCTGCGCTCCACCCGCCGAAGCCAGGAGGAAAGGCAGGCCCTCCGCCGTCGTCGCCACCACCACCGTCGCCGCCACTGTCGCCGCCACCGCCACCGCCGCCGCCGCCGCCGCCACCACCGCCGCCGCCGCCGCCGCCGCCGCCGCCGCCGCCACCACTGCCGAGGGGGCCCGGGGGGGGGCTGAAATGGAGGAGTAATAACTCCTCCACTACGCCTTCTCCAGGCGAACATCAACCACTGCGCCTGCGCTCAGGACCTGTTGCTCCAGAGCATGGCGCAGTGGTCGATTAACATCGCCGTGGTCGCTGAGCCGTACTTTGTCCCGCCCAGGGATGACTGGGTGGAGGACCTGAACGGCTCAGTGGCCATAATTTCGTCGGCCGCCGCCGGTACCCCGTCCCTCGAAGGTGTCACGAGGGGACAGGGGTGCGTAGCAGCACGGTTCGGAGAGATTGTAGTAGTGGGAGTATACTTCTCTCCGAGCCGAACTCTCGCCGAGTTCCAGAACTCTTTAACAGAGTTGAGTGTCGTCGTCGCCAGAAACCATGCCTTTTCCGTGCTAGTGCTCGGGGACTTCAACGCCAAGAATTTGGCCTGGGGTTCCCGTTGCACGGATGTGCGGGGCAGGATGGTGGAGGACTGGGCTCTGGAAACAGGCCTGGTCGTCCTAAATCGGGGTTCTGTTCCTACGTGTGTGCGGATGCGGGGCGAGTCGGTGGTGGACATCTCGTTCGCCAGCCCCGCTCTGTCGCAACGTGTCATTGACTGTCGCGTCATGGAGGAGGTGGAGACATACTCCGATCATCGGTATATCCGGTTTGATGTCTCCACCCAGACCTCTAGCGCGCTGGTCCAACAGGCCCCGAGTGGTCCACGGTGGGCGCTGAAGCAGCTGGACCGGGAGCTTCTCCTGGAAGCCTCGATCGTGCAGGCCTGGGTGTTTTCACCGGACAGGCCTGCTGACATTGACGATGAGGCGGAGTGGTTCCGGGAGGCCATGTCCGAGATCTGTGACGTGGCAATGCCCCGAGTCCGGCCAGGACGCGCCCGACGTCAGGTGTACTGGTGGTCGCAGGAGGTTGGGGCGCTACGCAAGGCGTGCGTCGACGCGCGACATCGGTACACCAGGCACCGCAGGCTCCGCATCCGCCCTCCGGATGCGGAAGCCACGGAGGTGGAGCTGTACGAGGGGTACAGAGCGGCGAAGACCACCCTCCAAGAGGCTGTCAAGCGGGCCAAGGATACGGCCCGCGAGGAGATGTTGGAGACTCTGAACCGAGATCCATGGGGGCGCCCTTACAGAATGGTGCGGAATAAACTCCGCACCTGGGCCCCCCCGCTGACGCAGAGTCTCCGACCCCAGCTGGTGGAGGAAGTGGTGAGCGCTCTGTTCCCTTCACGGGGGGAGCATACTCCCCCGCCTATGGCTCCGCCACTTGCGGTGCCCGAAGCGGACCACACGGACGACGACGACGACACCCCTGAAGTGACCGGGGTAGATCTGAGAGCGGCGGTAGGCAGGCTGAAGGCCAAAAATACCGCCCCGGGACCCGACGGCTTGCCGGGTAAAGCCTGGGTCCTGGCCTCGAGGGCTCTCGGGCCTCGACTGGAGGCGCTCTTAAGCGCATGCATGGAGAGAGGCCAGTTTCCACTCCGTTGGAAGACGGGGAAGCTGGTCCTCATTCAGAAGCCAGGGCGCCCTGCGGACTCTCCGTCCGCATACCGGCCCATAGTGCTGCTCGACGAGGTCGGCAAGCTCTTTGAGAGAGTGATTGCGGGCCGCCTCGTCGGGCACCTGGTGAGGACGGGGCCGGATCTTGCGGAGTGCCAGTTTGGCTTCCGCAAGGGGCGCTCGACGGTGGACGCCATCATGCGCGTGAGAGCCCTCACGACGGGGGACGCGGTGTCCCGGGGTGGGGTGGTCGTGGCGGTGTCACTCGACATCGCCAACGCGTTCAACACCCTGCCCTGGAGCTGCATAGGGGAGGCACTCCGGTATCACCGGGTGCCGACTTACCTCCGTCGAATAGTCGGGGCGTATTTGACGGACAGAGCCGTCATCTACCCCGGTCGCGACGGGAATTGGAACCGGCGAGAGATGTCGTGCGGTGTCCCACAGGGATCGGTTCTGGGGCCGCTCCTGTGGGACATCGGTTACGACTGGGTGCTGCGGGCCGACCTCCCTGATGGCGTCAGCGTAGTTTGCTACGCTGACGACACGCTGGTCCTGGCGCAGGGGAGGTCGCATCAGGCGGCGGCCGACGCGATGACACGCGGGGTTGCGATAGTCGTGGAAAGGATCCGGCAGTTGGGTCTCGAGGTGGCATTGCACAAGTCCGAGGCCATGTCTTTTCATGGGCCCCGGTACGGGCCACCTTCGGGATCCCAACTGATGGTAGGAGGGGTTCACATCGGCGTCGAGAAGACGATGAGATACCTGGGTCTCGTCCTCGACAGCCGGTGGAACTTCGTCGAGCATTTCCGACGTTTGGCCCCCAAACTGGAACGGGCCGGGGCCGCCTTAAAGCGGCTCCTGCCCAACCTGAGGGGGCCAAACGCCTCCTGCCGGAGGCTTTACGCGGGGGTTGTGCGGTCCATGGCCCTATATGGGGCCCCGGTATGGGCGCGTTCACTGCGGCTTCGAGCCGCACACTACCTGAACGCGCCCCAAAAGGTGGTAGCCGTAAGGCTGATCCGGGGGTACCGCACGATCTCGCGCGAGGCAGCAAGCCTCCTTGCCGGACTGCCACCATGGGATCTGGAGGCGATAGTCCTCGCGCGCCTGTATGACTGGCGCGCGGAGGCACTACGTCGGGGGGAAACTCTGCACCCGCGGCAAATCGCTGCGGAGCGGACGGACCTCCGGCGCGGTCTCATGGTGGAATGGAAGGCGCGACTATCGCAACCCAGCGCAGGGCACGCCACGATAGCGGCGGTAAGACCCCTCTTTGAGGAGTGGCTAGAGAGGCGTCACGGCGCTCTCACCTACCGCCTGACGCAGGTCCTCTCCGGACACGGATGTTTCGGGAGGTTCCTGCACATAATCAGGCGGGAGGAGACGCCCGGGTGTCACCACTGCGAGGATCGCCCAGAGGACACGGTGGAGCATACGGTGGAGGTCTGCCCCGCTTGGGCAGAGCACCGCCGTGTCCTCGTAGAGGCGATCGGCAGCGGCGGCGACCTCTCGCGCCCGGCCCTGGTGCAAGCCATGGTCCGGGGCGAGAGGGAGTGGGAGGCGGTCACCTCCTTCTGCGAAGCAGTCATGCTAGCGAAGGAGGTGGCGGGATGGGCGAGGGAAAGATCCTCACGCCTCAGCCGCCGAGGGAGACGCTCCGGGCGTCGGGAGCCGCGTGACGACTCCCGGCCACCGTAGGCGCGGGCCTGCGGGCGGAGAGCAATGGGTAGCTCTCCGTCCGATCAGGACCAGGCCCGTGCCGGACGGCGTGTATGTGTTCCACGCGCGCCTCAAAGAGATGTCAGCGTAGTTGACGGGGCCCGACAGGGCCGAAGCCTGCCGGGGTAGCGGGATCGTCCGAAAGGGTTACCGCTGCCCTGGTACGTAAAGGGCTAAGGAAGGAACACGGGTGGGTTTTAGTCAGTAAGAGTCTGACACTCCCTTCTGCTCCACCCAGAGCGGGAGGAGTCATTTGATGATTTCCCATCCTGAAAAAAAAAAAAAAAAAGGGTGGTCTATCAGTGTCATATTTAACAAAAACTTAAAAAAGAACATTGACCAATTGACAACAAATACTAAATGACCTAATAAAAGTATGTCACAAAAATACTACGCCAGCGATGACACTGGGTCATATTTACCCGTTTTGAGTTGATGCACGTATATCTCGCTGTGTATGCGGCGTTGCACTTAGCATATCTGTGGTTCGGTTAGAAGGAAGTCGAACCTCCAGCTACACAAACGCTAAAATTGCGCGGTCGGCGTAAAAAAGAATAATGACAGATTTAAGTCGCCTCGGGTCAATATGACCCAGCGTCATTGGCTCAACTCAACTCAAACTATTTATTTCAAATAAACCAATTACAGGCACTTTTGAATTGTCAAGGTCGGTCAGTCAAAAAGATGAAGCTAGTTGCCCATTCCAAAGCGTAGTAGGTACCTATGGAGAAGAACGGGCAAGAAACTCCATGGACACTCTTTTAAATCATAATAATATTGTTACAAAGTATTGGTTACATCATTCATGTTCAAAATTATGCATGTGAGAACGATGCAGAACGTTAAAAGCGTCCGTAATGAAAAGCTAAAAAAAAAAACAATTCAAATATTAATTTAAATCAAAATAAGCTATGGCAGCAAAGAGTTGACCAGTCCCTACTGACGGCGCCCGTTCACGAACATGACGCATAGATTAGCACCATTCAGCTCAACCATTTTGAAGGGAGCTAAATGATCCACCACATGTGCCACCATCAGCGAGACATTAGAGTGAGCATGACATACTCTCATCCGCCAAGGCATAATCAAGTCAATGAAAGACGTACCCAGTAAATGGTAGCTTTGTAGTATGTAACATAGTACTCACATACGTTCTATGCAATTATACAATACTAGGAGATTGAATTTATATAATGCAAACATAGTATTTTAGAATCTTCAGCAGCTCCAACAGTATGTAGGTTGGGTAGGCGTGTGTGAAGTATTTTCAAATTTGGCGCCGGGTTAAACGAAGCAGCGGCTCGTCAGTATCACTGCGTGTTGTAATTTTATTTATTGTTTATTTTTAGCCTATGTCGTCGCACTGCTGAGAAAAGCCTCCCCTTCTCCTTTCCAGTCCACTCTGTCTTGCGCTAGTGTGGACCAATCCTATATCTAGGCGTCAAGCTCGTCCCGCCATCTTCTCCCAGCAATACATAAAGTAATTGGGAACCAATATGGAGAGCAGTGTGTATGGAGTGCAATAGTGGTGGCCCAGTGGTAATGGCTGCAACTTACGAGTTGTGCTCGTGGGTTCGTACCCAGACAGACGCTTTACTTTGTGGACATTATTTCATCACCGCTGCTCTCAAACGGTGGAGGAAAACATCGTGAGGAAACCGGCATGTCCTAAAACCAAAAATTTGAAGACATTTGACATCTACCAACCCGCACTGGGCCCGCGTGGTGGATTACAGCCCACACCCTCTTGAAGAGAGTAGGCCTGTGTCCCAGCAGTGGGAACATGATAGGCTGATTATGTTATGGAACACGCACTACGACACATCATACGCAAGCGCGGATCCTTTGTGGCGTGAATTTTCCGCAGATCAACCGCGATTAGTGTTCCTAAAGCGAATCCAAATGCAGACCTTTGCTTTACAGTGATTAAAAGTACCTACCGGTAAAACGAGGTAAATAGGGATGCGGGGGTGGATCGTGACGAAACTTTAAAATGGATTTGAACTTTAAAATAATATAGTTTGTTGCTAACAAGGACACTTAATCTTTAATTAAAAAACAGTAAACACATTAGAGTCTTTTCAGGCAACAAACTATATTACTTCAACGTTAAAATCAACTTTAAAGTTTCGTCCCGATTCACCGCTGCATCCCTATTCATCCCGTTTTACGGTACCTTAATTAATGTTAATTTTTTCCAATAAATAAACATAATTCCGAAAAACAACTCTTTATTTACTTAGTCTGAGGACTACTGTAACTAAATAAAGAGTTGTTTACAATATGTTCTGGTAAAACCATTTTGATTTGTTTTTTGTTTATATAAATTCTCAAGTCATTCCTTTAAAACTCATATAACGATATAATAGCTCCAAGTAGTTCTCTGAAAATTTTCTTTAATGATAAACAAATTAAAGCATTTCGGTCTAAAATCGTTTGAGCACTATTTCCAGCTAAATAAGTTACTCGAAAAAGGCAAAAGCCCTGAGTGTCTGTAAGTACAAACACCAGCACTTCAAACTACTACAATCTGTCAAATTTCTTTAATAGATTTTCAACTTTATCGCTAAAGCATTAAGGTTCAAGGTTGATTGGGAAAATTTGACAGTAACGGGTAGCTTGACCTGTTGGCGTCTGTACTACAAAATTTTATACGGGTAATTACGTCGTTTTCATAGCCTTACAAAGTCCAAATAAGCCGCCTTCAGAGATACTTAGCTAACGAGACAGCAAACTTTAAGTAAGAAGCAACCAATAGACGGGTAAAGTTTTCATATAAAAATCAGGATGGATAGAATACAAAGGAGGAAAATAAACTCGTTAATTTGGAATGTTTCTGGCTTTCATAACCAGCTAAGTCACTAACTGAACTTGGTTTTTGTTTGGTAGATGAAAGTTACACAAACATAAAAAACCGGTCAAGTGCGAGTCGGACTCGCGCACCGAGGGTTCCGTACAAATTTGTAGATTAATTACAAATTTACGGTGTTCGCAATTTTTCCTTTATCTGGGCTATAAGACGTTGCTTCGTACCAAATTTCAAGATTCTGAGTTCACGGAAAGTACCCTGTAGGTTTTGATTCCCTTGCGAGTGACGAAAATTTGCGGCATAAACGGCTGTATCTTTTGATTGCGTTGGCTTAGAAGTTTAATTTTTTTCATAGCTCCAAGGGTCAGTAGACCTGAGTATTTGATATAAATTCCAGCTTGATGCTGTCTTGACAGACAGACAGACGGACGGACGGACAACAAAGTGATCCTATAAGGTTTCCGTTTTTTCCTTTCGAGGTACGGAACACTAAAAAACAACCGAATTCTAAAGCACGTCCATTTTTTGAAGTCGATTAAAAAAAGAAGATGTGTGCCTAGGATTACACGATGGAAGTGAAAACCTACGACTAGGGCCGAGTATATGCGTTATGCGCGATACGTCACCGATCAAATGGAGCCGACTACAATGAGATTCAACTAAGAACAGCAGGGGGGTTTTTTCGAACATATGAAGCAATGGATTAGCAATATCGTACAAAATGATTCTGATTATGATTGAGGGGTAATTGTTACGCAATTACCCCGCTGAGCGTGAAGGTTTAATTTTCTTCACTGTTCAGAAAAACGCATAGTGCACCTAAAGTTGTTTTCACTTCAAAAATACTTTATTATCTAGCGATAAGAATATTGTGATAGAATGCGATGAACTTTATGTGATTCGAGTTATCTTATAAAGGTATTACGACGCAGCTAGGAATGTACTTCAAAAGAATCTTATCAAAAGAATCTTCAAAGGAATCTTAGGCGATTATCACGCTGCCACGCATCACGCTGCATGTTGCGTGTCAATGCACCTTCGCGCGTACTTGGGGGAGTGCAGATCTGCATCATTGTGCGTAGTTGCATTTTGTGGATTCACGGCGACTCTGACTCATTTCATTCAAAGCCGTTCGCTGTGGTGATAGTGCACTGCAGAGCGTCGCGTCTGTTTTGATATTAAAAATGGTTATTAGTGTGGAACTCATTCAAGGTGCTGCAGTTATACTAACTGTATAGTTCCATTTTCAAACACACGTTAAGCCCATCCAAAATCACGCACGGCACTGCGAGACTCGGTGTGCCATTCCTTGCGTCTCACCCCGCATCCACGCGCGTGTGCGCATGTTTCTCCGCTTGTAGGCGCGTGAACTGAATGAATGCGCGTGAATGCGTTTTCTGTGTGTTGGACTGTGCATGTTTTCTATACAAACGGAGATACTTACAAGCAACGTTAAAACACGCATTCACGCGCTACGCGGCGTGGTGCGTGGCAGTGTGTTAATCGCCTTACCGAAAGTGCCCGTCGACCGTCTGTTAACGATATACCTAGCAGAGCAAGACACGCTTGAACGCAACAAAGAATTAAACGACAAAGGTCACAGGACACTTAGTCCCAAAAAAGAACAAATAAGTTCTCTTCCACTACGTCCATATAACACACAACTAAGTGAAACGTTTTCTACAAAATTGGACAACAAATACCACTCAAAATCGTAACACAAACTTATTTGTTTAACGTTGAGAAGACCTTCAGTTCAAGTTTGTTGGTCTTAGGGCTGATTTTTCCATTGCCAGGTAATTTTATCAGAAAAATAATTTTGAATTTTTTACAGTTCTTCAATACAAAATCTCGACGTCAATTTTATTCCACGAATAAAAAATATCTGTCGATTGAAAAATCAGCCTTAGTGTATTTTTGAGATACTTATGTTGCTTATTTTTCTTTTTGTTCCCCACTTTTACCCCTTTATTCATAAACGATGCTTAAAATTAAGGAGTGATTAGCGATTGTCTAACCATACAGTTTTGACGTTTGGACGTCATTTAACTTTAATCATCGTTTATAAATAAACCCCGTATAGTCCAGACATAATCTTGGTCAGGACCACGTTGATTAGTGTCTGAAATGGTATTTTGAGTATAGAAGCAAAGTTTTTTTTTTCGACGTAAATGGTTACTCGATTGACTAGAAAAGTGATCGCTAACTAAGGGTAAATTTTTAGTTGACGGGGCCCGACAGGACCAAAGCCTGCCGGGGTAGCGGGATCGTCCGGCTATCCCGGAACAACTATCTGTAGGCAATACAAATATTTGTTCCGTGCGGGAATCGAACCCGCGACACGCAGCGCAGCAGTCGATCGCTCAACCACTGCGTCAACCGTGTCTTTCGATAGATTCTTTTATATTTTGTAAATGGGACTTTGTAGGCCTTGTAGACTTTAGATATGTAGAACATTTTTGGTTTTATCAAGTACCTGGTAATTGATAAAAGGCATACGCGGTCCTCTCATACCTACTGTAATTTGAAAACATTGTAAAAGCCAATTATTTTTAAAACAGTGACCGTGGAGTTTCTTGCTGTCTCTTCTCCATAGAAAACGAACACTTGGAACCGTGCACGTATGTTCTGACATTTCATAAATGCCCATGTTGGTTTATGTGAAATAAAATGTTTAATTTGAATATTACACTACGAATTATGACACTGACAGCTTTAGAACGCGGTTTATATGTCAGCTGATCGCGTTCAGTTTCATTGGTGAAAGCCCTAATTACCTGACCGACATTTTTCCCCGAAATGTACTAATGTAAACAATTAAACTGAATGCAGAACATAAAGAATAATTTCTCTATTCAAATGAAAAATCTCACAGCTCGACGCCAAGAATAAAAATCTTTTCTTCCCTACAAAAACTCTCAGTCCGATCTAATCTAGAAAACACTTCGCACAGTTATGCTGAAAATGGTGCATGAATTACCGAGTTTAAAAATTGTGCAGGCTCTTTACCGTAACGAGGTCTGGTGCAATTTGCTGAATAATGACCCTTGTTGACTGCTCAACAGAACTGCTTTTGTTTAGTACGCAATTGAAAATTGTAGAAGAATTGTTAAGAGTTTACATTTCGAATTTAATTTATAAGTTGTTCGTTAGATTTTTGAGGGGATATTTTTGTTCAAAGGTAAGTTAATAATTTTGTAAATTTATTTATTTGTTAAAATTAATAAGTTTGTAAATTTATTTTGCATCACCAGGTTTTCGAAATGTTTTGAATGTGAAGGAGTTCTGAGAGCACATCGTATTGATAATAGACTGCTAATCTCAAAGCTCAAAGCTGCACCTTAATTGCGTAACACACGATCAATCGGAATCTGAATCATTTTGAAGCAACTTGCTAATCCATTGCTTCATAAGTTCGAAAAATTTGTCTGCTCAACGCGTAAATAACGCAATGAATGTTGTTGAACTGTCAAAATGAAACCGATTCCGATTGACCGTGTGTTACGCAATTAGGGTGCTGGTAACTAAACCTTTTTTTTTTTTTTTTTTGGTGTCGGGGGGAAAATCCTCATGGACATCCTCCGCCCTGGGGAAGGCAGAGGGGCATGCCGGACTCTTACCGGCTAAAAACCACCCCGGTGTTCCATCTCACACCTACGCCGGGGGTCGCGGGAACGTACGATCCTTCCGCAACCCCCGACTGGCTGGTAACTAAACCTACCCTAACCTAGCCTTTTCCTAACTATATTCGGCTTGGCTAGTAACTAAATTAATTTTAAGGGGGAAGCGCCACGGCCAATCATCAATACAACAATAATTTCAATTACTTCTTACGGTCACGAATCATATTTTGTTCAATATACAATGACACTGACCTGCAAAAAACGTAAGAAGATTTGAATTTTGCGGGCCACCCTGACACTTCCCTCTTTAGCCTAAATTAACAACAAATATTAATTATACTTTTGAAAAAAAGGTTCGTAGTCGTAACGTACCGACTTAGTGTATAATTTTAAATCAAAATATCCTTTGAGATTTAATGAGGTTTTTTGTAATGATTGTGTTATTATATTTCTTTTCATATTCGGTTCCAAACTTTTATGAATAAAATTAACGAAAACTTGAATATGAAATTAATTAATTCTATGTAACTTACTTTAACTTGGCAACCTTGTTGACCCAGTTACAATCTTATTACTAAATGCGTTGCGACGAACTTAATACTTGGCGGGATGAATATTAGCGAAGTTTCTGATGAATCAAATATTCTGGAAAGCTCATTTATTATATAGTAAGGGTTGTATTGACAAAATATGTTTATTCCAATTCATACGCCTGATACAGCATGACAAATTGAAAAATTGCGATTTGAATATACGGGCTTCCTGATAAATTACTTTATTTCTGTAAGGGCTGATTTTTCAATCGAGAGATAATTTTTATCGCGGAATAATACTGACGTGCGACCGATTTTGTATGGAAGAACTGTCAAAAATTCAAAATTATTCCTCGGATAAAATTTTCTGACGTTGGAAAAATCAGCCCTTAGTAGGTTTGTATAAACACTTTTACATATAAAAAATAAATTATGTTTTTAACTACCTAGATGAGTTGGGTGTTTCCTATCTGACTACTCTGAGAAGAAAGACCGAAACAAACTCAGAGGTCACAGTCTCTTTTAAAGTCCAGACATAATCTTGGTCGGGACCATGTATATTACTGTCTGAAATGGTCTTTTGTGGAAAGAACCACACAGATTTAAGTGGACCTGTCCAGTCACTAGTCAGTGCAAGCATTTGTCAGTAATTGCTTAGCTCAACTCAGAACTTAAGAAGCTCAACGACTCAACGAATAATACCAAAGAAAGGACATTTGTGTGGGTCGCATATTATTAAAGATGAAACTCATCAAAATCAGGAAATTCCGCATATTATTCAAAATTAAATTCAA
This sequence comes from Apamea epomidion, assembly GCA_947507525.1. Classification (NCBI taxonomy): domain Eukaryota; kingdom Metazoa; phylum Arthropoda; class Insecta; order Lepidoptera; family Noctuidae; genus Apamea; species Apamea epomidion. The sequence goes on along the minus strand of OX382238.1, from coordinate 6,685,638 downwards.
TCTATTTCCCTGACTGAACAAATGAGTAAGCAATCTTGGCGCTACTAATCGAGTCACGATATCCGAGTCTTTGCAATAGCTATACTAACTTCGTTAATCGATAGATTAGTCGTTCCAGCTCCATCTCACATTTCCATACGTCACGTGACGCCATGACACCCGTTGCGAGCCGCCATTAGAAGTGATTTGATTGATGTTTCGCCTCTGAATCCATAATGGTATATTGATAGCTAGGACCTTGAAGAATTTATTGGAGTTCAGAGGTATATTAAATTACATAGGCTCGACATTGATGTTGTTTTCAGAAACGACAAGTTTCTTGATTATGTGTAATCGAATAGTATTCGTGCTTTGAAACTTTATCGATTAAGTTTGCGGTGTTTTGTTTTAATGGCTTGATTTTCTCGCTTAGTTAAAACTTATATTTAAGGGAGATGCGATAAGGTTCCCGCGAAATTAATTAATCTCTTACGTTTTTTGCAATATTCACGTCATTTCATTTTATGATTTGCGATCGTAATAAATGTGGCTTTACGGAATCATAATCATTAGAATCATTAATACAACGCCTCAAACATGATATCAAGAAATAGTCATTCAATAAGAGATTGATTGAGAGATTGAGAATTTTTATGATTATACATAATTCTATGAATAATTATTTCCTACGGCCGCGAATAATATTTCGATCAACATACAATGGGATACTGACCTGCAAATTGCAAAAATCCTAAGAAATTTTAATTTCGCAGGCTACCCAGATGCTTTCGCCTTAAGATATTGCGTACACCAGAATTGAAATAGTTACCTGTAGCCAAAATCATATTTTCAGAAATTTGGTAACGCTGTTGCTAATGTGCACGCAATCATTGCTTTCATAGAGCAGCGGGGTAATGGTGTAACACACCAATAGTAGGAATGGCTTTCATTTTTTATTTTTACTAATAGTAGGAATGGCTTTCATTTTTACAGTCCAACAACAATCATTGCGTTATTTACGTTGTGAGCAGACAAATTTTTCAAACATATGAAGCAATGGATTTGCCATATCCTTCAACATGATTCAAATTTTGATTGATCGTGTGTTACGCAATTAGGTTGCAGATAGTCTGTCTATAAACAGCCTTAACTCAAGTCTGCGCACAAGTTTAAATTTATTTAATGTTCATTTAACTCGTCTGAAAAGCCGAACATCGGTACCATTAAATAAATAGCCAATGACACCGACGAATAAAATGTAAACTGCCGAATAGCGACGCACGTATTCGAATAATTCGATTACGTATCTCGAATGCATTCTATTGTTTTCTCCCGTATTCGAATGGGCGAAATCGGATACCGTTGCGAACAAGTATAGATCGTGGTATAAATGATATTAAAATGATGAATGGTTGATTGAAAGAGTACTGAGCAAAGCAAATCGGAGTTTTAGCGTAGTCTGTTAGCTAGTGAACACATACACATTCATAAGCTCTTGCATTTTTCTAGTGATTGCTAGTGAACTGGGTTCTAATCGTTTTAACATAACCATCTATGTTATTAGTAATAGAGCTGTACAGTTTTTTGTTTGTTCTTTTGAACGCGCTAATCTCTGGAATTACCAGACGTATTTAAAATATTTTTGCATTTGATAGCCCAATTTTTGAGGAAGACTATAGGCTGCTTAACCTCACACTAAGACTCTTAGGAGCTGAGCAAAAAGAAAAAGTCAGAAAGAACGCTAAACGAAAACTTAGTGATATTGCGGGCAGGCGATGGGATGCGAAATTTAGGCATTTAATGTTGCTGGTTTATGTTTCTTACACAAAAATTTTGACATAAAGTAATTTAATTCATAGGGTATTGCAGCGAGACTGTAATGCAATGAACACAATCTAGACCGGGACATTCTGTTTTTCATCGAAATTCTAATTCTTCCTTTGTTAAATGTATTTCACACTTGTAACAATTCAAAGTTAAGTAATGGGGAGGTTTTAAATTATGCTCCGACATTATTTTTTAAAGTGGGAAACTAATTCATTAATGAAAGTTTTTGTTTTATTTTTTCGAACCAGTTTTTTTCCACTGCTGAGCAAAGGGCTCCCTATGAAGCCTAGAGATTACATTGTATTGATAAATACATAGAATATACACAGGATTGTAATTTATTATATTATAAAACGAATATTTAACGTATGAACTTAGTGAATGACGCCAGTTTATTTTTTTTTATTAATTTAATCATTTATGTAAATTTGTGTAACAAAAAAAAAAGAACAGAAATATGGGTAGAAAAGATGATGCTTATTTCTAAAGAAATCTCTTCCAGCAAACCTGCTGGTTTTATCTCGTAAATGTAAAAAATGTTCACCGCCGATGTCTTTTTATCAAAATAAATCCATGATTATCGAAAGTCACCAACAAAATATCAACCTATATTCTCATTCTCTAACACGAAATATAACCTACTTCATAACACAGAGACTGCAAACATTTTTTTCCAAATCCCAAAAGTGACGTGAACGGAGCGGGCCAACGTCGCGCCACCATAAACTCGGTCACGATTGTTCCGTCACATATAAATGTTGTGTACCCCAGTTACTCGTTCTACTGCGTTTGCCGCTATATTTCTTCATTGGTTACGAGATTTATTCATCTGTGCATTGTTTTTTTGGTGATATTTTTGGAGAAAATAAGAGGAGGAGCCCGTGGCTGAATAATAACAGCCGCACAGGTCGATCGATCAGGTTAAGCTACTCTTGCCGTGGTTGGTCTGTAGATGGGTGACCATCTTTACATACCGAGACCTCCCCGTGCCTCGGAGAGCACGTTAAACCGTTGGTCCCGGCTGTCATTCGTGGATCTTTGATAGTCGGTACGGGTAGTAAAAAGCCCGAAAGTCAACCAGTCATACCAAGGGATATCGTATAACCCAGTAACTGGGTTGTGGAGGTCAGATAGGTAGTCGCTCCAATAATACAGGTGAACCCGGTTAGACTAGAAGCCGATCCCAACATACATAGTTTCAAATGGCTAGGCAGAAGGTGACTGGCACAATTTTTATTTTGTGAAATAACGATAGCAATTTTGAAGTAAGATGACGAATTTGATCGTTATTAGCTACTAGAATTATTGTCGCAGTTACAATTGTCAGGAACGCATTCTCTCGACGGCCGGACTTTAGGTACGAGGGCGGAGTGATAAGTCTGGTAAAAATTAAACACGGACACAATTTTATTTAATTATTATTATTTATTTTTCAACGTAGTTTCCTTGTAACTCAATGCACTTCATCCAGCGTTTCTGTAGCTTTTTGATCCCTTCCATAAAGTACGACTTAGAAATAGGCATTGGTTTCGTGCATGATCGCTTCGTTGGAGCCAAATCTTTTCCCATCAAGCCATTTTTTTAAATTCGAAAACAGTAAATAGTCGTAAATCTGGCGAATACGGTGGGTGAGAAAGCAACTCGTAGCGCAACTCATGAAGTTTGGCCATGGCAATCGCGCAGGTGTGCACTCGTGCGTTGTCTTGGTGGAAAAGGATTTTCTTCTTAGCCAAATGCGGTCGTTTTTCACGTAAAATTTTTCAAATTGGTCCAATAAATGCGCCATTAATCGTTTTACCCTTTTCTAGGTAGTCAATATGGATTACCCCACGTGCATCCCAAAAAACTGTAGCACCACTTTATTGGCCTATAAAATTGCTTTGGCCTTCTTTGGAGCTGGTTCGCCGATAGCAATCCACTGTTTCGATTGTTACTTGGTTTCTGGGGTATGGTGGTGAATCAATGTTTCGTCTTCTGTTATAAAACGACGCAAAAATTTGGTTTTATCCCGTTGAAACATCGCCAAACCTGCCTCCGAAGTGGTCACACGCATGCGTTTTTGATCAACAGTAGTAAACGCGGCACCCATCGCGCGGTTCACTTCTTCATATCTAAATGATGGTGTAAGATATTGCGAACACGTTCGTCTGAGATGCCTACTATCCCGACTATCTCCCTCACTCTTACTCTTCGGTCGTTCAACACTATATCGTGGATTTTAGCGATCATCTCTGGAGTAGTGACCTCAACTGGGCGTCCTGGACGCACAGCATCACTTGTGCTTGTACGACCACACCGAAAATCGTTGAACTACTTATGAATCATTTAAATCGACGGAGCAGAGTCCTCATAATAATAGGGGTTAAAGTATGAAATTGCCGTTTTATTGTAATAGGTAAAGAAAGAAAAGAAAGAAAGAAAATGCATTTATTTGCGGCAAACATGACGCATGAAAAAAGGACATAACACACAAAAAAACAAGTTGGGGGTAAACATGCGTCATATTCACGCAAAACGGCCATCGCTCAGCATAATGCTAAGACCCTATACGAGACAGAGCCCAAGCGCTGGTTTTCAGCGGCAGCCGGCGTTGACGTGATGACGTTAACCAGTGCAGCATGCAATTATACATAAATAAATAAAAACAACAATCAAAACAAGAAAATAAAATAAACTATTCAACATATAGTCAACGTATAGTCGTACGTGTACGTATATTCAACGTATAGTCGTATAGTTCGAATGGACATAGAACCTTCATGGTTTGAGATTTTTGAGTGAAACTTTTTTCACATGGTACATAAGAAGTTCTTCTTTTGAAAAATGTGCAACATTGGATTATCGACTTTCAGTTGTTTTTTTTATTCAGCTTAGACAAGAAAGATGGATACTTCGAAAATTCGAGTTATTTTTTAATACGAGTTCCGACGCGGAACTAACGCGGCAGAAACAGCTCGCAATATCAATGTTCCGTTTGGAGAGGGGACTGCTAATGAACGTACCGTGCCATTTTGGTTTAAACGCTTTCGTGATGGAAACTTTGATTTGAAGAACGAACCACGTGGAAGACCGCCTACACAGGTGAATAACAATGAATTGAAAGAGATGGTGGAAGCCGATCCGAGCCAAATCACCCAGGAATTAGCGGCATGGTTTAACGTTACCTTACCAACAATATGGACTCATTTGCGTCAAATCAATAAAATAAAAAAAAATGAGAAATGGGTGCCTCATGATTTGACTGATCTGCAGAAAGAAACGCGTGTTGAAACTTGTGTTGCCTTGTTGAATCGATACAGAAATGAAGGAATATTGGATCGAATTGTGACATGTGATGAAAAGTGGATTCTTTACGATAGCCGTAAGCCAAAAATGCAATGGCTGACCCCAGGTCAAACGCCGCAACAGTGTCCTAAAGCAAAGCTTACCAATAAAAAGGTAATGGTAACTGTTTGGTGGTCTCAGCATGGTGTTATTCACTATAGCTTTCTCCGATCTGGTCAAGCAATAACGGCAGATGTCTACTGTGCCAAACTCCGAACAATGATAGCAAAACTAGCAGTGAAACAGCCCCGACTCATGAATCGATCTTCACCATTATTGTTCCATGATAACGCGAGACCTCATACAGCACGAGAAACCGTTTTAACTCTACAGGAACTGCAATTAGAAACCATTCGTCACCCTCCGTATTCGCCAGACCTTGCTCCAACGGACTACCATTTTTTTCGTGATTTGGACAATTTTCTACGTGATAAAAAGTTTTCTTCTCAGGAGGCAGTACAAAATGCTTTCACACAGTTTGTCGAATCTAGATCACGAGTTCTATCCCATAGGCATAAATGACCTTCCTATTAGATGGCAGCAATGTATAGATAATAATGGTAATTATTCTGATTAAATAAATATGTTAAATTAAAAAAAAAAAACGAATTTCAATTTTTCAGTACAAATCGGCAATTTCATACTTTAACCCCTAATAATATATTTATCAAGTTTTTGTTTCCCTCCCGTTATAGTTTTTTTGCTCAAAAAATTATGTTTAATCACTACACGAAATTCACTTTTCTCCATCTTTGCAAAAACGTATTCAGTGGGTTTTCTTTAATTACTGGCAAAAAAAAAACTAAACGGCAGTACTGGCTGAAAACTTTAATTTAGTCCTTCAAAAGAGTTATGAAAAAGGAGGTTCCATGCAATTTCCGATCATTTTATTCCAAAATTGATTTTTACCAGACTTATTACTCCGCCTTCGTACCTACTGCTACCTGCGCTGTCACTGTCAAATAACTTCCATAGACATGCTGTTGAATTGAACCTCTAGTCTTTACTGATACCTAATATATTAAAATTTATAGAACTCTATAAAAAACAAATTACATCCATATTTAAATATTAACTAAATGCTGAAGGTCGACAGCTTGATTCGAAGAAAAACTCCGAAATAATAATTAAATTGATTCCTAGTAATTTTCGTTAGATAGTCTAGCCTAGACATTTATTAAAGAGGCTACAAATACATACACTGGAAAAACCTATTATAATTAATTAATTATCAAACTATTAAAATAAAAATATAATAACTAACCTAACTAAAACTATTAACAAACAAAAATATGTCTAGTCTAGGCTAATTACATTAGGTTAAATTATAGGTTAGATAAATTGGTAACGTTTAAAAGGCATAGTGGATGTATTATTGAAACTCCTAGTGTTACTAATTAGGTAACGGTACTTCTTAGCAAGTAGTAAGTAATTAGCATACGTTCGCAACATTTAGGTAAAGGTTAGAATCTTGACACACTGCTCCCGAGTTTAATAAATAATTAGGAAACGAGTGACGATAATAGTACGAGTTCCAATTAAAAAAAATAAAGCCTTCCAGACTAATAATTTCTATCGCGATTAATCCCAGCGGAGACCTTAATCTAGATAGATAGAAACATAGATAATCCATTTATTTGGCGCACACAAAAAGACAGCACAACACACAAAAGTATGCTATTAGATGATAACCAAACTGCCCACATGATTATAATATAAAAACAAGGTGCCGATAAAAAAAACAAAATGAAACTCACAAATATTGAAATAAAAGTGACACTATGACGAATAAAATTAATAACGAAGCATATACAGTGCTCGCGTCCGGCCCTGGTTCAAGCCATGGTCCGGGGCGAGAGGGAGTGGGAGGCGGTCACCTCCTTCTGCGAAGCAGTCATGCTAGCGAAGGAGGTGGCGGGATGGGCGAGGGAGAGATCCTCACGCCTCAGCCGCCGAGGGAGACGCTCCGGGCGTCGGGAGCCGCGTGACGACTCCCGGCCACCGTAGGCGCGGGACTGCGGGCGGAGAGCAATGGGTAGCTATCCGTCCGATCAGGACCAGGCCCGTGCCGGACGGCGCGTATGTGTTCCACGTGCGCCTCAAAGAGATGTCAGCATAGTTGACGGGGCCCGACAGGGCCGAAGCCTGGCGGGGTTAGCGGGATCGTCCGAAAGGGTTACCGCTGCCCTGGTACATAAAGGGCTAAGGAAGGAACACGGGTGGGTTTTAGTCAGTAAGAGTCTGACACTCCCTTCTGCTCCACCCAGAGCGGGAGGGGTCATTTGATGTTTGATGATTTCCCATCATGAAAAAAAAAAAAAAACGCGTATACAGTGCGGTGTGCGTCTCAAGGTTCAAGGTTGCACCAAATGGGAGTCCAGCTCAGCATGTTTCAGGCAAATGTACCTGACGCTGATATTCTGCTGGATCCCTGCTGTGACAGACGGACGTTGAGAAGATGAGATAAATTGGTGTTGTGACAGGTGTTAAGTGCAGAGTGAAGCTTTGTAAGTATACCGGACACTATAATTATGTATTCTACAGTAAGTTTTGCATTGGGAAACGTTCTTGTTCGTAGGTGTGTTAGTATTGTGCTTTGATTACTTGATTCTTATATTATTTACAAAGTTACATGCAGTATATAATGTGTAAATGAATAATATTATAATTATAGTGACGTTGGTGCGAATAAATTAAAACAATTTGACTAGAATAAAATTAAAATTAAATGCGTTCACGATAAATAAATATACGTAAATAACATGTGTAAGTATTATAACTATTATCCAACACAAGATCCACAGACTACTCAATTACTATGTCTTTGCTCACAGGTTGTAATCACGTGATACGCTAAATAGACAACATAATCTGCCTTCGGCGCGGGAGATACTATCTAATGTGCACTAGTGTGTGTGCAGACGCAGGCTGGTGCACTCTCTCGTCCCCGGTTGGGACGGCAATTCGAGACGATCGGATATAGATCAGGCGCAAGACCAACAGGGGCATCACACACAACTTCCAAACTCCGAGCTGTTACTAAGAAATTCCCAATAGAAAAACCGTGAAAACCCCAATAACAATTTGCCCGACCTGGGAATCAAACCCAGCACCCCACGCCCAGCAGTCGCGCTTGTGACTACGAGACCAACGGGGGGGCAAAACTGAACTGCTTAATAATTAATAATTAGTTGTGCTGCTGTAATGTATAATCATCTTACCGTCCAATTAATGTATCTGTATCTACCTACTTAGATGTTTGATCAGCAGGCCAATTCTCGTAATTTAAAACGATCAAAATCTAGTCGCAGTCTCATCTCGGCGACAAACAAATGTCAAAAACTTGTCAAAATCTAGGGAAATTAGAAGTATTTTTTGACAGATTGAGACTGTGATCAGACTGTGAACGTTCTTAAAATTACGAGAATTGCCCCTCAGATTGTGTATTATACCAAATGTTTTAAGACGAGCGCTAATCCTGCCAAACTGTCACGCAGTTTGGCAGGTTTATGATATGTGTACAAGTATTTGGTTCAAAATAAATTAATTATTCTTATTTTTTTTTTTTTTGTTAATAGTGTTCTAACATACTATGTTCGCAACAACATAAAATTACAACCAAGACAGTAGGAGAAAATCACTTTCTAAAGTTTCTATGTGATGGTGTTTCATTATGATGTGTGTATATATGTACGTGCTTATGTACATACTAATATTGTCGATGCCTCCTATATATCTAGTATGACAGTTATCTGACATCGTAGACGTCTGTGCCCCATATGCATTTGTGTTGATTGTGCATTATCATGAACGTACAATTTGTATGAACTACCATGAAAGGACAAGCAATGGTCTAGCGTCCTGTCTATATCTGAGCATATTGTCCTCAATGAGAATTGGGCGTATCATCTCAATGCAGTTTGAGACAGGGCAGGAGTGCAGATATAAACTGGGAGGAAACTGGGGGAATAGTCGCTCTGTACATGGTCACATTAAATTTGTACGGTTGGCGCAATGGTTAAGCGATTGACTGCTGCGCTGCGTGTCGCGGGTTCGATTCCCGCACGGAACAAATATTTGTATGGCCTACAAGTAGTTGTTCCGGGTCAGGCCGTCTGTGAATGTTAGTTTAAATGTTTGTAAACGCACCCACGATACAGGAGAAATCCTAGTGTGGGGCAACAATAAAAAAAATAAGCTACCGAAACTTTACAGACGCGACGGGTCAACAAAAAAACCTAACTTCAGGTGCGATCAATAAACTGCAATGGATGACCCTAAAAAAAGGTCTTTTATTTTTATAAATGAAATTTATTTTATTTCTGTACACGTCAATCATATTTTAAAAACAAGATAAAATCGACATAAATATTTAGATATAGGTAGACCCATCACGTCTGTGGAGTTTCGCTATAGTAGTATGGCTATACATGGAATAATGCAGCCCTCTTCGATCACATTATACAAAGTTAATAACGGGAAATGGACTCCGGACTACGGACATTCAGGTAATGCTGACTCACTGGACGTGTTCTTACGTCTGTCTTGCCTGTAACAGATGATCAATCTAATTTGTTTGCTACGTGATATGTTACTTATGTTTGTTTGAGCTTTCGACGTTATTTGAGTAGGATATATGTAAGTACATACACCGTTAAATTTTGATCGTTTTAATCCTTAAAATGGGTCATTGTGCGCATCATTATGAACAACTTTTACTACGGGACCAACCCTGAAATCGTGAAAAAAAAAACAATTGATCCATAGATTTATATTGTTTGAGCCCAGTAGGTGGCCACGTTGATTGCGGCATCAGTGGCATTCATTAAGTCATCCAAAGTGCAGGTGAACGGGCACTTAGGGCAGTCCAGCAAGTGGGGTATGGTCTGATTGGAGGCACCGGACTCGCACTGGGTATGGGATGGGCCAGTAATCTCTCATTTCGTCAAGTTGTGTCTGTAGCGACAAAATGATTGTTGATTTTCAAAATAGCATCACGCAAACTGCCCCATTGGGCTCATGGTCCCAAGAGCGGCTGCTGAGCGTGGGGTCCTGGGTTGGATTCCCAGGTCGGGCAAATGTTGTTTGTTATTGGTTTTTTCCATTGGTCATTTCTCGGTAACAACTCAGAGTTTGGATGTTTGCGGTGTGATGCCTTGGAAAGCACGTAAAGCCGTTTGTCCTGCGCCTGATCTCTCTCCGGACTTGTGGAATGGCTTCCCATCGGACTATGAGAGTGAAAGAAGAGTGAGTGCACCTGTGTCTGCGAACAGACTTATGCTGTATAATTTTTCCGCGTAGATGGCTAGTCTCCGCTGAGATTGACAGCCAGCCATGCCATGCCGGAATACCGTCTGGAGTACTATAAAAGCACTACGCTTTTACACGGTACAGATTCGCATGCTTAATGGAACACTGACCCATTAGTAGATAGGTCAGATGTGATTTCCGTTTTTTTTTTACTTAGATCTCATCAATAGTTAATCATAGACGTTCAAAATACAAGCATTCATGATTAAAATAAATCAGTTTTATTTTTATGCATCAACATGTAGGTTAAGTCCTCATAGCAAGATCTCCTTTTGCGATTTCCCAAAAATCGTGTATTTTGAGTTAAATCAGTATTCTATTAAGCATGCGTCTGAAGCATGAAGGTAAAAATTACGTCATTTACTAGTCGAACAGATTATTCTTAAAAAATGTTTGAATTATAAAGATAATAAAAATATATTTAATGGCACTAAGTCCTGTACCTTATATCTAAAAGACGCCTTCTCATAAACCTCAAATACGTGGTCAATCACACGATGTTTACTTGAACTAGGTTTAATGCTTGAAATCTCATCAAAAACCGCTGAAATTCTTAGCCTGCTAACACCATTCGCTGACTAACAAAACCTTAAACAAAACCGACCTCTTTCCAAGCCAGGGTCATATCTACGTCACAAAAGCTAAACTATGATTCGCAAATACAGCAGAAAGTTTAATAACGTCCAATACAGGAGTTCTAACGGAGAGTGGCGTTTGGCGAGTGACCGCGCGTGCTCAAGCACCCGTCTTAAGTCAACTCAAAGCACGCGATTGTAACAAAGTGTAAGGTTGTTATAATTGGGCCAGTGGGAAATATCGTAGTTTCGGATATAATAATAAAGATCATATTCGCAAAATACGTTGAGTAAACAATAACAACCGCAAGGTCGATCGATCAGGTTAAGCTATGCTTGCCGCGGTTGGTTTGTGGATGGGTAACCATCTTTACATACCGAAGCCCCGCCGTGCCTCGAAAAGCACGTTAAGCCGTTGGTCCCGGCTGGCAATCTTTGACAGTCGTTACGGGTAATCCCGGAGGAACCCGAAAGTCTGACAACCAGTCTTACCAAGGGGTATCCAAGGGGTACCTTTTTTTTTAATGCTGAGAAATGCATTACGCTTCCTCGCGGGGGACGAGATGGGGTATGTGGGACTCCTGTCAGAATGACACCGACCAGTATACCCACTAAAATTCAGCGGTGTTCCCACATCGCCGTGATGGGAGGGCCATTGGTAACCGGCTCAGCCTTTACTTCCACAACCCTCCCGGCGCATGCCCGCCTAGCTGGTGGGCCCGCGTGCCCCCCAGGCTGGAGGGCTACAGGAATGGCCGGAAACACATTCATTCATTCCATTCCCGTCTGACACTGGTGGAGACCTGTGCCATACAGGCAAGGGTGCCTATCGTATTACCCAGTAACTAGGTTGTGGAGGTCAGATAGGCAGTCACTTCATGTAAAGTGCTGGTAATCAGCTTTATCCGGTTAGACTGGAAGCTGACCCCGACATAGTTGGCTAGGCAGATGATGATTCGCAAAACACGTATTCGTTGGTTTTGTATGAAAGAAACTGACAGAATGCATTCTCTCGTCGGCAGCACTGTGTATCTATGCCTATGTCCTTTAAATTGCAAGGACATCGTAGCATTTTTCAGGAATGTGGAAATAATTCCAATAATATGTACGCAGCCGTTGTATCGCATGACTCCCATACGGCGTGAAATGGCATATTACGAATAGGCATAACTAGGCATTGATCCCATTGTCTTGTATTACTCGCTCTACGTGAAACTCAGATCAATTAGGAGCAGTAGGTACCAACACGCATGGTCATGTATAGTAAGAAAGCAAACTAGGAATTGTATTTTCACAAAGGTAATTATTTCCTCCAGAAACTACACAGTATCGAATCAATTCTTTGAACAGATTTTAAGTAGAAAAGAAAAGATTGTAAGTAGTGAATAAAATAGTTTGACTATCTTTCAGTCTGAAAAAACGCGAGAAGCTATTTATGAAAATTATGAAAAAGAATTAGCAATGCCATTTAACGTGGCAACCGAAGAGTATACGATGGCACGGTTGGCGCAGTGGTTAAGCGATTGACTGCTGCGCTGCGTGTCGTGGGTTCGATTCCCGCACGGAACAAATGTTTGTTTGACCTGCAAGTAGTTGTTCCGGGTCTGGCTGTTTGTGTATGTGAGTTTAAATGTTTGTAAACGCACCCACCCACGATACAGGTGAAATTCCTAGTGTGGGGCAACGTTTCCTATAATACCGAAAGATTCGGCAGAGGTGTCTATAGTACACCAAAATTTCAGCAGTTATGTTCAAGTCCCATGTAATTGGGGCGAGCCTATTGCCAACAGAAGAAACTGAATTAATATGATTTAGAGCTGATTTTTCCAACGCCAGATAACTTTATCGGAGGAATAATTTTGAATTTTTGACAGTTCTTTCATTCAAAAACTGTCAGACGTCAATTTTATTCCACGCATAAAAATTATCGACAACCCAAATTATCGATCCTCTGTTAACGTTATTCGATGAATAAGTTTGAAAGGAGACGGGCGAAAGTTCTTAGTTGGGCCTGGCGTTACAGTAACGATTACTGCATTATTTTATATAGATACTAATACCACTTTAAAAAAACTAAAACGTTTACGACTGCTCCATGGTAGAAAAAAAATAAAGGGTGTTTTTATACAAAAACAACGTTGTTGATTATAAGTTATTCTTACACCAAGCTCTCACGTTATAATTTAAGAAAATAATTATCAGACTTTATTGTAGACTAGAATTTACTAGGCTTCATCGTAGGACATTCACACATTGAGGATTCAGATGCCGTCCAACTAGGTTCTAGAGGTTTCAGAGAGCTCGTAGCTTCAAGCTAAACGAACGAAGCAAATGATTTGTTTGATCGACGTTTGAGTTTCCCTGACATTGACATGAGTTCCAATATGTTGCCTGAATATTAAAACATGATGATCGATTTATATTTATTTTTACGACTTTTTTAGAAACGTTGTTGTGCCACTAGGAAACCACCATTATTTAAAAAAAAAAATGTTTTTTTTTTCAACTTATCTAAAGAAGAAAACACTGGTTAAGTTTTTATAATAAAAAAATCCATTTGTATTTTTAATATCGTTTAACTTACATATTTCATCTGGAAACATTGTTTAAAAGTGAAAATATTTTCTCTAATAAATATTTAATTTCTTGTGCCATGATAAGACTGCTTAATATTTCATGATTAACTACAAAAAAAAACTGAAAAAAATATTGATAAATATTTCATTTGTGTAACGTTAGGCCCAGGTTCGCCCGACGATGACAGTTATTTCATACAAAAACTTTCAAACGTCAATTTTATTCCTGGAATTAATGTTATCAGGCGATGAAAAAATCACGCGTCATCTGTTTTTCACACGGCTTCTAGAACATTCTAAAAGCTGCGCCCTTATTCGACAAGTGGATTGTAGCGGAAGCGGTTCGAAATAGATCCGCATTACAATATTAGTATTTTGGATTGCATTTGCTAACTGTTTTAATCGTAAATAAAATCCTAACACTGTTCTCAATAAAAATATATTAACCAAGTCACTTTAGAAAATCTAAAGAGTCCATAATCGTTTTACTCAGCTACACTTTTACTGACTTTTAAAGCGTGGAAACTAGTTTTCTAATCGAGCTAGTATTAAAATGTCAAACATTGGAAAATATTCTTCGAATGAAAATTATAATTGCAGATCGTAAAAAGTTTTTGCTCCGTTTGAAACAGCAAATGGAATGGAATAGTCTTTGATCTCAATATTTTTGTTCGGCACTAAAAAAATACTGTTTATTTCGATGTGTCTGGGTTTGATAGGGTGTGTCTATTTTTAATAAGGCTATGCGCAGACATAGTCTCGACTTTCTATAATCCAACAATCACTCTATAAAAATAATGATATTAAGCAGTACCGACAATAAACCAGTGTTTTGTCAAAACACAAAACTGTTCTCGATCTAAAACTGTGTACACACTACAAATAAAACAACTTTATCTATCAGAGACTTCCGTCTCTGATAGATAAAGTTGTTTTATTTGTAGTAAACTATCTTGGAACATGGCAAAATGGTTCTCCATTTTGCCATGTTCCAAGATAGTTTTAGCGAGTGTCAACGCCATCTTAGTTTTCCAGACTGTCAGTCTGTAATCAAGTCTGTGCACAGCCTAATAACTAAAATTTTAGCGGCTCAACTTAGAATAATAGCTGGAAAAGTAATATCGGGTATACGACCACTGTGAACCGAATAGGAATTGCGTATTTGCGATATTGTATATTTTTACACTTATTTCTTTCGACCAAAGATTTAAATCGCTAGATTTGCCCTCACCGTACTTATGTCGCGCATTATTAGTCCAGGAATATTAGGGGTTTCACCTCGGAATGAGAGATAGTCAGCTATAAAGTTGTATAAATCTTAATTTTGGCACCCTAAAACTTTTTTCAAAACCTACTTATCGTAGGGTGTCCTACGATACAGATATTCCAAGGTTATAGGATTATATAGACGTTTCCAGTCAAGTCACGGCACTGTGTCATGGTGTCGATGCGACCATCTTTTGACGCGGTAGGTCGAATCGAATGATTTAAATCTTTGCTTAGGAAAGAATCAAATGTGTGAAATGGAAGGAAACGGGGTAGAAATAATTGTTGGGCCTTTATTCCTAAGTGTTCTGGAATTTTCTTTCTCAGGCTCAGGGCAACTTGTTCAGATCATCATTTCGCCAAGCTGTTGAATTGATATTTTAGCCTTGTTTTTCTGTGATAAAATGATAATTATAACAACAGCTATTTAAGTAAGTTCGGACGCGCTCAATTCGTCAATCCTGCTCACAAATAATTAACGATCACACTCGATTTTACTATTACATTTAATTCATTAATCGTATTGATAGGCCGAATCATTGCTTATCTTCTTCATTACGATTAAGATACAATGGAACAACACGATAATGATTGAATGAAAAAGAAATCGTTCACCATTTTGGACCTTAATAAGTTGTTAAATGATTCTCACTTCCTAACGCCTTGCTACCCTGTATGTAGACAAGCTAAAAGATACACTTTTGTTAATCTGAATATTTTGTGTTTATTTTGTTAGGAACTTTTAGAACAAATGGAAATTCGTATTCCCTGCAGAAAATACATTTTAACTTATCGTTTTTTTCTAATTCCACTGTACGAACTTTTTTTCAGTTTTCAACAGTTAACTGCATAAATATGTTCAAAATACAGCAGAAATCATGTTTTTGTTTAAACTGACCACAACACACCAAGGTTCAAGCTTACCCGCATCTATTTCAGCAACTTAACCCTCTTTTTAGGCACCATTACAAATTTTGAACACCCCCATAATTACCCCTCTTACATGGTGTTTGGAGCTGTGTTACTAATTAACATCGTATTATAGCTATGTATTAACCACTTTCACACCATTGTGTGGTCACTGAAAAAGGGCTCTAAAGTACGGAAAATGTAAAAAGTTAAATGAAATGGTATTACTAGAAAATATACTTACTTCTGCGTAACCCTTCGGGGAAATGAGGCGTGCTGATGAGTATTTTATTTTGAAGAGAAATTTGAGTTTATTCGTTCATATGTGTAAACCAATCGTTTTAAAATACTAATCATGTGTCTGTATTGGCTGACAGAAATGGTCTGAAAAATCTTTATGCAGCAGACTGCATAAAGATTTTTCAGACCATTCCTGTCACACTACGACAATTTTCCGTGTAATAGCCATTTCATACAATTGCCAAAGATTACTATGAAACTTTATTACAAGTAAATAACATAATTTATTAATAAAATTATCAAAACTATATCCTAACTTATCTAAAGCTATTCTAAACTAAAATATAGTGTTGAAAAATTCATTTGCATCGCTGTCGACTGGTAATGTACCCAAGAGACATAAACGAACAATAGGTGATCGATTTCTAAATAAAAGACTAAACGGTAGGTCATATTACATTCTGACAGAATGATGAATATTTCTAAAATAAAATAAAACTTCGATCAATCATTTTCTTTCTACGTTTGCCGCAGACTTTATTGTGTTCATCTTAAATGTATTAGCTATAAAAGATAGAGATCTATAAAAGATAGATTTAGTTATTGGTAAACGTTAATATTATTTTAGTATATAACCATACCTACATATATCTGAGCGGGTAGGTAGATAATTGGCAATCGCTTTTAAAGCGTTTCGTATTTCTACAACGACCTTCAACAGAATTGACTTAGCTTTTCGGTAGCTTATTTAAAGAAAGCGGAGTAAGCAAGCTGAAGTGGCAGTGGGCCATGCTTATTGAAGGGCCGATAGACTGTGGAGCAGAGCGCGAGTTCTGGAGTAGAGACCGCGTATCGGCAAGGATAGTGTGGGACGCCCCCGAGCTAGAAGAATCGATGAACAATGAATGATGACGAAAAAGGTGGTTTACTTTGTAAGAACTTACCCATATTAGAGTCTATACTAATATAATAATCCTGAAGAGTTTGTTTGTTTGAACGCGCTAGTCTCTGGAACTACCAAACGGATTTAAAAAAATCCTTTTTCATTTGATAGCTCAATTCTTGAGGGCTTTAACTTCACGCTACGACTCTTAGGAGTCTAGCAATAAGAAAAAAAGTCAGAAAGAACACAGAAAAAACGATGCAATAGAGGAGGCGGGCGATGCGATGCAACGCGACGCAATGGGTAAGGGGAAAATGTGGCTATTGTTTTAGTTTATTGTGTACCTTACGAATTCCACGCGAACGAAGTCGCGGGCGGAATTTAATCTTATAAATGACTGTGTAATAAGCTTTTGTTAAGTTCGGTAACTAGCATTCTTCTCTTTGCCACTAAAAATCGGAGAATTTCAGTAGCTTTATGGTTTGTTAGAACAACTAGAACAAAACGTGATGGTTTTAGCCACAACAAAGATTTTAAGACTGATTTTATAGACTTCTGTTGTCGGTTCTAGTTTTATTTAGCAATAAATAAGATACGTTTTATGATTCGATTGGGTAACTACTAGCTTTATATTATAATGGAACTTGGCGTTTAACAAAGCCACCAAACGCTCTGTGAGCTTTTGAGTTAAAACTTAAGAGAAGAACGGGGTAATTGCGTCGCACACTAAGGCACCTGTCGGCAGTTAACGAGAAGCAGGTAGAGCTAGCAACTTGAGGGGCTTGTGGTTAAGTAATAACAGCCGCTTGGGTTGATCGATCAGGTTAAGCTACGTTTTCCGTGGTTGGTCCGTGGATAGGTGACCATTCTATTTACATACCAAGCCCTCTTCGTGCCTCGGTTGTGGAGGTCAGATAGGTAGTCGCTCCTTGTAAAATACTGATACTCAGATGCCTCCGGTTAGACTGGAAGCCGACCACAAGATAGCCAACTATCTTGTGGTCGGCTTCCAGTCCACAGCCCTGCCTCAAGGTCTGCTTAGCCTTATCCCAAGATAAGGCTAAGCAGATGACATAGAGCTAGAAACTAACACTCCGACTGATTCCTCGCTAGCAAGCGTAT
Source organism: Apamea epomidion (assembly GCA_947507525.1). Classification (NCBI taxonomy): domain Eukaryota; kingdom Metazoa; phylum Arthropoda; class Insecta; order Lepidoptera; family Noctuidae; genus Apamea; species Apamea epomidion. The sequence continues at coordinate 6,667,627 of OX382238.1, read as the reverse complement.
GCACCAATCATGAGTCTCTCAGCGAGTGTTCTGCCCGCAAGGCGAGCGTACTTATACGGGACCTACAATCTTTTGTACGTTTCTTGAACGAGAAAAGTTGACAGCTAGTTGCTTTCTAGTCGGCGGTGGGACAGGTGCTTACAATTATCTTTCATTTTGACAATTGAACAACATTCATTGCGTCATTAACCTTGTCGAGCAGAGGAATTCACGAATTCAGTTTCACAATTGAACAACATGCATAGCTTCATTAACGTTGTCGAGAAGACGAAACATATTCAGAATCAATGTATTAGCAATTTCCTTCGAAATCCTTCGTAGTGTGATTGAAAGGGTGTTACTTTTCTGGTGTGCAAGTATGAATGCTATTATAAGGCACCATTTTGTACGTGGTTATCATTTCAATAAATGCCGTGTTGTATAACTGTACCTTTTCCTTTTTCTCTTCGTCTGCAAGCGCTACAGCATTGCTGAGCATAGAGTCCTGGGTTCGATTCCCAGGTCGGACAAAGTGTTGTTGAGTTTTTCTGTTTGGAATTTCTCAGTAGCAGCTCGGAGCCTAGATTTGTGGTCCAGTTGATGGCAGTAGGGTCGCTCCCATTACATTTACTGGCAAAACGTATGTTGAGATACTATAGGTGCACTTCACACTTCACACGTCATCGTAGAAGAGTGCGCGTTTACCGATTGTTTGATCAGGCGTCATACCGGACAAACGCAGGTAAGCGTGGGATGCACGCTTACCTGTGTTTGTCCGGTATGATGCTGATGATTCAGCGAATCATGCAAATATACAATAAACATTTCATAGATATTGATATATTTATGCTAAATAAAAATGCCTTTCAAAGTAAAGTTATTAATGTACTGAACACCTTGGATACATCTTGTGGTAACTGACTAGATTGTTAGTTTGCAATAATATAAAATGTTTCCTTGAATAATAATAACTAGCTTACCAATTAGTCCTCGTCATAGCATACCTCTTTGTTAATATGTGGAAAATGTTGTGATTATTACATTGATTTTGTTTTATATACCTTACTGATGAGTGTTATATGTAATGTAACATCGTTTTTTTTTTTCAAATAAAATTTTAAAAAAATACACTTCTGCCCAATCCTTCGGGGAAATGAGGCGTGATCTTATGCAGTACACTACATCTGTCTAATCTTCTGTAGAACCTCTCATCAATGACAGATATACCATTATCCATCCGTCATCAATTATACACGGTCATTTACTGACCGCCCTGTGTGACCGAAAGCACCATAAAATTAAGTACCCCACCGACCTGAGTGCTCCATAATTTCCGAACAATTAAATTATGAAGAAAAAAAACAACCTCTCTTGAAACAATACTAAAAGGCGGAAGCCTTAGAAATTAAATAAAGCTTCTAATTTATTTATTATTAGAACAAATAACACACCTGAAATGGCGACGTGGAAAGAAAAACTTTGTCGCCCACAAAACCGTCGATTTAATTTAACTTGGAATAATATTTTTCGTTTAGCTTTTAACAAAAGTAATATTCGTTCCGTTTTCACAATGTTCCTTTAATTCCCCCATCTTTGTTTGATCTGAGTCGTAATGGAGATTGCAAATGGAAGAAAAATCCAAGGGATAAGAGGCGTATTTTGGGCAATTCGTTCTTTGATATTCAAAGCTGCGTGATGTTCTGTAGCTTCCAATATTGATGTGTTGGTTAGTAATCCTTATGTTGTGTCTTCAATAAGATTTTAAGGTTAATCTTTGATAATAATTCTAGTGATCATTTTCCTGTAACTTGACTTATTTTGTGAATATAATAAAAATAAAATAGTGATTCGGTTTGTTTGTGTTGTTATCATTATGTGCAACAAACTATCAGACCTGCCAATCGATTCTGTAAAAATCTCACCGTAAAAAGTTAGGTGAAGTGAGCTTAGAGTGAACTGTCAATAGTGTCAATCCCTAGCATTAGTTGGAATGACAGCTCACTCCACGCTCACTTCACCTAAGTTTTTACGTTGATATGGTTACAGAATCGCACTGCTGTACCCTAATTGCGTGACACACTTTAAATCACAATCTGAATCATTTTGAAGAATATTGCTAATCCATTGTTTCATATGTTTGAAAAATTTGTCTGCTCAACAACGTTAATAACGCAGTGAATGTTGTTGAACTGTCAAAATGAAAGCCATTCCTACTGTTAGTGTGTTACGCAATTACCCCTCTGTTTTGTGTCTTTTCGCTCGAATTCGAAACAAATTGATTTAGAAATCCATTTGTTCACTGTGACACTGAATGTGACTATCACTACCAACTAGCTCTATTTACTGAGAAGCATTAATGCTTCTCGGTAAATAGAGCTATTTTTACCGAGAAGCATTAAAGCTTCTCGGTAAATAGAGCTACTTAAAATAGATAAATAAATAAATAGTATTAGACCTGCAACACTATTTTCTAACAACTCACTATCGAGTTCATTTCCGTATATGCAGCATTACTTCAGATTTCTCTTCCACTACGGATACAGAAGTGAGCTGGAAAGTGCGCTTACAGAATAGTACTGCGGTTCGCAAAATTTACTAGAAAAGAACTATTCTATTTATTATGGTTCATTAAATTACGTAGAAATCATTAGAAAAAATACGCTAGATATATATATTCAACAGAAAAACAGTTAAGTGATTCCTCGTGTGTTAACATAAATCCAATGTTAACAGAAAAGAGGTATATTTTGAATCACTATAAAATACGCATACCTGAAAACCTTAATTCCTTAATTAAATAACCATAATAAATACCTCTCATTCCTTCGTATCAGCAATAATGAAAATGTACGCGGAGCCCACATTCCTACCCGGAAAATCCTTACCATTTCACCCCATTGCCATATAAAAACATGTAATAGAGAATTGATTACAAATACCAATACAATTTGCTTACAGAAACACGCGCCCTTTGCCACCGTCTAACATAAAGCAGTACTGATATTACAGCGGTGATAACTTTGTTAGGAAAATTCTAGATTTACTGCAAAAAAAAAATTCTAGATTTACTGCAAAAAAAAAATTCTAGATTTACTGCAAAAAAAAAAATTTTTCTCGGTTTTTGGCATGTATTTGATGGGAAAGATTGAAAGTTGTACCTATCTAGAAATGTAGTGCATAGTACCTTACTTTATTTATGAATACATACTTTATTGTACACCACAAAAATACATAACATAAAAAATACATCAAACACCACAAAATATACAATGGGCGGCCTTATCGCTTACTGCGATCTCTTCCACGTATACAGTACACTAAAATAGGTACACAGATATATACATATTATACAAAATTATAGCAACATAAATACATACGAGTATATACTAAATTTATAAGCAACGAAAAATAAACAAGTTAGGTTTATTTTTTATTGCTTATATATTTAGTGTATGTATTTGAAATTTTGAAATTGAAAAACTAAATGGATTGTAATAATGAACAAAATAAAAATAATGATAAAATGAAAACAAAAAATAATAAAAAAATAATTTAATAATGGAGTACCTAAGTAACTCTTTAATTGTTGTCTCTTGTTTAAGTATAAACAATAAATACTATGATTAAGATCGTTGGACAGTTCCCTTCCTACCCTTGTAAAATATCGCGTTTTCCTCCTTGCGTCATTCTTCTTAATATTAAGAGTCGTGATCTCCGCAGAAATCTCTTCCTCAAACTACATTCCGCCAAATATTTCACTATTCTACCTTGATATATTGCTACAGTACTCAATATCTCTTCTGGGGTTCGACAAACTCATTATAGTGATGTTAAACTGAATGTAGAGCATAATGTTACCGAAATGCGTTATGTTATCCACTACCGTAACTTACATTTTGCATGACTGTTATCTATAATGATTTAAGCTTTGTGGTTTCCTCTAGGGTTGGAACGGAGGCCTTCTTAGCGAAGCGGAGGCTTAATTTCCGCAGAAGCGGAGGTTAACGGAGGTGAAAAAATGAAGAAAAAAGATAATGAAAAAAAAATGAACTTAATGGTAATCAAAATTTTGATCGGGCATTTAACTATATCACACAAAAATCAGTGTCAAACTCAAACCATTTATTTCAAATGAACCAATTACAGGCACTTTTGAATTGTCAAAGGGTCAGTCAGTCAGAAAGATGAAGCTAGTTGCCCATTCCAAAGCGCAGTAGGTACCTATGGAGAAGAACGGGCAAGAAACTCCATGGACACTCTTATGTTGTGTTGCGGCTTTGTCACCTTGTAAGCTATTTATTAATGGGCATAAATTAAACCGGCTTCACTAAGCAGGTGTTCTACTATAAGAGGTACTGGACCTGGCGGTGGTAGTGACGTGGGAACAAAAACTTGAAACTTTCAGTTATATCACCCCACATTAAAAGGGTCCTTGTTTTGGAATTGCTTTTTTTATCATAGCACGGTTACAACTCCGTTTACTTGCGGAGGTGGATACGGAGGAGTAGGTACGATTCAATTAGCCTAGCCTTTTCCCAACTATATTGGGGTCGGCTTCCAGCCTAACTGGATGCAGCTGTGTACCAGTGTTTTACATGGAGCGACTGCTTGTTTGACCTCCACAATCCAGTTACTGGGTAACAGGCTACCCCTTGGTAAGGGTGGGTTGTTTCACGTCCTCTTGACGCACGCGTATACGTCATAAATGGCGCTTACCATCGTCAAACTTAAAAAGTGTTGTTTCTCAAAATTATGACCTTGTCCAACCTTTTGAAACAACCGGCCCTAAGACTGTTTCTCAGGCTTTTTGGACTTCTGACTACCCATAACTACTTCAAAGATCTACGAATGACAGCCAGGACCAACGGAGGGGTCTCGATATATACCATACCAACCGTGTCATACCGACCGTGGTAAGCACAGCTTAACCTTCGATCAACCGTGTGCGGCTGTCATTAATTAACCAGAAGCCTCCTAGGCATATGTGCGATTTTTTGCGAAAGTTTCGCATTTGTGGAGGCGGCGCCGAGATTCTGACACAGCCCTAGTGAAGGATGGACATTCAGTATGGCATGCAGAGCAGTTTGTTTTGTATAAAGAGTTGGTTGAAGAGTTGGTGAATATATTGATATTTATTATGAGTTCTTTGTTCAATAGGCTTGCTGGATTCTATCTGTTTGTGGGGGCGACTGGTCTATTGAATCATGGGATCTGTATATTCAAGGAGTATACAGGGTGGCAGGGACATCGACGCGCAAACTGTAACCATGGATTCAACACATGAGTTTACACCCCATAGCCTTGAAATTTTTTGTTGGTTATTATCGGTTAGTGCCGACGAAAAATTTCGACGCTATGGGGTCTAAACTCATGTGCTGTATCCATGGTTACAGGTTGCGCGTCGATGTCCCTGCCACCCTATATACAACGATCTTATCTTTCGATCCGCCTCCTGTTGACAACTGAGCGATTGCAACACACATCTTTCCATGATAAAAACAAGTCCGCTATTCGAGGTAATGTAGTGGCCAGCCTATTCTTGATAAAAAAGTAAGTTAGGAGTGTCATTTCCTACGATCTTTGCGATTTGTAACTTTTCTACTCAAACCTCAGTTAGTCCAATAGAGTTTTTTGTTCCTTATAAGAAACAGGATTTTCTTGCTAACTGTACTATATTTTACAAAATCGCTGAATGGGGATAAAAAATGTCTTAAGATCGTTTTCTTGCCCCTACTCCGTCTCAAAAATCTACCCAAATTGTTCTCGCTTCAGTGGTGGCCCAGTGATAACGACCGCGACTTACGAAATATAGGTCGTAGGTTCGAACCCTGACAGGCGCTTTACTTTGTGTAAATTATTTCATCACCACTGCTCTCAAAACGGTGAAGGAAAACATCGTGAGGAAACCGGCATGTCCTAGAACCAAAAATTCGAAGACATGTGACATCTACCAACCCGCACTGGGTTTGCGTGGTGGATTACGGCCCACTCCCTCTCACAGAGAGGTGGCCTGTGTCCTAGCAGTGGAATGTGGTAACAATATAGGCTGATTATGCATTTGTTCTCGCCTTAGTAAAAAATAATGCCTTCTATGTGTACAGTCACGAGCACCAATATGTCAACACTTGGCCACTTTCAATTGCGATTTTTTCGAGAAATGACGAATGTAACGTTGAAATACGACACATTACATAAACCTATGGATTCGTAAATGCTATGTTCGTAACAACATAAAATTTCTTTAAAAAATAAAGGAGTAAATCGCTTTTGAATAAAGCCGAGTGTATACATACTTTTGCTCGTGACTGTACTTATGTTATTATAAAGGAAGGCCAGCAAAAAAAAAATCCCAGAATGGGTGACCTTCTTTGGCACATAGATACTTTACAACTTTTTGTCCCCGTAAATGGTACACGCAGACGAAGTCGCCGGGCAGAAGCTGGTAAAGTTTATAAATCTATAAATATAAAAAGTACCTAATAATGTAATAACTTCTTGTTAGACAAAGATAAACTTAATGAAAGGTCATGAAGCAATTAGACTTGCAAAACTTTGTAAGAAAAATAGAAAGACTTTAATTACAGCAGAGTTCTTGTTTTAATCAAGTTATGACTTTAAGTTTCAAGGAAGGTGGGTTTGCAGAAACATTAAGGTTAGGTTTGATTTGTTCGACAAATTGTATTTTCCTTCGCGTGTCGATAGAAAATTTTTTTTTTTTTTTCCTAAATTTAATTGGCCCAAAATTCAGCAACGCGGATAGCATTCGCCGACGCAGCCATTAGGTCCTCACGTGTGCAGGTGACAAGGCATGCGGTGCAAAATAGAAAGTGAGCCATTGTCTGTAGAGAGACACCGCATACACACCGGAGGTCAGAGCCTTCCATAAACCCCCACTTGTGGAGAAAGAAAGAAAAGAAAGAAAATACGTTTATTTGCGGTAAACATGACGCAAAAAAGAACATAAATACAAATAAAGAAAAAAACAATAAGAAATGGTTGACATGCGTCACATACACGCAAGACGGCTATCGCTCAGCATTATGCTGCGACCCTATGCAAGACAGAGCCCCCGCGCTGGTTTTCAGCGACAGCCGGCGCTGACGTAATGACGTCGTCCGGTGCAGCAAACAATTATTCACCAACAAGTAATAAAAGGTAGGTAGGTTGTCCTTGTTGCGGCCTACTTGGGTACGAAGTCTATATAAGGTTTTCCAAGTAGGCCATGGTAACTTATGCCCAGATGAGAAACTCTCTGATGGTTTTGTAACGTAATAGGGTAGTTGCCTGGGTAAAAAAAAAAATTATATTTAGTCCGTCAGTTAGATTATCGAAAAATAATGGACACGTATTTTTTGTTTTGTCAATCAAACAAAAAATGACAAAGATAAAGCGCGTCAAAATTGGGGAGGGGAGGGGTCGTGCCGTCACTTGCTTGCAAAAGTGTCGCAAGCAAGTGACGTCACGCGGAACTTTAACGGGCGATATCTTCATAATTTTTTATATAATTGACAAAAGAAAAAATACGGGTCCAATATTTTTTGATAATCTAACTGACGGACTAATTAGAATTTTTTAGGGAAATAGCCTATTGTATTGTAACGTATTCATCATAATCATCATACTTCTGCCCTTATCCCTATTTATTTGCTGTCGGCACAACACGTCTTTTTCTTCCATACTTCTCTATAAGTCGCCATCTCGGTAGTCACTTCCTTTCTAGACATATCATCTTTCACACATTCCATCTGTAGAATCCTGTTGATTCCGTATTTATGTTGAACTAGCTGCGCCTCGCGGTTTCACCCGCATACATTTCGATCCCATGAGAATATCGGGATAAAAAGTATTCTATGTGTTAATCCTGGTTATAATCTAGCTGTGTACCAAATTTCATCAAAATTGGTCCAGCCGTTTGAGCGTGAAACAGTAACAAACATACAAACACACACACTCACAAACTTTCGCCTTTATAATATTATTGTGATATATGATTTCACTGTCTCACTACCACACCTAGCGCTATCGTCCAGTCTCTGCTTCCCTTTGTCTGTTTCCAATTTTCCGCCATTCCTCGTGACTGACAGATGTCATTAGTGACAGCAGCTACCCCGCTTGCGTGAATGAGTTTTAATAGGTTGATATAGGCATATCTTTATATTTAAAATATTTATTCCTCGATTTTCATGATTGCGTCTACCACTGTTTGTCTCTGCATCACCTAAAGGTTGACTGGTAGAGAATGCCTATGGCATTAAGTCCGCCTCTGGACATTTGTGTGCAGGAAGTGTTAAATAAAAAAATGAGACCTTAAATGGATACCTACACTACACCATCCATAGTTTAGCCATCCTCATTCATACTCAGAACTTTCCTGGCGACATTTTCTTCACTAATTGTATTGTAAATTTGTAACGTCTCGTGGTGTCTAAATTCAACAAACAATAAACATAAAAGACGACAACAACACCTCACTGCCAATTATTTCTGCAGCCAATTTCCTAATTTATTTCCAAAAACAGTGGTGTTAAATTTAATTGAGATCCTCCGTAATGTCCAAAACTTGTTGAGTTAAGGCCACATTGCCCAACATTAATTGGAGTTCTAAGCCTGGGTATTAAGAGACAAGGCCTGAAATCTACTTAACCAGACAACCCGATGCGAACGGAAGTTATAATAAAGCAATTTCTATACGAAAACGGCAAAATCGCAGTTTAAAACTCGTAATTTATGTATTCGAAATATAATTTTATTCCAATCGCATAAGACATAAATGAATCCGAAAAGTTTATTAATGGACATTTTGAAGGTGGACGGTTGCTCTCCTGAATAACGTGTACTGAATTTATAATAATACTAGATCGTTCTCCCGTTGCTGTCAGTGCTTTCAATCTAAAATCAGAGAAATTCATTGCTAAGCAAACAGACAACCAACTTAAATTATCCATATACAATATTCAAATCACAACTATAAACTATAACTCAAACTTGACATTAAGGATTGTTTTTATTAATTAAAAATAGAATTAAAATTAACTTTAAGTGAGTCATTAATAACAACTTATACATAATTAATTAATGAAATTAATAATATGACGGAGAAGGTACGTCTGTCTCATTATCATCAATCATATTTTAACTGCTGTGGGCGTACTATCGGTAGTGTTGGTTATTGCGCAATAGAAAAACGTTTGCAGTTCAAATGAAATTATAATTTCATGAACAAATTAATCACACACTACATAGATACGGAACGCGAGACAGTTTCTGAGCACATGTTGCGCATGAGCTAATTAAAATTCTGAGTTGCAAGTTATACTATGATTCAATACTTATTATTGTTTCTACGTTATTATACTTAGCTTATACATAGCATAATCAGCCTAAAATGTTCTCACTGCTGGGACACAGGCCTCCCCTCTTTCAGAGGGATTGGGCTGTAATCTACCACGCGGGTACAGTGCGTGTTGGTAGATGTCACATGTCTTCGAATTTTTGGTTCTAGGAATTTTTATGTTTTTGATGTTCACGATGTTTTCCTTATTTATTTATTTATTTATATATACTTTATTGTACACCACAAAAATACATAGCATAAAAAAGACATGAAACACTACAAAACACCGTTCCTTCACCGTTTTGAGTGCAGTGGTGATGAAATTATTTACGCAAAGTAAAGGGCCTGCCTAGGTTCGAACCCACGACCTACAACTCGTTAGTTGGGACCGTTATCACTGGGCTACCACTGCTCAATGTTATAATTATTAATTAGGCAAGACGTGGCAATCACTTTCAAATTGGATTGACCCGGATTGTTATAAACTTTTCGGTAGCTTATGGCGCCGATTCCCTTGTTCACAAACTAAACTAAATTTAATTAAGTTCAGTGCATCTTTTTCTTTCTATTTCATTAAGAGTAGGACAGAAAATAAATATTAGTTTAGTCCTGTCAAATTAATCAGTGCCTGGCGTAAATTGACGTATTTTTAGTAGCCAATTTTTTTATCACGTCTAAACTGTCTATAGAGTATCTTAATTTGACAGGACTACACTAATATTTATCTTCTGTACTTTTCTTAATGAAATATTAAGAAAAAGATGCACTGAACTTAAATTTAGTTTAGTTTGAGAACAAGGAAGTCCGCGTCTATGTCAATCCAATACATTTTAGACTTTACCATTATCGTTACCGCCGATAGAATGTCAATTTGCCTTAGTCCTCTGCGGTGATAAAATTAGCCCAGTTACTGTTACTGTTAGGGTGTATCGTCCCATTGCTGGACAAAAGCCTCTCCCAAGACGTCCATTGCATGCAAAAGGACCTCAATTAGATACGATAAAGCAAGAGAAGGATTATTAGTCAAACGCTAGTGAAATCAATGACATAACCGGGAATCTTTTAATCTCATTCTCGTCATGTATGAGCTAGCTAAGATGAAATAGCTTTCCAATCTCATATTTTCTAAAAATAAACTACCGGAGCAGAAAGTTGTGATATTTTGTAAGTACTTATATCTGGATCACTACATTTCTCTTTTCTTTTCTTGTTAGACCTTTCTCACTCATTTTAGGACAAACGACTTTCCATATTTACAAAAATATGCCTGGGGTAGGCAGAAACTACAGTACGCCACTTGCTACGATCCTTACACACTCCTTTTGCCTTATTTTTTTCCTTTTGTCTTTTTTAAAATATTTGTAGTGATAAAGTTACAACTAGAAGCCAACTATGAATAAAGTTTAGTTACATTTCTTGTAAATGCAAAAAGTCTAGTATGTAGTACCGCGGTACAGTCAACAAAAGAGAAAAGTATGCAGGGTTGAAGGGTTGCATATTAGAAAATCAAAACTTTCTCGAGCAAATTTCAAAAGAACAATAAACGAAATAACAAAATTTAAATGACAAAATGTATTATTTAGAAAAAATTTAAAATCCCAATGTATGTGACATCAAATGAACGACTGATCAACAGTTGCTAGATGTAATTTTAAAATATCAAATCATTACTAATCAAAAATCATCATTAATCATTAATTTAACACATTAATTTGTCCAAAAATTAATGTGTTCCAAAGAACGGCGACGTAGTTCCCGCGATTAATATGTTTGTGGCACTCGCCGGCCGCTGCCGCGGCACCGCACGCTGCGCTCGCTCGGCTCGTGCGTTGTGTGGTCACAGTTCTAACCTAACCTAACCTAGCTGTTTCGATGTAAAAAAGATATATGCGTGTTACGCATGCGGGTATCCATTTTGACCTCTAAACGATTTGGTCAATAGTGTAATAAATAATTTAAACATTGATATTCCAGTCTTTGGTCAGCTGAACTTTTGATTATGTTAAAATCATAATACATACACTGATTTTTTATTATTATGTATAAAACATTGTTTTTTTATTACATAAGTTATCCTGGTTGTGACAGAAAATTATGGTCAATTTACAAATCTGCGCATGCACACAGTCGCACACGTATAAGGGTCTAGCGTAGTAGGTATTTCATCCATCTTGGTTTGTTTCGACTGTACAGCGGACGTGTGACAGTAATTTACGTGGTTATAATTATTTTTGGAATAAAAAATTACCTATATTAAAAATTACAGAAATCGATTCAGTAAAGGATTCTCAACCAACTACTTTCATAAATTGCATTAATTCAGTTACACATTGTATACCTGCATATAATTGTATATAGTATATATTAGTGTTAGCTTGTAAAAATAGTAATTTCTATTCATTAAATAAAATTTTATCCAAAAACATTAATCCGTTTCGTACTAAACTTCAACTATATCCGACGACCCTGCTTAGCTATTTTGTTGACTGTAAATTCACAAAAATGTTTGTCCACTAACTTTTAGAGTTTCATTTAAGTTCCAACGCGCACAGTGGTTTCGCTTATTTAGTGACAGGACAAAAATAAAATTGTATCAAGAAAAGTTGAGCTTAAAGCTTTTTATACTGTCGCCTGTGAACACTCAGTGTGTAGATTATAAAACAAAATGGCGCAGAAGTTCCACTTCATATATTTAATGCATTTATAAAACAAGCCACAATAAGATGACGAGCGAAATGAAAGTATCTCCCGCGTTAGATTTTTTTTTCGGCCAGAATGCAGTTGGCTTTTCAATGAATCGTCGTATTTATCGCGAGGTCAAAGAAATTGGTTTTCTGCATTATTTTATATGATGTTCAGAATGTTAGTGACACGCCACGGATATGGCCAACAGTCGCGTTGCGGATATGAAGTTTTGTCCAGCAAGAGATATTTTTAGAACACTTGGCTTCAAATAGTGTTTTAGAATGTAGTGCTCGGCTATCAGGTTGCTTAACAGAGTTTTTAGTAACTTCGAAAGCAAACATTTTGAGAGTATGAATTATTTTGTTTAGAACTTATTACGTTTTGTCTTGTGCAGTGTTTATATTTTCTTGTGTAAATAAACACTAACAAAAACTTTGAGTTGTATCTGACGGAGAAGGTATGTCTGTCTCTCGTTAACATGAGACATATTTTAATTGCTGTGGGCGTACTATGGGTAATGTTGGTTATAGCACAATAGAAAAATGGTTTGCAGTTCAAATCAGATTACAATTTACGAACAAGTTAGTCACACTAGCGAATCACACACTGGTACCCAACTCAACGATACGGAACGCGAGACAGTTTCTAACACATGTTGTCCGTACGATGTCCAATGTTTCGATGATCCTGAGAGCTCTGCTCACACCGTTCCTGTAGCTGTAGCTCTCGTACCCCTCCACGAACTCAGGCTAGACCCTGTCTAGCGCCACGAGATGGCGCTGGCGTTCCGAATAAACGAATAACTTCGCCATATCTAATCACAGTATGTGTCGTCATAACAGCCGCACGGGTCGATGAATCAGGTTAAGCTAAGCTTGTGGTCGGTCTGTGGATGGGTAAAAAAAAATATAAATACCGAGACTCCTCCCTGCCTCGGAAAGCACGTTAAGGAGTTTGTCCCGGTTGTCAATCTTGGATCTTCAACAGTCGTTACGGGTCGTCAGAAACCCGAAAGTCGAACAACAGTCTTACCAAGGGGTATCGTGTTAAGTACCCAGTATCGTATCCTAGTAACTGGGTTGTGTAGGTCATATAGGCACTCGCTCCACATAAAATACTGGTATTCAGCAGCATCCGGTTAGACTGGAAGCTGACCCCAACATAGTTGAGAAAAGGCTAGGCAGAATAAATAAATAAATATTTACCAGTTGATATTTGGCCTATACAGAAACAAAACACAATCATGAACATCATTACGTTCATATTGAACGTCAACTCAGCATAGGGTCGTAAACAGTTGGTCTCGTACGTCACCCAAGACTTAATTTTCGGCTTATTGATTGAGCGTGAACCGAAACAACTACGAGTACCCGTGTAACATGTTACCCGTGTGTGCGGTGATCTGTATTCCTTTGATCAACTGGTACTTAGTCAAGTACAAAAGGGCTCAGAGGAACCTAGCAACAACCTTGGTTCGGTCTGTTATTGGATAGTTGATCGTGCCATGCCATGCATATTTTCGATACTGTGTCTAGAAAATGAGGTAGATGGGTGATTTTAGCAAGTTTTGTTAGTTAACCATAACACAACAACTCCTGTATTCTAAGGTTATATACATTAAATTTCCATATTTCCCCAGTTATGTTTGCTGGCTTTCGCCGTTAGATTCGCTTTTTTTACAAATTGCATCCTTAGGTAATTCAAGGTATATTACGTCAAACTATTACGAATCATTTAACATGTCCATGGTGCGTCCTACTAATATTATAAATATTATTGGTTTGTATGTTTGTTAGTCAACCACGCAAAAACGGCTACACAGTACACGGATTTAGATGACACAACATACAAATCGTGACCTGTATTAACACATTGGGTACTTTTTATCCTGGTAGCAAGTTTCCGAACCCCACGCAGGCGAAGCCGCAGACAAAAGGTAGTTTACCATAAGTCGGTTATGATTTTCTTCTCGATTCAATTGCCATCGAAACATTCTAAACCTGCTGCACAAGGGCTGGATAAACTGGGTGCTGGATTAAAAAGTACCTCGCAGTAAATCTCTGCCTGCAAATACCTCTTTACGACACTCATAAATAAAATTGCCAGCAACAAAACTCAAACTGCTGCTGTTTTTATATCAGACTTACAATTGAAATGACTGGCACTTCTAAAAGCTAATTTACGAGCACAAAGACTGTTGGTTCGACACCTACCAGCGTATGTAACTTGATAGCCCAGCGCTCCTGTAAGTGCAGCAGCGTCTTTATTTAAATTTTCTCTTTTCCAGTTTTAATGTTTGAGAAAACTTATTTTCTTAGTAGTAAACACCGTCTGTTAGTGTAAGAGTACGCTGGATTTTTTGCCGGTATTCTGTGACAGATGATGGCTTGTCTAGGTACAAAAAAAAAGTTAGGTGACAGATTTTTTTCTTGATCAATTCATATTGAAACGCGTCTTAGGATTTTTAACTTTCCTGTGAAGACTAATAGTTTCTCCAATGAAATAATAAATCCACCTACCAAGTAGTCCAGTCAATAAAGGAGTTGTAGAGTGCGTGAGCATGGACCTAAGCGATTCCTTCAGAAACTTGTTTGAGATGCTTAGGAATTGAACATACTAAAAGCCCCTTTTGGGCCAATCGTTGACTGAACTAAGGCTACGGTCTATCTGACCACTCGCTCACCGCAACCGGTGACGTGTAGCCGTCCGTCACCGACGACGGCCGAATGCTGTGTTCATGAATACACGAGCGCGGTCTCGCTCGCACGCCACCCGCGACTGCCAGGTGCGACAGCGGCAATGAACGTCTTGGCAACCGGCAGCGTGTCGGTCATCCGTCGTGACGTCAGCGCACCCTGTCGCTAGCGTGTGACGTTTTAAAGAGACCGCATTCTAATGGGCGATTCTCACACGACACCGCGCACCGACGCGTCAGGCGGTGAAGTGAATGTCACGTCGCATGGGCTTGTATGTATTCCGTTGATGCCTAACACACGTACACCGCCCAACCTTAAATTATTCTGAATAATTTAGTGGGAATTGTTGTCAAAAATGATGAAACTATTACGAAATCTACTATACCTAATTCTCTCATTGATCGGAACGATGAACAGTCGGGAAAGAAACTAAAACTATTCTGCTTGGCAGCCGAATCGATGACACAGTTTCCTTATCTTGGACATAAGGTACAAAATGAATAAACACAAAAAAACGTACAGCGATGGAAACAGTAATAGACTCATTCCGTCTAAGTGTCGAGCTCTTAAAAAGAAAAATGCGGCAGCTATTACCAACGATGTCTGTAGATTTTTCCTTATTTTAAGGAATCGGATGTCTGCTTTTAAAATTTACTTCTTTCAGGCTGCTTCAGGTACTAAAGGAATGAGAAGTAACCATTTAGTATTAAAAACAGACTATTCGCGACAATAAAGAAGATTGCGTCATTTTATGTATTGTACAGACAAATCCCTGTCCATTCCAATATTACCTGAGAAAGCAATAAGATTGCTCATTGTATATTTTTCAGTTTTTGATTTAGTTTTTGCTATGTATTTTTGTGGTGCACAATAGAGTATACAGTACTGCGTGGTAATTATAATAGGTAGTACCTATTGTTCTTGAAGGAATAATAAAAGCTTTCACCCTCCAGTAATCAATTCCATTGCTATGATATTATCACCTAGGTTAAGCCAAGTCAAAATTGATCCCCTTCTTCCTGTTGAATGTTTTTAAGGCAAATTTTTCAATAGTTGGATAATTTTTATCTTAAGAATAAAACTGTCAGTTTGACATATTTTCTATACAAAAGCTGTCAAACCACAATATTTATTATACAGATAAAAGTTAACTGACTATTGAAAAATCAGCCCTAAATCGCTTATGTTCCATTGTGAAAGACAGACTGGCGCGGACCGCGGTGTTACTATTTGGATAGGCAGCTCACATTGCAACGATCAGGAAATACTATATTTTCATACCAATAATACACTAACTACTTGGATCAATTATTTTCGATTTGTTGCAATGAAAATAAAATACAGGAAAAATACTAATACAAAAAGTTTTGCGAGACCAAAAGAGATATGCAGTCCGTGGAGAGCACATCCACGACAAGTTTTTAACCTTATAATTCATTTTCTTTAACAAAAGTTTCTTCACCCTCACGAGAAAGTCAAAGGTAACTAACTTAACAATAAGAACTGAATTTTATTGGCCACATTCACATTTCTATTTATTTGTGTGCAAAAATTTTGGGAACAATTTGTGTCTCGGCGTGGAAGCCACTACGAAGGAGTCTTGTCACGAAGCAGACATAACGCCTCCACAGTTAGTTAACAGCACTTTCATTTGGCTCTAGCTATCAACCTTAATGTTTTATAAATTCTTTTTTTAGTGCCGGTTAGACCTTTGATGTGAGTGAGGTATAGTAATAAAAATTGCTGAGAATGTTAGGGTTTTGAGTGTGGGTATATTTTTTTTTATTACTATATTATTTTGTTTTAAAAGCAGTCCTTGTCCTTGCCCGTTCTTCTCCATAGGTACCTACTAAGCTTTGGAATGAGCAACTAGCTTCATCTTTCTGACAGACCGACGCGACCCCTTGACTTATCTAGTTTTAAAATATGATTGACGTGTAAAAGTGTTTGTACAAACCTACTTACAAAATAAAATTATTTATCATTTAAATCATAATATTTATTTGCTAGAATATGGAATGAATATGAATATGTCGCCTCTCTGATGCGGCGGGTGCGGGGCAGCGCTAAGAGCCTCTTGGTCACTGTGGCTGACAGGGCGGAAGGACTTATACTCAGGCACTGGACCAGGACACAAGTATTGCCTTCAAATCGTGCCTTGAAATAGCATTGCTGTTCTTGTACCTATTGCGTATTTTGATTATTGATGTTGTATTTATTGTATTTGTTTATGTTATTGTATTGGAAATATGTTGACATAATTAATGGTAGTTTTGACATTATCAATGGTGATTTTGACATGTTTATTGATGATTTTGACATTATTGGTAGTTATTTCCATAATGTGCCAAATATACTCAAGTACTAACACTAGTGTTTAAGATGTGCATGTTACTACTAACAAATTGGATTGTATGATCTGGATAAATAAATGATTATTATTATTATATGGTACATAAGGTGTTACAGTAAATTTCTTTCAGCATATCCTGCCATAACATGGCGTGCAAATGTATTCACACTCAGCGATGTAAATTAATCTAACTTACAGCCTATTGATTTGTCTTCTAGATAGGCCTTAATGGTATAAAAATAGACTACTTAAGTCAAAGAAAAGCGTGATTTAAGTGCGAGTTTAAGTCACATAGAGCTATCAAATTAATTATGTTTTAATACTAGATAAGAGTTTGGTGTTTCCCATCACTACTGTGAGATGAAAAACCGAAACAAACTCAGATGTATCTAGTTTTAAATAAATATACAATGTAGGCAAGACTTATCTATTGTATGCTGTACTTGACTTAGATTTTTGATATTAGCGGTTGCGATCGATTCTGGAAACATTCGTTTGAAAAATGGGTGTGTGCACACTAACGCTGTTCTTTAAAGTCACACTTATATAACCTAGTGTGCTCAAAAGCCATTAGATAATGAGTTAGTGGTCTAAATTAACTATGCTTCTATATTTTCTTTCGCAAAAGTGTGTTCAAAGGGAACGAAGAATTCAAACACATGATATGTCTACTTACTAATGGAAAAGAAAACGTAATAATATTAAAATATTTTTATATTCATCAGGCCAGAAAAATATTGGACGCTGAAATTTAAAAAAACTCTTGAAACTTGAAATAAAATGGCAATTATGTAATTACTAAAATGGTGGTTAAAACGCCCTGTACCTGACCCAAAAGTCTAACTTGAACATAATTATATAACTTAATCTGCGAGACACCCATTACGAATTCGTTCTCTAATTACAGGAACGTTGGTATCTTAATTGTAACAGTATTAGTTAATAGTTCTCAGACTAACGTTTGGACAATTATACTAAATCGCACTAGAATACGTTAGCAAGAATATTCTTAATTATAATGTAAATTGATCCTCATATATTCAGCGGGAACGGAAAATTAGAGAATTCGATTTGCCATTTGAATTTCAGGAAATGACGTAAAACTCGTCAGCCTCTGTTATGAAAATGAAAATGATAAAACAGTTCAAAATGGAACTCTTCAAAATCGCTGTTTGACAGCCATAACAAATGATAGTCGTTATAGTTTTCAGCCAAAGAGAACAAGCAACAATATCGAAGAGTATTTTTTCCGCCACAGCAGAATCCGCCTAACACGAAATATGTTGGCCATTTACCCGACGACTAATGTCGTAAAATGAAAGAAACCATTTCAGTGAGCTATTCAATGGACCCCTTTAATGGTTTTTACCTTAGAGTATGGATTAGATAAACTATAGTATGCCTCTTTACGAGTAATGGTTTTCAGCAGTACCAGCTATCAAATAATTGAAAAGTAAGTAGTATTTTGTGCACAGTGTATTCATACTGTTATTTAAATTGTGTCCAAAGAAAGTAGTAATGTTTCCAATCGACACTGTGTCTGACTGATGATTATTTAATATAGACTCTGTAGCCAAACCATTTAGGTGTGTACCTTCTTTGCTGACAAACATTTTTGTACTAGACTAGCAGGACATAAACCATTTTTATACCTCTATTCTAAAGTTTATAAATAAGTAACTCTTTGGAACAGTGACACCTATATGTTTGCCATTAAAATTCAGGCAAATTTCGCCAGTTACAGTGGAATTTGAACGCCTTGTCTCATTCATACTGCTCACCCTCTTTAATGGTCTATACACTAGTAACTAGCAGTTAATGTACGATAACGTACTGTTCATAGGTTCAGTTATGTGTTCCTTGGCTTGTTGGTTGGCAGTTTAGTGTACACATGATGTGATTTGATATTTATGACAACTAAACAGGTTTGATGGGATATTGTGTAGGAAATACATGTACATTATTTGGTTCTGTTATTCGTAGATCGTTGACACGAGTAGTCAGAAGCCCAAAAATTTGGCAACAGTCTTACCAAGGGGTATCGTGTTACCAAGTAACTGGGTTGTGGTCAGATAGGCAGTAACTCCATGTAAAATACTGGTATTCATTCAGCTGCATCTAGACTGGAAGCCGACCCCATAATTGTTGAGAAAAGGCTAGGCAGACTGACTTTTTAATGTCGATTATTTGGTTGACTTGTATAACTATAAGATTTGACAGCACTTTAACTGAGCATGGAATTGGTAAGCTTTTCGAGAGCTGGGGAAAAAGAAAATATTTAAAAAATATATAATAATAAAAAATAGCAGAAATAAAATAATAGTAATAATAAATATAATATTTAAATAAATAAATTTTAAAAATATTTCCGCGTAAAATAATTTCCTGAAGACCAATTCCCGTGTTGAAATGTTCCAAACCATCTCACGTCAGCGGCAATCCATGACAAAAAAAGCGGCCAAGTGCGAGTCGGACTCGCCCATGAAGGGTTCCGTTGAGTTGATTGAATGAAAGGTAAATTGCGGTTAGATAGATAGAAGATAGAATACGCTTTATTGTACACCATACAAATTACAGAAACATAACGGCGATACGATTAGCGGTTTACGATTTATGACGTATTAAAAAAAAAACTACTTACTAGATCTCGTTTAAACCAATTTTCGGTGGAAGTTTACATGGTAATATACATCATATATTTTTTTAGTTTTATCATCTCATATTTTAGAAGTAACAGGGGTGGGGGAGGACATTTTACCACTTTGGAAGTGTCTCTCGCGCAAACTATTCAGTTTAGAAAAAAAATATATTAGAAATCTCTATATCATTTTTGAAGACCTATCCATAGATATACCAACCGTATGTATGGGTTTGATGAAAAAAAATGTTGAGTTTTTTTTCTAAGTATGGGGAACCCCTAAAATGTATTATTTTTTTTTCTATGTTTGTGTGAAAATCTTAATGCGGTTCACAGAATACATCTACTTACCAAGTTTCAACAGTAATAGTTCTTATAGTTTCGGAAAAAAGTGGCTATGACATACGGACGGACAGACAGACAGACATGACGAATCCATAAGGGTTCCGTTTTTTGCCATTTGGCTACATAACCCTAAAAATGTAGGTGAATCAAAAGTATTTATGACAAATTGACACTGCTCAATCTGTCAAAAATACTTTTGATTCACCTACTTTTTCAAAATACCTACGTTCTACGTTCTTAATGATTCTTCATAATAGGATAACAATAATATGAATCATATTAAAAATCGTAAAATGGTCACAAACTGACAATTCATAATATGATCTGTGTGCAATTCATATCACAATGAAATAACATTTAAACTGCTGAAATAAAAAATAAAAAACCAATTTGATTAATAAAAACTGTAATGAAAAATTTACCGATAAAATTACGGTTTTTATTTTTTTCATGCGGCAATGTTTACATCAAATATGAAATGAAATTTTACGAAAATTAGAGGAATTGCTAATGATCTGCTGGGAATTCAGGAAATGAATAGCTTTTAGAGGTATTGCTTAAAGTAGCCTTTTTAGGCCCCCAGGAATTACCACTCTTATGGTATACAAATTAAGCAACCAGATAGTTTATTTGATGAAGGCTTTTGAAAAATTTATTGAATTAAGAGTCAGTATTAAATATACGTATTTGAACCTCAAATATGTATGTAATTACGGCAGTAGCGTAGCGTTGCTCGGCTCGCGCGCGGTTTGTCACAGTTCTAAATAGTATGTATTCTAGTAGTTCCATGATAGCTTAGTAATTGCGACCGAAAGAATAAGCCAGAAAGTTAAAAAAAGGCTCGTTTATTTTAAAAAAAATTGCATCATTAGAAACCCAAAAAGTTTAAAAACTATAAACGATTAAAGTTAAATATTTCGCTTAAGAAACTGGTCTACACAAACTACATAATATTTACGATTATATTTCTTACGGTATATTAATGAGTCGGATTTCCGTTCAAAGATAGCTATCACGATAATACCTGTAGTACTATTCTCTAAATCTCATCGTGCAAGCTTAGGTCAAGTGAGCTGTCAGTAGCGTCAATCCCTAGCATCGTAAAGATCTCACGGAGCAAACTTAGGTGAAGTGAACTGTCAATCCCTAGCATCAGGTAGAATAACAGCTCACTTTAAGCTATCATCCATGTTCTCACGGTGAGATTTTTCCAGAATGGATGGGCTGATTCGAATCCAAAACTTTTCGCAAAAGTTTGTACCTAATATGAAATAACAATATCCCCAAATCTTGTGTCGTTCTGGAAAAGGGTCCGTCAGCAGAATCCAGTTTAGTAAATAAAACATACGATATTATTTATATGAAACGGGACATGAATATCAATTTTTATTGGAGGCACAAATCGAAATGGGAATCCTAGTAAGGATATGGAAAGAATTGTGTTATAGATTTCGAATTTGATGTAAACAATTTTACAGGGATTCGTTCAAATTGTTATTAGTGGTAGGATTTTTTGATACCTATGTAACTTCGGGAACAGTTGCAAGATAATGATTGATTTATTGCTGATAGAAGAAGAAATAAAGAAAGAAATATGTTTTACTAGCTACGCCCCGCGGTTCCACCCGCATAAGTTTCGATCCCGTGGGAATATCGGGATAAACAGTATCCTACTGGTTATAAACGATCTTTGTGCCAAATTTCATGCAAATCCGTTCAGTAGTTTTTGCGTGAAAGAGTAACAAACACCCATCCATCCATACAAACTTTCACGTTTATAACATTAAGTAGGTTTGTCACAGAAACACGTGTAAATAAAAAGATAGTAAACTCCAATAAATTATTCTTATTGATAATTGTCTGCGTAGGAATAACTATCTACTACAAAAAATGCGATGCGGATTTTAATTGTATGAGGGGCTCGTGGTTAAATGATAACAGCCGCACGGGCCGATCAGAGGTTAAGCTACACTTGACACGGTCGGTCCGTGGATGGGTGATCAGTGATCATCCATACAAAATTCAAATATGTTTCACATAAACCTACATGGGCACTTATGAAACGTCAGAAGCTAGATTCACATTACATATCGAGACCTCTCCGTGTCTCGGAAGGCAAGTTAAGCCGTTGACAGTAGTTACGGGTTACCAGAAGTTCAGAAGTCTGACCACCTCTTACGAAGGGGTATCGTATTGTCCAGTGACTGGGTTGTGAAGGTCAGATAGGCAGTCACTCCATTTAAAATAGTCGTATTCAGTTGCATCTGGTTAGACTGGAAGCCGACCTCAACATAGTTGGGAAAATGCTAGGCAGGTAATGAGTTTACATCGCCATATAATATAGTAAAAAAATATTCAACGCCATAAAATCATTAAAAGTACAGTTAAAAATAGCCAACCGACACCAGCCGATCGATTCTGTAAAAATCTCACCGTGAAAAGTTAAGTGAAGTGAGCTTAGAGTGAGATGTCAATAGTGTCAATCCCTTAACATTCGTTGGAATGACAGCTCACTCCACGCTCACTTCACCTAAGTCTTCACGGTGAGATGGTTACAGAATCGCACTGCAGCACCTTAAGCGCCCTCCATTTTGGCGTGCTTGATGTGATGTCATAGTTCATACTCGTAACATCGACAACAAACTGCCGATCGATTCTGTAAAAATTTCACCGTGAAAAGTTAGGTGAAGTGAGCTTAGAGTGAGCTGTCAATAGTCAATCCCTAGCATTAGTTGGAATGACAGCTCACTTCACGTTCACTTCACCTAAGTTTTCACGGTGCTGAATCACAAACACTCCTTTAAAACACATTGTCATTTTATTGTTATCATAGACTCCACTTCATAGACATCACATTCGCTCTGACTAATGACGCCGCATTTCAAATATTTGAATATCCTACAGTTTTCAGTTGCACTTTACATAAATTGATTTCTTGCTGAGAAAGAAATTCTAACCAAAAATATTGATGGAGGCATAATTCTGAAATAATACAGTTTATTAAAAAAAATATTTGGCCCTTATTTGAATCACATGCATATTCCCTATTCTCAGTCAGGGCATTTTCACATGCATACGGTAAAGAGAGATGTAAAGTAGAAATGTATGAGCTACATAGACAGCTTTCACAAGGCACGGCGACCGTTGCGTGACCGTATGTCGCCCGTGCTTATCCACTATAAACACGGTTTCGTCACGGTTTAGTCTAGTACCTCGATAATACTGTGACCGTGCGTAAACCGTGCACATGTTAAAGAAGTAGCACGGCAAGGCTCCGAGCCGTTTAGGCGGTAACCGTATGCATGTGAGAAGGCCCTCATTATACTAGAAAATTGTTTTTCAAGAAAAGGTAATTCATTCATTCTTATTCATACAGTAACAATAATACTGTAGGTTTGAACTTTTGTTTGGACAGAACCCTAAAAGGAGTCTTACGAAATATTCATGGATACCCTTTTACCCTTCGGATGTAACATGGGTCAGCTTTAAAAATAGTTAGAAGCCTCTTACGGAGGTGAAAACTTCCCTAGGAAAGAAACCTTCTATGTTTGTCTTTGTACTATCTGTAAAAAACCATACGCCTTTGTGAGTAGGTACCTCTTTATTATTGTAGCGTTGGTACTCTTTGGTGAGTCACCATAGAGTGGTGGGTGGCTTGACATGTCATAAAACGTCAGTGGCTTTTCTCTTCTCCATAAAAACCATATTTTCCTTAATTAATTATATCGATTCAATTCATATTCCTTGTACAAACATTCACCTTCTATCATACATTTTATATCGTGTTTCTTATATATGTGGACTTCATTATACAAAAATATAAAACCGTATCATCTATCATTTGTGTCCCATACTTCCCACTTCATTATGATTGACGCGACAGATGATCATGAGGTGCTGGGTCCCATGCTCAGGTCGGCCAAAGTGTTGTTGGGTTTGTGCACCAGGAGTTTTTTTAGTAGCAGCTCGGGGTTAAGTTTTGTGCCCGGATGATAGCAATACGCTCGCCCCCTATTTTTGCTCACCTTCCACCTCTCTCTGTCCAGAGCTGCCAAGGACCAATCTTTACTAAAGGAGTCCAGCTCATCGCCCGCTATTACATGCGACTTAAACAGCTGGTGAATGTGGATGTAATACAGGTACTACCTCTGTCTCCCCCATTGGGGATTACAAGCATGATGTTATGCTATAATTATAATGATTGTTACCGGATCCTTGTTAAGGAGGAGGGACAGTGACTCGCCTTACCTAGCCGTACACAAATTCTGACTTCAAACATGAGAAATGGCCAAAGTACATGTCGCGCGCTCTCTGTTGTACAGCGTTACGTGTCGAGCGGTGTGCGAGAGAGAGCGCGCGAAGTGTTATTCACGTTGTCGCGACAATGTGGCCGTAGCATTAGTTACAACACCTTGTAACTATAGAGATCACGTTAAAAGCCAACAAATCGAACAGTCCAGCATAACGACTTAAAGCGTGACCAGCCACAAGTCCGCGGCCGACGCCTCACCATTAAAACTATGAGTTTTAACACTTCTACTGTTTTGTTTGTTTGATTGATTGTGTGTAAATTGATTGTTTTTAGAACGGAGGGATGGCGGGAGGAGGACGCCATAGAAGGACATAATATATTAACTTTTTTTTTTTATAAAAACGTTGCCCCACACTGGGAATTACTCCTGTATCGTGGGTGTGTTTACTAACATTTAAACTCACTGCGCTAACCGTGTCGTCAATATTGGTGATAGACTAGAGCACTGGTGGCGCAGTCGTAATGGCCGCGACTTACTAGTGAGCCGTAAGTTCCAACCCAGTCAGGCGCTTTTCTTTCTGTAAATTATTTCGAAATCACCATTGCTCTCAAAACAGTGAAGGAAAACACCGAGAGGGAATCGACATGTCATATAAAACAAAACCAAAAATTCGAAGACATGTGACGTCTACCAACCCGCATTGGGCCCGCGAGGTGGATTGCGGCCCACTCCCTCTCACCGAGAGGAGGCTTGTGTCCCAACAGTGGCAACATGATAGGCTGATTATGCTATTGGTGATGATCTTCAGAAAGTTTAGGTGCTTAGTTCACGCAATCGACGCCGATGTGTTCGATGACCAGATGAACGTAAACGAAACAAAAGAAGTAAGTAAGGATCGTAGCAGGTAGCGTTCTGTAGTTTCAGCCGACCCCCATCGGAAGGAGGCGACATGTTTTTATGTATGTTTTCAGAAATATAATTAGTAATACTCCCTCAAAAAAAAAAAAAATGGTTTTGCAAAAAGTTTTAAATCTTTGACATATCAACAATTTCTCGAAAAGAGAGTCTTCTAACATGGCTTCAACGACATTCGGTAGTTACCTACTTCAAATGCCCATCTAAAACCATTCCCAAACAAATACCGTCTGTGACGAAACTAAAACCATAAAAACGACAGCTTGTTCTTAGCCAGACGTGTAAGTGAACTCCACCTCAAAAAAACAGACCTTGATCACAAACTACACTGTAATGCCTACACATTCAAATAAAATCGTGTCACCAACATAACGATAATACTTTTATCCCGTCAACACCAATTCAGTGGAGTTACACTTGAGACCTAGAAAATAGACCCACACCTCGTTGTATTTTATGGTCCGCTTACTTTCTATAAAGAAAAGCCGAATTTCACTCGGTGAAATAGAAATATTGACATTTGTGAAACGGTGTCTATTAGAATTTTTTACAGGATTTTGAAGCCGTTGTTAATTTTGAAGAAAAACTTCTTAGGCGGCAAGTCAATAATTGGACGAGAATTGAGAGTGACATTTCAAATTCGCGTCACATTTAGACACATTACGTTACATGAGACAAAAGAAAGATATCTCTCTCTCTGACTCACACTAAATCTCTCTTTATTCTATATTTTTTAAGAAGTTTCACTTCAATCACGACGTGTAGGTACGGACGTTGCTGCACGCGTATAATTAAATAAATAGGTTTTTGTTTTTTAATGTATAAGTTTAAAATATAAGTTTGTATAAGTTTTTTAAGTAATTTAATAAAATATATGTAAATTCCCCCCACTTATCTCCGAAACAGCTGAACATATATATTTTTTTTTAATTAACATAAATTGGTTCTTTACTTACAGATTACAGGAATACCTATAAAAAGTCTATGGTCTTAAAGTAACACAGTAATCTTTAAATACTGTGCATACATACTTGCAATTTCAGTTGAAAGATAAATCTAAACATGTTTTTCTTAGTTCTTCGTAGGTATAATGTAATGTAACGTACAAGTCTGTTCTTATGATCTCGGGCCACCATAGTTATACCGTGTCCCTAGATCTTAAGAACAGACTTGTACATTACCATTGGTGTTACCCAGTTGGGTAACCCCAACGGGGTACCACGGTACCCCTTGGTAAGACCGGTTGTCAAATTTTTGGGCTTCTGACTACCCGTGACGACTGTGAACGATCTACGAATAACAGAACCAAATAATAGGCATGTCTTTCCTACACAATATCCCATCAAACCTGTTTAATTGTCATAAACAGCACATCACATCATGTGTACACTAAACTGCCAACCAACAAGCCAAGGAACACATTTTTTTTTTTTTGTTTCTGTGTTGGAAAATCCTCATGGATGTCCGCCGCCCTGGGGCGGGCGACGGGGTCTGTCAGACTCTTAATGACTAAAAACCACCCCGGTGTTCCATATCACACCTACGCCGGGGGTCACGGGAACGTACGATCCTTCCGCAACCCCCGACTGGTGCCATGCCCGCCACCGCGGGCCTCCTCAGGTCAGGGGGGGGAGTGAGGTGTTAGACTCGCGCCGCCACCTCGGGTCCTGATGTGTGGGGGGCAACGGACGTCCCCGAGTCCGTCGCCCCTGGACCCATTTAGGGGGGCTGGAAGAGGGCGTTGTCCACTCTCCACCGACGCCCGGTGCGCCTGCTGCGGGCCGGGTGAGTGTACGAGATCTCCCTCTCCCTTTCTGCAGCCTCCTTCTGCGAGACGACTGTTTCGCAGAAGGAAACCACCGCAAGCCAAGGAACACATAACTGAACCTATGAACAGTACGTTGTCGTACATTAACTGCTAGTTATTAGTGTATAGACCATTAAAGGGGTGAGCAGTATGAATAAGAGAAGGTATACAAGCTGTTGTTTTGCATACTCGTCAAATTTCAGGAGGTTCTTATGAAAGCCATAAATAATCAAATAAAATTACGATCCCTGGTGAATAATGAATACATACTTGTTTTTTTAGTTATTTAAGTTTGACAGTATTTCAGAATACACCACTTTCAAAGAACAGAATCGCGTTATGGTATCGTATAAGCGGCCGCGTTTTTATGTGTGTGAAAAAGGGCAGTTACAGTGCGGTCTCACACAGTCCGCGTTTTAAAATGCGTGTCCCACACATGCCGATTTCCGAAAATTAGAAGAAAAAAAACCTTTTTATTTTATTATTGATTCGTGTCGAGAATCAGTAGCATAGTAGTAAACTTGAATTTCACAAGGATGGAAAACGACACCTTGTATAGCGTTTAAATTGTAGGGTAACATGTGCAATCTACCTTAATGGTCTGGTGGTCGCAAACGCTACTGCTGAGCATCAGGTCCTGGATTCGATTCCTAGGTCGCGCAAACTGTTATTGGGTTTTGTCATCTGGAATTCCTCAGTACCAGCCAGGAGTCTGGATTTGTGCCTGGTTAGCGATAGGTTCGTTTCCTATTACATGGGACTTAAACATAACTGTTGAATTGTGGGAGTACTTCAGGAGCGCCTCTGACTAACAGATCGGGGATTTCAGGTGTGATATTATGTTATGTGCATTCTGCCTGAATAGCTAGAAGCTTATACTGGTTTTGCTCCCACTAACGTGCGGCCTAGGTCAATGGTAAAAAAACCAGTATAAGCTGGCCTTTTATTGTATTGAATCTCCATACTTTGCTAGGCCAGCTCAAGATCAAAGTGCTATTAGCGACACGTACGGTCGACTGTACAACTATATCGGCAGAGCGGCTAGAGATAAATACCGCACAGTAAAATCGTCACAAGTTTTAAGACTTTTGTTCATCTCCTATTAGTACAAAAATGACTGTTAGCAAAGAAGGTAACACAACTAAATGGTTTGAATACCACATCTTTATTTAAGAGTCGTCAGTCTCTAAAGAGTGTCGATTGGTCCCATTGCTGCTTTCTGCTGGATACAATGTAAATAAGAGTATGAATACACTGCATTGCACAAAATACTACTTACTTTTCTATTGTTTGATAGCTGCTACTGCTGACTGCCATTACTCGTAAAGAGGTATTCGATAGCTTATCTAATCCATACTCTAAGGTAAAAACCATTAAATCTTTAATTTTACGACATTAGTTGTCGGTTAAATGGCCAACATATTTCGTGTTAGGCGGATTACTTACACTAAATATTGTGGCGGAAAAAATACTCTTCGATATTGTTCCTTGTTTTTAAGAGAGGACTTATTTTACCTGTGACTTTGCATAACAGTCCAAATGACAGTGATCTTTATTCTCATTCTGATAAGGATTGCTGCCATTGACAAGTCTGTCAAAATCATTGTGATCTTTATTTTCGTCACAATAAGGTTGGTGTTAGGTTGCTGCTGTTAGAGGTATAATAACTGCAAACGGGTTGTTCTACGGCTGTGATTTGTTTTGGCAATCAATATTGGAACCAATATAGTAAAACAAATGAAAAATTCATGAACAAACAACGATTGTTAAGATGTAGATGTAGATGTGTAGTCCATTTTTAACTGTTTTATCATTTTCATAACAGACGTCTACGACGTTTTACGTCATTTCCTGAAATTCAAATGGCAAAACGAATTCCCTAATTTTCCGTTCCCGCTGAATATATGAGGATCAATTTACATTATAATTAAGAATACTCTTGCTAATGTATTCTAGTGCGATTTAGTATAATTGTGTAAACGTTAGCCTGAGAACTATTAACTAATACTCCGGCAATTAAGATACCAACGTTCCTGTAATTAGAGAACGAATTCGTAATGGGTGTCTCGCAGATTAAGTTATATATGTACTCGTAATTATGTTCAAGTTTTCTCAGGTTCAGGTGCAGGGTATTTTAACCACCATTTTAATCATTACATAATTGGCATTTTGTTTTTTTTTTATTTCAGCGATCCAATATTTTTCAGGTCTGAGCCTGATGAATCATCTGCTTAGCCTTTTTCCAACTATGATGTGGTCAGCTTCTAGTCTAACCGGATACAGCTGAGTACCAGTATTTTACATGGAGCGACTGCCTATCTGACCTCCACGACCCAGTTACTGGGTAATACGAAACCCCTTGTTAAGACTGGTTGCCAGAGTTTCGAGCTTCTGACGACCCGTAACGACTGTCAAAGAATCCACGAATGACAGCTGGAACCAACGGCTTAACGTACTTCCCAAGGCACGGAGGGGTCTTGGTATGTAAAGATGGTCACCCATCCACGGACAAACCACGGCAAGCGTAGCTTAACCTGATAGATCGACCCGTGCGGCTGTTATTACTTAGCCACAAGCCCCTCTTTGAAAAATAATTCAATAATATGTTTTCTTTTCCATTAGTGAGTAGACATATCATTTGTTTGAATTCTTCGTTCCCTTTGATCACAACTTTGCAAAAGAAAATATAGAAGAATCGGTTTTAGAACACAAACTCATTATCTAATAGCTTTTAAGCACACTAGGTTACATAAGCGCGATTTTAAAGAAAAGCGTCAGTGTGCACACAGCCTTTTTTCAAAAGACTGTTTCTAGAATCGATCACGATCGCTAAATGACGATAATATCAAGAATCTGTTCATTTATTATTTATTTAATCTTTTCTCACACAAAAAGGTACAAAGGCGGACTTAATGCCTTAGGCATTCTCTATCAGTCAACCAAGGGTAGTGAAGAGGTTAGATGGCAGGTGCTTTGGTTGAGACAAACAATGATAAAAAAAAAACTATTAAATTATAAATAAAAAAAGTACACAAATACATAACTAGGTTAAAAACCTATAATACACATACTTACTATAACGTAAAGTGTTTATCACGGTAATATTCAGCATAAAATGGATTCGCCATGCTTAGATTATTCGTATCATCATTATATTTTTAAAACGACTAAATATACATATTTAAAACTAGCTTCTCCTTCTGTGGATGTCGAATGATATCCTACAGGAACGTGCTACTGGTAAATAAAGTATGTCGTTCCTCAGGATGCCATCAATCCAAATCCATTCAGTGGTTCAGGTGTGAAAAGGTAGTTAGTTAGTAGGCTAATTGCGCGGTAAACTCTGCTTGCGAGATGAAGGATTTGCGTGACGTCAGTATGACGCGTTGTTCGCATGTGGCGTTGTAGATACCGCTACATATATATTCGATATCATGGGTTTTAATTTTTTTGCGCGGAACTATAAATCTTTTCCTAAAAAAAGTTGCCTATATTACTCCTTATAATATCAGCCATCTGCCAGTGAAAATCGCCTCCAGTGAAAATCAGACCAGCCGTTTCGGAGATTAGCTGGAACAAACAGACAGGCACACAAAATTAAAAAAAAAATGTTCTATGTGCCGTACATAATATATACTTTCATTATGCATTTACTTAAAAGCTGTTATTTTGACATTACAAACAAACACTTAAATTTTATTTATTTGTTTCGGTCTTTCATCTCATAGTTGTCAGAATGGGAAACACCAAACAGTCATCTACTTTTAAACCAAAATAATTTTGATGTGAAAAAGTGTTATTTGTTTAACAATTTACAGAAATAAACCATCCAAAGGATTTCTTTAAAATATCTCTCTTACCGATAAAACCGCTTAATATGGCATCCTTTGTAAATTTTCTATATTTATGTCTATAATTAGTCACGAGCAAAAGTATGTATACACTCGGCTTTATTCAAAAGCGATTTACAAGGAGTAAATCGCTTTTGAATGAAAGAGCGCTATTTTTGAATGAAATTTTATGTTGTTACGAACATAGCATTTTCGAACCCATAGGTTTGTGTAGGTAATATATCGTATTTTAACGTTGCATTCGTTATGTCACGAAAAAATCGCATTTGAAAGTGGCCAAGTGTTGACATATTGGTGCTCGTGACTGTACATAATAAAGAATATTCTATTATATAAATAATTATAATTTATCAAAAGTAAGCATTCTCCGTCCTTTACCACGTTCCAAGCTTTTTATTGCCTCGTCAAAATATGTACCAAAAATATAAATAGACCAGATTTACACCCACACTAAAAACCCTAACATCCTCAGCACAATTTTCATGACTAAACCTCACTCACAACAAAGGTCTAATCGGCACTAAAAGAAGAATTCATAAAACACTAAGGTTGATGGCTAGAGACAAATTAAAGTGGTGTAAACTGAGGAGGCGTTATGTCTGCTTCGTGACAAGACTCCTTCGTAGTGTCTTCCACGTCGAGACACAAATTGTTCCCGAAATACAAATAAATATATGTGAATGTGGCCAATAAAGTGCAGTTCGTATTGTTTAGTTAGGTATTTTTGCCTTTCTTCGTGAGGGTAAAGAAACTTTTGTTAAAGAAAATTAATTATATGGTTAAAACCTTTTTTTTTTTTTTTTTTGTGGGTGGGAAATCATCAAATGACTCCTCCCGCTCTGGGTGGAGCAGAAGGGACTGTCAGACTCTTACTGACTAAAACCCACCCGTGTTCCTTCCTTAGCCCTTTATGTACCAGGGCAGCGGTAACCCTTTCGGACGATCCCGCTACCCCGGCAGGCTTCGGCCCTGTCGGGCCCCGTCATCTATGCTGACATCTCTTTGAGGCGCACGTGGAACACTTACGCGCCGTCCGGCAATGGTTAAAACCTTGTTATGGATATGCCTCCACGTATTGGTATTTTTTTAAAATAACCTCTTTCTGGTCTCACAAAACTTTTAATAACAATTTTCTCTTTTATTTTATTTAAGGCGCAGCAAATCGAAAACTCCTTCAAATAGTTCCTAGATTGGTGTGTACATATTATTTTTCCTGACTTTTGCAATGGCGCCGATTCCCTTGTTCACAAACTAAACTAATTTTAAGTTCAATGCATCTTTTTCTTTCTATTTAATTTAGAAAAGGACAGGAGACAAATATTTGTTTAAATAAAAAAAATAAATAAAAAAAATACCTTTATTTCAGACGCAAAGTGTCCATAACGTTGTTAGTGAGTTAGTAACAGAATGTACTTAATATACTATGTTAGTGTTGTTAGTACTAATTATATAATCCTAAATCCTTATTTAGTCCTGTCAAATTAGTCAGGGCCTGACGTAAATTGACTTACTTTTAGTAGCCATGTTTTTAATCACGTCTAATCTGTCTATGGAGTATCTTAATTTGACAGGACTAAACTAATATTTTATCTTCTGTCCTTTTCTTAATGAAATAGAAAGAAAAAGATGCACAGAACTTAAATTTAGTTTAGTTCGTGAACAAGGGAATCAGCGCCAATGTCTGCTGCCTACCCAAATTATTTACACCCCTGTCTGCGCCTGTCTATCTTTCACATCGGAGCATAAATGATTAAAAGCATTCAAGAGGATGAAGGTTCTTAATTATGACTTGGCTCAACCTAGGTGATATCATAATATCGTAACAATGGAACGTGTTCATTATTCCTTTAAGAACAAAAGATATCTTATGATGATTTCCACGCATAAAAGCTTAATCGGACAAAAACATGTTACTTAATTATTAAAAGGGAAGTCGGTCCTTTCACCACAGGTAGGATCGGATCGGGCCACGTGAATGGAATTATAGGATAATCTCTTGCGGTCGCAAATAAACTATACTTCCCATTATCCCAGCCTCTCTGTTTCCTATAACCCCTCAAACTTCAAAAGAGAAGTCAATAGGCATGGTCTGGCTCGTCGGGGTCGTGAGGAAATCGGTATGTCCTAGAACCAAAAATTTGAAGACATGTGACATCTACCAACCCGCACTGGGGCCACGTGGTGGACTACGGCCCACTCCCTCTCACAGAAAGGAGGCCTGTGTCAAAGCATAGGGAAAATTATAGGCTGAGTATATACGTATGGCCTGGATATGCCCCAACGTAAACCACAACCAGCGCTGTCGTCCGGCGAGACCAGTCAAGGTCGGTCCCATCATACAGGGTGCCTTGCACCACGAGCTGTCCAAAATACCCCCATGTAAGTGCTACGATTATTTATAGCTTAGGAGAAAACTTAGCTCAATGGGAAACATTTTGTCCAATAAAATATCCTTAGGGTCTTGGCGAGAGGCTTCTAAATAGAGTTTTGGACCACTAAAAACATCATATTTTTGTACACCTACTGTTGGGAAAAAGCTTCGTAAAGTTCTTTTAAATTCCTGTCAAACTTTTGCACTATCTTGAGCAATTTCTGCCGGGACCAACGGCTTAAAGTGCTTTCTAAGGCACGGAGGGGTCTTGATATGTAAAGATGGTCACCCATCCACGGACCGACTGCGGCAAGCGCACCTTATCGATTGACCCGTGCGTCTGTTAATACTTAGCCACAAACCTCTCAATTGGACCGGCCAATTATTATAATATCAAAAATAGTGTCCAGGCCACCAACATTTCTATTACTGAAATCTTCAGAAACTATTGCGATAATGATGTAGGTGAAAAACCTTGTATTTTATGATCATTTTGCGTGGGTATTTATCGTCGAGTACTAATATACTTCTTGTAGGCGGTAATATCCTTTTACATTGATAACATACAACAAATTAGTTAGAGTAGCCTTTGGCATGTTTCTTTGACCTCATAAAGAAATAAAAGCAGAGAAAATATACACCTCCAATGTATTTTTCCTTACCTGCCTGATTTGGTAAACACACAGAATTAATAAAACAATAATTACCTTGTCTACAATTTTTAATTACATTGTTAATGAGAAATGCCTAAGTAGTTTTGATAACAGTACCTATGCCATAAGGGGAAGACATTGTCATGACATTGCCAAAATCAAAATCAAAAGCCATTTATTCAAATTAGGATGACAATCAGCACTTTTCGAACGTCAAAATTACAAAAGAAAGTCCCCCAAAAACGCCCACCCTTCACCACTTCCTAGTGCTATCGCTGGGAAGAAGAAGTCGAAACAAACTCCCCTGCAGCACAGCTGTCTGTTTAGTTAGAAAATACTTGATTGTATACATAATTGGTATGTTAAGTAATTAACATTACAAGACACAGAAAATTAAAATAAATTATTTGCCACGCCAATATACCAACAAATATAATAAAACCATACAAGTACGTACTCAACCTAAAAAATAATTAATTAAAATTAAAATGTAAATAAAAACTTACTACCAAAATAAAAGCCTCCAGGCATAAAGGGCGTGACAGCTTACATATTTATGCATTGCTGGGTTTTGTTCACATAGCTATTATATATATAGTAGTTATATAAGTAGTAGCGTAGTGTGTAGTTGTAGTTGTTATATATATTTATGTTCTGTAATTTGTATGGTGTACAATAAAGAGTATTCTATTCTATTCTATTCTTATATAGCAAACTAGGACCATCGAAGTAAAATTAATAAACAAGTTAATACTAATAACAACAATAAAACCATGGTTAGCAAGACGACCAGTCACCACAAGCAGCACTCGTTCACGAGCATAACCCAAAGATCAGCCATTACCCCCTCGCCATATTTGAGGGAAGGAGGCAATCCGACCCCCGACGCTACCGCAAGCAGTGACATCTAAGGGAGCATGACGAACTTGCTGCCGGTTGTTCAGGCAAGAATAATATGATCAATCGTCGAGGTCACTAGATAAGCACATATTGCAATCGACTCATTAAAATAAATTAAAATGAGTACATTATGTCAATAATACATTAAAATAAAATTAAGCTAAATTGGCTTAAATAGTCAAATAAAAATAAAGAATTATATGAACTCATATAACCTGTCAGTAAGCTAATTCTGGAGAAAGAACATAAACATTGTCTTGAGTTAATCATGGCGACCAACTATTCTTATCGTGTAAGTAGTCGTTGATGGAATAGTATGCCTTTGAACAAAGGCTGGATTTTACTTGAGCTTTAAACGCATTTAAAGGCAAGTCTAGCCAAGAAGAGGGTATCTTGATATAAAAGGTTATACCAAGCCCAACAATTGAGTTATGAACCTTATAAAGCCGGCGAAAGGAGGCACATAGTTGGGGTGCCAGGGCAGAACACCTCCACGTGTGCCTGGGGACTGGAGTTCCCTTCTGGATACGTGGTGCATCCTGGGGTGCGGGCAGCTATTTCTAAGTGGGATTTTTTCCCAATGAGATCTCGCTGCCCGCATGCTAATGTTCTGCCAAGAGGAACGCTCCACACAAGCCGCTATGAGGAGCAGAGCGGCTACTGTGTGGAGTAAGAGCGGGCCTTTTTTTTTTTTTTTTTTTTGTGGATGGGAAATCATCAAATGACTCCTCCCGCTCTGGGTGGAGCAGAAGGGAGTGTCAGACTCTTACTGACTAAAACCCACCCGTGTTCCTTCCTTAGCCCTTTATGTACCAGGGCAGCGGTAACCCTTTCGGACGATCCCGCTACCCCGGCAGGCTTCGGCCCTGTCGGGCCCCGTCATCTATGCTGACATCTCTTTGAGGCGCACGTGGAACACTTACGCGCCGTCCGGCACGGGCCTGGTCCTGATCGGACGGAGAGCTACCCATTGCTCTCCGCCCGCAGGCCCGCGCCTACGGTGGCCGGGAGTCGTCACGCGGCTCCCGACGCCCGGAGCGTCTCCCTCGGCGGCTGAGGCGTGAGGATCTCTCCCTCGCCCATCCCGCCACCTCCTTCGCTAGCATGACTGCTTCGCAGAAGGAGGTGACCGCCTCCCACTCCCTCTCGCCCCGGACCATGGCTTGCACCAGGGCCGGACGCGAGAGGTCGCCGCCGCTGCCGATCGCCTCTACGAGGACACGGCGGTGCTCTGCCCAAGCGGGGCAGACCTCCACCGTATGCTCCACCGTGTCCTCTGGGCGATCCTCGCAGTGGTGACACCCGGGCGTCTCCTCCCGCCTGATGATGTGCAGGAACCTCCCGAAACATCCGTGTCCGGAGAGGACCTGCGTCAGGCGGTAGGTGAGAGCGCCGTGACGCCTCTCTAGCCACTCCTCAAAGAGGGGTCTTATCGCCGCTATCGTGGCGTGCCCTGCGCTGGGTTGCGATAGTCGCGCCTTCCATTCCACCATGAGACCGCGCCGGAGGTCCGTCCGCTCCGGAGCGATTTGCCGCGGGTGCAGAGTTTCCCCCCGACGTAGTGCCTCCGCGCGCCAGTCATACAGGCGCGCGAGGACTATCGCCTCCAGATCCCATGGTGGCAGTCCGGCAAGGAGGCTTGCTGCCTCGCGCGAGATCGTGCGGTACCCCCGGATCAGCCTTACGGCTACCACCTTTTGGGGCGCGTTCAGGTAGTGTGCGGCACGAAGCCGCAGTGAACGCGCCCATACCGGGGCCCCATATAGGGCCATGGACCGCACGACCCCCGCGTAAAGCCTCCGGCAGGAGGCGTTTGGCCCCCTCAGGTTGGGCAGGAGCCGCCTTAAGGCGGCCCCGGTCCGTTCCAGTTTTGGGGCCAAACTTCGGAAATGCTCGACGAAGTTCCACCGGCTGTCGAGGACGAGACCCAGGTATCTCATCGTCTTCTCGACGCCGATGTGAACCCCTCCTACCATCAGTTGGGATCCCGAAGGTGGCCCGTACCGGGGCCCATGAAAAGACATGGCCTCGGACTTGTGCAATGCCACCTCGAGACCCAACTGCCGGATCCTTTCCACGACTATCGCAACCCCGCGTGTCATCGCGTCGGCCGCCGCCTGATGCGACCTCCCCTGCGCCAGGACCAGCGTGTCGTCAGCGTAGCAAACTACGCTGACGCCATCAGGGAGGTCGGCCCGCAGCACCCAGTCGTAACCGATGTCCCACAGGAGCGGCCCCAGAACCGATCCCTGTGGGACACCGCACGACATCTCTCGCCGGTTCCAGTTCCCGTCACGACCGGGGTAGATGACGGCTCTGTCCGTCAAATACGCCCCGACTATTCGACGGAGGTAAGTCGGCACCCGGTGATACCGGAGTGCCTCCCCTATGCAGCTCCAGGGCAGGGTGTTGAACGCGTTGGCGATGTCGAGTGACACCGCCACGACCACCCCACCCCGGGATACCGCGTCCCCCGTCGTGAGGGCTCTCACGCGCATGATGGCGTCCACCGTCGAGCGCCCCTTGCGGAAGCCAAACTGGCACTCCGCAAGATCCGGCCCCGTCCTCACCAGGTGCCCGACGAGGCGGCCCGCAATCACTCTCTCAAAGAGCTTGCCGACCTCGTCGAGCAGCACTATGGGCCGGTATGCGGACGGAGAGTCCGCAGGGCGCCCTGGCTTCTGAATGAGGACCAGCTTCCCCGTCTTCCAACGGAGTGGAAACTGGCCTCTCTCCATGCATGCGCTTAAGAGCGCCTCCAGTCGAGGCCCGAGAGCCCTCGAGGCCAGGACCCAGGCTTTACCCGGCAAGCCGTCGGGTCCCGGGGCGGTATTTTTGGCCTTCAGCCTGCCTACCGCCGCTCTCAGATCTACCCCGGTCACTTCAGGGGTGTCGTCGTCGTCGTCCGCGTGGTCCGCTTCGGGCACCGCAAGTGGCGGAGCCATAGGCGGGGGAGTATGCTCCCCCCGTGAAGGGAACAGAGCGCTCACCACCTCCTCCACCAGCTGTGGGCGGAGACTCTGCGTCAGCGGGGGGGCCCATGTGCGGAGTTTATTCCGCACCATTCTGTAGGGGCGCCCCCATGGATCTCTGTTCAGAGTCTCCAGCATCTCCTCGCGGGCCATGTCCTTGGCCCGCTGAACAGCCTGTTGGAGGGCGGTCTTCGCCGCTCTGTACCCCTCGTACAACTCCACCTCCGTGGCTTCCGCATCCGGAGGGCGGATGCGGAGCCTGCGGTGCCTGGTGTACCGATGTCGCGCGTCGACGCACGCCTTGCGTAGCGCCCCAACCTCCTGCGACCACCAGTACACCTGACGTCGGGCGCGTCCTGGCCGGACTCGGGGCATTGCCACGTCACAGATCTCGGACATGGCCTCCCGGAACCACTCCGCCTCATCGTCAATGTCATCAGGCCTGTCCGGTGAAAACACCCAGGCCTGCACGATCGAGGCTTCCAGGAGAAGCTCCCGGTCCAGCTGCTTCAGCGCCCACCGTGGACCACTCGGGGCCTGTTGGACCAGCGCGCTAGAGGTCTGGGTGGAGACATCAAACCGGATATACCGATGATCGGAGTATGTCTCCACCTCCTCCATGACGCGCCAGTCAATTACACGTTGTGACAGAGCGGGGCTGGCGAACGAGATGTCCAATACCGACTCGCCCCGCATCCGCACACACGTAGGAACAGAACCCCGATTTAGGACGACCAGGCCTGTTTCCAGAGCCCAGTCCTCCACCATCCTGCCCCGCACATCCGTGCAACGGGAACCCCAGGCCAAATTCTTGGCGTTGAAGTCCCCGAGCACTAGCACGGAGAAGGCGTGGTTTCTGGCGACGACGACACTCAACTCTGTTAAAGAGTTCTGGAACTCGGCGAGAGTTCGGCTCGGAGAGAAGTATACTCCCACTACTACAATCTCTCCGAACCGTGCTGCTACGCACCCCTGTCCCCTCGTGACACCTGCGAGGGACGGGGTACCGGCGGCAGCCGACGAAATTATGGCCACTGAGCCGTTCAGGTCCTCCACCCAGTCATCCCTGGGCGGGACAAAGTACGGCTCAGCGACCACGGCGATGTTAATCGACCACTGCGCCATGCTCTGGAGCAACAGTTCCTGAGCGCAGGCGCAGTGGTTGATGTTCGCCTGGAGAAGGCGTAGTGGAGGAGTTATTACTCCTCCATTTCAGCCCCCCCCCGGGCCCCCTCGGCAGTGGTGGCGGCGGCGGCGGCGGCGGCGGCGGCGGCGGCGGCGGCGGCGGTGGTGGCGGCGGCGGCGGCGGCGGTGGCGGTGGCGGCGACAGTGGCGGCGACGGTGGTGGTGGCGACGACGGCGGAGGGCCTGCCTTTCCTCCTGGCTTCGGCGGGTGGAGCGCAGGACTTGCTCCCCGCCCGGTGATCGGCCGGCTTGCCAGCAGCCGCACATGCGACGCAGTGCGGCGCGGCGTTGCACGAGCCGGCCGTATGTCCGGGCTTGCCGCAGCGGAAGCACAGAGTGCTGCTGTCCTCTAAGGTGCACTGGACGCTCACGTGGTGCCCCACGAGGCATCGATAGCACCTTAGAGGTCTGGGCTCCAGCAGCTTGACCTGCGCTGACACCCAGCCCACCAGGAGCCTTCCGCCCTCCACTATCTTCCTCGCCGCCGTCACGGGACAGCTAACCGTTATGGTTCGCATACCCGTGAAGTCAGGACGTAGGGTGCCCGCCTTCACCTGGTCGGTCAGACACCCGCCCGTCCTGACGACGGCGGCTACCACCTCGGCCCCCGTCACCGAGTCATCCAGGCCCACAATGCGCATATCCGCGCACTTGACGGGCCTGGAGACTCGAGCCTCGTCCGCATTGAGGGACGCCCTTAGCTTTTCAGCCAGGGCGTCAGCGGTGGGGCCACTCGTCGCACCGGGGACCTCCAGCATGCGGGCACCAGTGGCGGTCACCCTATGCCGGAGGCCTCCGGTGATCCCCAGCTCCTGGAGATCCACCGTCGCTCTCGCTTTGGCGAGCACGTCGCCGTAGGTCACCCCCCTCTTGACCGCGTCCGGCTGTAGTGTAATGACTACAGCCGCGGTCTTGGGGGAGCGAAGCCTAGCCGCGACGGCTCGCTCCTTGCGGCGCCTCCTCTGCGCCTTTTTCCTGGCCGCTTTGGCCGCCTTCTTCTTCTCCCCGACCACCTGCCACTCGGCGTTGGTCGTGGGAGATTTGTTTGGGGGAGGCGTAGGCTCTGGGGCCTTCCCCTCCCCAGCCGTTCTGCCCTTTTTCTGGGCTGGCACCGCGGGTTTGGCGGCAGGCGCCAATTTCGCCGGCGCCGAGGTTCCACCAGCAGACGTCGGTTTCGCCGGCGCCGGGGCTCCTCTAGCCGACGCTGGTTTGGCCGGCGCCTGGGCCCGGCCAGACGGCCCGGGTTTAGGGGCGGCCGCGGCCGCGTACGAGGCCACCTTAGGCCCTGGGGCCGTCCTACCCGCCAAGGGGGGGCGCAGAACAATACCCTCCAGGACGGCGAACCGCGCCTGGAAGGTCGCCAGCTCCTGCCGAACCAGGTTCAGGACCTGGTTCTCCACCGGCACGGGCTGGCTTGGTGGTGGGGTGTTCTGCGCTGTGCCGGCCGCTCGCATCCCGGCCAGGTCCGCTCGGAGCTCCTCGTTCTCCTTTCGGAGGAGCTCCATGGCAGCCGTCAAGCGGGCCACCTCCGCCCGCATTTCGGACATGCCGTCCGGCGGAGGCCCGAGGTGGATGGCCTCCGCTGCCGCCAAGATGGAGGCCTTGGCCGAGACTATGGCCCTGTTTTTCGAAGTCTGCAACTTCTTCAGGGCCACGTCCCGGATCGCGGCCTCCACGACCTCCGCGAACCTCTTTTTGCGGTCCGCATCAGGGCCGCTAACCTCCGCCGCCTCGTCACTTGAGGTCTCTGATGCGGACGCGCGACCAGAACCCCCCTCCTTTGCGGGCTCCTCCGCTTTTTCTGCGGCCTCCCGAGCAGTGAGCCCCCTCCCTGCGCCTCGCTCTCGGGCTCCTCCCCGCCTGCTGGTGGGGATTTTTCTGGCCGAAGCCAGCTCCCCGTCAGAGGACGACCCCTGGCCGTCTACTGACCTTGGCCGCTTGCTCTGTGCCTTTCTCTTGGCAGCGGCCGTCTTCTGGTCACGGCGAGGGCTCACTGAGCCTCCCGTGCTCGCTCCTCCAGATGCAGCGTCGGACTCCGACACCGCATCACTCCTCCCTTCGTCTCTTGTGGTTTGGGTTTTTTTTAAAAATTTATCCATTTTGTTCCCACGAGTATAAAACTTTACTGATGCGGACCGCATAAAGACGTTTGCGGCGGTCGTGGAGGCCGCGATCCGGGACGTGGCCGGATCTTGACGATGAGGTGGAGTGGTTCCGGGAGGCCATGTCCGAGATTTGTGACGTGGCAATGCCTCGAGTCCGGCCAGGATGCGCCCGACGTCAGGTGTACTGGTGGTCGCAGGAGGTTGGGCGCTACGCAAGGCGTGCGTCGACGCGCGACACCGGTACACCAGGCACCGCAGGCTCCGCATTCGCCCTCCGGATGCGGAAGCCACGGAGATGGAGCTGTACGAGGGGTACAGAGCGGTGAAGACCGCCCTCCAAGAGGCTGTTCAGCGGGCCAAGGATATGGCCCACGAGGAGATGCTGGAGACTCTGAACAGAGATCCATGGGGGCGCCCCTACAGAATGGTGCGGAATAAACTCCGCACATGGGCCCCCCCGCTGACGCAGAGTCTCCGCCCACAGCTGGTGGAGGAGGTGGTGAGCGCTCTGTTCCCTTCACGGGGGGTGCATACTCCCCCGCCTATGGCTCCACCACTTGCGGTGCCCGAAGCGGACCACGCGGACGACGACGACGACACCCCTGAAGTGACCGGGGTAGATCTGAGAGCGGCGGTAGGCAGGCTGAAGGCCAAAAATACCGCCCCGGGACCCGACGGCTTGCCGGGTAAAGCCTGGGTCCTGGCCTCGAGGGTTCTCGGGCCTCGACTGGAGGCGCTCTTAAGCGTATGCATGGACAGAGGCCAGTTTCCACTCCGTTGGAAGACGGGGAAGCTGGTCCTCATTCAGAAGCCAGGGCGCCCTGCGGACTCTCCGTCCGCATACCGGCCCATAGTGCTGCTCGACGAGGTCGGCAAGCTCTTTGAGAGAGTGATCGCGGGCCGCCTCTTCGGGCACCTGGTGAGGACGGGGCCGGATCTTGCGGAGTGCCAGTTTGGCTTCCGCAAGGGGCGCTCGGCGGAGGACGCCATCATGCGCGTGAGAGCCCTCACGACGGGGGACGCGGTGTCCCGGGGTGGGGTGGTCGTGGCGGTGTCACTCGACATCGCCAACGCGTTCAACACCCTGCCCTGGAGATGCATAGGGGAGGCACTCCGGTATCACCGGGTGCCGACTTACCTCCGTCGAATAGTCGGGGCGTATTTGACGGACAGAGCCGTCATCTACCCCGCGACGGGAATTGGAACCGGCGAGAGATGTCGTGCGGTGTCCCACAGGGATCGGTTCTGGGGCCGCTCCTGTGGGACATCGGTTACGACTGGGTGCTGCGGGCCGACCTCCCTGATGGCGTCAGCGTAGTTTGCTACGCTGACGACACGCTGGTCCTGGCGCAGGGGAGGTCGCATCAGGCGGCGGCCGACGCGATGACACGCGGGGTTGCGATAGTCGTAGAAAGGATCCGGCAGTTGGGTCTCGAGGTGGCATTGCACAAGTCCGAGGCCATGTCTTTTCATGGGCCCCGGTACGGACCACCTTCGGGATCCCAACTGATGGTAGGAGGGTTTCACATCGGCGTCGAGAATACGATGAGATACCTGGGTCTCGTCCTCGACAGCCGGTGGAACTTCGTCGAGCATTTCCGACGTTTGGCCCCCAAACTGGAACGGACCGGGGCCGCCTTAAAGCGGCTCCTGCCCAACCTGAGGGGGCCAAACGCCTCCTGCCGGAGGCTTTACGCAGGTGTCGTGCGGTCCATGGCCCTATATGGGGCCCCGGTGTGGGCGCGTTCACTGCGGCTTCGAGCCGCACACTATCTGAACGCGCCCCAAAAGGTGGTTGCCGTAAGGCTTATAAGGGGGTACCGCACGATCTCGGGCGAGGCAGCAAGCCTCCTTGTCGGACTGCCACCATGGGATCTGGAGGCGATAGTCTTCGCGCGCCTGTTTGACTGGTGCGCGGAGGCACTACGTCGGGGGGAAACTCCGCACCCGCGGCAAATCGCGGCGGAGCGGACGGACCTCCGGCGCGATCTCATGGTGGAATGGAAGGCGCGACTATCGCAACCCAGCGCAGGGCACGCCACGATAGCGGCGATAAGACCCCTCTTTGAGGAGTGGCTAGAGAGGCGTCACGGCGCTCTCACCTACCGCCTGACGCAGGTCCTCTCCGGACACGGATGTTTCGGGAGGTTCCTGCACATCATCAGGCGGGAGGAGACGCCCGGGTGTCACCACTGCAAGGATCGCCCAGAGGATACGGTGGAGCATACGGTGGAGGTCTGCCCCGCTTGGGCAGAGCACCGCCGTGTCCTCGTAGAGGCGATCGGCAGCGGCGGCGACCTCTCGCGTCCGGCCCTGGTGCAAGCCATGGTCCGGGGCGAGAGGGAGTGGGAGGCGGTCACCTCCTTCTGCGAAGCAGTCATGCTAGCGAAGGAGGTGGCGGGATGGGCGAGGGAGAGATCCTCACGCCTCAGCCGCCGAGGGCGACGCTCCGGGCGTCGGGAGCCGCGTGACGACTCCCGGCCACCATAGGCGCGGGCCTGCGGGCGGAGAGCAATGGGTAGCTCTCCGTCCAATCAGGACCAGGCCCGTGCCGGACGGCGTGTTTGTGTTCCACGCGCGCCTCAAAGAGATGTCAGCGTAGTTGACGGGGCCCGACAGGGCCGAAGCCTGCCGGGGTAGCGGGATCGTCCGAAAGAGTTACCGCTGCCCTGGTACATAAAGAAGGAACACGGGTGGGTTTTAGTCAGTAAGAGTCTGACACTCCCTTCTGCTCCACCCAGAGCGGGAGGGGTCATTTGATGATTTCCCACGCTCAAAAAAAAAAAAAAAAAAGGGGGCACATAGTTTGTCCTTATTTCTAGTGTTAACACTGTGAATATCACAGTTTTAGTGTACACGTGTAAATTTTGCCTAATATATAAGATGTTGCCGAAGATGAATTTTGATACAACCGTGAGAATACCAATATCCTTAAAAAAATCTTAAAGAAACTTTGGCACCTAGCTGGTAAATTGCTCGAACAGCTCGTTTTTGTTTTGTTTATTTATTTTTATTTTACCATTTATGTACACACATAATATAAACAGACAAGAAAAAACAGAACAGAAAAAATAGGTACAGAGGTGATGCTTATTTCACAAGAAATCTCTTGCAGCACACCCAAGACTGGACAATAAATACAGAGATGTAGACAGCGTGTGAAATAGTAAAAAACAATTCACTTAAAAAACTAAACAAAAATTACGAGAATATACTAACATACATACAAATAAACATACATACATACTTCTAAAATAAATATCACTAGAATGATAATAATTATATCATACTCAAAATAATAAATACATACCAACTATGATGAAGTGGACAGATAGTGTTCTTTTACTCTTCTTTTAAAAACTGCAACAGTTTGGCAGTCCCTAATGTCAGGCGGTAGAGAATTCCACACCCGCACCGCGTGCACTGTGAAGGAGTAGGAGTAGAAGTCAGTGGAGTGGGGAGGGGACTTGAGAAGGTTTTTAAGATGCGACCTGCAAGATGCATCAGAAGAACGGGCGTAGGAAAAACGCTCCCATAGATAGGATGGTGTTTCAGGATTGTGAAGGAGATTGAACATCAGACACAATATCCGTGAGTTCCTACGAAGGACAAATATATTTTGTATATCGGCGGCCTTGCCCCACAGCAGAATACCGTAGGACATAACGCTGTGAAAATAACTAAAATAGACTAAACAAGCTGTATCAATGTTAGTGTATTGTCTTACTTTCCTGATGGCGTAGGCAGCTGAACTGAGCTTTTCTGCTAGACTTGAAATATGAGGTCCCATTGAGGTTTGACATCTACTGTTAGTTCTAGTAAAATTGCCGAGCCTACAGTTTAAAGCACCTCTTTATCTAAGACGATGTTGGGTCCTAGATTTAGAACATTCAGTGAGGCGAA
Organism: Apamea epomidion; assembly: GCA_947507525.1. Taxonomy (NCBI): domain Eukaryota; kingdom Metazoa; phylum Arthropoda; class Insecta; order Lepidoptera; family Noctuidae; genus Apamea; species Apamea epomidion. Next base: position 6,622,682 of record OX382238.1, on the reverse strand, counting down.
CTTTACACATTTCGTTTTCTTGGCATTGAGAACTTTAGATGGAATGGTAAATCATTGTATACTAAGAACAAGAAGGGACCCAGTATTGAGTCTTGCGGTACACCTAAGTGAACTGGTAGCCCGGAAGATTTCACACCATTAACATCTACACAGCGGACCCTATTATGTAAATAAGAAATTATTACGTTGAGAGCTTCGTTTTGGACACCGTAATAACGTAGTTTACGCAAAAGCGTGTGCACGCAATGAAAGGTCAATATGTTAAAAATATTAACTATAATTTTTTGTGAGTATTTTCTATTTTAATAAAAAATAATTTTATTGTATGTAACTAACTATTTAACAGGAGGTACTAAATAAAATGAATAACTAACTATACAAATAAATACAAAAACAAAAGGACACTTAGGGCCGATTGTTCCAGTAATATAGTAATTTTGGACTGGTAAAACTGAGACGAATCCCGCGGTGCACGCTTCTATCGTTATATGAGTTTATTCATCAACGTTGCATAAAGTTAAAAGACGTTTAAACGTCAAAAATATATGGCTAAACAGTCAGATATTCGGGCTTTTGACGACCCGTAACGACTGTCAAAGATCCACGAATGACAGCCGGGACCAACGGTTTAACGTGCTTTCCGAGGCACGGAGGGTCTTGGTATGTATAAATGGTTACCCATCCACGGACCAACCGCGGCAAGCGTAACTTAACCAGATTAATCGACCCGTACAGCTGTTATTACTAAGCCACAAGCCCCTCATGTCATACGAAGAAATAAGAGAAATTATCATCGTCGTGCAGAGGCGTATTTCTGTACACCCACGTATTAATTGTTGAAGATACACCCCCACACTACGTCAGAGACGGTAATTCTGTTCCGATGTGGTTTCAACGTATTAACTTACATATTGCTATTTTGGTAAATAGCTAATTATAGGAGTCGGATTGAGTCTGAAAATAGTCTGGTATACCAATGAAAATATTTAGGCTAATATGGGCGTGCAAACTCCTTGGTATAGTGTTTAAGGTACCTATTATTTACTATCATAATCAGTTTGTTTGTTTTCAGGCTGGCAGTTATGCATCTTGCAATTATTTCAAGGGAAATGGAGGGGAATGGAATGTTATATGAAGGGGAATGGATATATAGGATGAAATTGAAAACTTGCGCCAACTCGAAGTGGGAGGTGCAGTAACTGTTACATAATGATTATTTATGTATATCATTATCATATTTCACAAATCTTCTTTAAAAAAAAGTGTATTTTTTGACTTAGTTAGTGCAAACTAAAATATTTAATTATTAATTTCACACTGTATATTTAATTGAAATAAATAACATCTGTGATTTATTCATTGTCGCAACAAAAAAAAAAAATTCAAAAAAAGCAATTGTAATCCTCGAAGGGTGAAAAACCACTGTTTATTCGCCGTGTGTGGTCACTATGGAAGCTTGTTGACAGACAGGTTTTTTCTACAGCGCGGTTTATACGCCGTACTGTAAAGAAACGGTGCCATGTACAAAGCCCCTTTTTTTTTTTTTGAGGATGGGAAATCATCAAATGACCCCCCCTCCCGCACTGGGTGGAGCAGAAGGGAGTGTCAGACTCTTACTGACTAAAACCCACCCGTGTTCCTTCCTTAGCCCTTTATGTACCAGGGCAACGGTAACCCTTTCGGACGATCCCGCTACCTCGGCAGGCTTCGGCCCTGTCGGGCCCCGTCAACTGCGCTGACATCTCTTTGAGGCGCGCGTGGAACACATACGCGCCGTCCGGCACGGGCCTGGTCCTGATTGGACGGAGAGCTACCCATTGCTCTCCGCCCGCAGGCCCGCGCCTACGGTGGCCGGGAGTCGTCACGCGGCTCCCGACATGTACAAAGACCCTAACGCAGAGATCACTTATATTTCTTCAGTTATCTAAATGCACAATGATTGTACTCGCGCTTTAAATACTTACCCTTAAAGTGCATCGATCTACATGGTCTTCAATGATCTGACCAAGATTATGTCTGGATTTAAAAGAGACTGTAACCTCTGCTTTTGATTCGGCTTTTCTTCTCAGAGTAGTCAGATAGGAAACGCTGACCTCATCTAGCTTATAAAATATGATTGACGTGCAAACGTGTTTGTGGAAACCCACTTACAGAAATAAAATCATTTATTATTTATAATGCAAGGACTACCATTTGGTATTTGGTGACCTGGCGAAATGTAAATAAACCTCCCTCTTCCCCTTCGAGAATTTATTAATTTACCTTCCAGGTTGCCATGGAAACGCATGAAAATATGATTATCTCTTAAAACATGAATTATGGTGGTCTGTGGGGAATGATATTCTGAGGTTCCCGGATGTTTCAGATAATGATGACGAATTACATCTTTTAATGTTTTTACACATTTTACTTTAATACAATTTAGAGCGCTTCAAACCGAAAGATATTTTATTATTCTGAGTGTCTAATACCTACTACATTTTGTTCAATTATAGTGATTGTAATTTATCTGCAATAACATAATTGATTTGAATTGAATTAAATATCGATACAATCACGTGTATGGAGTTTCGTTAGCCAATTTAATTAACGCTTTGTAATGCTATCAGATTGCTGATACTACCTATTTAAATATTCCAGATAGAAAAAATGCCAGAAGAATTTGAAACCAAATTCATTAGTATTTTAATGTTCCGTAAAATCCATTTTCTTAATTGTAGCTAGTTAAATCTTTCAAAAATGTTCATTCAATCCGCGCTGCCCCATTGATTTTAAGTTATTCGCTGCGGGATTAAATGATGGGTCTCTATTAACACTGTTCTTTTTGGTTTGCGTAAATGTTTTCTTGTTGTCAGAAGGTTGGATGAGGTTGGAGATTGAATTCATTTCTTTAACTTGATAAATGACAAATTATTTTTTCTGTAAGTGGATTTGTACAAACACTTTTACATATCAATCATATTTTTTACTTGTTGAATAATATACATTTTATACTTGTGCAATAACATGATTATTTTATTGAGCCAATATTTGATCAATAAGTGCCCAGCCATAAATAATATTACCATTTTTACAAAGTCTTTTGTAAAAAAAACATAATTATTATGTAGGAGTAATAATAATAACTTTTTAAATCGCTGCTCGACGCTTTCACGAGACGAAAAATCCTGCAATTTTCCCCCGTTCCGTGGATTCGTTTACAACTACGAGTAAACATCTTACAAAATAAATATTTTGTGTCCTGTGTGTATAATCAACCTATAATGCTCCCACTGCTAGGCCACAGGCCTCCACCCTTCGAGGGGGAGCGGGCTAATAATCACGTAGAGGTAGATTTCACATGTCTTCGAATTTTTGGTCCAGTTTCCTCGCGATATTTTCCTTCATCGTTTTGAAAGCAGTGGTGATAAAATTATTTACACAAAGTAAAGCCTGTGGTAAAGCGCCTGTGTGGGATCGAACTGTCAACCTACAACTCCTAAATCGGGGCCATTGCCACTGGGCCGCCACACGTAGCAAAGCAGCAAATTTCTGCCACTGCGAGACCCGACATCTTCGTGTCATCAATTCTGCTGCATCATGTCCCCAGCGACCCCTAACTAATTTGATTGTCTGTGTTAAAGGGACATGAACTTTCCGTAAATTATACTCTCGACCATTAAATATTAATAAGCGTCTATACTCTATAGGTATTTCAAAGGCAAGCAGGAAAAGTCAAACTGGGTTGAGTTACTTTGATCAAATTTGAGAGGGTTATTTCAGGGTTGATATATTTTATGTAGTTTTAGGACCCTCTTGTTTTTCATTTTATCGAAAATGGTATCGATTGCTGTGATTTTCTTTGTGACTTCGGTATATTTTACAAAACATTTTAATCAGTCACAAAATTACTTTAGTAATAATGTATTTATATACCTATTCCTTCCACAATAAATTCTTTAAATGATGGCGAAATCGCATCAAAATTCGTTGTGTAGTTTAAAAGAACAAAGCGGTCACACAAACAGACACGAAAAAATACATTAATTTATAATATGTATAGAGGTATGAGGAACAGGGTGTAAAGTTCACTCATCCTCCATAAAAAAGGGAGAATACTCCAACCAGACGAGTGTGGTTTCTGGTGGGCAACTGCCCGATGATCCACGTCGGGCCGTTGTATATATGCCAGGTTCGCGCTAAACTCTGCTTGCGAGATGCAGGATTTTGCGTTACGTCAGTATGATGCGTAGCTCGCATGTGGCGGTGTAGATACCGCTACAGAAGTGTTTTTTTTTTTTTAATATCTATTCAGATACTGTTGGTACTTGTCAAATAAATCACAGGTGATAAGCGTAACAGTATATATCTACATTAAGTAGGTATCAAACTCTACTGACTGGAACAACAATTTCTAAGTACAATGATTGCCTTTCATTCGAATTTATCATTAAAATATTCATCGCATCAGTGACCTCGAAACTTTCTAGATTCAAAAACCGAAACTTTGAATCGAATCTTGGGACCAAAACAAATTCTGATTCGCCCCGATTACTGGCCAACCAGCCAACTTTGTTTCGTCTCACTGGGTCCAAATAGACCCAAAATTATTTTGATACTGATAGTGATAGCACAAAATAAATAGTTACAGAAGGTTCGGTTTCATAAACTGAGCGAAAACAGACTAACTTTTGAAGGAGATCAGCCATATTGGGCACATATACATATATATTACCTATGTTTTTCGCACTTTGAGTTTTGGCCCCAACTCTGTATGAAACGTGACTGGACTGCTTTCTCTTTTTGGTTTTATTGGTGGAATACTAGGCTTTTGATTGCCCCGTTGGTCTTGTGGTCTCAACCGCATCTGCTCAGCGTAGGGTCCTGGGTTCGATCTCTAGGTCGGGCAAAGAGTAATTGGGTTTTAGGAATTTCTTAGTAACAGCCTAGAGTTTGGAAGTTGGCGGTGAGATATCCCCGTGCCTCGGAAAACACGTTAAGCCGTTGGTCCTGCACCTGACCTTCCTCCGGTCGTGTCGGATTGCCGTCCCATTGGACTATGATAGTGAGGGAAAAGAGAGTGCACCTGTGTATTCGCACACACTTGTCTTGTACACTATAATATCTCCCGCACCAAAGGCTAGTCTCAGCTGAGATTGGCCACCATGGCCGAAATATAGTCTAGAGGACTATTATCATTATCATTTCCTAAAGTGCGTCTTATTTATCCAGAATGAAAAAAAAAAAACTATAAAAATCTATCTCTAATAAAAAATATATTTCTTTTCTTTTTCTTTTGTATCTCTTCTCTGGTCAAATGACAGTCGTTCACTGTACGTGAAGCGTTTCTATGTGTGTGTGCGTTTCCACTCGTTGTATGGATCTGGCCTTCTGTGCCTATCTATTTGTACTGAAACTGATATTCCCTGTGGTATCCAGGTAAAAGTTACCGTATTATGAAAATTCTCCTGTGATTGTTGTTCGTCGAAGCGGAATGTGATTTCACACTGACCGACTTCCAACTGCCAAAGATTCCAGAACTTTCCTGTTTGAATGACCGACGTTTTGGTCGTGACGTCGTCACAATGTCTCAGCGGGCGGTCAAACTTATGGGGTTGGGGACCGTTCTTCACACCGTTATCAGGATAGGAGGACAGAATACGAAATCCCCTTTGTTTTCTGTCATCCCGTTCATTATTATATTTACAGATAATTAAAAGGTTTCAATTTCGATTTTCATCTTTTTACACGAATAAATGTTGGTTTATCACAGTATTTTGTAAATGGCGAGACCAAAATTAATCCGTACCAAGAGAGGCAAAAGTTATATCGGTATGTCTGCTAATCGCAGCTAAACTATCAGACCAATTTGGTTGAACTTTGACGAAGATCGCACTTGATACTTGGAGGGGAATAAAACTTGACATCTCAGAAAATTAAGACCCTTTAGAAATCTCGACAAGGGTTTGTTATTAAAAATGAAGAAAAAAATTTAATAAACGGATAAAAAAGTTTTTTTAACCAGTACCGTGTATAAGACGTAATGTTTGAAAAGGTTTCCTTAGATTATAAATCTAACTTACCCAGTGACCCACTGAAATAAATTACGTAAATGTTACATTCACCGCAGTTTGTATGCCACATATTGTGCCGACTTACTTACAAAACGTTCACCTAAAAACTCAGTAGGATTTAATATTGAGTTGCATGTAACTAAATGACTTGTAGCCCATTGGCATCTCTATTCTTTAAGACATAATTATAAGTTTTTACGAAAGCGTAGTGAGAAATAATTATGATTTTGAAGCAACAGCCAAACTAAAAATATTTTGAACTGAAAACAATTTGACTGCCTTGAAACAGTTTTTATTTAGAGCAACCAAACAAATCCTCCGTATACGCCCACTGCGTGCTACGCATGAGCTACGCCGTAGCTTCGTAGCGCGTAGCAAAATGTGCGAACCGTACGAATTGTTACCGATTGTGCATTCACTAAGCCAAGTCTTAGGCTGCTTTTCCATCAGAGATGGGCTATGCAGCTATGCTGCGAGGATGTGAAAGCTAAGCTACGAAACTATACGATAATTTCCACTAATGCTAAGCTGTGTAGCGGAGCGAGTAAGATGTGCTATGAAGAGGCTCCGCCGCGAGGTAGCCGTGCGGGGAAGATGCGCAGCTCGAGCTATGCGATGCATCGATGGTAAGGAAGGCACGGGGAGTACTCTGCTCTGCACATAGCCACACCACTCGCGACCATCCATAGCATGCATCCATAGCATGCATCCATAGCACGCATCCATAGCACGCATCCATAGCACACATCCATGGCACGCATCCTTCTATATAAAGAAAATATCTTAGTTGAATCCGTTTCCACCAGTGTTAAGCTATGTGCACCAATGAATATGATTGGTGGATATCAAACGCATCCATAGCAACGTAGGATAGCACATCTTTGGTGGAAAAACACCCTAACGCATAGATGGAATAAAAGTGACTGAAGGACTATACATTTTATAAACACAAACGCAGAACACCGATTTCAACGGCACTTGACCGAACGGCACCTAATCTTCATTATGTAGCGTAATTTTAGACCGGTCTATATCACGTCGGGGTCACCAGTATGGAGGCATGAGGAACAGGGTGTAAAGTTTACTCAAACTCCATAGAAAAGGGAGGATCCTCCGACCAGACGGGTGTTGTGTCTGGCGGGCAAATGCCCGACGGTTGACGTTGGGAAGTTTGTATGTAGGTATGCTAGTTGCGCGGTAAACTCTGCTTGCGAGATGCAGGATTTGTGTGACGTCAGTATGACGCGTTGTTCACATGTGGCGTTGTAGGTACCGCTACACTAGAAAAAAATATATATTGTTTCATAAATATACAACAATTTCTATAATATGGTGATACACTCTATGACACTTAATTCTATGGTCAGATTATGAAAATCTGTTTCAGAACTAAATATAAAACATCTGTATTTCAGATATTAGCGTTTTTCCCTTGTTCTAGGCGTCACTTTGCCAGAAAGATGTACCATGTAGGTACACACTTCTAATCCCCTAAAGTTTAGGTTAACACCAGTAATTTCAGTGTAGTTTAAAGTTGTATATAAGCATGGAACAAACCAGCTTAAGGCAAGCTTAAGGAAGGCTATATTAGGTGGGAATATATTAGGTTTAGTAAGTTACGAAGACATTCAGATGAAATATAATTAGATAGAGGTTCAGAGAGCAGAGCCCAGTGTTAACGGCCGACTTATGAGTTGTAGGTCGTTGGTTCGAACCCAGGCAGGCGCTTTACTTTGTGTAAATAATTTCATCACCACTGCTCTCAAAACGGTGAAGGAAAACATCGTGAGGAAACTGGCATGTCCTAGAACCAACCACCTGTGTCCCATCAGTGGGAACATTATAGGCTGATTGTGCTAGATAGAGATTACAGACGGAAACGATTCTGTTTTCTTGTAATAAAAATAAAACCGGACAAGTGGCAGTAGGAATTGCGCTCTGAGGGTTCCATTTCGAAGCTGTGCCAAGCAGACCCGGCTACACCCATGTGTGATGAAAGTATGGACGCCTGCACTAATAATTGATGCAACCTGACACATAGCCGTGTTACTTGTCAAGAGTATAAGGTAAGGCTCCTTGTTCTATCTATCATCTCTATAGCCTGTCCATTAGGTTAACCGTTTTTTGACAGCTGTCTTAGAACGTACATATTATTCTAGATTACGTAAAAGTTAGGTAAAATGCGCATTTTAAAGTTAACTGTAAAATGCGTTCGAGTCGAAATTGACATTAGACATTTAAAAACGTATGCTTCGCGCTAATTGAGTCTAAATTAAGATATAGCATACAATTATGGGGGAACAGTTATAATTATAACTGCCAAAGAGCTTTTGTCCTTCAAAAAAGAGCTATACGTATTATTGTCCGAATTTCACAAACAGGGAGTTGTCCACATTTCTTAGATTAAAACATGTTTACAGCACCCAGTCTCTACGTTCTAGTCCTTCTGACTTATCTTATAAAGTACATACGTGAATATGAGACAGAAGAGGAATTACTGGTTAGAGAAGCCACATGTAGGAAGGAGTTGAGAAATAAGATTAATCCTCACTTCAACATTGTGAAAGACAGTTCACAATATCAAGCAGTACAATTATTCAATAAGTTACCAGTACACTTAAAAAGCTTGATCTATACATCTGCATTTAAGACAACGCTTCAAGCATTCCTACTAGATAAGTGTATCTACTCTGTTGACGACATGTAATATTATGATCATGCGTTTTCTCCTGTCAATTTAAGTTATGTTACTAGAGCCGACTGAAATTATTGTTTTACGAACGATATGGACATTATTTTTAAATGACAAGTGTAGTATTATTAATTTAAGCTGACATTGAACTATTTATTTTTATTGTAATTTTTAAATGTTTTCTATTTCTAATCTTAAATTCTTACTGAGTTGACATTGAAAATTTTATTGTAGGTAATTTTAGTTGAGTCATGATTGAGTTGTGTTGTTAATAATGTGTTACTTGTACTATGAATGTTATTTTTTTCTAAAATGTTATTTTTTTGAACAATTTCAAACACTATATAAATTGTTTGTGAATAAATAAAAGTAATAAAATAAATATATAAACTGCCTTATCTTATTGAATTATCTTATTTATGGCTTCTTACATACATTATAATACCGTACGTGTATCAATCAATGTATTGTGTGTTGCTGCAATCACTAGTTCCATCTGTCAAAAAACGGTTTATTAACCTTACCGCTATATTTGTAATATAATCTACTAATATAAGTTAGTTATAAAAGGTTAATTGCGCTTGTTTTCTTTTCTTCAATGTGACACGGCCGATGAATTTCCAATTCCGAATTGAAGAACGAATTATCAGCCTTATTCATAAAAATCACGCTAATCACTCATTAGCTACTGTTTAGCTAACCATTTATTTAGCTCTTAATCAATGCTTAACTTTTCTTTATTCATAAACGCTAGTTAGCAGGTGATTAGTAGTGAAACGAAATAGAGGTGAAATTATGCGTTCGGCACAGATTATTAATCAAAATAGTTGACTAAAAAGAGGAATTTTTAGAATAAACTTGCCAAAACTACGATTTTTTATCTGTCGTGACGTTGGCAGATAAAAGTCAGAAATTTCATCGGATAATTTGAATATGAATAAAATAATGTAATATGTTTAAATCATTGTGTTTGCGATGGTAGCAATGACAATAATAAGCTCCAATAATTGGAGTAAACGGGAAAAGGTATTTATCTCTGAATTTATATCTACTTACCAATATAAACTCATCAAATTAATGTTACAGCAGTAGCCGATAGCTATGTATTTTCATGCTCTTTATGCTTGTTAACATGAATTTACTCTTTTAGATATGTAAGTACCTACGTACTTGTGTCTATATTATATTACTTCCTACTGCTTTCGTAACGGGGTTTCGGTGTCTTTTGGTAATAATTATTATACTTGTTTACAGATACAAGTTTGACTGTTGCCATGAAAGCCACTATTAATACCTAGCACCAATGCACCAATTCAACCTCGCAAAGACGGCGATGGAGAAGACCTTACTACGTGAAAAGGATGAGGAATGAGAGTGGCATGAGTAAAGAATGGCACCCATGTCTTTGGAGGAAGAGTATTGGAAAACAAAAACAATGAATATAGAGCAAAAATGTAGCTTTGTTACGTATCAAAATAAATTATTTCTACAAAATGTCTCTTATCATTTGTGTGTGACTGCCACGACGTGGCTTTTCTTTAGTTCTGTACCATAGAACTGGCGTCATAAGATAACACATGGGCACATGGCATAACGCATTCTCTTCAAACCTACTGAGCCACCTCATTGAGCGTTCCCTTTAAATCCTTTCATCATATGTACTCGGAATGAAGAATATGCATTATGTAATCATTCTCGTGGCGGTTTTGTATGAGGTTTGTAGGTCTTCCTTCTTTTACTTCCCTCCGACGTTTCAAAATTATTTGAATCTGCTACGTCGTTTTGGAAATCCAGTAAATGATTGTCAAATCCATATTTACGCACTACTCGATACTAACGAAACTGAACAAAATAACCTCGAAGTGCAATGATCCGATCAGCTGACTCAAATAAAATCCGCCATGTTGCCTCTTAGCAGTGGTCCGGTGGTGTTTAATTTTGACAGCTACTAATCAATTGCTTAGCATCCTCTTAGCGCTAAATAGCTATTATGAATAAGAATTTTGCTAATCAGTTGCTTAGCAATTGATTAAAGTTTTATGAATAAGACTGTTTTATTTGTAGTTGAAAAACATTCTCTCCCATACATTTCAACACAAAATGTAAGTTTGTACGCACAATAGGCTCTGCGTTGATGAATGAGTCAGTATTTATCTTTGTTTATTGAAGATTGTATAGAGAAGATACTGATTATGTAAATTGAACAATGACAAACAAGACTCGGTACCTACCGAAACACAATAAGTTCCTAGCCTAACCCGCGACCGGGTTAGCATTTCGGGTCAGGTTCGGAATAAACCATATTTAGGGCTGATTTTACCAAAGTCTTACTTACGGTTGATTTTTCAATCGACCGATAATTTTTATTCGTGGAATTTCGTATGGAAGAACTGTCAAAAAAAAACAAACAACATCAAATAAATACTTTTTCTTTCTATCTTTTCTTTTTTTCTAAAATTCAAAGTTATTCCTCCGATATCTGGCATTGAAAAAATCAGCCCTTAATATTTTATTTTATGTGTTTGATATCTTTTATCCCTGGAATAAAATTGACATCTGAACAGTGAAGTTCTAGTACGGAAAAACTGTAAAAAAAATTAATTTATTCTGAGGTTAAGACTTATTCTAGGTAAAAAAGTTTGATTAAATTCGCTCTTAATAAAATTAGAATCACAATAAGATCCCTAAAAAATGTTGTTTATACATATATACTACAGGGACTTAGACACAAGACAACAATGAACGACTTATTAATGTGAAACTACTAAACAGCTACTATCTTATAACGAGTCAGGTCAACTACGGCCATTCAAAAATTGCCATCGCGGACGGTATTTCACGTCCACACGGCGGGATATTGGTAAAGTTTTCAACTAGCAATAATCGCACCTCGGATTAACCTCATTGGTTACGATATTACCTCTGCGCAAAGTTACCCAACCAAACGACGAGCATCAAACGATAGCACGAGCTAACTCGATCCCATCGCCATCTACGCGCACATTCGATCCTAATTCAGTTGGTGAGAAATTCAAAAGGTACAACTTGGTAAGATGCTTGATCACGAAGACTTTAGTGTATTTTTAATGAGAAATAACATTCTGATACATTCTTATTTCTTTTTAACTAAAGTAAGTAAGAAAATGTGGCACAAAGCTGCCCCCGGCTTCACCCCTGTGACACGGCCTATGAATTTCCAATTCCGAATTGAAGTACGTCCGTACTTAACTTTGTAGTTGAAAAACATGCTCTCCCATACATTTCAACTGCAAATGTAAGTTGGTACGCACAATATTGATAGATTTACCATGTTGTTTAAGACAATAGTCAGCTTATAGCTTTTCCTGTAATCTGTGTTTTAAGATTTTTTTTTTAATTGTATACCCTGAAAAATCATTATTTAACGCGAGGCACGACACGAGGTTTTTTCACGAAATCAAAAGGTGTGTAAATGATAATTATTATTAAAACACTGCGAAATTATTGTTTTTGTTTTTCAACGGTAATATTTTTTTTTAATATATTTGACTTCATGAACGTTGATTTCAGTTAACAAATTAAAATAACAAGTCAATAAAACGCTATCCTCCTACCGTAATTTGTTATCAAAATTCTGTGAAAATCCGATTATTATACACAAGTACTTAATCCTTTTCACACTAATGACCACTTAGCTATAAATCGGGGTGAGAGCCTGGTGATCCATCGCACAGGGGTATCCTAGTATGGATACTCAGAAATGATCATATTTTCTGCATTTTTGTCAAAACACTATAATTCTTGTCTCTATGTGAACCTTTGTGAAGAGAAAAACATATGTATAGACTAGCTGCGCATGGATGGATGGATGGATGGATGTTTGTTACTCTTTCACGCAAAAACTACTGAATGGATTTGGGTGAAATTTGCCACCCAGATTGTTTATAACCAGGATTAACACATAGGATACTTTTTATCTCGATATTCCCACGGGATCGAAACTTATGCGGGTGAAACCGCGGGACGCAGCAAGTATAATATAAAGACGCTTTCAAATTTCCGTCCACGGTAACGATTTAACGTGCATGTATTCCCATACATTTTATATTTCTAACGTCCACGATAGTATCGTGACGTTAGAAATAATAAAAGGGCAGATGAATACAAAAAAATCTGTCAAAATTATTTTTACCATAATTGCCTACAAATTGTGTGAGATTGCATCGCTTTAATTCACAGTGTATTTTCAGAGTGCTCCCACTTCAATGAAATTTTGCGACACCCAAAATTTAAATTTACATTATTACAGCAACTTTAATTACCATACAACAATAGGTGTAGAAATTACGTAATTACAAAATAGAATAGGGACGTCAAGACAGTGGTTTGGGACATATGGGGTCGTATTGTGTTTCGAAAATATTGTGGGGTCTTTCATGTGATATAATTGCTACGTAGGTATGTGAGGCCTTTGTACTGCGGTTTTAACTGCCCCGAACTGGTCTCGTGGTCGCAAGCGCGACGTCCTGGTTTCGATTCCCAGGTCGGGCAAAATGTTATTGGGTTTTTGAAATGAAAACTTCTTTAGCGGCGTTGTGCACTTTTTTTGTGATGGGTAAAAAAATGTTAAACTCGCGTCAGGACACGTGACCTGATTGAAAATTCGTAAGACGGAGGGAGAGTAGACCGCATTCCAAAATATCAAAAATGCACAACGTTAATATTCAAGTTTTCACTTCTGCCGGCACTCCCGGAGTGCAACCCGTTTTTTCTATTAGGAAACCCTAGGGTGTGATACCCCCGTGCCTCGGAAAGCAAGTCCTGCATCTGATCTTTCTCCGGTGGTGTCGGATTGCCGTCCGATCAGACAATGAGAGTGAGGGAAAATGGAGTGCACCTATGTCTGTGCAAACATTTGTGGACTATAATATCTCCCGTACTACAGGCTAGTCTCTGTTGAGATTGGCCGCCGTGGCCGGAACACGGCCTAGAGGACTATTATTACTGCGATTTAGATGTAAACTGTAGACTTTCTTTTCTCTAACTTATCATAGACGAGTTTCACGAGAAATTGCTTTTGAATTTTGAGCAAATGAGGTATTTATGGTCGAGACTGTACCATATTTTTTGCTTTAATTCAAAGTTGAAAAGACCCTAGAAAAAAACAGGGAGAAAATAAATTTCAACCTTGTAACCATAACATAAAAATATCACCACATCACAAAGAATGAAATGTAACATTTTCAAAACATTGCTCATAACAAAACTAGGTATCTAACCCCGGATTCCTCTGGTTAAAATACCGCTGTGTTTATTTTTTCTTCGCGGGTTAACCCTTCAAAAGTGTTATGGCCCCGCCATATTCTAAAAAGACAGTTAGTTACAATAAATTATGTGAGGGGAGCGGAACTTTTTTGGTTATGCCAGCGAATAATATTTTGTGTTCGTGTGGCCGTGGCTAAGTAATAACAGCCTCGCGGTAGGTGGATCAGGTCAAGCTAGGCTAACCGCGGTTGGTCCGTGGATGGGTGAACATCTTTACATATCAAGATCCTTAGAAACCAGAGGTTTATTCGTTTATTCTACGTCAACAACGTAACTTGTGTAAGCCCACCTAAAGTTGAGCATCGGTCTGTTAAACTACTACATCCCGTGGGTCCTATCCACCTGTGGCATTCCACCCGCGCCATTTCATTGCACTCTCCATCTAGAGATAACGAAGCTCTTATGCCTCCAAATGGGCGCAAGTCTAACCAATAGCACACTCGGATCCTGCACCCTAGTTGTCTATCAAATTTTCTGGCACAATATGAAATTTTTTTAAGGAAATTCCTAATCCATTGCTTCAAAATTCTTTGAAATTTCGTCTGCTGGATTATGTAAATAACGCAATGTATATTGTTGAATTGTCAAAATGAATAACATTGTGATTTTATGTGTGTTACGTAATTATTCCAGGTATTGGGTATTTATTTGATTTTGTCATATCATCTCATATCATCTGCTTAGCCTTTTCTCAACTATATTGGGGTCGGCTTCCAGTCTTACCGGGTGCAGCTGAATACTAGTATTTTAAATGGAGCGACTGCCAATCTGATCTCCACAACCCAGTTACTGGGTAATACGATACCCCTTGGTAAGACTGGTTGTCAGACTTTCGGGCTTCTGACTTGTAACGACTGTCAAAGATCCACGAATGACACCGGGACCAACGCCTTAAGGGCCTGTAATACCTCAGATTGCGAAAATTGTCAAATTCAAATTCAAATTTATTTATTTCGTGAACACAGGGTACATACAGTAGATATTACAATAAATAAAATAAGTTCCGAGCTGTGCTCCGCCATAAGCATACAAAATATCAAAAGATTTTTTTTTAAATCTTTTGATATTTTTTTTGATATTTCATTTGAATTTTTGTCTTAGCATTAATGGCTCTAGTTTCAACAATACTGCAGTATTGACTCTGTAATTAATATACAATAAAGACGAGGACTACTGCGCGGTGTCGTCTGTTTCGAAATCACGATTGCATACAATTTTCTCGATACAAAGAAATCTCAAAGTTACCTCTAAACCATTCCGTGCTTTCCGAGGCACAGAGGGGTCTAGGTATGTAAAGATGGTCACCCATCCACAGGACAACTGCGGCAAGCAGGGCTTAACCTGATCGATCGACCTGAGCGGCTGTTATTATTTTTTGCTACTGTATTACTATAAAAGTTAGATCTACATTTTTAAGTATATGCAAACTCTAGAAAACTCTATTAGAAAAGAAAATTCACGGCAGGACTACAAATAAAGAATAAACATGTTTCTTTCTTTTCATTATTTCTAAAACACCGTATTTCGCTATAGTCAATGAAACTAGATAAGTACCTAGGCAAACGATAAGACTGCGACATTAATTTACTTAGAAGCTTTAAGACATCCATTAAGGCGCGGACTAATAGAACTAGTTACAGGTTTCCTGCAAAACTAAATAAAAATCCAAAGGTAGTTGGCCTAGTTTTTAATAGAAATAGTCTCAAGGCGCGTTCAATGGCGTTGTGAAGCTTCCCAATTAGAAAATTCTGGAGCAGATGTAAGACCTAGAAACCAGTTCAAAGTTTGACAGTATTATTAACCGATTTCTCAAAAGGAAGAGATTCTCAATTCGCTCATGTTTTTGTATTCATAACAAAATTACGTTTTATTATCATTGTCATCAATCTGTATCCTACATATAAATATAGGATCCTCTATTAATTTCCAACACTATAAAAATACCCATACTTTCCAATCAGCTTTCTCATTAACCCAAATGTTCTGCTACACTTGCCAAATGTTTTCTTATTTCGATAAAGAACGCGAAAAAAAAAGGATTCGAACGAGGGTAGGAAAAATTGGAACAAGAGTTACTACCATGTTTTCGCACTGGCAACACCAACTTTTTTAATAACGCGCCATTATGCGAGTTTGGTATCACTTTCGATTCCATATCAGACACCCTCGTATTTTGTAACTTTTTCGTTTTTTTGGTTACTCTACCGATTTATTTTTGGTCGTGTGTATTTTTGTTAGATAGTGGCGCCGATTCCCTTGTTCACAAACTAAACTAAATTTAAGTTCAGTGCATCTTTTTATTTCTATTTCATTAAGAAAAGGAGAGAAGATAAATATTAGTTTAGTCCTGTCAAATGTAAAGAAATCAGTAGATGTGTATTGGGCCAGTGGCCCAATACACATCTACTGATTTCTTTGAGAAAAAAGTCATGATATTATTATAACGCCATGTTCCATAATTCTACCGTCTTGCTGGCTCCCCTTCTGTTTTTTTTTATTAAAAGCTTACTAAAATACGTAAATAATCTGACAAACTGTAGTAGGCCCGTGTCTGATTAATAACACCACACTTGAATGAACTCGATACCTTCCCAACTCTTGTTTTTAAAAGCCCTCATTATTCTGTTTCTTAAAAAATACACAGTAAACAAAGACGAAAGTACTTGCAGAATGGCGGAAATAATTTTCGGATATTTTACATTTAGAAACAGTCATTTATTTAGGTCGACTAGGTATTGAAGTTTTATATGAGACAGTTGATATTTTTTTCGCGGTTACGATGTTGGTCCCATGGAGAAAGATTTTGAGTTTGTTGGTCTGTACACCTTTCTGATGCATGCTGTATTTGGTTTAGAAACCATATACAGCATTGCATGTTGTGTAAATAAGTGTATGAAAAATATGCAAATCTACTTGAACACATTGAAAACAGCAATCAAAGAGCGATTTACTTTACATAAAATAAATGCTTAATATAAATGAGCTATTCATTCAATCAACGTCGATAGACCGCCAAGAGTAATTGAGAATTCATTTAAAATAATTATTTGCAGTGAACTACAAATCGCAAAAAAAATACATTACAAAATTCCAATTTCGGGAGTTACTCTAGTGCTTTAAGCCTGATAATCACAACGGAAGACTTTGTTTACCTTCTCTTAAAAACAATTACTTCCTTGTTTTTGAAATCAACTTCTCGTTTACCCAAACTTAATTTAACAAAAACACGATTTCTTAAAAAAAACTTTCACAGTCTAGCTTACAGGATGTTACGTGACCTGAAAGAAAATGTAACTTGTAAGTACAGGGTGTAATAAAACGTTGCCAAAGTTTCCAACTCTGTGGTCACATTAATGATAACATAAATACTTTCGGGAAGTGCCCGACGTTATTCTACTGAACATAATAATTACTTCATTCTAAGATAATAAAGTGGGATAGAAATATATACTAATGTTTAGGGTAGTAATGGTAAAACAGTAGAACAACTTAGTACCAATTTCTAATTCCTTCTTTTGCCAGAATATAAGGTTTACAAAGTACCTATGATCTAAACTATAATGACCCCTTTACCAGTACTTACCAATATTTTATTTTTATATGTTACTTCACACCATATCTAATTTTTACAAATTTATATTTAACTGGCACTGTTGGTATGTGTGTTTGTAAGTTGTCTATCTAAATTTCACCATTTTTCCAACTATTTTTTGATATCCGATTGAGCTGAAATTTTGCATACACCTTATTTCATTTATTTCTGTATCTGTCCGTGACATCACAGCGGGCCCTGTTAGAATACCAGCGCTGCTACACTTATTTTTAAATGTCGCAGCATCATTCTGAGATATTCCTTTTGGCCTCGTACAGGACTATCTGTTTTTTATTTTCATTTCATTAATTTTTTATGTTTATAAGAGAGTGTTTAGCTTGTGATAATCCTGTGCGAGTCCTTAGAAATAGTGTTTCTTGGTTTTAATTAGAACCTTAAAATTAAAACAGTTCTAGGTACGAGATAACAATTTATGCCATTTCTTGGAATATAATAAAATATGTAGAAGCGAAGATCGAAGTCTAAACTGCAGGGTAATTGCGGAACCGACTGTCGGTAGCAATGAATTCTATTTTAACAGTGCAACAACATTCATTGCGTTATTTACGTTGTTGAGCAGACACATTTTTCGAACATATGAAGCAATGGATTAGCAATATCCTTCAAAATGATTCAGATAGAGATTGATAGTGTGTAGCGCAATTAGGGTGCAGTACATTGAATATTGTTGCAAAAAGTAATTGCTACGGTAAGTACCTAATTGAAAGGTGTGAGGGACGAGTCTGATGCCGAAAATATGGCTTTTAGATTTTTGGTCCGTTTATGTTTGTTCCGGATTGACGTTAAAACGGGTAAACAGATTTGTCACACAAATAGTTTATAATATACAAAGGATACTTTTGGTACCGGTAGTACGCTTCCGTGGGATATTTTCTGACATCCACGCGTGCGAAGCTCCGGGCAAAAGCTAGTCTTTTAAGCAATAATTAATTGTTTTTAAGTGCAATTTGTTCCTTAGTTCTCTGTTTTCTTCAGCGACTTTTAAAAGGATTACGGTCGTTTCCTGTTTACTACCGCATAATGAAAACGTTTAAAAGGAAACTAAGTACCTACTTTAAAATTTCCAGTCTTATTTATAAAATTTTAATCAATCAAGCAAAATTCTTATTCATAATAGCTATTTAGTGCTAAGAGGATGCGATGCAATTGATTAGTAGCTGTCAAAATTAAACACCACCGGAGCACTGTTCAAAGGATGTTAAGAGGCAAGATGGCGGATTTTATTTAAATCAGCTGATCGATTCAAGGGGGTCATTGCACTTCAAGGTTATTTTGTTCATAATATCAAGTAATGCGTAAATATGGATGTAGACAATCTTTTAACACTGTCTCCTAATGCACAGGTTTCCCCTAGTTTAGGAGGCAGGGTTTCCACCATTCCAGACACCTTTTTACACTCAATTGTTTTTGTAACCTACATTTACTACATAATGTAACAAAAGGTATTTGTAATAAAAGGTTTTAGTATCAATAAAGTATTATTATAATTATTTTACTGGATTTCCAAAACGACATATAAGAGTTAAATAATTTTGAAACGACGGGAAGTAGAAAATAGAAGACATACAAAGCTCGTTTAAATCCGCTACAAGAATGATTACCTATTACATATTCTTCATTTCGAGTATATATGATGAAAGGATTTACAGGGAAACTCAATGAGGTGGCTCAGTAGGTGCTCAGGAGGTTTGAAGAGAATGAGTTCGTGAAGAAGCTCCTCACAGATAGCGATTATTCAATTTGTTATCCTATGTGCCTTTGTGTTATCTTATGACGCGAGTTCTAAGGTATAGAACTATAGAAAAGCCACGTTGGCAGTCACACATAGATAATAAGAGACATTTTGTCGAAATTGTTCATTTTGATACGTAACAAAGCTACATTTTTGCTCTATATTCATTGTTTTTGTTTTCCAATACTCTTCCTCCAAAGACATGGGTGCCATTCTTTACTCATGCCACTCTCATTCCCCATCTTTTTCACGTAGCATGGTCTCCTCCATCGCCGTCTTTGCGAGGTTGAATAGTATTGGTGCTAGGTATTAATAGTGGCTTTCATAGCAGCAGTCAAACTTGTATCTGTAAACAAGTATAATAATTATTACCAAAAGACACCGAAACCCCGTTACGAAAGCAGTAGGAAGTAATATAATATAGACACAAGTACGTAGGTACTTACATATCTAAAAGAGTAAATTCATGTTAACAAGCATAAAGAGCATGAAAATACATAGCTATCGGCTACTGCTGTAACATTAATTTGGTCAGTTTATATTAGCAGTAAGTAGATACAAATTCAGACATAAATACCTTTTCCTGTTTACTCCAATTATTGGAGCTTATTATTTTCATTGCTACCATCGCAAACACAATGATTTAAACATAATACATTATTTTATTCATATTGAAAGTTATCCGATGAAATTTCTGACTTTTATCTGCCATCTGACAGATAAAAAATCGTAGTTTTCACAAGTTTACTTTAAAAATTCCTTTTTTTAAGTCAATTATTTTGATTATAATCTGTGCCGAACGCATAATTTTGCTACTAATCACCTGCTAACTAGCGTTTATGAATAAAGAAAAGTTAAGCATTGTTTAAGAGCTAAATAAATGGTATGGTATGGCCATTTCAACTTCATACTTTGAACACTATTTTCTAGGCAGAAAAGTGTAGGTATTACTTGTGAACCCTGGTAAATTAGCTTTCCTGCAGCGAAAGTTGTTGCATACGAATTTAGTTGTGATACTTATTTTTCTTATTGAGGGGCTCGTGGCAAAGTTATAACAGCCGCACGGGTCGACCGATCAGGTTAAGCTACGTTTGCGGCGGTTGATCCATTGTCATCGCTCACGGCGTCCCGCCCCCCGCCTCGCCGCGCATTCCTCCCGCCTCGCTGCGCATTCCTAAGGCGCGGTGCAACAGTTTCGGTCAAACTATACATGACATTGTGTTAAGGATCAATTACAACGGCTTAGTGCTGTCACATAAAACTGTTCCGTCACGGAGTAAAAGTCGTTGTACCTTAAATATGATCGATCCAAAATTGCCTCTTGGCATAATCTTAATCAGCTTATATGTATTGTTCCCACTGCTGGGACACAGGCCTCCTCTCGGTGAGAGGGAGTGGGCCGTAATCCACCACATGGGCCCATAATCGGAAGTCACATGTCTTCGAATTTTTGTTTCTAGGACATGCTGGTTTCCTCACTATGTTTTCTTTCACGGTTTTGAGAGCAATGGTGATGAAATAATTTACACAAAGTAAGGCGCCTGTTAGGGTTCGAACCTACGACCTGCAACTCATAAGTCGCGGCTGTTTCCACTGGGCCATTACCGCTCCATCCTGTTCCTTGCGAAGTGGTAATTGCTGTAGCTACAATCGTAACATTCGATTGTGTTGTAAGCACAAGCACAAGGGGTGCCAGGGCAGGGTGCCTGGTGCAAGCCATGGTCCGGGGCGAGAGGGAGTGGGAGGCGGTCACCTCCTTCTGCGAAGCAGTCATGCTAGCGAAGGAGGTGGCGGGACGGGCGAGGGAGAGATCCTCACGCCTCAGCCGCCGAGGGAGACGCTCCGGGCGTCGGGAGCCGCGTGACGACTCCCGGCCACCGTAGGCGCGGGCCTGCGGGCGGAGAGCAATGGGTAGCTCTCCGTCCGATCAGGACCAGGCCCGTGCCGGACGGCGTGTATGTGTTCCACGCGCGCCTCAAAGAGATGTCAGCGTAGTTGACGGGGCCCGACAGGGCCGAAGCCTGCCAGGGTAGCGGGATCGTCCGAAAGGGTTACCGCTGCCCTGGTACGTAAAGGGCTAAGGAAGGAACACGGGTGGGTTTTAGTCTATAAGAGTCTGACACTCCCTTCTGCTCCACCCAGAGCGGGAGGGGTCATTTGATGATTTGCCATCCTGAAAAAAAAAAAAAAAAAGCACAAGCACAAGTTGGTAGCGGGATCGTCCGAAAGGGTTACCACTGCCCTGGTACATAAAGGGCTAAGGAAGGAACACGGGTGGGTTTTAGTCAGTAAGAGTCTGACACTCCCTTCTGCTCCACCCAGAGCGGGAGGGGTCATTTGATGATATCCCATCCTCAAAAAAAAAAAAAAAGCACAAGTTGGTATAGAACATGTTTCTAAGAGACACGGTGGCTGGTTCATAAATAAATTCAACCGTAAATGCACTAAATCTCAAGTAACAATCTAAAACTCCGAAAACTCCGACCAGAACTAATATCAATTTCGCATAAGCATACCTAATGCTTCAAGACATATTTATTGCCCTTTAGCATTCCGTACAACCCCTCTTTCTAACTAATGACGGCTACATGAGTGTGAGAGAGTAGACCGAGCTGACCTTTAATAACAGTAGTGAAAGTGACAATACATTAATTAAAGTTTATCAGAGTGTCGGAACTTTTAATTGGTACTGTCAGTTACTCTGGTTATTCTATAACCTAGTTAGTTTGTAAATTGATGACGTTAATTATTAGGAAACAATTAATGTGATACTAGGCTCCTACTAGCTCTGGGGAAAACTTCTTTATATAAAAATATTGTAATTAAGAGCCAATTTGAGAGCAGTGGTGGCCCAGTAGAAACAGCCGCAATTTATGAGTTGTAGGTCGTAGGTTCGAACCCTAACAGGCGCTTTACTTTTTGTAAATTATTTCATCACCACTGCTCTCAAAACGGTGACGGAAAGCATCGTGAGGAAACCGGTATGTCGTACAGCCAAAAATTCGAAGACATGTGATGTCTACCTACCCGGACTGGGCTTGCGTGGTGGATTACGGCCCACTCCCTCTCACAGAGAGGAGGCCTGTGTCTCAGCACCAGTGGGAACATTATTGGATGATATAATGCTGTGCATATTTTCCCCCAACTTGTTATTTTATTTATTGTGTTTGTGTTCTTTCCCTTCGTCATGTTTACCGCAAATAAACGAATTTTCTTTCTTTCGTTCTGTGCAGAAGGATGATGACAAGAATATTTCAGGTCTGGGGGACAAAAGTCGGAAAGCTAAGGTCGAGATCTATAAACGATACTTAGCTTGTGCTTTGACTTAATTAGACATGTTCCCGTCTCTATCTTGCTTTAGACAGTGACAGTTGCTCGACGTTGACAGGAATTAACGTTTATAGATTTCGACCCTAGACTACTATAGTGTGATCTTATTTTAAACTAGATTTATCTCCATCCCTTTTTGAAAGAGATCATATACCATAAATACACACAAAGTTCTCTCGGCCAAAGGTAAATAAATGTGTGAATTCTACGGGATAACTAAACACGTTTAAAAATACAGACATATAAAACATTAGAAAGCCCTCAGAATGTATTTTAATCCTTACAGTATCATGGGTACATTTTATACTCGTGAAAAGAAATAATCGTGAAAAGAATATCTCAGGGTAGCTAAATTTTAATTCTATTAATATGCTGTGTCATGCTCTCCCTAATTTTATAAAATTCCCGTGGGTGTTATCAGTGGACTAAGAAATAAAAAATGTTATCACCGTTTTTGGGTTCCGTAACGTACGGAACTAGGCCACTAGGCCTCCGCTGCGACTGTTAGCAGATCGTATCTCATGAACCGTAATAGGTAGACAGTTGGAATTTTCACAGAGTGTGTGATTTCTATTGCCTGCCGGGGTCTCCACACAAGAAACGTGGTTTTTGTACGTGTTTTTTGTTGACGTTGACGAACCCGACTCGCACTTGATAGATTTTTAAGTTTGATTTGCTTTGATCTTAATTCAAGTCATTTCGTTGATTGTTCTTTTTTAAGTCAACTAATTACAGCGGTTGTTATGAAAAAGATCTCCCTTTCAGACACCATGTGCCAATCTAGACTCTACTGATGACATGATACAGATGTCCATAAGTAGTTAGGTCTAGAACCTACCCTTCTGGTACGTAAACTTACTTACTTATGATACTTCTATCAGTGTCCTGCATTACCTGACCCCTCTGCCCTTCTTCTTCTTTGTAAGATTGGTCAGATAATGTAGGGCACTGACGTGCACAAACTAACTTAAGATTTCTGAAAGTGAATTGGATATGCTCACGTTTGACTACTATCACACCTACTTACGAATATGAGTTCGACAAAGGTGCGCGCTTACTTGCCTATAAGTTACCTTATTATACATGTATATTTATATTTAGGTAGGTACTCGTGACTTGAGGATTCCTAGATATTTGCTTACAGTATTTTTGTCGCGTGTCCGAGACAATGGCAAAGTCGGAAATGTGTGTTTGTGGGTGTGTGACATGTGCTGACGCTACTCGTCTTCACGCGCATATTCACACTGTGTTTGTACACTTGGCTAACACAACTAAAGCACGCGTTCGTGAGATGAAAATACATTGACTTAAATGTGGTTGAATGGCAGAATAATATGTAGAACTACTCCAAATATGTGTAGAGTTCCACCTTACCTTCACCCAGGTAC
The DNA here is from genome assembly GCA_947507525.1 of Apamea epomidion. NCBI lineage: Eukaryota > Metazoa > Arthropoda > Insecta > Lepidoptera > Noctuidae > Apamea > Apamea epomidion. The sequence continues at coordinate 6,598,570 of OX382238.1, read as the reverse complement.
TGGCTTTCAATAGATATTTTCTAAAATATGTAGCCAAGCCTTTCTAATTCCTGTACCTTTTAATAGCCGTTTCAGTCGAAAGTCGAGACTAAATGAAAAAAGGCTAAATAAATATAATTATAAGCCCTATTATTACATACGCCTAAAAGTCAAAAGTAAAAATTCTGAACATTACCTGTATTTTTACAGACAACCCTTTCTGTATTAAGTACCCACTTTTAAATTCCAGGGCGCGTAAAAACTCCCTTTTATTAAAATAATTCGTGGCAACCTTTTATTATTTTTGCTTTAATTAATTCTAGACTTTATGGTTTTAATACGAGCATAAAATTGAAACCCGAAATAACCCTTATCTTAATTAAGCATACCTTCATTAAACTTCGTGCAAACAAAATGACACCTGCAAATAAGATTATCTACCTAATGAAGTACAAACAAATCACAAACTCGAAAGGTTCTCGTCTAAAAGTAAAAAAAACAAATGAAACAGCAGTACTGTACTAATACCTTACTGCTTTTCATTTGTTTTTTTTTTTGGACAAGAACCTTTCGAGAAAGAGATTCTCCTCCAGTTTGTGGCTAGAACACGCCTATGGCGGATTCAGGGCCCTTTTCAACGTACCACAACTACACCACATCGCAGCTAGAAAATGTCGTCAAGCTGTGGTTACGTGTAAATAGTGTCACTGCGGCTTCTTACGGTTGCGTTGTGTACCTACAAAATGTGGATGAGGTTGTGTTGTCGCTAGTGTTTGCGATGTGGCCGGCCGCTAGTTTACGGTGTCGCTGGTGATTGCGTTGTGGTTGCGACATGGCTGTGATGTGGTCCGTGTAAATTTAACTATTCGACGCCGATTTTCGACGTGCGGCTATTGTCCCTGTGCAAAGTCCACATTAGACAACATTAATATCAAGAGATTGTTGTTGTGTCTATCAGGTTAAGCAACGCTTGCCGCGGTTGGTCTGTGGAGGGGTGACCATCTTTACATACCGCGACCCCTCCGTGCCACGGAAAGCACGTTAAGCCGTTGGTCTCGGCTGTCATTCGTGGATCTTTGACAGTCGTTACGGGTAGTCAGAATCCTGAAAGTCTGACAACCAGTCTTACCAAGAGGTATCGCATTACCCAGTAACTGGATTGTGGAGGTCAGGTAGGCAGTCGCTCAATACTGGTATTAAGCTGCATCCGGTTAGACTGGAAGCCGACTAAGCTAAGCAGATCAGATGATGATTTTGTTGTCTACTGCTCTTAAGTACTGCTGGCATCGTATTCTTAGTAAAATTAAAAATGAGTTATGAGTGAACTCATTTAAGTGATCATTTGGTTTACAGACACCCGCATACATACTAGCTTTCTACACTAATAATAAAGCTGAAGAGTTTATTTGAACACGCTATCCTCTGGAACTACCAGTCGGATTTGAAAATTTTTTTTTGTATTTAATAGCCTAAAGTTCAAGAAGGTTATACGTTATTTTAAATCACGCTTCGACCCTAAGGCCTCATTTACGGAGACGCGGGGCGTCGCGCGTCGCGTGCGGCGTGGCGACTCGCGGCGCGTCGTACAATTTCTGTTTACGGAGCGGCGGCGCGTCAAGCGGCACTTATCATCGCACGCGTAAACACAAACGTATGGCAATATATGACGTTGTTCATAGAGACGCGGGGCGGGAAGCGTGGCGGTGCCCGCCGCTGCGCCCGCGGCGTATCCTCGAGCGTGTAGCAAAGCACGTGGCGGGCAACGCTGCGGCGCACGCGGGATACTCAATCAAACCGACCAGTTTTAGGTTAGCGGAAGATGAGAGCTCAAATTAAATTAATTGGTAATTACTAATAATTAATTAATTAATTATTAATTAATTGCGTTCTGCAATTTCCAAATATGACTGGCAGAAGATTCCGCCGCGGGCATCGCTTCATCGAGAATTGCCGCTGCGTGCGCCGCCGCGATAAACGCCGCGTGAGACGCGGCGGTGCCAGCCGCGGGCTCGGCCGCAAAAAACGCTCCATATCAAGCAAACGCCTCTAAAATCGCTTCTCCGTAAACGCACTCATACAACGCCATATGTTTGACTTTAGTGCGGGCCGCGCCGCACAACGCGACGCGCGACGCCCCGCGTCTCCGTAAATGAGCACTTAGGAGCCGTGCAAAAAGTCAGAAAGAACGCTAATCCGAAACCAACTAATCGCGCGAGCAGGCGATTGGATGCGTCGCGGAGGCTCGGGGGCCGAATTTAACGCGAAGCCGCGGGCATAAATCGAAAGATTAATGAAAACCTTTTCAAATTAAACTAATATTATGCTTGTTCCAGGGACGAAAATAAGTCACTAGATGTTATTAGAATAAAGGTACAGACGCCAGCACATAAAGCTACTACAATCTGTCAAATTTCTTTAATAGATTTTCAACTTTATTGTTGAAACATTAGGTTCGAAGTTGATTGGGAAAATTTGACAGTTTCGGGTAGCTGGATGTGCTGGCGTCTGTACAATGAATGGGATGAGAGAGCACGACGATTGCCAACCCGACACCGGCTGTGGTATCGGGCTGGCAATCGAGAAGTCGTGCTCTTCGCTTCGTATTAAGCAGTTACTATAAAGGTGTATTAGTGGGTTATTTCATATTTCATTGAATTTTGGAAGCATAGTTTTGCTTAAATCATTATCTGAGGGGAATTAGTGACCGAAAATTTAGCCTTATATTTACTTTGGGTATATTTTTTAGTTCAACACAGGTCGGAATTTTTTATAGCCAATGAAAACGACGAAGACCAAGGCAGTAGAAACTCCACTTTTTACCCTTGCAAGGACATTCGTCTTAGATTGTCTTAAACCTGCACTACACTACTCAAAAAGTTGATCGAAGTTAAGGGAATTCGAGAGTATAGAAGGGCACCTCGGTTCGCTTCGTGCAGCCTCAGCTCAAAGGACTCGAAGTGTTCCGTAGTTCTTAGCATGAGTGTGAGTCACATACTTCGGACTTCGGTCAATTTCGACCAGTACTTCGTCGAAGCAACTTCGCGGGTACTTGTAGTCCATGTTTTAGAAGCAAAAAGAATTTCTGATAACGTACCTTATGACCCATTTTATGACCAATTAGTTTACATAACGAATGAATAATCAAAATTATAAACCTTTCTGAAAGAATTGCAATCTTCAAGTTGCATTTCTTAATTAAAATAATATCTATGCAATTAAAACCTGTGTCGTAAAGTTGTTGTAATAAAGTGAAGCTGTGGAGTTACCGACTTCGCCAGATGTTGCATAGTTATTATACTTTGATTAATTGTTTTCTTAACAAATGTTTCGAGTTTAATATCACTTACGAACGAATAGGGATGGTGTTAAACGTGGTGGACTTCTGAAATAACTTCCGTACCATTCATAACTTTGTTTGAAAGTATTTTTGGCCTACTCGTTAATTTTAGATGACAGGTTAGTTACTAATCATGAGTGAGGTGATTCTTTAACGTAATAACGTCATTTATTTCTTTTTATTACTTGTCATCGTAGCCATATTTTAATGTTACACATATGTCTTTTTAATTTTACTAACTAACTAGTTAGCCAGCTACTCGTTTGGCTCGTTTACATAGCTTTTTCTTGATTCAGTAGGTTTTGTGGTATAATATTATTTTCTTCACGCACACGTTCACATTATGTTTGTGCACTTAGTTACCACAAGTAAAATGCGCGTCGCTTCGTGAGACAACAATAACTGTAGTTTAAAAAAGTAGCAATAGTACCTTTCTTTCTATCTTCTCTCTATGATTTTTGCTACGGAACCCCAAACTTATGCAAATAATCCACCAACATAACTTCCATATTATCTGCAAAATTGGTGGTACCAAGTTGCGACGCAGTTTTTCTATGTTTCTTATAGACAAACTTGTTCATTAAGTAAACAACTGTTTTAGGCAGACTTTTGAACAGTTTGTTTGTAAACAAACTGTTTACTTAGACCTTGATTTGTTTTGAGTAAAAATTAAGTTAAATTAGGTAATCATTTCGGGCGGATGGCGGCTAATAGGGAAGTATGGAAGAAAAAGACATATTGAGCTGACCCCAAATAAATTGGGATAGTTGCAGGAGAATGATGAATGATGAATTATGATCATTTCGGGATAAATTATGATTTTCTCTGTCTGACAATAGTCTGACAATTTTGCTTTTTGATGACCTTCTTCGTATAACCAAAATTAAAGTATTTAAAGAAATCTGTGGTTATAAAAACAAATTGCAGTCGGCTTTATGTCATTTTAAAAGCTTTGTCAAGCATTTTAATAATATTAAAGATTTCAATCGTAGGTTCGCCCTGTCGTGTCAAAAGATGGCCGCGTGTTTGTTTCGTTTTTATACCTTTAACACTAGCAATGTCGCAGAGACTTAATTTAATTTTCATGGAAACGCCATATTTGTGTGAGCTTACTCGTCTCAGTGGACACTTTTTCGCGCAACTTAGGCTATTATCACACTGTACAGCGCTTCGTGGCAAAGCGCGGGGGAGGCATAGCAAACAATCTGCGCACAGATTGTGTTTTCTATACAAACTGATACAATGGTCAATCTGGGTGCAGTGTCATCACCTTAGTACGTTGAATGCAAATCTAACGATTTCAATCTTTGGAAAATATGCTTGGATACTCAAACGCTCATTAAGCACATTATGTTTTGAATGTAACCTGTGCAATTTGATGACAAAAGGACTTAATACATAATATGTCAATGCAAGAGAAAACCACTCACTTTACTTAAACCCTTGTGTAATTGTGTATTTACATATCGTTAGTACGGCACAGATTTGGCATCTGTGCCAAATGACAGGGAACTAACCCACCCTGGAGGACTGCTTCCCCCTTATTCATTAACGTTGCTTAAAGTTAAGTAATGATTAACGTCTACATAACCATACCTTTTTTGAGGTGTCACAATAGAAGTATTATTGTTAATACACCTGGGGGCGGTTAGGGTCCCTGAACAACAGCCTATAGTTTATACAGGTTGGCGTCGATGTCTCTACGCGCAACCTGTTACCATGGATGCAGTTCATGGTTCAGGACCGAACCGAGAACGCTGGACGTCGAAATTCTTCGTCGATTATTTAAAAAAAAAAGCTGTTTGTCATTTTGACCGTGTAGGCGTGCCAACCTCGCCTCAAAGAGCTGTCAGCACGAACTGACGGGGTCCGCTAGGGCCGATGCCGCCGGGGCTGCGGGTTGTTCGAAAGAGATACCGTGGCCCCTGGCACAGGCAACTGAAGGAACACGGGTGGGTTTTAGTCAGTAAAAGTCTGACACTCCCTTCTGCTCCGCCCAGAGCGGGAGGAGTCATTTGATGATTTCCCACCCAGAAAAAAAAAAAAAAAAAAAAAAAGGCCTGCCAACCTGTACGAGTATATCACTTTATCAAAACACGTTTGTTAAGAGACGCATATTAACATGTTTTAGAGCCTTTGACTAAACTAAACTAAATCCCTGGCGGATTTAGTTACTAAAAGAAATACTTTCAAAACAGCTAGGTATTAGTTTTTCGGATAACAGCAGGTAAGTGTTTTTGTAATGTTGCTATTTAAGAGGTACGAACTAGATACTAGTGGGATTGGAACTCTTTGAAATTTTATGGGGTTGTTTACGGTTTATGAAGGAACAATATACAAGGCGATGATATTTACGAAAACAGTATTTACTTACCTAAATATGGTTTAGAGAACTATGCTTTGAAAATAAAAGATATACTTTGTGAATTCCTCGTTGGTCGCAAGCTCCTGAGCATGACGTCCAGCACCCCAATTGCCTAACACACTATCAATCTTTGACGGCACGGTTGGCGCTGTGGTTAAGCGATTGACTGCTGCGCTGCGTGTCGCGGGTTCGATTCCCGCACGGAACAAATATTTGTATGGCCGATAAGTAGTTGTTCCGGGTCTGGCTGTTTGTGTATGTGAGTTTAAATATTTGTAAACGCACCCAAGATACAGGAGAAATTCCTAGTGTGGGGCAACGTTTAAAAAAAAAATATCTCAATCTGAATCGTTTTGAAGGATATTGCTAATGTATTGCTTTATATGTTCGAACAATGTGCCTGCTCAACAACGTAAATAACGCAATGAATGTTGTTGAACTGTCAAAATGAAAGCCATTGCTACATATAGTGTGTTGCGTAATTACCCCACTGGGTTCGATTACCAAAGTAAAAAATTGCAATATTGTTCGTCTTGTAATTTTAATTTGCTGTATGTTATTAATCTTAGGTTTAGGAAGTATTTTTTCTAAAATAAATCTGGCAAACTGATTGAGTTTTTCTATGAAAGAAAGAAAGAAAAAAAAAAAAAAAAAAGAAAATGCAAGAAAAAAATGGAAAATGGGAATGGGAATTTCTCAGTAGCATTTCGGAGTCTAGATGTAGCCGGTTGATGGCAGTAAGGTCGCCCTATTACATCGGGCTTAGACATAACTTTTGAAATGTGAGAGTACTATACAGGGTTATTTTTCAAAGACCAGCCAAATTTAAGGATGTGGTACAGACCATCAAACTGAACAACTTTCTCCATGGGACCAACATCGTAATTGCGAATAAAAATTCAGCCGTCCCATACATTTAGGTCGAGTAGGTATTGAAGTTTTCTTTGGGACAGTTGATAAAATTTTCGCGATAACGCTATTTGTCCCATGGAGAAAGTTGTTCAGTTTGATGGTCTGTACCACATCCTTAAATTTGGCTGGTCTTTGAAAAATAACCCTGTATGTACAGACAACAGCACATCAAGCTACTACAATCTGTCAAATTCCTTTAATAGATTTTCAACTTTATCGCTTAGGCATCAAGGTTCAAGGTTGATTGGGAACATTTGTCCGTTTCGGGTAGCTTGACCTGCTGGCGTCTGTACACCTCTACCTAACCCTTAGGGGAATTACATGTGTTATGTTATGTTATGCCTTTTGGTTTAAAATGACCGGCGATTTGAAAGAGCTTGCTTTTTCTTAAACTTTAATTTTTAAAACTTATTTCAGGAAAATCTGATTGTATAGGAAAATTCAAACAGGAACAAGGCACGGGTCATTAGTACCTAAGTACTTAACTACTCGTGTACGAAGACCCACAAATGTTTTTGCTGACATACAATCTGGAATATAGGGCCGAAAGTTATTATTCCTTGTTACAGCGTCCCTTTTTTGCTAACGAGGAAACCCGTTGATTGCGACACCATATATGTAGAATAGGGTAGTTGCCTGGGTAAAAAAAAATATATATATATATTTAGTCCGTCAGTTAGATTATCGAAAAATAATGGACACGTATTTTTTCTTTTCTCAATCAAACAAAAAATGACAAAGATAAAAGCGCGTCAAAATTTGGGAGAAGGGGGTTGTGACGTCACTTGCTTGCAAAAGTGTCGCAAGCAAGTGACGTCACGCGGAACTTTAACGGGCGATATCTTCATAATTTTTTGTATAATTGACAAAAGAAAAAATACGGCTTCAATATTTTTTGATACCCTAACTGACGGACTAATTCGATTTTTTTAAGCAAAATAGCCTATTGTTAAAGTTTGGGGGCAAATATTTCATTTTTGTTTATACATACATAGCCTTCTGCTCTTGGCCCATGTACTTTCTGCCTACCAAGGCAGGAACTACAGAACGCTACCTGCGATCCTTACATATTCCTTTCACTTCGTTTATTCAGTCATGTGGTCATACACACACGCTGCGCCAGTTGCAAGTACACTGCACCTGACCATTCTGAAGAACATTACCAATAAAAAAAATAAAAAAAAAGATGTAAAAAAGAAGAAGAAGAATAATAAAAAAAACAAAGAAGAATAGAAAGAAGAATATTTTTTAAAAAGAAAGAAGAAGAATAAGGTCCGTTTAAGGCGTCCCCGCCCAGCGTTTTCATTCGCATCTGAATTGCATTTTTGTGCATTTGCCGGTTTCAATCAAGTTAACGAGCAAGTGAGCAATGAGCACTGGTACCAACGCCGATTTACGATCTTGGCCTTGAACCCAGGGGGGTGCTTTACTTTGTGAATTTTGTTCTCAAAACGGTGAAGGATACATCGTGAGGAAACAGCTATGTCCTAGAACCAAAAATTCGAAGTCATGTGACATCTACCAACCCGCACTGGGCCCGCGTGATAGATTGTAGCCGCACTCTCTAAGAGAGTTAACGTGTTGATGACTGTCTACGTACCAATTTCCTTTTATTTGGTGTATCTTCATTTAATTACATTCTTTCATAAAAAATAATAAGTTTACACAATAAAGTAAAATATGATCATACTCTACAAAAATGTTTTTAAGTACAAAAATATTAATATGAACATTCTGTAATGGATGGTCTGAAATAAAGTTATTACATTATAATAGGTATCCCTGTGGTAAAAAGCCTGCGATTCGAGGAATAAGTAGAATTTCATTCTTTATACATATTTCCATTTTAACATTCCCGTATATTCCGAGGCAAGGCAATCACGGATGCAATTAATTTCAAAAATATGATCTTTCATATTAATTAACGCTGCAGGAAAATGAGCGCTTTTATTATTTACATATTTCGCATATAAAGGTATTTATCATAATCTCCATAAATGCAGGCCTCGTTGTCGTCGCAAGTGCCACTGCTGAGCATAAGGTCCTGCGTTTGATTACCGGGTCGGGAAAAGTGTTATTGGGGGTTTTTCTGTCTGGAATTTCTCAGCAGCAGCTCGGAGTCTGGAGACGTGCCCGGTTCATGACTATAGGCTCGCTCGCTATTACATGGGACTTAAACATAACTGCTGAAATGTAGGTGTACTATATAACTGCACTTTTGACGACACGGGTTCGATCCCCGCACGGAACAAACATTTGTATGACCTACAAGTAGTTGTTCCGGGTCGGGCTGTTTGTGTATGTGAGTTTAAATGTCTGTAAACGCACCCACGATACAGGAGAAATTCCTAGTGTGGGGCAACGTAAAAGAAAAACAAATAAACAAATAATATAAATATAACCCTTCGGGATTTTAGTTATGTTGATTCAAACTTATTTTAGTACAGCTGTAACTTGTCACACAAATGACAGTTCTTTATAACCCTTTCCTTTCATAACAAAACACAATAGAATAAAATAAAACTACCGCCACTAACGATTACGCGTATAAGGATATGAGATAAATCTCGATACACAAACACATCCTGGAATAACAAACAGTTAAATTGTTCCTTGATGGCAACATGCAATGATTTTTTAGTAGCTCCGAAATTTATTAGAGGAGTCTCAGCTCTATTTTCAGGGTTACAGGAATTGTTTTATTATCTTGGGGCTGTTGTTTATCGGTCTTGCTCGTCAAAGTAATAGTGGGCTTAATGTTGACGGAAATGACGTAGGCATTCGTCACAGGCATGTATTATTTCAGTGTTGTTCCCTTGTTGATAATGTGTTAATAGAGTTTTATTAAAGTCTATATTTTGTATAGGTAAATTACTGTTTATTAATGTCACATAGGATTTGAAGTGACTTATCCTCCGTGCCTCGGAAAGCACGTTCAGCCGTTGGTCCCGGCTGCCATTTGTAGATCTTTGACAGTCGTTACGGGTTGTCAGAAGGCCAAAAGTCTGACAACCAGTCTTACCAAGAGGTATAGTGTTACCCAGTAGAAGGGTTGTCGAGGTCAGATAGGCAGACGCTCCATATAAAATACTGGTATTCAGCTGTATCCGGCTATACTGAAAGCCGATTCCAACATAGCTGGGAAAAGGCTAGGCAGATATTGATTGATTTAAACTGACTTATAGAAAAGAAAGCGTTATGAACTCAGCCTATCATATCATACCAGCAGTCCTCTGCTTGTCATAGGCCTCTCCCAGGCTGCGCCCCAACACCCTGTCCTCGTTCCGCGGGTACACTACATAAATACGAAAAACTTTATTCCGTCAGTCACAAATACGAATTTCAAAATACCGATTTTCATAATTCCGAATGGTTCAAAATTCCGAATATAACAACTCCGACTTATCATTACTCCTATTTTTATAATTCCTAAATTTCAATATTCCTAACGTTTATAATTACTATTCTCAAAATATCGAGTTTCAATAGATCGAATAACAAAAATTCCGACTTAATGATAATTTGAAATATCAAAAATACGAATTCCGATAATTAAAATACCGATTAATACAATTCTGAAATAAAAACGCCTTGTGCCACCAACAATAGAGGGAATCTGGCACTCGGCGGCCGCTGCCGCGGCACACTCGCTTAGTTTGCTCGCCTTCGCGCTTTAATAGTCACAGTTCTAACCTAACCGAAGTGATTCATCAATAATACAGGGGATTTGCAGCATGCAAGCAAGCATGCACCGTGCAAGCAAGCATGCAGCATGCAAGCAGGCATGCAGCGTGCCAGCAGACATGCAGCATGCAAGCAAGCATGCAACATGCAAGCAGGCACGCAACATGCAAGCAGGCATGCAACATGCAGCAAGCATTGTTTCTGTCACGGCTCTGGCGCTGCGGGATTTGGGTGGCCCCACGCGAGCTTATCGTCGCAGATGGTTTGAACGCTCACCTGCTCCTCAGCTCGCGGGCCGCCCCACCCCTCCGCGCCTACGCGGGCTTAAATTACACTCTAGGGTAGGGCAACATTTTGACTTTTTATGACAGTATTTTAATTTAATATTGAAAATGCTAACAAGTAACTGGCTATATATTTATAACCAAATGATATTTCGTAAAATGTTGTTTCAGTGTGGTGAAAATTATGGCAAATAAATCATTTGGCTAACAAAAAAATTTCAACAGAGGCTTCGGCCAATAGCAAAAAGTTATTTTGTAAATCAGCGAAATATAGTTCGGTAAAATAATACCTATGACACATCTAAAAAAACAAAACAACTAAAAATATATGTCAAATAATGCATATACCTAAATACCTAGCAAAAAAGACGTCGGTCAATAGTTTTCGATAAAATGAAATTCTAACAAATAAAATTGGGAAAAGTGATTCAGAATCCTAATTTTAGTAGTTTATTCGAAGTATTGAAAATCGGATTGTCGTTTTTCGGACCGAGAACCCTTCGGGCATTTGATTCTTCGAACATATGAAAATCGGAAAACTAACAAATCGCATTTACGACTTTCGGTAAAATAAATTTCGTGATTTTTAATAATAGACTTTATAATTCTTAGGTATTATGAAATTCGGACTTTTGAATTTCGGAGTATTTGGGTGTTCCCCTCCTTCCGCACCCAGTCTATCCCAGTCACCTTTTTAAGGTCGTCTGTCCATCTAGTTGCGGGTCATCCCAGACTGCGCTTGCCGATACGCGGCAAAGAAAAAGAAAGCATCAAATAAGGTCCATTACGAAAACATACAGCACACTGGGTAAATGTTTTCGGACATAAACCCAAACCTTTTTGGAACCACATTGCGATCGGTTTGTTTGATTTTAGATTATGCTAATGTTAACACACTGTGCAGTGATTTGTGGTAGGACACAGTTGCAGTTTATACTGGCTGTTTTTAGAACCACTGACCGTATTTGAACATCGAACGTGGAACGGAATTTGAATAATGCGAACTGTGACGTCATCGGACCGTTAGTTATTAAATTTTTGTCGCGTGCCAGTTATTTTCATTATAAATTCAGGGCGGTTTTTTTTTTCACCGAAAATGTGGGTATTATACTCTTCATTCTAAGCTACTTAGTGCTTGCGCAGTCTTAACAAATCGCATAGGTAGATATGAATCGAATTAATGTGTTTTCGATAAGTAAGACCATTCCTAATTTTGAGGTAATTAAGAAAATTCTGTTTTCTTTTCCAATAGTTCTGTGCCAGATATTTACGACAGTATTTTTTCTGGATGAAAACAAAGGAATAAATATGCAAACAGAATTATTGCCACTTATAGAAAAGTGGCTGTGGCTGGCTAAATGCTACCTACGTAGATAGTATATTTTTGCAATCCAATCTTTTATTCAGGATAAAGGTTAAAGAAAAAGAAAGTCAGTTCCCTCCTACGCAATTGATCAGTGACTTATATATTTTTGAAATTGTTATCACATAGTCCTTTGACAGTTAGGTTTATACCTCTGACAGCAGCAACAAAATTGATCTCGCATTTCCGTCCTCATGTCAAAAGAAAAAAAAACACTACAATTGAGACGGTAATCAACAAAACTTTTTAACGAAAACTACCCTCAAAATAAAAATTGGTTGGAGACACTAGAAATGTAGGAAGTGCACGACAGAATATCCTTTATGTTCATTTCCTTCTCATATCTGGGTACTCTTGGCAGGCGTCCAAGCTAAGGGTAACGGATACAGCCAGTTATTGTGTCAGCAACGATTTCTGCTTTCTTGCTTTTTCTTGCGTAATGTAACTTGCTTGTGCGATAAGATAAGGAGTTCAGGTTTAGGATGCCGTACCGACAGATTCATGATTTTCGTTCAATTTAAGATTACATTTTATCCTTGTGATACCATAAAAAAACAGGTGTTATATTTTTGCTTCAGTTATTTCAATACCCTGTTCCGGCAACTTTTTAAAATATTATATTTTAAATGCAGATTTATTTACCTTTCAATGAAATCGAATGATTACTTTGAGTAAAAATTGGTAGAATCAAATTATGGCACTTCCCTCCCTGGCAGGGCCGACATCAACTTGAACATGATTCTGAATATTCTACCTATGTATATCTCTTAAAAGCTAGAACGGTGTTTTTACACTCGGGTCAATTAATTTTAAGCTTGATATACGACAAATTACAAAAACCTATGGGTTCGAAAATACTATGTTCGTAGCAACATAAAATTTCATTAAAAAATAAAGGAATTAATCGCTTTTGAATAAAGCCAAGTGTACAAATACTTATGCTCGTGACCGTACCTACATAGTACAGTCACGACCAAAAGTATGTATAAACTCGTATTTTAACGTTGCATTCGTTATTTCACGAAAAAATGGCAATTGAAAGTTGCCAAGTGTTGACATATTGGTGCTCGTGACTGTACACCCACATTTCCCCAGTTATGTTTAAAGCCCATATAATAATAGGGCGCAATTGTGGGAATGTGTGTTAGTGGATTGCATTCCCAGTAAAGGAAACACCAGTTCTTCTAAGTAAATGAAGTATATTCTCACAATATTCAGTCGTAGGTAAGAGCACGTTATTGTTGTCTTATCGCGACCCGACCCCAAAGGAAAGTGAACGAGACCTTCAATCAAAATTAATGTGGCTACCGAGAGCGCACGCTAGTGATGTTCCTATTATTATTATTTAGTAACTTTTAGTGCTGGGATTCCAACAGCAACTATAAAAAATGAAGATATCGCCCGTTAAAGTTCCGCGTGACGTCACTTGCTTGCGACACTTTTGTATGCAAGTGACGTCACGACCCCCCACTCCCAAATTTTGACGCGCTTTATCTTTTTCATTTTTTGTTTGATTGACAAAAGAAAAAATACGTGTCCATTATTTTTCGATAATCTAACTGAGGGACTAAATATATATATATATATATTTTTTACCCAGGCAAATACCCTTTTCCTGATGGAAAAACCCAATAACACTATGCACAACCTGGGAATTGAACCCAGGCCCTCAGGCTCAGCTGTACTTACCACTAGACTAACAAGGCAGTCTTTTACTCATTATTGTTTCAAACAAGTTTTTTCGCTTTTGTCTTTTTATACAAATACATATACACCGTTGAACGTTGATCGTTTTAATCCTTAAAAGGGGTTATTGTACTCATCATTATGAACAACTTTTACTACGGGACCAATCCTGAAATCTTGAAAAAAATTCAGTTGATTCATACATTATGTACAGTTATGCAAACATAAATCTATGGATCAATTGATTTTTTTTCACGTGTACGTGTATACCTACTTAAGAGAAGTTTTGCTTTGATCTTATATTGACTCAAGATATTAATTCAAAAGTATGCCCAATTAAAGGCCTGTCTATACAGGGTCAAATTAAATTAGTTAGCAAAACCCAACAGACCTGGTTCGATATTTTGAAGACTCTTTAGACTTTGACCTACTTTCTTTTTTACTAAATCTATATGTACCTATTCTTATCTTTTTTAATATTAAAATTTTCTGTTTATCCTATACATCTTAGAATAGTCTTTTAATTTATTTTCTAGGTACGTATTGTTTACCCTAGATGTATGTTGCAGAGACACGTTTTAATGTTGACAAACTTTATTTGTTAACCACTTGCATCAACAATAAACAATATTCTATTTTTTTTGGCAATCTTTATTTTTTTTTTATAAACTCCGTAAATCCACACAGAGATAACCAAACTCCTGTAGTCACAACTCTATAAACTTACGACTTCGATTACTTACTCTCCTCTATCTGCGAACCCGTCGATCCATATGGAATCGCACCAGCATATCAATTTACAATCATTCTATACGCTTCCGTGCCGAATCGAACATCAATCAATGTTATCAGAAGAGTCCTCTAAAGGATGTTAACAAATAGAAAACCTGAAAGTTTGTCAGTTTAAATCAAATACTCGTAGACGACCGCCATTCTTTCGACAGCTATTTGCTGTCGAGGGTAAGGCAAATTAGTCATTGAAAATTTTCGAGTTGACAACCCACCGAATGTTTATGAATAGCTATGAAGCTTATCTCTTTATTATATCTGTCGACGACTCGTTAAAGCTGGATATCTTCCGCCGATAATCATAATCAGTCAATATTATCAAATATTGACTTCACGTCATAAGATACGATCAATGGTACCTGCAGTCCATTCAGAGTGGTTTTACCTGTGATCGCAGCAACCCAACGATAACCTTAGTGTAACGTAAATAAAGCTCACTGTGATTTTGACTAACTACACTCGCGAGCAAAAGTATGGAATCACTTACTTGGAATTGATTCCGCGCGATCTACCCGATCGCGCCATCGGACCGGTACCATTTTAAAGGTTTAACTGTTAACTTTAAATTGATATCAAATTCATTCAAATCACGCCATTATTTAAAAAGCAATTCCGGATTACCTACGTGAAGAAGTAAGGAAAAAGATATGTTTCAATTGTTTGATACGTCGCGAATTGCGGCCAATTGACCCCCTATAAAAGCACGTGTTATCGGATTTTCTCAATCAGTCGGCATTCACACGTTGACCGGTACACATCTCCGCTACTTTTGACCCTTAAACTTGGAAGACAATGGATACTACACCTACTGAAGCAGCACAAATCGTCGCCCTATTGCAAGAAGGGCTCAGCCAGCGAGCTGTCGCACGGCAGCTCCACATAAGCCAGTCCTGTGTTTCGAAAGTTCATAAACGCTTTCGAGAGACCGGTGGCTTTATCCCGAGACGAAGCGAAATCGACATTTGACTGGTCGACGTCCAACAGGAGCTCCGAAATTTTCGTGGGGTAGCAGCCAGCGTCAGTTCGTCGAAGACTTAAGCAAGCTAATTTGACACCAAAAAGGCCTACCACAGGCCCGAAACTCGAGAGAACTCAGAGCGTCATGCTTAAGGCCAGACTTCCGTGATTAATGCCTGCTGCTGACTCAGCTAAACACTACACTGGCCTACAAACATTCGATTTTTTTGATGTTTAAGCACATTAGTTAGGCGCAGCAAACCTCGAATGCACATGTTGCCTTTTTTTTTTTTTTTTTGAGGATGGGAAATCATCAAATGACCCCTCCCGCTCTGGGTGGAGCAGAAGGGAGTGTCGGACTCTTACTGACTAAAACCCACCCGTGTTCCTTCCTTAGCCCTTTATGTACCAGGGCAGCGGTAACCCTTTCGGACGATCCCGCTACCCCGGCAGGTTGCAGATGTTGCCTCGAACGTGATTTAATTTTGTGCAACATTTACTTTAGCCCACTTATTAATTTCTGCTGACGCAAAATCATAAGTATCATGTGTGGTTACCTGTGTAGGTTATAAAGTCCAAGAAACTATTTTACGCAAACTAAATAATTACGTATATAAGACTTTTTGTTATGTTGATGTTTAAGGTAAATAGTATTTAAGTAAATTAGGTATAAAATAACGAATCAATAATTTTTTGTCATTATATCAAGACTTCTAATGTTAAATATTGTTAAGAATTTTATTTGTCCTACAATTACCATAAAATATGCTCATAACATTATTATACCTTTGTAAATTATTTCTAAGACTTTATGTAAATATTTTACTAATTTAATACTGAATAAAATATTATTATTATTATTTATTTTATTATTAATTGTATTGTTTTGATATCGCCTAAAATGAACAATAGATTCTTTGAAACTATATGAAAGAGCAGACTCTTAGAAGGTTAAACTTTTAGATATTTTAAACATAGCTAAAATTTTGAAGTGGATAATAATAGCCTCCGGACCGGTTTCGCTCACGGTGGCTAATCTCAACGGAGATTAGCCGTACGCAGGAGATATTATAGTCCACAAGTGTGTGCGTAAACACAGGCGCACTCTCTGTTCCTTTACTCTCTTAGTCCGATGGGACGGCAATCCGACACTCGCGGGGAGAGATTAGGCGCAGGACCAACGGCTTTACGTACTTTCCGAGGCACGGGGGTACTCCGGATTGTTACTAAGAAATTCCTAATGAAAAACTAATAACACTTTATTTGACCTGGAAATCGAACCCAGGACCCCACTCTCAACAGTCGCGCTTGCAACCCCGAGACCACCGAGGCCGTTTATTTGATTTGTAAGTAAGAAACCTTCGGGAAGCTGGTAATAAATGGTGGTCTTCAACAAACGTGTTTCCAATAACCTCTTAACTTCAATGGGAGACACGTACCGCAACGGTTGGATTGAGGCCCTGGAAAGGGATACCTAACAGGATGTGGGCATTTGCTCTGAAGCTGCACAATGTAGGCTAAAGTAAAAAATATATTTAGTTCTCCTCAAAAGCTGCGACTACGTCACTTATACGATTAGATAAACTAAAATGGACTGCACTGGTTAACGTCATCACGTCAACGCCGGCTGCCGCTGAAAACCAGCGCTTGGGCTCTGTCTCGTATAGGGTCTTAGCATTATGCTGAGCGATGGCCGTTTTGCGTGAATGTGACGCATGTTTACCTCCAACTTGTTTTTTTTGTGTTTTATGTCTTTTTTTCATGCGTCATGTCTGCCGCAAATAAATGCATTTTCTTTCTTTCTTTTATTTCAAAATTGATGAGTGTAAATTGTTGTTGCACTGAACAAGCAACACTGAAGGCCACCTGAGGGGCAATTCTCGGGTAGCGGGATCGTCCGGGATAGCGGGATCGTCCGAAAGGGTTACCGCTGCCCTGGTACATAAAGGGCTAAGGAAGGAACACGGGTGGGTTTTAGCCAGTAAGAGTCTGACACTCCCTTCTGCTCCACCCAGAGCGGGAGGGGTCATTTGATGATTTCCCATCCTCAAAGGGGCAATTCTCGTAATTTTAAGAACGATCACAGTCTGATCTCAGTCTCAATATGTCAAAAATACCTCTAATTTCCCTACATTTTTGACAACTTTTGACATTTGTTTGTCGCAGAGATGAGACTGCGACTAGATTTTAACGTTTTAAATTACGAGAATTGGCCTTCTGGTAAGACACCTGAGCGCAGTGCATGTATTGTTGACAGGTGTCTCAAGAAGATAGACTTCAGTCTTGGTAGCAAAATGCAACAACAATTTGTAACTACTCATCTATTTTCCTTAAGTTGTATTATATTTTTATTATTGTTCCTAATTTATTGCGTCTAGGGGCTGATTTTTCGAACGCCAGAAAATTTTATCGGAGGAATAATTTTGATTTTTGACACTTCTTCCATACAAAATCTGTCAAACGTCAATTTTATTCCACGAATAAAACTTATGTGTCGATTGAAAAGTTTGCCATTGGTGCCGATTCCCTTGTTCACGAACTAAACTAAATTTAAGTTCTGTGCATCTTTTTCTTTCTATTTCATTAAGAAAAAGGCAGAAGATAAAATATTAGTTTAGTCCTGTCAAATTAAGATACTCCATAGACAAATTAGACGTGATTAAAAACATGGCAACTAAAAGTACGTCAATTTACGTCAGGCGCTGACTAATTTGACAGGAATAAACTAATATTTATCTTCTGTCCTTTTCTAAATTAAATAGAAAGAAAAAGATGCATTGAACTTAAATTTAGTTTAGTTTGTAAACAAGGGAATCGGCGCCATTAGTTAATTATACTTACATTATATAAGTAATACTAACAAAATTATGGGTAATATGCCTGAAATAAAGATGAATAGATAAAAAAATACACATTTTATGTTCAAAACATTTATTATTCTCTGCTTTCAATGTTGACACAAGTTTACTAATCCCCACTTTACCTCAGTAAAGCTTTAGTAACATATAAATTACGAGCAACATCAAATTAAAATATAAATATTTGGTTATGACAGGTATAGAGATAGAATATTCAAATATTGTTATAACTAAAATATAGAATTTTTAACACAGAACAAGAAACAAATTCATTATGTTTTGGTCGGAAATGTTTTCGCAGGTGACAGTAGGTAAATAGAGATTTTTATAAAATTACAATTATTTTTTTACAAATTTGATAATTCCTAACATATTTTATGCATCTTACTTATTAGAAATTGAGACGCTTAAGGCACAGCAAAATTACATCTAACTAGAATTTACAACTATTATAGACACTCTTGGTAACAATCTTTATTCTATTTCGCAAATTGTGATATGTACAAAAATATTTCCATCTTTATAATCTAGCATTATTATTATTACAAAATTGAAATTATAACGTTCTGAGTATACATTGTATACAAAATTACTTAAATGCATTGGTGTGTGATGAAAGTAATAAATAATACAGGAATTATAAATAAACACAGCAAAATACAACTAAACTTTCCGAACAAAAAGCAGATTACACAAAACGATACACTGAACAGAAATACGTCTTTTGAACTCCACTCAATTATTGGCACAATTTCACTATATTTAGTCTCAGTGTCAATAAGCATCGGCTCCACTTCTAGAACCGATATTCCTCAAATCAGGCATGCGTGTTGTCTCTTCGCTGCCTCTCCAGCTGTTTTCTATGACTGTGTCGTTTTCTCGCTATTATTGCTACTAATATCACAACGACTGCCAGAGCTACAGCTATTCCTATCCACCAGTAAGTATTATACGACGCCTCTTTCGTATTTACTTCTTTTTGGTCCCCAGCTGCTACAGGATTCTTTATCTCCAAAACTCCTACAGTAGACGTTTCGACGCTAAACTTAGAATTTGATTCTTCACCTGTATCGATTACGTTATCTACAATATTTTCGTGAGTTTCTTTATCTTCTTTAGTTTCTTGGTTCTCTGCTGAAGATGGGATCTCATTTTCTTCAGGTACCGGTTCTACGGCTTCAACATAATCGTCGGAACTACCGCTGCTGTCTGTCGACGGTTCTAACTGATTGTCTAGGTATTCATCTAAAAACTTGTAGTAGTCTGTTAGTCCCGTGTATTCTAGGCCATATTCTCGCTTCGCTAGTAGATCGCTGACCATCTCAGGCCAGACGGTGCCGTAACCTTGTATCATTGCGTCTCTGTAAATACATTTTAAATTATAGAAATTGCAAAACAATATGTCGATATACTAGTGTAGATAAATGAAGGTTCAGTTTGTAGGATCCTACAAAAAGAAGAAATACTTACATTAGTCGATCGTTATTTTCAGCTACATGTTCTATTAAATCCGATTCATCCGACACTAGTTCTTCAGCAAAAGATTGATAGATTTGGTATTTTAGTATTAAACCCATGAATTTTCTGTAACAAAAATCAAGCATTATGACAACGTTCAAGGTAACTCTGCTCTTATTCATCAGTTTCTGTTTTTGTTCAATTATATTTTTACTTTCACTAGTAACTTACCCAATATAAGGTTTGTTAAACATCATATAAGGGTCTCCGAGGAAATCACTGTCACCGGTTACAATGTTGGAGAAATTCTTACGGAAGTCGCTCCAACTACTTGGTATTTTCGCGTACGGTATAGCTCCCATTAAAACTTTTATTCTCCATTCGTCGGCTGCCAAATAAAAGTTTAGTCTGAAAGAAAAATACTTCGATAAAGCACCAAGAACGTAGCATAACACAAAGTTACACGCTAAGGTAATAAAAACTTACTTTGGTAAATCTCTCAGAGCCATAATCAATTGTAAGACAAGACGATGATGGTTCGGATTGTAGTTGAAAGTTTCTGACGAGAACAATCCAGCTTTGCTCAGCGCATGTGGGTTCACGGAAAGTAGCGACACGAAACCAGGGATAGCTTCATACACAGCTGGAACAAACAACGCGATGAGTTGTGAAGTTCTCAAAGAAGTAACTTCAGAACTGGAACGGAATCTTACCAGAGTAGCGGGAAGCCTCTCTTAGAATATAAGTGTTGTTGCTGTGTAAATTAATGGTCTGCTTGTAGACTATCTTCATGACCGCTTCGTGAGCTTCAATGTAGTTGGCTATGCTGACATCTTTACATGTTATTGCTCTAACTTTGTTGGGTTTGCACCAGTCTACTAGGGTCGGCGGACAAGTACTATTGAACACCGATTCAGTCCAAATATCGGGGTCTGCGTCTCCTAAGTTTAGCGCTTTGATGAGTTTCGCTGCTTGTTTGAAAGCTTCTACCCCGCCCAAGTTCTGTGAAATAGATTTATCTGTTATAAATAATACACATTGCATATAAATAAACTAAAAGGTCATATTTTCCCGTTATTACAAAAAGCGGGCCACCCCTTTTAGGCAATAACAGGAAAAACGGCTTTAATTTGTGTTTCTTCAAAGTGATTCCATTTCCAATATTATGTTATGACGTCAATATTATAACAAAGTGAACTCACCTTTAACTGAAGATTTGCGTGTACTTTCTGGTATATTCCCGCATGTTTTGGCAGAAGACTTTCTATTAGGTTAGACCAATCATCTCCCGTTAGCGATCCTGGAAATAAGTTTCCAATTAATACATACGTCTTAACTACATATGTCTATTGAATTTACTTTTGTTTTAGTCGGTCACTTACGTTTTTGGAAAGACCTTTATAGAAAAGAGGTTGACTTTTAGATAATGTTTTTTGACCCAAAAGTACACTCAAAAACTAACATTTGATATAATATCACAAGGGAGCGTAAGTCTGAAGGTAAGGGACAAATAGTTTCTCAGAAATACTTTACTAGCCCTAAAATAAAACTTTAGAAAATGTAACATTTCAGAAAGGGTTGTACAGTTCTCAGGGGTACCACATGGCCAACAATTTAAAGTTTTCAGAACGTGGTCTCTAGTCATTTATAAGTAGCATTAAAGTTACAAAGAATTTTATTCAAAATTAGGTAAAATGAATTATTCTCATTTATCTTGCGTCAAAAGCAGAGAATTTGATTTGCTTAATTATTCTTTTACGATGAAAATTAAGGCTGTGTTTCGCGTTATTCTTTTTTATTAATTGCGTTGTGACCGAGTTTGGTTCATAGGCTAGATATTCTCGTTACTAGCTGAACAAAACAAGTGCAATTGCCTAGGCTTAAGTTACCGCCCGAACACTGAAACTATTTATTCTGTTTACCGGCTGCAACAACTTTGCTGGTTTTAATTTTAACTTCGACGCAACTTTTGCTGTGGTGTATTCAGCATATGTGTTTTATTTAAAGAGGCTTTGTTTTAACATTATTATCTGGAAAGCCTTGCAAAAATACTTTAAGTATTTTTATTAAAGTATATTATTGAATTTCACCATTATGTTTAACATTGCTATTCAATTTTATGAAGGTAAAATATTCTGTAAAACACGTACAATATTTTTCTGCTGATGTCAGAAAACAAAATACCGTCAATTTTTTATTACGTCACGAATACATTATTTCTCTAATGGAAACTTAAGTCTATGGGGTACTTACTCAGTAAATGTACCGGTAGGGGCTTGCCGACGGCGTCAGAGCCCTTGAGCCTAAGTGCAATGTATTTGTGGAGCTTCAAGTAAAGAGGTTTCACATTTTCCCACAATTCTCGGGCCTTCAGTATGGCACCTTCGTACTCGCCCAGGGCATCCCAATATTCTTCTACGGAGTTGTAGTCTGTGGAAGAGAAATGTAGTTACTGTTTGTTGAAATCATATCATTTGAAAATAATCAATTTAATGATTTAAAAGTGTCCGTGGAGTTTCTTGCTCATTCTTCTCCATAGGTACCTATTACGCTTTGGAATGGACAACTAGCTTCATCTTTCTGACTGACTGACCCCTTTTTTTTTTTTTTTTTTTCAGGATGGGAAATCATCAAATGACTCCTCCCGCTCTGGGTGGAGCAGAAGGGAGTGTCAGACTCTTACTGACTAAAACCCACCCGTGTTCCTTCCTTAGCCCTTTATGTACCAGGGCAGCGGTAACCCTTTCGGACGATCCCGCTACCCCGGCAGGCTTCGGCCCTGTCGGGCCCCGTCATCTATGCTGACATCTCTTTGAGGCGCACGTGGAACACTTACGCGCCGTCCGGCACGGGCCTGGTCCTGATCGGACGGAGAGCTACCCATTGCTCTCCGCCCGCAGGCCCGCGCCTACGGTGGCCGGGAGTCGTCACGCGGCTCCCGACGCCCGGAGCGTCTCCCTCGGCGGCTGAGGCGTGAGGATCTCTCCCTCGCCCATCCCGCCACCTCCTTCGCTAGCATGACTGCTTCGCAGAAGGAGGTGACCGCCTCCCACTCCCTCTCGCCCCGGACCATGGCTTGCACCAGGGCCGGATGCGAGAGGTCGCCGCCGCTGCCGATCGCCTCTACGAGGACACGGCGGTGCTCTGCCCAAGCGGGGCAGACCTCCACCGTATGCTCCACCGTGTCCTCTGGGCGATCCTCGCAGTGGTGACACCCGGGCGTCTCCTCCCGCCTGATGATGTGCAGGAACCTCCCGAAACATCCGTGTCCGGAGAGGACCTGCGTCAGGCGGTAGGTGAGAGCGCCGTGACGCCTCTCTAGCCACTCCTCAAAGAGGGGTCTTATCGCCGCTATCGTGGCGTGCCCTGCGCTGGGTTGCGATAGTCGCGCCTTCCATTCCACCATGAGACCGCGCCGGAGGTCCGTCCGCTCCGCAGCGATTTGCCGCGGGTGCAGAGTTTCCCCCCGACGTAGTGCCTCCGCGCGCCAGTCATACAGGCGCGCGAGGACTATCGCCTCCAGATCCCATGGTGGCAGTCCGGCAAGGAGGCTTGCTGCCTCGCCCGAGATCGTGCGGTACCCCCTTATAAGCCTTACGGCAACCACCTTTTGGGGCGCGTTCAGATAGTGTGCGGCTCGAAGCCGCAGTGAACGCGCCCACACCGGGGCCCCGTAAAGGGCCATGGACCGCACGACCCCTGCGTAAAGCCTCCGGCAGGAGGCGTTTGGCCCCCTCAGGTTGGGCAGGAGCCGCTTTAGGGCGGCCCCGGCCCGTTCCAGTTTGGGGGCCAGACGTCGGAAATGCTCGACGAAGTTCCACCGGCTGTCGAGGACGAGACCCAGGTATCTCATCGTATTCTCGACGCCGATGTGAACCCCTCCTACCATCAGTTGGGATCCCGAAGGTGGCCCGTACCGAGGCCCATGAAAGGACATGGCCTCGGACTTGTGCAATGCCACCTCGAGACCCAACTGCCGGATCCTTTCCACGACTATCGCAACCCCGCGTGTCATCGCGTCGGCCGCCGCCTGATGCGACCTCCCCTGCGCCAGGACCAGCGTGTCGTCAGCGTAGCAAACTAACTGACTGACCCCTTGACAATTCAAAAGTGCCTGTAATTAGATTATTAGAAATAAATGGTTTGAGTTGAGTTTTTGAAGGTTATAAGTAGGTAGGTAAAGTCAGGGAAATTAATTGTTTATCAAATTGACAAATTGCCGTGTTATAGTCATTTCCTACAACTGTCAATGAATAACAGTTTGAATATGCGGAATCTTTAAGTCGGTAGTCATTTTGATAAACAATTAACTTTCCTCATCTTTACCTATGATACCGATGATTTAATGATGACGATAATTCTGGTAAGGACTAGTTTTTCTAACGCCAGATAATTTTATCAGAAGACTAATTTTGAATGTTTGACAGTTCTCCCATACAAAACCTGTCAGACGTCAATTTAACTCTAGGAATAAAAGTTATCTGTCGATTGCAAAATCAGCCCTTAGTGTATATTTTTACTTTCGTTGACTTTGAACTATTCGGTACATCTAAAATGGTACAACACAAGTGTCTAGAGTTCAAGCATAGAGGCAAAGAGAATCATTCGTCGAGCTCCTTAAGTTTTGAGTTGAGCTGCACGTTTTCTGACAAATGCGTGCACTGATTGGACCGGTCCTCTCAATCTGTGTGGTTCTTTCCTCAAAAGACCATCGCAGACATCGCTCTACATGGTCTTCATATGATCTGACCAAGATTATGTCTGGACTTTAAAAGAGACTGTGACCTCTGAGTTTGTTTCGGCCTTTCTTCTCAGACTAGTCAGATAGGAAACGCCGACCTCATCTAGTTTTAAAATATGATTGACGTGTAAAAGTGTTTGTACAAACCTACTTACAAGATAAAATCATTTATCATTCAACAATGGTTTTTTATTTCATCTGTCGTGTATTATTTAAATGGTATGAGGTTTTACATTAATACTTCTACATTTTGAAAGCCTTACGATAAATTATTGGCATCATCATCATCACCTGCCTAGCATTACCACATACACAAACAGCCAGACCCGGAATAACTACTTGTAGGTCATACAAATATTTGTTCCGTGTGGGAATCGAACCCGCGACACGCAGCGCAGCAGTCAATCGCTTAATCACTGCGCCAACTGTGCCGTCAAATTATATGCATGGCATGTTTTTATATTTCGTTATACATTTTCAGACCGCGAAATCCAAGTTCCAACCTCAAGTCAACGTTTTAAATAAGTAATTAGCACATATATTTATTCTCTTCCCAACTTTGTCTTCAACTTCAGCATTAAGCTTCTCAACGAAATGCCATTCTCTCGCAGCTTCATGGCCGGCGAAAGCTCCGAATTTTGCCACGTTATGTACTTATTGACAAATTCTAAATGGGTTTCAACGAAAACTCCCAGGGGTGCCGCGAACATAAATGTTACTTTAATATTAATTACAGAATTAAGATTTATAACAGAAATCCGCTTTTATAAATACCCTTACGTAACTAATTAGAAATGTAATGTCCTTTATTAAATTGATCTGGATTGGTCTAGTTATAATTTCCTGTTTTATGAGATAATTTTAGATACGAGTACTGAGCCCGAGAAGATAAAACACAAAAACAGGTAGTTTCCTGGATAAAAACAATATTATTATATTTAGTCCGTCAGATAGATTGTCGAAAAATAATGGACATGTATTTTTTCTTTAGTCAATCAAACAAAAAACGACAAAGATAAAGCGCATCAAAATTTGGGAGTGGGGGGTCGTGACGTCACGCTATGCTAAAAAGTGTAGCAAGGCGTGACGTCACGCTGAACTTTAGCGGGCGAAATCTTCATCATTTTTTTATATAATTGACTAAAGGAAAAATACGGGTCC
Source organism: Apamea epomidion (assembly GCA_947507525.1). Classification (NCBI taxonomy): domain Eukaryota; kingdom Metazoa; phylum Arthropoda; class Insecta; order Lepidoptera; family Noctuidae; genus Apamea; species Apamea epomidion. Next base: position 6,572,996 of record OX382238.1, on the reverse strand, counting down.
AATATTTTTTGATAATCTAACTGACGGACTAATTAGATTTTTTTAGGAAACTAGCCTATTGAATAACTATGAGGAAGCCCAGCAGTGGGACAAGGCTAATAGGTATATAAGTTGATTCGCACGAATTTACTTGCCAGACGAATCTTCTCTTTTAAACATTATATTTTTTATATAGGCGACTCGCACGATATTCATTTATTTGTGGGCGAGTAGACAACTCCAGAAATCTACAATAAAGAATAGAAAAACGACACTTGCGCTGTAGTGATAAGAGTTAAATATTATAAAACGTTTACTTGTGCGAGTCGCCTATAGAAAAACTTATATTATTTGAAAGAGACGACTCACCCGTTTCGGGCGAGGAAATTCGTGCAAATCGACTAATAAGCCGGTTAATAAAACAAATTGATACTTAAATTTTTCCTCTCAAAATTAAGATTCAGAAATCTTCTTGAAATAATTATTTACAATGTCTGTTGGCACATTAATCATAATAAATACTTCAAAGTTCGTATCTTAGCCGAGTTATCTTGGAATACGATTTCAAACTTCTTGCAATCTTTTAGAAATTCAATGTTATTTGCACAGCTAAAGAAAAAACTGCTACCTAATGGCTCATTATATAGCAGTGATAGATTCCGCTTTCGTTAAAGCACGAACTACATATATTGTAGCATAACATAGTTATTAAAGCATAATCAGCCTATAATGTGCTCGTTGAGAGGGAGTAGGCCGTAATTGCCTAGCTAGGCTTGCTACTGTACAGGGTTATTTTTTAAAGACCAGCCAAATTTAGGGATGTCGTACAGACCATCAAACTGAACAACTTTCTCCATGGGACAAATAGCGTAATCGCGAAAATTTTATCAACTGTCCCATAGAAAACTTCAATACCTACTCGACCTAAATGTATGGGACGGCTGAATTTTTCCTTCCATGAAATCCCATGGAGAAAGTTGTTCAGTTTGATGGTCTGTACCACATCCTTAAATTTGGCTGGTCTTTAAAAAATCACCCTGTATAAAATACTTGAAAATTTTAATATTTCATAGAATAAAATTTAAAAAATAAAGTGTGTATCTCTTGTTTGCCCACCCTGTATATACATATCATAATCAGCACGGCTGGGACATAGACCTCCGCTCTGTGAGAAGGAGTGGGCAGAGTCTACCACGCGGGCGCAGTGCGGTTGCTAGATGTCACATGTCTTCGAATTCTTGGTTCTAAGATCGGTTAGGATAGGTTTCCTCACGATGTTGTCCTTCACCGTTTTGAGAGCAATGGTGAAAAAAATTAAAGTAGTAAAATTATGTATACATAGTAAAGCACCTGTCTGGGTTCTAACCTACAACCTATAACCCGTAAGTCAGTGCCACTGGGCCACCACTGATCATCAGATCAGAAAATATTTCCCTAAAATGATCGCGACTTACGAGTTGTAAGTTCCAAAGCCAGACAGGCGCTTTGCTTTGTGTAAAAAATTTCATCACCACTGCTCTCAAAACGGTGAAGGAAAAGGTCGTAAGGCAACTGGCATGGTCTGGAACCAAACGATACGACATGTGACATTCACCAACCCGCACCGGGCCCGCGTGGTGAATTCAAAGTCAAAGTCAAATCATTTATTTCAAATAGGCACATAAAAGGCACTTTTGAACGTCAAAAATAGAATTAAAATAAAATTGATTCTAGTCGCCCTAGCTGTGTCAGTTGACTTTAAATGATTTGACTTTGACTTTGACTTTAGCCACGCCAATATACCAACATAATGTATTGGGGCAACTCACTTGTATTTACAGCCCAAAAAAGGTGTATCAGAGCTATGTATGAAATAAATAGCACCGACAGTTGTCAACCAATGTTTAAAAGCTTAAATACGCCTAATGGCAGAACATAGAGAACCGATGTAAATGTTGTAACATCCCACACACTGTGTAACTCTACCTATGTTTACAAATAAGGATTCTGATTCTGCATTTTTCATGACATTTTCTCATATTTCCTGCGTTATTTCAGTGACTGTGTCTCAGATATTTTGTTTTAATTCTTGACGGTTCATTGGCCTGTTAGCATAGACACATCCCTTTAGATAGCCCCACAAAAAAAAGTCAGGAGCTGTTAAATCCGGGGATCTTGGGGCCAATCAATGTCACCGTTTCTCGAAATTAATCGACCCGGAAACGTTCTTTTCAATGTCTCGATTATGGCTATGTACGTATGGTATGACATGTGGCCCCGTCTTGTGGAACCACATTTTTCCTAAGCCCAACTGATTCACTTGATGTAAGAAAATTGCTTTATCATTGCCATGCTGCTCAAATTTAATCACTAAACGAGTTATTGTTAGCCGTAAAGGTAAGTGATTTCTACCAAAAATTGGCCGCAATTTTCTTAGAATTTCCGCAATACCTACATGATTGGGTTGAGTAAAATGTTTTAATAATTAAAACACTTTGTTTTGTTCAGTCGTAAAACGCTCCATAACAAATTTGCCGTATCAACACAAAACAATTTTCATGAAACAACTGTCATATTTGCTGCCGAAACAAAATGGCGACAAAAAAAGTCGTATACCTCCAAGTTGCCCACCCTGTACATACAATAGGTAAATGTGTTTTTTTTTTTTCGGCGTTTTTTCCCTTGTGGTACGGTACCCTTCGTGTGCAATTCCGACACGCACTTGGCCGATTTTTGAATGCACCGCTACTAATAAATAACACCATTATAAATCATAAATTAATGTTTTTGTATTTCCAACAAAATAATTCCCTATTATCACAGCAAATGACGGTAGTAATGATGAAATATTTTGTTGCAAATAGTAATTTTTCAAATAATATTTTATACTAATAGCATCATATTAAATTAATGAAATAATAACGGTGGCATTATCGCTATTAAATTATGGTTCTATTTAGTAATTAATTAATATTAGTTACAGCTAAATTAATTGATTAATTATTCATAATGTTTGCTCGAAATGTTATGTATCATATATGAGCCATTACTGCGATCTATAAATAAATCACTAGATATTAATTGGTTGTATTGTTGTCCCATATATTTGTTCTGATTTATTATAAGGTACATGAGTGTTCCAATTTATGTGTCGTCGAGTGCTTATCTTATACATAGTTAAATATTTTACATTTAAACCTTTTTGAAATTGAACTGAAGTCAATATCAAAAGGTTTTACTGTAACATAGTTGACTACGACTATAATATCTACTTATATCGACATATAAGTACATATTATAGTCGAGATAAGAAAAATATTAAATTTTTTAGGTGTGCCACGCTTTTTCGAAATTCTTGCAATTTTAAATTCAACGTTATTTCCACAGCTAACGGAAAAAACTACTACCTAATGGCTCATCATATTTTTATTCCGATCTCGTAACAGCACAAACTGTATGAGAAAAGCAACAGTAATTCGTCTGTAAACGTTCACTGTTGAACAGTCAATTAGGTACAAATTATAGTTAGGATTGTGGCGACATCTACATCGCCACATGCGAACTACGCATCACACTGACGTCACGCAAAATCCTGCATCGCACAAGCAAAGTTTACCGCGCATCTAGAATACATACAATATCCTGACATAAATCTTCTGGCAGTTGTCTACCAGACACAATCATCCGTCTGGTCGGAGGATCATCCCTTTATAGAGGATGAGTGAATCTTAAACCCTGTTCCTCATACATATACAAGGTGTCGTTTTGCATCCTCGTCAAATTCAAGGTGGTAACTATGCTACTGATTCTCGACACGAATCAATAATAAAATAAGCAGGTTTTTTTTTATATTTAACGCGATTCTGTTCTTTGAAAGTGGTGTATTCTGAAATACTGTCAAACTTAAATAACTAAAAAAATAAGTAATTTTATTTGATTATTTATGTCATTCGTAGCCGCCTCCTGAAATTTGACGAGGATGCAAAACAACAGCTTGTATAAGATAAGAAAAATATTCATTTTTTTTTATATTTAAAGCACGCTACTTATCTACACAATAATATCAGATGTAGTAAAATATCCCGCTGAAAAAGGTGCCAAGAATTTTGTAAAAAAGTTCTTTACCTGACTTAAAACAAAAAAGTGTAAGAACTACTTGTTACTTCATTATTTTTATTTCGTTGTACAACGCTTCTCACAATATACACCTCCTAACTTGTAATGAAACTTAAAACCTCTTATCATGGTTTAAAAGGAAAAACTTGTCTGTCTGGGTCCTTTGTCCTTATAAACAAACAAAATAAACTAGTATTTTTACAATGCTCGAAAGAATTTTCTTTGTACTTAATGAATTTAGGAGTACATTGTAAACTGTGTAAACTACTGGAGTGTTCTTTTTTGCTTTTCTTTTGTATAAAATGTTTTATTTTTTAAAAGATTTTCTTTTTAACCGACGAAAAAAAGGAGGAGATTCTCAAGTCGACGCGTACATACAGTGCCCTCAAAAAGTTAGGTGACATTTTTCCACTTCAGCTATTATTATTATTATTTATTCCACGATAATCGGATAACAGATACCTATACTATGATACCTCATTATGATTTAAAATAAAAAAATAATTACGTACTCCTAAGGAATGACTAGATTATTTTTTATCATAAGTCAAAGGTAGTTGAATTAGTCAATACCACTAGTATTAATAGTACCGTTATAGCAGTTCCAGCATTTGGATCACTAGAATTTTAAATCATAATGTGGTGTGTCACGGCTCAAGTGGTAAAATGTCAACTAACTTTTTGAGGGCACTGGATATATTTTTTTTTAATGTACCGCATAACTTTTTACAGAGTAGTCCAATTGAAAGTCCATTGGAAAGCGTTTTTCTTTTCTTTGACGTTGGTCCCATTTATTAAATCTGTCTACATCGCAATTTCTTTGTGTCTATAGACGAGTTACAAAACCTTTCTATATACAAACTCTTTCGTAATATGCCTTTTCCTATAGGGGTAGAAAATTTTCATCACGTCAGTGGTAACACTTTGGCCTTAAGGTGGCCTAGCTTAATACGGAGTTTCAATAGAATAAGAGGCCAGATTATACTGGTTTTGTTACCACTCACGTGTGACCCGCCGCCCGTGTCTTCATCATTTGCAAGGTAGTTTAAAATCAGGGCCGGCCAGTGTGACAGTATTACAGTTCGGCCGCTGAGAGAATGCGTTCCTGATACCTGTCAGTTTCATACAAACGAATACGTGTTTTGTGAATTTAATCTTTATGAGCTACTAGAATTTTCGCACTGACTGATGTCAGGAACGCAGTCTCTCGACGCCTGGACTGTAGTTGCACAGCAAGGTATAAAATCGCTTGACAATTTTTATGTCACTCGACTTTTTGACACATTCTGTAGAGACCATAAAAAAAGTAATAAAAAATAATAGTAACAAGAAAAGACTAACATTGGTGCTATTTATGTACTCACTGTTTTGTTTTGAGGCGTTCCGCAGTAAAGGAAGTATGTGCTCCAAATAGTCGTTTAGGTCTGGCAAGTTCTTCTCCCAAGATTGTTTCATATGATGTAGAGTTTCCTCATCTTGCTGCCGCGCCAAGTTGTAGTGTAACTCTGTGGAGAAGAAATGTTTATTATTAAAAAGTAATTATTCTCTTAGCTACTTTTTTCTACATGTAGGTGGTCACAGCTGTTCGTCTAAAGGCCAGCGTCAACTGGCGGCACGCACGGCAGGGGATCCTTCGACATTACTACGTGAAAGTACATTCTGGCGGCAACGATGCCGTGGTATCCTCAGGAATGCTGGAACGTCCTTAGGCACCATCATTGAAATTTCAATGTTATTGTCACAGCCTTAAGTTATATTTCTATTTGTTGCATAAAAATAGCTAGCCGTGCCGTGCTGCCAGTGGCCCTTAGCCACAGTCTAAGCCGACGATATTATGCTACTGAATACCGATCATTGGTATGAAGTGACTGCTATCTGCTATCTGTATCTGCTACACACTTGTCCGGGTATCGACACATTCGATTCGGCAGTATTTGTTGAACGTCAAAGCCGACCCGAAGCAATTATTATACTACGTATATTCAGCTTTCATTCGGTTCGTGCCGATCGGAAATCTTCGGCATCAACCCTCGTTGAATCATGTTCGGGTCTGTTCGGCACAATTCGAGCTAAGCCGAGCGGTTTTGCCACCCCGCTGTGCCGCCGAAATCACCTATACACAAATACCGAATCGAACAATAGTATACCTGACAAAACGCCTGCCGTCTACGACAAAATAGTGGGAATCATTAATCAATACCGATATTCTACTGTTCAGATGGTCAGACTCGGGATTCCAATTACTCGTAACTACTATCACAGTAAATACCTACGTAAGTGACTTCCGGGAACCAGAAAACCGAGAGTGTACCTACGTGCTCTCCATAACACGGAGTGACCTCTTAGGGCAATCGATCTGTTAATAAGCCACAAGCCCCCTACCCTAAACCCCCTTAAATTACAAAGACAAATACTAGATGTTAGAGAGAATTTGGACCAACAGAACAAAGCAGCAGGTACCTTTAAACCTAGTTGTATTCAAAGACTTTTGAAATTGAGGCTGTTGATTCTCTTCTGAACATAAATGGTGCTAATTACGTGATTACAAATTTGTGAGCATTCAATATTTGAAAGGTTGAAGTTATTTACTAAATTATTAACTGTAGATAATTAAATGGCGGTTAAAGTAGATGCTTCATTAATTATGGATGAGCATAAAATGTTCATTAAATTTATATTAATTATAGAAGACAAATTAGAGCAGAGAGAGCAGTTGTGGCCCAGTGGTAACGGCCAAGATTTCCAAGTTGTAGGTCGCGGGTTCGAACCCAGGCAGGCCCTTTACTTTGTGTAATTTATTTCATCACCACTGCTCTCAAAATGGTGAAGGAAAACAGCGCGAGGAAACCGGCATGTCCTAGGAACAAAAATTCGAAGAAATGTGACATCTACCAACCCGCACTGGGCCTGCGTGGTGGATTACGGCCCATTCCCGCTCACAGAGAGGAGGCCTGTGTCCCAGCAGTGGGAACGTTATAGGTTTATTATGCATTTCTCCAGAACTGGCAAATTATTTCGAAATAGCTTTAACGATTAAATCACATGTGGTAAGCGCGTTTTATCCAACTACACGTTTTCAAAAATGGCAAACGCTTAAAGTTACTATAATTTACGCTTGCCATAAAACCTTTTATTTCCGATGCAGTAGCTCACAAGCGTTTAACTGCCACTTGACTTCTGATCGTATTATTTTTAAAGAAACTACACAGCAAAGCGTAAGCGCCATTTTTATTGATACCAGCCCAGATGCGTCGTGTGAGCAATTTATGGCTGTTTCCAAATTTAAAATCTGTTTAAGTATTTTTCTATCGTAAACAAGGTCTGCAAAAACACTAGGATTAGGTTAAGACCAGGGGGACAATTCTCATAATTTAAAACTTTTCAAAATCTAGTCGCAGTCTCATCTCGGCGACAAACAAATGTCAAAAACTTGTCAAAATGTACGGAAATCAGAGGTATTTTTGACAGATTGAGACTGAGATCAGACTGTGAACGTTCTTAAAATTAAAATTACATGAATTGCCCCTCAGGTGTTTTAGAGGCTGCATCTTTTATAACTTGACTTGAATTGACGTTCAAAATTCCTGATTCTCAGCCTGAATTACTGGCTGACTCTTTTTACCGTCTGGACAAAAACAGGGTGATTAAAAGTGAACGAAGTAGAATCCTATGGCAAATAAATCTTTTTTAATTTTTTCACAAACAAAAAAAAATTTTTGAGTCTCCAGACGGTAAAAAAGTAAGGCAGAATATTTTTTTTTATTTTGAAATGACATTTGTCATACAATTCCCTCCACATTGCTTTGTCTTCCCAAAATTGTACAGTTTTGTGAAAAAAAAAACAAATGCAAATTCATATTTTTGGCCCTACTGCTGCAAATTCCTTGTCTTTTGTTTCACAACGCAGCCCTGTTTTGTTAATTATTCGAAGCATATGGAAATATTACATGTGCACCATTTATTTAAATGAGACTCCATTTATATTCTTTTGTATGAGAAAATTCTGGAACATGGCCTCTCAGGACTTAATTCTTTGAATGCATTTAATTTAAGATTTAGGTACTTTGTGTGTGTTACTCAAATCGTCCTTTAGCCGAGCACTCATCCATTTATGCGAGCGTAAAATCTTCACCGATGTATTTTTTCTTCATAAAAATTATAAAGTGTTCTTACGAAAGATGAGAAATTAACTTTTTACAAACATTCGTCTCTTTAGTCGTGTTATTAAAAGTTCCTTTTACTTTATGAAATTAATAATGACTTGGGTTTTTATTTCGTGAACAGTGGTCTTCTTGTGCTCGTGTTTGTGTTTCGACTCCCGCCCTTCGTTCGGAGTTTTGAAGCCCTCAATTTATTTTCAAATTGGGTATCCATTTTTTTGTTATCTTAAATAGATTATTTTCCTGTCTGAGTTGTTTCAACTCCAACGTCAATTAGGGTATTTTTGGAAACGATCTGTAGGTTGACGTTGACTTACTTACAGGATTTATTTTTGTACTTCCTTATTTATTTTTGATAGCCATTGATCAATCTAAATTATTCAACGGGCCCAATTTCCATCAACATGTTAATACCTGGCTATAAGAATGTAGAGTGACCTAAGATCAAAACTTCTCCTTAGCGGGTCGATGGCAAACTAAATAGATCAAAGCACCCCCCAACTATCTTGGGGTCGGCTTCCAGTCAAACCGGCTGCATCCTGTTTGACTGGAAGCCGAATATCAGTATTTTACATGGAGCGACTGCCTATCTGACCATCACAACCCAGTTACTGGGTGTTACGATACCGTAAGACAGACTACCCTAAGTAAGACTGGTTGTCAGACTTTCGGGCTTCTGACGACCCGTAACGGCTGTCAAAGATTCACGAATGACAGCCGGGACCAACGGCTTTACCTACATGCTTTCCGAGGCACGGAGGGGTCTTGGCATATAAAGATGGCTATTACATTGCTATAACTACATATTAATAATATATTATAATCAATTAGTCCTGAACTTAGGTATGTACTAAATCAACAGAAAACCAACCAGTTAAAAGGCTGATTTTAGAAATACAAGCGTATTTCTACAGTATACATATATTGAAAAAAGAAAATTACCTTTTAGCGTACAATTAGTGGTGGTCCCACAATCGTAGTTGGTTGCGAATCTTATCCTGTTCAGAGCGTTATCACCGAACGTGACGAGCTGAAAAATAAAGTCACATTAGAAATAACTTCCATGCTAACTTTTGCTCGATACGGGATTAAAACGACGACACGGTTGGCGCAGTGGCTGAGCGATCGACTGCTGCGCTGCGTGTCGTGGGTTGGATTCCCGCACGGAACAAATATTTATATTGCCTACAGTTAGTTGTTCCGGGTCTGGCTGTTTGTGTATGTGAGTTGAAATGTTTGTAAACGCACCCACGATACAGGAGTAATTCCTAGTGTGGGGGGGGGGGGGGGGGGCAATGTTTTTTAAAAAAGAAAAAAAAATGAACATCAAACAGTTATCGGAACGTCAGATTAGACAAAAACAAAAGATAAAAAAGGGATGATAATGGTTCGTTGTAAAAATTAACGAGGGGAAATAAGTTATCGGAATTGTATAAGCTTACTGGATTGGGGCCCTCATTAATTTACTTTAAATTGGACTAGTAGATTATTCTTGTATAACAATTCAGTTAAATACCCAAACAACAGCTATTCCATACATAAAGAAGGTTATGATCATAATCAGTCTACTTATAATGTTCCCACTGCTGGGCTTCCTCTCTGTGAGAGGGTACCCAATAGGGGATTAAAGAAGGTACCCGGACGTAAATATGGCACATTAAGCTTTAGGAGCGTTCATTTATAACCACACTATCCATCCACGTTTTCTTTTTTTTTTTTTTTTTTGAGGATGGGAAATCATCGAATGACCCCTCCCGCTCTGGGTGGAGCGGAAGGGAGTGTCAGACTCTTACTGACTAAAACCCAGCCGTGTTCCTTCCTTAGTCCTTTATGTTCCAGGGCAGCGGTAACCTTTTCGGACGATCCCGCTACCCCGGCAGATCCATCTTTTCTTTGGTCTGCATCTTTTATTATAGTCATACACAATAAAATTGTAATGAACACTTTTTTCTTGCAATATGCAAACAACATAGGTAATTACACACTTAGGGCTGATTTTTCAATCTACAGATAATTATTATTCGTGGAATGAAATTGACGTCTGACAGTTTTTGTATGGTAGAACTGTCAAAAATTCAAAATTATTCTTCCGATAAAATTATATGGCGTGGGAAACATCAGCCCTTAAACTAATAATATAAAAACACAATAAACCTAATGCAGGAACGCAAGTTTACCAAAGAAATGGCTCTCGGTAAGGTAAAGCTTCGCTCCGTGTCTATAACAGCGCTTAGAATCATATTTCACGGATAAGACTCCACAGCGGACGTCATAAATAAAAGCAAAGATTTATATCCAATTACTTCCCACTATCTATCGTAATAAAAATAACTAAATGAATTTATTATCTCTCAGGTGTATATTGTACGGAGCTGAGGAGATTTCGTTCTCAGAACGGTTATTGTTAGCTTTCTTGGTAGCGTGAAATACCGTTATTTTATAGGGCAAAAAACAGTATTATTATACATATAGCAATTACCGTAAAACGGGGTGAATAGGGATGCAGGTGTGAATCGGGACGAAACTTTAAAATGGATTTGTACTTTAAAATAATATAGTTGGTTGCTAACAAGGACACTTAATCTTTAATTAAAAAACAATAAACACATTAGAGTCTTTTCTGGCAATAAACTATATCATTTCAACGTTAAAATCCATTTTAAAGTTTCGTCCCGATTCACCCTTGCATCTCTATTCATCCCGTTTTACGGTACTTAGGAATTGGTTTTTTGTGAGGATATTGATATTATTATTGGCTTGCCTGTGCACTTTCCTGGTGGAAATATCCATTCACATTTTCCTGGACCGCCAAAGGAGACAGACTAGCAGAAAAATCTTTTTTTGTATTCTACATATAAGAAATCACTACCACAATCATTACATTTATATTCAAAGATTATATCCAAGATAAGAATGCTTGGAAACATGCTGGTCCTGCTCCATAGGACAATCTCTAGAGTCTAGACAAAATCAAACTGGTTGCTAGTGTAATTGTATAACTTTTTTTTTTTTTTTTTACTTTGACATTGATTAACATTCCGTAATTACTTGGGGTCACACCCGGACTTATTACTCCTTATTTATTTATGAAAATCGTCTACTTTTGGAATGTTTGTGAATATGTGAGCACCATGTATCTATCACATAGTTGATCTATATGTCATGGTTTCATTTATCCATTTTAATTCTTTTACCTATTGTGGTATAGTAATTTTATTTTTGGGTGCATCGTCTTCACATATAATTATATAAATAATGTATGCAAAATATTGTAAAACATTTTAAAAGAGTAACGGTGGAGTTTCTTGCCCATTCTTCTCCATACGAAAACTACCTTTTGGAAGGGGCGACTAGAATCAATTTTATTTTAATTTTATTTTTGACGTTCAAAAGTGCCTTTTATACCTATTACCTATTTGAAATAAATGATTTGACTTTGACTTTGACAAACAACCCTAAACCCGCTTCCTTAGTTAAATCATCATTCTTCGGCTCTTATCCTAATTTATTTTGTGGTCGGCGCAACTTGTCTATTTCTTCCATACTTCAGTATTAGTCGTTATCTCTGTAGTCACCCCTTTTTAACCATATCATCATTCACAGTTAGTTAGTTAAATCACCACTGGCATTTTCATCCTATAGATATATGTTATTATTATACCCCTACCGGGCAAAGGTCTCCACCACGTTCTTCCATGTCCTTTTTCCTGATACCTCTAATGACATATGAATTTATTCTCACCCTTATCCACTGCTCAGTGTCAAGCAAAGTGTCTCCAGGTTGCAGTAGCAGCTTCACCTTGCGCCGGAGCACGTTGTCATCGGCGGCTAGCGCATGTGCGGTGAGCGCGCTCTTCACGTCAGTCGTTTGTTGACAGACGAACATGCCGAACGTTTTATCACGCTCCAACTGTTGAAAGAAAATTATGTAATTTTTTTTTAAATTTATTTATTTATCTAATTGGTAGGTATATCCAATCTAATAGCTATAGTTATCTATACATAGTACAAAAATAAAGTCACTTCTCGTGTTTTGTCTGTGTGACCGCTTTATCATTTCAGCCGAAAGACGTCCACTGCTGGACATAGGCCACTTCGACCGGTCCTGGTGTAACCGCTTAGTTCTTCTAAACGACGCAATGAATTTTGATATGGTTTTAAGAGAATTTATTCCGGAAGGTTCATGTGTTTAACACATTAATATTAAACTTACATATAAAACGTGTGAAGCATGGACGGGTCGCTAGTTCATATTTTAGAATAACGAGTTGTAATATTGTGCTATAAAGATAAAAATGAAACAACGATAACACATTTTGAAAACTTTCAATAAAATATAACAATGGATACGATTAGCTTAAATCACTTAACGCTTTATACGTTAAAACTAATTTCAAGCACAATCTCTTATAAACACTGTTATTACAAACATTATCTCATGAATACAAAATAATGTAATTTTTATTAAATATATTTTATTTAAATAAAAATGGATCGTTCAAAATTTATTTAATTTAATTATTAATCAATTCTACAATATTAACGAGAAATCGTCAACACAATGCGAATAAATTAATACAAATAGGTGTTAATCATCCACAGTTTTACAAAATAAAATTAACATCTTTGTTTGTAATGTCAAACGTACCTACTGATTATTGTTGAATTTAACACCACGTTAAGCATTTAATTGAAACGGAAGCCATGTTTGAGTCCCAAATTGAATTAAACATTTGACAAATAATTAATTTTGTTATTAAAATAATTAAATGCGAGGTTTAGGTAGGTACCGGGACTTAATTGAGTGGTTCCCAGCTTTCTGTTATTTTCAAACAGATTTAATGTTATTCACCCTGACGGAAATTCAATTAAACGGATATCCTTTTCATGGAAGTATTTCGAAACAATTGAATTATAGGTACGCAAAAAACACTTACAATAGCAATGTCTTTGCTTTTGACAGTTCAACAAAAGAAGGCCAATTCTCGTAATTTAAAACGTTCAAAATCTAGTCGCAGTCTCATCTCAGCGACCAACAAATGTCAAAAACATGTGAAAATGTAAGGAAATTAGAAGCATTTTTTGACAGATTATGACTGAGATCAGACTGTGAACGTTTTTAAAATTACGAGAATTGCCCCTCAGTTATTGCGTTATTTAGGTTGTTGAGCAGACGAATTTTTCAGACATGAAGCAATGGACCGTAGTGCCCTAAGTGGCCCGTTCACCTGCATCTTGGAGGACTTAAAGAATGCCACTGATGCCGCAATCAACGTGGCCACCTACTGGGCTCAAACAGCATAAAACATCAAATATTTTTGATGTTTTCGTGTCGATGGTACTCTTGTACCATCGACACGAAAACAAAAAGAAGAATGATATTAACTCCAAACTTAATACCAACCTTTGCCGCCAACCCTTTACTATTCCCCGTAAGTTCATTCCACGCAGCATTGGCCCTCTGTTCACAATGGTCCACATAGTCCAACTCCACCAGATCCACTAGGGACACTAGCCATCTTCTGTCATCAGCACTGGAGGAGGTGCCGCATTGTAGAGGAGACAGAAGAGCGTAGAAGCAAATGAACAAGAGTGGAATTGGAGGCCTCATTGTTGATCTGTGGAAGAGAAAAGAGGAGTCAGTTTTAGTAAGAAATGGTGATACGCCGCGGTTTTGTACAGGTGCAAATGCTTGTTATATACACGAAAATCTTCTTCGAGAAAGTCTCTAAATGATGGTGAATAAAAACTGCAATAAAATTCAATTACGAAGTTTTGAATCGCCACCAAAAAATAAAATCAAATGAACCTTCGGAGAAGAGACAAAAAATACAGCAAAAGTTCTGATGCGCTTAGAAAGACCATCATCTGCCTAGCAAAATATTATTTTATTTATGTTTTCAAGATTGTTCAAGTACATTTTGAATCTAAAAATTGTAAGTATTGTATATATTCTACAGAAAAGTATATCTCTAAGATTCTCCTTAAGTTCTAAAAACTTGTTTCTGAATCATTATTTTCTGTAACACGTACGGTACGTTCAAATTATCAGATCGCACCTTATGGCCGGCCCATTAGAAGGAGATTTGATGAAAGGCCACTAATCTATATTGGATTTAGTGAAATCCCTTCTCATTGAGGAAATCCTTCCTTCATTACAGTACAGACCATCAAATAAATGGTGAAATAAGTAGAAAAGTAGCAACGTTCTGTAACAGGAAAGTTTCCCATGTCCTATTTTATAGTGGTCATAAAATATAAAGTAAGCAGGTACCCCTAACTTAAGTGACATACATAAAACAACACATTTCATGATTACTACGGACTTTAACGTGATTGTTCTATTTCATGTCCTTTTCATAGCATTTCAGTGTCGGGTGTCACCATGTCATAAATATACATTCCGTAAACGAAAAAGTTTGTAAATTCATTCATTTTTGCGAGTCAATCCCAGGAAGGATGGAATTCAAATCATTCCGCTGTCAGAAATTTTATTTGTGTTTTTTTGAAAAGTTGTCGTCAGAGATGGGTTTGGGGTATCTAATAAAATGGTAATCTTAAAGCAATAATTCTTTATATTTCGAATGAAATACTCATCAATAAGCATTACGCGTTAAAATATACATATCTAATATGTACAAACTTCTAATACTAAATAAACTACAAATTATTAAAATAAAAATATAATATCTTAACCTAACTAAAACGACTAAAATATTGCGTCGAAATGTTCCTCCGCATCGCTGTGTTAATGTACTCAAGAGACTCGCGGCATTGCCACGTTGTATGGCATAATTACTTTCCCTATTTAGTTATTCCAGGAATAAATCTTAAACCATAATCCTGGAATTTACAAAACAATTGCCTGAAGACACAATTGATTTTAGAACCTTTCATCTATTAACTTATTACTATAAAGGCCAAATTTCGTTTAAACAAACTGCGCAGTATCAATTATCTTAGCAATAAGGGAGAACCCGAAAAGCGAGAATTAATGAGGAAGCCGCAAAATTAAAGATTTTTTTTTACTTTCAACCGTTAGAAAATGGGGCTATTCATCCTTTATTCGTCTGAAAGGGTCACGCTGATAAAAAGAAAATTAAAGACCAGGCGCTCATAAAGCGATTGTTGCTTCCATTCCACTTCTTTCAAACGAGATATTAAAACTACATCATGTGAGGAGAGGAAATGCAAAAGATTTTTTATGCAAATTACATCCTGAGTTATAGTTGCAAATCCCGAAGAGAATGCGAGCCTTAGAGATTCTGAAATTAAATCATTTGTTTCACATGAAACGAAGACAAAAAGCGATTCAGCGGCTGCGCAAACAGGGCAAGCTTTGTGATTACTTTTAAAATTTGGACTTTTAGTACGCATGAGATGAAAAATTCCGGGCATTGTGACGGAATTGTGAGCATACCAACAATTTATTTATATTTTTGACAGAAAACAAGAAGGCTGAAGTAAATTTCGCAAGTTTTATGTGCCCGGCTGTTACTCGTAAATCTTTGACAGTTGTTACGGGTAGACAGAAGTCCAAAAGTCAGACAACCAGTCTTAGCAAGGGGTATCGTGAAACCCAGTAGCTAGGTTGTGAAGTTTAGATAGGCAGTTGCTCCATGTAAAATACTGGTATTCAGCTGCATCCGGTTAGACTGGAAGCCGACCCCAATATAGCTGGGAAAAAGCTAGGCAGATTTGATGTGTATACGTCATATATGTATATATCATATCACGTCATCAAAGTAAACATAAACATTAATTTGCATCCTATTCAGACTTACGTCGTTTCCTCATTTTATTAAGCAACGCCAGTCTCTTTCTCATTCATGCAAATGTCCCTTAACTTTCTTTGACAAACATTTCGGGTATAATAACTCAATTTCCCGGACTCGTTCCGGTTGAATACCGGTGTCAAGTTGTGTGACCTATTTCAACAAAATTTACGTATTATACGCCAGTTTCCAACGAAAGGCAGGTCAATTGAGCGCAACGGGAATGCGGAAGCCGACCGTCCTATCGATGCGACTGTTCCTATCAGCGGCGCCGGTAACGACCTGACTGGGTTCAGATTATCTATTTAAACATCCTCAACATAAGACTCAATTTCGCTTGTTGAAGAACACGCTTTTCTTTTTGGTAACGTGTTATACTTGACCGGATTTCAGATAATGGTCAGTGTGATATGGGGGCACTAACATGATTTCAGGAAACATGTTCAATTTGGTTTTGCTACAGTATGGAACATGATTCTTTACGCAGTGCGAGAAGAAAAGACAACCTACCTGAAACTGCAATAGGTAAGAAATGTGAACAACTTTTAGACATTGAAACTATTAAGTACAATCTTGGATGATCACCCAAAATTGTCACGTTTACAAACTTTAGTTGTAAAAATCAAGATATTTGTAAGTTTCCAACCAGCTCAATCTCTGACGAGGGAACATTAGCTAGACTTCACATGTCTTCAGAAGTTTTACTTGAAAATGCGCTAAGCGCTGATGCAGATGACATACCATTATCTTTAATGAAAAGTGCTGCTTTTTGTCTACTTAGTTCAGAAAGATTAATATGTTATAAGTTTTGGTATCTGCAACGTGCTCAGACTTGAGATTAAACTTCTTCTGTTCTTTTTTAGCTGATTATGTTGTTTTTGTTTGTCAGTCGCCATGATTACGTGGGCTGACGTTTTTATTATAAGATTTAAAATTCTATGAAGTCGCAACATCCAATCTATTTTATACACGCTTCCAATTTAAGCTCATGTTATAAAGAACTCCTAGACAACAGTGATGTAGTGCCTAAAAAGGGGTAAAATCTTTTGAGTTAGTTTAGTGCAGTGTGAGTGAACTTAAACTGCAGTTCATGTGCTGACTTTAATAAAGAACACATGAATCAAGTGTTCCCTTTATAATCAACCTATATTGTTCCCACTGCTGGGATACAGGCCTCCTCTCTTCGAGAGGGAGTAGGCTATAATCTACCACGCAGGCCCAGTGCGGATTGGTAGATGTCACATGTCTTCGAATTTTTGGTTCTAGGACATGTCGGTTTCCTCACGATGTTTTCCTTCACCGTTTTGAGAGTGTTCCCTTAATAAAGTGAATAAGAAAGACGTTATTGGACGATTTCTTAATTTTATTGTTACTTAGCAGTTTCAAGTTATATTTAAGTTACTTATTAGCTAATAGGCTAGATTATTATGTTAATAAAGTACCACCGACTGTCATACTTTATGCATAAAACAAATGTTGTATTTAAAAAACTATTTAGTAGCTAATAGGCCAGATTGCTGTGTGAATAAGTGTTCATTTATGCGTTTAGTTATTCTCTTTTTTGATACAATTTCTATTAATAAACAGAAAAATTCCATCAAGACAAACAGTAGTCCTCGGAAAAATATTCCAACATAATATTATTAGGGTTCACTATTAATCTTATATTAACTCCTAATCCCTCTTTTCCCTTACACTACATAATTTGCATACTTGTTCCCTCATTGTATTAATTTTTCAAAGGGTTCTAACTTTCCGAAAGAATTCATAGGGTTTCTTCGTAACTGATCCTAGCATTCCATTCTCCCAAGATATTCCAATCACGTATGATCTTCAATTACTTTCTTCATGGTCGAGTGATCCGGGGCTTTGTTGTGGCTTATTAAGAAAAGCGGGAAAACAGTCATTAGTATACCAGCAAAACTTCTATTTAGAACGGATAAAGTAAGATTTTTTGCCATTGAAAATTGTGCAGTCTTGTGTAAAGTGTGGGGGAAATTGGAAAATAAATTGGTTTGTTACTCTCTGGTGGAGATAAAGTTTAGGTACTATGAAATATTTTGTATTGCTGCTTTTGAAGTTTAGTGTTGCTAAGAGGATTTGAGTCGTTAGTTTGAATACGGAAATAATGGCTGCCAAACGAACCTGAGAATTGCTAACAGACATATTGGAGGATTACCCAAGCTACATTATGGAGGTAAAACTGCTTTTACCATTGAGTTATTCCGCCTTAGTTGTACAGATCCTCGTCCTGATTAAGATCTTCCTTTGTTTTTTTTTGTTTTCTGTATTCAGTCAGTTTTTTTTTAACCTAATTAGATATTATTTATTAGATCAACTTAACAGTTTGAATGTTCTTTTCTTTATTGTATCCATGGTCTTGTTAGATTTAATGATATTTATTATTATTTGTAATGTCCTGTGCGTGACCCAAATAAAATAGCTCTCTTTCTTTCTTTCAGGCGTTTCATAATAATTATGAGGTAACTTCATCATAATCGTAAGGATATGAATGCAACATAAGATTAATATGAATGTATGTAATAAATAGCCTATAATGTATGTAATTTAGTTACAATCCCAACAACCATTTCTGCATCAACACTCAAGCCATTACCATAAAAATAAGAAACAAAAATTCATATTCATGAGAAAAATCCCCGGAGTCTTAATAACTGCTATTACACGAACAGCACAAATGTAAAAAGATTATTTTACAATTTGCATATACCCTTCTTAGCTCCCACATATTATAGAGCCACTTTAGCTTTTGTCTGCAACTAGTCTAGAAAGTCTGAATGTACTGAACCCGCGGTGAACCCTATTAACGTTTACAACGTATAAAGGTAACAGTCTTTTAAGGTACCGAATACACCTACCTACCTATTAACTTTTAAAGAACTTTGTAAATGAAGTCAGAATCTTGTTAAAAGGTGTTGTTTACTCTTGCGGTTGTCAGGTTAATTAAGAATTCATTACACAGTGACTTTAGTGCTAATGGTTCATGAAATAACTAATTATGGAGGTATATGGTAGTAATAATACTACGACTTTTTAGTAGGTATTTACAGATGAGCTGGAGGCTCAGAGAGATAAGGAATTGGAGAGGCCATAGACCCTTTGTACGCGACACGGTTTCATTACGGTCCGGCGTATAAACTGCGCCATAGAAAAAACCGCATGCTTAATGGAATACTGATTTAACTCAAAAAAGACGATTTTTGGGAAATGGCAAAAGATCTTGCTATGAGGACGTATCCTACTTGTTGATGCATAAAAATAAAACTGATTTACCTATATTAATCATGAATGCTTGTATCGGAAATCACATCTGACCTATCTACTAATGGGTCAGTGTTCCATTAAGCATGCGAAACGTGCCCGACAACAAGCTTTCACAGTGATACATACAACATTGACGACCGTGCCTACACACGGCGAATAAACCGTAGTTTTTCACGGCAAGAAAAACGGCCTTAAGTATTTCAAACAGTGGATTGTGATTAAGGCGATGAAGATTATATTGAATTAAATAAAAAGAAAAACCTCTCTTTAAAAAGGTACAAGAATTTGTTTTGATTTGTTTTATTAACATCATTAATTAGACTACTGCCAATGAGGAAGATATAAATGTAAACAATTTTAAAAACCTATACTACAAAACAGGTATTCTGCTGCATCCGGTTAGACTGGAAGCCGAACTCAACATAGTTGGGAAAAAGCTAGGCAGATGATATTACACAACAGCAACAACAAACGATACCAAGCATGCAGAAGCATACAGATAGTTGTAAAAGCTACACCTGTTTACTGAGAATTTCTTTGAAAAACATTTATTTGCGGCTGAAGCCAACAAGCGGTGTGCAGTGCATTAACAATGTTCTTGTTAACCCATCCGACTAGAATGTGTGTGTATTGCAAAGTGCAATGCCACAGAGTAATTAATACAGAAGGCTGGCTCAACACAACGAGCAAACTCAAACTCAACCCAAACTAAAAAAAGTGCCTGTAATTGTGATTTTTTTAAAAAGCATTTATTAAAAAAAAAAAACAATTACAGACACTTTTGAATTGTCTGTCGGTCAGTCAAAAAGATGAAGCTTTCCAAAACATTGTAGGTACCTATAGAGAAAAACGGGCAAGAAACTCTACGGACCCTTTTTAAATCAACAAATTGTTACAAAATATTGATTACTTCTTTCATGTTGAAATTATACACGTCAGTCCGTTATAAGCAAAAACGCACACAGAGACACGCGCCACGCAAAGCGAATGCGAGTGCTCTCGCAGCATGCATTCGGCTGACATATGCTCGGTTCCTATAAACAAAAGCGAATCATTTTGCTTACAAATGATAGCATTTTTCATTCCCAAACTAATGTAAATAGATTCGTAAGCCAATTTGTCCTGTGATAGCTACTTCCATATGGGAGGATCTACTATGCAAAGGTAAGGTCTTTGCTTCGTAATTGGTAAAGATAACTTAATTTTCACCAATAGCCGTTCGTAAATTATAGGAATCGGACAATAATCTGACACGGCCGTACGTATGCATCTACCCTGCGTCCTAAACGGTGCATTTTTGGAAAAACAACTTTAACAGCCACATGCAAAGTTCAGTTTGCGCTACAACTGCATACATGTTTAGACTTATTCAATAGTACTTGTCATTCTAACTAGCATTTAAAGTTCAGCATTTTAAGTTAATATTCGTTTGAGTGGAAATAACATAAATTGGTTTGAATAAATGGAATATGGTGTGCCTGCTCCTGTTTCTGCCCGTTTTATGGATCCAAGCTTCTGTATTATTCTGTAGTGTAATGCTTACAGAAATACCACGGGTTTAATTCAAAATCCCATGCCACCAAAAAAAATAACTCCTAAATGACTCCCACTCCCAGGGTTGTGCAGTAATTTCCTGACCATTTATGTCATGATTTTAATAACAATGTCGCTTTCATGTTGCTCATCAATGCAGGTGACATAAAAAAAAGAAAGACAGAAAAATTGATTATTTTGCACAAACAAAACTCACATTTAAAAATATATATATATACACATACAAAGTAGTCAAAAGCCTCGTACACAAGTTGTCAATTGCGTCCATTGCTTGATGTCAGGGCCAGGGACCACAGACAATACACAAATGACAACAAACATCAATCAAAACAAAGCAAAATGCCAATTGCAGAGTGGAAAAAATGGACACCTGAGGGGCAATTCTCGTAATTTTAAGAGTGTTCACAGTCAGATGGGCAATTCCCGTAATTTTAAGAACGTGTGAGTCTGATCTCAGTCTCCATCTGTCAAAAATACGTCTAATTTCTCTACATTTTTGACAAGATTTTGTCATTTTTTTGTCACCGAGATGACACTGCGACTAGATTTTGAACGTTTTAAATTACGAGAATTTGCCTCCTGGTTTTGGTGTTTTAAAATACCCTTCACTGTGGCGATGATTAAATGTTGGACTACCACAAAGTGAACTTTTCCAGATACCCTTTGGACTGAGTTTTATTTTTACCAAGGCATAAGTTCTTCAGCTCGGCTTGCTGAGATAGGAGCATTTTGGCTTCGCACAGGACTTTCTGTTTTTTTTTTTACTTTGGCCTTTTATTTTTATTTATGACTAGCTGCGCCCCGCGGTTTCACCCGCATAAGTTTCGATCTTGTGGGAATATTGGGATAAAAAGTATCATACATTATTATGTTAGTCCTGGTTATAAACCATCTGTGTGCCAAATTTCATCCAAATCCGTTCAGTAGTTTTTGCGTGAAAGAGTAACAAACATACATACAGGGTCTCCGCTCCGCCGTCACTGGAAGTGGACGTGTGTCGCGTGTGCTCGGACCGTGTACAAATAATTAATTATACTAAATTCCTATTGGTCAAATTCCTTAAAATAAATTCTCGTTTCCTCCTACGGTCTTTTTACGGAAGGTCTCCGCCCCTCGAAAGGGATAGAATTGGTTCTCGTTGTGCGTCGCCTGCGCAATAAAGTGCGCCTTCTGTGATTGGTGTTTGGTGAGATTTGAACCCGGGACCACCGCGCGGCGGGCGCTTGTCTGTTGCCTCGAGCCACCGTAGCATTAGCGCAGAAGCCGAATTTGCAAGATACTACGCGCGGTGACATCCCCACCACGGGCCGCTCTCTGACGCATCGCCTACGAACTGAGTCACTGATCTAGTAAGCGGCTACGCGGTTACGAATCAGAAGGTGTGCTACGTGTGCTACGTTCTACGCGTCGACCGGTTTGCTGGTATTTATTGTCTTATTATAAAAATTGCTCCGCAATGCCACGGATTCAACGGTCACCTCCTGCAGGCACGGGTATGGATACTCAGCGGGTAATGTCATCGCCTGATATTTCGAGTATTGGTAGCGAGCCAGAGCATGCAAATAGCAATATAACTTCAAGAAGCAAGCGTCCTCGGCCAGACTTTTCGCCGGGTCACTCCCCGCAAAGTGAGTTCAAGACATTTGAGGACAAAATAATGAATTTATTGACAGCCTGGAAAAGTGATCAGGATAAGTTATTAAGTAAATTAACATCTGATATCAACGAGGTAAAGCTTCAAAACAAGGAAATACAAAAAACAAACGCCGAGATTGAGAAATCCATCGAACATATAAATTTGGCGTATGAGAGCATGAGACAGTCAGTACTAAAACTTGAAAAGGAGCGACAAGAACAGTACTCTTATATCTTGGAACTAGAGAAAAAGGTGTCTGATCTGCAGAACGGTTCACGCTCCTCCTGCTTCGAAATAAGAAATATCCCGATTACTGAGAAGGAGACAACAGAAAACTTGACATCCTTAGTACTACAAACATGCAACGTTCTTCAGGTCCCTTTAAAAGAGACGGATCTGCGAGATGTCTATCGTATGCCGGGAAAAAAAGGATCAAGTAGGCCAATCGTTGCAGAGATGATCACTGTTCCTATTAAGACAAAGATTCTCGACTCTATCAGGGCTTTCAACAAAGACCGCCCCCCCGCGGAAAAATTAAATAGCACTCATATTGGCATAAGTGGTGAGTCTAAGCCGGTTTACGTGGCCGATCATCTGCCTAATAGTCTGCGACAATTATTTTATGAAACTCGTAAGTTCGCCAGCGCTCACGATTACAAGTTCTGTTGGTCGCAAAACAACAAGATTTTTCTTCGCAAGCGGGAGGGCATGGACTCAGTCATCGTCTCCTCAATGTCATGTCTGGCTAAGCTGCCCAAAACCTTGCAGCAACAACTCTGATCAACACTTTATAACTGTATCTTGTTCTATTCCTTGGGCTATGGCCTTATTTTATATTTTATTATTGTTTGTTTTTGTTTACCTTTTAATTATCACACCATGTAAATGCTTATCTACATTTTCCACACTCTCACACTACACCTTTACTGTGACACAGTTTCTTTTTATCAAGTGTGCGGTACGGTTCCCGCAACAGTCACTTTGTCCCAATATCGACAACGCTAAATATGAAACTATTTTAAGAAAGTTATTTATACGACTTCACTCTTTCCTGGGCTATTTATTTAAGGTTTGTTTTAGTGACGCGTCTTTACACAGTTTCGAAATAACTACAGTGTGCCAATATGACGTGTTCTTTTGCTTTACTACAAAATGCTGGACTTAACATCAATATCTGAAGAGCTGGATGCCATCGGTGCAACCCAGTCTTATATTTGTAAACCAGAACAGTGCGCAACCATCCTAAATGATACAAGTCATACAGTAAATATATTACATGTCAATATACGCAGCGTAAACCGAAACATGGACGAACTTACTGTGTTCTTACATACCCTGCGTATACTACCAGAAGTGATTACCCTAACTGAATGTTGGCTAAGTAAAACACCACATATTCCACCTCTTGATGGCTATGTAAGCTATCATACAGGGAAAAATATCAATCAAAATGATGGTATTATAATTTACATTCGCTCTTGCATAATGCATACCGTAACTGAACCAAACATATTGGATTCTAATTGCATGTTATGTAAAATTGAATCCATAGACCTGATAATAATAGTCCTATATCGCCCGCCCTGCAATCGCAATATTGATAACTTTATAAACGGTTTAGACAACGTTTTGACATCTATTTCTAACAATAAAAACACAGTATTAATCGGTGACCTCAACATAAATATTATGCCTGATCACTTAAGTCAGCAAGCCAATGAGTACCTAAACTTAGCCGCACTTCATGGCCTTTTACCTACTCATAAGCTGCCTACTCGGGGTAAAAACTGCTTAGATCATATCCTCCTGAAATCAGAGTTAAAGAATATTACCCTGATCTTTGATTCCCACATTACTGACCACGCGCCTATTCTCCTAAATATTAAAGCTAACCAGAAAATAGTTCAACATAAAACCAAAATTGCAAAAGTGGACTATCCCTCAGTTTTTACTGCTATCTCAAAGACTGACTTCACGTCAATTATGGATAATACAAATGCTGAATTGGCAGCTGAAATGTTAGTTTCGATTCTTGGTTCCATAATTAAAAAACACTCAATAGCTAGGTCTATTCCATCAAAATGCAGAATTCTTAAGCCATGGATAAGTAATGGTTTACTTCGTTGCATCCGCAATCGAGACGCTATGTGTGGACGGTTAAAGACTAACCCTGACAACTATACCCTTAAACTCACTTTTGTTCGATACCGCAATTTTTGTAACAAACTGTTAAAACGACTGAAACATTCTTACGAGAAGAATGAATTCGAAAAAGCCAAAGATAACCCTAGAGCAACTTGGAAAATAATTAAAAATATTATACATTCTGACAGCTCCAAAAACCCACCAACTGAACTTCTGAAGATAGGACCCGACAAAACTACATCTGTAAACATGGTAAACAATTATTTCTCCAGTATAGGTAGTCAACTAGCAAAGAAACTTCTGTCCACCACACAGGCCCACTTGCTAGATGATAAAACTGTCACCAACTCCCTCGTTCTCCTGCCAACGGATGAATGTGAGGTGGAGCGAATTATTCTCGGTCTACGTAGTGACACCGCTATTGGATGGGATGCTATCCCTACGCAGTTGTTACAGAAGTGCTCCAATAGTCTAGTACCGGTGATTACACATATTTGCAATGTCTCCATGTCAAGCGGAATCTTTCCCAAAGTTTTCAAAAGGGCCATCGTCCACCCAATCTACAAGAGCGGGAACAGAGACAGTGTAAATAATTATAGGCCAATATCCGTGTTGTCTGCATTATCAAAAGTCCTTGAGAAATTGCTTAATATTCGACTGCGAAATTTTTTGAAAAGTAATAACATTTTAGCGCCAAACCAATTCGGCTTTAGGCATGGCAAATCTACGGAAAATGCTGTGGGCTCTCTTGTCGATCAATTAGTTACTATCCTTGATCAAAAACAAAAATGTCTCGGCATTTTCCTGGATCTCACAAAAGCTTTTGATACTGTCTCGGTTCCACAGCTTTTGTTGAAGATGGAAAGGATGGGAATTCGTGGATATGCCCTCCGGATTTTCAAAGATTATCTCTCTGATAGAACTCAGTCTGTTCAGATCGACTCTTTTGTAAGTGAAACTACTTCTTTAAACTTTGGGGTACCACAAGGCTCGATCTTGGGTCCTACTCTCTTCCTCCTATATATCAACTCCCTCTGCTTGCTCCCCCTTTCCAACTGTGCCATTTTCACTTACGCTGACGATACAGCGCTTCTCGTCTATGACAAGAGCTGGGCTGAGGTTTTCACCAGAGCCGAACAGGCACTAAGTCAAGTTTTGCATTGGTTGTCAGGCAATCTCTTAACCTTTAACCCAAGCAAAACGACCTACATGACCTTTTCACTGACATCTTCCTCTCAACCATCTAATGAAAACTTTACTCTCAAAGCCCATAGCTGCGACCCAATAACTTTAAGTGGCTCCTCCTCACCTTGTGATTGTCCCACGTTAATCAGGTCTACACAAGTAAAATACCTTGGAGTATATATTGATCCATTTATCAGCTGGAAAAATCACCTAACGGTTCTCACCGCTCGAGTTCGTAAGACTATCTACATATTTAAAAAACTTCGCTATTCTCTTGAACTCAACACTCTGATGGTGGTATATTGTGCCCTATGTCAGTCCATCCTGACATATTGTATAACTGTATGGGGAGGTGCCGCAAAGACCCTTCTACTACCTCTAGAACGTGCACAGAGGGCTGTGCTTAAGGTCATGTCCTTTAAACCCTTCAGGTATCCGACAGTTCAGCTTATGGGGGACTGCCAAACTTTATCGGTGAGACAGCTATTTGTTCTGGGAACGGTTTTGAGAAAGCATAGTACTCTAGTGTACGACAAAGCTATAACAGCAAAGCGCCGATCATACGTAGTGTGTGAAACCCAGCGGTATCGTAGCTCCCTGGCTGCACGGCACTACAATGTGATTGGATGTCATTTATATAATAAAATAAACAAATATTGCAACATCTACCCACTCACCAGATTCGAATGTAAAAGGAAGGTGTCAATCTGGCTCCTAAACAAAGCATATGACGAAACTGAGAACCTCCTTAAATTATCAATAGCGTAATGGGACCCCTTGCCTGCATTATCACACACCTCAATCACGTACACTCATCATCTACACGCAAATTTACACACCCTCACACATCACACACACCACTTACACACCCCCACACCACTTACACACATACACACCACTTACATAAATTACTCACTCCTACATACCACATACTTTACATCTAGTTTTTAATTATTTACTTTATTTCTCTTTTATTTACAATTGCAAACAGTTTTTATTATTTGTGTACAACTTTGCTCACGTGAACACGTTCCGCTACCTAATATAATATTGTAATAGATTAATAAGTGCGAGGGCCCTGGTACCCATAACACAAGTTAAATCTTAATTTGGGTACCAGAGTTCAACTAAATTAGCATTTAAATTGTGTTCTCTATAACTATTGTGTTTTTTATGTGTCCTTATTTGCAAATAAATAAATTATTATTATTATTATTATTATTATACATCATCCATACATACAAACTTTCACGTTTATAATATTATTAGTAGGAAGTAGGATAATAAAAAAATCCAACCTGATTGGGAATTACGTATATGTTCGAGCCGTTTGGGGTTGAAATACTAGGGCCGTGGCGTCCAAGTGCTCATTTAGTTTTTTGTGGTTAGTTAAGTTTGTGATCTTCCTGTACGAGTCACAATAAATACTTTTTCTTTCTTTTTTCTTCTCTTTTCATAATGATATTTAGTTTTTGGTGCTTGCGTCTCGGTCTCGTAATTGAGTTTGAAATTACAATCATTCGCCCCACAGTGAAATGCCTTAAGCAATTGGTGTTATTTGCAGTTGTACCTATTATGCAAGGACAGGGGAATATTGCATAATTCAATTAGGCAATCGCAAACACCTGATAACAATAAAATTACAATACCAATACACGCGAGATTGGAATCGAGGTGCTCAACAAGCCAATATCCTCTATAGGTGCATATAAATTAATGGATTAGCTGTTCATCAGCAGCTGATGTTAACATCAGGTTAATTTTTATTCTGTAACAGCTTACACGATAGGAATTTAAAGGAAAACATAATTTAAAATAGTAGACTATAAGCTTAGTGTCAACCGCAAAGAAACTGGACTATTGTGACGAGACTTTCACTGGCAGATAGCAGGGGGGCAATTCTCGTAATTTTAAGAACGTTCACAGTCTGATCTCAGTCTCAATCTGTCACAAATACCTCTAATTTCCCTACATTTTGACAAGTTTTTGACATTTGTTTGTCGCCGAGATGAGACTGCGACTAGATTTTGAACGTTTTAAATTACGAGAATTGGTCTTCTGATGTTATAAGCAGTAACTTAGGTTACTTTTATTTTAGAAAAAGAATAAGGGTTCCGCGCAAAAAAATTAAAACCCGCGATATCAGTTTACCAACAACAGCAACATAGTTGGAAAAAGGCTGGACTTGCACTAGAATGAAGCTAATGTTTTCTATAAAATATATCAGTCTTTAAATCTCTAAAGTCCAACTAAACAGTATATATTTATAGCCATTCGACACATAAGCTACACTACCACTACTACATTTTGTTACGAGATTAGCGCTACAAACTCCATACAAAATTGACTGCGATAAACGACCCTTAGCGAGCACTAAATTAAGGCCTTTGAGAGGATGTATTGAACTACGCTCAAATCCTCGTATACAATATAAACAGGCTGGCTTAGCGTTCACTTCAAGTAATAATGGCCTCTCTATCGGTACTAGGAAATTTAATTTGGAAGGGTATTGTGCCTAGCTGGTTTGTGGTGAAGCAATTATTGTTGTTTCCTCAAACTATTGCTTGTGTTCTTTCAAGGGGCTTTCGACGGCTTTGTGTTGTGAAACTCTGAGAACGAAACCAACACCCTAACTGTATACACACTTTCAATTACAATGTGAATAATTTTGTAGGATATTGCTAATCCATTGCTTAATATGTTCGAAACATTTGTCTGCTCAACAACGTAAATAATGCAATGAATGTTGTTGAACTGTCACAATGCTACTGTTGTGTTACGGAATCGCCCCGCTGTTTTCAAATATATATTTTTTGTTGCTACATATAAATGTTAAAAAAGCACGCACTCTTTCCATGGGAAAATTCTTCACTGCCAATCGTATGGATTCTTTTAGGGACTCCAAATTATCATGGCGTTTAGAGCAAGACGTACTCTCTAAAACTGACCATAAATCATAATCCAGCGGATTAAGATCGGGACTAGACGACGGCCAGTCTTCAGCTCTGATGAAGTCCGAAACGTTCACTTCCAACCAAGACTGCGTGGACCGAGCTTTATAAACCGGAGCCGAGTCTTGTTGGAAAGACCATACTTGGTTATTGAACATGGTGTTGTTAAGGGGCTTAACTACCTTCTCAAGAATGGTATTTTGATACACTTTTGCTGATGTTTTGATACCTTTTTCACAAAAATGTGGCTCAGTCACTCCTTCATAGCTAACACCCCACTAAACCATCACTGAAGTCGGATTATGCCCACGTTACACTCTGTCGACTAATTGGGAAGCTTCCTTAGAGCTTTGAGCATAAATACGGATATTTTGTTTGTTAAAATGTTGCTCAATTGTAAAGATTTTCTCATCCGTAAACAAAATTTTTCTGTGCCGCTTCAGTAGTTGTTTCGATTTTACCACCCTATTCTTTTTTAAATTATCAGTTAAAAAATGACCAGTGCGTCTCTTATAGGCTGCAAGTCCTAAGTCATCTTTTAAAATACGCGACATGGTTCTGGGTGCTATATTTATCTCCCGAGATAAAATCTTTTGCTTTCGGACAAGATTTCTTCGAATTCTTTCCCTTACTGCTTTGACCACCTTTTTCGTACGAACACTACATGGACGGCCAGATCTTTTTCTGTCACAAACAGAGGAGGTCTCATTGTACCTATTAATAGCCACAACAACAAGGTACACAAACATTTGACTAATACAAAGCGTATGGAGAGTTTTAAAAATTGCATTTGGCCCCATACCAACTTTGTGTAATGCAATCACAGCAATTCGGTTTTCTTTATCACCCCACTCCATTTTAATATCGCAAAATATTGTACAATGTATTGGCGCCAAAATTAGAAAACTTAATGAAAATCGTATAAAAATGACAAATTCCAAATTCAAATGTAATATCTTTCTTATTTTTAATTGTAACAGTAATTATGGCCAGACTGTGTATACCATACCAAGGATCCACTATAAGGTATAGTCAAGTGACTTAAAACTTTCCAGACATATTTCATTCATGGAAAGATTTAAGTATATTCGACCTCGTACTTATTTGCTTTACTTATTTTGACAACCATACCCAGAAAACTTACACGTCAATCAAGTTTAAACTGAGCAGTGGTCTATGGGTGGCTGCTATGCCCAGTGGTAATAGCCTCGAGTTACTAGGTCGTGGGTTCGAACCCAGACACGCGCCTTACTTTGAGTAAATATTTTCATTACCACTGCTTTTAAGAAGGTGAAGGAAAACATCGTGAGGAAACCGGCATATCCTAGAACCAAAAATTCGAAGACATGTGCCATCTACCAACCCGCACTGCGCCCGCGTGGTGGATTGGCCCACTCCCTCTCACAGAGAGGAGGCCTGTGTCCCAGCAGTGGGAACATTATAGGCTGATTGTGCTCAGTTTACAATACCTAACTGCTGCATAGACAAATGGACCATGTCGATTTATGTTCACTTACATGTATTGTAAGTGACCTTCAACCTTAGGCTGATAAACCAATTACGAGGTCGGCTAAACCAGAAAGCCAGCGGTTAACACTATAACAAAATTAGAAGACCATAAAGCAAAACAGCACACAACACATTATTATATTACCTAAAAGCCTGCAAGCTATCATTTATTTTCCAGCTAAGCGCCATCTGTGCTCAGTATTGCTCAAGGAAGGAAGTAAAAGCCACCAGGAACTAGTACAGTCTGCCCCAAAAAGATGTATACACGGTCAAGAAACCATTTTATTGTCTACAACCATTGTTCCATAACATTGTATCCACCGTCTAAGTACAAAACATTTATGTAGATTACTTTGTTTTGGTGATAGGGTGGTGTATATATGTTTTGGGTCCAAATGTTTACTTTGTTTTGGTAAAATAAATTTTATACTATGTTTTGTACCTATACAGTGGAAACAATGTTATGAAATATTTTGTCGATGATGTTATAATTGTTGACAATAAGATGGTTCCTTGTCCGTGTATACATCTTTTTCGGGCTGACTATACCTGCCTATACGAAAAACAAATTGATTACCTGCCTATGTCGTATACTTATCTAATTATCCTTAAGTAACAAATAGACATCTCCCTATTCCTTCTAGTTATGAGAAGAGCTAATTACACAGAGGTGGTAAAATTACAGGTCGGTTGAATAGCATTATCTATTTATACTCACATTAAAGCTAAAGAGTTTGAACGCGCTAACCTCTGGAACTACCAGGCGGATTTGAAAAGTTATTTTATGCTTTTGATAGCACAATTCTTGAGGAAGGCTATAGGCTATTTAACATCACTCTAGGACCCTCAGGAGCCTGGCAAAAACAAAATAAAGTCAGAAATAACGTTGGGCGAAAACGAAGAACAGCGCGGGCAGGCGATACGATGCGATGGGTGAGTCGGGGAACAAGACTTTTTTATTTTACTCTTTATTTGTTTTGGGGTTTTATCTGAACAGATGTCAACCCCATCGTGGCTTTTATTTACTTATTTATATATACTTTATTGTAAACCACAAAAATATATAGCATTAAAAATACATGAAACACTACAAAATATACAATGTGCGGCCTTATCGCATTACTGCGATCTCTTCCAGGCAACCTTAGAATGAACAGTGATTTTCCTGGACATAAAATGGGACTGTCGTTGGTGCAAATATTATGTATACAATACACTAAAATAGATACACAAATAGATACATATCCAAAATTATACATACATAAATACATACATACTATGTATACAAGCAACGAAAATAAAAGAAGACTGTAGATGATTGCAGTTAGGACAACAAGATCACAACGACAAGTAGTGCTCCTTTACAAGTCTTTTGAACACCTGTAACGACTGCGCGCGTTTTATTTCAACTGGCAATGCATTCCACAAACGAGCACCCTGGACAGTAAAGGATTTATCAAGGAAAGTTGTAGAATGCATAGGCATTTTGATCTTTTACTGGGGAACAAGACTTTTGCGGACGAAGTCGCAGGCAGAAGTTAGTATACCTATTGATAGTGAACTCTGGGCAGTTTCTGGTCTGATTAGTAGCTGTACACCAACTGTGTATTTAAAAAAATAAAAATATTTATTTGACACTTAAAAATACATGTTACAAGCCAATCAAAATAAGAAAACGCAAAACGCTCCATTGGCACAAATCTGAAGGCCAATTATCTTAATTTAAAACGTTCAAAGTCTAGTCGCAGTCTCATCTCGGCGACAAACAAATGTCAAAAAGTGGTCAAAGTGTATGGAAATTAGAAATATTTTTTGACAGATTGAGACTGAGATCAGACTGTGAACGTTCTTATAATTACGAGAATTGCCCCTCAGCCCCTAACCCCCAAACTAGGCCCGGTCCTGTATTTTAGGCGTCAGCGTTCAGTCATGCGTTCTATTTTTAATCTGTTTCTTTTCAAAAATATTTAGATAGTCTGTGTGTTTTTTTAATATTATTTGTTTTTTGTTTAATTTTTAACTCTCTTTAGTTTAGTTAATGATCTTCCTGTAGGAGTCGCAATAAATACTTTTTCTTTCTTTCCTTCTATTTAGTCAAAGAATTTGAAATACATTGAACGACGATTGCTAGAGATAATTATTATTTTTATTTATTTCCCATTTATTATTATTATTATTTATTATGCCCATTACGTCGTTTTCACTTAGCGTATTTCCTTACTTATCGATTTGCTGGGCTCCAACCTAGCGTAATGTTACATAGCCTTCCTCAAGAATTGGCCTATCAAGAGCAAAAACAATTTTTAAATCCGACTGCTAGTTCCAGGGATTATCGCGTTCAAACAAACAAACTCCA
This sequence comes from Apamea epomidion, assembly GCA_947507525.1. Classification (NCBI taxonomy): domain Eukaryota; kingdom Metazoa; phylum Arthropoda; class Insecta; order Lepidoptera; family Noctuidae; genus Apamea; species Apamea epomidion. Next base: position 6,540,366 of record OX382238.1, on the reverse strand, counting down.
CAACTTTATTATGTGTATGTGAAAACTACACTAACTTCGAACAATCAAGAATCAAAGTTTTCATATCGGGATTCTTGTAAGAGTTTAATATGAACATGAACCCTTCACCACTGTACGAATGTTCAAAGTAAACAGCATGAAGTCAACCCAATTGAAATTTACTTTACACTTGCTTTCCGCATCGCCGTGTCACTGGGACCGCCCATGCGTTTGTCAAGTGTACCCGCAACTGCCTCGTTCAAAGTGTACAATTGTAAATTCAGAACCACAAACGCATTCGAGTACGCCTAAACTCAGCAAACGCTCAGTCCGCATTGTTAGTCTGAGCTAGCTCTAATTTTAAGTGGCCTCTATTAATTACACGAATTTCGTCACACGAATTTCATGATTTTTGATGCCTCGTTCTTGTCACAGGTGTGTCACATCTGTGTGATGTCACATATTTATTCATTTGAAATAAAACCTTATATAATATTATATTAATATTGATAGAGTTGGTAATAGGTATACACTTTTTTCGTTAGAGTTGAAGTTTAGAGTTTTAATTAATACTTTAAATTCATACATGTAACATCACGAAACTTATGACTTCCCCTCCCCCCTTTGTCACACGATATCACAGTTCTCCTTAAGTTGGGCCGTAATTTATGGATGCCCCCTAAGTAGCATGTTATATGGTGAGACCATTTGGTAATAGCTGCTGAAGGATGGTCACAATATAGGTGCAAGTATTGTTTCCTCATTACTCCTCCCCTGAATTTGAGATTAATTGGATAAAAATGTCATACTGCATTATCGAGTTCAATTGTAACAAAGATCACCTAAAAGGCATTTTATTTAATGTTTAAAGCAAAGCGAACATCAGTGCGTAGTTTTGTAAATACTTTTATGAAAAAAAAAAACTGTAAATGTTGATAGTGAATCGGATTTATGATAATATTTATTGAAAGAGAACTAATTTTTTTTATGAAGCTGCGTAATTGGAAAACGTCTATGTGGCATATAACGGTCTAAAATAGGATATACAGCAGAGATAACAACACATGAAAAAATCAGCTTTTCATAGAAAACTGCAACACCTACGCGGTCCAAATGTGTGGAACAGCAAATTATTTTTTTAATAGCTGACGACAAATTTCAACTCGGTTCAAAATCATGTACTGAATCCATGGTAACAGGTTGCGCGTCGAAGTCCCTGCCACCTTGTAAATTGAAAATTAAAAACAGTTTAAAAGACTCGCCGTAGCCTTCTTGCGACAATATTTTTAAAACTTTCCAAGACATTTCTTCACGTTCGGTACCCCCGGGTTTCTCATCGAAAGAACCCAACAAAATCCATTTAAAAAACCAATAATTTTCACTAACGCGGCCACAAATTCGTATGAGAAAATGCATATATTGATAAGTCACTCGCAATCCTTCGCAGTAGGTTACCGCCATGAAATATGCATACCGATGCTCGCTCGATGCGAACCTATTTCCATTTGCGATTGTATATAATGTGAATGCTAGACACTGGTACTAAATATGAAATACTATCCATAACTTGTCGTTTGTGAAGCTCTTCGTACTAGACTAACTAAAAATTTTAAACTTTGTAAGTGTTTTATGCCCATTTTTGCTCGCTATCCGGGTGGTAAATGGCCATTGCTGTAGCGTTGATAGTATATGAAATATTCGTGGATACTCGTATATGTTGTTGGGAAGAGAATATTTATATTTTTAGAGCACTCACATAAGACCGTTAGTGTCGGATACGAGATAAAATGGGGGTTTATTTGACCCGTAAATAGTAAAGTCTAGATCACGAAAACTGGGGTAAACTAAAGGACATCATACAATGCTTAATGTAGAATATGTAAAGAAATATAGTGTAAAGATACTTGTGTGCGTTTAATGTAAGAGTATGCTTGTCAATGTTTGGACTATGTCCACGTATCCAAACAGCAGTTCAAAGAGAAAATTAAATTTATTCATACTAAAAACGAGCTATTTGAGGATATGTGCAGTGTAGACTAAAACCGAGGGAGCCCAATGCAGTCAAAATGAAAATGAGTAATTCGGATACGTTGCTCGCCTTTCGCAAATAGCCGGCAATTTATCATGGTTGTTCAGTTTTAGAAATTTTGAGTATTTCCAATAGGAATTTAGTGAATGTTTTGATAGTAACTCAAAACGGTAAAGGAAAACATCGTGACGAAACCGGCATGTCCTAGAACCAAAAATTCGAAGACATGTGACACGTACCAACCCGCACTGGGCCTGCGTGGTGGATTATGGCCCGCTCCCTCTCACAGAGAGGAGGCCTGTGTCCCAGTATCGGGAACACTATAAGCTGATTATGTTATGTAGATATTGTTATAGTGCTCGAATTCAGTTTGTAATGCGAAGAAAATATTGGCAAGCTAGGAAATTCATAGACATTGCAAATCGAAGAAAATGGAATTACTCAACGCAACGCAGGATGTTAGCAAATAAAAGGTAAAGTGCTAAACACTGATTGTTATAAAATACACATGAAGAACAATAGAGATCAATAATATTGAAAACAAATATGGAAAATACCCACTTTCTTTACCATGTGGCTGACCAAACAGGATGAAGGAAAAGTTTGACCAAATACATCTCAATGTTATCGTGGAAGATACCCAAGAGATAATATCAGAGAAAAAGGACAGCGACATACATGTGTATAACAAACAAGATAATTCCGGCATTCCTAATCCGCTTAGCAAGAGGGATAATTTATGACTTTACCATCCCGAACCGTTCACAATAATAAATAATATTGGAGAAGCATTAGCCGATCACAATATAACGGTATAACATAAAGCTGAAGTAAAAATAACAAACAAGAAAAGGAGAGAGAAAGAAACAATCAATTGGATGAAAACGATAAAATATTGACTAAACCAAAAAAAAAAGAAAGAAATATGGTTTATTCTGCACATACAACCAACACAGAACAGAAAGGCTACACACTTCCGTAGTCAAAAAAACTTTAATGTTGACACAGCAAACGTACTCCAACCTCGAACCACATTCATAAATAGTCCAATATGTGTCCGAGAGACCAAAGTAGCCAACACGAATAGCAACCTAATCGTATCACGATAAATACGTATAAACGAATAAACTTGGCACAAACAAGCGTCGGAATTCGTAAAGAAAGTTTCAAACATCCGACGGAGCAAACGTAGATTCGAAGCGAGTTTTCGGTCGACAGTTATCCGCGGCAATGAGTTAAGAACTTACCTGTGGTGTCAGAGTTGCAAAGTTTATACATTGATGATCAAATCTTGGCTTACAAGTCTATTAGCAATACTTTGGACTCTAAGGACACTGTGTTTGTATTTATTGGCTTCGTAATTTATGTTTGGTACAGTCGGAAATCGCTTAACCATAAATGTGTGTTTGCAAAATGATTTCAATATTGTCAAAAATCAAAATGTTTTATTTCACATAAACCTACATGGGCACTTATGAAACGCCAGAAGCTAATTACACGATTGCAATTGGTCGTTCGCTATGGAGAAGAGCCAACAAAAAACTCCACAGTTACTCTTTATTATACGAGTATATTTATAATTGGCTTTTAAAATGTTTTCCAATCACAGTTTTAATAGGTATGGGAGGACAGTGTACATAGGTCTGTCAACAGATATCCGGTACTTAATATAATAGAAAATAGTCTACAAATCTACAGGGCCTTTGTGCCTTTTGTGCCATTGTGTCGCAGGAAGTTGAGTGATCAAAAGCTGAATGGTTAATTGGGCATGTTATCACTGATTACATGTAGAAATAAGAGTTTAGACCTTATGACAAAGAACTTAAAAGTACATACTAATTCCATGCTTTATCGTCATAAAGCTTGGAATAAGTATGTACTTTTTGTCGTCACCAATGCGAGACGCACATGATAAAACCATTAATGTATCGATAGCTTTAAGTTAGAAAAAGACATACAGCAAAATATTTGCGTTCATTAGGTAAAGTCAACCATGAAAACTCTTTTAAAAAGTTTCATTAGATTTATTTGACTGACTAAAAACGAGACACTCTCATAACTCTTTAAAACTCATCGACTAGATCTCGCTGACTCACTCAAGCCAGCAAATTGACACTTGAGAACAAATCCATTTGACTATTCCTAAACTACTTACCAACGTTTGGAAATCATGAAATTGTCTTCAGTTAAAGATTGATTGCTTTTCTGTCATCCATTCTTTTATAGAAATGAAGTGAAAAATCGTCAATCGAAGTCAAATTTTACTTTACAGACTTTAATTAAACCGTCTTCACAAGTCAAAGACCTTTAACGAGACACTCGGGATGTCTAAGTTGTAAGAAACTTAGTAATAGACACTGTACTTCGTGTCTACGTAATTAATTTACCGGGGTGACATTCTTGTTTTCAAACACAAAATAAGTTAGGTATAAAACTTGCTTGTATTTAATCCCTGTGTGGAAAATAGATGAGAAAAACAAAGTTGGGGGTTTAAAACAAACAACACTAGAAAGTGTAAGAACACAGGGGTGTAATTGTGAAACTGTTGTTGTACAATACACAGTGTTTAAACGGAAAAATAAATATATTTCCACTGAATTGGAGCTTTTGGTGTAAGTATTATTAACGGACAAATGCAGTAGAATGTAAAATTTTAATTGTTGTTGTACACAAATAAAATTATAATTCGCCTAACATTCTATAATTTATTTATTTTTTATTTAACATACACAGATTATTAATTATTATTTTTACAAGCTAACACTAATATATACTATATACAATTATATACAAGTATATAATACGAAAAAATATAGAAAAAGGCAGGAGCTCATTGGGCATCAAAAAATTCGTCCGCATGGGATAAGTGCCCAAAAGGCTGGCAGCATTACCACGTTGGATGGTAATGCTGATTCTATGGGCTAAAAATAGGCCAGCCCTCTGGTCACGTGAAGAGTCAACCAACCGCTTGGCGACGTCCCGAAAAATTCGATGAGCACTCGGACCCCAAGGCCCTAGTGTTTCAACTCCAAACGGCTCAAACATATAGCTCCCAATAAGGTTGTTATATATGCGCCGTTTGAGGTTTTAACAACGTTTTCCCTAACATTCTTAGATCTTTGAAAGTCGTTTCGGGTCGTCAGAAGCCCAAAAGTCTGATAACCAGTCTTACCAAGGGTATCGTATTACCCAGTAACTGGGTTGTGAAGGTCAGAAACGCAGTAGCTCCATGTAAATCGTGCTCGCTAATATTCTGACGCATCCCGTTAGACTGGAAGCCGACCCTACGATATTTGAGAAAAGGCTAGGCAGATACAAATAAAATTATAAGCCTTGTCAAAAAATTAAGATTATTCCAAAAGCATTCTTGCCTTTGGTGGAGCAGAGCACTAATAGAATGGTTGCCAAGAAACGATAGGAGCGTTTGGCAGGTCAATAGCCAGGTGGGTGGACGATCTACAGAAGATCGCGGGGAAGTCCTGGATGAGACTGGCACAGACCAGGGAAGCATGGCACAAAAGAGAAGCAGCTATACATGGCAGTGGGTGGAACAAGGCTGCAAATGATGATGTTGAATATTGACATTGTTTCGATATTTCATTTCAAAACAGCTGACATGATTATTCTGTAGTCGAATATGTTTCCTGAATTCCATCATCATCTAGCCTTTTCCCAACTATGTTGGGGTCGGCTTCCAGTCTAACCGGATTCAGCTGAACACCATATTTTACATGGAACGACTGCCTATCCGACTTCCACAACCCAGTTACTGGGTAATACGATACCCCTCAGTAAGACTGGTGGTCAGCCTTTGGGGTTCTGACTACCCGTAACGACTGTCAAAGATCTACGAATAACAGACGGGACCAACGGCTTAACGTGTTTTCCGAGGCACGGAGGGGTCTCGGTATGTAAAGATGGTCACACATACACAGACCAACCACGCCAAGCGTAGCGTAACCTGATCGATCGACCTGTGCGGCTGTCATTATTTAGCCACAGGCCCCTCATGTTTCCTGAATGCCCATTCCTTGTAAATTAATTTAATAGACACTAAACTAAATTGAAATCCGTGGACGTAGGCGAGCAAACATTAAGCCTACACTAATCTAGTACTTGAAAGACTTCATGATCAGGTTACTCCTACGTAATGCCCTTTAAAGCCTTTTACTATGTTAAAATGATGTTTACGCACGATCGCATTTTGAAATAAGTACTAGAAACTTAAGACATTAAATCAAATTATTGCGATTTTAAAGTACCTAATTGTGTCTCACATTCGTAAAACTTGATATCTACCTATAAATAGGGTGAATAGGGACGCAGGGGTGAAACGAGACGAAACTTTAAAATGGATTTTAACGTTGAAATAACATAGTTTGTTGCCAACAAGGGCACTTAATCGTTAATTATAATACCGTAAACACTTTAGAGTGCTTTTTGGCCACAAACTATATTATTTCAATGTTAAAATTCCTATTATGTAAAGTTTCGTCCCGATTCCCCACTGCATCCATTCACCAGGTTTGAAGGTATCAAAAATTTTGATTATTATAATCTTTTCGATGGCCGTATTGCGTGGATGTGACGCATATTTTCCCTGTTTATGTTCTTTTTATGCATCATGTTTGCCGCAAATAAACGCATTTTCATTATTTCTTTCTTTTTCTTTAAAACGTTGTTGGGGTACGATATCTTTCAGTTTGAGCTTGAAGATTTTTATATCACATTTTATTTTTAATACTTACAAAACTTCAAAATTCACTTTTGCTGTTCAGTAAACAAGTTAAATAGCTAATTTGAAACATTAAAGGGAACAGATTTTATAGAATAAAAAAACTGTGTTCGCTCTCAGACAAGCAGTTAACTCAGATGCTCTTGAATGAAAACGCTACAACGAACTTAAGAGCACCTAGGGAAGAGCATGCCTTTGCAACTATTGGATAAAAATGCGTCCAACAAATATGGGAAAATCTAACATCCTTTAAGCCCAGGTATGCAAGGGCGCGTTTTTCCTGGGGCGATTTTTTTCGCGCACTCGATTTTCAACCCACTGCTTAACACCGAGAGTTGAAAATCCAGTGCGCGATAAAATCCCGTCGCGATATTTTTACGTCCGTCCGTGGGCTAAAAAATTGAACAAAAAAAAAACGTTCCGAGTTTTCGAGTGCGACTCAAATGTAATACAATTTTATCCATTGTCGAATAAAATTATCTCAGCCAATCATTGGATAAAAATTCGTCCAGCAAAAATAGGAAATTACCATCTTTAAAAAAAAAAAAAAAATGTTCCATGTTTCGCATGTGACGTCGAATCGAATAAAATTTTTCAGCCAATCTTGAACCTAGCATAACGAAAAGCCGTCTAGGACGGTTTTAACTAAACTATCTTCACAATTTCACCGAGACCCGAAAATATTGTCTTAGCTGATAGGATCTTTGTACAATGTTATTTCAAGCAACACCCAGTTTTGCCTATCCTAACTAATATTATAAATGCAAAAGTAAGTTTGTATGTCTGTTACCTTTTCACGCCTAATCTACTGAACCGATCATCATGAAATTTTGCATATATAGAAAAGGGCATAGGCTACTTTTCATCCAGAAAAAAATACAGTTCCCAAGGAAAAGAACCGTAACTTTCGACGGTCACAATTGCTTTAAGATGCTAGATGGCGCTACGTGTCTTTCGAATCATGATTGAAATACGACCCGACTTTCTGAGCAGTATTTAAAAAGTACTAGAAAGAAAGAAAGAAAGAAAATACATTTATTTGGCACAAACTAAAAGACACACAATACACCAGATATATACATCAGATAAAACAAACGATAAGATAAAAAAAATAAAAGATTAATTAAAAAATGTGAAGTCCGATGTAAGGAAATTATCAGGAAAGTGGGCCTCACAGCTGTGCCAAAAAGGCCCAGTTCAGCAAAAATGCCAGACAAGTAGTGGCTGACGCTGGTTTTCAACTGGACCTGATGTGTAAGGTGACGGATGTAAATCAGTTTTATTCTGCAACGTGACGTGTGTATACATACTTAAATATATAAATAAAATAAATTTGTGTTAGATAAAAAACAGTAACGAATATGTGAATATGTCTAAATGTGTGATATTGAGGAACATTGTTGTAAACGCTGCCTGCCACAATTTATTAATCCGTGCACTGTAGTGTCATCGCACAGTACGTTGCAAGCAGCCGAGCGTGACGGACTATTTTCTGACAGTTAGGCTTGCATGAATTCACGACAGTATTTCTATCATTACTTATTATACTTTTAATATGATTTGGATGAAATTTAGCACACAGATAGTTTATTATAACCTGGATTAACTCATAGGATACTTTTTATCCCGTTAATACGTTTCCGTGGGAGAATTTCCGACTTACACGTGGGCGAAGCCGCGGGAAAAGCTTGTAAGTAAATGAAAATGTTATGTATAGAAACGGAATAAATCCTAATAATAACAGTTGTTTCATTTTCCTTCGGGTTTGGCAATTTTACTTGGCACTTATTCGTTTGCATTCATTAAAGCACATTTTTACAGCAGTATTAATGGACCCGTAGGGATACAGTTTATTACTGTATGTTGGTATTAGTATTCCTGTTTCAGACGACATTGACCTGTAGACTAATAGACAAAAATAACATTTATGCTCTGTGAGTTTTCCTTTTAGATTATACCTATTCGTCTATATATTATTTTCTATTGTCGCAGGTTATAGGGGATTTACACTAGGTTGATTTTCGCTGTGCTGCTGGTCGCTAACCAAATTGCCTCACAAGCCGTAACGCTACCCCATTTACATAGGTCGATAAAAATCGTAGGTAACTAGTACATTTTGCATCAAAATGCCATAAACCTTCATGCGGCGACCCTAAACATTTTCACGCTCGATGTCGATTCTATTCACCGGCCGCATGCGACCTGTCGCCGCACGACACAAATCGAAACCTACTTTGGAACTTGCGATTTTAGTTACCTGCGGCCTAGCCGAATTGACATTTAGAGAGGCGCACGATTTTACGGCGAATATCGTGAGGCTGTATAAAGCCCAAATTTTCGAAAATTCTATTCCAAATGAGTCCGTAATCGAATTGTGTGCGGTTAAGCTTTGATTTCCTAAGAAAGTGGAGAGCGGTCACACAAATACGACTGGCCAAATACAGAGCGTTTTTTGATATCTTATTAATGTCAAATTAATCTGCCTAGCCTTTTCCCAACTACCCCTTGGTAACACTGGTTGTCAGACTTTCGGGCTTCTGACGACCCGTAACGACTGCCAAAGACTCACGAATGACAGCCAGGACCAACGGCTTAAAGTGCTTTCCGAGGCACGGAGGGGTCTTGGTATGTACTTAAAGATTTTCACTCATCCACGGACCAACCGCGGCAAACGTAGCTTAACCTGATCGATCGAACCTTGCGGCTGTAATTACTTAGCTACAAGCCCCTTATTAATGTCAAATCTGGTGTCAAAACTAGTGAAAATGTTAGATTTTTAAGACAGCTTATAATATGACAGAACTAGTTTCCTAGCAAACCAAAGCATTACTTGAGTAAGATTCGATGGGAATTTTACAAAATCGCAACACGTGGATTCGTGTTAATTAAACTCCCTACATAAAATATATAGAGTGCCACGCCATATTAAAATCATCGAGGAGGCTAAAAAATTACCAGGGAAGGTTTTTTCCTTATTTTTAATGTTTTCTTGTTATTAAGTGGGCTGTCCATCAATTAGAGATATTACAGGAGTAGCTGTTTATTACGTGCCCGCCGTGTTTTTCTACGAAGGTTTTTTTTAATAAAAAATAATTATTTCAGTGAATTTGCAAGACTTTAAAAAAAATCGAAGGAATTTCAAAATTCCAATAATAAATCTTCTCAGAATCTTTTCCACGAATTCGTACATGAAAAATATATTGTAACAAAATTACAGACTTAATTTTATGTTGTTATATTGCAACAAATAATTTATGATTTTTAAGTGTTGTTAATTAAGCCAACAGTGCTTCAGAAACCTTGATGTAATAAAGATGTTGTAATTAATATTTAAAAATATTTAAAGACTTTTATAGCAAGTCCTATGAAGTTGGAAAGCTTTCCTGCTCATAAAATATAGAGGAAGGCATTATAAACTTAAAACTTAGTTAAAATTATACTCCTATAACGGTTCTCAAATAAAACCTCGTTTTAGTTACTGACCCGAATCAGATTTGATATCCTGCCAAGTTTAGAGTCTTCGCATTTTTGGAGTGTAAGCAAATGTATGAATGGGAAGTAATCAAATGATGAGATCGGTATTTGTTGTATTATTATATTCGTTTTTAAATTAACTTTTGCAAAATTGCTTTTGTATTAAACTACGGTGGAGTTTACTTTAAGAGTTGCAAGATGTCATCTTAATGTAGAAACTAAATAAGTTTGCTTGAACAACTTTATTTTGCGTGTAAGTTTTTAAGTTACTCTCAAAGTGTTAATTGTTTTATGTAAGTACTCAAAATTCAAATAATAATAATGATTGTTGACATAACCGTCCCGCATGATGTCATAAAATATAATTACACCAAAAAATTGTACCTAAAAAGTACCCCAAGTAATAAATAAACACACACTTGATCAGTTAGATACTTCCTGAAAAATAAAACAACCGTATCTCGTATATAAGTAAACAGGATCACACATCGTTAGCCTATAATGTTCCCACTGCTGGGACACAGACTTCCTCTCGGTGAGAGTGGTCGGAGTGGGCCGTAATCCGCCACGCGGGCACCAGTGCAGGTTGGTAGATGTCACGTGTCTTCGAATTTTGATAGGGTCGTAGGTTCGAACCAAGACAGGCGCTTTACTTTGTATAAATATTTTCATCACAACTGCTCTCAAAAAGGGTGAAGGAAAATATCGTGAGGAAACTGGCATGTTCTAGAACCAAACACGATAATTATCATGAAATATTGATATGGTTATAAATACATTTATATTTTACGGATATATTATAATTACTATAATTATATAAACACGAATAATTTATTATATTAAAATGAAAAAAAAATGATTGATGTTAAAACTACCAGAACAGATTTATACAAGTACCGTGCACAACTTCTTCAGCCCTATTTTCAAAAAACTTGTATTAATCATAAAGTTTTAATTTCTTGCGAATGCAATATAGCTTATATTTTTGATAATATTTTATTCGATGCAATTTACAGTGCCCTTGTACAAGAATCGTGTAGGAATACTGAATGTGTCATTAACAAAGTCCAAAGAAAAATTGCTTTTATGCCACTTAATTTTAACATGCCAAATATAACAAAGCTCAATCAATCGGCAGAGTCTATGTTATGTGAAGATAATAATATTGTACAATGTCGACGTAATGACTGCAACGGCATACGAACATTAAAATACGACCCGTAACGACTGCCAAAGACTCACGAATGACAGCCGGGACCAACGGCTTAACGTGCTTTCCGAGGCACGAAGGGATCTCGTTATGTAAAGATGGTCACCCATCCACACACTAACCGCGGCAAGCGTAGCTTAACCTTATCTATCGACCTGTGCGGCTGTTATTATTTAGCCACGGGCCCCTCAACAAATCATTACAAATATGAACTTAAATAAAATATCGTAGTAGTTAAGCATCGACTGAAAACACCTTGTCAATAAACAACAATAAACGGATTTTTTAATTGTTCACGTCGCGTTGATCATACAGAATGACAGCAACACCATTATGACATTTATTTCTCTTGTACTGTACAGTTATTGGGCCTTAAATCCCTTGCACTCAATCTGTTCGGGTTGCCAGTTCATGCACCATTGGGTTAAACCGCTACCCTTATGTAGCCAATAAAACACGTTCAGAATTTTATATTGGAGCACTCGTGTGCATTTTCACCATTAAGTTTTCCTTCATCGTTTGCTTTTTCGTTTGATTTTTCATCGTATGTTTGTCGTTTGCAGCGGGGGTAAATATCGTCAATATTTGATAAAGAGTTTTGTCCATATTGAGGACTCATGGTTGCACTTCGTGTGAAACCCCTTTATTATAGTTTCCTTAGCATAATCAACCTTTAATGTTCCTACTGCTGAGACACAAGCCTCCTCTCTGTGAAAGAAAGAAAGAAAGAAAAAGTATTTATGGCGACTTGCACAGGAAGATCATAAAATTAAACTAAACTAAACTAAACTAAACACAATCAAAAATAAAAGAACCCAAACTATATTTAAAAAAAAAAGTAGGTAACAAAACCAAATTGAGAGAGAGGGTAAGAGACATAGCGGGATTGTCCGAAAGGGTTACCGCTGCCCTGGTACGTAAAGGGCTAAGGAAGGAACACGGGTGGGTTTTAGTCAGTAAGAGTCTGACACTCCCTTCTGCTCCACCCAGAGCGGGAGGAGTCATTTGATGATTTCCCATTGACAAAAAAAAAAAAAAAAAGGGTAAGAGACAGAGAGTGTGAGGAGTGAGCCCAGTGCGAGTGGGTGGATGTCACATTTCTTCGAGTTTTTGGTTCTAGAACATGCCGGTTTCCTCACGCTGTTTTCCTTCACCGTTTTGAGAGTAGTGGTGATGAAATGAATGACACAAAGTAAAGCTTCTGCTTGGGTTCGAAGCCACGACCTACGTCTCGTCCGTCAGGGTCGTTACCTCTTGGCCACCACTGCTCTCAACTACTGCTCCAAGCAACGTTATCAGTATAGAATGAATAGAATTGTTACCTTATCAGCAGTGATAGGAATAGGTAGTGCCTATTTGCCTAAACTTCGAAGAACAGAGACAAGAAACGGAGACTTCCTTAGGACTAAATTTTTTACGATTATTTTTCCGTACGTACATTTTGTTTCATGCTTTCCAATTACGTCATATTTAAAAAATAATATAAATATACATATATTTGCTACAACAATATTCTATGTGTTTTATTTTTCCTTTAGAGCCCATAGAGGATAAGTTATTATTATGGAGTTATAAATTATAAATGTTATGTCTAGTCGCAAACTTTAGGTAAATATAGACGAATTACGTATTCCAAATAACATATTTTTTTAATGTATTTAAAAGCGTTGTCCCGAATTTCGGGACAGATGTCCCGGAAAAATTTAGTCCTAAGGAAGTCTCCGTTTCTTGTCTCTGTTCTTCGAAGTTTAGGCAAATAGGCACTACCTATTCCTATCACTGCATCAGTATAGAATGATGTGAAGAATAGCAGCATCGGGTTTCTCCCCGTCAGTGTTGTTAAAGGCCATTAAGGGCCGACATACACGGACTGCTTGAAGCAGTCAGGATGGACTGCTTCAAACTGCGACTGCATAGTGAACTACAGTCTTCTACGTACACACATACAAGAAACCGCTCGAGCAGTTGCTACTGCTTCGGGCGGTTGTGCGGTCAAGCAGTCGCCAGGCATATGTACACTGACTGCTCGAGCTGTCGACTGCTCTCGCGCATTTGAATGACGAGCAGTTGGTATCAACTGCTCCAGCAGTTATCAATGGCAGCTTCAAGCTGTTGACTATCGACTGCAAGAGCGGTCCGTCTACGTTGTTGTTGTCCGTGTATGTCGGCCCATAGTGGCCTTTTTTCAGTTGTCTTTTGTTTTTTTGAGAACGCTTCTGGCCTTTGGCAGCAACGTTCTCTATATATACGTTATAACGATATGCTGCGATCGCCAACCCGCCTGCCAACCGTGGCGACTATGGAGGAGACCTATATCCACCAGTGGACGTCTTTCGGCTGAAATTATGATGATGAATAATAATGTCTGTTTTGCAAAGTTTGCTTTAACAAATCTAGGATGCTCATAGAAATATTTGAATTATATGTGAAACTTTGTGATTTATACTTCATCTCAGGAAGTTAGACTTTTGTGAAATGAAGACAAATCTACCCAGCTAAACCCGTAGCGATGAACCTCATAGTAGTTAATGAAACCACCATACATTTTCCTTCAAGATAAAGTTTTGGCCAAACAAGAAAAGCTTCCTTGTTTTCAACTCGGGGATTCCTTTAAAAGAAAACTTTTACTAGAAATTTTAACTTTGTAATTTTGAAAGGGAATTCTTCGCTTCAAACTTTTTTGTGTGCCTACAACCGTTTTCCTGATATAATGGGCATTGTTTTGACACCTACAGTCACCAGCAAAAGTATGTATACACTCGGCTTTATTCAAAAGCGATTTACTCCTTTATTTTTCAATTAAATTGTATGTTCTTATGAATATAGCATTTTCGAACCCATAAATGTATGTAATGAGTTGTATTTTAACGTTGCATTCGTTATTTCACGAAAAAATCGCAATTGAAAGTTGCCAAGTGTTGATATATTGGTGCTCGTGACTGTACATCCTTACCAATATAGTAACTAAGCAAAAACTACTTGTAACCGTATGACAAGATATTGTTTTTTTTTGAACTATGGAGTTCTTTGCCATTGTTCTCCGTCCGAAACTACCTTTTGGAAGGGGCACCCAGACGTATTATTAAAAGCCTGTGATGTCCCACTGCAGGGCAAAGGCCTCCCTACTTTTTTCCACTTCTCTCTGTTTAAAGCTGTTAAGGACCATGTTCTTGTTGAAGGAGTCCAGCTCATCCCGCCATCTCCGTCTGGGCCTGCCGCGATGTCGCTTATCATTAAGAGGGACCCATTGGGTCGTGAGTTTGGCGTAATTCTAACCCAGACGTAATTCTTCTTTATTCTTGTAAGTTTTTACATTCATAAGTGCTTTTTATAAGTTTAATTAAAACAACCGATTAAAATTTGAATTTGACTATGTAATCTGCTTTCTTTATTTTTCTTTTGTTCGGTAGAGATGAATTATTTTTATCAAAAAAAAAATTGTCCATGAATTACTTTCACGTAACGAGCACCGACAAAATAAATATATCAAAATTCTAATAAAATAAACGATTAGGTCGTTATTATTTGTAGCTATAAAATATTTTATTACTAACCAAAGTTTCAAAAGCGAAACAATTTTTGCTCCATAAAAACCGACGGCTCAGCCAAAGCTTTAGAGGTTTTCAATTTAATTGAACTGAACAATCATCTCATCTCTTCTTCAAAACAATAACTATAAGATAAATCCTTTCATCCTTTAGATATTCACATTTCGGTACAGCATGAAACTCAGACATCTCGTTATTTGTAAGAAAAATATTTTATAACATCTAGGATTTACTATAATATGATTTGCTATTTACTATATCATATTCTTACAAACATAAGAATATGATAAGATTATTGTGTTTATATTTAGTTGGAATATTATGCTTTAGTCTAGAAAATGTTTTGTTTTTATGTAGAATTTTGGATACAAAAAAACAAAAGATAACTTAATTTAAAAAAGAACAACTTAATCAATGTAACTGATCCTCAATAGCGTAAGTAAGTACACAACTTCAATCACAACCCGAGGGTTTTCAGGAAATTCTTAATCCATCGCTTCATAGGTTTGAAAAATTCGTCTGCTCAACTACATAAATAAAGCAGCAATTAACTGGCTGAACCTACAAAATTAAAGGCGTTGTTGTTTTATGTGTGTTATTAAACTATAACCCCGATGCTCTCATCGGCGGGATCGGCGCTGTATTTCCTCTTCTGCCATACATTTCTATACATAAGCCATTTTCTTAGTAGATAGATCATAACATCCATACCGTAACATCGATGCAAAGGCAAATCTTCAAAACATCCTTTTTTTTTAACCAGAATCTATTACTTTTATTGATTTAAACACAAAACAACCTCCCATCATTATGTTTTATTTCAATAATAAACCACGTAATCCAATCATCTATAAAATATGTAGTTGTGAACAGCTAATTTCGGTACTTGTCCCTTCTTCTAGAACCGTTCAATCATATCCCCTATTGTGATGAAAGTGCCATTCATACAAAATCATAATTCATACCACAATACCAGAAAATTCTTAAGAAAATATTCGAACAAAGCTGATTCGTTTTTATTGTGACTTAAATTACCTTTTTTTATACTTTTTTTTTACTCTGAGGTGTTGTTTTTAGTAGTATTAGAGACTAACAAAACATTTGGTTAACATACATTATACGAGTATCCTATGACCCTCGGCAATACTGTAGCTTCCAATTAGTAAGAGAATTTTCGGAAACGTACCAGAAGCTCCGAAGTTTACCCCCTACATAAAAACTAAGTGTAAAATATATTCGTTTTGTTATATTGATCTCGCGTACCCCAATGGAAGATAATATCTTGTAAGATATAACATTAATGAGTTCAATATTGTTTCTGTTAAATATAAACCAACTTACATACATCATACAACATCATAAGAAAATCATGACATTCATCCGGTAATAAGACCGCTAGGAAGCAAAGTACAACGATCTTCAAAAGAATTTACAACAGACCTCAAAATGAAAACCAAAAGCAATTTCCTACTCATTTCCACGTTATCCTTTTAAACTAACTTAAGTAACGTCAAACAAGATAAACAAAGGTTAGGTAAGTTACAGCCGTTTTCAACAAAAGGGAGATGTCATATCTACTCTTAATTAGGTATCTTTTCAAACGTATTAAGTAATAATAGGGGTTAAAGTATGAAATTGCCGTTTCATTGTAATAGGTACTTCGAATGGACATAGAACCTTCATGGTTTAAGATTATTGAGTGAAACTTTTTTCTCATGGTACCTATGAAGTTCTTCTTTTAAAAAATGTGCAACATTCGATTATCGACTTTCAGTTTTTTTTTTTATTCTGCTTAGACCAGAAAGATGGATACTTCGAAAATTCGAGTTAATTTTGAATACTAGTTCCGACGCGGAACTAACGCGGCAGAAACAGCTCGCAATATCAATGTTGCGTTTGGAGAGGGGACTGCTAATGAACGCACCGTGCGATTTTGGTTTAAACGCTTTCGTGATGGAAAAGCAAAGCTTACCAATAAAAAGGTAATGGTAACTGTTTGGTGGTCTCAGCATGGTGTTATTCACTATAGCTTTCTCCGATCTGGTCAAGCAATAACGACAGATGTCTACTGTGCCGAACTCCGAACAATGATAGCAAAACTAGCAGTGAAACAGCCCCGACTCATGAATCGATCTTCACCATTATTGCTCTATGATAACGCGAGATACAGCACGAGAAACAGTTTTAACTCTACAGGAACTGCAATTAGAAACCATTCTTCACCCTCCGTATTCGCCAGACCTTGCTCCAACGGACTACCATTTTTTTCGTGATTTGGACCATTTTCTACGTGATAAAAAGTATTCTTCTCAGGAGGCAGTACAAAATGCTTTCACACAGTTTGTCGAATCTAGATCACGAGACTTCTATCGCAAAGGCATAAATGACCTTCCTATTAGATGGCAGCAATGTATAGTTATTAATGGTAATTATTTTGATTAAATAAAGATGTTAAATTAAAAAAAAACGAATTTCAATTTTTCAGTACAAATCGGCAATTTCATACTTTAACCCCTAATATTACTATGTAAAGTAGCGCGTATGCTCGCAACAAGGCTTACCCTGTCCTCTCATACCTACTGTAATTTGAAAACATTGTAAAAGCCAATTATTTTTAAAAGACTATACGTGGAATTTCTTGCCGGCTCTTCTCCATAGGAAGCGACCAATTGGAACCGTGCACCTAGCTGACAGTCGTAACGGGTAGTCAGAAGCCCAAGTCTGACAAATAGTCTTACCAAGGGGTATCGTGTTACCCAGTAACTTGGTTGTAGAGGTCAGATAGGCAGTCGCCCCATGTAAAATACTGGTATTCAGCTGCATCCGGTTAGACTGGAAGCCGACCCCAACATAATTGGAAAAGGGTTAGGTAATGGCAGATTGATTGAATCAAAGTTGACAAAAATCTACTAAAAAAACTGTTTCAAAACAAAACAAAAATGATCTATCTTTTGTTGCCAAAATGTTTGTGTGTTGTGACTCTGGTGTGCATGCTGTCTTAATATACAGTCACATAATGTTGAAGGATTAGGGATGCTTATGAGAAAACACATTTGTGTCGACGAAGTTTCTCTCTTGAATAATATGATGAACCATATGTTCATTACCACGTAAGCAGAAAGTTTTGAATGAATTTGAACTATAAGCTGCTAGGAAAAGACATAAAAAAGTAACTAAATGTGTGGTCGTATTAATTAAGATAATACATGATTTTTAAAGTTGGCTAGTGCTTCTTCAATCTATTAAAATTCGTAACGTAGAGAATAATAAATATTTAGCTAACAAAAAATCATCATCATCATCATTTCAGCCGAAAGACGGCCACTGCTGGACATAGGCCTCCCCCACTCCGACCACAACCACTTCGACCGGTTCTGTGCTTCTCGCATCCCACGGGTTCCAGCGGCCTTCACAAGGTCGTCGGTCAACCTTGTGGGAGGCCTTCCGGTACGCGGTCGCCACTCCAGATCTCCTGCGGATCTCTTCATTTCTGATCAACAAAAAATACTTTACGGAATTTTCATTCTTTTCAGCTTATGACGCTCACAATGACCTTAAGGGCAGATCTATGTAAACGTTGTTATTCACGCAAAAGTACATAATCATAAAAATCCACTTTTCGACTGACTCCGACAACTGAACGTTCTATGTCTAACGTTAACAACATACTGAAGTAATAGACGATAACTTTCAACTTGTTGAATTTTTAAAGCTTCGTTCGTACCTGTGACAGTTTCACTCACACGATCTCGTTGAATGTTTAACAGAAGTCCTCACTTTGCTACCGCCCTTCTGTATAAATGATTCATGACTAGGGCCAGGACTGTCAAAATGAGGCTCAATGTTGTTGAAAGGGCTGCAAAAGAGCTGTTTAAATCAAGTACAATGTTCGGCGGAATCCCCAGAATGTTGGGTTTAGTTTTTATTACATGATTTTGCTTTTTTGCGAGTCTCTCGAGGTCTTTACGAGTTGTTAAATGAAGTAAAATTGTGCACTTGATGAAGTGTGCACAGCATATACAGCATAATCAGCCCATAACGTTTCCACTGCTGGGACACAGGCCTCCTCTCTGAGAGGGACTGGGCCGTAATCTACCACGTCGGCCCAGTGCGAGTTAGTAGATGTCACATGACTTCCGACTTTCTGGTTCTAGGACATAGGACATGCCAGTTTCCTAACGATGTTTTCGTGTTTGTTGTGTGTGTGTATGCGAAGTGTGCACACTATATATTAAAAAAATTATAATACTTAAGCAGTAATGGAGACTGCCGATAGAAGTGAAAACTATTTTTTTATTTTTCAAATTATTTGTGGTATCAAAATTTTTTATTTTAATATTTGTAAATACGTAATAATAACGTTAAGTAGTTTATCGGTATCCGGTCGATTTGCCGTGGTCGTTGAACGGAGGATCGATCTCGGGGATTCTTAGCACCCCTCACTCCAGAGCGAGGTTGCCCACCGTTATCAGCAGCAACACCACTGGAGCCGCCGGGCATTTGGGGCCTTTTGTTCGTTTTCTTCGTCATGTTTGTGGAGGGGATTAGACATTTAACCCATCACGCTTGTCTAATGCGGGTTGACGGGTGAACAGTGAACGTGCTCACTCGGTTCGTGGGTGCCGCGGTTAACATTAATTACCTTCACCACCCTAAAATTGACGTCCTGTTCTTACGCCAATTATCCAACTCAGGGCATTCGCAAATTGTGGCAATTTGCATGCCTTAAGTTGGTTTTTGTTTACTAGAAGATGTCAAGAGTAAACGTTTCCCTTAGTCGACTTTTACAACCTGCACGGGATGGTATGCAGCTGAAACATTCTACGTTTTCTATTGATCCCAGATCAGCATGGAAGCCAAAAGATGGAAGGAGTGGAGGGTGGCCTTTGCCCAGGAGTGGGACAGCGTAGGCTAACATAAAAGAAAAAAAATTAAATTAAAATTGTTATTAAAATTGTTATTTATAAATTAAAATTGATGTGTATACTCATCGTACAGATATACGCTGTTAACATTACGATGTCGGTGACGTGAACCCACAAGATTTCCCCTACCAAAAATAACTCAATGCGCCTAAAGAAAATTCCCTTGAGAAAAGAAGAAGAAATGAACCTTTTTGGCGCAGCCGTGAGGCACACACTATTGTTGTCTAAAACATTATTTTTATTTTATTAATTTTGCATTTTGTGTTTCACGAACTGTGTCCAAATAAACTTTTTTCTTTCTTTCTTTTCTTTTCTTTTATAGAAAAAATCTTGTAGGTTCATTTTTAAATTCATAATTACTGTAATGCCTGTCCTCATTTGCAAATGGAACTACTTCTCATCCTTGAGAGAAAAATACAAGGTGTATTTATAATTTGTAATTCTAGTTTTTCTCTATTATGCAGATTGCTCCGGTATAGTCGCAAAATGGAGCATTAAAGTAAAACTCCACAACAATAACAGGCACGTACGTAGTTGTAGTCACCTTTTGTTACATTTTCTTCCATACTTTAGTTCTGCAACTAGAACGCCAAGTAATCTTGAAACAACTTATGCACATACTGTTTTCTCCACATACCGGGTTTTATTACCTGCAACGAAGAAAAAGTTGAATTTAGTTAAATGTGTAGCGGTATCTACAACGCCACATGTGAACAACGCGTCATACTGACGTCACGCAAATCCTGCATCTCGCAAGCAGAGTTTACCGCGCAATTAGCATGGATACAATTTCCCAACATCAATCGTTGGGCAATTGCCCGCCAGACACAACACCCGTCTGGTCGGAGGATCCTCCTTTTTCTATAGAGTATGAGTGAACTTTACACCCTGTTCCTCATACCTCTATACTGGTGACCCCGGACATGAACGTCAGCGCAGCCTTCGTGCCAACACTTCAGCGTGACGTCATCACCATCACTCCCGCAAGCTTTAGCGGCGAGTCACCCAGCCAGCCAGCATCCACGGCTTCAACGGGTATCCTGACCACCAGCATGCAGCGTCCGCGCATACCTGGTCATCACCCTCAGCCTCATCAGCAACCTCGGCACAGCACACTGCACTTTCGGCCGGTCAACAAGCAGAGCACCCTCTCCTGGTCGACGCAGCAGCCAGCCTCAACCCGGCGCTGTACATCCGACGCACTGGAATATAACGCAGCGCCACCCCGACTCACTGGGGACAACTCCGCAGACAGTTCCGACTCACCGTGAACTATGCGGCAACCGGTTCCGACTCACTGGAACCTCAGCTGGCCTGGCAAGCATCGCAAGATACAAGACTCAGTCCACTATCGACCTCCGGTCTCCGGAGGGGAGTGATGTAGCGGTATCTACAACGCCACATGCGAACAACGCGTCATACTGACGTCACGCAAATCCTGCATCTCGCAAGCAGAGTTTACCGCGCAATTAGCATGGATACAATTTCCCAACATCAATCGTTGGGCAATTGCCCGCCAGATACAACACCCGTCTGGTCGGAGGATCCTCCCTTTTCTATGGAGGATGAGTGAACTTTACACCCTGTTTCTCATACCTCTATCAATGTAACACAGTTTAAGGTGAGGGGAAACGTCGTGCGGAAACCGGCTGTCTTAGAACCAACAATTCGAAGACATGTGACATCTACCAACCAGTGGGGTAATTCCGTAACACACTAACAGTAGGAGTGGCTTTTATTTTGACAGTTCAACTACATTCATTGGGTCATTTATCTTCTTGAACAGATACATTTATTTAACATTATAAAGCAAAGCAAAAACAAAGAGGTTGAAAGACGCACCGAAAATGTCTAGCAGAGTTATTGGGCCATGAAACATGTAATGAAGGGTGATCTTCCTCTGTGCCTTAAGAGGAGACTCATTGACGTGTGCATACTTCCCATCCTCACATATGGTGGACAAACATGGTCTTTGACAAATCAGCAGAGGTCCACGGCTCGGAGGTCCGGCTATGGAAGGAAGTATTCTGGATATCGAACTAACAGACCGGGTTAGGAATACGAACATCCGTTCCATAACAAAAATAACTGATGTCACTTGGAAAACTGCCACGCTAAAATGGAATTGGGCTGGACACAGCTGCCGCATGTCAGACGACCAATGGGCCAAACTTACGACCCAATAGGTCCCTCTTAAAGGCAAGCGACATCGCGGCAGGCCCAGACGGAGATGGCAGGATGAGCTGGACTCCTTCAACAAGAACTGGTCCTTGGCAGCTTTAAACAGAGAAAAGTGGAAAGAGAGTCGGGAGGTCTTTGCCCTGCAGTGGGACATCACAGGCTTTTAATCCCACTAATATTATAAACGTGAAAGTTTGTATGGATGGATGGATGAATGGATGTTTGTTACTCTTTCACGCAAAAACTAATAAACGGATTTGGATAAAATTTGGCACACAGATGGTTTATAACCAGGATTAACATATAGGATACTTTTTATCCCGATATTCCCATGGGATCGAAATTTATACGGGCGAAACCACGGGCGCAGCTAGCAATATAATAAAGCAATAGATTACTCTTAGCAATATCCTTCAAAATGATTGAGATTGTGATTAATAGTGTTTTACGTAATTAGGGTGCCGCACTAGGCCCACGCGGTAGATTACGGCCCAGTCCTTCTCACAGAGTGGCGGTATTTGTCGCAGCAGAGGGAACATTATGGGCTCATTATGCTACGACAGTTTAAGTACTTACATAAATCTTAGTATGCTCGTATTGGTACTTTTATATCCTGCAAAAAGATCTCAGAAACGTGCGTAGTCGTTTCTTGAACTAATTAATTCCCTGTCACAAGTAGGCCTGAGCTAAAGTCCTTACAAATGCGATCCACACATAATCCTGTTCAAGTGTATACGACAATCTATCAACCAATTAGCACCGCCGAGCTAATCCAAATAATGAACAACATGTTATTTTAGCCAATCAACGCGCGTCAACCGTATGCACGTATTGATTCGTAAACCAATCAATCCAGCTCAAAATGTCGCACAGCCATAC
Organism: Apamea epomidion; assembly: GCA_947507525.1. Taxonomy (NCBI): domain Eukaryota; kingdom Metazoa; phylum Arthropoda; class Insecta; order Lepidoptera; family Noctuidae; genus Apamea; species Apamea epomidion. The sequence goes on along the minus strand of OX382238.1, from coordinate 6,517,406 downwards.
ACGTGGTATGAATTCGGATTAATTAGTTGTATTATTAAACAATGCTGATAATACGCGAAAATTATTCATATTAATTGTAATGCCATCAATTTTGGTTGTTGAATCCGGTTGTGGCTTTAATGTGTTTATTTGTATTTAGACTGTTTGATTCGTTAATTGCTGTATCTGTTACATGATAACAATTTTATTGTTAGGCTCATCTAATCCTAGATTTGCAGATAAATCACAATATACATATAAACAGCCTATAATGTTCCCACTGCTGGGACACAGGCCTCCTCTCTTCGAGAGGGAGTGGGCTATTATAATCTACAACGCGGGCCCAGTGCGGGTTGGTAGATGTCACATGTCTTCAAATTTTTGGTTCTTGGACATGCGGGTTCCTCACGATGTTTTCCTTCACCGTTTGGAGAGCAGTGGTGACGAAACTATTTACACAAAGTAAAGCAGTCAGGCGCTTTACTTTTCGGTTCGAAAACACGACCTTTAACTCATAAGTCGGGGTCATTGCCACTGGGCCACTACTCTCATAATCATCATAATACGTTATGACAATACCGAAATAATCCAGAGATAAAGTGGGACGCTCGTAGGTATATTTATTTGGGGTAAAATTTCCTTTTACCCAAAGGGTGCTAACAGGAGGCTCCGCTATCCGTCCGACTGTACGTCTGTCACAGGGCTGTATCTACATAGTGAGACCCTTGAAATTTTCATAGATTGTGTAGGTACTACTATGGCCGCTATAAGAACATATAATAAAAATAAATTGTGTTAAATATAGGTTGTAAACAAAGGGTTATGTGGTATGTGTTGAACGTCCAACTCGCACTTGACAGCTTTTTACAAAACTTATGGTAAATAGGTAAACAATAAAGTCGTTTTCCCCTTAAATATCGTCTCTCAATTTATCTCTTTCTATTGGTAAAATAAACCTAAAATACACAAGATCCGAAGCTGGATTATTCCAGTGTTCACAATCAAAAGGCAGTTGATCTGTCTTCAGAAATAGTCTCGGAAATCTATGCTCACGATCCTGGTTTAGATTCCATTGTTATGAAATCTCTCCTCTGTGCTGGGCTTAGGATGAAAAGCCAGTTATTCAGAGTGCAAGCTTAAGGTTTGAATCAACAATCAAGTCGTATACTTTGGAGTGAGAATTCAAAGTGAATGTAATAATACCTCCAGGATGTTGTTGGGGCTCCCGCGTTACTGTAGCGCGTCAGGAATATTTGCGGAAGCACGTACTGACGGTTTCAGTACCATTCTGCGTAAGAAGACTGCTTCTATGATGCGCAGAGTGCGTGGGACCAGCAATGACATTCTGAAGGTCATTAGTGATAAGCCATGCTGCACCATTATGGCGCATTGGGTACGTGTACATGTACATATACCCGGTGCGTCTGGTGAGTGCAGCAGATATATAAATTAAATCTTGTTTTTCGTTTGTTACTAACATAGCTTATAAGTAGTGTGTATTACTATTATTATATGGATCAAGGTCTGAAGTAAAGTTATTTTTTTATTTTTTTTTATTAGTGTACCAGAGGGACGTTGAGCAACTAAAGTCGATTAACACCGCTACTTTTACGGATCATCTAAATTGTTACAAAAATATTCAATTAAACGCTTTTTGGCAGTGAATATATAAAAAAAAACTACTATCTATCTAGTATATATCTAGTTCACCCTAATTGCGTAACGCACAATAAATCATAATCTGAATAATTTTGAAGGATATTGCTAATCCATGGCTCCATATGTTCGAAAAATGTGTCTGCTTAACAATGTAAAAAGCGCAATGAATGTGGTTGAACTGTCAAAATGATTGCCATTCCTACTGATAATGTGTTACGCAATTACCCCGCTGTTCCGGTTTAAAGTGAATATTTTCATTTGATAGCCCGATTCTTGAGGAAGGCTATTTTAACATCACGCTAGAACCCTGAGGAGCCGCGCAAAAATAAAAAATCAAAAAGAATGCTAAGCGAAAACGAAGTATAAGCGACGGGGTGGGGGAAACAAGAAACTTCACGCGGACGAAGTCGCGTGCTGAAGCTAGTTTCTTTTATAAAATTGCCAGCATTTTAGACACTAAAAATGTAACTCCTAGTTAGCTCGAGGCAAAATCTGCAAGCAGCAAAAGAGACGCAATTTACTTCAATGCTAATTTCGAGCAATTTGCGTCAGCTAACAAGATATTTTTTTGACAGAGCAAAATGAACTTTATTTGTTTGTTTACTTACAAGAAAAATCTATTAAACAACATTTATGTGCAATTTTCTTTCCTTCAGTTATTATTAGTCCATAAAGAATATTGCTTTTTTATAGCCCGAAAGTTTGACAAACAGTCTTGCCAAGGGAAGGAGGTAGGATAGGCGGTCGCTACATGTAAATTGCTGGTATTCAGCTACATCCGGTCAGACTGGAAGCTGAATCCAACATAGTTGCGAAAAGGCTACGCAGATGATAATGACCTAGAGAGTATTGATTTTTTTTAGCTCAACATTTCCCATTATGTCACCCTTTGTAAAATGAATATACTTATGTTCTGTAATTTATATGGTGTACATAATAAAAAAAAACTATTCTATTTTATTCCTATATGTTAATCCTGGTTATAAACCATCTGTGTGCCAAATTTCATCCAAATCCTTTCAGTAGTATTTGCGTGAAAGAGTAACAAACATCCATCCATCCATCCATGCAAGTTTTCACGTTTACAATATTAGTAGGATGAAGAGGTAAAATTATTTCTAAAACTTAATCCCTGAATAAGAAAATAATTTCACTGATAGAAAGCTACAGTATTTGTGAATGCCATAGGATATATTTTGGGTTTACTTGACTTTAACGCGGAGGAAGTCACGGGCTGAAGCTAGTTCTGTTTACTTTGTCCCTTTTCGGGTTCAGAAATCTGATTAATATTCAACAAAAGTCAATCTTGACTGAAAAGATGAACGAGGATCCAATATTTTTAAATACTTTTATATTATGCGAGCGATTATCTTCATTTCGAGGTGCACAATATTAATCACGTTCCCAAACTATAATATTTCCAACTTGTTATTAAATCGTTGGGTAAATTAAAAGGAATATTTTTTTTAAGTATTGCGTCAAATCTGTACTGGTAAAATGTCATCACATGCAAGGAGCTTTTTCCCAACATAATGTTGGGATCGACTTCCAGTCTAACCGGATACAGCTGAATACTAGTATTTTACATGGAGCGACTGTCTATCTGACCTCCACAACCCAGTTAGATACGTAATACGATACCCCTGGTAAGAATGGTCGTCAAACTTTCGGGCTTCTGACGACCCGTAACGACTGTCAAAGATCCACAAATGATAGCCGCGACCAACGGCTTAACGTGCTTTTCGAGGCACGGAGCGGCCTCAGTGTGCAAAGATGGTCACCCATCCACATACCAACCGCGGCAAGCGTAGCTTAACCTCATCGATCGACCCGTGCGGCGGTTATTACTTAGCCACGAGCCTCTCGTCTGCTAGAACTAATACATAAAAACGCTTGTTTGTTCGTGGTTTATGCGCTGCCGTATTGTTAATCCGATTGCGATAAAACTGACAACTTTTTGCTTGTACTTGCATGAAGATTATAGGTATAGAATAATTACAGAATTGTGAAATTTCACGCGAACGAAGTCGCAGGCATAAGCTAGTTTTATACAAAACCCGCAGTGACAAGGAAGCTCTCAGATTCTTTAACAATTACGTAAAAGTATTAGATATTACATTATAAAACCTAAATACTCAATTTTCTTCCACAATTAATGGTTTCACATTATTTCTTAGTACCTACATTTTGGATAGCTCTGAACACATTTAATTGCTTATATTCCTATAACAGCAAATTCGTAGTATCGTATATAATTATTAATTTCAGAAAATCCCAAACGGAAATTCAAGTTAATTTGGCTAATTGCAAAGTAACGTGCTTCTTCCTGCTTAGATGACAACTTAAAGCGACCCCAATCATTCCCATAAGGACATCGGTAAGCAATTTATTTTTACCAAAAAGTCCGTTTCTGCGAAGCTTATAATTATTCCGATTTCATTATTCTTCATTACAGTACGAAGGAGAAAATTCGTCTACAGTAATTATTTTCTATCGAATCTAAGAAGTATTATTGGATGAAAGGAATAAATTAAATTTTGAAGAACCGGACTCCCCCTCGAATTCATAGCGCTTATTGGAGACACTTTCCCTATGAAGTGTTTCATTATTTTATACGTCTTTGGAAATGAAAAAACTCTAATTCCATTTCTCTTTCGATGATGTTACGCTAATATTTTCAGAGGCTCTTTTAGTAAAAGATTTTAGATGAGTTTTTAACACTGAATGTAGATAGTATTTTTAACCATGCCGGACTCAAAGGACATGATAAAGACCTAATATTTTAGTAAAGAGAGTTGAGCTAAATTATTCAAGTGCCAATAGTGTCAAAGCAGGGGATTTACCTACTGGAGCGATGAGTAAATATTTTCGTAGCTGTGTTTAACTTACGAGTGAAGGATAGCTATTTCTCCTTCAGTTTCAGCCTAAAGATACTGTACTATCCTAAATTGGAGTTCCTCGTTAAGCCTACTTAAAGCAGGTTAGAGCTAAAATGTTAGCCCAACGGAGACGAGACCTCAATAAACCAGCGAACTTTGTGGACTGACAAACTGTGAAGGACTGTTTATTAATGTACTTAGTTTATTCTTTTAATCTCGTACCCTTTTTTTCTGTGGACGTGAGCGAAAGTTTGACCTTTGTCTGTCAAATAATTAAAACTCTTGCTAACAATTTGGAACAGACATCATACAGTTACGGTTTAAGACCAATTATTTCGCTCAAAAAGAATACAAAAAAAAAGAACGAACACACGAATTTTCTTTTCTTTCTTTCTAATTATTCACTTCTATGAGAAAAAACATAATTATTAAGATAAACGACGGTTTCGTTGGGTTATAAACTAAAATTAAGTTATAAAATAACGGTAAAATCTTATGAAAAAACAGTAAAATTTTATAGAATACAAAAAAACTTATATAAAACAGTAAAAATTAAGTTACTCAGTAAAAACAGTAACTAAACAGTTTGGATGATTAATTCTATTCCAACCATTTTGGTGGGGTAACCTTTTCGTCAAAAGACTGATTGGACGCACTTAAAAATCATTTACACAATAAATCTATTACCTAGTATGGTACACAATCAAGTATTTTCTAACTGAATAGACATCTGTGCTGCTGGGGAGTTTGTTGGGCCATTTCTTCTTCCCAGCGATACCACTAGGAAGTGGTGTGGCGGGCGATTTTGGGGGTCTGCAGTTTGTCATTTTGACGTTCGAAAAGTGCTGATTCTCAGCCTAATTTGAATAAATGACTTTTGTTTTTGAATTATTATCTCCAGATAACCAAATAGATGATGCACATAATGTCACATAGACACTGTTACACAGCACTAACGACCATAATGAAATCCAAATTCAATCCCAGATAACTACTCACAACCAGCACTATACCACCATACTATTATGACGGTGTGTTTATGCGAATTAAACCCATAATATCTACTAAAGCACCATTACTCAGAGTTTAAACTAGCTACATGGTTAACTTAACGGTTCTTTGATAGCTCAGAGCACCGTTATTGTGTTACCCGTTACCCATTACCCTTCAATTGATTTTCTAAAGTTCCGTGGAAAGCCACAACCCCACATTATTTTCGCTTGTTCCTTTTCTCCGCACTAATAGTAGCTCTTTGACCGCCTGGCAACAATTTTCCAGCTAGAGTTTAAGCTTTAGTTTGAAATCATTAAAAGCGTGTTATTTTTAATTCTATTGGGGTTTATTTTAAACTTAAAGGGGTTGCAGTGTTCACTGAAATACTAAAATGCCAGAAGGTATTTATTTTTAATTTTTATATAGTTGCACCACACTAGGAATTTCTCCTGTATCGTGGGTGCGTTTACAAACATTTAAACTCACATACACAAACAGCGAGACCCGGAACAACTACTTGTAGGTCATACAAATATTTGTTCCGTGCGGGAATCGAACCCACGACACGCAGCGCAGCAGTCAATCGCTTAACCACTGCGCCAACCCTGTCGTCCGTCCGTCGTATACGTGTGAGTTCATTGCGTTTATGAAAAAAGAAAGATTAATACTAGTTATAATGTGGTTATACATACTGCAAATCCCTGCCTACCCCTTCGGGAAATAAATCCATAATATTGGGTTTCCAATTTTTTTTTTTTGTTAGTCTACATTGTCTCTGCTGCTGGGCAAAGGCCTCCCCTTGTTTCTTCCAAACCTCCCTGACATGTGCGATCTATGACCATGTTGGCCCTGCAAATGTTACCACATCGTCTTACCACCTTCGCCGTAGTCTACCTCGACGGCGTTGTCCTCCCTCAGCCGTCCAGTGAGTGATGACCTTTGCCCATCGCTCCGAGTGCATTCGTGAAACGTGTCCAGCCCACTCCCACTTCAGCCTGACTGTTTTTTCTCCAACATCCGCTACTTGAGTTATGGAGCACAGCGTAACTCGATCTGTACGCTTAACACCTACGCTGTGCTCCATTGCCCGCTGGCAAATCTTAAGTTTTTATATTAATCATATTATTCAATCTTATATTAATTAGATAGAACACATAACCCGAACAGTGTTTGGTTTGCACGTCGATGTTGCGTTAGTGCCACTGTTAACGTCTATGAATTTTAATAAAACCGTATTTGGGAATAAAAGGCTATGAAGTCTTTGAACAATACCCAGAAAATCTCCTGAATATCGTTCCACAAACAGCTTTCAACATTTACACAGTCTATGTCAAACAAGAGTACTGAACGTTAGCACAAATCATTCATAAATCATTTAAATGAAACTCTTACATATAGCTGTAAAACTGAAGGGCTCCAGAATCGCAGTACTTTGCGCTTTTCCAGTTGTTTTATATCTTTGTTTCTCAACGGAAGCTCTTAATGTATTTAATGTGCAATTGAACATTAAAATTGGTAATGTAATAATAATAATATAAGCTAGCAACACCAACGTCAACGTCAACGTCTCTTTTGTCATCTGTTCACAATTTCCTAATATATAATTTTTAGAAGCAGTTTTTATATTTATATATCCGTAAAACCATATTAGAAAATCCAATATTATCAAAACATAAACATAATTTTATATAAATACAATGAACAGAAACAAAAACTTGCATCGAAAACTGCCGATCCGGAGGTGACATCTGTCATGTCACCTCCGATAAAAACGTGAAAATGAAATGTTGAAAATGTTGACGAGATCAGCAGCTCGCCGTGCACGCCTACCACCTCCGGAGTCGTCGCTCAGCCCCGCCCTGCCGCCGCCGGAATCCAGCCCCATCGAGAGTGCTGTGACACCGGCCGTAGCAGTTGCGTCGAGCTCGAGCGACGAATATTTTTCCCCGCCGACGTCGCCAACACCTGTACGTCGGCAGGGGAGAGGCCGGCCACCGAGGAGCTTGGGACTTAGGGGCCATCCGGCCCCGAGCCGGGTCCCCGCTGCCGGTGGTTGTGTGCAGCGCATGAGATGGACTCAGTCTATGAACGAGAACGTCATGCGCGCATACTACGGGTCTACAGAGGGGGGAACTAACCTCACTGCGTACCGTGATAGGTTGCTGTCTCTGTTCCAGGAACTGGAACCAACCGTCAACGTCTCGGCCCAACGACTGTCGGATCAGGTGCGGGTCATCCAACGCAATCACAGGTTGGACGACATTGCACTTGATAGGCTGCGCTCAGAGGTACTGAACAACCAAATCGTCTCGACTCTGGCACAAACCGCGGCACAAGCGTCAACTATTGATGCCATCCCGCCGCGGTCCAATCGTGTTGAAGAAGATGATGATAGGGTTGACACAGTAAGTAGCCAGTACAACGTCCGACTGAGGAGCGCACTGGAAGATGCGTTTCGCGAGTATAGGTCCACTCCAACCGAACTTAGACCCCGAATACCACGGCTACCTATGCACAAAAAAAATAGGGCGCTAGTGTGTGCCTTGGACTCGCAGCTCAAGAATTTCTTCGAGAGCAGCGAGGATCTGGTTGATACACACTCGATCTTGTATTGCGCGGCTGTGGCGGCATGTCGTTTAGCTAACGTCAAGTTTCCAAATTGTGATGCAGCTACTCGACCAAAACCAGCCGTACCAGCCTGGCGATACAGGATCGAGCGTCGTATCGATGGGGCCAGGGTACTCATCGGTAAACTATACTGCTTCAGGGAGGGCAACACACCACCACGAGTGATGCGCTTTGTAAGACAGGCATTTTCGGGGACTGGAATCAGCCCTCGGGAATACATGTCCAATGTCACAGAGCGCATCGACTTCCTGAAGCAGAAAGTTTGTGCATGGGCGAGTCGTATTCGGCGCTATAAGCGGCGGGTTGATCGGTACACGCAGAATCGCATGTTCCAGAGCGATGAGAGGTGGGTATATAGAACTTGGGAGCGACCTGAACAAAACGTGACGGACGTGTGCCGCCCGGATGATGCCACCACTAGTGCATTCTGGCGCAGCATCTGGTCGGTGCCCGTCTGTCACGCTGAGAGTGGCTGGATGCGCGATATCGAGCGAGTGTGTGGAACTATACCAGAAATGGAACCAGTCATAATTACGCCATTAGACGTAGCCAAAGCAGTCCGTCCGTTACCGAATTGGAAATCACCGGGACCGGACGGACTGCATAACTTTTGGTTAAAATGGCTAAATAGTTCACACACTTGCCTGGCATCTCAGTTCCAGTCATCCTTAGAGTCTGGGTCACTACCACAGTTTCTAACAACAGGCGTTACCCACCTGCTCCATAAGTCAGGTAGTCCCGCGGAACCCAAGAATTATAGACCGATCACGTGTTTGTCGACGGTTTATAAACTTCTTACATCCATTTTGAGAGCGAAAATTAACACACACATTGACAGTTACTCGATTATGTCTGCCTCTCAAAATGGATGTAGGAATGGGTCCCGCGGTACTAAGGAGCTACTCCTCATAGACATGGCCATTAGCCAACAGGTTCGCCGATCCCGCAAGGATATGTCGACATGCTGGATAGATTATAAGAAGGCCTACGACTCGGTGCCACATACATGGCTCATGAGGGTGCTGGAGTTGTACAAGATAGATGCAACTCTACGCACCTTCCTTGAGTCGTGTATAAGACAGTGGAAGACGGTCCTTCGCTATCCAGGGTGTCGACAGATCCAGGGGAATGATGAGCCTGTATGGATTAAGCGGGGAATATTTCAGGGCGACAGTTTGAGTCCACTTTGGTTCTGCTTAGCCCTGAATCCTCTAAGCACACTGCTGGAGGACTCAGGTCTAGGCTACCGGTTGAAGAGAGGTGGTCAGGTCATATCTCACCTCCTCTACATGGATGATTTGAAACTCTTTGCCCCTAACAAATTGCATCTGATGAAGCTACTGAAGGTAACTGAAACTTTCAGTAGTGCCATCTGGATGGAATTTGGTGTGGACAAATGTGCAGTCATGCATGTAAAGGGGGGGGAGATTATGGAATCCGAGGGAATTCCACTTTCGGATTCCATACACCTTAGATCCGTCTCCTCACTCGAAAGCTATAAGTATTTGGGTATGTCGGAAGCGTTAGGCATCAACGATGCTGACATGAAGCAATCGTTGAAGGAGCGCTTCTTTTGTCGCCTGAAGAAGGTATTAATTAGTCTTCTTTCAGGCGGAAATAAGGTGCGTGCCTTCAATGGCTGGGTCATGCCGGTTTTGATGTACTCTTTCGGCATACTCAAATGGACTCAGACTGAACTCGATGCCCTAGATAGAAGAGTCCGTACACTGCTGACCGCAAACCGGATGCATCACCCACGATCATCGGTGATGAGACTGTATATCCCGCGGAAGTGTGGGGGTCGAGGATTTTTAAATGCGAAGACCCTGCACAACCGCGAGGTGTGCAGTCTCAGGGAATATTTTTTAAAAGCCGAAGTGGGTATGCACCGTGATGTAGTCGCAATGGACAAGGGGCTTACCCCGCTCTCCATGGCGAAAGAGAACTGGCGCAAACCTGTAGTACTTACTACCGATGACCGCAAGAAGGTATGGCAAAGCAAGGAGCTTCACGGGCGCTTCTATCGGGCTCTTCATGAGCCCGGTGTAGATTTCTTAGCGTCCGTATCCTGGCTGCGTTTCAGTGACCTCTTCGGGGAAACTGAAGGTTTTGTCTGTGCAATTATGGACGAAGTTATCTTGACGAATAACTACCGGAGACATATTATGAGGGACGGGACGGCTGACGTGTGTCGGGCATGCCACCGTCCGGGTGAGTCCATCAGACATATTATCTCTGGTTGTTCTCGTCTGGCTAACAGCGAGTACTTGCACAGGCATAACCAAGTAGCCAGGATTATTCAGCAGCAACTTGCTTTGAAATATAAACTTGTCGACTCTGAGGTACCATATTACAAGTATGTGCCCGACCCAGTTCTCGAAAATGACCATGTCACGTTGTACTGGGATCGGTCTATCATCACTGACAGGACTGTTGTCGCCAACAAACCTGATATAGTGGTGATAGATCGATTAGTGCGCCGCGCAATGATTGTTGATGTTACCATTGCACATGATGGGAACCTCGTGAAAGCTGAGAAAGATAAACAAATCAAATATCTTGACTTAGCACGCGAGGTTGTTGACATGTGGAATGTGAGCTCGACTGTCATTGTGCCGATTGTCGTATCGGCCAATGGGCTGATGGCCGAAAGCCTCGATCAACATCTATCGAGGCTCTCGTTAGGCGGTTGGATCAAGGGCCTGATTCAGAAGGCAGTACTCCTCGATACGGCTCGCATTGTGAGAAGGTTTCTATCTCTGGAGCCCTAACCACCGGTAGCTTGGACCCTGCTCCCGACACCGGTGGATCACTATTTTTTTATATTTTTAAATGTTTTTTTTTTAATTTATTCATACTAATATTTAAAAATGTAATAAAATAAGACTACTAAATAAATCAACGACATAATAATAATAATTGCAAACTGTTAATAGTAATTTACATAATCCAATATCTAATCAAAGGGAAGCTCATCAAGGGGAGCTCTACTATTTCATACTACTGCAAACTAAAATAGCCCCAAAACGGATTAAACTAGAATGCGCGATGACAATCGAACCGCTCGAGCTGAAACTATACGTCCTATATGTGCCAGTGTATCTGACGTTGCAATTAATATCGATCCCGAAGTTAGGCAATTAGTAGATGGATTTCTATTAAAGGAACAAGTTAGGTAGGTGGAATTTGAGATCCAGCTAGATTAAATGGCAATCTTTGGTGGCTGGGACGAACTGGAGGCGGAAGGTAGAGATTCGGTTGATGATGTGAAACGTGGAAGCGACCTATGTCCAGCAGTAGACTGTGATAAGCTGAGTTGATTAATAAAGTCATCAGTCAACTTTTTTTTTACTATTACAGATCACGACTGTAGTGATGATGATGATGAATAACAAGTAACAAAGAATAAATTAATAGCAGGTCGAGATATTAGATAGTAAAATTATACAATCAGACCCGTCAAGGTCACACGCAAGGAATTTCCATAGAGCTCGAACCAATTGACCTTCCAATCATAAACGCTAAACACCCAATGAACTCTATCATACAAGAACCGATACAGATCTTATTGCAAATAAAGATGTATCATTTTGCCCGCATCTAGTCATTGAGGGGACGTTATCTAATTGAGATAGATGTAGACAGAACAATAATGAAAATGTTTCTTTTGTATTTACGCCTAGCTAATAACAACACTTGGAAACTTCTAGCAGCCTTCATTATTGCTACAAAATACATTGATTAATTCGCTGGAAACGAATAGATCTGAAGGTTCATCTTGATTACCAATTACTCAGACTAAAACCGGCAGGAAATCAGTCATTGAAATCCCTTTCCGCGAAGGCAGCCAATCAATTTCCTTTGGGAGTAAAATATTAATAATAAATTCAAACACAACAATAACGCGTAAAGAGTACCAGAGGTACCGTAAAATATTAGAAGGTACGTATCCTTCGATTCGTTCCAAAGGTAGAGCTAGTATCCGGGGAGAATACTCCGGATTTTGCTCAGTCCGAAAACTGCCGAAGTTGGAAGTTTGCAACCTATCGAGCTACTTTTCTCAGAGTGTGACGGCAAATGTATGTGTTTGGAAACTTTTCAAAAAGCTCTTTGTGTGAAAATCTATTGGTCGGTGCGTTCTTCTCTTTTGGTTTATTCTAACTGCGCTTTTGATCAAAGGAAGTGTTCGGTTTATCTCGGCTGCTCTTTGACTTTGTGGATTTAAAAGGGATCTGCTTTCAACTAGAGCTATTTTGGCCCATGATCTATCCGTCGATCAGGATAAAGTATCTTTTATAGAGAGAAAAATAAAGGAAATACGTTTATTTGCAATATACATGATGCAGAGAAAGAACACAACCACAAAAAACATCGTAGTTCGTATCGAAGTTTGATTACCAGCCTAATTACTTTTTGGTAACCCTCAACTATACTCATGAAACAAACAAACCGGAACTAAAGACCTTAAAGCCAGCAGAGAAAACAACTGTTCCAATCTTTGCACAAAATAAACTTTAAACTGCATGCTATTACAGTATCGTCTTTACCTTCCGACTTTCAAAGTCCAGACTATGTCGTGTTACTTCTTGAAGTTCTACTTACTCCTCGCGAGATACGATACGAGATACAAAGTCAGAATTCCCCACATTGACTTGGAGAATTCTAAATGTTTACAATAAAGTTCTCCTTTGGGTAGTTCTAGTCTGTTTTCTGTCTTGATTTAGAAGCAAGTTAATAGTTGTTCTAATAACCATTTGTTCGCTTATATGCTCAACTAGCTGTGCCTGTGACTTCGTTCGCGTACATGTCGTAAAACAAATTGTATTTCATTGGTGTTAATTTTTTTTGCAGCGGAATCCTAATTCTTTTTACAAATAAAAGCCGCCTAACTCCTTATAAAATCAGATATCTGCCAGTAGAAGCCCAATCAAAATCGGTCTAAGCGTGTCGGAGATTGGCCGGAACAAACAGAAAAACAGATAAAAAAAAATTAAAAAGAAAAATTTTATAAGTACCGTATATACTTTCATATGCATTTGGGAAAAACTGTTATTTTGACTACGAACAGATGCTTCGATTTTATTTATTTGTATGTAACATGTATACACCGTTAAATTTTGATCGTTTTAATCCTTAAAAGGGGTCATTGTACTCATCGTTATGAACAACTATTACTATGGGACCATTCCTGAAATCGTGAAAAAAAAATCAGTTAATCCATAGATTTATGTTCGCATAACTCGACATAATGTACGGTTCAAGTGATTTATTTTTCAAAACTTATGCGGGTGAAAACCCGCATAAGTTTTGATCCCGTGGGAATAATGGGATAAAAAGTATCTGTCTCTCTATCTGTTAATCCGGGTTATAAACTATCTCTGTGCCAAATTTCATCCAAATCCGTTCAGTAGTTTTGGCGTGAAAGGGTGACAAACACCCATCCATCCATCCATACAACCTTTCGCATTTATAATATTAGTAGGAAACTGCTGGCAATTTTATAAAAGAAACTAGTTTCTGCCTGCGACTTCGTCCGCGTAAAATTTCTTGTTCCTCCGATCCACCGCGTCGCATCGCGTTGCCCACCCGCGCTATGACGTCGTTTTCGCTTAGCGTTCTTTTTGATTTTTTATTTTTGCTCGGCTCCTCGGTGTCCTAGCGTGATGTTAAAATAGCCTATAGCCTTCCTCAAGAATTAGGCTATCAAATGCAACAATGTTTTTTCAAATCTGACTGGTACTTTCAGAGATTAGCGCGTTCAAACCAACTCTTCAGCGCTATTATTAGTACAAGTATGGATAACCATAATATTTTAAGGAATGTCGTTTTCCATTAGCTGAAAACAGATTAAATATACTTTAACAAGTTTGGACTTAATACGTCAGAAGGCCAATTCTCATAATTTAAAACGTTCAAAATCTAGTCGCAGTCTTATCTCAGTGACAAACAAATCTCAAAAACTTGTCAAAATGTATCCCTACATTTTGACAAGTTTTTGAGATTTGTTCGAATAAGACGTATTTTTGATAGATTGAGACTGAGACCAGACTGTGAACGTTCTTAAAATTACGAGAATTGCCCCTCTGAACATTCTTCATTAGTGCGGTTTTTAATTACAGGAACGTTCTATATTCCGTTTTCTATTAATAACAACCGCTATTCTGCAGCACGGTATAAAATTGTTTTAATGCAATTCAATATTACTGTTTTCATTGTCCATTCCGAAGATATCCTGGCGAAAGGAAAATAGCTTTTATGAACATTTAATGCTGTGCGAGTATTGGTATAATACGAGACAGTTAGGTAGTGTCCCACAAGTACAGCTGAGCGTAGAAATGGACCAGATATTGTTGAATATACGATTGTTTATTGTTCTTGATTCTGACCCATTCAATCCAGGGGGTTTATAGTGTAACACACTAAGGGCCGGTTTTTTTATCAATACGACGATATCCGGACCATCAATTCGACGGTACCTACGATCAATTTTTAGTTTATATAATGGTCACTTGTGGTTATTTTTTAAGTAATACTTAATTATTATTTTAACCATCAGCAATCATATTATATCATTAGATATACTAAAAATTGTTCAAAAAAACATTTTGCAAAAATTTTACCATTAGTTACTATTTTTAACGATTCGTTGGTTTTAAGTACGGATCAAAAAACCTGCCCTAACGTAGCTTTCATTTTGACAGTTCAACACCATTCATTGCGTTATTTACGTTGTTGAGTAGATAATTATTTCGAACATTTGAAGCAATCAAAATGATTAAAATTGTGATTTCTTAGTGTGTTACGCAATTAGGGTGCAGATTACTTTTATTTATTTACTTAAACTTTATGCAAAATAAAGTTTCTGTATAGATTGTCTGGAAAAGGGAACCTTACATAACGCAAGCTGGCAGAAAAAATATTCTCAGATCAGTTTCAAAATTGTAAAAGAAGCGTTTGTATAAGCAGCGCAACACCCACTACAACGCGCCACGCGACGGGACGCAGACAACGCGCCCCCGCGCGTGATTTTTTACATACAAATTCAACCAAAAACGCGCTTTCGCGCGTGGAATTGTCCTCCGTTTCCCGCGCTACGCGACGGGGCGCGATGCAGTGGGTGGAGCGCCTTAGAATAGCTAAGATATTATGGTTTTAGGCGCGTAAAGGTGAACTCGTCCTCTTGAAATAAATAGCTAAAATTCAACATTACTTCTTTTTTAAGGGGCAACGCAGTATCTATTCTGGTATTCTTCCTTCAAAAAATATATTTATAATCCAATCATTTTATTATTCAAACCGACCTTCCCCGAAGACCCACATTGCTCGGAGAACAGATGGCCGTTGGGGCCGAAAGGTTCTGGAGTGGCGACCGCGTACCGGAAAACGTAGAGTTGGAAAGCCTCGACCGAACCGATGACCTCGTGAAGGCCGCAGGAATCCGTTGTATGCGGGAACAACGGAGGAACGAACAGCGGGAACACAGAACCGGTCGAAGTGTCGGTGCTTGGGGGAGGCCTATGTCCAGCGTGGACGTCTTTCGGCTGTAATGATGATGACACGCATGACCTTTAGATAAACAAAGCACAATCAAATTCTGGATTTCTTCATGAAAATAGCTTGCCACAGACATTGTCAAACATTATAAAATTGGAAGGAAATAAGATAGGAACAAACAATGTCCAACTCCACCCGAATGATAGCTGTCGAGACCGAAATTCGATTAACACCTGGGAATTTCTGCACTTTTTCCGACGCCGCCGGTGTGAGCACAATGAGGTTATCAGCCGGCCATACTCCCCGAGTCTCAACAAAGTTACCAAGTCATCTGGAAAACTGGGATGTTCCTAGAATTTTAATTATTTTGACATTTAGATTTGGATACGTGTTTGAATTTGGTACCTTCTATACAGGCGGGGACGTCGACGCGTAAACTGTAAAAATGAACCGCACATGATTGAAGCAAATTTTTTTTTTTAACGGTAATCAAAAAACTATCTGATGTTTCATAATGCAATAGCAAATCGGTCAAAATGTATGGGACAGCTAATTTATTTTTTAATAATCGACGAAAAATTTCAAGGCAGGGTTCAGAATAATGTACAGAATCCATTGTAATAGGTTGCGCGTCGATGTCCCTGACACCCTGTAGGTTATGAGAACTGTCGTTGGCAATTGTTTACAGGGCGATATTCAGAATTTGATTGTGATTGACTGGATTAAAGGTATTGTTGGGTCTGTGGTTCGAAAAAGGACTATTTCATGAAATACTAGCAGCGCCCCGCGGTTTGACCCGCATTAGTTTCGATCCCGTGGGAATATCGGGAGTAAAAGTATCCTATATGTTAATCCTGGGGGTCTACTCCGAAGTAGTATCGGCCGAATGTTCGGCCGTTTCCTGCTACGAAGTCACTATTTGGTTCGGTCGGTTCCGATCCTACACTCCTATACTCTTTCGAATATTGACTATGGTCCCGACCCAACTGAGCCGATCCGAACTTTTTTCGCATTTTTCTATAATATTCGGTTCCGCCATGTGGCGGTCCGATCCGAACATTCGCACTTTGCACTTCGGAGTAGGTCCCCTGGTTATAAACCATCTGTGTGCCAAATTTTATCCAAATCTATTCAGTACTTTTTGCGTAAAAGAGTAACAAAAATCCATCCATCCATCCATACATACTTTCACGTTTATAATATTAGTAGGATAAATCAATAGATTATATGAACTTACAGGGTTGTATTGATGATTTTAATTCTGTAAATACATACTTGTTACGCTCGCGAATCATATTTTGTTCAACATACAACCTGGCTCTGACCTAAAAACGTTAAAAAAAATGAATTTCGCGGGCTACCTAGCGCCCTCCTTAAGGTGTTTGTACACGATGCATGTTGAGGCACTTCGAGTAAATACACCGTTAAATTTTGATCGTTTTAATCCTTAACAGGGGTCATCATTGTACTCGATGAGTACAATGACCCCTTCAAAAAGTAAAGTTTTTCATAATGATATTATGAAAAACTTTTACTACGGGACCAACCCCGAAATCGTGAAAAAAAAATCAGTTGATCCATACATTATGTCGAGTTATGCGAACATAAATCTTTAACAGTGTATAACAAGAATCGTTTAAACTACTCTAGTGTCATTCGAACTGTACCTTTTCATGATCAAGTAACTAGCACCGATTTTCACCACCTTTAGTTTTTAACTATCTTCTGCGCGCGACTTCGTCCGAGTGAAATTTCTTATTCTTCCAACCCACCACGTCGCTTTCGCTTAATTTTGCTTGGTTCCTAAGGGTCGTAGCGTGATGATAATTAGGCTATAAATTCCATTACACAGTATACCTAAAACGTTTGGACTTCGATTCATGAAAAAAAAAAAAAAAACTTAAAAAAATTTTAGTAATATCCGAGGAATTGTTGTAACAGAATTTCTATCAATTTTATTCGTAGTAGTACCGAAATACTGCATATTGGCATTTTATGATGTCACAGGTCGAATCGGCTTGGGTGATACGAATTGGAAGAACATTTTATGAATGACTGGATCCACTTAGATGAGTACTAAGTAATGGTTTTCATATAAATGTATGAAGAGATTTCTGGGTAAAGCATATTGGTATATTCTTTGATGAAATAGAAAATTGCTGGAGCAAAAAGTGCTGCAGATTGCTTGAGTGAAATAAAATTATGAAGCGAGGTAGGTATTACTTTTCTTAGTTATTATGTTTAAAGACTTCAGTATTGAGTCTGAAAAGATTTCAAGTATTAAAATGGTAAAACAATAATATTCAATTTATGTAAGCATTAGCTGCGCCCCGCGGTTTCACCTGCATTCGTTTCGATCCCGTGGGAATATCGGGATAAAAAGTATCCTGTATGTTAATCCTGGTTATAAACCATCTGTGTGCCAAATTTCATCTAGATCCGTTTAGTCGCTTCTGCGTGAAAGAGTAACAAACATCCGTCCATCCATACAAACTTTCACGATTATAATATTAGTAGGAAGGATATATCTTTTGAAAGCCATTCGAATTTTGAATAAAATTCAGATTGTCTTCTGCTAGCACGGAGACCAAGATGTAGATTAGACCAAAAGTTTATTTCCACCCCTAAATCTAAAAAGAAACCGAACAGCATCCGAAGGAGATTTGGGTTCCTACAACCAATAAATAAAATAACTTTTACATTGAACATTCGGCACCAAAAGTATGTTATATGCAGGAAGATAAGCACTGATGGATGATATTGCAAAACTTGGAACACAGACGCAGAATGCAGATTCTGTAAGTGCATGAAAGTTCGATTAGGCTGTATATACAAAGGTACATAATTGTTTCCGCATTAGATTTGTGTAACTTCGAACACAATAAGAATACCTAACATAAGGCATGATGCACATTTCTGCAATGAAAAGATCGAGCTACTATTGAAGATAGTTTTAAGACTATGCCTACATGAGACCTACAGATGGCCGATGGATTGGCAAGGGTCTGAAGTGGCGACCGCATACGTAGTGTTGGAAGGACTCCCATAAGGTGGACTGATGACCTGGTGCAGAAGGAATCCGCTGGATGCGAGAAAGATAGAACCGGATAAAGTGGCGATGTTTTTTAAAAAACATTGCCCCGCACTAGGAATTACTCCTGTATCGTGGGTGCGTTTAAAAACATTTAAACTCACATACACAAACAGCCAGACCCGGAACATCTACCTGTAGCCAATACAAATATTTGTTCCGTGCGGGAATCGAACCCGCGACACGCAGCGCAGCAGTCGATCGCTCAGCCACTACGCCAACCGTGTCGTCACCTTGTCGTTTGGGGAAAGGCTATGTCCAGCCACGTCTTTCGGCTGAAATGATGATGATGATGATGACCTACATATAAAAGTACAGATAAAATAGAGTATAGATGAGGCATTCAAAATAAAACATACGAACCATGATACAGGTACCTAGCTGTTGTGAAAGTATCGCGGGTTTTCATGTTTTACAATATGGAAAAATAAACCAAAACATACCGTTTCGTCTTATTAACATTATTAAATGCTCGGAATACTCAGGTGTAAAAAATAATACCTCGAAACAAATTTTTATATAGAATAATACTATTATGCAATGAAATACAAGCCTCAAAAAATATACTATACAGTGAATTGAACATCATTTCATTATAATGAATGCAATACATATTTTCCCTGAAAATAATATTGCGTTGGAAATTTTTGCAATAAGTTTGTTCCAGGAAATATGAAATTGTAATAATTAAAACAATACAAGTCAATGAAGCAACGTAATCAAACAAACATAATAAAATTAGAAAAACATGGATATAACTGAAATCAAAGTCTTTATCAGAAGAATTCTAATGAATTCTCCAATTTGTTAATAAAAGAAACATTGTCATATGATTTGATGACAACAACGGAAACGAAATACCATGAAAAACGTAGCACAAAATGAACGAATACAGACACATGAAAATACTAGAGAGTATTCCAGCTGTTTCATAGAAAAGTGCGATACATACGCGGTCAAAATATTCTGGACAATATTTTTTATTTAACGACAAAAAGTTTTGACACATGTTCAGAATCATTTACTGAATCTATGGTGACTGGTTGAGCGTCGCTGTCTCTATTACCGTATACAGGCTGATTTTTTAAAGAGCAGCCAAATTTAAGGATGTGGTACAGACCATCAAACTAAACAACTTTCTCCATGGGACAAATAGCGTAATCGCGAAAATTTTATCAACTGTCCCATAGAAAACTTCAATACCTACTCGACCTAAATGTATGGGACGGCTGAATTTTTATTCGCGATTACGATGTTGGTCCCATGGAGAAAGTTGTTCAGTTTGATGGTCTGTACCACATACTTAAATTTGGCTGGTCTTTAAAAAAACAGCCTGTATATATCATAGTGACCTTATTGGTGATGTTCTTCAGAAAAGTCAGGTGCGCAGTTAGTACTCGCAATAGGCGCGTCTGTATTAGAGAAAGAAAGAAAGACAAAAAAAACGTTTATTTGCGATAAACATGACGCAAAAAAGAACATAAAAACATAATAAAGAGAAAAAAAAACAATTCAAAATGGTTGACATGCGGCACATCCATGCAAAACGGCTATCGCTCAGCATTATGCTGCGACCTTATGCAAGACAGAGCGCCATATTAAATTATATGTAAGGCAAGTCATTAAAGGCCTAGGCTCGGCAATAATATTGTATTGAATTTCATTACGACCCGCTGCATAATAAGGTTTGAATTTGGAACCTCAACTAAAAAAATCCTATGACAACTTTCACCATAATGAAAACTTTTTTCTACAAAAGTACAGCTCAACCAAAGAGTTCTCACTTCATAGGATTTAGCTGACGTCGACAAACAAAATAATGAACTATGCGCTATGAGCCCCAGCGCTGGTTTTCAGCGACAGCCGGCGCCGACGTAATGAGAGATGTTATGGATATGATATTTCGGATCTGGATACGGATAATATGGATATAGGAATAAAATTATATCGGTTTCGGATACGGTTACGGATATGTAATTATTTCGGATTTTCTTTAGTTTCGGATAGTTTCGGTTACGGATTTTAGATTGAAGTAAAATATAAACACAAATAGTATGTAATACTTTGGTTTTATTTATAGGTTTTATCTAGTCTAAGTTATCATTTGGTATTATAATCAGTCATATAGGTAATTAATTATTGAGAGATGTTACAAAAACCTGTCGAAACGTCGTTTTTTAGACTCCGCCTTTATACGAAACTATCGGAAACTTGTGAAACAGATACGGTTACGGATATATTTTTATTTCGGATATCCGATAGTTTCGGTTACGGTTACGGAGCTCCATAACATCCCTGGTCTGTATGACCAGATGTATGAGCGTAAACGAAGCTAAAGGAGTAAGTAAGGATCGTAGCAGGTGGCGTTATGTGTACCTATGTGTTCTTATCCCCATGGGAAGAAATCGTGAATTTATGTATGTGTATACCTGTTACCGTTGACAGCTTCGACACCATTTATTTATAATGACGGAACGCCACGATGTACTGCAAGGCTCACATTGACGCCGACAGTAATAGACACGAAATATTCGCGTTAATGTTGCGAGTTTTGCCTCAATTGTCATTCTACGGGATTAATGCAGTCCATTGGATTGTTTGTTAACAAAATAGCTCTTCCATAAATCAGGGATATTGATATATTTCGGAATGTTTGGCGATGATTTTCATATACATAATTTTGACGCAGTGTGTACTAAGTACATTTTCCTTTGTTTATTCAGCTAACGTTTATCATAGTTCTCAGGTAGGTAAATTCGGAATGCCAACATTTCAAATTTAATTGCGGAGTTGATACTTACTTGCGTGATTTTGCTTTTAATTGATTGATTCCCGTAAGTGTTATTATAATACCAATCAGTTGAATATCTATTCAAGGTTTCGGTGCGACACGACTCTAGTAGACTCAATTCTATGAAAACTTCATGGAAAGTGTTCAGAATTGTGTCGCACCGTCGCGTCGCGCCTGTCAGCGGGAGCCTTGACTTGGAGCCATCAGCTTACTTTCAGAAAACAGTGAACGGAAACCTTTCCGACAGACCCTCTTTTAAAATTATCAAAATGATTGTTAACTAACAGTGCCATGTCAGCATAGCATATAAAAATGTAATAAGTTTCAACAAATAACTCCCTCTCTTTAATTATTACAGTGTCAACCCCGATGACTTGTAATTAAGAAACAAAACAACACAAACGATCGGAAATTAACGAGACAAGGTACGGTTAACATCTAAAGAAGCCTGTTTACACCCAAGGGATATCTGAAGATTGGAATGTTGCCAAGGGGCTTGTTTTGATGAACAACCAAGGCAACAAGGCGTCATGCTGAATCGGAATTACTTTCTGACAGCCCGGCTTTGTTCGACCACTGGCCGGAGATTGTTACTATACGACGACAAAGTACCCACTTCCTTAAGAAGAAAATCTTGCGCGAGAGATTGTAGGGATAAAGATATTCTTATGTCGATAAGAGTAGTAAAAGTTAAGTGTTTACGCAACTCTGATACGTAAAGGTCAAGGGCAAGAAATGTTAATAGAAACAACGGAGCTATGATAATTAATTGAGTCTGGATGGAAATTGTGAAACTAATGAGCAGCAACCTCAAACGGCGAATATATTCAAGCCTGATTGTGAGTTATATGTTCGAGGCGTTTGGGGTTGAAACACTAGGGCTATGGGGTCCGAGTGCCCACTTGGTTTTTCGAGATATCGCCAAGCGGAGCTCGGAGCGGACTCTTCCCTTGGACAGAGGGCTGGCCTGTTTCTTGGCCAAAGAATTAGCATCGCCATACAACGTGGCAATGCTGCCAGCCTTTTCGGCACTGTTCCTGTTGACAGCGATGTGGACGATATTTTTGAGGCGCTATTGCTTATTTTTTCACATGTACATATTTTTATTTTAAATATGAGCAGCATAAATAACTAGAAGAGAATTTAAATATGCCAATATATTCCAAAAAAATCTTACACAGAGCCATTCATTATTATTGCCAATACATTAT
Organism: Apamea epomidion; assembly: GCA_947507525.1. NCBI lineage: Eukaryota > Metazoa > Arthropoda > Insecta > Lepidoptera > Noctuidae > Apamea > Apamea epomidion. The sequence continues at coordinate 6,494,681 of OX382238.1, read as the reverse complement.
ACATATTCAAAATTTATTCAAACACAATTACCGATCATTCCAGACTTAAAAAAATACTATTATGTAGACGTCTTGCAAACAATGTACTCCAAAGCAACACCGCAATTTGTTTTTATAAGAATGTCGCTAACTTACAAAGGGTGTAAAAAGGTCACCTTTACCGAAGTGCTAAATTCCATTTAAATAAAGAGATGGAAAAAAATGTGGACGTTTTTCTCCAAGCCATTATACCAGGAGACATTCGTTCGAATGAAATAACAAGCAGGTGCGTTAATTTCGCTATATAAGTACAGCGGATTAATTGCGTAACGCACCTAAAATGGCAATGCCTTTCATATTTTGACAGTTCAACCACATTTATTCCTTACTAATGAATGTAATGTTGATTGTAAATTCACGTTATTATAAATTGATTTTGCATACCGTTAAAACGGTGAGACATGTGCACTATGTAATTATGAACACCCTTATAACATACCATGTTTCTGGCAAATAAATAAATAAATAAATTACGTTGTTTAAGTTGTTGAGCAGACGAATTTTTTTATTAGGAATTTCCTTTAAAAGTCTACGGATTGTGATTAAAAGTATGGCACACAATTGTGTGAAAACAAACAACAAAAAAAACTGACAATTTGGTGCGTTAAGAATCTGGTGAATTGAGAATTTGGTAAACTGCTCATGAGGCCCCAGTTGGGATGCAGGTTTTTAGTTTTTTTTTAATTTGTTTTCTAAACTAGCGAAGGAAATGTGGTTGTATAGTTACACCTCTGCCCAACCCTTCGTGGAAACAAGGCGCGATGGTAAGTTATGTGTGAATATTTATTTAAAAAAAAAACAAAAAGACGTTAAACACACCCAAAGACGTTTACATTATTCTGCACAAAAAAACGAAATGAATGATGGAATACGAAGGATTTTAAAATGCCACATTTATGAAAATACATTACAAGTCCCTTAATTTTAATGGCTTCTGATATTTTTTCATTAAGCCTGCCGTTTGTTGTGGCTGAAAATAATATTGATGTGTTTGGAGTTTTCAATGTAATTTATTTATTACTTTTGTAAAATACTCGAAAGAAATTACTTTACCTACTTAGAAGAATCTATTAGAATTTTAAAGGCAGATGTACAGTCACGAGCAAAAGTATGTATACATTCGGCATTATGCAAAAGCGATTTACTCCTTTATTTTTAAATGAAATTTTATGTTGTTACGAACATAGCATTTTCGAATCCATAGGTTTATGTAATGTGTTGTATTTCAACGTTGCATTCGTTATTTCACGAAAAAATCGCAATTGAAAGTTGCCAAGTGTTGACATATTGGTGCTCGTGACTGTACCTAAGTGGAAACGAAAAGAATATGCTTAGATGTTGAGAGGATAAATACAAGGCGAATAACAAAAGGTATTTACAAAGCAGATGTGAGTGGAAACGCCGTAGGACGGACGGTAGAAGGACATACTTATCGTGACCTTATTCGTGATGCACTTCAGAAAAGTCACGTGCGTAAAACTCGAAACCGGCGTGCATGTGCATAATCTAGTTTTAAAATAATATATCCAAAGAGTAACAGTTTAATTCATAAAAAAAAAAAAATGTTATGCCTTCTTTTCAATTCAGCTTCTAATACATTTATTGTTCTCTTCTTTTTAAATGTTTGGTGTAAATTGATGGCCTGAAACACAGGTTTTTCATAAACCTAGATCAGGCAAGTCTACATTACAGTTAGAATTTAACTTTCCTCGATTGTAATTAAAGTAAACCATATTTTTACTTAACTTTATACTTGAATACATTTTTTATTTTATTTTATGTACGTGGATACGGAGTAGGAAATGTCTGTAACCTCGGCCAAACCTACGGACTTCGTGATTAGAAAGTTGACCCCCAGCACCCTAATTGCGTTACACACTAATCACAGTCTGAATAATTTTGATAGATATTGCTAATCCATTGCTTCGTATGTTCGAAAAATATGTCTGCTCAACAACGTAAATAACGCAATGAATGTTGTTGAACTGTCAAAATGAAAGCCATACTGTCAGTGTGTTAACGCAATTACCCCGCGGATGTAAGAAGGTAAGCGAAGCGATAGGGGTAAGGATCGTAGCAGGTAGCGTTCAGTAGTTTTAGCCTACCACCATGGGATAAGGCGTAAATTTATGTATATTTAAATAACTAAAGATTTCTCTTGATAAAAATTACTAATGAATGTTACTTTTCCTTTGACTTGTTGTTTTTCATCAAGCATAACAAAAGAGGTTCTTTTACAAAGCTTCATAGCTCTTCAAAGAGTCTGATGTGACGTGTGTCAGACTATGCACCCTCATTACCACAATGTTGGTTAGAACAAAGGCTTTTAGGTATTATAATAACTAATTATTACTAACAAATAATAGGAATGTTACACGGGTATCTAAAATTAGGCTATAGATATTAATTAAGTAACTATTGTGCAGTCATCTGCACAATGGATATACTGATTTAATCCAGAATACTAGGTAGACTAAAAAAAATCTAAATAAAAAGGTAATAATGTTGTTTTGACGCTTTAATTTTTCAAGCAATCGATGTGATAGTATCGATATAGATAATAATGTGAAAATCGCAATTCTGGATATAATTCAAGAGCACGCATAGTTTCTTTCTAGTACCTAGTAAAATCGAATCAATAGCATTAATGAAATTCTTGAAATTACGGCAATTATAATACACCACAATCAGGCCATAATGTTCCCACTGTCGGGACACACGCCTCCTCTCGGGGAGAGATAGTGGGCTGTAATAGGGTAGTTGCCTGTGTAAAAAAATAATTATTATATTTAGTCCGTCAGTTAGATTATCGAAAAATAATGGACACGTATTTTTTCTTTTGTCAATCAAACCAAAAATGACAAAGATAAAGCGCGTCAAAATTTGGGAGTGGGGTGTCGTGACGTCACTTGCTTGCAAAAATGTCGCAAGCAAGTGACGTCACGCGGAACTTTAACGGGCGATATCTTCATCATTTTTATATAATTGACAAAAAAAAAATACGGGTTCAATATTTTTTGATAATCTAACTGACGGACTAAATAGATTTTTTTAGGAAAATAGCCAATGACCACGCAGCAGTGCCGGTTGGTAGATGTCACATACCTTCGAATTTCTGCTTCTAGGACATGCCGGTTTCCTTCTTATGACTGATTTGAGAACAGTGATGATGACATAATTTAAACAAAGTAAAGCGCCTGTCTGGTTCGCCACCATGTTCTTTACCACTAGGCTACCACCGCTCTAAATTATAATGTACTCCTAATTAATTAAACATCTGCTGCCTATTTGGCACTAATTGCGAGTGGTCGGCATCAATAGACTACAATATTCCATCGAAATTGTAAACGTACAATGCATGAAAGGAAGGTGAAGCCCGGAATACTCAATATACGCGCAGAAATCATTCACATCACATTATGAATGGTGAGCAACGGGCCAGGCTATAAATAGTTTTGATGATAGGTTGATTTGTTTACATGCGCTCGGTGTCTCAGATCTGACAGCATGTCAGGGTTAGGTTATCAATGCAGCCGGAGAAATGATAGCAATAACCGCATCCTTTACTTGTAAGTACGAGTAATATGGGTCAAAATACCAGCTTTTTACTAAATGCATGAAAGTACAGACGGTACCTACATGTAAGAAAAAAAAAAGACAAATCTCTTTGTTCCGGCCTATCTCCTTTTATTATAGAAAAAGAATTGTATTCGCACAAAAAATTTTAAACCTACGAATTTCCCATATCCACACAGGCGAAGCCGCAGGCAGGAGCAAGTTGGTGTAAATAAAAAAGAATTACTAATATCCTATAAGCTTACTGCGAATGTTTATTATTATGCATAGCTATAAATTGTTATAATTATTACAATTATTAAAGCACTTTCGAGAGTTAAATAAATTTTCGTGCCACCACCTAGAGCAGTGCCAAAAATGATTGTTCATCTGAAGTGTCTCGCCTTTTTGGGAGCCAACATTTCAACTAGCTATTCTACATCTGAATATCCTTTATTCTTACTCGTACCCGCCTCAATTTAGATACAACATTCAGCACCCTAATAACACACTATCAACCACAATCCTATAATTTTGAAGGATACTTCTATTGCTTCATATGTTCGAAAAATGTGTCTGCTCAACAACGTAAATAACGCAATGAATGTTGTTGAACTGTCAAAATAAAAGCCTCCTGTTAGTGTGTTACGCAATTACTCCGCAGGTACTTCATGTCCCCTTGCAGAAATATTGTTCAAATAATTATATTATTTTTGAGTAATAAATAAACAATAAGGAACAAACCCACTGATGAGAAGACCTGAGACTTTTTATCCTGAACTTTGAACCCATTGTAAACCACCTAAAACACAAATAGAACCCGTTGTCCTAGTTACAAAACATTTGTAACCGAATTTATAGCACAAAAAGGAGCATGACTACGCTTGCAACTACGGAGGCAAAAGGTCAACACAACTGCAAGTCACAGAAGTGACTAATAGATCGAGTTTTGACACTTACCACAAGGGCCAAGCCTAGAGTACGCTTCTATTACTTTATATACAGTCGAACAAGCTATTATACAGGCAACTAACTAGCAATACTTTTTAATAATGTTGTGAATGTGCTGAGTAGTCAATTGTTTAAATCTCTGTCATCTCTCAACTTTTATCCGTGGAATGAAATTGACATCTGACAGTTCCAGTGTGAAAAAAGCAGAACACTCGCTGAGAGACTCACGCTTGATACATATGCATACCAGCGAGTACTTGCACTCCAACGAACAGCGATGCTCTCTAACTCGTTTTTAATCGCTAGCTCTACCCGCTTCTCGTTAATCGCCGGCGGTGCCACAGGCTTCAAAAGTTGTTACAGACACAATGAAACTGAATATTGGCAGGGCAGTTAGTTCTGTTACTGTTCATCAGACTGCATCATCCCACTGCTGGACAAAGGCCTCTCCCCATGAGTTCCAGCTCTTTTGATCCAGGGCTTAACTGGCAGGGTAGTGGAAATATGTATATTATTGCCTGTACCCCAGATAGGTTGTTCTACTGTACAAATAATGTTATGTCATGTGCTGTGTCATTCAGAACGCTCAATGCTAGATGGTCGGCGTTTAGCTAGACTCATTTGACAGTTTGAAAGGGACTAGATAAGGAAAACTTTAATGTTAAGACTAGTTGGTTCACTTGACTGACGTGAGTGCCAAAATGTTTTTAAGAACAACGTTGTGAATTTGTTCAAATTATATTTAGTTCATTAATTCTAATATGACTGACACTTTTCAGCGAAAAACTGTCACTTTTGGACTGTTATTGGTCACAAATATCTTGCTAGTAGAACTAAACTGCCAGCTGTTCGAACTGAATGCATTTTGGCAAATTGCAATAAAATATGTCCTGATGTAGATGTGCTGGATTAATTCTGCTTCTTGTTCAAGAGAGCAATTTAAGTAGTAATACAAATAAGCATTATTGAAGTGAAAACTTCTTTAGCGGCGTTGTCACTTTGGTTGTGATGGGTAAAAAATGTTAAACTCACGTCAGGACACGTGACCTGATCGAAAATTCGTAAGACGGAGGGAGAGTAGACCGCATTCCAAAATATCAAAAATGTACAACGTTAATATTCAAGTTATCACTTCTGCCGGCACTCCCGGAGTGCAACCCGTTTTTTTTTTTCGTTGATCTAGTGGTCGCTACTGCTGAGCGTGAGGTCCTGGGTACGATTCCCAGGTCGGGCGAAGTGTCATTGCGTTTTTTCATTAGGAATTTTTCAATACCAACCCAGTGTCTGTGTATTTGTCACTTCTTCTTCCCAGCGATAGCACTAGGAAGTGTTGAAGGGCGGGCGTTTTTGAGGGACTGTCTTTTGTAATTTTGCTTAACAAATGACTTTTGATTTTGATTTTTGTGCCACGATGATAGCAATAGTCCCACCCCCCCTATTTCACGAGAATGGGACTTAAACATAACAGGCAAAATGTGTGTGTACTATAGGTAAGTACACCAGCCTAACCCTTTGGGGAACACAGGCGTAATTTTATGCTATAATTTCTAGTGCAAACAATATCATTAGTGATTCAAATATTTAACTAAAATGTTTGTTGTTTGTACTGTTTCTGACAGCTATGTGACGGAATGTTTACGTTAAATGCTAAATAAATGTACGTCAGTTTAGTTAATGAATATTAGTGTAGCATGGGTTTGAAAATTAGATTTATTCAAACTCTGTTCGTGGTGGGTAATAAATTAATAACATTAATTTCGATGCTGTATTGATAACTGTTTTATTTGTATGGTTTAAATTAACACGTTTATCGTTTGGATTAGAAGTTTGTAAATAATTTTAATTCAAACATTCAAAATTATAGCATTTTTTTTAGACAAGACCTAGGATTTTCAAAAAAAAAAAAAAATGGCCATTGCTTAAAATGCTCAAAATCCAGTTTGAATTACATCTAATGATCTAAGCGACAGTCAATATCAATTCTTGTCAAAAATCTATAAAAATTTAGTATTATTGAAAAACTGATTACAACGCGAACGCCCTTTAAAAAACGGGATTTGCCTATCCAGATGATCCATGTAAACTTCTTTCTAAAGATAGAATTAATGTATACAAAATATGGTAAAAGATTTTAAAAGAGTAACGGTGGAGTTTCTTGCCCATTCTTCTCCATACGACACTACCTTTTGGATGGGGCGACTAGAATCAATTCTATTTCAATGTTATTGTTGACTTTCTTATGTCCCTTTTATGTGCCTATTTGAAATCAATGCTTAGGCTTTGAAATTTTTTTTTACAACCTAAGGCAGTTCTTTCGAAGTGAATATAAACAATTTTACAACGGTGCTCCTAATAGCATTGTTCGCCTTTGCGAAACCCTTGCATTCATCATTTCCCTGAACAAATTTCCGTTTACATAAGCCTGAAGGCTTTAAAATCTTGCTGTTATGCAGTATGCATAGCCAGCCATTGTCCATTTCGCATCTTGCATGCCTCCATAATAGAAATGCGCCTTCAGGTAACCATTGTTGTTGGACAAGCAAGTAAATTCCGCTGTTTTTTATTCCTTTTTCAGACACAATACCCCAGTTTTTTCCACTGTGAACACAAAACCAAGGATGGTAAATAACTGCCTGTTCGGAACGTGGAGTTTTGAAGAACAGACTGAGTTGCAATAGTGGGGACTTTGGGGGCTTACTGTCGAAAAATGTGAAACTGTATTTATTGTAGTTCTTTTATTGTTTTTGTTTTTACCTGAACTTTGTTATTTTGCATTTACAAGCGATTTATGGCATATACTGGAGGAGTACTTCTAGGTAAATACTCGGAATGAGACTGTTTCTTTATGCAAGGAAATAATTCCGTCTCGGTAGACGAGTCCTGGAGTGGAGACCGTGTATCGGCAAGCGTAGTGTGGGGACGTCTCCCAGCTATATGGACGGACGACCTAAAGAAGGTGGCTGGGACAGACTGGATGCGGATGGCGGAAGACTAGGTGTTGTGGCGCAGCCTGGGTGAGGCCTATGTCCAGCAGTGGACTGTAATAGGTTGAGTTGATTAATAGTTCAGTCTTGATTATTTTCGTAACCTATGCCAATTTCGATCATTTTAGTTATTTTTCAAAACGGTTACTGCCCTTCACAGTAACCACATAAAGTGTTGCCATTAAGCCAAATAATACGAGAATTTAAACTTTATTACACAGCTTAATAATTTTAAGTGCCTATTGTACAAAGCAATTTTAGCAACCACATAAAAACATACGCTTTCATAAAACGGTTATTACAAAAGCGAACATCGACGCTCGTTAAAATCCATAACAACAAAGTTCAAAGTGTAAAATAATTAACACGGTACACAGCTATTGTCTTTTCAATTAAAATCAATGTCTCGAGAGCAGATGTTCGCTGATAATACTCCCAGTTGGCTGTAATTCGCACCGATTTTTTGTAAGGCTTACTTTTCCTACGGCCATTTGAACTGAAGCGGTTTTCATTTTCATTTGATTAGGAGTATAATTTGGCTATTCTTTTAATGGTTGCGAGAGAGGAGCTCGTGGCTAAATAATAACAGCTGCACGATTGTGGGTTAAGTCTTAAGCTACGCTTGCCGCGGTCGGTTCGTGGATGGGTGATCCATTACATACAGGCTGGTTTTTTAAAGACCAGCCAAATTTAAGGATGTGGTACAGACCATCAAACTGAACAACTTTCTCCATGGGACAAATAGCGTAATCGCGAAAATTTTATCAACTGTCCCATAGAAAACTTCGATACCTACTCGACCTAAATGTATTGGACGGCTGAATTTTTATTCGCGATTACGATGTTGGTCCCACGGAGAAAGTTGTTCAGTTTGATGGTCTGTACCACATCCTTAAATTTGGCTGGTCTTTAAAAAATCAGCCTGTATATGTTAGCAAAGCATTTTATATATTAATTTAACCATTTACAGACACGTTTGAAATGCCAAAGGAGTCGGCATTTCAAACGTGTCTGTAAATGGTTATATTAAAATAAATGCTTTGAGTACGATGTGATCAACGTAATGTTTTTTATTTTATCAAAAGTGTCATTATACGAGTATTAAACGATTATTATATTAAACGCAAGTGCATATTCACAACTCAATCTGATCAGTTGGATTTGCTCACCTAACACTGATAATGAAACGTCAAACCCCTCAACGTCTAAGCGTTCAGTTTTCAACTGGGAATTTCAGACCGAACACGCATATATACTGTTGAATGGAACGACGATTAGGCTCGGATACTTGATGAGTCAATTGCGTTAGCTGTTGGAGCGGCAGGAATCTGACGGCAGCATGCGGCTTTTGACGAACGACTACTGTACCAAACGGCTGCCGAATGAACGAGCCGCATCTAGTAAAGCTTAGGTGTTTGAGGAACGAATATTTGGAACGTTAAGCTAAAACCATGTAGTCCCACTATAATCCATTGTGTATACGCGATAATTCTAAGAATAAATTCCCATATTTATTCAATATTACATGCACAACATTACGGAATTGAATCCAAAGGCGTTGTACAGAGCAATTTACAAACTAAAAAATTACACATTTACCTACATACGTAGGTAGGTTAGGTGATCAGCTATAATAGGTAGTTAGAGTAACCTGCAATGAGAAAATTAAAATAACAAGCAGTAGTTTCACAAGTTCAATCTCAGGGTCAAAAACCAACTAAGTATATGGATAAATTTATTCAGATACTTTATTTAATATATGTCAAAAATACTTCCAAAATACACGTTCGTTTGTGAACAGCAAGTATTTTTGTAGTTTATTTATTCTTAATTATGGCTGTATTTAATGTATATAATCATGTTCCCATAATGTTCCCACTGCTGGGTCACAGGGCACATAATCCACTACGCGATCCCAGTGCGGGTTGGTTTTTATGTCGCAGGATAATTGGAAAAATCACATCTTTGGGAAATTTTTGCAATGATTTAATTTCCTGCCACATATACCATATTATCTGTGCGTAGTTTTATTAATTAAGCTAATTAATGGGTGAACATTCTCAAGACATTAGAGGTAAAAGAGACAGGTAAATAAGTACCTATGAAATATTTTTGTTAAAAAGTTCTTATAAAACTTCAAATTGACGTAGATCTTTCTAACGCACACAGCTCGTTAGGAAACTCAAAGAAATGTTTTGGAAAAAAGAAGATACAAATTGTATAAAAGTTTGTTTTGATTGTTATGGAATTACGTTTCAGTGAAATATATAATTGTGCTGTTAACAAGTACAGCTTCACACCTCATTAAAAGGTCCATGTTAAATTGTGATGAAAGTAAACACAATACACGAACATAATATTTGTAAATATTTTGTCGACCACTTGAAAGGCCAAATCGCTTAAAATAATCATTTGTTTGCATATATGGGTAAACGATATTTTACATTCTTGTAATAATTGTAAATCACAAACTCAAACTCAAATAATTTATTTCAATTAAACCATTTACAGGCACTTTTGAATTGTCAAAATTAAATAGTCGGTCAGTTACTCAGAAAGTTGAAGCTAGTTCCCCATTCCAAAACGTAGATCTCTATGGAGAAGAACGGGCAAGAAACTCCACGGACACTCTTTTAAATCAAGATATTATTAGAAAAACATTATTCTTATTGCTTCTATATGTGAGAACAATGTAAACAAAAAAAACAAAAATATAAAGTCAAAGTCAAAGTCAAATCATTTATTTCAAATAGGCACATAAAAGGCACTTTTGAACGTCAAAAATAAAATTGATTCTAGTCGCCCCTTCCAAAAGGTAGTTTTCGTATGGAGAAGAATGGGCAAGAAACTCCACCGTTACTCTTTTAAAATGTTTTACAATATATTGCATACATTATTTATATAATTATATGTGAAGACGATGCACCCAAAAATAAACTTACTATACCACAATAGGTAAAAGAATTAAAATGGATAAATGTAACCATGACATATAGATCAACTATGTGATAGATACATGGTGCTCACATATTCACAAACATTCCAAACGTAGACGATTTTCATAAATAAATAAGGAGTAATAAGTCCGGGTGTGACCCCAAGTAATTACAGAATGTAAATCAATGTCAAAAAAAAAAAAAAGAATAAATTATACAATTACATTAGCAACCAGTTTGATTTTGTCTAGACTCTAGAGATTGTCCTATGGAGCAAGACCAGCATGTTTCCAAGCATTCTTATCTTGGATATAATCCTCTAATTTGTAATATCCTTGCTTACAAAGTGTAATTTTAATATAAGTTTTAAATTTTCTTTCATTTAATTGCAATATTTCACAAGGTATTTTGTTGTAACATTTAACACAGTACCCCATAAAAGATGTATGAACTTTAGATAATCTGAAAAAAGGTTGATCTAATTTATCTTTATTTCTAGTATTAAAATTATGTCTATCACTTATTTTATTAAAAAGATGTTGATTTTTTCTTACATACATAATATTTTCATAAATGAATTGGCAAGGTACCGTCATAATATTAATCCTTTTAAATAGTTCCCTAAGAGATTCGCGGCGAGAAAATAAAAAACACACACTCTTGGTATCACCATATTTTACCTTTCGGCATGCAAAGTCCAACAAGAGAAAACACAAAACAATTGATAACTTTATTCGACGAATAATTTTGAAATGTTGACAGTTATGTCATACAAAAACTGTCACACGTCAATTTTATTCCTCGAATAAAAGTAATCTAGCGATGGAAAAATCAACCCTTCATCAATAAAACTAGTTTAAAAATAAAATATCAAAATAAATCCTATAGGTTATCCTGCAAATATTCAGATACAAAGTCAAAGTCAAAGTCAAATCATTTATTTCAAATAGGCACATAAAAGGCACTTTTGAAAGTCAAAAATAAAATTAAAATAAAATTGATTCTAGTCGCCCCTTCCAAAAGGTAGTTTTCGTATGGAGAAGAATGGGAAAGAAACTCCACCGTTACTCTTTTAAAATGTTTTACAATATATTGCATACATTATTTATATAATTATATGTGAAGACGATGCACCCAAAAATAAAATTACTATACCACAATAGGTAAAAGAATTAAAATGGATAAATGTAACCATGACATATAGATCAACTATGTGATAGATACATGGTGCTCACATATTCACAAACATGCCAAACGTAGAAGATTTTCATAAATAAATAAGGGGTAATAAGTCCGGGTGTGACCCCAAGTAATTACAGAATGTAAATCAATGTCAAAGAAAAAAAAAAAAAAGAATAAATTATACAATTACATTAGCAACCAGTTTGATTTTGTCTAGACTCTAGAGATTGTCCTATGGAGCAAGACCAGCATGTTTCCAAGCATTCTTATCTTGGATATAATCCTCTAATTTGTAATATCCTTGCTTACAAAGTGTAATTTTAATATAAGTTTTAAATTTTCTTTCATTTAATTGCAATATTTCACAAGGTATTTTGTTGTAACATTTAACACAGTACCCCATAAAAGATGTATGTACTTTAGATAATCTGAAAAAAGGTTGATCTAATTTATCTTTATTTCTAGTATTAAATTATGTCTATCACTTATTTTATTAAAAAGATGTTGATTTTTTCTTACATACATAATATTTTCATAAATGAATTGGCAAGGTACCGTCATAATATTAACCCTTTTAAATAGTTCCCTAAGAACTACACTATAATATATAGCCTCTTGTCTCGACCCAGACAGGTCTAGAACCAAGTTCTAGAATACCAGTAAAAAAAAAAAAGCAACCATTTAACTTCACATGAAACCTATGCAACAAGAGACAGATAATTTCAAACACCCACCCCATTTCAAAACTCACTTAACAAACACTTGTAAACAAAATTACTTTGCCCTACAAGATCACAAGTTCATTCAGGTGATACCGTCTTTGAACCAACTTCAAAGAAAAATGTAAAAATAAATAAAACTACATAGATTCCCTTAGTCTACCATTATTAGATATCAATTTAGACCCTTAAATGTAATTTCAGAAAATAGGAGCAGGATTGTATTATTGTTCAGTAATATTACTTCGGCTAATATAATCCGTGCTGAAATAACATTATTGGGATGTTCAGTATCGATTTCGCATTATAGCGTTTGGTGGTAAACACAGCGACCTACTATTGATGTTGAGAATCCAGTGTCCGATCCCAATTTCTGGCAGGAGTATTATAGTTTATTAGCGACCCGCCCATGCTTCGCAGTTTTTACGACTTGGCAAAATATCAAGATTTCTTCATTACATAGCATAATTAGCCTATAATGTCCCCACTGATGGGACACAGGCCTCCTCTCTTCGAGAAGGAGTGGACTATAATCTACCACGCGGGCCCAGTGCGGATTATTAGATGACACATGTCTTGGAATTTTTGGTTCTAGGACATGCCGGTTTCCTTACGATGTGTTCTTTCACCGTTTTGAGAGCAGTGGTGATGACATTATTTAAACACAGTAAAGAGCTTGCCTGGGTTCAAACCCACTCATAAGTCGGGGACGTATACAACAACAATAATACAATACAAATATGTAAACCTTTCGGAATACATTCTCTAAGTGATGGTGAAAACGAAATCAAAATCGGTCACACAGACAGACATGAAAAGCGATATTAATTAATAATATGCACAGATAAAGATTTAAGCCGAGATAGTTTACCCTTCACCTTTGCGACTGTACCATACAGTCGCCAGTGAAAGGTAAACGTAACGCTATAAATATAATAATTGTACTGTGAACGCTTCAAAGACTGAAACTATATCGGATGATAGTTATAGCATAGATAACGTGACTGTAGATGAGACCACAGGGACAGTGCCATATCTCAACAGAGTAGATACTCAAGCCAAGAAATACATACATACTATAAACCCGTGGTTCCAGCAGACTGGCAGAGCAGCTACAAATTTCAAAATGGTAAAACTAATGCATTGATGCATATCCACTCGTGATTCAAAGGCATTTGGAAAAATAATAAGATGTAGTCACGAGTATAAAAACTTTACACTTACACGCAAAATTCAAAAGCGATTATCTCGTATAAAAAAGATTGCATCTTTGGAAAAAGACTTATTTCATAATAATTTGGTTTCGAAAATTTCATCAATATACATTTTATACAATATACTTATTGCTAGTTATAGTATTATAAACATAGTATTTTCTCTGTCACGTAATTATAACGTGTTTATGCTAAATGCCTTTGAACTACGAGTGGATGCGTCATTGTATTATTTTTATAATTTTGAAATTCTAGATTTGTTTAACCATAAGTTTGTTGCTGCTCTGCCAGTCTTTTGGGACTCCAGGATTACACTATGTATAGGATTGATATTTGATATTGTATGTATAGCATTTCCTCGTATTGATATGGAAGGAAGCGAAGCATAGGCAAATTGTGTGGAATATAAAGTAGGTGTCACTGAAGACTTGTAGAAAAAACTTTGTATATTTTTCGTAGCAAGAATTTTCAAGGAACTGTAGACAACATTTTGTGTCATGTCTTTAAATTTCAAGATATTCTTCATGCCATTGTTTTGCAAGATCGAATAAATGATCTCAGAGGTTTTACAGATGATACTATAGCATAGATCACATCTCGTCAACGCCTGTGGTAAATGTCAAAGCAACTGGCAGCCTTGATACGACTATCTTACGCAAGATTAGGCATATTCCCATGCATATGATTTATGTGTTGGCATTAAGCAAGCTATTAAAACATAGATGTGTCTACACAGTTTGTAGGTTTGCACGACTATACGAAAATGTCTATTAATAGACCAAAACCGTGCAAATACACACAATACTGAAACCACAAACTGTTTCAGGAGCAATTATACCTAAAATAATACATATAGCTCACTCAATAAAGTAATGGTTTTGCAAAATGGCAATGAAAATTGCAAATGCCTAATACAAATTGAATTGAATAAGTTGGAAACAAACGAAGAAGTTAGAAAAAAATATTTTCAGAGTGAAAATCAAATTATGGAACTGAGTTCTGCAAGTAAGACAATCACCAATTAAAACTTTGCTTCGATTCTGTAGTCGGTGAAGTAAAATTGATAAAAGACATGCAAACAATCTTTCGATTTCTAATTTCTTTGCAGTACCTATAAGATGAAGGAATAGATTTTACTGTAATTAAATATTGCTCTCTGGCTCTTGTGATACAGGAACTCCTAGGACAAGAGTCAGAGTCACGCAGATGTGTGTGTCTTGAAGTGAAATAAATTATATTATATAAATTATATTATATTGCAACAAAATATTATGGATGCATCAAAAGTTGATAGAAAACGGAAATAATCAACGAAACCAACAATACTAAATGAGAGAGAAGTAACTTTTGCCCTACAGAGGAACGTGAACCTACCGGCTGATAAAATTACATTGAAAGATAATATCATGAAGGTATCAAGAACTTTAGTAACACTATAGAATGCAATACAATTTATCCGGTGATCGACATGAGAACTTGATCCTATTACTCGGAAACTTAATATCAAATTTACGTAGTTTTCATTCCAGATGTACATTACAGTTATAATAAATATATATAATTCTGTAATAGAGAGTATTTTGACAGAAACCAAAAGAAAAATGGTAAAGAATGACCCGCTGGATTAAGTTTTCAATTATGATTATGACTATACCCACGCACTTTGAGCATATTGGAGTTTTTAATGCCGTAATTGTAGTCTTCCCTTTTGTTTTCAGTTCCAGGAAGCACTTCTCGTCTTCCATACAACTGAGGCCAACAGACCAGCAGCTCTATAAAGGAAATCAAACTTGAAGTAGACGGAGATCCTGAGTACGCAGAAGTTGAGTAAATTGAAGCAAATGATGGTCTTCATCTTAAATTCTACTTTTTCTTAGTGTGTCGATATATACATCTTTTGTCATTTTATTCTTTGCAGTTTGTTATGACATGACTCGAAATCACGATTCAAAAGAAGGTTGATACCTACCAAATCGCCAAAAGGGGCGAAAATAACCAAGAAGCGAGATTAAGCGAACCGAAACGAAGCGAGCTAAGACCTTAGAGAAAAATCAGAGAAGAAAAAAACAAAATCGAAGTGGTTATATAGACTTTACTAATAAAGAACCTGGATTGACAAATAAAATATACAGTATCAAAATAATGGAGACACATCTCGTTAATATTATAAAGCCACTGTACACATAATGGCGCTTTGGGTTAAACGTATCTACATGTTTTACAGGAACTAATGAACGCGCGCGTTGAGTGTTCGTTAGACCTAATAGTATAAAATTGCGTGCTGTCTGTATATGACAGGTTTTAAGGCATAGGCGTTAGCGGAAATTACAGATAGAGATATAAAATATTTTTTTAATTAACAGCATTAATGCTAAAAACATTTTTAGAAGACAAGGTTCTTCCAGAATCAAGTGATGTAATACTACCTCCTAAATATTTTTGTATGTTCCCCATATCGTCAATCTGTAACTTTTTCATAAAAATATAATTTACTCCGGCTCTAATGCTACCAATGAAGAAGAAAAAGCAGGAAATAAACCAAAGGATATACCAGTTCCTCGTAAAAAATCTTACAGGCGTACCTGTCTACAACAAAATTTTGGGAATTTATCTCTAAGCCTTAGAACGTTACAGAGAACCCGAAACACTTCGGCCTAAATCTGACCCTCCAACGCGGCTCAATAAAGAATTTATCCCTCTCTACATTTGTCCGTAAACTCAACACTTTATGGTTTTTCTCGAACAAAAATCTCTGCACTTTCCAGATTGGACGACGTGTAAGGAACTCTGTATAAACTCTTTAACAAAATCAGCGAAGCGACAAAACAAACTACAAGATTGAATGTCTCAATAACTTATATTTTTTTGAAGTGTTATACGTTATCGGATTTCCGAGTCCAACAAAGACCTTGAGGCAGCCTTGTTAGCGTTCAGAGTAAAAACGTCGGCTAAATGCAACAGCTTTGGAAGTTCCTTGAAGAATGTTGAATTGCATTGCTTTGATACTTGACAGGGAATGAGGTTTCTTTGCACAAAATAATAAGAATTGCTCTGTATTCTTGAAATCAACGTTTTTATTGTATCTAAAGCTTTATTTTTTTAATGTCGCAGCATCATGCTGAGAGGAGCCTTTTGGCCTCATATAGGACTTTCTGTTTTTTTTTCTTTTTGTTAAGTACTTTTGTTTACATATATTTTTTTTTTTATTATTTATGACTATTTTTAGATTATTTTGTGATCTTACTGTACGAGTCGCAAAAAATACTTTTTCTTTGATGGTTCTATCTAATGCTGATACAAATTTTCGGACCGTATATTGATGCTAAAAATATTTTGTTTGAAAACGCAAACGGTCTACAGCATGGTAAGTAACTGGATGCCGAGGATGCTGTTAATATCAACAAACGAAGGTACATTTGACCAGATTAGATTATGAGAAGAAGTAACTATAGAAGCGGTTTATATGAATTACTTCTGGCACAAATCCAAAATATATACGTCATAGGAATTTAATATAATTTCTACGAACCGACATGAACAAGGTTACCTTTGATAGACAAGGCCATTAGCGAGTTCGATGGATTGACGAGGCAGTTATAAGAAGCAGTTTATAAATAATGAAGGTACATCCTGAATAAATAGGCCCGAAGTTAAAAACAATTTTGTTGAAATAAAAGTCGTGGAAGAGGACTTCAGACGTCACACAAAATCCACACCAATTTTACAAACACATGTGTCTATTTTCGTTAATTGCCTAAACGACTACATTGACTGTACCTCAAAGAGGCACCTTCCCGTACCTGAAAATAAATTCGTTATAGAAGCTTATAATTATATCTCAAACCGGTGTGAAAATCGCTTCAAGACAATGCTTTCACACACACAAAGCATACATACCATTAGCGGTAACACTCGCGGCATATTAAAAGCAGAGTCTTGGTCTAAATTACCTTAGCATTATACATAATATATTTCCATTTAAGATAAAGACTACCACGCTTTAATCTCTCGTTTTACACCGAACATTCGGACAAGATTGCAAGCCATTACGCTGTTCTATGACTGCGAACATTTTGCTTAGATTACAATCCGGTAGTTAAACATCAACCGCTGTAAGCTTGTGACTTGAAATTATGATTGTTCTTGGACTTTTTGTCGCCAGTTCCGAAAAAAAATTTTTTTCAAATGGAAATGATTTGATTATGTGCCTACATGCGCTACTAGTTAGTGACCTTAGAGAACCTGGATTTACTAGCTAGTCGGGAAGATACTACACAATACAATTAGTAGCATAATATAATCAGCCTATAATGTACCCACTGCTGGGACACACGTCTCCTGTCTGTGAGAGGGAGTGGGCCGTAATCAGAATTCTTCGAATTTTTGGTTCTAGGACATGCCGGTTTCCTCACGATGTTTTCTTTCATCGTTTTGAGAGCAATGGTGATGAAATAATTCACATAAAGTGAAGTGCCTGATTGGATTCGAACCCACGACCTACTCTTAAGTCGCGGTCGTTACTACTGGGCGAAGGAGGAGACCTGTGCCCCAGCAGTGGGAACATTGTAGGCTGATGATCTAATTTGATGGCTACAGGCTAGCTAGCACAGCCACGAACATAAATATGTATACACTAGCGCTTTATTCAATATTTTATTCATATTTTTTGTTTGTTCATGAATGAAATTTTATGTTATTACGAACATAGTATTTTCGAACCCATAGGTTTATGTGATGTGTCGTATTATTTCACGCAAAAATCGCGATTGAAAGTTTCCAAGTGTTGACATATTAGTGCTCGTGACTGTACACAGGCATGACATCAGTAAGCAAGGTCCTGCATCTAACTTGCAAAACAGAAACAGCTTTAACATAAAGCAGCTACACAAAGGATATCTCAATGGACCTTAACCAAAAGACTCCTCGCTTAAGTAAATTAAGGTCAGGAGCCTTTCAGAGAAATGCACTCGACCTCCTCTTTACTTACGCGTACCTCTGCCTAGTATCAAGCGATACGCTTCAAACACCACCCGTTCTCGAATGTACCCTATACAAACAAACAACTTTCAAGAAAAAAATATTCAAGAGAAAAAGTATATACTAATAATAAAGCGGTAGAGCTTGTTTGTTTGCTTGAACGCGCTAATCTCTGGAACAACCAGTAGGATTAAAAAAAAAATGTTGCATTTTCTTGAGGAAGGTTATAAACTACTTATCATCACGCTAAGACACTTAGGAGCCATTAAGAAACAAAAAAAAACAGAAAGAACACAGTAACAGCGCGGGCAGGCGATGCGATGCGATGGGGTGGGTCAGGGAAACCAGAAATTTTACGCGGACGAAGTCGCGGGCTGAAGCTAGTTAGGAATATAGTGAATACCAATATCTAATATTTGGACTTAGTTAAGCAGAAAGGACTCAACCCACATTCTTCCCAATAACTCGAAAATTGCGTTAGTCTATGTACGTATACAACTTGACTCATAAAAATATTAGTATGTTTGCCCATAAGTGACAATATTTCAAAATATTCCATATACAACATCATTGCAGCAATACACACCTAAACTTAAAACCTCGATAACTCAAAAATTACTTTTTGTAGGTTGAGTCCTTTCTGCTAAACTATGCCACAAAACATTTTGAAAAAAATAAATTTGGATTATTTTTGACTCACCAAGGCATAACTGTCGATGTTTAATTTTATTGACAACAACGGGACTCGAACCAAAAATTTTTTTTCGTCTATTTTTCTAACTAGAACACGCGTAACATTTTAGTGTTTTGAACACTTGCCAACTGGGTCAATGACACAGCCGATAAAAAAACTTGTAAATACATATATCGGATTAGCTCTTCGCATTTTTGTCCGATTCCCGTTTTATTTTTTCGATTGTACACTATAACAGAGTTAGGAAACTAGGATGGATATTTAAAACATTACGATATGTTCTGCCCACAAATACAAATAAAAAAGTAGGCGCTCATAAAAATCTCCTTTATGAAGTTTATGTGGCACTTGTGCAATCTGTAATAGTATATTGTATCCCCTTATGGGGTGGTGCGGCAAAAACTAGATTTATAGAAGTTGAACGAGCACAACGAACACTAATAAAGCTAATGTACTTCAAAAACAAAAAGTACCCAACTGAAAGTCTATACCAGATGAGTGGCCTGCGTTCTGTTAGAAAACTTAATATCTCTCTCACAGTCCTAAAAAAACATAAGACACTTCCTTATAATGCAAACAATATCAAAGAGACGGAAAGACATAATCGCTCTAATCCCTCAAACTAAAACAAAATTCGCTGCTGCACTATACAATAGACGCTCTGCTCAGCTTTATAATAGGGTAAACCAAGGGATATATGTATATATACGATGAAAAAATACATGAATGTAATAAAATGGTAGCAAATTGGTTAAAATCGTTAACGTATGTTGATGACACTGAGGCGCTCTTACAACACATAGTTTAACGCATTCATTTCTCTCGACACACACACACACACACCCCCTCACCTACACATACACACACAAAACACACTCAACTTCCCCCACATCCCCATAGACATCACGTGAATAATGGAAATGTAAATTAAATAAATAAATAAAATTGTTATGATTGTATATGTAAGTATTCTGTTCTATTGCAAAATAATATAGCTATGAAAGAGCGGAGTCTCCTAATACAGGCTTTTTCTTTGCTTAAAAGGAGGCTCCAATCATCACCTTGTTGTTCTGTTTTGGTTATGAAATAAAAAGATTGTTTTTTTTTTTTTAACATTCTTATTTAATTTGGTCTTCTAGCGCCTTACGGTTGAAAGGTCTAGTTTTCAGAAGAGTTCGTAAACCTTATGAATTTTTGATCGAGGTTTTTTCACTATGCCTGATTTTATGTCTAGGTTATATTCTGTATTCTGTCTGTTCGTTCTACTTGTAGGTGCTATACTGAATAGACTGCTGTTGATACATTGCCTGTTGTTGAAGATAAAATATTATTCCCGTTCACTTAGATGCTGAGCATTGAAAGCCGCAGCGTCCGGTCGTTGTATCCGAAGATAACTCAAGAAAAATAACGAACAACCATACCATTTTTAACAAATATTTTTTAATAGATTAAGCAGTCGCTACTTGTTGGGTATATACGACCCAAACCTCCGTATTCTGCTAAGTACTATTGAAGTGAGTGCTTTGCGACATTGCCACACTTGATACCTCTTAACGATTGGTTATAGCAGTGGTTACTGGCAATGGGTGTCTGTTAGTACCCTGCGTTTGAGTGCTTAGGACAAAAAGGTGCGAAAGAGTCCAATGGACTCAGTAGTGACTAAATACGTTGATTGTACACAGTACACTATAAAAAAATTTGTAGCAACGTTTGATCTCTTTTTGTAATATCAGTAAAAGAAAAAAATATTTCATTATAGAAGTAAATACAAAAAATGAAGACTAAAAAGTAAAATGAGGCCAAACACTAAAGATGTTTTTTGTAACAGAATTTCGCGAATGTTCAAATAGTAAATGATTGTTATATTAACTTATACGATAACTTGTTTCATTTTAGAAAATAAATATTATATTTAACAACAGGATGGCCGCTGGGCAAAAGTTTCCACACAATGGGTGCCTGAAAATGGATGCCGCCGCCGAGGTCGACTCAGAAAGCGGTGGAGGGCTGGTTCGAGGTAGCGCAGGAAAGGAGTTCCTGGAAGGACTTTGGGGAGGCCTTTGCCCAGTAGTGGAGCAGTATAGACTAAACAAATTTAACAACAGTTTCACTTATATTCAGAAGTTTTGGATATATCACACAGTAAAATTCACAAAGTATTCTATTCTACTCTATAATCTATGGTTCCGGTGAACTCAATTGCGACTATTTGCGTTACAAACCGTTGCGCAACTGCTTAACTGTTTTTTTTTTTTTTTTTTATAAAGCATATGAATTTATCGACGCTAAAACCTACTCAATGGTTTCCTTAAATCAAGTAGCGAATTGGAACAATATAATGAATTATCGCAATAACACTGAACTACATTTGACGTAAACAAGAACCAAAAACAAATTTACAGTAAAAGTCTTAGTCTAGGAACCTAGCTGGTTTGGCTTATAACTAATAATAAATAAAAAATCTTGTGTTGACTCATCATTTCAGCCGAAAGACGTCCACTGCTGGACATCCTGCTGACCTCCACCAAACCACACCACTTCGACCGATTCTGTGCTTCTCGCATGCAGCGTATTGCGAGAGGCCTTTCGGTACGCGGTAGCCACTTCGGTTTTTGTGTTGATTATCTTAACTTTTCTGCAAATACTACTCGAGCATGAATTATTTACGTATACAACGTACCTACTATGGAAAATAAAATAAAAACGATACCAATATTGATTTGCCTATAATCCAATCAACACCTATTTCAAAACGTTTCCTCCACGTAACAGACATGCAATGAAAAATCAAACAACGTTCTTCGAAAAAAAATTGACCAATCTCTTAGCTGATATTGCAAAGCCTGAACTAAGCGTTCGTTTTACCGAATTTTTACCGTTTTCCCGCAACGATGTCATATCTAACCCAGAACGTGGAGGCGGGGAAGAGATTATGTCACTGTCATGTTGAGAACCGGGATTTTATGGAAAAATGCTTAAAAGGAAATATCAGTATTAGGGAGAAATGTTTCACAAACACCCCTATGTATGGAATATGGTGCGAGTAAGAATCTTTTTTAATATGTGGAGTTCGGGAAATTGTTAACAAGAAAATACGGAATTTCATTTATGATTACTTCCCAGGTTCCGTCGTAAATATCATTACTTACCAACTATTAATAAAATTAAATACAATGATAGGAAAAGGTTTTCGACAATTCATATTAGTTTTTTTCAAACCATTAAAGATACGCAGTCGTGTGAGTAGATATTCCGTATTTGACTGCTTATCAACTAATTAGTCGTGTACAAAAATGAAAGTTTCTAATTTCTAGATTACAGAACAACATCATTTAGAATCCAAGAAACTGCAGGCACTAACTACAAGCAGTGGTGGCCCAGTAATAACGGCCGCGAGTTACGAGTTGTAGGTCGTAGGTTTGAACCCAGTCAGGCTCTTCAATTTGTGTAAACTATTTCATTGCTCTCAAAACGGTGAAGGAAAACATCGTGAAGAAACCGGCATGTCCAAGAACCAAACATTTTAAGACATGTGACATCTACCAAGCCGCACTGGGCCGCCTACAGAGAGGAGGCCTGTCTCCCAGCAGTGGAAACATTATAGGCTGGTTATGCAGATACGGACTGAACTCATACATCTTTTGCCTGTTTTTATAACACTTCAAACAAGTAATTTTATGTTAATATTTTAAGTTTTGGAAGAGCGGAGTCTCCTAATACAGGCTTTTTTGCTTAAAAGGAGGCGCCAATCACTAGTTGTTAAGTTTACTTGTAAAACAAATAAAACATTTTTCATCTCATTTTCATTTTTCAAATCTCATCAATAAATTATGAGATTTATTCCGCGAACAGCAAACTATAAATACACAATGCAGAATAGAGATCAAAGTCGAAACAAAAGCGTAGAAGCCAAACTACTATACGGATACTATCGAAAATTGGATTAAAGATGATTCTTGATTGTATCGCGATCCGCCATTTAATATAAAAGAAATAAGCTTTCTCCTTTATTTTGCTAAGAGCGAAGGATAAATTGGAGATGTTTCGTCACAAAGAGGAACGGCAAACAATTTGGATTTACGAAAAGCGATATTCTTAACAATGGCTTGTACTCTTTCCCTTTTTTAAAATGATTCGGTCATTCGTCATTGTTAGCGGAATTGAGAGTTATGGAATGATACTTCAATTATCGAAGTCGACGGCTTGGTCGGACAATGGCAATTGTCTATTATTGAGTACTTAAACTGTGTCGTTTAATAATGTCTTGTTTTCCTTTTTACGATGCGCAGGGGAACTGATGCTGCCGAAAACTAATTCAATATTAACTACAAAAATTAGATGTTAAATAGTTACGTGTGCGAATGTTTAACATGTGCCTAGTATATTGATTCATTACTAACTGACCCGACAGAAGTTGTTTTATCCAAATTTCAATAATACATACAAAAATCCCACAGAAAAAAGGGACATTCAGTTTTTCCCAAATTCGAAATTTTTCCGCAAAACTTTTCCAATTTTTCATTTCATTTTTATTTACATAGATTTAAACATGAGTAGTTTGTTAGTAACTACATAAGTAACAACTTTTACTTAATTAATTATTAAAAATAACAAGTTAACCCAGATGTTACTGAAACTATTTTTTCCAGGAAAAGGTGGCCTTTCAAAGGGCTCGTCGTATTATAGGGGTTATATGCACGTCGTACGTATGCGTATTTGGGTCTTTTAAAAGGCCGTCGCAATATCTGGGTTAATTATAATGATAGAAATTATATCCTGCAGAACATTCCATGCAACTGACCATGAAAAGTTTAAGAATGAAATGATAGAACAAACCTTAATTTACCAAGACATCAAAAAGTTATCAACCTCTTATTGCTATAATATAATAATTGGCATAGTTCACTCAGTAACTAAAACAGTTTTTCATCGTAACTATACTTCAGTGAATGTAGTTGAAAAGATGAATTTTACGAAGAATGGAGTTTCATATTTGATTACACTCGAAGTGTTTCCTTGAACTTGTGAGAGTCATCCGTTGTTTTAGCTGTATTCTTTAGTAGTGTTAATGAAGTCTTGATTAATGGAGTGTGAAGCGATTTATCATCGCACTTCGTAACTAGTGGAGTTAATCTTTAGTTAAACTACTCTATTTTTCTCGTCATAGAAGACATGAACTTTAAAAGTAAATTAACTATTGAAATAATCTCTTTTGTTTTTAAGTTTAAGATTATAATCGAATGTTAAGTTTAGTTTTACCCCTATTGAAGTTACATAAAGATATAATTCTTAGTATCAAGCTCACAAACACAAACATACATACGAATTTCATTTAATAATACGAATTTCGTTAAGAAAACAATATTACTAAACCGAAAACAAAGTTCACGAGATCTTTGCTAAATGATTCCTATTAATAATTTATATCGAAGCATAATGTTACCCATAGACTATTATCCAACCTTCAAGGAATTCTCATATAATTCAAGCTAAGAGGATATCTCATATCACAAGTATATTATTAAGGAAAATTAGGTGTATTTCCTCCAGGCAAATATTTTGTTCGTAATATTTAAATTCGCCAGCATTACTTGATGTCTACCGAAATGGCATATTTACCCGAGTAACTCAAGCAAAAAATTTAGCAATTTACGATGTAAGTAATTGCTTAGACAAAACTCTAAGTGGCGGTGTTATGAACAATCATTATTTTTAACGTTTTTGGTTATTATGAATGGCAACTTTTCTTTTCTGTTTAAGTATACTTTGTAGGTATTACGTTCTTCTTTATCACATCACAAGCTAGTTTATAGGGGCCCTAATTTTCTTCGGATACCTAATAGTCATCATCTGCCCTAGCCTTTTCCCAACTATGTTGGGGTCAGCTTCTAGTCTTGCCGGATGCAGCTGAACACCAGTATTTTACATGGAACGACTGCCTATCTGACCTCCACAACCTAGTAACTGGGTAATACCCCTTGATAAGACTGGTTGTCAGACGTTCGGGTTTCTGACTACTCGTAACAACTGTCAATGATCTACAAATGACTGCCGGGAACAACAGCTTAACCTGCTCTCTAAGGCACGGAAGGGTCTCTATATGTAATGGTGGCCACCCATTCGCGCACCGACCCCGGCAGCGTACCTTAACCTTCGGAGGAGCCGTGTGGCTGTTATTATTTAGCCACGAGCCCCTCCTTTGGATACCTAATAAAATGTAGCAATATTTTGTAGCTTTGATCATCCTTACTGCGTAGAAATAGCATTTTTATCAGAGTTATCTTAATCTTCCTCTGATATGCGAGGTTAATTATGATCTTGTTCTAAAAATGTCTGTATGTAGGTTAGGTATACGTCGACGCTGTTACTTATATCAAAACAGTATTTTTTTTTATACCACAGACGAATAATTTCAACGCCATAAATATGTCCTGAATTCATAGTTACAGTTTGCGCGTCAATCACCATCTGCCTAGCCTTTTCCCAACTATGTTGGGGTCGGCTTCCAGTCTAACCGGATGCAGCTGAATACCAGTATTTCACATGGAGCAACTGCCTATCTGACCTCCCAAATTTTACGCGTCGATATTAGTGGAAAACAAATTAATATTCATCCGTACAAAAAAACTACTTTGATATTAGGAATAGATTGTAGAGAGGTTCGAAGTTTCGATATTTCAGTAAGTATCGAAGCTTCGAACCTCTCTACTTGATTCAGTGAATCAAGTATGACAAGCTGATAAAATACATTGATTAATACGTGGGTTGCATTTAAATACTTCTCCGTCTTTCACGTTAGCCGTCGTGAGAACCTTCGGAATGTCATTCCAGTTGACTACGGACATTCTGTACGTTTTCCTTTACGTGACCTTAATTTCAAGCATCTCTCATTGCTAAGACATGCCCTTTTAATAGGCTCGCCTATTTTTAAAACATTTAAACACAATACATACACACCGTTAAATTTTGATCGTTTAAATCCTGAAAAGGGGGCATTGTACTCATCATTATGAACAACTTTTACTACAGGACCAACCCCAAAATCGTGAAAAAAAAATTAGTTGATCCATACATTATGTCGATCGTTTTTTTTCACGAGTTCAGGGTTGGTACCGTAGTAAAAGTTGTTGATAATGATGAGTACAATGACCCCTTTTCAGGATTAAAAAGATAAAAATTCAGGATTCAGGATCAAAATTTAACGTTGTATTTATTAAAGAGGATGCAAATAATACACAGGATAAACTTCTATACTAAATTATGTTATAAACTATTAAAATAAAAGTATAATAACCTAACCTGCTACTGTTAGCCTATATCATCCCACTGCTGGGCAAAGGCCTCTCACCATGACTTCCAGCTCTTTCGATCCAGGGCTAAAGTTGACCACTGGTCGTTTACTTTGTCCAGCTCGTCCCACCATCTACTACGGGGTATGCCGCGACGCCTTCTAGCTGTGTCAGGGCTCTGCGTGGTGGTTATTTTGGCCCACAGCTCATAGGGCATACGACTGAGGTGCGGCTTAGCGGCTTCTGAGCAACGTCAGTAAGCTGTGTTTTGGAGAATCTAACCTAACCTAGCTAGAACTATTAACTAACTAAAATAAGCGCCGTCGAAAAATTCCTCCGCATCACTGTCGACTGTTAATATACCCAAGAGACTGGCGGCATTGCCACGTTGTATGGCAATGCTTAGCTTTTGGCCAAGGTAAAAGCAAGCCCTTGTGTCACGGGAAGTGGCAACAAGCCGTTTGGAGATTTCGTTAAACAAACCATGAGCACTCGAATTTCAAGTAAAATAATGAAACGCTATGAGTATGTCATCTATTTTCCACCGACATTTTCCTTTTACTAAGCAACTTTTCCATGTTTTCATCACGAAAATAGACCCAGCTATTATATTCAGTTAACCACAAACGTAAACAGTAATGTTTCTATGAAATCGTAATGGCAAAAACAAACCGATGAGAAGCTCGAATGAAAATACTTAGAATCATAATATATCTATTTTTATTACCGAACAAATGGTAAACTACATGAAAAAAGAAGTTCAGAACTGTCGTTTCAAAGATATAAGTATCACTGGAGGAAATATTATATAGTAAACATTTTTTATGCTTATAAGACCTGTAAATAGGTAGTGCCTATAAGATTCCCAATAAGGTAGATCCTAATAAGATTTTTTGTAGAAGTGTGTTTAGTTTCTGAAAAAGGAATAATTATTCACATTGCAAGCTTCTCTTTTGATAAGGTTTAATATTTAACATCAAACACTGGGGGTTCTGGAAGTGCTAAAGGTTCTGGAGTGGGGATCGCATACTGAAAGGCACAGCGTTGGAAGGCCTCGCCACAAGGCGGACCAATGACCAACCAGTCAATGTGGCAACTTTTAAGGGAGGTTTATATCCAGCAGAGGACGTCCTTCGGCTTAAATAATGACTGAGGGTTATGAAAGTATTATTTTTGCAACTGCAAGTTCTTGTCATCGCTCAAGGCATAAGCCTTTGATAGTTGCGCGATCGAAGTCATAAATAAATGATTATTCAATACCGAATACATTCGTAATTCATGATTTGTGTTGGGTTTGATGATATGCAGTAGATATGCCACCTGGGTCCACGATAGTAGCTTTAATACTTGGAAAAGGAAAATGAATTTCTAGTTCTGGAAATCACTTCATCATTGTCGATTTATCTGATTTTTTTTAACCTACATTACTTTGTGTCTGCGTGGGTGAAGCCAGATACCAGCTAGAAGGCAACCTACAAAAGCTCGCGGGAAAGACTTGGTAAAAATTCACAAAGACCAGGGAAGCATGGCAGAAAACGGAGGGGGCCTGTACTCAACAGTGAGAGGAACAGAGTTTCCAATGAAGATGCGTATGATTGAGCATAGACGATTATTTATTCTTTCGTATAGCTATCTTATTGTAGGGTTCTCATCTATCCCCTTTTATCCAAGTACAAAACTACCCTAACTTGACTCGCTTACCTACTTCAATTCCCAATTTTCCTTATAAGGGATCAATATGGTAAACTCGCTTCGACACAAACAAGCAGCTCAGTATGCAATCGTTTGGTCAGAATTCATAAATAAATTATCATTCAGAATTGTGTACATTGGTGAATCGGAAAAGCATACATTTTGGACGATTTCATTTGTCGAGGCTCGGGAATAAAAGGATTTTTTAACCGGAACTGTGATAAGTGTCACGACTGTGACCTACGAGGTCAGAAACAGATTTAATATCAGGGGACATGAAAACATTAATCACGAATTTAATAGATATATGTTTCTAGGGTTCTACTCTGTAAGTCCATCACCAAAGATACGGGACCGTCCGATAGTAGTTGATCCGTCAAAACAAGTATCGAATTTATATTAAATTTTTCGGACTGGCAAAAACACATCTGAGGGGCAATTCTCGTTGTCGGTGGCCCAAAAGCTAGCCGGGGAGGGCCGAAGGCTCCTGGTGGGCTGGGTTTCCGCGCAGGTGAAACTGCTGGAGCCCAGACCTCTGAGGTGCTTCCGCTGCCATGTGGGCAGCCACGTGGGGGCTAAATGCACCTCGGAGGTGGACCGCAGCAATCTCTGTTTCCGCTGTGGTCAGCCCGGTCACAAGGCCGGGTCGTGCAACGCCATGCCGCACTGCTATGCATGTGCGGCAACCGGCAAGCCGGCCGATCACCGGGCTGGCAGCAAGGCCTGCGCTCCACCCGCCAAAGCCAGGGGCAGGGGCAAGCCCTACACCACCGCCGTCGCCGCCGCAGACGCCATCACCACCACCGTCGCCGCTGCCGCCTCCACCGTGACCGCCGCCGCATCCGCCGTGGCTGGGCCCTTACAGAGGGATCGGGAGGCTGATATGGAGTGCTAATAATAGCCCCATTACGCCTCCTCCAGGCGAACATCAACCACTGCGCCTCCGCTCAGGATGTATTGCTCCAGAGCATGGCGCAGTGGTCGATTAACATCGCCGTGGTCGCTGAGCCGTACTTTGTCCCGCCCAGGGACGACTGGGTGGAGGACCTGAGCGGCTCAGTGACCCTAATCTCGTCGGCCGCCGCCGGTACCCCGTCCCTCGAGGCTGTCAAGAGAGGACAGGGTTGCGTGGCAGCACGGTTCGGGGAGATAGTCGTGGTAGGGGTATACTTCTCCCCGAGCCGAACTCTCGCCGAGTTCCACAACTCCCTCGCGGAGTTGAGAGTCGTCGTCGTCGGGTTCCGTTCCCTCCCCGTGCTCGTCCTCGGGGACTTCAATGCCAAGAATGTGGCTTGGGGTTCCCGGCATACGGACACACGGGGCAGAATGGTGGAGGACTGGGCTCTGGAGACAGGCCTGGTCGTCCTAAACCGGGGTTCGGTCCCAACATGCGTGCGGATGCGGGGTGAATCAGTGGTGGACATCTCGTTCGCCAGCCCCGCCCTGTCGCCGCATGTCGTCAACTGGCGTGTCTTGGAGGAGGTGGAGACCTATTCCGACCACCGGTATATCCGGTTCGACGTCTCCGCCCAGACCTCGAGCGCGCCGGTCCGACCGACCCTGGGTGGTCCGCGGTGGGCGCTGAAGCAGCTGGACCGGGAGCTCCTCCTGGAAGCCTCGATCGTGCAGGCCTGGGTGTCACCACCGGACAGGCCTGCTGACATCAACGATGAGGCAGAGTGGTTCCGGGAGGCCATGTCCGAAATATGTGACGTGCAATGCCCCGGGTCCGGCCCGGACGCGCCCGGCGCCAGGTGTACTGGTGGTCGCCGGAGCTGACGTCTCTGCGCGAGGCGTGCGTGGCTGCGCGACGCCGGTACACCAGGCACCGCAGGCTCCGTATCCGCCCTCCGGATACGGAAGCCGTGCAGGCGGAGCTGTACGAGGGGTACAGAGCGGCAAAGACCGCCCTCCATAAACTCCGCCCATGGGCTCCCCCGGTGACGCAGAGTCTCCGGCCCCAGCTCGTGGAGGACGTGGTGAGCGCTCTGTTCCCTTCGCGAGGGGAACATAATCCCCCGTCCTTGGCTCCGCCTCCTGCGATGCCAGATGCGGACCACACCGACGACGACGACGATGCTCCGGAGGTGACCGAGGTAGAGTTGAGAGTGGCGGTACGTAGGCTGAATGCCAGAAACACCGCCCCAGGACCCGACGGCTTACCTGGAAAAGCCTGGGTCCTGGCCTTGGAGGCTCTCGGGCCTCGACTAAGGGGGCTACTAAGCGCATGTTTGGAGAGGGGCCGGTTCCCACTTCGTTGGAAGACGGGGAAACTGGTCCTCATCAAGAAGCCGGGGCGCCCTGCGGACTCTCCGTCCGCTTACCGGCCCATTGTGCTGCTCGACGAGGTGGGCAAGCTCTTTGAAAGAGTAATTGCAGACCGCCTTGCCGGGCAGCTGGTGCGGGTGGGGCCGGATTTGGCGGACAGCCAGTTTGGTTTCCGCAGGGGGCGCTCTACGGTGGATGCCATCATGCGCGTGCGAGCTCTCACGACGGGGGATGCTGTGGCCCGGGGTGGGGTTGTCTTGGCGGTGTCTCTAGACATCGCCAATGCCTTCAATACCCTGCCCTGGTGTTGCATCAGGGAGGCACTCGGTTATCACCGGATGCCGACCTACCTCCGTCGCATTGTCGAGGCTTATCTGACGGACAGGGCCGTCATCTACCCCGGTCACCGGGGAGAGTGGAACCGGCGAGAGATGTCGTGCGGTGTCCCACAGGGATCGGTCCTAGGGCCGCATCTGTGGGATATCGGGTACGACTGGGTGCTGCGCGCCGACCTCCCTGATGGCGTCAGCGTAGTTTGCTACGCTGACGACACGCTGGTCCTGGCGCAGGGGAGGTCGCACCAGGCGGCGGCCGAAGCAGCGACACGCGGGATTGCGACAATCGTCGAGAGGATCCGGCAATTGGGACTCGAGGTGGCATTGCACAAATCTGAGGCCATGTGTTTTCATGGTCCTCGGGACGCGCCACCGTCGGGTTCACAAATAACGGCGGGAGGGGTTCACATCGGCGTCGAGCTGACGATGAAGTACCTGGGACTCGTCCTCGACAGCCGGTGGAATTTCGTGGAGCACTTCCGACGTTTGGCTCCCAGACTGGAGCGGGCCGGGGCTGCCTTGAGGCGGCTCCTTCCCAATCTAGGGGGACCAAACGCCTCCTGCCGGAGGCTCTATGCGGGGGTCGTGCGGTCCATGGCCCTTTACGGGGCACCGGTATGGGCGCGATCCTTGAGGCGGCGACCAGCCCGCCGGTTGATCGCGTCCCAAAGGGTCATGGCTATCCGGCTCATTAGAGGATACCGGACGGTCTCCGCTGAGGCGGCGAGCCTCCTTGCCGGATTGCCGCCATGGGATCTGGAGGCCAAAGTCCTCGCCCACATATGGGAGTGGCGAGAGGAGGCAAAACGCCGGGGCGTTGCTCCGCTGCCGCGAGAAATCACGGCACAGCGGACAGAGCTCCGGCGGGATCTCATAGCGGCATGGAGAGTGCGATTGTCGCAACCCAGCGCTGGGCACGCCACAATTGCGGCGATAAGTCCCCTCTTTGAGGAGTGGCTAGAGAGGCGCCACGGCGCCCTCACCTTCCGCCTGACGCAGGTCCTCACCGGACACGGTTGTTTCGGGAGGTTCCTGTTCAGAATAAAGCGGGAGGAAACGCCAGGGTGTCACCACTGTGGGGATCGCCCGGAGGACACGGTGGAGCATACGGTGGAGGTCTGCCCGGCTTGGGCGGGGCCCCGCCGTGTCCTCGTGGCGGCGATCGGCGGCGGCGACCTCTCGCGTCCGGCCCTCATACAGGCCATGGTACGGAGCGAGAGTGAATGGGAGGCCGTCACCTCCTTCTGCGAAGCAGTAATGCTCGCGAAGGAGGAGGCGGAGCGCGTGAGGGAGAGGCAATCGCTGCACCCTCGCGCGCCTAGCCGCCGCAGGAGACGCCCTGGACGGGAGTCAACAGCCGACTCCCGGCCACCGTAGGCGCGGGCCTGCGGGCGGCGAGCTATGGGCAGCTCGCCGCCCGGTAAGGACCAGGCCCGGGTCGACGGCGCGTTGTGTTCCACGCGCGCCTCAAAGAGCTGTCAGCACGAACTGACGGGGTCCGCCAGGACCGATGCCGCCGGGGCTGCGGGTTGTTCGAAAGAGATACCGTGGCCCCTGGCACAGGCAACTGAAGGAACACGGGTGGGTTTTAGTCAGTAAAAGTCTGACACTCCCTTCTGCTCCGCCCAGAGCGGGAGGAGTCATTTGATGATTTCCCACCCAGAAAAAAAAAAAAGGGGCCATTCTCGTAATTTTAAGAACGTTCACAGTCTGATCTCAGTCTCAACATTCCCTGACAGACATTCCCTGTCGCCGAGATGAGATTGCAACTAGATTTTGAATGTTTTAAATTACGAGAATTGGCCTTCTGGTCTAGGGACAACTGTCAAATCCTGTACCTACTCTTTCATTATTAGTTCGGAAAATGTCCGTAATGATACGGAGTAGGAAGTGCCCGAACTTCGGCAAACCTATGGACTTCGTGATTAGAAAGTAGACCCCAACACACTAATAGACTAGATGCCTAAAAAAAATCAAATCAGTCCGTCAGTTAGATTATCAAAAAATATTGGACCCGTATTTTTTCTTTTGTCAATTATATAAAAAATGATGAAGATATCGCCCGTTAAAGTTCTGCGTAACGCCTTGCTACACTTTATAGCAAGGCGTAACGTCACGGCCCGCTATTCCCAAATTTTGACGCGCTTTATCTTTGCCATTTGTTGTTTGATTGACGAAAGAAAAAATACGTGTCCATTATTTTTCGATAATCTAACTGACGGACTAAATATAATAACCTTTTTTTTTTACCCAGGCAACTACCGTATTGCGTAACACACTATCAAACTCAATATAAATTATTTTGAAAGATATTGCTAATCCATTGCTTCATATGTTCGAAAAATGTGACTGCTCAACATCGTAAAGAACGTAATGAATGTTCTTGAACTATCAAAATGAAACCCATTGCACGGTGCCCATTGTTACTGGTAGAGTGTTATGCAATTACCCCGCTGGTCCTTTGAAACGTAAGCCGTACTAAAGCATTTTGTACGAAAGGACCAAACTATACTGTCTTCACAATCTACAAATAGGGTCTTATCCTTATCTTCAGTACGTAGAGCCACACGACATGAAAATGTGCGTCGTAAAAAATATCTGAAAGATCAAAGTTTTAGGAATCCCGGAAATGGAATACCCGGTCCTATTTCCGCTTCAAATGTTGACGTCAACAGCCAAGACGGCGCCATTTCTCATTATTTAATGGCTAGAATTCTTTATTTATTGTCAGAATTATTTCGTTTGAGGACAAGGGTTTCGTTTGTAAATGCTTTATTAAAATAAAGGCTACAAGAGACCCTTTTATACGGATTTACAAATAAAGGGGGTAGGAAAACATTTCAATTAACATTAAAATAAATATGTGTTACACAAGTATGTTAATGGAACGAACATTTCGAAATAGATAGAATATTATCAGGGTCCATTAAAAAATATATTTCAGCCGTCAAAGGAAAAAAACATTCAGGGGTTTCCGATTTGACACGGAATATTTAAATCATTTTTCGTTGATGCCAAAGAGCAGGATTTAAAAAAATGGCAAATTACAAATTCAAGCTAAATATGGCAGGGACATCGACGCACCTCCTGTTAACATGGATTAAGTACCTGATCCTGAACCCTCTTGAGTTGAAAAATTCGTCGGTTATTTTAAATAAAAATAACTCTTCAGTACACTTTGACCGCGTAGATATTGCACTTTTCTATGAAACAGCAGTTTTTTTTATTGATAACCAACGAAAAATTTCTACGCTACGTCCAGAATCATGTGCTGAATTCATGGTTACAGTTTGCGCATCGATGCCCCCTGCCACCCTGTACAGATGACAGCTAAAATTATTTCTTTACTCCAAGGCACTTAATAAAACCCACTGCTTAATTCATCGAATGGTACCAGGAAAACATAGTGAATGGGCACGTCTTTAGACTTTGCATATTCCATACTTCTTCAGTGAGAAGCAAAACTTCTCTCTTGCAACTTGAGCAGAAAATGTACATACAACATCTCAATAAGTCCACACAGTACAAATACTGAGAATGCCGGGTTTTATTAAAACCGTGCCTTGAATATTCGGCGAAGAAGCGTCGCCATGTATTTACGTTTGTAATAAAAATAGTGTTTTGCAATCTGATTTTGGTATAAAAGTCAAGTATGAGGTGCTTACTTCCCAAAGTTTTAAGGGTCTAATTTCGTTACACGTGTTCTGGTTCCTTTGTTTG
This sequence comes from Apamea epomidion, assembly GCA_947507525.1. Lineage (NCBI taxonomy): Eukaryota > Metazoa > Arthropoda > Insecta > Lepidoptera > Noctuidae > Apamea > Apamea epomidion. Next base: position 6,460,126 of record OX382238.1, on the reverse strand, counting down.
TCAGTCTAGAAAGTTTTATGCTAAAGTCGATCTTGGGATTTTCGCATACCTACCCACTCATTTTGTTTAAAGAACAAACTTGACCTTATCGAAATTAAATTGTAATTATTATTATTATTTGTAATTTTCAAAATTAATTGTTAAAGAAAGTCAGGTTTCGTTGACAAGTTTTCTGAAGATTTCAAATTAAACAATTCAAAAAAATATTAGCCCAGGTTGGCACGATCACATGTTTATCGCTACACAGATTTTTTCTCCCATTGGATTTTCAACGCTGTGCTTAGCGTCGAGAGTTGAAAATTCAACAATGAGTTTTTTGAGTCTAATAACTTCAAAAAAGACACAATCAAACACTTGTTCTGCCTGCAATTTTTTGTGAAACTGAAATATGTATTGGCTTGTACCGCTGCCCTTAAAACAAGTTATTTTAGTTAGCATCTTAGTAAGTATGCTGGTTTCAACACCTACCTATTTTTTCTTACCTAGCATAAGTCGAGTGATGATACAGATGATATTGTTATTACGAATTATCGTTTACAATACAAGCATAAAAATAACCGTTTTAGTCAAAATTCTTCGGTTCGGTTCGTAAAGTCTTTAAAACCAATAATAGAGTTTGGTTCTATAATCTTATTTTTGTTTTTAAAATTTATTTTCTTTGTATTACAAGTCCCTTGTAATTCTTTTTTTTTACATTCTGTATAGTACCTAGAATAAAATAAACCTACCTTTTTAGAATCGACATGGAGTTATTACGTCATCACTGACCCTGTATTAAAGTCGTGCCCTGAATATGAAGAGTGAAAACGAGAACAGTAATAAATAAACAAAAATAAATTATCCATTGTGCTATGAAAATAAATCTCATTGACAGAGGGCTTTGTGCGATTGTGCTGAGAACATTTTAAAATAGGTACCTTTCTCATAATCAGCTAATATTCCCGCTACTAGGACACAGGCCTCCTCTCTGTGAGAGGGAGTGGGCCTTGGTCCACCAAGCGGGCCAAGTGCGGGTTGGTGGATGTCACATCTTCGAATTTTTAGTTCTAGGACATGCCGGTTTCCTCAAGATGTTTTCCCCACACGCAATATGGGTTTTTCAACCAAAGTATTCACCGACTAAAAAGTCCGCGCTACCATTTGTCAAAAGTGACAATGTGAACGCGTTATTTGTCACAAATGTTCCGTTTGGTACACCTCTATTTTTTGCTCGACGAAATTGGAGGAGCAATATTTTTAAAGATTTTATATATTAAAATGCCAATATTAGCAAAGTATCTTATAATATGTCAATGCAGTTCTAAGTGGAGGTATTTTCCACATCATCGTCACTTTGTTTTAAAAGGGTTTTTACTACCAAAATTTTACTTTATTTTACAGTAAAACTTGTCGGTTTTGTTAATGTTTGGTTATAGACACGCTAAGGGCTGATTTTTCGAGCAAAAAGGAATAATTTTGAATTTTTGACACTGCTTCCAAAACAAAAATCTGTCGATTAAAAATCTGTACTTTTAAGGGAATAATTAAGTGTTTTTTTTTTTTTCTCTTTTCATGAAGCACGTATAACAAAATACTACACCACACAATAGCAAAGTGGGTCAGCTTTTAAAAGACCAGCACGTCGTTGTTTTAAATGAAAACGTTGGACCTAAGTTTTTATACTGCCATTAAACCCTGGTTTGAATAAAGATAAAAAATTCAAATGAAAATGTCACAACGTTTTGTTTAGGCTCACGCTAAATATTCATATCCAGCATTTTACGACTTATTTAAAAAAAAAATGACAGAATTAATTTAAAGGCAGCTGAATAAAGTATTTATTTTTCAGAGAATATTTTCGACAGTTGTTTGGCTCATGAAGTTTTGGTTTCAAATCATGTTGTGCAGAAATATAGGTTGTCACGAACTTTTGCAAGAACATACAATTTTTGGGAAGGTATCGTGGACAGCAAAATGGCCATGTGTGCGGCTGTATGAATATTTTTGTGGGTAAATTAGCCTCTTGTTTCAAGAGTCCCTGTTCGGAATAATGTAAAAGAAAAAAAAAAAGCTTGAGCTAGCTCTTTATCTTTTACATCACCTATTTTATTAAAACCTTTCGTGAATTGAGTGTATTGTACCTAATATTATTTTAATTACTTTACCCGGCTATGTTCATAATTTCATTGAAATATCCGAAAAAAACTTAAGACAATATTCAAGCGTCTAGGGTAATCTACTTCGTCTACAGTATTACCTTACTACAGGGTCCGCAAGACCGCCCTAAGACTTTCGTATTAATTTCACCCCAACCGCAACGTTGCAACAAAACCGTAATCCTTCGGTAGATTGAAAGCACTAATATGGCATCTCAAGGCGTCACGTTAAGAATTTCATATAACCAAGGAGGCAAGGAGTGGCGATCGTAATGAGATACCCATTTGTCTTATTAAGGCTTCACCAAAATGTTGAAGTAACGACGTTCTTAAGCCTTGTACATACTTGGAGAGACGTCGCGAGACATGTCTCCGTGGCCATGTTTGTTCCGAGACAACCGTCTACATTATCATCGTGATATCTCAGGAAGAAGGGTCGGTGCAACATTTATTTTTCTTCCATACTTCCTATTAGTCGTCATCTCGGTAGTTACCCCCTTTATAGCCATAACATCTTTCACACACTCCATGCATAATTTTTTTTGGTCTTAGTCTTATATGAAAACTTTCCTCACGACATTTTCATCATTTCTTCGTATCACATGCCCGTATATTGCTGAACACGTCTGTGGCTCACAAGTCACGCGACAATGACCAAATTTGCGTTTCGATATAATATGTCCCGAAACAATGTTAGACTTTATCTGACTGTGTCTCGATACAATGTCGCGAGGCAATTGTCGCCTAGTGCGTACAAGGCTTTATGAAACTCTGGCACGAACTCGGCGAAGCGGGTGAAAGCATCAATTTTCTACTAGGTCCTGATTTTCAAGCTGAGCCACCGGTAATGAGCCGTTTGGAGAATTTCACAAAGGAATCGTGAATGTGGTTTTGAAGGTGATGGTAATGTTAGCAGTATTTTATGAAAAGGTTTATCAAGTTGACGGTGAATGTATTTGGCTCTGAGATATTTTGGAGGGTTGAAAGAGAGCCGTGGTGTCGAGGACGGTGGAACCTTGTGAGTTGACTAAGTCTGATGATTGCAAATGAGGCTCACTTCGTTACGTAACTCACTCAAGAAAGTTATTTTTTATCCTACCGAACACTCGAACATAATACTATCATGTTCAATACATCGGTTCACTTTCCGTTTTATGTTTTACAACCATTGTTATGGAATCGTAACATTATGAGCGTTTTATACCTCAACAGGGTATAAAGTCTATTTTACGATTGGAAGTAAACTGAAAATTGCGGTCCTTATACGAAGTCATAATATCATAGCTCCATAAAATATTGTATAATTGCAAACCATGATTTTGAAAATGACGAGTAAGGGATGGGATTACTTTGGGAAAAGTAACAGCAGCGTTATGTTTTATAGTCGATTTCATAATAAAAAATACTTGTTTGTTATACCATTTCATCTTTTTGTATACACGTGTTTCAGTGACAAATAAACCAAATTTTCTTCCTTCCTGTTTTGTTTACCAAGAGTCCTCTCATGTGAACACAAAAATTAATGAGCTTTTATTTCGACTCTAGGGAAGTAAAGATTACACCTCGTAGTGTAATCGATATGATGGGTACACAGGATTTCAGTTGAAAATTTTTAATTAAAATCAAACGCGGCTAAAACACAAGGTCAACGCGGAATCCAAGCCGTCACAGGAGACCCTTATCCATCTAAAACAATTTACATCAATAAACATTCACCCATACAACCCAACGTCTTTACACGAAAGGAAACATAAATGTGAAACGTTTATATTTCTCTAGATAAACCTATAAAAGTATAAAGGCTGCTCCTATAAAAACTGTCAGCAAAAACATATCGACATCTGAGATCACACGGGAATTCGGGTTGATGTATCGTGCTCTGGCGTACGTACTTACAACTTACATACCTACGTATCTAAATATATAGAATATATGTATTTTTTTGTACTTTGCATAACAGCCATCAACTGTTTTGGCAGTATGTCCTTCGTCAAGCAAGTTTATTTGGGAAGTCGGTGAAGGGCAGAAATTTTATGTCAAAATGCCTTCGCCAAATTTATCAAGTAGGAGTAAAGTAACTTGACATTTGTCGTTCAAACTATATAATACGTAATTGCGTAACACATTTACAGTAGATTAATGGCTTTCATTTTGACAGTTCAACATTAACTGCGTCATTTATGTTGTTGGAGCAGACAATTTTTTCGAACGTATGAAGAAATGGATTAGCTATAGCCTTCAAAATTTCGGATTGTGTTTGACAGTGTGTTACGCAATTACCCCGCAGTAGCTTTGTTTTATTAGAGTGTTCTCATCTGTGTTAGTTGTCATATAGACATCTCTTTCTTAACGTGCTATCTCGCTCTTCCCTTTTGCACGTCCATCATTGCATAGTTCACGTGTGCCGCTCTTGTATTTTACTGCTTTCAATATACAAATCTTATTTTATCTGAAAACCTGGTTTAATTAAACACAGATAGACAGATTGTGAAGGAGAGGATTTCCTTTCTACAAAGGAACGTTTTAATTATGTTACGTTACGTGCCTATTTTAAGATTGATAAATTCAGATGAAACGGAAACAGACGTTTTCGCTTCTCTAAAGCCGGATTTACACAACGAGACTAGTTGTGTTAACTTAGTTATTCATTGATGGTTTCACGGGTAAATTATTTAACTATTTACACGGGAAACTATCAATGTATAACCAAGTTTGCGCAACTAGTCGGTCTCACATTACTAACGGTCTTACATTTCTGGATTTGAGAGCCAGAAATAAAACTGAAAAATCAGCATAATTTTCTACCAAAACCTCGATCGTCTGATAAATGTTCTGCCATATTATAAACATGTTAAATTCAAAGTCAGAACGGTGCCTGCGACAATGTTTTAACAAAAAGCAAAATGTAAACGTCTCGTCTTTTAAAACTTCGTTACCGAAAAGTTTTTTCATTAGAGCTTGTCAATTTAACGGCAATCGACACCAGTTGCCGACAAACACCTGATCCGATGAGGTTTCGATAAATAAAATATATTTGCATATTTTAATAGAATTCCTACAATTTTCTACGTAAAAGGTTGCAGCACGTTAGATCATGCAAAATGCACGCTTTAACTCAGCGAATCCAATATTTATTTTGCGTTGCTCAAATATTATTTCAGAAATCCGGTGTATGGAATAAAGGCAATCAGTTCTGTGTGAGGTTTTATGTAAACTGAATTGGTTGCGGTATGATGGTACATTTAATTATCAATTAGGCACCCACACTGAGTTATGAGTTGCCAAAAACTTGATGATATTTTCATAGATTTCTACACTTGAATGTTGTTCACATTCAGAACTTCCACAAATAATGAGGTGTTCCACTCATAGCACTGATTTCAACCGTACTTGCCCGAAAAGCATCTGAGCACTTCCACTAACTGCACTGAAACAACATTTTTAACTTTGGCAGTTGTCTTTAACTTCGTAATTGTTTTTATTTTGTTGATTTGGTCTTGCCAAGATCAGGAAATCAGGGAGAAGGACCTTTAACCATGACAGGAAACAAGCTAAAAGTCAAACATACCGGAACTTACACAATAAACTCTAACTACATTCAAAATACCGGGCCACCTAGTACAGAAGCAGTAACTTACCTACACAAATAAATTTATAGCGCCTATATTGGTTACTTAATCACCGCATACGCAACCATAAATGGGAGTTATGAACGTTTTTATGAACCCTAAGAATAACTCTATTCGAATTGGAACGGGCAAGGAACTCTAGTATGTAATGAACCATTTAGATCTAACTCATAGCTTTTTATTGGGAGTAATATCGAGTAGAAGGCAAAGCACTAAAAGATTGGACGATGTTTCTACGACAGTAAAAACTTTTTGCAGCAAACTTTACGAAAACATACATTTATAAACTCATGCATTCTTCAAAGTCAAAGTCAAAGTCAAATCATTTATTTCAAATAGGCACATAAAAGGCACTTTTGAACGTCAAAAATAAAATTAGAATAAAATTGATTCTAGTCGCCCCTTCCAAAAGGTAGTTTTCGTATGGAGAAGAATGGGCAAGAAACTCCACCGTTACTCTTTTAAAATGTTTTACAATATATTGCATACATTATTTATATAATTATATGTGAAGACGATGCACCCAAAAATAAACTTACTATACCACAATAGGTAAAAGAATTAAAATGGATAAATGTAACCATGACATATAGATCAACTATGTGATAGATACATGGTGCTCACATATTCACAAACATTCCAAACGTAGACGATTTTCATAAATAAATAAGGAGTAATAAGTCCGGGTGTGACCCCAAGTAATTACAGAATGTAAATCAATGAAAAAAAAAAAAAAAAAAAAAATTATACAATTACATTAGCAACCAGTTTGATTTTGTCTAGACTCTAGAGATTGTCCTATGGAGCAAGACCAGCATGTTTCCAAGCATTCTTATCTTGGATATAATCCTCTAATTTGTAATATCCTTGCTTACAAAGTGTAATTTTAATATAAGTTTTAAATTTTCTTTCATTTAATTGCAATATTTCACAAGGTATTTTGTTGTAACATTTAACACAGTACCCCATAAAAGATGTATGAACTTTAGATAATCTGAAAAAAGGTTGATCTAATTTATCTTTATTTCTAGTATTAAAATTATGTCTATCACTTATTTTATTAAAAAGATGTTGATTTTTTCTTACATACATAATATTTTCATAAATGAATTGGCAAGGTACCGTCATAATATTAATCCTTTTAAATAGTTCCCTAAGAGATTCGCGGCGACGTAGATTGTAAATGGCTCTGAGAGCTCTCTTTTGCAAAATAAAAATGGATTCAATGTCAGCAGCCCGACCCCACAGTAAAATGCCATATGACATAATACTGTGGAAGTAACTAAAATAGACCAAGCGCGCGGTTTCTTCGTCTGTTAATTGTCTTATCTTTCTAACAGCATATGCGGCCGAGCTTAGCCGCCCCGCAATAGATGTTATATGAGGTCCCCATTGTAATTTCTCGTCTAGCGTGATTCCTAGGAAAACTGTCTGATTAACAAATTCTAATTTTTGGCCATTCAATACGATGTCACATTCGCTACTTCTAACATTAGGTAATTTAAATCTAATGCATTTTGTTTTTTTTTCATTAAGTACTAAATTATTAACCGTAAACCATCTTCCCATGGGGGTAGGCAGAAATTACAGAATCCCACCTGCTAGGATCGTTTACGATCATACATTTGATCATACGCGCACACTGGTTGAGGGTACTATGCACCTGACCGCAAAGTTTACGAAAACATTGAATTAAAAATTTCAGCTCAATCGGTTGAAGTTAACTGCTTCAAAATTGAGTTGCAAGAGTCCACCCGAACAAACATAGTTACATCGCAAGTTAAATAAAAACTTGTAAATAAAAATGTGAAGTAATTTTATCTTTAAAAAGAGTTTTCAAGATTTCGGACGAGATTCAGCAAGGTGATAAATTATTTAATTTTATAGCCACGCCAACTTACAAAGGGAACAATATTCTGCTACTGCTGATAACAATTAAATGTTTTTAAGTGCCTCGTTATTCATCATTATCATTCCCAGTTTAAAATTATATAGGTACACATTAAATTATTCGAATAATTTAACTAATAAATAAACCACTGCAAATAATTACTTAAGATTCTAAATCACTGATTCTTTGTGCCTGAAAGCATCGCAAATTATACTATTGTTTTGCTGAATAAATTTCTAAATGTGCATCTAGACCGGTTTTCACAGAACAGATTTATATTATGAAATTTTGACCGTTTTGTGCTTATTGTCAACAGTAAAACGCTTTAATGTGAGTTGATGATGATGAAATTAAATACGCTTTGATGGAAATCAGAATTTTATCGACTACACAGGGTGGCAGGGACATCGACGCGCAACCTGTTACAATGGATTCCTCATGGAACCTCATTCCGTTGAAATTTTTCGTCGGTTATAAAAAAAATAACTCTTCCATACATTTCGGCCACGTAGATATTGCATTTTTCTATGAAACAGCAGACTTTTTTTGATAACCCCCCGAAATGTTTCTACGCTAGGGGGTCTCGCGTCCGGCCCTGGTGCAAGCCATGGTGTATGTACCAGGGCAGCGGTAACCCTTTCGGACGATCCCGCTACCCCGGCAGGCTTCGGCCCTGTCGGGCCCCGTCAACTATGCTGACATCTCTTTGAGGCGCACGTGGAATACATACGCGCCGTCCGGCACGGGCCTGGTCCTGATCGGACGGAGAGCTACCCATTGCTCTCCGCCCGCAGGCCCGCGCCTTCGGTGGCCGGCGAGAGGCCGGGGCGAGAGGGAGTGGGAGGCGGTCACCTCCTTCTGCGAAGCAGTCATGCTAGCGAAGGAGGTGGCAGGATGGGCGAGAGAGAGATCCTCACGCCTCAGCCGCCGAGGGAGACGCTCCGGGCGTCGGGAGCCGCGTGAAGACTCCCGGCCACCGAAGGCGCGGGCCTGCGGGCGGAGAGCAATGGGTAGCTCTCCGTCCGATCAGGACCAGGCCCGTGCCGGACGGCGCGTATGTATTCCACGTGCGCCTCAAAGAGATGTCAGCATAGTTGACGGGGCCCGACAGGGCCGAAGCCTGCCGGGGTAGCGGGATCGTCCGAAAGGGTTACCGCTGCCCTGGTACATAAAGGGCTAAGGAAGGAACACGGGTGGGTTTTAGTCAGTAAGAGTCTGACACTCCCTTCTGCTCCACCCAGAGCGGGAGGGGTCATTTGATAATTTTCCATCCTCAAAAAAAAAAAAAAGGGTGGTCTAAAATCATGTGCTGAATTCATGGTTACAGTTTGCGCGTCGATGTCCCTGCCAACATATAACTATTAACTATTGTTATGAACTTACAGATGTAGGTAACTAAGGTAATGAAATCAGACACTGGCTAATGAATACATTACGTGAACGAGGGACATTCTTCAAGGGATTGTAGTGGTGGGGGATGGTAGAATTGGTTAATTTTTCTGAGTAAGTACATTCCCTTAAAGAATGCCCTTTGTAAGTATAACCTAACACACTGCATTAATGTGACAAAAAAATTAAGCAAATATGTTCTTCCCTTATTCTTGTGAAGCACAATATGACGAGTGTCTTAAGCAGAGCCAGGCTAAAACAATTCTGGTAAGTAAAATGGCTGCACATTGTGATGATAATAAACTTGTACATGCTGACAAAGAGACAGGAAGCAACACATCGTAAACTTTAAAGGCTAATGTTCAAGAAGCAGCCACTTGATGTGATGCTAATTAACTATCTTCCTTAAAATTAGGCTCAATTTATACTGCCGCGGAACGGAGTGGAAGCGAGTTTTGGTAGCGATATTATACATAGCAAAACAAACTTTATGTCAATTGTCTAACGTACAAACTAGATACGAGCTTATTACTGCCGGCATTCCCGAGAATGCGCGATAATTCTCCAGAAGATGCGCGACCTGTGCATATGTGTGTATCTAATTTGTGCGTAACACTTTTGACATAAAGTTCATTATGCTTTGTACAAAAAAAAGCGCTTCCACTCCGTTCCACAGCAGTGTGAATTGAGCCTTAAGCTGTGCTTACACGGACCAATTTCTCAGCGATCAATATCAGTCAGCCTAGCCTTTAACCAACTACGTTGGTGTCGGCTTCCACCACTTTTTCAGCAATCATACACAGCCCAATTGCTGGAGGTTGGTAAAATAAGTAGAACAATCTTTTTTTATTGTCATAAATATTGTCTAAGCTGTTTCGGCAATTTTTGTTCATACGACACTACCGTTTAGAAATTCTATTTTCTTGTAAATGTCGACGTTCAAAAGTGCCTTTTATTGACCACTGACCTACTTTTATTAAATTATTTGACTTAGTCTTAGCCATATTGCTCCGTATCGTTCCAATGGTGGTAACACCTTTAGCAACAATTGCCACAATTTCGGAATTGCCGTAAATTGATCGGTATTATCATGACGTCATACTTACAACAACCCCAAAAGTGTATGTGAGCGCACCTTTATATTTAATTTAAATGAAAGTTTAGCGTGCATTAATTACAGCTCGAGAGAATGCAGTATAAACTCAAAAATAACTGGATCTATTTAATTCTGTTGAGTCAGAAGAAAGTTATGCTTCAGAAAAGTTAGACATTTTCATAGTTGTTTTATAGCGTGGTTATTAAATCGAGATTCCCAAGTGGATCATTTGCATTCAATGCTAAACAGCTTATGAAGCTCTCTGTCTCTGTCTACTACAGTGTGAGACGAACAGTTAGGAAAAGAGAAAGATATATTATGTCAAATCCAGGTAAATTGGATTGTGATCAGACATACTTAACGCTAGTGTCAGATATACAGTCGTGGGCGCAGAATTGGGTTACGGGTAAACGAGAGAAATAGCTCCTTTAAGATCCAAATATACTTTTATTATTTTACGTAGTTTCTATTAAAAGCAAAAACAAATCTGTTTCCAGCAGTGGGAAGACCTATTCTAATAATAGAACTATCGGAGCAAAACCCTAAGATCACAAAGTGAATTTGTGTAACTTCATCAACTAGTACAAACCTTAGTAACTCTGCCTCGTACTTAGTATTGTGTAACCTGTCAATGTTTAGAGGAATGTTGTAACTTTCTTAGGAGTATGAAACGTTTGAATTACAAAGCTATCACACAAGTTTCCTCTATCGTGGGAATTGGAATTACCTGCTTAATTTGTTCATTGATATGTTTTTGCTAAAGTGAATTAGGATGTTATCGTGTATAGTAACGAAGCATTTATACGGTGTCTTGTAAACAGGCTTCGCTGATATAATTATGTACGAGTCATAATCAGACTGTATTGTTCCCACTGCTGGGACAGAGGCCTCCTCTCTTAGTGAGGGAGTGGGCTGTAATCTACCACGCTGGTCCAGCGCGGATTGGTAGATGTCAGATGTCTTCGAATTTTTGGTTCTAGGACATGCCGGTTTCCTAACGATGTTTTCCTTCACCGTTTTGAGAGCAGTGGTGATGTACCAGTGTATCAATGGATATATGTATATAACTTGATATTTTATTGTCTAATTATTTTTTGCTTTTATAATAAAAACGTCAAATAATCAAACACAAACTATCATTCTACATTTAAACCACTTACAAAATGAAAATCGTATCTTCATTTATACAGGATATATTCCATATGCATTTTGATATTTATTATAAATATTGATTTTTTACGAACCCTGCTTGTGCAATGAACAATGTCCAATAAATCACATCGGAATTATTTCAATAGCATTTTAATGTAAGACCCATAAATACTAATAACGACTGATTATTGTGCGTACAGTGTATGTATGTTGTAAGCAGTTAAAACTACATACATGTCATAAGCTTTGAAATGTGAATCACTAGCCTCATAAAGTGCCTAAATTATAATGAGTTAATGTAACTTAGGATAAGTGTATTTCGTTTATTACGACTTCCTATTATTATATATAGAGGCCCCACGGTTTCACCCGCATAAGTTTCGATCCCGTGGGAATATCGGTATAAAAAGTATCCCATGTGTTAATCCAGGGTTATAAACCATCTGTGTCCCAAATTTCATCCAAATCGGTTCAGTAGTTTGCGTGAAAGACTAACAAACATCCATCCATCCATCATGGATTGATGGATCCATACAAACTTTCACGTTTATAGTATTAGTAGTACCTATAGTAGATTATCGACATTGACATCAGAAACCAAGAAACAAACAAAGCCCATACTACTAACACACACTCACACACACCCCCACACATACAAACACAAATAGTACTAATTACTATTACGCTCTCAACATAAATCAAGTAATTACGTAGATACAATAATCTGTATTAATCTAAATCACATCGACGAAACAGTGCGCGATCTGTCACAATTCCATACGTCGGCCAGAAATCATCCTGTCGCGAATGTTCACTGCTACAACGTCAACGGTCTGTATTGACGTTACACCGAACTGTAAACGTCACAGCTGGATGTTACTAACATGACGTCACGTTATACGTGACAGAAATCAGAGGCTTTTCCTGAAACTACCTCGTTTTGATTGACATGGATATCCTAAACGGTGAAATGGATATTGTGGATCAGGTTACTGATTGCTGGGGGCTAGGGTATGGTACAGACCATCAAACTGAACAACTTTCTCCATAGGACCAACGTCGTAATCACGAAAAAAAAATATTTTGTAGTGTGTCATGTATTTTATAAGCTATGTATTTTTGTGGTATATGTGGTATTTATTTATAAAGTATATATAAATAAATAAATATAGTTGTATGGTACAGCTGATCACTTTTTCTCGATTTGACCCTTAAGTTTGACCACACCTTTCTGATACATGCAATATTTTGTCCAAGTATAGATGTAGCATCTTGAGTTATCCTTGATGAAATTGTACATGATAATCGTATATTATGATGCCGTCCATTCTACCTCTCATCTTATTATTTACCTACATCTACTCTACCTCTGTATATCTTTAGTCGCCTTGTTTCGATATTATAATAATCGCCTACCGTAGAACAATTTCTATGAAAACTTCATGAAAGTTGCTCTAACAGAATCGCGTCACATCGTCGCGTCGTGCCTGTCTGCGGGAGCCTTTAGGAACATCTGTTTGACTCCAGAGGGGTAATTCCCGTAATTTTAAGATCGTTCACAGTCTGATCTCAGTCTCAATCTGTCAAAAATTGATCTAATTTTCCTACATTTTTGACAAGCTTTTGACATTGAATGTCGCCGAGATGAGACTGTGACTAGATTTTGAACGTTTTAAATTACGAGAAATGGGCTTCGGTTTATGTCCCCTTCTGTCAACTACTTTGACCATTCGACGATTGTGATTTGTCAACCACAAATACGGCGTGTTTTGTGTTTACTCAGCGTCAAACGTTTGGTACGCCTACATATCTGGCATTTTGTTCGGTTCTAGGAACTTCTGCAGTGATGGGTAAACTCAAATACCTATTCATTGAAAAGCGCATACCGAAAACGAGTCAAACAACAACAAAGCTAGATTAATAATATTCATTTTTGTCTTCGAATTTTTGGTTCTAAGACATATTGGTTTTGTGAGGAATTATTACATCACCACTGCTCTCAAGCAGTGGTGATGAAATAATTTACGCAAAGTAAAACGCCTGTCTGGGTTCGAACCTACGACCTACAACTTGTAAGTCAGGGGCGATACCAATAGGCCACCTCTTTCCTTCACTTTAAGATACTACTTATAGTCTCTGACTTATAAGACGGCTTAACAAGTTGCTAGCCCACAAAAGAGATACGGTAACAAAGTCCCCCTTTAAGTGTAAATCTTGAAAACTACTGAAGCGATTTTAATGGTCCGTTTATCGCTGAAGTTCGTTTTTTACGGCGGGTTCAAAGTTGACAAAATAACCTTGTGATAACTTGTGTAACAAGTAGGATCTGTGTTTGCGAAAATGTATGAATCTGTTACTTCAGAAAGACTGATGACCTACATAAAATCAAGTTCGAAGATTTTTTTTAAGGTCTCTGCACACAGCGGGCGGGGCGGGGCGGGACGGGACGGCGACGCGACGCTGAGCAGTCTTAATGTACCAGATATTACGGACGACGCCACACAGAGTCGCTCCGCTCGACGCGACGGTACCGTCGCGCCCCGCCGCCGCCGCGCCGAGCGGGCAATAGAAGTCAGAAGCGGCGGGGTGGGGCGTGCCGCGACGCGAGCGCGTTTTTTATTTATTTCATGCACCCATTTCCGTTTATGTTGTTTTTTCTTAGCTAGCGCAATATTAGCAATAGCGTTTCCATGTCTGGATCGCTCAACATGTATTTTGATGAAAGAAAGGCGCGGCGGGACGGAACGTGATCGCGCCCGCAGTGTGAACACTACCGCCGCGTCGCCGTCCCGTCCCGCCCCGCCCCGCCCGCTGTGTGCATATACCTTTAATTCTAGAATTGTAGTATCTTTCCAATGACATGAAAACGTACCAAACTTAGTTCCATTCGCTGTAGATAAGACCTATAGATAGGATAAGTAATTTATATCTATCTCAACTTATCATCTGCCTAGCGTTTTCCCAACTATGTTGGAGTCGGCTTCCAGTCTAACCGGATGCAGCTGAGTACCAGCATTTTATATGAAGCGACTACCTATCTGACCCTTACAACTTAGCTACTGGGTAACACGAATTAAAACGATATCCTTCAGCAAGACTGGTTGCCAGACTTTTGGGCTTCTGACTACTAGCAACGATTGCCAAAGATCTACAAATGACGCCGGGACCAACTGCTTAACGTACTTTCCAAGGCATGGAGGGGTCTTGGCATGTAATGGGTGGTCACCCATCCACGGACCGACCTCGGCAAGCGTTGCTTAACTTTGAAGATCAACGCGCGGCTGTTATTATTTAGCCACGAGACCCTCTTCGATCTCAACCTCTTAACTATCTGTATCTTCTGCTATATTTTTAACTTAGGGTTAACATCCTAAATTTATAAACCGTGTAATAAATAAACTAAGTAATTCAATATTAGTTATGAGTTACAGAAAAATAACCCAAAAATATGTTGTGACTATAATTTATGACGATTAACTAGACCGCACAATTTTATGGGAAGCAATAAATTAGGAGATCACATCTGTATAGACTATGGAAATGAGAGAAAAAAAAAACAGAATACATTTGCTTATTTTTACGTACCATACGAAATAAGGCAGTATTAGATAGTATAAAAGACACTGAACTGAAGTACGCTGAAAGTCAGGAAGAAATGTTACACGATACGGATACAACTATTGTGTGGAAATAATCGTTTGTACAAATATTATCTGAAAGCTATTAATTAATCCTGAGATACATGACTCACATGTGGGGCTCATGGCTAAATAATACAGGTAAGGGTCGATCTTCGGGTTAAGCAACGCTTGTCGAGCTCGGTCTGTGGATGGGTGACCCCCCTCTGATCAAAGGAAAGCACGTGATGCAGTTGGCTCCGGCTGTCATTCTTCTTTGACAGTCGTTACGGCTGGCTAGTCAGAAGCCCGAAAGTTTGACAATCAGTCTTACTGAATATCGAGTTACCCAGTGACTGGGTTGTGGAGGTCAGATAGGCAGTCGCTCCATGTAAAATACTGGTATTCAGCTGCATCCAAACGCCCTAAACATCCCACTCCATTAATGAAAGACCATTTTAATTTACAAGAATGCGATACTGACAAATAGAACAAATCCTTTTAGAGAAAGCACTATGGAGGTATTCGGAAAGAGATGTAAAGCAATTCTACTGAAGGAACATCTAAAATGGTTCATAATAGTGCACTTTAGTGCCAGATATGAGGTTGTATATTCAAATAACTAGATGATACAACAAAACAATGAAACTACTAACATTCGTCGTTAGGATTTTTATTGAGATTTTCACTTAGAAAGAATATTAGACGATTGTTTCGAACTATGTACATACATGAGATAAAGATATGTAGTTTAAATGTGAGTAATGCCAGAAGCCTGACGGTGAGGTCAAAGAAAACTAAATTATAATAGGTACATAATCAGCCTATAATGTTCCCACTGTTGGGACAAAGGCCTCCACTCTTCGAAAGGGAGTGGGCTGTAATCTAACACGCGAGCCCAGTGCGGGTTGGTAGAATGCACATAATTCAAGTTTTTGGTTCTAGGACATGCCGGTTTTCTCACGATGTTTTCCTACACCGTTTTGAGAGCAGTGGTGATGAAATTTATATAATCAAGCGCTTTACTTTATGTATATCATAAAGTAAAGCGCTTGAATAATTGATGAATTAACTAAGAATAATAGTATACTTAAAGAAGTCTTTAAGGTGATAATAATGTTAATGTCAAGCTGTCAGCTCATTTCTTATCTGCGGTTGCAACAAATAACAAAGATGTAAAACTCAAATTAGGGTTTCTCAAGTTTTATGACTTAATGCTGACAAACAGCCGTTTTAATGTTACTTCTAGGACAGCGGAAACTTTTACAATGCAGCTAGAAATTCAAATGAATAATTTATTCATTAATTTCAGACGTCCACCGCCACTTTGACCAGTCTGATTTGATCACGTAACGAAAGGCCAAAAATTAATAAGGATAAACATAATTTTGTTTATAATAAAAACCCTGGAGAAAGTATAAAATGAAAAGTAAAATCTTGAAATAAGAAATTGAAAACGAAAATGAAAGGAGAACTCATAATGTATTTATAGAACTAGCGCTTTAGAAATACGCACGATTTGAAATTATTTTTGCATTTGATAGCCCAATTCTTGAGGAAGTCTATAGGTTTTTTTTACATCACGTTAAGACTTATTAAAATGAAGACTTATTATAAACACAATACAATTTCGATCTTTATTACAATAATATTTATATTTTATTAAGTGATTCATGTTTACTAATTCAAATATTAATAAATAAGCCTACATTTTATAATAGAAATATTTGTACGCCATAGTATGGCAGGATATGCTGAAACCAAAATTGTAACATCTATTGTACCATATTCTGACAAATAAACATTTTTGATTTTGATTTTGACCCTTGGGAAGCGAACGAAAAGAAAAAGTCAGAAAGAACGCTTAGCGAAAACGAAGTAATAACGCGGACAGGCGATGCGATGCGACGAGGTGGGTCAAATATTTCACGCGAACCAAGTTTAGTCTAGTGTGGATCCAAAAATAGATATTTTTAGTGCGACCTTCATCACAAAATGATCCCTTAACAAAAGAGGTCAAAACTGAAGATCAGATCGAACGATTTAGGCTTTCTAACTTTATAGACATCAAATAATGGAAGTATGTGAGAATTTTTGGGGTTACACGACACGTACACAAATTGTGTCAACGGAACCCTATTACAAAGGCTGCGCTACCGGTCGAGCGTTGCCAGAAGGTTACCTTTGTAACCTTTTAGGTGATTTTCTACTCCTTCAGGTTACTTCTAGGTTACACGACTCGAAAGTTTACTTTTAGGTGATTTTGCGGAATTTGTAGAATTAATTTTTAATTTCTTACGTGAAACCAACCTGAAACGGAACGCAATGTTGGCCAACGCAAACGGCAAAACTCCGTTCGTAGGCAGTGAGTGAAACTCTTATAAACAAGTCTTTCTCTCTCGCATTAATGATGTATAATAAACCTTCATAAAATGACCAAAGCGTCTCGGTTACTCACTCGTTCAAGCGGATGGATTCGTTCTTTTTCGTGTTGAGTTTAATTTCAGGCGTTTAAAAATAATAGCTGACAAATGCAACTTAACATGGAAAACATTACTAAATTATCGACATTTCTGTAAGTTAATACTACCAACATCTGACTATCAACTTTTAATCTTACTGCTGGAAAAACAAATGAAAGGTTATTTTTCAAACTAAAAGGTTACTTTTTTATCCATTTGAGGTAACTTTTGACAAGACCCGGCTGGCAACACCGTCCGTCCGTCCGTCCCTAGACGGACGGTCCCACGGACAGCGCGACACACAGACGTCTGTCACCGGGCTGTATCTTTTCAACCGTACTACTTACTACGTATAGATATACACTAGAAAGATTTACAGCGTTAAAAAATAAAATAATCATCTGCCTAGCCTTTTCCCAACTATGTTGGGGTCGACTTCCAGTCTAACCGTATTGCTGAATACCACTATTTTACCTTTAAAAAATAAAATAGAGTTAATAATTAAAGGACCTCCCCATAAAATAAACGTGATTTTTTTCGGTGGTTTTTGCTCGTTACTTAAGTTTTTTTTAACTATGTTGTGTTAAGCGGTGGTACAGAACCCTTCGTTTGCGAGTCCGACTAGCACTTGGCCGCTTTTTTTACCCATTTCAACCCACACGCACATACTTATTCACTAAAAGCTTTTGTACCCGGCAAATGTTCACCGACCCGATACATACTCGTAAAATGTATTTGACATCCGAAGATGGGATCAATTGACTCAAATATTCCTTGTCCTTCCCAAAGAATCGTTTGAATATCTTTAGTGCTGAATAAAATAGAACTTTCCAAAACAAGCGAAGGTAACGTTTTGTTACGCAAAACTCTTGTCCGCTGTTCGAAATGAAAATATTCCGAAATGTCATGTTAACTTTGCAATTTAGCTTGGTCAAATGTTAGCTTGGAAGCTAAATTGGTAAACTGGAAATTGACTTGGGGCCAATATGTGTGTATAATGTGTATCGCAAGCCGTTTGCTAATACCGGTAACTGAATATTCATTACGACTTATAGTACGATCGGCAACAAAATACACAACAGGTACCAATTACTTAACGTTAAAATATAAGGCGCGTTAAGAAGCAAATTTTTAGGTAATTGACATTGATCTATAATATAAAATTACACTGGACTAAATATACTATAGGAAATGACAGTTGTTTTTTATGGCGATTCAAAGCGCCCCGATCGAGCATCTTAGGAACTAAACTTGACACATTGCCCCAAATGGCCGTCGTTTTGTTTTGGTACGTGTTTGATGATTTAGGGCTAAATCGTGGAATAAGACCTTTTTGTGTATACTACGAGATGTTTAGAACATTTTTATCCTGAGAATATGCGCATCTTATAAAACTCGCTATATAAAATATTAGTTCCACGGACGCTCACGTTGCTGTCAGCGCCAAAATGGCGAAAATCAAATGTCTTAATTTTTTCATCGATAGTATGAAGTCCAGCGTACTTGTTTCTTAAAGGTCAGTGGTAATTGACAATAGCGCATCGAATTCTGATTCGTAACAAATAAGGTTCAAAACAGCAATGCGTTTGATGTTAATTGAATCGATTGACCACTAAAAAAAACTGCAAATTATTTAAATAAAAATATAATATCTTTTCCTAACTAAAACTAAAATATTGCGTCGAAATATTCCTCCACATCGCTGTCGACTGGTAATGTACCCATGAGACTGGCGGCATTGCCACGTTGTATGGCAATGTTTAGCCTCTGGCCAAGGTAAAAGCCAGCCCTTGGGTCACGGGAAGTGTCAACCAGCCGTTTAGATAGTTCATTGAACAAACAATGCCCAAAGCACTTGGACCACGGCCCCAGGGTTTCAACCCCAAACGGCTCGAAAATATGATTTCCGACAAGTTTTTTATATTTTCGCCACTTAAGGTTTTCGCAGCCGCAGCAGCAGCGCCAGCACAGCACGCCGAGCCAGGAAGATGGGATGGCGCAAGAGTATCGACGCACGTTGCGTCCCACACTAAAGGCCTACCCACCTTTCATGGAACTAAAGACATGCCGTCCGGGCTCTTGGGTTCTAATACAGCTGGACCGCCGACGGTGACAAGAGTTCGTCGAATGATGTCATTAATGTTCGCGTGCCGCTCTAAGCGACCCGCACTTCGGCTACAAGACAGGCCGTGCTGTCCGAGGCTGTTGATATCTACGCCACAGTGACAGCAATGAGCAGAACAGCAAGGAGCTGCTAGTCGCAGGGAAGCAGCGAGGCGGAAGTAGTGTCGTCGAACAAAGTGCCTATGTTCGACGAAGGTAGTGCATGAAGCCAAAGACCCGACTCCCACTTACCCACAGGCAGCAGGCGCGCACGCTCCGCATCAGTAGCAGGCGAGTCAAGTAAATTGTTCTGCACTACTCTGCAGAGCGGCTCATCCTACCACCTCTGGGAAGATGGATTGTCGGGTGGATCTGTATTCGGGCAAGTGAGTCTCCAGGCATCTATAGCCTCGGAGAAGCACGGCACACCGGAATTAATCAGTGAGGGGCTAGGATTTTCCTGATTAATTTATCAGTGCCGTAGACCGAGGATATGAAAGCCGGTAAACTAATACTAGAAATTTTGCGGACGCCGAGGCCCCCCTTAAGAATGGGAAGAGTAGCTTGTGCCCAAGCTCGGTCGTCCATGGCCACATTTATTTAGTATTAGAAGTTTGTAAATATTATGTTTATAATTAAAAAATTAATGCACGGTTCAGTGGAATATTTGTTACGTGTTTCTTTAGTTGATTGAATTCTCTTTATTATTATTACCTACATAAAATATGATAGTCAACGCAAAAAATTTTGAGAATTATGCGACGAAATATATTTTTTTAGGTCTGTTTTACGATTTTTTTATCATAATATTTTTTAATTATTATGGAATATTTTTTAATAAGTCTTTTCTTTGACCATACACTTAATTTTTTACTGGCCTGTAATATGAACTAATACGCCTAAATGTGCGACAAAAAACTGAGCGTTTTACGGTGTTTACCTTTCTGAGCAGAGCAATTAATCAAAATTATTTTATTTAAACTTTCCTTTGATGGACTACTTAGAGGGTTATTGCACTAAGCTGCTTTGCTTAGCGATTGATGTTGCTAACTGTACCTATATTCTACGTTTTAATAGAATATGAATTTATGAAAACCCGTAAATAATTAATGATTTGATTACCTATCATAGTCTCTAGAGCTTCAAATTCGCTTAATTTTGCATTTGCTAATACAATATTAGAGTTGCTTAAATTAGCATGATTATCATTAAGACCAAAGGTTGTCTTTAAAAGATCGCTCTTAGCGATAAGACCGTCCATTGTGTCACCCCTTGTAAGATTTCTACATTTATATTATCTACTAGCTGCGCCCCGCGGTTTCACCTGCATAAGTTTCGATCCCGTGGGAATATCGGTATAAAAAGTAACCTATATGTTAATCCTGGTTATGAACCATCTCTGTGCCAAATTTCATCCGAATCCGTTCTGCAGTTTTTGCGTGAAAGAGTAACAAACATCCATCCATCCATCCATCTATCCATCCATACAAATTTTCGCGTTTATAATAGTAGTGTTCTGTTAAATCCTTTAGCAGAATCTTTAGCTTCATTTAAATGAAGTTTCGTATCGACATGAGCATCAGTAAATACTTTAACCAATAAACTGTACTTTCCGTCGAAGCCTCAATCAATCAATCATGTTTAATTTAGCTCATCAAACATTCCAGTCGACGCGACCAAAAACCGGGAATCACATCACGATTTGCAAACAACCGGTCCTCTATGGGTAAATTGTACCTATGTACGAGTATCTGTGTTGTGCTGTGTACGTTTAACGTGTGTATGTATACTTACAAGTTCAATCAGCCCGATGTGTGCCACTCGCAGTCCTGCGAACAAACGGAGTTTGGATTAGTTATGTGGGAAACGTGAACGATTTTCAGTCAAGGTAGCCGTGCATGCGGTTCTGTGTAGTTCTTATACGTTTCCTTTATCAACGCCTACTGTTTGATGTTCGAAGGAGAGCAGCAGGCAGCAGGAGCACAGCAGGGCGGTAGCTGACATATTTTGACGGCAAAGGATCTTTCATGAGTGAATTGATATAGACAGCTACTATTCCAAAAGAAAATCTAACGTCAGTTTTTGCAGAATATTAACATAAAAGAAAGAAGAAAGAAAGAAAATACATTTATTTGCGGCAAACATGACGCATAAAAAAGAACATAAACACACAAAAAAAATAACATGTTGGGGGTAAACATGCGTCACATTCACGCAAAACGGCCATCGCTCAGCATAATGCTAAGACCCTATACGAGACAGAGCCCCAGCGATGGTTTTCAGCGGCAGCCGGCGTTGACGCTGGCCGGCCGTCACACATTACGCCTGTATTGCCCGAATACAGAGGTGTACCCACATTTCACCAGTTATGTTTAAAGTCCCATGTAATAGTGTTCGAGCCTTTTGCCATTAAGCGGGCACAAATCCAGACCCCGGGCTGCTGCTGAGAAATTCCAGACGGACAGACCCAGTAACAATTTGCCCGGCCCGGGAATCAAATCCAGGACCTCATGCTGAGCATTAGTGCTTGCACTTTATGGATGTTTACGCCGGCACCAAACAATGCGTTACCGTGCTTTGGGTGACAGATCTCGGCGATAAGCATAAGTCCAGGAATGTGTGGCCGGCTTTGTGTTTCAGTGGTGCTGTTCTAGAAACGCTGGGACACTTAATATCAGAAAGAAGAAAATGAAGAAAATACGTTTATTTGCGGTAAACATGACGTGTAAAAAGAACACTAACACATAAAAAAAACTATGAAAAGTTGGGGGAAAACATGCGCCACATCCACGCAAAATGGCCATCGCTCAGCATAATGCTAAAACCTCATACGAGACAGAGCCCCAGCGCCCATATCATGCCCTGTGTCCTGTCAGCAGCGCCGTACAGGAACTGGTGGACGCTAGCACCAAATTCTAAGCAGATTCGATTTAGATTGCCATTTGACCAACGATGCAGTCGTTGATGCAGAAATGATAAGCGAAAATAATGTTGTGTCATAAAATATGATCATTTAAATACGAAAAGTTTCGTTTACGACTTGTTTTACTGTAGTTTTCAACTATTAACATTCGAATCGATTTTACGATGGATTTTAAACCAGTGAAACGGAACTAGGAGTAAGCTTTAGATTGGAAAGTCAGAGTTTTCAAGCGTGGAATTGACAACAGTAACGCTATTTCAATATGTAGATAGTAACGCGTTGCGCTAAGCAAATTGTCGCCGCTGTTGCTGACGTAATTCTTACCAGACTACAACAATCCTTACTCAATTCCCGTCTATAAAACGTCCGGGGCCCAAATTCTGTATTATTCGGTATTAACGGCAAGAAATTGAAATGTCAATCGTACGGACAACATGTATTTTGACAGTTCAAACTACGCCATTGTGTCATAGAGAATATTAGCATTAGCAGATGTTGTGATTAGGTGAGAAATTGACGTGGTTTCGACGTAAGGAATCGTTAAGTGGTCATAGTGAATTACCTCTGCATGATTCCAGGATCGACTCCAGGGGCCGTATTAATACCCCCATTATTCCGTTGCAAAAAAGAGATGGTTCTATCGGCCTTCTATAACGCCATCTCTCTCTCACATTTGAAATTAGATTTATTGGCTTTTTTTTCTGTTCTCTGAAAAATATTCTAACTAGCCTAAAAGTCTGATAACCAGTCTCAACGATTATTTGATTTTTGCTAGCACTGAAACGACTACTATTTGTGTGTGTGTGGGCTATTAGCCAACTGATTCTATACCACAGCACGAAGGACCATTGTAACAAAGGGAGAAGCTCTGTAAGATAACTAGCAAAGTCCCTGTTAATGATATATGTTAGTAATAAGTGGGTGGTATTTGTGGAGTAATAGCTACCTACTTGAAATCAAAACTGCTTCAAGACGCACGTATTCAAGGTTATGTGTAGTGTGGGACTTGTTAAGAGGAAATTTAAAGTCATATTCAGATCTCGAGGGTTCGTGCCTAATGTCCACACGACACCCGCACGGGTCGATCAAAGGTTAAACTGCACTTGACGCGGTCGGTTCGTGGCTGGGTGACCATCCATTACATATCGAGACCCACCTTTTTTTTTTGCGGATGGGAAATCATCAAATGACCCCTCCCGCTCTGGGTGGAAGGGAGTGTCAGACTCTTACTGACTAAAACCTACCCGTGTTCCTTCCTTAGCCCTTTATGTTCCAGGGCAGCGGTAACCCTTTCGGACGATTCCGCTACCCCGGCAGGCTTCGACCCTCTCGGGCCCCGTCACTTATGCTGACATCTCTATCGAGACCTACCTTGGAAAGAACATTAAGCCGTTTGTCCGGGCTGTCATTCGTAAATCTTTGACAGTCGTTACGGGTAATTAAAAAAAGCCAAAAGCCAAAAGTCTGACAACCATTCTCACTAAAGGGTATCGTGGTACCCAGTAGCTGGGTGGTGGAGGTCAAAGAGGCAGTTGCTGCATGTAAAATACTGGTTTCATTTGCATCCGGTTAGACAGGGAGCCGACCCCAAAGTTGGAAAAAAGGCGAGGTAGATTGATTGTTCTCTGAAAAATATTCGAGAAAATTCGTACCCATTTTAAGGGTGGTTGAATTGACTTTTCTAGATTACTTACAAAAGACATACCTAAGGCAATAGAAATCCGCTTGGCTACATAATCAAATAAAATACGTATCACGA
Source organism: Apamea epomidion (assembly GCA_947507525.1). NCBI lineage: Eukaryota > Metazoa > Arthropoda > Insecta > Lepidoptera > Noctuidae > Apamea > Apamea epomidion. The sequence continues at coordinate 6,435,970 of OX382238.1, read as the reverse complement.
TTCGATAGTTGTACAATCATCTTAATTTCTGAAGCTACAATCACGAACACGTCGTAGTTGAAATTGATATTAGGCATTCCTACCACATATAAAATTGAAGATTAAGCCATAAACTTGTTCCGGCTGTTAGGAAAAATCTGGCCGCTTGTTTACGTAAATCTCCCGGGCATCTTGTATCTCACAACACATTTATGTAATCAGGAACAAAAATACGAGCAACAATAAAAATACGTCATTCATATGTCTTGGGTTGCGTTAGTGTTTTGTTTTTATCTTGATGCTTCCAGTTAAATTGCGTTATGCCATTTCGGGGCTTACAACTTGAGTAGTATCGTTCGTCGGTTTCCGGAAAATTGTATGAACAGAGTATGAACAATGACTTTCACCAATACACCGACACTTACTGCAGAGGACGCCCAACTTTCTGATTCCAGGAAGGAAATTTTAAACAGTCGCCAACTTATTAAGCAGTCAAAGTATTTTCCTCGGTTCTTCCGAAAGACGAATTTTCTCAACAGGTACTTGAGAAGCGGAAAGTATTAATTAGAGCAGTTGCTACGGGTAATTAACACAAGCAGTATACGTGCCTAATTAACGTGTATACTAACAAGTCTTAATACAGTTCAAGGTATGATCGTTGATTCATAATTTACTAATTAGTCGGCGTTAACAGAATTGTGGGACCTTGGAACAGTATCGATTATGTACTTGCTGAATTATTAAGACTGGCTTAAGGCTCAGGAGACTAAGGGTAAGTTATCAAGATTGAATTATTTATGTACGTAATGATTACTGTACAATGTGGAAGCTAAATACTGCGAAGTTCTAGGCTTTGATACTAACATATTTTGAAGTTGGGAAGTCCAATTTTAGTCTTTAACTAAGTGGCTTCTGAGTTCTGACCCAAATATGAGGAGTTCCAAACTTATCTTCAGACGCGGGGACACGAAATAACCTCAATGCTAACAATAGCATCAGATGGCAAATTGGAAAAGATATAACAAGTAAAACAAAAAAATATATAACAAGTCGTAATCGTAAAAAGTTCTTAGGTATTAATGGTTATAGCTCGTTTATTTAAGAGTTTTTTTTTATGAGGCTTCACTACCGTTGATATTATTCCTGTTGAAATTGCCTAACTAAACAAGGACATAAAGAATTCCAAGATTTTAATTTAAATTAAATTGGAGTTTTTATCCATCGCCTTAACACCAGTCTTAACAAGGCCGCGGTCGGTCCGTGGATAGGTGACCATCTTTACATACCGAGACTACATCGATCGATCAGGTTAAGCTACGCTTGACGCGCTTCGTCCGTGGATGGGTGACCACCTTTACATACCATGACCCCTCCGTGCCTCGCACGCGAAAGCACGTTAAGCTATTGGTCCCGGCTGTCATTCTTGTATCTTTGACAGTCGTTACGAGTCGTCAGAAGCCCAAGTCTGACAACCAGTCTTAACAAGGAGTATCGCACTCGTATTACCCAGTAACTGGGTTGTGGAGTTCAGATAGACTGTTGCTCTGTGTAAAATACTGGTATTCAGCTGCATCCGGTAAGACTGAAAGGCCGACCCTAACAGTTGTGAAAAGGCTTGGCAGATAAAGATGATCCATCGCTTTGCTAAGACAAAATACATTTTCAATTCTTTACATTTAATTAAAATAAATAGCAATTAACTTAACATTCTTTACATGCAGGTCGCTAAACTAAAAAATACTTTTCATTTAACTTGGTACAGTTTGCAAAAATATCTTTGGAATATTTAATAATTTCATCTCCCATTTCTTCTTAACTTCGTGAAGTTAGTGTCAGCTTTCCATCACAGTTTCTACTTTCTTACTTAAAATCTAAGAAAAAAAAGAGACAGCAAGATTAAATAGGTTTTAATCTTTGAACATAGAAATACAGATAATTCGCAAACTAAGGTCGAGGTTAATTAAAGTAATGGTGTTCTGGGTAAATTTATTAAAACCCTTGATTGGGTCCCTGATACAGATATCTGTCTTAAGATATAGGGGCTGTACAAGGGTAGGGTTGAATAACTTATTAGTAGGTAGTAACTTGGGTACTGGGAATTTTATGGTGGCAGTTTGGTTTTTGTTCAATTAATGTCTACACAGTATACGTATAGTGGTGGTGCGGAAAGTCTTATGAAAGGGGGATTAGTTCCCATTCATAAGACTTTCCGATACGATAAAAACCGAAACGATTCGAAACGATAAATTTCCATTTATCGTCTGAAATGTTCTAGGTATATTAACAATATCAATAACAATGTCTTAATTTACCCACTTCTTCCTCCTACCGTCATTTGTCGATCTTCACTTCTACTTCCTCGCAGTGTTGTCATACCAATCGTCTTTCATTGCCCATTCTAATAATGTTGCCAGTCGTTCAACCTTTCATTGCTACATGAATTGCATTGTACGCCTTCTTCCACTATTATTTAGGCTAGATTAAAGAATTAAGCAATAAAATCATCTACATTACACTACCGTCTTCACAATGATAACTGGAACTATAATCAGTCATGGTATAATTTTTTTCTCTCCTCCACTAAATTATACATATAAAAGATCGGCCAATGCGAGTCGGATTCGCACACGAAGGTTTCCGTACCACCGTACAATAATTAACACTACATTTAAAAAATATACAACGTGGCGCTACAATGGCGGCATTAATGTAACACACGGCTAGGGCTAGTGGCCAGTAATCATAAAAATTATAACAACATTAAAAAAATCATAACTTGAAAACTTCCACCTGTGCCGCTCGCCGACATAGGGCTCTCTCTCTCTTTTCTTCAATTCGCCTTCTCTTTGCACGTTATTTGTTTTAATTACATTGATGCGATGTTATGATCCGTGACCCCGGTAAATGACCCCTGCGCTACAGTTCTTTAAGTCAGGTTGCTCTAAGATGCTATTTTAGAAAATTGTTAATCAATAAATAAATATTAATGTTTAATTAAATTAAAATATATTCATAAAACTAAAACGCGAAACAGTAATACGAGTGTTAAATTAATGTCACCATTAAAGCGCCACGCTGTATACTAATAAGTTCCCGTAGGCACCCTTTGGAACAGATCCCTGAAAATAAAAGTAGTCTAAAACAGCAAAAGCACACGACGTATCTGTTTCACTAAACCCAGCTAAGTCCCAAAACACCGTGAATAAATCATTACTCTTCAAACTTCTCATCCACGACACTATGTACCTGAATGACGATAGTTTAAATCTCTTCAAAGTCCAACTTATCACTTAGTACATGAAACTATCAGACTAAAGTTCCGATAGATAGCTCCCATGTTTCACACCTATCCATGTAATTGATTTGCCGACTAGCTGAACGGTAAACTTATTAGGAAGTTAGGTACCCATCGCAGTTGGTTGCATCCTTGGTATAGGAGGTGTTATAGTTCTACGATAGAATTACAGCGGTTTATCGGGGTAAGCTCTGTTTTTTTATTACACTATTCTAAAAAGCAGTGACGAATCGTTTTGTGTATCAATGGGAATTTTTGGTGGTACCACTTTTATTCTCAAAAAACTCTTATCGAAATCTCACTATGTAGGCAAACATTAAAGAATGTATACAAGGTTTAATTGAAAAAAAAAAACTCCAAACATGTTAAGTGGTTATTGTACACATCATTATGAAAAACTTTTACTTTGAGACCAATCCAGCAGGATAATAGCGTAATACACTAACAGTAGGAATGGCTTTCATTTTGACAGTTCAATAACATTAATTGCGTTATTCACTTTGTAGAGGAGACAAATTTTTCGAACATATTCATTTATTACAGCATGGAAGACTTACAGCTAAAAAACAAACAAAAAAACAAGAAATATGAAGCAATGGATTAACAATATCCTTCAAATATATTAAGATTGTGATTGTTAGTGTGTTACAAAATTAGGGTAGGTACTAAACAGCTGCTCTATATATTTACGATGTGTTCGCATAATTTGATAAAATGTAGGGAACAGCAGATTTTTTTTTCGTGATTCTATGATGTTCTCATAGTAAAAGTGGTTTATAATGTAATTGTTACTAAGATACCGTTGTATCCCAGACCGTTGTATGTGATGTAAAGCATGTAGGTATGTCCCTATTGACGGTTCATTAGACCCATCCGCTAGACAGAGTTTCTTAATTGGTGTGCTCGATAGTTTATGAACAGTATGTTTACGAGACCGCTAACAAATATTACTCGAAGTTTTAGGCTTAGTAAAACTAACTTGATAATTTACGATGTTGACTTGTATAGGTACTCGTGTCTGACATTATCTTCACCAATACCTACCTAGTTCATCCAACGCTGGTATTTCTTGATCATAATTTATACTTTTAATTTTTTCGTGTGGATTTATACGTGGAGAGAGAACTGAAGGGTCATAAGGGATTTCAGACTCTTCTCTTCCCACACGGAGTGTGCTCATCTGGTACAGTCTGATTCAAACTTTATGGCGGCTCTGAAGTGCGCTACGTGCTGCGCAGTACCTCACCCCTCACCCCCGCTGACACGTGAATGTGTTACTGCGCAGCGACTCGTCCCATGTTCCGAGCCGCCATCAAGTTGGAATCAGGCTGTACCCATAGCCAGGGGTATGGAATTCGCTCACTAAGTTCGCTTACGAAAGGATTTTTGTTATTGTTTATATAAACACCTTTATCGGAACAGGGAAATTAATGTAAAGGGAAGAGCTTAAAGTGCTGTCTATACGGGATCATTACGGATAGGCGTAATGATCCTGTATGGTAATTAATATCTTAAATGTTCTAAACAGTTCCGAAGAAGAAATCTCACCTTTGGATTTATAAATAAACCCACACAAATTACAGCGATCACGTCTTACAATCATTAACATTCTAATACCTTCAACTTTCCAATCTTCTTATCGACTTAAAACTCGTTAGGCAATTTAATACCTTGCCGTAAGTAAACCCTTACGTGGAACGCCAAACTTTTCCTAAAACTTTTCTTTTGTTTACCGTTAAGGGATTTACACAATTAACAGTTTAATTCTTCGTAAATCTTGTATAGACTATTGCTTGGACACAATTAATTCTGACTTTACCTAAGAAAATTTAAGTTAAACAAATTTGTTGACATGAATGTAGCTTAACAGATTTACATTGTTGTTAAGAACGATTTTCAGCTTAGTCAGGTACCGTGATATTAACATTGTTCATTGTGGTAAGTTTTGTATTGAAATTCGAACTGAGAGCTACCATGGGACCTCCCTCGAGGCGAACGAGAACAAGTTAGAGCGGTGCGTTAGTGTGTTTTCAGTTTGACAAACCTATGCCATTCAACGGTAAAAGTTACCCACCCTTTAAGGATCGGGAGGTTTTTTATCATTACGTGGTCAATAATGAAAGAAGTTGTCATGAGAATATACAATGTGTAACTGAATGAATGCACATTATGAAAATAGTTCGTTCAGAATTGTTAACTGAATCGATTTCTGTCATATTTTGTTGTCACGATTTTTTTTAACTATGTAAATTACAGCCATATTTCTGCTTTATAGTCAAAACAAACCAAATTGAACGAAGTACCTACTACTCTAGATCCGTGTGCGACTTCGTGCGTGCGTTCACAACTAGTAAAACTAATTTAAAAAATAAACAATGTTTTATACATAATAGTAAAAATCCAGTGTACGTATTATGATTATAAGATAATATTCTAATTGGGGTGTTTGGTGGTGTGCGTTAATTCCGGGACATGTATACATAATTTGAACACGCCATATTTCTATTACATTTTAGATAAGTTTCGATTTCTTTAGTGTTTTGACTGTTGCTATTAACTGGAAAATCTTCATGTTTTCATACAAAACCTCGTATTAGATAGGTTTATACCGCGAGCCAAAACCACACAACTACAATCTTCAAACATTAACAACTAGTTTGTTTGACTAAGTTTTGTCAATGTTACACATGCTTGGTGTTAGTATCTGGGGATTGTCTGGCACATAACAACATTAGTGTTGGTCTGGCCATACGCCATAACTCACTTTTATATATATTCGGCGACTTTGTCCGAAGAATAATACGATAACTTTTCATAACTTTTATTAATCCTTCTTATGATTAATAAAAGTGGTTGGTGGTTCCAGCTGGGTCTGTTTAGGCTTATGTATATCTACATAGTTACCAGTAGACATGACTGTGTCAGTAGTAAAGAGAATGACATCTAAGAAAGCAAAGTTGTTTATTCTACACAAACAAAACGCACATGACAAAAAAAAGACACAAAATACACAACTACAAAGTAGCTAGAAGCCTTGTATTCAATCAATGAAAGTATAAAGATTGACAATTCTGTCCATTGCTTGATGTCAAGGCTAAGGACCAAAGACAATACACATTGCGTATTAACTTAGTCGGAAAGTTTCACAGATCTTAAGTGTCTTTTCAAGTAACACGTCACAGCAACTTGACTTTATAATCTGTTTATTGTGTAAAGTTATTGTGTCTTATTCGATGCTATCTAAACAAAATTTAGTGTTTGATTTAGAACATTCCTTGCTAAATATTCATTGAAATAGTAGTAGCGACTGACAGCATCAAGTAAATTCAATAAGAGAAACACCCCCTCCCCTCCCAAATCCCCCCCTAATCAATAAACGCGGTGTATGGATACATCCAATATTATCTCCAGATTGGTATACATTTGGCATAATTTGATCATGTTTGCAGGGCCAACATGGCCAGAGATCGCACAAGACAGGTAGGTTTGGAAGGAAAAGGCGGAGGCCTTTGCCCAGCTGTGGGGAATAGTAAGACACAATACAGATAACAAAAAAAGTGTTGCATATCTTTATTCCCGTGTTTACTACTATAGGGGGCTAAGTTTAAGTATACTCCACAAGTTCTGTTAACCAACTCTAAAACATGACGCAAAGTTTCTCAAGGCGTGTGGGGACCAAGCAACCATTTCTTAACATAAGTATATCATTGTCCTACAGATAAAATATTTGCGGAGCGCAGTAACCTCTGCTTGGCAAAATGCCAACATACTAGTAAATACCGTGGTTTCTCTCGCTTTTTCCATTTATTTGGCAGGTGTTTAATCCGCTTTAGTACTGTGAATGAAACAGCGGTGGATCCGATGAGATTTAATTTAAAAAGCTGTGATAGAATGAAAAGGAAATTACGGGTTTAAGTGGTTTTGGTGAAAAGGAGTGTAATATACGACTATGAACACTATTGTGAACAATGCAAGCGCTGACTGGGTTATGTATTGACCAGGGTGAGCTGTTCTCGTACTATTCGCATCGATACTAACTTTGACTCCCAAAAAAGAAAAATAAAAAGAGAAAAAGTAAGAAAAGAAAAGTATTTATTGCGACTCGCACAGGAAGATCATAAAACTAAACTAAACACAATAAAAAATAATAAAAAAAAACAAAATATATTTAAAAAAAAGTAGGTAACAAAACCAAATTAAATTTTAAAAAAGGAACAAAAAGAAAAATGAAACAGAGTCCTGTACGAGGTCAAAAGGCTCCTATCTCAGCATGATGCTACGACATTTAAAAAATAAATGTCGCAGCGCTGATATTCTGATAGGGCCCGCTGTGATGTCACGGTCTCGTGTTCGCAAGCACGACTGCTGTGCATGAGGTCCTGGGTTCGATTCCCAGGTCGGGCAAAGTGGTGTTGGGTTCTTCCATTAGGAATTTCTCAGCAGCAGTCCGGAGTTTGGAAGTTGGTGCCTCGGAAACCACGTAAAGTCGTTGGTCCTGCGCCTGATCTCTCCCCGGTCGTGTCGGATTGCCGTCTCATCGGGCTATGAGAGTAAAGGAACAGAGAGTGCACCTGTGTTTGCGCGGGGATTATAACTGTGACTCTTAAACAAAAAGGTAATGTTAAACATACATAGGTTTTCAACCTTATTTTGCCTTTGAAAATATTTATATTTTTTTCTAGAGCCCCCAATTTTTTTAATTACAATCTGTCGCAAATCTGAAACAGCTATTGACACAATTATATTTAAACGTCTAATATTATATAGTTGTAAGATAGAATATATGATTATCTCTGGGTCATCTACTGCCCCCCTGAAAGTCTCAAACACCTACGAGGGGGCGTTATCGCCCACGTTCAGAACCTATAGTTTAAATGAGTAGGTACCTCGGAATATAGTTACGTCCATTACTTACGCAGGTAGGACAAGACCCATTAACATAATACCCCAATTCCGTCCATCCATCCATCTATCTTAGACAAGCTAGATGATACATGACCTATTCTCCATTTCCTCCAGGTAAGATTTACTCAGACCTTGCTCAATCATCATAATTAGCCTATAACGTTCCCATTGCTGGGACACAGGCCTCCTCTCTGTGAAAGGGAGTGGGCCTTTTAGTCCACCACGCGGACCCACTGCGGGTTGGTAGATGTCACATGTCTTTGAGTATTTAGTTCTAGGACATGCCGGTTTCCTCACGATGTTTTCCTTCACCGTTTTGAGAGCAGTGGTGATTTTTTTTTGGATCTCCACAAAATGTGAGAAAAAAATACTGTGACTTTTATTACACATAAAAAGTGATGAAATTATTTACATAAAGTAAAGTGCCTGCCATGACAACTTATAAATCGACGCCATTACCACTGGGCCAATCATAACTACACACTGAAACCCAATACCACCAAGGCCACTAAAGGTAATATCCCAGATATCGTTGAACAGTACGTCTGAATATCAAGCTGTACCCACTGACAGACAGTCGGTTTGATTAAGTTAATTCGCCAATAAATAACGTTCGTGTCGACGTTACGGTTTTATGAGCGCAAGCCAAAAATTGACTATATGGGAATCTACGAGGTCTTTGAGCCTGTAAATCCTGATATTTTCTGTATTACCATAACTAACCCATCATGTGTTAAGCAAAGGTTTTAGTAGTAATTTAAACATAGGAATATGTTTAGTTCAAGTAGGAAACCAGGCTCATATTCTTATAATTTAATTATTTCAAGACATAGTCGGTGAAACCTGGATGAAACTGGCGCGGGAGCGTGGAGAATGGCGCGAGTTAGATATGTATTGGGCAGGATACGAGTATGAAGCAGTGGGTGAAGTCTGCCTATGGGTAAGTCACAATTTTAAAACTTTGAAAGTCCTACCGGACATTTAACGTTTTAATCTTTCTTTTTCAGTATTCATTTAACTTTTTTTTATCTATATACTACACTAATTATAAAGAGGTAAAATGTTTTTTTATGTAAAAAAATATTTTTGCAATTTTGATAGCCCAATTCGTAAGGTAGGTTGCTATTTAACGTCACGCTACCCTACGACCCTTAGGAACCGAACAAAAAGAAAAAAACCAAAAAGAACACTAAGCGAAAACGCAGTACCTACACAGTCAAAATGTATGGAACAGCTTATTTTTTTTTATGATAAACCGACGAAAATTTTCAGGATCATGTACTGAGTCCATGGTAACAGGTTGCACGGGATGTCTCTGCCACCCTGTATTTTAGGCTAAGCTTAGTCACATCACTCAAAGCGCCTTAACCAAAGCTTCTGGGAGTTTTCACGATCGTTCTAAAGTCTTTAAGTACTCCGTTATAAACAGCTGCTACCTACGCTCGACGCTCGTGATAATCCCTTAGGCGCCTGTATCGACATCCATGAGATTATTACACAAGCTTAGCTTAAAAGGGAATTAAGGCTAGATCGACCTATTGATTTTAATCCACAGTTTGAGTCAGCTTAGTCTAATTTAAGCACTACATACAACTACCTTGATTATCTCTATTGTGACTAATTTACTATTGGCAAAGATTATCTTTATCGTGCTTAGGTTGCGCGAAAAAGTTTTCTCACTGGGTAGAGTAGGCTCACACGTCCAGCATAGAACGATAACATTTTCAGTATGAGTATGCGAGATAATACTATTAAAATGTCACTGTCAACGAAACAGAAACGTGACCACCTTTTGAAGCGGTCGGGCGAATCTAACGATTTCAATCTTTGGCTATTAGTACCTTTTAGGCGTTAAACGTCAGTGGTTTAAAACGGTTTCTTTCTTTTTTTTTTTTTTTTAAACATTGCCCCACACTAAGAATTTCTCCTGTATCGTGGGTGCGTTTATTTAAACTCACATACACAAACAGCCAGACCCGGAACAACTACTTGTAGGTCATACAAATATTTGTTCTGTGCGGGAATCGAACCCGCGACACGCAGCGCAGCAGTCAATTACTTAACCACTGCGCCAACCGTGTCGTCAAATTTAATTTTTTAATTAAAGTTTATATGATCCATAGGCCGAAGTTAGATATATCATAATTTGTTCTCTTCTTTAGCCAAACACGCATCATCATTTATAAAACAAAAGAGGTCTTCTATAACAGAGAACATGGTCCATAAAACTGTGGTTAGCTCATATCTCTTTTCGGACAACAGTGTCCAACAAAAGCCTACAAGATCAGTGAAGTCAAAATTCTGTATTTGCCTCAAAGCTTTCAACAAAAAATTGAAAACTTGTTCAAACTCAGTCACTTGTGTAGTGCCCGAAGCAAATACAGAAGTATTAAATTTGACGTAGGCTACCCTCCTATTAACTAAACCTAAATAGTGTGGCCGCAATTCTGTATTATTCCCCGCGAAAACAAACCACGTGTAAATCACGGCAAGGAATCGAAATGTCCACCGTACGGACCACATGTATTTTGACAGTTCAAACCACGCCATTGTTTCATAGAGAATACGTTAATAGCATCTCGTCATTAACTAGAGGAATTGACGTGGTTTCGAAGTAAGGAATCGTTAAGTGGTCATAGAGAATTAGGGCCCTGGTAGGGAACCGCGTTCTCGAAGCTGTTCCAAAATATAATTCTAAATTGCCTACTACTTGCACTAATTTGCAAAAGTTTCAAGACTGTGTGGAAGTGAGGGTTCCCAATGTTGCCATACAATATAATTAATAGTCTAGACTGAGTTTTAAGCTCGTTGGGTTATTTTGGACACAATATATTACTTGATACCCAATACTTGTCAACAAGATCAATTCTGTAGATTAATATTATTTATGTGAAAGAGTTTATCTTTGTAACTAAAACCAGTGTGAGTAAAAGACGTTTCTAGTAATATTAGCTCTTGAATATATTGGCAGATGGAATTGGCAATTTAAGTGACACGACTATCCGTAGCCTTCATAGACAGAAATTAGAGAAAAATACATCCCGTAGCCTAATTCAGTTGATCCAGATTCGCCAATGGAATAACTAGTACGTCTCTCGTTAAATTACTGCTTTCTTGGCTATTGTAAGGATAGAGATGGTATCAATTGTGCCTATTGAAGAAACGGTTTCTTATTGCAGACTTTAGTAGGATACCAGCCTTAAATTAGTTCCCCATTAAATTGAGTCGCCTGAATATATAGAAGGTTTTACTGAAAGCTGTGAATAAATAATATTAACAAATATGTTTTATTTCTACTCACAATTTTTTTAATGCAGACAATAATGTTATCTAGGTGGGGGGGTCCCAAACTACGCTTGCCGATACGCGGTCCAGGACTCGTCTGCTCTACCGGCCATCGGCCCTTTAACAAGCATGGTCTGTCCAATTCAGTCTGCTTACTCTGCAAGCTATGTCGGTTCTTCCGGTTCATTTCTAGATAATTTCATTTCTGATTTTATCCATCAAAGAAACTCTGAGCATAGCCCGCTGCATAGGGCTCTGAGCGACCCTGGATTTGTGAACCAGCCCGGCTGTCGGTGTCCACGTGTCACAGCTAGATGGACCGACGACCTTAAGAGGCTGGGACGGACTGGATGCGGAAGGTGGACGACAGGGTGTTGTGGCGCAGCCTGGGAGAGGCCTAATGTCCAGCAGTGGACTTCGATAGGCTGACTTATTGATTGATTAAGCTCCGTGAGCTTCGCATGCAAGTCGTACGCTGCTTCTCATGGTCTTGTATACAACGAAGGTAAGTCTAAATACATGGGCTTCAAGTCCCATACCAAGTGTCCCTCCACTGTCCCTTCTGCGTGAACGGTGTGGAGTTGCACAGCGTGTACTCTTTTAAATACCTGGGCCACTTGGTGACGGACGATTTGAAAGACGACGCGAATATGGAGAGGGAGCGCAGAGCATTGTCGGTTCGGGCTAATATGCTCGCCCGCCAGTTTCCGCCGCGCTATAGCCGGGAGACATGACAGCCCGTTGGTGAGGTCACTTGTCACCTGTACTTTGTCTGTGTTAAGTGCTAACATAGGTTAAGACTATTGTTACTATCCCAATGGATCTTGCTTATCTGAAATAAATGAATTAAATAATGTAATAGGCTTAAGGAACCACTATGTTAAAATAAATTGCTTACCAACCTCCAAAATCATTAACAAATCAAGGAGAAAATCCTACCACACCCCGCTGACCGCCAAATTACAAGTTCCTGGTCTGTTGCGATGCTATCACCAATATTGAATGAACGCTATCTCGCTCGAACCGTCTCCATGTGGGTCCGACAATGGTTCCCAATTAATTGCAAACGATCGACCAAACTCATTACTTGGACATTATGGTCACTTTCTTATCTTAGGATGAATGTTTTTGGTATTACTCGTAAGAAGTTCGTGATTTGCGCGAACTTTTTGTTAGATTAGTTTTGAGTAAATCAGGATTAGATTACGTGCTAAAAGGACTAGTCAATGTTTTTGTACAACCTCCGGAAAATCATTGAGGCATTAATATTTGTTAATTTTGAGAGTAGAACTAAGTTAACTAAATTTATAACCTATTAACTTGTGTACATATTTTATTTATAATTAATTAGGATACCATTAAAAAAAAAGTTGTTCCTCTCAAACAGAGCACCTGCCACCATATCTGCTCATAACCCTTGCTTGACTGGCAGATAATGCCTAAGGGATTAAGACCGCCTTTGTACCTTTTTTGTGTGCGAGCATTTTAAACAAATAAATAAAAACAATTTAACCGAACCGCAAAAAGTCAGTCGTTACACATCGCCATTTGAACTGTCTGAGATAAACAAATGCAGTACCAGTTTATTTCTATCCCAGATCCGTGAACTAGGATCGTTCGGATTCTAACATGATCCGAATCACCTCGTAAAATCCGGATATAATCCAATAACATCTAGATTTTACGATCGATTAAACCCTAAACACGAATACTACACAAATGATGAACGTTCCCAGAATATCAAATATCAACGAATTAAGAAAAGCATTTGGCCTTTGGCACATTACACTATGTTTACAAATACGCAACTGTAGGATTACTGGCGCCCTTAGAACGGAGGCATAGTATAATAATATAATATAGAAGCGAAACTGCCTCTCGAAAGGCATTCTAAATGCCTACAGTTTCGAGACGTGTGATCTGCTCAACAGTCAGGACTGCATAGTGCATGTGTAACACACGTTAAAAAAATTCACCCAATCTGCATTCGCGACTTATTTTTTCAAAAATGTAATCAATTAAATAAGTTTATGGAAAAATAACTTTAATTCCTACACAATAAAGTTCAGTTTACGCTAAAACTTCAAAAATTTTTATAACTTTTTCATAAGTGCTAGTTGCTCTGAAATCAACTTAATTGCCATTACAAATAAAGTTGATATTTGCTTAACTTGAAATAAGATCAATTTGAAACAAATTTGAATACTCTTTAGGTTAGTTGTGTTACATTTCATATGACATTGCATATACAGGCTCAAATTAAATTAGCTAGCGCAGAAAAGCTCTGCCGACGTGATACTCGGCAGATATCTAAATCGACATCGACACGCTAAAACTAAAAAAAAGAGTTAATTTAATGATCTTTTTTGTGGGGCCATCGACCGCAGTTAGTTTAGTCACTAGATACATCCGTTTAAAAGTATTCTTTTTTTTTGTGTATTCTTCACAGAAGTATCGACATCTATATGTATACGATAAAACAGATCTCCTCAACTCATACTTTAAATAACAACAGTCCCAGCGGTTCTTAACCCCCAAAAAAAACATTGAATACTTGATATTTTTATTTTATCGCATTTCAACATCAATATTATACCCGTCACTCTGCAGAGTTTCGGTAACTAATTTAATTTAATCTATAGGTATTTTGACATCATATTGGTTGCAAACTTGCAACGTGTGTTCAATTCATGATGGCCATATTGAAAAAAACTTTTTTGACCAAGACGAGCGCAGGTACAGACCAGCACATCAAGCTACTACAATCTGTCAAATTTCTTTAATAGATTTTCAACTTTATCACTAAAGCATTAAGGTTCAAAGTAGATTGGGAAAATTTTACAGTTTCCGGAAGCTTGACCTGCAGCTGGCGTCTGTACAAAAGTGATAGATGACTATTTCAGCGCACACGGGAAATTACAAAAGTTTCGCTTCTAGACGAATTTCTTAATCTATGCCAGAGGTCTGAGATATGCCAGACACTAGACCAATCAACTTTATCAAACATATTCTTTGAAGTGGGCAGCGTCTGTCGATAATTGCGTACATCTTACATACTGTTACGCATCTGGTATACGCAAGTTAACCTTTGGACCTAAGTCTTTGATAAGTGCAAGATAAATTCACTGAGGCTTGATTGTGTGATTTGCTAGACTTAGAACGAAGAAATGGGTTATAGTGTTGCTAGTTTTAGAATCACTTGAGTAAGATATACTCAAAACGGTGAAGGAAAACATCGTGAGAAAACAGACATGTCCTAGAACCAAAAATTCGAAGAAATGTAACATTCTCCAACCCGCACTGGGCCAGCGTGGTGGATTTATGGCTTAGATCTCATCGAGATGTCGTCGTTGTCACATCGAGATAGGCTGATTATTTATTTATTTAATTATTTATGTACACACAGTAAAATACAAATTGATATGACATATGATTATGCTAGTTTTAGAATCACTTGAGTAAGATATTACTGGCACGTCAGTCTTTGGCAACATATTGATTAGACGCCATTATATCGCCCGCCGTCCCTTTCGCTGTTTTTGCTAAATAAAAATGCCACTGCGTATGATAGAAATTATCATTCCACGGAATAAACCCCACCATCGTAATTGCCCCAGTAAATCATATTTCACAATTTCTTTATTTTCTTTATTTCTTTTTTTATTTAATTTCTTTATTATTATTTTTTTTTTTTGTTCCGAACGTTCCTGTTACTATTGCATTCGATTTAAAGCTAATACATAACTTTTTCCATAAGGACCAAAATCTACGAAAAAAAATATTTAATAGTAAAATGGTTAATATATTGGGGCTATTGAATAAAACAGGGCACATTAGTCGTTATATAACATTACATAACATCACGCTGAAGAGCAGAGGTGTACCCGGAGGTCACTCATCCAGACCCCGCGCTGCTACTGAGAAATTCCAGATGGAAAAATCCAATAACAGCTTGGTCCTTGGCCGACCCTGGAACCGAACCCAGGACCTCATGCTCAGTAGTAGCGCTTGCGACCACTAGACGAACAAGGCATTCGTTAAATAAATCACATCAATAGGCTAGTTTCCTAAAAAAAATTAATTAGTCCGTCAGTATGATTATCAAAAAATATTGGCCCTTATTTTTTCTTTTGTCAATTATATAAAAAATTATGAAGATATCGCCAAGATACACTTTTTAGCATGGCGTGACGTCACGACCCCCCACTCCCAAATTTTGACGCGATTTATCTTTGTAATTTTTTGTTTGATTGACAAAAGAAAAACTACATGTCCATTATTTTTCGATAATCTAACTGATGGACTAAATATAATAATTACTTTTTTACCCAGCAAACTACCCTATTATGGCATAACATAACCCATCAATAAATAATATGACGGTAATGGTAACATTACATACAAAACAACGGAATAAAGGGAAAACACGAAGAAACTGGACAAAAGATTGAACGAGTCGATTTGTGCAAATAAACAGTCGAGGTGGAAGACAAACGAAAAATAAATTATTCCACAAGAAACATTTTCAGGATCAACTTTATAACATATTCTATTAAGACTTAAGAGTGTCACTTTTCAATGTCCTTCTCTAGACTTGGCTATGCTTCGTCTTAAATCTAGATTTAAAATAACGTGGTACTGTTTTCTTTAGTATGATGAAAGAAAAACATAGCGAGCTAGCGTGGAAGATTAAGAAAAACTATTATAAGCCAACAACATACAAGAAACCGGACCCTTTGAAGGATAAAGTCCGAAATTAAATTATCCGGAAAAGAACCGAAGGTACCGATATATCTTGCAGAGTAAACACGCTGAAGTGGCAATGGGCAGGCCATGTTTGTCGAAAGACGGATCGATGGAGCGGATGAGAGCTGGAGTGGAGCCGCGTATAAGCAAGCGTAGTATGGGAGGCCACCCAGCTAGATGGACCGACGACCTTAAAAAGGTGGCTGGGACAGACTGGATGCGGAAGACAGCGTGTTGTGGCGTAGCTTAGAAGAGGTCTATGTCCAGCAGTGGACTGCGATAGGATAAGTTGATTGATTGATGCAACAATATTGTTTCTATTACATCAACTTGATTTAAAAACATCTTCTACGCGGCTATTGAACCAACAAAAATGATATCCCAAGAAACCTTCGATTCTAAATAATAACTTCAAAAAGAGCCAGTCATTAAACTCTATTCAGAGAAGAGCCAAAACAAAAGAAGTACTAACCTTTGTACTAAAAGCCTACTCGTATCTGTCGTGTAATAAAAGCCTATACAGATCTGCAAATCATTCTCTAATAAAAGTGTACATCAATAGAATGCCGCGTTAGGTAGCGATTTGGTGCTATAAGCGAAGTGGTTTCGGAAACGCTTTGAGCTATTAAGAATACTTCCAAGTCAAAGTCAAATCATTTATTTCAAATAGGCACATAAACGGCACTTCCATAAAAGGTATTGTTGTTAGTTGCTATTTTCTTTAAAGTAGCGCCATTCTGGCGCATGTATTATGTGTATATGTATTATATATATGCCATTCTGGCGGTGCGCCAGGTGAGTGCAACAGATATATGAACTATTTTTATTACATTTGTTAGAAACGTAGCATATAGGTAGGGTGTATTACTATCATCATAATTTTTTATTCTACAAAAGTCTGGTTCTATGTTTGTAAAAATGTTTGTTAAAAAATTACTGTTACTGGTAGCCAGCATGATCCCACCACTGCTGGGCAAAGGCCTTCTCATGACTTCAAGCTCTTTCGATGCATAGCTAAAGTACAAAAGTATTGAATAACAATATTAGAGAGTTTGTTTATAAATAAATCCATCATCATAAGCAGCCTATAATGTTCCCACTGCTGGGACACAGGCGTCCTCTCAGTGAGAGGGAGTACCTATTTCGTAATCCACCACGCAGGCTCAGTGCGGGTTGGTAGATGTTACATGTCATCGAACTTTCGGTTCTAGGCAGTGGCGTAGCTCATCTTAATGGGGCCCTGTATCAAATTTTTATGGGGGCCCTTTTTACCCAACTGTGAAGCTACAGAGGGTATTGTTTTTACAAAATAAAGAATATAGCATACTGACTTAGAAGGTGAGGCGCTTGTGGCTAAGTAATAACAGCCGCACGAGTCGATTGAAGGTTAAGCTCAGCTTGCCGCGGTAGGTCCGTCGATGGGTCTTATCTTAACATACCGAGACCCCTCCGTGCCTTGGAAAGCACGTTAAGCCGTTGGTCCCGGCTGTCATTCGTGGATCTTTGACAGTCGTTACGGGTCGTCAGAAGCCCGAAACTCTGACACCCAGTATTACCAAGGGACATAGTATTACCCAGTAACTGGGTTGTGGCGGTCAGATTGGTATTCAGCTGCACCCGGTTAGATTAGAGGCCGAGATCCAATAACGCTTTGCCCGACCTGGGAATCGAACCTAGAACCTCATGCTCAGCAGTAGCGCTTGCGACCACTAGACCAATGAGGCAGACTCAGTTTTCCTCCATACTTCTCTATTAGTCGTCATCTCGGTACTCACTCCCTTTTTTAAACATATTTTTGAACCAATTTACAGAAATAAATATCATTTATCAACAAGAATTTTAGGTTCTGGACATTATTTTAAAAAATTTTGCTTATACACGTCACGTCGGGGGCCCCTGTAGCTCAGGGGCCCCCGTATCGTTGATACGGCTGATACAGCGGTAGCTACGCCCCTGGTTCTAGGACATGTTGTTTTCGATCATGATTTTGAGACATAAATAAATCTAGAATTTCGTTCCCCGATTATTGTTGAATGCATATTAAGTGACAGAGATACTTCAAGTAATGTTTTGAATAAATAATTACGCCTCAATTTGTTTGAAGAAACCAAACAGCCGTAACGCGGCCCAAATCATTCCAAACTTACAATAAAACAATATGAGATCTTCATACATTATTTGCATGGGTATATTTGCATTGATTAAATACCCAAGTCAGCTTTGAAATAACAGCAAATGGAAATGAAGGTTTAATTAAAATAATTTAATTTTCATACAACATGGTGCCTAGACTAATACTGAAATAATTTTGCTCCGAGGTCGACTAGGTTAAGTAGTATTAATAATGAGAGAACGTATTATTTTATATGAAAATTTATTGTTATTTAATTAGTTCTCAAAGCAGGTGTTGCTTTGTGTTTAGCGATAAATTAAATTGTGGAAGGATTAGCTGGTTATAATAGAACGTTTATGAGTCTTTTCCTTTTAATATTCTCTTTTATTGTATTAGAAAATCCTACTAATATTATAAACGCGATAGTTTGTATTGATGGATGGACGGATGTTTGTAACTCTTTCACGCAAGAACTACTGAACGGATTTGAATGAAATTTGTAGGACACAGATTATAACCAGGATTAACACATTAGACACTTTTTATCCCGATATTCCCACGGGATCGAAACGTATGCGGGTGAAACCACGTGGCGCCGCTAGTATTTCTATAAGTACAGAATTATCATCTTTTTAATACTCTAGACAATTTGACTCGCAATATTCAACTCAAGTTGAATATTGCGAGTCAAATTGTTTAGAGTTGTTGGGTTGTTGTAATGTCATAACACGTAGCAATCACAAGACACTCTCAAAACCGATTACTGTTTAAAATCGTTTGGTCCTTGTGGTCCTCACCACAAGGACCAAAAGATTTTAACAAGTGAGCGGTTACAGCGGGTACAGGTACGAAAATACCAAAAATATTTGGACAACCGCTCCGCTTATCACTAAAGCGGTGTCCTAACACCATAGGCCAGATGCCCCGCACGGCACAATGCCGGCACGGTACGCGATACGATCACCCACTATCAGCTTACTACAGGCATGTTAGTAAACAACTCCGTCTGTAGCATACCTTTGTTCTTTTAACCTTCGTCGTTAACGAACCTTTAATGGGATCATGTAACTAAACTACTTACTCTAAACGAAACCTGAGTAAAAATTGCTTCGATAAAATGTTCTGGAAAACATTATGCTCTTTAGGGTTTTGTACCCAAAGGGTGCCAATGGAACCCTGTTACTAAGCCTCCCCTGTCCATCCATGCGACCGTCCGTCCATCCGTCCGTCCGTGGGACGTCCGTCTATCTGTAAACTGGCTATGTTTCATGAACCGTAATAGGTAGATATTTGAAATGTCTACAGATTGTACGTACATTTCTAATCCCCCTATAATAACAAATAAAATAATAAAAATAAAGGGGGGTTACAAGAAACGTGTTTTTTTTCGAGTTTTTTTGCTTTGTGGTACGGAAACTTTCGTGTGCGAGTCCGACTTGCACTTGACCGCATTTTTATTATTTTTACGATTCCACACCTAAATTGGAGCCTTAGTAATCTGTATGATCTTCCACAGTCCATTCTTCCTAATACTGGAAATTGATCGCCAGAAATATTGTTGTGTCATGAATTTTGCTATTAAAATAGCAGAATTTCTATTTCACGTATTCATGATTTCCAAAAATTACATAACTTATGATCACGCCTGTACGCACAGACGGTTAGGCATTGTCAAAAAAAAATTTGATAAATAATAAATCTTCTAATTAAACATTCCTATTCTTGATTTAATTGAATTGAAGCTTATAACTTGATCAAATGTTTCAAGGGTTCAATGTAAGCCTAACATAAAACCCTAGGTTCAAGTTTCAAGGGCTAAAGCATCATTAGACATGGATCATAAATTAATAGTTCAATCTATATTCTAGATCTTTATCGGATCTTTGCACTCTCCTCTAGTCGTAACGAATATCTGCAATACTTCGTATCATGTCATTTGTTTTTGAGAAAAATTGCTTAGCTAAAAGCTAGTAAAGCTAGCCATTTCTGAATGGCATCAATGTCGTTTTTTATTCAGTGTGTATGACACTGTATATAGGGTGGCAGGGACATCGACGCGCAAACTGTAACCATGGATTCAGCACATGAGTGTAGATCCCAAAGCGTCGAAATTTTTTGTCGGGTTATCAAAAAAAAAAATTCTGTTTCATAGAAAAGTGAAATACCTACGCGGTCAAAATGTATGGAACAGCAATTTTTTTTATAATAACCGACGAAAACTTTCGACGCTATGGGGTTTAAACTCATGTGCTGAATCCATGGTTACAGTTTGTGCGTCGATGTCCCTGCCACCCTGTATTTTATTCTAGCTTCTGCCTGCGAGTTCGCCCGCGTGACATGTCTTGTTCCCCCGACTCACCTCGCATCACATCACCGGCCCGCGATATCACTTCGTTTTCGCTTAACGTTCTTTTTGCTCGGTTTCTAAGGGTCCTAAAGTTGTCAAAAAATAAAAGGCCCGTTTTGACATTGACAGTTCTAGTAGTTAATAAAGATCAAATTCGCAAAACACGTGTTCGTTTGTATGAAACTGACAGGTGTCAAGAATGCATTCTCAAATGTCAAAACGGGCCTTTTATTTTTTGACAAGTTTAGTATGATTTTAAAAAAGAATTTTTCAAATCCGACTGGTAGTTTCAGAGATTACCGCGTTCAAACAAACAAACTCTTCAGCTTTATTATTAGTATATAGATTTGTTCATCTATCTACTTTAAAAAGTAAAAGTAATATTTTGATGTTTTTTTCACCAGCTTACAGCTGATACTTACACCTCACGTATTCATATACACACAAAACGGATTGCCAAACAGTAGGAAGTCTTAGATGACCGTTATTTACAATCGTGACGTTAAGAAAACAATAAAACTGCTTAAAATTCACATAAAGGACGAAGTCTTTGTTACTCCGCTTCTAAACTTACGGCCTTCCTAGCAAACCCCATACTTTTTTACTCAAAGTAATGGCCATTTTGCTAGACAGTGATATATTGAACCACTATTACAACTAGTTCATTGCCTCGCGAGGCACGCCCACACATTATTGCCCTGAAACTTTTTATTTGCATTGACTTGTATTTGAATTATTCCCCATTCACGAAGGTGCTCCTAAGTCAACAGAGTTTCTTTACTATGTTTTAAACTACGCTTCACCTATTCCTATCTACTTTAAAGAAATATGAACTCTATTTTGTGAACAACAGAAGCTGTTTTGGAGAAGAAGGAACCGGTTGTAAAAGTTCCATTAGAATCTGTTGGATGGGAGCAAATAGACATTTGTCAAAGATTTTAAGTTAGTTTCTGCAAATACTCCTGATTCGTCACAACTTTCGTAGTTTATAAGTCCTTGAATAATAATATGCTAGGGTTATAAATGGGGTAATAATACGCTAGTTCAAGAACCCAAGCAACAACACAACACCGCGCATTGTTTACCTAACGTAGCCATTGAATATTAACAAGTTTAATAAGACTTGTCGTTGTATATCTGTTTAATTCATTATTTTATATATTTTCACACATAAATTACCATAATATTTTATGATATAACTGCCTTTCAAGAAGTTAATGAACCACCCACACTACATCTATCCTTGATCATACGCGTACGTGAGCACTAGCAGTTTCTATTTTTGAGTAGGTACCAACTACTATACAAATAACGCCCACTTACTTTCTACCTACTAACATAATATCGTTAACTATCTTTACTAAAATTATCATTATGAAAAAGCACATAAGGTAATTATTGTGATAAAAAAAAAATTGCACACACATGCCACTCTCACCTCCTGTCCAACACGTAGTCTTGCTTAAAAACCCTCAAACTCACCATCACACCCTTATCAAACTCAAATCATTTATTTCAATTAAACAATTTACAAGCTCTTTTGAATTGTCAAGATTAAATAGTCGGTCAGTTAGTCAGAAAGTTGAAGCTAGTTGCCCATTCCAAAACGTAGATCTCTATGGAGAAGAACGGGCAAGAAACTCCACGGACACTCTTTTAAATCAAGATATTATTAGAAAAACATTATTCTTATTGCTTCTATATGTGAGAACAATGTAAAAAAACAAATAAAGAAATGACTGTATTATTTTTATGACTGTAGGAGTGTGAAGGAAAGTAAATAAAAAAGAATAAATAAGGAGGTATTCTGTGAGTGAGTGTGAGTACACTCACAGAATAACGCGTTATGTATTCTAGTCTTATGATAATTATTTTCTTTTTATTTTTGCTTTGAAATATTTGTTTTTAAATACCTTCTTAAATGTTTAAAATAGTAAATTCTCCATATTAGTACCCAAGGTATAAGCTTGCCTAGTTTGGGTCCAATGGAATTTTATTGGCAATAAAGTTTTTATTATTTATTTATTGTCTGGTAATATTGCAGAGCTTAAGCCTTTGCTACAATGGTCCTTCACGCTGTGATATGGAATCGGTTGGCGAACAGCCCACTTGTAGGCAATGGTAGTAGTTTCAAGACTAGGAAATATCAAATAATTGTTGCTGTAGTGTAAAATCTGATAAATGATTTACGGAGTACGGTGGCAGAATTTCATAACGTTGTCGAAAAAAAGTTGTGAAATCTGAATCAATCTATCTAGCCTTGTTGGGGTCGGCTTTCAGTATAACCGCATGCAGCTGAATACCAGTATTTCACATGAAGCAACTACCTATCTGAACTCTACAACGCAGTTACTGCGTTACACGATACCCCTTGGTAAGACTGGTTGTCAGACTTTTGGGGTTTCTAACTACGCGTAACGACTGTCTAAGATCTACGAATGACAGCCGGAAACTACGGCTTAACGTGCTTTCTGAGGCACGTAGGGGTCTCGATATGGAATGGTTGGTCACCCATCCACGAACCGACCTCGACCAATGCGGGCGTTATCATTTAGCCACGAGCTTTTCTATATCTGAATATGATTTTAATTTTCCCTTTTAACAAGTATGGATTTACACCTACACTACCTACTTGCTAAGTACCTACTTGCTGGCGTCTGTAACAGCAAAAGTCAAATAGTTGGTGTAAATTCTGCTAGCTGATTATCAATGAAAGAATTTTATAGGTTTTTTTGAAGAAAGTTGTGGGAATTGGATCGGATTTAAATTAAAATACATATATTTTGTAGAAAGAGATGTTAGTGAAGGAAAATTTTATTCATCGCATTAGCTCTGTAAATGCCAGGTAGCCTTGAGCCTGCGGAAAGCCCACTAGAATAGTACAACAAACGATCAAAGAGAAATACGTATCTTGTTGTTGATTTTGAAACCCGAATATTCTCGTATAAGTCTAACTTATCCAACCACAAAGACCAGGCTCATTCAATATTTATACTAAAACTTTCCTTGTAGCCAAACACATTAGCGTCTTATCTCTCATGTTTTTTCCAATCCCTAGATCGCGATTCCTATAAAGCCTTTAAGTAGGGTCTGTTCCAGAATTATCTAATGAAAGTGTAAACAAACCCTGTTCAGGTCCAATTCTAACGCAATCACTCACTAAAGGAAATTAGTAACACATTCATTTGTATTTAGAATGTTTCAACTTTGTATGTCACCACTTTTTCCAAAAAATATTGTTTGAATCACATTACTGGATTGAAATTGAAAAATCATCGACGAAAATTGATGTTATAAAATTAACCTCAATTGTCAAATGAAAAAAATCATCTTGAAGGTTATTTAAAATCAGGTTTTAGGGTTTAATTATTCAAATAGTCAAAGCACTCTCATTGTAAGTGGCACTACAAATGGTGGCATTTACAGGTTAATATAATTAGGTACTAAAATACTTATAATATTATATTGTAATTTTATCATTGTAATTTTATATGTACCCACTCGATTAATTGTTTTTAATTACATTAATCATTTGTATGTATTGTGTATTGGCAAAGCATAGCGCACTACCAATTTTTAAGATCATCAAAGCTGTCGTTTCTCCTCATCAGTTCGATTTTTCCTCCGTCCAGAACTAGTCACAATAAATTGGCTTTATTTCAGGTTTAGGTATTCAAATAATCAAAACAAAGCAATCAAATTGCAAGTGGCACTACAAATTAGCATCTACAATTACAAATTAGGTACCTACGTTTTATGATACATTTGTTTACATTTTCATTAATAACTTTTGGGACAGACTATACAGTAAAACTGTCGTTTCTCCTCATCAATTCGATTCTTCCTCCGGTCCAATACTACTCACGATAAACTGGCTTTTATTTACTATACCTATAAAGTGTTTTATAGCCACTATTTATTTGGACGGTACAAATTTATTGTCTGTAATATCATCCCCACTTATCAAAGGAGAGTAATCGGTGAGTGTCGTCATCTGACACGTTATTAGAAAACACCGAATGGTAATCCGATATTTTAATGATGAACCTGATAGCGGCTGAGAGAAGAAATTGCCTTGAATTCAAATGGAAAGTTATTGAGATTGACATATTAGGATAAAAATGGATATTTTATTTGTGGTTCTTAGAATTTTCGGGTTATACTTTCCACATTTCTCCGTAGTTTAGAATACCGGGAATCCTACCTTTTTCTGATTGAAGCACTTCGTAGTGGGCGTTGGTAATAATACGCCCACAATTGGAAATGGCAGGTGTCCGAATTCTTGTCCTAATGATACTAAACCAACCTGTTGACACTTAAGGATACACTTCAATTTTATATTCAAATTGGAATTTGAGGTATATTTTTCTATGCGAATACTTTGAATCTTTCATGAAGGGTTACACTTAAACTATGAGGTTTATTTACAAACGTCTCTTAAAGTTGAGTAATGATTAGCTACTCTTGACTGACACCTCGTTGGTCCGGGAAAAGGTGTTAAAATTGGAATTTTTCTATCAACTTTTAAGCAACGTTTAAAAATAAAACGTATACCATTTAATTTTCATATAAAAATGCCCACAGTAACACAAAATTTATTAAACCCGCATGCTTCCGCCAAGTTGATTAACCGATAAAATCGAGTTCATGATTCTATTACTCGGTATCGATATTGCCGCTGGCAAAGGTCAGACAACCACCCGAAATCCGATAGATCTAAATACCGCGAATATCGGGAGATTCAAAAGACCATTTTTTATCCCGAACCGTCAATATAATCTGGGCACTGTAGGAGGTAATTATTTTTTGCATTGTATTGGAGGCAAGATTGGATTTTTTAATTGGCAAATTGGAATTGAGGTGTTGAACTTGAGTGGTGTAATTGGAACAGGTTAAAAAAATGCTTAGGTACAAATATTTTCAATCGAAATCATGGTAGCATCTTAATTTCGTTTGTAGCCGTTCGTGATCAAAATTTTTAATTATTTAAAAGCCCCAATATTGCTTTTCTACGTCAATAAGCGAAAATGCCAAAACCAAATACGATAAATCCATTAATTTAACGTATTTTGTTAGTCTTCGTAGCCACAAGGATTTATAACGCGGAAATTTCGCGCACTTTCCTGCTTTTGCTTTGCGTGGATGTAGCGCAAGTTTTCCCCCAACTTGTTGTATTTTTTTTTCGAGTTTGTGTTCTTTTTATGCGTCATGTTTACCGCAAATAAACGTATACTTTCTTTCTTTCTTTTTAACGCCCTACTTGTCAACCAAGGGTTGAAAATCAAACAGTGTGCTTTTTTGCCCCGCTGGAATGCATTCTGTTGGATTCTCAACGCTCAGCTCGGCACCGAGAGTTTAAAACCCAGTGCGCGATAAAAATCGTCGCGTTAAAAATACGCCCAAGCGTGAGGGCTTAGCAGGTTTTGCCGTGTGAGTCTTTACCTACATAGAGGGCAAAAACGTATACTCACTGCGTTAATTTCTCAAAAGAGAATGCCCCAACAATTTATAAAAAGGCCGTGCCACAAACAAAACAAAAGACGAACTTTATTGCATAGATACAGGCTTAAAGTAACATTCCGTTAGCATATAAAGTTCATTGCTATTTCCTTAGAAGAGAAGTATAAAGATTCTTCGTTGGCATGTCTCCATAATCCATAAAGTGAGTGTAGTAAGTTACTGTTGCCTTTGTTTGATTCGACTATCTCGGAGAGTACAGTACAGCGGTGAAGTAGGGAAAGAGTTGTGTGTGTGTGTGTTGTGTGTGTGTGGGGAGGGTTCTGTAGTATTTTGCAGTAAAAGTTTTTTATGTCACTTGGTGGCGCTACCGCTGAGCATGAGGCCCTCAGTTCCATTCCGAGGTCGGGTAAAGTTCTATTGGTTTTTTTCATCAGGAATTTCTCAGTTGCATCCAGGGGCTGCAGTCTCGACATTCATAGCTATCGCTTTACGACCGAATTCGGTGGCAAAGTCCTGTCACTCCATACAATACACCTGTCAATCCGGGACTTTGCGACCGAATCGCTATGAATGTCGAGACTGCAGCCCCTGGAGTCTGGATTTGTGCCACATTGATGACAATAAGTATTACATGGGACTTAAACATAACTGGCGAAATGTGGGTGTACCTGCTAGAGGTACACCTCTGACTAACCCTTCGGGGATTGCAGGCGCGATATTATGTGTGCGTTGGTGGCCGAAAATCGGGCAGCTTACCTCACGGTAAGTGTAGTTGTTTCTGGGATATTATCCACAAGCTGCGCCCCACGGTTTCACCCGCATAAGTGTCGATCTCGTGGGAATATCGGTATAAAAAGTATCCTATGTGTTAGTTCTGGTTATAAGCCACCTGTGTGCCAAATTTTATCCCAATCCGTTCAGTAGTTTTTGCGTGAAAAAGTAACAAACATCCATCCATCCTCACAAACTTTCGTGTTTATAATAATATAGGTAACGGGCCTATAGACAATATCCCACAAACCACAGTGAAAGGTCCATACACTTCAATGCGGAACACTGCGCCCTCCTATCATATATCCATGTTGAGATCGCCTTCCAGTCTAAAACAATGCGGCGGACCCCTGACTTTATAAACTGAGCGGACAGCTTTTTAATGTTCAAAAGCCAACGACTGAATAATACAAATACCTTATGAGTCAGAATTTTCGGGATTCTCTTGTCCGATTATGACTCGATGGTATTCGTATAACCACTGAGGTGCCTACAGAGGGGTCTCGATTTCGACATATTATCCAACCCGCAACTTCATTTACGTGACTTATTTTAACATAAAAAATATAAATAAATATTATATAAATATATATAAATAAATTCTTAAGGTAATTTTTTTAACACCATATATCCTACTAATATTATAAACGTGAAAGTTTGTATGGATGGAGGGATGGATGGATGGATGTTTTGTTACTCTTTCACACAAAAACTACTTAACGGATTTGGATGAAATTTGGCACACATGTGATTTATAACCAGGAAACATATAGGATACTTTTTATCCCGATATTCCCACGGGATCGAAACTTATGCGGGTGAAACCGCGGGGCGCAGCTAGTACTTTTATACTCGGCAATACCGTAGCTACCCATCATGAAATGATGAATGAAATCATATTCGGAATCGGATCATCATAGCTATTTACAACCATCCGACAGGCTATCGTATGGAAAATTACACATTTCGATAACCTGATTTGCCTTGCCCCAAGAATAGTGATCGTCCATTTGATATTTGATTTAAACTGACAAAATTTTAGGGTTACGCAGTGTCCTGCTTGAGCGACGAATACGACGCGACGCGACGCAACACGACGTGACGTATTGCGACGCGATGCTACACGCGACAAAGGTCCTGCGTGATTTTGGTCATTACTTCTCGAATCATGGAGAAGTACAGTACAATTTTGCTCGTAGTTCGTGGTGACGCGTTTGGTCGCCCTCAAAACAAGTACGCGTTACGTCGCGTCTCGCCGCAGACTGTCAGCAGGGTATGCCGTTGAGTTGATCGCGTTCGTCGCGTTCGTAGCGTCGGTCGCGTCGTATTCGTCGCTCACGCAAGAAACCGCGTTATGGACTTGTGAACAGCATGTTGAGGATTGATTGATGTTCGATACGGTACGGAAGCGTATCGAGTGATTGTGACCTACGCAGTAGTTCCGATAACTCCCTACATACAAATTCGCAAATTTTACCTCTTTATAATATTAGTAAAGACAATAAGAATTTTTTGCTTCATTAGTAAACTAAATTTTATTTAGAATGAGTTTCTTGGCAAAAATATTAGACGAGACAAGAATGCGAGATAACCAAGGTCTGTCTATCTTTATAATATTATAATTATTCAAGACTCTCTAGACTGAATTCTCATTATTGTTTGTCAAAGTCTTCGTCAAAACTGACGGATAGAGGATCGAACCATTTCGAAATGTCAAAGATTTCAATAGGAGCGAACGGAACCTTGAAATATTCCGATCATTAAATAGAATAAGGATGTCGACACGCGACGTTTCCCTACAAACGCTAGGTCAGTGATTGGGAAAATGTAGGAAATAAAAGTCTGTAGAACAGTCAACCTGTGAATCTTTGCTCGATTTATTTGTTGACTCCGCATTACAGATTTTTCTTAAAGATCCAATTTAAATGTTCGCTCTTGTTATCGTTTGATTGAAACAATTGAATTTACAATTCAAAATGATTTGGTTCTACGAAAGAATCTATACCTACTGAAGGTACAAAGCAGGTTAAGCTACCCAAAACTGTCAAATTTTCCCAATCTACCTTGAACCTTAATGCTTCAGGGATAAAGTTGAAAATCTATTAAAGACATTTGACAGATTGCAGTAGCTTGATGTGCTGGCGTTTGTACGTGAGCTTCTTAATATTCTGATCATAAATATGGCTGTACTTACAAGGAAAAATCGTAAAATAGTAAGTTAATCTTAGAAAAACGTAAGGACGCCTTCAGGCTTGGTGGAGCGACGATCTGCGCAGGGTGGCTGGTAGCAGCTGTATGAGAGTTGCCAAGAATCGAGCTGAATGGCCTCCAATTGGAGAGGCCTATGTCCAGCAGTGGACTACTGTAGGCTGATGATGTTGATGATAAAAGAATAATCAAGACTTGAGGGACACTATACCTATAATACGATAGGTATACTTCCTACTAATATTATAAATGCGAAAGTTTGTATGGATGGATGGATGGATGTTTGTTTGTTACTCTTTCACGCAAAAACTACTGAATGGATTAGGATAAAATTTGGCACACAGATAGTTTATAACCAGGATTAACACATAGGATACTTTTATCCCGATATTCCCACGGGATCGAAACTTATGCGGGTGAAACCGCGGGCGCAGCTAGTAATAATATATGTATGTAATGAAACTTGACGTCGATATAGAATAAAAAAATGTCCGTCAACATTTTTTTTCTAAATCTAGTTACGACCTGCTGTCAATGGACAATGATTGGGATAGTGATTGATCGACCATATTCGCGTTTGTCTCGCTTGAATGAATAGTTTTTGATAAACATCTCCTTTCTCAAAAATTCTAGAAAATTCGTTGTTGTTCTGCGTTCTTCTACATATGTTAGGTACGCTAGGGCGCATGTCAGTGGAAACAAAACCAGTATAAACTGGCATCTTATTTAATAGGCCAGTTCAAGGTCAAAGTGTTACTACCAATGTGAGGACTGTACTGTAGACATTAAAGTTGTAAAGTTGTACCAAACCCATAACAACCATTCCAACCATTTCTGATTTCTAGACCAAATATCAACTAAACAGTTTCAGCAAATAGCCCCACACTTAAAGGACACTGGCCTTTAATTAAATTTCGTAATAAACATGAATATTCAGACACCGCCACAGGGAAACTAAGCAGAGTTCTTACCCACAAGTTCGCACGAAGTAATGTTTGGTCCCAACGGTGGTGGTTGGGACCAAACATTATATTTTATTGCAAACATTTAACATTTGAGAGGTCCGTCGACTCCCGTGATTAAGTTGAATGGCCACATAGGACCAGATAGGTGTAATTTTATGAATCATTTCAAACAATTATTCCTATTCTAGATTATTTTTCGTATTGTACGGCCCCGGCTTCCCGTAAATGTTTACGAGTAGACCGGTTAAACCTGTATAATGCGGACTATAAAGCGGATTATTTTCAGTGATTTACATAAATTGTGTCGATTAATTATTTTGAACGGTACGTGGAATTGTCGCACAATGTGTGAGAACGGGAAGCATTTTTTTTAAGTACATAATATTATGATTGTGACCTTTTTCTAATGTTACTCGTGTAACCTACGAAAGGGAAAATATATCGATTGAGTCAAAAGTCGTCATTAATAGAATGCAGTATAAAGTCCTGCAATGGCAAAATAAAACAACTGACTATTCGGCGTGACCACCTACTAGACCCAACTAATCTAAAAAGTACCATCGACAAAAAGAATAAGCATGTCCTTCACTTCACAAAGTCTAAGTACAGTCTTACATAAAACGCCCAGCAATCTTAAAACCCAAGTTTAAAATGACTGCACTTACTGTTAACATTAATGCATGTACTTAAAAGTACAAGTTACAAGATTTAACACCTTGCAGTTTAAAGTCCTAGTAAGCATCACCGACTCGCAGTATAACATGTACGTCCCACGTTTATTAGCAAACGCAACAGTTTGCAAGCTCCCAGTAATCTTCACAAGTTTCAAACAAGAATAGCTGATGAAGGTTCAAACCCAGAACAAACAAGTTTCAAGGAAAATAGGATAGATACCCCAACACTTGTACGTTGTAGATAAATTACGGTCAGTAAACATGAGACTAGGTACAATGACTACAACATAAGCTTTTGAATAATTTTGCTACCAAGGACCAAGCAAAGTTTGGTCTTTGGTCAAAAGGACCGGGACCGCAAACGTTATAACCCTTCTGTTGCTGTGTGTGTCATAATTTTAAAAGACAACATTGTTATGCTCTTTAAACTTTTGCTGGGTATTTTAGGTGTTGACATAAAGTGGAGGATTTATTATACGCAGTGTGTGAGTGACGTTGGGACGACTCTATTTTATGACTTTACTAGGGACAATGTTTTAATTTAGTTCTTACATAGTATATCTGTACGCACAGTTATCTTCTGCTTTCAGGCTCCCCGTAGACGCGACGGTGCGACGCGATTCTGGTAGAACAAATTGCATGAAGTTTTTATAGAAATTTTTCTATCGCGTCGCGCCAAGCGTGTCAGCATATTGAATATTATTTCGGTTTACAAATATAATTGTAATTAAATGAGGACCACAGTGAAAAGAATGCGCTGTTAAACACAGCACATTCTGTTCCCTTACACGTTTAACCGTTTTCGTGTCCGTGTCCCTTCCACCCCGTATAAGTTTGTTAACTGTTACCAAAGGTTTGCTATCCCTGACTTATAAAATATGTATTCTAAATTAATGGCCAAGGGTATTGTCAACTTCAATGTTTAATTTAGGATAAAAACTAGTAGTTCTCTTTATTTTTTATTTTTTTTAATCTGTTTTTAAGTAAGTTCGATGTGACGCGCCAGGTGCGTCAATGGCCTGCCGTGATATTGGCTTATGACGCGCCTGGGGCGTCATAACCCATGAGTCGGTTAACCCGTCTGCCTTCAAAGCAAGAGACATCTTCTGGGCATGCTCGTTCCATCATAGATTTCATCCATCGCTTTCCATCAGGCATGGTCGATGTCAAGAGCAGGCCCATTCAGCAATAAAAAAAATCATAACACAGTAAAAAAACAATGTTGCAAACACAACAGATTTCTAAATTCTACCCACTTTCCTCGTTCAATTACATTACTAAAGTTGCAACAGAAATAATCGCAACTCCACTAAACCCATCATCAACTATAAATCAGATTCTAACTACGATAGACCGCAATAAACTTTAAAAAGCGGAACTGCATAATAACTTCGTACCTAGTAATTTCCATTCGTTCACACTCAATAGTAATAAATCATTCAACCCATCACTTCTCGCCGCTGTTTTGTTTAACTTGCACCCACGTGCGAGCGAGCGAATCATTCATTCGTCTAGTTAACATAGCATTCATGAGTAAATATAGGATTTGTTGATTGCTTTTTTTTTATTAGCTCTTGGCTTTTTGTTTTTTTTTTTAATATTCGTATTTACATTTTGTCTGATTTGTTTAAGCGTGTAGGGCTGATTCAATCGGGAGATAATTTCTATTCGTGGAATTGTGGCGGAACAGACAGATTTTGTATGGAAGAACTGTCAAAAAATCTAAATTATTCTTCGGATAAAACTATATGGCGCTAGAAAAATCAGCCCTCATTTGAATAAAAATCAAAATAATGAAATCAACCACTTGATCGTTTCTGTACCGTATCGAACATCAATTAATGTTATCGTAAGAATCCAATACACCAACCTTTTGTCAATTTAAATCAAATAGACGACCGCTATTCTTCCGAGAGTTATTTCCTGGGGGCAAGGCAAATCAGGTAACTGAAAAGTGTCATTTTCGTTACGATAGCCTGTCGGATGGTTGTGAATAGCTATGCAGATCTGTTAGAGCATACGTCCGTTAGTCATCATTTATTAATAACAGATACAAAAACAAACATAAATAATGAAATCACATTGAAATAACCGATCAAATAAATAAACATTTCATTCATACAGACATATTCATTTACAAACTCCGTTCATTCATCTCTATGACATAAATAGAACGACAGTGACCGCTTCGAGTAGGTGCGTGGGTTTCAATCATTAAATGAATTATAGTAGCACTGCACTAGATACTAAGGCAGTGCATAGACCTTTTTTTGGATGGGAAATCATCAGATCACTTCTCCCGCTGTGGGCGGAGCTCGAGGGCGTGTCAGAACTTTACTGACTATAAACCCGTGTTCCTTCAGTTGCCTGTGCCAGGGCCACGTTATCTTTTTCGTACAATCCGCGGCCCTGGCAGGCATCGGCCATAGCGGAACCCGTCACTTAGTGCTGACATCTCTTTGAGGCGCGCGTGGAACACAACGCGCCGTCGACCCGGGCTTGGTCCTTACCGGGCGGCGAGCTACCCATTGCTCGCCGCCCGCAAGCCCGCGCCTACGGTGGCCGGGAGTCGGTTGTTGACTACCGACGTCCAGGGCGTCTCCTGCGGCGACTAGGGGCGTGACGATGCAGAGATTATAGAGGGAGAAAGATAGCCTCTATGACATAAATAGAACGATAGTGACCGCATGGAGTAGATGCGTGGGTTTCATTCAACTAAATTAATTATAGTAGCACTGCACTAGATACTAAGGCAGTGCACAGAACTGCAGGGTAATTGCGTAGCACGCTATCTTTAGCAATGGGTTTCATTTTGACAGTTCAACAACATTCATTGCGTTATTTACGTTGTTGAGCCGACACATTTTTCGAACATATGAAGCAATAGATTAGCAATATTCTTCAAAATGATTCAGATTGATAGGGTGTACGCAGTTAGGGTGCCGAGTCAAATCAATACAGTCCGCTTTAATGAAAACAATGTATGATGCCCACATTCGCCAGAAAACAAGCACATACAGGGTGTGAAAAGACCACATAGCCGTCAACTACGCATTCTCTATACAAAAATAAGTAAGATTCAATAAAAATAATTGCTGGGAAACGACTTTTATTTTTGATGTGAAAATTTGCTGTTTGCGCAATTGACACACGCAAAATATAGTGCTTATACAGGCAACGGTACAGGGGTGAGTGAGGGTATTTAAAGTTGTGTTACAACATTAAATACTTGTTTTCGTAAAAAAAACGTCAGAAAAAGTTGGAATTTTGACCTTCAAAATTCCAACTTTTTCTCTGTAACCAGAGGTTCCCAGGTATGGTACAGTACAAAAAAATGGTCACAATGACGGGGAGTACAAGTGACTGAAGTCTTTTACACCCGTTCTTTAATTCCTTATTATATGTAGTTCCTGAAACTGTTTTGGAACAAGTTACAACAGTGATGTTTTCTTATGGCAAAGAAAACCGATTTGACCCTGGTGGGCCCAGACAAAGTGACATTCTATCAGCGATAAAGATGATGGAAAAGTCAAAAATTAGATTGACACAAGCTACCGAGAAGTTTAATGTCAATCATGTTGAAAGACGCTGTAGAAATATGAAACGCTTTGATTACGATCGCTACTTGTTTAGGCCCACTTGACAAAAAGGACACTAGCGCACAGAAGTGCTATAAGTTAAGTTAATATTATTATTTATTTATTTTTCATCCTTATTTTTCCTTTTAAACGTGTACTTTTTCCTGACTTCATTGCATAAAATTCAAAATTTGCCAAATGCCTAATAAATATTTTTGGAGTTGTCGACTCGCCCACAAATAAATTAACTTCGTGCAAGTCGCCTATAGAATAAATAATATTACATATTTATAAGAGACGATTCGCCCGGTTCAGGCGAGTAAATTCGTGCGAATTGACGAATAAGCCACTTTTGAGTATCCAAACCTAGAATATAAATACCGAGAATCTAAATAAAAGTTGTTACAAGAACGCTTAAGCAGTTTCAGAAAAAAATAAACGTTTCTCACAACTGAAGTAACAATTAAACTGTAATCGTTTCTAACCTCTCAAAAAATAATTAAAACGCCTTGTTACTTCTTACCTCTCACCTGTTTTATTGTACAGAGACCTAGCAATCTTGTTTATGCGGACTTCCTAAGAACTAAATAATAGCAATATTAATAAAAACTCGTGGTTGTAAAGATGTAAGGTCAACAAAATAAATTGCAATGTATCCGACTTGTAGTAAGTTATTTTTTACGTCTTAGCTCATTATCTTGACGCCGATCTAGATATACTAGACGTGAACGACACGAATATTGAATTTGGGTACATTACAATAAATCCGGAGAAGAACCAGAGTAACCGACTTAGCTTCCTGAGTAAGCAAACTGACGTGGCAGTGGGCTGGCCATATTTGTCGAAGGACCGATGGTCGGTGGAGCAAACGAGTCCTGGGGCCCTACTCCGAAGTGCAAAGTGCGAATGTTCGGATCGGACCGACACATGACCGGACCGAATATTATTGAAAAATGCGAAAAAAGTTCGGTTCGGCGCAGTTGGGTCGGGACCATCGTCAATATTCGAAAGAGTGTAAGAGTGTAGGATCGGAACCGACCGAACCAAATAGTAACTTCGTAGCAGGAAACGGCCGAACATTCAGCCGATACTACTTCGAAGTAAACCCCCTGGAGTGGAGACCGCGTATCGGCAATCGT
This sequence comes from Apamea epomidion, assembly GCA_947507525.1. Classification (NCBI taxonomy): domain Eukaryota; kingdom Metazoa; phylum Arthropoda; class Insecta; order Lepidoptera; family Noctuidae; genus Apamea; species Apamea epomidion. The sequence continues at coordinate 6,400,505 of OX382238.1, read as the reverse complement.
AGTGTGAGACGACCGCGTATTTGTCAATTAATAATAACTTTGTTCGGGCGAATTTCATCAATGAAACTGAACACGATCTGAAACTGCGTTCAGAGTCATGTTCTACAACAATGATGTAACTAAGTTGGTAGGTACTTCCCAAGACGAGCTCCTTTACTACCATAGAGTACGGAATCGCCGTGTCACAGCGTCTACAGACATTAGTAGTAATAAAATTCGTGGCACTGAAAGTGCATTGAGTGGATTACTTCTGTCACGATCGCCATTCAAAGCCATCAACTTCTATAAGTCATTAGTCAAAAATCAAAATATTTTATATCACATAAATCTACATAGGCACTTATGAAACGTCAGAACTTAGAAGCTAGGTGCAAGGTTCCAATTGGTCGTTTCCTATGGAGAAGAGCTGGCAAGAAACTCTACAGTGACTCTTTTAAAAATAATCGGATTTGATAATGCTTTCAGATTACAGTGTTAATAGGGTATTAGCATCTTAGTGAGAGTAAACAGTGACAAGCTTGGTTTGCATAGAATATGTTAACAATGCTGCCTTCGCCAAGGTTTCTCCATGCTCTGTGAAGAATCCTAACTAAGTAGGTTACATACTTTCCATGTTCCCTACCACGTTTTACCCCACAGTACACTTAAAACATTTTAAAACTAAGTGCAAAAACTTTCGGCCACTCGATCAGTCAGTCTCAGGAAGAAGTAGTGCCGACCTATTTACCGACTTAGAAAAATACGTGGTACTCAAGACTTATACTGGAATTGGTATGGACATTTGATGGATAACTTGTACGTGGATATTCTACAGCGAATTCTAGGACATTTATTTTATCGTCAGTTGGCTTTACTTGAATTTATTTGAGCTTGTCAAGGTGTCGAATCTAATTTTGATATTAATTCATCTAAGGTGCGGTTTTCACAGAGCCAACGGGATGCGGACGACCGTCGAGGACGAGGCAGGCGGCGCAAACATTTATCCTTAGCATGTCCATTTCATGCAAATAGGTTGGCGCAGGAAATGGAGCAACGCATACAGAGAGATGCGGACAGGTTGTATAATAGGCCCGCCTCTGTATGCATCGTGCCTTTGAAATATTAATGACAATTCTTGAACAAAGTAACGCATAAAGTAATTTAATACTTAAAGACTTACCCCTTTATTTATAAACTTTGCCTAAAGTTAGGTAATGATGAACGACTGTTTAGTTAAGAGAGTTAAGCTAAGGGAGGTTTACAAATAAGGTAGTAAACCAATATTCTGAGACCTTTTCACATAAAGAGAGTATCAAATAGATTAGTTTCCTGACCTAGGGGTAGCTTAGGAAAGGCTAGGGTCATATATTCTTAGTCCAAGCGTTGTAGCAACAAACGCCTTTAATAGTCTGTAGCGAAATACATAAATATGTATAAAGAAAAAAAGAAATAAAATACGTTTATTTGCGGTAAACATGACGCATAAAAAGAATACAAACACAAAAAAAATACAAGCTGGGGGAAAACATGCGTCACATCCACGCAAAACAGTGTATGGACTAGGACTCTCTTGAAGAATGTCTCTCGTATACGTACTGTATTCATTAGTCAGTGTCTGATTCTATAACATTAATTGGCTACTTGCTAAACTAAACATAAAAGTTAAAAGTTAATGGTAGAGGCAAGAACATCGATGCGCAAATTGTAACCATGAATTCAGCACATGATTCTAGAACCATAGGGGTTCTAGACATTTTTCGTCGGTTATAAAAAAAAAATAAGCTTTTTCATAGAAAGTGACCTACGACCTAAGAGCTATGCGGTCAAAATGTATGGAACAGCTGTTTTTTTCGTAACCGACGAAAAATATCGACGCTACTGGGTCTAGTATAATGCGCTAAATTCATGGTTTCAGTTTGCGCGTCGATCTCCCTGCCACCCTGTATAGATTAGTATTTATACAGAGTGGCAGGGACATCCATCCAGCTTACCAAACAGTTACAGAACTGTATCCATAGATAGTCAAAACCAGGATGGATGGCTAATGCATATGAATCCAACGACCATTTAGTTGATTGGCTAAATACAATGGACGGCTCTCAGTCATTCAACAAGTGTATTTAGGTGATTACGTGCAAAATACGTTTCAGAGATGTGTGTCACGAAATGGGTAGATATACAGAAGCCTAATTGTCGCAAACATATAAATAAACTAGCAGCGTCCCCCGGTTTCACCCGCATAAGTTTTGATCCCGCGGGAATACCGGGATAAAAAGTATCCTATGTGTTAATCCTGGTTATAAACTATCAGTGTGCCAAATTTCATGCAAATCCGTTCAGTACTTATTGCGTGAAAGAGTAACAAAAACAAACATCCATCCATCTATCCATTTTTAGGTTTCAGGGTGTAGGTAGGTGAGGGTATGCACGGAATAAAAAAATAAGCAGCTTAAGTGATAGTGGGCGGGTGTGAAAGTGAATTTTTCTCAGCCTTTTGCTGTAGTACATAAACTACCTGCTTGCTACAACAACTGCCAATCTATTCTGTAAAAATCAAGTGAGGTTGAAGCGAGCTGTCAGTAGCGTAAATCCCTAGCGTCAGGTGGAATGACAGCTTACTTCACAAAAGTTTTCACGGTAAAATATTTACAGAATAAATTAAATACTAGTACTACAGACAAACATCCGGCTAAACTTTACCATTAGGCAGAAAAATAGACGTTAGTTGGGCTTCTGTCGATTTGTACTTAGTTTAGGCGTGAAGAAAACTCATAGCGAAACTTCATATTAATGATATGATACGTTTTCTCTTCCTGGTATCTCTGAATGTGGTTATTTGTAGATAAGTTGCCAATCGATACATGTAACATATAATGTAACTAACTTTTACCGCCCGCTTGCAGGTCGGAAATTATCCGACGGAACGGACAGACACGAGCACCAATATGTCAACACTTGGCAGCTTTGAATTGCGATTTTTTTCGAGAAATAACGAATGCAACGTTGAAATTCGACACGTTACATAAACCTATGGGTTCGTTAATGCTATGTTCGTAACAAGATAAAATTTCATCAAAAAACAAAGGAGTAAATCTCTTTTGAATAAAGCCGAGCGTATACATACTTTTGATCGTGACTGTACTACCAGGATAAAAAATTACCTAATGTGTTAATCCAGGTTAAAAACTATCTGTGTGACAAATTTCATCCAAATCCGGTCAGTAGTTTTTGGGTGAAAGAGAAAAAAACAACCATGCATCCATCCTCACAAACTTTCGCGTTTATAATATTAGTAGGATTTATCCAGGTAGCTGTCGATACTAGGTTTTGTTTAATGTGCGTAGGTACGGTAAAATTAATTGAAAGAAGGACCTGCAGTGGATCATTGAATAGTTTTATTTATACGACGATTCCAATAATAAATAAACTGTTTTCTAATCTCTGATCCATCAAATCGATAGGAATTCAGGAAGCCCGAAACCCTTTACGATGAAATGGCTGCAAGAATTCAAATTAAAGCTATCACGTTTCACCCAACATTCTAAACTATAAACATTGAGCAAGCAAATTCTAATTTAGTTATTTGTTAGGAAACGGTTATAAGAACGCCCTTTTGGAAAGGTTCGTAGACATACCGCACGTTCTTGTTTTAATAGAATACATATCGGATCCAAACATGAAAGGTGCCTTACCTACACAGGTAAATATTGTGACGTAACTTTTTTATGTTCTTACTTATATTATGTTGGAACCGTTTGGGGTAGAAACACTAGGACCATGGGTCCGAGCCATCAATCATCATCAACCTATAGTAGTCCACTGCTGGACATAGGCCTCTCCTATTGCACGCCATTCAACTCGATTTTCGGGAACTCTCATCCAGCTGCTACCAGCCATCCTGCGATGGACCAAGTGCCTACTTAGTTTTTCGAGACATCTTCCAGTGGTTGGTCGACCCTTCACGTGACCAGAGAGCTGGCCTATTTTTTGGTCAAAGAACCAGCATTGCAATACAACGTGGCAATGCTGCCAGGCTTTAGGACAGTTTTCCTATTGACAGCGATGCGGACGAATTTTTTTATGTCCTTTGATTATTTCCCCTCCTTTTTATATAGATACTTACTTGTACATATTGTTATTTTAAGACAATTTATGTCCAAAAGACCGGGATATATTACAAAACAATGTAAACTTTAGCCCCGGTTTAAACCACCGAGCCATATTTTGTTTTCATTTCCAACTCTTTTCCGACAAAGTTAAAGTTCTAACCAAAACTACCGTCAAACATGAGTAGCTGTGAGTGGTGAATTTAAAGATTCTGGCAATCTCAAGGCTGACCTTCTTAAATGTTTCTCGTCTATAGTACCTTATATAACACTACTAAAATTGCTTCTACGTTCACCAAACCATTCGCTATTCGTTTGGTGTATCCGTACCCGGGACAAAATTAGGCTACCCTGTATGGTGTGTCTTTTAGACTGTGCTAAATAAATGTATTTTCTTTCTTTCTTTCTTAACCTTATTTTCTTTTGTATCTCCTTTGTTTAGGCACAGCTGAAATTTCAGGCGCAGCTCATCTATTACTCTTTGTTTAAATAATAACATAAATACTACTTGCTGTTATATTTTTAAAGGGAAATAGAAGTGGCGAAGTATTGGGCTAACAAGATCTGAAAGCAATTTCTAGTAATTTAAAACGTTCAAAATTTGGTCGCAGTCTCATCTTGGCGACATACAAATGTCAAAAACTTGTCAAAATTTAGGGAAATTAGAGGTACTTTTGACAGATTGAGACTGAGATCAAACTGTGAACGTTTTTAAAATTACAAGAATCGCCCCCGCTGAAATACAGTCGTGTCAGCGACAGGAGGAACAAGAAAAGAGAAATAAACATTATTACATTTATTCTTCTTATTTTTGTGTCGATGGTCCTCTTAGTGAGTACTCACACTTATTCAGCTCCATTCGCGTTTCGCTGAACGATTTTGGTCACACCTATTCAGTTCTACTTCTATCAGCCGCGTACTGCGTCGTAAGAATGAGAAAAGCCGTAATTACGTGTTATCTCCGCTGAAACGCTTCTCTCTTCCCAAGCATTATTTTTTCTCTGTTGTTCGCTATAATGTGACGAACTAATGTCGTATGTACAAGCAAGAATATTTTTCCACTAGCAATATAAGTTTCTCTTCGTCAATCATCTTATTTCGTGAAAATAAAATAATTATAATTAGTTTACTTTAAAGTCCGACGTCCGAACTCTCTCATTCCTTTCGTGCATAATGATTGGGTACGTAATAATAAATCAAATCTAAAACTGGAACTATGCAGGTCGCAACTTGTCGATAAGGAGTCGAGAACCATCCGTGTACAGCGCTGTTCCGCCGCGTTCGACGCTGAATGCGGCGGAACAGCGCTGAACGCAGCAGGTCAGCGCTGAACTCTATCTATAGCACTCGCGTGATAATAACTCATTTGTCCTCATTTTATACTTGTTTGCCGCGAATGCTGAATAGACGCGGAAAGCTGAACGGATGCGTACGCGTCTCCATACAAAATCGTTGTTTTCTATGGGCATAAGCTGAATAGAGCTGAATAAGTGTGAGTAGTCCCGTACTCGAAGTTTTTTTATTTATAGTTTGAGGTAAGTAGGTGGCCACGTTGATTGTGGCATCAGTGGCCTTCTTTAGGTCATCCGAGGTGCAGGTGGACGGGCACTTAGGACACTAGCAAGTGGGGCATGGTTTGGCAATACATTATATTATTTATTATTATTATTTATCATTTATTATAAATTATTATTGGACATTGTTATTATTATTATTATTATTTACATGTTATTGGCCGTAAAAGTTATTATTAAAATTATTATTCCATTTTATTCATATTATTGGACTACATATATTATTATTGGTGAATTTGTTATTATTATGATATATCTATTGTGTTGGCATTTTTGATGATAGACGATTTCTTATTTAGGTTGTTTTTATGAATTTGTTATTATTAGATATATGTATTTCTTGTATATGTATGTACTTCGTCCGCGTGGAATTTTTGGTTCCGTCGCATCGCGTCACCGCGTTTTCGCTTAGTGTTCTTTCTGACTTTTTTTTCTTTCTGCTCGGCTTCGAAGAGTCTTTGCGTGACGTTAAATAGCATTCCTCAAGAATTGGTCTATCAAATGCAAAAATAATTTTTCAACTGATACTGAAAGTTCGTTTCAGAGATTAGCGTGCTCAAACTTTAAACACGCTAATCTCTGGAACGAACTGAACTTCAAACAAACAAACTCTTCAGCTTTATTATTAGTATAGATTACCTAAACTCAACTTGAGATTGAGATAGTTTAGGAACAATCGTACAACAGAATTACTACTATTCTCCTCTTGAGAACGAACAAAGTATTTATGATGTGTGGTGTGATGGACTATGGGTAAATATGTAGATAAAACACCTGCACAAAGCATATGCGCGCGATGAATGAAAGTTGTGTTCGTGAATGTTTTAGCGGCATTTTTCGTTTTTAGTAATTTTATATTATCTCCGAAACTATATGACCAATTGACATACTGTTAAGGGCAAATCTTATCTCCATGATGTCCTTGTGATCATAAAATAACTTGTTTTGATTAGGATTTATATTAAAAAATAATACTTTCATCCAAACGTAAATGTGTCGAAAAAATACTTTTATAAAACATAAAAGAGCTATTAAAAGATAAAATATAAATGATAGAAATATGGCGTCGCGGACTTTTTTGTAGAATTATTTAAGGCGGACTATATGTCCATACACTGTTTTTACCTACATACAACTGTTTAGGCAGCTCATGCAAATAATATTGTTTTAAGAGGTATTTCTTTCAGACTTGCTAAACAAAAATTGTGATAACTCAGCTAAAATGCAAGATATTAATATAATTTATAGCCTTTAGCACTCACGAATAATTAAGCTTGCTACCAGTGCCATTTTTTTTAGGATTGGATTATTTACTCCGGAGATTACCCCCTACATACTTATAAACCAACAAACAAACAAATTTTACCTCTTTATAATATTAGTATAGACTAGTTGCGCACCGCGGTTTCACCCGCATAAGTTTCGATTCCGTGTGAAGATCGGGATAAATATTATCCTATGTGTTTATCCTGATTATAAACTATCTGTGCGCCAAATTTCATCCAAATCCGTTCAGTAGTTTTTGCGTGAAAGAGTAACAAACATCCATTTATCGTTTATAATATTTGTAGGAAGTAGGATTTAGCTCAGCGGGTGTACAGAGAATTCGCACTAACAAGACTATTAAATGAACACTGAACTAAAACAAACTTATATAGGTGTATGTAAAAAAACAACGTCAACACTGCGGCTGAATGGAAAATACTTTGCATATTTAACAACAATACATAAAATACTTACGCATCGGCATTTCCATGGCAACCTGTAATTGGGAACCACTCATTGTACAATAAGAGCATCGAGCCAGCATACCTTTGTCAGAACATTCATTGTGCTCCCCTATTATTGGAAAGTTATGAAAGGAAGTACACGTGAAATAAGAGATAATTTCAATCATGATGATGGAGGACTAAAACTTCTCATCCGTAAGAGCCTACTTTTGGTTGAGGAATGATTGTGAAGCTTGTTTATAAAAAAATTGTATTCGACCAAGATTTTTGCTAGTACAAAATGAATTTAGTTTAGTTTGTGATATTCCTTTCTTTCAACTGGGAAGAAGATTGAAAAACATCTCAGTATAAACAAAACAATAATAATGTTTCCCAGTTTAGAGAAAAACAAGAACGGAGGACAGTTAAAGAAATTAAAAAGGTTCTCTAAAAGGGTTTTCTTAACACACCATACATCCTCATAGACAATGCATATGTGATTTCCATGGATAAGCGGATTCTAATTTGAGGAAAACTTTTTATGCGTAAACAAGGCCCGCACCACTGGTGGCACTTCAACCCCGAAATTTAAAATATATCAGTGGTAAGTCGTCTGTGTACAAGTATTATAACATCATCAACATCATTTTAATCTCCTGGGTACAGGCCTGCTTCCCTTTCAGGCTGACTTCCCGGTTGCTGACGTCATAATTTATTTAGACTATTTTTGATTCATTTGAATATTTTCGTTTCTATACCTACAGCGTCATCATCATTAACAGCTAACTGGATTCCAATTACAATCTCATTAATTCCGGGACAAAAATACCTACACTTGTTAAAACGAGTTTACACTACATTAACAGCAGTCTTTGTATCAACAATATTAATTAACATTTCGGGTACAGCAGGATTTGTAACAGATAAAATATGATCTCATTTCACTTCGGTTTAATGAACAAATAAGTACATTATGAATGTCAATCAATTCATTTATATCTGAATCATTACATTCGTTATCTCGAGCACTGGTCATTAATCAGAAATAATGGTTTTGCTTTATGTCAGAAACTTGAGATATAAACAGTTTGACGGGAGATGGGATGGACAAGGTATGATTTACTAAGAACGGACAAATTGAGCCGTCTCCGTTCCACGTAGCAGAATTGACCGTATAATTGATTTGTTTTGCTTTTCAGCGAAAGAACCCTGAGATATCATTATAAGTAGGTACTCGTTGAAACTAAATATTGATGAAGGCTAGACCGGTTAGGGAGAAGTAGATGATATTAATCATAGAAAAGTGAGTAATGCTGCGACAGCCAAGTCCAAGCACGTAGTAAAATCAGTCATAGCAATTAGTTTATAGCCGGAGATAATCCGGTGTGTCGACAATACACGCTATGACAATGCGAGAATTAACCAATATCAATTAGTCATACTAATCCTGAAGCAGGCCTGAGCGAAGCCAGGACTTCGCTATAATTGAACGAATAAAAGGCTGAATAAAATACTTCCAACAGAACTTGACATTGAGAAATGGACTAAAGTTACTGAGAAGACTTCTGTAAATCATCTTTTGATGGATTTCAAGATTCTGCTAAAAAGGAAAATGAATAAGCACAATAATCAATAACGATGAGCAACTTAGTTAAAGAAAAGTTTATAGTTGAAAAGGTTTCTGAAACATTTGAAAGTAACAATCTCATTTATTACGAACGAAATTCAATATTGGATTCAATGATGGAAAGTTTCAAATAACTTGTAAGAAATCCAGTCGTGCATTCTAAAGTAAAATAATAGGAACTGATTTAAAATATGATAATACTTTGCCTGAGTTGGGGTTTCAAATACGAAATTGACCTGTGTGAGAATCTCATTTCTATCTGTACTTACTGTTATCATAATTCCCACTGCTGGGACACAAGCCTCCTTTCTGTGAGAGGGAGTGGGCTGTTATCCACCACGCGGGACCAGTGCGTGTTGGTAAATGTCACATATCTTCGAATTTTTGGTTGTGGGACATGCCAGTTTCCTCACGATGTTTCACTTCACCGTTTTGAGAGCAGTGGTGATGAAATAATTTTCACAAAGTAAAGCGCCTGTCTGGGTTCGAACCTACGTAAATCCTCGTGAGTCGCGGCCGATACCAATGGGCCACCATTGCTCTTTGCTTATTGTTATCATGTAGGTACAAATAAATCTGCTAAATAATTTATAAGCTAACTCCGTCAACCCAGCCAGACTGTATGATTAAAAGTATGATTCTTGGAATGAATGCATAATGCCAGAGGTCAGAACATTCTAGACGTGATTAGCATTTAACACAGAGAAAATGACATAAGGATAGTTTATGACAACTCGAAAGCATTAAAATTAACTTAAGAGGAAATAAGGAAATTTTCAGAGAGATCGTGACCACATAGACCATATCTAATGTAACGGAAGATAATTCATCATTCACGAGCCGGCGACCGCATGAAATCTCGTAAATATGAGCCTAACCACAAAAACATCTGTCTAATGGTACCCCATACTTAACACTGCGTGTGTGTTGGGTTTTATTTACGAAGAACAAACTTGGTATATTGTTAAAACAGAGTTTTCGTTAAAGAAAAACAAGTTACATCAACACGTTTTTTTGTGAAGTAGAAACTACTATTATTGAGGGCGTAAATAAATCTGCACCCTAATTTCGTAACACACTATCCATCACAATCTAAATGATTCTAAAGAATATTGCTAATCCATTGCTTTATAGGTTCGTAAAATTTATGAATGAAAAAAGAATGTTGTTGAACTGTCAAAATTAAAGCCATTCGTACTGTTGGTGTATTACGCAATTACCTTGCAGGAAGAATCCAATAGAAATTAACCAAAAGGAGGCATAAAACCAATATGTATCCACAAAAGTGGGTGTGAGCTTAAAAAAAGAACTTTAAAATCACCCGTGAATTTGCAAGCGATGACTTTTACACGAGCGATTAAAAAATTCAGCTGCAAACTGTGTTCTAAAAAGAGTTCAAAAAAGTGCTTTTTCGAGACAAATGGTGTCGGTGTGAAATAGCTGCAGGGAATGGCCGCAATTTGCCAGTGACCGTGTGAGCTGATGGTTCCATCCTGTGGTGAGTGGCTTTGAGAGCCACTTTTACACTTTAGGTGTTATGAAGCTGGTGCAATTCAGTGCAACAGTCATTGGGTTATTTATTTGAACAAGTTTCATCTTATTGTTAAACTAGATATGCCCGCAAATTGGATTTGATCGGTTTTAATTTTTTGGCGCGGGACCTGAATTATTTTTTTATTTTTTTATTACTTTTAAGAAGGCTTACAGACTACCTAATTACAAATAATAGGTAACAACAATACATTATCAAGTTGCTAATAACAAGCCTCCAGTTATATGTATAACATATCGATTACTTAAAGCCGAACAATTAAAGTACATTGTGTACATAAGTAAGTAAGTTAGGTTAGTTTTACTTATTTAAGTATTTATGTTGCTACATATATGAGTTTAAGAATCATTCACAAAAAATGATTTAGCTAAGAGCGTCCTTCCTGTGTGTACTTGTATGTGTAGTCCGAAATAAAGAATATTGTTATTATAATTATATGTTCTTATCTCTATATTATATTTCCTTTATTTCATCTAAGTACATATAAATTACATTTTAAATATTTTTATAAACATAAAGATTAAAAAAAAACATTTAAAAATATAAAAAATAGTAGCCCACCGGTATCGGGAACAGCAATGCGATTCTGTAACCATATCACCGTGAAAACTTAGGTAAAGTGAGCGTGGAGTGAGCTGTCATTCCAACTGATGCTAGTGATTGACACTATTAATAGCTTACTCTAAGCTCCCTTCACGTAACTTTTCACGGTGAGATTTTTACAGAATCGATCGGCTGGGTCCAAGCTACCGGCTGTCAGGGCTCCAGAGAGAGGATCCTCGTGACAATATTATATTTATTTATAATTAGTTAAAACTTTATCCTTCTTCTTCTCATCAGCTATCTGCCACTGGAAGTCCCGTCAAAATCGGTCCAGCCGTTTTAAGCCGTAAATTAGCCGGAACAAACAGACAGGCAGACAAACATTCAAAAAATTGTTTTTTTGTTATATGTACCGTATATACTTTCATAATATGCATTTAGTAAAAAGCTATTATTTTGACATTATAAACAGACACTTCAATTTCAGTTATTTGTTTAGATTGGGGTAGAGAAAATTTTAATACATATGTTGGTACACGCAATTTCATTATATTCAACCCTGGAAAGCTAGAAACTGTAGAACAATTAGAATACTATTCATGATACTCAGTGCGGCACTACTAAAGGAACCATTTATTGGAAACCTGGAACGCTTAATGAGAATAGCATACGGGTATTATGAGTAGAACCCATCCCGTACGCCGATAAATTCCTTAACGTAGGACCTAATGACAAGGGGCTTGAAGTGACACTGGTGGTATTTTAAAGATATTGCGTGACCTTCGGCAACTTTCGGCCTGAAGGTCCCCGGGTTATTATTTGTCGGTAATGTTGGCACGATATTTATTCAATATAAACAAAAACAAAATACATTAACGTAGAATAGTAAAGCTACGATTTCCTAGAAGAGCGGTGGCCGTCATAATAAAACGACCGTCATTGAAAATCTGTCGTTTTCACCAGTTTTTGACATGACGGTGTCATAAAACGCTCTGTATTAATGATAAATTATTTTATTTCTGTAAGTTGGTTAGTACAAACACTTTTACATGTCAATCATATTTTTTATAAAACTAGATGAGGCCGGCATTTCCTATCTGACTATACTTTAAAAAGAAAGGCTAAAAAAAACTCATGTCACAGTCTCTTTTAAAGTTCAGACATAATCTAAGTCCGATTATGTGAAGACCATGTAGATGCGGTGTCTGCAATGGTATTCTGAGGAAATAACCACATAGATTGAGTGGACCTGTCCAGTCAGTGCACGCATTTGTCAGTAATCATGCAGCTCAAACTCAGAACTTAAGGAGCTCAACTCAATATCTTAGGAAACCAAGGCTTTAGACAAATTATACTTATTTTTTTTATATATATTTATTGGTGTACCATACAACCTGCCAGCAGTCCGTAAAAAGTAAGAAAGCCGACTACTAAAGTTTAAGGGGTTTATTTATAAACGATAATTAAATTTCAATGACGTTCATACGTCAAAACTGTATGGTTAAACAGTCGCTAATCACTAATTATCAAATAATTACTATATTTAAGCAACGTTTATGAATGAAGAGGTTAATGTTATAACATAAATTATTCACGGGTTGAATTTGTTGCTACATAAAGAAAGAAAGAAAGAAAAAGTATTTAGTGCGACTCGTACAGGAAGATCTCAAACTAAACTAAACACAGTCAAAAATAAAAATAAAACAAATTATGTGTATATAGAAAGTAACAAAGAAAAATGAAGCAGAAAGTCCAATACGAGGCCAAAAGGCTCCTAAGTCAGCATGCCACTTGCTTGCAAATATAGCTTAATCTTTAAAATGTCTCTTTTATTTTTTCTACTGAAAATATTCCTACGGCTGATATTTAAAAAAGTGAGTTGTGATTTTTTTACGTTTTGATTGAAAGGTCGTCCAAAAGCAGTCGAGGCTTTCTTCTTTTATTTATTCATTAAAATATACCTTATTGATAAATGGGCTGAATATAAGATCAGAATTAAATTCTATAAAGTTATTATTTGATATTTTCGGAATATCGGTCTGAATCATTCTTCGGCTACTTTTATTGTATACAGTTACCCTCTATTATTCAATCTGTATTTTTATTTCCTGGCTTAAAAAACTTTTTTTTTTTAAGATGTCTTCAAAAATCGTGGTTTGGTCCTAAAACCGTATTTGCCAATTGAAATGTTTGTTGAAAATAAGTAGATAGTTAACAGGGACTCGTGGCTAAGTAATAAAAGCCGCACAGGTCGATCGATCAGATTAAGCTGCGCTTGCAACGGTCGGTCCGTGGATGGGTGACCATCTTTACATACCGAGACACGTGCCTCGGGAAGCACACTAAGCTATTGGTCCCGGGTGTAATTCGTAGATCTTTGACAGTTGTTATGGGTCGCCAGTCCAAAAGTCTGACAACCAGTCTTACCAAGGGGTATAATGTTACCCAGTAACTGGGTTTTGGAGATCAGATAGGCAGTCGCTCCACGTAAAATACTGGTATTCAATTGCATCCGGTTAGACTAAAAGCCAACCCCAAAAATAGTTGGGAAAAGGCTAGGCAGATGATAAAGTTAGTTAAGTACAGACGCCAGCAGGCTAAGCTACCCGAAACTGTCAAATTTTCCCAATCAACCTTGAACCTAATGCTGTAGCAATAAAGTTGGAAATCTATTAAAGAAATTTGACAGATTGTAGTACCTTGATGTGCTGGAGTCTGTACTATACATGTTTTCCTTCCACGGTTTCCATTTTAGGCTCGAAAGCCTACGGGAGTCAACAGCCGACTCCCGGCCACCGTAGGCGCGGGCTTGCGGGCGGCGAGCTATGGGCAGCTCGCCGCCCGGTAAGGACCAGGCCCGGGTCGACGGCGCGTTGTGTTCCACGCGCGCCTCAAAGAGATGTCAGCACGAACTGACGGGGTTCGCTAGGGCCGATGCCGCCGGGGCAGCGGGTTGTTCGAAAGAGATAATTGGGATCCTGGCACAGGCAACTGAAGGAACACGGGTGGGTTTTAGTCAGTAAAAGTCTGAAACGCTCTTCCGCTCAGCCCAGAGTGGGAGAGGTCATTTGATGATTTCCCAACCGAAAAAAAAAAAAAGGCACGAAAGCCTTCGACGAGACGGCGCCAAAGGCTATCAGTCTGGCTTTGTTATTGGGATTGCAATTGTCGTGGTCATGGGAATTAAGTTATTTGAATATTATGTTAATATAATATTTCTCGGGTCATCGAGTTTTGTATACGTTATTAGGTTTCTTACAGACGAATTTGCGTTAAAGATTATTGCCAAATGGGTAATTTGAATTTGCAATTGTATTAACTAATAAATGGTGGTGATATATTAGACATAATTTTGCAATAAAACATATTTATGGCTATTACTCTCAACCGCAAGGATTATATTTTATACGAAATAAAATCTAATATGACGGTGTATAGTTTTCAACTCTGAAACGAAGCACTGTTGGTATTATAAGTACCTCAGTACCTACTAGGTACCTAGTCTGAACCATAATGGGGTCTTCACCCCCTTTACACAGGTCGATGAAAGAAAGAAGAATAGTTTTCCGCACAATTAAAACGCACATTACAAATAAAAAAGACTTAAAATACAACGTAGTCAAAAGCCCCGTACTCGCATATAAAATTATATTGAAGTATAAGTTATTGACACGATAAAACAATGTTCAAAAATCAAATAAAAATAATCCATTTCACATAAACTTACATGAGAACTTGTGAAAAGTCAAAAGATGAGGTGCACGGTTCCATTTGGTCATTTCCTATGGAGAAGAGCCGGTAAGAAAAGATACTCAACGGTTAGACCGTTTGTCCATCAGCACCATCAACGGGACGTCAACCTGAACGAGATGTACTGTGCCGAAGCAGCGATACATACATCTACTATAGCCGTGTGTCCAGTGTCCACCGCACCCCACCGGACGTTACGTTTGGTTCGAATAATCTCGTTCCTTGTTGACGTCCCGTTTCCGTGACGCGGTGGACAGTGTGAATCTTTTAAAAATAATTGACTTTTAATTTTTTTTCAAATTACAGTGTTATTGTTGATCTATAATATACGTTGATTTATGCCAATCTCATGAAAATGTGTAAGCAAAGAAACACATGTTCATTGATTTTATCTTTATTATATCATACTAAGGGCTGATTTTTCCAACTTTATCGGAGGAATAATTTTGAAGTTTTGACAGTTCTTCAATACCAAAACTGTCAGAAGTCAATTTTATTCCACGAATAAAAATTATCGGTCGATTGAAAAATCAGCCCTAAAACAATAATTACGACCAATTGAAACTTAGTCAATCAATTGATAAACAGTAAAAATGAGCGTCCTTTTCCGAATTTAGGCGAAGTAAGCTGTTAATTTCAACCAGATTAATTGAAGAAATCTGGTCGCATCCCCGCCTCTTTCCAATTAAAGATTATCTTACTCCAACACCCTTTGCCCTGGTAAGGTTGGCAGCCGACCGACTTTTTGGTCCGAAGTTAATTTCTCCCTTTAGTTATCTGAGATAATTATAGGCGAAAAAAGACAATGGATTCAATATTCTCATTGGACTTACAAAAAAATACGCGGTAATTAATATAATGTTTTTCCTTCTCTCCAAGTTGAAAGTATAGTCGACCTCGTAATTAATTTATCACCCTAAAGTATCGTTAATTCCAGATCAATATATTAATTAGTTTATTGTAGTCCTTTGAGTCGGTGTTTTTTGATAATTGATTTAAGTGGCTATGAGTTTTACGATCGAACTATACAAGGTGGCAGGGATATCGACGCGCAACTAGTTACCATGGATTCAGCACATGATTCTAAACACCCTCATGTCGATAGATTTCGAGGGTTATTAAAAAAAAAGTTAGCTGTTCTATATATTTGGACCGCGTAGGTATTGCATTTTGCTATGAAACAGCAGATATTTTTTTGTTCAATAAATTTCTACACTAGGGGGTCTAAAATTATATGCTTAATTCATGGTTACAGGTTGCGCGTCGATGTCCCTGCCACCCTGTATAGCAGGTATAGTAGTTATACAAGTAGTTGCAACTAAAGGTCAGATAATCATAATCTGCTTAGTAGTAGCACATGCAAGCACTGTTACAGAAATACCGTAGTCACACAAGCAAACCACGTTATGTGCCCGATTCAATAAAGTTGATAGGGTTTTGTAGATTGCGCACAACGCAGCTGCTAGGCCAGACCCTAAACAGACCGAGGGACATATTTGATTGTCTACGTGACAGTTAGGTAATTTCAACCTTAGTTTGCATACACGGGAGCGGGAAGCGTCGACGGCAGAGGCAACTGAGCATCGTACTCAAATACACGAGCGGCACGTTGGTTGCAATTGCCGTTGACGCGTGCCGCTCCTGTGTACGCATACTTAGTGAAGTTTCAATTTACTGGGAACTATTGTCAAAATTGGTATAGGAATTACGAGGTCGAATACACTGCTATTAGCCTCTTTTACAACGCAACATAAGTTCGTCTTTATTTTATTTGTGAGAAAATATTACCGCAAATCTTATCGGATTAATTCCCCATATGAGTGTTATTTATGCCTTTCATGATTCATGACGGAACCAATAAGGTTCTGCTCTAAGCCTAATGAGGAGACATCCAATTAAAAACAATAATCTGATACCTACGTTACCTTTATAAATAAAAAGGGGACTATCCGAATTATGGACCGAATAGGGTAAACAACCCGGGTTTTTGGGCTTATTTAAATCGGGAAAAATCGCCCTAAAGAAAATAAGGTATTCGAATTTGCATAATCCCATATTATCGTCCTCTTGTTTAAAAATCAGTATAAAGTAGCTTTTTTCCGGGTTTTCCGGTATTTTTACCGTTCCCGTGAACCGAAATACCTGTAGAAAAGAAGTAATGTTCCATTTTACGCAGAGTGCTTTAATTTAAACTTGGTCTACGTTTTTAAACATGACAGGAAAGTTTACGGCCCACCTAATCGAAAGCGGTTACGAAAACTTTCCACATTTCTTCATAGTTAGGAATTATTTTTTTCATAATGGATTTCTTTGGCGCTATGTATTGGGGACACCGGGGTAAAGCCGTACAGCTAAGGATTTAGGGCTGCAGCGCATTAATTTTTTTAAACATAATTGTATCAGACCAACGTTTATAATTATCTAGTCTCATAAGGCATACAATCACATCACCATATAATATATAACTATCCGAAGACAGATAAAAGTTATTATATTAAATAATACATAATAACAAAAACAAAATCTACTTATTACGATTAAGGGGGAAGCGCTAGGTAGCCCGCGAAATTCTTTTCAACCACAATATAACCTACAAAATGGAAAAAACGTATTTTTTGCAATTTGCAGGTTGTAGTAAATTCGATTGGCGACCGTAAAAAATATGTATTTACGGAATTAAAATCCCCCTCGAAGTTCATATAATCGTACTAAATTACTATTTCATGAAATGTCAATCAATAGGATTATATGAACTTAGAGGGTGTATTGAATGACCGAATGAATGATTAAATGAAATACACGCCTCTGACTTTCACCTGACGTCGTTGCAATTTATCCACGTGGATTATATTAATTACCCCTATTGATACACGATGGGTGAACTATAACCACCATAGATTGTAATTAAACACTAATTAATATTCTATTTATCCAACATCTTCTAAGAGTTACTAATGATCTTTAACTACGAATTTCTGATTGAATTTGATCAAGCTCAAACGGTTTAACATTAAAGTTAATATTTAATTTAAGGCGTTGAGAACGTTACAGATTTTGGTATTAATTATTATGATTAGATTAGGTAATTAGTTTCTTTCATCAGATAAGATACGATTACTTAAAGTTCTAATTAAAGATAATGTTATGGTTATCAGTGTTAAAATTACATTAATGTTTGGTAATTGCGTTCATGAAGAGCTTATCAAATTAGTTAACAAATTAAAACCATAAACTTTACATTCAATACTGAGTTTGGGGAATATTAGGATTGCATTTGGTAATATCTAACTGTTACTGTCGATTAATAAATAATATATGTGAACATTTTTTAGTACCTCGTGGCTAAATGATAATAGCCGTACGGGTCGCTCGAATAGGTCGGTTCGTGGATGAGTGACCATCCATTACATAGCGAGGGGTCTCGAGTGAGGGAAGAGGGAGTGCACCTGTGTCTGCGTGCAGACTTGTGCACTATAAAATCTCCCGCGCCTACGGCTTGACTCCATTGAGATTGGCCGCCGCGCGCCGTGGCCGAAATACGGTCCGGAGGATTTTATTTATTGAAATAAAATTATGAAATCGTTTAATACCAGATCCATTAGATTTGTTATATTGGATCTGGTTGATCTATCTTTATAACAATAACGTGTTGTATTTACACTAACCAAAACTTTACACATAACACTAATAGACATTTCGCAAGTTTCCATCGCTATCTTGCCCTGCTGCCCTATAAAGCGGCTATAACCCATTTACCAGTCATCTCATTTTAAAGAACACACACGTAGATACATTAACCTAAATAAATAATGTTTTATTATGTATTCTGAGTTCTAACGCAGATTTGTAAAAATATTCGTATTATGTACTCTGAAAAATGTGTTCTCTGGTTGGGTTTTAAGTACCTTTTTTTATTAGTCGTTATTGGTCAAGACCACTTTAGAATTAGTGCCGTGAAGCAATTAACTGTTTATCAGTAAATATATACTTAGATTTTATTTCAGCCATAAGGGCGCTAACTGCTGGACCCCAAGCGTCGCCATATCGACAGGTCCTGTGCTTTCCGCGGCTTTTCGGATTCCGCGACCGACAAAGTTTACCTACGCAATAAATACCCGGTCCCACCGTGAAAACTCATGCAAAGTGAGTTTGAAGTGAGCCGTCATTCTACCCGATGCTAGGGATTGACACTATTGACAGCTCACTTCAAGCTAACTTTACCTAAATTACCACCAAGAGAGATGAACATAATATTGATGAATGGGGAGGGAAAGGATGGCCAAAGAAAAGATGGATATATTGTGAGAGGAATTATGTGAAAGAGAAGGGAGTGAATGATAGCGGGACGGTTGATGGAGAATGGAAGAAGAAAACGTGTTGCGCCGACTCGAATTAACATGGTACAAAGGTAGGAAGGTGATGATGACCACGTCGAAATTTTTAGAGAATAGACCCGGCAGATGTAACTAATTACCGAACAGCAATCGCACCAGCGATACAGAACACTAATTGCGTAACACACTAATCTAATATTTTCTTATTTTAAAGGATATTGCTAATCCATTGCTTCATATTATATGTTCGAAAAATATGTCTGGTGAACAACGTAAATTTACACAGATTACGCTCTGGTCACTACCCATCCCGCAAGTTTAGTTATTTAATGAATAAAGTGAGTTCTCCCAATTGTGAAACATGCGGAACAGTTGAAGATGTTCACCATCTACTTATGGGGTGTACTAAGACAAAGAAGGAAAGAGAGACTCTGTTGAGTAGAATAAAAGTAAATGAATATGACATTGGTCCTTATGTTGAAATTTTAGCGCAACCTTCACCTGAGATAGCAAACCTACTTGCTGATTTGTTCCGATATTAATAATGTGTATTATATTTGTAGAAGTAGTTCAGAATAGTTTAAGTTATGATGAGGCTGACATACCACTGTGGATAAAACTTGTTTTTTTTTTTTTTTTGAGAATGGGAAATCATCAAATGACCCCTCCCGCTCTGAGTGGAGCGGAAGGGATTGTCAGACTCTTACTGACTAAAACCCACCCGTGTTCAGCGGTAACCCTTTCGGACGATCCCGCTACCCGTGCCTCTAATAAAAACTAGAATTTAAGAAAAATTGTTGCTGATTGTGTGTTACGTATTTAACTCGCTGGTCACACTCACTCAGCCATTGAACTGATTTATTGACCCGTCTTTCAAAATAACATCTGCACACTGAGTCATTGTCTAAAAAAATTAGGACTGGTTGAGTTTAGTGCTATTAGATTGCTCGTAATTAATTGCTTTTATTGAAGATCACCACAGAATAGTCGTGAAACGATAAACAATAAAAAAAATCGTTTTCATTTTAATGTTCAGCGGTTTATAACATTGTAATAAAATCAAGTGTAATATAAACAGATGAAAGTAAGATTTTTTCTGGGAAGAAGATGGTTTCGTATAAATAGAGCGTTTTGACTCAATCAATCAGCTCAGCCTATTGCAGTCCACTGCTGGACATAGGCTTCTCCCAGGCTACACCACAACACCCTGCCCTCCGCCTTCCGCATCCAGTCTGTCCCAGCCACCTTCTTTAGGTAGTCCGTCCATCTAGCTGAGGGGCGTACCACCCTACGTTTCGTCGTCGTTTCGAATGTTGCTTTGATAGTAGTCAATTTCAGTCAATTTCGTGTCAGTCTCAAAATTTACTTACAACCTAAATAGACTAAGGGCTGATTTTTCCATTGCCAGATAACTTTTATTCGAGACAGTTTTTGTATGAAATAACTTTCAAAATTTCAAAATTATTCCTCGAATAAAGTTATCAGATGATTGAAAAATCTGCCCTAAGTTAAATTGAATATTTGACTCCGACAGTGATAAATTCTAATTGCTCTATCAACAAAGCTTGAACAGTTTCCTTTATTATTAGGTATATAGAATCTGTAATTTGTACTTACTTATATGGATGGTAAACTTAAGGTGGGACGCCCTCAGGCTAGGTGGAGCGACGATCTTCGCAGGATGGCTGGTAGCAGCTGGATGAGAGTGGCCGAAATTCGAGTTGAATGGCGTGCAATAGGAGAGGCCTATGTCCAGCAGTGGACCGCTATAGTCTGTTGATGATGATAATGATATGAATGATATTTGGATGTCACCTTTTGGTAAAAGGATTTGATAGCTACAAAGGTATCCAAGTGGCAATATGTTACTCAAAGACTATCTATCATGAAAACTTTTTGAGTTGATGAAAAAAGCGTACCTACCCTACGTTGAAAATTGTTGACGCATACTTAAGTAAAAAGAAAAAAAAAAGCAAAAGCCTAACTGCAACTGAAAAGTTCAAAACAAGAACAGTCTCCTCAATAATCCGCCATTCTGATTTTTTATTTTAAAGAAATGGTGGACACCTCATGGTAAAGGCTCTCCCCATGACTTCCAGCTCTTTCGATCCAGGGCTAAAGTGGACCACCGGTCGTTTGTTTGGTCCAGCTCGTCCCACCATCTTCTACGAGGTCTGCCGCAACGCCTTCGAGCTGTGTCAGGGCTCTACATGGTGGTCATTTTGGCCGACGGCTCATTGGGCATACGGCAGACGTGGCCAGCCCAGTCCCACTTCAGCTTAGCAGCTTTTTGAGTAACGTCAGTAATCTCTGTTTTGGAGCGCAGTGTGTAGATAGATAGTACGCGTCAAAATAATAACCCTGTCTTTGCAGTCGCACAGTCGAGTAAAAAGCGAGCAAGCAAAACTAGTTCACAACTATATAGATCATCCGAGACAATTGTGCCGACTATCTGAATCAAATAATACTATTAAATTGTATCGCCAAGTTGCCTTTGTCCATTCACTCGACAGTTGATATAGCATTATTGGTAAAAGTCACGTACAGCAGTAGCGTTTGATAGCTCGTTATTGTGTGACTTCAACAGGGTTATAGCTATGGAAGACTTTTTAGTTTTGATAGTAAGCTTTTGTCTTTGATTTATACTTGAACCTGCAGCCGATTATACTAAACGAAGAGGTATTTGAATATATAATTCACTATGGTGAACTAAATCGGGCGTTTCTACACATTTTCATAATACTGCATTCTGCCTAGCCTTTTCTCAACTAAGTTGGGGTCGGCTTCCAGTCTAACCGGATGCAGCTAAATACCTGTATTTTAATCGCATGTCCATGCAAAATAAAATCGCCAATATATTTTTTTAATCGCATGTCCATGCAAAATAAAATCGCCAATATATTTTTTCAAGCGTGTATTTACCGCAGTGCGCGGTCTCTAGTATGTATATTAGTTTTATTCACAGATTGGCGATTATTTACCGCAACGATTATATTCCGTGGTGAGCGCTTAGCCTTAATATTGCCAAGCAAATTAATGAGAATGGGTAGGTAATAAAAATATTTATGTGAAACAATTAGTGACAAGAACTTTTCTCATTAATTTCAAGAAAATAATCATTTTCATTGAAAAGAATAAAGAAAACTCAACAAACTTGACCGTTATTACTTTAATAGTAAAACTTTCTCACAAAGTCTGGAACTTACCTGAAAAGAAAAAAAATATACATTATTAATATCTAGGTAATAATTGGACTTTAGTACTTCGTTGTTTTTAATTGAATGAAAAAGCTATTTAGTCAGTCAAATTAAATTATTTTGATGGATCTGCTTTGTTTTGGTAGGTTCAATAACTATTCAAACTTTAGTATTTTCAAGCTTTTAAATACAAGCAGTTTATTTATTTAAACTTTTCGCACAAAAAGGTACAAAGGCGGACTTAATGCCTTAGGTTTTCTCTACCAGTCAACCAAGGGTGGTGAAGAGATTAGATGGCAGGTGCTTTGGTTGAAAGGGACAATGATAAAAAAAAACTCTTAAAACTAGGTACACAAATACATAAATAGGTTATATACACATACATACATACTATTACTATAATATATACCTCCGACCAGACGGGTGTTGTGTCTGGCGAGCAATTGCCCAACGATTGATCTTGGGAAATTGTATCTATGCTAATTGCGCGGTAAACTCTGCTTGCGAGATGCAGGATTTGCGTATGCGTATGATATGACGCGTTGTTCGCATGTGGCGTTGTAGATACCGCTACACTAATAATATATATATATATATATATATATATATATATACATATACAAAATCAAGGGAGAGAGGTATTGAGATGACTATGCTATTTTTTTTTAAATAACTTAGTTTCAGATATTATGATTGTTACTACTTAAGTATATTGTGCGCCACTTCGTCTGCGTGTATTATGTACTTGCTTTCACACGCGACTTCGTCCGCGTGAAATTTCTTGTCTCCCAACCCACCCCGTCGCATCGCATCGCATCGCCTGCTAGGCCTATTTGTTTTCGCTTAGCGTTCTTTCTGACTCTGTTTGTTTTTGTTCAGCTCCTAAGAGTCCTAGCTTGATATTAAGTAGCCTATAGCCTTCCTCAAGAATTGGGCTATCAAATGCAAAAAAAAAAAAAAATAAGACGCGAGAACGCGATAGTTTCTGAACCTACTAACAACAAACAAACAAACTCTTCAGCTTTATTATTAGTGTAGATAGATTAGTCATCATCATCATCATTTCAGCCGACAGACGTCCACTGCTGGACATAGGCCTCCACTTCGACCGGTTCTGAGCTTCCCGCGTCCAACGGGTTCCTGCGGCCTTCACAAGGCCGTCGACCACCAGATAGATTAGTATAGATTATTATATATTAGTTT
The DNA here is from genome assembly GCA_947507525.1 of Apamea epomidion. Classification (NCBI taxonomy): domain Eukaryota; kingdom Metazoa; phylum Arthropoda; class Insecta; order Lepidoptera; family Noctuidae; genus Apamea; species Apamea epomidion. The sequence goes on along the minus strand of OX382238.1, from coordinate 6,376,931 downwards.
ATCCCCTCGTCTATTAGGCAAGCTTATTAAGTTCCGTAATAATCGGTAACAATAGAAAAAGTAATTGTGTCTCATTAGTGACAGCTGAGCTCATATATAAAAGGATAGATAAGGTCTCAGACCTTACCCTAACAAAACTAATTGTAGGGAGCTAAAACTAGTAGGTATAACATAGCATCGATAATTTTTCACCTATTTGCCGCATGCTTTCTCTTGCCAACTCCATTGGTGTTGAAATAGATGTCTTTGCTGGTTCTGTAGCCTCAGTCAGGACTAACCTTAGAGTCTTAATTGTATAATGTTTATATTTTTTTTTTTATGTTTAATTGTTCTTTCCCAAAACTTTTTCATTATCTATGGAAAAGTTCACATTTTGTAAGTTTTGTTTTTAAATAAGAATTGTTTTACTTAAATTATGCATGCTACATTCACATCTAGTAGATGTCAATCAGAAATATTGTGTCGTAATAAAGGATATATATACATATAGGAAATATTCACTTAGTGTATATACACATTGAAAATGCACATAAGTGTATGTGTATTTTCAATGTGAACTCACTTTGAACGAATTAAGAAATGTTTACAAAACTACAAACATAGATAACAAGACGCTAAAGGTTCGATTAAACGAACGTGTGCATATTATGACGATTACAACCCTTTCGACTTTTTGAATGGCTCTTAAGAAAGAAGTATTTAAACATATTTTATAGATAATTATTTGATCTACAATTTCTGTCTGGGCTAATTTTATGATAAAACTTACCGTTTTGCTGAAAATCGCGAAAAACGCGTTTTTGTGACCTTTGACCCCGAGTAAATTTTTTTCCAGGTATCGGATCGATGAGGAATTTTCACATTACACTTAGAATAGAGTTTTGAACAATCCTACCAATTTTCAGCCGAGTGTCAATTTTTGTAACCTTGGATATCTAAATTGACCGGACGATAAAGGTTTTAATGCATTTGTGACTGTACATCAGTTTTGTGAATTATAATAATAAAAAAATAATAATAATAACATGAGGACTAGTAGTCCCCGAAGGAGTAGATAGGACATGCACACAGGTTTCGCTATGTTAAATGTATATCTACCAAGTCGTGTTTCGTGTCTGATCGCGATGTTCTTTTAAACTACGACACGGATTTTGATGCGGTTTTCATCATCATTACTGCTGGGACACAGGCCTCCTCTCTGTGAGAGGGAGTGGGCCGTAATCCACCACGCGGGCCCAGTGTCTTTAATTTTTTTGGTTCTAGGACATGCCGGTTTCCTCACGATGTTTTCCTTCGCCGTTTAGAGAGCAGTGGTGATGAAATAATATATAAAAAGTAAAGCGCCTGTCTGGGTTCGAACCTACGACCTACAACTCATAAGTCGCAGCCGTTACCACTGGGCCACCACTGCTCTCATCATCGTTTAGAGCATTTCATTTAGAAGATTTGCCTTTGTAATTAAATATTAAGTAAGTATATAGTTTTAAGGGGCCCCTGGTTAAATAATAAAGCGGCACAGGTCGATCGATCAGGTTAAGCTACGCTTGCCGCGGTTGGTCTGTGGATGGGTGACCATCTTAACAGAATATAAAATTCTACGTGCCTCGGAAAGCACGTTAAACCGCTGGTCCCGGCTGTCATTCGTGGATCTTTGGCAGTCGTTACGGGTAGTCAGACACCCGAAAGTCTGACAACCAGTCTTACCAAGGGGTATTGTATTACCCAGTAACTGGTTTGTGGAGGTCAGATAGGCAGTCGCTCGATGTAAAATAATGGTATTCAACTGCATCCGGTTCTTACCGGAAGCCGACCCCAACATGTTGGGAAAAGGCTAGGAAGATGATGATAGTTTTAATAAATTAATAATAAACGTTAAAAAAAAAAAAGTCACTTTGTTTTTTTTTTGCAAGTCGTTATACAGTGTGTAACAGGAGTAGGTCACTAGTCATTTATACCTGAATACCTGATTATTTGTGTATTACGGTAGAAATATATTATAAATACCACCAACATCAAATAAGCCTAACACACTTATCAATAAAAGTATCACGTCTCCGAGATACCTACCAGAGTCCCTACAGGTAACCTAACAAATAAATTCAATTACTTACAGAACGTGATCCGCTGTTCATTTATTAATAACCAAAATTGATTTGATATTTATCTCGAAAATTCGTTGGGAGTCAGTGCCGGATTAGTCACGTAGCAAATGTAGCAAATGCTACAGGCCCCGCGCTGTGGGGGGCCCGACCTTACCTACCTACACGTACCATGACTTGTTTTTTGGACGTACAAAAAACAAGTCATGGTACCCTATAACACCATTAGGTCCATTGAAATATTAGGTAAGAATGGTCAAAAGAAACCTAAGCTCTCCGTACAAGGTTTTTTCAGAACTTGTAATCACTGTTACATCACACCATAATATGCGAAAATTGTATCATATAGGTTTTTACAAAAGCACCTAAGCTGAGCGTTGTTTGACAAAATTAATTTGGTTCAGGTACTTCAACTGATATGGAACGGTAAAGAACGTATTTGTTAAATGAAACATTGATTTGACTAGTGAAAACCAATAGGTACACAGCTAAAACTATTATGATAAAGTTCTGTTTTATCTTGTAAACTTTAGAACCTTAAACAAACTAGGTTCTACCATAAGGGGCCCCTAGGTAAAATTTGCTACAGGCCCCGCGGTGGCTTAATCCGGCACTGTGAGAGTTAATGAAAAGGAAATACGGATATGAGAAAAGATTTTTATCATATTTTATCAGGCCGATATATGATGCTTTTAACGATGAAGCGTGGTTATAACAATATACTCTAACATAATATGAATTACATCAATAGCAAGGATGGGGATGAGTTGGTCTGGTGTACAACTAGATTCAATTATTCATTGTTCTTGGAAACTATTATATTGAACCGTGCATTTAATTTTTTTCGTTGACAAATGGTCAACCTTTTATTGTTTGAGTACGAGTCTTTTGGCTACTTAGTATGTGTGTATTTTATGTTTTTTTTTTTAATGCGCGTTTTGTTTGTGCAGAATAAATACTTTTTCTTCTTTCCTTTTAATGGCCTAATTTAAATAAATTATGTTACTTTGACTTTGTAGTCCTAAAGTCAAAGTAGTCTGCTGTGGAAGTTAACATGAATACAAGCACTAAATCAGCAAAGAGAAATAACTTAAACTGGTTAATGATCTATGTATGGACGGAGTGGCTCCAACAGAACCTATGCGATTAAACTTTTCAACAAGACTGTCGTATTCAACACAGTAATCCAATCTTACTAATATTATAAAAGCCAAAGTTTGTATGGATGGATGGATGGATGGATAGTAGATGTTTGTTACTCTTTCACGTAAAAACGACTGAAGGGATTTGGAAGAAACTTGGCACACATATAGTTTATAACCAGGATTAACACAGGATACTTTTTATCCCGATATTCCCACGGGATCGAAACTTATGCGGGTAAAGCCACGGGGCGCAGCTAGTATCATTATAAGCTTCTCTCGATTATCTTGTGTTGAAAAGGTTAAGACGGTATCATGATAACTTATATTAATGAATAAAGGGCCGATTTACAAAAGGCATAAGGTACCATATTGAGAAAAGAATGATCAAGAATATCCAGGTTATTGAGACAGAAACCAATAAATATTAAGGCTTAATATTTTCTAAGGATTATCCGCCCCGGCTACCCTTACAACTATGAATTGTATCCGCAATAACTTATTTACGAAAGTATCAATAAAAGTGATATAGAGAGGGCCAAAAATCCAGCGATTTATGAATTAGAATTCCTGTTATATATTAGCAGAGGTAATAGCAGTTTGAGGTTTATAATATGTCTAGATTTTTCTATATGGAATTTAGCAGCTCGCAATCTGCATTTTTTCCTGGGTGGGGGAATAGGATCGCCCCCTAGTACATGGTAAAATGTGGGTGTACTGTATACAACAGATACTCCTCTGCCGAACCCTTCGGGAATTAGAGGAGTGATGTTGTCACGTTGTTATATTTATTTTTAACCTATCTACATTTCTTTCTTACTTGCCTAGTAGCTTCAACAATACGAATACTCGTGGCAGATAAATATGGCGAAATGATCTTGTTCACTATTCGGAACTGAGATCGCCACTATAGCCGGAAATCGTCTGGATGTAAAATGAAACCAATCGAAGTAGTCCTGTAGACATCGACACAGTATAAAACAACTATTACGTGATAAAAACTATACAAAACAAAGTTGATTTCTGTGATTCCATCAAAATCTAATGCCACTAACACGTAATAAAAATAGTCGCGTTTCACAGTATGTATGTAAAATAAATATAAAACAGCGCCCACTCCGGCCCGAGTAATCAATCGCCTTTTATAAAATATTTGCCAAACAACAGCTTTTAGCTTTTTGATGGAGAATGAAATATTTAACTAATGCCTTGATTGATTCGTTTAGTTAGTTATTTTCTACTTTTTACTTTGATAGAGTGCAGTTTTATTACTAACATCCATTGTATATCGCGTTAATCGATACTGAAATTTGATCAATATTTTTTTACTACCAACCCACCTGCCTCTGGTTCACATGGTTTTTACGGCTTGATAAAACATTTGGCTGGTCTTTAAAAAATAACCCTGTACACAGGCTGATTTTTTAAAGACCAGCCAAATTTAAGGATGTGGTACAGACCATCAAACTGAACAACTTTCTCCATGGGACAAATAGCGTAATCGCGAAAATTTTATCAACTGTCCCATAGAAAACTTCAATACCTACTCGACCTAAATGTATGGGACGGCTGAATTTTTATTCGCGATTACGATGTTGGTCCCATGGAGAAAGTTGGTCAGTTTGATGGTCTGTACCACATCCTTAAATTTGGCTGGTCTTTAAAAAATCAGCCTGTATATGTATATACATAATATTATATATAGACATAAACCTTTCGGAATAAATTCTGATATAAAGTGATGGTGAAAATAGCATCAAAATCTGTTGCGGAGTTTAGAAGAACAATGGGGTCACATAGAGAGACACGAAAATCGACTTTAATTATTTTATAATATGTATAGAAGATGAAAAGTTACAAGCATTCTAAAAAGATACTCAAGCAAAAATCAATTTGAAACTAGATTTGAGTCGAGATTGTATGATGGCGAAACCCACGCGAACAATGCCCCATTTATTAGGTATATTGTGGCCGTTGTGTCCACCACCTGTATCCGGGAAGACATGATGGATACTACAAAATCGAATCGCATCTCGAATCGCACTGATACGCAATTACCAACATACAATAAAGAAGAGGTTAACGCTGTCGAGCGCCAGAGTAGAGGTAGGTATTTTATTTGTTAGATGCGTTGGAATAGGACATAAAATAACACATACACTGCCATTAGCTCTACTAGACCAAAAACCAATTAAAGGACTTTAAGAACAATCGGAAATGACGCGAAAGCTTATGGTCCAACGTTTCGACTTAAGACGTTCAAGGGTCTGTCAGTATTAATTAATACACATATATACAACGCTTTCTTCCCATGGGGGTGTGCAGAACGCCACTGCAACGATCCTTACATACACACATCACATTACGTTCACACATCAGCATAGCTATTCACAATCCGACAGGCTGTCGTATCGAAAATGACACATTTCGATAACCTGAATTGCCTTGCCCCTGACAGCAAACAGCTGTCCGAAGAATAGCGGTCGTCTATTTGATCGAAACTAAAAAAAAATCGGGTTTTCGATTTGTGAACAGCGTTTAGAGGACTCTAAAGGTAACATTGATTGATGTTCGATACGGCACGGAAGCGTAGTTGCGATTAGCTATGCTAGTCGTTGACGCACGTCCGTCAGTATTGTTATGAGATTCGGGGTTCGTTACAATTAAAACTCCCGATATAAATTACCAAAAATTACATTTTAATTGAACAGCACAAATAACAGCTCAAACACACTAATTATAAAACACAATTGCACTTAAGTCGCACTTGAAGATCGCTTTCGATGTATTCACTTGTATCGCTTATCCAACTCGGACTCGGTCGTGGCTCATCCCGGCCTTATATAGTGCCGCAGATAGTTCTAGAACCTTCAATTGTAGAAATATCTAGAAGGTTCGAGTACATACCGGCCCCGATTGACCAGATGTCGATAGTTCTAGAAAGTTCTAGCATCGAAATTTCTAGAAAGACCTTGACTCTATTAGTTCTGCTACTCGATACTAGATGGCGCTAGTGGTAACTAATATCACCATCTACCAGGCATTAATTGTGGCGCGCAACAGTATTTATTCAGGATCATAATTATATGTACTTGGTGACGTTCTATGTAAAAGCCTACGACGATTTGTACACGCCTACGATGTTGCCTTGCCTTGTTCTTACGTACTTAGATAAGTCTCAAGGTGTAAAGCCTTATTAAATCCCAACTTCAGCGGAAGGTAATCCAACTAATGCCGCGATCGACGCAGCACTAAACTTGACGTACTTCATATTACAAGAGAGCTTCTGTGGTTTCGGCACCTCATTAGCGCTTCAAGCATTTGTGCTAAGCAGCTTATGATCATTTTGAAAAGATGGATGAATTGTGAGGAATGATATTGAAAAGAAAAATTTTGAATTTCGGTCGGAATATCGGATTTGTAAAATCCTTTTTGCATTTGATAGCCCAATTCTTGTAAGAACGCTATAGGCTATTTAACGTCACCGCTATTTTTAGAAGCCGAGCAAAAAAAAACGTCAGAAAGAACGCTAAGCGAAAAAGAGCGAGCGCTAGCAGGTGATGCGATGCGACGGGGTTGAGGAACAAGAAATTCCGTGCGGACGAAGTCGCACGCAGAAGTTAGTGTTAGTATATTTTGTGTGTACCGGTACTTAATCAAATATCAATCGATCATAGTCAACCATTGGACTTCCATTCTTTACCAAGGAACATAGAAAGAAAGAAAATGCATTTATTTGCGGCAAACATGACGCATGAAAAAAAAACATAAACACACAAAAAAAAAAACACAAGTTGGGACGCATGCTTACCGCATTCGTCACATTCACGCAAAACGGCCATCGTTTAGCATATACGAGACAGAGCCCCAGCGCTGGTTTTCAGCGGCAGTCGGCGTTGACGTGATGACGTTAACCAGTGAAGCATGCAATTGTACATAAATAAATAAAACGACGGACAACAGATGTATGGACCAGTTGTTTTTTTTAGGGTTCCGTAGTCAATAAGGAACCCTTATAGTTTCGCCATGTTGTCTGTCTGTCTGTGTGTCTATCCGCGGTTTAGCTCAAAAACTATTGGTACTAGAAAGTTTAATTTGGCATGAGTATACACGTTAATGACGCCGAAAAAGTGGTAAAATAAAATTTTGAAAAAAAAACAATTATTTAGGGTACCTCCCCTACATCTAAAGTGGGGATGATAATTTTTTTTTTCGTCCTTCCCATAGTGTGGGATATCGTTGGATAGGCTTTCAAAAATATTAGGGGTTTGGAAATACCGTTTTTTTATTAAGTAAACCGTTCGTGACTTATCAAGCTTTAAAGTACCAATTTTCGTTAGAGTCAAGTGTCGCCCCCCTCTACCAACTAAACGGTTGTAGTTAGAAATTCAAATGTCACGGCAGTAGTACCTATATATTACGAAGTTTAAAGGAAAACTATCACACTCAAGTGGGCTTTACAAGTTCAGGAGTAATAGTCGGTCAATTGTATTAGACTCGAAAATTTCGAACACCTCCATAGAAATGTCGATAGATGGCGCTAAGCGTCAGTTGTATCGCGCTATTGTTTCATTCCTAAATAAGTTTAAAAAAAACAGGTGCTACACCGGCTATGACAAGTATAATCCAAATCTCAAAAAAAAAATTTAATTTCTCCGTGCAAAATGGTCGGATCAGGTGAGGATTTGTATAGGAAGTCAATTTAGGTAGGTAGTCATGTTTGGCTTTTAGTTAGAGCAGTGTACGAAACTATCAGTCAGCGAATACGACCCGCACTTGACCGTTTTTTTTTTTCAATGTTGTTGCCAAAAACTTGACTGAAAACGTTTTCAGGTTTTCAGTTATTTCAATTACACCTTGTTGTACCTAAGTGTAATTGAGTACCTAACTTTAGAAGTTTTCATTTCTAAGAAAGATAACGAATCCGTGTTTGAATAGAAATATCTTTACTGGAAATATCCACTAAATAGAAATAATAGGTCTCTCTCTTCGTTTCAATAACATTAATGAAGAGTGAAAATCTCAAATCAACATCTCTAATTAACGCAAACTCAAAGTTACAAAATTATTAATAATAAATAATTACCTTGAATAAATTCTCGTAGTTCACCAAAATAATTGATTATGTACAGTCACGAGCACCAATATGTCAACACTTGGCAACTTTCAACTGCGATTTTTTCGTGAAATAACATATGCGAAGTTGAAATACGACACATTACATAAACCCATGGGTTCGAAAATGCTATGTTCGTAACAACATAAAATTTAATTTAAAAATAAAGGAGTACATCGCTTTTGAATAAAGCCGAGTGTATACATACTTTTGCTCGTGACTGTACAGAGAACCCGTTCAGATCGTTAAGTAATTAATAATAAATGAATGACTTTGAGATTACATTAACTAGGAAATTACAAGCTGATGATTTGAAAGGAAAACAAGAAGTTTCTAATAATAGGAACAGTGATATCGGCCCCGACTGTCGAGTAGTAGATCGTGAGTTCGATATCAGGCAGGCAATTTACTTTGTGTATTTAATTTCATCTGCTCTCAAAACGATGAAGGAAAACATCATCAACGACACGGTTGGCGCAGTGCCTGAGCGATCGACTGCTGCGCTGCGTGTCGCGGGTTCGATTCCCGCACGGAACAAATATTTGTATTGCCCTTTTTTTTGTTTTTTTTTTTTGAGGATGGGAAATCATCAAATGACCCCTCCCGCTCTAGGTGGAGCAGAAGGGAGTGTCAGACTCTTACTGACTAAAACCCACCCGTGTTCCTTCCTTAGCCCTTTATGTACCAGGGCAGCGGTAACCCTTTCGGACGATCCCGCTACCCCGGCAGGCTTCGGCCCTGTCGGGCCCCGTCAACTACGCTGACATCTCTTTGAGGCGCGCGTGGAACACAAACACGCCGTCCGGCACGGGCCTGGTCCTGATCGGACGGAGAGCTACCCATTGCTCTCCGCCCGCAGGCTCGCGCCTACGGTGGCCGGGAGTCGTCACGCGGCTCCCGACGCCCGGAGCGTCTCCCTCGGCGGCTGAGGCGTGAGGATCTCTCCCTCGCCCATCCCGCCACCTCCTTCGCTAGCATGACTGCTTCGCAGAAGGAGGTGACCGCCTCCCACTCCCTCTCGCCCCGGACCATGGCTTGCACCAGGGCCGGGCGCGAGAGGTCGCCGCCGCTGCCGATCGCCTCTACGAGGACACGGCGGTGCTCTGCCCAAGCGGGGCAGACCTCCACCGTATGCTCCACCGTGTCCTCTGGGCGATCCTCGCAGTGGTGACACCCGGGCGTCTCCTCCCGCCTGATTATGTGCAGGAACCTCCCGAAACATCCGTGTCCGGAGAGGACCTGCGTGAGGCGGTAGGTGAGAGCGCCGTGACGCCTCTCTTGTATTGCCCTTGTTCCGGGTCTGGCTGTTTGTGTATGTGAGTTTAAATGTGTAATACCTCGTGTAGTGCAACGATTATTAAAAAAAAAAACGAAGACATGTGACATCCACTGACCCGCACTGGGCTGGCGTGATGGATTATGGCCCCTCTCACAGAGAGGAGGAGCTATGTCCCAGCTGTGGCTACATTATAGCCTGACAATGCTATGTTCATTAAATCAAAGGGAAAACAGTATTTGATCGACGGAAATTAGGAAAAGTAAACAACAAAACCGAACCAGTATGACAATAATAAAATTAAAATAATATACAAACAGGAAATCGGATGAAAACAGGAAGAATAACAAAACCAAAGAATAAAAAAGTATAGCTACAAGGACGATATGATGAGAAAACAAACAAAAAAGAAAACTAACTATATTTAAAAAGTTTTCATCTAAGCAATATTTTCTACGATACCTGCAGGCTATGTCAGATGGTCGCACTGGATTCCGAGAAGTGAAATATTACATTTTGGCACTAGAACTGAATTATATATGCCTGGATTTTCCTCTTACATTGATGCTCTATCAAATCAGGGTTTTTCTAATATGTTAGGAACTTATCTCTGAACAAACGTATTGGATTTTATTATGATAAATAACTTTATTTCTGTAAGTACTCGTAGGTTTGCACAAACACTTTTACAGGTCAATCATATACGAGTACGTATTTTCTAAAACTAGATAAAGTCGGCGTTTCCTATCTGATTATTCTGAGAAAAAAGGTCGAAACAAACTCAGCGGTCACAGTCTCTTTTAAAGTCCAGACAAAGTCTTGGTCAGATCATGTCAAGACCATATAGATCGATGTGTGACATGGTCTTTTGAGGAAAAAACCACACAGATTGTGTGCACCTGTCCAGTCTGTGCACGCATTTGTCAGAAATCGTGCAGCTCAACTGAGAAGTTAAGGAGCTCAACGATTCGACGAACAATACCAAAGAAAGGACATTTGGGAAGGCCGCATAAATTACTCAAACTGCGAGACCATGACAATTGCATTTGTACACCACGAATGATAATTAAATAAGAAGAGGCTTTTGAAAACAATCTCCTTTTCTACCGCAGATATGTTGAACCTTAATATATCAGTCATAATACTGTTAAACATTATGCTTAATCACCTTATTGGTGATGTTCTTCAGAAAGGTCAGGTACGTAGTACTCGCAACCAGCGAGCGTGTATGACCAGAAAGCCAATTCTGGTATTTTTTATTTTTTTTTGTTTATTAATCAAAAACAAAACAGTTACAAATCATTGTTGAACAATTAAACATACCACACAAACCATCGCGGGCATAATAGCGGTATGGCCAGACACGGCAACTCGGTACAAATTAGGTACATAGATATTTTTATTTTTTTCTAGATTGCAGTGCGATCTAGAAAGTATCTTTTTAATACCTTTGAACAATTCTTCGCATTTAATTTAATTAAAATTTATTTTGGGTGTTAGTACGTTCAAAATCTAGTCGCAATCTCATCTCAGCGTCAATCGATGTCAAAAACTTGTCAAAAATGTATGAACTTAGAGGTATTTTTGACAGATTGAAACTGAGATCAGAAGGCCCATTCTCGTAATTAAAAACGTTCAAAATCTAGTCGCAGTCTTATTTCGGCGACAAACAAATTTCAAAAACTTGTCAAAATGTAGGGAAACTAGACGTATTTTTTTTACAGATTGAGACTGAGATCAGACAGTGAACGTTCTTAAAATTACGAAAATTGCCCCTCTGACAGTGAAAGTTCTTAATGTTACGAGAATTGTTCCTCTGATATATGAACGTAAACGAAGCAAATGGACTATTTACGAATGGTAGTAGGAGGCGTTCTGTAGTTTCTACCTACCCCCATGGGAAGAGGAAGTGACTTTATGTATTTATGTCATGTCCAGCAAATAAACAGGTAGATGACGAGTTGACAATCCATTGGCACCTAATAACGCTGCAATATCAGCTTAATATGGCTGGTGACGTCTGAGTGTTGATGCATCTCACACGGCTGATTGGAAATCCGATTATTATCTAGTATTATTACAATTAAGACAGACTGGCATAGCTTAGCATATTATAATTATTGTAAGCGCGACGTAGAACGTGCTGTTTAGGTAATTAGTAACAATTTTTTTGTGAATATAGTATACTGAATGCGTCTGAAATATCGGGATAAAAAGTATCCTATATCCTTCTCTATGGGCAGGTCATGGTCTCCCCATGTGCCAAATTTCATCCAAATCCGAATGGATTTGGATGAAATTTGAACGGTTGAATACCGTGAAAGTGAACAAACAAATATACAAAAAAAAAAAAACAATCTTTTCTCGTGCACGTTTTTACGTCTTGGGGTGTCAATTCTATATACACACATCGACACTGTCTAGGGATATTTTGGATTTACTCAATTTACTCAAAATTTATTAAAAATAACATTCAACATGCATACATTTTTTTAAAGCCCATTTATCAGACTACACTCCCGAATAAAAGAAAACATTTTGTTTTGCGTAAACAAATTTTTATTCAAATAAAGAAAAACGTGAAATAATGGTAAAACTAACAATGAATGTGTTTCTCAAGAAAAAGTGAAAAATAAGGAAAAATTAATCTGTTTTTAACAGTTATGTGAAAAATCAGTAGTGAGTAAAACTACCCATGACGTTAATAATGATCCTGCAACGGTTTTTCATGCTTTGGATTAACTTATCCAAGTCTTGCTTCGGTATATTGGCCCAAGTCCGGCTAAGATGCAAAAAAGTTGCTCTTCCGTTGCAATGTTTGCAGGGAAATTCCTCAAAGCCCTTCTTCGGAGCATGTCCGACGCGTGTTCTATGGGGTTTAGGTCAGGCGATTGAGCGGGCCAGCCTAAGACCGATACGTCGTGCTCCTGCAACCAGCTCGTCACCACTCTCGCTGTGTGCGAACGGGCGTTATCGTGCTTGAGCGTGAATTCTTGACCCATTTTTAGTCGACGGGGGTAGATTATTGGTACTAGCACCTCGTTACGGTATTTTTCAGCCGTCATGGTGTTTCTGATCCAAACGAGGTCTGTTCTTCCACCAACACGAATTCCCGCCCAAACCATAATTGTCCCGCCGTGGTATGAATGGACTTCCTGAGGATGTTGCAGACGGCTCTCACGACCAGAAACTTGCCAAACACGTACTCTACGTGTATCGGGATGGAAACCGAGCCGGCACTCATCGGTAAACAGCACTACAGACCACTGGTTATTATCCCAGAGCAAATGTTCACGAGCTCACTCTAGTCGTCGTCCACGATTTCCTCGGCGTAGTGCTGCAGTACGAAGCGGTCTGCGAGCATGAAAGTTAGCTTCATGCAGCCTTCTCCTCACAGTTTGGTCACTCACAAGCAGCTGGTGCTCTGACTGGAGCCTCTGAACCAACTGCATGGCCGTAACATTTGGTTGTCTTCTCGCGGCAAATTGCAAAAATCGGTCTTGTCGTTGAGTGGTTATGCGCTTCCCGCCTGGGTGTCTTTCAGCCACATCACCAGTAGCACGATAACGTGACCATAACCTTGATATCACGTTTTGTCTTGTTCCAATCTCCTCAGCAATACTCCGTTGAGTAGCCCCAGCTTGGAGCATGCCTACTGCCCTTAAAATTTCCTCTCTCGTTAAATGGCGCCGCTGCATGATGCACACAATAACAATAATTCGAAATTAACCGATAACTTGTTATAAAACTTAAGTTTGACACAAAAAAATAGCCAAATACTACTGTAGGTAAATGAAACCTTCGGACTTCGCTACCATTATGCCGCGTAAATCTTTTGTTTTTAATTTATTTTTTCAAATTCAAATTTAGAATCATTCAAAAAGGTTTACAAAATAAGCTTTCTTCAAAAGAATTTAAAACTGGCCAGTATTTTTTGAGTTTAAGAACTTTATACAAAATATCCCTAGACGGTGTTGATGTGTGTATATTTTCTATTATATTGCTGTCTATTACTCCCCTAATTGGTATTATGTCACATCCAGCAGACAGAAATACACATCTCGATGATATAATTTTTTATTTAATTTAGCAGCCTCATTATTTGAACAACTAAATTTAGAACATTCTAAAGAAAGAAAGAAAGAAAGAAAAAACATTTATTTAGCACAGACTAAAAGACACACAATACACCAGATACATACATCAGATAACAACTAATAAAAAAACAAATAGAAAGTATAAAGACCGATGTAAGAAGTTAGCAGGTAAGTGTGCCTCACAGCTGCACCAACAAGGCCCCGTTCAACAAAAATGCCAGACAATAGTTCCGTCAAACAAAGACAAAGTATATCATGTCTGAAAATATTTTCTTGAATCTTAAAAATAAAGAATCGACATCAACTCATTATCTGCCTAAACTTTTCCCAATTATATTGTGGTCGGCTTCCAATCTAACCGGATACAGCTGAATACCTATCCTACCTCTACCCGACCTCCACAGTTATTGGATAATACGATACCCCTCGGTAAGACTGGAAGTCAGACTTTCGGGCTCCTGACTATCCGTAACGACTGTCAAAGATCCACGAATGACAGCCGGGACCAACGGCTTGACGTTCTCTCCGAGGCACGGAGGGGTCTCGGTATGTAAAGATGGTCACCCATCCACGGACCAACCGCGGCAAGCGTAGCTTCGCCTGATCCATCGACCCGTGCGTCTTTTATTACTTAGACAAAGTATCATGTCTAAAACTATTTTCTTGGAAGTTAGAAATAATGAAACTACTCCAGGAATGTTCTCTAATTAAAGTCGCGGTTTCGTAGTTTCGAGTCAAAGCCCTATTAAGCTGTAGAAAATTATGAGATAAATTAAAGGAAGCCCTGGTCAAAGGTGAGGCACCTTTGACCAGGGCCAAAATATACCGTTATTGTAACGAAGACTGAAAGTAAATTAAACTTGAACAAATACTTTCTCACAAAAGGAGAAAAATCTTTTGATGCCCGTAAAGTTTAATTTTGTTTTATGTTTGTGAGTTTTTTTTATCATTTTATCTTTATTTTCCAATCCTTTTATGTATTGTTCGGCTGTTTGTAAGCTTTCCGTGACCAATAAGCTTGGGCTGGTTGTGTTTATTTTCGTTTAACTATTGTAAATGAAAACTGTGTAACTGGAATTGAAACGTTCTGTAAACATTTGTATTTTATCCCATTACTGAAGACTAAAAATATCGCTTATATATTGTGACCACTGTTACCAGCAGTGCGATTCTGTAACCATCTCACTGTGAAAACTTAGGTGAAGTGAGCGTGGAGTGAGCTGTCATTCCGACTAATTGACACTATTGACTTCACCTAACTTTTCACTGTGAGATTTTTACAGAATCGATCGGCTGCTCCCTAATTGGGAGCAGCCGATCGATTAAACAACATCTGGATCATTTTGAAGGATATTGCTAATCCATTGCTTCATATGTTCGAAAAATGTGTCTCCTCAACAACGTAAATAACGCAATGAATGTTGTTGAACTGTCAAAACAAAAGCCATTCCTACTGTTAGTGTATTACGCAATTACCCCGCAGGTTATCCTTTTATCCTTTTTATAACCACACACTACTTACCACACCAGTTTGTTCCATAACTTTCTCTCTAAAGCCTTGAACTTGAGCGATAAAATAAAGTAGGTAATCGATGACGCCAGAAAACACCCCTCTCAAGAACTACTCAACAAACAGGGGCTTGAAGCCTTAAGGCCAGGTTTAATAAATACGTAATAAGTGAACGCCTAAATAGGAACAAAGGAATAAATACAGCGGTAAAGCGCTCACGGAATTCATTCATAATTTTCAATATCCTAAAAACGAGAGCGTAGGAAGCGGACTCAAGTTTTTACGAGCCTTGGTACTGAGCCAAGATTGCCTGGTTTTAAATCTTACTACCTACGGAACCTCCCACGATTTAGCACTTTTATGATGCCCTGTGACGTAATGCTAGTAATATCATGACCTCGACATAAACAGACTGACGGAGTCAACTTGTGACTCACTGTGTGTAAGGATTTTTTATTTACAACTTGATATGTTCCTTAAAATGGAGTCACACGAACTGATTGCGTTGGCACGACTCGATGCCATGTTTTAGCAGCAAATGTTACAACAATAAAGAACGTTTATTTATGTTTAATACTTTGTAGACTTGGGAATAGCCTTGGGGCTTTCGCAGACAGACGAGAGGAGACAGCGCGACGCGTATTTAGTAGAACAATTTCTATGAAGTTTTCATAGAAATTGTTCTACTAGAGTCGAGTCGCGGCTGTCTGCTGGAGCCTTTACATATGAATTTGTGACTTAGGCTGCGGTTACACTGGTGTATTGATTGCGATCCGACGACGATGTGTAAAACTATATCAGATATTGCCCTTATGTCATGCGCCCGCCATATTGTGTTAAGGAATAAGTATGAGTTTGTTTTTAACAGATTGTAACTTTTTTCGTGAATACAACAAAAAGAATCATCATTTGCTCAGCCTTTTCCTTACTATGTTGGGGTCGGTTTCCAGTCTAACCGGATGCAGCTATCTGCCTATGCCTATGCCTATAGCATGCCTATCTGGTCTCCACAACCCAGTTACTGGGTAATACGATACCCCTTGGTAGGACTGGTCGTCATACTTTCGGGCTACTGACGACCCGCAACGACTGTCAACGATCCACGAATGACAGCCGGGACCAACGGCTTAACGTACTTTCCGAGGCACAGAGGGGTCTTGGGTTGTGAAGATGGTCACCCATCCACGGACCAAAAGCGGCAAGCGTAGCTTACCCTGCTCGATCGACCCGTGCGGCTGTTATTACTTAGCCACAAGCCCCTCCAACAACGAAAAGAATAATGCTCTTATTTACCCAAGGCTTTTACATATTGTAACCAATATACCGAAGATCTAGAAGTTACCACATTCGATAGTTTGATGCTGAAACTTCACTTGTTTTTTAGCCCTACAACCTTGAACAAATCTTTACTACCTTTACGGCCAAACTATTTTATGGCTTGTCTTCATGATTGACGGCTGTTGGGAACACGCCTTTCAGAATATACTAGTTCGCGGAAGTTCCTTCTACCTGTTCGAGATCAATATCAAAGGAAGCGTCTAATAATTCTTGATGGAATTGGCTAGGCATGTTTTTTGTGATGAAGAAAATATCTTTAGGCTGACATGTTCCTGCGGGGTAATTGCGTAATACAGTAACAGTAGCAATGGCTTTCTCTTTGACAGTTCAACAATATTCATTGCGTTTTTTACGTTATTGAATGAATGAATGAAATGCGCCGACCCCAGCGTGGTTTGACTAGACTCGATTAATCGAATGAACCCCAAGACTCGCACTAGCCCTTCAAGTCTCGAGTCTCGTGTTTCATAGTGATGCAGCGACCATTGCATATCAAGGAGTAGACCGATTCAGATTGTGATTGAAAGTATGATACGCAATTAGTGTGCAGATACAGCTCCGTGCTTTTTTGTTAGGACACAGGCCTTCTCTCTGTGAGAATCCACCACGCGGGCCCAGTGCGGGATGGTAAATGTCACATATGTTCGATTTTTTTGGTTTTGGTTTATTTCCTCACGATGTTTTCCTTCACCGTTTTGAGAGCAGTGGTGATGAAATTACACAAAGTAAAGTGCCTGTCTGGGTTCGAACCCACGACGTACAATTCGTAAGTCGGCGCCGTAACCACTGGGCCATCACTGTTCCAGAAAAACGTTATAGATTCTTAAAAGTTCAAGAGTTTAGCGAGATTATCTTTTTAGATGACTGAATATTTATCTTGACAGATTCATCAGTTGACAACAAAGCAAATTATCGCTGTTCATATTTACACGAATAACACACTATCTACGTTAAAGTAAACATGACCTGCAATTAGGAATTTCATCAACCCCCTTATCACTAACTACTTAAGCAATCTTATCTGCCCCATTTCGGGCATGAAGCAATAATGTTCCGGTATTTTTACAACGTTATCAAACATTGAACACACCTCGCAAGTGTGCAACTGCCCTCCAGTAGGGCGATGGTATAAAATTACCCAACCTCACGCTTGTAAACATTGCTTTATGGATAAACAAAAGAATGAAGTAACTGGAGTAGCTGAAATTATTCCGGACTTTTTAAGTGAAGAATATGTTGCTATCTATTTGTATATGCTCTACACTCTTGTGGAAATCTTGAATGAGTTTTCGTCAAGTGTGATGAGATTGTTATAAGCACTTACTGTTAAACTAATTCAGTACGAATTTTCAGCCATTGCATAATCTGCCTATAAAGTTCCCACTGCTGGGACACAAGCCTCTTATTCTAGTGGGAGTGGCCTGTAATCTACCATCCGAGCCCAGTGCGGTTTGGTAGATGTCACGTTTTCGAATTTTAGTGTCTAGGACATGCAGGTTTCCTCACGATGTTTTCCTTCACCGTTTTTAGAGTAGTGGTGATGCAATTATTTACACAAAATAAAGCGCCTGGCTGGGCTCGAACCCACAACCTACAACTCGTCGGGGCCGATAGATACCACTGGCCCACCACTTTCTGCATTTGATTCATTTTAAATATCTTAATAAACACAAGATTATGCCTGTCAGTCTGAAGGAAGAGGGCCTCTACTAATCCTTCAACGA
This sequence comes from Apamea epomidion, assembly GCA_947507525.1. Lineage (NCBI taxonomy): Eukaryota > Metazoa > Arthropoda > Insecta > Lepidoptera > Noctuidae > Apamea > Apamea epomidion. Next base: position 6,358,629 of record OX382238.1, on the reverse strand, counting down.
TAAATCATATTAAATGAAAATTAAGTAGTTTGTTAGACGTTCGTGCAAAACACATTTGGAGAAGTCACTGAGACTTACATGGCGGTTTTGTTCGGTGTTCATATACTCCTGAGGGGCTTGTGGCTAAGTAATAACAGCTGCACGAGTCAATCGAGCAGGTTAAACTACGTTTGCCGCGGTTTGTCCGTGGATGGGTGACCATCTTCACAAACCAAGACCCCTCTGTGCCTCGGAAAGCACGTTAAACCGTTGGTCCCAGCTGTCATTCGCGGATCTTTGACAGCCGTTACGGGTCGTCAGAAGCCTGAAAGTCTGACAACCAGTCTTACCAAGGGGTTTCGTATTCCCCAATAACTGGGTTGTGGAGGGCAGATAGGCAGTCGTTCCATGTAAAATCTTGGTACTCAGCTGCATACGGTTAGACTGGAAGCTGACTCCAGCAAAGTTGGGAATAAGGCGAGGCAGATGATGTTGACACTCTGATAAATACATCCATTCTTAAAACTTCACACACTCCAACAGTACTAAACATATTTATTTTCTATTCAAAACATTTCTATTTCTAGCAATAAAATGAATAAGACCCTGTAAAACAGCGTGCTCAACTGAAGGGCTATGAAAGCGGAGTCGAGCGAAACGTGTAGGACTCTCCGCTTTAACAGCTAAGTGTTCTGCGTTCTGCATAAGTATAGCTTAACAATAGCTAAGGGACCTTGGTGGTTAGAGCGAGTGGGAAGATTTGTTGATTTATTTGAAGATATTTCTGATTGTATGATGAAGGGCTATGAAATGTGTAGGATGTATGTCATGTGTGTCTCAGGCCGCGTCGGCCGCTGAATGGAAACATGTATGAAAAACAAAGAACGACGCTCACAATTGACTGCCGATTATGGCGTGAACGCGACCTCAGTAAAGTTTGACGGCAAGGTTGGCGCAGTGTTTAAGCGATTGACTGCTGCGCTGCGTGTCGTGGTTCGATTCCCGGACGGAACAAATATTTGTATGGCCTACAAGTAGTTGTTCCGGGTCTGGCTGTTTGTGTATATGAGTTTAAATGTTTGTTAACGCACCCACGATACAGGAGAAATTCCTTTATATAAAAAATATAAAAAAGGGTTATGCATATAGCTTAACAATAGCTTGGGATCTTGGTGTTTGGAGCGAGTGGGGAAAGTTGATTTGTTGCATTCTTTGAAGATTTTTTTTTATTTATTTCGATGCCATGGTATATATGTATAAGCAGCTAGACCATGCTTACCGACTACAATCTAATTACTACGAAACGCTCAGGCCATGGGCTTGAGCGCGCGTCTCCTGTTTAAGAAAATTTCTCACCGGCTGATCGACACTTCACGTGACCAGAGGGCTAGGTCGTGCTTAGGCCAAACAATTAGCATTGCCATTCAACGTGGCAATGCTGCCAGTCTTCTCGGCACTTTTCCGGATGACAGTGATGCGGACGAGTACTTCGACGCCTAAATATCCTTTTGTATTTGTATTTATTTATATAGTTAGTTAATTAATCTTTTAATTTAGTATCCAGTGTAAATAGTTAGTTCAGAGATTATGAAAATGACTAAATTAGATTGTTGAAATGCGCAAACTTGAAAAAAATAAATAGCCTATCAATATGGCTCGTATTTATATATCTTTTCAACCATTCTAGATATTATAATGTTAGTGGGTGTTCGTCTAGCTAGTTTTATGCGTGGGCTGTGGGATTCGAACTCATGCATGATTCCACAAAATTATCAATGCCTGAATTAATCCATCATCTCATGCCTCAACTCCGCCATTCCTTCTCATGCTTACCCTTACGGGAAGAAGGCGTAGGTTTGTGTATGTATGTAATCCATCAGTTAATGGTATCTCAGTTGAATTTATGCGGTTACGTCTTTCGGCTGAAATGACGAGGTGTACAAGACAGTGTTTTTGGAAATAAATTACTTAACGGGGCTTGCTTGTTTGTAGGAGATGACTGGTAGAAATGGTAAAGTACGGAAAAGGCGTTAAGCCCCCTCTATGCGACGATCTCTCTTCGTCTCTTTCTATTATATACGAGTGCGTGTGTGCGTGCGAATATTGAGATTCGAGCAGACAACGAGCTTTCTGTGCGGCCAGTTGTACATCCTCACCTAAGTTGTAATTTTTAAAAATGATCCATACGGAACTTTTTTCCTGGCACGGGTGGCCCGCCCGCACGTAAGGAAAAGGTATTATGGTTCCTCGACCTGACATCAAGCAATGGACAAAATTGACAAGTTTTTTATATGCTTGACTACGAGGCTTTTGCCTATGTTGTATGTGTATATTCTATGTCTTTTTCTTTGTATTGTGCGTTTTGTTTGTACAAATAACCATTTTTTCTTTCTTTCATGCCCCTCCAATGCGCCTTTCTCTCTCTATATGTCTTTTTTTCTTTACAATCGACCGCATGGTTTGTTTCACCGTTTTTCTCTACGATTTGAAGTTTAAAACCCATACTGGCTGGAAAAAAAACAGCCAATTTTATTTTTAATAAAATCAAATGATGAACTATCCTTATTTATTTATATTTTTACTTGTTGTTACAATATGTATCGAATCAGTAATTAAACATTGTCCCTTACAATCTTAACTGATTAAAATTAATACCAAAACCCTTCAACAGTTATTAATATACAGCTCATCACATACTCAACTTAAAAGCTTAAGGCACGCCCCAAAACTTTGCCTTGTGTACTCCTAAGTTGTTTGCAGAGGTCCAAGCAACACCATCTGGGAGCTTTACTTTGTGTATGTCTGTAAGTCTGTATGTTCACGCTTCCAAGGTTTCGGGGTAAATAGAATTAAGTAGGTTCTTAGTAAGAACGGTACAAGATTAATTACATGAACGTTTATGTACTTCCTATTCTCTCTACCCGAGAGGGTTCATATATTATAAGTTAACCACTTTAGTATATATTGTGTAATGTAATAAATGATTTATAATCGAGTTCCTAAATGTACAATTATGCCTTATAATTGGTAATGGTATTCTGAAAGCTAGACCAAGTCTTGGATCGATAAATCTGCTGTTGGGAATGGTTAGTTAAATGAAGAGCCATTCTAGATGCATTTTTAACTGAGCCTTAGAATTATCATTTGTAGTCTACATGTGTAGACTTTAAATGATTAAACAAATGTTGGTTGGTGAGCATTTAAAGACATAGTTAAAAGTTTGTGAGCATGGGCTTACCAACTTTTAACCAACCTATGACATTTAAAACAATTCAGAACATCCTTAAGATTTTTTGTACAGTTGGGACCGATATTTCGAGCGTCGTCGGAAAACTTTTATCTAACGAATAAAAATGGAGTTTGACAGATTTTCCAAGCACCATGTTTATTATTCAGACAGAAGTGATCCGATTATGGAAAAATGTGCCCTGAAACCACTGTTTAAGTAATCACAAACAACATCATCAACTGTTAAACTGCCCCGTTGGTCTGGTGGTCGCAAGCGCGACTGTTGAGCGTGGTGTCCTGGGATTCGATTCCCGGGTCGGGCAAAGTGTTATTGGGTTTTTCCGTTAGGGATGTCTCAATAACAGCCCGGAGTTTGAAAGTCGGTGGTGTGAAACCCCCGTGCTTCGGATTGCACGTAAAGCCGTTGGTCCTGGGCCTGATCTCTCCCCGGTCGTGTAGGATTGCCGTCCCATAGGACTATGAGAGTAAAGGAACACACACTTGTGCCACCATGACTGAAATCGGTCGGGTAGATATTAAGTAATCCTTCCCATCATGCTTCTGCCCTTACGAGTATCCTAATTTAATTGAAGTCGGCGCAATATGTATTTTTCTTCCATACTTCTCTATGTATTAGTCGTCATCTTGGTAGCCACCCCCATTCTAGCCAACTGCTGAAGTAATCAGTTTATTAAATGATGCTGGACACGAGCCTAAGAGTTTTGTAAGACAATCCTTTTCGTTTCTCAACAACACTTACACGCAACTCCAAGTCGCCTTACAAAATACACGTTCATGTCAACGGAATGGTCCGAAAATCCTTACCCGTCGGAACAAAGTCACAGCGAGCTATTCCACTAAACCCCCCTCAATTTGTCATAACGAGCCAAGCTATTTGACTTGCTATAAACGTCTACCACTCACTGTAAACGCTTCCTGTTAACCGGCAATTGTTTCACACCACAGTACAAGTTTGAGAATTTATAGAGGATTTCTGGTTCCTTATTCCGGGATTTCTAAAACGAATTGTTTGGTTATGTTCTTTTTGAAATATGGGACTGTTCCTTAGTATATATTCTACAAGAATGAAAGAAAATACTTTTATTTGCGGTAAACCTGACGCAGAGAAAGAACACAGACACAAAAAAGAACAAGTTGGGGGAAAATATGCGTCACATCTACGCAAAACGGCCATCGCTCAGCAGAATGTTCCGACCGCATGCGAGACAGAGCCCCAGCGCTGGTTTACAGTGACAACCGGCTTTGACGTGATGACGTCAACCGGTGCAGAATACGAAGAGATATAAATAACACAAGAAGAAATAAAAAATAAAATAATTACACAATTCCTAGTTCAAGTGAATCATCATCTTCCTGCACTTGTCCCATGTCACTTGGGGTCGGCGCAACACGATTTCTTCTTCCATTCTCCCCTGACAAGCGTCAGGCTATCATTCACTCCCTTCTCTTTCATATCATTCCTCACACAATACATCCTTCTTTTCTATTCTACAAGTGAGTAAGTATTTTCCAGTTGTTTTAATTTTTTTCTCTTTTGTAGAAAAAATTGCTATTAAATTTGGCACTTATTGACATCAATTTTATTGACTACTTCATTTATATTGTTCCACTACGCACATCAATACAAGTCAACTACATTAGCAATTCACAGAATTACATTTAATAATCGTCCGACGAGCTGTCGATCATTGAGCGTTCGATTTTTACGATGAGTAAGCTATGATAGTAAAACTGATTCTAAGAACCTACAGTCTTTTTAGGATTCTGTACCCAAACTGTGCCAACGGAACCCTATTACTAAGCCTCCACTGTCCATCCGCTCGTCTGTCTGTCAGCGGGCTGTATGTCATAAACCCTAATATGTAGACAGTGAATTTATTAACTTTAACAATAAACATAATATTTACAACCTTCTAATACTAAATAAACTACAAATTATTAAAATTAAAATATAATATCCTATACTAATGAAAACTATTTACGAGTAAAACTAGCTGACCCGGCAAACGTTGTTTTGCCATATAAATTATTTCTAGCTGCTCGGCGCTACTTCCTTCGCGTGGTGTTCTACCCCCTACCCTACTCCTACACTACTCCTACCCTACTCCTACACTACTCCTACCCTACTCCTAACCTACTCCTAACCTACTCCTACCCTACTCCTACCCTACTCCTACACTACTCCTACCCTACTCCTATAAGTAAAACGCTGGTTAATTGATAGAACCTAACGGACCCGGCAGACGTCGTCCTGCCCGGTTGAGTCATCATATACCGACAGCAGCGCCACCTACCGGGTCCAATTGTGTATACAAACCTTGTCCTGACAATAACAAACAAAAAAAAAGAATTATCCAATTTGAAATGCACCGATCCCAGCGTGGTTCTACCAGACTCGATTAATCGAATGAACCCCAGGATTCGCACTAGCTCCTGTAGCCTCATGTTCATGGTGCTACAGCGACCATTGCATTGTACACCGGGGGGCGCGATAATTGTAGGGAAGACGTGCCCGTAGGAAAGGGTAGGATTTAAGAGCCATACCGGATATGTATCCTAGAGTAAGCATTGGACTAGTGGAGAGATGGCTGATATTTGTCTACGGATGGGCATCTTTTTAAAGACCTCGCGCCAGGTGCTTCACGTCGTGCTTCACCCGTGAATCTTTTGGCAGGATTTAAACTCATTTCTCGGCTCTTTTCTATGTCCTTGCTCTGCTGTGTTAAATGTTGCTGTTTCCAATGTCTTCGACGTAAGTCTTGCTACTGTCAGCGTTTTACTGCCAGTGTTTTTGTAAATCTCACTAACAGTCATGATCTTAATTCTGTGTTCAGAACTAAAATATTGCGTTGAAAAATTCCTCCACATCGCTGTCGACTGGTAATGTACCCAAGATACTGGCGGCATTGCCACGTTATATGGCAATGCTTAGCCTCTGGCCAAGGTAAAAGCCAGCCCTTGGGTCACGGGAAGTGTCAACCAGCCGTTTAGAGAGTTCATTAAACAAGCAATGAGCACTCGAACCCCACGGCTCGAGGGTTTCAACCCCAAACGGCTCGAAAATATAAATGTAGACAGTTGAAATTTTCACAGTGTGCATTTCTATTGCCGCTATAACAACAATAAATAAAATATAGTTAGTAAAAATTAAAGGGAGACCCCCTTTAATTTTTACTAACTATATTTTTACTAACCATCGCCGGTTTTTAGGGTTCCGCACCTGGAAAGGTAAAAAACGGAACCCTTATAGGATCACTTTGTTGTCCGTCCGACCGTTTGTCAGTCAAGACCCTTTTTCTCAGGAACACATGGAGGTATCAAGCTGGAATTTATATTAAATACTCAGGTCTACTGACCCTTGGAGCTGTGAAAAAATCAAACTTCTAAGCCAACGCAATCAAAAGATACAGCCGTTTATGCCGCGAACCGCAAATTTTCGACACTCGCAAGGGAATCAAAACCTACGGGGTACTTCCCGTGAACTCAGAATCTTGAAATTTGGTACGAAGCAACGTCTTATAGTACAGATAAAGGAAACATTGCGAAAACCGTAAATGTTTAGTTACATACCTACAAATTTGTACGGAACCCTCGGCACGCGAGTCTGACTCGCACTTGACCGGTTTTTTACCTTGTGGTACGGAACCCTTTGTGTGCGAGTCCAACTTGACCGGTTTTTTTATATACGTTATCCTCTAATTGAAATGTAACGTATGTAAATGCACGTCTAGTCATCCCACAGATAGATGACATTGCTTAAGATAAATTTTATTGCTATGCAAATCACCATCTGCTATCTCGAAGAAAAATAAAACCATGGAATGTCTATATTACTTAGCTGCTTGACAAGGCTGTCGTAAACTCTGAGAGAAAGGATAACTGTTCTAGCTGATGAGCTGGCAATCAGATAGAATAGCATTAACGATTAGCTTTGCATAGAATGTTTACATTTTATGCTTGACTCAGTCATGGATAACTTTAGCTGTTACAACTGAGCTAAAGTGGCCCTTGGCCCTTTTTGATGGAATTTCATTTCATTCATTCGAAATATTTCAAATTGACGTTATTTTAAGTTAAGCAAATATCAATTTTATTTTAATTGAAATTAAGTTGATTTCAGAGTGACTAGCCCTATTTAAATAGTTATAAAAATGTTTGAAGTTGTAGTTTAAACTGAACTTTATTGTGTAGGAATTAAAGTTATTTTTAAATAAACTCTACATTTGTTTACATTTTTGGCAAATAAATCGCGAATGCAGTTTAGGTAGTCGGCAGCTGTGAATGCCTTAAAAAATTAAGGCCTCAAGCAACGGCATAAAACTTAAAAACTATGCGACTAGGTACCCCCTGTGGGGTACGGATCTCGGCTTCATGTATTGTTGTTATGTATGTATTGTTCTTGATCATTGACATGTTTTGTATGAAAAATTCAACAGCCAGCGAATATAGGCTTATATAGTGGAAAGCCACAACATACTTGTTGGGACACGTGATTTGACTTAGGTAGCTATACTTAGTAATTTTTGCAAAACGTACTTATTATATTCGTTAGTTATTAACTTCTGCCGCATTAAAATGATTACTCCATACTTAGCGTAAACTTCAGATGCGGCTATGCCAACCGTGATCACGGCGTCATCAAGTCTTCAAAATAAAAAACGTTAAAAAAAAAACATAACTTGAAAAGTTCATGCAAGCGTAAAGGCGGAGTTACATGTGACCGCACACATGAATTAGCTATTAAACATACTTCGCAAACGACGGCAACACGCACACATACCTTTAAAAAGGATTTGAGCATGAGTTGCGAGTGTTGAGACCGAATGTGGCTTTGAAGATAGGTTCAGAAAACTATTCAAGAAAAATAAATTCTCACCGTATAAATAAATAAATTCATTTATTTTCAGGTAACCCATTATGAGAACACGTATAAAATCAGATAAAATACAAATTAAATTAAGGGCTCATTTTTTTCAGTTGACCGATAATTTTTATTCGTGGAATTAAATTGGAGCCTGACAGTTTTTGTATGGAAGAACTGTCAAAAATTCAAAATTATTGCTCCGATAAAGTTATCTGGAGTTGGAAAAATCAGCCCTAAATGAATACAAATTAAATGGAACATCATGACGTTTTGTTTTGTTTTTTGTGATTTTGTATTGGTATAACAGGACGTTTCGATACAAACCAGAGCAGTGTGGCAAAGGCAGATGTTATCAAGGCAATATAGTGTTGGTCTAGAACCAATACTAGTAACATCTGACAAAGCCACTCAAGGAGCTTCCATGCGTGTCATTGGGTCTAATTCGAACAGGGCAGGAACCGCTGAATCGCTATGTGAACCACATGTAAAAGCGCCCTTAGAATTCGCACGCAGGAGTTTTTAAAGTTTGGTAAGGAATTCTTATTTAAATTTAAACTCTTTTGAATTTCATAAAAAACCTGAGTTTTCCTAATATACCTATTACGATTTAATCAAAATTTTCTGGTTTTATATTATCTACCCTACTGATGACAACCTATGGTTGACACTTCCCGTGACCCAAGGGCTGGCTTTTACCCTGACCAGAGGCTAAGTATTGCCATACAACGTGGCAATGCCGCCAGTCTCTTGGATCATTACCAGTCGACAGCGATGTGGAGGAATATTTCGACGCAATATTTAAGTTTTTTGATAGATAGTTTTAGTTAGTTTAAGATATTATATTTTTATTCTAATAATTTTAATAGTTTATTTAGTATTCGGAGTTTTTAAATAAACTTAAAGAAATAGTAAGAAATCTATCGATTGATATAGAAAGAAAATATCAAAGCATATATTTCAAATAGGCACAAAAAAGGCACTTTTTAACGTCAAAAATTACAGTAAAATAGAATTGATAACTAGTATTAACCATTTGCTTATGGTCCAATTATTAATTTGATAAACAAGTCAACATTGACATTGGAAAAATACTATACAGGCAATTACATCGACGCCCAACCTATAACCATAGTTGATTCACCCTGTATACAAAAAAGATCACACTCGTAAAAAAGTTCATACAAATATCGTCACAAAATGTCTCAAAAATAGACAAGACGCGAACCAATCTCAGTAATATGAATGAATAATATCCACGGAGCATTACTATCAATAATTCAATGACCGAAATTGTCACCACAGATGCAGAGGATATAAATAATACCGCGTGACGTGCATCCATAGATGAGGAACGGGTTCAATGTATAAGATATAGCGGGAAACCACAGAGCTCAGAAAACCAGAGAACTAGAGACGGCATGTACGGTCACCAAATGAGATAAGTAACCAGGGTGGTCAGATATAGTTGAAGTTTAGTAAGAAACTGATGGTTGTTTTCGAATTAAATTTAATTTAATTCATAAAAATCAAACAGTTCATTTATCAAATAAAATTTAATTCGAAAACATCTATCGGTTTCTTACTAAACTTCATCAGATCCGACGACACTGGTAACTTATCTCTTTTGATGACTGTACTAATCAAATTCTAGGCGCCGAAAGGGCGTTAAGCACACAACCACGGACCGCTATTCAGAGTCAGTTTCTATATGTAATTTGTGTCTTTTAAGCTAAGGTTTGCTAGAAGAACGGTGACTCTGTCCAATTACAGAGCGTTTTTTGACACCCTTAATGTCAAATACTGACTGTGACTGTGAAGTCTGTTATAAAGACGGAAACGCTCTTCTGAAACCCGTAGCTATAGTGCGAGTTAACGGTGACGTGCTTTGTTTGTATGGAAAATGTTAACATGCTGCTTCTAGCAGCGACCGCCAACGCGACTCCGAACTCTGTGCGGAAAACGTAGAACTTGTGCTGTGTGAAGCGCTTTCAATTAACAGTTAAGTCAAACACATAATATCATTATTTTACTAGGAATCTAGACTCATAGGCAGTTAAAACAAAAGACTTAGCCTAGAATACTTTTAGATACAAGAGTAATGGTAGTAGAATCTAAAAAAAAGTTGCATTACAAACACTATGGTTCAATATTATATTGGGCCTTACCCCTTGTAGATTGATAGAGGGCGTAAAACCATAGCCAGACCGGAAAACCAAAGACGCGAAAGTTAAACGAAAGAAAACATTGATCAACTTCAACAACAAAAATTTAAGCAAATGCAGAGTGACCATTTTATACAATTCTAATGTTTCCGTCAACGTGCATTGAGAGAGACAAAAATGAGTCCAAAAAGCAAGTGACGGGTCAAAAGATGTAAACTCTTATAACTTAAGCCAGTATAATGTCCGAGTGGTCGTTGGCTTTAAGTGGTAGATACTTGAGAGTATCAATTGAGTTTGAGATCGCTGACGCAGATTCTGGGCGAAGATAAAGTCGCTAACTTAGAATTACCTCCTAACTTATGTTATCTTTTCTGGGGCAATGTACGGAAAATATTATGACTATTGTCTGTAAAATATTCCCATACTACCCAATAGATTGCCTAGATTTTTTTTGGTACTTTGGGGTCATCTGTAGCATACAGGGTGGCAGGGAAATCGACGCGGCAACCAGTTACCATGGATTTAGTACATGATTCTGAACCTTGATGATTTATTTATTTATTTATTTAAACTTTTCGCACAAAAAGGTACAAAGGCGGACTTAATGCCTTAGGCATTCTCTACCAGTCAACCAAGGGTGGTGAAGAGATTAGATGGCAGGTGCTTTAATTGAAAGGGACAATGATAAAAAAAACTCTTAAAACTAGGTACACAAATACATAAATAGGTTATATACACATACATACTATTACTATAATATATACATACTTATAATATATATATATATATATATATATATACAAAATCAAGGGAGAGAAGTGTTGAGATGATTCTACGCTATTTTTTAAGATTTATTTTGAAAATAACTCTGCATTTTCCGCTTAAATGCATACCGACTGCTCGCCGTCCTGATATCAAGAGGAAGCGCATTCCAAAGAAGAATGGACTGAATATGAAAAGAAGAATGAACAAAATCAGACGTATGAGACGGACAGAATAAGAGAAGATTGTTAGAAGAACGCAGATTCTTAGCGTGTGAAGAACAAAGATATTGGAAGTGAGATACGAGATAAGAAGGAGGATTGGGAGAGTTGAGAAGGGAGAAAAGCGTGGTCAAAGCGCGCAAACTTCTTCTTTGGCGAATGGACATCCATTTGAGCTCAGACCTATAGCTCGACACATGGTCATATTTCCTGAGGTTGAATATGAACCGGATACCATTGTTGAGCAATCTGTCGAGCTTATCCAGCAAAACCGCATTCAAGTCAAAATAGCACACGTCACCATAATCGATTATAGGGAAAATCAAAGTCTGCACAAGCATGGTCTTCGTCTTAACGGGCAAAAAGTTTCTCAAACGATACCTGGATCGCAGAGTACCATTGACCCTTTGACTAACACTGGACCTGGGTGAGCTTGAGGCACAGATCCAATGATCTGTGCCTCAAGCTCACCCATCTTCTTTAGGAAGCACTCCTCGAGGTTTTTCTGGGCCGATTGGATATCATCCAGTTGAGATGACATTATGTAGTGTAGAACTAGCAGTGGTTATGAAGTACTAGTGAGAAACTGGCAGGTGGTGTAGTGTAAGCGCTTGTGTTACATGGAATATTTCACCAATGTAAGTACTGCTTATTTAGCAGTTTATGCAACAAAATATTGTAATTAAAAGTAAATATAATACATCTAAATAATTTTAATTAAAAAAGATTTACTAAGCTGCGTGTTAACTTTTCTACACCTACCCCCGAAAAAAAAGCTGATTGATTGTCATGTTTGGCGCAAATAAACGCTTTTTCTTTCTTTCTTACACTGTGTTGAAATTTTTCGTCGGTTATTAAAAAAACAATAGCTGTTCCATACATTTTGACCTCTCCGAAACTACAAGTTTTTTTTTTTTGTAATCGACGACATATTTCTACGCTAGTGCGACATATTTCTAGAAACATTGTGTTGAATTCATGGTTAAAGTTTACGATGCGAATGATACACAATAATTTTGAAACACTGGAGAAAAAGTTAAAAAAAGAATCTGTCTATCTTCAGCTAGAAACTTGACAATGATTTATATCTTGCCTAAGCCTAAAAAATTCACAAAGTTAACCATAGAAGAGCAACACATTTTCGACGTCTCGCTAGAGTCAACTTCAATCAATCTCAATTTCGACACGTAAATGTCCGGCTTCAACACGGAGTAGATAATCAATGGAGAAGTAACGTGTCAGTAAACTATTTTATAGACATCAGAGGGGCAATTTTCGTAATTTTAAGAACTTTCACAGTCTGATCTCAATCTCAATCTGTTAAAAATACCTTTAATTTACCTACATTTGTCAATTTTTTGGCATCGATTGTCGCTGAGATGAGATTGCGACTAGATTTTGAACGTTTTTAGTTACAGGAATTGGTCTTCTGTTCAAAGGGAATCACTAGTATGAAATATGCTCAATGACTTGACATCGGTAAAGCTGACAGTGCAGTCAAGAATACTAGCGGCTAACTAAGGCTAAAAGGGGGTAAGCTGGAAATGCTCTCTCTTTAATTCTAATCTGAAGCGGTTTCCTGTGATTAATGGTAGACATACAATAATGATGTTGCCCGCTGTTGCATGAATTTAAGTTTATAACACCTCCGTAGACGTGACGCAAGACGACTGTACAGTTTAGCTTAACTATTTGCCAGGTCATTTATTTCGACACAATCATCAACCTAGGGTGATGGGTTCGACAAATACTTTCGATAAATACGCCTCATTAGAACTCCCAATTGCTTACTACTCAATAAACTTCAATCCGTCACTATCTTATAAGCTTTACACATTTCGACATAATTTATTGATCTCAAGAACTCTTCTTATTTCTGAAGCGTTTTTATCTTTAGTACAAACGATGTTCGGAATAAAATATCACTAGAGCTTAATGTAAACAAATGGATTTGTGAAGATACCGACTGAATTGTTATAAATTAAAGTCGAAAGAGAGCGATTGGCTGCCATTAATGAAGTGATTTTTGATTCAGAGATAGTCGGAGGAAAGTTAGCAGACTCTGTGAACATTGACGCGAAAATGTGGCATAAAGCCTACGTTCCTCTAAAGGTCTAGTGCGGATATTAAACCGTGTGTCAATCAAACTGACGTATGTCTGACATTCAAAGTATTCAGGATACGCTTTTATATCAATTTTTGCTAGGAAATCTACTCCTTACAGCTTTCACATTTTTTTAATACTCCCATAGTGGAACGCGTGGGTAACAGAGTGTTAATACTCTTGTGAATGTAGCTAAGTTATATCCGGATCTTTATTTGCCGTGGACTTTCGGCTTAATAAAGACACGTTTCTCTGCATTCGTATGTTTATATTGCATTTGATAAATAAATAAAAACTTTATTCAGTTCAGAAAAACACGATACAATACAAGAAAGAACGAGTAGCAGATTACAAGGAGCAAGGTGCTAGGTTTTTACAAATGCCCTGGACCTCACACTAGTATGTCGTGGGGTCCGGTGATGCTCTCCTCATTATTCTATATCGTCACCCTTATCCAAAAGCTCAAACATTTCTATATTCACAATCAGCCCTTAGTGAATTTTTCTTAAATGTAGATGAGGCCTATATTGAAGAAAAATTCACTAAGGGCTGAGTTTTCAATCGACAGATAACTTTTATTCATGGAATAAAATTGACGTCTCACAGTTTTTATATGGAAGAACTGTCAAAAATTCAAAAATATTCCTCCGATAAAATTATCAGGGGTTGGAAAAATCAGCCCAAGTCGCACACAATATTTACGTTTTCGAACCAAAAAAAACAAAACAACATCTTGTTCTATATTATTCGAACCGTTGTGGAATATTCTATTGGCCCTTTTCAACCACGACTATCCTTTTGACCCAGTACCCGCCTTTGTAAACAGTCGTCCATACAAACCTGATTTTACTCGGAATACTTTTGGTCCAGTCGCATTGTTAGCGGACTGTGAATTCCCTTTCTAACTACCCGGCTTTAAGGGGTTGAATAATTACCGGTGATTTCATTTTTCTTTTTTACGTGTCCCGGGGTTTGAATAAACTAATTTATTTTTGGAAAGAGGCTTAGTAGGAAGAGTAGAATGTAGGTCGTAGTAGGTTCGAACCCAGACAGGCGCTTTCCTTTGTGTTTATTATTTCATTACCACTGCTATCAAAACGGTAAAGGAAAACATCGTGAATAAACCGACACTTCCTAGAACCAAAAATTCGAAGACATGTGACAATACCAACTGGGCCTACGTGGTGGATACGGGCTACTCCCGCTCACAGAGAGTAGGCCTGTGTCCCAGAAGTGGGAACGTTTCTAGTACCTTACTGAGATCTATTTATTCTCGGTTCCTATAAACAAAAACGAATCATTTTGCTTACCAATGGTAGCATTTTTTATTGCCAAACTGGGCATATAAATAGATTCGTAAGCTGATTCTACCGTGGTAGCTACTTCAATATGGGGTCTACTATGGAAAGCTATGAGGTCTTTACTTCATAATTGGTAACAATACAAGTCTTTATTTTAACCCTCGCTCAATGTTTATCGATTGTATTGTTTATATGTACCTATATAATTATACAGACCAGATGGAAGAATTCCTAATTTGACTGCATCCAGTCTTGAAACAGCTTGAAGATTTACTCACCCTGGAAAGAAAAGAAAACTTCTATTAATTTTTGAACGGGTCAGTGTCTCTGCAAAATTTAAATAATAAAACATGAAATCAGATGATCCACAGAAGACTCATTTAGCTCCCTTCAAAATGGTTGAGCTGAATGGAGCTAATCTATGCGTCATGTTCGTGAACGGGGGCCGTCAGTAGGGACTGGTTAATTCTTTGCTGCCATGGCTTATTTTGATTTAATTTAATATTTGAATTGTTTTTTTTTATATGTTTTCATTACGAACGCTTTTAACGTCCTGCGTCGTTCTCACATGTTTAATTTTGAACATGAATGATGTAACCAATACTTTGTAACAATATTATTATGATTTAAAAGAGTGTCCATGGAGTTTCTTGCCCGTTCTTCTCCATAGGTACCTACTACGCTTTGGAATGAGCAACTAGCTTCATCTTTAGTTTGAATTGAGTTGACTATTTACAAAAAATCTTGAAATTCTGTATAAGCGTCGCGTCGCGGAAAAAGGAAAGAAATTAAAATAGTAATACGCTATAAATAAATATTCAACCAATTCTTTTTTATCAAATGTCAAGTCGTTTTCCTGGTAACCTTTCCTGTTGGCTACCAGGACTTCAGAAGCACAAAGGAGTCAATCAAACGATGCGTAAATCATAATTTCATTAGAGAGTAAAACTTGGGCACAAATACAACGCATAACATCTTTTGTAAAGCATGACTCGTGTCAATCAAAGACCAAAATAACTTAAGGTCTAAAGACGTCTAAAACAATAGGTACCAGGGTGTCAGAATCACAAAGGAGTTGAACTAATCGGCGCGTGACCGCACGACGCGTACCCCGCGTCACGGGTTCCTGATTGAGATTGATTCAATCCAGTTCATGGTTATATTATAAGTCACATGTCTCTTGTTCATTGTCATTTATATTATTGTTTCGCGTCCTTTTATTGTTGTTGTGAAGATCGATTTTGTATTGACTTATAGGCTGTTGTCTTTTTAAATATCATAGTCTAAAAGAAACCAGACGGCTATTCTCGTAATTTTAAAAACGTTCACAGTCTGATCTCAGTCTCAATCTGCCAAAAGTACCTATAATTTCCCTCCATCTTTGACAAGTTTTGACATTGATTGTCGCTGAGATGAGATTGCGACTAGATTTTGAACGTTTTTAATAACGGGATTCGGCCTTCTGTTCTAATATTAGGAAGATAAAAGTGAGAAACTTTTTTAGGAAGATTTTGGCAGGATGAGCTGGATTTTAACAAAAAGTGGTGTTTGGCAACCCTGGACAGAAAAAGGTGCAAGGAGAGTAAAGCCACTACACTACACTGAATAAAAAATAATATATAATAAAATATTTTGGAAAATATAAGTGACAGCCAATCTGATGGAATGTGGTTACTATGGTCTACACCGCTTAGAATAGGTAAGGGGTACGGGTAAGGGATATTCATGCGCTCGTAACAGAACAGGCCCCTTTCCAACCGCAACATAGCAATACTGCACGATAAATAGAGCTCCTAATTAACAGCTATGTGTAACCATTTGTTAATCCGATTACGAAACCTAGCTAATGATCAAGGCCCGGCCATTAGTCGGCTGCAATGGAAAAGGCTTTCAATTCTCATTACCGAAACGAATGAAGTGAAAAATCCATTCCGAATAAGCAACGCATGAATAAACAAGGGAATTACTAGGTAAAAGCCCGCACATTCAGCTTGTGACAACCACGGCCATAATTTATGTTATTATTATGAGCCTGTGTAGTCCCACCGTAGGGCAAATGCCTCCCTTCCGTCTTCTTTTCCTCTTCCCACTTCTATGGCCATACTTGTCATATTATATGAAGCAAATGATGCTTGTAAAAGATTCAAGCTCTGCCCACAGTAAGGCGAATTACGCTCGGGATGCTAAACGCGACTTTTTTAATGATAAAGAAGTCACGCAATCATTTGAACCATGTTTGAACACCCATATTCATGTTAGTTAACACAATATGCGTGAGTTTCGTCCCGTATCACGTGCGGGAGTCACCTCAGTTTGGAGGCAGCTCTGCAGCTTCAATTGACAAGTAAAAAGTTTAATGTGACAAAGTCCAAAATTATCAACAAATTGTATTTATATGCACTTATACTGCCTCAGATTGCGAAAATTTTCTTAGCATGAATGGCTGTAGTTTCAACAGTACTGCAGTATTCACTTTGTAATTAATATTCGGTAAAGATATGGTGACTACCTACTACAAAGTACTGTCAGTTGCGAATACACGATTGTATTACAATACAATTTTCTCAATACAAAGAAATCTTAAAGTTACCTTTAAGATAATAAGTTACGCGACTATTCGCATCATTTTGAACCACCACTTTTATTCAAATTAGTTGACACAACTGTCGCGACTGAATTACGTCCCGCACCCCGCGCGGGATTTACCTCAGGTTGCCACAGTTTAAAGCCAGCTGCAACTTCAATTGACAAGTAACGAGTTTAACGACACAAAGTCCAAAAGTGATCAACGTTTTTATTAGGTAAGGTATATACGCTCGAAGTCATAACAATAAAACTTATATTGTATCTCGTTTACCGCGCCGGAACCTGTTAATCCATAACCATTAGCGCTGTGTCAAACCCGATTAAAACACAAAGACGCCGATTGGCAAGGTTAATAAATTATTATTTAGCGTGAAGACGGCATTAAAACCAACTCGCGTAGCTGAAACAATTCGTCTTCAAGGACTTTGTAATTTTGTTGATACTTCCTGATTTCATCAATTAGTTGACGGTATTTGTTCATTTAGATTGTGTACCTAAATAATGTTCATACACGGCATTGCAGCCGTCGACAACGTGCTGCTCGTGTATTAAAGCATCGTACGTGTACTCAAATACACGAGCGGCGCATTGTCGACGGCTGCAAGTGCCTCTGCCGTTGATGCTTGCTGATTAGGATGCTGTGGCCTATATGAAAAGCAATCAATCGGCTGCGGACCGAAGAAAGTCACAGCACAATCTAGCTAAATGGGGAATTATTAACCTAACCGACACCCAGTGCGAATGCGGTGCTAGAGACCAAACCATGTCCTATATGTTGGAGTGTCCAAAATTTATTTTTATTTATTTATTTATTTGTTTGCACAATTTATTACCTTAAGTATACTGTTGACATTACAATTATATAAGGCCGTCAGTAACAGTCACAATACCCACTGTACTAGTTGATACTGTATTACAGTAGGGTTTTATTCCTCATTCCTGTAACCCGTAGAGTAACAAACGAGTGAGAACTTAAGATTATAGGTTATTATAGGCTCCTTCGGAAAACAAACTTAAACAAATGAAAAACTTAAAATAATTTTGCAGTTAAATTGCTACACTTAAGTTAATACTATTTTGGCTTCTCGTGAATGTGAGTGTGTGAGTATATTTGATATTATGTATGTAAAGTGGCCATAAAACTGCACTTCTGAGGACCTAAAAAACCACTGACGCTGCGATTGGCGTAGCTACACCTACAGCCCGATTCAACCTTTATGACGGCTGTGAAGTGCGCAACTCCCTGCGTAGTACCTCACCCCTCACCCCCGCTGACACAGGAACACGTTACTGCGCAGCGACTCGCCTCATGTTCCGAGCCGCCACAAAGTTTGAATCGGGCTGTATGTACCTACTGGACCCAACTAATCTAATTTAAGCACTAAAATATTTTTACGTTTGCCATTGACTCGAAAGGAAGAAGAAGAAGGATATTATTACTTTGTATAAACCTACTCTTATTGTTTTAGAGGTTAAGATCAAAATCATTTAAGTCAAGAGTATTTGGTATTAATTGTAATACAACGTGCCGCTGCAATAATGGCGGCATTAATTTAACTTACGAGTAGGGCTAGTGGCCAGTAATCATAAAAATTATAACAACATATAATACAATTTGTAATTTGAAAACTACCACCAGAGCCGCTCGCTGACCTACTCTTTGCACGTTATGTTTTAATTTCATTGATGCGATGTTATGATCCGTGACCGCGACAAATGACCCCTGCGCTACAGTTCTTTAAGTACAGGTTGCTCCAAGATGCTATTTGAGAAAATTGTAAATAATTAAGTATAATAAAATGAAATTCAAATAGTTAAGTATATTCATAAAACGAAAACGTGAAACCATACAGGCGTGTTAAATTAATGTCGCCATTAAAGCGGCACGCTGTATAGGTACGACCAAATTTATACATGTTAAACATTTTATATGCCACAGTAACTAGGTACTGGCCGCGCTAGCAGGTATACACACTTTGCATAGTGAGTGAATTTTGATGAACGCAACACCCCTGGGATAAAAATAAATAAAAATATTTATCTAGTTAATTAAGTCTACAATTTACAAAAGAACTTCCTGAAACATCCAGTAAAATAACAGATTCTATTAGGGTTAAAAAAACGATCCAGATAGGATTTCAATTAGGTCACCCACAGAATAACGATAAGGCCTCAATTGTATAAGGCGCCTACTTTTCGCACTCCTACTCAAGAATTAAGTTTTACTTGGCAACCTGCCAATCACACCCGGGAATACTGCAGACGATTTCTTTTTCTGAAGGAGCGTTTACACAGCCAGCAAATGCTCTAGCAAGTTCAAGGTGGAAATGTGGAACCGATTACTGGCGAGAGCTCTCGGGAATGTAGCTCTCACTTAGGCGCATACCAGCATATGCCGCTTACTTGGAGCAATTTTTATTGAGATTCCAATGTCACTACGCTATTCGTAATGGAATATAAAGTTATGACAGTGCTCGATGATAATCGTTTAGTTCAAACGGACTCGCCGAGTAGGTATTGTGTAAGATAAATACGAGAAACAAAGACGTGGGTAAAATATAGCGTAAGAAATACTGCAGAAATGGAATGAGAAAGATTTCTCTCGTACAGACGCCAACAGGTCAAGCTACCCGAAACTGTCAAATTTTCCCAATCAACCTTGAACTTTAATGCTTTAGCGATAAAGTTGAAAATCTATTAAAGAAATTTGACAGATTGTAGTAGCTTGATGTACTGGCGCCTCTACATTCCTGTTTGGTATTTCGTTGTAATTTTTCTGAAAGTATTTAATCTTGAGAGGTATGAAAATATTAACGAGCGGCAATAACTGTAAGTAGGAACTTACTTACAGTTATTTCCGCTCGTTAATATTTAACTTACTTTAGTAACAGTTATGGCGATACTTTTTTACTTTGATTTATTAATTAGGTTTTTTATTTCGTAATAGGATGCCAGGAATATGTACCAATAATTAATCAAATACGGGACTTTTACAAATGGAGGCATCGATCTGTGACTTCGCGCCACGAAATCAAAGGATCATTTTATTTAATAAACTAGCATCGTTCCGCGACTTCGTCCGTGTAAAATTTCTTGTTCTCCAGACCCACCAGGTCGCATCGCATGGCCTGCCCGCGGAATTAGTTCGTATTTGCGTGCATTCTTAACTTTTTGTTCGGCTCATAAGTGTCGTAGCTTGATGTTATAGTATAGCCTACATGATGTTAAACAGCCTATAAGCTTCATCGAGAATTGGGCTATCAAATACAAAATATGTTCGTGAACGGGCGCCGTCAGTAGGGACTGGTCAACTCTTTGCTGCCATGGCTTATTTTAATTTAATTTAATATTTGAATTGTTTTTTTTTTATCTTTTCATTACGGACGCTTTTAACGTTCTGCATCGTTCTCACGTGCATAATTTTGAACATGAATGATGTAAGCAGTACTTTGTAACAACATTATTATGATTTAAAAGAGTGTCCATGTAGTTTCTTGCCCGTTCTTCTCCATAGGTACCTACTACGCTTTGGAATGGGCAACTAGCTTCATCTTTTTGACTGACCGACCTTGACAATTCACAAGTGCATGTAATTGGTTTATTTGAAATAAATAGTTTGAGTTTGAGTTTGAAAAACAATTTTTAAATCCGACTTGTAATTCTAGATATGCGCGCGTTCAAACAAGCAAAGAAACTCTTCAGCTTTATTATTAGTGTACTCGTAGATATAGATTTTCTAATTTGCTATTCCTGTCACATTTTCACGTCGACTTCACCAGAAATGCCAACCTGTGGTTTTTTGTACTTAAATTTCGACAGACACATTTTTCTGCAAATATAGGGTATCCTGGAATCCCGACATTATTTGAAGTTCTAACAAAAATAAAATCGTGAACCGAATACTTACGTCGGAATGTGACGTAATCTAGATATTGTCAAAGAAAAACATGAACGACGACGGCTCACAGAGAAGTTTCTAGAAATTCTGATTGATGATACTTATTCATTTGAATTTGGTATATGTGAAATAAAGACAAATGCCTATCATGCGCTATTAAAGCTAGTTCACGTCTATAAAAAAATGTATGGAAATACGTGTAAAAAACTACGTGTATGAAATTTAAAAGCTTCTTCATATATTTGCATACATTTTACTTCCCTGTGTTATCGTGATGCCGTGACGTGGCCGTCGATGACAATATCGTCACAATAAAAATATAAAAGCGCAAAACGGATGTGTAGATAAACAAAAAATGCATGTCGAAAACGGTCCAATAGAAGATCTATTACCGTTATTGCATTGGCTAATGTGGGTTTTTGATTGTACTCCATTTTTTTTTATAAATTTGGTTTTACTCCAGTACGCGATATGTGACGTCTTCCAACCCGCACTGCGCCCGCGTATTGGATTACGGCCCACTCCCTCTCACCGAGAGGCCAGTGTAGGGGAACTTCATAGGCCGATTTATGCTTATGCTATTCGATTGACATTTGACGGAAAAAATGGCACGAAGGCGCGGAATGAACTTAATCGAAAGTTTTTAAAATTGAAAATACTCGTTACGCACACATTAACTTAGTTTTAAGACTTTGTTCATATCTTTGGGCGATACCTACTAATTGTGCTTGTTGCAAAAAATTTTACCAAAATGTTATAGGATAATCAATTAGTCGTATTTTTTATTCGAAAAACGTGCCAACTTAGGTTACGTTTACGATACGCGTTTGTACTAGGACCTCTGTTAAGGGGCCCGCAGAAAAGCGCGACGCGACTCCGGTAAAACAATTCCCATGAAGTTTTCATAGAAATTGTTTACGAGAGTCGCATCACGCCCGTATGCTCCAGCCTTTAAATACAAAAAGGCCAATGTTAGCGTCTAAATATCGTTCCTTGTGAACTTATGACAATGAATGAAGAAAACTTTTTCCAAGTTGTCAATGACTTCTGAATAACCGCTCATAATTACGAAGGAAGTATATGGACTGTAGATACTTTGTTCACAAAACTGATTAGTCATTGCTTTCTTCTCCCACTAATTAACGCTCATTCTGTCTTCACAAAGACCAACTAAGTTATACTCAAAGTACAATAATACAACAAAAGCCTTTATGTGTCACTATTCCACTAATTATTATGAATACTAGCGCCCAGCCCCTGCTTCGAAAGGTTTTTACTGCTTGACATGTAGATTACTTTATTATATAAGTGAAATAATATTAATGTAAAGACGCCAGCAGGTCAAACTACCCGAAATTGTAAAATTTTCCCAATCAACCCTGAACCTAAAGCTTTAGCGATAAAGTTGAAAATATATTAAAGACATTTGACAGATTGTAGTAGCTTGATGTGCTGGCGTTAGATGAAAAGTCCTATGCCCCATGCTAGTATGCATATGTCCTATGCTAGTATGCATATGTCCTATGCTAGTATGCCTTTGACCCAGGTCATGGTCTACACAGGTGTCAAATTTCATCAAAATCCAATGAAAGCGTAATAAACAAACATAAAAAAATCAAATGTTCATAAAATCTAATCAAATCAATCTTTATAATATTACTTTAGATAAGGATACAATATATAGTTAGGATTGTACATACGTATAAAGCTCTCGGAATAAATTCTCTAAATGATGATGTAAACCGCATCTAAATCCGTTGCGTAGTTAAGAACAACGCGGTCACACAGATAGACACGTGATATTTATGCGAAGATGACATACAGGGTGGGCCAGAATAAAGTTCACTTTTCCTTGGCAAATAGATCGTTGAACGCAGGGGTAGCGGGGTGCGCGGGGTGTGATCGGGTCACGCGTCTCTTGCAATTTTAATACTTACTACTACCAGAAGTTTTGTAAGAACGTTAAGATTATACTGTCGCATTGTCATCAAAATAGCTCAAAGACTAAGTTCTTTTTAGTGACAAATCGCTCGTCTAGACAGTTTTATATTTGGCGTTGTTGTTATAACTAAGATACAAATTAACACATGTGTTGAGTTGACATCTTATTAGAGTTAATGTGGTGATATTTTTGACACCCGACGCGCGTTCGTTTATTGGTAAGGACAAACGATTCTGAAAACATTTCTGAAATCTTATTACTTACTCGACAGATGTTTTGTAAACTACAAATCGTATATCTTGTAATCAGAAACGGTATATGTTATCATATGGAATCAAATGATGTCATAATTGTGTTGTTTGTTGAACTGGATTAAATATTTTTTTGCACCATATTCTAAAATTGTTGTACAGTATGCTGCACGTCAGTGATAACAAAACTATAAGCTGACTTCTTATTCTATTTAACTCCGTACCACACTACCTCCGCACTACAGACGTAGGCTCTCCGCACTACACAAGTCTGCTGAAAATTACAGTGTTAATTGTATTGATTCCCTTACCTCAAGCGTATGGTCGAATTTACCTACCATAGGTCTATAGGTAAAACATCATTGTATATCCTCATTCGCTCAGCCTTTACCTAACTATCTTTTAGCCGGCTTCCAGTCTGAATACCAGTGTTTTACATGGAGCAACTGCATCTGACCTCCACAACCCAGTTACTGGGTAATACCCCTTGGCAAGACTGGTTGTCAGACTTTCGGGCTTCTGACTACCAGTAACGAAAGTCAATAATCTATGAATGACAGCCGGGACCAACGGCTTAACGTGCTTTCCGAGTCATTTAATCTTGAAGCTCGACCCGTTCGGCTCTTATTATTTAGCTACGAGCCCCTCCTCCAACATTGTATATCCTCATTTGCACATTATTCGCATGCGCGACAGTAGGTATAGACTTTCACAGACACACTTTCTCCTTTTTGTTATTGACAAAATAAACTCAGCAGGAATATAAAGTCACATTTTAAAAATAGTACAGGTCTTTCACAGTTACGTTACCTCTAACAGAAAACCACCAGCAACCTTAAAGAAACCAGAATACTTAAATATCGTATAGTTTTTATTATATTTGTTGGTATATTGGCGTGGCTAGCTGACATAATATGGCAAATAATTTAATTTTATGTTCTGGTCTTGTAATGTTAATTATGAACATAGGTTCCTAGTAGTGTATACAATCAACTATTTTCTAACTGAACAGACAGCTGTGCTGCTGGGGAGTTTGTTGCACCACTTCTTCTTCCCAGCGATAGCACTAGGAAGTGGTGAAGGGCGGGCGTTTTTGGGGGACTGTCTTTTGTAATTTTGACGTTCGAAAAGTGCTGATTCTCAGCCTTATTTGAATAAATGACTTTTGATTTTGATATCATTGTTTTTTTAGTTTTGGCAGTGATGTTAAAATCAGAATCCTGTACTCCATCTCACATGCGTCAGGCATCAGACGATGCGCTAAGAATAATAACAATCTACTCACAATGTTCAAAAATGTCACTGAAAATTATACGGATCTCCTACGGAGCTTCATGCGTATTTCATTCTAGTCCAGCAACGCCTTTTGTGTGTTCTTAAATTGTATGTATGCATACATGCAAACGGCACTATTCACTGCCTCAGTATAAATACGTTTTAAACCTATCCTAAAATTACATAGGATAATTCAACAGTGTTTTCAATAGGAACGTAAATACTTCCAACTACGTTCGCAGCACAATTAACGGACGTTAAATGTATTAACTACAAAATACATATATTTCATACTGGGCATAATTACTTACCTACATAATGTCGACGGACCGATCTGCCTAGCCTTCCAACGATGTTGGGGACGGCTTCCAGTCTAACCGGATGCAGCTGAATACCAGCATTTAGTATGGAACGACTTCCTATCTGACCTCAACAACCCAGTTATTGGGTAACACGATACCCCTTGGTAAGACTGGTTGTTAAGCTTTTGGGCTTCTGACTGCGCGTGACTACTGCCAAAGATCTACAAATGACAGCCGCGACAAACGGCTCAACGATCTTTGAGCTTTATTGGATGGTCACCCATCCACGAACCGACCGCGGCAAGTGTAACTTAACCTTCGATCGACCCATGCAGCTGTTATCATTTCCCCACGAGCCACCCAAAATTACCATACAATTGAATGATGACCACCAATTAAACAAGACTGCAAAATATAGGTACCCTCTGTTAGCAACTCTTTGCGATTCAATGTGATCCAAACGCTAACGAACGTAGTACGGGAGTTGGGTACGAAAGCTACCAAATATTATTCTCGAAATCTTCTACGAGATATTTTTTGTAGAAATCCCGCAGCCAATTTGAATCTGCATCAGAATTTCTTGGTAAAATATTAAGCTTGTTTTTGCGGCAACGCTTTTTAAACGTCTGATATTAAAATATGATTTCGTAGTAAAATTCAAATGAATTTAATTAAGTAGAAAAATAAGAACCGAAAGTTTTTGCAGTAAGTACAATTCGATTACTTTTATCATAACAAAAGCAGGAAGTAGCCGTACATCCATTAAATCTTCAGGGATGAAACCCACAGTTCAATTAACATTTACACAAAAAAACATCTACACAATTCGATCAAAAACCACACGTGAATATAACCAATACTTTTAAACGAAACCGAACTGGGTCAATTCAATGTCTATTTAATTTTCTGCAAAGCTCCTGGCGTACCGAACGTGAGCAAAACGAAAATGGCTAACGCACGTCATTTCGTTAATTGGGATAGAAACCAAGGCCAGATGTGCAATATCGACAGCGATTTTTTTCATAATTGCAGGGACAGACCAAACGAATTAACCCGAATCTCTCTCCGCCACCATTTACGAACCCTCATATATTACACCTTATGAACTATTTTCTTCGTTAGTTGTAGATACCCCACATTTAATCTTAGGTATATTGAAGAGAGAATTGGTTGTACAAAACCGTTGTCCGTACTGTATATATATTTACAGCTTTGTTTTCAGCATTCGATTTGGAAAAGTGATGTTATTATTTTTTTATTATTATAAGCCTGTTTTGTTCCACTGCAGAGCACAGGCCTCCTTTCCCTTTTTCCACCTTTCCCGGTCTACTGCGATTGTGCGCCATTCCTTTAAGGAGTCCAGCTCATCCCGCCATCTCTTTCTGGGCCTGCCGCGTGGTCGTTGCCTGCTATTTGGAATCTACTGAGTGGTGGCTTTTGCATATTGCTGCTCCGACATGCGACGTAATGAAAAAGCGATTTTATATTTTTCAAATTAGTTCTTGACATTTTAGTACGTATCATTTCGGAACCACTCAACAAAGTATACCGTTTATGTCCGTCAATTTCTAGCCTTGAAACCCTTAAAGCACATTCGAAATAAAAAAATAAAGAAACATTCAAGGTTTTATAAGGCAATAAAGTCCGGACGTTATGTTAAAATCTGACGTCAGACAATTCTTATTCTTTTATCATACTCGACTATTCGACATAATACAGGGTAATCCACTGCAGTAGCGATTTATTTAACCGCTATTGAGAAACGTAAATCATATTTATTGTCCAGCTACATGCGTATTCTGTATCTCAGCTAATGTTCTTGGCACGGGACCAGAAATAGCTAAATTACAAGTTAGTGGCATAATTTGTAAGAACGAAAAGTAACGCGGTTCCGTTTGACGCATAGTCATATTTTTTTTCCTTAGTAGCAGTTCGGGAACTTATTGGTTGGTTTATTTTGTTCTGATGTAAAAGGCGGCCGGTGATTTTATTTAGATCATATTTTTGAATATTCGTCTTGGTTTTTTAAGTATTAGTTTAGTTACTTGAAAGCGAAGAAAAAACCCTGACGGTCTTCAAGTCAATCGGTAATCATTTGTACAAAATATATTTTTATTTAAATACAAACATAAAAGCTTAATTACAATATACAACCTAACAATAAAATATATACATATATTCAATACAGAAAGGAGCTCGATGGGCATAAAAAAATTCGTCCGCATCGCTCTCAATGGGATAAGTTAAGTGTCCAAAAGGCTGGCAGTGGCAGTATTATAGTTTGACCAAAACCACTGTACCGCGCCTTCGGTATGTGCGCGACGAGACGGGGGGGCAGTGCAGGCCGCTCATTCGTCATCGCTCACGGCGTCCTGCCCCCCGCCTCGCCGCGCATTCCTCCCGCCTCGCCGCGCATTCCTAAGGCGCGGTACAGCAGTTTCGGTCAAACTATACCATGTTGCATAACAATGCTGATTTTTTGAGCTAAACATGGGCCAGCAAGGGCACGTGAAGAGTCGACCAAAATAAATGATGAGCAAGTAAAAAACATAATTTGAGTGTTTGTAAATAGTTTGTTAGTCACAACAGCACAAATACCATTTCAATCAAACTTTGTGAATACTTTCTTGATACATTTGTTAATCGATTTTCGATAACGACTATATCTAGCAAAAGGTGTTAAACAGGAATATTCTGAGATACGGTTGCCTATCTGTGCGAGACTATAAAATACGAAGCAGTGACGTTCATAAAGACGACACTCAGGTGATTGATCGATGCCGATTGATATATTGCCGTGCGGCTTGCGGAGATATCGAAACATTACAGAATACTGCTAAGAATTTAAAATGTGAAGGTATACTTTTATCACCCTATAGCCTTTGTGGCTCTATTAAAAATTTAATAGCTCTGATAACACCATTTGTTAAGCAGGCAAACTTCAGTACCTACTGCATTTAATTGATCCTAAGGTACAAAAAGTAAAAAGAAGACTTAACACGGCTTCGTAGAAGAGCATTGACCGCCACATAACGGCCGTAGTGACGGCTTTCATGAAAATGATTTTCATAAATAACGTTTCACTGACGTCATTCACCGGTAAAAGGCGGACGCTATATTGCGGCCACGGCAGTCTTAGGAAATCCTAGCTGAATCCTTCTGAAACAAACGTTTTCGATGCGTCAAAATTAAACGCAAGTCAAGTGATGTGATTGGCTGTTGATAATTCATTAAACAAATCACGGTAGATTACGCGCGCTTGACAATTTAGTAGGTAATTATTTTTACGTTCGCACGGACGTAAAAATATCGCGGCGAGGTTTTATCGCGCACTGGACTGGTTGATAATCCAACAGAGCGCATCCCAGGGCGTAAAAAACACAGACTATTGGATTCTCAACTCTCGGCGCTAAGCAGTGCGTTGAAAATATAGTGCGCGAAAAAAAATCGCCGCAGGAAAAACGCGCTAATATACTACTACTATACTAACGATACAGAATCAAGTCAATACACACCTACAGACATTCGACACTAAAAGACCCAAAAATATAATAGACACTAAAATTGAACTGTCAGTCCACCAAAGCCCTAAATCGAATAAAAGTCGAGATTACATCTTTAGAGTGGAGAGCGATGTCAAATTGAATGAGCATACATTTCTCTCAGAGGAGGACATCATCGTTCCGAGAATTCTATTGTCAATGTAAGGTAGAACAAAAATTTGAATAGGTATCAGATGTCGGAAAGCATGGTTTTATTGGTTTTAAATTGTCCTCTTCAAATATTTGTTCTTGAGATGCATAGAGGAATGAATGTGGAAATGGTCATTGTTCTATTAACAACGAATAAGCAAAAAAAAATCCACCAGTCAAAGGTTATGGAGAAACAATAATACTGCAATAATTGGAAATGCACCAGAAGAACAAGAAAAAATGTCTGTTAGGCTGGAAAATGAGAAGAAAGAAAAATATTTTATTTGGGACACACACAGGAAATACAAATTGTAAAAAAGGAGCATTTAAAACTAACAAAGTTACAGTAAAAACAACCAAAAAAATTAATAAACCAAAATGGCGAGGCCAAAAAGGCTACTATCACAGCATAATGATAATTATAATATATATATATAACATAATAATTGTATATATAATAATATACATAATTAGCCCATAATGTTCTCACTGCTGGGACACAGGCCTCCTCTCTGTGAGAGGGAGTGGGCCGTAATCCACCCCGCGGGCCCAGTGCTTGTTGGTAGATGTCACATGTCTTCGAATTTTTGGTTCTAGGACATGCCGGTTTCCTCACGATGTTTTCCTTCACCGTTTTGAGAGCAGTGGTGATGAAATAATTTACACAAAGTAAAGTGCCTGTCTGGGTTCGAACCTACGACCTACCACTCGTAAGTCGCGGCAGCTACTACTTGCCCACCACTGCTCCTAAATACAATTATAATATGCTCATAATTATAATATGCAGCATAATATTTAAAAAAGTTACACCGCTAAGCTAAATAATAAATATAATAATACAATATAGGAGGCTCTCGTTGGGCAGCTGGATCAAGGGCTTGATTCAGAAAGCGGTACTTCTGGACACGGCTCGCATTGTCAGGAGGTTCCTCTCTCTGGAGCCCTGACCGCCGGTAGCTTGGAGCCTGTTCCCGATACCGGTGGGCTACTATATTTTATATTTTTAAATGTTTTTTTTATCCTTTTGTTTATAAAAATATTTAAAAATGTAATTTGTAAGTATTTAAATGAAATAAAGGAGATAATAATAAATTGTTTATTTATCCAAGTAATACACACAGACACAGTTCAAAACAAGGTAGCAGAGATACAATAAGCATAATACTATAGTTTTGTGCACCAAAGATGTGTGTCTACAAGAAAAAAAAAGAAAAAGAGTCTATGCATACAAAAATAATAATGAACCCTGTCTCTTAAACTAGGAGACCGCTACCTGACAGCAAATGATACAAACGTTGCCACTTTATTAGGACTCAAAACTAATATTGAAACGCTTGTATGATATTTCGCATGCTTAATGGAACAGATGTGATTTCCGTTTTTTTTTTTACTCAGATCTCATCAATAGTTAATCATAGACGTTCAAATTACAAGCATTCATGATTAATATAAATCAGTTTTATTTTTATGCATCAACAAGTAGGATAAGTCCTCATAGAAAGACCTTCTTTTGCGTTTATCCAAAAATCGTTGACAGGCCTGTTGGTCTAGTAGCTAGTGACCCTGACTGCTATGCCGGAGGTCGTGGGTTCGATTCCCACCCAGGACAAATGTTTGTGTAATGAGCACGATCATTTGTTCTGTGTCTGGGTGTAATTTATCTATAATATTTATATATTTAGAAATATATAAGTATGTTTATCAGTTGTCTAGTACCCATAACACAAGCTCTGCTTAGCTTGGGACTAGATGGCGTTGTGTGATAGTTGTGGAATATTTATTTATTTATTTATTTATTTATCGTCTTTTTTTGAGTTAAGTCAGTATTCCATTAAGCATGCGATTTCACACCACAGTGATAATGTTAAGTGAACTGGTTTTCGAGGTTAACTTAGAAAATACTCAATAGGAAGTTTATCGTCTCTAATCAGGCACAGAATTGCTTATTCAAGTGGATACAATTCTGTTGCCTGGTTTATAATAGGTAACATGATAACACCATGCATAATTCATCATGATCGATTACCTAACAAACAATTAACGCATTGTAAATTGTTCTCGCAAACATTCGAATCGTAATTCAACAATTAATCTGCTACACTTCATTTTAATTGCAATAAACACATTAATAATATTACTGTTTTTATCGAATCGGATGCAGTCGCAAACAAAAGCTTACCACCAAGCTTGAAAAATGTTTAATTATAATATATTCAATCTGGCCTTTTCCCAACTACTTTGGGGTTGGTCCAGTATTTTACATTGAGCGATTGCCAATCTTACCTCCACAACCCAGTTCCTGGGTAACATAATACCCCTTGGCAAGACTGGTTGTCAGACTTTCGGGCTTCTGACTACCTGTAACAACTGTCACAGATTTACAAATTACAACCGGGACAAAGTGCTTAAAGTACTTTCCGAGGCACGAAGGGGTCTCGGTATGTTATGGATGGTCACCCATCCACGCACCAACCTCGGCAAGCGTTGCTTAACCTTGAAGATCGACCCGTGCGACTGTTATTATTTAGCCACGGGCCCCTTCCCTTTTAATAATAATATATTACAGACCCAAATGTTTTATCTCTTCACAATATATCTTCCTAATTAGTAACATTAGTTTGACCTTCCCAAACTAACTTTTTTCCGGTGCCTTGTTATCTGTTTCTTTACGCTGATTGCCATCATTACATGGTCCATCTTCAAGCAGATATTTATCTCAATTTAATGAACTTTAATGTCCTCTATTCAAGGGTTTTAAGGTCGCTCAGCGTGCTATGGAGCAAGCTATGCTCGGAGTATCTTTGAAGGATAAAATCAGGAACGAAATTATCCGGAAAACAATCGGAGTTACCGAAATACCGACATAGCTTGCAGAGTAAGCAAACTGAAGTGGCAGTGAGCTGGCCACGATTGTCGAAGGACCGATGGCCGGTGGAGCAGACGAGTTCTGGAGTTTAGAACGCATAGCGGGAAGTGTAGTGTGGGACGCCCCTCAGCTAGACGGACCGACGACCTTGAGAAGGTGGCTGGGACAGACTGGATCTGGATGCGGAAGGCGGAGAACAGGGTGTTGTGGCGCAGCCTGGGAGAGGCCTATGTCCAGCAGTGGATTGCGATAGGCTGAGTTGATTGATTGAATGTCCTCTATATGTATTTTATCAACTAAATTATACTAGTTTCTTTACTATAAACATTCCTAAGATCGTTATGTAGATCATTGATGACAAACCGGTTTAATGATTAATGTAGTTTCGTGGTAAATTAATTCATCTATGTATTAATCTATGTATTGATTACCTACTAAGATTTGATATTGAAATCGTAATTTGTCAATAGTCACTGGGTTATTAGGTGACCAATCTACTCATGTAGATTGGTCACCTAATAACTTCATCTTCCAAAAGCATATCAATGTCAATCGTCAGAATGTCGTAGCAATATCAAAATAGAATAATATCAACTCAGCCTATCGCAGTCCACAGGCCTCTCCCCTGGGAGAGGCCTGTGGACTGCGATAGCCTGCTGCGCCACAACACCCTGTCCTCCGCCTTCCGCATCCAGTCTGTCCCAGCCACCTTCTTCAGGATGTCGGTTCATCTAGCTGGGGGGCGTCCCACACTACGGTTGCCGATACGTGGTCTCCACCCTAGAACTCGTCTGCTACACCGGCTATCGATCCTTCGACAAACATGGTCAGCCCACTGCCACTTCAGATTGCTTACTCTGCAAGCTATGTCGGTTACTCCGGTTGTTTTCCGGATAAACATTTCTTATTTTATCCATCAATGAAACTCCGAGCATTGCCCGCTCCATAACGCGCTGAGGGACCTTGAATATTATAATGTCTGTAAACCCATATTATCTATGTCTAAACATGCTGTTTGTATGGACTATAAATCAAAATATCCATAACAAACCTTTGCCTTGGCCCTTGATATCTCCATGACGTCATTTATTTGCCAAACATTAGCTAATCCATCATGTCTCCCAAAACATCGAGTCACTTCACACAAGACAGTATCGTCATCGCATTCTTTGTTAGCAATAAATGTCATAATGCTCTTAACACTAAACATATTTAATCCTTTATCTGCCGGATGCAGATATTTTATCATTATCATTTTGCTAATTTTATCACGTGTGACGTCAACATGTGACTTAACGTACGTGTCACTCTGACCTTGGATGACCCGGTTATGGATTATCTTTATCATCAACATCGTGATCAGGTTCCGTAATGAGATAAGAAATTCTATTGCAGTAGTTGGATCTATGTAGGTGTTCTATAAATAAACACGGTAAAAGCTGATAGTTAGAATTATCGTTCATAATTATGTTACATCTCACAACGTATAACACAAAAACTTGACTTTAAAGTCTTGACTTGACTTTGTAAAGTCGAAATAATCAATTTCAATCAATTCAAAACAATGTAATCAGCAAACGCAACAGAAGATACCCTCTAGACATCTGGATCTGTAGTTCTGAATGATTTCAACCTGATTGAATTGGATCCGAAAGACTAAGGAGCCTTGGAGAGGCATAGTCAAATGGGATTGGATGATTGAAAGATCATTATCATGGACATCTCTATCACTTTCTCGTGGATCTCCTGTCTCTCGCTGCCTCTCTCGTAACCACTGGGCTGCCAAATATTATCTACCCAAATTATTACTGTCACGGGGAATCCAAGCAAATGATTCAGTATCGATTATCTGATAAAACATTAGTTTGGACTCCGGACATTAGCAAAGTATTATCCTTATCTAAATCAAATTCATATCATGAGATTGATAGTTGTCGTGCAATTTTACGTGCAATGTAGGTAGATATGACTAAGTCAAGACATTTCATTTCAGCATTACACTTACTAACTTCCTTCATTTCAATTTTAAATGTCATTTGATGTCATACGAGTGCTACATGTCTTCATTTCAAACAAGATAATATTTACACAACATAACCTAATAAACTTAAAATAATAATATGTACGAGTATACAAAAAAATAAAAGAAAAGGGGGAATCACAGGGCAATAAAATTCGTCCACATCGCTGTCAATAGGAAAAGTGCCCAAAAAGCTGGCAGCATTGCCCCCTTGTGTAACATTATCATAAAACCACTTCATTGTGAATTATGTGGTTTTAACATAATGTTTGGTAAAATAATGTCAACGTCACGCTTTTAACTCTATAATGAGGAAAAGTTTCCATATATTCTACTTTCATAAACCACACCAAAGAATTACCATAATTGTACTCTAAACCACCTTAACTTCACAAAACAGAACACAACAAACATAAATCCTTTGTTACACGAGGATACTCAAAAAGTTCCGCATAATAACTTCGGAATACCTATGCGAAAAATATCCACACATCTTATCTACTGTGGAGTAGTATGGAAACCATTAATAATGATAACACATCCGTTCCACCTATTTCAGCACTCCGGATGGGCCTGTCCGAAGTTGGGGATCCGATTACGGAATGAATGTTTCACCCCATATCAACCTGTAAAGCTTACATACTTCATCCAACTTTCAATGACATGCAGGATAAAATCTGGTTGAATTGGAATTTTTCGCAGCATGATGCGAATATTTTTGTCCGGCGAAATTAAAAAGAAGTCTGCGTATCGTTGTTGTTTTCGATTGTGGGTGTATGAATGAAAATGTTGTTTCTTTTATGATTGAGTTTCAAATAATAATAATACAGTTTATTTCTCTCATAAAGGTACATTGTTACAGTAGTGTGTACATATGTATATACAATTTTGCCTTATGCTAGAACTTTTGTGAGAGCTGGAGTCTGAACTAAGTTCGAGACCTGTATGACATATCTCCAGGCTCACACCCCTTTGAACATTTATCATATTTAACAGCATCTAGGTTCAGTTTATACATATCACTATTAGCTAACAGTTTCGATTAGAGAGGTAAGTCTATATAAAGGTGCTTATATTCGTGAAGTGTTATGTAAGGTGATGTTATTGTAGGATTGTGCATGTAGTGTGTGAATGTGTGAGGGTTTTATGTGAATGTGCATGTAAGGTCAGTATAAGAGTTTGTGCTTATCAGTAAATATGAGTGGGAAGTACGTTCAAAATTATTTAATGGTTTGGATGATAGTTTCTGTACTTTCATAGTCCATATCCAGCAGCCAGTTCCTTACAGTAGTTTTGCATTTATGTTTAGGTTTAAAGAACTTTATTTTCTCATAAGAACATAGTTCACTTAAAATGAGATTCACCAAAATATCTTATTAAATTCAAATACAGCTTTAGCTTAGGGTGACAAGTTTCATACTATTACAACTAAATAATTTTATTTCACAATCTGTTCAGCAGCATCTCATTAGAAATAGTGACTGTAAATATGGGATTTTATTTATTATTTATTTATTTATTTTATTATTTATGTACACACAGTAAAATACAAATTGATATGACAGTTTTTTTTTTTTTTTTAAATATTTAAATTGTCACACATTTTTATGTCGTTAGGCATACATAATACATATGTAAGCTTGTATTAACTTTGTTGTATACATAAGAACCAAGGAAGTAAAAGAATCGTTGAGCTAGCAACAATAGCAACAGAATTGGACGGACACACTATGCTTTCGTCTCAAGGCTTTGAACTTTTCAAGATTATAGGTATTGCGGGAGTGGACTGTTAGTATTAAATTTAGAATTAACAATTTCCGGATAGAGAGGACCTTACAGGTTTTATAAAGTTCGGTGGTAGGAAATTGATAAGGAAGGAACCAACCTATTTTAAGGATCGCTCTTTGGGCACGTTCCATTTTTAACAAATGCGTTTTTGCTGCTCTACCCCAGACTACCACACAGAACTGTGCAATTGACTGGCAGTGAGCTAGATATACTGGTCTAAGCACCTGTATGTAAGCCACATGGCGGAGATTCTTAAAAATAAATATAATTTTGCGTAGTCGGGAGGTAAGTAAGTCTTTGTGGTTATAAAATGATAATGAGTCATCTATTTGAACACCCTAATACCTTACACTATCTATGCGACTTAGAAGAGGACAGCTACATGGTGTTTTAGGTGATGCATTATAAGAATGTGCAAGCAATGAAAAATGGGATGTTGAAGGTTTTCCAACTCTTGACACAGAAAAGGTAAGATATTTAGATTTGTCTACATTTAGAGTGAGTAGGTTGTGTGACAACCAGTCAGTAACAATGTCGAGTCCTAGTTGTGCGTATTTAAATGTCGACTCCCAGGAATACCCGTGGATTATTAAGGCAATAACATCTGCGTAGGTAAAGATGGATCCATTAGAAAGTTCGTGACCACAAAGGTCATTAATATAGATGAGAAGCAAGGTCGGTCCAATGATACTACCCAGGGGAACACCGTAGGTTATAGGAAGTTCGTCGCTCATCCAGTCACCTATTTTGACACATTTTCGTCGCGCGTCTTCCTGTAAGATAACTCGCGAAGAGAGAGCTGATCGCCCCTGATACCAATCTTCTCAAGCTTGGCAATGAAAGCGGGAATTGGGATTGTATCAAATGCTTTTGCCAGATCTAGGAACACGCCAATAACATACTGTTTATTATCAAGATGAGACACAATGTTATTCGTGAGATCTAAAACCGCATTACTCAGCAGCTCTCAGTGAGCACTATTATATCCCAGGATGTACCGCTTCCTTCAAAGTACGGAGACTACTTCGACACCCATTTAGTTAGTTCAGTTGTTTATTTCAAACATTGAATTTTGCATTTTGATTGAACGCCTCCAGTGACAAGCTGCTAACAATGTAGTTCTGTGTTTCATTTATTTGGCGAGACAGTAATATAAGTGGTAAATTATCTAATTTCTGTACGTAGGTTTGTACAACAAAAATAAATTATGTTTTTAAAACTAGATGAGCTTCGTGTTTCTTATCCGATTACTCTAGAAGAAAGCCCGAACCA
Source organism: Apamea epomidion (assembly GCA_947507525.1). Lineage (NCBI taxonomy): Eukaryota > Metazoa > Arthropoda > Insecta > Lepidoptera > Noctuidae > Apamea > Apamea epomidion. The sequence continues at coordinate 6,322,095 of OX382238.1, read as the reverse complement.
AACTCAGAGGTCACAGTCTCTTTTAAAGTCCAGACAAAATCTTGGTCAGATACTTGGTTTATCAGGATACACGATAAAGTACTTCTGCCGTGAGGCGGTGATGTCAAGTGCTTATCAACTCAGAACTAAAAAGGAGTACACGTGGTGTCGAGACTCAAGATTCCAACCGTAATACGTTTCATCCTTTGTTATCCTTTTGTATTCTTTACCAAACCATTCTTAACAAAGCGTCTATTTAACGAGACACTTATCCGCCCACAAAGCGAACATAACACGCCCGTATTTCACAGAAAACCATCTGTTTGTCTGTTTATGCAACTGCGCCAACAGACTGCTCCGATAAGTTCAAATATTTGATCTAAGATTATTCCTACGAGCGCCATACTACGGAAATAAATTTAATGGCTGTCTCATTGTACGTTTTAAAGAAGAAAAATGGAACACGGTAATAAGTCGAATGACTTCGTTTCTTTGGCTTTTGCTCAGCAGACAGAATTTCAAGAAGGATCATCATTTATGCGGCAGCACTTCGATTGCAAAGTTTGTGCATTCGAGATTTGTGTTTGTGGACGCAACTACGTACGATGGAGTTGAATTTCCTAGTATGATGTTTGTAATTCGTGACTTCTCACGACTTCATCTGTATTTGGAAAGGAGAAAGTTTCTCGCTAAGTGGATTAGCCTTTTTGTGTTAAGCTCCTACATATATGCAACGTTGTTCTTTCTTCAATTGACCTCTAATTATTTTATGAATAATTTCTCTTACTAAGCTTACACGCTTTGTGTGCAGCGCAAGGCGTACACCTGAACCGTCATCGGACGTACTATGCTCTTACGTCGTCGGCCGAACTCGGTCGATGGTAATACTCTGACTATTTAGCTTGAACTAGTGTACGCACTCACTTTCTTTTGAATATGTTTTCGTATTCGTCTAAAATATCATCTATTGCATTCTAACACCCGTTTCCTGCAAATTAAATCGTTGCCCCACCTGACGATGAATCATGTTTATTGGTGCGTTTAGAAACACAAATCTCCTATGTTCAAACACTCGGTACCGGAACAACTACGAGTATCTGTAGGCCGAACAAATATTGGCACAGCAGGAGTCAATAGCTCAGCTTGTGTTATTCGAGGCTTCTGACTGTTTTGTCAGTAATATCCTGAAGTATTTAGACCGTTACAGCTACATCAATAGGAGCAGATCATTTTATGATATTTTTAGCAGAATGTAATGTACTACCTACCTCAATTTTTTTTACCAACCACGTATAATTTTATTTTAGACTGTATTGTAACCACATTCGAACAAATAAACATATTGGTTGATTGACTGATTATATCACTGCCATGCAGTTAAAGCTTCATCGTTTAACAGAAAATTTATTTGATGATTTGGTCGTCTAGTATTTCAATCCAAAAGAATTGAAGCAGTTAGAACTTCATCATTTTTGTGGATTCCTTGAAGAGCGGTGGCCGCCACATAACGGTGGCAGTGTCGTAAACATGATGACACCGGGGTTTGACTTTACGGTGACAAAAAAAACACCAACTTACTTTCATAAATAACATTTTAGTGACGTCATTCGCCGGTATAATGCAAACGCTATGTGGCGGTCAACCCTCTTTGGCAAACCGTAGCTTTGTAACTTCGTCGTTTAGCAGCAAATTAGCTTGTTTAATGCGTTCTTCCACATTGACACATTATTTTCAAACATTAGCCTCTAGTATTCAAACATTGCCACAATTTTCCAACCCATGAAACTGGATACCTAAACAGGCTAATCGAACTATGTTATTAACTACTGTTTGGCAACACGTGTAATAACAATCTTTTTTGCAAACACTATTATGGTTAGAAATGAGCGCTAATTAGCTTTTCACACTTAACACAATACGCGGTTTGTTTGTATCGATTTACACTTCCTATGGGTACTGTGTTTACTTTCGTAGGGAAATTATCATTACCTGCACCTTTCTGTATTTTGAGGTCGGTTTCCACTTGAGCCAGACCTAAACAATGCCAGCCTATCACTGGCACTGCAAAGAGTTTTCTCACACAGAGAAGGCACGATCACTACGCTTGCTCACGACGGGTTGGCGTTATCAGACTTATATTAACTTTAAAGTGCAGGTTTCCTCCCGATAATTTTCATGCAACGATGTCAGTAATGCTCACGATAAACTCAGAAAGTACATATGAAATTGAAAAAGTCACTTGGTACTTGTCCAGATTTGACGCCACCAGCTCGTCGTGCTTGAGAGACAAAGCGTTAACCACTAGGCCAACACGACCTTTTGATAAATGATTTTATTTCTATAAGTAGGTTTTTGAAGTGAAAACTTCTTTAGCGGCGTTGTGCACTTTTGTTGTGATGGGTAAAAAATGTTAAACTCACGTCAGGAAACGTCACCTGATCGAAAATTCGTAAGACGGAGGGAGAGTAGAAATGAATATTGTATGTTAGGTACTACATAAATGATAGTACTTTTACACTGATAATTAAAGCAATTCGTGCAAAATTATTCCCTAACCATTCCAAAATATCAAAAATGCACAACGTTAATATTCATGTTTTCACTTCTGCCGGCACTCCCGGAGTGCAACTCGTTTTTTTAAAGCTTTGTACAAACGCTTTTACACAACAATAGGATTTTTTTTTTATTTGCTTCATAAATAAGAACAATTCAAATAAGAGCAATTGACCGCAACAGGTTGCGCGTCGATGTCCCTGCCATCCTATACATCTCTCAGATTTGATCCTATTGCCTACATTTTTCCCCGGCTGTTGCTATTTTAGAGTCCACTGTCCACAGGTTCACAAAAATTAAACCATGACCTGAACTGTACAAAACTACACAGTTTTCGAATCTCATCATCATTAGTCTCCTCACCCTTATTCCAATTTATTTGTGGTAGGCGCGACATGTCTTTTTCTTCTTCTTTCTTCTATTAGTCGTTAAAATAGTACTGGAAATGCGCCCAGCACTAGTTATCGAACAGGGGCAGCACTAGCGCTGACACGTTGATTTGTCATAGAGGATTAGAAAGTAATGCTCACTAGTATATACTCGCGCTATAATACGCACTTTGTTTTTATTAAAATCCTACTAATATTATAAATGTGAAAGTTTGTTACTCTTTCACGCAAAAACTACTGAACGGATTTGGATGAAATTTGGCACATAGATGGTTTATAACCAGGATTAACATACATATAGAATACTGTATATCCCGATATTCCCACGGCATCGAAATTGATGCGGGTGAAACCGCGGGGCGCTGCTAGTGAAGAATATGTAAAATCTTATAGTGGTATTCATTCATTACCTTATTAGAAGATATAATAGTCGTAGGTCGCAGTCACCCACTTTCTTGCCATATAATCTATCACACAGTGCATCCATCGTTTTCAAATCTACGAACAACTATCTAACTCCAACCCCCATGAACTTGCTAACAGCTGATTTCAACACATAAATTACACCAACATGTGCAGCGTTCGTCCAGAACTCCAGACTTTTACTTGATTAATTAACCCTGTAAACGCGCACGAAGGATGAATTTAATGGGTCGTGTCACTGCATACATATTAAAGGAGTTTACATAGGTCACCCGGTTTGTGCGGAAGTGTTTCAGGTGGAGTTACGGCGTCTTTTTAGGGTTGAATATTATGTTGAATATGAAGTACGGGTTGTCGGCCCGGTTTTTCATTTTGTAGATTTTTTTTTTGTAGGTTTAATTCTGTCTCGCGTTCGTGGGTGTACTTTATGGAATTAAATGTTAGTTTTCTGTGTACATTTTGTGGACTGTTAGGGCGAGATTCACAGGGCAAACTTTGAATTTACTTTACTTTGCTAATTTAAGTAAGCCTTTCTTTATAATTATGAACATTATTTTTACTATGAGAATAATTTTCATATTTATATGAATCGCTTGCATTGTTTGCATTTGTTTTAGTTTTATATTCGTATGAAAGCAAAGTAAAGTCAAATTGTAGTCTGTGAATCTCGCCCTTAGAGGTACAATGATGTTAATATTAACTGAGTCTATAACTTGGTTGTGCAAAGTAGGTTTAAAAAGATACATCAAAGTAATAAAACTAATTTAACAATTGGACAGCTCTTATAAACAATAACGTAGGTACCTAATTATAATAAATCAACGGAAATCGGCAAAACGCCAGTATTATTATACGAATTACGGAGTCATTCTCCAATGTAAATATGCGCATACATTTAAGTTACAATAGAATGAATGAACACTGTTCTAGTGGGAAACGTTTAAATTATGCTTTAATTTTAGTACATTGCATGATTTACTCCACATAGGTAGTGTTAGTTTAGGGTTACCTATACTGCGTTCGCGACATATTCGCCAAAAATGTAAACAAATATGAGTTTATGGAAAAATAACTTTAATTCCTACACATTAAAGTTCAGTTTACGCTACAACTACAAACATATTTATAACTTTTTCAATAGTGCTAGTCACTGTGTTGAGTCCTGTTGTGTTGTGTCCTGTGTTGAGCTCGATAAGCATGTTATAGTATGCGTATACAGACCTCCTAGTTACCAGAATCTATCGGTGTTTGATTCTGTAATGGAAGATGTTTTAAAGAAGCTTAGTACTAGTAGTAAGTCAATAATCGTATGTGGCGATTTTAATATTAATTTATTGGAACATAACTCGAATACTGTCAGATTATTGAGTCTTTTTGGGTCATTTGATTTGTCCAATGTGTTTATGGAACCAACCCGAGTGACAGCTTCTTCTGCCACTTGTATAGATAATATTTTTTGTAATTGCGATTACATACACAAACGAATTGTAGATAAGTTGCCATCTGATCACAGTGGACAAATAATAACATTTAGCTCCTATAGGCCTTTACAAAAAATTGAAATAAGGTTTAGGCCAATTACATGTAAAAATTTAGAGAAATTAAATAATTCTTTGGCCAGTAAATTATGTGATCAGAGTTTTAATAATATAGATGACCCCAATGAGTTCTACGCCGAGTTCTTTTCACTATTAAACTCGCAATTTTATGACACTTTTCCACTGAAAACTAAAAGTATTTACACAAAGTTTTTATTCAGTGACTGGGCTACTCCAGGTATTCGTAAAAGCAGGGAAAAACTTTTTGAACTGTATGGCTTAAAGCAACATATGAAAAATACGAACTTTCATCAGTATGTTGCAAAATATTCAAAAACTTTTAAAAGGGTGTGCCAAAGAGCTAAAGCTCTTTATATAAGCAATAAAATAAAATCAGCTGATGATAAAATAAAAACTACCTGGCAAATAATAAATAATGAAACAGGTAGGAAAAAACAGCGAAATAGTGAACTTAATTTAGAGACTGCACATGGCTTCATCAATTCAGATGTAGAAATAGCTCAGGAATTTGAAAACTTCTTTGCTAATATTCCCCTTAAAACTACTGAAGCTTTAAATTCTTCCCCCACGCTTTCTGCTGCCTTACTTAAAAGGAATGTAAAGTCATGCCCTTCGGAGCTTAGGTTTCAGCATACAAACCCCCAGGCTGTTATAAGAGCTTTTAAAGATCTTAAAATTAAATCAACAGAAGATCTCTGGGGTATGTCTGTAAAAGTATGTAGATCTCTCATCGAAACCATTGCGCCCTATTTAGCTTTCATATTTAACACCAGTGTTGACCAAGGAGTCTTTCCGGATCTTATGAAACATAGTAAAGTAGTACCATTGTTCAAATCCGGTGATAGTAAAGATCCCAACAATTATAGACCTGTGTCAATTCTGCCAGTTCTCAGTAAGGTGTTTGAAAAGTTGATGCTCAATCAAATGTTACGTCACTTTAATAAAAATTACATCTTTCATGAACACCAGTACGGCTTCACCAAAGGGCGTTGTACCACTGACGCCGGTGTTACCCTAATGAAGAACATTTTTAACGCCTGGGAAGAAGCACAAGATGCTATTGGAATCTTTTGCGATCTCTCTAAGGCGTTCGATTGCGTAAACCATGAAACACTTCTGATGAAACTCGAGCACTATGGGATTAGGAAAACAGCACTTGACTTGTTAAGATCATACCTGAAAGATAGAAAGGTTAAAATCCAAGTAAATGGCGTAAACTCATTGGGTTCTGAAATGACAATGGGCGTTCCTCAAGGTTCGATATTGGGTCCATTCCTCTTTTTAGTTTATATTAATGATTTACCCCAATTACTTCAAAATCAACCGAAGATGGTGTTATTTGCAGATGACACATCATTGATCTTTAAAATAGACCGACGGTCACAAAATCTTGACGACGTGAATAACTCTATTCTTCAGGTCCAAGATTGGTTTACGGTTAATAATTTAGTACTTAATGAAAAAAAAACAAAATGCATTAGATTTAAATTACCTAATGTTAGAAGTAGCGAATGTGACATCGTATTGAATGGCCAAAAATTAGAATTTGTTAATCAGACAGTTTTCCTAGGAATCACGCTAGACGAGAAATTACAATGGGGACCTCATATAACATCTATTGCGGGGCGGCTAAGCTCGGCCGCATATGCTGTTAGAAAGATAAGACAATTAACAGACGAAGAAACCGCGCGCTTGGTCTATTTTAGTTACTTCCACAGTATTATGTCATATGGCATTTTACTGTGGGGTCGGGCTGCTGACATTGAATCCATTTTTATTTTGCAAAAGAGAGCTGTCAGAGCCATTTACAATCTACGTCGCCGCGAATCTCTTAGGGAACTATTTAAAAGGATTAATATTATGACGGTACCTTGCCAATTCATTTATGAAAATATTATGTATGTAAGAAAAAATCAACATCTTTTTAATAAAATAAGTGATAGACATAATTTTAATACTAGAAATAAAGATAAATTAGATCAACCTTTTTTCAGATTATCTAAAGTTCATACATCTTTTATGGGGTACTGTGTTAAATGTTACAACAAAATACCTTGTGAAATATTGCAATTAAATGAAAGAAAATTTAAAACTTATATTAAAATTACACTTTGTAAGCAAGGATATTACAAATTAGAGGATTATATCCAAGATAAGAATGCTTGGAAACATGCTGGTCTTGCTCCATAGGACAATCTCTAGAGTCTAGACAAAATCAAACTGGTTGCTAATGTAATTGTATAATTTATTCTTTTTTTTTTTTTTTTTTGACATTGATTTACATTCTGTAATTACTTGGGGTCACACCCGGACTTATTACTCCTTATTTATTTATGAAAATCGTCTACGTTTGGAATGTTTGTGAATATGTGAGCACCATGTATCTATCACATAGTTGATCTATATGTCATGGTTACATTTATCCATTTTAATTCTTTTACCTATTGTGGTATAGTAAGTTTATTTTTGGGTGCATCGTCTTCACATATAATTATATAAATAATGTATGCAATATATTGTAAAACATTTTAAAAGAGTAACGGTGGAGTTTCTTGCCCATTCTTCTCCATACGAAAACTACCTTTTGGAAGGGGCGACTAGAATCAATTTTATTCTAATTTTATTTTTGACGTTCAAAAGTGCCTTTTATGTGCCTATTTGAAATAAATGATTTGACTTTGACTTTGACTTTGACACTCTGAAATCAACTTAATTACCATTAAAATAAAGTTGATATTTCTTTTAACTTGAAATAACGTCAATTTGAAACATAAATACAATTTGAATAGAGAAAGATATTGACATAATAATAGTCATCCAGACCGAATTTCGGCCATGGCGGTCAATCCGAGTGGAAACTGGCCTTTTTTTTTCAATATGGCATTTCGCAGTTCAACGTATGAGGTTGTCGTCTGCTTAACCGGGCCTGCCTGCGGATGCCTCAATAAATTAAGGCCTCCAGCCAGGGCTTAAATTTTTTTTAAAACTAAGCGACTACACGCTAATGGCACCCTGTGGGGTACGGACCTCGGCTTAAGGCGTCGCTGGGAGAGGGCAGCAAGGGACAGGCTGGATCGGAATTATCAGAGACTGGCCATCTACGGGGGAGTTATTATAGTGCACAAGTGCCGGTCGTGTCGGATCGCCGTCCCATCGGAGTATGAGAGTGAGGGAAGAGAGTACACCTGAGTCGGCGCACACACTTGTGCTATCTCCCGCACCGAAAGCTGGTCTCCGCTGAGATTGGTCGCCATGGCCGAAATTCGGTCTTGGGGACTTTATTTAGAGCTTTAGCTTGGAAGAAGAAAGCTTCCCCATCAAAGTTCACAACAAAAAAAACATAAACAGAATGTGTCTCCTATACTTGGAATCACAATATAAATATTTATGTAACATTATACCTTTGCTACTAACACGAACTGCCAATACACGTGGCTCAGTTCACTGCCATATACTATTACGTCATATTATTATTATCTACAGTATGATAGCTATTACTGTCCCAAGAATCGTAACGTACAAAAAAGAAAAGAATAAAACAACTCTCAACGTCAGATCCGACGGGTGTCTTGAATACCGTGATATTAAAATTGTCTCCGGGGAATTGGTTCCGTCTTTTCTGCGCTTATCATACATGTACCTTACGTGTTAGGGATAACGTTCAAGCGGAAAATGGATAGCGGAATTTAAATGCGAAAGGGTTCATATATCTATAACTAGGTTTTGCCGGCGACTTCGTCCGCGTGAAATTTTGGCCCATCGCGTCGCTTCTTCGTCGTTCTTTCTTACTTTGTTTTTTTTCATTTTATATGGCTCCTAAGGGTCGTAGCGTGATGTTAGATAGCCTATAACCTTCCTTAAGAATTGAGCTACCAAAGGTAATAAGATTTTTTTTAAATCTGACTGGTAGTTCCGGAGATTACCCCCGACATACATACAAACAAACAAATTTTACATCTTTATAATTAAATTATATTATTATATTATAAAAATTAGAATATTAGTCTATACTAATGTATAGACTAATATTCTTAATATAAAAAAGCTGAAGAGTGTCTTTCATTTGTTTAAAACTGCCATGCGGATCAGAAAAAAATACTTTTGCATTTGATAGTTACATTCTTGAGGAAGTCATTATTACGCTACGACCCTGAGTCGAGCAAGGCGGGTGTAACCGCAGGGCGTAGCTAGTGTTTAATTCGGTAGAATAACAGGGTTACAAACTCCCAGTCTGCTCCGACTTTCGTTATCTCGGTTCACTCGTGCAAAGCGATGGCGAAGTAGATCTGACGGTTAAGCACAGAATTAACACTGGATGGATGAAATGGCGGCAAGTCACGGGAACAATCTGCGACTCCCGCATTCCCCTTAAACTTAAGGGGAAGATATATAAAACCATGGTTAGACCTGCTGTCTTGTATGGATCAGAATTTTGGGCCACAAAAGGGATGAATGAAAGGCAATTGTATGCAGCTGAGATGAGAATGCTGAGAGGGATGTGTGGTGTTACACGAATGGATAGAATAAGAAATGAGTATATAAGAGGAAGTCTGAACGTTGCCGTTGCTGAACGTGGAAACCGGTTGTCATGGTATGGGCATGTGTTACGGAGGAATGAGGAAAATGTCGTGAGGAAAGTTTTGAGTATGAATGTCGATGGCTATAAGAGTAGGGGAAGACCAAAGAAACGATGGATGGACTCCCTCCAAACCTTCCCATGGCCCTTCCAACATACGTTATACGGGCCGAAACGTGTGGCGGCTGCGGACATAGCTCTCTTGGCCATCTTATTTTAACGGTCCGCAGGTGCTTCTTGATCCTTACAAGTTGACCATGTGTGTCCCTAATTGCCACTCTCCCCTTCTGGGCAGGCAACGAACACAGACAGTACGTTTTTTGGTGTCTTCATCGCCGGCAGTTGCTCTTCCGTCTCCAGACTTAGTCTGTCAAAATCTGGTTTATTCTGGCTTAATCGGCATTCACGGCTCCTCCTCACGCTCCATTGCGCTCCGGGTGGCATGCCAACTGTGCGCGTACTCTGACAGCCGGTCAAAGTTCGCCGGTGAGCTTACGAGATCGCTGTAATAGATCGGGCCGACCTTCGCGCAGCTAATCCCATCCATTATCTTGCACCTGGCTTGTTCATACAGGGGGCAGACCCACAGCACGTGCTGCAGGTCTTCCTCATGTTGGCGTAGTGGTTTCGGTCGCTACCGAGTAAATGATGGATGGACTGTGTGAATGATGATATGGTTAGAAAGGGGGTGACTGTCGAGATGGCGGCTAATAGAGGAGTATGGAAGAAAAAGACATGTTGCGCTGATCACGAATAAGTTGGGATAAGGGGAGGAGACTGGTGATGAACAGGGTTACAAACTTAAAGCCAGTGATCGCAAGGGCTACTGCTGGAAATGAGGTCCTTGGTTCAATTCCTGGGTCGGGCAGTTTTTTGGGGTTTTCCGTTTAAATGGGGTAGTGGCATGGGAAAAAAAATATTATTGTATTTAGTCCTTCAGTTAGATTATAGAAAAATAATGGACACGTATTTTTTCTTTTGTCAATCAAACAAAAAATGACAAAGATAAAGCGCGTCAAAATTTGGGAGTTGGGGGTCGTGACGTCACTTGCTTGCAAAAGTGTCGCAAGCAAGTGACGTAACGCGGAAGTTTAACGGGCTATATCTTCATAATTTTTTATATAATAGGCTATTTTCCTAAAAAAATCCAATTAGTCCGTCAGTTAGATTATCAAAAAATATTGAACCCGTATTTTTTCTTTTGTCAATTATATAAAAAATGATGAAGATATCGCCCGTTAAAGTTCCACGTGACGTCACTTGCTTGCGTCATTTTTGCAACCAAGTGACGCCACGACCCGGACTCCCAAATTTTGACGCGCTTTATCTTTGTAATTTTTTGTTTGATTGACAAAAGAAAAAATACGTGTCCATTATTTTTCGATAATCTAAATGACGGACTAAATATAATTATTATTTTTTTACCCAGGCAACTACCCTATTGACAAATAAAAAAAATAGGGGTTCAATATTTTTCGATAATCTAACTGACGGACTAATTAGATTTTTTTAGGAAAATAGCCTGTAGCAGCCCGGAGGCTGCATTTGCGCCCGACTGATGGCAATAGGCTCGGCCCTATCACATGGAACTTAAACATAACCGCCTACCGATTGACATTAGGGACTGCCAAACTATTGCAGTTTTTAAAAGAAGAGTGAATGAACACTATCTGTCCACTTTATCATAGTTGTGTACCTATATATATTTATTATCTTGAGTATGATATAATTATTATCATTCTAGTCATATTTATTTTAGAAGTATTTATGTATTTTTATTTGTATATTCTCGTAATTTTTGTTAATTTTTTAAGTGAATAGTTTTTTCTATGTATTATTTTTTGTCTCCTTTGCTCTATCACACGCTGTCTACATCTCTGTATCTATTGTCCTATCTCAGGTATGCTTGAAGGAAGAGATTTCTTATGAAATAAGCATCAACTCTGTACCTATTTTTTCTGGTCTGTTTTTCATTGTCTGTTTATATATGTGTACATAAATGGTAAAATAAATAAATAAATAACTGGCGAAATGTGGGTGTACTGTAGGCACACCTTTGCCTAACCCTTCAGGGGACAGAGGCGTGATGTTATGTTATGTTAGTAGTGGTTTTATTAATCCCTCTAATATATGGATACGATACATATCAAGGGTCAGCAGTACATAACCCTAAAGGGACCAAAACATAGTTTACAATTAAATCCGTAGTAAGTTCAGTGATGAAGGAAAACAATGAAAGGGTATTCGAATGTTAATAAATTAGAAACTATATTTGATCAAGGTCTGTTCGAGAAAACTAAAATAAAACTACAGCCCGGCCATCGAGAGAATACATTCCTGACACTAGTTTCATCTTTTTGACTGACCGACCCTTGACAATTCAAAATTACCTGTAATTGGTTTAAATAGTTTGAGTTCAGAATCTACTAAGTTGACAAGTTCTTGACATTGATTGTCGCTGAGATGAGATTGCGACTAGATTTTGAACGTTTTTAGTAACGGGATATTTACCTTCTGTTAATGCGTTAGTTCTAGTAACCAATAAACATCAAATTCGCAAAACACGTATTCGTTTGTATGAAACTGACAGGTGTTACGAACGTATTCTCTCGTCGGCCGCACTGTAGGGGGAAAAACTAATATTATGTGCACACTACTACACTGCCTACAGTCAAAACTAATTTCCTATTTGCTATTAGTGGGACCCAATCGCTGGTTCTTTTAGCCCAATTGTCACCTGACATGCGGCAAACATGTCCGGTCCAATCCCAATCCCTTGCGTGGAAAAGGGAGAGTGAGGCATTTGCCCTGCAGTGGGACAATACAGGCTAGTTAGACTAGATTAGATTTGTTACTGGATGATAATCGAGAAGTGCTTACCTATATTAAAATTTTATTTATGTTTCAAATTGACGTTATTTCAAGTTAAACAAATATCAACTTTATTTTAATGGGGATTAATTTGATTTCAGAGTGACTAGCGCTATTGAAAAAGTTATAAATTTTTTTGAAGTTGTAGCGTAAACTGAACTTTATTGTGTAGGAATTAAAGTTATTTTCCATAAACTCATATGTGTTTACATTTTTGGCGAATATTCGCAATTTTATTTTACATACCTACTTATTTTCATTTTGGGATGAGATCGAATGCCTTCGAAATTAAATTTTCTTTAGTTAACCACAATTTATAAAATCCAGGGTAGCAGCCCCTCGACGCTTAACCAGTAAATTATTCTGATTCGACGGTTATAAAAAAAATAAAATAGCTATTCCATTTATGACCGAAGGATAAAATCAGGAATGAAATTATCCAGAAAACAACCGGGGTTACCGACAAAGCTTCCAGAGTAAGCAAACTGAAATGGCAATGGGCTGGCCATGTCTGTCGAAGGACCGATGGCGGTGGAGCAACTCGTCTGCTCCACCGGTTTGGAGTGAAGACCGCGTATCGGCCAGTGTGGGACGCCCCCCAGCTACAAGGACAGACGACCTAAAAAAAGTGGCTGGGATAAACTGGATGCGGAAGGCGGAGAACAGGATGTTGTGGCGCAGTCTGGCAGAGGCCATAGCCTGGCAGGACATAGCCAGCAGTGGACTGCGATAGGCTGAGTTGATTGATTGAATTATGACCGCGTAGGTATTGCACTTTTCTATAAAACAGCTGTATCGACGAAAAATATCTACGCTAGCGGATCAACAATCATGTGCTGAATTTATGGTTACAGTTTGCGCGTCAATGTCCCTGCAACCCTGTTGTATTTAGCAGGATCGTCCGAAAGGGTTACCGCTGCCCTGGAACATAAAGGGCTAAGGAAGGAACACGGGTGGGTTTTAGTCAGTAAGAGTCTGACACTCCCTTCTGCTCCGCCTAGAGCGGGAGGGGTCATTTGTATTTTTAACTTACTTTTAAGTGCAAATAATTTAGTTTATTAGTTATAAGCGGTAATTATGTTTGGCGAGTAAATTAGTTTTAAGCAGGAAACTAACAGTTAAGTAATGCATGTTGTGCTTACCTGTAAGGAATTGCTGCACTAGTCTATAAGTTTATTCCATGTATTTTATATCTTTGTATGTGTGTAGTCAATTGTTGGTAAGCCAAATAAATAAAATAAAATAAAATAAAATAAATTTCCCATCCACAAAAAAATACCCTGTTGTATTTTGCCAACAAAATAGTCTCTAATGTTAAATAGGTACCTAATCTAAATTAACTTAGACCAAGATAAACAACGGTACTTAAGTGAACTTAGGAATGGTTTAAGTAATTAAAGAGTCGCTGTTATCGGGAATTAAGCGATTTATTTAGTGGAAAAAAACAATGGCCCTTTGTAATGAAATGTCAAATGTCAAAAACTTGTCAAAATGTAGGGAAATTAGACGTATTTTTGAGAGATTGAGATTGAGATTGAGGTGACACTGTGAACGTTCTTAAAATTACGATAATTGCCCCTCTGATGTATGAATAAACGTAAACGAAACAAAAGGAGTATTTAAGAATATTAGCAGGTGGCGTTCTGTCGTTTCTGCCTACCCGTTTGAGAATAAGGAGTGAGTTTATAGTATGTACTAGCTGCGCCCTGCGGTTTCACTCGCATAAGTTTCGATCCCGTGGGAATATCGGGATAATAAGTATCCTATGTGTAAATCTTGGTTATAAACTATCTGTATACCAAATTTCATCCAAATCCGTTCAGTAGTTTTTGTGTGAAAGAGTAACAAACATTCATCCATGCATCCATCCATACAAACTTTCACGTTTATTAGTCGGATATGTGCAACAGAACTACGATATTTGTAACACAGGAAAACAGTAACGCATTCTACTGGAATTTTAATTGTAAAAACAAGTCTTATGGACTTAACAACATTGAGACAGCCAAAATGTATATAAAAGACAAAAAAAAAATGTAACAGAAGATTTATGGCCCAGATATTCAGCTAACACTTGATATGACAACTTGTATTACCATCAATACAATGCCGTCTTTATTTAAACACCCATTGACAGCGGACACACATAAGAAATCCGATATCTTCGCGTGTCACGATTCCATTGAGAAAATTGATAGCAGTTAACACGACCGGAACCGGCTTGCCGGGACAGACGCAGCATTGTATAGTAAGGCGCATCACACACTACAACGCGCCACGCAACGGGGCGCGGAAAACGGAGGCCAATTCCACGCGCGAAAGCGCGTTTTTGTTGAATTTGTATGTAAAAAATCACGCGCGGGGACGCGTTATCTGCGTCCCGTCGCGTGGCGCGTTGTAGTGTGTGTTGGGCCTAAGACCAAAGGAAGGAATACTAACTTAACACCATTTGTAACCAAATCTATACTAATAATAAAGCGAAAAAATGTCTTTGTTTGTTTGAACGATCTCAGAACTACCCGTCGGATTACGGAGTCAGATAAAATATTTTTGCATTTGATAGCCCATATCTTGAGGAAGGCTATACGCTATTTAACATCACGCTAGAATCTTAAGAAAAAATTAAAAAATAACGCTATGCTAAAAAGAAGTAAGATCTTGGGCAAGCGATGCGATGCGATGATGTCGGTCGGGAACGACAAATTTTACGCGGACGAAGTCGCGAACAGAAGCTGCATGAATAAATAAAAAAAAAATAATAACAATAAATAAAAACCCAAAATATTATTCAGTTAACACTCCATACGCCAAACCGTCAATACAGTGCCTTCTTTATTTAAATACCCATTGACAGCGGACACACATGAATTCATTACATCTTTAAGAAACCCAATATCTTCGCATCTCACGATTCCAATGATGAAAATTTATGGCAGTTAGGGCACCTGTCCCAACGACGGCGATTAACGAGAAGCGAGTAGAGCTAGCAACTAAAAACGAGGTGGCGAGCAACGAGCAGCGAGTGCGCGTTGGTGACGGGCGATTACTCGCCGATCACCACTCCTCTCTAAACGGTGAAGGAAAACATCCTGAGAATTTCGGTATCTCCTAGAACGAAAAATTCGAAGACATGTGACATCTGTCCATACGCACTGGGCCCGCGTTATAGCCCACTCCCTCTCATACTGCTGGGACTCAGGCTTCCTCTCTATGACGCCATCTCCACGAGCGAGAGAATCGCGGCGATATTATCGTCGTGTCACGTATTTCTATACACTCTCTTAGAACGTGTCTCCACACGGCGATATCATCGTGGCGAGAATTTGATGGCACGGCGAGACTATCGCCGCGATTCTCTGGCTCGTGGAGATGGCGTCATAGTGAGGAAGCCTGAGTCCCAGCAGTGGGAACATTATAGGTTGATTTTAATTCGTAAGTACCAAGTGTGAGTCTCTCAGTGAGTGTTCTGCCTGCCAAGCGGTCGTCAATGGGCAAGTACTCTCTTTGATAGCTCTTGTCGGTGCTGCGACTGACGTTGCCTGAGGTAGCAGCGCGGTGCGGGAGGGATGTGGTGACGTGATGCGAGAGCTCAGCGATTCGTCAACTGGTGACAACTATCACCCCTCCCTCTCCCACACCGCGCAGCTACCTCAGGCAACGTCATAATTAATCGGTCGGCCTATAACTGCGGTATGAACAATCAGTGATCAACTATTAATATCACACAGTACGTCCCGTGTAATTAAAAGAGATACATACTCGTACATTTTGTAGGTTTCTTGAGCGAGAAAATCGTGGATAGTAGTATATAACTAGTCGCTTCACCGTCGGCGGTGGGGCAGGTACCTGACACGACCGGAACCGGCTTGTCGGGACAGACGCATCATTGTATGCTAATACGTCCATTGAGAACGGATCAATCAAGCGAAATGAATATTATATCGACTACAGACCGTCCGGTTCGGTTTGACCGTTTTTTTGCGGATTGTATTTCATTTCCGTGTGTTAAATGGACGTGTTGATTTCGATGTTTTGTTTTAAATTGAAAAATCATTAATAAAGAGCTCAGTAAATGAGAGTTTATATGCGCAGTGCAGTTTTATGAAACAGAATATTTAAAGGCTCGACGCGACTCTAATAAAACGATTTTTTTTAAATTTCATGGAAATTGTTCTACTAGAATCGCGTCGTACCTGTCTGCGTGAGCCTTGAGTGAGTAATGTTTGCTGTTGTATTAAACAGAGTAGGTAATCAACAATCCATAGGCAGCCGATAGAAATAGTTTTTGCTATGTGGAGACCTTTGTGGTGTTTTTTTCAAATGGTAGGTAGGTATTGCTAGCACGAACCGACATACTTACCTAGTTACCTACTTAAAGTTGATATTATAAATGCTGCCTCGTTTATAAATGACAAGGTTTTATTTAATCTTATATAATATTGAATTATGTATATTAAAAACAAGATGCAGACTGCCTTCGATTTAATTACTCACCTGCACGTTTATCAGAAAAACAAAATTTATTTCACATAACTTGGCTGACATTTTTTGCCAGTAGCGCATGGAACGCTTTTTATTAAAATAAGTAATTCAGTTATTCGTGCCTTTGGCACATAGCGATTTTATTACGTAGGAGACTGACAATTATTGTTTGGAAAAAAATCCATTAAAAATTAATGTGTAAATTGCCCGTCATAAAAATAAGGATCTGATTTTACTACAGCAAATTAAGTAGGTAAAAAATAGGTCGATAGAAGATTATTTTTATTTCTAAAATAATATTAAGTGGTCACTTAATAGATATTATTTAAAAAAAAAAAAAAAAAAATCATCGCTTTTGAGCGATTTACTCCTGTGCTCCTGCTCAGTGCTCTGCACTTCCATAAAAGGCGACATTGGTCGACCGGTCATCATTTTATAGATTTATTAATAAACCAGTCGTGTCACTGCGGTCTGTCATTGCGATTGGGCGGCGTCGAAATTGCGGTTTGCAGTTGCGGTCGGATTCGGATGATCACCTTTGCACCCACGTTTTTAAATCGCCCATCTGCGCACGGCATTAGACGTCAAATGGCGCTAAAACTTTAAAGGCACAAAGTGAACTTGACACAATCGCCAATTTACATATTCGTGAACAGCATATGTATGTCAATATAGTTTCATTACTTACGGAAACGGAAATCCGCCATTTAAAGTCGTACGGCGCGGCGGCGCTAAACCAAAATCGCATGTGAAATCTCCGGTTTTGTTGTCTTGCATTATAAAATAGACGCGTGATCGTGGGTTTATTGACCTCCCGTAAACTTAGGTAGAGAAAAAAACTTATAGTTCTAATAAAAACATGCTATATAATGTGTGTAACAAGATTCAACTTCCAAATAGATATAATTATAGATATAAATTGTTATATTAATCACATTTTCGAATAAAAAGAATTGTATTATTGGACCTTGGACATTTACAGACAGTAAAGAATTTATAACCCATCCCGACTCAAGTTTAAAATTAAATCCACAACAAAACTACGAAATTATCAGAACACAGCATCATAATACCCAAACCGGTACAAAATAAGTCAAAATGTGAAAATAAGATGAAGCGAACAACAAGTCAAACCAGTTTTAAAGGAAACCGTAGACAGGGCATAGATATTAGTTTCAAAAGCTTTGCCACAAGACCTAGCTGTGGTGTAGCGATAAGGAAACTGAGAATGCTGTACCAAGTTACGGATGTGTGTATGCCCCTTTAGAGTAGGACATAGCTGGAGTAAGATATGTTTGTATGCGGCATTAAGACTACTGTGAAATACATGTTGGATTTAGGTATTCTGTGTAAGATTTTCAGGCTTATTTATGAACGTAAAATATGTGTTATAATGTTGGGTCATTGTTTTTTGTTGGTCAATTTTATACTTGGGCACAGGCTTCCTCTCCTCGTGGTATGGTGGGCTGCTACAAGGCGGGCCCAGTGCGGTTGGTAGTTGTCACATGTCGTTAATTTTGTTAGTTCTAGTAATTCTGTTATAGGAGTCTAGAGTTCTAGTTCTAGGAGTCCGTATTGAGAGAATGATTAAATTATTTACACAAGGAAAACGCCTGCCTGGGTTCATCATTGTTTTTTGATTATATGTCACGTTATTTAACTGGATATCATTTGCTTCATTATTTTATCACCATCATATTAGAAAACCTATAATCAACATCTAACCAGCCTTTTCCAAATGATGTTGGGTTGGCGTCCAGTTTAAATCGTATTTTACTTGGAGCGACTGCACTTGCTGCTAATCTGACCTCCAAAGCCCAGTTTCTGGATAGCACGATACCCCTTGGTAAGACGACTTGGCCAGACGCAAGAAAAACTGAAGCTGTGGCAAGACAGTGTTTCCTTGCCCAAACCATTTGTTCCATCCGCTGAAGACCTTCAACCTGGACATGAGTTACCTTGGGTAACCTGGAAGTCTTTAAAGCGACTCCAGACCCAGGTTGGCCGAAGCAAGGAAAACCTTTTCAGGTGGAGATTCATAGACAACTCCGCCTTGGAGTGTAAATGTGTGCTGTTCCATAAACGATGGGACACTTAATAACGTATTCTGCGTGTCCTGTCAGCTGCACGTTACAGGAGCTGATGGTCGCTGGTGATAGTGCCAAACAAGTAGCCGAATTCTGGGCCGAATCCATTTAGATTGCTATCGACACGCTAAGAAGAACACAAATAAAACCTCTCTAACAGAATAACAAAAAACCTTTCTACCAAAGATCGTATCAAAAACAATCTTAACTACGTGTTTCCGATACAATTTAATCAGAGGAGCCGTAAAATTAATACATACAACATTTATGTATCGCACACGATAACCAATTTGCAGTTACCGCGGTAATGAACGAGCGGAATGGCAGAGTAAAGAACATATTCAGCTTATGTTACGTTCTGGCTTATTTATAACATCATCCCATATATTTGCCGAAGGCTGCTGAAGAGAAATTCTTAGCAGAAATTTCTAGAATACACGTCACGTTTGGTTGCCACTTCCGACTACACCGGTGAGGTATTTACTTAAATTTCCACAAAATTGAGCGTCTATTCATTGGGTACCAGAAGGCCAATTCTCGTAATTTAAAACGTTCAAAACCTAGTCGCAGCCTCATCTCGGCGACAAACAAATGTCAAAAACTTGTCAAAATGTAGGGAAAATAAGAAGTATTTTTTGACAGAATGAGACTGAGATCAGACTGTGAACGTTCTTAAAATTACGAGAATTGCCCCTCTAATTATGGCCTAAGTGACGTATAAAATCTGCAGTGGGAACCTGTACCCTCATTAAAGAGCCTTTACTTTGTGTTAATTATTTCATCACTACTGCTCTGAAATCGGTGAAGAAAACGACTCGTCCTAGAACTAAAAATTCGAAGACATGTGAGCTCCGCCAACCCGCACTGGGCCCGCGTGGCATATTGCGGCCCCCTCCCTCTCACAGAAAGGAGGCCTGTATCCCAGCAGTGGGTACATTATCGGCTAATTAAATCTAAACAAATCTTGTAAGCCCTATAACCTAAACGTTTAAACTATACGTTTTTGACGTTTGAAGGTCACTTAACTTTAATCATCCAACTATGCAAAAGTTTGTGAGGATGGATGGATGGATTGTTTGTTACTCTTACTCTTACACGAAAACCTTTTTTCAGTGAACGGATTTTGATGAAATTATAGAGTAATATAGCTTATACATCAGAATAACACATAGGATACTTTTTATCCCGATATTTCCACGGGATCGAGACTTATGCGGGTGAAACCGCGGGGTGCTGTTAGTCGTTTATAAGTAAACCCCTAATGAATACAGAAGAAAATATACCCACTTACCAACAACAGTAATTACGATTATCAAGTTGTACGTGTAACAATAACGGAAACAACAAGTGTAAAGAACAATGTCCGATTAAGGAACCCCCCAAGGCTACACAAGCGAGAACTTCTTCAAGATTACGCATATTACATACACAGTAAGAAATTACGTGAACCACGTTGACCTGAATACTAATTCTGTTGGCACGTCAAAC
Organism: Apamea epomidion; assembly: GCA_947507525.1. NCBI lineage: Eukaryota > Metazoa > Arthropoda > Insecta > Lepidoptera > Noctuidae > Apamea > Apamea epomidion. The sequence goes on along the minus strand of OX382238.1, from coordinate 6,301,688 downwards.
ACACCGCGTAACGTTAATGTGTTTGGAGACGACGCTCGTGTCCCGTACATTGAAGGTCGGTAGGTATATGCATGTCTCATGAAGGCTTAGTCGAGTCGCACGAATTTACTCGCTCCAAAAGTGCAAATCGTCACTTTTAAATAATATTATTTTTCCATAGGCGACTCGCACGAATTGGCACATTTTGAATTTTGTGCAATGAAGTTAGGAAAAAAGTATAATATGTTTCTTAATATTTGACTCTTTATCACTTTTACGCGCTGGGGACCTTTTTTCTATACTTTATTGCATGAAATTCAAAATGTGCCTATTCGTGCGAGTCGCCTAAAGTAAAAATAATATTATTTAAAAGTGACGATTCGCACTTTTCGAGCGAGAAAATTCCCTCATGAAGATCGACAATGACCCAGTGACAAGGAAATCAAGTTTATTCTCTTTAATGAATCCCAATTACGACGTAAATACGTCCAATTACTCGTAACAGAGTAACTCCTTAATCGCTTTTCGAAAAACTGGTTTCACTGAATTGGTAGGATTGTAAAAGAACGCCTACCTACAATAAAAGTTCCTTTGAAGGAATGAGAAATAAATATTTCGTAATTTAATAAAGGTCGAAATCCGAGACAAAGCGGAGAAAAAATTAAACAAATATAGCTGTGCGCAAGATCTTGGATATTTCAGTAGGCTGGAATGTACAATATTTAATTTTAAGGAAGACACTAAGAATTTATCTTATTATCTTAATACAAGCCCTGTGCCCGATGGGATTTCTCATCGACGAAAGTGACGGACTTCCATACAAACTATTTACGGCTTGAATTTTCAAAAGTCCTCCCTTACTGCCCAACTTCGTTATAAAAATGAAATTTTCTGAAAAATTTCATGCTTCTAACCCAGCGATTTATTTAACTGGCAAGGTGCAGTGATAGCAGGTGGGGTAAGGTGGCAGTGACCTAGTGGCGTTCAAGGACTGGAAGACGAAGTGTGGATCGTCCGGCAGCGAGACGGGCGGACGACATTGTTGTCATCGCGGGGAGAACCTGGATGAGGCTGGCACAGGAGCGTGGAGATTGACACAAGAAAAGAGAAGCCTGTGCTGAGTCGTGTGTGTCGGGCTGTGGGTGATGATGATGAAACCAGTGGTTTACGCTACGTTGTCCGTCAGTGAACGAAAAAACTTAAGATTTTTATTAAATACCTATACAGGCTGGCAGGGACATCGACGCGCAACCTGTAACCATGTGCTGAATCCATGGTTCCAGTTTGCGCGTCGCCTGCCAACCTGTATAGTATTTAATAAAATTCTTAAGTTTTTTCAATAATAATCATGTCATACATTTTACAAATAATTCGTTTTTCCGCAGTCATCTAGATTATTGCTTCGTTATGGCAATCCTGGGTATGTCTGGCAGTGGGTGTCGCTAAAATTATGGTAATCATATCAGCCAGTAATTTAATTATCCTATTGTTGCGTTGTATTTCGTGTCTGCAATTACAGCCTTTACAGCTCCAAAAAATGTATAGCACAAAACACCCCAGCGTTTGTCAATCCAAGCACGACCAGAATATAGCACTATATATTATCTCGGCGAACATGCAGGAATCCCACACGACCACGATAATGTAATTAATTCTACGCGCGTGTGGGATTCCCTTTAACGGTAAAAAGTTAGGTTAATTGTCGAGTAAGTAAGTATTTAGAGTAACGTAATAGGTACCTGAAGCGTTAAGCATTTACTACGCAGTTGAATTAAGTACGCTTTGTAATTTAAACAATAGTCTAAAATTGGATCAAAACTTGGGCTGACTTGAATACTTTTTGATAAGAAGTAATTGAGGGGTATTAGGTATTATCACTGTCCATTCGAAGGTTGCCTGGAAGAGATCCGAGAAAGCGATAAGGCCACCCATTGTATGTTTTGTAGTGTTCGATCAATTTTGTGGTGTACAATAAAGGAGTTTATTTGTAAACGATGATTAAATTCAAGTGACGTTTAAACGTCAAAAATATATGGTGAAACAGTCGCTAATCACTACTTAACTTTAAGCAAAGTTTATGAATAAAGGGGAAAGTATACTATACATAAATAATTAAATAAGGGATTACGTAAAACATAATTCTCTTTGCTGTCGCGCAGTCGGTTAAAAAGAGTAGGGCCAGGAGCATCCTTCGATAGCCGCATTAAGCCCTATTTGCGATCGCAAATTGTTTGGAGAACGCGAAGGTAATAGACCGGAATAGCCCGGTTAACCAGCCGACAACCTTCTAGGTTGACCTGCGATATGCCATACGAAAAACAAAAAAAACACACGATATTTTATGAACTTGAAAGAAGACAGGGAATAATATTTTCGATTTGTAACCATAACATAATCAGACTATAATGTTCCCACTGCTGGGACACAGGCCTCCTTTCTGCGAGAAGGAATGGGCCATAATCCACGACGCAGGCCCAGTTCGGGTCGGTAGACGTCACGTAACTTCGAATTTGTTTGTTCTAGGACATGCCGGTTTCCTCACGATGTTTTCCTTCACCGTTCTGAGACATCATATCGATGTGTGTAAGCTGCAAATTACGTAACGGTCACTCATTCAAGAGTATAACCACGACCACGTTTGCCCTTCAACCCTTCAATAGGTACAGCTGGATATACCTATATCTGCGTGATAACCACGATATCTCTCAACAGTTCATCTAATCATTATCTTAAGCTAAACACACGATGACCCACTACATAGGTCAAATTACTAGCTTTTGCCCATGACTTCACCAGTGTGTATGTCAGAATATATCCCACGGGAACGTCCTATCGGGATTAAAAGTACCCTGTGTTTTAATCCAGGTATAAACTATCTGTGTGCCAAATTTCATCCAAATCCGTTCCGCCGGTTTTGTGACAATTGGGAACACACATCCAGATAAACAGACAAAAATCTAAACACTATACTTTCGGCAGAATCGTTCTCACACCTCGTAGCTATGCCTTTTTTTTTCAAAAATATTCAAAGTAATTTTGCCTTCATCACTATTTCATTATAAGCACCTTAGTAGGTGCTTATAATAAAATAGTGATGAAGGCAATCTAGTATAGTTACTAGATAGCGATAATCGTCGGATTAGTATTTAATTCACACCGATAAGACTCGAAGCGGTATTGAGGTCAGTCGAGAACTATCGACGAAATTAGTACAGCAGGATGTTTTAATAATTGACACATTTTCTTGGACAATTTTATTGAATACCGATGAAGTTAATGTCGACTTTGACATATTTGACGAAATGAAATGAAATAAAAATCCAATGAAGTTTCTAAACAAATGAATAAATAAAGCTGTCACTATGTAAGGGGGTCCACTTGTTTGAACGAAGTTCCTAATCCAATTCTCTTAGCAGTTTTTCATGACAGATATTTTAATTTGAGTACTTACTCAAATTGAAAATGAATAATTTCTGGATCTCAACAGAAAATGTTAAACGTACCTATTTACCTAAGTTTGACATTTCCTGTCTAAATTCAGTTTTTTTTTTTTTCAGCAAAACAAGCCCCTATTCTTATTAAATCAGTGGGCACATTGGACTTTATATTATTTTCAAAAATACATGTTTTTTATAAACAAGTGAATATCAATTTTTGCAAGCTAGACACCGCAACCTACGTGGGTATCTAATGGTGTCAAACAATATAAAGAAATCAAATTAAAGTACCGTAGACACGAAAAGAAGAGGACGAACCTAACGCTCACCAAGGTCGTGATTAGGAACCCCATTTGAGCTCGAACCATATCAGCCGGTCGATTCTGCAAAAATCTCACCGTGAAAACTCAAGTGAAGTGAGCTTGATGTGAGTTGTCAGTAGTGTCAATCCCTAGCATCATTTGGAATGACAGCTCACACCACGAAAGAAAGAGAGGAAGAAAGAAAGAAAGAAAATACATTTATTTGGCACAAACTAAAAGACACACGATACACCAGATATATACATCAGACAAAACAAACAATAAGATTAAAAAATAAATAAAAGATTAAATGCAAGAAAATTACCCACGCTCACTTCACCTAAGTTTTCACGGTGAGATGGTTACAGAATCGCACTGCAGGTAGGTAACACCAAAAGATTCTCGTGAACAAAAACAAAACAAAAAAACGATGCGGAGGAATTATTCGACGCCATATTTTAGTTTGTTAGTTTTAGTCAGGTTAGGATAAATATTATATTTTAATAGTTTGTTAGTTTATTTACTATTAAAAGTTTGTCCAGTGTAAACCAAAATGAACTAAGTACCTATCAGAAACAGTGGCGCCGATTCCCTTGTACAGACGCCAGCACATCAAGCTACTACAATCTGTCAAATTTCTTTAATAGATTTTCAACTTTATCCATAAAGTATTAAGGTTCAAGGTTGATTGGGAAAATTTGACAGTTTCGGGTAGCTCGACCTGCTGCGTCTGTACACAAACTAAACTAAATTTAAGTTCAGTGCATCTTTTGCTTTCTATTTCATTAAGAAAGGGACAGAAGATAAATATTAGTTTAATTCTGTCAAATTAAGATACTCCACAGACAGTTTAGACGTGATTAAAAAATTTGGCCACTAAAATGCGTCAATTTACGTCAAGCGCTGACTAATTTGACAGGACTAAACTATAAGAAAAGGACAGAAGATAAATATTAGTTTAGTCCTGTCAAATTAAGATACTCCACAGACAGTTCAGACGTGATTAAAAAATTGGCTACTAAAAATGCGTCAATTTACGTCGGGCGCTGACTAATTTGACAGCACTAAACTAAAAATATTTATCTTCTCTTTTTCTTAATGAAATAGAAAGAAAAAGATGCACTGGACTTAAATTTAGTTTAGTTTGTAAACAAGGGAATCGGCGCCAGTACCTCTAACGGGCTTATCAGTTATCACCATAGCGATTTGCGAACGTGTTTCAAGCGTGGTGATTGTTTAACGCAGTCACTGCGTATTCGTAGCGAGCACGCCACGGTTCCGCAACGTGATCACCGCGTTTACGTAACGAGCGATTGACGTGAGTTTACAAGAGAGAGCGAGACAAGAGAATACAATATTGTGATACTGCGGAGAACACGTCGCGGGCGTAGTCGCAGTTAGCTCGCTTCGCACCCACGGAGAGCACGTTCACAAAGCGCTACGCTGGAAACACGCTGGGAAATCGTGGTAACTGTCATGCTTTAACTGTTCTTGAATGAATTGCAAGATTCGCAGAACAATTTCCATAGAGACCAGTAGGAAACATCGTGAGCCATTTGCACAATCACGTAACAGTTTAGCGGACGACTTTAATCATTTTTCCATAATGACGTCATCGCTTCGCCGTACGGATGTGCGTAGCAATATTTATACAACACGACAGACGATAGTGCAATGCTGACGTTGGTTGGAGAAATTCCAGCCTTTGTTGTAAATTATATCGTGGAAAAGTAATACAGAGAAAGATAAAGGAATAATGATCTCCACTCTTGTCTATTGCGTTGATGCGATTTCAGAGCATTATAATTTTAAGTTCACTTATTCTTTGCTTCACTGTTCACCAAAGAAAGAAAGAAAGAAAATGCATTTATTTGCGGCAAACATGACGCATGAAAAAAGGACTTAGCACACAAAAAAACAAGTTGGGGGTAAACATGCGTCACATTCACGCAAAACGGCCATCGCTCAGCATAATGCTAAGACCCTATACGAGACAGAGCCCAAGCGCTGGTTTTCAGCGGCAGCCGGCGACAGGTCACATGTAAAATTTATAAAATCATTGGGTTCAAGAATCCAGCGGGATAATTGCGTAACACCCTATCAGTAGCAATGGTCTTTATTTTGACAGTTCAACAACATTCATTGCGTTATTTACGTTGTTCAGCAGACAAATGTTTCGAAAATACAGGGTTATTTTTCAAAGACCAGCCAAATTTAAGGATGTGGTTCAGGCCATCAAACTGAACAACTTTCTCCATGGGACCAACATCGTAATCGCGAATAAAAATTCAGCCGTCCCATACATTTAGGTCGAGTAGGTACCTATTGAAGTTTTCTATGGGACAGTTGATAAAATTTTCGCGATTACGCTATTTGTCCCATGGAGAAAGTTGTTCAGTTTGATGGTCTGTACCACATCCTTAAATTTGGCTGGTCTTTGAAAAGTAACCCTGTATATATGAAGCAATGGATTAGCAATATCCTTCAAAAAAATCTGATCGATATTGATAATGTGTTGTACAATTAGGGTGTAGCACCACCCGCTCAACAGTAGCACTTGAAACCACTCGGAACTCCCACCAACGAGGTCGTCGAAAGGAGTCTAAGAAAAATGGAAATTTTAGTGCTGTGACATTCTGGCTACTCATTGGTGACTTGAGTTTGTAACACGTTACTTTTGTGAAGCGTTGTGGACGATGGGTTTTACAAAAGATGTCAGAAAGTACTATCTGGCTGAGTTGCCACATAAGTTACGTACATATGTGAAAACTAAGTAAATATGTTTAGTGAAACCCAGTTTTCTTATCACTAAGTAGAACGTAGAACTTTAGTGTTAGGACTGATAGAGTTATTTATTTAGCTTCTAATGGTTTTAAAGTAAAAGGCGTCGGAACTGGTTCTATAGCAGTTGATAAGAACACAGTACGTGTAGATAAATGTTAACGATAAAACTTATTAAAGGATTGGAAAGCAAGAAACAGCTGAAAGCTATCGAACTAAACTAAAGTTATTGCGTTTAAGCATGGTAATAGCGGTCATTGATTGCCCTTTGCCTAATATCTCTCCGTAGGAACCCAAAATGTAAAAGAACTACTACTAACTTTTTTGTAGTCCCAGTTAGTTTTGGCAGACAACATACCTAATAACTTAAAAGAAAAACTTGTAAGTTCATAAAAAGGCGTTTGAGAGCCCTTAATCATACGAACTAAAACCTACAGCTTGTGGCACCTTTACCAAAACACAAGTGTTCCTCCTAAAACATGCAACAGCAACGCAACTGCTACACTAATTCCATTTAATCATAGTGAGTCCCCAGCGGTTCAGAGCGCGATAGTAGTTAACGCTACAATTTCTCACTAAAACTTCAAATTAAGCAATGAATCCGCGTTTTAATTGCGGTTGCGAGACCGCGGCTTTTCGAATTCAAATTACTTTGAACTTTATTGTAAAAGGTATTAGTGGGGCCACTATAGTGCAGTAGCACTATAGTGGGGAACTATAGTGCATTATCAATGGAAGAAGTCAAAATCTTTCGCTACTGTAATTAACTATGAATCAGGCCCTAATTAGCTTAAGTGAGCGAGCGTAATTATTTATTTAATGACGGGAGAGGAAAGCTTGTAGGTGGTGTGTTAACACAGAAGTTACATTAACGATAAGTATCTTCTCGATTATTTAACATAATCACGCTATAATGTTTCCACTGCTGGAGCACAGGCCTCCTCTCTGTGAGAGGGGGTAGGCCGTAATTCACCACGCGGGCCCAGTGCTGGTTGTTAGATGTCACATGTCCTAGAACCATCCGTTTTGACCGTTTTGGGAGCGTGTTGAAATTATTTACACAAAGTAAAGCGCCTTCCTGGGTTCGAACCCACGACCTACAACTCGTGTCGGGACGGCCACTACTGCTCATCAAGGATGAATATTATAAAGTATTAATAGAATTATATTTCCAATACATCTTGCCAAACAGGTGCATAAAATAAAGTACTATCTTGCGGACTGAAGACATTAAGGTTCCCTGCAACTCCTTACTTAAAATACAAAGTTATTAATGTCTCAACTTTCCTCTAACCAATTTGTAAAAATAAAACCACTCTCCATACATTGTGTTAGGAAAGTGAATTCAGAATACATTGAATACAAAGCGTATAAATCTATGTACTTTCTAACATACTTAGTCAAAGGTATAAGAATATGAAATAAAGCTTATTTCATATTCATCTCAGAACTTTACCAACGTTCTTATCTGCTTAGAAATAAAACCTTTGTTTATTATAACTTCTGAAATTATTTCTTCGTTGAAGAAACGGTTTTCGCGGGTTTAGTGACACTAAGGGATTGAGTAAAGTTGTCTTGATTTTCTTAGAAACTTGAAATAGCTATTTTTAGCGCGTAGGTACCCCTTTTACTATACCCCGAAGATAACACCAAAAAATGATAAAGAAAGCCTTATCAGCTACGTTCGGGACGGCTTTCAGTATAACCGGATGCAGTTGATTACCAGTGTTTTATATAGAGCGACTGCCTGTCTGACCTCCACAACCCAGTTACTGGGTAACACGATACCCCTTGGCCAGACTGGTTGCCAGACTTTCGGGCTTCTGACAACCCGTAACGGCTTTGCGTGCTTCCAGAGGCACGAAGGGGTCTAGATACGTAATGGATGGTCACCCATCCATGGACCGACCTCGGCAAGCGTTACTTAACCTTGAAGATCGACCCGTACAGCTGTTATTATTTAGCCACGAGCATAAATCTATACACAGTATAAAACGACTGACCGCTCAGATCTTGTAAACTACACAATGAATGTTAAAGCGGCTTTCACCATCATTTAGTCAGAGCATGTACTCCGGATACAGCATGTTTTGACATTTCACCCAGTAGTAGATTACCCTCGTGCGAAGCAGGGGCGGAACGGTAGTTAAAATTTGTAGGTATGTAACAACAAATTTACGGCTTTCGAATTTTTTCCTTTACTTGTGCTACATTACAAAGCTTCTTGCCAAATTTCATGATTCTAGGTCAGCGGGAAGTACCCTATAGGTTTTGATTCCCTTGCGAGTGTCAAAATATGCGGCATAAACGGAACATAAACGCCCGTATATTTTAATTGCGTTTACTTAAAACTTTGTTTTTTACACTGCTTCAAGGTATTGCATCCCTGAGTATTTAATATTAATTTCAACTTGATAACTCCACGCGTTCCTGAGAAAAAGGGTCTTGACAGACGGACGGACAGACAGACGGACAACGAAGTGATCTTATAAGGGTTCCGTTTTTCCTTCTGAGGTACGGAACCCTAAAAATGAATCCCACACAGATGTTATAAATAAACCCACTGACAATGGCTGAAAAAATAACCGAAATTCCGAAGAAAGATATTAAAAATGTATAAATATTTTTTGATAGAAATATTTCTAATTTCGTATTCCTCAGTAAAATTGGCTTCTTTATCTGTTGATCTATTTTTAATACACCACGTTTTCATAAAAGAAAATCATTTTATTTTTACCGTTACTAAAAAAGATTGGTAAGAGCTTATACAGATTAATTTCTACATTTCTTATCCTATTTGTGACACGGTTTTACTTCGGCACCTGTTCTACTATGATTTCCTCGTTCTAGAAACGTGCAAAAGACAGTAGATCCCGTGTAAGTAAAAGAGATACATCGCTGACTGGTCGAACCGTCGACATGTACACGTTTATCGCAGCGACAAGAGCTATCAAAGGTAGTACTCGCTCAGTGATGCCGCTTGGCGGGCAGAACACTCTCTAAGAGACTCGCGCTTAAGGGCGTTTTAAATTTAAATTTCATCGGCAGCAATGATGCCGTGGTATCCTTAGGCATGCCGCGATGTCATTTGGCATCATCATTGAAATTTCAATTTTATTGTCATTCATTTAAGTTATATTTCTATTCGTCGCATAAAAATCCCTTGCCGTGCCGTGCCGCCAGTGGGCGTTGGCCCTTACTCACATATCAGCGAGTAATCGCTCGTCGCCTTCGCGCATTCACTGCTCGCCAACTCATTTTTAGTTGCTAGCTCTATTCGCTTCTCGATAATCGCCGGTAGTAGGACAGGTGCCATAACTTTGTTTTTATTTTATTAGTTATCATTAGAAATGTAAAGTCGTGTGCAAAGTATTCACACACTAAAATCAAAAAGATCAATAAAGACTATAATGATACTATCCTGATAATATACATTTAAAACGCCGCCAGGAGATGCCTTAGGACTTATAGTGACCTTATTGTTGATATTCTTCAGAAAGGTCAGAGGGGCAATTCTCGTAATTTTAAGATCGTTCACTGTATCTGTCTCAATCTGTCAAAAATTCCTCTAATTTCCCTACATTTTTGACATTGATTGTAGCGTGAACTTTTGAACATTTTAATTACGGGAATCGGCCTTCTGGTGTATGAACGTAAACGAGGCAAAAGGAGTAGTTGCGTTCTGTAGTTTTAGTAGAGTGATTTAATAATTAGAAAACTGAAGGCACCAAGATTCATAATATAAAGCTCAAGTAGCCCAAATTATCCAGTTTAACACCAAATAGCTTACAAACAATCGAGCAAAAGACTTCTAAGTTTCGAAGCACCCTTTAACAATTGCTAATATTATAAACGCAACAAACTTAGTTATGCAGTCTACCGCATCTCGGTATACCAAATCCCTTTAAACTCCCGTTCAATGTCCAAAGTGGGTCATTCAGACCGGAGAGAATCCACCGAGATAACTTCCTTAGACAATTTTCGTCGGTAAAACAAAAGTTTTTATGACGTCACTAATGTTTTTAAAGTTAAGTTTCACTCTATTAAGAGGTTCGTGTCAGCGTTTTCTGGGAAAAACGGTTTGAGTTTTACTTGGGGGAATGACTTTTGGAAAATATTTTTAAAATTCTGTGTAATTTTTTTTCATATCAAGCTGACACTTTTAAAAATATTATGGGCTATTTTTTCGAACGTCAGATGCGTTGGAAAATTTTCATTCGAGGAATAATTTTGAAATTTTCACAATTATTTCATGCAAAAACTGTCAAACGTCAATTTTATTCTTCGAATAAAAGTTATCTGGCGATGGAAATATCAGCCCTTAATGAACCGTAGTTATCTATGCAATGGACGGAACAGGAAGATAAAACACTGCATAATTTCATAGGAAAATAGTAGATGCAAATGTTGGTCATAAACCCCTTTATTCATAAACGTTGCTTCTAGCGACTATTTAACCATACATTTTTGACGTTTAAACGTCACTTAACTTTAATCATCCTACTAATATTATAAACGTGAAAGTTTGTACGGATGAATGGATGGAAGTTTGTTACTCTTTCACGCCAAAACTACTGAACGGATTTGGATGAAATTTGGCACACAGATCGTTTATAACCAGGATTAAGATATAGGATACTTTTTATCCCGATATTCCCACGGGATCGAAACTTATGAGGAGAAGCCGCGGGGCGCAGCTAGTCGCTTATAAATAAACCCCTTCCATTAAGTGAATAGTTGTCGCATTTTAGCATTGTAATAGCGGTCATTACCCTTTCCCTAATATCTCTCCGTAGGAACTCAAACAATAAACGATGAATGAATTTCGATATTGGAACACGATAGATAATGATTCAGGATGTTAACGGGCTTTATTTCAGTAAGGGCTGGAACCTAGAATAAGTCGTATCCTGAGAATCAATTCGGAATTTTTGACAGTCTTTTCATACTAGAACTGTCAGACGTCAATTTTATTCCACGAATAAAAGAGTTTGGTAAAATCAACCCTTAATGAAATAAAAAATGTTAGAAAATGTAGGTGAGTCAATGACCGCTATTGCCATGCTAAAACGCGATAGTTATAGTACAGTCACGAGCAAAAGTATGTATACACTCAGCTGTTTTCAAAAACGATTTACTCCTTTATTTTTTAAATGAAATTGTATGTTGTTACAAACATAGCAGTTCCGAACCCATAGGTTTATATAATGTGTCGTATTTCAACGTTGCATTCGTTATTTCACGAAAAAATCGCAATTGGAAGTTGCCAAGTGTTGACATATTGGTGCTCGTACCTGTACACCTCTTTTTTTTCCCGCTCTGGGTGGAGCGGAAGGGAGTGTCAGACTCTTACTGACTAAAACCCACCCGTGTTCCTTCCTTAGCCCTTTATGTTCCAGGGCAGCGGTAACCCTTTCGGACGATCCCGCTACCCCGGCAGGCTTCACACCTCTTACAATAGTATCTACGTACAGCTACACATCAAGCTATACATAACCAGTATACGATAACATTTCATCATCATCTGCCTCGCCTTTCCCAATTATGTTAGGGTCGGCTTCCAGTCCAACCGGGTGCAGCTGAATACCAGTATTTTACATGGAGCGACTGCCTATCTGACCCCCACAACCCAGTTACTGGGTAATACGACACCCCTTGGTAAGACTGGTTGTGAGACTTTCGGGCTTCTGACGACCCGTAACGACTGACAAGATGACATCTGATTGTATGAAAAACCATTGCGAGGTCAGTTAAAACTGGAAATGTATAGCTTGATGCGTCTCTGTGGGTACAAGAAATCGAGCATAAAAAAAGAAAGTAGACACAGATGATTGAAGGAAAGTCAAGTCAAGACAGAAACGAATAACCACCATTAAACAAGACGAGGCATACTCAAACAAGATTACCATAGATTGGTACCACCGAAAATTTTCATTAATTAAGAAAGTCAAATATGTACAGAATCAAAGTGAGTGGCTAACGAAGTCTTCAGTCACCTCCAGAAAACAAACAAATATAATTACTGTCAACTGACAAGATGTGACGTCACGCGTAATTAGGAACGTGACAGCGAGTGAATTTGTTTTTGGTTTTGGAAGCCTGGATTTTCTCCTGCGGTAGAAAGATTTATGGATACGTTGAACTAAAATTCACCCTGTATCCTACTAATATTATAACCGCGAAAGTTTGCGAGGATGGATAGATGGATGGATGTATGGATGGATGTTTGCTACTCCTTCACACAAAAACTACAAAACGGATTTTGATGAAACTTTACAATAGCTTATACATCAAAATAACCCATAGGATACTTTTAATGCCGATATTCCCGTGGGATTAACACATATGCGGGTGAAACCACGTGGCAATGCTAGAACTAAAATTCACCCTGCATACGGAAATATTGATAATGACATGTGTTCAGGTTATTGCCTATAAATGTCAGTACACGAAATGATAGATAACAATAATACGATAATAAAATCTAAGGAAGGCTATAAAACTAGGGGAATACTAAAGAGTCGATAGATGGATTGGGCGAAATACTGAGATGACGACTGACGATATTGTAAGGTTTTACTTTTCCTTTATTGTAAAATGTAAACACGTATTCACTCGCAGCAATATTTCACTTTTTTAAACTCGACAACCGGAATTCAGGACTGATCTTTCGCAGACAACCCTATACCACCGTATTCGTAATGAAATAATTTTTATTTTAATTTAACTTTAATTTATTAACCACACCGATGCAAGTTACTAGTATCGATTTACCTGTTTATACCTGCCTACCCAAGAGTTGTGACGGAAAAAAAATAGTCAACCTAACGTTTGCATATTCTATGGGCTTCATACTTTCAATTGGTATGGAATTTGTCTGTTAACCAAACCAGTGAAATGTTTAAAAAAAGAAATTGTTAATTAATCACATTCTGGACTGAAACTTTTTAGACAACCCATTTGCATACCCAATGACATATTTAATTGGATATAAAATACTTTTCATCCATGAACCAGCTCGGTGAAGGTCGTTTTATAGTGGGAATACACTAAGAATGATAATGATTAAGCTTCTTTAACTCATTTTAATATTAACTCGTAAATGTGTAGAATTTAAGAGTAGTGGTGACCCAGTGGTAACGGCTGCGACTACGAGTAGATCGTTGGATCGAACCCAGACAGGCGCTTTACTTTGCGCTTCATCGTCTGTGCTCTCAAAACGGTGCAGGAAAACATCGTGAGGAAACCGACATGTCGTAGGACTAAAAAATTCGAAGACATAGACGTCTCCCAACCCGCACTGGGCCCGCGTGGTGGATTACGGTCCACTCCCTCTCGCAGAGAGGGGGCCTGTGTCCCAGCAGTGAGAACATTATAGGCTGAATATGCTAAGAAGAATTTTAAGAATCCCGCCTGGTATGGTGAAGACGAATAGCTAACTAATGAACAAAACTAATTAATATCCTTTATTTCTGTTCTTTCTCACAAAGAAGCATTTAAGCTGCACAATACAATGCAGCAATCGTTTATTTTCATTCCCACATCACCACGCCAGAAACAGACAAACATAAATTTTACTGCGTACTGACAAATGACGTCACTACCAATTATAAACTGGACTGGGACAGAAATATTTTGACAAAATGTGGGAAACCAACAAGACTCTTAATTAGGAATATTTTGAGACACTCATTTAAAAGGAGTGACGACATATTCATTAATTGTAATAAGGTTTCCTCGACAATGTCACCAAAATAGATGACATGATATGATCTGCCTAGCCTTTTCCCAACTATGTTGGGGTCGGCTTCCAATCTAACCGGATGCAGCTGAATACCATTATTTTACATAGAGCGACTGCCCATCTGACCTACACAACCCGGACTGGATAATACGACACCCCTAGGTAAAACTGGTTGTCAGACTTTCGGGCTTCTGACGACACGAATAACAGTCAGGACCAATGGCTTAACGTGCTTTCCGAGGCACGGAGGGGTCTTGGTATGTAAAGATGGTCACCCATCCACGGACCAACGCGGCAAGCGTAGCTTAACCTGACCGATCGACCAGTGCGGGTGTTATTACTTAGCTACTAAAATACATATTTTGTTGAATTCATTCTTCAGAGGAAAATGCGCCGAATTTTTACCCGATTTCGAAGAAATCCGTGAGAATCTCGAACGACGTGTGAATCCCGTGAGATCGTTAATAGTGGCATTGTGCCACTGTACTTGCTATTCGAAAAGTCGGAGTTTCAGGAAATATTAAAGTAATAAATATAATAATACCAGCCATTGATCACCACGCTTGCTTAAGACGGTTTGGCAATTTCAGACTACTGACTACTAGCAGCGCCCCGCGGTTTCACCCGCATAATTTTCGATCCGGTGGGAATATCGGGATAAAAAGTATCCTATGTGTTAATCCTGGTTATTAACTATTTGTGTGACAAATTTCATTCAAATCCGTTCAGTAGTTTTGGCGTGAAGAAGTAACAAACATACAAACACACACACACACTCACTCACAAACTTTCGCCTTTATAATATTAGTGTGATAGTAGGAAGTAGGATAACTCCCACCCTAATTGCGTAACACTCGATCAATCGTAATCTGAATCATTTTGAAGCAAATTGCTAATCCATTGCTTCATAAGTTCGAAAAATTTGTCTGCTCAACACATAAATAACGCAATGAATGTTGTTGAACTGTCAAAATGAAAACGATTCCGATTGATTGTATGTTACGCAATTAGGGTGCAGGTTCCCTTACCATGTTATCTATCACCGATGTCAGCAAAGTCCAATATAAACACATAGAGTACTTTTTTTTCTTTGTTGGATGGGTTCTTGAACTCGATCATGCCTGATGAAAAGTGATAGATGAGGTCTATGATGAAAAGAGCGTGCCCAGAAGATATGAGTTAAAAAGTAATATTGGTCAAGCATGGCATGAGAGGCGAGGCCAACTGGACCATGACGACCATTATTGCAAAATATTTATCCTCATAAGACTCAGTATCACGTAGCAAGTACGTAACCCTGCCAGCCCTAAAAATAGAAGTTGCTTTATCAAACCGCAATATAGAGAATTCTCAGAAAACTCATGTGTTATATTCATTCATATTATATTTACCGAAGTGTTGCAGGGAAATAATGTACAGACGCCACCACATCAAGCTACTACAATCTGTCATTTTTTTTTAAAATAGATTTTCAACTTTGTCTCTAAAGCATTAAGGTTCAAGGTTGATTGGGAAAATTTGACAGTTTCGGGTAGCATGACCTGCTGGCGTCTGTAGTATAAAAAACTTGGAAGACGACTTAGTAACGTAAGTTATAACTAGGTCATATTATGTCAGACCTAAAATTAGATGTTACTTTATTTTACCGCATCAAAATTCTTAGTAAAATAACCTCGTTTTATATATTTTTATTATTCATGCGATTCGAAAACTTGCAGGAGGCATATGCACTAAGAACGCACATCTTTTTATACAATTCTTCATCATTTTCATTAGCAACCTTGGTCTTCCTACTGCTGAGTATAGGCTTCCTACCTTTTGTGCCATGCTTCCCTGGTCCGTGCGAGTCTCATCCATGACTACCCCGCGATCTTCTGTAGGTCGTCCACCCACAAGCAATTGGTCTGCCATCACCACGTCTAGCCAAATGTCCTGCCCACCTCCATTCAGAGCCGCTACCCGTAGTCCTACGTCTTCAACCTTAGTCCTACGTCGTACCTCTTTTAAAACAATTATACCTACATAAACTATAATCCATATTACATTTTGCCTGATAGGAACCTATTAACTATTCACGACCATCCGATAGGCTATCGAATACAAAATGACACATTTCGATAACCTGATTTGCCTTGCTCCCAACAGCAAACGGCTGATTTAAACTGACAACATTTTCGGGTTTTGGACTTGTGAACAGCGTTTAGAGGACTCCTGTGATACCATTGATTGATGTTCGATATGGTACGGAAGCGTAAAGAGTGGTCGTGAATAGCTATGCTGATCTAATTTCTCGACAATACACGACTTAAAGCCTTGTGTAATCAGCTGTTTAAAGTTACGAAAGAATTTGTAACAATGGACCTTACTTAACGGTACTTCAACGGAATAGGTGTGTTTTGACGTCGTTCGAGTTTTGTAACTTTGAAAGAGCTTGTTTGTAAAACAAAGTCGATGTTTGACATGTGAAAATTATTTAAATCTTCTTGTTTTCTTGCTTTTAGGGGAGTCTTAAAAGAATAGGTTGTGCAGACTCGACTTTGTAACGGTTTTCTGAGTGTTTCTCATCGATCAAATTAATTTTTTTAAAGGAGCATTAATAATTAATTAATAAGCTCCTTTCCGTACTTACTTTTTTTAAAAAAACGTCGTTACATGAAAGTTTTCTGTAATACCTAACCTACCTAATCCTACTTCCTACTAATATTGTAAACGTGAAAGTTTGTATGGATGGATGGATGGATGAATGGATGGATGGATGATGGATGGATGGATGGATGGATGGATGGATGGATGGATGTTTGTTACTCTTTCACGCAAAAACTACTGAACGGATTTGAATGAAATTTGGCATAGAGATGGTTTATAACTAGGATTAACATATAGGATACTTTTTATCCCGGTATTCCCACGGGATCGAAACTTATGCGGGTAAAACCGCGGGGCGCAGCTAGTAAGCCTATAATGTTCTACTGCTGGGACACAGGCCTCCTCTCTGTGAGAGGGAGTGGGGCGTAATCCACTTCGCGGGCTCAGTGCGTGTTGGTGGATGTCACATGTCTTCGAATATTTGGTTCTAGGTCATGCCGGTTTCGTCACGATGTTTTCCTTACCCGTTTTGAGAGTAGGAAATAATCTAGCCTACACTTAAGATTTATCACTTAAACTTCACAAAATTCGTGTCAATGACGTCACTTCTCCACTAATGGCCAAACACTATCGCAACGACAATCATTGCACTGAACTAGGGAGCAATACGCACTGGCAGTCGCATTGCGCTCAGCTGACCAATTAGCCGCATGATACAACGCACTGTTACTGCATACAATAGCTGACAGTATGTCTCATTATTGTCGCTAATTTTGACGTTAATTAAGCTATTCATTTGAGTGACATGGACTCGCGTTTCAATGTTTATGAAATCGTAAAACATGCAGTTTCATAGCTTGAGACGGTTCTTAAACGGTTGAATGCCGTAATTACAGAAACAATTAAAACGTCACTGTGCCTCACGTGGATCCACGTTCAATGTTCACGTAAAATAAAATATATTCTATCTATGATAGAGCTACAATGATTTTGAAGCAAATTAAAATTTTGGTGTAATGTATCAATTTGACCACAGATTCATCGATAGCTATCAATCTGCAACCTAGCAAGAATCTTTATTTAAAACAATCTAACTCTGGCTTTTTCAGCACTTACAAGAAGTAGGTACGTACGCCAGCACAACAAGCTACCCGAAACTGTCAAATTTTCCCAATCAACCTTGAACCTTAATGCTTTAGCGATAAAATTATGGACATTTGACAGATTGCAGTAGCTTGATGATAAATGATTTTTATTTTGTAAGTAGGTTTGCACAAACACTTTTACACGCCAATCATATTTTAAAACTAGATGAGGTTGGTGTTTCCTATCTGACTAGTCTGAGAAGAAAGGCCGAAATAACCTTAGATGTGCTGTACCGTATCGTACGTTGAAATTTCATAACTTTTGAAGAATTACTTCAAAAGTTATAAAATTTCAACGCAAACATTTCAACGAATTCTTAACCCGAAGGTTTAAACAAAACAACAAAAGAAATTGGAGCAACTTCAACATAAAACAAAAGACACAACGCAGATATTAAACTTAATAGATGTGTTCAAACTGATGGCACTTTTAAGGAGACCTTCGCTCCTAGACAAATGACACTATTGACAATAATAAGTGCAATAAAGAGAATGCTTAAATGAATCTGGCACAAGGTTTGCACTTTGAGCGCTGGTAAATGTATTGCGACGTAATATTGCATACCGGAATAACAGTGGCGAGAATTTCTTTGTCAGTTTTGTGCGAAATTATGGTGACCCATATTTTGCCTTGAATGGAATAATTTAAAAATTATTGAAAAAGGTCAACTTGTTCGCCAATGTTGCCAATTAAACCACGCACATAAGGTCCAGTTGAAAACCAGCGTCAGGCACTAGTTGTCTGGCATTTTTGCAGAGCTGGGCCTTTTTGGCGCAGCCGTGAGGCAAACTTTGAAAAATATCTCTGTTCGGTGCCTTTTATGATATCCGCTAAAATATAATCCGAAGCCGACATTAAGCAGTTTACAAAATCCAAAATAAAACAATTATTTCAGCTTTTCATTATTCAATGTCAGCCTAACTGGATGCAGCTGAATACCATACAAACATTACATATACACACGCACCATACCATACCTGAAATAACCTCTCTAGTCTCCTCTCTAACCGTCTAGTTTGGGAATCACCGGCAAATAATATATTGTAACCCAGCCTGTAGGTAATTTATAAGCTACTCATGTCACTGTCGTAACTTGCTATTAACCTGTGAACCTGCTTACTGTATTATCAGCACCCTAATATGCTATTTTCCAAAAAAAAATCTATTTAGTCCGTCAGTTAGATTATCAAAAAATATTGAACCCGTATTTTTTCTTTTGTCAATTATATAAAAAATTATGAAGATATCGCCCGTTAAAGTTCCGCGTGACGTCACTTGCCTGCGACATTTTTGCAAGCAAGTGACGTCACGACCCCCACTCCCAAATTTTGCCGCGTTTTATCTTTGTCATTTTTTGTTTGATTGACAAAAGAAAAAATACGTGTCCATTATTTTTCGATAATCTATCTGACGGACTTAATATAATTATAATTTTTTTACCCTGGCAACTACCCTATTGCGTAATACACTATAATATCTCAATCTGAATCATTCTGAAGGATATTTATTGCTAATCAATTGCTACATATGTTCCAAACTTTCTCTACTCAACAACGTAAATAACGTAATGAATGTTGTTGAACTGTCAAAATATAAGCCATTGCTACTGACAGTGTGTAACGCAATTACCCCTCTGGTCAATAAAATATTTTTTATTTCTATGGTTATTTTCTATTTTACATGGAGCGACTGCCTATCTCCATCTCCTCTGAAAAGTATTTCAGGTTTCAGGGAGATAAGTAAATGTAATGTTTCGCCAATAAGCCACACGGCTTCTTAATTATTCCAATGTTATGAATGCGATTTAATAAAAGCCCGAGGTATTTTCAGGGCTTACATTCGATTTTCATAAAAAATGAAGAGGCGAAACTCGTATTACCAAATGATTCAAGGAAATAATAAATTAAGCTGTATAAATGTGGGTCTTCAATTTCAATAGCATGATTTTTATTTCTATAAAATTGTTACTTTCGATAATTTTATCAAGCATTTTCATTGAAGCAGTCTCCACGAAGGGCTATGTATTTAAATATGTAGGTATCCCAACATCGGGTCAACTAACAACCATTCTTAATATTCACCGTCGCGGTCGATTCGTGGATGGGTGACCATCCATTACATATCGAGACCCCTTTGTGCCTCGAAAAACACGATAGCCGTTGGTCACGGATTCATTCGTAGACCTTTAGACAGCTGTTACAAGTAGCCAGAAGCCCGAAAGTCTGGTTGTCAGACTTTTGGGCTTCTGACTACTTGTAACGACTGTCTTAGCAGGGGGGATAGCCCAGTTTCCAGCTGGACCGACTATCTAGTCGCTCGAGCTGAAAACCAGTATTTACTATACTGGTTTTCAGTTAGTTAGTTAGGTTAGACTGGAATCTGAACCCAACACAGTAGGGAAAAGACTAGGGAGATTGAGTATTCACTGCATTGACTAGTCACAGATTTACAATACAGTTTCCAATTGAAACCCGCAAACACACACTTAGGCGCAACACCCACTACAGCGCGCCACGCGACGGGACGCAGATAACGCGCCCCCGCGTGTGATTTTTTACATACAAATTCAACAAAAACGCGCTTTAGCGCGTGGAATTGGCCTCCGTTTCCCGCGCTACGCGACGGGGCGCGGTGCAGTGGGTGGAGCGCGTTATGCATGTAACAATACGGAATTCAAGTGCTCGTAACTATCTTAACTTGACGACATGCTAGGGGCAGTCCTAACTAAGACAATTGTGTTCTAGATTCTACGTGCCTGCAGATGGAACACCTAGGTTAATATTGTCTTTGTCTTCACATAACCCAGTCTACAGATATACGATAACGGCATGTCTACATTTGAAACGCCAATCTACATCGAAGTATGAATTTAATTACTTTGCAACTGATTGGTGAAATTGAATAGAATAACCAGTCGGTTATCTTTTAAAGTGAAGGCTCGGCAACATATCCGTCAGAAGTTGGCCGTACCATCCAAGCGCTGATTTGCTGGATTCGTTTTCTCCTATACCGATATTTTTTTCAGTTTATTTTGTTTAAATGTATATGCATTAGTATTTATTCTTGTATTTTATAGTCATTTCCAAGCTATTTATCCCGTATATTGCACCTGCCATCTTTTGTCTCTGCATCACCCTAAGGTTGACTGGTAGAAAATGCCTAAGACATTAGGTCGTATTAGTACAGTTTTTTTTTAAATTGTGTATAAATAAGATTTTAATAAATAAATAAATATTCTTTATTATGTACACCATAAATATTACAGAATATAAATGTAAAAATTTTACAAGGCGTGACACAATGGGCGGTCTTATCGCTAAAAGCGATCTTTTAAAGATAACCTTTGGATGGATTTAGAGAGAAATGAAAGACAATACTGCAGGTAGTCTGTGGTATAGCATTTGGTATATACAACAAACCATATACTTATATCTATATAAATAAATATTTACAATAATAATCATAAAACAAGTGCAAAGAAACAAACATTTATATATAAAATAAATGACGTAGCGATGCACGCATTGTTTTAACATAACATCACGCCTTATTTCCCCGAAGGGTTGGGCAGAGGTGTATTTATAGTACACCCACATTTCGTCAGTTATGGTTAAGTCCTATATAGGAAGTCTTTTCAATATTATCGACAGAATTAGGTACACTGGTTAGCTGGAAAGGGCCATTGTGTAATTTAAGGCTCAATTTACACTGCCGCGGAACGTGGAAGCGAGTTTTGGAGGCGATATTATACGTAGCAAAACGAACTTTATGTCAATTGTCTAACGTACAAACTAGATAGAATTATCGCGCATTCCCGAGAA
Organism: Apamea epomidion; assembly: GCA_947507525.1. Taxonomy (NCBI): domain Eukaryota; kingdom Metazoa; phylum Arthropoda; class Insecta; order Lepidoptera; family Noctuidae; genus Apamea; species Apamea epomidion. Next base: position 6,279,892 of record OX382238.1, on the reverse strand, counting down.
TGAGCGATAATTCTCCAGAAGATGCGCGACCTGTGCATATGTGTGTATCTAATGTGTGCGTTACTTTTTTGACATAAAGTTCATTATGCTTTGTACAAAAAAAAGCGCTTCCACTCCGTTCCACGGCAGTGTAAATTGAGCCTTACGATAGTCTGCTGTTCCGGGAATATTGTTTCCGGTATCAGATTTAGCTTTGGTTGATACCTGGAAACGTAAACGATGTTGTCATCGTTTACGTTTTTACGTTACGTTTTTTTTGTAGTACGAGATACTTGAGAGAGAGCTTGGTACGACTTTTCCAATAAATCGTCATGAGCTGTTTGTATGGTTTTATTTGGGAGCCTTTTGGCCTCGAACAGGACTTTCTATTTTTTTTTTTTTACTTTCTTTCCATATATATATATTATTTTTATTATTGTTTTTTGTTTAGTTTGTGATCTTTCTGTGCGAGTCAAAATAAATACTTCTTTCTTTATTTGGGGATACTTTTCTAATACATGCAACAGGAAAGTAATTTCGTTTTAGCAGATTCTCAAATAATAATATTCGCATAATCTGGGTTCGAGCGTTATTAGCTTTTCGCCTTGAAAGTGGTGTTATTTTGGTTGGAATTATTTAAAAAATAGCGCGTTTATTATGACAGGCATACCGTTATCTCTGAATCTATATGTGACCGTGTGATCCTCAGATAAGAATGACAGAATTACTTAGGTCATTCTCGCTATTTGCAGCTGTCGCAGGCTCGCCCATTATCATCAACCCCGGCACAAATCGAGACTTCAGACTGCTGCTGAGAAATTTCAGATAGACAAACCTACTACCACTTTTCCCGATCTTTGAATTGAACCCAGGACCTCAGGCTCAGTAGTAGCGCTTGCGACCACCAGACCAACGAAGCAGTCCCGTCAATTAGCTGTGTTATAGCCATTTTCAAGAACTGTTAAGGAATTTCAGTAAGTGATTTGAATATACGGTAAATTTAATTTGGTAGTCGGGCAGGACACCGGGCAAGGCGCAGTGATGACGGGTGGAGTAAGGGACTAACCACACTTATTCAGCTCTGTTCAGCTTTTGCCCATAGAAAACAACGATTTTGTATGGTATGCGTACGCGGCCGTAAACCTGGACAGATGCGTACGCATTCCACACAGAATCGATGTTTTCCATGGACAAAAGCTGAACGGAGCTGAATAAGTGTGGTTACTCCCTAAGGCAGTGACCGAGTGGAGTCCAAGGACTGGGAGACGAAGTGTCGGTCGTCCGCCGGCGAGATGGGCGGACAACATTGGTGCCGGTTAGAACCTGGATGAGGCTGGCACAGGACCGTGGGATTGGTACATGAAAAGAGAGGCCTGTGCTCAACCGTTTGTGTCGGGCTGTGTGTGATGATGATGCTGTTTAGAGAAACAAACTGACCATACAAACAAACAACGTAACAAAACGTACAAACGTACGTTTGTGTAAGCAAACTAACTTTACATACTATAGTGGGTAAATTGGCATTTTGCGGAAAGAAAGATATTCGTTTACACCTAAAGCTTTTTGGCACAGAGTCAACAGTAAAGTTTCTTTTATGAAAATAAGTGTTTTTTTTTTACAAAATGTTGCTCCACACGGCCTGCATTAGGCTGGCGTTATTACACTTAGCATTGCAACCAACTAATGACCGTATTAGCTTGCATAGTCCGTCGTTACAAGCTTTTTTAAAACAAAGCACGATGCAATCACTAATTCACTGCCGACCGGTCCGATGCTTTTAGATTACTACATAGATCCGCTCGCGACTTCGCCCGCGTTGTAATCAACCAGACTATAAAACATTACCTATGGCACTCGGCAAAAGTGTAGGTTCCTGATTTCTACTCTCTGTCTGGCAACGAAGATATTGGTTCTTCCTAAAGTAGTTCCTTCTGAACAAGTGACAAATTAAATTTTTCGGACGGGCACACGTCGGTAATAGGGACAACTGTTAAATCGAATCGTCATTAATTCTTAGTTAGGGCCCCGATATAATATTTTACGTACGTTTGTGATACGGAGTCGGAAACCCCGTAACTTTGGCCGAAACTACAGATTTCGTGCTTATGGAGTAGATCCCATGTACTTCCAGAGATAACTTCTACATCCAAACATACAAACTTTACCTCTTTCTAATATCAAATATTTTTATTTATTTTCAAACAAGATAATATTTACATAATATATAAGCTAACAGATTTCAAATAATAATATGACCATGTATATAAACCAAAACAAGGGTAAAGAATCATAGGGCATCAAAAAAAATCGTCCGCATCGCTGTCAGCGGGAAAAGTGTTCTAAAGGCTGGCAGCACTGTCACGCTGTATGGCGTTGGGCAAAAATAATATATATGTCGGAGTTATTCGTTTATTCGGAACGCCAGCGCCATCTCGTGGCGCTAGACAGAGTCTAGCCTGAGTTCGTGGAGTGGTACGAGAGCTACAGCTACAAAAGCGGTGTGAGCAGAGCTCTCGGGATCATCGAAACATTGGACATCGTACGAACAACATGTGCTCAGAAACTGTCTCGCGATTCTGTATCGTTGAAATGTGTACCTACAGTGTGTGATTAGCTAGTGTGACTGACTTATTCGTGAATTGTAATCTGATTTGAACTGTAAACCGTTTTTCTATCGTGTTATAACCAACACTACCTATAGTACGCCCACAGTAATTAAAGTATGCCTAATGGTAACGAGAGACAGATATACCTTCTCCGTCATATATTTATGTTCTTTCTAATATTACTCTAGAACTGTAGATGCAGTAGCTTCTTTTGTTCGTACTTTTATTAATCACTTAAGCAAATGTGAACATGTCTTTATACGCGGTGTTAAAAGGATATGGCCGGCTATTCGCCGAGAACATAAGCACGTCGAAACGATAGCGCAGCGAAAAGGCGAGCGGCGAACGGGTTTCCATACAAAACACGCCATTTTGTGTGAACAAAATGCGGGTTAATACAGATAAGTTTGGTCTATAGAAAGCGCTTTTTTATAGGATAATCAGGGCACATAAATAATTATGGTAAGAGCTGGCTTCTTACACGTGTTTTGTACATCGTCATCGTCACTTTACGGGAAGAAGAATTTAGGGCACGAATTTTCAGATCACGTTCAGTTTTTAGCGCCTGTTACTGAAGCATTTGCATCATACAGCAAATGCAGAACGCTATTTTGAGGTCAATAGTGGCGTTCCTTAGCTTGTCACGAACGCTGAAATACCCAAGAAGTTATCTATGAATTCGACAGGACGAATTGATCAAGAACATCACAAAAAGGTACCAGGAAAGACTGGAAATGCACCCCAACGATCTGGCTGCCGCACTGAAAACCAGAAGTTACAGGAAAAGGCTTAAAAGGAAAGATATCGTGTAGTCCACCCACACCTGTGTGGATCTAAGCACGAATACGTACGAGTAGATGGCCCGCTGGAGTCACGCTCTTCCCTCCAATGTTTACCCCCAATTCATCCGCTAAAAGTAAAACTGATCGCGGATAGCCAAAGATGAAAAAAAAATAAGATCGGAGTTGTTGGAAGTAGAGTTGGATGCAGCTGAATACCAGTGTTTAACGCCCTACGCCCATGTCAATCTGCCGAGCCTGTTCCTAACTTTGCTGTCGGTCGGCTTTCACTCTAAAATCTAACCGGATGTAGCTGAATACCAGTGTTTTACATGGAGCGACTGCCTATCTGGCCTTCACAACCCAGTTACTGAATAACACGATACACATTGGTAAGACTGTATGGTTGTCAGTCTTCCGATTACCCGTAACTACCGTCAAAGATCGATGAATGACAGCCGGGACCAACGGCTTAACGTGCTCTCCGAGACACGGTCTCAATATGTAATGGATGGTAACCCATCCTCGAACCAACCGGGGTAAGAGTAGTTTGATCTTCGATCAACCCGTGCGGCTATCATCAACGAGCCACGAGATAGACTTCGATATGCTTAATATTTAAGCCTATCGAAATCCATCTGCGCGCTTACTCTTGAATTAAATTCCGATCGATCGACATTGGAATTGTGACGTCTCATACTCTTGAGTTCGACGCTAGCGCCTATTGTTTTGTAAATTGTGTATCCATTTTGGGGTACTAAATGGAATCGGAATCGAGTATTTTAAAGACCTATAATCGGTTTATCGTAATGAAAGAAGACAGAAAGAAATAAAGACAAAACGTTTATTGGCGGTAAACATGACGCAAAAAAGAACATAAAAACAAATAAAGAAAAAAAAACAATAAGAAATGGTTGACATGCGTCACATCCACGCAAAACGGCTATCGCTCAGCATTATGCTGCGACCCTATGCAAGACAGAGCCCCAGCGCTGGTTTTAAGCGACAGCCGGCGCCGACGTAATGACGTCGTCTGGTGCAGCAAACTATTATTCAATTATTAAGGGCCTTACTCTCGTTTAGTACCGTAACACGGTCACTTTATGAAGAATATTTCTCATTAACGGCTTGATTAGAAGATCTGAAAAAAATATATTGTTGGTATAGGTTCATGTACAACATTTCTGTAACAGGATTTTTTCGTACGGCTAATACTTTTCCCTTAAAAAAATTTTTAGCAAAACGCTATTTTTTCCTAATATTCCATATTACTTCTAAACGGCTTTGATGTTTGCAAATATTTTTACACTGAAAAATTGATGGTTAGAGGTACTTTAGAAATAAAACAGCTTATGTAAATCAATCAACATTTGCAAAGAAAATTTCCCCACTTTGAGATTGAGCTTCAGAGGTGCTCTGCGCGGGCGCGGGCGGCAGTCGTGCGTTAGCACTGAGACGGAAGGGCTGTGTCGCTCGCTGCTCCGCTCCGGCTATCGACCGACTACGCGCGTTTGCCTGTATTAGTGCAAATATTTACGAACGAATTGTATCAGTGTGCGTTTATTGACTAGCTCGCTGCAGATGGCCCATTTCTATTGTGCGCGTCAGGTCGCTTACGATAGTATACAAGTAGTAAGGCTTATCTAACTAATATTAAAATGAGAAAATATTGAATTTGATCAAAATAAAAGTCCAAGATGGCGGCTGCGAAAATTTTCAATTTTTTCATCATGGGTGTCGTTTTCATACTTTTCGAGGGTGATAAAGCCAAACAAAAACTAAATGTAACTAACAGGCCTATGGTGATTTATCGAGGTAGGCACTGCTTATATGCCTTTATGCAATACACGCCACTGACTGATATACTCTGAGTATTCGCGCGCGGCTGTTACGCACGAACGCGGAAGGTTTATCTACTGAGCGGCCGTAGGTGATTATTTCAAGGTCACTAACGAGACATGATACTGTTACTTTACTATACTAAAACAGTGGTAACAGTTTTCGTAGTTCAACTGTTACTTTTGACGTACGATTAATAGTAAAAAAAATCTATTTACATGAAAAACACTTAAAAAAAAACACTTCAAAGTGAAAAATGACTTTATTTCGAAAGTCGATGTCTTTGGTTTTGAATTTAGGTTTTTTGCTACAGACTTCCGAAATAGAGTTATTTTTCATTTTGTAGTTTTTTTAAGGAAGTCTGTTATTTTTTTTTTTGGAAAAAATAATTATTTTGCACATTTTAGTTGTGGCACCTACCGGTCATAAATTAGAATACCACTACCTGCTATGTAAATAACAATGACAGGAAGAAAGTTGATTATAACATCATCCGATTGGCTACGGAATCCTAGAAATGCCATTTAGGTACAGTGCTAGTTAGGTAGGTTTATTACTGATTTATAATAATTCAAATTAATGAAACAGGTTCTCATTTTTATAAAATCTCATTTTTATGTAAGTCCTCCTAAGAAGACCTACAGCTATGCAAATAAAATGTTATTCCATTCCTAAGAAAATACTCGATATCATTTTTAAAGTTTTACCCCCGTTGGGAACTAACTTCGTTCTCACGTATGATTTTAAACAAAATGAAAAAATTCTAATAAATAATGTCCAGTAAAAACATAAAATATACGTAACATAAGTATCAATCTATACAAAATATATCAGCCTTGCCTCCGCCATTCCCTTCTGGAATCGTAGGCAAAAATGGCGACCTGCGTGCGGCATGTCTGCGTCTCCGCATATTCTTTGATCGTCGTTTTAGTGCAGCGCGCCACCGCGCGCGTTTTACGTATTCGGGGGTAGAGCGTTTAGCTCCGCCCACATGCACAAGGTCAGCGAGCCCTATATACACCTTAATGAGTTGAACCACAGTATTGCATTCCGTAACGTAGCTATCTACACGTGTTACAAAATAATCGCGGGGCAATCTCAATCCCAATTTCATTTTAATGTGGTTCCCAATTTAATTTGACGGCACGGTTGGCACTGTAGTTAAGCGATTGACTGCTGCGCTGCGTGTCCCGGGTTCGATTCCCGCACGGAACAAATATTTGTATGACCTACAAGTAGTTGTTCCGGGTCTGGCTGTTTGTGTATGTGAGTTTTGTAAACGCACCCACGATACAGGAGAAATTCCTAGTCGGTAAGGTTTTTTTTTTTTTAAAAAAAGTTGATAATATTGTTTTCAAGAGATGAAGAATGATGACTGCAAAATTAACATTGGAATCGTATTGGCTTTAGATTGGAATTAAAATTAGTTTGAAGAGTAAGGCCCATGCCCCCATACGCAAAATACGCGCATTGACGTGGAGTTGCGGACACCAGCCCGTATTTCCTAAGTCCCCATGTCTTAATTGATGATGATTCAGAAATCCTTTTTACCAGAACCTACTATATACATATAAATGAAATGAGTGTGAACTATCTACGTACCTACTACAATTCCAATAACGTGAACGCTTGGTCTAAAGTCGAATGTCTAAAGAATGGCTTAGCTAAGTGGAATCTGATGCGAAGTATCATTAGCGCTCGCTTCCTATACCTCTACGTGTTAGTTGCTGGGTTTTAGTTCGACATTCGAGATGATATTACATAGGTTTTGTATAGTAAGTGAACATGAGACTATAACTTTCGTAGGGACGTTATTTTATGAGGGTATGATCTAGTGGTAACTGTATTCAGAGTTTTTCAGGGCTTGATAAATTCTTAAAGGCGAAAACTACATAAATCTGTAAACCCTACAAACTGTTTTATTAGGTACAGACGCCAGACATCAATCTACTACAATCTGTCAAATTTCTTTAATAGATTTTCAACTTTATACCTAAAGCATTAAGGTTCAAGGTTGATTGGGAAAATTTGATAGTTTCGGGTAGCTTGACCTGTTGGCGTCTGTACAAGCATCTGCCTGCGACTTCGTCCGTGTGTCTTTTTTACTCCCCAACCCACCCCGTCTTATTACTAGGTTTTCGCTCAGCATTCTTTCTGCTCGGCTCCTAAGGACCCTAAGGTAATGTTAAATAGCCTTCCATAAGAATTAAGCTATCAAATGCAAACATATTTTTACAAATACGACTGGTAGTTTCAGAGATTAGCGCGTTCAAACAAACAAACTCTTCAGCTTTATAAATTAGTAGTATAGATTACCTACACAGGCATGAGCGCAACTTAAGTATATCTGGCTATTCTCTAATTTATATGGTCGATGATTTTGGTGCACGGTAAAACTACAGTAAGTCTATGATTTTTTTTATTTTTTACATATTTTATAAGTTAACAGTCTTAAAATAATAATAGTAATATGTTCAAACATATAAAATAGAAAAAAATAAAAGGCATCATCTTCCGCATCGTTGTAAACAGGAAAAGTGCCCAAAAAGCTGGCAGAATTGCCATACACTTCCTACTAATTAAATATTATAAGCGTGAAAGTTTGTATGGATGGATGGTTGTTTGTTACACTTTCACGCAAAAAGTACTGAACGGATTTGGACGAAATTTGGCACACAGATAGTTTATAACACATAGGATACTTTTTATCCCGATATTCCCACGGGATCGAAACTTATGCGGTGAAACCGCGGGGCGCAGCTAGTCTTTTATAATTAAAAAGTAAGTACTTACTTTTCATTTTCATCTCGGTAGCTACTTCATTTAACTTAGTGGACGTAAGCACCTCTATTCGGCCTATATAAACTAGTAACTAGGTAAGTACTAGGTACTAATATAATAATTCAAGAGATAACTAGAATTTGCAATAAAATTTTAGAAACCAGCAATATCTGGTCTGTTACGGTTGAATATATTTAACACAAGATTGTTGATAAAAAAGGGTCGGTCTGTCATTTAGGTCACGAAGTAGCGATTTACTTCAGCCTTGGATAAAATGATAGCGTGAATATGGTACTTATATTATGTAAAATAAAACGTAAGTAAATATATATCATCATCTCCCTGCCCTTATCCCATGTTACTAGGGGTCGGCGCAACACGTTTTCTTCTTCCATTCTCCCCTGTCAACTGTCACGCTATCATTCACTCCCTTCTCTTTCATATCATTCCTCACACAATCCATCCATCTTTTTTTCGGCCTTCCTCTCCCTCTCCATCCATCAACATGTATATTCATCCCTCTTTTAGTCACATGCGTTTCGTCCCTTCTCATCACATGCCCATACCAAGCCAAACGATTTCCTTTCAACTTTTCTGTCACTGGCGCCACTTTCAAACTTATATATGTAAGTAATAATACGCAAAACGTAAGTAAATATCTATAATATCTAAATATCTATATCAAAGGTAGGAAGTTTTAATCCAGACATTATTCTTGGCGTCTGTCTGTAATGTTCCCTCTACTGAGACTCGGGCCTCTTCTCTGTGAGAAGGAGTGGGCGATAATCCACCACGCAAGCCCAGTGCGTATTGGTGGATGTCACATGTCTTGGAGTTTTTTTTGGTTCTAAGACAAGCTCTGTCCTCAGGAAAAGTAATGATGGATCTTCTGGCATAGTTTTTGTGAATACAGTAACTGCAATAGTCTTCTCTATGAAAATATCAGCGAAATACGGGATTAATTAAGAAATACTGCCTTAATTAAAAAAAAAAAAAACGTAATATACCGGAAACACATACCTACTGGCCGTTCACAGTTATTTTACCTTTGGTAGCAGCAACCTAACAACAACCTTACAGTGACGAGAATAAAGATCACAATGTTTTTCACAGACTTGTCAACGGCAACAACCTAACAGCAACTTTATTAATATAAGAATAGAGATCACTGTGATCTGGACAGTGATGCAAAATCAGAGGTAAAAAAATTGTCAACGGACCACAGAACAGTTAAATGTTTTGTGGAACGGACTGTACCAACCAGCACCCTTTAATTGCGTAACACACTATTAATCTCAATCTGAATCATAAAGTATATTGCTAATCCATTGCTTCATATCTACGACACGGTTGGCGCAGTGGCTGAGCGATCGACTGCTGCGCTGCGTGTCGCGGGTTCGATTCCCGCACGGAACAAATATTCGTATTGCCTACAGGTAGTTGTTCCGGGTCTGGCTGTTTGTGTATGTGAGTTTAAATGTTTGTAAACGCACCCACGATACAGGAGTAATTCCTAGTGTGGGGCAACGTTTAAAAAAAAAAAAAAAATGTTCGAAAAAAATTGTCTGCTAAGAAACGTAAATAACGCAACATTCCAGATCTTATCTTTATGACTAACTAGGTCTATTTCAGTCTGAGCCTATGAAAATAGGGCTAGGGGTTATTTTCATAGGCTCAGGGATTCAGGTAAAACCGAGATAATTCCGCTAGATGAAAGGTTATCTAACGAAATTATTTTATTTATTACCTGAATATTCATTACCGCTTTATATCCTTGAACAAAGTCCGTAACGTGTAGAGTACATTAAAATTATGGCTGTATTCTAGCCTCTAGGCATGCTAATAGGAAGGCAGCTCGTAACTTACATTTATGTATGTTAAATTACATTGAGATGTCTCCGTAACAAACTTAGGAACGTAAATGCAATGTAATGTAAACAGCTATTTTATTATACAACGTGCCGCTACAATGGCGACATTAAGGGCCGGTTGTTTCAAACGGTTGGTTAACGTAACATACGTACGTCAAATAATAATAATATTAGACGTAAGTCAAGGCCATAATTTAGTAATTGTAATTTTAAACAACGCTTATTTTTTTGTTTGACGATAGTTAGCGCCATTTTTGACGTATACTCGTGCGTCAAGTGGACGTGAAACAACCCGCCCTAATTTAACACCCGTGTCGGGCTAGTGGCCAGTAATCATAAAAATTATAACAACATAAAATTATTCGTAATTTCAAAACTACCGCCTGCGCAGTTCGATGACATAGTGCTCTCTCTTTCCTTCAATTCGCCTACTATTTGCATGTTATACGTTTTAATTTAATTGTTATGATCCGTGACCCTAGCAAATGAGCCCTGCGCTACAGTTCTTTAAGTACAGGTTGCTCCAAGATGCTATTTTAAAAAATAAAAAAATAAAAATTAAATATGTTCATAAAACGAAAACCCGCTATAAACTTCCTCAAGAAATTCTAGCCGTAAAAAAAACGAGTCCGTTACTAAACAGAAAGAAAGAAAAAAAATACGTTTATTTGCGGCAAACTTGACGCAAATTTTAACACAAACAAAACTAAAAAAAGCAAAAATAAGCATCACCTGTGTACTTACCTTTTTTTTCTGTTCTGTTTTTCATTGTCTGTTTATATATGTGTGTACATAAATGGTAAAATAAATAAATAAACACAAAAAAAATTACAAGTTGGGTAACATGCGTCACATTCACGCAAAACGGCCATCGCTCAGCATAATGCTAAGACCCTATACGAGACAGACACCAACTTCTATAGTGATCCATACAACACTGACGACCGTGCGTGGGCGTAGAAAAAACGTGTCTGTGAACAAGCTTCCATAGTGATCCATACAACACTGACGATCGTCACGCACGCAATTAGGCGCACGTGCCTACACAGGCCGAATAAACAGTAGTTTTTCACGACAAGAAAATCGTGTGTAGAAGGGCCTAACCGTGGAGCATCTTGCCGCCTCTTCTTCATATAGGAAACGACTAACAAAAAGGAACCGTGCGTCTAATTTCCTACTTTTCATTGCGACTTTGTATTGTGTTTATCACTACATATTATAAAAAACAAAGTCCCTCCGCGTCTGTCTGTCTATCTGTCGGAAATATAGATGGGCAATCCACCGGGTTTAAACCCGGTGCTTTGGTAAACACCCAGAAAATTGGGTGTTTACTGGGTGTTTACCAAAGCATCAGGTTTAAATCTGGTGGATTGCCCATCTATAGTCGGAACGCAATAAACTAAACACTTCCGAACGGATTTTCATACGTTTTTCACCAATGGATGCAGTGATTCATTAGGAAGTTTTAGGTGTATAAATTCATTTGGTGTTGTGTAAATTAGCTGAAATATGACGATGATTGTTGAAGTTGTCGGAAAAAATCATGCCGACAGCTTTTCGCCGTGCGCCGCGTAAACCAATAAAGTTATATGAAAACCCCGGTAGATCCGGAAGTACGGTCTCGTGGGATATTTTCCGACATTCACACGGGCGAAGCCGCAGGCAAAATCTAATGTAAAATAAAATCATTTGAATTTCATCGTTGAAACAGCTTAAAAATCTATCATGACATTCATGACCCAGTTAAGAAAATACAAACGCAAAGGCTATCAAGGCTCCTGCAGACGGACACGACGCGACTGGTAGAAAAATTTCCTTAAAGTTTTCATAGATATTGTTCTACTAGAGTCGCGTCACGTCAGAAGCCCTTAATTGTATTAAAGAATACCGATAAAATCGTTATGTATTTGGTGATTGCTGTTGCGAGATATTGTTCAGAATTCGAACAGAAAAGTACAGGTCGGGATAACGCGGAAATACACTTATCCAACAGTTGGACTCCGCATTATTGGGTTACGTCCATAATTGGGTTACGATCACAGATAAAATTAGCAGACAGGTAAGTGGCTGTGAAGTATACCGATTTTACCTGTGTAAAAGTTTAATACTTATAATAAAATTCTGTAGGTACGATTGATTTATTAATATTTCTAGGCTATCTTCCGAATATTGATGTTTTTCAGCACTTAGTACTTAAACGATATTGGTTTTCTCACGCCTTCTTCCCAAGGGGGTAAGCAGAAACTACGGAACGCCACCTTACATACTCCTTTTGCCTCGTTTGCGTTCATAACCTGGGGTTCTATTCCGAAGTAGTATCGGCCGAATGTTCGGCCGTTTCCTGCTACGAAGTTACTATTTGGTTCGGTCGGTCCGATCCTACACCTCTACACTCTTTCGAATATTGACTATGGTCCCGACCCAACTGAGCCGATCCGAACTTTTTTAGCATGTTTCAATAATATTCGGTTCGGCCATGTGTCGGTCCGATCCGAACATTCGCACTTTGCACTTCGGAGTAGGCCCCCAGGTCAACCACGCACGCCGGTTGCGGGTACCACGCACCTAACCTTTCTGATAAACATCACCAATAAGGTTCTCCACGTTTCTACTCACTTCTGCCTTGTTAGTCGCCTTTTGTTGTGCAATTTGACTTGGAATTATAATTTAGTTGGAATGTGTGTCATAGTGTGCAGCAGGGTTATGACTGCATTTTGATTAAGTGTCTACAGGCGAGTCGAATAACATTTACATTGTTATTATTGTACCTGACATAAATTAATTTTATGAAAATAATCTAAAGGCATAGAAAAAAATTGTATTAAAGAAAAAATTTCGTCCGTGTAGGCGTAAAAACGGCTAAGCACATTTGGATGAAATTCGGCACACAGTTTATACCCTGAATTAACACATAGGGTACTTTTAATTCCATTTTCGATAACCACGCGGGCGATGCCGCAGGCAAAAACTAGTAATTACATATGAGACAAGATCTCATTCCTTGCAAACATCACATTAAAAGCCCAACATCACATACACGATTCAACCCTCGCCCCACTGCCCATGTTCACATCTACCCATTAACAGAATTTATTCATCAAAAGACGTTCGCAGTACAATTGCACATTTGGAACTCAGCCCTCATGGTGTCGCGTTTATTATTTAAGCCTGACGAGAATTTACGATTTACATTTAGTTAAATGACGCGAACAATTTGCGAGTGGATTTTGGCAGTGTTAAGTGACACTTTTGAACTCCATTTTGGGGTTGAATATGCAACGCTCGCATAAAATTAATGACGCGGAACGTCAAACATTTTAGTGTTGATTCAAATAAATTCAGTTGAGAACTAACTTTTGGACAGTTAACTTAAGCTACGGGGTTCAATTAATCCCCACAGATTTTTCGTCTGGCATAGTGTTCAAGTATTTCTAAGCACTCTTTATGCTAACAGCTAAGTGGTATATCATGATCACAAGGTTATCAAATTACGAAGAATTTTAATAGGTCTATATTAAAATTCCTCGAAATTTGATATTAATTGTACTAGAAGAAAGCAGAAAAAAAGAAAATTGGTCCATATTATGTGGTAAACATGACACAGAGAAAGAACACAAACACAAAAAATAACAAGTTGGGGTAAAATATGCGCTGGTTATAAGCGACAGCCGGCGTTGACGTGACTGCAACCGATGCACCCATACGAAGAGATATAAACAACACAATAAGAAATTTTTGCTGTTTTAAAGCCCAATGGCTTGGCACGCGACGATGGAAAGAGGCCCGATGGAATGACCATAATGCCTTGGAAGTTGGATAGGCCTTTGGTGTGGGATGCAACCTGTGTTGACACCCTCGCGCCATCCCATCTTCCTAGCACGGTGAGCTGTTCTGTGGCGGCTGCTACAGGAGCAGAAAACCTCAAACGGCGCAAATATAACAACCTTATTGGGAGCTATATGTTTGAGCCGTTTGGGGTTGAAACACTAGGGCGTTGGGGTCCGAGTGCTCATCGAATTTTTCGGGACATCGCCAAGCGGTTGGTTGACTCTTCACGTGACCAGAAGGCTGGCCTATTCTTAGCCCAAAGAATCAGCATTGCCATCCAACGTGGTAATGCTGCCAGCCTTTTGGGCACTTATCCCATTGACAGTGATGCGGACGAATTTTTTGATGCCCAATGAGCTCCTGCCTTTTTCTATATTTTTTCGTATTCTATACTTGTATATAGTATATATTAGTGTTAATTTGTTTTTGTACAATATTCTAAATAAGAAATAAAATAAGTACATAACACCTAGTACTCAAGTCGTAAAGGTTAATAGGGTGCTTACATAAAGACACGATACCAATCGGTGCGGGTAAAATATCCCCGCATTGACTTATGCGCTCACACAGAAACAGGAAAAACATTCTGGCCGTTTCTTTCCGTAGATCAACTTGCAGCGATCTGTACCGGAAAACATCCTAACGATGGAAACTAGATAGAAAATAAGCCAAGTATGGATCGGTGTATCCTAGTTCTAGCCACGAACCTAGACAATATAGATTGTCGTACAATACAGTCCAGCTGGGTATACTCCTGAACTATTTCTGTAAGTCAATAGAGACAAGAATTATTTATGAGTTAGCGCCCGTTTCCTAGCCTTAATGATATTGGCATCGGCATCGTCTGCCTCTCTGGATTCAGGGTCGTTGGTAAATTTTCGTATAGGAATTAGTATTCCTTTGCACGAGAACAATAGTTTCTTTGTTCATATTTCAGAATGGGTAACTATTGGATTTGTGAGTACGTGTAATTATAGCAAAGAGTTTACTTGTGTCAAGCTTGTGTAAAGGTTGATGATCTTTTTCTCAGTGCCCGAATAACCTCATTACTCAGCAATGTGTACACCATATAAATTACAGACATAAATATAGAAATTTTACAAAGGATGACACAATGGGCAGTGTTATCGCTAAGAGCGATCTTTTAAAAGACAACCTTTGGATATTAATTTCAAAAATAAAACAGAAGTTGTATGTCATTATCTGCAAACCTAAAATGGACCTTAAATGTTGGTAGTGAAACAGGCCAACTCCACAACGCATTTCCAGACGGTTTAGCAGCTGGAAACGGTTTAGGTTCTCAATGTGGGCGATAACGCCCTATCGTGGGCGTTTGAGACATTCAGGAGGGCAGTAGAACCCAGAAAAAAAAAATATAACCTTATAATCTTACGACTATGTAAGAAAGAAAAAAATATTATTAAAGCTATTAGTATTTTGTGGCAGTAGACCTCGTGATATTTTATTTTATGTAATATGGGTCTTGAATGAATTAAATGTTTTTTTTTTAAATAGCTGTTTCAGATTCATGGTAGATGATAAGTAAAAACATATTGGGGGGGTCTAGATAAAAATTTATTCTCAAGGTTTTTTTTTAAATAGCTGTTTCAGATTCATGGTAGATGATAAGTAAAAACATATTGGGGGGGTCTAGATAAAAATTTATTCTCAAGGTGGAGGCAAAATAAAGATGAGAACCTATGTATGGTTTAGCGTGACCGTGGCGATTCTCCGCTGATAATGATACACACACGAAGAGCTAATAAACGGTATCGAAAATGCAGTGAATGTTTCAGAATATTGTGCCAACACTAGACTACCCTTGACTTACTGAGAAGTCTGGAGCTAATAGTGCGAAACATGTAGGTTATTTCGTTAACACCTCTTTCGTGGTTTGTGTAGAATACCTATATTATTATTATGTGTAGTTGTGGTTCTAAACAACCAGCACCTAATTGGGCAACACACTTCCAATCAAAACCTAAATCTTTTGATGCATATTGCTAATCCATTGCTTCATATGTTCGAATAATTTGTCCGCTCAACAACGTAAATAACGCAATAAATGTTGTTGAACTGTCAAAATGCCTTTACTGCTGTGTGTGCTACGAGATGACCCCGCTGCTTTCCCAAAATGTGACCTAATCAATTTTTGGAGGTACCGACAGCCGTCATGGCCCACGTACTATCGCCAAAACCGATATCTGATCATTTTGAAAACAAAATCCCGTGCACACGATGACCACAGCTGCGTCCGTAAGTAAAACAAAAGAGGATCCTTTTTAGGTCGACTAATAATATGCGCTGCAAGCAAGAATAGGCCTTACGGTGGTCAAATATAGATTTTGGCGATAGTACAATGGTCCACCTGAAGGGCTGGGGTGCGAAAACCAAACCCTCTCACATAGAACATGTGTAGTTGTGTAAAAAGTTACAAGCCTTACCCTCCACGATGATCGTAACATATTTCTCGCCACTGAAACTTAACAGCCCGTTCGCATGAAAACAGTTCGTTATTTTTACGGTACGTTAATTTCACGATACGTTTTTTTCTGCGGTGATGGCTGATGGCGTATGTACATATTTGTACGAGCACTCTCACACGAGTCGGTGGTATCGGATCCAGTAAAACAACGTTACCAAAATTGCCCGAATGGCCCAAATTTAACGGTTCAGAAAATATAATATAACGGACGACGGTCGTGTGAACGGTGTTTAATAACTTTTCGGTGGGAAGTGTAATTAAGTGCATAGGTCTGTACGTTAGGGTTACCCTTAATCTGCTTAGCTATTAATTAGAGTACAAAATGGACATACATCTCGGTATATCGATGCGTCTGAATTCTCATCTGGGATATATGTAACAGGCATCTTGATTTTGATTCGGTAAATTCTGAAACTGCAAATAGTCCGCGGAATCGAGCGTGTAAACTATGTTTGAAATGAGAATCTCTCATATACCTACAGCTTCAAAGTTCATGTTCATCAAGCTGCCAGGATCTTCTGGTTTATCTATACCTACATCTATACAAATAAATAAAAATTTAAGTGTCTGTTTGTAATGTCATAATAATAACTTCTTAGTTAAAGTATAATATGAAAGTATATACGGTAAGTACATATACAAAAAAAAATAGAATTTTTGTTTGTCTGTTTGTTCCAGAAATTCCGAAACGGCTGGACCGACGGGATTTTCATTAGCTATGCAGGCAGGTAGACAGCTGATGTACAACTTTTATTTTAGAAAAAAAATTGGGGATCTGCGAAAAAAAATGAAAACCAAAGAAATCCAATTAGTTGGGAACGCACATGCATCCAACATGCACGCAAACGAAGTCACGGGCACAGCTAGTGGTGATTAAAATAGGTCTCAATAATTTTCCTCATTTCCATTAAATACAGAAATACTTTGTATCCTCAAAAATATAATTATGACTAAAGCCTTTTTACGTGAATCACATACGAAGCGTGAGCGAAAACGCTAATTCTATACCTGAATGACAATGACCTTTTAAAACCACAACTACGTAACTCTACAAGGAAAAAACAATGCTTTCAATACTACCACTTAAGTAGGTATATATGGGTATATTGTAATGAATGAACTAACGTCACACGCTGCCATAAATATGTCCGTGACATTATACGAATTCCCGTTAGAAACCTTGTAGTTGTAAGTCATCTTTTCGAACTACCCGCAAATAAACATGTTTTTATTTGTCTATTTCTATATTGCGTCAATTTCTGCTTACATGAACGACTAGACCTGACAAATGTATTTATTTTTATTCTTAGGGCACGTAATACTGAGACCTGTTTTCGAGGATTCTTTGAGACTTTCATTGACACTTTGTTTGCTTCAGTTTTGTGTTGGCAGGTCTACATAAATATTTTGATGTAGTCAGAACTATAGTAAAAACCAAGGGTAAACCTATTGACACCAAAATCTTATGATGCAACTGTAAACAAACAAACACAACTCAAATATAACTAGTGAAATGTGGGTGTGTTATACAGAGTGGCAGGGACATCGACGCGCAAACTGTAACCGTGGATTCAGCACATGAGTTTAGACCCCAAGGCGTCGAAATTTTTCGTCGGTTATTAAAAAAAAAATATTGCTGTTCCATACGTTTTGACCGCGTAGTTATTGTACTTTTCTATGAAACAGAAGATTTTTTTTTTGATAACCAACGAAAAACTTCTACGCTATGGGGTCTAAACTCATGTGCTGAATTCATGGTTACAGTTTGCGCGTCGATGTCCCTGCCACCCTGTATATTAGGGACACTTCTGCGAAACCCTTCGGGAATTACAGGCGTGATTTTATGTTAAACCTAGATCACATCTTTATGCTAATTAGAGTTACTTTTAAACAGGCATTAAACTCATCAGAAACTTCAAACAACAATCGTCATCTTTGTTATCATCAGACCTCGAACCACGAAAGCTCTCAAAACAAATGAACTCGTTGATTAAACAAAAGTAACGAAACAATACTAACTTGGTAACTTCATAATAGAGTTAGCCCTTTGGGGTTTACACCTAAACCAACTCTGTCAGTTATCAACACTTGTGACGGCTTGTCCAGAACTCTAGGCAGTTTTGTGTCCACAAAACACAAATTTTTGGTCAGTTTGGACCGCAGCCAGACTTCAAATGGGACATTTAAAAATAGTGGTATTACACAATCAATGTAGTACACACAAATATTTTAAAGAAAGTACGCGTTGAATTTGTTTTAAAAAAAGAATGTGTGTAGCTGGCGGTTGCCGGTGGATTCGTTTAACCAACTGCGAGAATTCAACCGGAACCTAAAATGTGAGAGGATTTAAATGTTGGAAATTCTAAACTAAAAGTAAAAACCAGCGAGCGATTGATGAAACTGGGAACGACGTCCCGAAAATACAAGTTTCAGAATTAAAGTTCCAATTTCACTTCGATGCGACAAACGAAGGACTGATCCTCTGGCTAAAAAGAGGTCAAGAGATCAAATACTGCCATTAACTTGACGTATTGGGGAGAATTCACTCCACTAGTTCTCACAAAATAACCTCATTTGGACGAGTTATCACGAATATTCAACGTTAATGTACGTATTACGTAATATTGTCTTTTAAAAATAAGCAAAAATATTCCTATTTACCTGAACAATCGCGGCCGCCCTTAAACTCTATATTTTTTACGTCTTCAGTCAACGTTTTATCTAACAAGAAATTCGCTTCAATCACTTTTTATCATTCCGAATCACAAATAGCCCCCAAAGGAAGTAATATTTTATGAATACAAAAAAAAAATGTATAGGATTTTCCTTACAGCTGTTCTCTCATTAAAATCATTGTTTTATTCATCGAATGTTAGCCGAAGGGAAATCTCCAAATCTCCATTTGTAAGATTGTTGACACCGATTTTTACAGTTATCAGCTTCTTTAAATATTTATATATTCGCCCCGAAATTTTCATGAATCTCGATAGAAGTGTTTTGAATTACTTTTTTTAAGGTCTCGCTTTGTTGTTTCGGGTGTTGAATATTTTAAACTAGAATGGCAGTCGGCAAATGACTTCATAAAAAGCTCCAGAGTTCATACGCATAAAATATACAAATCCAGTGTGCCAGAACATTCAAAGGAAGGTTATCGAATAAAAACTCTGTTCTAACGCTTATTCAAATTGTTTAGATTTCTAGCATAATCTCATTATGTTAGAAATGTATTCGAATAAATAAAATTGAAGTGTATATTTGTTATATCAAAATAACAGCTTTTAACTAAATGGACATGAAAGTATACAGAAACATTTTTTTAAATATTTATCTGTCTGTCTGTTCCAGCTAGTCTACGAAACGGCTGGGCCGATTTTGACGGGGCTTGCAGATAACTAATGTTATAAGAAGTAACTTAGGTTACTTTTATTGAAGAAAAAGAATTAAAGTTCTGCGAAAAAAAATATTAAACCCATAAAATCAAGTATGCATGCGAACGAAGTCGCGAACACAGCTAGTAAACAATATAATATAAACAAATTACATAATCTAATTCTATTCATCGTCTATGCTATGAAATTATGCTACCATTTCAACTATCTATTAGTACCATAGCGTAATCAGAACTATATGTCAAGACCTCATTAGTTTGATGTCAAACTTCATCTTAAACTAAATTGTTTGTGGTGCACGAGATTAATTGTTTTGTTCTAATTTAAACGTGATGCCATTAACTCTTGATACTTTGACCCAGAACAGTAAATTGATATGCAATTATTATCTTACGACGTCACTTTGCTAACTGGCTAAGTAATTTGCATGAAGAACGTAGAGGCGACTTGCTAGCGGAAAAGTCAGACTGTTCAACTTTAGGATTTACTATAATACTTATGTACTATAATTTTGTAATTTTTATTATTATTTTTATTGTTAGTAATAATTGTTATTTACTGGCATACTATTTTAGTAAGTAATAACAGCCGCACGGGTCGATCGATCAGGTTAAGCTACGCTTGCCGCGGTTGGTCCGTGGATGGGTGATCATCTTCACATACGAAGACGCCTCCGTGTCTCGGAAAGCACGTTAAGCCGTTGGTCCCGGCTGGTCATTCGTGGATCTTTGACAGTCGTTACGGGTCATCAGAAGCCTGAGTCTGACAACCAGTCTTACAAACGGGTATCGTATTACCCAATAACTGGGTTGTGGAGATCAGATAGGCAGTCAATCCATGTAAAATACTGGTATTCAGCTGCATCCGGTTAGACTGGAAGCCGACCCTAAACTAGTTGGGAAAGGGATAGGCAGATGACGATGATTTTAACTCTAAATAAATATACTACTTTAACTAGGAACTTGTATTGTAGCTTAGATTAAAAACTGTGATACAAAAGTCTTGGTGACAGAAGTTACAAAACTGCTATTGTTAAGTCAAAGTCAAATCATATATTTCAAATAGGCACATAAAAGGCACTTTTGAACGTCAAAAATTAAATTAAAATAAAATTGATTCTAGTCGCCCCTTCCAAAAGGTAGTTTTCGTATGGAGAAGAATGGGCAAGAATCTCCACCGTTACTCTTAAGAACTTGTCTATCATAAAATACACGATAGTTCGTCTGGTACGAGGGAAGTCCATCATTTTCCTGAATTGAGAGGTGGCCAATGGCAAATATTGAAAGTCAAAATCAAAATTAATTTATTCAAATTAAGCTAGGAATCGAACGTCAAAATTACATAAGACAGTCCCCCAAAACGCCCGCCCTTCACCACTTCCTAGTGCTTTCGCTGTCATTATGTGGTGCAACAAACTCCCCAACAGCACATCTGTCTGTTTAGTTAGAAAAACATGATTCTATACAATAGTCGGTATGCAAAGTAATTAACATTACAAGATACAGAACATGAAATTAAATTATTTGCCTTATGTCAGCTAGCCACGCCTTCTCATCTGACCAAGTTGTCTAATGATGTAAGTAAACATCAGAACGTATCTACTTCAATTATATCTACACTAAGTTCGCACTAGGTCTGCTCAAATTTGTTTGCAATCGATGTTATTTCAAGTTAAACAAAATATCAACTTTATTTTAATGGAAATTACGTTGATTTTTGAGTGAGTAGCATTATTGAAAATGTTCGAAGTTGTAGTGTAAAATGAACTTCAATGCGTAGGAATTAAAGTTATTTTGCCATAAACTCATATTTGTTTACATTTTTGGCAAATTATTCGCGAACGCAGATTAGACAATATCACCATCAGCTTTTCTCATCCAATGTTGAAGACAGCTTACAAGAATGTATGAGAAATATTATTATTTTATTTTTATGTTTCTTTGTTTAAACGCAAAGTAATGCAGGACAAGGACCACATATGGTTTTATATCCATCGTCCCTCAAACCTTCTTGCCATAAGAACAACGGACCCAGTAGTAAAATTTCACTTCTCTTTATGCGGGATCACGTTGTAATGAACACTTACTTTTTTATTCTTTGTCTTCCTAATTATTTTTCTGGACAGACTTAGAGAAAACGCTTAGGCAGCAGTTTTTTGACTCTCTTAGGGTGAATTTCACCAATGGTACTGACATTTAAACCCCGTTAAAGAACTGCCAGTGTCATCATTGTTGTGGACTATTGACACTGACAGCTCTTGAACGCGGTTTAAATGTGCTGATCGCGTAGTATCATTGGTGATATTCGTCCTTAGTTCTACAATAGAGAATTTCAAGCCAGACAAAGTGCTGGTTTTGGGCGATATAGATTTTCATTTCGTTTAGAGACCATAAAAGAACGAAAAAACCAAGCTCTGATGTACTAGATGCCTCGAGAATATTAAACTGGATGGTACAGCTTTTATCAGAACTAAACATGAGATTGGGTAAGTACATAGCTTTTTCTTTTTATGACGTAATATACTGTTACGCCTATAAACCTGAAACAGCAAGCCTGATATCTAGTATTAAAGCAACATGACGTGTAGCAAACAAGATGAGGTTTTTGTAAACACATTTTGGTGTTCAGCAAAAATATTTATCTAAGTCACACTAAAGCCCTATTTACACGGTGCAAGTTTCTGGAACGTTCAAGAGCAATAATCGTATGCCATAAAGCACGTTCAATTATTACCTTTCAAAAACTGCATGCAAGTGTTCACACGCATGCGATTTCCATAATTATGGTATTCTATAATACAATGAAAGTTTTGCCATTCTATAATTGCATTCGACTTCTGTTTACACCAAGTAAATTATTGCAGGCTAGTTTTGCCTCGTGTAAACCCAGAGTTTCACGTCCTGGAAATGAAATGATTTTTTTTATTCTGTAAATAGGATTTCGAAATCACTTTTTCACGTCATATTATTTTTAGGTCGGCGTTTCCTATCAAAGTCAAAGTCAAAGTCAAAGTCAAATCATTTATTTCAAATAGGCACATAAAAGGCACTTTTGAACGTCAAAAATAAAATTAGAATAAAATTGATTCTAGTCGCCCCTTCCAAAAGGTAGTTTTCGTATGGAGAAGAATGGGCAAGAAACTCCACCGTTACTCTTTTAAAATGTTTTACAATATATTGCATACATTATTTATATAATTATATGTGAAGACGATGCACCCAAAAATAAACTTACTATACCACAATAGGTAAAAGAATTAAAATGGATAAATGTAACCATGACATATAGATCAACTATGTGATAGATACATGGTGCTCACATATTCACAAACATTCCAAACGTAGACGATTTTCATAAATAAATAAGGAGTAATAAGTCCGGGTGTGACCCCAAGTAATTACAGAATGTAAATCAATGTCAAAAAAAAAAAAAAAGAATAAATTATACAATTACATTAGCAACCAGTTTGATTTGGTCTAGACTCGAGAGATTGTCCTATGGAGCAAGACCAGCATGTTTCCAAGCATTCTTATCTTGGATATAATCCTCTAATTTGTAATATCCTTGCTTACAAAGTGTAATTTTAATATAAGTTTTAAATTTTCTTTCATTTAATTGCAATATTTCACAAGGTATTTTGTTGTAACATTTAACACAGTACCCCATAAAAGATGTATGAACTTTAGATAATCTGAAAAAAGGTTGATCTAATTTATCTTTATTTCTAGTATTAAAATTATGTCTATCACTTATTTTATTAAAAAGATGTTGATTTTTTCTTACATACATAATATTTTCATAAATGAATTGGCAAGGTACCGTCATAATATTAATCCTTTTAAATAGTTCCCTAAGAGATTCGCGGCGACGTAGATTGTAAATGGCTCTGACAGCTCTCTTTTGCAAAATAAAAATGGATTCAATGTCAGCAGCCCGACCCCACAGTAAAATGCCATATGACATAATACTGTGGAAGTAACTAAAATAGACCAAGCGCGCGGTTTCTTCGTCTGTTAATTGTCTTATCTTTCTAACAGCATATGCGGCCGAGCTTAGCCGCCCCGCAATAGATGTTATATGAGGTCCCCATTGTAATTTCTCGTCTAGCGTGATTCCTAGGAAAACTGTCTGATTAACAAATTCTAATTTTTGGCCATTCAATACGATGTCACATTCGCTACTTCTAACATTAGGTAATTTAAATCTAATGCATTTTGTTTTTTTTTCATTAAGTACTAAATTATTAACCGTAAACCAATCTTGGACCTGAAGAATAGAGTTATTCACGTCGTCAAGATTTTGTGACCGTCGGTCTATTTTAAAGATCAATGATGTGTCATCTGCAAATAACACCATCTTCGGTTGATTTTGAAGTAATTGGGGTAAATCATTAATATAAACTAAAAAGAGGAATGGACCCAATATCGAACCTTGAGGAACGCCCATTGTCATTTCAGAACCCAATGAGTTTACGCCATTTACTTGGATTTTAACCTTTCTATCTTTCAGGTATGATCTTAACAAGTCAAGTGCTGTTTTCCTAATCCCATAGTGCTCGAGTTTCATCAGAAGTGTTTCATGGTTTACGCAATCGAACGCCTTAGAGAGATCGCAAAAGATTCCAATAGCATCTTGTGCTTCTTCCCAGGCGTTAAAAATGTTCTTCATTAGGGTAACACCGGCGTCAGTGGTACAACGCCCTTTGGTGAAGCCGTACTGGTGTTCATGAAAGATGTAATTTTTATTAAAGTGACGTAACATTTGATTGAGCATCAACTTTTCAAACACCTTACTGAGAACTGGCAGAATTGACACAGGTCTATAATTGTTGGGATCTTTACTATCACCGGATTTGAACAATGGTACTACTTTACTATGTTTCATAAGATCCGGAAAGACTCCTTGGTCAACACTGGTGTTAAATATGAAAGCTAAATAGGGCGCAATGGTTTCGATGAGAGATCTACATACTTTTACAGACATACCCCAGAGATCTTCTGTTGATTTAATTTTAAGATCTTTAAAAGCTCTTATAACAGCCTGGGGGTTTGTATGCTGAAACCTAAGCTCCGAAGGGCATGCCTTTACATTCCTTTTAAGTAAGGCAGCAGAAAGCGTGGGGGAAGAATTTAAAGCTTCAGTAGTTTTAAGGCGAATATTAGCAAAGAAGTTTTCAAATTCCTGAGCTATTTCTACATCTGAATTGATGGGGCCATGTGCAGTCTCTAAATTAAGTTCACTATTTCGCTGTTTTTTCCTACCTGTTTCATTATTTATTATTTGCCAGGTAGTTTTTATTTTATCATCAGCTGATTTTATTTTATTGCTTATATAAAGAGCTTTAGCTCTTTGGCACACCCTTTTAAAAGTTTTTGAATATTTTGCAACATACTGATGAAAGTTCGTATTTTTCATATGTTGCTTTAAGCCATACAGTTCAAAAAGTTTTTCCCTGCTTTTACGAATACCTGGAGTAGCCCAGTCACTGAATAAAAACTTTGTGTAAATACTTTTAGTTTTCAGTGGAAAAGTGTCATAAAATTGCGAGTTTAATAGTGAAAAGAACTCGGCGTAGAACTCATTGGGGTCATCTATATTATTAAAACTCTGATCACATAATTTACTGGCCAAAGAATTATTTAATTTCTCTAAATTTTTACATGTAATTGGCCTAAACCTTATTTCAATTTTTTGTAAAGGCCTATAGGAGCTAAATGTTATTATTTGTCCACTGTGATCAGATGGCAACTTATCTACAATTCGTTTGTGTATGTAATCGCAATTACAAAAAATATTATCTATACAAGTGGCAGAAGAAGCTGTCACTCGGGTTGGTTCCATAAACACATTGGACAAATCAAATGACCCAAAAAGACTCAATAATCTGACAGTATTCGAGTTATGTTCCAATAAATTAATATTAAAATCGCCACATACGATTATTGACTTACTACTAGTACTAAGCTTCTTTAAAACATCTTCCATTACAGAATCAAACACCGATAGATTCTGGTAACTAGGAGGTCTGTATACGCATACTATAACATGCTTATCGAGCTCAACACAGGACAATTCAATCATGTGTTCAACAGACAGCCCGATGATGTCTTTACGTTCTTTAGATTTAATAGAATTTTTAAGTAATATTAATGACCCGCCATGTATCATACGTTTTCGGCTGAAATGGCTAACTACACGATAATTTTCATAATTAATTGACATTACTTGATAATCTTTCAACCAATGCTCTGTTAAACAAATGACATCAAACTTGGTGTCTTCCAAAAACAATTCTATTTCCAGTAATTTAGAAGCGCAACCTTGGATATTTTGATTAAATAATTTTAAAATATGTTGCACACCCTTTACTTTCTTAGTATTATTAATTATATTGCCAGAAGATACCTTTTTATTATTCTGTATTAATAATTGGTTATTTGAAGGGGTAACTTCTGTTGTCTCACTGACTAGTTTAAATTATTATCAGGAGATAGCTCCACAACTACAACTGGAGAGTCTAGATTGCCCGTATAAGTTCCAGCAGGAGGGAAATACCCTATCTGACTGGTAGTGGCCTCCAAGGATGTTGCCATTGTAGGTGGAGCCTCCTTTGTACAATATGATGATTCACAATCAATCACAATGTTGTTAGTAAAACTATGCAACACAGATTTGTCACTAATACTAGAATTTGTTATATTAGCTATAACCTCGTTAATATTATATGCTATCAACATAGCAATCAGATGTCTACATTGCCCAGACAGAGATAAAGTTCTCTGAGTTAACTTAAAACCACTAACAAACTTGTTAGTGTCAAAATACATGATACATATCTGACTACTCTGAGAAGAAAGGCCGAAACAAACTCAGAGGTCACAGTCTCTTTTAAAATCCAGTCATATCTTGGTCAGACGATGTGAAGGCCATGTAGATTGATGGTTAGTTTTTGCTAATTAATTAAATTAGCGTGTATTTACGCTGCAAAATATTTCTTAATATTTTATTTAACGTCTTCGTAAGACTTTTTAACTTGTATCGTTCGCTCATTACGGATAATAGAAAGTATTTATGCCAGAATTGCATGCAATGTTATTGTATGTGTAGTTTACACCTATACCACATAATATTAACCGAAATCACTACAAATAAGTGAATAACTAATTTGAATATCTACCCATTGCTCTCTGATCTTTACAAAACCCAAATAATGATAATTGAAGATAATTATTGACATTACTTAACCGACATCAAACAAGAATATTGGAGGAGGAATATCTTACATTAAATTATAATATGCTCTTTGAATACAGTTTTCGTGACCATTCGAGTATTTGGCACGCCCACTACGTCAGGATTTATACCATAGCCCAGAAGAAAGAAGAAAATAAATAAGTATAATTTACGGTAAACATTATTCAGGTAAATTCGCAACATCACAATACGCTCCAAGACAGGCATCGCCGATGGTGGCGGCAAGTCACCGAGACAGGCCTACGAAACGCTGACGTGACGATTTGGACTCGTTCCAAACCGATTGGTCAGAGAAGGCACAGCACAAAGAAAGGTGGAAGAATATGGTGAGGCCTTTGCCCAGCAGTGGGACAATTTAGGCTAATGGAAAACAAAAATATTGAGGTAAACATAAGAACACAAAAAATAACAAGTTGGAGAAAATTATGCGTCACATCCACGCAAAACGGCCATGTTGAAACTCTATACGATACAGAGCCCCAGCGCTGGTTTTCAGCGACAGCCGTCGCCGCGTCGTCGGACAATCGCTTGCAAAGCGTGTCGTATTTCCCAAACGACTTTCAACAGGATTGACATAAGCTTTACAAGCAGCTTTGCAGTTAAAATGTAAATCCAATACCTTTTTGCCTTTTCCATCATCAAGTTCGTTCTTCTTACAGTTCTCAACAGATAGCTGTGCTGCTAGAGAGTGTGTTGCGCCACTTTTTCTTGCCAGCAAAAGCGCTAGAAAGTGGTAAAGTGGGGGACTGTCTTATGTAATTATGACGTCCAAAAAGTGCTGGTTCTCAGCCTAATTTGAATGAATGACTTCATTTTAATTTTGATCATATGTCACTTTGTAGGTACCTATTCAGTTTTTAAGACAAGATTTCTGCTCACTGCTGCAAAATATCTATCCTGTTAATAAAGCTGAAGAGTTTGTTTGTTTTTACGTGATAATCTGTTGAACTACGAGTCGGATTTTAAAAAATCGTTTTGCATTCGAGCACAGTTCTTGAGAAAGGAAATTTAACATCACGCTACGACTCTAAGGAGCCGCGCAAAAATAAAAAAAGTCAGAAAGAACGCTAAATGAAAACGAAGTAATATCGCGGGCAGGCGATGCGATTCGACAGGGTGGGTCGGAGGAACACGCGGACGAAGTCGCGGACAGAAGCTAGTTCAGTTATAAATGAAAATCAGCACCCTAATTGCGTAACACATCGTCAATCAAAATCTAAATCATTTTTGAAGGATATTGCTAATCCATTGCTTCATATCCATTGCTTCGTACCATCAGCCAGGACCAACTTGCTGGCCAAAACCCCTCTGACTCGAGCAATTCGCACCATCAATTATATTCAGGTCGAAATTGATACATGTATTTACATGTCACTGGGGTGAATTCGCAAAAGCACTATTGTTTACACTGTGTTACAAACAATGATCTTTATGATCTTGAGATATAGTTTGTGATTATTTTTAATTTTGTGTGTGTGCCTTGGCTATCGCATTAGGTTAAGTAAGACCTGTAATGATCGGCGGTAAGACCCCTCTTTGAGGAGTGGCTAGAGAGGCGTCACGGCGCTCTCACCTAACGCCTGACGCAGGTCCTCTCCGGACACGGATGTTTCGGGAGGTTCCTGCATATCATCAGGCGGGAGGAGACGCCCGGGTGTCACCACTGCGAGGATCGCCCAGAGGACACGGTGGAGCATACGGTGGAGGTCTGCCCCGCTTGGGCAGAGCACCGCCGTGTCCTCGTAGAGGCGATCGGCAGCGGCGGCGACCTCTCGCGTCCGGCCCGGGTGCAAGCCATGGTCCGGGGCGAGAGGGAGTGGGAGGCGGTCACCTCCTTCTGCGAAGCAGTCATGCTAGCGAAGGAGGTGGCGGGATGGGCGAGGGAGAGATCCTCACGCCTCAGCCGCCGAGGGAGACGCTCCGGGCGTCGGGAGCCGCGTGACGACTCCCGGCCACCGTAAGCGCGGGATTGCGGGCGGCGAGCTACGGGCAGCTCGCCGCCCGGTAAGGAACAGGCCCGGGTCGACGGCGCGTTATGTTCCACGCGCGCCTCAAAGAGCTGTCAGCACGAACTGACGGGGTCCGCTAGGGCCGATGCCGCCGGGGCTGCGGGTTGTTCGAAAGAGATACCGTGGCCCCTGGCACAGGCAACTGAAGGAACACGGGTGGGTTTTAGTCAGTAAAAGTCTGACACTCCCTTCTGCTCCGCCCAGAGCGGGAGGAGTCATTTGATGATTTCCCACCCAGAAAAAAAAAAAAAAAAGGGCCTGCGGGCGGAGAGCAATGGGTAGCTCTCCGACCGATCAGGACCAGGCCCGTGCCGGACGGCGCATATGTGTTCCACGTGCGCCTCAGAGAGATGTCAGCGTAGTTGACGGGGCCCGACAGGGCCGAAGCCTGCCGGGGTGCTACGCTGACGACACGCTGGTCCTGGCGCAGGGGAGGTCGCACCAGGCGGCGGCCGAAGCAGCGACACGCGGGGTTGCGACAATCGTCGAGAGGATCCGGCAATTGGTACTCGAGGTGGCATTGCACAAATCTGAGGCCATGTGTTTTCATGGTCCTCGGGACGCGCCGCCGTCGGGTTCACAAATAACGGCGGGAGGGGTTCACATCGGCGTCGAGCTGACGATGAAGTACCTGGGACTCGTCCTCGACAGCCGGTGGAATTTCGTGGAGCACTTCCGACGTTTGGCTCCCAGACTGGAGCGGGCCGGGGCTGCCTTGAGGCGGCTCCTTCCCAATCTAGGGGGACCAAACGCCTCCTGCCGGAGGCTCTATGCGGGGGTCGTGCGGGCCATAGCCCTTTACGGGGCACCGGTGTGGGCGCGATCTTTGAGGCGGCGACCAGCCCGCCGGTTGATCGCGTCCCAAAGGGTCATGGCTGTCCGGCTCATTCGAGGATACCGCACGGTCTCCGCTGAGGCGGCGAGCCTCCTTGCCGGATTGCCGCCATGGGATCTGGAGGCCAAAGTCCTCGCCCACATATGGGAGTGGCGAGAGGAGGCAAAACGCCGGGGCGTTGCTCCGCTGCCGCGAGAAATCACGGCACGGCGGACAGAGCTCCGGCGGGATCTCATAGCGGCATGGAGAGTGCGATTGTCGCAACCCAGCGCTGGGCACGCCACAATTGCGGCGATAAGTCCCCTCTTTGAGGAGTGGCTAGAGAGGCGCCACGGCGCCCTCACCTTCCGCCTGACGCAGGTCCTCACCGGACACGGTTGTTTCGGGAGGTTCCTGTTCAGGATAAAGCGGGAGGAAACGCCAGGGTGTCGCCACTGTGGGGATCGCCCGGAGGACACGGTGGAGCATACGGTGGAGGTCTGCCCGGCTTGGGCGGGGCCCCGCCGTGTCCTCTTGGCGGCGATCGGCGGCGGCGACCTCTCGCGTCCGGCCCTCATACAGGCCATGGTCCGGAGCGAGAGTGAATGGGAGGCCGTCCCCTCCTTCTGCGAAGCAGTAATGCTCGCGAAGGAGGAGGCGGAGCGCGCGAGGGAGAGGCAATCGCTGCACCCTCGCGCTCCTAGCCGCCGCAGGAGACGCCCTGGACGGGAGACAACAGCCGACTCCCGGCCACCGTAGGCGCGGGCTTGCGGGCGGCGAGCTATGGGCAGCTCGCCGCCCGGTAAGGACCAGGCCCGGGTCGACGGCGCGTTGTGTTCCACGCGCGCCTCAAAGAGCTGTCAGCACGAACTGATGGGGTCCGCTAGGGCCGATGCCGGGGCTGCGGGTTGTTCGAAAGAGATACCGTGGCCCCTGGCACAGGCAACTGAAGGAACACGGGTGGGTTTTAGTCAGTAAAAGTCTGACACTCCCTTCTGCTCCGCCCAGAGCGGGAGGAGTCATTTGATGATTTCCCACCCAGAAAAAAAAAAAAAAAAAAAAAGCCTGCCGGGGTAGCGGGATCGTCCGAAAGGGTTACCGCTGCCCTGGTACATAAAGGGCTAAGGAAGGAACACGGGTGGGTTTTAGTCAGTAAGAGTCTGACACTCCCTTCTGCTCCACCCAGAGCGGGAGGAGTCTTTGATGATTTCCCACCCACAAAAAAAAAAAAAAAAAAGACCTGTAATGATAGTTTTAAGGCTTTTAAATTAATTAATTTAAAAAATATTGTCGAATTTGTCTGTTCAACGACGTAAATAACAGAATGAATGTTGTTGAAAGGGAAAATGAAAGCCATTCCTACTGTTACTGTGTCACGCAATTACCACGCTGATCGTGCTGTTTATTAATGTTGAAGATGTGCCCATCCCGTAATAATGACGTCTTCTGAAAGCATTTAAAATGTAGGACAAACACATCTTGAGATCAAAGCGCGGGCTATAATGTCATCCTTAGTTACTGGATTTATTTTTGTTTAGGTTTTACACAATTTTTTCTATATCTATACATTCTACCAATATTATAGACGTGAAAGTTTGTATGGATGGATGGATGGATGTTTGTTACTCTTTCACGAAAAAACTACGACTGGACGGATTTGGATGAAATTTGGCACACAGATGTTTTATAACCAGGATTAACGCGGGTGAAACCGCGGGGCGCAGCTAGTATTAAAATAAATTAAAGTCACTTTTCGTGTCGCCTGTGTGACAGCGTTGTTCATCTAAACTACCCATCGGATTTTGACCCTGTTTTCACAATAATTTAGAGAATTTATTACGGAAGGCATCAAAATTATACTTAAATAGTCAAGTCGTAACGTAAAGTAACGGTGGAGTTTCATGCCCATTCTTCTCCATATGAAAAACCTTCGTTACCTTTTGGAAGGGGACTCGAATCATTTTATTTTATTGTACTTTTTGAAGTTCAAAAGTGCCTTTTATGTGCCTATTTGAAATAAATGATCTTGACTCTGACTTTGACGTAAAAACCGTACGAAGCATGGACGGGTCACTAGTATTCTAATAAACGACGGTTAATTTAAAATCTTTTCCGAACTATGTTTTATCCTTAGAGTGACAGCTTTCAGTTTTCCCACGATATAATGTTCGTGGGATAACAATTTTTCTAAGAGTTTCTATTGTAGTCCACTACAGGCTGGCAACCTCATAATACTGTAATCATATCGTGGGTCATAGTTATTTATCTTAGCCTTTTCTTATTTATTTTGTTCAAAGTAACATAGAGCGTAAAAGGAAAAACTCTTGCCCATTTAAATACTTTATCAGCCACGCTGGTCAAACCTCGTCCAACCGGCCGTTGACAATTTCGTTGCTTTAGTGGTCGCAATGCTGAGATGTTTCTTACATCAGACTTTACACTTTTTATTCAATCTTTATTTTAATTTTATTGTTTGATTTATCAGAAGGCCAATTCTCGTAATTTAAAACGTTCAAAATCTAGTCGCAGTCTCATCTCGGCGACAAACAAATGTCAAAAGCCTGTCAAAATGTAGGGAAATTAGAAGTATTTTTTGACAGATTGAGACAGATCAGACTGTGAACGGTCTTAAAATTACGAGAATTGCCCCTCTGGTGTATTGTGTGTCTTTTAGTTTGTGCCAAATAAATGTATTTATTTTCTTTCTTTCTGAGCATGAGGTCCTTTTTTTTTTTTTTCAGGATGGGAAATCATCAAATGACCCCTCCCGCTCTGGGTGGAGCAGAAGGGAGTGTCAGACTCTTACTGACTAAAACCCACCCGTGTTCTTTCCTTAGCCCTTTATGTACCAGGGCAGCGGTAACCCTTTCGGACGATCCCGCTACCCCGGCAGCATGAGGTCCTGGATTCGATTCCTGAGTCGGGCAAAGTGTTATAGGGTTTTTCCATCTGGAATTTCTCAGTAGCAGTCTGGAGTCTTGGTTTGTACTCGTTTGTTGGCAATAAACTCGCCCCCTTACATGGGACTTAAGATGAAAGAAAGAAAGAAAAAGAAGGAAAGAAAAAGAAAGAAAGAAAGAAAAAGAAAGAAAGAAAAAATATTTATGAGAGGTACAGGCGCAATGTTATGTAAATGTTATAATAAAGGCTGATTTTCACGTGAAAGTTTGTATGGATGGGTGGATGGATAGATGGATGTTTGTTACTCTTTTATGCAAAAACTACTGAACGGATTTGGATGAAATTTGGCACACAGATGGTTTATAACCAGGATTAACATTATAGGACACTTTTTATCCCGATATTCCCACGGAATCGAAACTTATGCAGGTGAAACCGCGGGGCGCAGTTAGTTTTTTACATAAAAGCTGTTAAAGAAAAAGATAAAAGTTATTTGACTCCACCCCTAAGACGACCCACTGACCAAATATTGAAAAATCAGGCCTTAATCAGCGTGGAATTATTCCTTTATCCTCGTCCATCATAGACGACATAACCCGACGTCATTTAAAACACAAAACCTATTAATAAACACGTGCTTTCATAAATCGAGACGAATCGTTCCGATTGGCTGCCTAACGACATTGACCTTGTTGGGTTACCTCACAATTTACACCTCGGCAATGCCAGTCATTATTATGTAAAGGAAATATTTTATTTTATAACCTTGAACATGGTGTTATGATATAATACACCAGTGAGCCTATAATGTTCCCACTGCTGGGACACAGGCCTTCTCTGAAGTGAGAACGCCACGCTGGCCCAGTCTTCATGTTGTTGGTTTTAGGACATGCCGGTTTCCTCTCGATGTTTTCCTTCACCGTTTTTGAGAGCAGTGGTAATGAAATAAAGTACACAACTTAAAGCGCCTGCCGGGGTTCAAACCCACGACCTACAACTTGTAGGTCAGGGCCATTACCACTGGGTTACCACTGTTCTGTTTGATATAATATGGCAAAGTAATTTGGTAAAATTCATATCCAACCTTCATGTCACCCCATTGGATGTAGTCACATCTACACGTAGGACATCCTAGTGGAGTTAGCAAAGCATTTGCGGCAGTGCGATTCTGTGAAAATCTCACCGTGAAAACTTAGGTGAAGTGAGCGTGGAGTGAGCTGTCATTCCCAGCTAATGCTAGGGATTGACACTATTGACAGCTCACTCTAAGCTCAGAGATCGGCAGATTCTAAGTATATTAAAATAAAAGAAGGAATGCCGATTTGATTGCAAGGAATAGTATGACTGTGGTTTTCTATCAGATCGTTTAGCATGATTGCAGACTGATAAGATACTGGTTAACGGGTATAGGTACGTATATCATTACTATGTTTAATCTATGCGCAAATAAATAAAATTAAAGTTTGTAATGTCAAAATAACAGCTTTTTACTAAATGCATATGAAACTACTATACGATACCTACCTATAACAAAAAAAACAATTTCTGAAACTTTTGTCTGACCGTTTGTTTCGGCTTATCTCCGAAACGGCTGCACCGATTTTGACGTGACTTTAAGTGGGAGATAGCTGATGTTACAAGGATTACGCTACTTTTATTTTTAGAAAGACTAAGGGCCGGTTTTTTGATCCGTAGTTAAACTCAACCAATTGTTAAAAAAAATAAATAACTAATGGTAAAATTTTTGCAATAAGTGTTTTTTTTGAACGAAGTTCCATAACGCGCGTTGTGAAAGGGGGCTAGACGGAAAAAATTCTTACGAAAAGTTGTCACGACACTTTTTGCTATAGTAAGCTATTGTAAGCTGTGCGGCGTCGCATGTTTCTCTGTCTGTCTGTCTGTCTCTCTCTCTGTCTCTCTCTCTCTCTTATAGAAAGCAAGCCAGATATTTTCATTTCTATTTCGCATTGAACAGTGTGGTGTCGCGACGATTATTTAAAAAAAAAAAAAATTTATTACAATTCCTTCACTAATTAATCGAAAGGAACTTCGTTCCATCCGGGTGTCCCTTGACACCTCTCAAGTTTTTTTTATCAATTTTTAGTTAACTATTTGACCATTAGCAATGATATTATATCATTAGATAAACTAAAAATTGATCAAAACAACACATTATGCAAAAATTTAACCATTAGTTACTATTTTTAACAATTGGTTGAGTTTAACTACGGATCAAAAACCGGCGGACCGGGTACCGCGCAAAACAAATAAAATCCTATTTATTTTTCGACACGCACGTGAACGAAGTCGCGGGCACAGCTAGTGGATAATAAAAGTATGCCAATGATACAGTATCATATCTTATTATAATGCGCCGCGCAAACATCTGTTATTCCAATTTGTTGTTTATTTTCTTCAATGACACCTTACCTCACCCATACTTGTCTTTTTTTCAGGTGGTTTAAAAAAACGTCTACTAATCCGAAATAATCTCATTTCTCCATCTGTTTCCTCAATTTATCTTCTACAAAATTACTGTTTTATATTAAGTAAGTAATAAAGGCTTGTCTTTTCTTGCAGAGAATTAAAGTTCAACATCTCTTGAAAATGCGACTGCTATTTAAATCACAAAGAATTTTTTGCTAATATTTTGCAAGGTATTCAAAACTGGAAGGAATATTCTACACTTAATTTTGCTTGAGACCATCATCTTTTTTGTTCAAGAAAAGATCTCGGCAATTTGTTTTTGTGGGTGTTCCTTACTTTATGGCTGTGGAACGCAAGCTTTTGCCATGTTAGTGTGACTAACAAATGAGAACAATTAATTTCCTCCATGTATCAGCCCGTATAATTAGTAACTTAGTAGGCATTACGGTTTTCCGTGTCAGATATCGCGGTTTACCGGTAATTTTTTGACACTACAGGAAATAGTTGTCGCCAACCAACAAATGTTATTCATAAAAACCCATTTAATTACCTTTTTAACAAAATTTGATATTTGAAAGTTCAAATTAAACTGAATTGATGAATTGAAATATCTGAATGATTAAGTTGAAATATCTGACGTTATGTCTATAATGTCCTGAAGTTTCTAGACTAACTGACACTAAAAATGTTAGGTGGTCTTACACAAAAGCCAGTACCGAAATTGGTGTTCACCACCAACTAACATGTTCGCACCAAAAATTCTTGAGCATAAAACTTCGAAAGGGTGGAGCAATCTGGCAGATTCACTCATCCCTTTTTTGCTTGAATCATTACAGTGCTGGGCTATTGAGAAAGTATGACAAACCCTCGGGTTTTTGGGTCGGCCCCCACAATCTCAGCGTACAATCAACAATAACAGTCTATGGTGTATTTCTCCGTCACAGGTTTTTGCTTTTTACTGCGTCGTAAAACCGTCGAAGAGTGAAATGTTTGTTCAGGATCTGATTGAAGATTGTTGATCAAATGTTTTTGGTTTGTATTGGGCTTTAGAATAATGTGGAAATGCCTACGTGACGAAACGGAAAAATTAACTGGGGTAACCCAAAGATTAACTTGTCCAATACTACAATACTAAGGAATACGAGGTCGCTTTTTTTTTTTTTTTTTTTTTTTTTTTCTGGGTGGGAAATCATCAAATGACTCCTCCCGCTCTGGGTGGAGCAGAAGGGAGTGTCAGACTCTTACTGACTAAAACCCACCCGTGTTCCTTCCTTAGCCCTTTGTGTACCAGGGCAGCGGTAACCCTTTCGGACGATCCCGCTACATACGAGGTCGCTTAATTAATAAAATTGGCGCAATTTGTACCTAAATTTAAAATAAATGATTTAGGTATTTTGATAATTTGGAAGTAAATAAAAATTACGTTAAAAATATCAAGTGACGCTCAATACAGGTTGCATTTTTTTTTATTACTTATAACTTGCCTCACTCAACCGTCTGACTAACTCTTGATAGTTCAAACGCGCTTCGTTGTCCGTATGTCTGTGGGTCAGTCTCAAGGCCCTATTTCTCGGTTTTTTTTCAATGTCGATTTAAATGGATAATTAGTAGCTGGGTCGATACCTTATTAAAAGTGCATTGATCTGCAGGTGTTTACCATGATTACCTATAAATATGCACTCGCTTCATTAGTGTACAATGTACTGTTACTAATGAGCAACACTAATCAAGCTGTAAATGGTGTTTGAGATAGACCTGGGCTATCAATCGTAGGTCTGATAGGCAGGCTAGTACATAATATATTCCTATTTCCTACTTCATATATGTATATATAATATTATGAACGTGAAAGTTTGTATGGGTGGATGGATGGATTGATATTTGTTACTCTTTCACGCACAAACTACAGAACGGATTTGGATGAAATTTGGCACACAGATGGTTTATAACTAGGATTAACATATAGGATACTTTTTATCCCGATATTCCTAAGAGATCGAAACTTATGCGGGTGAAACCGCGGGGCGCAGCTAGTCTATTCATACACGAAATATATGGAGTGATAAACAACGTGTTTTCTGTTATATCCCATAACTCTAGGTTATATTCTATAAGTAAAAATAATACAAAAATCCTGGAATATGTGGTCCAAATAATGCACAGTTTCGAAGATTTCAATCATAATGAATTTATGTCAAAAATAAGGTATTTAAGTTTCATTGATAAATACGAGTAATTCATTTTCATCCAATCATTCATACTTAAAGCTAAGAAAATGCGATGTGGTCATATTTCACGTAAGGATGTTTTTTTACATTAATAATCGTGACTTTGTCGAACTATTTTGTATGAAAAAGGAAAACAAAAAAAAAATAATTGAAAAATAATTCATATTATGCCAGTTGATTAATTTTGATTTGATAAAAAAAAAACACCTTGTATAGGTACCTAAGCAGTGGGGAACTTTGGAATTCGTACTATGTTGAAGTCATCAGCAATGGTTGACATTTACCTAAATAGATAAAATCAATGTACTCATTGATATAAATTTTGAGTCATCGTTACGACGAAGAAAAGAATGAACTCACTTGCGGAAGGATTTGTGGAAGGGTATGGATGAATTTTGCCCAGCAGTGGGTTCAACATTGGTCGTGAAAAAAAAGTGGCTGCTTTCCTAGGTATTTTTTTTCTTACTCACCTAAGAGAAAATTCGAGGATGACAGTGGTAGAAAGACCCATAGCTACATAGCTATTCACATTTGAAAGAAAAAAATATATGAAGATAGAAATAAAAAGATGTTCACGAAACCTAACTTGAAATTTTTAAACGGAAATGGTAATGCACCAATTACTGTCTCTTATTTTTCAATATGGGAATAATAAAACTGTGTGTAATAGCACAGTTATTTAGACTGTGGTAATAGTGCTTGCTTAACTAAATAAGAAGAAAAAAAAAACTTACAAACTTAGGAGATAATTCGGATTAATTCTACCACTGGCATTCTCGAATTATCTCGATCATCCATTCATTATTATTTTTTTGTTTCTTGATGAAACAACAAAATTAAAATGAAGGTAGAGATAAAAACATGGAGGCATAAAAAGATGTTCACGGGTTCACGCAAGTGGATTATATACCTCAAATTTTTTAAACGGAAATGGCAATGCAGTAATTACAACCTAATAAGATTTTTAATAAAGAATTTTTGATAAACTGTTGTGTAAATCGAATAATGTTTAATTATATGTATAATTACGAGTTTGACTGTTTATGTACCTATTATGTCCGAGGTCAATGATTGACATTGTTTTTAAAATTAGTCAGTTGTGTTTATTTCGTTTGCAAATTCCCCACATAATATATTATTTTAAGTATCGAAAGAAATAAATTATAATCTAAGTACCGTACACAATAAATATCTAATTAGTGAAGTCATTGATGTAGGTAACGTCAAAGTACAAAGATAACCTACCCACTTATGTACTTATTGAATCACAAGAAAATGCAATATTGACCTATAAACTGTTACCAGCACGCAATCTTATCGCGTAATGATAACACATGATTCCCTAATAACACTTCCTTATCGTGAGCACAAAAACTGCACGATTGTGTACTTTAGTCTTCGACATGTCCGACACCTACGTCTAGAATCCGTGATAAAAACGAGGCATTAGTCAACCGAAAAGACTGCGATAACTTCGTACTTCCAATATTCAGATAGCGCAACTAACAAAGAAATCAACGAACCAACGCGATTAAGAAATTCATATGCTACTAAAACAAATTCGTAACTTCGTTAAAATACGAATAAGTTGGTAGGTACTCAGTACTTACACAAAACGCCGGTCAACTTGGTAAATCCGTGACGTAAAATAACTTCACAACTTCCCAAACACTTTTTTTGACACTTCTATTGCAGTCACGAATATCACAAAAAGTTGACACTGAACGTCGTCATTGTTGCACAAAACATCACTGTTTTTAAGTTTTCTCAACACTACGAAACCGGAATGGCGGTAAAGTCGCGGGAAAGTGACGCACGCAACACGTCTACACCACGCGGCGATCGCTCGCAAACTGAATGAATGAATCGAATCGAATGTCGAGATCGAGACGAGACCGACTCGCGTGTAAACTCGATACAGAAAGCGCGTACATGCTTGACGAACCGGATCAGAGTACCGGCCCACCTCAAAGGTTCGCACTTTTTTCTGGAATTATGAGAAAATTCTATTTTATTATTATCTTCTGCAATTTTGTATCGAGTTAAACCGGTCACGTACCTAGTCTATTTACGAACTGGTTCTAATATAGTTTTATTAGCTTTTCCGACGATAAATAGTTACTGCCCACATAGGTATTCTGCACTACACAAATTTTTATTTTACGTGAATATTGCAAAGGCTTTTTTTGTATTGTAACATCCATGTGTTCTTAAAAATGCGATTGGAAATATGTGCGAGTATTACGTGCTATGCACAAATATGTCATGTCAGTTCAATGAGACTCAGATTTTTCTGCATTGTAGTTTTGGCAACTTTTTTCATTGCAGGTTCGCAAACGACATTATCAGAAACTACACTACCTACCCAGACAATTGCTACTTACCAAAGAAAATTAAGTGATTATTTAAGGCTACGCGATTCTGGTCGGTAGTCGCGTCGCGCTGTCGCATCGCGCCTGTGTGCGGAAGCCTTTAGTCATGTCTTGTCTGGTTGCTCTAGCCACATAACATTATTATGTATAGGCGT
The DNA here is from genome assembly GCA_947507525.1 of Apamea epomidion. Lineage (NCBI taxonomy): Eukaryota > Metazoa > Arthropoda > Insecta > Lepidoptera > Noctuidae > Apamea > Apamea epomidion. The sequence goes on along the minus strand of OX382238.1, from coordinate 6,240,175 downwards.
ATGCGACATGTCAGACCGCTGTAAAAGTCTAGCTTTCACCAACCTAGTTTAATATCAGTGCATTGCACTTACAGCAGCTTCCGTTCACTCATTATTGTTCACTCTATTCTGTGATTATGTGATAACCAATCACAAACGTTGTGGTTCGTTGGATTGTTGCAATGTTTCAAAAGCAAAGTTTTAAGTGTAAAATATGGCCGGCCTTTTATCCTCCTTATCTCTTCTGTTTAAAGAGGCCTTGGCAGTTCAAAGGGTAACTGTGTAAACATTGTTAAAAATATTATGTTTTCACAAACTGATGTCGTAAACTCGTAAACGTCTATCGCTGAAATGGTTTTCGATCAAAAGGGAAACTAATCATAACTACCTAATATATTATCTGGCTGTCTGCTAGAATCCACTTTGACAGGTGTGTGACATCAGCATTCTAATTGCGTACCACACCAACATTTTGAAGGATATTGCTAATCCATTGCTTCATATGTTCGAAAAGTTAGTATGCTCAACAATGTAAATAACGCAATGAATGTTGTTTTACTGTCAAAATGAAAGCCATAGGTACTTTCAATCAGATCGAAGATTGGTACTGTTAATGTGTTGCGCAAAAAAAAAACAATTGATTCAAGAGTAATCCTATGGAAACATTTTATTACCTTCAATTGTTATTTTTTTCTTTATTTTTATGTATGACTGAATGTCCAAGACCATGTGCCCGAGTGTGCGACCTCATTTGTTACGCATAAAACTTAAAATTACAATTGACTATGTAATAATGGACTAGCTCTCCTTTGAGCAAATATGACCCATTTACAGGTTTCAACTTCATCTGGTTTTATTAAACTAATTCTTAATTTATCTTATCGTTCTCACTTGCAATCTCTTTGTGAATGTCTGCATTTTTCTAGATTGTATATTAGTATGTATTGCAAAACTGTCCAATTTTCCCAATCAAACTTGAACCTGATGCTTTAGCGATAAAGTTGAAAATCTATTAAAGAAATTTGGCAGATTGTAGTAGCTTGATGTGCTGGCGGCTGTACATCGCTGAAAAAAGACTTAAATAAAAAATAATCAGTTATTAATTCTTGATAATTATAACCTCCTTTCTCGGAAAAATAATTTATACAAATTGATATGTTAAAGAAAGTAATAAAGAAAAAGTATTTATTGTGACTCGTACAGAAAGATCATAAACTAAACTTAACACACTCTTAAATAAAAATAAACAACAAAATTATATTTAAAAAAAATTGAAAGTCCTACACGAGGCTAAAAAGCTGATGGCTGGAGGATGTTCTGCCAAGCATGTCATGGCCTTCGCTAGTACTACGTAAATGACGTCACGGATCAAATTTTTCAGCATTGATCCGTAAATCAGTATTTCTGCACACAATGCCTGCATAAATGTCAAAGTTTTAGGCTTACGATGTGAAGGTCAAAGTTCAAAGAGTTATTTATTTTTCACATGGGCGTTTAGCTCGTTAAAACCATGTTTACGCGGCTCAAGTTATGCTGTAGGTCAGCGAGGTGACTTCCAAATAAACCATTAATTCTGCGTCATTTCCCTTTATGGTATTTTTTCATGTGAAGGCTTGGTCTCGATATGTACCTACATAACATACCTAATAAATAAATATTTCGGCAGTTCAAAGGTAAGGTAACCAACCACGCACGAGCCGAATTGGTGGCAGTATCTAAGCCAGGGCACCCTGCGATATATACACCTCTGCCGTATACCTACTGTACTGCTCCGAAACTTTGGTTTGATGAGATAGATCTTATCAACATTTTCTTCCCTACATTTTGAAGAATGGACTGCCGACGTTAATTACACGCGATTTACAAGGAAAATTAATATTCCAACAACTTTTTAAATTAGTTCTCTTAACTTTTCTAACATTGATTAGTTCATGTTTTCCTAGTTAATATTTTCGTGCCTTGTGTCTGTTTTATGAGAAGTTTGTCCAGACTTTTGGAACTTCATTTTTGTTCTTTGATGAATCCCCCGTTATGTTTTTTTGTTTTATCTGAGAGCTTAAAAATGAATTTTCTCTCATTCTTACTATGGCCTGTGTTTTTAGTAATCAACCTATAATGATCCCGGGGCTGGGACACTGGCCTCTTATCTATGAGATGAGTCAGCCATTATCCACCACGCGAGTAGTGCAGGTTTTTTTTTTTTTTTTTTTAAACGTTGCCCCACAGTAGGAATTTCTCCTGTATCGTGGGTGCGTTTACAAAAATTTAAACTCACATGCACAACTAGCCGGACCCGGAACAACTACTTGTAGGCCATACAAATATTTGTTCCGTGCGGGAATCGAACCCGCGACACGCAGCGCAGCAGTCAATCGCTTAACCACTGCGCCAATCGTGACGTCAAATGGGTTGGATGGTGAATGTCACATATTTTAGATTTTATTGTTCTAAGACGATTTTTTCCTCCACCGTTTTGAGAGCAGCAGTGATGAATTGCTGTGTTAATGCAATAAAATTCCGTTACTAGAATACGTCACTATAAAGACTAAAGCAGACTGGTGCGGGCCAAGCTGCAACGTAACCCATTGCAAAAATCCTCCTTCATCACTTTCATACATTTTCTATGAACCACACTCACACTACAGGTGGGCCGCACCGCACTTTTTTTCTGTATGAAAATGCGCTGCGCTTCGGACCGTTTTGGCCGTACCTAATAGTGTGTGCGGTTGGCTTAACAAAGCCCCATGTGCCAACGATGGCAACACTGGTAACTGATAAAAGCCTGGCTTACCAACTTAAACTCTGCTTATTAATTGCTTCCACTAATTCCAGTTTGAAGCCGTAGATTTAAAGTAAAGAGTTTTTTACGTGGATAATACACTGTTCCCAACGTAAGAGGTTTCAAATTTTTAAATGTTTTCTACCTTTTATTCTTATTTATTTTATTATTTATGTACAGATACAGATACGACATATTTATGTATTGAGTATAAGTAGTATTCTTCTTATTTAAGTAATTTACTAATTGCTGGTAAAATCCCAAAAGCCAGACCGTTTTCGTCACTATCATCAATCATCATTGGCACCCTCTGCTGCAAGTATAGGCCTTCTCTCCTATATCCCTTTTTGGGATTATTTATGGTTTTAATGAATAAAAAAAAATTAAAAAAATGTTTATTTCAATTAACATAGTTGGTTTGCATTATATGGTTTGGAGACTCCTTTTAAGCAAGGAAATGCTTGTGTTTGGAGACCCCGCTCTTTCACTTATCATTGTCCAAAAAATATATATAATTGAAAAACCTGTATTTAGAAAAGAGCATGGCAAGTGGATTTCAACAATAAACAAAAAGGAAAAATAAGCGCGATTGAGTGAAGTGTAGTGTAATGAGAGAAGATGAATAAAAACAAATAAAGTAATAATGAAACCCAACCAAAACAAAACTAATTATTAACTAATTATGGCACCAACGACCACCCCATTTTATTTCTAGGCCAATCACTGTCCATTCCAAGCTTGCCTGGAAGCGACCGCAGAAAGCGATAAGGCCGCCCATTGTATATTTTAGTGTTCGATATTTTTTTTTTGTTAAGTATATATTTTGTGGTGTACAATAACGTATATAATATAATACATATTTTTTCTCAAATTGTAGCATCGTCCACTTTTAATCTTCTGTATTAATTTCTTGTATATCTAAACTAATATTTTAAAGAGAAAATATGATTTCGTGCACGTTCGTTTTTTTTTTTTTAAAAAAACGTTGTCCCACACTAGAATTACTCCTGTATCGTGGGTGCGTTTACGAACATTTAAACTCACATACACAAACAGCCAGACCCGGAACAACTACCTATAGGCAATACAAATATTTGTTCCGTGCGGGAATCGAACCCACGACACGCAGCGCAGCAGTCGATCGCTCAGCCACTGCGCCAACCGTGTCGTCACGCCGTTTGTTTGTTACGCCTTCACGATAAAAAGGTATTAGAAGGTACTTTTTATCCCGATATTCCCACGGGATCGAGACTTATGGGGGTGAAACCACGAAGCTCAACAAGTTTTTGATAACATCATACCATAGTGTATTTTGTTTTTACTTAGCCTATGATATTTTTACTGCTGGGCAAAATATAGGATAGAATACTCTATAATATGTACACCATATAAATGAAAGACATAAATATAGATTTTTTACAAAGGGTGACACAATGGTGTTGTTATAGCTAAGAGCGGTCTTTTAAAGACAACCTTTGGATGGATTAAAAAGGGGAAGGAGAGACAAATGCTGTAGGTAGTCTGATCTGTGGGTGTCTATCTGAGTCTGTCGGAAAATATTGACGATTCCTAAGCAATTAATGATTTCATCAATCGACTACCTTAATCTATTAATAATAGCCGTGTTTATTACGCAAAGCAGCAACATACATTAGAATCAATGGACATAGGTGTCCCCCAAAGACCACCATTTGGACCGGTTCTGTGCTTCTCGCATCCAGCGGATTAAGTTAATTTGATCCTTTGAAATCAAAGTAAACTATTATGTACGAGTACTCGTAACACATCCGGGAACTTAGTGAACAATTAATTTATTAAGTTTGTTCGTCTTATTAACTCGTACCTTCGTACGGGTAGGTATAGAAAGTGAGACATTTATGTGGGTACCTGGATGCTTCGGTGGTTATAAAGTTAGTACTTCTTCAGCTCTTTAGGTATACCTATCTAAAGAGTTGAAGAAGCAGTAAGTTGAGTTGAAAAATAAACATCCTTATTAGTACAGAAGTCTAAAGCAACCTTGTGCGTGTTCGTAAACTTATTCGCTTTAATGTTTTCAACTCAGTTTATGGCAGTCCTGCTGTACATAGGCCTTTCCCAGGTCACAACACCCTGCCCTCCGCCTACCGCATCCAGTCTGTCCCAGCCACTTTCTTAACGTCCCCCGTCCATGTAGCTGGGGGACGTCCCACACTATGCTTGCCGATACGCGGTCACTCCGTGACTCTTCTACCGTTCACTTGTATGGAATAATTGTGTTTCCCACTATTGTCATCAGACACGAAGGTCAAATAGGTATAAACTTGCACTAAGGCCATCAGAAGTCCATAGAAACTTGACATTACTTATGAGTATAATCCTTATGGAAGTCTTTTTTGACACTCACCGTGGAGTACCTAGGGTTCTTTCTTTCTCACGGTACGAAGTATGTGAAAATATAAGCTCATGCCTGCTTGTACAGACGCCAGCACATCCAGTTACCCGAAACTGTCAAATTTTCCCAATGAACTTTGAAACGAATGCTTTAGCGAAAAAGTTGAAAATCTATTAAAGAAATTTGACAGATTGTAGTAGCTTGATGTGTTGGCGTGTATACACACAGCACGGAGACGAAAAAAAGGCGGCATTGTCAACACCATCCATGCAAGCCAAGCGCCAGCGTCACCTGCCGGGGTAGCGGGATCATCCGAAAGGGTTACCGCTGCCCTGGAACATAAAGGGCTAAGGAAGGAACACGGGTGGGTTTTAGTCAATAAGAGTCTGACACTCCCTTCCGCTCCACCCAGAGCGGGAGGGGTCATTTGATGATTTGCCATCCGAAAAAAAAAAGGGTCACATGTCACCGTTTCCTCGCACCACGACACCAATAATGACGCATAGAAACTTGTCAGTTCTCATCATTTGCCTGGCCTTTTCCCAACTGTGTTGGGGTCGGCTTCCAGTCTAACCGGATGCAACTATATACCATTATTTACCATGGAGCGACTGCCGATCTGACCTCCACAACCCAGTGACTGGGTAATAGGATACCGACTGAAGACTGGCTGTCAGACTTTCGGGCTTTTGACGATCCGTAACGACTGTCAAAGATCCACGAATGACAGCCGGGACCAACGACTTAACGTGCTTTCAGACGCATCATACGCAGGGTATTGGTATGTAAAGATGGATACCCATCCACGGACCAATCGCGGCAAGCGTAGCTTAACCTGATCAATCGACCCGTGCAGCTGTTATTACTGTCAGTTTTTATATGTCATTATTTGTGTCGAGGTGCAACAACTTATGCCATCTTCGCAATTCAAAGCCATTTTGGGCTCTGTGGGTAAAAACATTAATCAGTCAATGGGTGATCTGGGAGTTGGCTGGCCAGGGTACACTGGATATTATGGTGAAACTTGGAATAGTGTAAAGTGTTATCCATCTCCTTACCCAACCTACTAATATAACCCTTTTGTTTGTAAAGTGGGTAGGTGCTTTTTTTATATTTTTCATCCCTCTTAAATTTTTCCGAAAACATGACGACATGAAAAGAGTAAATTTTTCTTGAATTTAAACATGAAAAGATGATTTATTCTCATGCAAAATTTTCATTACGCATACCTGACGGTTGCAAGCGTTCACTAAAAGTTAAATGATGGAGTTTTAGTTGAAAAGAACTTTGTGACTCGGTTCAAGTTATAGTAGAAAGTTAAAGAGGCTTATGAAAAACCAGTGCAGTAAGAGTTGTGCAATGCTGTGCATTATTAATTTTGGTAAACATTCAGTGGTTTGCATGAACACTTCTTTACCAACGAGCGCTCAAACAAACAATTAATGCACAGTAACTTGACGTACATACTTTATGGTCCTAAGACTCTCCATCTCCCTTTAATCCATCCAAAGGTTGTCTTTAAAAGATCGCGTTTAGGGATAAGACCGCCCATTTTGTAATCTTATATAACATTTCTACATATATGTATGTACTTACAGGGTAAAATTAAATTAGCTAGCGAAACTCTGCAGACGTGATGGGTGTATACATCTAAACATGATAAAACAAAAAGGAATTAACATGATGATTTTTTTTTGTGGGCTTTTTTTCGTCGACCGCTGTTAGTGTATTTACTTGAAGTATCAGTTTAAAGCTCAGTATTTTTTGTGTAAACTTCAGAGACGTGATTGGTATCCTATCGATATCTTAAAATGATAAAACACATTTTTTCAACTCATACTTCAAGTTACAGCACTACCAGCGGTCGGTGACCCGTAAGAAAAAAACATTAAATCTTTTTTTTTAAATATTTTATCTTGTTGTAGATATCGAAACCCACCACGTCTGCAGAGGTTCGCTAGCTAAATTAATAAAAACTAGAGTAATTAATACGTTCTTGAAATTACGAGTATTGCTCCTCTTATGTCGATCCTGTCGAAAGTCGTTGTACAAATTCGAAACGCTTTAGAAGCACTTGTCTAATCCCTTGTGGTAATGCAAACAGATAATCACAATAAGATACACATCAATGTGTACATTTATTAAAACTAGTCATGATCATGCTCCTACATTCCACTTCTGTTTATTTATTCAACTGGTAACGTTAGTTTTGTTTATATCTTTGTTGCAATCTCAGTTATCTGTATAAGAGTCAGCCAGTCTTTTATTCAATCATTTTAAATATCGCGAAGCCGAATGTAAATGCATCGGAGGGGTTATATTTTCGCCCAGAGGACACGGTGGAGCATACGGTGGAGGTCTGCCCCGCTTGGACAGAGCACCGCCGTGTCCTCGTAGAGGCGATCGGCAGCGGCGGCGACCTCTCGCGCCCGGCCCTGGTGCAAGCCATGGTCCGGGGCAAGAGGGTGTGGGAGGCGGTCACCTCCTTCTGCGAAGCAGTCATGCTAGCGAAGGAGGTGGCGGGATGGGCGAGGGAGAGATCCTCACGCCTCAGCCGCCGAGGGAGACGCTCCGGGCGTCGGGAGCCGCGTGACGACTCCCGGCCACCGTAGGCGCGGGCCTGCAGGCGGAGAGCAATGGGTAGCTCTCCGTCCGATCAGGACCAGGCCCGTGCCGGACGGCGTGTATGTGTTCCACGCGCGCCTCAAAGAGATGTCAGCGTAGTTGACGGGGCCCGACAGGGCCGAAGCCTGCCGGGGTAGCGGGATCGTCCGAAAGGGTTACCGCTGCCCTGGTACATAAAGGGCTAAGGAAGGAACACGGGTGGGTTTTAGTCAGTAAGAGTCTGACACTCCCTTCTGCTCCACCCAGAGCGGGAGGAGTCATTTGATGATTTCCCATCCACAAAAAAAAAAAAAAAAAAGGGGTTATATTTTACATACATATAGCCTATAATGTTCTGCTGCTGTTTTGCTGGGACACAAGCCTCCTCTCTTCGAGAGGGAATGGACTGTAATCTAGCCCGCGGGCCCTGTGCAGGTCGGTAAATGTCACATGTCTTCGAATTTTTTGTTCGAGGACATGCCGGTTTCCTAACGATGTTTTCCTTCACCGATTTGAGAGCAGTGGTGATGGAATAATTTACACAAAGTAAAGCCCCTGTCTGGGTTCGAACCTACGACCTACAACTTGTATGTCGCAGGCGTTACCACTGGGCCACTACAGCTCCCAAGTCACGAAGAAAGATAACCAAAATACATTATTTAAAGTTCATAAAGAAATTGTGAGGATGCTTTTGATCAGATTTCTAAGATGGCGTATACTGTCTACAAGTCTACTTCATCGTCAGATGATTATTAAATTACAATTTAGTTCAAAATTCATGAACTATGAATAGTTTGATTTAAACCTTCGTAACTTTAGACTTGGAAATTGGTCGTACAGTCACGAGCGTAAGTACCTTACACTTAGTACACAAACATACATAAACTCATGCTTTCTACGTTCCACTCATGGGGTTCGGCAGAACCTACAGAACGCTACGAATCTACGATCCGTACATACTCCTTTTGCTTCGTTTACGTAACTTTAGGAGGCCAATTCCCGTAATTAAAAACGTTCAAAATCTAGTCGCAATCTCATCTCAGCGACAATCAATGTCAAAAACTTGTCAAAAATGTATGGAAATTAGAGGTATTTTGACAGATTGAAACTGAGATCAGACTGTGAACGTTCTTAAAATTACGAGAATTGCCCCTCCGGTCATACACACACGCACGCCGGTTGCGATTACTACGCACTTGACCTTTCTGAAGAACGTCACACGTCGAACGTCGAACGTCGTGGGGCAATTCTCGTAATTTTAAGAACGTTCACAGTCTGATCTCAGTCTCAATCTGTCAAAAAAATTCTAATTTCCCTACATTTTGACAAGTTTTTGACATTTGTTTGTCGCCGAGATGACGCTGCGACTAGATTTTGATCGTTTTAAATTACGAGAATTGGCCTTCTGGTCACAACTTAGACAGTATTGACGTATACCGGGCTGGTGTCCGCAACTCCACGTCCAAGCGCGTAGTATTGTTCGTACGGTACAAAGAAACGGCGAAAATTTCTTTTGAATCTTGCGTATGTGTCACTTTCGCAAGATTCAAAAGAAATTTTCGCCTAAGTTATTCTTCTTCTTCTCCGTGTCGCAGGCACACGCTGATTCTTCTCTTTCACGCGGAGTCTTCCCCGTAATTTGTACGCTTAATGTCATTGATATAACTGCTGTCAAAGTTCGTATATGTACGTAGATGATACGAGCTTCTTCGTTTAACTTTTAACTGTTTGATGTTTAAGAAAATTTGGTTACAACAAAAAGGTGTGTTAACGTATTAGGTACCTAATGGAATAGCAATAATAGCCATTCAATTAGGGAATTTAAAGAAAAGTGATATTTAGTGACGAATTCGGGGAAATTTCCAGAAAAAAAAAATGGTTTTTCTCGAATCCCATGAATTTTCGCCTAGGCTTTATAAGTGTTTAATTGTTGCAAATGGGTCCCACTTTCACGTCATGAAAGAATACGTCAAATTACCAGTCACCCTGTATACCCTGGTATAGTGTTACGAACAATGGCATTCTCGAAAGCATACTAGGTATGCGCGACATTACGAAATGACATTCTAGGTATTAGGAATATAATTTTTCCTTGTAAACGTCATTTTACGAGAAAATCGCTTTGGAATTTTTCGTAAGTTTAAGGTATTTATGCTCTTGACTGTACCTAACTTCGGCATTATGCATTCCTAAGTACCCGTACTCAATGGATAGGTACAACGTGGGTGGAATAATATTACTAGACCTAGGGCCAGTCTATTCATTTAAACGTCTTTATGATTTAAATGGAATAATAATTTATATTATTTAGTACTGACCTCTAAATGGTCTGTGAATTTAGATGCCAAGCAAGCGAATCGACCTAGTGGGAACTTCAACCTTTGTTGCTTAAAGGGTTTTGGTAATAAAATGATTCCAAAAGCATTGTTTATTATATTTTTGGGACAATGACCATCATCAGCCTAGCCGTTTCCCAACTATGTTGGGGTCGGCTTCCAGTCTAACCGGATGCAGCTGAATGTCAGTATTTTACATGAAAAGATTGCCTATCTGACCTCCACAACCCAGTTACTGGATAATACCATTCCCCTTGGTAAGACTGGTTGTCAGACTTTCGGGCTTCTGACGACCCGTAACGCTCTGTTGGCAATTTCAGACCAATAACTCCAACGTCAGTGTAGGTACATGACAATATGTACTTACGCAAGTTCAAAAAATACATAAATGTCACTTGATCAACTTTGCACGTTTATGTCTCAGAAACGATCATGATGCTTTACAAGGTTTGGTCGTATTATGTTTTCTGTTTGCAATAATGTCAGCTATCGATTTATATAGGTATAATTCGTGGCCGCCATTTTGAAAAAAAAACAAACAAAATGGCGCGACAGTACGTATGCCAAAGCTCTTTCTTTCAAACTCCAAGTGTCTTCTGACACCCCTGAAATCGGATCATATTATCACGCCTAATGACTACGAAACCCATTACCGCCGATATCCCGATAACATATCATCCACACCTCATATAAATCAAAGAGCCACAAATATCTATCTATTAACAGATTTAATCACGACCACGGCTTAATTTATGCTTGCTTTAGTTAATAAGCGAGTACTAGAGGGATCTTCTGCCTGAGTAGAGGTAATTCAACATTCAACAGGTAGAGTTCGTTAACCCTAGCGTTTACGACCTGTGTGCCTTAAGGGTCTAGAAGGCCTTGGAGATAGCATTGAGCTAAATTAGGCTAGATCTGAGGCTTGACGCGACTGTTTTTATTGTTTAATTGTCTAATCGGATACAGCTGAACACCATTATGTTACAAGGAAGTGACTGCCTATCACACCTACATAACCAAGTACAGGGTAAGACCATACCCCTCGATAGACTGGTTGTCAGAATTTCGGACTTTTGACTACCCATAGCGACTGTCAAAGATCTACGAATAACAGCCGGTATCAACAGCTTAACGTGCTTTTCGAAGCACAAAGGGGTCTCGGTATGTAATCGATGGTCACCCATCCACATTTAAATTTTTAATCTAGTGTTGTTTTCGGCAATGAACAGCACTCTACCTATTTACTATTATTTCATTATGAAAATGTATCATTTCCTGCCTGTGAGCTGGAATAAACTGCGACATTCTTAACATGACGATGACAATCTATATAAAGTCAGCCCATGTTTTGGCAACAAGTTTAGCGTTTTCAGTGGCCACCATCAGTTCCTATAGCATGTAAAAGTAAGTAAATAGGCCACTGCAGATACAATTTGTCAAAGTGGGGGATAAGTGACCCATCCAACACCCAGTCCGAGTGTGGTGAAAAGCTTTCAACAACAATATCAATAAAAAGCACATCTGCATAGTAATCAGCATGTTGAAAGTATTAATTGCATTCTCTGGTCTGCCGGCACGTTTCAACAGGAACCCATTTAATCATTTATTGACCCCTGACCGCGTTAACGTGTGATGGTCGACATAAAGACACATTAAGTCCATATGTCCTTCGTTACAACTCATTACACTTATCGGATTTCGATGCGTTTTGGTACTTCTGGTAGTTTCGGTGCCGTTTTGGGTCAATTGGGTGGAACTTTGGAAGTGTATGGATTGAAATTGTTGCTTGTGGGAAGTTATTGTTTTGGATCCTATACCTATAAGGGCACTGGAATATTTTTATCGTTTTGATATCGAAAATCAGCAGACATCTCGATGGACATCTGAAGGCTAATTCCCGTAATTGAAAACGTTCAAATTCTAGTCTTAATCTCATCTCAGCGACAATCAATAATTATTATTATTGATTGTCGCTGAGATGAGATTACAGACATAATAATAATATTTTATTCAGTATTAAATTATTTTACCAATTTAATACTGAATAAAATATTATTATTATTATATATATGTTTACATAAAGTCTTAGAAATAACTTACAAACGTATAATAATGTTAGATGCCTGTACTAGGATAAACCTGTATCACAGGCGGCATGAGCATACTTTATGGTAATTGTAGGACAAATCAAATTCTTAACAATATTTAACATTAGAAGTCTTGATATAATGACAAAATTTTAATTACGTAATTATTTAGTTTGCGTAAAATAGTTTCTTGCACTTTATAACCTACATAGGTAAACACATATGATAAGATTCAATGTCAAAAACTTGTCAAAAATGTGGGAAAATTAGGGGTATTTATGACAGATTGAGACTGAGATCAGACTGTGAACGTTCTTAAAATTACGAGAATTGCCCTCTGGTTTAAACCTTTTGTTTTTGGATTTTAGTACAAGAGGTGTCTATCGACTCGTAGGTATAGGCTAGTAAGTTATCTACTAAAGTAATTGCCATCAATTTGAGAAAAGTAAGCTTATTTTGAACTTTTCGGTTTTAGTCGTGTTTTTTTTCGTCTTGTTTGCTGTTATATTTCAATGTAAAGTTTCGACTCGTATGATGCAAGTTATTACCACCTAAGGAAAGCCCTTTTTAATCTCCATTCAATAACTCATTACTATTCAATGTTGTGATACTAATTTTTCTATTTAAAGATGCTCACAGCTTACCTTCTAAATCGTTTTTGACGATGATTTGATGGGAGGTGTCGCTCTGAGCAATAAATATTCCAAAGGCTTATAAAAACCCTTGCGAGCAAAACGAGAGATTACAGCCAGTATTAAAAGCGCGAACAAAGACAGAAAAAAAATCTCAACCGAGAGGGTTGAGAATTTTTTCGCTGGTGTACCTACTATAAATATGCTTAGCTCCCGCTAAATGTCACGGAAGATCAATTTTTCCTCGGAATAAGAATGTTGTTACTGCTTAAAGCATAATCTGCCTATAATGTTCTCACTGCTGGGACATAGGCCTCCTACCGGTGAGAGGGAGTGGGCTGTAATCCACCACGCGGGCCCAGTGCGGTATGGTAAATGTCATATATCTTCGAATTTTTGGTTCTAGCACATGCTCACGATGTTTCCCTTGACCGTTATAAGACCAGTGTACTGGTGATGATTTAATTTAAACAAAGTAGAGCGTCTGTCTGGGTTCGAACCTAGGACCTACAACTCGTAACTCGCGGTCGTTACCACTAGGCCGCCAATGCTTCTCCACTGTTTTATCATAATAAGTCCAAAAATAGAAAAAAATCGGAATTTCATAAAATGCCTTCACAAACATCGTCTTGTCTTAATACAATTAATTAACAAATTATCCTATTAATTACTAGCAATTAGATACAAATTGAATAGGCGTGGGTATTAGACGTAACTTCGTGACGCTTTTGTATCGAGAAAAAGGTACTGTTTTATGTTTCTGTTCCACAAAATACTTGGAAATATCAATTAATCTACATTCGCGATTTATTTGCCAAAAATGTAAACAAATGTGAGTTTATGGTAAAATAACTTGAATTCCTACACAATAAAGTTCAGTTTACGCTACAACTTCAACATTTATATAAATTTTTCAATAGTGCTAGTCACTGAAATCAACCTAATTGCCGTTAAAATAAAGTTGATATTTGTTTAACTTGAAATAACATCAATTTGAAACTTTAGTTACACTAGCTACTCAGATTTTTTTTTTTTCCAAGTTTAGCCAATTTCATTTTGCTTTAGGCCCGCTTTTAACATAATCAAAATAATCCTACTATCTATACATATAATAAAACAGTAACGAAAGAAAACTGTACATTGAGAATTTTCGAGAAAAATAAGTGGCTTTTGTTAGAAAAACGTAACTGTTGACAAAAAGTGAATTTTTAGAATTTTTGTCTGTTTGTCTGTGTGTATGGTACGGCTTCACGCCAAAACTAATGGATAGATTGAATTGAAATTCAGCAAAAATGTTCTTTGTAAACCAAGGAAGGCTTTAGGCTACATATTATGACGCCGTATGTTATGGGAGGTAAGCAATATTGATTTTAAAAGGTTTTTGTTCGTAATTGAATGCACAAAATGACATGTTATTTATTTAGTTAATAATAATTTAACTTTGGGAACCTAATAATCACGCTATTTTTATAAAGGAGTGGGGCAGTAATATTATAAATTGCAAGGGAACAGTTATTTCAGCAATATGTCAACGGGGAATTTAGCGGCAAAGTCAGTCGACCGTTTACCGCACTAAATGGTGCGAGTTCAAATCCTATAATATTGTTTTAAAAAATCGTAAAATTATTTTTTTAGTTTTTGCATTTTTATGTGCATAAGGAACGATACTGTTATGAAATCTGAGAACTTTACATGTCCTATCTAATTGTATGGAGAGTTTCACACCAATATTACTAAACAGATTGATTGGTGGCACAACAAGCTACACTATCATGAAGTCAAGTCAAACTTTTGGTTCTAAGTTATATCTTACCAAGCACATTTGTTGTAGGTAATTGATTCAAGAGCTATGAGTACCGTCATCAATGACCATGTCTCTAAGTTTACCTCAGAGCAAAAGCAAATTTTCGACACCATCCTTGGAAGCGTTGGGCTCGGCCAAGGTAAAATGTTTTTCTTGGATGCTCCTGGTGGAACAGGGAAAACATTTGTCACCGCTGGCATTCTCGCAGAGGTTAGGAGGCAAGGCAAGATTGCCATTGCAGTAGCATCGTCAGGAATCGCCGCAACACTGCTTCCTGGTGGCAAAACAGCGCACGCAATGTTTAAGATTCCCATAGACTTAGAGAGTAATGAAACATCTGTTTGTGGAGTGTCACGCAACAGTGACAAAGGGCGCGTGCTTAAGGATTGCTCTTTAATCGTGTGGGATGAATGCACTATGGCGAACAGAAAAGCAGTAGAGGCGGTAAACAAGACTTTGCTGGACATCCGCAGGAACCAGCAAATGATGGGTGGCGTTACAGTTCTGTTTAGCGTCGATTTCCGACAAACGTTGCCTGTGGTGACGCGAGGAACTAGGGCTGATGAGGCGAATGCTTCGTTGAAATGCTCTTCTTATGGCCACATATTCATAGGTTGCGCTTAACGATGAATATGAGAACACAGCTTGGCGGGAATGTACACGCCCAAGAATTTTCTGATGTTCTCTTAAAATTGGGTGAGGGAACGCTACCAGTAGACGGTGGCTCGGTGGCTCAACCTGAGATACTTGGAAGAGTGGTGTCCACCTTAGAAGATTTGATTCGCCTGGTGTACGGGGACATCAATAGGATACCGCACCAAGATAATTCTTGGGTGTGAGAACGAGCCATTTTAACACCCAGCAACGACCAAGCTTCAGCGATCAATGAATGCATTCTCGCGGAAATTGAGGGAAATGAAGTGATCTACACTTCAATAAACACTGTTGTCGACCAAGATGACGCCACACATTACCCCGTAGAATTTCTCAATTCCCGCAGTGCAAGTGGACTACCAGCGCACACCATTAAGCTAAAGGTCAGTGTCCCAATTATGCTTCTTCGGAATCTCACTCCGTCGAAACTGTGCAATGGGGAAATATCATAGAGGCGGAAATTCTAACGGGTTCTGGTGTCGGTGAGACAGTGTTTATACCACGTATACAACTGATTCCCCACAATTACCCCTTTCAATTCAAGCGCGTGCAGTTTCATGTGAGCGTGTGCTTCGCCATGACAATAAATAAGTCGCAGCGGCAGACACTGAAGGCTGCGGGTGTCGACCTCAGGACGAGCTGCTTCTCACACGGACAACTGTACGTCGCTTGCTCCCGCGTCACCAGTCCTGACTCGCTGTACATATTGAATGAGACCGAGGGAAAAACAACGAACGTTGTTTATACAGAAGTGTTACAGTAAATTATAACAGTTCTGTTATTCGACGTCTCCTAAATTTCCTTATTAACCTGACGTCTCTTACTAGTAAATTAACTACATAACTTTAAAATTTTGAGTTTACTAAGCCAAATAGTTTTTAGAGGGATCTAAGCTATAGTATAGTATGGGACGCATCTTTTGAGTGTTTCTGTAAATCAACAAACTATCACTAACTATTATTAAAATTAAAATAGAATTTAAAAAATACTTATACGATACTTGGGCAAAGCCACGGGTACAGCTATAATTTATAAAGATATTTTTTTTAAGTTATGTGCAATATTATTGTTAATTCAGTGTACCCTTGGTCTCCACTGCGGAATTACGGGCAAAAAATATTCCACGTGAAGAGCATTTTCTGCTGTGAGAATAAATTTGAAGATCTGGAACACCTGTTGTGGAGCTCCAAAGCCCAGCGACACTATAACATATATAGGAATGACGTCTTAGCAAAAGTTGTTTAGTCTGATGGGCATTCCTGTTGATTTACAAAATGAAAGATCTGGAACGTCTTGAATCGTCTCGCGCATCACGCTGTTTTCCCGTTCCCGGGCTTTTAGAATTCGACATCAGACGTTTCAGATCTTCGATTTTGACGACCCCGTTGTCGCTGGCATAAGCAACAGGATCCGCGTACGAAGTCGCGGGCAGAAGCTAGTAATATTATAAACGTGAAAGTTTGTATGGATGGATGGATGTTTGTTACTCTTTCACGCCAAAACTACTGAACGGATTTGGATGAAATATGGCACACACAACCAGGATTAACACATAGGATACTTTTTATCCCGATATTCCCACGGGATCGAAACTTATGCGGGTGAAACCGCGGGATGCAGCTAGTCCTCAATAAATTGATCATATCAAGCAGCACCCTAATTGCGTAACACACGATCAATCGGAATCTGAATCATTTTGAAGCAAATTGCTAATCCATTGCTTCATAAGTTCGAGAAATTTGTCTTCTCAACACGTAAATAACGCAATGAATGTTGTTGAACTGTCAAAATGAAACCGATTCCGATTGATCGTGTGTTACGCAATTAGGGTGCCGGACCTGTAGGAAGATAGGTACAGTCAACAGCAAAAGTAGATGATGAAAATCAGAAATTCAATACTAATGAACGGAGTTCGCGTCAGAACTGTGTGGCGTCGAAGTGATTCAAAAGTATGTGATTGTAAAATGTAAATTATACCAAACATTGAGTACTAGTACAGCCACACAGCTCTGACGCGAACTCCGTTCATTAGTATTGAATTTCTGATTTTGATCTTCTACTTTTGCTATTGACTATACACTAGCTACTCAGTTTTTGTTTTTTTCCCAAGTTTTGCCAATTTTAATTTTGCTTTAGGCTCGCCTTGATCCTCAATAAATTGATCACATCAAGTAGGAAGGTAGGTAGCTATAATTTCTGCGTGAATAAACAGTGTAACCCGCACTGAACGGTTTAATAGCCATTAGTGTAACCGCGTCTGGTAAATAGAATTGTTCACTTAGTTACTACTGTGTTTACATTGAATATTGTGTTAATTAAGTGTGATATCCTACGATCCTATCCATAGATATCAATATAAGAAGGATGTTTATGATCCTATCCTATTTCCTACTTCCTACTAATATTATAAACGCGAAAGTTTGTGAGGATGGGTGGATGGATGTTTGTTACTATTTCACGCAAAAAGCGACTGAATGGATTCGGATGAAATTTGGCACACAGATAGTTTTTTAACCAGGATTAACACATAGGTCACTTTTTATCCCGATATTCCCACGGGATCGAAACTTATGCGGGTGTAACCGCGGGGCGCTGCTAGTAGTCAGTAGTCTGAAATTGCCAAACCGTCTTAAGCAAGCGTGGTGATCAATGGCTGGTATTATTATATTTATTACTTTAATATTTCCTGAAACTCCGACTTTTCGAATAGCAAGTACAGTGGCACAATGCCACAACACAACTTATGCGAGTGAAACCACGGAGCATTGCTAGCCACATAAGCCGATCAATAACGTGGAGACCTAAATTAAAGAAATCACAAAGCTCGTGGATATTCACTTGCAGGGTTCTAGGGAAATAGGTATCTATGTTTTCGCAACTATGTTGGGGTCGACGGTTGTCATGGTATGGGCATGTGTTACGGAGGAATGAGGAAAATGTCGTGAGGAAAGTTTTGAGTATGAATGTCGATGGCTATAAGAGTAGGGGAAGACCAAAGAAACGATGGATGGACTGTGTGAATGATGATATGGTTAGAAAGGGGTGACTGTCGAGATGGCGGCTAATAGAGGAGTAATGAAGAAAAAGACATGTTGTGCCGACCACGAATAAATTAGGATACGGGCAGGAGACTGGTGATGATGTTGGGCTCGGCTTCCAGTCTAACCGGATGCAGCGGAATACCAGTATTTTTCATGGAGTGACTGCCTATCTGACCTCCAGGACATAGTTACTGGGTAATACGATACCCCTTGATAACACTGGTACAGACAGCGGAGGCTTAGTAATAGGTCCTTAATGGCACCATTTGGGTACGGAACCCTAACAAAGACAAGGAAAATAACTACAAAATTAACCAGAAATCAGAGCTAACGTCATAATCAAGGAACCAAAGCAACGCACATACAACGCAACCAGTACCAACAAACATACGGAACATTTAGAAGGTCACACTGAATAAAGAACTAGAATTACGAGGCATTTAAAAATTCAACTTGTCTACCTATTACAGTTCATGTGATACAGCCTGCTGACAGACAGACGGCCGCACGATCGAACAGACAGCGGAGCCTTAGTAATAGGTTGGCTCCATTTGGGTATGGAACCTTAAAAAGTCAAGGAAAATAACTATAAAATTAACTAGAAATCAAAAGGCCAATTCTCGTAATTTAAAACATTTAAAATCTAGTCACAGTCTCATTTCGGCGACAAACAAATGTCAAAAACTTGTCAAATAGTAGGGAAATTATAGGTATTTTTGAAAGATCAAGACTGAGATCAAACTGTGAACGTTCTTAAAATTACGAGAATTGCCCCTCAGAGCTATCGTCATACATAACGTAACCAATCAACCAAAGCTACGCACATGATGCCGCTTTGTATCAACCAGTACCAACAAACATACGGAACATTTAGAAGGTCATACTGCATAAAGAACTACAGTTACGAGCACCGATTCATTTGATCAGCATTTAATGTTTACCAGACATCGGTAATTTGAAAGACCCCCTTTGTATCCAACACAATGCGACCTTGCTTGCCAATCATTATACGAACACTCAAATGAATCAACACGAAATGACCAGCGTATCATGGTCTTGGGTTAAATAGGGAACCATTGTAGAAATTGCATTGAATTTGGCATTTGTTTTTGCAAGTAGCGGTGTTCTTGGGTGTCAAGATAAATTGGGTGTGCTGCAGGTACATAGGTCATTAAAATCTTATAGGGCTATCAAGTGGTTTCGTTTAGTTTTCATTGATCTATTGATATCTAGTTGTTTTCTGTTGGTGTTCGACTAGCTTATGCCTGCGACTTCGTCCGCGTGAAATTTTTTATTTCAATCCTACTAATGTTAAAAACGTGAAAGTTTGTATGGATGGATGGATAGATAGATGTTTGTTACACTTTCAATCAAAAACTACTGAACGGATTTGTATGAAATTTGGCACACAGATGGTTTATAACCAGAATTAATATATAAGATACTTTTTATCCCGATATTGTCAGGAGATCGAAACTTATGCGGGTGAAACCGCGGGGCGCAGCTAGTATATAATATATCCTATGTCATTCGGCAATACTGTAGTTTTACCATTAGTGAAAGAATTTTCGGGATCGGATCAGCAGTTCTGAAGATTACCCCCATTACTTACATACAAACTGAAACAACCTTCTCGTTGAAATAATTAGCATAGATTTACGTGTTACCCGTACTGTTGCTTCTAGTAAAAAAAGGCGAATTCCTTGTGAGAGCTTAGTGAATATATGAAAGACAGCTTTATACTTTAGCAAAATTGGTGTCGTTTGCCATTTTTAACCGATTTAAAAAAGGAGGAGGTTCTCATTTCTAATTTAGGTTTATTTTCCTGTGGTCATTCGCAAGTCATTGACTGACTATATTGAACAGTAGTTAGCTAGCTCACAAAACCATTATATGTAGTACCCATAAGGTATCATAACAAGCTAAAAAGTTTCTAGAATATTGGATTAATTTCTTTCTTAAAAATATTTTGCATAATGGATAAGAAAAAAAAGCACTGGGTTACAAAACTTTGACGGCACGGTTGGCGCAGTGGTTAAGCGATTGACTGCTGCCCTGCGTGTCGCGGGTTCGATTCCCGCGCGGAACAAATATTTGTATGGCTTACAAGTAGTTGTTCCGGGTCTGGCTGTTTGTGTATGTGAGTTTAAATGTTTGTAAATGCACCCATGATACAGGAGAAATTCCTAGTGTGGGGCGACGTTATAATAAAAAAAAAAAAACTTTACCGAAGTACAGCCAGGGAGATTAATTGTTAAGCAAATTGACACCCTAAGTCTATATGCCGCGTTATAATATGAAAGTTGTAATTTCAATATACGGACAATTGAAGTTGATAGTCCATTTTCTTAACAATTTATTTCCCTGACTTTATACAGGTTGTATAAAAAGGTGTAGTCATAGTAATTAAGGGTGTGGTGTTGTAGTAAGGGTGTGGAACAGCCCACCAAACTGAACAACTTTCTCCATAGGACTAACATCGTAATCGCGAAAGAAATTTCAACTGTCCCATACAAAACTTCACCCAGCTCGACCCAAATGTTACTATCAAAATATGCAATGAATCGATGAATAACAATGTTGACAAAGAATCAATATTCATCGGCGACCTTTGTTCCTTCGAAGCGTAGCTCGTTTTATCAGAGTCAACCAGTGTAGTATTGACGGTAAAATTATTATATAATCAACGAATACAAGCCAGACTGGTTTCGTAAATGAATTGCTTTGACCTTTGTGGCTTGTAAACGTCAATATTATAGTATTCATTATCATAGAGTCAATATTATAGTATTGAGATATTTTGGTGTACGTTAATATCACAGAGCGGGAATCGTCTAGAGACGGCAATAAATCTACTTAGTTTTGTCCCAACTATGTTGGGGCCGGCTTCCAAACTAACCGGATGCAGCTGACCTCCACAACCCAGTTACTGGGTAACACGATACCCCTTGGTAAGACTGGTTGTCAGACTTTTCGGCTTCTGACTGATCTGAAAGATGTAGGAATGATAGCTGGTCACAATGGTTTAAGTGCTTTCCGAGGCACGGAGGGGTCTCGATATCTATTGGATGGCCACCCATCCACGAACCGACCGCGGCAAGTTTGGCTAAACTTTCGACCAACCCGTGCGGCTGTCATCATTTAGTCACGAGCTCCTCGGCTAGAGACGGCAGTATCTAATGATAAATTTCGTGGCTCCGAAAGTGCATTGTCATAGCGGTCAGTTTCTATACGTCACTTGTGTCGTAATGCGAGTAAACGGTGACACGCTTGGTTTGTATGGAAAGTGTTGACAATGCCGCCATTAACAGACAGCGGCCATCGAGGCGTCTCGTTTTTTTTATATGGGTCATCTCGCAGGTCTACCTAAGAGGTAGTTGGCTGCTTAACAGGCAGGGTAATTGCCTAACACACTATTAGTAGCAAAGGCTTTTATTTTGACAGTTCAACAACGTTAATTTCGTTATTTACGTTGTTGAGCAAATTAATTTTTCGAACATAAAATCCACTAGCTGCGTCCCGCCGTTTCACCCGCATAAGTTTCGATCCCGTGGGAATATCTGGATAAAAAGTATCCTATATGTTAATTCTGGTTATAAAACATCTGTGTGCCAAATTCCATCCAAATCCGTTCAGTAGTTTTTGCGTGAAAGAGTAACAAACGTCCATCCATACAAACTTTCACGTTTATAATATTAGTAGGATGGATTAGCATTATCCTTCAAAACGATACAGTTTGAGATTGATAGTGTGGTTCGCAATTAGGGGTGCTTGTTTATCTGTGGTTGCCTTAATAAATTAAGGCCTCCAGGCAGGGCTTAAAAACTTAAAAACTATGCGACAAGGCAACCCCTGAGGGGTACGGACGTTGGCTTAGGGCGTCGCTGGGGGTGGCCAGCCAGGGACAGGCTGGATCGGATTATTTTGGGAACCGAAGCGTCTCCGTGCTCTATGGTCAATATAAATAGTACCGTAGTAGTGTTGAGTTTACAGTCACGGCAGTGATGGTAGGTTTTGTGTTATGTCAATTTACTACCACTAAATTCTGTTTGTGAAACTAATAGAGTAATTAGTAGATGGTTTGGAGGTTAACGGGGTTGCTTTTTTAGAGGTAAGTTTAAAATAAATCAGTAGGCATAAAGGTCTGCGGTCTAGTCGGCCTGTCGGGGGAGCGGTGAATGCTTATGCGAATCCCGCGCCCCCGGCTATAGGCAGAGGTAGAAGAAAGCGGTGGTTTTAGCTGGTAAGACCCTGTGTCTTTTAGCTGGTAAGAGTCTGACATCTGTCCGACCCTCTGTTATCCCCACGATGGAGGAAGTCCAAGAGGATTTTAAACGCGCACGACGAACACTGGAATTACAAAACACATCACACATCATATCACACTGGAACACATCATGCTGAGATAGGAGACTTTTGGCCTCGTATAGGACTTTCTGTTTCATTTTTCCTTTTGTTACTTTTTTATAGTATAATTTGTTTTATTTTTATTTTTAAGTGTGTTTAGTTTATGATCCTGTACGAGTTGCAATAAACACTTTATTTCTTTCTTTCTTTCAATAAGCATGTGTAGTAAAAGCATAATCTACCCATAATGTTCCCACTTCTGGGACACAGAGACACCTCCTCTCTATGACAGTGGTCTGTAATCCACCACGTAGGCCCTGTTCGGGTTGGTTGATGAGATTATGTCTTGAAATTTTTGTTCTACGACATACCATGCCTTATTTTCTATGACACAATGAACAAAACCGCGTGAAATGAATTCGGAATTGGCGTGATTAGCTAAGGAATGGTTTCGAAGTAAAGAATCGTTAAGTGGTCAGGGCCCCGTTTTCTCACGATGTTTTCCTTCTCCGTTGTAAGTAAGTATATATAATCGTCTCAGACGTAGGGCAGCAAGAAGGGTTATCAATGTTTATTCTTTATCTAAATTATGAGGGGCATTAACCCTTCTTTGGGACACTAATTACTAATCAATGCAGGCCATTATAAATCATTACATTGATTGTAGCATCGTTTGTAAAATATCCTATACTTAAAAGTGACGTACAAATATTTCAAAGACAGTCCATTGTCGAAATGGACATATGTAGTACGGTCAGCGACAAAAGTTGATTAAAACTGCTACTTTTACACATCATCTCTAAAGAGACAAAAAATATTCGATACATTATTAGTTTACACATAAATCCCTCGTTTCAGCATAAACCTCATCTATCGTTTTCCGTCAGGCGTTTTCGAGGTCAAGCGCAGGCCCATTCAGCATTTTTTTTTTTTTTATAAATAAAAACATTGTATTTTCGCATATCGTATAATAGCTAAGAACAATTTTTTTTTCTTAACTTCCAATTTTAATTAAATATTTAGCTCAATAATTAAGATAAAAAAAACTGATGTGTGTATGTATTTTATTCTAGGTGCATCGTCTTCACATATAATTATAGATAATTAATGGTATTATATTCTAAATGGACTCGGCCAAATTCTGGGCCGAGTCCATTTAGATTGCTATCGACACGCTGAAAAGAAGAATGTGTACAAATCCTTGTAAAACATTTTAAAAGAGTAACGGTGGAGATTCTTGCCCATTCTTCTCCATAAGAAACCTTTTGGAAAGGGCGACTAGAATGAATTCTATTTTTTCTAAATTTTGACGTTTAAAAGTGCCTAGTGTATTAAACGACTTTAGTCGCTGACTGTAACCTTACTTAATCATTCAGACAGTGACCCACCTTCCATCATGCGCCGCATGCCCTGTAACGTGTGCACTTGATGACCCTTTAGCGGTATCTCAACGCCACATGCGAACAATACGTCATACTGACGTCACGCAAAATCCTGCATCTCGCAAGCAGGGTTTAACGCGCAATTAGCATATATACAAACTTCTCAACATCAATCGTTGGGCAGTTGCTCGCCAGACACAACACCCGTCTGGTCGGAGGATCCTCCCTTTTCTATAGAGTATGAGTGAACTTTACACCCTGTTCCTCATACTTCTAAAACCCTATGACTGCTTCAGCGTGTGCAGTTCGCGTAGCTGAATTTTGGGCCAACCATATTATATGGTTATTTGTGTTGTTGTTTTTCTATCTGGAATTTCTCAGTAACAGCCACGAATCTGGATTTGTGCCTGGTTGATGCCAATAGGCCTCCATGGAACTTAAACATAACTGGCGAATTTTGGGTGTATCATAAGTACACCTCTGCCCAACCTGTCGGGGAAACAAGGCGTGATGTTATGATTATGATGTTATGCATATTATGAACTTTTTGCCATCGATACGCTAAGAATAAGAAAGACCTATTGTAGTCCTTTCACAGTTACTTTACCTTTGGCCAATCCAATAGCAACCTTGAACTAACTACAATAAAGATCACTTTGATTTTGACAGACTTGTCAATGGTAGCCAAACCAAACGCAACCTTATAGCAATGATTATAAAGATCACATTGATTTTGACAGTGATGCTAAATCAGAAGTAAAACATAGTTGAAAGGATTGTAAAGCTAATTCTATATGTATTGATTGTTTTTTTTTTTACAATTCTTCATTAACTTGGTGGATTAGGTTCGGTCTCGTGAGAGGTAGCGAAGCTCCTTCCATGTTCAGATAGAACCACCGGGGTAGTTTTAGTGAGGTAAAAATCCCACACTCCCTGGCAGTCCCTGGTCTTATTCCAAAGCCCGGACGGCTTTTAAAGGTTTCACCCCGAAAACGAAAACAACACAAAAACAATGGTTTAATGAAGACGACAAACTCTCATACAATCCATTACTTACTTTAAAAAAATGTGTATCTAAAGTACTAAAGTTTTAATTACTCAGCTAGTTTACAATCTGGTTCACAATTAGTTGCTAGTCCCTGTCCCCCTTGGGTACAATGGAGCTGAATATAGGATTATACGGGGAAATTGTCCAGTAATAAACAACTGTGCTTTAATAACTGTTTCTGCAATTACCAACTAGCTTAGAGATGATGATATTAGTATGTGAAACTTTGTTATTACCTGTTTCCTCTTTGGCATTTGTTAATCATGGCTATTTGTTTAGCAATAACAGTTTTGAATCTTGATGGGTTTGAAAGGTAAATGGTATTATCGCGATAATACATACAGATTTCCCAGAATAAGGATGTGCTTCGGAAGTCATCGTCTGACTTTGGCAATACGATTGCGCGTTAATGGGGTCTATTATAGAGCTGCTACAATCATGGAGTTACTTACGAAATTAGCACCACCAAAATTAGACATCAACAACTATATGCAATTTCAAAAACAGTGACAATAGACGAGGTGCGACCGGAGTAGATAACCCAACAGCGAGAAAGCTTCATAGAAATGCGCAATTAGAGTGCTCTATGGAGGTTTACTCCGTCGCGTGACTTTCGTACTTATTCGGAAACACGAAGATTATCGACGATCTGGACTCTTTCAATAAGAACTGGTCCCTGGTAGCTTTGAACAGAGAGAAGAGGAAAGAGAGTAGGGAGGCCTTTGCCCTGCACTGGGACATCAAATCAAATCAAATCAAATCAAATCACTTTTATTTGTTAACAAAGGTAAAGAAATACAGATCTTGAGTCACATCACAGGCTGATAATAAGAATAACCACACCGGCGTATATCTACGTTGACGTCGTGGTGGGGCTTGTGCACTCCGAACTGTAGGCTTGTGCCGAAAGAGTTTACTTTGCCGGAGCGGGTCTAGGGTGAGGAGCCAGACCAAGAGTGATACAGAAACCCGCAGGGCAGCATGTGGCGACCCTATATCCCGGGAGAAGTCTTGTCCCTCACTTCTGGCTTGCCTTAATTGGCCGGCTGGAGTGAACAATGACGAGAAACAGAGCTCCCACCTCATTCTTGCCTTTTTTGGCTGGCTTGAGTGGAGATTCGCAAGAGCAAACGTGCTCGGAGGAAGGAAGTATTTCAGTAAGATGCTGGTAGGGATCTTGACCGTACTTCCGGGATTATCCTGATAGCCGTGGAATACCTCTTCACTCCTCATAAGCACCTCAGGACATGTTGCCCTCTTGTCGCTACGACACAATGTGCTAGCGACCGTTTTGAGGGGCCCATTATTGAGTGTGCAAGTCACCCCCTGCCATTTTATCTGTGAATATTATACTATTATTGGTCAAGCAGGGGACATAGACCTTCTATAGTTCAAGGTAAGCGATCCACTATAGCCACCCACACCCACAGCCCAGTATATTTTGTT
Organism: Apamea epomidion; assembly: GCA_947507525.1. NCBI lineage: Eukaryota > Metazoa > Arthropoda > Insecta > Lepidoptera > Noctuidae > Apamea > Apamea epomidion. The sequence continues at coordinate 6,213,665 of OX382238.1, read as the reverse complement.
GCCTTGTTCTGCAATAGTCCTGCACCAACCGGGGGTTGTGCTTGGGTGCACTTGCTTGGTGCATACAGGGATAACTGTCGGTTGGTGCCTTCTCATCATTTAAAATGGTCTAAAGGGCCTCTGCTAGTTAGCTTCGGCCCCTGGTACGCCTTTCAAAGGTCCGGGATCCCATGGTCCCGAGATATGTCAAAGACAAAATAAAAATAATAATAATAGCTCCTGTGGTTGAACTGTACATACATACTAATCTACTGGTCATGTTCATATTACGAAGTCTTATTAACGGCTCTCGAGACAACTCATCTTCAATTGAAAATGCGGTACTATTATGAATTAAATATTCGTTTTTACCGTACACGTAGGTAGTGTAGATACATTTTATCCTTCCCCATTGAGATTTACTTAGTTTAAACGTTTAGTCCATGTGGTTTTGATGCTCGTTAGCAGGAGGATGATGAGCATGAAAACCTTGTTGCACTTGATCGATTTGCAGCTTTAAAATTAGTCTATCATATGTTTCTAGATCCAATAAAAAAAAAAGTTAAAGGTGAAGTTTAGTTTTCCAACAAATAAATAGAAATCCAATACGCTTTTATAAACACGTCACATTGATTTATTTTTCTATTTCATAAAAACATTCCAAGCTTGACCGATGTGTTATTTGGGGCTCAGTTCAGTTTAACAGTGATTGAAAAATAAACAATACATTTGTTGAAGTTCATTTTTTTATAGTTTTTAGCACACTATTTTTCAAACCATCGATCACGTTTTTTGGTTTAGAGAAAAGGATATTGTTACTCACTTTTGCTCGCGGCTTCGGCCAAATGTCATTTATACTAATTAATTTTTTTAATTTATATAAACTAAAGTAATTGGTTACAATCTAGCCCAATAGACTAATAAGCAATATAACTCTAACTTAATATTTTACGAGATAGATTATGTTATAATTATAACTAAGAATAGTGTCAATTGGCACTTTTACACAGTTTCGTAGCAATTTCTTAGGGTCTGACATTAATTGAAAAAAAGACTTAGTTCATATAGAGCGGTGCTATACATGTAAAACATTGTGTTACATGTATAGCACCACACTAACACAATTCACTATTTATACACTACACTAACTCAAATGGTTTAGTTCTCTTGCATAACACACTATCAGTAGGCAAGGCTTTCATTTTGACAGTTCAACAACATTCATTGCGTTATTTACGTTGCTGAACAGATAAATTTTTCGAACATATGAAGCAATGGATTAACAATGTCCTTCAAAATGATTCAGATTGTGTTTGTTAGTGTGTTACGAAATTGGGGTGCAGGTCATGGTCAAAATCAGAGTGTCAAATTAAATTTAAATCCTATCTGCCATTAAGGTGTGAAAAGGTGACAGACAAACAGATCTACTTGCGCTTTTTAAATGTTTGTATGGATGCATGCAGTAGATTATAATATTGTAGGAAGTAGGTGGGCGCTGTAAAGGAAGATAAATGATCATGATCACCTAGTACCTACTATATTAGACCTATCTTGTACGGTCTAATTCATATAAGTGATCATATACACGAGCGACACGCGTCCGTGGCAACGAGGCCACTGCAGCTGCCGACTCGCGTCGACGGCTGAAGTTGCGTCATTGCCGCGTGCCGCTCTTCTGCATGAGCACTAAGGCAGCAGGATCACACTAGTGGTCCTTAAAAATATCCTTTAGTTCACAAAGCTAAGTTCAAGGTAGCTCTGTCTAGAATTTTCTTTATTTTGGGGTCGGCTAAGCTGAATACCAGAGGGGCAATTCTCGTAATTTTAAGAACGTTCACAGTCTGAGGGGCAATTCTCGTAATTTTAAGACAGTTTACAGTCTGATCTCAGTCTCAATCTGTCAAAAATACCTCAAATTTCCCTACATTTTGACAAGTTTGTCGCCGAGATGACACTGCGACTAGATTTTGAACGTTTTAAATTACGAGAATTGGCCTTCTGTATTTTACATGAAATGACATCCTATCTGACTTCAACAATCCAGTTACTGGATATCACGATACCACTTGACACGACTCGTTGTCAGACTTTCAGGCTTCTGTCAACCAGTGGCGACTGTCAAAGATCTATAAAGTAATGGATGGTCGCCAATGGCCACCCATCATTCTACCGACGGTATACGTCACTTAACCTTACCTGTTATTACTTAGCCCTTAAAATATACTGCCATCCTAGAGACAGGTGTTTGTAGTAAACATATGAGATATTGATTTATTGTTACATTGCTTTAGTTTCCACGTCAGCTGGGACTAAGATAGTTTACTCCCTAAATTGAGTTAGTTATTACAGGGTAGCATGGGGTAACATTGATAAGGTGGCATCAATAGATGGATTAATCGAAATCAAGTGATAACAGCAACGTAGACGAGATCTAGAATAAAAACCTAGCAATGCGAATATTTTTGATTTGGGGGCTATTAACAGGCGACTTACAATAAAACCGACGGATCACAGGCGACACTCCGACCATTTTACATGTTTCTTTGAAAGATTTTCTGCTTTATTAAATTATTTGATTTTATTCTGATCTAGTCTGATGCAATATTGTGAAATTTGATTTTATTTAATATTGATTTTGACTGCATTTTTTTTGGTTTAATTGCTGCAAAATGTCTAAATGACAATTTTTCATGAAAGTTTTCGTGAGGAGTTGTCAATTTTGACATTTTTCTGCAAATGAGTATTATCTCAGTTATATGTTAAATGTGGCCCAGAAAAGCATACCACAAAAAGAATGAGAAGTATTCTACCCAGTGAGTCAGCAGTGATAACGAAACGAAGCTGTCCATTGTTTAATGACCAAACTTCTGTGAACTTATCCACAAATCCATCTTTTAGTAGCTGAAGAAGGCATGGTTAGTTTAAGGACATAGAAGCTGAATATAGAAGTATCTACCCAACACTTCAAGGGTCTAGAGAAAGTGTAATTTTATTAACGATAACGAAAATGGTAAAGTCAAAAATGTTTGTTACTGACATAAGCTTTCGATAAGCTTATCTGAATCGTGTTGGAAAGCGCTGTAGAAATTCGAAGCGCTTTGAAAGCGATTGCCACTCGTCTCGGCCCTCTGGAAGGACGACTTAAATCGATACGATGACAAAAAAATACTGCCGTCTTCTTGTTAGCGTATTGATGGCAATCTAAATGAAGTCGGCCCAGAATTCGGCTACGTGTTTGGCGCCATCACTAGCTTCCATCAGTTCCTGTAACGTGTAGCTGACAGAACATGTAAGACATGATAATAGCAGTTAATATTTTTGTTTGTATATCTATATATATATGTATATTCACTCTACTCCTGTGCATTTATCATGTTGACACATGTATACACTTACACTTACACACAGAGACACCCCCACACACACACACACTCACCCTCTCATCCTCACACACACAAAAAATTGTTAGTAATTTAAGTTTAGTTTACCTTAATTTCTTATTTCTCTTTGATTTGTAATGGTCCTAAACTCTTGCTTCTTGCTTATTTAGGTTATCTAGTATATTGTTTCTGAGGGGAAACGGCGCTTTTTAGCTGAGATACAGGCTCACGCCTAGTTCAGCTGCGGATGCTCATTCTCTTATTTATACTTAAACTGTAAGCCTAATATTTGTAAGAATGTACTGTACCTACCCACTGTTTTTGAGTAAATAAATATTATTATTATTATGTCGTTTATTTATTTAGTCGTCTTATTTTAATACATTTTTAAATATTAGTATGATTAAATAAAAAAATTAAAAAAAACATTTAAAAATATAAAAAAATAGTGATACACCGGTGTCGGGAGCAGGGTCCAAGCTACCGGTGGTTAGGGCTCCAGAGATAGAAACCTCCTCACAATGCGAGCCGTATCGAGGAGTACTGCCTTCTGAATCAGGCCCTTGATCCAACCGCCTAACGAGAGCCTCGATAGATGTTGATCGAGGCTTTCGGCCATCCGGCCATTGGCCGATACGACAATCGGCACAATGACAGTTGAGCTCACATTCCACATGTCAACAACCTCGCGTGCTAAGTCAAGATATTTCATTTGTTTATCTTTCTCAGCTTTCACGAGGTTCCCGTCATGTGGAATGGTAACATCAATAATCATTGCGCGGCGCACTAATCGATCTATCACCACTATATCAGGTTTGTTGGCGAAAACAGTCCTGTCAGTGATGATAGACCGATCCCAGTACAACGTGACATGGTCATTTTCGAGAACTGGGTCGGGCACATACTTGTAATACGGTACCTCAGAGGCGACAAGTTTATATTTCAAAGCAAGTTGCTGGTGAATAATCCTGGCTACTTGGTTATGCCTGTGCAAGTACTCGCTGTTAGCCAGACGAGAACAACCAGAGATAATAAATAGGTCTGATGGATTCACCCGGACGGTGGCATGCCCGACACACGTCAGCCGTCCCGTCCTTCATAATATGTCTCCGGTAGTTATTCGTCAAGATAACTTCGTCCATAATTGCACAGACAAAACCTTCAGTTTCCCCGAAGAGGTCACTGAAACGCAGCCAGGATACGGACGCTAAGAAATCTACACCGGGCTCATGAAGAGCCCGATAGAAGCGCCCGTGAAGCTCCTTGCTTTGCCATACTTCTTGCGGTCATCGGTAGTAAGTACTACAGGTTTGCGCCAGTTCTCTTTCGCCATGGAGAGCGAGGTGAGCCCCTTGTCCATTGCGACCACATGACGGTGCATACCCACTTCGGCTTTTAAAAAATATTCCCTGAGACTGCACTACACTTATTATTATTATTTATTTATTTATTTATTTAAACTTTTCGCACAAAAAGGTACAAAGGCGGATTATTATTATAATAAGTGTCGTAGTTAGAGGTCTGAAATTGCCTGATCGTCTTATAGACCTGAATCTCCTCTGGTACTACACCAAAGTACTATAAATAATGTACTTTCATAGAAAGTTGGAGACCTAACTTATGGCCCTCCCTGTTTAATGATAGTTAGTCAAAAAGTACTTACACAAGTTTTAGCATTAGGTAAATAAGATTTATGTGTCGTTTCTCAGCTACGTGTAAATAATCCTTCGAAATTATCCAACTTTAGTAGCAGTTAATGTTTAGTAATTTGCAGAAAACTCTCTTTAATTTATAATCAAAAACTTTTTAGATGGACTTGTAAAGAAACGAGATAGAATAGCTGAAGGTTAATTGCTTCAAAACAATCACGGACGCCGTTCATCAACAGGCTTCTTTCTTATTCATAATTTGTATCAAACAAGTTTGTATGAAGATATGAAAAATGACACAGGAACTTCCTGACTGATGAAGTCTTTTGTGGGCTATACTCCCGGGCCCAGGGGCTGAGGGGCCCAGAAACTAGAGTCACAATTTTTGATCGTTGATTGAAGTGTATTCAGCCTATAATGTTCCCATTTCCGGGAACACAGCCCCAGTGAGGGTAGGTAGATGCCACATGTCTTCGATGTTTTTGTTCTAGGACATGCCGGTTTCCTCACGATGTTTTCCTTCACCGTTTTGAGGATAAATTAGACGGCGAAATTTATACAAGAAAAAAATAATTTCGCGGGCTACCTTGGCGCTTTTATCTTAAGGTGCCTGGTAACACTAATTGCGACGTTTCGTTTTTCTCTTTAATCGTAGCAGTTTAAGAATATGGAAAAGATTGTTCAGGATACACTCTATGCTGTGGTTGTTGTGATGGCGCTCCTAACGTTCACTGTGTAAATAGGAGACTCAAGTTGAGAAAAGTTTCAGACAACATCATGCAATATGATATAAAAAGTTTCATCTAAGTAAAAGCACACATTCCTGTATTGCCCGCAGGATCGATTCATATGTAACTTACTTAGTCCAGCGTTTTTTTAGTCATGTTGATGAACCTTGGGCAGATCACATACTATAACGCGGCAAGTAACGGGGCGCAGGAAACACACCCCCGCGCGTGATTTTTTACATTTTAAGAAAAAGGGTTTCCGTGCGGGGAATTTGGGTCCATTTCCCGCGCCACATTGCGTGGCGCGTTTAAGTGTGTGATCCGCCTTACCACTTAAGTAGTACCTACTCTTATGAAATGATGCAGCATCCATCAATGATGTATTTAAAAAATATGCATGATGCAAACACAGCCAGGCAGCCACAAACGTGAAATCCTCATAATTTTGAAAACTTTACTGTTCTGTTTTTATAGCACTCTATTAAAGTAGTACGTATTAGTGCGTTAGTTAGTTTTTAGTGTAATTTGTATTTATAGTATTTTTAAGTTATATTAAGTTATTTTTATGTTACATTATTAATTGTATGTGTTTATATGGACCTTGATGCCTGAAATAAATGGATAAATACAAATATACTTTAAAGAATATATATATATATATTTCACGAACATAGAACGCCAAAAAAACAGGTTGGCGTTCAGTGCAGCGCCTGAATATTTAAATAAATAGAATCGTCAATTACAAAAACTGCTGCTAGTCGTTTATTACGCATATGTTAGATATTTCATTTTGATATAATTGTAGTATTGGAATGTTGTTTGTGGGATAATGGCATCTGTCACATTTACGAAGCTTGGGACCAACGTAGAACTACTTAATTTGACTAGATTTTATGTTGACAAAAAACAACAGTCTTAACTTGTAAAAAAACACTTAAATGATTAAGTAATATTTGATTATATTTGTAGTATACTTATCTTAGATTTTATATTACTATTTTAATATAATAGGTTGTTTCAAATTATTGGCACAATACTGTCAGTTGATGTTGATATACTTTTTGATGATGTCTAAGAATTAAGAATCAACTCTTATTAAATTGATTAATGCCTTATAATGTTTTAAAAGGGTTTCACTACATACGATTTGGTTATTATTACCTGTGTATAGAAGATATTAAGCCAAAATATATGATGATCTGTGATTGGTTAAAAAGGCGGTATATGTTTGACGTAGGAGACGTCGGTAGTGTATAAAAAGGACTGTAACGACGTTATCAAGGCAGTTGCTTGGTAGATGTTCAGTTGGTTAGTTCTAGTGCCGTTATTATGTGGAATAGATCGACCAGATGTCACGTAAGTTAAGTAATTTGATATTATACCTCAATGATTGCTTATTATGACTATGTTGTTCTGTAAGTCATATTATGGGCGATATTCCTAGCTATTGTTGTTATGTTGCTATTATTTTGAATTCTAGATAGATTAATTGTTTTTAAAAATAACGACAATTTATGACAACGTAAGAAATGTATTGATAGAATAATTTAATACTGTTTCATAGAGTTTCTTGTCCTTCTTCTCCATGATAACCTAGTTGTACGAACGGACGACTAGTTTTTTGATTAATTACTGACAAGCCTAAATTAAAATAAATGCTTAGCCTTGTCTATCTGTGCTTTACTTCATAAAACCCTTTCCCTACAAACCATATTCAATAATAACCTTCACACAGAGTAAATAACTAACTAGTAACAATTCTGATATTCAAAGCTTGTTATTTGGGTAATATATAGGTACATATACTTCTAGTATATAGTAAAAAATCTAACACATTCATAAATAGCAATGTACCACAACCGAAAATGTTAAAACAAAATAGTCATAAAGATTTAAAAAAAAAATGCAAAAGGTAACTGGATTATTTGTTGAATCTCTCATTTCGTAAGACTTAATGCCTTGAATGAACACGTAACTACGAAAAACGCCTCGACGAAGCAAAGAAATTCGAATGAATAATCTGTCTTTTGGGTGCAGTTGTGGCCCAGTAACACTGACCGCGATTTACGAGTTGTAGATCGTGGGTTCAAACATCAGCAGGCATTTTCATCATCAACATCATCAGCCTATAGCAGTCCACTGCTGGACATAGGCCTCTTCTATTGCACGCCATTCAACTCGATTTTCGGTAACTCTCATTCAGCTGCTACCAGCCATCCTGTGAAGATCATCGCTCCTCCTAGCCTGAGGGCGTCCCACGTTACGTTTACCGTTTACCAAGCAGGCACTTTACTTTGTGTAAATTAATTCATCACTACTGCTCTCAAAACAGTGAAGGAAAACGGCACGATTAAACCCGCATTTCCTAGAACCAAAAATTCGAAGACATGTGACATTCACCGACCGGCACTGGGCCCGCGTGAAGGATTGTGGCTCACTCCCTTTCACAGAATGAGGAGACCTGTGTCCCAGCAGTGGGAACGTTATGGGCAGATTATGTTTGTATATGTAATCTAACTTGTTACAGTGTCAGTTAAAACAGTATTCATTCACCTACTGAAATAAAAATATAGAGCAATACTAGCTGCGCCCCGCGGTTTCACCCGCATAAGTTTCGATTCCGAGGGAATATCAGGATAAAAAGTATCCTATATGTTAATCCTGGTTATAAACCATCTGTGTGCCAAATTTCATCCCAATCCGTTCTGTAGTTTTTGCGTGAAAGAGTAACAAACATCCATCCATCCATCTATCCATTCATCCATACAAACTTTCACGTTTATAATATTAGTAGGATTGACAGTTCGGGTAGCAAACAATACAGTCTGCCCACCGGAAGATTTCCACCGCTGCGAATGGACAGCTGAAATCGCCAATGCGTCGGATTATCAATGGGAACCATCATGACTGTAGCTCTCGATAAGTAAGTTAACATAGCTTATTGAACGACGTTTATTAAAGTTTTTCTGTGTTCTCATTATCAAAAGACCTCTCCCAGATTGTCCCAGATTTTACCATACATAATCCTCATCATCCCCGGACTCCTCCGGGTGATGGCAAAAGGCTCGACCCCTATCACATGGGAACTAAACATAACTGGCGAAATGTGGGTGTAATTATAGGTCCACCTCTATATAACCCTTCGGGAATTACAGCCCTTTTTTTTTTTTTTTTTGTGGATGGGAAATCATCAAATGACTCCTCCCGCTCTGGGTGGAGCAGAAGGGAGTGTCAGACTCTTACTGACTAAAACCCACCCGTGTTCCTTCCTTAGCCCTTTACGTACCAGGGCAGCGGTAACCCTTTCGGACAATCCCGCTACCCCGGCAGGCTTCGGCCCTGTCGGGCCCCGTCAACTACGCTGACATCTCTTTGAGGCGCGCGTGGAACACATACACGCCGTCCGGCACGGGCCTGGTCCTGATCGGACGGAGAGCTACCCATTGCTCTCCGCCCGCAGGCCCGCGCCTACGGTGGCCGGGAGTCGTCACGCGGCTCCCGACGCCCGGAGCGTCTCCCTCGGCGGCTGAGGCGTGAGGATCTTTCCCTCGCCCATCCCGCCACCTCCTTCGCTAGCATGACTGCTTCGCAGAAGGAGGTGACCGCCTCCCACTCCCTCTCGCCCCGGACCATGGCTTGCACCAGGGCCGGGCGCGAGAGGTCGCCGCCGCTGCCGATCGCCTCTACGAGGACACGGCGGTGCTCTGCCCAAGCGGGGCAGACCTCCACCGTATGCTCCACCGTGTCCTCTGGGCGACCCTCGCAGTGGTGACACCCGGGCGTCTCCTCCCGCCTGATGATGTGCAGGAACCTCCCGAAACATCCGTGTCCGGAGAGGACCTGCGTCAGGCGGTAGGTGAGAGCGCCGTGACGCCTCTCTAGCCACTCCTCAAAGAGGGGTCTTATCGCCGCTATCGTGGCGTGCCCTGCGCTGGGTTGCGATAGTCGCGCCTTCCATTCCACCATGAGACCGCGCCGGAGGTCCGTCCGCTCCGCAGCGATTTGCCGCGGGTGCAGAGTTTCCCCCCGACGTAGTGCCTCCGCGCGCCAGTCATACAGGCGCGCGAGGACTATCGCCTCCAGATCCCATGGTGGCAGTCCGGCAAGGAGGCTTGCTGCCTCGCCCGAGATCGTGCGGTACCCCCGGATTAGCCTTACGGCTACCACCTTTTGGGGCGCGTTCAGATAGTGTGCGGCTCGAAGCCGCAGTGAACGCGCCCATACCGGGGCCCCGTATAGGGCCATGGACCGCACGACCCCCGCGTAAAGCCTCCGGCAGGAGGCCTTTGGCCCCCTCAGGTTGGGCAGGAGCCGCTTTAAGGCGGCCCCGGTCCGTTCCAGTTTGGGGGCCAAACGTCGGAAATGCTCGACGAAGTTCCACCGGCTGTCGAGGACGAGACCCAGGTAGGAATTACAGCCCTAATTTTGTGTTAAATTTGTTATCCTCATATTCCGAATCCATAACTCCATACTAATATTATAAATGCGAAAGTATTCCAAGGTTGCCTGGAACAGATCGCAGAAAGCGATAAGGCCGCCCATTGTATATTTTCAGTGTTCGATCAATTTTTCTTTGTTATGTATTTTTGTGGTTTACAGACCCCAGCACATCAAGCTACTACAATCTGTCAAATTTCTTTAATAGATTTTCAACTTTATCCTTAAAGCACTAAGGTTCAGTTTCGGGTAGCTGGACCTGCTGGCGTCTGTACAATAAAGTAACTCTGTCTGTCTGTTCCCTTTTCAATTCACGTTGGATTGCGATGTTTAGCACATAGGTAGAGCATGACTTAGGTCAGAACATGGGATACGTTTTAATCCGGTAGTACGTCCCCGTGGGATAATTTTTGACGTACGCAAAAGCTACCAAACAAAATACCAAATTATGTTTTGGAACGTAAATATAAATCTCCAATTTCGGGTGCAAAGCCGTCATAATGTAGCAACACTAACAAATACGAATTAATACGAGCAGCTCCCGAGTTCTTTACGAGTTGGAATACGTACGCTAATTGCTGATTAGATGTGGGAATTGGGGAAAAGTTGCCAGGTGAAGTATGTAAAATCTGGCATGTGTCGCTTAGGCACGAATTCTCTAGCGGGCGACTGTAGTAAGTATGTATGTTTATTTGTATGTATGTAGGTCATCATCTGCCTAACCTTTTGCCAACTATGTTGGGGCCGGCTTACAATCTAACCGGATGCAGCTGAATACCAGTATTTTACATGGAGCGACTGCCTATCTGACCTCCACAACCCAGTTACTGAGTAATACGATACCCCTTGGAAAGACTGATTGTCAGACTTTCGGGCTTCTGACTACCCGTAACGACTGTCAAAGACCCGCGAATGACAGCCAGGGGCTGCAGTCTCGACGTTCATAGCGATCGCTTGGCGATCGAATTCGGTCGCAAAGTCCTGTCACTCCATACATTACACCTGTCAATCCGGGACTTTGCGACCGAATTCGGTCGTAAAGCGATCGCTATGAATGTCGAGACTGCAGCCCCAGGACTTTTCGAGGCACGTAGGGGTCCCGGTATGTAAAGATGGTCACCCATCCACAGACCAACCGCGACAAGCGTAGTTTAACTTGATCGATAGACCTGTGCGGCTGTTATTATTCATAAATCTAATATTTATGTACACCATAAATATTACATATATGAATGTAGAAATTTTGCACTGCCATTACCCTGCAGTGGGACAGTAACAAGTTGGTATAATAAAATTTTAAGTCAGTTCGGATAATGGCTGTATCGTTAGTCTTACCTATTTGTAGAAACTGAATTTTTACTTAAAACGAAAATTTTACTTGGAAAAATCCCCATGCATATTCAATCACTAATATTTTGTTTGCATAAAATGTTGAAAAATAAAATTATTCATGTTTCGGTTTCCAGAATTGTTAGGGGTAACTACAATATATTTAGAGAAAATAGATTGCAACAGTGATAGAGATGTATAATTTTCAGAAGATTCAAGAGAATATCTAGGTAGTTACGTCACCGCAAACCTTTTAACACAGACGTAAAATTTTTCTACGAGTGTAGGATTTCCTTACGAGATTTTACTTTTAAAGCCCATGAGAAATGGTCCTCTGTCCGAAAATTGCACCGGTATATCTCACTCACCTTTTGGTCCCTAGGTTAAAATAAGCCATCTCACTGCATCTTGTGGGTATCGTTAGGAAAAATATTTCAGATGGGTATCAAGGGCAGAAGCGTGTTCCTATAGAAAATAATGTATCTTACTGATAAATTCAGTATACCAAACCTTGTAGAAACCATAAGAACCCAACCAAACCTCGTAGAAATCATAGACCACCTAAGACCTTGTTTAGTATAATATGTGGAACCATATTTATGAACTTTTAAGTACCACATTTTATGCAAAAATAAAGATATTCGTATTTATATCAATTTCAGTCGATAATTTCCTTACGATGTTTTCCTTCTCCGTAAGTCCCCCAAAGACTGACAAGACGATGCAGCTAGACGAACTTACGAACGCTCCGAAAAAGTTAAGCCAAATCATATAATTACATTCCATTCATTAACTGTAAAAGCTCCACAAACAGCCGAAAACAAAAGAAAAACGGTAACGAAACACATCCGCGAAACGAAGCAGTAGTATGCACCCCGCGTACTAATTTATTCGAGCAATTAGTAGTAGAATGTATTTTTCTCCCTAGAGTGAGCCCGGACCTACAAAATATACATAGTAGAAGATTTTACGTTATGCTCCTACATTATAAATTGGATCTTCCGTTACCTCCTTTGGGGACGACAGAAGCGAAAGCTATGTTCCGCCCATTATTCTAAAGATATGCGAATCTTGGTAACAGAAATGTTTTGATAAGGATGTGAGTTACGAGTGTGCGTATGTAACTGCTTCGAAGACAAAGAAGGAAATCGTTCGGTATTTGTTTATGTTGTTCGTGTTTTAATTTATGGGCCTGCATTGCGTCTGCATTTTGAGTCGGGAGTCGCATTGCCAAAAAATCTTTGTTTTGTACTACGAACATGGCGCGGTGTAATAGTCTGAAAAAAGATCAGACAGGAAGAGATTAAAAAGTTTCTAATTAATGATCCTTAACTAACTTGGGTCCTTCTTTTCTATCAGTAGGTACCTGAGTGGGAGCCACGTTTTTTTAAAAACATGCTTCACGCCTTTTTCCCATGGACAGAACACCATAGGGGTAATTTCAACATGAATGATGTTATCAATATTTTGTAACAATTGTATGATTAAAAAGAGTGTCCGTGGAGTTTCTTCCCCGTTCTTCTCCATAGGTACCTACGCTTTGAAATGGGCAACTAGATTCATCTTTCTTTCTGACTGACCCTTTGATAATTCAAAAGTGCCTTTAATTGAAATAAATACTTTGAGTTTGAGTAATTCCCGTATTTTTAAGAACATTCGCATTCTAATCTCAGTGTCAATCTGTCAAAAATACTTCTATAGGCCGACCGCTTAACTGAGACGCTGCCTGAGGTAGCTGCGCGGTGCGGGAGGGGTGATAGTTGTCACAAGTTGACGAATCACTGTGCTCTCGCATCACGTCACCGTCGACCAACGTCTCAGTTAAGCGGTTGACCTATAATTTCCCTACATTTATGACCAGTTTTTTTTTTTATTGTTTGTCACTGAGATGAGACTGCGACTTGATTTTGAACGTTTTTAATCACGAGAATTGGCCTTCTGGTCCTTATATTCTCTTTTTGCTTTTACATTTTTTTAATTTCAATACAGCGATACGGACGGGTACTTCGACGTCTAAGTGCTCTCTTGTTTTGGTATTTATTAGTATAGTTCATAAGTCATTTAATGTAGTACCTAGGTGTTATGTTTTGTGAATTTCAAAATACTCGTATAATTCTTACTTTGCTTACAGTCGGCAATCTTACAATTCGTCTTCCTCGCATCAAAACAAACAACAGTGAACACCGTTATTTATGCTCAGCCTTCCCGAGAATTTCATGCCCGGGCAAGTTGAGCCTTGTCTTGTAACGATTTCGTGGTACGTAGCCCTGTCTGTCTTGTGGCTGAGGAAGGCGTTTTGTGAGACAGACTGTGTACTGATTCTTGTGAACGGATGCATGCGGATTTGTCGTGTATGTGATGGGGTTCGTTTAGTTTACTTATTTACATAGATATATATGTAAATTAAATAATTGGTCCGAGTGCTCATGGTCTTTTGAAGGAAATTTCAAAACGACTAGTTGACACTTCCCATGCCCGAAGGGCTGGCTTTTACCTTGGCCAGAGGTTAAGCATTGCCATACAACGTGCCATTGTCGCCAGTGTCTTGGGTACATTACCAGTCGACAGTGATGCGGATGAATTTTTCGACGGTATATTTTAGTTTGTAAATAGTTCTAGTTAAGTTAGGATATATTTTATTTTTATTTTAGTACTAGATTTTAAATCAATAACAATTGTTTAACTCCTAATAAATAATAAGCATCATAGATATATAAATAAATATGTCAGTCTAACAAAAGGAAGTTGGAAGTCTCATTTCCTACGAGAAAAGTTTTTTGCTATTTCTGACTTTTCTAGTTTCAAATATACAACAGGATTAATAAAAACATATATGTACACAATAAAACCAATCACGACTGTAAAAAAATGATAACAAATTGGATTAGGTATCTTAGTTATGAGGATACGGAAGCTCTCCTGGTTTATCATGAGTAATATAATCACACACCTTAACGTAATACAACTCACTCTACACCACACACTATACTACACCTCACCACACCACACTAAACCACACCCCACACTACACCACACCACACCACACCTCACTACACTGCACCACACCACACACCACACCGCACATCTCATCAGCTCACACCAAACCACACTACATCTTACACTAGCGGCACACTTAACTAATGCACACCACGCTTCACATGATACATACTCTAGTTATTAGATTAAATAATAACAATATGCTGTAATATTATGTAACTTATATCTAAGATATGGAGGAGCGGAGTCTCCTAACACAGGCATTGTTTGCCTAAAAGGAGGCTCCAAACACAATTAATTGTTTATGAAGCATTTTGTTTAAATAAAGATTATTATAAAAAAAAAAAAAAAAAAAAACATCTAGTTGGGCCGATAGTTTTTTTTATGCTTATAAAAAACAGGATCGCTTGACATTAAAAATTGGTCATATTCTTGCTAGAAACTTTTCTTTCAAAATCTGTGATTGCCGATCCCAATTTCTCAAAAAGTGGAAGACAATCTCCTGAAACCGTTTTCCTGTAGCTACAGCGGTAAAGGCACCTTTATTGGAACGGCTCAAAAAACCACCCTCTATATACATATACTTCGTTTATGATCGAATTGGCTTTGGTGAGCTTTGGTGGAAAGATTTCCAGGTCAGCAAGGATAGTAACGGGGCTGACTTTTCAACTGCCATTCGTTCATATTGATTTATTTAATGGGCCCAAATATAGACATGTGTCGATCAATAACATCTAACTTATAATGTTACTGAAGCAAAAGAGTCAGAAATACATACATTAACTCACCCGTTTCCCGTGGGGTTCAGCAGAAACTACAGCATACATTCAACCATCTAAAGCATATATCTGATGATCTCGCGATCAACAGATTTTGGTTAACAAAGCCATCAATCATATTTAAAAACTAGTTAAATCACTTTTAGTTTTAGCATTGTGATCAAAATTCAACTTTATGCAACAAAATCAATCATCTTTACACTGATATTGAAAACAAAGCCTAAAATACTTGATAATTCAAGTACGAGCTACCACCAACTGAATTTTGTATCAATTGTTGGCATGGGTCATTGCAATTTAAACCATGTGTCAATGATTTTAAAGTCAAATAACCTCCGTTCGTGATTTGCAGCAACAATCTCGAGCATAAGTAATGTTTACGCAAAATTCAAAAACGATTTTCTCCTAAAGTATTGATAGAAATTTTATGGTGGTACAAGCATAAAGATAAGGTTAAGCAACGCTTGCCGAGATCGGTCCGTGGGTGGGTGGCCATTCATAACATATCGAGACCTCTCCGTGACTCGGATAGCTTGTTAAACCGTTGGTGCCGGCTGACATTCGTAGATCTTTGCTAGTCGTTACAGGTAGTCAGAAGCCCGAAAGTCTGACAACCAGTCTTAGCAAGGGGTATCGTATTACCTAGTAAGTGGGTTGTGGAAGTCAGAAAGGCAGTCGCTTCATGTAAAATACTGGTATACAGCTGCATCCGGTTAGACTGGAAGCCGACCCAAACCCAGTTGGGAAAGGGCTTGGCCGATCGATTGAATATTATAAAAAAGGTCTTTTCTCAAAGTTTCAAGCGTTTATTTCACGAGATAATCGATATTTAATTTAGCGTCAATCAATCAACTCATCCTATCGCAGTCCACTGCTGGACATAGGCCTCTCCCAGGGTGCACCACAACACCCTGTCCTCCGCCTTCCGCATTTAGTCTGTCTCAGCTACCTTTTTTTATTTTATTTACCATTTATGTACACACATATATACACAGACAATGAAAAACAGAACAGAAAAATAGGTACAGAGGTGATGCTTATTTCATAAGAAAAGTGACCTTTAAAAAAAAATATTGTGATAGAAGGGCACTTCTTAAAAATAGAGATGTAGTGTGAGAGACAGAGAAAGAGTTATATCTTTCTTCTCTCTCATGTAACGAAAAGTGCATAAACGTGACGCGTCCTTAAAATTTCACTCTCAATTCACGTTTAATTATCGAATCGCTGTCTAAGACGTTTCACTACAAAAAATCTCTGGAGTCTGTTTTTGGTTGGTTTTAACTTGTTGTCGACAGAGTCTCTTTTCGTTTAACTTTGTTGCAGCTGTCTTTATGGTTTGTAATTTATGACCACTAACTCTAGAGTACCTAGCTTTGCTTGACGAGTTTTTCAAGTATAGTGCAGCTAAAGTTAATTTTAGAAAATTATTATATTTTGGCGGCATCAGTAGGATGGTTTTTATTTACTATCATGACTGTTGGTTTATCTATGCACGCATTTGAAGCAAAAAATATGCATCTTGTCTTACAACCAACCTTACATCTAAATATAAGTAGGAACTAGGTACTATTTACATTATTTATGCTAACATTTAAAATAATAATATTATGTACATGTGAAAAAATAAGAACTAGAACAACTTGGTACATTCATCTACAAAAAGAGAAAAAAAAACTTGTTTATTCAGCACAAACAAAACGCACATTCCAAAAAAAAAAATACACGTACTAATACAAAGGAGCCAAAAAGCCTCGTATTCAAAACCTTAAACTTTGAGAATGCAAGGAAGATACTTTATCCAAGACCGACCTAACCGTGATGAAGCTCGTGGACGTGATTAAATATTCAACTTACGAAATTTAAGATACAAAGTAGGTACAAGGCTTAAATTATGTCACCAGAGACTTGAGGGTTATGAAATTATCACCCCTTTCCGTCAGTATTCTCTACATTCTCAACGCTTTTAGCCGAGTCCAGATGGCGGTTTTCATAGTTTGATAGTGCCTTTTGGCCTCGTACAGGACTTTCCATCTTTATTTTTATGTCACTTTTGCTTTATTTTTTATGTTTTAAAGAGTGTGTTTAGTTTAGTTTGTGACATTCCTGTGCGATTCCTAATAAATACTTTATCTTTCTTTCTTTTTCTGATGTTTTGCATGAATGTAGGTAGAGTGTGGTGAATTAGAAGTTATAAAAGAAAAATCTAACACCACAGACGCGTTTTTGGATTGACCAATGATGCTTAAACAAGAAAAGGTAGTGTGAAAATATTATATCTGTCTAAGTACCTAAGGAATCCTATACTCCCGAACCTGAACCACTGAGCCGAATCAAATATATCATCTAGAAAATGTTATACCAATCCCGAAAGGATAAATTACCTAAAGATAGTCTATCTTGAATCCTAGAACGAAAGAAAAACGATTTACCCAATCAATGAGCCCATAACTATGTACCCGGTCAAGATAAAGATTCCCATAAAATCATTACAATATTATAGTAGAAAAGTTTCGTTAGCTTGTTTTATAAGATAACACATAAACACGGCTTACTGGTGATAAGGAAGCTTCCATGTTAGGTCATTGCGTGTTATAGGATATATCCCTCTGATTTATGTTAAGTTTCATTGGTCTTGGCAGCAAACAAGGCTGTTAGTGGTCAAGGTAGAATAAAGAACATCACAGAATGTACGGGCCTCATTAGAAGGTTGAAAGTCACCCAAAGGGCAATGGAGAGGGCTATGCTTGGAGGCTATTTTCCTAAAAAAATCTAATTAGTCCGTCAGTTAGATTATCCAAAATTATTGAACACGTATTTTTTCTGTTGTCAATTATATAAAAAATGATGAAGATATCGCCCGTTAAAGTTCCGCGTGACGTCACTTGCTTGCGACATTTTTGCAAGCAAGTGACGTCACGACCCCCACTCCCAAATTTTGACGCGCTTTATCTTTGTCATTTTTTGTTTGATTAACAAAAGAAAAAATACGTATCCATTATTTTTCGATAATCTAACTGACGGACTAAATATAATTAAGATTTATTTTTTTACCCAGGCAACTACCCTAATATTGGGTCTTAAAGGAAGGAGTCTTCAAACAAGACGGTTGAAATATGTGCCCTAAAATCACATAGCTGAACAATATGATAAGCCACGAATTTAGTTACGTCGTCCGTGACCTTAAAGACATGCGAAAAATCATTCGAGGTTCTCCAACCCCACCTGAACCAATGCCACAGCCTACACACAAAACACGTGCCCAGAATCCAGTAGATAAAAATGAAACATCTCTCCACTGTGTCATAAAAGTAAGTCCCCCTAACTTGAACATACTCGTGCAATATCAACAAAATAATATTGCGCTACGTCAGAACATCAAAAGAATATGAGATTTCTCCATTTGTCATTTCAATTGTAATATAAATAAACATCTGAATCTGCAAAAAGAGGACTACATATATTTGCTGTCTTCAGAATATTTTAGAAGCTTTTAGCTCTAGTGCAGACGGTTTATTTTAATCGGACCGACAACTGCTGGCATTAGTCTTTAGAGAGTTAAGAGTCGATGGCTCTTGCGAAGAGTGGTGGCCCAGTGCTAACGGCCGCGACTTACCACTTGTAGGTCGCAGGTTCGAACCCCGACAGGCGCTTTACTTTGTGTAAATTATTTCATCCCCACTGCTCTCAAAACGATGAAGGAAACAGTCGTTACAGGTGTTCAAAAGACTTGTAAAAGAGCACTACTTGTAGTTGTGATCTTGTTGTCCTAACTGCAATCATCTACAGTCTTCTTTTATTTTTCGTTGCTTGTATATGTATATAGTATGTACGTATTTATGTATCTATAATTTTGGATATGTATAATAAAATTATAATAAATAATAAATATTCCACAACTATCACACAACGCTATCTAGTCCCAAGCTAAGCAGAGCTTGTGTTTTGGGTACTAGACAACTGATAAACATACTTATATATTTCTAAATATATAAATATTATAGATAAATTACACCCAG
This sequence comes from Apamea epomidion, assembly GCA_947507525.1. Classification (NCBI taxonomy): domain Eukaryota; kingdom Metazoa; phylum Arthropoda; class Insecta; order Lepidoptera; family Noctuidae; genus Apamea; species Apamea epomidion. The sequence continues at coordinate 6,194,371 of OX382238.1, read as the reverse complement.
ACACAGAACAAATGATCGTGCTCATTACACAAACATTTGTCCTGGGTGGGAATCGAACCCACGACCTCCGGCATAGCAGTCAGGGTCACTAACCACTAGACCAACAGGCAGGTAGCAGGCAGGCAGGTATTTGTGTATCTATTTTAGTGTATTGAATAATTAATATACACTTACACACATACACACACACTTTGACAGGCCTGTTGGTCTAGTGGTTAGTGACCCTGACTGCTATGCCGGAGGTCGTGGGTTCGATTCCCACCCAGGACAAATGTTTGTGTAATGAGCACGATCATTTGTTCTGTGTCTGGGTGTAATTTATCTATAATATTTATGTATTTAGAAATATATAAGTATGTTTATCAGTTGTCTAGTACCCATAACACAAGCTCTGCTTAGCTTGGGACTAGATGGCGTTGTGTGATAGTTGTGGAATATTTATTATTATTTATTATTATTAATATTTGCACCAGCGACAGTCCCATTTTATGTCAAGAAAAATCACTGTCCATTCTAAGGTTGCCTGGAAGAGATCGCAGTAATGCGATAAGGCCGCCTATTGTATATTTTGTAGTGTTTCTTGTTTTTTTTTGTGCTATGTATTTTTGTGGTGTAAAATAAAGTATATATAAATAAATAAATAAGGAAAACATCGTGAGGAAACCGGCATGTCCTAGAACCAAAAATTCGAAGACATGTCACATCTACCAACCCGAACTAGGCCTGCGTGGTGGATGACGGCCCACTCTTTGTCACTGAGGGGCGATCTGTGTCCCAGCAGTGGGAACATTATAAGCTGATTATGCCCCATTTCGAACCGATCGTGATGATCACGGTAATACTTCTTGTATATTGACATGTTTTTACTCTTGTATTGTATTCATTTGCAGCATCTTATTTCTAGGTCCTAACAACATATCATTTGCCTAGCCTTTTCCCAACTATGTTGTCTAACCTGGACCTGGTGCAGCTGAAGCTAAAGTATTTTACATCGAGCGACTGTCTAACTGATCTTCATAATTTAGTTACTGGGTAAACGATACCCCTTGGTAAGACTGTTTGTCAGACTTTCAGGCTTCTGACGACCCGTAACTCAGTAGTTACGAATCGTCAGAAGCATGAAAGTGTCCCAGACTGCCATTATCTATGAATAACAGCCGGGACCAACGACTTAACGTGCTTTTCTGACAATAGTCACTGCCAATTGGTCAGATAAGTACTAGGACGCTTGCACCGAAGTAGCCTTAATCCAAATTGACGTTCACTTTCACGGATTTGTCGTTCCGTTATTTTATTTGGTCGTGTATGCGCTCACTTAGTGCTTCCCAAGCTTCTGTATGAGTAAATTTTAACCCCCCAAGGAATGCGACGTCGCCTCGCTTGCTCTTTGTTTCGGAACGAGAAACAAATGAATGGCTGAACGTAATTAATAGGTAAAGCCGAGTGCTTAAAAGCGGAGTACGAAAGGTTTCCGAGCTTTTCAATCACAAAACGGGAGGATCTACTCTGAGACAACCGAACCAGATATTCGCTGACAGTACAGTTTGTTTAACAAAGCGCTTTTTATAGTTTTTAGCGAAAAGACCGCCCATTACGTCGCTCCTTGTAAAATTTCTACATTCATATCTGTAATATTTCTTTGGAATAGAATATTCTAAAGAAATTCTTGTACTAAACCTATAAACGTTCTTTACCTAATGCTAAACGTATGATGCAATAGAACCGTTTTACAAAAATGCATATTTACCAAATCCTCAAAGTGTTTGCGGACAAACTAATGTGAGACATTTCTCATTAGTTTGGCCGCAAACACTACTGGCATATTCATTATTCAGTGTATGTTCACGAATACTCATTAATTTTATAATAGCTGTACTGTTTCGTAGGGAATTAAGTATCACGGCTTGTCAAATCTACGATAAAGTTAACGAGACGTCCAACCGCTTAACACATAAGATTATAACAAGTGATGAATAGAACAGACATTTAATTTGTAAATAATATGGGTAATACATACTAGGTGTTATGATTCATTACCCCGTATGGCTGAACCATATTACACCATTCGGCATGCAAACATTTATATTATTAACATTCTCTTATGTTTAACCAAAAGCCAGATCCATCAATCCAGAGGAATTCAGGCAATTCTTTTGCTGTGATAAAAACTCAATCAGCTTTTTGTAAGTACGTTTTATCCATAAAAAAATACGTAGTCTACTCTTAAACAAAACTGTTTTCAAGTCTTTCCAACCACTTGGTAATTTATTGTAAATAATTGGGACCATACAGTAATCACTTCTTCGCACCAATGTAGTTTGAAACGTTAATTTACATAATTATACAAGCTGTTGTTTTGCATCCTCGTCAAATTTCAGGAGGCTGTTATGAAAGACATAAATAATCAAATAAAATTACGATCCCTGGTAAATAATGAATACATACTTGTTTTTTTAAGTTATTTAAGTTTGACAGTATTTCAGAATACACCACTTTCAAAGAACAGAATCGCGTTATGGTATCGTATAAGCGGCCGCGTTTTATGTGTGTGTAAAAGGGCAGTTACACCGTGGTCTCACTCAGGCCGTGTTTTAAAATGCGTGTCCCACATAATTATGCCGATTTCCGAAAATCAGAAAGAAAAAAAAATTACCTGCTTATTTTATTATTGATTCGTGTTGAAAATCAGTAGCATAGTTACCTCCTTGAATTTGACGAGGATGCAAAACTACACCTTGTATATTTACTAGCTGCGCCCCGCGGTTTCACCCGCCTAAGTTTCGATCCCGTGGGAATATCGGGATATATGTTAATTCTGGTTATAAACCATCTGTGTGCCAAATTTCATCAAAATCAGTTTAGTAGTTTTTGCGTGAAAGAGTAACAAACATCCATCCATCCATCCATCCATCCATACAAACTTTCACGTTTATAATATTAGCAGGATATATATTTTATTGTACATCAGAAAATTTATAACAAAAAATACGATGATTACTACAAAACATACAATGGGCGGCCTTATCGCTTTCTGCGATCTCTTCCAGGCAACCTTCGAATGGACAGTGATTGCGTGGATATAAAAAATGGGTTGTCATTGGTGCAAAATAATATATTAGAATAGATAAATTACTAACTACGAAACGATGAATTTACTATTGTCACACCTATTTCTTGGAAATACATCAGCTATATGTTTAAAACGACTTGGATTTTGTTTTACAAACATAGCTACTTTGAAAATATAAATACAAGGAAATGTCAAAATATTATAATAATGTCATAGTTTGTTGTGTAGACTCAATTTTTTTATAGTTTATTCTAAACCAAAAATATATTGTTTTGTACGCCATAAATGGCAAAACATGCAGATCTACCTGTTATTTTAAGACCTCGCACATATTATCTGATGTGTACTCATGTTTTACAATATATATATTCTATTCTATTCTATTGTACTGCCTAAAACAAAGATTGCAACCATCTGTAGTTTAAAATACTGAGTTGTAATTTTTTTTAAGCCTATATTGAATTCCACTGCTAGGCAAAGGCCTTCCCTTTTTCCTTCCAAACCTCCCTGTCTTGAGCTCTGGCCATGTTCGCTCTGCAAACCTCGTTAGATCATCACACCACCTTCGCCGTGGTCTACCTCGACGGCGATGTCCTCCTTCAGGCGTCCAGTTAGTGACGTTCCAGTTAGTATCGCTCCGGGCATTGGCGCGACGTGTCCAGCCCACTCCCACTACAGCATGGCTGTTTTTTCTCCAACATCCGCTACTTGAGCTAATACTTACTTTAAAAAATCCAATAACATAATCTCATGCATGTAAATCTCTTGATTTAGACGTCTCTGTTTTGAAATTGAGTATGTATGAAACGTCAAGTCATAAATTGAATATAAAATATACCGTTTTTAAATAAACGTTTTCATCTTATTTTGTACATACTGCTGAGAATATTTTCGCTTGAACATTTATTCGAGATTTAGATAAAATCTTTATGATTCTGATCACTGATGGCAATTCGTCAAATAATATTCTGTGAACTTCACTGCATCTTTGATCGTTTTTCTCTCTTTGGCATTTAGTTATCAATCGAAGAGATTCGAATTTAATTTGATAGCACTTAAATACTGACTTGAAAGATAAATCAAAGTAATTACCTTTTTGTAAACGATTAAATTGATGTGAAAAGCTTTACAAATGATTGCGTTTTTCATTGATGACATCTTGTAGACGTTTAAATAGACGTTTACAGTTAACTGAATTAAAAGTTATTGATCCTTAGACATTGCGAACCAATTATTTCGGTTTTAGTCAAGTTCGGTTATACAAATTATAAATTAAAGTCGCTTTTCGTGACTATCTGTTTGACCACGTTGTTCTTCAAAACTACACAACGGATTTTTATGCGGATTTCACCATCATTATCTACCTAGCCTTTTCCCAACTATGTTGGGATCGGCTTCTAGTCTAACCGGATGCAGCTGAGTACCAGTATTTTACATGGTACAACTGCCTATCAGACCTCGACAATCCAGTTACTGGGTAAGACGATACCCCTTGGTAAGACTGTTTGTCAGACTTTCGGGCTTCTGACCACCCGTAACGACTGTCAAAGATCTACGAATGACAGCTATACTAAACATAGATGAAACTTAAAATAGTGCTAAGTAAGTTTGTCTTACTGTTTTTCTCTCTCATAAAACTACTATGTTATGTTACACACACCAGTTAATTACTTTGGGAACTCCGTCCTGGGTTTCCAACTAGATCCCAAAGTGCTAAGTCCTCTTTACAGTACAATACAAAGTGAATAAGAACCAGCAAGTAAAGGATTAGGAATTTGTGGATGAAAGTAGACCTTATCAGTATGGATTGGCAATAGCTCAAGTAAGACTAGGATTACCATTTCCAAATTTGAGAGAAAAAAAAAGAAAGAAAATACATTTATTTGCGGCAAACATGACGCATAAAAAGAATAGAAACACAAAAAAAATAACAGGTTGGAGGAAAACATGCGTCACATCTACGCAAAACGGCCATCGCTCAGCATAATGCTAAGACTCTATACGAGACAGAGCCCCAGGGCTGATTTTCAGCGACAGCCGGCGTTGGCGCGATGACGTCAACCAGTGCAGCATACGATTAGATAGAAATAAGAACAACAATCAAAATAAGAATAAAATAGTTACATTACAAAAAGATGGTACATGTTACATTACTTCATGTTAGTCAACAAGAAGTGTCAAACCTCTTTTTATCGTTTTATTCTTCTTTCATCATCAGCATCGTCATTACATCCGAAAGACGTCCACATCTGGACATAGGCATCCCCCAAGCATCGCAACTACGACCGATTTTATTCCCGCATCCAGCGGATTCCTGCGGCGTTCACAAAGTCAACGGTCCACCTTGTGGAAGGCCTTCCAATGCTACGTCTTCCGGTACGCGGTCACCACTCCAGAACTTTTCAGCCCCATCGGCCATCTGTTCTGCGAGCAATGTGCCCATGCCCACATTCTTTTTTATTTTTAAACATTTTACATCTTATTTTGGTTTTGTTCTTTACGTGTCATCACGAAGTAAAATAAATATTTTATGATATTTTTATTATTTGTTTGCACATGACTAATAAAAAACCGTGATAAAAAGCCGAATGTTTGCAAAAAAATCCGGACATTTATGATCTTTGTTATTTCAGTAATCATGTTTATTTTTTTATTTTCTTAAAAATTCCCCTTATGTCTAAAAGTCTGGACAAATGACAAGGCCGCGCAAACTCTCCGAACGGGAGGCCAAAAAGCTGGACATTTCCGGACAAAACCAGATGGATGGTAACCCTACGTAAGACGAATTTGTCTTGAAACTTATAGGCAGACTTAGTTGTAGGTAGAAATGCCTTTTTCGGCATTGTTATAAACTTATGAGTTTATAGAACATTGAAGGTGTTTATTATCCCTATTATAGTGTTATAGAGTCATCAGCTCATAGAGCTGGTGTGTTGCCAGTGATTACCTATGGCACTGAAACGTGGTCGTTCACAATGGGCCTTATTAGAAGGCTTAAATTCACTCAAAGGGCAATCGAGAGGGCTATGCTTGGAGTTTTCCTGCGGTTCTGGAGTGGCGACCGCGTATCGGAAGACATAGCGTTGGAAGGGCTCCCACAAGGTTGACTGGCGACCGTTTAAAGGCCGCAGGAAGCCGCTGGATGCAAGAAGCACAGAACCGGTCGAAGTGGAGGTGTTTGGGGGAGGCCTATGTCCAGCAATGGAAGTCTTTCGGCTGAAATGATGATGATGATGATGACCCATCATTGTTCTAATGTGACAGAAAGATGGAGATATATAAGACAAAGGATCATCCCTTTTCCATAACGCAACTTTCCCAAAAATAGCCCCAACATAGCGCACGATTTTTAAGAAAAGCCAATAATATTATTTTACGTTAAAATGCCTACAAGTTATGACAAGTAACCAGATACTCAGGTAATTATAACAGCCATCAAAGAAGTTGGGTTGCCTATTAATTTTGGCTTTATTTTTAAAATAAGTACTCCGTTACATAAATAGCTATTTATCGAAGCGAAAAAAAAACACATTCAATTTTCTAAGTTTCAATTATATTGAAACCACATACAGCACAAAGCTTAGAGACGAACATTGAAAGGGTATAGAAAAAAAATCATTCACATTACACATACAAAATGAAACTCGCTGGGTGTAATAATGAAATGCCATTTTCGCTACATGTTTATTCTTCTTTGAAGAGAAATGAAAGGTGAAATAGAAGCATATGATAAACTTTTATGTATGTAGACTTTTGTATTCAAATGTAGATATCGAATATTGATTTTATGATAATACTTGCCTTTGGTACGGTCTTTACTGCAGTGTGGAGTTAAGTTTTATTGTGGAAGCAAACTTGAATGCATGTATGACTGACCGGGCTATCTATTCGTCCAAAAATTTGCTACATAATATTATAAATTCTATCTAGTTTATTGTAGTGACTAACACTTTTTTCCATGTTCAAATCCTTGTTTTCAATTGATATTATTTACACTTAAACAAATATCAACTTTGAGCTGTTGTAACGACACTCCCATTTTATGTAAAGAAAAATCACTGTCCATTCTAAGGTTGCCTGGAAGAGATCGCAGTAATGCGATAAGGCCGCCCATTGTATATTTTGTAGTGTTTCATGTTTTTTTTTTGTGCTATGTATTTTTGTGGTGTACAATAAAGTATATATAGATAAATATAAATAAATAAATAATAAATAAATTAAGTTGATTTCAGAATTACTAGTGGGTACTTACCAATAATAAAGCCTTAAAAATGATTGAAGTTGTACCAACATGAACTATGAAACACAGGTTTTAAAGTTATTTTCGATAAACACAACTTTGTTTACATTTTTGGAAGCTGAATTGCAGACGTCGGATAGGTAGATGCGTGTTAAAATTAGCTAGTCATTAACATTGGTAGGGAAGCTTCCTTCCCGAAGAACGCGAGTCGTTCTTAAAGTATCGGAAAATAAATGAAGACAATAATAAATTGATAAATAGTAAAGGCATTTAAATTAAATAGCTTCAATATTATAATAAGACGCTCCTATTACACGTCCTATGAAACAGAGAACCTAAGTACCTAAAATGTTTATGATAAAAATATTCACTTCTAATTGGGCGATAAATAGGTCCGGGCCAAACCTGGTTTGAATAAACCTAGAACAGGCCGGACGCTACTTAACATTCTAATTCCGAACTATCATTACTTGCCCCTGTAATAAAAATAAATAGTTTATTTTTAGGCACTATAATTGTATGGGAAATTTTACTATTGTTGGCTAAATGTACACTTTTTGTAAACGTGTTATTAAAAAATATTATTATTAATCCTAGTATTAAGCTATTGGTCGATGAAGCAAATAATGAAAGGAACTCTCCCTAACTCACTGAAGAGGTACCTCATAGACATGTGCATTCTTCCTACCCTCACCTATGGAGCGCAGACATGGTCACTAACCAATCGTCAAAAGTCAGCGAGCAATGGAGCGCAGTATCCTTGGAGTTAAACTTTCTGATCGTATAAGGAACTCGATACTGCGTTCTAAAACTCAAATTGCCGATGTAGGTCACACGGCTGTCAAGCTAAAATGAAACTGGGCTAGTCACATCTGTCGCATGCCGGAGGAGCTATGGGCTAAAGTAACCACACAATGGGTCCCAAACAGCAGCAAACGACAACGCGGCAGGCCCAGTATGAGATGGCGGGACGAGCTCGACTCTTTCCAAGGATTGGCGTTTAACAGCACTGGATAGGGACAAGTAGAAGGAGGGAGGGGAGGCCTTTGCCCTGCAGTGGGACAGAAATAGCTGAATAAATAATAAATAAATCCAAGTATAGGGTTGTGTGATTATAGCACGTCTCTTCTGCGTGTGCACTTTTTTGTGGGCAGGAGGGCAGTTGATCTATTCTGCATCCAAGCATGGGCCTAGTTACTGACTTTTTGACAGTCGTTACGGATAGTCAGAAGCCCGAAAGTCTGACAATCAGTCTTTCCAAGGAGTATCGTGTTACCCAGAAACTGGGTAGTGGAGGTCAGATAGGCAGTCGCTCCATTTATAATACCTACTGATATTCAACTGGAGCATCCACACTGAATGCCGACCAGAATGATTTATTACAAACATAACATTTTACCGTCATGGATTTCCGCAAAATAACGCCTCATTCCACAACTTATCTTAAACTACATTCATACAGCCAATAGTTTCAGCACAAACCAGCCCAAGTTATGCTTCACAGCCATGCCCTTAATAAGAGGCCCTTTGACTTGGAACACTTGAGCACTGAACGTGTTTAGAATTTGAAACGGCCGGGTGCGGTTACGGAACTGTCATGATTTTGTTACAAGCTGTCACCACCTCTGAACAAATCTAATTTACCTTTGAAACAGTCTTTTGTAACGTTTTGGAATTAATAATGGAATGATGTAATATCAAATTACAACCGATCGACGATCGCTTTTATAAAGAAGGCCAATTCTCGTAATTAAAAACATTCAAAATCTTATCTCAGCTATAAACAATGTCAAGAATTTGTCAAAAATGTAGGGAAATTAGAGGTATTTTTGAAAGATTGAGACAGATCAGATTGTGAACGTTCTTAAAAATACTGGAATTGCCCCTCTAGGTAATAACCTAGAGGGGCAATTCCAGTATTTTTGTCCTAGAAGGTTGTTAGTGTTTTACCAATAGGTAAAACACTAACAACCTTCTAGGACTGTAAAAATAATCTTAGGAGTAGTTTATTTGTACTTAGTTATAAGGAAATGTGAAAACACTATTTGGTAAATAAACGATTTATTATTATTATTATCTCCTTTATTTCATTTAAATACTTACAAATTACATTTTTAAATATTTTTATAAACAAAAAGATAAAAAAAAACATTAAAAAATATAAAAAATAGTAGCCCACCGGTATCGGGACAGGGTCCAAGCCACCGGGCTCCATTATTACTAAGATTATAAACAACCACTTTTGTTCTATGATTTTTTACAAAACATAATACATTTACCAAAAACAATCCTTCAAGATTTCGTTGTTCTATCTAACCCCCGCTCCCCTCTGCTGCATTTTGTACTAGTCATGGCAGTTTGTTTACCTAACTAATGCTTTCTTTTGCTACGCGTAGTTTTTTTGGATTGTAGTATTTTTATTTTTGTATGAAAGTCTGATCTATTAAAATCTGATGAATTATTAAAAGTCTTAGAACAAAAGTTGTTGTTTATGATGGTAGTAATATAGTCAGGGGTTGTTAGTGTTTTACCAATAACCTTGTATAGGACTCGGCCTTAAGTTGCATAATCTAGACTGACTCTAGATTCTGTAGATAGTAACGAAGTTAGTAGTTTTGTTTATGTATTTATTTATTGATTTAGGATCTCCAACAAAAGATGTATTTAGTATTTTATATATATTTTGTATGTACCAGTATTTTACAAGGACCGACTGCCTATCTGACCTCCACAACTTAGTTACTGGGTAAAACGATACCCATTGGTAAGACTGTTTGTCAGATTTTTGAGCTTCTGACGACCCGTAACGACTGTCAAAAGTCCACGTAAGAGGCGTCACGGCGCTCTCACCTACCGCCTGACGCAGGGCCTCTCCGGACACGGATGTTTCGGGAGGTTCCTGCACATCATCAGGCGGGAGGAGACGCCCGGGTGTCACCACTGCGAGGATCGCCCAGAGGACACGGTGGAGCATACGGTGGAGGTCTGCCCCGCTTGGGCAGAGCACCGCCGTGTCCTCGTAGAGGCGATCGGCAGCGGCGGCGACCTCTCGCGCCCGGCCCTGGTGCAAGCCATGGTCCGGGGCGAGAGGGAGTGGGAGGCGGTCACCTCCTTCTGCGAAGCAGTCATGCTAGCGAAGGAGGTGGCGGGATGGGCAAGGGAGAGATCCTCACGCCTCAGCCGCCGAGGGAGACGCTCCGGGCGTCGGGAGCCGCGTGACGACTCCCGGCCACCGTAGGCGCGGGCCTGCGGGCGGAGAGCAATGGGTAGCTCTCCGTCCGATCAGGACCAGGCCCGTGCCGGACGGCGCGTATGTGTTCCACGTGCGCCTCAAAGAGATGTCAGCGTAGATGACGGGGCCCGAGAGGGCCGAAGCCTGCCGGGGTAGCGGGATCGTCCGAAAGGGTTACCGCTGCCCTGGAACATAAAGGGCTAAGGAAGGAACACGGGTGGGTTTTAGTCAGTAAGAGTCTGACACTCCCTTCTGCTCCACCCAGAGCGGGAGGGGTCATTTTATGATTTCCCATCCTGAAAAAAAAAAAAAAAAAAAAAAGACATCTGGACCAACGGCTTAACGTGCTTTCCGAGGCACGGAGTCTTGGTATATGAAGATGGTCACCCATCCATGGTCCAAACGCGGCAAGCATAGCTTAACCTGATCGATCGACTTGTGCGGCTGTTATTTCTTAGCCTCAAGCCCCTCAAAATATGTACACAAACAAAACACATAAAATAAATGGCAACATCAGGTATTAAGTAGGTGCACCTCTTCACATAGGAGCAGACCACAGCATGAACAATTATATTAACAACTAAGCTAACAAAGTTCAAATATTAACAATAGGTAACATTTCTATATTTTACATTTATAATAATAAAATGAATACGTAGCGGTACTTCTGGACACGGCTCGCTTTGTCAGGAGGTTCCTCACTCTGGAGCCCTGACCGCCGGTACTATTTTTTATATTTTTAAATGTTATTATACATTTTACATTCTAATATTTAAAAATATAATTTATATGTTTACTTTTAAATAAAGGATAAAATAAATAAAATTTTAAATCTCTCATATCGACATTACATATGCTTTATCAGCTCATTGCGCTTAGAAAAGATTAGCTACTCATAATAATATAATTTATTTTCAAAAGCCTAATACAATAAGGAGAGAAATAAGGGTTAACAATGCATTACTAAAATAACTTATATCCTTCGTAGTGTGAAACTCCTGACACCCAAACTAGGACATGTGTCCTGTATCTCAGGTGTCAGCGTTCCTCCCTGCCCTTCACATTTGTGAAGCCTAACTTTCCATTGCATTGCACAAATAAAAATAATAGTTATAATCTCAATTTTAAGTTTTTTTTTTTATAAATACAATATAGAAGAAATAACCGCTCAGCAAGTATATAGCGAAACTCACAATCAAAAGCAGGATGTTGACTTCTTCGTCGTATTGATGATCCATTCCCATATTTGTTATAGCTTCTACCAGAACGAGACGGTTACCTACTGACAGTAGGAATAATAAGAAAAAAATATATACTCCTTGTAGGATTACTATTTTGGATGTTATTGCTCCGTAATATTTTCAACTCTTAGACTGTATTTTTATTTATTGTTTTGCACGCCTGTTTAGTTTTATCATTAACACATTATGTCATTTTATCGCACCTATCAAAGTGTAAGCGCGCATCGCATTACATTATCACTTGTTTTTATAATATGTTGAAAATGTCGTTGTTTATACATTTTACTCACTCTCAAAAACTGTCGAGTTAACGCAACTGTCTAATCGGTAAAACTGACCAATCAGTGAAACTGACTAATCAACGAACTGGCGAATTAAATAAACTGACGACTGAGGGAAACTGACCAGTGATACGCGGACTCCAAATTTTGTGTAATACTGTAATGTGTAACATAAAATAGAGAAATTTTCCCCTTAACCAAATCTTTATCCCGTCAGACACTCAAACCAAATAGACTAAAGGCAAAAGCCACAAAGGCCGATTCAGCCCGAAACAAAGCCCAAGGCCCGATCAATATTAATAGTAAAGCTTCGTCTACATGTAATATAACTGTTGGCATGATGCCAGAACGCGTCAGCGAGGAACTAGCAAGGAAATTTATAGTAACGCACGATGCCGAAGGCGTTTCAGCTATGAGTAGCCGGCCGCAAAGTTTCCTCAAAGGGGAAAGTCGGTCAGGTGTTGGGGTATGAATGTTACGAGGTGTAGAGTGGTCGTGTAGTTCCCGGTTTTTACTACCCCGTGGGTCTTGTTCCTAGAGAGCTTCCTAGGTCCGATTCCCGGGTCGGGCAAAGTAGTATTTGGTTACAATAAGTATTGGGTTTTCCATAGGCAAATTCTTAGTCACAGCCCGGAGTTTGGAAGTTGTTGGTGTATTACCCCCGTGCCTCGGAAAGCACGCTAAGCCGTTGGCCCTGCGCCTGATTTCTCTCCGGTCACGTCGGATTGCCGTCACATTTGTCAATGAGAGCGAGACAAGAGAGAGTGCACCTGTATGCAGATACAGGTGCACTCTCTCTTCTCTCGCTCAAGTACACAAGTAAGTTGCACAAGTATGTGCGCACGCACATACTTGTGCATTATAACATCTCCCGAACCAAAGGCTGTCCTCCGCTGAGATTGGTCGCCATAGCCGAAATTCGGCCTGTTTAAGTGTGAATGTTACGAGGTCTTGTGTAGTTCCCGGCAACAACTAGTCTGGATCTGTTCTTCTCATAGTATACTAGAATAACAATGACAACACCAGCTACAGAATGCTTTTGGTGCTGGCAGGCTTTTGTAGTGCCTCTGGCATGTTCGCTCAGGCGCGTGTTCACGATTTCCACGCTATGGAGAGTAGAAAAACGGCGTCACTATTGGACAGAACGCGGTCAAGTCCTAATAGCATTCTGAAGATGTTAGTGGAAAAATTCATGTGAGAGCTATTCATTTCATCTATGTATATAAAGATTGTTTTTCTGTGAGCTGGCGAATGGTGGTGAAAAAATATGTTTTTCTGTGAGCTGGCGAATGGTGGTGAATATGACCTTAGTACTTAGTTATAATTGTAACATACTAACATAGCTTTTAAGTTTTTTGTACCTAACTAACTAACATAATATGGATCATTGTGGTCTAAGCAAATAAATTAATTTGAAAGATTATAGGCATTAACAGCGCGGTGTTCAGCCCCCCCCCCAAAGTACTTGTACTGGCTACTACAAAAGCCATTCTAATCGGAATGCTCATATAATTTTGGAATCATAGGATTCTATCAAGCGCTCTACAGCTCCTCTTCCTAATTCATACCCCAAAGTCGGGGTGATAACACTTGTGACCGTATCGCTTGTAAACACGGTTAACTGTTAGTGGCGTCCGAACTATTGCCGAGAGTTTATCTTTGTTTTTTGTAGATAAGGCGAAAAGATAACACGAATGCAGTTAACGTTTGTTTTTCAGATAAATTGGAAAGCATTTATTTGGTAACTAAAAACTGTGAGGGTGCGTAGACAATTATTGAAAATATTTGACTAAACATTTTCTCAGGTAATAACTAATAGTCAGCCCAGAGGTTTTTCCAGTAACCATAATCATAATGAGGTAGGAAACGGTATTCTAACCAATATTATAAATGTGAAAGTGAGTTTGTTTGTAGCGTTTTCACGCTAAAACGGCTGGGCGGATTTGGATGAAACGCATAAACGCAAATTGTCACATAGGTAGACCATAACCAGGGCCAGGACATAAGATACTTTTTATCCTGATATTTCCACAGGATTTAAACTTATGCGGGCGTACCCGCCACGTGCAGCTAGTTTGATAATATGGCTAACGTTGTACGTGGGTAACATTGCAATATTGTTTGTCTTGTAATTTTACTGTCCCATTTATTATTACAAATGCGACAATAAAATTACAAGACAAATCTCAAGTTTAAGAAGTATTTTGCTATAGTGATCATTTTTAAATTGTAGAGCCTAAAATTGTATTTCTCTTTTTTGACATATCTCGGGACCCTGGGGACCCGGACCCTTGAAAGGCGTACTAGGGGCCGAAGCCAACTCGCAGAGGCCCTTTACACAATTTTAAATGATGCAGAGGCACGAACCGTCGATTATCCCTGTATGCACCATGCACATAAATTTTATTATTATTATGTGTTATAATCACCTATTTCTATGAAGGCTGGTTAACCAATAATTGGCGACTGTGTAAGTCCGAGGCTATTATTACCTATAGTACTTAATTTATATTATACGCAGAAGCTGTTAGTGTACCTTAATAAATAAATGGCTAAGAGAGAAGTTAGTACTTTTATGTGGAGTACTAAAGTAAAGCATTATAACCTACTAGCTGCGCCCTGCGGTTTCACCCGCATAAGTTTCGATCCCGTAGAAATATCGGGATAAAAAGTATCCTATATGTTAATCCTGGTTATTAACCATCTGTGTGCCAAGTTTCATCCAAATCCGTTCAGTAGTTTTTGCGTGAAAGTATAACAAACATCCATCCATCAATACATACAAACTTTTGCGTTTATAATATTAGTATAGGAGTAGGATAGTATATATACTCGTATATATTGTAGTCACAAGAAACAAGGAATTGTTCTTCAAATAGATAGGTACAGGTTACGTAGAATAGGATTCGCATTTCGTTTAAAAACGCCTAAACGAAAATTTCTTCTCTTCGGAAACAAGCGTAACATTGAGTTCAGAAAACATTCTAACACAATCCACCTTGATTAGCAGCTCAGCGTCCCGAATTACTTCTTTATCATATTATAAACTTAGTATACAAAGTCCAATTTTTTTTGTAAACCAATTTCCTCTCCCTTTTTATGGCTTCATTGCAAAAGTTCAAAAGCAGCTATTGATTAACTTGGAACGTGCAAATAGCTGTTTGAAATCGGTTTTGTTGAACCCCGATTGGTCAATTTGTATCGAATGAGTTTTCATTGGTTCGATACAGTTATTTATAATTAGAATGGATTATTTTGAAGTTCGTTATACCCCTTTCTCTTGAAATTATAGGTTAGGTCCTTTAAAGGGTAGCTATTGTCTAGGTTTCGTAATTAGTAATTTTAGACTGCGTATTTATTTAGATACTAGCTGTGCCCGCGACTTCATTCGTGTAGATGTTGGAAAACAATAATGTGTCTCTTTATTTATTTTTTTACATGAAAGTGGCCTTTATTACTTACTCCTCATAACATCAGTTATCTGCCAGTGAAAGTCCCGTCAAAATCGGTCCAGCCGTTTCGGAGATTAACCGGAACAAATAGACAGACAAACATTAAAAATATCGTTTGTTACATGCTGTTATTTTGACGATACAAACAGACACTTTAAGTTTATTTATTTGTAAAGCTGTATAGATGGAATTAAATGATCTTTATGTAATTTCAGCCCATATAGAGCCGTATTAATTAGTTTTAACGTATTTTAACGTAAAATACGTTGAAGTTAAGGTTTCGTCTTTATATTTTAACTAACCTATAAATATTTTTTTTGGAAAACTTTTAAAAGCTTAAACGTTTGTTTAAGCAATATGCAATCAGTAAGGGACTTCAGAATTTTAACTAAAGTAAAGTTTCGATAAAACGAATTGAACAATTTTTTTGTTTCGTTGTTAAACTTTTAGCGTAACATGAAAGTTGTTTTGTTTTTGTTTTATTTGATTACTTTTTTATGTTTTTTTAACGAGTTCTCAACGAATTTGTTCGGTTTGTAAATGTCCAGCGTCTAACATAAGCGAGAGCATTACTTGTATCAGGAGGGGGATTTGTTTTATCAGCTTGATGGCCCTATTCTACAAGAAAATGGCTACACAAAAGGGAAATGAGAGAATAACATTGCAAAGACGAATCAATAAATAAACAAAAATGTATTTCTGAGCTCTTACTTACTCTTTCCATTTTAACCCCACCGGATGTAGTTAAAGCGATTGCTAAACTCAAACCCTGTAGATCGGTTGGCCCTGACAACATTCCAGCCTTTGTCCTTAAGGGATGTCATGACATCTTGGTAGCCCCTCTATGTCATGTATTAAACCTAGCCCTGCAGTCCGGTGTATACCCTGAGCAATTAAAAACTTCGCGGGTTACTCCCATCCCTAAAACCAGTGATAAAACATTAGTAGAGAAACACAGACCCATCGCTATCCTGCCAACCATTGCCAAGGTCTTCGATCATATATTCCAAGGTTTCATTTACAAACGCGTAAATATGTCTTTATCTGATGCCCAACACGGTTGTCGGCCGGGTCGCTCCGTAAATTCGAAATTTACTGATTCACATAGACTACATATCCCGTAGCTTGGACATCGGTGTGCAGGTTGACGCTCTGTATTTCGATTTCCGGAAAGCATTCGACAGAGTTGACAACGATGTACTTTTGACTAAGCTGGGGGCCATCGGTTTCTCGTCCGGTCTTCTTAACTTCTTTTCGGACTATCTGCGCGACCGTAAGCAGTTTGTAAGACATTGCTGCTTCGAGTCCAAGCCTTATAATACACGCTCGGGTGTAAGTCAGGGATCCGTGTTAGGGCCGCCTCTGTTCCTGATCATGATCAATGACCTCATAACTAATGTTAAGTTTGCCAAATGCCTGCTATATGCCGACGATATTAAGCTAGTCGCACAAATCCGAACAGACGAGGATTGCAAACTCCTACAAAGGGATATTGATGCCATCTATAAGTGCAGCATTGCGAACAAACTACTTTTTAACACAAGCAAGTGCTACGTCATGACATACGGCAGAGGGTTGCGGCCAATTCATTATAACTATAGTTTGGGTGGTGACGTCATTACTCGTGTCACCAAAATAAAGGATTTGGGAGTGACTTTCGACCGCTGTCTGACTTTTAGGGACCACGTTTCTACTCTTGCAAAGGAATCTTTCAGACGTTTGGGATTTGTTTTGCGAAATGTTCGTGACTTACGTAATCCAAATGTTGTTAGGCTTTTGTACACCGCTCTTGTTCGAAGCAAACTCGAGTCCAGTGCCTGCATCTGGCACCCCTATAACGCGACCCAAACACTGATGCTGGAAAAGGTACAGAAAACTTTCCTCAGATGCCTATTCCAAAGGTTATACCATTTCTTTCCCTACATGTACCCTGCCAACTATCTTTTAGGGACGTTGGGCTTTAACTCATTGGAGGTGAGAAGAGGCCTTGATCAACTCACTGTACCCTGTAAGATCTTACGGGGACGTATCGACTGCCCAGAGCTCCATGGTCTTTTCTGCCGACTATTTGTGCCCGACAAATACATCGGACACCGTCAGAGCCGCCGGCACGATCTGTTTGCGCAACTCCCAGCGAAAACTGTAGCCAGAGCTGAATCCCCAATCTGTCGTACTCTAAAGGTACTGAATGCCCCTCTGGCTGCCAACCCTGAATGTGATGTATTTGCGGATGAATGGATGAAAATTATGCGTATATGTCTGGTGTTCTGTAAGAGAATGTTTGCAAGGGAGTCCACTGTTCCATGTAAGTTTTAAGTTATATTATTGTCAACTTAACTATTGTCCTCTATGTTAATTAATGTAATTGGTGTTGCACCGTTTTAATTAACTATAAAAAATAAATAAAATACTACGGCATAGGTAGGTAAATGCTAACCTATCAAATAAAGTTTGTAAACCATACATAACTACTAAAAATTCAAGAATTTATTGTTTCGGTGCTGTAAGTGGAATAGCTCAGGTGCCGTTCAGTCAAGTCCCTTTTAAATCAGTGCTGTGAGTGGAATACCTCAATTTTATACTTTTCAACTTTTTCAACACGTTTTAAACTAAAATATAGCTCCCAAAATTATTTACAGCAGCAAGTAGTTGCATGAATGCAGCCAAATTACTTTAAAAACATAAAGCAGTATCTGACGTTCACAGAATGGCTTGTAATATACCTTCATAACTACTACTAACGCAATACCTTCATAAAGTCTCACTCATCGTAATAGGTGTGAAAAGTACAGTATATTAAAGGTAGGTCTGAAGCCTTCAGCGTTATAAGTGAACTTTACAGCGGGTCTTGTTTCATGAGTATAAAGTTTCAAAGTTTAAATATTAACAAATCTGTGAAGAGCGGAGCTAAACCTATAGGGTAGGGAAAACAGAAGTTCAACAATAAAGTGGTTGAGATGGAACCAAAACACAACAAATGCCAGAGCGTGTTAGTATATTCGCTGTACCGAGATAAGTACCCACCTAACCAAGTAAAGTGTTAGGCAGAATTACCAAATTTTTAAATGGTTACCCTCGAAATTTGAAAAGTCCTGCCTAAAAGTCGGACATTTTCAAGAAGCACGGACATTTTACTATTAATTGTTTTTTTTATAAGTCTATATTTTTTAATAATAATAATAAATCATTTATTTGTCAAGTAACAAGGACTCATTAATACACAGAAATTAAATATAGCACAAATCTTACACTAGATTAATGCTCTTTGTCAAAAAATCAGGATAATAATAATACCATCCCGACCGATCGGTCACGGTGGCCAATCTCAACGGAGATCTGCAGCCAGGTACGCAGGAGATATTATAGTGCACAAGTGTGTGCGCAAACACAGGTACAGTTTCTGCGGTTTTACTCTCATAGTCCGATGCGACGGCAATCTGACTCTACCGGAGAGAGATCAGGCGAAGAACCAACGGCTTTACGTGCGTTCCGAGGCACGGGAAAGTCTTCAAGTACTTTCCTGTCAACTGACTGTTGGCTGATAATGGCTGTCTCTGAAATTACGTTACTGTCGGTTCAATACGATATTTTAAATATACTCGTATCCCAATAAAAAAAAAATATTATTGAAAGTATGCTTCTCATATTGCTCATTTCCTGAATAATTTGTTTAACTACCAAGTTCAGTTTACACTAGCTTTTGCTCGCGTAGATGTCGGAAGATATCAAAGCCATGTCATTTACCGGATTAAAAAGTATTCTATGTGTTAATCCAGGTTATAAACTATCAGTTTGTCTAATTTCATCCAAATCCATTCAGCCATTTTTACGTGATTAAGTAACAAACATACAAACTATCACATATTATAAAAAAAATTATAACCTTTTCAAATATTCTAACCTTTTATTATATTGTTTAGCTGTGGAAGACTGTGTTACAGGTCACACAGTCTTCTTCAAAAACCTACTTCAGGCACCAGTCTTTTTCAATGGTGGAATATAACATTAGTCAAAATCATTGTTAATTTTTAAGGAAACCAATATTGTGAAGAGAGAATAAATAAAATAAATAAATGAAATGAAATACATAATATAATTGAAATAAATGTGAAAGTTTGTATGTTTGGATTACAAGGATTTCTACAGACCAAAATATATTGCATATTGACACACTAATGAACAGCAAACGCAAACAAAACAAACACAAACATAAACTTAACGTAAATTAAGAGTATTCTGCAATTTGTTCAACATCTGACTAGAACAACAGTAAAATTATCCGCAAGAACAAACAACGTGATTCTAACCGCTACTTAATTAACTAAAGTCATAGAGAAAGTAGATTCAGGCCATTATTACTCAAATAGGACGTGATCTCTGCCTGTATTGTGGAAGCTAGCTCTTCAAACGCAGGCGACGCACTGACTAATAAAACTGCTCAGTAACAAAACGTTTGAAACAGTTGAATTTACTTGCTCAAGGAAAATCGTAAAGCACTTTTCCTCTTACAAAACATTGTGAGCGAAGCGGCATTTCCTAGAACAAAACATTCGATGACATGCGACATCCACCAACCCGCAATGGGCCCGCGTGCTGCAATGCCTCTCATATAAAGAGGAGGCCAGTGTCCAGCAATGGGAACACTGATTATGCTGAGTAACGGTGGAGTTTCTTGCCCATTCTTCTCCATACGAAAACTACCTTTTGGAAGGGGCGACTAGAATCAATTTTATTTTAATTTTATTTTTGACGTTCAAAAGTGCCTTTATGTGCCTATTTGAGATAAATGATTTGACTTTGACTTTGCTTATCCGGCTCTTCCACTCCTTTTTGCTGTGCCCGACAGGGTCCATAATTATTTCTATTTATTCATACTTGCCACCTGTGTGCGAACAATATGTATTGCAAAAAAGATGTAGGTATTGAATTGAATCAGCTTATAAATCGCACTGCTAAAAAAGGATACTGATAACTTTACTAAGGCTAGAAGGCGATTGTCCATTTATGTCTTTGTCATATGGGTATAAGAAATGATGTCCTTACCGACCAACGAGATATACCCATCCAAGTGCTTAACTAAGTACCTAGTAGGTATATCTTGTTTGTCCGTTTGTAACGTAGCAAAAAAGTGCTTTCTGATTCAAAGGCAAGATGTCAATCGTTCATCTGAATCAGATCAAGAACTATATAATATACAGTGGCCTCCAAAAGTTAGTTGACTTGTCTCCACTTCAGCTTTGACACACCACATTATGATTTAAAATTCTAGTGATCCAACTGCTATAACGTTTGACACTGAATATAAAGCCTGGCCTTAAACATGTTGTGTTAGATAAGTTAAACTTCAATTAAACTACCGGAGCGTTGCGTCAAATTACAACAGCCAGCTAACCGCGACAGCTTAACTTCCCAGTGCGTTGTAAACCGCATATCTAAGTATAAATTAATTAAACAAACGTTGAACGAACTGAATTGACACACATAACTAAATAACGAGTTCATAAGTCATACGGCCATAAGTCTTGCTTACAAACAGGTCCGTATATATTAATGAGTTATTTGACTGTCTACTTGTACAGTAAGACGAATTTACTGTATGTACTATTCAGTGGCGTAGCTCATCTTAAAGGATGATCATCATCATGTATCAAACAGTGGTGACCCATTCGTAATGGCCGCGACTTATTACATAGTTGTTGGTCGTAGGTTCCAACCGATGGGCGAGGGAGAGATCCTCACGCCTCAGCCACCGAGGGAGACGCTCCGGGCGTCGGGAGCCGCGTGACGACTCCCGGCCACCGTAGGCGCGGGCCTGCGGGCGGAGAGCAATGGGTAGCTCTCCGTCCGATCAGGACCAGGCCCGTGCCGGACGGCGCGTATGTGTTCCACGCGCGCCTCAGAGAGATGTCAGCGTAGTTGACGGGGCCCGACAGGGCCGAAGCCTGCCGGGGTAGCGGGATCGTCCGAAAGGGTTACCGCTGCCCTGGTACATAAAGGGCTAAGGAAGGAACACGGGTGGGTTTTAGTCAGTAAGAGTCTGACACTCCCTTCTGCTGCTCCACCCAGAGCCGGGAGGGGTCATTTTGATGATTTCGCATCCTCAAAAAAAAAAAAAAAAGGTTCCAACCAGGCAGGCGCTCGACTTTGTGTAAATAATTTTATCGCCACTGTTCTCAAAACGGTGAAGGAAAACATCGTGAGGAAACCGGCATGTTCTAGCTAGAATAAAAAATGTGTGGTGGATTACGGCTCACTCCCTCTCACAGAGAGGCCTGTGTCCCAACAGTGGGAACATGCTAATTATGTATCACCTTTATTTTTCTGTTATTTTCTTCTTCTCCGGTTATATATGTTTGTACACAGATATTTAAATAAATGAAGAAGGATTTCAGGTTTTAATATTTTTTTTTTTGGTTTTAACACGTCGCGTCGTGGGTACCTGTAGCTCAGGGGCCCCGTATCGTCAATACGGCTGATACAGTGGTAGCTACGCCCCTGGTACTATTGTTCTTCTTCTTAGAGTGGCGATGGCAAAAATAACACGAAGAAAGAAAACCTTATTTAAAGAAAAGGGAATAAATTCTAGTAGCTATACTTTTATCAGTGAGGCACATGGATGCAGGAGGTGGCTTGATCACTGTATAGTCTCTTTGTCAGCTTGGGCTGCAGTGAATATGGTTGCGATAAAAGAGAAAGTATATACGTCAGATCATCTACCACTTTGCATTGAGTGTGACTTAAATATAGTAAGACCCAAGCTGGTAACAATTCCTACTCCTTGCAATAAAGTAATTTGGGGGGAACGAAATGGCTCGCAAATTGACAGATACCGTGAGCTCTGTAACAGTAAGCTGCGTGAAATTGATTTCCATCCCGAGTTTCAAGAGTGTAGCCATAGTTTTTGTAATTTAAGCGAGCACAAAGCTATTTTAGATGAATTACACAGTATAATATCATACGCATTATGTGATGCCACCGAGCAAATACATGAAAAGGTAGGGGCTTTAGGTAGAAGTAGGAACCAAAAGACTATTAATTTATTAATTTGGGCCTTGGGGATGTCCTTTTCACAATAATGTTTAGTCTGTCTGTGTTCTTCTGTGTTGTAGTTTAAGTACTAACACTAGTAATAAGATATTTTATTGTTTACTTACACGCTGGGTCATTGTTGTCCGAAAATAAAGAAAATAAATAATAATAATAGGCCCATTATCCCCTCCACCTACCCCCTCCTATAAACCCTAGTGTCCCTAGAACCTACACTTATCTTGCGCGGAAGCTATAAAAAAAATCAAAATGGCGGCAGATCAGATATCCAGAAATACAAATACAAATTTATTTTATTTATATATATATAAGTATGCATACACACGTCACGTTGCAGTATAAAACTGATTTACATCCGTCACCTCACACATCAGGTCCAGTTGAAAACCAGCGTCACCCACTAGTTGTCTGGCATTTTTGCTGAACTGGGCCTTTTTGGCGCAGCCGTGAGGCACAGTTTCCTGATAATTTTCTTACATCGGACTTCACATTTTTTATTTAATCTTTTATTTTTTTATCTTATTGTTTGTTTTGTCTGATGTTTAAATCTGGTGTATTGTGTGTCTTTTAGTTTGTGCCAAATAAATGTTTTTTCTTTCTTTCTTTCTTTAAATATGTTATTATGTTATGTATCGAAGTCCTTTGTTTGACCCAAAATTCAGCAACGCGGATACCATAAGCTGACGCCGTCATTAAGTCCTCACGTGTGCAGGTGACAGCGCATACGGTGCAAGGTGGGAGGTGAGCCATTGTCTGTGGAGAAACACCGCATACACACCGGAGGTCTGAGCCTTCCATGAATCCCCACTTGTGGAGGTTGTCCTTGCTTTGTTATTGTTGAACTGAAATAGTATTGGGTTTGCTTGGAATTTGTAGGCAGACATAATATTCCACTTACTTCCATGCAGCTGACTACTTTTTTTTTTTTTTGAGATGAATGAGGTCCCGATAATCTTCCCATAAGGTTTTGGAGCGGTGTGAAATGACTTTATTTTTACTATATTGAAATGCTGTAATATTGCAGCATTATACTGAGATGATGAACCTTTTGGCTTCGCACATGTCTTTTTTTATTTGTTTTTGTTTTTAATATTAGATTTAAACGCTCCATTTTTGCAACTTGCAGATTTATTATGGACAGAGACAAAACTCGCGTCTTCCTTTTGCCCTTACATACATAATCAACCTATAACTTTCCCACTGCTGGGACACAGGCCTCATCTCTGTCAGAGGGAGTGGGCTGTAATCCACCACGCGGGCCCTGTGCGGGTTAGTAGATCTCACATATATCTTCGAATTTTTAAATCTAGGACATGTCGGTTTCCTCACGATGTTTTCCTTCACCGTTTTGAGAGCAGTGATGATGAAATAATTTACACAAAGTAAAGCGCCTGTCCGGGTTTGAACCTACGACCTACGGTTCTTACATACTATCCGTCATTTCATTGGAGAAGCTTTTCAGTTGACTGTACATCTGAACACACCATATAACATACCATCACACCTTTTTACGCTGGAGGTGTACCTACATAGCACACACAATACACGTCGCACACGATATCTTGTTTCAAATTAGCATGCTCTTAGAATAATAGTGTCTTCCGTTTTATCAATTTTCATGTATTTATTTTGAAAAGTTAATTAAGTCTCAAAATTCTGAAAGAATATGCGCAATATGGAAGGAGTTATGGAGCTATGGGGAAGTGTCTTACCGCTGCGTGAGCGTGCGTGAACCATCGCCGTCCGTTCGATGCCCACCGCGCACAGGTTCCAGTGGGAGGTACAAAAAATAGTTCTTTTTGACAGTCGACAGCAATCTAAATGGACTCGACCCAGAATTCGGCTAATTCTTTGGCGCCATCACCAGCGTCCATCAGTTCCTGTAACGTGCAGCTGACAGGATACGTTATTAAGTATCCCATCGTTTGTGGAACAGCACCACATTTACATACACTCCAAGGCAGAACCGTCTATAAATCTCCACCTAAACAGGTTTTCCTTGCTTCGGCCAACCTGGGTCCGGAGTCTGTTTAATCGGCAATCCAAAAAAATACTAAAATAGGTTCTTTGATCCAGTAGATATTACCAAAACTTTTTCCAACATACTTTTAAAAAGTGCTTCAAAGTCACGATACGATACAAACATTGTAACGTAATCAGTATTACGCCTTGTACTCTTTTTTCACCCTTTACCGCTCAAACAAGTCTTTATAAGATTCTTAAAGGATTTTCATTGGGCATTAGGCCTTGTGAATAGGGGATTCGGGTTGTTCAAATTGTTATTACGAAACGGTTTACCTTTGAAATTACAACGTTGTTAACTCTATAATGTGATTGCATAGTCTGTATACGTGGCTTTAGCAAGGGATCTGTGGCTTTTAGTATAATTGTTTGTTAAGAACATCTCTTGTGGTTATTTAAGGAAACTTGCTTTATAACCGTGAAGTTTCTTGCCGGCTCTTCTCCATGGGAAACGACCAATTGGAACCGTGCACCTAGCTTCTGTCGTTTCGTAAGTGCCCATGTAGGTTTATGTGACATAAAATATTTTGATTTTGTTTTTTTTATATACGGTATTTAGTAATGATTACTCCATGTCAGTTTTCGTCGTTACCATATTTGTTTTTTTTTATTGGTATATTGGCGTGGCTAGTTGACATATGGCAAATAATTTAATTTAATGTTCTGTCTCGTAATGTTACTTACTTTGCATACCTGCTATTGTATAAAAGCAAGTTTTTTCTAACTAAACAGACAGCTGTACTGCTGGGGAGTTTGTTGTGCCACTTCATCCCAGTGAAAGCACTAGGAAGTAGTGAAGGGTGGGCGTTTTGAGGGACTGTTTTATGTAATTTAGACGTTCGAAAAGTGCTGAATCTCAGCCTAATTTGTATAAATTACTTCTGTTATGATTTTGGTTGATTTACAAAAAGTACACAGAAAGTTACAGAAAAATAAAACTAAAATAAATGTTTGAACAGCTTGAACTAGGTATCCAAATAAAAATGCAGTGAATTTTCACGACTTTATTGGAAAAAGGTTTTAAATGCTTTATTTGTACATATTTGCTTGTGGACTGGCTGTAAAATCAAATTATTTTAAAATTCGAACAGTGCTGTGGGCTCGCCACATGCTTACTTTTGACGTACACGCCATACCACTGATGCTTTCTTTCAAATTTTATAAATTATTTTCAACCTTTTACCTACTGAATGATAAATAAGTAAGTTATAAAATGCAGTCTGTTGTGACGTTTGAGAAACCCTTGCCGCATCTTAGTTTAGCCGATTGGGATGCGAGACTCTACGGCTTACAGGTACGAATTTTCTTTTTCTATTGTGCACTGCGCTATCTAAAGCTGGATTTACATTACGAAACTATTTGCGGACTTCGACCGGTTCCGTGCTTCTCGCATCCAACGGGTTCCCTGCGGCTTTAAAAAGGTCGTCGGTCCACCTTGTGGGAGGCCTTCCAACGCTACGTCTTCCAGTACGCGGTCGCCACTCCAGAACCCTTCGGCCCCATCGGCCATCTGTTCTGCGAGCATTGTGCCCTGTCCACTGCCACTTAAGTTTGGCAATTCTTCGGGCTATGTCGGTTACCTTGGTTCTCCTGCGGATCTCTTCATTTCTTATTTGATCACGATGGTTTCACGTCAAAATAGATAATTAATTACACGTGAAAACTCAATAAATAACTAAGTTTTGTGCAACTACTTTCGTATTGTAAATCCGGCTTTACGTGACGATATTATCGGAACGTCCACGTCCACGTCACGGCATCACACAGGCACGATAACACAGGGAAGTAAAATGCATGGAAATATATTGTAGCGGTATCTATAACGCCACATGCGAACAACGCGTCATACTGACGTCACGCAAATCCTGCATCTCGCAAGCAGAGTTTACCGCGCAATTAGTATAGATACAATTTCCCAACATCAATCGTTGGGCAGTTGCCCGCCAGACACAACACCCGTCTGGTCGGAGGATCCTCCCTTTTCTATAGAGTATGAGTGAACTTTACACCCTGTTCCTCATACCTCTATAATATGAAGATGCTTTTAAATTTCCGGCCACGATAATGTCGATACGTTAGAAATTATCAAAGCACACATTCTATCTTCCTGCCCAGCATAGATTTCCTAGCGTGATATCCTGTCAATTGTTTCATTTAATATTTGCAATGAGCAGTTGAAAGCTTCTTCAGTTCTATCTACTATAATTGGGTCCCCAGAACTTGTGTCAATGTCAAAAATGTCATCTTTCTTCATTTTGTCAGTGCCTTGGAATGGATACTTTTGACACCAATTTACTGGTTCATAATATTTCAGACAAGCGTCAATTTACACCACCATAAAATACCTAATGAAGTTTACATAGTATTTACAATACTCTATTACTTTGAGTCTAAACCCTTAAATAATAAATGTACTAGACAAAGAGAAACACGTGTTGTCAATTAATAAAAGGCCCGTTTTTGACATTTGAGAATGCGTTCTTGACACCTGTCAGTTTCATACCAACGAATACGTGTTTTGCGAATTTGATCTTTATTAACTACTAAAACTGTCAATGTCAAAACGGGCCTTTTATTTTTTGACAACTTTAGTCATACCGACCTACGCTGAACATGATTGTACAAGTGGTGGTCAAAAGCAGTTTGAACAGCTGGCCCTTGAACTAAGTATCATGACACTTGTATCTAGGGAGGTATTTAGGGAGCCAAAGTTCCTCATACACATTGATAATGACACGTCTTAAAACTAAGAGTCTTCATTCTGTTACAACAAGAATATATTACATAATAAGGTAAGGTAGCTCAAAGAGCCGTCAGCACAAAGTGACGGGGTCCGCTAGGGGCGATGCCTGCCAGGGTCGCGGGTTGTTCGAAAGAGATACCGTGGCCCCTGGCACAGGCAACTGCAGGAACACAACACGGGTGGGTTTTAGTCAGTAAAACTCTGACACGCCCTCCCGCTCCGCCCTGAGCGGCAGAAGTCATTTGATAATTACCCACCCAAAAAAAAGGTAGGTATCGGTATTGGTGGCTTGTATTGATTATCGATACATTGAAATGGACGGTGAACACGAGTTGTGTAACACCTTTGGGTCAGAGGCTACACTGAACATCAAATACCTTTGCCTGCTTATGAAAAATGTTTTTTTTTTGTAACTCTTTGGACTCCTTTTTTGTTGTTTCTTTTGGTTTGTGATTATAGTTTTAGCATTATTTTCATTTTATGGGAAATTTTTGAGTCTTTTTGAAGACCAGAATATCTTTGCGTCTAAAGAAAATTCTTGTAATCTACTATTTCTAAGTTTGCCAAAGTAGAGACATGTTAAAGGAGATGGAGGTAAAGCTTTGTTAATAATTTCGGCGTTTTGATAAATATAGGTAAACTCACGCTATTTACACGTAGCAGTAAAAATTACGTATAAAATGTCATTTAATCATTAATTTCGCTAATTATTTATTACTAGCTGCGCCCCGCGGTTACACCCGCATAAGTTTCGATCCCGTGGGAATATCGGGATAAAAAGTATCCTATATGTTAATCCTGGTTACAAACCATCTGTGTGCCAAACATCCAAGTCCGTTCAGTAGTTTTTGCGTGAAAGAGTAACCAACATCCATCCATCCATCCATCCATCTATCCATCCATACAAAATTTCACGTTTATAATATTAGTAGGACTAGTAGGATTACCCTGATAGCTTAAATTACTACATTACTTAATGTTTACTTGCGTTCAAAATACCAATAATACAATAGATACGTTCACCGATATACCCACAGACATAAGAAAGACAAAATAATTCCTAGAAGCACCTTCTACTTATAAAACAGTCGGGTATACCTATCGCTAACCGAACTGAATTAATTTGATTCGAAGAACATCTCTATTCCCGAAACTCAGACGTAACATCAGTAAATCAAATCAGAAGCTCCCATTGGCCGATCACGATTCACGAAAATTTTATAAACACAATCTCATTGAGCCTGTAATATTTCATGGCAGTTGGTTACCTAAATTAGAAAAGTTTTAGTATTTCTCTGCAGTACTGAAACTGTCCGGGAAGCCCACCGATATTCATGAACAATCAAATGTCTATCGATAAAGTCTGAGTAGGTCTACTTAACTTTTTTATTAGGTTTGATGGGCCTCATGTTTCTGTACGACGATTGGCATTTTATGTTTTCCAGTCTGCCCATGAAATTATACTGAACATAGTTTCTACATGGCTAAATACAAGTTGAAATCCGTGTTTTTGCAAGCATATTTTAAGTGGGTTTTATACTTACAGTCCACTAGGAAGGGTTCCTAAATCGTACGCTATATATAACTCAATCCTCGGCTTCGAAAAAAACTGCTATGAGCCTCCCTGTTATGAGGGCTGCTCTAACTGACCTTACAAAATTATCTTATGTGAAAACTCTTCATGCTGAAGGTAATCGTGCAGGTTCTGTAATAAAACTCTCGTTAATCAAAGTACATTTATGTAAACAAACACATACTGAACTGAACCGCTAAAGTATTTATAGTTTGCATCCAGTCAATAGTGTTTACGAGATGAATGTGCTTTTCATATTCCGCTTCATTATAACTGCCACAAAACAGACTGACGTCAGTTGGTTGTTTAGTAACCGGGATGAGGTTAAATAAATCTAGTAAAAAATCAACCTATAAAGTATTTATTTATTTAAACTTTTCGCACAAAAAGGTACAAACGCGGTCTTAATGCTTTAGGCATTCTCTACCAGTCAACCAAGGGTGGTGAAGAGATTAGATGGCAGGTGCTTTGGTTTGGCTTTTTATTGACGATGATAAAAAAATAACTCTTAAAACTAGGTACACAAATACGTAAATAGGTTATATACACATACATACCATTACTATAATATATACTTATAATACGATGGCACGGTTGGCGCAGTGGTTAAGCGATTGACTGCTGCGCTGCGTGTCGCGGGTTCGATTCCCGCACGGATCAAATATTCGTATGGCCTACAAGTAGTTGTTCCGGGTCTGGCTGTTTGTGTATGTGAGTTTAAATGTTTGTAAATGCACCCATGGGCCATGACACAGGAGAAATTCCTAGTGGGGCCACGTTTTATAAAGATAAAAAAATACATATACATATACAAAATCAAGGGAGAGAGGTGTTGAGATGACTCTACGCTATTTGTTTTGAAAATAACTCTCCAATTTCCGCTTAAATGCATACCGACTGGTGGCCATCCTGATATCAAGAGGAAGCGCATTCCAACGAAGAATGGACTGAATATGAAAGGAAGAATTAAAAAAGTCAGACGTATGAGAAGAACAGAGTAAAAGAAGATTGTTAGAAGAACGCCGATTCTTAGCGTGTGAAGAACATAGATATTGGAAGTGAGATACGAGATAAGAAGGAGAAGTGGGAGAGTTGAGAAGGGAGAAAAGCGTGGTCAAAGCGCGCAAACTTCTTTGGCGAATGGACATCCATTTGAGCTCAGACCTATAGCTCGACACATAGTCATATTTCCTGAGGTTGAATATGAACCGGATACCATTGTTGAGCAACCTGTCGAGCTTATCCAGCAAAACCACATTCAAGTCAAAGTAGCTCACGTTACCATAGTCGATTATAGGGAAAATCAAAGTCTGCACAAGCATGATTTTCGTCTTAGGTATCTCCTTTGGGATTGGCTAATGAGAGGGGTTTGGCTCTCCTGCTATTAATTTCTGTTCATTAGGTAGGTATGTTAGATAGTTATACCTATAGATAAATAAATCTAAATACAAAGTTCCGAACAAACACACATAACACACACAGACACATCACACACACACACACACACACACACACACACACACACATCACACGGTCACACTGTAAACCTTCATTCTGGCAAATAAATGGATTTGATTTGATTTTGATTTGAACAATACTTAGTTTATCCATAGAACCTATGTATTATATGGCAAGTGATAACTAGCGAGTCTTCAGTATAGAATAAATTGAAAAGCAACCATTGCTCATTTGTTCCCAAGTATTTAATAATTTTCTAATTTTTAATACTTACATGTCGAAGTTTGAGCCTTTACATTATAATCCTACAAAAATATTCTCTCCTATTCAAAACAAGAATCATCATGACGCACGGGCGCAAAACATTGCTATAAAAACTTTTACAGGCGTCACATCTTTGTTTGACTCTTGTTACGTTACTAGCGTCCAACCGTGCTTTTTCTAGGAAATGAGGGGTAAAGCGAAAACTTATGACCGATAGCTTTACCATGTCATCGTAAATTCCACAATTTCCCTGTGTCAAAAGTTTTGGGGTGAAGGCCAACGTGTGACAGCTTTACGTGATGAGGCACAGACGCTACACATTTATTAGTGACCATTATATTATAAGTTTACCATTGGCTCTCGAAGGGACAGTTAGAAAACTTGTGTACCTATGATGCATTGTTTCGGGTTGGACAAACTATGCAAAGTTTGACTAAGGCCTGATTTTTCAATAGCCAGATAATTTTTATCTCAGGAATAAATACTGCGGTTTGAAAGCTTTTGTATAGAAATTATGTCAAACTGTCATATTTATTCTTCAGATATAAGTTATCTAATTATTGTAAAATCAGCCCTACTAAACAAATATATAAATAAATAATAATAATACCTACTATCAAGATAACCAAAACAGCTTACGGTTCTTAAGTTAGTTTAGGTGTAAATAATTCTTCAAAACCAAAATCTGGCTCACAATATGCTTCAAGAGTAATAGAGAGATAACTTTTCGCTAGCTTTTGACTTCTGCTGGTTCCGGAACTACTTATAAAAGTCGAAAGTTCGAAACGATGTAAACAATCGGCGTAGTTTATGAAAACTGTTACGTAACTATAGTTATTTATTAACAGTACAGTTTATTTAACATACACTAATTAATTCCTATTTTTACAAGTTGACACTAAAATATATATACAAGTACCTATATAATACAAATAAATATAGAAAAAGGCAGGAGCTCATTGGGCATCAGAAAATTCGTCCGCATCACTGTCAATGGGATAAGTGTCCAAAAGGCTGGCAGCATTACCACGTTGGATGGCAATGATGATTCTTTGGGCTAAAAATAGGCCAGCCTTCTGGTCACGTGAAGAGTTAACCAACCGCTTCGCGATGTCCCGAAAAATTGTAACAACTGTATTTCTTTAAGGTACATTAACTCGTACAGTCAACAGCAAAAGTAGATGATCAAAATCAGAAATTCAATACTAATGAACGGAGTACGCGTCAGAACTGTGTGGCGTCGAAGTGATTCAAAAGTATGTGATTGTAATTATACCAAACATTTACTACTAGTAGAGCCACACAGTTCTGACGCGAACTCCGTTCATTAGTATTGAATTTCTGATTTTGATCATCTACTTTTGCTGTTGACTGTACATCCTTAGGTAATTCTACATTGTTTTTGTTTCCATAAAACGTAGATAGGCTCGAATTTAAATCGGCTATATGCGAATAAATAAAAGTAAATACCTTATCGGTTTTTTAATTTCAATTTCCACGATGAAAACTAATTTCTCGTTCTGAAATAGAAAAACAACGTTTTTATTGAAATTCGTTTCGATTCAATAAACAGCTAGGCAAATAAGGGACGATTTTTTTATCCGTATTTAAACTCCACCAATTGATAAAATAGTAACTAATAGTCACAACCAGTCTTACCAAGGGGTATCGTATTACCCAGTCACTGGGTTTTGGAGGTCAGATAGGCAGTCGCTTCATGTAAAATACTGGTATTCAGCTGCATCCGGTTAGACTGGAAGCCGACCCCAACATAGTTGGGAAAAGGCTAGGTAGATGATGAGTAACTAATAGTTCAATTTTAGCAAAATGGGTTTTTGATAAATTTTTAGTTTATCTAATGATATAATATCATTGCAAAATTAACCATTAGATAAACTAACAATTGATCAAAAAACACATTTTGCAAAAAATTTACCATTACCTACTTAGTTACTATTTTTAACTATTTGTTGAGTTTAACTACGGGTCAAAAAATCGGCCCTAAGACTATTGGAAATTTACATTCACTATAAATGAACTTGTATGTACAAGTCTAAAAATTGAATTTTAGTTTATATCTAATACCAAAATCAAGATCAAAATCAAAAGTCATTTATTCAAATTAGGCTGAGAATCAGCACTTTTCGAACGTCAAAATTACAAAAGGCAGTCCCCAAATAACGCCCGCCCTTCACCACTTCCTAGTGCTATCGCTGGAAAGAGGAAGTGGCGCAACAAAATCCTCAGCAGCACAGCTGTCTGTTCAGTTAGAAAATACTCGATACTTGATTGTATACAATACTAGGTGTTAAGTAATTAACATTACAAGGCACAGAACATAAGATTAAATTATTTGCCATAGAAACAAATCCTTTGAATAGATTCCTATTCAGATGTCACGATGATTGTCTTTATAAAGGATTTTCTATTGCGGTCATCTCCGATTTAGGATCGTCACCGTGACAGAAGGTTCATATTGATTTTACTTTATGTTATTTTAACGGTGAAGGAAAACATCGTGAGGAAACCGGCATGTCGAAGACATGTGACAACCAACCCGCACTGGGCCCGCGTAGTGGATTATGGCCCACTCCCTCTCACCGACAGGAGGCCTTAGTCCCAGCAGTGGGAACGCTATAGGCTGATTATATATTCTACATAATTATAAGTACACCTCTTCCCAACCCTTATAAGATTTAGGGCTGATTTTTCAAATGACAAATAATATTTATTCGCGGAATAAAATTGTCGTCTAACAGATTTTATGTGGAAAAACTGTCAAAAATTCAAACTTATTCCTCGGATAACATTATCTGATGTTGGAAAAATCAGCCGTTACACGTTTAAAATTCCGGGTTAGATTTAAAAACGTGCTTATCCAAAATCCTGGTAGTGGGCCATTCTACCGTGAATTTGAGCGAAAATTTAGGAAATTATTTCAAACACCGCCATCAAGCGATAACATAACACATAATACTCGTCTGGGAAACAAGGCGTTATGGTACGGAATTTTAAACGTGTACTTAATTACTGAGAAAACGACCGAAATTCTCGCAATGAAATTCAACCCTAAACCTACTCTTTTAAAGTACTAATTTAAATCAAATTTCTAATAACAGGTTTCGTCTGACACCAGACGAGCTGATGCGTTCGATCTACGCCACAGCGCGCACCAGCTCCGCAACGAGACCCAGATCAAGACAGACTGGGACAGCTATCACAACAACAACCGCCTTAGCGCCAGGTGAGGGTAATTGAATATCCGATGGCTTTGAAGTCAGCTCTTGCAAGGATAATCTGTTTATACGGCTACATTTAGAGCGAATATGGTTTGCTAGATGAGCAGTGAATCACTACAGAACATAAGGCCAATTCCCGTAATTAAAAACGTTCAAAATCTAGTCGCAACCTCGTCTCAGCGACAATCAATGTCAAGAATGTAGAGAAATTGGGTGTTTTTGACAAATTGAGACTGAGATCAGACTGTGAACGTCCTTAAAATGCCGAGAATTGCCCCTCAGATCTGTTTTGTGGTAATCACAACCTACTTCGATCCTAGGAGAGTTGTGACATAACGACTCATTTCAGTTTGTCGTTTTTTTTGTCTGATTTAGATAATCTGTAATTTTTTTTAATCAAAATCCTGTAGAGGATAAGAACTATGTAGCTATTTGTATTTAAAACGTGCTTAGAGCTAAGGCTGTATTCGGCTGAGATATGTCCATTGGCGTGATAATTGTTACGGCCCTCCTCAGACTTCCCCAGTGAAACCGGAAGTTTAGTTGGTACAAAAATGGATGAATTAAGCGGTGTAAAAGCGGGCATTAGCGTAAATATCGACAATCCGCTCACCAGTATACAGTTGACGGTCCATTTAAACTTAGTGTTTTCAGGAAACTGCATCTGCTAACACGAGTCGACGGCTGCAGTTGTGCCTTGTGCCTGGCGCTGACGCGTGTCGCTCGTTTATACAGGGTGGCAGGAACATCGACGCGCAACCTGTTACCATTCATTCAGAACATGATTCTAAACACCCTCACGTCGACAGATTTCATCAGTTATTAAAAAAAAAGTTAGCTGTTCTATACATTTTGACTGCGTAGGTATTGCATTTTCCTATGAAACAGTAGGAATTTTTATTTGATAACTGACAAAAAATTTCTACGCTAAGGGGTCTAAAATCATGTGCTGAATTCATGGTTACAGGTTGCGCGTCGATGTCCCTGCCACCCGGTATATTACTACTACTTACGAACATCAACACGGCAAGATAATGCTAATATTTCTTTTTTTCATATCCAGAGTCTATGAGATCGAACAATGGAGGTCTACACTCCAGGACCTACTTGATCTTCTGGACCGTGAGATGGCCAGTCTTAAAGAAGAGAAGGCTTCAACGGAGAGGGAGTTGGAACAGCTGAACCTCCCTCTACTTGTTTGCTCCGAATGTCTGTCTAACAGAGATGGAAGAAGAAGCACAGAGTTGACCTACGATCTGGCTGATACTGAGCTGAAAAAGGTAAAAGAGATAATCCTCATCAATAATATAGCTTACTGAAAGCACGTTAAGCGGTTGGTCCCGGCTGTCATTCGTGGATCTTTGACAGTCCTTTTGGGTCGTAGGAAGCCCGAAAGACTGACAACCAGTCTTACCGAGGGGTATCGTATTACCCTGTAACTGAAAGAAAGAAAGAAAGAAAAAAGAAAGAAAGAAAGAAATAAAATGCATTTATTTGCGGCAAACTTGACGCATAAAAAAGAACATAAACACACAAAATAAAAAATAACAAGTTGGGGGTAGATATGCGTCACATTCACACAAAACTTGGTTTTGGACGTCAGATAGGCAGTCGCTCATGTAAAATACTGGTATTCAGCTGCATCCGGTTAGACTGGAAGCCGACCCCAACATAGTTGGGAAAAGGCTAAGCAGATGACTGAACAATATAGCTTACGAGACTGCCTCGTTGGTCTAGCGGTTGCATGCGCTACAGCCAAACATGAGCTCCTGAGCTCGATTCCCGGGTCGGGCAGTGTTGTTGGGGTTTTCCATCTGGAATTACTCGGTAGGTGCCCGGAATCTGGAGTCGTGCCCGGTTCATGGCAATAGGCTCGTCCCCTATCACATGGGACTTACACATGACTGGCGAAATGTGGGTGTACAGTCACGAGCACCAATATGTCAACACTTGGCCACTTTCAATTGCGATTTTTTCGAGAAATAACAAATGCAACGTTGAAATACGACACATTACATAAACCTATGGGTTCGTAAATGCTATGTTCGGAACAACATGAAATTTCTTTAAAAAATTAAGGAGTAATCGCTTTTGAATAAATCCGAGTGTATACATATTTTTGCTCGTGACTGTACTATAGCTACACCTCTGCCTAACCCTTCGGGGAATACAGGCGTGATGTTATGTTGTGTTTAACGAAAAAGACGAGAAAACGTTCTCAAAGAGACTCTGAAAAGAAGTTATAACTTCTCAGAGTCTCTTTGAGAACGTTTTCTTCTAGGCCTGCACTGTGATTGCTCAATGACACGGAATACCATAAGTGAGGACTAAATAAAAGAAAATACTTTATCAACACCATTGGGAAGACATTTTACATTGGGCTATTTTCCGTGGGATTCAAAAGAATCAAGTCTGCACCAAACAACCAAATCGTTCAAACATGTTAATAACCTTTACAAAAATGTTTACTTGTTACTTGTAAACTGTAGGTACAAACTTTCAGACACAAAACTTAGACAAACATGACATTTTCCTCTAGCACTCTGTGCTAATTGCTAAGGTTAAAATACAATAGGTACCCTACAGTCCACTTGTCAGCCCAATTAGCTGGCAGGTGTGTGCTTGGCTTAACTAGTTAGAATACATGCCGTTGCAGTCGGACAAAGAGGATTTCCGTTGTCATTTGTATTTGATATTTTGAAGGCCTTATACCACCTTTACATTTACTATAGTACGTACAAAATCTTTATTTATAAAAGTTGCTTAACGTTTTAAGAGACGTTTTAACGTAAGGCGAACCTTTTCATGTCCCAAAGTAGGTACAGAAATCCCCTTTTATTTATAAACAGTACTTAAAGTTTTACGACTTGTTTAAACAGCCGTTAATCATTACTTCGCTTTAAGCTAAGTCTATAAATAAACCCCTAAGGGTTTTCATGGATTTCTTTGAATTACCTTGATTGGTATTTTAATGAGTTTTAAATTGACATAATAATACGATTTACAAATTTGCTTCTTTAAAAAAAAACTTGCTGAATGGGCCTGTTCCTGACCTGATGGAAAGTGATGGATGAAGTCTGTGATGGAACGAACGTGCCCAGAAGATGCCTGTTCACTCTTACTTTGAAGGCAGACGGGTTAAATGTGCAAGGGAACACATACGCTGGCAGAGTTCTGACTAATTTACTAATGTAAATCAGTCAGAACTCTAACTCTAGCTTCTTGAGCAAAACTCGCTACTTAACTAATGTTAAGTAGCGAGTTTGGTTCAAGAAGCAAATTATGTGTACAAACGCTGACGTTTGTACAAACGCTAGCACATCAAGCTAATACAATCTGTCAAATTTCTTCAATAAATTTTCAACTTTATCGCTAAAGCATTAAGGTTCAAGGTTGATTGAGAAAATTTGACAGCTTCGGGTACATTGATGTTCTGACGTCTGTACACATAACACTCCACAATAATAAAAAAAATCATGTTTGGACTGATCCAAAAATGATTTTTTATTATTGTTGAGTGTCATAGCCGTCAAGGGAATTAACTCTCTACATAGCTAATGCAAAAGTTGCGACCCACGGATGCCCCTCAAGTTAAAGGGGAAAATTTATAAGGCCGTGATAAGGCCTGTCGTACTTTATGGATCTGTATGCTGGGCTGTGAAGAAGACTGATGAAAAAAGATTGCATGCAGCGGAGATGAGAATGTTGAGATGGATGTGTGGAGTGACGAGAATGGATACAGTAAGAAATGAGTATATAAGGGGAAGTTTGAAAGTGGCGCCAGTGACAGAAAAGTTGAAAGGAAATCGTTTGGCTTGGTATGGGCATGTGATGAGATGGGACGAAACGCATGTGACTAAAAGAGTGATGAATATACATGTTGATGGATGGAGAGGGAGAGGAAGGCCGAAGAAAAGATGGATGGATTGTGTGAGGAATGATATGAAAGAGAAGGGAGTGAATGATAGCGTGACGGTTGACAGGGGAGAATGGAAGAAGAAAACGTGTTGCGCCGACCCCAAGTAACATGGGATAAGGGCAGGAAGATGATGATAGCTAATGCAAAATTAAATGCGCCTTTACACTATTGTCGTTCTTAAAACATACTAACAAAGGCAAGCATCTTTTAAAGAATTTTTTCAGGAGGAATTACCATTATACTAACTTGCCCGTAAACCTTTGCTGGGCTTGAGGAGTTCCGCTGAAATAACAAACAAAGTTGACATCTTATCGCCAAACCTGTTGGTCTTCCACACCGCAATTTTCTCTAAACTCCATTTATACGATGCAAGTTTTTTGCCAGTGACTTAAATGACTTGCTTCGTCAAAACACTATTAAGACGGTGCAACTTTTATTGTTTTTTTCAACTTATGTTATTCCACATGCAATTTAATAGCACCGTATAAATCAGCGGGGTAAATGAGCAACACAATATCAGTAGGAATGACTTTCATTTTGTCAGTTCAATAGCGTCCATTGCGGTATTAACGTTGTTGAGCAGACAATTCCGTCGAACATATCAAGCAATGAGTTAGAAATATCCTCTAAAATGATTCAGATTCAGATTGATAATGTCTTACGCAATTAAGGTGGCAATTTCAATGGTTCTCTTTCAACAATTAAATAATTACAGGAACTCTGCGTAACAGAAAGCAACAAGAAGATGCTGATTGACAGATGCCAGTCCGCTTGGGAAAAGATTAACAAGTTGGAAGTGGTGAAGTTCAAGCTCCAATTAGACTTGAATGATAAGAACGAAGCACTTCAGATTGATAAGGACATGTTGAGCTTGGACAAGGACTGTGCCAATATCACTTACAAAACTGACTCCTTGAAGACTCCCAAGAGGTAGGATAGCTAGATATATTTTATGTACTTAAAAGAATTGAACGACGTATGATGAGCCTGGGGACCTAAAAGTTAGCATTGTGGATTAAATTGAACCTTGGTTAAAGTTAAAGAAAATATAAAAAAAACGTAATATTTTTTTATATAACCAGTAATATCCCAATGCTGGACAAATAATGCTTTAATTTATCAAGCAGTTCTGAGTATTCTGCCTTTGTAGATATTGGGTTTTATATAAAAACCATACGACATCAACCCCCTGTCTTTTCTCGCTCCCAAATATTAGAAAAAGGATCCTAAAAAAGTTGCTAAATGTGTAGATTGTTTTAAAGATATCTATCTAGCGAGGTAATTGCGTAACACACTTTTAGTAGCAAAGACTTTCATTTTGACAGTTCAACAACATTCATTGCGTTATTTACATTGTTGAGCAGATTTTTTTTCGAACATACCAAGCAATGGATTAGCAATATCCTTCAAAATGATTCAGATTCTAATTGATAGCAAGTATGCTACGCAATTAGGGTGCTGATCCAAGAATAAGTGTTTGTTTGCATCAAAGAAATTTGAGTCTCAAGGTATCATTAGCTTAGCATCTACCCATAATAATTAATTTACCACACTAACCGAGTCTAAACTTAGACACAGAGCCAGGATAACTTACAAGACGACAGTCTCCTTGAAAACAACCTGAGCAGCAGGAACTTTAAACTTGGTACTTCTAAACAATTAAATTTCTTAGAAGTTATGATACTCCCCCGCGTCTTGTTGCACCTGGGCCTGAGTTAAAAGGCTCAACATTATAGTCTCATTAATAACACAAGATATGAGCAGTCTCTAAGCGACGCTACTTTACCTCTCATTATGGTTTTTTCTTGTGTAGGCGTAGATAACTAAATAACGGCACTTAGTTCGTGAAAGTCTAGATGGTTTTCTGCACTACTTACGGGGTAAAGTTTTCAACTACTTTATTTCATACGTACATACATACATAAACTTCACGCCTTCTGAATGTACAGCAACGCCACCTGCTTCATTTACTTTCATACTTTATTTCATCTAAGGGCTGATTTTTCCAACGCTAGATAATTTTATCTGAGGAATAATTTTAAATTTTTGACAGTTCTTCCAAACAAAATCTGTCGGACGTCAATTTTATTCCACGAATAAAAATTGTCTGTCGATTGAAACTCTCTTACACTAAAATTCATGTAGAAAAAGAAAACAAAACAAAAGACTTTACTGTTGTTAGTGAACAAAATGTGCACTTTGTTGTAAAATGCGACAGACAAAATTGCTATGAATGAAACTTTAGCGAAGTTCTAACAAGCATAATTTAAGAAGTTAATATCGAGACAAATACAATTTGATAATTTACCCGAGATCAATGAGACCATTTAAATACTGCTGAAAGGGTAAGAGATAATTGAAACCAACTTTTTAATTACTTTAATGGACCGTAATCAAAACCTTTTGCCTTAATCGATAACTTTTCTCTTCTAGAATGATAACCAACCAGCAATGGCGGGACAAATGCGAAGCAACAAAACAAATGGCGATAAACGAACTTCAAGATACTTTACGTCTTCGTGAGTCTCTTTTCGTGGCTCGAGGTCGCGCCAGAAACGCCTTAAGAGCTCAAACTGACGTCACTAATTATATGCTGCGAAGACGCATTTATGATACGCAGAGGGCTAGAAACGAACTGGATTGGCAGAAGATGAAGGTATCTATGTACTAATAATAAAGCTGAAGAGGTTATTTGTTTGAACGCGCTAATCTCTGGAACTCTACCTGGACCTGATTGCTAAGGCTTTGCTGTCCGTCCTTCTGTCACAGGGATGCATCTTTTGAGCCGCAATAGGTAAACTACACTTGAAATTTTTTCACAGAGTGTGTATTTACATATAACAAATAGATATGGCCGATTTTAAACGCACATTGCTATATTAGGAATGCTTGTATATCCATAATATTAATTTATTGCTTTCCATATTGTATAAGAGATTTTACAGGAGGCTTAAAGCTTATAATATGTTAGTTTTTCAGTCAGTACATTAAATAAAGGACTTCATTGGGACAAAATGCTATTACTATGATTAATTCGCAAATGCCACTCACATGTAAACCTCGTCAGTCCAATTTCCACTAAACGAGACTAAATTGAAATTGTAACGGCAAGCCATTGCAGTAAACGTTCAAACAATTTCAGTATTCCGATTCGGCTGTGAATAGCACCTTGTAATAGGGAAACATTGCTACCGAAATGCTATGGAGTACGACTTCCATACTTGGAAACGTCCTATTTATTTTTTTCACTGTACAAATATATACTGCAGTTTGTTGAAATTTATTTATTCAGGGTTATTTTAAATTGGCGAGATATACTTGCAGACGCGATGGGTCTATATCTAAACACGATAAAATAATAAATAAATAAATCATAGGAAAGCGCGGCTCTATTCATTCACGTTCTTGTACATTAAGTTTACAAAAGTAAATATAACCTTCGTTGCCACAAGAACCATTAACAGTTCCATGATGGAACTACATGATGTTTATTTTAATCACTAGTTCCATTTTAAAAGAATCTGAAAATAATTGAACTAATGTTGATTTGGTTATCACTAGTTCCACATTATTATTTTAGGCACTTGTGCAATTTTTTAAGGGTGTAAAAACTCTAGAGGTAAAACACTTAGTTTTTATAATAATTTTATTCAATAAAATCAACAAATATTTATTTTTTCTACCTTTAC
Organism: Apamea epomidion; assembly: GCA_947507525.1. Lineage (NCBI taxonomy): Eukaryota > Metazoa > Arthropoda > Insecta > Lepidoptera > Noctuidae > Apamea > Apamea epomidion. Next base: position 6,152,901 of record OX382238.1, on the reverse strand, counting down.
TTTTTTTATAATAGGTGTGTAGTGATAGTTATCGAATAGAATCAGCAAACATTTATTTTTTGCGAATGAATTACTTTACATGTATACATGGCGATACTTGATGAGACAGCCAGTGACATCTATCAGTCGTTTATTGTAATATTGGTTTGTTTTTTCCTTATCGGGAGGTAGTTAGAAAAACTTAAGGATATGTATTCTGTTCGCAAGCAAATACAAATGCAATTTGCCCAAATGCGATTATTAACAGGCGAAATATCTGTGGGTCATTTTTTAGATAAAATGCGTTGAGCGCGTACTGTAATGAATAGACATGATTTCAAAGTTAAAGGGGGATGGAAAGCAATTCGCCTCCCAAGAAGGATTTGAACTGGTCCAAACGCTATCCCATCTGAGATATCGAGCATCCTGGGATTTACTTTCCATCCTTCTTTACAAAGACGAGTATTTTAAATCCATACTGAATCCCAATCATAAATTAAAAAGTAAATATTTGTTGATTTTATTGAATAAAATTATTATAAAAATTAAATATTTTCGCCTCTAGTGTTTTTACACCCTTAAAAAATTTCACAAGTACCTAAAATAATCATGTGGACCTAGTGATAACCAAGTCAACATTGGTTCAATTTTTTTCAGATTCTTTTAAAATGGAACTAGTGATTAAAATAAACATCAGTAGTTCCATCATGGAACTGTTAATGGTACTAGTAGCAACGAAGAATCGACACGATATACCATCACGCCAGTAATCCGCGAAGACTTTAGGCAGAGGTGTAATGTACTTACCTATAATATATCCACTAGGGTGTCCCAAAAAAATCGAAAGTCTTTTTTTTTCAACGCATACCCTAATTATATTTAAATCGTGTTAAAACACGTATAAATAAAATTTCACGTACCTAGGAAACCACAGCAACCCGTGCCGACTTGCATTGATACATGTCAGTACTTGCATACTTCGGCGCGTCGCAAATTTCGTATCGAAGTTTCGTCATTACTTGTTTGTTTTATTAGTAAACGCATTATTTTCGTTTAGTCAAGATGTCAGTGAGATGTCAATGGGAAAATATGCCTTTTCTATGACTGCGAATCATAGAAAAGGCATATTTTTAATAGGGGATGTAAAACATCAAATTACCGGTTCAAACCTACCCTTTACTGGCCAAGTATTTGCAGTTCTGTTTTATAATATTCGTGAAGTGAATTTAAGTGTTAATGAAAGCGCAAATCAAACTATTCAAGAGGGCATTGTTTATTCGGAAAAGGCCTTTTACCTACACAGGTAGGTAATAAAACTAATTTTTGAGTCATAAAATTTTTGCTCGTGACGTTTTATTAATATCGGACTGTGCACTCTCTGTTGGGGTGGGCAAATCGTCTTGCAAATTCATTACTTCCAAATCAGAAGATGAATTTTCTTGATAGAATGAAGTCGAAGCACTAAGGGATGCATAATAATTAGCCCGATGTGTTTGTTCCTCGATATTTCTAACTCTTGGCGACGCCTAAATCTATCCAGACCCAAGTCTGGAGAGATTTAGGCGTCGCCAAGAGTTTGTTACAATCTTGGACAACTTGTTCGACATTGCACATGTCGATGCCCTTCAATTAATAAAAATAAATGAAGATAGGATATATTTGGAGCGGCAGAGAGAGCCAGGCAGACCTGGTCACTTAGCTTTAGTGGATAAAAAGTTGACCGACAAAGAGGAAAAATCGCGCCTTAGAAATATCGAGGAACAAACACATCGGGCTAATTATTATGCATCCCTTACTGCTTCGACTTCATCCTATCATGAAAATTCATCTTCTGATTCGGAAGTAATGAATTTGCAAGACGATTTGCCCACTCCAACAGAGAGTGCACAGTCCGATATTAATAAAACGTCAACGAGCAAAAATTTTATAACTTCAAAATTAGTGGCAGCTTTAGACAGGTGTCAGTTAAGTATGAGAAATTCTGTGTACATTATCGAAGCTACTATCGAGACACTAGGACTCAATACTGACGATTATCAAGTCCTCCATTCAAGGAATTCGTACGGAAATCGAAAAGAGCGGGCAGCTATTAAAGTCGATTACCAAAACGACGTACCGGGTACTGTAACTGTCCAGAAAAAAAAAACAGTTGCCAGCTTTAGACGATCCCTCCTCCCGATAGTAATTTCATATGGTGATAAAGAACAACTGATCGCGGTGCCGAAGATGTAGACCAAGAACCAAAAATAAAAATAGTTAAAAACTTATCTAAGGAAAATCCATCAGTTTATAGTAAACGCTAAATCCCCTCGAAAGAAGACCTGTGTGGTTCAATTTACGAGAAAGACATCGATGACTTCATTTCCATCAAAAGCAAGACCTTGTTCAATCGTTTTAAAAAAGATAACAGTTTTCTCAACGAGTGTCCTACTTCATGGCCTAGTTAATGCTTCTTTTCAACGATATATGGAACAGATGATGACACTGAGAGCCGTTAATGATACAGCAAAGTGAGCAATTAAGTTGATGCAAGATTTCCATGGAAAAATCATAGTTGAAGAGGAACAAAAGCAATTTTTACTACGTTGCGTACAGTAACACAGACTGATATAGATACCCTGACTGTAAAAAGAAAACTTTGAAAAGAAAATTTAAGAAATAATGTTCTTTTAATAATAAATATTTAATAAATATATAATACAAGTACAATAGTGTTTAATTTAATGAATAATAATTAAGTTTTAAAATGTCCTCTACAATCTCCATGCAAATTTTTCTTAAAAGTTTGGCATCAAGTCGGCACGGGTTATCGTTATCCGATATTAATAATATTTTATGAACGTGAACATATTGCAATTGGTTGAGAAAACTAAAAAGCATGGGTTTATTTGAATGATTTGGTTTTGTCAGCCAGCATGTTACCAAACTCTTACATACATGTATGCCAACTACTCTGCGGCTAACATTTGGCTAACTTAGGAACCTGATATTGCCGTCTGACTATATTAGCTCCCAAAAACTTTATTCATATAGTTAGATCCAGAATAAGAGAAATAAAAGTAGGAAGTTTCTCAATCCTGTTACATGATATTACGTAGGTTAGTCTGCAAACTCTTTCTTTTTCACCAACCCCAGATGTCCAAAAGATTTTGTGTTTTATCGATATTCGAATGCGTCATGTTTGTTTGTTTATTTTCTTCATTGATCAATCGCAACACGAGATTTAACAGTACATGAGCATAATCAGCCTCAAAAAGATGTTCCCAATGTAATCTGTTTGTGGGCAATGTGATTGAAGACAGTGAAATTAATTCTTGTCGATGTATGTATAAATACATCTTTTCGAGGCAGACTATACCCTTACCTGTTGATATAGCCTCTCATAAACCTAGGCTTGGACAGCATTTTTCGGAAATCTTTAACCTTTTTCCACAGATGGAAGAAAACATGGACAAACTAGCAACGGAACTAAAAACTATGGGCGAACAGTTTGCCGATAAAGTGAACGCGTTGAAAGTGGCTGAAACCCGCTTGGAGACGCGAGGTTACCGCCCAGGATATGAACTAGCTGCTGATGAGGCCGATATAGGGCTGAAGGAGGAGGTCCGAAGCCTGAGGGAGACTATTCGTCAGCTGCAGGAGAAATTGGACTGTGCCAAGTAAGTCAAGTCTGTGCTAAGTAGAGGTTGACTGAATACGAAAAACGGCGAATATTACATACATTTATTAAATACATTCGCCGCTTTTATGTTTGTTGGGAGTACCTACTTAAATACAGGGTGGCAGGGACATCGACGTGCAAACTGTAACCATGGATTCAGCACATGAGTTTAGACCCCATAGCGTCGAAGTATTTCGTCAGTTATTAAAAAAAAAATTGCTGTTCCATACATTTTGACCGCAAAGGTGCACTTTTCTTTGAAACTGAAGATTTTTTTTTGATAATCGACGAAAAATTCTGACGCTATGGGGTCTAAACTCATGTGCTGAATCCATGGTTACAGTTTGCGCGTCGATGACCCTGTCACTCTGTATACTCCACCAGAGATTGGCTTTTGAATGCTTAGGTACCTATTTTTCTGAGGGTACAAAAATAGACATAGTATTAAGAAACTATTTCCAAAACTATTACTCATTATGATAAACGTTTGGGACTTGACATATTTAAATGTGATACGTTGTGGCACTTAGGAATTCTCTAGACAATTTGATTCCAGTCCAGAAACATAATAACATTCATTTGTTAGACTTTTTCATCTTCAACATTCATTTTCAAAATACGAGTATTATTACAAGCTTTTATTTAACTCGTTCTATAACTTCATGCTGAAATAATAAAACTTTTATCTGAAACAAATAAGTAAATTATACATTTGGAGAAAAGGCACATGATTATACTTAATCATCATCATCATTACCATCTTCAGCCAACAGCAGTCCACTGCTGGACATACATATGTAGGTCTCTCCAATTGCACACCATTCAGCTCCATTCTCGGAAACTCTCATCCAGCTGCTACCAGCCACCCTGCGAAGATCATCGCTCCACCTAGCCTAAGTTACGTTTGCCGAAGCCTACCTTACGTTTGCCGATTCGCTATCTCCACTCAAGAACACGTGGTAGACGCGTGTTCTTGATTGGTCATCCAAAAAAACTTACATCACCTAATGCTATTTCCAGGGCAACATACAACGCTTTAGAAGCAGCTTCCATCAAAATTGCCATCGATTTAAACGACAAGAACCAGTCCTTGGAGACGGACACCCGTGCCTTAGAAATGAGGGCTGCTCTAGAACCAAAGAAACCCACGGGCACTGACAAGAACTTAATTCTTGCTAGCATGGCTGACGAAGTACCAAAAGTGGTGGGATCATAAATTCAAAAAACAATGTTTATGGCATAATTATTAATTCACTGGAGGAAATAGACAGGTGCTACTTGTCCAGTAAGTGTCCGGCCGAAATACGTTTATCAGCCGTTAAATACAAACACTTGTTTTTCCGGACCGGACCATCACTAAGTCTATGCCGTTTGTCTAACTGTCATCTATTTTCGCCTATCTATCTTATCAAAACTTCACGACCGCCAGTTTTGGTCGGGCCGAGGATTCGGCTACATTTCAGCCGAAACCGAAGCTGCGGCTGAAACTATGATTATGGTCGAAACCGAACTTTTGGTTGGACACAAAAAATATGGTCATATTTCGAATTACACTTATTATCATATTTTAACCCAATACACTAACAAATTATGACTATTCGAATAAAAATATGACCATATTTTACTACGTCTAGTCCCTGTCTGTCTGTAGGTTAGCACCTGTCATTTTACTACATTGAATTAATGATTCGACTTTATTATCATTTTTTTTAACAAAAATGGCACAATTACACGTGTTTTTGGTATGTCGAAATAATTGTTTTCTCCATATAAATAAAAGTCGTTTAACCGGATGTTTTTACGTTAATTTTGCATTTTGTTTGTTTCGTATGTGATTCGGTAATTACGTCCATGTTTGATTAATGTCCGATGTTTAATGTTTATCAACATTGTGAAGTAGGCAGGTAGTTATCCTTTTTTTTTTGTTCATTTATTTTCTAAATTAATATTTGCTTAACAAATGTGCTTCTACCGGAAATTATATCTAAAAATTGAAATGAGTGTTAAATTGTTTTGGTTAAAATTACCCGCCTACTTTTAACCTTCATTGATTATTACTCATAGTCAATTTATGAGTTTATGGGAAACTTTAATTTACGACATAACTGTACTATTACGATTTAACTTTAGATAACTTTTCTGTGGTTAGTGAAAATAAAGATGGAAAAACTATTTTTGATTTTTAATCGGAAGCCGTCCACTCTAGGGGGCCTACTCCGAAGTGCAAAGTGCGAATTTTCGGATCGGACCGACACATGGCCGAACCGAAAATTATTGAAAAATGCGAAAAAAGTTCGGATCGGCTCAGTTGGGTCGGGACCATAGTCAATATTCGAAAGAGTGTAGGATCAGAACCGACCGAACCAAATAGTAACTTTGTAGCAGGAAACGGCTGAACATACGGCCGATACTACTTCGGAGTAGACCCCCCTGGCCTCCCCCATGCACCGCCATTTCGACCGGTTCTATGCTACCCGCATCCAGCGGAACATAGGTAATACACATACACTATACACAGTTTAGTAAGGTATACACTATTGGAGTCCAAATCTTTTACCTATCTTCTCTTATACCCTGTCCATTACGTTACCCGTTTTTTGACAGCTGTCTTAGAACGTACATATTCCAGATTACGTAAAAGTAAAATGCGTAATAAAATAAATAAATAAACTGCCTTATCTAATTAAATTATCTTATTTATGGCTTGTTACAGATATTATAATACCGTACGTGTATCAATCAATGTATTTTGTGTTGCTGCAATCACTAGTTCCATCTGTCAAAAAACTGTTTACCTAATGGACAGGGTATAAGTAGTACCTTGTTCGTCATATCTTCACTCGTATTTATTTTTATACAATAATCATGACTATATGGTATATAAGTCAACTGTCAGTAAGGAGACACAATTACTTTTTCTATTGTTACCGAACTTAATAAGCTTGCCTAACAGACGAAACTGAAGACTAGGAATAGTCCCAACTCTACAAAGCGAAATTCACAAAGCATATCTATGAATTTTCACCGGTCAACAAACTAATTAGCTCCTCCAAAACATCCGAAATCGGAAACTTAAGTAATCCATCAGCTAAATACCAGATCCTTTGTCAACAGCGTGCCCTTATTTTTTTACGCTGAAAAGCCTTTCTGTTTACTCCTCGTCGTATTTTTAGACTCGACATTTACTTCCGATGAGGTTCATGATAGGGCATTATGTTGCGGTTCGGAAGTGACTGGCCTCAAAATTGTAGGTAAACGATGATCGATCGTCCGAGTAGAGAATACGAATATCTTGGCTTATTGCCAAAATGTTCAACTTTGATGTCAGGTTTAGTTTGGAGTGATGAAGCAATTTGTTGGTGAAGAGGCTTTCTTTCAAAGAAGTTTTAAAAACATTAACAATGTACTAAAGAGTGTTCATAACCTTAAATAATTACATTCCATCGCCACTTAATCAGTCGTCTTCTTTAGGGCTGATTTTTCAATCATCTGATAATTTTATTCAAGGAATAATTTTGAAATTTTGACAGTTATTTTATACAAAAACTGTCAAACGTCAATTTTAGTCCTCGAATAAAAGTTATCCGGCTATAATTTTTCGTTTTTGTATGAAATCTGTCAAAATTTCAAAATTGTTCGTCGAATAAAGTTATCAGATGATTAATTATCAATAATTTTAAAAGAATAAAAGTTAACTGACGATGGAAAAATCAGTCCTTAACTTATTTTTGAGTGACCATTTGTAACAAAAAGGTCCTAATAAGTTTTTGGTTGCAATGGAATTTGAACTTTGTTAAGTATGACACTCAGTTTGTTGTTCCATAAATTAAATGTATCTCATTTCTGGCTCTAATATAGGTACACAAATCATTTGAAGTTTGTTTTCCGAATAGATCCACACAGACGGTCTTCTGCATTTATGGAACTATCTCATCTCACGAACTTCGGTTTCCGGAATGCGTCCCACCCGCGAACCCTATCATAGTTCCATACTCACAACACATACATTATGTTATTATGTTCGTTTGACGTACGCACAGCTACACATCAAGCTATACATTTCCAGTATAAGCTGACTTTTGATTGTACGAAAAACCTATACAATGCGAGGTCAGCTAAAACTGGAAATGCATAGCTTGATGTGTCGCAGTGTGTTCATTATTTTAAGATGTAATTGATCGGTTTCTAGAATGGTGGCTCTGCGGCAGAGGATAACACCAATACACGTTGGCCCGTACCCCCACAGGCAACACTGTCAATCTTGTCAAGCTTGAATGAATTCAGGACTACGCTTCTCAATCCTAACGTGAAGACTACTTACGAACATCGCCTTATGTTCAAATAATCGCATCACTCCTGGATCCATTCAAGAACCAGGAAGATACAAAGACTAGGAAGGTTGGAAGGAGGAAGAGAGACAGAGAGAGATTGCCCTTAAATTGAAGATCAGCGAACAGGAGAAATGGTTTATTTTTCCATTAATAACCCCTTTCTGACCCCACTGGAATATAAAGCAACCTCCTTATATAACCATGTAACAAAAGAAAACACCACCCGTTTGTAGTACTAAAATAAATGTAGAATAAAAACATTGAAACTAATAGCGAAACGTTAGCATCTTCAATAAAATATTATGTACAGTTGAAATTCACTATTTTTTGTTTGGTTTGCTGAAAAATACTTCATTAGGGCGTTCCGCGTATATCCAAAACGTTAGATGTTAGTTAGTTTCCAAAATATGTTTAGAATACTTTTAATTGTCAATATTGCGAAGTATTCATAAAGTTAAGCCCGATTTACATAGTGCAATTTAATTGTCTGTGGCATACCATACGTTGAAGCTACAATCAGTATCAGTGGTTAGCAAAAATAATGAGACCTCTACTAAGCTCCATTTAAGAGAACTGCATGGCCGCGCGGTTCCCCATAATTCGACCACGCGGCCACGGTTAAACCTTTACAACTTTCAGAATATTGGATCTACGAATTTGCGACTTTCATTGTTAGTGTTTTACAAATTCCTTCGTAATGTTGACGTAGTCGTTTTTATTCTACGACACTATGTCCGAGCATTCGAAACGGACACTAAAAGTTGCACCATCTAAACAGTGTTTAAACTCTGCAAGTTTTTTTTTTAGTCTTCGCTGTCGTACTCCTGGGCAATGTGCTCCCTCCACTCCTTCCATCTTTAGCGAGCCTGCGTGATCTCCTACCAGGCTGAACCTATCCAGGTCATCCCTTCACCTACTACGTGGTCAAGTAATTTGTTGCTTCAATTTTATTGTATGCCACAGGTAAGAAACTTGCATCGTGTAAATCAGTCTAGGTAATTAAGGGTGTATTAATTGCACTTCTATCGTTTACTGAACTTTCGGCATAGTAGGTATTTGAGTTCTAGGACTGATGCTTAAAACTGCTTATTTATTCCAAAGGTGTATTCACGTAGAACGCTGGTACCTGGCTCCGAGATGCCAGAGCTTCTCGCAGATCGCCGACATGCACCGACAAATTCCACTGGTTCACACTGGTTTGCGATGATGTAACATAAAGAATGAAGACTGCTTGCGCCGACCAGCGTTGACTACCAGCGCTTGTTAACGCTTGTTGTTGTTATTGCGCTGGCATATCGGCGCCGGTTACCAGCTTCCTACGTGAATACACTCCTACAGTATATGCATTCAAGAAAATATTAATTGGTTTTGCCCGTAATCTCATGTATTTTCAAGTTCTTGTCGGAGAAAATTACCCAAACGAAGAAAAATACGTCAAACTTGCGACAATTTAACTCAACTGTCTAAACTTCTTCCTAACAACATAGAACTCTTATAGCCAATCTAATTATGAGCCTAAATAGCCAATCTAATTATGAGATCCATATAGATAATGGAAGTGTCCCGTTGTCTCCCGCCTTGGTTGGTTAGGCTGCCTACTTCAGTTTTAGTATAAAAGCTTGGGGAATAGGATCAGTCTTCACATTCAACTGTCCACTTCTTGCTCTTCATCATCTACCCTTCCAGAAAATCTACCAAGTAAGTATTTGTCCTGTGATAATTATATCATCACTGGTTGCATTTTTCCTTTATTCATTTTCCAAATTTGTGTCTATTTTCTTTACTTGTTAAATCATTCCTTTACTTACCTACCTATATTTCTATTTTTTTTCCTATCTTTACTATTTTTCTTTCTATCTTCTGGCTCTCTTTCAACTGAAGTTGTAACAATTGCATCTCTTTTAGCTTCTGCCCAAATTTCTTTTCGAAAGCCTACCTATATTTCAAACAAGATCTGAACACCAATTCTATATTCTGATTCTCTTTTTGCTGAAGTTGCAACAATTTCAAATTCTTACTCCTGATCAAATATATATTTTTTATAGCTTCTAAAATGTTCACATCGTGCTCACGGATGTATATTTTCTATCTGGATATCAAAAATATTTACTTCAATTTCAACCTTCAAGCCTGTTGTATAAGGACCTATCTATCTGCCTTGCCACTTGAAGTACCAATCCCAAAAATAGCATCAGGTTGTTTTCCTACAACACCTTTGGCGACCTACGAATGAATTATGTCGAGAATCTGACTTATATAAAAAGTTTTCCGTCTCCATACAATTATAGTTATTGATAGCATAGCATCATCGACAAATCTGCACTGCGGATATTTTCTTACATCCTTATGTTAAACACAAATGTACAGACCACTAGGTGTGTAGGTAGTAGCAACCGCAAAATAGACTCAAAATTATCATACCCTAATCCCGTTTTAGACGTCATCCATTTTACATACAGAACTTGTTGTCAGCATGATTTCATATGCGGAAACATATTTTTTTAGAAGTTTCGAACATTAGAGCATCAATCACGACATCTAGATGTATCCGGCAGGATTGAGAATTCATAATTTTAAGTTTAGGAAGTTGTATTAACAATAATTGAGATTTAAACCGATCGTGTGATAACGAGATCCGCTTCCTAAAAGGCGCAGCGTAAATCCGAAGTAAATTTTCATCTAGACAATTTCCATTGCTTCGTAATTGAGCAGGTGTTTAATTCTCGCCACATTTAAGGCGCTATGTAAATTTGGTAACGATATAATCGGTGCCTATCAGCTACTTAGTACACGAACCGTGTCTAGAGGTTATTTACATTTGACTTTTGTTCGTCGGCGCGGAAGTAAAATGCTTTTGTCCTAAATGTTGGTTTATTCTGCAACGTCAGAACACGTGCCGAAAAAAGTCCGACACACTTACGTCATACACGTTGGTTCTCATGTGAGATACTCGTTCTTTAAGGTAATTTAATAATCATAAATCTTTTTTTAGAAGATTTGTTTAAAGTCATTTCTGTAAAATTGTTCAGAGCTTCACTCTTTCGGGTCTCTCCATGTATAAAATCTCATCACAAACATTCATTTTAAATCTCACTAAAACAAAGCTTAACCAACTTTCCCACACAGGACCACAAACAATCAGTCTTCTAACCGCAAATAATTTCACGACCCAAATTAATTTCACGAATAAGTCACTGTACGGTTATTGAATAGCCCCAAAAGTATCATCCACGTAGTACAAACATTCTGGCGCCCCGGGCTACCGCTGAAGGCAAGCAGCTTTGTTCAGACGCGGCAGCATAGCGTGGACATGCTCCGAAAATATATTGCATAGTTATGTACCTACCGGTAAATGACGCCCGATAAAGACCTCATTGTAGAAGTTATTTTAATAATATTATCTTGTATTAATTATTATTTAATTTGGACTTAAGGAAAAAACTGCTAAATGATCCGACATAATTATTAATAAATGTGAAAGTTTATATGTTTGGATGTTTGTTTCTCAGTCACGCAAAAACGGCTGAACAAATTTGGATGAAATTCGGCACAGAGATAGTTTGTTACCGGGATTAACACATAGAATACTTTTAATCGAGGTAGTACGATCCCGTGGGATATTTTCCGACACCCACGCAGGCGAACGCGGCCGCAAGCCGCGGTTAAAAGCTAGTAGAAATTAATATAAAATTAGGAAAAAAGTGTGGTAAAAAAAGCCTTATAAGACATTACACCTATAGGTACACTTCTGCTACATAAGGAAAAAAGATTCATCAGCATACGCCTGTCTAGACAGCCGTACAAATAGGAAAACGAAACCATTCAGTTTACGCAACAGTGATTCATACTTTCCTTGAAAGAAATCTAGCAATAGTTTCGCTATCAATCGAATATCGCACCTTGGGCCACTTTGCGTGTTACATAAAACCCATGTGCGGATTTCCAATGACCTTGCCCGTTTCTTCTAATAGAATTTCAACAATAGTTTGTATTTATGCGGAAGAAATTCTCAGATACATTTATTATGCAACCAATTTGGATTGGATAAATATTTATGAAAATAGTTGACAAACTTGTTTAAAAGTCATGCCTACGTCATAGTCCTACCTTTCCGAAATACTTTTGTAAACCAATGTTGACTGTATATGCTGTTGGTGTTTACATATAATGAAAGAAAGAAAATACACACACAAAAAGACACACAATACACCAGGTACATACATCAGATAAAAACAAAAAATAAAGATCAATTAAAAAGTGCGATGTAAGAAATTAGCAGGAAAGTGTGCCCTACGGCTGCGCCAAAAAGGCCCAGTTCAGCAAAAATGCCAGACAACTAGTGCCTGACGCTGGATTTTATGTATATAATAAATATCTAAATAAAAGTCAACCAGTTAACTTCACGGATCTACCATAAATCTATAAATACAACTAAACTTCAAACGTTCAGCATTTTCTAGAAGTTTTGATTGTAATTTTTAATAACTAAGTAAATACAGATGGTTCGATTGGCGACGTATACAAAAACTACAAGGCAATCAACAAATCACTGAGATAGAGAACTCACATATTGGCAAATTACATTTTGCTAGCGAAAATGCAACATAATATAGGAGGGGGAGATGCTACCTAAGGTAATACTGCTAGATATGTTAAAAGCTCTATTTTTATGCAAAGAATATAAGTACAACTTCGAGTTTATGAATGTACCTATATAATATATGTACCTAATATTTTAAAGCATCGATGATTGACGAAATCTTTCCCAACTTTCTGACTGTTATTTATTTTGCATTTTTGTCAATTAAAAATAATTTCTTTCACAAATCAGATTATCTCAAATTCTCAATCCATGTTAACATCATCGTAGAGTCATCGACTTCCTACTTAGAACTTTCGTCTTTCGCAAAGGTACGCAGCACAGATCCGTTTCCTGGGATATCCCTTAAGCACACGCGCTTCGCCCCACCCGACTTACAGCCATAGTTAAGTGGTTACATATTTAAACAAGTTCCATTTACAAGCGGTCGTTGGCCAGAATTTTCCGTTAATACTTATAATACATTAATACGTACGGTGATCGTTCCAAGTTTGTTTACATATTGTTGTGGTATTGTCGTTGCGGCGAAATGAGCATTGTTAGTGTTGTGCCCTGTGTGACATTTTTCCCGAATATCGAATTTTTTCCGTGATTGGTAACCGAGGTGAGTTCGCGATGTGCAGTTGTTTATTTGTGTGAATATAGTAAGGTTGATATTTCCAAGTAAGATAATGGCAATTAATTTATTAGTTATGCAGAGAAATGGGAAAAGCTAATTGGAGAAAACAGGTCGGTTCGAGATTTTCCTGAAAATGTTTTGAAATTATACAGCTTCCATGACCACTTTAATTAACTTCCATAACATTTGAAGATAACGTTGCGTAATGTTAATTAGCTTTCATAAATCTTTTGTAATTATTTTGTCAATTATTATTTATATAACTGACAAAATAATTACATTATTCATAAAAATAACTGTATTAACAAAAGTTCATTGCGCTGGCAGCTTTCCATCAAACCTTGGTGATGTTACTAACATTTCATTACCCCGTAAATAGTGGAAAATAAGCATCATTTAGTTTCATCGGACCATTGGGGACGGATATTTTTAAATGTGTGGCTAGTTGTGGTATCATTAAACGCCAAGCTAAATTTATAGTGTGGTCCTGGAAGAATATACTCAATAATTGTTAAAGGTTCTCATTATTTCTAAGGCTGACCATCATAATCATTCTGCTCAGGATTTATTTGGGATTAGCGCATTTCTTTGCAGCCAGTAATTTAGGAACCCACCCTCTTTTATCCATTTAATCTTTCACACACTCAATCCATCGTTTCCCAGTTAACCCAATTGGTGTCAACACCTATGACGTTGTCACTACTTGCTTTGTGAGTACAGATCTTTTGTGGTGGTGGATGGGCACAAGGAACACAGGAGAATATGAGGCATTGTCTGATGGGGAATACCACACTCACATGATTTTATTGGTGAAGGAAAACATCGTGACAAAAACCTGGACTGAAATCACCACTCTGACTGGAGCAAGCGTGGTAATCAGTGCTCATGCCTTCTCTGTATGAGGAGAGGCCTTTGCTCTGCAGTGGGACAATATGGGCTGGTATTTGTTTGACATGCACTGATTATAATTTATGATGATGGTATACTTCCAGATCACAAAATGGCCGGCAAGATCACCGCTGCTTTCGTCGTCTTCGTCACCATCGCGTTTCTCGCCAACATCGGCCATGTCGCCTGCAACCCTGCTATTGGTAAGTAGTAAAAAAGTACCTACTAGAATTTTTCTGTTTTCTGTTGTTGGTTCCTTAATTTAGACTAGTGGTATTCCAGCCGGTCTATTCTGTAAAAATCTCATCGAGAAAACTGAGGTGAAGTGAGCTGTCAACTCAATAGTGTCAATCCCTGGCATTAGGTGGAATGATAGCTCACTCCAAGCTCACTTCACCTAAGTTTTCACAGTGAGATTTTTACAGAACAGACCGGCAAAGAAGAACGCTTTAAAAGCAGGGCCTCACACCGGTCTTATAAAGTGCAATTTTTAGTGCAGTTGCACACCCATAAACTTGGGTACTGCTTCTGCATAAAGTTTATTCAAAAAGTCAGCTAATGATATTATTGAAGATTTTACTCAAGATTCCCAAAGTTATTACACGATTTATAAGCGAAGCTGCTTGAAAAAGATTTCCTAACCATGTTGGTACTTAGGCAAGTTATATAAAATTACCTAAAGTCAAATAATGTTATTCAAAATGAACTTCTAAAGTGACAGCCTGAGACCTGACCTTTAGGGAGAATGACTACTTAACCGGGTTGCGTGTGATTAAATTTTCTAGATTTATGAAATTCAACTCGTATAAGTATTTTGAGTTCTACACATTCATAAAATAAAAATACCCATCCTCTTTCACCCTTTTGTTCATGTTCACGAAAAAACGTCAATCTTACCACTTTGTCTCGTCTAGTATATTATTTTTTCTCATACTTTGTATGCGGGGTGTATTATCACGAATCTAAATACGGCCACTCGTAACATTTCACAAGCCGTAAGACTCACATTTTTTGATTCACGAAAACGTTTGCACGAGTCGTTTTTGTGCTCACGTTTAAAACTGAAAACAGATTTGGAAATTTTCCTTTCTTCATGGTACTTCCTTGCTGTTTACTTCATAAAAGTTTGCTGAAAACAGAGTGTCTATCCCATAAAGATTCGTTTTGACTGACTTTAATGCATAATTTGTCGATCAACCCTACAGTGGCCTTAAATATAAAAGGTTTGTCTATATAATCTGGCACCAAAAGTAAACATATTTAATTTTATAGTTTTTCGGGCTATCTCCAAAAGCAAAAAACAAAAATAGAACAATGCTGCATTGCAGCCCAAACAAAATAAATTCGGCAAAATCAGCACCTTCTGTACTTGAAACGTTATCATAACATCCTGAAACACACTGTGAATAGTAATACCTCGATTAACACTTAAAATCACATAAAACTTTTTATATGAACCTAAAGATCAACACAGAACAGAATTACCGACATTCTACCACCACTGCTATTTAATGGGCACGTCGAGCGCTTAGCAACTATCATGGTCACTGACACCGACAGCTAAAGTTTACCCCTACCTGCTAGCCTACCTTTGGATTCTGTATAACTCCATTTGTCCCATCTGATTAAGAGTCTCTGTACTTCGTTATGGTTAAAATTTTGATTAAGAAGTATTTTCTTTGTCAATAATGATTTTTAAATGATGGTAGGTATTTGCATGGCCACTTCTACTTTTGAAAGAAACCAGTTTTAAAGTTATTACTAACTCCCTAACTTGTATGTCCGTCGTAAACAAAGACATGAATGAGGGACAAGTGCACGTCTCGACGACCCAGTAAAGATACGTTTGGCGAAGAATAACGAGGAGAGCCCCAAATAAGATAGGAAAAAGCTAGGTTGATGGAGCGATAGTTGACTAGGGACCGAGACGTTTTTATCTCGTATGTATGTGCTGTGATACGACCTAATCAAATCCAATACTGATCCAAACAAATCCAGGGTTTCATATCAAGACGGGATCTTGCGAAATGTGACCACTTAAATTATTTTAACACCACACACGTGCTAACTTTAAATTCATACGGACAACATCGAAGATAAAGAATAAACGTGACTGTCGAAGAATATGTTTTAAACATTCTGTCTTTGTGTTTGGATAATCTTAATTGAATCTAAGATTACTATAACGTTCTAGAATTTAAACTAACGTTAGCGCACCGAATTTAGTCGTACGTTAGACAATAGGAGGCGTGTCTGTTAGAAGGCAATCCGACTGTCTCCTCAATAGTATAGTCTAGGGATTATAGTATTACAAGAGGCTTACAGGAGTACTATGAATTCTTGTTTGTCTTCAATACCACAAAGCAATGACATTCAGTGTATTTAGACGGACTTGTAGTGAAATGAGGGCATAGAATCAATGTCCCGTCAACAGACGACCCAAAAGTTGTAACAATGCCAGGCATGTGCCAGGATTCAGCGATCCATCCTAGATCTATAAATGATTCTACGGACAAGCACTGTGTAGATTGGTAGGCATATCTGTAGAAGTAGCACAGCCTGTTCCAGGCGGAAACCCTACCAGTAGAGGTACACAAAACATTAATGTCAAAGGACAGACAACGCAGTCTAAATAACTAGATCTGGAAGCTTGAAATTTTGTACAAGTGTTCCTTACATAACGAAGGTGAGCACTGAGTGAGAATTTGTCCTCGTTTTGTTAGTTGTAGTGTCACTTAAAAGTTTTTATGGAAGGTCGTATATTTTTGCCTATGGCAATCCCATCGGACGCATGGCTTGTATTTAATACTGCTGCACTCGTTGTTCAAACTCATTTAGAAGAAGAAAAGAAAGAAATTACGATTATTTGCGGTAAACACGACGCAGAAAAAGAACACAAACAAAAAAAAGAACAAGTTTGGGGAAATATGCGTCACATCCACGCAAAACGGCCATCGCTCAGCATAATGCTGCTACTGCTGTTGGAATTTCTTTCTGCATGCTCACGATAGAAAAACCTACTGGTTGCTAATCATCATAGACCGTATTCCACATTCTATATATTTTATCTCTCCGTCGTCTCGTGTCCAACGACCGTCTAATTAGCAATAACTTGGCCGTTAATTAAACGTAGAGCTTTCGATAATGGAAATTATTTAATTAGAGATTCGTTATGAAAGAAAATATTTCTGTTCATAGGTAGGTACTTTCCGCAAAAGCTTACTTACAAAGTTAATTAATAAGTGCCTAGCTGGCTAGCAGTTTGGAAAAAAAATATTGTGAATACTTAATAATCAAAATTAATTTGAAAGTCTTGAAAAATTGCTTAATGGTTGATTTTTACTTAGCATAACAGTTTTCATAGGTATAGGATATAGTTTAGTTTATTTACCTAACTGATATTAGCAAGTAGCTAAGTTAAACTAATGAAGCAATTTTGCTGTAACCTGAAACTAGAAGAAGAAAAAGGGATACTTTCATCTCGGAAAATTAAAAAGTTTTCCCGCCCTACTTTCCTCGACATGGGTAAGTAGGTACTCTATCCTTCAAGTAACAACATTTTTTAAACTATTAATAACGACACTTCAAAAGAATTTCTAAGACAGTTTTCAAAGTTGGAACAACTACACGACACACTTTCCAGAAAATCTTCACAACTCGTCAAAACAAGGTCTGTGGCTATTTTTTTAAAACATCTTGTTTATATTCTCATCTCAAAAGCCAAAAGATGTATTCTGATGTATTCAGCGTCCGATCGCACTGAGACAATGACCTCAATCCACAATTTGGACACCTTACTTTCGCCGAAGTTACGCAATTTCACCTTAGCCGCTTACACTTGACCCCGTAAAAACAATCGTGCATTTAGACCGTGTGATATGGACATTATTATGTTAGAGTCAATAAAAATGGTGAGAAAATTGCGAAAGGAAACCCACACCGATATTTTAGGCAAAAGGCTGAATGTCTGTTTGGGACGTGTTCACGGCTAAACTACCAAATCGATCCTAACATTTAATAGAGAAGTAGGTTGTCTTGGACATAAACTTTGCATCTCCAAATTAAAACAGAACATGGGAGTGTACCAAATATTGTTTTACATTTTACGACAATCAGGCTCAACATTGACGACTAACGATGTTGCAGGTCGTGAGTTCGAACCCAGGCAGGCGCTTTACTTTGTGTAAATAATTTCATCACGACTGCTCTAAAAACGGTGAAGGGAAACATCGTGAGGAAACCGGCATGTCCTAGAACCAAATATTCGAAGACATGTGACATCTACCAAACCGCACTGGGCCCGCGTGGCAGACTATAGCCCACTCGAAAAGAGGAGGCCTGGGTCCCAGCAGTGGGAACATTATAGGCTGATTGTACATACTCAACAATAACCTACAAGAAATGGTGACAAGAACTCTATAAGTAGGCGGTACATATAACCCCATGCAACCTACCATTCAAACAAAATTTCAAATTCAACCCATCTTGAAAGTTCCCATCGTTCCTCAGGGACATTTCAGCGTTTCATTTCCCCACATCTGCAGACAACTACTAAGTTTAAAATGCGTTAACGAGTCTCTAGCGCCTAGTTTGGATTAATATAAAATGCTAAAGCACTTTAGCTCTTATTCTTTTAGAAATTAAACTGCAATAACGAAGTTTTACACTAACCGAATGGATTTCCGGCTGATTTGAATTTGACGTAGCTTATACGTAGTTACGTTAAGTGCGTCAGTGAACTGCAAATTCCTTGAAGAAAGCGATTCAGTAGGACCTATTAACTTGCTGTAGGTACCTAAATGTAAATTATTAATATCGCGAATGACGTCGTTTTAACAGGAAATTCTGGTTATTTTGAATTGGTAAAGTCCCCACAGTCACTGTCCATTTAAGCAGAAAGGCAAGCTGTCGACTATGTAGGTATGCCTGTCGCCGATCTGATGTAGGTAGGTCCCATTAGACTCTCAAATCGTATGATCCTTCCACGAACTTTACGTCGTCTCGTCGGTCATGGATAGGATAGAAGGAATAACGAACGAGCAGGTATTTAAGGTTGATTACTGAGGTAGGTAGCTTAATGTTACAATTCCTCTTTAGGTATTATAACATGGACGTAATGCTTCATACAAAATAATAGGTAAAGGATGGCACATAAGGAATAGGTGAAAATATATAGTACCTAAGGATGATTAGGTCCCTACTATGTACATTATTCAACAAATCTTGTACTTGTATAAACTGACCTAGCCTATCATAATTAGCCTATAATTTTCCCACTGCTGGGTCACAAGCCTCCACTCTGGGAGATGGAGTGGGCCATAATCGACCACGCGGTCCCATCGCGGCTTGGTGGATGTCACATGTCTTCGAATTCTTATTCCGCTGCCCTGGTACATAAAGGGCTAAGGAAGGAACACGGGTGGGTTTTAGTCAGTAAGAGTCTGACAGTCCCTTCTGCTCCACCCAGAGCGGGAGGAGTCATTTGATGATTTCCCATCCACAAAAAAAAAAAAATAAAAAAAAAAAAAAGGATGATTAGGTCCCTACTATGTACATTATTCAACAAATCTTGTACTTGTATAAACTGACCTAGCCTATCATAATTAGCCTATAATTTTCCCACTGCTGGGTCACAAGCCTCCTCTCTGTGAGATGGAGTGGGCCATAATCGACCACGCGGTCCCATCGCGGCTTGGTGGATGTCACATGTCTTCGAATTCTTATTTCTAGGACATCTTTTTTTTTTTTTGTTCCTCTCGACTTTTCCTTCACCGTTTTGAGAAATGTGGTGATGAAATTAAATACACAAAGTAATGTGCCTGTCTGAGTTCGAACTCACGACCTACAACTGGTAAGTCAGGGCCGTTACTTCTGGTAAGTAGAATCCATGTAGTATCTAGGTAAACACCTACGTACCTACCCAAATGGTGTAATTAGCGTTCACAAACACTAACTAGGCCAGATCCATCACAATCATTCATCCACTTGATGTAATATAGTTAATTAATTTGCTAAAGCAACTTTATAGCTGCCAGTTATCTGTGAAAAGTGATAGAGTGGGCATTTTCGAACCTTACTAAGCATTATAATTATCCTTTATTTAATTTTTTTGCTAACCTACATTGTGTCGCAGTGCTGGGCAAAGGCCTTCCCTTGTTTCTTCTGACATGTGCGGTCTCTGACCATGTTGGCCCTGCAAATATTACCACATCGTCGTACCACCTTCGCCGTAGTCTACCTCGACGGCGATGTCCTCCCTCAAGCGTCCAGTGAGTGACGATCTTTGCCTATAAGGTCTTCATATGATCTGACCAAGATTATGTCTGGACTTTAAGAGACTGTGATCTCAGAGTTTGTTTCGGCCTTTCTTCTCAGACTAGTCAGATAGGAAACAACCTCATTTAGTTTTAAAATATGATTGACGTGTAAAAGTGTATGTACAAACCTACTTACAAAATAAAATCCTTTATTATTATCATTTATAGCTCCGGATGCATTCGTGAAACGTGTCCGGCCCACTCCCACTTCAGCCTGGCTGTTTTTCATTTCATTATATACATTTAAATTTATTTTTAAATACAAAAAAATTGTTGCCTCTCGGCATCCGGAACAGGGTCCAAGCTGGTGGTGGTCAGGGCTCTAGAGAGAGAGGAACCTCCTTACTATGCGTGTTGTGTCCAGAAGTACCGCTATCTGAATCAAACCCCTGACCCAACCACGTAATGAGTTTGGTCGAGGCGCTAATAGGCCTTTTACTGTAACGATATCGGTACGGAATCCACATCCCACATGTCCACAACATGAGGTTGATAAGTCAAGATACCTGATTTTTTTATCTTTTTCATTAAAAAAAAATCTTATTTAATTTGTATTCAGCTGCATCCGGTTAGACTGGAAGCCGACCCCTGTTGGGAAAAGGCTCGGTAGATGATGGTGATGATTTCATTTATATTCACTAAATTGGTTACATTTTTAAATATCTATTTTTTTTTTTATAAAAAAAAAACATTTAAAAATATAAAAAAACGGTGGCTCATCGGCATCAGGAACAGGGTCCGAGCTGTCGGTGGTCAGGGCTCTAGAGAGAGGAATCGCCTCACTAAGCATCATTATTATTACGAAAGTATTTGCTTGGCGAAGGAACCATTGTTCAGATACGATTCTTTGATCGTCTTGAACAGCTATACTCAACCTTCCACTATCTTGCCTCTTTAACTTTCTTCCTCTTTTTGCAACTTGCCTTGCCACTATCCCACTGGATAGGGCTAGTATTATATTGTAAACTCATTCATTAGCTATGAACCAGCCATTAATACTAAAAATTCTACTACTAATATTATCTTCTAACCTTTCTATACTTCAAAATACTAACAGAAATCTTTTATCATTTTCCCCCTAGCGACTGGCTACGATCCGATGCAGGTTTGCATCGAGAACTGCGCACAGTGCAAGAAGATGCTGGGCGCCTGGTTCGAAGGCCCTCTCTGCGCTCAATCCTGCATCACATTCAAGGGAAAGCTGATCCCAGACTGCGAAAACTTAGCGTCAATCTCTCCTTTCCTTAACAAATTGTACGACAGCGACAAACGTATGGATTAATATGGGCCAAGTTTCATTATGTATTAAATTGTATGCATTTATATTGTATGATGTAATATTTGTTATAATCGTAGCACGCAAGGGACTTGCCTGTGATGAGCCAAAGTATTACCAACCCATGTACCCGTTTGTGTCAACTGAAGTTTTAAGATACATATCTTATAGCTATTTCGTTGCGATTTGTGCCCCAAATATTAAATCATACATTTGAAATGTTTAACATTCCAACCGACGATATGCCAAAGTATTTGATACTCTATATTAATTAGCTTTAAGTCGATTTCTATTTCTAAGTTTTATACTCGTTTTATATTACAGGGATTAATATAAGATTATTATTGAAAAATAAATGAATGCTTTTTGAAAATTGATTTTATTTTTTATTTCATAATTAAATTTAATTTAACCTATAATTTTGTTCAGATATTTGGATGAAGCGATATAAAGGAATATCGTAAGCCAATGTTTGTATTAATAAAATATATTTGTAAGGAGTAGAACATTACCTCTGTAGAAATAACTCGCATAAAGATTTTTTGTCTATTTACATAAAATATCGTACAGTACGGTACACCTCTATTATAATAACTAGCAAGGGAAAGCAAATACCTCTCGTTATTAAAGTGTAAAGCTGCATATATGTACATAGATACATACAATAATATATAATAGTATACTCTTTACTCTGTTTGTGTAATACAAATACATAGTTGATTGTTTATTCCAAGGAACAATATTATTTTTTACTAGCTGACCAGACACCCACCTAAATTCGTGTATGTTATTATTTTTTATTTATTTATTATTTGTTTATTTCATTTAAGGTTTTTTTTCAACGCCAGATAATTTTATTCGAGGAATAGTTTTGAATTTTTGAAATTTCTTCCATACAAAAACTGTCGGACGTCAATTTTATTCCACAGTTAAAAGTTATCTGTCGATTGAAAACCAGCCTTACATCTATATATATAAAAATGAATCCCTATTTCCCCTGGTCACGTCATAACTTGAGAACGACTTTACCGATTTCATCCATCTTTTTTTTAAAGTTATCTTATACTTAGTAGAAGGTTCGAACGGAAAAAAAATTAAGAAAGTTGCTTCACGCGGACAAAGTCGCGGGCAAAAGCTAGTACATAATATTTCTTAAATCTACAATGTTGTTATGTGGTTTCAATCAAGAAGTCAATTAAAACAAAGCAAAAAGAAAATTGGAAAAATACATATGTTCATAAGGAGAAAATTAAAATTAAAAACTCTCTTTACAAACATCTAAAATAGATTCTCGTAATTTTGAGAACGTTCACAGTCTGATCTCAGTCTCAATCTGTCAAAAATACCTCTATAGTTTCCCTACATTTTTGACATTGATTGTCACTGGGATGAGATACTGGGACTACATTTTGAACGTTTTTCATTACGGGAATTGGCATTCTCATTGAAGTAAACACATTAAAACACATTTGCTGCGATGCGCGACGCCATTAAAAACATAAAATAAATCCATTTAAATCTTACAATACTATTAATGTATTATCTGTATCGCAGATAATATTTTATTGTTCTCTTAACCAATAACACAATGTATTGCTAAACCATTCCCATTCATATACAGGTTGATAACAGGTTGCGCTTCGATGTCCCTGCCACACTGGACATTTTATTGTCGCTGTACTAACACAATATAGTAAAAATTAATTACTTCAGTTACAAAATACGTAATAATTTTCGTATGTCAATAATTTTGGTAGAATAGGACATAATTATTAAACATACAAATAGTACAGACGCCCGCACACCAAGCTACTACAATCTGTCAAATTTCTTTAATAGATTTTCAACAGTATCGCTAAAGCATAAGGTTCAAGGTTGATTGGGAAAATTTGACAGTAGCTCGGGTAGCTTGACCTGCTGGCGGCTGTACATAAAGTCACGCCTTTTTCACATGGTTGTAGGCAGAACTACAGATCTTGGGACAGGACAACAGTTCCCAAGTAGACACAAGTAACAAATTGCATTTAAGCTCTGGCCAAACTGAGGCGAATCCCTAACGGGATATTTCTGTTTAATTCGTTTGCGTTATGGAACAACAAACTGCGCCCTAATTCGTAACACACTATCAATCTCAATCTGAATCATTTTGAAGGATATTGCTAATCCGTTGCGTCAGATGTTCGAAAAAATTGTCCGCTCAATAACGTAAATAACGCAATGAATATTGTTGAACTGTCAAAATGAAACCCATTGCTACTGATAGGGCGTTACGCAATTACCCCACTGAATGAACAAAGTTAAAATTCCATTGCAACCAAAACCTTATTAACCCCTTTTTGTTACAAATGGTCACTCAACAATCAACTTAGTAATACATTGTACTAAAGTAGATACTTAATGTAAATTATCTGTGATTGTGAACACTGGTATAGTCGCCCCCTCGGCTGTGGGACAGGTGCCTCTGAACTGGCGCGAATAGTCGCGTGACTTCCTAATTATTAAAAGGTTTGCCTCAGTGTGCCAAAGCTTTAGTTACACAGCGCCATCTATCGGTAGTAAAAAAAACATTATGATAATTGATAAAAAAATTCAAGGCGAGATGGACTCCAGCATTTAAAACATTCCATTAGTCTTAAGAACTATATTCCCGGCTATTCTGTATTAAAACTTAAACGACTCACAATACAAAATACCCCCCTCTCGTTCACTAAATAGTCTCTTGCACTTGTTGAATAGTTTCTCACTCAATAGTCAGTACTACTAGCGTTGTAAAACGAGGGTCAGTTGACAGCCACCTCTGTTGGCTGTGACTCGGCGGCTGTAAGTGGTGTCTCTTCAGCTGTTAAATAGAAAATAGTATGATTAAAAAATATAGTAATTTTTTTTCTGTTTATGGTGTATATAGTAAAGAGTATTCTATCTATCAAAGACTAGCTGCGCCCCGCGATTTCACCCGCATAAGTGTCGATCCCGTGGAAATATCGGGATGAAAAGTATTCTATGTTATTAAACAGCACCCTAATTGCAAAACACACAATCAATCTCAATCTGAATCATTTTGAAGGATATTGCTAATCCATTGCTTCATAAGTTCGAAAAAGGTTACCTTCATAAAGTCTGCTCAACACGTAAATAACGCAATGAATGTTGTTGAACTGTCAAAATGAAACCGATTCTGATTGATTGTGTGTTACGCAATTAGGGTGCAGGTCATTGTCTAACCATGAGCCAAATTTCAGCCAAACCTGTTCAGCCGTTTTAGCATGAAAGGGTAACAAACAAACAATTTTAAACCACTTTATAATTAGTTTAGCTACAACAACTTTACAAGGTGTCTGTGGGCTAGTGGAAAACAGTTTTCATAATAATTTGAATGAACAATAAATATATATTCTTTTATACAGACAAGAAAAATGGGAAGAACAATTCTAGACATAATCGGAAAGTAAAGGTCCAATAGGTGGTGAAAACCATTATTTAATTTACTTAGTTTAAAAAATGCCGACATTGTATTACTGAATGGAACGAATTTGAAATGATTCACTGATGAGGCCTCCCGTTTTTCCTGCCATACTTCCCGGTTCCGTGAGCCCCCAATCCAGGTGCTTCCCGCAACTTTGACGGTATCATCACCCCAACGCATCGAACGCGCTTCGAACTACAATAATTAATTAATTAAATGTAGGTACTAACGATCAGTGGGGATGTTTGGCAAGTCTTCAGAAACGTCCATTGGCTCAGCGACTGGCGTTGCGGCTGACGGTAGCTGGTAAAAACATAATAGAATTAGAATATAATTTATACTAGCTGCGCCCCGCGGTTTCACTCGCATAAGTTTCGATCCCGTGAGAATATCGGAATAAAAAGTATCCTATATATTAATCCTGGTTATATACCACCTGTGTACCAAATTTCATCGAAATCCGTTCAGTATTTTTTGCGTGAAAGAGTAACAAGCATCCATTCATACATCCATCAAACCATCCATCCATCCATACAAACTTTCACGTTTATAATTAGTAGGAACTTTTATAATATTAGTAGGAATAATCCCAAGAAAAATTCCATAAAAGTAAATTAGAAAAATTAAACTTAAAAAAAACTTTTTAACAAAAAAATAAACCGCCGAAAAAACTGAAAAGCAAAAATAATAAACCTTTTTTATTTAACCTTAATAACTAAGTTCTTAAACTAATGTAAGTATACATAAGTACTTTTGAGTCGAAATTATCAAAATCGGACTACTCTGTAAAAAGTTATGCGTGGTCAAAAGTAAAAAAAAAAAAAAATATCCGCGTCGACCTGAGAACTTCCTCCGTTTTTTTCGTCGGTTAAAAATCAGAAGAATATTAGAAGTAAGAACAAGCAAGTCTAGATTTATACGCATTTTTTTTTACTGCAAGATTCTAAACAAAATACCATACTACACTATAGTTTTATTTACAAGCAGAATTGATCATTGAACTTACCTCTGGAGCAATTCTCATAATCTTCCCAATTTTGTGTCTGACGCTAAAAGGCGCGCATGACTCGTAGTAGTTGATAACAAAATCAGGGTAGGCTTCACCCAACTCGTGGCCTGGTACCACGTCGAAGTCTGTGCAACCATGCCTGTAAGAAATTGAAGTTTAATTAAAGCCACTTTACTATAAAGCATACGAAAACACACCATCTATCTTCAATATAATTATACGGAACCATTCACGCAAACGTAACATTTACCAAAAAATCTCAAATATATAAACGCAGTCTTTGTCGACCCAGCTTACTTGTCCTGTCAAAGACACATACAAATTATGCTAAAAAGAATATCACCTATGAAGGAGTACAAACCTATAATAATTTACCATCCTACATAAAAATGTAAGCTCTTTCAGTGGTTTTAAATCAAAACTATCACATTACATAATGGAAACCACTCACTATTAATGTTGCTAGCCCTAACTAGTTAAGAATAAAACGCAACAAAGGTCATGGGGAAAACAAATGTATGGGGGTCTGGGCCTAATAGTAACTTTTGATATACCGTGGCATAGGGTGTTTTAAGCAGAACATTATTTACTAATAAAACTATGGTCAAATGTTAGTACTTTTGGAGATACGTTGTCACAATCTAACATGTTCTTTATGGATATTTATAAGGAGAATAGGAATAATACATGTATTTCACTTCAAAACAAAAAAGATTTACTATGAGAAGGAGAAGGGAGCAGGTAGGGAGTTATGCAATGACTATACACAACACTGTTTTTTTAAATCTGCCCCACACTAGGAATTTATCCAGTATTGTGGGTGCATTTAAAAGCATTTAAACTCACATACACAAACAGTCAGACCCGGAACAATTACTTTTAGGCCATACAAATATATGTTCCGTACGGGAATCGAATCCACGACACGCAGCGCTGCAGTCAACCGTTTAATCACTGCGCCAACCGTGCCGTCCGTTTTGAGTTTGGGTAATGTATAAATGTTTATCTTTTTAGTAAACTACGATCATTAATTGCTTAGATTGGAATCACTTTCATGGCAGTATAATAGGTATAGTTTGACCAAAACCGCTGTACCGCGCCTTCGGTATGTGCGGGGCCAGACGGGGTGGGCAGTGCAGGCCGCTCATTCGTCATCGCTCATGGCGTCCCGCCCCCGCCTCGCCGCGCATTCCTAAGGCGCGGTACAGCAGTTTCGGTAAAACTATAGTATAACTCCGAAAGTACTGACTTTTAACCTTAGTCGTAATACTAAGTTTTATTCTGCATAAAAATACCTATTCATTCATGAGTATCTTATTTCTATTGAGAGTTGGGCCCAATATTACTCATTGTTCTTTAAAAACAAAATAATTCTAAGCCTATTTGTATTGAACCTGTGACCGTTACCTAGAATAAGTTTATTACAATATGTTCTCATGTAAGTGGCTTTTTGTCTTTTTGCGAATAAAGTATTTAAACCTAAATTAAAGTTGCTTTTCGTGTCTGTGAGACCGCATTGTTCTTCTTAAGTATGTAACGGGTTTTGATGCAGTTTTCTTCATCATTTAAAGAATTTATTCCAGAAAGTTTATGTGCACAAAACATTTATCATATTATATCAAAACAAAACTCACACATATTGAAGAAGTCTTGTTTCCACAAGTCAAAAATCAAAAGAGGTTGCAAATTTTTATTAAAAAAATGTATGTCTTACCATTTAACCAAAAAGAACAAAGAGCCATGGAACAGCTGACCAGCCAGAATCTTCTCTGGTGATAAGCCTCGCGCTAGACCACGTGGTTTTTCAACCTCATGTAAGACCTGAAGAACAATTACACTGGTTATGATAGTCTACTAAGCCAAATGAATATAAAACAAGAACTGAATTAATGTAAAATTATTGGACTATAAAATGTGGTTGTATTGGGTTTAACCTATGAAATTGCTGTTTTGCATGGAATAAATCAAATATATTTATGTATATCAAATATATTATGTATTAATTAATCAAAGTACTGGCATCATCCCACTGCTGGGAAAAGACCTCTTCCATTACTTTGAGCTTCTTCAATCCAGGTCTAATGTGGACCACTGGTTTATTTATTTATTTTACCATTTATGTATGTACACACATATATAAACAGACGAGAAAACACAGAACAGAAAAAATAGGTACAGAGGTGATGCTGGTGGGGGTGGTGGTGCTGGTTGTTTGTTTTAGAAAAGTCATATAATTCCACACATGCTTACTTCATTCTTTTTCTTCTTATCTCCTCTCCTGCTCCTCTTACGGCTAGCCAAAGTCTCCTCTATAGGATCTGGGGTTGCGGCGGCGGCGGCAGCGGCGGCGGCAGCAGCCACTGCAGCAGCCGCAGCAGCTGCAGCAGCAGCAGCGGCTGCAGCTGCTGCTGCTGCCTCCTTCTCTCGCTTCATACGAGCTTCCTCATATGCAGATATAAGCTCTGGACAATCAAGATTATCTTCAGGCTCCCATGTATTGTCATCACTGAAATTAGATGAATATAATTAATTGATAGGGCGTTGAAGATCCGTGGCATACCTACCTGTCCGCCCTTTTTTAATTTTTTTTTTTAAATGAAGGCCATGCATGAAACCTATATAAATCAATAGCTGACTTTAATGCAAACAGAAAACATAATAAGGCCAAACCCCAGAGAGTGTCATGTTTACGAGATATTAACATTCAATGTTGATCTTGTGACATCCATATATTTTGAACTTGCTTTTTAAATGAGACTCAAGCCATTGCATCATTCTAATATTCAAGATGTATAGTTTGCACATTTGCAGAAAAGTTGTACATGAGGTTATTGTTTAGATGAAGTGTGTAGAAAAAAATATAATTTTTGTTCATATTAGTTTAAGAGTAATAAGACATTACATTATGGTACATGGATAACTGTTGATGATTCCTTTGTCTAATCGTAAATGACAAACGTATGGTGCAGGGCACAGCATCAGTAAGACATTTATACAGTTTAAGACTGTACACAGGATTCCTTTATTTTAGAAAAAAAAACTATGGCTATTACCAGTAAAGATGACGCAAATAAAGACACAAACACAAAAAAAGAACAAGTTGTGGGAAAATCCACATCCGGTCCCATCACATCCACGTAAAACTGACATCACTTAGCATAATGCAATGAAAACATTTTTTTTTTGTTTCATGTAGGTATGCACTTTCTACATAAGTATAAAACAATCAACAACCACTCACTGAGAATAGCCTTTCCATTTCAACAAGAATTCGACCTTGCCATTCTTGATTCTTCGATCCAGAACCTTCTCCACAGAGAACTCCTCATGTCTTCCGCTTTGGGGACCTGATGATGGCGCCATTGTCGTCAATGCTGCTGCAGTGTCCATTGGCTGGTTTGGTGGTATCGATGGAACGTAACCGAGATCAGGTTGAGTCAATGACTCCATAGATTCATCCATTGTAAACTCTGGAAACACAATGTTTGTTGCCAAATTTTATTTGTAAGTGACAAGGGTCTTTTTTACCAATATGTGACGAAGATTATATTAAAATAAGTGCATGTAAATTAAAACTGTTATGTTTTTGTTATTTTTTACTCAGCGTTGTTGTGTTTATTGTTATTGCGACACCGGCTCGCTGTAGTTGATGGGAAATTGGCGTATTTTACTGACCTTTACCCTTAGAAACACTGCAAGTTTAGAACTAAATTACAATTTAAGCTGTAGTTACTTAATGTAAATGAAATTTGATTATGATTGTATAATTTACTTTACGGAAACACGCGAAGATTTCGGTACCTAGGAACTTATGATTGATTGACGTTTTGTATTTGTCAGTATTTGTTGTCAGTTGTCTTTGTCAAGAAAGAAAATAATTTGACGCCATAGAGTAATAGAGTGACGCTCGCGCACGTCTATGCGACGGCGTCGCTCAATTACCACAGACTAAGAAGAACTCTCTTTTTACATTATAGCGTCTCGCAGGTCAACTTTTAGGAATAACGTCTCGCAGGTCAACTTTTAGGAGGTTGTCATCTGCTTATCCGGTCTTACCTGCGGGTGCCTCAATAAATTAAGGCCTCCAACCAGGGCTTACAAAGAATCATGGCGAGATCCTTACATTAATTTGTTTAAAAAAAAGAGTTCATTTATAGGACGAAAAATATTTTCCAATATTGAGAATACATTACAAGGAGTAGATTGATATTATACTTATCATATATTATAACCCCGCATAGTTAAAATATTTCGAAATGAAAATAGGTATCAGTTTTTTGTTACATCTCGTTGCCCATTTTGTGACAAGAAGTGACAAGTGACATTAACGCATATATCAAACTGACAGACAAGTGATGTGAATCGTTGTTTTGGTTTCCTAGGAAAGCGGTCCTATCAATTATAACGGCCACCCTGAAAATTTGTCATTTTCACGAATATTTGACATTACGTCAAACTCCGCCCCCCAAAGATTTAAACATCATTAGATGTTTGTTTTCTGTCAATCAATACCGATAGGACACAAGTTAACCCAAGATACAGCTGAAATAATATTATTCTTTGAAAATCTTGTACTAAAAATCAGCTGCAGCTGAATAAGAGCAGGAGAATGATGATAGCCTCGAGCAGAGAGAGGTGTAAGGAGAGTAGGAGATCTTTGCTTAGCAGTGGTACAATACGGGCTAGTAAAACACAAAATATTTTTGATTTGTTTTTCTTATTTGAATAGATCAATAAAAAAGAATAAAGATTAGCCTTAACTAAAAGCAGCCGCCCAGCATCATAGCTTTTGGAAAGAAGTTATGTAAAAAAAACTACAGACAAGACACGACACACAATAATTATGTGCATTAGCAAAAGTTTTTCACTTGTTTTGTTTTTTTATGTGTTATGTAGAAAATTTCAATGTCTATAATTAGGTTTAAAAAAACATTGGTACTTACCAATTTCCAATAAAATGAACTGCAACATTATAAAATCTACGGTGCACAAAGTTGGTCACTTACTGAACAACAGAAGTCCAAACTCAAGATTTGCCAACGGGTAATGCTCTTTGGGGTAATGGAGCGCAGCGGAGATGGGCAAAAATTGTCACTCACTGGACGCATAAGAGACGACATTGCCGTCGAGAAAGACCAGAGCGAAGGTGGTGTGACGATCTGATAACGTTTGCAGGGTTAACATAGTCAGAGATCGCACAAGACGGAGGTTTGAAAGGAAAAAGAAGAGGACTTTGCCCAGCCATGGGACACAATAATTAGAGGCAAAAAAATAGAATGCTCTACACATTACACATCTGTATTCTGATAAACAAGGGCTAAATACAGAACCCCTTTTTTTCAAAATTGGTTAAGAACAAACTAATGCTAGTTAATTAATTAATTAACCTATTCTGGATTGATGCTGAAAACACTTTCGACAAACCTTAGCGAAATTAAGACTAATTCGTGACAAGACGAGCGACAAGGTATTGTATTTTAGGAGTAATAATTTAGGTTGCAAGTGGTTGTAGTACGATCCAGTCCTTTCCAAAAAACGTAAAGCGATTCTTATTTATAAACGCCCGTTCAAATTGAGGCGAGTTCCACGCGGGATTCTGGTTGTGACTCTGTGCGACGATTGTTTTTTTAGGAAATCACGCGACAGTTTGCGCCTGTTACAACACCTCCATTCAAGTTAGTTTGACACAATAGGTGCAAATGGGATTCGACGCAGTTTGTCTACCTCAGTTTTATTATGTAGCCAACTTACCGTCTGTGTTTGATGGTGATTTAATGTATTCTAGGATCTTTGATGAGTCTGTGATTGCTCTTTGATTTGACTCTTACTAAATACTCCAAAGATGTTGTTCTCTTCACAAAATAAATTGATAAAAAAAAACCAGTAAACTGTCATTTTGAGTTTGACATTGACAGATATGACGGACATGACAGAAGAATGAAATGAGAGAAGCTGTCGAAACAAAAAATCAAAACATAACCTTTAATTCTCTTTGTTTTTAGCACTGCACATTTCGTTATAATATTTTGGTTTCAAGTTGGTATACAGTGCGTTCAAACTTCCGTAAGTTACTAGATTATTCCTTTTTACTCTTCAGCCGAATGCTCATTTGAGATAACTTACACAATTCACGTGAATCTAAACTTTATAATAGTCTGCATTTGGCCACATTATTATTGTAACTTGTTATTGGTCTCTCGGCCAATCTCAATTGGAAAAATTGATTTTTGTATTAAGCTAGGTTCATATTGCTGTGTCGGGGTGTGTCGGGGCGCGCCAGAACGCAATCGCTTACGTTCATTTACTATGCATAGATTCACATTAGTAGGTTGTGTTGTGTTGTGGCGCGTTCTGTCGCAGTAAAATCGCTCGACGCCCGATCGCGCCAGAGAGGTGGTGGGGAATCTGTCGCGCCACACTAATGTGAATCTATCATTTACGACGCCTTATTGCGAGGGAACACAGTTCATGCAATTATTATAATTCTGTTTTTCGTTCTTTAAAATGTCTGATGAACTTATTGAATTAGTACGGCAATACAAAGTTCTCTATGACACAAAATGTAAGGAATATAAGGATCACGGTATCAGGAATAGTGCTTGGGAGGAAATAGCAACAACATTAAATAAATCAGGTAAGTTGTTTATTTATGAATTATTAATATTAATTCTACCTATCTTGTACGTCTAATAGTTTCCATTTGCCATGGTACTTGTCCCTCTGGACTCATAAAGTAATTATTATATTTTTCTCTGACATAGACAGCTTCTTGGGTTGGATTTCTTGATATGGGAGA
The DNA here is from genome assembly GCA_947507525.1 of Apamea epomidion. Taxonomy (NCBI): domain Eukaryota; kingdom Metazoa; phylum Arthropoda; class Insecta; order Lepidoptera; family Noctuidae; genus Apamea; species Apamea epomidion. The sequence goes on along the minus strand of OX382238.1, from coordinate 6,119,962 downwards.
AATATTGGACAATGCAGTAGGACTAATGCTATTGAGTTCTGTTGAGTTGGTAAAACTTACATCTTCTACATGCGCATTTTGAGCCATTAAAAAATTATGAAGGCAACAAGTGGCAAGAACGATTTTATCTGCCATGTAAGGCTGTACTTGTAAAGGTCCCTGAAACACTCTGAATCTTGCCCTTAATATTCCAAAAGCATTTTCAACAGTACGACGTGCACGTGACAAACGATAGTTAAAAATTTTATTAGCATCGTTGTTTACTAGCTTAACTTTACTATAAGGTTTTAGTAAATATGTTTTTAATGGAAATGCTGCGTCAGCGACGATAGTATACGGTAAAGGCTCTGTATTCTGACATAACGGTTCGTTCTGTGAAACATTTAGTTCTTGTCGCGCAAACATTTGACCTAGTAACGATTTTTCATATATACCACCATCACTGTTCCTACCGTATGCTCCTACATCGATCATAATAAACTTGTAACGAGCATCAACGAGAGCCAGTAGTACAATAGAATGTTCTTGTTTGTAATTGTAGAAGGTAGAACCTGCATTTATTGGGCAAATTATGTTTATATGTTTCCCGTCCAATGCTCCTAGACAATTAGGAAAATGCCAACATTCTTTAAATTCTTTTGCAATATCTCTCCATGCTTGTTCAGTTGGTTGCGGCATTACAATGGGTGTCATAATATTCCAGATTGCATCGCAAACTTCTTCAACGATGGCCTTTACTGTAGATACTCCCATGCGATAATTGAACGCCATTGAACGAAATGAATTTCCTGTCACCAAAAATCTGTAATTAAATAATTTTAAAACTTCTTAAATATTATTGTTTCAGTTGATAGTTGCAAGGAGGAGTGGACTAAATTAAGAAATTCTTTCGCCAGTGTACTTAAACGCAGGCGAAATAAAAAAAGTGGTCAAGCCGCTATGACAGTCACACCTTGGAAATATGAAGACCAAATGAGTTTTTTGTGCCCGTTTATGGAATCTCGAAACACGACTACAAATATAGTATCTCCGCCTGGATCAGTGTCACCATCAAGATCGGCATTGGAAAGTCCTCCAGCTAGCCCGTATCATAGAAGCGAATCTCAATGCTCGACCAGAAGTTCCACATCAACTCGCCAGAATACTGGCAAGGCTGGCATGCAGGAGATTTATGAGCTTATGAAATCATCAAATGATCTCAGAATTCAAAAACAAAACGCAAGACGGGAGGTAGAAATGGATGAAAATGATCTATTCTTTTTGAGTATGAGTAAAGCGGTAAAAAGTCTTTCGATCCTTGAACAAACTAAAATCAAACTCGATTTGCACTCTGCAGGATACTGCAGAGTGCAAATCGAGTTTGATTCGATTATTCGATTTATTTTTCTAATTTGCGGATTTGTGCTTGAGATATCAAGCACAAATCCGCAAATTAGAAAAATAACAGACAAATACAGTTTTACAAACTCCAATCAACATAACATCCTACAAGATTATTCCACCACAGCAAACTAAGTCCCAGTTCCAGGTTTCACCACCATATCAAGAATGTCAACAGTCTCTTCGTTCATCCACTCATTCATCTATCGATTACCATCCAACTGCATTAACATCGAATACAATATCTATGCCATCCACATCGTCATCTCACACATCACAACCACAGCAAATAGGTCCATTGGCGGATCAAAATCTTGTGACATACTACAGTTCAGTTGATTATAGTGATTGTGAGTGATAAATTAATAAATTGTTTGCAATGTATGTTGTGATTTAAGTATAAAAAATAACCTAATTGTAATGTGATTGTTGATTAAGTAGGTACTACTATTACAATACATACCTTAAACACACAGCAAGTCTTTCCTTTGTTCCTATAGGGCGGCGGAACTGAGTGTGTATTTTTTTGATATCCTTTTCAATTAAAGTGTGTACTTGCTCAAACTGTATTTTAGTAAATCTGAAATATCGTTGGAATCTTTTGTCATCACTTTCTAATTCTCGAACAAGACAGTGAAATGCGCCTCTAGTCTCTCTTAATCTATTTACGGGATGAACCCAATATCTCCTTTTCCTTTTCTTTTTTTTTAGAAGAGTCATCAATAGAAAAAATTGAATATCTTCATCGAAGTCACGGTCGTCAGACGATTCCATTTTAAAACACGTATTCACTCTACAACTCTTAAAATGAGAATGATCTAAAAATGCGACATATTGCGCCACAAGACAACACATTAGTATGAACACTCCGCGACACAACAGACGGCGACCCGACACACCCCGACACAGCAATATGAACCTAGCTTTAGTTTAAAATCAACATCATCATTATTTCTACCGAAAGCATATGTTGCATGATGTTGGGCATAGGCCGCCCCCTAGCGTTGTTTCCGGTCGTTGCATCTACTTAAATACATTGTTAACCCAAGTAAAGATTACCTAACCAATTCTTACCTTTTTCAGGTGATGGCAGACACAGGTCCGTTTTCAAGCAGTACGGCGTTTTGCGCGCGATGTGGCTCCATTCTGCCTCTGCTACAAGAGTTTGGTTCTGTGAGGTGCTACGCCTGTAAAGCCTCTTTTGGTGCTGAGAGTAAGTTTATAAATTATCCTAATTTTATGCTACTTACTGAATATCACTATTTATCTTATATCTATGAGAAGTATGGAAATGGTAGTTGTTCCGAAACAGATTATTGGTGTTTAGGCATTTTAAGAAGTTTTGAGGGCTTTTTGTTTTGCTTTAGATATAATTGTGCTTTTTCCTTACAGGTGGTGCCATTTGCATTTTAATAATGGTTGTGTCTCAATATGCTTTTTTAAAATATTTTGTATCATGAAAACATTCTGTTCCAGACTTTAGCGACCTAAAATTCAACTACACAATCCACTTCAACACGGTTTCTGTGGTTACACATGACAATATACTAAGTAATGATGGTCCGGAGGGTCCCGTTGTTGAGAGAAGATGTCCGAAGTGTGGCAATGATAGAATGTCTTACGCGACACTGCAGCTCAGGTCTGCTGATGAAGGACAGACTGTTTTCTATACTTGTATAGCTTGCAAGTAAGTAAAGTTTCGTAATGAAATAATGGAGATCATTTAAAATTCAAAACTTTTTCTTCATAGAAACTCTGAGCAGTCCAAAAATTACCTTAATTATAGTATTTCATTTGACAGCATTATGGAAATGTTTTATAAAAATACTTGCTTCTGGCTGTGAGTTTCTTCGTGTGGAATTTCTTATTCCCCCTATCCACCCCGTTACATTGCATTGCCTGCACGCGATTACTTCATTGTTGCTTGTAGTTCTTTCTAACTTTTTTCTTTTTGCTTGGCTTCCAAGAGTCCTAGTGTGATATTAAATAACCTATTGCCTTCCTCAAGAATTAGGTTATCAAATGCAAAAACATTTTTTCAAATCCAGCTGGTAGTTCCAGAGGTTACAAACAGTACAAACTCTCTATTTATTATTAGTATAGACAGACCTATACGTCTGAGTGTGGTTTTTTATAGAGGTTATAATCTTAAAAAACATATATGAGCTATTGAATACATAGCGTTTGCTATGTATTCAATAGCTCATACATGTTTAACTGAAAACATACATAACATGCTGAACTCAAAAAAAAAAAACTAATGATCACCTCACATGTGATACCATAGTCAATATCTCGGTAAAGGTGTAAGCTAGCCAGGCGGGAGATCATCCTCTAAGGGTGTATACACATAGAAAGCTGGTATCCAGTCTGAACCGGCGCCGTTTATGAGACTAACCACACTTATTCAGCTCTGTACAGCTTTTGTCCATAGAGAACAACGATTTTGGCAAATGCTGAACAGAGCTGAATGAGTGTGGTTAGTCCCTAATTCAGATAGGAACTTGTCAGTACTTATCGGCGACGGTTTGCAGTTGCAATTGGCAAAAAGTAAGAAAACTGTCTGCGCCAACCAGCATTGACAACTGGGTGGGTAATCGCGTAACACACTAACAGTAGTAATGGCTTTGCTTTTGACAGTTCTACAACATTCATTGCGTTATCTGCGTTGTTGAGTAGACACATTTTTCGAACATAACGCATGCTTAATGGAACACTGATCCATTAGTAGATAGGTCAGATGTGATTTCCGTTTTTTTTTTACTCAGATCTCATCAATAATCATAGACGTAATCATAGACGTCCAAAATACAAGCATTCATGATTAATATAAATCAGTTTTATTTTTATGCATCAACAAGTAGGTTAAGTCCTCATAGCAAGATCTCCTTTTGCGATTTCCCAAAAATCGTCTTTTTTGAGTTAAGTCAGTATTCCATTAAGCATGCGATCATTGAAGCAATAGATTAGCAATATCCTTCAAAATTATTCAAATTGTGATTGATAGTGTGTTACGGTGCAGGGTAAGGTGCAGTGCTTGTCAGCGCCGACAAAGGCTGCTTTTCCACCAGAGATGTGCTATGCTACGTTGCTATGGATGCGTTTGTTATCCACCAACCATATTCATTGGTCCACATAGCATAGCACTGGTGGAAACGGATTCAACTAAGCTATGTTTTTATACGGAAGGATGCGTGCTATGGATTGGGTTCTATGGATGCGCGAGTGGTGTAGCTATGTGCAGAGCAGAGTACTCCCCGTGCTTTCCCTACTATCGATGCATCGCATTGCTCGAGTTGAGCATCTTCCTCGCACAGCTACCTCGCAGCGGCGCGTCTTCATAGCACGTCTTACTCGCTCCGCTACACAGCTTAGCAATAGTGGAAACGGTCGCACAGTTTCGTAGCTTAGCTTTCACATCCTCGCAGCATAGCTGCATAGCACATCTCTGGTGGAAAAGCAGCCAAACGCTGGTATATTGGCGCCGGTTACCAGCGTTCTACATGTATACAACCTAACACGTTGCGGGTTACAGCCCGATTCAAACTTTATGGCGGCTGTGAAGGGCGCTACTCGCTGCGCAGTACCCCCGGCTGACACGTGAATTTGTTACTGCGCAGCGACTCGCCTCATGTTCCGGAACTCGGAACTTCCGAGCCGCCATAAAGTTTAAATCGGACACTACCATGAGTTGGTACTAACGTACAACCCGATGCGCCCCGCAATTTTAAATTAACCAAAAAAACCGACAGCAGGCAGGGTTCAGGCGATGATTAGTACTCTAGGGTTAATAATTATAATTAATTAGACAGATTTTCTCACGTATTTCTTTTATTTTTATTTACAGATACAAGGAGACAGAAAATTCCTGAAGAAAGTTTATTTTAGATATTACATGTAAGGACCCTATTTTTTAAGTAAACTTTTGTTTTAATATTTTCATCTTCTTTTTTTTAATCATCATTCATCCAAAATATTCCTGTAGTTTTTAAAATAGTGTAGTACCTTTACCATTTTTCTTGTCATAGACAAATAGTTCTCTTATAGTTTTAAATCCTAATCTCTCGGATATCCCACCGCTTAGCAAGTCGACCTACATATTTTCTTAAACACTAGTCATTACCCGCATCTACCGATTCATTCAAGCCACAGGTGAAACTTACAGTTTCACATTCAGCACGCGCTGCCGCCGAAGAATCTAAGCATTTTTTTTTATAAAGAAAGAGACGGATATATGATTCGAAGTGAGTGTAAAAGAGAAAGGTGATAGTTTTTGATCGAGAGCGTTGCGGAGTCGAGATGAGACGGTAATTAATTTGATCAGTACGTTGCTTACGTATGGTTAGTGATGGGCAGTGTCGATGTTTTGTTTCGATATTTGACTTTGATGGCCCACAGTCTGTAAATATGTGTAACTTGCATGCAATTCTAGTTTGAATAGATGCTATTCAGAAAGTAGAAGCTTCATACGGCGCTTGTCGACATTGTCAGCCAACTGACTTGTCACTTCTTTTAAATTAATGTGTCCTACAATGAATTTTACGATTCAGTTCGATTTATCCGAATCCTTCATGTTTTCCTATTGTGATTCAACATGTTAACCTCTATGATGCATTGGTGACTTGGTGCAAAGTTGATATCTTGAACAGCCACTCTAGATAAGTCTAGATTTATTGAAAGACTTGTAACAATAACGGTGCTATTAATCTGTCCGCCCGTTGTGACCCCTACTGAACTGATGACTATATCGACACCCACGCTTTTATTTACGGTTGTTGATTGTGTAGTCCGACTTATCACATCACGCCTTGTGTCCCCACAGGGTCAGGTAGATGTGGTGTGGTGTGTGTGTGTGTGTGTGTGTGTGTGTGTGTGTGTGTGTGTGCGCGCGCGCGCGTGTGTGTGTGTGTGTGTGTGTGTGTGTGTGTGTGTGTGTGTGTGTGTGGGTTTAGTACCTACACCCACATTTTGCCAGTTATGTTTAAGTCCCATGTCTCCGAGCTGCTGACAAATTCAGATAGACAAACCCAATAACAGTTTACCCGACCTAGGAATCAAACCTAGCCTGGGCCATGAGGTCCTTCATTCCCAGGTCGCGCTCAGAGTTACTGCTGAGCTCATGCACTCTCCGACCAACACAACTCTAGCGACCACTGGACCAACGAGGCAGTCCTTATTCTACCATGTAATAATGAGGTGAAGACACCGTACTTAGAACTTTTCTGTAAAAGAGAAAAAAAAGAAGTCTGTTAAAAGAAATTATTACATGAAATACTCTTTTGTGAAGTACATTTGCCTGTTCAATTTGGCTTCTACATGGAATGGAAGTCATAAAGCTTTAAGGTTTTAAGATGCGATTGATCAAATGTTATTTGCAATTGTATCGTATATCGTTCTAACAACTTTCTTAGGAAACTTTCTCAAAATATTTGGCGCTAATAAGCATACATCGATTCCTGTAAAACAGGGATTAACGAGTTTCCGACGAGTTCTGATGGTGGGTTCTGGCTCTGGCCATATTAAAATAATGCGGGGTAATTGCGTAAAATTACACACACATAAAATTACAATTTATCTTCTAAGTTCAGAACAGATTGCTTTTGTCCCCCAGGTTTTTTTGGGCAGTTCCTATACGAATTTACCTGCTACTTAATCACGATTTTCTCCACGGTTCCGTCGTATCGATATCGATGTGCCGTTCCACCTGTCACTAGTGCGGGGGCCGGGCGGCAGGTGCGCGCAGACGCGGCGGCGCGCCAGTCTCCCGCGGCCCTCGCTCCGACCGCACGTCGCGATCACACCGCTTACTATCGACATCCCATAGACACGTGCGTGGCGCAACCCTAATCTGTTGTTCTATATATAAAAAACTGTGTTGTGTTAACCCCTTATCGCCCGGAATTAAACGAACATTCATAAAGGTAAGTTTTTTATACAACTTTTTTACAATCTCGAGTTTCGGGGATCAGTATTTGGGTTATGTTTTGGTTTCAGCGTGATAATTCAGTAATGCGTTACTAATTGGTAAAATAACGTGTTTTGAACGTTCGCAACGGTGAAAATCCGCTTTTCGCTTCGCTTTTAAGTGTGTCAGTGTGTTAGCATTTTCTTTGGAGCAAAAAAAAAAAATAGAATATTTCACCGATTCGGCTAAACCTTCATCGAATCCGAAGTGCCTAAAATCCGCGATGCATTTGTTATTACAATCAATTAAGCTGTTCCACATTCTATTCTCAGCTTTCAAAACACGCAAACCGTTGTTAAAATTTATGAGCCGGTGAAGAATACGAAGTTGTTCAGACGTTCGTATTTCGCGGCGGAAAGCTGCATTTTGTAAACGATAAAAGATAAGGCCGGCTTGGAAAACAAGGTTGTTTAAAGGCGCATACAAAAGACATCAACGCGCCACGCATGCGCAGTAGGTCCGTGTCAGCGGTAGCTGTATTTTGTACACAAGTTTAGAACATGGGAAATACAATGCGGGCTGGTTGTTATGTACTGATCGTAATTATGATCATGTTAATCGCGATAATTTGTTGATCTGGGAATGGGAGAAACGTTTTAATTGTTTCACTGTCTTGTGGAACAGACGATCGCGAGAATATTTTTTTTTTTCATCATGTACAGGTAGATTTTATGCTTAGATAAGATTCACTCATGTAAAAGGCTATAAATGCTCCATTTGTGAAGTTAATTATGCATGGGAACTGCACCGATCACCCCTTTGCAAAAAAACCCCTTGAAAATACAATAACACTTCATTCTAGCTGCTTCCGTTAATCACCGGCTAATAAAATGTCTATAAAAGTCAACTTAGTTGTATATTCACATGTTTTAACTCTATAATAAATATCTTAATACTCTCTATAATACACTTGTTAAAGCTCCACTAGGCTTCATAAAATTTCGCTATAAAGTTGATTTAAAGTCCAATTAACATTATTCTATTCAATCCTTCATACTGTCATATTGTAAGAACATATATTACAGTCAGTCTGTACCTAACTGTTACACTGTATAGCAAAAGCTTCCCAAACAGAGAAGAGAAGAGCACTATTTTGCTCACTGCGTGTTGGGGGTTTCAGCCGATCTATTCTGTAAAAATCTCACCGTGAAAACTTAGGTAAACTGAGCTGTTACTCCACCTGATGCAAAGGATTAACACTGACAGATCACTTCACCTAAGTGTTCACGGTGAGATTTTTACAGAATAGTACCGCTGATATTATTCCCAAGATGTTTCTTCTGCTATTCTTAAGATGTGTCTTCGCCTTAACTCAGTAGTGTTCTCGATCAACTCATAAATAAATGACAGTCTTCTTCACCAATGTCAGAACCAGTGAGACTTTGAGAAAACCTCGTGGCTCGTTGTGAAAACATTAGCCTGTTGGGTTGAGAGTGAGACTGACTAAATGCCATTCGTAGAGACTATTTATTATAATAAAAAACACGGGGTGGCAGGGACATCGACGCGCAAACTGAAACCAGCACATGTCCTTTATTCTAGACCCCCGAGGAGGCCTAACACCCCCTGCGTTAGGTCAGGTTCAGAATCATGTACTGAATCCATTGTAACAGGTTGCGCGTTGATATCCCTGCCACCCTTTATAACATCGTGGGGGCAATCAGAAATAGGATCACTACATACTTTCTATTTCACAAAATTCTTGACTATCCACAAAAGCATCGCCAAAGTTCAAAGGTGCACAATTCACTCGAAAGGCGGAAAACGGCTCAATCGATTCACCTAATCGATTGAAATAATCGATCGAACTGTTAATTGAATTAATCAACCGATTGAAAAGCGAAGATTGTGGTATAAGATATCTGTTTAACTTGTTTAGCCTAGACCAGTCAGGTATTATGTTTACTCTTGACTGGTTCTAGTTCTAGTAAATAAATTTTCGCTTTTAATTACTTGTTGGTTAAAGAGACTTATTATAATGCTATTTGATTCTACATTTACCATAGAGGATGTAGAGATAGTGCCAAAGTAGTAAGTGTAATTGAGTTTTGTATAGAGCACGATGACCACTCAAAACATTTGCTGAGCGAGACTTTTTAACTAAGTTTCTGTGTCCGAAAAGGGACCTTATCTAACGATGAATTAAGGATAGGAATAGAATGTGTAGGTTCGACATTACTTCCCTGCCAAAGAAGTTAATCGGGACTTATACGGAGGTGGTAAAACATACCATTAGCACCCTTAGTCATCATCTGCCCAGCCTTTCTCGACTATGTTGGGGTCGGATTCCAGTCTAACTGCAACTGAATATCAGTATTTTACATGGAGCGACTGCCTATCTGACGTCCACAGTCCAGTTACTGATAAACACAACATCCCTTGGTAAGACTGGCTGCCAGACTCTCAGACTTTTAATAACCTGTAACAATTGTCAAGGGTCTACGTATGACAGCCGTGAACAATTGGTGCTTTCCGAAACACGGAGGGGTCTCGTTATGAATGGATGGTTACCCATCTACGGACCGACCTTGGCAGCGTTGCTTATCCTTGATCGACCTGTGCGGCTGTTATAACTTAGCCACGAGCCCTTTGTCACCTTAATTGAAGTGAATAAATCTCTCAACAGGCAGTGTAGGCTGCAACTGACCTGTTGTGAATGTTTATACAGTGCAAGTTGGCTGAACGTCTATGGTTATGGCCATCTTGCACCTAAAGTGAACATACCGGTATTTCGGATTTGGAAGATTCCTTGGGAACGTGTCGTGTACCTAAAGAAGCTCAAAAGGAATTACATATGTTATGTAACTCAACAAACGGGCCGTAAAGAATGACAGTCTGTCGAAGATCAGCAGCTGTTACTGCTAAAACATCTGCGTTTCCCCGTTATTTGTAAGTTACATTGGTGTTAATTTATTACTTACTAGCTTTTGCCAGTGGCTTCGCCCGCGTGTATATCGGAAATTATCCCACCGGAACGAAAAAAGGAAAAAAAAATGTGTTAATGCAGGTTACAAACTACCTGTGTGACAAATTTCATCCAAATCCGTTCAGCCATTTTAGCGTGATTGAGTAACAAAGATACAAAGTTTTGCATTTTTAATACGAGTAATAGTAGGAATACTCAAGTATGGCGTACCTAAAAAGAAAATTTGGTATCAGTAAAAAGTAAGTTTAACATAAGTAATGTTTAAAATAATCAACTGCAAAAAACTCGAAGCAGGTGCCCCAAATAACGGCTCTGGAATTAGATTAGATACGAATCTAATGAGTTAACCTGCAATTATTTAAACTCATAATTATTTTATTAGATTTCGGTTACTTATATGCCGCTACTTCGAAGTAACATTAACTCTTCAGTGTAAAAAGTGAAGTGCGTGAAATGTACTTGTTTTTTTTTCTGCTTAAAGTAGATAAACTTAATGATATTATGAATATAGTTATTGTTGTTTGTACAAGTTTACTCTAACAAAAAATATAGAAGGTAGAATTTGTACTTATTCAAATGGCATATCCTAGCATGATCAGCTTATACTGTTCCCAATGCTGGGACACAGGCCTTCTCTCTGTGAGATAGGCTTGTAATCTACCACGCGGGCCCAGTGCCGGTTGGTGGATGTCACATGTCTTCGTATTTTCTGTTCTAGGACATGCCAGTTTCCTCACGATGTTTTCCTTCACCGTTTTGAGAGCTGTGGTGATGAATGAATTACATTACGTAAAGCGCCTGCTTGGGTTCAAACCCGCGACTTTACTCGTAAGCCGGGGCCGATACCATTGGGACTTTAACTGCTGACACTCGACCACCGCATATCCTAGTGTAAAGAAAAATTAAGCATACAATGCAAAAAGTACCTGAAAGTTGCCCTTGATATGATAGTATGAGAAGGTCAGTCAAAACCTTACGACGTATTGCTAACCTTGCAAGCAAGGCGAGACAAGCAGGGTGGTAATAAAATCATTCTAGCTGTGTTTGCGATAACAACGCACTTACGATCTTCTTTGCGTGTCAATGGCAATCTAAATCCTGCCGGGGTAGCGGGATCGTCCGAAAGGGTTACCGCTGCCCTGGTACATAAAGGGCTAAGGAAGGAACACGGGTGGGTTTTAGTCAGTAAGAGTCTGACACTCCCTTCTGCTCCACCCAGAGCGGGAGGAGTCATTTGATGATTTCCATCCACAAAAAAAAAAAAAAATGGCAATCTAAATGGCTCGGCCTAGAATTCGGTTATATGTTTGGCGCCATCACTAGCGTCCATCAGTTCTTGTAATGTGCAGACAGGACACGCACCGACAATGCCTCCGAGATTTCCGATACCCATACGTGTATTAAACAGCAAATTCTGTCAGCTATTTCAAGCACATACTTTTCCAAATTCATACTTTTTCCAAATTCCAAGCAGTGAAAACTATTACGTGTGTGTGAAAATGAATTTGATTAGTCAAATAGGTACTTTTCTATGCACGACTTTCTATCAAATATTACATATTGATTTAAGTTTTCACGTCGAGGAATGTTGGGATTATTCAAATTCTGTAATATCTCTAATTTATGCTACTGTTAGAGATTTGGATCCGGCCCTCTTTTATTAATTTATGACTTCTGTTTATGGCTTTAAGATTGTATACCAAAGTAATTAATTGTCATAGCTTCGAATGTGTAATGTGTGAATCTAAAAATAATCTTGCAAGTAACATGGCGAGTTGGGTAGACGACATTTTTACCATCAGGGTAAAACCTGGACGGGGCTGGCACAGGAGCCGAGGAGAGGGGATTGGCCTAAGCAAAGATAGGGTTGCCCAACAACAAAATCGGCCTATAACGTTCCCACTGCTGGGACAAAGGCCTTATATCTGTGAGAGAGAATGGGCCGTAATCCAGCATGCGGGTGAAATCGGGCTGTGGATGAAGTTACATGGTATGTAAATCAAGGGGCTAAACCTTGAATCTTACACTTGATTGTGCTTAAGAGCTTAGTTAAAGGTTTTCTTGGATCCTAAACACACATGAAAAGTTAATTCATAATAAAGTTATTCAGCATACATACCATACTACTAGCATACGGTATAGGGTATCCAACTAAAGTGTTGGATGCCCTTTTTGGATAAAAAACAGACAAACGGTAGAAGATTATACATGTAACTTTGACAATAACCCTGAAATGACGGTACTTATAGGTATAACTACAACGGAGCATGAGAAATGTATGCAAAATAAATGTTTCGTAGCCTTTCCTTAGTACCTCACTGTTAGGTAGGTACTGTTCTATCGTAAGAATAAATACGTTACGCGACCCGACCCGTTCACAGAATAATTAATTTCATTAATAAGTTAAATGTTCAATCATTTCATCGCATTATGCAAATAATTGCCATCATTCATAATTTATGAAAAACTTGTATTTGCTCCTTGTAGTGTCGGTAAACCTTCATGATTTTTATCTTGGTGTAAGGTTTCAATCATGACATCACCATAAGGGTTTTTTTATGCACCTACCTGATTTCTTCATTGATACTAATTAATCTAAGTGTATACAATGCGGTCGATGAATATGGCTGGTCAGAACACACAGTGGTTTCCAAACTTTCGCGCATGTTCTCTTACGCGCCAAATGGTGGCCCATTTGGTTCCTAAATAACGTTATTGCATCGTCTTCTGCGTTAAGTTCGGACCGGTCATGATTCATAGGCCGTATTGTAGGACTGGAGAATATGACTGACTAACAAAAAAACGGCCAAAGAACGCAGTTTGGGGAAAACTGAAAGACCTTTTAAGAATTTCTAAAGAACTTTCCTGCACCCCAATGGCATAACACACTATAAATCTCAATTTGAATCATTTTGAAGGATATTGCTAATCCATTGCTTCATATGTTCGAAAAATGTTTGCTCAACAACGTAAAAAACGCAATGAATGTTGTTGTACTGTCAAAATGAAACCCATTGCTACTGCTAGTGCCCCGCTGATTGATTTCAAGCCTTGGCTTATGATAATTTACTGATTGATTCGTCCACACATACACGTTTTTTTTAATAAGAATTAATGCGATCTACAGGCTAGTAATTTATTACCTAATTTTATATTTTATTTTATTTTTTATTGTCTTTATTTTCGGAAGGCTTACAGACTAATAACATTATAATAACAGTAATATATAACTAAATTGCTAATTACAAGCCTCCACAGATAAATACAAAAACAAAAATCTTTTTTTTTACGCCTTCATCGTCTAAGGGCAGATTCCTCCAACCCCAGATAATTCTATCGGAGGAATAATTTTGAATTTTTGACAGTTCTTCCATACATAAATTGCAAACGTCAATTTCAATCCCCAAACAAAAGTTATCCGGCGATTGAAAAATCAGCCCTAAGTCACATTAATTAATTCTCTCAAAGTTGGTTTTTCTCGTTTGTTCCAATTTAAAGCCTATCCTGCACCAATCCGTAGATACTTATTGCTTGCTGTAATAAATGCTTGTACCTGAAAGTGAATTCTCGGTTCCATTAAAAGCTATATTTTACTAGGCTGTAAAATATTTCTAGACATAAAGATAAAAACATCCTGTGGTATAGATTATAAATACTAAACTGATGTTTTTAATATGGTTACAATCGATTGAACATCAGCAGTAACAAATCCAGTAAAAGACCCTTGTATACTTACGAGACTTACGAGTTGTAGGTTCGAACCCAGACAGACGCTTTACTTTGTGTAAATTATTTCATCACCATTGCTCTCAAAACGATGAAAGAAAACATCGTGAGAAAACTGGCATGTCTTAGAATAAAAAAATCGAAGACATGTGACATCTACCAACCCGCACTGGGCCCGTGTGGTGGACTGCGGCCCACTCCCGCTCACCGAGAGGAGCCCTGTGTCCTGAGTATTGTATACAATCAATTTATTTATTTATTTCAAGCGACGCAGGCCCATATATAAATACCTTAACCTAAATATACATATTATTACTATAAAATAGTACTTCACTAGCTAGTTCTGGTGCTGCTCAGTGATACTTGTCCGCGGAAGCGACGGAACACCACCTCCTGCGGCCAGAAGTCTTCGTCCATGACGACGGCCAGATAACAATTCGGTACACTCACCATAAACGCCTTAAGTAAGCCGCAAGTATCAAGTATTTTCTAACTGAACAGACAGCTGTGCTGCTGGGGAGTTTGTTGCGCCACTTCTTCTTCCCAGCGATAGCACTAGGAAGTGGTGAAGGGCGGGCGTTTTTAGGGGACTGTCTTTTGTAATTTTGACGTTCGAAAAGTGCCGATTCTCAGCCTAATTTGAATAAATGACTTGATTTTGTTTTTGTCCCAGCAGTTGGAACATTAGGCTGATTATTATGATGATTCTATTGAAACTCTGTACTAAGCTAGGCCAGCTCAAGGTTAGTGTTAGCACTGACATGCCTTCGACTACACATCAAGTCCTACATTTCCAGTTTTAGCTGACCTCGCATTGTATAGATTTTTCGTACAATCAGAAGTCAGCTTATACTGGTTATGTATAGCTTGATGTGTAGCCGTGCGTACATAATTAGATAATCTGTAGATAGGTGACTATTTTAAAATATTCTTTTCAAGTTCGATTGCGTACCCAAGTACAACCCCCCCAGACACAACTTGCCGAAATGAGGGATTACTGACGCATCCAATACCCAGTGCGAGTCCGGTGCCTCTAATCAGACCATGCCCCACTTGCTGGAATGCCCTAAGTGCCCGTTCACCTGCACCTTGGATGACTTAATGAATGCCACTGATGCCGCAATCAACGTGGCCACCTACTGGGCTCAAACAATATAGAATATCGAAGAAGAGTACCATCGACACGAAAAGAAGAAGAAATTTTTATTACCTATTTTAGTTACGTATTTTGACTTTCGCGACTTCTTGCAATGCAGCAGTTCCATAGCCAATATGACGTTTGTGTCATTTGACATAACACTAAATCGAGGCTATCTCATAATAACACTGAGAGTAGGTACTGTTGCGGCTGCCGTGGCGCTGTAGTGCGTCAGGGATGTTTGCGGATAATAATATTAATGGTTTTGCCGCCATTATTAGGAGAAGATACGCATCCCTGATGACGCGTGTTCGCGACGGCACCAATAGTATTCTCAGTATGTTCGCAGATCGGTGGGATTCCCCGATGTTGCGGAGGTGGAAGCAGCTCCACGCTGAGTTTTAATTGTATGTACATACATCTGTGTCTGTAACCTACTAACACTAGAAGTTAAGTAAAATTGTTACTAACCCTATGGACTGGCTGAATTAAAAGTTTTCTATTCTATTTTATAACTGTTTATGCCTAATAAAAAGCTTTTGACAACTCACCGCAATAATAAAACACAGCATCTGTCTGTCTATCCGTTAATGGGATTATAACTCGAAAACCACTTATCCGATTTATGAGAATATCTTAATGTTATTGATTTGTACTGGCTAGGTTTTTATTAGTCCATTGCAGCGGGGTAATTGCGTAACACACTTACAGAAGCAATTTGACAGTTCAACAACATTCATTGCGTTATTTACGTTGTTAAGCACACAAATTTTCGAATACATGAAGCATTGGATTAGTAATATCCTTCAAAATGATTCAGATTGTGACTTACGAAATAAGGGTGCTGGTCCAACTAGTCTACAACTTACGTAGAGCCAGTTTCTCGAACGAAAAGTATCGCAAAATTAATGTGACAAATTGTCAAGCGCACGTAAACTTCTGTGATTGGTTGAATGAATTATCTCATCACCGATCAGCCTGCGCGCGCGATGACAACTGAAAACTGTTTCACACTCAACAAAAGACCGTAAAATATTTCTGTCTTCGGTATTTATGTATTTATATATACCTACTTTATTGTACACCAGAAAATACATGACAAAAAATACAGTTGTCACTGCAAAACTTACAATGGGAAGCCTTATCGCTTTCTGCGATCTCTGCCAGGCAACCTTGCGGTATTTGTAAATCAAACTTTTTTGTAAAAAGTTCTAAGTTTAGAATACAAAAGTATACTAACTTCATCAAGTTAGTATATTTTTGTATTCTAAACCACAAATACAATGTTAACGATAAGAACGTAGGTAATCTACAGACGTTGCTGTTAACACATATAACTAGTCTTCGAACTCTCACTCGCTTGCGAAGTCAGTCAGTGGGAATAATGGGTGGGTTCCGTATGTTTTTAATAGTGTGTTTAGTTTCAACTTAAGCTGGTATTGTGTTACCTCGTAAAGCCATAACCTAATTGGTAAAAATATGAATGTTGTATCATGTTTATAAAGTTAAGTAATGATTAGCGTCTTTTGACGTTTAAACTTCTCGTTTAAGCAACGATTATAAAAAAGACTGTTAAAGTCTAACTTTTAAAGAATAGCATTTTGTATCTGCAAACAGTGCCGAACGACCTGAATTCGATTTCTTTAAAAAGACCTAACTTACAGCTACCGTATTCTAATTAAATAAATATGTTGTAAATCTCCAAAATTGACTTTGACATTCAGAAACACACATTAAGAATGCCATACATTTATTTACATTTTCCAGTCAACGAAATTCATAACTCTTAATTAAATATTGCTAAACCCAATTTACATATTGTCATCAACATAATTATATATTCACTTTCTATAAAAACATGTCACATAAAATAAAAAACCATGACTAACCACGGGTCCCTAAATATTGCGGTGCGGCTTCGAGCTAGCGGAATTCCATAAAATCATGATTAATTTATTAATGTTATACTGCTCATCGCCGCGCTCTCTCCTCTAAATGGGGCTTACGCTTCGGTGGCCCGGCCGTATCCTCGTCAGAAACAGTTACTGTGTCTTTGGTCTTCGGATTATTACTGTTTGACACCTCGGGTTTGGGACCTGGACAATTATTTAAGATAAGATAAATTTATTTGTAAAAAAAAACACGTGTAGGTTACAATCAGTTGGAACGATAAAAAAAAAAGTTACAGCATGTTTTGCCTAGAAAGGCGTACAAATATATTTATAAATTAAGAGATTTTATATTTTTAGGCGCACAAATCTAATTATAAAATTCTCGTGTCGCGGTGTTTGTCGCCAAACTCCTCTGAAGCGGCTGGACTGATTTTAATAAAATTTTGTGTGCATATCGGGTAGGTCTGAGAATCGGCCAAAATGTATTTTTCATACCCCTAAATGTTAAGGGTGGTCCACCCCAAATTTGTTTTTTTAATTTTTGGACAAAACTTTTTGTTTTTATTTTTTCATGATTCAACATTGAAAAATACATACAATTCCAAATTTTTACCCTTATACGATCAACCCCTGTTTTTTAATCGCGATTTTTATATTATTCTGTTCCATCCACAGATCCACAAGATGGCAATCGAATATAATAATTCATGTATGTAGTTCTATCAATCAATCAGCGTTTTACTTATAGGAGTAGGGTAGGAGTAGTGAAGGAGTAGGTTAGGAGTAGGGTAGGAGTATGGTAGGAGTAGGGTAGGAGTAGGCTAGGTATAGGGTAGGAGTAGGGTAGGAGTAGGGTAGCAGTAGTGTAGGAGTAGGGTAGGAGTAGGGTAGGAGTAGGGTAGGAGTAGTGTAGGAGTAGGGTAGGAGTAGGGTAGGGGGTAGGACACCACGCGAACGAAGTAGCAGCTAGAAATAATTTATATGGCAAAACAACGTTTGCCGAGTCAGCTAGTATAATATATAAATTAAGAGGTTCTATATTTTTCATGAAGCAGGCGGAGAACCAAATGCAACTTGGGAGAGGCCTGTGTGACCTTTTTCTAGCAAGGTACCTTAGTATTCCAGACATATTTTGTTTTTAACATGACTGAACCGGAGCCATGGCTGAACCCGGGAGGGATTCAGCCATGGCTCTCGGACCTATACGAGTTGAGCTCACTTCTTGCTCTTGGGTTGATTTTTGAGCCGGTAAGTCTCTCTTCTCCATGGGGT
This sequence comes from Apamea epomidion, assembly GCA_947507525.1. Taxonomy (NCBI): domain Eukaryota; kingdom Metazoa; phylum Arthropoda; class Insecta; order Lepidoptera; family Noctuidae; genus Apamea; species Apamea epomidion. The sequence continues at coordinate 6,101,663 of OX382238.1, read as the reverse complement.
AGCGGAGTGATGTCTTAGAGTCTTGTTGTTTTTCAACATCCATAGGTATTGGGTCATTTTTGGTCATTCCCGAAAATCTAGTTGAATCACGTGCAATAGGGGAGGCCTATGTCCAGCAGTGGACTGCTATAGGTTGATGATGATGATAATAGGTAATTTTTATTCGAATAGCAGTTCAGTCATATCTAACCCTAAAATGTTTGTGCTTAACATAGGTAGATAATAATGTGACTGAACTGCGGAATGGTAAAAGTGATACAGGTCACTTTTACCATTTCGCTATCATTCTCGTACAATAAAACCTTCTTGTAGTCATGCATGTTTTCTCAAACATGCTCTAAATAAACCCGACAAAAAGCTATTTAAAACACCGCCAAACAAGCGACACAGTCGGGTAAAGCACGTTCAAGCAAGTAAACATTTCACAACATCGTTTCTCGTACAGTAACCGCTACCGTTCGGTATAAGACGTGCGGCTTGGTCCGAAACTAGCGGTACACGAGAATAATTAGTAGGCATTACACTTAAACACGACACGTGGTGTATGTGTTACGGGTGTTACTTTGATTAATAGGTTACTGGGATTCTCTTTCTGGGATGTCCTTAATGAAGTTCGGTAATTAAAGTGCCCGATTCTTATGTGAAACTGACGGTTTTTAGCATAATCAGCGTATAATGTTCCCACTGCTGGGACACAGGCCTCCTCTCGGTTTGAGGGAGTGGGCTTTAATCTACCACGCGGGCCCAGTGCGGGTTGGTAGATGTCACCTGTGTTCAAATTTTTTATTCTAAGACGTACCGTTTTGACCGTTCTTGGTTTGGGTTAAATCACTCGTCATCTTTGGTGAATGATATGAATTGTACTAACTCAACTGTTTTAGTTTTGTCTAGACTTAGTATTGTTTTTTGGTCTTCTACGAGATAAAAAAATAACAATCTTTTGACAGCGTCAAAATTGTATGTAGGTGTTTTTGTTGACAGGTTAGCCCGACTTCCAAATGCGCTGTTCGATTATGGAGGTCAAAATTATGATATATTAGGAATTTCGCCAACTACGATCACCATTCGTTCATTATAGGGATCATTGGGGTCCTTAAGTTCTTTAATTTTCTATGTCACATCCGGAATTTGATAAATAATTATTCTTTCATTTCATTTCTTTAGTTTAGTCTAACTCAGGTCTTCAGGGGATAAAATAACGATAATTATGTAGTTAATTTTGTGTTCGGTAACAGCTGCAGCTTCATCATCATGAAATTCAGATAATTGATCTCGATCGCCATTTTATGCGATTTCACTGTCCAAAGCATTTCAAAGTAACTACGGACAAGATGGTGGGTGATTACATTTGCATAGTTTCACCCGTTACGGTGCCTACTCATTCATGATAAAATCGTGTAAATCTTTATTGAAGTTTCACACTGCTTTTGACTTTAAAACATTCTTGAATAATGAATATTAAAAACGTCTGGGTAACTACTTCTTTTGTTACGCTAGTAAAAGTTACCTTTATCATTCTGCAGTTTAATCAACTCTGAATCTTGTAAGTAGGTATATTTTTTATACGATTCTATGTACCATTTATTGCAAGAGCTTTTCCTGTTCCGTCTACGAGTCTGATTTGGGAATTCTTAAATAAATTAAAAAATGCTAATTTAACAGGCCTCGCGTCTTATCTTGATTCTAGATACAAAAAAAACTCGCCAACATTACCAACAAAAAACTTTAGTGAATGAACAGAATTTCAATAGGTTTTGAACGAGGCTGTTACCCCATTCAAAACCTTCTTATAGTCTAAGTTAAAAAAGACAGAAAAAAAATAACAGTTCATTCAATTTAACGACCAGCACTAACAAGGCAAATTGTAAGAAAATGTCGCAAAACAAATCGTCAAATCCGTAGAATTTGTCGCGTAAAACGTGTCGTACGATTAATCGCGGTATGATACACGCAAGTCGCAAGGTGTACGACAAATGTACCGTAAGGCTGTAACTAGAGAACGCGTAGAAGCGACACGGGTCAAATATGTCACATGCTTTATTGCGTCAAATTCATCTGATAAGGGAATTTACAACAAATCTACGCATTACCACGTCTGTTATCTTTATCTGTGTCTGGATATATTTGCATACACCCTTCTTGTTTTGTTTATCTGTAAAGCAGGCAGACCGGCCAAGCGCAGGAGCATACGTATGGAAATCCTTCCAGTCAAGGAAACATTGATTGTTATTTATTTGGAAAACATTCTAATACAGACACCAGTAATGTTGCCAGCATTTTAAATTTACGTTCGGCATCAGATTTCATAACGATTATTTGATAAAAACATTGCCATTTACTGCATTTTATGTCGCTGAAGAGAAAATCGAATGGTATATAACAATCACGGTGTTGGTAATTCATACACGTCACTTGTTAATACAATGGTAATGAATTGAACGCGTAAACACGAAATCTAGAAAAACTCGCCGACGATTTCAAAGGTTTTTCTGTGTGAACGAGTTATTAAAGCTACCTTCATCGCTAATGACGATAAATTGCAACACTCGGTCTAGATGAAGAAGAATTGGCTTTTTGTTGAACTTTTTTGCGTTTGGTGATGTCATTATAGGATTTTGTCACGCTATTTTCGAAATGAAAAAGGGTGAACTTCTTCATATGAATTATACGTACCTAATTAACTATGAAAGCAACAAATTATCTACTTAAAGGTCTAATAACTATAATGATAAGGTACAGTTGCCTGGCGATATTTAATGATGATTGCCTTATTTTCTTCCTGTTTGTAATTGGTAGACTAACTCGGCTGTCGCTGAAAACCAGCGCTGGGACTCTGTCTCGTATAGGGTCTTTGTAAGCAAAAATGTATAAATATATACATATAAAAAGGTCGCAACAGTCTTAGCATTATGCTGAGCGATGGCCGCTTTGCGTGGATGTGACACATGTGTTCACCCAACTTGTTATTTTTTGTGTTTGGGTTCTTTTTATGCGTCAGTTTACCGCAAATAAACGTATTCTTTCTTTCTACCTACTTCCCTTTTAAATTTATCATGCAATTAAATCTTGACATACTTACACTAAATAAACGCATATCAAACTGACTATAAAGTTACTCAAACATCACACAATCTTCTACGTCCCGAGTCTATTCCACTCATAAGCCATATTATGTCCAGCGGACCAAGACATTTGAAATTAAAAATATAACGGCAGTGTGATCTTATAAACAATTGTTCTGATTCTCTTCGGACGTTAATGCAACATCGCTCTCATTATTCAATGGCGTACTCTTTATGATTACTACACGATTATCATGCGGTCTGCCCGGTAAATGATTTGTTTTAAACAGTTGTGTTCAACATGTTTTGTTGTACCCATTGTGTTTTTTTTTGTTGTAAGATAAAAGATCTGTGTATGACTAAATGTTATGACTAATTGTTTTACTGGTGACCTACATTTTCAACACTTGAGTGTATAGTACTTACGACCAAGAATTATTATTGTCCATGTGAAATAACAGAACAAAAGATAGGACCGGTCAAAGTGGCGGTGCTTGGTGGAGGCCTATGTCCAGCTGTGGACGTCTTTCGGCTGAAATGACGATGATGATGATGTGAAATAAAACAGTGATTCAGACATTGTAAGTTCTTATCATCTACCTAGCCTTTTCCCAACTATGTTGAGGTCGGCTTCCAGTTTAACTGGATGCAGCTGAATACCAGTACTTTACATGGAGCGACTAACTATCTGACCTCCACTACCCAGTTACTGAGTAATGCTATACCCCTTGGTAAGACTGGTTTTCAGACATTGTAACTTCTAATTTAAAAAAAAATTAAGTCAGTCCTGGCTCGCTTTTAATGGGTATTTTAATCACCATCATCGGTCGTCAGACAATCAACTGTAACTGCTGCTTTCTATAAAATTTCCTACTTCCAAAGTGCAAGTAATCCCTACCATTCAACCACTAAATTACAAATTGGAACTTGACCAAGAAATGGGACCACCTCAGGAGTCTACTTTTTCAAACAAAAAATAATGTTTAAAATCGGTTTACAAATGACGGAGTTCAGAGGTAACAAACATAAAACAAAAACCTTTTTTTGAAGTCGGTTAATAAAATGGGAATTGTTTTGTCAAACATTCACAAGAAAGACGCCGATATTTTGGGCACACATGCATTATGTATTCGTCTTATAACTGTAAAACAATGCTTTGAGTTCGAAAGTGCCCCCTGCATGATCGATTGGGGCATGTTGTGAAATAAATACGACGTTATGTCGCGTACTTTCAACGCTATTGTGTTCTGTCGTAACTTCGCTTGTCTGTCTGGCTGCGGTGGAATCTTGCGCTGTGATCTATATGTGACATGCAAGGGAAGGAAATGACCTTTAAAAGTGTGAGAATGTGTGCTAAAAGTCATAACAGTATATCTATTCTGTTTTAATTAGGTACCTACTGCGAAGGTTACCTGTTAATTAAAATGAAATAAATTATGGAATAATAAAATAAATTATGGAAAAATTATCTGTATTACAATCTGCCTGTTTATAGTGTGCTGTCATTCCACCTGATGCTAAGAATCCACTGCTGACAGCTTTACCTAAGTTTTCACGGTGAAATTTTTCTAGAATAGATCAGCTGGAGAGGACTCTAGTTCTTCCAAAAGTATTTGGGGTGTTATCCAAAATCGCAAATACCTTTCCCAATATTCACTCTGTCCATTTATCAATTTGAATGTTTCAATTCACTTTCCATTCATTTTGACAGGCCTGTTGGTCTAGTGGTTAGTGACCCTGACTGCTATGCCGGAGGTCGTGGGTTCGATTCCCACCCAGGACAAATGTTTGTGTAATGAGCACGATCATTTGTTCTGTGTCTGGGTGTAATTTATCTATAATATTTATGTATTTAGAAATATATAAGTATGTTTATCAGTTGTCTAGTACCCATAACACAAGCTCTGCTTACCTTGGGACTAGATGGCGTTGTGTGATAGTTGTGGAATATTTATTAATTTTTATTTATTCAATATTAAGTCAGATTATTTACTGTCTTCATAGCTGTAGTGGCCTATTCGCTTTGTTATCGAACCTATAGTAACTGTCATTATTTACTATATCTTTATTTATGTCATTATTTTCTTAGGTGTTTTGTTCTGATGGGTAAGGGTAATGACATGCCGAAGATGCCTCACTACGATACCTCGCGGTTGCGGTTTAGCTCGCTACCTCGATGTCACCTCCATGTAAAACAAATGCATGCTAATAGACACGCACGCACATGCCAGACTTCGAAGTAAACCTCCAAGCTGCCCCCGATGTATCGGAGTGAGGTATCCTTCGGCATGTAGTTACCCTAAGGGTGATGCTGTAAGCAGGACTGCAGAGACAGCGGATGTACGAAAACTTGAAGAAGGAAGAATTTGAAGAAGGTTGCAGATATTTTGCAGGTTTATGGAAGGGCTTGTATTTAGGTAAAAACACTGCTGAACAATAAAGGAACAGTGGTTTAGAAATGTTTCCTTTACATAGGCAGGTACTCGTAGCTACACACGGCGACACATCAAACTATACATTTCCAGTTTTAGCTGACCTCGCATTGTATGGGTTTTTCGTACAATCAGAAGTCAGTTTGTAGTGGTTATTTATAGCTTGTTGTGTAGCCGTGCGTACAATTGATGTGTAGAAGGACCGTACCTAAAATAAATCAAAAATGTTTGATAGTTGTAAACACCTTGGTAAGTATATATTTTTGAATATCAAATACCACAATTTATAAGAAAAATTATGTGTTGTACCAATAGCAATTTTTCCGCCACCGCTATTTATGGCATCAATGCCTCATTCATTAGCCTCCAGCATATCTTAATTAAGAAATTAATCAAAATTAACAAAGCTTAGAATAATAAATTGAAAATCATTAATTTTTTTATTGAAACGTTGTCTGCCTAATGACGTGGGAATCAATCATCGGTAACATAGTGCGCTGGAAAAGTAATCTTTGTTCTTAATTAAAAATAAGTTAAACTCATATATTATCTTCGTAATGAAAGAACATGCGTATTTGAATAATAATGAAACATTTGTTTGTATTGATGACTTTTTAAGTGGGACGCAGGAAAAATTTTGTCCATTTATTTGAAAACTAGCTTCTGCCAGTGGGTTCGTCCGCGTGGGAGTCGGAAATTATCCTACGGGAACGTACTACCGGGATAAAAAGTATCCTATGTGTTAATACAATGACCAAAAGTCGTACCAAAAAGTGTTTCATGCATGTTATGAGGAACAGGGTGTAAAGTTCACTCATCCTCCATAGAAAAGGGATCCTCCAGCCAGATGGGTGTTGTGACTGGCGGGCAATTGCCCAAACACTGATGTCGGGAACTTTGTGTATATGCTAATTACTCTGCGCGGTAAACTCTGCTTGCGAGATGCAGGATTTGCGTGACGTCAGTTTGACGCGTTGTTCGCATGTGGCGTTGTAGATACCGCTACAAGACATTTTTTACTTTTGGTCAAAATATTATTGGGATCTAAATATTATTTTCATAATTTTTTACGACATTACGCGTCGGGGATTTGATTTTTGAACAGGGGTAAAAATAGTGTTGATATTGTTGTATTCCCTTAACATGACGTTCCGTTCAAAATATTATTGGGATCAAAATATTATAGTAATTATTTTCATAATTTCTTAGACATTACGCGTCGGGGATTTGATTTTTGAACAGGGAATTTAATTTAAAGTAAAAAAAGTGTTGATATTGTTGTATTCCCTTTACATGACGTTCCGTTCCAAATGATATGATTAATATTATAACCTTGAATTTTGAAAGTGTCATGATCACGTCTTTCAAAAAACCACCGATTCTACATTAATTAAAAATAACTAGAATAAAATAGAATAGAATTTTTATTTAAACGATTACCATTTTTTTAGAGCATTAATGGCCGTTCGTGTATGACATGGCAAACAAAATAAAGTACCTAGTTTACAGGTTATTTCGATTTTTTTGAAAATCTCGGAAACCCGGGTTTTGTTTACAAAAAGAACTTTTGTAGGAGTTAATATGATAAGAGTAGTATATAAAAAACAAAGTTTGACTTTGATGCAGCATGGTACGGGATTCCATACATCCATGAGCATTGTCCTTTCATCCTAATCCGTTCAGTAGTTTTTGCAAGAAATAGAAACAAACATCCATTTATCCATCCATCCATCCTCATAAACTTTCGCGTTTATAATATTAGTAGGATATCGAACAGGTACATTAAGTGGAGATGTTAAATCTAAGATCAATGATACTTTTTAATTAAAAATAAAATGCTCTACCTACTTATTTAATTTTCTGCAATAGGCTCTACATGGTCGAAGGAGAGTCAGAGTTGGTAGGGTTTGCATGAGAATGGGACAATAATGCCTGGTTAAAAAAAATAGGTATCCATTTTAGTTTTGTGAAAACATTCTGACAAAAGTTGATTTATCCGCTCTTCATGAGTGTTCAATTAAAGCGTAAATAAACGACAATCATTTAACAGCTGTGACACCTTTAACAGTTAACAATTATTAATACTATTATCAATTAATCTGCCCAGCCTTTTCCGACTATGTGGGGATGGGCTTCCAGTCTAACCGGATGACGCTGAATGCCAGTATTTTAAATAGAGAGACTGCCTATCTGACCTCCACAATACAGTACACGGGGCTTACTCCGAAGTGCCAAGTGCGAATGTTCGGATCGGACCGACACATGGCCGAACCGAATAGTACCTAATTGAAAAATGCGAAATAAGTTCGGATCGGCTCAGTTGGGTCGGGACCATAGTCAATATTCGAAAGAGTGTAGGAGTCTAGGATCGGAACCGACCGAACCAAATAGTAACTTCGTAGCAGGAAACGGCCGAACATTCGGCCGATACTAATTCGGAGTAGACCCTCTGGGTAGCACGTGAGATTCTTGGTAACACTGGTAGTTACTGTCGGTCTTTTAGACTTCTAACTACCCGTAACGACTGTCAAAGATCTATGAATGACAGGCGGGACCAACGGCTTAGCGTGCTTTCTGAAGCACGGAGGGGTTACGATATCTAATGGATGGACACCCATCCACGAACCGACCGCGGCAAGTGTTGCTTAATCTTCTACCGACCCGCGTGGGTGGTATCTATTGTTCAAGCCAATTAAAGCATAAACAACCAACAATCATTTAACAATGGTGACATTTTTAATAGTTAACAATGATTACCTTTTCAAATAATAACTGCGACGAATTCTAGCTGTCGTTCGACTGCGTTTCACGGTCCATCGGTTTGCAATGGCTTGTTAGACATAATTCATTCGATATTATTTATAGTTTCTTGTTGGTGACAGGTTTAATCTAAATCTGTCTTAGATTTTAGATAAACTAGTTTATAAATATTGCGTTTAGGATCTTGATCATTTTACGCCATGACATTAAAACAGAATTTTATGTGGTTAGCAAAGTTGTTTTTTTTTAAAGATAAGTATTTGACAAGTAATAGATTTAAGATTATATGTAGAGAAGAGAATAGTAGAAGAAGATATAATATAGTAGATTATTCAAAAAGGGGATAAAGCAGTGTCTTTAGCCTCGCCCAAGACGAAGACCCCATTATCCCCTAGGAGAATACTCTACTTTTCAAACCTTCTGTGAGGTAATACAGGGTGGTGAAATAAGAGGTATACACTTTATTTTTTAAATTTTATTCTATGAAATATAAAAAATATTAAGTGTTTTTATTTAAATATAGTATTTAGGGGCGGCAATTCAGTATGGAAAATAATCTCAGACTACCTTTAGTAGCATGGCAGATGTGATCCCTTTTCAATGCGTTTTTCATGACATTTTCACACATTTCCTGTGTTATTTCAGTGACGTGTCTCAGATATTTAGTTGTAATTCTTGAAGGTTCATTGGCCTGTTAGCATAGACACATCCCTTTAGATAGGCACACAAAAAAAAAGTCAGGAGCTGTTAAATCCGGGGATCTTGGGGGCCAATCAATGTCACCGTTTCTCGAAATTAATCGACCCAGAAACGTTCTGTCTCGATTGTGGCTCGTGCCGTATGACCTAAGCTGAACTGATTTACTTGATGTAAGAAAACTGCTTTATCTGTTACAATGCCATGCTGCTCAAATTTAATCACTAAACGAGTTATTGTTAGCCGCGAAGGTAAGTGATTTGTACCAAAAACTGGCCGCAATTTTCTTAGAATATCCGCAATACATAATAGAGTTGAGTAGAATGTGTTAATAATTGAAACACTTTGTTCAGTCGTAAAACGCTCCATAACAAATTTGCCGTATCTACACAAAATAATTTTCATGAAACAACTGTCATATTTGCTGCCAATACAAAATGGCGGCAAAAGAAGTTGTATACCTCCAAGTTGTCCACCCTGTACAAAGCAATTCGATTTTCTTTTTTGTAAAAATATGAATTTGCAGTTCAGGTTCCAAATTCAAATCACACATTTGACCAGCGGGTTATAATTGAATTCAGGATAAGATTATAAGCGGGCTTTAATGACTCGCTTTAGGTTTGGTCTGCATGACCTTTTTTTTTTATTCGCCTACCCTGTCCCATTCCTGGGCAAAGGTATCCCTCCACTACTTTCATCTTAGGCGAGCCCGCGCGTCCTCCTTCCAGTTTTACGGAACCTATCTAGCTGGTCCAGCTGGTGCCGCGACCCCGCGTCACTGTCTCAGTACACCAATTCTGCATGACATATAATTAGATATTATCGAGCAGATAGTGTGAAAAAATCCTTTCGCCACTGTGATGATTTTGCTTTCAAACTTTCGCTGAAAAATAAAAAGAATGTGCTGATTCGCCATCCCATTATAAAACGGTTTTTCTCAAGGCCAGTCTCATTCTTAGGTCGCTAATTAGTCTCTTTCGAGATCCGAGATCACAACAGAACTTTCAAAACTTTATTCAAATTAAAAAAAGCACTTGTTTAACAGCCAAATAATAATACTTCACCCAACCTATTACAAATCATTATGTCCTAAATAGACAGGTTCAATGTCATACAAGTTACAAATTGTACTACCATTAAAACTCCAAGGTGTTTAAAATCACCAGTATAAATAGACCTCTTGATATCCTTAAAGAAAGTTGGAAGAACTTTAATTCGAGCAGATACACAGGTCATTAAAACCGGTTATGGCTGATGATTGTGCCTCAAAGCTCTTGTAACGAAACTTTGTATTTGCTCTTGTTATTCAAAATTGATCTGTATGTTTATATACTTAAGGTTTATCGAGGATAGGCAACACCCACGCCCAGGTGTTTAATGAGAAAAAAAAAATCACAAAAAGATAAGATGATTAAATATTTTTTTCTACAGTTTTATGAATGTAATTTTACTATAATGTGTAAATAAATTACTTTTTTGATCGTGGGTATTGGGAAACTAAGTAATAGTCTTCGTTTGAAATAAGTTTTATTATAAGTCAACCAACACTGATTTGATTACAAAAAGCCATAAATATTAATAAAAGTAATTGCGTTTTTATATGCGGTTTTACAACTACATTTCTGCTGACGGTACTAGGCTGGTGATGTCATATTTATTTCTGGTCAAATGTAAACCTGAATATTGGTTACTTATCATATTGTAAGAAGCGTTAAATCGTAGGTTCAAAGAGTGTCCATGGAGTTTCTTGCCCGTTCTTCTCCAGAGGTACCTACTACGCTTTGGAATGGGCAACAAGCTTCATCTTTTTGACTGACCGACCTTGACAATTCAAAAGTGCCTGTAATTGGTTTATTTGAAATAAATAGTTTGAGTTTGAGTTCAGAGAAAAATGCATATGTTTTTTCATAATACTGGTTGTGATACGTGGGTTCGTCCGTACGCAAAATACGCGCAGACGTGGAGCTTCGGACACCAGCCACTCAGTCATAGTACTACTATTTGGGTTCGTGCTACAAAACTCAGAATTTAGAATAATATTCCTTCCTATTAGTAGGTAGGCCTCTGTAAATGCCTCGTTGGTCTAGTGGTACTGTTGAGCATGAGGTCTTGGGTTCGACTCCCGGGTCGGGCAAAACGTTATAGGGTTTTCCATCTGGAATTGGGTTGATGGCAATAGAATCGAGATTCGAGTGGCAAAATGCCACGGGCCCCTAGCCGGAGGGGACCCCCGAACCGAGAGGTCCATGAGCACAGGAAGATCCTAACATATCTAAGTACAGAAATGCAAACTTTTTTTCGACCACTAGAACAAAGAAGCAATCAGGTATTCCATTTTGTAGGGGAAATTACGAAATCTAAGCGGGAGAACTCGCGGGCGAAGTGCCAGTAAAAAAAAAATTATAACGTTGGTTGAGCTTCTTGACATTGAGGGAGGGCCCTACCAATCCCATGAATTTGCCACGGGCCCCAAAGGGTATAGTTAGAAAGAAAGAAAAATGTTTATTTGGACACAGTTCTTGAAACACAAAATACAAAATTAATAAAATAAAAATAATGTTTCAGACAACAATAGTAACGCCACTGCCTCTACCTAACCCTTCAGGGAACACAGACGATGTTATGTTATGTAGGAGGTAACTTTCCAATATCCCGTTCTTTGGGAATCCTCTCTTTCCATAGCGGTATTGCCAGTTGCTGTACATTCAAAACCTAATTTCCCTCTTTGCATGCCATTTTCACAAACACAAAATGAAACAGCTACTATTAATATAGTTGCTACACTCGTAACTTTCGCCGCGTTATCCTAGATTGTTAGATTGTCTACAACTAGGCTGTCTGTAATCAGCAAGATGGCTTCCCCACTACCCCCCACTTACCATTAACTTAGCCGATGGCTTCGTACCGCCTTTTTGTGGGGAAATGAAGCCATAACGTGTAGTCTACTGCGGTTTGTAGACATGTAGCATGACATGTTTGTAGGTGGGTTTAATACTATACCTTCCTAATACGTACAGCAGTTATGCCTAGTTTTCAACCGCATGGAACATCCCAAGATTTTTTTATAGAAAATTTTCCAGCGTGAATTATATCGCATAATTTCAAACCTTTTGCAAATAATACAGGGTGGCATACATCGGGGGATTGTGGAGGTCAGATAGGCAGTCGCTTCATGTAAAATACTGGTATTCAGCTGCATCCGGTTAGACTGAAAGAACGAAAGAAAAGAAAGAAAATGCATTTATTTGCGGCAAACATGATGTATAGAGAAAAAAAAAACACACAAAAAAAAAACAAGTTGGGGTTAAACATGCGTCAAATTCACGCAAAGCGACCATCGCTCAGCATAATGTTAAGACCCTATACGAGACAGAGCCCCAGCGCTGGTTTGGTTTTCAGCGGCAGCCGGCGTTGTCGACTGGAAGCCGACCCCAACATAGTTGGGAAAAGGCCAGGCAGATGATGGCAGGGTGGCATACATCGACGAGCAATCTGTTACCATGGATTCAGTACGGTCAACAAAATAGATAAGTATGCAGGGTCGTCGGATATAGTTGAAGTTTAGTAAGAAACGGATTGATGTTTTCGAATGAAATTTAGTTTAACAAATGAACTGTTTGTTTTCTAATAAGTAATTATATAAAATTTTATCCGAAAACATCAATCCGTTTCTTACTTAACTTCAACTATATCCGACGACCCTGCATACTTATCTATTTTTTTGCCTGTACGTGATTCTGAACCGTTTCAATCGTCGGTTATTTAAAGACACTTTTGTATGAAAGAGTCGATTTTTTTTATTACCTATGTTAAATTTCTGTACTAGAATTATGTGCTGAATTCATGGTAACAGGTTGCGCGTCGATGTCCCTGCCAGCCTGTATATCCTTAGTAGGTTGCTAAACATTCAACTGTGTTCATGTTCTAATTTGTATCTGCAAAAACTGAATAATTGATAACATTTTATTAATTAATACGAATAATAATTTCAGCTAAAACCTTTTCTTACAATTATGCAGTTTTCCCTGTTTCTATGTTAATCCATGAACTTTGATGGCTATCAAATATGTTATCAATTATATTGTACTGTTAGAATATTCGTTAAAATCAAAATCAAAAGTCATTTATTCAAATTAGGCTGAGAATCAGCACTTTTCGAACGTCAAAATTACAAAAGACAGTCCCCAAAAACGCCCGCCCTTCACCACTTACACTCCCTCTCACCGAGAGTAGGCTTGCGTCCCAGCAGTGGGAACATTATAGGATAATTATGCTATGCTTATGCTGTTAGAATATTCACAACCGAAACACGAGATCTAATCGAAGATACGGCCAGTGTGGTCTCCCATAAACACATAAAAGAACATTAACATATAGATTCGAATCTATTTACCGAGTTCATAAGCCATTACAGTCGTAATTAACAGATTATCCATTATCTTCTGACTAATAAATACCTCACCTTCCATTCCCTTAGGGTAGTTACCTACAATCACAGTTCAATCTATTTCATATACTGACCCTAAGGCGGTCCGCAAACTATTGTTTTAAAGCCGCCAGCACATACAGCTACGACAAACTGTCAAATTTCTATAATACATTTTCAACTTTATCGCTAAAGCGTTAAGATTCAAGGTTTATTGGGACAATTTGACAGTTTCGGGTAGCTTGACCTACTGTCGTCTGTACATGTTAAGCTTGGCCTCAATAGATTCGTACATATCGGCACTCCATAATTATCGTGTGTAATCATAATCAATGAGCGGTGTGTACTTCAAAGATTAAGTGTATAGACGGTGCAGATGGCAAAAACTAAGTAGGCTAGGTATCATTTTTTGCATCTTTATAGTTTTCGGTTACCGGGTGAATAGAACTTTGAGTATGTGGCATTGACACTTGAAACGGATTTTGGATATTTGGTTACCGAAGTGATTCATTAGTTAATGTAGGGAAAGAGTGGCTGTATCGAACAGTGATATCATTTATTTAAAGATTATGTACCATATATGTCTTCTTCTTCATAACACTCTTGTCAGAGCGGTCGTGGTCCTCATGTAGTATCTTGTCTAGGGGCTGATGTGATTCGCCTCACGATTTCTCGCTACCTACTCCGATTTTTGCTATTTTTTGTGCACTCATACAAGGGATCGCCCACTGCGGATTTAATTTGATCAGTCCATCTCGGTGAGCGATATGTCTTAGTAGAAACTAAACAGAATTTTGTAACCTCTTCGATATTTTGATGTTATTCCCAAGAACGCAATATGGTGGCTTCTTTGCCAGCAAGACCACACGGCACGACCTAGCCTATCGCCTAAAGATTCTCCAGTAATGAACATAGCACTAATACATATCCTTTCTTCGATATTAACGACTGGCGCCACGCCACAGGGCTAAACCTAATTAAATCTTAGACCAATACTTACTTTATCACTACCATAAATTTCAGTTGTCATCTCTGCAGTACTCTGTACTTATACGACTTGCGCCCGCAGAAACGATCACAATCAAATAAAATGGAACAAGAATATAATGAACTTACTGCTCTTAATTCAACACAATACTGTTTGTTTAACGATTAACCTGTACTTTACTGCTTTAGTTAATACAATAGACAATGCAATCGTGTAAAACAGGTAATGGATATCTTACAAAGATATCGATACGCAGATCGTGATACAAAACGTTTATTGATACAGTTCGTAATGGAATTTTATTATTATAATTTATATCTTTGAAAGCGATTCGTGATTTACGAATTAGGTATAATTGTATAGATGATGGATATTTTAGATTGATCTTTGTGGTTTTTGTAATTTAGAAGGTTTAAGAAAGTGATTATTAGAATGATGGTGTAGTGAGTCAGGATGTTTGGAACTAGTTTTAAATAATAGGTAGATTATGAGGTAGTAATTTGCGGTGGAATTTGAAAAGTTTCATGACGGGCTGAAATATGAGCATTTTTCATGGCCAATGCGTTGTTACGAATAGTTGCATAGTTATATTAATAATAAAGTTTTCCTAAAAGTGTATTGTACATACAATATTAAATGAGCTTTTCAGCTGATCATGACCGACTACTTTTAGCGTGTCCTTAAGTAGGGGGGAACTAATTGAACCCCCCCCGGGTTCAATTAATTACCAGGGGGCCTAAAAAGGCCACTTTAAGCAATACCTCTAAAAGCTATTCATTTCCTGAATTCCCAGCAGATCATTAGCAATTCCTCTAATTTTCGTAAAAATTCATTTCATTGGTGTAAACATTGCCGCATGAAAAAAATAAAAACCGTAATTTTATAGGTAAATTTTTCATTACAGTTTTTATTAATCATACAGTTTAAATGTTATTTCATTGTAATATGAATTGCACACAGATCATATTATGAATTGTCAGTTGGTGACTATTTTACGATTTTTAATATGATTCATATTGTTATCCTATTATGATTCTGCCAAAGTGGCCTTTTTAGGCTCCGAACCCCCGAACCCCCGGGCCCGTTTAACGAGCGATCTAAGAGTAGGAGAGACTAAAGAAACGATGGATGAACTGTGTGAAAGATGATGTGGCTAGAAAAGGAATGACTACTGAGATGACTACAAATTAGAGGTGCGGAAAAAAAGACTTGTAGCGCCATCCCCAAATAAATTCGGATGAGCGCAAGAAAGTGATGATGTTGAAAGTTCTAATGAGCCTGTGCCTTTTGAACAGAAGGCCCAATTCCCGTAATAAAAAAACGTTCATAATCTAGTCGCTATCTCATCTCAGCGAAAATCAATGTCAAAAACATTGAAAGATTGAGGCTGTCAACGTTCTTAAAATTACGAGAATTACTCTTCAGAACAAGGCTATTATTTTCCAAAACTCTTTGGTTTAAGTAGTTGGATTTGGAAAACTTGGTGTGTTATAGCCTATTATCAGTTGGCACAACGTTCGACGTTATGCCAACGTGTTTAATGTTTTGGGTGAGAATTAGTGAGCTTTCAAATGAAGGCTTACTGGTTTTTAACTAAAATATCACAAAATAAATAAAATACATGATGCTTTCGATATTTTGTCGAACGTGTCATGTATCTGCATTTATGTAACAATCAATCTATCTAGCTTATAAGTAAAATCTGTTTTGTTACTGCATTTTCTCCTTCTATGTTTAGTGCATGCCGTGGCAGCCTTTAATTAAGGCTACACTATAAAATGTAAAAAAAACATGGATTCTTTAACATGTATTAGGGTGTATGTTTTGTTGGTTGTCCTTAAATACATAAATAAATATATGTTTAATGTGCGAGTTTTTCTATTAACAAGATTTATTATAATTTTGATTATTTTATTACCATGTTTCCTGTTGTTCTTAATTTTGAAACCCATGTCACCAATTCTTCATGTGCCGTTAAGTTTGACATACACTTGCGTGAGAAATGCATAAGTTACAATGTCTAATGTTAGTTCATTCGACGTTTCTATGTTTTGTCCAACGCCATCCGAAGAGATATATCGTTTCCGATCGTCATTTACTTTATGAGCTCGTGGTATGTTGGCTTGTCGTTCTCACACTGGTGCCTCGTGCTGAGAAATTGAAGTAAAAGTTCGTTAATTATTGAGAGCTGGAAATTGTCTATTTCTTAGACTTTTCCTAATAATATCTTGGGTCAAATTAGGGTGATTTAGAGCGACTGTCAGTGGATAAATTCAAAAGTCTTCGCTAGATAAAACGTAACATAATCAGCGTATAATGTCCCTACTGCTGGGACACATGCCTCCTCTCAGTGGAGAGGGAGTGGGCTGTAATCCACCACATGAGCCCAGTGCGGGTTGGTACATGTCACATGTCTTTGAATTTTTGCCACCACTGCTCTTGGGTGGAAAATTTTGTTTAAAAGTACCATGACATCACTTTATAATGTTCATCATGAAATCAATAACTAACTCGTCAACATTAAAAGTATCACCATGATGCACCATCAAATGCTGTGTTGTATATTTGCGTTGTGATGGTAGAAATTCATGAGGATAACGGGGGATTCGTGATAACGATCAATGATAAAATCAATGATATAATTTAATTAGAAGAATAACGGACTGTATTCATTTAAAATTGCATATTCAAGAACACAGTCATAATTTGGATAGTTCAGATCCAAATTAAGTTTATAAGGCTCAAATTACCCGACTGACCGACGGCCATAACATCATACTGGATCTATGATAGAATTTTAATACAAGGTTTTACGAGTCTTCACAATATTATTATATAAAATATTTTACATATAAATCGTGGTTAATTTATAATATTAGCTTCGTAAGATATGTGTATAAAGTTTAATGCTGTATACAGTTACTTATAGCTCGTAATATAAGATCATATTCACAGTTGGCTGTCAAAGGCACTCCTTGGAAGAAGGTTTTATTGGAATATTAGACACAGACTCCAATACCTCCTGCGTCCGACTAGAGCTCTAGATCATTATCATCAACCTCGTCATGCCCGTATCCCAATTTATTTGGGGAGGATGCATCATGTCATGATATAATAGTGACGAGCAGTGGTGGCGAAGTGGTAATAGCCGCGACTTACAGGTCGTAGGTCGTAGGCTCGAACCCAGACAGGCCAAAAAATCGAAGACATGCGACTTCTACCAACCCGCACTTGACCCGCGTGGTGGATTACGGTCCACTCCCTGGCGGTAGACAAACACTGTAATAGTTGATTTATTTATACTCTCTGGTCACATTCTCCGTCACTGAATTTTTACTCTTTTATAATTGTTTAGTTTTCGACACTGATTGAATGTAGATAGATTTTGTGTTGAATGTTGTTTATTTAAACTTCAAGACTATACCACAGCTTTCTTTATCCTTGGTTGGTGTAACCACATCATTTTAAACAATGACTGGCTCACATCTAATGGTCTAGAAGTGAAAGCAGAGACTGTTTGATGTGGGAGCTCCATACAAGTAACAAGAGCCTTGTGGTAAGTATCGTTTATTTATATACAAGAAAGCTTTTTATTACATACATAGATGGAAATCTTTGACATGTAAAATTAAATGAGTGTTTTGGGGTAAGATAATAATTAATCGTTCCAAAAACAGTGTTACAGTTACTTACCAAGGGGTATTGTATTACCCAGTAACTGGGTTGTGGAGGTCAGATAGGCAGCCGCTTCATGTGAAATACTGGTTTTCAGCTGCATCCGGTTAGACTGGAAGCCGACCCCAACGTAGCTGGAAAAAGGCCATGCAGATGATGATGAAAAACAGTATTACAGTTATTTTTTCACCCGTTATGGATAAGCAAAAATTGGGCAATACAATATCATACACATATAGCTTTAGTGAAAAAAAATACCTGTATCCTGTACTAGTTAAAAAACTGTTTTACAGGAGACAGGGCCTTCCGTTTACAGTTAGAGAGGGGTGGCCAATCCATAACATATATTCGTGAAACCACTACATACAGGGTGGGCAACTTGGAGGTATACAACTTTTTTTTGCCGCCATTTTGTTTTGGCGGCAAATATGCCAGTTGTTTCTTGAAAATTATTTTGTGCAGATACGGCTTTGTTATGGAGCGTTTTACGACTGAACAAAGTGTTTTAATTATTAAAACATTCTACTCAACTCAATCATGTATTGCGGAAACTCTAAGAAAATTGCGGCCAATTTTTGGCAGAAATCACTTACCTTCGCGGCTAACAATAACTGGTTTAGTGATTAAATTTGAGCAGGATGGCATTGTAACAGATAAAGCAGTTCAGTCTTACATCAAGTGAATCAGTTGGGCTTAGGAAACATGTGGTTCCATAAGACGGGGCCACATGTCATACGGCACGAGCCATAATCGAGACATTGAAAAGAACGTTTCCGGGTCGATTAATTGGGTCGCGGGGCTTTTCGCGAAATGGTGACATTGATTGGCCCCGAAGATCCCCGGATTGAACAGCTCCTGACTTTTTTTGTGGGGCTATCTAACTAAAGGAACATGTCTATACTAACAGGCCAATGAACCTTCAAGAATTACTCGTAAAACAAAATATCTGAGACCGAATAACACAAGAAATGTGCGAAAATGTCATGAAAAACGCAGTGAAAAGGGTTCACATCTACCAAGCTGCTAGTGGTGGACATTTGTCTGACATTATTTTCCATACTGAATTGCCGGCCCTAAATACTATATTTAAATAAAAATACTTAATAATTTTTATATTTCATAGAATAAAATTTAAAAAATAAAGTGTATAAGTACCTCTTATTTGCCCAACCTGTATATGGCAATGCTGCCGGCCTTTTGGGCACAGTTCCTGTTGACAGCGTTGCGGACGAATTTTTTGATGCCAATGATTCGTTTGCAAATGATTCGTTTGCAAATTTTTTCACATGTACATATTATTATTTTAAATGTTAGCATAAATAATGTAAATATATCACCCATAGAGATATAATCATGGTTCTATCAGACAATAGCTTGCCCCAACCTACGCATAATTGCAAATGTTGAATCCTTTGATCAAGAATATCACTAGATTAAGGATTAGGAACAAAAACCCATCGCTCAAGTGGCCGCGATTGCATATAACTCGATTATAACTTTCAAATATAAAGTTTATTATCGTTTACAAAATATTGACTACTTTGATTGAAAAGAAAATAAGAACAAAAATATTTATGGACAAATATAACATAGCTTCTAAGCAATAAGGTTAAAAAAACTTTGTTGCAAAATAAGATCACGTTATTATTTGTGGTTTTATTAATTTTTCGGCCGTTTTTGATACGCTCATCGGAAATCTAGTAATTATTATCGAAGGTTTGAATCCAATAGCATGTCACAGTAATTCAATTTCTGCATTTTGTACCATCTTCTGTTACTTGCCAGTACTTCCAGAAGTCGACTTGCGTTTGAATTTTAAAGCGCTGAACAGGATTCAGCGCGGCAGCGCTTTAAAACCCAAAGGAAATTCGATACGAGTGGCATCTTATCCCCATGAATTCGTTATTATGACAACCACGGAAATCAACGTGTAAGCCACACATTGATTTCCTGCATTTATCGCATTAAATGAAACATACAATTATATATTTGAAGCTTATTAAATGTGCAAATTATTGAATTTAGAAATAAGTTAATTATACGGGAAATCAAGCGTAGGTCTGTTCATAAATTATTAACCGCCAGTCCGTCTAGTAACCGTAGTTAAACGGAGAAATTCTAGTAACATAATAAAAATTTAAAATGTACGTGGTACGAGTATTATAGTCTCTATTTTAATGTAGTTATAGTGTGTTATGGCGTGTTTATTATTGACCGATTGTAAGAATCTGTGTGGAACGTATGAATATATTTCACGCTAAGATATTGGGGACTGGGGCGATGTATACCGTTTATTACTGTATGCTCAGTAACCATTATTTCTGTTAATATAGTAAAAATATTTTTTAGATTAACGTCATTTTCTGTTGTGGACTCACTCGCCGGATAATGTTCATGTATTCTTGCTGCTGCGATTTCTAATTGAAATTGGAAAGATAAGAATCGTATGTGATCGCATTACACTATAATTTAGAATAGAGACGACCATTAAAAATGTAGCTCTTGTACATAAAGAGATCTGACAGTGGACAGTTAAAATCATTTTTACGCCTTGCATAAAAAATATTTTAGGCTTGTCAATTTCTTGTTCCAAGTGGTTCCCGACAAACAAGAAAATTCACAAGGAAATGGGCGGTCTTAAAACCGTAGATGGCTAAAAACTATTTCCGCAGTAGTTTCTTACTGTCTGGTAGTACCAACTAACTGGGTTCACCAATCCATCTACCAAGAGTGGTCATCATGGCTGTTTATCCTCTGACTTGTAATTGAGAATCCTAGATAGGAACTACTGACAACAGTAACCGAAAAAGGTACTATTCTTAAAGTTGGTTTAACGACACCCGTCGGTGTCTGTAAGTAAAAAAATACATGAAAAATTGCCTGAAATTAAACAAAAGCCTACACTTGTGTAGGTAAGGTTGCTGTAGTATTTAATAACTTGAGTAGATATGGTTAAAGAAATGTATTTCTCAATAAGAAATTACAAAGATTTCACTTACTTGAGAACATTTTTAAAACTACAAATAAATATATTATAAGAACTTTGACACACAAACTAAGCAGCTGTTGTTTTTCTTTACAACAAAATCAATTACGCAATAGCATTTCACTTAGCGCGTAAATAAAATTAACAAATACAAAACTTACAACTTTTCAATCAGTACATGCCCTCTAGGTACGAAGAATCTATGACGCTCTACCTTTATCACCGTTCGTTTTGGCTCACCTAAACTTCCCTTCATAAACTTTGCAATAAATCAATAAAGTATTCAAAAAACCGTTTAAGTATTTTCCGGTTACAACTTTGGATAGATTTGTCTTTTGAAAAGTCTCGATAATCCTACTAATATATTAAAAGCGAAAGTTTGTATGGATGGATGGATATTTGTTACTCTTGCACGCAAAAACTACTTCACGGATTTGGAAGAAATTTGGAACACAGATAGTTTATTACCAGGATTAACAAATTCACTTTTTTTTTACTTTTTATCCCGATATTCTCACGGGATCGAAACTTATTCGGGTAAAACGGCTGCTAATCAACAGTAAAAGTGTGTATAAATTTCTTTTAAGTTCGTATCGTCATCCCTTTTGCAAATCTTCACTTCACCCTTCATTTCTACCCGCTATATTAGTCTTTCATCTCTGCTCACACTACAAAGGTCGTGTTATCCCGTATGTAAGTCACAGCGTACCGTAGTGTTGTCGTCACACGTGTCCCGTTATCGTCCACATGGCACGCTCGCGTTCTTTAGCACGTACCAGACGGCTGCGAGGTGACAACAACGTTTTTCGAATGTTCGATGTTTTGTGTGTCGATATGAAGGTATCGATAGACTAATCCTGCTAATATTATAATCATGAAAGTTTGTATAGATGGATGGATGGATATTTGTTACTCTTTCACGCAAAAAGTACTGAACGAATTTGGATGAAATTTGGCACACAGATAGTTTAAAACCAGGATTCACACATAGGATACTTTTTATCTCGTTATTCCCACAGGATCAAAACTTATGCGGGTGAAACCGTGGGGCACAGTTAGTATTACATTAACAAACTTTTATACCAAGAATAAGTCCTGAGAATAGATCTCGAATTTTTACAGTTTTTCTGCACTAGAACTTTATGACGTCAATTTTATTCCACGGCTGAAAGATAGGTATCTGACTTTGGTAAAATCAGCCCTTAGTGGTAACGCCCCAACTATATTGGATCACTATGTCGTGCGAAAGGTCGACAGATTGAAGCCCTACCATAGCAATCAATATATTGACGTGAACCCCTTGCACACCTATGTTATTGAGCTTATTTCCTTCAAATAAGAGAAATATCTTTTGCTAGGTTAGCCGGAAATAGGAATACGAGTAATGTGCAACTTCATTGCTGTCTGACATGATTATATTGATTAGGTAATCAGCAAAATTGGTAGCAGGCAGACTGCTCAGATTGGATCGGAAGCCTTTTTGATTCGTCATTCGTAGAGGGTATATGTTTATCGATAAACATATCGACAGCGCACTGAGAAAAAGTGTGTCCATGTGGTTTTAGTTTTTGGTTACAGGTTAAAAACTTCTTCCAACCACATACGTTATATGCAGCCGGAGCTCTGCACTGATGCACTTTTTCACACTGTTCCTAAGGCCCACCTTGTTAGTCTTGTTACTAACCGGTCCCCTCCTACATTGTACAAAAATGTCTGAATGGTCCATTGTTATCCACTTACAACATATTAACGTGTTTGGAGCTAATGTTCGTACATACGCCAGCACATCAAGCTACTACAATCTGTCAAATTTCTTTAATAAATTTTTAACTTTATCGCTAAAGCATTAGGTTCAAGGTTGATTAGGAAAATTTGACAGTTTCGGGTAGGTTGATGTGCTGGCGTCTATACGTTCTCTGGTAATGAGTACGTCACCCTTACAGCATTTCTTCTGTACCCGGTCAATGTGAATGTTCTGGAAGCGTTTCTGAGATTCTGGGTATAAGGAGACGCTCGTTTTGGCCACGGTTTGTTTGAAATTCGGGCTATACGAGTACATGTAAAATATCTTAACCTGAGGAAAAAACTGTGGTATCTGTGTCTCATCTTAAATTCTTAACTTATCTAAACTAGAGCTTACTTCTATTCTTTTATTTTTATTCCTTAAGTCTTTTATCACCATTATCGAGCCTAGAATACCTATATATTTTCTGTACTAAAATAATTTAAAGTATTCATCCTAAACGACTTTGATCGCGTGCATTAGTTTTAATTAGGCACCGCACCAACATGTCACTACATCCAACAAACAAACCGATATATTTATCTCGAGTTCCATAATCAACAAACTTTCAACAAAACGAGATTCTCTCACGAATTCGGTCAATCGATAATCGATATCAATATATCTTTGTTTACCTTATATCGATTTCCTGAGAATTAGAAAGTTGTATCGAAAACTATTGTATTACAAACAGTTGTAGCTGGTACCGCTATTAAAAAGTTGATGATTCTCATCTTAAAAGTTATTTTGGCATTGTAGGATGTATTGCCGATTCTTTATGAGCAAAGGAAACCAGTTGAATGAATACAAAAATTTTGCATGTATACTGAGAATCATTCGCTTTATTCTAATTAGGCTTTAGCTTAATGAATTTATTTCCAGTGTTTTTCGAAGAATACTGATTAGTCAGCAGTCGCAGTGGATTGTAGAAAGTGGTTAATGAGTAAGCAAGGAACGGATTTCCTAATTTATTGCGATTGTCGTCCATCTGGTGAATATGCAATTGGCCTTACAAATTGCACCCTAATTCACCCTAATCCTGAGCTTTATCCAGCTGTTACGTTTCCTCATGCATATCGTTTCTCTATCTATGTAGTTTGAGCTGGTCTTCTTACTCCAGGCGAGTAAAGGCTCAAAAACATGGGATACTTAAAATCATGCAACTATTTGACTTCCGGGGAGAAATCATGTAGTTTTTGAGTAGCTTTTCTCCTTTCCAACCCGTATATGTGGTGTTTTTACAGATTACTGCCCTGAAATAACTCAAAAACGTTGATTAAAATTTTACTTATAATTACAAACAAACTAGCGACTCGCCCCTGCTTTGCACGATTTTTTAGATTTTACATATAATTGAGATTTCTTTATTATTATGTAAGATTAATATGAACGTATTATATATATAACTCACTAAGGTATATACAACCTTCCCGAAGAAGTTTGTTTAGGAGAATAACGCGGTCACACAGATAGATACGAAAAACTACTTTATTTTATAATATGTATATAGATACATACAAGGAAGAAGGAAGATAAGACAGATCAGTAAAGATTTAAGATTATAAAATTATCTAACAAAATATTAATTATTGTTACAGGTAAACAATCCCATTCGGACCGTGTGCAGTGAATACATAGATATTATGTGCAGTGACGCTATATACTTCGACTCGAGGGACAGACGGTGACAATTGTGTTGTGAATACATGTCAGTGAGTTGTGAATGATGATCGTTTGGCGAACGAAGAACACTAGTCGTCGGAAATACGGGGGCTGGTAAGTGTCAAGTTTTTGTTAATTAATCATTCAGTTCATTAACAGCTTAAGATTTTGTGACGGCAAAAGGATTCGTGCTCATCCATCGTAAACCATGGCCATGCCACGCTGATACGTCAAAGAGGTAGGCAACCAGTGGTGGTTTGGCGGCACGGTTGGCGCAGTGGTTAAGCGATTGACTGCTGCGCTGCGTGTCGCGCTGGTGTTCCGGGTCTGGCTGTTTGTGTATATGAGTTTAAAGGTTTGTAAACGCACCCACGATACAGGAGAAATTCCTAGTGTGGGGCAATGTTTAAAATCTTTGAATAAGCATATACCGATAAGCTCAATTTCTTTATTTTCCCTTTAATTAATGTACTCACTATAAGAAGCGTAGTTAATGTAAGGCAATTATATATTTTACATAATATATAGTCTTTCTGCAACACCGTCGAAAACCATTAAAAAAAATCTTGTATGTAATCTATCTAGTTGAACATTCAATCTTTATTTCCTTAAAGACATCAACGAAAATAAATTTTGTATTAGTGACAATTTCAAAGACAAAAAACCTACGTTTATCACATCTTTTGAGATTATGTGGAATAAGCTATTTGTGCTAGTGCTATTCAAACTTCAGTCTTATTCGTAGATAGAAAGTCCTAAACTAACAACGGGAAATAACACGCTGACCGTGGATTATTGACAGTCAAGCACACGACGGATACAGCCACACAGCTTACCCGTAATTACAACAGTCAACAATAATTACTGCCGTTAAAGTATGCCGGTGAGTTCCCAGTAGTAGCAGTAGAATAGGAACTCTCCATCCTTTCCCACGAACGTTTCGCCAAAGGGATATTAGCAGTAGGACGGGTGAAAGCATGCACGAAAGACATAAAAGCACCTGTGGATTTGTAACACCTGCTGAGATAGTTGCTAGGTAGGGAGGGGTGGGGCGATGCTTCTAGAAATAATGGTTTAGGGCGAAAGCGTCAGGATACCGCGAAATTCAAATTTTCTACGTTTTTGCAGGTCAGTATCAGGTTATATGTTGGTCTAAATATGATTCGCGGGGGTTCATAGAAGGCTCTGACCTCTGGTGTGTATGCGGTGTCTCTCCACAGACAATGCCACACCTCCCATCTTGAACCGCATGCCCTGTCACCTGCACTCGTGAGTACCTTAATAGCTGCGTCGGCGAATGCTCTCCGCGTTCCCATCGACACGCTAAGAAGAAGAGGAATATTGGATTCGCGGCCATAAAAAATACGACTTTACAGAATTATAATCATTAGATAATACGTTTATTTGCGGGAAACATGATGCAGAGAAAAACACAAAAATACCGCATTAAATCGATTTGATTTTTCATCATAGAGACAGTTTATGGGACGGAAACATAGGCTTATCCCTGAAAATCTCCCGTAAGAAAAGACAGTCGCACGGAAAAGCTGGTTGTAACATAACGCCAATGTCCCGTTTGTCATAGCTACAAATCCCACTTTATTCAAGCAATCCGCAAATTATGTTTTTTCATTAGCAGTCCTCCGCGATACTAAATCGAGTAAAATCGAATCCAACAAGTAAAATAAACGCAATGATATTCTAACTACAGGATGTTGTAATTGACTAGAAATAATCCGACATGGTTCTGAGTATAAACATAAAACTAATTAACCAATTGAAAATAATCTTTCAATGTGATTCAATTAGATAAATTGTAAACATGTTCTCTATCTTTATTACACTACCTTATTAGTAGCTACAGCGTGTTTAAAACGGATACTAAGTGGAATTAGATCAGCTGTAATGGATACTTTTGTATCGTTTTGTTGTTTAGTGCCGTTTTATTATCACCACTTGCTCGTAAATGTTCGTTTGTGTCGATAAGAAACAAAATTCATTTGGCGACATCGTTCCAACTGTATTGGAATCTAATCAAATTCCACGGAAGGCGGGTAGGTCTTTAGTATGGGACGCAACGTGTGTTGATACTCTTGCGCCGTCCCATCTTCCTGGCTCGGCGTGCTATGCTGGCGCTGCTGCTGTTGCCGAAAACCTCAAGCGACGAAAGTATGATAACCTTATCAGTAGTTTTATTTTCGAGCCGCTTGGGTTTGAAACTCCCGCCCGGACCGTGGGGTCCGAGTACTCATACATAACCAGCCTATAATGTTCCAACAACTGGGACACAGGCCTCCTTTCTATGAAAGGGGATGGGCCGTAATCCACCACGCGGGCCCGGTGCGGGTTGGTAGATGTCACATGTCTTCGAATTTTTGTTTCTAGGACATGTCGGGTTCCTCACGATGTTTTCCTTCACCGTTTTGAGAGCAGTGGTGATGAAATAATTTACACAGAGTAAAGCGCCTGTCCGGGTTCGAACCTACGACCTACAACTCCCAAGTCGCGGCTGGTTACCCCTGCTCTAAATGCACTGCACTGCTCTGCCGAGTACTCATAGTTTGTTCAATTAAATCTCCATACGGCTGGTTGACACTTCCCGTGACCCAAGGGCTGGCTTTTACCTTGGTCAGAGGCTAAGTATTGCCATACAACGCGCAGGTATCTTACGGTACATTACCAGTCGATAGCGATGCGGAGGAATTTAAATTTTAATAGTTTGTTAGTTAATTTGATTTATAGTAAACGAAGTGGTTTTTTTGGAGATCACCATATTGTTAAATCATCACTGAGTCCAGATAGAGATAATTAACGCATAAAAATGCTGCTAGTGACATCCATCCTTGGTCGTCTTTTTTAGAGTTCGGCGGAACCTTCCTCCTCCCTTTTCTTCTTGTCGAGCATCAAATAAACATCGTCAGTTCTTTCCAAATCATTCTGTTCGGTTTGTCTGTAAGATTTGTTTGCACAAACATAATTTGATCTCATCATTTGGTCATCTAAACTACGGATATCGATATAAATCTAAACTAATATTATGAAGAGAAAAGATTTGAGTTTTGGTATGTTTGTTTGTTACGCTTTTACCGCCAAAACAGATGAACGAATTTGGATGAAATTTGGCACATGAGTAGACCATGATCTGTATTAGGACATAGGACTTTTTATCCCGATATTCCCACGGGATCGAGACTTATGCGGGTGAAACCGCGGGGCGCAGCTAGTAAATGAAAATTTCACATTGCCAGGTGGCACATTATATAATCTCCTTTTGAAACTGCTCCCGGAATTCCAATCTATTTAATATCAAACATGTTGAGTAATTTATTTCCCGTATAAATGTAGTTTTCAATTGCAAAATAATTGGTAATAGTATAACTCAATTAAAACTAGAGCCCCTGGCTAGTAGAGATCGGTTTATCAACTTAGTGAAAATAAAGTCCTGTACACACAGCATGGGTCTCTCTCAGGCGATTTGCTACGTATCTTTGAGACCACCTACCTACCTACCTATGCCATTTGTACAAAGTAGAACATCTTTTAATGAGAGTGTAGAGATCGTCTAATTTAAAATTGCACGCCCCTCCACTAAAATTTCTACATAAACCTTTTAAATGTATGCAACAAGCAGTGGAGGGGCGTGCAATTTTAAATTAGACGATCTCTACTGTGCTGCGTGTACTATAGATTATGCGTTTTATAAGTTCATCGTTTCTTTTATTTTTTATTCGAGGAATAGAAATTGCACAAATTCTGTCATCAAATCCTTTTTTAGTAATTTTATGAGAACGCCTATATATCTTCTCAAGTAGGTCACAAATCAAAATTGAAAAATTCTATAATACGAGTAGCTGATCGATTGTCAAATCACGTTACTACAATCCATGTTTTTTCATCTATCAAACACTCAACTAAGTTCAAACCTCCAACACGATAAGTATTTAGTCACAGTACTGCTTCTATTATACCTCTATCCTAACAATACCGCCGCAGGGCGTCTTAAGCTAGCAATCTCGTATGATACGACATCACGCGCCGTATCCGACTGCGGGAGGCCCGTCGGCACGAATCGCCACGATCCCGTGCGTATAACGAGAATTCCTAATCTCCTACGTCTCTTCCAAATGTCTCTGGTGCTTTTACGATGTCATGTTCCCCGCTTTACAATTGCGCTGTGGGGCGTTTCTTGGCTTGAGACTTTGAAATGTTTCACGCTGGTTTCATAGTAGAGTAGGAATCATGTTTAACTATTTAATGTTGGACAGACAATGTATATTGTATGTACAGACAATAAAACATTATGGTGTGCCAGCAAGCAATAATTTTGCTCTATGAGGGAGATAAGAACCTTTTTGGCCCGTTGAGGTCTTCCTTTTTTATTGTTTTTCACTATTTTATTAGTTTTAATCTTATATAAATAAACTTAAAAGTTATAATATTCTTTTTAATTTTACTGTTTTCATGATTTTGTTAGATTTAATGTTCTTTTTATTGTTTGTATTTCGTGTACGTGTCCCAAATAAAATATTTTTCTTTCTTTCTTTTAATATTCAATCATTTTGCATGTTTCAAAAGTTTTTAAACAAACGGCAATGGAAGAGAAAAAATGTCATTGTTTTGATTACTTATCGTACTCACAGTATTGGTTGAAAATAATGTCTCAAGTCATAGTTAAATGTTTTATCTAATTATTAAGCACGTAAATCTTCCAAATAAAACGACATGCTGAACAATTTATTGAACATAGCAAGGTTCTATTTATCTGCCTACACACTCACTCTTTTGTCGACTGTACTCGATAAACAATGTGCAGTTTCATTATTCTGTCCACCATTTTATTACTTAAGTCTGTCCAGCCAGTAGTCAGCTTGGTTAATGCTGGCTCGTGGCTTATGCCTTCTTACTTTACAGTCTAAGTAAAATGACGTACTGTTATGTGCCTCGTACTAGCAAGTTGTCAATAAATAAAAAATAAAATAACTTTACTTCAGACCTTGATCCATATGATGTTAGTAATACGCACTACTTATAAGCTATTTTAGTAACAAACGAAAAACAAGATTTTATTTATCTGCTGCACTCACCAGACGCACTGGGTATATGTACATGTACACGTACCCAATGCGCCATAATGGTGCAGCACGGCTTATCACTAATGACCTTCAGAATGTCATTTCCTGTCACACACATATAGAAGCAGTCTTCTTACGTAGAATGGTAGGTACTGAAACCGTCAGTACGTGCTTCCGCAAACATTCCGAACGCGCTACAGTAACGTGGGAGCCCCAACAACGTCCTGAAAGTATTATTACACTGAACTCTGAGGGCGTCGTATGCCCTCTGCGTATATCGAACCCACAGCGTGCACGTGTACAATAATTGACAGAAAGCCTTGAAAAGAGTTATTTTTACTTCTGGTGTACAACGTGCGAACCTGCGGGCCAACATATTGCTTTGGAAATAAAGCTGGCACGTTATGGCATTGCTTAGTGACCGTTAAAATGTTGTTCGAAGCCGTCTAACCCGCGGACTATGTTGTAGAATGGAACGTTAATTTGCAGATTATCGTTGACAAGCTGTTGGCAATATCGTCAACAGTAAATACTGTTTTCAATTTGTTTTCGACAGGTTTGTTATGTTTTCTGACGTTTTAATCAAGTTATTTCATGATTGTAAGCGATGTTGTGTCAGAGGTAATGTGGTATATTGTTCAACAAGTTACAACTTTGGCATGACTGTAGTTACTGTAATTTTGATCGCGTCTATGATCACGTAGGAACGGTACATTTTCTACCTTACGGTTTACGGTTTAAGATAATTTATTTCACTCAAAAAGAATACAATTATTCACTCCTATGGGGAAACACATAAGAATTAAGATAGGTGACTGTTTCGCTGGGTTATGAACTAAAATTATGTTATACATATACAAAATAAAATAAAGAAATGTACAGACTTACAATTCAAACTACTTTTTTTACCTTATATTTGTTTATCAATCAATGTCCACGATAATATCGTCACGTTAGAAACTATAAAAGCGCACCTAAAACTCGAACTCAAAACATTTATTTAAATTAAACCATTTCTTTTAAGCTAGTTGCCCATTCCAAAATTTTGATCTCTATGGAGAAGAACGGGAAGAAACTCCACTCCAATTACCTTCCTAACCGCATGTCGCACCTAAAGACGGGGCTCATATGAACTGGAACAGCTTGTGATTCCACATTATTCATAATATGATATATCATTAACATGGTCGGAGCACGTGTTGCGGTCAACCCTATCGAGGTGGTGCGGTTAGGCCGTTCACACACTCGGATGCATATCCTCATCGCATGCAACGATGCATGCTGCTTGTTTTGCAATTAAAGCAATTATAATTTAGTTCAACCGCCAATCATGGAGCTTGGTTTCAGACTTTAGAATTATGTGGAATTGTAAAAGAAATTATAATATTAGTTTATTAGGTAAAATAGCTGATTTTTACATGGTAGACTTCCCCGTTACGTATGACTGTTCTGATATTATCTTAATTTAAATCAGGCTATAATTAGACAGGGTTTAATATGTAGATGGTTGACATTTAAGTGTGCCACATACAAATACCACTCGGGCATACAACGCTATCTATCTCATCTACAATTACCAAGTAGAAGCTGTGCCTACCGGCGCAGGGAACGGCCCGAAAGTTTTTTTTTTCTTTTTCATTTCTTAAAAGCACGTAGGTAATTATTTTTAATTAATAGAACCGAACATACTTTGCTTCATCAAATCTTATCTTGTAAAATAGTTCTACTGATAGACATCAAGGCATCTGTTAGACAAGGTGGCGCAAAAGTCATCACCCTATCGGAAGATGCAAATCGCGTCAAATGTCAATTCTACTTTGACATTTGTGAAGCAAACAGATACAAAATACACGTCAACAAGGCATGAATCGCTATACTCTTAAAGAACGTGGTGAACGTGGTTTTGGTCGCCTAATCTGTCGTTTGCGCGTTTTGAACTCGGCAAGATCGCCTGATCCGTTCCAGACTTCTTTTTGTGGGGTTTTTTGAAGTCCTGATTCGATTTCAACAAGCCGCAACAAGCAGGCTCTTAAGCTCTCAAAGTGAATATCCGTCAAGAATGCGAGGAGCTACCGCCCGAAGTACTGTTAAGAGTGATGGAAAATGCCATGCATCGAGCCCGAAAGGTTATCAATGCCGGCAGCATCTTAGCCAATATAATTTTCTCGACTTATTAGAAAAACAATTAAGACATCAAAAAAACATAATCCAAAAGCAAAACCAAAGCTTTTCCTTCCTAAAAAAATTTAAGCCAAAGAACATCGGGTAACAACTTTTGCGCCACCTTATATTTGTTCTGATCATTGCGGTGCTTTTGACCATAATCAAGCTAGAACAATAAAGATAAGTTTATTAAATATAATATACTGCCTGCCACATAAAGTTCCATCAAATAGTTCCTTGAGAGGACCGCCTTATATCGCTTCGGCGTTCACGCAAATTTGATTGATGAAAACGTCCCACATTCCACTGATATGACCGAACTTAATAATTCAAGGAAGAGGTTGAAAAAACGGACTCGCCTGTTACTACGGCAATATGACTGGGTTCCGTACGTAATTGAAAATTTTACTATACATACTTATTAAGTAGTTTTGTACTGATGATGTGTTTTTCGAGTTATCGTAATTGAAAATAACAAGTTTCAAGTATCACTTTGGGCTTTTTACAACTTTTTATCCCTGAAGAATTTCCGTGGTCTTAAAAATTATGTAACAAGTCGAAATATTGTGAGATTTTATTTTCTTCCCTTAACTAAACTGAACTAGTTAGTTTAGCAATTCAATTTACACAACTTATTAGTGAAACTTCTATTAAATTCCTACTGCTATTTCTTGGGATTTAAATCCCAAGAAATAACACGAAACGATACACGTCACGACACGTCACGACACGTTGTGTATATGAAACGTCGATCATCCGCTGTCTAGCCTTTTTCCAACTACGTTGGGGTCACCTTCCAGTCTAACCGGATGCAGCTGAATACCAATATTTTACATGGAGCGACTGCCTATCTAACCTCCACAACACAGCTACTGATGGATAATACGATACCCCTTTTTTTTTTTTTTTTTTTTTCAGGATGGGAAATCATCAAATGACTCCTCCCGCTCTGGGTGGAGCAGAAGGGAGTGTCAGACTCTTACTGACTAAAACCCACCCGTGTTCCTTCCTTAGCCCTTTATGTACCAGGGCAGCGGTAACCCTTTCGGACGATCCCGCTACCCCGGCAGGCTTCGGCCCTGTCGGGCCCCGTCATCTATGCTGACATCTCTTTGAGGCGCACGTGGAACACTTACGCGCCGTCCGGCACGGGCCTGGTCCTGATCGGACGGAGAGCTACCCATTGCTCTCCGCCCGCAGGCCCGCGCCTACGGTGGCCGGGAGTCGTCACGCGGCTCCCGACGCCCGGAGCGTCTCCCTCGGCGGCTGAGGCGTGAGGATCTCTCCCTCGCCCATCCCGCCACCTCCTTCGCTAGCATGACTGCTTCGCAGAAGGAGGTGACCGCCTCCCACTCCCTCTCGCCCCGGACCATGGCTTGCACCAGGGCCGGACGCGAGAGGTCGCCGCCGCTGCCGATCGCCTCTACGAGGACACGGCGGTGCTCTGCCCAAGCGGGGCAGACCTCCACCGTATGCTCCACCGTGTCCTCTGGGCGATCCTCGCAGTGGTGACACCCGGGCGTCTCCTCCCGCCTGATGATGTGCAGGAACCTCCCGAAACATCCGTGTCCGGAGAGGACCTGCGTCAGGCGGTAGGTGAGAGCGCCGTGACGCCTCTCTAGCCACTCCTCAAAGAGGGGTCTTATCGCCGCTATCGTGGCGTGCCCTGCGCTGGGTTGCGATAGTCGCGCCTTCCATTCCACCATGAGACCGCGCCGGAGGTCCGTCCGCTCCGCAGCGATTTGCCGCGGGTGCAGAGTTTCCCCCCGACGTAGTGCCTCCGCGCGCCAGTCATACAGGCGCGCGAGGACTATCGCCTCCAGATCCCATGGTGGCAGTCCGGCAAGGAGGCTTGCTGCCTCGCGCGAGATCGTGCGGTACCCCCGGATCAGCCTTACGGCTACCACCTTTTGGGGCGCGTTCAGGTAGTGTGCGGCTCGAAGCCGCAGTGAACGCGCCCATACCGGGGCCCCGTATAGTGCCATGGACCGCACGACCCCCGCGTAAAGCCTCCGGCAGGAGGCGTTTGGCCCCCTCAGGTTGGGCAGGAGCCGCTTTAAGGCGGCCCCGGTCCGTTCCAGTTTGGGGGCCAAACGTCGGAAATGCTCGACGAAGTTCCACCGGCTGTCGAGGACGAGACCCAGGTATCTCATCGTCTTCTCGACGCCGATGTGAACCCCTCCTACCATCAGTTGGGATCCCGAAGGTGGCCCGTACCGGGGCCCATGAAAAGACATGGCCTCGGACTTGTGCAATGCCACCTCGAGACCCAACTGCCGGATCCTTTCCACGACTATCGCAACCCCGCGTGTCATCGCGTCGGCCGCCGCCTGATGCGACCTCCCCTGCGCCAGGACCAGCGTGTCGTCAGCGTAGCAAACTACGCTGACGCCATCAGGGAGGTCGGCCCGCAGCACCCAGTCGTAACCGATGTCCCACAGGAGCGGCCCCAGAACCGATCCCTGCGGGACACCGCACGACATCTCTCGCCGGTTCCAATTCCCGTCGCGACCGGGGTAGATGACGGCTCTGTCCGTCAAATACGCCCCGACTATTCGACGGAGGTAAGTCGGCACCCGGTGATACCGGAGTGCCTCCCCTATGCAGCTCCAGGGCAGGGTGTTGAACGCGTTGGCGATGTCGAGTGACACCGCCACGACCACCCCACCCCGGGACACCGCGTCCCCCGTCGTGAGGGCTCTCACGCGCATGATGGCGTCCACCGTCGAGCGCCCCTTGCGGAAGCCAAACTGGCACTCCGCAAGATCCGGCCCCGTCCTCACCAGGTGCCCGACGAGGCGGCCCGCAATCACTCTCTCAAAGAGCTTGCCGACCTCGTCGAGCAGCACTATGGGCCGGTATGCGGACGGAGAGTCCGCAGGGCGCCCTGGCTTCTGAATGAGGACCAGCTTCCCCGTCTTCCAACGGAGTGGAAACTGGCCTCTCTCCATGCATGCGCTTAAGAGCGCCTCCAGTCGAGGCCCGAGAGCCCTCGAGGCCAGGACCCAGGCTTTACCCGGCAAGCCGTCGGGTCCCGGGGCGGTAGTTTTGGCCTTCAGCCTGCCTACCGCCGCTCTCAGATCTACCCCGGTCACTTCAGGGGTGTCGTCGTCGTTGTCCGCGTGGTCCGCTTCGGGCACCGCAAGTGGCGGAGCCATAGGCGGGGGAGTATGCTCCCCCCTTGAAGGGAACAGAGCGCTCACCACCTCCTCCACCAGCTGTGGGCGGAGACTCTGCGTCAGCGGGGGGGCCCATGTGCGGAGTTTATTCCGCACCATTCTGTAGGGGCGCCCCCATGGATCTCTGTTCAGAGTCTCCAGCATCTCCTCGCGGGCCATATCCTTGGCCCGCTGAACAGCCTGTTGGAGGGCGGTCTTCGCCGCTCTGTACCCCTCGTATAGCTCCACCTCCGTGGCTTCCGCATCCGGAGGGCGGATGCGGAGCCTGCGGTGCCTGGTGTACCGGTGTCGCGCGTCGACGCACGCCTTGCGTAGCGCCCCAACCTCCTGCGACCACCAGTACACCTGACGTCGGGCGCATCCTGGCCGGACTCGGGGCATTGCCACGTCACAAATCTCGGACATGGCCTCCCGGAACCACTCCACCTCATCGTCAATATCAGCAGGCCTGTCCGGTGAAAACACCCAGGCCTGCACGATCGAGGCTTCCAGGAGAAGCTCCCGGTCCAGCTGCTTCAGCGCCCACCGCGGACCACTCGGGGCCTGTTGGACCAGCGCGCTAGAGGTCTGGGTGGAGACCTCAAACCGGATATACCGATGATCGGAGTAGGTCTCCACCTCCTCCATGACGCGCCAGTCAATGACACGCTGTGACAGAGCGGGGCTGGCGAACGAGATGTCCACCACCGACTCGCCCCGCATCCGCACACACGTAGGAACAGAACCCCGATTTAGGACGACCAGGCCTGTTTCCAGAGCCCAGTCCTCCACCATCCTGCCCCGCACATCCGCGCAACGGGAACCCCAGGCCAAATTCTTGGCGTTGAAGTCCCCGAGCACTAGCACGGAGAAGGCATGGTTTCTAGCGACGACGACACTCAACTCTGTTAAAGAGTTCTGGAACTCGGCGAGAGTTCGGCTCGGAGAGAAGTATACTCCCACTACTACAATCTCTCCGAACCGTGCTGCTACGCACCCCTGTCCCCTCGTGACACCTTCGAGGGACGGGGTACCGGCGGCGGCCGACGAAATTATGGCCACTGAGCCGTTCAGGTCCTCCACCCAGTCATCCCTGGGCGGGACAAAGTACGGCTCAGCGACCACGGCGATGTTAATCGACCACTGCGCCATGCTCTGGAGCAACAGGTCCTGAGCGCAGGCGCAGTGGTTGATGTTCGCCTGGAGAAGGCGTAGTGGAGGAGTTATTACTCCTCCATTTCAGCCCCCTCCCGGGCCCTATCGGCAGTGGTGGCGGCGGCGGCGGCGGCGGCGGCGGCGGCGGTGGTGGCGGCGGCGGCGGCGGCGGTGGCGGTGGCGGCGACAGTGGCGGCGACGGTGGTGGTGGCGACGACGGCGGAGGGCCTGCCCTTCCTCCTGGCTTCGGCGGGTGGAGCGCAGGACTTGCTCCCCGCCCGGTGATCGGCCGGCTTGCCAGCAGCCGCACATGCGACGCAGTGCGGCGCGGCGTTGCACGAGCCGGCCGTATGTCCGGGCTTGCCGCAGCGGAAGCACAGAGTGCTGCGGTCCTCTAAGGTGCACTGGACGCCCACGTGGTGCCCCACGAGGCATCGATAGCACCTTAGAGGTCTGGGCTCCAGCAGCTTGACCTGCGCTGACACCCAGCCCACCAGGAGCCTTCCGCCCTCCACAATTTTCCTCGCCGCCGTCACGGGACAGCTTACCGTAATGGTTCGCATACCCGTGAAGTCAGGACGTAGGGTGCCCGCCTTCACCTGGTCGGCCAGACACCCGCCAGTCCTGACGACGGCGGCTACCACCTCTGCCCCCGTCACCGAGTCATCCAGGCCCACAATGCGCATATCCGCGCACTTGACGGGCCTGGAGACTCGAGCCTCGTCCGCATTGAGGGACGCCCTTAGCTTTTCAGCCAGGGCGTCAGCGGTGGGGCCACTCGTCGCACCGGGGATCTCCAGCATGCGGGCACCAGTGGCGGTCACCCTATGCCGGAGGCCTCCAGTGATCCCCAACTCCTGGAGATTCACGGTCGCTCTCGCCTTGGTGAACACGTCGCAGTAGGTCACCCCCCTCTTAACCGCGTCCGGCTGTAGCGTGATAACTACAGCCGCGGTCTTAGGGGAGCGAAGCCTAGCCGCAACGGCTCGCTCCTTGCGCCGCTTCCTCTGCGCCTTCTTCCTTGCCGCCTTGGCCGCCTTCTTCTTCTCCCCGACCACCTGCCACTCAGCGTTGGTCGTGGGAGATTTGTTTTGGGGAGGCGTAGGCTCTGGGGCCTTCCCCTCCCCAGCCGTTCTGCCCTTTCTCTGGGCCGGCACCGCGGGTTTGGCGGCAGGCGCCGATTTTGCCGGCGATACGATACCCCTTGGTCAGCCTTGTTGTTGACCGTAACGACTGTCAAAGATCCACGAATGACAGCCGGGACCAACGGTTTAACCGTATAGACTACTAGCTGTACCCTGTGGTTTTACCCGCATTAGTTTCGATCCCGTAAGAATATCCGGATAAAAAGTATCCTATGTGTTAATCCTGGTTATAGACTATCTGTGTGCCAAATTTCATCTAAATCCGTTCAGTAGTTTTTGCGTGAAAGTGTAACAAACATCGATCCATCCATACAAACTTTCGCGTTGATAATATTAGAGTAGGATTAATTAAAAGTCGCACCCTAGGCAACTATGCGTAATTTAATTGTTATGCATAAAGTTTTAATGACTACTTTACATATACAAGTGACTTATCGAAAAAATGTTCCCTTTACAATGCCAATTAACTATAATTTTACCGTGATACGGCTGGTAGATGGTATCTCGATGTTTGCCACGGGAATTGCATACAAGGTCTAAGGTCTTATGGCACTGGTTGTCGGTTAGTAGGTCAGTTATGTTCGACGGTGCAACGCTTTGTCCTGTGATGTGAATTCAAATATTTTTAGGTAGGTAATTTTAAAATTCTGCTTAAAACGTATCTATGTATTACCTGTAGTTATGTAGGTTCCTAATGTGATACATAAAGAAAATATCGTTTTATACATATTGAATTCAGATTTGGAATCTACAAAACATTAGCTGACCGGACAGACGTTGTCCTGTTTCCTAGAACTCGATCGCAGCGCCAGCTACTGGGTCTAATTGTGAATCTAAACCATCCAGGGACAAATTCAAACCCACAAAATTTCATCAAAATCTGTCCAGCCGTATTGCAGGAGTTCAGTGACACACACGTACAGAAGTATTATATACAGGGTGGCAGGGACACAAACACATGATTCTGAACCTGAAAAAAAATGCTGTTTCATACATTTTCATGGCGTAGAAATATCTACGATAGAATCATGTACTGAATTCATAGTTACAGTTTGCGCGTCGATGTCCCAGCCACTCTGTATAATTATATTAAAGACATGCTCATTAATTTTTATTTTCGGATGTTTTACATCCTTGCAATTTAAACTTTTTCAATGCTCAATGAACCCTAAATCACTGCGGCTCTCAAAAGCGCCACAACCGCGATAAGGCTGGCTCTCTGCCCCCAAAACTGTATAAATAATAATTTATACAAAAACCCGGTACGGTCTTTACTCTTATACATTGTGGAACAACCCAGTTATTAAGGTGCTGGATATTACATATTACCAGTGGATAAATTATCGGCCTATACATTTATTCCATTAAAAAATATTTTGGGGATTGTGTTGCCAGTGTCCAAGTTCTTTGAAAAAGTTTTTAGCCTTTTTGGTCAATAAATTACGTTGTTTGTTCGTTGTCAATATTAAACTGGCTTATTAAGTGAATGAAGGACATTCTTTGTGTAGAAATAACCAGCTAAAAACATTTTTATGAAGCTTAGTGAACATTAATTTAATATTTTACAGCTTTGTATTTCGTGCGAACAATTGTTTTGAGAAACATGATATGGCAGGCTAAAGATTATTTTACAATTTATTGTCGATTCTCGAGTGCAAATAATGCGAAGAATATTCTTTTCTCTTTTCTAGTCCATAAACATCATCTACCTTACTAACACTGAATATTTAGCACTCACTCCGCAAAGACAACAAAAACAAGACAATTTATGTGCCACGATTTATGTAAAGCGCCATTTTAAATTCCACGATTTTAAAATCGATGTCACGCGCAATCACATACTGGTACATTTCAGTGCTCGTATTATTATTAGGGGAAATCGGATCGATGTATTCGATATTGAGATCTAATCGAGTCGGGGCGTGCGACTCGATCTCGATCACAGCACGCATGCGTACGGTGGCATGATGACGCACTTTCGTTTCAAGAAAAAATGGATTGGATGTGCTTTTTGAAAATTGGTTCCGAGAAAATCGTCCACAACTATGTGCATCATTAGGTAGTCTGATGATTTACTCATTTTTTAAAATGCCACTCTGTATTCTACTATAATCAGTTTATAATGTTTCTACTGCTGGGACAGGCTTGAGGCTTCCTTTTGATAAGAGGGAGTAAGCCGTAATCCACACACCGTAGATGTCACATGTCTTCGAATTTTTGGTTCTAGAATATGCCGGTTTCCACACGATGTTTTTCTTCACCGTTTTGAGAGCAGTGGTGATGAAATAATTTCCACAAAGTAAAGTGCCTGCTTGGGTTCAAACTCAGGACCTACAACTGTGTTCTACAGGTCGGAAACTCACTGATAAATTCCATTGAATCGCAAGAGTTAGTAGAAGAAAGCGGTTTTGCCACTTTCCTTCGGTTTTATCTACCAAAAAAAGAATAAATCTCATAATCTGCTCATTAGTTCATAAAAAGCGAACAGGATAAACCCAATATGCAGACAAACACTCTACAAATATTTGAACATCTCATAGACGAAACGCACTCTAACCGTTAGTCTCGCATGTTGGCCAAACCTATTTGCCATGTATACCAACTATTTGCTGAGCCCACCATCTATTTGTCAAGAACACTGATATTTGATATAACCATCACTTACAGTAACCAACTTTACATGTTATAATGTCACGGAAACGACTAGGACACCATAGTATTTGCGTGATCGCCTGTTACACCGGATTGTAATTACTTGCCAGGAATTTTCTGTATTTCAGTCTAGTTATATGTGTAAACAGTAGTTATTAGCGTAGACGCATATGCATGTTTTATATAATTTGAATATCCAGGTCCCAGTAACTAGGACCAAAGGTAGGACGTTGAGATTTTACATGGTCGTGAAGTTGAAAATTTGTGTGAAGTTTCCGTCTTTTCATAGCTGCTGTTAATTAAATTTACTTCTGTTTATGCGCTTGGATCAATAATTTGCAATTTGTTAGTGACAGCTAAATAGGTTCAGGTTGTAATAAATTATTCCTTCCTAGATTTTTACAAGCCTATCAGAAGGCAAATTTCCGTAATTTAAAATGTTTAAAATCTAGTCGTAATCTCATCTCGGCGACAATCAATGTCAAAAACTTGTCAAAAATGTAGGGAAATTAGAGGTATTTTTGACAGATTGAGACTGAGATCAGACTGTGAACGTTCTTAAAATTACGGGAATTGCCCCTCTGGTTTCAGCATTTGATTGCTCTTTGTCTTTCAGGCCTTGTGTGTAGTGCAGCCACATCGTAAACAACATACATTATATTGGGCACCTATCTTCACAATTTGATTTAGCTGTTGTTAATTACCCTACCTTAGCTGATGGTTTGTGCTCTACTCCACTTGTTCTATCAAATTCTGAGGCAACAGTCTCATTACCTAACATATATCTTTCAATTGACTATGTTCATAGTTGTTCACCGTTGCGCTACATTGTGACAGGTGGAAAATTCATACTATAGCGAACTTCACGGTCGGCTGCGGAAATTCTGCCATAACGAGTGCCGGCCAATGAAGACATTATTCTATGGACACCCGTTTATTATGCTAACTCCTACTTTGTGCTGTCAGTCTCAAGTTTAGCTCGAGTTTGTTTGGCCATAAACAGAGTAACTATGATTTGCTTTCGTTTGATTGGAGATTATTTCTATCTATTGCAGTCGGTCTGTTTACCTAAAATGGGATATTGAGTAAATCTTCGCTGTTCTGAGGACTTCTTCAATCTTTGATTTGTAGGTCTTGTGTTAGAACTATCTCAATCTTTCCAGTGTCCAATAACAGTTTGAATGAATTCATAAATCTTCTTACTTGTTTTGACACTAACATTTCGTGTGACACTATGACCATATACGAAGTCGAACTTTACGTATAAAACAATATATTATTGTTGTCCATTTATTATAGGGACATCCAATTATTGAAGCATTATCTCCGTTTAATAAATCTATGTAACTGACAGCAATGTTTCCGCAGGGCGGGAAATAATTAATAGTTTTAATTTCCCAATTTATCTTGATGTAATGGAATTTAAAATTAATGGTGACAGATGTGTTTCTAATTAAATGTAAAGTGTATACTCTATCTTTTGTTGAAAAACAGTTTTTTAATTGCCATTTCGAAGTGTAGTTGATGATTTATGGGAGGTACACACTATCTACACATTAAGGTGTTAATCAAACGTGGCTGGCCAATGTGTTGCGTACTATTTTTAGCTTTCGCTTCAGTTGGAAATATGAGAGTACCTATACCTTGTGAAGACCGCAGGAATCCACTGCATGCGAGAAGCACAGAACAGGTCGAATTGGCGATGCTTGGGGGAAGCCTAAGTCCAGCAATGGACGTCTTTCGGCTGAAATGATGATGACGATGATACCTAAGTTTGAGAATAATGAGTTAGTACGTAGGTATAATTTTATTATCAAGAGGATAACCACATAAATTACTTCCATCATGTTCTAAGTAGATAGCAACTTATTTTTTCTACGAAATACTTATGCAAATCGAGAGACCAACGAATTACTTATGCGAATTTCACCATAAGCTTTAATTAAGTCTTCACAGAGAAAAAAAAATACTTGAAATTGTAAATCTTCTTCAGATAATCATCGACAGTTCACACTTGAGCCGTTGCATCGCATCCGATATTTAAATACACCAATATGTTATATGAATATTTGTATAAAGACCTCGGAGCACGATGTTATACAACACTGACATTGGCCGTGAATGAAGAAAAGAAAGTTAATACAAGTTACATTAATTTATAATGTGGTTATTAAGATCCGCTTGGAGAGACTGGGTTTTATTTAAAAACAAATAATCTGAGTTCAAAATTATAATAAGCTTCACATATTCTTTTAAAGACGTAGTAAAAAATCTCGATATACTAACTGCGTAAATGTTATGAATTTATAACTTTAAAAGCTATATTTGTACCATACCATACCTGAAATCACCTTTCTAGTCTCCACTCTGGAATTCGTACTCCGAGCCCCAAGATACAGACTACCTGTCTAGTATGGGGCTCACTAGCAAATACTATATTGTAACCTAGCTGTAGGCAATATTTTAAGCTACTCATGTCATCTTAACTTGCTGTTAACCTGTGAACCTGCTTACTATATTACCTGTACAATAAATATTTTCTATTTCTTTTTTTTCTATTTATATTGGATTTAGCTTTTGC
This sequence comes from Apamea epomidion, assembly GCA_947507525.1. Taxonomy (NCBI): domain Eukaryota; kingdom Metazoa; phylum Arthropoda; class Insecta; order Lepidoptera; family Noctuidae; genus Apamea; species Apamea epomidion. The sequence goes on along the minus strand of OX382238.1, from coordinate 6,059,267 downwards.
TTAGCTGAACTGAAGAAAGTTGTTGTTTTTGTATAACTCGGCTAAGCAATTCAGTAGTTACAAATAACAAAAGTGAAATAAAGTAATATTTGTAAATTAGATAAGGTTAAGGAAAACGTCTAGTCATAATAAAACATTCGTGTTTTAAAACCAAAAAATCATATATGTCAGTCATTAAATATAAGAAATGACACATATCGAGAATTTGATCTGACGCTGGCATTTACCGAACGTGATTCTTTACATAAAAAGAAAGCTTATCTTATATTTTATGTTATTACAACAGATCCGCTTCCAACATCTCGATACTTATCTACAGGCAGACAAAGTTATTAATTACATTTTTCTGCCCGAACTATCAGAAAAGATCCAATAAATTTAAATAGTCCATTATCTTTTATCGCGTTGATTGATTCCAACAATATTCTATCTAAAAATAAGCCTGTATTTACATACAACAGCATGGCGTTTCCTTTTCAATACAATAATCTTATCATCTTTTACATTAAATACCGACATCGCGTGAAGTCTAACCTGTCACTATCGGATCTAATAACAATATTCTTCTTAGATGTAAAGCGACAAATGCAACAGATTATCCGTCGTCGGCGACTGACCGCGATCGTTTTCTACGAGAAAGCAAATTGTGCCGTCGTCAATATGCCGCTTCGTCTAAAAACTAGTTTAGACACTTAGCTTATTCATATATTTTCACTTATGTAAATTATATAAATTCTCTTGCTGCTCCTGTGAACTATTGGTCCGGTTGGAGACGTATTAGCACTGTAATGTTTATGATTTGTAAAAAACGACAAATTAAGAAAGCAGCGGTTTTATTGTTTTAGCTTTGGGCATATCAACACTTATCACAGCCATGACGTGAAGCCTTGGTCTATTTCTGCTTTGTACTCGTGATTAAATATATATTTTGTTTATATTTTTTCTTATTATTAGAATAATTATCTTTTTGTATGCATGTGTTTCTGTGACAAATATACATATTTTTCTTTTTCTTTCTTTCATATATCTGACGCATCTAATTTGAATTTGTTTTTATGGCTATATTAACATATTGATCTTAAAGGCCAAACAGTGTCATGAAATATAGCAATCAAAAATCTTCCTTAATGTGGCGTTAGAAGCCATGTTATAGCTAATCTACTCAATGGTTTTTGCGACAAACAAAGATATTATTTATAAACTTTTGTCATATACATATTACTTTAGTAAAGGCATCAACGGAGCTTTTAGGAAGGTTAAAGAGCAACGAACTGTTAAACATTAAACCAATCAGCTGTGATTTTATTTCGAGCATGCCTAAAAGACAACGACACTAGTCGTCTACAAAAGATCACATTTCTAATTCAGCTATTAGCAAATAATGAACTTAATCATTGAACCTGTCCTTGTATATAGTTGTAGTTACCCAACTACGGAAGTGACAAGGAAAGTAATGGCAAAGACCAAAAGTTCAAAGAAAGTATTCCGCCAAGATCGTGAGTTCTACTCCCGATTGCTCGTACAATTATTGGTGCGATGTTAGTGAGATTAAATGGCGAAATAAATTCGATTTAAATATGGCTTTCGTGTACTTACTGTGACTGGTTTAGTTGATCGTTTATACCACGATTATGTTAGCCATTTCTTTCAGTTCACCGTTACTCTTGTAACTTATGGTCGTCTGCTCATCGTAATTTTCATAGAATGTCAGATTTAGCTTTTCCGCTAAATCTTCTTTTGATGTTATCTTTTACGGTTAGTTCCAATATCTCTTTATCATTGCGGCAGTTTAGTGTTTGGATTTCATTGACAGATTCAGGTCCTACCTTATTTGGTTCTTAAGTGTGAATGTTTAACTGTATAAGTTTATTAACCGTTCTCTCTTTCTTTTCAGGTCCAAAATGGCATCAGATGTTGCGTCACATATAAGAAAGTCAACAGTTTTATGGCTAATTTTAGCCTTAACGAATGTGAGTAATTTTAAGTGTTATAAAAAAGAATCAATCTGATGCGATTCCTTTGTGCTTAGGTGAGTGAAATTAGTTTCAATGTTAACTCCTTAATTGACACCAAACGTTTCAATCTAGAATTGAAAACCTTTCCGAAAGTCCATTAAAAAAAGACAAGGGTTTAAGAGTTTCCCTGACTGAGTTTGACCCCGGGTACTAGTGTGGGAGCAGCTCTTTGTACCCCTCTCACATAAACTGTAATGGACTGAGACAGTCTCTGAGGCACCGAAGTGACTTGCAATTGTATTTTATGACATATGTCAAGAGCTATTCTTTGGTGTCACGTTGGAAACAACTGCAAGTTATTGGAAGTTAGTTAGTTAGATAGTCCTTTGCATTTAGACGAAGTTAGGTCGAAGACAAGATAAGTAACTTAATATTTATGCAAGGGAGTTCTGTATACAACGCCGTTAAATGTATGGATGATAAAGTAAATGAAAGTACAGGTTTTGTGGTAAATAGAGAAGGTTTGTGTGATGTTTAATCTATTAAAAATGATGGAGCAAATAATAGACGCTTTAAAATTCTTTCTAATAGTGTTCAAATAGCACCTACTAACAGCTGTTTTATTAAGATTAGAGAGACAAATCACTAGGTTTCACAATGACATTATTATTTTACATTTGCCTGTCTAGACTGTAATTTAGAAATCTCCTTTTGTTCAGTACCTTAGAAGATAGCAAAAGTATCGAAATGACTCGTATGATTCGAGTTAAATATATCGATAAGAATGAATACGTATATGGAATATTGTTGATATCATGCTTTCATTTTCTGTTTGGCGTGAGAAAGAATTATTGCATTTGAAATGCCGTAATAAAGAGTAAGATTGGAACAAATTGTGGACGATATTAAAACTAAATGATATATTTTTTATAGTGTTGGATTCTGATTGAAGATTATTCTTGATTGATGTTCAATTGAATATAACACTCGTTATTGTGTGTATCTAAATTGGCTTACGACTGTTTAATTGACGCATTAAGTATTTGTATTTCGTACAAAATATGATGTATTGGGAACAGTTAATCTTACGAAATACTGTTAAATTTTTCTCGGTACCAATTTCAACTAGATATTTGCTCTTTGGAACCTCAAAATTGTTTGTGTAAATGTAACATTCTTGCCCTAGTTTGATGTGATCAACCTTTTTTGTAACAAGTTGGTAAAGTTCCGTTTTATTCGTCTACAAAATTGATTTTATCATCACCATCACGCTGTTTGATAACATTTTTTGGGCCTGTCTCAGTTGATTTTATTTCAATAAAAAACATGAAATTAATCCAAATTCAAATCTTAACCATAGAAGCTTTGTCAAAGCTCCGTTTACAACAAAAACCCGACCTAGTAGAGCATTGAGTAAGCAGAATCGAAACGCCGTCCTTGGCGAGGTCGACGGTCTTAGCCGACCAAATGCCGTTGTCGCACAATCCATACAGCCGAACGTAAGATCGTGACTTTCTCATTTAGCCGGGTAGCTGTGTTCAGTGTCCGCTCCATTTGACGCGGTGTCGTCGCATGCGCGTCCGCCGACACACATAGCGGACATATCGCACGCCAACTGGACCAAGTTTGTAAAAACATACGGATAGAGTTAGTACTGTTCGCAGAAGTAGAAGCGCGGCTCAATTAATTTTCAATTGGTATGTTTGTCCTTTTGCTTGTTTGTGGTTTATATTGTCGCTTCAGAAGTCGTACTAATCATACTTATATTATGTTGTTAACAAAAACAAGAACTGTTTTACTTAACCAATTTGTCTTATGAATTGGTTAAGTAATACAGTTCTTGTTTTTCGGTTATTTGTAAGAATATTACAAACATATTTACCTAAAAAGAAAAAAAATATTTGAAATATTATCTTAGTTTAAAATAGATTCATAGTTTATTTATTTATTTATTTATTAACTATGGATAACTTACAGCTAAAACAAACAGAATAAAAAAAAAAAAATATTCTTAGTTATTTGAATATAAGCCATAGTTTTTAGTCAAGCATTTAATTATCTAATATATTTATTACATTGGTTTACAGAACTGAAATATTATTCAAATTATTTTTCTATCAGTACCAAGCGTTCCGGATTCTGAGCAATAACGCTAAATGGATAATTGCTACTTACTTCAGACTAAAGAACTCCAACCATTTATAGGATTTTTGCGGGCTATAGAACTTAAAGTATGTATTTTAATTATATTTATTGTGTAGGTAACAACATATTGTCCCCTTGGACATAAAATTTTATGAGTTATAAATCATGGTTATTTTTCAGTGAATGTACATTTTATTGAAATTGCATTAGACCATTGGCAAGCATTGATTCATAGGTTTCTAGAGAATTTGATTAATGTCCTATTAGGAACTAAGTATCTTTCCAAAAATCTTCAAAGTCCATTTTACTCTTATCACCGTTATCATTGTTAAGTTAATTTGCTTGAAACTAGCTGTGTCGGTAGATACCATATCACCGACAAGACACGCACCTTTCAACCGTCTTTCATTTTCAGCCCACGAAACAGCTTCCGTGGTTTAAAATAAAACCAAACAATAGAATTTGAGTCTGGATTCCGGATAGCCGTCAACGATAAGGCATAATGGTGTGTAATGAGCTCGTATCAGCTACAACCACAGAATTGCAACCATAACACGGAAGGTACTTAACTCGATACAGCCTGTTTGGTAGGGCTACTCCTTTTGTATGTGTCGGGTTAATAATACTGACCGAAAAAAGTTTGCAACTATGTTGAATTTGAGTTTTTTAGTTAGAAATCAAGCTGAAGTGGCAATGGGCTGGCCATGTTTGTCGAAGGACCGTTGGCCGATGGAGGAGAGGAATCTTGGAGTTGAGTTGCGTATCGGCAAGCGTAGTGTGGGACGCCTCCCAGCTAGATGGACTGAGGTCCTTAAAAAGGTGACTGGGATAGACTGGATGCGGAAGGCGGAGGTTAGGGTGCTGAGGCGCAGACTGGGAGAGGCCTATGTCCAGCAGTGGACTGCGATGGTTGAGTTGGTTGATTGATAGTTAGAAGGAAAGAAAATAATGTGTTTTATAGTCACAGAAACACGAGCATATATAAAAGGCAAGTTAGCTCGAATACTTATAAAAACTAAAGAAATGATAATATATAAATAAAAGCACGGGAACAAAGTAGTCGGCAGCCTGCTGCAAGTTGTGAGTGTGACAAGAAGGGTTGACTCAGCATGAAACTGTGCTATGGGGGACCTACAGCAAGTCGGAACAGTGCTTTTCAATGTAAACAACAATATACCTTTGTTCAAATTTTATTTATGTTTCGAATTGACGTTATTTCAAGTTAAACAAATATCAACTTTATGTTAATGGCAATTAAGTTGATTTCAGAGTGACTAGCACTATTGAAAAAGTTATAAAAATGTTTGAAGTTGTAGCGTAAACTGAACTTTTGGGGGATTAAAGTTATTTTTCCATAAACTCATATTAGTTTACATTTTTGGCGAATATATCGCAAATGCAGATTATATATATTGGTACCATTCATTTGAATCTTATCGCCGAGGTAGAATAGAATAGAATACTCTTTATTATGTTCACCATATAAATTATAGACATAAATATAGAAATTTTACAAAAGGTGACACAATGGGCGGTCTTACCTATCGCTAACAGCGAGCTTTTAAAGACAACCTTTGGATGGATTAAAATTAAGGAGAGACAAATACTGTGGGTGGTGTAATTAGAGATATACATAGTTGATTACTTCAGTCATTAAGGTTTTTCTTCGGCCAAACTATAAAATAAGAAGTAATTTACTAGATGTTATGCTTACAAGTGGTGCAAAGCTTTTGATTATGTGACTAAAGTAATTTATGTTACAGTTAAATTTATTGCTTTAACTAACTGGGTAATACTTACGATACTAAATATTATAGATTTGTACGATTAGAAGAAACACTTAACATTACATTGCATTTATTATATTGCAACATAATAATGTTGCAATAATAATAAATGCAATGTAATGTTAAGTTTTTTGTTAAAAACTGTAATGAGCTCAAGCAATAACTTGAGCTCATTACAGTTTTTAAATGGTAATAAATCTTTAATGCCTACTATATAATATATGTGCTTATTTATCTCTGGTAAATTCGTAACAGAAAATAATTTAGTTTCAGGGCCACCTACTAGGACAGAATATATAATTACTTATAATTATTTGTAGCCTGCACCGCTAATGCAATTTAGCCACCTTTAAACCCATGGAATTTATGCTAAACGTTTTCCCTATCAATTAGTGGTTTCACGCCTAATTATAATTATATTTCCGTGTCGTTAGCCACTAGGGATGACAGCCGAGAAATAATGTTACCAGAAGAAAAAATACGACATTCCACGAAAGAGTTTTTACACCTGCTTGTAAAAAATTATTATAATGTATTTAAATAAGTAGGTGTGACTTATTACAGCTATTTAAATGAGTGAATGACTTACAATCATTATTGATCTTTCCGTAGGCTAAAAGTTTATTGTTGCAGACTTTTTCATGAAGTACAGTTAGAGTGACATTCTTATTGACAGTAAAAAGTTCGGAATACTTATTCCGAACTTCGGTGTCATATTGACGTTTTGGCAGCCATATTTAAATTGTAGTGACGCCAGCACAACATGATACTAGAATCTGTCAAATTTCTTCAATAGATTTTCAACTTTATCGCTAAATCATTAGGTTGAAGGTTGATTGGGAAAATTTGACAGTTTCGGGTAGCTTGAATTACTGGCACCTGTACCTATGCATAATGTTTAAATCATGTTTAAATTGACAGGCTGTGCCGCTTTGCGTGTTCGATTTCTCAATCTAATTCACCAATGCCGATGTTTAATTTTCGTATTCGATGATTTTGATTACTAGTACACACGGCGACACATCAAGCTATACATTTCCAGTTTTAGCTGACCTCGCATTGTGTAGGTTTTTCGTACAATCAGAAGTCAGCTTATACTGGTTATGTATAGCTTGATGTCTAGCCTTGCGTACCACTGAAAGCTCGGTAGTAAAAATACCCAAAACACCAATTTAAACTAAAATAACCACCATGTGGAGTCCTGATACAGCTAGAAGGCGTCGTGGCAGAACCCGTAGAAGATGCGGGACGAGCTGGACAAAACAAACGACTAGTGGTCTACTTTAGCCCTGGATCGAAAGAACTGGAAGTCGTGGGGAGAGGCCTTTGCCCAGCAGTGGGATGTTGCAGGCTAACAGTAACAGTAACCAATTTAAACTAAAGAAAAATGCCTAAAGAGATTTTTTTTTAATGGACAAACAAAGTGATACAAAAAAAACTTGAACGTCAGAAACATATAATTAAATCAGCGGATAAAATGTTTGAAGTAATTAATAAGGAATTCGTTGATTGATCAGATAAGCTGTTGAATTAATATCAAAGCAAAGATGAAGTGACTAAGGTCAAGATCGGTCGAGAATCTCAAGATCGCAGTAAGGAGATAGAAGGAAAGGTCGACACGTTGACTGATGATAATAGTTATGACTACAGACTTTCTGAAATAAGCTGTTGATGGTTGGTTAAGAAATTAATATAATTGCTTAGTGGATACACAAGGTTTAATGTTAAAAATGTTTGAATATCAAAGTGATTATGAAAAGGAAAGTTAAGTCAGATGGTTCAGATTTTGAATGATATGAGAAAGATATCAGTTCGTAAATGTTTAAGTTGTAATCTGGGAAAAAGGTAAGGTAATATATTTGTTAAGGTAAATGCTAAGTTAGTTCCGTTAATTTTTAGTAATATTTTCCCTAATGAAATAACAAAAAAATAAAAATAAATATGGTATGTTTTTCTTCTACTGTTGGATACCTATTTGGTTAAATAATAAAAATCCTCTTCTCCCAGTTTCAAACTTCTCGTTCAAATAATTTAGTAACTCGAGCATTTAATGCGTCCGAAATCGCCCAGTTTAGCTTCTACCTGCCACAGAAAATCCTTGTGAATTTTAGGTGAAGCTTTGCATCAAAATTTTATTAAAATCAGTTTTACTAACAAGCTCTTCATGTTGTTGAGAGGATCCGGCAATTGGGACTCGAGGTGGCCTTGCACAAGTCTGAGGCCATGTGTTTTCATGGTCCTCAGGACGCGCCACCGTCGGGTTCACAAATAACGGCAGGAGGGGTTCGCATCGGCCACGAGCTGACGATGAAGTACCTGGGACTCGTCCTCGACAGCCGGTGGAACTTTGTGGAGCACTTCCTACGTTTGGTTCCCAGACTGGAGCGGGTCGGGGCTGCCTTGAGGCGGCTCCTGCCCAATCTAGGGGGACCAAACGCCTCCTGCCGGAGGCTCTATGCGGGGATAGTGCGATCCATGGCCCTTTACGGGGCACCGATATGGGTGCGTTCCCTGAGGCGGCGACCAGCCCGCCGGTTGACGCGTCCCACAGGGTCATGGCTGTCCGGCTGGTCCGAGGTTACCGCACGGTCTCCGCTGAGGCAGCGAGCCTCCTTGCCGGATTTCCGCCATGGGATCTGGAGGCCAAAGTCCTCGCCCACATATGGGAGTGGCGAGAGGAGGCTAAACGCCGGGGCGTAACTCCGCTGCCGCGAGAAATCACGGTACAGCGGACAGAGTTCCGGCGGGATCTCATGGCGGCATGGAGAGTGCGATTGTCGCAACCCAGTGCTGAGCATGCCACAATTGCGGCGATAAGTCCCCTCTTTGAGGAGTCGCTAGAGAGTCGCCACGGCGTCCTCACCTTCCGGTCCTCACTGGACATGGTTGTTTCGGGAGGTTCCTGTTCAGGATAAGGCGGGAGGAATCGCCAGGGTGTCACCACTGTGTGGATCGCCCGGAGGACACAGTGGAGCATATGGTGGAGGTCTGCCCGGCTTGGGCGGACCACCGCCGTGTCCTCATGGCGGCGATCGGCGGCGGCGATCTCTCGCGTCCGGCCCTGGTCCAGGCCATAGTACGGAGTGAGAGTGCATGGGAGGCCGTTACCTCCTGCGAAGCAGTAATGCTCGCAAAGGAGGAGGCGGAGCGCGTGAGGGAGAGGCAATCTCTGCGCCCTCACGCCTCTGGTCGCGGCAGGAAACGCCCTCGACAGGAGTCAACAGACGACTCCCGGCCACCGTAGGCGCGGGCTTTTGGGCGACGAGCAATAGGCAGCTCGCCGCCCGGTAAGGACCAGGCCTGGGTCGACGGCGCGTTATGTTCAACGCGCGCCTCAAAGAGATGTCAGCACGAACTGACGGGGTCCGCTTGGGCCGATGCCTGCCAGGGCCGCGGGTTGTTCGAAAGAGATACCGTGGCCTCTGGCACAGGCAACTGAAGGAACACGAGTGGGTTTTATTAGTCAGTAAAAGTCTGACACGCCCTTCCGCTCAGCCCTGAGCGGGAGAGGTCATTTGATGACTTCCCACCCAAAAACTTCGCATACATTATCTAAAATCTCGATGCACGCACTTAGATATTCACCAAAATTGCATCCTTAGTCGGCCCTGCGCCCACGTCACGTCGCCGTCAAACGTCCGTTACTACACGTCCTGCCTAACACGTAATGGTTTGTGAAAGCCGTGTGAACCCCACATGTGACCCATTGTGCCCCGCGTACGATCACCTCAATTATCTACAAGTCTTCAACTAATTACTCAACGACATAGTTACAATACCAATAGTTTCCTTCCCGCAAGTTGAAGCAATCGTCGACGAGATCGATTAATTTCTTTTATAAAACTACAAATGAGATAATTATAGAACCTACCTACAATTTCCATCGGATGTAGGCAAGTTAATAGCTGATTTTTATTGAAGTGTTAATTGTGTTCTACTAAATGCTAGTTAATTAGACCGGTTGCTTGAACTTTTTGCGAATTTCTGTGTTCGACAAGAGCGGGTGAACTTTGAGACTGGTAGCAGTAATCTCAGTATCCTTAATGTTGAAAAAAGGTAATTTTGAGCCGCCCACGACGTTTTTTATAATCATGTTTAAAAAAACGTGGATGTTTTATGAGATGATGCCATGTAAAAAAGAAGAACTAACGGTGAGTTTGTTATTAATCAATCAATTGCCGAGGTTTCTCCTTATTAAACTGTATTCAAAATTAACTTGCAATGCCTTCAGCTTTCTTCACGTGCATCCTAGAACTGATTTCTCTACGAGGTTACTAGTTTACAGGTTTGTAATGAAGCAGGACCTGCATTGCACGCATTGCATCTCCCATGAATAAAAGATTAGACAGACTAGCGAACAATAAGAGGGAGACGCGTGATCGGAATGACGGAATAGTAACGGTCACAAAATTTGCCTATCCGTGGATTCTGTTGAATATGCAGATCTTACGGGGCGTATGACGCCTCGTCGTGGAATGCTAACGGTTGGTATACTTCGACAATGAATCTTGTCACATAGGTTTTACCATCGAAAGTAATATGGAGCCGGTTTTTGAAGATGTGCGCACGCGCGGTTCGACGCGAGCGCATTAACGTGGACACGTGAGTTGACGTGAGGTGGCATTGATGTGACTTCGTATTCTTGAAGATTGGTTGGGGGTTGAGTATGGAGCGTAGAGGTTAGGTATAATATTTAAATCCAACCTACAGTAGGATCTCTTTCATATGCAAACGCTTGATAGGTATTTGTGTCGACGGTAACCGCTGTTTGATTATTTATTATTATTATTTACTAGGAGTGAGTTCCCCATAACTCACGGAGTATTATTTGAACTGTCGACCTTTCGACAGCGAACCTCGACGCCGACGCCTCAGGGCCTATTGTCTGCATATCCGTGTAATATTAAGAGTCATATACACGTCACCTTTCATAATTATTAATTAAATTTTATTTATCGCCTTTCGTATGAGCTTACCAGTTAATGGGAAAGTGGTTGAAGAAAATAAATTTGTTAAAATAAGACAATAGATGAACTTTAAGACGCGAAATTGGTATTTCACACTCTTTAAGTAACTATAGTATATACTTATGTATGTTGTTCCTTTATCGAAGTAGTGTAATAAAATTGTTATGACCCGGATAGACGGGCGACTAAATTTTATTTGGTGTACAGCACGACATATGTTTTGCAGGAACAACTATCATGTTTTTAGTGACTGTAAACCCATCAGTGTTAAACTAAGACCTTAGTATGGTCCATTGCGATAAACATTCGATATTATTGCTATTTTCACCACATTTGGCAGTTTAAGGACCTCGGGTGTTATGTGCAATTGGAATTTTTCTACCTATAATATAATATTTAATTTTTCTATGCACATTTATATAATTAATTATATTATATACATGATTATGAAATACTGTATATACAATAAATGTAGGCATACACACAAACATACACACTCTCACACAAACATACACTCACACACCCCATCAATCACTTGTAATTGTACCACGTTGACAACCTTTACTATGTTATATAATAGGGGCCTGGAGTTCTAAAATACATGCCTAGGCTTAGTTTTGACTCCAGATCTCCCACAAATTACAAAATTTTGTCGAAATACCTGTCAACTTAATATACGTATAAGAATGTAATTTGTGGAGATAAATAAACATAATTTTATTTATTTAATTATTAATAACTGGTCATCTTTCTGACATAATCTCTTGATTGCGTTTTATGACACAGCTTACGCTGCCAGTAACCCAATCACAGTTTAGTTGATTTAAAAAAGGTATTTCATCTCCCTACATATTATTTACAGCTTCATAAACATCATAAAACATTGATTGATATGTTTGTTTAACTAAGTAAGTACAGCACGATAAAAAATACAATATGCGGTGCTATACACTTAAGTAATGACTAAGCATTTGATAGTCATCTAGTGGAGTAAGCTCTTCTTTCACATAAGGCTCGTTTCACACTACAATGCGTCACGCGTTTGTTATAGAAAAGTGCACTATTGTAGTCTAAAAGCATTTTAGGCTTAATGTGTAATCAAGGCTCACGAATAATCGACAGATTGGCAAAGAGCCTTTAAATTTTGGTCCTTCGAACCAAAAACAAACTGGACCAATGAAGAACTACGCTAAATGAATTTGATTTTTTGAACCGGGTTAAATACGGACACGGGCCAAATGTTATGATCTTATAAAGAGGCCTAAAACCAGCGATGCGGAACAGCTAAACTTAAACGTTTTGTTTTGATCGTTACCACAAAAAAAACAAACAAAAATTAATTCAGTAGCCACCGCACAAACATCAAAACATTTCAAATTGAGTTCTAAAAAACCATCGACAACGCACCGAGAGTGGTACCGTCAAGTGTGAATTGACACTAATTGTTCGTGAGTCTAAGCTTTCCTTTCTGTCACGATGTTATCTCGGTTCTCGCACTAGCCGTACATGCGGCTTCACTCGCCATCTATAGCTATCTGTTTTGTTATCTTAACAGCTAATGGCGTAGGCTTAATTAAGGTGATAGACCAGATTACTATTATAATTTCCATCATATTTATGTAAATGTTCCGCTATGATGTGTCACTGTTTTATATTTTATTGGTGTAGTTACGGAACTACATAAAATATATGACGTTTCGTTTACGATATCATTTCATTTATTTATTGACATAGTGTCAAACGTGTAAAATTTTTAATGACGAAACCTTACTCAGATTTGAACCATATCTAACTAGCAGATAGTGTTAAATATGATTAACACCGAATCCAATTTAAATTGAATATAAATTTTGAACAGTACACAGGAAAAGTTTTTTCCAAACTGCTACTACATATTATTATATCATAGTACTTGTACAATAAAGGCCCCGACAGATGGTAAAACAGGTATACATACTCGGTGAAAAATGTACAAGCTTCCATACAGCATTCATTTAACGATCAAATGACAGTTACACCATTGATACTTCATACGAGCACTTTGATGAATCGTCGACTCGGGTCTTGATAATTTTATTTATTTAGTACCTTTCTTCCTATCCATATATGATGTTTAGATGTAAATATTTCATATTTACCACCTGCAGTGTAATTTGTAATTATGGGTTTTAACATGGAACGTCTGACATATTGATATTGATGTTGTGTGGGAAAAGAGAGGAAGTAGTTTTTTTGTTTTAATTTTTTTGTTGTTGTTGTATTTTCAATATCCAATATTTCATACAGTAATGACTAATGAATGATGACCTGGTGAAGGCCGCAGGAGTCCGTTGGATGCGAGAAGCACAGAACCGGTCGAAGTGGCGATGCTTGGGGGAGGTCTATGTTCAGCAGTGGACGTCTTTCGGCGGAAATGATGATGATACAACAATTGAAGACATTTTGAAAGAGTTACCAAACTTTAAAAGGATACTGTCCTTCAAGATACAAGGTTTTCCTAGTTTGAATGCAGAATGAAGTTGCTATACTAGGTAGATAGGCTCGTGGCTACATGATAACAGCCGCATAGGTCCTTCGAAGGTTAAGCTACGTTTGCCATAGTCGCTTCGTGGATGAATGACCATCCAATACATACTCGTATCGAGCATCTTTGCCTCGGAAAGTACTTTATGCCGTTAATCCTGGGTGTCATTCGTAAATGTTTGGCAGTCGTTACGGGTACTCAGAGGCCCAAGTCAGATAATCAGTCTCAGTAAGGGTAACTGTGTCATCCAGTTTTTCTAGTCGAAACCTTTTTTGCCAATCCAACTTTAAATTAAAGCAAAGTGCGACTACAAAATCGCTAGAGAATTATGTGAGCATCTTTGACTATCGTTACGGATCGTCAGAAGCCCGAAAGTCTGATAACCAGTCTTACCAAGGGTATCGACCCAGTTCTCTCAGTTCAGTCTGGGTTACCAACCCAGTAACTGAGTTGTGGAGGTCAATTATGCAGTCGTTCCTATAAAATGCTAGTATTAAGCTGGATGCCGTTAGACTGCAAGCCAATCCCAACATAATTGGAAAAAGACTAGGCAGATTTTAATACTGTACTAGGTAGGTAGTTATTATCTACTAATTAACACTGCAATACAATCTTGTCTTAATGAAGGTGCAAGGCAAATTAAAGTAGAATCCCATATTTAGAAATGTTTTACGATCCATATGAATGGTAGTCCGACTTCTACAGACTAATACAAGTTTTTAATTACATTTCAACAGCAGATTTATTTCCCACTAGCTTTCTTTTTTTTCCATCGCATCGCATCGCCCGCCCGCGCTATTATTTTATTTTCACCTAGCGTTCTTTCTTACTGCTTTTGTTATTGCTCGGTTCCTAATAGTCCTTGCGTGATGTTAATTCGCCTATTATTACAGCCGTCCTCCAGAATTGGGCTATCAAATGCAAAAATAATTTTTCAATTCCGACTGTTAGTTCCAGAGATTAGCGCGTTCAAACAAACAAACTTCAGTTTTATTATTAGTATAGATAGATAGATTCAAATACTAGCTATTAACATTAATAACCCTTATCTATACAAGATCTCAATTAGTTAATTAGCAAAATACATAAGTTGTTGATTTATTATAAATATTCAAGTTTGACTGAATCTGCCATCATCTTACATTGTAAGCTAGTAATGGTGAATGACGATCAATTCTAACGTATTTATTGATTCATTCAACTAGATAGTTTCTATTTTATGGGAATTAGATAAAAGTGGCGTCTCACTTGAACATTTATATTTAGATCCAGCAATTTCAGACAGACTTTAATAGATTTGTTTGACATCGAAAAAACTATCGTCAATTGCACAAATTATTGTTAATGGAATTAACTACCAGTAATGGAAGTGGTATTACTGAGTTTTTTAAATAAAAAAAAAAATAACAAGAAAAATAAAAAACTAATCTAATTAAACCTACAAAATAAAACCTAAAAAAGTAAACCTACCTCACATATCTGAATGACGGTCTGTGTGCCGCCATCCAGTGACCTATTATTTGGCCATCATTTGCCGGCTTCAGTACATAGTCACGAGGCTGTTGGGGCTCTCGCGCACCCGACGCATCAGTGATGCAATTCGCAGACGCAGCAGCGAACCGAGATCCGGAACGCGTGCGTCCGCGAACATCCCCGACGCGCTACAGAAGCGCGGCAACCCCAGCTTTACCCGGAACGCGTTATTATATTGGACTCGTAAAGCATTGTACGAGCCCTGTACATAACTGACCCACAGAGCGCACGTATACAGCGACTGGCAGTAGACCCTAAACAATGGTATTTTAACCTCTCGCGTACACCGTGCGAACCTGCGGGCCAGCATATTACACCTCACAGCCAACGTTCTACGTTCCCTCTCTAAATCGTCGTCACCCGACAGCCTATCGGTGACCCAGTGCCCCATGTATTTAAAACGAGTGACTCTTTTCAGCGGAACTCCACCCAAGGTAACCGGTGAAACAACGTCATACATTTTATTTTGCGCCCTAAACACTAAGAGCTCGCTTTTAGTTGAGTTGTACCTGAAACCATGAGTCACCGCATAGTTTCCACAGATTCGGAGGAGCTTTCTTAACGCACTCAGCAACACCTTATCATCCGCGTAACTTATATTATTGATGCATTGTCCGTCAATGGAGCAACCGACTTGGGTGTTGCTGAGCTCACATATCAGCCGATTGACATACAGGTTGAAGAGTGTGGGCGAGCTACGCCCCGCCCTGCCTTACGTCGCACTCCAACCCGTACGCACCCGACATGGCACCTGCCCATCTAACGTAGTTGGACTGGTGGCTATACCAGTATTTCAGTACAGCAAACAGTCCCCCAGGAAGGTCCCCCAAGAGAGTTTCCCCAAGAGGCAATTATAAGACACTAGGTTGAATGCCTTGGAGAGGTCCAAAAAACACGTATAAACAGATGTTTTCCTTGCTGTATAGTATTGCACAGTATGTTTGAGATAGAGGATCGCTGTTTCAGTCCATAAATGTGGCCTAAACCTAAATTGGGCGTCATGTAGGGTGATATATTTATCCAACTGCCTGTCAATCAGACCGTCCAACACCTTCGCAGCAATCGTCGCCAAGGAGATAGGCCTGTAGTTGTTCTTGTCACTCGTATCTCCAGTCTTGTTTTTTATTATAGGAACGACAATCGTTTTCCTAAGGTCTACTGGAAGATACGAGTGAGTCATACGTACGTTAAATAGGAGAGCTAAGACACGTGGCAACTGTTTACCTGCATAACGCATGTGCTCTACGCTTAAGCCGTCATGTCCAGGAGACTTACCCCTTTTCATGTCCTTCAAGACAGAACCAACCTCCCTAGCGGTGAACATGATAGCCGTGCCCTCGGACCCTCCCTAACATCCGACCTGCCCGTCGATAGACCTAGTGGTGACTCTGTCCTGAACGAAGCCATAAATAAATTTAATTAAGAGTTTCTCAGCAGCGGCATGGAGTCTGGATTTATGATTTATGCCCGGTTAATAGCGTCTTTCATGGGTATTGAACATAATTGGCGAAATGTGTTGGGAATTGTTCTAACACCTCTATCTAACCCCTTAGGGAATACGGGTGTGATGCTATCGTCATAAGTTTCACAGATTGCAGAATGGTAGATGGAATAAATCGTACTAATATTATAAATGTGAAAGTTTGTAAGGATGGATGGATGGATGTTTGTTACTCTTTCACGCAAAAAGCACTGAACGGATTTGGATGAAATTTGGCACACAGATAGTTTATAACCTGGAATAACACATAGGACTTTTTATCCTGATATTCCCAGGGGATCGACACTTATGCGGGTGAAAACGCGGGGCGCAGCTAGTCCCCAGTAAAATCAACAGCGTGTAGTTGTGCTTTTGCGAAAGGAATCTTCTCATACTGAAGATTGATGACGTTTGTTCGCAGTTGGCTATTTTAGACCTTTTAGTCCATGTTTCCTTGACTGATTCTATGATTTTTCCTTTAGTTAAAGTCCTTGGTGTCTGAAATTAACTTTCAATCAACTCAGCCTATCGCAGTCCACTGCTGCACATAGGTCTCTCCCAGGCTGCGCCACAACACCCTGTCCCCAGTCTTCCGCATCCAGTTTGCCCCAGCCACCTTTCTTAGGTCATCGGTTCATATAGCTGGGGGGCGTCCCACACTATGCTTGCCGATAAGCGGTCTCCACTGCAGGACGCGTCTGCTCCACCGGCCATCTGTCCTTAGACTGCAAGATATATTTTTAAATCCGGTTCTTCCGTGTAACTTGACTGCACCCTATCTTTATCTTAGGCCTTTTTTTGCTTGCGCTAATCTATTCCCTACTTCTAAAATGAACGTATTCGAATATAAGAAGTACATATGTATGATATCTATATATCTTCGATACTTGATTCACATCACATCATGTAGGTTGAATACATCAAAATACCAGACTTGAGGTTACTGCATATATATAAAATCGTCGAACCAATGAAGCAGGACCTTTGTGATATCTTGTCAGGGTGTAGATAATACTTTTGCCATCCTTCCTTGTTTATTGTGCAGCCACGCATGTAAGCCAATCTGACAATCCAAACCATGTTAGTTGATACCAGTTACAGGGTGCTTACGGTATGTCACCCCAACTGACATGCTTGCGGTCTCAACAAGCTGACTCTATGCATTATCTACAATCTTTATAGCCGTTATACACGATATCACGGTCGGACCAAGATCTACTCGAGAAGAGATCTGAGGGGCAATTGTCGTAATTTTAAGAACGTTCACAGTCTGAGGGGCAATTCTCGTAATTTTAAGAACGTTCACAGTCTGATCTCAGTCTCAATCTGTCAAAAAGACCTCTAATTTCCCTACATTTTGACAAGTGTTTGACATTTGTTTGTCACCGAGTTGAGACTGCGACTAGATTTTGAACGTTTTAAATTACGAGAATTGGTCTTCTGGTCGAATTTGATCTCAAGATGTTTTGAGGTTTTAGGGAGCTTTTGTTGTGTTTTTAGGGTTCTATACCCAAAGTTTGCCAGTGGAACTAAGGCTCCGCGGTCCGTCTATCCGACCGTCCGTCTGTCACAGAGCTGTATCGTTTGAACCGTAGTAAGTAGACACTTGAAATATTCACAGTGTGTGTAACTATGGCCGTTATAACAAAAAATAAAATAATGAAACTTGTCTTTTTTTGCATTTTTTTTACTTTTGATTTTTGAAACCCTATTGTGTCAAATATTGTATGGTGGTACATAACCCTTCGTGTGCGAGTCCGACTCGCACTTGGCCGCTTTTCTACCTTATTCCACTCAGATCCAAATCCTATAAGGCCACTGCAGGCTCAAAGTAAATTTCAACTTATCTGCTGTAAGCATCTCCTTAATAAGATCTGTTTTCCTTTTAAATAAAGTACTAACCTCAGTACTTAAGATATTTGTCAACACTTGACCACGTAGATACCTCCCACGTTCCCCCTAGCACCTACACTTGAAACTACGATTAACTTTGTTTGCAATGCAATCAAATGTAGCTCTTTGGTAATTTGTTCTAATTTTATTGGAGTAGATTCTGGGTGTACGTGTAGTTTATGGTAGCATGATGACCAAAATAATAGTCAAGTATTCTTTTGGTTCTGTCAACCTACTTCGAGACTTATGGCTTTGATTTGCTACCTATAGTCCGCACGTTAAATACGTGCATTAACGTAGAGTGGCAGATACCAGCCCGTATTACCTACCTAGTCCTCCAGACCACCGAATTTCGGCCAAAGACGGTCATCCTCAGCGGAGACTACCCATCGACGCCGGAGATATTATGGTGCATAGGCGTGTGCCCAGATACAGGTGCGCTCATTCTTCTCCAACTCTCATAGTCCGATGGGTCGGCAATCCAGCAAAACCTTTGCTACACAAAAATGATGAGTTTGTTTTACGCATTACATTCATCATGTGCTTAGCCTTTTTCCAACTATGCTAGGGTCGGCTTCCAGTCTTACCGAATGCAGCTGAGTGCCAGTATTTTAAATGAATGAATAAAACATTTTGGAAATTTATAAAGTGAAAGAAGCTAACTATTATGTACTTTTCATCTTCATAAAACCTTATTTTCAAAAACAGAAATCAAAATCATGTTCTCACGTATAATATTGTAGAATTATTCGAAAATTTCTCAAGAATGATTTAACTGCAACAACCATTTCTCCCCTGCAATTTACCACACCAAGTGTTGATGTCGCAATTTAGGTCATAGAGAACAAAGCAAGTTCACCCGACACCGTCTATAATAGTCCCAGAGAATACAATAACAATATTCTCTCAATAGCACGTAGTTAGCGGCAAATCTCAACCGAAGTAACCATCAATGGACTGATGAAAATATGGAGCCCATAATAAAAATCATCGGTCAGAAAATTCGAATGAAGAGACATTCTTGAGACCACAATTAGTACGTCATTACAAGCCAATACATCGATAAGAGTATAACATAGATGTTCGAACACGAAGGTGTAATTTATAACTCATAACATAGGCGCGCGGTAGAAATTGAAGAAATATAATGGTAATCATCAAATTATACGTTTGAAACGTGCGTTTAGCTTGTGATATTGGATGAAATTGGTCAAGTGGTTGCTGGTGTTGAAAATGTGTAGTAAAAGAAAAGAAAGAAGAAAAGGAATTTGTTTATTCTGCACTTTATAAAGCTGCACCCTTATTGCGTAACATATTATTATCAATCTCAATTATTTTATAGGACATTGCTATTCCATTGTTTCGTATGTTCGAAAAATTCGTCGGCTCAACAATGTAAATAACGCAATGAATGTTGTTGAACTGTCAAAATTGAAGCCATTCCTGCTGTTAGTGTGTTACGCAATTACCCCGCTGGTTGGTAGGTTTTCTTTATCTAGTTTGTTAAGGAAACTAGGTACTTTAGACTTCCTCGTTGGTCTCGTGGTAGCAAGCGCGACTGCTGAACGTGGTCCTGGGTTCGATTGCCAGGTCGGGTAAAGTGTTTTTGAGTTTTTCCATTTGGAATTTCTAAGTAACAGCCTGGAGTTTGGAAGTTTGCGCCCCCCGTGTCTCAGAAAGCAAGTTAAGCCGTTGGTCCTGCGCCTGATCTCTCTCCGGTCGTGTCAGATTACGTGCCATCCCATCGGACTATGTACTCGTACATTATAATATCTACCGCGCCGAAGACTAGTCTCCGTTGAGATTGGCCGCCATGGCGGAAATACGGTGTGGAGGACTATACTAGCCGCCGGGGCTGCGGGTTGTTCGAAAGAGATACCGTGGCCCCTGGCACAGGCAACTGAAGGAACACGGGTGGGTTTTTTTTTTCTGACACGCCCTTCCGCTCAGCCCAGAGCGGGAGAAGTCATTTGATTTCCCACCCAAAAAAAAAAGGACTATACTACAGAGCTACTATTGATTGCTTACGTCTTTGTGTATATGTACATATGAAAGTTGATTGAATATCATTCCAATGACTTTAGTATCATCAAGTAAACTAAATAAAAGAAGCCGATATTCTCATTTTGTACCAAGTGCAATCAATCAATTCAATAAAATATTGAACCGTATACCTATAGCTAGAGGTGTAGGTATGTTTACGATTTCTGAATTGAATTTGATTGAATTGTGAAAACAGATTTCGACGAAAAATGCAATATAATTGATTGCAATTCTCAAGTCCATTTCAAAACATAAAAACTGTTAACACCACTTTTTGCACTTCACATCCAACTTTATTATTTATTTGAAGTACCAGTATAAATACAGGATTCACTATAAACAAATAAGGCTCGTTAAGACCATCCAAATATTTTAAGCAAACAATATATTCGGTGAATTCCGGACCATCTTGAAATTCTTTCACGTCGTTAAACGCACTTAATTGATTGTGGCTCTTTCTGATGAATGTAAAGCACTTTATCTTTATGTTCTCCTGGTATCTCAAACTGGATGTTAAAGTGTTATGGCCCTAGATTTCAGGCTTCCAAATATTTTGTACAAACAGCATGTTTCTTGAATTCTGGACCATAGCGCACTTAATTGATTGAGGCTCTTTCTGATGAATGGTATGCGCTTTATCTTTATGTTGTCCTGGTATCTCGTACTGGATTAATGTAGGTATTCTAAAATAGGCTCTTTTGGGTGATCGTCCACTCGTCAGCTTGTTCTCGTCATAAGGCTACTTATGGCCATAACTTAAAACCTCTTTAGAATTAAGTAGAGCTTATATTAATATCCAAGTTCTCTAGCTCTCCGGTCTATTGTTATACAGGCCCTTCATCATCATCATCATTTCAACCGAAAGACATAGGCCGCCCCCAAGCATCTTCACTTCGACCGGTTATGTGCATCCCGCATCCAGCGGATTCCTGCGGCCTTTACAAAGCCATCAGCCCACCTTGTGGGAGGCCTTCCAACGCTACGTCTTCCAGTAAGCGGTCGCCATTCTAGAACCTTTTGGCCCCATCAGCCATCTGTGCTGCGAGCAATGTGTCCTACCCACTGCCACTTAAGTTTGGCAATTAGTTGCCTCTTCCTCTTCTCCAGAAAGCCCCTAGAAACACGAAAAGGGTGAAAATTTGAACTTAAAACCATTTTGTGCCGCACTTGTCATGGTCTTCACCAATTGTTTCCAAGGAGGTCAACAGTTGAAAAGTAAAACTCTTTTGTATAATAAATCCATATTGTTTACTTCTTTGAAATACTTTCACTGCATTAATTCTTAATAAATGCTGTTTCATTGCTGTATTCGGGCTAAGTGATGGTTACGAGGAAAGCATTCGCTGAAATCATGATTGTGTGTAATTAACTTATTAAAATAATGCTAAGATTAGAGATTTTTCAAGGACATTTTTATTTATCTGTTCGGAAAAATACCTTTGACGTACTGAGATTTAATGACGTTCATAACTACTTAATTTAGCTTAATTTGTTTTTATTTTTCTTTCAATAAAAAACTTATAAAAATTTAAATATGTAAAAAATAATAAAGCTTTAATTCTACGCTATCCTTCCGTCGAATCTTTTCCGTAATATTATCAAAATTAATACAAACATCCAATTCGCCGACAAATTAACAGAAAATGTCGGCTTTAAGTGGTCTTGAAAATGTTCTCTTTTAAATAACTATTAGCTATCATTATTGACTCATCAATGTTAATAAATACCATTTTACCCTGACTGCATCATCCGGAATTTTCTGACCAGGAATTTTATCACAGTTCCGTCGAACATGATGGGTATCTATCCGGACGTCGATAGTGAGTCTTTCTCCATCACACACATTCGTGCGAGTGCGAGTCGGTTTTGCGTATGAAGGTTTGCGTACCACAAGGCATAAAACGCCAAAAAAAAAACACGTTTCTTGTATAGAGACCTCCTTAAATATTTTGTTTTATTACATGTTTATTATTTGTTGTTTTAGCGGCAATAGAAATACATACTCTGTAAAAATTTAAACTGTTTACCTATTACGATTCATGAGATACAGCCTGCTGACAGACAGACGGACAGACGTACAGACGGAGGACTTAGTATTAAATCGGAATTCCGCACGAAAATTCCGCAAGCCAAATTCCGTACGTTCACATCTACACAGCGATTCATTACTCCCATCAATTACTCAGTTTAATAATTAATAAACGTCAAACAATAAGCGGTCCCATTCACACACGTCATCAAAACAGTTCGGACACGCGATTTTTTGTCGTTTAACAGTAAAATAATTATCTCTTGTATTCAATTAGTGCGGTGAGAAAATGACATGTCTATCGGTGGATGGACCAACCTATCATTATCATTATGATACGGCGACGGATGTAGAGTGTGACTAGATGTGGCATGGAGATCAAGCGAGTGAATGTTCGAGAGTGAAGAAAATGTGGGCTTTATTGTAATTTGTTTTATAGTGTAATGGGATGTATGTTGAATGAAATTAACGAATGAACAATGTGTCAATATAAAAAAAATACGATCTAAAAAATAAAAAGACGTACCCTGTATACAAAAAATACAAAATACAAAAATGTTTTCTTCAAGAAATGATATGGGACTTAAACATAACTGGTGAAATGTAGGTGTATAACCCTTCGGGGAATACATTTTCAGGTAATTTGACTCCAAGATTCATAGACGCATATATCGATCTTAAAAATGGTAAAAGAACACATCGTGAGGAAAGCGACATGTTCTAGAACCAAAAAAATCGAAGACATGTGACATATATCAACCCGCACTGGTCCCGCGTGGTTGATTACGGTCCACTTCCTCTCACCGGGAGGAGGCCTGTGTCCGATCAGTGGGAACATTATAGGCGGATTGTGTGTACATCGAGCTTAAGCGAGTATGTATTTAATATATCAAATAGTGACTATGCTGTTTCTACTTCTGTTACTTTAATTCTATACATAGCTTCGCCCGATGCGTGTGACCTACTCAAGTCAATAGTGCTTTAGGCATATAGACAGGCTTATTATCCAATTTAACAGCCGTTGTCTGGTGGTGTCAAACGGCATTTCACGGTGCTTCAAATTGATTGTATGCCAAAGGCTCTTGCCAAAGCTTCTTGGAATGAACAGCTTCTAGGATTCTGATCACACAGTATTGTTTTTTCTTTAATGTATATTTAAAACTGGATTACATACCGAATAACGATTCCCGAGGCCCCTACGTGCGGTAGACTTAAGCTTTCTAAAGTTAACATTAGGTCAATTCTTCCAAAAACCTAAGAGAAGTATTTGAAACTAGGCCGCAAGCCCGCAAATAATCGGCAATAATTTATTCATCATCACTAGTGTTAAATAAAAAAAAAACAGTCTACAGTTAACTGCGCTTCAAAATTCTAAAAAAAAGAAAAAATATTTATACCGCTCAAACAAAAAAAAATGGCATAAAATATAGGTACACAAACAAAGTAACCAAAAGTCCAAATCTCTGTGTCTACACCTTCCACAACTCTAGTTCCTCGTGAATACCCACCTGGTGCGATGCCATTGAACCTGCCAGTGGCCGTAGTACCGACGACACCCGTGCCAAAAAACTTGATATATACGCGAGTACGTACGACCCGGTATTAATTGTGGCAACATTCTTCATTTAGAGTATTATGCGTCGTGAAGCTATGTGAGATTTGATGATTGTAGTGAATTTGGAGATTAATTGCAGCTTTTGCATTTTGGTGTAGTTTAGAAGTAGATTAATGGTCGTGGAAGCAGAAGATATGTCTGCTCTCGAAATAAATTGGCATAAATAAGCGCACGACAATGATGATGATGATGAAGATTAGAAGTTGGTTAATGATTGTAATGTGAAGAATATAGTAGCTGTTCTACTAATTGAAACCTTTAAATAATGCTTTTGAACTTCAACCGAGTCTTGCCAAGTATGTTTTGCTTTGAAGATTTATAATGTTAGAAATTAGACAAAGTTTAGTCAATCGGTACTAACAACCCACATGCCGTGCCTAGTGTATCAGGCAGATAACAATACTCCATTCATTCTTCTAGAAGATAATTTTAGGTGTGTCAAAATGTATAGAATTCAATGACGTCACCGAACACGTAGAATTAACAGCTGCTCGCAGGTGGCCGAGGTGATAACTTGATTTTGCGCGACTTGCGCATACACAGAGTAAATCCATTAGACATATAACAGAAGTACCACTACACCTATGAGTGATCTATTAAACTTTCGGCTATACAGGGTGGATTTTTGAGTAAAGGCAAGATCCTTAACTGTTGTAGTTACAGGAAAACGGTCTTAGGAGTGTCCTTAACTTTTTGAGACATTTTGCATTAACAGATTATGAAAAAAAAAATAATGGGCAATTTTTTCTCAATTTTTTTTTCTTCTACCAATCGATGTTGTTTCTTATAAGGATCGGAAAACTTCATTGAACGAACAGAGCGTTTGAGTACTAGAAAAGTCGGAAATCGCAAAAACTTTCCCACACCTTTCATAAAAAAATGAAACTCCGACTTATTAAGTATATGACAAAGAAAACAAAAGACGAAGCGAATGTAATTGCCGATCGAGACTTGAATGAATTAACCTTACAACGAGCAGTGTCCATTCATGCGTAAATCGGGAAGTTTGACTGCAACAAATCAATTAACTAGGCTTGTCGTAATCTCTTGTAAGCTAAGTCTCTCCCAAGTTAAGCGTTTACACCTTTCGCATCAATTTCCTTCAGCTCTTTGAGTACTTTTCTCTGTTTGTCGTTATATCCAGTTAAGCGTCGTTGCATGCTACGTTTGCAAACTGTGATTTCCACTTATGGAAGGTCATTGGTGTGATTGCGTAGCCATTGCTACTGTTAGTGAACAGTAGCAATGGTTATCTTTTTGACAGTTCAACAACATTCATTGCGTTATTTACTTTGTGTAGCAGACAAACATTTTCGGATATATGAAACCAAGAGACTAGCAATATCTTTCAAAATTATTCAGATTATGAATAATTTTGAAAGATAATTATTTTTTTTTGTGTGTAGCGCAGTTAGGGTGCTGTTCGCAGTTGGTTAACGTTAAAGTTGTCAAAAACTAAAAGGCTCGTTTTGAGATTGACAGTTCTAGTAGTTAATAAAGAGCAAATTCGCAAAACACGTATTCGTTTGTATGAAACTGACAGGTGTCAAGAACGCATTTGCAAATGTAAAAACGGGCCTTTTATTTTTTGACTACGTGTTCGACAGACTGAAACAGAGGACAGAGACTTGTTTAGCCTACTGAATATAATAACACACATAGCGGCACGCGGACACCTGTGTATTGTAAACGGGTAGACAGAAGTGTTTTGTATACTCACATTTCGCCAGTTATGTAATGGAGGGGCACTCCTGTTGCTACTAGTTCAGACTAGTCTGCTACTAAGAATTACAACCCGGCCGACAAGAGAATGCGTTCTCGACACCTGTCAATTTCATACAAACGAATACGTTTTTGGCTAAACGTAGTCATAGTTATTTTTACTGATAGCCTACCACTGCTGAGCAAAGGCTTCTCCCTATGACTTTCAGCTCTTTCGATTCAGGGTTAAAGTGGACAACGGAAAATAATGGAACTTCTGAATTTATCTACTTGTGTCCACATCATCTCTCAGTTGTTGCTATGCCGCCGAATGGGCGTTTATTTCCGTTTATTATAAATCATTAGATGTTAGATGTGCCGCATTAGAGGCTCAGCTTCTCAAAACTGGTTTTAATTTATAATAAAACCTTAAAAAGAAGGTAAGCACTATGACCCGTTGTGTTTGCATGAAATTCAAGGATTGAATGATGCGACTGAATCTAGACTGTTCTAGTAGAAGATGTAGTCTATAGTATAGGTTTGCAATTATGCATGTGTGGTTTTAGAGCAAAATGAAAATGTTTCGAGTGTAATCAGCAGTTGTAAGTAGCAGCTGTACTGCAGCTAGCCTATAGCTCTAAACTTTGTTATCTGAATGGTTGGTGAAGTACGATGACCGTTTTTAGGGTGCCAACGGAACCTTATTACTAAGCCTTCATTGTCCGTCCGCCTGACTGTTACCCGGCTGTATCTCCTGAACCGTAAAAAGTAGACAGTTGAAATTTTCACAGAGTGTGTATTTCTATTGCCGCTATAACAGTATAAATAAAAATAAAATAATGTTAAAAATTAAAGGGGACCCCATACAAGAAACGTGTTTAAAAAAAAAAAAGTTAAATGTTGTACGGTGGTACAGAACCCTTCATGTGCGAGTCTCACTCGCAATTGGACGGTTCTTTCATCTAAGTATGTACAAACGAATCGTGTGAACCGAGATTTTCTTCTAACCGACCGCAGCCAGAAAACCACGTAAGAAAGCAAAAAAGTACTTTTATTTTCATTCATTTTCGTGATGAATGGAAACTAACTATGGATATAAAAGTTCTACTCTATACGCCGTATAATTTCTTTACCATATCTATAAAACAATCTTTGTAAGAGAGAAAATAAAATATTATGTTATGATGTTTTCTTAACAATCTCTTGTTCCGGAAGAAATTCGCATGCCTCGCATTCCGAGGGCCAGGCAGTAGACAGGTCGTATTAAAAACCTTATTTAATCGTGACTCATGTGCATAAATCGCTTTCTTTTCGCATCTGCCTACTTCTTAACGTGTTTTTCACAACTTCATTCGGGTTTGAGAGTATTTTGATTGTTTATTTTTAATTATCTTTACCTTTGGGGCGTTGTCATATGCTTAGTTATTCGTGAGATAATTTTCGCAATGTTTCTTTGTACAGTCATCAAAAGAGATAAGTAACCAGGGTCATCGGATATAGTTGAAGTTTAGTAAGGAACCGATAAATGTTTTCGAATGAAATTTAATTTGAGAAAAGAACTGTTTGTTTTCTATTAATAAAATAAAAAATCGAAAATATCCATCGGTTTCTATATCCGACGGCTGGTTGCTTACCTAAGCAACCAGCCGTCGGATATAGAAACCGTTACACTAAGTACGGACACCAAAGGAGATACCTATCTCTTATGGTGTCCGTACTTAGTTGGTTGACTACCGCATCACAAGCTGTACATGTTACTATAATAGTAATGACTCATACATTTTAAACTGTGAAAATGTGGGCGTAATAAATGTGATTCTCACTAAGTAGTCTACGCACTACCATTGGTCATTGTTCCTATCTAATTTGCAAAGTGACCAATGCCCGTTGAACAGCTATTCCAATGAAGTTAATTTGTTTTTTCTCGTCGAAGTTTTTTTGTCAATCCAACTCTAAATTAAAGCAAAGTGCGACTACAAAATCACTAAAGAATCATGACAGCATCCTTGGCTATCGTTGCGGGTCGTCAAAAGCCCGAAAATTTGACAACCAGTCTCACCAAGGGTATCGTATGACCCAGTAACTGGGCCGTGGAGGTCAGATAGGCAGTCGCTTCATGTAAACTACTGGTATTCAGCTGCACCCGGTTAGACTGGAAGTCGACTCCAACATAGTTGAGGTAAGGCTAGCATCGTCACTTTTAAGTACACACTTAAAAGCTCTTCATTTAACCACCTAACATAAGCTCTTAAACAGTCATGACACTGCAAAGAATGCGTAGTAACTACCAAATACTTGGGATGTTCGACCCAACCCAAGGCAAAGTGAATGACACAAGTCTTTCTCATATATGCTAATAGACACGAGTAATGTTGACGGTGAAAGTGGCCCCACTGTTGATTAGGAACTTTTTTTTAGAAACGTTTTTATACAGAGGACAATTATCGCTTGTGTGAACGGGGAGTAGAATGTCGGACCTTCGGAGTTAGTGAATGGTGAAGTTAGTTGATTGGGTTTTCACGTATTGTATTGGACGGCTGAGCTGTTTTGTTATTAAACGTTTTCGAAGCACAATACTCTTGCTCTTGATATCTACGTTAAATAAACTCCATAGCTATACAAGTCAACGTATTGTAGTTCTTTGGAAGGTTAGATGCTAAAACAAAGGGATGGGAATCAGATTCTATTGCGATAGATAGATTCCATTCCGTTTCCTTGTTATCAAGGCAGTTGAAATTTTCTTGAAGTTGTGTTTGTGCTCTGAATGGAATACCTCGACTTTCGACTGATTATTAATGAATTACTTTATTTACCACTATTATAGAATAGAATACTCTTTATTATGTTCACCATATAAATTACAGACATAAATATAGAAATTTTACAAAGGGTGACACAATGGGCGGTCTTATCGATAAGAGCGATCTTTTAAAGACAACCTTTGGCCAACCTACTATATTGGTTGTATTGGATTGAATAGGTATAAAACATCTGTTTGTAAAGATTCTTTCATGTATAGTTGTTTGGACGCTCAAATAATTAGTTACAGATTCATTTTGACCCATCTACACGCACTCCTACTAATTGAGATTTCTGTAATACTGTGGGTTCGTTTAATTATTCTACGGCATCAGAATCCTAATACAGTTCTCAGCACAGTCACCAGGAGTGCTTGAACTCACGACCTTTCTAAGCCAGTTAACGATGCCCGTTAAGCCATGCCCTGTCACGAATAGGGCTTAATGTAAAAGCATTCATTATATAAAAGGATCGTTCAAAACGTACCTTCAGGTAAACGTTAAGTACCTAAATCATTTGAATAGCTTGATAAACAATACTCCAAGATTTTCTTCAAGCCATTTTCTCCATTAAACTCCTCCCTGAGTAATGCAAAACAATAAAAAGGAAAATCAACTTATCATTAATTGTCTTCGTATAATCTTTTAAATACACGCACAACATACATATTATATTATAAACTCGCGCCTTCTTCACATGGGGGTAGGCAAAAGCTACGGGCCGCCACCTGCTATGATTCTTACTCAAAAAGCTTAATAAAAAAGCATTAATTGATATAAAAGGATCGTTTAAAACGTTCCTTCAAATTAACAAAATGAGTAAAGTCAAAGTTTTTGTTTATTTAACAAATTTATAAAGAATAGGTGTTGTAAATAGAATAGGTACAGATATCTATGTTTTGCCGTTAACAACTGCGTACAAATATCTGCGTACAAATATCAAGTAGCCTACCTATTTGATATTTGTACGCAGTTAACGAAACGCAATACGCATACGAAAATAAAATAAATTTTTGTTAAAAATTTAATGACAAGTTATCAGAGCTAGACTTAATAATCATTATTAGTAATTTTAAAGACTTGATATACGATATAGCAGGAGACTCCTAAAGCAATTTTCCCCCATTAAACTCTTCCCTGACTAATGCAAAACGATAAAAATGAAAAATCAACTAATCATTACCTGTCTTGGCATAACCTTTTGAACCTTCTATTAAGTGAACGAAGTAACGTACACTGCCTTTGCGTATACCATCGCATCGCTAAGCTGTCAACTGCTATCTCGCAAACTTACAATTTGCGTCGGAATTACAGTAAAATAAAGGGAATTAAACGGTAAAATTGTTTTTGTAATAACTTAGACGTTGGGACAGGAAATGGTTAGAGGGATGAGAGATTTGATTAGCGGTACTTTTGAGTGGGTATAAATTGCTTTGCAATTAATGTGCTTAATCATGTTTTCATTCAGTTACCGTTTAGCGTATTTATTATAATGTCTTTCGTATTGCACGCTGTGCTTTCGCGAACATCCCTAAGATTTAATTATAATTGTGACTGTGTGACTTGTAGGGCAATTCCGTTAAGTTAGTCGATTTATCTGTCGTTTAGTGTAATCCCCCGTAACCAAGCACGTGGGCCCATTGCAGGTTGGTGGATGTCACATGTCTTCGAATGTTTGGTTCTAGGACATGCTGGTTTCCTCAAGCTGTTTTCCTTCACCGTTTTGAGAGCAGAGGTGATGAAATTAAACACACAATAAAGTGTCTGCCTGGGTTCGAACTCGAGGCCTACAACTCGTAGGACAGGGCCGGATACCACTGGGCCACCACTGTCAACTGTCTTTTAGTGAAGCTAGTCAATTATGAATTGGCCAGTATCGATGAATGGCTGGATATGTGGCCCTGGCTATTCAGTTATCAAATTAAGTGGTGTTATCGCAATTAGGTAAAAATATCGAAATACAAACATTTTTTTTTGTTTTAATAAAAATCAAAGTTGCGATGTCAGAAAATCGGACACCATCACAAAGCACAGCTTTTCACCGACAGCAAAAATCGCCTACCGGCCAGTGAAACTAAAAGAAACGCGTACCTAATGCTACACTTCTGCCATAATGACAGTCGATACAACAGCTGTGCACTGATTGCTGTATATTTTCTATACGATACGACGCATCATTAATGTAATAGTGTGCACGCGTCCGCTTGTGAACTAGTGATGTGACGTTACGATTTCATTAGTCGATTCTTTTGTGTTTTATGAGGACGTGGTTTTTTTTAAACTATACTTTTATTTTTTTATGATTACAGCAATATTCTAGGTATTATAAAATAACTACTCAATAAAACTTTGCATTCTTGTAACTGTTCTTCTCAGTCAGATAAAAAAGGAATGAAAGCACTAAAATTCGAGAAAATCTTTTTTATAATCTTTTTGTTTTTACTACCCAATTGTAACGGAAATGTAACATTCTGTGTAAAATCTCTACAACACCACACAAAGCACTGCTACATATTCTACCGCAAGCAACTGAGTGAGACAATCAGGTTACTCAAACAGGTATCTTCTATACAAGCACGTCATTACAGTAATGGTCTGCACGCGACGATGCTGCGTCTAATCACGGTCTAACATTAATAGTGACAATTTAATTTGTCAATAACGAGTAGACTTCGATATAGATTTACTTATAAGATTAATGATGCAATTTTGTTTTAATAAAGGTTTGTTTTTGTATGGCCTGGATACCCAGGCCATACAAAAACAAACCAGCCTAGCGATGATTTTCTAAGTAAAACTATTTCAGTCTGATTGTTTATAAGTAAATACAAGGTCACGATATAATTTAAATAAGTAATTTAATTATCCATCATCTTGTTACCATTTATCACCTTGTTAAAAACATGCTATCTGATATTTTCATAGTTAGTTTCTCTAACACTAAAACAACAGATATTTTACACTAAATATCAGAATATTAAAAAATATCGATATCATGAAAAACTAAAAAAAAAAATGATATACTTTTTCACAATGTCACCAAGCCCATCACTAGTGATTTGTGCGTGCCTTCGTCGCGTGTGCAACGACTACTCGTACCAACTACTGAACATTAGAGAATAATAGAAAAACAAATTGAATTAACGAGATTTTCTCGTACCACATAGAAATGATGTCGACCGCAACGTGTATTGTTATTATGGTAATTTTATATGTCACGTCAAGGTGTTCGATGTTTGATGTTCAAAAGGGTGACTGTTACACTTGTCTGCGGTTTGACTGCTGTGACATCATTCGAAGATCTTTGATAGTCGTTATGTGTACTGAGACGCCCGCAAGTCTGACAACCAGTCATGTCACTTACCGTTAAAATGTTCGTGTCTACACAGTAAGACAGTGGTCAGGGCTGTTTATACCGCCCCTACATAATATGTTTTCTAAAACCTTTTTTGTGTTTAGGTGTATTAAAACTATTAGAAGCAAAAGACCTAACGGGGGTATTAATCGTGGTATTCATGCCATTATATTGTGTATTTGATAATCTCCTGTAGACTGGTATTAACGTGTACCTTACCAGGACGTAGGTATCGTGCTTTTAGAAATAAGACTGTGAATTGTGTCAGCCTATGTTACATTTCTACATTAATTATGTATATCTGTAATTTTTATGCTGTACGTAATAAAGAGCATTTTATCTATCTATCTATCTACCCAGTAACGGGGTTATGGAGTTTGGAATCCGAACTCCACAATGTCTATCCGAACTTCGCCCAAAGATACTAAATTCTTTTAAATTTCGTGTGCCTTCAAGGATTCCTCGTAAGCCAATTACGCCACTCTGTCCACCGCTCCGACGAACAGTCTTGGGTGCTAGTTCCCCTGTCGCGAGGTTAAGCAAGATAATTAATGAATGTAGCGATCTAATCGACTTGCACTTTGACTCACTATACTGTTTAAAAGCGAAGACTTTGAAAAACCTAGATAAGGACTCATTTACCTTTTCTCTTTTTCTTCTTTGTTCTCTGTTTCACGATCTAAATTACATGTAACAATTTGGACACTAATGGATGATATAAATTAGGGTAGTTTTCTTTTAATTTTTTTCTCTATCGTACGTACAACTTTCGTTTTGCATGCTGAGTTTACCTATAAGTGATTGTACACTATTGTTTATCTGGTTTTGCTTGTTTTTTATGCCCATAACTGGTGTAAACAATCGTTGGTAGACCAATAAATAAATAAACTTCGGATAGGTAATCGCTGCATGAAAAATACTAGTATCCTGCTGCATCCGGTTGGTCTAATAGCCAAGCCCATATAGATGGAAAAAGGCTAGGCAGATGCTGATGGCTCTTGTGACATCATGTGATATCAATTATGATTCCATATTCTCGTATCAGCACGAGTTTATAATATTAACAGATAGCTAAAGCAACAAGTTTGGTAGCAGGGCAGCTCAGTGTACGCCAGACGTCTGAAATGAGCATAGTCATTCTTGGATTCTTGATTCGAAAGGGAACTCACTGATAAATGATGAACTTCATGATCATTCCAAAAAAATATAAAAGCAGACAGAGCCATAGGCACAACTAGTTTATAATTACGATAATCCATCTACAAACGAAATTCCGATATTGAAAAACTCTCGTTAAATCTAAGCAACATTAGAACTGACCCTTTTAACATTAATCATACTTTATCCTTTCTAAAAAATAATAGGGATTCCTCTATGATATCTCATCCCATTATCCTAAAGCCACGTGCACATAATATCATGATATTGTTCTTGACGTATCAAGTTACGATTCGATTAGGAATGAAATTGAAATAACAATAAAATGTTATTGGATACTTATTGAATTTGTTTTATGTTCACATTGATCTACTATTTTATGGGATGAATATAGTCAATAATTTTGCAACTAGGTACAGACAGGTGTGCTTCTTACACAGAAAATTATAGGTACGTTATAAGGCTTTAGCAGCGTTTTACTATCACAACCATTAAATTAAAATTAGGATTGCACTTATATCCGGCAATGCTGCAGCAGACATATTGCTACCTTGTGAGTGTTCGTTTATGTCTGTGCTTGTTATCCTGTCTGTATCCTTGTATGTATCGGTTTCTATATGAGTCTTCTCACATAAATTAAACTTATTTTATTTATTAACTTGGTCACGTAACCTGAATTTCATAAAAAAATAAACTTTTCTTGTTCCAACAGATCTTTAGAGGAAAGTGCATGCCACGATTCTTTTTCTTTGTCGTGTCGATGAATCCATTTATACCTTTATTTTAAACAAACTTCTGGCCGCGACTTCGTCTGCGCGAAATTTCGGCCGACTCACCGCGTCGCATCCCATCGCCCGCCCGCGTTTTTACTTAGTTTTTGCCTAGCGTTCTTTTTGCCTTTTTTATCTTTTTATTCGCCTCTAAGGGTCGCAGAGTGAAGTTAAATAGTCTACAACTTGCTTCAAGAATTAGGCTATAAAATCCAAAAATAATTTTTCAAATCCGACTTTTACCAGTCAGTTCCAGAGATTAGCGCGTTCAAATAAACAAGAAAATATCTTTAGATTTATTTGTATATAGTATAGATAGATAGAGAAGTTTCGTTGGATTTCGGTCACTTCAACAGCGACAGCGTTAGCCTCGTAAAGATCTTCCATAGTGCAGTTGTGTTGTCTGTGATATGGCTCCACAGTTGCACTGTGGCTCATCGGTATGCCACGATGAACACTCAGATCAGCTAATTAGTAAGTTTGGAAATGGGCCTCACTTCCAAGACTTTCTTTAAGCAGTCGTAATCGTAGAGGTTACTAAACGCAAAAATATACAGTACAGATAGAACATACAACGTACAATATTCTACCCAATCCTCCTGCCCATAAAAGACGTCCTCATTTCGCTCCATACTTTAACTACATCCTTTATTTCACCCGCCCTTTTTAAATCCAGAAACCCATGTTCAACCTGTAGCATGTCTGCACGCACCTTTACAACAGACGCATTAGTACGCACCTCAAAGGATGCAGCGATTATAACACGGAGGTATTATTACCGGTGCGTATCGGCGGAGATCATATTATTTTCTCTAACGCGCTTAATGTGTTCTGACGATGGACGATTTCGACTAACGAGTGCGTTGGTTATTAGTATGAATTGAGCTTATTATTTAGATCTTGTTAGGTTTGAGTCGGCTTCATGTTTTGCTGTTTATGAATGAGGATCTTTGATAGCTGTCTTTCAATGTGTGCTCGATATGGCTTTGTTTTTAGACTGTTTCAGACAAAGTTTTATCAAAATGTTCTTTATGATCAAGTTTTTAAGCACACTTTGTTGTTTTCTTATGTTCCTTATATTAGACACTGGCTTCTACCGCATGAAATATAATTATATATAAATTATTATTATATTATAAATTATTTATGTAAATAAACACTTTTTCATTTTTTTTTAAATTTCATCCTGTAACTCTCGGCAATACACTTCTACTATTTATTCTGTGGCTTCCCATTAGTGAAAGAATTTTCGGAATTGGATCAGTAGTCCCGAAGATTACTCCCCTATATATAAATTAACAAACTTTATCGCTTTATAATATTTGTATATATTTTCCAAAATCTATGATTATGAACGCAGTTTCATACAATAACCAAACAGGTTAGTGTACCTAAAGTTATTCATATATTCCAAGACACGTGCGTTTATGCATATTAAGACACGTGCTGTCACTATAACTAATAATGATGCAAATAATTCTGACTGCATTTTATTTATAGAGTAGACTTCAGTAGACCATGCACTGTGTTTATAAGGCTTACTGTAATATAGGCATTAGAGCTGAAGGCCAATTCTCGTAATTAAAAACGTTCAATCTAGTCACAGTCTCATTTCGGCGACAAACCAATGTCAAAAACTTGCCAAAAATGTAGGGAAATTAGAGGTATTTTTGACAGATTGAGACTTAGATGTGACTGTGAACGTTCTTAAAATTACGAGAGTTGCCCCTCAGGGCAAAACAAAAGTGTACGCTATGAATGGTCTAATTTATTGAAGAAAGACCAAAAGTAGTAAATTGAAGTAGGTAAATTTTTTGAATGAACAGATACGAAGGATACCCAAAGGATGCTTTTATATTTTGGCTCAAAAAATCAAATATCATCTATTCAAATTAGGCAGAGAATCCTCACCTTTTGAACGTCAAAATTACAAAACACAGTCCCCCAAAACGCTCGCCCTTCACCACTTCCTAGTGCTTTCTCTGCATATACATAAAGTGACGATAACCGCGTGGTCGATTACGGCCTACTCCCTCTCACAGAGAGGAGGCCTGTGTCCCAGCAGTGGGAAGATTATAGACTGATTATCATTGAGACGATAACTAATAAAATATAATAGAAGAAGAATAGTCACCACAGGTCAATAATAGGGAATTTGAATATATTATTCCTCTTCAATGTATCCTGTATTTTAACACCGGTAAATGAAGATAAATAGACTAATCTTTATAGTACTATAAGCTATAAGGTTAACCTTATTACCATGAGACCACACAATCATTATAAATACAGCTAATGGTAGCAAAAATAAATTCGTACTCAAGATTCACGATAATATTTACGAAGCTACTATAGACATGATACGCGTTGTTCCACTTTCTTACAAGTAGCTCGTCTTAACGCAATTAAAGATTAGACAGTAACTGCCAGTAATTTCATTATTATCTGGGTACGACTCTTTGATTGCTGTTTATCGAGTGCGCGTGTAATTATTGGGGTGTTAAGCTTGATGATTCGAGATTGAAGCTGTTGTTCATTTGAATCGGACGTGCGTGGAATTGGAATGGTTGGAATTCCGAAGTTTGGCTCTGAGTATGAATTAGAAGAGAATGATGGAGGATAATAAAATATTTTATAACATAACATAACTTCACGCTTGGAATACGAAATGAGGGTGTACCTGTAGTACACATCTACATTTCGCCAGTTATGATTATTTTTTTCTTTTTTTTATTTAAACTTTGCCCCACACTAGGAATTACTCCTGTATCGTGGGTGCGTTTACAAACATTTAAACTCACATACACAAACAGCCAGACCCGGAACAACTACCTGCAGGCAATACAAATATTTGTTCCGTGCGGGAATCGAACCTGCGACACGCAGTGCAGCAGTCGATCGCTCAGCCACTGCGCCAACCGTGTCATCGATTAAGTCCAATGTAATGGGGGTCGAGCCTATTGCCATCAACGGAGCACTAATCCAGACTCCGGGAAGCTACTGAAAAATTCCTGATGAAAAAAAAACAATAAAAGTTTGCCCAACCTGGGAATCGAACCCAGGACCTCATGTTCAGCAGTAGCGCTTGCGAACACTATACCAACGAGACAGACTAACATATTTATCTGATTCATGTATTCATACAACAGAGGGGCAATTCTCGTAATTTTAAGAACGTTCACAGTCTGATCTCAGTCTCAATCTGTCAGAGATACCTCTAATTTCCTTACATTTTGACAAGTTTTTGACATTTGTTTGTCGCTGAGATGAGACTGCGACTAGATTTTGAACGTTTAAAATTACGAGAATTGGCCTTTTGATAACGTGGCTGTATAAAATACGGAAACGCATTATTATATCTATCTGTACTATGGTATGAAGTAAAACCCTCTATCTTTGTATATCGTTGTTTGTCGATGTCATTCGTTAATGGAAATTAAATTTCACTTTATTCGCTTATTGACGTCCAAAGAAAATTTAGAAAAAAATATTCTGAAGTTAATATTAATAAGAACTCTATCGTGACTTTCACTAATATGAAAATAGTATCTACTCGTATATCCGCAAAAGCATAAATTATAAACCATCGAGACAGCGTTCAATTAATAATTTCATTGACGTTTACAGCTGGAGAAATTCATAGAAATATAAATCAGAGACTGATTTAAATGATGCTCTTGAGGCTTTGACGTTGGCTTGGCACTTCATGAGAAATGTTATATATAATTTATTGATTGAAATACAAAAATAAATACTTGTGTTAGTAAACGTTTTCACACGTGGCATAATAAAGTAATGCATCGGCACCAAAAATCAAATAAAAAACACGCTTGACGAATTTTGAAAAAGGCTTTAGTACGCAAAAATGTAAATTACAACGTACTCCAAAATGTAAATCCTGTTGTCTCTTTCGTTCTTATGCATTTCTGTATTTGTCTGTCTCGTTTCGCGAATTCCTTGTTGACGCGTGGGAACGTAATGCGCCCGCGCCGTTCCAGGAACGTGCGCTCGCGATTCATCAAATCGTTTTTGTACATAGATTAGTCAATGAAAGCGTATGTGCAGATGAGATTTATTAATTAATTTTCTTTGAGATGTACGATGTTACAGCACGAATAAATAATACAAGCAAAAACTTATATTACCTTCACGCACGATAATAATCTATAGGAGAAAATTGTAATTATTAAAATATAAAACTATTAAAAACTGCAAAACATAATAATAACATGCAATAAATGAAAGTGAATTCTTGGATTCAACTAAAAATATTTACATAAATAGAGATCCGTTTATTCTGATTAACGTCGTTTTTGTTACCTGCTTCTGAGTTATATTCAAGAATTCTTTTAAATATCGCTTTTATTCATTCTCACATGTCCTGTCTTCTTCCAACTCTTTGGCATCCGTCACCGTGCGCCAAGTTGCCAATCATCCAATTTTGGCGTAAACCCACCGTACAAAAATTGTTCTTTGCCCATTTATTATGTTTACCCTGCTCTCTTTCGCGGAAACTTCTCGTTACAAGTCCGCGGCTCGTTGGGAACTGTTCAGGAAATACAAACTTACATTTACTTCTCCAAAATTATTTGTTGAACAAAAATCAGTCTTGCATCAACGTCTTAAGGTGAACGAGGACGGCCGTTGGTGGCAATGGGAGCTGGTATCTATGAAAGGAATAATTATTCTCTTTTTACATAAAGATTTTAATTGATGTTGACGGAAAATTCAATGTTATTGTTTTGTTTTGTCATGAGATGATCATTGATTGTGTTGCTGAGAAATATTATTTGAATTGATTGATTGGAAATATTGTTTGAATTGAATCGATAGAGTTATTATTTGTACAATTGTGCAGTTAATTTGCTATGTGACATGTTTTTGCAATCGATTATTAGCTTTGATTACTATTTTGTTATGTACACGGAACACAAACCACACTTTGTTCATTCACAACAAGCTCATTGATTTGTTTGTATTTAATGCTTTTATGATTTATTTACATTCATTCATTAAGGTTTATGAAACATTTTACAGATGCTTCGATGCTGAGGCATTTATTTCTCGTTTATAGAATAATTTGCCTTAAACTATTCTGTTTCTGCTATTGATTTGAGGGTTCCATCGCAGTATTGTTAAAAAAGTCCCACATTTTACTCAAAATGCCATTCGTTCACAGACGCGGGCGCGAGCGGGCGAGTTATGGCCGATGGAGCGGCCCGATGGCATGCCAGTCATACAATCACTAGAGGTTATGTGCGGGAAGGATCACATGGACGTCCATCTCACGTTCTCTCACCCCTTCGAAGGCATTGTCTCGTCAAAAGGTATGTATTGTTTGTCAGTTTCGGTCACGAAGCTGTATTTCTTCTTTATAGTAAACAATAAAAATAAGTAATAAAATTGAATTAGAGTTGCTTTAACCGATTAATGGATAAATCAAATGAGGAAGAACATCAAATTTTCTCATATATTATGTAGCAAACGAAGTAGAAATAGTATCTCACACAACTGAAGCAAATCCAAACACTGCAGACTTCATAAACATCAAGATCACCCAAAACAAATTGGACCCCAAAACAAGTACATCGTATCATCCCATCAAAGTCCATAAAAATAATGAAGACATACCTGCACTATAAACCACCAATAAGACCAAACACCACAAAATAGCCACAGACTACATACACGAGGAAAATGTTAGAAACCGGTGTATTCAGACCGCCACTAATTGTTGCGGTAATTGCTAAGGTTTCACTCACAATTATGACGGATACATACTTAGTGCATTATTAATAACGCACGCTCCAGTTGCTGAGCTTTTAGTACGTTATACTGTTACATACTGTACTTGGATTTTGTTTAATTCAATTTATTGTAACGTAGTAATTTGTAATGATATGAGTAGTTTTTTTGATAACATATTTTGGGAGGCTAATTTGTTCGTTTTGCGCGATAGTGAGGAGCGGTAAATTGTTGTTGTTGGTACTGTATTTAAGGTTAAAGTAAACAATACTAATAATGTTGAAAATGAAAAAGAACTTGATTTTGAAAATAAAACGGAAGAAATAGTTGCCAGTATTGGAGTAACTGAACCTGAGAATATCACTTCTGATTTTCTTTTATTGCAAGATTAAAACGAGTAAAAATGTTGTAAAACACGATATGGACAGCTAAAGCTTCCGTTACGCAAAGTTCGTCTTACTCTATGATAAAAATAACAGTGAAATTACAACTGACAACATGTCTAGATCTCTACATAGATGTCTGCACACATACTTTAGTCTATTTATTTGTTTTTACATGTTTTCTTGTGACTGTACTGTCCATAGTCATTACTTTAGTAGTCAAGTCTTACGCATGTTCGGATTCTTTAGAAACGATAACTACGTTTGGAATTTTATCGTCGTAAAGTTGTCCTCTGGGCCCAATATTGATTCCATTATTTTTTGAACTCGTCTAGAAACACAATGCCCACTAAATTCTTCTAAGCCAAAAACACGTCACGAATAGCTTTAATATAGATAAAAGGTACCGGTCATGAATAAAATATTACCCTCAGTACCTTCCATCTGTTACAACAAACGACTGCGTTTCGCACTTTCATGACGAATTTTAACAACAATAGCATTAGCATTCCTCGGCAATGGTGTCAAAACGTGGGGGTCTGCTATCTACTTCTTTTAGTTATTGAAAGAAATGATTTCACCTTTTATGAGTATTAACTTTTCGTCCGTAGGTAAGTACTTCTGTTAGTGGAGCATAATTTAATGAAACTTCATCATCATCACCGTCTTGAACTTTAACATTATATTCATTATTATTAGTCATATCATTCGATTGTTGTTCAAAAACTTTATCCATAGTTTTACACGTTGATCTATCATTCAATTCTGTTACATTATCAATCGATTCAATTTAATTACGACTCGCTTCTACACGATACTTGAATCGATTGTCCGCGTGTCCATTCTAGTCCTATAAGCTGACTATAAACCGTATCACAGCACTTTATTGCGAGCCCATTAGCACTGTTTATCTTGCTAACGATATTGCAATTAATGTAGCTAAGGTGTGCGCAAGCACATAATTAGCAATTAACATAAACTGAGCCTTAAATTGCAGTATTCCGCTTTCTATTTGCTTGTGAAAATAGACGTAAGGTACACAAGGTGTTTTTAATTTTGACGAAACTGGAAACAATCCTACTA
Source organism: Apamea epomidion (assembly GCA_947507525.1). NCBI lineage: Eukaryota > Metazoa > Arthropoda > Insecta > Lepidoptera > Noctuidae > Apamea > Apamea epomidion. The sequence goes on along the minus strand of OX382238.1, from coordinate 6,018,303 downwards.
TTAAAGGTTCTATTGTGGAATCTTTGGTGCATGATCTCAACATTTACAATTATTGGAATTGTGAGATTATAAACAAGATAATTGGCAGCTGTATTTGTAAACTAATCGCGGACATGGTTATTTATGTCAAAAAATACTGTTTCCAGTTTCAGTAAAACCTTAATAGTCCTATTGGATAGCTTCATGTGGAGTAATTGTAGATATCACGATATCACCTATTTAGTATTATACAAACGTAAGGCATGGCATCCCTTTCTCGTTCTTTTTATTTTCTGCAGGCACACTTTGCAAATCATCATATTCAAGTCTTTCCAACTCTACAGAAATTTCAAACTGTTTCTTAAATACATGTTTTTATCACACATAATTATTTTTGACATTAATTTTGACATGTTCCTAGGTCAACACGGTGACCCGCGATGTGTCTACGTGCCGCCATCAACGGGACAGACGTACTTCTCATTTCGGATCGCATACGCCAAGTGTGGCACTAAACCAGGTAATTATACAATTAGCTATTAATTATAATAAGGGGTATTCTTGTTCTATTGAAATGATTAATCAGTTAAGACAACTGATTAATCATTTGTATTACGAATCTTAGTAAAGAAAAATATGTACTACCCGACTTCGTTAAACCCCAGGAACATTTGCCTCCCGGGCGTGATCTGCAGTGGCCTATATGGAAAGCTCTCAATTAATTGCGTACCTAAGTAGCGGCCTTCATGGGTATGCAATATAGTAGATACAATTTGTCGCAGTGCAGTATTACTGACCCATTCAACACCCAGTGCAGGTGCGGTGCCTCCAATCAGACCATGCCCCTCATTCAACACCGAGTGCAAGTGTGGTGCCTCCAATCAGACCATGCCCCCCATTCAACACCGAGTGCAAGTGCGGTCCCTCCAATCAGACCATGCCCCCATTCAACACCCAGTGCAAGTGCGGTCCCTCCAATCAGACCATGCCCCCCATTCAACACCCAGTGCAGGTGCGGTGCCTCCAATCAGACCATGCCCCATTTCCTGGCGTGTCCTAAGTGTCCGTTCACCTGCACCTCGGTTGACCTAAAGAATGCCACTGATGCCGCAATCAACGTGGCCTCCTACTGGGCTCAATATAAAAAAAAACAACACGAAAAAATCTTAGTAAAACATCGAATATTTCAATTAGTAATTGGCAAATATGTATTTTATCGTGGGAAATAAATTTTGAGCAATTGCAATAATTGCTTTTTAATTCACTTATTTTACCATCTTTTTTACCAAGAAACATGCCAAAGTAAATAAAAATATCAAGCTAAGGCAAAATCCACACTGTAAATGTAATTAAGCTTCGTCTCGGTTGGTTTACTATAAATGGACCGTGAGTAGTGGCGTGAAATCAATAAATATATCCGATGCCTAATGATGCGAACTCGAACAATTAGTCGATATAATAAATCGTTTAAACAAATCGATTTATCGTACATCGTTCTGGGATTCTTCATGCTCGGCCTTTGCGTTTTGTTGTTTGTACGTAACGATTTAAGTAGCGCAAACTTGGTATGGAATCTTCAAACGGATCGCAAAATAAATATACGTGATTATTAAAAATTACATTGATTAACAATACCAGCACTTTTACTTTCGCTGAACAAGACCATAAAAATACACACTAAAGAATATCTATCTACAAATAAAGACAGTCGATGAACTGTGTGAACAATTTGTAAATGATAAGAATGAAAGAAAATACGTTGAATGTGTACCAGAAAAAGATTTTGGCAACAAAATAAGAATACTTTCTGCGTATAACGTTAGACTAAAAATAGACAAGGCTTCACCAGGCGAAAGTGAAGAATATTTTGAAGGTTAGGTACATGTTAGTTTTCACGCTGGGTAAATAAGGTTAGTAAATATTGTACGTAAACGCTACACACTTTTTGGTTTATTCGCAACTGTGTCTCAAATTAAAAGTATAATACCTAATAGCCGTTTAAACTAGTCTAGCGGTAATTAAAACCATTTAGAGACTATTTCATTAGTTTTACGTATTGAAAACTTTTATGATCAATTTAAACTTCTCTTCTATGTATTATTTATTTGCATTTTAGATTTATGATCCTATAAATTTTATATGTTACAAAAATGACTGTTTTAACGCATTCATTTTGCTTTCATATGAGCAATGATCTTTTACGTTCAATGCATTAACAGGACTCTGTTTACTTTCTTTTTCAATTAATCTTTTGAACGTTGAAAACTTGAAAGCGATTGCTTAAATTGTTTTGATAACTTTTAAATGTTTATTCACATCTTTATTTTTGTTGAATGATTTCTTTCGAATGGTAGTATTTGTTGAATCATTGACTAAATAACGTCCTACTAATCACTTAATTGCATTGTCATTAGCAAATTTTAATATATACATACGAGTAGGTATGACTAACAGAATTATTGATGGAAACGGCAGGTTTTCTTACGTATGTAAACACACATGACAAACTTCTGCGGATAACGTTGATACTTTTAATGTTACTGAAGCTAATAGTATTATCTCATTTATTCATTTTAAGATAATATTTACAAAATTCAAATAAATAAATAAAGAAACTACAAACTATTAAAATAAAAATATAATATACTAAACTAACTAAAACTATTAAAAAACTAAAATATTGCGTCGAATATTCCTCCGCATCGCTTACCACGTTGTATGGCAATGCTTAGCCTCTGGCCAAGGTAAAAGCCAACCCTTGGGTCACGGGAATTGTCAACCAGCCGTTTAGAGATTTCATTGCACGAGCAATGAGCACTCGGACCCCATGGCCCTAGGGATTCAACCCCAAACGGCTCTCGAAAATATAATTTAGCAAATAGTTGTTGACAGAAACTGGCAGGTTGACTTACGTATGCTCAAACTTCTGCAGATAATGTTGATACTTTCAATGTTACTAAAGCAAATAGTCGTTGACAGAAACTAGGCAGGTTGACTTACGTATGCTCAAACTGCTGCAGAGAATTTTAATACATTTAATGTTACTGAAGCAAATAGGACCAGAAACCATGAAGATGAGGAAGATAAGAAAAAAACAAACAATGTAAGGCTCTTAAATTCCACTACTTTAATAACTAATTGCTTGTTTACACTTGACTGCAAAATCGCGATCCGTCACGCCAATGAAGAGAAACGATTGGTAACTCATTCCTTTAGTAAATCATCTAAAATTGTGATGCGTGGACATTTATGAGCACAAACAACCGTTATAATTATCGTTCAGTCATTTGTGGGGCTTTGTAGAATTGCTGTTATAGGCTTTTTAGGTATGATTGATTCCATATAAGACTTTGCGTGAGGTGGAGATATTTTCCACACAAATCAAAAGTTTTAGGAACGAAAAATTTGATTTGATTATCATCAAAAACTGATGAACCGTATTTTCTAAACATGGAAGACGAGAAGAAAATTAAAAACATCTAAACGTTTGCAGAAGACACTTAATTTCAAGTAAAAAAACCTTTTGATTTCAAGCTAAAACAAAATGTTCTGACCATTCCATTACATCATTGGTCACTCTTGATTTTAGTGCTTATTTTTGTATTTATATTTTTAGTTAGTAAGTCATTTAATTTATTCTCTAGAGCAAATATTTGTAGTTAGTTATCTATACATACAATAAAGCTACAATAATAATACTTGAATGGTGAATAAAAATAAATTTCATTTTAGTGCTTCCAGTAAATGGAACTTTAAATTGGGAAAAAGGGTCAAGGGTAAGTTCAGCCTAGAATTACTGTAATTTCATCAGTGTTCAACCTGAGTTCTTTACGGCATCTAATGTCATGTTGGACTGGTTAGTTGCCTATTAAAGCCTGGCATTTACTAGGCGTCAAATGCCAAACGACATCCAGCGTAGTTCAAAAAGCCACGGCTCAGAGGATATTATCGTTGTCTAGTTCAAGGCTCAAGAATATCTTTGAAATAAGACCCTGCGAGTCTTTAATGCAGTTTCTCTCCACAAGATTTTAAGACGATTTTTTTTTCTGACCTGGCCTATATGATTTAGATTTTCCAGATTTACTTTCTTGGCAATTTGTATCAAGCAGTTTTTAAGCACACCAGTATTTTTGCTTGTCAACGCCTTATTACGATATAAACTTGTTAGCCATAGCATCACGGACCAGCCGATCGATTCTGTAAAAATCTCACCGTGAAAAGTTAGGTGAAGTGAGCTTAGAGTGAGCTGTCAATAGTGTCAATCCCTAACATTAGTTGGAATGACAGCTCACTCCACGCTCACTTCACCTAAGTTTTCACGGTGATATGGTTACAGAATCGCACTGCTGGTTTTGTATCAATTCCTGTTGCATTGAATACGAAGTCTATTGGATAGCAGTGACATTATCGGATCAAAGGACTATAACTGAGACAAGCAACTATTCAAACTGTCAAACGATACTGTCTGGGTAAGGACGAAGTTATCACCGGAAAACGCGAGGTTTACACCCACTTGTGAACGTCTAACAGATTGCAATATCTTTACAGACGTATGTTAACCTGTGGGCCATTTAAAGGGACGTTAACCCGTTATATGGGGAATGGATGAAGTGATATAGTATAATCCTGTAATACTATTCTGTAAAAATCTCACCAATAAAACTTAGGTGAAGTGAGCTGAGCTATCATTGCACCTGGTGCTAGGGATTGACACTATTGACATCTTACTTTAAGCTCACTTTACCCAAGTTTTCTCAGTTAAATTATAATAGACTAGGTTGGCTGACTGATAGATAAAAGATAGTAGAAAATGAACTTCATTTGGAGAAGAATTAAAAGGTATGATTCTGGACGAAAGAAAGTTTAAAAATTGCATAGTTCAAATGATCTTCTCTTACGTGTGGATCAATAGGATTGCTGTTGACTTTAATAACATTAAAATCATTTCCTGGAACGATGAATTTGTCCCAAAACTTTATAGATATTTTCAAGTTTTAGGGTATTGATCAAGCAAAGACTTCGTATTTCTTGCAGTTTACATTTCTAAGTTTAGGTTGACTTGAAGCGATACTACACGAATTTTCCTTAGCTTTTTTTTGTCTTAACCTTTATCAATCTGATTGGATTTTTCACGGCTTTTTTCATTGTTTCTTTGTAATAGACCGCAGCAATTTAATTAATCAGGCAATCTTAACATGCATGTAATTTGAAATTAACCAGTCATCGAACTTTCTATACTTAATTCGTATTTAACGGTACTTAAATGGTATATTCTTCATAATGATTCTACGATTTCGAGTTGTTATGAAATATTTAGTGCCCTGCGTTTTACGACCTCCAACATGTTCCAATCATATACTGTTGTTGAAAATAAATTCTTTGCTTTGTTATGGTTCCTATTGATTTCAAATCGAGATACTATATATCGCCATATAACATTGAACAGTGTGTTGTTTAAGTCAGACCATAGTTTAGTTCTGTACAGGATGTGATTGGACTGTAAAACCTTGTAAAGTCTAGTCAGTCTCTTTGTCATTTTGTTAATTTACCACAAACAACAAGACATTGGAAGGAAGTTCCTAGGTAATAGATCACCATATATCGTCAAACCCAATCTCATGTATCGCATTTAGCTTCTCAGTAACTATCGGTAATTCGTAACAATTTCGCAATAAATCGCCAGCATTCAAGTTTTACGGCACATCGGTCCCATTTCAACAAAGTCAGTGAGTTTTTCTCATGCCGATTCCTAGTCGCGTCCACTATGGCTAGTGTGGAGTAACGGACGACGCATGCGTCCCGCTCCTTCTGCGAACATTGCGCGCGCATTGTTTCTCGGAATCGCCACCCGCCGGACCACATAACACCGCACGCAAGGTCCATTTTCCTTCACAAACCCGACTCAAAGACGCCATCCCTCAATCCACTACTTTCAAGTGTATTTCCTTCCAGCTATGACGTAGTAATTTCGACTTTAAGTGCTTCTAGTGAAAAGTATTGCGGGTGACAATGTGAAAACGATTTTAAACCGTATGACATAGAGTCTGAATATGTCAGATGCGTGTAAACTTGGAAGATTAATGTCCTAATGGATTGCTGTTCTGAAAGGGAGTTAGCTAGAAGTCTTTAGGGGTCAGTTTTGCTTGCGAGATGTCGACCCGAGACCACTGGCACGATCCGCGTTCTTCGGCGACTTCCACTTTTTGCGTGAGTACATCCGCGTAGGTACAGCCCTAGCAATAATAAGGATTTCAAATTAAATGTATTTTGTATAGATTCGCAGACATGTTCACAGAATATTTCTTGATTTTTCCGAAGAATGTTCTTTAATTACAATAACATTCGTTTGCGGAGTGGTCACTCATAAAAAAACGACCAGAATATTCACCACTTACACGCTCTTTCAAAGAGTCCTTTGTCCGAATCGAGTCTCCTCAACTCACAATCAGTTTACAAAAAACTGCTTCTTTCTAATGTTTTATTATCGTGTCCCATCATGGTCTCCACTTATAAACTTTGCTCCCGTAACAAGATTTTGTATTTATTTCCATTCATACGTCTTTAAAATAGTATCAATATTTAAGTTCCACATCAGGTCCTCGTATTTAAAGATCAAAAACCTCTTATTCCAGACCTCCACGGGCAGTTCTATGAGAACACAGTGGTGGTGCAATACGACAAGGACCTGCTTGAAGTGTGGGACGAAGCGAAGAGACTGCGCTGCGAGTGGTTCAACGATTACGAGAAGACTGCCTCCAAGCCGCCCATGGTCATCGCAGATTTAGATGTGGTGCAGTTGGATTTCAGAGGTGAGGAAACATATAAAATTTGGTTTCACTAATAGCAGCTGCATGGTGTATGCCCTATACATACACCTCTCTCTAAACCTACATTTTTTTTTAATTTTAATGTTTCTTTTCAACTTTATTTCATTTCCAGTTTATCTCTTTTCTCGGTTTGATAAAATTTGCTTGTTAAGTTGTTAACTGGTAACACGGTCAGTGGTTGGTTGATCTGCTGCCACTAATTATATATTATCGTTCACAAGATTTTTCTTTGTAACAGCGTCTTCGTCCTGGTTTTCTGTTTATTTAAATTTCTAAGTTCTCTCAATTCTCTAAACATCTGCAACATTTGAATAAGTCTTATCTTCTACAATCATTGCTTTCGTGATAGATTATTATTATTATTCTTATCAGCCTGTGATGTCCCACTGCAGGGCAAAGGCCTCCTTACTCTCTTTCCACTTCTCTCTGTTCAAAGATGCCAAGGACCACTTCTTTTTGAAGGAGTCCAGCTCATCCCGCCATCTCCGTCTGGGCCTGCCGCGATGTCGCTTGCCATTAAAAGGGTCCCATTGGGTCGTAAGTTTGGCCCAGTGGTCGTCTGACATTCGGCAGATGTGTCCAGCCCAGTTCCATTTTAGCGTGGCAGCCTTCCATGTGACATCAGTTATCTTTGTGATGGAATGGATGGTTGTATTCCTAACCCGGTCTGTTAGTTTGATGCCCAAAATACGTGATAGATTACCTAGTATAATTTTAAATCCTGTAGGAGCTGTTTTTGTGATCTATTTGAGACAGAGCCCATTATGTATATTTATACCTTTATCTTTATTTATAGGAGACAACGTGGACTGTTGGATGGAGATCCAAGCAGGGAAGGGACCATGGGCGGCGCCGGTCTCCGGCATCGTCCCTTTAGGGTCCACCCTAACCCTGGTGGTTGCCATCAACGACTATCGAGGTAAGTCTTTTTTATTTATCTTATATTTGATCGTTTCTTCAGTAAACTAGACTATTACTCTCCTCTCGTACTATAATTATTGCTTAATGTCAAGTAATCATTATCGTCAGTTGACACTTTTAAAATAGGTACTCAATACTCAATACTCAATACTCAATACTTTATTGCATTCCACATGTAGTACTTAGGTGGTAAAACTTAAAATTAGATCACATGGACCCTGTCGGGCACAGCAAATAAGTGAGTTAGGAGAGAGGAAGTACTTGTAAATTATAATTATTATACAGTAGGTAGGTAATTTCTAAGATAAACTAATAGTAGGTATTTATAATATAGAATATAAATAGGTATCTATTGGGAGGTATATGGTGACTATAGTGACCCATATGTTTTTTGTAGTTTAAGCTTCTCTTAACTGTAAGCATCGTTTATCTTTAATTAATCGTAATCTACGCTTTCATTATCTTAAAAAGACTTTCAAAAGTGGAGTCTCTCAAAAACTACGTGACGTAGAAAGCTGCGTTCATCTAAAACCACTCCTTAAAAAAATGCGTGTACGCCAACTCTTCGCAAAGCCGTGTCAAAACTACTAACATAACAATCAAAATGTTTATGTACTGTTACTTGCTAATAACCACCCATCTCTCTTGTTTTTAATTACTCCCAAGTTTATAAAGGAACCGTGTTTAGAATTACCTATTGTTTCTTTTATAAACGCAAAAATTATTTTTCTAATATTATTCATCAATTTTTTATTGCTGTCATTTCCGCGGTGCGTGTAACTTTGCCTCGTTAGAGTTTTTGGTGTGTGGGAGTGTAGACATATAAGGCATTTGTCCACATATGGTTTTACGGTGACGAATTAAGATGTTAAGCGCAGTTTACAACTGTGTTTTAGTATGTATATGTCAAAATTATTGCCGGATGTGATTTCAACATAATTTGTTAGCTAGTTCTACGACTGATTGACTGTAATTTTGATGAATATGTATAAAACCTACTAAATTTGCTACCGAAAAGCGGTTGACACAGTCTTAAAAATACATAAGATTTGTTTATAAAATGAAATGAATTAAACTTATATATTTTTTTGTTAAAATATGATAGTTTTATGTAACGATACCAAGGACATAAATAAACTAAGCCATAAAATCTATATAGTTCTTACAGATTAAAATCGATGACGCTACTAACTTCTTGGACATGTTTTATGTGACTTTAAATAAACTTATCCATAAAATGGATATACTTAGTTCCCAGACATTTATTATTTCCAAAATTAATGACCACGGTCTTAATCCTAACGTACTCATAGAAGTTGGTCCGAAGGACCGGCTTCTTTGCCAATCTTTGAGTAAGGCATAGGTCCAGCAGTGGGTTTCGGATGAAATTATAATTGCCTAGCTGCACCCCGTGGTTTCACCCGCATAAGTGTCGATCCCGTGAGAATATCGGGATAAAAAGTAGCCTATTTGTTATTCTGATGTATAACCTATATTACTGTAAAGTTTCAGCAAAATCCGTTCAGTAGTTTTTTGAAAGAGTAACAAACAAACATCCATCCATCCATCCATCCTCACAAACTCTCACTTTTATAATATTATAGTAGGAACTAGGATGTTATAGAGTAGACTTTTATCAAGAAAAATATCTACAAACTAACATACTAGGTAGTTCCGAAAGTGAAATCATGCTTAAAAATCTTCATTTGAAATGAATCGTCGACTCAAATATTATAGAACAATATTACTGCCACCAGTTACCAACACCATTACACATACACATTACATACTATTATTCTACTACATACCTATGTATATCCTACTTCTACTAATATTATAAACGCGAAAGTTTGTGAGGATGTATGGACGAATGTTTGTTACTCTTTCACGCAAAAACTACTGAACGGATGTTGATTAAACTTTACAGTAACATAACTTATACATCAGAATAGCACATAGAATACTTTTCATACCGATATTCACACAGGATCGACACTTATGCGGGTGAAACCGCGGGGCGAAGCTGGTACTACAATATACCAAAGTGAGCCACGTACAAAGTAAATAATGATGTTAGTGTAGCAGACTGAACGGTCTACAAGCACAGCTTGGTATCGTTTTTAATTACCAATATACAGCTTGAAATATTGTACGAAGTCATTACTGTTAGACTTTACTGCTGCATAGCGCACGGTGAAAATAGCTGCGCGTAAAGACTAGGTTTTATTTACACGAGCATTTTAGGTGGCACTTTGAGTAGGTCTGCCTAGTTGGTGTAGTGGTCGCAAGCGTTGCTGCTGAGCATGAAGTCCTGGGTTAGATTTCCGGGTCGGGCAAATTGAGTTTTTCCATCTGGAATTTCTCGATAGCAGCCCAGAAGATTAGTGCCCGGTAGATGGCACTATATGGCTATTTCTATTGAGCCTATGCTCGGCCCCTATATATCTTTATTTTTGTTAGCCGTTACTGTCCCACTGCAGGGCAAAGGTCTCCCTACTCTCCTTCCACTTCTGTCTGTCCAGAGCTGCCAAGGACCAATCTTTATTAAAGGAGTCCAGCTCATCCCCGCCATCTCCGTCTGGGCCTGCCGCGATGTCGTTTGCCATTAGGCGGGACCCACGGGGTCGTAAGTTTGGCCCATTGTTTCGGCCCTTATTACATAGGACGTAACTGGCAAAATGTGGAACAAACACAAACATCACCCAACAAAACGTCACGTCTGTAACCCCGAGGGGTCAGTCAGAGGCAGAGAGGTTTTCGGTACACGATACTTACACAATTGCTGAGCATTAAGTCTAGGGCACAGGGCAGTCAAAGTGAAAATCGCCTGTTAACTTTTTCTTTTCCTATTGTGCCTTAGTCTTTCCATGAAAAACCTTGTGTGATGAAATGACCTAGTCTTGCATAGTATAACAGAAATAAATGAAGATAAAAAAAAGCGTTTTTGTGTATTTTTGCTTCCGTCATTTTGTTCGTATCCAGAACGAGTAAAAGGAACGCTAGCTTAAAACCAATGAAAAGTAGTAAGAATTGTTAATGAGGAAATGGTTACAGGTACTTTGTGGTCGGACTAAATGAAAACTATATTTTAGCACTTACAAAACTAAGAGCATGCTTACTACTTTGAAATGTAATTTTACAACAACGTGGGAAGTAGATAATAAAAGATTACAAAGTAGGGGAAGACCAGAGAAAAGATGGATGGACTGTGTGAAAGATGATATCAACATCATCTATGATGAGCAGTGATCGGATAATCGGATGCATATTAACCTAAAGTGTAGGTGTTGGTTATTATGGAATGCACTTTTGTATCGAAAAAATCCCGGGAATTCGGAATCGACAAATTTAGTTTTTTTACTATAGAATCAAATCGGGTGTAGGAATATTTACTTAGTTTAAGGTGTTGGATAATATCATGGAATGCAATTTTGTAGCGAAAAAATCCCGGGATTTATATTTTAAAGAATATGTTTTAAGAAGCCGCTTCCATAATTTCCTAACCAAAAATGAACTTTAGGTAAATATGCATCCGATTATCCGATCACTGATGATGAGTCAAAGCTAGAAAGCTAGAAAGGACTACCGAGATGTTGACTAATAGAGAAGCATGGAAGAAGTCATGTTGCGCTGACCCCAAATAAATGGGGGGGAGCGGGGGGGGGGGGGGGGAGAATGATGACTGAAGTGTTCTCCCATTCATTAAACTTAAATTGATTAAAAATAAAGTTTATCAATTGTTTGGAATAAATTCAAAGTTTGGACATGTTCAATTCTCAACTCTTTATGACGAAAAATTATGTATATAGTTGGTAGGGAAATAATTATTATTTATAATGATGGACCCTGCTGGGCACAGCATAGATGTTATGTTCATATCTCAAATGTTAATGCTGAAACTGTAAATGGCGTTTCGTGAGTCGTGCTTAAACAAAAATAAAATAAATAAATATTTACACTTAAATAAATATCAGTATGCCTTTAAAAATAAACAACTTTATAAATAGTAAATGAGAGAAACTTGAACCAAGGAATAACATAGAGGTGCTATAAAAATATTATTATCTTGACATGACGTACACACACACATTTCATTCATAGAAATCCTATTTTAATATCTTGTAGGTAAAAACCTCGGAGTGCTGTCATATGAATTATTTAATATTTTCTATTAAAGCTAAACTTAAAAAGCAGTTATATTTGTAGTAACGTTATTTAATAGAATTAACGCTTGTGCCCACGCTCTTCATATGTAAAACGATAGTTTGTTTCATCAAATAATATGATAACGGTTTTCTGATTGACTTTGCCATGTTTTTAATTTATTTTAATCATTGCTTTGTAAGAATAACGTCAATGAGGTTACTATCTAGTTAAGAATCCCAATGAAGATCAGCAAAAAATACTAATAATAAGATGAAAACGTGAAGACGTAAAAGTGTGGATTAAATTGGCATTCATTCAAGCTTTCCAAGTTCTGTAACAGACAGGCGACAAGCTATATAACACAGAGAAAATCGACAGCTTTAAAAAGGTTCAGTGTCTAACTTTTCCCTTCGGGTGTCGGCACCGAGGCGAACCTAAAAATACTGGCGTGCCGATTTGGACTCGTTCCTGACCGATCAGCCCGAGTAGATAAACCACAAAAAATGTCAGAAAACTCCCAACATAATCTGATACTTAATAAACAATTAAAAACTTTTCTGTTTTCCGATCCGAATATTTCCCAAACTTCCCTAAAATATAACTAAACAAACTTCCGCCACCACACAAACACACAAGTCGAGATAACATGAAAACTCGTAAAATCACTAGCAGGGTAATGACAGTGTTTACACGACTTAACGGTACCCGGTAATTGTAAAAAGTGAACTGGACAAATATGTACGAATGAGTTTGCTTAACGGGCCTGCAACTATGGGGCTCGAGACTGGATCCACCTCATGGATCACTTTTAAACGACGTGCGAGTGTGGTATATATAGATTCTATAGAGCTTGTGGGAGGCGTTTTAGCAAAAAACTGGGTTTAAAAGAATATTTTGACTGTAATAGAATTTTGGAAGATTCGGAGAGAGAATAAAATTATAATTGTAAATATTCTTCCAAAAATTTGAATTTTCTTGCAAGGATTCAACTTTGGAAGAATGTAATGTGAAATCAGGAGTACTCTATGAACTCATGCGATGTATATGCGCATTTCTTTAGATAAGCTATGCTGTAAGAGCACAGTAAATAAAAGTAATGCGGTAGGTCCCTCTTAATAGGTTATCAGAAAACGATTAAACACTTTACAGCTACTAACTTCCGTGTTCTTCTACCGATAAACATTAAACCCGCTGTACGAAACGCATAAAGTTAAGTGAATCGGATTCCTTTCCACTTATATTTACGTTTATTTCAAATTTTATGTGGGTATGTATATTTTATCTCGTATCTCTTTGCGAGATGGCTTGCAGGGTCAAGGGCTAACTGGACGGACACCACTTGGCATGTGTAAGTGTCCACCTACGTAAGCACTGGTAGCTTAGGCACGGCTTTCGATGCTCTTATTATTCTTGTTTCATCGATAATTTTTACTACGTCATACTTATTAAAAAGTTCCATATTATTTATAACTTCGCTGTTTTTATTCTTAACATTTACAGTTGTTTCAACCTCCGTTTCATAAATTTTTCCGCAAGCCTCGTAATGAACAATGCTCATTACACAATGGAACTCCATTAATTTCGTCTCAATTGAATCAATAGCAGTTCTTATTCGTGCGTTATGAGTTCTTTTATCTAATTGACAATGATTAATGGTCTTAATGTGAGCGATCTTGTACTTTATAAGTAGTTGGATCTTCGTGTGTGTCTTACATCTTCTTTGTTGAGAGGAAATTGATTTTAGCAATCGTAATTCAATTTATAGGTTCCCGTTCATATACACTTTGCAAGACCTTAGAACTACGAAGTATATTCATAGTTTCTATACGGTATCACAAAATGTTTGGTGGCTCAATACTCATTTCTTCATTGCAATCAATTAATGACCATTTTGGCTTAAATGCAGTTAAATCCTAAAGCTCGTTGTTAGTAGGTTTCGAATGATGAAATACCGTATTACGTCTGCACGGCTTATTTATATACAGGTTGTTAAAGAAATTGCGTGCCATAGCTTCAGGGTCAGTTCAGTATCGAAAAAGGAAACCGTAAAAAAAAATGTCTTAGTGTCTACTAATTAAATAGGTTAAAATAAGTTTTTATTTTGTTTACATGCTAATTAATAATTTCCTAGAGTTACCTTCCTACTAACGAACGCAATGACATACCTACGCCCGAACACTTCGATAACGCCGGGTGAAGAATAGGTAACTAGGTACGCAAAATTAAAATTCCAAGTAGGTACTTATTTCTTCTTCCTTAATACAATACCTACTCGTATATCTGTTGAATACTAGTTAAACAAAATCTTTTTTGTAGGTTTTGTATTTTGACGGTCCTGAGCCCGTTAAAGTACGACGGGAAAATTGCAATTGTAATTTACATACCATCGTAGCGTTAGGGGCGCACATCTTGCGCCATTTGTCGCGAGCCGTTTTCAGTAGAAAATAATGCACCGGCCGTCCCGTGAAGGACAAAATGACAAGGCGTTCGATAGTAGGTAAGTAATTAAAGCATTTAAACAAATAAAATTATTTTAATTCTAAACGATTGCTATTTTATGTTAGTAGGTACTAAATTAGGTTAATCTTATGATAATTTTCGTTTTTTTAAAGGATTTTTTTAAAATTTTTACGGGTTCCGTTATCGATACTGAACTCACCCTGAAGCTATGGCACGCAATTTCTTTAATATCCTGTATATTCTTTGTTAGAACGGCTAGGTTACTAATCGTAAAAGTTTAATAGCTGTTGGAACTCTTTCATTGTATCTTTAAAATTGTTATTGTGTACACATTATATCATATTGATCAATAGATTTTTCTTTTCTATGGGCATTAGATCCAACGAGTTATTTTCTGTCATTAAGTTTTGATGATCAGGTCCTGTTGCATTCATTTCTTCGATAATGTTAATGAACGTTCCAGCAAGTAATTTTGTGTCGGCAAGTGCGTATGAATGGATAATGCTCCTGTAGTAAGACTATATTTAAATAAACTTCATAAACTTGTTGATTACATCAGTTTTCAACAGGTTAAAGTAAAATTTACAAAGATTTAACTTTATCATGAATGTTATCAACACTTTCCTTACACGTATTCATTTTGTGATTTATTTATATATACTTTATTGTACACCAGAAAATACATAACAAAAAATACAATTATCACTATAAATATCCCGGATGTAGTCACCTTTCTTCATGTGATGTTGTTTACTTAGACGCTAATCTGTCAATAATTTCTTAAAAGCCAAACTTACACACCAAAATTAATATAATCTTTTGTCATATCTTTTGGCGTGTGGATATATATAAAATGTTGAATGAGTACTAAAAGTAGAATGAACAATACCGGAAATATACTAGTCTCCAACATGACAAACATTACATGGTGCGGTTTGAACATGTGTAAAGCTTTCTTCGTTTAATGGAATATCTGTTGACTTTCCAAAAGTGTTTGCCCATCCTTTAGGCTAAACGATCTTTGTTTATGTTCGCTGTTTAGTCTCCACTTAAGTGTAATAATATTGGGAACTTGTATGTTTGTCGTCCGCTACGAGTGTTGGGTTATGGTATTGTTAGGTACCCTAAGCACGAGATGAGTGGTAAAGTACCTACTCATCTGGTAAGGTCTTACATTTTGATATTCTGAAAGTGCATGAAGGTACTTTCATACTTCATTGGTACTTGAGCTTTGTGTTATCATGAACCTGATCCTTAAGAATTTCTAATACATTATAATCTTCAGGGAGTTTACTATTATTTAATTTTTTTACTAGCGTGCGCTGTCCCACTCCTGGGCAAAGGCTTCCTTCCACTGCTTCCATCTTTGGCGAGCCCGCGCGGCCTCAATCCAGAACTATAGTAGTATTATCATCTATAATTTTATTTAAATCCTTGATACGTTCTTGAGTGTATACCAACAGTCTGGTACTATAATTTTAGTGTTTGTGGCACATAATTTTCCACGGAGAATTATATCGTAAACCTCGGTCGGTAGCGTGAGGTCAAATGTATCGCCCGGTCCAGTATTAATAAACAAATGCCATGCTAGTTAATACTAGGTCAACAAGATTTCTAAAATGTCCTATTATACAGTGGTTTCATGGATAGTTAAAATATCTCTAGTAGATTAATCGCGAATGACCACCACGCCTCCTTATTTACCGGAATCAACTAGTTATTTACCTTTGCAAGCTGCATTTTTACAGTAAATCTTTCTTACAAATCCCGTAATCCGCCGTAACCATAATCTAAGCAATAACATCAATAGTATATATGCAAAGTCTAAGTCAACACAATCTAATTCTCCAGTGACCACCACGCTACTTAACCCACCGAAATTCAACACACAATTAGTTGGTTTCTTTGCTATCTGCATGTTTAGAACAAATCCCATTATTCCTTCCATCGAAATCGTAACGAGCTAAAAAACTTAGTCCCTCAGATTATTTGAGTGTTACCTTTGTGACACTCATATATAGTCTGGGAGGTATATTGGCGCCTCGTTTCAGGAAACCCATCGCCATATATTCCAAAGTGAGAATCCTCGTCGCAGAAAACCCAATAAAACATTAAGCAATACCATTAATAGCACCAATAAGCAATACCGTCAATGGCACCAATAAGTAACTAAACAGTTTCTAAGGACATATCTTGTTATCTTCCAGGTGAATTCGACATGAGAGTGAAGTCGTGTGCGGCGTCAGACGGCTCCGGCCATGTGATTCAACTGTCAGATGAATATGGATGCGTGCTGCGACCTAAGATGATATCAAGGTACGACGCTAATGTATGAAGCTCTTATCTAGGTTTGAACATCTGTGGGCTGTTGGAAAGTTTGTTGGAGGGATTAGCTTTGCCAGAAGTTCAACATACGGTAGTTATAACACTTGATTTAGCAAAAAGACATGTTTTTACTTTTAAATTATAAATAATATTTATCTTTTGTAAACTGGTTAAAAAATACTTTTACACGTCAAAAATAAATTTTGTTTTAAACTAGATGAGTTCAGTGTTTCTTTAACACGAAAATTACCGAAGCGCATAATTATTCTGGTGTACCTGTAACTACATGTACCAAATTGAAAATCATCATTTGTCACAGATGTGTCAGAAGGTAATTTTGTTTTGGTTGAGGAACATCATACACCTTAAACAATCAAAACAGATTTATGATGAAACCAATTTTTCCTTGACAGTGGATTAATAATTCGAGCATAATTTGCGAGAAGGTAAAACGATATTTTTAATATGATGTTGCAACTAAATTCTATACCTTCAATTTATTTGTTTCCAGATTCCTCAAAGCCAAAGCAGTAGACGAGCGAGCCACCGTCATTACCTACGCGTTCTTCCACGCCTTCAAGTTCCCTGATGCCCTCAGCGTCCACATCAGATGTAAGGTCGAGATCTGCAGACACGGCTGTCTGGACCACTGCCAGTTGGCTGGAGTGACCCCGCAAAGACATGGAGCCTTGGACAGGAAAGATGACAGGACTCATCAAGATCACAATGAGATAAAGTAAGTGTGAAATTGAACCTTAGATTGAAAGAATGAAGATTAGAAATCAGTTGCTTTAGAGCCATGATTGTTTTATAGCAAAAACATAATTTGAAAGACATCGTGGTTCTTATAAAACATTAGCGACCCGCCCTTGCTTCGCACGGTTTTTGAGACTTGACGAAACATCCAGATTTCTTTATTATATGTAAGTTTAATATTAATGTTTGGTACATATAAACCTTCCAAAATAATTTATTTAAATGATGGTGACAACCGCATTAAAATCAGTTGCGTATTTTCGAAGAACAACGCGATCACACAGATGGAGACGAAAATCGACTTTAATTTATAATATTTATAGAAATAGAAGTCTTCTTAACTCCAAAATACAGTGGAGAAAATAAGCAGTAAATACGCAAGTCACTCAAGTCCTTTAATTAAACCATTTCCGTTAGCTTTTCTACCTGTCACATGGAAAGCTGTATCCGTTTACGTATAATTTATGTTCACTTTAAACCGTTAAAAGCAATCAGGAAGGCAGCAATTAGGAATATTCTAAACATCATAATAAATTACGATAAATCGTACAACTTGCGAATCCATCTCCATCAACATTTGACACAAAGAAGTGTAAATCATATTTGTTAATTTGTGCGATAATTGAAGTTTAGTCTATTACTTTCTAGATATATCATAAAATAGTAAGAAGTAGTAATAACAGTAACTAAGTACTATGCCAGACGATAGTATCTTTCCAGTCATTAGGTAATGAAGCTTAATATTATACTCGGTAACAAATCATAAATGACAATGAAAAGTTGCCAATGAACTAACAATATCAATCTGCCTGCTTTTCTCTGGGTAACACGATTCACCTTCGTAAGAATGATAGTCAGACTTTTGGGCTTCTGACTACCGGTAACAACTGCCAAAGATCTACGAACTACAGCCGGTACCAACGGTTTAACGTGCTTTCCTGGGCACGAAGGGATTTGACATATAATAGATAGTCACCCATCATCGAACCGAACGCGGCAAGCGTAGCTAAATCTTCGATCGACCCGTGTGGCTGTTATTTATTTAGTCACGCCAATAAACTCCAAGCCAATAAACTAACAATAACCAAATATTTTTACAGCGATTCATCAGCTGAAGATGGAGGCATTGACCTCTCTGATGAAGCTCGACTTCCTCTCGAAGAAGCCTTCGGTGATGAAGTATCAGGAGACGTGGTTCTCGCACCTGCTCCACTACCGCAAAGGGCTCCAGCACCTGTTATTGAACCTGAGAGTGATCACATGTCTGCTGTTGAAGAGCTGGTTGAAGCACTTGCTAGACCTTTCACTGTAAGTAACAATTTGTAGAGTGCTACAAGGATCGCGTCGTGCAAAGCGTTGTTGGGAAACATTTGTGATGTTGTCACAGATATTGTCTAAAAAAACAACATGGTGGTTGAAGTGCCCAGTTTTGCGAAAAAGAGACTTGTGCCGTTGTGTATAGAACTAACTCTACCAAAACATGAAACGTTATACGTTTACGTCGAATATATGTTACTGGATAATTGGAAAAAAAATTTTTGCGAAAATCGTACGATTATTGCAAAGGACAGATTAGAAACTACGAAATATTTTCGTTATTTGTTTTCTCCAGATAACCTACGACATATTATACAAGCTAGTGAAATTGACCAAATTGAGAATACAAACACCCCCTTTCTTATTTTCATTGAAGACTATGTTCAAAATGTATATTTTTATTCATTAATTTTCAGGAACGCCCCACAAACATCGACCGCGAACGCTTCCCCCACGGACCTCGTAACCTTGGCCCGAACATTAGCCCTGAACATTCTGGCGATGCAGTAGTTCCAGCCAAGGCCCCAGGTCCTGCTGTAGCAGGACCCAGGTCTTTGCGCAAACGGCGAACAGTTCGCGATGCAAGATCTGCTGATGTTGGTGTTTCGGGGATATATGAAGTGGTGTCTGAAGCAGATTTAGCTTTCGGACCTTCCAGGACGGAACCTGTCACTGTGTTCAGTGGACGGATTCGTGAAGAGGTAATTTTTGGTTTAGCTACTTCAGTATTTCTGGTTCGATTTTTAACAATACCAAATATCTTAAAACTGTACCAAAAACATCTAGCTAGATATTTTAATTTCCTTTGTCATTTAATACTCCAATCTTAACTACTAATTAAAAGACGCCCTAGAAGGACATACCTTAATGGTGATGTTGTTCAGAAAAGTCAGGTGCATAGTGCTCGTAACCGGCGTGCGTGTATGACCAGATGTATGGACGTAAACGAAGCAAATTAAGTTTGTAGGATCGTAGCATGAGGCGTTCTTTAGTTTCTGACTACCTCCATCGAAAAGAGGCGTGGGTTTATGTATGTATTACTAAAGTTTTAATCTTTCATCAGGTCGTCTACGGCATTTGCATGGGCGCAGTCAGCTTTGGAGCTTTATTCGCTTCAGCAGCCGGAGCTGCTGCGGGCGCAGCGTTAGCTGCAGCAGTCATGCTCCAGAAGCTTCGCTCACGGATGGCAGTCCAACCACCAATCCCAGTGTCTCCAGCTACAGCGTCACACTCCCTCGCAGCATGGATGGCCCTCAGACTCCTCGGTTCACAACCACACCCACATCTCTCCCGTGACGGTTGATTGGGATGTTGCCAATCAAAATCCTACCGAAGACTGTTCTTAGATGCTAAAAATATTCAATTTATATTTCATAGCTCCTTATTTTATAGTGTATAAAACACTATAAACAATGATATTTTAAGTAAAATCGGTTGATAGGTTACCTACCCAACATTCGATCTTCAAAAATAGCTTATGCCAATATTCTTATGTCACACTATAGATGACAAGTGCAGATAGGACGGCATGTTGTTATTATCTGGAGCGAAAAAGAGACAAGCATAATAATTATTATGTTGCTTCCGTCGACGCCCGCCGGCGCGACACTAAGTTCAGGTGTGAAGCGCGTATGTCCTACCTCTCTTTTTTTACTTATAATATTATTGGTTTATAGCTCTTCCCTTTGTGTAAAATATCGAAGAAATCACAATTTCTTCCAGTTAGAGTTAGCTACCTGATAAAATTTAGAATTTTACCCTTAATTGGAATTGAAAGGTCAGTTGCATCCATGTATTAGATGTTAGACTCGCAGAAAATTATTTCAAATATGCTTATAATTTATGTTAGTCGATAAGTAATGTTTCTAGATCGCCTTAAATAATGGTGCTAGGTCGTGCTACGGACGAAGTCCTGAGAAACCTGATATAATTGAATTTTCACTTTTGTGAATAATATACATTTTTATACCGATAAGTGTTGTACAGAATTTTTCTACGTTTTTACTGACTAACTTATTAACATTGTCTTGTTCTTTAGTGTCTAGAGGATAAGAATAAACGTCGAGTCATGCCATTAGTATAAGGTTTAGTTAATTCGTATGATTAGGAGTTTCATCCACTTTAGCATAATTTCATATCGTGTGTCATGAAGCTCCTAGATTCTAAATAACATTGATTTCGATCATTTCGGAATCAATGTTATCTCTAGGTACTGAAACCTCTGAGGCTTTAGGCATACTACATCAGTAGGTACCTGCTCAATGTTTATGATTTTATTTATTTGTTGTTTAATACATTTTATTTGACAAATAGTTTTATTTCATTCATCTTCATTTGGTTTTGCATAACAAAACTCTTTTATGAAATTTAATTTTAGCTTATTTGTATCGTTTGCGTTTCTTTTATTCGTTTTGCAATAACAATAACGTCAATTTTCCAATATTTTTTTATTGGAATTCCATTTCAAGTTAAACTTGTATCATTTAATCAAATTATAGTTATGCCGAATACTGTGCTTTACTGTTATGAGTAGTCTAGTTGTAAAAGAACAGTTATACCAACTTTGATATGCAGAATTTTAAAAAGTCTAATAAATATATATATATATTTAGACTGCTGTCTAAAGTTTGTAATACTGTTTTCATTGAGATATTTTATATAATTGTATATTACATTGTTTCAGATTTAGTTTAATGACATTACTGTATCATACGATTGTTCAGACACCAATGAGTTCTAAGTAATAGATTCTTCATTTCAAATGAAATTGTTTGCATTTATTTAAGCATTTATTTTTATATTGCTCAATATTAATTGTACCCATCTTTTAATTGCTATGACTAGATAGGTTTAATTAAGTTTTGTAGCTAGATTGAAATATGGTCTAAGAGATCGACAAGACAATGTATTTTTGTATCACCACAAAGTCATAACGCAAAGTGTTAGTGACACTTTGGTACTTTTACCAAATGGGAAAAGCACTTACATATGCCTGTAACTCTGTACCAGTTAACTAATAGTGATTTTATGCTGATATAAGGCATCAGCATTTTATGAGATTGAAGCAGCAGCTTAAAGATCACTCATGCGGAATTTTAGAGAAAGGCATATAAAAAATTCATTTATTTAAAATGACGAATATTTTAGGTGATTTCTGAGTGAGTAATCTGTATAGCATGCATATAATATTTACTTTAATGAAGATAAGTAAAGAAAAAACGAGTAAACCAATATTGGAGTTAGTGTCGATCTCCCAACCATAATAAAATATGACATGCCACCCAAAAATCTTGCATTTATTATAGAAAAACTATTATTATATAAGTTGAACAGAGTTTTCGTTAGAAAACCGTCTCCCTAAGTGCAATTTTACTTTTTATAATTAATTAAATGTATTTGTATTTTATTTTTATTCGAAATATTTTCTGCGGTTATGGTACTTTTTGGTGTAAAGTCTTTTGTGGCACTATTTCTTTTATAAATAATATTCTGGGGCGTATTTATAACTTATGAACAAAATGTTTTAAGTTTCACTGTATGGATGCGGTGACGAAACGTGTTTTACGCGTAAGCACCTGTTAATTTGTTTAATGGATTAAAAATTATGTTGAAACCTATTATTTTTATTGTTTATTTTTTGAAGTTATTAGGTACTTTTAAATCCATTTTTTTCCATCACAATTTAGGCTTTAATGACTGCCAGTGACACATCATGAAATAGTTAACTATTTGCAAGGCGAAGCTTAATTTCTTTCTCAATTGGTGCAATAATTGAGGTTTCCCTACCCTCACAAATGAGTGGGACTATAAGGGGTGTCAAATTCCTCTTAGCTGTGTAGTTATGTAAGCTTAGCTAAGCTTTTGTCTACTGAGACTTTTTAACATCAATTTTCTTCTTCTTCGAGTCGCTGGCACGAATGAATTTTATATCTTGTTGGCTCAAAACTTTGCCACTTCCACGGCGTCGTCAGTGGCAGCGCAAAGGTTCTGTGTTGTAACAGAGTTGAGCATTTGGCACGTACTCATTCTCTTTCGTCCTCATGACTTCCACTTTAATTTGTCGATTTGTAGCAAATATACTTTCAAGAGCTATATTCATAGTTTAAATGATTAGGTACCTACATATATGGTATCGCTGCGTATATAATCGCTGCGTATTTAATTTTGACAACATAAAACCGCAGCGCAAATATCAAAAAACTTAATAAATGTTGAATTCGATGTTCGATGACGTACATTGAGCCATAATTCTCTTCACGCAAACTTAAAAAAAGGGATCGAGCTGTTCCAAGGACCTATAGATTGAGGTGCTGGCGACGGGTCAAAAAAATCTTGTGGATAATGTAGGTAGGAGATGCCTACGCACATTTTCCATTTGATTTTTTCAGTCGTTTGCTGTTACAGTAAACGACTTGTGGCATAATTCTCATGTACAAAAAGGGACAGGATGAAGAGGATGAGTGAGTGTTGTCGAGATTCGTATTCACTCGCATTTTCCGGCGCATGACGACGGTATGAGTCACTCACACACAGTTCCACGCCGGTATCCTTTACCCCGCGTCCTGTACAAAATGATGCCTGAGGGTGTAGGCACGAGTCGCCTAATCGCGCACGCGCCCTATCGTTTTCATTGTTGTTGTTATTTATTGGTTTTGTAGACATTTAGATAAGTTCCTTGTTAATAAAGGACAAGTTAATTAATACGGAAAGGGTGTATTCACGTAGAAGTCAGTAAAACAATCCTTCATAATAATTATCAAGGTTGGTTTATTTTGTGAAAATTTTGTGAAAATTTTAATACTTTTTATTTATCTTCTTCATAGCGTGTCGATGGCATTCTAAATGGACTCGGCCCAGAATTCGGCTACTTGTTTGGCTCCATCACCAGCGTCCATCAGTTCCTGTAACGTGCAGCTGACAGGACACGCAGGACACGATATTAACCCATTCCCTGTCCCATGAACCACATATGGTTCAGGTTGATTGTTTAACTAGTGTGTCTACTTTGTGGACAGTTAACGTGTTAAGTGTCCCATCGTTTGTGTAAGTACACTCCAAGGCGAAGAAGTCTATGAATCTCCACCTGAACAGGTTTTCCTTGCTTCGGTCAACTTGGGTCCGGAGTCTGTTTAAAGACTTCCAGGTTATCCAAGGTAACTCATGTCCAGGTGGAGGTCTTCAGCGGGTGGAACGAACGGATTGGGTAAGGAAGCACTGTCTCGCCACAGCTTCAGTCTTTCCTGTGATCGTTTATTTACCTGTCCAGTGTCAGTGTTCAGAATGATACGACATCGCCACTCTGTACCGTATCTGTACAGTAAATACAGACGGGAGGTAGGTATCTCATAGATAGGTAAGCATAGGCTTAAAACACAGTATCCTAGAACACCGGTTCCGTCATGAAAATCTGTAATTTTCACCTTCTTAGGAAACCAAAGCTTTAGGAAATGTTTAGTGTTTTAATTTCGGAATAGAATAAGTACCTAGAAGTTAAGAAATAATAAAAACTGTGGTTCCTATTTTGTTTCTCAGCTGTCCTAACTACCGTTTTGTCCACTCTCGGCCCCTTGACCCCCTATAAATATTGTTTCCACTGGACCCCTAACTACTTTATTCTCGACCCTTGGGGGTCGAGAGTGGGTTTTATGTTCCAGTCAAGTTTTAGTTTCTTCTCGACCCCTAAAGTACAGTTACGATGATAAAACACATCACATTAGGATATGAAAAATTACCAAAGAGGTTTATGATAAGAGAAACTATCAGCAGAAATGTCATTAGAAAAACCGTGGTCCATTGACATATTATACAAGTACCTACGGTGGACTTCATACTATCGATGACAAAACGAAGACATTTAATTTTCGCCATTTTGGCGCTGATAACAACGTGAGCGTCTGTGGAACTAATATTTTTGAAAGCGAATTTTACAAAATGCACATATTCTCATGATAAAAATGTTCTCAATATCTCGTAGTAAACACAAGATACACAAAAAAATATTATTCCATGATTTAGACCTAAATCATCAGAGAGCAACACAACACGACGCCCATTTGCAACAATGTATCAATCTTAGTTCCTGAGATGCTCGAATTCACTTTGAACCGGCACAAAAAACAATTGTCATTTCGTAGTCCAGCGTACTTGTTTATTATAGTTCAGTGCCGTGATCCCATATCGCAGTGATGCTATCTAGAGTAATAGATATAGTAAAATTACATAACGCGTTACACTTACCAACCGACAGACTACGACAAACCTTTGATTACCAACCGACAGATCCAAGAAAATTATTTCATCTAAATACTGTGTAAATATTAACGAAAATAAATCGTGGTTAAGTCCAGTCGTTGTATCAGTACCTACGATTATTATTTGCAAACCTATAGAACACAATTTTTACTTCGAAAATGATTTTCTTTAGCACACAATGCTATCTGTCGATCGTCGCGTTCGGCGCCCTCTGTCGGCGCGAATACGCGTTCTCGGTCGCCTAACAAAAAGTGACATATGATTTCGACGATCGCGTGCTCGCGTTACCTCGCGTCCTAACCAAAAGCGATCGTCGTGCGAAAAGCGATTTTCGCGTTCACATGATACTTTTTATTCGGAAAACCGGAAGGCGTCCTCTGTCGGCGCAACCACGCGTTCCAGTACACCCAACACAAGTGACATTTGTATTTTCGATCCCGTATTCGCGCAGCGATTGCTTTTGGGCGCGGGGTTTGACACGAAACAGAACTAAATTGAACGAGAGGAGACCTGTACACGGTATCTAGTAGATTTTCATGTTGTTCGCTTTGTCCCGTCCATCATAAGTATAATTATTTCAATGACTTAGAAAATTACTAAACAGATATTGTCATAAAATAGGCTTTACATTTAACAATAGGCACTGTGGCGACATCTACAACGCCACAGGAGAACTACGCGTCATACTGACATCAAGCAATATTCTGCATCGCGCAAGCAGAACTATCCGTGCGATTAGCATTTTTAGACAACATCCCGACATCTACCGTCGGGCCAGCCCACTAAACGCAACACCCGTCCGGTCGGAAGATGCTCCCTTTTCTATGGAGGATTAGGAACTTTCCACCCTGTTCCTATAGGTACTTCTATAGCACTATTAGTCGATATAAATCATATGTCGCCTATACTGATGGATAACTCTTTGATAATGATAATAAGCGCCTTATAGTAGGGGAGGTACTACTCGATTTTTACGACCAATTTTGTATCGAATAAGTTTCTTTACTAGTAGTAAATATATATATATTGATTGTTATATTCAATAATCAGGAATGTGAGAGTCAGTCGCCGTATTTAAGGGACTGAAGACTCTAAAGTTACAGCATGTTAAATTTGCAAAAAAAGTCATTTCATACCGCGCAAAAACCTTATGGGATGTTTTTCGGGAACATATTCAAACCGCCTTCACTACTGGAATAACTTCGTTCAGAGGGGCAATTCTCGTAATTTAAAGAACGTTCACAGTCTGATCACAGTCTCAATCTGTTAAAAAAACCTCCAATTCCCCTACAATTTTGACAAGTTTTTGACATTGATTTTCACTGAGATGAGATTGCGACTAGATTTTGAACGTTTTTAATTACGTGAATTGGCTTTCAGATCGGTTATGCACTAAGGGAAAACTTTTATTGGTATGATCTTCAGCCGGTAAAAATTACTTTTTCAAGTTAACGTCACCGCCCGTACCTACTATTAAGGACTATATTGCCAGTTAGGAAGAGTAAATAGTAGGTAATAACTATATAGCCACCCACCGTTAAAAGAAAACATAGAAATGATAGTAATATAACCAAACTCTATACCTAAACTCATTTTATTGATAAAATTTAACTTTATGTCAATTACAAAATAAAACTACAACATGTTCTTGATAAAAGTTTAATTTTTCAACTGTTACACATTTTATAAAATTCATCAAACATTTGATATGGTACAATCTCGATTTAAATAATTCAACTCGTTTATAAAATAAATTAATATGAAACATTTAAATTCCATCGTAACAATCAATAAACCTTTAATAATAATAATGTGAAGAAAAACAATGAAATAAGAAGAGGAGGTACTCAGGTGGTATAAAAATAAATAAATCGCTATACGTACTCGTAATAATGACTAAAACTTAATTAAAAATAAATATATTAATACTAATGACAAGTTATTTTAAATTACAATCTAGCGGTTCACCTATGTTGATATTCCGTATGATATATTTTCCGTTGCCCCTACTTCGAATGGACATTCGAGAAGAGGTAACAGAAGATTGTACTTAAAATATTTTAATACTACAATTTGTGTTTATAATTTGTTCTAACATCGTGAAAACAACTAAAGGAAATTCAACAACTCAACTCTTCATTTTAAGTTAACAACAAAGTTGAAACAAACACGGTTGAATTAAATGTCAACTCAACTGTATCAAGATAGGAATCAATACGATTTAACTGAAGTTCAACGGTTTGTTAAGCTACACATAAATTGAATTAATACTAAATAAGGGTTCCCAGATTAACTACATACATTCATTTGAGCACTCATATAACACGCAAATAAATAATTGGCATGGTCTATATACTTCAGTCTCATCACACTAATATGTACAAATTAGGTTAAACACGCTCTGTTACGAGTAGAAGCGACTCTTTGAAATTACATGTGCGGTCGGTGGGTGCGGCCGGGCTATCGTCGCCACGGCAGCCGTCTTCTTCTTCAGAGTCGTGATTGGTCGCAACTTTAAGAACAGAACTGCTGACACAGCACAAGAACATAATAACGTAGCGAGAAGGGCTCCCAATGTTGCAGCAAATCCAGGAGTAGTCATACACACGAGACCCGGCGTGGGAATCACTTTAGGTGCAGTGGTTTCTTCTGTAGTATCCATATTTAAGTCGCCGGCAGACACCACACGAATCACTCTGTTTACCCCAACTTCCTTCTCAGGGGAAGTTGCTCGTCGTTGCCTCCTCACTCTCCTTTCATCACGTCTAGCTTCAATACCAACTTGTTGGTAAGCGTCAATCTGCGGAGGTCCGTATTCAGCGTGAGGCGCGATCACATTAGGATTTCCATCTGAGCACTGTTCTGGGCATCTATACCTACAAATCTGAATAGTACATTGGAAGTGCACCTCCATTGAGTCGGGGAACTTGAATGCTTGGAAGTGAGCATATGACAATACACTAGCGCTGGCTCCGAAGTTCTTGATCTTTGTGAATCTAGACATTAGCTTTGGTCGGGTTACACAGCCTCGCCTATCGACTAATTGTATAGGAGCGCGTTGACCGTCGTGAGCAACACAATCTCGGACTAACATATCGAATTTCGCGTCGTCATCCTTGATTGCGAGAACCATTGTCATGGTTTGTCCAATCTTCACGAGACCAGATACTTCGGAAGCCCACGGTCCTTTGCCGACTTGAATTTGCATCCAGCAACCAACATTGTCACCAGCGAAGTCAGCTCGCACAACATCCAGCATATCTACAGGGAATGGACGGAAAGTGACTGCCTTTTCATATTGATCGTGCCACGTACACCTTAGCTTTCTCGCTTGATCCCACACTTCCTGTACTTGTGGGTCATATTGTATAACTATGACGTTTTCAAAGTAAGTGCCAGCTGCCGCTACATCTCCTCTGTACCTTGGGTCTCCGCTGCCAGCGGTTCCACAAGCATGAGCACCAATTTCGAAAGAGGCTGAAGTTCTTCCTAGATTTGGCGGGAGATGTACGCACTGATGGTTGGAGTAATGTCCCTTAGAGAACACGATACCGAAGAATGGTTTGTCAAAACTGAGGAAAACTCTCATTGCATTTTTCTCGCATTTCACGTCTAGGGAAACAATTTTCGGCATGTCCGGGGCAGGTGCTGGCCAGACATCACCAGCTCCACTGAAGATCTTGTCACTGGCAGCAGTCTGGGCGTCAGCAGGTGGTGCGGGTGGTGGTGGTGGTCCTCGGAATCCAGGACCGACATCGTTCTTATGGTGGTTCACTGGAGGTCCAAGCGCGAAGGGCTTCGAATGGATTTGGTGATGGTTCGGGATTCTCGGCATGCCTGGAACGTGACAAAACTTTTGGTTACTTATCTGCATTGAATAAGTCTTATTTCGAGTCAAAAGCTCTTTTCACTAAAGTCTTGAATTTTAAGATTGCGAAATAATAACTGACAATCGACATAACCCACAAAACACAGGGTTTTAATCCGTAGAGAATTATTTAAACTTCAACTAAGATTTATGGTGGTCACGGCTTACCTAATGGGTGATGTGCCTGATGATGTGGTGGGTTCTGTCTTCGGTTGTGAGGCGGCGGCGCGGGCGGGGGAGGTCCGTTGTACGCGTGGCTCGGGGTATCTCGTTCCGAAGACTCCATCGCTAGTTGATCTCCCGAAGGTTCAGCGGCACTGCTGGTATCGGGACCGGCGCCTCCGCCACCGCCTCCGCTTTCATTCGATGATTGGTCACTGAGAGTGCCGCTCTGAAAAATATTAACAAAGTCCATTAATTATCTTGAACGAAGATTTATATCTTTATGTATCCGTATTTTTATCTTGCTCGCTCATTATTTTGAAGAAGCGACGTTCACTGTCAGTAGTTTTCTGTTATATGATGTTGCGTTTTCGGCAATTTTCTTTGATAATAATTATTACACGTTCTTTATTATTATCTACCATCCATTACGTGAAGCAGAAGGTGTGTGAAATTTGAAGTGCTGACTTTGGAGTGTCACTTTTCATTTCGACCCAAATAAAGAAAACCGTAACGAAACTAGTAGGCATGTTAACCAAAAGTAAATGGGCTTCTCAAATCTCATAACTTACACACGAAACATTTCTTGTTTTTTTCTCGTTCACGCCCAGCTTTCACTATACAAAGTAGGATTTTAAAATGTTATTTAATAAGACACACTGACCGTTTTACGACACATCAAAGGTTATGCGACAAGTTAAACAGTTGTTCGAGTTCATGAATAAAGAAATGCAGATGATTGTACGTTTTGCGGACAGAATGGACATAAATTGGTATAGCATTAAAATAAGAATTCTTGACAAACTTCTGAATGGATTTCTGCCATCTGTCCGTCTCTCCATAAATATGTTCAACGGGATTTATTACAGCTCATCAAAATGTAAATGGTTAATTATTTGAAGCGGACAAGGATTAAAAGGAGAGATTAGGTCATCGGAATCCCTTTCATTACTTTCGCAAACATCAATAAATCTGCCACTTTGCCTAGTAATTACCAACTTCCTTAATTACAGATTCGAACACCAATTACTCATAAACTTGTATCAGCTTATAGTATCAGAACTTTAGTGATACAACTTCCTGGGTCCGCAAATAGTAATATGTGAAAGTTGTACCATGGTTCCCGTTCTTAAGTCATCGGGTCGCTCCGGTTTTCAAATATTTTCCATACCAACAGGTTTCCGAAATTAGACAAACCGGCTGCACGGAATTTCTCGTTTTAATTGTGATTTTTTATTTCGCTATTTTATTTAGGTGCGGCTTTTAGCTTTTTGGGTCTCTAGGTTGTATATTTTAGCAATTTTTAATGCGAAAATCATGTAGACGGTAAAAGTCTGGGCGGCGCGGAAGTCTTATTTATTATTAATACCTTCTTTTTTTAATAGAATTTCTATTCGTTCGTATTTAGAAGTTATAGTACCTTTAGTGTTTGATTAGTTATTTCATAAGGTTGCGAGACTTGCAGTTCTATCTTCGTTTCAAGTCTATGTATCATTAAGACCCTATTGAACACTTTTGACAAATATTTTATTAATAAAATTACATTTCTCATCACAACAGCTGTCCTCAATATCGATCCGATAGCTAAGTTATTAATATCATATAAAGTGGGTGTCGCGTCCACAGCCACCATTTTATTGGCTGGATCGTTAACAGTTACTTACTTAGAACTTACAACTCTCATTTGTTTTGCCTCTGGCTATGAAATTAGAAAGTATTGGTCTCTTAGTGATTCCAGCAATTATTTCTGAATGGGATAACGTGGATAGTTCTATAAAATATTGATACGCCTTACGTAATGTCAGGAGAAAGTTGTTGGGAGATTTTTTTATTGGGTTATAGATTGGGAATGTGTGTGGTAAGCTTGTTATTGTGTAATTAATGTTAGGGAATATTATTTTATTCCTTTATCTGAGTGTCGTCATTACTCATGATAGAACAGTTATTATTCTTCATTGGAACGTATCATTATGGTTAGTGTTGGGGTCTATTGTGAAATTCTATCGAAGTCTGTATTGTGTTTTCTGTTTTTATGTTTGTAAATGGCTAATTGGTACATACTCGCGTCTGCATAAGCTATAATACGTGCCGACTAACATCCGGTTACGCATGATATCGATGGTTGAAAGGCAAATTGATCTAAGCGGCATGTGTAAAGTTGTACTGGTTTTAAGTGCTGTCTCAAATACTTTTTAAATAAAGCTGTAAATAGTAAACAAATAAATTGAAAAAGAAATCTACACTGCGTTTCTAAGCCGATCTTAAATCATACCATCACTGGCAAATAATATATTGTAACCTAGCTGTAGGTAGTATTTTAAGCTACTCATGTCGTTTCAACTTGCTGTTAACCAGTGAACTTGCTTACTGTACCTATTACCTGGACAAGAAATATTTTCTATTTCTATAGTTTAAAGCACTATGTTGTGTGTATTTAGTTGATATTTCAATTATGTATCATAGACCCTGTCCATTAGGTAAACCGTTTTTTGACAGATGGAACTAGTGATTGCAGCAACACACAAAACATTGATTGATACACGTACGGTATAATAATGTGTGTAAAAAGCCATAAATAAGATAATTCAATAAGATAAGGCAGTTTATATATTTATTATATTACGTATTTTAAAGTTAACTTCTACGTAATCTGGAATAGTGACGTTCTATGATAGCTGTCAAAAAACGGTTAACCTAATGGACAGGGTATAAAGTCATATTCGAAATATCAATAAGTAAGCAAATAAAAAAAAACTACAAGAAATCCATAATCTGCCAAGAGCGTAGATCCCGCATCATATAAGGCATTGTGATTCAGGCCTGAGTTAGGTGCGGCGAGTCAGTGTGTCAGCCCGGTCATTGATCCCAGCGGACTAATTTTACTTTCATTAAATTGCTGAACACAGTGCACAGCGTCTCCGGTGGCTAAGACACGGTGCTCTTGATCTCATTTGATTTGCTGGTGTCTTTGGTAACGCGCTTTGTAGGAAGTATAATCGAACTGGGTATATGGAGATTTTGTTGTACTAAAAGCTTTGATGAACTTCCGGTTCAGAGGGCCGAGACAAGTAGCAATCGCTTTCAAAGAGTTTCGTGTTTCTCGACTTACAACAAGATTGAAATAAACTTTTCGTTAGCTTATGTCAATGTAATTCAATTTAGGAATGGTGTCCACGTTCCGTCTTCTTTTATTTAAAGCTACCTACTTATTGATAAAGATTTTTAATTTCATACCATTATGGATACGTATGTACATAATATATAACGTACATAACAAAATGATACCTACCAACTGTTAATTTTCAGGGACATTGATAAAGGAATAATTTCCCTATTTCGTCCCCTTACTTAATCCAGTCTTTTATTTTTGTACTTTAACGTTAATTTTGAATACTAAGATCACTATACTAATTGGTAATATTATGATGTAATAGATAATAGGTTTTTCCAGGAAAACTTAACGAATATTTTTAAGAAAATCTTATCAATTTTCCTTGGTTATTTTCAGGTAGATTACAATTTTGGTCACTATTAAAAACTTTAGACTACCGTTTTACAACCGTACCTAAAAGCATTTTCCAATACCATTTCCGATAGGGACGCACTCATAACAAGCATGAACAGGGTGAAACAACCAATTGTCGTCTGCAACAAAACTGAGCAGGATTTCAAGTCCGATGTGTGTCGTCGCTGTAGGTCGCACAACGACCGACTGGGAAAGCCAGCTTTTACTCTTTCCACGACACCTGTCTATTGTCATAAACCGACATGACTAGTGTGCATTTCATTACGGTGGTGTATCTTTAAAATCACGACCAGAACTTCTTGTTTCAAGGGCCGGTCCATAATTTCTAATTTTACTTTGTAATTATGGGTAACCGATTCTGAATGTGTCTATGCTGGTTTCTATCTAGGTGAGTTCTTTGACTTTTATTTAACTATTCAAATAAATAAAAGGCACTTTTGAACGTCAACATTTACATTAAAAAATAATTATTCTAGTCGTCCCTTCCCCTTTCTTCCTATTTGTATACACACATTTCTAAAGAAATCTCTTCCAGTTTCATAATTAATGCTAGATATTTAAAAGTTCCATTTTAATTATTTCATTTCTGACTAGCAGCGCCCCGCGGTTTCAGCCGCATAAGTTTCGATCCCGGAGGAATATCGGGTTGAAAATTATCTTATGTGTTAATCCTGGTTATACTCGTAAGCTATCTGTGTGCCAAATTTCATCCAAATCCGTTCAGTAGTTTTTGCGTGAAAGAGTAACAAACATCCATCCATCCTCACAAACTTTCATTTATAATATTATTATTAAATTATTAATTATATTATATTATTATAGTTAGTAGGATCTGTAAAGACTGCATCACAAATCTATGCTTCTTAAACCTATAAACAGTCCCTGTATAGTAAATATTCTGTCTCTTTAGGGCGTTAAACTTCCATTCAAGATACATTACCACTCAATGGTAACATTTCTTACAATGTATGTTTTGTGATCAGGTTCAGTAGCCTTCTTACTTTCCCTTCTTAGGGTAAACAGGTAAATAGTGGACATAGACGGAACTGGCTACGTCCGTCAGCGCAGTGGGTCGGTGTGCCCATATTTGGGGGATCTACCTGGTGACCGTATTAGATTCTATCTCGGACGGTTTTCCGATATGATACGTGTGCTGTACCGATTTTAATATTGGAGGCTTTTAAAGATTATATTGCTTGGAATGTTTGCGATATTTGATCGGAAACAGCAGACAATAAGTATGATGATTTTATTAATGCTCCCATAGCCGACCCTAACATAGTTGGAAAAAGGCAGACAGGGGCTGCCTTTTTCCAACTATGTTAGGGTCGGCTTCCAGTCTAACCGGATGATCTAGGTTGTGGAGGTCAGTTAGGCAGTTGCCTATCCGACCTCCACAACCTAGTTACTGGGTAACACGATACCCCTTGGTAGGAGTGGTGGTCAGTATGTTTAGATTTGAACGGAAAATGAGTTTTTAGTAGGTATGGAAGTTAGATACTGATCTTTGAAAGACTGGAAACTATCTCCAACCAATTGATGGTTTTGGGACAGGAGGATGCTGTTAATCAATATTTTAATTTTCTTCAAAGCTAGGAAGATAACTGAATTATTTTTATGATAGAAAACTTATGCCATTATTGGATGAAGTCACTGAGTATATCTGACTGTTTAAAACTGCTACAAGTTCACTTCAAACACATTAATTTCTTAGTATAATGCTTTCTCAATTACAAAGCCAAGACAAAAATGCTTTTACCTATCTCTAACGACCAATGACTAGAAAATCGTTTGCATTTAACTAAACGACGCACAGAAATTATAGCAATTTTTGTGAAAATCCGCAATGTAAACAGTCGATACGGTGATTTCTTGGCGGTCGCTAGTGATGTGCCATAAACGGAATCGATTAAATTAATTAACTTTCCACTGATCTGGGAATTAAATTAAGAGAAAAAATGTGAGTTTATACCACGAGTCGTAAAAGTCGTAAATGGTTTGTTATTGCTCGTAAGTTACTGGTCTGAAATATATGTTGGTTTATTACGAGCATCACTTCACTTATTCATAGGAAAGTCTCGTTCTATGAATTTAATTTATTGAATGAGTAGCTTTACATGTTCAAATGTAATACAATATTTTAAACCCGATTTTACACAACCTTGATAAAGATTTATCCTTCTAATTACCTCGGTTAACATTTTAAATTTTTTAAATATATATATATATCTTTTACAGTGTACACAATTATCTAACTATTTACACTAGGTACTATTTTTTTTTTTTAACCTTGCCCCACACTAGGAATTACTCCTGTATCGTGGGTGCGTTTACAAACATATAAACTCACATACACAAACAGCCAGACCCGGAACAACTACTTGTAGGTCATACAAATATTTGTTCCGTGCGGGAATCGAACCCGCGACACGCAGCGCAGCAGTCAATCGCTTAATCACTGCGCCAACCGTGCCGTAAAATTAAATAAATAAATAAATATTCCACAACTATCACACAACGCCATCTAGTCCCAAACTAAGCAGAGCTTGTGTTATGGGTACTAGACAACTGATAAACATACTTATATGTTTCTAAATACATAAATATTATAGATAAATTACACCCAGACACAGAACAAATGATCGTGCTCATTACACAAACATTTGTCCTGGGTGGGAATCGAACCCACGACCTCCGGCATAGCAGTCAGGGTCACTAACCACTAGACCAACAGGCCTGTCAAAAAAAAAAAAAAAAGACTGGCTAACTAACTAACTAACACACACTTAGGCGTCGAAGTACTCATCCGCATCGCTGTCATTCGGAAACGTGCCCTGAAGACTGGCAGCGTTGCCACGTGCAATGGCAATGCCAATTCTTTGGTCAAGGAAAGAGCCAGCCCTCTGGTCACGTATAAAAAAAATTAATTAATTTGAATGTTTCATTCTTACAACAGTTTTCGAATAGGATGTGTTTATTCTGAAAACATTTTTTACCGCCAGTCTATCATATATTCATTAATATTTTATTCTCGAAAATCAATTAGGTATCCATCAAGAATTCATGTAAATTGAAATCGCAATAACGGAACAGTGAATAGAGATTATATGCATTCATTTCCAGAGTTCTTTCAGTGGGTGTAATACCTTATTATAAATCTGAGGCACCTTCGAAATGAAATGAATTTATTTATTCTTTAAATAGGATATCGTAATTACTTTTACACGTCATATTTGTATCTGACTAGCCCTGAGAAGAAATGGCGTACCAAACTCAGAGGACAGTCTCTTTTAAAATGTAGACAAAAAATAATAATTTTGTTACACGATATTTTTTTAAAGGGTAGCACTGGACGGTCTTTTGAAGAAAGTACCAGAAACGGTTTAAGTAAACCTGTCCCAAAAGAAGTTAGAATATGAAATATTATATTTCGAGGTAGTTCAATGTTTTTTCGCTCAACTGCGAAAAAGGATTAATTTCAAAAGCGTACCTTTTTAGCATTTTATCTATTGCACTGCTCACCACAAACCCACAAAAGCGTGATGCATACTTTCTTGTGAGCGCTCCACTTCCACGATACGGTTTACTATTCGAATTAATATATTTGTGGTAATTAGCTGTTTTGTTGAGCATGCACCGAGTTAAAGAAAGAAATAAACGGTTGGTCAGTAAAAGTCTCTCTCTTTTCTCTAGTCTGTGGTTTGGATATCAAATAAAGTGCGAGTGTAGCTGTATCATGGTTATGTTGGATATCAGAAGCCATTTTGTTTATGTTACTGAAGACCATAGATTTAAGTTACTCTCTACTGTTTACTATCTGATATTATTACATGTTTAGCCTACTTTAATGGTGTTTATTCATATGCTGCGATTATATGCTGCCTTTATTTCTTTTCTTCCTATTAGTGTTTGGATAACGAAATTATGCGCTTAAAATATCGACAGTTTAAGGTTTTGTATATTTCACTGGTTTTGTTTCTGATTAATTAGATATACTTAACATTCAATTATTCTAATCACGCGTGCTGTCGCAGCCTCATTAACAGACTCATAATCCGATATTACAATCTCTCAGTAGTAGAGATTAATGTCGTACAAAATTATGCTTATTTATAATTCCACGTGGCTCTGAATATGAATTAATATTTAGTTAGGAAATGAGAAGGGGAAGACCAAAGATATGAAGATAATTTACTTACTAAGTTACACACAAAAATATGTACTAGCAATATAAACTAGCATCTGTAACCGAACTAGGCATTGCCTGTTATTTCGGTTATCAGCGCCCATCCCCATCAAATATAATAAACCAAAAACAAAGCCATTAAACTATTTAAAACATAATGCAAGAAGCGTTTAAGAAAATATAAAAAAAAAAACATTAAAAGAATCCTTAATTTCGACAAAAAAGACAAAAATATACGGTATTATGTCCTCTTGATTGCTGTGTTCGATCACATGTCCTAGAGTGAATCGGCTAAGAGGGTGCGTTTATGTAATTGTGTAAAGGTTCTATGAGTTTGTGTAGGGTGTGTGTGAGTGTTCGTGAGCTGTGAGTGGGTTCTATGAGTGTGTATAGGGTGTGTTTATTTGTGTGTGTTCGTGTCCTGTTTGTGTACATGGGTGTAAGTGCAGTGTGTGATGGACTGTGTGAAAGATGATAGGCTAGAAAGGGAGAGACTATCGAGATGACGACTAATAAAGGAGTATGGAAGAATAAGACATGTTGCGCGGAACCCAAAAAAAAAAATTATAAGGACAAGAGAACGAGTGTTAATAAATGACTTCCATAATCAGCCTATAATGTTCCCACTGCTGGGCACAGGCCTCCTCTCGGTGAGAGGGAGTGGGCCGTAATCCACCGCGCGGGCCCAGTGCGGGTTGGTGGATGTCACATATCTTCAAATTTTTGGGTCTATGATATGCCGGTTTCCTTACGATGTTTTTCTTCACCATTTTGAGAGCAGTAGTGATGACATAATTTACACAAAGTAAAGTGCCTGTCTGGGTTCGAGCCCACGACCTAACTCGTAACTCGCGGCCGTTGCCACTGCTCCGCAAATTATTAGCAGTGATAGGAATAGGTAGTGCCTATTAGCCTAAACTTCGAAGAACAGAGACAAGAAACGGAGACTTCCTTAGGACTAAATTTTTCCGGGACATCTGTCCCGAAATTCGGGACAACACTTTTAAATACATTAAAAAAATATTTATGTTATTTGGAATAAGTAATTCGTCTATATTTACCTAAAGTTTACGACTAGACATAACATTTATAATTTCTCCATAATAATAACTTATCCTCTATGGGCTCTAAAGGAAAAATAAAACACATAGAATATTGTTGTAACAAATATATGTATTTTATATTATTTTTTAAATATGACGTAATTGGAAAGCATGAAACAAAATGTACGTACGGAAAAAATAAACGTAAAAAATTTAGTCCTAAGGAAGTCTCCGTTTCTTGTCTCTGTTCTTCGAAGTTTAGGCAAATAGCCACTACCTATTCCTATCACTGATTATTAGTCTACCAAACTTAAAAAAACAACCATATTTTTTCTAACAATCGCCGATTAGCAGCGAAATACAAGTAACGGATACATACAATATTCCTCGTTTTCAAAAGCGTTCCGATCCGTCGGTACGGTCCGATGAAATCTTAATCATACCAATCTTACATGGTCTGTTAATTTACGTTTAATCATTTATATGAACTTGTGTACAATTTGAAATCGACTGTTGAAAACGGACAGCGGTTACAATGGAATAGATGTTGGTAGTAAGCAGGGTAATAATACTCTTTGTATTAAGAAAGACTAGACCCTCTATAAATCTCAAAACGTGTGTTCGTCTTTATTAATGTTGGACTCTAAGGATTGAAGTCACATCTCGTGGAGGACGTGGTGAGCGCTCTGTTCCCTTCGCGAGGGGAACATACTCCCCCGTCCATGGCTCCGCCTCCTGCGATGCCAGATGCGGACCACACCGACGACGACGACGATGCTCCGGAGGTGACCGAGGTAGAGTTGAGAGTGGCGGTACGTAGGCTGAATGCCAGAAACACCGCCCCAGGACCCGACGGCTTACCTGGAAAAGCCTGGGTCCTGGCCTTGGAGGCTCTCGGGCCTCGACTAACGAGGCTACTAAGCGCATGCTTGGAGAGGGGCCGGTTCCCACTTCGTTGGAAGACGGGGAAACTGGTCCTCATCAAGAAGCCGGGGCGCCCTGCGGACTCTCCGTCCGCTTACCGGCCCATCGTGCTGCTCGACGAGGTGGGCAAGCTCTTTGAAAGAGTAATTGCAGACCGCCTTGCCGGGCAGCTGGTGCGGGTGGGGCCGGATTTGGCGGACAGCCAGTTTGGTTTCCGCAGGGGGCGCTCTACGGTGGATGCCATCATGCGCGTACGAGCCCTCACGACGGGGCATGCTGTGGCCCGGGGTGGGGTTGTCTTGGCGGTGTCTCTAGACATCGC
This sequence comes from Apamea epomidion, assembly GCA_947507525.1. NCBI lineage: Eukaryota > Metazoa > Arthropoda > Insecta > Lepidoptera > Noctuidae > Apamea > Apamea epomidion. Next base: position 5,979,289 of record OX382238.1, on the reverse strand, counting down.
CAATGCCTTCAATACCCTGCCCTGGAGTTGCATCAGGGAGGCACTCGGGTATCACCGGATGCCGACCTACCTCCGTCGTATTGTCGAGGCCTATTTGACGGACAGGGCCGTCATCTACCCCGGTCACCGGGGAGAGTGGAACCGGCGAGAGATGTCGTGCGGTGTCCCACAGGGATCGGTCCTAGGGCCGCATCTGTGGGATATCAGGTACGACTGGGTGCTGCGCGCCGACCTCCCTGATGGCGTCAGCGTAGTTTGCTACGCTGACGACACGCTGGTCCTGGCGCAGGGGAGGTCGCACCAGGCGGCGGCCGAAGCAGCGACACGCGGGGTTGCGACAATTGTCGAGAGGATCCGGCAATTGGGACTCGAGGTGGCATTGCACAAATCTGAGGCCATGTGTTTTCATGGTCCTCGGGACGCGCCACCGTCGGGTTCACAAATAACGGCGGGAGGGGTTCACATCGGCGTCGAGCTGACGATGAAGTACCTGGGACTCGTCCTCGACAGCCGGTGGAATTTCGTGGAGCACTTCCGACGTTTGGCTCCCAGACTGGAGCGGGCCGGGGCTGCCTTGAGGCGGCTCCTTCCCAATCTAGGAGGACCAAACGCCTCCTGCCGGAGGCTCTATGCGGGGGTCGTGCGGGCCATGGCCCTTTACGGGGCACCGGTATGGGCGCGATCTTTGAGGCGGCGACCAGCCCGCCGGTTGATCGCGTCCCAAAGGGTCATGGCTGTCCGGCTCATTCGAGGATACCGCACGGTCTCCGCTGAGGCGGCGAGCCTCCTTGCCGGATTGCCGCCATGGGATCTGGAGGCCAAAGTCCTCGCCCACATATGGGAGTGGCGAGAGGAGGCAAAACGCCGGGGCGTTGCTCCGCTGCCGCGAGAAATCACGGCACAGCGGACAGAGCTCCGGCGGGATCTCATAGCGGCATGGAGAGTGCGATTGTCGCAACCCAGCGCTGGGCACGCCACAATTGCGGCGATAAGTCCCCTCTTTGAGGAGTGGCTAGAGAGGCGCCACGGCGCCCTCACCTTCCGCCTGACGCAGGTCCTCACCGGACACGGTTGTTTCGGGAGGTTCCTGTTCAGGATAAAGCGGGAGGAAACGCCAGGGTGTCACCACTGTGGGGATCGCCCGGAGGACATGGTGGAGCATACGGTGGAGGACTGCCCGGCTTGGGCGGGACCCCGCCGTGTCCTCTTGGCGGCGATCGGCGGCGGCGACCTCTCGCGTCTGGCCCTCATACAGGCCATGGTCCGGAGCGAGAGTGAATGGGAGGCCGTCACCTCCTTCTGCGAAGCAGTAATGCTCGCGAAGGAGGAGGCGGAGCGCGCGAGGGAGAGGCAATCGCTGCACCCTCGCGCTCCTAGCCGCCGCAGGAGACGCCCTGGACGGGAGTCAACAGCCGACTCCCAGCCACCGTAGGCGCGGGCTTGTGGGCGGTGAGCTATGGGCAGCTCGCCGCCCGGTAAGGACCAGGCCCGGGTCGACGGCGCGTTGTGTTCCACGCGCGCCTCAAAGAGCTGTCAGCACGAACTGACGGGGTCCGCTAGGGCCGATGCCGCCGGGGCTGCGGGTTGTTCGAAAGAGATACCGTGGCCCCTGGCACAGGCAACTGAAGGAACACGGGTGGGTTTTAGTCAGTAAAAGTCTGACACTCCCTTCTGCTCCGCTCAGAGCGGGAGGAGTCATTTGATGATTTCCCACGCAGAAAAAGAAAAGAAAAAAAAAATATATATATATATTGAAGTCACATACGTGCAGATTACCATAATGTTTTTTCATACCGGTACAACGGGGTGAATAGGGATGCAGGGGTGAATCGGGACGAAACTTTAAAATAATATAGTTTGTTGCTAACAAGGGCACTTAATCTTTAATTAAAAAACAGTAAACACATTAGAGTCTTTTCTGGCAACAAACTATATTATTTGAACGTTAAAATCCATTTTAAAGTTTCGTCCCGATTCACCCCTGCATCCCTATTCACCCCGTTTTACGGTACTGTATTTTATTTATTTGATTTTTAGAAATGTGGAACTTTTTGCGTATGATAGGTAGACTTAAAGTAAGGGCTATGATTGATACATAATGAAATGATTTACTGAATTGACATATAGAATCAGGTATTAGGGAGAAAAGATATATATCACAATCCAAAACATTTTGAAGGAAGTTGCTAATCCATTGCTTCATAAGTTCGAAAAATTGGTCTGCTTAGCAACGTAAATAACGCAATGAGTGTTGTTGAACTGTCAAAATGAAAGCCATTATTAATATTAGTGTGTTAGACAATTACTCCGCAGGACTAAGATACGCAGGACAGATAATGTGTTCTTTCCTACTCGGACTTCAATACTAAGGATATTATACGTAAAAGTTGAATCAAAGGCATGGTAAAAATTCTTCATACACGTAAGCGGATCTGAGATTGTAAAAATCCATATCGTGTCAGCTTTGAGCTTACTGACCCACTTGAGCGCACTAATTAGCATTAGTAGGCGAAGGACTAGTGACTAGACTTTAATGGCAATGAGTTCTGCTTATCCCATTCCGGACAGTAATGCAATAGGTATGCGAGAGATTCTTGTCTCTTTTAATCAGGCTTATGTTACTGATTTTTACAAGCATTGAAAATATGGTCAAAATGTTTGCGGGAGACCTATGTCCAGCAGAGGACATTTTTCGGCTGAAATGATGATCGAAAATACTAAGGCAGTCTGTCCTAAGATCTTTAAGAAGACAGACAACTGTGTTTCAACTCAAATTGAGTTTGTAAATCTAATTCTAAGAATCATCTGCCTAACCTTTTCCCAACCATGTTGGGTTCAGCTTCCAGTCCGACCGGATTCAGCTGAATACCAGTATTTTACGTAGAGCACCTACCTCTCTGCAACTTCTATCCAAAATACAGATTCCAATTTTAAATGAATTTAATAATAGTTTCGTGAATAAAAAAGGCTTGATTGCTTTACCTGGAGCATAAACAGTTTGTTAGAAAAATAAACCATTTGCAACAAGAATATTACTTTTTAAATTCCAGTTATGGACATGCAACACTAATGGTTTGAGCATCGTCCATCATTATAAAATAGAATAGCCTTGTCCACTCGAAATAGGCTAGCATAAACAACAGATTTGATTTAACTGGAATCCGGCAGCTCTATGATATACACACACAGATACAATTTACAGAACCGCAATGCTCCAGATATATTCAATTTGTGCACCGCTCTGCCGAGGAACGAAGTTCGCTCCATCCGATAACGTTTACATTTTTATCGATAAATTGAGTCGTGGTAGCGATACCATATTCGAACGGGTTTCAAAAAATAAAAGTTTAATTTTTAAAATGTATTTTTCACAAACTCTTTTGACACCGGTTAAATGTAAATAGAAAATACTGTAGAACAGTTGCCTAAGGATAAAATCTAACCTAGGACATGTGTTACCAATTTAATCGTTACGTTAATGTCATTTCCGTTATAATTATCAATTTCTAAAGTTGTCAAAAAATAAAGGGTTCGTTTTGACATTTGAGGATGCATTCTTGACACCTATCAGTTTCATACAAACCAATACGTGTTTTGCGAATTTGATCTTTATTAACTACTAGAACTGTCAATGTCAAAACGGGCCTTTTATTTTTTGACAACTTTAATCATGAATTGTCAACCATTGCATGTGGGCAACATAATAATATGCAAAAAAGTATACAATAAATAAAAGGAATTGTGATCAGGAATTCATCATCATCATAATCACAGAACGCCCTGCCCTGCCTGCTGTGTCTCCTTTGCTCTATCACACGCTGTCTACATCTCTGTATCTATTGTCCTATCTCAGGTATGCTGGAAGAGATTTCTTATGAAATAAGCATCACCTCTGTACCTATTTTTTCTGTTCGGTTTTTCATTGTCTGTTTATATATGTGTGTATATAAATGGTAAAATAAATAAACGACTTTATCTACTTCTAGGCAACCTCAGACAGGTATTTTTGAAGTGAAAACTTCTTTAGCGACGTTGTGCCTTTTTTTGTGATGGGTAAAAAATGTTAAACTCGCGTCAGGACACGTGACCTGATAGAAAATTTGTAAGACGGAGCTCGCGTCAGGACACGTGACCTCATCGAAAATTCGTAAGACGGAGGGAGAGTTTTTTGTGATGGGTAAAAAATGTTAAACTCGCGTCAGGACACGTGACCTAATCGAAAATTCGGAAGATGGAGCTTGCGTCAGGACACGTGACCTGATCGAAAATTCGTAAGACGGAGGGAGAGTAGACCGCATTCCAAAATATCAAAAATGCACAACGTTAAAATTCAAGTTTTCACTTCTGCCGGCACTCCCGGAGTGCAACCCTTTTTTTTTTAAGGGCAACAATGCCCATCTCTCAACTCGATTAGACAGAGTTGAAACGGCAAAGGAAATAAAGATTATGTACTTAAAGTGTCTATATTTCATAGGGGGAGGTGTCGTCCCGCCCAAACAATAAGAATTAGCATGAACAAATAGTCAGTCCCATGTTATTCATAACTATTTATTCAACAATAGACCTTTCTACCTCTCTATTGGCTGAATTAATTTGGTAAGGCCTACGTGATCAGATTATTTTCGATACGTATTTTGATATTAGTATAGGTTCTATTTTTATTGGTACGTTATTAGTATAGTGTTTATTATATCCAACCAATAGCTATTATTTATTTGGACCCAAATATGGGTCCAGGGGCGCCATTTTATTAAGCACTCAATGCAGGTTAGCTGTTGCCCGTTTAGAACATATTCCCCTTTATTCATAAACTTTAAGTAGTGATTTGCAACTGTTTAACCATACATTTTTGACGTTTTCTTCTACGTCTATGAATAAACCTCATTGTATTTATATTTATAAATCTGATTAGAGCTTATTAAAAAAAATATGTTGTTAAGAATCCATGACTATTTACTTTATGCATTTTGCTGCACCACTACTCTAAAAATGGCGAAAGAAACCTTCTTAAGGAAACCTGTATGTCTTAAAATCCAAAAAACTACCGCGTCGAACCGCTTACCTCTCACAGAAAGGAGGCTAGAGCAGTGGGAACTTAATTGGCAGAACATTTATATGTAAGAAAACAATGCAAACTCACCATATGTAATATGAGCAGGACACCTATAGCCAAGCCCCGTCGAAGCCGCATCTGTAAACAAATACATACGAAACTTTAGTGGATAGTTTCACTTCAAACAATGCTTTAACTAAACACCGTGGGAAATGTAGAAATTGATGGCAAAGCTTCGTTTAGCTTGTGGTTAGTATATGGTCAACCACGTGTACCATTTACTTATAGCTCATAAAGTTTAACGTACATAGTTAAATCAATAAACAACAATAAATCTTAAAGTCTATATAGGGCAAGTAAAAAAAAAACTTAAAATATTTTTCCGGAAACGGTGTAGGTACGAATACTATTGTATGTGTTTTTTTTTAATTGCCAATGACAATTTAATTAGCACAATACTTTTTTTCACATTTAATTTTCTTCCAAATCTAATCAGTTTAACAATAATAGTTCATAAATAGTAACTACAATGAAAATTAAGTTACCTAAGTGCTTAATTCTGGGTATTTTACTTAAAATATTCAATTTATTTTAGGTAAATAAAGTGAATACATAAGACATTTTTCAAAAACTCTTGTTTGAACAAAGTTTTATGTCCATTAGCACTTCGCGCGGGAAAGTGCATTGTTATGTTATTTAAGGCTGCTTGTGTCTACCTAGATTTTGAACCTAGGACATAATTTGACAATGACCCACTTAGTCCTAGGCCGAAAAATATGTAAATCAAATAGCAACAAACAGTTGACAGACCTACATTTTATAAAAGTATTTCGTAAAAAAAAGTACGTATAATGTTACATATTCATTCATGAATAAATAAAGCCTAACGTAGAAGGAAAACTTCTATTTCCTTGAGATTTTTCCATATATTTTCCAGTCAAAATATACCAGAGCCAGCTGAATATTTTCCTCACATGGCGACAGAGGGTTTATGTTAATATCAGGTAAAATACTCGTACACACGTGAGACACTTCTCAGTGTGAGAGCTTCACGAATACTTCAAACAATGTACACTTAGTAAAACTAGCATGCGCCCGCAGCTTCGTCCGCGTGGTATATCGATTAAAGGTAGGTATGTTCCCCAGGGTTTAAAGTATTACACCCTTACCAAATTTCATCAAAATCGGTCCAGCCGCTTCGGAGATTAACCGGAACAAAGATACAGACAGACCAAATATTTAGAAATTGTTTTTTTGTCATAAATGCCGTTTATACTTTCATATGGGTTTAGTAAAAGTCTGTTATTTTGACATTACAAACAGACACTTCAATTTTATTTATTTATATGTATGTATAGATGAAATCCACACATGAAACATCCATTGTAAGGTACCTACCTACTATCCAAAGATTAAGAATAATTAAAGAATTAAAATGACGTGTAACTCATTATTTATAACAATATAGGAGCAATTTACGGCAAAGTGCACACTGAACAATCGTATCATTATCTCTCTCATAATGTTCATTACAACGACTCATCAAGCTTGAAATTTCCAGTATTAGCTGACCTATCATTGCATAGAAAGGTTATACAATCCGAGGAAGCTTACACTGGTACATCTTGACATACCGTCGTGTGTACACCCGTCATCACTAGGCTTCCATAATGGACCCACTTTGTCAGCAGCTCGGTACAGTTTCCAACGATGTAGGACGGAATCTGGTGCCGTATTGTGATTTTGTTTCCACGATAGTATTTCTCTGTGAACGGTACCTACATAGCTACGTCATTTAGTACCACATATTAGTTACAATTTTAACATACATATAATGTGTAATTAGCATTTTATCAATCTTTACTAACAATAAAGCTGAAGAGTTTGTTTGAACGCGCTTATCTCTGGAACTACCAGTCGGATATGAAGAATTCTTTTTGCACATGATAACCCATATCTTGAGGAAGGTTATAGGCTATTTAACGTCACGCTACAAGACTTAGGAGCCGAGCAATAATAAAAAATCTGAAACCGATGTAATAGCATGTGTGGGCGACAGGATACGACGCGGTGGATCCGAGGCCGAAGTTTCATGCAGATGAAGTCGTGAACAGAAGCTAGTCATTGATAAATGGATCTAGAAAATAGTTTTACGCGATCTTCTGCCTTTCATGACGGCACGAGTTATATTAAGAGTTGCTAGTCATGCTATGGTAGAAATCAGCAAGGTGGTAGCGACGTTGGCTGATCAGTATTACCCAGGGTGCAACAGAGGTACCTTCATTTACGTATTGCCTCTCGTGGGACAAGCCTCTTTTCTTCTAAACAATCGCTGAAAAATAACACAGAAAGTGGCTTTTAGATCCTGACTTCATTTTAATAACGAAATCGAAAAAGTTTCAGGAGTCATTCGGAAATTCCGGGAAACATGTTTCGAACTTTTTATGGGTACCTTATAAGAAGCAGGAAAAACATTTGAGGCTCAAAAGACCGAAATAAGTGAATTACTTTTCGATAATGAACTCGAAACAAGGGTGACTTAATAGAATGGACAATTTTGGTTGGTTAATTACCTCATAATTCTCCTTATTTCAATTTATATGTGGTCGGCGCAATGTATTTTCTTCCATACTCCTCTATTAGCCGCCATCTCGACAGTCACCCCCTTTCTAACCATATCATCATTCACACAGTCCATCCATCGTTTCTTTGGTCTTCCCCTACTCTTATAGCCATCGACATTCATATTCAAAACTTTCCTCACGACATTTTTCTCATTCCTCCGTGACACATCTGACATCACATAGCCCATACCATGACAACCGATTTCCATACAACTTTTCAGTTACCGATGCACGACTTCCTCCTTACCTACATTAATTAATTGAACAGATCAGTAGTTAAAAAGACTATAGTGCTTGATGGGACATAACTGATTAAATGTCGATGTAATATAATATAGTGCCCTCCAAAAGTTAGTTGACATTTAGCCAATTCAGCTGTGATGCTATATTTACAGCCAAAGTGTGGAACTCGCTGCATCAGTATCTGTGTTTCCTCCCACATTTAACCCGCTTGCCCTCAAAGCAATAGCTAAATAGGCATCTTCTGAGCACGCTCGTTCCATCATAGACCTCATCCATCGCTTTCCATCAGGCGTGATCGAGGTCAAGAACAAGCCCAAGTAGCAATAAAAAAAAAATCGTTTCAAATTATAGTTTCAAATGATTGAACTATACACTATAAGGGTTTTTTTGACTTATTCCTATCACCGATCTACCTATGACTTATCTTTTTTTATCATAATGTGGCATTAAATCTGAAATGGAAAAAATGTTAACTAACTTTTGTAGGGCACTGTATGAACAAACTAAATTCTAAACTAAAATATGTACATTTAACCATTAACTAGTAGAGATGTAGATACTGATAACCGAGAAAATTAACGAAGTTTTTGCAACATTCTTTCAGCTGGCCGAAAATCCATCCGGTACTACCCCCCAACGCACTCTACACCTCTACTCTTTTGGAGAATAGGGGTGTGAAAGAAAGAAAAAGTATTTGTTGCGACTCCTACAGGAAGATCACAAATTAAACTAAACACAGTCATAATAAATAAATAACAAATTATTTTTAATAAAAAGTAACAAGATAAGGTGTGATGTTATGTATGTTAATAAATGTTTAAGTAAGAGATATGTCAATATGTGCTATTTATTCATTCGACGGTTCAACTTCAATTTTACATACATTTTATTTTTACTAGAAATTGTCACATTTTCTACATTCTGAGTAACACAGCGGTATCAGTGCATTAAAGAAATACATTCAAACGCTAGATAAACAACAATTTCATATACAATACGCTACTTTCTTCAGAAAATAATCGTGTATAAGTCTACTTTGTTTTAGAGTTTCTTTTATTACTGATATCTTTACAAGTTTTCTCTCTAGCGAATGACTGAACATTAATAACTTTCATTATTATAATAATAAAGTTTATTCTTAACTATAGAATAAATAAATATGTGTGGTGGTATGAGAAAGTGATGTTTGCTTCGTCATGGCGAGTTTAATTAGAGCCGGGGTTGCACACGGTTAATAAGTTATGATGTCATACATTTAATGAATGTTAGGTATTAAGAGAAACTTTAGGTTTTGATTAGACCATTTATCTTGTCCGTTTGTAAATCAAATGGGAGAATATCATCTGCTAATTAGCAAAAACATCTTATCTAAGAAAATACTAATACAACTTGTTTATACCTATATACCTAAGTATGTAATGGTTCGTTTCAATGGTTGGAAAGACAACGCACTATGATCGTGACCTTTTACAAATTGTCTCAGTTTGTTTTTTTACTTAGCTCCGGATTAATAATAGTTTATTACATAAATCTAATAAGTAGAGAAAAAGCGTTAACAATGTATTACTTAAATAACTTAGATCCATATAGTAATTAGGCTAAGCATCTACTTCCTCAATTTTGTGAATCTCCAGACACCGGAATTAGGACATGTACAGTCGTTCTGTGCTGTAATAATCGCACCGTGAAAACTAAAATGAAGTGGAAGTGGTGCTAGGGATAGACACTATTGACAGCTCACTTCAAACTCACTTCACCTAAGTTGTCATGATGATATTCTTAAGTGTCAGAAAAAAAAAGTAAAGATTGTGATTCAATAAAAAGTATCACTATGATTTTTATTGGATCATTACCATCCGTATTACGATATGCAATAGTGAACATCTGTCATTACCATGTTCACAATTGCATATCTTGGACATTTTTATTATTTAACGCTAAGTGATTAGTCGTGTGAGGCTAGTCACAACTGGAACAGTGGTCATCATCGTAAATTGCCCAGAACCATTGAGTCACTAGTACATGAACATGGATGCTCGGGACTGAATTTCTATCAGATTGTGAATAGTAATAGAAGACTGTGAAGATATATTATAATGAGTGGATACCTAATTATATAATTATGAGTTAGGTTATGACAGGTCTATAAAGCGAGCTTTAATTTATAATTTATTTATTTTTCACTTCAAGACACAGACATCAGTATATCCCTGACTCTTGTACTAGAAGTTCATTTATCCCAAGAGCCTTTTTATTTATGTATGTCGATTCTTATTTATCAAACAAGGTATCTAACATCATTATTTTATAACATCATTATTAGTTGTTATTGCTTCGTTTATTTCTGTGCTTTTACCAACAAAAATATAACATACGAAATATTTGGAAGAGCTTAACAATAAGAAAAATATCATTACCAAAGCAGACCATAAATCATAGACACACCAGGCCAACCATAAAAAATTACGATCACGCACATTACATCAAAATGCCATCAATAATTTCTAAGCTCCAAACATTGCAACTGTAATGATGTTTGTTTCACTGCGTTCATAAATCAAAGTGGATCCTTATCAGAGACTCGATCTGCCCACTTTCGATTGCCGACGTTCGTACTCAAACATGTACCTGCACATTTTAAATAATGAACCATCGCCCTCCATTAGAAACTGTGGTTCAAGGGTGAATGGGTCAACTTGCTTGCAAGCCTGCGATCGAATCGCGAAAGGTATTTACCTACTTATTTCCCTTTTGGTTAACGAAAAAGGGAAAGTTTGTGTTTCCGTCTTTCCTTACTGAACGGGAATGCCATTTTGTTTTGTTTCGTCCCCTCCCAACTATCTCAGGCATGTTATTACGGAAACGTGGTATGTTTAATTAAGGTCCGTGAGGGTTATTGTTTTCCGTATGTAATATTGTTTGTGCTTCCGAAATCCGAATCCGAATCCAATTGCGTTAAAAAGTGAATACTTTCTTGTATGTGTGAGAAAGATATCGTTTTCAATTCTCTGAATTAAGTACCACTTAGTTGCTTTTAGTGTTTGCAGTTAATTTTGTGGGTACTCAGTTTAAGAGTCTCAATAAAAGGTTTATTTATTGATGCACAATAAATAACAGCCGATAATTAAACGATAAAGTTGCAAAATAACTGCCTAGGCAGTCCAATCTCAAACATCTCATTTAGCACTTTAATAAAAACAAAACACAGCCGGCCTCCACTGCTTAATTGGCGGGAGCTCGCGAAAGTAAAGACGTAGCCACACCGCACCACTTTAATCACCGAATTTTGGGCGTTCCCGCTGAACAAGTTGCTTTTCGGGGCAAGTGGGCCGTGGGAGCACCGGGAGAAAGTACTAAAGCACACTACCGGAACTCTTTGTACATGCTACTTTAGAGTTTTTGCGGTGCATTTTCGCTTGCAAAGTATGCGGTCGCAGTGCGTCCATTGTATAATTACAGGGTGCGGTGGGCCCAAGGCAGAGCTTTATTGCACCTTCGCTGATCACTGCGAATCGTTTTTCACTGCGGCCGCGGCCTCCGTTTATTTGCAGATTAACAATGAATAAAACGATCCATTATTTTTATGGCTACACGGTTGTTACGAATTATTCTCGCGAGTTTAAAAGGTGTAGCGATAAAATTTATTTTTAATGTTCCTTTATGACACTGTATTATGTTTTTGGAGAAAACAAAGTGTTCAGTTTTACTTTTATTGGCTCGCTAAGTGAGTATGAGTGAAAAGGTTTCACTTACCTACCTAGATAGTGTGGAAAGTTGTTTAGGTACTAATTATGTACCAACAGTTTTTTAGGTATGTGTGATGTAAAAGTAACACAATATTTAACAATATAATTATGAATATAAATAGCCTATAATATTCCCACTGCTGGGACACAGGTTTTCTCTCTTCGAGAAGAAGTGGACTGTAATCTACCACGCAGGCCCAGTGCGGATTAGTAGAAGACACACGTCTTCGAATTTTTGGTTCTAGGATATGCCGGTTTCCTTACGATGGTTTCCGTCACTGTTTTTAGAGGAATGGTGATGAAATTATTTATACAAAGTATAGTGCCTGCCTAAGTTCAAACCCACGACCTTAGTGATGGGTCGTTGAAGGTTTTTCCGTCAACGAAACGTTAACGTTGAATTGCGTTTGTCAACTAGTTGATCAACTAGTTAATTTCGTCAACGAGTTAACGTGTTACGAACGTCAACTTGCATGAACGATAAACGCCGAAACGCTTTTATTAACGTATGCTGTTGTAATGTTAATTTACGAACAATTTGATGCAGTTTACCTAAAGAAATTGGATAACATTTTATGATGACTTTACCTACTACCTACCTAGGGTTCTACATGATCTTCCCTTCATACTTTTTTCAGGCTTAGGACTGACTGATTAATTTGCTATAAAACAAAAATAATGACATTGATCAAATTACTAAATAAATATCAAATCTTGTATTCGTTATTTAGAGTTCAAATTATTGTCATGACTATCGCGTCGTAGCGGGAGTTTTATTGTTAAAGAAATACAATTTACGTACGTTGAAAATAACAAAACGTTGGGTTCAGTTTCTCGTTTCGTCAAACGAGTTGAATTCATAAACGTCGTTGTCTCGTAACTCGTTGACGAATTCAACGAGTTGATTTGTACACGGTCAACGTTAATCCCGTTGAAGAGACATCAACGTTGATTCAACTAGTTCGTTGATTCAACGCCCATTACTACGACTTACGACTCGTAAGTCGTGATCGTTAACACTGGGCTACCCCTGCTCTCTACTAAATGAACAAATCGTGATAAATAAAACTTTCGTTGTAGAGCAGTTACCTACGGACGTACACATATCTGGCCAAATCAATTTCATAACCGGTTAATTTCACTGATCTAATTTAATTACCTATCAATTAAGAAAGCTCCATGAACATAAATCTTTAAAAAAACCTATTAAGTCTCATGACCGTCAGTTGCAGGCGCGGCCATAACTCATCTACTTACATCACAACCTATCATCATCATATCAGACCAAAAATATCTATTACCAGATGTGACACTTCTCTATAGTGATGCAACAACTTTCTTATTTCTCACAAATTGACTTCACCTTGGTGTGTCACCTGTTTTAAATTGCATGACATGATCTAAGCTTTGAAAATCTTGGGTGTGACATGTTCTAAGTTATAAGTAATTCTCTTAGCCTTTTTAAGTCTAATCCCAGTTACATAGGCAAAACAGAGTAGCCGATCTTTTACAATTAATTATTTAATCTTAATTACTATTAAGATTTATTTTTTGTGTCCTTTGCTCTATCACACGCTGTCTACATCTCTGTATCTATTGTCCTATCTCAGGTATGCTGGAAGAGATTTCTTATGAAATAAGCATCACCTCTGTACCTAATTTTTCTGTTCTGTTTTTCATTGTCTGTTTATACAGGCTGATTTTTTAAAGACCAGCCAAATTTAAGGATGTGGTACAGACCATCAAATTGAACAACTTTCTCCATGGGACCAACATCGTAATCGCGAATAAAAATTCAGCCGTCCCATACATTTAGGTCGAATAGGTATTGAAGTTTTCTATGGGACAGTTGATAAAATTTTCGCGATTACGCTATTTGTCCCATGGAGAAAGTAGTTCAGTTTGATGGTCTGTACCACATCCTTAAATTTGGCTGGTCTTTAAAAAATCAGCCTTTATATGTGTGTACATAAATGGTAAAAAAAAAATACTTTGTGATTGTTATTGTATGCCTAAGCGGCGGGACATAGCTGATCCTATATTAAGAACATTGTATGTATTGTTACCTACCTACGATCCACAATAAAGAATATGAATACAAGATATTCATATTCCTTTATTTGCGTTCCACAATGTATAACAAGATGTTAACAAAAGGCTTAGAGTTTAGAGCCGTTGTGGACCTTGTCTGTGCGCAGCAAAAATCATTGTTTGATACGTAGCAACAGCATAGCAGCATAGTTGTTTGATCGAACATGATCAACATAACATGACTGATGACTAAGTCAAATATCTTGAGTGTGACATGTTCTAAGCTATGCTATACTCCACTCAAAACCTAATTCTACTTACATAGGCTAAGAGTCGATCTTGTAATGCTAATTTATGTAATTTTTTATCATTGTCTACCTAGCCTTTTCCCAACTATGTTGGGGTTGGCTTTCAGTCTAACCGGATGCAGCTGAATACCAGTATTTTTTTTTTTTACATGGAGCGACTGCCTATCTGACCTCCACAACCCGTTACTGGATAATACGATACCCTTGGTAAGACTGGTGGTCAGGCTTTCGAGCTTCTAACCACCCGTAACGATTGACAAAGATCCACAAATGACAGCCGGGACCAACGGCTTAACGTGCTTTCCGAGGCACGGAGGGGTCTTCTTCTTTATTTAGCCACGGACCCCAATTTGTGTAATCTATAAAGTCTAACTAAGTGTTACAGATGACATGAGCCCGTCTACTATAAACCACGCCTAAGGTCTAAAAACGGATTGTCATGATGTCCAATCAAAATTGTTTGAAACGGTTAACTTTTCCCTTGTAAAATTTCACTAAAGGGCGAATGATTAATTGAAAAAAGCTTTAGTAACAAAGTAAAACTATTCTTCGAGCTTAGGGGTATCTACTTATTTCATTAGTAATTAAGGTTTTAGCTACCGTAGAACTTTCTTGGTCCAGAACATGATAATACTGTAAGGCCTCATAGGAAATCCAAATAAAAACCGAATGGCACACAAAATGTTTGTTCTTACCATACTTTTCTGCCTTTTTTGATTTTTGCTCACAATCGGGTTCTAGTTCGATCTTTTGCTTCTGTATCATCCGCTTAGGTACTTACTCAAACTTTCGCGTTACTTCTGGGTATACACACTTCAAGGCTTCACTGAAAGTCATGGATGACCACAAATCAGGTGGCTATCATTGCTTTGGTGTGCGCGCTTTTGATTCACCCAGGGAGCTGTAGGATTTTGATCATCCAGACTAGGTCCTAGGTTTTAGACCGCACACGAATGAGGAATAGAAAAGTGATTTTTCGTTATCGAAACGCGAGGTTTTTTTTTTGTGGTTAAAGATTTCTCATAAAAACTTAAATAACATAGTTCACTTAAAATGAGATACAAAGTGCTTATATCTAAACGATAAATAATAATATCATAATTATTTGCCTCTGGGGCGTTGTCGACTTTACAGGGCACATACATGTTTCTTAAGTTTTGCCTTAAATATGTTTATACTATCAATCGATCTTTAAATCCTTCGGTAAATCATTAAACAGTTGTGCCCCAGCCAATATTGTTTTTTCCGTAATTAGTCCCTGCGATTTTTCAATTGGATCCCGTTCTCCTCCTTCTACTAGCCGTTAACCTACCTAAACCTTCATATCATGGTAGGAAAGTTCATATCTTTAAACAACAACACCATTCTGAAAGTCATGACCACCGAACCACGTGGCCATCATTACCTCCAGCCGGTACCATTGGCTCCGTGCGCTCGCGCTTGTGAATCTCTCGCGCCCACCTCTTACTTTCACTGCGGACTTGACACGATTAGCCCGAGCCCTTCGGTGAATTTATTATGTGAATGAATTTTGTGCATCTCTGTGTAGTTGGTATCCGTTACTATGGCATCGGGTTGTATTACTATGGGAATGAGTTGAATGGTATTTTGTGTTACGTGATAATGATCGGTGTCACGTGTGTTGACTAGTTTTTTTATTTTATTTTCAGTATTTCAAATTGAAAGTTTTTTCTTATTGGGTACCTACTCAGTGGTCTATTATCGGCTACATCAGCCTCCACAGCTGGGCCATTACTCCATAAAAAAACGAAATTCATATTTCACAAAAAAAGGTCCAAATTAAATATTCAATATGGAAATTTGACTTTAAAACACGTATTGAAGAAAGTACCTACCAATATTTACCCATTTCTCTGTAGATAACAAATATTTGCATAAAAATCATAAAGTATTCGAAAGCAACTATCTCCCATACAAACATAAAACTACAGACACGCATGATCTACCTATTCAAAAGCCTTAGACAAAACACAACTGTCGAGTCTAGACTAAAAGTAAACAATATCATTGAGTAAGGAAGCTATCGCGCACTAGATCTTACCGAGCATTGACCTGCGCAGGGGCACACAACGAAACTGAAAGTAAATCGCGACAATGTAAACTGAGGTACCTACCTACCTACAGATCGCGGTACGAACAATTTCAAAGTGATTTATTATTCAAGATTAATCAAGAGATTTGGTGAGGTCGTGTTCAGAGAAAATTAATAAAGGTTTCGCTCAGATGAAAAGCTTTGTGTTGAAGTATGTAACAATACTGAATGCTTTTAAAACATAATGGGCTGAAGAAGAGAAAAATATGGTGGGAATAACAGAAGGGCTGAAATAATTTTAAAGGATTAGGAAGATTTTTCAATAGGTATAGAAATCATGAGAATGTTAAGAATGAAAAGCCGAAAGGAACCGTGCCCTTCTGTACTTTAAGGGAGGTGAAAGCACTCATGAATATGAACGAGTTTTATAGAGGCAATAATTCAAAATTCAAGAATGCTAGCTTGTTAATATCAACTACCGATTATGACCTAGCAGGTATAATATGGGTTATAGGTCTTCCTAGGTCTTATGATTCAAACCCGCGCAGGAAGCTCACGTTAGTCGTGAGCTTTGACTGGTTAACACTAAAGGTAGTGTCTACTTCTTGAACTGCTAACACTCCTACAAATAATGAAAATACATATAGCAAGTCTGATATCAGCTATTAGTTTCAACTGCATTTAATTTAAATACTGGGTTGCAGGGATATCGACGCGCAATCTGTAACCTGGACTTCAGCACATGAGCCTAGACGCCTTGCGTAGAAATTTTTCCAAAGTTAGTAAAAAAAAAATCTGCCTTTTTATAGAAAAGTGCCAGCGCGGTTAACATTTACAGAACAGCAATAAAATTTTTAATAACGTCGAAAAATTTCAACGCTTGGGGTTTCAGGACCATGTACTGAATCATATCCCTGCCAACCTGTATATCTGTTCAACTGAAGGACAACGTTTGCTATTCAGTAGCTAGACTAGTAGATTTAATGACAGACAGACAGATTTATAAACTTGACATTGTAAGATAGGATTTAGGTCTGGAACTACAGAACTTTAAACGTCAATTTTGCAGAAGTTACGGCTGTTAGGTTGTTACCATAATGTTCGCGTCCCGACACTATCTCATAAAACTTAGTCCATGAAAGTTTCAGTTAAAGTTGAGATGACATCGCGATATTATAGACTAGTTTAGTCACCGTTACGGTAGTTTGCAAACTTGGGATGACTGATGTTGTAGTGGCTATAATTACTACAAATATTTATCAAAATGTATTTATACTTAGTACATATTAATGCCAGGTAGATCAATGATGTGAAAAGGCAACTGAAGCCAATGTGGAAATCTTAGAACTACTGCATCACCGGAAAGACAGAAAATCGTTACGCTCCGGTGCGTAAAATTTGTAAGTAGGTACCTAATAAACAAACGGACAGGAACGGTTGAACAAATAATTCCGTCCAATTACCCAAAAAATGTAGCACTTCCCTACAAACCAGGAAAACAAATTGAATTATTTTTAAAACACACAAAACGCTCTCGACCGAAACTCTTTATTTACACTTTCACCGACGCTGGCACTTCTAGGATTTCGAGGATCTCATGTCAACCTGTCAGAGACGTGTCACGATTTAAAAAGAGACAGACATACACGTCAATCAATCGTGCGACAAAGACAGTTGTATGTTACGTTTTCAGTTACAATTTCGTCAGTCAAATCTTTGCGGTCAACGACACTCGATCTCGTACTTTTGCTTTCGCTAAAACCAGAATTACCTTGAAGTGTTTTAATTGGCATATTAGCTTGGCGATGTTATATTAAGTAAGTGTGCTACGGCAAACTAAATATTTGCTTGGAAAGTTATCAATGTTTACCTACGTGACTAATAATCCAGTACTATTGGGCACACACGTTTCTCAACAGATCTTACTTTTGTAAAAGTCTCTACTTGTTTTCCTTTGTATTATTCTTGAGTTTTGCGATAGTGAGGTTTGGATGTTGACAGAAAGAATAGTATTACCTCGTTAACATTTTATTATTTTCTACTACTCTCGTACTGTAACTTGATTCTAACTTGTACAAGCTTGAGTGTTTTCGAAGTGAGTTAGAACTTATTCGATTAACACGAACTTTGATTCAAACAAGCCGTATCTTCTATTGAAAACACTACACTTTCGTAGCAATGAATCTTCTATTATAAATGAAGAATGTACAATTCCCAATAGAGCTTACAAAGCTCATAAGCACACATGAACAACAAGACAAACTAGATACAGTTCTTATCACAACAACAAACAAGAGAAACAATTATAATAATTAAATACAACAATCCCTATTGACGGAGCGTTCACATGGAATCCTAGGAAACGTTGACAGTTAGAGTTAATTGCCCCACACAATGAAGGCACCCACAGCGGCTGAGAACCTGTGGGGCTGCATCATAAACCCACATTGAAGACCCGCTGGCCCACATCCAACAGAGGTCGGCGACGAGACGGTTAGGCCTCAGAATAAGCGAACGATAAAAACATATCGAGCTTGGATGGTTTTATGGAAGTGTGAACAGCGTTTGAATCGGTTTTAACGGTTTTACGAGAGCTTTAAGTAGTGTTGTGGTATTTGACAATGTCGTGTGACAGTAATTGGGGGTTTTTTTATAATGTTCTAATTGATAGGTGTTAATATTTTCACTTGATTAGTCAACCTGTTTCACAAACAACCATAAGAGACTGACTTCGACGTTGCCGGCAAAATCCCATCAGGGTCTTAATTCACTATGACCGAATGATTCCTTACTTCGAAACCACGACAATTCCTCGCGCCAATCTTGCGTTCATTTCGCGCGGTTTCGTTCATTGTATCATAGAGAATACGGCCCCTGTAGATAAAATGTGGAAAGAGTCGAAGATATTATGATAGTAGTGAAATAGAAAAGGTAAGAAGGGGACACATTTTAAGATGTACAATTAAACAGCTCTCAATAGAAATGGCGATGACATCAAAGAGCCTATTGTCGAAATAATAAACAAATTAATATCTTTTGGGCTGTCTCATTCGCCGCCTTCAAAGCCTGACCACAACCAGCCGCTTCTCACCGAACTAATCAACTTGACGGGCGTTTTGGTTATTTTCGTCGACTCTTTAATTGATAGTTATTCATATCCGATTAACTACATCTTTTTTCATTTTTATATGAACAGTTATATGATCAATCAAATTCATAAAAGCTGTTATTTGCATCGAGTTGTGGCATAATTTGTTTATTCAAATATTTTTAGACCAAAATATTTAAGGTTTTTAGTGATGATGAAGTGTCGGTAATTGCTTAATTGTGTTTTAATAGATGTATATTCAATACCCACCTTTGGACTCTCTGTTTAATTACAACGCCCAGCGTAGTTAGTTATTAATGAATATCAGCTAAAATTAATTAAACCAAAATCCGACGCAGGGACTGACCGCAACGAATCCGTAGTCAAACGTATAATTACATCTATGTAACGTAAGTACGAAATAAATCATACAATCGACTCGCGGTGAGCGGTAAGTAAGAGTAGTCAAAAACGAAAGTAGAATCGATCTAGAATCGACACAGCCGAAACATCGGACTCGGATTGTGGTCAGTCGGTCGGTAACTTTCACCGGCTACTAATTAGTGATACCGAGTATCGATGTTTACAAGACCACCGCTGTGAATATCGATATCAATGTTACGCACCTTATCTATCAGCGGATGACATTCCATCTAATTTGATGTGGGAAATGAATTGAAGGTACAGAGATAAGACCGGAATATCTGGCTTCTGGATTGACTACTTTGTAAAGCTCTGAAAAAACTAATGTTTTAACTATTGAATTTAAAAAATTAAATACAAAAAGCCTAATACAAGCCCCTTTCAAGTTGTTAATTGATAAAATAACCATGCAGTCATAAAGGTTCAATATTATTCAATATGCCAATTTATAACAGCCATCAAATAGAGAGTCAGTTTAAAAATACTTAACGACCTTCAAATCAATTCAATGACTGATAACAATCAAAACATCAATGTTATAATTGTTCACAGCTATCAATCAAATTCTTCATCCAATTAGCGAATTTTTTTAAACAAACTTCAAGTTGGTTTTTCGAATCAGACGAATATCAAATTACAAAAAAATACTTTTTCGATGTATCGATGTTTTACCATGAATAAATGGCACATCACTATCAAAAGCTCGCCGCTGACCGGCGCGTACGCATGCCCGCCTTTAATCGATTGGGCGGGCAGACAAGATACATGACATTACAACATACTGTACACTTATAATGAAGCAGTCACTCAATATTTAAAAGAATTTCGAATCGGAATGATAATAAATAGAATAGAAAGGTGATAACTTAAATCAAGCTTCCTAATAAAAATGAGGGGAAATTATATTTTAGTATATTTTAAATGCCGTACGCCAACCCGCACAGGCCCGCGTTGTAGATTATAATAGCCCCACTCCGTCTCGAAGAGGGGAGACCTGTGTCTCAGCAGTAGAACATTCTAGGTAGGCTGATTATGTAATATACTCTTTTTTTTTTTTGAGGATGGGAAATCATCAAATGGCCCCTCCCGCTCTGGATGGAGCAGAAGGGAGTGTCAGACTCTTACTGACTAAAACCCACCCGTGTTCCTTCCCTTTATGTACCAGGGCAGCGGTAACCCTTTCGGACGATCCCGCTACCCCGGCAGGCTTCGGCCCTGTCGGGCCCCGTCAACTACGCTGACATCTCTTTGAGGCGCGCGTGGAACACATACGCGCCGTCCGGCACGGGCCTGGTCCTGATCGGACGGAGAGCTACCCATTGCTCTCCGCCCGCAGGCCTGCGCCTACGGTGGCCGGGAGTCGGTAATGATCACTGTAAGTCCAATCAATCAATCACTGGAATAATCATATCTCTGATAATAAAATTTACTTTATAAGTACCTTCGCAGTTAAACAAAGTTTACAAAACACCGCAATCCCAAGTTCAATTGCGTTTTTCTTCATGCCCACATTTTGCCGGAACGTACAGTAATAAAAATTACGTGTAACGCGCAATCATAATAAAATACTTCCATAAAATTTTATCCGTACAATATCTAATATTAAGCAAGATTGATCACATGCAAGATCAATTCTATTGAGGAAAGCGGAAAACACTATTAGAAAGAAAATTTTAATGATATGATTGCCTTAATCGGTCCATTAAATGTCACAATATGGCTTGATCTGAACTCATGATCTTCAGTTTAATGCATGTGACGTTGAATCTACCGTGTGGCCGTCGAAAGAATGCGTTCCTGACGTTCAGTGCGACAATTCAAGTAACTAATAAAGATTAAATTAAAAATCAAAATAAAGATTAAAGCAAAACACGTAGTAGTAGTATGAAACTGACAGGTGTCAGGAACGCATTCTCTCAGCGGCCGAACTGTAATACGCATATAATCGATAAAGTAGTGACGCAACTAATGTAGGAACATTTATCCAGCAGCATATTGAAACACGGTAGGCTGAGTTGATTGATTGATCGACTCATTAACTATGGATAAAAACGGCTGACGAATGACAGAAGAAAAGCTTGGATCACGCAGAGTTTACTCATCAACTACCTTATTGTTACTAATTAATTAGCAATACGTCTTCCATGCGAAAACGAGTGCGAAACGATAAAATAATTAAGAGATAGTAAAATCAAACAATGAATAATGACGTGCACACATTGTTCGAAATATCGATAGTTGCGCGGCGAACAAAAGATCGTTTGTAAATGTCAATTAGAGGCTTGCTTCGATCGTGCTTTCCCTGTAGATATGTTCCCAGGCACCTTTAGTAAAAAATGTTCGCCTTTTTTGAAGTTTCGTGCATTGAGAAACTCGATTTAATTTTAAGGCGGTTGTCGTGCTGCGTTTTTTGTGTTTACACTTTTTGTTGAAAGTAGGAATTGATTTATACTATCGTTACTTTTATATAAACGCAAATCGAATAATAATTTTGCTATTTGTGCTACTAACAAGGTGAAGTTGATATTAAATAAATTGGTTTTTGTTACAACTACCTATGTGTCACTGCTGCTTTTACTTGACTACATGATCAAAATTAACTGTACTTAATGAGTACCTACATCAAATATTTACGAAAACAAAATTTTCAATTTTCATTCATCAAAATTGACCATATTTTTAAACTCAACCCCGACATTGACACCGGCAAAGGCTGCCGAAATGTCAGTGAGCAAATTATAACACTTTCGCTGTCAGTGGCCTGCGCCCGCGCCGCGATCGACTCATTTCGTCACTGTTCCGGCCGCAAGCGATTGTCCTTTCAATCACTGACGTAACAAAGCCGCCAGTTAGTTAACATTAACATTGAAGAATCAATGCGTGGGGTAACACTGAACTTCACTGAAAGGGTCTTGACGGTAATGACTTTCGACGCAATACTCAATACACTTCCAAAGTGAGCTTTATAAATTGTTGAATGCTTTTGATCTCAAGCACAAATAAATCAAAACTAAATCCAAGAACTTAATTATCCTATTTCATTCATTCGAATTCAATCAACCGATCTAAACCAGAATAGCCACCTTACATTCAATACCGACCTGTCAAAATGTCAACTTGCTCATCAAATCACAATCGGTACAACAATCTACACATTTTTTTTTCGATACATCGATCAAGTTTATCTATCGACATAAATACCGCACAAACACAACACTATTCCGTTCCAATTAACGCGAACGACGTCGAAAACGAAATGAATTGACGTTGACATCGAAAAAAGGTTTATTTTATCTTATTTTTCGCTGTCACTGTTTCGCTTAAAACCTTTCTAGTGTGGACATTGATGGGACATCCCAATTCGATTTTCATTGTGTTTTTTGCAGACGTATTTGTTTTGTATTCGAATGTAAAAATCGCAATGTAATGCTGTTTTTCTGCGAATTGATGATGGTTTTTTTTTTGTTAGGTTTGTGGATTTGCCAATTGTGTTTGTTTGGATTGGCGTTATTTCTTTTAAGTCTTTTTATAGAGCCTGTTACACTCCTTTGGATTAGTTCAAGAAGATAGAAATAGAACATTTCATTGTCTTGGTAGGACAGTAAGCAGGTTCACAGGTTAATAGCAAGTTGAGGCGACATGAGTTGCTCAAAATACTACCTACAGTTAGGTTACATTATTAACACTGAAAAAGCTTTTAGGTGGGTTGCTTCTTCTAAATAAAAAAATACTTTTTAGGTGGGGCACCTAGAGACAATTATATTTTGTTGCCAATTTTGACGTCCAAAAGTGCCTTGTATGGCCTACTTGAAATACATGACTTGATTTTGACTTTTGGTAAAAAAAATCACTTTTAAAGTTAATCAAAATACACAATAGAATGAAAGCTCTATCCACGTTGTCATATAGGGGCCATTTCACACACATCATCTCGCATTCTCACGATAACGGAAATAAGAATCATTGGGTGCAATTTACATAAAGGTCGGAGACGCCGCGTCTGCCGCTAATAGCTCTTACACGAGCCGATAACGAGTGAATTGGCCTTATTTCTATATGGTGATATCTATACCTAAAGTGACCAAGGCTGTCCAAAAGCGCGTTGGGTTGACTATATCGTTAGTCACGGGAGACACCTGGATGAGGGAAGCACGGGACCGGGAAGTGTGGCAGAAGAAAGGGGAGGACTATGCCCAGCAGTGGGTGATACCGTGCTGAAATGATGATGATGATGATATCTATAAATACAGGGCGGCAGGGACATCGACGCGCAAACCATGGATTCAGCACATGAGTTTAGACCCCATAGCGTCGAAATTTTTCGTTGGTTATAAAAAAAAAATCTTCTGTTTCATAGAAAAGTGCAATACCTACGCAGTCAAAATTTATGGAACCCACGAAAAATTTCGACGCTATGGGGTCTAAACTCATGTGCTGAATCCATGTGGTTACAGTTTGCGCGTCGATGTCCCTGCCACCCTGTATAGGTAACAATAATATATATTTAAATTTGTACCAGATTTAGAGGGTCTTGGGTACAAAGATCTATGTTAGAGGGTTTTTGTTGAATACATTTCTTAAGCTTTTCCAATTTGTACAAAGTGCACATCGTTGCATGTCTTTTATGTCGAACTGGTAGTATTTTTAAGTGGCTTGAACCCACATTTTCGATGCAAAACCTATGCGGTATTTGCCTGACGACGTCACTTTTATCGCAGTTCTGTGCTAGTTCCTAAATATGTTTATTACCGTAGAAATAACTAAACCGATTCCAACAACTCGTACATTAAACCCACAACCATCTTTGCGTGTACCCAATTAACTTAACACCTACCCTCTAATTATACCAAATATATCGTACAACAAATTATCGTTATTTTTATATGTAAATGATTGTGATAAATCGTCGGTCGCCTATAAACACAATCTATTAACACCGATGGTATGTGAGTCCGTAGTAAGTTGACCCCAGACAACATGAACTTTCTCTATACTGGTTCCATTCTAGCTAGATGTCTTCATTTTATTATACATGGTGCTATTTTTTTTTGGTTATTCATGTTTATGCC
This sequence comes from Apamea epomidion, assembly GCA_947507525.1. NCBI lineage: Eukaryota > Metazoa > Arthropoda > Insecta > Lepidoptera > Noctuidae > Apamea > Apamea epomidion. The sequence goes on along the minus strand of OX382238.1, from coordinate 5,954,651 downwards.
TTTATAAGAGACCCATTTTTTGTGTTGGACGGTTATAGGTTGACGATAATGTACTATGAATTATTTGTAAGAGTGCATCTTATAAACCGAATCTTCTTTGTGTTATGTATGTAATAGGCTATTTTCCTAAAAAAAACCTAATTAGTCCGTCAGTTAGATTATCAAAAAATATTGAAACCGTATTTTTTCTTTTGTCAATTATATAAAAAATGAAGATATCGCCCGTCAAAGTTCCGCGTGACGTCACTTGCTTGCGACACCTGTGCAAGCAAGTGACGTCACGACCCCCCACTCCCAAATTTTGACGCGCTTTAACTTTGTCATTATTTGTTTGATTGACAAAATAAAAAATACGTGTCCATTATTTTTCGATAATCTAACTGACGGACTAAATATATATATTTTTTTTTACCTAGGCAACTACCCTATTGCACAGCTCAGGTGTGAGTACTATGTACTATAGAGCTACCATTTACCTGGTGGACTTGAACGTACCTACTACGCTTTGGAATGGGCAACTAGTTTCATATTTAGGACTGACCGGCTCCTTGACAATTCAAAAGTGCCTGTAAATGGTTTTATGGCAATAAATGCTTTGTGCTTGATTTTGAATAACCCTGCGTATAAAACGATAAACTGAAATGTTCTCTCGAGGCGTAAGTTTTACTGCAAAATTATTGGATATAGCGTTCTTTTTTCACTGAATAATTCATTTATTTTAATGTCCCGCGGGTATTGGAAGGCGTTTTGTCGTCTTTATACACAATATTCGTCGATAACGACCGACATTCAAAGGAAGCGAGCTTTTGGCTGTATTTCAGGTTAGAATAAGTAGGTAAGTAATAATCATAATCGATTGGTAGATTCTGCACCCTTATTGCGTAACATACTATTAATCACAATCTAAACCATTTTGAAGGACTGCCTGCTCAACAATTTAAATCAGCAATGAATGTTGTTGAACTCTCAAAATGAAAGCCATTGCTACTGTTAATCTGCTACGCAATTACCCTGCTGGGCAAAATAAATTGGAGAGCCTCCCCAATTTATTTTGCTGCCTATAATGCCCACATCTCTGTCAAAAAAGTCTTGAAAATATAACAGTATTTTTTTTAATACCATAGAGATTGTTTAGTCGCACATAAAAATAATTATTCATCGGCACGTTGGATGATAATGAATAGTTTTTAAATGCGGTTACTTACTGATTGCCGGGGGCGGTCGGAATTAGCTTAGTCATGTTGCAGAGGATGACTACGAATCTTGGAAGCCGAAACGTGTTGCGCCGACTCCAAGTAACAAGGCGAAGAAGAAGAAGCTAGGGAGAATGTTGTAAATAATGCAAAGAAAGTTGGAGAGTAGGTAGTTCTTAGCTAAATTACTAAGCTACATAAAAACTAGAGGCTCAATATCCTGAAAATAATAACTAGTCCAAAATAACTCTTATACGTTAAACCGAAACTCAAAATCCCGAATCACTCTATCCCAAATGAACCGACCCAAATGAATTCGGCTTTTCAGAATCTTCAACATGGACGTGGTGATTTGTCAACACGTCCATGTTGAAGATTCTGAAAAGTCGAATTGGTACAATTGAGCGATATAACAAGCGGAGTTGAGCGGACATGGCAATCAAAAAATACACTCTTATCTCTCAAAATACAGTGCTATGTGGTGAATCCTGGGTGATATGTATATGTCATGTGAGAGATAAAGGTATTTAAAAACATTAAATGATCATCCCTCTGTGCCGCAATGTGCTGTGAAAAGTGAGACTGCTGTAAATATATAATATATTACGATGACGTGATTGCGATATCCAATTAAACCTTTTATAAGGTGTAAGACACTTCCTCACAAGAAGCCATTAATTAGCATTTAAGTACTAGTTATAAAATCAAGACTTGAAAACCGACACTTATCACTCAAGCAAGGAAATCGAGCGTGAAGCAGTAAAAAATAACTTAATTGCTTTGTAGATCAATAACTTAAATAGTTGCTCCACTACTTTCCATTTTACAACCAACAAATATAATACAAGTTGGCTCCCAACATTAAATAGAAATTAATTTAAAACGGTCTTCCCACGGCAGCAAAAAGTTTGTATGAACGTTCCCATTATGTATGGAAGAAGAACTTTTACTATCTAGTTTCTCCATTAATCGGATTAGTTAGGGATTCGTGGAATGATATAACAGCCACAGGTGTAATGAAGAGGTTTTTGTTTGCATTGACTTTATAAATCTGTTGGCTTCTAACGGCTGTTGGCGGAGCCGCGCGCTCGGACCCATCTTTTAAGTGAGGCGCCACTGTCGCGTGCACTCCGCACTCTCATCCTCATAGCTAGTGACACGGACCTCTGTTGTTCTCTGAGTGAGTTCACAAAGAATGCATTGTTTGTAATAAGTTACAAAATTTAATTATAATAAGGAGTTAGTAACAAGTTAGGATAAGGGTTTAGGTACAGTATCGCAATAGGTTTCCCTGTAAGGAAGGATAGATGTAATTTGGAAATAAGTATATAAAAATAAAAAAACTATAGAAAAAAAATTTTGAGTAAAAAAATAATGGAAAAGTTACTCTTAGTTGATTAATCGGTGACAAACGGACGACGGTTTCAGTTTGCAACTAATATGCCTCTGAGACCAATAATAATAAAATAAGTAACCCAACTAAAATTGATTATCAACACTTTATTACTTTAAATTAAATTCCTGGTTCACAAATCAAATCCCCGACGCGTTAAGTCGTAAAAAATTATGAAAATATTTTTTTATTACTACAAACATGAAACACTGAAGATAGCCATATTGAAGAATGTCGAAATAAAAATCTAAAAACACGCCAAGTAATTCGAAGACTGGTTTGTGCAACGAAGTTTGTTTGAACCCAGGACGTAAAACGGTTGCTTCGTTGCAGAATGCAAAACGGCTTTTGTAAATGGTTCGTCGTCGCAACGCCCACCCCTACCCAGGACCCCACACGCTCAGTAAAAGTTGCGCTTAGGAACATTAGACCAAAGACTACTATCATTAGACCAACGACACAGTCTGGGAATCATAGAATCAAGCATCGACGGCGCGGCGCCCTAGGCCGCCTACGTGACTGCGTCGCTCCCGTCACATCTCCCGTCGTTGTTATCGGTGTCACATAGACGTTTTAGTGTTTTTTTTAGTGTTTCAGTATTTTATTGTTAATAGTTTTATTAATTTTTAATATAGGTAGTATATAGATGCTTAGTGGTAGCAGCGATGTGGTGCATAATAGTGCTTGTCAACCTTCAACATCGCTGAGCATCCTGGAGAGATGTCCGCAGTGTACCGAGGCCCGGTTTTTTAAAGGTAAGCGGGGTCTGAATGTGCATATTGGTAAGGTACACAGACCACAGAATGCACTCACCTCAGACCCTGTCTTAACATCTACACCTACAACACCAGAAACAAAATCAAAAACTCTGTTTCTGTTTTGAAGCGAATTCGCGGCGCTAGACCTCTAGTGGCTCAACACCTAGCAGGTTGCATTCGTCTTGCCGCCCGGGAGAACTCGCAAAGTGCTTGGGAACAGCTGCTCACCTTTCCTTACAGAATCCTACATGTACAAAAGAATTTGGCTGCCATAAAGACATTAACTGCACAAATTAAAGAGAACTGTAATATTTCGGCTCATAATTTTGATTCAAAATTACCGATACAGAGATATACATCTTCAAGAGGTATATCCCATCTGGTGGAATCTAAGTTAGGGGAAGGTGGCATTAGCGGAGCAGCCAGGATTCTTTTTAGTAGTGATGTGGTGGCACCGTGTTCTCCAGAAACGCTCGCAGCTCTGGAGAGCAAACACCCTGCCGCAGCGGATGACCTTTCTTTTCCCGACCCCTCTGATCCGGTTAACCACTTCCTCACCATTACAGGTCGAGAGTTGGTCACAGCTATTTGTCCTTCCGGAGTGGCTCCGCCGGTGGTCTCGACGGTCTGAGTCCTCAGCACCTTAAGGACCTTATCTGTTCAGGCGCCGGGGCAGCTGGTGAGTTGCTCTCGAAGGAGCTTACGGCTTTGATCAACCTTATGCTCTCCGGCAAGGTGAACGAGGCCGTCATCGACGTTCTGTACGGGGCCAATTTATGCGCCCTGCGTAAGAAAGATGGCGGTATTCGTCCCATTGCCGTGGGTACTACTTACCGTCGTATGGCAGCCAAAATTTGTTGTAAAATTTACGGTGAGGTTGTTTCGAATAAATTTCAGCCCCTGCAGCTAGGTTACGGCTCCAAAGGGGGCTGTGAGGCTGCCGTACATGCCTTGTCGACCTACCTAAATTCTGGAAAAGGGGAAGGTATCCTGAAGGTGGACATAAAGAATGCCTTCAACTCTGTTAATAGGGACACCTTGCTGGCAGAAACTAAAAAAGAAATACCCCAAATTTATAGTTTCCTTTGGCAATGTTACAGACACCCATCTAAATTACTGTATCGGGACAAACTTCTGGATTCTGCTGTTGGCTGTCAACAAGGTGACCCGCTCGGGCAAGTGATTTTTAGTTTAGCCATTCACCCAATTATTTGACAGCTAAATTCCAAATTTAATGTTTGGTATCTAGACGATGGCACCTTGGGTGGCGAAGTAGAAACTGTTTTAAATGACCTAAGTTTCCTAAAAAATGAACTTCATTCCATTGGCCTTGATTTCAACCAACCCGAAATGTGAACTGTATTTAGCGGACAGTACTGACAGTCATCTGACACTTTCCAAATTTAACGCAATAGCTCCAAATATTAAAATTGTTGGAAAAAGCTCTCTTCGTCTCCTTGGGTCTCCAGAAAATTCCTTTTCCGAATTTATTGCGGAAAAAATACAAAATTTCAACGACGTTTCGGAAAGATTGTTCCAAATTAATGTGCATTCGGCCAGTTACTGCTGTTTCGGCCCTAAATTAATTTATTTTCTTCGCGCTTCCCATTTATGGAATAATACTCACCTTTTAGACAAAATGGACCAAATTATCAGGCATACATTAACTTCGATTTTAAATATGGCCTTGGACGACCGAGCTTGGGCACAAGCTACTCTTCCCATTCGTTTGGGAGGCCTCGGCATCCGCAAAATTTCTAGTATTAGTTTACCGGCTTTCATATCCTCGGTCCACGGCACTGAGAAATTAATCAGGGAATTCCTAGCCTCCACACTGATTAATTTTGATGTGCCCTGCTTCCCCGAGGCTATGGATGCTTGGAGACTCGCTTGCCCGAACTCAGATCTACCCGATAAACCATTTTCCCAGAGACGGTGGGATGAGCCGCTCTGCAGAGTAGTTCAGGATAATTTACTTAACACGTCTGATACTATTGCAGAGCGTGCGCGCCTGCTGGCTGTGGGTAAATGGGAGTCGGGTCTGTGGCATCATGCACTTCCGTCGTCGAACATAGGCACTTTGCTCGACGACAATAATTTCCGCCTCGCTGCTTCCTTACGACTAGGAGCACCATGTTGTTCTCCCCATCGTTGTCACTGTGGCGAAGTTGTCAACAGCCTCGGACACCACGGCCTGTCTTGCAGCCGAAGCGCAGGTCGCTTAGCGCGGCACGCAAACATTAACGACATCATTCGACGAGCTCTTGTCACCGTCGGCGTTCCAGCTGTATTAGAACCCAATGGATTGGCACGCGACGATGGCAAGAGACCGGACGGCATGTCTTTATTTCCTTGGAAGGTGGGTAGGCCTTTAGAGTGGGAAGCAACTTGTGTCGATACTCTTGCGCCATCCCATTTTCCAGGATCGGCGTGCTGCGCTGGTGCTGCCACTGCGGCTGCAGAAAACCTCAAGCGGCGTAAATACGAGTATAATAACCTTATTAATAATTATATTTTCGAGCCGTTTGGGGTTGAAACCCTCGGGCCGTGGGGTCCGAGTGCGCATGGTCTTTTTAAGGAAATTTCGAAAAGACTGGCTGACACTTCCCATGACCCAAGGGCTGGCTTTTACTTTGGCCAGAGGATAAGCATTGCCATACAACGTGGCAATGCCGCCAGTGTCTTGGGTACATTAGCAGTCGACAGCGATGTGGATGAATTTTTCGACGCTGTATTTTAGTTTGTAAATAGTTTTAGTTAATTTAGGATATTATTTTGTTATTTTAGTGTTATCTTATAAAATGGAATTTAACTCTTAATAAATAAATATGTCTCTCATATCTCATCTTAGTTTGAGCGGGCAATATTATTGGGTTTTCTAGCTTTTTGTTAGTTAAGTAAGGCAGTTTTTGCTTCTATGGTTGAGTGGTTTGGGATATAGGAAAATCTGGGTGGTCTCCTCATTGCTTCATTTCTTTATTGAAATATACGTCAGTTCTCACAGGAAAGAGGAAAGCCATTTTATTAATTATCATCTTTTTTTTTTCATTTCTTTACATCTTAAAATAATAAACTTAAAATAGCTTTGTAAAATTTTAAAATATTATTGTGTTTTAACATTTTTGAAGGATCAAAATTAACGATCGCATTAAAATATCAATAAAATACCCACCACACCACAGGTAATAAAAAAAAAATCTCGTAGTTCACGGATAATCGATGTAATTATTCGATTAATAATTCACGTTGCAGACGTCACGTTGCAGTGTAAAACTGATTTACATCAGTCACCTCACACATCAGGTTCACTTGAAAACCAGCGTCAGGCACTATAGTCTGGCATTTTTGCTGAACGGGGCCTTGTTGGTGCAGCCGTGAGGCACACTTACCTGCTAACTTCTTACATCGGTCTTTATACTTTCTATTTGTTTTTTTATTAGTTGTTATCTGATGTATGTATCTGGTGTATCGTGTGTCCTTTAGTCTGTGCTAAATAATTGTTTTTTCTTTCTTCTTCTTTTCTTTCTAATTGAACGTACAGAAAACCTTAGCCCTTTAGATAACGACGAAATAAAATTCAAATAAATTGAATTCAATTAATCAGTCCCTAACTAGAGAAAGTTCGGTTGAATTAAATATAAAGATGGAGGTCGTTTAAAAAGTCGACATTGCTCAGTGAAAATGTAAATTAGAATGTAAGTAATATTAATGAGTTTATTAAATATTCATTAATTGTAGTGTCAAATCTGTGATAAAGTATAACAGTAATTAAGTTGCCTAAAAAATGAAAAATATATAAAATCTTCTTTGAGCGACCCATGTCAAAATATGTAAATGGCTTCATTTCCATGCAAGAGTGGCGTCAAAAGCTAGCCTTTAGGATACTGGAGCTAATATCGTGTATCATGCTGGGTTCATAGTTGTCACGTTTGATAGTAACTGCTTTCAAAGGGTTCTATATTGCTTTCTTTAGAGAGACGACGACCGTGTTTTTTTCTATAAACCTAAAATAGATGGATAACTCAGGACAGTTTCAAACAGTTTTAAAAATTATGAATAATATGTCTATCATAATCGCTCATGGCTCAATGATTTTTCCTACAAAGGAAAAAAAAATATTGGAAAAAGTTTAATATTGTCCACTGGGCTGGGTTTGTGACTATATTTTCTGACCCATCGACACTTCATCCTAAATCATCATTATCTGCAGTTAGAATCTAAGTACCAATCGTAGAGGTTTTCGTGGTTTATGATTCCTTTGCGCTGTATAACTACAAGTTCTTAACTAGAGCATCGCTGCATCGTCCAATAAATGGCTTGCTCGTTGGCTGGCCAGCAAAAATATCTTCTAGTAAAAATTGTACGACTGTATCTACCTGTTTACTCGTTAGACTTTACTCTTGAAATATCACGATAAAATTATCCAGCTTCAATCAATCAAACAAATCCAATTAATCGGCAAGTATCTAAACGGGTCAAGTGCGAGACGGATCAAAACCAAAACAGATGGGTCGGTCAGGACCGGCTCACATGGTTCTACCCAATCTTTCAAAGTTCTTGGCAGCTAAAAAGAAAATGATAGTTTCATTAAGCTGGACAGGGGGTCTAGCTCTTTGAACCATCCAAGTGGGTTTAAAGAGCTAGTTTTTTAAAGCCCTTTTTTTTTAATTTTGAGGATGGGAAATCATCAAATGATCGTAGAAGGGAGTGTCTGACTCTTACTGACTAAAACCCACCCGTGTTCCTTCCTTAGCCCTTTATGTACCAGGGCAGCGGTAACCGTTTCGGACGATCCCGCTACCTTTTTAAAGTCCTAAGCTCCAAAACAGGACATAATATTGTCACTACGCTCGACGAAGTAACAGATAATTGTCTGAAAAACTAAAACATCGTCAAATCAAAATCGTGCAACTGTACTTACACTTCTTTACATCTCAAAGATTACGACGCGATTGATTAAGTCGGATTGAACATGTTTATAACCAACTTAAATCGTATCCAATTAATCCGTATCTAAACGGGGAAAGTGCGGACGGAGACGGACTGAACAAAGACAGATAAAAAGCAATCCTTAGTCGCCGACACAAAAAAGGCGGTAATATAGTCACTAAACTAGACGAAGGCTCAGTTAATGCTCATTGGCTAACCAGCTAAAATATCATCCAAGCAAAATCGTGTTCCCAAAGACCACGTATCATGAACAGAACCAACATGAATTTTGTCCTATGAACGGGGAAAGTGTGGACGCAGACGACTTAGAAAAAAAAAACAGATAGGTCGATCATCGCCGCTGTTCATGGTTTTTTGCAATATTTCAAAATCATCGGCTCCAAAACGAGAGCTGCTGACGGAGGATCAATATATGCTTATTGTCTGATTAGCAACAATATTGTCCAATCAAAATCGTGTACTCCTCAAAGATCACGATAAACATATCTAACTGAAATCGTATCCTATTAAACTGTATGTAAACGGGGAAAGTGCGGACGCAGACGAACTAAACAAAAACAGATGGGTCGGTCAGTGCGGAGATGAGTTTCACCCATTAACGTAACTATTAAACTGTGATTAAACGAATACCGACGCACGAGACGTTTCCTGTTTACTTAATTAGAGAACCTGTGCCTTATTGTAATTACTTATGCTGGTTAGTAGTGTTATGTTTTGTTTAAGAGTTTGTGATCTGTTTACAGATTAGAAATAGTGTTGCTGTGGGTTGTGTTGTTGGCAGTGAGAATACACTTCATTTAAGTTATTTATTTACTTATTTTAGAGGGTATAAAACCAAGCACAAAAATTAAAGACACATTTGGTATTTACACATACACATAAAGGGAAAATATAAAATCACAAAGAAAAACTGATTGAAAAAGATTTTAATAAAAAGATAAAAAAGAAAGAGAGATTTAAAGTACAAAATAGTTTTACGTAATGAGTTCATTAAAGCTGCTTGGTTAGAATTCGACTTCAAAATAACTTCAAACAACGCGTTATTGATCGAAACTATGATTAAGGGAAACTTTTAAGAAATAAGGAACTTTGATGCTGCACTAATTTTAAATTAGCTATTTATTTATTTACGTACTCACAAAACACTTTATAAAGAAAAATATATAAAGATATAAGAGGTATATTATTTATTTATGAGATTTTCTCAAGATTATTCAGTAACCTACTTATTAAATAACCTACTTAATAATTTTGATAAAATCCCGTAAATTAAAAATATGCCTCTTCTATCTTTACGTATGTTTTGGAGGACAAAATAAGCTAAACCAGACAGGCAGAGACGTCACTAGGCCCCTAAGCTCGTTAAACCATTCCCTCGTTACTAATATAAGTAATCCACAATATATCGACCAACTAGATTGCGTTTATTGGTATTGCCAATGTTAGTCAATAAAATTACTATCTACACTGATAATCTATTATTTCTACTTACCTAGAATTCGAAAACGTCTATACTTAAACCATGATGACCAAAAGTTAATTAGTTAATTTAATTATCATTTTCTTATAATATTTTTATATAGGTTTATGTATATATTTATATTGAAATGAATATTTATACCACAATTTTCTTTGTTGCACCTACCACAGTTTGTCTCTGCATCGCCCAAAGGTTGACTGGTAAGAAATGCCTATGACTTTAAGTCCGGTACTATACATTTGTGTGCTTAAAGTATGAATATATAATAATAAATTACCGAATAATAAAACAACTCAACTTAAACTTCGTTATTATTTTAATCAGATTAAAGGGCAATGGTCTCAAGATCTGAACTTCCCTTCACTTCTCGACTCGTTTCAACTTATTTTTCACGAACACTTTCAGCCGACATTTTGAAAACAACTTTCTCTGAATATAAGGCAATGCTTAATATCCCATTGTTTGACTAAGTTGTCAATTGTAATGGTTGGACGTGAGTAATGTATGAAGCTGTGAATGTTCTGTGTACGTCTTTCAAGTGAGTAAGAGCATAACTTATGTAGTAACTTCAGGTAAGTAGTTGCTTACTATCCTTTGTGTGATATTAAATACAAATGAGTACGTAGGGTTCTGCATATCTTGTTCACATCAATATTTATTACTAGCTCGGGTTCACCCAAATAAGTCTCGATTACGCGAGAATATCGGGATAAAAAGTATTCTATTTCCTAATCCGGTCATGGTCTATCTCACAGAACAGAATCTATTTGCCAAATTTTATGCAAAGTCGTTCAGTAATTTTAGCATGAAAGCGTAACAAACAAACATACAATAAATCAAACATTTTCTCTTTACAATATTAAGTTTAGATTACGAGCGAGATTACTGTACTATGAAGCGTTTAATTCATCAAATGACACACGAATTGGATAAATGTTAATCCCAATTTTATTTTTGGAAAAATAATAAATCTTTATTATTCTTAGTGTCTTTGTTTGTTTAATTATCTAATTAAAATGGCAAGAAAGTGTACCGAGTGAGTACCGAGATGAGGACTAATAGAAAAATATGGAAGAAGACATGACTACGCTGACCCCAAATAAATTGGGATAGGGGCGGATGAAAAATGATGATGATGATGAACAAAAATAATCATAATAGAAAGCGAGGCGGTTGACAGGACTTGTGCAAAGCATAAAAAGTCAGGATAAAAAAAATGAAATTAATTAAAAATACAGACAAAATCAATCCTTATTACAATTGTATAAATCTCAAAGTTCTGAAATAGCAGACCACTACTGTTTTACTGGCCAACGTAATACCTGCCATTGTTCAATTGTACCACTATACAAATTCGTTTACACGCGGAACTAGAGTAAAAAGGTTCGTCACAAACACTTTACGCAATCGATTGAATGAACGGCGTAGTAAAATGTTCGATGAACTAATATCGAACCGATTGCCCCTGTGAAATTGACCGTGGCGTTCGCGGTAAAATTGTATGGTCTTATTTAATTATGTTGTTTAGATACAGAGTGAATTATTCAGTATACTAAAGGGTCTATGCGGATGAGGGTGCGCTTGAAATCAAAAGTTGAGGAAGCGAATGTTTTTCGTATCAAAATTTATGCGGATGCTTCGCAGTTGCGGATGCAGATACGGATGTCCGTTTCATCCCTGCTATTATGTTACCTCTGTTTAATCCTTCGGGGAATACAGGCGCCATGTTATGTGTAATGCAATGTTTGCAAAAACATAGAAGATTATACTTAGATAGACATTGGAGATTAGGCACTTAGAATTTATCTTTTTAGTAGTAAGAATATGAACTGTGATAGACAGTTACCCTAATAGACTCTGGAAGACGACATTGATGTTTTTTTTATTATTATTATTTCTTCAGGACAACAAACAATTGCGTAATAATGCTTAATACTAGTACAGATTGATTATAGAACATTTAGGTAATAACGCAACCAGCACCGTTATCCACATAATAATAATTACTCCTAATCGTGGATACGTATAATTACTGCTAACTTTTCTTCTTTTAATTTCCGGTTTATTGCGTTAATAATTTTGGCTGTGTGTGATTAAAATAAACCAAAACCCTAAAACATATTAATTAATTTTCCAGATTTAGCAGAATTTTCTTGTTTACAACATCTCATAACATCTCAAAATGGCTTAATTAAACCACTTATATACGTATTTAGTAAAGCAAGCACCGATGAAACCGAACTTCGTTATAAAGTAACACCATTCCTAAATGGCGAACATAATTTCGTAAAAAGCACCTCATTATTTTTGTCGGCGGCTGAAAGGGAAAAATATGAACGACCCAGCACTTTCCACGTTGGATATAAAGGATAGAGGATCTCTCATATATTTTAATAACGTGAACATAAATTAAGGCGTTATATTTAAATGAAAAGACTGATGAAAATACATTTTGATGTTTGGGAAAGAATAGAAAATCCTGCTCTTTATGTACAGTCACCAAAGGAGATAAGTATCCAGGGTCGTCGGATATAGTTGAAGTTTAGTAAGAAACCGATGGATGTTTTCGAATGAAATTTAATTTGGCAAATGAACTGTTGGTTTTTATTATTAAATTAAATTTTATCAGAAAAAATTCTTCGGGTTCTTACTAAACTTAACTATATCCGACAACCCTGGTTACTTATCTCCTTTGGTGACCGTACGTCTAAAGAAGCTTTCTTTAATATTTTTCTTCATCATTGCTGCCTGGTTAACAGTTTAAAACAATTGAAATAACCTCGCTTTACCTAAAGAGATTCATTGCTGAAACCATCGGCGTTTGACTAGGTACCTAGTCATAAAATTACTAAGTTTATTAACAACCGTAATTAATTACAGATTTAATGCTACTTAAAACTCAAAGCATTTATTGCAACCAAACCATTTATAGGCACCTTTGAATTGTCTAGGAGTTGTTCAGTTAGTCAGAATGTTGAAGCTAGCGTAAATCTCTATGGAGAAGAACGGCCAAGGCGCTCCAAGGACATTCAAAATCAAGATATTACAAAATCCTGGGTACACTATTCTTATTGCTTCTATATTGTGAGGTATATGTAAAAAAAAAAAATCAGCTCAATTTGTTGAAGATATACCTATTTGCTTTAAAATTGAGTTGCAAGAGTCCACCAGAACAAACATAGTTACATACATCGCAAGTTAAATAAAAGCTTGTAAAAAAAAGGAAATCATGTACTTCGTTTTATCATCATTATAAAAAACGAATCTCCTGACTTTTTCTTATTTTTTTTTATTATATACTTGTATAATATATATATATATATATATATATATATTAGTGTTAGCTTGTAAAAATAGTAATATCACATTAATATAATGTTCAAATAAATCTAGAAGCTGCTCCCCAAATAGAGTAGATAGTAGTCACAGAGAAAACTAACGTCTTCTCAGTTACAAAATCGTCCAAAATTGGTGATCCATTCATTCCTAAAACAAAAGATGACCCACTGACTCGGAGACTTTTTGGACTAAGCGCTTTAGTGGTCAATGTCAAGGTCGCGTGTTACCAATGCAGCGTCTGCGCCGTTTACGCAACGCGCAAGCGCGGAACGGAGCCGTGCTATCAGTAGTAAGTAGCATTAAATCAGAAAATCATGATCAAAATGAATAACCAATCGAGAAGACCCTAAAGATCAGGCTAAAGATTTAATTTCCTAAGAAAGTTATGAACGGTCACACAATAAGGGCTGTCCAAATACAGAGCCTTTTTTGACAGCTTTTAATGTCAAATACTAGTGAATATGACAGATTTTTATGACGCCCCAAATAATATGACGGAACCACTTTCATAAGAAACCGAAGCTTTAGGTATACTACTCGACGAAAACAATTTAACGGCTCTGCAGTTTCACAATCTTCCGAAAGTGGTAATCCATTGAACATAAACAAAAGACGACCTAATGACTCAAGACTTTGGAGTAAACGCCCTAGTGGACCAATGTCAAGGTCGTGCCAAGTCGCGTGCTACCAGTCTGCGCTGTTTACACAACGCGCAAGCGCGGAACGGAACTGTGGTGTACCGTTGACGGGAGCAACAATAAATAATGCGATTGGATGGCTGTTAATACGGTTTGTGAATTCATTGTATTTCTGTATTTGTAGAGACTTCTTAAAACCGTTGTTTATGCTTTGACCTACATTTGAGAAGATGATTTTGAATGCCTGTTCTCTGATGGTCTACCTAACGTCGATCTTCTCATCCGTACATAATGTATGTTCCTGCAAAATTTAACTTTTACCCTAACGTTACGACAATTATTTTTTTATCTCAAACACCCTTGGCACTTCGGAGTTAAATGCCAAAAATTAGTAAGCAAGCGCTTGGTATATGTTACCTTAAAAACTTAAAACCACCTGGAAACATAAAAACAGAAATGTAATGTCATCAAAAATATAAAAGTTATCTTTCACCACAACGTGACATAGAATGAGATTTCCGTCAGAGGGCGGCCACCTGACCGGCCCACATCGGCGATCCGCTCTGAATACTGCAGTTCCGCACCAGACTAGTACAAGTTTGTGTATGTTTAGCGTAACACTGATTTTTATTCCTTGGCCTGTGTTTCTATTATTAATATCTGCTTTTGTTTTGGAAAACTATGGGAAAACTAGTACAAGGTAGGATAGATGGTTTCGTATCAGACTTATCATGCTCCTCCTCGTACCCCGTTTGGGATCGGCGCAACCATGTCTCTTTCTTCCAAACCTCTCTATTAGTATTCATCTCGGTGGTCACCTTCCAGCCATGTCATCTTTCACACAGTCGACCCATCGTTTCTTAACAGACTATGAGTAGAAATAAGAAGTTTGTGTTTGATTATCGTAAGACTGTGTTTTATTCATTTGCCTGTGTCTCAATTTATTATTATCTCATTTTCTTTAGGAAAACTGCTGTCCCCATTTGAATATTAATACAAGACGTTTGACTTTGTTTTAGTTATTATTATTTGCTTTTCTTTTGGAAAACTGTTGTCCTCTTTTGAATTCTACCATAGAACTTGAGTAATGTTCAGGTAAAGTCAATGTTTCGCTTCAGATTAGTACAACTTTGTGTACGATTATCGTAACACTGTGTATTCCTTTGGCTATTTCTATTACTAAATTCTACTTTTCTTTTGGAAAACCGTTGTTGAGCAAAGGTTTCTTCACCAATTTCATGTTTGCGCGTTACGTGGGTAGTTCGTTCTAGTTTATATTCGATTTTCGTAACACCGTGTTTTATTCCTATGCCTATGTCTTATTATTTATTTATATCCGCTTTTCGTTTGGAAGACTGTAGGTAAGCGAAGTTTTTATCGACAATGTCAAGTTTTCTCGTAGCTTCGATAGTTCTGCACTAGACTAATACCAACAAGTTTGTCTATGATTATCGTAAAACTATATTGCTAATATCCCCTTTTCTTTTGGAAACCTATAGTTGTACTTGAGTATTGTTTGTCTACGATTGTTCGTAGGTAATCTTATCTTGTATTCCCTGTCTTTATGGCTCTGTTATTATTTCTACTTAGGCATAAATATTTTGAAAAACTATACATCAGCTTGAGTTTACATCATCACTTTCAATTTCATCATTTTGTGATAATGTAATCGTGCCTTCAACCAAACACCTGAACACAGCAGGAACTTCTAAGAAAATTACATAACACAATAATTAACTAAGTTCATGTTTTTCTAGTATTACTAAGTATGTAGAAATAGTAAAAACTAGGTCAACAAAAGAAACCTTGATGAAGGATGTCATACTCAGTAAGCGGACGAACGAATTTCCTTTGCAAGATGAATGCAATTTACAAGTCATGACATGAGAAAATTCTTAGAGATTTCCGGATTTCGGTTGCTTGTAAGTTTTGTTACGACGTTTTTTTTTTCTTTGAATGAATAATTCAACAAATTTCTCATGCTAGTATGTCGTTTTACGCCTGTAGGTAAGTTGTATAATCTTTCTTTTCTTTAATTTCTTCACTATATTCATTAGCATACCAGGAATGATTTCATTATCATATCAAAAAAGAAGGTCTGAACCTGGACTTAAATACCGCCTACTGTCTTTCAAGATTTCATACAAAAAAATGGCTTAATCTCTTTACAAAAGTAATATTACATATTTATGGAAAACACACACGCAATATTGTGTTGTTATCCATAAATATGTAATTTTACTTTGAGCATTATTTATTGCTTGCTATAAAATCCGATTATTACATCATTTAACAAGTTGTTATAAAGCAAGATTCCTTGATTTATAGTATCGAAAAATTATCTAACAATGCCATCGACTGATGGCGTAAAGTTTAACAGCTATATTGTTCCAATGTTCACCGCCCTCCATATACTATACTTTAATGAGCTAGTTAAGTTCTGTCTCATGAATATTTTGACTTGTGTTTCGTGCTTTCAGTTCCGAGCCATTTGCATAGCCACAAAGCATAACAATAGGCCAATGTCAGTTATTTGCCAATTTCGCATAATCTTTGGAATAATTGCGATTCGTAGATCATAGGTCACAGAATTATAATATAACACCACATTGGTCCAAGAGCTGCAAGATTAGGTTCAAATCCAGGGCAATGTAGATAGGACTTTTGGTTCTGGAAGTCATTAGCATCCAGGAAACTGCTGTTAGGCACCAACCCAAATACATTGGGAAGAATACCATCATCGCCGAATTAGAGGATGAGGCCACTGCCTATCCCCTTAAATAATGGTCGTAACTATAAAATAATTAAGTATCGTCAACAAACATACCGTAGTCTTCGAAACACAAAACCGGCAAACAGCAAACGAAAAGTTAGGCAATGTTCCAATCACAACACAGTTCGCACACAAAAACGTTCCACAGATTTTTTTTCGAAAAAAAAAAAAGTTGTAAAATTAAAGCGCACGTGCGCGGGAGTCGCGTGGTTGTTCGGACGCGGCGGTGCGCACGCGGCGGTGGGAGAGTGACAAGTGGATACTGCGCAGGTGCCAAGCCAACCTCCCTCTAACAAGGTCGCGTCCCCCTCTCTTCACACCCATTTCACCCGGAGAAAGTCTGCCTACATACATACCAAATTTTCGAACCGATTGAGCTGACTGAATTAACTTGGTACGGAGATGATGAATGAAATGTGTGTAAGGTTATCGTGTGGGATCGCTTTATCTCGGGTTGTTTCGGCACTAATCGGCATGCGTCAATGCGCATTACAACATTCATCTTGTCTGCCAAAGTGCTGGAGATGATAATATCTTCGGGAACAATACATATTTCTATGTGCTATTAGGCTTGGTGCCTATCAAAATTCACATTTCGCAAAGAGAAATTTGTACCTTGATGCAAAATTATGATTATATGGCACAGCACGTTTATTTCTTATTTGAATACTGTGATTAGCTTCACAAACTTTGATTGACATAGCAGGTTGTAGTTAGATGAAAGTATCAAATGCATCTAAAACTCTAAGTGAGTCATTCATACAATCAGCAACATCTTTGATTCCATATTCATTATCAACTTCTTGAATTCTAATTGTAAATTCATATTCATTCATTATCATACGTAACCCACTTATGCTCTCAACACTACGAAGCACTTCCTTCACTTCTTCACACCTGTCAAAGGCTTTGACAGGTTGAAGGCGCGTTTCCCATTTATTAGTAGTAAAGTCACCCCTTTCTTATAACCTGTCCTTTCGACTGACCATAAGCAGACTATCATAATAACTACTAGTGAAGATGGTTCTTTTACGTTATAAAGCAATTATGGGGCAATTACGGGGTGTAGCTTTCCATTTTGTTGAAATAATCCTTTTGGCTGATGAAAATCATAGATATCAGTTCCCGTGACAGAATTTTGTATCATTTGGCGGGACATTACCCGACCGCAGGATCGACAGGCTTTCTAAAAGGAGTCCCTCGATGTTTTTTTTACTCTCAATACGTTAAGGAAGAGCCCAAAATAAAGCGCATGAAAAGTCAAGGATCCTAAAGGTCACTGTGACATATGCAAATCTATTGGGACACAAACAACGTATACATACTATCATCATCAACATTATCCTTCAGACCCGTTCCTAATTTATTAGGGATCGTCGCAACATGTCTTTATGTCACATCTCTATCGGTCACCATTTCAGTATGAACCGCCTTGTTGTCAGGTCAACAGTCCCTAACATAACATTATAAGCCTATAATGTTCCCACTGCTGGGACACAGTGGGAATTATTTTCGCCACTGCTCTCAATGTTTACTTCTAGTAAAACATGTATAACATTAATTAGTATTTACGTAATACTTTCCAAGTTGAGATTTTAAACTTTGGTCTGGTGAACTGTTGACTTACTGAGCTGCTGATATTCTGAAGTGTTGAGATTTTGAATCGTTGGTCTTACGGTGTTGATGTTTTAACTGCTGATATTATGGCTGTTGATCATAAGTATCAAACCCTCTCAAAACGGTAAAGACATCATCACTGCTGTCAAAACGGTAAAGATGGTTAATTCCCTTAAATTCGAAAAGAAACTTCATTCACACACTAATCGCTAAGCTGTTTAGTGTGTGAAGTACGAGTATTATTCCCATAACTCTGGATTTATAAACATGTGTATAATATCATCCGCCTTTCATTTTCTCGCGCGGGTCTGAGATATATTATGCCTCGTTAATAATTTAAACCGTGGCTAATATCTAGATATACGCCTTACATGTTGCTTGGCTTAGTGTCTTGTCATTCGGGGGGAAACTCTGCACCCGCGGCAAATCACGGCGAAGCGGACGGACCTCCGGCGCGATCTCGTGGCGGAATGGAAGGCGCGACTATCGCAACCCAGCGCAGGGCACGCCACGATAGCGGCGGTAAGACCCCTCTTTGAGGAGTGGCTAGAGAGGCGTCACGGCGCTCTCACCTACCGCCTGACGCAGGTCCTCTCCGGACACGGATGTTTCGGGATGTTCCTGCACATAATCAGGCGGGAGGAGACGCCACCACTGCGAGGATCGCCCAGAGGACACGGTGGAGCATACGGTGGAGGTCTGCCCCGCTTGGGCAGAGCACCGCTGTGTCCTCGTAGAGGCGATCGGCAGCGGCGGCGACCTCTCGCGTCCGGCCCTGGTGCAAGCCATGGTCCGGGGCGAGAGGGAGTGGGAGGCGGTCACCTCCTTCTGCGAAGCAGTCATGCTAGCGAAGGAGGTGGCGGGAT
The DNA here is from genome assembly GCA_947507525.1 of Apamea epomidion. NCBI lineage: Eukaryota > Metazoa > Arthropoda > Insecta > Lepidoptera > Noctuidae > Apamea > Apamea epomidion. Next base: position 5,935,644 of record OX382238.1, on the reverse strand, counting down.
GGGCGAGGGAGAGATCCTCACGCCTCAGCCGCCGAGGGAGACGCTCGGGGCGTCGGGAGCCACGTGACGACTCCCGGCCACCGTAGGCGCGGGCCTGCGGGCGGAGAGCAATGGGTAGCTCTCCGTCCGATCAGGACCAGGCCCGTGCCGGACGGCGCGTATGTGTTCCACGTGCGCCTCAAAGAGATGTCAGCATAGTTGACGGGGCCCGACAGGGCCGAAGCCTGCCGGGGTAGCGGGATCGTCCGAAAGGGTTACCGCTGCCCTGGTACATAAAGGGCTAAGGAAGGAAAACGGGTGGGTTTTAGTCAGTAAGAGTCTGACACTCCCTTCTGCTCCACCCAGAGCGGGAGGGGTCATTTGATGATATCCCATCCTCAAAAAAAAAAAAAAAAAAGTGTCTTGTCATAAAGTGACAAAATACATGTATCTATTTTTATAAAAGAGAGTTATATACGTTTTCTGTTTGGGCAAAAGACGCATCTGTTGAATCTGTTCACGACCTTTCAGCGAATCTCTCGTGAAAAGAATGTTCCAGGTTAGTCGAGATTGGTTAACAGCTAAACAGCTTGAGTGAGGAGATGAGTCGTGGGCTCAGAGCAGTGGTCGCTCAGCGGTAATAGCCGCGACTTATCAGTCGTAGTTCGTAGGTTCAAACCCAGATAGGCGCTTTACTTTGGGTAAATTATTTTATCACCACTACTCTCAAAACGGTGAAGGAAAACATCGTGAGGATACCGGCATTCCTAGAACTAAAAATTCGAAGACATGTGATATATATCAACCCGCATGACTGGTCCCGCGTGGTGGATAACGGCCCACTCCCTTTTACCGAGAGGAGGCCTGTGTCCCAGCAGTGGGAATATTAGAGGCTGATTAAGCAAACAGCCTACAGGATAAAACTTTTTGCCACTGCCTTTGGACACCTGACGTGGCTGCTAACTGCTGGCTGCTGCTGTAGACAAGGGATCGATCGCTGAAAAGTCAAGGTGAAAAGGGTCAGTCCAATACATAATTTCTACTCATAGTAGAACTACGAGTAGCAGAGACTTGTTCTCTTTATTCTATCGTATAACCATATAAATGTAAAACTTAGAACCATAGGTACCGATCTCGTTGGCAATAAAAATCACTTGCGGTTTTCTTGTACATACCTACTGTCGATTATTGAAATTTATGATAGTCATCTAACGCTAGACAGTGTTGATGACCCTCACCTATTACACAAAAGAACTTTGAAGACAAAAAATGTCCCACATTTTTGGCATTCTTACAATACAATAAAATAATAAGTACGATTCCATGTCGAATTGTTTTGGACAATGGCGAAATAATGAACTATTGACGGGTCAGCAATAAAAACTATTAATCGGCGACTTAATATTTCGATAATATCATAATGTCTTGAGAATAAATTAAGATGACGTATTGATAAGATACTAATGTATTCAGTGCTAGTAAATTCGACGCCTTTATCTCGAATCTTTGTTCGCCACTGATTATTCTGACATATGAAGATCTTTAGTAGTGTCTTTATTAAAACTAGTTGCGAAGCTTTTTGAGTATATTCATGTTTGTAAAATCTAAAATCATCGATAAACTATTGATGCTGATAAGATTTGTGTTCTAATAGCACAAATTACTTCCATCTACAGCGTCACTTGTGCTCTTAGTGGTGTTATGACCGCGTCAGTGAGCGGAGTTCCCGCAGCTGAATTTTGGGCCAAAAGTGTTTGAACTTTTTGCCATCGATACACTGAGTAGAAGATGCATCTTATAACTAAACTACTAAAAATATACGTAAAATAATAATAATACCTAATCACCATCAATCTTCATACAAGATAATAAGACAGTATTATCGACAGTAATCATCAATAGTAATCGCGAAATGATTGCAAATAATTAATCCCCACGAAGTCTAGTACACAATGACATAAGTCCTCGGCTTCAACAAAAGACGATCAATCACCATGACAAGATACATTTGTATGATACAGTAATCGGTATTCAATCTTCTATTCACAGCAGCATTGAGTTCTATAGCAATATTGTGAGGCGGAGATGGATGGGTCAATTTAATTTAAGAAAACACTAACAGTGATACATTATTATCAAATTATTTCTGGAAAAATTAAATTAAATTTAATTCGGAGAGTAACTGCGATGTATTGAAATACCATTGCGAGCGGGTATGTCAAATCGCTCAGGGCGTTTCCGCCATAATCGGTTTAGTTTGTTGTTATACTCTATACCCGTTGTTTCACTCGCATAAGTTTCGATCCCGTGGCAATATCGGAATAAAAATTACCCTATATGTTAATCTTGGATATAAACCATCTCTGTGCCAAATTTCATCCAAATCCGTTCAGTAGATTTTGCGTGACAGAGTAACAAACATCTATCCATCCATCCATCCATACAAACTTTCACGTTTTATGGATGGATTAAGTAAGTACGTATAAGATGTTTAGTTTATAGTTACGTTAGTTTTTTATTGTGTGAACTGTTATATGTCCGAGTTTTGTGAATATTCATATACTCTATCTACCGGTTAACTTTGTGTTTCTGTTTTGTGTTGAAATCCTGCCCTCCATCGAACATATCTGAAGGCTTGAAACCATAGACCGGAAGAATGTCAGCAAGACAGTCCTGTGGAGACGAAAAGCTGATATCCAGACAGGATGTACTTATTCGGTGGATTTCTTAATAACAGCCCGGAGTTTGGAAGTTAGCGGTGTGATACCCCAGTGCCTCGGAAAGCACGTTAAGCCGTTGGTCCTGCGCCTGATCTCTCTCCGGTCGTGTCGGATTGCCGTCCCATCAGACTATGAGAGTGAGGGAAGACGGAGTGCACCTACATATGTCTGCGCGCACACTTGTGCACTATACTTAATATCTCCCGCGCCGAAGGCTGGTCTCCGTTGAGATTGGCCGCCGTGGCCGAAATACGGTCTGGAGGACTTTACTTATTAGGTAGCAGCTCTGCTCCACGCCTCGGGCGTTGTACCCTCTTGGATGACGGAGTTAAAGAGACTCGCTAGCTCTCTCAGGACTTGAGCCCCGAGCCCTGTCTGTATAATATGTACTTATTCTTTATAAGTCTATATCTAGAAAACAAAATGGGTTTGAATCTAACGACTTCTAACAGTTGTATCTGTATAGCAGGTCTGAAAGTGCCCAATAACATTTTAAAAACATAGCAACATAAACATTAGATAAATTATTTTTAGAAAATTATGTAAATTTTTATTAAAATTGACGAATAAATAATGGGTTTCGTTTGTTCACCTCCAAGTTTCTTTGCTATATTTGGGTGACATTATGCAGGAATGTGACATGAAATTGAACAATGCTTATTATTATATTGATTTATTTGAAGATTTTGTTTGGATTGTTATCTTGAAGTAATCACATATGGAGTTTTCACTTTCTTAATAAATCATACTAATATTGAAGAAGATTAGGTTTTGTTTATTTGTTTGATAGACGTATAATAATTAATAATTATATTATATCCTTTCATATTCATCCTCTATTGTTCCCGCTGCTGGGGCAAAGGCGTCCTCTCTTCGAGTGGAAGTAGGCTATACTCTACCACGCGGTGTCACATGTCTTCGAATTTTTGGTTCTATGACATGCCGGCTGCCTCACGATGTTTTCCTTCACCGTTTTGAGAGCAATGGTGATGAAATAATTTACACAAAGTAAAGCGCCTGTCTGGGTTAAACATTTACTATCTGATATTTCGACTGTGAGAGAGTTTTTAATTGCTTTGAAACTTGTAACGATTTGGTACTGAGTAATAAAGCGTCTAAATGGGTCACCCCTTTTCCAGCTGTTGGTGTCGTAAAAAACGACTTGGTTAATTACTCCAAGGGAAAGGGAATGTTTGTGTTTGTCACAGTGAATTATTGTCTGCAAATAACAACAAATTCAGGTTACCGATTCAACGTCCCCTTTATTTGTCCGTAGTGGTCTGAGGCATTATCTTTCTTAGCATGTCTATGGAAATATATATTATGCCGGCGCAGAACTTAGCTACGATAATTAAATTATCAGTAGCGCGAATAATTAGGTTCCTTTGAACGAAATTAGGCTAAATAATAAATGATTTCTTTTCTGTAAGTAGGTTTGTACAAACACTTTTACACGTCAATCATATTTTTTTTTAACTTGATGAGTTCGGCGTTTCCTATCTGACTACTCTGAGAAGAAAGGCCGAAACAAACTCAGAGGACACAGTCTCTTTTAAAGTCCAGTCATAATCTTGGTCAGATCATGTGAAGACAATGTAGATTGGTGTCTGAATTGGTCTTGTGAGGAAAGAACCACACAGATTGACTGGCTACACATGAACACTGTACATTTATTCATCACCAAAGTAAACATTCATGTCGTATTTAGTGAAATGGTTTTCAGTAACTAGTGCCATTTTAATAATACGATATTAATGTACCCTGGTTTTATGTAACTTTTCATTTAAAATATGAACTGTCAGTATATTATGTGGGGTCTTTAAATAATTAAATATTATATCTATTCCGTTTATTCCAAGGAAACGTGTTTACTTCTACGCGCCTATTATATCCCTGTTGTTTTTTTTTTAAACAAAAAAAACCTAATAAAAATCATTTGATAGCTAATTCTAAATTCACTTGAATGGTCGAATGCAACCAGAGTTTTTTTACTGCCAGCCTGCACGACATAAGGTCGCTTTTTGCAGACAACCTTTACAGTACCTAGATACAGACATAGCTCAATCCTACATATATAAGAGGTCGAAGGATCGTGAGTCATAACCTCGTACACCACTTTCTCTAGATCCCGAGGCTCATAAAAGATATTTTGCCCAGTATGTACTTGTGTAAGTACCAGTGATTTATTTATCTTTTAATGGCCATTATAATGGACCGCAACATTAAAATCGTTCTAAAATATAAATTGTTATTGATGCTATAAATCTTTATAGGATCGATACGTGATGCGTGTCGTCTGTTGGGACACGTCAAATAAAACCGCTTTGAAATTACTTTTTTCTTCAGAGATCGTTGAATATTCTGGACAGCCTCTTGCCCCGACTTTCAAAGATATGTTTTCGATTTTCATAATAAAATTGTCTGTAAAATCATAACTTATTTTTTGGTGCTTAGTAATCTTCATGGATTTCCTTCGCCCTGGAACGACCGTGAGAATCTTTCAGACTTTCACTGTCTAAAATCTCACGATGCTCTTCAGCTTCCTCTAGTCGGGGCACTGGAGTGCTTCCGCAACTACTCGTATTTACTCTCACTCTCCCTGCAGGGGTAAACGATACTTGGCTCCACCTAGAGCTTAAGAAATGAAAAATTGAACCAAACATTTGATCTATAAGAATGGATGACTTGATCGACAGAGATAATTTAAATAAAAATTGTGTGGAAAATTACCTAAATTGTACAATCAATCAATCAACGTAGCCTATCACAGTCCACTGTTGGACATAGGCCTCTCTCAGGGTGCACTACAACACCCTGCCCTGCGCCTTCCGCATCCAGTCTGTCCCAGCCATCTTCTTAAGGTCGTCGGTCCATCTAAACCTAAATTGTACACAAAATCTTAATTTGTACAAAAGTGCGTTAACCTACAAATTGTAGCACTAAGCGTAACCATCTCCGTCATGCGTGCATTGATCCGTGACAGTTGAGATGTTGCATTCACAGTAGATTACGTACCTACAATCGAACATAACGCCGCTGTGTTGTGTTGCGCCCGCGCAGTCGCGTGTCATTGTCGTCTCCGTGTAATAGCATTTGTGTTTTTGCTCATGTTTTACATTTACTTACCGCATTTATGGGGCTTACTCGAAACGTAACTAGATGTTATAAGGAGACAGATGATGAATAATTACATTATTGAAATCTTAATTTAGGCTCGTATGAGAAATATAGTTGAAAAAGAAAAACAGATTGAGTTTTTATTCATTTGTGATGATTTTAATACTTTTCATTTAGGTTTAGATTGCCATTTCACCAGTTTTTAACAATCATTCTCCATCTTAGTCAAATAATAGAAGAATACATTTTCAATCAGAGATGATAGCAAGAAGTATTGCCATAGAACAAATGAAAGCGTTGGAAACTACACAGGGTGATTCCTAATGCTAGTGATGGGCTCGATGTGGATATCTAGGCCGGGGCGGACCACCCGTCGTATAAACTATGCGTTATAACTGAACTGAGCCATACCGTCTAGTGCTGTACTACTCTACTATTACTATGTCTTGCTATGCTAAAGTTAACTTTATTGATTCTGACAATGATAAGTTTTGTACATTGAAAAAAAAAAATACATTGTTGTAGCACAGATTGAGCAATTATATTTTTTGGGCGGTTTTTATTTTTTAAATATCGTAGCTTTATGAGATAGGAGCCTTTTTGGCACATGTCTGTTTTTTTTTTTGGTTTATTTATATTTTTGGTTGTTTTTAATGTAACTCCGCGAGTTTTAAATGCCCCTTTTTACTATTTATATTTCCTGTGCGTGTCCTAAATAAAATATTTTTCTTTCTTTAAATTATTAAGTGAGCATTTTAATTGTTATAAGTAGATTAGAATGACTTAAATTCATATTATAAAGGACCCTTTATTTAAATAGAACAATTATTGTACAACCTGTAGGTGATAATCGGTTGAGGCGGTTCAGGGCGACGCTTGTACGTGAAAGTACGTGAATGTAGTAATCTTTCTTTTAGGATAAACGTATCTAGAATGACTTAAGCCTACATATGATGTAACTGCAGCAGTATCTGGTGCAACAGTTAGCAGTAACTTGGCAAACATGTAATTATTATCGGTTACACGATATCTCATGACGTGTGAATTAACTTGACTGGGAGGTTTAGAAGTACCTACGTAGAAAACGAGAAATGATTAAACTGTCTCCCCTAGATTATCAAAAAAACTGATGATATTACTCATAGTGAGCCAATTTTTCCGGCGGCGATTTTTTTCGCGTACTGTATTTTCGACGTACTGCTTAGCGCCGTGAGTTAAAAATCCAACAGCGTGTTTTTTTGACGCACTGGGATGCGCTCTGTTGAATTATCAACGCTAGGCTCAACAGCGAGAGTTGAAAATCCAGTGCGTAGTGATAAAAATCACCGCGGGAAAAATTGTTCGCGATATTTTTACGTCAACAAAGACACTTCTGGCTATAATGGGAAGTAATATAATACGTCTATATATATCATCATCAGCTTGGCCTTTTCCCAACTATGTTGGGGTCAGTTTCCAGTCTAACCGGAAGCAGCTGAATACCAGTATTTTACATGGAGTGACTGCCTACCTGTCCTCAACAACCCAGTTACTGAGTAATACGATACTCCTTGGTAAGACTGGTTGTCAGACTTTCGGGCTTCTGACGACCCGTAACGACTGTCAAAGATCCACGAATGACAGCCGGGACCAACGACTTAACGTGCTTTTCGAGGCACGGAGGGGTCTTGGTATGTAAAGATGAGTAGCGACCCTGATCGATCGACCTACGCAGCTGTTATTATTCAGCCACGGGCATAATTATATAATAATACTTTTGAATAATTGGAAGTAATACAATAAGCCGTTCAAGTTCCAAAATGAATAAAAAATTTAAATTGAATTAGTGCCTTTGCAAACTTGAAATGATTTCACAACTTTCCGTAAAAGCAATTTAATGGTAATAGTTACAGATTAATCATTTTTAATGAACAAATGCTTAGAAATATGGCTTTCAAAACGTTTACTTCACTTACAAGACGTGGAAATTACTATAATTGGTTATGAATTAAACAGAAATCAATATTTTAATTGTTAACTTCCCACAATAAGTAATTATTGTTAGTACTCCCAAAAGGGAAGCAGGACCGCAATTATTCGTTCTGAAGAAACCGCTAATAAAATGAGGTCCCAAAGTTAAATGATTTCCCTCCGGAATAATGCGTAAGTAGCCATCTATATTTTCTATTCTAAGGACCAAGCAGCACCAAAGTATTCGGAAGAAAATATACACGCACGTAGGATATAGTTATGTTCCGAATTACACGACGGACATGCGAAATTTTACTGAGGGGTTGTCGCTAAGTAATAACAGCTGCACAGGTCGATCGGTCAGGTTAAGCTACGCTTGCCGCGGTTAGTCTGTGGATGGGTGACCATCTTTACATACCTAGACCTCTCCGTGCCTCGGTAAGCACGTTAAGCCGTTGATCCCGGCTATCATTCGTGGATCTTTGACAGTCGTTACGGGTAGACAGGAGCCCGAAAGTCTGACAACCAGTCTTACCAAGGGGTATCGTATTACCCAGTAACTGGGTTGTGGAGGTCAGATAGGCAGTCGCTCCATAAAAATACAGGTACTTAGCCGCACCCGGTTAGACTGCAAGCTGACAGAGTGATGATGACATGCGAAATTTTACTGTCGTATTACATCTGGAGGTAAGTAATTATGATAGAATAACCATTAGCTTATAGGTACCTATGACATGCCATATGACGCCTTCCCCGAAGTGGTACCTACCTATGGAAAGAATGTTCATCCAACCATGTCACATTTCGGCTATATACCATCATAGATAATAACCACGAGACATCAAACAATTGAATAACGATGCTATTGAAGTTATATACGAGTATATCTATAAATAGTATAGTCGTGTCTGTCTGTGTGACGGCGTTGTTCATCTAAACTTCGCAACGGTTTCTGATGCTGTTTTCACTATCATTTAGAGAGTGTATTTCGAAAGGTTTATGTGTAATAAATGTAATAATATAATACATATAATAGATAAAGAAATCTCGCTGTTTTGTCTAGTTGTAAGTACGGTGCAAAGCAAGGACAGGCCGCTAGTTAAATAATAAATTCAAAATGGAACTGTTTCAAAACAAACATTGACAACGAGAAGTTCTCACTTTCGCCGATATTAAAAGTAAATTCATAAGATACTTAATTTCCTTTTAACAGTTAATGTCATTAAAGATGATGTTACAAGTTTGCGTAGGCGCAAACTTGTAACCCGTCATCTCTTCATTACTTGAAGTGCTTACATATCTTAGTTTCAAAACGAAAGTCGAAGATAAGAAGACATTCCTCGATTATTTATGTTATAAACATAATTTTCCACGTCTAGTACATGTTCGGAGGACATGTTTTCACCGGATATGGTGTGTTTGTCAAAAATTTCTTTTCCTTCGCTTGTCTAATACAAACGAAGATGGTAGATAGGTGCTGTGGGATTATGGGCTTAGGTTATTGCAAGAGTCGTAGAAAGTTAAATTATTATGAGAAATAATTATTTGAATAAAATCCGGGAAAAGGGGCGGGAGACTATTACCCTGCAGTGTGACACAGGCTTTTAATAAAATAAAATATTTTGCTTGTGTTTCTAAGGCACACACAGAAGGTCACACAGTAGGGCCGGGCCATCAACCTTTACTACTTTAATAGATTCTACACGAATCTTAATTTATGATAATACTAGCTGCGCCCCGCGGTTTCACCCGCATAAGTTACGATCCCGTGGGAATACCGGGATAAAAATTATTGTATGTGTTATTCCTGCTTATAAACTATTTGTGTGCCAAATTTCATCCAAAACCGTTCAGTAGTTTTTGCGTGAAAGAGTCACAAAGGTCCATCCATCCATCCATCCTTACAAACTTTCGCATTTATAATATTAGTAGTATAGTATATACGATCGCATACTACATGTTCAAGGGTGGTGATCAAAATTCGTTCATTCTCTGTACTATATGTACATCTACACGACTTGAGGCACAAATCAAATCGAATCGTTATGTGTAAGGTCTATTAATTATCGATCAACTGTCACTAAAACTAGCACCTATATCAAGAACAGAACCTCAAACAAAAGCTGCCAGAACACTGTAGTCCCAATAGAACCCGGAGAAGTTTTTGTGAGCCTACAAAACCGTTCTGCCTATATCTATACTAATAATAAAGCACTAGAGTTTGTTTGTTTGAACGCGCTAATCTCTGGAACGCTACGCGCGTGCATATCTCGAGGAAGGCGGAGAGAACCGAACAGAAAAAACGCTACGCGAAAACGGGCAGAAGCTAGTCTCTTAATATGGCTCTCGCTGTGGGAACGTTACAGGCTGATTATCACGGTCACCAAAGGAGATACGTAACCAGGGTCTTCGGATGTAGTTGAAGTTTAGTAAGAAATCGATTGATGTTTTCGAATGAAATTTAATTTGATAAATGAACTGTTTGTATTCTATAAATTAAATTAAATTTTATTCGAAAAAATCCAACCATCGGTTTCTTATTAAACTTCAACTTTATCCGACGACCCTGGTTACTTATCTCCTTTGGTGACTGTACACGAAAATTTTAATATCCACACACTAAATACCCTACAAAAAAAAACTCAGCATTCCAATATCATACTAATCTCACACAGACTTCCTCCGCACAGATCAAAGCGCGTTTGATGAAATTTTTTCAAGCTCGTCTAGAGGAAGTGAAATCTCCGCGCATGTCGCATGTCGGTCGGCAAGGTCGCGAGTAGGATGCTCGCAAGTGGGCTGTTGTCACTGCCAGATACACGTATGTACGTATGGTGGTGTACACGCGGTGAGAGTGCGAGCATTGAACTGAGTTGGTTTTTTTTTTAATCGCCGGAATTGCCCCGAATGGGGTGACCTGCAGTCGAGAAAAGGAAGGGGGTTGTACCGTTAATTTAAAATACAAATAAAGATTGATTGATTGATTGAAAGGATATTTAGTTTTCTATAACGTGTATGAGGACAATTATCCTTAGATTGTGTAGGGTACAGAAGAGTCCTGCTCTTCTGTACCCTACACATTGGTGCAGTTTTTGGTTTGCAGTTAGACTGGTGAGTCGACACCGGCGGTTCCGGCGGTCAGTGTCTGGTCGTATGGTTGCTGGTGAGTTGTTTGATCTGATCGGAGGTCTGGATGTAGACAAACAAACATGTATTGAGACATGAATAACAATAAAAATTGGAACTGAATATTATCATAACTATACAAAGAAAATGTTTTTCTGAATTTTCCACAGAAATCTCTCATTTCTGCCCTGACAATATCTCCTAAACTACAAAAGTCTTCTACCGTAACAGAATGATACACACCAACCCGAATGAACAAAACATTTTTAAAACCCGCACTCTCTTCCATCGCACGTGTCACGTCTCTGACTGCGCGTGCGCGCGTCGCGTGCCCGCCGCCCCGGATGCGACACATGCTTTTCTAGGAGACCACGCTATTTATCCTGCTACTACCTATCAAGTCTTATTACACTTATTTCTTTATGTTCATCGTTATTTACAAATCACTGCCACTTTATTGCTCGAGTTTCGAGCTCAATCAGTCTCGAGTGCCAACTCGTAAATAAGACGAAAAGATTATCTTAAAAGATTTATTAATTTACTAGCTGCGCTCCACGGTTTCACCCGTATAAGTTTTGATCCCGTGAGAATATCGGGATAAAAATGTATGTAAATGTAATATTATATGTGTTAATCCTGGTTATAAACTACCTGTGTGCCAAATTTCATCCGTTTCAAATCCGTTCAGTAGTTTTGGCGTGAAAGAGTAACAAACATCCATCCATCCATCCTCACAAACTTTCGCGTTTATAACATTAGTAGGATTTACTTCTAATGATTCTGTCATCTTGCGAACTTCTTGTTTAAATTTCTGATTATTCAACTGCTTCGATACGAAGTCTTTACCCCTTTTTCCCTTTTTAAAATATCAATTAACTGCATAATATACCTATAGTGATCCGACTGCTGGGACACAGACCTCTTCTCGGTGTGAGGGAGTGAATCGTAATCCACTACACGGGTCCAGTGCGGGCTGGTAGATGACACCATGTCTTCGATTTTTTTGGTTCTAGGACATTCTGGTTTCCTCAATGTTGGCCTTCACCGATTTGAGAGCAGTCGTTATCAAATAATTTACACAAAGTAAAGCGCCTGCCTGGGTTCGAACTCACGACCTACATCTCGTAAGTCTATATATATAAATATTAAGGTATTAGATCATCTAATTTAAAATGGCACGCTCCTCCACTAATATTTCTATACAAACATTTTAAAAGTGTATGCAACAAGCAGTGGAGGGGCGTGCCATTTTAAATTAGACGATTCTCTATAACAATATTTCATGGAATTTAAACCTAACTGACGAAATTGTAGGTGTACCTTCTATAGGTACACCACTGCCAAACCCAACGGCGAATTCATGCGTGATGTTTAAACTAAACACGACAAAATAAATGTATTTAGATACTTTCATTCCAGTCCATAATTAAATCAAGTATATTCAGTACAACATAATTAATTACATCAATCAGTCAGCCTGGTTTGTTTTCTAATTATTGCCCAATAAAAAGATAGAAAAAAAAAACTATTGACCAGCGCGACATCGATAGAACCCAATCGATCAATAACTCGATCGCAAAAAGGCCTCAGAACATGTTTGCTTTTTAAGCATAATCGTAGACTAAGTAGGTTTAGTGTCTTGTACTAAATGTTCAAACAGATTGAGCAGTAAAATTGAAACATGTCCAATTTGATGTTAATCACTTACACGCCTTCATTGCCGCCGTGGAACTGATGTAATTTAGTCCTATAACTTAGTTCTGAGTGTGGAGGAGGTAAAAAGTGAGGTTGAAAACCGTTCTGTCTAGATGCTTGAATAGCACAAGCAATAATCAGCCTATAAAGTCCCTACTGCTGGGACACAGGCCTCCTCTCTGTGAGAGGGAATGGGCCATAATCCACCACGCGGGTTCAGTGTGGGTTGGTATATGTCACATGTCTTCGAATTTTTGATTCTAGGACATGCCGTTTGAATACTAGAGCGTATGTTCAAAATCAAATCAATGAATGAATGATTGAATTGCACCGATCCCAGCGTGGTTTGACCAGACTCGATTAATTGAATGAACCCCAAGATTCGCACTAGCTCCTATAGCCTCATGTTCATGGTGCTACAGCCATTGCATATCAAGAAGTAGACCGAGGGGCGCGGTTTTTGTAAGGAAGACGTGCCCGTAGGAAAGGATAGGATTTAATTCGGATCGTATTCCGCCGTATCCCTACAAAAATTGATTCCCTTGTCGAAATATTTCATGTCCTATTTTAAGTTATCGTTCCATGTAGGTCGGTAATGTATGCAGCAGGTGTAGTTCGCGGCACCTATAAACACGTGCGAGTTTGCACATCCTGTGTGTCTTGATGCGTTTGGTTACTGTTTTTGCGCCTAAGATTTCATGCATTTGTTTGTGTCTTGATTTATTCCTAGCGTCGCTAATCAAGTCTCTCGTGATAGTTCGCTCATATAGCGAGTACATAAATTCTTTTACCTGCAAGCCGTTCTTTATCTAAGACCATTTTAAGCGTAAATATGTGGTCGTCTGTTGATCTATTGCTTAAAAAGGCAGCTTGATAGTTGCCAAACTCCGTTATTCATTCTATATATATCTTTAGGGTTGTTGTTTTTGGTACCTGCTCCACGTCAAATTTCAAATACAAGGTTCACACTCAAATTCAACCACTTGTTTCGCATGTGGGAACGCGACGGGACACGTCTGTTCTCTTCGACGGTCAGTATACGCATCACGTATGTTCAAAATCAAATCAAAGTCATTTATTTTCATAAAATATGGCGATTATCAGACCTCATTATAAAATTCAGTACACATTCCGCCATTTAGAGATGGCATGCAAATATTTAGTAGTTAAAGTGTTAAAATGTTAGTTAGTTAAACAGTAACATACAAAAAACAGATGTGGCAGTGGGCTGGCGATGTTTGTCGAAGGTCCGATGGCCGGTAGAGCAGACGAGTCCTGGAGGGGAGACCGCGTATCGGCAAGCGTAGTGTGGGTCGCTCCCCAGCTAGATGGACCAACGACCTTATAAAGGTGGCTGGGACAGGCTGGATGATGAAGGCGGAGGACAGAGTGTTGACTCGGAGGCCTATGTCCAGCAGTGGACAGCGATAGGCTTACTTGAACATACATCTATAGACAAATAAATAACAATTATTAGGGATGTGTGTAGTTTTAAGCAGAGCTTAATGAAGCAACTTGGCAAAGCTTACATCCGGAGCTGGCAGACTTGATGACGACTTCGACGACTCTTATGACAAATTCACCTTCGTTTACCGCTCAGAAGGTCTACTAACCACGAATTCCATAAATTTATCACCTACGGACATAAGATTAGTTTGGAACCCGGCTTAAGAATTAACACCACGATCTGACAGTTGTCCCTACTCCAGATGTGTTTTTACCCGTCGAAAGAGTAAAATATTCGACAATCCGAAACTTGAGCACTTCGAAATTACGAAGTACTTTCTATCTGGCCCATGCCTTCGTTGACGGACTTAGGGAGTAGTCCCCCAGATTTGTTCTTGTCTCCTGGGATTATCTAGAATTCTTCCAAATTGTAAATTCTCACAACCTGTCATGTAGGGCTTTCAGGTTTATTAGTATCGAAAAACAATTTTATTAATAAACTCATACATGTATTTTAAATGTCACGCCGTGTTGCCAATTATTCATTCGTGAATACTGAGTATGTGAGCGTTGTGATGAAAGTATCGAAAAATCGTTCACGCTTCACTACCCGTGATTGAATTCTTGTTATATTTTATTCGACTCGACAGAGTTGAATAAACAGTGAATAATCGTATGAAATCATGTCTCGAATATTTATTTAATGTAATGTGAAAAAAAATCTTCCAATACATTTTATAGACGGGTAAGTATAGTCAAGTTCGTTTTACCACTTTTTTTAAATCAGTTATCCTATATTGTCCCACTGCTGGGCAAAGGTCTCCTCTTATGTTTCTACTTTTCTTTGTGCTCTGCCTTCTCCGTCCAATCGGTTAGAAACATTTTACATTAATTTCCAGTAAATTAAAACTTCACTAAGGGCTGATTTTTCCATAGCCAGATAACTTTTATTCGAGGAATAAAAAACGTTTGACAGTTTTTGTATGAAATAACTGTAAAATTTTCATAATTATTCCTCGAATAAAGTTATCAGATGATTGAAAAATCAGCCCTTAGGTTGAAACCATTGACCTTCTTTCTTATATTTATGATTCAAACTATAAAACTGTCACGTAGACAAATAGACCTTTTCGTTTTAATACGTGCAAGTGACGTTCAAACTTAGTGTGGTAAACCAATCATAGATAGATAGAAACAACTTGGTTTTGATCTTAACATTATACCTCGTGTAGGTATGCGCTCACCAAAGGAGATAAGTAACCAAAGGGGTCGGATATAGTTGAAATTTTAGTTGAAACCGATGGGTATTTTCTAATAAAATTTAATTGAAATAATACCTAACAAACAGTTCATTTATCAAATGAAATTTCATTCGAAAACATCCATCGGTTTCTTACTAAACTTCAACTATATCCTATAATACGACCCTTGTTACTTATCTACTTTGGTGACTGTACCTACATAACCTTTGTCACTAACTCACATGTTTTACATAAGCCAAACTTGTCTACGATACTATCAAAGCTATTGTCTATACAGTCAAACTACATATATCCGATTCAAGAGATAAAAGAAATCAAAATAATTAAGTTATCATGAAAGAACATAACATTAAGGGGGAAGCGATAGCCCGCAAAACCTGACACTAACCTGGCAGTTGCAAAAAAAGTAATCAAAATTGAATTTAGCGTGCTACCGTGGCTCTTCCTCTTTAAAGGACCTCCTCAAAAGATAACAAACAGGGATCACTATCAAGTGGACGAACTGCGAATGATTTTCAGTTATCCTTGAACCAGCGCCCCAAGATTACGGCAGAGTTAACATAAATCCCGTCATATACTTATCATAAGTGGGTAAAGTCAAGTGTATAGTACGATACACAATAGAAAAACTGAACGGAATGATACAAAAGACTCACTCCCCTTGAATGGGAAAGCGGAACTCGAAAATTTACTCGAAGTTATTTCTAACTTCGAGTAATTTTTCCGAGTTCCGTAATAACGCTATTCAACACGAATTTGACCCTTAGTGATAGAATTGCTTAGAATTTTCTTTAGAACTGAGGTCATATACAATGTGTAACTGCACATTATGACAGTAGTTTGTTCAGAATCGTTTACTGAATCGATTTCGGTCATTTTTAATATAGGTAATATTTTATCCCAAAAATAATTAAAACTACGTAAATTACTGTCACACTTCCGCTGTACAGTCAAAATAAACCAAAATGGATGAAATACCCACTAAGCTTGACCCTTATACGAGTGCGACTGTTTGTATGCGTAGATTTGTAATGTGACCATAATTTTCTCCCACAATCAGTATAAGTAATTTATTAAAACAATGTTTTTTACACAATAATAAAAATTCAGTGTATGTATTATGATTATAACATAATATTCTAATTGGGGTGTCTGGTGGTGTGTGTTAATTCCGGGACATGTTGTATACACACATTATTCTACTTGAGCAATTCTCGATACAACTTAAGAATAAATTAAATACAGAAAGAAACTTAAATAGTCAAAGTCAAAACTTACTTAAACGTACTTAAAAGGAACTTTTTAACGTAAAAATGTACAAAAAAAAAACTTGTGGGTGAGTGCTTGCATCACTGCCACAAATAGTGACTATTGCAATATCAAAAACATTAGGCAAAGACATGTCAGTTGTCAATTAATTTGTCAAATAATTTACGTCTATGAGATGGTCAGCGAGATAATTTTATTTTTATTGCAATGACGATAGTGATAAATGAAGACAACAATAAGATATAAAGAAAAGAAAGAAAGAAAAAGTATTGATTGCGACTCGTCAAACTAAACTAAATAAAAAAACAATAAGGAAAATCTGAGGAAAGTTTTGACTGTGGATGTCGATGGTAATAAGAGTAGGGGAAGACCAAAGAAAAGATGGATAGACTGTGTGAATGATGACATGGTTAGAAAGGGGGTAGCAACCGAGGTGACGACTAATAGAGAAGTATGGAAGAAAACGACATAATGTGCCGACCCCAAATAAATTGGGACAAAAAAAAAACAGGAAAATTTGAATGAGAATAATGAAGAGTGAACCTTCTGTATCCATCTATGTCATGGTATTCCCGAGTCCCAAGTATCATCGACTGTATTGCTGAATATAAAGATGGCTCGTCTCTATACTGCTCATAATATTTGAATACGTAATATTTGGAAAGTTTGCGGATCTTACTTATCTTATTCCCACGTCTAAGAACGGAAGAATTTCGAATGCCAATACTTTAGAATTACGCAAGGCTCAATTTTTGACCTAGAGGAAAGGATCCGTAATTGATGTCACCATCCAGCTAATTATTATTCAAGAAAAAAGGGGCTCATTTGATTAGAGAGTTACCAAAAAAGTAACGAGCTAAAACATATTGACACATGGCAATCAGACGACAAAGTAGTGTGTAAGAATCATCCGGATAATTGCATAACACACTAACAGTAGGAATGCCATTTTATTTTGACAGTTCAACGACATTCATTGCGTTATTGCGTTGTTGTGCAGACCAATTTTTCGAACATATGAAGCAATGGATTAACAATATCCTTCAAAATTATTCAGATTGTGATTGATAGTGTGTTACGGAATTAGGATGCAGTTAGAATAATGAAATAAACTGTGACAAACAGCTTGTTCTATTAAACTCTAAAAAACATTGATGAATACTTACAAATAACATGGATGTTACCTGAAATAGGTACGAATAAATACTCATCTAATATTTTTAATATTTATATGTATGACTAGACAGGCACAGCCAATTGTTTCACATGAAATATATCTGAAAAAGTCACGACCAACCACTACTTACGTCGGTACAGGAATTTACCAAATCGAACCAATTAATCGTTAATGAATATGTTGTATGTATGTGAACTAAATGTTCGCTGAAAAACTGCCACTTATAGGTAAAGTATCATTAAAAAAAATAAAAAAATAAGACAAATTATGTTGAATAAATCTATGATTGCTGACAGATATTACAATACTTCCTGTAATCCGTCGGAATTTCGTCGGTTGTATGGAATGCCACACCTTGCGTGCGCGCATGAGTAAGCACGATTAATTGCAAACCTCAAGAATTTCTTACATTAAAAGAAAACTACTCATTTCCCTTTGTGTTTTACACATTTGTTTAATGGCTACAAATCATTGGTACATCTTTAATTACATTTATAAAGGTTGATTAAAGGCATTAACCTCATGATACATGTAATTTTCATATTATTTTGTGAGAAATGGTTTTGAAATCGACCCTGTTTTGTGTATTTTGTTTTAATCGAGCATTTACAATTTATCGTATTCTAAACCATTAATTTCCCCAAAACAAGGATGTATTTGTGACATATATTTCAGTCAGGACTTAAATACACTAATTTGACCATTTAAAATTGATTCTAAAACAGACAAATTCGGATAACCCCGGTTAACATTGATCCAATATTTACAATCCAGTGTTTGAACCCAGTAGATTAGTAGGTGGACACTGAATGGCAGACTGGATTGAAAAATGTTTACCTTGGGCCAGTTTCGATCCAGTGAAATTGGATTCCAGCGCTGCCATGAAATACTGGATCAACATAAATCAACATTAATCTTTGTCTTTCCCAAAATGGAGTTAGCAAAACATAGCATAATCAGCATATAATGTTCCCACTGCTGGGACACATGCTCTCAGTGAGAGGGAGTGGGCCGTAATCCAGCACGCGGGCCCAGTGCGGGTTGGTAGATGTCACATGTCTTCGAATGTTTGGTTCTAGAACATGCCGTTTTCCTCACGATGTTTTCCTACACCGTTTTGAGAGCAGTGGTGATTAAATAATTTACACAACGTAAAGCTCCTGACGATCTACAACTCGTGAGTCGCAGCCGATACTGCTGGGCCACCACTACTTAAATAGAGTGAAATTTAGCACAATGCCTTAAGTGGGTTGAAGAATGGACATGGACATGGACAGCAGATTCTCTGAATATGCTGTCCATGACAGGCGAATACTGAAAGTATTGGTAAACTTTTAACCCAATATCGAAAGTTTCTTAATCAATGGGTAAGCACAGTGAAAATTGGCTGAAGACTTGTTGATTGGTAAAGTTGTGAAACTTAAATGAATTCTGTGAACTTCGTTGTATCTGTGCGTATGTTACATGCATAAACAGCTGTTGTAAAGAACATACATGCTTTAAAATAATCTCTTTAAGTGAAAATGTATATGTACGGTCACCAAAGGAGATAAGTAACCAGGGGGCCTACTGCGAAGTGCTAAGTACGAATGTTCGGATCGGACCGACACATGGCCGAACCAAATATTATTGAAAAATGCGAAAAAAGTTCGGATCGGCTCAGTTGGTCGGGACCATAGCCAATATTCGAAAGAGTGTAGGAGTGTAGGATCGGAACCGAGCGAACCAAATAGTAACTTCGTAGCAGGAAACGGCCGAACGTTCGGCCGATACTACTTCGGAGTAGACCCCCAGGGTCGTCGGATATAGTTGAAGTTTAATAACAAACAGATGGATGCTTTCGAATAAAGTTTAATTTAATTAATAGAGAACAAACAGTTCATTTATCAAAATAAATTTCACTGGAACTGGTGTATCCAGTCATCCAGTCTAGTGGTAGTTCCTTGGGCGCTTTAACATTGCTGATTGACAAATTGTTCTACCTCATCATGAGCCTACTTCTCCCCCCCCCCCTCTTCCTCCGTGCCTTCTTCTTTCCGTAATTTTTTTGTGTTTATGTTCTTACTCAGTGTCATGTTTACCGCAAATAAATTTATTTTCTTTCTTTCTTTCCTACTTGTACAGACAGGTAAGAAATAGAACGTACAGGACAAAATTTCACGCTAGCCATTCATTTTTAACATGTCTTTACAAAGCCGTTCACTTAATATAAACATCAATCACACGGGCTATATCCGAGATCTTGAATACAGTCATAACTATCAGGTTTAGAAGACATAAATAAGCAGTTTCAGTAACATTTTATTAGGTAATGAAATATTGTCCGTCAATGGCGCCGATTCTCTTGTTCACAAACTAAACTAATTTTAAGTTCAGTGCATCTTTTTCTTTCTATTTCATTAAGAAAAGGACAGACAGGTGCTGACTAATTTGACAGGAATAAACTAATATAATAAATATTAGTTTATTCCTGACGTAAATTGACGTATTTTTAGTAGCCAATTTTTTAATCACATTTAAGTTTAAATGACAAGTTTGTCATACTCCATAGACAAGTTTGTCTATGGAGTATGACATTTTGACAGGACTAAGCTAATATTTTTCTTCTGTCCTTTACTGAATGAAATAGAAAGAAAAACTGAACTTAAATTTAGTTTAGTTTGTGAACAACGGAATCGGCGCCATTAGGGAATCGCCCATTATTTGAAATTCGTCGCAAATGGCATCAGTTGTAAGTCAACAGGTTGGTTTTAGGAACCCATACAACATAGCAATTAACTCTTCTTATGCGCGAACGTAGATCCACGCGAGACACAGCGACTTTTTAATACCGGTCACGAAAAAATTATAGGACATAAATATATCAATTGACCATACATTAATTAATATTAAACTTTCGACTATGTTCTTGATTTCATTTCCCAATACCAATTCATTAAGTGTCATGTTGAATCAGACATAAAACGAACTGATCCAAAGTGATCCGTCAGTGAATCTCCACCTAGGATCCGGTTTATTAACGACGTTGATGCGACCAACTTTTGTTTTAGTACAAGCCTCGTGGCCGATATAAAGTGTTAGATGGATATCAGATGCCTTAACTGATGGAAGTACAGGCAAAGAACTTTCAACTTAAACCAGAACAAGATAAGATGCATATTACAATATGCACGTCGAAATTTCAAGTGACGATCCAAAGGCACAAGCAGTCGAAAGCTTCAACCAAGAATAAGTCATAACGAAAAGGCAGAAAGAAGACTTTTCTGTACACTAAGCTATTACAACAGATGCTACAATGTTACTACAACTAAATAGAAGACTTATTGTACTTGCGAAGGAGCAAACAGAGGTTAATGTACGCATTGATTATGCGTGAAAATGTCGCTTTGACAAATATAAATTGAGAGAATAGATTATGGAAATGGAAAATTATGCTGTGTTCTGAAATCGGATAAGTGACAATAAACAATATACACATTTAAAACGGTATTTATTTAAATAACAGATTGGTGTGTCGGTCATAAATGAAGGAAACCAATCGAATTGAATTACGAAGACAGTTTCAAGATTTGCGTCGATAAAAAATTCAACACGTCTTTAATATGGCGGAACGGAGTACGAAAAAAGTCGGAACTTCAATGATATACAAAAAGATTGATGCACCTGAAGAAGTACGGGGAATTTTATTGACGAGCACTCAACCTAAATGTCCAATAGGCGATAAGGTCCGCCTACAGCCTGATGCTGTTCAACAATCTTATCATTACCATCCCCGAAGACTTTATCACTAAAAGAATACGGAAGAGAGTTGATTGACAGAGCAACTTAAAAAATGTAAGGTCTCCCAAGTGCGGCTACTTTCCAACGTGTCAATAAGAGCTTTCGCTATCTGTGACCGAAACCCATGTTTTGTTTGTTTTGCTTATTTGAACATTCTTTTTTCTGGGCTCCTTTTGATATAACTTATGACGCGGTACTTTCGATAGATGTGTTAATTTGTTTGTACTGAACAATATTATGGATAGATTTCAAGACCGCGAAGAAAATCGAGTTTTATTTTAGTACATCTTCATTATTTGTTAGTCTACATTTAGACTTGTTTCTATAACCATGCACCTAGTTTTAGATATGTAGATTATCGAGATTACAAGCTAGATCATCAATGAGTACAATCTATATAATTATCCCAACCGTTCTTTTTCTCACGCAATACGAAGAATTGACAACGGTTCGTCGCACATATATCGTGACATTGTTATTGCATTGTATTTATGGCGTGCAAAGCGTGCATAAATATAATCAGGCTTTAGTATCTGAAGTACTTTTGCACTTCACTCACAAAACGAAGCAATATATGGATCACTATCATCATCATCATTTTAGCCGAAAGTCGTCCACTACAGATCTCCCCAAGCGCCGCCACATCAATCGGTATACACTGGCCCGAAATGTCAATATAATGAGTTACAAGGAAATTACAAGTTCCTCAAATGAATTTGTATGAATGTCAACGATTTAAACCAAATTATGTAGCAAATTACTTGTAAGGTCAACCTTTAACCAAGCTCCCTACCGTGACCACCCAACGATAACCGTTGCGAAAACAAGAAATGATTTATAACAAAAACACTACACTTTCGTTTCACAGTTCGTAAAGCCGGAGGATAATTAAAAACAATTTTCTCATTCAGCAAGCGTCAATACACGACTTAAAAAATATAAAGATGTATGGCTATCTGAAATTGAATCAGCATCCAAAGAACGGAAGATAAAAATTTACGACGTTAATTGACATTTTAAAAATTGAGAGCCGGCCATGATATTCGAAATGTATGCGTTCGGGGAATGGGACCGTAGGGAAAACTTATGTTGTGACAACTAATAATAGTGGATGCCGCATAACTGATGGAGGTAAAGTGCGTTCCGAATCCTCTGATGATTGTACATTTGTCAGGCAAAGTTATTGACTTTTTATATAAAAAAAGAAGTAGAAACATATCAATCCATCAATGAAGTCAGCTTATCGCAGTCCACAGCTGGCCATAGGCCTCTCCCAGGCTACGCCACAACAACCTGTCCTCCGCCTTACGCATCCAGTCTATAACATATCACACTGCTAGTATTGTCTATATATCAGTCAGAAACATATAGACACTAAAAAGTGCTCAGCCTTTCACTTAAGTTTTGTGTCGATGCACAAAGTCAGAAGATCTAATTAGATTGCCTCTGTTCAGTCTTAACAGCAAATATCTTTAATAATATTATTTCCTAATTCAATTAAACCCCATGTTCACTTAATTAGTAGAATCGTAAAGGTGTGTCGTAATAAAATAAAAGCATACAGGAAAGACATTTTAAATCTATTATTTTTTATGATGGCAACTTGTTATCCTAAGCTGACTCCCACATTTTATGTCATAATTATTAAATATAAATGACAGTTATAATGTGCGAACAAAACGGGCACGGATTACCGCCATTACAATTTTAATCCCCGACTTCGCAACGTAAAGAATACCTTTTACTTGTAAAAGAACGTCGAAATATCGTACGCTCGTTTCGTGCCGCTTGTAATGTTTACAGATAATTTTGTAAAAGTTCAATTTGTTCAGTTTCAATTTTTTTTTGTAAAAGTTCGGAGCGCGTGAGGGAGAGGCAATCGCTGCACCCTCGCGCCTAGCCGCCGCAGGAGACGCCCTGCACGGGAGTCAACAGCCAACTCCCGGCCACCGTAGGCGCGGGCTTGCGGGCGGCGAGCTATGGGCAGCTCGCCGCCCGGTAAGGACCAGGCCCGGGTCGACGGCGCGTTGTGTTCCACACGCGCCTCAAAGAGCTGTCAGCACGAACTGACGGGGTCCGCTAGGGCCGATGCCACCGGGGCTCCGGGTTGTTCGAAAGAGATACCGTGGCCCCTGGCACAGGCAACTGAAGGAACACGGGTGGGTTTTAGTCAGTAAAAGTTTGACACTCCCTTCTGCTCCGCCCAGAGCGGGAGGAGTCGTATGATGATTTCCCACCCAGAAAAAAAAAAAAAAAAAGGTGAGAATCAAAAGACTTCTAAACATCTGTTCGTTTAGTAGGGCTGGTTGTAGGGCTACCACTAAAAATACATAAAAAAACAAATGGCGTGCAACATCGTGTAATAAATGATCTGTCATTGCATTATCTGCTTCAGTGATCTGCAATAAATCAGTAATCAATTTGTTATTTTCTTCACTAACTAGTTATGGTTCAATATTTTCCTTTTCTACCCGTACAACTGCTAATTGAGCGTAGCACGCGAGATACCAATCAATAAAATTAATTGAATCCATAGCATTTCAAGATTGAAGAAGTGAAAATGGCAAAATTTCTTCTGGAGTAGAGTAGTTTTCAAAAAAATATGACATATCTTATGAATTAGCTGGACACTGCTCTAAAAAAATAATAATTTGAGAACCAAATAATCATTGTTATGTAATAAATGATACACAAAAATCACAAAATAGCCAACGATTCCCATACTGCAGCGTAGGAAAAAGAATCTGAGTTTGGTAAAAAATATGACGTCCAAGCAACCCTAGTACCTTCGAAGCCGGACGACGCTTGCACTCAACACACTGACACACATTTTTGTAGCCGCGCGCAATTTTATTTATTTACACGTATTTAAGCATTCGACGCTCGTCTCTGTCGATTAGATTGATGTGATGAATTAGGAATCATTGGACCTGTTGTTTATAAAGCGGTTTAGTCAAAGACTTGAATTTGGTTAAGATTAGCTGTTTTAGTTGAATTTTGTGGCATGGTAAAATCTCTAAATTGTAGCTCTTGTTCCTAATCTTTTCGATCTTCGCCAATCCCAAAATCATTTTTGATTTCATTTTCTTTATTAATTTTCATTTGTTCACACCTCCTAATACATCTCTTGATTCCTGTGCTTCTAGTATTTAGTTTGCCGTGTGATCCACCCAAGTCCAATGAAATGGGTGCGTGAACGTGTGAACTACTACGTCGATATCACAAAACCACTAGCTAAATGGGCCGGTGTAATATCGGTCCTATACATGATCAGTTTACGAGGGTAGCATCATGTTCACCGCGCACAATATTGGATATTTTCGGGGATATCGCACGGAATATACGGAGCATACCTATGTATTTTTCACGTTCGGCGTTCCGTGGTGTATTAGATATCTCTTGACTTGTTTTTAGGATACGGCATCAAAATTGGGTATCATTTTCTAACGATTTATTGATATTCTTATTGATTCTAGTTTTAAAGCTGTGTGGTCGTCGAATTTGTGGTGTATTTATGTTGTTCAATGCCCTCTGGGCGTGGTTTGGCTCACCTCGTTCGGCTGCCGAAGTAAGATTTATGGGCTAACAGTATTTCGGTTTTGCTAAAATGTATTTAATATTAAATTCATGTTATTAAAATGTGTCGTAAACCTCCTTGAGATCTTATTGATCGATTCAAAACCTTAAGTGATACCTCAGATACTCGTACTACTTTTTAAGATGAAGTTGTGTCTTTTGCAAATTGCCCATATGAAGTACTTTCACTCTATGTTAGCTCTACTAATCCCTAATATCTTTTAACAATTTATTAAGTTCACAGGTGTTTTCGATTATTAGTATTTTTACTTAGAACCTTGACATGAATATTACAACATTTGAAATTTGGGTTTGCAGACGTATACATATATGTAAAAAGTATTCAGCAAAGGTATTCATAAGGTCTCCAAAACGTTAAAATAAAATTTTGTAAATTGTAAAAATTAGTGATAGAACATTAGCACCACCTGAGCCATAACATTACATAAATTAAACTTTCGATTAAAGCCTATTCCGAGTCTTTACAAGCTATACTCGTATAAGTTCATAACTACTAATCATTATAAACGTGCCGTGCCATTATAAACGTAATCAATAGTTCGATTAAATGTATCCGCCAGTAAAAATTGCGATCCCATTACACATAACCAGTTTGAAGGTATTCACAATAAAATCATTCACTTTCTCTTAGGAAATCTCTCTATAGTTGTACCTATCGTGTTTTAAATTTGGGTGGTAATCATTATTTTGATTTATCGATAGCGTAACGTTTTGAACGCGGACCATTTTTGGAGCAGTAAAGTTAATCTTGTTTCTGAATTATGAGAAGAAACGTGAAACAAATTTGTTGGTATCGATACGAATACCAGCGTTATTTTTTTCTTTGTTATTTTTTTATAAAAAGAAACGTTGCCCCACACTAGGAATTACTCCTGTATCGTGGGTGCGTTAACAGAAGAAAGTGAACTCGTTACTTCATTAGACAGATTTTTAGCATCTTCAAAATTAACAACTTCTTGTTACTTAACCTTTGCATCACCTTATTTGATTCTTTAATATCTAAACTCATATTACATATAAAAAGAAAAGATTTGATTTTTTGTATGTTCTGCTTTCACGCTAAAACGGCTGAACGGATTCGGATGAAATTTGGCACACGGATAGACCATGACCTTGGTAAGGACATAGGCTACATTTCATCTAGGATCGCGGATGAAGTCGCGGGCAACTGCTAGTTAAGAATTCGTTTAGATAGTTACAGCTGGATTTCTGCTGTATTTTTTTACTTCCGTAGTATAGCAACCGTAACCGTAAGAGCAGTGGTCGCCCAATGGCGCGACAATTACGAGTTGGGAGGTCTTAGGCTCGAACGTAGACAGGCACTTTGCTTTGTGTAAATTATTTCATCACCACTGCTCTCAAAACGATGAAGGAAAACATCGTGAGGAAACTGGCATGTCCTAGAACCCAAAATTCGAAGACATGTCACATCTACTACCGCGTGGTAGATTACGACCCACTCCCTCTCACCAAGAGGAGGCCTGTGTCCCAGCAGTGGGAACATTATAGGCAGCCGTAAAAGACGTCGGAAACACGTAATCTTAAAACCTTTATTCGCAAATACATTAAAGCCTAGCAAGCAAACACGGGACAAAATAAGCTGCTAATGTTGCTTTAGGTAATTGATTACTTTCAGTTGTTTTTGTTTACCAGCTGTAAGCTACACAACACACTGTTGTTCACAAAAAAAGGACTACAGCTAATTAAAAATAAGTGAGCTAAACGCTGCTGTTAGAATGCAAACGAACTTGTCTGAATGTCCCAAGGGCTAATTAATCTTTTAGCAATCCAATTACCCTCTATGACTTCGGGTAAAACTGAAAACTAATTTCCTGTACGTTTCAGATTAGGTATACGTGATTGAGATTTTCTTAGTAAAAGTCGAAACTACTTGACATGCTAAGTAAGTTCAGAGTAAAATGAGGGAAACCACCTACTGTCATACTCAATGAGACAGACGATGCTCACTCTGAACATTAAGTTCATGCAAATGAACCAGCAGTAGATAGTACTAAGTCAAAACCAAAAGCAGCAGTACATACCAATTAAAAATGGTCTTCACAAATACTTTCTACTGGCGGTATGTTTAACCGGCAGTTTTCTAGTTTGTTTTAATTTCTAACTACAAATAAATGGTTATCAAGTAGGTCGGAACTCTCCGGAAACAATATTGACGCTCATAACAGACGCTGGGAGCTTGCGAGAGAATGCTTATGTTTGCTAATTAACTCAGCTTTTAGAGTAGGTATAGTTTTTATTTGAACGTTTACTATGGTCTGGTTATGTAACGTTTATAGGTATTATAGATCAAACTTAACATGACTTGAACTTGATTTGAGTAAGCTAAGTAGATATGTGTTTCAGAGTAAAATATTCTTACTGATTTTTTTAATTTTTTTTTTCTGTATTTTGAGTTTTAACCTTGACCCAAAAACGAACAATTTATATTTTTTTAATAAAAAAAACCTACTTAAGAAGAACAATTCTTGAAAAAAAATAGAAGCATCTCAACGTCCAATTATCTCTGACAGTAAAAATGCGGACAAAACCCTTATCATAAGCCAAGATTTTGGAGTATAAAATATGAGAGAGGAAAGCGGAAAAACGTCGTAGGGCCCGCCTACGCTTGTTCAAAACATAATTACTAACCGGCTGGAGAAGAATGCTAATTAAAACCTCTTGCACGCATGCCAACATCGCCCTAGTGTCAACCGTGTTTTTAATTTTTATACTGTGGCGGCCGAGATAATTGAGCAACCTAAAGATTTTTTCACCATTACCAAGTTAACCAGAATTATCTTCTCCTTTATTTATAAAAGTTGCTTGAAGTTAAATAGTGATTAGCGACTGTTTAACCGTACATTTTTGACTTTTAAACGTCTCTAAGTCTAAGTAACGTTTATAAATAAAGCGATGTTGGTTGATGTTTTATTCTTATTTTAGTGCTTTCTTGTAAATACTTAATTAATAATTTCCTTAATGTAATTATGTCACTCTGTATATTATTATTTGTCCTATGAGAATAACGAACGTGTCGGATTATCATCTTTTTCGGGCCATAAACACGGTAAATTATTAAGGAACCTTCTTTCGAAGCCAAGTGACAAATTGCGTTCATTATATTTCCGTACATAGTTACTGTTATAGCGTTATATTATCCAGTATCAAATTCGTGTTATCAATAGTGGTCGTATTTGATTTGAAGCAAAACCACGATTATAATTACGGATAAAATTACGCTGCTTCAATAATTATCGCCTATCAGAACTTTGTCTCATATTGCCGTCTTTGTTCTGTCAAATTTGACGTTATCATCAATCAAATAAAACCACAGTGAGATCGTTTGCAATGTTTGACACGAAAATGGGCAATCTCTTTGGAATCTTTTGTGTAATACAATGGTGGAATTATCTTGTTACGATTATAATGTGGTGGTTTACAATTGGCTGGTTCGATGTCAGGCCGTTAAATGGTGGGCAGTGTTTCTTTTATTTGCATTTTTTGCTGTTGAATTAACATGACGTTCTTCTCAGTGAGAAGTAGGTATTTATATAGGCGTACGTTTACATTTGAAAGTGCTATGTAGTGTTTATATTACAAACAGAACAAAGTGCACACTTTCCATTTTTCAAAAAAAAAAAAAATCTTAAGTATACGTGTCCCTTATTCTGGCCGGCTGTGTACAAAAATACTTTATGTGGGCAGTTGGTCAAGTTCGTTTGCGGCGTCCCATTGACATGGTTAATTAAATTAAAAGAAAGATTCACTCTCTTCACCAGACTTCATAAAACAATTAATTGAAGAAAGGTGTTATGACATTTCACACTGTCGTAATTTCTCGGGTTTCTTTGATAACAAGTTTTCCAACTGGCTTAATATCCGGCCGTAAATGCTGAATATTGAATTAATTTTGACATTTACAAAACGAAAGAGGTACTGGTAAAGCAGTATTTAGTATTCATTCGTTTCATTAGATGAGGTAAACCATTCAGCTTCTGCCTATCCTATGAATCAGGTAATTGTAACGAGTTTTTCGTTATCTAGGTTTTATTATACCTACTTCAAAATACAAATGAGTCAAGAAGTTTATCTATCTACTTAAGTAAGTTATAGTTATATTATCATTTTATTTTTATTCAAAGGAACAGTAAACAGTTACATTATAAGAAATTACAACAGAAAACCTCAAGCGGCGTAAATATAATAACCTTATTAATAATTATATTTTTGAGCCGTTTGGGGTTGAAACCCTCGGGCCGTGCGGTCCGAATGCGCATGGTCTTTTTAAGGAAATTTCGAAAAGACTGGTTGACACTTCCCATGACCCAAGGGCTGGCTTTTACTTTGGCCAGAGGATAAGCATTGCCATACAACGTGGCAATGCCGCCAGTGTCTTGGGTACATTACCAGTCGACAGCGATGTGGATGGATTTTTCGACGCTATATTTTAGTTTGTAAATAGTTTTAGTTAACTTAGGATAATATTTTGTTATTTTACTGTTATCTTATAAAATGGAATTAAAGTGTACATAAATAAATAAATTGTAACTTACAACTAATTTAACAAAAACAGTTTTAGTAAAAATATGATCCACAACGCTGTCCACAGGTAGACTTAATAGTTTAGAAAAAAAAGTGTAATCGCTAGGAGTTTTATTAGCAGTACGTGCAGTAATTAGATGTAGCATTAATAAAGTTAGAATTTAGATAAAGATTCTCTCTCTGTGTAGTCGGTCCCTCATGTCTGAGGATCGTGGTCAGCTTCGGAGTTGCATCTGTAGCGGATGATCCGCCTCCACCGGCTTCTCCATCCGCCTTCACCAGCGCATCCCTTACCACCGTGTAGAATTTAGAGGACGATGATTCCTTCACCTGATCGGTCCATCGTGTTGGTGAACGACCGCACGATTGCTTGCCTTCGGTAAGATAAAGATTACACAATATAAAATATAATCTAAGTAGTAAGTTAGATGATTTTCAGAAAGGAAACATTTGAAGGACACACACAACAACTCAAATGGGTTTTATTAGTTTCAATATACCTATCTATTTTTTTATATTAATTTCAAATACGTCATGCTATTACTACTGACACATTCAAAAATTCTCGATAACAACGTATATAATTTTGCACGAAACATTCTTGCCCACGTCAATCGATTAGCGACCTAATATTAATAGAACAACAAAATCGATCAGCCGTCGTAATTGACCTACTAATGTACTCCGGTCGATAGGGTCGATAGCTGTAATTAGCATTTTAGGCACGCCTGCAATGTAAGTTATTAGGTGAAACAAGCTACCCGGTTCGCGAGTGCTGTTGTCGACGAAGCAAATTAAAATTAACAAGTTCTTTGCCGACTGTCGAATAGAAAGAATGCTTAATGAATTTCCTTAACGACATCATGCACTTTTGAATTGTCAAGGGGTCGGTCAGTCAGAAAAATGAAGCTAGTTGCCCATTCCAAAGCGTAGGTACCTATGGAGAAGAACGGGCAAGAAACTCCATGAACACTCTTTTAAATCTCTTTATAATTTTTTATATAATTGACACAAGAAAAAATACAGGTCCAATATTTTTTGATAATCTAACTGACGGACTAACTAATTTTTTTTAGGAAACTAGCCTATTGAACTTAAAATGTATTCTGCATAATAAAGGGTGGCTGGGACATCGACACGCAAACTAACCATCAAACCACCAAAATTCAGGTTCAGAATCATGTACTGAATCCATGGTAACAGGTTGTGCGTCCCTGCCACCCTGTATATAAAGATTAAGGTCAACGAATTCTTAATCATCTATTGTGAGAGAAGAAATTACTTTCATATACGAACTATGAACCTTTACCATCAGGGACTCGATGATGATAACTTAATCACCCAATAAAGAGTTCTAAGAACCCGCCGATAAGGCAGGAATTACCAGTTTGAGAAACTTAGATAATAAACTAGTAAATATTGATGCTTATTCAAAACCATCCTATGCATATTCATAAATAATAATTACTTATTGTAAATATTTAATTAGCTAATAACCACACAATAACGAAGAACTTTCTATCAGTTGTTATTGCTATCTTTAAAACTCTATTGCCATCTAATGAAGTATTTAAACCTCGTACGAAGTTAATGTACAAAATTATTGTCATAGAATATTAATTCGAACACATTTAGCGGGTTCAGTAGCATTTTATATCTTCTAAGCCCAGGACAACATCGTTAACATATAAAATCAATGAAATTTCCAGATTACACTGACCCCTGTATTAGTAGTCTTTGTTTGTAAGTAGGGATCAAGTTACCCTGTTTGTTTTCTTAACCTGAATTAACTTGGTAGCTGGCTGCCCGGATGCTTCTACATAAGTGAATGACGGTCATCTATCGCCGTAGGTTGCGATTGTGTTT
The DNA here is from genome assembly GCA_947507525.1 of Apamea epomidion. NCBI lineage: Eukaryota > Metazoa > Arthropoda > Insecta > Lepidoptera > Noctuidae > Apamea > Apamea epomidion. The sequence continues at coordinate 5,904,118 of OX382238.1, read as the reverse complement.
TTATAAAAAATACTTTGTCTTTAATATTAAGATGAGTCGAAAAGGTTGCGTAAGGAAATTATAGGCTATTTTCCTAAAAAAATCTAATTAGTCCGTCAGTTAGATTATCAAAAAATATTGAACCCGTATTTTTTCTTTTGTCAATTATATAAAAAATGATGAAGATATCGCCCGTTAAAGTTCCGCGTGACGTCACTTGCTTGCGACACTTTTGCAAGCAAGTGACGTCACGGCCACCCACATACACTTTTTAGCATGGCGTGACGTCATGAGCCCCCACTCCCAAATTTTGACGCGCTTTGTCTTTGCCATTTTTTGTTTGATTAACAAAAGAAAAAATACGTGTCCATTATTTTTCGATAATCTAACTGACAGACTAAATATAATTATTACCTTTTTACCCAGTCAACTACCCTATTAAAGAATGCATTGTCATGGTAAAGGAAAAATATTTAAATAAATAATGGTTGACAATGTAGATATGTTCGACACATACGCAGTCATCATTTTTAATACACTGCTTTTTCTTCATTCCATCTTAAATTTACTGAGAGCCAAAACCGCGGGGTCTAGAAGGATGGAATTTTGCACAAGAGCTCCTTATATGTATAACGAAAGAGAGATTTAAGAGAGGATTTTAGAAAAGTCTTCCCCTAAAGTGGTTAAATAGGGGATGAAAGTTTGTATGGAAGTTCGTAATTTATGTCGATGGGGTGGCTTGTAATAAATGGAGCTTATCATAGAGGCATATCTTATCATAGATCAAACACATTTATTAACATAACATTAGTTGGCAAATAAACAATCAAAAAATATACAGCTTTGTTCATCACATCAATAACTGTCTACTTCTTTTTCCATATCTTGTGTATAGTCTGCAAAATTAAGCAAAAATAGCATTATGTCTAAACAAAACTTTTTACTTCAAACATTCTGGAAACATTCGAAAAAATTCTCCAAGAGTGTCATTCGCCTTGTACTACAAATTCTTTATTCACTCTCCTCCTGACCCACTAGTCTATACATTTGAATGTACATGAGATCGTTTAGTTTTTCGCCTAGAGTTTGCTTTTTATACAGAGGAAGAAAAAAAAAAAAACGTTGCCCCACACTAGGAATTACTCCTGTATCGCGGGTGCGTTTACAAACATCTAAACTCACATACACAAACAGCCAGACCCGGAACAACTACCTGTAGGCAATACAAATATTTGTTCCGTGCGGGAATCGAACCCGCGACACGTAGCGCAGCAGTCGGTCGCTCAGCCACTGCGCCAACCGTGTCGTCAAACACTACCGCCTTTCGCTGATGACCAAGATAATTATAAGTTTAGGTTATTATTATGTTTGTTAGTGATAATTTCATCCATGTAATGTTGAACCGGAGTTACAGACATAGCTTGCAGAGTAAGTAAACTGAAGTGGCAGTAGGCTGGCCTAGTTTGTCGAAGGACCGATGGCTGGTGGAGCAGAAGACTCCTGGAGTGGAGACTGCGTATCGGCAAGCGTATCGTGTGACGCCCCATAACTAGATGGACCGACGACCCCTTAAGAAGGTGGCTGGGATAGACTGGATGCGGAAGGCGGAGGACAGGGTGTTGTGGCGTAGCCTTTGAGAGATCTGTATTCAGCAGTGGACTGCGATAGGCTGAGTTGATTGAATGTTGCGGGCTAAACTCTTCATTTTGAAATTATGATAATGCTCTGCAATCAACAAAAGGGTTATTTAGGTACCTACTTCACTTGTCACTTTCACATCGACAGGAGAGTAGGATGAAAGACAGACAACGTATGGAGACACTGTAAACAGTACACAAAGACACACTGACACATAGTCACCTGACAATGACCTCTCCCGATCCAGCCGATCGATTCTGTAAAAATCTCACCGTGAAAAGTTAGGTGAAGTGAGCTTAGAGTGAGCTGCCAATAATGTCAATCCCATTTAGTTGGAATGACAGCTCACTTCACCTAAGTTTTCACAGTGAAATGGTTACAGAATCGCACTGCTGGACCTGTCACTAACTTTCTGTGTACAGAAAGTATACTTAAAATGCTCTAAACTCCTAAAATGGGCATCTCATATATCTACCACATCAATAAAGGTTCATGCTGTCTGTTTGCCACATAAACATGTTGTTGTTACATGATGGTCTTTACAACTTTTGGTTGGCAAACATAATGCCACGCAAACCTAACACTTCGATTAAAATTCCCGATGGCAATATTTTGAGTCCCCGACCTTTACCTAAAGCCGACGACGCCCAATTTTCCAATCGAATCTCTACCAAGTGGGGTGTGAAATTAGGATGCCGACAATTTCCCTAACACCGATACAATTAGACCCACTACCTTACACACTTATACACCTATCTTCGTAGCTAGTTTTTGACCCATAATAACCATATAGTATAGTATAAATATATTCAGCCCATAATGTTCTCTCTGTGAGAGGGAGTGGGCCATATGGAAATGGTTGATATTGCTAATAATTACTCTGAGGAACAATAACAAGGACTGCTATGGCTAGTACGTTTAGCAGACAGATTTGGGACCCTGGTATGTTTTTACATCTAGAATAGGCTAGTTTCCTAAAAAAATCTAATTAGTCCGTCAGTTAGATTATCAAAAAATATTGGACTCACATTTTTTCTTTTGTCAATTATATAAAACATGATGAAGATATCGCCCGTTAAAGTACCGCGTGACGTCACTTGCCTGCCTTGCCTTGCTACACTTTTTAGCATGGCGTGACGTCATGAGGCCCCACTCCCAAATTTTGACGCGCTTTATCATTGTCATTTTTTGTTTGATTGACAAAAGAAAAATTACGGGTCCAATATTTTTCGATAATCTAATTTACAGACTAAATATAATCATAATTTTTTGACCCAGGAAACTACCCTATTCTACATCCTACGTTTTTCTTCCTATGTAACATACTCCGAATATACTCGTATGTATGCTTTGATACACATAAAATAAGGTCAATTTCAATCGATCTGCCTAGCCTTTTCCCGACTATGATGGGGCCGGCTACCGGTCTCACCGGATGCAGCTGAATACCAGTATTTTACATGAAACGACTGCCTATCTGACCTCTACAATACAGTTACTGGGTAATACGATACCCCTTGGTAAGACTGGTTGTTAGACTTTCAGGCTACTGACAACCCGTAACGAATGCCATAAATCCACGAATAACAGCCGGGACCAACGGTTGAACGTGCTTTCTGAGGCACGGAAGGGTCTTGATAATTATTTTCCCAAATACAATAAAATAAAATAAAATATTATGTAAAGATGGTCACCTTTCCACGGACCAAGCGTAGCTTAATCTGGATCGATCGACCCGTGCGGCTGACATACTTAGCCACAACCTCTTATAGTAAAAACCCAAAAGCGTTACTAACCTTCAAAAGAAATCGAACACACTCCACCAAATCTCACTCGAATCTCTTCATCAAAGTCTTCCCCAATAAATAACTCAAAAGCCAATCTCAATTACTATTGGAAACACCTAAGGAGGTAAGTCTCACGTACTGAGGAATGCTAGGAAAGTGTGCAAGTAACCCCGGAACGTGATCTGGTTACTATGGGAAGGTACAAAAAGTTTGCGATTGTGATTCCTTGCGCGCAAACTAATTTAGATTCGCCGGAGATTCTGCGGCGGCGTTGATTCGAGACTTTGTTCGTACAGAGGTGGCAGGTGTTTATTTATATGTTTTAGGGCCAGTTTCTCAAACGACAATTATTATAAAATTATTAAGCGCGCGTAAACTCGATTGATTGTTGAAAAATCATTCAACCAATCCAAGCTGTTTACGCGCGCTTAATAATTTTTCACATTAACTTTACGATAATTTTCATTCGATAAACTGTCTCTTAGTTAATTCAAGGATCATAGCCAGTAATCAAATGACCAAAAATTTTAGATAGTAAAGTTGTCAACAAATAAAAGGCCCGTTTGGACATTTGAGAATGCGTTCTTGACACCTGTCGGTTTCATACAAACGAATACGTGTTTTGCGAATTTAATCTTTATTAACTACTAGAACTGTCAATGTCAAAACGGGCCTTTTATTTTGAAGAAAAATGTGAAAAACGGGATGTAAGTATTTGACATCTTTAAATTAAACGGTTTGTACTAACTTCAAACTTGACATGAAACTACTGGACAAACTTGGAGATGACGAAAATTCTAAATATGGAAATTTGAAAGAATGTAAATTCTTTATATTTTGTTCATTACAAAAATAACAAAAATCTAAATATGTATGTATGTAAAATCCAAATCTGTTCTTGATAATAAACTACGAAATAAAATCAATGAACTGTTAGCCATAACTGTGCATTCAACGTTCACGCGTGAACATTGCCGCAGAGAATCACATTTGTAACCCAAAAAACTAAACAATTTACGAGCTTTGCCAGTTCTAAACCTTCCCATACAGTCACAGGCAGAAGTACAAATGTGCATGTTGAAGTAGCATCATGAATAACAAAATCAACGCTCCCCTGACCGCCTTTGTGATAAGGAGACAAATCGGTGAAAACATGTACAATGACCGAGAAAAGTAAAATCACTTTCTGTATATACCTGCACGTATTATTTTGTAGGCCGTTTTTTCCGGATTCTGGCGGAACTTGAAACACGTCCGGAGTTATGTTATGCCATTGAGAAAGATAAACGGTTGTGAAGTTGATAGCTAACATGAAAATCCGGAGACATGTTTCATTTTGTTTACTATTATCGTTAAACTGAGAGGAATTATTGTTGCCAGAAGCTAGATGTTAATTTTATGGTTGTTTATCGTCATTTTTTAACCAAACCACGATTCTAAGCTTACATCATTCCATAATCACTATCACCTGCTGTTTACGATGGATTATTTGTAAGTCTACCGGCGTGCTCGATAGATGGCGCTGGCGTCGATTTAGAAGTCGCTATGGTTTCGTTACCGCGATTAGTATGTAAGCAAATGTTTTTTTAATAAATTTTGAGCTATCAAGTCAGATCAGTACACGGCGGTTTTATTTACAATCCTCGCTAGTGTACCTTCAGGTCAACATTTCTCAAATACCATCAGGGTATTCAACACCTGCCTAACCTTTTCTTAACTAAGTAAGACTCAGCTTCCGGTTGCAGCTGAATACCAGCATTTTACATGGAGTGACTGTCTATCTGACCTCCACAGTCCACAACCCAGCTACTGAGTAACACGATACCTCTTGGTACTGGACTGGTTATCAAATCTTCAGGCTTTTGACGACCCTACTTGATCCTACTTGCGCCATTGCACAGTCTAAGTTTTTCAAGAATAACAAAAATAAATGAACACTGCAGAAAACATCTCTGTTTGTAAGCTGACAGCTTCATTAAAATAGTCAAAGAATTTAGCAACAAAGGTATGGCATGCCTGGTATGCAAAGAAGCTATAGGTCCGGTCGAGGACGATGTGAGTCACAGTTCCGACACCGACTAACATATTTTATTGGTAAAGGTCTGTGACAGTAAGCCGTTAACATGACGCGTCTGCTTAAAGTTTCTAATTCAACATAACATCACGACTTTAGTCTCAGATGGGGCGGGGCAGCCACATTTCGCAAGTTATGTAACAAATCCCATGTAAGTTATAGGGAACCTATTGCTATATATTTATTATTTTGTATTTTTTATTATTATTTTATTTTATTATTTATTATATATACGGGGCGTCAGGAGCATCGACGCGCAACATGTTACCATGGATTCAGTCTATGATTTCAGAATCATGCACCCGACGCTAAATTCACCGACGCTAAATTTCAACACAGAGGGTTCAGACCCTCTGTGTTGAAATTTAGCGTCGGTTGTAAAAATAACTGTGCCTTACATTCTGACCGTGTAGTTATTGCACTTTTCTATCAAACATCAGTTTATAAGCGACGAAAAGTTTCAACTAGGGTCTAGAATCATGTGCTAAATGCATGGTTTCCTATAACTTAGCCACTCTGTATGAATGCATACACTTTGCTGCAACTACAAATTTCCTAATTATAAAGCATTGCTGGGGTCCGGCCTAGGGAGAGTACTGAAACCCAGGACCACGCAAAACAGTAACTTACTTCCAATTTTAACTTTCATACTTGTGTCATAAATTAGATTTGGTGCTCGGCCTTTCGGGTGCATTCCAGCCAGCTTCAGGTATTAAGTCTATCTAGGTAAGGAGGCAGACAGGCCATTGATAGAACTTCTGCCTAATTTAAATGCGTACCTCGTCGGCCTAGGGCTCGTAGGTCACGTCTATTAAGGACCTGCCCTACTGCTACTGCATGCGCATCATGATAATAAAAATAAAATGCAAAGACTAACATCAAAAGTTTACAGAGAACCATAGGTACTATATATTTTTTTATTTAACCTGTTCGTCCGTTCGCTGTGAAAAGGTTTCCCAATAGGTATAATAAATAATAACTCTATTTTTTTCTAGAAGGAGTACCAATGAATTTACCTTTATGTGAATCAAAAGTCCAGTCACATGCTCTTGTTCTTCTTCGAAGTACTTCAATGCGTTCAGACTATTAAATAAATACATTTTTTATATTTGTATATGTTTTATTCCTAACATGTTTTGCAATAAACCAACCTACCTATACGCCATAGCGTAGCATCATCAGCCCATAAAGTTCCCACTGCTGGGATACAGACCTTCTCTCTGTACGTGGGAGTGGACTATAATCCACCGCGCGAGCCCAGTGCGGGTCGGTGACCCTACGTATTATAGTTACTTAGTATATATTTATAGTAAAACTACATCTAATCTTATCATCAAACTCTTACCTTTCTATACCACTATGTGAAGGTGAATAATCTTAATTATATACTTAAATTATTAACTCACTGACACACTTTTTGGCGAGATTTGCATACGACCTACATGTACTCCGTCAATAACATTAGAAAAATACATAAATCACTTCTCAATGTCACTAAACAGGATAAATGAATTTTAATCGATCGATGAAATTTAAGAAAACAGATTTAAGTCAAGGCTGTTTTTAAAAGGCTATTGCTCTATATGAAACCTATGATGGTGAACACACTCACAACCACCATAACTGTCTCATAGTCAAAGTTGTCAAAGATCAGAATGTCAATTCCCGTAATTAAAAACGTTCAAAATCTAGTCGCAATCTTATCTCAGCGACAATCAATGTGAAATACTTGTCAAAAATGTAGGGAAATTAGAGGTATTTTTGACAGATTGAGACTGACATCAGACAGTGAACGTTCTTAAAATTACGAGAATTGCTCCTCTGCTCAAAAAACCTTGTCATTCACAGTATCCTGAAGATGATTGTATCTCGTGCGGATTGCCCTATCCAGAACAAATGGATGCATATTGTGATGGGTGTTGACTAACATAGTGCATAAGATTTTACTAACACAACAGGTACCTACCTACCTATGATTGTAATGATTTATTTTTCTGTTTTTTTTTTAAATATATTTCTCTGTATTTATAATTTGAAATTGTATGGATTGATTTTATCTGAAATAAATTGATTAATAATAATTGCTTCGAAAAGGTTTTTGAGAAAACATTAACAATAGACAATACTGCATTTCCTCTGGTGTGTACACCGCGTTATTCTGAAGTTGATCCAGATTTGACACGCATTCCATGCATATTTATTTATTTATCTAATAATAAACATGTTGAAATAATAATGAATGATGGCCGAAAGCCCCGGGCAATCTCTACTAGGCTCTTGTAAGGCGGTTCGATCAAAGGTTAGAGAAAGCAGAACTCCTTGGAATGGCAATAGCGTTGTAAGGAGTTTTCTTACTCTGGACCCTTAAGGGGGATGCGCTAGGTCTGTATGCCCACGAAATTCAATTTTCCTTACGTTCTTTGCAATTTGCAGGTCACTGCCACGTTGAAAGTTGATTAAAAGATTCACTAGCGAAAAAAATATGACTTTATAGAAATTAAAATCATCAATACAACCCTTTAAGTTCATAAAATATTTTTTTTCCGCTAGCCTCTACTGTCCCACTGCTGGGCAAAGGCCTCCCCCATATTCTTTTACCTTTCCTAGTGCTGCGCCTTCTCCGTCCAATCGGATAGGATTGAGTCCAGAAAATCCTATCGATTGATATTTCATAACTGATTGATATTTCATTAAATAGTCCAGTATAGTCCCCCTTAAACTCTACACGTCCATTAGGCTGTAATAGTAGATATAATGGTTACTAGAAGTATATATCCCGTTTTTACGTACTTAGCTGGAAAATCTTTTATAGCATTCAATAAAAGACTTTTCCGGAAATAAAGTTTTATTCAATGCGACATATTTCATTGAATAATACTTTATTTCAATAGCTACGCTTTGTTCTCGCGTACCATAACAATTGGCATTTCATTTATATATTCAGATTCAGAATATATTATAGGGGGCATACAAAGTTTTCCGGTGTTGGTGCGGAAACCCAACCCGAGTCCGGAAGCGGTCGCCGGTCGTCCAACCGGTGCGGTGCTGTCGAAAATTAACGTATTAAGTACTTACAATTTCATGTACTTAGTTACTAAGCTTTTTATTGAGGTTAGCATTAAAATGTAGCTACAACGTTCAAATATGTATCTTTATTCCAGGTAAGAAGAATTCCACAAAACTAGGTAGAGTCGTAGTTCCATTGCTAGTAAAAACTTACTTTAAAAACCTCAAGGATGAACAAGATTTCCTTTCGAGGTCTTAGATATACACAACCAACGGCAAACCAATAAAATGACCCCACCCCTTCACTGTGGAATGAATAATCTATGCTCTATACTAGAACACGTATTGTATGATCTCCTGTTTTCGCAAAAATCCGATCGAAGCACGTAGGTATCACAAAATTGCATCTCCTGCTTTGCCACAAAATTGCAATTTCTAGCAACATCACATTTTAAACACACTGCAAAGTCTACAACGATGATTCAAATCTCGGTTACAGAAACCAGTTAGAAGTTGTTATAACGGTCCGAATTTCGCTAATACCTATAAATAACCTGTCTTAAATCACACCTGTACTATGTGGCTCAAATAAATAATTAAAAAATGTTTTTTAGGTCCCATATATTATCATTATTGAAACGATACAAAATTGTTTCAATCATGGCGGCTGGCATGTTGGCCTGGCACGGTTTAAAAATGGAACACTTTTCTCATTGGCGGTTAATTTTGCCCATCAATCATTTATGATGGAAAATGATGTTTAGCGGCTTGATAAACAATTTCCGTGTCGGAGTAGGAACGCCTCTTGGTGGTCTTGTCATCTTGTAGTAAGTTGCTCGACTTCCAATTTTCGTCGTCCTGGGTTTATTCCTTATCATAAACATAAGGGGAAATACTGATAACGGACTTCTACTGTACAGATAGGTCATTGGGTATCCCTCAAGCATAAAAACACATAGTGTACATACACACGAGCAAGGACAGAGATAACTGTAACTGTGGACGAGTGTCGACGGCAGCCGTCGACACCCGTGGACGCCCGCCGTCGACGAGTTGGCGGCTGACGTCGACCACGTGCTGCTCGTGTATTTGAGACTTGAGTACGGTGCTCAAACATACGACCGGCATGTTGTCGACGGCCTCTGTCGTTGACGCGTGTCGCTCGAGTGTTTGATCACTTACCCCGTTTGTTAGACTTAACCCCATTTAAATTTTGTGGATTTAGGTAAAACATTGTATGCGCTTCGTGTTACACGGGGCGGACGGTCGGAAAAAGTAGGAGGTTCTCAACCCTTCAGTCTTTTCTCTTTGTTAGACTTTGTTAGAGCCAACAGGAAGATATAAAACCTCTTTTTTATATTTCATTTTTATTATTCATAATTTAAAATATTTTACACCTTCTTTTGTTTTTACTTCTACACATATACATATGTGACATTTCATGTGTGCACAAAAATCTTTTATTTCGTTTATTTTTTTTGAATTTTTGTATGTTTATGTCTAACAGACTTAAAAGTGCCCCGTCCTCGGCGTAAGGCCTTGTATGATCAATAGGGCTGAAACTGATATTACGCACATTTGACCTAAATTCGATATTAACATGGACAATAATAGTTCAGCTCTACTTTCAAAGGGCATAGGCGAGCGATAATACCTCTACCTAACCTACTATATTTATAGGAATGTTCGATGGAGAGTGCATTCTACCACGCCCGTTTTCAGAATAACGTTTGGCTTTAACTTGTCACAGTTTCGTTTAACTTCCTACTTAATAGATTTTGTTTTACAGGAAATTGGTAATTTAATAATCGATACTTACTAATGTTGTGGTTTTGACTAAGATTTAATCGTTTAGGTTTTATGGTAAACCGAAAACCGGGTTTTGAATCTTATACGCACCTACCAACCACCAAACCGCGTTCCTGGATTTTCGGCTTTCGGTGCTGATACGAGAGTTGAATATCCAACAGCGCGCTTTTATTTAGGCATTAAATTTCGGTGTCGCTTATTTTTAGTGAAAACGAGCACAGTGTGCATTGGAATTATTACGTGAATACTTGCATTAGCAGTCACCTACAAAAATATTACTTGTAACTGCTAAAAACACTTCGACATTCGATAAATTCTGTAAATATATATATATTTTTTTTTTAAATCCAATGCATGTGGTATTGGATTTTTCCTGGTACAGAATTTATCTAAAGCCTCAAAAAGAAATTCAATAGTGCAAGCTATGAACTAGGAATTTCTTACCATTGCAGTTCCTTTTACGCGGTTGAATTTACTGAAATTCTGAAAGCGAAAATAAAATGTTATCGTTTATAGAATTCCGTTTTAAAATTGATGAAAATTCCTTTAAAAATGATAGTTTTTTACCTATTTGCCATTCATTACAGTGAGGTGTTAGCTTGGTGTAGGATTTGTATTAACTACTACTGTTTTTGTAAATGTTAATGTGATAATTAGGTGATGAGTTCGAAGATACGACAGACATAATGTCACCATATTATGCATATTTTGTGAAATGTTAGTTTATTGTAATCAATAATAAATAATCAGAACTAACCTTGATCAATATCGTCACATTTTTGATGATAAAATTTGCTTAGCGGGAAAATGTATTTAAATATTGGCAATATCTTTCCAAGTGGGAAGGTGTACGTTGAATCTGGTAAAGTGGGGCTACCTCGACGGAACGGCATCCACAACCTACGGTGTGGATGTGGAGCTGAGTCACAAAGTATGCTCCACCTTCTATCCTGCCCTCTCTGTCCCAAAACATACAGCCAAAGTGACCTCTGCCCTGCCACAGATAACGCCGCAGTACTGGCGAAGTTTTGGGCCAACAAAACTTGAATAACTGTCGTCAGCGACACGAAGTAGAAGGAGATTGACAACATCTATGTAGGTATCGATTAGAACGGTTGGGTGATGTTTTGTTACTTACAATGCAATGCTATGTTATGAAGGCATAGTTATTTTGTAGTCAACAGCTACACTGCATATTGTTTCTAGTAAAAATATTTAGGAAAATAACAAAAAAAACTGCCATCTTATTTTGTCAATTCATCATCATCTAAGGCCCGAAAGTCTGACAACCAGTCTAACCAAGGGGTATCGTATTACCCAGTAGCTGGGTTGTGGAGGTCAGATAGGCAGTCGCTCCATGTAAAATACTATATTACAAAATACGATATTCAGCTGCATCCGGTAAGACTGGAAGCCGACCCCAACATAGTTGGGAAAAGGTTAGGTAGATGACGATGATCATCATCTAAGGTATCTAAGTCACGGCGTGTCTAAGTCAAACCAGTCATTTAGCACACATTCCGTTTGATCTTAATAATATTAAGTGACTTTTATTTTTAGATTTAAATCTAGGCTTTTTTTCCTGTTTACAATATAATTTCTATTAAATTACCAGACGCATTGATTAATGTGTTATCGACGTTTTATGAATTAACATCATTATTTTTTTATGCATTCGTGTGATTTATGGCATCCTAGATTGATGACAGCTATAATTCTTCTTTTAGACAGTTGACATCTTTTTGCATGTATTTGACGGCTCTTAGATTGCTTTCTAGTGTTTAGTACCGTAAGATGAAACATAAATGATAACGTTGCTATGATCTGTATTTGCTCGAAGCTTAGAAAACAAATGACATAACAATACAGGGTAGGAAGGACATCGACGCGCAAACTGTAACCATGAATTTAGCACATCATTAGACATTTTCTATAAGTAATCAAAAAAAGATAACTTAAAGGTCCAACACCTACGCGGTCAAAATGTATGGAACAGTTAAGTAATTTTTTTTAACATATTAAAAAAATTAACAGTTTGCGCGTCGATGTCCCGCCACCCTGTGTAACAATACAACCGGGGATGAACGTCCCTAAAGCGCTTCTTGCACATAAACCACTTTACGAAAGAATTCCTCTGAAATATCACTGAAATCACTCAACTTTACAGGAGGATTTAGTTTTGGTAGATATATCCCTCTAAGCTCGTCATCTATTTTATTACCCTTCTGCCTCTTATCGTCTTACAACATTCGTTCGAAAGTGATCATTATAATGGACAATAACAAGCAAAACATACGACTCATCAAAATCACCGATATCGATATTTCGAATGCACATCCCATTTCTTTAACTACCGGAATTCCAATCATACCATTAACAAAACTACTTAAAACTTTAAAAAAAAAACAAGATGGTCGCTATTAAATATTTATAACAAAACCAGTGAATCATAGCGATAATGGTATGCTGCCAGCATTCCCATTTACTTGTGTCCCATACAAAATGATAACAATTCCCTTTTTGTTAGTTCGATACCAACACTCGCTACACTAATACGTTTAAACGAAATTCCGTGAATTATTAAACTTAAATAGATTAATCATTAACAAGTTTGATTAATAGTTAAATATTTAATTTAAAATTGTCGTAAAAAGTATTTGAAATCATGGCGAAAGTGTTCTATTTAGTGATTTGTTTAGTGCTGGTGCATGTAATATTGGCAAAGTATGTCGATAAAAGGAAATGTCCTGAAGTGAGAGCAGTGCCGCATTTTGATTTGCCACGGGTTTGTAATTTTACATCAAAATGGTATGATCGATATTTTAAGGTCAATTAAAAACAGCGCGATACTTGCTTTGAACTATTCATACATGACATGATATTGCGATCACCAATCGCTTGGCAAGCATTGTAATTGTGACATGGGTAATTCTGTAGTAATTCTTTGTAGTCTGCTGTTTTAATAAACGATTCTTGTTACATAACTATTCTACTTTTAACCAATGTGCAAGCTATTTCTAGACATTTGAGGACATAGAAAGTAGCTGCCACCTACATTTATAGGAAAAAGCTAGGCTTTTTTTCTTGCAAATTCCTAAGTTTATCAAGTTTAGACACGAATAATATCAAAAGCTAATTTTTAATTACGGAAACATAAATATTCATTATGTTCTTATAATCGACATTTTTATCGATATCGATTTGATAATTTTGTGCATAAAATAGTTATGGAAAAGTAGGACATTCTACTAGTAATACTTACTCGTAGTAATACACGATTGCTTAAAATAACCGTCGAAACCGTTGGTCCCGGCTGTCATTCGTGGATCTTTGACATTCGTTACGGGTCGTCAGAAGCCCGAAAGACTGACTGACAACCAGTCTTATGAAGGGGTATCGTATTACCCAGTAACTGGTTTGTGGAGGTCAGATAGGCAGTCGCACCTGACCATGTAAAATACTAGTATTCAGCTACATCCAGTTAGACCTCAACATAGTTGAGAAAACCGTAGGCAGATGATGGTTGCTTAAAATAACCCGTGGTGTGTGGTCCCTCACTCACGGTAGAATACCCCTTTTAACGTAAGGGGTTTAATGAGATAACATAATTGATACGGCCACGTAAGGGTGAACAATTTAAATAGTACGTACAGATGCCAGCACATCAAGCTACTACAATCTGTCAAATTTTTTAATACATTTTCAACTTTATCGCTAAAGCATTAAGGTTCAAGGTTGATTGGGAAAATTTGATAGTTTCGGATAGGTTGACCTGCTGGCGTCTGTACGTTTAACTACTCGTACTTGCAAGGGACAGAAATTGCCGTAACCTAAGTAATAGTTCGGAATGACTTATCAAACTAACTTGTACAGTCGGTGAAGGTGGACTTGGCAACTACTTGGTTGCAACAATTTATACAAATGTTAAGTACGCTTCAATTTAGTTAGTCAATTTTCGTCTTACAGTGTAGTAAATATAATTTTGTATGATTGCATAGAACACGTGTAAGCACTTTTTTTTTTTTTTTTGATGGGAAATCATCAAATGATGAAACCCGCTCTGGGTCGAGCGGAAGGGAGTGTCAGACTCTTACTGACTAAAACCCACTCGTGTTCCTTCCTTAGCCGTTTATGTTCCAGGGCAGCGGTAAGCATGTACCTACGATTAAACTTCCATTTACTGGGTACGTCTTTTATTGACTTGAATGTGCTCTGGCGGCTGAGAGTATGTCATGCTCACACAAATATCTCGCTGGTGGTGGCGTGTGTAGGATCATTAAGTTCCCTTCAAAATGGTTGGGTTGAATGGTGCTGATCCACACGTCATATTCGTGAACGGGCGCCGGCAGTAGGGCCTGTTCATGTTACGGCTTATTTTAATATCTGTTTTTTTTTTAATCCTTTCTGCGACGCTTTTAATTTACACGTCATTCTACATCGGTCTCACATATATAATTTCAACATGAATGATGTAATCAATATTTTGTAACTATTTTATGATTTATAAGAGTCTCCGTGGAGTTTCCTGCCCGTTCTCCATAGGTACTTCTTCTCTCTCCATAGGCTTCGGAATGAGCAACTAGCTTCATCTTTCTGACTGACCGACCTCTTAACAAGTCAAAAGTGCCCGTAATTGGTTTATTTGAAATAAATGTTTTGAGTTTGAATGCAGATAAGTATGACGATGTCCTTCTTACAAAATTGTAGCTAGGTAGGTCCATCAAATTTTAGCAGTTAATCTTGCTAATCAAATGTGAGCTCATGAAACTCTTCAACCACTTCAAACCATATTTGCTCTTACAGAACACTTTGTTCCGTATTAAAACAGCATAAACTTGAATATAAATTAACTGAAAGTCGCCAGTTACTATATTGTCCTGTTCAGAAAATACGAGCGTGCTAATAAGCCTGGTCCTGTTTCCGTGAAAATTAAAGAGAAAACCGGATCAAATAGAAACTTCGTTTCGTGTATTTTGCACGGAGAGAGTAAATGAGAGCTTCCTATGTTTTGAGTAAAACAAATAAAAATTATCCCATACCGAGCTAAGTTTCTGATTACGTACTATCAGTTTTTAAACACAACCTTTTCAATCCATAGATCTCAGCAAAGATTTTACAGTAGTCACTAGCCAGTAGTTACCTTTGTCGATGTTTGAATCTAGTCGATGATGATGATTTACACCTTGAAAATGATCACAGTTAAAGATTTTTACATAGTTACTCCACTTTCTCGCTTAATTTTAAAAGGGCGAAAACTAGCTTCACTTTACATGACACGGCATGACATGAAACGGACTTAGTATGCATCCATGTCGCACAACCCTATATATTGGTATTTCGCGCACAAGTAGGTAACCTGATTTTAGACTATTATGTATAGACTACATGAATTCATTTTTGACCTGGTATCGTAAAGAACACTCACGTATTTTTACCACAAAAACATACAGGATAATCGATAAGCTTTTGCGAACAACGTGATCAAATGCTTTTTTGCAATCAACTGTGTAAAGATCTCTGTTTACAGAGTCCCTACGTAAGAACGAGAGCGTTAATCCGGTATTGAGCGTACTAAGTATCGGCACAAGGCTTTGTGAGAGGAATGGGACAAATGTGCGAAAGTATCTGTAAATAAAACTGGGTTCGACAGCAAAAATCGCTTTAGCGTAAAAAAGTGAGGCAGTTTTGTCGTGCACATTCCTTACCTCTTTGACACTTTCACTAAGTCATTATTATCTTAGGCTTAACAGCCGCAGGTAGGCCTTAGCCTGGTCAAGTACATTTCTCCAGAGTGACATATTTCCGGTTTTTTCTCTCCAATTTTTCACTCCAACAGTTCTTAAATCTTGGTCTACGCCATCTAACCATCCCCGCTTGGGCCGCCCTCGACTTCTCCGATCATCCGGATTACTATCCAGTAAACGTTTGGGTGCTCTATTTGATTTTTATTTGTTGCTATCTGATATATGTATCTGGTGTATGGTGTGTCTTTTAGTCCGTGCTAAACAAATGTATTTTCTTTCTTTCTCTGGCCTAGTCCATTCTTACGACATGTCTAGCCCATCGAAAACGTCCTACTCTTACTAAGTAACTAGTGACTATTACGTAGTTAGTATAACAAAAACAACCACCCGTGTACCTACGTACTTTTTGTGAATTAGAACCCTGCCAATAATAATGAACGTATTCATAGCACAATTCATTATAGTGAAGATAATGGTGAAGCTTTGGGCGTGTCCAAGTTTTACCATTAGTAGTAATAACAAATTAACTCTTCATATATTTATGATTAGTATGAGTGTATGAAAAGAATACCTATAACATAACAATAGTTCTGTCCAATCGACATAGAGCGATATGGTCGGTCAGGTCCGCATACTCGCATATGCGTAGGAGTCGGAAACTGGCAGATAAACAAACGCCGTTAATTTACTCAATGAGCAACGAACTTATTGAATCACAATTTATTATTGAACATACAGCACGCTGTAATAACTTCAAAATGAATATTATCGTACAAAGTATGGGTTCAATACAATTAGCGTTTGTTTGGTGTCCATTCATCCGCAATTTATGCCTCAATAAATTTTCAAATCGGATAGGCATAAATAAATTCGTAAATGAAATATGAATAATTGATATTGGTGGATGTGTATTTTACAAACAGCATTTCCACACAATGATTTTTATATATTATTAATTTGTTTCCCTCCCACCCCAGCAGAATATACATTGTTCATTTAGGATTTCGCCAGTTTTCCGAATAAATATTAATTAAATACTAAAATGATAAATTATAAATGATTTTACGAGTATTTCTGTAAGTAGGTTTTGCGCAACCACTTTTACAGGTCAATCATATTTTAAAACTAGATGAGGTCGGCAATTAAGACGAAGACTACGTCCCCAAAAGTATTAAATATATATTTATTTACGTTATTCGGACTCCGATATATTGGTAGTACCTTAATACCTTCATAATAAAGTTTTAGTATAGTTTTCAAGGAAAGGTATAATCAAGCACGAAGGACTTGTTTGAGAGTAAAGTTGACGTGAAAAAAAGGTTCCGTTGATTCGACAAGAGCTATTCATCAAAGTGAGCAAAGTAAGTTTGCGGGCCTAATTTGATTCTTGTACCTTTTTTCGGCACCCTCATTCTTCCCAAGATTATTAAGAGGTAAACTTCGATCCTGAATTTTTTCGCAATCAAAAATCAAGTGTTTTGATTACGAGTATAGCAATTGTTTCTTCGGCTATGATGAGGCCCGTATTTAACACTGGCTTGAAATCAACTTTACCAACCCTCTGGTTACATGAAGAATCGACCAACTGCTCGGTAATGTTTCGAAAAACATGACAATCGGGGCTGGCCTATTTTTAGACAAAGAATCAGCGTTGCATTGCGGCGACGCTGCCAGCGTTTTGGGCACTTTCCCTTTTGACAACGATGCGGACGAATTTTTTGATGCCCTATGATTCTTTCCTTTTTTATATATTACTAGCTACGCCCCGCGGTTTAACCCGCATAAGTTTCGATCTCGTGGGAATATCCGGATAATAAATTTGTTAATCCTGGTTATAAGCCATCTGTGTGTCAAATTTCATCCAAATCTGTTCAACAGTTTTTGCGTGAAAGAGTAACAAATATCCATCCTTCCATCCATACAAACTTTCACGTTTATAATATTAGTAGGATTATTTTTTATATATATTTATATCTATTATTTTATATATTATTATCATTTTAAAACGGTTAGCTTTTAAATTATGTAAATATTTTAAGATAATTTTAAATGTTTATTTTATTTTTGACAAAAGAAATCTTTACCAACACCATTTACATACCCTCATTTCCTCTCCATCATAATAATATTACCTCTATTATGTCTACCGGTAACAAGACGTATTGTTACTTGAAAAAGATCTGTCATCTCGGCAAGTGTAACTAAACCGACATCTCAATAAGCATTAGCATATGAATACAGAATAAGATAAGTTAGAAAGAGATAAGTTTCTTCGAAAGTCAATATTAAATTTGATGACTCAACACTGCTACTTATACAATTTCATTTTCCATTTGAAAAGGATAATGTTTTCTAACAATAACGCACTTTCACGTGCGTTATCGGAATGACCTGACCATCAAACCACCCGTTTGATGATCAGTCGCGGCTTGGGGTTAAAAGCTATGGTGATTTGCAATATGGAATTGAATTGAAGAGCGGATAGTGTAAGCTTAAACTAGCATACACTCCTGCCCCCCGTCTTATTGCCCTCTACTATACGATATGTTCACAGCTGTAATATCACCCCAGAAGTATTCGGGACATGACAAATAAACGTTTTTCTACCACCCTTGAAGGCCTTGCCTTTCATGACGGAAATCTAGACCCCAATAAACTTTTCGGATCAATTATAAATATAAATCATCAGGAGCATATACTCGCCTGATTCAATTCAAATAGCAACATTTGATGCAACTACGATTTCCCATTAGGTAGGTAAATAAACTTATCGCGTCTCGAAACTGAGTTAAAATTACCAATCCACTAAAGTAGTTTTTGGGTTGCCAGGAAAAATTCATTTTACCTATTATGATAAATACATACATCTTAACTTGTCTAAAATAATAGCAAAATCTTATTAGAGCAAATTTCATTTTTCATAATTTTATACGCCTAACTTTAAACTAATAGCAAAATCACGCGACACCAATGTCGTAACAAGTTAGGGCAAGGCGCAAAATTACGCCAACACCACTCGTAGCAAATTGAAACATGAAACGTAAAAAATAAAGCTCAATTTCGTTCACAGATGCTGGGTGACTGGTACGTAGTGGAATATTATGCGAGTGCTGAAGAGGCTCTTTCGTACAGCTGTATGAAAGCAGTTTTCACTGAAGACGACCACGTTCCTACCGCAGGTCTATATCATAATTTTTTCTTTGAACTCTGTATGAATTGGAAACATATTGCCACCATTCTTTATGGTCGTTCTGCTTATTAAAACTGACTCATTCATTCATTCATTTACATTTTATTTTCGTCAATGTCAAGATGAGACTTCGCTTGCATTGTTCTGAAAAGAGTCTCAATTTCAGCAGAACTTTTTTCAGACATCATAAAAATTAAAGTATCACTACTTTAACAAACACATGCCTATTATAGTTTGACCAAAACCGCTGTACCGCGCCTTCGGTATGTGCGCGGTGAGACGGGGGGGCAGTGCAGGCCGCTCATTCGTCATCACTCACGGCGTCCCGCCCCCCGCCTCGCCGCGCATTCCTCCCGCCTCACCGCGCATTCTTAAGGCGCGGTACAGGAGTTTCGGTCAAACTATAGTTTATATTCAGAAGATCGGCCGGCTTAATGATTTTGTTATCTCACTAAAAAACTGGAATGATCACTTCACCTATGGTTTGAAAAGTTTACAGAATAGACCGGCCGATGTCTAATGATAAAGTGGAGACGACACCAGCTAATTGTCAACATCATACTGTCGGTATTTTCTTCCACAAAACTTGAAGGTCGCGGGAATCCACCGGATGCGTAAAGCACTGGACCGGTCGATGTGACGACACATGGGGGAGACCCATGTCCAGCAGTAGACGTCTTTCGGCTGAAATTATGATGATGAATCAGTCACTATACCTATTAATATTTCAGATGGCTCAATAGAATTTACTCCAGGAGTGACCATGAACTTTACGTACCGATTTGCTGACGATCCTCTTGGGGAGAATCTACTTGGCAATATTACCTGGAGAGTGGACTTGAATGAACCAGCCCATTGGACTCATGCTGAGAGGACATGTAAGAATATTGACCCAAATAACATACTTTATAAAAATCTATATTGACTATGTTGAAAGAAATTACCGGATATTGGCAAAATTGTGGCGTCTCTTCCTCAAAACCTCTTAATAAGTTGTTGAAAATGAGTAGACATAGAAGAAGCTATGAAAATATTGAAAATCAATATGAGAGATACTTAGCTCGAAATGATAAACTGTTGTCAGGTTCCTATTGGATAGAGACTCTATATAAAAATATATATATAGTCAAAACAATTTCGTTTTCCGTCATATAAAAGAAGCACGTCGAGAAAAAACACGCGAAATCTGTATATATAATTACTGTATTGTATAAATCATACCATCTGTATATCCTTTAAGGATATAACGGTATCCCAAGTATCCTTGTACGGACAGTTTTCCTGTTCGTCTTCTTAATATAATCCCTGGGTTGCCTCGTACGACACGACGCTCATTATTCTTAGCTACCACACGTGACAATTAATTAAGACAAGTCCCTCCGTGGTCGTGGCCTTTCTTGAAGACATACATATGTTTATAATGTGGCGACATCATGTTGGTCATTATCTTTTGTTGGGTATTAACTAGCATGATTTTGGGTAGTGGTCTACCCTTACAGTATAGGATTAAAGCATACAGGCAGGATACAGACTGGCAGGGACATCGAAGCGCAACCTGTTACCAAGGATTCAGTGTATGATCGTAAAACGTGAAATGTTTTTTTTTAAACGCGGGGTTGAGTTAAAAAAACAGTTGTTACATGCATTTTGATCGTGTAGGTATTGCACTTTTCTATGAAACAGTCGATTCGTGGCTTCGTAACCGACGTAAAATTTCTACGCTAAGGGGATCTAGAATCATGAGCTGATTTCACGTCGATGTCCCTGCCATGCCTGTAGAGCCATTATAAACAAATCACATTCGATGTTGGTCAGCTATGATGGAACAAAAGCAATTAGTCTTGAATAGGAGCTGACAATATTTAATAGC
Organism: Apamea epomidion; assembly: GCA_947507525.1. Classification (NCBI taxonomy): domain Eukaryota; kingdom Metazoa; phylum Arthropoda; class Insecta; order Lepidoptera; family Noctuidae; genus Apamea; species Apamea epomidion. Next base: position 5,883,021 of record OX382238.1, on the reverse strand, counting down.
TTATTTATTTAAGATCTATAGTTCTGGACGTGTTTCTCCAATATTCCTCCACACCTCTCTTTCAATGGCCTTGTCCAGTTATTCTCCCAAAGGAGCGTTAACTTGTCCTGAGCCCCACAACAATTTTATCAGTTATTGCGAAGGACGAGACCTTATAACCTAAAGCTGAATAACAATACACGTCCCAATATATTTATTTATTTACATACAGTATGGCAATTAGGTACTTTAAACATACACAATAATAACAATTAACATTCTAACCGTGGGACCTTTTATTTATTTATTTATTTTACCATTTATGTACACACATATATAAACAGACAATGAAAAACAGAACAGAAAAAAATAGGTACAGAGGTGATGCTTATTTCATAAGAAATCTCTTCCCTTCTTCTTTTCTTCCGTTTTAATTAGGTTATTATTTGCTAACAAAACCATACCATCACCACTTCGCGTGCTTATTGGTATTTTTCGTGCCAATTTGTACGTTATTTATTTTGATTGAAAAATTCAGTTTTCTATTTTTAGAAAATTTGATTTTTTTTAAGTCTGATGACAAACTGTAATAGCCGCTGTACTATTTAGGGCTGATTTTTCCATCACTAGATAACTCTTATTCAAGGAATAAAATTAACGTTTGACAGTTTTTTTATGAAAGAACTCTGATGCTGTATGTGCTGAATCATTTTATCCGAGGAATAATTTTGAATTTTTGACAATTCAAAATCTGTCAGACGTCAATTTTATTCAATGAATAAATATTATCTGTCCATTAACAAATCAGCCCTTAGAAAAAAATAACGTAATCGCCACTCTGTATACTATATTCTACACCAGAAAATACATTAAAAAAGTAACACTTTGTTATGTTATTTTTTATACATACAATGTGGGGCCTAAACATACAATGTGCGGCCTATTTTACTCCAATACATATAACCCTATTTCTATTTCCCTTTCAAGATGACGGCATATACAACACATACGTGCTAGACACAGAGTACAAAACCTGGGCCCTCCTCCTCCATTGTGCAGAGCAGCTGGAGGGCGCGAGGTACTTGAGTGCCTTCGTCCTCTCACGGACCACGACGCTGCCGAAGAACGTAATGGCTTACCTACGGGATAAGCTGCCGAGGTAAGGGGATCAGGTTCATTTGGATTTCTTATGTATGTATGCATGTATGTATATTTTAGGCTGGTGTATGTGTGGTACGTGAGATGAAACAAAATTGCGCGGTAAATCTGCAGCCAACTGACTGCTCTAGTTGATCGTCGGAACGCAGCCTGTTGAGCGGCTACAATTATTGAGCTATGCGTATATTGTGTTCAATTACACATGCATTATTCATTCATTATTCAACTAGTAGACATAGACATCGAATCAAAGTCGTGTAAGTAAATAATCCAATTTAAAAAAAAAAAGTTATTCGCAGGGCTATAGAAAAGCAGATAAAATTCAAGGACCTTTTTCAGGGATTTGCACAGCTGTCTACCAAAAGCGAAGTACTTTTAAATAGAAATATACTCAATCCTCGATCGGTACCGGCTGTAGCAAATGGCCAATATATCCCGTTTATTTCGCAAACTTTTTAACCTTTATTTATTGGCAATCACGTCCTAGTTTCCAAAGAGCTCTCCTTTCAAATTAACGGTATTGGGCCCTTATGTAGTTCCGATCTTGGGCTATAACTTAGATGTACTTAGTATGAAGTTTGAGACCCGAAGCTTAAGTACATAAGGCCTTTTATTCCATCTCACTTAGGGCAAAACAAATGAAAATAAACATGTAGTTTCCCTGAAAATACTTCCAAGAAAGTTTTCTAGTAAGAAAATAGGTATGTTTATTTTATTTTCTAGCATGTATTTTATATGCTGCTTAACTAGGATATTGGGTCGGAAATACATAACAAAAGGTTAGTTTTAAAACCTTTGTAATTTTAAAGATGCATTGCAACACGTAGAAATTAAAGAAACTGCATGTTCCTTTTGTTATTATGCTGATTCTGTATACATGCATTACCTAATACCTATCATAATTAATACTCCGGCCAAGGATTACAAAAAACGTTACCAGTTAAAGTCGAAATAAATGCAACAAAACTAAAGCCGGCCAAAGAACATTAAAGAAAGAAAGGAAATACGTTTATTTGCGGTTAACTTGACGCAGAAAGAACACAAAAAGATAAAGTTGGGGGAAAATGTGCGTCACATTCACGCAAAACGGGCATCGCTCAGCATAATTCCATAAGCAAAATCACAGCGGTGCGGTGGTGAGAAAACATATTTCCCTGAAAAATGCAAGCCTAACTTCAAATCTATTCAGCTCAAGGAATTTTAATCTCAAACCGTAACCATTTTTCGCTTACCCAAATAGGATATGGCAAGTTACTTGTGAGACCACAGAGCCTTTTGAAAGGAAAGAGATAGATTTGGGAAATGAATGCACAAAAAAGGTTTCTCATACGTCATAAAGAAGCCTATCGGGGTCCAGCAGGGCGGGGACAGATTTAAAAAACAAATACCTATTGCAAATGATTGAACAATGAAGTTCGGAATTCGTGAGAAGAAAAAATCAGTCAATTAAATGGTTTACCTAAAATTAACGGTTAATCTCTGATAGATATTTTTTTCTTATAAAAATGCTTGGTGTGCGAAAAACCTCGTGCAAATTACTATTCTAATTAATGAGCAATCAGCAATTCTAATGTGTTCCCACGACCAAGCGGTACAACATGTAAATGTTACAAATAACAGTTATTTAACTAGTCTGTTTAACTTTATGTTCAGGGAATCAGGTACCAAATATTTTGTTGCTGGAATCTCCTACTTTATCTATCTAGTTATCTGTACTAGTAATAAAGCTGAAGAGTTTGATTGCTTGAACGAGCTAATGTCTGGAACTACCAATCGGATTTGAAAATTATGTTTGCATTTGATAGCCCAATTCTTGAGGAAGGCAGTTATCTGCCGACTGTACTTTAGCTGACGAATTGAATAAAACTGGCGAACTGTCTAATCGGTAAAACTGACGAATCAACGAAACTGGCAAATTAAATAAACTTTTTATTGTCACTTGATATTTGTACGTCGTTAACGGCAAAACATAGAGATCACTGTACATATTCTATTTCAAACACCTATTTTTACACCTATGTTTAACAAATAAAAAACTTTGACTTTAAATAATATTCAAATATATCTTCTTTCCAGATACGATGTTGACGTCAACTACGTGTTCCCGATTCCACACAAGGACTGTTCCACCAAACCGGCCAGATTCGACTACACACCGATCTTGGTGGAAGTAGGCAGCAATGTCCCGAAGAGTCCAGGTGTCAGCTACAAAGTGGCTTTTGGACATTAAGTAATAAATACTAAAGTGCGAGGAGCGAAGAGTTTAACATTAGATGACAACGATCGAAAGTACATTGCATGTTCTGAAACAGCTGCACTGGCAAAGCCTTATACAGCTTTGGAAACACGTGTAAGAAAATCGCTGTCGCTTGTCATGTGATGTTATCACACGTTCGCAAGGACGTAAAAATATCGCGGCGTGATTTTATCGCGCATTGGATTTTCAACTCTCGGTGTTGAGCCGAGCATTGAGAATCCAACAGAACGCAAGCCAGCGCGTCAAATAATACACTGTTGGATTTTCAACTCTCGGCGCTAAGCAGAGGATTGAAAATATAATGCGCGAAAAAAATTCGCCGCGGGATAAACGCGCCCGTGGGAACCTGAGCTTAGCCTTAGAAACATATACCTACTATTTTAAATAAAAATTGTAATACCATAACGTGCCATAAAAGCTTTATTACCGATGAATGAATGTGTTGAGAAATTGCATATATTACACGGCATGTAAAGTAAAGCAAGGTTTCAAAGTGATGAAACAATAAAGATTTTTTTTGGAAATGGGTTTTTTCTTTTACTTCAAACACCTTCAAATAATCAACCATTCTATTCTTATAGAACATTTTTCACTAATACTTAAATATCTCATAATATTTTCTCATGATTGATTCGTAGGCATTCAAAGTATACAGACGCGCTCATCAATGCATTTTTTAAATAAAACAAATGAACGTTTGCATAAATAGTGACCTAGTTTTAGTGTATTATCGAGTTATATAGAGAAACATTTTTAAGTGACAAGTTTAAATAATGAACTGACTATATTATTTTTAAATATGAATTCCACTTATATGGAAGGCAGCCCCTTGAATCAGAGTGCGATGATACGACGCAGCCCTCCACCTACACCGACACCGACCCCGGTACTGACCCCGGTACCAACCTCGACACCTGCACCGACACCGCCCCGACAACCAAGACAGCACCAAGATGAAAAAATTGCAGTAGTGTCCACTTCGGAGATCTAGACCTGGATGACATCAATTGAGCAGCACCTGAATGAGGTGTGTGCTATTGCTTCTGATGGTAAGATCAATACTGAGCAGAAACTGAAAATCACTAATCTTTGCCGAAAAGTTGGACATTGAGTTTCGCAAATGGCTGTTCAATACCAGTCATTAAAGCAAAAAGCCATTCAAACCTCTGTTAATACCATGACCGAAGCTCGACCTATCCGACTGCCTAACGAAGATGAACCGGACAAGTCAGGAGTCCTGTACGAAGCAGGGTGCGGGTACATCTTTAGCAGATATGGTGAAGAAGGGGTCCAACAGTTTTGTTCGTCCTAATACTTTTAGCTCCGTAGCGATTTATCCCAGTGATAACTCAAAGACCAGTGACGAAACCAAGACCATGGTCCAAAATATCGTATGCCCTGGAGAAATGAAGCTGAAAGTACGAGGCGTACGCAAAATAGGAAAAGGAGGATTGATAATCAGCACTGAGACCAAAGATGACCTAGATTAGCTCAAGCAAACAGTCCAACTCGCTTTGTCAGGGCTTACCGTCGACGAACCTCAAAAGCGCAAACCTCGCATTATAGTTATAGGAGTTCCCACATCCATGTCTGAAAATGAGGTTTATAAATGTATCTATGTACAGAACTTGACCGACAAACTGCCGACTATGTCCCAAGATACATTTTTGACCTCAATAAAACTGAGCCACAAATCTGGCAGGAAGGATGCTGAGAATTGCAACTATATTATAGATGTTCGCAAGGCCTTATCCCACAGGACAGATTATTTAGACTTCACAGTAGTAACTAGAGGTTACAAATGCCAGCAGTATGGTTAAGCAGCCAAAACATGCAAAATTGCTGCCCCCACATGCGATTATTGCGGTGAAGAAGGGCACACAACCCAAGACTGCGCAAAGAAGGCCAATCAGCCAAAATGTGCTACATGTTTGCGCTTTAAAAAACAAGCCAACCACAAGACGGGAGAGACAGATTGCCCTGCTAAAAAAGCTGCCGAATACAGGTACATTAATTCGATAGATTATGAAGGCGCCTAAGAGCGCCACATACTATTTTATATTTTAGACTTTATTGTTGTAATTTTTAGTTTAATATGGATGACAACTTAATTACCGATATTGATAACACATTATATCAAAGACATGTGACGTTGAGGACTGCAGACAATATCTTTCCGACTATCAAAATTCGCTAACTGTAATGACCCAAAACATTCGTAGTATTTATAAGAACATACATAGCTTTAATGTTTTTGTTCATAGACTTAACTTTGTTTGTTATATAATGGTACTTACCGAGTGCTGGCTATCTAACCGTCACGATAATCTCCCAGCAATACAACTTATTACATACCTACCACAATAAACAACAATCAAAATGATGGCGTGGTAGTCTTTGCTAAGGAATTTTTAAAGGTCACAGTCGAGGAACATACTCTACAAGACTGTATGAGTAATTGTTTAGTCATCAAAATTGGTACAACCACGGCGATAATAGCTATGTATAGAACTCCTTCCTCTAGAAACTTAGATCCTTTTAAAAATTCCTTAAACCAGATTTTTCGAGCACTAAGCCCATTTAAGAATGTTATACTTTTTTTTTTTTTTTTGTGGATGGGAAATCATCAAATGACTCCTCCCACTCTGGGTGGAGCAGAAGGGAGTGTCAGACTCTTACTGACTAAAACCCACCCGTGTTCCTTCCTTAGCCCTTTATGTACCAGGGCAGCGGTAACCCTTTCGGACGATCCCGCTACCCCGGCAGGCTTCGGCCCTGTCGGGCCCCGTCAACTATGCTGACATCTCTTTGAGGCGCGCGTGGAACACATACGCGCCGTCCGGCACGGGCCTGGTCCTGATCGGACGGAGAGCTACCCATTGCTCTCCGCCCGCAGGCCCGCGCCTACGGTGGCCGGGAGTCGTCACGTGCCCTGCGCTGGGTTGCGATAGTCGCGCCTTCCATGCCACCATGAGATCGCGCCGGAGGTCCGTCCGCTCCGCCGCGATTTGCAGCCTCAAAACATGTCTTTGTAGAAAGATTTATAACATTCTTAGGTCCATTCCTGTACAATAAATTAAATAGAAAACTAAGTATCTATAAACTAAATTACTATAGCTGTAAAAAATTATACTTAATTATTTACTAACCATCAATTATGCACAGTCAGAAAACTACTTATTGTCTGCAAATAAAACTGCTAACATGCAATTTTTCTTTTATTTACCTAAGTTTTAATTTAGTTTTTACGTTATACGCATTGTTAATTTATTAAGTATGTATGCACTTCTTAACCTGAAGCACAAGTTCAACCTAGTTCAGGCAAATTAGCAACTGTGCGCTATTTTAAATTGTTAAGGTAACCAGTGTAAAATATATTCCCCTTTTATAAATAAACGATTTCTATTATATATTAATATAATAGCTGCTAATCAGCCATACAACTATGTCTTCGTACGACGATAAAAAAAAATGTACAAACTCCACCAAGCCTACTAGGTTTTCTGATATGACCCTCCAAGGGACTGAATGATACAAAAGTTACTAAAGCGAAACCGATAATAATGACAATAAAATAAATTTAGAAGACCTAGGTCTAAAGTAACCTCCATAAATAGGATAAGATACGGCTGACATTAGTCATAACGAAGTATCAATTTAAAAAAACAAAACAGACCATGAAATAACGCAAAGTAATCAATATTTTTAATACCAATAACATAAAGGACAAAGATTTTATAGTTTCACAGTTCAACGATTATTGCAAATTCAATGTTGAGAATGGCTTCAGAGAACTGATAGGGCATGCACATTGTTCCAAAGAGCAATTAGTATGCAGTGGAGGAAACGTCTATACTCTATACACAGGACAATAAACGAGTACATTCAAACTTGACCGTGTCTAATAGAGCTGATAATAGCCAAGCAAAATTAAAAGAGTCGTATGAATTAAACGTCATTGTAGTTGTGATGTAAGAATTTCCACAAACGAAGGTTAAAATCGTGGATGTGAAAATCTAGATGATTGAAAATCTTGACGAATGATGATTTGGTAACATAAAGTTCCTAGTGGGAAATCTATAGATGTTTATAATAATATGATTGTTACGGCTAATTGGATATCCGTTTACAGTTTGAGCAAACTTAATGTGTTAAAGGCGACGATGAGAATTGTTTCGATACATGAATGTACGAATAATTAGTAAATGCAAAATAGTGGATACGGTTTACAAACTTATTAGGAAGAGATACTGAAAGTTTATAATTTATTCTAAACAGTATTATCAAGTTCTGATCCCTCTCCTACTAACCACTGTTATGAGAACCACCCACCACCTGGTATATATCAGTGATTATTTTCTTGTGAACTTTAAGAAAATACAGAACCTGATGTTTTGAAACAGAAATACAGTAAACAATGACAAAAACATCCTCGGCCCTGAGCATATAAGCATCGTACTTAACGCATATCCACTGAAAATAATGCATATATTCTTTGGCAATGTATTAGTAATTCAGGCGTCTTGCGCAAAGCCTTCGTTATAAGTATGAAAGGAACTGAGCGCCATTTTTTTCATGATAACATCACAAACATGGGTGAGGTGCGAGCGTGTGTCTATTTTTCTGTGATTTTCCTGTGCTTCCAAATTTCTGCTGCTAAGGTTAGTATTCATCACAAATCTGGCTAATTTATCATTAGCGCTACTTTACAAAATGATTATTTAGATGATTAATACATATGTCAAGTCATTTTCATGAATTTTAAATTGTGAAACCAACATAATAACATTACAAAACTATATTTATTAAAAAAAAAACTAATTATTGCATCAGCGTGATGTTTTTATAATTATCGAAATTCGATTTGATTTTCAATCAATGAAAAAATTTAGCTTTTTGCCAAGGATTTAAACTTAAATTTTACCCACCATTTTTCTCCAGCCCTTCTTCGGGGACCGATTCTGGTGCGACCTATTATGTGACGACGACGATGGCTCAACAACCACGACCACCGTCAGCTCAGAGGACTACTTCGACTCCTGGTGTGACGACTGCCCCACTCGTAGACCCAGACCTGTAACTACTTCAATGCCACCTGCCTTCCCTAACCCTGGGGTGTTTGGACCACCTGGAATGCAACCGGGACCAGTTAACTATATTATGATGGGCCGTAAGTATATTTGAAACATTCAATTAATATCTTCACTTTTCCCCAATTATTACCAGAATTAGACCAAGCAGAATCGATACCATAATTATGCAATACTAGCTGAGCCCCACCGTTCACCCGCATAAGTTTCGATCCCGTGGTAATATCGGGATAAAAAGTACCTTACAATGTTAATCCTTGTTATAAACCATCTGTGTGCCAAATTGATCCAAATCCGTTCAGTAGTTTTTGCGTGAAAGAGTATCAAACATCCATCCATACAAACTTTCACATTTATAATATTAGTAGTATTATAAGTATCGTTTATTACTTTTACAAAGATTAATAATACGACAGGTACGCTTTTGGTCTTTCAACTGCGAGCAAACAGTCTACCATGGTTCGTCATAGTTACTATGAGGTAGACAAGCCAATAAGCCCCAGGGATCGCATTCCCTTGCTTTTCAACGTACAGTAGAATTTTTTAAAACATTCATTATACGACCTGGTTAGTTCAGAGATAGGTTGATGAGAGTGATCCTTACTAGTACTTAGCCGCCAGAAACGCTTACAAGGGCTTATGGAATATGCTTCGATGAAGATGCGTTTGTAAGTTGTCACACAGAAATCGTAACTTTAGCTTTTGAACCTCTGGGACCTGCCTCCTTTCAAGTGGATTTTTTTATCTAGATCTTCATCTTTCTACCTTTGTCCCATGTTACTTGGGGTCGGACCAACACGTTATTTTCATCCATTTTCCTCTGTCAGTCGTCACTATATCATTCACTCCTTTTTCTCTTATATCGTTCCTCACACAAATCCTTCCATCTTTTCTTAGGTCTTCCGTCTTCCGTCTCTCTCCATCTCCATTTATACTCATCACTCTTTTTGAGTACCAAGTTTTTATCTCTCCTCATCAAGTGATGAGGATGACGACACCGAAACATATGATTCCTTTTCATTTCAATTCCTTTTGTATATGTATATTGAAATGATTAAATGACTTCTTGCTAGAATTTTCCGATTTTTTGCGTAGAACACTCAAATATGGTTGTGAAGTAGTCGCATTGGCTGCAAAATCGGTCAATTTCATGATAGCCTATTTTTATGTATAGCAAATTGAAAGACAAAAAAAATATCAAGCTTGAGTGATTGATGGATTGCTGGTAAAAAACGTTACACATACTTGTCGGCCATTAATCGCAGTTTGCACGCTCGCATTTTAAATGAAATACATACCTAGGTACTTCCTTTTCTTTATATTACTACTGTATGTTGGAAACGTAAAGAAAATGACGGACGGAATTAATAAATAACTTGTTATAATTGAAGCAAAAGTTTTAAGAACGTATAAATAATAATCATTGCAAGTACAGACACCAGCACACCAAACTACTACAATCTGTCAAATTTCTTTAATAGATTTTCAACTTTATCGCTAACGTATTAAGATTCAAGATTGATTGGGAAAATTTGACAGTTTCGGGTAGCGTGACCTGCTGCCGTCTGTACCACCGCTACTATTTCATTCTAGAATACTACTAATTGCCGGCCTGCCGCGTTGGTTTAGTGGTCGCATGCGCTGCTACTGAGCATGAGATCTTGGGTTCAATTCACGGGTCGGGCAAAGCAGTAGTGGGTTTTCCGTCTGGAATTTCTCAGTAGCACTTAACACCCTAATTGCGTAACACACTATCAATCTCAATCTGAATAATTTTTAAGGATATTGCTAATCCATTGCTTCGTATGTTCGAAAATTTGCCTGCCCAACAACGTAAATAACGCAATGAATGTTGTTGAACTGTCAAAATGAAAGCGGTTACTACTGAAAGTGCATTACATAATTACCCTGATGGATTTGTGCCCGGATGATTGCAATAGGCTCGCCCCTTGTTACATGAATGAGACTTAAACATAACTGGCTAAATGTGGATGTACTATATGTATGTACACCTAATCCTTTGAGGAATACACATTATTACTAAGGCTGCCATCAGACGGACTGCATCGCAGCAACCACGCGCAGTCTATTTATTCAACTGCATGCAGTTGTACGTTCGACTTCGTTCAGTTATGATATCAACTTCACGCGGTCGACTGCAGTCGTGTAGTGTCGGCGCACGCTGTCCATCGCTAACCGCATACAGTAAGAGAAGTAAAGTCTGTGCTTGCATTTTGACGTCAAATCTTACACTGAGCTCCTGCGCAAGACGCGTGGCGTTAACTGCGGAAAGTCAGATCCGACTGCAGATAACTGATGCAGTTGAATATATCGACTGCGCGCGGTTGCTGCGATGCAGTCCGTCTGATGGCAGCCTTATAGCATCTGAAAAAGAGTTTGGCAGTAGATACAAAGTGATTTTTATTTAGCGGTAAAGGCTCTTTTTCAATAGTAGAGTAGTTATACATACTCGTATGTATGCACGGAGATAGTCACGCACCACGGTAATGTCATTCTGTCTTTGCGTTGGCAGACTATTCAGTTCAGATCTTTTCATAATGTTTTCAATAGTTAAAGCTAATTAATTTAGTGTCAAAATTAGACTGCAGTGAGACAGTAATAGGTTGGTACTGTTATTATTAAAGTCGGTAATATAATATTGTTATTAGAAATGTCACACTTTTTACCTGTACACGGTTTTACCTAGATGCTGTACAAAGTTGGTTGCAAACAATATAGTATTTTCCAAGTTATATTATTTGGCCTTGGTCTTATCTATTCATACAGCTCAAGATTTATTATCGACAAGCATAAAGTTTTTAATGTAATATATTCTAATGGCATTATTATCATTTAAATTTTCTTCGTCTGTAATATGTATATTCATCTGCCGTGTGATCTGCGTCACATTTATCCTTATGACCACAATTCTATTCGGGGACCATCTCAATTCATATTATTACAAGACGTATCGGACTGGGTGATATCATTAACAGTATAATTGTAATCAACAAACCAACTATTCTTGGTAGTTTAATTGCCGAAATTAAACTACCAAGGGTAAAGATAAGATAATAATAGTGTTGTTCTTGTCCTTGATACATTCAGAAATGTTCAGCAGTGGACTTTTTCGGGTTGGCTATAAGTAAATATCCAAAGACCTCTAGGTAATTATATATGAGAGCAGTTGTGGCCCAGTGGTAACAGTCGCGAGTTACGAGTTGTAGGTCGTAGGTTCGAACCTAGACAGCCGCTTTACTTTGTGTAAATTACTTCACCGTGACTGCTCTTAAAACGGTGAAGCAAAACTTCGTGAGGAAATCGGCATGTACTAGAACCAAAAAATCGAAGACATGTGACATCTACCCACCCGCAATGGCCCCGCGCCAGTGGATTTCAAAGTCAAAGTCAAAGTCAAATCATTTATTTCAAATAGGCACATAAAAGGCACTTTTGAACGTCAAAAATAAAATTAAAATAAAATTGATTCTGGTCGCCCCTTCCAAAAGGTAGTTTTCGTATGGAGAAGAATGGGCAAGAAACTCCACCGTTACTCTTTTAAAATGTTTTACAATATATTGCATACATTATTTATATAATTATATGTGAAGACGATGCACCCAAAAATAAACTTACTATACCACAATAGGTAAAAGAATTTAAATGGATAAATCTAACCATGACATATAGATCAACTATGTGATAGATACATGGTGCTCACATATTCACAAACATTCCAAACGTAGACGATTTTCATAAATAAATAAGGAGTAATAAGTCCGGGTGTGACCCCAAGTAATTACAGAATGTAAATCAATGTCAAAGAAAAAAAAAAAAAAGAATAAATTATACAATTACATTAGCAACCAGTTTGATTTTGTCTAGACTCTAGAGATTGTCCTATGGAGCAAGACCAGCATGTTTCCAAGCATTCTTATCTTGGATATAATCCTCTAATTTGTAATATCCTTGCTTACAAAGTGTAATTTTAATATAAGTTTTAAATTTTCTTTCATTTAATTGCAATATTTCACAAGGTATTTTGTTGTAGCATTTAACACAGTACCCCATAAAAGATGTATGAACTTTAGATAATCTGAAAAAAGGTTGATCTAATTTATCTTTATTTCTAGTATTAAAATTATGTCTAACACTTATTTTTATGATTAAGGCCCACTCCTTCTCACCGAGAGGAGGTCTGTGTCCCAGAAGTGGGAATGTTAGGTATAGGCTGATTATGAAGTAATCATGGAATGTGATGATAGACAATCTTCTTTTTCGCGTCGCTGGCACGACAGTTAGGTATTTAAATTTAGTTGGCACAAATCTTCGTCATTTTCACGGTGTTATCGGTGGCAGTGCAGAGGTCACTTTGGCTGCATGTTTTGGGCATAAAGGGCAGAATAGGATGTGGAGCATAGTTTGTGATACAGCTCCACATACACACCTGCAACTGTCCGTCGATGTAGCCCCACATTGTTATTACTATTATTGAAAAACATTACAATTTCAGCTCCCCAAAACGGAGGAGGCTTCAGCGTGGTTCCGAATCCAAACAGTGGCTCGTGGAGCTTCATCTGGAACCCATTCAGTGGTCAAGGTAGTTCGACACCACCCAACGCCACACCAGCACCTGTTTCACCACCAGCCGCTGCTGCGGGAGCCCCTGCCGCTGCTGCTACCACTGCAGCACCAGCAGCAGCAGCTGCCCCGGCTGCCCCAGCAGCCCCAGCAGCTCCAGCTCCCCCAGCTGCCCCAGCCGCCCCTGCTGCAGGCAAAAAATAGTTTTCCGTATAGACTATCCGCTCAATTAGTGACGATGCACAAATTCGAGCGCTGGTTGTCCTGAGCATGTTCTGTTGCTGGTGGACCGTTCTTGCTGTCTTTGTTACCACAACAAGATTCCCCCCAATGGTGCTAGAGACGGTCTTGGATTTAAATATTTAATGTTATAATTAACATTTCACTTTGGTGCACCAATACAAGATGGCAATTAATAATATAATTTCTTGGATGTACAGACGCCAGCACATCAGGCTACTACTGTCGGTCAAATTTCTTTAATATATTTTCAACTTTATCGCTAAAGCATTGGGTTCAAGGTTGATTGGGAAAATTTGACACATTCGGGTAGCTTGATTTGCTGGCGTCTGTACGTCGGAGGCGACATATTCGGTTGCAAGTGCTATAATGCCATGCAGTGGTTTTCAAACCGTGGCACTATTTAAGCGGATGGACTCAAACCCCTTTATTCATAAACGATGCTTAAAGTTAAGTGATTAGCGACTGTTTAACCATACATTTTTGAAGTTTGAACGTCACTTAACTTTAGTCATAATTTATAAATAAACCCCTAATATTCGAGATTGTGCCTTTCTTAGTTCATAAGATTTTCTTTAGTCATTACTATGATTAAAGGGTAATTCGTTACAAGTAGTATCATAAAAATCATTTTGAGTTTATCTTTGTTTTATGGAGATGTGAAATTGTTGAGATAAGTTTAGGAAAGAAATAAATCTGTGGTTAATATAAGCAAATCTATAAAGAATATGAACTTATAAACTTTAGCTTTGTTCGGAAAAGAATGTAATGTGCATTTTACTTGCATGTTGAAATGATACTTTGCAAGCATAAAATCAGTATTCGATGGAAAAATATACTTTCTCATAGATTTCACAGAACTAAACAGAAGTCTCGAAAATGATTGAAGAACAGTGATGTTACCATAATTATTATTTATGTTTGTTATACGTTTTGTGTACGACAATCGATTTAAAATAGCTGTAATGGTGTTTTAAAATAAAATAAAAATCCAAAAGATTGATGGCGAATTAGTGCCTGAGATCATATTATGAATATTTCATTATTTTAATAAATAGGATTTATGGCTTTATACCCAGTAGGCAGTTGCCGTAACTAAATAAATGTAAATCAAACAATGTGTTCTCGTACTAACGACCAATTCTGATTGTGATAATTCGAAGAATAAAAACGAAATTTTGAACTGTTTCACTAAATTGATGTAACAAGTATGAGTGATAATAAACATTCTGCAAAGAATCGTGTTTTATTAAAAACCTGGTATCTATTTTTTTAAAATCATTTTCGTGGCGCTACTATTCCACGAAAATGATGAGATCAGCAGCAGTGCTACCACACTAATAGCACAAACTGAATACAATCTAGAAAGAAAATTTATTTATTTCCGACTCGTACAGGAAGATCACAAACTAAACTAAATACAATATTTAAAAAATAGTAACAAAAAGACACAAAAATGAAACAGAAAGTCATACGTATACGATGCCAAAATACTCCTATATCAGCGTGATGCTGCGACATTTACAAAATATGAAAAAATGTCGCAGCTGGTATTCTGATAGGGCCCGCTGTGATGTCACGGGCAGTTAAAAAAATAAATAAATAATAAAATCTGATCTCAATCATTCATATATCATATCATAATAGCAACCAAATGTATGGCCATCTTAATCTATATATTTTAACTTACTACCAAAGTGTGGAAAAATCTCTATGTCCTTGGAATTTGGAGCAGTTTACGGACCTCTGCTGTCCTCTCTTTGTCTAAAGGATTTACCTAAATCAATCAACCCGTCGAGCCATTTCCCAACTATATTGGGGTTGGCTTCCAGTCTAACCGGATGCAGTTGAACACCATTATTTTACATGGAGCTGCTCCATAACCCGGTTACTGGGAAACACGATACCCCTTTGTAAGACTACCAGTCAAACTTTTCGGCTTCTGACTAACCGTGTCGACTGATCAAAGATCTACGATGACACCGGGACCAACTGTTTAACGTGCTTTCCGAGGCAAAAAGAGGTCTCGATATGTAATTGATGCCCATCCATGAACCAACCGCGGCCAGCATAGCTTAACCTTCGACCGACGAGGCTGTTATCATTTCGCCACGAGAATTACTGGAGCCTAAAGGATTTAATATCCCGAAAAATGAAAGCTCTATTCAGGCGAGCAATCGAGTTGGTATCCTTTGATTGATGTTATTGAAGCTCAGTAGCTTCAATAACATCAATCAAAGGATACCAACTCGATTGCTCTCTAAGTACTGGATACTTAACAAAATTGGATTTAAAGTCAGCGTTAAAATAACCATGAATATCACCACGAAAAGTCGTAAACAACAATAGGTGTTTACAAATTGGCACAGGAAACGATATATCATAACGCAATAGTTAGCATTCGATGCTGTCGATAGCATTGCCGAAGCATTTATAGGTTTTTTTCTCTAATTAGAACATTTGTAAAGGCTTTATTTATTGCCAACTTAAAGGTAAGGCCGCATACAAATGTAATATGCAATATCTGCATGCAACAATAGATCCTCAGGTAGATTAGCCGTTTCCTCTGTCGCTTAGGTAATTAATTCTGCTGCATACGGACTATGGTGCTTCGAATGATTGTATTGATAGTGAAGTATGTTCCCACGTTTTGGACTGAACCATTTCATTGGTATTTTGTGTTGTTAAAAATTGGTTTTGGTATCCTGGGATCAAATCCAGTCTTACCAAGGGGTTTCGTATTACCCAGTGTGGAGGTCAGATAGGCGGTCGCTCCCATGTAAAATACACATCCGATTAGACCGGAAGCTGACCCCAAACTAGTTGGGAAAAGGCTACGCAGATGATGTTGATGATAGTCCTGGGATTTAATTATTATAACTTTAAACTCTAGTTTGTCTAAAAATATTAGGGGTTAAAGTATGAAATTGCCGATTTGTACTGAAAAATTGAAATTAGTTTTTTTTTTAATTTAACATATTTATATAATCAAATTAATTACCATTATTATCTATACATTGCTGCCATCTAATAGGAAGGTCATTTATGCCTTTGCGATAGAACTCTCGTGATCTAGATTCGACAAACTGTGTGAAAGCATTTTGTATTGCCTCCTGAGAAGAAAATTTTTTATCACGTAGAAAATTGTCCAAATCACGAAAAAAATGGTAGTCCGTTGGAGCAAGGTCTGGCGAATACGGAGGGTGACGAATGGTTTCTAATTGCAGTTCCTGTAGAGTTAAAACGGTTTCTCGTGCTGTATGAGGTCTCGCGTTATCATGGAGCAATAATGGTGAAGATCGATTCATGAGTCGGGGCTGTTTCACTGCTAGTTTTGCTATCATTGTTTGGAGTTCGGCACAGTAGACATTTGCCGTTATTGCTTGACCAGATCGGAGAAAGCTATAGTGAATAACACCATGCTGAGACCACCAAACAGTTACCATTACCTTTTTATTGGTAAGCTTTGCTTTTCCATCACGAAAGTGTTTAAACCGTGTGCGAGTGCGATTTTAAAGTCATCAACACAACTCTCTAAGATCAAGTAATCCTACTGAATGACTATTTCATGAAATCTTGACATTTTAGAATTATGCTAACTTTACAAGTTGTATTACTTATTCTAATGATTATAATTCTGTAAATACATATTTGTTACGGCCGCGAATCATATTTTAATCAACGTACAACTTAGTACTGACCAGCAAATTGCAAAAAACGTAAGAAAATTTGAATTTCGCGGGCTACCTTGGAGCATCCACCTTAAAAGAGTAACTATGGAGTGTCTTGCCCATTCTTCTCCATATGAAACTACCTTTTCGTCAGAATCAATTCTATTTTCTTGTAAATTTTGACGTTCAAAAGTGCCTTCTTGAAATAAGTGATTTTGTTTTTTCAGTTATATTGTTGTAAGAACAAAAGGCTGATGATGCCCATGCTATTGCCACAATAATATTTTTGTCCAGCCATGGGCTCAATTTTTTCCGGGGACATCTTAGCTACCCAATGTATGGGTAAATCCCAAATGATTAGAATACCCAAACATTGTTCACCCATTACAACAAACGCAGTATCTATGTCATGGGCAATTCAAAGTAAAAAAAATGTGTCTGAGTGGATCTGGAATGCTGATCACGTAAGGCTAGCGCCATATCTGGGCCTCTCGCCCAGATGGCACGGCGAATTGCTGTATCGGTTGTTTCAAATGAATAAGTACACAATACTAAATATTTTACGCTGGTTTTTATTCAAGGTTGACGATACATTTGTTTATTTGATGGCGTTTGTTTCTACGTTCTTTTGTCCTGGCGCAAACATTTGGGAATGCATGTATGATTTATTGAATTCGAAATGTGATTTATGTTGATGTTGGACTAGCATGTTAGGTACACATGGAAAGAAAGAAGAAAGAAAATACATTTATTTAGCACAGATTAAAAGACACACAATACACCAGATACATACATCAGATAAAAGCATATAAAAGATATATAAAAAAAGTGTAAACTCTGCGAGTCATAGCAGGAGTCATTGAGTAGTTTATGTTAAGTGCCTATCCAACGGCAAATGATTCATTTTATAGAGACCTATATGTCATAAATATTATAGTATATTTGTGCTGTGCCTACTTAGAGCCAGTAAATTCCTTCCTAAGATTTATGAGATTGCCTCTCTTGACATTTATTTTACAAGGTAGGTGTTCCGTTCGCTACCCTCAGTAGATAACCAGTAAAATTTGTTATAGCATCCTTCAATAGGAGCAGGTCTACAGGACCAACAACAATGCATAATTTTCAAATTAAGCGCAAGGAATAATAGTTGTATAAGCATATATACCTGCTGCATGCAAAATATAGTGTAACAAGTAACACCGGTGTCAAAACTAGTTTACCTTCCAAGAGACCATGACGAAACTCTCGGGTTACCAGTGCTCTGATTGTTGCGTTACATCGTAAAGGAATACTCGTATACAACGTTTTTGTTGGCGGATAAAAGCAGTAACACTGCAGGAAGGCTTCAAATAAAAATAGACTATGTAAAAATATTGAAAACTGACAAAGTTATTCGTTAAAAAAAGAATGCTGAAACTGCAAGTGCAAGTATGTATAGGAAGTCCATTGGCGTTTAAGTGTTCGATGTTAAATTGATTCACAGAAAAATAACATGGGCAAATTAAAATTGAAAGAAAGAAAGAAAAAGTATTTATATTCTTTCTTTCTTTCTTTCTTTAAGTGTTCGATGTTAAATTGATTCACAGAAAAATAACATGGGCAAATTAAAATTGAAAGAAAGAAAGAAAAAGTATTTATATTCTTTCTTTCTTTCTTTCTTTAAGTGTTCGATGTTAAATTGATTCACAGAAAAATAACATGGGCAAATTAAAATTGAAAGAAAGAAAGAAAAAGTATTTATATTCTTTCTTTCTTTCTTTCTTTAAGTGTTCGATGTTAAATTGATTCACAGACAAATAACATGGGCAAATTAAAATTGAAAGAAAGAAAGAAAAAGTATTTATATTCTTTCTTTCTTTCTTTCTTTAAGTGTTCGATGTTAAATTGATTCACAGAAAAATAACATGGGCAAATAAAAATTGACAATTTTACGTAAAAGAAAATTTGAAGTGCGACCGCTTGATTCGAAGAAGACTTATCGCCATCATCAGCCTATAGCAGCCCACTGCTGGACATAGGCCTCTCCTATGCACGCCATTCAACTCGATTTTCCAAGAAAAACTCGGAAATGGGGAAAATAATAACTGAAAATAGGGGTTGCCCCCTCCCTTTTTTAAATAAAAAAGGGAGAGGCAACAATCGTAGGGCTACGAAAAATTGGCCCGCTTCCTTGTCAAGAGGAAAAGTGCCCAAATGCGGGCAGCATTGCCACGTTGTAAGGCAAATAATTGAATTGATACGTAGTAATTTCAGTTCTATAGTCTGGGTGTCATAGACAGCTATTAAAAAGGTTAAAATGCCCTGGATAAACTTCTTATATTAAATTAATACCGTGTATTCCGTATAATACATACCGTATAATAAATTAATATCGTACCGCGAGGGCTGGTTCGAGGTGACGTGGGAAAGGAGTTCCTGGAAGGACTTGGGGGAGGCCTTTGCCCAGCAGTGGGACAGTATAGTCTAAACAAAAAAAAAATTATAATCAAACTATTAAAATATAATATTCTAACCGAACTAAAACTATTAACAAACTAAAATATGTCTAGTACTCGTATAGTTTAATTACATTAGGTTACATTATAGGTTAGTTATATTGGTTACGTATAAAAGGGTTAGTGGGTGTATGTAGGGTATTAACTCCTAGTCTTACTAATTAAGTAACGGTGCCCTTCTTAGCGAGTAGTAATTAGCATACCGTCGCAACATTTAGGTAAAGGCTAGTGTGGCACTATAAACCTTTCCATCTTGAATGCTGAAATTAACAGAATCATTAACCAAAACCGAAAATTGTTACTGCACCTTTACGAGTATAATTTTTATTTGATACAGGGTGGCTCGTGGCTAAGTAATAACAGCCACACGGGTCGATCGATCAGGTTAAGCTACGCTTGATGCAGTTGGTCCGTGGATGGGTGACCATCTTCACATACCAAGACCCCTCCGTGCCACGGAAAGCACGTTAATCAATTGATCCCGGCTGTGATTCGTGGATCTTTGACAGACGTTACGGGTCGTCAGAATCCCGAAATTCTGAGCACGATTGTTATCAAATGCTATCATATTACCCAGTAACTGGGTTGTGGAAGTCAGATAGGCAGTCGCTCCATGTAAAATCTTGGAATTCAGCTGCATCCGGTTAGACTGGAAGCCGACCCTAACATACATAGTTGGGAAACGGCTAGGGAGATGATGACAGGGTGGCTCGTGAACTTGCATACAAAGAGACATTTTAGAGACCTCTCTCCAAGGGCTTCCCAAAACAACCCCATGTATGTTCAACGATTATTTATAGTTTAGGAGCTAGTCTAGCTAGTTTTTTGCTCATCGAATTTTTCGGGACATCGCCAAGCGGTTGGTTGACTCTTCACGTGACCAGAAGGCTGGCCTATTTTTAGCCCAAAGAATCATCATTGCCATCCAACGTGGTAATGCTGCCAGCCTTTTGGGCACTTATCCCATTGACAGTGATGCGGACGAATTTTTTGATGCCCAATGAGCTCCTGCCTTTTTCTATATTTTTTCGTATTATATACTTGTATATAAGGTAGTATATATTAGTGTTAGCTTGTAAAAATAATAATTAATCTGTGTATGTTAAATGAAGAAAGTACTCAATCTAATATTATTTGGAGCTAGACTAGGTTTTTAATATTATTTGGGAACTTGACTTTATTATTTTACTCTTTGTGTCACATTTTTTTTCTGTATATGTAGGTAGTGCTATATATGTAGGTATGTGTATTCTATACACAAATCATAAAGGCTGATGGAACGAGATTAATATAAAAATTCCAATATTCTGTATTGTGGATTTTTCCGTTTTAATATCCGATCTAAGCACTGACCTATAAAGAATACTAAATTATCCCAAAGAATTGGACGTACCTTTATTAAATATGGATGGTGGGTTCGATCATCAGGAAATGTCAGGAGGAAAGTTTTGATTAAATTTGCATGGCTATAAGAGTAGGTCCAGTGGTAAAGGCCCTGGCTTACGAGTTGTAGGTCGTGGGTTCGAACCCAGGCAGGCGCTTTACCTTGTGTAAATAATTTCATCACCACTGCTCTCAAAACGGTGAAGGAAAACATCGTGAGGTAACCGGCATGTCCTACAACCAAAAATTCCAAGACATGTGACATCTACCAACCCGCATCGGGCCCACGTGGTGGATTGCGGTCCACTCCCTATCGAAGAGAGGAGACCTGTATCCCAGCAGTGGGAACATTAAAAGCTGATTATGTATATAAGAGTAGGGGAGGACCAAAGAAACGATGGATGGAATGTGTGAAAGATAATATGGTTATAAAGGGGGTGACTACCGAGATGACGACTAATAGGTACGGAAGAAAAACACATGTTGTGCCGACCCCAAGTAAATTTGGTTTTTTTATTCCTGTATGGGCCTGCTCTTGACCTCGATCACGCCTGGTAGAAAGCGAGGGGTTAGATCTATGATGGATCGAGCATGCCCAGAAAATGCCAGTTCACTCTCGGTTTGGTGGGCAAGGCAGACAGATGGGTTGAATGTAGAAGGGAACACAGACGCTGGCAGAGAGTTCCACACTTTAACTGTACGCATAATAAATGATGAATGATGGATAAGGGCCGGGGAATGAAATTGTCATCATCTACACTTTTAGATACTTTAGTTACTTAAAATTAAATTTATTAGTAATAATTAGATTTTTTTTGTACAACTTCTTTATGCATGCGGAGTTTACCTGTTAGTGATTGTTGCACTGTTGCACACACACTTTCGCATATTACATTTAGCATATAATCGGTGTAAACAATTGTTGGTGAACCATTAAAAATAAATAAATGCTGTTGATTTGATCATCAATATTACCGAGTTTATCGAAAGAAAATCACTTCACACGTATTGCGAAACAAGTTACTTACTGTCATGCAACTTACACCGTTTTTGTAATTAACATGATGTTTTACTTTGTAATTACAGAGTTTCTCACCTACGTGTTCCTGTTTTTAAACACAGAATAAACATGAAACGACCACACGGATTAACATAAACAAACTGTAATTACTTACTTCGCTTTATCCAAACCTCGTAATTAAGACGAAAGTGCTTAAAGTAAACACCTATCTGCGTAATATACACGTGAAGCACGTATAATTTGATGGTATGAAATAACACTAGACAATAAAAGTCACATGAAAGTAAACTTGGAGAATACAAAAAGTATTCTCTTCATCCAAGTTTTAACAAGCCGTGTTTCCGATGGGATTTCTCATCAGTAAAAATTATTAACTTCGACATCGGTTCCCACTGTTGGGACACAGGCCTCCCTCTGTGAGAGCGGGTGGGCTGGAATCTACCACGCCGGCCCAATGCGGGGTGCGAGAACTTCCATGGAAACTTTCATGCCCTATTTAACCCCTATTGGAGATGAATTTCCAAGTATTTCCTTAGTGCACACTTTCGATATTTATGGTAAGTCTTGTGCAAGATTTCATGGTTCCAGACTTGTGTTCACACACACACACACACAACCGCACACACCGAGGCACAGAACCGGTCGAAGTGGAGGTGCTTGGGAGAGACTTATGTCCAGCAGTGGACGTCTTTCGGCTGAAATGATGATGAAGAGACTTGTGTTCTAGAACCAGTGGTTTAGGCTGTGCGTTGTCTGTCAGTGAATTTAAGATTTTTATTATGTAAGTTCGTAATAACTTCTGGAAGTAAATTATTCCTGATGATGAGAATTGCACAGACCAAGGTAGCATGACACGAAAGGGAGGAGGTTTTTATTCAGCAGTTTGTGGAACAAGGCTGCCAATGATGATGATGATGAGTATTTAACAGAAGGATAGTTTCACCTCTCTCTAAGACGAACTTCAATATATGTAGGTAACTGTTGAAAAAAAAATGTTTTTTTAATATTGACGTTCTATATATTTTATCTATATTAACTTACAAGAAGCAGTAATAGCTCCAAATGGATTAAAAAGTAACTTATCTTAAAATGTAACGAGGATTCCGTGTTCCACTCCATGATTTGTTTGAGAGTGAAGAGATAAGAAACCTGTTTCAAGAACAGGGAGTCCTTTTTTATTTCACCATCTTTGCATATTTCATATTATCTTTGTTACTCCTGCAACATTTTACGAGGTACCATTAAATTGTGAGGTTACTGTCTGTTTATCGTTTTTATGCAGAAGTCATTTTTGTATCTATAGTAATTCATTGTACATACGATACGTCCAAGATTTAGTTTTTTTTTTACTTTGATTCAGTCGATACATTCTTGGACTGTCTAGAACTTTTATCAATTGAATGAATCAGAATTATGTTTGCACACATAAGACTTATGCTCCATTGAGGGGCTGTACCTAATACTATATTTTGCTTAAATATAATAATCAAGACTGTAACTAATCTATACTAATACTTACTAATAATAAAGCTGAAGAGTTTATTTTATGTATGAACGTGTTAATCTCTGGAACTACCAGTCGCATTTAAAAAAATATTTTTCCATTTCATAGCCGAATTCTTGAGGAAGGTTATAGACTATTTAACATCACGCCACGACATAAGAAGCAGAGAAAAAAAAAAAAAAGCAATAGCCCGATGCGATGAGGTGGGTCGGGGAAGCAAGAAATTTTACGCGGACGAAGTCAGTATGACATAATCATAAGGTAATTAGCAGCTAGGTAAAGAAGTTTAAAGCTTTCAATTATATACTACTATAATCAGCCTATAACGTTCCCACTGCTGGGACTCAGGCCTCCTTCCGGTGAGAGGGAGTGGGCCGTAATCCACTACGCCGGCCTAGTGCGGGTTGGTCCCAGTAAAGCTTTCAATTACTTGTACCTGATTATTAGAATGGCGCCAAATCCGTCCGCGATATAATACGATGACAGAGCGTTATTTGTGCGAGAAGATTTAAAAAATTGTAATCTAAAATGTCTATAAAAAAGCTTTCATTTCCACTAAAGGGAAATGCTTCTCAAGAAGATTAAGAAACGTAGATCTATAGCCATTAAAAGCTTGAAAATGTTAACCAAAAAGTTAAGGCTACATTCAAACTGCATATTAGACCACAAGAGCACCGTTATTGCTTTGCCTCTGGTTTTGTGAGCGCTACGGATCTTATGGGTAAGCCTTAGTTATGAGCGCTAGCGTTGCGAAGCTGGGAAAAGCTCCAAATGGAACGTAAGCCTTAAAAACTGATTTGTTGTTTGCTTTTAATTTGTTAAGCTTATCAGATGTTGAACTTAGGGTACTGATATGATGTTCACGATTTTAACAAAATAAACAAGATTTTAACGTGAAATAGAAGACTTGTTCTGAATTTATTGGTAGTTTTACTTTGTTTTGGTGAATTTCGGACGAGTCACAGGGTTTACTCCCTAAGCTCAAAATCCGTAGTTTAGGTCGAAGTTACGGGTGTTTCCTACTCCGTCTCACTCACAGACAATACGATTTAACTCTGCTCCCGGTATGTATTTGCCCGTCCGATTCGTCCAAGAATTTGTCACCCTGTTTTAACGGATCATCTAGTTTTGGACTGGCCCGTACCTTCGTTTACGAAAATTTTAATTTTATTTTATTTTTGACGTTCTAAAGTGCCTTTTATGTGCCTATTTGAAATAAATGATTTGACTTTGACTTTGACTTTTGAGTATCGGCATTTCAACAAGCGTCGTGTGGGACGCACCCCATCTAGATGTATGACGACCTCAAAAAAAGGTGGCTCGGACAGACTGGATGCGGAAGGCGGAGGACAGGATGTAGTGGCGCGGCCTGGGACAAGCCTATGTTCAACGGTGGACTGCGATACGTTGAGGTGAACACTGAACAAACAATTAAGTGCTAAAATTCCTAATACCAATACCATTTCAGTAATTTTGATATCCATATTTTACTATTCCTTTGAAAAAATATAAAAGCTACTTAGTAGGGACTTTAAAATTGATGAGTTTCGTTATAACAAGCTCTTAATAAATTGCGTGGTCACGGTCAGTAAATATTTTAAATTGCCTAAAGGACAAAGGATTCTCAAAGTAGGTAAGTGATAGGTACTGGGAGAAGCTTTTGTACTCACGAATAAATTAATTTTTGCTTTCCTAGTAATTATGAAACAGGTACCTACTGAAGTTTCAGCTTAGGAAAATAACCAATATTTTTACGACTACAGACGCCAGCACATGAAACTACCCGAAACTGTCAAATTTTTCCAATCATCCTTGAACCTGATGTTTTAGCGATAAAGTTGAAAATTTATTTATTTATTTATTTTACCATTTATGTACACACATATATAAACAGACAATGAAAAACAGAACAGAAAAAATTGGTACAGAGGTGATGCTTATTTCATAAGAAATCTCTTCCAGCATACCTCAGATAGGACAATAGATACAGAGATATAGACAGCGTGTGATAGAGCAAAGGAGACAAAAAATAATACATAGAATCAAAAAAAAACAATTCAATTAATTTTTTTATTACAAATTTGACAGATTGAAGTAGCTTGTTGTGCTGGCGTCTGTACATTAATTAAGTGTGGTGCCAGACCACCTATCGGTACATTGAGGTGCTGGATTATCTGGAAGAAAACGCCATTTATATATGTAAGTCTATACTATCAGTAGCAATGGGTTTTATTTTGACAGTTCAACAAAAAGTTACACAAAAAAAACAGACTTTTTAAACTGATATTTCAATTGACTTCACAAACTGCAGTCGATAACCCCACAAAAAAAAGTATCAAATGAATTCTCCCTTATGTTTAGATATCGAAACCCATCACGTCTGCGGAGTTTCGCTAGCTAATTTAATTTGACCCTGCATATGCAATAGTAGGTAATCTAATATCGCGACATATTCGCCAAAAATGTAAACAAATATGAGTTTATGGAAAAATAACTTTAATTCCTACACAATAAAGTTCAGTTTACGCTACAACTTAAAACATTTTCATAACTTTTTCATTAGTGCTTGTCACTCTGAAATCAACTTAATTTTCATAAAAATAAAGTTGATATTTGTTTAACTTGAAATTAAGTCAATTTGAAACAAATTAAATTGGAATATACAAAACCTAGTTTCAAAACAGGAAGAATTGGTTCGTTAAACGATTTGACACAAATTAACAATGCATAGATAACTGCTACAAATTTCGTTTTACATAAGCGCATGCGCAATGCTTCAGTGCAGTTTCGTGCATAATAGTCGTAACTGTTACAACCGAATCTTATGTGAAGTCAGGGAAATTAAGTGATAAGCAAATTGACTACAAGCTTAAATTGTCCGTATATTCATATTACTACTGTTTTGCTTTGACGGTTGTATGAAGTAGCTATAACACGGCGAATGGAAGTAGGGTGTCAATTTGTTTAACAATTAATTTCCCTGGCTGTACTAGTAGATTAACAACTAGGTTTTATCATTAGGTTACACAAGAAGTAGAGCGTTTTTCTACCTGGTTGAATCATTGAATATCTTTGGTTTTTGCTAATTGAGCTTAGAGTTACGCTTGTTTATCTAATCCAAGCATAATCAGCCTGTAATGTCCCCACTGCTGGGACGCAGACCTCTCTGTGAGTGGGCCATAATCCACCACGCTGGTTATCTAGTCCTAAAGCTACGTAAAACGTTGAGCAGAATTGTACATTGATTGAATTTCAATTGAAAACAGCGGGCTATTTGCGTAACAGACTAACAGTAGTAGGTAATCGTTTTCATTTTGACAGTTCAACAACATTCATTGCGTTATTTACGTTATTGAGCTGACAATTTTTTCGAACATATGGAGCAATGGATAAGCAATTTCTTTCAAAATTATTTAGATTGTGATTGGGAGTGTGTAACGCAATTAGGGTGCAGTTCGGTAATATAGCTGTTGCGTTTTAGCATGGCAATAGCGGTCATTGACCCACCTACATTTTCCAGCATTTTTATTTAAAAAACTGATAACCTAGTATCGGAAGTATTGGATCTAAAAGATCATGGAATTTATAAAGAACTTGACAATCCTGATTTATTATTAAAATCTCAGAGGGGCCTCAAAGAGATGTCAGCACGAACTGACGGGGTCCGCTAGGGCCGATGCCGCCGGGGATGCGGGTTGTTCGAAAGAGATACCGTGGCCCCTGGCACAGGCAACTGAAGGAACACGGGTGGGTTTTAGTCAGTAAAAGTCTGACGCGCCCTTCCACTCAGCCCAGAGCGGGAGAGGTGATTTGATGATTTCCCATCAAAAAAAAAAAAAGGGGGCAATTCTATTCTCGTAATAATGTTCGCATAAGAATGTTCACAGTCTGATCTCAATCTCAATCTGTCAAAAACTGCTCTAATTTCCCTACATTTTTGACAAGTGTTTTGACATTGATTATCGCCGAGATGACATTGCGACTAGATTTTGAACGTTTTTAATTACGGGAATTGGCCTTTAGATCTCAAGTGCATATTGCAGACAATGGCCCACCATCCATCCTGCGTCACATGCCCTGTTAGTTACCTGTGCACTTGATGATCTTATGACTGCGTTAGTGAGCGGAGTTCGCGCAGCTGAATTTTGGGCCAAACATGTTTGAAATTTTTGCCATCGATTCGCTTAGAAGAAGAAGTGATCAGGGTAAGTTATTCTGTATTTTTTAATATCAAAATTAACAACCAATCTGAATAATTAAGCACCCCGTAGCGAAAAACAATTTCGTCATCGCGACACTAATAAAGTCTCACATCTCACAGTTTTTATCACCAGCCATTTAAGTGAAACATTTAAAAAATTGATTTTAAAGACTTTCAAATTATCTCTCGTAAGTTTATGGCGGCCGTAACATTATCTTTACTGCGTAAATGGCGAAGAACCGTTTTTAATAAATTAATATCAGCATTTTATTACTTTTTCACGTTAAAATTGAGCCACTGAACGTTATTTGCACATTTAGCTATATAAAAGCTCTTTAAGTATCTATAGGTACCTACTTTTTTATGTCAGTTAACTTTACAAGCAAGTCATTTCACTAATTATTTTAATTACTCTGAGCTTGTTCCGAATTAAATATGAGTACAATACTCCGTCCAATCATATTTTTATGTTTTAGTTGTAAGTAGTCTTAGCAATTTTAACCTTCGATGGTTAAAATTGGTAGGAGAATGATGATAGTTATGGCGGTAGGATATTAATGTCCAAAGCGGAACCAGGGGGCCTAAAAAGGAAACTTTCCGCAATACCTCTAAAAGCTATTCATATCCTGAATTCCCAGCAGATCATTCACAATTCCTCTAATTTTCGTAAACTTTCATTTCATATTTGGTGTAAACATTGCCGCATGAAAAAAATAAATAGTAAATTTTCATTACAGTTTTTATTAATTAAATTGTTTTTTTAGTTTTTATTTCTACAGTTTAAAAGTTATTTCATTGTGATATGAATTGCACACAGATCATATTATGAATTGTTAGTTTGTGACCATTTTACGATTTTTTATATAATTCTTATTGTTATCCTATTATGAATCCGCCAAAGTGGCCTTTTTAGGCCGCCAGTGGGAACTAGCTTACATGCCTGCATAGATTTACTGATTAAGTTGATTAACATTCTGTGATTACTTTAACTCACACACTGACTTATTACTTGTTAAAATTGTAGGGAAATCGTATACTTTAACAATGTTTGTAAATATGTGAGCACCATGTATAATAATGTATAGCACATAATTAATGTAGGTACCTGTCATTACTTCATCTTTTCACCTATTGTGGTATGTATAGTTATTTTATTGTAGGTGCTTCGTCTTCATATATAAGTATGTCTATAATAAAAGATAATAAATTTAATATATACACAATAAGTATTATAAAACATTTTAAAAGAGTAGCGGTGGAGTTCCTTCTCTATACGAAACTACCTTTTGGAAGGTGAACTAGAATCAATTTTATTTTATTGTAAATTTTGACGTTCAAAAGTGCTTTTCATGTACCTATTTGAAATAAATGCTTTGGTAGCTGATGTTCCTAGATCATTAAGGAAGCCTAATGAACTAGTAACAGTCGTGAATGTACTCATCTTCCTATTAGAGTAGTGTAGTTCCCATGTACTACTACAACCTATTACATCTAGGTAGGTATAGTTTGATGTAGAACTTGAGTCATAGATACCGGGCGTCACGTAAACATCTATAATTTCCATATTACTCCTGGAATGAAAGTATCCGCCATTATTACTCATGCTGGTCAAGTATCGTGTCTCCTTTGATCAACAGTGTTCATGTTTATATTTACGTATCATGTAGTTGTTTCATCATTCTCTCTCTTAAAAGTTTCGCTCTCTTTAAGGAAAAAGAGCGAAACTTTTAGTACTTAAGTATTATAACAAACACTATTGGGTATGTTTCATATTAGTATCCGGGAAACGCAATCTCTAAGTACTAAAAGAACCCAGAGGTTCTTTATGAATAATTGATATTGTAGCCCATAAGCCTTATTTCCTTTTCTATACTATTAGTAGTACATGTACATACCTATTTTTCAAACATAAAATAATTATGAAGCAATTTAGCAATATCCTTCAAAATAATTCTTATTGTAATTGAAAGTGTTTTACGCAATTAGGGTACTGAAAATGAAGCTCATCTCCTAAAACAGATGAGCTTCATTTTGAGCAAAATTTTAAGGTTTGTAAACCATAAAATTTTGTAAACCAACTTTTTCTCTCCGTTCCTATTGTCAATCTTTTCAATCCTGAAATAGAAATCTCCACATGATTTACGGCCTATGAACTATTTCTGTTCTTCGTTATCCTATTTAATTACGGTGCATCTATCTAAGAGAATATTTTTAATCTCAGTACCTATTCGAGTACAGTCGAACAAACTATTTGGTATTTGATAACATGTTACATCTACCAACCCGCACTGAGCCCGCGTGGTGGATTAAGGCCCATTCCCTCTCAGAAGACTCACAGAGAGGAGGCCTGTGTCTTAGCAGTGGGAACATTATAGGCTGATACACACGACACCCTTTGCGCGACAACATTCTTGTACCGCAAAAGCTGAAAAGACAAACAGCTTTTCAAAGTGTGTTCCACGTGAAACTGTCATTGCCATCCACGATTGCGACGTTGGATGGCAATGCTGATTCTTTGGCATACAATAATAATAACAATGTATATTAACAGGGCAGTGGAAAGATGAATATTTTTGTCTGTATACCAAATAGCTTGTTCAACTATAAATACCTACTTATAGATATACTGCAGCTCTAATTAAGCTCTTGAAGGGCATCCGGCGCAAACGCACCGAGCAATCAACCGGTCGTTGATTCCTCAGCTTCTTTGTGAACGATTTATCTCCGCCATTTTGTTTTATTAGCTTTTTAAAGACGAACTCCTAATTAAATCGATTGTTTTCGTTCGATTCGGTGAAGTCGCGTGAACCGCTTCTTAGAAGCCGGAGATTATACGGGGAAAGGTTGCCTCAGAGAGATGAGAATAAAAAATAAACATGGAGTTTTATTTATCTAAATGCTTCCAACTAAATTATTCTTAATCTCAGCATTTAATTAATTTTCTATTTTTTTCTTTAAACACGTGTAAATTAGGGTTAATTCAACATAACGTTGCATAGCTGCCGCATAATTATGAATGAGTAGGTAATTAGTTTTTATTTTGAATGAAAGCAGTCATAAACATCACTGAGTTAAATACTATCATAACATTACCATTCATCACCCCAATTTATCTTATTATAGGCGCTATTTAGAATCGTTTAAAGTCGAATATAGCGTGCAATTTTTTGTCCAAATTAACATTCAATTAGATGCACGTGCAATTAAAGCACTAACTGTTTACAATTCACAAAACAGACGTAGACTTAATGACGACGATCGAATAGCAAACTGCGTACTCCAGGAAGACGCCGTACATTTTTTTAATTAGGAAACCGGCTCGGTAAAAGCAGCCTTCCGTCATCGGCGTACAGACACAGGAAAGCATCATCGATGTGTATTAATGAAGCCGAGGCACGGATCGGCTGGGTATGCGCGCGCGCACCGCCAGTGTTACCGCGCATTTCAAACGATACACTCGCGAACTGCAAATGTATTTTCCAAAAACCCCCGAGGTGGATGACACAAGTTCGGAAGGACTCGACATGTTACGTTTCTAATCGATTCTCGAGTTGATGATCGATTTGTAGTGGTGGATATCGATATTGTAGTGGTTTGTTTTGTTTTAGCGAAGGTAATTGGATGAGGACAGCGCGATTGTTTAATCGATATAGGTACTTTTACTTGTTTGTCAAACAGTTAGTGCTGTGTTTTGGTTAAACTATCATAGGGATGACTACAGTATATAAACCAGGCTGGTTGAAAAGAAAACCATTAGTTCAAGTTTTACTGTGGCTGGCAGTTCGTTTGCATATTATAAACTATAAAACGGTTGTGTGTACGGTTAACAGTTACCGCTTTAGATTTGATTCCTAAAACAGCATTATTACATAATTTTAATGCACTGCCATTAATATATGATTAAATAATAAGTTAGGTATTTATTTTTTTTACAAATTATTTATCGACTCATCCAATAAATATCAAGTAATGTTGATAACGTTTTCCCAAAAACAATGAGATTGTTCACAAAATATGATAAGATAGTTGGATCATAATGGATTTCATTTTAATTGACTGGCGAAGTTCCATAAACAATATAGATTTGTGTCTTATACGCCAATTTGAAGAAAAAGTTAAGTAAATTTCACCGAACTTTGGGCGGAGAAGAAATCATTTTAAAGAACTTAAATGTGTTCGGTGAACAAAAAATTTAATTTCATTCATATATTCTATTAGCCAAAAATACAACTATAGATACGAATAGATTCAACAAAGCACTACCAGTTTGACATAAATCAAAGATAGATTTTAAAGTAAACAATAATGACGAGACGAGTTTGACGCCTGCAGACAGGATTGGTCCACACTCTACTCTGAAAGGGAGTCCTTTGCCATACAGTGTGACAATATAGGCTACAAATAAAATAATAATAAAACTTGTCAACGAAATGGAAGGAGAATAGAGAAGCCCGGTGGGAACTGGAAAATACAGGCTACCAATAATCGATAATAAAAAAA
The DNA here is from genome assembly GCA_947507525.1 of Apamea epomidion. Taxonomy (NCBI): domain Eukaryota; kingdom Metazoa; phylum Arthropoda; class Insecta; order Lepidoptera; family Noctuidae; genus Apamea; species Apamea epomidion. The sequence continues at coordinate 5,850,941 of OX382238.1, read as the reverse complement.
GACACAAACGTAAATTTCAGATGTTAAATGCATAAAAAAGAGGACTATATAACAAATAGTGATAAAAACAAAACAGTAAAGATGTATACAAAAGTGTTAGTAGTGTTGATAGCGGTGTCGCTGATGCCCATGGTCCTGTCCAGGTCAATGAGGTATTCGAAAATGCAGTCCAACACATTGTACAAGATCAGATGTGATCTGAAGTGTATTGACATTAGTAAGGAGACTAAACCTATGGTAAGTGTAAGCTTTTTGTTAATTGGACCAGATTGACGAGCAGTGGTACCTAACTTATGAGTTGTAGACACTTTACTACAGACACTTTACTTTGTCTAAATTATTTTATTACCACTGCTCTCAAAACGGTGAAGGAAATCATCGTGAGGAAACCGATATGTCCTAGAACCAAAAATTCGAAGACATGTGACATCTACCAGCACGCACTGGGCCCACGTAGTGGATTATGGCACATAAATAACATAATTTAAAAAAATGCCAGATTTATTAATACTGAAACTAAACTGCATTATCATGGGTTCTACTTATTGATAGTAAAAAAAAACTGTAAAAATCTTGAGAAAAGAAATAAGGTTAATAAGGATTGGAAGATCCCTTGTGGCAAAGTATGACGTGAATGTCTTCTAAAACGCCAGCAACTCTTTATTATTTAGCTTATAAGAGTTCTGAACTTATGAAGCATTCTTTTACTCCTGCATTTATTTATTTTTTCGTTAAAATGTACGTATAAAAACAACAGGGCCAAAAAATATTCATAATCCAAAGAATATTCAGCTTGCTTGTATAGTAACAATGAACAAGATAGCATGTAAGTACTCCATGAATCCACCAAGTAGTACCTATACCCTGTCCATTAGGTAAACCGTTTTTTGACAGATGGAATTGGACAGATGGAATTTGATAGTGATTGCAGAAATACACAATACATCGATTGATACACTTCGGTGTTATAATGTCTGAAAGAAGCCATAAATAAGATAATTCAATAAGTTAATATATATATTTATTTTATTACGCATTTTTAAGTTAACTTTTACGTGATCTAGAATACGTACGTTCTAAGACAGCGGTCAAAAAACGGTTACTCTAATGGACAGGGTATAATTCTTGCTAAACAAATAGTACTCAGACTTAATATAACCCATACGGTAGTAATTAGCAGTAGTAGTAATTCAATTTGCACGTATCTAGATAAATCGATAAACACCAATAATAAATCTGTAATAAACAATTAATACAATGACTTACGAGACAGGGAAAACCCAGTTTGCCTTGACGCTAATAAGAAGTAAACACTTGAAAATGTCATAGGTACACTCGCACCGAAGTTCAATGTGCCCAGCTGATGTAAGAAGTATTGACACCCACCATTGCATGCTTAAGCTAAGCCACAAAAACTACGCTTCACGTGGAGCTGACAATAGCTTACGTTACAACCGCATAAAAAAAGTTAAGATAGCTGTCACAGCGATCACGATTTAACAAGTTCGCAGAACAGACATAAACACGATACAAAAAAAGTAAACGAACGTAAAACGAAATACAATCAAGATTGCAGCGAATGTAGTTAGCAAAAATAATTCTGCGGCTCCAGAGTTAGTTAGGAGTATATAACCGGAGCACAACAGGCTCCGGCATTAAAAGGGAACATTGTGCTAATTTGTGAAACGCAAAAAGGAATTACACGGGCTTGTGACAGGGCAAAAAATTGCTTGCGACAAGATGTAGTGACAGAGGACAATCGCATTTTGATCGCGTCGTATGTCGGGAGTTAACGAGCTTGAATCCTAAGCTAGATTTTTTAGTAAGTCAACAGCAGTTGACCCGAGGCTGTTTTAGTGTTATTACTTGTATCTTTACGACATGACATACAACTAAAAACAGAAACATCGAGATTTCATCAAAAATTGAGACAAATCCTTAAAACATAACTGAAATAAGCTTTGAACGTAACATTAAAGCTATAAAATGAAAGCCGAGCTCATTACTCAGGCATGGTTATGCAGATGACTTCCTCTTTCTGACTGAAGATAATAAATTATTCTATTTTAGAAAGCACTTCAGAACTCTCTGTTTTGATTAAACTAGGACCGACAAACGATTTTCATCCTTAGTAGGGTGAAAAACATACGTACGATAGAAATTAATAACCAAGCCATGAATCACACTGCACTTCAAAGGAATTGTTATTTTGTAACTATGGTGTACTCGCTAATTACTTGAAGCTACTAATGAGACTGGAGTAACAGAAGTTTACTAAATGACTGCCCCTATTCACAATACGGCGTGACCTGTGTCTGCACTACAAGCATTAGAATTCTCGCAGACAGAGCAGAAAAAACTGAACAAGTGTCTTCCTTCAAGTCAAACAATGCTGTCTGGTCTAAAAATACACTCTTAGAATTCTATGAAAATCATGATTTGTTTCTAACATTAAATACGACAACGTCTTCATACCGTCTACGATTGCATAAATTTTGATGAGGCTCTCTCTCTCTGTGTGTCTGATTCATCATCAACATCCGGCTAATTCCAGTTTGTGCAGTAATATCCAAGCATATTGTCCTATTTTGCCAATAACATCTCTATCAGCCAGCATCTCAGTCATCGAAACCGTATCATCTTTGTATCAGTGCACCGTATATACATACTTTGGTCTTCATATCCCTCCTGAGTCAGGAGGGACATGAAGACCAATATATATTATATGTCACCGGTCACACCGGTGTACACCGGTCGATTACAAGCGATTACAACGATTTTTTACGTGACATAAATTCAATTGCTTCATCCCCATACAAAACATCTTATTCACAGTGCAAATCACAATGCCGTGCACACGAGAAGAAACCGGGTACGTGTCCTATATCGGACACGCCGAAGTGGGAAGCGGCGTGTGTGGAGGCATGCAACTCCGACTCGCAATGTGACGGCACGCAACGGTGCTGCCGCCATGCTTGTGGGTCGACGTGCAGCGAGCCTGTCGATCTTTTGACTGTATCAGGTAAATCTAATTGCACTATCTATCTTTAATAATGTTATAAATGCGGAAGTAACTCTATCTGTCCGTCTGTTACCATTTCACTCCTAAACCACCGAACCGATCGTTATGGGACCTGCAGAAGTACGTATGTAGGTTACTTTTAATCTTGGATATTTGTATTAATGACGAAATACACTAGTTAGACGGACGACTTTAAAAAGGTGGCTGGGACTGACTGGATGCAGAAGGCGGAGGACACGGTGTTGTGGCGCAGCCTGGAAGAGGCTTATGTCGAGCAGTGGACTGCGATAGGCTGAGTTGATTGATTGATTAACGAAATACACGCAGATGAAGTCGTATAGGAATAATAAGAATAAATATAATAAGAATAGCTAATTTTCTTGTAAGAAGAAGATGGTTGAAGTGATATTGATCAGTAGCGATAATATTGAACTTAGGTGAGTGAGATATTTCGACAGCTGGATATATAGATACTGAATTACTGAAAAAAATACAATTTTTGTAGACAGTGTAGATGTAGATACAGGGTGGCAGGGACATCGTATAATATTCATTGTGAATATGGACAAAATGTAGCTTTGATATGCCTCCTACTTCGATTGAGCGGTCTTATATCAGCAAATAATCAACCATGGCTAAGAGACAAGATAACAAACGTCGAAATAACGAGTTGTTTCAGATAATAATTCTTCAACAATGCAAAATAGTAACAAGAGAAACTGAACTAATTCATTCAATCTCAATCTAACAAACTCAAGGCCTGAATCACTTTAGCACGTTTTCACGTAATCCTTGACAGCTCAATGGTTTCAAGTTAGATTTGTAGAATGAAACCAATCATTAATCATTCTAAATACCTCTAGATAAAACATGTTCCTCAAAACGCCACAAAAAACCATAACAAAGATGCATCAGTAGCCTAATTGCGTAACACACGATCAATCACAATTCGAATGATTTTGAAGGATATTGCTAATTCATTGCTCCATATGTTCGAAACAATTGTGTGCTCAACAACGTAAATAACGCAATGAATGTTGTTGAACTGTCAATTGAAAGCCATTTCTACTGTAGTGTGTTACACAATTACCCGGCAGGTTTTATTTTAACTATAATTATTATCCTCATTGTATGGGTTTGTTTCCGATGTAAGTTTTTTCTTGTTATGTATTAAAGGTAATATGACATTTCTGTATCGATTCATGATGGAATAAATAATAGGTTTTTACTTTGAAATGTTGATGGAAAACACATGGAAGCAAAAGTGTCATCACTGCGAGGATCGCCCAGAGGACACGGTGGAGCATACGGTGGAGGTCTGCCCCGCTTGGGCAGAGCACCGCCGTGTCCTCGTAGAGGCGATCGGCAGCGGCGGCGACCTCTCGCGCCCGGCCCTGGTGCAAGCCATGGTCCGGGGCGAGAGGGAGTGGGAGGCGGTCACCTCCTTCTGCGAAGCAGTCATGCTAGCGAAGGAGGTGGCGGGATGGGCGAGGGAAAGATCCTCACGCCTCAGCCGCCGAGGGAGACGCTCCGGGCGTCGGGAGCCGCGTGACGACTCCCGGCCACCGTAGGCGCGGGCCTGCGGGCGGAGAGCAATGGGTAGCTCTCCGTCCGATCAGGACCAGGCCCGTGCCGGACGGCGTGTATGTGTTCCACGCGCGCCTCAAAGAGATGTCAGCGTAGTTGACGGGGCCCGACAGGGCCGAAGCCTGCCGGGGTAGCGGGATTGTCCGAAAGGGTTACCGCTGCCCTGGTACGTAAAGGGCTAAGGAAGGAACACGGGTGGGTTTTAGTCAGTAAGAGTCTGACACTCCCTTCTGCTCCACCCAGAGCGGGAGGAGTCATTTGATGATTTCCCATCCACAAAAAAAAAAAAAAAAAAAAGGTCTACTGTCAGTATCGATACAAGTCTCATATACGTTAAACGAGACACGTATATGTACTAGAACCGACCATTGAGGAGGTTCTTATGCGGCTACATTGTCCCTATAACGCGAACTACACTTTACGTGCTTTCTCTCGCAAACCGCTCGACGTCTCGCTGTACAACAGGGAGCACCAATTGTTAGTCGCGTTATCGCGACAATGTAGCCGTAACATTACTTAGGCGCATCACACACTACAACGCGCCACGCAACGGGGCGCGGGAATCGGAGGCCAATTCCACGCGTGAAAGCGCGTTTTTGTTGAATTTGTATGTAAAAAATCACGCGCGGGGGCGCGTTATCTGCGTCCCGTCGCGTGGCGCGTTGTAGTGGGTGTTGCGCCTTAGTTATTGTTTTCCAATAATCCATTAGCATTTACTAAATGAAAGATTCAAAAATACCTTGCAAACTTTTTCATTTCCCAGGTCTCCCAGCCCTACCATCGATTGAAGAGCCAAAAGAAAGAAAACGTTCAGTAGTGATAAGATGGTCTGATGGGGTGGGAGACGCAGCAAGAGCGGTTCCTGGTCCAGTCTTCTACGTGTTAGAGGAGCAACACCATCTGGGACCGAAGTATGAGGAAATGAGATTAGGAGACTGGAATTTACTATTGAGGACGAATAAGTAAGTACAGAAGAAGATCTTTTCACTTTTACTTCAGTTACACTGACGATATCTAGTAGTTTCTTGGCAATAAAATCAAGTGTTGTGTCACAATTTACAATCCATCGATAAGCAGGAATGCATCGCTCAAAGAAGAGCGATGCATTCCTGATAAAAAATTATGTAGGTACGGTCACCAAAGCAGATAAGTAAACAAGGTCGTCGGATAGTTGAAGTTTAATAAGAAACCGTTGGATGTTTTCGAATAAAATAAAATAAAAAATATATTAAACAAATTTTTTATCAACAAATTTTTTTTTTCGAAAACGTCCGTTGTTTCTTAGTAAACTTCGACTATCTCTGACTATCCCGGTTACTTATCTCTTTAGGTGACTGCTACCTTCAAACAATCGCACAATGGACTGGCTAGAAGATTAATCACTACTTTTAACGTTGTCAAAGCCAGTCAGGCAAAAGCGAACAAAAAAGTATCGCAAAAGTAAATATTATAGCATTTTCCAAGATATCTACAAAATTCTCTAAATTTTTTCCCAACCATTATGTATGTAGGTATTATGTTGGAAGGAAGAATTGGCGTTACGGTGGAATTAGGTATCCATTTCATTGTTATCACGTAACGCTAGCACGAAGTAGAAAGAGTTCTCTATTATGCATGTACAGAATAAAGTTTATCGCACCAAGTCACAGTATATTAAAATTTGAACGAAAATCTTACGTTCACGTAACGATTTATTATTAAAGTGTAACAGTTGAATAAATAATACCAATTCTGCTATAAAAATGTTACACACTAAAGTTTTTTGTATCGGCCCAATTACTACCTTCGTTCAACTGTGACTTGCTGTAAATACACATACACATAAAAATTTACGACACTAGATTCCATATCCGACTTTCTGAAAAAAAAAAAAAAACTAAACAACAGTGGATGGAACATAAAGTCAAAGTCAAAGTCAAATCATTTATTTCAAACAGGCACATATAAGGCACTTTTGAACGTCAAAACTATAATTGATTTTAGTCGCCATAAGTCAGCATAGACATCACATGACCAGAGGGCTGTCTCGTTCTCTGGTCAAAGAATTAGTATTGCCATTCAACGTGGCAATGCTGCCAGTCTTCTGGGCACGTTTCCGGATGTCAGCGATGCGGACGAGTACTTCGACGCATAAATGACCAAGAAACAAAAAGTTGTTCTGTATATTTACTTAGTTCCTCATTTAATTTAGTACCCAGTGTAAATAGTTAGTTGCGTTATATATAAACATGTTAATGTTTATGATATGTAGTTATCATACGAATTATTGACTTGATAGTCGATTTTGGGTTCGGTATCCAACGTTACCAGCACCCTAATTGCGTAACACACGATCAAACTCAATCTGAATCATTTTGAAGGATATTGCTAATCCATTGCTTCGTATGTTCGAAAAATATGTCTGCTCAACAACGTAAATAACGCAATGAATGTAGTTGAGCTGTCCAAATGAAACCCATTGCTATTGTGTGTTACGCAATTACCCCCTCCCCGCAGATGCGACAGAATATCAATATATTCCATAAAGCAAGATATGGGTCTTCACAATCCACGTACCAGTAGGTACCAATTTAATGGAAAATAAGTACCTATGCTAATTACAACAGCTATCATTATGGTCCAAAGTGCGCTAACTAGAGCAATTTTCCACCCTTACCTCATCAGCAAAATTATAGCAAGCGAACAACTCTGAAGTGAAAACGTTTATAATTTTACAACGACTTACGAGCATTTACTCGGTTCTCACGAGATGACAGTAATAAATGTACCCTGTCTCTTTGTGAGCACATTTAGTACCGAAAAGACAAAAACTAGATTTAACATGTTAATTGCTCAACAAGGAACCGTTTGAAACAATTGTATTGTTTCAAACGGTTCCTTGTTGAGCAATTAATTAATTATTACAATTATTGTATAATGGAAAACATTTTCCATGGCTTTCTACTTTATAAAGAAGGCTTTGTCTTTTTAATGTTATGATGACAATCATTAAGTATAACAACATACAATCGATTAGTTTTATAATTATAATCATTGGACAATGGAGGCAACAGCTAACTACATTATTAATAACATTTGTAAATCTCTAAGAAACCATATCATAGAATATAATATTAATGGGTACTAAAATTACTTTTTCTCCAGACAGTTTTCTTTTCACACACACAAATATAATTTTTTATTGTGATAAACTACTTCTAACTTACTTTAAACATAGGACTTCATCTGTTCATCAAAATAATCGTCGTTTCAACTAATACAAGTTTTTCAACACATGCCTGTCCTCTTGTCCTAAATTTTATTTTATTTTTTAATTTATTTATTAATAACCAACTTATATTAACAGTTTGCAACACACATACAAGTTATTAGTCAATATTAGTAATTACACATGTCATACAATCATAAAATTAAGTTAAATCACATAATAAAATGGACAAATTTTGATGAAAATAAATTAAATGAATCAAAATTGGTAAAAATTAGATAAAATAAGATTGAAATTGAAATCGATTTATTAATAACAAGAAACTGTTTTATTTAATTTAACTACTCCTAGGAGATTGTACTGGGTGTGGCAATGGTAAATAATCTATAATATAGGTACTACATACTACAAATAAATAAAATTGAAGACTCTGTTTGTAATGTCAAAATAACAGACTTTTACTAAATGCATATGAAAGAACGAAAACGAAACTTATAACAAAAAAAACAATAAAAAAACGGTCTGTATGTCTGTTTGTTCCGGCTAATCTCCGAAACGACTGGACCGATTTTAACGGCACTGGCAGATAGCTATTGTTATAAGTAAGGAGTAAGGGCTACTTTTATTTTAGAAAAATAATTTGTTCCGAAAAGTACCTCAGTTACTTATACCTTCACAGTTTGTAAAAAAATTGTATTAAAATCAATTCAATCAATCAATAAAAAAATTAAAATAAAAAAAAAATATTAGAAAAAAAGAAAGAAAAAGTATTTATTGCGACTCGTACAGGAAGATCATAAACTAAACACAGTCAAAAACGGTAGTATTAGTAGTAGAGACCATACATTTCTATGGTAGAGACACATCGGACACAGCCTGCACTCATTATACATCGTTAAATTTTGATCGTTTTAATCCTTAAAAGGGGTCATTGTACTCATCATTATGAACAACTTTTACTACGGGACCAAACGTGAAATCGTGAAAAAAAATTTGTTGATCCATACATTATGTCGAGTTATGCGAACATAAATCTATGGGCAAACTGATTTTTTTTTCACGATTTCAGGGTTCCATGACCCCTTTTAAGGATTAAAACGATCAAAATTTAACGGTGTATTTATTGCATTCCACAATGTAATCTTATGTGATAGGTTCGCACAAAAGCTCCGTCGCTAATATGAAGAACAAAAATACAATTTCAATTTACAGAACCAAGGTATCTCTTCGCAACGCTCTGAAACCGGGTCGCTGGTACCGGTTTCGGGTAGCTGCCGTCAGTTCTTCCGGCACGCGAGGGTTTTCAGCGGCTAGTCCGGCTTTCACACCCCGCCGAGGACCTCGTCCCCCACCGTCTCCGAAGAAACTTAGAGTTCGACCTGTAAAGGAAAGTAATGGTAAGTGAAGTTTCTTCCATAATTTCATCCCTCAGCACCCTGATTGCGTAACACACAATCAATCACAATCCGAGTCATTTTCAAGGATATTGCTTCGCATCCATTGCTTCAAATGTTCGAAAAATTTGTCTACTCAACAAGATAAATAACACAATGAATGTTGTTGAACTGTCAAAATCAAAGCTATTCCTATTGTTAATATGTTATGCAATTACCCCGCAGAATTTATGGCAGGCAGGTACAGTTGATTAGTCAAGGGTAGGTATGAAGTTTTTAGTCGCAGGTAGGTACCTAGGTAAACAGCTGCACGGAGGGATCTTGGTATGTAAAGAACCCATCCACAGACCAACCGCGGCAAGCATAGCTTTACCTGATCGATCGGCCCGTGTGGCTGTTATTACTTAGCCACAAGCCCCTCGGCAGGTTAATATAACTGTAGGTTTTAAATTCTTAGTGATTTTGAGGATGATTTATATATTTTTAAATTACGGAATCGATATCTCACTACCCATCCTCATCTGCGTAGCCTTTTCCCAACTATGTTGGGGTCGGTTTCCAGTCTAACCGGATGCAGCTGACCTCCACAACTCAGTTATTGGGTAGTACGATACCCCTTGGTAAGACTGGTTGTCAGACTTTCCGGCTTCTGACGACCCGTAACGACTGTCAAAGATCCACGAATGACAGCCGGGACCAGCGGCTTAATGTTCTTTCCGAGGCACAGACGGATCTTGGTATGTAAAGATGATCACCCATCCACGGACCAACCGCGGCAACCGTAGCTTAACCTGATCGATCGAACCGTGCGGCTGTTATTTCTTAGCCACAACCCCGCAGGTACCTAGGTATACCTTACAAAACATTTGTTTATATTGCATGTATGTACAGAGGCAGCCCTAGAGAGATAAGATGGATTGTGTGGAAATGCTAAGGAAGGAAGTCCATACTACAGAACGTCAGTACTATCTATTCTGTGCTACCGAGATGACGGCAAATATATAGAACGGAAACCAAAGACGCACTGTGTACACCTAGAATAAATAGGGATATGGGTAGTGGGGTACTTATTGTATTACCCAGTAACTGGGTTATGGAGGTCAGATAGGCAGTCGCTTCATGTAAAATACTAGTATTCAGCTGCATCCGGTTAGACTGGAAGCTGACCCCAAAATAGTTGGGAAAAGGCTAGGCAGATGAGGATGGGTAGTGAGATATCGATTCCGTAATTTAAAAATATATAAATCATCCTCAAAATCACTTTAAGAATTTAAAACCTACAGTTATACTAACCTGCCGAGGGGCTTGTGGCTAAGTAATAACAGCCGCACGGGCCGATCGATCAGGTAAAGCTATGCTTGCCGCGGTTGGTCCGTGGATGGGTTCTTTACATACCAAGACCCCTCCGTGCCTTGGAAAGCTCGTTAAACCAGTCGTTACGGGTCGTCTGAAGCCCGAAAGTCTGACAACCAGTCTTACCAAGGGGTTTCTTATTACCCAGTAACTGGGTTGTGGAGAACAGATAGACAACAGTCGCTCCATGTAAAATACTGGTACTCAACTCCATCCGGTTAGACTGGAAGCCGATCCCAACAGATTTGGGAAAAGGCTAGGCAGATGTACTTAGTTATATGTACCTACGTACAGTCAACAGCAAAAGCAGATGATCAAAATCAGAAATTAAATACTAATGAACAGAGTTCGCGTCAGAACTGTGTGGCTGTACTAGTAGTAAATGTTTGGTATAATTTACAATCACATACTTTTGTATCACTTCGACGCCACACAGTTCTGACGCGAACTCCGTTCATTAGTATTGAATTTCTGATTTTGATCATCTACTTTTGCTGTTGACTGTACCTACCGAATTTAAAAAACATGTACGCTCCCAGCATGGATACCTACATGTTTTTAAAATTTGGTTATACTGACGTGACCCCAGACTATTGACATTTTAAATAAAGGACTCCCTTCGCAAGAATGGATATTTAATAGACCGGAACAATGCACTCGCCGATTGATCCTAATTATGGTCCCCGTTGCTTACGTCAAATCCTTGACGTAGCACCGGTCGAGTCTTTTCTGGGGGTCCACTCCGAAGTAGTATCGGCCGAATGTTCGGCCATTTTCTGCTACGAAGTTACTATTTGGTTCGGTCGGTTCCGATCCTACACTCTTTCGAATATTGACTATGGTCCCGACCAAACTGAGCCGATCCAAACTTTTTTCGCATTTTTCAATAATATTCGGTTCGGCCATGTGTCGGTCCGATCCGAACATTCGCACTTTGCACTTCGGAGTAGACCCCCTGATCTAAAGCCTGATTTAGGTACACAGATCGATGTGACATGCAATAAGTTAAAGCAACAGTAAAAGTTGCACCGTCTAAACAGTGGGTAATTCCGTAACACACTAACAGTAGGAATGTCTTTCATTTTGACAGTTCAACAATATTCATTGCGTTATTTACGTTGTTGAGCAGACTAATTTCTCGAACATATAAAGTAATGGATTAGCAATATCCTTCAAAATGATTAAGATTGTTGTTGTTATTATGTTACGCAATGGTGCAGTAATTGTTGCTTCAATTATATATAAGTTGCATCGTTTTTTAGGCCTTACACCTTATTGAATTAAGAATTTGAGATAATTTTCAAGTTATGGAACAACTAACTGAATGTTATACAAACAAAGATCAAATTCCATTGCAACCAAAAACTTATTAGGACCTTTTTGTTACAAATGGTCACTCAAAACTCAACTTAGAATACATTTGACTAAAGTATATAAGTAACTGAGGGGCAATTCCCGTAATTTGAAGAACGTTCACAGTCAGAGGGGCTATTCTCGTAATTTTAAGAACGTTTAAAGTCTGATCTCAGTCTCAATCTGTCAAAAACACCTTTAATTTCCCAACATTTTGACAAGTTTTTGACATTTGTTTGTCGCCGAGATATGATTGCGACATTACGAGAATGGGCCTTCAGATCTCAGTCTCGATCTATCAAAAATACCGCCTAATTGCCCTACATTTTTGACAAATTTTTGACATTGATTGTCGCTGAGATGAGATTTCGACTAGATTCTGAACGTTTTTAATTACGGGAATTGGTCTACTGATAAAATGGCGATGGAATGTAAATTATCTGATATTATTAACACTGCAATAAAAAATAAAAATTATCATTTAGCAATGGATTTTATTACGACGAAATCTGCTTCATTTGTTTCTTTCGAACGCAATAGATCTTCGATTGTTTCAGGCACTGTCACAGTGAGACTAGAATGGAAGGAGCCGCATTCAGACTTGCCAGTGATGAGATACAAAGTGTTTTGGAGTAGGCGTGTCAAAGGCCTCGGAGGGGAACTGGATTCTGTGCTCGTCAACCATCAAACGGTTCCCAAGGTACCGTACCGTTTTGACGGGGCCCGACAGGGCCGAAGCCTGCCGGGGTAGCGGGATCGTCCGAAAGGGTTACCGCTGCCCTTGAACATAAAGGGCTAAGGAAGGAACACGGGTGGGTTTTAGTCAGTAAGAGTCTGACACTCCCTTCTGCTCCACCCAGAGCGGGAGGGGTCACTTGATGATTTCCCATCCTCAAAAAAAAAAAAAAAAAGGTACCGTACCGAATTTTAGTGCTTAAAATTCTTCTTTCCCTATAAACTCTACTTAAACTTACTTTCACTGATGACTCGTTATAAGGTATACACGGCTACTTATCAAGCTATACATGTCCAGTTTTAGCTAACCTCGCATTGTATAGGCTTATCGTACAATGAGAGGTCAGCATATACTGGAAATGTACACCTTGATCTTGTCGTGTACTCATATTATTTATGCTTTTCAAAAACATTTAATTTTTTACAGGCTCAAAACTTCATCGAAATAAAGGACTTGCAACCAAACTCGATGTATTTCCTGCAAGTGCAAACGATTAGTCAATTCGGTCTGGGGAAACTTCGCAGTGATAAAGCGTCCATTTTCTATAATACTACGAGTACAGCAAGAACTGGTAACTAAAACATATCTTTCCCTCCCCTGGTGCGGCCAAAATGAAAAAAAAAAACAATCCTATCCTACTTCCTACTAATATTATAAACGCGAAAGTTTGTAAGGATGGATGGATGTTTGTTACTCTTTCACGCAAAAACTACTGAACGGATTTGGATTGAATTTGATACAGATAGTTTATAACAGGATTGACACATAGGATACTTTTTTATACCGATATTCCCACGGGATTGGAACTTATGTTGCTGAAACCGCGGGGCGCAGATAGTCGTAACATAACAAAACAAGGGGCCTACTCCGAAGTGCAAAGTACGAATGTTCGGATCGGACCGACACCTGGCCGAACCGAACATTATTGAAAAATGCGAAAAAAGTTCGGATCGGCTCAGTTGGGTCGGGACCATAGTCAATATTCGAAAGAGTGTAGGACTGTAGGATCCGAACCGACCGAACTAAATAGTAATTTCGTAGCAGGAAACGGCCGAACATTCGGCCGATACTACTTCGGAGTAGACCCCCAGCACACCTGTTATCCCAAAGGTAACCCTTTGGGATTACAGGTGAATTCTTCTTCATTCTTGTACACCGTCGTTTCGCGAGTTATGTTTAAGTCCCAAGGAGCGGGCCTATAGCCATTAACCAGGCACAAATTCAGTCTCCGCGGGTTTCTACTGAGAAATTCCTGGTAAGAAACCTAATTACACTTTGCCCGGCCTGGGAATTGAATCCAGGACCTCACGCTCAATAGTAGCACTTGCGACCACTAGCCAAACAAGGAAGTCAAAATTAACAAAAAAAAAATCGTCCTGGTTGATAACTAGGTAGGTACATAAAAATCATGACGTAGTGTGACCAAACGGAAAATACTGAATAGATGTTGAACCCCTGATGAGTTACTCGAGCAACTCAAAACACGAGGAAATTTTAACAATTAACTGTTCTATAGAAACATCCCTCTAAGGAGGTCGTTCTGTCTGCAATTCCATTCTACTTAATGTCAATCAGATTGTTAGGCCGTCGTACCTATCGAGTTCTCGCTAATATTCCCATGACAAATTCATAGAAAACCAACACTCAAAATGTCTAGATGCTAGTCTAGCCAATGTTCCTGGAGGTACTAGCTTACCTCCAGGAAAGTTGACTAGACTTAAAAATTCAACCTGATTCGTGGAACATGGCAGCAGCGACCTAGTTCTGTGCTCCAATATACATTACTCGTATAGTAGGTAACGAAGTGCTGTACCGGCGCGCCATCTAAATAATTTAGGCAGTCATTCCGCCGCCGAATTACAAATTGAAGAGGTTTAGATGGAGAACGTAGCTATCGTACAAACCAACGACTAGTTAAACTCCGGTTTTCATGTTGACAGTTCAACATCATTCATTGCGTTATTTACGTTGTTGAGCAGAAAAAAATTCGAACTTACAAAGCAATGGATTAGCAATATCCTTCAAAATTATTCAGATTCAGATTGATTTAAAATGGGTTACGCAATACCCTGTTGGTCGTTTTACCGAATCCGGAGCAGAGCCGACAACGGTCATAAGAATATTTTCTAAGTCTCTTGTGTAAAGACGAATGAGAGGTCAATTGGGAGTGGCTGAGAATCAAGCTCAATGGCGTGCTATTGGAGAGCTATATATCCAGCAGTGGACTGCCAGTTCTGTTAAGATTATGACAATGATGATGTTGTGTTATAAAAGGAAGAAAGACCTTCAAATGTAAAAGGACAAATTAGAGTATCTTGCGAAACATCACAAATGTGATGGTTATCGATGTCATGTTGATGTTAAACAAAGCTTTTCTAAACTCATATTTCTTTTCAACTAATTATACTAACTAGAAGTAACCGTTGGCCTCTTAATCATGTGTGATATACCTACTTGAAATTATGAGTTCGGAAAATCTTTTTTGTTTGTTTTACGAGTATTGTCGTTACAGATAGGGGCAGGAGAGTGATGATTTTATTGATGACCCATCAAGTGAAGTTCCGCTAGCTAATTTAATTTGATGTTGTAATAATCCTATCCTACTAATATTATAAACGTGAAAGTTTGTATGGATGGATGGATGGATATTTCTTATCCTTTCACGCAAAAACTACTGAACGGATTTGAATGAAATTTGGCACACAGATGGTTTATAACCAGGATTAACTTAGAGGATACTTTTTATCCCGATATTCCCGATATTCCTCGGGATCGAAAGCTATGTGGGAAACCGCGGGGCGCAGCTAGTCAAAGATAGATTAGACCTATTTCATGTTAGGAACCTTGTAGATTGATCACTGTAACCTGTTCCCTTATTTCCTTTTTCCTTCTTATTGATTAAAATGGATATTATTAGACCTTCCAAACTTTTCAATACATTTCAGACCCCGCACCAGAACCACTCCAAAGGCGTGAAAGTAAAAAGATCAGAGGTCTCAGCCTGCACAAAATTGTATGGTACAACCACAAGTTAAAAGCCAGAATCGCTTGGCAGCCTCTTCCTAACGTTTACGAGCAACTCGGAAGGTATGTTTTTTTATTATCATATTAATAATTGCTTTTTGTATTATTGGGTACTGATATCGAGACAGGTACCTATTTATGGAGATACTATCTGGAGTTACAATCCAAATTGGTGCTACTCACCTACCTACTATGCTAATATCCAAGCGTGTTTAGTCCAGTACCTACTATAATATCACATCCGTTTCACCTGTTCATATTTTTTTACAAAAAATCCTATCTAAGTTGGATTCCAATAAGAACTACATAGTTCTAAGGTTCTAACCTATTTGCAGGTCTATAATTGGCATTTAGAAAAAGAGAAATAGGTAAAACCATTACTTTCTCATCTCGAATTTATTACTTTGCAGATACTACGTCCACTGGAAAGCGACTAAATGTAACAACCCCAGAAAACTACGCAAAGAAGGCCTAACCGCTACTACCGAGGTAATATTAGTGTGTCAATGAAACCTAAAAAATAATTAATTCAAGCGAAACACCCTAAACTGTGTTATTTTCTGAGTTTACGTTTACGCGCATTTGTAACATTATTTTAAAATTATGAATAGTATGAAGTTAGACGCAAGCAAAAAGTGCGGTAAAATTTAGTGTTGCCATACGTAACGGCTGAACGTTCTTAGTAAAAAAGAGATTATAATTTATTTTTATTTTTTTTGTTTACAGCAAACTACGTTTGAACTTTATGAGTTGGATTATCAATGCAGTTATAAGGTGAATGTTAATTCATTGCCACGAGTAAAAACACCAGATTCAGAACTTACTTTGAATATTCCAGGCTGTGAATATTTTAAACGAAAAGTTAATACTACTACGATAAACTGTGACGCCTGATTAAAACATTATTGTAAGTAGAAGTACTAACTGAAAATAAATATTTGTGTTGAATCTATAATAAAATTAAAAAACGTCACATTAGTAATAAGAAATCTCGTGAAATGTTTTCCTAAACATAATTTTAGTTATGTATTATTACATGGACATTCAGAAGTTCTTTAAGTGTATAGTATTGTAAGTAAAAATATATTAGCAAGTAGAAAATACCTACATATGTAAAAAAGACATTCAATGTTTTTTGGAATAAAAATTAAAATGTTAAAGAGTGATATGGATGATTAAATACAAGATTATGATATTTTATTACAGATATTGTACCTAAGTAATAAAATTATTACCTCCGAAAGGTTTTATTTTTTTTTGTGTGTTTTTTCTTTTACAATAAACAGATAATGGGCATCTAACCATAGGGTCTACTCCGAAGTAGTATTGGCCGAATGTTCGACCGTTTCCTGCTATGAAGTTACTATTTGGTTCGGTCGGTTCCGATCCTACACTCCTACACTCTTTCGAATATTGACTATGGTCCCGACCCAACTGAACCGATCCGAACTTTTTTCGCATTTTTCACTAATATTCGGTTCGGCCATGTATCGGTCCGATCCGAACATTCGCACTTTGCACTTCGGAGTAGGCCCCCAGGATACACTGATATCATAATCCAGGGTTTTTCAACGTGTGGTTCGCGACCCCCTAGGGGGTCGCCAAGCCTCTTTAATGGCGCCGCCGTTTCTCTAGAATTATAGGAGGTGCCAAATGAAATCAAACATATCAAAGCTTCAGTGGTTGATTGTGGGAATTCTATTTTTCTATTTATCCAAAAGGTACCCAAGGTGACAAACTTGAATTCCAAGTTAGGAGCAGCGGAGGGAAGGGGGTCGCGAAATATTTTCCGTATTAAGGGGGCAGCGCCATGAAAAAGGTTGAAAAACACTTTCTTATTCTATTCAAAGCTCAAGCTCAAGTTCGAAGTATGAATCACTGTAGGTTAACACATATTTGCCTAGTCTACATAATAGGCAAATTGACAAAAACACAACGCTAATTATTTCACTTCTGTAAGATAGTAAAATGCACACAAACTACTCGTAGAAATCAGTTAGGTATACAAAATCTCTGAATCAGACGAAACGTGATCATTGTCATATACAAATCAGTCCTGGCTAATAAAGAGGACATAAAGTGTAAGTACCTACATAATATCCGAGTGCATTCGAAAAAGGATTGCTAAGAAAAGAACTTAAACGGGAATAACACACTACTTTTTCTAGTTAGGCTGGACTAGAAACACGTACTCTATCCATAGTAATAAGCTATTCTTATACAGGGAATCCCTTACTACTACTCTTAAGCCGGAATGTACCTTTATATTCTGCTGCCACTGTCAGTGACAAACCAGGTAAATGGAACATGGCGAGTTTCATAGAATTGACAGATAATCTCATTCGTTATATCTGCTCACCCACAATTCTGTTATTCGTCTGTCTGTTGGAGCATTTACCTCTCCTACATAATTAAAAATGCACAAACGACCCTCATGCATGTCAGCTGGTATAATTATTTTAAAATTATTAAAGATTTTTATTTTTTTGTTCTGGCAACATTTTTTCTCCCGCAATTCGCCACTAGTTACTTACTTCAGTCAGGACATTTGCAACCCTCAGAATGTCAAAAGTAAATAAAAAGAATATTTTGTGAAATAAATTAGATTTATTACAATAATTACACTTTTTGGTAATATTTACTGACCTGCACCTATTGTGTTTCACTTACTGTCTTTCACACCGTTAGTGTTTTTCAATTGTGCCGTTTACAAGTCTTATTGGAAAATTTCGCGAATGAGATCATTTTACTGTGTAAAATGAACATTTTACGTCTGCGCTCAGATATTAATATCCTACTACAGTTTCAAGTACAAGACTGCCTACTGAAATATCATTGGGTGTTCATTTAATATTTAGTGTTTCCATATAACGTGCGATAGTCTGAGGGCGTAACCACGGCTCAGGCGGGTTGAAGGCTGTGTTTAAAATGACATTTTCTAATATTTTCTGAAACGTAGCTAACTGTGTTTGTGTGAAAAATGGCTGAGGACGAAGTGCTTTTCGACGATGTGTACGAGTTGTACGAGGTTATTGGCAAGTAAGTAAATATTGCATATAACTACGTGTGTAAGGGAACTCGTTTGATGTGCATTCGCGCTCGCTCTGTAATCGTCTATTTTCCGCCTCAGGTGTACTTGACCTGGGAAACTGGGAACTTTTCCTGCGTAGAACAAACTTTGTAGAACTCAAACACAAAATTACATTTTCCATTTGAATGTTTTTTTCTGGTTGTTATCAGAATGCAATAGGTATCTATCAAAAAACAGATTTCATTCTAATTGGAGTCATTCATATTTTCAGAAAATAAAATTATAAAAAGTCACATGTCAATTTTGTTTACTTCTGAAGGTATTAATTAATTTCAATTCTAAGACAAAAATTATCAGAAACACTAGATCAAGAAACATTCCTCCTTATGAACACTAGCAAAAGTGCTGCACACACGTTGGAAATTTTTTCTGATCTGATTTTATCTGACCCATCAACTGTAAAGTTCTAAGGAGTTGTTGAATCTTAGCCAAGTTTCAATTGCTCTTTATCATTCCAAAGCACATATTTTTTTCTATTCCAATGAAAAAGAGCCCTCATAATAAGCTATTTTACAATGGATCATAATTCCAAGAAAATAGACAGCTGCAAGGTATGTCAGAAGACCAATTCCTGTAATTAAAAACATATACCCCTTTATTCATAAACATTGCTTATAGTTAGGTAGTGATTAGCAACTGTTTAGCCATACATTTGTTATGTTTGAATGTAATTTTACTTTAATCATCATATATAAATAAACCCCTTGAAATCTAGTCGTAATCACATCTCAGCAACTCAAACTCAATAGATTTACCTAGTATTTTTGACAGACTGAGACTGAGTTAAGACTGATCATTCTTTAAATTACTAGAGTTGCCTCTCTCTTCATGTTACATATTCACTCATTTCATTTACAATGCAATATTACCAAATAATCATAGTCAGTTGCACTAATTAGATTGTAAATTGGCCTAAATTCATATCTCATTCATGAGAGAACTAATGAATATTAATGTTGATACATACTGGAAAGTGATACCCAACTAGTTTATTGAATTCTTCGACTACTATCTATAATTTTAGTGCCCGAATTTCTACCGGTGATATGTCATGAATATAAAAAAAGGGAATTTTATTTTCTTGGAGATGTTGATAAATTGACTTATTCGTTGATAATATTGTTGTAAGTGGTTTGCACTTAAAAGCTGATGTAGAATATGGTTAAACATTCAACTACTTGTTTCAAGAACAAGCCAGGACTTAAAAATGTAAAAACATAAAAAAACTGACTGACTGTAGTGTACATATTTAAATTACATCGGTGTTTTAAATTACAATTCTGAACAGGAAAACTATCAATGTTCTTGTAGGCACTTTATGATCAATTGTTTGCATACTTTGCATGAACTCAAAATGTATATTCTTATGCCTTAGTGAGAGCTGTGAAGAAGGCATTTTATTCATTAAAACATTTTTTTTTTAAATTAGGCTTATTAATGAGAAACGTAGTGTGGACACGTTAGTTTCTGATATTGAAAGCACATCTACGTGAATTTCTTACTGTTACTGACTTTATTTAGTTGCAGTGTTATATCAAGTAGAAGGATACAGTGGAACTTTATCAACTGTACTTCTACTTCCTATAACACTTGAACTTTATCCACTGTACTTCTACTTCCTATAACACTGGAACTCTTAGCAAATCTCAAAAACAAGCAACTATTTGTCAAGGAAATAGTGTGGCATAATAATGAATTGTTTCTAAACTTTGATTTTAATTTGCTAGAGCAAAATGACAGCTGCAATCAACCTTTTTTTTGTCAACATGACATTATTTAAGATATATTACCTGTATCAGGGTTTAATATACGACAATTTGTTTCATTCAAGGGGACCATTCAGCCTGGTCCGCCGCTGTGCGCACCGGCAGACTGGCCAGACGTTTGCTGTGAAGATTGTGGATGTGGCCCGATTCACTGCCAGCCCCGGACTTAGTACTGCAGGTAACATTATTGTTCTGTGTTTTATTTGTTTTCACTAATATTATATATAAAATGTAGAATATTGAAGTGGGGATTTTTTGTTACCAAGATAATAATAATAAAATTTAACTGTCCCTTCATTGGAGGAGTGAGTAAAATGTGTATGGTAAAGGCAATAGCGTCAGGGTAGCCCGCGAAATTCAAGTTTTCTTGCAAAAAACGCAACCCCTTTATGTTTGCATCCTGGGTTTGATTGTTGATTCGTAAGTTGAGTGTAGTGTGAGGAAATCATTCAAACAGAAATAGTCTGTATATATTCTGATCTTGGTCTGTGAATATTGTGATGGATAAACTAGAGGCAATTTTATTATAATTTCTAGATAAATAACACTCAACTGTTATTTAAAAATAAAAAATAAATTGGTCCATACATTTTGATTTCAATGCTAGGAGGTCTAAAATCATGTACTGAATCCATGGTAACAGGTTGCGCGTCGACGTCCCTGCCACCCTGTATACTAACACTGTTTATCAATAAAATGATTGGATTGTGCTTTCAGATTTAAAACGTGAAGCTACAATATGCCACATGCTGAAACACCCTCATATTGTGGAGCTGTTGGAGACATACAGCTCCGAAGGAATGCTTTACATGGTGTTTGAATAGTAAGTTTATTTTTCAATACTATCAATAACATCACACCTGTGTTCCTGGAATGGTTTGGCAGAGGTGTACCTAGTGAATCGCATATCACCTGTATTTTTGTTCACCGAGGGGGGGCAAGCCTGTTACCACCAACCGGGTACAACTCAACTCAAGGTATTTATTTCAATTAAACCAATTACAGGCACTTTTGAATTGTCAAGGGGTCGGTCCGTCAGAAAAATGAAGCTAGTAGCCCATTTCAAAGCGTAGTAGGTACCTATGGAGAAGAACGGGCAAGAAACTCCATGGACACTCTTTTAAATCAAAATAATATGTTTCCAAATCCAGACTCAGGGCTGCTACTGTACAACTCCAGATGGAAAGACCTAATAACATGCCTGACCTAGGAATCAAACTCAGGACTTTTGGGAAAAACAGATGTTGTTATGCAATGTTCTTATTGATTTTTATTTATTTATCCTCACACTGGAACGCCATACGGTAATTACACCAACGGAGCAAAAAATCACTTCATGTGCTGCTTGTTTATTTGATATATTAGTTAGTAGTTATTGTTTTCATAAATAGCCTTTGAATAATCTATAGCTATACTATGAATGTTTGTTGCAGTTCAAATGCCCCTAAAACATGTACAGGGAAGCTGGGACGTTGACGCGCAAACTGTAGCCATGAATTCAGCACATGATTCTGGATCACCTATCGTTGAAATTGTTCGTCGGTTCAGAATCATGTACTTAATCCATGGTTAGAGTTGGCGCGTCGATTTCCCTGCCACTCTGTATAAAAAAGTCATGTAAACTCACATAACATGTTACATGACAATTCTTATCTTTTGTTGATTTGTCGTTGGCGATGTGCAAACATGAATATTTTTAACGACCTTTGGGAAGTTTTGCCTGTATTATGTTATGTCAAGTAAATTTTAAAATAGACTAACCGGATTCTGTAATATTTTCAGTATGGATGGATCTGATCTCTGCTTCGAGGTAGTCCGAAGAGCCACTTCTGGATTTGTCTACAGTGAAGCTGTTGCATGGTGAGTTGTTTTATTATTTCATGAATGAATGCCGTTGTATGTTCCGTACATACTTTTCCTGTCATGATAGCGAGACGCGCGGAGCTTGCATCACACACACGTGACGCCTGACAGGAGAAAGGCCTTAAAATGTGGTTGCCAAGGACAACATCATCACTAGCGGTTGCAATTAGCTTACGAACTGCAAACTGCAATGTTATACGTTACGGTCGCGAATCATATTTTTATCAACATAAAAATCGTAGGAAAATTTAAATTTCATATTATATTGCATATAGTATTCTTCTTCCTATTTCCAGCCACTACATGCGTCAGATTCTGGAAGCTCTGCGCTACTGCCACGAGAATGACATCGTGCATCGTGACGTCAGACCGCAGTGCGTGCTGCTGGCCGGGCACGAGAACTGCGCGCCCGTCAAGCTCGGAGGGTTCGGCGTGGCTGCGCAGCTGCCCGCGCCGGTCGCCAATCGAGTCCCGCCTGGTAAGCAAATGCATTATTTTAAACTTTTTCTTAGCTGAGAATCATGCTGCATTGATGCAAGTGTTGTGTCGAGTTTTAAAATGGGTTGGAGTCGCTAAAAGTAACGAGAGGCACGTATTCCTTCCTCTTGTCAACAGACTGCTGCATTATTCTGACATTCCCCATTGACATTCAGACCCAGAGGCCGTACGTAGTTACAGACGCCAGCACACCAAGCTACTACAATCTGTGATTGTTTTTAAATAGATTTTCAACTTTATCGCTAAAGCATTAAATTGAAAGTTGATTGGGAAAATTTGACAGTTTCGGGTAGCTTGATGTGCTATTACTTACGTTACGTAGTACTAATGCCATCATGATTCCAGTGCGAAAAAGGGATGGTGCTATCGGTCATGTATAGCTCCGTCTCTCTCTTACACTGGAATCATGATGGCATTCAACCGTCATAATACGGCACCAACATACAAAACAAAAAAAATGGGTTACTAATTAATAAAAATGGCCACACTTGTTATGGCGCTTACAATTTTATTAATAATTAAAACGCAACTTGAGCTTCTCCGATGCGGCGTGATGACTCAAATAAGACCTTAATTACTTTTAATCTAATTGCTAATAGACTATTTACTGCTGTAAAAATTATGGACATGATAGTTGCAAGTATGTGTTGTGATGTAGATAATAGCAGTACCTACTTGCAACCATTTCTGGTTCGTACCTATATAGCTCTAAAGTACAACCAACGAGACCAGATAACATATGTAAACAACCTGAAGGGTAATTCTCGTGATTTTAAGAACGTTCACAGTCTGATCTCAGTCTCAATCTGTCAAAAATACGTCTAATTTCCCTACATTTTGACAAGTTTTGACATTTGTTTGTCGCCGAGATGAGACTGCGACTAGATTTTGAACGTTTTTAATTACGAGAATTAGTCTTCTGACCTTGAGTGAGTTACATTATGATAGCGGGCGTTTATTATATCTTTCCTTATCTCTCGCACGCAATAATGAAGTCAGGAATGAACAAAAAGTGCAGACCAAATGTCCGCACTTTTTGTTAATTCCTGTTTGGATTGCGTTCGAAGTGATACGAATTTTATGGTTTCCGTATTTATTTAGTTTTTTTTGTTGTTATTTTTCCGTTATTTTTAATTTTTCTTTTAGTCTTTTACTGTTACGTGGAGTGGATTTAAATTATGGAATCAGAGCCTGGTAGCACATGAATTGATTATACAATAGATAGTTTTGTGATCAATACCACTGATTCGGACTCTTCTGACGAATCATCTTCGTCTCATACAGATGACGACGGTTAGAATAGGAAGTTTAAAATATGTATATAATTTCTTTAACAAATACAAATGTTACGAACCCCTGAAAGTTGCTTTACATTCTGTATCTCGTCTCGTTGGCCTTATTTTAAGTTAATTCATCTATAAGATTTGGCCAACATGCAATGTGATCAGTGCCACAGATCTCGAAATCAGATTCGCCAAATTATCTAATTATTTAGGACTAACACACGTCAAAGCAAAGCGACGATGTGACGTAAAGTATTTCAAAAATATACTGCCGATCACATTGTACAGACGCCAGCAGCTAAAGCTGCCCGAAACTCAAATTTTCCCAATCAACCTTGAACCTTAATGCTTCAGAGATAAAGTTGAAAATCTATTAAAGAATTTTGACAGATTGTAGTAGCTTGATGTGCTGGCAAGCTGGCATCTGTACAAAGTTTGTTTTATTAGCATTATTATTATTTATACATTCTTTACCTACCAAGTTGATGACAGTAGGTTGTATTATACAGAACTGGTGATGGACACTCGCCCGCTAATGGGTCCATTGGGCCAAGCGTATCTCAAATCTGACGAGTACGGTAAGACGAGGAGACCGTGCCCTAACTGCATGGAATATGTGTCTTTACCATCAGCACTGTGTCTTCATATCATCTCGGAATAGAAGGTTATAGGGTCAGACACAATGGGTGATAATAAGCTTATAAATTATATTACAGTATCTCTCGTGTTAATTGGGGAACAAAGTTGCGCAACATGGTTGCAGCTACATGTTTTTGTGTTGCGGAAACATGTTGCAGGGTTGCTGGCAACACGCTACTGTTCCGTATTCATGGTAAACCTAAGAATATCTTGTAACTTCAAATGTGGGAAATAATGTTGCGCGGTTGTTGCTCAAACTTGTTTGCGGTGTACGCCTACATTTTATTGAGCTACATCGAAGTATCTGTAAAGCCGTTTTAGAATAGAATTAAATAAATCTCCTCACGTGTCGTAAGACTCGTATGAAAGCCGTCTGTTGATATTATAAGATAGTGTTAACACGCGACAGTCTGCTCAGAAAAGCGTGCAGTGTCAATTCCATTTAATTTGAAACGGAATTTCTCCAAATTTTTCTTAGCATACAGCTAAGAAAAAATTCAATGCGTCAGGCATTCGGCAGAAAAAAAGTACTGCACGCGATTTTACTTTCAGTTAAAAACTAGAAAAACGGATTTCATCCATTAAAGTTGCGGGTATTTGAAATTGCAAGTAATTTATAAGTGTAATAAATGCCGAAATATTTTTTTTTGCATGTGCTACCCCTTATTTCGCATTTTAGGTAGTTAATTGCCAGGCAAATTAATACCAACCCAATTTGCCGTGTTACAGCAATTTCATACAAATGCCAAAAAATGATAGTTGTGATTTGAATATACCGACAATTTAAATTGGTAGTCAATTTGATGTTAAGCTACGTTGCCATCAAAGATTTTACGGGATAGCACATACGCAGATTACAGTATTTTTGTCTCACGAAGCGACACGCGCTTTACTTGTGCTAACGTAAGTGTACAAACACACTGGTTGTGTGCGTGAAGACGAGTAGCGTCAGCACATAAGACACACGCGCACGTACTTCCGGCTTCGCCTTAGTCTCAGACGGTATCAAGAGCTCCTGCGCTTACACACACATTCACAGCGTGATTGCACAATTGGTAACCACAAGTAAAGCACGCGTCGCTTCGTGAGATTAAATAAAGAAAGAAAGAAAATGTATTTATTTGCGGCAAACATAAATACTATACAGCTATCAGGAACTAAAGACTGTTCCATACGGCAATATTAGTTAGAGCGTAGCAACTTATCGCGCATTGTTATAACTGACCTATGCCTTCTAATTCTGCGATATCACCATGTGTCTCGTACGACAGACATGTCGCCTCCATTCACAGTATTAACCGATTTTACGTACGTATTGGCACTTTTTGTTCATCACACATTGTTTTTTATCATCGCTCCCTGTTCTAGTATTGATGTTGCCCACTCGCAAATTCAAACTAATACCACAGTATATCTACTGCTTACAGTGTTTCATCGCCCATACATATTAATAAATGTGAAATTTTGTATTTTTGGATGTTTGTTACTCTATCACGCAAAAATGGCTGAACGGATTTGGATGAAATTTGGCACACAGATAGTTTATAATCTGGATTAACACATAGGACACTTTCAATCTCGGTAGTACGTTCCCGTGGGATATTTTCCGACATCCAAACGTAGTTAGTAGAGAAATGTCTAAATCTATGACATAGGCTCCGCCCACTTCCCCTGCTATCCTCTTCAAAATTGCTCTTTGAACGCTCTCGCGTTGGCCAACTGTAAGCAGTGGAAATAGATTCACTCCTCATATTGTGGTTTAAATACTATCCGACGACGTATTATCGAGCAGTTTCCGATCCAGCCTGTCCCTTGCTGCCCTCCACCAGCGACGCCCTTAGCTGAGGTCCGTACCCCACAGGGGGTGTTAGCCCTTAGCGTGTAGTCGCTAAGTTTTTAAGTTTTTTAAGCCCTGGCGGGGGGCCTTAATTCATGGTGGCATTCACGGGCAAGCCCGGTTAAGCAGACGACAACCTCATAAGTTGAAACGCGAGATGTCATTTATAAAAAATAAAAAAATATATCGAGCTGTCGAGAGTATCACGATGAAGCTGTATCACTATACTTCCACGTAGTTTGTGGTAACGTCATAAAGTGACAAATGACGTCACTAACCCGTATGATGTCCTCAATGCTTAACACACGAGCTTTAAAGTAGCAATAAATGGTAATTGATGTTATAAAATTTAATGTGCTTGTTAATAACATAAATAAATTAATGTAGGTAATATTTGTACAGACTGTGTTTGTGTTACAGAACGTAGTAAAACACGCAGTCAGTTAATTTCTGCACTTAAACTTGTAAAATGTTATTGATGCACTTATCACACTAGAAAATAAATGATTTTATTAAGGTGAAAGCGTACCCCGGAAATTTAATTTTTTTAACGTTTTTTGCAAATTGCAGGTCAGTATCAGGTAGCATGTTGATCTAAATATGACCGCGCAGCCGTAACAAATACTTAGTTATTTATACAATTATAAAAATCATCAATACTAGTCTCTCAAGTTCATATTACCTTATTGAATGATTATTTCATGAAATCATGACATTTGAGGCCAGTTCTAACTCAAGGAGTTGTATTGCTGATTCTAATGATTATAATTCTGTTAATTCATATTTTTTAAGGTCGCGAATCATATTTTAATCAATATAAAACCTGACATTGATCTGCAAATTGCAAAAAAAACATAAGTCAATTTGAATTTCGCGGGCTACCTTAGCGCATCCCCCTTAAGTAATTACTAGTTTTTTTTTATTGTTTGATGGCGGAAAACTTGCTACTGCGATGGTTTTCACCTCCATAATTATTTTCTTAAATTTTATAAAATTCAACGTCAGTAATTAAGTTTATTTATCTTTTTAATAAAAGGCATAGAACTCTTTGTCTAACGAGAACATTGTCAGGGAACGACACTAGCATACTCGTTGTCCTACTAATATTATAAACGTGAAAGTTTGTATGGATGGATGGATCGATGTTTGGTACTCTTTCACGCAAAAACTCCTGAACAGATTTGGATGAAATTTGGCACACAGATGGTTTATAACCAGGATTAACATATAGCATACTTTTTATCCCGATATTCCCACGGGATCGAAACTTATGCGGGAGAAACCGCAGGGCGCAGTTGCTAGTAAGTTATATAAAAAAAATATCAGTCATAAAAAAAAACATTTACTTACTTACCTCACTAATTCACCATACTGCCATCAATTTTCGCAGTCGCAAGTAATTTGCAAAAAATTACATACATACAGGCTGATTTTTTAAAGACCAGCCAAATTTAAGGATGTGGTACAGACCATCAAACTGAACCACTTTCTCCATGGGACCAACATCGTAATCGCGAATAAAAATTCAGCCGTCCTATACATTTAGGTCGAGTAGGTATTGAAGTTTTCTATGGGGCAGTTGATAAAATTTTCGCGATTACGCTATTTGTCCCATGGAGAAAGTTGTTCAGTTTGATGGTCTGTACCACATCCTTAAATTTGGCTGGTCTTTAAAAAATCAGCCTGTATAATAATAAACCCTGTGTCACAACATAAACGACAAATTGTTTTGTTTTTCCAAATTGTCTTGACCCCGTGAAATTTTGATGTCGACATTAACGTACGCATACTGTGTACTTTGTGTTTTTTTTGTGTGTGTAAAATTCTGTTGGTACCCGTTTTGGGAAAGTAGGTTCAGTGATCAAAAAATTAAACTGTTTTTCGAAGATTAAACAATATCATTCTTATTACTACCGCGTGACGCAACACTTGGAATTTGTCTCTTCTGTAAAACGTGTGAAAATGTATTTTAAAGGATACATAATCAGCCTATAACGTTCCCACTGCCGGGACACAGGCTTCCTCTCAGTGAAAGGGAAGGGGCCGTAATCCAACACGCGGGCCCAGTGCGGGTTGGTAGATATTTTAAAAGATGAAATATTATAATTTCTGAATTCTGGGCCGAGTCCATTTAGATTGCTATCGACACGCTATGAAGATTATAATTACATAAAAAAAAAGAAAAAAAAAATAAGCTCTTGAATCAATCACCTAAAACAGGTACCTCCAGATTATTTCTTACTTATAATTGACCGTACCTATGATGACCAAATAAATACAATACCTCAACTTAAAGAATTTCCAGGTCGCATCGGAACTCCTCACTACATGGCCCCGGAAGTGGTTTCCAACCAGCTGTACGGCAAGCCAGTCGACGTGTGGGCTGCAGGCATATTGCTGCACGTCCTGCTGGTCGGGTATCTGCCGTTCACTGGAACTAAGGAGCGACTCTTTGAGGCTATATGTCGAGGACGTTTGAGGGTAAGATGATAAATCATTTTTAAAGATTTTGGTCGTTCTACCTTACATATGTAAGCTGTCTATCACATCCTAACGCACACCATATCCTTGACCTTTGCCAGAGTGGTGATTACTTTATAAGATTGCTAAAGTAAATATCACCCTAATTGCGTAACACACATCATTCAATCATAATCCGATTTTTTTAAAAAGGTTTTGATAGTCTTCATATGTTTAAAAAAATCGTATGCTTAACACCGTTAATTACGCAATAAATGTTGTTGAAATGGCATTGCCATTCTACATGTTTTAGGCAATTGCCCTGCAGGTAGTGAGGAAATATTATCCTCATATCATCTTCAGAGTTTACAGAAATTATATTTTCTCTGAATAGTAGAGTTGAGAATATCAACCTGTTATACTAATACTAATTTTGTAATCAGAACGTTTGGTATACATATCCATAAAAATAATTTCTCGTTGCCAAGAATCACAGCTCACAGGTATTCTTTAAATCAATGTTGTTTATGTTCTTGGCAGTTCGATGCACCTCTCTGGGACGACGTCAGCGACGCTGCTAAGGATCTGGTGCAACGAATGTTAACTGTGGATCATACTCAGAGAATCAACATACAGGAGGTCCTCAACCATCGTTGGATAAGGGTACGTTTTATTGTCTTAGAGAATTTGTCCACCGCAGCACAGTGGGCGTCAAACGTTAAACGAGTTGACGGTGCCGAAGTACAGCGATACATACATTTACTGCGGCCGCCTGTCCAATGCACGTCCGTCACGGTTCTAGTAGTTCGGTGCGACCGCTAGAACTCAGCCCGAAATTGTGACGAGCCGGTAATACAAAACACGTTTGATCATATCCACACAGCGCCGTCGCCGGCCGGCTGGTTTTGTATTGTCTACCATAACATACTGAACCGCCGAGTTTGGTTGCGGTGCACACACTCTCACTCGATTAAAAAAAATCTCGTTTCTCGGTGACGTCCTAGTGACGGCTGCGGTGGACAAACGCCCTTCGGGCTAGTTCAGACCGAAAAGATTTAGAGTAGAGGATTTTTTTGATGAGAAAATGAATAATTAACGTTAATATTAGTGGCTTAAAGCTTAAAGATGCACTAGTGCTGATTGGCTTCTTTGAAAGAAGCCAATCAGCACTAGTGCATCTGTGGGTGTATTTCTGCGTCGTTGTTTGTAAAACCTTGCACTAATTATACGAACCGACTTTGGATGATTGGGTTTCGAATTTACAGTAAGTAAAATGAGTGAAAAAATGTAGAGCCGGTAAGCGAACATATGAAAAATTATACGAAATTATAAACAATGTTTTTACCATCTTATGCTAATAGTTACTACACAATATTAATAATATAATACTCCCAGGACCGTGAAAAGCAGCTCCGCAACCACCTAGCTGGCACTGTCGAAGAACTGAAGAAGTTCAACAGTCGTCGCCGTCACCGCGGCGCAATCACGACTTCAGCGAACGCTGATGACGAAGAGGACGAGGAACAACAGCCCAGACGAGCTGTCATGCTCGATGACGCTTGTACATCTGGTAAGATAGGAAATTAAAAGCGAGATGCGCTAAAGTAGCCGCGAAATTCAAATTTTCTTACGTTTGGCAGCTGCGGTGTTAGACTTTACGGTGTCAAAAACGCTCTCTAGGAAAACACACCATTTTACTTTCATAACTAACGTTTCAGTGAAGTCATTCGTCGGTAAATAGCGGACGCCATGTTTGCGGACACCGCTCTTCTAAAAAACCGTAGCTTTAGGGTCTACTCACACTTATTCAGCTCTGTTCAGCAATAAGTGTGAGTAGACCCTTACACTTTATAATGAGGCCCCTAGGGCCTTGTCATCATTGTTGCTGTACGAGAAAGGGATAGTAATATAATAATAAGGGAAAGTAATATTTTGATTTTGAGGAAGAGATGGAACCTGTTTCTCCAAATCAAAATATTTTATTTCACATAAACCTACATGGGCACGTATGAATCGTCAGAAGCTAGGCGCACGGTTACAATTGGTCGTTTCCTATGGAGAAGAGCCGGCAAGAAACTCCACGGTTACTCTTTTAAAAGTAACTGGCATTTACAATGTTTCAAATTACAGTACGGTAAAATAAAAAAAATGTCTACAGATCTAGATAAAATAAAAAAAATGTCTACAGATCTGCAGTCTACAAGGCCTACAAAGTCCTCAAAATATAAAAGAATCTATCAGAAGGATAAATAAAAAATGAAATATAAAAACCTATTAAAATCAAGAGGTATGGTTGCCATTACCACCACTAATAAAGAGTTGAAATTAGAATTGTAATGGGTTTGACAGTTCCCTGAGTCAAATGAGTTCAGTCGCGACGATGAACTTGTTATTGTGTCGCCATCTAGTGTTTCGAAAATTTAGTAGCGCCGTGTGAACGTATTCACAATCAAACATTCCACTTTTTATTTACCAAAGTTTTCCTCTAGATGGCGCTAATTTAAACTCGACAATCTCAAGTAAGCGCCACCTAGTAACAGCTTATGAAACAACTACATATAATGGTATCCTTCTAAAGGTGGCATTAGTATCTAATGGTTTTTTTTAAAAGAAAATTGTCGTTTGATTTCTTTTTTATATAATTAAAAAACTCTTACTTCTTTTTTCATTTAAAAAAATCTTTAAATTTTGTAGGATATCCTCTAACAATAATTTCTATAAATAAATGTTTGTTACAGCTATAAATATGATCGTCGAATCCCTAGACGACGTGTCAGTGCTGCAAGATGGTCCCATGTTTATGGACCCTGATCTGTTTCATGGTGTACTTGATGACCTGCAGCTTCGATCTTTCTTAGAGGTACCTACCTAAGCTAAACAAGAAAATATATTTTGTACTTATAAGTAGGTACAAAATAGAAGCGTTTTACCTGAAATAAAACGATTATTATATACTTACCTTAGTAGAAGCTTACAAGTATTGAGATAGGCGACTTCATTTCCCGCTTTAGCAGTCCTCTCTTTCTATCGTGTAGTCTATCTCTTTCGCACACACCTCCCCTCCTACCAGGCGCGCGAGGTAACTGGTGATCCGAGCCTGTTCGTCATTGTGTCGAAATACCACCAGGCAGAGATTAAAAGTAAGCTTCTACTAAGGTAAGTATATAATAATCATTTCATTTCAGGTAAAACGTTTCTATTATAAACTTGACCGTTAGTAGAAGCTTACAAGTATTGAGACCTGTTTGTTATCGCCTGGTGATTTAAAGGAAAATCGCCAATGTGATTGGATTTATGTATCAATAAACTACCATGAAAGTAGTAGGGTGTGTATAAAAATAGGTAAAATAAAATGAAAATGCAGTGTGTGAGGAGACTTCTATTTTTTAATGATTAATTATATGATCACATGACAAACTTATAAACATAGAAAATTTTCTAATTAATCAACAATTATAATTAAACGATAATTTATCATTTTATAATCAGTTGAATGTAATTGACTAAAGTTTAATACTGCAATAATGAAGTATCTAGTGTCAAAATCAATGAACCGGAACAAAAAGTGTGGAAATATCCGTGTTAGGATTCCTATAACTTGAGGAAACCATTACCTCTCGACGATAGAATTTTTGGAAAGTTTTTACAGATTTCCAATTCCCCTTCTCTAAAATATCCTCCAGGGAGAAATTGTCAATCCAACTTCTAGAGGCTACAGCCGAACGCACACTTCCCGGCGTTGCAGATATACCTGCTGCCTTCAGAAGCGATTTGAACCAACCTGCCATGACCGTCCTGGAGGCAGGTGATAGTGGACCTCGCAAGGTTATAAATAAATTTGATGTACCAGAGTTTCTACGTCTTTCATTTAGAGTGGCTATAGTTTGATTGACCCAAAATACAGGATTTAAGTTTTGATTTTGAGTGTTAGCCATGAGACTCCACCCTGATTGTCTATAATCTCTACAGTCTGTTTTGGAACCAAATTGAGGCCAGAAAGTAATTAAGTCATTTTTGATAATGCATTGATCTCTGTCAACTGCCAAAAGGGTCATGTCGTGAATCCTGCGACCAGAACAAAGGCATAACAATGCTACAGTATGTCGAACAGTTTGGAAAATGTTTGTACTGTCTACCGAGTAATTACTCATAAAATTGGTCAGTATGTTAATGTCCCAAATAGGTGGTTTTGGAGTATTTGGATTTTTTAAAGATATTGCTTTTAGAATATGTTTTACTAGAACATTTTCACCTAATTTACCAGACAGTTCTGTATTACAAAGAGTGGAAACTACTGATTTGTGAAGGACGATTGTGTTATAAGAGAACCTAATTTAATATATAGGTCGGCTAAAAATTGTGCTAAATGAGATGCTTCAGGATGCATTGGATCTATATTATGCTGTTTTGTCCATGACACGCAACGATTCCATGGTGCCTTGTAAGTTTTCCACGTCGAAGCACGCCACGCCGATTTAAGTAAGGATACCTGACTAGAATCCCATGTTTTTATTTTGTCCTCCCACCCCTACATTTCCAGACCTCTAGAACTATGCTCTCGACTTTGGAGGGTGGTAGCCCCGTCGACGTGTCGACTAGGAATCGTTCCGATTGCCCGTGATTTCAGGTCCGCCCGCCAGAATACCTTCTCCCAACGTGGGACTATAATGAGGTACAGACCTGTTGCTTGTTTGAGATGCATCAATACTCTGGGAATAAGAAATGGTAGTGGGAATATCCATGCCAGAGGGAAATTCCGAGTTGCGCTGAAAGCATCGTGAATCATCGCCTCGTGATCGTTCAAGTCTAGGGTTGCATAATTCGCTACTTCTCTTGCGGTCTTGGATGCAAACAGGTCGATCACTGGTATTCCCATTTTTGCAGAGATCATCTCTGTGCAACTCGATGTTAAGTGCCACTCTGGGGTCCGCCGGTGTCTGGATAGACAATCCGAGTGATTGTTGAACCTCTCGGGAATGTAATAAATTTTGAATAGAATCTGATGATGGTCCAGGATCCGTAGAATTATGTATGTGACATTCATGAGTAACTGGGACTTGGTCCCGCCCTCGTTGCGAAGATAGGATACCGCAGATCGGTTATCCGATTGAATGAGAACTGAACCTCCCGCTATGTTTGTCGCTTGTAACTCTAGGACTTTCAGAATGGCTAACAACTCCTTTACGTTGAAATCGGTAAGAATACCATCTGCCGTTTGAGACCATGCAATTAAACTACGAAAACTACTTATTAAAACCTCTTTTTGCTTCAAAATGCCGAATGTAATAGCTGCGTAAGATTGTAACATAATGTACATACTCACAGCTATCTTCATTCATTCCTCCAGGTCAGAACAAGCATTCTGTTACCGTAAGGCGCTGATCTGATTATTTCTTACGACACGCTTTATCCACAATCAGCACACAGACAGAGCTCCAACTTTAACATGAGACTACGACGATTTAGTGACATCCAAGGGTTGGTAATTTCGCCCACATTGATGGATATAATTTTTCCTATAAACACTATACTTCTAATACAAAATAACTATAGATTTTATTGTATTTTATTAATAATATATTTTATTATGACAGCTTTGACAACGACGTTTAATACGTCGCCATGGCAACCTTTCTTTCAAATCCTTACCTGCCTGTATCTTTTTAGCTGATTTCTAGCATACTTATTAAAATGAATTACTGGCCAATTTCATAACTCAAATTCATATTTTTAACATGATGTTATTCTACGAGTTGACTTAATAGATCCACGCAATCCAAGGATCAGTTCGAGTTTCGCCTCTAAAGCGAATACATAGTAAAGCCTGATACTCCAGGGCTACCTATACATAATAAAGCCTGATACTCCAGGAATACCTATCGGGGGAATACCCAGCGTACCTCTCCGCTCCGGTACCTGTCGGACCCTGCCTACGCCTCCGTCCTCCGTCCTCCGTGAAGGGCTCCTGAGACTATTGGGCCGCGCCTCATCCGAGGCCCGTCTCACCTGGCAGGCTAACAGCGGCCCCGCCGTGCCTCTCTCTCCTGCTGCCGTGCTGCGTCCTGCCCTGCTGCGTGGACCCTCCTACGGGCGTCCTCCGTGCCGCACGCGTACCAGCACCTGCCCTCACCTGCTTCTTCACCTGTACCTGCGCCGGCTCCTGCCGTGCTGCGTCCTGTCCTGCTGCGTGGGCCCTCCTACGGGTGTCGTCCGTGCCGCGCACGCACCAGCACCTGCCCTCACCTGCTTCTTCACCTGTACCTGCGCCGGCTCCTGCCGTGCTGCGTCCTGTCCTGCTGCGTGGGCCCTCCTACGGGTGTCGTCCGTGCCGCGCACGCACCAGCACCTGCCCTCACCTGCTTCTTCACCTGTACCTGCGCCGGCTCCTGCCGTGCTGCGTCCTGTCCTGCTGCGTGGGCCCTCCTACGGGTGTCGTCCGTGCCGCGCACGCACCAGCACCTGCCCTCACCTGCTACCTGTTGCCGGCACCTGCCTCGCGTCTACCTCTCTCCAACTAGATCTCCACCTCAGCCTCCTCAGCCCACCTATCACGCATCGTCATCCATACACCCCACCTCCACATACTACACACCACTCTTCAGTCCATCTCCATCTTAAATTTGTTATAAATATATCTTTAATTGTTTTATGACCTCCCTTTCTTTAATTTTAACTACCCTTGTCTTTATAGTCCAGTTTTACTTGTCGCTACACGACAAGATTTATCGGAATAGGCAGGTTGCGTATATTATCATACGCCTTTACCTCCTTGTTTGATTCCATTTCTGTAAATCCCGGTGAATGGTTATATAATTTTTGTGTTTCTGCGTATCTAATATCAGTCCACGAGTTTTGCCCAAAACGCTGAACTTCGTCTAACATGTTTAAATAATTTGCTGGAGTTTTTGTAACCGCGCGATCTTTTAACTTTGTTTCAATATCTAAAGATAAATCCGGTACAACTACCGGGTACTCAGAATTCTGTATTGGTGACGCCTGCGAGACGCAATATTCGTTATAAAGCCCGTTATCTACATCTCGGCTTACAATGGAAACATTATCACTGTTACAATTATAAATAGGAGGGTATTCATAACTCAGCAGGGTTTTTTTTGACGTTTGTACATCTTTCGATAATTTATCAAAAAGATGACGGTCACGCCTTCGTTTTTTTGGACTGATGCCGTCGACGGCGCTTAGAATTCCTTTTCTTTGAACCTTGATTTGAGGAGCTACATGATGATGTCGAGCTGCTACTACTACTACTGCTCGATAATGATGATTGCCGTTCACGTAAACGCGATTTACATTTCTGCGGTTTGGTACCCGATCCGCCAGCGGTTGCCACTGGTTTATCTTGGACCTCGGACCCCATGTTAGCGCTCCTGGGTTTAGGTACACTACCTTAAAAGGATATAATAAAACCTAAGTAAGACACGACGTCTAAAAGGAATTCATATACTTAAAACGAACTAATGAGGGTAGAAAATTATATGATCGAAAGATTTTTAACAGGTTCACGCGCGGTAAAAGAGACACAATCAAAGTTTTATTGTTAAAATGACGGGTATAGCCGTACCTATACCGCGCCAGAAAGAGTTAAAAAAACGAACGTTAACATCGTTTAATATAAAATCACTTGTGCACATACGTGTGTTCTGGAATCACTGATAGGTATTAGAATAGTAAATAAAATATTAGTCTTAGCACAAGTGAACTGCGCGGGAAATATCACGTCAATGTCGAACAGGCTCGGATCAACAGTTACCTCGCGCGCCTGGTACGAGGGGAGGTGTGTGCGAAAGAGACAGACTACAGGGTAGAAAGAGAGGACTGCTAAAGCGGGAAATAAAGTCGCCTATCTCAATACTTGTAAGTTCCTACTAACGGTCAAGTTTATAATATATAATTTTTTACATACATGAAAAAATTTTAATTCTATAGAATTTAAATTTTTTCAGGTAGGTATGACATTTAAATTTCAATGTCATGTATAGTTTGTGTTTCATATTTTTTTACCAAAACTTGAAAATGAACTCAATTCTCAATAAAAAAGTACGTATTTCTTCATTAGATCTACGACCGTATCGCAAGCACGGTAGTTGTGACCAGCGGGCGCGCGCCGGCCGCCGAGGGCCGCCAGCGCTGTCGCCAGGCGCTCGAGGCGGCCGCGCGCCCGCGCAGCGCGGGGCCCGGGCCCGCCGCCGCCACGCCGGCCACCGCGGCCGCCGTGCACGAGCTCAGGAGACTGCTCGCTCTGCCGCATGTCAAGGTAAGTGGCAGTCAAGGACGACTGGCGTATTAGATATACGACCGCATTGCGGGCACGGTAGTCGTAACCAGGGCCGCCAGCGCTGTCGCCAGGCGCTCGAGGCGGCCGCGCGCCCGCGCAGCGCGGGGCCCGGGCCCGCCGCCGCCACGCCGGCCACCGCGGCCGCCGTGCACGAGCTCAGGAGACTGCTCGCTCTGCCGCATGTCAAGGTAAGTGGCAGTCAAGGACGACTGGCGTATTAGATATACGACCGCATTGCGGGCACGGTAGTCGTAACCAGGGCCGCCAGCGCTGTCGCCAGGCGCTCGAGGCGGCCGCGCGCCCGCGCAGCGCGGGGCCCGGGCCCGCCGCCGCCACGCCGGCCACCGCGGCCGCCGTGCACGAGCTCAGGAGACTGCTCGCTCTGCCGCATGTCAAGGTAAGTGGCAGTCAAGGACGACTGGCGTATTAGATATACGACCGCATTGCGGGCACGGTAGTCGTAACCAGGGCCGCCAGCGCTGTCGCCAGGCGCTCGAGGCGGCCGCGCGCCCGCGCAGCGCGGGGCCCGGGCCCGCCGCCGCCACGCCGGCCACCGCGGCCGCCGTGCACGAGCTCAGGAGACTGCTCGCTCTGCCGCATGTCAAGGTAAGTGGCAGTCAAGGACGACTGGCGTATTAGATATACGACCGCATTGCGGGCACGGTAGTCGTAACCAGGGCCGCCAGCGCTGTCGCCAGGCGCTCGAGGCGGCCGCGCGCCCGCGCAGCGCGGGGCCCGGGCCCGCCGCCGCCACGCCGGCCACCGCGGCCGCCGTGCACGAGCTCAGGAGACTGCTCGCTCTGCCGCATGTCAAGGTAAGTGGCAGTCAAGGACGACTGGCGTATTAGATATACGACCGCATTGCGGGCACGGTAGTCGTAACCAGGGCCGCCAGCGCTGTCGCCAGGCGCTCGAGGCGGCCGCGCGCCCGCGCAGCGCGGGGCCCGGGCCCGCCGCCGCCACGCCGGCCACCGCGGCCGCCGTGCACGAGCTCAGGAGACTGCTCGCTCTGCCGCATGTCAAGGTAAGTGGCAGTCAAGGACGACTGGCGTATTAGATATACGACCGCATTGCGGGCACGGTAGTCGTAACCAGGGCCGCCAGCGCTGTCGCCAGGCGCTCGAGGCGGCCGCGCGCCCGCGCAGCGCGGGGCCCGGGCCCGCCGCCGCCACGCCGGCCACCGCGGCCGCCGTGCACGAGCTCAGGAGACTGCTCGCTCTGCCGCATGTCAAGGTAAGTGGCAGTCAAGGACGACTGGCGTATTAGATATACGACCGCATTGCGGGCACGGTAGTCGTAACCAGGGCCGCCAGCGCTGTCGCCAGGCGCTCGAGGCGGCCGCGCGCCCGCGCAGCGCGGGGCCCGGGCCCGCCGCCGCCACGCCGGCCACCGCGGCCGCCGTGCACGAGCTCAGGAGACTGCTCGCTCTGCCGCATGTCAAGGTAAGTGGCAGTCAAGGACGACTGGCGTATTAGATATACGACCGCATTGCGGGCACGGTAGTCGTAACCAGGGCCGCCAGCGCTGTCGCCAGGCGCTCGAGGCGGCCGCGCGCCCGCGCAGCGCGGGGCCCGGGCCCGCCGCCGCCACGCCGGCCACCGCGGCCGCCGTGCACGAGCTCAGGAGACTGCTCGCTCTGCCGCATGTCAAGGTAAGTGGCAGTCAAGGACGACTGGCGTATTAGATATACGACCGCATTGCGGGCACGGTAGTCGTAACCAGGGCCGCCAGCGCTGTCGCCAGGCGCTCGAGGCGGCCGCGCGCCCGCGCAGCGCAGGGCCCGGGCCCGCCGCCGCCACGCCGGCCACCGCGGCCGCCGTGCACGAGCT
Source organism: Apamea epomidion (assembly GCA_947507525.1). Lineage (NCBI taxonomy): Eukaryota > Metazoa > Arthropoda > Insecta > Lepidoptera > Noctuidae > Apamea > Apamea epomidion. The sequence goes on along the minus strand of OX382238.1, from coordinate 5,811,705 downwards.
CAGGAGACTGCTCGCTCTGCCGCATGTCAAGGTAAGTGGCAGTCAAGGACGACTGGCGTATTAGATATACGACCGCATTGCGGGCACGGTAGTCGTAACCAGGGCCGCCAGCGCTGTCGCCAGGCGCTCGAGGCGGCCGCGCGCCCGCGCAGCGCGGGGCCCGGGCCCGCCGCCGCCACGCCGGCCACCGCGGCCGCCGTGCACGAGCTCAGGAGACTGCTCGCTCTGCCGCATGTCAAGGTAAGTGGCAGTCAAGGACGACTGGCGTATTAGATATACGACCGCATTGCGGGCACGGTAGTCGTAACCAGGGCCGCCAGCGCTGTCGCCAGGCGCTCGAGGCGGCCGCGCGCCCGCGCAGCGCGGGGCCCGGGCCCGCCGCCGCCACGCCGGCCACCGCGGCCGCCGTGCACGAGCTCAGGAGACTGCTCGCTCTGCCGCATGTCAAGGTAAGTGGCAGTCAAGGACGACTGGCGTATTAGATATACGACCGCATTGCGGGCACGGTAGTCGTAACCAGGGCCGCCAGCGCTGTCGCCAGGCGCTCGAGGCGGCCGCGCGCCCGCGCAGCGCGGGGCCCGGGCCCGCCGCCGCCACGCCGGCCACCGCGGCCGCCGTGCACGAGCTCAGGAGACTGCTCGCTCTGCCGCATGTCAAGGTAAGTGGCAGTCAAGGACGACTGGCGTATTAGATATACGACCGCATTGCGGGCACGGTAGTCGTAACCAGGGCCGCCAGCGCTGTCGCCAGGCGCTCGAGGCGGCCGCGCGCCCGCGCAGCGCGGGGCCCGGGCCCGCCGCCGCCACGCCGGCCACCGCGGCCGCCGTGCACGAGCTCAGGAGACTGCTCGCTCTGCCGCATGTCAAGGTAAGTGGCAGTCAAGGACGACTGGCGTATTAGATATACGACCGCATTGCGGGCACGGTAGTCGTAACCAGGGCCGCCAGCGCTGTCGCCAGGCGCTCGAGGCGGCCGCGCGCCCGCGCAGCGCGGGGCCCGGGCCCGCCGCCGCCACGCCGGCCACCGCGGCCGCCGTGCACGAGCTCAGGAGACTGCTCGCTCTGCCGCATGTCAAGGTAAGTGGCAGTCAAGGACGACTGGCGTATTAGATATACGACCGCATTGCGGGCACGGTAGTCGTAACCAGGGCCGCCAGCGCTGTCGCCAGGCGCTCGAGGCGGCCGCGCGCCCGCGCAGCGCGGGGCCCGGGCCCGCCGCCGCCACGCCGGCCACCGCGGCCGCCGTGCACGAGCTCAGGAGACTGCTCGCTCTGCCGCATGTCAAGGTAAGTGGCAGTCAAGGACGACTGGCGTATTAGATATACGACCGCATTGCGGGCACGGTAGTCGTAACCAGGGCCGCCAGCGCTGTCGCCAGGCGCTCGAGGCGGCCGCGCGCCCGCGCAGCGCGGGGCCCGGGCCCGCCGCCGCCACGCCGGCCACCGCGGCCGCCGTGCACGAGCTCAGGAGACTGCTCGCTCTGCCGCATGTCAAGGTAAGTGGCAGTCAAGGACGACTGGCGTATTAGATATACGACCGCATTGCGGGCACGGTAGTCGTAACCAGGGCCGCCAGCGCTGTCGCCAGGCGCTCGAGGCGGCCGCGCGCCCGCGCAGCGCGGGGCCCGGGCCCGCCGCCGCCACGCCGGCCACCGCGGCCGCCGTGCACGAGCTCAGGAGACTGCTCGCTCTGCCGCATGTCAAGGTAAGTGGCAGTCAAGGACGACTGGCGTATTAGATATACGACCGCATTGCGGGCACGGTAGTCGTAACCAGGGCCGACAGCAATGTCGCCAGTGATGTTGCCAGCGATTGACCACTCGCTCACCGCGACCGGCGACATGTAGCCGTCCGTCACCGACGACGACCGAATGCGGTGTTCGTAAATACACGGGCGCGGTCTCACTCACACGCCGCCCGCGACCGCCAGGTGCGACGGCGGCAACGAACGTTTTGGCAATCGGCTGCGTGCCGGCCGGTCTTCCGTCGTGACGTTTTAAAGAGACTGTAGCCTAAGCCTTGGAAGCGGCCACGCGTCTGCAACACACAGTACCGGCGGTAAAGATGAATAATACTTTCAAACTGATCCCGTTCTACCACTTGTAGACGAGGGACAAGACGTGTCTTGGTTTTACACTAATATCTTTTCAGATAATTATTTTATATTTGTTTCAAACTGTTGAAATTTCGTCATCTGCTACATATCCTTTTCCCAATTATATTGGGGTCGACTTCCAGTCTAACCGGATGCAGCTGAATACCAGTAGTTTACATTTAGCGACTGCCTATCTGACCTCCACAACCCATTTTTTGGGTAAGACAGGTTGTCAAACTGACGAAATAAACCTTTTGAATGTAACGAAAGAGTATCGTACTTTACAAAATTTATATTTTTATAAATTTATGTGTTTTAAAATCACAACAAAACAACTAGGTTATCTGACGTTTGACAAAATTTCAGCTTCGTCAAGTAACGGTTACCGAACAAATAAATGACAAGACAATCCACCCTCATAAGGATATCCAATAGAAATAATGTTTTCCTCAAAGGTATTGATAGCCAACATCCACCCAATAACCTCACAAAGAGAAGTCCTTCTCACATCCTACCTTCAAATAAACTATAAATACCTTCGCACAACTCACGCTTTATCTCCAGATCACGTCCACCGCAAAATCGCTGTACAGAAAGAACCAATTTTATCGACCTTACGTATGTTTACAAAATATTTCATTCCCTAACTAAAAAAGTTATTCTGGTGCTACCAGGCATGCTACTTTTAGCAACGGCGATCGGCGATTTTGCAATCAGTAATATAGTAGCATATAGTGCATTGGTGTGAGCAATGGTAACAGCTCCTAGATTCGAACCCAGAAAAACGCTTTACTTTGTGTAAATTATTTTGAAACCGGCATGTCCTAGAACCAAAAATTCGAAGACGTGTCACCCCCCAGAGAGAAGGCCTATGTCCCAGCAGTGGGAACGTTATAGGCTGATTATGCTATGCTAATGCTGCATTACGTTTGGGTGACTGTCAGCGTACGGTCACAAGTCGCGATAACAGCTTCGTGCATTACTTTAAAACAGCCTTTTGACGACTCACTGCGTTCGAGCGCGATATGAAAATTGTTTCCTTGCTGTTTTTTATCTGTCACTGTACCGGGCATCTGTATGGCGACTAAATTTGTGATGGCTTATGCTAAACAAATGCAGGGTTTAGAGGCCACTCGCTGTATCAAGCTACCGAAAAGCGACTAAATCGCTGATCCCCGATGCTAAAAGCCTCATGTCTGCTACGGCCCTTACAAAAGTTTTATTAGAACACACGTGTTCTGAATACACAACAAGGTCTTATTCAAACAAAATTCAATATCCATATCCTTCGTTGTTTATAACTTGAGAGCATAAACAACGAGTCCCAGAGGTAACTATCCATAGACTAGATGATAGAGTTGTCTTTATTTTGTAGATAAACTTGAGACACTGTGCACTGGTTTGTTGTAAAACTTTTATTTATTTTGAGGTTTGAGATTGAATGTCTTACTTTTGGGGAAGGCGATTTGTTTGTTGTTATGTAAGGGTCGTAAATCATATTTATTGAGCACATCTTTCATGTTAAAATACCTTGGAACACTTTTAGGAATCGCCTTGGAATATCATCAACTAGCTTCATATTTCTGACTGGCCGACTCCTTGACAATTCAAAAGTGCCTGTAAATGGTTTAATTGAAATAAACGCTTTGAGTTTGAGTTTTATAATCAATTTTCCTTGGCGTCGCTATTAGTGTGCATTATGCAGTATGGTGATTAAACTGTTAATATTTTGTAGGCAATCTAACCTCACAACAGGTTAAAGAAATAAGTTATGAAAAAAATATACCTGAAACCAAAAAAAGTGTACCTTTTTTTTTTGGGTTGTCGTCAAATAACTTCTCACGCTCTGGGCGGAGCGGGAGGATGTGTCAGACTTTTAATGGCTAAAACCCACTCGTGTTCCTTCAGTTGCCCGTGCCAGGAGCCACGGTAACTCTTTTGAACAACCCGCGACCTAAGACACAAAAAATATCTGTTCTTTACACAAAATGTCATAACAACGCACGTACAAAACGAACACACATAAGTGTATTAAATCGTTACATGCACGTACAACATTTACCTACCCTAGCAAAAGTTTCATAGTATACACCTTACCTCGTCATCTGCATGTTTTAGTGGGGTCACCACGATAACTCACAATGACGGACAAGCTTCAAAGGTTTCTTGTGTTACTTATTCACGATGAGACTGCGAATAGGAAATGCATTGTACAAGATTGGAGGATGGAAGATGGAGGATGGAATTTTACGTTTATTTTCGAGGGTTTTCGTATTTATAGTTTTTCCTTTTACGGTGAACCTGGCCGTTTTTTCGATAATCTTATGGGGCGGTCGAGACTTGTGACTCCTCGCGTTTTTTAGACGTTGTGAGAGTAATGTGTTTATTTTGTTGACACCTTCGTTTTTATAATGAGGTGTAGCAAATTAATTCTCCCAAAGGTTGCTGTTATAAATTCACATAGAATTGAAATATTTTAATGTTGCTGAAAAAAGAAGCCGAAAACATACTTAGAACATCCGTTGCGACGTTACAAATGGCCGCGTAGTGGCCTGTGTGAACGTGTGAGTTCTAAATCGGGAGTAAAGAGTGTGTCATTAACGTCCATTTCCATCGTTGCGTAGTCCTTTATCCCACTGCAGAACGACCCATGCTTCTAAGGGTATTACATGAAAATGCAACATTTAGACTGCTTGTGGTTAAATCCTAAGTAATAAATCCTATGTAATGGATCTGGCTTTCAGCATTTTAAAGTAAACCAGCATTTATAACCCTGTTCTCGTGCAAAATACAACAAAAGGAAACTGGGACTGCGTTCTTCAAAATTCATGGTAGCACGACTGACTGCTACTGAAATGTAGATAAAAGTCTGGCTCGTGGCTCTGAATCTTAATATTGGTTCCTTTTTCTTTGTTGTGATAAAAGAACATCATAAAATTTTACACCAGCATCGAATATACGTGGTACCTGTAAGGTATTGGATAATTTACGCAAAATCTATTGAGTACTTTGAAAGTGTGCAGGGAAACGAGTTTCGTCTGCGTTTCTGCTTCATTATAAAGAGTGTTTTTAAGAAAATTGAAGATGTTTGTGAATATTTATGAATATACTCTTCGGAAATAGAAGACAATTTAGTTGCTAAGTTGAAATTATATTTACATACTCTCCTTTCTTCGTATAATTGAACAGAACCTACGCAATTTTCCCGATTCAAAACAACCTTTGTAAAATCGATGACGATACATTAATTTCCTTCGCTGGTAAAATGATGGCTTCGATGGCTCATAAAAATAAAGTTCAACTTAACTCTCAATTTCCGAGTTCTAGCATTTTAATAAAGCGATTTCACGCAACTGGGGCATGATCCGAGCACTCCCGAGTACTTTTTTCTTTATTTTCTCCCGCGAATCCATTCTATTGACACCTCTATGCACTTACGGTCCCTTTGATTCGTCCGAATGGAGTCCGTGCTCCTGTTTCGACTCAGTACATTCGTATCAGTCTAGATTTTATTGTGTAAAAGAGTATGTATCCCCTGTGGCCAGTCCGTAACACGAAAAGCGAGAGGTATTTGGATAGATTTGGATTTATAGCTGTAAGTAAATAGCAGAGGATTTTGCAGTACAGCAGAGCTACGACCGTTGAATGGTTTTTTGAACCTCGTTTTAGCATTCGCCGGATCTATAGCCAGGGACTTCTTTACATTGAAAAACTGCTTTCGACTAAAAATAAATTCTGAAGTAGGAAAATTTTAAAATATATTTTGTGCTTGTATTTATACGCAGTGATAAAAATCGTTCAAAAGGCGTGGACCAGCTGAACGCTAGCCAACCATCTCGTAAACCCAAACTAGTAAAAGTTTGTAGTTTTGAGATTATAATATTGTATTTCGTTCTCTTTTCTAAACTAAAACCGTATGTCAGACGTCACACACAGAACTAACTTGGATTAAGATGTTTTTTCTACTGTAGCATGAAATTATACTTATACTTTGTAAACATGGTAGTGAATCCAAATTATATTATTCTGATTAGGTACTTCACTTACTGGCACTAACGAGAAGAGGTGACCTCATGTGACCTAAAACTCTTAACTGTTTGCTTTTATTCTAAAATAATTGTGTTGGGTATATTTCTTATATTAAACAGTTGAAGTACACTGAACGAGACACAATAGATTTTTTATTGTAATTGCGTCGGGGGGCGTTTAGTATCTCGCAAAGTGTTAACTTGGCAAAAAGTTAGTAGGTCCTTTTTGTTCCAAACGGACGTGGATGCATATACTATGTGAAATTAAGAGACGTGTGGTGATAACTAAATCATCGATGGACTAACTGAAAAAGTCTGGAGGACCAGAGATTTTACAAAGACCACCAAGATCCGGCTTCTTCAAACACTGGTTTTCCCTATGTTCCTATACGCTGCTGAGTGGACGTGCGTGACATAGAGGAGAAGATAGATGTTCTGGAAAAGTGGTGCTGGAGAAGAATGCTTGGGGTATCGTGTTCACACCAACACTTCAATACGCCAAGAACTCTTCATCAAAAAGCGTCCGTCTTTCTGGTCCAAACGCGCATCCTCAAATACTTCGGACACGTCTCGGAGCGTGAGGGTGACTATAGAACGCCTTGTCGTGCAGGTGATCTACCCTGTGGACCACGCGGACGCTCACCCATGAGATGGACTGACTGACTTAAATCTGCAGTGAGCGATCCCTTGTATGTGTGCACTAAAATAAAATACCAAAAGTCGGGGTAGGTGGTGAGGAATCGTGAGGCGAATCACATCAACCCCTAGACAAGTAACTACATGAGGACGACGACCGCTCTGACAAGTGCTATGAAGAAGAAGACTTTTTATATGTGTATATATCAAAGCGGAAAAACAAGAGTAGTTCCATTTTCTGAGTAAGAACATATAATGACGTTATTCGTCCAAATACCGCCTTGTTTCCAATAGTCCCTTCATTCTTTGTAGTGGACACGGAAAATACAAACATACATTCAATGGTTGTACATGGAATCTATTTTCCGTACAGGTAAAGCTCCCTCAATCCTCCTTTGATAAAGTACCAAAATATATTGCCGAGATAGAATGTAATGTTACTACATTATTTGTGCCGTGTTGTAAAGCAGATGTTCGCGCGAAATGGCTCATTCAATTCAATTGAATATATAAAAAATACGCGAACGAAATAATATTCGAGATTGTGATTTATAAGGCCGGTAGGTATTCTTCATTCGTTTTGCGTTCACTACAGGTAGGTAGGTACTTATTTAAGTAACTATACTCCATTGGTTTAGGTAATTTACTAAAGGTAAACAAATCGTAAAAAGGGTTTTATTTTAAAAAGACCCTTGTTTACAAATACGTTACTTATAACCAATTAAATTTATTTTAGAAATTTACGATAGTTTCCTTTTCCTCTTCGTAGATGTGACTGCTTGAGCAGAATTTTTAATCTGTCAATTGTAAACATGGCTCTCTAAACCTTGAAAAATACAACGAATTAGATAACGTTGCTAAATTGAATAGTACAACTGTCTCGACTCGTAGCATGACAACTTAAGTGACACGTATTACGTTTAGACAGTTTCATTTGTTTAGTATAAATTCACTCAAACATTGCCGGTTATCGTGTGAAACTTTTGATGTTTTCATTTAAAATGCTTTATTTTATCTTATCTTACTATTTTACTAATACATATTATAAGCGCGAAAGTTTGTAGGGATGGATGGATGGATATTTGTTACTCTTTCACGTAACAACTACTGAGCGGATTTGGATGAAATTTGGTACAGATATAGTTTATAACCAGGATTAACACATAGGATACTTCTTATCCCGATATTCCCACGAGATCGTAACTTACGCGGGAGAAACCGCGGGGCGCAGCTAGTTATATTATAAATTAACTTTGTCAGACGTGCGTGTGTATAGGCTATAGTGAAATTTCGATATTACTGCTTGTAGCCTTGTTCAATAAATAAAATTATTTTAAAATGGGTAATAAAAGGTTTAGCACCCATGAATCACGTTTTTTTTTTGTTTACCTTTAGCTACCTAAAGCAACGGAGTATAGTCGGTATAAAGTTAAGTTACATGTGCGGCGTTATCTTGAGCATAAAGTCTACAGTTTATGATAGCTAGTGTTAGTAGTTTTCTTTAGATAAAATCCTTCCATCTTTGAAGTAAGTATTAAAGAAAATGTTGTGTTGTAAAACTCGAAACCGTATATCGAAGCGTTAAGTAAAGCTTGCAAAGCGATAAGAATCCTTGCAACAACATCTATACTATTGTTACTTTCTTACAGGAAAATAAAGTATTGACAGGATCATCTGCCTAGCCATTTCCCAACTATCTTGGGGTCGGCTTCCAGTCTAACCGGATGCAGCTGTCTGACCTTCACAACCCAGTTACTAGGTAATACGATACCCCTTGGTAAGACTGGTTGTCAGACTTTCGGGCTGCTGACGACCCGCAACAGTCGTTCGTGGATCTTTGACAGTCGTCTAAGATCCACCAATGACCAACGATGAGGACCAACGGCTTAACGTGCTTTCCGAGCCACGGAGGGGTCTTGGTATGTGAAGATGGTCACCCATCCACGGACCAACCGCGACAAGCGTAACTTACACTGATCGATCGACACGTGCGGTTGTTATTACTTAGCCACAAGCCCCTCTTGACAGGATAGAAAATACTAAGGAAGTATTAATTTTATCTTTTTTACTTACCAATATCCCGCCCCCGCCCGCCTGGTTGATGTCGATAGGCTCGCTCCTATTACATGGGACTTTATCATAACTGGTGAAATGTGGGTGTACTATTAGTACACCTCTATCCAACCCTTCGAGGAAATAAGGCGTGATATTGTTGTTATGTCAATATCTATAAAACCTAAGTATGTAGAAATGACAATAAAAGCTGAACTTCTGCTGATTAATAACCAACATTTCTTATATCATGAACCTCAATTTTTTGTCCCTTTCAACAAAAGACCTTTGGTTCCGCGGTTCCTACGAACTATCAAACACAACCCTTCCTGTCCCCACATGCCCGCGAAACTTAACACATTATTAATGAATACTGCACTCGTCGCCCGCAAATATAATTTATCTCGACCAACTTTCCAAAGTGTCAACCCTATTTCATTTAATGAATGGGATCACGTTTGGGTGCGTTATCATTTAATGTTATTAAATGTTTACTCCCCCCGTGTTCCAGTAATTTTGTATGATGTTCTAACTGTATTTGAACAATGATTCGAAGTTTTAAAAGGTTTGGCATTCATGTCTTTGAAAACCGTATTTTGGAAGTTAGAACTTCTAGATAGAAAGTATTGATGCTGTAATTCGGTTTAGACCTCACTTGTTGAATGGATTAGATTTTTTTAGAATCATATGCTGCACTGGTTGACGTCATCACGTCAACGCTGGCTGTCACTGAAAATCAGCCCTGGGGCTCTCTCGTATAGGGTCTTAGCATTATGCTGAGCGATGGCCGTTTTGTGTGGATGTGACGCATGTTTTCCCCCATTTTTTTTTGTATGCGTCATGTTTACCGCAAGTAAACGTATTTCCTTTCTTTCTTTTAAAGGTATAGATCACTTACAAAAAAGTAAACATTATTTGCTACAGCTTGACCCAAAATATTCGGTACCTACGTTCAAAACGTTCGATCAATTACAACGAACAAAAAATGGTGCAGTTTCGTACTCTTGCGAACAGCACAGATCCAGTTTTTCCTTAACCTAGTTCTTTCCGGAAAATTAATGGGGCGTGTTTGTAGGTTTTTGTGGGAATTGAAAGGCCGCCAACAAGCTTTCGGAACGCTGGCTTTGAATAACGTAATCATCCAATTTTCAAACGAAAGTAATCATGTTGTTCGTGAAAATGAAAGGATGGCACAATTTTGTCCAAAACGCTGTCCAATATTTGATTTATATTCCTACAGTTCCAATACATTTTCTTGTCTTCAAATATACGTATTACGTGATAGAACATGAAAGTATAGAGCCCTACTTTGCATTCTCACGAACTGTTTAAAGTTTGACATATATCGGGCGTGCGATGAAAGAATAGGAGAGAGGGATAATGTAAAAAAATCCAAGTACCATCTGGTTGTAACACGTTCACGAGAAAAATGTCTGGGAGTGCGTCATATGCTGGATTTTCATGTCTCCGTTGCATTAAAGGAACGAGTTGAGAAATGTGCACGGTACGTCCCAGTGCTAAACTACTTTTTTATTGTTTAAAATTTCAGTTATGCGTGTGGTCGCGTTCGTGGTAGAATTTTGAGGTTATATTCCGTTTCTTTTCAACGTATTTTTACTATATTTCTAGAGATATTCTTATACGGTAGATGTGAGTGGAAATACCGGAGGAGGATGACCTAGAATGATATATAGTGACCTTATGGGTTATTTTTGTAGGTTCTTTAGAAAGGTCTCGCAACTTGCGTGAGTGTATGAGCAGATGTATGAACGTAAACGAAGCAAAAGGAGTAAAGGATCGTAGCAGGTGCCGTTCTGTAGTTTCTGCATACCCCCCCATGTGTAGAAGGTGTGAGTTTGTGAATGCAAGAGGCACATGTAAATTTATAAAAAGGAAGTGTCCTAGTTTAGGCAAATATTTGGTGTTGTAAGAATTGTTTGCAAAATATTGATTTTACAATAGACTGACGTATCTTCATTGCAGTTCACACTCATTGACGTCAGTCCACTCAAGTCCAGATAAGTATCGCCTACTTTCATCACTTATTTATAGAGCTTCAACAATTCTATTTCGATCCCACTATTACACGTTAGATTTATTCGGAATAACAACTGCAGTTATAATTCAAACGTGTGCCCATTCTGCAGCCTGCATTGCCTATCAATCAATTATTTTGAGCCTGTTTCCCGGTTTCGCTAAAAATATAATAAAAGTCGCAAAATTCTAGTGTCCATTGGATGGCAGTTTCGAAAATATTTTAGGACTAAAAAACATTCGCTTTTATAACAACGGCTTTCGACATAAAAAAGCCTAACATGCAGTCAAATAACTCTTCGAAATAATTAAAAAGTACAACCACGTAAGTTTTATTACTGACGTAAAACAAAGGTAATTCATTCTCAGAAGTTAATTTCAGCTGTTTAATATTCAGCCAACACTCACCATCCCTTAAATTAAGCATAGAGAACAAACTCGAAACTTTTGCCGGGCATAAAATTTGAAAGTTTGAAAAAAAAACTGTCTTGGACGAAACGACGCTTATTTTAATTTGAGATACGATGTTTTTTTGCGGAATTAGCGCATAATCCCCACTCGTCGACTCATTAATCAACCGCTAACGACTTTAGATTGCGGGCCACAAACGGGCTGAATGCTGACCTAAGCTCAGATACTGCGTTTGCCTTCGCCTCAAATGCACTTCGAGATTAGTTTGCCAGTTGGAATAGTGGAACTCGAATTGAAAGAGTTTCTTTGTGATGTCGGAAATCGTCACTGTTCTTTAGATTTTCACAAAAGACTGAGAACTTATCAAACATAAGTTAAACGTTTTACAGGAAGAAGTCAACTAGGTACCTAATACCTAAAATAGTAATAGTCCTCCTGAGGAGGCTCTCGTTGGGCAGCTGGACAAAGGGCTTGATTCAGAAAGCGGTACTTCTGGATATGGCTCGCATTGTCAGGAGATTCCTCTCTCTGGAGCCCTGACCGCTTTTAGCTTGGACTGTTCACCGGTGGGCTACTATTTTTTATATTTTTAAATGTTTTGATATTCTAATATTCAAAAATATAATTTATATGTTTTTACTGAAATAAAGGAAATAATAATAGTCCTCCAGACCGAATTTCGGCCATGGCGGCTAATCTCAGAGGAGACTGGCCATCGACGCTGGAGATATTATAGTGCACAAGTGTAAATAATTACTAGTAGTAAGTATTTGTCCACAAAATATAACCTGCCCTTTGTCCATTAAGAAGAATCCCCGCTAACTAATCTACTCTAGAGTAATTCAACTGCATAAGGCGCTTGACAGTCAGCAACTGTACCCTACATGCATAAGCTAATCAAACATGCCTTCTGTTAGTGTCTAACTCACCCCAACTGCATAGTAATCCGATCCTGATTTCTGCTGACATCTCCCTAACGGAATCCTTTTGTAAAGTTCTGACCGCAAACTAAGTCCCTAACCTAGCTCCTTGCAATAAATTGATTTTAATTTAACTGTAGGTAACAGAAGCAATAGGAAACTGCCATCTCTCATTTAATTGTTTCCTAGCAAACTAAAATCTAATTTTAATTGGATCACAGCCCAGTCATTGTTCTGAAGTAGATGAATTGAAACGCGATGGAATTTATATTCGATCCTACAGTTCAGCATTGTCTTCGTTAGCTATCCGTTACTGATTTGAAGGTTCAGGATTGGAGAGGTCTTATTGGATTTTTCTGGGTATCATTGGATTTCATTGATTGGAACATAAGATGATTGCTCTCCTTTTTTTTTTGGGTGGGTGGATTGCTCTCCTCAAATTCTTTTCAGAGCTTCGATACTTTATATCGGAAATACTTATCTCCGTGGTGTTGATGAGTTTTGGCTTTCAACGTCAAACTCTAAAGTAGAAGTGCCAGACTATGTTTGATACACTACTTCTATTTTCGTTGTTGCGCTGTTTACTGGGAAACGGGTTAATGTGGTGCTTCCTAGGCGATGGGCTCGTATACTCGTATGCAGTCTATCCCCCAGCCTGTAAATGTATACTTCTGAAACATCGACCTCACCAAAACTTCGAAAAATAAATCTGTGATAACGAAAACTTGCTCGAAAGTCTGACCAGTGTAAAATGTTCTAGCGAAGATAATATTTGCGCTAACTTTGTTACTATGCCATAATAGTACAAACAAGCTTTATTATTATGTATTAACAATGATCTTGAACTATAAAAAAATAAGTAGCAACAATAAATACATTGTCATAACTCCCTCCAAAACCCACAACTAGACTGGTTTTAGTGTAATAAAAGGAAAATAGCACAAAGTAGCGCCGGTTATAGCTAGTCTTCAATAATACAGCGTCGTTAAATAAGATGCTTTGTTCGCGGGACATGTCGGCAGTGGGACTTGGGCGCTAGATTCAACATGATAAATGTTGAGTACGAGACTCTATACAAAGGCAATTTCATTGGTCATACATCAGAATTTAAGAGTTTTAGCGACAGCGACACCACGTTCTGCAGCTTTGCTGGTGAATAGTGATAGGAACTACGTTTTAATTGCAAAGGAAATTCGTCCTGCAAAGAACAATTTGCATGAGATCCTCGTTAAACGCAGGCTCGCGGTAATGAAGTGACTAGAGCAGACTTGCGCTGTTCATACAGATACTAAATAGTAAATCATAACAGATGGGGGAAGGCGAGTAAAGTTCAGCACTATTATTTAAGGCAATAATCGTAGTTTTGATATACTTTTATTCGTACGGAAGAAAATAGGTTTTGGGAAAGAAGAACGTAAAACTGTCAGAAACTTTTATAACAAAGCTAATATATACGAAGATAGCATCAGGTATACTAGCCAAATAAACGTTGAAATCGTTTGAATAAATAAAACTTGCGATGTTATGGCTGTTGTTTAACTTCAATTCATTCTTGTAGTAAGTATCGGTCGCTAGGTTGTATGGTTTTCAGGCTATCGGTTGATTTATTGCTGGTAATTGATTCAGTGCTATTGTTTTTTTTAATAAAGTCAGCCTCAGGTTACGGTGTTTTTATTTGTTCGTCAATTAGGCTTCTCTTTATGAAATGCTATCACAAATATAGGTCGGTTATCTAGGAGTCCTCGTCCTAGATAACCGACCGCATTAGCCATTCTGTCACATTCTTTTTTCACTTTATCACTCTTGAAATATACTATGTTATTATCTCGGTTCCGCATACCGACACTAATCTGCATGTTTCTATTCCTTTTGACAATTCTCTGCGCTTGGATGATTGTGATATGTCACCCCTCTTGCCGAGTTCATAATTTTACGGAAGAGAATTCTTCCAATCGTCAACGTCACATTTAATATGCAAATCCGATTTGAATTATTTTCAAACAAAATAAAAGCTTAAGTAAATAGGCTTCGGGGCATCACTTGAGAATGGCTGGACCGATTTGACGATTTTTTTTTGTTTTAAAATTTTAAAACAAATAAAAATAGCCATGTTAACATAATTGGAAAAGTTTCCCGGAGAATTTACAATTTCGGAAATAACTGAACGTACTTTTCTATGGGATTTTTTCATTTGGGGAGTGAAAACAATGTCTGTCGGGTTAGCTAATAGAATATATAGATGAGATGACATTTTGTTTAGCTTAGTTACTTTGCATGTTACCATATTTGTATGTCTTAAGACAAAACATAGCTTACTATTCTATATGTATGACCTATTGTATACCAATGTTTTACAAATAAACTTTATGATTTATGAGATTTCAAAAGTGGCTTCCTTCTAAAGTATTAAATTGACATTCTTATGCAAAACTCATGCAGATGATTTATGAGATTTCAAAAGTGGCTTCCTTCTAAAGTATTAAATTTACATCCCGCTAAACTCATGCAGAAATAAACCCCAGAAAAAACGATTAATTAAGGTCTTATCATGCAAGCAGTTTAATTACAGCCGAGAAAACCCGGAAGAAGACGCGTTGGTATTAATATGTGGGAGCATTGTTCCTCCACGAGACACTAACTAGATTTGCCATGATAAATGTACTGCACGAGATACGCGCAAACCGCTAACAAGATTAACGTTGATTAACTGAACAATATGAACTGGGTCGGAGGAAAATTCAATTTTTAAAGTTGCCACCTATATGGTGGTGGCTAATGTAGGGACGGGTGAGTTAGATGACTTGACTGCTCAACTCTGCAGTACAAGTTTTGAACTAGTTTAGCTGGGTATGGGTAATGCACTTGATAGCAACTAAGTAGTAAGGTTTTGGTGTAGGCTGAATCCACTTCAGAAAAATCGAGAATTCATTCACTGACAAAATCAAAATATTTTATTTCACATTGGGTACTTAAGAAAAAAGTCTACAAAGCCTACAGAGTCGTCACATTTACAAAATATAAAAGAATCTATCAAAAACATAAATAAAATATAAAAATCTATGAAAACCAAATGATATGATTGCTATTACAACCATAAAGAGTTGAAATTAGAATTGTCTGATTTTGAGCTACTTGTATACTTTCGTGCAAGTTACGGGCATGCATACTCTGGGCTTTACGAAAGTGAACATTACCTAAGGAAATATTTTTGGAAATTCATCCCTAAAGGAGCTAAATAGAGGATGAAAGTGTGTATCTATGGGAATTCGTAATTTTATCCGATGGGAGCTCACATTGGGCACATAGTGTGTATTTAATACAACATCATTTTAAGCCTGAATGGGCTATAAATTTCGATATTTGAAGTGTTTTGCTGTGTTGGTTTTAGACAAAGATCGTAACAATATTTTCACGAAACAAATCTCAAATTGAAAGTGCGTTGGCACTAGCACACAAACAATCTCAAACCCGCCATCTTGAAAAATCCAATATCTAAAACAAAAGTTTGTTCATGAACTAAAAATACATGTTTATTTCCAACTACTATCCATTTGAACGAACTCCTATAAATTTTAAAGTTCTTTGTCGATACAGTCACGTGTTGCAAACAGGAAAGCTTGTATAATCCTGGATGCAAAAGTTCCGCTTGTTGATCGGATTCATTTGTTACGTACAGATTTTTGCTGATTATACACTACATTGGATTTTAACTCTTACTAAGTTTTATATTCAGTTATTGACTTGGTACGTTGCTTGGCAATGGTTGCAGTGGTGGCCAAGTGGAGCAGTGGTGGCCAAGTTGTAACGTTGGGCGGCCGTGGGCTCGAACCCCGGCAGGTGTTTTAATTTGCGTAATATATTTCATCACCACTGTTCTCAAAACAGTGAAGGAAAATATCGTGAGGAAACCAGTATGTCCTAGAACCAAAAATTCGAAGTCATGTGACATTTACCAACCCGCACTGGGCCCGCGTGGTGGATTACAACATTTACAACCCACGCCCTCCCTGGTTTGGGATGTTTAAATTAAATAACTTCTAACGCCACCGCGCGACTGCTTCGTTGGTCTAGTGGTAGCAAGATCTACTGCTGAGCATGAGGTCCATTTTTTTTTTTTTTTTTTTTTCAGGTTGGATTTCATCAAATGACCCCTCCCGCTCTGGGTGGAGCAGAAGGGAGTGTCAGACTTACTGACTAAAACCCACCCGTGTTCCTTCCTTAGCCCTTTATGTTCCAGGGCAGCGGTAACCCTTTCGGACGATCCCGCTACCCCGGACGATCCCGCTACCCGAGCATGAGGTCCTGGATTCGATTCTCAGCTCGGGCAAAGGGTTATTGGATTTTTCTATTAGGAATTTCTCAGTGGCTTCCCTGAGTCTGAATCTAGGTATGCCCAGTTGATGGCAATATGCTCGCCCAGAAATTAACATAACTGGTGAAATGTGGATTAACTATACTACACCTCTGCCTAACTCTTCGGGCAAACAAGTGTGATGTTAATGGATTTAGGTATTCATTAAAATACACAAAGAAAAAAGAAACACATATCATCACATCTTTCACACATGTGAAAGATTTTTCTTCCAATGTTGGCTCTGCTACTAAGTGTGGGTTTTAGTATTTAATATCAATGCACCTATTCTACGTTGAATAAACTGGGAAATTTTACATCAAATTGCATGATTTAAAATATTCTGTAGTTTTAAAAGAACTGGCCTGACATTACCTTGATTGGTAATGCGAAACCCGCTTTTTCAATTCCTTTGTTCATATGCCTTTGAAAACTGAGCTTTCATACGTAAAATTTTAATTACTAAGACCTAGAAAGGTCTCAAAGAGAATAATCTCATAATTGAACCGTGAAAATAATTCCTTACACAAAGGGTTTTTGTACTTACAGGTGCTTTTAAAACCTCACAGAAATTTTGTGTGTGCTTATGTTAAATGTGCTTGTTCGTGAAAATATTTCTGACTTGGCATGAGATAAAGCTGTGAATGTGATACTATAACGTATTAGGAATAAAACTTGTATGCTTCTGTGTCGTAAGCTACTGTTACAATGTTACAAAACATTTTGGGAAATAACGTTTCATGGCGGATCTAGGTGGCTCTGGAAAAGGATGCCTGAAAGGACTTAGGGGAAGCCTTTGCTCAGCAGTATAGGCTAATTTAAAAAAAAACATGTTTCGTGTGACTATTCAGCATTAAAAACTATTCTTGTAAGTTTGCTTTTTGATGAAATTATCACATCCTATGTTTAGCTACATTTAAAAACATCCAAGTGAGAACAAAATATTCTTTCGAACGTTTTGGCTGAAATCTGAAAAATCCAGCGTATGAAGCTTAACACACGGAGAACTAAATCGATTGGAAAGCATTACGAGTCCTTACCCTTTTCACATGTTTCGCCCACCTCCTTATGTTTTAAACCTTCAAGAAAAATTGTGTTACTTTGTCTCTGTAAGTATCGGTTTTTGCTTTAAGATGGCCGTAAAACTTACCTAGTTAAGCACTTCCGATAAATTCTTGGGTCTTAAAGATAGTTTAACTGAGAACGGGAATTTTAATTCTGAAATATTCCCAGCAATTACTCGAAATTCTATTATAATGTTACTCAGTTCATGAGTATATCATCATATTCATGAACTGAGTAACATTATTAACCGCAGATTATGTTAAACTAACGCCTTTTGGAACAAAAGATTTGTTAATACAGGGAATCCTATTAACGTTACCTCAATCATCTGTCACCGACGATTGACGGACGTTACAATCTGATTGGAATCCCATGTTCCATTTACCACGATTGCATTATTGAACACCACACTTGATTTGGGAACAAAACCTGTCATCAATGGTCTCTGTGGACAATCGCTGGAGCAATGAGCTGGTGCTAGCTTAATTATATTAACGATCAATTAGCGGAACAAGCTCCAAGGCCATTAGATGGCACAATACAGCACAACAATGAGGTCTGGACGCGGAATACTAAGCTGTTTACATCCCAAAAACGCTGAAAAAGAAAGGCTTAATACTAACAACAAAATAAATACCCCATTTATTATAATTAGCGGAACAATATATTTGAATATTAAATGTATATTTGATGTCAAATATTTTGATTAACATCAGTGTAATTTCTATCTCAATTTCCGTAGTACCGAATAAAATTAACCTCGATACTCGTACCGCTCAATATTGTTTTGACCAATATTCTATCCGCGGATGCCAATATTAATATAAGGTTTTCTACAACGTTCTTGCCCGGGTTACTTACAAAATATTAAGTATTAACATAAAACAGGCTAGGAGTTGCCAATATAACATTATTAGCTTTATATCAGGGATCGCCGACTCTTCCTTTGACACGGGTTTATAGGCGTGTGAAGGGGAAATATAAGCCATCTATATTGATTCTATAATACTACTTCGTGCTTACATCAAAGTATGTGTTCGGTAGATTGTGTAAATGAAACCAATTCTGTAAGTAATTACCATTCCATATCTCGTCGTTAAGTAAGAGTATCTACTCATATTTCATGATATAATTATCTGATTTGGGGACTAATATTACTCGGGCGAACTTAATTTATTTAATAATTCAGAATAAGGTTAATTAGAATTTGGACGTTATCATAATACCCCTCAATGTTCCTTTATAGATTATAACAAAAACGAAACCTAGCCGGAATGCCTAAAATAATAGATCGAAATTGCTTTGTTTAGACGAAGTATTTGTACAACAGTTTACAAGCTTTTTGTTCTTAAGGACGATTGTTTTTTCCATTACATATTTATTTTAATCCCGGTAACAATGTAAATCCAAATCTTGTTTCATTTTTGAAAGTTGAACATAGTACAAGGTACCTACCCAATAAAACACTAAAACAGAGAAAAGAACTAACCTCACTCAATGTAGGAACTGTAATTTTCCAACTCATTCTCAGCTCAACTGTTTGCAAGGTGACCAAGCGAATCGTGATCTTAAGACGACTCCGTATAAAAGCTTATTCATAAAGTCGGTGTTATTTTAAATTGTATTGTGGTCTGCAAACTCAACTTTCTTCGCATTTCCTCTTTCTACTTCATTATCTCCCAGTTTACCATAATTTGAATGTAATTATACTCGTGAAAAGGTCTCTAAGTAGATTGTGATGTTTAATTATTTTAGGAAAATTAATTTTGCCTCTGGTTACTTTTTTCATTTCATAGATTTCATTGATGAGTTTAACATGAATTAATTTTAAATGTTATTGAACAATTGTGATTCATTTCTTACTCTACATTTCTTAAATATTCACTTGCACTACGCAGTTCTTCGTTCACAGCGCTTTACATATACTTAGCAGAATGTTTACGTTACTCGCTCTTTTAAATATCTGCAATATTCATTACGATCGTAGCCTGCAGGCCTTTCTTTGCCTCGTGAAAAGCAGCTTTTGCTTCCAAAGCACTATGAAGTATCCAGAATGTCAGTCCCGACTAAAACATATTGCGCCACAAAGTAAAAAAGGCGCAGAAAAATAGCGCAATGAAACATGCTTAGAGGATTTCTCTTCACAGTAATGCCGGGCCCATTCAAAAGTTCCGTTCTCTTTTTGGGAAGCTGAAGCTTTATGTCCGGGCCAGTGGACAGTTTTCGAGGATTCATTTGATTAGCCGGCTTTTTAATACTAGAGAAGATTGCCCTATATACACCTAGAACTTACCTTTGAAATAGTTTTTGAATTCAGGCATGTGTCCTCTTTTGCGAATGTGTTTGGAATTTCAAAATATTAAACGACTTTTTCTACAGAGTTTTTTTTCCCCTAGTAATCAGTAAATTAAATATTATCAGTTGATTCCAAAGGTTTTTTCGTGTTTAACCTTAAAACAGAAGATGTTAAAAGTGTGTAGGCACTGAAATTAAGCCGTGACCTTTACGTCAATATGGCTTCCAAAAACGTACTCTCTTTGAATTTTTAACTATTTCATGTTCAGTTTCGTGTGGTATTTTATTATTTCCTGTCTTAATATAAAACCTTTTTGTTAATTCCAGGTAAGTTTTCCATCAGTCGCTGGTCGGTGAGTACGACAATTATATATTCATTATAGAACTGCTGAACCATAGTAAAACGTTAAAAGCAGACCATTACAGGAGTCTATTACTTTAAATCACTCCCGTCATCAAATCGATTTCGAGGACTTTATTATATTTTAACGACTCGATCGTTAACATACCCCTGGATCGATTCCATTATTGACACTTACTCGGTGTGTTTTACTATTACCTACCAGACGTTAATTGAATCCGAAACCTTACTATTTCAACTCCAAATATACGGAATATATCTAATTTCCAGCCCAAGTCGTCCTACATTGCCGACGCGCTATAATTAAGGCACACCCATACCTATCAGTCGTATTTTGAGGGCTAGGGGTGTTGTGGATATGAGGGTGTGGGTATTCGTTACAAAGCACTTTATCATTCTCTTCATTAAACGCATACTCCATTTGCTATTTTAGACCTATATATACACCAAATGAACTTAATCATCAAAAATTATCCTGCCTTCGCTTCTGATGATTATGAGCGATCATTTATGACGTCATAACGAAAAGGATTAGCCCGTCTCAGGTACGGTGACATTAATTCTTCCGTTTAAACTCCTTTTAGCTACTTAAACGAGTTTAGACTAAATAGATTGAAATTTAAATACCGTTATAGCGCGCATCGGATACGCTGACAGGGGTTCATACTCACTAAACATGGGAACCTGAAGCCGTTACATAGATTGTGTAATCCTAATTGCTTGTTAGTAGATATTGTTAATTATGCCCCTGAAGCAGGATCAGGGAAATACCTACTAGATTCTACCGGTCTTATTTTGCAATTTGCAATAACTATATTGTAAGACTACTTCTCAAAACGTTATTTCTATTGACATTCAATTCGAAGCAACAATATATTTTTTGAAGAAATATATTATTTATTGTTTTCCCTACTGTTCCGTTCCAATTTGTCGGTTAGAAGAAAAAAATCATCGTCTACAAACACATAAAGAGTTCGCGTCCGCGGTTAACATAGACGACCTGGAGCCCGGGGCGCTCGCAATTCAGTCTCGACAAACATACGGGCCTCTATTCAGGCCTTCGAACTCAACGGCTACAGAAATATATCGATATTGCATGTTCTGAGGCGTCCTGGCGAAATGAGTCTTTTGTTTTACGATCTATTGTTCCTGTGGTCCTCTGCATGCTTTATTGTACCCCAAGACGCTCGTTTCCATGTGTATTTTAGTTTATTATGATGAAGTCGTCTATAGTTTAGGTACCATGAATATCCATTTCATTTTGTTAATGATGTTTACGGCACGGTCACTGTTGTTTACTTTAGGAATAGCAATTAACTATCAAATTATTGGAATGGAATACAATTAATCAACAACGTTATCAATCTAACCTATTGTATATTTGTTTTAAACTTTGTTTTGATATTATGTCAGATATTTGTAACTTGCTCCTGGACATGAACTGTGCGATTATGAAATCGTGTATGTGAGGTGTTATCTAATCGAATTTGTCATCAAAATTGAAACTAATGTTAAATACAAACTATTTATTTTGCCAGTAATGCTTAGACATCCACACTATAACTATCTCATTAAACAGGCTTATAATTATTAAGTCTTTAAAGTAAAATATCGATACCTGGTAATATCTCGAGCAGAGATCCCTCATCCAACTCTATGGTACTGGCTGTAACACTCCGCTGCCCCCGTTTCTGCCGTGTGCACGGGAAAGTAAAAGTCACTGTTAGTAAACGGTGTGATTGTGTTCCTGTCAGAAAAGTTGTTGCTCCCCCACAATGCATCAGATTGGCTTTTACGTTAATTGTAATATGTAGCTGTGGATGACTTACAATGATCTAAAAGTATTTTTTGTTTGTAGAACTATTGAGACTGTTAGAGAAATGATTTAAACTTAACTTTTGTCCAGTTATCCTGAAATGCCGAAATGTAAATCCAACATCGAAAAGGCTAAATATTCTTCATCATTAGCTATCCTTTTTGTATTTACTGAGGTTGGTCTCATTTGCATCATTGTTATATTCCAGTACCTCCAGGTTTTGCACGCTTAGCTAAAATTTAACTTAATTTTTGCCCTCGCAAATATAGAACAAAAGATTTTGTACGTGAAATTTTCCTTCCGCGAAATTTTGCGATGTTACCGCACATGGTATGAAGAATACGTACATAAATATTTTTGTGTATAGGCCGTAAGCCATCAGTGCACACGGCTGCGGCATTCCGGGAGTAATCTACGATGGGCCTGTGATTTGTACTAAAATCCGCTTCAGTATAACAACTTACATACCCACATATTTGTTCCATGTGAATTATTACCACTATAGAGAGTCCAAAACGGTGGAATTAATTGTTTGCATATTTGCCTAATGGTGTTTAATACACGTGGTCGTCATGGTTTTAGGCATTTGTTATAAACCATATATTTGCATCTGAAATATGATCGTAACTTATCAAGTTATAAATAACCCGTCGAGTTATTTATTTATTCTTGTCGTTTAAAGCTTAACCTTACGAATGTTATGAATAAAAATCATAAATTGTAAAAAAAGTTCACAAAAATGTCCAACTGCCAGAAAAGCAAGAGCAGCCCGGAGCTATTTTTCATGCTGCACTTTGAAACGTCTCTCTAGATTGCTTTGCCTTTGTTTTTTAGATTTCTCTCACTATAATGTTTTAAATTATATGACATAGTTTATGTAAAAATATAAAAAAAAACAAAATAAATAAGAATTGGAAGTAGGTCTTTGAAACATAATTATGTACATATATGATAGGAAATATTATGTTTGTCACAAATAATCGATTAGTGCGTAAATGTTACAGAAAATTGGAAGTGGAAATACATGACATGTAAAGCTTACCTGCCACGAGAAACTAGAGAGTCAGCTTCTCCAATGACCCCATGGTGATTAGAGGCTTTGAGCTTTGGAGGTATTAACGGCCTCGCAAAGGTTCACTTGGTGATTAAAGGGGGCGTTAACATCGTAATTCGATCAACAGATTGATGGAACCGATTTGTTGGAACGCCCTTACATATTTGTCTCTCTCGCATGTTGGTCAGTCTTAATACCGTTGGCTTTACATCGAAAATGTTTTGCATTAACAACACAATCGACTATTTTTATATCACAAGTATCATCTGACCATGTGAATTTACATGCAGACTTACTTTAACATTAAAATAAAGTAGTTGGTACTGTAGAGGGCTAGAAGAGCCCTCTCAGGTAACGGGTGGAATCAAACACTATTAATTCCTTTAAATTTATATTGGGAGAACGGCTTTTACATCTTTCTATATAAAAACTCACTCCCGGTTCTCAAACAAAAACCTAATTAATATATTTGACACAAGCTTGAGCGTTCGAATGTCATCCGCGCTAAATTATATCCGGCCTGCAACATATGAGGTTGCCTTCGGCAGACAAGCCTCTACATGAGCTACGCCCATCCTTGAATAAAAGGATTCATATACTTCCGCTTCCAAACAAGACTTTTATTCACAATATTCGAACACTCAGGCCTTTCCTGCCTATCCCTATGATAACAATTACCTAACGCCAGATAATATACAGTGTGAGGTCCAACTCTTACAAGAGTAGGCTTAAGTCAGGACAAACGAATCGCGAGTCCGCCACTATGACAAGTGTTGGGTAAATTTATATTTAAATGTGCCACTGTGAACCAACATGAACCAACGCAATCCTGCTTAAACCTCGTCGCGGCAAAACTGGCGTAAAAGATGCGACGCGGCCTCCTAAATATAAACAAATTGACGTGACAATTCACATCAGCCTAGATGAGGCTTAAAAAAGAAATGTTCTTAACTTAAAACTCTTTTACCCCATCGGACGGTATTGAGCCAGAGGGAGGGAAAAGGCTAAGAGGTCAGTCTCCATCGAAAAATACCTAACTTATGCCCATACTCCAGAGGAAACATTTCCAAAAATCTATTCCGTTCTCATTAAACTCAAACTCCATATAACACCAGTCAATACTGATAGAACTGTGGGTCCTCCACTATAAGTTGAACCAATTGTGTCAACCAAACACACTTTGCGAAGGCTATGCCCCGTAAGCAAATTGGTTCCAGCTTAGGTGAGTGTCACCCCCCCTGTAGGAGTGACCACAGTTAACAAATGTAAATACCTCTCCTAACTCGCGTTATTAAAATTCTGGAGTACGTTCATGCTATCTCAGCCTATCAACACCCGAATGATGAAGACGACGATATATTCACTCCTTCAAACTCTTTGAAGCTGCGAGGTGTGGCACCTCACTCGCTCCCAGCCGCGTCCGGTATTTTGTCCCAGCATATGCAAAAGTACAAATGATAACATTTTAATATACTATATCATAATAATTGAACTAAAATAATATACTAAAAGTGATGTTTACATCTAACTGACGTTGACATGACAATGAATAACAACTAAAGACTACAAAAGTTTACATCATAATATGAAACGGATTTTATCAAAAAGTTTTTATCTCTGAACTTACATTTTATAAACTTGTATTTTAGAATTAATAACTTCTTTATAAAATTAAGATAATTTTTATAAAATGTTTTTATAAAGTTATTAATCATTGGAAAACTTTTTGGAACAAAGCTCTTAGTTTTAGCTTTTCTACCAAATGAGATTTTGTCCTTCACCCGTGTTTTTCTTATATTGTTTAAAGCATTGTGGATGAACAATATTAATTATTAACATTATTAACGCCAATAATGATCGTAACTTAACCGCAATAAATGAATTGAATTCAATCGAGATTGAATTACTTATCTTAGGGTTATCTATGCGATGTATGATAAAATCACTACGATTAAAGTCTGCACCCTCATCCGTAGGAAAATTAAATAAGTCTTTAACTTGCGCAGAATTGTTCATCATCTCTGTGTATTTGTCTCTGACTACAGACAACTCTACACACAACTCTCTCTTTCACCTTTGAAAAAGTCAATTTGATGTTCCACCTTACTGTCGGCATACGACACTACAACGCTCTGAGCATTCTCCTTTACATCCGTGGACAACTCGACAGGATCATTCTCCTTTGTCTCGGAATCAATAATCAAAAAATTATCCTCAACAACTTGATCACCCACGATGTTATTTTTAGTGGATTCCACATCGTGATCATGATGCTCATCCTGGTGCTCTGAAACATAGCTATTCACATTAATAAAAGGACTGGACTGACCCGATTCGTCAATTTCTTCCTCGTGTTCACTCTTAAACACTTCCATCGGCTCCTTCTTATCCTCTGCAGGGCTGCACCCCTGGCTGCTGTGCTCGTCATCATCTTCTCCATCAGCATCTACTTCCACGCTGCCTTCTAGGCAGCTTTGCTCATCTTGTAGTGGGTCATCTTGTCTTCCACTAAATGATAAAGAAGCATCATCATCTACATTTATCACATTTTCCTGTCCACTTCCTTTAGACAGATCTTGTGAAATCTCCTCTCTTTCTCCTCACTTTATAGAATGCTCTGTGACATCGGCACGGGAGCTCTGCTCTCAATACATCACACAACTCATTAAAACTCATACCATCACGGTACTTACATAAATTTAAAAACACATAGAGCAGCACTCTCAAGATATACGCCCAAAATCAGTGCCCAATCGTTCTCACGCCATGTATTGTATTTGGCAACTACTTTGAACGCCTCAATAAACTCCTCCAGGCATACGTTGTTGCCCGTATAAAATTGAGCCATCTCACTCTCTTTAGTAAAAAAACATTAAACCACTTAGCTGCATATAGGTAATCTCCAGGCGGCTTTTCTGCGCCTGTTATATCCTCTGTATGCGAGCCTTCTCGCTTCTTCAAATATATTCGTGTAAACGTATGGGGTACGTTTCTTCACACTACGCGCAACTTTGGCGCAAATTCGTCGCAAATACGGCGACAATTCAGCCCTTACCCGGCGACTCCACCATTTGTAGAGGGCTAGAAGAGCCCTCTGAGGTAACGGGTGGAATCAAACACTATTAATTCCTTTAAATTTATATTGGGAGAACGGCTTTTACATCTTTCTATATAAAAAGTCACTCCCGGTTCTCAAACAAAAACCTAATTAATATATTTGACACAAGCTTGAGCGTTCGAATGTCATCCGCGCTAAATTATATCCGGCCTGCAACATATGAGGTTGCCTTCGGCAGACAAAGCCTCTACAGTACCTACGTGAAATTCTACCATATAATGTTTTGCAAGATTTTTTCAGGAAAAACGTGAACTACAAAAAATAAACTCGAAGTTTTCTACCGAGTTCTAATGGGTACACGAAGCACTCTTCTATTTTTGCATCCTCTTCTCTCTTGCATTACTTGTAATACTTTCAGAATTTACTGCTCCTAATGCATTTGCTGTAGCTCTGTCCTTTTCGCTCTCAAGTAATGAGTGAAGTAGTTGCATCCCAATGTTCGCCTTTTGAACGCTCGTGGTCCTTAGGCTGTAAAATATAGGTCGCAACCGCCGTTAGTTTACTTCTTAAAAAAATCTCATTTCCGTTTCCTCTTATAAGTTTGACTTTTGATTTGCATTTATAATTAATCAAAAACTTGGAGTGGCTTCGGGTAAACCGTTCTGAATAAATCTATGGGGATACCAGCCTCTTTAGGTAGAGTGTCGACCAAAAGTCCAAAGACAATCTCACAAAGCAATAGCTTGACGTTTAATTTGACTTACGTCCTTCTAGTTTCAAGAAAATAAACACATTGTCGTCAACAAGTGATTGTAGTTCATAATTTCAACGTTATAATATGAATCAAGATGGCCTAGCGGTTAAGCACGTGCAGATAGATGCGTGAATCAGTGAGCCGTGTGTCCAAATCTCACGCAGTACTTCGACTTTTTGTAAGTTTTTACTCGATTGGAAGTAATGAGACAGAAATATAATATTCTTAACTTGTTCGCTTTCTTCACACATTTCGTAAAGTTAGAAAGGTAGATCATAGAAAACTAAATATAGAATCCAGATTTCTGTGAGGTAGACATGAGTTTTATGAATAGTTAATTTGATCGGAATAAACGTTGTCGTTTGGTTGTAGTTGTTGGTTAGTGACCTGTGATTTAATAGATAGCGGTATTGTATTTATTATCAAAATGCAGGCAAATATTAATATTGAGGCGAGGGCGACTATTATTGCGCTGCATAAAAGTGGTCTTAATAGAACAGACATATCTGACTGAAACCGAACTGAATGTGAGTATTATATTTATGAATTGTAACTTAAACTTTTAATTGAATTTTACCTAAGATTATTTGGTGACATGGATTAATTCTTTTTATTGTTTTTAAATCCATCATGAGGCCTAAAAGATAAATATTGGATCTATAAATGCAGAGTTTTAATATTTTGACATTATATTAAATAAATATTATTATATTATATAAAAATGAAGTCACTTTAGTATTTCATTATACCTGCCTTTTGACTGGAATACTACCATATTTTCAGACGAACAGACCTTCAAATCTAGTCAAAAGGGTAGGCTTCATTTATGGCGCAAGGATAACACTCGCTGATGTGATCAAAACGTTATCCCTAATACAGACTCAGGTCGAATTACAATAAATATGTGGGGATTGATGAGTGCAGCAGGGCCAGGAGAACTGGCTTTTATTCCTCCACGCGCCAACAGTTCTACTTATGTAGAAGTATTAGACGATGTCATGCTACCTACTGTGCGCAACATTTATCCAGCTGATGAGTTGACACAAATATCATTTGTCCAGGACAATTGTCCTATTCGCCGGGCGAGCACTGTGCGTTTGGTTTCACAATCACCCATAGATAATTGTTGTTCCATGGCCAGCGCAATCACCCGACCTCAACGGGGTCACGGGATGAGAGGTGTATATTAAAAGCCCATTGCATGGAGGTGTGGGAAAATTTAAGAGGAACCGAAATATGTTGTATTGTAGGGTCCATGCCCAAACGTCTACTTGACTGTATTGAAAATAATGGGGGTTATTCAAAATATTAATACCTATTTAGATGTTTTGGTTTTAATAATTAGACGGTGTAACTAAATATTTAGTAATACCTATTAATATATCCGTAACTAGCTGACCCGGCAAACGTTGTTTTGCCATATAAATTATTTCTAGCTGCCCGGCGCTACTTCGTTCGCGTGGTGTTCTACCCCCTACCCTACCCCTACCCTACTCCTACCCTACTCCTATCCTACTCCTACCCTACTTCTACCCTACTCCTAACCTACTCCTACCCTACTCCTAACCTACTCCTACACTACTCCTACCGTACTCCTACCATACTTCTACCCTACTCCTAACCTACTCCTACCCTACACTACTCCTACCCTACTCCTAACCTACTCCTACACGACTCCTACCCTACTCCTAACCTACTCCTATCCTATTTCTACCCTTTTTACGTTTTAGGGCACTTTTTTTACACCTTGGGTTACGTTACTTAAGTTTTAGTAAGGATTCCTAATCTTTTCTAGCAATAAATATAGCCTATGTCACTCAGGGTGAATGTAGCTTTCCAATGGTGAAAGAATTTTTGAAATCGGTACAGTAGTTTTTGAGTTTATTCATCACAAACATACACACACACAAAAATACAGACCTTTCCTCACGATAATATTAGTATAGATTATTTAATGATCTTAAATTGAGGTTTAGTTGCAATCTTCTTTTCGTCAAGAAAATGAACACTTAAGCTATAACCTCAATACATTCATTGTGACGTTACATAAAAAACATGTTCATAAAGTCTAAATCATATATTAGTTTTCAATAAACTCTGCTGAATACCGATACCTTTAATAAGTGGGTATCAACAATTATATTTGTTTTATTAGAAAATCCTTTCCTCGTTATGTTATTGTGGATATACAACAAAAAATGTTATGAACCTTACAAGAGAACTTCTTTTATCTAGGCAGGAATGTGAAGTCACAATTCTCATAAAAGTTTGCTAATTTTATAAATAAATAAAACGAATAAACATTTTTGTTACCATTTTATTATTTCCACCTTCCAACACCGAAAAGATTTAAATTAAATACAACATAATTACATAACTAGTTAAGTAATAATACAATAACTAATATTTAACTTCTTATAAATAAATAAATAATAAGCATGAATCCATTATAAATAAACATAAATATTACCTAACAAGTTTTTGCTTAAAATACAAATATTATTATGGTTTCAAAGAAACCAAAAACAGCCACACATTGTAATTAAGATTCGAACTCAGACTTCATTGATCGTGAATCCATTGCTTAGCCCAACAACTACCAGCACATGTTTCATTTGCGCGAATTTTAGCAATGCAATGGTAAGAACAGGTCGCCACTATGACGCGTAATCTAAATGCAACAGAAATATAATGTTATTTCACTCATACACGCACACGAACTGGCTGTATCGTGCTCGCACAGTTCATAACAATGTAGTCCTTAGCATGCCACTGGAGTTTCAAGCGTTACTGTACTTACTCGATTTTCTCGAAGTTTGTGAACTGTTTCGTGGAAAACGACTTTGAAGCTTATCTGATTTTTTGAATTTTGGCATTTTAAAAGCCAACCAACCAAAGATTAAGTATTATCTACATATCTGTTGAAAAAGCACTAATGATACTCGTTATTATGCGGGTAATGCCAATGGCATTACCCGCATAATAACGAGTATCATTTCAATACTATTTTTTTATTGCAGGCTAGTTACAGAAAAAACCAGGCTATTTAAAAGGAAATGATAAAAAAGTCCTTGATCGAATATTGACAGGTTGCATTAGCCAACTGTCGCTTGACCCTCTTTTCAATTCGCGATTTTATTTTGCGAAGGTGGCTTAATTTGCGTCGGATTAAATATTTTTCAATGCCATGATTTATGACGTCAACATATCCTTTTTTGGTTAGCACGGGTATCTTAACGATTTATCCGAATAGATTTATACCCAGGTGTAGTAAAGTACCGAGCCGGCTAGGTTATCCCCGGCTGTATTCGTTGAGTTACTACGCTAGCTCTGACCAGGATTAGATTAATACAAACGGGAAGCGGAAACACTATTTCATTTTAAACCATCTGGCAGAGATGAACTCTTGCGTTATTGTTTTATCTGCGTTTGGAAATTAAGACAAAGACTGGACCATAGTGTAATACTGTGTGGAGGAAAAATGGATGTAATTTATTTGAATAATCGATACCTTTCTAAAAATTCAACACACAAATATGTATGTTGATGATTGTAATTAAACATACACAACAAAATTATTCAAAATGCAAAACAGAATGAGAATAAATAAAACGTATTATTTCGGCGCTTATCTTTGTTTTTGAAACATCTAATTTTAGACGTCTGTCAGCCTCATTTTCATGCATCATTCTCGTGCCAGGGAGGCGCAGCTTTGCATAATTAATCATCAATTTTCCCCTCTTTTGGATTTTTTTTTTGTATTTTTCAGTCAGGGTATATCTTGGATAAACGCACCTGCGGGAGGCTCAAATCATCACGAATATTGGTAATGAAGAATTATTGAATTTTGGTAGCACAACGAAATGAGTTCGCGTTTTAGTAAGACCGATGGTTCTGGCAATCAGATCGAATGGAATGAAATTTGATTACTGGACGTGGCCGTTAAACATACAGCAAGAACTGCTGGAGCTTTCGATTAAGGTTTTATGATCATCGCTTATCCTTTTTTTACGGTAGTGCACTTACAAATGAAAAGGCCCTTTTGTTACGGATTTACTTTAATGCTTTGTAATTAGTTTAACAAAGCATTTTTAACGTAGTATTAGACTGTCTGTTCGGTTGGAAAAAGCTATCAAGTTTTAGGGTACGTCGGAAGTTGTAGGTACTTTCTAAAGTTTGTTTGTTTATGGTAGTCTTGGACAGTTTTAGAAATATCTCAGATTTTCAGCTTACTTCCGTCATGGATAACATAATTTTTTCTATGGTTTGGCGTTATTATGCGGATAGTCTTCGAGTTAAAACTTTTCTATTTCCTAATTACTAATTTTCCATAGGTAGAACTTTAGTTGATACAGACGCTAGCACATCGAGCTACCCGAAACTGTCAAATTTTCCTAATCAACCTTGAACCTAATGCTTTAGCGATAAAGTTGATAAATCTAGAAATTTGACAGATTGTAGTAGCTTGATATGCTGGCAACTGTACTTAATGCAATCACATTTTCATTAAGTAATCTCTCTCATTCTCAAATTCAATAGCTATTTTTGTTGATGATTATTAGATTAACAGATACTAAAGTTAAAGTTATCAAAACCCATTTGTTGAATCGCACAACGCATTAAGCTAATTGCTTTCTTACTGCCTTCATTTATATCAGCTCTTACCTTAACATTATTCAAATGAACAGCAAATGCAATAGAGATAAAGCTCACAGCAGCGCTGTTTAGTAATAGTGAACATTCAATTTAGCTCCTCGAAGTTTGTGCAGCGCTGGGAATAATTGATTAATGAATGACGTTATGTATGCAGCACCGGTTCCACCTATTAGTTTAGGGTCTGATTATCTAAAGGGGAAGTTGAGGCTTGAATAAATTAGATGGTAGTTTGTTGTTCACGGTCAAAATCGAATTAACGACAGCAGCTTTCGCAGGTGTGTCGCAAACAGGTGTTGTGTCAACATTACTCGTATTGTCATGTCATATAAAAGTGAGTTGCATTTGTAGTGTCCGTCGTTAGCTGCAAGGAAATTGAGAGATCAATGGCGCGATCTGGGTCTTTTGTCCATGTAGATCGTCTCCCAGGTGAGATTCTGCAAAATCTACCTAATTGAGCATTCAAGAGGTTTAATTATATAATTTAGTTTTTTTTCTTATATTTGTGTCGATACTTTATCTATGTGTATACTAAAAATATAGCTGAAGAGTTTGCTTGATTGAACGCGCTAATCTCTGCAACTACCAGTCGGATATGAAAAATTGTTTTTGCTTTTGATAGCCCAATTCTGAAGGAACGTTAGGCGATTTAACATCATGGTACGACCCTTAGGAGCTGAGCAAAAAGAAAAAAAGTCTGAAAGAACGCTGAGCGGAAACGAAATAATAGTACGGCCGGGAAATGTGACTGTTATTTTATTGTGGTGTCTTACGACTTCCACGCGAACGAAGTCGCTGGCAGAAGCTAGTATGTCGTAACCTGCCCTTGTGTCTTTTGACAAAATAATATTGTGAAAACACTAAGCCGGTTGCCAAGAATACACGCTGAGGCGACAAAAAACAAATTAAATCATACCCTACCGATCTTGGCGTGAAATGTTGTATCTGTAACTCAGAGATCTTTTATTTATACGTCCGTCTGACAATAAAAACCGTTGATGTGATCAATGAAAGTGCATTTAGATAACATTTTATTATACCTAGCTAGGAATATCGGTGCATTTACTTTAATAGTGTCGTTCTCTCAAACGTTTTTCTTTTGCGGTGCTTGTTAAGGGCGAGATTATTGTGAGTAAATTGTTTTCAGATTGGAGGTCAAATGATGATGGTGACGTAGTTTTCTCTATCAGTCTGTACTTATTTATATATGCTTTATTTTTTACGAGCTTGACTCCTTCCGTATGGACTGGCCGGCGCACTCGCAAAAGACATAATTGTGTGGAAAAGGGAAAGGGAGGCCTTTGCCCAGCAGTGGGACAATACAGGCTAGTTAGATTAGATATACTTTATTGTACACTACATAAATACACAAGAAAAAAATAGATAAAGACTACAAAATAAACAATGGGCGGCCTTATCTCTTCTAGGCAACCTGGGAATGAACAGTGACAGCCTGGACTTAAATTATTTTTAAATTGGGGCACTAATTATGGCTAGCGCTGTTAGTAGGGCTGTTAAAAGCTAGTGCTTTTAACATGAAAACACTGAAACTAAACTAACACTGAAATTAATCACTAATAAAACTTAAACACTCTGGACTTTACATTAATTATGTCTGGAAAACGAATGACTCAGTGAAAAATAGTAACAAATTAAAATTCACTTAGACATCTAAACTAATGTTATAAAGAGAATTCATTTTATCCCGATATTCCTACGAGATCTAGTAGTTAATAAACGTACAAGTAACATGGCATGAAATTCTAATTAACAGAAAACTAAGGCAGATTTAACAGCGGGTCTTAAACTAGGCAAGGCCTGTATCTAAAACCAACAACAACGCCAAAAAGAAGTAAAAATACTGTCAAGGAAAAGGTGTCATAGTAGTCAATGGTTTGATGAACGAAATGAATAAGTGTACGTAACACTGCTTCCGTAACTTCTAATATTTCCAGGGCCCTTTTGACAAACTAACAACCTCTCAAACTTCTTCATAACCACGCAACAAATACGCCAGCCATACTTATGTCGAGCATAGCAACTTTTTCTTATTACATTACCGCGTTAGCTATCGCTACTCGCGTTTCATTCGTAGAGGCGAGAGAAACTGATGAGGGTCACAAGTGTCGGGGACATGCCGCAAGCCCACGAAAGCACGGTGGTGTGAAATGTATACGGGTATAGGAACATAGAACCGTCTGTCTTCTTAGACGAGACTGTAGCATGTAGTTGTTATGTTTGGGAGACTTTTTGGAAAACAAAGGGCTTTTTTGGTTGTCGTGAAAAGACATTGTGTTAGCGCTACGATGAAAATAAAGTTCGATTTTGACTCAATAGGTACCCAACACAAAGAAATATGTCAGTTAGGTACACTGAAAAAAAGTTGCGCAGTTTCATACCCAGCTTTTAAGCTTTTATTTTTACAGCGTCGCTAACGTTAGAAAACAATTTAAGGCGAGGTTGTAGTACTTTTTAACTTTTTAAACGTCT
Organism: Apamea epomidion; assembly: GCA_947507525.1. Classification (NCBI taxonomy): domain Eukaryota; kingdom Metazoa; phylum Arthropoda; class Insecta; order Lepidoptera; family Noctuidae; genus Apamea; species Apamea epomidion. The sequence continues at coordinate 5,777,634 of OX382238.1, read as the reverse complement.
GTATATCTAGCAAAATATTAATTTTCCGCGAAAAGAAAATATTTTAGGAAAGTTGAACATATTGTGAAGCGCTGTGTGAAGATAGAAAAACGTGAATTGAAATAATTGGCTCGATAAAAAAAAATCATGAAGATGACACTAAATCGCTATTTAAAACGTGTACCTTGAAGAGATTACATCGTTAAACCATGTAAAAGTTATAGCAAAAGATAAGCCCTATTATTTTTAGAGCTTGGCGAGAACACATTTTAAAATTTCCTTATTACTTTTTTCTAAGAAACAATTATACGCAAAATCTACCATTCAATAGCAGCTCGCAACGGCCGGCCAGTGCCCGCCCAGACGTCATCGAGGTTGGACGCGCGCCGTTTGTTCCGTAAAAATTCCCCCCGCGTTTGAGCTTTGTAATAGGGTTTACTGTAAATAAATAAGTAAGTTGATAACCTACTTATTTACAGTAAATGATTTCGTTTCATGACGTAAAGACCAAACATTATTAACCTACAATCATTGCTTAGACGCGCCACAATACAAAAAAGTACAGTAGGTAAGAATTACTGATTAGATTGAATTTGTTCAAACGACTATTTTGTTTGCTCAATAACTTTGACATATCGTTTAGTATTATAAAATAGCTTGCAAATTCTAGGTATAATTTTAACGGCATATAAATCAGAATAAGAAAATCAGAAAAAGGTTATTTTACGTGTGATCCTTCAATTACACGATACCACAGAATGCACATATAACTATATGGATAAAAACGATAAAAATAAAAATAGAGAAATAAATTATGAATAATGAAAACAGATTAGGAAAAATAAAAAAAAATTACATGTCAAGAATGAGTATTCATAATTATTACGATAGTGTAAAAAGGATAAAAATAAACATTGAGAAAATAAATGGTTAAACTTGAGGGAAAAAAATTACATGATGGTCCAGATTGAGCATTCATATTAAAATTGGTTACTATAATAATTATTTCACATTAAATGGTTGACTATAGGAGAAAAGTGTATTTGTAGGTGGTTAAATTCTTTTTGTATTTTGAAATGGGGAGGGTTATGTCCAGGTTACATATATGTATGTTTATTTGATTACAATTCAAACAAAGCGGAACAGCAATTTTATTTCCTCTTCCGTCAATATACTCGCACCCTAATTACGTAACACACGATCAATCGGAATCGGTTTCATTTTGACAGTTCAACAAGAATCATTCCGTTATTTGCGTGTTGAGCAGACAAATTTTATGAACTTATGAAGCAATGGATTAGCAATTTGCTTCAAAATTATTCAGATTCCGTTTGATCGTGTGTTACGCAATTAGGGTGCTGAACCCGATACACCTTACCTACTGCATTTACGCTGCATTGTGGCATGTTCAAACGCTAGCATCGGCTAGCTCGGCGCCCGGCGCGCACTCGCTCCCTGCGTCTATACGCTCGCAAAGTATTATGCGGGGAGTGAGGAAGCGTTTTTATACCACCACACCGCACTACAAAAGGGCCTTAACAAAGTTGTACGCACTGGGAATAGTAAAGTATGACATTTCATAATGGTTCAGTAGGTACTTATTCTATGAAATTGATGCTTTTTCATAACCTATATTTTTTTTATTGAATATCATCACAAATACCTAGACGACCCTTTTCTTTGATGAGTTAGATGTCCAGAATATTTCTGTAAAGAATGTTATTATTTCTTCCTAAAAGCGTAAGTATTTGGGTCTATATTTAAACCCAAATTGTTTTAATTAAAGGTCCCACCAGTATCGGGCCAATTACAGTTCAAATTAAATCTAGTTTACGCTCGAAAATTATTATGTTGGGTACGGCTACCTGCAGTACTTACCTATCTACCTTTATGTTTTGTATTAGAAGGTCTAGTGGTGCCCAAAGTCGAGAAATAATGTATGGATTTACGACCAACAATAAATATGATAATTCACCTGTTCGCGCCGCGCCCTCGAGTGAGTTTCCACGTGAAAAAACATCGTGAATATGAATTTCCCTTATGGGAATTTTATTTTAGGTAAAGTCTTATTTTGATATATATTTTCTTAGAACGTAGGTAATATGTTAGTTCACTAGCCTTTGAGACTTCAATTTCCATTTAAATGAAGTAGCTTCTGTTATAATTTGAAATATCTATGTAGCTATGATGATGTCTTAGCAGTAGTCAGTAGATGATGAAAGATAATGAACCATTTATATATTATATGGATTGTGTCCGCAACAGGCGCGAGAGGGAGTCACTTTTGAGAGAATTTGACTTAAATAGGCTTAACGTGAGATTAATACAATCAATTTTATCCCAAACCAACTTCAGAAGGTGCCAAAAAGTTATGTCATTTAATAACGGTCCTTCATCTTTGTTTTCTGTCTTTATCACAAAGCTGTTTAACTGTGTAGTTTATGTGTTAATTATAAGTGTTAATGTTACAATGCTAAAAAGGCACGATGGGGTTGACATATCTATCTAGATAAAAAACCCAAAACAAATAAAGAGGAAAAAAAAAATTCTCCTAACAGTTCGTGGCTGCCTAAGCTGCAGAAACAATGGCATTTGATCAATGTCAATTTCAGCATAACTGTAAATGAAGTATCTCCAAAATAAATACCTACCAATTCTAAAATGAAAATAAACAACAATAACGTAATCTCCCTTGCATTGAAACTGTCTAAATTCGAGCATCTAATTGGCGTAATCAGCCTCATTCATCATATTGCGCTTAATGCTTTGTGAATGTTGATTAATGACCATTTTAATACGCTCGCCTCGAAAATTCAAATACGCTAACTTTGTTCTAGGTAGACTTTCTTTTGATTTTGTCCCTAAATTATTTACGTTGCTCAAAATTCGATTCAGAACAAAAATATGGCTGAATCCCATGTGATTTCGACATTATTTGAGTTATTCTGAGAATGTTGGATACCATTTTGTGAAGCATACTCGTAACTTCACAAAATGTTATAACCTTTTTGCTGTAAGAATGTGTCTGCACACAAAGTCGCAGGAAATAGACAGTTTCTCAGACAATACACCTTGTGTCTCCTACTTTTATTAATCTCGCTACTTAGTAGTTTTTACTTCTTCTGCGTTATTAATTCCGCTCTCATAACGCTGCTACGGTAAGCGACATTAGTTACAATTTTTTACCGACGTACGAGCAAAAAAGTTGAACGAAAATGTAATGAACTTAGGTATCTGGCCATCATGATACCTACTAGGGTATCAAAACAAAAAAAAATACTGTTGGGAACTGCAGCCGTAGTCGGGGTTGACCGCAGTAAACCGAGGAAGCGGAAAGAAATTTTCATTTGATATTTCGTTTTTATGTGGCAACTTGGTTGTTGGACCGCGAACATCGTTAGAGGTCGTGGTGTCTATGCAAGCGGACTGAATTGACTTGTACTTCCAAGAATTAATTGTGATTGAGTTATTCAGGGATACGGAACCAATTCCTATCATTATTGAGTACCGATTAGAATGTCTCTGTCTCCATATTGATTGCGGAGAAGGCCTTATTCAGGCGATTAGTCAATAATGTTAACTATGACAATTACTTATGGTACGTTCAATATAGTAAATTACAATACTTATAAATTAAAATAGAAATACTTATAAATTATAATAGAAATGGCATTTTATTTGGATCTCATATCAACAAGACTATTGTGGACATTTAACAGTCGTTACGAGTAGTCAGAAGCCCGAAAGTCTGACTACCAGTCTTGCCAAGGGGTATTGTGTTGTCCAGTAACGGGCTGTGGTGGTCAAATAGGCAGTCGCTCCATGTAAAATACTGGTATCCAGTTGCATCCGGTTAGACTGGCAGCTGGTTCCAACATAGTTGGGAAAAGGCTAGGCAGGCAGATATATTATACGGTCAATTTGTCAGCTTTTTAAATTATGTAAATATGTCTAAGGGCTGATTTTTCAATCGACCGATAATTTTTATTTGTTTAATAAAATTGACGTCTGACAATTTTGGTATGGAAGAACTGCCAAAATTCAAAATTATTTCTCCGATAAAGTTATCTTGCGATGGAATAATTAGCCCTAAGTAAATAAATATTACATACTAGCTGAGCCCCGCGGTTTCACCCGCATAAGCTTTGATCCCGTGGGAATATCGGGATAAAAAGTATCCTCTATGTTATTCCTAGTTATAAACCATCTGTGTGCCAAATTTCATCCAAATCAGTTCAGTAGTTTTTGAGTGAAAGAGTAACAAACATCCATCCATCCATACAAACTTTCACGTTTATAATAATAGGGGTTAAAGTATGAAATGCCGTTTCATTGTAATAGTTACTTCAAATGGACATAGAACCTTCGTGGTTTGATATTTTTGAGTGAAACTTTATTCACATGGTACCGATGAAGTTCTTCTTTTAAAAAATGTGCAACATTCGATTATCGACTTTCAGTTGTTTTTTTTATTCAGCTTAGACAAGAAAGATGGATACTTCGAAAATTTGAGTTAATTTTGAATACGAGTTCCGACGCGGAACTAACGCGGCAGAAACAGCTCGCAATATCAATGTTGCGTTTGGAGAGGGGACTGCTAATGAACGCACCGTGCGATTTTGATTTTAAACGCTTTCGTGATGGAAAAGCAAAGCTTACCAATAAAAAGGTAATGGTAACTGTTTGGTGTTCTCAGCATGGTGTTATTCACTATAGCTTTCTCCGATCTGGTCAAGCAATAACGGCAGATGTATACGGTGCCGAACTCCGAACAATGATAGCAGAACTAGCAGTGAAACAGCCCCGACTCATGAATCGATCTTCACCATTATTGCTCCATGATAACGCGAGACCTCATACAGCACGAGAAACCGTTTTAACTCTACAGGAACTGCAATTATAAACTATTCTTCACCCTCCGTATTCGCCAGACCTTGCTCCAACGGACTACCATTTTTTTCGTGATTTGGACAATTTTCTACGTGATAAAAAGTTTTCTTCTCAGGAGGCAGTACAAAATGCTTTCACACAGTTTGTCGAATCTAGATCACGAGAGTTCTATCGCAAAGGCATAAATGACCTTCCTATTAGATGGCAGCAATGTATAGATAATATTGGTAATTATTTTGATTAAATAAACATGTTAAATTTAAAAAAAAACGAATTTCAATTTTGCAGTACAAATCGGCAATTTCATACTTTAACCCCTAATATTAGTAGTAGGAAGTAGGATAGGATATTATACGGTCAATAGAAATTCTTATAAATTGTGTTTTATAATTACGTGTTGTAAAAGTAACTAAATGGGTCTCATATTAACAAGAGTAGTTGCCAAAGTTAGCTACAGCTATCGATCAACGTAATAAATTACGTTATCAATAGAGATCCATTTAGGTACAGTCGAGTTCACTAATATATTGGCAAATAATATATTTTCGAAATATTGTAGGTAAGCGTTAAAATGATCATATAGCTCTACATAAACTTAGACATCAATAAAATGTTATGATATAAACTGTTCATAAGTATGTTACGGTAGTGCAGTCAAAAATATCTGACTACTCTTCGGAACATATGTAAATATCTAAATACTCTAGATTTCAATATATTTGGTGCAACCTAGGATTCGTAAATATCTATACAGCTTTATATATAAATATTCAACTAAATGGCCTTTACAATTAAATTTGTTTTTGCTTGCCGGAGCAGAAGTACGAGTAATAATGCAATGTTGCCGTTCGTAATAGGACTGTATCAATCTGACAACGTTGAGAGAGTTGAAAATCTTAGGGTCAACGCAGACTATACCTACCTATTTGTATAAACTTTTCAGTCGGTTTAAAAATAAAATTCTCTTAAGCACATTAGTATTTAATTTTTATTTTATTATTCTCAAATTCTTATTTTGTTCTTCTGAAAATTTAAAATAAGGTAGGGAACTTCCAGGCAAGGTTTAAGCAATGGTGCTGCCTGTTTTAGAATCTGGTATATCCACCATTGGCATCAATAACATCTTGCAAACGTTCACGCATTGATGCAGTCATGTTTGAACAGGCGGCGCTACTTCTAAAGCCTTCCCAAATCTCATGTACGTGGACCTTTAAATTGGTGACTGAAGAGAATGCTATCCAGTAGGTATTTGGATGAAGGATATCATAACTGACCACTTCAAATTGCATTTGTTTCAAAGAAAAAGATTACTATAGGATATACTTCTGTAAAGAGATTGTTCAAATAATTTAAGACAACAATTCGAGACATGTCAAATTGTCAAGATATTTTTCATAGAAAAATTCCATTGATATTTGTGAACCTAACTTTACGCTAAATAATATGAACAAGGGATTGCGCACAATTTTTAGTCTTTGTCTGTAGCAATATTATTGATATAATGTAGTCACATGTTTATGATGTCACAGATTGTTTACAATTTATTGTAAGGCAAAGCTGTTTAGAGTTTTATGAAACTTACCATTGCCTATATATTTTTGATTCATGAACATGCTCAGATATTAACGAACTCGACTGTACCTACAACAAAAAAAACAAAAACACCAGAGGGGCAATTCTCGTAATTTTAAGAACGTTCACAGTCTGATCTCAGTCTCACACTGTCAAAAAATACTTCTAATTTCCCTACATTTTGACAAGTTATTGACGTTTGTTTGTCGCCGAGATGAGACTGTGACTACATTTTGAACGTTTTAAATTACGAGATTTGGCGTTCTGTTGGCGTTTGCCCTTTCCTTCAAATTCATAGTTAATTTTACATATCTTGCTCTACATTTTATGCATCGCCCACAAACACGCCGCTGCCTTACGGTGTTCAGTCCCTGTAGTAATGTTGCAAGATTCCGCTAATGTTGCCGTATTTTGAACACCACATATGTTACGCAATACCATTGTCGCAGGCACGTGACGTATAATATACCTACGTCAAAACGTGAAGGAAACAATTTTGTAAGCTCAGGCTGTGTCAATGTCTCCTTTTAAAAGGTCGGTGGAATGATGTATCTTCCTTCCCTCATTAAGTACATTTTCGGGCATGATATTTTTGGTAGGCTTTACTTTCACTGACAATTCTCAGGAGAAAACAGGTCTAATGAGGATGTTGTCTATTGACAAGGTACTTTGAGAAACCTTCGCAGTTTGTGGCACGTACGACGAAAGCAGAATTAGGAATTTCATCAAAAAATAAATTGCAGACTTTCGTATGCTTGCGACTTCTGCAAAGCTTTAAGCCGGATTGTAGTCTAACAAAGCTAGTAAAAAAACCACGGCTGTTGTCCGAATATCTATGTTTTAATCCCGAATGTGAAGACTATGTTGGTCCTTCTACTCTTAACTGAATCCCACATTGTCTACATGTTGATGTCGCCTCTCTTAATAAAAACCATTTTCATAGAAAATAGGAGAAACGTTAATAAATTGTAGATTTTATTACACTTGAATACGACCAAGGTACTAGAATGTTGGCTTAATTTGTTTGTTTGGTCCTACACCCCCAGTTTAATCAGATAAAATGCCTGCCTTTTAATAATAACTAACAAGTATTTTAATACACCAGCTTTAATGAAGATTCCTTTCACTGGTTGTTTTCTCTGAATACTCTTCTGAGGTTTTTAAATAGCTTGCTAATACTTTAGTCATTTTCTTTTTGTTTTGAAGTTCTACATGAACTGAAAGTTTAAATATTTTACAGCTTTCCATTTTAGTGTTAAGTGTGTGTGTGTGTGTGTGTGTGTGTGTGTGTGTGTGTGTGTGTGTGTTGTGTTTTGTGTGTTGTGTTGTTGTGTGTGAGAATAATTTATCTTTAATAAAAGGCCGGCCAATTAAAGCTAAATTATCTTTTAGTTTAAATAGCGCACTGACATTACCATAGAGATGAGACCGCACTTTCGTTGCCACAAAAGTTAGCCGCAGCCGCAATAGGGAAGTCGGGTTATTTTTACGAGGTAACTTCGTGTGTGGCTTCCACAATAGCGCCAGTTGCCTCTAATTCATATACCTATCGTTATTTTATAGCTATCGGTTTAATAATTTTACACAAAGGTTGTTTATTATCTAGACGCTTGAGTAAGTCTTTCATACAGGGTAGCAGGGGCATTGTCGCGCAACCTGTCACCATGGATTCAGAACTTACATGATTCTGGACTTTAGTTTCATACATTTTGACCGCGTGCACTTTTATATGAAACCGCAGATTTTTTTATAACTGACGAATTATTTCCACGCCAGGGGGATTAGAATCATGTGGTTACAGTTTTGCATCGATGTCCCTGCCACTCTGCATAGAACTGAGGGGCAATTCTCGTAATTTTAAGAACGTTCACAGTCTGATCTCAGTCTCAATCTGTCAAAAACTAGATCTAATTTCCCTACATTTTGACAAGTTTTTGACATTTTTCTGTCGCCGAGATGAGACTGCGACTAGATTTTGAACGTTTTAAATTACGAGAATTGGCCTTCTGTTATTTAACTCGTGTCCTTGACAACTTGTTCTTTTTGCATTCAAATATAAAGATTCCTGTGACCGAAAATACGTCGCTTTACTAACGAGTAGTGGCTTCGTTTGGTAATGCGAAACTGCTCCTATGGAAAGCCTGAAAGTTCTGCTAGCGAATATTCCATGAAGCATTCCCTATTACTAGGAACGTACACTACATACAGTACGCATTGGCAAATTTGCTTCATTCGTAGAGATCTCAGTTGTGGAAATATTTGTATGATTTGATGTTAGTGTCTGATAAATGTGAACACTGCACTAGTTCTTAACAACAGTGTGCTCGTGTACTTATATCTGCAAATGAAAGTTGGGTGTGCCAGATGAGGTATGAACGTTGAATAATGCTATGGAAATTTTCTTTGAGCATAAGTAACAGTGTTTATGAAAGTTCATGAAGGTTATAATGACAAAAAGTCGGATCATACAATAAGGTAATTTATGCTTGGCTCGAGGAAATTCAATAAAGTTTTGTAACTGGCAAATTGTGAGTCCAACATGCATAATGTTGGACTCACAATCCAAACGTGACTCATTTGATTTAGAAAAATCTACTAGCATACCATAATGTCATGTTTGCCGCAAATAAATGCATTTTCTTTCTTTCTTTTCTTTCTGAGGAGCCGTGGTGGCTCAGTGGTAACGGCTGCGACTTACGAGTTGTAAGTCGCAGGTTCAATCCGACACACGATTTATTTTGTGTAAATTATTTCAATACCACTGCTCTCAAAACGGTGAAGGAAAACATCGTGAGATAACCAGCATGTCCTAGAACCAAAAATTCGAAGACTTGTGACATCTACCAACCCGCACTGGGCCCGTGTGGTAGATTACGGCCCACTCCCTTTCACAGAGAGGAGGCCTGTGTCCTAGCAGTGAAAACATAGGCTGGGACACAGGCCTCCTCTCAGTGAGAGGGAGTGGGGCGTAGTAGCATGTCCTATAGCCAATAATTCGAAGACATGTGACATTTACCAAAATCCAAATCTTTGACATAGTCAAAACAAGACATATAAATAAATGAAAACGCCTTATTTATGCTCAACTACAGTAATCGGCTTAGTAGCGAGTATTAAAACACTAGCTTTAGGGTGGTTTGAATAAAGATTATAACGCCACACCGGAAGGTCCCAAGGTCACCATGAATATTAATATGACAAGTTTCCACCTCGGCGAATATTCTGCATTAAAATATATATTCCTTCAGCTTTCCTCCCTTATTTTTCTCTCGGCTATTACTTTGGCGTCATCTACTCATACGTTTATACCCAAATGGGACTCGATATTCATAAAGTTTTTGCTTTTAATATCTACTTGAAAATGTCGCACTAGTGCGCGCTCGTAACATCTCATTTAAGTTCCCGGTGTAGAAATGAGCTTAATTGCTAATTCCTCGGAAATTTTCTAACGAATTTATCCATGCTAGGGGTATTCGCGTGCCAACTTTAGAAATAAAATTAGGCACTTATCCTAACTTTTGGAAATAGCACACGAAGCGGTCCTATTAAAAACAACTTTTAATTTGGTTTTTGTACGAGATTTTCAATAAATAGTGTTTTTGTACTATTCATTTCCCCCAGGTCTCCACCATTCAAATTCCGACCTCGTCTGGAGAATATTTCCCTTCAATTGAAACAAGCGCATCACGGGTCAACCGCTAGTCTCCGGGCTATATGGGTCAAGGTAACTGTGCCCCTTATAATCCTATTCAGCGTTCGTGCTCCGGTTGGTCTCGAATCAAACAAAAACGGTACCTATCCCCGTTTCAAATGCAATTGCGACGAGGAAATTCGGATGCATATCTAATTTGTCCAAGTATATTTGTAGAGGCAAAATTATGTATTTCTCTTAAGATCTTAAGTCTTTTTGAAGTAAAATTACATATTCATGTTATTTGTGTTGTTATGTATAGAGATTACTTATAAATGATTGATCAATATGGCTCCATCGTCCAAAAAACTCGTCTAATACATCAGTAACACATCAGTAGCTGACGTATTTTCATTTCATTTCAGCCCGGAATAATCCACTGTTGTGTATAAGCCTCCCGTTTTTTCTGCTATACTTCCCGGTTCCGTGCGTCTCTCATCCAGAAGGCCAATTCTCGTAATTTAAAACGTTCAAAATCTAGTCGCAGTGTCATCTCGGCGACAAGCAAATGTCAAAATGTAGGGAAGTTTGAGGTTCTTTTGACAGATTGAGACTGAAATCAGACTGTGAACGTTCTTCAAATTACGAGAATTGGGTATTCCGCGACTTTGACGATATCATTAACCTAACGCGCTTTTGGACGACTGACGTTTGATCATTTGTGTATTCTTGATACCAAAATAATAATTAGTAAATTTGTTAAGATGATAAATAGCACTAAGAACACATTAAGAACAGCAACGAGGAATGATATGACAAGTAGAACTAACAGTAGAAATGTTAATGACAGGCAGGTGAAAGCTGCTAAGAAAAGCCTCTCCTTGGTTCTTGTCTCAATATTTCGCCAATTAATTCTGTAGGCGTAAGTAAACCTCCTTTGTAAGTGATTGTAAGAACATCGTTCTGCACACACATCTCAACGCTCAATTCAGAGAAATATCTCTTGAAAGGAAACAATTTTCCTAATATAGTTATGTACATATATTTCTAATCATTCTGAATTACAGGCTTTTCAATGCATGTCTAAACGTTGCTTTCGAATATATAACATTTTCTGTAGCGTTTCGTGTTGTTCTTGAGTGCGACTACGCTTTATTAAATCTTCGGAATAATTGCTTACTGTCACACTGTCCCATGTACTATCTTAGTCATTTTTGCTGAAAATGGACTATTGCATAATTCACTCTATCACAATGTCTTACAATATTCAGTATTGCGATTCTGTAACCATCTCACCGTGAAAACTTAGGTGAAGTGAGCTGTCATTCCAACGAATGCTAAGGAATTGCCACTATTGACAGCTCACTCTAAGCTCACTTCACCAAACTTTTCTCGGTGAGATTTTTACAGAATCGAACGGCAGATCTTGCAAAAACAAGGGAAACTCCACTACTTTACGGGCGTCAGAATAAATTAGGGGATATTCCTGCTGAAATAGAACTTATTCCTGATCAGTTTTGAGTAAGTATCACAACGGGCTCTTGATCGAATCACACGGAAACCTAGCCGTAACGCATGGTGTAGTAGCGTGCTCTGTTTCGTTGTTTTATTTATGAATAAATAGGAGGTTGGTTAGAGAGTGCCCGCTCGTATGATCGGTCCTAAAATTGAATTATTTCCAGCTCGGCTCCCCTTTCGGGTGATCCCGGAACGTCGAACATAGTATCCTCAATTTGCATAGCTGCGCTGTTACGTTGCAACAACGAAAATTTGATTTATTTAGAGGCGAAGCGCATCCTCATGCATTTTCTTTTTGGTATTTCCGCAACAGTATTTGCCATGGTTAGGTCAGCTGTCTGTAGTGTTTTGTATTTGTTTGACCAAATAGCCAGATGTTGTCTTGTCATGTTATTGTTGGTGTGTTTTCAGTTTTTACATGTTTGTCTTTTAAAGTTTGAGCATTTAGCAGATTTCATTATAAACGGTGTATCTTTATAGGCTACGATAGACTAAGTTTAATATGATATTCAATATTGCGAATCGACGTCTAAATTTAGTTTCTCTGATAGATCTATTGATTACGCTTCTCGATAAACACTTCACAAATCAATTTAATGTTTCGATAGAAGCAAATCAATTTAAAAAAGGTTTCATTAAGGTTAAGATTTTTTTTATAGGTTTCTCTTTTTTCTTATAAGTAGTTAAACATGTGTCTTTCCAAATTAAACAGGAGCTGTTTCTAAAATATGAGGTCTGAGGGGCAATTTTCATTATTTTATGAATGTTCACAGTCTGATCTGTCTCAATCTATCAAAAATACCGCTAATAACCCTACATTTTTGACAAGTTGTTGACATTTGATTGTCGCTGATATGAAATTGTGACTAGATTTTGAACGTTTTTAATTACGGGAATTGGCATTCTGGTCTCAAAATCAATTATTTTCCTATAAAATATATCATAAAATGATCTCTTCACCAGTTTCCATTTGTTTCTGCAGTAAAATTGGTTCGTAGCTAAATGTATGTCTCCTTAACTTTAGAAATTTGGTTAAGGATAGAATGAAGGTAATTTATTTGGCGCATAAACACGTTAATCTACTTGTGCAGTTACATTCTGTATCTACGGGAACATTTCTTTGTTGTTCATTACTAGATTTGTTGAATGGAAAAATACACAAATCACGTGACTTTTGTCTGGATTTATTCAAATTCAAGCAAATTGCTTGTAGGCAGCGACCGTTAAGACCTTGCGATATCATAAATCCTTTTTCAGCTGATCTTGAATCTCTAATGCTGACACGAGTTGGACCTCTGTTTTGTGTGAAAAGAGCACATGCCGCAATAAAAGTCCGGCTGTTTTGAGCTGGGCCTCGACAGTGGAGTGAATGAAGGCGGGGGAGGCAGGTCCGCGCAGCCTCCGAAGCGCCCGGCCGACTGCCAGTCGACGTCGCGCCAAGCGGGAACCACCACGCGCTTCCCGCTCATATTACGCTCAACAACTAACCAAATAGTGGCATTTTTATGTGCTAAACTACAACATTGTAAGTAACGTTACACAACATCACACGCAAACAAAATTTGGATTCAACCAGTGCCTATCATCAAATCGACCTTTCCAAAAACATCATCAATTCAAACGTTGACGCTGCCGGCGATAGCTTCTTGTAGCTTTTTTTGTTCGTTAAATGGCAATTACATTCGTTGCCGTGGCGAAATGTGATGTATTTTCTAAGTACGATTCGTCCGTAGTCACCTGAGATGTCTAGAGGTCGCCGCGTAGACGATGTCAGTGAGCTACATTAATGTGCGCGCCAATCACGTGTATTGTTCGGACTGCCTTGATTTTCTTCGCATTTGAAACATTCAACACCCTCTCAACGAACATCAGACGACAGTATTAAAAAAAAAAGTACAGTATTAGAAAAGCGTAGGTGGACCTAGTGATAAATGTACCGTGAAAATTGGTATTCAGAATACGTAAATTTTGTCATTCTTATCTCACAAAGGGGTGGCTTTATCAATTGTTACAAGCTGTTGCTGGGCAGGTTTCTCTAATATTACGAAATGGGTTTTTATTTAGTACCTATCCAAAACATTTGTTAAGGTTTTATGTAGTGCATTTTCTGTATTCACTTTTTTTAGTCATGAGAGAAAACGAATTGATAAATATACAGCATACCAACCAAAATGTATATACGTTAATTCTCGTAGTTGGCAAGCCGCTGACATTTGGTACTCTCTTTGTAGATTGCCTACATATCGAGTGGGATCGCCTGTAAGTCCTTGTTAACTGCCGTAATCCCGCCGTGTAAGCTCCTAGTTTATATTAGATGCCTTTTGGGCATTCCTGAAACTTTCTTCTTTCAAATTAAATAGTTATTGATTTAAGTAAAGGTAGACGTGATTGGTTACTGTTTGTTTAACATATTGTGGAGGTCACGCCTATTCGTGTGATGTGTATTGTTCTTTTGTGGTTTCGTTGCTACATCATTGATAACAAGTCTTGTTGTATTTAGGATTGAAGCATTGGTTTTCGGAAATGTATGACAATGATGAATACATAATAATGCTCTTAATACCATTGACAGCTGCGCTCCACACACTACTATTTATAGCCCCTCGTTAACCCTGGTTCTCTTCACATTTATTCATTGCTTTTGCACCAATCGCATCAAAGTCTAAACTGCCTTACATGTTAGTACCAAAGTAGATACTTGACATGAAATGGATTCATTACACTCTTATATTACAGCACTTCATCACCAAAATCAGTAATTACAACCTCTAAATTAATTTGATTAAAATGAGCACTTAAAATTTTCAAATTAAAATTCCTCAGCGAACTTAATTCGTCTCGCAAATGTATAACCTCGTTTCGTTACCCTCTTCATGGGAGCTTTCGTTGATACGTTTCCGAGGTATAATCTAATGCTGACCCGTCTCAGTCCTCTCATTTTCAAAATTTCGGTGTTAAGTGTGTCTGTGGTTCCGTCAAGGCTTTGCTTAAATCCTTTTTGCTGGGATTAGGAAAGCGTCCAGCTTTTGACGGGTCATGGATCAGCAGGATTAGAAGGTGACACGTGAAAATAATTCATCTTTCTATATGTACACTACTGAGAATGATACTGATTAGAAAAATAATTCATGAAGCCATGGAAACCTTTTTCCTTGATTGTTTTCGTAGGCATTCTGGACGATAAAAGATTATTATCATATCCTAGTTACAAGGAATGAGTGCTGTTATTGTAAAACTTCTACGAATTTCCCCAAAATCTGCCTCTTAACAGTTTTGTAGAGCATCGTGTTCTCTCAGCTCGTTTGCCACTACCAAGTGCTATGGCGAAACGATTAACGTTCGAGAAATTGAAAAGGATTTAGTTAGCGCGAGTGAGCCGTTTGTAGGATTAAATTGGCTTAGTTTGCGAACCAAAAGTTGCCCGATAGGTAAAACCAAGGACCATCTTACATTTCATTTCTATCTCCCAAAAAACTCCACAAATCCAATCTAATTAAATTATTATCTTGAGAACTGATCTGTTTTCTCGATTATTACTTTTGCAAGAACTGTTCCGCTTCGTTTTCATTTCCAGAATTCAATCATACCTTTATTAATCTTAGTTGATGATAAAATGCAACCCATCCATTAATTTGTCTTGTTACTATTCACCGGTTCAAAATTGCGTGTTGTATAAAACCGTGTTGTTTGTTATTACTTACAAGCGTATCCGGGTCTGATGCTAGTGGGTTTCACAATTCGTTAAATAAAATAAGACTGACAATAAATTGCTTGTTATTATATATAGTTCCTCAAGGCTGTAATTTGATCAGTCGACCCTTTAAAACCTTAAAATGTACTTGATTTAATTCTTCATCTGTTTGCTCTTGACCATCACCATCATCATCATCAACCTATTGCAGTCCATTGCTGGGCATAGCCCTCTTCAATTGTTGCCACTGCCAGTCCGTCTTACCCATTATTACTGACCACCTCGCGAAAATCATGTCTCAGTCTAGCCTGGAAGCTGCGACAACGCGTTTGCCGGTCCGCAGTCTTTACTGTACAAGACGTCTGCCTCTACGACCATCTGTTCGATGTCTAACAGATATGTCTGGCATCTCAGCTTGACCAGCCTATCGACTTTGGTTGTCAGGTTTTCCACCAACTAATAATCAAATCTTACAATCGAATTTCACTAGCTCGTCGTTAATTTCATAACTAAATTGTGAAACTTCTTTACTAGCTTTCAACATTCCACTTATCATGCAATTGTTCATATTATTAATAATAGCTATTCTATTTTGCTATTGAGTTTTGTCTCAAATATCTCTAGTATATGATGAGAAGCATCACTTGCTTCATTGCCTCGATTTTGGTCATATTGTAGTCAGTTAATTTGCATGATAACATCATTATGGATGCAAAGTTGTTACCCAAAGAAGCCTTTCTTTAATTTTTTAACACCACTCATATTATCCTATGACGAGACAAAGATCAGAAGGCCAATTCTCGTAATTTAAAACGTTCAAAATCTAGTCGCAGTCTCATTTCGGCGACAAACAAATGTCAAAAACTTGTTAAAATGTAGGGAAATTAGACGTATTTTTGACAGATTGAGACTGAGATCAGACTGTGAACGTTCTTAAAATTACGAGAATTGCCCTCTGATATCTTTGTCTCGTCATAGGATAATATGAATGGTGTTAAACAATGAAAGATGGCTTCATAAAAACAAAGTCGTTCGAGTTTACAGCGTCTCATATGATAAGATACCTAGTACATGTTAAACATTTTGTTATGAAAAAATCTCGAATCTGGAAAATTTAACTTGAGAGATGAACCTTTCATGTTTAATCTTTGAGTGGTCAATGAAAAGAACAAGAGCGCAGCCTCCTGGGTCATTCAATTGTCATATTTTTACAGCTAATGGTACATCTGCCTTACTGTACTATGGACCATGACCTATTTCCCCTACCGCCTGAGGCGACACCCCGTTTCAATACGCGACCGACATAAAGTGACTTTTATGCATTGCTGTAAAAATAAAAGTTCTACCGTACCCGCGTACCTGTAGGAGCTTTATTATTTTTTATGTGTCACAAGTGGGAATGGCCGTTTTAATTCCTACTGTGATATGTACCGTTATAGCTTTTATGGGACATCATGCCCATTGCCAAAATTTATTTTATTTTCATATTTTTGTAATTTTTCTAAAATGTTTCATTTTATTCAGGGTCATGTTACGTTTCCAAAATGTCCGACTTTAACCCGTTTAATGCCGTAATTACAGACACAATTAAAAAGCCATTGTATCTCGCGTGGATCTACGTTCCGTTATATGAAGGGTTAATTCATATTTAAGATTGTATGCCTTTTAAGCCCACCTAAGTTGGGACAACGAAACCAACATTTCAAGGGTAAAAAAAAAAAAAAAAAGCCCTCCCGCATCATTTTCTGTTTCGCGACCCAGAAATAAAGGTACCTCATACTTATGGGCGTATTATGTTTCCATTAGAGCTTGTTGACTTAACCCTCGAAAAACGAACAGTGACTGCTGTTTTTCCGCGTCTCACCGAAGTGGCTCGAGCACGTATCGAGGTTTTACGATGCAAAGGCACGCGGCGTTTCGCTGATTTATTTTCATTATCGTGTTCAGCTGTGCCGGTGGCGATATTTTTCACCGACCCAGATTGAGAAGGGAACCGTGACTGAAATTAATAAAGTGAGGTCGTCACCGACAGTTACGGACATTTTTGAAAGAAAATTTCATATTCACCGTTAGCGAATCCAGCTGCCGAAACTTTTATTTTCTCCCAATCCTCGTGCCAGGGGAATTCGGCAACGGACAGCTGATGCAAAACCCGGTCGGCTCTGCAGAGATATCTCATTGTATGACAGCAACTGCGAACTGATGACCCACTGACCCAATTCTGGACTGCAGCAGTCAGCGATCTGTATACCTTACTATTTGTTTCGAGTTCTGGCAGTGATTCCCACCCAACTTATACATATTCATGCTGTTCTGCAGTTCTTGAGGGAATTTTGCGGTGTTTTAGTAGGAAGTCAATTTTAATTGAGAATATCAAATATTCATCGTTTGTTTACCTATCTTTTGTGTAAGTTCTCCTATATTTATGTTTTATACCGTTTTGATAAAACTGTGTTTTGCTATAGGAGCCTACAGGAAAATCAATAATAATATGTAGACCTGAATTTCATTTCACCTAAAGCCTATGCCATTTGCAATAACTAGCTAGAGTCTTGTAAACATGTTTGTTTCCATTGATATTAATAATAGCATACATTCATTATTGTTATGTGGATATTTACATCCAGAAAGAGCAAAACAGTTTTTCATTTTCGTCAATTTGTTCCCAACACTTTACTAAGCTATATACCTGCCTGATTCTTCCAGTAAATTCAAGACTTACGTGCAGACGGGAGCTTAGCTTGCCAGTTTAATTTGGGGAACTTTTTTCTCGCTTATATGGTGTGATTCTTAAAACGAATCAAGATCTACTTTTACCTTCACCATTCTATCCATTATTCTTAACAAGTTTAGTCAGAGATATACTCTGACTAAACTTGTTAAGAATAATGGATAGCATAGCACATAGCTTACACGCATGTATTAGTGTCTCGCTTAGTTGATTAGAATCAATGAATATTAAATAGTAATCACTGTGCAGAACTTATTTATATAATAATCGCAATGGATCATATTCATGGTATAATTGATGCAGAGTGGAACCATACTCTGGACTTAGACTCTCGTGTTCTGCAATATGAAATACAGGATCGCAATAAACAAAACGAATATTCGATTCGGTAACCGTTAGTGTACCGAAATTGTTTTTTGAAGACCTAATAAAATTAGTATAAGGATAATAAAAAAATAATGTTTCCAGTCTACCGTTACTCCCAAGGTTCTCTTTAATTGTCATTCAGCAATTGGCATAAGCGAGGCAGTGAAATTTAATGAACCACATTCGGGTCAAGGCTGTCTGTAACAGGAGAACCGACGACACTTCAGTTTGAATCTTGCATCAAGCATTTTGGAATATGGATAATTGCTTTAATTGGAACAGTACAATAGACTATTGTTTTAAACATTCATGAGTTCTCCCAGCAAGTGTACTACACAATTAAATTCACCAACTGGGGTGAACTAGACTTGTCGTATTAGGTGGGTCAGCGTAGTGTTGTCAGCCTAAAATGCTGTCCTTGGTGTTAGTCGATTCAATTTTCTCAATGTATTCATGTGTTAACACTTCACTGGCGTTTCCTAACTTGACTAATTTATAGCTCGGCCTATACTCGCGTAGGATGGTGTTTTATTTTTTTCCTTTTTTCAATTAAAAACGTGCACCGCTAGCGAATTCTTTCGCCTGTGCACGACTTGAATATTTTATGCCTGCAGTCTCGCGGGAAATTAATGCTGGGTGCACTAATTCATTGTGCTTAAGATTTTTCTTTGGTGCGGTTCGTTAGTTTGTTAAAGATGCGATTTTGAGGTTTGGACTAGATTAATTGACCAACAATTTTCGGTTCCTTGTAAATGTAAGGTGGTCTAAGCCTACAATAATTAATCTTCATTGTCTTGTCCCTAGTTTTTTTGTCAGGTTCTTTTATAGATACAGTCTCGTCTGCATTCTTCTGGGCAAATTCATATAATATATATATTTGTGGGATTCTGTTTTTCAGGCATATTCAGAACCTCCCTTATATTACCCATGACAACACATACATAGGAAAATAAACGAAATCAATAATTCACAGTACAAACAAGATTCCAATCTATTTGTAAAGGTTACATGCCCTCGGGAGTGATATCAAATAGGGAATTGGTTTCGTCAGGTACGCCCAGCCGCTAAGACCTAAACTGCGGCTTACCACTCGCAAGTCGGCCGCCTGAGGGACTCTCGTAACTCCGTACCCTATTATTCCACTATCTCACTTTCAGCGTACGTGAGATCCTTATTTATTGGCCGAACCTGATGTAACAACGATTTGCTGCGTAAACTACGTGCTGCGCAATCTACTGCTTGCTTCGATACATATTTAGTACCTACCTGACATTTCATTGAATCTTTCGTAGTACGAATACTAGGAGTAATTTGCTATAACTCATTTAAACATGAACCCTGAGTAACATTAGCACTCGGTTAACTTATTTAATTTCACCGGGTATTGTATTACAATAGGTGCTCATTGCCTGGATTCGTGGAAAATATCAAATAATGTGCCTAACAAACTCTCAATTTATTTCATTTCATCCACGGTTTTTATTTTCCACCCAAGTTAACCGTGATCGCTTGTAACTGATATTTCTTTATTCAATCTTGTGATTTGATATCACCGACATTTTTCCAGCGCAATAAATCCATCAACTTTATGAGAAATCGTCAACTTTTATTCTCTTCTTCGCGCGGTTATTCAACTAAAGGCCGTTGGAAAGCTGATCTGAAATCTGTAACTATTAAGCTCCGAGACTTTGCGACAAGCCTAAGCCAAGTCTCAGCCTAAATTCTCATTTGTACAGCTCTTGCTACGGAATAAATGCTTTATATTCCGCACACCTGTATGCTCCACATAAATAATTGCGAATTACCACAACGCCCAGTACCTACTTGTGGAATTGTTTCTTCTTTATTTAACTTGGTTTCCAGTCTTGGATTTACTTCTTCTTTATTGCAGAGTTTATATAATTTTTATTCCGTATTGCCTCCAGTATTCTGAAAATAGTTTCTGGATATACTTCTTAGCTTTAAAGCTCCAACCTGTAACTATTAAGTATAGTAATGGCACCGCTTTCAACTTTCTTGTTGAACTAGCTGAATCTAGACGTTTTGATATCGAACCTGAATGCGGCTTGAAGAGAAACTTAGGGAGCGTGCTGGCGAATATTGTTTGCCCTCGAACTAGAACAGGTCTCCGCGGTTACTTCCTGCAGTGGAAAGACAAACTTAAGCCATTGTGAACATTACATGGAATGCAGTTATTACGTTCTCTATGCAATTTGCAACTACACGAAACTCGGTCTTTGTTTGCATCGTTTAAGAAATTTGTTAAACTTCCCCTAGTTCCTTCCTTGTTCCAACTGGAAATAATGTAATCATAACAGTCCAAAAGTTGTTTTTGAAAAGGTCGAGGAAATCCGAATTAAGATTAAGTGATGGAGTCTTGTGAATATTATTGCGAGAATCGTGTTGCATTAAAATGCAAAGCTGGTGAAAGGACTATTCGCATTTGAATTCCTAAGTGAAGTGTTGTAACAAAGAGTGGTAACTATAAACGTATACATACGTGTGCAATAGCTGGACGAGTGTTCTGGCTTTTTTGTGCGAATGAGAGGATGCGCGGCTGGCGGTTGTCCGCTCAGCGGAGACGCTAGCGGAGGAGGTTACGTCGATCGGAAAGGGTGTCGGGCCGCGAGCGCGACGACTGGTGCCCGCACGAGGCGCGCCGGCATGCGCTGACGTGTGCGCGGCGCTGCGCGTGCTGCGGCGCGGCGCGATGCCCCCCTGGGCCTGACATGGAGGAGGGTGGCTACTGGCGGCCATCTTGCTCGACGCTGTCGCTCGCGGAGCACCATGGCAGCGCAACGCACCTGTGTGCGCGCCACGCGCCCCAGCCGCGGCTCGCACACCGTCATCCCCCCCATGCGCATCATTCGCACGCGCATCAGCACGTGCACGCCCACCATCTGCAACACGCGCAGCACTCCTCGTGCCCCGTGCACAGCCCGTTCAGACAACCCACGCCGGAGTACTGTGCCGCACATTCACAGGTACTTTTTACTTATTCAGTATAAGTTACTCCTAATTGAATATTTAAATCAAATGATTTTTTAGTATGTCCAAAAAAAGTTTAATCTATTCATTTACTAAAAACCGTTCTAAGTTTAAGACTATGCACATATGGTTTTCTCGTACGGCGTCGTGATTGATGAGTTAAAGAACCCATCTAAAGAAGTGCTGACGAAGTAATAGATGCTATCAGACCTGATAGGTCGTACGCACGAACGATTTGTTAAACCGAGTCACGAGGTGACGGCACCTGCACCTAATTTATTACAAGTGGGTGCCTTCGACGGCGGAGAGCATATTTTCAATGACACAGATTTGCATCTTGCGATTGCTCTTCGCTCGACGTGAACGATGATGGTAAAAATATAAAAAGCCCTCTAACAAACCTAATACACGGGTGGGAAAAATTCTCCCCCTATTTGTGGCGTTAACACCAAATCAAATGATTTATGAAACGCCTGTTTAATGGCGATAGGTATTTTCGTTCGTTACAAATACATATTTTATAAGTATTTTTCACGTCCGGCCTTGAACCGGTATTTATTATTTGTTGGTAGTACGGAAACGTGAGGGGAATGTAACACAAGGCAACGGAAATAGCTAGATCACGAAAAATAGCGAAATAAAAGGAAACCAACCATGTGTCTACATCGACTAATGTAGTAATTACTTTTGAACACCAAAGTAAACCAAAGCTTATTAGTGGGTAATTGTATACTTATTTCGGAGAGACACGCATGTAATAATAAACTGCTAGCCTTGAGGAAAGACAACTGAAATATGCTCAGCTTTTCTTCCCAGGTTTAGAACGTGTAGTGAGGTTTCTGGTATACTGTACAGGCTGGTATGTATACATACATACGTTAAATCAGAAAAAATGCGTAAACAAAACGATAGATTACCAACATGTCATGATGACAAACCATATTCCGCGTGAATTTAGAGAGTCGCCTTTGAAGTTAACCGTATTATATCATTCTAATATAATACCAGAACTGTATTGCAGCTGGTCTTGATTGATGGGGACTGAGTACATATTATAGCGTAATGTGAGGAGATTGATGTATTTAGGTAGCCACTCTGACCGTATGAGGATGGATGGCGCTAAGATGTACTTGTAGCCGGTAGAGTTTTATGCTTAAATATAAAATTGTTTCATATTTTCCTTATCGAAAACAGAAATAATTAACATTTTCTAAAGTTTTTGTTGTTAGTTCGCTAGTTACTTACGAGGGTGACACTGAAAGTTCTTAGAAAATCAAAAACTGAACAAACTAGCAAATTATTAGTTTTATTATATCTTTTCAAAATAGTGTCCATTTACACCAATACATCGCTGCATCCGATGGAACCACTGATAAAAGTACTTTGCCTACTCGTCCTTAGGGGTCCCTTCGACGGCATTTTGAAACGCAGCCACTGCTTCCTCGGCGTGCGTAAAACGTTTTCCTCGAAGTTTTTCTTTTATATTCGGAAATAAATAAAAATCGCAAGGTGCGAGGTCGGGGCTATAGGTGACCCAGTAGTTCCACGTCTGACGTCG
The DNA here is from genome assembly GCA_947507525.1 of Apamea epomidion. Classification (NCBI taxonomy): domain Eukaryota; kingdom Metazoa; phylum Arthropoda; class Insecta; order Lepidoptera; family Noctuidae; genus Apamea; species Apamea epomidion. Next base: position 5,754,710 of record OX382238.1, on the reverse strand, counting down.
CCAAGTAGTCGATTGTTTGCGTGGCGGTGTGCGACAAGGCGTTGTCGTGGTGAAGGAGCATTCTCCTGCGAGTTAATTTCTTCCGAACTTTTTCCAAGACAAGTGGCAAACAATTGTTAATGTACCACTCTGCAGTATCTGTTTTTCGATCCTCTAAAACAATTATTGCGTAATGATCTGTCCTTCCGAAGAACGAGGCCACCATCTTTTTTCCCACGCTTCGACCTCTCTTCACTTTAGTTGGCAACTCCTCGGAAGGAAACACCCAGACAGCAGACTGTCTCTTAGTTTCAGGATCATAACAATAAATCCAGCTTTCGTCTCCCGTAAGTATGTCGAACACAGCATTTGAGTCACCTCCGTTAAATCTTTGTACCATTTCACGACACCAATCAACACGATGGAGCTTTTGGGCCTCTGTCAAATTATGAGGTATCCACCGGGCACTAAGCTTCCTGACCGCTAAATGTTCATGGAGGATTTTGTGCACTTGACTCATACCGATGCCTAAGCTTGTCCGAATCTGCTGATAAGTCACTCTTTTGTCAGTCTCTATCATACGCCGCACAACACTGATGTTATCTTCAGTCGTCGCCGTAAAAGGCCGTCCCTCGTATATTTATGTCTCTGTAATTTGTATGGTGTACAATAAAGAGTATTCTATCTATCTATCTATCTATCTATCCCTCACGCAGATCATCGGTGAGATTAGTGCGACCACGTTTAAACTCATTAAACCAGTTGTAAACGGTGGCACGAGATGGGGCTTCATGGTGAAAGGCCAATCGAAGTCTATCATAACTTTCTTGTTGACTTAAATGACATCGAAAGACATAAAAAATCATTGTACGAAAATTTTCTCGCGTTAAATTCATGCTGACGTGACGCAGACAATTTTCAATTTGCCGCCAAATCGTAAACAAATGACAAACGAATAAAATACATATACAATAATATTGGCAAAAAGCTCCATTTAAAAAATTTGAACTTATTTTTTTATTATATCGTTTACAAGTGGCCAGTTCTAAAAACTTTCAGTGTCGCCCTCGTATTTAAACTCTTCAGAAATAGAAAATTCAAATTTTATTCCAGTCCGTCAAATACTTATGATCTCCGATTTTAACACGGCAAGTCAAGTAAAAAGTCCTTTAACGATGAACTTTAAATGGAATAGGGGGAGGCTTTCATTGAAATCAAAGGCGTATACAAAGGGCGTGGAGCTAAAATAATCCTTTTTTAACGTTTCCATGAATACAGAAGGGCGTGTGACAATGGCAACTGTGACATCTAAATTGGTTTTTGAGAGTACGAATGGTGAAGGCACGAATTGTTGGTGACGAGACGAAACATATTTAATTCGTAATTTAATCAATACATTCCCGTAATTGAAAACGTTCAAAATCTAGTCGCAATCTCATTTCAGCTACAATCAATGTCACAAACTTGTCAAAAATGTAGGGAAATTAGAGGTATTTTTGGCAGATTGCGAATGATATCAGAAGGCAATTCTCGTAATGTTAAGAACGTTCACAGTCTGATCCACGGATATCGAGGGATATGCCTTGGGGGCGTGGCACGTGCCACCTCGATATTATAAAATTGGTCTTATGTTCGAACGGCGGCTGTACGCTTCATTCAGTCCAATTCAGTCGCTTTGCAACTGTGTACAGTGTACTATTGATGCGTAAAAAACCGAGTAGTGCAGTAATTATATGTAAAAATAGGTCAAATACCATCAACCTGAAGACAAATGGCGGCAAATTTTGGGTGGTAGGACACCGGTAAGTAAACAATTAAGTCACTGTTTTATATTTTAAATCAATTTTTAAATGTTTTACTAACTTACGTCCGGAGCGACACGAACTAGCCCGAATCATCCCGAACGCAACGAGCATTTTGAATATTTTTATACAGAATTCAATGATATTCTCGTATTACATGTATAGTAAAAGAGTTAAATTAGTTATTAATTAAATGTTGTTTGAACTAAATTAAGACATTCTTATTTCAATACAGTAACTCGTGAAGTGTGAAAACTTAAATTAATATTATGCCTAAAGATTTTGACAAATTAACAGTTTTTAATTTATTGTACAATATGATAAGTAATTTGATAAATACTTAATATATTTCATCCAATTATTTATTTTTGGTAAAAAAATTACAATAATTTGTGTTCGATATGCAAAAATATTCAATTATTATTTTAAAAAAGCTGGCCTTATTTTTATTATTACAGTTCCAACTGCTAGGACTCAAGCCTACTCTCAATTATACGCGCTCCACACTCAATTAAACTGAATTAAACCAAACCTGAATGTAGGTAGGCATTTTTGATTAAAATATTTTTTTTAAGATTAAGTAATATATTATATAAATATACAGCATGACATTTAACAGAGAGCGTTCCCTTTAACGGTAATACAATATTAATATAAAAATATTCCCATCTTATTTAAGTAAAAATAAACTATATTTTCGGATAGGTACATACATTAAAAAAAAAAAACAAGAAAATTAAACAATGTTATTATAATAAAAGAATGTGCTAAAATGAAATTTCGATAAAAAATATCGACCATCGCTTTCGACTCCCTAATTGGATGCGTGTGTATTGAATGTTCGCAAATAGCAAATGTTTACAAATGAATGCCCCGCCCATTCTATGTATTTGTGCTATTAGAAATTGATTTAGTGTAGCTGCTTTTTTCTTAGTGTGCGTGTTCAAATTATAAGTGTGTCGTAAGTACACTATTTGTTAATGTTGTAATTATTGGGGTGGGAGATAAGCGGTGGCACTAGGACTCCTTACTATTCCGCAATGAAGGCATATCTCCGGATATCTGTGGTCTGATCTCAGTCTCAATCTGTCAAAAAATTCTCTAATTTCCCTACATTTTGGCAAGTTTTTGACATTTGTTTGTCGCGATGAGACTGCGACTAAATTTTGACCGTTTCAATTACGAGAATTGGCCTTCAGACTGTTAACGTTTTTTAAGTTACGGGAATTGCTCCTCTGGTACTTGTTGACATGCCAACATTGTCCTCCCATACCTATTAACACAGTAATTTGAAAAAATTGTAAAATCCAATTATTTTAAAAGAGTATCCGTGTAGTTTCTTGCCCGCTCTTCTTCATAGGAAACGACCAATTGGAACCGTGCAACTAACTTCTGAAGTGTTATAAGTGCCCATTAAAGTTTTTGTGAAATTAAATATTTTGATTCTGATTTTTTTGATTTTGAATATTAAATCAGTGAAAGTTTTAAGTATAGTTTAATCCCCCAGTTCCATGGCTCAGGAAGCCTTCAATAAAAGGAAAGTATTGCAGACGTTAATCAACTTATATAATAGGGGTTAAAGTATGAAATTGCCGTTTTATTGTAATAGATACTTCGAATTGACATAGAACCTTCATGGTTTGAGATTTTTGAGTGAAACTTTTTTCACATGGTACCTATGAAGTTCTTCTTTTAAAAAATGTGCAACATTCGATTATCGACTTTCAGTTGTTTTTTTTATTCAGCTTAGACGAGAAAGATGGATACTTCGAAAATTCGAGTTATTTTTGAATACGAGTTCCGACGCGGAACTAACGCGGCAGAAACAGCTCGCAATATCAATGTTGCGTTTGGAGAGGGGACTGCTAATGAACGCACCGTGCGATTTTGGTTTAAACGCTTTGGTGATGGAAACTTTGATTTGAAGAACGAACCACGTGGAAGACCGCCCACACAGGTGAATAACAATGAATTGAAAGAGATGGTGGAAGCCGATCCGAGCCAAACTACCCAGGAATTAGTGGCATGGTTTAACGTTACCTTACCAACAATATTGACTCATTTGCATCAAATCAATAAAATAAAAAAATATGGGAAATGGGTGCCTCATGATTTGACTGATCTGCAGAAAGAAACGCGTGCTGAAACTTGTGTTGCCTTGTTGAATCGATACAGAAATGAAGGAATATTGGATCGAATTGTGACATGTGATGAAAAGTGGATTCTTTACGATAACCGTAAGCGAAAAATGCAATGGCTGACCCCAGGTCAAACGCCGCAACAGTGTCCTAAAGCAAAGCTTACCAATAAAAAGGTAATGGTAACTGTTTGGTGGTCTCAGCATGGTGTTATTCACTATAGCTTTCTCCGATCTGGCCAAGCAATAACGGCAGATGTCTACTGTGCCGAACTCCGAACAATGATAGCAAAACTAGCAGTGAAACAGCCCCGACTCATGAATCGATCTTCACCATTATTGCTCCATGATAACGCGAGACCTCATACAACACGAGAAACCGTTTTAACTCTACAGGAACTGCAATTGGAAACCATTCGTCACCCTCCGTATTCGCCAGACCTTGCTCCAACGGACTACCATTGTTTTCGTGATCTGGACAATTTTCTACGTGATAAAAAGTTTTCTTCTCAGGAGGCAGTACAAAATGCTTTCACACAGTTTGTCGAATCTAGATCACGAGAGTTCTATCGCAAAGGCATAAATGACCGTCCTATTAGATGGCAGCAATGTATAGATAATAATGGTAATTATTTTGATTAAATAAATATGATAAATTTAAAAAAAAAAACAATTTCAATTTTTCAGTACAAATCGGCAATTTCATACTTTAACCCCTAATATATGATATTTCATTCACACAGACTCTGCTCTTGGATTCTGTATTCAGTTTTATTAATAATTCTATGGCGTGTTCCAGAAAGTTGCTGGCTAATTTAATGAGTATCCGCTTGTTCATAATGAATAATGGATTAAATGTGTTGCTCATATTTTCCTTGTAGGGGCTGGTATTTTTGTGGATTAATTTATTGGAAGATTGGTTCCGTGTTATTGGGCATCCTGGAATGGTATTGGAAATTTGGAAATGACTGCTCATATAAAATTTCTTATCGAAAACAATGTGTCAAAATAGGTGAGTATCGCGATGAACGCTCAATCTTCTTTGGAGTCCTAGAAGGTAGCATTTTGGGCCCTCCTTTATTTGAGGTTTACATAAATGATCTCTGCACAGTGTCCCTCCCAAACACTGCAATGTTCATATATGCAGATGATACCGCTGTCCTCGCATGGGGACCAAACTGGCAAGCGGTGAAGGAGTGTACAGAATTCTCCCTCTCCACCTGGCTAAAACAAAATTTGCTCACACTAAACCTTTATAATACCAATTTCCTACCCTTCGCTCTGAGACCTAACACTAAACCCCCTCCTGATTTCTCTATAAAAGCACATATTTCCGTTTGCCAAGATGGACGTAACTGCCTGGTAATTTCTCGGGTGGATAGTGCTAAGTACTTGGGAGTGCGGTTGGATGATGGACTGAGACAATTTGTGTATGTGTTTGAAGTAATGAATCTATTACCTAATACATTCATTACTTTGTAATACATTCATAATTATTGTAAGATTGTGACTTTGAGTGTCTGTCATATTTTTAATGTATTTATTCTAGTGACAAATAAACGTTTTTATTTATTATTTTAATGTCTAAATTACTACTTACCTGGGGACTTATCTACTTACGGATTACATGCTGGGGGTAGACCTACCAGCACGTAATCCTACGACATAAGATTACTGCGGAGCCCGAACTAAGAATGAATGACAACATAATTTGACCGTTGTTCCTACTCGCGATGTGTAGGTATATACCCGCCCGAAAAATTTTATTTGACACTATTTTTGACAGATCAACTACTTTCGGACGGGCCCATATTTTTGTTGACAGACGTATGTACAGCAAACCCCCTGGTCATACGTTCAATCTCAAATCTATATCATTCTATTTTGGTACTCGTAATAGCAAAACCCCGTGAAGATTCGTAGTATAGGTAGTGATTGAATTATCTACAGCTATAATAATGAAATCCTATTATAATTCTATAGCATACTCTCCAACCTCATTACAATATTCTTATTTGCGACTGTCAGGGTAAGTTCCCCAATCGTGGAACACCTGAATTGTAATAAATGTAACAGCAAATATTTACAATTAATGTTACGAGAATCGAAATAATTCTGAAAACAAATGTTCTTGACAACATAATGATATTTAAAGGCAAGGATCTTACGGCAAAATATTTCCTTTGCTGCCGCTACCAATTTCAATTTGGATTGTAAGCCTTAATTTGAAAGTAATCGGTACGAGCCTTCTTCTGTTTCACAGAAAATAGTATAAAGATAATGTTATAAATATTATATAGCACACGTGTAAGCAGTAGTTGGGTACATACCTACTCCGCCTTACCAAAGCTTAGGTGTAAAGTCTATATCGCCAATGTATTTTCAACATGCTTGAAATTGGTAACAGCTTAGTGTTTTTCCAGTGTGTTGGGTTTGGCTCCCAAAATAGAACCTTGGATTCGATTGGCAAGAAAATCTTAGCTTCCATTTAGTAAAAATTTTACGTACCCAACACAAAAACTCAATTATGTAGGTTAGCATGAAAAGTAGCCGTGAATTCGTGATGAGCTCGACCTTATAGATTATTCTTATTACGCGAATTTGTGTCGTTTTAATACCTTTATTAAATTCATTTTGGCCAACTGAATATTTTTTCTTCGTTTCCATATTTTAATGCCAACACTTGGCATGTATGAATAATATGGAGAAGAGTTTTTTACGAACTCATTTGTAATGGTGGTCACAAAAGGCTAACTAAAATAGACAATATCGATAATACAGAGTGTACTAAATTCTACCAAACAAAGGCCATGACTAACTGAAGTCACAAAATAAACTTACCTACTTCTAAAACTTAAGTCCTTCAAGGGGAACGAGGGTATGTCCTCAACAAAGCAGAAACCCTTCCTTTAGGAATCGCGTAATCTGACAATATGGAATACAATAGCCACAAAGAGGCAGATGAAGGAAGCCTCTAAACGGAATCAGTCTACGACGACGGAATTGACAAAGCAGATTTTACCATGCATAAGATGTACGTAGGTACTCATATCTCATGTTATTATCATCTTTTGTTAAAATATAACTGCCATAACATGTCGTTGTGGGGAATTTTGGTCACGAATTGTACGTGCAATTTAAGGCATATTTTTTCGCTATTTGTAGGTACAGGTTCAGCATTTTTTACTTCATCGTGGCAATCGTACCTTTGGGAGCTGTGAGGACTGTTAGTTGTAAGCTTCTCTCGTTCTGCAGTTAGGTTGAATTTTATTTTAAACGGCTGTTTATTTTATAATGGCCTTCATAATAATTATCGCTAGTTCTGTAAGAAAAACTGATTGAATCAGGGAAACCTATGCAGATTTCAGAGCAGTGTAAAACAATATCTGTATACACCAGTGTTTTCCAAGGTACGGTCAACGAATACACTTGCAATTCCTGTCCTAGGCAAAAATTTTATATAACTGTATGGGCTCGCGGGAAATTAAAATTCTGTCCGCAGTCGTCACTCAGACGTACATTTCCTTTATTTTAATATCCGTTAATCGAATTGTCATAACCAGGTTGGTGAGTAAACTGTACTCAAATTCTAAATGAATTTGTCCAGAATTTCAGATGCAATTGTTGAAATTCTGTTTGCGATTTATGAGTGAATCTAAAATCTGAAGATTTTCAGTTTAACTTAATATTGGAACGGTTTGGAAAAAACTATTCTAGAAAAGCTTGTATTTCGCCAGATGTTCATGTTGCAATTCGTATTGTGTCCAACCTGAAAGAGAAACTGAAATAGAAAATACCTGACATCTTGAAGTCACCGGTACCAATACTCCTATTGATTGCAAAACGATTGTATAGTAGATAGTAGTGCATAGCGAATGCAATTGTATACTTTCTCTTTAGACTACAATCGTATTGTGTTTACCCTTGGAAAGAAACTACTGATAGTGAGTTTTTACCTACTTTGCAGACACTTTGTGCACTTGGGGTTAAAATTAATTCCACAGGCAATGTGGTCACATTAATTTAAAATTCTGCTGTAGCAGCCACAATACTAAATCTTTTAAATTAATTCAAGGATTACTTAAATCGCAATCCTGAGTTGTTTAATGAAAATCAGATGTCGTCTTATAATACTTGGATCCTTTTAATCATGTGCAGTTAAATTATATGTAAATTAATATTCGTACAAATCTGGGTTTTGGGTTAAACAGACGATAGTGGGGTTAAAAATCTTAGCGGAATTAAATAATGGTACCTTAATTGGACCAACTCGGATGTCGTCCGTCACTTTTTTCTTTGCTTCAAGTCTCTTACGCAAACCTATTTATTGTTAAAATGTATCGACTCTTTGCCTACCTTCATTACTGGTCCTTTTAGTACGCTTTTGCAAAGTTCTCTTGTACCCGTGTTTGCAACGAAATATTTTATTACATTAGGTACTTTCTTAGTTTTCATTATACTTTACACGAAAATTGAAACTAAATATCCCTTTGAAAACGAAACGATAATAATTGTCAAATGACCACATTGAAAACGCTTTGGTCTAGCAATAAAGCTCCAAATAATTTCGGTTAATTAAAGTGATATCGTTAACGTATTACACAGAAGGTTACAATTTTTTAGTCTGATTTCACAGTAATAAATTACCCAAACATATATTAAACAATAAAATCTGCAGAACTACTTACGTGCTAAAAGGGTTTTTCTATTGCAAATTATTTTCGTGTAAGAATTAAGATTATTCCTTGGCAAACTCCTATCACTAAAGCTGACTTTAAAATGACAATAGAAGAAAGAAAAGGGCCACATATAATAAAAACTTTTCGCAAATGTGATCCAAAACTTCACTTTGTATGATAAATGACGTCATTACACTGTTAAATGGCTTAAGATGTAAAGGAATTTGACTTTCTGTACGGCTTTTTACGAACATTCTAGAAAGTAATAATTAAATTTTAGATGGATTCTGTCCTATTTTTTGGACCGTGCAAATTCAGTATTTGTGTACATTCATTTTGACGTGAAATTCAGAACAGAAACAGCGAACACAATTTCAATATCTCTTTCTGAAAGGACGTGATTCTGAGAATCATTTTTACAAATTCATTTAGTAATAGCGTGTTTGTATATTTTACGAAGAAAAAGCATTTTCTTTTGACTCACAGTACCTTTATATTTTTTTACTAAAATCGTACTTGGTTTCCGGTACCCCCGCCAATTTTTGTAAAGGAGATCCAGCAATTTTGGCGATTCCTCAAAAGAAATGTATCTCAGATTTTAGAGTAATAATGGTATAAATATTGTAAAGTTAGCGATACTTTACAATATTTCTACTATTATTACTCTAAAATCTTTACAAATTCAGTGGCTAACAAAGTGTAATTTTTACATCTAGAACCTATGAAACTTCTGAAAAGAACTATGTTAGCCATCCAATCTGGCAATAGCGATACTTTACAAAATTTCTTCTTCTGAAATCTGAAATACACATCTTTTGCGCCGGGTCTGGGGTTTTTTGTATGGGATATGGCGGATCTCCTTTAACAGTTATTTTTCCAAATGGTAGATTTCGTTGACTATCTGAAAAATGCCACGGATAACGTAGAGGGTAAGATTAATAGGGTAATGGTTTGTTTTATTAGACATCTTCAATCTTACTATATGGAACAGAAATCCTAGTAATAAAACTTACTTAGTTGTACAGAGTAGGTAGTACAAAGTCGTACTAAATATTAACGTGGTATTCGCCTCAATTTAACATCTGCTTCTATTGAATTATATTACCAAAGCGTAAATTGCTTTAATTCCATCGCATTGATACATATTAGTATTAATTAAATGCTTTGCATTTCCGATAAGATTTAGCCAGTATTCCTACATTTTCAACTATATATGTAGGTATATTTCGTCTCAAATTTCTGCCTTATCATTGGTGTGTACATATGGAACGGAACAACTATCTGCGAACTAGGTATAAATTCAATAACACACTTTATTGTGTGTTTCCTAGATTTGTATTCTAGATTTTCGTTACGATACTGTCCTATTTTGTCAGTTATTTACTCCGACCTCATAAAGATATATCTTCTGTAATTTGTACAATATTGTGAATACTGTTCCTCTGGCGTTAGACAAATAGCAAGATTCTCGCTCCAGTAATTAGTGTCGTGTTTACCGAGACGCAGTCATTTTTCTTCCTTATTTCTAGTTTGCTTTCTTTACTATTTTCACTTTGTTTAATATAATTTAATATGTTTCTTGAACTAGATATATGTCTACATAGAATTGTAGACGACGTTATGACTAACCATTATAGCTTGTTTACATTTTATTGATGACCATCAATTTCAGTTTGTTTTCAGTTGTTCATGTAGGTATTCAAAGTACATACGACCATGATTCAAAGAAGAATGCAAGACGAACATTAGTATGAAAACCTTTACGTTTAAATCCGACTTCACCACTTTCATGTAAATCTCAAGAGACCTTATGAAAACGCGTACTCGTATATGAGACAAAGAATAAAATACAGAAAAGGGATCGATACTATGGCAACAGATATACGACTAAAAACGAAAGATATGAGGACAATCACATTATTTATAATCAGACAGACATATTTAGGTAAGTAACTACGTCTGGAAACTTCGAGCAATAAATCAATGACCGTCTTGTTGCCAAATCTTGTATTGTTTTTTTCTAACTTCATTTAATTTGTGATGCTATCGAACCGATCAACCTTTATTGGACTTATGAAGCAAAGAGAAGCAAGTTGCTAGCTGTACTGTATCATGCACGCCATTGAACTCGACCCTCGGCTTTTCTCATCAAGCATGCTACCAGCACCATGCGAAGATCGTCGCCCAATAATCTTCGCCTTTGCTAATGTTCATTGCAATTACGCCGCAACTTAAACGCAATGATCATCTGCAAGAGTAGAAAACACATCAAGCGGAGAAGATATCAAGTTGGTGTATCTCTTGAAAAACAAGCATGCTGTAGAGTCTTAGGTGCATCTATGTGAAACTGAAGCAGAAAGGAACTGTCTGGAGTTAGGTGCAAAAATTCGACAACTGTGGTGATTTTTAATCCAAAGTTTCACGATCCATTTTTCCTGCAGCTGTAGCTCATGAATAAGTGCCCATTGAACGCGGACACTTTGCTTGGTCTTAAATTTTCTCTTGAGAAATATCCTGATTCTTAAGGAAACCATATTGAACTTTTGTTACAAAATGCTTGAAAGATGGAAGCAAATAAGGAAGGATGGAGTGCTTATTGAACAGCTCGGGGAGCATTCAAGATGCGAAAGAATCTAACACAAAAATACTATCTGGCATACCAAGAAAACTAAGCGCATTATAACTTAACGTAACACGTTAAAAAAAATACTCGGTACCAAGTGATATTACAACTGCCCTGTTAGTAATAGTTTCATACCTTGTTGCTTTTACGAGCATCGCCGTTGGCCTGCCCCCTCGTTATTAAATTATCTGACAACTTGCCAGGTTTATGTACGTTGTCATAACATTAAAGGGCAGCTTTGTGGTCTCAAAAATTTCGTTGCCAATTTACATATTATGTGGGTTCTGTGTACTGCCCTCAAATATGCTGTAGAGCAGCTCTGTGTTCGAGTCTCTCAATTTGTACATTGATTTTGGCAAGCTGGCCTTCCTGTCACGAATGAGAAAACATTATTGATTTTTGAGCTAAATAAAGAACTCAAGTTAAACTTGTGCTCTCTTTACTAGCAAGGCTTTTCAGCTTGTTTCAAGTCGGTGGTTATAGCCTGTTTTTGTCCTACACAGTTCTTGTTTATTTCTTACTACCTCAAACATTTTCTTGAGTTCCGTCGGCTGCCATCTTCCGGGTTTCGGGTGCTTCTTTGTATTCACAAGTTTTAATTCCGTCATCAATCTTTTACCCAACTTCATTTAAAACTCGTCTTTCGCAATTCGTTTAATTTGTAACTCTTCCCACTTGTCATTAAGTGCTCTCTGGAGGTCTCCTTATCTCCAAGATACCGTTTTGTGTATTCTCAATGATTTGCACAAGGTTTGCCTATCAGTCTTCCGTTCGATTGAGCTTAAACAGATACATATTGTCTGTCCGTTGATTCAATTGTCTTTGTACCTACCTAAGCGATGCCCTTGGGCTTTACACTCTCACATCTAATGTCAATAACGTAAGAAACTTCGTATCTACGTATCACTCACAACAGGTCACTAATAACCTGAGTTTCAAGGGACATTACAGAAACTCCGTGTGAGAAGATATGTTGGACTAATAACTTTCAACTCCCCACTCACATCAGTGCAGCATTAGTGCAACACTCAAGTTATTAGTTCTTGAAGTATTCTAGTTTTGTTGGGATCTTCGTTGAACAGAACTGCAACATCAAGAAGGTTCTTATCTTTTTAATTTTAATATAAGAATCTTGCAGCCTAACTACGTAACACATTTATAATTGCATTGCCTGTCATTGTGAAAATTCAACAATATAATTTGCGTTATTTAGGTTGTCGAGCAGAAGAATTTCTAAAAGATATAGCAATGGATTATGAGATTCCTACAAAATCCTTCGGATTGTGGTTGTGTGTTACGTAATTGGCTGGGCGCTCATAATTTCGTTCCTATCCCAATCCTGATAACTTTGTCATATTTTTGGTTAACAATGTAATTATTTTTTAAGTTACCTTACCGATGGAAAATTTACTGCAGATTACAACAAAGTCTGACCCTTATAACGATATGAATGAAAATTAATGATCCTTGAACTGCCGGGTAGCAACTACTACTACGATAAAGGTAATATTACAAATGCCTTTAACGTTGTAAATGATTACTTGTGAAAGTAAAACTGAATGATGGTCATGATGGATTTGTGGCATAGTAATTACTTTTTAGTGATTTATTACACTGATGTAGGCAGCATGACGATTTTCGTTTTCATTGCAAGCAGAAATATGTATTAGGTATATAATTTGATTTAAAGCTGCCTGCTGGTTTATTGATTGATGTATAAGTTGGTGGTTACACCCAGTATCCAAAGCTAATAAGGAAGCAGCCAGAGTAGGGTCTAACTTCTATAAACTTGCCTAAAGTCCAACAAGTAATTGATATACGTAAGAGAACGTAAATTCAGCGAGTCCTACCTTCTCGGTATATATAGCAAGATCCGTATCAAATATATGATGAATAAGCTTTAATAAAGCAACTTCTTTTGATCTCAAAAGGGCCTGGCCGCTGACGTAGGCGAACGGCGACAACCAAGTTATAACTACATTTATTCATAAACTGCGAAAATATTCTGCCTTCAACTTCAGGTGAACTGAAGGGGAATAAAGCTTGGAACGTTCGAGAAGAAAACTTTTAATCACTACATTCGTTCGGCTCACAATCAGTGCTTGTACAATTTAATTTGTACGATTTATTTTTAGATGGCCGTTGCCATGACAACCGAGGGGCCCAGATCCTGTCTTATTGATTAATTGCTGAACATGTTACCCTTGATAAACGGCTTGTAGATTTCTTCTGTCTTATTTGTTCGTGGTTTTTGCTGTATTCGCTATATTGTTGTATCGGGATGTGCTTGATACGTTAAGGAACTTTACGTGTCGATCAAGATATTTACGATTGATTCACTGACCACAAGATTTCGTTTATGATTATTTACCAGTCTCCAGATTGTACGGTCTACCTTCCTATCTATTTTCCTACTTATTGAAACCTATATTCTTATAGGACTTTTTCAATATTATTTTGTATGGTGGTGTTATATTTTTATGGAATCTAGTTATTTGAGTGTTGTTACAAAACTCAAAAAGGTCTCGGTACGACACTGTTGATCGAATTGTTAAATTTCGGCAGGTTTTTGTTTTAACGTTCGAATTGGGAAATATAATCTTTATTCCACATTCACTTAAGTAGGTATTGCTCTGATACGCGCACGGGCTAATTTTAAACTGTAATGTTTGGATTCTGTTTAATCAACGCTATCCGTGGATCCGTTCTCATTTATTTGACAATTCATCTGATATTCTGTTGAAAATTTACATTTTCAAACTTTCCTCTGAAAACGCGGATTTTGGTTAATGAATAATGAGTTTCGGTTTAATGTTGTATTTATTGTCCTTGGATATTGCTGTTTGATGATCACATTGATTCCAAACAATACAGGTGCGTGTCAATTCAATTTTATTTAGGTAAATACCTTTCTATAAGCATTTTGAAATGTATTTTTCCTGGAATCCTAATAGTTTGTTTTTTATGAGTTTCATTACTACACTCTGATAATCACGTCAAGATATACTCCTATCCTGCCGGGGTAGCGGGATCGTCCGAAAGGGTTACCGCTGCCCTGGTACATAAAGGGCTAAGGAAAGAACACGGGTGGGTTTTAGTCAGTAAGAGTCTGACACTCCCTTCTGCTCCACCCAGAGCGGGAGGGGTCATTTGATGATTTCCCATCCTCAAATGATACAAGTTTATCCCGCAGTGTTTCGCTGAAAGGTGATCAACCAAAACGGATTCAACAGGATTAAGAGACAAGAATTTAAACTGTAAGTGCAAACCGTCGCTTTATTCCTTTACAAAGCGTGAGAACGCACACAACTGCCTTCTTAAATAACAGAAATATCCAAGAACATATACCTAACAAATTTTAAAAGAGCTTAGCAAAGAAACACTGGTACAAATGGAAAAAAGTTTTAAATCTTCCCAAAGCTTGGAAACGAAAAAGATTGATCGCTTTTTGAATTGAAAACTGAGCGGTATTGTATGCAAGTTGTGTAAATATGGTACGCAATAAAAGAGTAATCTTCCATTATCTAAAATTCATACAGATTGCGGTAATAAAACTGGCAACATCAATATAACGCTTGATTGTTTCTGATTGCGGGCAGGGTTGGCGAGCTCTGCAATTATGAGGAATAAATAAAAATACAATAAAATTGTGACCTTATTGGTGATGTTCTTCAGACAGGTCAGTCAGCGTGCGTGTATGACCAGAGGGGTAATTCTCGTAATTTTAAGAACGTTCACAGTCTGAACTCAGTCTCGATCTGTCAAAAATACCTAAAATTACCCTACATCTTGACCAAGTTTTTGACATTTATCGCCGAGATGAGTCTCGGCGACAAACAAATGACTGCGACTAGACTTTGAACGTTTTAAATTATGAGAACTGGCCTTCTGATCTCAGTCTCAATCTGTCAAAAACACCTCAAATTTCCTTACATTTTTGACAAGTTTTGACATTGATTGTCGCTGAGATGAGATTGCGACTAGATTTTGAACGTTTTTAATTACGGGAATTGGCCTTAAGATATATGAACGTAAACGAGGTCAAAGGAGGATGTAAGGTTCGTAGCAGGTGGCGTTTTGTACTCTACCCTCATGGGAGGAAGGCGTGACTGTGTATGTAAATAAAAATACATCAGTTTATGTTATTAGAGAAAGCAAACGCTGAAATAAATGCGGTTATGCTGATGTACAGACGCCAGCACACCAAGCTACTACAATCTGTCAAATTTATTTAATAGATTTTCAACTTTATCACTAAAGCATTAAGGTTCAAGGTTGATTGGGAAAATTTGACAGTTTCGGGTAGCTTGAGCTTGAGCTTGCTGGCGTCTGTACATTAGACAGAAAACACCTGTCTTTTTTACAAGTAAATAGGTACTAAAAAATGTTCTGTTGAAAGTAGTCCCTAGATGCCATTCGTTCGTGAAGTACGAGTAAATGTATATATACTCCAGTAAAGTCTCTTTGTATCACAATAAAATGTCTCCCCGCAACCTGAAAGATATTTTACGACAATTCCATTTCTTACATAATTTTCATATATTGAATTTCTATTTTGATCTTTTTATTAAGGTATCGTCAGGAGGTCAGATAGGTTAGGCCCCGCCGTGTCTTCGTGGCGGCGATCGGCGGCGACGATCTCTCGCGTCCGGCCCTGGTCCAGGCCATGGTAAGGAGCGAGAGTGAATGGGAGGCCGTCACCTCCTTCTGCGAAGCAGAAATGCTCGCGAAGGAGGTGGCGGAGCGCGTGAGGGAGAGGCAATCTCTGCACCCTCACGCGCCTAGCCGCCGCAGGAGACGCCCTGGACGGGAGTCAACAGCCGACTCCCGGCCACAGTAAGCGCGGGCTTGCGGGCGGCGAGCAATGGGCAGCTCGCCGCCCGTAAAGGACCAAGCCCGGGTCGACGGCGCATTGTGTTCCACGCGCGCCTCAAAGAGATGTCAGCACGAACTGACGGGGTCCGCTAGGGCCGATGCCGCCGGGGCTGCGGGTTGTTCGAAAGAGATACCGTGGCCCCTGGCACAGGCAACTGAAGGAACACAGGTGGGTTTTAGTCAGTAAAAGTCTGACACGCCCTTCCGCTCAGCCCAGAGCGGGAGAGGTTATTTGATGATTTCCCAACCAAAAAAAATAAATAAAAGGGAGGTCAGATAGGCAATCGCTAGGTACATGTAAAATAGGTAGCTGCGTTTGGATAGACTGGAAGAAATAAGAAATGGTAGGGAAAAGGCAAGGCAGATGATAACATCATTTTGATTTATAAATGAAATACAAAAGTACTAATTAAGTTAATAGAGGGAGCCCAAAGAATCGATGAAAGGTTTGTTTGAAAGATGATAAGAGTGTAAATACACTGAGATTACAACTGATAAATCTGAGCTCCGAATTGCTGAAATAAATTGGCTTAAGGACAGAAAATAAAACGTTATTCAAATTGATATTCAAGTGAGATGACCCTAATTGTTGGCGCGTTTGATTGCAATGCCGAGTTGCCAACATGTTTGCACCACGTGACCGCCTTAGACGAAATTGGATTAGACAATGCGGACGTTACACACAATACTTTGTTTGTTGACTGTCAATGTTGTTCAAATAACCCCCAATTATTTACATGATTATGTGAAAGATGGACGTAAGTGGTTTTTTAATTTTCACGATTTTAGATGAAGCGTTTTTGAATATATATAAGTAATACCAACTTTAAATATAAATAGAAAAATATATGGTAGTAAATCACAGTTGTGCAACTAATTATGATAATTCAACATGTATTGATCAAGAAAGGTACAAACAAGTACAAATTGGTAAAGATAGGATTCACCTTTCTTGACCAATTTAATTACTTACGTTGTATGTAAGAGGTAATATTTGGGTAATCCATAAAGCCGTTTAGTACCAACAAAGCAACTTATTCTCCTATATCAACTACTAGATTCTAGAAAGAACGTGCTACCGGAACAAAAGTAGCCTATGTACTTCCCCAGGACAACATCTATCTCCTTGCCATTTTATCGAAATCCGTTCAGTAGTTTAGGCATGAAAAGGTAACATACATACAGAGTTACTTTAAAATGTATAATATTACTAGCAGCGCCCCGCGGTTTCACCCGCATAAGTGTAGATCCCGTAGGAATATCGGGATAAACAGTATCCCATGTGTTATTCTGATGTTCAAGCTATATTACTGTAAAGTTTCATCAAAATCCGTTCAGTACTTTTTGCGTGAAAGTGTAACAAACATCCATCCATCCTCACAAACTTTCGCGTTTATAATATTAGTAGGAAGTATGGATTAGCAACTTTAAAACATATACAAAAAGTCATTATATTCTAATGATAATATTTCACCCATCAAGAATGGTAAAGTGGAACAAATTTTACATAGAAAATTGCTTTACAATAGCCATGTATGCAATTTGCATTTCGTATAATATGCAACGGAAGATGAAAATTCAAATTCACTCATGTACATGTAGAACAAGAATGTGGGACTTGCATTGAAACTACAATGTGAATCAAATACGAGTTTGTTTATGTAACATTGTTAAATAATTCTATCTATTTAACTTGTAATGTCTCACTGCTAGGCAAACGGGAAAGGGGGGCTCCTTTCCCGTTTGCCTTTGCGTTTTTCACACATGTCTAAACAACTGAAGATAATAAAGGAGGTAGGATTTTAACCCATTCCCTGTCCCATGAATCACATATGATTCAGGTTGATTGTTTAACTATTGTATCTACATTGTGGATAGTGAAAGTTTTAATGCTAATTGGAGACGAACTAAGTAGGTTATTATCGACCTTCTGACTGCTCTTTTATATTTTACTAACACGTCCCTGCTACGCAAGGGTGCAATGGCGACATGTTAAAATATCGAGTTTTCTGTTATATACACATGTACCTTCCGGAATAAAAGCTCTAAGTAAATGATTGTAAAAACCGAAATCCATTGTATACTTTATAAAGATCTAAGCTGTTACACAGGAGGACACTAAAAAGTGACTTTGTTTTATACTATGTACCTATAGATTCACGTTTTATTGCTTGGTACTTAGAATTACTCAATTTTATTGTTATTTTCAGGCCCTGTAGACGGACCTTTCCCGTCAAGTCTAAAAAATATGCCATACATGTGCTACCAAGTGCCTGTCAAAGGACCATGCAATTATAAGGAAGTGGTGTGGTTCTTCGATGTTGTCAGACGAAAATGTTTGAGGATGTTTTACTCAGGTTGTGGAGGCAACGAAAACAAATTTGCCTCTGAACTGTCTTGCAAGTTAACTTGTAAAACAGAAAGACGGTTATAGGGGAACATGTCTTATTACATTTTCCAACGTGACGATATTATCGTGGACGTCCACGTCCATAAAATGTATGGAAATACGTGCACGTTATAACGTTATCGTGGACGGAATTTTAAAAGCGTCTTCATATATATTTCCATACATATAATATCGTCACGTTAGAAATTATAAAAAAAAAAAAAAAAAACTATCAATATCTTTGAAAATACCTAAGAGTAACAGTAACAGTAAACATCTTTGATGCCTACATAATTTCAATTACAATGCCTATCTTATATTTTAATATTCAGAACAATCCTCTATCTCATTTATCTAGCCAGTTTATTTTTCCAATTTTGAGAATTCAGAAAAGCAAAAAATCCTGTACCTACATAAAATACGCCAAAATTGATTTTGTTTATGAATTAAGTGCGCCTGACGCTAATGTGATAAATATTTAAAAGTTAAACCGTCGTAAAATAGTCCTCGAGAAAAAACGAGGCACTTTTCTGGTATGGCTTTTCATATTGTGATACGGGAAGCATTAACTTTCAAAAAATATATTTTATGACCAAATATTTATGGTAATCTAATATAAGCATACTTTATGATTTTCCGACTCTGTTGGGTTTTATCGACGTCATAATAAATATGTGCCTCTTAGATAACACGCCTTTATTTTATTTACGCTTGAGGAAAGTAAGTGAAGTAAGTACACCTCACCTGTGTACCTCTCACACCGTCGACCAGGAAACGACTACTTAGATATTACCCATTTTCTAGCTCAAGAAACGTTACACTGCCGGCGAGAACACTCTCTCCGCTAGTTTGTCGCAGCGATATGAGATTTCAAAGAGGCTACACCCTCAGTGACGCTCGCTTGGTGCGCAGAACACTCGCTGTGAAACTCACGCTTGGTAGATACGCATACCAGCGAGTAGTCGCTCTTCGCCGTCGCGCGCTCGCTGCTCGTTGCTCGCCAGCTCGTTTTTTATTTACAGACAGTAAAATACATAGGGATACGACATAATTATAGATTAATATATTTTAGACATTTTAACGTCTTTTGACATTTCTCCGGACCCTGGGGTTCCAGACCTTTGGAAGGCGTAGGGGGAGCCGAAACCAATTCGCAGAGGCCCGTTAGACGATTTTAATAATAGAACTAATTTTTAAAACTAACACCGAAGAAGGGTTTTTTTTTTTTTTTGAGGATGTGAAATCATCAAATGACCCCTCCCGCTCTGGGTGGAGCAGAAGGGAGTGTCAGACTCTTACTGAAAAACCCACCCGTGTTCCTTCCTTAGCCCTTTATGTTCCAGTCGAAGAAGGGTTAAGACCTCTCCGTAGCGCAAATGATATTTGTCTCGCGAGAACACGTACAAATTACGGAAAGAAATGTATTACATACGAACGGGCACAGATGTTCAACAAACTACCACGAAAAATAAAAACCTCTAAAAGCTTACAAATATTTAAAACCCAGTTAAAATCTTTTATTATTGACAAAATTTAAATCCGGCCCTGGTTTGTGTCTTTAATTTACCTACAAAATTTTGACTTTTGTTTCGCATGAATCCTTTGCTGCTACCTTCAATGTCTTGTTATACAATGTACGTTAATTATTGTTGTCTTCTTTTAATATTTGTGCGTGTCCGTACGCTCATGAATGTCATCATTATTATATACTAAGTAGAATATTTCTCATTAAGTGAAATTTGTAGTAAATTTCTTTTGAGTAAAGAAAGATTCTTTAACCACATTAATTATTCCATTTTTAGTTGCTAGCTCTATTCGCTTCTCGTTAAGTAATCGTCGGCGATCGGGCAAAGCAACAAACATACAAAGATCAAACTGTTAAATACACACCTCCCTAACCAATGTTCTCCAACATAACCAATTAAACCAATCCCAATAAATTTTTCTCACAAGTTACTACCCATCTCAGTTCAGAAGCTGTTACTACCCAACCTGTCCCCATTAATATCTCTCCTTGCCAAATTATTCCAATTAATTTCTATGGAAGTGAACTTATCGATGCTAGAACTTTCTATTAGGCAACAAATAATGGAGCAAATAATAATTAATGAAAGCAAATAATATGTCGCATTACTCAAGTCGTGTATTTACCTAATCGTAACTGATTCAAAATATTATAGGCAGGTACTGGTACCAATTAGTTTCATTAGGGGTCCATTTAAAAAATATGACTGTCGAGGCCCCTTTTGGTGGACGGTTACTAGCAGCCAAGATTAAAAATATTAATATTTTGTAAGAAACTAACAAAAAGTAAGTTATTAATATAAATGTGAGAAAGGTATTTTTTTTACTTGGACCGCCTGTCTGGCGCCAAAGCGAGGGCTAAATGAAATTACTTAAAATATTAATATTTTAATATTTTTAGATTTAGTTTTAGTTATTTTTACTGCTTACTTAAGGTCCACAAAAATTGGTCGGCGGTCCGCCATCATAGGGCTGGTACAGGGGCAAAGGGATTCTGCTAATGAATACCTACTCACATCACAATTCGTGGAGGCGCCGTATCAGCCTTACTGTGAATGTATCTGATGAAAATAGTCTTAGTGCTTTCCTTTCAGTTTTACTCTCTCCCTAAGACCCTGTACTAGCCCTGTGAGATTATAGATAGATCCTTATAATATCTACCTATAATATTTAGAAACTCTGCAATCACTTACTTATGTACGTACCTGCTTATAAAGTTTTGAATCTGTAGGATAAATACAGATAGGCTTAGTACCTGCATGTAAAATTTAAACTTTGTGAACCTTGAGCTTTGAAAGTTTTCCTAAAACAAAGGTAGCTAGGTAGGTCTAATGATCGAATGGTATATCCCCACACAGTGTTGTTAAATTCATAATATAACATAGTTAAGGATAAACAGTATTTAGTAGTAAGTAATTATTTTGAAATACTAATAAGTAACGTCTTTACAAATAAATATTGGTAGAAATAAAAATGATTGTATATAATCACATACCTACTCACAACGATATATAATTCGGTATCATCATATTAAACCTACCGCATGTAAATTGTAGAAAATAAAACAAAACTTTAAATGTTTATTGAGGTAAAAAAAATGACAACACACAACATCATGCCTGTACCCCATGGGTTAGCCGGGTGTGTAATGTTTTTTTTCTCGTATTATTTTTAATTTATATTTCTGTCTTTTTTTTTTCATTAGCCGTTAATGTCCCACTGCTGGGCAAAAGCCTACCTACTCTGTTTCCATCTCTCTGTGTCCAGAGCTGCCAACGACCAATCTTTATGAAAGGAGTCCAGCTCATCCCGCCATCTCCGTCTGGGCCTGCAGCGATGTTGTTTGCCATTAAGCGGTCCCGCTTAATGGCAAACAACATCGCTGCAGGCCACTGGGTCGTATGTTTGGCCCATTGATCGTCTGACATGCGGCAGATGTGTCCAGCCCAATTCCATTTAAGCGTGGCAGCTTTCCGAGTGACATCAGTTATTTTAGTACTAGAATATTATACTAATGGAATATTAATTCAAATGTGCATTATAGAAAATTTTCATTAAACCATATAAGATTAGGTAAAATGAAATTATACCAATAATTCATTAAGTATATCATTTCATAGTTATATTTAAAAAAAAGTATATCAAATGAAATTAGGTCATATGATCATTAGAACTTTGTTATTTTTTCAAACGTTACACACCCGAGTTAGCCAGAGGTACTTATTACACCTACCTACATAAATAATATTCAATTCAATTTCAATATTCTACCTCATTTCGAGGGTACAAACGCATAATTTGGTTCAGTATAAAAATACAGAGTCATTACATTAGCTAACAACGTAACAACATAGGAATCTGTCCGTACAAAACAATGACTTGACGAAAATCTTTTATTTCCTGTTAACAAATGAGGATCCATGGGAATATTTGTACCTGTATAGATAGGGGTGCCGCACAACCGTGCTTGTTAATGTATAACAACTCTGTTTCAATAAATAAATAATGAGAGTTTGAGCTATAGCAAACACAACATAAATATTAATCAATCCGGATGAATTATAGTTCTTTCAATGCTTAGGCGGATCTCACTCTTCCACGCTCCGGTGCGCTGGACACGCACCCTGAGCGTCATTTCTACACACAAATTCAATAAAATCGCGTTTCCGCGCGGTGTATTTGGTTCCGTTTACAGCGCCCCGTCGCGTGGCGCGTTGTAGTGTAAGATCCGTCTTAGGCTAGGTGAAATCCGTGTCCTGGAAGTATTTAGGCAGAAAGAATACGGAGTTAATCGTAATGGCAACATACAACCAGATTTTTTATTTTTATTTTGAAATGCTCCGATATTAATGGTCTGACCGACATTAAATGTTTTACGTTTATGTCCACATGATTTAATTTGGTTACTATACGAATTGAAGGGATGAAAAGTAAACCGTGTGATCTTATCAGCAAAGTCAATTATCGAAAGTGAATTGTCAAAACTTTGTGTCCTGTTTCCCTCCATTTACTCTTACCCAAACAAACCCTAACGGTATAGCACTCTCCTAAAGCAACAGAATAAGTAAATACATTTGCTAACATTGTATCCGTTTAGTTCCGGTTGCATGCGTTTACTGCGCCAGTGGGATCGTTTTAATGACTGCATCAGTACGAATTGTACTGACTGCTAGATTCGCACTATTGCCTTTGTTCCATCTATTGGATTAGTGTCAAATACTACTACATATTAAAACAAAGTTATTCATAACATTTTATGAAAGTTTTAAAATCGAAATAAAACATGAACATCTTGTTTATGGTGACAAATCCGTATCCTGGCTAATAATTTATATATTTTATTGATATTTGAGTGGTTTATCTGTACTGATGTACCGCTAATATAAAATTATTATTTTCGGTATATTCATTTGAAGCGAATACATTCGATTGAATCACTTAGTACGATAGAATTTATTAAATATAAGTATTTAATTAAATTCTATCGTACGTGTATCAGTTTCGAAAAAAAATATATAATCGTTATGCGTAAGCGCGTAACGATTTAATTTTTTTTTTTTGAAACTGATACCCGTACGGTATTACAATGTCTGTAAGAAGTCATAAATAAAACAATTCAAGAAGATAAGGCAGTTTACATATTTATTTTATTACGCATTTTAAAGTTATTTTTTACGTAATCTGGAACAGTTACGTTAAGGCAGCTGTCAAAAAATGATTAACCTAGTGGACAGAGTGTACGGATTGACACTATTGACAGGTCACTTCAACTACGTTTTCACGGTGAGGTTTTAAGAGAATTGATCGGCTGGTCGAATATGCGAAGATTGAAAAATGAAAAATGGATGTTTCAGATTGATGGATTTTTAAATAGTCAGATCCAAAACCGACACCAAATTGCTGGTGTCATTTCCAAGGAGAGTCTAAATTGCCAGTATCAAATGTTGGACGAATAAAAGTGCTTCAGGTGAATGAATTAAATTTTTACTCGGATACGGGCTTATAACTCGATATTATAATGGATAACATATTTGAAGCCACTGTGATATTTTAGATGAGGATTGGAACCTCCACATTTCTTTCGAAGTAACGAAATACGGATGAAAGACGAGTGGGAATGTTCTGCTTATTTTTTGTGCTCGCGTTCAGCGTTTAGATGATTGGATTGATTTATTAAGCGTCATTTTACATCTGCTCTTATTTACTGGTAGCACTGTATTTTAAGTTTCTTTTCCTCCCCTTTTGGTTTTATTATTCAACGAATTGTGAACAATTTCTTTTATTAATTTTAAACCCAAATTCCAAATTCGGGATCTTAAGACGATATTATGAAACCAAATAAATCCTTTGAAATATTAATCAAACTTCAACCATAACCCTTTCATCAAGTTGCCTCTAAAAACACGCAGATTTATTATTGAACTCCAAACACCAGCTCGATATTTAAGTAAACGTATGAACTGAATCGTACGCCGTTCCCGATCCTATCGACTTTACAACTTTCTACTCAAGATTATCCTTGTTGCCATCAGTCTGTAAAGTCGGAAGTTACACGCAGTAAGCTTGTACATGTTGCAAACTTTGTAATGTTACGTTGTAGGTAACACAAGGTGAGTTTTTAAGTAATTCAACAAACATATCAGGTAAGTAAGTATGTGTGGTTTGTGTCTATTCAAATCGCGGCTTATGTGAACTGAATACCAAAACATTAATAATAATTTTAAAAAATGACTTGCCCTTTTAATGTCCTCGGAAATCGAATTCCTACACTGTCGAATTATGATTTGAGAATTCGCCATATTCCTCGTAGCTCACCCACGCGAGTGTACGATAAAGTTCGACCGGCTCAAAAACTAGCTCAACTGCGGACACCAGTTTTCATGCGGATGTAACGCGTGCCTCAGCACAGGGAGGTTAAAATTTCTGCCATATTTTACTACCGCACACCTAGTGGGGTATAAATTGTCTACCTAAAGGCAAAAAGACTAATCGCAGGAAATATGATGATAGGGAGATTTTGTGTTATTTTATGTCCCATTAAAATTTTAATAAAAGACAATTTCTATATAAATAAATATGTGATGCTGGGCCGATTTGGTTATTTATTTAATGTTATTAATAGTCCGAATAAGGTTTTTAGGCAAAGAAAAATTTTAAATATTTCACGGAACATACATAATTATATGAAATTCGGAAATAGTTGACCTCTAACAAACTTATTGAAAGGACAAGACAATGATTGTCCGGTCAGTTAGTGCCTAAATACAATAGAAAATCCATCCACCCGAACAAATCACATTTCACGAAGCACACTAATTATCTCACGTATTCTATAAAGTAAATAACCCTCTTAAACAACCTAGCGAGTTGCGAGCAATGTCAACACGAAAGTAATTTGATTCAGTTCAGAGTACCTACAACATGGGACATGCAACATCGTAAACATTATCTCAGAGACGCTCATAACGAATTTCGTCTAGATTTTCAGAGTATAATGGTAGTTTGTGTTGCAACGATAAAATGTAGGTGCAGATTACTTAAGAATGAAAGTGGCGAAACTCGGATTTTATAGCTCTTTGTTAGTGGGTAGTGTTTTAGCGAAAAGGGAACTTAGAATGCAATATATTGTTGTGTACTACCATAATCGGGGGTTCTATTTTTGCCAAATGTGGCGGTTATGGTTAGGAGTGAAAAGTATGATGATCTAGTTCGTCATAGCTTCTCTTACTAATTTGATTCAGTTCCGAGTAGAACATGGGACATGCAACATCAACTGAGAATTTGATATATTATTTGTACTAACTAAGGTAGCACTCCCAAAAACCTGGTTTGGCCAAATTTCATAATAACGGTCCGGGAGTAGAAATTTGAGACAGAAGGTATGATGATTTAGCTCGTCATACCTTCTCTTACTAATTTGATTTAGTTCCGAGTACAACATGGGGCATGCAACATCGTAAACATTATCTCAGAAACGCTCATAACGAATTTCGTCTAGATTTTCAAAGTATAATGGTAGTTTGTGTTTCAACGATAAAATGTTGGTGCAGATTAATTAAGTTTCGAAACTCGGTTTGTTGTAGCTTTTTGTAAGTGGTTGGTGTTTCCACGAAAAGGGAAATGATAATTTGATATATTGTTAGTATTTAATTAGGTAACACTACCAAAACCTTTAGGGTTGTATTTTGGCAAAATGTGGCGTTTATGGTCGGGACTGGAAGTTCGAAACGGAAGGTGTGGTATATATATCCTATGCTCAACAAACCCCAAAATTATTTGAACTTCATGCCTAAATTATATTACTTGAAACAATAACTAGCTTATTTAGTTCTAACTCACTTATCCGAACAGTGAAAACTATTCCTGTCAGCCCTAACTTTGCTTACGTCAAAATAGGGTGTAAAGTTCTTAGTTGTTAGTCTCGTCGACGATGACCTGTTTACATAAAATATCTGGAGCCAGACGTCAATAGTTCTACAGTTCCTACTTATTCAGTACTTCTCTTCTTCAACACGATGTTATACAAAACAGACACGTTTTGCTTGAAGGCTACAATATAACATTTTAGCTTCCAAAATTTACATAAACGGATACGTTTTAAAAAAAAACTGCAGCAGTAAATGTGCCCGAAAATGACATCACAAAATGACACGTTTACATTCCCATTTGACTAAATATTACAAAATTAACGTAGCTGGGTAATTTCACGTTCATATCGTCAAAAATAAGCCGATTCATATGAGCATTTTTATGTGCCACTTGCGATGTATAAATTCGTATGTATTGTGAAATATTGCGTGTGTCCCAATTTCGTAATGCGACGAACAATTCATGTTCAACAATCAGAAAGACATATAGAATTTCACATATTATGGAAGCTGCTAACAATCCTTTACAATTACAAAATGTTTTTTTTTTTGTCTCTAACAGAGCGCCTGCCATCTTATCTCCTGAGAATGCCTAAGGCATCAAGTCCGCCTTTGTGCCTTATTTGTGTGTAAGAAGTTTAAATACATACTTAAAATGTATGGTGTTCACTGAATGTTCATCCTTTCATCAATGAAAGTAAAATTAAAACCAAAGAAAAGAAAAGCTGCTGTAGCACACAGGCTTCCCCACGTGATGAGAGAGCATGAGTATAAAGAGCTCCGGTCGAGTTTGAAACCAGTCAGGCAAACCCCAAATACATAAGTAAATAATATATGAACTTGTCTCTCGAGCGTTATTACTAAAAATACTATGTTAATAACAATCTTCAACTCAAAAGATGTAACTGAATGATCCGCATGAAGCTTTTCGCAGAAAAACTTCGTCCAAACAGAGACACAGCGCTCAAGGGACTTGTAATTTTGCTAAAGTTAAATATAGGACCGTTGTCTGTAGAAATGTTTAACATTTGTATTTATAAGAACTAATGAACATGTCGTCTCTATACTATCTACAAATAAAATCTGTTTACGTCCTTGAGTTGTGATGCTTTAGCTTCAGAGCACAAGCAAACAGATCTCTAAGTAACATAGATTGGAGTGATTACACCGGCCATGTTTGCCTCGTGGTCATCCTTTGTGGTTTCCAACTGTAGGCTTGTTACTCCTTGACTGCATTGACTTAAGTTGCTACTTAAAATATACTGGTTGCATAAACAATTGGTTGCTTTTCTTCGACCAGTCCCCACTGCTGGTGATCGCGACCACATACGACACGTCTTCTAGTTAAGCGATCTTCCTAAGTGTGGACTGCTTGGCCTATGCCGCCTTCAAAAGCCTTCTTAATCGCGCCTGACCATCTGCCGGTCCATTTCCGTCGATTGCATCGAGAAGAAAGAAAGAATAAAGGAAATGTTTTCGTACATTATAAAAACTTGCTTTTGCCCGTGGTTCATCCGCGTGGATGTCGGAAATTCCGTTAAGCCGTGAAAAGGTAACGGACAGACAGAGTTTCTTTCGCATTGATAATATTATTATGCATAGTATGGATGAACACGACCCAGTATCATGAGCCAAAGAGTAGGTAGTTACAAAATAGGCATGTGTACATTTGGAATCATAAACCCCACATTCCCTATTCATTCTACCCCTACTGCGTGGGTAGTTAGGTCGTCGCTCATCTCCCCTGCTCCTACTATGTTATTCGAAATAACCTTATAGTTAAAATAACAACCACCTTTTATGCATAAACAAAATATTAATTAATTTCTTGCGTTTAATTACGCCCCGGTTATACTGTAAATCGCTGCAGCGGTGTAGTTAAAATTTAATAAACCATGTCCTACATATCGTTAACGTTATTTCCTGCGACAGACGCGGTGCGCGTGTAGTGGGCGTCTAGGGTTATTAATTTTTTTTCATACGCTTTCCAGCTCCAATTATTTACCTACATAGGTAAATAATTGGACGATATAGGCTTTTAATCGAATAACTTTTACTATGCTTGAGAGTATCGTATAGATTTATCCTACCTATTCGTCCTACTCGTATTGTTATATTAACATAACCTGAATTTCCATCTGTCACATGAGCGACAACATTTTTTTTCCCGTTTAAATACCAATAAATCAACCAATAGAAATATTACACGTTTACCTTTTTATCAATCCCACAAACACCCCAATACTAATGCTTACCCGAAAATATCGGGGCAATAAATAACGACTAATCGTTTGTTAAGTCCCCAGGCAAATACACGTAGCATTCACTTCCGTAGCACTCGATTTATCTCCGAGGCAAATTCCCTAGAATCACTGCTTCCGCACTACCATTTAGTAGACGCCTTCGTACAGAATGTCACACTCTCCCGCTCAAAGATTTATTACTATACAATTTCCTGCTCACACTTCGGAAGTGCAAGGATGTTCAAATATTGGAATCTAATGGAATCGGATCTATCAGCACCATACGACGACGGATTCCGTCTATTGTTAAGATAAATTTCACTTTATCGTAACCAGTGGTAGATTTATTGCGGGATCCTATTTTTGGAGTCCGTCTCTTGAGAGTTTTGTTTTCAATGTATTTGTTGGAATTGACAACATTAATTCTTTGTTGAAAGGGACATGTTGTTTTGCGTATTTGTTTTGTTACTATCGGGATACCTACATACATCCAAACTTATCGATTGTCTCAAGATTTCTAGTTCGGGTTCGTTGAATGTAAATCTAAGAAGCAATTTCCTTTATTTTTCTAGTACGGATAGTCTGTTCGGGATCTCCGCACTTATATCAGCAAGATATTTGTGTTTGTATTCTTGGGTATAAGCAAAGAGCACTGAGCCAAGAACCATCTTTATCTTTTATACAAATCTTTGGCATGTTTGCCCGTAACGACTGGTATTTTATATGTTTGATCGGGGATGTAATCCTAGGTAATCCCTAAGTTTTTATTTAGAAATAAAACTGAGACTGACAATTAAGGATCTTGTTTTTTATAGGTATCACTTTGTCCTCAATTGTGCTGCGTAATGCAATAAACTTTATTGGTACTTCAAGTTTTATAGCCTTCAAATCTGTCTAGGTAAATAGCAGTTAAGACTTCGCATAAATACTTACTAAAATGTAACACACAATCTAAACCCAACTTCCACAGACTTTTATTTTAGTTAGGTATACTTAGCGTCGGATTCATTTAATATTTTCATTGTTAGATCACGACGTCCCGTACCGCATTAAAATTTATCACGCGGAACTTTGTAAATTAATCCATAAACGTCTAAAATATAAGCGTTCCCATGCAGCGATTTAGCTGGTACTTTAATGAATCCGCGAGGGGGCGCTGACTCCGCCGTGACTCTGTGACCCAATTCTGTGCTCATTAACGTGTGGCCACGTTGCACCGGACACCACAATGCAATGGTTTACTTATTCAGCGCACGGAGGGTTTTTTTCGTTGCAAAGCGCAACATTCCACGGAAGTGACTGCAGTCAGACACGAATTTTTCATATCGGATTCGAATACAACGAACAGCTTTTAAGTAAATGAGAGGTTTTTTGGGAATGCGAAAAATGGCCTTTGATATTGCGAGCTTGCCAGCTCTGTCTACATAATACAGAATTCTCTTCAGCGAACCAGACGCCGCAGCGAACAAATAGTCAAGCTCCAGATAAACTGTGTGATTAATCTCTGTGCTAAGACAAGGATTACTTAAAGTGATTTTGTAGTCTGGAGACAAACATCAAACTGGGTGTCTTTAACAGTCTTCTAGACGACTTTAGTGCTTTATGAACTTGACTTTTGTTTACGAATTGAAACAAACCCTTTTAAATATAGTGGCCCCCCAAAAGTTAGTTGATATTTCCACCTCAGCTGTCACACACCACATTATGATTTAAAATTGTAGTGACCCAAATGTTTGAACTGCTATAACGTCTTTATTGACTAATTTAACTACCTTTGACTTATAAATCATAAAAAATATCGAGTAAGTAATCCCTTAGGAGTACCTGATTACTTTTTTATTTTAAATCATTATCAGGCATGACAGCTGAAAAGGATAAATGACAACTAACTTTTGGAGGTCACTGTATGTCGTATGTATGTTTGTGAATATTTAAAAATGACGGATGGTTTAGAAAAATCTGCCAGTGGTGGCGCTGGTTTAAAGTAGTTCAATATCTTCGGCATTTCATTAAAACTAGTCGTCTAACATAAGACAGCACCGCTCCGGACTTTGATCAACATCACTACTACGTGTACACCTGTGCTACAGACCTCTAGATATTTTCTAATAGATGTTAGGTGAATATTAAAGCCATACCCGTAACTCAAACTCAAAACGGTAAAGAAAAACATCGTAAGGAGACCGGCATGTTCTAGAATCTAATTGTAAGACATGTGACATCTACCAACCCGCACTGGGCCCACGTCGTGGATTATAACTCTCATAGAGTAGGCATGTATCCAAGCAGTGGTAACATTATAGGCTGATCATGCTACCCGTAACTAAGGTATAAGCCATATTATTTACCCATCCCACATAATAAATATTCCTACATACATGTCTCTTCACAAGTCACAATTTACGACACCGCTGCGCTGGGTCAAAAGATGGGGTGGCCAAACTTTTGCAGAGGACCGCACGACCGAGAGTTTGTCAGGGGTTTTAAAAATCTATAATGATACTGCAAATATATGCACTGCCAGATTGCTTGGCCAAGTTTTTATTTGTACAAAAAACAACAGCAGGATTTTTCCTTTTCTTTGTAGACTTTCACAGCTTGGTTGGGAAAACAAACAGCTGATAGGTTTTTTTTTTTTTTTAATCGTTGCCCCACACTAGGAATTTCTCGTGTATCGTGGGTTCGTTTACAAACATTTAAACTCACATACACAAACAGCCAGACCCGGAACAACTACTTGTAGGCCATACAAATATGTATTTGTTCCGTGCGGGAATCGAACCCGCGACACGCAGCGCAGCAGTCAATCGCTTAACCACTGCGCCAACCGCGCCGTCAAAAGGTATCGTCTTTCTCACCGTGCAAATTAGGTAAGTAAAATATTTTCTTAATTATAATTTGCTATTTAAGAAATTCTGGGAAATCTTCGTGCGTAGGTGCTCTATTGTAATTGGTTGCGTGGGCAGCAATTGATGAGGCTGTCTGGCTGTAGACCACAAAATTTGCTGTAAATCAGAAGTGGCTTGTACTCAGCAGTGGGTGAATGTGGGCTGATATAATAGATGGGTTTAGGTACTATAATACACGTGTCCAGCCATACACGTTTGTGTAAATATGTAACAGAAAAAGCGGCTCGGAATAGCGGTTGCCATCTGTCGACAGGGCATATTCCGGAATTTTTTAAATCTAAATACACCGACATTTTATTTACTCACTTAACGTGGGCTTTTTAAAACGCTTGTTCGTGTATAATCGCCTTAATGTACAATATATTCTGTGTAGCAATAATTAATTATCAGCTTATTCTTCCTTTCCATTCCACTTGTATCTATCAATGATGGGTTTTTTTATATTGAAACTTGTATCATAAGTTACTTAATTAATGTAAAATTTTGTGTCAAATTTTTTGCAACGGCCATCTTGGTTTTTCGATTTAGCCTCACTATCTGCTTCAGCACCCTCGAAAACCATGAAAAATGTCTGTCTCTTTCTATTACATATAATAAAAAGTCGCATAGAGGGGGCATAACGCTTTTTCGTCACGTGACGATTTCTACCAGTTTACTCCTACCGCAACAGGGTCCTTAGCTTGAAGCCATTGTAAAATCTTTAAACATTATAGAATGCAAATACATTCAGCCAAACTACGCTTCACTTACTTAATAAAGATACTAAGCAAAAATCGACACCTTAAAAACAACTACTTTGGTCGTGTTCTCCACCGTAATCTCCTCTCAAGAAACTTGGTACACCACTAATCCTCAAATAAATTACACCGCTGTAGTACTGAATGCTTACTCTCTGTATTCGTGAGAATACACTCGATGAAGACGTCTGATATATGATATAGAAAAGCTCTCTGGCCAATAAGATCTTATGGGTAATTCTCATCGATGATTTTCTCATTTTGTATCTTTATAGTGTTTTACGAAAATGGTATATAGGTACTTTATTTTGTGTTCGGAACTAGGGCATTATGTCAAGAATGTGAATTTTATTTGCTATGCTGCGTTGTGTTACAGGGATTGGAAATAATAAACTTTTTTGAGAAAATAACCAAGTGACTTTCAACATTAAAATCATTTAACCAAGACCAATGCAATGTGACTTTTAGCTGATTATCTCCGTGACCGTCAATTGTAAGCAATTTGTAAGACTGGGTATCTACGTATCTCGTCCCTACCACACACGCTCTGGCGTAAGTCAGGGATCGATTCTCGGGCCTCTACTATTCCTGCTGATGGTCAATGACCTGCCATCCTCTACAAAATATGCTGAGTGCCTTCTGTACGCAGATGACCTCAAACTTTATAGTGTTGTCGGCACCGTATCGGATTGCGAAGCTGTACAAAATGATATAAATGCCATATATGAATGGGGAGTTCAGAATAAAATGGAATTCAATGTTGTCAAATGCTATGTAATGACTTTTGGTCGAATGCGACACCCAATTGATTTCGAATACAAATTAAATGGTACTAAAATAACTAGATCAACCCACATGAAGGACTTGGGTGTCACATTTGACCAGAAGCTTACTTTTCATGACCACGTCTCTGCTGTCGCCAAAGAATCATTTAAAAGACTAGGATTTGTTCTCCGCAGTGCTCGTGATTTTCGCAACGAGCAAGTAATAAGGCTTTTGTACAGCACACTTGTCCGAACCAAGTTAGAAGCTAGTTCTTCTGTATGGAATCCGCATGAAGCAAAGTATGCGCTTCTTCTTGAGAAAGTGCAAAAAGCATTCCTGCGGTTTCTCTACAGGAGAACTCGCGGTTATTATCCCTTTCTATATCCTACCAAGTTCCTCCTAGGATGTCTGGGATATCATATGCTCGAGACCAGAAGGGCATGCGACCAGGTAGGCGTAATGCTTAAAATTTGCAGAGGGATAACGGATGCTCCTGACATCCATAATGAGCTGATTCGACTCCACACACCGGATAATTATCTCCGTAGCAGAAAGCATCAGCTGCTAAGCTTACCGTCGCGCCGGACTGCAGCCCGTGCTGCGTCTCCCGTACCCCGCGTATTGACCGCGTTAAATAAGCTTGTGGAAGCCAACCTGGACCGCGATTTATTCGCAGACAAGTTTGTTGATTTAATGGTAATGTGCCTGCATTTTTGTGAAAATAATAGTATTTAATTTATGTTATACGTCTGTTCTTTATTATAGTTTATTTTTATTGTATTTTTTTTTATATCTTTAACTAATGTAATTGGCCAAGGGCCGTTTTTATGTTAAAGTAAAAAATAAATAAATAAAATGTGATACTTCCAAACAGTTGTTTATCTATCTAGCCTATTTTACCGACTCCTTTTTTCACACACTTAAAGCATAGCATAATCTGCCTATAATGTTCCCATAGCTGGGCCACAGGCCCAGGAGGCCCAGGAGGGAGTGGGCTATAATCTACAACGCGGGCCCAGCGCGGATTGATAGATGACAGATGTCACATGTCTTCGAATTTTTGGTTCTAGGACAAGCCGGCGTCCTCACGATGTTTTCCTTCACCGTTTTGAGAGCAGTGGTGATGAAATTAATTACACAATGTGCATGGCTGGGTTCGAACCCTCTACGTAGGACACGTACGTCGGAGCCATTATCATTGCTCTCTTTAAATAGTTTTCTACTAATGTGGGTCTGTCATTTCTGTAGGAGTCAAAGCTCGTCCCTACATCTTCATTTTTAAATTATTATACAACGTGGCGCTACAACGGTGACATTAATTTAACACACGGATAGAGCTAGTGCCCGTTAATCATATAAACTTTGATAGGTTAAAATAAATCGTAAATTGAAAAAAAAAAAGTTCAAACAGACTAAATAATAAAAAAGTAACTAAAATTGGGATCACCCTTGCAAAAATTCATTCATGAAATTACTTACCGCGCCAGCGCTAGCTGACTTACGTTATCTCGGAGCGGCAACGCGTCGCTTCGCGCGCTGGCAACCGCGCAACGCGTCTTGTACCTACTCGTGATCGGTCCGATTCTTTGACGGCATGTTATCAAAGAAACCGAGCGGCGCAAGTGGTACATCTGAAAATTGTGCATGATGAAATGGTGGTGGTGAAGTGGTGTTATCTGAAAATTTTCCAATAAACCTTAAACCTTAGTGCTTCAGCGATACAGTTAAAAATCTATTAAAGAAATTTGACAGATTGTAGTAGCTTGATGTGCTGGCGTCTGTACCTACAGCGGAGGTGCTTAGTCAAACACTTATCATATCACCCTCTCTTGTTACTATTAGTTATAACTGTCATCACTAATCACTGCTTTTATTTGTCTTTATTTAAAAATTTCTTATTTTCGTTAAGACCACCGTATTGGCGGATACAAAGAGCTAAACGGCGTTTCAAGTTTTCCCGCACATCTGAAAATAAATTGTAACTTATAGCCATTTCATATATAGCCTCAATTTCTCAAACGCATTTATTATTCGATGGCGTAATTGTTCCACCGAATCCACGTTCTCCGCGTACACATCGTCTTTGATATTTGCCATCACGATCACAAGTTTACACAAGCACTAATAACACAAATAAAAGCGTCCTTATCGTAAGAGATGTAAACGTACCTACTAGATTAGAAAACAAAGCAGAGCGTCTTTATCACAGTACCATAATCTAATTACTATCCTACTTACACAAAAATAAATAAATAAAACAATAGGTAAGCGTAATTTTCGCGGAAACATTCACAAAAGTATTTGACGACATAATTATGCGCACTAGTATGAAGAAGTGTGTCAAGGACACCGGTTGGGCTAGCAAGCACTAGAAAAAAAAAAAAAAAGAATTCTCTGTGCAGGCGGGTGTGCGGGTGGAAGGGAGAGCGCGCGTCGCCTGCGCCGCTCGCCGACAAAGGGATCTCTTTCCTTTCTAGTATTGCTTATTCGTTTTAATTTCATTGATGCGATGTTATGATCCGTGACCCCGGCAAATGACCGCTACACGACAGTTCTTTATGTACAAGTTGCTCTAAGATGCGATTTTCTAAAATTTTAAAGAAATTCGTAAATAATAACGTTTAATGGGAATATAATTTCTTAATGAAACGAAAATGTGAAAACGTATATGTGTGTTAAATTATTGCTACCATTGTAGCGCCACGTTGTATAAGTATCTGTTGTACCTAACGATTGTATCTTGCAAAATTACGCACATTTATCTACGAAAACAACACATTGTTCCCAGTACATAAAAGGAGAAAAATGGAATAATATTTTATTGTTTGTTTCAGGTAATGGCGCGTGTAAAGTGTCACTTGCTGTTATTTATGTACGTATTGGTTGCTTCATTTCCTGCTAGGAAACCAGCTGTATGAATAATACTTTTGTTTTTGTCATTATAATACCAACTTTTTTAGAATTTTGTACCCAAAGGGTGCCAACGGGACCCTATTACTGAGCCACCACTGTCCGTCCGTCTGTCACAGGGCTGTATCTTTTGAACCGTAATAAGTAGGCAGATACATAAAATTTTCATAAATTGTGTAGTTGTGTACTACTATCATAATAATCATAATATAGTCGTTTTAACAACAAATAATGAAATAAAGTAAAAAAAAATTTAAAAAAATACAAGATACGGGTTTTTTAGGTGTACGGTGGTACGGAAACCTTCGTGTTCCGATTCGCACTTGGCCGTTTTTGTGAATAAAAGAGTTGTAATACGAGAATATACGTGTTACGTGTGTATTCCCGGAAGGGTATACATTGTCGATGACAGTACCTTTCAGTCCCATGTAAAAAAGGGCGAATAAATTGCAATTTTTAAACACGATGCCCCAAATCTCGAAGCGGCCACAAAAGAAAAATATTGGAAACTCAGAAGTAGCACCTTTTGCTTTACAGTCACCAAGCTCCCGATTGTTTGTCTTTTTCATACAGTTTGCCCCAGGCACTTCCTTGAGTCGTGACCCTAAAAATAATATGTAGATACTCCCACATGATTTCTTAAAATGTTTATATAACCCTCAACAATAACCTTTTAACTATCGTTCATGTCAAAGACAATATATGTCAGTAGCAGTATAACAACAAATATCTTATTCATGTCGTCATAACACGTTATTCGTACTTATAAACTTGGCTCTTATGTTACACAGGCTTATTTTGTGACTGCGCCCACACACATTTACTTTTCGGGTAAGTATCTTATGTATTTGTTTAATGACATGGTAAAAAGTGAAATAGGAAGAGTTGCCTTAGGTAGGTAGCTATATACTATCTATACTAATAATAAAGCTAACCTAATTCTTGAGGAAGACTATAGGCTTTTTAACATTACGCAATGATCCTTAGGGGCCGAGCAAAAAGAAAAAAAAATGAGAAAGAACGTGAAAACGAAGTGATGCGCGGGCAGGTGATGCAATGCGATTGGGTCGCGATGTGCGATGAAGTCGCAGACAAAAGCTAGTTACTTAAAAATTGGAGAAAATATGTTATGGTAGCTTTTGAACGCGGCCTTACCCACGTGGGGGTCAGGCCGCGTTCAAAAGCAATTAAAAAAAAAGGAATTTGTTACCGAGCTAAAAAGTATCCTATGTTCCAATCCTAGTCATGGTCTGTTTGTCAAACATCCAAATCACAAAACCAACAAACGGCTAAACAACGATACGGTTAAACGGCTGAACAGCCGTTAAGATGTGAAAAAGTAACAGACAAACAGACATAGCTGCTTTCAGATTGAAATATTAGTAAGTATAGTATGGATTGTGTCCTTAAGTTCAGTACCAGGCGTAGTTATGGCACATCGACACCCGTAGGGACGGACGAAGATCTTCAAATCCGAACATTTAGTAAAACTCAATAGTGCAATATTAACAGCCGCGTACCTACTGTACCTGATTAGAATTTGTTGATGGGTCCTCCCTACATCAATATCAATCTAATTAATTAAAATATCAGTGTTTGGTCTGGTCTCAAATATCATAAGATGTTGGTGCAGTCTTGCCATAATGAGTCGAACTTCAGTTGTTTTGAGACTTAAGTGATTCTCCTCGAAGTTTTGTTTGTATTTGTCTAAGTTCGGTGGTCTTATTATTATGTGAAAGTTATTAACCTTCACCTTCAGAGATAGTTGCAGAGGCCCGAGTTGAACACTTTAGGTTCTACTTATGTAGGGTAGGTACTGTAAACGGTACGCGCACTTCAGTACCGAGACTATCAATAATATTTATATTAATCTAACATAATCCCTAATTATTATTATATAACATATCCTAATTATTTCTATAATTGCATCGTCTGATTTTAAATTTAGGCGTCCGCTGTCAGTTCTGCGATCTGACTGGCAATTCTCGTAATTTTAAGAACGTTCAGTCTGATCTGTCTCCAATCTGTCAAAAATACCTCCAATTTTCCTACATTTTTGACAAGTTTGTTTGTCGGCAAGATAAGAATGCGACTAAATTTTGAAGTCTTTAAATTACAAGAACGCCTTCTAATTATAACCCTGTTTTCTATCTTTCTAAATATGTTTTTCTCATTATACATTCCATCAACTTATAAAACTATTCGGGAAGGTTAAGGCTTACAGCTTTGCAGACTTAAACCTACAGTACTTACTACATAGATATGTAAAGTTGTAAAGGCTAGCAATGAAATTCAAACCAGTACTTATTAGACTTCGTTCTCAACTTCTATTCAAAAAGCAGGGACAAGAATTCGAGAAACCTTAAAAACGTACAAATATCGAAAAGCTTTTTCATTCCTTTTCATAATGTTTAAGGAACTCCTTTCAAATGTAAACGTTTAGGTTCCAATAACACTCGACCCAGAATTGAAGTGGCTTACAATTCGAAGAAATAATTCGACTCATGGATCGAACTCAAATTAATCTATTTGATTACCTACCTATTAAGCACATTCAATAGCAAATAGAAATTAATTTGCAGATTGCCGACTGGCGATGTATACTGATTCTATAAATCATAGATAGCCCAAAATCTGAAGGACTAAAAGATTAACTCAGCGAATTTAGTTTGTTCAAGTCCTTTCACTCTCGGTACACAGAATTAAAATTCAGTTTCGATTCAATTTAACCTTTGGTGGGACCTAATTTTGCGACCTTTTATTCGTTGAGCGGATTGACATATGTGAAAGGACTTATTAGAGCTAAATTGGACTAATTTGCAACGGACTGATTTAATGGAAATCATGTTTACTGAGTTTTGCTTTGTTCCCTATTTTATAATTGAAATTAATACAAACATCAATGTTACTGCCGTCGGCCATATCTGTATGGTTTACACAAAATATGTGAAACTTCATTATTTCATCTGCAGAATTTAAATTTATACTTATTTGAATGTTTATCATCGAATAAATTCGATTACACCGAAAGGTCTTATTTTTATCACCGAATTGAGACTGTTTGCAATCAAATGACATAATCGGAATAAATCTAAAAGAACTCGTTTAAAATCCAGTCCATCGATTGGGTAATGCTATTTGTTAAACTTGTCCCACTTAATCAGGCTTCCAGAAAGTTCCAAGTAAGTTGTAAAAGTGGGAAAAACAAATTAACTTAAGGTAGAAAAGTTTTTGGGTCTTACGCGGACAATAACTGTATTTCAAAGTGAATGGTTATGCTAAGTAGGGAGTGTGTTCGACGTATCGATTTTCCAAGTAACGAAGTCTGGATAGTTAGAAACATGCTTTTAGGAAGTTTTCATTGAGGAGAAAAAACTTTGATAAGGAGAAAATTTTAATAAAATAATTCTGCTCAAAGTAAAACATCGTCCGAATTAAACTGTGTTACGACGAAAACTTTAGTCTTGATCTAATAATCCAAGTTTATTGGGAATCGAATGCAACGAAAATAGCCAAGTTTAAATCGAAGTAAGAACTATAAAATGCAAAGCACATTCAAAATTGAATTTCCGCTAACATGTTCTCTTAACAAACTAATGTTTCTTGCTGCAACGTTTAATAAGCAAGTCTTGTGCAGACGCGCCGCTCTCATTAATAATTCGGGTCCAGCGCCCTCGGTTCTGTTACGTTCCACTTTTCAGCAATAGTAAACGTCAAATTTCCTTTAACAGTAAGAAAATTAAATACGTAAATCCGAACGGAAGATGAAAACGAATTTTGTTTGCTAAAGACGCTTTGTAGTCATCGTTTTGTAAAAACGGTTCAATTAACTGCGTTGATATGGCACTCAGTTCTACAGTCTTTTACAGTAAGTGAATACAATATCTTTTTGAGAGTATGTGGCTAGTAATTTTAGACCTGATGTCTAAAATTTGAATTAACCCTGGCCTTATCTGTATTTCAAAGTTTATTTGACATTCAGATACGGTGATATTATCTGGATGCAAAACAAACCCCAACGGAGCTGAAATTTTGGCCGGCCCTTATCACGGCGTTTAAAATTAAAATTTATGAAGTAACCCGAAACATTGTAGTCGTCTTTGCTCTTTAAAATGTAATTTGTTTGAGACAATTCAGATTGTCGTTTGAAAGGAATTCTCAAGCGCAACGCTGTTTGCCGCTTTTCATTGTAGAGTAATTTAACCCTTTGTGATTCTTTGTGATTTCTGCAATGTAGATCTACATACTCACCACGGGGCGTTTTAATTCGTACTTTAAACATTTTTATTATATAAAAGTAAAAATAATTGGTCTTGACTCTTGTGGAGAAAATTACCTACCAATTACATGTGTTCGACTAATTACGATGGGTATCGCCTTTAGGCCATTATTTGTAAGTCCATATTGTAATATGGACTTACAAATAATGGCCTAAAGGCGCTCAAAATTCCCACAATTTCAATCAATAAGAAAAATGCGTAGGTAACAATTACAAATTATTCGTGAGGGTAAATTCCGAACCCGAATTCAATTTACGTAAAGGCAAAGCGTTAAACATCGAATAAATTATGTTTAAAGCCAACCGAAGGAGAGAGAATTGCTGCGGCTTCCATTGTTTACGCGACCTGATTTTTTCTCCTCTCCAAATAAAACTGTTGCGTCC
Organism: Apamea epomidion; assembly: GCA_947507525.1. Classification (NCBI taxonomy): domain Eukaryota; kingdom Metazoa; phylum Arthropoda; class Insecta; order Lepidoptera; family Noctuidae; genus Apamea; species Apamea epomidion. The sequence goes on along the minus strand of OX382238.1, from coordinate 5,714,107 downwards.
AGGCCTTACAAGTATTTTCTTCGTGAACACTACTGAATTTTACTGTCCTTAGTATCTCGTTTGCAATGTTTATGATATCGTGAGCTGGGATTGCAATCGCTTTGAATTCGTTTTGCACTTAGCTGCTGCAGAGCTTTTCATTAAAGATATTGCGCTTTAGTCTGAAGTAATCTTGTGGATTAGTTGTTCTTTCTTCTGTCGTATCTAGTCGTGGTTGGATTTGTTATATTGTTACCTTTTCATTGTTTAACTTTTTAAAGACTTAGTCAGCGAACATGGAAAATTGAATTATAATCAAACTAGCTGCGCTCCGCAGTTTCACCCGCATAAGTTTCGATGCGGTGGAAATAAAAACTGTGCTATGTTTTAATTCTGGTTATAAACAGTCTGTGTGCCAAATGTCAACCAAATCCGTTCAGTAGTTTTTGCATGAAAGAGTAACAAACATCCATCCATCCTCATAAACTTTCGCGTTTATAATATTAGTAGGACAAATAGGAATTAGGATTGGGCAATGTTATTTAAAGTCGTGGTCAAACCTGAGTCAATCTTCCTAGCCTGTTCCCAAACATGTTAGGTTCACCATCCCGTAGAACCGGATGCACCTGAATATCAGTATGCAACGTTATTTAAAGTCGTGATCAAAACTAATCAATCTGCCGAGCCATTTCTCAACTATGTTGAGGTCGGTTTCCAGTCAGCGGATGCAGCTGAATACCAGTATTTTACATGGAGCGACTGCCTATCTGACCTTCATAACCCACTTACCGGGTAACACGATACTTACCCCTTGGCGAGACTGGTTGTCAGACTTCCGGGCTTCTGACTACCCGTAACGACTTTCAAAGATCTACGAATGTCAGCTGGGACCAACTCTTTAACGTACTTTCCAAGGCATGGAGGGATCTTGGTTTGTAATGGATGGTCACCCATCCACGAGCCGACCGCGGCAAGCGTGGCTTAACCTTTGATCAACCCGTGCGGCTGTTATTTAGGCACGATCCCCTTAAAACTGGGTCTTCATTGAAAACACGATTAATTAAAATTGCCGCTAGCTATGTGCCGTGTTCGTATTAGGGACTAACCACACTTATTCAGCTCTGTTCAGCTTTTGTCCATAGAAAACAACGATTTTGTATGGGATGCGCACGCATTGTTTTCTATAGACAAAAGCTGAACAGAGTTAAATAAATGTGGTTAGTCCCTTATTGTACGAAAACTCTATCCACCAGTTTGACTTCTGACTGCTTGAAGTTATGAACAGTTAACATTATACATGTTTCTTTTATAGCCTCTACTGCAGTAGAATGGTCGCCAGGGAAAAGTCCACTCTCGCGGTAACAAATAAACTAGTTCTCAAGGATGGAGTGGTGTAACAGTAAAAGTGGCCGTTCCAAACAATTTATTTCGAAAACGCTTGTAATCACTCGTGCCTTAAACGTAAACTACTGTACAGAACTGTTCTTCTGGTAGATTATTCGTCGGAATGTGCTGGTTTTATTAATTTACAATAGCATTTATTTGGCAGTTTTCGCCTAAAATATTTACGGATCATTTCATTTCCTTTGGATTCGACTATAACTCGGAACTGCACTGCATTCGCTTACATTAAAACTAGAACCAACAACGGTGCATAAGTACGGAGCAAGCTGGAAGTTCTACGAATATATTATATGAAGTCAATTGTTCCTAGATACTTCTAAATAATAGAATGTTAACATGGATTGGCCTAGACTTCGACATTAATGACTTTCCCTTGATATCCGTTATTAGTCCCTTAATTTCCGGACATACAAAGACCGTTATGTCCTTTATTACTCTCAGCCAGCTCATAATAGTCGTAAAATTATATTGTGTTACAAAATACATTTAGAGCCTCAGAAAGTAGCCAATGCTTAAAATGTGACGTTAAAATTAAGCTACGCTTGCCACTGTCGGTCCGTGGATGGGGACCATCTTTACATACTGATAGCATATAAGCACGTTAAGTCGGTGGTCCCGGCTGTCATTCTTGGATCTTTGACAGTCGTTACGGGTCGTGAGATGCCCGAAAGTCTGACAACCAGTTTTACCAAGGGGTTTCGTATTACCCAGTAACTGGGTTGTGGAGCTCAGATAGGCAGTCGCTCCATGTAAAAACATTTTTTTTAAAACATATTGTAAAAATAGCCACAAATAGAACAAAAAGGTATAAACGTGAAACCCCATAAAAAGAAAAAAAATAACCTTGAAATAATGACCCTACGCAAGTACGTATGTAATTTTTTGATTAAATGTCCCGTCGGGGGACCGCTCTAATTATTAGCCTAACGTTCTGTTAAAGTTTAAAATAGTAGCAAAATAATATAATAAAAAGAGTATGAATTACTATTTTTATTATTATTTTGTGTCGGGGGTTTTTTATTGTTAATTTTTTTTTAATTCATGCTTTTTGTAGGGACTCCTTATTATTTCATTTCTTTTATTTTCTTGCGTTTTAAGATTCAGGTAATTTGGTGTTTAATCAGGATTTTTGTAATTCGCCATTTTGTGGTGGCGGCCATCTTGGCTTTGAAATTTATCATAGTGTATAGTATTCTACTAGTCAAGTCTTTCATTTGAGACCCATATTGAGGGTGTTGTGAAAAAATATGTAATCCGCCATTTTGTGGCGGCGGCCATCTTGGACCAATTTTCATCAAACGTAGCTAAGAACACTTCCGACAAATTCACCTTTCAAACAAAAAAAAAAAACAATATTAAAATCGGTTCATCCGCTCGGGAGCTACGATGCCACAGACAGACATACCCCACACACACAGAGAGAGACACGTCAAACTTATAACACCCCGTCGTTTTTGCGTCGGGGTTAAAAATACTGGTAATCAGCTGCATCCGGTTAGACTGAAAGCTGACCCCAACGCTAAGTAACAGGCTAAGTAGATGATGATGACTGTTTATTACGTACACCATACACATTACAGATATATTATGTAGAAATTTTACTTACTAGGGTGACACAATGGGCGGTCTTATCGCTAACTGTAATGTGTTTCGTGACAATATCTGGCTAAAATCTATCCTTCAGCTCGTCTTTATTGCAACACACGATTGTGATACGAGCGTTTTTATCGTTTTGATGTCAACTTTGTAGGTTTTCGTGTCGAGAATCAGAAAGTGTTTTGAATTTCTTACACACTTATAACATCGCGTTCTTTTAGAAATAACTATACATTTTTAAATAGATGCATTACTTATTTCATCTCAACTTATTGGTAATACGTAACTTTTTTTTGAGACCATTGGATATCTAGCTATGTCTCGTCTATACATAGAGAAGCCACATACATTACTTACATTCACTTGATTTTCCTGAAAGGATTACTCAATTATTGTAGCTTTGAGGCTCTTAGTTAGTTGCGGGTGGGTAATTATATTCCAGATCAACACATTGCATAATCGACCTTGTAATTTATTACTGTACCACTCTAAGGTTAAATGTCACTTGCACGTCGTACAGCGACACGGTCTCCATGCCTATGTGGATGGCGTTAGATAGTTTCAACCTTAGTGAAGTTTCAATGTATCTACAATATGTTGAAACGTCGCTTGCAAAATCGGAATTCGACTTCGAGTAACATAGGTTCAAACTTGCAACAACCCAATTTCTCTAGCACAATTTGCTAGTACAACCTGACAACGATTAACAATAATCCAGTCTCTAAACGGTTACGGTTCTGAAGGTAACAACCGCTCTGTTACATTAGCCAGCTGTCGAAATTGTGTCTACCTGCTTTATGATCCTGGTTTATGTTCACGACGATGAATTTATATTGGAAAATGTAACAGTCTGGTGGAGGCGCCCGTGACAGAGTAAACTTTAGCAACGCTCACTTGTGAAAATATCGATTGTCCTGCTAATATTATAAATGTGAAAGTTTGGAGTTTGTCAGTACTCACACACTCACTCACACGAGCGACACGCGTCATCGGCAGAGGCAACCAACTGCAACCGTCGTCGCGTCGGCAGCTGTCGTCACCGCGTGTCGGCGGCTGCTGTGGACACGTCGCGCGTCGGCCGGCTATCTTCGACAACATGTCGCTCGTGTATTTAAGCACCGTACTCAAATACACGAGCGGCACGTTGTCAACGGCTGCAGTTTCCTTTGCCGTTGACGCGTGTCGCTCGTGTGTATGCACACGCACACTTACTCAATCACGGAAAAACGGCTGAACGGATTTGGATGAAATTCTGTAAGGGTAGTAACGTCATTGGCGGATTATTTCCGACCCCCACGTGGGCGAAGCCGCAAAGCTAGTTTTTATATTTTTTAGCCTTCAGCTTAATGACTTAATAAAGACCATTAGCAAAAAGGTCGACAGCAATATTAATTAAGATCGTTACTTAAACTGAGTTTTTGTAACAAAAAAAAAATGCCTTTTTTTCGGTCCATCTGCTGCTACGCGCCAAACGTCATTAATTCCGAGCAATTGCTCATATTTTACCACGTTATATCACCCAAAATATTAAACGAGAGATCTGAAACAGATTGCCGGCAGCATCATCCACAAATGACATCGCTCGTTTAACATAGAGACAAACTGAATTATAACAAGTGGAACAGTTAACTTGCTTTGTAAACGAACGTTAATTAATAACTTTGCAGTCCTTTCCCCGTTTGTGGGACGACTGTTTTGCTTTGTATTATAGTACTCAGCTCTTTTCGTGTTTGCTTTGTTTTTAAATTATTTCGCACTTTTATTTAAGTAGGTACTTGCTTCACAATTTTCACGGGTCTATAGAATTCAGAATAATGAAGGTCCTTTACAAAATATAACTGATTCGATTCTAATTGCTGCTTCCTAGAACTCGAATAATATAATTTCAGTAGAGCATTTATGTCAATGTCACAATTTCTGCCCCAGAAATAATCTAATTTTGTTAATTATATTGTGCCCTCAATTTTAATGGATTTTGCTTTTAATATTATCTACCTACTGAAACTATGGATTGTTTTACCTAAAACATTGTTTTGCATTATTCACTTGTCCAAAAACACATGACATTCAAATTAACCCTGTTTGAATAATAAAATTGTACTCAATGATTCATTCTGGAATGATCAACATATAACTCCCCATACCTACACTTTCCAAATATGACTCCCATACATTTCGCCATAAAAAGCAGCAACATCAAATAAAATACTTTAATATCACCGTGTGTAACACGACGGTCGAATTCCAAATGACGGTAACCGTACGCCCAACGCGCGTGGTATTGGAAGGAAACTAATAAAAAGTAACGCCACATGGACGGGAACAGCAGCCAACGTTTTCGTGCCCAGTCTGACTCTTTTAACAATAATATTTCGAAATATATGGGCCACAACCACAAGCTTTTTCCTCTAGAGAACACAACGTCAGTGTGATAAAACCACCTAAAATCCTTCTTGCAATTTCCAACAATGCAATTTGAACCTTAAGTTCAGTAACAGAAAACTTTCCAACGTAAGTAGCAGCCACTTTGTACTTGTAAGTCTATCGAAGAACGTAGTGACCTGTATATAAAATACTCAGGGACCCAAGCATTCCTCACAATACATTTTCTCCTTCATTCCTGTAGGTAGGTATATCTTTACGGAATTGGAACGTTGTCAAGTATCCACCTAACTACATACCAAATAAGGTATATTACTTTCTACTTATTTACTGACTATTCAAAAAATAACTGTACCTACCACTTACCAGTCAAGTGACTCTGCATGTTAGTTAAATGCATTTTGTAAGATTTATGTATGTTGGAATAAAAGGGATAAGGACAGAGGAAAAGGAAAATGTTTATATTTAACTGGTTCATTCTTATAAATACAAAATACATAAAAATACATCTTTATTGCCTAGTACCTCCGGGTCCCTTTACCTACCAGACAATGCTGGACACTATGACGGGTGGGGATTGATAACCATTGGGACCAACGGCTTCTGAAAGCAGTATAGCTTGTTCGCGTTAGTTAAAAATTAAGTCTTATGGTCTTACCTCCGTAATTCAAAAAGCCAACTGTCATTCTACCTTTTTAAATACCTTCTACGTCATGCCAAGCATACGTCTTTGGCATAAATGTTATCTGTTTCACTTACACCGTTTCAATCATCAACGTTTCATTCCTACATGTAAGCAGAAGAATTCATGAGAATCTTGGGAAGTTGTAAGCAGACCCATTAAGTTATTTAGAAATTAGACGTGTAAAGTTATTTCTTATAGAAATATTCCGTCCTTACCATTTCGATCTGCTATTGGCTGAACAAGATGTAATACGACGCTCTCATAACGAGGAATGCCTCGAAGATTGCAAGCACGCAGCAATAGATTGCTTTCCGTTTCCGTCGAAGATTGTGATTGAAAATCAATCTTAGTAACATGTAGGCAGGCATTGCAGTCTAGATCGAAATTCGCGACATAATGTCTCGATTTTTACGGTTTTACTCATGTTCATGTTGGAATTTCCTGAATAGTTTCGGATATAAAACGAATTTGTAATTGCAAGGTCGAATTATGTTACTAAGTTATGGAAGAGCGGAGTCTCCTAACACAGGCTTATCTGCTTAAAAGGAGGCTTCTATCACTAGTTGGTAGGTTTATTTGTTAAAATAATATACCTACAAAAAAAAAAAAGAATTATAGATTATCCCATTACACTTAATTTTATTAAATCTTAATAGTAAAGCAAAGTGGAAATGAGAATTGTTCACTGATTCCATTAGTATTCACTAGCAATAAACTCAGAGTAAGGACTTTCTGCAAGTATACATTTCCATATTATTATAATTTTACCTTCTAAGATTCGTATCTTAAGACGTGATTCCGAAATGGGAGTTCTGCATTTTATCTTGTCCATTTGAATTTCGTATCAGCTTATTTAAGACATTGTGGTCTCAAGTTCTGCCAATGGTATCGTTAAAATCGCCATCAGACACAAAGGTTTGGGCCTAGCAGTAATTAAATGAATTATTTTGTCGGCCGAGGTCGCGTCTGTACAAAAGAGACTACCAGCCTCCTTGATACCGCTAATTAGACAAACCTAGTGGCAAACAAAGCCTCTCCGGCTTTAGGCCTTAATGGAATCTGTGAAATGGCACGTTCCGACGTCATTTTAACAAATAATAATGGGCAGGTGCCAGATGAACCTGCAATTTGTATATCCTCGCAATTTCCAAACCCGAAATGTACTGATAATAATAGGAGTCCTTTTGTTACAAAGGGTTTGATAAATGTTTTACAGTTCGTGTCTACAAGGCCGATTCTTCGTCGGAAATCGTTGGATGTCTTAAGATATTTTTCATAAATATATAAAATATTAAAATAAAGAACAAAATATTAAATAATGATTTAGGTACAATAGTAGACCTAAAGAGGAAAAGTCGGAGAAAGAACGATGATATTAAATTAAATAAGGTACGGTAACTCTGAAAGGTAGGTAACTCAGTACTCCGAAGGGTAGTAACCTAGATATTATATTATATTAATTAAGAACCTCTTTTCTGGACCTTGAAGGAAAAGACGGAAAGTACCTTAACTCTCTAAATGTACCTAATTTTTATTTCCGTTTCATATTGTTCTTACTCAAAGTTTAACATCATTAAAAGTTTTCCAGAGTTTCGATTACGGTTGTGCTCTCTCGGTTTTTCTTTTAGTCCAAGAAAAAGGTATTTGGATGAAATTAATTATGTTCGTTATTTATGTCCGTTATATTTCTTATTCTGTAAAATAAAAACCGCGATACTTTTGTGAAATAAGAAATATGTAGCAGGGAGAATAAATTATGCCGATATTTCGCTGCTGCAATGCATTCGCATGCTTTATTACATACATGAGTGAAAGCCTCTTAAACCTCTCGAGGGTGCTTTACGAGCTTTGCTCTAGCAATACTTGTAATTGTATGTTGCTATTCTGTATTCTGTCTACTTTTACTCTTATTACGAATAGCTTCTGCCCGCGATTTCGTCCGCGTGAAATGTTCCCCCGATCCGACCCAACCCGTCGCATCGCATCTTCGTTTTCGCTTAGCGTTCTTTTTGCTCGGCTCCTAAGGGTCTTAGCGTGATGACAAAAAGTGTATAACTCTTAAGGGCCAGTACTACCTCTTTTTTTTTTTCAGATTGCTTAAATTGTCTTAGCATTAATGGCTCTTGTTTCAACAATTCTGCAGTATTCACTTTATAATTCATATACAATAAAAACGAGGACTACTGCGAGGTGTCGTCTGTTTCGAAAACATGATTGCATACAATTTTCTCGATACAAAGAAATCTCAAAGTTACCTCTAAGCCGTACAATAAAAGAAGAATAATCAATGAAAATTTTCAAATTAGGTCATGAACCTTTACAGGCTAATCGAGCTATGTATAAAGCAGGTGTCATCTGTTAGTTTTTATTTTGTAACCGTCACATTTAACGTAAAAAGATGAGATTGCAAATATTAAGCTTTATAACCACTCACACCTTGAACTTCTCTGCCGCCCGGCCCCCGACAGGATCCCGATTCAGTACTTGTCAGTACCGCTTCGCCTATCGGACGGGGAACCCGTGTCACTTCGCTTGCGCTCAAAAGACCCGATTGACAACGTTTTATGTTCTGAAGAAATTATATAATAATGTAAAATTAAATTTTGGTGTAAAAATAAGGCACCCGTATTTTTATTTTATCCAAATTTTGTAGTTTTCATTTATAAAATTATCTTTGAAATGGTTCAAAATCGTAATCTCACGTCAATGTTAAAATATTGTCAAAAATTTTGGGAGGTAAGCGTACCTATTTTAGACATTTCCCAAATTTTTATGGTGTTTTCAATATATTCACACAGCATCTGCTCACAGCATTCAGCCGATATAGCATCTGAAAATATTAAGTGTGAGATGTATTCGCCGTTGATGCTAATGCTAAGTCCTTTCCAGTTCAGCGTCTTAAATACATCCACCAATAATATTAGAGAACAATTTCGGGGAAATTACGTCCCCTTCTCTCACCGCTTTACATGGATGTGTTTACTTCGCTGGTCTTCAGGTTGGACTGTCGTTGTCGCGTTTTCATGAAGACATCTCAGCACTTGGATGTATCGCCTATGGAATTGGCATCAATGCAGCGACTTCAAAACAGACCAGTGAGGCAATTCAGGTATTTTTTTTAAGAACGTTCACAGTCTGATCTGTGTCAATCTGTCAAAAATACCTCTAATTTTCCGACATTGACATTTTTGACAAGTTTTTGACATTGATTGTCATTTTGAACGTTTTTAATTACGGAAACTGGCCTTCTGGCCTCGATAGAGTCAAAAGTACTTATAGAAGTACATGTCTACGTAGGTTACATTGGTAAATTAGCTAAATTATTCATTAGCACATTATAAATTAACTATCTTAGTTCATTTATAATGTACAAATGATTAATTTAACTTTTTTTAACTTTCAATATATTTCCATTTTATTCTATACAGAAGATGTCGATTTCGTATAATAATATATAATAATAATTTAATCATTTATTACCAAACCTACGTCCATCAACAGTTTAGTTCACCCTAGCTGAATCAGTTTGACAGTGCGAGCGGGATAAAATGATACATGGTGCGGGGAAGTGGGGGCTAAATATGAATTTTAGCTGAACTATTACAAGCCCTTAAGAAATGGTCTATCAAATGAAAAAGATGTTTTTTAATCAGACTGATAATTCCAGAGATTAGCGCGTTAAAACAAACTGCAGCTTTATTACTAATATAGTATAGACTAGCAGCGCCCCGCGGTTTCACCCGCATGAGTTTCGATCCTGAGGGAATATCGAAAAGTATCCTATGTCTTAATCCTGGTTATAAACTGTGTGCCAAATTTCATCCAAATCCGTGCAGTAGTTTATGCGTGAAAGAGTAACAAACATCCATCCATCCATACAAACTTTCACGTTTATAATATTAGTAGGATAATGGCTGAACAGTCATTCGAATCAGGGCGTGTCTCTTCCAATTCGTTAAGTCAGGTAAAAGAGTTTCGCTAAACGCAGCATTTACTCGGGTCGTGTTCGTAAAAACACGAGAATTTGTCTACTGGTAAACCTTTTATTTACTCTCGTTGAGAGAGGTCAATCCAAAGGGATTGCTTGATAATGCTAGATAGTTAATTACTTATTCTCTGGGAATTAACTCTAAGGAAAGATAGTTACAAGAGATTTGAAAACGCGTTGGTGTTGTACACGTTACGCAGCTACCAAGGTTTTAGTTTAGGAAATGTCAAAGTAAGTAGTAAAATTATTTATGATACGCAGAATATGTATGAGCTCAAAAAGCTTGTTTGTAAGTAACCTAATATACCTATTACCTACATATAATGTAAATATAATATCAAGTAATATTTACGTTGCTAGGTAACAACCAATAAGTAGGCAACAGTAATTGAGCGAAATGCAATTGCTGTAAGTATGATTTGGGTCACCGCAAATGTCTGTCTCACTGGGTAGTCTCTCGAACTCTATCGCCAATCAGCGTCTTAGTAGTTCGGTAATCGTTGCTTATTATGAGATCTTCGGCCTTGAGTAACAGTAGCAGCATTGTGCCAAATGACATCATTGTATATAGAATTTATAGGGCCATTAAGACTCTTGCCAACCCCGAAGCAATACCTTGGAATTAATAATTCCGTTGTATTGTCAACATAATATGTTTATGGGTAATGATGTAAAAAGCATATCTCCTCTTTGTAATAAAAGTGCCTTAAAAAGACCTTAGAGAGATCTTAGGCATGAAATTGGACAGACAGACGACTTATAAGAATCAAAGTCGTGTTAACCTTAAAATACACACGACATTACTGAGACTCGATTTTAAATCTTTTGAAACAACGAAAATTCCACCTATCCTTATTGAAGAAATACTTCAGATTCAGATATTGCAATTTCGTGTTCAAACCGGAGAGAAATCAGCGAAGTATTTGAAGAATCCCCCAGTGAGTAATAACTGAGTGAGGGTTGATTAATGACCGTCGCTCGGGGGGTGTCAAAATGTTCCCTTGTCTCTTCACTGTTCCGACACTCGTTCCTTTGTGTTATGACTTTATGGTCACTAAGCACCATTGTTGGTGTTGGACATTTTTTAAGAGATTGAGAAGGTGACGTAATTGCTCTCACCTTCCAAAAGACTCCTCACTAAACATTTTCCCTCTTCATCAACAAAGTTTGAACATTATTACATCTTTACACAGGATTTTCACCTCGTCAATCTAATTTTATAGGCCCTAAAACGAGTAGTTTCATAATTGCGCGCCCGTGATTTTACGAAGTTCATAATTACAGAGATGAACTACCTACATGAAAGGTCCTCGTAAAATTAATAAAGCTAATAAAGGCTTCACTCATAATTTTTAGGCCAAAACATGTGGGGCGAAAAATACGTGAGAAATACATTACACTAAAATGTGTTACGTTTTCGCTGATTTGGACTTACTCCAAGTTCTGCCAGAAAACCTTGTAACCAACGTGCAATGCCGAGTAAAATATTGCAGACATTGGACCCAAGGATCCTTGAAGGCATTTCTATTTCAACCGCTACATCTTAAAGGCAACAGCAATGTTGCCTTAGAGTGCCACCGCAGCATCAGTAAATATTTGCACTTCCAACTTGATATGTTTATTTTACGTCTAGGTAGATGTAAATTAGCTTGGATGATGTTCTTGAGAGGGACTTTATCTTTCAGTAGGTATTTGCGAATAAATAACAAATCAGTTTCAGTTGAACACTTCTCAAACGTCTAATGTTGTATACAGCTGCATAATTTCCAAACAGTTAATTCAATCATATGGACCGATATCCAAACTACTGTAAACTGCATTAGTCTGAGCGTAATCGGTTAATCTGCAGTTCGCCCCGACTGCACATGGTTGCATGATCCACAACTCCCAACTACTAAGTAATGCAGGTCTTTAAATTGAAATCTATCCTGAACTAGCGCCAACTTAAACTGTTTGAACTGATTCGAAAAGTTTCGCGCTAGTCGACGTCCGAAGTCTTCGCTTATTCTGTTATATACATTGTAAGGTACGGACTTCGAATGAGGTTTTGGCAAACGAATAGACAAAATACCTGAACTTATTCCAGCGACAACAACTTTTGCATTTCGAGAAAACTTCCGGATGCTATTGTCGACATTCACAGCCGGTTTCCATCGAAAATGCTCACAAATATTAAGGGAATTACAAATGGGAGTAGCAAAACGAAATGAACTAATGCGACTAGTAAATACACTGAACAGACAAAATGGAACAATAGAAGTACACTAAATTCAAAGAGCGACTAATACTTTTCGGTTGTTTGTTTGGTACTGTCCTCGTAACCCAATTCTAGCCCCGCTGCATTCCAGTATATTGTACAAAAAATGTACAAATCTCCACTCGCTCTAGCCACAAAGATAAATACTCGGACATCGAACAGTCAACACGTTTTTAATGGAAACCTGTTGGTTTATTCAGAACGATGTAATATTCAGCGTTGGTGAATGGGTTTGCTATGTAAATGAAGAACGAAACAAATTGAATACGTTTCATCTTTGAACATAAATTATTCTATTAGTCATTATTTGGAAGAGGAAAAACTCTTTTAAAATGGAAAATTGGTTTAAATTTGAATCTAAATAAGGTTTTCTATACTCGTCTTTGATATTCCAACGCTGAAATAAGTAATGGCAAGATTCTAAAAAGATTTAATGCCACGAATTGCAGTTCAACATTATAGGCTTAGCTCGTTTCCTCCGAAGCAAAAACAAAAACATTTTACAAAATAACAAACGTTTTAAAATGCCGGTGCTGGGTTCTTGCGCCACAACTGATTTTTGTACTAACAATTTAAAAGAAAATGCACAATTGTTTTCTCTTTTAAAACAAGCAGGAGTAAAGTGACAACTGCTTTCATGTTGCTTGAACAAATGGTTGTCTGTTTTGTCTTCGTTGGCAGATACTTTGAATATAAAATCCTTTTCATAAGGTTAGACGAAACAGTTATCTTCGGGTAAACTAAATACATACAACCACATCCAAAGATTAAGCGAAATTTTCATATGTACACAATATAGGCAAATTACGCTGTATTTGGAAACTAGAACATGCATACAAGCACGATGTTAAGCATTGTTTCAACTATTAGAGCATTATGTTCTCCGATAGACTAAATTGATATAAATGCTATGTAGTTGTGTTCTGCGCTATTGTTAGCCATATTCAAATCAGTGTTTTAGTGTCCATCGTATTACCCTGTTCAAATATCGTTATACTGGTAATATTCATTCCAGTAGTACTTCGACTCACTGCAACTTGACCGTTCTAATCGATTCTACACCAAATTGATTCTTGATGAACGGTGCCTGGGTAGACTAATAGTACTACGCCCCTACTTTAGCCGCTTTCAACCATTACGCTTCAAATCGACCCTGGCGCAATCAGCGCACCGGTAAAGCTTCCCTTACCAGCTTCATTATAAAACCCCATCCTTTCAGAGGAATATTGACGAAATCGCTTCAAGAGAGATGATTTCATTCGGCAATGAGCTTATAACGGAGCTATCTCTCCCAGAAATGAACGTATTACGACACGACTCTCAATCTAACCTTCAATTCAATTCGCCTAACTCTAAAATCTCAACGCAAACAGGTGAAGGGGGATCCAATGAATTATTCCTTCCTTTTTATTCTCTGGCCGAGGGAAACTGGGTCAAGGTGCATGACAAATTACATCACGGCACAGAGCTCCCGGGCTGTGCAAATAAGTAAAGCCTTTCTCCAAATGTTACGCTTTTTGCTGATGTACAGAGGTTGTATGTTTCACTGCTGGTTTAGCTCACTAAGATAGATGTGTCTTCAAGAATTTTGTCTTACGCCTCTTCTGTTCTGGTTTGTATCTTCGCCGCCGTTTTAGTTTTTTCTGTTATTATTTTTTTGACGACTGTTCCTTTGAGCATTCATGGCGTTATTCACGTTGTTGAGCAGACAAATTTTTCAAACATATGAAGCAATGAATTAAGTAGCAATATTCTTCAAAATGATTCAGATTGTGATTGATAGTGTGTTACGCAATTAGGGAGCACTCAAAGGAGACAAGGACAAAGAGCTGCTGCTCTTATTAGAGCAGCAGCTCTTTGTCCTTGTCTATCTAGTGCAGCTAAATAAATAAGTACTCACACGTCTCCTCCTTACGACTTAATTACCAAAATAGATCATGAATGTCAGGCCTTGCCGATACGGACAAAATTACCAGCCCACTCCAAATAGCATCCACAATGCAATAACTGACAGCATGGTACCAAACCGCTCAATCTGAAGTGTCGGTTGTTGTACGACGAAATTGTACCGCAAATTGGGAGTCACGAACCGAAGTGAGAACATCAAATTAGAAGGAATATCTGAATGCAACAGTTTCATCGCAGATTGGTTGAAGGTCGTGATTTTCCACGGGACGTTAAGGAACATTTATATTTAAATGAAGCTTGATTGGCTATAGTGTGACAGAGAAAGAATCCGAATGAAATGCTGTAATAATACAATGTTTCTTTATAAGCATGTTAGAATGCCAGTGAAGCCGCAACCAACGTGGCCGCTTACTGGGCTCAATCTATATTAAAAATAAAAAACGTGGACGAGTACCTACGACACGAAAAGAAGAAGAATAAGCATATTAGTTTGAATTCATGATATTAGCCGAAGCTGGTAGAAACTAGAAGCATGTGGTATAACGGAATGATGATCTCTTATTAACTTTAAAGTTACCACTATCCCGATACAAAATCGATCCATATGCTAAAGCTGATATCTGTCAAATCCCTCTTTACTTATATCCCAGATAAAAATTATTCACTTCCACATAATTACGGTATCAAAATTAGAATTCAAGTTCTTCCTTCCATGTTAATCTATTCATCTCTTCCAAGGTATGATTAATGGTCACATTATGCCCTCGCACGTATGTGGATGTCTAACAATTAGCCCTCGCGGTCGACTAACGATAATTGTGGGTAATACGTAATGTACGGTATCATTATCTTTGAGCCTTCCGTTCAGGGAGCGTGATTATATTGATACTGTTCAAAAAACCTGTATGTGCTTTCGACATTCGAAAAACAACCTTGTTTTTACTGTCGAATCGACAGCGTCTCTGTCAGGAAACCCAACCGACGCCCTTTGCAAACTGTGGCAGGATACTCTTCCCCCTCCTACTTACTATCTACCACCAAAGGAGCATCTCCCTGCAGGGTGTAACCTTCCGTGGTCCACTTGGAAGTCCCTGAACCGTCTCCGGACACAAGTGGGAAGGTGTAAGTCCAACCTGCTAAAGTGGGGCTACCTTGACGGAACGGCAGTAGGGTGTGATTGTGGAGCTATGTCGCAAACCATGCTCCACCTCCTATCCTGCCCTCTGTGTCCCAAAACATGCAGTCAAAGTGACCTTTGCGCTGCCACTGACAACGCCGTGGAAGTGGCAAAGTTTTGGGCCAACAAGATTTAAAATTCAGTCGTGCCAGCGACTCGAAGAAGAAGGCTGTCGAATTTGAGCTGCAGAAGAAAAAATTGTTTGATATTTTCAATGGCAAAATATGCGATTGACGAGCGGACGCGTTTATTTTCCCTGTTTCTTTTGATGAAAGAAACGCATTGTTAGACTGCTGTACGAGATTTCTGCATAAATAAACATTTCCTTACCTTCTTTTCTATTCCATGTTTCTTCCTGTTTTGTTTGTTTCTGAGCTATTAAAAATACTCGAACAGTACTATAGATTTAATGAGGTTAGAAATCTCTAGTAGATTTCTAAAAGAGTCTTGCAATAAATAGTGCCTTTATCTGTAGCAGTTATAGCCCATCCACTTGGGACCAATCGCCTTCACACTGCTACAACAAATCCAAACTTGAAAATGATGAGTTTATCCTTAAGTCCCCAACGACCGTTGCTCATAGCGATAATATTTTCATTTAAGAACCAATAAATTTGGTTGGGAAAATGATCGATTTCCACCAGCGAACCTATGTTACTACGTACACATATAGCCTATTTATCATTATGTAATAGGCGTAGAAAATCCAGACACTCTGGTCAGTGTCCCGACTTTAATAAAAAGTGATCGAAGGCCGATAGCGGTGACACCTGTCAAGGCGACCTTCATACTTGACAATGGACTTTTTGCACGTTTTTGCGGGAAAAGAAACGAGGGCGTCAATAGTTTTTTTTTCTACAAGATGGAACACCCTGTTATGTAAAGGCTATTAAGCCAAAATGTATGTTGCGGAATTTGCTTAAAAGCACGTATAGAAAGAATTTCGTTTTATTGCAGAGTTTATGTTCTTTTGTTAGGTCATTATTAACCAAAAAAACCACTTGTTAAAACGAAGTGCATCATTTTCCATCAACGGTAGCTCTAAGAATATTCATGTGTAATATTCTGTATCAATATAAATATTTTATTTGCTTTTTGCGTTCCGTTTTCTTTGTTATATTTGCACATCAGTATATTTGCTTACAACGCGCAGCTGATATTAAAATTTCGAATGGAGCAAGACATGCTGCAACTTTATACGCTAGTAACTAAGGCAACCTTACAAAGAAACATCGTTAGATCTATCTCTGATCGATTGCCAACCTGGTAGCAGCTTATATGGCGTTCAAGGATATTAAGTGCTTTAAATCGCGTTTTCAGAGCAATTCCTTTGAAGTACACGAAGGAAATGATCTTTGTGATGGCAAACGAGGACTACTTTAAAAAAGCGTAGGTGTTTATTTCCACGGTATTCTTTTGCACAGTGAAGATCGAAATGTAAAAGTGAAAATATATTTTAGCGTGGAATAACGTTTTCATCGCTTCGATGAGTTTTTTTTTTTTGTTGTTGTTGTATAATATTGATATAGGTATTATACTCCTACCTACTACACAGTATCAACAAAACCTTATCTGTTTTCCCAAGACAACATCTGAGTAGTTCACGTGATTTATTTTGATAATATGCAAGTTCCTGACAAAGGGACGGACGGTTAAAGACATAGAGGTCCATACCCCGTTAGCAGTAAATATACAGTCGGAAGAAGATGTAAGCAAGATCATGAGATGCAATAATAGGGGACCCTTCTCAAACAACTTGGGTCTCCTTTGGGATTATTGTTTCTCCTTTTGCACCACAGCGATAATGCGCTTCCGGGGCTTTCAGATGGTGTTTATTTGTTTTCATTTCCTGGTCTGTAATTTTGAAGTATCGTTACAGATTTTACTCCCTTATGGACTATTTTCTTTACGTTTCTTAAATGTGTCTGAAGGCTAATTCTCGTAATTTAAAACGTTCAACATCTAGTCGTAGTCTCATCTCGGCGACAAACAAATGTCAAAAACTTGTCAAAATGTAGGGAAATTAGAAGTATTTTTTCACAGATTGAAACTGAGATCAGACTGTGAACGTTCTTAAATTTACGAGAATTGCCCCTCTGTTCTGTAGTACCTTACTGCTAGTTATTTCTTGTCTATTTTAAAATCTTAACGTCAACAACATTTTCTCGGATCTGGGTAGTTTGGCAAAATCGAAAAGTAATCTTGTTGCATCAGATATAGATTTAGCAACGACACTGTATAATACCTACATTTTGAGCATTTGTGCACTTAACCTTGCAGCTAGCTTGTTAGAATCGACTTGTGTTCAGTTTAGTCTGATTTTCAATGTAGGTGTAATCAGTATTTCAGAATCGAAGTTCAACAGATTAACTTGCCTAATCACGTACACAAACAAACAGGTTTTTTTTTTGCGGCTGGGAAATCATCACATGACTCCTCCCGCTCTGGGTGGAGCGGAAGGGAGTGTCAGACTCTTACTGACTAAAACCCACCCGTGTTCCTTCCTTAGCCCTTTATGTTCCAGGGCAGCGGTAACCCTTTCGGACGATCCTGCTACCCCGGCTTCGGCCCTATCGGGCCCCGTCATTTACGCTGACATCTCTTTGAGACGCGCGTGGAACACATACGCGCCGTCCGGCACGGGCCTGGTCCTGATCGGACAAACAAACAGGATTCACACCCTTTTCAACATCATCATCACATCTGACTTAACTTTTGAACTTCATCTTGTTACTTGCATGTTTCCTCAACACGATGGTCACGTCTCAACACAAAACTAACTTCAATTCAAATTAAACTCCCTACTTTACTCCTCTTCCAACTTTAGTTTTCTAAATTAACAAAGTTTCGTCAAGTCACTTGGGAAGCCGTTTTTGAATACACATGTACTTCCGTTCCTTGCGAAACTACTGCTTTCATTATAAAAAACATGTTACAATTCAAATATCAGTTCCCATATGTGGGTACAAAGTTACAGTAGATGTGTAGTTTTATCCCCAGCGAAGGTTATCGCTTAAATTCGCTTGTTAAAATGCAGCAAAGCGTTTACGTGTCGCATTTTATACGCTTGAAGCTTTACGTGATCCACGTTTCACTGGTTTCGAGGTTCGTGTTTACTGAACATACAATGTGAGCGAAATCGGAAAGTAACTTTCAATCAGACCACATTGTTTGTTGTTTTAGACTTTCATGGCCTTCGAAAGTTACGGCTCTGCATTTGATTATACGGTTTTTTTTTTTCGTTTTACAAATAATTTTTCAGACATTGTTCGAATTCTCTACAATTTTCCGCTCTCATTTTATTATCCGGTCCCTTAACGTCACTTGCAGTAATTTTGTACATAAAAGGACGTTTGTATTATTAAAATTTATGCAATCCGATTTCGAGCCGAATTTTGAATAATTTGAATTTTATCTGATTTCGTATTCAATTCTAAAATATACATTTTCTTAATAAATACCTATTATTATTCTATGTTATTTGTGACATGGAATCATTCGCATAGCAGCTACTTTCAACATTTTGTCACCATTCGTAGCGCTGTTGCTACGACGTGCTACGAACCTACGACACGCTACGACAGTAATGGGAACAAGCAAGATGATTGAACGGTTACGCAGCATCGTTGAATATAGAACACGCAATATTCCGAAGAGATAAAAAGCTAAACGGCGTATTGATCAACAGAGGATGACAAAGTACTTTCTCTTAACTTGATTTGTAGAACAAACTTAGTATTTGGAACTTGTATTAAATTAGATTTCGAGCCCGACAGTATATTACATGTTACTCACCGCAATACTTGAGAGTTACTGTTTTAGTTCTGAACTAATGAGATTTTCGTTTAAATCCCTTGGGTCGTACCCCAGCAAACGAAGTTTCGTAGCTTCTAATATCTATAAATGTGCTGACATCATTAGTTCTGTAATTTAATTTCCGAGTTTATATAATTCAAAAGCTGTTTTCACCTGAGCAGGCAGCTGATCCGGTTGAGCTACGGAAAGATTTTGCTTTAATATTGTAAGGTAAGACGATTAAAAACCAGTCGCAGTGACAAAGAAATAGGGTCTAAAATATATTGGAATTGAAATTACACTCAAATATATGAAATACAAAATATCATAGATTCGAAAAGCAATTTCATCTTGTCAGTATCGCACAGACATTAGGTTCTGCCACGGCTCTAATCCCCGAAAGCGCGCTTGCTCCAAACCCCAAGTATTAAGAAACTTTGGCATAATATTTACGAAAGAAGAAAATATTTTACATAAAATGGAGTACCGTATTTAGCTATGTACACTGGTAACTTCTCGCTGACTAATTTAAATATCCGTCTGTGTATCCCGGAGGAAATAACGAACGCTTTCACACTATTCGCTCGTAAATGAAAATGGAAAACATTTTGCTTCTGATAGTATTGATACTTCTACTTTTTTTTTCTTTCTCTCTGTTTGCACCTTTATGCGAGTGTAAGTTTTGATTAAAATTATTCTTATCATGATCAAGGGGCTTGGGGCTAAGAAATAACAGGCCCACGGGTCCATCGATCACGTTAAGCTACGCTTCCCGCGGTTGGTCCGTGGATGGTTGACCATCTTTACTTGCTAAGACCGAAGCGAAGCGTCGGTCACGGCTGTCAGTCGTAGATCTTTGACATTTGTTACGCGTCGTCAGAAGCCCGAAAGTCTGACAATAGTCTGACAATAGTCTTACCAAGAGCTATCGTATTACTAAGTAACTGGGTTGTGGAAGTCAGATAGGCAGTCGCTGCATGTAAAATACTGGCATTCAACTGCTTTCGGTTGGACTGGACCCCGACATAGTTGTGAAAAGGCAAGGCAGATAGATTTTTTGATTGAGAATGTTATTTATTTATACCATATTTCTAATATCATTACTATGTATCAATGTTGTCCTCTTCGTTTATATACCTCCTACGTTTAATCTTGAGTTAAGTTACAACACAAGTTCAAAAGAAGGAATTGTGGCAAAGTCAAAGTCAAAACATTAATTTCAAATAGGCACATAAAAGGCACTTTTGAACGTCAAAAATTAAATTAAAATAAAATTGATTCTAGTCGGCCCTTCCAAAACGTAGTTTTCGTATGGAGAATGGGCAAGAAACTCCACCGTTACTGTTTTAAAATGTTTTCCAATACTTTGCATACATCTATATATATAAAAATGAATCCCTATTTCCCTTGGTCACGCCATAACTTGAGAACGACTTTACCGATTTCATCCATCTTTCTTTTACAAGTTTTCTAATACATTTTAGAAGGTCCTTGCGGGAAAAAAAAAGTTGCGCAGAAAATTAGAAAATTTAAGAAAACTTAACTACTAAGAGTGAGTTGCATCATTTAACTATAGCGATAACCAATGTTTTGACAGCCGTCATATCTCCGGTTAAACGAAATTCAGGTTGCATCATTTTGATAATTGTTATAATGACGTCATAAATAACGATAACAAGCAATTATAACGATAATCATTGCTTTGACAGCCGTCAAATCTCCGGTTAAGCGAAATTCGGGATGCATCATTTTAACAATTGTCACAAGTGTTAAAATAACGTCACAAATAACTATAACATTAATCGCCCAACTTCGGGCGGTTAAGGGCTATAGTTACGGTTTGTGTCATAATTTTTTTGGAGTTTGGCAGTGAATTCCTTTTCAGTGTCGTCCCATGCTTGTTTTTTTTTTGTTGTTTTGTTCTAGTCTCGTCTGTTCTTTGCACATCAAAAATGTGTTTTTCTGCAAAGATTTGTGATCTAGTACCTTCTACATTGCTAAAATTAACACCTCAGTGCAATCAACATATTTTGTTCCTTAAGCACAATCAGTCTTTATTGTTTCCACTGCTGTGACACAGGCTTCTTCTCGATGGGAGGGAGTGGGCCGTAACGTAATCCATCACGTGGGCCCAGTGCGGGTTGGTAGATATCACATGTCTTCGATTTTTAGCTTTAACTTTTTACATTTTACATGATGGTGCAACAACAGATAGTTAGATTCTATGGTGATACTTATTGTTAAAATTAAAATTAACTTTGACGTAACTATAACGGAGCTTTTGATGCAACTCACCCTAAGTAATTACAGAATGTCAATCAATGTCAAAACAAAAAGAATAAATTAAACAATTCCACTAGCAACCAGTTTGATTTTGTCTAGACTCTAGAGATTGTCCTATGGAGCAGGACCAGCATGTTTCCAAGCATTCTTATCTTGAATATAATCCTCTAATTTGCAATATCCTTGTTTACAAAGTGTAATTTTAATATAAGTTTTAAATTTTCTTTCATTTAATTGCAATATTTCACAAGGTATTTTGTTGTAACATTTAACACAGTATTCCATAAAAGATGTATGTACTTTAGATAATCTGAAAAAAGGTTGATCTAATTTATCTTTATTTCTAGTATTACAATTATGTCAATCACTTATTTTAA
Organism: Apamea epomidion; assembly: GCA_947507525.1. NCBI lineage: Eukaryota > Metazoa > Arthropoda > Insecta > Lepidoptera > Noctuidae > Apamea > Apamea epomidion. Next base: position 5,692,276 of record OX382238.1, on the reverse strand, counting down.
AACGATGTTGATTTTTTCTTACATACCTACATAATATTTTCATAAATGAATTGGCAAGGTACCGTCATAATATTAACCTTTTTAAATAGTTCCTTAAGCGATTCGCGGCGACGTAGATTGTAAATGGCTCTGACAGCTCTCCTTTGCAAAATAAAAATGGATTCAATGTCAGCAGCCCGACCCACCGACCGACCTAATACTGTGGAAGTAACTAAAATAGACCAAACGCGCGGTTTCTACATCTGTTAATTGTCTTATCTTTCTAACAGCATATGCGGCCGAGCTTAGCCGCCCCGCAATAGATGTTATGAAGTCCCCATTGTATTTTCTCGTCTAGCGTGATTCCTAGGAAAACTGTCTGTTTAACAAATTCTAGTTTTTGGCCATTCAATATGATGTCACATTCGCTACTTCTAACATTAGGTAACTTAAATTTAATGCATTTGGTTTTTTTTTTTTCATTAAGTACTAAATTATTTACCGTAAACCAATCTTGGACCTGAATAATACAGTTATTCACGTCGTCAAGATCTTGTGACCGTCGGTCTATTTTAAAGATCAATGATGTTTCATCTGCAAATAACAATCTTCGGTTGATTTTGAAGTCATTAGGGTAAATCATTAATAAACTAAAAAGAGGAATGGACCCAATATCGAACCTTGAGGAACGTCCATTGCCATTTCAGACTTGGCTTAAAGACATTACGGCTTCGCCTCCAACAACAGACGCTTTTAACTAGCTTTAATTACGTGACAGTTAGTAGTTGAACCAATTGTCTCCTCTACACTTTTGTACCCTTTGGCTGCTCCAACGTCGAACGTCTATTTCCTGTAGGCGATTGCCACTTGGTAGTCAACAATCACATTAAATGGGTCTTTTTTTATGGCAGACTTGTATTCAGCTTGTCATTCAATGCACTTAATGTTGGCTCCAGCGTCGTAAATGACGGTCACAATATTTCTTTTTATTATGATTACGATTGACAACGCATTTTGGTATTAAAATCTGTTGTGATCGATGTGGCTTGGTTGTGGGGGGATGAAATTGTTGTTACATTGAATCATAGCGAGTTTAAATGCAGCGAGTATATGGGGGCGGGTTGTGTATCGTGTTATTGAACAATGAATAACATAATAATTAACATCGTTATGATTTATCAAGTTTGTGTTTCAGAGTTAATATGGTACCGCTACGGAATCCTAATATTAAATTTGATCAGTATTCACGGGTGAATATTTTTATACATGCAATATACAGACAGATTTTTTAAAGACCAGCCATATTTAAGGATGTGGTACAGACCATCAAACTGAACAACTTTCTCCATGGGACCAACATAGTAATCGCGAATAAAAATTCAGCCGTCCCATACATTTAGGTCGAGTAGGTATTGAAGTTTTCTATGGGACAGTTGATAAAATTTTCGCGATTACGCTATTTGTCCTATGGAGAAAGTTGTTCAGTTTGATGGTCTGTACCACATCCTTAAATTTGGCTGGTCTTTAAAAAATCAGCCTGTATAATAAATGTATCATAATCAGCGTATAATGTTCCCACTGCTGGGACACAGGCCTCCTGTGTGAGAGGGGGTGGGCTGTAATCCAACACGCGGGCCCAGTGCCGGTTGATAGATGTCACATGTCTTCGAATTTATGGTTCCAGGACATGCCGGTTTTCTCATGATGTTTCCTTTACCGTCATGCAATATGTACCTAAGGCAGTAATGTCCACATCATCAGGCGGGAGGAGACGCCCGGGTGTCACCACTGCGAGGATCGCCCAGAGGACACGGTGGAGCATACGGTGGAGGTCTGCCCCGCTTGGGCAGAGCACCGCCGTGTCCTCGTAGAGGCGATCGGCAGCGGCGGCGACCTCTCGCGCCCGGCCCTGGTGCAAGCCATGGTCCGGGGCGAGAGGGAGTGGGAGGCGGTCACCTCCTTCTGCGAAGCAGTCATGCTAGCGAAGGAGGTGGCGGGATGGGCAAGGGTGAGATCCTCACGCCTCAGACGCCGAGGGAGACGCTTCGGGCGTCGGGAGCCGCGTGACGACTCCCGGCCACCGTAGGCGCGGGCCTGCGGGCGGAGAGCAATGGGTAGCTCTCCGTCCGATCAGGACCAGGCCCGTGCCGGACGGCGCGTATGTATTCCACGTGCGCCTCAAAGAGATGTCAGCGTAGATGACGGGGCCCGAGAGGGCCGAAGCCTGCCGGGGTAGCGGGATCGTCCGAAAGGGTTACCGCTGCCCTGGAACATAAAGGGCTGAGGAAGGAACACGGGTGGGTTTTAGTCAGTAAGAGTCTGACACTCCCTTCTGCTCCACCCAGAGCGGGAGGGGTCATTTGTTGATTTCCCATCCTGAAAAAAAAATAAAAATAAAAAGGCAGTAATGTCAGGCATATTAAAGAAACTTTAAACCTCATACAGCTGCTACATCCGTTATAATAATAAAGAACATCCTAGGCTACAAGTAAAGTTATCACATTTCCTTTAGTTCACTTTCCCAACTTTACTAAGAAAAGCAATCCTTGTTTTAGATTTATTCTTGAACTTTCGCTTGGAACGAAATGATGGTACAAGGAGATATTATATTGTTTCAACATAATTGACTCGACTGTATCTGACACATTTAATTGAATACTGAATTGGTTTTTGGGGTAACATCGAATGCAAGTGCTGTATAACCCAATATAACTATGGAAATACCAATACTATAATCATATAGGATTCTATTATTGGAAACCCCGCTGATATATTTTCGTTGTAACAGAGCTCTCTGTGATGTAACTCGTCCGGGGAAATACAGCATAACTATTTATATCTGCAGCTACGTAACGTTGCTTAATGCCGGTTTAAATTGCCATAATTCTGCAATTATGAGTCATTTTATCCTTAATTTAAAAAGTTCAGACACGATTTGGAGGAGTAGAGGAAAAAGAAACAGTAGTCTATGCAGTGAGACTCTGGGTAATTTATTGAGGTCTATGTAAGCATGTTACTTTAATTAACGTCTGATAATATGCCTAAACCAATTTGAATAAACACAATGTCTAGCATTCTTTAGTCGCGTTTAACTTACTAGCACATCAAAGGCTATATTTATATTAGTAAAAGGGTATGGCAATTATTTTAGTCGAATACAAGTTCATACAATAATCATAATCAGCATATAACGTGGCGACTCAATGCTGGGACACAGGCCTCCTCTCTGTGAGAGGGAGTGGACCTTAATACACATCGCGGGTCCAGTGCGGATTGGAATACAAGTCCACTATACCAAAAAATTGTACTTCCTATTTCTATTTAGCTTATATTATTCAATCAATTACTCGATAACGTATTACAATAAATTTAGACCGTAGCGCTGTTTCATGTTTCAGCGCCCTAGTCCGTCTGTCACGCAATTCAGGCAATTCTCGCGTTACACTCATTCATGTCTCATGACGTCATTGCCGCTCGTCTCCGTATGTCGCTTATAAAAAGGTGAGATATCCAGAAACATGTATTCTCACTACAAGTCGATCGGAAATCAAGAGTCTAGGGACAATAATGTTGCCATTATGCGTTTGACCATCTTTAAAAATGATTTTTAAAGCAAATACATGTTTCGAGCAGCATCATAAAGGTATTTCATTAAAATTTATCAATTTAACAATCATTATTGATTTCGTAACTCCATTTTTATTTTATTATTAACATTAATATAAGACCTCCGTAGAACGGAGCATGCATAGCAATGCATAGCTCATGTTGATTTGTCAATGTCATCGATATTTGTCACGTCAAAGTAAAGTCAAAATACAATTATGTTGTTTGTTTACATTGGTCTACATAATAATAGGTAATTAAATAAAACAGAATGACTGCTAATGATATTATAAGTAAGCTGATGACCAGCACAATAACATAAAGGTTTATCAAGATGGAGAAGAAGAGGAGGAAGTGTTGTTATTTTAAAGAGTGCGGTACTGCACCAACCGGACCGTCCTGCTACCTGCTTTTCCAACGACGCTAGGCTGCTGTACCTACGTGTCCTGGCTTCATTACTTTACAAAGGCCCAAAAGATCGTTGGGAAATCCTTGCGAAAACAGATTTCACCCTGAGGGTCGCATTAGGAGTCTCGTCACGACACCAATTCAAGTTTCTTTGTGGTCAAAGTGCCTCACAAACATGATGACTTTGGGCGAAACGTGAAGTGGTCCGCCGATTCTTAAGCTCACGGACAACGCTTGGCTCATCACGCCGACCATTCCTGTAAACTAGTGATTATTATACTGTCCTGTGCAGCTGCACTGCACTGTGTTGTTGTGTTTATTATAATAACAGATTTAGGTTTATTTTAGTTTGATAGCTATCAGTACTTCATGTGGAAGTCACAAGTTTATTATTTAGAAGAATTTGCATTTCACCGCTGCCAGCATATAGTGAGTTCCCATTATGTACACAGTTTTTATAAGTTTACACATAAGTAGTCACATTAGGTTAAGACAAAAGCAAGAAATAGTTACTAACTATACCGCTACGATGGATAGCGAGAGTGTGCAACTGCTCTAGCCGTTACAGTGGCACCCAACTCGTAACTAGCCTACCAAACCTAACACACGACCGGACTCTCTCTCTGTCATTTTAACATCCGCTTGCTTAGCTAGCAGGAGTGATTCCCTGACCCTCACCATACGGTATACTCCAAGTCTATAGGTTCTACGTACCGGTTCTACATACGGATTCTACATCCCGGATTTTACGTCCAGGCTTAAGACAGGACAATCGCTTCACGCTGCATGTGTATCTGAACTGCCGCTGCACGTAGAGCTTAACGGTGCGCTGCACGCACACCTAGCCACGCGCTACCGGAGTCCCGCGACCTAGTCTACTAATACGTATCTATTGTACCCTACCTATTGTAAATTTGTAACCCAGTGAGGATTATACGTATGAACTTTGCTTGTGTGTTTCTATTCCTCATCTAACTTGTTAACGGCCTGCGCAGTCTAACTGCAAAGCTAATAATTGTGGCCCTTGCAATTATTTGCGTATATTATTTTTGTTACTTAGCTAAGTTTTACTTTGAAAAAAATAAAATAAAGACATTTGAAATATTTATTGTTTGAAATGCTTTTTAAACACTTTATTTCTAGTTACAAAAGAACCTTTATAGGAATACCTTACAGACTCATAAGTATATTCAGTATACATCCAAGTATAAACCACAAAAACATAATTATTATCACACCACACATGGGAGTTTACTTTTGGTCATGCTTCTCTGTAACATCTGTGCACAACTTCAGCCGGTCAAAATTCTTAGTCTAACTCGACTGCATCGTCCTTCCTTCGGCACTGATAAGACCTTGGCTCTTTCTGTCTCGATATCTGTCGATCCAACCGGAAATTGTATGGGAGCAAAGTGGGCACTATAGCTCCAAAATCCCCGCTTGTAGTATCTACCGCGTTTGTTGTGGTTGCGACGCGATCGACCTTTCTTGCCCTCAACCTGAGTAAAGCCGTCCTTGTCCATTTGACAAACATGATTGACATAACCACTGTTTGACGTTCGTACGGTGGTCGACACAGGTCATACGTCTCGTGTCGACTGGTCATGACTACTCTTTGCATGTCGCGTGTCTCTCCTGCGACAAATGCTCGAATCGACATGGCGAGAATAGCTGCTCGGCTTGATTTTGTCGAGGGAAAAGTTTGAGTCGAACGTCAATAACAAACGCGAGATGGGCGAGAATTGCCTTCCAGAATGGAATAGAAATCGGATTATACAGTAGTACCAAATTTTTGGAAATATATGGAATATGAATGCAGTCGAACAGCTGTATAATTCCAATATTGGCAAGGATAAAAGTTGTACCGGAATATGCTTTTCGGTATGTTCTCCGTATTGTTGACAAAAATTGTGAGGAATTTTGGATTTAAAGGATTATTCGTTGTCCTTTAAATGTAAAATTCCTCACGATTTTCGACGAACGGATGGACGAAACGTACCTACCTGTTTTTATAACTTATACTGCATTTTATTGAATGATTTTCTTAACTTTTCTCTTATATTTATTTGTTTTTTTTTTTCATTGTTACAGGTAAAAACACACACTGATTGGAAACTTTACTGCTAAGGTTGGGCATACACTTAGGAAATGCGTCACACAAATTGTTGTAATCGAAGAAGACAAAATTAATCTGCTCATTTAGTAATTTTCGAATTATGAGACTGACATCAACCAAGTAGGCTTTTGTGTGAAGCATTAAATGCGAGCAATGACTAATTTATAACTGTCAATGACACAATTTTCTCATACGAATAGGTTTTTTTTTCATTAAAACTGTAAAGTTTTCTTTACTTCTAGGGTCAGTCTCTCAACTAAGATATAACTAGTTTAGTGTACCGTTAGCAAATAAAATGAAACGAACTGTTTGCACGACAACTATTTAGCTTGAACTCTGCTATTGACAGCAAACAAACCTATTAAAGCCCTCGGTCACTGCATTTTAATATTCATCAATAAAAATAGTGTTTACAGCGTATGCTAATAGATCAACAATTCGAGAAAATTTTATATTAGACTACTTAGGAGAAAATGTAGTTCTTTTCCCTTATTTTTAATTAAAAAAAAACAGTATTATGTGAAAAGATAACGTTTTATGTTGACGAAGAACAGAATACAATTTTCTGTCTATTCTTTATTAGACAAAAGTTCAAAAATTACATAGTTCTTTCATGCACAACGCATCCAAAATTATTTTAACATTTCTTCGTTCTTAAAAATTCTACTGTGTGTAAACAGTGAAGTGGAACAATGAGCCGAGCCAAAAAGGAAGCACACTTGTTTTTCGTAGCATCGTAGCCGCGTAGCATTGTTATAGACTACGGCGTAGCACTTCCATACGTCTAATGGCCATTACATACTGGTTCGCTCACGGGGGTTAATTCCGTCGGTTTTTATGCCAAGATTTAGCTTTACGATTATTCTATTGAACTTACTGACTGCCCAAAGCGCTAGTAATTTAGCTACGATAACGCAACCATTAGATAGTTACAATTCTGTAGAGACTTTCTACAGAGTTGTAACTATCTAATGGTTGTGTCCGCTGTTTTGCAGTTGACTTTGTCGATTCTCATGCCATAACTATGGCTTGTGCTACTAGATAACCCGCAGGGCACACAAACTACATGCAAAGTGTCAAATGACAAATAAAGTGGCTCGGGTCGCCGCCGGCACCAGTCGCGCTTCCGGCCGAGTCTACAATGTGTACACCCCATAAGTACGCCTTAATTTTACACAGTAACACAGACACACATATTCGCATTCCCTTTGAAATCCTGTGCCATTTCATTTTATATTCGGCCGTAGGTATTCTGTATTCATACTTTAGTTAATTATTAAGTTTAATTTTCATGGAAACTGTTACTACGTAATACAGTGTTAATTTCACATTCCTTTTGGTTAATTAATTATTATCACACGTCTCTCGATGAAATGTTTGTGTTGGGTAATTATGTGGAGTACAATATTAACCTGTCGACATAGAAGAGAACATTGCTTCCCTAGCTAGACATTCACGGCTGAGGTCATTGACTTGCTTAAGCTGCTAAGGATTTCCAATCACGTCTGAGGTGACTGGCCTATTTGCCAACCTACAAAATAAAAATCCTTGTCTTCTATTCATGTACTTTTACTTGGGAACATATTGACCATCAACTGTTTCAGAACTTTCAAGGGTAGAAAAATAGTTGCAAACTCAATTAAACCGTTAACCTCAAAATGCCACTACAAAGTACGGATCGACCCAACCAGGTTAAGAGATAAAAGAGTGCTATACAATCAATTAGTTGTTCAAGTGCATCTGTTACGGTTTATTTCTTTTTAAGCTCTTTAACTGTCTCAATTGTGTTTCAGTTTCGCGTTAGTCTAGAAAACGAACAGATTATTTCAGTCTTCTTCTTCGTCGTGTCGATGGTAAGACAGTGAATTAGATTTTTTTGGCCCTTAACTTCGCCACTTCTCGGCACCGGTCGGTGGCAGCGCACAGGTCACTATGGCTGCATTTTTTGGGGCACAGAGGGCAGGATAAGAGGTGGGACATAGTTTGCGGCACAGCTACACATCCACACTCTCCTGCAAACAACCCTTATTTCATTAGAAACGTCGGATGGGATTTTCCCTGAACAAGAATTAAAGGAAATTAGAATTCATAACGAGTTCATGTTCTCGCGGAAACATGCAATAGAAACTGATTTAAAAGTGTCCCAGGGTTCTTTTAAAAACTTGGTAATGTTCCGACAATCCGACATTTCTTTTGGGACAGAAAGTTGTTGATTGTGTTATCATAATTTTATACGTAGACTCTGGTTGGATGTATGCCTAGTATAGCGTATTTGATGTTATCAAATCATTAGTAGCAGACTAGCAGATATTATCAAGAGACAAAAACATCGAGTGTTTAGGAATTTACAATTTACAAAATCATAATGAAACGCTCAACTTCATACCTATTCGCAGTATTGCTTGAAACGTATCTATAAATGTGCCTACACACGAGCGACACGCATCCACGACAGAAGTAACTGCAACCGTCGACGCGTGTCGGTGACAGCTGTCAACGCATGTCAGCAACAGCCATCAACGCGTGTCGGCGGCTGTCGCCGGCAACATGCCGCTCGTGTATTTGAGCATCGTACTCAAATATACAAGTGACGCGTCGACGGTCGCAGTTGCCATTGTCGTCGAAGCGTGTCGCTCGTGTGTATGCACACTTATAGATATATCTATATAATATCTTAACAGTAGTAGAGTATTGTAGCTCCAACAAATAAAATTGGTCGAAATTAAAACAGCTGTCACAGACGGACAGACAGACAGACTAAGTCGTACCATAAGGGTTTACCTTTTTACCATTTTGGTACGGAACCCTAAAAAGGTAAGTATCTCTACAACGTTATCGCTCTCAAGCATCACTGCTGTTCAAATATCGACATATTTTTCAAATCCCTCCCTATTTTATAAATGTCAGTGCAAATAAGCTTTTGAACTCACTAACTTGCTATTCCGCAAGTCTATTATCGTGATATTTCCCCAGTACATACACAACATCTAGTTTACATACCACACATAACTACACAATAGTTGAGGTTACGAATGAATTTACATATTGCATTCTAAACACGATGCGACCGCAAATATTACGTATATCTGAGCAAATATTTGCACTAGTGATGCCCCACGAGTTTTCCCGCTCGACGTATATTTGCTTGCTGCAGTCGACTCGCTAAAAATGTATAAATTGAGGCATAGAAAGATATGTAACGTTGCGGGTAAAATGTTACAGTTTCATGGAAAGAGGAACCAATATTAACTCGTGTCTGCCTGAAGACGTAGTCACGGAGGCATCTTTCTAAACCGAGCGTGCCTCGCAAAATATTTGAGACGGAAAGCTTGAGGTTATATTTATTTCCTTGGAGTAAAGTATGAATCTTGAAATGAAAAACTTGAAAACTATGCTCTTGTCAGTAGTATAAAATTTCTTCATTCTCAAATATATTTTTTTACAATATTACGAATAAAATGTATTATAATCAAGACATTTCTATTCAGGATCATAATGAAAACGTCTCCCTGAATGTATAATTAAATATTTCAATCGACTTTACAGTCTTTCTTGAGCACCATCAATGAATAACGGGGGTCACTCGAGCAGAATGTCAAGTATCCCTAAATCACACAATGCATGCATTATTAAAATATTAACATGTATACAAAGTGAGTGTTATGTCCGACCGGGACACGAAAGGTCAGGGGCTGTAATATTAAGATATTTTATAAGGGTTGAACTTGGCTAATAGTTTAGGGGAAGTGAGAACATGCTTTGAGTGGGCATTTGAGGGTAAGGCGGTCCGTAAAAACTTACTTACTTATAGAGTATTTTATTTTTATTCGTTAGTTTTAGCTGAAAAGTTTTCTCGTTTGTATAAAATAGAAGTTTGTCGGCACATGCTGCTGAAAAGAGTATTTTCTCAAAGGCCATTGAAATTAATATTTTTGGAGAAGTTATGTCAAGTCGTTAACGATATCCTGACATATTATTTCAATAATATCATCACCATTCATCATGCTCCTGCCCCTATCCCAATTTATTTGAAGTCTGCGCAACTTGCCTTTTTTATCCACACTTCTCATGTTGATACAATAAAACATGGTGAAGACTGTTGTATCAACAACATGTTACGTAAAAATTACAAGAATAAAAATTGATACTAATTTTTAGCTTAGAAATTGTTCACGTTTTCAGCAACAAAAAAAAAAAGATCACTTTTTCAAACGAAGCAAAAACTATTACTTTTAAAATAACTTCAAGGAAAATATGTAAAGTTTTCACCGTCCTCCACTCACTACGAGAACATTAAGTAGAAGTCGCGCTCCATCGAACACTGAAAGCGTTGAAACAGTTTGAAACATTTTCTTCTCTAGTAAAGTGAATAGCTAGCTGAACTTAGTATGATAGTCGAATACGAGAGTGAAATTACAATACTTATTAAACGTAAGCGTTCAACCAGCCACTCTGAAATTTCATTTGAACCAATTAACCGTTAGACAAACGTAGCAACGCTAGTGCACCCATATTTGGCGTAGTACAAATTGGGACATTTGGTCCAGTTGAATTTTATTATCGGCTTATGCAGATGCGGCAATTTGACGGGGCAAAATCTTCGTAATAGTTACCTAATGATATTATTTTATCGTCTTTACTATGCACTGTGCTTGCGACCCGAACTTAAAAAAAAATATCTTTAGGCTACCGTATGTAATATTTAAAACCAAGGGTACCTATTATCACTCTCATTTCCCTAAATGCTTTGACCCATACCTACTTCCCACCTTTTACCTTTCATAACAATTATTCAACCATTTAATTCTAAGCTAATCTTTCAACACGATTCTCGCGTGAGTGTTTATTTAAGGGAGTTTATATTTTGCATATTGTAATAAATTTAATACCTACGAACATACTGCTGTCATACAGCCTCCGCGCTCCGTTAGCAGTACTCTGTTATATTACATAGCCCACGTTCGCTCGTTTAGGGAAAAGTAAACAAAGTTATGCACACATAAAAAGACTGTATATGCTGATAACGATTGCAATAGTACGATAAGTAGCTGTCAAGTATCGTGTATTGCTTGTGAGAAGGGTCAATAAAAGAATTTAGTATTCACTTCACGTAATTCTCATTTTGTTACGATTTAAACAACCAACGAGCAAAATACAGGATGGCAGGGACATCGACGTGCAACGTATTACCATGGAATCAGTACATGCTTCTGGAACCCCTGCTTTGAATTTTTTTGACTATTATTAATAAAAAAAAATCCGTCTAGGTATTGCACGTTTCTATGATGAAGCCGTTATTTTTTTATAACCGACTAAAAAACTCTAGCGTCTAGTATCATGTGCTGAGTTCATGGTTACAGTTTGTGCGTCGATGTCCCTGCCACCCTGTATATTTAGTCCTGTTCCTGTTTATTGTTTTTGTTTCACATTCCAAGATTTCAGAAAGTGTGGTTGCCTTAAACAAGACTTGACGGCAGCATTTTGCCTAGCACTACCAAATATTAGGCGCTCTTGGTACAAAACCATTAGGAAGAGTTTTTGTTGAAGGCTCGCTGGGAATACATCGTTAGCCTCCGACGTTATAATAAAATGATAAATAGCTTAAGGTTAGAAATCTAAGCTTGGCTATGATTCAGATTGCAAACGAGATAATACGATATAAAAATATTAAACTTGACGTTATAGGTTAAGGTTTAAAGATATTTTATTTCTCATAAGAACTTACATCACAAAGTGCTTACATCTAAATAATAATATCATATTTGCCTCTGGGGCGTTGGTGACGTTACAGGGTACATACATGTTTCTTAAGTTTTGCCTTAAATATGTTTATACTAAAACATTTCTTTAAATCTTCCGGTAAATCATTAAACAGTATTTTCATTTTCATTATGCCAGATGAATGTACAACATTTTGAGGTCGAAGAACCATACTATGTATGTCCTTAATTCCACGATTTAGGTATCATTGCAAAGTAGAAAACTCTCCGGTATTTTAGCTAGCTTGCTTTGCGGAACTAACACGTAGAAAACCGGATTTTATTAAATTACCTGTAGTTTTAGGAAATCAAATACCTAGTTTTATTGCGAAGCGGCTTTGAAAAGGATTTTAAGAGACTTGCTCTGCACATTGAAATACTTTTTAGCATTCTTAGGACATCGCCATTCATTTGAGGGTACATTTAGAATACTGTTTCAAAAATTAACATTTTAGCAGACCTCATTCCTCATCCTCAGAAGACCGCGACGTTAAACTGACACGTTCTCCTTGAGTTCTAGTTAACGAGTTTTCCTGTTCTCATCTTTAATATTCATGGACGGTTCCTAGGCGGCTGGCGTACCTAGTTCCATCAGCCAGAGGAAACTCCGCGTCTTAATTTTTCCATGAATTCTTGATATGCGAGCTAGGTACTTTCGCCCAGAAATTCTTACTAAGTCTTCAAATGTGTTTCTGAGAGTATATAAATTTAGTTAGTACTGAAACTTTATCTGCGGTTTATCTGCAAACTAAAATGAAGTAAATTCACATTGTGCTCATAAATTCGTTCGTTCTTAAATTGTCTTCATACGAATCTGAGCTCTCTATAAAATTGTACCTACTTAAAAGCTAAGCGTCGGTGGAGCGCGTATTAAAATCCAATGCTTTTCGAATTTATCCCGAAGAGATGTACGTCTTTTCGGATTTTTATAGATTTACTGGCATCGTAAATGCTTATTTATAAGGATAAGCAGATAACTGACAGACAGGCTTTGTTCTTTCAGTGATGTATATCGCAAAAACCCTTTTGTGTGCGTTTGTTTTATAGTTTTCAACGTATCGGTATACAAAGTTACGTCTTTAGGCATATGTGTAAAATATTCTGGATAACTTTGGTTCTTGCTTTTTTTGTTGGAGCATTATCTGCCTTAGTCATCATTATCTAGGCTTATGTGAGAGAAGTAAATTTATAAGAGTTTCTTCAAGTAACCACTGCCCGCTCAACTAGGAGAAGGTTTTAATTAACAAATAAAAGTTTGACTTCTAGAAGAAGAACACAAAAAAATTCACAAATAAGATTCACAAAAAAACTGTGTTGTCTTTTCAGCTACTAACATTTAATTGCCACAAAGTACATTTGACGGCTCATCTCGCTGCACTGCCGTCACCACACCTCGCTGGCGTTATATTCGACATCGGCTCAGTTGCCAAAAGAAAAAAAAAAAACTATTTCATTACATTTACTTATCAGTACGTGAACAAAGTGCACCCTGTTAACTTCGGAAACCGAAATGCGATAAATTGGACACCATGTCATATTGCATTCGAGTCTCCATCCTTTCCCAGTGAGGGATGAAAACTGACACACAACAAATGAAATCTCTGATCTTTCCGACGTTGGCGTATATAGGTGTATCCGTCAACACACTAGTGTTGTATATCTATGTAATATATCGAAAGTATCCGATATTAGATCTACCAATGACGTGACTGGATGCGAGGATACAGGCTTTACCTGACTTTGCCTCAAGGTAACGTGTTATTTGTTCGTCTTATTAAATATTAGAGATGTATTTTCCTTGTGAACACGACTTCAACAAACTGACACTAGCTTTAAAGTAGATTATTGTAACAATATTTGCCAATTAACGCAGGCTGTACAATTAAATAATTCCGTGTTTAAATTTATGCGCATTATTAACCACTTCAATTTAATTGGGTTCACCGCAGTTGTTCGTCGGTACAAATTTTCGGGCTGCAAAATGTCTGTGACTTACCTGCGGTATTTTATAATAAAATTAAATTCCGAGGGACTCCGAGCTACCTAGGAACGAACTGGACTGAAGAATTATATGTTTTATGTATGTATCTGTCATTTGGAAAGGATTTTTAGGCTCACTATTACTCTCAATAAAAATTTTGTTTTCACTATAGGTACATAAATAATTTTCGTTGCATCGAATTTTTCTGAACGCAAAAATAAAGGAAGAGGAGAAAGTTATTTGTTTCTATCTCTCTCTCTTTTACAATTAATTAATTTAGAAGCAAGCTTTCTCAAGCTTCATTATAACAGCACCTACACATACTCGTATATCGATCGCGAACCGCGACATGAATCTCCGAAGACTTACACGACTTAATAGGTAGGAAGGTACGAAGGTGACGTGTTATTATTTTCGTCGTGTATCATCTTTTGTCTCCTTCCGCTTCAAGAATTTTGTTGGATTGTTGGGAGATCCGTCGTATCAGATTATGTATTAGATAGGTACCTAGAACCGATCTATCCCCTTTTATTTGACTTGTAGTCGAACAAATGAACTTATTACTTTTTTCAATAAGATTCACATGTAATCTATCGAAATTTGGTGGGACAGTTACGAGTAGCTACAACCCACACATAAAAAATATTGAAAGATCTTTATTTTTTATCCTTATCTTCTATCTTATCTAAACCTGAATTTAATGGTCGGATATTTACTTCGTCAGCTGCTGAAGTTTCAGTCCCGCTTCTATAAGAAAAGCACACCGCAAAGTGGCACTTAATGCCGCAAGGCAAGCTCAAGTCACGTTTTAAAATATTTCCGATATGGGGTAGTGGTAGCTGAAGATGCAAGCGTGCTGTTGACGTCAAATATTAGATACCATGTAGTTTTGAATACTTGTATGGTCTAATCAATGTTTCATATGAAAAGTGGATTATGCCTTTTATTGTAATGACGTGATCGGCAGCGGTTTCTGCGATTACTGTATTGTGTAAATAAATTACCTTTTCGAATCATCCAATAAGTAATTCATATCAAAGCTAATTTGTTCTAATTTACTGAAGTGTATAATTAACCCGGGGCAAATGACGTGAAAATAACTACGCCGACGATGACACCGGGTCATCATGACCCGGATTTTATCGAGTAATTGTCATGAAATTTAAGAAGTTATCTAAATTTTAATAATTATTTATTATACAAGAGTTTTTAGCGCATGTAGTAAAAAAGAAATAAATCCAAATATTTTATAATTCAAACTTTTACTAGCTTTCTTAATAGCACATGCAAAATCAACTCTGAAAACATAACATTTTAAAATTTCATGTTAAATTATTCTAAATAATAATATAAATTAATAATCGTACATAATATAGAGAACAAACAAACTTCTTATCATAATAATAGTAACAGATCAGTCTTCTACTTCCTCATTCAGAGACATAGAACTACTGCTATTATTGCAGTACGGAATCAAATGATTTGGGCACATGTCAATCTGGCATGCGTTACAAGTATTAGATTTCTTCTTATCCCTTTGAGACGGTCATATTTGACATAATCTGTGAGTTCCTGGAACCTTCGAGGGACCTCCCCCAAAGGTTCCTAGGTGGGGTCACTCGCAAAACCTGCGATTCTTTTGCGCAACTGTTGAAGCAGCATTTAACTCTTCATCGTCAGACCCCGACTCTTCTAACACCGTAAATATTCTCTCAGGGTGGTCTATCAGTGCAATATTTAACAAAAACTTAAAAAAGAACAAGATGAATTGACAACAAATACTAAATGTCCTAATAAAAGTATATCACAAAAATACTACGCCAGCGATGGCGCTGGGTCATATTGACCCGTTTTGAGTTGAGGCACGTATATCTCGCTGTGTATGCGGCGTTGCACTTAGCATATCTGCGGTTCGGTTAGAAGGAAGTCGAACCTCCAGCTACACAAACGCTAAAATTGCGCGGTCGGCGTAAAAAAGAATAATGACAGATTTAAGTCGCCCCGGGTCAATATGACCCAGCGTCATTGGCGCCGGGTTAATGCAATGAACCTTAATACAGGTTACCATGTAACCTAACTAGGACGTCAGATTCAATTCGTTTGTAACTCTTTATGATTTGTCCCTAAATTGTAAAATTATATTTATAGTAACACACTGTATGTAGTCACCACACTTTTTTGAAAAAAGAAAAATGCTTACATAGATATACCTACTTTCAAACTAATCAAGGGTCAGTTTAAAAAAAAAAAAACTTTATCAAAGAAGAAATTTTTGTAGCAGTGCCTAAATCGTAAGTGATAAATGATTTTATTTCTATAAATATGTTTATAGAAACACTTTTCCACGACAATCGTAATTTTGAAACTAGATGGGATCGGCGTTTCCTATCCGACTACTCTGAGAAGAAAGGCCGAAACAAACTCAAAGTAGGTACTACTTATACTTGTCTGATATGATCTTGAACTAGTCCCTAAGGCTAAGCATTTGCATTTCACATATCCTATACCCAAGGGTGTCATCACAGTGGATAAGGTCGTGAGAGTAACGCGACATTTTGCAACTCTGTTATCGATCATACTAAGTAACTGGCAAGTTCAAGTCCCCTGAATATAAGACTTAGAACGTTGTGGGAAGTTTTTGTTATGACATATTGGATATGTCGTACGTTGTATAACGTCATAGCTGTTTTATCCAAAGAGGTTTAGGTGTGAGTACACTCACATATCGACAGTCATGATATAAGCCCTATGCAATAGGGAGCGACCGGCGAGACTGACCATAAATGGGACTGGAGGAATCTGTACTCGGGATTAATACTTAGAATTTTTTTCTCACACAAAAACTCTATAACACAGAGTAGTGTTAAACTGTTGATTGAACTGAGGGACTTTAGCTCAGCAGACGTGCTTGTGTCCACTAGACTAGCGAAGCAGATATCTTTAATATTACCCTCTAATTAAATTAGTCCTTATATTGGAAATTCCCTCTGGTTTAGTTAGAGGCTATTCAGGGATGTGATGTATCAAGTTTCGAGGCTTCAGTATTAGCATGTGTGACGTGTGCGTATTGATAACACGATTCTACGATTACCGGTCTGTCTGACAGGATTTGTGGTTAGAACAATAGGTGTCTTCAGACGTGGATTATAGAGTCTGTAAAGAGGTTGGAATGTTCATTCTGTAAAGGGGATAGATATAGGACATTTTTATTTATTTTTTGGGTGGGAAATTATCAAATGACCTCTCCCGCTCTGGGCTGATCGGAAGGGCGTGTCAGACTTTTACTGACTAAAACCCACCCGTGTTCCTTCAGTTGCCTGTGCCAGGGGCCACGGTATCTCTTTCGAACAACCCGCAGCCCTGGCAGGCATCGGCCCTAGCGGATCCCGTCAGTTCGTGCTGAGATCTCTTTGAGATAGGACATGCCCTTAGATCACATCTAGCTTCAAAGTCAACAAAGTAACGTTTGATAGTTGAAATATTGAGCCATTTCATGATACAATATTCACTTATAGCAACAAAACATTATTTTTCTACTCCCTATAGTCACATTTTGTGCCTAACCCTTTGAAAGGCAATTTTAATCAAAAACCTTATGCAGGATTGGTTTGTTTGTTTGAACTCGCTAATCTACAAGTCGGATTTAAACGATTTTTTTTTGCTTTGGATATGCTAATTCTTGAGGAAGACTATAGGCTGTTTAACATCACGTTGAAGAAAAAAGTAAGAAGCTGGTTAAAAATATATTTTATACCTTCAAACTGTCATACATTAAAGTAGTCTGAACTCTGTCACATAATCCCGGATAAGTATGTAACTTACAGATTCATCGGAATAGTTCAGTTCACATCATACTGCGACTAACCGAAGCCACGAGCAGCTTTATTACTAAATTATTAAGCGTTAATCTCCAAAACTGTTGAACCGATTTTAATTAAACGCACAGTACCTACACATGAACCTGTGATCACACTATTTGTAATTTTATCCATACACCTAATTACAAGAGAACCAATTTCAAGTTCCATTAAAATTTCAATCTTGTAAGGGATTTTCGGGTCATTCATTCTTTACTCCTTATTGAACCCGGGAGTTAAAAGCGTCTTTAGAAGTTATGTGGATCCTTTTATGAAGGTCAGGAATTCAATTTATTTTTACGCCAAGTAACGTGAATGGTAATTGCGAAATGAACGAAAATTTCAGATAACTTTGCTTGTAATGCATACAATTTCGGTGTTACTTCTGCTATATTTGTCTGATGCTAGCAGGTTCTCTCATTATAGTAAGATAACAACAATACCACGTTCATACTAAACATAACATAATTTAACTCATGTGTCAGTAACTTACTCTACTTGAAAATTAACGTCACTCATTCACACACTCCTATAACTAACATAGTACGTATACTCCAAAGTGGGTAAGTACAATGCCTTCACAAAGACGGTAGTCGTGAACTAAGACACCTATTAGAATACTCAGCACTTCGCACTCGTATGAACGCTACGTTAGGCTAAGGGGCGAGCCTCGCGTTCCGTGCGACGTACATTCGCATATCAAGAATTATGTGCGTCCGCCGTTGCGTAGTGATGGGAGTATGTCGACGGAAATGTGACGATGTTTTTTTCAAAACATAATAAAAACCCGTTTGGTTACTTTTTAATGACAAAGTATTCTCAGTAATACAAAAAACTTTCGTTTAAAAAGAGAAATAACTGATTTAATAAGATACCCCTTGTCTACTTTAGACGCTAATTACAAAACTCTTAAACAAAAGACACCGAGCTCTACCGCCGATTCTCTGTCCGGAACTGCCAATTATTGCGCCTTTAGATGCAGTAACAACAAAGTCACTGACGAGCGAGTTCATTTAACTTAAATTAACCTTAATTACACCGCTATTGGCAAGATGCTTGCCAAATTTCCAAGTTAATGTTTCGCAAAAATATGCTGTCTGGAGATGGCAACAAAAGTTTCTCTTTTTGTACCTAGCTTGGACTGCAGTTTGATAATGGCAACGAACTCTTAATTAAACACCGTGATGAAGAAGTCACGGTATAAAATGTGCAGTGGTTAATTATTTTCTACAAATATATATCTCTTCTCTATTCTTTTAATATTCTCGTGTTAATAATTTGCCCTTTAATTAAACTTATGTACCTACATCACTTTAATAACTCCGTGTTTACATTCAATAATATCATAATGTACTTATCAAATTCGGTAAACAGAACTAAATTACTCATCATGCTTACGTATTACTGTTAAATGTAAATTATCTCCCGTCCACAACGTATTCGCAATAACCACATATGAAAATGAAATTCAAACTAAAGCTTCAAAAAGGGAATGATAAATCATTTAATTTCACGAAGTGCTCGAGTGAATTATTTGGCAATGATTTTATTGAACTTGTCTTGACTCACTGAGTTTTAGCCTCACACTAAAATAACACTTTCACGTTAATTTACTGTATGTATTTATTAATCATATTTATTTGCATTATTTATCATTTAATTGTTAATGATGACCATATCAGTTGTTAGCTGAACAAGTGGGCAGCAATCCGACCAATAAATTATCGATATCCATAACTGCACATCGCTACTGCTACATCCCATCAATTTCAGAGTTACTATCAACGCTCGTATTCAAATCCAACAGTATCACTAGTTTTATGCTTGTTTGTGTAAATAAAAATATTGGGACAGCATACCTACGTGCAGGTAACAGATACAAAGCCAAGTTTCCCCTTAATTGAATCAAATTCAAGTTATTTAGAATAACGTTGTACCCGAAAGCCTTAATACAATGAGTTATAGACATAAAATAGTTCCAGTCATTCCAAATAAATTAGAAGACCTTCATTATCAACTCTTTAACTGAACGCTAAAATTAATCTCCACAAAATAAAGGGTATTAAAACTAAAATGTAATACTGTTTAGCGTAAGTTTATTTTGGAACATTAGAGATAAACTTCAGCCATAGGCAGACAATTGTAGTAAACGCGCGGCCATAATTAGAGGGTCCTGGGAAACGTCCCGGGAATCAAAATTACAAAGGCGTTTGGTGCGAACCTCACATCCGAGATGAGACCGCAAGGGTCGGTACATATGGTGATTACGAATGTGTCTGGTACACGAATGATGTCGCATTAAGCTCGGTGGCAGCCGCCGGAATTGTTCCCCTGTTCGATGAAATACAAATAAAGGCATGGTAGAAGCCTCAGAATATATTTTGTTAGTGTGTGTAACTCTTAACTAAGCATTATAACGTGTTTACGGACGTGCTTCCCATGAATATTGATCATGTGTCGTTCACCCCTGGCTTTTTTGGGTAGTTGCAACATAAATCTGAAACGAGGAAACTCTCCTAGCTTTCTGCTGACTGGTGATTAATTCAGGAGTTTATTTCCATTTAAAATGTTACTTCCATTTCCTACCTGCCTACCAAACATGATAAAATGTTTAAAAAAAAAGCTGAATTCGCTTAACATTTGAACCCACGCATAAACTAGAAGACATTATGCGGGCTAAGTCCTCAGTCCTACATTACCTCGTCTCGTTGAATCTCGCACCCGTCACAAGGGAAAGAAACGAGTTCTAGTGTCCTAGAGAGGACATCTTTCTGCAAGGTGAGGTAATGGTCTGACGCAACTTGTGTCCGACAATTACTCAAGGTGTCAGGAACTTTATTTGCTGTGACCTGAACTTACCGTTTCTGCAAGTTGGTGAAAGACTGTGCAATCCGTGGGTGGGTAGAATTTTGAAAGTGTCGGTTGACTATATTATCGCATAGATAACATTAGTGTCAAGCAAATAAGAGTCATATAAAATAACATGTTGGTTAGTAAAGAATGAAGCAAGCAGAAAATAATTTTCTATTATAAAATCATGAAAATTGAGAGGAATGTAAAGAATACGAAATGAAAAATCATATTACAGCCATCTAAGCCACAAGCCAACTAACCGGTCAGTGCACAGTGTGTGTCTGTGTTTGAAATCCAATAAATTCTCGCCGTACATAGTTTGCTGAACTGTTGGAAACCTCGATTTCACTTTTATTATCAAAAACAGACGCTTACTAGAAAATTATGTCTGCACTAACACTCAGTATAACTTCGATCCACTTTAATTATTTCGTTGTTTTGCTTGTATATACAGTAAATTGCTTGGCGTTTTCGCGCTTCGGTTAATACGATAGTTTATCTCGGGTGAACGTTTGTTTTGGCATACTAATTGGACGGAAATTGGGCCCTAGTTACGTGTGCCATCATCGTTTAACACTTTGTAGGAAATTGTTTGTTAGCTCAGGTAACGATATTTTCGTAGTTGAAGCTGTCGTGTACTGTGTTGCTGTCGTCATCTTTATTTAGATGGCCTCTGGTTATCATTCAACCTACCCTTGCTTCTGAGCTGTACGTAAGTTGTTTTGAATGTTCAAGAAAACAATCCTTCCTATTTGAATCTATGAATAGAAATTGTCTAGTTACATACATTAATTTTGCCTTTCACATTGTCATCAGTAAAATTGGCGTTACAAAGTTTCAAAATGTATCTACAGAGTTCTATTTTCGGCTTAAATGAGGTATAATACAGTCGTTACCCGTTAACTATGTATATCTACATACATATTAAACGGGAACCACAATTTCGGCAAATTTATTCCAAAGAAATCGTTGCTTTAATGAAATCGCCCACAGGGGACGAATGAGCATTTTTTTGAATGCCAAAGAGACACCAACACCAACCTGACATCACACGTTGCTTGACTAAACTATTCACATTCATCCGTTGGCAAACCCGCACCCTAATTGCGTAACACACGATCAATCGGAATCGGTTTCATTTTGACAGATCTACAACATTCATTGCGTTACTTACGTGTTGAGCAGACAAATTTTTCGAACTTATGAAGCAATGGATTAGCAATTTACTTCAAAATGATTTAGATTCCGATTGGTCGTGTGTTACGCAATTAGGGTGCTGTTCAGAATCTAACATTTTTCAATAGAACTGATTTAATTCACTCTCTAGTGACACTCACGACTGTCGGTTCCAGCTTTTAGTTACGACCATTCGTCTACTTCGCTTGGGACCTGACTGCGGGTCGAACGGAATTCAAAGTATGCAAATTTTCCGATTGTCAATTCCTCTCGCGTGTTTTTCATTCCCCAATATTCGTCAGCATTCCAATCGTATTCACAAATTTTTCTTCGCCTTTCGTCAACAAATTCTAACTTTCCGTTAAAATGTTCAACTGTAGGACCCTTAGGATTCAGGGTAGAGGATACATTCATTGCATAAAATATGTGTTCAAGGGTACTGCCACATTCTTCAAGGACTTTCTCCTTTTCATTATTACTGTTATATTTTACAACCTGAGTTTCCTAACGCCCTATTATTCTTTGACTTTCTTTTGTACAAAAGGTTGCGGGTGTTTCTTTTATCTTAAAAGTGGTCAGGTTAGCGTACCTGTTAATATTTACACACCTTTTCGTTTAATGGACCGTTTGAAGTGTCAGAATAAATAATACCAGCCAGTTTGGGATCATTCACGCCTTGGTCGATAGATGTGCTCCGAATAATCGTAACGATTAGAAGGCTGTAGTGAGGTGCTTGTTACGTTATTTGTGGCTTGACGATACAGTTTTCTATACTTTGTTCTCATAAAACATTGTATAACTTACGATTAATTATTTCTTACTGACCCCAGCTACAGTATCACGCATTATTAAAACCAGATTCTAAACAAAGGCGGTTTTTATCAGTTTCAGCACTATTATAACTTTAGAAAATACGTATTGTACCATGGTTAACATGGTCCATCCGCGCTTGTTTTGCATTTAAATCGAGTTGAGTGATAAATTTGGCGTATAGTTCGACGGGCGAACCGTTAGGGACTTTCCAACTTGCCCATGTGACAGACTAATCGATTAGGAAACTTGGTGCATTTTTCTATCAGCACCGAAACGATTTTTATTCACTTCACTTTTGAAATTGATTTAAGCAACTTCGTGTCGAGGTCTTGCAAAATAGTGCTCCGATATACTTTTCTAATAGTTTTTCGCTTTCCTAGCTGGACTTACGTTTATTCTGTGGTTTTACTATGTTTCTAACTAAAACAGTTATTCGTCTAGACGTCTACATAGCTATGATCGTTAAAGATGTTCACTCAGTATAATATTATCATCACTCTAATTAAATAATTTCGACAACAAAGCAACGTCTTCTTTTTACTTGCCCGCATCTACAAAGCATTGTATATATTTTGATAATAACTACTCGGGACCTTTTTCCACTAGCTGATTTCATTAATTAAATTTACCCGGCGACTCCACACCATCATATATTTCCCTCAACAAAGGACAGACTACTATTATTATGTAAATTTTTACTACATATTTGCACGGAGCTTTACATTATTTCATCTTTTTAACATTTTCAAATCTAATTCTATCTGTCTGGTATTTCATTTTGAAACATTCCACAATATTTCTTATGAGGCAAATACCATCGAGAAATGTCGAAGGATTATTTTATGGGCGATTATATTAACGACGGCAACTAAATTAAGAAAATATTTGGGACGAGCTTCATTTCCTATCTCGTTACACGCATACCACATTTCGAGTAGCCAAATTGAATAGAACTTTCATATTTGTACCATATGTCTGGAACGAAACCATTATATTTTGGTCGCAAAATATATTTTGTACACGTACGCATACGGGGCTGTTTGTTGTTTATTAGAAAACGCTCGTGTTCCACAGATATAGATTTTTATTTCTACTGTGAAAACGTTACCTTTTACCCTCATAATTCAAAGAAGAGTACCCTTATCAAACAACTGAATGTGAACACATTTTATCGAAGCAAAAATTGTTTAATCATTATTTATTCACGTCATAAAGTTTTTCATTTTGTGAAGCCAAGCTTGTATCTTGGCAGGCTTTGATTAACTTCGTTGTTTATTGTCGGCTTATTTCCAATCAATAAGTACTAAAACTTCATAGCTACAATTTATTGCTGAGTTCATGTTGGCGCTAATACGTGTTTGGTAAATTTTCAGCTGAGTGCTTTCTTTGAATATCAAATCAAACAAGGTAGGTACTATTTTTTCCCACTTCTAATACTATGTTTTCCAGTTGTAAATAGTGTCCATGGTCCCATCTTTCTTGTCTTCATCTCAACTCAATGACGCTGTGCCGTTTTCCATTTGTGACATTGTAAATAAAATAAAACTTTATAAAGTTTTAACAACCAGAAACACCAGGACCCAAACCTTGTGTTTTTGGTTTTTAAAACTTTGGAAAAAAGCTTCTCCTGCAATCTGATTTCATTTGTGAAAACAGAGATTTTAACGGACAGCCTTCCAAATAAGAATTTGAATTGAATTTGAATAAATATAGTTCGTTCATTTCAATAAAATGGGACGTTTGGTCGCGTCGTTCAGTCTTTTCCATTCTAGTAGGTACCTACATCATAAATTGTGTTAAATTTGATAAACTATTTTGTTGAGACAGCAATTTATTTTCTATTTTATTCATAGTTTGGAATAATAAATTCATCTAACTTAAAGCACCTGCTATAAAGCTTAGTAAGTTCTCTGCAATTTAGTTTTGTAATAAGTTTTTTGCATACAATTCCAATTTATGTTTCAAAACTGTTAAAGCTGCAATGAGCTTTTTGTCTTTATATTCACTACATTTAATACCTTCGGGGCTTACCCAAAGAAAAAAAAATATACGAAATACACGTATGCTTTCAAAAGTACACAAATTATTCATGTTATTTCAACTATCATTCATTTATCTTAAAACATAAAAACAATTCACTTTTCATACCAGTTTCTACACACACACATCGATAAATTATTTCAGAGTCGAATGTCGGGCCCAGCGCCAACAATTGACTTTCCGTCGGTGAGGCTTTTAAGGAACAATCGAGGGGATTAGCCCGTGCTTCACCCGCACTAAGAATGTTAATGGTTTCCTATTTACGGCTGTATATACGCCGTTTTAGGGTGTGCCTTCATGGATTACCAACTTGTGTGGTGCGATTTTATCTTTCCCTCCCTAATTGCGAGTAATCCGACGTCTATTTTGGCTTGTCAGGCGTTTCTTTGGTTGGTAGAATAGTTTTTGTCAGATTACTTTTGGCTTGCCCTCGGGTCATGTCTATTTATTGGACATACATGTTTCTCTGGATCAGAAAGTGTATTAGTGATCATCCAGATCGTTTTAAATACCAAACCTAGACAAAGAATATCTTTTACCCTTTTAAACCAGTTTACTGATTAAATCTTTAAGTTTTAATACGTTTTCCCAATTTAAGCTTTTACCTTTATAAGTTCACACCTTGATCTTATAATCTTGTCCGACCTTTGGTAACCCCTATAACTTTAGCTAGAAGATTTGTGGGTACTATACACAAATGTTCCACTTACAAATAATTGTCCCCACGTCATCTAATTTAAAACATGTTTTCACGTGTCTTTCTTTGTTTAGGATTCGTGTAATAAACGACCGAATTGAAATAAGCAAACATGTCTGTTTACTCCCCCGGTGACAGAATCCAAGCGAGTTTATAATAGGTTACCTACAATTTTTCATAAAGCAAACATGAAATATGGCGGTCGGGAAAATAAATTGGTGTTTATTTTTAGGAGTAAAATTAGAAGACGATAACACTTTTCCTTTTAAACAATGATTGTTTGTTTTTAAAAGAAATTTTATTTTGTGTGCTTGACATTGTGTGATAAAACCATTAGCAAACCATCCGACCAGATGTAATAACAAAATGTAACGAATTATTAAGTTCTAATAAAATTATCTCATATTCGTTTTCCATTCAAGAATTATTTATTACTGTGTAAAGATGTTCTGAAAAAGGAAGTTAGTAATTCATAGAACTACGGGGCTTCTGAATCTATCGATGCTTAAGTTACGTTGAAGTAGTCAGTAGCTCATTACGTCTTCTAGTCCTCCTAGCTAGAATCAATACGAGGGTAACCCTTATTTAATCTTTACCAGACAATCTTGTTCAGTGGTGAAGATTTTATGGAATATATACTAAGGTATAATTGTGAAGTTCTCAGCTTTTTTCAATTCAAGGAAATATAGGCCAAATCAATCTGAAACTGAGAATTTCTTTCGGTGTCTATGTTAAGCAACGCTGGATTTATGAAAGTTACATGAGAAAGCTGCCGCTATTGTACATAAAATATGGTTCAGAATTGTTTGGTGGCGGAAAATATTGGGTGTCGATGTCAGATCAGACATATTGGGGCGTGCGTTACGACCACAGTATTTAGAAAAATAGATCGCTTATGAATTATTCAAATATTACTTCCGGCGGCATCTAGGGTCCACCGTAAATGTAAATTGATATCCCTTGTCGAAACCTTGTTTGGATAAAAAAACGCGATAAAGGCTTAAAGAAAGACCGAAGAAGTGGTTGATAATCTACACAAAATACGCTTTGTTACAGAGAAAAGCAACGAGAGAGACAGTACAGCGTTAATTCGAAAAAAAATCTACTCCTATAAAATCTCTTGACATAGCAACAAATAAAAAGGAAGCTAATTAGCGTAATTACCGCAGCTCTGTCATAACACATGCTGATTACAATTCACGGATCCAAAGGAATGTTAACAAAGAAGAGATATGATTATTTCATTTGCGAGGAACTTATTCCGGTAATTTATGAGGCAGATGTTGCATTGTTTGCGTTGTAGAATGTAAGCTTGTTTTGTTCTATTTTTCAGCTCAAAAAGGTTGTACCTTTATACCATCATAATGTATACTCGGTTTGTATTTCATAAATTAACAAGACAGTTTTAATATTTTTACCTATTGTTTTTACTGTTTTCTTTTGTACTTGTAACGTACGAGATGATGCCTTTCTACATTCTTAAAGTTCCGAAACATTAAGAGAAATTAAACATTATTCCTGATGTGTATTCATCGTATATTTCCGTCTTTTTCCACTAAGCTGCATAAAATACCTAGTACAGATCGAAAAGTCACTGGAGCGGATGACTTGGCCCATCAGGAGCCCATCAGAGCAAATATTTAATTCTTCGCTTGCGTTACGTTTCCTTTTTGCGATGAAGTTTTCTCTTTTTCCTTTCGATTTTAATTTATTACTAGAAGATTAATGTGCAAAAAATTGTTTTAAATCTTACGTTCAGTTACCGTTTCATCATTATTCTACCGAAGCTATTTGCAAAGGAAAATTAACTGCAGTTCAAAATCGAGTACATCCCATTTTCTTCAAAGCGTATCATTTATTGTTTGTGGATATTGAATGAAAAATTTAACGAATCAACCGCTCCTCTAGAGAGAACTATCGTTTTCCAATACTATAAAATTTGAACAAACTTTGGGCCGCCACGCCTCGCTCATTGAGTTAAATCTTTTGTTCCTTTGTTGGTCGATAGCACATTTCGCTTAACTTAATTTCTTAAGTGCCCTCTATATGGTTTCCAATTTCTTCGCAGATGTTTATTATGATAGAGCTTCAATAGCTATTACCTACTTATTTTCCTCGTGCTTGTTTCTCCTTTGTTATGTTTAGTATCGTACTATATTGCTTTCTATTTTTGCTGTATTTCTAATTAAATGCATTCGAATTGCCAGTTGGTGAAATTCCTATATCAACTTTTCGACTTTCGACTCTTTTAACAGGAAATGCTAATCAAATCAACCTACATTTCGGACGGAATAGGAATTTCAAAAATATCTATTCGTCCAAAAATGTTTTTGAGTTTATATTTATTTAGAGTTATTTCTATGTATACAAAAATAATCATCACGATTTCAGTTCTGGTATTTAAATAAGGATACCTAGACACAGTTTTCATCAAACTCGATGTAGCATCGCGTAATTTTGATGCTTCGTTTATGGTCTACTATCACTGTCATGTCGTTCGTATGTGCACTTATGAGATTGATTTTTATCTTGTATGTCAATAATGACTTGAGTATCCTCACAATATTCTTATCTAGAACTACATTCCAGTTTCACTAGCGTTCGTATATCATATAGTAAAATTGCATCATCACTATCGTCCATCTTTGAGATTTCCGGGTAGCACGGTGAATGCTTGATATCCCAAGCATGCATATTTTAAATAACTCGATCGTCTCCGGCATGAACTATTCTAGATGGATGGTAGTTATATTTCCTAGTAAGATGTGAATATTGTTGGTATTCAGATAAATTACTATGACTTGCATTAACTACAAGAAACCTGGGCGCCGGAAACTAAATTAAAGTCTCATGTTATCGGTGAACATTCATCGAACTTTATCTTCCAGTCACCCTTAAAGTCATAAAAAGCTTTCATGGGATACCATCAAAAGCTTCAGACCACATAAATAAAATATATTACAGTATTCATATATTCCATTATATTTATATCAATACTGCATCATTCATAACTTGCCTTGTCCAAGCGCCTTAACAGCTTGCTTTGGTGGTTTATAACCTCAAATATTACAGGTACTAATCTCTTTGACGCTGTCAGCCGATTTTACGAGCTGGCAAATCATATAGCTCCCTGAATGAAATACTTTCAATAATGAAATTCCTCTAGGCGCCCCATTTTGTTAGGCAGCTTGGCTCCGTGCCATTCCGTCAGTTTTGGCCCAGTCTTCCGTTCCCTAGGAAATTAAACTGCAAAAACTAACTTGTCAGGAATATATTGCGTCTGCTACATAGTATCAAGTGCTGAAGCGTCGACGGCATAGCCAAGTGGTTTCCGTAAAAATAAAAGATGGACTAGATCCAAGTTACAGAGATATGATCTTGCATCATTTTTGCTCGTTACCTAGTTTACGAGATTTCTCTAAATTAAGTAACGAGAATTTGCTAACTTTTTTTGCTAGGAATCGTAAAGTTTAAAGTAATAAAATAAAATTTGTAAAACCCAAAGAATTTGGTAATTTTTTGACACTAGGGTGTTAAACTCATTTCAATTGGAAATGTTAAACAATGTTTGGTAGGTAGGTAACCATTTGCCTTTTTTTCCTCTTGTTACATTGGTAAATTGCTACCAGTAGAAGCTTACTTAACCAAAATGTTGTTTAACAAGCAAGGTGAGTACATTATCTACTTTGTAAAATTACCCTGAATAATGTAATTCGGTTCTACAAAATTCGAAGTGTTGCTGCTTTATTGAGGTGGATACTGAGCCAATAATAGCGCAGGTGCGGTTCGTCGAATAGGCTTCCATCGTAATTATTTCCAGAAGTATTTATTTAACATAATGATGATTACCGCAATTCTGTTTTCGTTGAATATTATTGAATGCCACGTAATTCTGTTAGCGAGAACTATTTAATTTTACCACAGAACTGAGAACTCAGCGATATTTCAGTATAAGTTATTACAATTACTATTAGTTTGAAACAAGGATAATATTTTGAATCCGAAGAATTGTTTGCTTTACAGCCCATTATTGGCGTGTTAATGGAAGACCTAACAAAACTAAACTTTATAATTAAATCTAAAGTGAAAGGAAGTTGTTCAGTATTCAATTTAAATAAGTACCTTAGGTGTACCTTGCAGGAAGGCCAACGAAAAGATAAATGAAATCTGTTTAAGATGATAAGACTACAAAGGGTGTATTGAATGAGATGAGGGCTGATAGAGATACTATACGGAAGAAAATGATATGCTGCTTTGACAGATGTATTGGCATAAGGCTGAAGGATGACGGCCCAATGATAACAGCCGCGACTTACAGAGTTGTAGGTCGTAGGTTCTAACCCAGACAGCCGCTTTACTTTGTGTAAATTATTTCATCACCACTGCTCTCAAAAAGGTCGAAGGAAAAGATCGTGAGGAAACCGGCATGTCCCAGAACCAAAAATTCGAAGACATGTGACATCTACCTACCCGCATTGGTGGCTGTCGTTCTTCTGTGTCCCAGCAGTGGGAACATTATAGGTTGATTATGTCACAATAATCTGTCCATAGGTATATTTGTCTTGCGGTATTAAGATATTGTGTCGGTTTTCCGTGACAACAGCTTTGAATGTTCAAACTGACAATGATTGATGTGTCACGAAAGATCTTCGCTAAATAAGAAAATGTCCCCTACTAAACGCATTTGTCTTAATTTCAAGAGTGCTTAGCTCTTTAATTACTGCTAACGTATTGAACGCGAAACAATTTTGTTAAGTGAAACCAACATATTGTAATTAAGTTTTGTTATTATTACTTTATTTACGCACAACGCTGTAATTAGATATTTTATTTTACTTGAATTTATGTTATACGATAAGAATATAAGTTAATTGTTTATTCTAAACGTATTTTTAATCTTTTAAAAGTTATATTAAGAGCACAGACACACAAGACACATGGGACAGAGAGACAGACGGGGACAAACGGGGTACAGACATTTAAGTACAAACACTCGTTAATGTCGATAAAATATTCTTAATCAAATTAAGTTACTTAAGTGTTTTCCCTTAGCTTCTCATTTCTCCATCAGACTCAACTCCAATTTGTTTAATTGGCTTCGCAAAACAAAGTAACGGACCCACTGAAATGAATTTGCACTGGTTTGAAAAAAAAATCAAAAACAAAGCTACCGTAGCAACGGTTCCTGTTGTCGACCAGAATTTGTATGAGCATTTTGTTTTAGTATTCGTGCTGCCTGTCCAACAGAAAAAAAACCTCGAGTTTTATGCGAAACGTTTTGTTTTAACCTACAATAAAATACAAAATACTTTCATTGATATGTACAAACCCTACATATGTGTCGCTTATCAAAAACAACTGCGTGACAGATAATAGTGAAATACACCGATACTTATTATTTTATAAGCCATACATCATGCATATAATCTCGAAATCAGCTGTTATATTCCGTCAATATTTTGCGGTTCTCTCTCCGTATATCTGACGCATTTCAAATTGTCTGTGGGCCAAGTTAAACACGGACCGATTCACATTTTGGCGCGAAGCGATAAAGTCGATAGTTTTGGGTGCAATGCGGCTGCCAGATTGGGAGTGTTCTTTTTTCAATTCACTGCATTCTTCCAGCGAAAATAATGAAAAATTCGTTATTCATAGACAGTTTTGAATTGTTTTTAAGCTTTCTGAACGAAACTTGACGACCCAAGAGTAGAAGCATGCCACAAAGTAGAAAAATAATTTCGAAATTGTCTTTAGAAGCAGAATTAATTTTCATAACATACCCCACAGACCCACTTCATTCACATGAGATAAGGTAGCATGAAATTTTCTGGAAACAAGAAAATCTTTCCATGCATAAAATGCCCATAAAAGACTAAACGTCGCAATGTTATCTAAACAGAAACTCCTTTTGGCTACCGTCGGTTCTATGCATCATACAAAAGTAGCAAAATTCATGAAACGTAAAACAAATCATTTTTTGGACACTGTAATATTGTATCATATGCGACACAGCTACATTTGAGCCAACATCATTCTTGTTTAGAAAGAGATCTTGCGCTCTTGGTGCTTTATTTTTAGTTTCTTGAATTTACAAACTTTCCCGAGGTCATTTTACAAACTGGAAGTAAGACTTAATGGTAAGCTTGAGTTGAATCTTAAAGCCGGGTCCAGGCTTGTGTAATTTGTAATATAATGTATCGTGGAATGCAACCTGAATTCTGCATGTACATGGCACTACGAGCATTACATGTAACGCTCGGGGTGGCGCTCGCGCTGATCTATCAGCTGTCGGTTTTAGCGCGACACAAAAGCTCTTGCAGTCGAACACATACAGGATTCGCGTTGAGTTTGTATGCTGTCCACACTGCGTATTACATTACACATGTCTGGACCCGGCTTTGGGTACATAATATTTAAATTATTTTTCTTACATGCATAGTGGTTTCGCTTCCAACTTTTGTTTTAACTTCTCCCCTTAAAATTATTTAAATTTTATAGAAAGTTGCAGTATCTCTCCTTTGTGTTTCATTATCAGAAGCCTTGAATTATGAAATTGTTTGAACAAAACTGTACCATCGTCTGACCTAACCTTATAATATAGCTTCCATGTAAAGTAGAACAAACTAACGTACACTACAACAAATTCAGTTTCAAACAGTTGACGACACGGTTGGCGCAGTGGCTGAGCGATCGACCGCTGCGCTGCGTGTCGCGGGTTCGATTCCCGCACGGAACAAATATTTGTATAGCCTACAGGTAGTTGTTCCGGGTCTGGCTGTTTGTGTATGTGAGTTTAAATGTTTGTAAATGCACCCACGATACAGGAGTAATTCCTAGTGTGGGGCATCTTAAAAAAAAAAAAACTATAACATTTTTATAAAATAACTTTCTTTTCTAATGTGTATTTTGTATTCCGTTCACGTTACCGTGGTACGCCAAAGCTTACCGTTGAAAGTCGATGTCGATTCGATTACTCGCTTCCCGAATACACGAAAAATCTTGACATATTATATTCACGGCAGCTCTAAGTTCTTCGGAGGTGTTCGTGCGACAAATAGAAATGTGAGGACTCCTTTCATCCGCGGCGTGACACCCCGTCTGAAAGCCGCTTTGACTATAAAATATTTCTTATTGTGCTTACGTTTCACTTTAGTACAAATCTGAGGATGTCAGCCTTTGTGATTTACTCAGTCGAGCGAAAAAGGCAAGTGATGCGATGGTTTATATTATATAACCCAAAGGAAGCTTCATTTTTGATTCTACAATTTGAAAAGAAAAAACAAATACTGGGACAGCGATTGTTCCCTCCCTCCATTTACTGTAGTGTTAGACGGAAAACGTCGTATTTTAATGATAAAGAAACAATTTTGTACATAGTTTGTTGTCGGCAGGTATATCTAAACACGTCTCACAAAGCTTTTGTTATGTTCAAATTATATATTCTATTTTTCTGAGAGAGAAGAATGCTTTACCTTGCAGCAGCCAAATGGGCCGCTGTTATTTTAAACAAATCATTCTTCCGAAGTTCTGCTTCAAATTTGGACGCAGTTCGAAAATTGGCTCCCAACTACGTTTCGGTTGGGGCTTTAATGAAAATAAATGAAGGCATTTTCCCAACAAATCGATGTTCACAAAGCACCCACAAACATTTTGCTCTATTTACGTGGCAACGCAAATAGATTTTGTGACCGGACCCACCAGTTCGTTGAAAGCTCTCTTTCTGATGCTCTTTATTGCTTCCGATGTCACATGGCCGCTCTGGTTTATTCTACGATTGGACAAGGACAAGTACCTACTTCGAAGTAGGACTTGTAGCTAGTCTATTGTTACGTGAGTGTTTGCACATTCTAGGAAAACATCCAACATCAAATTAGCACGTAGCCACAACAAAGATCCTTACGGTTATGCTCTAAAGAGCGCTGCAATTAATCGAATATGCTAATCGCGAACACCAAGGACTTGATTGTATTGTTCGCACATCCTGATCGGAGAAATAATTACATGTGTTTATATGAAAAGTACTGGCATACAAAGCTCTTTGCACGAGATCGACAACAACTTTGTATTTACATTTTGAAATGAAGAGATTCTCGCTCCGTTAGCAAACATTTTATTATAAAACAAAGTGAAACATGGAAGTAAGGCGTTGTTTTCAATTTCTAACTTTACCGACTTGTGGTTCGAGACTAGAATCAGAGATGCATTGATTTATTTTAATTTCACGGTCCGAATACAAAAAGCCGTGTGTAGCGGCGCAACACGAACTCTCGACGTCAGTACCACAAGTTATATGCGCGCCTAGAATATCGTATGAGAATAGAAAGCATGTTACAGCCATTTCAGAACATCTCGGTTGTAATATTTTTGAACATGGAGCTCTAACATTAGGGACATGTTCACAAATAACTCAATTGACTTCAGGCGATTCTGCGATATCAAGTCACATTCAAGTTACGCAACATAGGTTTGTATAAGTTGTGTAATGTTGTCAGGAATTTTCTTATTAATTTTCTTACAATGAGTTGTCAATGTTTTAAATGTCCTTTGCTTCAAATATTTCCATTCTAGTTTAGGCTTTTGACTATCTATATGCTGCGTATATATAATTATCTACTTCATTATAACAAAAGAAAAGAAAACTTCCAGCAATCAAGTATTACGACAAATACGTGTATAAATATAGAAGAAAACCTCTCTCACGAGACCTTCGTACTTGAAGACTCTCCCCAATAACCTTGTCCTTTATTCGTCTTAAAAATACCAAGTCCCTCTCTCTAAACGTTACATCCATAAAATGAAGAAGCTCATGACGCGAATAAAGGTTTTCATAAAGAAAAAGAAACGTACCGATTTCCGGCCACGGTAACTTTTGACAGCTGTTGATATGGGATTGGGAGCTACTGGGCATGACACGCACGGAAATTGGATGATCATAAATATTCAACCCTTCATTTAGTAGTAGATAATAGACGGACATGTGGGTGACGTAGGACATCATGAGGCTCAATATTTAAGTGAAATCGGGGAAAGAATTTCGAATGGTCTATCCTTCGTAAACATTGCGGTTAGAGTGATTTTGCGCCAATTGGAAAGGGTTCTATTGTGTCTACCCATTCTTTTGCAAATGATTTATTGTTAAATAATTAAAATGAATAAATTATCCAAGAAAAAACACTCAACTAAAAATGTTGTTACTTTTTAAATACATCTCTTCCAGTTCATAACAATTACAAGTATATACCGGGAAAGAAATTAATCATTCAAAAGACGTTTCAGCTTCTCGTTAGACTTAAAACTTTTGTTATAAGTAATTCATTCAATTAATAACCGTAATATAACGATACACCTTCATTTGACAGGAATCTATAAAACTAGTTAAAAGTTTGACATTTTAATACTTTTCAGGATTCAATGGGGTAGATTTAACTCTGACAATGCCGTAGAAATAAGTTTTTACCCGTTTTCATTTCGTTCGACCTTTGTATCTTCGGAGGTGTGATGGTTGGTGCTCATGACGATTGTGTCTTTGACGACACGGTGAAAAATAAAATAACTTCATTGTATGATCACTAAAATTAAATATTTTGGAATATTTTACCTTAGTTCTACTCTCTATACATATTCATTACTTCCTTCGGCGTTTAACTGCCTTGTTAGTTTAGTGGTCGCAAGTGCTATACTGTTGAGCATGAGGTCCTGGATGCGATTACCGGGTCGGGCTAACTGTAATTGGTTCTTCCATTAAGTATTTCTGAGTAACAGCCCGAAGTTAGAATTTGTGCCAGTTTAAAGGCAAACGGCAACAGGCTTGCTCCCTATTAAATGGGGCTTAAACATAACAGGTGAAAACAGGGTGTACTACAAGTACACCTTTACCTAACCCTTCGGGGAAAGAGGCATGATGTTATGTTTTGTTATGTATTTCCTTCCGTAGCTACAATGGTCTTCATTAATGTAGTTCCTGATGAAGCTTCACTGGTCTTCATCAAACACAACAATCTTAGAAACTCTACACTCTTCCGGGAAAAATTAATTGTTACGTACACCACATTACAATTAATTGTCGTACGTTAATCTTAGTCTTCCTCAACACTTTTCCTCTCTATTATTTGCAATAATAAATTATTTTTATTTAACCGCTCGTAAACCTTCTCCGGCGATATATTACCGACATTAAACGCGACTTCCGAGTTATTTATCGATCTCGTTCGGCATCGCTTGGCTTAATTAATATTTGTATTAATTTATTATGTTGTTGTTGCAGGTAATGATCAGCTTAGAGAGTTGCAGGTTCAAACCAATTTTGTAAGTACATTACTACTGTATAATTTGAAATCTACGAGAAGGTGAAATTTTATGAAAAATTCTAAGTTAGAAATAAAAACAGTCCCTACGAAGTTCTCCACATACTTATAACCAAACTTCATCATCAGCCTACAGCAGTCCAAATTACCAAACTGAATTTGGCAACTATATGTAAGTATAACCATCCAATTGTTTTGGACTTAAATATAAAGAATCAATAGTGATTTATGTGTTTCGTTATTGTGGATCGTCAGTCCATCGCTCTTTCGGAAACTCCCTTCATTATCTCAGCTTGAGTGTACGACTTTGAAGGCCTCTAGACAACTTGGTCAATAAATCTAGTTTGGCAATTTCATAGAATTATTATTCATTGCGACCTAGTATCATGTAACTTGCTCAAATCGTGGCCGGAACTTTTGTACTTTGGTCTCGTTTAGGTCCAAGTTTGAGCTCAATAGATTCACCCCTGGACCTTTTACAATTAACACGCCCAAGTATAATGACGAACTTTGTTTCATCTTTTGTACTTTACGGGTAGTATTCCGCAAAGTTCCATTTAAAAGCCAACAAAACTAAACATTTAAGAGTTTGTTCCTTTGTTGTGACAGCGTTTGAATGGAATGGAACATTCAATATCCATTCAATGAAATCGGCTCACACTTATTTGTGTATCGAAGGAACGATGGAATTAATGAACCCAAGCTTCATGCCGCCGGCTATGAATGTACTGCAACGACAAAAAAAAATCTTTGCCGTTTTTGTATTTTTTTACAATCAACTCTTTGTGTACTAGAGCATAAATGAATTTTATCCACTGTATTTAATCTATATCGTTTTAAATTAAAATTGTACTTTCAATGCGGTTACCGCTTTCGGATTTGTGGAAAAGAAAATACAGCGGTGAAAGTGATAAAGCGCTTTCAATATTAACCGTTCTGCAGCACCCGCATCTGTGCTTTTCGTTTTGTCTGAGGGATTTTGCAATTTGAATTGTTGATTCTTTTCGCTTTCCAGCTATTTGCTATAATGTTTTATGACTGTTTTAATATTTTGATTCAGTCAGGCGTTTTTTTGCACATTGCACTTCTCCTCATTTTGGGCTATATAGCCGATCTATTTTGTATAAATCTCACCGTGAGAACTCAGGTGAGGTTGAAGTCAGTTGTCAATACTGTCAATCACTAGCATCAGGTGGAATGACAGCTCACTGCACCTAATTTTCACGGTGAGATTTTTACAGAATAGATCGGCTGTTTTTTCCTATAGTAAGGAAAATAGCTTAGGTGCTCGATCGTAATAATTTCCATTTCGAAAGACCTAACTTTGTTGCATGTTTTAAACACGTTGTATCTAAGTGAAAGTTGGGAACAAACGTGATATCATGGAGGCGGAATGTCGAAGCACCCTCGAGGTAGCGACGAACACTCAAATTACATTGTTGCCAACGTGACTTTTAAAGGCCTCGTTATATTAGCAAATTTTTTCCATGCTTGTGGCTTAAAGAAAGGTTTTGAGATGAAACCAACGACGCTGTTAAAATTTTTATTATGATTTCGTGTGGTATTTGGCCGAAATCATTATGTTCAAAATTTATTAGAAGCAAAGCCAGTATTATGAAATACTAGAGCACTTCGCCCGCGACTTCATCCGCGTGGATTTCGTACTTTACCCTTATGATCTTTAACACTCCCTCTGCCCCCTTTATAGTTTTGAAAAGTGAATAAACTTCAACTAAACAGGGTTCTATTTGTAATGAGCTCGATGAAAATGAGTAAAATTTGGAACTACTATCATTCACTAGCTACAATGATCAAAATGAGCGTAAATTTAGTCGCGATTCCTTTCCATTTCTTTGTCTCAACTTTCTTTTAATTTATATACTAAACTAAGTTCGTAGCGCCTTTGTTCTTATCATTTCTTCTAAAGTGATTTAAGAAAGTAAAATTGTGCCGCAAGGTTGCCATTAAGACTCTCAAGGTAACAGCGACTTAGAGAGGAACTGTGACCAAGATTAAGTACCTAGAAACTAGATTTTATATGAAACGGCTTTTATGTTTCACCTTGATCAGAAAGAAGTAGCAGATAAAACTGTTTTTTTTTTTTTTTTTTTTTTCTCTAGAAACGTAACGACACCGCTTTGAGTCCTAATGTTTCGAGAAAATTAACTTATCTACGCGTTTTGTCGTAAGTACTACTTAAATATTGAATTGCGTCTCGCATAAAAGGTTTTCATGTTACAATAAACGTAGATTCACCAAAATATCCCCAAAAATCACCTTCCCTTAAAATATCCCTAAACACCATTTAACCTTACGACTATAAAAGAAAATACCTCACAATGCTTATTATTATTACCATCTAAGAACACTGTCATACCGGTATACATAATATTACACAGGATTACAAGCTTTGCGGGATTACCGTGGAAGTAATTACTTGGACAGTTCGCCCGCTTGGCGTGGACACGGCAGGCGTTTGCAGCTGAAATTAGTTAAAATTAAGGACAGGAGGGGAGCGAAATTTTTCCACCGGGGTTACACGCGCCACGGCGTTGGATGTGACGCTTCTGTTCCGTTTAGTTTTGTGTTCGTTTACGCTTTGTTTGCGTTTTGAAATGTTTTTGTTTAGTCCATTTTTGCCTAAATGTGGGTTTCGGTGAGGAATTTTTACATTTTTCGCTGGTGTATCTACTGTTGCGAAACTCTGAAGTAAGTCTCTATTGTTTTATTCTTTAAGATGACACCCTTCTGCTTGTCTGGCAACGAGATTGATTATCGAACCCTTAAATTAATGAATTCCTGAGGCAGTGTCGATAATTCATTTTGTCCTGTCATTTTTAATATCTCCTTGGTTTTATTAAAATTTTCTCGGTGGTCGTTCATGTCGATATTACTAATTAACTTGAAGTGACGCGTAACACTTCTAACATGTCCAAAGTTCGTCGCGAGCTGGGAGAGATTTGATTAGCCGGACGAAGGCCCCGACAGAATTCGATTAAGTCAGACAGTGCCGGCTAAAGTTTGGACCTTCATATTTCTAAGGAATTCATAAAAACTCGTTTGTAACATTAAGCGTGAAATAAAACAATATTCCTGTTAATTTCGACTTTAACAATGATTTCCTATCTGGGTGAACGTGGAAACTTTGACATTTAGCTCCCAAACTCGGTTTGTACAGCATCGTCAAAAACTTTATGAACAGGTATTAATGGTGCGGCTTTTGCAGTACAACGGATGTTCCCGTATTAAAAGTTTTGATGAAATTACGGAAGTGGTCTGCACACAGTAGTAGCCTGTACCTACCCCTTTCTTTCTGTTTAAATGAACTTTTAGTTCATATTATAATATTCTTTATTGATGCATTAGCATTTTTTGTCATTCTTCCATACTCAAGAGCTACGCTATTGTTGATGCAGCATCTTCATCAGTCTTCTCTATTGATGACCAGCCCTATAAAGCTAATCAAAGATTTCTTCAACATTCTGAAAGCCCAAATGAATTCCATTTATTTCTGATATTAATGCGCGCCCTAAGACAACATTTTAGGCCAGTTTTTCTGAAACCATTCCTTTTCATTGTAATGTATAGTGTGTAGTATAGTGTGTAGTGTGTAGTACCTACCTAGTCAAGGACTTTTGCCTTAGTCCAAGTTAAATGAAATGGAGTTTTCTTTGTTACCGCACTGAAATGAGATTTATTAAAATGTTTTATTACTTGGGTACCTATTAAAGGAATTGCTCGTAAATATTGGTCTCCAAAATGTTACTACAAAGTAAATTAATGTTTCTACCAGTTCAATCTTAGTTTAAATAGTAGAAAATGTCTTTATATTAAAACTACAAAGAACTATAATTGGTTTGAATTGTGAGATTCTTAACTATCCATGATTTGCT
Organism: Apamea epomidion; assembly: GCA_947507525.1. Taxonomy (NCBI): domain Eukaryota; kingdom Metazoa; phylum Arthropoda; class Insecta; order Lepidoptera; family Noctuidae; genus Apamea; species Apamea epomidion. Next base: position 5,652,794 of record OX382238.1, on the reverse strand, counting down.
ATGATTATCAAGAGCATATACTCATAATATTTGAATCCGCCTATCTTACTTGCATATATGCTCACAATCTGCAAATCCATTTTCTTTTAGGGATTTTATAAATCGATTATAGAGATTTATCCCCATCAAAACTTTCTTCTTCGATCAGTTTCGTAGTTAAGCTTTCATTTTCTTTTGATTTAGAGAGTTCTTTTGATATAGAGCATACGCATTTATGTGGAAACGAACTAATTGTGTTTTTTCGTTTATATGCATTAATATTATATTATTATTTCATCTTTATCCTATGGCCTTTGTATCAATCAATCAATGTTGACGCAGCTTGTCTTCTTTGTTCTACATCTCTTTCAGTCAGATCAGTAGTCATCCTCTTCGCCGTACGGCATATTATTTTATGCAATCTATCCATTTTCTTCGTTACTTTTGTCTTCTCCTACTTAATTGGTCTAATAATGATCACACTATATAGCATTAGTCATTGGCCTACTCGTATTTTAGAGTCTATATGTTGTAAAGCACTTTAATTTTTTTACTAAATACTACCTCATTTATTAAGTCTCTTAGCTACTTTGTCTGATCGCATATACCTACACCTACATTATGTTTGCTTATTATAATGAACACTATAAATACCTTTCCAACCTTCGACCTGCTATTCAAATGCCAGTGTTAAGGTCGATCAACAATCTCATTCGTTCTCTCCTGCATCACAATATAAATAGATATCAGTCTTAAACTCAGGAATCAATTAAGGGTTACCTATATCGTCCCCTATATTATATTATATTTCATCGTCCATTTTATGGCCCTTCTTTTACATAAGCACCCTTTAAAATAATGCCATTCAAACTTTTATAACAAACTTCGATATGAACTTTTAACAATAAAATATTGCTTGGAGACAGTGGATACCGTTTTCCTCTTGCGGGATGAAATGGAATGATATTAAATGTACTCTCAATTTCTCATAGTAAGCGTGACGATGACTTTTGCGAAGGACTGCTATTATACGCCAATTTGTGGAGGACAGATAATGATGAACGATTGATACTTATGACACTACCCTGCTGCTTTAACGTAAACATATTGTGGGAACGTACGACTGAAAGCAATTACTAATATCGCTCTCACAGGTCAGGCCAGGCTCAATTCGCTTCACAAATGGATTACACGTCAGAATCCTAAAATTGATCAGCCCAAAAGGCATTCCATTCAATACGGCCTCTGCATGAGCAGAAGCGTAACGTTACGAGTTCATATGGCTTGAATACAACTTCCTTATGTCAAAGGTCACGCATGTCTGAAATGGCTCTGAATATCTCATCTCATCTTTACCGTCGTATACCACCCACACTATTCTCAGATTGAACAGATGACTGTAAAACTAGAAATCACAATACATCATTGCTCTACTTAAATTTCAAAGAAAGGAAAATGGCCTTCTAACCTTTATTGAAGTCGTATTATCTTCACATATTGAGCCGTATTTCTTAAAACATTTATCTTGAAAAGATAGTCCATATTTCTCAACGAAATCGTTTCAACACTCGATAACAGTTTCATACTGGGAATCGATCATTTTCCGATACAGGAACGGCGGCATTAAGATGTTCTAAACCTTTCTATTTTTCAACGACGCCCGTTTCAAATGGTTTATATTTCAAGTAGAAAATACAATTATTCTTCGGTACACTGTGAGGAGAAAATATTTATCTCTGACACCTCATGTTTTACGGGATAGAATAAATCCCTAGAGCAAGAAGACTAGAAGTGGTTTTTAGACTTGAAATACATGACATGTCTAGGAGGGTAAGAGTTCTTGTAAAATGGAGAAATAAAAAGCACAATGTTCTGCCTTGCATAAAAAAACAAAAAAAAACAACCAATCTTCAGTGTCTATAAACATTGTATTATTTTACATCGACAGTGACTTCGTTACGTTAAAGCAAGTGATTCACTGTATCAAATTAACTTAATAGAAGAAAACTTGTAGCTCAAATATATCATAGAATTTGTTATTGAAATGGAACATAATATTAGAGTACCTATCATTATATTTGAAATCTTCTCAATATTTTCACCTCACGAAATATCGCATGCCGATGGGCTATAAAAGCGTTCGGCCGCAACATAAATGGCACTTAGATAAGAGCAAACGACACTTACGCTGCATTTCAACGCTTAATACGTTCCATATCAATTGTTATTGAAAATACTTTTCATTTGATATAGATTTGGAATGCTTTAAATTTGAATTTTTCGAAGGAATTTATTTTTAATATTTTTTTAGGTAAGGCTATGGAGTCTAAAATTATGTCCTAGCTACGTTTCACAATTAGTTTGTATATTCAAATTCATTTATTAAAACTTACACATAGTTTACCAACATACAAGTTAAAACTTGTAGGTATGTTGGTGAACCATTAGAAAACTTAGACTGATTTAACAGCGGGTCCCAACCTAGGCACAGCCTGTATCTTGGTGACCCAAAAATATTCTTCGAATATGAAAATGTTTCATAGAGAAATACGTCACTAAAATGCATCAACCTGCTACCATTCACCTTATAACAGCTTTATATTTCTCTTATTACGAATATTTTATTGCATTGAAAGGGATCTATTCGACCTTCCGATTTACAAATTCACCTAGGCAAACGGTTTCCCGGACCGGTCCGTTTTCTATTGTACCGTGAACATTTTATCTTACTCTGTTCGTAGTAACAAGTTACCTAGTAATTTTAAACATGGTCCTACCTATCTGGGCCTTCCAGAAAATCGTTACAAGGGTATTTTGTACTATGTAATGGTATCGTTCGAATAGATTACAAAAAGGAATGCCTGCATAAAACGTAGAAGACTGTAATGTTGCATACTTAGAGCATAATCAGTCTACAATGTTCCTACTGCTGGGACACAGGCCTCCTGTCTTTAAGAGGGAGTGGGCTGTACCTAATCTACCTCGCGGGCCCATTGCGGGTTGGTAGATGTCACATGTCTTCGAATTTTTGGTTCTAGGACATAACGGTCTCCTTATGATGTTTTATTTCACCGTTTTGAGAGCAGTGGTGATGAAATGTACACAAAGTAAAACGCCTGCCTGGGTTCGAACCCACGACCTACAACTCATAAGCCCGGAGCCGTTACCACTGGGCCATCACTGCAGTACTGAAATGCTGCATATAAAAAATATTTTCTAGGAAAACAGAATAGTTTTGAATAAATTCTCATAAAATATCTACATACCTTCATAAATCTTTTTTCACTTGCATATTCCGAATTTTTGTTCAGCTGCTGGGTTTTAGTTGTACCTACACATTAGTTTTGAATTCTGTAAAATTAATGATTGATGTTAGTTCGGCTTTATGGATGTAAACTTTCGGCCGAAAACTAATTTATTTTGTTCGCAGCGAAATATTAATGGAGTTGGATAGACGTTTATATGTTTGCAATAAAAATAGAGAAACTAGGAGAGTAGGTTATAATTTAACAGACCTTTAGGTCCTTAGCGCAATTCAAAGACCGCCAAGACTTTGTTAATTTTTCATCATCATCATCATCATTTCAGCCGAAAAACGTCCACTGCTGGACATAGGCCTCCCCCAAGCACCGCTACTTCGACCGGTTCTGTGCTTCTCGCATACAGCGGATTCTTGCGACCTTCACGAAGTCATCGGCATACCTCATAGGGAGGCCTTCCAACGCTACGCCTGTCCAGAACCCTTCGGGCCCATCCGCCATATGTTCCGCGAGCAATCTCCTACGGATCACTTCATTTCTGATTCGATCGCGTAGGGAAAGCATAGCCCTTTGTGAGACTCTCAGACTTCTAATGAGGCACATTGTGAGCGACCACTGTTAATTATTAATTAAGTAAAATAATACTATCTAAATAAAAATTATGTAACACTAACGACCCATTTATGTTGGATTACTTTTACGTGTAGATAAATAGGGACAATATTTTATTCCATCACTGGGACACTGTAAACCATTTGTTTTTCTAGAATAATCCTGTTATAAAATATTGCACAGTTCCTGTAGAAAGAAATCGTTCCCGAACCAATAGCTGCTGGTTTCATAAAACAATACGTATTTGTAAAGGCGTTTCTGCTACATGTCATAAGCCCACTGTGCCTAGGTAAAGAATGTCCTCACTGGCCGTGTAAGTTTAACAAAATGGTCTGTATATTGTATACATATTATTCTTTCCACGTAAATCATTGCGTCTATTGAATATCTCGATGTACCCTCCGAACCCCCGATAACTGACGTCATTCACGTATTGTGCCGTCTGTCAAAGGAGTCCCTCGTACGTACGGACAATAATTTAAGAGCGTCCCATTCAATTTCTCCTGCCATTGTCTGTATGTAGGTCAGTTTAGCTAGTTTGATGTGTATTCACTGAAGTGTATTTTGTGGCACTTCTCTGGCTGTCTCCTCTGTTTGAGTTTGGTTTTTGACACCCCTTTGTGCTTTGATGCGGGAATTTGTAATAGAAATGTCTCATTCCCTTAAAGTGACTTAACATCATCTGCTTAGCCCTTTCCCAATTGTTGGAATCGGCTTCCAATCTAAGTGTGTGGATACAGCTGAATACCAGTTTACACGGAGCTACATCTGTCTGACCCCACAATCCAATTACTGGTTAACCTTTTAATAGCCATTGGGGTTACAGAGCGAGTGGATTTTAAGTGAATCAATTTCAATGAAAACTACTTGAGCTGTTTCCCCAATTTGAATTGAGAAAGACTTTGATCATTGTCATGAAGAACTCCTGCTTTTTGTTCGGATAAATTAAAACATGCATTGCCATAAACTTTGTCTTACAAATATATGCCCAGGCAACGTTACAGAACGCCACAGTCGATCACCACGTCCCAATTATATCGTGATCTATTTCCTGGAGAGATAAACCGAGATAGCTAATCGAATGTCTATCACAAATACACTGGATTAACACTTGATGTACTCTGCTTGTGCAACTCAAGCCTGTATTTCATCCCCGTTGACAGGTACGGTTGTAACTATAGACGTTTCCAGAACATTACATACGTTAAAATATACTACAAACGTGGCAGCTCCTCCATCTAATGTACCCCTGTTTCTTGGTAGTGATAAAGTGACTACATTTGTTTAAGAAACATGTGAGGAGCAGGGAAATAAACTACCGACATTATACGTTTTTGTTTGACACCTAAAACCGGTAACGTTCGTTCCGGCCCTTCGTAGTTTTTCCTTTATGAAGTTACGGTGTTTTATAGTGTCCGAACGGGGTAAATGGAAGTGATGTGTTTGTTTCTACGACAGTTTCGTGACACAATGGACTTGTATTTTTTGTGTAGCAAAAGCCAACATCTTCGTCTGTTACTCCAAAGCCAATCATCATATGTCATTTTTTTACGAAAAAAAAATATTCATGATGTGTACCTTCGTTACTTAGAAAAAAAGTAGGTAGGCACATTTTATGCCAGCCCACATAAGCCGGTTTCGTTCCGTGAATTTTTAAACCCATGGAAAAGTTTGGCTTTGCAGTCCCTCTTAACTTTTCCCACCAACTAAATAACACCGCCCTTTGTATACATGACCTAATTAAAGTTTCCTTAAGACTAATTTTCTGTCGAATTATTAAAACTTAACAAAACTTCATAATTAAAATTCCGGAGCTTCTTATGAATCTCTCGTCTTAGAAATCTTTTTAGCGATCTTTCTGTCTGAGCCCTCTTTTCTTAAGAAAACTTGTAAACAGACCTAATTATTTTCGGCTTTTTAAAGGTGCTGAGATAAGGGACACAAAATAATATTATAGGTATTCTGCTTTGGAGAGGTTCGTGATTAAATTGCGGATAATTATTTTCCTTAGTATAAAATTGTTGAGCCCGTGTCGGATTTATCAAAGGCTCTGAAGATAGTGGCTTAAGTCTGGAGGATACTTAAGAAGTTAACGAGCGATCCCATCAGTAGGTATTACTTAGTACGTAGATACGTACCTACTTAGCTATACCATTAAGAATAAGCATGTAGAACAATAATTCAAAAGGATACGTGACTCCAATGCTTCTAATGGGTAATGGGTAGTCTACTAGGGTATCTATTTAATAGATATATAAACACTATCTCATGCACATCAGTAGATTCAAAACAAAGGCTTATCTTCACAACAAGCCTCGCTTAACTTTAAACTATTTCTCGCCATTTGTGGTGGTGGTGATAAGCCAGTAAGATATAATCAGCTGAAATACGGGATTACAATATCATTCTACAGGTAGCCACTTATTTCGCCACTTTCGTGCATCATCAATCTTCATTTATATGCTTACGTTTACCCTTGACCTTTTGGCCACAATTAAAATCAGAATAAGTACCAACTTTTTGTCTTTTGTATGGCGTCAAAATATGCAGTCACAACCAAATCACTCCCATTCAATAATATGAGTTAGTATCTATCTACATAACTGAATAAAACAATTTCTCAAGTCCCTTTCTTTCTTATAAGCTTCATTCGCGCCTCATTGCAATGTTCCAAGTCATAAATCTCCGACATAGCGCTATTAGTCACGTCATATTCTGATGTTGCCGAAAGCCCCTCCCTTCGCCAAACAAATGAGGCGTTTAGGAAGATAGAATATCTAGAAGTGATAGGTCTAAGTAACCGTGAAACGAAGGCTCCTTTAAGAAACTAGGTTCCCTGATTTTGTTATGTAAAATCGGTCTTTGAATATTGAAGTAGATAGTTGTAGAGAATAACTTTTTAGAATAAACTTAAGCTTGGTAGTGTCTGTCGTCTGCATTGAAAAAAAGACGAACGGTGCACTTAGTACAGCTTGTAAAAGTGCTAGTCGAGTTAAAAAAAACATTTGTTTTCGTTCAACCCAAAAGCTGTAAAAACTACCATCGCATTGGTTAAGAAAAGTTGGCCATTGGGGACACTAAATCTCTTAGTTTATACAGGTCGAAACTCCTTGCAAGTGGAGCTTTACTCACAGGACAGCGAAAAAAGGTATTATTTGGAATAATGTTTCTAAGACGCGCAAATTCAATATAAAACTTTTATAAAACTTTATCACACACATAAATGCTAAGCTGTATGCCCTTCATCTAGTCTACATAGTTTCAAAGTTACGACGAACCTAGAATGATAAAACAACTGTTTTCTCTCTAGGGAAAGATTCGCCCATTTACATTTTACAAAGAACGGGAGGGATTGTAATTGATAGCCCTGAAAATCAGCGATTAAGGCCTCGGTTTAAATTCATTTTCAGCGGAAAGCTAGGTGGATTTCACCGAACGCACGCGATTTCCCTTTGGGGAGGCTTTACAACGCGACTTTTTAACAACGTACAGTAACGTTTTAACTCTAAAGTGTGCCTGCTGCGTGGCAAGATTATTTCAAGTGCCGGATCTTTTCCTTTAATTTTGTGCACTAAACTAACTTTCAATTGATGTTATTGTAAAATATTATTACAATAAATCTATATATATAATAATAATAAAGCGTTGTTTGAACGCGCTAGTCTTTGGAACGACCAGTCGGATTTGATAAAATATTTTTGCATTTGATAGCCCAATTCTTGAGAAATTGGCTATGTAAAATGACGCTAGGACTCTTAGGAGCTGAGCAAAAAGAAAAAAAGTCAGCGAACGCTAAGTGAAAACGAAGTAAAAGTGCGGGCAGACGATGCAATGCGATGGCGTAGGTCGGGGTAGCAAGAAATTTCACGCGGACGAAGTCGCAGGCAGAAGCTAGTATTACAATAACTACTTTCTATTTATTCGGTTTTTAACTAAGACCACTACTTTTCGGCCTTACATTCGACCTTGGCCAAAAAAGCAAGCAGTTATGGTGTCAAATACTGCCTCCTTACAAATCTGACCTAAAGTTGTCAAAAAATAAAAGGCCCGTTTTGTCATTGACAGTTCTAGTAGTTAATAAAGATCAAATTCGCAAAACACGCATTCGTTTGTATGAAACTGACAGGTGTCAAGAACGCATTCTCAAATGTCAAAACGGGCCTTTTATTGTTTGACAACTTTAATTCTTAAGATTTTTCATAGTGAATTCTATGAAAAAAGTACAGAAGTATAAGCTAGTGACATATTATGTAGGTAAATGTGTAAGCAGGATTAGAATTATATTAGCTTACTAACTGCCCAACAATTGCTACAGTAATCAGGCCATTATCTTCCAAATAATCCATACAAAAGTGCTCACTAACAACAACAAAAAATAATACGATTCTGTTACTTTTTCTTTTCATGGCCAAAGTATATACATCTGTTTCATTCCCAATTCTATCTCTAACACAGACAATTATGTACCGCAATCGGAACAAACAACTAAGTTACAATCGAACTTAAACAGATCACTCAGAAACTTGTAACGCGAAAACTTTTATCGTGTAGATAGTGTCTGTGTATAATGCCGATAAATTAATGCTATCTTGTAGATGTTGTGTAGTGGCCTGACCACAGTCAGTTTCACACAGCTGTTGTGTGTTGCCAGTATTGAAAACTATTTACCTTGAGCGGGTAATTTTCTTCTGGACAAATAGGGGACCAAAATGTCAACCAACTTTTCGAGAAATACAACTTTGTACTATTTGTAGGTGAAAAAAAAAACGTGTGCGGATGGACGAACTTCCTTATGCGATACTCGCACGCACACACATACTCGTACATAAAAGAAAGAGACAGTGTGAGAGAGAAAGTGGCACGGAGGGGGTAAAACGCTTTTTCCTAACATGACGATTTCTACCAGTCAACTCCTACCAAAAGCCGCATTAAGGAATTTCGTTCCAAAACCAAAAAAACTCCTTACCTTTGTGCATGTATGCCTCTAGCACATTCCACTTAGCAATCACTTCAGCACGCTTTAAAACCCGAAATAGCAACCTACGTTTTCCTGTTTGAAGTCACGAACAGGTTTCCGCACAAAAAATGCTATCAAAAATTACGTTTCATAAAGGAACATGAGTGCTACTTAGCTTTCGTCACTAATTACCTACCCACACAACAGTTGTCCTCGAGCTTTAACTTTTGCTAATTAAACGACATAACATGTTGTTTAAAAGGGTTCGCTGTCTACTTTTTTTATTCCCTAAAGCTCTGGTCTCGTAAGTGGTGAACGGCCACACAATAAAGGCTATCCATATAAAGTGCGTTTTTTGACACTTTACTGTCAAATACAGCTGAAAATGACAGATTTCATGACGGTCGTTATAATATGATACTATAACCATACTGCTCGTTATGTTCCCACAATCCAGGCGATCTGCTGAACGTCCTGATTACTCAGGAGCCGGAAGTAGACATATTCATGTATAGCAGTAAATCTATGTTTAATGTTTGAATGAAGTTTTTTAGTTAAATTTGATGTTGTTGGCTTGCTGCGCTTTGGTGTTTACTGTAAGTACAGCAAGCAATTGTTATATAAATAAACTAGCGGCCCGTCCCGGCTTCGCACGGGTGAACATGAGATTTTTTTAAATATTTTTACAATAAATATAGCCTATGTCACTCAGGGTGAATGTAGCTTTCCAATGGTGAAAGAATTTTTGAAATCAGCGCAGTTGTTTTTGAGTTTATTCATTACAAACATACACACAAAAATACAAATCTTTCCTCTTTATATGATGATCAGCGCTCTCTTAGAAAACCGTCACTTTACTCTTATTAGTAACACATTATTTTAGATAATCTCTGCATTGTCATGATGAGTCGTCAAACTTTTAATAAAAATATAAACCATTTCAATAAATACCTATTTCTACGTTGGCAACACCAAGAGACTACTGCCTGAAACAAACTGCACGATTGGTTTACGATTGTAATGGAATCCCTTGACCTTTATATTTAGTGGCCTTTGGTACTAAGAGCCCTTAACTATATTTGAACAACGGGATAAAGGTCGCCACTAGACGTAGCCGTTAGGATACTCAAAATGTACTCATTTTCGGAACCCTTTGTATTATCAGAGATAATAGGACCTACATCTTACGAAAAATGTACGATAACGTCTGCTGCTGGGTCTAGCCTATAAACTTCTACAACGAATGATCTGAAGACGACGTTGGGGTAATCACTACCATTCGTAGGCTGACGGTTACTAGCAGTTTCATGCTATTAGTACATACTCGTAGTGTGTCATAGAGCTTAGTCAGTGTAACGTCATCATGTTTATCCAAAAAGAAAGAAAAAATATCGAGAGCGAGATCGAATTGGAATTTCAAATTCCAATTCGATTGTCTTAGTATTTAATAATGTTGATACCATTTCGAAATCGCCTGAATGTTTAGCATTTTTGTAAAACACTAAAACATTAAAGTAAATATCGTACAAAAATCGGTGTACGATACATTTATTTACTTTGCTCCAGTCGAAGTATTATTTCCGTATCTTGTTGAATTATGGCTGCGTATACGTAGTAGTGTTCATGAGTCAATAATACATATCATAACATAACATCAGGTCTGTAATCCCCGTGGGGCTAGGCAGAGGTGCACCTATAGTAGTAGGGGGCGAGCCTATTGCCAGACTCCGAGCTGCTGCTGAGAAATTCCAGATAGAAGAACCCAGAACCCAGGAGCTCAGCATGCTCATCAATTGCGTTTGCGACCACAAGATCAACAAGGGAGACAATAATATGAAACAGAAAGAATGGCACGAATGTATTTGTGTTCAGATCGTGCAATGAAAACCCCAATCATTATCAGGGACATGACATCTTTTATCATAGATATTGTATATCACGGATTTTCCCAATATATTTTCCGTTCTTTCCCACAATTTATGTACGACCTTGGTGGATTTAATTCGATATGTTGAACTTTTTGGCAGAGGTGCCAAATGTGGGTGACCCGCAACTTGATAATAAATATCGGACATCACACAACGTGTATTCGAGTGTTCCGTAGCTGTTGTACTTCCGTCACAGTTCAGAAGAAAAACAAACAATAAAAAGCCTTCTTATTACCTTTATTGCCAACATAATTTTCCGCTAACTCACCCCATCTGTGAGGCGCCAAATTGAGACAAAGTTGACGTGCCAAGCTAGCAATGTTAGTTACTTTTGCGCTTTCGATAAATGCTGAAAATTGGTTTTTGACTTCCACAATTTGTGATGTTACAAGTTAGGCGTAATTATTTTAGTTGTTCAGTCAACCAAACAGATTTCTATACATACAGGACTATTTTATTATTGACACAAATACAAAGCTATTTCCACGAAGCTGTCACATACGGCCTTGATTGTTATGTGACCTCAATAAACAACTCATCTCAGTTCAGTATCTAAGCAGAGGCCTGTCCCGACAAATAATAAATTGAAAAACTTCGCACTGACTTTTACGAGTAGGCACGCCAACACCACTAGTGTAAGATTTGTAGAATTCATTGAATCGTCAAGTTGGTGAAACTTCGTTATGACCGCACCCGCACCTTTTAGAATATTTAAACGTGTTAGGAAATCTGTTTACGGTCAGTTGAAACCAGAGCGGCCTAAAGGTTCCAAGGTCACATTAAAAATTAAGTTGATGTCGGACTTCTAGCACCAACCTCGATCTTCTGAAATTCTTATTTTCCATCCCAATGCCCATACTGGCACTGGCCCAGCAAAAATCTTTAAAAATTCAATCTGAGGGTTAGGTAACGACGAGGCGTTAAATTCGTTCGAGCCTTTCAATGAAATTAAAATGTACGAGCTACGAACATATCATTTATCACAAAATGCATTATAAATTGGCAAACTAAATGGCATGCCTTCCAGAACAAAGTTTCAATGTAAAACTAGCATTAATCTATTATGCAAGTAGTTAGTTTTTACAATCTACAAAATTAGCATAGTTTCAGAACATCCGAAACTTCCTCACTTGCCTCATCAATTACATGGGTTGGACAGAAGCAGTTTGCGGCCTGCCAGTTTCTTTGTTTCTGTCAACTATACCTTGTGTTATTTCACCGCCCCTTTTATAGTATTTATGGGCAATATGTCACGGGACGTTCGCCACAGTGGATTACCTACCCACACTGAAGTGGACCATTTGCTTAATGCTCAAGTCTTTACCTTTTCAACGCTAAAGTCATATCAATTTCAACAAATCCGTGTTGTTTTGCTACCATGGGTATATAAAAGGATATTACATTGACCCATTTTCATAAGCTTCATAACGCTTATTTCATGCTATATGTTTAGGATTTAAGAGTACGGAATATTCTTCTTGTATTTTTTGATATGGTCGTTTCTTTTTTTAATGTTTTTTGTTTCTTTTTAATAGTATGCAAACTTCTACGACTATTAAAAAGGATAATATAACAAAGAATTCAGGGTCTAATCCCCAGTTGCCTTGCAATATTTACTTGGTTTATTTTTGCATCACCCTCAACCCTTGTAAAGTTAGACCATAAAAAGCACCTTTTGCAGAAAAACGTGGAACGATTAAAACATTAATAGCTTTTCACCCAAACTTCGTAATTCTACTAACGTTATCAAAAATTTAAGTCCAAAGTTTAGGAGCTGTAGGTAATAAGGTTGAAATTAGGTCTCCATGTGTGAACGTGTTCTCTTGATTGAATCCAAGATCGACGGGCGAATGGAGCAAGTCTCAACAACTCGTCGATGGGTAGAAATTGCGGGTACGTGATCGAGAGCCTGTTCCCTTACTAGAAGACTCGATGGTGCAATTTGGAACGAATCGAGAGCGATTTTGCCACGCTTCATTCTAGTCAACTTTACATTTTTATTTACCTTCGGGAAATAACAGTGTACTGAAATGTCAATCCCGACCTGTAAGGTGTGACCCAATTTAGATTTGGATCTCTAGTGAACCGTAGTTAAACTTGATGTGTGGTTATTTGAGGATAGTTATGGTTTTGGAGAGTAGGAGAAAATCTGTTAAACCGTTTTATTGCAGTACTTTATGATTCGACTTGCCCGAACTTCAGAAATATGTTTGGTAGTAAAAACTAAGGAAAACTAAGCCTATTATACACATTGTAGACAATCCTGGTTTTTAATATGCCATTTTGTGGATATAGCTGGCGTTCTTTGTCTTATCACACAAGGCCTGTCTCTAATAAATTGCCTAAATAAACTAACTTTAAGATAATGTTTTCAAATTAACCCCTACTACAGCCACAAACGACTCTTGAAAGGTCCTCGTGCCACGATGTCGTTTCACCCTTTCAAGGATAAACATTAGAACTTCTCAGTAATCTAAGATAAGACGTGAATATTTATGAATGTTATTTTACTTGGTGGGTACAGACAAAAGAAACTTGGAGATAGTTAAAGCTTAATTAATTAAAATTGTTGGGTTGGTCTCAACTTCAAGTAATTAACCTGTTTATTTTTTTTTATTATATCACTAAACTTTAAAAGTCTACAAAATTATTAAAATTGTAGATAAAAATAACGTAACAGAGAAATTGCATATATGTATGAGTTACAATATTATAGACGTGTCACTACAATTTATATATTTGTAAGGTTATTCCGTTAAAACTGCGAGGCTTAAGTTTTGTGGTACACGCACTTTTAAGATTTAAAATAATTGTAATTTGTAAATTATAGGTAATTGTAAAGTTTTGTGGTATTGGGCCCCGGCCCTCGATGTTTTATTTATTCCGCCAGCATTAAAATTATTAGGTAGTGCTGCTAAATTATAGGACGCCATATTACTATCATACCGTATAATAGTAAGTTTTTTAAAAATTTGGTCCATCGCACAACAAATTGCTACCACTTCAATTTGTATCGATACATATTTCTAACAGCTGACTGATAACACTTGATCTATTACAATAGCGAAGTACCTCCATCCATCATTCCGTCGAAAATGCCTTTTGTTTAGCATAGAATGTCCACGGAGAAATAAGGCGAGTCCTTCTTTTTTTTTTTGCAGGATAAGGAATAGGACTCCTTGAGATAAAATAGTCATTAATCTTTTTCTCTTCTTTTAAAACGCGTTGGTACTCGTAATTGCCTCTCGGATATAGTTGAAGAATACAAACCGATTCTTCTGTTTACTCTCTGGATATCCAAAATAATCAACAAACTTTTAACCAATTTTAACTTTGACAGATTAATGTGTTGGTAATATATACGTGTCGTTCGGTAAAATGGATAACTGCAAATTACACGATACAGTCATAAGTAAATTGGGCCAATATTTTGTAATTACGGTGCCATTTGTCATATCGTTAAATTGCCTTTTATTTTCACTTTACTCAAGGGTCAGAGACATTAATAATCTGCAATGGTTTTTAAAGTCTCGATGGTTTCCGTCAATTTAGTCATCATAATCATTCTCCTACACCTACCCAAATTTATTTAGAGTCGGCGTAGCATGTATTTTTTATTCCATACTTCTCTATAAGTCGTCATCGCGGTCTCGGTCATTCCTTCAATTTGATATTACACCCAATTGAGAAAGCTTGGTATGCTTAAAAAACCGTCAGCACAGAAATATATTCCGATTATGAAAATCCGAAATCCGTTTCCAATAACGTTACGGCGCTGATACAAAAGAGTGCACTTCAAGTATTACAGACAGCCATTGTGGCGTTGTGTTTTCAGCTTGTATTTGTTGTGGCATCGTGCACAGAGGAACAAATGATGAAGCCTGCATTGTGCTCCTTGTATGAGAGGCAATCTGCACTAAACATTACCCAGAACATAGATGCGAGCGTGATCAGACCATCAGTGATAGCGTTTCAATGAACTTAAAAGGAGAGTGATTAAAAATATATAAAAGATTCTTGGTTGCATTATTATTTTTCTAGTTTATTTCTATTGTGTGTTAGATAATAGCTGTGCTCGCGACTCTGTTTTCATCTATTGTCTTCCTGGAATATTAATTTGATGTGTACAGTCACGAGCACCAATATGTCAACACTTGGTAACTTTCAATTGCAAGTTTTTCGTAACAACATAAAATTTCATTAAAAAATAAAGGAGTAAATCGCTTTTGAATAAAGCCGAGTGTATACATACTTTTGCTCGTGACTGTACCGGGATACATCGTGACTTTATATACGTGGACAGAATGAATTACTAGGAAATGTGCATTCAAAACGGTGAAGAAAAATATCGTGAGGAAACCGGCACGATCTAGAACCAAAAATTCGAAGACATGTGACATCTACCAATCCTCACTGGGCCCGCGTGATGGATTACGGCCCACTCCCTCTCACAGAGAGCAGGCTTGTGTCCCAGCAGTGGGAACATTATAGGATTATGTGCATTTAAGCCTGCCAGCATTTAGGCAAGTCTCGGAAAAAACCGACCACAAACAAAATTATACATAAATTTAATGGGCGGCATCAGTGAACTTTTCTTGCTCTATTTTTCTTTCTTGCGAGATGAAATGCATAATAGAAAAATATGTGATCTTGGTGTTATTGTTTACTAATTGGCATAATGTTAAAGCTGATACATAAATTTTGATATGTGAGTGTATGTTTTGTGTGTGTTTTGTTGTGTGTATCTCTGTCAGCACAAATGTTCACTGTCGCAAATTCAAATTTACGTGTACTCCACACAATTGTCTCGTCCACTTAAAATTATACGCTTGGAGGTGCAAGCAGAGCGCTAGGACGACCGTACATTAATGAGGACATGCAAACGTGTGCAAATGTCCGGAATATGTCCATAGTCCATACACTTAGTTACGTACAATATTTGAACATGAAACTTGAGCGTTAAATAAGATAATGTTCCCGAGAATGATGCTCATATTACATTATACAGGGTGAAAGGGACGACACACAAACTGAAACCATGAATTTAGCACATGATTCTAAATCCATCGTAACTAACTAGCGGTGAAATTTTTCGTGCGGTTTCATGGAAACGTGCCTTTTTTCTTAATATCCTTCGAAAAATTTCACCGTTAGTTAGTTACCATGGATTCAAACTGAATCCATGGTAACAGGTTGTTCGTCGATGTTCCTGCCAGCCTGTATACATTGACGTGTTAATATCGGGTTACCTTTTTCTCTTTTGTTGGAATCTGCTTTATCATCTTGTATTTACACAATCGAAAACCTACGAAACAAGTCTTTTAAAAAGAAATCAGCAACATAATACAATATATAGACAATATATGTACAATGTATAGCTTCTTTGAAAATTTCATTAGTATTTTGTTTAGCAGTTGATAAACGACGTTATGGAACATTTGTGTTAGGTATACGGTAAAAGTTTTAAATATGTTTTGTGGTGTCATTTGCATGATGGTATGGGACGCTTAAATAAATAAAAAATAATAAATTTTTATTTTATTTTTTATTTCATTTTATTTTACTATGGGACGCTTAACGACCTAGTTTCATCTGCTAACGCTTTTTGATTTGCCATGGAACTGAACTACACAGCACATTGCGCATGGAATTGCATACATATTTAATATTCATGCATGTACCGACGAATCGAAAGAAGAAGAAAATTATTTAAATCATGTATCTAATAAAATGTCTTTATAGAGTCTGAATCGATTTTACATGCCCTTCCAACTGACAAACTGAACTTCATAATTGTCAGTTAAGATGAATTGATACATAATGAAAAATCCTTAATACAGATTTATGAAGCAACCCTAATCTTCCAAACATCAAAGCCTTATTGAAAAAAAAACCTTCATTACAGTCACTATTGGAACGATCCCTCATTTTTCAAAAAGCTATTTCTTCGTCCAATCGTCTTTACTTACGGGGATCAGCGGGGTTCCTGAGATCAATAGATAAGTATGTAAGTAATAAAGGAGGGAATGAGGAAGGCGTATTTACCATACTTATACCTATCGAATATACATTTCTTACAAAAACGCAGTCAATTTACCTCATAGGGGCGGACTTGTTTGAGGAACAAAGTACGGAGTTTCTCTTGGTGTTCGTATTTTATTGGTTTCTGATATGTTCCCTTTGCTTCTTGGAAATTAATAGCGTTCCGTTTGAATGGGCTATGATTTTGAATAATAACCACAAGACCGAATGTTGATAACATACCTATCTGTACCGTACCGTATTATAGGTACACTGTGCCGTACCGTACTGTAGGTACACTGTACTGTAGGTACACTTGGGCACGTGTCGAGAGCTCATAATAAACCACTTCGTCCAAGTTTAAAGTTAGTAGTGCAGTCTCCGAAAATGCACGACAGAAGCGTGCATAATCCTGCAAGATTTTGAGCTTGGCGATTACAGAGACCACTTATAAGCATAAACTTTAAATTCAGGGAGACATCGTGCAATATAAACACGAGTTAAAACGCCAAGAAATAAAACATTTTTTATGTTAACACGTCCCATTTTCAGTTGCAACAAGCAAGCTTTTGGCACAAAACGAGATCGCGATTCTTTTAAGGCAACATAAGGCATAACTTCTCACGTCCATATGATTGCATCATCTACTTGGGAACATGTTTTTCTCCCTAACGATGTTTATTCAGCATTCTTTTAGATAGGAAAGGTACTTACTTAAAGATTCTTGTTAGAAGATTGTCGAGAAAACATGTGGTGCAAGTTATTTCTTTTCTGATAAAAGTGGAAACTAAATAATATATGAATTGACTGCCACGTTGGTCTAGTGGTCGTAAGCGCTACTGCGAAGCATCAGGTCTTGGGTTCGATTCCGGGTTCGGACAAAGTGTTACTGGATTTTTTCTATCTGCAATTTAGTCCTGAAGTCTCGATATGTGCCCGGTTGATGGCAATAGGCTGGCCTATTACATGGGACTTAAAACATAACTGAGGGAATGAGGGTTTACTATAGGTACCTACACCTCTGCCTAACCGTTCGGAGAAACAAGGCGTGATGTTATCTTTTGTAATTTACATAGTTATGTTCTGTAATTTATACGGTGTACATAATAAAGAGTATTCTATTCTAAATATTACCTATAATAGGCAGATTTGGACCTCTTGTGAATTACCCTTATAAAACAATCGTTAGTGTTTATATTTTTCTTCTTTTTAGGGTTCCGTACCCAAAGGGTAAAAACGGGACCCTATTACTAAGATTTCGCTGTCTGTCCGTCCGTCTGTCTGTCACCAGGCTGTATCTCAAGAACCGCGATAGCTAGACAGTTGAAATTTTCGCAAATTATGTATTTCTGTTGCCGCTATAACAACAAATACTAAAAACAAAATAAAATAAATATTTAAGGGGGGCTCCCATACAACAAACGCGATTTTTTTCCCTTTTTTGCTCGATATTAATAATGGCAACAGGTAGGCATTTGAAATATTCACAAAATACTCAGTTGTATTTTTACTTTAATAATAAATAATAAAATAAATATTTAAGGGGGGCTCTCATACAACAGACGTGATTTTTATAGATAATGGTACGGAACCCTTCGTGCGCGAGTCCGACTCGCACTTGGCAGGTTTTTTAAATAAATATATAGTCAAGCTGATTCTATGTAAATTAGAAAGAAGTATCTTAAAGACGCATACAACGTGACGTATTTTTGTACGCCCAATATTTCAAAATGCATGATTGTATTGATTTATAAGATGTGCTTCTCAATAAGACTGACTTTTATAAAAATAAAAAAAAACTATTAAAGAAAAGTCTAGAATACGCCGGAGTAACTAAACAAAATGAGAACGAAATACATTTTGCTGAAAGCGAAAGCTTTGATCTATAAAGATATTATTAATTCAATTCAAGAAATAATACGGGCGGATTATTTTCTTGGAACTCTTTCCAATATAGCTTCGTAATCTGCCAATTAGAGATCGTATTGGGAACTGGGAACTATATATAGGTATGTATATATAAGGGTATACATAGGCATGGATACCCACCACATTCACTATACCCTCTAGCCCATGTACTGTGCCTGTTCCACTTTTTCATAAACGATACTTAAAGGAGACGTTTAAACGTCAAAAATGTGTGGTTAAACAGTCACTAATCATTACTTAACTTTAAGCAACGTTTATAAATAAACCCCGTAATGTTGACTAGGTAGTAGATACTCCAATTTCACACGTAGCAAGGGATACCAAGATGGTGTTAAATCTAACGAAAACAATAACCTTTTAGAACAGAAAAAAAACATCATAACTTTCTTTTAAATGATGATTAAACCCTATAAACACCTCAACAACGCAATCCTGCCATCTAATTTACATTTCACGATATTAGGCGTCGTCACCCCATATTTTTCTCCAATTTACGTTTCCGGAACCGTTCTAAAAACCCGTTTAAAACAATACCGCCCAAATACAATCAATATACCCTCAATATCCAATACCTAAATAACATCAATTAAAGGCGTGTTAGAATTTATTGGAGTTACTCTGGCTGCTATTAATAACGTCGATCTAGTTGGCCAGACCTTTTGCCGGGGAAAGGGAAACCCAGCGGTCCGGCCTTTGTGTTGTTGCAACTCAGAATTTATTCATTTAGATCGCTGATACGAAGCAACAGTTATCTGATTTGAGGGCTATTAGCTAATTTGGTTCTTGTTCAAGTATCAAATCCCAATTCTACTTAATTGGCCCTTTGTACACCCAGGTTGTTCTTGCCGTGAAAAACAACGGTTTATTCGCCGTGTGTAGATACGTTCGTCAGTGTTGTATGGATCACTATGGAAGCTTGTTGACAGACATGTTTTTTTACGGCGCGGTTTATTCGCTGTACCGTAATGAAACCGTGCCTACATATGGCAAAGAAACCGCGCTTTATTTTACTATTAAAAGTTATTGATAAAGTTCGAGAGCTCTATTGGGAGTATCTACAACGATCGTATTTAAACACATATTATAAGTAAATAATGTTCATACTTTCTTCGTATCCGTACCACTAGGCACTCCAAAATAAGCTTTAATAGACTCGCGTGCGAACCTCGAGTCTCAAGAGGCTTAGTAACAAGACTCTGAAAACGAGGCTATACAATTTAAGTGCGGCCCGCCCAACGGGTCGCGCACGGGTTAACAATAATGCTTACGATTCTGATATTTAATATCGATAAATATAACTCTAGCCTCCACAATTTTCGTGTTCGGGTCTTGAGTTACATGGTCATTAAAACGAAGACTGGACTGTAAAAGTGATCGTTGAATACAGACTTCGGCCATTTTGTACCTGTCAAGTTTAAAAAGGCAAAGAGCTTCAATGCCAAGGGTTAGGACACAAATGTACCTATTATACCTATAAAATTTGAAGTTTATTTAGAAAGTAGCTGTGCCCCGCGGTTCCATCCGCATTTGTCTGTATTCCGAATATTTATTTAAAACGTATTATATGTCCAAACCCAGGTCATCGTCTACCCATGTAGCAAATTTCATCCAAATCCGTTCGGCCGTTTAAGCGTGAGAGCGTAACAAACAAATATACAAAAATTCAAATCTTTTCGCTTTATAATATTAGTTTAGATATATGTATGTAGGTACTTATTCCGAAAACTGGTATGCATAATTTTAACTAGATTAGTATTTGTCTCTAAAGTGTTTTGGCAAAATCCAGTACCTGCCTACTGATAATATCTACCAAGGTATTAACAAACTAATTTATTCTCGTCTTCCCAAAACTAATACTGTTATCAACCTAAACAAGACCACAGAATACTGGCTATTATAGAATCACAAATAGGGTCTGTGCTTTGAAGTTACGCTCCAATCAACCATTCGATATCGTCCACGCTTTGGGCAATACGAACATGTCCGGTGGATATTGCCTCATCTTGCGTTTACATATTTATTGAGAATATGGTAATGGAGTTGCTCTGGAATGGATAGCTATGTGTCTCTATGTACTAGTCCTGGAACTAGTAGGTACCATATAACACACGTGACACAAACGCCTTGTTTCACCGAACGGTTGGGCAGAGTTGTACCTGTAGTACACCCACATTTCGCCAGTTATGTTTAAGGTGGATGCTCCAAGACAGCCCGCGAAATTCAAATTTTCTTACGTTTTTTGTAATTTGCTGGTCAGTACTAAGTTGTACGTTGATTAAAATATGATTCGCAGCCGTAACAAATATGTATTTACAGAATTATAATCATTAGAATCAGTAATACAACTTGTTAAGTTAGTATAATCCTAGGATGTCAAGATTTTATGAAATAGTCATTCAGTAGGATTACTTGATCTTAGAGAGTTGTATTGCTGACTTTAATGATTATAATTCTGTAAATACATATTTGTTACGGTCGCGAATCATATTTTAATCAACGTACAACTTAGTACTGACCAGCAAATTGCAGAAAACGTAAGAAAATTTGAATTTCGCGGGCCCCCTTGGAGCATCCACCTTACGTTCCATGTAATAGAGGCGAGCCTATTCCAATCAACCGGGTACAATTCCAGACTTGAGGCTGCTACTGAGAAATAGGCTATTTTTCTAAAAAAAATCTAATTAGTCCGTCAGTTAGATTATCGAAAAATATTGAACACGTATTTTTTCTTTTGTCAATTATGTAAAAAATGATGAAGATATCGCCCGTTAAAGTTCCGCGTGACGTCACTTGCTTGCGACTCTTTTGCAAGCAAGTGACGTCACGACGCCCCACTCCCAATTTTTGACGCGCTTTATCTTTGTCATTTTTTGTTTGATTGACAAAAGAAAAAATACGTGTCCATTATTTTTCGATAATCTAACTGACGGACTAAATATAACAATTATTTTTTTACCCAGGCAACTACCCTATTCCAGATAGAAAAATTTAATAACACGTGATGCTTATTAGCTCCAAATAGACCCACAGTGCAGCAGTTGTCTTGTGTAAAGTTCCATCCTAATAAACTATCAACGTTTAATCTCCAAACAGAAACTCTACTCATAATCTGCCTAGCGTTTTCCCAACTATGTTGGGGTCGGTTTCCAGTCAAACCGGATGCAGCTGAATACCAGTATTTTACATGAAGCGACTGCTTGTCTGACCTCCACAAACCAGTTACTGGATAGTACGATAACCCTTGATAAGACTGGTTGTCAGACTTATGGGCTTCTGACGACCCGTAGCGACTGTTAAAGATTCACAAATGACAGCCGGGACCAACGGCTTAACGTGCTTTACAAGGCCCTAAGGGGTCTTGGTATGTAAAGATGGTGAAACATTCACGGACTAACCGCGGTAATCATAGCTTAACCTGATCGTTATTAATTGGCCACAAGCCCATAAAACAAAAAAACCCGAAAAACAGAAAATCTACTATTGCTTAAATATTGTAGGTATACCTACAGCCCCCAAAACGCACCTAAGTTTGCCAACCAGCTTCCTGTCACCAAACCAATGAGCCGAAAGAAGTTAACACCTGTTAGGTAAGCCATTGCGCTGTAACTAAACCGATTCAGTTAGGCGTTGCTTCCAAACTTCAAATACTGTACGTAGGTACTGAAAAGGTTTACTCGATCGAACTAGGAAAAACGAAAAAATATATAGAGTAAGTCAATACTATCTTCTTTATTCTCGCTCAAGTATGAAATAAATAAAACAAAACAACCCTTTTCATAAAAGAATTCATTAGTAAATTCCTTCGTATTGTGAAGCGCCAACCTATCGGCGTATTTCAACTTAATGATACAGCAAAATGTTTCAAAGAAAGGAGACCCATTAAAAGAGAGATTTATTTCCGTTAAAACCTTCGAGAAAATTCTTCTGTGTTCTTATAATGAGTACCAGGAAAGCGGGGGCGTCTACGTATAATCGTGAATCGGAAGGCAAAGGAAACTGCCTGAGTCTGCCAATAGTCTTCGTAAATTGTTGCCAAGGCGATTCAAGAAATACTTTTGAATTTATTGAACGAAATGTATTTTGTTAGAAAAAAGAGTGGTGTCATCAATAATGAAATTGTACAAGTAATAAGATATTTTTATTTAAATTTAATTCAAACACGAATTGGATAACGATGGTAATTGAAATAAGAACCTTTTTATAAATCTCGAAAGTCTCAATTCCAATATCAATCTGGGTAATAAAGAAATAGATAAAAAACAAAGTTATAATCTGTTTACAGAACCATCATTCAGCCTATAGCAGGCCACTGCTGGATAGGCCTCTCCTATTGCACGCCATTCAACTCGATTTTCGACAAGAACTAAAAATATATTATTTTCATAATACGATTACAAACATGCTACACCACGGACACTATGGTAGCCATTGATTATACCCCACATTTCGTAGTGCCCTAACATGGACTTGATAGCAGATATTATTATAAGGTATTGAGTATTTTAGAAGAAATCCTCTCAAATGCATGAGGATGTAAACGACTAGATGCCTATATTGTTGGCTAAATCGACCTTTGCTAAAAAGATTTTCCTTGTAACTTCTTGAATTTTTTTTTTTTAAACCTTGCGCCACCCTAGGAATTTCTTGCTTCATAATGCCTATAATCGTTTGACGGTATCCTGAAACCATTAATTTAATACCGTATTTACGTGCATAGTCCCGGGAAGGTAATTTATTATCCTCACATTATTAATTTACGTTCATTAGCTTCCAGAGATTGCCTACACCCCTTCGTATGTAAACCTATTTTATGTTTTCAAATGTAAGAATTTTACATATAAGTAACCGTGTTTGCAGCGATCCCTTTTTGAAAGGACAGAAAATGCTAAATTGAAAAATAAGGGGGGAAATTGCCTTATAATATTATGTAAATCCGTTGACATGAGAAAGTGGCGGTTAAGACGTTGCTTTGATGTTCTTACATAATATTATATTAAATGTTCTACTTTGTATTTTACTCGTCATTTTCTAGTTATCAACATGATTTCTTCAGTAACTAAAACAGTTACAAGGATTGAGGCATTACTTTTCAAACAAAAGGTTAATAAAAAATTCTGCTCTTAAAGCTTTAAGTTAGGGAAAATCATAATAATACATAGTATCGTATCACTACTGCGAGTTTTTGATTGTCTTATTTAACAAGAACATGTTTGTTTTTTGTTTCAGGTAATATGATCCAACAATCCGTGTCATTAGAAAACAGTAAGTAAATCATAGTTTCTTAAACAAAACGTGAAACCTGCTCCCAAAAGGTTCCAACATCGTGTTTCTAAAAAAAATATTCTTATCATACACTTTTACTGTAACGTAGACTAAAAAAATCTGTAGCCAAAATCTGAGTACAACGCCATCTATGAACTTTTCGGTATATCTTTACCCCGCTTAACAGCGCCACCTAGAGGGTTTACTCGCAAACAGCAGTAATGAAACAACAGCGACATCTTTTGGGTGTATTCAAACAGTTGTGTAAGGGTTGTTTACTCCTACCCTGCCTGAAAGGGTAGTTGAGCGAGTATTATTTAGAAGAGTCGTTAGATGGCGCCTGAATGCTCTTGAGCATTTATGATAGCATTATATCTATCGGTGTCTCCAGCAACTTTCGTCGAAGTGTAAGTGAAACTAACAGGTTTTTAATGTAAGTATATTGGGACGTTCCTAGTTCGTATGAGTGAAGCGAGTGTAGAAGCTTCTGGTTATTTATGTAGGTATGTCTAGCAACCATTAACTCTGATTCATATAATTTAACAGACATCTTAAGAATGAATTAGTATTCTTAATAAAACATGTAAAGATATGTTTTAATATAATTCCCAAGTTCAAATTACACAATTACTTATACACCTCATCGAGACTTATCAAGTATTGCGATGCAAAAGCAATATGGGGTTTATGTGTAGTTGTGCCTAACAAAACAGCTGACCTGCCGTTTGCAAACGACAACCCATTTCCACGTCGATGCCAGATACTTTATCCTTACCACGTTTACTAGGTTTGTTTGTACTCATGCTTTTATTTCTTGTCAATGTTACGCATATATCATTCATTGGTTTTGTTGGAGTACAAAGGCTTGCGGACTTAGCTGGTGAATAAAAAATAGGCTTTCTCTGTAGGTACCTATCAAACTCACTTTTGAACCCCTACTTGTTGCAGCTTTTAAATTATAGAAGTTCAAGTACAAACATTATGTGGGATTTTCAAAAAAGAAATGAGAATCTTGTCTCACATAATGTTACAATACTTTACAATTATTCATCCCAACATCCGTGGTCCCATTCTGCGAGATTATAGTAAATTCACAAAACACAACCCTTCACAAGATCTCTACGTGGCAAGAATAAAAATAGTGAAGTAACACCCGCAGACCCAGTCGTAAATAACTTTACTTACTTATGCATCCTTTATTTTCTCCATTTTCGTATGAGATGATACGGACTCCTTGTAAGCCCGATTAGTATATGCCATAATCATAAAATATTTATACGTTGTCATATCGTTACTTAAGAATAATATATTCCTGCATTTTATGATCCAACACGCGTATCTTGATAATGATGTCAAACTGCGTACTGCTGAAGTATATATGAAATCAATAAGAACATCTAGATGAAAAACAAATATTGGTAATATCGAAAGTGAACTCCATTTACCATTTGTTTTTGTTACCCACGTGCCAAGTTTTCTTCTCATTGGTCCTCAAACGTGTAACAAAGTTACCTAAATACCTGCAGACATTTCCTTGAAGGAAACAGAAAACATTATACTGCCGTATTTTCTCCATATTATGACGAAGCCAACGAAAGGAAGGTCGATGCTGGCGCGAGAAACAAAGTTTTATCAAGTGTAAAGAGTTCGTCGAGACACTCTCTGTAATAAGATACGAATTTATGGCAAATTTATATCTTTGTTATGCCGAAAAAATACTTCATCATGGGAGATTTACGCTTGTATCCTTGTTTTATGTCAACGTTTATTTGAACATATTCAGAAAATTACATGTTTGAAGATCTCTACGTGTACTTTGCAGACAATCTCGTCAAGGCAGCTATATTCTCCAGTAACTTATCCTATCTAACTTTGGTAGTAGGTCACATAAAATGTTGGTGAAATACGAATACCAGGTATAATAAAAACCGGTATATATCTCTATAAACCTTGAAGTAAGGGATTAAATGATTGTGATAAAACAGTGAAGAAATCAAAGACAGAATAATTTCAAAAGGCGCATAATCGAAGTCCAATACAGACACTAATTGTGACCCAAGAGCCATTACCAAAGAAGCAAGTCAAAGAAAATATCAGATAGACTCATCATTATTTCACTGATGGAACAAAAGCAATTTACCAAGCCAGCAAATTCGTTGATTACCAATTCTTCTGTTTCAAAAGTAATTTGAATGCAACAAGGCGTCGCGGTAAGACTTCATCAGTAATTCACTTTCTTATTAACTTAGCTTTGAAGTTTTCAAAACTATTTGAGAGTTTAGATTTTAGATTATTGTTTTTCATGTTATCTTTGCAGAATCTATTCGCTCTTCATTACAATTGCAAATTGTCTATCGCTATAGGGATTACTTTCGTAACTTTTTGGATGAGATTCGGTGCTGTAATTAAGCACAAAATAAAAACGGAAGTGTTAAAGCACTCCTCGTAAAACCAACGAAGCAGAATTTGTCAGCGAAAGCACTATAAATTCTTCAGTTTATTACTGTAGTCGGCATTACTCAGCTGAAGTATCACAAGATGCAGTGACGGATTAGCCACGTAGCCAGAGTAGCAAATGCTACGGGCCCCGCGCATCTGTGGGCCCCGCGCATCTGTGGGCCCCGCGCACCAACGCTTTCTGGCCGTATAAAAATATCATGTAGATAGAAGCGTGAAAATATTTTTTCAAATCAATGTAGGTACAATACTTACTACGAAAGAGTTGGTATCAAAATGTTCAACTATAATTTAAAATTTTAGTAACAACCAACGACATTGGTGAATGGCCGCGTAACTTTGCTAGAGATTATTGCATTGCAAAAGGAAGCAGCGAAGTGCAACATATGAATAGTATTTTATGTCTTCAAAGAAAATTTACGAAAAAGAAAATAAGCCACGCATCTGGCAAAAGTTATTTTTCTATATACTTATATAAAAGGAGAAACTGACTGACTGACATATCAACGCACAGCCGAAACTACTGGAACTAGGAACGTGAAATTTTGTACCCGGCTTCCTTTTCTTATGTAGGGAAACACTAGGGTTTTTGGAAATTCGACCTTGAGTTAATAAACTTTAAACTTGGCACAAATACTTGTCTAAGTAAATTATTAAGTTTGGAGTAAAGATGGATTAGGGGGTGTTAAAATTTGTATGGATGAATTTTAACGCGTGGCCCGATTAACTCGAAACTTAGTATTTATATTTAATACCAGAAATAAAGAATAACGTGTATCAGGGTTTTTTAAAAATCACATGAACACATCCCAAACAATTTTTTCAAAATTCCACCCCTGTGGGGGTGCAAAGCAGCGGTAAAATTGTATGAAAAATCTTATTCATTCGGTTAAGAAACTTGGCAATAATACTTGCCTAAGTAAGTTTATTACTATTAGTTTTTCAAAACTACCCTTCAAAGGGGTTTAGGGGTGTTAAAGTTTGTGTGGATGAATTTTAACGCGCGGTCCGATTAATTCGATACCCAGTATTTGGGGTTTTCGAAAATTGAACCCTGACGGGGCAAAAAAGGGTAATTCCATTTTTAAGGGGAGGCTTGATTAACTCAAAAATTGGTATAAATAATCTTTGAGTCAAATTATGGAAACATCCCCATCGAAATTTTAGAATTCTACCCCTGTGGAGGTGAAAAGACAGGATACAGTTAGTATGAAAAATATTAATATTTGCCTCAGTAAATAATAAAGATTTGTTAGGACTTTTAGTTTTTTTAAACCCCTCACAGAGGATTTAGGGGGTGAAAAAGGATTAACTCAAAACGCGGCACACTTATAACAATAAAAAAAATAGTATGTGTTTTAGGGTTTTTCAAAAACCGACTCCTACCTGGGTGGAAAAGGGTAATAAAGTTTAAGGCGTGGATTTTACTGTTTGCTTCCATTCATTCGAAAATGGGTATAAATAATCTTTAAGTCATACAATGGAATCGTACCAAAGGCTTTTCAAAAACGAGCCCTGTCGTGGTGAAAAAGGACGACACAGTTTATTATATAAACAAAAAATTAAAAAAATGTTTATTTCAAATACAATGGGCATTTAGTTACATATATTTGGAGATCACGTTTTAAGCAAGGGATTGCTTGTCTTAGGAGTCTCCGCACTTCCACTTATCATTTTTAATGCAATTGAATTGTAGACAATGTAAACATGCAAGACTAAAAAATTAAATTATAATAAAATGATAAAAAGAAAAGATAAAATAAAATAAAAGGGTATCTTAACATTAAACAAACTGCTCTGCAAATTTATTATTATTATATTTTGACAGCTAAAATCTCTTCCAACAGAAGAGATTTTGAAACAGTCTTCAATTATCGTCAGTGCTTACGCAGATGATTTGGAGGAAAGCCTAGGGGACGAATTAGAGCAGTTCCCTGTATTGCTAAAATTTGATGTGGCTAGTATTATTGACAGCAAGAAGCACTAGGCTCTGGAACCGCAATTAAAGAAGCTCTTGTTAAATAATTCTTTAGAATCTGGTTTTTCAAACGTAGAAATTACCTTCCTGCTCATTTATTTGTTTCCAACTGCAGTGGTGAACGTTCTTTCAACATTAAAACGTGTTAAAAATAAGTTAAGTGACACGACGAGCCAAGAACGTCTTAGTCGCCTCACTTTGATAAATACTGAATAAGATTTGCTCTGAGAGAAGTTGATATACATAACACATACATAATCAGCCTATAATGCTCCCACTGCTGGGACACAAGCCTCCTCTCGGTAATAGGGAGTGGGCCCTAATCCACCACGCGGGCCCAGTGCGGGTTGGTAAATGTTACATTTCTTCGAATTTTTAGTTCTAGGACATGCCGGTTTTCTCACGAAGTCGATATGAATAGTATTATTTCTAAATTTGCCCAAATTAAATACAGGAAAGTTAGTTTGTAACAGTTTTCTTTTATTCAATTCCATAAACTTGATAACTTAAAGCAAACTAAGGGCCCCTTGGTAGAATTTGCTACAGGCCCCGCGCTGGCTTAATCCGGCACTGACAAGATGTGACAACGTGTTTTATAAGCACTTTTAAAAATTCTTTGAGTCTTAGAACTGCTGTATCCCTAACCTCTTAGCATCATCAACACATACTTCATCTATGAATCTTGACACTGGCTTAACTCGTTCCAACATGGTCTGTCGCAGGTTCTTAAGCACGTTCCCAGCTACTACGATCGGTTCACTACTTAAAGAATCGATATCGGTCCCTTGTCCTTCCCTACTCTCTTGAATACTCTCAATGTCTCGAGAAGTCTGCGTCAGGAGATAAACTTTCTTAATTAGTTAGACGGATTTTAATAAGGTCAACCGTTATTGTGGATTTGTTCACAACAGAAAATTGTGTTTGAACAATGCTAGTTCATAAACTAAGACCAGACTCCTTATGTAACGGACTAGTTAGTGTAATTAAGTAAGTTCTTTCGTAACACCAATTCCACCCTATGATAGGCACTCAACTTCACTCCTTACTCGCGATCTCAATAACCCTTTCCTGAACATTCAATTAAATTAACACACATGCACATATATACACTCATACATACTACACACATACACACCATCACGATTACAGACATTAGCCTTTTTTTTTTAATCACCCTTGTTAATGTCATCGCATAAGTTTATATTCAGAGGGCACTGGCTCGTGTAACACAGGTAAACCACCTAGCACAAATGTCAGGGAGTTCACACAATTTATAACCACTTTCTTATGTAATTAAGATTTACTATTCTACTCATGTTTACAATATCTTAAGTTGGTCGGATGACCTGAAACCGAACAAGAAAATTACCGCAGAAAAGTAGTGATTACGTAGCCTAATTTTGTGCCGTTTAAAGTTTTTCCATGTAGTTTCCTTTGAAAAACACAACATTTAAGCAAAGGCGCTTAAAAAAATAAGGTGGAAAAATCCAATCAAACATTATGAAATTTCAAAATGAACCACTTCATCTTAGTTTAGGAATACTTCAGTGGCTTTCGTAATGAGTCCTCTAGTAAACTTCTAGTCTCAAAGTCTATGGTAATCATAATAATTCAGCCACATTGAAAAGTAATGTACACCGTTTATATTAAAACTAGGACCACGACGAAGGTGGTGTGACGATCTGGTAACGTTTGCAAGGCCAACATGGCCAGAGATCGCACAAGACAAGGAGGTTTGGAAGGAAAACGGGGAGGCCTTTGCCCAGCAGTGGGACACAAGGTAGGCTTCAAAAATATATATATACGTATATTAAAACTAAGCTACGTGTTTGTAGGTAAGTAAGTCGTTATACATTATAACACTAGAGGTTCTTATAGACGACACTTTACAATATTATTAGAAAATAATGAGTAGGCAAGAAGAACTCAAGAGCCTTCCAAAGTAACCTTTGATTTGTTACAGAAAATGTTGATTTAACAGAAAGTCAAGATATTCAGTAATTTTGCTCTTAAATTAATTATGTCGCCTC
The DNA here is from genome assembly GCA_947507525.1 of Apamea epomidion. Taxonomy (NCBI): domain Eukaryota; kingdom Metazoa; phylum Arthropoda; class Insecta; order Lepidoptera; family Noctuidae; genus Apamea; species Apamea epomidion. The sequence continues at coordinate 5,622,381 of OX382238.1, read as the reverse complement.
TTGTCTCAGTTGTTCCGTTTTGTTTCTTCAACTCCTGCTTCAAGATTTTGATTTATGTATCATCTTTAAAGGTCATGTCGCCATGGTTGTTAATAGCTTACTTGACTACACGATGTAAGCTTCTAGATGTTGCATGAAATATTTAAGGCACGTGCCGACGAACATGCGTTACGTGACAATAACTTTGTATCGCACATGTTTTATTTAACGTGTAGAACTCGTGCCTATTGTTGGATTTAATTTACAAGTTCTCGCTTCCCGGAATTATTAATAATCGAACTTTGGTTTAAGTGCACAAGCAGAGATGTTATTAAGTCCTGTAGTATTGTCCAACTTGCGGTGACTACTAGAACTAACGACTGAAACTTTAGAAATGGCTGTAAAATTATAGACACTCAGGTTTTCCGTATATTAAATCAAAACTCTCTGGTACCCATTGTGTTCCGCCTTTTGTCTCACGTTCAGCGTTTTAAAGCGATCCTCTTCTGTCTTTTTATATTAGTTTTCTAAGTTGACACAATGAGTTATTACGGTCACTTAATTAATCATTGCCTTTGGGACTTCTTTCTTTTTTAATGTAATTTGCTGGATTATTTATTTCTCAAGAGTCGCCATTGTAGGTATAATTAATAGGTCAAAAAAAACTATGTCTGTTTTGTATTCTATTTGTATCTGCAGCTATAGTTCACGATTACGCCAATATACTAGTGGCAAGTCTAGCAACCGTGCATCGTATGACAAATGATATTGCTTTGTGGGCACGGCTACAGTTGGAATGCAATATTGTTCTGTCTCTCGTTAAGAGTTCCTGACATTTCTGTTGTGTTGGTCTGTAGGTGGTGCTCTGTATAAAAATAAATGTCGCATTTAAGCTCTAAGTTTGGACCTACTGTTACTATTACAATCTTTGGAATTGCTGCTTCTAAGCAATTTCAAATTGTATGAGCATTGTAGCACATTTGTCATTCTTCATTCACAATAAATATTCTGCCATCATTACACGAGTTCCAAAAGATTCAAGCATAAAGAAATAAGCCTAGCAAACAAAATTATTCTTCCATTTTCGTACTTTTCACAAGATGGCTTTAAGACCCATTTTATTATTCTTCATCATAACTAGAAAAGTTTGCCAACCACAAACGAAAATGTCTTGTTATATCTTAATTATACTTAAATTATATTCATGTTCTTTGGAATAACAACTAAACTTAAAGACGACTTCTATTAACGTAACGTCCACAGTTAATTAAAGCGCGCCCCAGGGGAACATACTAGGCCCCAACAACTTTCAAAGTATATATTTCTTAAAGAATTTTACCCACACTTAAAATGTCAAGCGAAAGAAGATAGCAGTGACTACTGAGGTTTTCGATTATAGTTTCGACAGAACTCGTTATTGCAAGGATGTGAAAAATTGTGTGAAAGTTTTCCTACATTGTTTACTTATTCTTCATGGACTTAAACGGCTCCTTAGATATAAAAACAATTTTACTAACTTTTTTAAGTAGATATCATTTTTGTCGCGATGCAGATGCCAGTTAAGTCAATCTTCCGGAAAGAGTAACTCAACAAAGACATAAACAGTCACCGTATTCTTTAACGAATGCGCGACAGCACTCCAGATCCTTGTAACAGATGCAAGACATGTTTCTAAGAAAACCATTCCCGTTGAACCAATTGCAGGTTCGTTCCCGTCGTGCTTGTTTGACGTTAACAGACTGCGAAGATTAAACGTGTCCCGTTTTTCCGATGCAAGAAAACAGTGCCGTGTCGGTGCATGGACGGGAATATTACATAGTGTTGTGAAGGATGATTTTTAACTAGCTACTGTAATTTTGGATCGGGTTGATTATGCTCGCTCATATTACTAGTAGTTAGAAGAGCAGTGGTGGCCTAAGTAGTAACAGCCGCTACTCACGAATTGTAGGTCATTGGTTCAAACCCAGACTGGCGCTTTACTTAACGCAAATCATTTCATCATCACTGCTCTCAAAACGGTGAAGAAAACTGCCATGTCCTGCACCAAGACATGTGACATCTACCAACCTGCACTGGACCCGCGTGGTGGATTACGACCCACTCCCTCTCACAGAGAGGAGGCCTGTGTCCCAGCAGTGGGAACATTATAGGATGATTATGCATATTCTAGTTAGAAGGCAATATTGATTTATTAAAGGCAAACGAAATGATAAAATTGAACTCTTACTGTATCACTAATTAGGTACCTAACGTGGTACAAGTTCTAATTTTGTCTAGTAATTATATTCCTGTTTGTGGTGGTTATATATTAATTTCATTCATGCGGTACAGGTAAAGCGAAGTTATGTATGTTAGCTGAAAGGGACCTGTACTCAGCAGATTAGATGTCAAAGGCAGTTAATGATGATTTTAGCGAATAGACTGACGAGCATTTTGTGTTGACTTCTTAAGAACCTTGCTTACTTCTTTAGTATGTATTTTGCTTTACTAGTTCACCGGATGAGGTAGGTATATTTATTCAGAATGTATTTCACTACGCTACAGGAATGTTAACTTATCGAATCCATTAAGTCATCAATTTTCAGTTCTTTTTTCGTAGTCAAGTGTATTGCTGTGCTCTTCTTATAATAATAATAAATTTATTTTATCTTTACAAGTTCATCTTTTTTTTTTTTCGTTTTCCCTATTCTGTCGCACTGCTGGGCAACAGAATAGGCGTCCTTCCAGGAACTCTTTTCCCGCGCCACCTCGTACCCATTATGTTCATTTTTACGGTATTAATATCTTATGTCTCCAATAACGGGTACAGAAGTTATGTCGTTTTAAAGTTTGTAAGTTTACTCCAAGTTAAGACCAAGTTCACACTGCACTTTACTATACTTAGTAATTTCGCTATCTACTTGTACTTGCACTACTGAAGTCGTATAGAGATTTTATTGGAGACATTTCTCACGTCTTTACTGCATTGTTTTACGGCAACCCCAGGGAGTATCGTCGAAATTATTCACGGAAAATTTATTATTTTATTTTATGAGGGAGTTAACATAAAAACTTTAACTATTATTTTATTTAAAATTTTATTTTTTATGACATAAGCAATCAATCTTTCGGGATGTAAAAACACATACCTACCTAATAGGTCGCATTTTTATTACAGGTAAAGTGTTTTGTAGTATGTCTTAACGAGTTGGTTACTTGTAATATATTTCCATATCCATTGACAATATAACTGATATAGAAACAGAGCATATTCGAACGGCTACAAGCTATGAGCCAAATAGCTTTAAAGGTAATATCTGTGCACTGCGAGGTAGTAAGCCCATAACGTATAAACAATGCAATATCCCATTTCTCCGGCTTAGTGAACACGACATGGTTGGAAAGAAGAATATATCGCATGTATTCACCTTGCAACAATGTAGCATTAGAAGGGCAACTTTAAAACTAAACATACTGTGAAAGACTGCGCAATAGAGTCAATGGAAAAAACCTTCTAAGAATCATATAGGGCACGATTGGCGCAGTGGTTAAGCGATTGACTGCTGCGCTGTGTGTCGCGGGTTCGATTCTCGCACGGAACAAATATTTGTATGGCCTACAAATAGTTGTTCCGGGTCTGCCTGTTTGTGTATGTGAGTTTAAATGTTTGTAAACGCACCCACGACACAGAAGTAATTCCTAGTGTGGGGCAACGTTTTTAAAAACAAAAAAAAAACAAAAAAATGTAAGTTTTTACCACGTCAATCAAAAACAGATAAGTGGAAGAGAAGAGAGTAGGAAGGCCTTTGCCCTACTGTGGCACATCACAGGCTAATAATAACAAATCAGAAAGGTGTGATTAAGGGTGTGGTACAGACCATCAAATCGAATCACTTTGTCCGTGGAACCAACATCGTAATCGCGAAAAAATTATCAGCAGCCCCATAAATTTGAGTCGATTACGAGTAGGTATTGAATATTTGTATGGGATAGTTAATATTTTTCGCGATTACGATGTTGGTCCCATGGAGAAAGATCAGTGTGATGGTCTGTAGCACACGCTTAAATAAATATGACATACACATAAAATATACTTCTTCACGCTATATTTCGAATTCGCTTACAGTTTTTATATCTTGGTCTTCCATTTTATTTTGTAGATTTTTCTATAGTGGAAATTGTGCTCAAGATACGTAGGTACTTTATGATCTATTTTGATAATGATTGATTGAGTATGTGGAGAAAAACACAGAATGTTTTCCTAAACCTTTTACAAATTGTTCGATCACTATTGATGGATAGTTGCGGGAAAGTGCGAATATTTCAGAACGTAATCCGCTTAGACGTGTGATACTTGTGTTGGCAGAAAAATAATGTTAGGTTCTGTAATTAATCTATCGTCTATCTACTTTTTATTAGACACGTATCTTATTTTCTCTCCTTTTTTCTGTATGTTGATGACTATTTTGATATATCTTGTTTAAATATTTTTCGTGAATATTTTTTGTTTACTTTGTTAGCAATAAAATCAGATATCTACAAAGTATAGAAGGTGGCAGGGACATAGACGTGCAAACTGTATCAGTCAATTCAGCACATGACTCTAAACCCCCTAGCGTAGATATTCCTCATGTTTATTAAAAAAAAGTCCGCTGTTTTATAGAAAAGTGCAATACCTACGCGGATTTTTTTTTAATAACCGTCGAAAGCTTCAGCGCAGGGGTTCAGAATCATGTGCTGAATCCATGGTAACAAGCTGCGCGTCTACTTATGCCACACCCTGTATAATCTGACTTCATATCAATTGTCTTTTATTACTCACAATAATAATGAATACAAAACAATAATAACGCGTAACGCGGAAGGTTACGCGTAATTATTGTTTTGTATTCGTTTTATTATTTGTATTCATATTTGCTTTTGGCACTTATTGAAAAACAAACTGCAAAATGGGTCACTCCGACCTGTCACTGCTTCTGCAATATTGCAACTTTTAAACGAAAATTTTCGTTATTGAAGTTTGTAGCTTCGTCAGTTTCACCTTTTTGTAAATGTACTTTACAAAGAGCAAATAAGTAGTAAAATAAGAAAATAAATAAGCAAGTTGTAAAATATTAATAGTCTCGCAGGTTAATTCATAATGTCGATAATTAAATATGAATATAAGATACATGACTGTCTCATAAACTTCTGCGAATCAAGACATTTATATTCAAATTTTATTTATGTTTCAAATTGACGTTTTTTCAATTTAAACAAATATCAACTTTATTTAAATGGTAATTAAGTTGATTTCAGAGTGACTAGCACTATTGAAAAAGTTATAAAAATGTTTGAAGTTGTAGCGTAAACTGAACTTTATTGTGTAGAAATTAAAGTTATTTTTCCATAAACTCATATTTGTTTACATTTTTGGCGAATATGTCGCGAATGCAGATTAGGCACAGGTTTATTTTCTTACACATAAACTCACCCCTTCACACCACACCTTCACACACCACCTCACACCTACTTCCCATGAGGGTAGGCAGAAACTACAGAACGTCACCTGCTACGATCCTTATCCTCGTTTATGTTCATACATCTAGTTGTACACGGACCGTTTGCGAGTCCTACACACCTGACCTTATTTTCTTATTCATTTAAATAACGGCGAATACAACATTTCATCATCTGCTTAGCCATTTCCCTACTATAATATAAATATAATAATAATTTATTTATCTCAGACAACTGTGGTCCATATTTTACACTCACACATTAAAATTACTTATAAACTATTTAAAATTATAAACAGATAAAAACCTAAATTAAAATTGTGACTAATTAAATTAAAATATTCATGAATATTATTAATAATAATTAAAATAGTTAAAAATATGTTGGGGACGACTTCCAGTCTCACCGGATGCTGCTGAAATACCAATATTTTACATGAAGCGACTGCCTATTAGACCTCCACAACCCAGTTACGAACGCATGCACAAGCAAACACACATACCAATTTACACATGCATTGTTATAATACATAGCATAAAAACACAAACCCTTTTCGCTTGCCTAACATAGCCGCTCAGCACCATCTAACAACAAAACCAATGAAACTGTAACAAGTTTAATCACTCCTTTATTTGTACAGTTCGCAGCATAAGCTTCGAAACACAATTTAATTAACATAATAATCTGCCTTCAGATCAGTTATTCCCGTAAGTTTGATCATTACTGATCAGGCACGATAAGAAACTTAAGTAGTCTGTGATAAGAGGCTATACTTGCTGACGGTACCAAAAAGGTTCGTGCATCGAATCATCTTCTGCGTAGCCTTCTCCCAAATATGTAGGGTTCGGCTTCCGGTCTAACCGGATGCAGCTTAATACTTAATTTTACATGAAGCGACTGCCTATCTGACCTCCACAACCCATAGTTACTGGGTAATACGATACCATTTGGCAAGACTGGGTTTCTCAGACTTTCGGGCCTCTGACGACCTGTAACGACTGTCAATGATCCAAGAATGAAAGCAGGGACCAACCGCTCACTGTGGTTTCCGAGACACGAAGGGGTCTCGGTATGTAAAGATGGTCACCTATCCACGGACTAACCGCAGCAAGAGTAGGTTAACCTGATCTATCGATCCGTGTGGCTGTTATTACTTAGCCACGAGCCATGTTCTTGCACCGAATATTGGCTGGGTATACGTTTTGTTCGTACTCGTAGAACGCATCTCTGTGGTCTTTCAGAAACTTTCCTGGCCCTACCACTTGTCATTAGACCCACGTCGGATTAATTAAATAAAGTTAAATTCACTGTAGGTATTTTACATGTATCTTCATTTGTCTGGGTCTTAAACTTTGAGAACTTACTTACTGATTGTTTTGTTTGCTTTCCTGATTGCCTGAGAAATGATCAGATATTTGACTAAGGGCTGATTTTTCCAATAATCAGACAACTTTTATCTGAAAAATAATTATGACAGTTTTACATACTTTCTATAGAAAAACTGTCAAACCGCAATATTTATCCCTCAGTTAAAAGTTATCTGACTATTGAAAAATCAGCCCTTATAAAATCAGTACCTACTTACATAGTTGCGTTTACAAAAAAGAAGCTGCAACATTTATTTTTAATTTTTAACGCAACGTTAAAAATTCGCTCACAACAGGATATCGGGTAAGAATCAGGTCGTAAACACAGATTTTTTTTATTTAAATTTTCAGCAGCAAAAAATTAAGCTTACCAGCGCAATATATCGTGCCACATTTACATCTCCCGATAACGTTAGCTTGGATCCATTAATTTATTAACAAATAAAACCTCCATTGAGTTATATGGGCATTAAAGAGAGAGGTGTACCAACAACGTCACGCTTCAGCAGCCCAGTGGTCCAACTTAATTCTGAACAAACATGACGTGAATTATGAACCTGTATTTATTTTATTACCGTTCGTTTTACCAATACACTGTTCCAACATTTTCTGTGGCGAGAAATAAAATTAAACAAAATTTGGTAAACCTTCAGAAAAAAAATTGTTTAAAGAAAACTCGACCGACAATTAAAGGAATGACTACGCACTCTGTTAATGAAACAAAGCTCAGATTCAATTTTATCTTTACTGTGCCAGACTTTTTCTAAGACCTTCAACTACCTCTTATCTCAGAAAGGAAAAATATTTCATATCCTGCTGAGAAAACACATCTGAGCTCCGACAGTACTTTGTATTCTTTAATACAACAAACATTGTGACATTTGTAATATTTTCTCATCCGTCTCATGTCGCTCACAGAAAAATAAGTTAAAACTAAGATCCAATAAACGTTCGCATTCTATTTTGAACACACGTTGTTTCCATCAAAAAACTCATTTGACGTCACACTCTTGTAGCTGCCAGTTACATCGAGAGGCAATTTTCGAATAGCAATTAGTTCTAAAACGTCCTATACACGGTCGAAATACGCTGAATTGCAGCAACAATGTCATGAATAGGCTGTCTTGTTAGATAGCACTGGTCATAGCTTTGTCAGAAGATGTATTCATGTTGTCCCCATTAGGGTAGGTGCAGGCTTAAGGCGGGTTGTTTCAAAGCATCGGTTACGAACGTGGGATACGTTCGTTAAAATTTTACAGTTGAAATCAGTTTGCTTGCAGTTATTGTACTAGTGCTTCTTGTGTTACACTCGTTAGTGCAATGCCGTTTATCTAAAGTAAGGTGGCGCAAATTGAATCAATTGCCGTTGTGTGTTGATGTGTTTTTGATTTGCAATCTGACAGAAGAAGCCATTTGTTGACGTATCGTGCGGATTTGTGCGTACATTTAGAATGTATGCCTTATTTTTCCGTTTCATTTTCGCAGCCCCGCTACATATTTGCTTATCTGGCATAAAACATACTCGTCATAACGTCTGTTACAAATGATTGATGTTTTTATGAAGGTATAGTATACAATACCGTCCTTATAATTATGACACTTCGTTACTGACGCTGAAGTACTTTCTGGACTCTCAAATAAGTACCAAGGGAACAAAAATATATGGACTATAAAAAAAACATGGTCGCTGCACCTTATTTTGTTCTCTTTTAAAACACTCATCCAGCTTAAACGCTACTTAAAAAATCTATTCGGAAGTTTTTAAGCTGTAGTATAAAAAAGTCTTTAGTAGTTTCTTTCTAATATAGGGCAGCGGTGTTCCCGAGGGAAGGATGTTGATGCCACATTGCCACATTCAGTCCGTGTTTGGAGTCGAGCCGGGAGGCCGCGTCGCGCGTTGCGCGAATGACTTACGCTAAACGTTACAACTTATTCGAATTAATTATCGTGAAACTTGCTAGTATATTGTAATTGTAATTAATTAATACATTGAAATTTTTCATTCAAAATAGTCTCGCTAAATAATTATTTATACAAATATAAAATAATTAAAATGTAAACAATATTAAATGCAGTTGATTTTTAATGGTTTATCAAAATGATGAGATGATTGACTTACAAAAAGGAAATTTGGACTTTTCATAAAGTGAAACAAATGGATTCTGACGGAATGAAATAAATGATTTCGAAATGCTTTGCTATGTAAGTGCGTTTTTTCCTAGCCTTTATTATTAGTTATACTTACCTACATAAATTATTATCCATAGCTACTTTATTATATATTTATACACTTCCTATCTAAGTCGAATAAGGAAAACCCAGAATTTATCAGCTATGGATCACCCTTAGAAGCCGTAAAAGTCCATAGGAAAGTTTTATTTCAGTAGATAACAACACTTGCTGCAATCTGTTACACAATAGTGCAATTAAGTTAACTTTTAACACGCCATACATGCCAAACATGGTTTGAAGTGGTACTTTGGCACTAATTTAATCCATTAAGAATAGAAGCGCGTTTTTATTAACGTTTTTTGATTTTTTATTTTACACACTACAATTTAAATTGTTTGTTTAGGTATGTGGCATTTTTATATGTTTTTTATCATTTAAGATTACATATAAGGAAACGGAAAAATAACATTAAATAGGTAATTCAAATAATTTATTTCAAACAGGCACATAAAACACACATTTAAACGACATCATTTACAAGAAAAATTGAATTTATTCTAGTCGCTCCTTCCAAAAGGTAGTTTCGTATGGGCATGAAAGTCTACCGTTACTCTTGTAAAATGTTTTGCAATATTTTGTATACATTACATTAATTATGTATATAAATACTCGTGAGGACGATGTACCTGAAATAAAATTAGTACAAGTACCACAATTTTATTTATTTTTAGCCCATGTTGTCCTACTGCAGGGTAAAAGGCTCCCTTTCTCCTTTTCACTCCTCTCTGTTTTGAGCTAGTGTGCCTGTACACTATCTGTACAATAGGTAAAAATAATCAAAAATAAAGCAATGACAGAGAAATCGATTAGGTATGTGATAGATTGATGGTACTTACATATTTACAAATATGCTAAAAGTAAATGATTTTCCTAAAATTTTAACATGTAATAATTTAGTGAGTCATCATCAGCCTATAGCAGTCCACTGCTGGACATAGGCCTCTAGGATTCAACTCGATTTTCGGCAACTCTCATCCAGCTGCTACCAGCCATCCTGCGAAGATTATCGTTCCACCTAGCCTGAGTTAATAATTTAGTTAGTGAGTTAAAGTAATCACAGAATGTAAAATCAATATCATTAAAATGATAAATTATACAATGAAATTGTCAACCAGTTTGTTTTTGTCTGGACCCTAGATTGTCCTGTCGAGCAAGACCAGCATGTTTCCAAACATTCTTATCTTGGATTTAGTCCTCTAATTTGTCCTTGTTTACAAAGTGTACATTTAATATGAGTTTTGAACTTTCGATTCATTGTAATATATCACAAGGTATTTTGTTGTTACAGTAAACACAGTACCCTATAAAATATGTATGTACTTTAGATTATCAGAAAAATGGTTGCCAAGCATACTTACATTTTGTAAATTTAGTATCGGAATAATGTTAAACGTGGGAAGTACCTACAATCCTATTAATATACCGATTTATATCCTATTAGTATTTTATAAAGGAACTAGCTACGCCCGGGGTTTTGCTCACATAAGTTTCGATTCGACCGTGGGAAAATCGGGATAAAAAGTATCCTTTGTGTTCATCCTGGTTATAAACTATCTGTGTGCCAAATTTCATCTAAATCCGTTGAGTAGTTTTTGCGTGAAAGAGTAACAAACATCCATCCATCAGTACAAACTTTCACGTTTATAATATTAGTAGGAAGTAGGATGTAAACATGGAAAATCGAAGTCTTTGTCTAGGTAACTATTTTTTATTGCTTATTTAAACTTACCATCAATATATTTTTCTATTTAAATATGATCGTGTCTTAATTATTTTATAGTTTGCAAAATTGATCCCTAATTAGTTCCAGCAATTTAATCTCAGTGTCCGCCCCTCATTCCAGACAAGATTAGTCCAACGTCTTCCTTTGAATGCAAAGGTATTTTATGTTCAAAAGATTTAAGTTGCGGACTAATTTATCCAGAGATTACTTCATGATTCCCTTTTTAACTATGTATGTTTTTATTAATTCTCAGTAGCAGCCTGAAGTGTTGATTTCTGCCCGGTTAATGGCAATAGACTCTCCATTTAACATGGGACTTGATAAACATAACTGTCGAAATGCGAGTATACTATAAGTTTACGTACACGTACACCTCTGGGCTGCCCTTCGGCTGGCGTGACGTTGTGTCTTCAAAAAGCTAATAGTCTAAGAAAAAAGGGATCCGCCAAAAGGAATAAAGAATTAGCGCCTAAAATGGCCATTTAAATCTTCCACAAATTGAAATATAACAAGAGATTACTCTTATAAAACCGAATGTGAGTGCTGCGTACCAAAATCTTTAACAAGTATTAAGTATAGTTCGTCCAACAGTGGCTCGTGTTAAGAAATTCATTATACATTCAATAAAATAATAACACATATGTATATAGGCTTATTAGTGCTAAAAACAAAACCCCTTTGTTGAACAAACCCTTCTGTTGACTGTAGAACAGACTTAAGGCTGAAACGGACTTGTAACACGGCACTCCACGCGACGTCAACGTAACGTGCTCATTGGCCACATTTCATCTTGTGAAGCACAGCGTCGTCATTTTGCCAATGAACATGTGGTTCAAGTGTGTCGAGGCCTTTAGCGTAATGAATTGTCAAGGTAAGTTTATAATTTCGTTTTACAACTGAATTCTGCGGCGTTGCCTTGGAAGAATGTATGTAATAATAAACCTTTGTTGATACGTTACGATTACTACCCACCCCACCCACCCACTACACTTACCTAGTCACTCTTGAAGTTCTTAAGGGTCCTTGTATTGTTTAGTTCGCCTGATTTTAACAAGGCATGTTTTCTTAACACTTTAATGTTCTGTGTATTTTTAATACTTAAGTCCTTTGGAGGGGAAAATAATATAGAACCATTACTAAGCCTAAAATAAGGCTACACTACATAGCTTGGTGGTAGCACTTGAAATATTCAAATTCCCGAATACTCGTTAGCACAAAATATAATATTATATAATATAAACCTTGACGGAACGGCAGTAGGGTGTGATTGTGGAGCTATGTCGCAAACCATGCTCCACCTCCTATCCTGCCCTCTGTGTCCCAAAACATGCAGTCAAAGTGACCTCTGCGCTGCCACTGACGACGCCATGGAAGTGGCAAAGATTTGGGCCAACAAGATATAAAATTCAGTCGTGCCAGCGACTCGAAGATGAAGATGCCAAAATATGTATATATACTATAAATAAAAATGAAATGCTGTTTGTTGGGAAGCGCATCACTTGAAAACGGCTGGACCGATTTGGGTATTTTTGTTTTCAAATGTTTTAATAGTCCCCATTAGGTTTTCATGGAAAGAAGCATTGGAAAAGATGCTCCGGAAATTTTGAAAATTCGTGATAAACTGAAGGTGCTATTTTCTATAGGAGTTTTGTATGAACTCAAGACTAGTTATGATAGGATAACATCTGTCGGGTCAGCTGGCGTGTAATAAAAAAGATACATTGTAAGTTTATCTTCTCTTAAGGGACCTATCGGATTTGTACATAGAAGTTAGCCCAGTTATAGGGTTAGACTAACCAAACCAATTTACGAAGTTGTTTAGTTGAATCTATCTTGAACAAAGTTATATGTCTTTCCCAAACGATTGCCTCAATTTGAAGTCCCTAAGCCCTACAGGCGCCAGATTTATCCTTATCTATAGGCTTAGCTTAAGAAAATGTATGAGTGTGTAAGTAGGCTAATGAAAAGAGCCTTTTCAAGTAGAACATTTATCACTATTATGTCTCATCCTAAATTAGGCATTGTCGTACATGTATTTTTGGTAACCGGTATCATTGACCTTGGTGTGATACCGGTACCGGTACCAAACAAATATTTACGTAATTTAGAGTAAGAAAACAGATATAGTATTAGAAAATTTTCTAACGTCCGGGGTTACTCGTACAAAAATTAAATTTGTGGTACGCGTCGGGTACCAAGAATTTGGTACCGGTACTTGTTAGGTGGAGTACCGGTACCCGTTCGAACTGGTACCCAGATACCGAAATGGGGAAAACTGGTAAGTACCGACTTGGCAGTTTTCCCCATTTCGGTACCTCGAACTCGGCTTGGAACCGGCACCAAAAGTACAGGTTCCGTACCGGTGTACGGAACCTGTACTTTCGGTGCGGGTTCCAAGCCCTGGTTCTGAGTAATACTCGTCTAAAGATAGTTAATCATAGCTGTGAGTGGGAGGTACCAAAATATCCTGACCGTCTTTTGTTTCTATATGAACCTAAAGATTGATTCACATTAATCCAGTATTTGAATCCAGTAGCACTGGATCTAATTTGGACCAATTTAGTGGCTACTTATTCAAATCCAGCTGGCTGGATTACAAGTGGATTGGAAGTGTTTACATTGATCCAATATCGATCGAGTGTTACTGGATTCTAGCGCTGGATGAAAAATACTAGACCAAATCAGCCTTGAAAGACAGTAAACTAAGTAGGTACTAGGTATTCGTATATTCATTTTATTTTTTTTGTGATTGTTGTTTTTTATGCTATCGTCTGCTGCACCAATTGACGTTATCACGTCAATACCGGTTGTCGCTGAAAACCAGCGCTGAGGCTCTGTCTCGCAGAGGGTCTTAGCATTTATGCTGAGCGTTGGCCGTTTTGCGTGGATGTGTTGCATATTTCCCCCAACTTGTTTTTTTTTTAAATTTCTTTTCTTTCTCTGCTTCATGTTTACCCGCAAATAAACGTATTTCATATCTACTATCCAAACAGTCTATCCACCAAAATAATGAAACTATAATTTACCTGACATTCCCAATTGAATCCAACACTCAATACTTGCGTTAATATCGTTATGATGAAACAGTCGTTGATATTCATTAATCTTTAATTGATGACAATTTAATTATTACACGTGGTAGGCAGACCTAGAGAGTTTCAGTTGAAAATTATTCGGGAACGGAAGTAGGTAAGTAATTGATGACGTATTTATACGTTTGGAATGTCATTAGAGGAACGTGACGTTTATGATTTATAGAGTAATTAGTGTAAACTGTAATTAATATTGTAAAGAGAAAAGATTAAGTTTTTTGTACGTTTGTTTGTTACCCTTTCACGCTAAAACCGCACAACGGATTTAGTTAAAATTTGGTACATGGATAGACCATGAACCTGGATTTGGCTGGTATTCCCACGAGATCGAAATTTATGCGGGTGACACCGCGGGGCGCAGCTAGTTGTTAATATCACGACCAGCATTCTGATTGATTTTTCGAAAGGATTTTTTAAGAAATTCCTATTCCATTGCTTCATGTTTGAAAAAGTCAACTGCTCGACAACGTAAGTAACACAATGAATGTTGTTGATTTGTCAAATTGAAAGGCATTGCAATAGTGTGTTACGCAATTACCCCACAGGCTAAGTAAGAACATACCTAGCTATCTACAAATGAGGTATGAAAAGCTCTTTGGAAAAATTATGAGATAAATCAGGGCATAAATAAGTTATCAGGCGTTTGGCAATGATTAGGTTAGGGATCCTAGCTAGTACTTATTTATTTAAGCCTCTTCTTATACTAAACGTTTGAACTTGAACATCGTAATTGGCTTGATTTTATCTAGTTTGATTAAATGTTTGATTTAATTTATTTTATCTAGAGCCAGCTAAACCCAACACTTAATTATCTATGTGGATCCACTGATCTGAAATAAAAAGTTTGAATTTGAATTAATTAACCTTCTAGCTCAGACAAACTTCAAAATCTTTTACGAACTCTAGCTGTCCTTGTCATTCCTATAGCAATAAATTGAGACAACCATATATTTAAACCTTTTTTCACTATCCTTCTGTGCTTTTCATCTGTACATAATGTACGGTAGTAACTACTTTACACCGTGTTCTCGTTATCCATAAACGTTGGCAAACGCTTCTATAGCTTTTACAAATCAAATCTAACAACGGTAGTAGTACGTAGAAAGGCTTCGTTACAAAGATATTTGTAATTTCTTTTAGTGAAATTTAATTGCGCTATGCTGTAAGAAAGAGTCTTAATTTACCCTATGTTGCCGCTTAGTGCATTAAAATGATAAATCTATCTAATGCTTCGGATAAAGAGGCATGAATATCGGGTGTCTTCGATACGTTACGGTACCTATTTAGTTTGTATGAAAATTAACAAAAAATAAGAATTCATTCATGTGTCCATAATGAAAAATGCTTATTTCCATGGTCTGAATATCTGGTCGAAGTTTATGTATATCGACCGGAACACGTTGTATATTGTATATACGTACCTACTACTTCTTCAATAATTTTGGAATCTATGTTAAATATTTTGGAGCCTTCTAAAAGCTTTAATCATATGTGATTCTCCCCATTCATCAACTACTTGTAATCGAAACTTGTGTACGAAAGTGCCATATATTTTAAATTGGCATCCGTTCAATTTCTAACTAACGATTTCAATATTTTTCGCTGCGATAACCGACCACTTAGAAATCTCATCTTCGTAAAATAAATTAAAAGTTCATAGCTACCCGTAGTTCAACTCAAGCCATATATTGCGTATAATAAATCATCTTAAATTAAGTTTGTTCGTTCTAGTTATTATGAAACCGCTTCACCTTTAAATTGCCGTGTGCTACGACGCTTGGACGAAATTCAGATTCAGGCTTCTTAGTTTTATGGAGCACTTGCTACTGCTCGTGGTTTCGCTTGCATATAAAGGGGAACTTCTTCATGTACCTGGACAAAAACTACCCTATCAACTAAAAACATAGTTTATGCTAAAATTCATCTAAATCCGTTGAGCCGTTTAAGCGTGGTTGAGAAACAAATATCTTCACAAACTTTTACGATTTATTTAATTAACGCTGTCAATTTGCCATGTTGTAGTCATCGGTCATTTATTATCATATAACTGCCAAATAATGACAGTAAGTTATGATTATACGGACAATCTAAGTTGGTATTCAATTTGGTAAACAATTTCCTTGAATTTAGAAGCACTTTATTGTTGGGCATATCATCATTAGCTGCCTAGCCTTTTCCCAACTATGTTGGGGTCAGCTTCCAGTCTAACTGACTGCAGCTGAGTACCAGTATTTTACATGGAGCGACTGCCTATCTGACCACCACAACCCAGTTACTAGGTAATAGGAAACTCCTTGGTAAAACTGGTTGTCAGATTGTTGGGCATCTACTACGTGAAAAGAAATATCGGCGTCAATCGATCCACCTAATAGAATCTTTAGATAACTAACGACCTCAAAGATTGTTAGAGAAGAAATGACAGTGCGCACTGATGGCTGAATTTAGTCCGATCCTTTCATAATGATTTTACAGAACTTCTATAATAGGGTTTCTGCTTCAATAGAAACGTTGTAAAAGGCTTTAACAATACGCAGTTAGATATACTAAGTACTTACGCTGTTATTTTGGCTAAGGAAAATAAATCACCTTTCAACGGACTGAGATGCAAATGGGAAGCAATTATTTTTAGTTTCGACGGTGCCCAGCAAATTTGTTTCCAGTATTAAGCACAATGGTGAAATATAATGAAAATCACGTAATTTTTTTATAAGAACAGGAAACAATTTAATTTTCTATTATCATTTTTTCCGTAATTTCTTTTCACTTTTCCTTGTTTCCATTTTGATGGAGAACGATGGAAGTAGTATCATAAAATTAAAGCTTAAGGGACACCCTGTTTCTATAGCTGGGACGCCTGAGCCTTCGTAATACGGTAAATTCCTCTCAGAGCCCGTGTTTAAGGATAATTAATTTACTTATCCAATATTCATTTATCCGAATCATCAATCTTACGATATTAGACGCGATTTTGTTGTTTTTTTTTTTTAAATGTTTTTCTTTAATTTCTTGGATAGCTCATCATCTGCCTAGCCTTTTCCCAACTATGTTGGGGTCGGCTTCCAGTCTAATCGGATGCAGCTGAATACCAGTATTTTACATGGAGCGACTGCCTATCAGACCTCCACAACCCAGTTACCAGGTAATACGATACCGCTTGGTAAGACTGGTTGTCAGACTTTCGGGTTTCTGACGACCCTGACAGCCGGGACCAACAGCTTACCGTACTTTCCGATGCACGGAGGGGTCTTGGTTTGTAAAGATGGTCACCCATCCACTGACCTACCGCGGCAAGCGTAGCTTAACCTGATCGATCGACCAGTGCGGCTGTTATTATTCAGCCACAAGCCCCTCAATTTCTTGGATGGCTTTACTTATTTATTTATAAGCTTCTTCAGTTTTAGATTGTTCTAAAGGACAAATGATTAAATTAGTATATCGTTACTGACATTATTGAAAAACTAGATTGTGACTTCCATTAGAAAGATTTTAGTTTCCGTAATATTTGCTGAACTCATTATATAGTAACCCTGTCGTAATTTGTTAACCGGGTGTTAGTTTGGTGAATAATGGTAACGCGATATGTCTCCTCTACCGATAAATATACGTCCGATTTGATGGCTCCCTAATGCCTCTAGGCTCTATGAACATTTGACATATTAAACCAAGTAGGTTTAATACGTCAAGTTGAGCCTAGTCGAAGATCTCGAGCGTCAGAGCATGGTTAACCAGTTTTAATCTAGTAGAAAATGATTACATTGTTTGTAAGGTTGCTCCTACTGAAAAGAACCAGTATTCAGCAACCTTGTTTCAAAATAAAGGTCTGTCTTTGACTCTTAAGGTCATCGTCCTCGACTCAAAAGTAACGTGTTACAAAGTCAGGTCACGGTCCGTGCACGAGGCAACCAATCACATACAAGGTAATAAGGCGTTAGTACGTCGTGCGTATAGAACAGTGGTGGTTCAGTAGTAGGGCTGCGACTTACGGGTTGTAGGTCGTAGATTCGAACCCAGTCAGGCGCCTTACTTTGTGTAAATTATTTCATCACCACTTCTCTCAAAACGGTGAACAAAAACATCGTGAGGAAACCGGCATGTCCTTGAACAAAAAAAATCAAACATATGTGACATCTACCAAACCGCACTAGACTCGCATATAGGATTACGGCCCACTCCCTGAGAGGAGGCCTGTATCCCAGCAGTGGGATCATTATAGGCTGATAATGTGTGTGTAAGTCGCATCGTGTACAGTCACGAACACCAATATGTCAACACTTGGCAACTTTCAATTGCGATTTTTTCGCTTTTCTTTTCGATTTTTGTTGAAATACGACACATTACATAAACCTATGGGTTCGAAAATGCTATGTTCGTAACAACATAAAATTCCATTAAAAATAAAGCAGTTAATCGCTTTTGAATAAAGCCGAGTGTATACATACTTTTGCTCGTGACTGTACGGACCACCATTGGAATATTAGTGCTATGACATTCTGGCTCCTCATTTACTTTTGAGGAACGTCCTGGACGACAGGCTTTAGTGATTGAAACCACACATTTAGTTTCTTGAATAATCTTTTGGCCTGTGGCAAAGGAGTTGCTCGCGAATTATCTACACCGCTACATGCAAACTACGCATCGTACTGACGTCAGGTAAAATCCTGCATCGCGCAAGCAGAGTTTGCCTCGCAACTAGCAACAATATAACGCGCGATATACAACGTCCCGGCATCAATCGCCGGGCAGCTGATCTCGTCAAGTCGTAGGATCCTTCCTTTTCTATGGAGGCAGAGTGAACTTTTACTATTTTCCTTATCTACAATCGCATCAAGATAGCTATTACACCTCCTGAACTTATTTTAGCCATCATGCATTGTTAAACTTCTATTATTGGTAGACTTTTAGTAAAAACATGTCTGTTATATAGCAGGAACCGAGAACGAAGTTTGTTGTTCCCCCAATGAAACCAGGTCGGGGCCTAGCGCGGCGAAATAGTTGATGTGCGAAACTTGTTAAATATTTTAACTCACAGAGCGGAGCGGAGCGGCCTATTGCGGAGTTTGATCATACTATTCTGTTGTTATAGACAACAGTCCTTTCAGAGTCATTTTACGTCTGACAGCAGCAAGCCAACAGCAACCTTATTGTAACGTACATAGATAAAGACCACTGTGATTTTGACAGACTTGACAGTGGCAGCAATCCAATAGCAACTTTATTGTAGTGAAGATAAAGATCATTGTGATTTTGACAGTGATGCAAAATCAGAGGTAAAATAACTGTGAATAGACTGTATAGTTGACGTCGTCGATCCATTTGTTTAGTTTGACGTGTTATAGATCTTTTGAAAATGGAAAGCAATCTATTTTTCGCCCGTTCTATTCAACGTGAATCAATTCAACGAACCGCATTCCAACGTTAGACAAAAGCCTTTTTCATTCAAATTGTGCTTGTGCATGTCCGCTGCGTATTCACATCCTACCTAACTACATTTCAATAGGTCGCCAATAGCGACTCTTGAAAAAAAAAAAACCTTACAAAAAGAATAACTTTCCTTTCAAATGCACCGTTTCAATTAATAATGCTACCGAGTTTTCCGTTTTATTGATACCAAATAACCTCAATAGAATATCCTTGTTCCTAAATCTTTGTTCTAGAAAATCTCTCCAAATACATTCTTCCGGAAACATGAACATACAATTGTAAAGGCTATTGATGTGAAATGGTTGCGTTGTGTATTTTTTTTTATTTAGCTTACACTGTTCCACTGCTGAGCAACGGCCTCCCCCAAATCCTTCCGTGCATCCTTTTCTAGCGCCACCTCGATCCAACCCTTGCGGTACGCGTCCTAGATCGTCTCGCCATCTCTTCCTGGGCCGACCTTGGCGGCGCTGTCAATTCTCAGGCGTGCGGCATCCACCGTGCGGAGAATGTTTCCCAGCGGTCACTATGCATGCGGCTGACGTGATATATATTTATTAAAACTTTAAGCACAAGTAAAAAAAACACTGTCAAAGACGGACTTAATGTCTGAACCATTTTCTACCAGTCAACCTTAGGATGAGACAGCACAAATGACGGTATAATATCCTTTGCAGTTTTATGACGAGAAAAATGAGTAGGGTGTGAAGACCGTTTTCAATCATCGCCAAGAACACGGGCAGTAGCGTTGTCTAATAACAACAATCTGTGGTTGACTAAGTGGTTGTAATATAGGAAATTAATAAGGGAACTTTGACCGTACTACTTATAGGAAACAGACAGGTGTAGACTTCCCTATTAATAATTCTAATAATTTATTGTATGGTATTAAGCATAGAATACGTCGTAATCATCTTGATTTGAAAGAAAGATAATGCATTTATTTGCGGCAAAAATGACGCATGAAAAAAGGACATAACACACAAAAAAAACAAGTTGGGGGTAAACATGCGTCACATTCACGGAAAACGGCCATCGCTCAGCATAATGCTAAGACCCTATACGAGACAGAGCCCAAGCGCTGATTTTCAGCGGCAGCCGGCGTTGACGTGATGACGTTAACCAGTGCAATACATAAAAAAATAAAAACAACAATCAAAACAAGAAAATAAAATAAACCATTCAACATATGATTCGACACAAAACAAAAAACAAAAATCAAAACAAGAAAATAAAATAAACCATTCAACATATGATTCGACACAAAACAAAAAACAAAAATCAAAACATGAAATAAAATAAAAATAAACATACATAAAAAAAAGAAAAGATGGTGAAACATGAAATATACATATATGGTAACATTCCGGGCAACGAATCTCGCGCCGCGCCGGATATAGGTTATCTGTGCGCGTTCGCAGCTGTCACAATGCTATACATAGATTTGACGTTTTAATATCTTGAACGTAAATAATTAACAATAACATGGCTCAATAATAATCAATGTTATGCTAGAAATCTATTTATGTAACCTATCTTAAATCCGAACCGAAGTCTAATCTTCAACAAGGACGTACCTCTTCATGTACGCACTTATTCATTGCCACTTCGCTGGTTTACTCCTCCAGTTTCGCTCTCAATAATACCTTCATAATCCTTATAACCACAATATACAATCGTTTTATTTATCTCTATCCGTAAGCCTGTTGCTTTTATTACAACCACATATTAAACGTGGATAAGACACTTCGCAGATTAGTTCAACGAATTATGCAGGGCCGGACTTGCTATTAATTTATTTTATTTTTAGTCTATGTTGTCCCACTACAGAGCAAAAGCTAACAGCTTCGGTGTGAGTGATAAAACAATTTTAATTCACTTGAAACAAAGGATTCGATAGATGACTAAAAATCGTTTACTTTCGAGGAACGAAAAAGTTGAATAACGTTTTAATGGTATTCGTGGGTCGTGCAACAAGCACATGTCACCTATTCTAATTGTAATTAACATTCATAATGTTGGCGGTACCTACGTAGTCTGAATACTAATGTCTCACGGACTAAGTATAAATTGACCTAGAAGTGCTAAACCTTTTTTGTTTTTTTTAAACGTGGGCAACGTTTAAAAAAAACACACACTAGGAATTACTCCTGTATCGTGGGTGCGTTTACAAACATTTAAACTCACATAAACAAACAGCCAGACCCGGAACAACTACTTGTAGGTCATACAAATATTTGTTCCGTGCGGGAATGGAACCCGCGACACGCAGCGCAGCA
This sequence comes from Apamea epomidion, assembly GCA_947507525.1. Taxonomy (NCBI): domain Eukaryota; kingdom Metazoa; phylum Arthropoda; class Insecta; order Lepidoptera; family Noctuidae; genus Apamea; species Apamea epomidion. The sequence goes on along the minus strand of OX382238.1, from coordinate 5,600,813 downwards.
GGCAATCGCTTAACCACTGCGCCAACCGTGCCGTCGTACGTGTCGTTTTCATTCCCGGTTAAGCAGCTCACATCCTCCTAGGTTGCCCTGCGAGAAAAAAGTTGCCATTCACGAAAAAAACTTTTTCATTCTTTGACAATTTTCTTGCCGTCTGTCACCTGTACTGTTCAGTACCTACCGAACTCAGTTATATTTAGTAAAGAATAATTGTTTTGTCTAACTAATTAGTTTAATTTTCGTAACAGCCTAGTGCGTTCTATCTAATTAAATACAAGACAATAGGCTGTTAGGAAAGGCCCATTAGAATTAGGTAGATAGCCAAACGCTTCACTGCCAAAGTACGATCCGAGGTCGGTGCCAATTTACTATGTAGTTGTCTATAACGGAATTCGTTAGCCACCTAACAGTTTTGCTCTATTTAAGTAATTTATTACTGAAACTGCCAGTCAAAATTGACGGGTGCTACTTGTTCGGGTTAGCATGGTTCATGAGCAGCATGCCGCCCGGCTGTGCCGAATCAAGCCGAACCAAACAACAGACTGTGTACCACGCCTGACTGAGCATAAAAACAGTAAAATACGAATTATTACTAGGCAATAATCCATCTGCATTACACATACCTCAAACACGATTTAAACAGTTCGGATGTTACGTAATAATGAGGTAGTGTGGTGTGTTTATTAGATTAAACAATATACATAAATAAATAGCACACAACATTCGGTCGAAATTTCATTAATGGGTGGTTATGAAATGAAATATTGAGGTTTTGTATGTAAATAACAGTCAACAGATATACCACACATTTTGTTTTTAACCCATTACCACAAGCCGAGTACCTACATAACCAATAATATTAAATGTACAGGATATAATGTAGTCAGTAGTGCCAGTTTAGTCATACGTACGGGGTCACCAAAGGAGATAAGTAACCAGGATCGTCGGATATAGTTGCAGTTTAATAAGAAACCGATGGATGTTTTCGAATGAAATTTAATTTGATAAATTAACTGTTTGTTTTCTATTAACAAAATTAAATTTAATTCAAAAATATTCATCGGTTTCTTACTAAACTTCAACTATATCCGACGACCCTGGTTACTTATTTCTTTTGGTGCCCGTACACCCATTTACAGACACTCGCACAGTACAGATACACGCACGCACACAAATATTATTAATTAAATCACCCTCTGCCATTGTTTGAATGAAAGATAATATTGTTATTTTTCTGTGTACTTACTTCGTTATTGGCGTAATGTTTACAATAATAATCCTACTAATATTATAAACGTGAAAGTTTGTATGGATGGATAGATGGATGTTTGTTACTCTTTTACGCAAAAACTACTGAACGGATCTGGATGAAATTTGGCACACAAATGGTTTATAATCAGGATTAACACATTGGATTTTTTGGACTTTTTATCCCGATATTCCCACGGGATCGAAACTTATGCGGGTGAAACCGCGGGGCACAGCTTGTAATGATATAATCGTACAGTGTCAGCTTTGAAGCAACCTTATATATTTTAGTTTTTTTTATTTAGCCTATACTGTCCCACTGCTGGGCAAAGGCCTCCCCCAAGTCCTTTCAGGAACTCTTTTCACGCGCCACCTCGAACCAGCCTTCGCGGTACACGTTCAGGTCACCTCGGCATCGCATTCTGAGCACATCTCGGCGGCGCCCTCCATTTTCAGGCACCCATTGTGTGGAAACTTTTGCCCAGCGGTCATCCTGCATGCGGCTGATGTGACCCGACCTATCCCCGTTGAGCCTGGCAGCCTTCTTGCCTACGTTTATTATACCCGTTTTGATGGTGGCATGGTGTTCCGAATTTTGTCCTGTCTTTTTACACCCAGAATGCTGCGCTCCATCGCTCTTTGACAAACACCAAGGCGGAAATTTTGCGACTCGGTGAGCACCATAGTTAGGACGAGCATGATACTCATGTCGATGATTTTGCGCTTCAGGGAGATCGGCAGATAACTGTTCGTTATCATCTTCATGAACCAGTAGCTTTTGCAGGCGTTTTCAATTTGGCGATCGATTTCCCTTCCCCGCAACCTTATAAAAAATAAATAAATACAAAAAAACTGAAATCATAAATGATTTGATTTGAACAAGCTTTTAATTACAAGCTTTTATGAAACAAAACAGGCCACAAACTAGATTCGCTCTTGATACTAAATAGATGGCAATTTATGAACGGTTATTATGATGACGTCAGTTCCTGGCTACCGTCGCTCGATTAGTGGCAAAATTCGATTTATGGCAACCACTAATTTATTCCCTACTAGCGCCAATTTACCGAAGAGATGATTGAACTATCCAGTCCATTTCAGGTCACACCATTGTTCCCAAATATTACCATACTTATCTATACAAATAATCTATCTATCTATACTAATAAAGCTGAAGAGGTTGTTCGTTTGTTTGAACGCGCTAGTCGGGAAAAAAGCAAAAAAATAAAGAAAGAACGTTAAGCGAAAATGGAGTTAAAGTGCGGGAAGGCGATGCAATGTGACGCGACGGGGTGGGTCGAGGGAACTAAAACGAAACGCGGACGAAATCGCGGGCTAGTCAAGACAGACAGAAGCTAGTCATACTTTTATATATAATTAATTCACTTTTCAATGATACGAAGTTAATGAGAATTCAATAATGCAGTTCCATTGCCGTTTTATTATCTTTGGACAGCACTAAAGTATACATAATTATAATGTTGATTTCAATATAGAAGCTCGCTTTGTCTCTTTTATATGAACTCGTGCATTTGTGGAAATAATTAATGAATCGGTACAGATTGTGAAATAACATTATTTTGTTGTATTTTGTAGTATGAAACTTGTCGCCCTAAGCTAAAGCTGTATTTGAATTTAATTAGATATTTTTGTGAATCTTATTTTAAGTGAACTATGTTCTTATGAGCAAATAAAGTTCTTTAAACATATTTATGGAAAGTTTTTGTGTGAGCAGTGGTGACCCAGGAGTAACAGCCGCGACTTACGAGTGTACGAGGTCGTAGGTTGGAATCCAGACAGGCGCTTTACTTTGTTGAAGTAAAACATCATCAGGAAACCGGCATTTTCTAGAATAAAAAATTCGAAGAAATGTTACATCTACCAACACGCACTGGGCCCGCGTGGTAGATTACGACCCAGTTGCTCTCACCGAGAGTAGGCCTGTGTCCCAGCAGTGGGAACACGATAGGCTGATTATGCATTGTGCAAATAACTACACGACATTAAATTCGTTGGCACGCTTCCCTATTTTTTTCACGTGAATCACGCACTTCTGCACACTTAACAGAAATTGATACTATTTCAACATTTAGACCGTTCACACCAAAATTTATGTTCAACAAAAATGGAATTCTGCGCAGTATCAAGATCGGTTGCTAGAATAAAAATGTTTTATAGAAATATTTTAGTCTCGTCAGGAGATAATCCATAAATCTAACAGTGATGTTTTATCACAGCTCTTCATGAACCAGTAAAGATTCCGATAGCTTAAGGATATCCTGTCTTTTCATAAGATGACATACTCCATGTTATTTATGTTGACGACCCGGATTTTTGTCGATAAAGCCAGCCTTAGATCCCTGGATAGAGAGGTATATACCGGCTGACTTTTTTTACCGTCTGGACAAAAACAGGGTATAAAAGGTGAACGGAAGTGAGCGAGTAGAAGCCTTACACAGAATTTTTTTTTTGTTTAATAAAAATCTTGAAAATTTGATAGCTTCAATGAAAGGATTGAATGTCGCTACGAATTCATTGATAATTTCCGCGCGTAGAGAAAGGTGTGCCTTTAAGTTGAACTTTTATATTATCTGTCGACTTATTCGTTGTTTTTTTTTGTGAAAAAAAAAAATCTAAATTTCTGTGCTTCCACTCCGTTTACCTTTTATATCCTGTTTTAGTGCAGACGGTAAAAAAGTCGGCCAATATATTGTCTCTACCTCCGAATATGTAGTAGCATAAGTAATTGATCAAAGCAAAAAAAATTAGGCCATTCGTATGTACCTAAATACATTTTGACTATTGTATGCCAAACTGTAATACTACATTACTAACGGTTGATTGAGTTAACTCTGTTCAACAAACACTGAAGATTTTTGTGACAGGATTCTCTTTTAATATACAAAGAAAAACATAAAAATCATTTAATAAACTTATCTTAAATCCATTTTTGTTTACACTGTAATTACATTCAGTGGTCGAATATTACGTTCAAAAATTATGTACAAAAAAATATATATCAGGGTGGGTGGCAAGGATATCGACGCGCAACCATGGATTCTGTACATGATTCCGAACCTCTTCGTCGAAATCTTTCGTCGGCTATTAAAAAATTATTGCTGCTCCAAACATTTTGACCGCGTAAATACCTATTGCACTTTTTCGCAATTTTTGTTTTTTCGTTTAGATAAAAATACACCTGTATTTCCCTAATAAATACAGCTACTATAAATTTTAACACTCCCAACTTTAAATGAGTAGCGAAAATCCCATCGAAGCGTGCTTCAGTAACTTGAAGTTAGCGCAAACACGAACTAACATTAGCACTTCCCTAAACACGATGCATTTAGATTTTAAGCACTAATGTTGTATGCTAGTCACTTCCTAAGCTACATAAATCATATAATTCTTGTCGCCTCGCGCTTGCGAAGTTGGAGCGCCAGAAGTTAGTGCTTGTCCCGAATTAATTTACAGTACAGATCCGGCCCTGGTTTTAGATTTATTGTTGTCGCTATTTCGGAAGCCGAGCACTCACTAGGTAACGATCGAGTGGTCTGTAAATAGGGGCTGTGGATTTTGCTTTCGCCTCTACTGACAAATGGCTATAGCAATCCGAACCGATTCGCATTCCTCCAAGTTTACTAAGGCTTAATCCCATTGATTAAAAGCTTAGAGTTTCGGATGTTGGTAAGCTTGAACTTCGTATCAGAGTTTATTGGTGTCGGCGGAGAGACCTTTAAATGTAGTCGTATCTGCTTTTTGGAGACTAGTTGTGTCAACTGAAAGTTAGTAATTTACTTAAAAGACAAGAAAACTAGTTACAGGCTACAAGGATAAGTCTACCTCTGTTGGTGTGATTACATAATGTTAATACAATATGCAGTACGTACCTATTTGATTTGCAATTTTGTTAGCGTGGTGACATTTGCTACGCTGATGCTACGAATAATGCTACGCGCTGGCTACAGACGCTACACCATTGCTACGCGTAGTGCTACGCCATTGCTACGCGTAGTGCTACGCCATTCCTACGTATGTGCTACGCCGATGTTTATATCGAAACAAAGCTAGCTCACGAAATTTCTTTCATGATCTAATCTAGATCACGAAATACAAATACTTAACTTGTATCTTTTTATTTTCTTCGAGGAAATATTTACGTAAAACCTTACGAGGCATAGCACCGCGACATTTTCCAAGTGAAGATAGCAGAAACTCTCTGCAATGAAAATGAATATGTATATTATGTGACATTTTTTTTAAAGTAAAAAAGCATCCGGCAATAAACATACAGATATACTTATCCTTCTAAGTTTTTTTTAGCAAAATGCCAAAGCAGGAAACTATAATTGGACATCGTTAGTACTTTGGTGCGGCCACAGCGGCAAAGCAAAGGCGACACTAAAAAGACAAACTACTGTAAACTTTGAGCTGTTTCACTGACAGTGTCTCATTGCTCAGTGAACCAACGGATCTGAAACTAGTAAGTGGATGATACACCTAAGAGGTAAACGAAAGTTAGAACAAAATTATGCAGAGTTCGTCGTTGTAAAGAGTATCGATACAAAACTGTTGACTGAATATAAATTAAGGGTCATTGACACGATAGACGTGATCTCTCCGCGTTTTATCTCGGATGAATTTTATTACAAGCTTTTTTTTTCATTAACTTCAGGACTGCGGTGTCTTAAATTTACCTAAATATAAAATTGATGTTCTTCAAAAATACTTATTATTTCATAATTTTAGTATGTTGTGAGTAGTCAACTGCAGGTCTATTCTGTAAAAATCTCACCGTAAAAGCTTAGGTGAAGTGAGCTGTCATTCCGCTTGATACTAGGGATTTTCACACTATTGACAGCTCACTTCACCAAAGTTTACAGGGTGTGATTTTTACAGAATAGATCGACTGTTCGTCAGTGATATCACTTGAACTACGAAAAACATTCTTACAGCTACCATACCTGCGTTCAGTTCAGAGCTTGAAAACATCACTAATTAAATCGGAGGTTCATAAAGAGTTATAATACACATTTGGCATGCTTAATGGAACACTCACCCATTAGTAGATAGGTCAGATGTGATTTCCGTTTTTTTTTACTCAGATCTCATCAATAGTTAATCATAGACGTTCAAAATACAAGCATTCATGATTAATATAAATCAGTTTTATTTTTATGCATCAACAAGTTGGTTAAGTCCTCATAGCAAGATCTCCTTTTGCGATTTCCCAAAAATCGTCTTTTTTGAGTTAAGTCAGTATTCCATTAAGCATGCGATTTCCTAATTAAACCACACCATTTCTGAATCTTTAAATCTTAGTAACAGTCGTCAAAATACCTTAATAGGCTTTCGACAAAAGCTCGCAAGTTGCTATGAACAGTCATAAACTAACATTATTCTAAATGTTATGGGTTAATGCTTGATTGTTAACTAAATCTTGGGTCTTTATGGGTCTAATGTATTTGAAAGTTGGAACTCCGGAAAATCTAGTCTTCATTTTAATACAGTTGAGGCGAGTTGTACCAGCTTTAAATCTCTTAATACTTCGTCTTACACAAATATTTTAAATGGACAAGTAATCTGTCTGTTTGTTACTTCATCATGACTAAACCATTGAACCGATCCAAATCAAATTTCACAAAAAGGTAGCCTGGGACGTGGAGAACGACATAAGTTACTTTTTATTCATGATCATCATCATCATTTCAGCCCAAAGACATCCACTGCTGGTCATAGTCCTCCCCCACCAATGCCATTTCGACCGGTTCTGGGCTTCTCGCATCTAAGGGATTCTTGCGGCCTTCGCAAGGTCATCGGTCCACCTTTTGGGAAGCTTTTGAACACTACCTTCCGCGGTCGCCACTCCAAAACCTTTGGCCCCATCGGCCATCTGTTCTGCGAACAATTTGCCCTGCCTACTGCCACTTAAGTTTAGCAATTTTTTGGGCTATGATCGACATAGCCTCACAATAAAAATACTAAATTCATGCAGACGAAGTCGCGGGCGCTAGTACTCTATAAATTCCCCTGTGGCGTCGAGAAAAAAACCTTGATCTTACTTTTAATTAAGTTTTTTTAGTGTAGTAAATTACTCTTCAGTTGTCTCGGAGTCTTATCGGATAGAATTAATGATTAAAGTTTTTCAAAGTAATTTTAAATCCTTTGTGCGAATGAAACTTGAATGTTTTTGGCATTGGATTTGCTTGAATTATAATTAAATATAAGTCAGTGGGAATGGGATGTCTTTGAGAATGTAAGAAAAACATGAATCTCATTTTGTTTTCAGCTTTAAAAGGCTGCAGTACCTACAGCAATCTTGATACAATTTGTTGTCAATGTTTATGGTTTCGAACTGTGCCAACGTTTCTTAATGACCCGCACGGAAATGTTTCCTCCGGGCGAAATAAATGACAAACTACTTTTATCTTTGAAAGAGTCACTAATTTTTATCCTCTATTACATCAGTAATAGAGGATAAAAACTTTCTTTTTAAAGTTCTAGATTAATTAACTTTAGATTATAATGCTGACAATAACAAATAAAGACGTTTGTCAGCATAATTACATTGTTTATGCCGGCCGAAACAGACACGATTCTAAATAATAATCATATCATTATACTTACAGCTTATATTGTTAAGGCTATAAATTAATAATAATAGCCTCCCGACCCGACGTGACCCGACGTGTAGTGTGTGCGTAAACACAGGTGCACTCTCTGTCCCTTTAGGCACGCGTTACCCGCTTTTTGTCACGACACCTTGTCGTACCAACGCGGGTGAACGGGTGCCTTTCCATAGGCTAGCTAAAATTTACAATAAACATTTTGTTAATTTGGATATATTCGCTTTAGATCGCCAAATATTTAAGAAATATTTAGTGAATAGTCTTCATTTGCGTGATGTTTAGTGTCTTTTCTTTTTGTTTATCATCTAGTACTATTTGTTTTAGTTTAAAATAAGTATAGCCTTTTTGTTCTCTTATCATTCTCTTACTGTCATCTTCTTTGTGTTTTTGTAACGTCAATATTGTGTCTTCACTGTATCATTAACCTAGGTAATCTGTGGAAACGTGGATTGTACATTTACCAACTTCCAATGTAATCTTAGATGTAATATATAATGTACAATTGTTGGTTTTCCCTAACAAAATAAATAAAACAAATAAATAAATACTCTCGTAGTCCGATGGGACGGCAATCCGACACGACTGGTGAGAGATCAGGCGCAGGACCAACGGCTTTACATGCTTTCCGAGGCACGGGGGTTTAACCGCCAACTTCCAAACTCCGCATTGTTACTATGAAATTCCTAATGGAAACTCAATAACGTCGGACAAGTGTGTCCGACCTGAGAATCGAACCCAGGACTCCCCCGGTCAGCAGTCGCGCTTGCAACCACGAGACCAACGAGGCAGTTAAATTAATATAACTGAAACAAATATAGCTATAAACATCGTCAAAGAACACGGACTAGTGCTTAAAAGTTTTATTGTTACTTATTTGTAGAAAGTTTCGCTATTTATTGGATCAACTAATACAAACGGGAAGTTTCTGTATTACACTATTAGCTCCACACAAAAGTTTATGAAACCCCCATCCAACTACAACTTTTACAGAAAATATTAAATGGCGGGAAAATGAAGTGGAAATTCCTGCGAACTGCACACACTGCCATTTTAGTTTATTTTGCTGAACAATCAATCATTTTATGAAAGCAAATAACATTTTTGAAACGCTACAGAAATTGCTGATCGTTCATGGCTTAGTTTTGAAGCTACATTGTAGAGCGAGCAACATTTTAAAAGGGAAGTTTTCATATTGGATTAGGCAGTTTACTTCAATGTATACCTACCTTGAATAAACATCGTTCAAGGATTTGAAAAATGACAGTAATGTCTTTTTTCGTGGTGGTGAACGGTCCACGATAAAACAAATACTGGGAAAAGGTTAGAGTTCATTCGGGTTATTAGTCGATTGGCACGAATTTACTCGCCCGAAACGTGCAAATAGTCACTTTTAAATAATATTATTTTTTGTATAGGCGAATCGCATGAATTTAATTTATTTGTGTCGACTCGCACGTTTCAAGCGAGTAAATTCGTGCAAATCGACTACGAGTAATAAACCGTTAATTCGATCTAATATTTCACCATTAAAATATGAAGTGAACACTCCCATCTTTTTCGAGAAATATTCCGGTAAAATTTAAAAATCGTTGGTACGTCCTTTCTTCCTGGCACCGGAATTGAACCATCTTAAAGTAGTTAAAAAAAGTAAAAAGTTTAAGAGAAGTTTCAAGGCATCCGGTAGGAAAACACGTCCTATCTGAAAACAAAGAAGTTGCAGATATAAAAGGAAGATAGTTGGTGCGTCCCTCAAATAAAATTGATCCGGTTATAGTAATCCTATTTCATAACGCGTGGTGAAAATATTAATAAAAAAAGAGGGTGTGTGCTTGAACACACGATAGAAAGAAAAACTTACGACTGGAGCCGAGAATAAGCGATTCAGCGTCACCGACCGACTGGAACCGAGTATACCCGATTCAGCGTCACCGACCGACTGGAGCCGAGTATACCCGATTCAGCGTCACCGACCGACTGGAGCCGAGTATACCCGACTCAGCATCACCGTCCGACTGGAGCCGAGTATAACCGATTTAGCGTCACCGACTCGATCATGACGTTCAGTTTCGTTCACTGTTCAGAATGAGCGCAAAATGCGCCAAAAGAAGTTTTCTCTTCAAAAATATGAGGTGGCCTAAGTCAACACCATCAGACCAACACCCAAGGTCTGGATACTTACATTATGAAGATAATTATGTCCTTGCAACCTTTTTCTCATCACAACCTCGCTTGTGTACACGTAGTCAGCCAGCTCTGTCCATTCTCCTTTATGACAAGGTTGTAGGATAATGTGTTAAAATTCGAAACTAGAGTTGAGTTACAGCGGGGCGTGCTTATGTGGTGCGGATGGGACGCGGTAACTTTTAACGATGTGCTGTAATATATGCTATGTTTGGCCGTCGCGTCGGATTCATTCCAATGATTCTCCCTTTGACGCTGCTGTAACTTTAGCTCGTGTTGCAATCTGTTGAGAAACTTGCCATTATGTTTGGGAGTTTTAAATACATTCAACACTATATTCATTTTTATTTGGCCTTTAGGGCTTTCCCCTACAGGAGCGTTATTATTGGTCGATAATATCGGATGCGTTACTACGTTATTAATGCTGATATGTGTAAGATCGCATGCGTCCTAATACTAAAAGTACTGAAAACAGACAACGTAATAACACATCCGATATTATCGACCGATAATAGTGCACATGTGGGGGAGAGCCTTTACTTTAGTAACAATAGCAAAATATTATGATGTTCACTGTGATTTCCATAAAATCACAGTGTATGTCAAATACGATTAAAATATCAAACAATCAAATACAAAACCTATTATTGGAATAGATAATTTTGAATACCATGTATAGAAAATCGGTTTTCATCATTTTATGAGTCGATCCTATTGGTAACAAAATAAAAACATCAACCCATTTTCATCCGTTCCGTAACATGGGCACCCACAATAATAAACTCCAATTAAGAAAGAACACAACGAAATTATCAAACAACACATACCTTCACGAAATTAATCAAATTATAATTACACAACACAGAAAAACAAATAAAAGGAATATATTCGATTATACAAATTATTTCATTAAGCAAAGAGCATTTTCGTGTCGAGTACAATACGAAATGACCTTGTTACGTGGGACCAAATTTGCTGAATATTTGCTTGTACCAAAGTATAGCCTACCTTGCTCATAAAAGGGTAGATTACTGAGGTTATCACTGTTTTACTATCCGCCTGGTACTGAAATCTACTTTATCAGTTGTCTTTTGGTAATGTCAAGACAAACCAACACTTTTATTATTTTTTTATTTTCATTACTCCCTTTATGTGAAATTTTGAATTTTTTGACAGCATGGTTAGCGCAATGGTTAAGCGATTGACTGCTGCGCTGCGTGTTGCGGGTTCGATTCCCGCACGGAACAAATATTTGTATGACCTACAAGTAGTTGTTCCGGGTCTGGCTGTTTGTGTATGTGAGTTTAAATGTTCGTAAACGCACCCACGATACAGGAGAAATTCCTAGTGTGGGGCAACTTAAAAAAAAAAAAAAAATCTGGCTCGTTGATCTCGTGGTCGCAATCGCGACTGCTGAGCGTGTGGTCCTAAGTTCGTTTCCCGGGTCGAGCAAAGTGTTACTGGGTTTTCCATTGGGAGATTTCTAAGTAACAGTCCGGAGTTCGGAAGTTGGTGGTGTGATACCCCAGTGCCTCGGAAAGCATGTTATGCCGCTGGCCCTGCGCCTGATATCTCTCTCCGGTCGTGTCCGATTACGGTTCCATCGGACTACGAGAGTGAGGGTAGAGAGATTGCACCTGTGTCTTGTGCATAATAATATCTTCCGCGCAGAAGGCTGGTCTCCGCCGCTATGGCCGAAATTCGGTCTGGAGGACTTTATTAAAATTACTAATGGTCATAGGTATAGCCCTATACCTACCTATGTCCATTAGTAATTTTAATAAAGTTGAGGGCACTAAATTTTCTGCTCGTTAATCGTAGACAATTGGTGCCTGATATTTATAGTTTGCCTACATAGCAAACTTAATGTGGTACGTTTTTTTAATTTGGCTTACGTAACATCACACGAATTCTCCCACGTAACCTTAGTGGTACAAGATTAGGCACTAATTGTTTAATCCTGTAAATGGAGGAAATAACTGTTGTAGGTAGAATTTCAGTGGATGGAGCTACTTGTGCGGTATAGGTAGACACATACTTACCTATGTAAGAGTAAATGTTACATTTGGAATAAGCTACGTAAATATACGAGTATTTGAGGCCTTATAATTGTAAAAAGGAAAAATTTTACCGCTAAATAAAAAATCCTTTGCTACGACGACGTTGTCTTTACTCAGTGGTCCTTACTTTCCGGAAAAGACGAATATAATTTAATTTACGCTTTCAAAACATAATAGGGTCTAATAAAAATGCTTTTGAAGTAGTCTCGAAAATATGCTGAAACAAAAGGAATGCGTATAAAATGTGAAAAGAAGAAAAAGCTTAATGATTACATTAGGGAAAAGCTTACTTGCCCAGTTTTAAAAACTGTGAGGGAACAGTGAAGAGAACTGTCCCTCCTTTTGTTATTTAGCCAGTTTATAGAGGACACCCACGTAAGGAACCCTTTTTCAACAATGTGTCACATTCAAGGAGTAGGTAAATCAGATGTAGATTCAACTGTTTGAACGCTTGAATGTGTATTGCTTTATTTTAGAAATTAAACGGTCATATACCTACCAAAGAACAGACATAGAATTTCTGTAAACAAAATTCTGTACTATTGACGTAAACATATTTCTACTCAAGAGAGTTAAGGTGGATGCTCCAAGGGAGTCCGCGAAATTCAAATTTTCTTACGTTTTTTGAAATTTGCTGGTCAGTACTAAGTTGGACGTTGATTAAAATATGATTCGCGGCCTTAACAAATATGTATCTACAGAATTATAATCATTAGAATCAGTAATACAACTTGTTAAGTTAGCATAATCCTAAAATGTCAAGATTTCATGAAATAGTCATTCAGTAGGATTACTCGATCTTAGAGAGTTGTGTTGATGACTTTAATGATTATAATTCTGTAAATACATATTTGTTACGGCCGCGAATCATATTTTAATCAACGTACAACTTAGTACTTACCAGCAAATTGCAAAATACGTAAGAAAATTTGAATTCCGCAAATGTCAAATACTTGTCAATATGTAGGGAAATTACAGGTATTTTTGACAGATTGAGACTGAGATCAGACTGTGAACGTTCTTAAAATTACGAGAATTACCCCTCTGACTGTGAACGTTCTTAAAATTACGGGAATTACCCCTCTGACTGTGAACGTTCTTAAAATTATGAGAATTGCGCTCCAGATCTTCCCCTGTGTAATGTTAATGTATGTAAGTAGACAGTGCAATGTGGACCAACGGGACAGTGTTATAAAAATCAGTACAGTTTTGACGGAATTGGGAGAAACAAAGACAAAATACGTGTCGATTTCTGTATTTGAGTTTGGTTAAAAGTGTTGCAACTGCAGAGTTCAGAACACTCCCATTCAGATTTTATCGTATTTGTATAAAAGATCGTTGCATAAAAGATTGAACGACGTAGTGACAGGGTTGAATCGTATCGGAGAGAAACTCAGACACTCGATATGGAAGCTTGAATGTCGGAAGTGCACAATGTAATATTCAAAATATCACTTACTGCTAGATAGGCGCCTTTTGGACTGTAGTTTAATGTCTGCTCGTTGGCATAACATTCTCAGAATCATGAATTGTAAACCTTTTCATCTCTTTGTTGAAATGAAATTATAAAGAGAACATTGTATTCATAATTACATTGAATTTAAATACCAAGTGACTGTGTTCAGTTACTTGGAAAAAAGCATTAAATTTTACAGAGAATATTGTATTCATAATAACATTGAATTTAATTATGAATATAATAATCTCTATTATTTCATTCTTTTTTTTTCAGTTAAGTGTTTCCTAATTTTCTGTCCAAAGAAATAGATCATTTTCCCTAGTACGCTTTCAGTTTCATGTGCCAACATAAATAAAAATTTATTTATATCTGCGGCACTGTTACTCGCGGTCATCCATCGATAAAAAACTTACGACACAAAACATCGATGACTCACGTCTGTTTGTTTACTTGTAAATCACCGCCCTTTAGTATCCAGTAACGCTATCCATTAAAAGCACTCATCCATCAATGTAATGTGATACCGCTTATAAATAAGCCGCACAAGCTTGGGGACAGAGTAAATCCGACCTCGTACCCGATGGGAACCAAAATCTTCCAATATATCAAATAAGGTATTTTTCGCCAAAGATTTTCGTGGTCCATCGCGCGGTTCGCACGATTCGGTGGTCTTCACACGAATGAAAGTCGTTATGGGAACCTGAACTGTTTGTCAAGTGTGCCATTGATATTTGTCTTTAACAAAACTTCCCTTTGATGTGTCGAAGTATTATCGAGAAACTCTTTGTATCCCTTCGTACTGTTGTGTCATCATTTTATTTTGACACATCACGATATAACGCCAGTTGAGTCTACTGCGGTAGGTATATACTTTTCAACGATTTACTTTGTGCCAAAAATTTAATGAAACCTTATAATTATACTAATAATAAAGCTGAAGAGTTTGTTTGTTTGTTTGAACGCGCTAATCTCAGGAAATAGCAGCCAGATTAGAAAAGTTATTTTTGCATTTGGTAGCCCAATTCTTGAGGAAGGCTAAGATCACGCTAGAACCCTTAGGAGCCGAGCGAAAGGAAAAAAGATATATGCGATGCGATGTAACGGCGTGGGTCAGGGAGACAAGAAATTTCACGCGGACAAAGTCGCAGGCAGAAGCTAGTATTAAAATAAGCTCGTCTTGTTAATGCCTACAAATGAGGGAGTGGCCTTTGTCTACGCCGTTTTGTCAGCATCACTCTCCTGCGCTAATCCATCAATCGATCTTAGGCCGGCTACGCAGCCGTATATTTAGTGTCGTAACGCATTTATACGCATAATTCGTTATTCAAGGAGCTGATTTAAATAGTACAAAAACCCTCACACGATCCTATTTTATGGGACTAGTCCTGTCACATAGTTCAAGTATTAAAAGGGGATAATAATATTTCACCCTGGCACACAGAATAGATTTTTAAGAGAAAACTCCTCTAAAAGTGTCCATACTTATCTTTAATAGTCGCACATCCGGCCAGTTTTCTGAACCAGAAACTGAATTTTATTATTCGGTACGTTGAACATTTTAAAATGTTATATTTTGGCCGGTAGAAGCACAGTAACTAAAACGTAATCGTTCTGTAGAACAATCTTTCGTAATTTTGTGTACATTGTTAATTGGGAAGAAATACCGCACTTTATTCAATGTTAATTAATTAATTTTGATTGTTTACAATCTGAATCCCTTGTAATCGCGTTTCAAAATTTAATTTAAAGTAATCCAAGTGAAATACGACATTAATTATAACATCCGTTTGTCAAAGTGTACAACTGTTTCAACAGCATGAAACAAAAGCAATTATATCGGATTACTCGGGTTTCAACAAATGTTCTAGGAATCGACAGCAAAAATCCAAATCCGCTTACAAATCCCGCAAGAATGAATCGTAGCGTATTATTAATGCCACAAATTCCCTTCGCGCAAACCTTTAGCGCTACTTACGACGCCCTTGGGGGACGACAGGATGGCCTCATTCGTAGTCAGGAAAGACAAAAAGACATTAATTAATTACTGGCTTTATGCAGCGAAGGTCATCCGTCACTACGATGACAGTGGACACGTCTCGTTCTACCCAGTTTCGGGACGAGAGTGAGTGAGATGGACCCGTCTTCACTGCAGCCACTAAATCAATCTTAGATGTTATCCATTACTGTGTCCGCACCACGAAATTTATTAACCCTTTTAACCATGATGCAATATTGTTCTAAAGAAATTGTTGCCATGAATCTGTTTTAAAAGTTATATAACCCGACATTTTGCAGATCGTGGACATACAAAATGATTACCACATTCTAGTTAAAAGCACTGTGGATATCGTTAGATGACTAGGAATTTGTCAAAAAGAGCTATCAGCATCAATCAGTCTGCTGAGCGATGGTTTTAGGTTAGTCTCCCGTTAGTAAAATAACCACGCGAAAATATCAAATTCAACAAAAACGTATAAATTCACTCTAAAACAAAAGACTATAGAATATTCCAAATTATTGTTTAGAAAATCCACAATATTGTGATGGTGTTTTGTTTTGGCCCCAAAGTTCGCTGCCCTAAACCTTTCGGTTATTCATACTATTTCGTTGGGAGCTTGGATCATGATTCATGACGTAACTCCGTTAGCTGTGAATATTTTGAATCCAGCAGATTCAATAGAAAAATTATTTCACTATTTTCATAAGGTTTTGATGGACGACTCTACATCAAAGCTTTTAGAGTATGAATTGATACAATCATGGCTTTTATGAGAATTAAAGAGAAACTTTTTTTGAGAAATTAAGGTATCAAATATAGCAGTGCCCTAGAGAGAGAGAGACGCATTGCTTGTCTTTACTGCTTTTTAAATGGATTGAAACCTTAGTAAGTACACCTGTATTTGTTTTTTATCACAGGTACAATTAATCAGCTTCCTGGACGCGATCACATTTAGAAGTATAGATAAAAACTTTTTACTGAGCGGAAGTCATTTTTTCCCCACTATTTCACTAGAGTTTCCTTTGAAAATCGCCGCCAGTGAATGGAATCGCGTCAAAGAGCTTATTACTATAAAAAGTGCAGATACCGCCTCTGCGTTGGGAGCATTTTATCCATCGTTTGAAGTTTTTGTCGTGTGGTAATTTGGCCGTTTTGTTGTGTTAAGGAGAGTTCTTCAAAACTTCCCTGCTTCAAATCTCCTTGTAGAATAAGCGCTTTGCAATTTTGCCAAGGAAAATCTATTTAAAAACCCGCAGAGGATCATTGGATTACAAGAAACCGTAATATTTTAATGATCTATTGTTTGCTGCCCTAAATATAAAATACAATTTTGGTCAAACAAATCATTTCAGATAATTCAGCAAAGAGTTTGCCGGTTTTATTCGATTTCCCCGCAAAATAAAATAGTTGATACAGTAGATATTCGGTAATAACAAGGCTATCAAATAACTAGGCTACCCCCGAAGAGATCTTGGTAAAACATCTATCACTGAGCACCGTAAATGTTGATTGGGTTCACACAAAAGGATACCTAATCAAGCGTAGCTAATAAGAACTTCGGCTGCCTTTGATGAGAACAGCATAACAAGGCTTGAAGCACATATTAAAGCAATGAACAGTCGGGCAAAATGCAGTATAAGCAAAACGTCTTTTGTTCTCTAAATTAAAAGGAGAGAATACCCGCCTTGTGTACTGAAAGGAATTCTTTTGCCAAATTTAAATAAAAACATTTCCATCGCTCGCAATATATTCACTTTCATTAAATCGTACTGGCAAGTCAGCTTAATTGGTCTGATTTTATAAATAAATATTTAGTACCTATATAAATCAGCAGAGAGCAGAGGAGGTCTCAGCATCGGGAACGTTATAAACTGATCATGCTTATATTAAACTTTGTGTGTTGTGTACCTTCCCATTCGTAAAATATTACTAAACGCTTGTAAAGGATTCATTCAAACTTTTGTCAATTAGTTATCCTGTTCCTTTGTTGATCAATTAACATCAACAAAGGTCAACAGTTTGAAATGTTAAAATACCTACTAGCAGTTTGTTATTGATAGATAATTTTGTATTTATAGGATCATCCCGAAATGATCGAAGGCAACTTTACTATATCATAGATACTCGTATTAACAAAGGAGGGTATACGAGTAATAGTGACCTTATTGGTAATGTTCTACAGAAAGGTCAGGTGCGTAGTACTCGGAATCTGCGGGCAAAAGGAGTATGTAAGGATCGTAGCAGGTGGCGTTTATAATTTCTGCCTACCCCCATGGGAAGAAGGTGTGACTTTATGTATGTGTGTATCTAGAAACGATCGCCTACTAGCAGCCGCTTACATGTAAGCGCTCAATCACTGGTTTATACGACATTTGTCAGATTGAGCAACTGAATAGTTTCCTACTGTAAACGGCCAAGTAATTACGACCACAAGAAATCTCCTAGATTTTTAATTTCAACTTTAATTTATTAAGCGAAGTTTTTAGACCACTTAGCATCTTAGCATAAAGAAAAATGCAATTTCCTTCCAAAAAGAGCAATTCCTTTGGAGAAAATCGTGGAAGTTTCTTCTGGCTAATGAACAATTCTGAATATTTGACTGCCTCATACCAACTCGTATGAATTTTGAATTAAAAAACAAAACGTTTTGATGTATGAGTAGTTTATACAGTTTGACGTGTGCGGTGTTGGATAGAGCATGAATTTTTGCTGTCATCTATCAAAAAGGTTATCTACACCTGGCACCTAGGTTTATTACATGATTCCATACTAAGGTAATCTAAAGTAACACTTTAGTTTTCTAATGTATTGGAAACTAGTTGTTGCCCGCGACTGCGCCTGCAATACAGGTTGAAAAGTAGCCTATGTCCTTCTCCAGGTCATGGCCTACTTACGTGCCAAATTTCATCCAAATTCGTTCACCCGTTTTAGCGTGAAAGCGTAACAAATAAACAGATTTATAGTATTAATTAGAATCAGGATTCCATTTGCATTGACCTATAGTTTTCTTACTAACGGTTATCCGTTCTCCTCAATTAGATATTTTTGAGAACCGCACTACTAAGTTCAGGATCTCTTAAGGATAAAGGAGGATTAATTATAATTAAAACTGACTTTGTAGTTTACGCATAGGTACCTCTATTTTCCAGGGGCCCAATTCTATAAAATAACCAACTTGTCAATAGCCCCCCTACCCTACCCTTACCCTATGGACCCCTGTCTGAAATAAAAGTTTTTCTATTCTTTTTCTATTCTATAGTGTGTCGGTAGTGTGTAAGTAGTGTCTCAATAGAATAGTCCTTGGCATTTGGTATTCTGCAAATTATTTATGGTCATTGAATTGCCACTGTAGTGCCATTGAAACGCCATAGTAAGACTATTGTAATAATCGCTAGTCTGGTTTACTATAATGTGCCAATGTCATCGTGATGGCCAAAGTTACGGTAGTCTGTAAAGTATTTGACAGTTTTGTCTATCGTGTTTGATTAGTGTTTTGGCCATCGAACCGCCATTGTGAAGCCATCGAATAATGACAGCCAGGTTCCCAACATTAAAATCTTAAAAGCAAGATCATTATTTAATTAATATACATACTACCTACTTAGCTATAGACAATCTCATCTTCTTATCTCGTTTCCTACTGAAACTTTCTTCTTTTCCTAATGAGGTAAAGCAAAGCATTGCAAGTTCTTAATATAGCCCGCACCTTCAGATCTCATTCTTTTTATGTTTCTTTCATACTTTTATGATGATTCCAACTTACTTTCAAAAAGGACATTGAAAAACCCAAGTACTGGGTAGCGGCGTCGGTTTTTATGTAGGTACCCAGAAGCCTTCATAAAATGATTTTTATAATAGAAGATAACATTTTTGTTGTAAAACCAGTGCACATTATAGAGCTATAAATTATAGTTATACCTAAAATTCACTGTAAAATATACTATACAAATAAAGAAACACTCTCTACACGGTTTTTAACCGAAGAAAAAAAACGGAGGAGGTTCTCAAATTGACGCGAATTTTTTTTTTTTTTTGGTTTGACCACGCATAACTTTTTATAGAGTAGTCCGATTTTGATCATTTTTTTTATTGGAAAGGGTATACCCCAAAAACCAACCGTAAGGGTGGGAAAATAGGGGTGATTTATTGTTCACTCAGAGATTTGAATGCTGAGTTGTGTATTATTACTCTACTCAGTGCCACATATGTCTGCCCTTTGCCAAACAATTACTAGATTATAGCCACAAAAAATTAAAAAAATAATATTTTTGTTAAAACGTTTTTTTTTAATCTTATTTAAATTAGAACAACCAGCTTCGTTTCAAATATTCGACATTAAAATCACGCTCGGAAAAGGAGAGCAAAATCAAAAACCGTTGCAATCGTATACACGGCATTTTTTTGCACTTTCCGGGCAAGTCGGTTGATGGAAAATAAAATGTGTTTCTATTGGCACAGGATCCAGTCACAATCGCTTAATCTTCTTTTTTGCTAGCTCCATGTTTTCAGTTAAGTTTTATTGACCCGTTCGGCGCACGCGGGCAACCCAATCGATCATTATTGGCTTACCACTCAGCTACGTTTAATTTCGTACTCCACCAACCCGTCTATTTGAGCGTCAAATTGTTGCGCAAAATTGGCCCTTCCCAAGATTCGAGTTGTTCATTCGGGTAACCCTTCATTTCATTGTTTTAATATTGCTATACAAAAAAAAAAACTGGAAATATCAACATTTAACGCAGAAAAAGTAGGTACTATGCACAGCAACTCTTATTAAAAAAAACATCGCCCGTCACTTTCCAAGACTAGCACTTATAAGAAAGCTAATAACACGTCCTGCTAAAACAGTAATATTTTAAAGCCAGTTCACGTCCCTCTTAAAACACGCCATAAGTTCATTAACAAACTCGCAAAGGATATAAAATAACAAAGAAATATCCAGGAGGAGGCAACAAGTCTATTAAATATTCACCACAGTAACTGACACATGACATACAACTCACTTACCATGATGGGGTTCACAAGTACTTTTTGCAAACTCTTTAAATATTTACTAAGAAGACAGACTTTAAGCACATAATACACGTGCCTGTTACTTGCACAAGAGCATGCAATTAGCTTGCATGCCATTGTAACATTCACTAATCAGAAGTGGCTAAGGCACACTTACAGAAAGAAAGAAAATACGTTTATTTGCGGTAAAACATGATGCAAAGAGAAAAAATAAAAAAGAACAAGTTGGTGAAAAATATGCGTCACATTCCACGCAAAACGGCCATTGCTCAGCATAATACTGTGATCCTACGCGAGATAGATCCAAATCGCTGGTTTTCAGCGACAGCCGGTGTTGACGTGATGACGTCAACCCGTGTCACCATAAAATGAGATACAAACAGCAAAATAAAAAATGCGCATGCAACACCTTTTACATAATAGAAACGAAACTTCTTAATTAATAAATATAGAATAAGAGAGATTTAGTGGGAGAGACAGAGAGAGTTATATCCTTCTTGTCTCGTGTGAAAATTCTCGTCCAATTATCGAATCGTCGCCTAAGAAGTTTCACTTCAATAATAAAATAAATTCACAATACAAGTTACTTACTTGCACTTGCAAGCCAGTGTAACTAAAAGTATACGAGCAACTTTGCTTGCATAATTTTGCGCAAGTTACAGGCATGTGTATGTACAGCTTTAGGTATCCGCGTGAAAAATGCATTTTTATCCAGCATAATTAATTCAAGTAATATCGGAGTCGGGGAAACAATGCTTTGAGATGGTAAAGCAAGAACGTAGTGAGGCTGAAATATACTTGCAGTGTTTATTATTCTCTGAATGTATCGAGCTTTTGTTGTTGAGCGGAAATATGTATGTACTTTATTATTTACTAGCTCCGCCCCACGGTTTCACCAGCATAAGTTTCGATCCCGTGGCAATATCGGGATAAAAAATATCCTATGTGTTAATCCTGGTTAAAAACTATCTGTGTGCCAAATTTCATCCAAATCCGTTCAGTCGTTTTTGCGTGAAAGAGTAACAAACATCCATCCATCCATCCATTCATCCATCCATCCATCCATCCATCCTTCCATCCATACAAACTTTCACGTTTATAATATTAGTAGGATTTTATCTAAAGTAAACTCACAGCGGACAGTCAGTATAACATTCTTATTATTCATAACATTACGCCAATAACGACGAGTACATAGAAAACTAAGCATGGCAGAGAGTGACAAAATTATTAATAAGTATTTATGTATTGAATGCGTGTATCTGTACGGTTGGGGTGCCTGTTAATGTGTGTATGTATATAAGTATGCCCAAACTGGCACTACTGAGCAGCTGAGCATTATAATTTCAAGGAATGGGCGAGGCTGTCCAGGACTTTTATAATTGGTTGCAGGGCTACCAATCGCCTATAATCTGCAGCAAAAAACCGTGGGGAGTTTTGCCCTTTCCCCGTTGATTGTTTTTTTTGTGCTGATCCATGTTCATAACCAGTAATGATGCTCTCTATTTCTTTTTTATTATTCATTCTATTACATATTGCGCTATTCTCCGCCACTCTTTTATCTCTGTAATCTAAACTTATATTAAAATGAGAAAATATTTGTTTTTTTTATGTTTGTTTGTTATGCTTTCATGCTAACGCGGCTGAACGGATTTTGGTAAAAGTTGGCACATAGGTTGGCCATGACCTGGTTTAGGACATAGGATACTTTTTATGCCGATATTCTCACGGGATCGTACACTTATGCGGGTGTAACCGCGAAACGCAGCTAGGGTGTTATTAGCTTAAAGTTTTATGATATTTCAAGTCCCAGTTTTTTTAGCGATTGAATATAATCGTGTAGGGCACATTATCCTCAGATGGTACACATTAGGCTTATATTCAAGCCACAGATCTTTATCGCCACTGTAAAAGTACTATCCAGGTCGTTAAGTCAATGGGTTAAGATTTTATCAGGCGCAGTTGTTTTTTAGCGGCCGAGATAATATTATTACAATATTGAACGCAAGTGCTACTACAATAAGAACTCTTTTTCATATAATTAAGGTCACAGACGGACACTGTTAGACCTCATCTAGCAAATTGCTATTTTAATTTTAATATGAAAAGTTTATACAGCCCATTACATAAAAGTGGCAGTAATACTTGGTCTTTTTGTAGTTAAATAATTTCTGACATCCAGGATGGTCAGCTGTGTTACAAATTACTTTATTCTAGCGAATGTGGTAATTAGAAATTGATGTTCAATTATGTATTTTCGCCATCGAACACAATTTGTTAAAACCCATTTTATTAGTGCGTGCACGTTCCGGTGTTTCGTGTCGTTTCCAAAACTTGATTTAAGTACCAACTAAGAAGTTCCAAACTCGCGAAGTAAACAGTCGTTAAATGACTTACTCACACAGCGACAAGAACTGTCGGGTGTGTTACTTATAAACTAATTAGTTGAGTTTATAACGTAATTATAAGCCACGAACTTAGGTGCATGGGTAAATGTTTCATCATTACTACTGTCACTTAGTATTTACTAAAACTACACGACACCTAAAAGTCTTGCCTAATTTAAATCCACTGTTAGATTTTCAACTCTTGGCAGTGCGTCAAGTGTTGAAAATCTAACAGTGGATTTAAATTAGGCAAGACTTTTAGGTGTCACGTAGTTTTAGAAAACCCTAAATTGCATTTTGGTGTCGCGTAATGTCAGTGAAAACGGAAATTAGTTTAAAAGGAAACTTGACTATAAACAAATTTTAAAACCAGCATACATATTATAGGACATCTCGCAGTTTATTTTTTAGCTTTCCTGACCTTTCAACCACTCGGTGCGGGCAATTTTCATGCTATGCTCATTCAAAGGTACGAACTTCAGAGTTCTGAATCACTTTCTGTTTTTATTCGACTTCAAATTAGTTCGTTCGTTCATTTTATTTCTTTACTCATTCATTCGATGTCGGCTTAGCGGGAAATGTAGAGTTATTTACGTCCCTACGTATGTTTGTGGCATCTTGGATATTTCTTGTTAACTTTACTATTTACCATATACTGATTTATTGCGGCTGGGTGACATGTTCCAAACAACAACTGACAAATTCAGCGAACGCATCGACTTTATTTATTTTTTAACAAATACGTTGCCAGCGGGGATCGCATAAAACAGAATTACGCCGTATTTTAGTCGAGCAGTGTGCTGACAATTCGTTTTGCACTGTCATTGAAAAACGAAACGAAATATTGAAAGGCAATAAAAACCAAAATTTAGTTCGATCATGTTTACACAATTCGGCGCGTTTCATATCCGCTATGGTAGTTCTGCGAACTAAAACGTATTAGATTTCTATATTTCGCTCGTATGTATGTATTCGGAAAATGTATGGAGTACAAAACACACGAAATATTAGCACCGGTTCGGGCGTGGTTTCATTAGCGGGGTATTCAGTATTCGAATTAGTCGCTCAATGACCCTACCCTTCCGTTGTAGCAAATACGCGATGGTAAGGTGGGCTATTAGTAAAATAATTTCAGAAATATTCTGTTAGTTTCTGTGTAGAACAGTGACGCAACGATTATCAGACTCTTCATCTGCCTAGCCTTTTCCCAATTATGTTGGGGTCGGCTTCTATCAGACGACCCTTAAATCTACTTTCCATCATTAGCCAGGAATTACGAAAAGTTGTAACTTCCCACTCAGTGGTTTCGCGACCTCCACACGGTCGGAGTCGCCAGCCCATCTAGTTAATAACAATGGTATTTTAATCCCGCGTTCGGAGATTCACCGAAGCCAGGTGTAGTAGGAACACCCATTAAAATATTACTACGTCCTTTACACAGTGACTTACAATCGCTATTTCCACGTGGACTTCGTACGAGAAATTGCTTAAAAATGCAATAATTCCCCCAAACAGTTACAGCCCACTGGCATATTGCCAACACACATTTGCCTCGAAATGAGCGTATAAGTAGTCTCCACATTGTATAGGTCTTCCTTTCATTGCCAGATCAGTTCCACATAATATGTATTTTGTACTTCGCGCCTCTGTAGCGTATATCAAGTCTAGAGTTGTTGATGATCGCTGTTGGCTACGTTTGTAGTTCTCTTGGCATCGCAAACTGTTTGCTTTGACACTTTTGCATTGTGTAGTGTGAGTTAGGTTTAATGTTTTTTTTTTTTTATAAAAACATTTTGAAAAAAAAAAAATCTTGTTTGTGAAACCGCTCTGGCTGCAATCGCAATACAATATTAATAGTAATACAAAAGGATTAACAAAAAAATCCGTATAAATTTTACATTTTCAGATACCACAAAGACTTTCAGTTAGGTATAAAACTTTACCGTTAATAAATTCGTCTAAACTTTGCAATTTCGTAAGCAATTACCACCAATTTATATTTATATGCATATACCCACATGACTGTGTATCTGACACTGAAATAATAACCCAATCTAAGCAATGTACGATTTAGTTATTCCCTAACCATTAAGATACGCTCCATTAACAGCAATAACGCTCTATAACGTACAGTTATTAAACACATAAATAAAAGTTCGGAGCCAAGTTCAAACAAACTGTCAGCCATATTTTACTCTATAGTTAGCTATTAGCTATTCCATTAATATGATTGCAAACCACACTACTCGTGTTCATAAACTAATATTTATATACACGGTTGCTTTTGCATTATTGGAAATCTGTTTCTATTTTAAATGTGGGAACTTCAAATATTAATATAGTTTGTTGATTTAATTTGATAATTATGTTTGGGTGTAATAACACTATCATTGATTCGTCGATAGCTTGCAATCAGATCAGCCCCAGCCATCGTGATAGTTTAGTTCGATATGCTAGTAATCCAATTGAATTATTTGTGTTTGATACGGGTAATGTGTCAGTGAAGCTAAACCACGTTGTTACTAATAAAATTTGCATAAGTCGGCCTCCGCAAACGACGCCGCCCGCCGTCGCCACCTGGAGTGGCGAACTAACCTCACCATTGCAACTTTTATCAGCCTTGACCTCAAGAGGCAACGTTTTTTGGTCGTCTCTACTCTACAGCCCTCTATTTCGTGTTGTAAAGTTTTTAAATGGATTTTTTACGTCGCTCTAGAGAAAAGCTACCATATTTTAGTGCTCCATTAAACCATATGCAAGCTTATCGTTGGTGTCGTTTCAGGACTTTCAGGGATCCAAACTAATACGTGAATTCGTGTTATCATTAATGGCCGTACCCTAAACGTGTTTGTCTCTCCAATGTGCTTACGGTTAGTCTATAATTTCAAGCCTCATAAGCTTTTGTACGTCTTGTGTGTTTGTGTGTATTACAATAAAACTTATTCTTTACGTTCACGTTCTCGCCTATAACTCATTTACTAGCTGAAACTTTGGCAACAACACTTTAAAAGTTACCACCTCCATCTATTCATTTAAAATTCTACGTTGTTGAATAGCACAAAATTTTCTCTACAGCCCCTCTGCGCAGCAAAACTCCTAACCGAATTTACTCCCAAGTTTGGCAAAACAAAAAAAAAACAAAACCTGAATATTTTAATACCTGCAAACCTTCGCCTCTGACCTCTTTGAAATTGAATTATGTCTACTTCTAAATTGCAAATTGACTCATTTATTTTTCTTCTACTTCGTTACGAATGTCAATCGTTAGATTTTTTGTTTTCTGTTGGAATATCGTATTTTATTTTGTTCAGTTCTTGTTCAAGATTATTGTTACTTAGGTCCTTTATATTTCCTTCCACTAGTTACGAGACTTGCGGTATCTCTGCATCGTATTTCAATTTGATTTCCTGTTAGATAGTACTATCTCTATCTTGATCTTGCAAATCTGTTAGGAGATCTCTACAATCGTAGTAGTAGGTATAGGACAGGTTTTCTGATTCCGTATTCGGTATTGGCTTGAATCCAAACAAAACGCCACTGGTTCAGTTACTGCTCGCTTCCGTGTATTTATGTCCATAAACGCGTGTGTGAATGGCATTTCTTGCCAATATATTTATTTATTTTGCTGGTATTTACATCGCTCTGTGTCGTTTCCAATTCATCTTCGTAGTACATTGGATATAAGACTTCGTTTACATTTAAATGAATGTAGGTCATCGCTTAGGACTTACAATTCATGTTTTGCGTGGCGTAGGCGGATTTAGTTCTCAATATTTTCTTTTTGAAAATCATTTGTATTGTATATAACATAATGAAATGGTTTAACTGAAGAATAACGTGCGTCAATGCAACTCAAAAAGCAATTTGGTCTATAGTTCTCTCAGACAGCCACCACGGGAGGCAATTTCGAAAGATTAATGACAATGGAATGGCTTGTGACATCAAAACCACTGTTTCACTTCAACACTTGGATAATTAATTCTCTTCTCATTTCACTACTTGTTTCCATGTTTTTTTACTAGAATTTGGTTAAATGGCACCGCTTATCCAGTTAAATTATCCTTTTACTTCTGTATTCAGAGCGAATGAAAAATCTTGAGCTTAGCAGTTGTTTACCGCATGGCCTATTTTCACTGTCAACTGGGCAGGGTAAAGCTTTGGTTATCATCGTAGACACACAGGCTTGGCAATTAAAACTGGCTCCATATTTGTTTGGCTTTACTTTGACGAAAATATCGCGAAAAGACATATTATTTTTGTTAGAAGTATCAAGATCAAGACCTTTTGAGTCACATAATTTACTGTTTCTTTTTTATGTAATGTTTAAACAGTTACTGCTAATGGAGTTCGTTCATGTTGTATATTGTGTTTGAGGCAACAAATCGCCTAACAACAATGCTCGTATTGTATCCTTGTGTTGTGCCTTTTTCGTAAAGACCCGTTTGAAATACTCAATTTTCATACATCGTATTTAGTTCTAGGAAACATTCTTTTTTTTTTTTTTTTTTATTTTTTTTTTTTTTTTTTTCAGGATGGGAAATCATCAAATGACTCCTCCCGCTCTGGGTGGAGCAGAAGGGAGTGTCAGACTCTTACTGACTAAAACCCACCCGTGTTCCTTCCTTAGCCCTTTATGTACCAGGGCAGCGGTAACCCTTTCGGACGATCCCGCTACAACATTCTTTTATTTGATGTTTATTTAATTTCGTTGTAATTTCGTTGTATTGTGTTGTTTCGTTGTATTTCGTTGTGTTGTTTTTGTTGATTAACTTCTCCTTATTTCATATGATTATTGTGTTAAGTAAACCCCGTATCCTTTCTGACTAGTCCAGTTCAAATGTTTGTACGAATTTCACTTAGGAAGCGAACTTTGTTCGCACACTATTCTCTGTTCTTCAACAGTTTCACATTTTAAGTGCCCCACATACGGGCCACGAGCAAACTCACTAGGCTAAGCTTTCGGAATAGTGCTGCTAAGTGTCCCGATGTACTCGAGACATACGGGCTTTAAAAAAAAGTTATGTGGAACGGTAAAGTTCAACTGTTCAACTATAAAGCAGTCATGCTTAACCGTATCATCATCATCATTTTAGCCGAAAGACGTCCACTGCTGGACATAGGCCTGCCCCAAGCACTTCCACTTGTAGCGGGATCGTCCGAAAGGGTTACCGCTGCCCTGGTACATAAAAGGCTAAGGAAGGAACACGGGTGGGTTTTAGTCAGTAAGAGTCTGACACTCCCTTCTGCTCCACCCAGAGCGGGAGGGGTCATTTGATGATTTCCCATCCTGAAAAAAAAAAAAAAGCACTTCCACTTCGACCGGTTCTGTCCCTCTCGCATCCAACGGGTTCCTGCGGCCTTCACCTTATATTTCATCAGAATTGCTATTCTCTACTACCATATCAAAACCAGCCTGTAATATTGTCCAATTGATATTGGAAGGATTATGTACATAACTTTGAATGTCTGTGGCTGTCAATTAAATATGTATCTATATCTAACGAGGGTAATAGCAATTTAACTTAGGCAAAGCTTATTTTATAATGAGGGATTCAGAAATATCAATATTTGAATTGTTTTAATAAGCCCTGCCGTTATAGTAAATGGTTCTTTAAATAAAAATATTAGGATCTATAATTTTTCTCTTTCCAACACTCACTTTGCCTAATCTTTAGCTTTCTCGGGATCTGCTAAAAGGACTTCAACGAGTAAAATTATGGCGCTTACTGCATGTAAAAGCCAACCATTATCTCTTTATTTTCAAGTTCTTTTCATTGTGAAGTTATCTTATCTTTACACTAGCCTTGAGAAATGTTGCTCCACTGCCAACACTATTTCTTACGCGGGCGCACTAAGCGTAGAAGTGTTCCCATTGTGCTGAAACCTTTGCATAGCCAAGGGGAGTGGAAAAACAAATGCTTCCATATCTGAGCCACTATAACTTAGACACATTTCAATGTTTAAAAAAAGATAACTATGGAACAATAACTACTTCTTGCTTTTGAATTATTAAGAATTGAGTTTGAGTTTGATTGCTTCATATTGTCCTTTGTTGGGCAATCACTACCGTTTATAGGTACTGCTGTTATCTCTGTGGATTCTTTTCGTATCGTAGTATTTTGGCTACTCACTACCCTCACTGCTATGACCTTGAAGAGAAGTGTCACTAGTTTATTCATAGTCAAGACACAGCAATATAGGATTGCGACGATATCAACGCACATGCGTAATACTTCACTCACCCCAAAGGTCAAATGTACCATACGTGCAAGTTGGAATGTTTACATGAAAACATGTTTTGGTTACTTTAGGCACTTAGGTTATTTACTTAACGAATGCGGGTATTTTACTACCCTCGTTTTAAGACCCGGTTTCCTTTGTACCTTTTGTTTGTTCGTACGGGCCTTGTTTTGTCGAATATGATAAATGGGTGCCATATTTTTGTGGTTCATATATGAGGGATGTCAATAGACATAAAACGGATTATGTTTACTTTTAAGCCTAGTTTTATTTATGATACCTATACCATCCTTAGAAGAGCACAGAATCGTCTGTTTCAAAACTTGCATTTTCTAATTCGTTTCTCTTACTTTTTGCGCATATAATAAAGAGTATTCTATCTTTCTTCCTTCTGTTCTTTCTTTGTATTCCGAATTGTATCTTTTCTATTTCAATGTCTCTGTTCAATGTTTTTATCGTCTTCCGTGACTTTGTTCGAGTAAATCTTTGTATACACCACATCGTTAAGTTTCAAACCGTACATCCGGGCATTGGAGCACTTTAAGAATATATCGTATTCTTTTATAAAACTACAATTGAAAAGTAAAATATAGATGCGCTATTAAAATTGGTTTAATTTCAAACTCTAACTCAAAGCTTTTATTTAAAAAAAACTTAACTACAAGTCACTTTTGTAATGTCAATTTCCTGTTTATTCTTGTTTCCTCTTTGCTACAATTTATTTAATGCTACGTCTCGTATGAGGCCCGCTGTAAAAAACTACAAGACAAAGTAAGAAGTTTTCCTGTTTGTTTTAATGTGCAAACCTGCTATAAAAGTTGACAGTTCCCATGTGGGAAACAAAATGTTAAAATTTTCGCTTTGGTACAAAGTCGAGCTGAACTTATTCTCGTTTTACACACTCTGATCGAAAGAGTTATGATCGTACCATCCAAAAGTCTGAATGTCTGGTTCAAAACACCGTTCATATCTACTTTCCACACGAAATTCACAAAAAAAAGAAAGAAATCGACTGTCTGGAAACTAATGAAACTATCTCGCAAGTTCTGACGGCGTCGTTTATATAAACTTCTGAATTTGCATGAGTTATATTCTCAGTTTCGATCTTACTCATACCGAAACTTTTGCATGGTCCCTTCATAATTTATTTACTTGTGATATCGACTTTAGGATCGACATCTTATATTTGTATTAGGATACTTACATAAACACGCCGAAACTTTTATCATTTTCGCTGACGTACGGTACGGAATGTTCGTGTTTGTCAATCTAACCTTTACCCTCTTTCTGGTTCTTATTATTTCCTTCAACCTTTTCGTATTGTTACGTAGATTCAGTCGCATTATTTTATAACACGCTGGTATCTACAACAGGATATTTACTAAAAGCAGGTGAAGCTAAACTAGATCCTTATTACCTAACGAACTATAAAATCACTTCACAGGTCGCTCAAACGTAACTGTTCACGACCACCGTTTCCCCGGTACTTAATGAACGTCGAAAATCCTTTGAGGAAACTCTGCTATAACTTTGGTGCACTTAAAAACTTGAGGACTTTCGAGTACGGCCATTGGCTCGGGTTTGTCGAAGAAAATTCTGCCAACATTTTGACAAGAAAAATACATTAGGTGTTGAATGTTTGCATTGTATTGAAGGGGTTTGGCATTGTATAAGAAACCATCCAAGGGAGTGTTACTTTTGGCGCCATTTCTTGGTTCATGTAATTGCATGGCTCGTTTAGCTTTATGTTAGCAATTCAAACATCGCGCTTACACATATAAAAGCTCTATAACACTTAAGGTACAAAAATTAGATATATGCTATGGTAATAACCAGCGTTGATCAAGTTTTATTCTCACATAGTTACTATATCAAATGTACTAAGGATGACTATTTATCCATATGGCATATACGTCCACATTTTTATATACATTCAATCTCGGAGCCCATCACCCTCCTGTTTGATTTCGTCGCAATCGATCGACTCCTTCACATATAAATGTAATTTATGCAATCCCAACCACCATCATTTCATTCCTCAAAAAGAGTTTTTCTCCAAAGTATTTGCCTTATCTCATCAGACTTTCATCGTTAGATAAGAAGACCAATAACACGAGACTATCCCCAAATGAAATCTTTCCTTTATTCCGTCCTTATTACATGTCGGGCCCAGCACCAAAAGTTGGAATTTCTAAATAAGCAACAACTATTCATAACCCGCTTTATTGTCACGCTAGTACTCGCGTAAATACTCCCCATAGTTATATTACAACGGCACTACCTACGAAATTATCTTTCTTAGTTAATCACCACACCGTGACAGTGGTTATTACACAAATTAGTGAGATAACGCCAAGGAATGAAGCAGTAGAAATAAACAAAAGAGAAACTCTCAAGAGTGAGGTCATTACGTGACACAGGTAGTAAGAACATGCATATAAATAAAATATGTATATGGATGTAGATATTTGTAGCTCCAACCATGATTAGAGGCACAGTGTCAGCGGAGTAACTTTAGAAAATACAAAAGGTAGCAATGTATAAAATAGAAAGGAATTGAAATCTTTATGATTCAGGGCTGAGCTCTCATATTTTCTTTGAGTGTGTAAGATATTATTTAAAAAAATATGTTTATGCTATGAGTTCTTCATTTATTATTTTGAGAACTAAATATATGTTTATGACCCGTAAACAATAATAAATATGCTTAAAGTTTTATGTTGTCCAATATATTTATGAATTTTAAATACCTACTACTTATAAGCATAAATTATACAACAATTTGACGTTGTAATTAAAACAATAATAAAATTAACTATTCTACTTTGAACATTTCGCTCACAAATCATCCCTCATCCCAATTTTGATGAGCATAAAATTATATTTAATAAGGAATGAACATAACTTGTTAACGAGTTTAATAACTTTGTTACGGGGTTTTTGCTAAATTAACTAGCTATATCTCTTGTAACGACGGACGACACAAGGGAATTTGGACTTTGAACCTTTTGATTGCTTTAATATTTGCATTCCTTATCTATGGAGTTTCATCTTTAATCGCAACGAAAATTTAATTTAATTTTGCGCTCCTTGTCTTGTTATATTTTTCACACGAAATTTTTTAATAAAAATTCGACAGCTATCGACATCGAATCAATATTCTAGGTACACTTCTCATCTCATCAGGAATTCCAATCAGAAGTTCCAATCAATTATTGAACTTCGCAAAAGAGCCCGTGGGCACTAAAAATCCGCGCCAATTTCAAGTTGAAAAGCTTCACCAGAAAACTGAGCAAATGCTAATCTTACATTTTGTGCAAATGCCCCAAAACTTCCAGTGCAAAAATTAAACTGTTACCACTTATCCCTCTTAACTGTTGTTGCGATCGCCGAAATAAATACGACTTACCCTTGTTAGGTGGAGGTTTGGTCCAAATATGTCCCTTGGAAGAGTTTAGGTGGATGTTCGTTAACATATTTTCCTGTTTGTTTTTTTACTTCCCCTAAGGCCTTGTGTTGCCAGTAATTAAGTGGGCAATTAAGGACATTTCATGTGGTCGGGAGCAGATCATTTGGAATCTTGTACTTATAAGTAATTAAATTCGCGACAATTTTATCCATTTTATGTTCTAAGTGTAATTTTTGTGAACGTACTCGGATAGGCTCGCCTCGTCGTCTACTGATTTGCATAAGCCATTCCTGAGTTTTTTGTTTCATATGTAACTTTTTATTCCCTATCTAGTTTTACAATAAAGTGCCGGTCATTCGACCGTTCTGCAAACGGATTACCATACAGGCTTCAGTTTTTAGCCATGCATGTCCAACTAACGACGAAAAAGATACGAATTCTGTGTACTACGACAATTGATTTTACATTCTATCTAGGTTCGGAAATACGTTTTTATTGTACCGCTTCCCAACTTTTTTGTGGAGTTCAAAAGGATCCACACATGTGGGCTCTATATCAAACTCTCAACAACAATGTTTTTGACTGTTATTTATGTTTTTTTGTATCAAACAACGTGAAAGCATCATCCGGCCTTGTCGCAGCTCGCAAACACATTAATAAATCTCCTGAATTGGTTCCGTGGCTCCGTCTACTGTCCTCTGAAGGCTAATAATGTTAGATAGCTTGTTTTTTTCGACTGTCATGGACAAGTCTGAATAGAAGGAACATAATAGAACCGATAAGATCCACAGATAAC
Source organism: Apamea epomidion (assembly GCA_947507525.1). Taxonomy (NCBI): domain Eukaryota; kingdom Metazoa; phylum Arthropoda; class Insecta; order Lepidoptera; family Noctuidae; genus Apamea; species Apamea epomidion. Next base: position 5,567,395 of record OX382238.1, on the reverse strand, counting down.
AAGGTAATTTTCTTGAAACGTGATGGATGTTATAAAGCTTTCCGATCGTAATTCTTATAAAATCCTAATAAATTTTAACACCCTCTTGAGAAATATTAGAAGGGTGGGTCATCTTTTTGGATCCACACCCTTACGATGATTTATCGACCATATAAAGATAATGAGCTCATTTCTCGTTTATTTCAACACCACAGAATCGTTTCTATCATCTGGGCGTTTATATCCGTCATGATCATCAATGTTAGCATTCTTTGAAACATTTCATTCATTGTCTCAGTTGAAACAATGGTGAAATTCGTTGTTTTTATTTATGATGACAAAAGTTATACAAATGTAGCTTTTCCTCGCTTCTTGAGCAGAATATTGCGGTCTTATATCTAGTAGATTTATGATAACACTTTTACTGTGCTTACGCATAATACCAAAGCGGTGTACTTGAGCCCTTTCGTGCCCTGTGCCGGAAGTACCGTAATATGCAGTATTTGTTTTATATGCCATTACTATTTCGTCGGCGTGAAGTGACATTCTTGTACGCTGTTTCATTTGTCTAGTGCGGTTGAGCAAATTAGCAATCTCATTGCATGACAAAGCGGTTAGTTCCTTTTGTCTTGTTGCAACGAAAAGCTTTTCTCTTTAGAATTCAATTAGGAATCGTTTAGTTTCAATAAACATTTTAACAATCCTTTTTAGAGCACGTACACATGACCGGCATTAAGACGATAAAAAATAAATCGAGACCTTACACAGTGAGAAATTGAGTGTGCCACCGTGCTACCTAAATGGTACTTTGCATTGAATTACGACGAAAGAATATTTTTTTATTGCCAAATTTTGTGACGGCTGTTGTTTATGTACCTTTTGGTAACAATAAATGGAGTGGAAAACCTCTTTAAACGTTTGTTGTATGTGTTGAATATGTTTGGTCCTTTTTCCCACATTTCACAGACTTAAACTGAAAATCTGAAAAATAATTTAATAGTAGGTATATGACAGTTATTATTATCATTAACTAGCTGACCCGGCAAACGTTGTTTTGCCATATAAAATAAAATAAAAAATAAAAAATATAAATTATTCCTAGCTGCCCGGCGCTACTTCGTTCGCGTGGTGATTATCCAATTTGGTGCACTCGATCGGAAGTTATGGGCGTACATACATTTCGAAGATCCATTTTTATTTATATAGATTACCAAAATTTTTTTTTCGTCCTTTTCCTGTTTTTTTTTTATTACTTCAAGCTGTGAAACGAAATTTATTTAACCGCTATCAACATTCAATCTCCCTCTCACTCGCTGAGACTAGGCCCGTGTCCCAGCAGTGGGAACATTATAGGGTGATAATGTCATGTTTTTTATGTAACATTCAATAAATATAGGTAGTTGCTATTTTTATTTTCGCACACTCTAGACATCTAAACTAGTTTATCCGATAAGTTTGCCTTAACGCTATTTCAATTCCCCATGTTCCAGTTTGAGCATATTGAATAGGCTGATGACACAAAATTGCTTTAGCATCATTACCGTAAATTTTCAGTGTTTCAGCCGATACATCGACAGAGTTTACCAACTAAGCTGTCTAACGGATATTTATGAACACATTGTTTTCATGGCGAATGAACCTGGCTTGGCAATGTTTATAGTTACTGATATTCCCTTTATCCCTTTGTTTTCAGTCCAATGCTCAAAACAACTTCATTTGTTATTCGTGCGTGATCAAACAGATCTTACTGGAATGAAAACATATTGGTTTTATAAACTTGTTTTATTGCAAGGCACGTTTAATACTTTTGCTTTCTCTAGTATTTTCCATCGCCCTCATTTCTCTACATCAACATGAAAAGTTAATTCGTTTCTAGATTTTATGCATTAAAAGTCCCAGCAATTCTACAGACGCCAAAACACAAAATTTTATGGAAAAAAGTTTCTCAAGTTTCTGATAAACGACAAAATTATACATGCACTGAGCTTACATTTCATTCTTTTGGTCATACAACTATATATTAAATGCACGTGTGCTAGAAAAAGCTACAGTTACCACACGAGGCAATTTTTCATCCACAACGTCCAAACATTTACATTGCTTTTTTGATCCTAGTCTTTGCGGAAGTTTATTAACATCTGACTTGTTAGCAGTTCGCTTTATACCGCTGCAGCGCTGCCGAGGCGGTATTACGCTGTCACCGACTGTCATACCAGCCGACTGCATCGGGCCCGACTCAACTGTAATATCAAAAGGATTTATTGTTTAACGTAACACAACCGAGTTTATTTATTGTTTTATCTGTCGAAAGTTTGTTGGCTATGTCATTTTTTAGTTTTGCAGCTTAAATGTCTGCCTCTGAATTTACTGGTACCTCTTCATTATAATATACAGCTTATTTCTTGTTATATTCGACATACATACCTACATTTAAGTTGCGTATAATACACCGCTACCCAAATTGGACTATTCGTCTTGTTGGTCGATAACATTGTAATTATTAATAGCTATCCCAACACCAAAGGCCCATTGTTTTTGCGCGATCCTCATGGGGCGGTATCCTTTAGGTATATACCTCTCTAAGCAGATATTACATTATTCAACAATAACAGTAATGCTAGGGATCATAATAGCAATATTCATAAATAAGCCAGAAATATTAATGGCATCATTACTTATTTCTTCTGGTAAATACACAGTATCGTATTGAAAAAAACATCTGCCAGAAATATCAACCTTCGTTGTAGAGGAGGCTTCTCGATAAGGCTATCTTGGGAATTGATTCTCTCTTCAGTACCTTTATCGGAAAATCTTTCACCACCCACTTCAGACATTACGACATTCTACAATTGATTTCGAGAAGAAACCCGTCCTTAAATCTAAGTGAGCACATAAAACAATAAAGTGCGTATCCCCCAAGAGGATAAGATACCCTAAAACCGCAGGGTTTGCCATTTTCAGGTTATTTATCGCTAATGTTTTAGTGGGAAACGTCCAAGATGTCGTTCGTGTAGTGACAGGTAAAGGTTTTACCGGGGTTAACATTTTATTCCGTAATCCCTCAGCTTAAACACAGGATATACAATTTGTCAGCTGGAGTTAGAAAACGCGTTATGACAAGCTTTATGTCATCGACTAATATGGACGTGATAACAAAATTCAATAAACATTTTCATCAAGCTATTTTTATTATTGGGCTTCAATGTCCCACTGCTGGACAAAGACCTCCCTACTCTCTTTCCATCTCTCTCTGCCCAGAGCTGCCAAGGACCAATCTTTATGAAATTAATATTTTAATATCAAAAATAAATTCACGGCCTTTGTCAATGTTGGCTTAAAATAACTTTTACAAAGTTGTTTTTTTTTTTTGTTGATTGATTTATTTTTGTCCTTTAGCTTGATGAAGTATCTAACGAATGTCCAAAGGGCGCGGAACCATCTCATAATAGATATCCGGTGCTACTTGATCTTTGTTTAAAATAAATTCAATATCCGTAGCTACATCCTGAATCCCTTCTTAGATCTTTACAGTGTAATCTTTATTTTTTTTACGTTTTGATACGTTTTTAATGCTTTTCTTTTCAGAATATTTCCTTTGAGTTATCGAGTACGATTTATAATACCGGGTTGTTTTTGTCATTTGATCCGTTCGAGTTTAAGCAGAGCGGATTTCCTTTTGTGATATTTAGTGTTTTTCGTGAACTTTTTCAAATTCTTTCTCCGACTCCTTTAGTATTGACTTTACGTGATTTAGTGCTATGGAAGTTAATGAAAAAGTTTGACAGATATTTGTAAAATTGCTTCTCAGAATATTCAATGAGTGAATTAGAATAAAGTCGAAGGGTATATATATTTTTTATTGCTGAATAGGCCTGCTCTTGACCTCGATCACGCCTGAATAAAAGCGATGGATGAGGTCTATGATGAAACGAGCGTGCCCAGAAGATGCCTATTCACTGATACATTTCGACTTTAATAAATGTTTGCGATGTAAATATCCAAAATTTTGCTGCATGTCTTTACCTACCGCTTATTGATAAAAACTTTAATATTTGCATCATAAACTGATATTAATTACAAAACAGAACCTGATTCATAAGCATCTGTTAAAACCTGAGCTGAATATCAATTTGATTCCATGTCATCCTGTCAAATACTTCAACAATGCACATTGGATCCTCGTTACTCGTGTTTGATTTTAAATACTTTTAATTTATCACTTACTTGAATTTTTTTACTGCAATCATGAAGCAACGAATCATTCCACGTTAATGAGTAATGAGTAATTCATCAGTCTGAAAATTAAATTGTGAGAATAATCACTTTGTTGTTGATTGTTAATGATGGCGTTGATCACATTTTCACAAAATGTTTGCATCTTTTAAGCTTGATTTGTAAATCTCTATACTAATAACAAAACTGAAGAGTTTGTTTGAACGTGCTAATCTCTGGATCTACCGGTGGTTTTATATTTTATAGCACAATTCTTGAGGAAGGCTATAGGCTATTTAACATCACACTAAGACCCTTAGGAGCCGTTTAAAAGAAAAAAAAAAAAGGCAGAAAGACGCTAAGCTAAAACGAAGTAACAGCGCGAGCAGGCGATGCGATGCGACGGGTTGGGTCGGGTGACGAAATTTTACGCGGTCGAAGTCTCGGGCAGAAGCTAGTTATTTATATAATATAAATTAAAAGGTCAAGTAAGTATTGTTTTCTTCTTCGTCATGTCGATGGCACGACAGTGGATTGACAAACACCGGTTCCTGCCATCGTGGTGAAAGGATTAGTCACCTAGACTTTTCGCTACCGAGTGCTAGGTGTCCATGGTGCTCTGGACGTTTGGGGGATGGGTACCGGTTTCTAACGTCCTCGTATACACCGTTAAATTTTGTTCGTTTTAATCCTTATAAGGTATCATTGTACTCATCATTATGAACAACTTTTATTACAGGACCAACCCTGAAATCGTGAAAAAAAAATCAGTTGATCCATACATTATGTCGAGTTATGCGAACATAAATCTATGGATCAACTGATTTTTTTTTTCACGATTTCAGGGTTGGTCCCGTAGTAAAAGTTGTTCATAATGATGAGTACAATGATCCCTTTTAAGGATTAAAATGATCAAAATTTAACGGTGTATAGTATATTATTATTTGATTATATAGTCAGACATATAATATTATTAGCCATAAATATAACTTAAATAGTGACGAATAAAATCAACGTTTTCTCAAACAGCACGGCCAATATGAAAGCTAATACAATCATCAATGCGATTCCTATTTCTTATCACAATCTCAATACGCTAGAAGCAAAACTTAATCAAGCTACTTTGCCCCTACATTCCTTGCTCGACTCCTCGTGTTCCAGCAAACTTTTTAAGAATCAAGTCACACACAGAGATGAAATTAAAAAGAAATCTCAAGCTTCAAGCGCACTGAAAGATATTAGATTATCTATAGAAAAAGATTTCCGCTTCTGACAACGCCTGACAGAACGTATGAAAATAGCCTTACTATTTTAAAAAAATACAGAAAGTTAATATTGTAACAATTATCATTAATCCATTATTTGGAGACGAAGGTGCTACGGCAGCTAAAATAGGGTAGTTCCCTGGGTAAAAAAATAATAATTAGGTATATTTAGTCCGTCAGTTAGATTATCGAAAAATAATGGACACATATTTTTTCTTTTGTCAATCAAACAAAAAATGACAAAGATAAAGCGCGTCAAAATTTGGGAGTTGGGGTCGTGACGTCACTTGTTTGCAAAAGTGTCGCAAGCAAGTGACGTCACGCGGAACTATAACGGGCGATATCTTCATCATTTTTTATATAATTGACAAAAGAAAAATACGGGTTCAATATTTTTTGATAATCTAACTGACGGACTAATTAGATTTTTTTTTAGGAAAATAGCCTATTGTATTGTAACGTATTCATCATAATCATCATTCGTCTGCCCTTATCCCTATTTATTTGGAGTCGGCGCAATATTCAATTATTTATATATACAGGGTGAAATTGAATTCATGGGCATCCTTTTAAGGGGTCAATCATCATTATGAACAACTTTTACTATGGGACCAAACCTGAAATCGCGAAAAAAAAAACAGCTGTTCCCTACATTTTGACGAGTTATGCGAACATAAATGTAGGGAACAGCTGTTTTTTTTTTGCGATTTTAGGTTTGGTCCCATAATTAAAGTTGTTCATAGTGATGAGTACAATGAGCCCTTAAAAGGATGCCCATGAATTTAATTTCACCCTGTATAATATTATATTTTATTTCTTCCATGCTTTCTAATAATATCCAGATCAAATGAATAATTTACTAAAACTACACCGCATCTTACTCCAATCTGCAATTATGATCATTAAATCACTGGTAATGATATTAAATAATCAAGTTACCAACCTAACTCCGGTTAACCTGGCAGAATATCTAATAACATGGCGGAAACGTGCTTGTAATATCATTTAGCTCTTTGACTTCGTCTCAACAGGTAACAATTCAATCTACGTCGGTGTTATATTGCGACCTAATACCTGCTTGACAAACGGATACTGCTAGCGTCTGCATACCCACAGATATGTGGATGTCATGCACAAATTAACATACACGCTTAAGTGCTGTCAAACGCGTAGCAGAGGACCAGGAACGGATTGAATTAAAACCTGATTGACGATCAATTGATATACCGGTAGCAATTTCGGGGAACAGAATGCTTTATTGGAGTCTGATTTGATTAAATGGTAGTTTTAAATAGGCAATGGCGCTAACTCCAACCCGCTATACGCATATAATGCGGGTCATCTAATTTCTAAAAACGGATTTCTCTAACGGGTTGATCTAAAATAGATTTCGTATTTTAAAAGGATCCATTTCGCTACGAAGGTACCAAAAATAGTAGCAATCTGATGTTATTTGTATCCACATTTACGCCTTTCTAAAAATGTTGTCATGAAAGAGAAGCTGCTATATTAAGAGTTTATTCATACAGTGTTTCTTTACCCCGATCAAAAGAAGTACATTTTAAGTGGCTATCATATCGTCATTTGTATTGGAAACTCGATATTGGCTCCGTCTGGGCTCAGTGAAGCATGACATTAATCTCAAGTTTCGAATAAAAATATTGGGTCATCGCATCGCAAAATAGGAAGTATATATCCATCGCAGTTCGCAGTGGTGCAGGTCACATGAATACAATACCAAACCCACTTTACTATCTGATTTGAATGCGAGCTTTTCAATACTCTCTAATAGTTTTATATAGCTCTTGATATGAGATACATCATATAACCCACATTGTTTAAATTGAACACTCCAAACTCGAATCATGCTACGTTTTAAATCACACTGTCTTATTCCATGTGGTAGTCAAACCCCCATATGGTGCGGTTGTTGGCAAATTGGAAATGCTTGAAGCGCACATCCGCAGCACACTGGGCTTAGACATGGTAATACTGCATAATATAGTACTGCAGATTAATTATATTGTGTGCCAGTACCGTGAAAGCCAATAACTTGACTGTTAACACTTAATGTGGATAGTTGAATAACACCTATTGCATTATGTTGATGCAGCTATTTTTGAGAGGAATTGTATTTTTGTCCAAATTGTTAATAACTTTGCCTTTCACAGGTTGTAACAAAACCTACAGCATTATACCAGGGAATTAATACGATATAGTCAGATATAATTTCATCAACAATACCTTTGTTGTCACAGCAAACTGAGTCCGATACAACTTTGTTTGGACCCTCGTTATACGGAGTATTGTTCGATTTAATCGCATTATTTGTTTCCTCTGTATTATGCGTTACAAGTAAATTAATGTGACTTGGCTTATTTGCTATTCATTAGTTTCTTTACCGGTTACGTAACTAATGATACCTTTATTAGATTTTATTGTATTTCCTTTAGAAAGAGGAAGCGACTCTTAAGTGGATACAAAATTGCAGCACATAATTTATCTATCCGGTTTTTTTTTTTCAATTTTCTCCTCAATAATTGGTTCTTTTAATTCATGATTTATCTTGTCGCTAGTTGTTTTAAATGCTTTGTCATCCATTAATTCCTAATTTACACCGGTTCATGCCCGAATATTAAAGTGTATGTTAATTTCCTTATCATCTTCGCACGTTTTCGTCACTTTTACTGGAAGCTACTAAATCTGAAAATTAAGCGACAGGATTCATAAGAGATATTCATATAAGCCTCGCTTAGGCAGATTTGCGGTGGAGCGTTAGCACGTAGCGGAGGATTATCTATGTTTTATCCAAATAAACAGAATTCACGGAACAGCTCGGCTACAACAATAGTGGCACTGCACAGTTCCTGCATTACCATACGAATGGGCACTGCTGTTTTTGTGATAGGAATTAGTGTAGCAGTGAATAAAGGGACTTCGCTTGACTGTTTTACTGTTGCATTTACAGTTTTGTTTTAATTATTCAGACATTTCCTGAATAGAAGTTGTTACCAAGCAAATCCGCTGGCATGAAAAGATTTTAGGAAACTTAAAGCCATTTTTTGTGCCTTAGACTGAATGGTACCTCTACTTACAGATGAAAAGTTTTAACCTCGCTTTTAATTAGTTTAAGTACTTCAACATGAAAGCCATGACTCGCACCGCTCTAATTTATTGTTTGCAAAATTTGTGGTAAAATTACGCATCCAACTTTTGATCATAAAGGCATGATAATTTGAGCCAAAACTAATTAAGGTTCGTTCAATTGCGACGCATAAGTTAAGGAAGCTTTCGTGCACGTTACCAGATTATACAAACACATGGCTGTAATTATCAAAAATAACTTGATAATGCGGTCTGCAGTCAAAGGCAAGTGCGCTACATATATTGCTTCTTAATATTCAAAGGAATATTCACGATTAAACTAAAATTAGTTCTGGAATACCTGATTGCTTTTGATGCTGAAAGCATTCCAAGCACTTCACATGCCATTGTTAAAACATGAGACATATTAGTCTCTATTTTGAAATTAACTGCTGAACACAAAATAGGTCATAGTTTAAATCACAATATATATTTTGAGTCTACACTCCAAAACATGTATTTTTAATCTAAAAATATTACAGTACTTTACCATATGAATCACGCTCTAAATTCCAGACTTAGTCGGCCATGCGTCAGTTTTTTCTAAAATATATGGGCTGTTGAGCAATTAATACGGATTGAGAGCTTTTCGCCGTTCCTGATTCAAAACCTGAGGCAAATTTGTTGCGGTCACGAGTACATTTGGTGGATTATCGGACTGCCGCAATATCGGCATCGGTTGTTGGGGATAAACCAGAAGCCGTCCACGGACTCATGCCAAAAGCGCTCAAACGTAAAATGAAAGAGGCTCAGAGTGAAGTGGTGTATGAAAGCAGAAAACATTTTAAATTCACCATTCAATATGCAACACATGTCTACTGAATTGAATTTGGATATTAAAATGTTGAAAGTTGAACGTGAATCTGGAAATTAAATTGAGAGATATTAAATTGCTTAAATTATTGGTACAGATGTAACTCCCGATTACGATGAGGTGTTAAATGAAATTCAATACTTGTCACAGAAATGTGTCAAAAAATCCGAATGATGATGTTTTCTAGGATTTTCAAAGATAATGTCTATTCAGAGTTGGAAATATAATGAGTGGATTCATAATTTTATTCTAATCCCAAAATCTTGTTCGCAGGCCCTACTCCAGGCGCACGATGTGGTCGCCCGCGAGGTGTACGGCGAAGAGTCTATACGAGCATCTTCGCCACCGGTCAACGGTCGTACCACCGCACCGCCGCCTGAAGATGAAGAGGACACCGAACCGGAATTCGAGAACGTGACCAGGGTCCGCCTCGTGCAGTTCCAAAAGAATACCGACGAACCGATGGTAAGGGTCTTGAATTCTTGTGGTTAGGGTATTTTATTGGTGTGGTTCTTTTCAAAGGGTTGCCTCAAAATTGTGGTAGACTTATAAAATGTGGAATGAGAGTAGGGTGCAGGTCCCTGCAGTGAAAAGTGTAAGCTTGTAGAATAGAAAGAAATTATAGAATAGATATAGAATATTTTATTATAATCATAGTGGTAGTTCATAAAAAGAAGTAACAAAGCGTTATTTCTTTTTATGATCTACTGCTATGAATAGATAATCCAAATCCTTTGTAGATAATCCAAGCGTTTAAGATTGTAGGGACCAACTTCAAAATAAATATTTAAGATTTTTTAAGATCTTAAATATTTATTTTGAAGTTGACTCACAAAGTTTATCTCGGCCTTTTGTTTACTTTGGCTAAATCCGGCTTAGCTTAATGCTTTGAAAATATTTAAAAAACGAAGTTTATAAAGGTTTGATGAATGGACTTAGGTAGATACTTTTTTCTCGCTTTTGTTTAACCAGAACTGATAGCTGCGAGACGAGATTAAACGATACTGTAACATTTTAAACTCCCAAAGGGAAATCCTAAAATCTAATACAAAAACACAAAGCCGAAACCAAAGGTTTCCTAAAAATAAATGTTGACTCGTCTCAAAGCGTTTTGTTCTGCTACCCTGGTTAGCAAACACACGAACTGTAAACTCAGTTGCGTAGAAACAGGTGCGTAAGTTAAATCGTTGCAGTTCAGTGATCATATCCATATCCTTGGGATCGTTTACACGTGTTTTTGTGACTATACCAATTACACTAGTCTATACAAATAGTAATATTATAAACCCATATTATGGCGATATGTGATGAGGATTTTTGTTAGGTTTTGCGAGTAGCTTATGTACATAAGCTACACGCTTATGTAAGTGCAAAACGGACATCTTAGGGTACGTTTTTCTTGCCGTGTAAAACTACGGTTTATCCTCCGTGTGTAGTCACGGTCGTCAGTGTTGTATGGATCACTATGGAAGTTTTTTTACGACACAACCGCACTACGGTACGGCGCCGTATACCATAGAACCGTGTCATATACATGTTCACACGATTTTTCTACGGTGCTGTTAACACGCCGTACCGTGAAGAAACCGTGCCGTGTACAAAGGGCTTTTGGTAGTCTGTATACACAGTCTGGCCATAAATACTGTTACAATTAAAAATAAGAAAGATATTACATTTGAATTTGGAATCTGTCATTTTTATACGATTGTTCATTGAGTTTGCTAATTTTGGCGCCAATACATTGTACAATATTTTGCGATATTAAAATGGAGTGGGGTGATAAAGAGAACCGAATCGCTGTGATTGCATTACACAAAGTTGGTATGGAGCCAAATGCAATTTTTAAAACTCTCCATTATCTTGGTATTAGTCAAATGTTTGTGTACCGGGCTATTAATAGGTACAATGAGACCTCCTCTGTTTGTGACAGAAAAAGATCTGGCCGTCCACGTAGTGTTCGTACGAAAAAGGTGATCAAAGCAGTAAGGGAAAGAATTCGAAGAAGTCTTGTCCGAAAGCAAAAGATTTTATCTCGGGAGATGAAGATAGCACCCAGAACCATGTCGCGTATTTTAAAAGATGACTTAGTACGTGCAGCCTATAAGAGACGCACTGGTAATTTTTTAACTGATAATTTAAAAAGAATAGGGTGGTAAGATCGAAACAACTACTGAAGCGGTACGCAAAGGGCGGTCAAAGAAAAATTTTCTTTACGGATGAGAAAATCTTTACAATTGAGCAACATTTTAACAAACAAAATGACCGTATTTATGCTCAAAGCTCTAAGGAAGCTTCTCAATTAGTCGACAGAGTGCAACGTGGGCATTATCCGACTTCAGTGATGGTTTGGTGGGGTGTTAGCTATGAAGGAGTGACTGAGCCATATTTTTGTGAAAAGGGTATCAAAACATCGGCACAAGTCTATCAAGATACCATTCTTGAGAAGGTAGTTAAGCCCCTTAACAACACCATGTTCAATAACCAAGTATGGTTCTTCCAACAAGACTCGGCACCGGGTTATAAAGCTCGGTCCACACAGTCTTGGTTGGAAGTGAACGTTTCGGACTTCATCAGAGCTGAAGACTGGCCGTCGTCTAGTCCGGACTAGATAGAATAGATTATGATTTATGGTCAGTTTTAGAGAGTACGGCTTGCTCTAAACGCCATGATAATTTGGAGTCCCTAAAACAATCCATACGATTGGCAGTGAAGAATTTTCCCATGGAAAGAGTGCATGCTTCTATTGATAACTGGCCTCAAGGTTTAAAGGACTGTATTGCAGCCAATGGAAACCACTTCGAATAAGCTTTTTATATTTTAAATTGATTTATATTTATGTAGTAAACTAACACACTGTAAAAGTAATAAATATTGTTTGCAATAAAAAAAAAATTTTTTTCTTCGTGACAATATTTATGGCAAGACTAGGTATATAAAAATGAATCCCTATTTCCCTTGGTCACGCCATAACTTGAGAACGGCTTTACCGATTTCATCCATCTTTTAAGTTTTCTTATACTTTGTAGAAGGTTCTGACGGAAAAAAAAATAAGAAAGTTGCTTCACGCGGACGAAGTCGCGGGCAGAAGCTAGTTATAGTTAGATGTTGGCTTACTGTTAAGATGATCTCGCTTGATACAGGCATCACTGTTCTTTTGATATTTATTTACGTCTATGTGAAAGAGATATTTATGGGCAATATTTATAAAAACTTCCATTGTTTAACAGTTAAAAAGTTATGTACAGACCAAGTTCAATAAACGAAATGATTAATTAGTGATTCAAACATTTCTATGACAGAAATTGAGTTCCTGGTTTCTTTTGTAAACACAACGTCGCCTACGCTACTTCCATGACGGGATTATTCCAAGAAACTTGAGTAAATCAAAGGCTTTCTCGACATTCAGGAGTTAAATAAAATTTGCTGTACATTTTTATTAAAGAATTATTTTTTGGTTGAAGATATCCTTATGTAGAATTAGCTAGAATGAAAATGTCACTAGCCAAGATTCAATGTTATTTATGTAAAGTGGGGGAGAAAAGACTTTCGCAATATTTTTTTTTTAAACCTCAAAGGTACTAACGTAACTAAAATACGTTTTACAGGGCATAACACTGAAATTAGCAGACGACGGACGATGCATCGTAGCCCGCATCATGCACGGGGGAATGATACATAGACAAGCTACCCTGCACGTCGGGGACGAGATCAAGGAGATCAACGGTACGCCGGTCGCAAACCAGTCGGTGGCTCAGCTACAGAGAATGCTGGTACGTATTGCGAAAATTACGAAATAAAGGGTATTTGATTAGGAGATGGAAATAATTTGCATTTTAGAGCCTTGAGATAGTTGAAATTACCTAAGCATTCTTGTAAAATGATAAATGAGAAATTGATTAAACAATTTTAAACTGTTGGTGGATCTCCGCTAACATCAGAATATTATAAATTTGGTCTTGTATAATTTCGTTACCTAGCGTTAAAATAATATGATTCTTTTGCACTGTACAGTACAATTTTTACCTATAAAAATATATGTGTGTAAAAATAGAGGTAAGTACGTACTTCGAAAGAACTATCATGTCGTCGATGTAAACAATGTATACTTTATTGTCAATTTATTGGAAACATATAAAAATTACAGCGAGAAGCTCGTGGATCGGTGACATTTAAGATCGTGCCCTCATACCGCTCAGCGCCGCCACCCTGCGAGGTAATACCAACTTTATGTCTTACTTATCCAATGCTCATAAGGATTTGATGATATCCTTTAGTTCATCCCAAGTTTTTGTCAGTGTGGTTTTAAAACAGTAGATGTAGCTGAGTTTGTATTAATACTAGTTTGAATTAAAATTCAATTAAATATATACATAAATATTGTTTTTTGCAATTAACACTATAGATAGTAGTGTGACTCTAACGCTTGTTTTTACACTAAAAGAATATAGCAAAAGTCGACAAGCGCACACAAATCTTCACGACAATGCTTGTCTTGAACCATAAAACAATTGGTATTAAAATAGAAGACATTAAAATTTTGTGTTTTTGTTCTAACTAGCTTTTCCGGATAAAGCCTTCGCCCGTGCTAGTAAGTAGCGAGACCAGACCAGTTGCTACTTTGTAATATTATGTTTATGTTGTTCGTTTTATCTTGTGTTATGTTTGTTATGTTATGTTGTCTTGTCACCTGGGCATGGCTGCGCGTCCCCGCGATCTCCTTCGTTTCTGTGCGCTTGTTGTTCTTTTATCATTGCTCCTAACTCTCTCACATCACTTTTTCATGTATCATTTGTTTCATTATATTCATTTTGTTTGCCATTGGTTTCTAAAATTACTAAATTAACTGCTACTAAATTGGCATTTATCATTTGTTTATCCGCATTTTTCAGTTATTATCATTTGGCATTATCGTAACTTCTCACTTTTATTAGAATTTGTAGCCCCATTCATCAACATCTTCATTAATCATTATTTTTGTCATATTGTTTTTGCGAGCAGATATAAAACTTTGTAATCTGTTTTAATTCTTCCAGATTTTTGTGAGAGCGCAATTTGATTATGATCCATTAGAAGATGAATTGATTCCTTGCGCTCAAGCTGGCATCGCATTCACCACTGGCGACATTCTGCAGGTACCAGAAAACATAGAATTATTCACTATTGCATAAATGTTGAGAACAATAACGCTTATTAATGAGAAAATAAGACTCTTTTAAGCATAAGTTGCAACGAACTTTCAGATCATCAGCAAAGATGACTCCCATTGGTGGCAAGCACGCAAGGACGCGTCCGGTGGTTCAGCCGGTCTTATACCAAGCCCTGAACTCCAGGAATGGAGAGCAGCCTGTGCTGCTGCGGAAAGATCGAACACCGATCAAGGTAATGCAGTTGCTAGTACCGTAGACAGAAAAAACTCTAATATCTTTCTTGTTTCGAAGGCATATGGAACTCCAAGGTCTGAAAAATAGGTGCTTTAAATGTTAGAAGTACTTTTTGTGTTCGTTTTCTTTTCTTTTTTTCATTTGTATGGTCAGCGTACAAAAGTATTTCATGATTCATGAAAATTGATGTTTTACTGTGTTTAGTTTTTGCAACTTTGTGTATAGCAGTTTTATTTTACCGTTAATAGCAAGTTATTAAAAATCGTCATACAGATCACCCGTTGGTATGTTTGTCTTAGATGCATTTGTGTCGCATCTTTGTGAATGTCGTATTCATGTGATTCTCTACTAGATTTTTTATTTAAAATGGTTACTGGTATAAGAATCAAAATTATATTGTAACGATTACGTTATCAACCGAATTGGCAGTCGTCTTGAAGACACGAAACTACAGTAACCGTTAATCAATGTCAAATACATTACAATTGTCATCTAACATCTCTCTCTATTCTTCCTTTTGTTTTATTATTAAAAACAGTGTATGATTCATACCTGAAATGAAAAGTAGCTTTACACATATTAATGTCATTATCTACCTAACTTACATCAATTTCGTGTTATGCTTTCAATTTCATCATTGGACGAAGCAGTCGGTATGTAAATTTGCTTTTTCTTCCTGTTTTTGTTTATGAGTGATACAAGCTCCCATATATACCAAAATATGCTAATGAAAGTGTACCTATACCAATTCTGCATGGTACAAAACCGGGATAAGATTTCCCAAAGAAGTAGAAACATGATATATTTGGACTCCCGAATATGTATAACCGCCCAAGTATACTGATGAAACGCTCACTCCAATCTTTCGTAGTCTTTATAGAATACCGAAAAAAAATATTTACAATATCTACTTGTATTTACAAAGGGAGTTTGTGTAACCCTAATATTACTGTATTGTCATTATAAGGAAATGATTTGTCAAAAGTATACCTACTCCAGTCAGTTTTGAAGAAAACAATATCATTAAGGATCATACAGGGTGTAAAAAGAGACATCACATAGCCTTCAACTATGCATTATGTACATCAAACTAAGTAACATTGCACAAAAATAATTGCTGGGAAACGACTTTTAATTTTGGTGTGAAACATTGCTGTTTGCGGTAGTGCGCAATGTAACACACGCAAAACATTGTGCTTATGGGTGCACGCAACGGTACAGGGGTCGTGGGGGTATCTAAAGTTGTGTTATAACATTAAAAGCATGTTTTCGTAAAAAAAACGTCAGAATATGTTGGAATTTTGACCTTCTTTACCCTCTCAAGTATAGTCCAGTACAAAACAATGATCACAATGACGGGGAGTACCAGTTACTCTCGGCTTTATTAAGTGCATTTTTACGCCCGTTATTTTGCCCCAGAACCAACATTATTTATGACTCTTCTATGTTCACTTCCGTATTTGAAACTGCCTTGAATAGTGCTAGTGGATGATATCAAATGGCCTCTCCACTACTAGAACGACTAAGTTTTGCAACTAGAAGCCTTACTTCACAGGCAGTTACGACCAGCAATTAACAGTTACGACTAAACTTAAGTATAACTCGTAGATACAGTCATGAACTTTAATAAAGATAAGACCACCCATTACTGGGGACAGGAGTGGGTATTTTTAATGAAAAATTGGCCTGACTTTGGACAATGCATAGATGCCGTTTTTAACCTTGACGAACTCGTGTAATTTAATCTTATGTTTTTGAGACGGATATTAAGTAAGTCTGTGGTTTTAACAGATTCTGTACGTTATTGCACTACTCATGATTAAAAAAAAAAAAACTACATAATCAGCCTATGATGTTCCCACTGCTAGGTATCAGGACTCACCTCTGTGGACCGGACTATAAAACGCGGGCCCAGTGTCAGTTGGTGTCCACCAACCCGCACTGGACCTCCAAGCAATCCGTTACCTGTACCTGAGAATTGAACTAAGAATGTTTCAGTTTACCCTTGTTCCTCAAACTTTTGACAAATCATTCCCACTGCGTGTGACCCAAATCGTGTAGATCCGTTACTACCATCCGTTCCGTTTGCATGAACCGTGTTGTAATGTTGTGCGGCTAGGAGCCGAGGGCTGCGTGTCCCATACCGACGGTTGTGAGAACACAGGTATTACCTACGTTTTTAGTTTATACTGCAGCCGCCATTTTGCATTGAAGTGAAACTGGCTTTATGGAACTCCGGGTATTGTCAGAATAATTGACCCTCTTATTTGTGAATACTTTTCGGGTCGTCAGAAGCCCGAAAGTCTGCCAAGGGGTATCGTATTACCCAGTAACTGGGTTGTGGAGTTCATATAGGCAGTCGCTCCTGCGAACAAGAGTCCTTTAGAAAAGATTCTAGGTCTTCTCTGGATGGCTTTTCACGAGCGCTATGAATATGAACGGACAAAACATTCTAGTTTTGGACATCATGCAGTGTTTATAATCGTAGGTGGACTGGGTATGTTTTAGATATCCACCTATGACCATTGATTTGAACACTGCAGAATGAACCAAACTTCAATTAGAACTTTTTGTAAAACTGGTTTCATTTCAAGTGTCGCCTCAAGCTTCCATTTCTAAAAACGTTTGTCTTAGCTGTAGATTTGATGTGTTTATGTTGAAGTTATTTGAGTCGATCTTTAGAGCGTTTGTTTAGATTTGATTATTTACTGAGAGATGATGACGGAGTGATCTCCTACATCGTTTACTTAACTCGTACTTTAATAGGCACGAGAAATGTTCTAATATACAACTTTTTTAAATTGAGACAAAATTATGATTATCAACATAATTTTTACAGCCTTTCAAGATTCTAGAAATTTATTTGACGATTTTTCAATAGAAACTACATCTCTATGAATGAAAGTCTCGGTTTGAAAAGTCTATATTTTGTTTAACTCCAGGTTATAATATTTTAAACGTTATAATGATTTAAATCGCTTTGAAATATCTTTGATGACGATAAGTGCTTATAGGTGGCGCACATAATGCTGTTAGTCTCTATTAAATTATGCATGTAATACAAAATTGTTTCTTGAAATATATGTTCCTTAAAAAAAAAAAAAAATTTGTTAAAAGGCACCCAATAAAATATTTTTAAAAGCATGTTTTAACACAAAAAAGTAACAACAAAAAATAGGAAAAAAAAAATTGGCTTTTAATTTTTTTTTTTTGGTTGCAACATCAAGAAATCCCCTGTTACACGAATTGATTTTCGTTTACTTTTAACTTTGTTTCAGTGAACTGTTCCATATTTGGACGCAAGAAAAAGCAATCGAAAGACAAGTATTTAGCAAAACACAACGCTGTTTTCGACCAACTAGACGTTGTTACGTACGAAGAGGTCGTTAAATTACCATGTAAGTACATTTTGATAACATATTTTAATGGAAACATGGTATTGAGCAACACAAATTCATACGTCAAAAGTATCTTATTGAAGTGGCTCAGCGTCTGTGGTGGATTAACGCTATACTGGCCCACTTACTATGCGAGCACTAGCGAGTAGATAGGCAGGAACTTGCTTGGGCGCAGATGAATATAAATAAAATGCGAATAAGCTGACTAACGAGTACTTGTATTAGGCAAAAGATCAAGCGAACAAGCAGGTGAACAAGCAGAAATGGGCATCAATCCCATCGGGATACAGATATTTATAGTAGCAGATAAACAAACTACGTCACCGCTGTGAACCGCCTCCGTGTGTGCGTCGACATTCTGGACAAAAGGATCGCAGGCGGCGCGGCGGTCGTCTGCGTGTGCGCCTCGTTACGTACACAACGTTAAAATCCTTACCTCTGAAGCGGGGCTTAAAAAGGTGGCGTGATTTCGGTGATGCGTTCTAGTGAGCGAGTTGACTTGCCTACTCGCTACATATAAAATAAGGTCAAAATTACTAGAGTACTCAAATATAATCTAATCTAACTAGCCTGTATTGTCCCACTGCAGGGCAAAGGCCTCCCTCTCCCTTTTCCACACAATTCTGTCTTTTGCGAGTACAGTATTCCGAGTACTCCTTGTGCAGTTGTCATCTGACATTATGCTGAGCTGGGGTCCTGGCATTATAATCTTTGTTTTCTGTTTTTATTGTTTTAAGGTGTATTTACTTTGGTGTAATGTCAATAAACGCATTTTTCTTTCTTTCTTGACTCAAATACTTTAGAAGAAATCTCAGTCGCAGTGTGGATTTTTGCCGGGTTTATATTAATAAGATCACTCGTGTTACTTGTGTACCCGTGTTCAGCTTTATCTCTGCGATGGCAACACACGGCGATACCTCTAGTATTATTAAATGTCCATAGACGACGGTGCCCACTTACATCAGAGGGGTCGCTTGGTCGTTTGCTCTTTATTCAAGGATCGACCTCAGGAGTCATAGCATATCATTATACACTGTCCATAAGCCGTTTTTTGACAGATGGAACTAGTGATAGCAGCAACACACAATACATTGATTGATACACGTACGGTATTATAATGTATGTAAGAAGCCATAAATAAGATAATTCAATGAGATAAGGCAGTTTATATATTTATTTTATTACGCATTTTAATCTTAACTTTTACGTAATCTGGAATGTGTACGTTCTAAGACAGCTGTCAAAAAACGGTTAACCTAATGGACAAGGTATAAGTATTACAAATTTCCATAGACTACGGTGCCCACTTACATCAGATGGACCGCCTGATTGTTTGCACTTCATTAAAGGATCGAGATCAGGAGTCATAGCATATCATTAGAGAGACCTATTGATCCAGCAGAACATTGCTATAGGCGGATGATAAAGTTGTCCTGATCATCTAATGATGACGTCAAGCATCACTAAATAACATCTTACCAAACGCAACCACGAGTCTACAAAATAATTTCAATGTCTTCTATTTACAGCGTTCCAAAGAAAAACCATCGTGCTTCTGGGAGCACACGGCGTCGGTCGTCGTCATATAAAGAACACGCTCATCGCGCGTCATCCTGATCAATATGCTTATCCAATACCACGTGAGTATCTAATATGCATTCGCGATTTATTTGCCAAAAATTTGAACAAATATGAGTTTATGGAAAAATAACTTTAATCCCTACACAATAAAGTTCAGTTTACGCTACAACTTCAAACATTTTATAACTTTATCAATAGTGCTAGTCACTCATCAACTTAATTACCATTAAAATAAAGTTGATATTTGTTTAACTTGAAATAATATCAATTTGAAACCTAAAATGGAATAGACTTTAAGTAGTTTGGTCCTCGAGTACATGACATGGGTCTCCAAAGACCACTATAAAAGAAAACATTGCAGTCGTTCTTTATTAACCCTACGTTGCCAGATTGGGGGTCCACGCGAGGCACAATTGCGTTTTAATTCTTTCTGTAAATATGGCATTCAACCGGATAATTCGTGTAGCACGCGTGGTTTAACCCCATGATCATCTATAGTGCGTGAAGTTATGAATTTAGTATATCTCTTATAGTATTTTTATCTGCTAAACACGCTGTGAATGTGTGTAAGCGCAGGAGCTTTAGGTACCGTCCCAGACAATGGTGAAGTCGAAAGTGTGCGTGTGGTTGCGTGTGTGTGTTATGTGCTGAAGCTAGTCGTCTTCACGCACACATTCATTGCGTGTTTGTACACTTGGTTAGAAAAGTAAAGCGCGCGTTGCTTTGTGAGATAAAATACTGTACTTTATTATCTTTTTCTTAATGACTAGAAGCCGATAGGTGATGATACAATTTCATTTCCTCTTTTCAGATACCACGAGACCATCGAGAGCTGATGAAGAGAATGGTAGAAACTACTATTTCGTAACCCACGAAGAGATGATGGCCGACATAGCAGCTAACGAATATTTGGAATATGGTAACTATTCATTCACTTTGTCGTCGTTCCTCTCCGAAGTAAAAGTCGAAAAATCCACATTCTACTAAGGCCCTTCACCCTCAACTTTTCAAAGGCCGAATAGACCGTGTGTCCTGCAGGCGTAGAATGACCAATTCTATCTCTATTCTACCAAGCATAGTCAACGTTCTTTCTATCCAACTCGCCGTCTCCTCTGCCCGAGCACGGGTCGACCCGTAGACTCGCGTTTCTATGAAGACAAAGACATTTATTCTTTCCGTAGTAACGGGGAGCAAATTTTAAAATCAATTTATAGTTTCTTGTGTAAGTCCAATGTGATGTAGGCTATTTAACACTTTATTGAGAAGAAATTTTTCTACACCCAAGTGTCAAAAGTATATACAAATTGGTCGTCATGCTTGACAATAGACTTATGTCGACTAAAAAATAGAACATTTCTTATTTTCATCGCCATGCTTAAGACGGTAGAAATCTTTCTGCAATCTGTCATTTTGTCTATTCTTCCGTCGAAAAAATCCGGTTCTACGTGTGTGGGCTGAAAAAAAAATTCTCAATCAACTTCTTACAAAGTTGCATTTGAATCTTCATCTGAACTTCAGAACCAGTAGACCATGTTCCACAGTGATATCTAATCGCACTCCTCACTCATGGATAAGCTCTTTTTTAACCATGTACAGACACCAGCACATAAAGCTACTACAATCTGTCAAATTTCTTTAACAGAGTTTCAACTTTATCTCTAAAGCATTAAGGTTCAAGGTTCATTGGGAAAATTTGACAGTTTGGGGTAGCTTGACCTGCTGGCGTCGTTAGTTCTCGATTCTTCCGCAGTAAGGCCCTTTGTATACACACGTTTTTCTTGACGTGAAAAACTACGATTTATTCGCCAAGTGCAGGCACGGTCGTCAATGTTGTATGGATCACTATGAAAGCTTGTTGACGCACACGTTTTTTCTACGGCGCGGTTTCTACGCCATAAGTACCGTAAAGAAACCGTGCCGTGGATAACAAACGAATGTCACACTAGTCTGTCAATACCATTTGTAATTTTTCTCTCTTTTTCCAGGTACCCACGAAGACGCGATGTACGGCACAAAACTGGAAACAATTCGTCGCATCCATTCAGACCGAAGCATCGCCATACTAGACGTGGAGCCGCAAGCTCTGAAGATATTGCGCACGGCGGAGTTCGCGCCCTACGTCGTGTTCATAGCCGCGCCGCCGCTCAATAACGTTGCTGATGTGAGTATTATTCACTACAGTGCCCGTACCATCTCTGTTCGCAAGCAGCTTAACCTCAGGGCAGGCCGAGGTGACAGAAATAGTTGAACCGCACGGCGCACATGGTTCAAAATCGGTTAACTTTTCAATGCCCTGCCCACCAATAACACAATACCGAATTACCTTACCGAGTTTTTTATAGTACATAGTTTGCGCAGACTGCGCGCGACGGCTTAATATAGTTATTTACGCGGGCTCAAATTGTTACTGTTTCATGCAAATATCAATTTTAATGAACTGAGTTTGAATACATTATCAAAAAGTTACTCTTAATTTTGACGTTTTTTATCATTAATTACGGTCAATCAATCTTACAGAAAAGTATTATCAGCTTTCTCATTTAAGAAAAGCATAATTGCAGCCAAATCGATTTTAAATGCAGCAGTGGTCAAATTGTAATTAATGATTCACTAATTATATTTTTTTCTTTCCAGTACGACGGCTCCCTAGAAGTCCTAGTCCGCGAGTCGGAACAACTCCGCCGCACGTACGGCCACTACTTCGACTTAACAATCGTCAACAACGACATCGACGACACGCTCAACCAGCTAGAGTCGGCCTTAGTCCGCCTTCGCTCCACGCCCCAATGGGTGCCCGTCTCCTGGGTCTACTGACAATCTGACGATGAATCTCTGTAAGATACACTAAGGAATAATGGACTTTTGATCAGTTTCAGGTTAATTTTCTTACTAATTTGCTTCTATTATGGACTCACCATTGGCCTTCCGAAAGGATTTTTTAATGGAAGTTTTTGAACCACTCATGCTCTGTTCCAATTTCTTAACTCATCTATGTACTTAATGTATCGATATATCGATATTTGAAAAGACACATCTCTAGAATAAGATTTCCTGAGTGCACTTCGCAATACAGGACTTTTACAGTCCATATTCCTTTATCTTACACCGATTATGAATAACTATTAAACCAAAGACCAAAGTTTACAACAATGACACCAAAACATCACAGGATATAAGGTATATACGATACCTTTTAAGAAGATTTAAGATACTTTAGTGACGTACAACTCTGTAGTATAAAGCCGTAAATACACATGTCAGTAACTTGCACAAAAGTCTGCAAGTAGCTTGTATGCCAATGTGCCTTCATCTACGGTTTCCTTGTCTGTGGTTGCCGCCGCATAGCGTATGCAATTTACCGGGGAATGGAACGTTATCTATGAAAGTAAGTTGGTGTGTTTTCCCGAAAAGCGCTTTTGTCACCGAAAAATCACTCCGCTGTCCAAAGATTTAAATTGCTAGATTTGCCCTCACCGTACTTAGTTACGCCAAAAAGTGTCCACACTGAGAAGAGTGAGCTCACACATTATTAAATAGCGTTTCCATGACAACCAAGTCAGGTCACTGCGTTATTTTGTGCCAGAGATATCAAAAACAAAACAGAAACGCGACTATCTTTTGACGCGGTGCCGTATCTAGCGATTTAAATCTTTGCTAGTGCCATCGTGCCATGACAGCTGTCACTGCAGACGATAATGGCGGCTACCGTTCTTTTAGGAAACTTCTGATTGGTGAATTCCACTAGTATGCAAGCTACTTGCATGGCCTTGTGCAAGTTATAGGCAGGTGCATTTGGTGCTTAAATATTGCATAACAATAGCATTATAAGTACTTTAATTTCACGTTTGATAAGTATATGACACAGTTCTGAATATTTTGCTATCCTATTTTGATTAGAACAATATAATTCGTAATTAATTAAGAATAATCACAATATCTTTGATTGTTTTTGCTGTGGTAACAGGTTATGGCTCAAATTGATCGAAATTACTCTAAATTGCAACGTAACAGTTTTGTAAGAAGCTATGAAAGTGGCAACATAAGAGTCTTAACTGTTACTAATGAGAGACAATTTTTCTATTGTTACCGAACTTAATAAGCTTGCCTAAGACGAGGGGATAAACTAAAGTAAATGGCAGCATTTGTCTTAATACTTTGAGGGACACTAAATGCCTATAGGCGTAATAACCATACAACTTCTATTTTGTCTCGTTCAGTGTTCTTCAACTTCATCATCATCTGCCCAGCCTTTGCCCAACTATGTTGGCGTCGGCTTTCAGTCTAACCAGATGCAGAATACCACTATTTTACATGGAGCGACTGCCTATCTGACCTCCATAACCCAGTTACTGGGTAATATGTTACTCCTTGATAAGACTGGTTGCCAGATTTTCGGCGTAACGACTGTCAAAGATCCACAAATGACAGCCGGGACCAACCGCTTAACGTGCTTTTCGAGGCACGGAGAGGACTCGGTATGTAAGATTGGTCACCCATCCACAGACCAACCGCGGCAAGCGTAGCTTAACCTGATCAATCGACCTGTGCGGCTGTTATTACTTAGCCACAAACCCCTCCAGTGTCATTCAACCTATTAAGGTCAAGTGAGACCAAAGGAGCGAATACACATTCTATCATTTTGTGCAAACGGGTACAGAGCATTCTTTCGTTGATCTATGCATACTGAAATGTCATGAATATCACTAAAAGATTCCTCTTGCGCATGTTAGTTGAGTGTATACCACTGACCTATACTATACAAGTACGCTGGACTAAATATACTATACGAACTGAAAGTTGTTTTTTGTGCCGATTCAAAGCGCCCCGCGCGAGCGTCTCAGGAACTAAAATTAACACATTGCCGCAAATGGCTGTCGTTTTGTTTTGGTACGTCTCTGACGATTTAGGTCTAAATTGTGGAATAAGACTTGTGTTTACTACGAGATATTTAAAACATTTTTATCATGAGAGTACGCGCATCTTGTAAAACTCGCTATCAAAAATATTAATTCCACGGACGCTCACCACCACTCACGTTGCTGTCAGCGCCAAAATGGTGCAAATCAAATGTCTTCATTTTGTCATCGATATATAGTATGAAGTCCAGCATACTTGTTTATTGCATACTTGTGTACACCCACCAATACTGGAACGCTTTTTGTGCCAGCTCTTTTGATGATATGAGGTATCCCTTCCGAAAAGGTTCAGACTATTAAGTTGCCAGTTTTGAATAGAGTAATTTAGGTCGCAATAATCTTGACGTAGAACGTAAGTTTTAGGTATACGTCACAAAAGAGTTTATAACTCTGCGCTTCTTATTTTAGTAAAGCAATGATATTATCTACAATTTTATTGAAAAACCTTAATTATGATTATTTACTTAACATGTATTAATTTTGATTATTATTGTGATAAATATAATTGCTTAGTTATTACTCTAAATATTCTAAACCGTACTTTAATACGGGTAACACAAAGTCTAAAATTGCGCTTGCATTGTTAATTTGGTGGATCTTAGCTCAACTTCACGATTACGTGCCAAATGTACTAAAACCGAAAATTAAAAAAAAAAAACACAATTTTCGAATACCTGCACTCGACACTACACGATTTTTGGAACAATGTACATATTATACATTAGTACATAATTTATACTTAACAAAAAAAACTAATTCTCTAGAAATGTACCGTAGCTCAAAATGTTTACTTCAACATTTAAACTTAAGATCTATTCTACCTTTAGTAAACTATTGTAAAATCTTGTCGTTTTCCAACTAAAGAAGTCGATTTTATTGCACTGTGTGATAGTTTTAAGAAAAAACAATCTAAAACTATGGCAACTGATTTAGTAAATTGTAAAAGTCGACTAAAACTAATATTGATAAGATAACTAGTCCCACAAAATGGATTAGAGCTTGCCTAAGCCAATTTGAACTCGGAGGACACTGAGTTCCATTTCCCCAGATCTTTCAAGACTATCCGGAGAATTTCCCAATCTGAGGCCTCAGTGGGGATCTTAGCCATTGACTGCTTTAGGACAACTAAGCTCACATTCAGCTTTGCTGTAGTGAGATTCATCTTTCTCGTAGGATCAAAGTTGCCAACCAACTTGAATCCTATGTTGAACCTTTCCGGGAGGTCCATCCGACTAGTATCGACTTTCGAGATTAGTGAAGTAGGTCTTGAGTGCTTGAGAGTCACCATGGCGAAGGCATACGGTGGAGGGTGTACTGTCTGAGTCCCGTGAATATGATGAAGCCGGTGCCGGAGACCATGGTTACCATGATTTGTCGTCATCTTTCTCCGTAAAGTGAACTCGTTGACTGCTAGGAGGGTCATATGCATGTTGAATGTCTCTAAGTTGAGCTACATCTACAACTGGAATCCGACCATGGCTGATTCTAGGGGGCTGGCTCTCACTCTTCTCACTCTTACTATTCCCTGATCCGCATGCGGTGGAACCTTCATCCTCTTCTTGACTGTCATTAACGAGCTTCAATTCCCGCTCGAGGGACAATCCGAGTTCCTCTATATCTTGGTCTTGTTCGTCCGTGAGCCAAGGGTTGAATACAGGAAGCTCTTCATGAGAGGTTGTCGGATTTGGAAATATGGTATGTTCCTCTCTCTCAGCAATTGGAAGGGCATCACAGTTCTCTGACCCGGTCTGGAAGGCCTAGGAAAACTCTTTCCCATTGTAATTCTTCATCTTACTCACCGTGAAAGTGAAGAGAAAGACATATTTAGCAGTTATTACACTAGCACCGTTAAAACCGTCGCTTTATTAAATCTGGTTTGTAAATAATTAAAATGCAATGCTTAAAATGCTGACGCCATAAGAAGTACAAAATAGACACTGTATAACTCCTGTTGTTGCTATATTTAAAAAATTTAGGGTGACCCTTTCACCTAAAACATTGTTCTTGTTAATTTTCAAAGTGGGGTAGAAGCTTAGAAGTTTCTAGATTTTTTAAAGGAGTCTCTGCTATTTTTTGGATGTAGGAACTATCTGACACAGTGCCCTTATATTCCTTAGTTGGAAACCGGTCTATTGACTATATCACAGGATTAGAATTCACAGGGTTGCAAGAATCATGATTAGCCTTTTTTTTTTCATTAATATAGTTTACACTTAGACTTTTTTTATCCGTACTTATTGCTTTTATTGTAAGGATACTTTGCAATTGTTCTAATTATAAGTGTTTGATTTGATATGGTGCCATGGAAAACTAATGTTTTATGAAAATTATGAATGGATTGACGAGTTATATACTCATTTTTATTACTCATTGTTATTGTTTATGAATTTGCATTGTTTTAGACGTTTGTTGATTATGAAAACGAAATTAAGAAAAAGAAGTCACCAATTCGCTCAATGGGAGGTGTGGGTCTGTGTCGTGGAAAAATGAAAACATCAGTGACTATCTTTTGTTTCAATTATTTTTGAGGGAGTGAAAAATGGGTTGTTGAACGGTTTGTTTTAAATAAAACGGTTCCGTAACTAAGCCCCAGGGCTCAGGTGTGGGAACCTCATTGTTTTCATACCATGAGGCTAACGTATGGAACCGTTCTTTCAAGTCCTTCGTGGCGCCATCTATGAATAGTTTTAATTAAAGCTTGTCACCAGTAATTTTCTCGATTCTTCTTCAAGTTTGATAGGCGAGTTCAATGAAAACAAAACCTTCTAATAGTCGTTTTTAAAACGACTGGCAACACACAAGGGGACCGCCGCATCGAAGTACTTCGTTTTAGTTTATTTTCACGCCTGCACTAATACATTCCTGTATATAAATATAATAAACGAGTAGTCGAATTTTACTATATAACTCTCACTGTTTCACTATTTTTACTTTTAAATATAATTAGGCTAAGTAGGGTTTGTTATAAGGGTTGATTATTATTATTGACGGATATTCGTTATGTATTTTTTGTTCATTTATGGAATTACAAGTATAATGTGCATGATTGCTCAATAAATGCTCAGAATAATGAAATGTAGCATCAAATAAATAAAAAAAAAATAATAACAAATGAGTGAATGAATGAAAGTAAAATGATAAAAATAACGGCTAAAAACAAGTCGAAATAATATTATGATGAAAGTGGAAGAAATAAGAAATATTAAATGGTACTTTAAATTCAGTACTTTTATACTTGGTATTCCATAAATAATATTACAATGGATTTGTTATTCGTTATTTATATTTGTGTTTTTCATAAGTTTGCAATCACTTATGGCAAACAATTAAATTATAAGTAAATTAAGTAACGAGTTTGGTTTTATAAACATTTTGTTATTAATATTATTTAGAACTAAGTTCGTCTCATCATTTTATAATTATGTTGCTTATTAAATTGTGTTTTTTTTTTCTTTCTTCTCCTAATGTAAGATAATCAATCAATAGTAAAATGAATGTAGTTAAATTAATCATACAATATTGAATTTAAATAGTTATTTATTGTAACGACGAGACGATTCGAAACGACGCAAATGGCGAGTAGCACTATTGTCTATGTTTTGTTAAGAATGTTTAATGTTGCCAGTTGAAATATTACAATTATTTACTGAAAATACATTTTATAGATCAATTACGTTGCTATTTAAATAAAAAATATTATCTTTACACGACATTTAAGATTTTCAAGTCGATTTCATAAAGTACAGAAAGTACATTCTGTTATATTAATGAAATATTGCGTGCAAAATATAAAGATTTGTTATTTAAAGTCATATTTAATAAAATATAAGAAGTGTTTCTTTTAAAATATTTATTGTAATAGGATTAGATTTCAAGTTACACTGATTTCTTCGAAAGGAATTTGTAACAATTATGTGAAAGATTAACTGTAGACTCTGATAATAGTATTAATTGGGAAATTATATTAATTATATTGTTGGAAGCATACAAGTGCTTGTAACGACACATTTAATAAAAAGTTACGTCCCATTTTGATTTACACTGTTAACGCAAATACAAAATCGAGTTTAATTTATTATGAAAAAGTTATTGTTTCTAAAATATATATTGTTGATTTTCTATAATAATAAAATGCTTTATGGTTATTATTAAATCAAATAGCGAATTTATTTAATTTTCTCTATTCTTAGTGGCTAGTGCTGCTCTTGATTGAGTGAGTGTTCGAGATTATATCTCACAGTATATTAATATTATATTATGTAATTAATAATATATTTATCAAAGATCAATTTTAACGTTAAAAGCATCACAATAAGCAACACCTGATCCCCATACATTCCATTTCTTTTTTGTTCATGTTTATCTTAAATTATTTTAATAATTATTAGTGTCACTAAAATGTTATATTAATTTTAATCATGTGATTTTTAGTTTAGAATGTGTTACTTCGTTGAATAAGTCATCTTTTTGTGTACTTATCTCAGTTATAGCACTAGGTATCCAAAGGGTTATTTTTCCTGTGGTTTTATGTTCAAGCTTATCTTATTTGTGTCACACCAATAGGAATGGTATTCCAAAACAGTAGGTAATATTAAGCGTAATTGAAGTTTAAATGTAAAATCACATGAAATGAACGAAACTTAAACTATAGTTAAATGTAATATCTACCTACTAATTTAATTCTTAAATTGTAATGTTTCATTTAAGTCGATTCGTACCTTCAAGTTCATTTGGACGATTCAAATCGACTTAATTCTTACATGTATCCATAAACTACAATTAATGAATTTGACGTACCGGTACGAAATCAAACACTAGAAATAAAAACTGACGAAATGTGGTTTTTATCTGATTCAAATAAAGATGACTGACGTAAAATCGTATTATAATAACTGTTAACAATTGAATAAACGGCACAAAATATCCACTTGTTTTATTTATTTTTATCCATATTATTCTTCAGGGATTCTCCTCAAAAACCGGTAGATAACCTCGTTAGCAGCCAGCAGTGCCATTCTATTCGAACTAGTAAGGTTCAACCACTGACCTATTTAATACAAGTACGCTGGACATCATACTATCGCTGACCAAAAGAAGATTTTTTTTTTCACCTCTTTAGCGCTGATAGCAACGTGAGCGTCAGTGGAACTAATATTTTCAATAGTGAGTTTTACAAAATGCGCATACTCTCATGACAAGAATGTTCTTAATATCTTGTAGTAATAGCATTAATACAAAACACACAAAAAAGTCTTATTCCACGATTTAGACCTGAATCATTGGAGACTTACCAAAACAAAACAACACGACGACCATGTGCAGCATTGTGTCAATTTTAGTTCCTGAGACGCTCAAGCGGAGGCTCTTTGATTCGGCCCAAAAGACATAACTGTAATTTCGTATAGTATATTTAGTCCAGCGTACTTGTTTATTAGAGGTCAGTAGGTGCAACTCGCACTGAGCAGCAACATGCTCAAACTCTTCACTAATGACGTGACTAATGACATGACGTTCTCTTATATTACCGTCATGCCACCAGCTCTCCGCCATGTTATATATCTGCTGGGCATCCCGTGACGACCACATTTTTATTCGAATTTGTGATGTTGCAATTAAAAATTCAATCCGGTATTCTTATTGAGGCTGTCAAATAATCGTTTCCTATTGAACGTCAAAAGTTAGACCCCAAATCGCTCGCCCGTTCGCATTCCTAAGGGCCGACATACACGGACTGCTTGAAGCAGTCAGGATGGACTGCTTCAAGCTGCGACTGCATAGTGAACTACAGTCTTCTACGTACACACATACACGAAACCGCCCGAGCAATTGCAACTGCTTCGGGCGGTCGTGCGGTCAAGCAGTCGCCAGGCATACACTGACTGCTCGAGCTGTCGACTGCTCTCGCGCAGTTATCTGATTTAAATGACGAGCAGTTGGTATCAACTGTTCCAGCAGTTATCAATGGCAGCTTCAAGCTGTTGACAATGACTGCAAGAGCGGTCCGTCTATGTTGATCAATCGCTAACTGCTCGAGCAGTTAAAATTGGTGTAAAATTGAACCGTCCAATTTACACCCTTTTTGGACAAAACCTAAAAAAAGTGTTTACTTAAATGGAAGTCATGTAAGTTTTTAGCATCAGCATCAGCTTTTAGTATCAGCTAGTAGGGATCACAGCAGAGGCATCTTAGTGACTCTCCGTTCGGTAGCGACAGCAAGATTGCACGTTTCAGCGATTACTTCGACGCTGCGTCGCTTTTTGGCAACTTGGCTAAAATTATGCGGTATTTAGACGTCAGTCGCTGTATATCGCTGTCCCTTCTGAAAAACGACTTAATTGCTAATCGCAGGTGCTAGAATCAGTCCCTCATCATTTGTTACAAACCCTGAGAAAATAATGTCAATTTATCTCACTTCTACTTAACTTCATTATGTTTTACGTTTTGCTTAGGTTCGGTTTTGGTTTTGGCCGAAACTAGAAGAGGAGCCGAAGATTCGGTTACGGTTTCGGTTTCTTCTGAAAATCGTGTTTCGGTCGGACACTAGTTTCTAACGTTTTAATTGGGAAGAAGTGGTCGCACCGACCCAGCAGCTAATAAATAAAAACATTCATTCATCTAAATCCGTAGAGCGAGCCGTGTCTTCGTCACCGTCCAGTTAAGGGCCCGGCCCATCGTCAGAGTAAGGACGAGCATTGTTTGCAAAAGGTAATTTAATACGTATAGGTACAAGAAAACTACTCTGGTATGTACCTATTACAGCTGCACCTGGTACCCTTTGTTAAATTGTATTCATAGAATATTTTTAACACGATGGTTTTTGAGTAGTTAAAAACTTCTTAGTAACTTAACTACTTACCTTTATTTGTAATCTGGACTACAGGGTGCCTATAAAAAAAATCAGTTTGCACGACGATACGGGACGAAACATCGATAGCTCGCTAAACAGCAGTCTTTAATTCTTAAAGGAAAATCCTAATATATGCGGTGGAATACTCGTACGAGTTCCCCTAAATGCCCTTGGTTATGCTTGTTTCACATCTGGATATAAGGACCAATAAGTCATAAATTATTTTATTATCAATCGATAGATTGATCAGGTTCACTAAATAAAAATCCGACTAAAAAAAATGAAGTTCGATTAAAATTCACTCTAAATAAAATGGTAGTCTATGGACACAGTGACACTGACAGATGCATTATTGCATTTTCTATCTGTGGCAGTGGCTGGCATAGCTGGTGTGCGAGTGATTATTTATTTTTCCCTTTTATAAATTAATACCTACATTTCTTAAAATAAAATATTGTATACTGAGGGTGCAAAATGGATAAAAGAGAACGTCGTTCTAATGCGGGTAACCTACTAGCTAAAGTGCTTGACGAAGAAGAAGAGGATGAATTTTACACAACAACTTACGGGGGCTTTCAAGAAACGGAGGAAGACATTGACTATAAGTATGTTATTTTACATCTTATTTGCTTACAGGTGCCCTAAATGTGCGACGCTAAACATAAAACTTATTTACCTAGCTCGTGAAGGAACTATTGTTGCTTGTCGCTAAATTTGGTAATTGGTTGATGCACTAACAAAACAGTTCAAACAGATTTTGCCGCTACCAATATGATGCCGTTATCTTCTAATCGTCTTATACGTTACCCTTGGATAGATCATTATTGGTGAACAACCGTATTTCATTGCAGTAAATACATTAACAACAATACCATATAGCACTCAATAATAGCTGTGCTAAATAAAACAAATTAATGGAATATTTTGAATAAATATTACATTGTTTGTTTTGTTCAGTCAAACAATTTAGCCACATACTTTTTGTTACAGAGACATGTTATAGCATATTTCTAACAAAAAAAATAGATCATTGCTATAGGAGAACCAGAGTTCTGCTATAGCAATGATCTATTTTTTTTGTGAATGAATTTTCTCAATGAATGTGACAAAGTTAAGCTGGTTCACTTGTTCATTTTAACTTTGTCACATTCATGGAGGAACAAGAACTAATTTATTTTGTACCGTATTTTTAGGCAAGAAAAGGAAATAGATGATGAAGTGGACTCAGATTTTAGTATTGATGAGAATGATGAACCGAAGTCTGATGATGATACTGAAGAGAAACGAAAAAGAGCTACGGGTACTAAAGTCTATAAGGTGAGTTTTATTATGATAATTACTCTGGTCCATGAAGACGCTAATGAAGGGTTATCTGCCGATCTCCCTGAAGCGCATACTTATCGACATGTGTATCCTGCCCGTCGTAACCTGTGGTGCTCAGTCCTGGTCGCAAAAGTTCTACCTTGCGTTTGCCAAAGAGCGAAAGAGTGCAGCATCCAGGGTGTAAAGAGACAGGACTAAATTTTGAACACCATGTTGCGTTCCAAAACGGGTATAATAGACGTAGGCAAGAAGGCTGCCAGGCTCAAGTGGGATTGGGCGGGTCATATCAGCCGCATGCAGGATGACCGCTGGGCAAAATTATCCACACAATGGGTGCCTGAAGGTGGATGGCGCAGGGCACGCCACGATAGCGGCGGTAAGACCCCTCTTTGAGGAGTGGCTAGAGAGGCGTCACGGCGGGAGGTTCCTGCACATAATCAGGCGGGAGGAGACGCCCGGGTGTCACCACTGCGAGGATCGCCCAGAGGACACGGTGGAGCATACGGTTGAGGTCTGCCCCGCTTGGGCAGAGCACCGCCGTGTCCTCGTAGAGGCGATCGGCAGCGGCGGCGACCTCTCGCGCCCGGCCCTGGTGCAAGCCATGGTCCGGGGCGAGAGGGAGTGGGAGGCGGTCACCTCCTTCTGCGAAGCGTCATGCTAGCGAAGGAGGTGGCGGGATGGGCGAGGGAGAGATCCTCACGCCTCAGCCGCCGAGGGAGACGCTCCAGGCGTCGGGAGCCGCGTGACGACTCCTGGCCACCGTAGGCGCGGGCCTGCGGGCGGAGAGCAATGGGTAGCTCTCCGTCCGATCAGGACCAGGCCCGTGCCGGACGGCGCATATGTGTTCCACGTGCGCCTCAAAGAGATGTCAGCATAGTTGACGGGGCCCGACAGGGCCGAAGCCTGCCGGGGTAGCGGGATCGTCCGAAAGGGTTACCGTTGCCCTGGTACATAAAGGGCTAAGGAAGGAACACGGGTGGGTTTTAGTCAGTAAGAGTCTGACACTCCCTTCTGCTCCACCCAGAGCGGGAGGAGTCATTTGATGATTTCCAATCCTCAAAAAAAAAAAAAAAAGATGGATGGCGCCGCCGAGGTCGGCCCATAAAGCGGTAGCGAGATGATCTGGACGCGTAGCGCCTTTGCCCAGCAGTGGGACAGTTCAAGCTAAACAAAAAAAAAAAATACTAGTATTCTGCCCGCAACTTCGTTTGCATGGAAGTCGTAAGATATGCAATGTCTATACTAAAAGAACTTATGATACTATTTATCGCTATTATTTCATTTTTGCTAAGCGTTCTTTCTGACTCTTTTCTTTTTGCTCGGCTCTTATTGGCCCCAGCGTGATGTTAAATTGCCTATAAGTGACTGCAAGAATTAGGCTATCAAATGAAAAATTATTATAAGATCAGCCTCAATAATGCACTCAGCAATGACACTCCCTTCTGCTCCACCCAGAGCGGGAGGGGTCATTTGATGATTTCCCATCCTGAAAAAAAAAAAGCCTCAATAATGCCATTCTGTTATTTGTATGACAATAAAGCAATAGTCTTAAAACCCTTCTACCCTGCTTATTATTAGCCATTAATATCCGAATGCTTGGCAAAGGCCTCCCCTCTCTTTCCACCTCTCTCTGTCCAGAGCCTAGTACCAATCTTTATTAAGGTGGATGCTCCAAGGTAGCCCGCGAAATTCAAATTTTCTTACGTTTGTTGCAATTTGCTGGTCAGTACTAAGTTGTACGTTGATTAAAATATGATTCGCGAATTATAATCATTAAAGTCAACACAACTCTCTAAGATCAAGTAATCCTACTGAATGACTATTACACGAAATCTTGACATTTTAGGGTTATGCTAACTTAACAAGTTGTATTACTGATTCTAATGATTATAATTCTGTAAATACATATTTGTTACGGCCGTCTTGGAGCATCCACCTTAAAGGAGTCCAGCTCATCCCGACATCTCCATCTGGGCCTGCCTTGGTGTTGTTTGCTTATGAGTTTCTATATATTATATTTCAACCTCTCCTATGTTTTAGGATCCTAACAGAAAGAAAAGACCGGGAGGTTCCGGACCAGGCCCGTCTTTGGGTGATAAAGTGAAAAAAGCAAATGACAGAAAACCAAAGGAACAAAAGGATTCAAAGCCTAAACTGGAGAAAATTGAAAAGATTGAAAAGGCTGAAAGAATACCGCTTGACTCATCTATAGGTATGGTAAATACTTTTTATTATTTTCATATGAAAGAAAGAGAAAGAAAATATGTTTATTTGCCGTAAACATGACGCAAAAAAGAAAAACAAAAAAATGGTTGGGGGAAACATGCGTCACATTCACGCAAAACGGCTATCGCTCAGCATTATGCTGCGACCCTATGCAAGACAGAGCCCCAGCGCTGGTTTAGCGACAGCCGGCGCCGACGTAATGACGTCGTCCGGTGCAGCATACAATTATTAGTAATAGCTTACCATGGATTTGTTACATGTCCTGAACCACCCAAAATTAAAATTTTTCATTGGTTAAAATAAAATCCTGTTTTTAAATGTTACAGGTGATTTTTTTTTTAATAACCAGTGAAAGATGTCTATGCGCTTCAGGTCACCAATCATGTGGTGAATTCATGGTAATAGGTTGCGTGTCGCTGTCCATGCCACCCTTTATTGGTGTTTGATTTTTTTTTCTTATTAAGTATGATAGATAAATTGTTAATCTCATTTTGTTGTATATAGCAATTATATTTACTTTGCACCTGAGTTCTAAATTCCTTTTTTTTTCTACAGATTATGTGTTCCAAAAACATTTTTTTTCCCGATCTCTTAACATGTAGTTGGATATCTTAAAAAAAAATAATAACGTATCTTCTGACGTCTGATTTCAGAGCGTAAATCAATTAGGCAGAGTACAGCAGTGAAGTCAGCAGAAACGCAACAAAGAATTAAGATCAGGTCAGCATTGAAGAAAAAGAAGCCAAAGAAAGTCGAAGACAGGGTGCTGACACAGGAGGAATTGTTAGAGGAAGCGCTTATTACAGAAAAAGAGAATCTTAAAAGCTTAGGTATGTATACTTTGTATATATTCGAAATGAAAATCAAAAGTCATTTATTCAAATTAGGCTGAGAATCAGCACTTTTCGAACGTCAAAATTACATAAGAGACTTCCCCAAAACGCCCTCCTTTCATCACTTCCTGGTGCTTTCGCTGGGAAGAAGAAGTGGCGCAACAAACTCCACAGCAGCACAACTCAGTTAGTACAATATTGTCAAACCATGATTTAGTTAGGTAATGGGTAAAACGGGCTGGTGTCTGCAACTCCATATCAGTGGGCGTATTTTGCGTACAGTTCATGATATACATATATGATCATGATTTATTTATCCAGCCAGTTTTACTTTATTAGAGTGAGTTGTAAGTCGTGAGTTTGAACCCAGGCAGGCGCTTTACTTTGTCTAAATAATTTCATCACCACTGCTCTCAAAACGGTCAAGCAAAACATCGTGAGGAAACCGGCATGTCCTCGAACCAAAAGTTTGAAGACATGTGACGTCTACCAACCCGCACTGGGCCCGCATGGTAGATTAAATCCACTCCCTCTCGAAGAGGGGAGGCCTGTATCCCGGCAGTGGGAACATTATTGGCTGATTATGCTACTTTGTGTTTCCTAGAAACCTTTATTCTGGCTTCCCCGCACAGGATGGCACTAATAACCTAAAGCCAAACTAATGTTTCAAATTGATGTTATTTAAAGTTTCATCAATTTTATTTTAATGGAAATTAAGTTGATATCAGAGTGAGCACAATTGAAAAAGTTATAAAAATGTTTGAAGTTGTAGCGTAAACTAAACTTTATTGTGTAGGAATTAAAGTGATTTTTCCATGAACTCATATTTGTTTACATTTTTGCCAAATAAATCGCGAGTGCAGATTAGATAAATATGATCTTGTTTTTCAGAGAGATTTGAACAAATTGAATTGGAAAGGAAAAAGATAAGACCTACAAAGAAAACCATCACAGGACCTGTGATACGGTAAGACGCCATGTTTTTAAAGATAACACAATTTTATCGCAACATTAAAGATTACTTACCAGCTTCAACCCGCGGCTTCACCCGCGCGGTATGTCGATAAAAAATATATTCTTCCCTAGAGTTAAAAGTGGGGATACTTTTTCCCAAATTTCATCAAAATCGGTTCAGCTGTTTCGGAGATTAGCCGGAACAAACAGGCAGACAGACAAAAACATTTTTTTTTAAAATTATAAGTACCGTATATACCTTCATAATGTATTTATATACATTACAAACAGACACTTCAATTTTGTTTATTTGTATAGAATAGATATTAAGAATGTTTTCAAATATCTTTATTTTGCAGGTATCATTCATTTGCTGTACCTATTATCGAGGAAATACCGCCAGCAGAGGAAAAATCTAGTTTATTAGAAGACCTCAACTTGAGTGATTTAATAAAAAATGAAGAGGGTAAGATAAAACCTAAAATATATGTACAGACAAATTTTCAGTTTCATCAGTGAAAAATCAATATATCTAGCCAGGAATCGAACCCGTTGATTTTGATTAAAAAAAACACTGTATTATTACACCATTCGATAGTGTCCCTGGATCAAATTCTGGAAAGTAATGACATATGGCAAACTCAACGGGTTCGATTCCTGGCTAGAAGTATTCATTTTAAAAAAAATCCAATTATCCAGTTTTAGTTTTCATCAAAATCGAGTCCGAGACTCTTTTGAGTACTTTTCCCTATTCCTCATAGTTTCGGATTTGTTCATCCACGCCCACTTGCAAAAATCACCCTGTATACCCACAAGCGAGTATCGTAACTATTAAATGAATGGTCTCCCGTAATGGATTTTAGTTTTATCATTTTCAATACTTACTAAACTTGAATTTCGTTTGTGTCGAATAAATCGCAGCTGCTCATCTGTCCTTCCTAAAATGTTTCAGCTTTACTAACACCAGGAGACATAGATATGCCAGAGATGAAGACTGAGAGTCAAGAGGAAACTGAAAAGGTGGAAGGTGGACCTGAAACTAAGATGAATGTGGACTACATAGGACCTGATGAAGAACCGCCTATTGACAATGTGAAGTAAGTATCTTTCATGTTTCACTTACCGTACCGTCCATACCTACACTGCTGAAAGGAACTATCTCTGAAACTACCATTCGGATTTGAAAAAATCTTTTTGCATTTGATAGCCCAATACTTGAGGAAGGCTATAGGCTATTAAACACCACGGTAGGAGGCTTAGAAGCCGAGCAAAAAGAAAAAAAGTAAAAAAAGATGACATTGCAACTAGATTTTGAACGTTTTCAGCTACGGGAATTGACTTGTGATGATTCTTTTAATAACAATACTAAAGTTGCCAAAAAATAAAAGGCCCGTTTTGACATTTGAGAAAGCGTTCTTGACACATGTCAGTTTCATACAAACGAATACGTGTTTTGCGAATTTGATCTTTATTAACTACTAGAACTGTCAATGTCGAAACG
This sequence comes from Apamea epomidion, assembly GCA_947507525.1. Classification (NCBI taxonomy): domain Eukaryota; kingdom Metazoa; phylum Arthropoda; class Insecta; order Lepidoptera; family Noctuidae; genus Apamea; species Apamea epomidion. The sequence goes on along the minus strand of OX382238.1, from coordinate 5,529,021 downwards.
GGCCTTTTATTTTTTGACAACTTTACTTGATTACAATTTTCCCTTGCATTATGATTGCATATTTTAGCATAGGTACAATATTTATCCTTAACGGTCGCTAATCATTTTCCGTTTCTATATTTTCAGTAGAGAAGATAAACCGAATAAGAATAAGGAAAACATAAAATACCATGAGCGAACTCTGTTGTCGTTTGAGAATGACATCAAGAACAAAGCATTCAAGTCTTGCTTCCCGAAGTCAAAGGTCAAGAAACGGAGACAAATGCTGTGTGCTGTTACTAAGTATGTTTTTTATTAATTACTGGGTTCTATGAAAGACCTAATGAAGGGTGATCTTCCTTTGTCCCTTAAGAGAAGACTCATTGAAGTGTCAAACATGGTCTTTAACAAATCAGCAGAGGTCCACGGTCGAGATTTGCCAGAGGGCTATGGAACGGAGTATTCTGGGTATCAAATTAACAGATCGGGTTAGGAATACGACCATCCGTTCCAGAACGGGTTCAGTCTGGTCTCAGTCTCAATCTGTCAAAAATACCTCTAATTTCCCTACATTTTAACAAGTATTTGACATTTGTTTGTCGCCGAGATGAGACTGCGACTAGATTTTGAACGTTTTAAATTACGAGAATAAATTGGCCTTCTGCTCATAAGTTAGGCAACTTTTAACCATTGACATTTTTTTTACAGGAGGCCAGCTCGCTACATAGATCCTATAACCAAGCTGCCTTACAGAAGCGTGGACGCGTTCAGGATCATTCGCGAAGCGTACTACCAACAGCTAGAAGCTAGAGGCGATAGGAACGACCCTCAGCTGAAAGCCTGGCTTCAATGGAGACGGGCCGACCATGCCTCGACCTACGTACAGATCCATATTAAGTAAATTGTAGATAAAATTCGTTGCTTCGACCATAGGTAATAAGGTAATAGGTAATACACGTATCTTAACAATATGCCCAAAAATTTGATCTGTACTGCGAGCACGAAACTTTTATCGTAATAGTCACCATTGACTTTTGTATAAAAATTGTAGCAGTATTTGGAACGAAATAATTAAACGCTCGGAAATTTATAGTAGGTTTCGAATTAAAATTGATAATAGTAATGCCAGTCGTAGTTATAGGCCAACCGCTTAACTGCGACGTTGCCTGAGGTAGCAGCGCGGTGCGGGAGGGGTGTGGTGACGTGATGCGAGAGCTCAGTGATTCGTCAACTTGTGACAACTATCACCCCTCCCGCACCGCGCAGCTACCTCAGGCAACGTCTCAGTTAAGCGGTCGGCTTATAGTGAGTTATATTATTAGTGTTGTTTAAATAAAAACGTTATTACAAGGTCAAATTAAGAGAGCTAGCGAAACTGCAATCGTGACGGGACGTCTAAAAATGCTAAAACAAAAAAACGAAAAAGATTTGAGGCTTTTTTTTTGGGTCAACGAAAGCTGTTAGTGTAGTAGCTACTTGATGTATGAGTTGAGAAACGCAGTTTTTTTTTTTTCGTTTTATCTTCTTTAGATATCGATACCCACACGTCTGCGGAATTTCGCTAACCACATAATTCAATTTTACCCTGCTTAACTTTACATCACAGCTGGATTAAATTTATATTCGCGATACTGGGGGAGGTTAACAGTTTCACATCAGCCGCAGAAATTTAACCTCAATTTAGATATGCAATTTCTATAATCAGCCAATAATGTTCTCACTGCTAGGACAGAGACCTCTCGGTGAGAGAGAGTGGGTCGCAATCCACCACGCGGGCCACTGCGGGTTGGTAGATGACACATGTCTTTGAATTTTTTGTTCTAAGCCACGCCGGTTTCCTCACGATGGTTTCCTTCACTGTTTTGAGAGCAGTGGTGATTAAATATTAGATGCAATTTATGCGAATGAAAAGAGGACAGTAAGTGTTGAATTGTAGTCCCAGGCGACAGGTGAATTTGTTACTGCGCAGCGACTCGCCTCATGTTCCGAGCCGCCATAAAGTTTGAATCAGAGGGGCAATTCTCGTAATTTTAAGACCGTTCACAGTCTCAATCTGTCAAAAAATACTTCCAATTTCCCTACATTTTGACAAGTATTTGACAATTGTTTGTCGCTGAGATGAGAATGCGACTAGATTTTGAACGTTTTAAATTACGAGAATTGGCCTTCTGGCTATAGTGTACGGGTTCATTTAGCTTGTATAATTTTTTGTAAGATTTTTTCTATAGAACTTGAATTAATATTTTTTTTTAGATAGATATATTATTGACAAGCCAATTTCTGTTTCAAAAGTGCTTCACTGTATTAATTTCAGAGTAAAATATGAATGATTCCTTAAGAAAATTATGTCGAACAATGCAGTAAAATTTTGATCTTTACAGTCCGGCCGTTGAGAGACTGCGTTCCTGAAGCCTGTCAGTGCGACAATTCTAGTAGCTAATAAAGATCAAATTCGCAAAACTAGTATTCGTTTGTATGAAATTGGCAGGTGTCAAGAACGCATTCTGCACTGTAGTTTATTCTATAATTTTATGTATAAATTCGACCCTCAATAACCTAGCTCAATACATTGTAAATATTGCTTGTAAGAATGTTTGTATCAATAAATTACGTTTGAGACGGCATTTTTGTATGTTTATTTCAATTTGCCGGTAATATGCATAAATCTCTGACCACACAGGCGAATCCCACGCAACCCGCAACTTTGCGCGTCGGCTATTTAATCGGTTGAATTCCGAAATTACAGAAACAATTAAAAAGCCATTGTGTCTTGCGTGGACCCACCTTCCCGCATTCGAAGGGTTAATAATAAGGAAGTTCCACGACTTTCACACCAGTTTGACACCGCCATACAAGTTAGTTGACACAATCGACGCGAGCGCAGTTCGTCTCACGGTCCCAAACCCGGCGCGGGATTCGCTTCAGTTTGGTCAGAGCTTAATACAGAATGTAAAGTCACAAATGAGAAGACGAATGTGGACGAATTTTATTTAATGTAGAATAAATAGTTACAGTAAAATCTTAAACATAATAATTAGATTCAATAACTGTACAAAATTGTACAAAACTAGCAAATACAATGCAATAGCGAATTAAACCTTGCCAATTAAAAAAATACATATTTAAATTTCATTCAACATAGTACTACATTAATGTCGTTTAGTATTCCAATCATAATGGTTATTATTCAATGTCGTTAAAACACACTAGTCTACAGACAAGTAAAAAGAAAATCTACCTAGCCCATTCGATACACTATGACTTAAAATACTTATCCATACAATCAAACTGAGTATTAGCTACGTTTTTAGGTACTAGTAAATACTGTAATTACTATGATTATGACTATGCTACCTTTAAAAGACTGAAAGATAAAAGACGATAATTTCTCCTCTCAATTTCAAAACAACTGAAATAACTTGTTTTTTAACTTTCGCAGTGGAAAAGGAACTTTAATAACATAATCTAAAGGTCTACTGTGAATTTAGGATTTAATCTTAAGTCAGGCACACTATTCCTTCGTGGTCTTGTCTTCTTCAACTCTTTTAATGAGATAAGGCCGGATGCCTTTATATCCAACCTCGAGTGATATTTCGAAGGATCAGTTGTTGGCAAATATGGATACTCGCTAAGATAAGTCTGTGCATTCTTCACCGTATGCTCTTTAGCAAAATCTGTCAACTGTGACTCCGCAAATTCGTACGAATTGATTTTAGTATCAGGAATGTTTTCCATGGATCTAAACGCTTCTAAAACTGCTTTCTTATGCGGTATTCCTCTCAAACTGCCCTGCCGACTCAGTTTTCCTTCAGTCACATCAGTAAATAAATCATCCACGTTGAATTTCTCTGATATTTTTACCAGTTTCGTGGTTGAACCGCCTCCTTGACTCTCTTGTAATTGACTCCATATCTTCGATATCTCTGATGACGGCATTGAATGAGACTTGATGTTTTTCTTTACCCTCTTTTGTGGCCTTTCTATTTCAAGAGATTCAGTCGACTGCTTTTGCAAAAGTTGTTCACATTCGTTCAGTTTTCGAGGTTTTTTAACTTCTCTTAGCTCTTCGATAGATTGGAAATATTCTTTTGCTAATTTGAATCTATTCTTATATTGTATGTGGGCTGGTTCGATTTCTCTTTCCGGAGATGACTCGCTTGATTTGTCTGGACTGCATTCTATGATCTCTAGTTCAATATCAGAAAAGCTTAGATACGTTGTTTCTTTATTATCATTGGGCAGTATTTCAATGTCAAAGGAGCCGGATGGTCTTGTTTCTATACTAAGATTGCTAACCGTTTCTGAATCTTTGCTTATCCATAGATTTGTAGGGGTTACTCCAGGGGTAGTCCTTTTTGATTCACAGTTCGAAACACTTCCTTGTTCTGCACCACGTCTTTGCACAGCATCTGCGAAAATAATCATTTTATTAACATTTTTATTTACCGTTCCTTTTAATATGTAAATAAACTTTTTTTTAACTATACACACCTGAAGTTATGCTGTAAGATGGAGACACTTTCTGTGAATCAGCAGAACTGGTCCTAAACACCCGCTTGGCTGGTTTAGGCGTTGCAGCAGTCTTGGTAACGCTTTCGTAAAGCGATATAAAGTTCTTTACATTAATCTTAGGCAATTCATCGCAAGACTTGTATTTGTCTAAGCCGTCGTCAGTTGTGTCGTTTGGAAGTTTATTGAAAATGTCCATCTCTGATTTGCTGAATGACTTCTTTCGTAGAATTTCAACTTTTTCACGTGGTTGACTTCCTTTATTGAATTCTTTTAATGCCATCCTAACCTGTTCTTTTGGTTTTGGTGTTACAATTTGTTCTTGTACAGGTTTCACATCAATGGTTTCATCGAAGGTCTTACTATTCGTACTGCTGTGCACCATTCTGGCTCTTTTAGTTTTCAAGTTTACAGTTTCAGTTATATTTACATTAGTGGCTTCATTGATTCTGTTTTCCAGAATTTCAGTATGCGTGTCTTTTACTGGTTCTTCAAATGAAACTACGCTTTTATCACATTCCCTTTTTTGACTTACATTTTGTAAAGATTGGCTTTTCCGTCTTGCCCAGGGTAACTCTTCCGTGTTAGACATATTATGGAACAATGATATTCGACTAGATACTAGACCACTCTCGTGACATTCACCAGTAATATTGGTTGTTGGAACATTGACAGCAGCTGGTTTTCCTAAGAATGTGTCAATTTTATTTAATATTTGCTGCCTTGATGTCCCGAAAAATCTTTTAGGACTTGTTTCAAATGCTTTGAAGACTTCTTCTGGTAATTCTTGTTTTACTGGTGGTTGCTCATCACTCGAAGTAGAGTCGTTATTGTAATGCTTTTCTACTTTTATTTCGACCGGGTTTTCAACTTTCATATAATTTGAAGATGGGCTTAGTGTCCTTACTATATTTTTAGGAGATTTCATTGTTACCGCAACAGACTCGGCTTCTACTTGATCTGTTTCTAATTTGTCATCCCAGTATTTCTTCCATTTTCCAACTAACTTTTCATCTGAATTTACCTCTATCGCAATTTGTTGATGAACTGGTTCATGTACTTTAATTTCTAAATCTTTATCATCAACTTGATTAATACTTTTAACTTGACTGTAATCTCCTGCATTAAGGAAATTCTTAACTATCTGTTTACCCTTTCGCTTGGTTAGTGAATCATGTTTTAATTGTTTAGAAGAAATGCGCTTTTTCTTTGGGAGTATCGAAGTCTCTGCTGATTTAGCCTCTATTTGACGGATTCTCTCATCCCAGTATTTCTTCTTTTCAAGTACTATATTACTGCGGCTTGTTTCACCGAATTGCGTTTCGTCTTTATTTTCCTTGGTGTAATCGAAGGGTTGGTCGCTTTCAATGCGAAGGGGTTGACTTACTGAAACAGATTCAGTGACATTTGTCTGAACCTCAGAAATCGTTCCTTCTAATTCTTCAACGTGTCTTTTCACATCTGTTACTTCAGATGCAGAATCGACACTAGTGTCCTTGGTTTGTTTAACGTATTCCTCTTCCATGCTATGAAGCCTATTTAATTCATCTGTAATGTTAACAGAACTGGTTTCTGAATTAGGAAAGTATTCTTGGTACATGTCGTTTAGTTCAGCAAATGCCACTGATACACTCTCAGTTTCACAGTCACCCTGTTTCGTAAATATTTCAGTCTTGGAAAGGTCCTTTGTGCCTGATGATATGCTTCTGTCACTTTCTTCAATGATAGGTGTAAATATTGGTCGCTTGATTTCCCATTTATAAGGTTTCGGTTCTTCCTGAGGTTTAGTAGGTTCGATTTTTAATTCGTTGCACGTTTGCCATATTTCTCTTTCAGCTGGTCCCATGTTTGTTATTTCCTCTTGCTTTAACCCGAAAATGTCGTCACTAGGAGAAAACTTCTGTTTACTAAGTGTCTCGGATAGTGTTGTACTTTCGTTATTATTGCTATCTGGTGAACTGTTATTATCATCGATACTTACGTACGCAGAATCCCATATATCTTTCCTGGGTGTAAGATTTCTGTCTGAGTCAATCTGATAAGGTTCGAACTGATTATCGCTCGTAGTTGACTCATTCGAATTGTCTAAAGTAGTTTCTGTTAAGTTGGAATCCAAACTATGGAACGTCGACGATACTGCAGAAATATTTTCCTTTTTGCTATCTTTAGGCAAGGTTATGTTAGTTTGCAATGGCGTTAAAAGGTCAAATTTTGAGGTTTCTTCAGATTGTTCCCCTTGTCTTTTATTAGTTTGTATCTTTTTCTTGCATTTTTCATTACCTGGTATTACTAAAGCTTTTATTTCTGGCTCAGGTGACCGAGCTCTTAGAATAGGAGGTAAAGAAACGGGTGCTCCAATGATAAAATCTGTCATAGGTGGCGGCTGCTCAAAATGACCAGATTGATGGTGATGCATAAAGAACGGATTAACGAATTCATTGCCAAGAGCTTCATTTAACATTTCAGATTTCGGGTCTAAGAATATAGATTCATCACGATTAACTTTTTCGCCTGAAATGATTTTGAATACCGGTGTCTTTGGCCTTTCATATGCAGTAGTGTCTGGTTTTACTAAACCTATATCGTCTGTCTCCACAAATGGGTTCCTATTGATTGGCGATGGTGTTAGATTAGGATCGATTATAATAGTTATCGAACTATCTCTAGTTTCCTCATTTTGCGAGTTATTGGTTTCATATTCTGAAGCCACGAATGGTCCCAAATTCTTAGAAGCGACGTAATTTTCTTCAAACATTTCATTTAGGAATGGATTGTTTGTGCTTGAAGGCGTCATCCTATCTACGGAAACGTTATCTTCTTGATCTTCGTATGACATGTTAAATCCGTCCAAGCTATCGGGAGTATCATTTCTAGTGGATTCCATCATAGGTATATTTATCGTCACATCCTCAATCTCACTCCTAGAATTATTTAATTCGCTTTCATAATAAGTGGTTGATTTTTCTGCCCTCAGTGAAACTGAAATACTTTCCGGAACGATGAACTTTTCTCGCAATTCTGATATTATGTACGGTTTTATGTTGGTTTCTGTGAGAGTTGAATTAACAATATCGGGAATGTCTTGTTGGCTCCTTGATCGAATGTAATTTTCCTTCTTTGCGAAATTTAATTGTTTTGCAGCGATGAGATCATTGAATATTTTACAAACGCGATACATAGCTACAATTTTATAAGCTGCTTTATTAAATCTTTTGCTTTTCACTACTGTTACCTCTTCACTGTTTTCAACGTCAGAATATGTTTCGCTATCGAAATTCGGGATATCATTTTCGGTATCGATTGTCATCAAAATCTTAGCTTCGTCATCACTTATTTTCTCTAAACTACCGTTTTCTTTTAGTAACATTTTCTCAGTAACAAAGTCAACTATACGTAGGACAACTTTTCTGTCAGTTTTGATGTCAACTATATCTATTTCTTCACCGTCCTCTAAATTGAAACTGTCTCTTTCAAGAACACTTAATATGTTATTGGAAGCTGTTATCGTGAACGGTGAACCGACAATGTTTTGACCTCTGCTTGTTATTGAAACCATGTATTTTCCTTCTATATTCAACACGTAGCCTATTTTCGCGTGATCCGTCCTGGCTTCTACTTCGATCTCAATATCATATTTCGTTTTCGGTATGTAATAAGTTTTGTTCATGTCGTTCTTTCCGTACGATCTCAAGTACGTTGCTCCTTGTGTTGTTGGCATAACATTTTCAGTGAAGGTCTGTTTCGATTGAAGTCCCAAGAGTTTTTGCCGGATCATCTGTGCTTTGCCCAGAATCGGTGGTAGGACTGTCATGCCATACGTGTCTCGGGGTCCTCTGATTAGAATGGTTATTTCTCCTGGATCCAAAGCTTGCTGTGCTGTCGGGTATACCTTGAAGTGTGCTTTATGATTTATTTGAGCGGCTGATAATCCTGAACCCTTTGCAACGTAGTCGAGAGTAAACTGTGTGGTTTCTGGTGATGTTCTTTGAGAGACAGGTTTTGAAACAGGAGGCGTTAGTTTGGAGAGTGCTTGGCGGATGCGGTCTAAGTAAGTAGCGAGCTTCCATTCTTGGTGTCTGCTTAACGAGTCGTTTGACTCCAGCTCTTGGCGGGAGAAGACCTGGAAATGAGAAATACTAAATGAGTTGGCGGTTTGGCTTAAGAAAATTGTAAGTTTGTTGTAAGATAATAATTAAGATTTACAAAACGATATCATGCTCTAACTTAGAATTATTATGGAGGAAACACCAATTATTGAGTGTACCTAAAAAGTGAAAAATTATGGGCTAACTAGTTGAACATTTTCAAAACACATTTATTTATATTTTCTAAACGTGATAGGATAGCCTTCTGTAGACACTCACGTTTACGCTAAGTTTTAACTTTGGGACCACCAACTACAATCTTCTAACCACCCACTGACTACAACCTTTCAACTACGTGTGGGTCATAAAAGCGAATCAAGAGACGAAAAACAGACTCACAGGTTCAACACCAAGATAATGATCCGCTATAGCCTGCGCGTGCTTCAGCGACAGTCTCGTGGGGGGGTGTCCCGCGCACGCGCCGGGTAGTGCCGCGTCTAACACGCCACATAACACCCAGCCGTGTCGCCACACAGTATCTAGGTGTTCCACTCTCACGGGACCAGCTTCGGCCAGCCATTTTAGGACGGACTGCTTTTGTTCCTCGCTTGAGAAGACTACTGTGGAAAAGGAAAGGGACTGAATAAAATACTTTTTTCGAGGGTTTCTTAGTTTCTTCACCATCACCACACTCCCTGGTGATGATGGCAACACTAAGGGTAATTACATGCCAAAGATGCCTCACTGCGATACCTCGTGGTCGCGGTTTAGCACGCTACCTCGCATCGCAGGTAGTGATGGAATGAAATCGTTTATTCTGTAAATAGGATATCGGAATCACTTTTACACGTCATATTTCTATCTGACTGCTCTGAGAAGAAAGGCCGAAACAAACTCTTCGCCATCTTCGATATGTAATTACCATTTGATGCGCGACTGGACTATAGTCTGTTGGCTAATTTGATGCGCGACTGGACTATAGTCTGTTGGCTAATTTGATGCGCGACTGGACTATAGTCTGTTGGCTAATTTGATGCGCGACTGGACTATAGTCTGTTGGCTAATTTGATGCGCGACTGGACTATAGTCTGTTGGCTAATTTACAGACGAGTTTTTTATTTAAGGTTGTATTAGCTATCTGCAGCAGTTTACTTTGTAGATTATATCTTAATTATCATCATTCTAAAGAGAAAAGATAAGATTTTTTGTATGAAATTTGAATGAATTAGGACATAAGATACTTTTTATCCCGATATTCCCACAGGATCGAGACTTAAGCGAGTGACACCGCGGGGCGCAGCTAGTGTTGACTAATTTGAACAATACGTAGTTTCAGCGAGAATTACTTGCTTGTTTGTAAACACATTTCTGCGATAGATTATAATATATACTATTGTACCTTCATCAATTTCGAAAGACAGTTTACCTGCTTCGAAATGGATGACCACTATTTTAACCATGACAAAATCACGAGAATCGATTTGGCTTAGATAATAGAGTTTAAAATTTTGGTCAGTTTTACAGTCGGTAAAAAAATGATTAGCTAGATGACACGGAAGTCGGAAGATAACCAATTCGCTTCACTAACACAAGGAGAGTTTTGCAAGTCAGCTAACAATTTAAATAAATAAGGTAAATTTTTATACCGTCAGGAAACCTAGACAACTTTAATCACAATAAAAACTAGACACTTGTGAGTTGTGACATTAGCAATCCTGGCTGTCGAAGAAAAGGTCAATTAAGGGCTAATTTCTCCATCGTCAGATAACTTTTATTCCAGGAATAAAATTGACGTTTGACTGTTTTTGTATGAAATAACTGTCAACATTTCAAAATTATTCCTCGAATAAAGTTATCTGGTGACGGAGAAATCAGCCCTAAGTGTGAGAACAATCGATTACATTACAACACAATTTTGTTTGTAAGACTTGAATTAATCTACATTATTCATTCATTAAGTTGAACATCATAATACTTCTTATGAAACGCAACCACACGTCTGTCTGTTAGTGCACTTATAACTCAAAAACTTTAACGCAATAAGTAGGATTAATTATATTTTTCTTATAAGGCATTCAAATACAACATACCAATCGGACAAAATAAATGACGCCCCACTTCTTTCATCAAGAATTACACCTCAAAAAACTGATTTACACTGAAGTTAAAAATAAAAGACACCACTTTTATAACCACGTTAGATGCAATAAAGTCCGTTATCTTTCAAAAAACTACGTTTTGAGGCGTGCACAGACGAAAGTCTTTATTTATTTGACAGTACGCAGAGATTAAACAAAAACTGACTATAAAGTAAGTGAAATTGTGTTATAAAAACAATTTTATGCACACAAGATAAAGATCATGGCAAAGGTTAACGGTTGTGCATGTGAAGTGTCGGTAAAAGTACGCGTAAGGCTGTGTGCACATTGAAAGTGATAGATCGCAGAGAAAATGACCGCTTTGAGATGTTATGGAGGAAGATAAGCGGATTAGAGAGCTATGGAGGTAAGTGAGAATTAATTCATTAAGCTGATTGTAAACATGACATATAGATTTGTAGATACTTTACGTGTGCAGAGAAACCGAAAGTACGCGATTCCAAACTCTCCATTCCCAACGATTTAAAAAAATATTACATCCGGTTAATTATTTTAAAATGTTGTTCTGATCCCAAATAAATTGAGCTAGGATAAAGGCAGGCGAATGGTGATGATTTAAAAAGTTAAGTTATACAAGAACCTGAATATCGTATTTTTTAAGACTAGCTAGCCTTCCATCCTTATTATGAAAATGCAAAGGTATAAATTAACACTAAAAGGAACTTAGCACGAGCATAACGACGTTACAGTTAAAGTTTTTTAAACCCAGATACTAGTTTGACAGGTGTCATGTCAAATTTCTGTACTAAACAAAAAAAACGCAAACACAAAGACTTAAATGTCAGATTAGTATCTGGGATTAAAAAATGAACTTTAGATACTTATGCAAAATTCAAAAACTATTTTCTCGTCAAGTAGGTCCTTTCTCAAAGTTGCAATTTCATAAATGTATAATTGTTTTGTTAATACTATGTGCGTAAACACTATAAAATTCAATACTTTAGTAGAAAATCGTTTTTTAATCTTGCGTACCTAAGACTGTATCAAACCCAGGTAGGTTTAGTAGCCTAACTACCTACGTAACGTATCGACGCCAGCACATAAAGTACTACAATCTGTCAAATTCCTTTAATAGATTTTAAACTTTATCGCTAAAGCATTAAGGTTCAAGGTTGATTGGGAAAATTTTACAGTTTCGGGTAGCTCGACCTGCTGGCGTCTGTACATGGGTTTGTTCTTTTTATTTGGTTTTATGTTCTTAGGCTTTTATGAACTGAGGCTTATTTACTCTAGCATGGCTCCCAAAAACGTGAAAGAAGAAAGTCATGAATGAAGACCTTCGCTGTCTTTGTACTCTCCTCCTAAATTTCACTTTTAAAAGATACTAGGTCACGATAAAGCTGTGTACTAAATTCTTTGAACAATAAATAAACACTTGGCAACCACTTATTTAGGCAAAGTTTAGTTATTGTGCATCTGAGAACTCTGGGAAATATTCTCACGATTTTTACCGAATAATAAAACAATGGGTGATAAAGCAATAAATGTCGGAAACGTGGTATGGTTGATATTTTTGTTTGAATAGTAAACATTTTTTGGTAATTTTACTGTAAGGCAAAACATTTTAATAATTTGATAACTTGTTATACAATATTTTTAAAACTTCCACATTGCTGCATATTTTGCATAGATATTGTAATTAAGGCCATAACTTACTTACTTTTGTAACTGTGTGTTTGTTTTTGTGTTGTGTTTTTTTTCTTTTAGTCCTAGCTAACTATGCTAGAGCCATAGAGCCGTACTGAATGTAGGGGCCAGATTCATAGACCTTGTTCGAATATGAACATTAATCATATTCGTATACGGTTCACATTAGTATGCGACGCTTACGTCTCGATCTGCGAATCTTGCACTAGGATAGACTTTAATCCTTCGTGTTATAGCCAGAGTGATCTCTATCTTAGCTTCATAAAAGTGTTTTACTGTTCTAACAGAACCGTTCCACGAAAATCGTGTTACTAGGGAACGAAACTCGACTTCAAGACTCAAGAAAATACTGATCGTCACGATTTGTGTTTATCTACAATCATTGAATTAAATAAGTAAGTGTATAGATACTTACTAGCTCTAAAAGCCGAGTCGATATGCTTCAGTATCTTGAAGAGGAAGCTCTGCTGACCCCAGAAGAGCGTGAGCAGTGTGGCCGGCGCGAGGTACCTCAGCGTGGTCAGTATGGCGTCCAGGGCCACAGACCACATGCCTCGGTTCGATTCGTATTCGGGATACTCCGGTATCGTGAACAACCCTGGAAAGTAGAGAAAAGGACTTGTTAAAACTTTTTTGAAGCAAAAAGGTTATGGGGAGTCTAGAACGAGTGGACGTGTCCAAGGGCTGATGAAATTGCCGCTTTGACAGTACTAGTAGCGTGTTTGAATTTGTTAGTGTCAGGGGAAAAACAATATACATATATGATGCTAAGCATATATGTAAGGCTGTGTAAGATCAGGTTTTAGGTTAAAAATTATCATCTACTTAGCCTTTTCCCAACTATGTTGGGGTCAGCTTCCAGTCTAACCGGATGCAGCTAAATACCAGTATTTTACATGAAGCAACTGCCTATCTGACCCCCACAACCCAGTTATTGCGTAATAGGATACCCCTTGGTAAGACTGGTTTTCAGAGTTTCGGGCTACTAACGACTGTCAAAGGTCCACGAATGATAGCCGGGACCAACGGCTTAACGTGCTTTCCGAGGTTAAAAATATTAAAAAAAAAATTGGAAAACGCTGTTTTATCTCTGCAAGCCATGATTTGTTATCAGAGGTACAAGAAATAATCAGGGCAGGTTGATTTTCCTTCATGCTTGCTGAACATAAGCTAGCTCCTCGCAAAAGCTTATTCGTTACTCAGAAATCCATTCAATATCACTTAGTAACTCTGCTATGCAACCTGAATACTAGAAATAAAAACTTGGCTATTATTCCAATTACTGCTAAAAAGTCTTCAAAAGGAACTCATTTATAAAATGCTACTCGAAGATTCCTTGAAATCTTCCCTCAAAGACTCAATACTGTTGAAGCTCCTAGCGAAAAATGTCCTTAATACTGACCAATGCTTCGCGGGTGCTCCTCTTTGCAAACATTTTCTTTGTACCGTTTCACTAAGTCCTGGATGCTGTCTGACATTTTCTATCTATATCTGAGACTCCATTATTTTTGTTATTTAAATGCTATGAAAATAACGTAGTTTTCATAGAGAATAATTTCTTGTTACAAAGTTGGTGTGTTGATTTTTGGTCGCATATATTAAACTCTTTCAGTACGTATCTAATCTCTTAATTTGTTTATTATTGCTAACTAGTAACCACGTTTAGGTAACCTTAACAGTCCACCATTTTAAAGAAAGACAAATTTAAAGAAGTTAATGTTATGACTGTGCCTTCTCAGTATATTTATGAAAATCTTTTATATGCCCATAAAAATATAAAATTGTTTAAAAAATACAGTGATATCCGTGAATACTAGGAACAAACACAAATTTGTTGTACCTACAACAAGGCTCAAGAAAATAGGTGGTTGTTCAGATGCCAACGTATACGCTTTAACAACAAAGTTCCAAGACCCGTTCAAGATCTAAGCCTTAATAAATTCAAATCATTCATTAAACGTAAGTTGTGCCAGAAAGCCTTTTATACCGTTAAGGATTATATCGAGGACAAAAAGGCTTGGGATTAAGCTGCTTCCAATTTTTACATATTGAATGTTTTTAACTGTTTTGTTGTTGTTGTGAATTTTATATAAACTATGACATTTGCTTACTTTGTAAAGCATTATATTATTTTAATTATTGACAATGTGAAGACTATGTGGGTTATTTTATTTATATTATTTTTTATTTTCTCTCTGTTCTGTTAGTTTTTGTCATGGTCTGGCAATTGATTGAGTAATTAATGTAGCCTACCCAAATGTCCTTTCTTTGGTATTGCTCTTCGAATCGTCGAGCTCCTTAAGTTTTGAGTTGAGCTGCACGATTTCTGACAAATGCGTGCACTGACTGGACGGGTCCTCTCAATCTGTGTGGTTCTTTCCTCAAAAAGTCATCTCAGACATTGATCTACATGGTCTTCATATGATCTGACCAAGATTATGTCTGGACTTTAAAAGAGACTGTGTCCTCTGAGTTTTTTTCGACCTTTCTTCTCAGACTAGTCAAATAGGAAACGCCGACCTCATCTAGTTTTAAAATATGATTGACGTGTAAAAGTGTTTGTACAAACCTATTTACAAAATAAAACCATTTATCATTTATTTTCTTTTGGAGAAAAAACAAAGAGAAACGACAAGCAGTCGTAGATTATTGTACTACTTAGTAGGTACGGTCACCAAAGGAGATAAGTAACCAAGGTCGTCGGATATAGTTGAAGCTTAGTAAGAAACCGATTTATGTTTTCGAGTAAAATTTGGTTTAATTAATAGAAAACAAACAGTTCATTTATCAAATTAAATTTCATTCAAACTTCAACTATTATCCGACGACCCTGGTTACTTATCTCTTTTGGTGACTGTACTTAAGTATTAGATAACTACCACAATGTAGGGTTAGATACTCAAAAAATCTAAGATATCATCTTATAACTGTGGCACATTTATATGATCTACGCAGGTACGATTCGTATAATTAAAATAATTACAAAAATCGTTAATTTGACAATTAGCGAAATCTCCATAAATTTTCGGCAAATCAATTGAATTTTAAGATAATCGGCGTAATCAGCTTATATATCCGTCATCTATTCTGTAAATTCGGTAATAGGATTCATAGATAATATAACTGAATAACCACCTAACTGCATTCGCTACTTATTTGCCAAAAATGTAAACAAATATGACTTTATGTAAAAATAACTTTAATTCCTACACAATAAGCTCAGTTTACGCTACAACTTCAAACATTTTTATAACTTTTTCCATAGTGCTAGTCACTTTGAAATCAATTTAATTACTATTAAAATAAAGTTGATATTTGTTTAACTGGAAATTACATCAATTTGACACATTAGTTGACTTTAGTCATTGAATTCCTCTAAAGGTTTAAAACATATTCATTTGTTTTAATAGTTTCGTTAACAAACAGAAGAGGCGTGTTGTTTTTCTCGAAAGGGTTTAGTTATCAAGATGAGGCATTGATGTAGGTGTGTTAAAAATGAAATCATACTTAGTGATAACGTTGTCTCAGATATTGCAGTAGGTAAGTATAGTAGATGAGTAACCGTAGGTATGTTACATCATTGGTAAAAAATCACGTTTACTCTCTGCACTAAAACGGGATTTAAAAGCTGTAAAAGTTCAACGGTCAAGACTTCTAAGAAGAGGTCGTGAGTTCATAACCCGCGTGTTGCACTATCGAATCAAAATCGACACTTGAAGAGGATAACAACAACATTTAAAGGACTAAGGGCTGATTTTTCCAACGCCAGATAATTTAAAGCGAGGAATCATTTTGAATTTTTGACAGTTCTTTCATACAAAATCTGTCAGACGTCAATTTTATTCCACGAATAAAAATTATCTGTCGATTGAAAAATCTGCCCCAAAGAAGATACTGGCAGCCACATTAAAAAAAAAAGAAAAAAAAAAGATCCACTGGGTTTTTGTCTGTCCATTTTCAGTAGTATATTAGGTAAGTATATGATGACCTAGAGAATTATGATCTATTCTATTTATGATCTATCAATTATAATCTAAGATTCTAGATCATAATTGTCTACGACCTAGACGATCATATTTCCAATTGAAATGGAAAAACAATATCAGTAGGCAATTGGTTTGTAACGTGTTGCAATAATGTAAAAACTAATAGGAACCCATAGGTACATTCTATGTAGAATAAACTTCATGGATTATAATCGCGGTCTACCTACCTATTAATGTGCCAAGGCCATGGTGACGGCTGAAGAATGCAGTTCTAATCGAATTGATGAAAAAATATGCAACATTTTAGAAGTGCCTAACCGCTGAAGATTTACTATATTCGGTGAGCAACAAAAGTCACTTTTTTAGTCTTTACTATTGAGCAAAAAATACTGAAATAAATTTGAACAAATACAATTTAAAGAGTATTAGGTAACTCTTAGGCAATAGGTACATGACATGCTGAAAAGCAATGTATCGATTCATTTTGTATCAATTTAGATGCTGCCAGCCTTTTGGGCACATATCCCATTGACAGCGATGCGGACGAATTTTTTGATGCCCCGTGAGTTCCTCCCTTTTCCTTAAATTTTGATTATACTCGTATACTTGTATATAATATATACCTATACATGTTAGTGTTATCTTGTAAATTGTAATTAAGGCTTTTTGTTAGTAGGTAGTGTTGTTTGTAAATAAATAGAGAAATATTTAGATGATAATTATGCTAAAGCCACATTGTTATTCGAGTTTTTCTAGTTCGTGATTTACCACTGGTTATACTGTATACCTACAGTATAACCAGTGGTAAATCACGAACTAGAAAAATTTAAGAAGAAGAAAGTATTATTCGCCACTCTACCCCAGAAAGCAGTGTGGGTGCTAAAAATTATGCAAGAGCTTGTCTTTGTAACTATTTCCTGGCGAGACTTTCCGTGATTATTCCGGAAAAGTCATTTGATATCCGGATCTAGGATACATTCTATTCCGGAAACTGGAAGCTACGCACATTTTATACGACTACACTTTCAAAAGCAGATCATCATAGAATATTTTTCTACTACATCAAAGAAAACGCGATTTCCGAAACAAATCACAATGGCCCACACAAACCACGCGTTCCGATAATAACAAAATTAATTTTATAAACACTACTGTTATCAACTTACTAATAATCTGTTTTATCACTATTTGCATTTTTATCACAGACGAAATTACAGTCCGTATCAAACGCTCCGCGCGTTGACCATTACTATCAACGATACGTTTTTTATTAGCCATCTCTGTAAATATCATTTAATCTTATCTTGGGTGTGAGTATGTATGTCTAGTGCTTTGTCATCTAAGCTGGTGTTAGAAAATTCGAGTGTAAGTTTGTTTGTTGACCAGCACCCTAATTGCGTATCACACTTTTAATCTTAATCCGAAACATTTTGAAGGATATATCTAGTCCGTTGCTTCATATGTTGGAAAAATTAGTCCGATCAACACCGTAAATAATGCAATGAATGTTGTTGAACTGTCAAAATGAAAGCCTTTGGTTACTGATAGCGTGTTACGCTATTACCCGCTGATTTGTAAAAAGGATAATAATGTTTTATGTGTGCTCTTTGAAAGTTTTAGATATTCTCGATATACGGATATTTCTCATTTATGCTATTTTTTGAAAATTATTTAAGAGTTTGGTGGAAAAACCTTTTTTTACAAAGTAAAATGCAAATCATATTCATAGATATCTACTGCCTATTTTGATAGCTTGAATGAACTTTATTTTTATATAAGTATCCGGAATGGACCATAAATATAATTTTTATTAAACTAATTAAAACAACTACGTAAAAGCAACACCGTGGGACCACTTAGTGTAAAACAAAGCGTAGAAATGAATCAGCGATAATGGTGTATTTTTAATCAGTAAATAAACACGGAACAAGTAGGTACTACATTGTAAGCGCTAATGAGATAGAATAATCTAAAGAATTTAACGCTTTAAAACGTTATTTAAAAAATAAAAAATGGCTATTGCCAGCAATAAAAAAAATGTAAATCATCATCATCATTTTACATCACTTTAAATGTCGCACGGCTTTTGCAAGACGACAAAACGCTTTTCTCTCTGTATATTTTTACAACAAAATTAATAGAATATTAAGTGTTTATCCGCTAACATTACACGAATGTAAACTTAAAGTAAAGAACTGGCTCTTTACTCTTGATTATGAGGATGTAGAGAAAATAATAAATAATTAATCCCATTTTACAAAGGAACACATACATAGAACATACCTTTCTTTCATACACATACTCATACACAAACACGAACGGGAACCCACTCACACACACACGTACACACCTCCCACACACACACAGCAGGATTTAATTTAATTTAATAATAAATTATATTCTTCATATTTTTGATATTTTTACTTTTAATTTCTGGTATTGTATTTTATTTTGTTTTTACTTCTTTTAAAATTGTATTGTTTACCACACATTTTTGTCTATTCCTATGTTGACATTAGTACCTAAGCCAAATAAAATGGGAGAGGGCGCTGACTCCTGACATACAGGTACACTTAGTTCAGGAGTCAGAGGCTTCAAACAAGTTTTTGTAACCTATTATGTCAATAAAGAATTATTATTATGTCGTTTATTTATTTAGTAGTCTTATTTTATTACATTTTTAAATATTAGTATGAATAAATAAAAAAAAAAACATTTAAAAATATAAAAAAACAGTGATCCACCGGTGTCGGGAGCAGGGTCCAAGCTACCGGTGGTTAGGGCTCCAGAGATAGAAACCTCCTCACAATGCGAGCCGTATCGAGGAGTACTGCCTTCTGAATCAGGCCCTTGATCCAACCGCCTAACGAGAGCCTCGATAGATGTTGATCGAGGCTTTCGGCCATCAGCCCATTGGCCGATACGACAATCGGCACAATGACAGTCGAGCTCACATTCCACATGTCAACAACCTCGCGTGCTAAGTCAAGATATTTGATTTGTTTATCTTTCTCAGCTTTCACGAGGTTCCCATCATGTGGAATGGTAACATCAACAATCATTGCGCGGCGCACTAATCGATCTATCACCACTATATCAGGTTTGTTGGCGACAACAGTCCTGTCAGTGATGATAGACCGATCCCAGTACAACGTGACATGGTCATTTTCGAGAACTGGGTCGGGCACATACTTGTAATATGGTACCTCAGAGTCGACAAGTTTATATTTCAAAGCAAGTTGCTGGTGAATAATCCTGGCTACTGGGTTATGCCTGTGCAAGTACTCGCTGTTAGCCAGACGAGAACAACCAGAGATAATATGTCTGATGGACTCACCCGGACGGTGGCATGCCCGACACACGTCAGCCGTCCCGTCCCTCATAATATGTCTCCGGTAGTTATTCGTCAAGATAACTTCGTCCATAATTGCACAGACAAAACCTTCAGTTTCCCCGAAGAGGTCACTGAAACGCAGCCAGGATACGGACGCTAAGAAATCTACACCGGGCTCATGAAGAGCCCGATAGAAGCGCCCGTGAAGCTCCTTGCTTTGCCATACCTTCTTGCGGTCATCGGTAGTAAGTACTACAGGTTTGCGCCAGTTCTCTTTCGCCATGGAGAGCGGGGTGAGCCCCTTGTCCATTGCGACCACATCACGGTGCATACCCACTTCGGCTTTTAAAAAATATTCCCTGAGACTGCACACCTCGCGGTTGTGCAGGGTCTTCGCATTTAAAAATCCTCGACCCCCACACTTCCGCGGGATATACAGTCTCATCACCGATGATCGTGGGTGATGCATCCGGTTTGCGGTCAGCAGTGTACGGACTCTTCTATCTAGGGCATCGAGTTCAGTCTGAGTCCATTTGAGTATGCCGAAAGAGTACATCATAACCGGCATGACCCAGTCATTGAAGGCGCGCACCTTATTTCCGCCTGAAAGAAGACTAATTAATACCTTCTTCAGGCGACAAAAGAAGCGCTCTTTCAACGATTGCTTCATGTCAGCATCGTTGATGCCTAACGCTTCCGACATACCCAAAAACTTATAGCTTTCGAGTGAGGAGAGGGATCTAAGGTGTATGGAATCCGAAAGTGGAATTCCCTCGGATTCCATAATCTCCCCCCCCTTTACATGCATGACTGCACATTTGTCCACACCAAATTCCATCCAGATGGCACTACTGAAAGTTTCAGTTACCTTCAGTAGCTCCATCAGATGCAATTTGTTAGGGGCAAAGAGTTTCAAATCATCCATGTAGAGGAGGTGAGATATGACCTGACCACCTCTCTTCAACCGGCAGCCTAGACCTGAGTCCTCCAGCAGTGTGGTTAGAGGATTCAGGGCTAAGCAGAACCAAAGTGGACTCAAACTGTCGCCCTGAAATATTCCCCGCTTAATCCATACAGGCTCATCATTCCCCTGGATCTGTCGACACCCTGGATAGCGAAGGACCGTCTTCCACTGTCTTATACACGACTCAAGGAAGGTGCGTAGAGTTGCATCTATCTTGTACAACTCCAGCACCCTCATGAGCCATGTATGTGGCACCGAGTCGTAGGCCTTCTTATAATCTATCCAGCATGTCGACATATCCTTGCGGGATCGGCGAACCTGTTGGCTAATGGCCATGTCTATGAGGAGTAGCTCCTTAGTACCGCGGGACCCATTCCTACATCCATTTTGAGAGGCAGACATAATCGAGTAACTGTCAATGTGTGTGTTAATTTTCGCTCTCAAAATGGATGTAAGAAGTTTATAAACCGTCGACAAACACGTGATCGGTCTATAATTCTTGGGTTCCGCGGGACTACCTGACTTATGGAGCAGGTGGGTAACGCCTGTTGTTAGAAACTGTGGTAGTGACCCAGACTCTAAGGATGACTGGAACTGAGATGCCAGGCAAGTGTGTGAACTAATTAGCCATTTTAACCAAAAGTTATGCAGTCCGTCCGGTCCCGGTGATTTCCAATTCGGTAACGGACGGACTGCTTTGGCTACGTCTAATGGCGTAATTATGACTGGTTCCATTTCTGGTATAGTTCCACACACTCGCTCGATATCGCGCATCCAGCTACCCTCAGCGTGACAGACGGGCACCGACCAGATGCTGCGCCAGAATGCACTAGTGGTGGCATCATCCGGGCGGCACACGTCCGTCACGTTTTGTTCAGGTCGCTCCCAAGTTCTATATACCCACCTCTCATCGCTCTGGAACATGCGATTCTGCGTGTACCGATCAACCCGCCGCTTATACCGCCGAATACGACTCGCCCATGCACAAACTTTCTGCTTCAGGAAGTCGATGCGCTCTGTGACATTGGACATGTATTCCCGAGGGCTGATTCCAGTCCCCGAAAATGCCTGTCTTACAAAGCGCATCACTCGTGGTCGTCTGTTGCCCTCCCTGAAGCAGTATAGTTTACTGATGAGTACCCTGGCCCCATCGATACGACGCTCGATCCTGTATCGCCAGGCTGGTACGGCTGGTTTTGGTCGAGTAGCTGCGTCACAATTTGGAAACTTGACGTTAGCTAAACGACATGCCGCCACAGCCGCGCAATACAAGATCGAGTGTGTATCAACGAGATCCTCGCTGCTCTCGAAGATTAGATTAATAAGTATATAATAATAATTATTATTAATAATATAATAATAATTATTATTATTATTATTTCCTTTATTTTAATGTAATCATATAAATTATATTTTTAAATATTGGAATATAAAAAGTATAAAAACATTTAAAAATATAAAAAATAGTAGCCCATCGGTATCAGGAACAGGGTCCAAGCTACCGGTGGTCAGGGCTCCAGAGAGAGGAACTTGTTATTATTATTATTATTATCATCAATTCAGCCGAAAGACGTCCACTGCTGACATAGGCCTCCCCCAAGCACCTCCACTTTGACCGGTTCTGTGTTTCTCGCATCCAGCGGATTCTGGGGCCTTCACCATGTCATCGGTCCACCTTGTGGCCTCAAGTGGGAGTGCGCAGGGCAGACATTGCTCGCAGAGCAGATGGCCGATGGGGCCGAAAGGTTCTGGAGTAACGCCCGGTAACCGAAAGACATAGCAATGTAAATAAAGCGAAATTATTGTGAATCAACACTAGTTCATTACCAGTGCCGACAAAAGCTGTACCTGCTAATTTTCCAGCGATATAATAATAAACCACCTTCCCTTAAAATACCTAATGGTTCTGCGCTTACAGCTTAATTATGTATACACTTAAACTTGACCTACTATTTAAAAATAATACTTCAAAAGTATAAAAAAAGCATAAAAGAAGTGTGCATACAAATGAGATGATGGATATAAGGAAGTAGGTACGTAACTTTAAAATATATTTCATAATTCGCTTATGTAAATAATGGAAAATACCTTATGTGCCTTAATTTTTTGTAGAAATTAAAGTAACGATCAGTGACTGGAGGCAAAGATTATCTATGTAGATGGCTACAAGTTTTATTGTGCAGTATGTAATTTAAATTTGTTTGTTATTATTTTTTGAGCTGTGATTATTTGAAAATTGACATAGTTACCTACGACAATAGTTAAGCGCCTTTTTATGATGAAGATAAGAAGGCTTAACAGAACCTCACGTGCTTCAACCTTTACGTACCAGCAGTGCGTTTGTGTAACCATCTCACCGTGAAAACTTAGGTGAAGTGAGCGTGGAGTGAGCTGTCATTCGAACTAATGCTAAGGATTGACACTATTGACTGCTCACTCTAAGCTCACTTCACCTAACTTTTCACGGTGAGATTTTTACAGAATCGATCGGCTGCTCCTTTTACTTCGTCCACATGGTCCACATTCATACCAATACCAATATCAGCGGGGAGATTGTGTAACACACTAAGAGTAGCAGTGGCTTTCATTTTGACAGATCAATAATATTCATTGCTTTGTTTACGTCTTTGAGCAGACAATTTTTTCGAACATATAAAGCAATGGATTAGCAATATCCTTCAATATGATTCAGATTATGACTGATAATGTGTTACGCAATTACCCCGCTGGTCATAGATACCTAAGCTACTAATGGAACTTTGGATGACGTCACCAGAGAGATCAGTGTGCAATATAATATCTTTATCCTCTATCATTGTACATAGACGTTTGCATGCACATCATTTATTTCGACAACTCTAACTCATCTCTCTCTCATACTACAACAGTAATGTACGACCTTTTTCTTTAAAATGCTTGTACAAAAAGTACATAAACACCAACCAAATGGACTTAAGCGACAGTTTTCACAAGATACGTTTTTCTCTGCACATTTTACAAGTTTGATGTAGTATGTGATAGTGATGGACGAGTATGTAGCTGATAGCGTATTATCTCGCCGACAAAACCTTGTTGGGCACCTGTCAGATAAGATATAAGAGATAAGTTTATTCATTAACAGTGTGTTTACCGTTATGATTGCATTAAATTTGGATTATTAATATCCTGCATCTTCATTGAGTTATATGAATGCAATCAAAATAAACTATGTTATTTTGAATACCTAGATAATTGTTAAAGCTAGTGAATATATTATATTATTTTTTAAAACCTAACCACCTATAACAGACTGATCTCAATAAAATAATATGTTATATTTACCTATAAAAATTTAATGTTAATAACATATTTTAAAGATTGCTTATTGTTAATTTGTGTCCTAAATTTATTTTGTTTTAATAATTAATTTTATACTTTTTGCTGTGCCCTACAGGGTCCATAATAATACCTTAGCTTTAAGCCATTGTAAGACCTCTTCAACATTATGGAATGCAAATAAATATACGAATATGAATATAAAAGTCCAAGTGCGATTCGGATTAGCATTCAAAGAGTTCTGTATAACCGTACAATATTACAATTACAATAACTCCACAAGTTTTTTTTCAAACATTTTATTAAAAAACACGTATATGTAAACTTGTATATTGGGGACCCCCTTTTTTAACTTTATTTTATTTTAATTTTTTGTTGTTATGGCGGCCATAGTAGTATCTACACACTCTGTGATCTTTTCAAGTGTTTACATAATACGGTTCAAAGATACAGCCCTGTGACAGACGGACGGACAGCGGAGGGTCCCGTTGGCTCCCATTGGGTACGGAACCCTAAAAAGAGGATGTTTTATTTTCAATACGAGTGATATATAAATATTTAAGTTACAATTATAAACGGAAGCTAGTTTTATTTTGATCATGACATAAAATAATTCGTATTATTATAATAAATACGAGGTAGGTATATACTTATATCTTGAGAAGGTTTAATGAATACGAGTATTATTATGAAGAACTGAAATGAAGCCACTGAATTTTTTTATGACAGTAGGTATTTTGAGGACCTCCAGCAGTCTTTATGTTGTGTATTCGTATGTAAAGGCGAATTACAAAACTAAAAGAATATTTTGTTTAGTCATCGTTTGGGGCATTTCTTTTTAATCATTCATTGGATTCAAACTTTACCCGACTCCGAAACAACGGGTACTGCCATTATTTTCAACTTAAAAACAAAGGTTCTACAGAACGAAGTTCACACCCAAATGTTCGACCCACATCCCATACATTAGCATTAGCTTTAAAACTAACCGAATATCCGAATATGAGACCGCCCTTGATCTAGAATTCTACTTCACAGCGTATTATATACAGACAGAATACTGAGAAACTCTCAAACATTGTGGATTGTGGGTGTAATGCAATATTATCTACCAATACCTATCTATACATATGTCAATTGTTTCGACAGATTCTAACGGCGAGATAATATTATATTTTACACTTTTTGTATATTTCATTGTTTTTGGCTTGATATTGCATTTACTGCATGCTGTCTATTGACCACCTCTAATAAACAAGTACGCTGGACTAAATATACTATACGAAATGACAGCTGTTTTTTGTGCCAATTTAAAGCGCTCGAGCGTCTCAGGAACTAAAATTGACACACTGTTGCAAATGGCCGTTGTGTTGTTTTCGTACGTCTCTGTTATTTAGGTCTAAATCGTTGAATAAGACTTTTTTGTGTATATTGTGTTTACTACGACATATATAGAACATTTTTATCATGAGAGTATGCGAATTTTGTAAAACTCACTATCAAAAATATTAGTTCCACGGACGCTCACGTTGTTATCAGTGACAAAATGGCGAAAATCAAATGTCTTCATTTTGTCATCGATAGTATGATGTCCAGCGTACTTGCATAATATAGGTCAGTGATGCTGTCTTAGTAATATCTAAGCTGTCCTACTGTGACCTTTAAGTAGGTAGAAGAGCTAAATACCTAACTCCTTCGTTGCCTCTCCAACCCAGAGATGAAGAGGAGAATTCCCGAAGAGTTTCCCTTGAAGATCCGTGAGGATTTCCTAGCATAAAAGATTGTCCACTGTGAAAAGGTCGATGGGATATATCCTACTAATATTATAAACGTGAAAGTTTGTAAGGATGGATGGATGTTTGGTTTGTCACTTTTTCACGCAAAAACTACTGAACGGATTTGGATGAAATTTGGCACACAGATAGTTTATAACCAGGATTAACACATATGATATCTTTTTATCCCGAATCCCGATATTCCCACGGGATCGAAACTTATGCGGGTGAAACTGAGGGGCGCAGCTAGTAGTCTTATAAATGAAAGAATGTCTGTTAAGTATCTTACTCTACTGTGGTATTGGTCTCAAAAGTGTTGAAGTGATCTATTTGTTTGTTTGATTGATACAATTTCAATATTAAACGAATCAACAGATCTTTAGTAAAGAGATGCTAAAATAATATGTATCAGGAGCAGGGCATAGATTATTCTTGTTTTTATCCACAAAGTAAGTATGTATGAGATAGTACAGTCACGAGCATAAGTATGTATACACTTGGCTTTATTGAAAAGCGATTTACTCCTTTATTTTTTAGTGAAATTTTATATTGCTACGAACATAGTGTATTGCAATATGTCGTATTTCATTGTTGTTTTCGTTATTTCACGCAAAAATCGTTATTGAAAGTTTCCAAGTGTTGATATATTAGTGCTCGTGACTGTACACACTGCCATTTTGACATAAGTCATTAATTGGAAATAAATAGGTATTTCCAAGGAATGAATGATGAATTCGGTATTCAAGTGTCAAGTTTGAAAATATTTTCATGTGGCCTGGCGAAAGCTAATTTACAAAAAAATGTTTACCTTCCTTAATTTCTAAAGATGTTCTTCATAACCTTATTTAAAAGAATTTAACAAAATATTCCAGCATCTGTTACCTTGAACATTAAACTTGAAGGCCGTATGGCGAACAATCATGAGATAAATACTTTATAGGAGCTAATTTGAACCTTATGTCAATGGAGTAAGAACCATGGTGTTTCTGTTGATTCAGAAACGATAATATTATAAGATAATGTCGAAAGATGAATGATTGTAAACTGTATTTTTATGTAATATATGTACTTATTGGAAATCACATGCTTTTCAGTCTCAGAGTTTGATTTTACATGACAACTATATAATAGAGTACTCTCTAGAATAATTATTTATATTTAGCTTCCGTCCTCCTCTTCGCCTGCGTTGTATGTCGATAAAAAGTAGCATATGTCTTTCCTCAGGGTTACAAGTAACCCCATACTACCTATAGAAATACAGAAGTTAAAAAAGTTTCTATATAATAAATATGATAACATTAGTAGATATATAAACAAAATGGAATCAAAGTCTAATTAAAATAACCTTATCAGTTTAGCTATAATTGTTATTTTAGCCTTGATACTAATTTAATTAAGTAGTGCATTTTCCCACCACTGATATCAGAAAAATCTATGTCATTAGTTTTTGTTTGATTATTATATATTATGTTTATGTTTGGCGTAGTGGGTTGTGAATTCAAATCCGGGCATGTACAGACGCCAGCACACCAAGCTACTACAATCTGTCAAATTTCTTTAATCTATTTCAACTTTATGGCTAAAGCATTAAGGTCCAAGGTTGATTGGGAAAATTTGACAGTTTTGGGTAGCTTGACCTGCGGCGTCTGTACCATTATGTCTTTTTCAAATCATATGTAGGTACTTTCTGTTTTCCTTAACCGATGTCAGTAATGTCCAAGAGTTTATCTTGGACATCGGTGAAGGAAAACAGCGTAGGAAACCTGAACCCTAATTGTGTAACACATTTTCAATCACAGCCCGAGGGTTTTGAAGGAAATTCCTAAGCCATTGCTTCATAGGTTTCGTAAATTCGTCTGCACAGCAACGTAAATAATGCAATAAACGTGGCTGAAGCTGAACTGTCAAAATGAAAGACATTGCGATCGATTTTCATTTTATGTGTGTTACACAAGTACCCCGCTGGACACTTATGGTTAATATAAGTCTAATATCGCCAACCCGTCTTGAGCAAGCGTGGTGATCAATGCTCGTGCCTTGTCTGTAAGCGAAGAGGCCATTGTTCTGCAGTGGGACAATAATGGGCTGGTATTACTAATGTTAATTTTGAACTAAATTCATGGTTTTTATTATGTAAAAAAATATATATAATTTATTAACAGATAAAAGAGTTTTTCAATCTGTGATCATTATAGTGAAAGTAAAAAGTACATAACAATAAATCAACAAGTAATAACAATTAATCTACAATAGGTAGATACCCGCACATAACACATTGTCATCAAATCATTAAGTTACTATCAATAAAACGACATTATTTATTGATTAAAAAAATCAAATAAATCTTACAAAACCGCCCATTGTTTCTTATTATTATTTCCCCAATAGAAATCTTGGTACTTATACCAGCTAAAAGAAAAAGTGAGCTAACTCTTCCATTTAGATATAAAATAAGTAGTTAATTGCAATTGCCCACTGTAGCCACTTTGCGTAAAATCAGATATTCTCCATTACTATGGGCGACGGAACGAGCCGTGAGCTTGGTAATGAGTGCGTGACCATTTTAAGTATACCGGACTGGGCTGGATAAGAATTTTACATTCGTTCTCTGGATATTTGGCAACCCTATACTTATAACGTTTCTAACGTTACACTTGACGTGACCAGAGGGCTGAGTCGTTTTTTGGCCAAAGAATTGGCATTGCCATTTAATGTGGCGATGATGCCAGTCTTCTGGGCAAGTTTCCGGATGACAGCGATGCGGACGAGTACTTCGACGCCTAAGTGTCCTTTTGTTTTTGTATTTATTTGTATAGTTAGGCATTTAATAATTTAGTAACTAGTGTGAATAGTTAGTTAACTATACATACAATAAAATGTAGGTACATTTCTTACATCGACAGTACTTTATGACTTCATAATTTCAGCCGAAAGACGTCAACTGCTGGACATAGGCCTTCCCCAGGCATCGCCACTTCGACCGGTTCTGTGCTTCTTCAGCGCAGCCATCGAGGCCTCTCACAACGAGGACCGATGACCTTGTTAATACCGCAGGAATCCGCTTTATGACATGTTATGACCATTCATATTTTGGCGAGGTACAGCTCGTACCGATATCTACAAAGCCCAAGGCATTGCCAAACTTAAGTGGCAGTGGGAATCCATTGGATGCGAGAATCACAGGACTGGTCGATGTGGTGACACTTGCGGCCTGTGTACAGCAGTGAAAGTGTTTCAGATGATAGATAGTACTGTTTGTTGGTAGTTTTTTTTTTTCTTGGTGTAAAGTAAGATTTTTTTTTTAAAGTTAATGTTCCGTCACATTGTTTACTATGAGCATAATACACACATTTGTTTTGCAGTGAGCCGTTTCGGTACATAAACGTTTCATAAATACCAATTTAATTATGTGGCACTATGCAGAAATAATGAAAAAGAAAACCCCAGAACTTTACGCTCTTTTTACATAACACACACTGTTTATTAAACACGTATAATATGCTAATACTTTCACTATAATTTTATGCAGAAGAATACGATCAAAAATCAACACACACTGAAAAAAAGTATCAAAACTTGTTCTGTAATGTTTTTTTTCCCTAATTATGTATAAATAATGTACAACACTGAACAACTTTTCACGCTAGTAGAAAGAACACTGACTGAGGTGTTCTAAAATAATCACTATCAATTGTTTTATATCAGTAGGCTGAGCTCAGACGGAGCGACACTTGAACACCGAGATAACACGACTTACACACACACACACACGACACTTTTCTTACCTACTCTTCAATATCCTTTCTCAGGAATTTGTAACAAGATTAGTTTATGGGTGTGTAAAGAGCCTTCACAAGTGCCATAAGTGAAGTATGTCTGGCGCACCCCGACTGACTAATATTTATTTATATACCACGGCCTAAATTTTTTTCCTATGACTCGTGCCACAAAAACTATAGAAAAAACAAGAAATTCAACTGGTTTTCTTGCTGCTCTTCGCCAGATGACCAGTACCCTAAATAATAAAAACTTATTTTGAAGGATATTGCTAATGTATTGAGAAATTTGTCTGCTCAACAACGTAAATAACGCAATGAATGTTGTTGAACTGTCAAAAGGAAAGCTATTGCTAAAGTTGTCAAAAAATAAAAGGCCCGTTCTGACATTTGTGAATGCGTTCTTGACACCTGTCAGTTTCATACAAACGAATACGTGTTTTGCGAATTTGCTCTTTATTAAGTACTAGAACTGTCAATGTCAAAACGGCCCTTTTATTTTTTGACAACTTTACTGTTAGTGTGTTACGTTATTACCCCGGAAAAGGAAGCCTCTATGTATTGTTTTTTTTTAAAAAGAGAAGCTCTCTTTTCTTACGATAATATTTTGAATCGCAGTAGACCGGGAAAAGTGGAAGCCCATTATTGAGTGTGCGAGTCACCCGCTGCAATTTTATCTGTGTAATTTATATAGAACATTGATCATGCAGGGGCTATAGTTTTTCCAAAGTCCTAGATAACCAGTTCACTTTGGCCACCCAACCCATAACCCAATATTTTTGTTTCCATATCTTGCAATAGTCCTACACCAGCCGGGGGTTGTCCTTGGGTGCACTTGCATAGTGCACCCAAGCGTGTGTGTGTAGTGCGCCCGTGCACCTAACGGGCTTCTGTTAGTTGGCTTCGGTCCTTCGTACGCCTTCCAAAGGTCCGGGACTCCAGGGTCCCGACATATGTCGAAAACATAACAATATTTTGAAAAAAAAAAAACAAAATAAGAAAAGACAGCGTCTAAGGTGAAAAAAATATAAGACTGTCTTTTTATCCCGGAAAACTCAATTAAACATTCACTCAAGTGTCAAGTGGGTAGAGTCGCGCTATACCTTTAGATTGTAATTGTTAAAGGTTACTCGTTAAATCATCTTTGTTTTAGTAAACTGTAACAAATTATAAAAACAAAAAAAGCATTGTGAAGTTAAAAACCGAGACATTTTACATGTTTGAAACACGGAAAGAATTAACTCCAAGTGAGTGGTTTTGTCTCTTGCTAAATATTAAGATGAATGGAATAATTAAAATGATGGTTACACATAGTTACAAAAGTAAGTAAATGCTTTGTTTTTTGGCTTTTTTCTTTACAAATGTGAGATTTTTTTCCATGATAGAGGTAGATCTTGAGATTATTAATTTAGACATTCGTAATAGGCAATGTGTGTGATGGAACTGAACTGATTAAAAAAAACTGAAACGATTTGTAATGTATTGTTGTATTTAACTTAGAAAGAAGTTACACAATGGTTGTTGTTTAACTGGTTTAATTAATTTTTTTTATGATTTTTAATGTTTTGTTTTAAATTTATTATAAATAAACTTATTTAAAATAAAATTGATTAAATTTTATGTTATTTACGTACCTAATATTTTTTAATTTATTAAAATTTGTTACTCCTACTCATGCTACCCGCAAACTTTGTAGCAACTTTCAATTTCCTACCCTAATGCCAATTTATTTGCGGTCGGCAGAACATATCTTTTTCTTCCATACTTCTTTATTAGTAGTCATCTCCGTTGTCACCTCCTTTCTAGTCTTATCATCTGTCACACAGCCCATCCATCATTTCTTTCGTCTTCCCCTTATATCTACATCCACTCTGAGTGTGATCAAAACTCTCCTGACGACATTTTACTCATAAAACATAATAGATATAATACCTACAACGATAATGAAAATTAAATGTAAAATTCTTATTTCATCTTAGATTTTCAACCCATAATCATAGCATAATTAGCCTATAATTTCCCACTGGTGGGACACAGGCCTCCTATGTGAGAGAGGGAGTGGGCCGTAATCCACCACGCGGGATTGTCAACCCATTAATTAATATATATGTCGGAGTTATTAGTTTATTCGGAATGCCAGCGCCATCTCGTGGCGCTAGACAGAGTCTAGCCTGAGTTTGTGGGGAGACGAGAGCTACAGCTACAAGAGTGGTGTGAGCAGAGCTCTCGGGAACATCGAAACATTGGACATCGTACGAACAACATGTGCTTAGAAACGGTCTCGCGTTCCGTATCGTTGAGTTGTGTACCTACAGTGTGTGATTCGCTAGTGTGACTAATTTGTTCGTAAATTATAATCTGATTTGAACTGCAAACCGTTTTTCTATTGCGCTATAACCAACACTACCCATAGTACGCCCACAGTAATTAAAATATGCCTGATGTTAACGAGAGACAGACATACCTTTTCCGATATATATTAACATTATTATAATTCATCTTCATAATTATTACCTACCTACCTAATCTTGGTTATTATTTCAATACGTTAAGTGTTACGTATTGAAATAATAACCAAGAGACGGGATTTCAATATTCCATGAAGTATTTAATTAGTGTTTTATAAATTGCTCAAAACTATCAAGAACGCTTGGAGGGAGAGATTATACCTATACACCGTGTTCTTCACGTTATACATAAACTTTGGCAAACGCTTCTATAGCTTTTACAAATCAAATCTAACATAGGAAGTAGTACTTAAAAAAGCTTCGTTACAAAGATATTTGTAATTTCATTCAATGAAATTTAATTGAGCTATGCAGTAAGGAAGGGTCTTAATTTGGCCTTTGTTGCCGCTTAGTGTAATTAAAATGAAATCAAATGCTATTTGCATTTCATTTACACGTACGAGAGGAACCCGGGAGTTAGCGAAGAAGGACGATCATTTACGTCAAGGTATTTAGTTTGTATGAAAATGAACAAATAATAAGAATTCATTAATGTGTGCTTAATGAAAAATGCTTATTTCCATGGTCTGAACCTCTGGTCGAAGTTTGTGTATATTATTCAGCATATTCGAAGTATTCTCCGAAATTAACATCACAGGATTTACAATGTCTGTAAATTTATAG
This sequence comes from Apamea epomidion, assembly GCA_947507525.1. NCBI lineage: Eukaryota > Metazoa > Arthropoda > Insecta > Lepidoptera > Noctuidae > Apamea > Apamea epomidion. The sequence continues at coordinate 5,496,361 of OX382238.1, read as the reverse complement.
AAACAAAGATGTGTGTAAACTTATGTTTCAAGATACTTAGCAACAACATGTCATTATTTCATTAATCATCTTAGTTAGTTAGTTACTAGAAGAATCGAGGAGCCCGTAACTGAATAATAACAGCCGCATAGGTCGATCGAATAGGTTAAGCTACGCTTGCCGCTGTTGGTCTATGGGTGGGTGACCATCTTTAATACCGAGACCCCTCCGTGCCTCGGAAATCACGTTAAGCCGTTAGTCCGGCTGTCATTCATGGATCTCTGACAGTCGTTACAGGTAGTCAGCAGCCCGAAAGTCTGACAACCAGTCCATGGGGTATCGTATTAGCCAGTAACTGGGCTGTGGAGGTCAGATAGGCAGTCGCTCCATGTAAAAAACTTTAGTTAGACTGGACGCTGACCCCAACATAGTTGGGAAAAGGCTAGATAGACGGTGAGTTGGTATTATAGAACCTAGTAGTACTAAGTAGTAGATAGTTACTATAGTATACTATACTACAGTATTGTATAATAGTATACAGGGTGGCAGGACCCCAAGCGTAGAAATTTTTGTCGGTTAACAAATAAAAAATCAGCTGATTTGGAAATTTGGCACACACATGGATTGTAACCTGGATTAATACACAGGGTACTTTTAATCCCGGTAGTACATTCCCGTGGCATATTTTCTGACCAACGCGGGCCAAGCCGCGAGATAAAGCTTGTATCTTATGTATCTCACTCTACTCTTGTTACTATCAAATCCTATGTCAAAATACACAAGACAAAGTAAAGAGAGTATTCGAATTCTATTCTATACTAAACTGCGACAAAAAGTCGACCCGTGCGCACACAGCTTTAGCTAGTGTAATGAGACAAAGATCAATCGGTATGCAAGACTGGACACGGTTGTTGCACGTTACAAAAAGATTACTTAATTTAATTGAAAATATGTAAGCGTGTTTATTAAGTTGTAACTTACAAGTTATGTAATCGGGAAGTTAGTGATTAACATACTACTGTGCGCTTAGGTACTTGTATTTGCATGTGTGTCTTCTATTATAAAGAGGTAAAATTTGTTTGTATGTATGTAGGGGGTAATCTTTGGAACTACCAGTCGGTTTTGAATTTTTTTTTTGCATTTGATAGGCCAATTCTCGAGAAAGGCTATAATAGGCTACTTAACATCACGCTATGACCCTTAGGAGCCAAGCAAAAAGAAGAAAAGTCAGAAATAACGCTAAGCAAAACCGAAGTGATAGCACGGGCGGGCGATGCGATGCGACCGGGTGGGTCGGGGAACAAGAAATTTCTTGCGGACAAGTCGAAGACAGAAGCTAGTATGTAATCCTACCCACTAATATTATAAACGTAAAAGGTTGTATGGATGGATGGATGGATGGATGGATGTTTGTTACTCTTTCACGCAAAAACTACTGAGCGGATTTAGAAGAAATCAGGCACACTGATGGTTTATAACCAAGAGTAACATAATATAGTATACTATTTATATAAAAAAAAAACCTTTTATTTCAGGTTCTCCCATATTACAATCAGAAGTTACGAAACACGAGAACGAGCTAAATACAAATCACAATATAAAAATAAATACAATGAAATCAAATCATAAAATACAATGTCAAATAAAAATAAGCAACTCAATGTCAAATAAAAATATAAAATTTAAAGTTAATCGGAAATTAATAACATAAAATACAAAAAAAAAGTATCCCGATATTCCCACGGAATCGAAACTTATGCGGGTGAAACCGCGGGGCGCAGCCAGTAATTATATAATTATGTAAAAGGTCATGCCCAAAGGCTCTTTCTGTGTATTATTCAGGTGTGAGAGTGGTGGATATAGAGGTATGAGGAACAGGGCAGCCTTGTTCTCGCTGATTTTGCGCTTTGTCCTCGTGCATCCTCGTGCTCCTGTTCATGTTCGGGGTCACCAGTATAGAGCATGAGGAGCAGGGTGTAAAGTCCACTCATCCTCTATAGAAAAGGGAGGATCCTCCGATCAGACGGGTGTTGTGTCTGACTGGCACCTGCCCAACGATTAATGTTGGGAAATTGTATATATGCTAATTGGCCGGTAAACTCTGCTTGCGAGATGCAGGATTTGTGTGACGTCAGTATGACGCGTTGTTCGCATGTGGCGTTGTAGAGACCGCTACATGGACATTATGATCATTATCATCATCATCTGAAGAGCAGTGGCGGTCCAGTGGTAACTGTAAGCTGTAGGCCGTAGGTTCGAACCCAGGCGCATTGCTTTGTGCAAATTATTTCATCAACACTGCTCTCAAAACGCTGAAAGAAAACATCGTGAGGAAACCGGTATGTCCTAGAACCAAAAATTTGAAGACTTGAAGACATGTGACATCTACCAAAGTACCAACCCGCACCCGCACATGTTTACCCCCAATTTGTTTTGTTTTTTTGTGTTTAGTTCTTTTTTATGCGTCATGTTTGCTGCAAATAAATGTATTTTCTTTCTTTTTTTTTCACTGGGCCCGCGTGGTAGATTACGGCCCACTCCCTCGCACAGAGAGAACGCCTGTATCCCAGCAGTGGGAATGTTATATGCTGATTATGCTTATGCATTATCATCCACAGCCCAACAAAAAAGGTCTCCGCTGAATCATTAGAATCATGTGATGAATGCATGCTGCGGGGTAATTGCGTTATCCACTATCAGTAGCAATGGCTTTCATTTTGACAGTTCAACAAAATTCATTGCGTTATTTACGCAATGGATTAGCGTTGCGTTGGAATGCGTTAAAGTTACGGAAATCAGTGCCTCTCTTTAATCCATTTTTTATATACAGAATCAAATTAAATTTGCTAGCGAAACTCCGCAGACGTGATGGATGTGGATATCTAAACATGATCATCATCATCATCTGCCAGTCTAACCGGATGCATCAGATATCTAAACATGATTAAACAAAATATAAATTTATTTAATGAGTATTTTTTTGGGAGCATCAATCGCCTGTAGTGTAGTGACTTGAAATATCGATATGAAAACGCAGTATTTTTATGTGTAAAAAAAAAAACAGTTTTCAACTCATACTTTGACCCAACCGGCGGAGGAAGCACGACAAAGGGTCGTCGACCCCCAAACAAACATTTTTTTATCTTGTTTAGACATCGATACCCACCACATCCGTGAAGTTTCGCTAGCTAATTTAAGTTGACCCTGTGTATAAAAAACGGATTAAAGAGAGGCCCTGGTTTCTGGAATGCATTATTTACCGTTTACACACAAAGTGGAATGTGTGCTTATGGTAAACTAAATTATTTACATCGAAAAACGCTCGGATGGCTGGGAATATTCCGGGAAAAACCACTGAATTCCAACACAAAATAATGAGCGCTGAATTCTTTGTTTTTGGGTTTTGCATGGTATGCGATTATCCCTATACAGGGTGGCAGGGACATCGACGCGCAAACTGTAACCATGAATTCAGCACATAATTCTAGACCCTCCTAGCGTAGGTTATCAAAAAAAAAAAAAACAGCTGTTGCATAGAAAAGAGCAATTACTTTATACTTAATTAATTAAATAGTGGTTTAAAATTTGTGTGATAGTATGTCAGCATTGCCAATGAAAAATCCCTGAGTCCCACACAGCTTATTACGAAACTAGCAGCGTACCGCGGTTTCCCCCGCTTACGTTTCGATCCCGTGAGAATATCGGGATTAAAAGTATTCTTTATGTTAATCCTGGCCATAATCTATATGTGTGCCAAATTTCATTCAAATCCGTTTAGTCGTTTTTGCGTGAAAGAGTAACAAACATCCATCCATTCATCCTCACAAACTATCTTGTTTATAATACTACCAGCACCCCGTGGTTTCACCCGTATAAGTGTCGATTCCGTAGGAATATCGGGATAAAAAGTACCCTATATTTAATTGTGATGTATAAGCTATATTACTGTCAAGTTCCATCCAAATCCGTTTAGTAGTTTCTGCGTGAAAGAGTAACAAACATCCATCCATCCTCATAAACTTTCGCGTTTATAATATTAGTAGGAAGTAGGATAAACTAACATACCCAAAATAGGCCTAGAATAATCTAGAATCCAGCTATCTCCTGTCAGACAAATTAACTGGGGCGGTTGTATCGTGAGTGACAAATGGCGGTAGTTTCAACAGAAGCGCTTAATCTTGACTGATATAAGCCCTGAACACGCGTGGCTACTAAACTGAACTACTAACTTGAACAGTATTTGTCGGCCTACGGGTGAGATAGGATAACTCATAATGAGTAGAGCAGTGGTCGCCCAGTGGTAAGGGCTGCGACTTACAGGTCGTAGGTTCGAACCCAGACAGGCGCTTTACTTTGTGTAAATTACTTCATCACCACTGTTCTCAAAACGGTGAAGGGAAACATCGTGACAAAAAATCGAAGACATGTGACATCTACCAACACTGGGCCCGCGTGGTAGATTACGGCCCACTCCTTCTCACAGAGAGGAGGCCTGTGTCCCAGCAGTGGGAACATTAAAGGTGGATTATTCTTAGTGAGTTTTATGTTGTCGCAGTTACGGTACGTACGCACGGCTACACATCAAGCTATACATAACCAGTATAAGCTGACTTCTGATTGTAGGAAAGTCCTATACAATGCGAGGTCAGCTAAAACTGGAAATGTATAGCTTGATGTGTCGCCGTGTGTACAGTCAAATAAACATCCAGTCTGCCTAGCCTTTTCAGAACTATGTTGGGGTCAGCTTCCAGTCTAACCGGATGCAGCTGAATACCAGTACTTTACATGGAGCGCCTATGTCACCTCCACAACCCATGATCATTATCATCATCAGCCTATAGCAGTCCACTGCTGGACATAGGCCTCTCCTATTGCACGACATTCAACTCGATTTTCGGCATAACCCAGTTACTGGGTAACACGATCATAAATCTTGATTGGGACTGGTTGTCAGATTTTCGAGCTCCCGACGACCCTTAACGACTGTCAATGATCCAAGAATGATAGCCGGGACCAACGACTTGACGTGCTTTTCGATGCACGGAGGGGTCTCGGTATGTAAAGATGGTCACTCATCCACGGACCGACCGCGGCAAGCGTATCTTAACCTGATCGATCGACCCGTACGGCTGTTATTATTTAGCCAGATTATACAAGATGTACAGTCACGAGCAAAAGTATGTATACATTCGGCTTGATTCAAAAGCGATTTACTCCTTTATTTTTGAATGAAATTTTATGTTGTTACGAAAATAGCATTTGCGAACCCATAGGTTTTTTGTAATGTGTCGTATCTCAACGTTGCATTCGTTATTTCACGAAAAATCGCAACTGAAAGTTGCTAAGTGTTGACATATTGGTGCTCGTGACTGTACCTAATTGAAATAACTGAAGACTTTTTAAGGGGTCATTGTACCTAACTACATGAACAACCTCACTATGAACAATTTTACCTTTGGGACCAACCTTGAAATTGCGAAAAAAAGTCAGCTGTTCCCAACATTTTGTCGAGTTACTCAAAGATGTAGGGAACATCTGAAGGCCAATTCTCGTAATTAAAAACGTACAAAATCTAGTCGCAATCTCATCTCAGCGACAATTAATGTCAATAATGTAGGGAAATTAGAGGTATTTTTGCCAGATTGAGACGGAGAGCAAACTGGGCACGTTCTTAAAATTACGAGAGGTTAGTTTTCGCAATTTACGGGTTGGTACCCGGATAAAAGTTGTCTACAATAATGAGTACAATGACCCCTAAAGAGGTTTGCAGATCAGAAAGGCCAGGCAGATGAAACAATTGGCAAACGGAGTTTGTTACTAATAACAGACGGGCCATTCTCGTAATTTTAAGAACGTTCACAGTCTGATCTCAGTCTCAATCTGTCAAAAACACCTCTAATTTCTAAAACTTGTCAAAATGTAGGATTTTGACAAGTTTTTGACATTTTGTTTGTCGCCGAGATGAGACTGCAACTAGATTTTGATCGTTTTTATTTACGAGAATTGGCCTTCAGATTCCAGTAATTTAATTAGTCACAGCGTCCGTCAGGTCAATCATCTGCAGTTAACACAGAAATCAATGATGTTTTATTGATTTCAATTGAAAATAAAATATACTTTGACGAATCAAGAGAATGGTCGCAATTCGTCATAAGAAATGTCGAAATCTTTGTCACAGTATAAAAAAAAACCAGTATGAAAATAGTTTCAAAATCGTCAAAGCTATTATGAAATTCATTTATCAACATCGTTTTCATTGATTTTCGAAAACATTCGTTCTACTTTCTCTGAAATAAAAATGATATGCATGACTGCAACGCGATGCTTGTTAAAAATACAGGTTGATTGCTTCAAAAATAAAAATAAAACACATCAAGAATGCATCGGAGTTCCTTCATAAAGTTTTTTTTTTGTGCCAATATTATTTGATTGCTGTTTGTTGGTTTTACTTGTTTTGTTAGTTATTTATGTGTATTATTTTTTATTCTAATATAGAATAAGAAGCTATGCTTGCCGCGGTTGGTCCATGGATGGGTGACCATCTTCACATACCAAGACCCCTCCGTGCCTCGGAAAGCACGTTAAGCCTTTTATCATTGACAGTCGTCACGGGTCGTCAGTAGTCCGAAAGTCTGACAACCGGTCTTACCAAGCGGTATCGTATTACCTATGTAGTAACTGGGTTGTGGAGGTCAGATAGGCAGTCGCTCCATGTAAAATACTGGTATTCAGCTGCATCCGGTTAGACTGGAAGCCGACCCCAGCATAGTTGGGAAAAGGCTAGGCCGGTGATGATCATTTCTTCTTATTCCTTCCTTATTGTAAATATGTCTATTTTTATTGAAATTTTCATGTGAACTAACTTAGATCTGGTCCTGTAATGTTGTGCATGTTTTTACCAAGTAAAAAAATGAAATAAAGGCCTCCACATGAGCTCACGGCTAAGCTACACACGTGTATTCGTGCACACACGCGCTTCGCTTTTTATGAAAATGTTAAAATGTTGAAAAAAAAGACTACACCTGAAAAACAAAACAACTGAACAGCTGAAAAATATTACGTCACAGTTCTAATTAAAGGGGATTAAACCAGCAGTGCCTTAAATAAACAGGCAATTTGCGTTCAAGTTGTGCTACGTCATCGTTTCGAACTTAAACAGCTCTAAGACCTAAAAACAACAACAATAATTAGGTTGAAAATGTAGTCTGCAATTTGTTATTTAACTCCTGCCTATGAAATAGAGAGTCTTTGAGAGCACTGGTGGCCCAGTGGTAAAGGCCGCGACTTACAAGTTCTACGTTGTAGGTTCGAACCCCGTCAGGCGCTTTACTTTGTGTAAATTATTTCATTACCACTGCTCTCAAAATGGTGAAGGAAAACATCGTGAGGAAACCGGCATGTCCTAGAACCTAAAATTCGAAGACATGTGATATCTACCAACCCACACTGGGCCCGCGCGGTGGATTACAGCCCCCTCCCTCTCGGTAACGGCTACGATAAGTCGTGGTTTTTACCACCGAGCACCAACCTACAGCTCGATAAGCGAGTTGTAGGTCGTGGGTTCAAACCCAGGGCGCTTAACATGACGCTAGGACCCTTAAATCCTAAGGATCCTAGCGTGATAGCCTATAGCCTTCCTCAAGAATCGGGCTATCAAATGTTGGTGGTTCCAGAGATTAGCGCGTTCAAACAAACAAACTCTTCAGCTTTATTATTAGTATAGATAGAAGATTGACAACTTTATAATAAAATAGCCTCACGAAAAAGAAATGTACACTCATTCAATACATTTAAAACTCAGCTCAGCCAGTATGTTAGACTTCTGGAGAAAGTCTGTAACTGGTGATGTCGAACTTTTTGTTAATTTAAATTATGATTAGTATTGTTCTCAAGTAAGTGTTATTTTATGTTTACATTGAGAATAAAGTTTCTTTGAAACTAGATTGATATTAATTACCAAAACAAAAAATCATTCGACAATAGTCGCACAGAAAATGTCGACTCATCTTCATTACACATCATGTGCAAATTACATAGGTATTGCGGTTATACAAATACAATGGAAGCAAACCGAAATGTGCGCAGATAATTGATGTGTCAGAAGCATTGGGGATGCACCGTATTCACCGCGGACTGTGCCTTTATAATGGCCTGTAGTGTACGAGTAATATGCGAGTTACACACGGGGACAAATTAATTGCTGCTGGTTTTTGTGGATCAGTTACCGGTTTTGCATTTGTTTTTTTCTTTTTCTTTTGAGAGTTATTTGCTGAGGATATTCGTGTAATATCATACTTAACTGTTAAGTAATAAAGCTTAATACTTAAGTTAACGGGTATCTGCAGATGGGCAACCCATGAAATTGGATAGGATGCTAAAGAATGAAGAGGGACCTAGATGTGCCAAAAGATGAGTTTTTATCAGTTTTTTTTTTAAAGAAAATGTTCTCAAAATTACTCAAATCATATACCCACTGAATTTTTTTATAGTCTGGACCAAAACACCAGGCAGGCCTGTTGGTCTAGTGGTTAGTGACCCTGACTGCTATGCCGGAGGTCGTGGGTTCGATTCCCACCCAGGACAAATGTTTGTGTAATGAGCACGATCATTTGTTCTGTGTCTGGGTGTAATTTATCTATAATATTTATGTATTTAGAAATATATAAGTATGTTTATCAGTTGTCTAGTACCCATAACACAAGCTCTGCTTAGCTTGGGACTAGATGGCGTTGTGTGATAGTTGTGGAATATTTATTTATTTTATTTATTTAAACATGTGGGTATACATGGTGAACGGAGTAGAAGCCTATTGTAACGAATGATTAATTTTTAACAAAAAAAAAACGAATATATCGACAAATAATGTAAAAATTCAACTTAATGGCTCTACGCGCGAAAATTATCAATGAATAGAAAAACAATTTATTTTATTGTTAATGAAAAAAATAAAACTGTGCCATGGGTTTCTACTCCGTTCACCTTTTAAACCCTGTTTTTGTCCAGACGATAAAAAAGTCGGTCGGTATACCCAAACTAAGTATACCTAATTATATTATTGACAGCTTTCTTCGTACTTGTATCCTATGATTCACAAGCTCCATTAAATATCTTAGCACGTATGAGAAATTTAAGCGTCGAGCTTCATACATATTCCGATACCACGAATAAGTGATAGCTTGTTAACGTTCCAATGCCGAGTAAATTACGGTTAATGAGTTAATCGTCATTAACGCGGTTTAAATCAGATGGATTTTAAAGAGTCATGATTAAGTGTCGGTTTGTTGTTTAATTAGATCGATTAGGTTAATTCGATTGTTTGAATTTTTATGATGTATTGGTATGTACACGATTGAAAAAAAGACGCAAAAATGAATAGTTTTTTTTCTTGAATGAAATGGCTGGGTAAATAATATTGAACGTAGGTATACTTACACATATTGTGAAATAAAAACGTTAGTAAGGTTAAAATAATAATATTAATAGATTAAATAATTTTGTAATGTGCTAGCAAATTACATGCTTATAAATTATTTGATCTATCTACTACAAGTACAGTCACGAGCAAAAGTACGTATACACTCGGTTTTATTCAAAAGCGATTTACTTCTTTATTTTTTAATTAAATTTTAGGTTGTTACAAACATAGCATTTTCGAACCCATATGTTTATGTAATGTATCGTATTTCAACGTTGCATTCGTTATTTCACGAAAAAATCGCATTTGAAAGTTGTCAAGTGTTGACATATTGGTGCTCGTGACTGTACATACTAAACCCCACGATTTGAGTAATTTCAACAATATTGCTAAATCGTTTACGTCCTATGCTAACATAACTTTATTTGACTAAGTAATTGTACAGTTTGCTCAACTGTAGGCGATAATCAATTTGCTAGGAACTAGGGTGGAGCCAACATTCAGGTGTTAATTCTATATCATACGAAGTGGAAGCACACACACACATACACCCTCATTTACACACTTTCTGGTAGGATTAACTAACTAAGTGACAAACCTGGCATTTTTTTGCCATAAGTGTTCTGCATCAGCAGTGCATATTTTAGTATCAAACTTAAGTAAGTTTAAAATATAAGTATGTATCTACAATGCATACAGAGCACCTTCATGCGTGCATTGAGCACTTTTTGTACTCACAAATGTAGAAACTAATACCGTTTTAAATTAGGTATATTTTTCACAAGGCTAATTCTGTTTCCGGGTTTTTTTCTCCTTCAGTTTAGGTTTTTAGTGGTATTTTTTAAGCCATTTTCGTTGCCATTATCATGTAGTCTGGTTATATCTTTCGAAAAACCTGCACCAAATTGTGCCCTTAAATTAATTAGCAACTTCACTTACCCAAGCTATCCGCTAAGTAAGCCTACATGGCTCTAACATGACTACACCCGCAGTCAATTAACCAAACTTAATTAACTTAATCGATAATCATTAATGTACTCTCTGATGCATGCAGGGCACATTACACTAATGTAAGTTACTTAGCTTGACGTAGGTACAATGTTGTTGTAGAGCTAAAGCAATGCCTATTATGTTATGTCAATAATTTTCAAAATAGGGTAGTTTCCTGGGTAAAAAAATAATTATTATATTTAGTCCGTCAGTTAGATTATCGAAAAATAAATGTCCATTATTTTTCGATAATCTAACTGACGGACTAAATCGGTATTTTTTCTTTTGTCAATCAAACAAAAAACGACAAAGATAAAGCGCGTCGAAATTTGGGAGTGGGGGGTCGTGACGTCACGCCATGCTAAAAAGTGTAGCAAGGCAAAGCAGGCAAGTGACGTCACGCGATACTTTAACGGGCGATATCTTTATGATTTTTTATATAATTGACAAAAGAAAAAATACGGGTCCAATATTTTTTGATAATCTAACTGACGGACGAATTAGGATTTTTTAGGAAACTAGCCTATTACAGACATTTATTTGAGCCGGATTTGCTTTGCGTCTGGGCTTGTGCCCGGTTCATGAAAATAGGCTCGCCCGCTATTACATGGGACCATAATAGGTAATACGGGCTGGTGTCCGCAACTCCACGACAATGCGCGTATTTTGCGTACGGGGAACTTTACATAGGACCATAGATATATTTTTATACAGGGTGGCAGGGACATCAACGCGCAGCCTGTTACGATGGATTCAGTACATGATTCTGGACGCCCTTGCGTTTAAATTTTTCGTCGGTAATTAAAAAAAAAACTGTTCTTCCATACATTTTGTCCGCGTAGGTATTGCACTTTTCTATAAAACGGCTGTTTTTTTTTTTGAGAATCAGTCTAGAATCTAGAATGGGTCTAGAATCATGTGCTGAATTCATGGTTTCAGTTTGCGCGTCGATATCTCTGCCACCCTGTATTTCTATGCATGGGACTTAAACATAACCGGCGGAATGTGGGTGTACTATAAGTAGGTTCACCTCTGCTTAACCTTTAATACTCGTACAGGCGTGATGGTATGTATGTTTAATTTGAGCGATGGGTATATTTAAAAGTGCTACAAGTGTATCAAAATCACACGTACGAGCTACCAGTTACAATAACGTCTGTATTTTTTTGGCTGAAAGTGTATTTCATATTTTTGCCTAACGTAACCATAAAATAAAGTTACAAAACTGATCGTCACGTGATTGTTACCACAATTTGCACAACATGATTATCTTGCAACTTTTTTATGTTCTTATTGTCTTATTGGCAATCAGACTGACGGCTGACCTGACGAAAGATCGCGATGTATTGTTTTGCCTATAAGCCTGCAATACCTCAAATAAATGCCACTGATATCTGACAAAAAAATACCTAAATACCTACCTAGTCCAATGTCATGAAGGCTATTTGACAATTGTTGAGAAGAAATCTTTCTACTCCTAAGTGTCAAAAGCAGAGAAAAATTGCTCGTACGACTTTTGTCGACTGAAGGATAGAAACATTCCTTCTCTTCATCCCCATTCTTCAGACGGTAGAAATCTTTCTACTATCTGGCATTTTGTCTCTTTTTCCGTCGACAAAACCCGTTTCTGCTAGTACTCGAGAAAAACTTGTGACATCTACCAACCCGCACTGGGCCCGCGTGGTAGATTATAGCCCGAAGCCTGTCTCCCAGCAGTGGGAACAATATAGGCTGATTATGAGATATTTTTTTAAATAAATAACTAGCAGCGCCTCGCGGCTTCACCCGCATAAGTTTCGATCCCATAGGAATATCAGGATAAAAAGTATCATATATGTTAATCCTGGTTATAAACTATCTGTGTGCCAAATTTCATCTAAATCCGTTCAGTAGTTTTTGCGTGAAAGAGTAAAAAGTTTATAATATTATTAGGATAGTAGGATTATCTTCCCTGGCTAAGTAAGTAGGGACCTATTGGTACTGATAGATCACCCGAATAGAGCTGTGGATACAACTACTTAAACATATCATATTGTAGTTGTTGTTTTGTTTATTGTTGTTGTGGTTTTCATATTGGTGTTGCTTGCTTTTTTTTTGTTTCATATCGTTTTTGATTTTATGTATTTTTTTTGTCTCCTTTACTCTTACACACGCTGTCCACATCTCTCTATCTACTTTTCTATCGTAAGTATGCTGGAAGAGATTTATTATGAAATAAGCATCACCTTTGTACCTATTTTTTTTCTGTTATGTTTTTTTTCTTGTCTGTTTATATATGTGTGTACGCACGGTTACACATCAAACTATACCAAACCAATTTTAGCTGACCTCGCATTGTATAGTATTTTCGTACAATGAGAAGTCAGCTTATACTGGTTATGTATAGCTTGATGTGTCGCCGTGTGTACATAAATGGTAAAATAAACAAGTATCATTCAATTTTAAATATAGGTATTTACAAAGCCATATGAAACGCATTGCCACAAAGTTATGTTATGTCTTTATGTATTTAAATAGGACATGGATGAGTGATCATGAGATTGAAATTACGTTGCTTGATCTTTGATGTAGTAGGTACCTACTTAGGTAGGTACATTTACTTCCGTGAACGTAACTGTTGCGTCTATAGGTATGCCTGAGAAAATACCCGAAGAGAAACCTTCAAGCAATTCTCTGATGGAAAATGTATAGGCGTAATGATGAAAATCAAGGTTGAGGGGACTCCGGTATAAGTTCCCGCAGACAAGCGTAGAATAGAGCGTAGCGTAGAATTTGTTCTACAAGATTCGCCTGTTTGCGGGAGCCCTTACTCCATTCAGCAATATTATAAATATAATAAACATTGCAATAAGTATATGTTGGCAAACTTTCGAAGCAATATTGTCCGAATGAGTGCTGTAATGGTATTGCTATTGTGTCTGTGTAACGCAATGATAAGGGCTACCGATCTTTGTCATCGTTCTCACATAAATGTATAATTTCAACATGAATGAAGTAACCAATATTTGGGTTTAAAAGAGTGTTCGCGGAGTTTCTTGCCCGTTCTTCTATAAAGGAACTTACTACGCTTTAGGAAACTAGCTTCATCTTTCTGACTGACTTCTTTTACTATGCAAAAGTGCCTTTAATTGGTTTAGTTGAAATAAATGTTTTGAGTATGTGAAGATTTTTTGTATGTTTAAACAGGACCATAAAATATTTCCACTTACTTTCAGATGATTACAAAAGATAGTCACTCACATTTCCTAATAATATTTTATTAGGGAATAGCTTCCGCCTGCGACTTCGACGCGTGAAATCTCTTAGACCCCTGGACCCACGTCGCATCGCATCGCCCGTCCACGCTAGGGTTCATCTAGGGTTCTTTCTGACTTTTTTTCGTTTTGCTTGGCTCCTAAGATGAGATGTTAAATAACCTATAGCCTTCCTCAAAAGCTAGGTTAACAAATGCAAAAAAAAAGTTCAAAACCGATTGGTAGTTCCACAGATTAGCGCGTTCAAACTAACAAACTCTTTTTATTATTAGTATACATAGGTGACTTTTGTTATATTTATTATTTAGCTGCATTCCACTATTTTATTTTAAAACTTTCCCATCAAGATAAACCTTAAAAAACAACTCACAAACACTTCATTTCGAAATCTCAAAGAAATAATCTTAAAACGCGAGACTGTGTACTTTTCCACGGCCGCCACATCACGTTCATAACCTAAATACGTGAGGGCTTAAACATTGGATGTCCAGAGCAGTTTGTGAGCTAGTAAAACGTGTTTAGGCGTGCTAGTAATTTACTAGCACTGGACTAGATAGGGCTACCTGTTGTGTGAACGGGATTGGATACTTTGTGGGATTCGAGGCAGAGATTTTATAGTATATAATCTATTCTAACTGTAGCCATATAAATCCTCTAAAAATAAAGAAAGAATGAAAACTTTTTTTATTTAGGATACACACAGATATACACACACATAGATACACACATTACAAAAAACTAGTAGACCAACTATTATTAGCTATCCACTCCTTGACTTAGTCCTAACCTTTCATCATCAAATTTACTTAGCAACATAGCACGCCCTAACCTTTCATGAACAAAGAATGATGGGCAATAATTTCAAGTACCTAAAGCTGATTACGAGCTGTTGTTTAACGGCCGCTAGTAGTGTAGCTACTCGAGATTTTTTTTTCTTCAATAAATATAGACGTGAGTGAAGTTTCGCCAGCTAATTTAATTTAACCCTGTGTATCCTCTTGCAAAGGGGTAGAGGGACTTCGTAGTCAAACAAGAGAGCTAGAAATGGAACCACAGTTTATTTATTTAGCACACTTTACAGCAACTTCCGCGTCAGAATAATCATGACTGGCTTGCAAAGCATTGTTATGATAGAGATGGTATCGCATAGCTTAGGAACAAAGTATTTTATTATAAGATTCGAATCGTAGCATCATCTTATGAGCTATTTAACGAAGCTACGCGCGCTTTACTTGTGGTAACTAAATGTACAAAGACGCTGTGAATGTGTGCGCGAGTCTTCAGTTTACTTCCGACTTCTCCTTCGTCTCGGACGTTACCGAGAGCTCCTGCGCTTACACACACATCCATAGCGTGTTTGTACACTTGGTAACCACAAGTAATGCGCGCGTCGCTTCGTAACATAAAAATACTGTACGAGGAAGTATACAAACGAGGGTTTGTCTGCAAACTGCGATTATGAAAGCAATAAATATCTTTCACATACACCCATATTTTAAGTCATTTTCTCCACTCCACTCCACCTGACTCCACCTCCATCAGTCCCATTGACAGCTGTCATAGCTTGTTATAAATTGACATGAAAGTCCTCGACTCTTCGAAGTACTCAACTGTTAACGGTCAGCAGCCGTATTACGAAGTATTAATGCCATCGTGATTCCAGCGCGAAAAAGGGATGGTGCTATCGGTCATGTATAGCTCCGTTTCTCTCTTACACTAGAATCATGATGGCATTAAACCGTCATAATTATCCTGATTATCTTTAGAACAAGGTAACTGGGATACGGAAGGTAGAAAGAAAGTATCAGCCCTATGCAGGTAATAGGTTTATTTAGTGCAACATTAAGCCCGCAGATAATTTAGAGCGGAAGTAAAAGTGTTATTGCTCTATTATGCTCGTTTCTCCACGACTGTTAGTACTCAACTCAATATTGCAATATTTTAGTTATGGCTACAAAATTAAGTTTCACTAAGTAAAGTTAATAAATTAAAACTGTGACTCAATTTATTTAATATCCCGAACATATTATTAACTTTGACAGGCGCTTTACTTTGTGTAAATTATTTCATCACCACTGCTCTCAAACCACCACCAAAGTCTTGGTAGTAATAAATAAGTCAACTCACATAAATCGAATTCGCTGATTCATCTGTTGGCGAGCAAAAGTTATGCGAACCAATGACGAATTGCTGATGTAGCTGGTCAGAATATGTTAGGATTTATGATAAAACTGCTGGAACTACAAATATTACCGACGTATGCCACTCACGGCCGCGATTTACGAGTTGGAGGTCGTAGGTTCAAACTTAGACAGGCGCTTTACTTTGTGTAAATTATTTCAACACCACTGCTCCCAAAACGGTGAAGGAAAAGATCGTGAGGAAACCGGCATGTTCTAGAACCAAAAATTCGAAAACACGTGACATTTATCAACCCGCACTGGGCAAGCGTGGTGGATTACAGCCAGAATTACTTTCTCTTCCTCTTGAAGAGAGAAGGTCTGTGTCCCAAGAGTGGGAAAATTAAATAGGCTCATTATGGTATGTAATTAAGTATATGTTTATAATAATTTATATCAATCATCAGCAATATTAGCAGCCTCACGGGGACGTATCGACTGCCCAGAGCTCCATGATCTTTTCTGCCGACTATTTGTGTCCGACAGATACATCGGACACAGTCGTACTCTAAAGGTGCCGAATGCCCTTATGGCTGCCAACCCTGATAGTGATGTGTTTGCGGACGAATGGATTAAAATTATGCGTATATGTCTGGAGTTCTGTGAGAGAATTTATGCTAGGGAGTCCACTGTTCCATGTTAGTTTTAAGTTATATTATTGTCAACGTAATCATTGTCTCTATGTTAGTTAATGTAATTGGTGTTGTACCGTTTTAATTAACTATAAATAAATAAAATAAATAATATTCAGGCAATATTCTAAATCATTATAATAATTATTAAGCTCAGATTTGAATAGGAATACTTTAAACGTGCAAGAAACATTAAAACGAGCAATCATGCTTCAAAAGATCTTGATACAAAGACAAACTAGACTATTAGGTAATCACAGCTGCCGGCTGTAGGTATTGCTCTCACGAATTCATTCCTCAAACGTAAACTTCCGAGCATCAATGTGAACAGTCCATTACAAATTCATGACTTTTCAACCTTTCGCGTCTCGCCGTACGTTTCTTTTCTTAGTATCTTCTCAGATACGTCATCATGATCTGCCTAGCCTTTTCCCAACTATGTTGGGGTCAGCTTCCAGTCTAACCGGATGACTAAAAATCAAATCAAAAGTCATTTATTCAAATTAGGCTGAGAATCAGCACTTTTCGGACGTCAAACATTACAAAAGACAGTCCCCCAAAACGCCCGCCCTTCACCACTTCCTAGTGCTTTCGCTGGGAAGAAGAAGTGGCGCAACAAACTCCCCAGCGGCCTAGCTGTCTCTTTAGTTAGACAATACTGCAGCTGAATACCAGTATTTTACATGGAGCGACTGCCTATCTGACTTCTACAACCCAGTTACTGGGTAATACGATAGCCCTTGATAAGACTGGTTGTCAGACTTCAGGCTTCTGACTTTCAAGCTTTCGATATTCTTCTCAGATATGTATCTACAACAATTATGTAAGAGATCCGCATCCTAATTGCGTAATATATTACAATCTGAATAATTTTGAAGGATATTGCTAATCCATTGCTTCATATGTTCGAAAACTTTGTCTGTTCAACAACGTAAATAACGCAATGAATGTTGTTGAACTGTCAAAATGAAAGCTATCTACTGTTAGTGTGTTACGCAATTACCCCGCAGAGCACGAAACACAAGTCTCATACTCATAATTATGTCCATTTATAAGTTGACAGGTTCCAGGAAAGCAGTAAATACAGTGAAAACAGCATCCACAGACAATTACATCATAATTAAAACAATATTAATCTTCAGATCCAATCAGGGATTAGCGATCGCCAATTAATCCGTTCTCTACACAATTACTTAATGTTATATCATGTTCTTAGAAAATTGTCGCCTTATTTACAAGTCAATAAGGTTGAGAATTCATTAGCAATTACTTTCGGTTTCAGAGCGTCGCGTGTGCTGTCAAAGTTGTTAGATAAAAACTGTGACGTTGTTTTGTTGTAGATTGTTTTTTTTTTGTTCTGTTTACATAATTGTGTATAAGTTATTTTGTAACATGCTATGGGCATTTATCAAGTGTTAGAGTATAATTTTTAGGGGTCCGTACTCAAAGCAAGGCTCAATTGTTTGTCCGTCCATCTGTCACAGGGCTGTATCTTTTGAGCCGTAATAGGTAGACACTTTAAATTTTCTCACAATGTGTATACAAAAAATAATATATAGTTATATATATACACGAGTATACAAGCAACGTGTTTTTTTACGAAAGTAATCCTTTTTAATATGTAAGTAGTGTTAAATATTATATGTTGGTACGGAACCCTTCGTGTGCGAGCCCGACTAAACTTAGTCGCTTTATTTTACATTGTTTGTATAGCTGTTTCCTTAGAACTGATTAGATTTGAACTTTAATTTGCTATGGCGAAGTGGTACGGTTGGTTACGTAGGGAAAAAGCATGAAGATACAGTTTATGATATACTTTTTAATAACTACATATAATAAAAGTTATTGTTTAAGTGGTTTTTTATGACGTCCGTGTATAATTATTTATTATTATATTTAAATACAACTATCTCAGTAGCCTAGGTATGTTGGAAAAGCCTGATTGAAAGCATTTTTTGATAACACTATTGACGATGAATAATATTATTAGTACTTAATTATAAAGGTGGTTATTATAGTAAATACACCGTGTTAAAACAAGCGTTGAAGTTTGTACTGAGTAAATGATTTTATTTCTGTAAGTAGGCTTGTACAAACACTTTTAATATTTTTAAAACTAGATGAAGTCGGCCGTTCCTTATCCATCTACTCCGAGAAGAAAGGCCAAAACAAACTCAGAGGTCTCTTTTAAAGTGCCCACATAATCTTAGTCGGATCATGTGGATACCATGATTGGTGTCTGAAATGGTCTTTTGGGGAAAGAACCACACATATTGAGTGGAACTGGCCAGTCAGTGGACGCATTTGTCAGTAATCGTGCAGCACTACTCAAAACATAAGAAGCTAAACGATTCGACAAACAATACCAAAGAAGTGGAGCTGTCCTGAGTGCTTAACTAAGAGTAGAAGTAGATTAGATAATACGGTCAGTAGATATAATTTTCATCCCCGTCGACTACATTTACAAGGAGATCGACATTCTGCGTGACCCAAAGACAGGCATATACATAGTTTGAATAAATGTTTTTTTTTCAATGTTCTTTGTCTATTTGGCACAAACGTTCACATATGTACAAAAACTTTACGAAGTTATACTTCGATGTCCTCTGTCAGGCCAGGACAGGTCCTCACTCAAGATTTGTAGCATTATTTTAAACTAGTTTCAACCAATGAAATGTCTTTAAACTAGATTTAAGTAATGTCTGAGTTTTAAGTGAGATTCCCACAGAACGTCACTCAAAAGGAAAACTCAGACATTGGTGACTTTCGGGTTTAATATTTCGTCTATAATATTTTGAGTTGTGTTTTTATGGTCCAGAATATTTAATTATATTAATACGTACGGGAGTAGAGCTCCGGACAGAACTTTAAGAGTCCTGTATTAAGAATACCATTTCATACACGTAACGCCATGTCAGGACGTTCATACCTGCAACAAATAAACAAACAGTTAGTTTTTTTTTATTATTTTTATTATTATTTTCTTTAAATAAATGTTGATGTGGGTACGTTAACAAACATTTAAACTCACATACACAAACAGCCAGACCCGGAACAATTACCTGTAGGCCATACAAATATTTGTTCCGTGCGGGAATCGAACCCGCGACACGCAGCGCAGCAGACAATCGCTTAACCACTGCGCCAACCCTGCCGTCCGTTAATTGTGTTAAGCAAGATAAATAAGTAGGTAGGTTTACGGAAAACTAAAATGCTTTTCCGTGTCCCTACCTTCTTTTTAACCCTTTCCCAACGATATTTGGATCAGCTATTCATTTTACATGGATCGACTGGCAACTGCTTGTCTGACCTCCGTCTCTCGTTATGAAATACCTACATGGTCACCCATCTACGTACCGACCTCGACTAGCGAAGCTTAAACACATCGATCGACGCTTGCGGCTTTTGCTACTCAGCCACGAGCCCCTCACGGGCTCTTATTATTAACCCCCCAAAACGTCTTTAATCCTCCCTACAAGATAAGTACAAAAAACAATTTATTTTCTTAATGTGGGCATCGAACCCACGAACAAGTAGCAAAGAAAATTGAAAATACAACTTGTTCATGTCACCTACTCTAAAATTCAATATACCAACTTACGATAATCGGCGAACAGTTTCTATTTAACCGTTCTTATTTATTTATAGATAGACAAGCTCCAATGAGTACCTACCTAGAGGTCATTGCTCTCGGTGACATTACCTGATGAAGTGAAGAGTTAAAATAAATTTCTCTCATTTACGTCGCCGGATGACAAGATTGCTAATGGTTTTATAGTTTCCTTTAGCTTTTACTCGAACTCATTAGAAGAATAAGTACAATGTGTGTGTAGCAAAATCAAAAGTCATTTATTCAAATGAGGCTGAGAATCAGCACTTTTTGAATGTCAAAAAACTGATATGTAGGCCAAACTCTCGTTGGTCTTGTGGTCGCAAGCGCGACTGCTGAGCGTACGGTTCGATTCGGGGTCGGGCAAAATATTATATTTCCAATAAAATTTTCTTAGTAACAGCCCGGTGTTTGAAAGTTGGCGGTGTGATATCCCCGTGTCTCGGAAAGCACGCTTAGCCGTTGGTCCTGCTAGTTAGTAGGAGTCTGACATAAACCTTTGTTCTTCCCAAAATAAGGGTACTTTTTCATCAGGATTTACGAACGAAAAAGAAGGCTAAAATTCAGTCAAAATGACAACGATATTCTCAGTTGGTAATTTGACAATTTCTAGATTTTTAAGTCAGCATTGTGGGGTCAGTAGTGGCCCAGTGGTAACGGACCTGACTTACGAGGTCGTGGGTTCGAACCCAGGCGCTTTACTTTGTGTAAATAATTTCATCACCATTGCTCTCAAAACGGTGAAGGAAAACATCGTGAAGAAGCCGGCATGGCCTAGAACCAAATATTCAAAGACATGTGACATCTATCAACCCGCACTGAGCTCGCGTGGTGGATTACAGTCCACTCTCTCTCGAAGAGAGGAGTCCTGTGTCCCAGCAGTGGGAACATTATAGGCTGATTATGCTTATTATGCCATGGTTATATGGAGTGGACTAGTGGTTGTTGACCATTTTTAAAGCAGTAGGTATTAAAATTAGAACGAAAAACCTTCCTTCATCATTTCTCGCTCAACTTATTCTTTTCATATAATTCGTTGTTTCCTAATCTTCTAATTCCAATTAATCTGTCCAGTCTGCAATGCTTTTGTTTAACTATTAATATTTCCACAACCTATTTGCAACTCTATCGTTTTAACTTCATAGTTCATTTTGCCTTTATGCTTTTTTTCAGGAAACGGGTATTACTACGGTATTGGTCGCTAATCGTCTCTTGACTTGAGGAAAACACTTGAGTCCTAAGTACATAGATGCAGGAGTTGGCTGGTGATCGTATAACGCCTGTACACATTGGTCGGCCAATATGACCTAATGTTCCGGGAGTTACGTGTTGATTACCTAGTAGGTACTTAGGTACTGTTTTATGTAATGGATCTATGTACTAGTCCGCTGTGTTTACAGTTTGTTCGTATTAGCAGACAGGAGGACGCTGTTGATCATTCTTTTTACACAATCCCATATTTTTTACTGTTACGAGTTGGTACTGGTGACAAATGCAATGCGTTCTGCATTGCATTTGTCACCAGTACCAACTCGTAAAATAAGAGGACTTCAATAATAAAAAAATGGAAACAGCAAGTAAACACGCTGACATTTTAATGGTTGTTTTCCCGCAGCGAAATGATTAACCTTGCTAGTACGACCGATTTATATAAAAATGGATAAAAAAGGCAGTTTTATAATTGTGAAAAACTAAACTCGAAAGAGACTAAAACCAATATTATTACTACGCAGGAAGGCACACGAAGTTTCACTAAGGTGCGGTTGTTTCAAATGGTTAGTTAACGTAACATACGTACGTCAATTAATTAACGTTTACGTAATCGTTATTATTTGACATAAGTCAAGGACATACTTTTGTAATTGTAATTTGAAACAGCATTTTTTTTGGTTTGACGATAGTTAGCGCCATTTTTGACGTATACGCGTGCGTTAAGTGGACGTGAAACAACCCGCCCTTAGACAGAAGCTTTCATTGCGTTATGTCATTTGTTTTGTGCAAAATAAACGAATTATCTATCCATCTAAGTATACATCTAGGAGTGGTAGAAAGGTGGTACAAAGCCGCATTTTTTCTAAAACTCTATGTACCATTTTAACAAGCAGAACCGTATCCTACTAATATTATAAACGTGAAAGTTTGTATGTATGGCTGGATGGATGTTTGTTACTCTTTCACGCTAAAACTACTGAACGGATTTGGATGAAATTTGGCACACAGATAGTTTCAAAATCAAAATCAATCAAAAATCATTTACTCAAATTAGGCTGAGAATCAGCACTTTTCGAACGTCAAAATTACAAAAGACAGTCCCCCAAAAACGCCCGCCCTTCACCACTTCCTAGTGCTATCGCTGGGAAGAAGTGGCGCAACAAACTCCCCAGCAGCACAGCTGTCTGTTCAATTAGAAAATACTTGATAGTAGAGTTTATAACCAGGATTAACATATAGGATACTTTTTATCCCGATATTCCCATGGGATCGAAACTTATGCGGGTGAAACCGCGGGGCTGAGCTAGTACCTACATATGTTGTTAACGCCATACTTGTTTAATTAAACTTCTTGGAATACGTATGTTTTATACGTATTATAAAAAGTTTAATTAAACACTTCCAGATGAATCTTCTAAAATATTTTCAAGATAACGTATTATATCATAACTTAATAACTTGATATTATATTCCTCGCTTCGCTGACTTTATGTGCCAACAGTCAACAGAGTCAAATAACAAACGAAAAGTGTAAACATGCCTACCTGATCTGTTGGTAACGAGATATTTTAGTTAAGATATGGTATCTTAACTATAATATCTCGTTCCGTTCTCGTATCCGGAAGGAACTGACTATCGTAAGCGTAGATCTGCGTTACTTGAGTTGCTGAAAATGAGCCGGCGAAATTATGCTAGTTTCTAGCACCTACTTACTGTAAGGTTAAGGAAGAGTCCAACATAATCAGCCTTCAATGTTCCGACTGCTGGGAAGCAGGCCTCCTCTCTGTGAGGGAATGGGCCATAGTCCACCACGCGGGCCCAGTGCGGGTTGTTGGATGTCAGATGTCTTCGAATTTTTGATTCTAGGACATGCCGGTTTCCTCACGATGTTTTCCTTCACCGTTTTGAGAGCAGTGGTAATGAAATAATTTACACAAAGTAAAGCGCCTGTGTTCGAACCTAAGACCTACAACTCATAAGTTGGGAGCGATACCACTGGGTCACCACTGATCCAAGGAAGAGTCCAGACGAGAATAAATCCAATGTAATTTGCGTTGCGTAAAATGAGTCACGAAAATTACGTCGTGTTCCGGTTTGGCACTTGGCACACAAACTTAATAAAATAAGTCTGATGAGCGACCGTCTTCAAATTGGGTTTAGTGCCTCGACTCATGCTGAGTGAAGCATTAAGCTGAGTAACTCCTCTCTAGCCCACACTTTGGTACGTCCATGAGAAAACGAGCGGAAAACATTTCAATATTGCGTTTAATTATAACATCATTTCGTATAAACAGATTCTTCAAATGTTTGTTTCGCATTTCAACGACTTATAAGGCGTAGCGATTGAAACTATTAAGTTTGAATAAAATTTGTGTTGGTATTTCCGAGAAATATTGGTATCCAACATACCTACAGTTCCTACAGCGTTTTATGCATTTCTACGTTTGCAAGTAGAAGTTTTGATAAGGAAATTAATTGTGCGATTCATGAATTAACCACGACTGCCATGTTTGCTGACTAGCTACCTATATACGATCGATTTAACTAAAATGTTTTGACAAAATTGTTTTAAACAACAAAACATTGGGTCGTTCTTTGGCCAAATAATTAGCATTGCCATTCAACGTCGCAATGCTGCCAGTCTTCTAAGCACGTTTCCGGATGACAGCGATGCGGACGAGTACTTCGACGCCTAAACATCCTTTTGTTTTCGTATTTATTTATATAGTTACTAAATTAAATTTAGTAGGTACAGCACATCAAGCTACCCGAAACTGTCAAATTTTCCCAATCAACTTTGAACCTTAAGCTTCAGCGATAAAGTTAAAGAAAAAAGCTGCTATTAAAGAAATTTGACAGATTGTAGTAGCTTGATGTGCTGGCCTCTGTACCTAGTGTAAATAGTTAGTAAAAACGAAAAAAATACTTAACAACAAACAAACAAATGTTTAAAATGTCCTTCCCTGTAACGTGTTTGCAGGTCAGCAGACAAATCTATGGAGTCGTCCAATAATGACCTAAGTAACCACATACTCTTCATGCAATTAAAGGATCTTTCTTTTAAAACAGAGTTCAGTATCGAAATTAAAACGAATAACGTGCAAAGAGAAGACGAATTGAAGGAAAGAGAGAGAGCTCTATGTCACCGAGGGGCGCAGGCGGTACTTTTCAAATTACGAATTATTTTATGTTGTTATAATTGTAATGATTACTGGCCACTAGAGCTACCCGTGGGTTAAATCAATGTCGCCATTGTAGCGGCACGTTTATACACTCAAGCGTCTGCGTGTCTGCGTTAAAATGGAAAACAGAAGTGTCTCCACTGAACACCAAAGAGTATTACAATCATTAATTTAACTGTCATACTGTCTTGGTTAAAACTTCCTACACGTACATATTGTCCACATTACATTGCGTGACGAATTTAAGTCATTATTTTGTTGCCAATGTTCTGCGCAATATGTAGCGATGGAGATAATCTCGTTGCTTACAAAACAATCATGTAAGATTTGTAACGATACAATGTTGTAATAGGCGATCAATCATGGTTTGATGTAAGAGAACAACAGCTTTGTTCTCTGATTGTTTGGGGCTAACTATTACAATGCCTGCCTGTCTCGCTGGTGCAGTGTGTCTTAAGAAGCCCACTTTTCGGACATCGCTATCTAAAAATATTTTGTGATGTAAGATTTCGTATACCCGTTTAGCTAGCATCTTTAGTTTTTGTGGAAAATAATGCTAAAAATCGTCCAATTTTCATCCGGATATTTAGTTTTTTTTTGTAAAACTTTGCCCCACACTAGGATTTACTCCTGTATCGTGGGTGCGTTTACCTTTTAGACTCACATATACAAACAGCCAGATCCGGAAAAACTACCTGTAGGCAATACAAATATTTGTTCCGTGCGGGAATCGAACCCGCGACACGCAGCGCAGCAGTAGATCGCTCAACCACTGCGCTAACCACTTTGCGTGTCGTCAAAATAAGCATGATACGCAAAAAGTATGTTAGAAGCATCGACGGCGTCTCTTATTCTGCGTATTCCTGAGCACAAATAAAGGTCGCAAGCTTTACTGCCGAGCATGAGGTCGTGGGTTCGATTCCCGGGTCGGTCAAAGTGTTAAATATCATAAGACTGTGTTGTCCCACTGCACGGTAATGACCTCCCTACCCTTTTTTTCACTTTTCCTGGTCTACTGCAATTGTGGACCAATTCCTTAAGAAGGAGTCCAGCCCATCCCGCCATTTCTTTCTATGCCTGCAGCGACTTCAATAAGCGAATTCTATTAAGTTTGTAAAAAAGCTGAAAGGCGTCGCCTTAAGTATATACAGAAAGTTAGGGATTTCCAAACTGTTTCCGTGTCAATCAAGTTGATTGTTATGTCACAGCCTTAATTAAGCTTGTCTTAATTAGGAGTGGTCTAGACTCTAGTATATCAATGTTTGCTGAAGCCATCTAAGAAGGCACAACAAAACTTACGACTAGAGACGTACCGTAGTATCCAGTATTATTAAAGTCATCAACCTACTTTTCAATAATTAAAAAAGTCGTAACAAAATTTCATTAAAAATACCTTCAGTAGAAAAAGTTAATTCTTAAAATATTGGATCTCAAAAGGTGTCACCTCTATTACATCTGGCCTTTATTAAGTTTTTGTCATCCTCATTTCACTGACCTTAAAACCAGTGGCTTTAATTATTCGCGGACGAATTTCTTTTAGAGGTGGGCGCGTTGGTATCGAGTTTATCGAGTGAATTATCGATTTTTTATTTTGAAAGAAACGATAGAATAGAATAGAATGCTTTTTATTATGTACACACGGCGACATCAAGCTATATAATTCCTGTTTTAGCTGACCTCGCATCGTATAGATTTTTCGTACAATAATAAGACAGCTTACATATACTGGAAATTTTTGGTATGTCGCCGTATCTACAACATACAAATTAACGACGAACCTAGAATTAACGGTGGTTGGACTGTGTCAGTTGTGAAAGATGATATGGCTGGAAAGTGGGTAGTTACCAACTTTCCATACTTCTGAAGAGAAGAAGACAAGAAGAAGACACCGTGTGGCGCCGACCCCAACTGAATTAGGTTAAGGGCAAGATAATGATCATGATTGTGAAACTAAACAAACTCAAACAAACAAACTCAAACTCAAACAGCTAACTATTGTAACTAATTGGTAGACATGTCTTCTTTTGTGTGATATCTATCCGTTTCATCATCATCATCTGCCTAGCCCAACTTTCCGTCTATACAAATAAATAAAATCGAGATTTAGTAATGACAAAATATTTTTTTTTTTACTAAAAAACGCTTACCTAAAGTATGTTAATGTACTTATAACTTAAATTGACTGACGATTTTGTTTTATGAGTAAGCCATTAATAACTCCTACTTACAATTAAAACAACATGCTGGTCAATAAAATAGCGAATCAATAGAATAGCGGAACGAAACCGTACTAAACAAGTGGCTGTTTTAATTAACAGAAGGCCAATTCTCGTAATTTTAAACGTT
Organism: Apamea epomidion; assembly: GCA_947507525.1. Classification (NCBI taxonomy): domain Eukaryota; kingdom Metazoa; phylum Arthropoda; class Insecta; order Lepidoptera; family Noctuidae; genus Apamea; species Apamea epomidion. Next base: position 5,469,561 of record OX382238.1, on the reverse strand, counting down.
CAAAATCTCATCTCACAATCGCATTCTCATCTCGGCGACAAACATATTATGTCAAAAACTTGTCAAAATGTAAGGAAATTAGAAGTATTTTTTGACAGATTGAGACTGAGATCAGACTGTGAAAAAACTTCTTAAAATTTAGAGAATTGCCCCTCAGGTATCGCAATGACAGGGTTACGCCGACGCAAAATAAACCATCTATAATAATTAATATGCGAATTGACAGAGACTTACAATTTTCTATAAAAACCAAACCACGTAACTCGATTTTGGATGCGATGGAATCAGATTTTACTCGATTTGCATTATCGATTGGCGTCTACCTTAGTCCACCTCTAATTTATAATTTTTTATCTAAGTTCTCTATTTGAGTTCGTATTGAGTTTCAAGCGATTCATCGAGTGTTATCGGTTTGATTGGGAATTAGAGCGAATCGAATGAGACAAATATAGTGTTGTGAATAAAGATATGATTAGAAAGTGAAATTTTATATTGTTGTTTATAGTGGAACGGGTCAATTGACTTAAGTTCTTTTTATGTTCTCTAATACCCGTATGTATACAAATATTATTTAAGCAGTTTTTCCTTATTCGCAGATACTTTGGCTGATTTTTTAAGATGTATTTTATCGTCACGTAAAGGAGTGGCTCGTGGCTAAATAATAACAGCCGCACGAATCGATAGAAGGTAAAGCTATGCTTGCCGAGGTCCATGGATGGGTCACCCATCCATTATATATCCTCACCGTGCCTTGAAAAGCACGTTAAGCCGTATTGGTCCCGCTGTTATTCGTAAATCTTTGACAATTGTTATGGGTAGTCAGAAGCCCAAAAGTGTGACAACAAGTCAAGGGTATCGTGTTATCCAGTAACTGGGTTGCGGTGGTCAGACGGGCAGTCGGTCCATGTAAAATACTGGTATTCAACTGCATCCGGTTAGACTGGAAGCCGACCCCAACATACATAGTTGGGAAGCGGCTAGGCAGATGAAGATGTATCTTCACGTAACTAAACGACTACGGAAAGTAATAATTATCTTAATTATAGATAATAATAGACGTATAGAGATCATGGTATGAATTAACATGTTATTAGAACGGTTCAATTAGATGTTCTACTCGTAGTTTCCTGAAGCACTTATTCTAATAGACAGGTGATCTGGGATACAAAGATTGGATTAGATGGGATCAACGTTGCAACGATCTTCGCAGGACGACTGGTAATAGCTGGATGACGATTGCCGAAAATCGAGTTGAATGACGTGCAATAAGAGAGGCCTGTGTCCAGCAGTGGACTGATAAAGGCTGATGATGATAATTAACCAGTTAGTCTATTTATAACTTGAATGCAAAGTAAACTAACACCCGGTTTCTGAATTGATAATTTGTAGTTGGGCGTTAGTCAAACTATATTTTAGCACTATGTATTTAAGGTGATTCCGTCAATTTCAAATACGACGAGATACGTTTTTTGCATAGAAATTTTGAATTTGGAAGGATTCTAATTTAGCAGTACCTAGTTAAGGGCGGGTTGTTTCACGTCCACTTGACGCACGCGTATACCTACGTCAAAAAAGGCGCTAACTATCGTCAAACCAAAACGTTGTTTCAAATTACAATTACAAAATTATAGCCTTGCCGTACGTCAAATAATAACGAGTAGGTACGTAATCGTTATTATTTCTCATACGTATATTATATATTAGCGGCCCGTCCCGGCTTCGTACGGGTGGTTAAGTTTTAGTAAGGATCCCTAATCTTTTCTAGCAATAAATATAGCCTATGTCACTCAGGGTGAATGTAGCTTTCCAATAGTGAAACAATTTTTGAAATCGGCGCAGTAGTTTTTGAGTTTATTCATTAAATACACACAAAAATACAAATCTTTCCTCTTTATAATATTAGTATAGAAAACGGTTGGTTGACGTAAAATAAATATATATATATATATATTTATTTTACGTCAACCAACCGTTTGAAACAACCGGCCCTAAGTGCTAAAGTACAATTTGACAAATTCTAAGCTTCTGAATTAAAAAACCGGGTGTGAGACTAGTTTTTTAGTCATTTAATTGCTGCTTTGTCTCACCAAGAAAATGTTAGCACTATCTCACTTAGTCTACTACAAGTAGTATGTAAAATAAACATGGTCTTTCTCCGGAAATGAAGGTAAGATATGGCAATATTTAACAACTTTTTAGTATTCCCATATATTTCAAGAAATTTTAAAGATCAAAAAATTTTGTCTGTATTTCTAATCTTATATTTCTCATTATAAGGTAAACCTTATTGGAAGAAGATTATGATTTGGTAAAAACATAAGGTAGGTAGGCCACCGTCGGGTTCACAAATAACGGCGGGAGGGGTTCACATCGGCGTCGAGCTGACGATGAAGTACCTGGGACTCGTCCTCGACAGCCGGTGGAATTTCGTGGAGCACTTCCGACGTTTGGCTCCCAGACTGGAGCGGGCCGGGGCTGCCTTGAGGCGGCTCCTTCCCAATCTAGGGGGACCAAACGCCTCCTGCCGGAGGCTCTATGCGGAGGTCGTGCGGTCCATGGCCCTTTACGGTTCACCGGTATCGGCGCGATCCTTGAGGCGGCGACCAGCCCGCCGGTTGATCGCGTCCCAAAGGGTCATGGCTGTCCGGCTCAATTGCGGATACCGCACGGTCTCCGCTGAGGCGGCGAGCCTCCTTGCCGGATTGCCGCCATGGGATCTGGAGGCCAAAGTCCTCGCCCACATATGGGAGTGGCGAGAGGAGGCAAAACGCCGGGACGTTGCTCCGCTGCCGCGAGAAATCACGGCACAGCGGACAGAGCTCCGGCGGGATCTCATAGCGGCATGGAGAGTGCGATTGTCGCAACCCAGCGCTGGACACGCCACAATTGCGGCGATAAGTCCCCTCTTTGAGGAGTGGCTAGAGAGGCGCCACGGCGCCCTCACCTTCCGCCTGACGCAGGTCCTCACCGGACACGGTTGTTTCGGGAGGTTCCTGTTCAGGATAAAGCGGGAGGAAACGCCAGGGTGTCACCACTGTGGGGATCACCCGGAGGACACGGTGGAGCATACGGTGGAGGTCTGCCCGGCTTGGGCGGGGCCCCGCCGTGTCCTCGTGGCGGCGATCGGCGGCGCCGACCTCTCGCGTCCGGCCCTCATACAGGCCATGGTACGGAGCGAGAGTGAATGGGAGGCCGTCACCTCCTTCTGCGAAGCAGTAATGCTCGCGAAGGAGGAGGCGGAGCGCGTGAGGGAGAGGCAATCGCTGCACCCTCGCGCGCCTAGCCGCCGCAGGAGACGCCCTGGACGGGAGTCAACAGCCGACTCCCGGCCACCGTAGGCGCGGGCTTGCGGGCGGCGAGCTATGGGCAGCTCGCCACCCGGTAAGGACCAGGCCCGGGTCGACGGCGCGTTGTGTTCCACGCGCGCCTCAAAGAGCTGTCAGCACGAACTGACGGGGTCCGCTAGGGCCGATGCCGCCGGGGCTGCGGGTTGTTCGAAAGAGATACCGTGGCCCCTGGCACAGGCAACTGAAGAAACACGGGTGGGTTTTAGTCAGTAAAAGTCTGACACTCCCTTCTGCTCCGCCCAGCACGGGAGGAGTCATTTGATGATTTCCAACCCAGAAAAAAAAAAAAAGGTAGGTAATATGAAGGGCTACATGAGACCTTCGAGGTACCGGGAGGAATTAAACAACGATTCGATTCGTTAACATTATTGACTGGACGACTTTACATATTCCCCACTAAATATCACTGACATAGTACTGACTTTTCCTAAAGAAAAATTCTAATAAAATATTTCGAATGGGAACCGCGCTAAATTATAGCCAGCCAGCACTAAATGAGGTTGACCACCTTTACAGGATCCTCTTTTTGGGCTCCACGAAAGTCGGATTGGTTTTTTACAACGCTCGCTCCTTGCGTGTTGGCAATTACAGACAATCAATAGTCTAGCATGCTTTTTTAGTATTTTCCTCCATAATTAAATCCTGCTATCAACATTTTCCTCGACCGTAAAGTCAGTGATGTCCAAGATTATCTTGCTTACTTTTCTCTAATAATTATTCATGTATAATTAATTAATTATCGTATGCCCATAATTATGTTCTGCTGAAATCCATCGGTTCGCTTTGTTCCAATCGATCACAGTAATACAGATAGGCGTATAATGCACGGGATTAATTAACAATACTAATTAATTAATTGAATTATTCATTGTAATATCTCACGCATGGCACCTCCATTACCATTGGAGTTGTAAATTATAATTAATTTGAATTTATCGTTTTTGTGGAGAAAAATAAATGGTGTGTGTTCAGCGAAAAGGTTGGTTGAGGGTTGTTGCCCCATTGTGTAATCTTCAGTGATGCGTAATGTGCTCCTGCCTATAATGCTCCCACTGCTGGGACACAGGCCTCCTCTCTTCGAGAGGGGCCGTAATCCACCACGCGGTCCAAGTGCGTGTTGGAAGATGTCACATATCTTCGAATTTTTGGTTCTAAGCCATGCCGGTTGCCTCACGATGTTTTTCTTTACCGTTTAAAAAAAACAAATGTTTACTAACAGCACCTTCCTGTCAGTAATTCTGCATCGTCATCTTTCTCCGGGTGCCATTCGTAGACCTGGCTGTCATTCGTAGATTTTTGACAGACGTAACGGGTAGCCAGAAGCTCGAAAAACTGACAACCAGTCTAACCAAGAAGTATCGTATTCCCCAGTAACTAGAGGTCAAATAGACACTCACTTCGAGTAAAATTTTGATATTACGGTTAAACCTATCCGAACATAGTTTTTTAATCCTGTTGATTCCGTATTTAAGTTGAATATATCACTTCACTGGCTCTCTACCACACCAAGTGTTATCATGACCTATCTATTAAATACAACATTTAGAAAAAGGCTATGTAGATGATAACATGGTCTCCTTCTGTGTACGAGAAGAGGACTTTGCTCACTGACTCACTACCTGATACAAACTGCCATTAGGGTGGTAATCGCGTTTCTCAAGCGGATTTTGCGCTCAATGTGCCTTTCTTGTATAAAGAAATTGTGCTTACGAAGACTGGGCTCATTTATTTCTTTACACTAGTTACTACTAGCTTACTACGATACGTATATACATAAAACATACACATGTAGGCACACACGACACATACACACGACACTTACAGTCATACACTTACACTTTACACCACAAACCTCACCTAATTCACACTAGAGAGAGGCTATACATTTTTATTTATCTTTTATATTTAATCTTTTCCATCGTTTGTTTCTTTGTTTTATAACTTTGTTTTCTTTTTGTACTCAATCGATAGCTACTTACCCAATGAAACTCCGTACTAGTTTTGTATAAATTGAGAAATGTATTAACAGAGGGAGTCCTGGCACCCATAACACAAGTTTAATCTTAGCTTGGGTGCCAGTGGAGTATCAGTGATTTATGCAAGTTTAATGTCATAGTATTAACTTATTGCCGCAAATTGTAAAATTGGAAATAAATTTATTATTATAGTTATAGCTAAAAATTGGCCAGTAAACTCTAGGTTAACAACCTGTCAATGTCTAGACGTATCTTGATACAATAGGCATGGTTCCGTTTTTCTTCGATTTTATTCGAGTTTTTTTCTCAATCGCCGTGTTTGTGTTAACAAGTTAAAATTATTAATTTACTTCGAGTTAAATTATAGTAAATCAATTAAGTAAATGAATACAATTATTTTCTTTTTTCAAGAAGGTAAATACTTGAAGGTTGATACTTAATTTAAATAAATAAACACAGTTGTCATTGAATGAAGAAATATGTGAGCATCACAATAAATTCATTCTACACATTTTTATGGTACTAGCTTTTACCTGCGGCTAGGAAATTATCCCATGGGACCTACTACCGAGATAAAAAGTCTTTTGGGCTTTTGTCCTAACTCAGGTCATGGTTTATCCGTGACAGACAGAGTTAAAGAATTATATTCAGATAAATAATTACATCATTCCAAGCTTCCGTATGAATAGATCCGTAATCAGATTAAAAATCAAATTAAAACGTGGAACTAATTAATATTTAAGTAGGTAGGACGCGCAATACAGATTTGCTAAAGACGCTAAGAGGTTACTCACTTCGCGTTCCGTTAGGATTCGCACTCCGGTACAATATGGACGTTGCGACTAACGCGAATATTGCAAATATTGTACTTATTTTTCAATCTATTTACTTACCTACTACAGGTAATGATTTTCTAATGATCTTTGGGTCCAGTCTGTTATATTACGCTTTTATCTAATTCTCTGAGAAAAAAATATCTAAAGTGGCAAAATAGTTTATACCAAGTGCCAATAGCCAATTATATATATTATATAGTGTCCAAAAAGTTTAAAAAATATCAATTGTAGATTACTAATGCCCGTTGCTAAGAATGCTTTGAAAGACAGAAGCAATTTATTCTGGAAAGGGTAAAAGTTTGTCATACGACCGAGCCTGATGTTGCCAAATCTGGTTATTAAAAAAATATATTGCTTTTCCATACGTTTTGACCGTGTAGGTATTACACTTTTCTATGAAACAGAAGATTTTTTTGATAATCTACGAAAAATTTCTACGCTATGGGGTCTAAACTCATGTGCTGAATCCATGGTTCCAGTTTGCGCATCGATGTCCCTGCCACCCTGTATAATAATAACGGTTTGCATCTGTTGTTGTCGTCTATTTGCACACGAGTCATAGTTAATTATTGCAAGGGACATTGCACACATTACACCTTCATCATTTAATCTATGGCCAGTATCAGACGTTTCACCTTGTACTGTAAATTAGCATATTAAACCAAGTTAACTAACACAGAAAACCGAGTTTATCTGTCAATTTCACTTAGCTAGGCTAAATGCGTTGTGGCATCAACCCATTAGTTACCTCTGTAGCGTCAGATCCAATTTTGCTGACAGTGAGCGGACCGTATTGGCTCTATAACAAAGAGTCACGGAAAATAGTGCTGTTCTACTTTATGCTGTCCGGGCCGAATAAATAAAAAATAAAATATAATAAATAAATAATAAAAACGTGAATTTTGATGACTGTTTTTTCTCTGTCTAAATCCAAAAAAAAGGCCAAAATCCTATCCTATCCTACTAATATCCTGCTAATATTATAAACGCGAAAGTTTGTGAGGATGGATGGATGTTTGTTACTCTTTCACGCAAAAATTACTAAACGGATTTTGATGAAATTTGACACACAGGTGGTTTATAACCAGGATTAACACATAGAATTATTTTATCCCGATATTCCCACGGGATCGAAACTTATGCCGGTGAAACCGCGAGGCGCTGCTAGTACAGCATAAATTACTAAAACGAATAAAACAATGATAACTCTGTCACTGTCATCTTCAAATGATGGACAGAAACGAAACGATGTTTTAAATTATAATTATTTCTTTCTGAACATAATATTTACATAATTTACAAGCTGTCAGACTTAAAACATGTACCATGAATAGAAAAAATAAGGGGAAAAAATCATAAGGCATCAAAAAATTCGTCCGCGTCCCTGTCAACAGGTAACTGCACAAAAGTCTGGCCAAAAAAAAAAACAGCGCTCTGGTCACGTGAAGACTCGACGCGTGTCTTAAATTGATTTAGAGTTAAACTCATTTAGTGATTTGTGGTGCAAAAGGGCCATTTTTTTTGTGTGGGAAATCAGCAAATAACTTCTCCGGGTTTGGGCGGAGCAGGAGAGCATGTCAGACTTTTACTGAGTAAAACCCTAAGAGCCAGAAGAAAATCCTAAGAAGGCCTAAGATATGCTTTTGCAGTCAAATTGGCCAAATATATAGTTTAACATTGTCGATAATTTTCTTAAAAACATGTTGTTTATTGATAAAGCTTGCTCCTATTTTTAACCCCCGACGCAAAAACGACGGGGTGTTATAAGTTTGACGTGTCTCTCTCTGTGTGTGTATGTGTGTGTGTGTGTGTATGTCTGTCTGTGGCATCGTAGCTCCCGAACGGATGAACCGATTTTAATTTTGTTTTTGTATTTTCTTTTGTTTAACATCTGACGGTGGTAATGTCGCCAACTGGCACTACATTTATGTTTTAGCTTTGCCGCTTTCAATGTTCTTCGGTCAATGTGTACGTTGTGAGATGTTTGTATAGAAAATCAGCAACGTGAGTTCCCTCAGATGTGTTCAGCGGGGTAATTGCATAAGAGTGCTTACATAAAGAAGCGGGTTGTCGGGTTGCCGCTTCTTTCTGCAGGCACCCTAACACACTAACAGTAGGTAACTTGGGTGTGAGTATGTATGTCTAGTGCTTTGTCATCTAAGCTGGTGCTAGAAAATTCGAGTGTAAGTTTGTTTGTTGACCAGCACCCTAATTGCGTAACACACGATCAATCGGAATCGGTTCCATTTTGACAGTTCAACAACATTCATTGCGTTATTTACGTTGTTGAACAGGCAGGTTTTTCGAACATGCGAAGCAATGGATTAGCAATATCCTTCAAAATGATTCAGACTGTGAAATAAATCCCCTAAATCATGCAACCCTGCTGTTCCTCTGACGTCACACGCATAAAACTTTTCGCATCCGATACATACTGTGAAGTACTATGGTCGCCTTTGACACAAAGAGGGTCAGGTACTGTGGAATGTGGTTCTACTCGATATAGCAGTAGTTTCTGGAAACTTCGTGTGGTGCTGTCTAAATTCTGAGGGTACTGTACCTACTCCATTGCTTTCAGTGGGTATCGAAAAACGATGGAGGGTTTTGAAGGACTGGTGTCCTGACACAGAGGAAGTTAGGTAAAAGTGTGGAATGTGGTGCTGTAGGCTGCACGTTGGTGGCCGCATGTCAGCTTAATTCTGAAGGGAGGTGCTAGAGTTATTTTTTTTTTTGTTGGTATTGAAAATCGATGGAGGGTTGTGAAGGACTGGTGTCCTGACACAAATGTGATAGAACTAGGTAAAAGTGTGGAATGTAGTTCTAGGTGCTCGCTGTGGAAAATTCGTGTGGTATGGAAAGACTACTACGTCTGTTTTGGTGAGTAAGAAGGTTGGTATCACCTCATTGCAGGGAGGTGCGTTGCGTTTCAGTTTGGAGCAGAAGTAAATTCCGAAAGTCTCTACATGAATGTAGAGTCCACTCGACATTTTAAACTGTGTTTCCCTTTCTAGCTCTCTTGTTTGAGTACGAAGTCCGTCTACTGCTTTACAAGGGGATATTCAGGTCGATATATAATGAAGAAAAAGCAAAAAAAAAACTCAACTACAACAGTACTAGCGGCCGTTGACCCGTAATCGACCGTAGGTACTTGAAATTATGATAAAAAATCTGTTTATGTCATTGGAAATACATATCACGTTTATGAAGTTTCGTCAGCTAATTTAATCTGACCCTGTACACTTGTCTGCAATATATTTTTCATTTCAATACAACAATACTGAAGACGAAGAAAGTCAACCGAAATTCTAAAACAATGAAAAGTAGGACTTCGTTTACAGCAATATTTCAATCAATTGTTCTTTTATTGAGGATTCAATGAGCAGATCATTATTTACACTTCTTTTGATGGCTCACAATATAATTGAATTAGCTGATGAAAGTGATGTGTTGCGGGCATTGTATTGAATGATCCAGTGAGCTAGTGACCTGAAAACAATGAGACTTACCTATTCATTTTATAATGAGAATGAAATATGACTGAAGCGACAGTACGATTAAGATTTGACTCGGAAATATAATGGATGGATGAGCTTGACTCCTTTTTAAAGGATTGGCCCACAATCGCAGTAGACAGGGAGAATTTTAAAGAGAGCAGTAAGACAACACAGGCTTATAATAAATACTGACCTATTACTGTCCCACTGCAGGGCAAATACCTCGTCTCATACAGAGAAGGCACGAGCATTGATCACCACGCTGGCTCGAGACGGGTCGGCGATTTCAAACTTATATTAACTGTAAGTTCAGAAGGCCCATTCTCGTAATTTAAAACGTTCAAAATCTAGTATCAGTCTCATCTTAGCGACAAACAAATGTCAAAAAAAATTCAAAATGTAGGGAAATAGAGGTATTTTTGACAGATTGAGACTGAGATTAGACTGTGAACGGTCTTAAAATTAGTAGAATTGCCCCTATGATCTCAGTCTCAATCTGTCAAAAAATACCTCTTATATCCCTACATTTTGTCAATTTTTTGACACAGATTTTGAACGTTTTAAATTACGAGAATTACCCCTCTGGTTTCCTCGCGATGTTTTTCCTTCACCGATGTTACTCGGCAATAGTTCAACTTAACTATGAAAGTGTTCCATACTAATATGGACCTTATTTGTAAAAGCGAATGAAACATTTTATGCTATACATAAAGTTCACAGTTGAATGCATTGGCAGCCTTGTACCAGCTACTGCTGAGTATTGGCCCCCTCCTTTGAGCCATGCTTTCCTGGTACCTGGTCTTACCCGGCACAGGTAGACTGATTTTGCACTTTGAAATGACTACTTCGAACATTTATTTATCCCCCCTCTAATTATTATACCGTGGTTTAACAATAGTTTTTGATAAGCTAATTTATTTAAATATTTATGTAGGTACGCACATATGTACATATAAACATACAGAAAATTACGTAGAAGCTCAATGGCGCCGATTCCCTTGTTCACAAACTAAACTAAATTTAAGTTCAGTGCATCTTTTTCTTTCTATTTCATTAAGAAAAGGACAGAAGATAAATATTAGTTTAGTCCTGTTAAATTAAGATACTCCATAGACAGTTTAGACGTCATTAAAAACATGGCTACTAAAAATACGTCAATTTAAGTCAGGCGCTGACTAATTTGACAGGACTACACTAATATTTATCTTGTGTCCTTTTCTTAATGAAATAGAAAGAAAAAGATGCACTGAACTTAAATTTAGTTTAGTTTGTGAGCAAGGGAATCGGCGCCAGTGTCTAAGAAACACATCATACTAAAAACCAATGCGTACGGTATGACCAAGTTTTGTAATTGATGAGTTGGTTAATATGCAACCCTGTGGTTACATAACCTTTCTTTCCTATACGTTAAATTACTCTAAAGGTAAAGTGAGAGTTGGAAACACTTGAAATTAGATTCTTACTTTCCTTTCTGTGATTCTAAATAAGGTAGTCACCTGATACGGTCAGTGTTAACGACTGGAGCGAAACGAACGGATAAGCTGTTTGTTTTAAAAATAACTAGCAAAAACTTCAATCGAATGAACTCTAGAAAGAAAACGTATGACTCTCTAACTAATAATGAAATGGTGAATGGCAAATAGATACGGTCAATGAACTGCAATCAAAGAAAGAAAAACAATAAATAATTAAGTGATCTACAGAATGGGTGCTAAATCGACGCCCAACCTGTTACTATGAATTCTGTATATGATTCTGAACACTCAGCATTGAATTTTTTCGTCAGTTATTTAAAAAAAAAATGGTGTTCCATAAATTTGGATCGCGTAGGTATTGCACTTTTCTATGAAAGAGAAGCTTTTATTTTTGATAACTGACTAAATATTGACACATATAAAAAATAATAATATATTATATATAAATAAATGTACATAATAAAGATGCAGATGATGAGTTTGCGTCGATATACCTGCCACCATAGATTGCACTTTCATCATAATTATAAATGGCGACTCGCTCCTGCTTCTCACGGCTGCAGTCGACATGACAGACATGACGATATCAGTGCAATATTTAAGTTAAATATTTATAGCAAAAAACCGGCCAAGCGCGAGTCGGACTCGCGCACGAAGGGGTACCAGTTTCAATAAAAATCACGTGTGTCCCTTAAACATTTATTTTATTTTAATTTAATTATTTATTTTTAAAATGAATATACAACTAAATATTCTGTTAATATTTCAAGAGTCTACCTGTGGCCGTTATCAATATCGAGCAAAAAGCGGCAAAAAAAATCACGTTTGTTGTACGGGAGCCCCACTTAAATCTATATTTTATTCTGTTTTTAGTATTTTTTGTTACAGCTGCAACAGAAATACATCATCTGTGAACATTTCAACTGTCTAGCTATCACGGTTCATGAGATACAGCCTGGTGACAGACAGTGGAGTCTTAGTAATAGGGTCCTGTTTTTACCCTTTGGGTATGGAACCCTAAAAAGTATTATAATATGCTTGATTTGTACTACAAAGCGGTTGCCTGAGATAACATGTATTGTTCCCAACATCCTATCGCTTTTTTCCCATACAGATATTGAAAAGTAAAAAACGAGATAACTGTAGTTTTGATCATTCTGCCTAAATCGCAAAAAAACTGTTGGTAGGCCAAATTTTTACTTACGTTTGTACATTTTAATGATGTTGAAAACCGCATCAAAATTCATTGTGTAGTTTAAGCCGTGTCTCCATCGCGTGTTTTTTCGAAACATTAGACAAAAAACCTTAGAAATTCACATTTGTTTTCATACACAAGCTGTCTCCTGCGTATTAAAATATTTTCAGATTAGTGTCAACTATTCACAAGACAATATAACCTCAAAACCTGTGTCAGTTGGAATTAGCTTTCAAAATGCTAAATGCTAGATGTGTGCGTGCGGTGCACGAGGCGGTTGAAAATGTAACATATCCTACCCCACGCGCGGGGAATGTTTTCCATGAAACTCGGAAAACAAAAACATCGTGTTTGCATACACAAATTTGAATGGCCACGCCTCTTTGTTTTGAAAGAAACACGCGCAGGAGACACTGCTTTAAAAGAACAAAGCTAAAGTACACACACAACCATGACAAGTGACTTTATTTTATGTAATTAATTGTTCCTTATAAAACTACAAACTTCCTTCCCCAATAAAGTCTTGTTCTAAACTACTTTACAGTTTCCTTAATCTAATTTGTCGTCCACACTTTGTTAAAAAGAAAGAAAGAAAACCGTGGGAAATTGCTCTAAGCCAACCTTGCCTGAACCAGTGACCTTAATGACTAAAGCCTGCAAACTTTTAAACATCAATTAGGTTTTCTTGTGTAAGTACACTCATTAAAAACGATTCAGAATTATCCAAAACAGATATTCTCTAAAATATTGTTTAATTAAATCTGTTACAGCCAAAATGGTTGAGATTAAATAAATTAACGTAACATCATGCCTTTATTCCTCGAAGGATAAGGCAGAGGAGCGAGCATCTATAGTCACCACTGCTCTCAAAAAAACGGCGAGGGAAACATTGTGAGGAAACTGTCCTAGAACCACAAGACATGTGACTCCTACCAGCCCACACTGGGCCCGTGTGGTAGATCACAGCCTACTCCCTCTCACGGAGAGGAGACCTGTGTCTCAGCAGTGGAAACAATGTGGGCTGATTCTGCTATATCAGATAAATCTACATCTGTATTCAGAGACGTCATGAATACACTACACTATATAGTAGAAGTAAATCATGGCGTATTGATATAACAAACAGATTCTGATTGTACCGAACTAATATAATAGACAGACTAATTCGACATGCATACACAGATAGAAATCATGCCAATACACCAATCAAGACATGTGACATCTACCAACCCGCACTGGGCCCGCGTGGTGGATGACGGCAGACTCCCTCTCGACGAGAGGAGGCCTGTGTTCCAGCAGTGGAAACATTACTTACAGGCTGATCATGCTAATGCTTATGCTTTGAATTTATAGTACAACCAAAAGAACCATATGTAATAGGGGCGAGCCTATTGTCATCAACCAGGTGCAGGTTCAGACTCTGTGCTGCAACTGAGAAATTCTTGATGCAAAAATCCAATTACACTTTGCCTGACCCAGGTATCGAACCCAGGACCTCATAGCAGTACCGCTTGCCAACGTCTAGTGTTGGCGACAAGTACAACGAGGCAGTCTTCATATTAAATCTTTCACTTATTTGTTATCCACTCAAAAGATTATTCAATTTCATTATACAGACGTAACACGTAACAAACAGATCAATAAAGTAATAATTCAAAGATTTCGTCAACTCAATAAACGTAATTGCACCTTCATTCATTTCATTCATTCCATTCAATCTGACAGCTGTCATTATTCATTGAATGTTGGAATGGATTGGTTTTGTGAAATACATAAAATTGGCATTGCGCTGTGTGAAATAAATGATTTTATGTAAAAAATCTAGACTGAAATTATTGCGGACTTATTCGTGACTGGTTTAGTGAGTTAGATTAATGGCGGTATGGTCTAGAAGTGCTTTGTATGAAATATTTGTGTAATATTCTGTTCGGGGTTACACAATCGAAATGGCAAAGAAAAAATTGACAGATATTATTATGATTATATTTACAAACTGACCATGACCATGTTTCCTGGATAAAAAGCGCATTTTACTTTACCATTTACCTGTAATTAGCCTTTCTATATTATTTAGGTAGTTAAGCCATACTAACGTAGTGGACTGAGAGAGTTTTGCATTCGTTCCGATGTTTTTTTTAAACGTTGCCCCACACTAGGAATTTCTCCTGTATCGTGGGTGCGTTTACAAACATTTAAACTCACATACACAAACAGCCAGACCCGGAACAACTACTTGTAGATCATACAAATATTTGTTCCGTGCGGGAATCGAACCCGCGACACGCAGCGCAGCAGTCAATCGCTTAACCACTGCGCCAACCGTGGCGTCGTAATATTGTTTGCTCTCTTCGTTGAACCATGGCCTACATACATAAGTTTTGTTAGTCCTAAAAACAACACTTCTGAAAGTGGTCTATGGTTTGCATAACATACACATCAGCCTATAATATTCCCACTGCTGGGACACAGGCCTCCTCTCTTCGAGAGGGAGTGGACTAATAATCTGCCACGCAAGCCCGGTGTGGGTTTACATAGATGTCACATGTCTTCGAAGTTTTGGTTCTAGGACATGCCGGTTTCCTCACGATGTTTTCTTTCACCGTTTTGAGAGCAATGGTGATAAAAGTATTTGCATAAAGTAAAGCGCCTGTCTGGGTTCAAACCCACGACCTACAACTCGTAAGTCAAGGCCATTACCACTGGGCCACCACTACTCTCACTCTCACTGCTCTATGGTTTGGACAGCATTAATTGGCCCCATTAATTAACCTCATTTTCTAAGGTTTTTTAGTGCGTGAAGGGTACTTAATGAGTTGCAATAGCTGAAAAAACCCGAACATAGTATACCTAAGGTAAATAATATTTTTAAACTAGTATTTTTTTTTTTATACATAACGTTGCCCCACACTAGGAATTACTCCTGTATCGTGGGTGCATTTACAAACATTTAAACTCAAATACACAAACAGCCAGACCCGGAACAACTACCTGTAGGCAATAGAAATATTTGTTCCGTGCGGGAATCGAACCCACGACACGCAGCGCACCAGTCGATCGCTCAGCTACTGCGCCCACCGTGTCGTCAAATAATGGTGTACGATATTACTTAGCAAACAACATAGACCTTTCTTTCTCGTTACGGTTTCAACATTCAACCCACATTTGCGATACATTTTCACGGATACCGAACATTTTAATAAATATAGGTTGTTTCACATTGAATCATTATTAACGTTATTCGCGTGTCGTACGCACATAAACTGTATTTATCGTTACATAAAACGAGTTCCAATTCCGATATCGATTCATTTGTATCGAGAATTCGGGTCCTGTTAATCGTTACGATATATTTTTTACCTTTAAATTATAGTTATGCCATGTAAGTAAATAATTCTTATTACTTTTTGAGATTGACAATAAATACTTTGATTTGGTAGTCGTAGCTACCCAGATTAATTAATATGTACTGTTTTTATAGTGAATTGTTACGTCGGTGCAGTGGCCGCATCCGCAACTGCTGAGCACGGTATCCTGGGTAATAGGGGTTCGATCTCCAGGTCGAGCATAATGTAACTTTATGGGTTTTACATTACTTTTATCAGTGGCTAACTGGAGTTTGGATAGTGTTCGGTTGATGACAATGAGCTCGTCCTAGCCCCTATTACATGAGACTTAAACCTACATTTGAAAATACGGGTGTACCTACTACATCACTGCCTATCCAGTCCAGCGCCCTAATTGTATAACACACGATCAATCGGAATCTGAATAATTTTGAAGCAAATTGCTAATCCATTGCTTCATAAGTTCGAAAAATTTGTCTGCTCAACACGTAAATAAAGCAATGAATGTTGTTGAACTGTCAAAATGAAACCGATTCCGATTGATCGTGTGTTACACAATTAGGGTGCTGGTATACAGACGTGATGTTATGTAAAGTACCATACTTGACAGTTTTCTTTCCTATCAGCGTTGAATGCCGTAATAATCATTATTATACTCGCTGTGCAAATCTCTTGCCGCATTAGCGCGCAGGTGCAGCAAACGCACGCCTCATTAGTCGGTTCGCACGAATTTACTCGCCCGAAACGGGTGAATTGACACTTTCAAATAATATTATTTTTCTATAGGCGACTAGCACGAAGTTATTTTATTTGTGGGCGAGTCGACAACTCCAGAAATGTATGTATTAAGCAATTGGCACATTTTAAATTTTATGCATTGAAGTTAAGAAAAAAATATACGCTTATATAATGTTTATCTTTTATCACTTCTGTGCGGTAGTGTCCTTTTTTCTATACTTTATTGCATAGAAAGAAAGAAAGAAAATACATTTATTTAGCATAGACTAAAAGACACATTACACCAGATACATACATTACATAAAAAAAAAACAAAAATCCAATAATAAGTGTCATCATCATCATCATCATCACATAGGCCTCCCCCAAGGACCTCCATTACGAATAAAAACTGTAGTCATAGAAAAAAATATACTATACAAAAGTGACGGTTCGCCCGTTTCGGGCGGACAAATTCGTGCGAATCGACTGATAAGCTAAACGCACTTGCCTTAACGTAACTAACGGTACAAATATTTTATCGGTAAGTAACCTCAGCTCTTCGATACAAAGTATGTTAATGCAACCAACTGTAAATTGTTATTGCGTTTCGAAATTAAATGTGTACGGGTAATATTTATTATTGATTTCGTAACTGTTTTGCTAATTTTTAGTGTCATATCGGATTTTATTGATATTGTTAACGTCGTCATGAATTATTTCGTTACTGAACCCGCGGGGTAATTGCGTAAAAGGGCAGACACTCATAACACCGCAATTTACAAGGATTCTAACATTAATTGTAACATCTGATTTGTAATACCTACATTATTTGCAAATACATACAAAAATACAAAAAGTTTTATTGACAAAAATAAAAGCTGATGACAGAAAAAAATCTATTCTGTGCCTTTCATTTTGACAGTTTAGCCATGTTCATTGGAGAGGCCCGTGGCTAAATAATAACAGCCGCACAGGTCAATCGATCAGGTTAAGCTAAGCTTGCCGCGGTTGGTCTGTGGATGGGTGATCATCTTTACATATGCATATCTTATATCTATTTATCTATCTTCCATATCTTTATACCCTTCCGTGCCTCGGAAAGCACGTTAAGCCGTTGGTCCGGCTGTGAATCGTGGATCTTTGACAATCGTTACGTGTAATCAGAAGCTCGAAAGTCTGACAACCAGTCTTACCAAGGGGTATCGTATTACCCAGTAACTGGGTTGTGGAGGTCAGATAGGCACTCGCTCCACGTAAAATACTGGTAAGCAGCTGCATCCGGTTAGACTGGAAGCCGACCCCAACATAGTTGGGAAAAGGCTAGGTAGATGATGAACTGCTGCAGTCGTTACGTTATAGTGAAAGATTAAAATATTTTATCATTTATCGTGTCGGTTACAAAACATTGATGCAATTTTCGTCGAGGTGAATGACACTGTTATACTAACCGATTTATCTAGGATGAATTGGAAATAATCGTTATAATGATAAGATATTGATGTAATACCCTCAATAATGGAGTCACTGGAGTTTTAAACTAACTGTTTTCCTCTTGAGTAATTTATATTCTTGTCTAAAAATATTGAGGCAGGATAGACATTGTGTTTTCAACGGTGTTTTTACCTTATTTCGACCGAACTAGAGATATGGTGATAAATTAAAAAGTATGTAAAGAATATGGAGTCTATACATACTTTTGCTTGTGCTCATAACTCAATAGTTATGGAGTGACGTTCGATTGTAACTTCAAAAATAGTATGATTTTATTTGTCAGAAATCTTTTTTTATGAATCTTCATAATGATTTATTTTCCTCAAGGATGACATCCATATGTTGGTTACTCTTTAACGTAAAAACCATTGAACGGATTTGGATAAAGTTTGGCACACAGATTTTATAACCAGGATTAACACATAGGACACTTTTTATCCTGATAATCCCACGTGATCGAAACTTATGCGGGTGAAACCGCGGGACGCAGCTAGTCCCTATTAAACAAACTACATAATAATTAGATAACTAGGTTCAATTTTATATCGATCATTCATTCGCCGAATTCAAAGACATACAAACATTTCGATCAAAATATCTTGTACAGACCCCAGCCAGCACATCAAGCTACTACAATCTGTCAATTTTATTTAATATATTTTCAACTTTATCGCTAAAGAATTAGGTTCAGGGTTGATTGGGAAAATTTGACAGTTTCGGGTAGCTTGATGTGCTGGCGTCTGTAAATACTTTAGATAAAATCATAATCATATCATATAATCATAATCATTTTTTATTTGTGTAACATAGGTAGTGAATACAGTTCTTATATTAAAGTTCATAGGTCGCCATGTTATGCCAAGAGGCGTACAAATATGGTTGCATGCTAAATAAAGACAATATGGTATAATTTCTACAGTCAATGCATAAATAAATAATCATGAACTAAAATTAGTCACAATATTCAATTAAAATTTGTTTCTGCAGTCAAATAAATAAATAAGTCTACATTAATTTATCATTCAGAAATTCATCAATCGTATAATAACATTTTTCAATGAATAATAGTTTTAATTTTTTTTTTAATTGTGTAAGTAACATTCAAATTTTTTATGACATCTGGTAATTTATTGTAAATGCGCGGTGCCATACCTAAATCTATATATAAAAATATATACCTAAATCTAAATCTATTGTATCATTTGTATCTGGCACGTACAAAAAAGAGTTGCCATACCTACATCTTTTTTTCCATAAAACTACGTCTAGCTAGTATATAACTACCTACTTTTATACCTAGTGGTATAATGTTAGGCGATATATATTTCTTATACAATTTAGTTTAACAATAGCGTTTCTAAGTCCGACTGGCCTTGACAAATCGTGTTATTAAGTATGATCGGTTTGATATGGTAATAATAGCAGTGACGAAATGAAATGACTGCCAGACCGTTTAACTTGGTGGGGAAATAGTTTATGAATGAAAGAATGTATGAATGAATGAGTGAGTAAGTGAAAGCACAAATGAGTGAAATAGGTCATGAATGAAAGCATGAATGATTTAACTAATATGATAACTTTTTTTAGAACACTGCAATCCTTTTTTGGGCAGTCACGTATAACAAAATCGCCAGACGGTTTAACGTGGTTAGGTAATGGTTTATGAATGAGAGAATTATTGAATGTAAACATGACTGAGTGAATTGTTGAACTACTAAGGTAGGTAGATTCTTTTGAAACAGTGCAATCCTTTTTTGCGTAGTCGTGTTAAATATGAAATCGATGTTGTTGTATGATTGCCGAAGCTCTGATTCTGACTCCGATCTGCCACAATTTATAAGTCCGAGTGCAAACAACAATTTTCATTTGACCCTAATGATGTTACCACATTTTTGAACGTTTTTGCACTTCTTTCGACATGCGGATGTGTACACACGACGATATATCTAGCCAGTTTTAGCTGACCTCGCATAGTATAGGCTGTTCGTACAATGAGAAGTCGGCTTATACTAAAACAGGCGCTACGAAAAAAAAATGAAAAAAAAAATACTTTGCTTTGAACAAATAGCTAAATAATCATACAGTTCAGTTAATATTTACCGACGACATTGTAAGTTCAATGACACCTGATTCTTAAATAAATATAGTTATTTAGTTCAGAGCCAACAAAAAACCAGTAACCTCACAAATCGTGACCATACCTGCGATGGTATCTATTGTAATGACAATCATCTCATTTGTAATGTGTTACAAGATGGCCGCCATGGAAATAAAGTATCTACCTACTTTGAAAATATTCGGGAAGTGTTGAGACCTTGGTGTCTTTGTATTGACTAAATGTATCTAAAGTTGAACGAATTATTTGATATACAGGCAGCTAACTGGCAGCTACCGACTTTTAAACAATTTTGTGGATGTGCTCTACAAACAATGGGGCACTTAATATCGTGTCCAGCGTGTCTGTTTCCTGCTCGTTACAGGAAATTATGGACGCTCGCTACTAAAGGGCTGACTATTTAAATTGCCACTATACGCTAAGAAGAGGAACAGTTTTGGAGTGTGCCGAGTAGTCAATTCTTTTTCGTTTCTATTAAGTATGTCATAAGCTTCAAAAGTTATTACGTACACAATAGAAACCTTACATCCAAATGAATGAGGTGCAACCAGTTTGAATGGAAGCCGACCCCAGCAAAGTTGGGTAAAGCTTAGGCAGATAATGATGAGAAATTAATATTGCCAGTGTACCTAGTGGTTTTTTTTTTTTTGCTTGCTTGTATACCCAATAGCTTGTTCCACTGTACCTGTGTAAGTAATTAATGTAAGTTGCTGAGATTAACATGCTCAGTCATGCTACGAATTGCTGAGCAATCATAAAAAGTTGGGATATTGCACAGATTATGTGTGTTTAACAAATAATAATAATCTGATTGTAGTACGTATACATGGTTATAGTCAGGGTCTAACAGAATATGTAAGGTAGTCTACAGGGGTAGCGGGATCGTCCGAAAGGGTTACCGCTGCCCTGGTACATAAAGGGATAGGGAAGGAACACGGGTGGGTTTTAGTCAGTAAGAGTCTGACACTCCCTTCTGCTCCACCCAGAGCGGGAGGGGTCATGTGATGAGTTCCCATACTCAAAAAAAAAAAAAAAGGTAGTCTACAGTGTATTTAATTAAGTTACAATTTTCCATTGAATAATTTAAGATACCAAAGTTAAAGTTAATAGATTAAGAACATTAGAACATTTAGAGACAGATGTGGCTACAAAGGGGGTGACTACCGAGATGACGACTAATAGAGAAGTATGGAAGAAAAAGACATGTTGTGCTGACCCCAAATAAATTGGGCAAGGGAATGGGCAGGAGAATGTTGATAATGAAACTGTCACTCTTAGAGGGTCTGATTATTGGAATGAAACATACGTACTTACCGATCTACTAGCAAGCGCGATGTTTGCTTATTAATAATTAAAAACTAGAAACTTTAAAAGTATAAGCGTCTCTCCTTTTTGGGCTTAGGCCGCAGTAGAGTAAAAAGAGGTGTTAATGTTTTTTCGAACAATATTCTTAAATTTTAATTTTTTTAATTTTTTTTGTTCTCTATACTTTAGTTGTTATGTCAAAACATCGAATCAATTATGGACCCTGTCGGGCACAGCGAAGTTAGTTTTTAATAGGAGAGTGGATGAAGGCGTTTTTTGTTAAGAAAAAAAAAAAAAATTAAAATAGTATCATTAAAATAGTATCACTTGCTGTTATGGTATTTATATTTTATATATATAAGTATTTATATATTTGGTTTAAAGTTATATTTTTATATCATATATTGCACGATTTACATTATTCTTTATTTATTATTTCATTATTAATATAGACTATAAATTATAATAAAACTAAATATTTACAATTTTATTGAATCTTGTATAATGTTATTATTATTAATTGTGCACTGCTTAGCACATTTTATGTGTTGTAAGGTTGTAACTGTAATTCTATGTGTTTTATCACTGAGACCAGTGATGGCCCATTGGTAAGGCCGACTTACGGGTTCGTGGGTTCAATCGAACCCAGGGTGGCACTTAACTTTGTTTTGTGCAAGAAACAAACATTTGAAGACATGTGACATCCACCAACCCGCTCGCGTTGCTCGCGTGGTGGATTATGGCCCACTTCCTCTCACATAACCCAGGCCTGTGGGTTCCCAACAGTGGGGACATTATAAGCTGATAATGATGTGTTGTAGAAGAAAAGTTGTTGTTTTCAAGGAAATGAATCTCGTCAAGTCATGTGAAACTACATGGGGTTCCCATAATTCTTATCTACAACAATTTTCATAGCATAGTAAATAGTTATTTTCAGGCAATTATATCACACTAGCTGCGCCCCGCGGTTTCACCCACATAAGTTTCGATCCCGTGGGAGTATCGGGATGAAAAGTATATGTTAATCCTGATTATAAACTATCTGTGTGCCAAATTTTATCCAAATCCGTTCAGTAGTTTTGGCGTGAAAGAGTAACAAACATCCATCCATCCATCCATCCATCCATCCATACAAACTTTCTCGTTTATAATATTAGTAGGATTACTATCTTCTGCCCGCGACTTCGTCCGCATAAAATTTCTTATTCCCCTGACCGACCCTGTCGCATCGCATCGCCTGCCCGCGTTATTAGTTTGTTTTCGCGTTTTTTCTTACTTCTTTTTCTTTTTGCTCGGCTTCTAAGAGTCCTAGCATGATATTAAATAGCCTATAGCCTTCCTCAATAATTGGCCTATCAAATGCAAATAGAACTTTTCATATCCAACGGGCAGTTCCAGAGATAAGCGCGTTCAAACAAGCAAACAAACTCTTTTAGCTTTATTATTTGTATATATATGTACACACGGCTACACATTAAGCTATACATAACCAGTATAAGCTGACTTCTGATTTACAAAAGACTTGCTACAATGCGAGGTCAGCTAAAACTGGAAATGTATAGCTTGATGTGTAGCCGTGTGTACGAGTAGATTGTAAAACAATATCTTTCAAGGAAATGAATATTGTCAAGTCATGTGACACTACATGGGGGTTTCCATAATTCTCATCTACAACAATTTTCATAACTACCACAACGCTTTGCAGTCGCACTCGTATTAGTGAACATAGTAAGTTGTTATTTTCAGGCCATTATATCACATTACAAAGCAAACTACACTATTACTTGCAAACATTATTAATGTCATTCTTCACGCTTGGAGTTTCAGCATAACCATTATACGCGTAAATGTGTTGGATGGTTAATATCATTTGATCACGTTTCTTTCCATGCTGACCGTAGTCACAGCAAACTGTGAAATTCGAATGAAAAATAAAACGAAATTTTCGAAATATCAAAATGATATTTCCGAAATATTTAAAAGAATTTTTCGAAATATTAAAATGAATTTTCCGAAATATTAAAATGAATTTTCCGAAATATTAAAATGAATTTTTCGAAATATTTGTACTTGGCCGAATAGCCAAGCGTAGTTTGCGATGCCTTCAAACTAGATAGACCAACAGCCTCAAAAAGGTGGCTGCAACAGACTGGATGCGAAAGACTGATTGATAGACATTGTTATTACTTATGGCATAATATACGGATAGCCAATTTGAATGGCAACTAAGACCTTCGAATCATGGAAAGGTTAATATTAATGATGACAGTCAACATGTCATATCGATCATCATTAAATGAACACAATATAGCAAATAAATTTCATTCTTCACGCTCGGAGTTTCAGCAAAAACATTATAAAATGAGTTAAATATCATTAGATCACGTTGCTTTACATGCGGATAGTACTTAAACAAACTGTAGGTCTTCCATCAAGGATAGATCTTAAATGGAGACTGTGAATAGGCCAGTGTAGTCTCCCAGCTAGGTAGATTATCATAAAAAGGAGGTTGGGACTGACCGAATGCTAGGGAACCCGGTATTGTAGCTCAACTTGGGGTAGGCTCAGCTATGTACAGATGCCAGCACATCAGGCTACTACAATCTGACTTTCTTTAGTAGATTTTCAACTTTATCGCTAAAGCATTAGGCTAAAGGTTGATTGGGAAAATTTAATAGTTTCGGGTAGCTTGATGCCCTGGCGTCTATACTGTGTGCAGTTGTCCAGCAGTGTACAGTGCAGTATGCTGTGAGTGTAGTGTGTCTGTACCGAGACAGGCCGAGTTGATTGATTAAATTGATGTAATTCCCAGATGCACCTACAAACTGAGACGTTTGAAATATGTAAAGGTCATGACTAGTCAGCATATCATATCTATCATTAAGCAATGAACCGAGTTAGTATAGGTAGTAAATTCCATTCTTCACGCTCGGAATTTCAGCAAAAACATTATAAAATGAGTTAAATTGTTGGATATCATTGGATCACGTTGCTTCCCATGTGGACTGTAAGTACATAAGTATTTCGTTCGTTGTGTAACGTCGTATATTTACTTTGCGCTATGATGTCACTGCGGCACGATTATACTAATCGATGTTTACTACACGATCTAATGTATTGTTTCATGTACTTTTAAAATATTTAAAACTAGCTGACCCGACAAACGTTCTCCTGTTCAAATTTCAATAATTTATACAAAATTCCCTCCCATAGAAAATGCACTTTTAGTTTTTCCGAATTTTACCGGGAACTTAAAAAAAAAATTCGGCAAGAACATTAAAAAAAAATTGCCAAATCGGTCCAGCCGTTCTGAAGTGATGCGCTTACCAACGAACTGGGCCTTTTTGGTGTAGCAGTGAGACACACATTCCTACTAATTTCTTACACCACACTCTTCACTTTTCATTTGATTTTTATTTGTTTTTATCTGAAGTGTGTGCCTTTAAGTTTGTGCTAAATAAATGTATTTTCTTCTTCTTTTCTTTCTTTCTGCATTTCAATTTTATTTTATAGATCGTTTTTGAGATGATAAAACACGACTAAGTAGTTTACCTGATCTCTACCAACCTAATCTTGTAACGTTAACGTGTAACTCTGTTTCGAAAAGAGCTCAAAGAGAAAATACAATTAAAATGTGAGAACCATATAACTACGCTCAGATTTTATTCACAAGATAGAAGGCTTTTCATCTACTATCAGATTAAAAGTACGTGTGTGATCACCAATCCGTATCCATAAAATAATAAACCATATAGATTTGATAAAAGCATTCTCTTCGTTTCGAAACAAAACCTTTAAATTGCTTTTAAACCATAAATACAATTTGAACAAAACAGAATTGCTAAAAGCGGGCACTTTAATTTTATTTTGCCGTAACACGAGTGAGATTGTGTATGAAAATAATAACTAAACGCATTTCCCGGCAACACGAACCGTGTATTTTCAGCAATAAAACTAGCATTATTTTGATGTTTCCCAAACATTAGGTTAAAATATCACAGGCTGAACTACACGCTGAGCTGAGCTACACATTTCTCCTGTGTGAAAACTAATTATCTTACCACTTATGTTTTACATACTATTAGATAAATTTAGGGGCCCGTGGGTAAGTAATAACAGCCGCACGAGTCAATTGATCAGGCTAAGCTACGCTTGCCGCGGTTGATTCGGTGGATGGGGTCACCCATCCACGGGAGACGTCTCCGTGCCTCGGAAAGCACTTTAAGTTGTTGTGCCATTTGTGGATCTTTGACAGTCGATACGGGTTGTCAGAAGCCCGAAAGTCTGACAACCAGTCTTACCAAGGTGTATCGTATAACCCGGTAACTGGGTTATGGAGGTCAGATAGGCAGTCGCTCCATGTAAAATACTGGTATTCAGCTGCATCTGGTTAGACTGGAAGTCGACCCCAACATATTTGGGAATTAGCTAAGCAGATGATGATATTCGTACTATTAGATAATTTTTGGAAAGTGTTTAGTTTTAGTAGTACAGATAGTAGATAGAGTAGTAGAGATACAATTACTAGGATGTTGCTGATTCATTGCAAATATGAGAGGCGAAATTGATCTGAAGGCCAATTCCCTTGGGAATCAACAAATGTTTTAAATAAGGCTAAAATAATAATAGTAGTCTAGTTCCTTCATAACTAATGGTTGATTTAAAAAACTTTAATTTTTTATAACTTTTTCATACTGATTGTCGCTGAGAAGAAAGTGCGACAGTCAATGTCAAAAAGTTATTAATAATTATAAGTATTTTTGACAGATTCAGACGTTGTTTTTTTTATTTTTTCTGTTACGGGTATTGCCCCAATGTTGGGCAAAGTCCTCCCCTATATTCTTGCACCTTTCTTTGAGATGTGCCTTCTCCGTCCAATCGGTTAGGAACGAGTCCAAATCGTCAGAGATGTAACAAAAAAAAACAACTATTTAACTTCTCTGATAAGTAAATTGCTAGTACATACATGTTTAAACAAAAAGGATTTGCGCTTTGTAATCAAACGGTAATAATGATTATACCAGCCTGTTGTCCAGTGGGATAGTAACAGTCTTGCATGGTATGAAAAATGGTCTCTTAAGGGTCGACCTTAGTCACCACACCATGACCTGACCATACACCACGCACATTGCTTGTTTGGTGATGGTGATCGTTGGGGACCAATATGCCAACTTTTCTCAATGTGTTTTTCTCTACTTTACTCTACTTCTTCTTCTCTACTTTACTGGCGTAATCGACCTAACATTTATACATCGTCTATATCGTATCCTGCAAATAAGTTTTGAATTCTTTAAAGTTTTTTCGTACGAAAACTTTCAGACGACAATTTTGACTTTTTTTAAATGAGCCCTAAGTCTGAGATGGTCAATGAGTCTTTATTTAAACTTTTCGCACAAAAAAATTCTCACTCTTATTCTCTACCAGTCAACCAAGGGTGATGAAAAGATTAGATGGTAGATGCTTTGGTTGAGCGGAACAATGATAAAAAAAAAACCATTTAAATAGGTTACAAACCTTCTTTCCTTATTTTTTTCCTAAATAGAATAAAAACAGGTAATTTGTGATGTTCTTTACAATCGTGTAAAAGGTGGAGATGAAAATACAACAATAAATTAAACTACATATATCTAATGCACGAGACGGCACGGCA
The DNA here is from genome assembly GCA_947507525.1 of Apamea epomidion. Taxonomy (NCBI): domain Eukaryota; kingdom Metazoa; phylum Arthropoda; class Insecta; order Lepidoptera; family Noctuidae; genus Apamea; species Apamea epomidion. The sequence goes on along the minus strand of OX382238.1, from coordinate 5,442,612 downwards.
CGACGAAACGGTTGGCGCAGTCGCTGAGCGATCGACTGCTGCGCTGCGTGTCGTGGGTTGGATTCCCGCATGGAACAAATATTTGTATGGCCTACAGTTAGTTGTTCCGGGTCTGGCTGTTTGTGTATGTGTGTTTAAATGTTTGTAAACGGACCCACGATACAGGAGTAATTCCTAGTATGGGGCAAGGTTTTTTTTTTAAAAGAAAGAAGAAAAAATGCCCTACCCAGCCTGCATACGAAAATTCAATCAAATAATATATCCAATAGTTTATCACTATAACTAGTCAAAGATTGAGAAACCCGTAGTAGGTCCATTTCAAGTAGGTATTTAGATTATTTGGAAAATTAACTTTTTTATTTTGATGTTAAGATTTATTTGATAGTTCCAAAATACTCTCATTCATTATTATTTCTAGTGTTTTCAATTATTGTTGTATTGTTGTCTCCACATTGTATAAATCGTAATATTCAATTGGAAACGAAGTATTCAGGTGCGTCTTTATCATCGTCTTAATAAAAATTCCTAAAGCTCTTTTACTAATGATGTCGGTTACATTCCTTAGATAGGAGGTACTGACAAGGAATGCCGAAGGTGCTTGCCCTTGTGGTGTACCCTTTGGTTAAAAAGGTCTTATAAGGGACCCAGTTTGGTTAGTTTTTGATGAAGTTGAGATCTTAACATTGACCCAGTTTTAGGAATTAGGTATGGGATGAATATTTATTAAGAAGTAGGTATTGACATTAGGTAGGTATTAGTAGCTCGAACAGTCCTGAATTTGATGGCCCGTTCGTATTTTTTTTGTCCGACCTTGCTAACATAGTTATAAAGTTTAATGTTTACAAACCAAAAAGGATTTACTGAAATAAAATGATGAAGGAAAATTCAGTTAATTATACTTTCTTCAGCTTGCTTCAGTCAGCAATGTTTTTTTTTTTTAAATAGCAAAGGAATTTTTTGTAGTTTCAATTTTATATAGGTTCGCCTTAAAAGTTTGTTTAGCTTTTGTTGTAAGAATTATTTGACAACAATAAATATGTTGTACCATAGAAACAATTTAAACAAACTTTGCAAATAATTCTAAAACTTTTCTTTGAGTGAAACGGTTTACAGTTCGATAGGTAGAGCTGTAAAAGTTTTATTTGTAGTTTATGTTACTCAATAACTAACAACGATTGTTATTCAAGACACGAAGAAAACATTTAAAAGAAAGTATATCACTAGTAAGTATTGGAAACTCTGATATGAGACCGAACCTAAACGGCTCCTTGTCTTACCAACGATCTTTTTCAAAGAAAACAAAAACAAGCATTAATAAGAAGAAAAAAGAGTCTTAACTTACCTTTAACGCTAATGACACTCCATTTTCTGCAAACGCCACAAATTCCTCTCACAATCCGCCATCAGTCACAAGAGAAAAACGTTAAAACAAATCCCTTATCAACCACACCGACCGAAACGATAACGGAACTACGAACGTGCGCGTTAACGTTACAACGTTCGCGTGGATACCGTAGAGTTTTTCGCGTAACGCAGCGAACGCGCACTTGTAAGTTATGGTATAGCGGTGAACGGCGAACGCGGCCGCGTCGGTCTCATGTTAGAACGCAAATGACTGGCGGCATCGAAGCAGTACAATCGCCGTGACGTCACTTCAAATGAAATTAAAAATGGAAGAAAAAAAATCAGAAGAAGCTTCACTGGAATGAATCTATATAGCGTTATTGGTAACATGTCCAAGTTGGAGAGAAAGTTTTAGTCTTACTTAGTCATTCGCGTCGATTCGAAAGTGCAAGTACCATTCGGTTTGTCGGAATGAGCATCATAAGCGCTTGTAAACAAGCAAAGAAAACGTACTCTCATGAAAGCAAAACTAGATAAGTCCGTCTACACCATTTTAGTATGTGACTTCCAAATTTTTGCGTAACCGGCTCCCACACTTCTTTTGTTATGTTCCGTAATACATTCTTGCATAATTAATGCTTAACGTAAACGGTATAGTTATACCGTTTGCTCCCATTCTGGCGATTTTGACAATGTTCACGTGATTTACATTACATAAGTAAAATATCAGACAGAGAATCCCATTTATTGTGTACTGTATGTAATTAGTGTACTGTCTCTAATATAGCCACTTGTTACGGCTATTGTGATGTGCTAAAAATGGCACCTATGCATCGGTAACGTAACTTTATGGTTGTTTTTACCTGTTATTAAAACTGTTATGGTTTAATAATAGTTTTGTTTATGTTTTTCATAGCTTCTGACCACACTAGGCTATGTGTAATTATTTTTATGCAATTCAGGTATGTCCATTTAGGTATTCAATGAACGTATTTAAATTAATGATGAAGGAAATCGTTCAGTAACTTCCCATTTTTCCGTCGACCGTTTAAAAAAAATCAAATGAGATATACCTACCTATGTGATGACCACTTGTCATAACATTGACCACGCCCACACAGGAGTCGCGAGGACATGGTATTGAATTGTATATGGGGTATATCGGGAAACATCCCGATAACATCCCGATAGCATAACGTGTATTTTGCAAGCGATTGGGAATACATCAATTCTATTTTTTTCTATACTCATCGAGAAAAGCCAGCAAGCATATAATCCAATAATATTGCTGACGATCTCTCGAAGATTGTCTGCTTAGTTGCTCTAATGGTCGTAGCGATACTGCCGAGCATAAAGTCCTGGGTTCGATTCCGTCGGGCAGACGGGCATAGTGTTATAGGTTTTCCATTAAGAATTTCTCAGTAACAGCCAGGAATCTGGATCTGTGCCCGCTTGATGGGGACAGGCTTGTCCCCTATTTCATAAGACTTCAAAACTGTTGCTGGCGAAATGTGGGTGTACTTCTGCCTGACCTTACGGGAAAAACTGGCGTGATGGTTAAGGTTATGTTATGTTTTTATCTCTTAAGTAGTATCTGGAAAGCTGAAGTATTCAGTATCGTAATGGAGCCCTCAGATCAGAAGGCCAATTCTCGTAATTTAAAACGTTCAAAATCTAGTCGCAGTCTCATCTTGGCGACAAACAAATGTCAAAATGTAGGAGAATTTGAGATATTTTTGACAGATTGAGACTGAGATCAGACTGAACGTTCTTAAAATTACGAGAATTGCCTCCTCAGTTCAGTAGCACGTGACCCCCACAAATCAGAACATGCCCTACAAATTATTAACCTGTACAAAAGGTTGGTATTAATCAAGTCATGTTTTCATCGACCTTCGTCCACTTAATTTATTAGATAAGACTTCATTACTAACCCTCAGTATGTTGTTCCCGATAACGGTACCCATGTTAATAAGAAGAAATTCCGATATCCATTTGAGATAGCTTTTACAATATTATGAACGTGGCCCACGTTTCATAATAATAGGGGTTAAAGTATGAAATTGCCGTTTTATTGTAATAGGTACTTTGAATTGACATAGAACCTTCATGGTTTGAGATTTTTGAGTGAAACTTTTTTCACATGGTTTCTATGAAGTTCTTGTTTTAAAAAATGTGCAACATTCGATTATCGACTTTCAGTTGTTTTTTTTATTCAGCATAGACAAGAAAGATGGATACTTCGAAAATTCGAGCTATTTTTGAATACGAGTTCCGACGCGGAACTAACGCGGCAGAAACAGCTTGCAATATCAATGTTGCGTTTGGAGAGGGGACTGCTAATGAACGCACCGTGCGATTTTGGTTTAAACACTTTCGTGATGGAAACTTTGATTTGAAGAACGAACCACGAGGAAGAGCGCCCACACAGGTGAATAACAATGAATTGAAAGAGATAGTGGAAGCCTATCCGAGCCAAACTACTCAGAAATTAGCGGCATGGTTTAACGTTACCTTTTCAACAATATTGACTCATTTGCGTCAAAATAATAAAATAAAAAAATATGAGAAATGGGTGCCTCATGATTTGACTGATCTGCAGAAAGAAACGCGTGTTGAAACTTGTGTTGCCTTGTTGAATCGATACAGAAATGAAGGAATATTGGATCGAATTGTGACATATTATGATGAAAAGTGGAATCTTTACGATAGCCGTAAGTGAAAAATGGCAATGGCTGACCCCAGGTCAAACGCCGCAACAGTGTCCTAAAGCAAAGCTTACCAATAAAAAGGTAATGGTAACTGTTTGGTCTCAGCATGGTTTTATTCACTATAGCTTTCTCCGATCTGGTCAAGCAATAACGGCAGATGTCTACTGTGCCGAACTCCGAACAATGATAGCAAAACTAGCAGTGAAACAGCCCCGACTCATGAATCGATCTTCACCATTATTGCTCCATGATAACGCGAGACCTCATACAGCACGAGAAACCGTTTTAACTCTACAGGAACTGCAATTAGAAACCATTCGTCACCCTCCGTATTCGCCAGACCTTGCTCCAACGGACTACCATTTTTTTCGTGATTTGGACAATTTTCTACGTGATAAAAAGTTTTTTTCTCAGGAGGCAGTACAAAATGCTTTCACACAGTTTGTCGAATCTAGATCACGAGAGTTCTATCGCAAAGGAATAAATGACCTTCCTATTAGATGGCAGCAATGTATAGATAATAATGGTAATTATTTTGATTAAATAAATATGTTAAATTAAAAAAAAAAACAATTTCAATTTTTCAGTACAAATCGGCAATTTCATACTATAACCCTAATATTAAATTTTAATATAAGGTAATTAGTGTTATTTCTTAACTGATTCTATTTCTTTGTTTTAATCTACTTATAAAAATTTCCGAGCGAAACGTACAAAAGACGATTGTAAATGTGAAAAGTGTAATAAAATAAAAGTGGATATAAAAATTACTAAAAAGGTGTGCCCTGACTTGAGGCCATAATTTATTGAGGCATCCACAGGCAAGCCCGGTTAAGCAGACGACAACTTCATAGGCTGAACTGCAAGATGCCATTAATAAAAAAAAACTAAAATCGCCACGTAAATATGTGACGCATGTTTACCCCCAACTTGTTATTTCTTTTTTTTTTGTGTGTTTTATGTTCTATTTTATGCGTCATGTTTGCTGCAAATAAATGTATTATCTTTTTTTTTCTTTCAAAAAGTGTTTATTTCTACTAATCCATCGAATTCTTCCATCCTACGTGAATGAGTATGAATGTCGATGGCTATAAGAGTAGAAGAAGACCAAAAAAACGATGGACGGACTGTGTAAATGATGATATGGTTAGAAAGGGGGTGGCTACCAAGATGACGATTAGGTATACTCTATCCACAGGTTAACCGTTTTTTGACTGATGGAACTAGTGAGCAAATATATTTTTTTTTGCCAAAACTGTTACACGTACGGTATTACGACTATAATCTCGCATCACTGTCTGTAAGAAGTAATAAATAAGATAGTTCAATAAGATTAGGCAGCTTATATATTTATTTTATTACGCATTTTAAAGTTAACTTTTACGTAATCTGGAATAGTTATGTTCTAAGGCAGCTGTCAAAAAACGGTTACCCTAGTGGATAGAGTATAATAGAGAAGTATGAAAGAAAAAGCAAAATTAATTGGGATAAGGGCAACAGAATACTTTTATTATAATGATTGCTTTCACAATAATTGCGATGGAGTAAATAATGTTTGTACATTTTTTTCTTTACAAGTTGTAATAATAAAAATGTAATAAATATGTGCGTGTATGTAAGTAACTTTATACAAGTAATGATATTAAGAAAGTAGGTATGGAGTTAATATCAGCGATTTCACACCATTAAAACTTGTCTTACTAAAATGCCAACTCGCGTCATAGAGTAAGCAATATAATCAACTTAGGATCGCCGCGAAATAACATATGTGCTTCCAGCTGCTGCGCCCCGCGGTTTCACCCGCATAAGTTTCGATCCCGTGGGAATATCGGGATAAAAAGTATCCTATATGTTAATCCTGGTTGTAAACCATCTGGGTGCCAAATTTCATCCAAATCCGTTCAGTAGTTTTTGCGTGAAAGAGTGACAAACATCCATCCATCCATCCATCCATACAAACTTACACGTTTATAATATTAGTAGGATTTGTTTTTGAAATTTAAAATCGAGAACATATTTTGCGTTCTTAATGTGTCCGCATCAGTACCTAGTAGTAAGGACAGATACTCATCATCTGCCAAGCGTTTTCCTAACTTAGTTAGATTTAGGTTCCAGTCAATCGGGTGCTAGATCACATGATTCTATTGAATGACTATTTCATGAAATCATGACATTTAAGGCCAATTCTAAATAAGAGATTGTACTGATGACTTTAATTATTATAATTATGTGAATACATATTTGTTACGGTCGCGAATCATATTTTGATCGCTTTTTTTTTTTTTTTTCAGCTTGGGAAATCATCAAATGACCCCTCCCGCTCTGGGTGGAGCAGAAGGGAGTGTCAGACTCTTACTGACTAAAACCCACCCGTGTTCCTTCCTTAGCCCTTTATGTACCAGGGCAGCGGTAACCCTTTCGGACGATCCCGCTACCCCGGCAGGCCTCGGCCCTGTCGGGCCCCGTCAACTACGCTGACATCTCTTTGAGGCGCGCGTGGAACACATACGCGCCGTCCGGCACGGGCCTGGTCCTGATCGGACGGAGAGCTACCCATTGCTCTCCGCCCGCAGGCCCGCGCCTACGGTGGCCGGGAGTCGTCACGCGGCTCCCGACGCCCGGAGCGTCTCCCTCGGCGGCTGAGGCGTGAGGATCTCTCCCTCGCCCATCCCGCCACCTCCTTCGCTAGCATGACTGCTTCGCAGAAGGAGGTGACCGCCTCCCACTCCCTCTCACCCCGGACCATGGCTTGCACCAGGGCCGGACGCGAGAGGTCGCCGCCGCTGCCGATCGCCTCGATCGATGATTTTAATTATTATAATTATGTGAATACATATTTTTTTTTTTTTCACTCCATACATTACACCTGTCAAACCGGGACTTTGCGACCGAATTCGGTGGTAAAGCGATCGCTATGAATGTCGAGACTGCTGGGGCAGGGAAGTAATTGCGCTATCAGTAGCAATGGCTTTCATTGTGACAGATCAACAATATTCATTGCGTTATTTATGTTGTTGAGCAGGCAATTTTTTCGAACAATGAAGCAATGGATCAACGTAGTTATGTTCTTATTCAGATAAGCTTAAACTTCACATCAATATAAAATATGAGTCTTCATTTTTGACAGTTTTGAAGAAGTAACGTGATTTTATGTGAATTTAGAAAATGCAGATTAAGAAATTATTAATATCTTTAAGTTCAATAGAGTATTCAGAATAAACACTAAACTAACATTTATCTTCTGTCCTTTTCTTAATGAAATAGAACGAAAAAGTTGCACTGAACTTAAATTTAGTTTAGTTTGTGAACAAGGGAATCGGCGCCAATGACCCTCTCATTGTTGCCTCAAAAAAATAATCTCCATTCCTAAAAAAAAAAAACTACTGCCATGCCAAGAGGTATCATGTTACCCGATAACTGGGTTGTGCAGGTCAGATAGGTAGTTGCTACATATAAAGTACTGGTATTCAGCTGCATCCAGTTAGACTGGAAGCCGACACCAATTTAGATGGGAAAAGGCTAGGTGATGATGGTTTTCTTTCCTGTCACAAAGATCTACAATTTATTTCCAAAGCATCCAATACTATAAAAAACAATGGTTCTTTAACAGAAAACAAAAGTAAATATTGGTTTCCACTTTTTCTATGGCTAAGTTTATTTGTATTAGAAATCTCAACTCTTTGCTTAGGTACGTTTTTGCCTGACATCATTCGATTCAAGTCGTCTCATTAAATCATCATACACCACAGTCAAATATCTGTGGTTTTACAGTCAACCTCAGTAGTAACAATTTGACATTATCAGCGCCTTAATGACACCCGGTTTCTCGGTCTTAACACCATGTTGCTAACTAATTTCAGTATTTAGAGACTAGTCCTTTAAATGGAAAAACACCCGTTATGCGACTCTAAAGACCAATAGTTACTATGTCCATATTGGCCATGTTTTGTAAAATATGAAAATTGGACATATAAATCCTTTTAAATACTGTTAGGTATATTATATTATTCTATAGGCTATTAGACCGAGTTCCGAACGTCGACATCCGAAGACGTACGAAGGTTTTCGGTATCAGAAAACGAATTATGGAACTCAAATGGAGTTGGTCAGGACAGCTGGCAAGGCGCAATGATGACAGGTGGGGAACTCAAATGGAGTTGGGCAGGATAACTGGCATGGCGCAATGATGACAGGTGGGGAACTCAAATGGAGTTGGGCAGGACAGCTGGAAATGCGCAATGATGACAGGTGGGGAACTCAAATGGAGTTGGGCAGGACAACTGGCAAGGCGCAATGATGACAGGTGGAGTAAGGCAGTGAATGAGTGGCGTCCAAGGACTGGAAGACGAAGTGTCGTTCGTCCGGTGGCGAGATTGCCGTACGACATTGTTACCACCGCGGGATGAACCTGAATGAGGCTGGCACAGGAGCGTAGGGATTGGCACAAGATAAGAGAGGCTTATGGTAGATACGGCTTCTTCTTCACGTATCGATGATAATCTAAGTGGAGTCGACCCAGAAATCGGCTTCGAATTTGGCACCTTTAGTACCTAGCGTCTACAAGTTCCTGTGTGTCAGACAACAGGACACGCAGATATTATGTGATCCATCGTTTGGGAACAGCACCACAATAATACTCCAGAACACAATCCCTCTTCGAATCGAAACCTGTTCAGGGGGGATTTATACAGGATGACATCATGGACGCGTAACCTGGCATCACATGATTCTGAACTCCCATGAGTTTAAATTATCCGTCGGTTATTAAAAAAATATACGCGGACAAAATGTGTGGAACTATTATGCTACCCTGCAGAGGAGTTCAGAATCATGAACTGAATCCATGGTGACACATGATGCCACCCTGCAGCAATCTCCACCTGAACAGGTTTTCCTTGCTTCGTCTCAATAGCATTATTTTCCTCAATATTACTGAAGACAGTTAATCGGTAGTCACAAGACTATCATTCTCAGAGCTATAAAAAGCCTGCATTGTTTTATTCTCGACTTTTCCCATCAGTTTGCAATTAGACTCGATAATTGTAACTAATCGTTCGTAACGGAACAACTGGCGCTAAGAAAACAAAACTACAGAAGGCCAATTCTCGTAATTTAAAACGTTCAAAATCTAGTCGCAGTCTCATCTCGGCGACAAATAAATGTCAAAAACATGTCAAAATGTAGGGAAATTAGAAGTACTTTTTGACAGATTGAGACTGAGATCAGACTGTGAACGTTCTTAAAATTACGAGAATTGCCCCTGAGGACTATTTGGTGCAATGAGAAGCTTACACGATGCCAAGTGAAAGAAAGTATTACTTAGCGTCCTAATTTCGTGCTGATTCGAGTTTTTGCGGATGCCGTCAGTTTTTTTGCATTTTACATGCTGGGTATCACAGTAACTATAACTGCCCCGTTAGTCTCGTGGTTGCAAGCGCGACTGCTGAGTGTGTCTGAATTCCCGGGTCGGGCTGAGTTATTGAGTTTTTCAATTACGAATTTTTTAGTAACAACCCGGAGTTTGGAAGTTGGCGGTGTGATACCCCCGTGCCTTGGAAAGCACGCTAAGCCGTTGGTCCTGCGCCTGATCTCTCTCCGGTCGTGTTGGATTGCCATCCCATCGGACTATGAGAGTGACGGAAGAGGGAGTGCACCTGTGTCTGCGCGCTCACTTTTGTACTATAATACCTCCTGCGCCGAAGGCTAGTCACCGTTGAGATTGGCCGCCGTGGCCGAAATACGGTCTGGAGGATTTTATCCGTTATTGATAAAAGAGTATATTAAATCTATTCCGTGCTATATTAATTCCGTGCTAAATTAAATCTATTGAAGTTTAATAAGGTTACTATTTAACTAAAAGTTATAGAAGGTACTTTAAGGTCTATTTTTGCCTGGATGGCAGTCAACAGCCGACTCCCGGCCACCGTAGGCGCAAGCTTGCGGGCGACGAGCAATGGGCAGCTCGCCGCCCGGTAAGGACCAGGCCCGGGTCGACGGCGCGTTGTGTTCCACGCGTTCCTCAAAGAGCTGTCAGCACGAACTGACGGGGTCCGCTAGGGCCGATGCCGCCGGGGCTGCGGGTTGTTCGAAAGAGATAGTGGGCCGGCAACTGAAGGAACACGGGTGGGTTTTAGTCAGTAAAAGTCTGACACGCGCTTCCGCTCAGCCCAGAGCGGGAGAGGTCATTTGATGATTTCCCACCCAAAAAAAAAAAAAGTCTATTTCTGCCTGCTCAGTGCTATCGCAAATGTTGAAAATTAACACCAACTAGAAAATGTGACCTTTTTCTGCATTGTAAAATCTAATCTAACTAGCCTGTATTGTCCCACTGCAGGGCAAAGGCCTCTCTCTCCCTTTTCCACACAATGTTGTCTTTTGCGAGTGTCGGCCAGTCCCTACGGTAGGAGTCAAGCTCGTCCCGCCATCTTCGTCTTGGCCTGTCGCGATGGTGTCGTGCGTTTCATCATCTCCCTGCCCTTATTCCATGTTACTTGGGGTCGGCGCAACACGTTTTCTTCTTCCATTCCCCCCTGTCAACCGTCATGCTATCATTCACTACCTTCTCTTTCTTATCATTCCTCACACAATCCAACCATCTTTTCTTCGGCCTTCCTCTTACTGTCCATCCATCAACATGTATATTCATCACGCTTTTAGGCACATGCGATGCCATGGCGTCGTGCCTTTAAAATAGTTAATTGCGCATTGTAAAATATTAGTTTTTTTTTTAAATCTATACCTTTCGTCCTAATGTTAGTTCTAATTATTTTTATTTGATTAAGAGCTGATTTTTCAATCGACAGATAAGTATTATTCGTAGAATAAATTTGACGTCTGACAGTTTTTGTATGGAAGGACCAACAAACATTCAAAATTATTTCTCCGATAAAATTATCTGCCGTTGGAAAAATCAGCCCTTAGAATGTGTATGCTTAGACTTTTTTTAAAAATAAGTCCACTTTTAACCAACAGAATTCTTTGACAAACTTTTCTTTTCATAGGCATTCCGTTAGATTCTAGTTGACAATTTACAAGCCAAAATGGACCTTCTGCACCTACCTACTTTACCAAACTTTCCGGACACGCAATGATGTATGTAAAACGCGATACACTATCGAGATAAAATCGATACAAATCGAGAGCAATCGATGTTACATAGTAATTAATTTCGCTGTTCCGCTCGTGTTAAGATGTGCAGAGCGTTGATGTGAATTATTATTCGTGTCGTAATGTTTGGCACAGATTCGCTGGTTTGTGTTGAAAATGAAAATGACAAATGGAGCGAAAATGTTTCATATGTGTGTGACTAGTGTGGAAGAGATTAACTCTAACAAAAAGATACACAACTATAATCGACTCATCTTAAACAACACAGTATGAAGCCGAATACGGTATGTGCCGCACCTTCTCTCCTGCCTGTCGTGCACAACTACCTGCATCCTCAAGGACTTCGTAATCAGCTATAACGTTCCCACTGCCGGGACACAGGCCTCTCACAGACAGGAAATCCGTGGGCCCAGTGCGGGTTGATAGATGTCACATGTCTTCGAATTTTTGGTTCTAGGACATACCGGTTTCCTCACGATGTTTTCCTTCACCGTTTTGAGAGTAGTCGTGATGAAATAAATGACATAAAGTAAAGTGGCTGCTTGGGTTCGAGCCCACGAAGTACAACTCGTAAGTTGGGGCTATTATCACTGGGCCACCACGGCTCTCCCTCTAGGATTTTAATGAAGCAAACGACAGTGCTGTCCAGGTCACTATGTACAGTCACGAGCACCAATATGTCAACACTTGACAACTTTCAATTGCAATTTTTTCGTGAAGTAACGAATGCAACGTTGAAATACGACACATTACATAAACCTATGGGTTCGAAAATGCTATGTTCGTAACAACATACATTTTCATTAAAAAATAAAGGAGTAAATCGCTTTTGAATAAAGCCGAGCGTATACATACTTTTGCTCGTGACTGTATTGCACCCTAATTGCGTAACATACGATCAATCGGAATTTGAATCATTTTGAAGCAAATTGCTAATCCATTGCTTCATAAGTTCGAAAAAATTGTCTGCTCAACACGTAAATAACGCAATGAATGTTGTTGAACTGTCAAACTGAAACCGATTCCGATTGATCGTGTGTTACGCAATTAGGGTGCTGGTCTGGTATGAGTCATCGATACGAGAAGAAACATACAAACAGAAAAGTGGAATGGAAATAAAGATATGAACATGGAGAAGAAGAGAATACGTTTATTTGCGGTAAACATGACGCAAAGAAAGAACACAAACACAAAAGAAGAAGATGGGAGAAAATATGCGTCACAACCACGCAAAACGGCCATCACTCAGCATAAGGCTAAGACCCTGGACCGAGCGAGGACGCCTGGACCTGGTTAGACTGCTGGACCACTGCTGGACATAGACCCTGCCCAAGTTGCGCCACAACAAGGCTGTTTATCCTAGTATTTCTAGTCGCTTTTTTAAGGTTTTTGTTCCTGCTATGTCCTTGTCATATATCCGGTTGGGATTTCCAAGTTACTTATTTAGTAGGTACAAAATGATAACGTTTTGCTTTACCCTTCTCATCAACATCTGCCTAGCCTTTTCCTAACTATGTTGGGGTCGGCTTCCAGTCTAACCGGATGCAGCTGAGTACCAGTATTTAACATGTAGCGACTGCTTATCTGACCTCCACAACCCAGAAGCTGGGTAATACGATACACCTTGGTAAGACTGTGTGTGCTTTCGGAGGCACGGACGGGTCTTAGTATGTGAAGACGGTCACTCATCCATCTTCTCATACTAAGACCCTTCCGCGCCTCCCCTCTATCGGTGAAATTAACAAAAGGCGTTACAGTCAGACATTCATTAATCAAATTAATCTAAAATACAACCCAATAATTGTTAACTCTAAAACCACCACTTATGTGATTACGGTATGGTTTCACCAGTGCGTATGTTACACAAACCTATCTATATTTCAACAGTCACGATGGTTAGGTAAAAATTGAAGCGGGTTATGTACAGTCAACGAAAGTGATATATTCGCAGGCAGCTTACTTGTGTGCGGAGTGCGGAGTTGACAAGTCTTTGACATAGATAAATAGATTCAGCATTTATTCAGTGCACACAAAATACATAGCATAACACAAAATTTAATTGTAACAAATAATACGAATATATATGTATACAACGTGTTTTTTTTTATATCCCATAACTCTAGGGGGTCATTGTACTTATCATTATGAACAACTTTTACTATGGGACCAAACCTGAAAGCGCGAAAAAAAATCAGCTGTTCCCTACATTTTTGTTCGTATAACTCGTCAAAATGTAGGGAACACCAGATTTTTGTTTGGCGGTTTCGGGTTTGATCCCATAGTAAAAGTTGTTAATAATGATGAGTACAATGACCCCCTAGAGTTATGGGATATAAAAAAAAACACGTTATATAATCGAGCTGCCAATATACAAAAAATAAAAACATATTTAAAGAAATAAAATTATACTGTGACATAAAAATAAGCCGGATTTATTCTGAACATCTTTGCGTTGCGGTATATTTTTTCAGTACCTTACAGAATGTCTCTTACTTCAGTCTGCCCTTTGGCAACGAAACAACTTCCATTCAGTCGTATCTCTCGCAACTGTTCTCCAATTTGGACCCGCTATGAGCTTCAATTCATCTTGACATATTTTAAATCCAATAACGAATATACAAAATGAACAAAAATACAAAGTGTTTGTTCCACGATAACACCAAATAGGCACCAAATAGGAGTCCAGCTCAGCACATGTCAGGCAAATATACCCTACGCTGATATTCTGCTAGATCCCTGCAGTGTCATTCGGACGTCGAGCAGACGATATAAATTGGACGTGGTTTAGTAACTTAAAAAACAACCCAACTACTGAAAAGCATGAAACTAGTTAATGATAATACTACCTGAAATCATATCTGTGTGTCCTATCTTGGAATACAGGCGTTAACTATAAATATGACCTCAATGAATATCTATTTATGAATATAACATTTTTGACATCTAATTAACTATCTATGAATATATATTTTTTTACCAAACTGTTTAGTTGACTGTACACACATGTCTCGGTTTCATCAAATCATTTGTATCATTCATGATGATTAGACTTTTACAACTTCAAAATGTCATTTAGTAACGTTTGTTGATTATGACGAACTTTCATATTTTCTCCTGACGTGCAGTTTTTTATAATGTAAGTTCCTATGTAGACTCAATAGGTAATGTCTAATGTTACGTAAGTTTACTATACAATAACGTTCATGTCAGATTGAGATGTCAGAGAGATGTTTCACGTCAGATTATCCAAAAAACATGGTAATAAATCATGTTATATATAAAAAATAAGTTCCGTGACTGTCTGAGAGACCGTAGACTGGAGGGGCCCGTGGCTAAATAATAACAGCCGCACAGGTTGATCGATCAGGTTAAGCTACGCTTGCCGCGGTTGGTCTGTGGATGGGTGACGATCTTTACATACCGAGACCTTCCATGCCTCAGAAAGCTCCTTAAGCAGTTGGTACCGGCTGTCATTCGTGGATCTTTGACAGTCGTTACGGATAGTCAGAAGCCCGAAAGTATGAAAGAAGAAAGAAAAGAAAGAAAATGCATTTATTTGCGGCAAACATGACGCTTATAAAAGAACATAAAAACACAAAAAAAAAAATAACAAGTTGGGGGTAAACATGCGTCACATTCACGCAAAACGGCCATCGCTCAGCATAATGCTAAGACCCTATACGAAACAGAGCCCCAGCACTGGTTTTCAGCGGCAGCCGGCGTTGACGTGATGACGTTAACCAGTGCAGCATGCAATTACACATATATAAAATAAAAACAACAATCAAAACAAGAAATAAAACAACCAGCCAACACAACCAGTCTTACCAAGGGGTATCGTACTACCCAGTTGTGGAGGTCAGATAGGTAGTCGCTCCATGTAAAATACTGGTAGTCAGGTGCATCCGGTTAGACTGGAAGCCGACCCCAACATAGTTGGGAAATGGCTAGGCAGATGATGACTGTTATTTCCTTTACTTCTAGTCTTACGAGCCTCTGCCAGTTCGGGCCCTCGTAATCCTATCAAAGGTCCGGGACCATATGGTTCCGAGATATGCTAAAAGTTATAATCGTCAGAATGAACTTCGTCTCACCTGACCATAAAATTCCTACACAGCCGCTCTATTCTGTAAATATCTCACCGTGAAAACTTAGGTGAGGTGAGCGTAAATTGAGCTGTCAATAGGGACAATCCCTAACATCAAGTGGATTGACAGTTCACTTCATCTAAGTTTTCACGGCGAGATTTTTACAGAATAGCACTGCTGTTTTCTATTTCACAATGGATATCATATCATGACATCTAATTACCATAATAAGAACGTAAATCGGTTATTTTATTAGGAGAAACAATAATTTCTGTTTCGTAAAAGTGAAAAAAGAAAAGCGAGGATTATAGACATGATGATATCGGTTTTTTTTTTCTAAAGCAATTACATACATGATCGCGTTATTAGCTGTCATTTAATATGTTTTTTCTTCATAGAGCAATTGTAATAATTACCTACTTATGTTTGAAGATTAAGTAGCTTTCGATGTCTCTGATGAGGCTTATTTGATTAGCTTGTCAATCAGTAATAATAAGTGACTTGCCCGTACCTAAACTACAAAGGTACAATATCGTCCTTATTGGTACTTATAAAACAGTAATAGAAATTTCACCTCAACCATCGCTCATGTGCTCTTTGCACCCAAATTAGAACGGAAACCCTCGGGTCACCCAGACCTTTCGTAGATTTTCTAAACAGACTAGGATACCTAATCTGCTTCTGGTAGGCTCGTTGGAAAGAACAACGACGGCCGCCATGGCCCACGCACAATGGTGGACCATTGTGCGTGGGCCATGGCGGCCGTCGTAAATTTAATTTCCTTTGTCCTTCAGGTGGACCTGAAGGACTAAGTGCGAAAACCAATCCCGATAACATAGAACATAGTTGCACAACACATTACAACTCTCTAACAATTATACTAAATGTTAAACGAATCGCAATTCATTGTAAAAGTAGAAAGAGAATGGTTGTAATTCAATGCCAGATAAGGTAACTAGATAGGATGCCCTCAGGCAGGCGCGACGGTCATCACAGGATGGCAGATAGATAATAGCTAGATGCGACCTGACGAGAATCATGATAATGGACTGCTGTAGGGTGACGATGATGATGAAGCTAATTTGAACTTTTCCGTTGGTGTTGGAACGAGTCATATAAACTTGTAAGCCGGACGTGCGTTAAGTAATCCTCCACAAGTAGCGAAACTTAAACCTCCTACAGGTATATCAGATCTACTATCAACCTCGCTGACGGGGTAATTCCTGCACCACAAAAACATCTTCTCTCGTATAGCATAAGCTTAAGCATAATCAGTTTATAATGTTCCCACTGCTGGGACAGAGGCCTCCGATGTTCGAGAAGGATTAGGCTGCCAACCACTACGCGGGCCTAGCGCGGATTGATGGATGTCACATGTTATCAAATTTTTGGTTCTAAGACATGCCAATTTCCTTGCGATGCTTTCCTTCACCGTTTTGAGAGCAGTGTTCATGTAATAAATTATACATAGTAAGCTGCCTGGTTGCTCTAGTGGTCGCAAGGCTATTGCTGAGCATAAGGTCCTGGATTCCATTCCCAGGTCAGGCAAAGTATTATTAAGTTTTTCCATTAGGAATGTCTAAGTAGCAGCCCCGGAGTTTGGATTTGTGCCCAGTTCATGGCAATAGGCTCGCATTACCTGGGACTTAAATCCTCCAATCTAGAATTACACGTGTGAAGTTATGTGTGTACATGTTTACGTAAAGTATCTGTCTGGGTTAGAAACTATGACCTACAAGTCATAAGTAAAAAAAAAAAACATTTTGTACGCCTGGTCGGGCAAAACATGTAAGGACTTTAAACCTATATTTAAGATCTTGCATGCTTGACTTGAATGTAAACGCATGTTTAACAAATAAAGTATCTTTATCTTATCTTTAAAAAGCCGGGCGCGTTAACAGTGGGTCACCATTGCCTCTTATACCTCGAGTTAGGCTGCTTATCCACCAGAGATATGCTATGCTACGTTGCTATGGATGCGTTTGATAACCACCAATCATATTCATTGCTCCACATAGCATAGCACTGGTGGAAACAGGTTCAACTAAGCTATGTTATTATATGGAAGGATGCGTGCTATGGATGGGAGCTATGGATGCGCGAGTGGGGTAGCTATATGCAGAGCAGAGTACTCCCTGTGCCTTCCCTACTATCAATGCATCGCAAAGTTTGAGTTGAGCATCTTCCCCGCACAGCTACCTCACGGCTGCGCATCTTCATAGCACATCTTACTCGCTCCGTTACACAGCTTAGCATTAGTGGAAACGATCGCACAGTTTCGTAGCTTAGCTTTCACATCCTCGCAGCATAACTGCATAGCACATCTCTGGTGGAAAAGCAGCCTAAATAAGATGCCTCTAAATAGCATACATACATAAACTGACACCTTTTTCTCATGGTGGTAGACAGAAACCACCAACACCACCACCAAAGCCACCTGCTACGATCCTCACACACTCCTTATGCTTCCTTTACGTTCATACACCTGGTCATACACGTGCCGGTTGCGAGTACTACGGACCTGACCTTTCTGAAGAACATCACCAATAAGGTGACGGTGGTGGTGTAAGGAGAGGTTGTGTTAATAAGATATTTATGTATTTTAGTATCGCATGGCCTAAAATAACGATTTATTAATAGTAGTATCTGTACCTAATAAATAATAATGCAGTTGTTAGTTGTTGATACATATCATTAGCGTGCATTAATTACACTCTGCGCTACATTAATTGGGTAATTTGTTAGCACATGATATATGGACAGTGGATAGCGATTTAATATAGAAAATGCTGCTCGTTTTCACACCAGCATAGTAATAATATAATGCGAACTGAACATTCATCATTAGTCAGCTTCGAAATATAGGAAAAATTTTACATATTCCAGCTGCAATGTTACAGTTAAAAAGTGGTTGGTCAGCAGTTTGCAGACCTTTTCATGACGGTGAAACTTTTTTTTTTAATAAGCCTCAAGTAATGTCACGAAAAAAAAATAAG
Organism: Apamea epomidion; assembly: GCA_947507525.1. NCBI lineage: Eukaryota > Metazoa > Arthropoda > Insecta > Lepidoptera > Noctuidae > Apamea > Apamea epomidion. The sequence continues at coordinate 5,424,366 of OX382238.1, read as the reverse complement.
CGTTTTTTCTACTGCGCGGTTTAACCGCCGTGTGTAGGCACGTTGTTAGTGTTTTGGCGCGATAGGTCGACAGTGTTGTATGGATCACTATGGAAGCTCATTGACGGACACGTTTTTTCTATGGCGCGGATTAGAGTCCGTACCGTAAAGAAACCGTGCCGTGTACAAAGGGCCGATGGGGCCCTGTGGGGTACTGACCTTGGATCAGTGAAGCTCTGTGATCGTTGCTATAATTTGACTGTTACATTTCAGGTAGGATGGCATTCATCAGTCTTCTACAAGTTCTAGCAGAGAAGATTATAGAAGGACCTTGGAGCACTAGTCTGTAGGTACGAGTAGGGAACGTTTTCAGGTCTTGGATTAAAAGTAGATGGATGGATGATTTAACTAGCCATGAGCTTGCATATAAGAACGGACACCATAATTTCGGCGGTACTCATTATGAATTTCAGTCCATAGATGAACCATCAAAATATTATTAAAAAGATTGACTACAACACTAAACAATGCAACTTACCAGTTGTAATTTATACCCATGATGGCCGGAAAGATATATATAGGTAGAAACTGAATATTAAGAAAAGGAAAAATAATACTGCATTAAAGGCAAAGTCATATGGAAGCAGCAAATACTTGTAAGGCTTGCATGCAATGGCACCACGTGAATAATAATGCAATTACGGAGGAATCTCTTCAGTCGCATGCACTTAGAAACCATAGGAACGAAGGTGTGCAGTTTGTACGTCTTCGTTTTGTGTTTAAATATATATTGTAGGATAATAGTGTTAGGCAACTTGCAGATTTTATTATAGTTTTATATTAAATCGAAAATAAGATACGCTGTCAGAACAACCTAAAGGTGTGTCCAGACAGTACACCGCAAATATTTTATTGAAATATAAAAAAATTGCGGTGTACTGTCTGGACACACCTTTAGGTTGTTCTGACAGCGTATCTTATTTTTATATGTCAGATGCCTAAGCTCAGGCTTAGGCATCTGACATATAAAAAATTTGCGGCAAATAGTTAGCCACAAATGCAACGCAAGACTGAGGTCTTGCGTTGCATTTGTGGCTAACTATTTGAAACACATGCCTTGCATTGTCTGTCTAAAAATAGCTTTATCACAGCAATTAAAATATTTATCAATATTCCAAAAAAAATAAGGGACTCCCTCTTAAATAATCCAAATCCAAACTATATAAATGGCTTATTGGTAATTGTTTTTGTAGTGTGAAAGAATTTATTGATAAAAAAGTAACAGATAAATATGGTTACTAATTTTCATTATAATTATTACCTACTTTTTGTAAATACCTATTATTGTTAAGAATTCACTAAAGTTATTGACATGTTGGAATAATATATCCTTTTAATTTTTTCCATGTAACGTGTTTAATTATTTGTATGCCAGTCCTTGGCGAAACATGTAAGATCATAATTCTATTTATTAGACCTTACTGTACCATGTTTAAAAGCAAATAAATATATTCTATTCTATTCTATTCTATTCTGGACGCACTTTTATAGGAGCCCAGACATTTGGCACTGGACAGAGAAGTCTGCGTAGAGCATGATGTGGCGAGATTTGCTTACCGTAGTCACGGGACGTGGCTACTTGCAAGCACGGGGGTAAGCAATTCTCGCCTCATGCAGGGATGACGAAGCCACTGAGAAGAAGAAGATCTAAGAAGTAAGCCATCGGTGTGATCATCGTGATGATGTTCAGAAATTAATAGGCAGACCAGGCAAAATTCTTAAAATATCATAAAGGCAAAGTATTCTTATCTCTTTAGTAGTTATGATTATGTAGCACTGAGTAATTAATTAGTAAACATCTTCAAAGGACATTTACTATTATCCCTTAGTTTTACAGAAACTATGTCAGGCGTTCCTTGGAAAATAAAATCATCCACATTCTAATTAGGTTCTAGTCAATATTCTAAGAATGAATTACCAAGAAAATATGAAAAGAAACTGGTATACAATATTTGTTAAGTACCTACCTACTTTCCTAGAACTGAAGACAAACAAGACAACATTAACGTTCACTCACTCACTCACTCATTCGTTCATTCACTTTCCCAGAATCTTGAAGAATTGACTCAAAAAAGCCAAAAAAAAATATGAAAAAAGGATAAAAAAGGAGAAAAAGTATCATTTGCCACAAAAAAAGTCTCAGTTCTTTGTTTTGGCAGCCATTCAAGTACGTACACTCGATACCCAAAAAGTACCATAATTGCAACTTTCTTACAAACTTCAAGGCATTGACATCACAAAATAAACCGTGCCGTACTGACGTTTGCCTTTAAAAATACAACAGATAAAATTTTATAGCGGGACGAACCATTTTGGGCATTCAAAATGAAACTTTAAGAAGTCTTTGCTAAGGTTTAAAATATGTGTGAAGAAAAGTGGGACCAAAGGACTCAGAAAATGGAGAATAAGCAAAATAACTTTCCTAATTAAAATTTCACTGCCCACTGGCAACCGTACTGAAAGAATAAAACAAAAGTGTTTCTTTTTTTTCAACTGGCAGAATGGAGTTAATTCCTTTTGCCTGATAAAGTCGGTCTGGTAATTTTAAATACTTGCATAAAATTGTTTTTTTTTTGCTGGCTAGGATTACGATTCGACCCGCGGGCGTTGTTGTTTTTAAAAAAAGAACAGAGATTCCCAATATCATTTCTGTTCCAAAATAATTTTCTGTTATCGTGATGTTCCAAGGTTTATTGTTTTATAACTTAGCTGGTCTTAGCTAATTGGTAGTTGTTTACTATGGAATATTATTTATATCACTATCAATGAATATATATATATATGTCTTATTTATTTTAGAATATTCGTGCATTTATGTAGAAGAGAATTATGGAAGAAAAATACATATTGCACTGACCCCAAACAAATTGGATAAGGGCAGGGAAATTATAATGATTCGTGTATTTATGTGTGCATATATTATTCATATACCTTTGGTCCTGTAATGTATATCATAATAAATATTTATTCTTCGATTTTTGTTATTGCACCTACCACTGTTTGTCTCTGTATCACCCAAAGGTTAACTGGTAGAACATGCATTATGTCCACCTCTGTGCATTTGTGTGCTACTACTTTAAGTATTAAATAAATAAATGAAACATAAACTCCAGATCACAAAACACTAGTCACAGTTTAGCAATAAAAAAGATATATAAAAGGAAACTGTGCATAACTGTCAACCACTTTTCTAGTGTCGTAGTTTCCGCACCATACATCCTAGTTCCAGGCACATGTTACGCTTAAACTTTTTTATCGTTACCAACGTCCCACTGCAACCGCTTCAAAAAGGCAGAAAATTAAAATACAAACCCAAGGGTATTTCCCACAAAATGCTGGCCAAAATCCGCAGTGAATTTCATGCCTTGTGAGCGAAAACTTAGAGATTTTGCAACATATTTTGTTGTTTATAAGGTATGAATAACTTGAGGTCTTTGGTAAAGTTATTTTTGGTAGATTGTTGATTGTAGTCAAAATTGTTTTACAAGTAAATAGAGGCTGCAGTATACGTTGTGCAATAAATACAGGATGATACTACGCACAGTGTGTGGCCAAGATATTAGCGCGAACACAGATTTACTTTTGGAGAAATATAAAGAAAGAAAAAAAAAGTATAAATAAGCTATGTATATACACACAAACACGCGCTATTTATATCCACGCGCACATTCACAGCGTGTTTGTACACTTGGTCACCGCAAGTAAAGCGCGTGTCGCTTTGTGAGATAAAAATACTAAATACTGCACGATTGCACCCCTGCAGGGAAAACACACAAATGGAGTAAAAACACAAGATGATCTTTTTTTCCATGTTGATTTCCACGTATATTTTTTTAACAGATTGCCTCCCCGCTTTTCTGGAAAAGCACTAATTTCACAGCATATATTGGCAATATACTACAAGTAATTACAGCCGCACGGGTTGATCGATCAGGTTAAGCTACGCTTGCCACGGTTGGTCCGTCGACGAATAATAAGGGGTATCGTGTTACCCAGTAACTGGGTTGTGGAGGTCAAATAGGCAGTCGCTCCATGTAAAATACTGGTATTCAGCTGCATCTGGTTAGACTGGAAGCCGACCCCAACATAGTTGGGAAACGGCTACGTAGATGATACTCGTATATACCGTTGTAGCCTCGAGCATAGCCGCCATTTTGCTTTGATAAAGATAAAGCGAGGAACCACTGTGTATATAATAATAAGGTATACTTTACCTTGGAAAATTGTGTGGGTTTGCATTGTGTTATTTTCTAAACAATAGAAGTAGAATAAAAAAATCAAACTACTAGGACGATTTAATATCTATTTTTGATGTTTTACTAAAGTATCAGGAGTATAAGGTCCTTTTGATCTTAGATCAAAAGGTTGAATGTTATAAAAATATGCTTTTTGGCATTTTCTATCTCAAATAGCAGCCGAGGGGTTCATTTTCACCATGGGATCTGGAGGCAAAAATCCTCGCCCACATATGGGAGTGGCGAGAGGAGGCAAAACGCCAGGGCCGTGATTTCCGCTACCTCGAGAAATCACGGCACAGCGGACAGAGTTCCGGCGGGATCTCAAGGTGACATGGAGAGTGCGATTGTTGCAACCTAGTGCTGGGCACGCCACAGTTGCGGCGATAAGTCTCCCTCTTTGAGGAATGGCTGGAGAGGCGCCACGGCGCCCTCACCTTCCGCCTGACGCAAGTCCTCACCGGACATGGTTGTTTCGGGAGGTTCCTGTTCAGGATAAGGCGGGAGGAAACACCAGGGTGTCACCACTGTGTGCATCACCCGGAGGACACGGTGGAGCATACGGTGGAGGTCTGCCCGGCTTGACCGGAGCACCGTCTACGTGGCGGCGATCGGCGGCGGCGATCTCTCATGTCCGGCACTGGTCCAGGCCATGGTACGGAGCGAGAGTGTATGGGATGCTCGCGAAGGAGGCAGACCGCGTGAGGGAGAGGCAATCTCTGCGCCCTCACGCTCCTAGTCACCGCAGGAGACTCCCTGGACGTTGGGAGTCAACAGCCTATTCCCTTTATTATTAAGTAAATTGACACTCTACGTCAATTTGCCATCTTATACTCAAACAACTGTCACAGAATTACAAAACTGCGTAAACATAAATAAGTTTACGTATATTCTACAGGAGTTTTCCAGTATAGCATTCGGTTTAGTCATAACTTCACTTTTATGAGCTTAATCTTGCCAAACCACATCCGTGGCTGCTAATAAATTGACGTATGACCTCATTAAGTTAATTAGTATTTAGATTTTTAATTTAGATTTAAAACTTACTCGCCGATAAAGTGAGTTGGAAATAATATTTTAATTAAAAGTTTTGGGTGATATTAGATTAATACATAAATATTATTACAATTATTTGTTTCTATGTGAGAAACTTTATGAAGTCAGAGTTGCGTCAAAATTATCCCGTCATCAAATCAATCTCAGCGACAATCAATATCAAAAAGTTATTAAAAATTAAAGTTTTTTAAATCAACCATTAGTTATGAAGGAACTAGACTACTATTATTATTTTAGCCTTATTTAAAACATTTGTTGATTCCCAAGGGAATTGGCCTTTAGATCAACTTCGCCTTTCATATTTACAATGAATCAGCAACATCCTAGTAATTGTATCTCTACTACTAAAACTAAACACTTTCCAAAAATTATCTGATAGTACGAATATCATCATCTGCTTAGCTAATTCCCAAATATGTTGGGGTCGACTTCCAATCTAACCGGATGCAGGTGAATACCAGTATTTAACATGGAGCCACTGCCTATCTGACCTCCACAGGCACTGGTCATGTATGTTTAGGTAAAGGTATTTATCTAAGAGCCTGCGTCGCCTCAAATAAATAAATACTGGGTTCAGTGACTGCTAAGTTATATATTAACTACAATTCTACATAGACCGTGCTGGCTCAGTGGTATCGGAAATCAGGCAGGCACTTAACTTACGTAGCAGAGTTATTTATTTCATCACCACTGCACTACTCTCGAATCGGTGAGGAAAAACATCGTGAGGATACCGGCATGTCCTAGAACCATACATTCGAAAGCATGTGACATTCACCAACTCGAATGAAAACATCGTGAAGAAACCTGAACTTAGGTAAGCCAACAATCAAATTTGAAAGACGCAAAACCATTAAGTAGTAAGTCATTGCAATGTAACTCTTATCACATTGTATTAAAATATAAATTGGAATGATTGCCATGAGTTTGATAAAACCATTGCGAGGTCTTAGGTACTAATGGTTTTACGTCGATTGTGAATGTCCTACTTTAAAGTTTTAAGGTTTCAAATCGGTTGTAAGAGCCATTTAACATTAATTCATAATCTGCGACTCATATGTAGTGCAGAAAGCCGAATATTCAATTTAATTGGGCCTGTCAAACAACCCATGCGAGATGGGTGTGACGAAATTGTATAGAAAATGATCCCCAGTGAAACTGACACTCATTGATTATTACTTATGCATCTACCTACTCGTGTATAATCCGCAATTAGTTAGTTGTATTCTGTCTATTAATAGAAATACGTACTTTCCCCGTTTTCTAATCGGATTACTTTGTAGGTACTAATACGTAGATTCACTGCTGTATTCTTCGTAAAAAATAAACTATTATGCACCACTTGTATTTTGAGTGCCATTACCAATTAGGTCAGAGTCTAAAGAGTCTATTTGTGTTCTTTTAGGGGGGTGCCCTAGAGGAACTTATACACTTGAAACACATACCTTTTACGACCTCCATCACAGATTCGTTTTAAATTCCCCTTGTTACATCATTATCTGCTTAGCTTTTTCGTGACTATACTGGCATCGGGTTCCAGTCTAACCAGGTGCAGCTGAATACCAGTATTGTATATGGAGCGAGTGCCTTGTGACCCTCCACGACCCAGTTACTCGGTAATACGATAGTTATACTTTCGGGCTTCTGACTGTCCGTAACCACTGTCAAAGATCATTAAATGACAGTCACCTGCTTAACGTACTTGCCGAGGTACGGACGTGTCTTGATATATAAGTATGTTCACCCATCCACGGACCAACCTTGGCAAGCATTGCTTAACCTTTGATCGACCCGTGCGGCTGTTTGTAATTTAGCCACGAGTCCCTCTTGTTAGTCTCATAATTACGTAGGTAATCATAATCCACGTTCAACATAAAATGCGGACGTCATTCGAACGGACAAAGACACCTTTTTCTTAAGCCTTTTCAAGCTGGACAAACATCACATGTGTGAACATGTAGTTGCACTTCCTAAATCCCATTGTTGTGGTCCAAAATTCCTATTCAAATCTTCCTGTCCATTATACGGCACGTTACCAGCGTTTAATTCCAACAAATATATTTCCCTAGATAGATTCACACTGCAGCTAAAGCGCGCTTAGTTTATTTCTACAATGTTAGTCGGAATTCTAAATGAGACAACCCTTTTGTATTTTTAGAGATCCCAGTGATGGTGGAATATTTAATTTTAAAGCGAAAGAATCAGGGTGGCCCGAAAAATTAAAATTTTCTTATGTTTTTTTGCAATTTGCAGGTCAGTATCGGGTTGCATGTTGATCTAAATATATGATTCGCGGCCCTGACACTGACCTGCAAATTGCAAAAAACGTAAGTTAATTTGAATTTAGCGGGAATCGTTAGCACATCCCCCTTAAAAGTCCGCTCATTGGAAAAATGTCCACGAATTTCACATCTGACTGGCTATCTGTCAATTAGTGTGGACTTTGAGACTATTATTTTTACTCTGCTATTAACAGAAAGCTGCCTTCTAGTGCTTAAAAACAGCATCATTAAAATTAGATATTTAGGGCGAATTTCACCAATGAAACTGAACGCGATCGGCATATCTAAACCACGTTCAAGAGCTGTCAGTGTTATCATTGTTGTGAAATATTGACACTGACAGCTACGCGGTTTAGATTCGCACTAAATATTTTAGTTTCATTGGTGAAATTCGACCTTAGACCATCAGGTTATCGCTGTTTTACCTATATTTAAGTTCCAAAGTTCGTAATTGATTTAAAAAGTTTATTCCTGAAACAATCAAGGCAACAAAAAAAAGGATCATCATTTCTAGACCATCTTCTCTTTTCTTCGTCGTTCCCCCAATGCTGAGGATCGCGACTACATACGTCGCGTCCACAAGTTACGCGGTCTTCTGCAGTGTGGATCGTTTAGTAGATGCTGCCTCCAACAACCTTCTTGATCGTGACTGATCATCTTGTTAGCCTTGGGAGCGTTTTCCTTCGACTTGGCTCAGTATCTTAGAATTAGCCTTTCTAGATCATAAAAATGGCACAAAATAACTTCAAAGCAAAAAAAAACCTCAATATAATTTTCCTAAAAAAAAAAAAACACTGTAGGTACTCCTTAATCACGGCTGCCAGTGTTTGCTATCACGCGTCGGGATTAACACTTGAAATGCAAATAAGGCCACGTAAAATACACACGCGCGATACGCTAGAATTAATTCTGTCTAATTTCGCATAATTGTCCGACCGAAGGATTTTAACCCCGCTCTGTACGTATAATAGGAATAATCTGCGGGGAATTGTTTTTGTCTTATCTTTGGATGGTCTAGTAGCAATGATTGGCGGGCTTGTGGGAAAAGATAGTGGGGATTTCTTGGGAATTACGCTGGAGTTAACTGTGTTGTGTGTATGTGTATATTTTGTATATTAACTGTAGGATTTTTTAGGGAGGGGCTTGTGACTAAGTAATAACAGCAGCACGGTCGGTCGATCAGGTTAAGCTACGCTTGCCGCGGTTAGTCTGTGGATAGGTGACCATCTTGATATACCAAGGCCCCTCCGTGCCACGGAAAGCACATTAAGCCCTTGGTCCCGGCTGTCATTCGGGGATCTTTGGCAGTCGTAACGGGTCATCAGAAGCAGGAAAATCTGACAACAAGTCTTACCAAGGGGTTTCGTATTCGTATTACCCAGTAACTGGGTTGTGGAGGTCAGATAGGCAGTCGCTCCGTGTAAAATACTGGTACTCAGCTGCATCTGGTTAGACTGGAAGCCGACCCGAACATAGTTGTGAAAAGGCGAGGCAGATGATGAACCGTAGAATTTTTTACGTGTTTTTGTGTAAAATTAACTCACGTTTCAACGTGGGACGCTACATTGTGTCAGTGAAGTTTGGTTTGGTTTTGATGTTTGTTTTATGGGTAGTGAACATAGGTACACACAAGGTGCAACTTAGTATTTAGGAATAAACAACATTGTTTCAAAAATATTTCGTGTAATTTTTTTTATCCAAAGAGAAGGACAGACAAAGTGAAACTGTTTTATCGCGATGGTTATTATTATGTTATAGTAGTAGATGCTAATTTAAAGGGATGCATAGTTTTCTCAAATAAAACAGCAGATTTTTTTTTTAAAGTAAGTTGGCAAAGCTCGTAATAATAATAATAATGGTTAATGCTAAGCGATAGCCGTTTTGCGTGAATGCGACGCATGTCAACCATTTGTTATTATTATTTTTTTCTTTATTTGTTTTTATGTTCTTTCATGCTTCATGTTTACCGCAATAAACGTATTTTCTTTCCTTCTTTCTTCTTTATATAGCGACAGCTAGGTTAGTATCTAGCTTTGTTTATTTCTACAGTATAATTGTCTTATGGTCTTCTGCTGTGGGGATCGGCAGCTGACGTAGATACAATTTTCATTTTACAAAAGAGGGCAATCCGCGCAATCTATATAATGGGTCCTCGCGAGTCTCTTAGAAACAAATTCAAAGAAACTGATTTACTAACTCTGCCTTCTCTTTACATTTTAGAAAGTATTTTGTATGTTCGCATAAACTTACGACTTTACAAAATAAGAAGCGATTTCCATAATATAAATACACGTAGTAGAAATTAAATTGTAATACCTAAATTTAGATTAACTTAAAGTAGCAAGTTGTTTCTTATAAACAGCATCCGCTTTTATAACAAGTTGCCAATGCTGGTTATCCCTTAAACAGCATCCGCTTTTATAACAAGTTGCCAATGCTGGTTATCCCTTAAACAGCATCCGCTTTTATAACAAGTTGCCAATGCTGGTTATCCCTTAAACAGCATCCGCTTTTATAACAAGTTGCCAATGCTGGTTATCCCTTAAACAGCATCCGCTTTTATAACAAGTTGCCAATGCTGGTTATCCCTTAAACAGCATCCGCTTTTATAACAAGTTGCCAATGCTGGTTATCCCTTAAACAGCATCCGCTTTTATAACAAGTTGCCAATGCTGGTTATCCCTTAAACAGCATCCGCTTTTATAACAAGTTGCCAATGCTGGTTATCCCTTAAACAGCATCCGCTTTTATAACAAGTTGCCAATGCTGGTTATCCCTTAAACAGCATCCGCTTTTATAACAAGTTGCCAATGCTGGTTATCCCTTAAACAGCATCCGCTTTTATAACAAGTTGCCAATGCTGGTTATCCCTTAAACAGCATCCGCTTTTATAACAAGTTGCCAATGCTGGTTATCCCTTAAACAGCATCCGCTTTTATAACAAGTTGCCAATGCTGGTTATCCCTTAAACAGCATCCGCTTTTATAACAAGTTGCCAATGCTGGTTATCCCTTAAACAGCATCCGCTTTTATAACAAGTTGCCAATGCTGGTTATCCCTTAAACAGCATCCGCTTTTATAACAAGTTGCCAATGCTGGTTATCCCTTAAACAGCATCCGCTTTTATAACAAGTTGCCAATGCTGGTTATCCCTTAAACAGCATCCGCTTTTATAACAAGTTGCCAATGCTGGTTATCCCTTAAACAGCATCCGCTTTTATAACAAGTTGCCAATGCTGGTTATCCCTTAAACAGCATCCGCTTGTATAACAAGTTGCCAATGCTGGTTATCCCTTAAACAGCATCCGCTTTTATAACAAGTTGCCAATGCTGGTTATCCCTTAAACAGCATCCGCTTTTATAACAAGTTGCCAATGCTGGTTATCCCTTAAACAGCATCCGCTTTTATAACAAGTTGCCAATGCTGGTTATCCCTTAAACAGCATCCGCTTTTATAACAAGTTGCCAATGCTGGTTATCCCTTAAACAAATGCCGCGCTGTGTAAAATTTATCAAAGATGTTAAAATGGATTTAGCTTACATTTAGACGTAGTTTTAATGTATGTAAAATTAAATAGATATTTAAAAAAAACATAGTGTATTTTTTTTGTGTGAATATCGATCGAAATAATTTCAAGTATCGATTATCGATTAATTATAAAATATAAAAATGTAGATCATTGTCGGGTGGAAAATAATTTCCCTATATTTGAATAAGGGTTATAGAACTTAGCGATGGAAAGTTCAAAACCCTCATCAAACTTGTCCTTATCAAAAAAGCATATTATAAGATTAAATACTACGTTGAAGACAAGGTAGTTTGGCAATGATTCCTTCTGCACATGTGGCTTCCCTGGTACCTCATTAACGGCATAGCTACGTAAATGTCTATTAACTGCTCCCAAATTACGATGTTTATTTATTTTTCACATACTTCTTTGACATAATATTTTTATTATGTGATATTATATACAGACAATTCTAATTTCAACTCTATTTTTTTTTCTTCCTTTTTGGCAACTGAGCCGATGTCGACTATTCTGCCATTGTCATGTAGTGACAGCAGCACAGCACATCACTTTGTGGTAGTTGTTTTTGATTATTTTTTAATGTTAGTACAGTTATAATTATTATTACAGACCAAACTACATTTTTATGTCATTGTCATTTAAATTTTTTATTAGTGGTTGTGATGACAGTCATGTCACTTGGTTTTAAAAGGTTTTATATTTTATCTATCCTTTTGATAGATTCTTCCATATTTTGTAAATGTGAGGACTTTGTAGGCCTTGTAGACTTTAGATCTGTAGACCATTTTTTAATTTATCAAGTACCTGGTACTTGTTGACAGGCCTACGCTGTCCTACACTGTCGCTGTCCTACTGTAATTTGAAAACATTGTAAAAGCCAACTATTTTTAAAAGAGTAACCGTGGAGTTTCTTGCCGTCTCTTCTTCATAGGAAACGACCAATTGGAACCGTGCGCCTAGCTTCTGACGTTTCATAAGTGCCCATGTTGGTTTATGTGAAATAAAATATTTTGATTTTGATTAATATGGTCTAAGTACATTAGGAGCGGTTATCTTCATAGTGAAAATTTAGGCACAAACAACATTGTGCCAAAAATAAAGGGTGGAATAATCAAATGTTTTTATTTTACCTTTAAAAACAGAAAAGTTGACAAAGCCTTTCTATCGCAACACATAGGTGCTAATTAATAATAATATATTTCTTAATTGACATAAAAACAGGTTACGGATAAACTGAGACCCTGGAGCTAGGTTAGAGTTTAGAGTACCTGTATTTCAGGAGCCAGCTAATTATTCAAAGGGCCGTGCTTCCTCGACTAAGGGCTGATTTTTCCAACGCCAGATAATTTTATCCGAGGATTTTATTTTACATAGGTATATTGAATTTTTGACATTTCTTCTACACAAAATCTGTCAGACGTCAATTTTATTCCACGAATAAAAATAAAAAAACAGCAAAGATTAACAAGAAACAAATAAAAGTAATAACAATCAGTTAAAGAGATTGATCATGGAATAGAAGAAATTTAAACAATTATGTCCAGATGATTATAACATTTGCAATTCTTCGATAAGATCATTACAAACTCGCTGATTGCTCATCACAGGCTGCATGCCATTGTTCTTTAAGCGGCAATTAATTTTATTGGCATGTAAGATGTTTAACTATGTGTCGAATCGATACATTACTTTGTGTTACTTTTGCGTGACGGAACCACACTGACTGATGAGAATACTTATAGATAACTGGCTTTTTTTTTTTTTTTTTTTTCAGGATGGGAAATCATCAAATGACCCCTCCCGCTCTGGGTGGAGCAGAAGGGAGTGTCAGACTCTTACTGACTAAAACCCACCCGTGTTCCTTCCTTAGCCCTTTATGTTCCAGGGCAGGCAGCGGTAACCCTTTCGGACGATCCCGCTACCCCGGCAGGTAGATAACTGGCTGGCTTAAAATATAATTATGCTACCGTTAAATTGGGTTTTTCTTCTAGGTCTTTCTGACTATGGTACATTTTAGTGGTAGCCAAATTTTTATTAGGATACTCTGGATGCGTAACCATTTTTACATGCCAAGACCCCTCCGTGTCTCGGAAAGAACGTTGAGCCGTTGGTCCTGGCTGTCATTCTTGGATCTTTGACAGTTGTTACGCGTCGTCAGAAGCCCGAAAATTTGACAACCAGTCTTACCAAGGGGTATCGTATTACTCAGTAACTGAGTTGTGGAGGTCAGATAGGCAGTCGCTCCATGTAAAATACTGGTATTCAGCTGCATCCGGCTAGACTGGAAGTTGACCCCAACATAGTTGGGAAAAGGCTAGGCAGAAGATGACTGGCTTACTCGGCAAACTTCGTACCACGTCAGAATCAATAAGAACGAATGTATGAGAAAATCAATCATCTAAATTATAATTTTTTTCATGGAAATTTCCTACGTTTTAATAAATATTAATAAATTATAAATATCATAATAATCGGTTCAGCCGTTCTTGAGTTATAAATGAACTGCCTTCAGTTAGAAGTTTGTACGGAAGGACAACCATACAGTTTGAGGGAGTGCAGCTTTATAATAAGTTGCCTAAAGAAATAAGAGACTCCTCATCAATTAATATGTTAAAAAATAGGTTAAAGTTGTATTTGGCCAACCAACAATAATGAACGACTATCACTGTATGTACGATAGATCGAACGACAACTATGTTTGCTATGACAATATTTTATTTTCGTTAAGTTTCTCATATTTAAGTGAACTATGTACGTTCTTTTTTGAGAAATATAACTTCTTTAAACCGAACTAACCAGACTTTCTTTTATTTATATAGATGTTTAGCAACACCGCAGCACGATATTCAATCGGCTTTGGATAATAGAATCATTTATTGTTTTAATTTGCTTGTCCTAGTTACAAGTGAAAAATCGATGGCGTAAAATTGTTCACCCGTAAAGGACAAAAGATTGATTAAATTAGCTCCAATGAAATATGGACCCTCTTCTAAGTCTAACATTGAAGTCGCGTGTTGATATTAATCTCTTTTACGGAAAATATTCAAGGTAGCCAATATCACCAATTTACTACAAATGCGTGATCACCATACAATAACTAAATTGGCCTTCAATTCAACTAATGACTCTTTCTTCTAAATCGTAAACGCAATGGAAAAGAAATGAAAGCGTGTCATGGCTGTCACGTTAGGTAGAAAGATGTGGCGTGCTGGAAACTTAGCTATAAAATTAACACATAACTTTTATGAACCGTATACGATATTTTAAAGTCACGTATGGATATTGTTGGTAGTGATAAAGACACGACAAATAGCATTTATGATAAACGTTAACTACAGAACATAAACCCAGGCAAAACTTTACAAGTATAATTTACAAATTTGTTACAAATCATACAAAGTATCTGTACGAGCAAAAGTATGTATACACTCGGCCTTATTCAAAAGCGATTTACTCCTTTATTTTTTAATGAAATTTTATGTTGTTACGAACATAGCATTGTCGAACCCATACGTTTAGGTAATGTGTCGTATTACAATGTTGCATTCGTTATTTCACGAAAAAAATCGCAATTGAAAGTTGCCAAGTGTCGACATATTGGTGCTCGTGACTGTACAACAACTGTAAGCCACATAATTGTAACGGAAAAAACCTTACAAACTTATGTAAGTTATAGTGACAAGTCTACAATTTACATATTTGTAATTTCTGTGTTAAGCAATATTTTCTACTATTTAACAATTTTGTAGAATTGTAGACATGTTAAGTTTTGTGGTATAGGGCCCAAATCTCGATGCTGAACTGTACTGTTTACAATTTGGAAGATGGGTTGGCAAACCTATTGGTTGACCTACTAATCATAGTAGTAACAAAGAAAAAAAGCGTGAAGAGGGGTTAAAAATGGTCAGACACGCGCTGGTGGTGAATACGACGCACCTGACCCACCACCAATAAGTTACTACTTAGCTTGAAACCATTTGTTGCTACGTTCAATTGGGGACTTTATGTTCATCAGAAGATGTTAATAGCCTTGAATTCAAAATATTGGAACCTCAGAAGTGGTTGTGAGTGTCGTACTAAGTTTTAGTTTTGCCATAAACAAGCTAAATACCATTACTTCAATCTAGTCTGCTTACTAAATACTATTAGTTATAATTAAACCTCTCGCCGACTGGTCGATATTTCACGTAACAAGAAGGCAGGGTAGTTCTTTGGCCAATGAATTAGCACTGGCAGCATTACCATTCAGCATAGTAATGCTGCCAGTCTTCTGGGCACGTTTCCGGATGACAGTGATGCGGACATGTACTTCAATGCCCAAGGGCCGGTTCTTTGATCCGTAGTAAACTTAACAAATTGTTAAAAATAGTAATTAATGAATACAAAAACAAAAGAACACTTAGGGCCGGTTTTTTGACTTGCAGTTAAACTCAACCGATTGTTAAAAATAGTAACTAATGGTAAAATTTTTGCAAAATGTGTTTTTTGATCAATTTTTAGTTTACCTAATGGTGATTTTTTAAGTAATAGTTAATTATTTGACCATAAGCCATGATATTATATCATTGCTAATATAATAACTATTAGTGGCCATTAGATAAACAAACAATTGATCAAAAAACACATTTTGCAAAAATTTTACCATTAGTTACTATTTTTAACAATCGGTTGAGTTTAACTGCAAGTCAAAAAACCGGCCCTAAGTGTTCTTTTGTTTTTGTATTCATTTGTATACCTAGTACAGTTAGTTATTTAATTTTATACCTAGTGTAAATAGTTAGTTGTGTTAAATATTGTAAAAGTTATGTAAGTAAACCAATAAACACTAAACGTCACATAAAAGTAAAAATAATCATATTGAAATCAGCAGACGTGTAATAACGAATCTCTTTACATACGAAATCGTTACAGCTGTCCAAAGTCGACAGACAAAAGTTGTAATAGTCATAATTTTGCAAAACGCTTATCTTGCGTCCCATACGAAATCCATCTTTATATGAACGGGAATAGCGAATGTGGAAATCGCAGAATTTCAATAGCTATTTCACAAAGTTGTTTTGCGTTTCACACAATCTATTGTAGATACTATTCTCGACAGCTTAAGGTGGAAGGTGATAGCAAATCTGGAACAATAAGTTTAGGAAATTCACGTCGGGCTTACCTCAAACCGCAGACACCTGGTGGTAGGCTGACACCTTCACTTATATGAGATATTATTGTTATAAAGGATTTCGAATACTTTTGTGAATTTTATTTGACCGATTTGTTGTATCGTTTATTAATTTGACACCCCGTCAACCAGGACAGAATTTACTTCATACATTGCAAAATATGGACTTAAACTATTGAATTGATGACTTAAGTTTTATAATTGACACCCGCACAAAAACACAACACTTTTATTTGTAAGTTCTTAACACGTGATATTTAAAATGTTTTTTATTTCATTTGAATTCCCTAAATTGGGCTATACCGCTTTTTGGCAAGCGCCATTTTCATGGTTTGGGTGTTGAAGACGCATGACCGAATTTCGGTCATGGCAACCAATCTTAGCGGAGGCCAGCCATCGGCGTGGGAGCACACACAGGGCACTATAATATCTCGGAAGAGAGAGTGCATCTGTATCTACAGATGCACTCACTCTTCTCTCACTCTCTCTCTTCCCTCGCTCTCATAGTTCGACGGGACGGCAATTCGAAACGACCGTAGAATAATCAGGCGCAGGACCAACAGCTTGATGAGCTTTCCGAGGCATGGGGGTTCACACCGCCAACTACCAAACTCCGGGTTGCTATTATGAAATTCTCATTGGACAAACCCAATGATATTCTGCCCGGGAATCGAACCCAGGAGTCCCAGGATCTTTCACCGGGACCCAGGACCTTTCTTTGTACCGTTTTTTGTATTTATCTATAATATTTATGTATTTAGAAATATATAAGTATGTTTATCAGTTGTCTAGTACCCATAACACAAGCTCTGCTTAGCTTGGGACTAGATGGCGTTGTGTGATAGTTGTGGAATATTTATTATTTATTTATTTATTTATCGTGGTGAAAGGATTGATCAGCTAGATTCATTAACGAGTGCTAGCTGCCCAGGGAGAACCGACTGTTTGTAATTGCAAAACAATTTAGTTTTGTCATCCGAACTATATAAACACACAAAGTTACATTTCGATACGACAATTAAAACTAGGTTAGAATTAGTTAAGTTTTGTGTTAAATTAGTTATTTTATTTTATTTTTATGACCCTTTAAGATGTAGCATTTAAGTAGTTTTTTAAATAGTAATAACGATTGTGTATATGTATGTATTATATATATTGATTTTTATATCTTTTGGTACTGAGTTATATAATATGATAATATGTGCAAAAAAAGGAGCTACGAGTATGTCTGCCAACAAACTGCTTTGCAGTTTGGCAGAGGTAATATAACTGGTTAAAATTATTTATGTGAATAAACACTATTTAATTTTTTTTGTTTTTTTTTTGTTTTCTAAGATTTTATTACATTGTTTGTTAGTTACAAGTGAAGCTAATAAAACCATGTTAAAAACAAGGTGGCTGCGTTAGTTCCGATCTTGGCCGCGCGCTAAAAGTAACTTATATGCTATAAGTAAGTACCTAAAGTTGATGTCAGTTAATTCTTCTAACAGAAAGCACGATTATTAACTTCTCTGGTCACTCACCCAAGAATACTAATTTAGTGACATACATAATCAGCCTATACTGTTCCCACTCCTGGGGCACAGGCCTTCCCTTTCGCGAGGGAGTGGGCTGTACCCTCCACGCGGACCCAGTGCGGGTTGGTAATGCAATTTCATGAAGCATGTACATAATGTTCTAGCTCGTGTGACCAGAAATGTAATTGGTATCAACATTGTATGACAAGCGTGCAAGCATTTAGAGTAAATGTTAGTATCACATGATGTACGACAGGACGCGCAAATCACGCATACAGAATGTTTCAAGAACAAGACATGAGGTGTTTGTATATTGAGGCACGCAAATTATGAAATTAAATTGTTTATTCTGTTAAAACGATATCGGAATCACTTTAACAGGTCATTGTTATTTAAAAAAATAGGCTTGGGGAGGCCGGCGTTTCCTATATAACTACTCGTACTCTACGGACGAATGGATGGCTCCTATAACACAGGATTTTCCTAGCATCGGGGTCATAATTCACAAAAAATTGAGCACAAATGTAATATCAATAATGTAACATGCATTGTATTTCTTCTTTTTGCTAAAATTATCTAAAAAGAAAGGCCGAAACCAACTCAGAGGTCATAGTTTCTTTTAAAGTCCAGACATAATCTTGGTCATGTGCAGACCATGTAGATTGATGTCTGAAATGGCCTTTTGACGAAAGTACCAGACAGATTTGAGTGAACCTGTCCAGTCAATGCAAGCATTTGTTAGTGATGGTGTAGTTCAACTCAGAACTTGATGTTGGAATTGCACCACAGAGCACGGAGTCGTCGCGCCATCAGAATGTAGAGATACCACTTCTGCCATCTTTGTCATTCAAAGCCATCAGTTTGTATATGTCCTTTGAGTCGTAGTTCAAGTCGACTGTGACACGCTTGGTTTGGTTTGTATAAAAGCGTTGACAGTGCCGCGTCTAGTAACGGCCACCGTCTTCTAGCTCTGTGAATAGCATAGTACTTCTGATTGCATGTTCGAGCAACTAAGTTGTATGCAAGCATGCAAAACTACGATGCCTTCTTGTTTTAATCAACCCGTAAATCTTCTTCTTTCTGTTAACGGCATTTACCATTTGGTAAGAACATGTTCCGTCACACGAATGACGCTAACGTCAAAGTATTGAACATTCAGTTTCCTGTAATTATGTCTGAATTCTGATACTCGTATGTAGTGAGAATCAGGATGTACAGACGCCAGCACACCAAGCTACTACAAGCTGTCAATTTTCTTTTAATAAATTTTCAACTTTACTGATAAAGCATTAAGGTTTAAGGCTGATTGGGTAAATTTGACAGTTTCGGGTAGTTTGACCTGCTGGCGTCTGTACAAGGGGAATGAGCAGGTGTTTAATAATTTATGTTTTTATTTCCTTCTGTGGCATGAGTAGGTATGATATATTCTTTCTAGAACCCAGCAAACGTCATGGTTAGTGTATAGTGGCTCTTGAAACAACTTAGTGTTCGACAGGCTTATCAAATTAATTAGCTAATATCCTTTCAGCTAATCAATTAGCTAGCGAAGCATCACGAAGCTTTTCAATCTAGCGCTAGATATTATAATTTATCTCAATCAGCCTATCGTGCCAATAAAGAACGCAAACAAGTTTTTACGTGCATTATAGGCTCTCCCACAGGCGCGTTTTGTCGGTCGATAATATCGGATGCGTTATTGTGATAATGCGTCCCGATTCCTTACCGCACAGCTGCGTTTTTATCGTCCGATAGTTCTAACGTGTGGGTGTAACCCACAGTACAGCCGCCCCCGCCCGCAGTACGCGTTACTACATTATTAACGCAGGTGTGTGTAAGATCGTATGCATCCTATAAAAAAAAATTCTAAGATAATACACCTATATTAACGCACCTGTGGTATCAGCCCCGACTTACAAGTTGTAAGTCATGAGTTCGGACCCAAGCAGGCGCTTTACTTTGTGTAAATTATTTCATCACCGCTGCTCTCAAAACGGTGAAGGAAAACATCGTGAGGAGACCGACATGTCTTAGAACCAAAAATTCAAAGACATATGACATCTACCAACCCACACTGGGCCCGCGTGGTGGATTATGGCCCAGTCCCTGTCACCGAGAGGAGGCCTGTGTCCCAGTAGTGGGAACAATAAAGGCTGATTATGAACGCGCCGGTGGGGGAGAGCCCTAAAGCTGAGTTTGCACAATGCACAAATGAAACATGCACAAACCCAAACTGTGCCACTCCACCGTATTGAAACCGTGGCATTAAAACATTATCAACTAAGCTTAAAGTTTAGTCAGTTAATTTCGGTGGATGGGTCATATTTTGCATAACTTTAGCCGGTGAACTTTTAGCTCGGGACCGCGGGTTAGTGTGGTATAATGAGGCTTGGCACCTGATGTTCGTCGATTTTATGTAGTTTTACACTAGGATAAAGTTGGGGACATTATTATGTGTGATGTCCATATTTTAGTGTGTCTATGTCTGGATAGTTTTAAACCGATGGCTTTGTAGTTTTTACTGTAATAGAACCACGGCTCTCTGTTACTGAAATGCTTTATTGATACCGATTTATGGACCATCATCTGCCTAGCCTTGTTCGAACTATTTTTGGGGTCGGCTTCCAGTCTAACCGAATGCAGCTGAGTACCAGTATTTCACGTGGAGCGACTGCCTATCTCAACTCTCAATTCTTTATTGCGTACCATAATGTATACAGTTGGTAGGGAAATAATTATATTAGTCACAATTATGGATGTGACCTCGACATTCCAGTTACTGGGTGGGAAGACTGGTTGTACGACCAGTAACCACTGTCAAATATTCACGAATGGCTACCGGGACCAACAGCTTAACGTAATTTCTGAGGCAAGGAGAGGTGTTAGTATGTAAAGATGGTCACCAATCCACGGACTGACAGCGGCAAGCGTAGCGTAACCTAATCGATCGACACGTGCGGCTGCGTGAGCCTTGGGTCACGTGCACTAATCTAGACTTCTAGCTGCCACGGAGAATTTTGCAATGGAAACTCCACTTACGTTTTCCGCCACAAGGCTCAAACCCAAGACCCCGCTCTCAGCAGTCCCAGACAACAGCAGTCGACACAAAATGGTCACTAATCGTATAGTATACCTATGCCTAATTTTCAGATAACTCAGAGCTCTGCTTACATCTTATCTCCTCACTTCAAGCTAACAGAGTGAAAGTGCCAACAAATCGAAGGTGGGGTCAACAAGAGCTCGACTCCACAAATATTTAGCTGTCCAAAAAGGTGATAAATTTTCTGAAGTAATACCTGCCAGTAGTGGCAATACATTTGAAGAAGGAAGGCGTGTCGATGGCTCTCCATGGATTTATGTCAAATTACCTATCCCATAGCACCGCCATAGCCCATTGACCTCGTTTGTATTGGGCGGGGTGTAAGTTAGGAACTTATGGGTTTATGGATTAAGTTTTTAAACATTTAGGGCAAATTTTTCTATCGACAGATAACTTTTATTCGTGGAATAAAATTGACGTCTGAGAGTTTTTGTATGCAAGAACTGTCAAAAATTCAAAATTATTGCTCCGATAAAATTATCGGGGGTTGGAAAAATCAGCCCTAAATCGTCAACATGGTCAGTTAATCTATTGATGATATCATCGACAGGTTTATTATAAGAGGGGTTATTTTTTTTATTTTTTTTTTTCATTTTTATATATGGCATCTCGTAGTTGACCTAGAGAGGTCGTGACTACTTAACCGGGCTATCCTGTGGTTGCCTTAAGAAAACTTAAAGCCTCCAGCCAGGGCTTAAAACGAATTAAAAACTAAGCGACTGCACCGTAAGGGCACCCCCTGTGGGGAACGAACCTCGGCTTAGGGCGTCACTGAGAGAGGGCAGCAAGATGGGACAGGCTGGATCGAGTTTTCATTATTAGTGCTTTGATGAGCACGGCGTTTCCTAGGACTATCTCTGAGACGAAAGGCCGAAACAAACTCAGAGGACACAATCAGGAATTTAAATTTATCAGCTCAGCTACGACGCGAGCTGGCTCTTTATCAAAGAAGGATCGGTAAGAGGGGTTAGAGTGAAATGTTTTTTGGAAGAACTAAGAAAGGGTTCAAAGTGTGAAAACAGTATACGTGCATGCATGGCCAGCTTGTATGAAGAAACGTCTTCCCTTTCTCAGTCTCTAATAATAGAAAACCAATAAAATCACATAATTATGCCTCGATCACCAGTCATGGTGTAATGTATACCGATTAAGGAGATAACACCTTTTCTAACAAATGGGCTAAAGTGCACTCCTAGAAATAGACCACGAGAAAGGCAGGTTAATATTGTACGCAATGCGCACAAAGCAAACTTGTTGCTATCTCTCATTCAACAGGCGCATTCAATTCAATTGATAGGAATACAATAGGAATTAGCTTTTATAGCAGTTCTAATGTTTTCGATCGTCCTCGATAATATTCTCTTATTGTTATATTTACTTTAAAAATCCGCTGTTCGCTTACAGTTTAAAATAGATCAAACACACCGATTCCATTTTTTCATTTATTGTTACGAAGGACGATGATTTATGTAATACCTACGCCCTAGGTTTTATTGGCTAAATTTAAGGGAATTCTTCAAGGCGATCTCATAAACTTTTTTTATTACTATCATTTCCACCACCGGCGGTCTTTGTAATAAAATGGCGGCAATATTATTATGTGTTCATTTTGTTTGTTATGTGTTCTGAACTGCACCTATTTGCAAGTACTAAAAATAAATAAGAAGACACTCTTGGAGAATTTTCTTCGTCTTCGTCCTACCCACGATGCTGAGGATCGCGACCACATACGACGAGTCTCCAAGTTATGCGCTCGATGAACTTTACTAGAGAGTACACAAAACTTTCACTAGTTAAAAAGGCAAATTTCAAAATTCCTGCTACAGTTAAAAGTCAATAAAAAAAGAAAATATAATGCAAGCCTTCTGAACAAATTCAACTTGCTAACTTAACGAAACGGAATACATCATAAACCCCATTATCTCTGTAATATTAAAGCCACCGTAAAATGGTACCGAAACACCACGAATATGGCGCTCCTGATATTATACGGAAAAAAAATCCCCTTCATTCGAAATAAAACAGCGCCTGGAGGTAGGATGAGAGCAATTTGCTATAAATCTACCGCGGATGGAAATCGTTTTAGGCGTTTGCAGGTCGCCTTTGTTTTCGTCTTAAAAAAGTGGTGGAGGGGTTACACGTTTTAGTATTCAAGCAAATCTTTGCTTAACATCTTAGATAAGCCTTCTTTTGCCTTTTTGGGAAAGGTTTTCAACGGAGAGAAATGGAGCTGGTGAAGGAGTTTTGTAAAAATCGAACTTGTTTTGGTAGAGGAAGATTGCGGTATGTTGAATGTAATGTTGAAATAAATGATGCACTTTTTACAACTCAACGGTTCGTGAAGCAGACACAATAGTTTAACAATCACCGTGAATCTAGAGGGTATACTTATGGCTAGTCAGGTGGGAACTGATGACGACACGGTTGGCGCAGTGGTTGAGCGATCGACTGCTGTGCTGCGTGTCGCAGGTTCGATTCTCGCACGGAACACATATTTGTATTGCCTACAGGTAGTTGTTTCGGGTCTGGCTGTTTGTGTGTGTGACTTTAAATGTTTGTAAACGCACCCACGATACAGGAGAAATTCCTATTGCGGGGCAACGTTTTTATAAAAAAAAAAAAAATAACTGCTTAATTATTTGATAACGGTGGGGGGTCAAAATCGCAACTGGTTTCACTCTGTTCGTATTTATGGAGAGTATTCTAATCTAGAGCTCTCTGATTTTAGTTTGTATTCTATAAATGAAAAAAAGGCATTCTAGTATGGCTATGAGGAAGACACCCTCAGGCTGGATGGAGCGACCATCTTCGCGGGCTGGAAGCGATTGGCCGAAAATCGAGCTTAATACTATGTAATTGGAGAGGCCTAAGTCCAACAGTGGGCTACTACAGGCTGGTTTTGATGATGATGATAGGTATCGTGATAATCTATGTTAACAGGATTCTAGATAGCTTAGACATGTCGGTCGGGTTCGAGACGGTTATGGTCTAACCGACGAAACATTTCCAAGCTCTAAACTCATGTGTTAATTCATGGTTACAGTTTGCGCGTCGATGCCCCTGCCACCCTGTATATGGCACATAAATAAATATGAGAATAAACTGCTTAATTGCCAAAATTCCTCCCATCTTTTACACGCAAAAAAGATTAAGGAAAAACCCAAACAGAATAAACTAAAGCCTGCTTAACATTTTACATTAAAATAATTAACCCTACAATTTGGCATGCGACAAGTTCACCCCGAAGTGAACATCTGCCGAGGTCACCAAAACCACGGGGTCGACCCGACCGTATATTTTGGGGTAACAATAACTCCCCATGTTTTAATGTTATAAATCTTGATTAAATATGAGTTAGGTGGTACGATCTCTAGGCTGTTACCATAACGACAATGACTATGTGTGTAGAAGTAGTAGGCTGTGTAACGTGTTTGTAGTCGATATTTAATTGTAGAGTAATTGGAGCAATTTACACCGTCCCTATTAATTTATAGGTAGACTAAGAACAGCTGTGGATGCTGTGGTTAGGCTATAAATCTGTAGTGTGTTTGGTAATATATTAATGTTGTCTTCTGCGTTTCGGAGTGAGCGACCAGGGGGCCTAAAAAGGCCACTTTAAGCAATACCTCTAAAAGCTATTCATTTCCTGAATTCCTAGCAGATTATCAGCAATTCCTCTAATTTTTGTAAAATTTCATTTCATATTTGGTGTAAACATAGCCGCATAAAAAAAATAAAAACCGTAATTTTATCGGTAAATTTTTCATACAGTTTTTAGTAATCAAATTGGTTTTTTATTTATTGTTTATTTCTACAGTTTAAATGTTATTTCATTGTGATATGAATTGCACACAGATCATATTATTAATTGTCAGTTTGTGACCATTTTACGATTATTAATATGATTCATATTGTTATCTTATTATTATGATTCTGCCAAAGTGGCCTTTTTAGGCCCCCCGTTACCTTATAATTTTACCTTACTATTACGACTATAGTGTGGGTGGTGAAGTAATTACTCGTGTCACCAACATAAAGGACTTGTGAGTTTCGACCGCTGTCTGACTTTTAGAGATCACGTTTCCACCCTTGCGAAGGATCCTTTCAGGCACTTGGGATTTGTGTTGCGAAATGCTCGTGACTTTAGTAATCCAAATGTTATTAGGCTGTTGTACACTACTCTGGTTCGAAGCAAACTCGAGTCCTGTGCCTGTGTTTGGCACCCCTCTACCGCGACCCAAACACGAATGCTGGAAAAGGTACAGAAAACCTTCTTAGGATGCTTCTTCCAAAGGGTATTATACCATTTCATTCCCTACATGTACCCTAGCAATTGTCTTTAAGGGACGTTGGGCTTTAACTCATTCGAGGTGAGCTGAGGCTTTGATCAGCTCACGGTAGCCTATTAGACCTTACGGGGCGTATCGACTGCCCAGAGCCCATAGCCTTTTCTGCCAATTATTTGTGCCCGACAATACATCGGAGACCGTCAGAGCCGCCGGCACAATCTGTTTGCGCAACTGTCATCCAAAACTGTAGCCAGAGACGAACCCCCAGTCTGTCGTACATTCAAAATGCTAAATACCCTTCTGACTGCTAGCCCTGAATGTGATGTGTTGGCGGATGAATGAAGTAAAATTATGCGTATATGTCTGAATTTATGTGAAAGAAAATATGCAGGGGCGACTCCCTTGCATATTTTATCTACTGTTCCGTGTTACGAGTAGTTTTAAATTAAATGATATACAACATAATTATTGTTAAGTAATTGGTTTCTATGTTAATTAATGGTGTTGCACCGTTTCAATTAATTACGAGTATAAATAAATAAAATAATGGTTTAATCTATAGGTTTGTACCTATAGCTTTTTCTGGTGTGTGTCTATCTGGAACAAGAACCATAGAAAATAATAAAGCACGTAGTTTAGAAGATACTGAAGACCTCTTTTTATAGGTCTTGAGAATGACATACATAAGTTGTCAAAGAGGAACACTTTCTAAATGTTTACTCTGAAAGATAACTGCATACAAACCTGTTATATTTACTTTTTTTTATTACGGTACCAAAACTTTTTTTTGTTGTTATTTCTTCCTATTATTAATTACAACAGGCACAACAGCCTGAATAAATCCAAATTAAATCCAAAAATAACAGAGCTACACAAACTTCCGTACCTACTCTTAAATATAACATGAAGAATATAAATATAACACGTCCTACGCATCTTTTCTACTATTATGTAATACGACCATATTCCTTTGTTTTTTCGAGAATATTCAAAAGAATGATAGCATCTTTTTGCGTCATAAATAAGGTGAGTACCGACTGGAGTTTTTTACTCCAGTGTTGGTACTTTAACATTCATTAGGTGGTAATGGACGTACCCTGTTTGTTGTCATAGGCGCGATTCTTTAGTGTAGAGTTACCATAACTGGAATTTAAGTTGATAAAGAGTGATTTTAAGTGATACAGGGTGAAGTGAATGATGAAGTCAAACAAAACAAAACAACCTATCAGTCTATCAGTAAGTCTATCAGTCTATTTATTAATAAAACTGATTGGCGTCAGGCGACAGACATCAATCTGACAATCCGACAATTTTACAAGTTTCCTTCATACATTTTCTGATTTTTATTCTTTAACAGCATAATATCGCGTGAAAATATGACAATTTTGTAATTTGTCAAATATGTCATATTGTCAGTAATATTAAATAAGACCATGATAGAATGGTGTTAGGACCTGCAACAGACAGTTATGTTATGGGTTGTCGAACAGGTAGGGCTCATTTGATGGCAAAGGATTGCCTACCACCTAGACACCATCAAAATAGAGTTGCCACTCGTATTATAGAGATGGTATTAAAATGTCTCATTTCGACTAAAACAGAAATAGTCGAAATGAGACATTTTAATACCGTCTTGCTTGTGATTCAAGATCTACTTTGCTTTTGTTTTTCTTTATTATTCGAGTTAATTATCTTTTAACCTATATATCTTTCATTCATTAAAAAAAACAACATTAGCAGATTATTTTGCTATTTGATACTCCAAAACCGGCTAATAAGTCTTTTACTTACAAAACGTTCAAATTCATGTAGCAATGTCATCTCAGCGACAATCTATGTTGTCAAAACTTGTTAAAAATCTAGGTAAATAAAAGGTATTTCTGACAGATTGAGAGGCTGATATTGGAATGCGAACGCTCTTAAAAATACGAGAGACAAAGAGTTCAGTTTAAGAAGATGTGTACGATTATGATTAATATTATTAATCATATCTTAACACATCTTTTTATAGCAAATGTTAAAGTATTACCAAAATAATAATCATTCAAGATTCACGATCTGACGACTACTTTGGTCGCAAAGGCCGATTCAGACATCCAGACAAATTGTACCTTACTTTATGTCCCATTTGCATAACGCGTAACCAACGACCCACAAACACTGGGCTTAAAACGCAGCTAAACGTGTGACATAAAAGGGTTTGGTCCCAACGATGTCCCCTGACTTCCCCATATTCCCCTTTAGTTCCACATATTCCCCCAGTAACAGCAGCAAGTTTTAAGCAGAGTTTACGGCTTAAATGCGACACCCGGAAAGCTGGGTAATGCTGTAATACACGTATTTCTTGGACAGTTTTGAGCATAACGTTTTATTTGGTTTAAAGTTTTTTGTAACTGTTTTTTCAGTAAGGATGGTAAGTATTTACCGAATAGGTAGTTTTCCAGTTTGTAAGTGTGGTCAGTATGTAGACCTATTAGTTGAAGCGACGGTTTTTGTATGATTTGCACTTTATTTGATTTGTGGTCGTCAGTAGTATTTTTATTAATTTAGATTTAACTAGCTACGCCCCGCGGTTTCACCCGCATAAGTTTCGATCCCGTGGGAATGTCGAGATAAAAAGTATCATATGTTAATCCTGGTTATAAACCATCTGTGTGCAAAATTTTATCCAAATTCGTTTAGTAGTTTTATACTAACTTTCACATTTATAATATTAGTAGGATTAAGTATTTACAATTTAATATTTCCGTTACCTAATGGCTGTATGATGTTGTGACGATCTTTTTTTTCTGGTCATACCTGAGAACCTAATAAATAAATTAATAAATAAATTTCAGCTGAAATAATGATCTCCGAAACTTGACGTTACGGAGATCATTATTTCAGCCGAAAGACGTCCACTGCTGGACATAGGCCGGGCCCAAGCACTTCCACTTCGACCGTTTCTGTGCTTCTCGCATCCAACGAGTTCCTGCGGCCTGAAGGACGCCGGAACCCGTTGGATCTGAAATAATATATCCGTAACTACTAATACACACATCATAACAACATAATGTCTAACAACATAATATCGGTAGTTACGGAGATATTGAAGGTCAAAGTCCCAAATTTTTTGTGTCGTTTTTTTTAAAAACTTGTCTTAAATGTTATAACTTAACTGTAAATACTCCCAATATTCTTGTAACGTTGCATGCACCCATTACAATATTTTGTGTATTTGTACACCCTATACAAAGACCCATTACGAACAGGTAATATACCCTGTCTGTAATGTGATATTTGTATATTATTTGGGCTGCAATATAGGGAGGTACGAAAGAAAGACTTTGACCGAGACGATGACCGTGCTTTTTTAATCGCCACGTAATGTTCTAAACTCACAAGTCATGGTTTTTGCGTGAGTCACAACATTCTCGAGACAGAAGCCACGTCATCAAAAGCATGGCGATTTCAAAGCGAACCAATCACCCCAGACATCTCATCTTTCTCATCTTTTCATGGCGCGTCCAGACACTATTAACAATGTTGTATCCCACAATACCTTATATATAATACCTTATATCCTTGGCGCTTTCATTGAAAATTTCTCTGTCAACGCGTTGCTTGGTTGAAAGCACATATTATCGATAACATCATGTCACGTCACTTTATTCACCGATAGCCTGATACAAACGTGACAAAAACATGCTGTTTCATATCCATGGACGGCTCGTAACGACTTGTTGATAAACTTTGTCATAAAAAACCAGTAATGGTGAGAATATTTCTTTCAAAACGAAAGTGAAATGGGGTTTTTTGGTAAGGGAGAAATAGATAGGGAAAGCTTAGGGTGCATATTTGATCATTTTTGTTGGAGATATAGTCTGTATTGAGGTGTTACTATGACGGGAAGTATGCTCGGTATTTCCGTGACGGAGATGTAGGTGTGACGTGGGTGACATTTTTGATATACTGGGGAGGTATGTTACTACGCTGTAGCGTTTTGAATAATTTTCTTGCGTTTTTGTATGATTTTCTTCTGGTATATTTTGAAATCTAACTCCTATGTTTCAGGTCGGTATTGTCGTCCTCGTAATTTAATTATCACCGTAAGTTTTTTTTTTCTTGGAAATTGATTCGGTGTCGATTATTCTGACAGCGACCCTTTGGACGGCGGCCCAGAGTGGCGGGCCGTCGAACTTTGTACTCTCTGGTAGTTATATGTTAGTAGTTGCAAGGACGAAAACAAGGTATTCTACCTTGTTTCGAGCTTCGAACTCAACGTTGACCATTGTAACGTGTATCCTGGTGCAAGGGTGAGGGTTAAATATATCATTTTAGCGCTAATAACGTTCGTTGGAGATAACGATATTTCAGACTCATGTTATTCGGTATAAATTCATTCGGAATAACGTGATTCGGGATAACGTGATTCGAGATAGCGTTCATTCGGGATAGAGTGATTCGGGATAGCGGTGAGTCGGGATTTTGAGTTTCAGCCTAACGTATAAGCGTCCTCTTTTTGCTCAAGACCAATATGACAGTTAGATAGGTGAAGGTTATAATTATTGGGAGTTTTTGTCAAACGTGGTAAACCAACCATACGAGGTCATATAAAAACAGCTTAGTCTATATTGTTGCGATTGCCGCGGTTCTGCAGTGCTTCCGCGATGTTTGCTGAAGCGCGTACTAATGACTTCTATGCAATAAGACGAAAGCATGTGTCGCAGAGTACGCGGCAGCAGCAACAGCATTTTGAGGATCCGTCCTGGTAAATATCAGTGTCCAATGTACTCGCTCTGGGTGAGCATTGTGGTAGGGACCGTAAAATAAATGTACATGCTGTTAATAATATGTTGTAAATGTGTTTTTATGGTTGTATTTTTGTAACCCTACTAACATAGTTTATATGTTCCAATTGTTACTAACCATTATGGATCATTGTAATCTGATATTAAACTATATTATAAAATTTCCAATTTTCCAAAGCGGAAATCATTACCTGCTGTGGTTCTATTCCACATAACAATACAATATAAGCATAATCAACCTATAATGTGTCCACTGCTGGGACACAGGTCTCCCCTCGGGGAGAGGGAGTGGGCCGTAATCTACCACGCGGGCCCAGTGCGGGTTGGTAGATGTCACATGTCTTCGATTTTTGGTTCTAGGACACGCCGGTTTCCTCACGATGTTTTCTTTCACCGTTTTGAGAGCAGTAGTGATGAAATTATTTACACAAAGTAAAGCGCCTGCCTGGGTTCGAACCCACGACGTACAACTCATAAATCGGGGCTACCGTTGCTCTGTAATCTCAATACAATACAATTATAATAATACAATTCATAATCCTTAACAGTTCCATTTTTCTTATCCAATTACTTACGGAAATGGCCCTAATAAACAAGGGTATTTGTTTTAACGACCTCCCTATTATCGGCCAAGATGGTGATTAGTCTTACCGAATATAGGACAGGGCACAAATTTATCGGTCCCAATCGAACACTTTTATTTATGTATCTTTAATTGTATGGGCCTGAAGAATGGTGCTGTTTGTATACATGGGTGATATAGGTAGGTATATGGAGAATAGTGTTATGTTACTTATATGTAACTAACGACCTGCCGCTGTTTCGCACAGGTGCAATCTACTGATATAGCAACATAGAAAGAAATAACGAAAATACATTTATTTGCGGCAATCATGACGCATAAAAAACACATAAACACAAAAAAAAAAAAAAAACATGTCAAGACATTGAGATATCTGTGCTAAATCTAATTTAAATATTAAGTTATTATACAGATAAACCTTCCGAAATAAAGTCTCAGAATGTTGGTGAAAACTGCATCAAAATCCGTAATATAGTTTACAGAACCTGAGCGGTCACACAGACAGACACGACAAGGGAATTGGTTTGATACTAATAGACGTTTACATGCCACCTGGCAAGGCGCAGGGATGAGAGATGGAGTAAGGCTGTGATGGAGTGGCGTCCAAGGAATGGAAGCCGATATGTCTGTCGTCCGGCGACGGGATGGCCAGACGACATTGTTGTCATCGCGGGTAAAACCTGGATGAGGCTGGCACAGGAGCGTGGGGATTGGGACGAGATGCATCAGCAGTGGGTGAGGTTGGGCTGTGGGTGATGATGATAAAATTGTTTATGCCATTGCCATAGAGTATGTAGTATCCATTCTCGTACTGAGAAGGGATATACCTCATTGTTATCTAGTCTTACATTCCTAACAGTCGAATGTACCTATTAGTTAAGTAGACTGCGCGGGAGCAGTAACAGCATCCTGGATGTAATAAGCAGTAAGCTAGACCACCCAATGGTGTGAGTCTCACCCAAAACACTAAGTCTCACTTAGTTATTAGATACTAACATAGTTTTTAAGTTCATACTAACAACTTAAATGTGATGTAATGGATCAATGGTGGTCTGAATAAATTAATTATATTATTATTATTAAGTACCCGTATAGTTCTGATGACAGTACAACAATTATTATTGTCTGTGATTCCTTAGATTTAAAGCTATAATACAGGGTGGCAGGGACATCGACGCGCAAACTGCAACCATGGATTCAGCACATGATACTAGACCCCATAGCGTCGAAATTTTTCGTCGGTTATCAAAAAAAAATCTTCTGTTTCATAGAAAAGTGCAATGCCTACGCGGTCAAAATGTATGGAACAGCAATTTTTTTTTTTTAATAACCGACGAAAAATTTCGACGCTATGGGGTCCAAACTCATGTGCTGAATCAATGGTTGCAGTTTTCGCGTCGATGTCCCTGCCACCCGGTATTTAAAGCATAACGGTAATTTCCTTGACATTTAATTCGCTTGATCACCATACTTTTTAAAGCAATTTTTATTAAAAACCAATACAGTCGTACCTACATTACACGAACATGTTATTGTTTTGGCATAATACGGCAGAACTACCTACTTATTATAATCTATGCTAATAATAAAGCTAGTGTTTGTTTTAATAATCTAATCGCGAGCGGCCCATGCGATGCGACGCGGTAGGTCGGAGGAACAAGAATCACGCGGACGAAGTCAAGGACTAGATAGAGCTAATAATTAATAAAAATCCTACTAATATTATAAACGCGAAAGTTTGTATGGATGGATGGATGGATAGATGGATGGATGGATGGATGTTTGTTACGCTTTCACGCAAAAACTACTGAACGGAATTGGATGTAATTTGGCACACAGATGGTTTATATCCAGGATTAACATAGAGGGTACTTTTTATCCCGATATTCCCACGGGATTGAAACTTATGCGGGTGAAACGGTGGGTCCAGCTAGTACTAGCATATTATTGTCCCCATAGATATCCGTGCTTGTCCCACTATAAGACAAAGGCCTCCTCTCCTTCAGAGTAGGCACAAGTATTGATCACCACGCTTGCTCAAAACGGGTTGACGATTTTATAATAATTACCAATTAAAGATGAAGTGATAATGTCTGCAACATTTCATAAACTGTTACCTTTGTTTGACTGAAAACATTGCATCTACATGATTGTGTATGAGAGCAGTGATGGCCCAGTGGAAATGATCGCGACTTACGAGTTGTAGATCGTTGGTTCGAACCCTGACAGGCGCTTTACCTTGTGTTAATTATTTCTTCACCACTGCTCTCAAAACGGTGAAGGAAAACATTGTGAGAAAACCGGCATGTCCTAGAATAAAAAATTTGAAGACATTTGTGACATCTACCAACCCGCACTGGGTCCACGTGGTAGATTACAGTCCACTCCCTCTCGAAGACAGGTGGCCCTGTCTGTGTCCCAGCAGTGGAAACATTAAAGGCTAATTATGCACATGTGTAATGGCTGGGCAAGAAAAGCACGCAAATAAGTATGTAGATAATTTGATACTCCTTCGTTTCGGAAAACATGAAATACGTTTATTTACTGAACGGTCAAACCCGTTGCAAAATTAACGTGAACCCACTTAGGACAAGTATATTTAATTAAGTTTGTTAACAGGAATACGTCGCTAGAACTGTTTTATTGAAAACTATTCAGAGAAGTTTATCCGAGAACTGCTTTGACCTGTGTGAAAGCAGTCAGAGCAGTTTCTGGGTATACTCTTATATGGTAAACTAGCTTTTCCCCACGGGTTCGCCCGCGTTGATTTCCTACGGGAACGTGCTACCGGGATTAAAAGTACCCAAGTAAACATTGTATTAATTCCGTAATGTATTGTTTTCGGATAACTCTATTGGTTTACGCAGCGCACGCCAGTAAAGCTCCCAGTCGGCATGATATTTTCCGACAAGTTCAACAATCATCGTCATATTTCAGCCAATATACACAAAACCTTAATTAATTCTACACCTAAACCTTCCTCATAAGTCACTACGTTTATTGGTAAAAACCGTATGAAAATCTGTTTGGTGGTTTATGAGTTCATCGCGTTCAGACAGTTATAATATGTATTGATACGTTTTTCGTGTTACCTGTGTGATCGCGATGTTATTTTAAACTACGCAACGGTTTTTAATCCGGTTTTCACCACAATTTAGAGAATTTATTCCGGAAGGTCGGTTCCGGGCTTATAATACATTAATATTAATCTAACATACATTTAATTGACAAATCTCGATGTTTTTACAAGTCGTATAACCGGTGCGTTAATCCCGAAAGAGGGGTGGCTCGCTAGTATTTGCTTAAAGGAGAAACATGTGAAAACCATGAACAGCAGTGCAATAAGCATTTCAATAAATAAACAAGTAGGCTGCACATAAAACGTCTGATGGAGAGGTTCTGCGTACTCTCACTCTCTGGGCGATAATAAACCGCTTCCTTAGGCGCTACCAACTACTGCGCCGTAAATTACTAGGGTTTTCTGTGTTGTCGCCGCAACCCCCGGGTTGGGTACCCCTGACAGCGGCGATACGCTAGTGCAGTGTTTTCCAACGTGTGGGTCGCGACTCCTTAGGGGGTCGCCAAGCCACTTTAATGGGGCCGCCGTTTCTTTAAGATTATAGGAGGTTCCAAATGGAATCAAACACTTCAAAGCTTCAGTGGTTGATTGTGGGAATTCTATTTTTCTGTTTAACCAAAAGGTACCCAAGGTGACAGACTTGAATTCCAAGTTAGAAGCAGGGGAGGGAAGGAGGTTGCGAAATATTTTCCGTACTAAGGGGGCCACGCCATGAAAAAGGTTGAAAAATACTGCGCTAGTGGAAGAGGAAAAATGATTGCTTGTTGGCTTGAAAACCACTGTTGACGCAGTCATCGATATGAAGACAATCATTGGTAGCCGACATAAAAATTGGGTTTACTATTATTTTGTAAATTGTTGTTATTTTTAGAGTTTTTTGTTGGTCGTTTTTTAATGATTAGTTAAGTATTGACTTTAAAAATATCTGCTGTATATATATTTTCAAAGTCAAAAGTCAATAGATTAACTGCTATTTCAAAATCTACTTTCCTATAGAGAACGTTAGCAAAAGAGTATTTTTCATAAGCAAAACGAATGAAGCCTATGCACCAAAGTAGTCTACAATCGTTTTCGCATAGGTGTTTGTTCAAGTGGTATCTATTCAGGTACTAGACTACCAAGTGCTGTTATCCATATCTCCCTGCTGAGAGACGTTCAAGAACAATCATTCAATCAACGCGGAACCAATTGAATGATTGCACGATTGTACCTACGTTCTAGAAGGATTTAACTCTTTTGGAAGTGGCCACAGCACTCCATAATATGCCATATTAATTTTATTTGCACAATCTTTGTAAACAAAGAAACGATGGATGGACTGTGTGAAAGATGATATAGCTAGAAAAGGAGTGACTACCAAGATGACCACTAATAGAGAAGTATGGAAGAAAAAAACATGTTGCACCGACCCCAAATTAATTGGGATATTGAAAGGAAAGTGAGAATGATGAATCTTATGACAATTATTTTTAATGTCGCAGCACTCGCAGCATCGTGCTGACAAATAGGAGCCTTATGGCCTCGTACATAACTTTCAGTTTTATTTAAAACTAGCTTCTGCCCGCGACTTCGTACGCGGATCCTGTTGCTTATGCCAGCGACAACGGGGTCGTCAAAATAGAAGATCTGAAACGTCTGATGTCGAATTCTAAGAGCCCGGGGACGGGAAAACATCGTGATGCGCGAGACGATTCAAGACGTTCCAGATCTTTAATTTTTGTAAATCAACAGGAAATGCCCATCAGACTAAACAACTTTTGCTAAGACGTCATTCCTATATATGTTATAGTGTCGCTGGGCTTTGGAGCTCCACAACAGGTGTTCCAGATCTTCAAATTTATTCTCACAGCAGAAAATGCTCTTCACGTGGAATATTTTGTGCCCGTAATTCCGCAGTGGATCCCAAGGGTACACTGAATTAACAATAATATTGCAAATAACTTAAAAAAAATATCTTTATAAATTATAGCTGTACCCGTGGCTTTGCCCACGTATCACATAAGTATTTTTTAAATTCTATTTTAATTTTAATAATAGTTAGTGATAGTTTGTTGATTTACAGAAACACTCAAAAGATCCGTCCCATACTACTTATACTGTAGCTTAGATCCCTCAAAAACTATTTGGCTTAGTAAACTCAAAATTTGAAAGTTATGTAGTTAATTTACTGGTAAGAGACGTCAGGTTAATAAGGAAATTTAGGAGACGTCGAATAACAGAACTGTTATAATTTACTGTAACACTTCTGTGTAAACAACGTTCGTTGTTTTTCCCTCGGTCTCATTCAATATGTACAGCGAGTCAGGACTGGTGACGCGGGAGCAAGCGACGTACAGTTGTCCGTGTGAGAAGCAGCTCGTCCTGAGGTTGACACCCGCAGCCTTCAGTGTCTGCCGCTGCGACTTATTTATTGTCATGGCGAAGTACACGCTCACATGAAACTGCACGCGCTTGAATTAAAAGGGGTAATTGTGGGGAATCAGTTGTATACGTGGTATAAACACTGTCTCACCAACACCACAACCCGTTAGAATTTCCGCCTCAATGATATTTCCCCATTGCACAGTTTCGACGGAGTGAGATTTCGAAGAAGCATAATTGGGACACCGACCTTTAGCTTAATGGTGTGCGCTGGTAGTCCACTTGCACTGAGGGAATTGAGAAATTCTACGGGGTAATGTGTGGCGTCATCTTGGTCGACAACAGTGTTTATTGAAGTGTAGATCACTTAATTTCCCTCAATTTCCGCGAGAATGCATTCATTGATCGCTGAAGGTTGGTCGTTTCTGGGTGTTAAAATGGCTCGTTCTCACACCCAAGAATTATCTTGGTGCGGTATCCTATTGATGTCCCCGTACACCAGGCGAATCAAATCTTCTAAGGTGGACACCACTCTTCCAAGTATCTCAGGTTGAACCACCTGGCCACCGTCTACTGGTAGCGTTCCTTCACCCAATTTTAAGAGAACATCAGAAAATTCTTGGGCGTGTACATTCCCGCCAAGCTGTGTTCTCATATTCATCGTTAAGCGCAACCTATGAATATGTGGCCATAAGATAGAGCATTTCAACGAAGCATTCACCTCATCAGCCCTAGTTCCTCGCGTCACCACAGGCAGCGTTTGTCGGAAATCGACGCTAAACAGAACTGTAACGCCACCCATCATTTGCTGGTTCCTGCGGATGTCCTGCAAAGTCTTGTTTACCGCCTCTACTGCTTTTCTGTTCGCCATAGTGCATTCATCCCACACGATTAAAGATCAATCTTTAAGCACGCGCCCTTTGTCACTGTTGCGTGACACTCCACAAACAGGTGTTTCATTACTCTCTAAGTCTATGGGAATCTTAAACATTGCGTACGCTGTTTTGCCACCAGGAAGCAGTGTTGCGGCGATTCCTGACGATGCTACTGCAATGGCAATCTTGCCTTGCCTCCTGACCTCTGCGAGAATGCCAGCGATGACAAATGTTTTCCCTGTTCCACCAGGAGCATCCAAGAAAAACATTTTACCTTGGCCGAGCCCAACGCTTCCAAGGATGGTGTCGAAAATTTGCTTTTGCTCTGAGGTAAACTTAGAGACATGGTCATTGACGACGGTACTCATAGCTCTTGAATCAATTACCTCCAATAAATGTGCTTGGTAAGATATAACTTAGAACCAAAAGTTTGACTTGACTTCATGATAGTGTAGCTTGTTGTGCCACCAATCAATCTGTTTAGTAATATTGGTGTGAAACTCTCCATACAATTAGATAGGACATGTAAAGTTCTCAGATTTCATAACAGTATCGTTCCTTATGCACATAAAAATGCAAAAACTAAAAAAATAATTTTACGATTTTTTAAAACAATATTTATAGGATTTGAACTCGCACCATTTAGTGCGGTAAACTGTCGCCTGACCTTACCGCTAAATTCCCCGTTGACATATTGTTGAAACAACTGTTCCCTTGCAATTTATAATATTACTGCCCCGCTCCTTTATAAAAATAGCGTGATTATTATGTTCCCAGAGTTAAATTATTATTAACTAAATAAATAACATGTCATTTTGTGCATTCAATTACGAACAAAAACCTTTTAAAATCAATATTGCTTACCTCCCATAACATACGGCGTGATAATATGTAGCCTAAAGCCTTCCTTGGTTTACAAAGACCATTTTTGCTGAATTTCAATTCAATCTATCCATTAGTTTTGGCATGAAGCCGTACCATACACACAGACAAACAGACAAACAGACAAAAATTCTAAAAATTCACTTTTTGTCATCAGTTACGTTTTTCTAACAAAAGCCACTTATTTTTTCTCGAAAATTCTCAATGTACAGTTTTTCTTTCGTTACTGTTTTATTATATGCATAGATATGTGTTTTATATTAATTTTTATTATGTTTCTACGATTGTGTTGAGCTTAGTTTGTGGTCTTCCTGTGCGAGTCCCAATAAATACTTCTTTCTTTTCTGTCTAATTATTCTGAGGCATTGCCAGTCTCTTGGGTAGGTACATTAACAGTCGACAGCGATACGGAGGAATTTCGATGCCATATTTTAGGTTGTAAATAGTTTTAGTTAGTTTAGTTATACTTTTATTTTACTAATTTGGTA
Source organism: Apamea epomidion (assembly GCA_947507525.1). Taxonomy (NCBI): domain Eukaryota; kingdom Metazoa; phylum Arthropoda; class Insecta; order Lepidoptera; family Noctuidae; genus Apamea; species Apamea epomidion. Next base: position 5,386,093 of record OX382238.1, on the reverse strand, counting down.
TAAGAAGTTTATTTTATCCTCTTATTTAGGTAATTCATTCACGTTTCAGTTGACATTACAATAAATAAGGTCATTATTCTGGAATTTGTCACTCGTAATCGCTTGCACTCAGACCCCAATACCAGCCTTTTCCTCTACAACCCTTAAGTGGTAAGGCAGTAAAAGGATCCTGTTTACTTGCCGGCTGTTTCAGTGGTTGCTCCTAATACTGGTTCTAAGTAATTGTCGACGATATACTGACCCTAACACCTGGACCTTGCGAATAATGAATGAAATGTTCCGCCATTTTTGAAGGTGTAACGTTGATCGTGTGTAAGACTTTATGGCTTGAATCTTGAAGGGTTGACGAAATAGCAACAACGTTGATGTGGTTTTGGGTGTTGATTTAATAGGGGTAAACAAACGGGGACTAAGAAAATTGAAACAATGCCTTTGAAAAATTCAAATATTTATTCAATTTTCATTAATATTTGTAGTTGGGGCGGTTGCTGACGTAGGTGTCGATGGCAGGGATCTCATGGACGTGCGTCCAGATCCTTTGCAGCAAGGGGTACTGCTTCTCCAGGATCTTGGAGCCCCACATGCCCTCAACCGACTCCATGATGCCCACGAAGTAGAGGTCGGCCCAGCTGATTTTCTGGAGAGGAAAGAATTGTTTAAGTCAGTTTCAAAGGGTTAAGATATGATCAGGTTATTTGACTTGGATTCTGTCACCACTTTTAGATACAGTCCGATTTTTTAATCTTCCAGATAATTGCGCACATACTTCTAATCACTATGCTTATGGACACCATGCTACAGGCCCTGGTTTTTATTATTCTGTGTAATCTTCTGTTATACAGAATTAATTTGAGGTAATTCAGAGTAAAATAATTGTAGAACCTACTTAATTATGTGTGCAAAGACTAGGTAGACTGGTAGACTTGCTTTCTAAATTGTTATCACCTTTTCTAAGACCCATCAAAAACAATGAGTCCCTGAAAAAAATCAAACAAACTAACCTGGCCACCGAAGTAGCTTCCTCTCCTCTGGATGATCTCCTCGAAGTCACGAAGGTACCTCGGGAACCACAGCTCCTCCAACTCCTTCCACAAGGTTTGCTTCCTCTCCTTGTTAGCCTCGTGGTACCATTCGTAGACCTCTGTAAAGAAGAATATCATTTTAGGTCATATTTTTATGTACATGTTGCCTAGATTCACTGACGAGGCTATCATCATTATCCACAGCCCAATTTCACCCGCTGCTAGGCATAAGCTGCTTTTTGTGTTTCTCCACAGCCTCCTCAACCAGACTTCACCTCTCTGCGATGGCAACAATGGCGTCGACCCATGCCAGGTAGGTAGAGGTGAGATCCTCACGCCTCAGCCGCCGAGGGAGACGCTCCGGGCGTCGGGAGCCGCGTGACGACACCCGGCCACCGTAGGCGCGGGCCTGCGGGCGGAGAGCAATGGGTAGCTCTCCGTCCGATCAGGACCAGGCCCGTGCCGGACGGCGAGTATGTGTTCCACGCGCGCCTCAAAGAGATGTCAGCGTAGTTGACGGGGCCCGAAGGGCCGAAGCCTGCCGGGGTAGCGGGATCGTCCGAAAGGGTTACCGCTGCCCTGGTACATAAAGGGCTAAGGAAGGAACACGGGTGGGTTTTAGTCAGTAAGAGTCTGACACTCCCTTCTGCTCCACCCAGAGCGGGAGGGGTCATTTGATGATTTCCCATCCTCAAAAAAAAAAAAAAAAAAGAAGGTAGGTAGAGGTTTAGTCACTATCGTACATTCTACTAATGGTCATCATCAGCCTACAGAAGTCCACTGCTGGACTGCTATGTCCAGCAGTTGACTTCTGTAGGCTGATGTCGAGCTGAATGACACGCAATAGGAGAAGCCTATGCCTCTCCTATTGCACGCCATTCAACTAGATTTTCGGCAACTCTTATCCAGCTGCTACCAGCCACCCTGCGAAGATCGTCGCTCCAACTAGCCTGAGGGCGTAGTCTACTGATGGAAATTGCTCTGAACTGCTTAGCAAACACAATAACAATTTGCCCAGCTCTGGAATTTAACTTAAGATCTCTCGCTACAACAGCATAGTGTCTTAAGTGATAACCAGCATTGTTTATTTCTTTTTAATAAAACCTTCTTGATTATTGCTGGTCATCATGATTGTAGTTTTAAAGAAGTCATCATTCTCTTGCTCTTTATTACAATGTGTTTGGGGTCGGCGGAGTATGTCTTCTTCTTAATACAGACGCCAGCAGGTCAAGCTACCCGAAACTGACAAATTTTCCCAATCAATCTTGAACCTTAAGATTTCAGATATAAAGTTAAAAAACTAAAGACATTTGACAGATTGTAGTAACTTGATGTGCTAGCATCTGTGCTACAATACTTCTCTCGGTAGGGCAAAGTGTTATTAAGTTTTTCAATTAGATATTTCGAAGTAACAGTTCGGAGTTTGGAAGTTGTCGGTGTTATACCCCCGTGCCTCGGAAAGCACGTTAAGCCGTTGGCCCTGCGGCTGATCTCTCTTCGGTCGTGTCGGATTGCCGTCCCATTGGACAATGAGAGTGAAGGAAGAGAGAGTGCATTTACAGTCTGCGCACACTTGTGCTCTTTAACATCTCCAGCTTCGATGAATATAGTCTCCTCTGTACGCTATATTTGTATGCCGTTCAGGCAAAACATGACTGTCAGATAATTTGATGTAACATCTTGCATGCCATGTGTATGTATACTCATTTTTGGATAAATAAAAATTATCTTATCTTATCTTATCTGTGATTGGTCGCTACAGCCGTCTATTAGTCATCATTTCAGTAGTCACAGTAGTTGTAAAGAAGTATAAATCAGGAATCAAGACTTACTTGATCCAAAATCGAAGACGGACAACGCAATGGCATCCAGCTCAGCTGCTTCCAAGTCATCAGTGGGAAGTAATCCCACCAGCTTTCCGAGGTAGCGACTGATAGCCACCGACTGGTAGAGCACCTTCTTGTCTACTTCCAAAACTGGGAGCTTGCCGAATGGAACAGCTGAAAATTAATGAAGATTTGATTTTAGATTATAGTAGGTTTTGTGTATGAGCAGATTGGAGGTTATTCTACAGGTATGTACTACCGGGATAAAAAGAAGTATCATCCTATGTCCTAACCCAGACTATAGTTTAGCTGTGTGCCAAACATTGAAATCAGCCGTAAAAATCTCACCGTGACAACTAAGGTGAACTGAGTCGTCAGTCCACCTGCCGAACTATTCTGTAAAAATCTCCCCATGACAACTTAGGTGAAGTGAGCTTGTAGTGAGCTGTTATTCCGCCTGATGCTAGGGATTGACACTATTGATAGCTCACTTCACCTAAGTTTTCACGGTGAGATTTTTACAGAATAGCACTACTGGTGCACTGCTCACTTCACCTTTGTTGTCTCGGTGAGATTTAAACAGAATAGATCGGCGTTTTAGCCGTGTTGGCGTGAGAAGGTAACAGAGAGACAGACAGACAGAGTTATTTTCACATTTACATGTAAAATAGATGCATATAAAATATCCTGTGTTCGGTCTTGAGATAGGCCTGACGACAGACCCATACAAAATTTTAGAAAATGAAGTTAAAAGGCGACGTTTCATATTAAAGATTTATTTCTAGGTAACTAGCGTGTGTATAATCAGGACCCATGGCCTTAATTTTAAACAACGATGAAACATTATAAAGTTAAATTAAAATATTATGTTATAATGGTGCAAGAACTATTAAGTTATTCCAGAAATGCTTAATTCAATTTACTTCAATAAACCAGTTTTTGTATGTAACAATGGAAATTATTATGATAATGATTTACAGTATGTAAATCATTATGAGGGGCTTATGGCTAAGTAATAACAGCCGCACGGGTCGAACGATTGGGTTAAGCTTCGCTTGCCACTTTGGTCCGTGGATGGGTGACCATTTTTACAATCAAGACCCCTCCGTGCCTCGGAAAGCACGTTAAGCCAATGGTCCCGGCTGTCATTCGTGGATCTTTGGCTATCGTTACGGGTTGTTAAAAGCCCGAAAGTCTGACAACCAGGCTTACCAAGGGGTATCTCTCAATGGGTCAGATAGGCAGTCGCTTCATGTAAAATTTGTAGTTACATTGGTAGATGTCGCATGTCTTCGAAATTTTTTGGTTCTAGGACATGCAGGTTTCCTCACGATGTTTTCCTTCACCGTTTTGAGAGCAGTGGTGATGAAATAAATTACACAAAGCAAAGCGCCTGGCTGGGTTCGAACCCACGACCTACAACTCGTAAGTCTCTCTCACTGGGCCACACTGCACCATAAAGAACATGGAAATTAAAAAAAATGGTATTTAAAAAATTGGTAAAACTTACATTTCTGCACATTAGGCCAGTCGGCGTCTTTCTTGATGACAACATTCTTGTAGCTAATACCACCATAGGCAAACAAGTACCTAATGGGCTCAGCTACTCCCATAAAATCGAAGAATTTCAGTTGGAATACCGGTGCCATTTTGTTAGCTTCGTTGAACCACAAATACTAATATCGAAAAAGAAAAATCGCTGTTTATATACTTTTGTTTTATCAATTTAACCTTTGCAGAAGTATTGAATGTTGGATTAACCTTAGTAGATGTGAAATATTGGAGATAAATAATAACTATTTTTTGTTTACACTTTGTTCACCTTTTTCGTGGACTGAAGAGCTATCTTACCAGGTCATTTAAAATCAGATCAGTACAGCCACGAAAAGAGTTAGGTATACAGGCAAAATCTCTAACTTTTCCAGTATTCATTTTTATTTTGTTATGTTTATGCAGATAGTTAAGTATAATACAGGGTGGCAGGGACAGCGACGCGCCGCCAAGCAACCAAGGATGCAGTACATGATTGCGAACAACCCGGTTATTATAAAATATATCCTTCTCCCCGTCCTGCCAACATGTAAATATTACAAAAGACTTGCCTTCTCGGCACACTCAAAACCATGTTTAAATGTAGTTGCAACTACTTACGATGCCTATATACCAACTTGTCTCTTTGTTTGACTGTACCTACCTAGAAACTGTTATCATAACAATGTCGTTTTTTCATAACAATGTTGTTTTTTCATAACAATGTTATAATTTACAGTTAGTAGTAATTAATAATAAGTTAAGAAATGCAGTAAGTGTTTAACATTTTGCTGATAAAAGTTGATAAAAACTTGGGACCTTTACAAAGATGTTTCAACGTTCTAGAAATCATACACAATCTTTTTTTAAATAAACATCTTGAATTCGTCCAAACAACGTATAACCCAAGCGGCTGGGTCTACTCTAGGAGCATACCTAAATTTTTTCACAAGAGTTCCTTATATAACGAACTAGCTGTTGCATCCGAATTCTTCTGTGATCCAGGATGAAATGTAGCTTATGTCCTTATAACCCAGGTCATGTGTGTGCCACATTTCATCCAAATTCGTTCAGCCGTTTCAGCGTGAAAGCATAACAAACTTACTTTCGCATTTATAAATTAGTTAGGATTTTGTGAATGGAAGTTCGTTATTTTTGTCGATTGGAAATATCAACGGGCGCACGGCTTCTTTTACTCCTGTATTAAGTAAAAGGGCTTGTCTAACAAAAATATAAAGGAATTAATTATTTATGCGGTGAGATGGGTAGACGATATTTTTGCCATCGCGGACAGGAGGCTGGCACAGGAGCGTGGTGATTGGCACAAGAAAAGAGATGCATCAGCCGTGGGTGAGGTCGGGCTGTGGGTGATGATGATAAAATTGTTTATGCCATTGCCATAGAGTACATTCTCGTACTGAGAAGGGAACTACCTCTCATTTTGTCATTACGCGCATGCAAACTGCATATTAACGACAGCTATCAGACCATAAGCTTTAAGATTCGTAATTTTATTCTTGAGCATTGTGTGACTATTAATTAGTATTCACATATGCTAGTTTTATGAATGCGAACAAAATACAAATTAAAAATACGTATGCGTTTATATGCTAGGTCCGGTATATTATTAAAAGTGGGTATGTCTAGCTATCAAGGCCATTTGAATTGTCCTTTAAAACAGCCGATCGATTCTGTAAAAAACTCACCGTGAAAAGTTAAGTGAAGTGAGCTTAGAGTGAGCTGTCAATAGTGTCAATCTCAATGTAAAGTTGGAATGACCTGTCTGGGTTCAAACCTAAGACATACAGCTCGTAAGTCGCAGCTTTTACCACTGGGCCATCACTGTTCTCATCCCAGTAGTAATAATAATAAAATGTTGTATTTACATAAAAAAGGTATAACATTTTCAATTGAAGCCCTGACTCCTGAGCCCTGAGTTAGGTGGTACCTCTGTTACAGGAGTCAATGATAACGTTATAGGCTGATTTGTTGTTTGTAGCTTTTAATGTGCAGCAAGTAAAGTGTTTCCTTTTACACATATAAGTAATCAGCAGAACAATACACTATTGTGGATAGGTGTGTTATCAGAGCACAAAAACACGTCAGACAATCAATAATTGTCCTTGTTATTAGTGTTATCTAGTCTTACATTCCTAACAGTCGAATGTACCTGTAGGTACCTTTAAGTACCGTATAGCTCTGATGACAGTACGACAATTATTATTGTCTGTAATTCCTTAGATTTAAAGCTATAATACAGGTTGGCAGGGACATCGAAGCGCAAACTGTAACCATGGATTCAGCACATGAGTGCCCTTAGCGTCGAAATTTTTGGCCGGTTATCAAAAAAAAAAAACTTCTGTTTCATAGAAAAGTGCAATACATACGCGGTCAAAATGTATGGAACAGCAATATTTTTTTTTAATAACCGACGAAAAATTTTGTCGCTATGGTTACATGGTTACAGTTTGCGCGTCGATGTCCCTGCCACCCTGTATACAATAGCCATCTTTGTCTGCCTCTTTCGCGAGCCAACTAACACCAAAGAAAAATATTAAATGCGAGAATATTAACTGCTACAAAGAAATTCAAAACAAGCTCCCTTTTTAAGCAATCTGACGCAGTTCGTGGTACTTATTTAAGTTCAACTTCAGATTTTATGCCACTAACTGCACCAGAGTACTTGAAAAGTGAGCTTGTTTTGAACTTTTAGTAGTAGTGGGTTTTTTGTTTTTTCAGCCTTTCAGTTCTACTATCCTACTTCCTTCCTACTATAAGATGTTATCATTTGAACAGCGTAGAAGCACTTCTGATCAGCTCTTGTTTTACAAAATCAAACATAATCTGGCGGATGTACTGATTCTAACGATTATAATTCTGTAAATAGATATTTGTTACGTTCGCGAATCATATTTTAATCAACGTAAAACTTAGTACTGACCGGCAAATTGCAAAAAACGTAAGAAAATTTGAATTTCGCGGGCTACCTTGGAGCATCCACCTTAAAACAAAACATCGCGCGACCCAGACAAGTCGATAGACACATCATGTGTTAAAATCTATCCAGCCATTAGATTGCTTCGAGGGTATAAATAATATCCCAGATATAAAAAATAATCCCTCATCCAAAGATACATACATAGATATAAGTGAAAAACATAACCATTTCTTTGCTGTCGCGCAGTCGGCTAAAATGATAAGCAATCAGAAATGTGTTAGCGGGGCTATTGCCCTAAATATACACAGATACACATCCAGTTTGATAAAAACATCAAATCCAAGGTAACTCATTCGTCTGACCGAATATTGTTATTTCTCCATAGAACAGTAATTTCAAGGTCATTCAGAATCACATGATTAGCAGTTGACGAGAATAATACATAAAAATAATGTAAATAATTTTATAATATTTACTAAATAAAAACGTTTACAAAAAATGTACATTTAGCCAACAATAACAAACCAATACAATGATAGTACCTAAAAATAAACTAAAATATTTTTATTACAGGTGCAAGTAATGATGGTTCGGAATTAGAATGTTAGGTAGCGACCCACCCAAACTAGGTTTATTCAAAACTGTACAGTAAATTAAATAAACTAATATCAATGAACAAGCTTTGAACTTCGAAAGACTTGCACTCGCAGACAACTTTTAATTTCTAGCACAGGATGAGATACCTTATGAATGATGACGTAAATTCTTCTAAAATTGTGTTACAATGACAGTCACTGTTGAGAAGAATATAGGTACCTAAACAATTATTGAACATGACGGAACATAAATATACAAAAACCGGTTCACAAAGCGCTATGTCATGCTTGTTATGTAATCATCTATATAATGATGATGTTAGAAACAGGATTTCAGTTCACAAGTTGTATCCGTGGCAGACAAACGTATAGTCGTCTAACAGTTCATGATGCCGAAAAAACTTCAATACTTTAACATCGGAGGCTTGGCTGAGCCAATCAGATATATTCTACACTACACCAAACAGGATTTCGAGGATATCAGGCATGATATTGATACATGGCCTAACCAAAAATTAAAAGAAAGTGAGTAGAGTGATATTTTTAAATGGTTTTATTTTTATCTAGTTTTAAAATTCGTTTCTGTGGAATGTTGTGTTGAAATTTTGTGGGTATACTCGTGTAGTTTTAATAGAAAAAGGTACAGTAGGCCTCACAACTCCAGTATATGTATTTTATTGTACGTGTTTGTCTGTTCCTTTCTTCTTGTTTGTTTATAGACGGTGAAATACACAAAAAATAAGCTGGCCTCTCTTTCTAATACAACTCCTACTACGCTAGACCAGCTCAAGGTCACAGTGTTTTATTATGTTTTTATTTTTTCATTATTGCACAACTAGCAGCGTCCCACGGTTTCTCCCGCATAAGTTTCGATCCCGTGGGAATATCGGGTCAAAAAGTATCCTATGTGTTATTCTAATATACGAGTATAACCTTTATTACTGTAAAGTTTCATTAAAATCCGTTCAGTAGTTTTTGCGTGAAAGAGTAACAAACATCCATCCATCCACCATCCGTCCTCACAAACTTACGCGATTATTATTAGTAGGAAATAGGATTGAGTAATTAAGAATTATTAAGTACTAGCAGCTCCCCGCGGTTTCACCCGCATAAGTTTCGATCCCGTGGGAATATTGGGATAAAAAGTATCTTATGTATTTGTTAATCCTGGTTATAAACTATCTATGTGCCACATCTAAATCCGTTCACTAGTTTTTGCGTGAAAGAGTAACACACATCCATCCATCTTCACAAACTTTCGTGTTTATAATATTAGTAGGATTAATAGGAAGTAGGATTAAGTATATTTAGTATTGCACAATACGATGCAGGTATATCGATATCTTACGAGTATCGTAGAACAATGGATTCATTGTGACGCGATAGTGATAAGGTAAGGGAGTTGTTATTATGATGTCTATGGTGGTGACAATGCAAACGGAGTCAGAAGGTGGTCCGTAGTGCCACCAGAGTGGCAATTCTCGTAATTTTAAGAACGTGCAGTCTTATCTCAATTTCAATCTGTCAAATATATAAAAGCATCATATATAATACATAAAATATTGTCCAATATGTAGGGGAATGAGAGGTCTAATTTCGCTACATTTTGGACAAGTTTTTGACATTGATTGTCGCTGAGATGAGATTACGTCTAGATTTTGAACGTTTTAAATTACAAGAATTGGCATTCTGACTTCAACGAAATGTCTTTTAATATATTTAGTTTTGAATTTTTGAAACTTATTTCTGAGGATCCCAGCATTAGTGGAGTTCATTTATATACGTTGATTAAAGTTAAGAGACATATAAACGTCAAACGTATGGTTAAGCAGTCGCTAATCATTACTTAACTATAAGCAACGTTTATAAATTAAGGGGACATAACGGTAGTTATAATTCTATATGTACCCTATTTACTCGGAAAATAATGATTTTGGTAACTACTAATATTATAAACGTGAAAGTTTGTATGGATTGATGGATGCATGGATGGATAGATGTTTGTAACTCTTTCACGCTAAAACTACTGAACGGATTTTGATGAAACTTTACAGTAATATAGTGTTATGAGCTTCGGGTTCGTGACAATAAAAACTGTCGATATAAATTACCAAAAATTACACTTTAATTAAACAACACTAATAACAGCTCAAACACACTAATAATAAAACACAATCGCTCTTAAGTCGCACTTGAAGATCGCTTTCGATGTATTCGCTCGTATCGTTGATCCAAGTCTGACTGGTCGCGGCTAGTCCTGGCCTTATATAGTGCCGCAGATAGTTCCAGAACCTTCTATTATAGAAACATCTAGAATGTTCGAGTACATACCGGCCCCGACTGACCAGATGTCGATAATTCTAGTATCGAAATTTCTAGAAGAATCTATTAGTTCTGTTACTTCATACTAGATGGTGCTAGTAGTAAATTAGTTCTACTACTTGATACTAGATGGTGCTAGTGGTAACTAATGTCACCATGTACCAGGCATTAATTGTGGCACGCAACAAGCAACAAGCTTATACATCAGAATAACACATACAATACTTTTTATACCGCTATTCCCACGGGATCGACACTTTAAGCGGGTGAAACCGCGAGGCGCTGCTAGTGTTATAATAAATGGAGTATACATGCCGCTGGAGCTGGAGCCAATTGCTCATGCAATCATTCTATTACCATCATCTTTCTGCTCTTGAACCATGTTGCTTGGGGTCGACGCAACATGTTTTTTTATCCCTCACGATCCATTCATCTCATCATATTAGGTTTGAGATATCTTTTTTCCCCATAACAGTTATAATTTATCTACTTAAATGAGAAATATTGAACTAAATAAAAAACAGTATGTGTGACGCATAGTAACGATTTTGACAAAAATCATAACTAATATTATAACTGCGAAAGTGAGTTTGTTTGTTATTCGATCACGCAAAAACGACTGGATGTATTTGTATGTAGCATACATGTATAATGTCGCAATAAAATGGTTAATCAAAGAAAATATAAACTTATAATTATTTCACTAGATTAGTCTAGTAAGATAGTTATGTACTGCTTTCACATAACTATATTACGGTACACAGCTATATCCCTAGGGATATAACTATATCAGGGCGTTAACCATCTTACCGCGACATACTCGTATGTATGGACCTTGGTGTATATATTTTTCATCCTTGATCGCAGGAGACGTCGCGGGCAACAGTTAGTTACGATATAACATTATATTTATTTAGCCCACTGCAGGGCGAAGGCCCTTCCCAGTTTCCACTTTTCCCTGTCTACTGCGATTGTGTGCCAATTCTTTAAGAAGGAGTCCAGCTCATCCGATATGAAACAAATTTTGTAAACGGGGCTAATTCAGGTTTAGTGTTAAACATTTTCACCCAGCCAAAGCGTAAATACTCGGAACACGCGCAGCTAACAGTGATATTATGTACTAACATGCGCTTGCGTTATTATAAAGATGGGATCATAAGTATTATTTTTGTTCCCAGGTCTCCCCTACGGCCAGTTTCCCATCTACGAAGAAGATGGTCGCGTGTTGAACCAAAACCTGGCCATTGCGAAGTACGTGGCGAGGGGCACTGACCTGGTACCAGCTGATCCGTGGCAGCACGCCATTGTGGAGTCTGCAGTGTATACTGTATTCGATTACTGGAAAAGTGAGTAGCTAAAGTCAGGGAAATTAGTTGTTTATCAAATTAACTGCCTACCAAGTTATATAGTCCGTATATTCAACTCATAACTGGCATTCTGTGATAGTTGTATGATTATGAAATGAATATCTATAATACGGCAAGTATGTCAATTTGATCATCAATTAATTTCCCAGACTGTACTTAGAAATAGTATCTAGTTAGAGCTCCGGGATTTTTTATTTTATTTTTGTCGCCAATCTTGTTGCGTATCAATCTAGAATGTATTGCCAGTGAGATTATAAGGCTAACATTCTAAGGGTTGGCTCGCAGTTGCAAGCTACACTACAGAAGGCTAATTCTCGTAATTTAAAACGTTCAAAATCTAGTCGCAGTCTCATCTCTCGCACAACAAAATAAAAATGTCAAAAACTGGTCATAACGTATGTAAACTGGAGGTATTTTTTACAGATTGAGACTAGTAGACCTACAAAAAATGGTCAAATATTTTGTCCTTTTTTGTGAATTTAAAAAACCAAGCATTGCAAAAAACTGAGGTAAGAAGTACATTAAAGAAAAATTGGATATTACTGCAGTGATGATTTTTCTTGACTTGTATGTCTAATTTCAGTTTTTTACCTCCATTTTTTCTGGGGTAATTAATGACTGAATGATCAGTTAATATTCCCGTGTAGAACCTTCTATAACTTCATGCTTTTGTTTCTAGATGTAACGCCATATTTCCTTGAGAAAGACCCAGTAAAGAAGGAAGAATTGAAAAAAGTATTGTTTAACGAAACCATTGACTACTACTTCTCAAGATTCAATAAACAACTAAGCGAAAATGGTGGATATTTTAATGGAAAGGTAACTATTGCACCAGATTAGATCAGCACCCCAATTATTGCGTAACACACTTGCAATCAGAGGGGCTTGTGGCTAGGTAAACACAGCCACAAGGATCGATGGACCAGGTTAAGCTACGCTTGCCGCGGTTGGTCCCTGGATGGGTGACCAAGACCATCTTCACATGTCAAGACCCCTACGTGCCTCGAAAAGCACGTTAAGCCGTTGGCCCCGGCTGTCATTCGTGGATCTTTGACAGTCGTTACGGGTCGTCAGTAGCCTGAAAGTCTGACAACCAGTCTTACCAAGGGGTATCGTATTATCCAGTTACTGGGTTGTGGAGGTCAGATAGGCAGTCGCTCCATATACAATATACGGCACGGTTGGCGCATTGGTTAAGCGATTGACTGCTGCGTTGCGTGTCGCGGGTTTGATTCCCGCACGGAACAAATATTGTATGACCTACAAGTAATTGTTCCGGGGTCTGGCTGTTTGTGTATGCGAGTTTAAATGTTTGTAAACGCACCCGCGATACAGGAGAAATACATAGTGTGGGGCAACGCTTAAAAAAAAAAAAAACTGGTATTCAGCTACATCCGGTTAGACTAGAAGCCGACCCCAACATAGTTGGGAAAAGGCTAGGCAGATGACACTTGCAATCTCAATCCTCCACTCCACTGCTGGGGAGTTTGTTGCGCAACTTCTTCCCCGCGTAAGCACTAGGAAGTGGTGAAGGGGACGTTAAGGGGGCGTTATGAAGGACTATCTTATGTAATTTTGACGTTCGAAAAGTGGCGATTCTCATCCTAGCTTCAATAAATGACTTTTGATTGATTGATTGATTCTGAAGGATTTGCAGGAAATTCATAATTTATTGATATGAACAATTCGTCTCCATGGTATGGGCATGTGTTACGGAGAAACGAGGAAAATGTCGTGAGGAGAGTTTTGAGTATGAATGTCGATGGCTATAAGAGTAGGGGAAGACCAAAGAAACGATGGATGGACTGGGTGCATGATGATATGGTTAGAAAGGGGGTGACTGTCGAGATGGCGGCTAATAGAGAAGTATGGAAAAAAAAGACATGTTGTGCCGAACACGAATAAATTGAGATAAGAACGGGAGAATGATGAATGATGAACAATTCGTCTCCTGGACATAGTAAATACGTAATGCAATGATTACCTAAGTATTGTTGAATTCTCAAGTCGAAAGGCGTTGGCATTATAACCCCTATGTCCCCCATTATGCCTGAACGTAGTCGCTGACAAAGTCGACTCAACAGTAATGCAGGCTTTCATGCGGGTTCTAGTTAGACAGTGTCAAATGTATAACTGACCCTGCATATTATGCAACAAATGTAATGATGGCAATTGACTAACATTATTAATTTATTGGTTAATTGTTAATATTGTATTAATTTAATTATTGTAACACTTTTTTTTTTTTTTCTAACATACCTAGTCTTTAAGCAATTTGTTTTACTTACAACTGACATAGTCCGAAATAAATGATATTATTATTATTATAAGTGTCACGAAGTTAGGCTGCCGGGGCTATATTCTGACGTTTTTGAACCATGGTGGTTCCATTTAGATTGAGCTTAACACGACGGATAGCACTAATTTCTAGAACGGAACAACGATGGCTTTAACATTTATAGTTTTGGGGTAACAAGATCTGAAGGCCAATTCTCGTAATTTAAAACGTTCAAAATCTATTCGCAGTCTCATCTCGGCGATAAACAAACTTGAGGTATTTTTGACAGATTGAGACTGAGATCAGACTGTGAACGTTCTTAAAATTACGAGAATTCCCCCTCTGAAATAGAGTCGTGCCATAGATACGAAGAAGTGGAAGAACACTTTCTCTTTCTGGCACAAGTCAACAGCTGAAAAGCCATTATTTACCGTTATAAAGATAGTAGAATCCGAGACACTTTACTTATGATAACAAAACCTATGTGGTTCGTTCTATCTCAGTTGTTAGTGTTGGAAATTCCTATCTAGCAACAGCATGGAGACTGAATGTGGGCTAAGATAAAACCCGTTATGCCCGATAAGTAAAAGATTTGTCCCAATAAGAATGCCATTTCTAACATTACTTATGTTAGCAATGGCATTCTTATTGGGACAAATATTTTAACGCGTTTAATTATTGTGAATGTGAAGACTATGTGGGTCATTGCTTTTTGTTAGTTCAGTTAGATTTAATCGTGGTCTGGCAGTTTGAGTCATTTATGTGGTCTACCTTAATGTCCTGTCTTTGTTATTGTTAGTCGAATCGTTGAAACCCTTCAGTTCTGACAAATGCGTGCACTGACTGGACAGGTCCTCTCAATCCTTGTGGTTCTGTCCTCAAAAGACCATTTCAGACACAAGGTCTTCACATGATCTGACCAATATTATGTCTGGACTTTAAAAGACACTGGGTCCTCTGATTTTCTTTTCAGAGTAGTCAGATAGGAAACGGCGACCTCATCTAGTTTATAAAATATGATTGACGTGTAAAAGTGTTTATTCAAACCTACTTACAGAATTAGTAAAATAATAAATAATTTAACGAAATGTGTGTTGGGGAATACAGGAGCGTATAATATTATGTTCATGTTTTGTCAATATTTTTTTCCAGCTATCATGGGGAGAATTTGTGCTGACCGGCATAGTTGAAGCAAGCAATTTGTTCCTGAAGATTGAACTTGAGAAAATGTATCCTGCAGTAGGAGCCACAGCCGAAAAGATCAGGAACCTGCCAGGAATCAAAGAATATATTAAAGCTAGGGGGCCTTACAAACTACCTGCAAAGTTTGATGACAAAAAATAAATAGATTTTCCTTTATAATTTTGTGTTATTTTTTTTTTAACATTGGTATTTCTCAGTTTGTTTAAGGGCCGGTTGTTTCAAACGGTTGATTAACGTAGCATACGTATGTCAAACTATTACGCACTCGTTATTATTTGACGTACGGCAAGGCCATAATTTATTAATTTGTAACTTGAAACCACGCTTTTTTGGTTTGACGATAGTTAGCGCCATTTTTGACCGCGTGCGTCAAGTGGATGTGAAACAACCCGCCTTTGGAGGTAACCTTATCTCAAATCTGTGTGAAGATTGGCCTTTCAATTTATTTATATATAAAGTATATATAAGTACACCACAAAAATACATAGCATAAAAAAAATACCTGAAACACTACAAAATATACAATAGGCGGCCTTATCACATTACTGTGATCTCTTCCAGGCAACCTTAGAATGGACAGTGATTTTCCTGGACATAAAATGGGACTGTCGTTGGTGCAAATATTATGTATAGGTACAATACACTAAAATAGATACACAAATATATACATATCCAAACTTATGGATACATTAATACATACATACTATGTATACAAGCAAAGAAAAATAAAAGAAGACTGTGGATGATTGCAGTTAGGACAAAATCACAACGAAAAGTAGTGCTCCTTTACAAGTCTTTGAAACACCTGTAACGACTGCGCGCGTTTTATTTCAACTGGCAGTGCATTCAATCGTGAGTCAGTATAAACATGGTCACCGCTGGCTAACCATAATTATTGCAGCTCAACCTCATCGATCGATTCTCAGTGCTCTTATTTAACCATTGCTAATTAGCTCAGTATCACGGAGTCTAAAATTCTAAATTACTAGTTTCTTTTTTCTTCGTCCACGTGAAATTTCTTGTTTTAACAGAAAATCTATCGTATGACACACGGCAATACCGTAGTTCCCTATTAGTGAAAGAATTTTCGGAATCGGTTCAGAAGTTCCCAAGATAACTTATGGGGTTATCTTGGGAACTACAAAAAAAAAAAACATAGTCAGTCTGCCTAGTCTTTTCCCAACTATGTTGGGGTTGGCTTCCAGTCTAACCGGATGCAGCTGTATTTTGCATGGAGCGGCTGCCTAACTGACCGATTGCCCCTTACATACGAATTCACAAATATCTCTTTATAATATTATAAGTCATGGGGGGAGGCATGGGCCTTTACCCAGCAGTGGGATGATGCAGGCTAACTGTGTTAGCTGTGTGTTTGTGTGTTAGCTGTATGTTAGTGGGTTAGCTGTGTGTTAGCTGTGGCTGTTAGTAGGGAAAAGGCTAGGCATAGCCTTTCCCCAACTATGTATGTTGGGGTCGGCTTCCATTCTAACCGGATACAGCTGAATACCAGTATTTTACATGGAGCGACTGCCTACCCGACCACCACAACCCAGTTACTGGGTAATACGATACCCCTTGGTTGTCAAACTTTCGGGATTCTGACTACCCACCCTTAACGATAGGGACCAAGAGGCATGGAGGGGTCTCGGTATGTAAAGATGGTCACCCATCCCCTGACCAACCGCGGCAAGCGTAGCTTAACCTGATCAATCGACCTGTGCGGCTGTTATTATTTAGCCACGGGCCCCTTGTAGGCTAACAGAAACCAGTAATTTTATAAGAATAGATTAATATTCATAAAGCAAAGAGTTTCTGCATGTAACTGCAGATATAATTTGAAGAGGATAAAATAAAATATTTTACAATGACCTTGTGCACGGTTTTTTGTTCTGCTATGTTAAAATTGCTACGGTCAGAGTCAAGGTTACAGTCACTGGCTTGATAATCCGTACCTACCTACATACATACACGTTAATCACTCATGGGAGTCTGCACAATTTTATTATTTTTTCTTTTAAATCTGTACTAATAATAAAGCTGAAGAGTTTGTTTGTTTGAACGCGCTAACCCTGGAACTACCAGTCTGATTTGAAATAACATTCTTGCGTTTGATAGTCTAATTCTTGAGCAAGGCTATAGGCTATTTAACATCACGCTAGGACGTTTAAGAGCTGAGCAAAAAAGTCAGAAATAACGCTAAGCGAAAAAGTAATAGCGTGGGCAGGCGATGCGATGAAACAGATTTGATCGGGGGAAATAAAAATTTGACATAGATGAAGTCGCGGGCAGAAGTTAATGAAATATAATTTTGACGACACGGTTGGCGCAGTGGCTGAGCGATCGACTGCTGCTCTGCGTGTCGTGGGTTCGATTCCCGCACGGAACAAATATTTGTATTGCCTACAGGTAGTTGTTTCGGGTCTGGCTGTCTGTGTATGTGAGTTTAAATGTTTGTAAACGCACTCACGATACAGGTGTAATTCTTAATGCGGGGCAAAGTTTAAAAAAAAAAAAAAAAAATTTTGTCAAAATGATACCGACGAAACGATCACAACACACGGATACTTTTGTCACGGTAATATTATCTATACAGTATTCCAACTTCATACAAAAGGACGAAGCGCGAGCTATGCCTACGCGCCTCGATCTCAGTATGCGCTCGATCTCAGTATGCGCTCGGTATGCAGACAGTCGCGACTGTGCCGCAATGACGAACGGAAGTCTGTTGTTTTTTTAACAATAACCGCGCGATTTTTTCACTAAATATAAGTTTTAGTACATATTTAATGTGACGAGTAGGATATATTGTGCTGTTTTTGGTTGTCCATGTATCCCAAAACAATTTTTAATTAAGCTTTATATTAGAATGCGGATTTTTTATACTTTAAAATTTAATAATAAAGCATTTCGTACGTCTCAGTCGAGTCGCAAATATTTTTCGGTCGCAAATTTATAAGACCGATTTGTTATTCAAACATAAACGTGGTTTTATAATTTAATCTACCAATCAAAAAACCACACGCATTTTATTGAACACTATTCAATTCACAAAGTATTTTATTTATTTATATAAAAAAAGTGTATTTACAATCACAAAACTAAATGGAAACACAAAGTAGGCATTTGTAATTAAAATGCTGGAGGCGGGCAGCCCTATCGCATGTTTACGTACCGCGCGGCTGTAGGCATTTATTTCAAAGATACGGCCGAGTTACAATACTGTATAGATAATATTACCGTGCCTTTGTGTTGGGGCCTATTTCCAAGAGTCGATATCGTTTGACACAGATGATGATGATTTCTGTCCAACTCATTACAAATAAGGTAGTGTGATTTTTGGTATGATGGTTGTACCTTCTTTAACTTAGCAATGGATCATTCATCAGTTATTTTTGCAAAGTTATACCAAGGTTGGATATATCAGGGTTATAAACAATGATTAAAGTTAAGTGACGTTTAAACGTCAAAAATGTATGGTTATACAGTCGCTAATTACTACTTAATTCTAAGTAACGTTTATGAATAAAGGGGATTATGAGATATATAAAACGTTCCAAACCCCGGTCTATAATGTGATGGTGACGTGTACTCGCAGGAGAAATACTAGCTTGGGGCAAAGATTAAAAAAAAACAGATCACAATTTATTTCATTATTTTTATTATGGTAACAGATTGTTATGCTCATAATATTTTTGTCTTATCACAGTGATAATACGGTACATTCAATGATAATACTGACATATTAATTTTACTCACTCACATACACCTACTTAAAAATATAACAAGTTCCGTTTGTTTGTTGACTATAAATGCTAAATAAATACCTTTGTTCATTTTGTAGACCTAACTCGAGAAATGGTCTGGTGTTTGTATCTTTGTTCGTATACGGACTACCAACAGCCATACCTAGATAATAAATAAAGTAAGTAAAAGTAAATAAACATGGCACCGACACCACATGGCAACGACAAAATGTGGGCAAGCAGTGGTGACGTGTGAGTAATGTCGCTGCAGTTTCTTGCAATTAGGTCGTTGTAACTACAAAAGTTGTCGCTAGTAGTTACGATGTAGTTGTGGCAACCAGTCTTACCAAGGGGTTTTCGTATTACCCAGTAACTGGGTTGTGGAGGTCAGATAGACAGTCGCTCCATGTAAAATACTGGTACCCAGCTGCATCCGATTAGACTGGAAGCCGACCCCAAGATAGTTGGGAAAAGGCTAGGCAGATGGTGATGAGTTGCGATGTGGTTCCGTTGTGACTAGTGTTGACAGATATTGTTGTGTTTGCGATGTGGCCGGCCGGTAGTGCGCGGTCTCACTGGGGACTGCGATGTGGCTTTATTGTGGTCGGTATCGCCCACACGGTTGGTTTTAACCGTCAAATGTGATCCGTGTGAATAAACTATTCATTTTCATACAAATTAGCGTCCACGTGCTGTCGTTGTGGTGTGGTTGTGCACTAAACAGCTGTATCCTGGGACTCGTTTTAGGTAAATTTCAAATGACGTCACAAGGAACCTAAGATGGCGGATGCTAGACAAACGTCACGATGTATTAATTGCTAAGTTTTTTTTTAAACCGATTATTTATTTAATTTCTTGTTGGTAAGTTAAGATTAAACATCTTGCATTTCTTTTTTCTTGTAGGAATATCCGATAGATTGCCCTGTTGACATTGATTAATTTAATTATCATTAACATGACCAGATATATGCACCTACTGATACTTTGGTGAATGTAAAAACATTTACACAGTCGGCGATAGTCATTGCAGGCATACCTACACAGTGTCAACTCGTTTATAATGGCAAAGAAACTGCACTATTTCAATTTGAACGCTCTTGGGGAGCCAATAAGATACATTCTTCATTACACTAAACAAGAATTTGAAGACATTAGACATGATCGCGAGAGCTGGCCTAAACCTGAAATTAAAGAGAGTAAGTATTTTTTTTAAATTATTTTTTGAATAGTCTCGCTTTTGACCATTTGCCTAGAAGGACTTCAAGACTCCTGGTGTACACCATAATCAGCCTTTAATGATCCGGCTGCTGGAACACAGGCCTCCTCTCGGTAAGAGGGAGTGGGCCGTAATACACCACGCGAGCCCAGTTGGTAGATATCACATGTCAGCATGTCGGAACATAGCCATCGTGTAAGGTGATTGAAATGTTGATTTGTTTAATGATTCTCACTGTTTATTCAACGATTAGATTTCCTTTGAATGATCAAATCAGAAATGAAATTATCCGTAAAAGAACATGGAGTTACCAACATAGCTTGCAGAGGAAGCAAGCTGAAGTCGCAGTGGGCATGCCATGTTTGTCGAAGGACCAATGGCTGGTGGTGTAGACGAGTCTTGGAGCAGAGACCGCGTATCGGCAAGCGTTGTTTAACGCCTCCCAGCTAGTTGGACCGCCGACCTTAAGGCGGCTGGGACAGACTGGATGCGGAAGGTGGAGGACAGGGTATTGTGGCAGAGATTGGTAGAGGCATATGTTGAGCAGTGGACTGGCATAGGCTGAGATTGATTGATTCAACGATTTTGTAATTGTTGTTAATATTTTCTGTTAGCATTTATATTGTATTTTCATCGAATCCGCTCAAAAACAAGTAGTAAATTGCCGAAAAATCCCGAAATACATTTCTATTTCGGTCCCTGCGCCTCTCTTCGTCATTAGAATGAGCTGTGTGAAACTTATCAAAATAAAACCGCACAGAAATGTTTGAAACAACCCAAAACGTGCTCGCACTTCTAATGGTGCCAAATTTAGGAAAGTTCATTTCGTTTTTGTACGTTTTGTTTCCGCTGCCGCGTATATTTCTATGTTCCTGATTGTGTGTATTGTTCTTCTTGTTGTGATGGTGGAGTATAAACTTGAAAGCAATATGCAATAAAGAAACGAGTTTGAATTGTAACTCGCAACTTTAATTGAGTTTTTTGTTGAGAAATTTATCAATTATCCACCATACGTTAAATGGTTGTGTTTCAAGTATAGAGAACACATATCAAGTATACATAATTCTGGCGTTAACAAATAGCCAGAATATTTTCCAGTAACGCAAATAAACCTTAAATACTATCATCATCCTATAAGCATAGCTATTTATAGTACCTTGAATCGCTTTGTCTATAAGAAACCATTACTATCTGATGGTCTATTTTAGTACTTACAAATTCCAGTCACAATCTCATCTCAGCGGCAATCAATGTCAAAACCTAGTCAGAAATTAGAGGTATTTCTGACAGATTCAAACTGAGTTTAGAATGCGAACGTTCTTAGAAAAACGGGAACTGCCTCTCTGGGGTCTGCCCTCAATGGTTTTTATGCAATAGGGTAGTTGCCTAGCTAAAAAATAAATTTTTATATTTAGTCCGTCAGATTATCGAAAAATAATGGACATGTATTTTTTCTTTTGTCAATCAAACAAAAAATGACAAAGATAAAGCACGTCAAAATTTGGGAGTGTGGGGTCGTGAACTTTAATGGGCGATATCTTCATCATTTTTTATATAATTGACAAAAGAAAAGATACGCGTTCAATATTTTTTGATAATCTAACTGACGGACTAATTAGAATTTTTTGGAAATATAGCCTATTCCAAAACTAAAATCTCATACGGCGTGTCAAAAAAAAAAACAAAAGTTATGATAAAAATAATCCATTTCGAATTCCAGAACTACCATACGGCCAGTTTCCTCTGTACGAAGAAGGTGAACGTGTCCTGCACCAATCCATAGCCATCGCTAAGTACGTCGCAAGGAACACAGACCTAATACCCTTAGATCCTTGGTGGCAAGCCGTTGTGGAAGGTGCTGTTTACACCATCTACGATTTCTGGGCAAGTAAGTTATCCTTTCAGAATAAAATCTCTCTTCCCTCTCTCTATCTTTCTTCTCTTTTCTCTCTCTCTCGTTTTGGCCTCGTATAGGACTTTATGTTTAATTTTTTTTCCTTTTGTTACTTTTTTATATAATTTGTTTTATTTTAATTTTAAACTGTATTTAGTTTAGTTTCTGATCCTGTACGTCGTTCCTCGATCCTGTAGAGTCGCAATAAATACTTTTTCTTTCTTTCTTTCTTTTCTTTCTCTTTAAAAAAGAGACTTTACTTGCTATCATCTAAGACATCATTAATTGGATATCGAATAATTATCTTATTATTTTGTTTTTTCATGATCATGACTCCTTAGATTAACGACATCACGGCTGTAGTCCCCGAAGGGTTGGGCAGAGGTCTGTACCTTTTAGCAAACCCATAATTCGCCAGTTATGTGTAAGTCCCATGTAATATTATAGGGGGCGAGACTATTGCCATTAAGACTCCGGACTGCTACTGAGATATTCCAGATGGAATAACTAAACTAATAAACATTTGGCTCGACCCGGGAATCGAAACCGTCATGCTCAGCAAAAGCGCGTGCGACCAACCAACTTTGAATTATTGTACTCATTATAGGCAAAAAGCCAACTGATAGATTACCTAGTCAGTAAAAGGGTAGGGTATCTTCCTGTGGAAAAATAAGAATATAAATCTTATTTGTTTGTTAGTCAATCAGTTAATAGAGGCCCTGAGACTGTACAGTCACAAGCAAAAGTATGTATACACTCGGCTTTATTCAAAAGCGATTTACTCCTTTATTTTTTAATGAAATTTTATGTTGTTGCGAACATAACATTTTCGAACCCATAGGTTTATGTAATGTGTCGTATTTTAACGTTGCATTCGTTATTTTACGAAAAAATCGCATATGAAAGTTGCCAAGTGTTGACATATTGGTGCTCGTGACTGTACACAGAAAATACGAAAATGAGTAACAAAAAATACGTCAGATTGGTCATCTTTAAATTTAACTGCCTGTCGTCGATATGTAATAGCGATCTAAAAAAAAGTAGGATTTTATAACAAAATGTGATATTTATTTTTCAGAGGTTATGGTTTACGTAAAAGAAAAGGATCCTGAAGAGAAGAAAAAAATTAAGGAGGAAATCTTCGAGGAAACCATTGACTATTTCTTTTCAAGATTGGAAAAACATCTGAATGAGAATGGTGGATATTTCAGTGGGAAGGTAGCTACATATTTAATGATATTTTAATTTTAATAAAAATATTTGTATATTATTCAATGGAAGGCCTAAACTTCAACAATGTGTTAGCACTAGGGGCAAAGAAGCCTAAAGACAATTGTGATCAAGCTAGGCAAACATTAAATTTCTGTTCCCGCGCAAGCTTTAATCAGGTAAGCTTGTGAGTATTCCATTGCAAGGAAAAACCTCTTCCCATATAGGTAAGTGTAGGTACTGAATGGCCGGTCAATCCTCATTCTTTGCAAGATGTCAGAACTGCATCACCTTGCTTTTTCATAATGTTTTTTTTGACATAAGTCAGGATCCTTCGCTACTATGCTATACCTTTATGATGTAGAAAAAGCCACATTGTTCAATGCTAACTCTAGAACCTCCGGGCCTTCGCTACGTTTTAATTCAAAATTCGAGAGTTAGAAAATTGGAAGTGACAGTTAATCAGGAACTTAACGTCAATCAGATTATTGTTTCGACAGCTCTGTAAACTGCTAACAGTTTGGAAACTTTCCGTTTAACTACGTTAAGAAAGTACGTCGGATCTTCCAACACTTCTTAGTTAGCACATTAAGATTTGTTGTTTTCTGGCAAAGGGTAGACAGTAGACTCATTTGAAAAGTCGTTCGCTCTCACTCTTATCAGAACATTCATCTCTAATTGTGGCAGCATCGACATCACCAAATGCGAACGACGCATCACACTGACGTCATGCAAAATCCTGCATCGCGCAAGCAAAATTTACCGTGCCATTAGCATATACACAACGTCCCGACCTCAATGGTCAGGCAATAGCCTACCAGACACAACACCCTTCTGGTCGGAAGATCCTCCCTTTCCATGGACGATGAGTGAACTTTATACCCTGTGCGGACTGAGTACTGAGTTTCCTCTGCTGGTCATAGGCCTCTCCTAAGCTGCGCCATAACATCGCTCTCTTGCACTAAATTAATGTTGACTCTAATACGTCACAGTTCAGCGGGGTAATTGCGTAATACACTATCAGTATTCACTTTACTACACTATACTATTACACTATAGTATGCAATGGGTTTCATTTTGACAGTTCAATAATTTTCATTGCGCTATTTACGTTGTTGAGCAGACTTATTTTTCGAACGTATGAAGCAATAAATTAGCGATATCCTTCAAAATGATTCAGATTCTGATTGATAGTGTGTACGCAATTAGTGCGCTGTTTCTGGTAAGCATTATCCACAATACAGTATCTGCTTTTATGAACATCGTCTGATCTCCTAATCTCAATTGCCACTCATCATCGTGATTGTAGATTTTATCGAAATCTGTCTTATCATCCTCATTTTCTTATCCAGTAAAAATAGGATGACTTTGACAATATTTTATCTGCGAATCATGCTCTTTACTAAAAATAGTGTTATTTATGATAATGAAACTGCAAGTACCTACAATGATTTGGTCATGAACTTGACCTGATTGATGTTTGAGAAATTCATATCATGTTGTGAACACTCTTTTAAATGACGAGTCAATGATGTTATTGTAGAAAATAACATCGTGTCATTAAATTTTGTCTTTTTTTATCTGCTCCGTTGCTTCCGATTACTGCGTGCAAACAACAGATTATGTTTTTAGTTATGGTACTGTCATGCAAATATTGAGTTAACTTAACTGTTGTGTAATATTTGTCCGTTTTTCTGTCTATAGGATACAGGCTATCAATGTAACCTAGAAACTGTTATTCGTTTGTACGTTTTCATGGACGTAAAAATATCGCGGCAGGATTTTAAAACACACTGGATTTTCAACTCTCGGTGTTAAGCCGAGGGTTGAGAATCCAACAGAGCGAATCCCAGTGCATCAAAAAACACTCTGTTGGATTTTCTACTCTCGGCGTTAAGCAGTGCGTTGAAAATCCAATGCGAGAAAAAAAATCTCCGCGGGAGAAACGCGTCCTTGCGAAGCGATAGTTGAGGAAAGGAAGGGAAGAGTTTTGGGTAAAATAGGCTCTCGGAAACCCTCAGCTTTCCGAGAGCCTATTGTACCCAAAATTCTTTAAAAACACATTCGTAAAATAACCACTCGTTTTCACGCCACTATTTCCGAATAACAGGAGTGTGTAGTCGAACAACAACGACATTTTCTCCTGATAAATTATTATTTATGTTAAAAGTCTCAAGCAATAGAGTGCGAGCCGTAAACCTGGCACTATTCCAGGCTCCGGGCTACAACTGAGAATTTCCTAAAGAAACTATAACAATAGTCGACCCGGAATCCAATGTAGGAACACCACAGATTCAGAACTGACGCTTGCGATTATTAGATCAATGAATCATCCAAATATATAATCACTAGTTGCGCCCCGCGGTTTAACTCGCATTAGTTTCGACCTCGTGAGAATATCGGGATAAAAGTATCCTATGTGTTAGTCCTGCTTATAAACTATTTGTGTGCCAAATTTAATCAAAATCCGTTCAGTAGTTTTTGCGTGAAAGAGTAACAAACATCCATCCATCCATACAAACTTTCGCGTTTATAATATTAGTAGGATCATCAACTGCCTAGACTTTTTCGAACTATGTCAGCATCGGCCCTCCGTCACCCTCTACCTACCTGACCTTCACAGCCTAGTTACTGGGTAATACGATACCTCTTAGTAGGACTACTTGTCAGTCTTTTAGGATTCTGACTATCCATAACGGCCGTCAGAGATCTACAAATGACAGCCGAGACCAACGGCTTAGCGTGCTTTCATCCTCGATATGTCATGAATGGTGGATGGACCAATGATGGTCATCTCGAAAAGCGTAGCTTAAGCGTCGATCGGGTTATTAGTTAGACACGAGCCCCTCTAAGTAGTCAAATACGTAACACTTAATTATATCCCCTCGTCTGTTAGGAAAGCATATTACGTTCGGTCACAATAGAAACAGTAATAGTGTCTTATTTGTGACAGTTGAGCTGATAATATTGTTACGAGCTTCGGGTTCGTGACAATAAAAACTGCCGATAAAAATTACCAAAAGTAACACTTTATTTAAACAACACTAATAACAACTCAAACACACTAATTATAAAACACAATCGCTCTTAAGTCACACTTGAAGATCGCTTTCGGTGTATTCGCTTCTATCGCAGAACCAAGTCTGATTGGTCGCGGCTAGTCCCGGCCGTATATAGTGCCGCAGGTAGTTCCAGAACCTTCTATTGTAGAAACATCTAGAATGTTCGAACACATACTGGCCCGACTGACCAGATGTCGACAGTTCTAGTAAGTTCCAGCACCGAAATCTCTACTCGATAATAGATGGCGCCAGTGACTCTATTAGTTCAGCCATTCTATAATAGATGGCGCTAGGGAATATTAGTTCTGCTATTCGAAACTAGACGGCGCTAGTGGTAACTAATGTCACCATGTATCAGGCATTAATTGTGGCGCGCAACAATATTAATGATTTATCTTTTTCAGCTATCCTGGGCAGAGTTTGTGCTATGCGGTATAGTTGAGGCAAGCAATCTCTTCTTGGATACCGAATTGGAGAAAAAATACCCAGCAGTCGAAGCTGTTATAGAAAAGATTAGGAATCTGCCGGGTGTAAAAGAATATATTGCTACTAGAAAACCTTATGTATTGCCTATATAAACTGAAATTATCTTCTTCATGATTAAAGTAACTATTTGGGGTATCGAATTTGGATTTTATTGTAATTTATCCGGTAACAATAATCAGCAAAATAATGAAAGGTAAATGTCGAAATAATATGTTGTATGATTAAATATTTATGTTTAGTAAGTAAAAGTATATACAGTGTTTACTTACCCAAACCATTGATTCCACCCGCTAAAGACCTCCCACCTGTACATAAGTTACCTTGGGTAACCTGGAAGTCTT
Organism: Apamea epomidion; assembly: GCA_947507525.1. NCBI lineage: Eukaryota > Metazoa > Arthropoda > Insecta > Lepidoptera > Noctuidae > Apamea > Apamea epomidion. The sequence continues at coordinate 5,359,060 of OX382238.1, read as the reverse complement.
TAAACAGACTCTGGACCCAAGTTTGCCGAAGCAAGGAAAACCTGTTCAGGTGGAGATTCATAGACGACTCCACCTTAGAATGTAAATGAGGTGCTGTTCCACAAACGATATGACACTTAATATTTTGTCCTGCATGCCCTGTCAGCTGCACGTTACTGGAACTGATGGACGCTGGTGATGGCGCCAAAAAAGTAGCCGAATTCTGGGCCGAGTCCATTTAAATTCCTATCGACACGCTAAGAAGATACTAAATTATGTATTTAGAAAGAAGGAAAAAAAAATATTCTGCATTAACAAAACGCACATTAAAAATAAAAAATTACATAAAATTTACACATACAACGTAGTCAAAAGGTATTTTGTGCATCTTGGGAACATAATATTTAGCGATACTTCGCATAAATGCATCGTCATTTTATACAATATTTTTGTGATCCACGCTGACAACATTGAGCCCCAAGATACAGACTAACTGTCTAGTTTGGGGCTCACTAGCAAATACCATATTGAAACCTAGCTGTAGGTAATATTTTAAGCCCCTCATGTCGTGTTAACTTGCTGTTAACTTGTGAACCTGCTTACTATATTACCAGGACAATAAAATATTTTCTATTTTTCTATAGCTTTTTATAACAGAGGCCTCTGTAATAAAAAGATAATGCTAGGTTCTAATTAACAGTTTTCTTGTTTTAAAACATTTCTCTTCAAAAGGAAACTTCATCGTTATTATCTGCTTAGCATTTTCCAAATATGTTGCGGTCAGTTTCTAGTCCAACTGGATACAACTAAATACCAGTATATAACATGAAATGATGGCCTACAACGACTCTTCATACATTATCTGCCATAATGTTCCCACTGCTGGGACACAGGCCTCCTCTCTTTTGAGAGGGAGTGCGCCGCAATCCACCACTCAGGCCCAGGGTGTGTTAGATGTCACGTGTCTTCGAATTTTAGATTGTATGATATGCCCGTTTCCTCACCATGTTTTCCTTCGCCGTTTTGAGAGCAGTGGTGATGAAATTATTTACACAAAGTAAAGCGCCTGTCTGGGTTCGAATCCATGACGAATTATGAATCGTAAGTCGGAGCCGTTACCACTGAACCACCACTGATTTTACCACTGCGATTATGCTATTAACCATTGCCCCAAAGCTGTGCCAAATATCAAAAGTAATAAAGAGGTAAGGTATCAGACAGACAGCGTTCTCAATTATTTCGAGATAAAGTTTACCTAACAAACATTACAACTCTTTGTCAGCGACAACCGTTCAAGACTCCTAAATTAGTTTTGTTATAATTACTTCTGGAAAGTTCCATTACTTTGCTTTTCGATTCGCAAAGATTTTACCAAGAATCGATGGAAAAACAATGATGAAGTTAATACTGCGTTGTTTGTCGAAGTATAAAAGTGCATCTTATTTTGCCATGAGCAATTGAGCATTGTCAATAAAGTTGTGTTTGTTGGCATGGAGTAGTTTTATTAATATAAATTGTGCCCACTGTTCTTTCATGTTTTCTTTTCTCTTAATTAAAAAGCTGTTTGTTCTAAAATTACTTAATAGTTTGTTTGCAAATTATTAAAAAATAAAACATTCGAATGAAACTGAATGCATTCAGCACATCTAAACCGCGTTCAAGAAAGAAAGAAAAAAACGCTAATTGGCAAAAAAAACACCCCACCTTGGAACTATAAATAACAGAAAACAATGTGTGTAATACCTAAAGGGCCTCAGCCCAGCATAATGTCAGATGACAAGACAAGGTCACCCGATGCTGATTTTTAGCTGCAACCTACGAGTGCCATAGGCTGGCAAGTGCGTGTGTCCGCTTTAATCAATTAAAATAATAAATCAGCTGCTGTTATTAAAGAACTCCAAGCAAAGAACTACAAACAAGATTAAGAAAAAAAACATAGTAACAATAACTATGTGGATAACAGTCCATATATTTTACTTTTAATACAGCCCGAACTCAATTTAGTATCTCCCTCGGGCTTAAAAAAGCTTTCCACAGGTTTATGGAAACAATTTCTTGGCGAGATGACTGTTTTAATAAGCTCCTTTGTTAAGGCACAGCGATACGGGAGGAGAGTTTCTGTGGTCCAGTTTGTTTGTATACTTTTCGTGTCTGTTAACAAAAGTTGTGTCTTTCAAAATGGATGGAAAAATTGGATTATTGAAGTATTGTTTTTCACAATCCATAGTCAACTAATAGTACTTCAAAGGAAACAGTTAATATTGCAAGAACAGAAACTAAAAACTTGGTTTGTACAACTTGGACATGACTTGGACCCAATAATTTTACCTAACATGAAAATCTACATAACCAGTACCCTAATTGCGTCTAACGCACTATGCATCACAGTCTGAATCATTTTGAAGAATATTGCTTCATAATTATTTTATTAAAAATTTGTCTGCATAACAACGTACATAAATACGCAATAAATGTTCTTGAACTATCAAAATAAACGCCATTACCACTGTTACTGTGTTTCGCAATTACCCCACAGGATCAAAACCAAAACTGTTTTCTCTGCTGTTTCACTGAATGACGCACTTCTCAATAGGCTGGACTCCATCCCAGCCCCAGCACAGTACATCGCGTAAATTTTTCACCACCAAACAACAAGTTCCCCAACCTTCTCCTTAAGTAAGTCCCTTATTAAAATAACAGCATTCTACATAAGGGATGTAATATTTCACCCCCCGCTGAGATTATCAACAGGTGTGTTAACCTCGTGGCTGGTCATCAAGTTCGTAGTTATTTAGAAGAAAAATGAATTTGATTTATTGACTACCGTGCTCGGCTTGGCAAAGCTGGTAATGGATGGTCGAAGATGGCGTGCCATTGGGGAGGAATAATATGTACGTTGAGTCTTGTTTGTTAAAAATGATGATGATGCTTGCTCTTAAAAGGGGCTTTGTAAGCGACTGAAGATATAACAAACAGTAAACACGTTCGTGAGTTAAACTCAAAACATTGATTTCAAATAGGCACCAAGACACCGTTGAACGTCAAAATTTACAAAAATAAAAATTGATTACAAAATGTAGTTTTGTATGGAGAAGAGTGGCCAAAAAAATGTACCGTTACTCTTTTAAAATGTTTTACAATATTTGGAAAATATTACACACACAAATTAATATGATTAGCCGTTAATATCCCACTGCTGGGCAAAGGCTTCCCTACTCTCTATCCACCTCTCTCTGTCCAGGTAAAAAGAATTAAAAATAAAGCAAGGACAGGGAAATTCAATATTTGATACATACATGGTGCATGGTGACAACACACTGACATCTCTCTTCCTGCCAGTCAGTCATTCATTCCTACATTCCATCTTATCTGTCATTCTAATAATCACTCGCGCGTGAATGAGCGCGGGTAAATTCAAACCAATGAAATGATAGGTATGTAAGTAGGTAATCATTTCATTACATAATATGAATAAAAACTTAAGTTGCTTGTTAAAAGGACTTCCTAAATGTGAGACAGCCAACGACTTTATTCATTCAAGAATCATTTTAAGCACTGGCATTGCTTTTAGTACAGACGCCAACACATAAAGCTACTACAATCTGTCACATTTCTTTAATAGATTTTCAACTTTATTGCTAAATTATTAAGGTTCAAGGTTGATTGGGAAAATTTGACAGTTTCGGGTAGCATGACCTGCCCGGCGTCTGTACATACTTGAACATTGGTTTGCCACTAAGACCGACCATCGCTAAAACGGCGGGAGGGGAAAATCTAGAAGACATACACCTGACCTTATTGGTGCTGTTCTTCAGGAAGGTTAGGGGCGTATTTCTCGCAACCGGTACCTCAATTGCGTAACACACGATCAACCACAATCTGCTAATCCATTGCAATAACCCAATGAATGTTATTGAACTGTCAAACTGAAAGTCCTACTGTTAGTGTTTTACAATTACCCCGCTGATGTATAAACGTGGAGGAAGTAAAATAAGTATTAATAAAATTGTAGCTGGTGGCGCTCTGTACTTTCTGTTTACTCCCATATGAAAAGTCGTGACTTTATGATGTGAGCGTGACGTACACTATTACAGATTATAATAATAATAATGGGCTACTATTTTTTATATTTTAAAATGTTTTTATAATTTTTATATTCTAATATTTAAAAATAAAATTTATTTATCTCCTTTATTTTAATGCAATCAGCATTAAAATAAAGGAGATAATAATAATTTATTTTATTTAAATTACTTATAAACTATTTAAAATTATAAACAGATAAAAACCCAAAATAAAATTGTGACTAATTAATTATTATTATAGTTGCACATTGAAACACTGCAAACCAACATCAAAATGCAGTAGATCCATACCGCGTCACTTAATCATATAAAAATGTCGGAGGAATGTTAACGCTTGCCTCCAGCGGACTAGTTCAGAACTTCTGGAACAGTTTACAGGGAGAGTTCATTAAGAACGTCGTTACTTTGTCGTGTGGCGCGATTTCCTAGCGAAAGCGGCATGAACTAATTAGACGGATTCAACTTCAACGTTCATAATATGTATTTGTGATCTATGACGGTGGATGTAAAGAATTCGGAAAATACAGTACGGTATAATCATTTTCATGTGTTGGTTGCGAAACTGGCTGTAAAGTGGTAACTTTTTCCCTACGATTTCTACTACCTACTCCAAATGCAAGAGCAATGGTGGCTCAGTGGTAGCGGGCCTGACTTACGAGTCGTAGGGCGTGGGTCCAAACCCAGACAGTCACTTTACTTTGTGTAAATAATTTCATCACCACTGCTCTCAAAACGGTGAAGAAAAACATCGTGAGGAAACCGGCATGTCCTAGAACCAAAAATTCGAAGACATGTGACATCCACCAACCCGCACTGGGAACGCTTGGTGGATTATTAGCCTATTCCCTCTAAAAGACAGGAGGCTTATGTCTCAGCAGTGGGAACATTATTTGCTGATTATGCTACGCACAATGAAAGTTTCTGACGTCATTTGCTGACCTGCACTATCGCTCTTCTCCTCCATCAGTACCACCGATATCTCAGAAGAAATACTTCACTTTCTATAAGTAAGGAAATGAAGTTTCACCCACTCGGGACTCGTTTAGACTTCGCTGTAATTGGACTTAACTTGGCATTGTTTGATGCCAGTTTTGAAGCACTTGTGTTTAGACTTGGGACAGTTTGTCGCTGATTTATACGACTTTCTAATTGGTTTTGGCCGCGATTGATTTTGTGAAGGATGTATTGGAATTTCTTTAAAGTTTTAGCCAGGTCCTCGCAATTTTTCGTTGATAAAACCTTATCAGTATTTCATTGGGTAGGGTTGGGTGTTTTTCGGTTTTACTTTGAAATGTATGGAACCACGATCCAAATCAGTGCAATGCTGAAATGAATCGCTTCGGATATAGGTAAAAATTAGGAAATTAAGACTACGCCAGGAATGTTCGTTTACCTGAACCATTTGTGCACAACACACAAGCTGAAATTACTTAGTTAACGTCACGCGTCACCCCAAATTGTCCATCATTAGTCCCACCAAAATATGATGTTACAAAAATTCTGTGCAGTGATGCCAATTTGGGATATATTATATTTTTCAAAACGCTGCTCTCAAAACGGTGAATGAAAACATCGTGACGGAGCCGGCATGTCCTAGAACCAAAAATCGAAGACATGTGACATCTACCAACCCGCACTAGGCCGGAGTGGTAGATTATAGTACTGAGGCCTGTGTCCTGGCAGTGGAAACATTATAGGCTGATTATGCTATATTTTTCATATCATCATCACCATGCACAACAGGATATCACCCATTACTGGGCAAAGCCATCTTTTTGCTTGTGCTACTTACTAGACTACACTCTTGAACCAGTCTCACCCAAGTTCTGCCCAGGATGGCAATAATATTGCTCATATACCCAATCAAAATTTAACGATACTTGTGGGCTGATCCCAATATTCTCCTAAATAAGTTCCAAGGGTCGTCTTTTGTTTTGATCTTGTCACGCGCAAGATGACCTTCGAGCTATCGTATAGATATAAGATGGTTTGACCTCGACCGGTGTTGGTTCCATTACGTGACCTGCTCCTGAATATTGTCAGGGATAAACAGTTTGTCCAGTTGATGAAGTTGTTTGTTAGTCTATCGGAATATTGTCAGGAATAAGTTTGACCAGAGTTTTTTTGTCAGTCTTTTGCTGATTATCTCTAGCTTTATTAGTCTTGTATAGTTATAATATTGGCCTTTGACTGACGATAAAAGTGCTCTACTTATATAGAGAGGGCAAACATTTAGCAACGTACTTCTATGCGGCGCGTAGGCGATCAGTTTTTCTTACGTTTTTCTTCACCTAGTTAATGGCATCCAATATGATCTTAGAAAATACTCCTTTCATTAAAATGGAAGATACATCAGTAGACATTTGAAGAACATGATCGTGTTTTAAGCTCCTTTTTGAAGGACCTGTAAACAGCTAAACCAAAAAATTACTTTCGCAGCTGTTACTTTTTGGTGTAGTTGTCTCCAACTACACCAAACGAAGTTTTGTCGTGTGTTGTGTTGTTGTAGTGTTTATGTCTATAGCGTCCACAGTGTGATACTACTTTGTACCAACATATTCACAGTTACGCTGGAACCATAATCTAGTTAAGATAAGAGGAATTGCAAAACTAATTCTTTTGTAAGTTTCCAATAAGTGTGAAATCAATTACTGATCTTATTTTACGCAGTCCATCGTAAGATCACAAAGTTATTCTATCTATCATCTCTATGATGTCTCTTAGCTATGTGAAAAAGTACTTCACTGTGTGCTATTTAGTTTTATTTCTAGTAATTAATGCAGGCAAGTGATTTATTTATTCATTAGTAAGTAGACTCACGAAGTTCGAGTATGAACGTCTTCGTATACTCCAACTATGTCGGTCGTCCGGCGGCGAGAAGGGTTAGACGACATTGTTGCCATCGCGGGCAAAACCTGGATGAGGCTGGCACAGGAGCGTGGCAACTGGCACAAGAAAAGAGATGCGTATGCCTAGCTGTGGGTGAAGTCAGGCTGTGGATGATGAAGTAAACTCTTTATTCGTAATATCGGTGGAAAGTGTTTTTAATGGTAACATTTGGAAATAGTAATTTGCCAACCGTTCAGCCAAATGCACGTCTATATATGCTGCTATCCTGCAATTTTATATTTTTTGTACAAAATATATTTCACATCTTGTGGAATATGATTCATCCATCAATCGTGACGATTAAATAGACTTTTTAAAATTGGGCCTAGGACATGCAAAGTGGTCTGACAAGTTTAAAAAGAGTGGGAATCTTTCTATATTTATCTTTTTTCTTAAAATACTATAATGTCAATATACACTTCCATAATTATCTTGGCCAACTAGGTACTTTAAAGGTAAAATTAATTTTAATGATGCATAATTTTGTCATTAATTTGTTCACACATCATCAATATGAAAGGAATATAAGTGAAGGCACGTGAATATGTCCGTCAGAAGTTGGCCGAAATAACACAGCGCTGATTTGCTGAATTCCTTTTCTTCTCTGCAGATCGTTATTTCTTGTAGCAATTTATTTTGTTTATACAGGGTGGGTAACTTGGAGGTGTACAACTTTTTTTTGCCGCGATTTTGTTTTGGCGGCAAATATGACAGTTGTTTCATGAAAATTATTTTGTGCAGATACGGCAAATTTGTTATGGTGCGTTTTACGACTGAACAAAGTGTTTTAATTATTAAAACATTCTACTCAACCCAATCATGTATTGCGGAAATCTAATAAAATCTAAGAAAATTGCGGTCAATTTTTGGCAGAAATCACTTACCTTCACGGCTAACAATAACTTCGTTTAGTGATTAAATTTGAGCAGCATGGCATTGTAACAGATAAAGCAGTTTTCTTACATCAAGTGAATCAGTCGGGCTTAGGAAACGTGTGGTTCCACAAACGGGGCCACATGTCATACAGCACGAGCCAAAAACGAGACACTGAAAAGAACGTTTCCGGGTCGATTAATTTCGAGAAACGGTGACATTGATTTGCCCCCAAAATCCCCGGATTTAACAGCTCCTGACTTTTTTTTATGGGGCTATCTACAGGGACGTGTCTATGCTAGGGTCAATGAACCTTCAAGAATTAAAACAAAATATCTGACACACAGTCACTGAAATAACGCAGGAAATGTGTGAAAATGTCATGAAAAACGCAGCGAAAAGGATACACATCTGCCATGTTGCTAGAGGTGAACATTTGTCTGAGATTATTTTCCATACTGAATTGCCGGCCCTACATATATTTAAATAAAAATACTTAATTATTTTTATATTTCATAGAGTAAAATTTAAAAAATAAAGTGTATACCTCATCCTGTATGTATGTATCTATTGTATTAGTATTTATTCTTGTACTTTATAGTAATTTCTTTATTATCTTATTTTTTTGCCTATCCCGTATTTTGCACCTGCCATGATTCCTCTCTGCATCACCCTACGATTGATTGGTAGAAAATGCCTCAAGCATTAAGTTCGCCTTTGTACAGTATTTTTTTTACTTTTGCACAGTTTTAATAAATAAATATCGTCTCCTATATCTTCGAAGTGTATTTAATCGTAATAGTAGCATAAATAAAGACTAAGGTTTTTAATCACCATGACGTGGCAATTTGTTTTTTTTTTTAGTTGCCGAGATTTCCCTTGATTATTACTTCGGTAACGACGAGCCTTTACGTTCAGCTGGCAACATTCTCGTGAAAGATTGTGGGAGAGTAGCTATGAGATATCATTGCTATCAAAAATGCGGAGTACACCATGCCTGCTTATTGGGCCAATGTATTTGTGTTAAAGTCAGGGCTTCGCCTAAAGAAGGTAAGTAAAAAAATAAGACAAGTTTCTGACATTAATGGTACCTTACCTATAGGAGGAGGAGGGAAGGAATGAAGAATATGTCGTGAGGAAAGTTTTGAGTATTAATGTGAATGGTACAAGTAGGGAAATACCGAAGAAACGATGGGTACCGAGATGACGACTAATAGAAAAGTATGCAAGGAAAAGACATGGTGCGTCAACCCAAATAAATTGAAGAATGATGAGGATGATGACCTCCTTAACGGCTACCTTGATTTAATACAACATTTAGATACAATTTAATCATGAAATAGTAATTCGATAGGGTTATTTGAACTGAGAGGTTTGTATTGACGATTTTTATGATTACAATCCTGTATTACATACTCTTTACGGTCGCGAATGATATTTTGTTCAACATACAACCTGACACTAACCTGCAAATTGCAAAAAAAGTCAGGAAGTTTGAATTTCGTGGGTTACCCTAGCGCTTGCCCCTTAGCTATAATTGTGTCTACTTTGTGGACAGTGTAGAAAGTGGACCGAGGGTAAGGACCAAGTTCTCTGGTACGATTGTAGGAGAAGCTTGGGTGGGGTAGTGTGTTAACTGCTGATTATGTTTGGAAGAGAACAACCTCAATCGTCTTGTCCTAACCTTTGATATTGGAACGTGGATCCAGGCGAGATAAAATAGCTTTTTCATGGTTTCTGTAATTACGGCATTCAACCGGTTAAAGAATAACAAAACCTTCTGCCTTCGATTTTAGATGAAGATTTAACAGAAGAGGAATCAAGTGTAGAAGACACTTCAGGGGAAGAATTTTTCGACACAGATGAGGAGGACGCACTAGAACCTCGTAAGATTTAATATTTTCAGTAGCTTGACTTTTGTACTAATTAAAATATTTTAATTTTTCTTTCTGGTGTTTTCTTCTCAATAATATTTCTAAGAGGATGCATTGATTGCTTTTGTACGTATAAAATTAGTTTATTTTTTCACCTCGGGCATATTATATTTATACAATGTGTAACGAAAAGGTTATATACATACCAAGGGCACGGCTTCTTTGGATGATATCAAATGATATTGGAAGGGTTTTCTAATCGTATCTCTACATGTTCGGAAGTTATGAGAATTTTTAATACATTGATACCAGAAACCAAACTAGGCGCGCGAAATTACGGAAGAGATTTATCGTGATATTGGCAAGTAAGGTGGGATGTCATTGGCCTAAGTAGTGCGGCGACACGTTTGTTACGAGTATGATTTGAGTTTAAGAAATATGAAACCGAAAATTTGGTATCAATTCTTAGTTTGTTTTTTTTCTAGTTTTTTATTGATTCAATACCAGCTGTTATCTTTAGTGCTTAAGGATAGCACTAGGGTTTCTGTTACACACTGTATACAGGAATTGTAACTTGGATTTTCTTCAGTTTGGGTGCGATTTCGGAAATAATTATAAGATCGTTCAATTTAATTAATCTTATTTCTTGATGCCCTATGATTCTTTCTTATTATTTATTGAAGATTGTCGGTTTTTAAATTCCTTTTAAATATTATACAGTAAATATTTATTAAACCGTAATTAATCTATTACTATATAACCGGATGCAGCTGAATACTAGTATTTTACATGAAGCGACTGCCTATCTGATCTCCACAACCCAGTTACTGGGTAATACGATACCCCTTGGAAAGACTGGTTGTCAGACTTTCGGGCTACTTACGACCCGTAAGTACTGTCAAAGATCCACGAATAGCAGCCGGGAGCAATCGTTTAACGTGCTTTCCGAGGCACGGAGGGGTCTAGGTATGTAAAGATGTAAACCCATCCACGGACCAACCGCGGCTAGCGTAGCCTAACCTGATCGATCGACCCGTGCAGCTGTTATTACATAGCGACAAGCAGTAAAACGCAAACGTTAAAACGTTAGTATAAACGAATTTAACTTCTGCTTTTCAGAAGACTGACTAATAAAGTATCACTGTCTCCCATTCACTAAGAATACCAACTTCGTTGAAATCTTGTTTACTATTGTTTCCTGCTGGCTCATGTTTCAGGATGCTCAAATTCCGTATAAATCGATACCTACGTCCGGACTTGATTAAATGAAAACTATCAATTTCAATCAATTAACACGTTAATTAACGAAGTTACGTAATACAGGGGGATTGGGAAGTGCTTTGTGTTACTTCGTATTTTGGTTGCATTAATTGACGTAAAGAAATATTGTTTGATTGAAAAAGGGTGCTTCCTTTAGACTATTTTAATGAATATTAATTAATTTTGAAGGGAAAATAAATTAAAACCAGCCTTTCTATGTTCGAGTAGTAGGTACAAATAAAGTATTGTGTTTGTGTTGTGTGTGTGCTGGAACAATTTTTTCAACAAGTTTTGTAATAATAATTCGAATCTTCATGTTGTATCTTTAAGCTCTTTACTACAGCCATAATTATCTCATCTGTGCACTATTAACTGACCGAAATAAGGAGAACTCAAAACAAGGCTTCACTTAAATCAAGCATCAAGATACACACTAACTGACTTTTTTTTTGTTTAGCCTAGACTTTCCCACAGCTGGGCAAAGGCCTCCATCAAGTTCTTCCAGGAACATTTTTCCCACGCCACCTCGAACCAGACCCCGGGGTACGCGTCCAGGTCGCCACCTCTTTCTGGGTCGACCTCGGCGGGGCCGTCCATCTTCAATTCGCCGTCGATCCAATGTGTGGAGACTTTTGCCCAGTGGTCACCCTGCATGCGGCTGATGTGACTAACAGATTTTATCTATTTGAAGAAAAAACATTAACCAAAATTCACCTTAACACCACAATTTTTTTTTGCAATTCCATAACCAGCATCCACTGAAGAATCAAACAATAGCGACGAAGAATTAGTAGACCGACCAGCTCTGAGGCACCACATCGCTCATTTTTGCCCCAACTTGGACAAAGCCCGGGCATGTATCAGAAAATGTATGAAGCTTGGCTTACCAGCATTCTGCGGGAAAGACCACCGTTGCTACTGCGGCCATAAGTACGAACATACAGGAAAAGATCCCGAGATAGATCCAGAACTCGTTCACAATCAGTTCAAAGACTTGTACGAAAAATATTTTGGACCTAAATCTTCAAAAAAGAAGCCCCGGTCACACAAAGGCAACCAGTAATAGAATGTTACCATATCATTATATTTCATGTTTCACCATCTTTTCTTTTTTTTATGTATGTTTATTTTATTTTATTTCATGTTTTGATTTTTGTTTTTTGTTTTGTGTCGAATCATAATAAATAAACCATTCAACATATTATGTTGAATGGTTTATTTTATTTTCTTGTTTTGATTGTTGTTTTTATTTATTTATGTATGATTGCATGCTGCACTGGTTAACGTCATCACGTCAACGCCGGCTGCCGCTGAAAACCAGCGCTTGGGTTCTGTCTCGTATAGGGTCTTAGCATTATGCTGAGCGATGGCAGTTTTGCGTGAATGTGACGCATGTTTACCCCCAACTTGTTTTTTTTGTGTGTTTATGTCCTTTTTTCATGCGTCATGTTTGCCGCAAATAAATGCATTTTCTTTCTTTCTTTCTAATTAGGGACCCCGCGTGCTGCACAGCTACGATCACAACTAGCATATAATACCAGCCTATTATTGTCTTATTGCTGGGCAAAGGTCTCTTCTCAGATAGAGAAGGGGCTTGCATTGATCACCGCGCTTTCTCAAGACGGGTTCGCGATAATAACTATCAGTTATAGATACCTTACGATGTTTTTCCTTCACTGATGTCAATAATGTCCATAATAAACTCAAAGCTCACATTGGTACTTGCCTGGATTTAAACACACAACCTCATGGATGAGAGGCGTACCCTTAACCACTGGGCCCAGGCATGGCCGCAAAAGCTCCGACCAAGAAGAAAATTTGACCACAACAGAAGGCCAATTCTCGTAATTTAAAATGTTCAAATCTAGTCGCAGTCTCATCTCGGTGACAAACAAATGTCAAAAACTGTCAAAATGTAGGAAATTTAGAGGTACATATTTTTGACAGATTGAGACTGAGATCAGACTGTGAACGTTCTTAAAATTTCGAGAATTGCCCCTCTGGTTGGAGAACTGGTATTCCGGCTCGTAGTGGTCGTAGCCGTGTAGTGGCGAACGTACAACCTTAGACATCCCAATTTTATTCACGAAATATAAACACAATACATTACTTATAATGGAATTTTGTTGACCATTTCTTAATTCCAGGAAGATATACGGGATCTGACCGTATGAATTTGAACATTGTGATTATAAACTAACGATAAATTGTGAACTGCATCAAACCATTTAAACTTAAAGGCATTCTTTTCGATAGTTTATCATCTGTATATTTATACAGTTCACAATTTATCGACAGTTTAATCACACTCTCGCGAGATAGATAATAGACTAACGGTATTCACAATCGTACGATGACATATATTATATTAGGTATTAGGTAATACGGGCTGGTGTCCGCAACTCCACGTCAATGCGCGTATTTTGCGTACGCATATATATTACACATGTCAAGTAAAGTATAAAATAAATTAAAGCTCAATTTGATTCATGCCTTTTTTAAATCTTACAAATGTTTCCTGTATTAGATATAAGCTTTAAGAGACAGTTGTTAACATTCCCCTTAAAGCAAAACTGGATAAGTAATTGTATTGTACCTAAACCAAAACCCACGTATCGGCAAGCGAAGTGCGGGACGCCCCCCAGCTAGATGGACCGACGGCCTAAAGAAGGTGGCTGGGACAAACTGGATTCGGAAGGCGGAGGACAGAGGATGAGTTGATTGTTGATAAGCCAAAAACGATAGATAGAAAACAAAACAACAATGAAAAACATAAATTATGATCAGTTCCAAATAATCCACTCGACAGACACATATCTAAGAAAGAGAATTTCTAAGAGGTGCTACACACTTGACCGGGTCGAAATGATTCGGTGCAGTCGGGTGGCAAAATCGAAAGTACAGGGTGTTAAAAGACCCATTATGAAGCCACCATCTATGCATTATGTACATAAAACCACATAAGTAACTTTGTGTAAAATTTATTGCTGGGAAATGACTTTTATTGTTACTGTGAAAATTCGCTGTTTACGTTAGTGCGCAATGTAACGCACGCAAAAAATTGTGCTCATGGGTGCATCCAACGGTTCAGGGATCGTAGAAGTATTTAAAGTTAAGATATTTTTAAAACTTGTTTTCTTAAAAACAACTCAAACTAAGTTGGAACTTTGACCTCCAATATCTCCGTAACGGTTTTCAGGTTAGTAAAAAAAAAATCAGTATGACGAGGAGTAGAAGTGACTCTCGGTTACATCCGTTGTATTTTGCCGTCCGGCTGTGAATCATGCCGACCCGAATGAGTGTGTAGCACGCCTAACACCTACGTTCAATGTATCAAACTTTTTATAAATCCAAGGATTCATCGCCCGGGCAGCAGATGCGGTTACACGTGAGTAATGATGCGGCAGACGCGCCACGAGTTTAATTTATACGAGCTGATGAATAATTTGGGGCTATCAAGTATGGAATGATACGTCAGTGGAAGGTATGAGGATATTCGAGATAAGCGAGGAAGTACGTGAGGGGTTAACGTTGTAATGATTTATAGGAATACTGTACTTTTTGAGGATAATCGGAGGGAAGCAGCGAAGCGTCTTTTAATTTAAAGCTACACTACTCTTCTCAGGATGTTAGATTAAACGAGGGACAAACAGCTGTCCCGTACATAGTGCACTTCCCACGCGAACGGCAGACTTTTTTTGACTCGTAATATTGGGATTTGGGGGAGGCTTTTGCCCAGCAGCAGGACAACTAACAAAAAAAAAAAGATTGGAAGAGATTAGGCGTCAGATTTTGGCTGATAAACCGAATAAAAAAAATGATTTTTAGGAATAATTATTGAAAATGCGAGATACACCGTAGTTTAATTGATTCCTCTCGGTACCTACATTGAAGAGCTCATCCGCTCTCATTAAGTATGTCCCACGTTTATCCTTACACCTTGTATTTTTATCGGATATTGGATTAAGTTTGGTCAGTTTCCCTAGAATTATGTATGGTAAAATTTTGCCTGGGGGTTGCCGTGCACTCTCATAGCAGGTCAATATTGAACAAAAGTTAAAGTGGCAGGCGATTTTGTAACCTGTGCGGTGCAACAATTAACCTGAAATAATTATTTATTTATTTATTTATTTTATTATTTATGTACACACAGTAAAATACAAATTGATATGACAGAATTATAACAGGAGTACAAAGGTACTGCTTATTTCTTAAGAAATTTCTTCCAGCAGACCTGCGAAAGGAGAAGTAAAAAAAAGAAATGTAGACAATAGTGTGTGAGAACAAGAAGAGAAAAATATGAATGTGTGAAGTCTAAAACAAAAATATTAAATATATCTACACATATAGCGCAAAAAAAAAATAAAAAATAATAATAAATAAATATATTTAATTAAATACATAATACAAAAATATATAACAAATATATATATACAAATACTCACAGTATAGAGGAAAGGTTTTGCTCTTTTACTCGACGTTTAAAAAGAGAAATAGTTTTTAAATCACGAATGCTAATATAATTATGGTACGGGTGGGTGACTTTCGCTTTACCTTATATTTATTTATTAAACTTTGTCCACAATAAGGTACAAAGATGGACATAATGCCTTACATTCTCCACTAGTCAATCAAGGGTAGAATAAAATGGCAGATGCATTGTTCGTGAGTAGTTTTTTTTTGTATTAAAAAGGCATAATTATCTATCTATACTATATAATACTAATTAAAGCTGAAGAGTTTGTTTGAACGCGCTAATCTCTAGAACTATCAGTAGGATTTGAAAAAAAACATCTTTTAATATCCGTCATAAACTCGTTTTTATTATTTATTTAGCATACACTGATTAATTATTATTTTTACAAGCCAACACTAAAATATATATACATGTATACAATACGAAAAATATAGAAAAAGGCAGGAGATCATTGGGCATCAAAAAATTCGTCCGCATCACTGTCAATGGAATAAAAGCCCAAAAGGCTGGCAGCATTACCACGTTGGATGGCAATGCTGATTCTTTGGGCTAAAAATAGGCCAGCCTCCTGGTCACGTGAAGAGTTAACCAACCGCTTGGCAAATATTTGAAAAAATATTTTTGCATTTGATAGCCCAATTCTTGAGGAAGGCTAACAAAACGCCAGCGCCCTTAGGAGCCCAGCAAAACTAAAAAAACACAGACAGAACACTCAGCGAAAATAAAGTAATAGTGTGGGCAGATGATGCGATGTCTCGCGAAGTCGCGAGGAGAAGCTAGTTATAAATAGAATAGGTTATTACATCCATAAATATTATAGATTCAAATTGGATTTGTTTTTTTTTTTGGTGATTTGGAGGTTCATTAGTTACCAACTTACCGTTTAGACCACTGTACTTAAGCTCTAAGAAAGACACGGCTCACTAAAGATTAAGACAACCTCAAAGTCAGGTTGGGCTAAGCTCAATTAAGTTAACCTAAATGCATTCTAACGTCTGAAACTGTAATGGTAGTAGGTACTAACGTTAACTTGGGTACGTCTGATGTGATTTTGCAATCGACTCAGACAGAAATTACCAGACCAGAGCAACAAACAGATAGAAATGAAGTAACAGGACAGTAAATGAATTACTGTCCTGTTACTTCATTTCTATCTGTTTGTTGCTCTGGTCTGGTAACAATATTAGTGATAGGGATTGCAATCCAGCAAAGTGGGATACCGCAATCCAGTGGGATCCTGCATAATTTGAGGAACTGCGGGATCGTGGATCCGCAAGCATCAAATCGCAGCATTTGAAACTTATGGAGTAGAAAAAAAAAAGAAATTAATAGTCGTGCAACAAAACCAAATACTTCCCGTATTTGGTTTTGTTGCACGACTATTAATTTATTAACTATTATTTCGAACCAATAATTGTGGAGGCAAAGGTAGCCTTTTCGGCCGCTAGCTACATACATAATTATGTAGTTCTAGATGAGAAGTAATTTAGGACACTATAGCCCATATTTCCGAAAAGAGAAGTGGCTTTTTATTTGATATTTATAAAACTACTTTTTTGGATTTAAAAATTAAGACAATTTTTTTTAACGTATACTGTCCCACTGTTGGGCAAAGGCCTCCCCAAAGTCCTTCCAAGAATAGAGAAGTAAGAAGTATTTTTTTTAAATTACAAAACAGAACAGAACAGCTACCTTATGTCCATTAAAATATATAACCATATTCCAAAACTAATAAGAGAACTACAATTTATTTTTTACAAAAAAAGTAAAAAAAAAAATGGCTTTTCCAAAATAATTTTTACACATTAAAATATTTTTTTGATTATAAGAGGTAAATAAGTAAATAATATATTTTTTTTTAATACTAAGGTAGATTTATTTTGTTGTATAATAGAAATGTTGTTATTGTTGTGTTTTTATTTTATTTTATATTGTATATTAGAGTACAAATGTCCATAGTATAAGTATTTTGTATTGTTTATTAGAGTATATGTAGTATATAAGTTAGGTTTTATACCCACGTGTACATTAGGTTCACATTGTAAATATTCGTATGCCGCTAGTAGCAGCGGATGTGTCGAACTTATTCATATGTACCAACCATCTTTGTACCTACCATATCCGATGAATAAATGTCTTTGTCTATAGAAATTTATTATACTATGTATGTTAAATATTAATTTATTATACACATAAACGCTAGCGATAAGACCGCCCATTGTGTCACCCTTTGTAAAATGTTATATATTTATGTCTCTGTAATTTGTATGGTGTAGGTATCTATTATTTATTTATTTGCTCAAGGTTACAGTCACAGCTGATAGTATCTAAGTCATCATCTGCCTAGCCTTTTCCCAACTATGTTGGGGTCGGCTTCCAGTCTAACCGGATGCAGCTGAGTACCAGTATTTTACATGGAGCGACTGCCTGTCTGACCACCACAACCTAGTTACTGGGTAATACTATACCCCTTGGTAAGACTGACTGTCTGACTGGATGTTATTGTTTTCTGTTCCTTGTCTAAAACAATGGCTATCATTGCCAATTCTCTTATGGACAATTTTCTTATAGCCATCGTCATATAGGTATTGGAAGTAATTTTTCCAACCAAAATATTCACTTGCGCTTCCTGACGCGTTTGCCTCACGCGCATTACGGGAACCTTACGAACATGACACGCGGATGCTAGTCATTAAAACTGTTGTTCGAGTATGATACCTTCTGGTGGGCATAGCAGTCCGGGTCATGTTTCTTTCTGTGCGTGACACGTTCATAGCACGTTCATGGTATGGTACGGTGTAGTGGACAGACTCCTTTACCCCCATGAATATGTGTGTACGTGGGTTGGGTACTATTAGACCGCACGTCAGTGCTAACAAAATCAGTATTAGCTAGCCTCTTATTCTATTGAAACTCCGCACTACACTAGGCCAGCTCAAGGACAAAGTTTTACGTACGACGTGCGGTCGGTATTGAGAATCAGTCTTTCTGACCTTATTTATAAAATTAAATTATCTACCACTACAGGGTCTTAGGCGACGTGTGAAGGCTTTAGTTCTGTAAATACCTAAAGGTTTTACTTTTCTAAGCTCTAAGCTTGTGTATTCGTTCGTTATCTAGGATTTTCTCTCTACGCAGTCAAATTGTGATTTATTTATTTATTTAAACTTCTCGCACCTCCTCTTATTGTACGGCAAGCCGAACCAATGTGAGGTCAGTTAATACTGGAAATGTATAACTTGATAATGTAGGGGTGTGTACAAAGGCGGACTTAAGGCTTTAGGCATTCTCTACCAGTCGGCCAAGGGAGGTAAAGAGATAAGATGGCAGATGATCTGTTTATCAGGAGTTAATAATAATAAAAAAAGATAACAAAATTAATTTTAAATAAAATTGTTTGCTGTTTGTGATTGCTTTTAGAAATCCTAAGCGGTTGTAGTTATGGCAACAGTTATTTTGTATAAAAAATTTATTGAATGGAATATGATAATAATTTTTTAAGCATTATGTGTGAAATGGAATTTAGTTTTTTAACTAGCAAGTTTTAGTAGATGTTAGTACCTACCCATTCTAAAGCCGTTTTATTATATCTAGATTAATTTCTCTCGTTATAACAGCGACTTTAATAAAAAGCACTGTATTCGCGTTAAGGATAAAACGTTGTTACTTATCCGCTATAAGGGAGTATCGCAAAAAAATAATCATTCGTTCATTACTGTTGGGTTGAGTAGGTATTTCAGTTTTGTAGTGGAAAACTGATGATTTTGCGCGATTACGATGTTGGTCCCATGGAGAAAGTGGTTCAGTTTGATGGTCTGTACCTCACCCTTAATTTTGACCAAACCTTTCTGATACACCTTGTATATGAAATTAGCTAACCGTAAGGTATGTGAGCTATGCAAGATGAACGGACGACCTTAAGAAGGTGGCTGTTGTGGCGCAGCCTGGGAGAGGCCTATGTCCAGCAGTGGACTGCGAAAGGCTGAGTTGATTGATTTAAGCTAAGTGAGATTTAGGCTAAGTTAATCTTCTTCTTAGCGTGTAGATAGCAATCTAAATGAACTCTGCCCAGGATTCGGCTGCTTGCTTGGCGCGACCACCACCATACGTCAGTTCCTGTAACATGCAGCTGACAGGACACGCAGGACACGATATTAAGTGTCCCATCGTGTGTGGAACAGCGCCACATTTACATCAAGGCGGAGTCGTCTATGAATCTCCACCTACACAGGTTTTCTTTGCTTGGGCCAACCTGGGTCCGGAGTCTGTTTAAAGACTTCCAGGTTACCCAAGGTAACTCATGTCCAGGTGGGAGATCTTTAGCGGGTGGAACGAATGGTTTGGGTAAGGAAACACGTCTCGCCACAGCTTCAGTCATTTGCAACAAATAGTGTACATATTTTTTTTTAAGTGAATTAAATAGGAGAAAGAAGTAGCAAGAATCGATTTTTTTCATCCCAAATTCGTTTGCACAAATTTAATCGAACCCTATTCATTAGAATCCAAACAAAATAGTAAATAAATCCTCTAAATGTACTAACAAAAACCTACATCCTTCATATTATTAGCATTAACATTGTGCAACTGGAGTGGCCTATTGTTCCACGCTACAAACAAACCAAATTATATTTACAGTTCACGTCAACTTTATACGATAAAGATAGGGTTCATTTTGCATTGTGGACTGGCGTTGCTAAGTTGGTAGTGAGAGACATGGTGCAAAAGTAAGCTGATTTGATTATACATTCGGTTTCCACCCTGAAGTCTATTGTCCTTTTACTGTTTTATTGTGTAATCGGTACACAATGTCTTCCGTCCATATCTTTGCGCGGTCACCGTTACCATACATAGTTTCTAATGCCATTATTAGGAGTAGATGCGCATCCCTGATGACGCATGTTCGCGACGGCACCAAGAGTATTCTCAGTGTGTTCGCAGATCGGTGGGATTTCCCGATGTTGCGGAGGTGGAAGCAGCTGCACGCTGAGTTTTAATTGTATCATACATCTGTGTCTGTACTAGAAGTTAAGTAAAATTTCTACTAACCCTATGGACTCCTGTCTGAAATAAAAGTTTTCTATTCTATTCTAATGTCTCGTAAAATGATATTATTTTCTACCTTTTTTAATAATTCAATAAGTGGAAATACCCAATTAGGCGTTAGATTGCCCATCGAAGGAGTACAATTGATCCCACGTTTAAATATTCATCCATCCGAAGCAAGAAGGAGCTTAGTAAGAAGCATTTAGAACTATGGTCTGTTCCAAAAACATCTGATGAGAATGTAAACAAATGGATCAGAAAACGAACCTGTGTACGCCATTTTGCAGTGCCACTTACAAATTTAGTACTTTGATTTGATTATTTGAATTTCGGGTTTATACCCGAAATTCAAATCACTTAAAATTATAATCACCGTAAAGGTGATTTTCATTTGACAATTTCGAGGTTAAATTCATAACCTCAATTTTCGTCGACGATTCTTTAGTTACATTTAATAATATTTTTAAGACAATAATTGTTGAAAGAGTAGGGAGATATAAAGTTGATAGGTACTGTAGCGGTATCTACAACGCCACATGCGAACAACGCGTCATACTGACGTCACGCAAATCCTCACACACACAGCACTCGGCACTTTCGGCCGGTCAACAAGCAGAGCACCCTCTCCTGGTCGACGCAGCAGCCAGCCTCAACCCGGCGCGGTACATCCGACGCACAGGAATATAACGCAGCGCCACCCCGACTCACTGGGGACAACTCCGCAGACAGTTCCGACTCACCGTGAACTATGCGGCAACCGGTTCCGACTCACTGGAACCTCAGCTGGCCTGGCAAGCATCGCAAGATACAAGACTCAATCCACTATCGACCTCCGGTCTCCGGAGGGGAGTGATGTAGCGGTATCTACAACGCCACATGCGAACAACGCGTCATACTGACGTCACGCAAATCCTAACATCAATCGTTGGGGAATTGCCCGCCAGACAAAACACCCGTCTGGTCGGAGGATCCTCCCTTTTCTATAGAGTATGAGTGAACTTTACACCCTGTTCCTCATACCTCTATACTGGTGACCCCGGACATGAACGTCAGCGCAGCCTTCGTGCAAACACTTCAGCGTGACGTCATCATCATCACTCCCGCAAGCTTTAGCGGCGAGTCACCCAGCCAGCCAGCATCCACGGCTTCTACGGGTATCCTGACCACCAGCATGCAGCGTCCGCGCATACCTGGTCATCACCCTCAGCCTCATCAGCAACCTCGGCACAGCACACTGCACTTTCGGCCGGTCAACAAGCAGAGCACCCTCTCCTGGTCGACGCAGCAGCCAGCCTCAACCCGGCGCTGTACATCCGACGCACTGGAATATAACGCAGCGCCACCCCGACTCACTGGGGACAACTCCGCAGACAGTTCCGACTCACCGTGAACTATGCGGCAACCGGTTCCGACTCACTGGAACCTCAGCTGGCCTGGCAAGCATCGCAAGATACAAGACTCAGTCCACTATCGACCTCCGGTCTCCGGAGGGGAGTGATGTAGCGGTATCTACAACGCCACATGCGACAACGCGTCATACTGACGTCACGCAAATCCTGCATCTCGCAAGCAGAGTTTACCGCGCAATTAGCATAGATACAATTTCCCAACATCAATCGTTGGGCAATTGCCCGCCAGACACAACACCCGTCTGGTCGGAGGATCCTCACTTTTCTATGGAGGATGAGTGAACTTTACACCCTGTTCCTCATACCTCTATAGTACCTTCTTCTTATTTTTTTATTACTGTTATGTAAGTAATTGCATAAGAATTTAACCTGAACCTGATTAAAATGTAAACAAACCCTTTGTTTACACTTTTATCAAATACTTTTGGAACAAACTATACATAAATCACTAGCTAATTCTATTGTGACAAACGGCCCTAATTAAAGTTGTCCTTAAACAAAATTGCTGTGTGTCCATTTGACGTTTCATTTTTCAGTTAATGCCAGCAATCCCCTTGATGTACCTACATCAAGCGTTCATACTTTATAGGCAGTGATAACAACATCCTATCAGGCATTCACTATAATAGAGTGTGTGTGACCACCTATAAAATAAAAAGTACGTATAAAAAATTGTGTCTGTATTTTCAAACTCAGCTTCTATTTTCCAACACCAAGTATAAAATACTGCAAAAATTCTGGCCGAAAATATCGGTCCATACAAGAAATGTTTCAATTCATGTTTCCCAATACAGGAATATAACAACACTTGCTTATACACTGGACATCCGTTCGATACAAGATGTCTAGTTATTGTTTTTTGACATGTTATGCTTCTGTGTTACATTTTCTGTTCTCACGAATTTTCACTTCAAAATATTGGTGGAAAAGAATGAGAAAAAAGAAAATGTAGGTACACTCCAGCCGAGAGAATGCGTTTTCCACACCTGTCAGTTTCGTACAAATGAATAGGTGTTTTGCGAATTTGATCTTTATTAGTTACTAGAAAGAACTCTGGGGGCCTACTCCGAAGTGCAAAGTGCGAATGTTCGGATCGGACCGACACATGGCCGAACCGAATATTATTGAAAAATGCGAAAAAAGTTCAGATCGGCTCAGTTGGGTCGGGACCATAGTCAATATTCGAAAGAGTGTAGAAGTGTAGGATCGGAACCGACCGAACCAAATAGTAACTTCGTAGCAGGAAATGGCCGAACATTCGGCCGATACTACTTCGGAGTAGACCAGGACGCTCAGCAGGAGCGCTTGCCACCACTAGATCAACAACGATTCTCTTAGATAAATTATGTTTTTTTATTTATTTAATTTAATTACTTGGCTTACTGAGGCCTTTATGCCAAGATATATTATGTTTTATTTTTATCAGTAGACCTTTTAATACGCTCATGCTATGTTTTGGTGACGATTTTAAAACTAGATGCCACCAGCTGCAGGCTTATCTACTATTATACTTAAACGTCCATGAAAGTGAAACAGTTTTAGGTAAATAAATTAGAAAGAAGACGACTTCTGTAATCGATTTGCGAACTGAGGTGCAAGTCTCGTTAGTTTAAGAACGTTCACAGTCTGATCTCAGTCTCAATCTGTCAAAAATACCTCGAATTTCCCTACATTTTTGTCAAGTTTTTGACATTTGTTCGTCGTCGAGATGAGACTGCGGCTAGATTTTGAACGTTTTAAATTACGAGAATTGGCCTTCTGTTTTACTTACTTTGCTAAACATTAAAAAAAAAAATAATAATAAAAATAAGTTTATTAACTCAAAAACCTTAGTATACAAAGCTACAACAATACACATAGGAACATTAAACTTTGGGCAACTGGCTGCATAAATAGTAGCCTTTTTGCCAAAGTTTTTCACAAAACCATGTTAAAATGCCAGCATATCAAAGATTTTATGTTATGAAACTATGTATAACACCCTAATCCACCCACCTTGCTGGGACCATTCCAATTTCTGAAACGAAATTCGGAATGCAATTTAATACCTGACAGCTCCATACATCATGAAAGGAACGTAAGAATAATGTGAGACTGCTGACAGACCCTCTAATTCTATCCGAAGCTCCGGGGGTCCTTTTGGTCGAGTTGTCAGGAACATTAATAAGTTCAGTCCATTTACCTAGTATAAATTGACCTATGATGGAAAGGGGAACTGGGTTGAACTGTTCTTAACATTGATGCTTGAATATAAACGCAACAAATTCTTTTGTTACATGAAATAAAATTGGAACGATGACGAAGAAGTTCAGTTAGTTGTCAAATTATACTTTTTTTTTTTTTTTTTGAGGATGGGATATCATCAAATGACCCCTCCCGCTCTGGGTGGAGCAGAAGGGAGTGTCAGACTCTTACTGACTAAAACCCACCCGTGTTCCTTCCTTAGCCCTTTATGTACCAGGGCAGCGGTAACCCTTTTGGACGATCCCGCTACCCCGGCAGGTGTCAAGAATGGAAAAGAAGAAACCTGGGAACTATTTTCATTTAAAGATGATTGATATAATTACGAGCTTTTCGAGAAGGTGGTAGCCCAGTGGCAACGGTTGCGACGTTCTAGGTCGTAGGTTCCAACCTGGAACTAGACAAGCGCTTTACTTTATGTAAATTATTTCATCACCACTGCTCTCAAAACGGTAAAGGAAAACATCTTGAGGAAACCGATATGTCCTAGGACCAAAAATTCGAAGACATGTGACATCTATCAAACCGCACTGGCCCGCGTGGTGGATTACGCCCTACTACTATCTACATACGCATACAGAAGTAGCTGTTTTTAGTCAACATCATTATTTTGTTTGTTTTTTTTGTATTGGAATCAAAAATCGAATAACCATTTTTCGAATTATAATACTCGTAAGTCATAAGCAACCATGGAGTTAGTAATAGTACAGACGCCAGCACATTAAGCTACCCGAAACTGTCGAATTTTCCCAATCAATCTTGAACCTAATTCTTTAGCGATAAAGTTGAAAATCTATTAAATAAATTTGACAGATTATAGTAAGTTAACGTGCTGGCGTCTGGACAACGTCATACACATCAAAATATTTAACAGAGTGAATTTTGCGTTAAAAGTTTTTTAGTTAAAGCAACTTTCACAACATGGTTTTAAACTGCGGTTCTAAACTTCAAATTATTTTTGACAACTTCTGCATTCATATAATTATTATTTGTTTTAAATTGTGAGAAAAAGAAAACAATAATTTCAATGACATTTAGTTTTTGTAGACCAAAATACGTAGGCACCATTGTTGACATTTTGTCTATGCGAGAAGCACCGTGATCAAATGTCCAGATATACTGGACACCGTCTAGTTGTGAACGGGAACCCTGTGTCAATATGTTTGTGTCTGTCTGTGTGTGTTTCTATGTGTTTGTGCGATATTAATGTCATCAAAGAGCATTAGGTAAAAGGGGAACATTGGATTAAGTTGTGCATTCAGACGTATGGTGTGGGTATTTTGTTAGTGATGTACCCTCTTTAGTAACTATACAGGGTCAAATTAAATTAGCTAGTGAAACTCCACAGACGTGATGGGTATCAATATCTAAACATGAAATGATGATCTAAAGATGAAATAAAAATAAAATAAATTTGATGATGTTTTTTGAGGTCAACGACTGCGTGTTGTTACTTGAAATATGAGTTGAGAAAATCTGTTTTTTTGCACAAAAAAAAAACTGTTTTAAGCCTGCTTACCTATCTATAATACCTACATGCGGTCCCACAAAAAATCCCCAAATAAATTTTTTTTTTGTCTGATCATGTTAAGATATCGAACCCATCACGTCTATCGATTGAAATTGAAAATTTCCCGAAGCGAATACTCAAAAGTAAGTGTTATATAATAAACTTTGTTTAAAACTTGATTCTTTTTGTGAATTATTTGAAGCGCCTACTCATGTGTACTTTAATAATGAAACTTTTTCAGGGATTTTTAAAACACAAGTGTGGGTCTACATACCGAGCTGCAAGTGAATTTTACAATAAAATCACACGAGTGTTTCATTACCTAGTTATGTGCAGTTTCATACACTACTTCATCCAAACTCATGCTATTTTATAAAAAAACATATAAAGTAATATCGGAAATACGGCGCCCAAATCCAATATTTCACCGCGTGGGTAAGCACCCCATCAGCAACCGATCAGCTGTTTTGATGACGCGCCGCCATTTTACGCCACAGATAAGGTAGAAAGTGTTTGGAAAAAAAAATGTGTATTTAATTCACATCCCTTTATGCGCATTACTATCTGCGCCCCGCGGTTTCACCCGCATAAGTTTCGATCCCGTGGGAATATCGGGATAAAAAGTATCCTATATGTTATTCCTGGTTATTAACTACCTACGTGCCAAATTTTATCCTAATCCGTTCAGTAGTTTTTGCGTGAAAGAGGAACAAACATCTCTCCATCCATCCATCCATGCAAACTTTCGCATTTTTTTTTTCTTATTTGTGTTTGTAACGATATGTACGTGATTACTAGTTTATTTATTTATTTATAAGTATGTATTAGGTATGTTGAAGCTGTGTGTACTCCCCGTCACTTTTCCCTAAAGGTTCATTAGAAAACCAGCGTCAGACAGCATCTGTCTAGCATTAATGCTGAAATGAACCTTTTTGGCGCAGCCGTGAGGCACACACTATTGTTGTCTGAAACATTATTTTAATTTTATTAATTTTGTATTTTGTGTTTCACGAACTGTGTCCAAATAAAATTTTTTCTTTCTTTCTTTCTTTCATTTATAATACTCGTATTAGCAGGATTGTTACAGACTATAAAGTTTCTCCTTTTCTACCGACATTAGGAAATTTCTTGAAACTGTTGGTATCAGCAAATCACGATATTAAGACCTTCCTAATTTAATTGACTTAGACGACCTCAACCGTCATTTCTCTACTATTTCTACCATGGCTCGTCTAACCAAGAAACAAACCCTGTCTCTTATCTCTGTTCTAACGCGTCATCATATTAATCCTGTCAGTTTCATTCCAGTTGATCCGGGAGAAATCAGAAAGACCATTCTCCTTATCAAATCGAAAGCTGTGGGATTAGGCAAAACAAAAAAAAAAAACTTCTTGACTTCATTCACTCTTCCTTCTTCGTTCAGTCTTTCTCTCTGTAGAATGCGCTCCCACAAGAAATCAGGACAGCAACCAACTGATTATGTTTTAGAGTTAAAATTTGCAAGCACGGTAACTGAAGAAGCTGTGTCGTCACGTTATTGTTTTCCATTGTTTAATTTATCTTTTTTATTATATTCGTGTATATATTGTGCTTATATTTAATTAAGTATAAACATATATTATATTTATAGTTTTTAATAGGTGTTTGTACGGTCACCAAAGGAGATAAGTAACCAGGGCCGTCTGGTATAGATGAAGTTTAGTAAGAAACCGATGGATGTTTTCGAATAAAATTTAATTTAATTTATAGAAAACAAACAGTTCATTTATAGAATCAAGTTTCATTCGAAAATATCCAGCGGTTTCTTACAAAACTTCAACAATATCCGACGACCCTGGTTACGTATCTCTTTTGGTGACTGTACATCATAAACATTTATTCCACAATTTTCGTCATTGCACCTGCCACTCTTTGCCTCTGCGTCACCCAAAGGTTGACTGGTTGAAAATGCCTATGACATTAAGTCCGCCTTTTAGATGTGTATGCTTGAAGTTTTAAATAAATAAATACTGTATATAAACGCGCGTATAAAGTAACACGCTTCCCAAAAATCCTAACTCATATTAACAAAGCTTTTGCAAACAAAACAAAAACAATCCGAGAAAACATATATTCAGAGCTTTTCCGCACAAACACAGCCCCATAAGATAAAATCATCACCGTAACATCTATTTACCTTCCATCAAACGTTGCCGTTAAGGCTTAACTTAATTAACATGTCCGAAAAAGCAAAACGAATGAATTACAAGGTAAAGTAGCTACCCCTGCCAAGTCAATGAGCAAAATATAACATAATTCATTTCAATAATTCACAGAAGAAACTTTGCCCTTTTTAGATGTCTCTCTCTGTATATCTGTCTCGCTCTAACGCATTATGATGAGTATATAGCTTTGTCTCCCTCCAATACGCGTGAAGTATTGCCAACTTTAATGTTATCTCCTAAGGATAACGAATTGTATTTCGCTCTAGTGAGTGGAAAAATATCTATTGCTAAGAAATGGCAAGTTAATTTGTTTAATAGATTTTGTTAGTCAAGATTTAATTTATAAAGTTAAACTATTGTTATTATCAAGTACATACACGACGACCTATTGACGAGTCAAAAAAATAAATGAACTTTATTAAAGTTTGGTAATTTATACTATAGCGATGAAGACAAAAAAAAAATTGTCGCGTATCTGTTTCTGCTGTATAAATTATTCAAAAGGGGATTATGTTGTGCCAGAATACTTCGTACACCCAATATAAAATGCAAATAAAAATAAATAAAATAATAAGTCCCCCAAAACCCCTTAATCCTGTGCGTTGTAAAATAATCTCAAAAATCCAAGTCGAGCACACTCCCATTTCGCGCAGCTTCACTTCGATTGGCTACGGATCTCCCCTCGTAGCTCGTAGCAACGTGAGGCTGTCGTACGGGAGACCCGCTACGGAGCGGACGTCTACGCCGTAGCAACCAAAAGGGGACCTTGACACGATTGTCACACCCCGAATTTCGTTTATCTTCTCGAATAATTCGATTTAAATTATAAATTGTGTGCTATTTTCGTGGAGTACAGTGTACAATGTATCGGTACACTTTCGGCCAAATTGAATGATACCTTTCACTTTCGAGTGTTTGTTTAGTGTGTGTGGACATTGACTATTTGAGGTGTTTGCACGTGGAGTTGGTTGTACGTAAGGTGAGTACTGGGATTCCATTCATCATTTTTCTGTTGGACGAATTTTTGTTCCTTTTCCCACAGCAAAAAACCTGAAAATAAATTCGATTATTGAAAAAAACTTGTCATAATATTTTTGTATACAGCTTTCTGAAGAAACAATGTTCGTGATTAAAATATTATTTAATAAGAAATTATACTAAAAGGGACCTTTTCGTCTCCAAAACATGATTCACATGTAATGGGATTCCATATCATTTGTGTGAACTGAATGAATGAATATAAAATGCGTTCCCAAAAAGCATCTGTGATGTTTGCCAAAATATATTATGTTTAAGGTACCTACGTCTGCATATACTTTTCTTCGTATTATTGTAAACGCGTATTTAATAAGTGCGTAATTTTGTTTGGTAGGTATATTATGCTAAAAGAAATTCCTAAGTGCATTTTAGCCAAAAAATTCAAACAAAACTAGTAAACTTTTCTTAGCAAACGCCTGGAAATGCTCCTGTTTGCTGTGTTACATCGTTGACCGCATAGTCACTTAACTTTAAGTGAGATAGTGGTTATACGTAAGCTTTATTGGAGTAAAAACGGGCCCGTTTGGATTCTGGTCCATCAACAAAATATTTTTCTACATTCTTATAGAAAAGTCCTTATAACTTCTTGAGAAGAGTATCGTGGCATTTTTCATATCGATAAATGAACATTGATAAAGTTTCACTTCGCTTTAAATCTCCTTTATACTTTATCCACTAGGTTAACCGTTTTTTGACAGATCGAACTAGTGAGCAATCATAATTTTTTTGTCAAAACTGATCTGGTCTTCTTTCTGTTTCATTTTTCTTTTTGTTACTTTATTTTTTATATAATTTGGTTTTGTTATCTACTTTTTTATATAATTTGGGTTTTTTATTTTTGATTGTGTTTAGTTTAGTTTTATGATATTCCTGTGCGAGTCGCAATAAATACTTTTTCTTTCTTTCTTTCTTTACACGTACGGTATTATAATGTCTGTAAAAAGTCATAAATATGATAATTCAATAAGATTAGGTAGTTTATATATATATTTTCTTACGCATTTTAAAGTTAACTTTTACGTAATCTGGAATAGTTACGTTTTATGGCAGCTGTCAAAAAGCGGTTAATCCCACTAGATTAACCGGACTTTTTCAGAGTATAATTTCACAGGTTTTCTGTTCAATTTACGTCGCATTTCTTAGGATTTTTCTTACCTTATGGATGGTTATAATATCTGGATCAGCAGAAAAAATATCAAAGTTTTATCATTTGTTGTTCCCACTCAAATGATTACTACATAGATGAATTCGTATCGGTTCGGAACAAGTTTCGTCAAATACATATCGGATTTTTAAAGGTGACACGACGATGAACGATAGTCTGAAAGTATTTGCGCGGGAATGTGCGATGAATTGAGATGATACATTTTCTTTCGAGGAAAACCCAGTAAGGTATTGATCATTTTTATGGTTCCGGAAAGGGTGCCAATGGAGCCCTATTACTAAGCCTCTGCTGTCCGTCCGTCTGTTTGTCAGCGGGCTGTATCTCATGAACCGTAATAGGTAGACGGTTGACATTTTCACAGAGTGTGTATTTCTATTGTCGCGACAACAAGAAATAATAAAAATAAAATAAAGTTAGTAAAATTTAATGGGGGTCTTCATGTAGGAAACAGCGTTTTTGCCTTGTGGCAAAAAACTTCGTGTGCGAGTCCGATTCGCACTTGGCCGGTTTTATTAACAAAATTGTAGAACCGTGCATCGAAGAGTAAATAATATGATGTAGACTCCGTGTCTACATGTTTATCTTTACCCAACACTGTGTGATAACGGGTTTAACTAGTTTGTCTAAGTAGTTAAGTCATACTTAGCCTAGTGATTTGAGATTTATTTATTTTCGATATTATTTTAATTTCCTAATTTTTATTTGAAATTATAATAACTTTTGTAATTAACCATGCATTTGCATGCCCGTGTGACGCTAGAACATATAAGCGCAATCAGCCTATAATGTTCCCACTGTTAGGACACTGGACTCCTGTGTTCGAGAGGCTGAAATTTACTACGCAGACCCAGTGTGGGTTGTTAGATGTCCATGTCTTCAAATTTTTGGTTCTGGGACATGCCGGTTTCCTCACGATGTTTTCCTTCAGCGTTTTGAGCACAGTGGTCAAGAAATTATTTACACAAGGTAAAGCGCCTGGCTGGGTTCGAACCCACGACCTACAACTCGTAAGTCGGGGCCATTACCACTGGGTAACCACTGCTCTCTCTGTACTATAAAAGACTAGCTGGGCCCCGCGGCTTTACCCGCATAAGTTTCGATCTCGTAAGAAAATCGGGATAAAAAGTATTCCATGTGTTAATCCTGGTAATAAACTATCTTTGTGCCAAATTTCATTTAAGTCCGTGAAGCAGTTTTTGCGTGAGAGTAACAAACATCCATCCATACAAACTTTCGCGGTGGTTTCACCCGTATAAGTTTCGATCCCGTGAGAATATCGGGATAAAAAGTGTCCTATATATTAATCCTGGTTATAAACCACCTGTGCGCTAAATTTCATCAAATTCCGTTCCGTAGTTTTTGCGTGAGAGTTTTATGATCTTCCTGTGCGAGTCGCAATAAATACTTTTTCTTTCTTTCTTTCATCCATCCATCCACACAAACTTTCACGTTTATAACATTAGTAGGAAGTAGGATACTCGTAGGATTAGTAGGATTCTATCTGTACTATAAAAGATTCGACCTAAATAAAGCTAGATTTAGAAGTGATAAACGAAACCCAGCCTTCTAAGTGTAGGCGTCATCTTAGCTTAATGATGGTCTAGACGACTTGATGGGGTTACTGGCACTGTTGCGTCATTTATCCTTACCTTTTAGGTTCTGACCTACAGGTGAATTAAGCTACCTGCGCCTAACTTTGGGTAATCACTTATCTGTAAATGGATTCGTGTTTTTCAGTAGACGCTACTAGATTTGTTATTCAACCTTTCCTCGCTTTGGAAGGAGGTATATACTCGTATATAGCTCATGCTATTGTAGATATACCCTTAATAAAGCCGAGAGTCGCTTGTTTTTCCCGTTATTATGATATATTTTGTACTGGACCATATAAAGAAAGAAAGATAGAAAAATATTTTATTCTGCTCAAACAAAACGCACAATTACAAATAGAAAATAATAACCTGGGAGCCTTCTGGTTACGGAGATATTAAAGGTCAAAGATCTAACTTTTTTTTGAGGTTTCGAAAATAAGTTTTAAGTGTTATAGCTTACCTTTAAATACTCCTACGATGCCTGTACTATCCCATGCACCCAAAAGCACAATGTTTTGCGTGCGTTACGTCGCGAACTACCAAAAATAAAAGTCGTTTCCCAGCAATTAGTTTTGCACAAAGTTTGATGTACAAAATGCGTAGATGTCGGCATCGCGAAAGGTCTTGTTACGCCCTGTATGAGTCAGTCAGCAGGATTAATAACTGGGCTAACTGTCCATCCTATAACCAGCGTCTAACGTTCCCACTGCACAGGACACAGGCTTTTTCTCTAAGAGGGAGTGGGCCATAAGCTACCACGTGGCCCACATGTCCTCGAATTTTTCGTACAAGGACATGCCGGTTTTCCATCACTGCCGTTATCACTGGATCACCACTGTTTGTTAGCTGTCCATATTGCGTAGTAATCGGGGAGGTATGAAAGACAAAGACAGACATTTGGGAAAACGGAACTTGTACAACCAGTTGTATGTCCGGATCGCCTCCACATAGTTCCGACGCTTACTAATTTAGCGTAACCGCCAGACCAACTGTGTTATGAGTGGCTAGATTGAGGTCTCTTCATGTTTTAGGTCCCACAGTATTAGTGTTCTAGTCTACTCCTCCTACATCAACACACACCTATAGTGCAATGCCCGGAGCTCAGACTTACGACCTCTCTCCCGCCAGTCCGACGTCCTAACCAATTTATAACCACTTAAGCCCTAAGGGCGAATAGTTTCGCATCTATCAAACTTCGTCGCTGACGAATCTAAGTTTACGTATTGTGTGGTTTTGAAGGTCAGCTGTCGGGCAACTTGCTGGTCATGTGCCTAATTTATTAATAAGTTAGCGCACAAACATTGCTTGTTTGGCAAACTGGAATGTGGTTGAACTAAGTTAAAAATTTAAAACAGGGTGGCGGTGTATGACTGAGTTGTCCATCCGACAGACCCTTACTTATTCATTTTATTAGAAAGCGAGCCTTTTAAAATAAAAGAATAGGACTTCAAATATGTAGTAGCGTAAAGTGAGTTTCATACTGAGAAACGCACCTGAGACCAAAATTTACGGTGATCCTTCAGACCACGGGTCCAAATACATAAAGTAATACTGTCGGAAAAAACATATTTTGGAGAGATTGTTTTAGACTCTCATAATTCAGGACTTAATTTTAAAAGTTTATATCACAAATCTCAAAACACAAAGTCGTCATCAACAACAATATTTTGACGATGATGGTAAACATTTTATTAATCCGATAAATATTTCGCCTTCATACATAACCCTAAAGAAACGGTGGCCCAATATGTTTCCATCTTCCTTCACAAATGACTCTAAGAATATTATCACAACCTCGCACGACCAGCCTAAGTAAATACCAAGGGATATATGACATCTTATACTTAAGTAGAAACGTATAGGGAACCGAAAATATAAGAAAAAAAGGTCAAATAAGGTCAACGGGGAATTTTTTTTTCTGGCACAAATGTTGCTGTCATAACTATCGACGAATCCGGGGGTCCAATAAAGATGTTAATAATCATTTTCTTTGATTTATATCCTAGGAATAAAAGAGGTTTTCTTGTGTTTCCGGTAACGAAGGTTGTTCCTTGATTGTAACTATCAATCAGTAGGTTTTGTTGGTGCCAATTTGTGGGAAAATCTATACAAATAAATAGTTTTGAAGTGTTTGTTTGTTATGTCAAAATAACAGCTTTTTACTAAACGCATATGACAGTATATATATATAACAACAAAAATATTTTTTATCTGTCTATATGTTTGTTCCGGCTGATCTCCGAAACGGCTGAACCGATTGTGACGGGACTTTCACTGGATAATAGCTGATGTTATATAACTTAGGCTAATTTTATTTTAGAAAAAGAATTAGAGTTCTGCGCAAAAACAAGAAAATCCATGAAATCCAATTTGCTTTCCTACATGCATGCGAACGAAGTCGCGGGCACAGCTAGTCTGCTTGTTAAAAAGCTTCAATTCATCCATTCACTGGCAAACAACGGACAGATGAGACCGCAGAGAACATCCAGGAGCAAGACCTTTTGCACTAAAGTTTCATAGCGAAAGTGAACACTAAGAAAGGATGTTTGAACATTAATTCCCTAGGGGATGAGGGATGAAAGTTTATATGGAAGATCGTTAATTTGTGGGAACACGGCTTATGTTGTAATAATTTAGATAATGGATTGCTTCTGAAACTTTTGCGTGTACTATGTATCTTTTAGGCATGTTTGCTTAAATAGCCTATGTTCCCACTCCTGGGACACAGGCCTCCACTCCGTGAGAGGGAGTGAACCTTAATCTACCACGCGGGCCCAGTGCGGGTTTGTGGATGTCACATGTCTTCGAATTTTTGGTTCTAGGACATGCCGGTTTCCTCACAATCTTTTCCTTCACCGTTTTGAGAGCAGTGGTGATGAAATTATTTACACTAAGTAAAGCGCCTGCCTGGGTTCGAACCCATGACCTGCAACTCGTAAGTGGGGGCCGTTAGCACTGGGCTACCACTGCTCAAAAGTCAAATTATGTACCCATAGATATAGGAAAGAAGGAAATATGCCCTGGTAGTTGAAAATGTATCAGAACTCCATGTCGCTAAGACGATCCCACTACTGCGCC
Source organism: Apamea epomidion (assembly GCA_947507525.1). Lineage (NCBI taxonomy): Eukaryota > Metazoa > Arthropoda > Insecta > Lepidoptera > Noctuidae > Apamea > Apamea epomidion. The sequence continues at coordinate 5,324,343 of OX382238.1, read as the reverse complement.
ACTACTACACATGTAGTTGAGTAAAAGCAATAGATACAAAGTCGCGCACAAACTTGCAATTCATAAATCAGAACGTAATTATACACCTTAACTCATCAAACATAGCGTGCATTTACCATGCACCGCATACTTACTCACACAATTATTATTTTTTTCAAGCGTTGCCCCACACTGGGAATTACTCCTGTATTGTGGGTGCGTTTACAAACATTTATACTCACATACACAAACAGCTAGACCCGGAACAACTACCTGAAGGCAATACAACTATTTGTTCCGTGCGGGAATCGAACCCGCGACACGCAGCGCAGCAGTCGATCGCTCAGCCACTGCGCCAACCGTCAATTATTATTGTACTAAAAAAAATTGGAGTTATAAAAATAAAATAAATAAAAAACGATATGTCCAGAAAATATTATATTATAAATCAATAAAAAAAACAAAAAAAAAGTAAATAAAAAAATTTAAACATTATTTTACATTTTCTCAAGGGTCTTCCAACCGGATTTAAACGTCACCTTTTTAGGTCTTCCAACTGGGTTAAAACGGTTGACGTAAAATCCTACTAATATTATAAACGTGAAAGTTTGTATGGATGGATGGATGGATGGGTGGATGTTTGTTACTCTTTCACGCAAAAACTACTAAACGGATTTGGAAGAAATTTGGTTCACAGATGGATTATTAACATTAACATATAGTATACTTTTTATCCTCATATTCCCAAGAGATCGAGACGTATGCGGGTGAAACCGTGGGGCACAGCTAGTTAACTATAATAATTGTAGCGGTATCTACAACGCCACATGCGAACAACGCGTCATACTGACGTCACGCAAATCCTGCATCTCGCAAGCAGAGTTTACCGCGCAATTAGCATAGATACATTTTCCCAACATCAATCGTTGGGCAATTGCCCGCCAGACAAAACACCCGTCTGGTCGGAGGATCCTCCCTTTTCTATGGAGGTTGAGTGAACTTTACACCCTGTTCCTCATACCTCTATACTGGTGACCCCGGACATGAACGTCAGCGCAGCCTTCGTGCAAACACTTCAGCGTGACGTCATCATCATCACTCCCGGAAGCTTTAGCGGCGAGTCACCCAGCCAGCCAGCATCCACGCCTTCAACGGGTATCCTGACCACCAGCATGCAGCGTCCGCGCATACCTGGTCATCACCCTCAGCCTCATCAGCAACCTCGGCACAGCACACTGCACTTTCGGCCGGTCAACAAGCAGAGCACCCTCTCCTGGTCGACGCAGCAGCCAGCCTCAACCCGGCGCTGTACATCCGACGCACTGGAATATAACGCAGCGCCACCCCGACTCACTGTGGACAACTCCGCAGACAGTTCCGACTCACCGTGAACTATGCGGCAACCGGTTCCGACTCACTGGAACCTCAGCTGGCCTGGCAAGCATCGCAAGAAACAAGACTCAGTCCACTATCGATCTCCGGTCTCCGGAGGGGAGTGATGTAGCGGTATCTACAACGCCACATGCGAACAACGCGTCATACTGACGTCACGCAAATCCTGCATCTCGCAAGCAGAGTTTACCGCGCAATTAGCATAGATACAATTTCCCAACATCAATCGTTGGGCAATTGCCCGCCAGACAAAACACCCGTCTGGTCGGAGGATCCTCCCTTTTCTATGGAGGTTGAGTGAACTTTACACCCTGTTCTTCATACCTCTATACTGGTGACCCCGGACATGAACGTCAGCGCAGCCTTCGTGCAAACACTTCAGCGTGACGTCATCATCATCACTCCCGGAAGCTTTAGCGGCGAGTCACCCAGCCAGCCAGCATCCACGCCTTCAACGGGTATCCTGACCACCAGCATGCAGCGTCCGCGCATACCTGGTCATCACCCTCAGCCTCATCAGCAACCTCGGCACAGCACACTGCACTTTCGGCCGGTCAACAAGCAGAGCACCCTCTCCTGGTCGACGCAGCAGCCAGCCTCAACCCGGCGCTGTACATCCGACGCACTGGAATATAACGCAGCGCCACCCCGACTCACTGGGGACAACTCCGCAGTCAGTTCCGACTCACCGTGAACTATGCGGCAACCGGTTCCGACTCACTGGAACCTCAGCTGGCCTGGCAAGCATCGCAAGATACAAGACTCAGTCCACTATCGATCTCCGGTCTCCGGAGGGGAGTGATGTAGCGGTATCTACAACGCCACATGCGAACAACGCGTCATACTGACGTTACGCAAATCCTGCATCTCGCAAGCAGAGTTTACCGCGCAATTAGCATAGATACAATTTCCCAACATCAATCGTTGGGCAATTGCCCGCCAGACACAACACCCGTCTGGTCGGAGGATCCTCCCTTTTCTATAGAGTATGAGTGAACTTTACACCCTGTTCCTCATACCTCTATATAATAATAATAATAAAGTAAAGTCACTTAAAACCATAATTACTTTGCCATGTATTTTCAGTTAATATATGTGATACTAACTAACTAAAAACAAAATTGTTTCTGGTCTTTTTGTTTACTTTTAAAGTTGTTCTTTTTATATATTGCATGTGGTGTTTACCTCTTAATATTGTACATCTAGTATGAATTTTTTGTGCTCTTTTTAATAAGTAACAATTGTTGGTGAACCAATAAAATAAATAAAATAAATAAATAATAAATTTATTTAGACACATTTTGATGACATGTTAAGCACAACATACAAAAGATAGTAAAACAAAAATTAAAAATATTAAAGATATAGTGCAATAAAGTAGCGCTAGACCCCACACTAGGATACCCTGTGTCGTGCGATCTAGTTATTCCGGCGTTAATGACAAATTATAAGTGCACTTGTGGGTAGTTCAGTGATCATTTGGTTACTTAGTCTAAACAATATACAAACTTACTTAACTAAAGGAAACATGCAGAATTACAATTATAAAGTATGTGTAGAGTGTAATTTAGTGCAGTTTGTATGTACATATGTTTGTGTAAAAGGGATGTGTTAGGGGGATGTGTTACGCTTGGGTGAGTATTTGTGAGGGACTTACTGTATGGGAGTCAGGAGAGCTTCAGTCCGTGCATAGTCCTGAGCTGATAGCCACTTACTAACTTTAATTTTACAAGTACGCTTTGAGCAACCCACTATGTCCAGGATTTGGTTGATATGTTGGTAAACAAATATACATAAAATTATACATACAAAAAATATATATTCGGTAATTGACATTTAGTGTAGTAGTTAGTGGATCTGCATAGCTACATCACTAGCTGGCAGCAAGAAGTAGCGGCCGTACCATGCGATGCAACGCATAAATAAAGTATAGTTTCGTGATTTTTACATTGCTTGTCTAGTCACTTAGCAACATACTTAAGTAGTGGTTAAGGAGCAATGTATTTACTGCGAAAATAGTACAGTCGCTGCAATATTTGAAAACAAAATTAACTTTGTAAAAGCAACAAATATTTTACAATTTGTGGTTTTTCATGATTTTAAAGACAAATATAGTAAAATACTTTTATTTATATATGGTAAGTGATTCCATGATTTACAAAGTTTTATTTGGATTTGGTTTTTGAAAGAAACCGGTTACCAACACGGCATTCTTATATTTTTTCACGATCACGGTCGAAAGCGCACTAGTTCGCGGAGACGGCCATTTTATTAGAACATGGTCATTTTGAACACAGCGCAATGACAGACACGCCCCCTTGCCATTTCTCCTGTTTTTTACATTTTTATGAGTGTACCTAATGTTTACCGCGTCTTTCAAATTGAAATAAAGAAAGAAAGAAAATTCATTTATTTGCACAAAGGACAAAGGTTGTATCCGTCTATATTTTGAACTAAAAGAGAGAAAGATAGATGTCACGTAAACATAATATTTATATACATATAATAGAGATTCATTAAAAAGTTAAATGGGTAGGACATTCTACCCGTAAAAAGCAATTTCTTAAAAAAAAATCGTTGTAAATTACTACGACTAAACGCATACTTTGTAATTAGCAAGACAGGTAATTGCAAATAATGGCAGTAGTGGAGCTTTGTGAACGTAACTATAGTTATTTTGGCCTCTTAGTGTTTTATTTTAAACCTATTTTTTACTTTTAAATAAAACGAGAATTGCAACTTAATTGCGTAACACACTGTCAATCTCAATCTGAATAATTTTGAAGGATATAACTAATCCATTGCTTCTTATGTTCGAAAAGTTTGTCTGCTCAACAAAGTTAATAACACAATGAATGTTGCTAAACTGAGAATATTAAGGCTATTGCTACTATTAGAGTGTGTGTAATTACCCGCTGATTCGATGTTTGATTGGTGTGGATCAAATACATTAATTTAAAACCATCAAGTTCGTTCTACCATCTACGCTCGACCCATCGTACCCATGACAAATGATCAGTTTTAATCTATGGCCTTTATGGTTGTTGATTTCATTCTGAATATAGACCGTGTTTTTCACGTTATCCATAAACTTTGGCAAATCTAACAAAGGAAGCAGGTCTCAAAAAGGCTTCGTTACAAAGATATTTGTAATTTCATTTAACGAAATTTAATTGAGCTATGCAGTTAGAAAGGGTCGTAATTTGCCGCTTAGTGTCATTAAAATGATAAATCTATCAAATGCTTCGGTAAAACAGAGAAAGAGGCATGCATATCGGGTGATTTAGGTCAAGGTATTTAGTTCGTTTGAAAATTAACAAAAAATAAAAATTCATTAAGTAATGTGTCCATAATGAAAAATGCTTATTTCCATGGTCTGAACATCTGGTCGAAGTTTATGTATATCGTCCAGAACATGATTTATAGATCCCTGTATGTAGAAAGCGAGTATCGATCACGGCTAGAAGAGCAGAAACGTGCAGTAACAAAATTCACAATGCCTCATAACAAAAGGCGAAAATAATGTACCCTTGCTGCCACTTCATATTTAATGACAATTCAAAACCGTTTGTACCAGCATTCCATTCAGGTTCTCACTCTTATTACATTACGCATTCATATGGGGTATTATACATGTATATGTAAAGGAGCTTGGCAAAAGAAGGAAGAGGAAATGCAATCAATCAAATCTTCCTCCACATCTTTGGAGGCAAGTTTAAGGCGAAGTGATTGCAAATAATCACGGGATTAATTGATTCCTTCCGTTTTGAGTAACGCCATTTATTATGTCGTTCTGATATTATAATTGATGATATTGCTTATTCACATGTTTTTGGAACCCATCGTTCGGAAATGCTATGTTTGTAACAACATAAAATTTCATTCAAAAATAAAGGAGTAAATCGCTTTTAAATAAAGCCGAGTGTATACATACTTTTACTCGTGTCTGTACACCATTTAATTACATATATAAAAGTAAAAATTGCTGGTCCCGGCTGTCATTCGTGGATCTTTGAAAGTAGTTACGTGTCATCAGAAGCCTGAAAGTCTGACAACCACTCTTACCAAGGAGTATCGTATTACCCAATAATTGGGTTGTAGAGGTCAGATAGGCAGTCGCTCCATGTAAAATACTGGTATTCAGCTGCATCCGATTAGACTGGAAGCCAACCCCAACATAGTTGGGAACAGGCTAGGCAGATGATGATAATATAAAAGTAAAAAGAATCCATATTACTAATACACAAGGTATTAAACAATCGGCGGTATTACTACAAAGAAAGCTGAAAACTCATTTCCAAAACTAAAACTCCACTGTTATCATAGAATCAGACATGTTTAGACCTCCCCATTAAGTGAAAAATAAGCTTCACAAATGTTGTAACAGAACACTTATCTAAACAACCAACAAACGCGAACCATTTTGTACCCAATTTGAACACCCACAAGCGTACAAACGTTCAAAGGAAAAAATCTCATGCAAATAAGAATATTTTCTCTACAAACATAATCAAAGTTACAAAATGTGCATCTACTGTTTGGTTTTCTCCCTTTTGAGGGAAAGTAAACTTAGGACGATAAAAAATTCAAGCCGTTTGAATGCCGCGTGTCTCTTGACCTAGTAAATGGTTTCTTTGGGCTAAACAAAGGAGATGGGATTGGAACTCTCTGGGTAGTCACATGGAGATATAGCTACAGCATGATTGTTGGAATGTTTCTGTTGCAAGGGGATTGTGCGAAGTTTGGTATCGATTGGATTGTCTATTTTAACTAAACTAAATCATCATCATCTGCCCAGCTTATTCCCAACTAAGTTAGGGTCGGCTTTCAGTCTAACCAGATGCAGCTGACTACCAGTAATAAACATGAAGAGAATGCCTATCTGACCTCCACAACCCAGTTACTGGTTAATACGATAGTCCTTGGACAGACTTTTGGGCTATTGACTAACCGTGCCTTCTGCCCACGATCCACGAATGACAGCCAGGACCAACGGTTTAACGTGCTTTCCAAGGCACGGAGAGGTCTCGGTATGTAAAGATGGTCATCCATCCACAGACCAACCGCGGCAAGCATAGTTTAACCTGATCGATCGACCTGTGCGGCTGTTATTATTTAGCCACGGCCCCTCACACACTAAACTAAATCATTAAATGAAAATTGATTATTGCTATTAACATAGCATATAAGTAACTTGAGGCCTGATTCCCTAAAGAAGGCAGAGGTGTAACTATAGTGTAGTATAGTGTGTATAGAATAATATGTATATCCCTATTTATGCGTAAAATATTTGTAGTTACGGGAGAAATGGTTCGCATAAATTATTTACATAACCAAGTTAACATTTCCTATCTACCATAATTGCAGGAAATTTTCATCACAGAAGAACTTTACAAATCTTCTTGCTATCATTCCTAAGTAAGTGCCCCTAGCCTATAACCCCTGAAATAATTAAGTTATCTCAATCCTTCCCAAGGACATGGACAAAAACTGGTTCAAATCAGACCCTACTTTTGCCTAACGCGGAGTATCAAGTCAAACCGACTTTTAATCCTGCGACTATAAAGCACTTAGTAGGTTACCTAACAGCCAGCTGAAGTTCAAAACGGATGTATGCGGAATGCGGATATCGACTTCGTTACTTTGTCGTGGATACTGTAACAGATTCGAACAAGTAGTCCCTAAAGAGCATCTCGTCTCGTTCTGTTTATGTGGTCCTTTGTCCAACATATTAGGTTCTAGGTTTTGGTCCTTATGTCCAACGATATTGTCCATGGAGTTTCTTGCCCATTCTTCTCCATAGGTACCTACTACGCTTTAGAATGGGCAACTAGCTTCATCTTTTTGACTGACCGACCTTGACAATTCAAAAGTGCCTGTAATTGGTTTATTTGAAATAAATAGTTTCAGTTAGACTGGTATTGGTATGTGTCCATGTTGAGTGGACAAATATTAAGATTCTCTCCTAGAAATAAATATTACATAACATCACGCCTGTAATCCCCGAAGGGGTAGGCAGAAGTGTACCTATACCTAGTATACCCACATTTCGCTAGTTCAAAATAAAAATATTTTATTTCATATAAACCTACATGGGCACTTATGAAAGGTCAGAAGCTGGTGCAAGGTAGAAATTCCACGCATACTCTTTTAAAAATAAATTAATTTTACAAGGTTTTCAAATTAGGTACAGTATTAATAGGTGTCGGAGGACAGCGTAGGCCTGTCAACAAGTACCAGGTACTTAATAAAATAAAAACGTTATGGGGGCGAACCTATTGCCGGGCTCCAGATCTCAAATCCAGACTCCAAGCAATCTTAAACAGATACAAAAACAACCGTCTTCCCAAAAACACTACAAGGTGACAAATTTCGGAAGTCGCGACTTCCGAAATTAAAGTTATTTTTCACCTAGTAGTGTTTTTTGGGAATTCGGTTGTTTTTTTTTTGTAAAAAGTTTTTATATTTCACTTTTTACTTACATGGTTTTCTCATGGATGCCACTGTCAAAACTGGACCAAATTGAACCACACGGGAAGCACCAGCTTTCAAATCATCAAAATCGGTTTACCCAGTCAAGAGTTCTGAGGTAACAAACATAAAAAACAGTCGAATTGAGAACCTCCTCCTTTTTTGAAGTCGGTTAATAAAAATAGGAGTTAGTTTATGCTAAGTCTCACGAAAAACCCTCCGGCGCTTCGAAGGCTTCGTCATTAAGAAAACAGACCACATGAACTGAATTAGTAGAGGGGGGGCGCAAGCAGCGGCAAACATTTTATAAAACTAACCTGCTCCTGTACCTGCACCTGCACCTGTGCCTGCACCTGCATCTGTACCTGCACCTGTCGCCGGCACCTGCCTCGCGTCTACCTCCCTCCAACTGGATCTCCACCTCAGCCTCCTCAGCCCACCTATCACGCATCATCATCCATACACCCCACCTCCACATACTACACACCTCTCTTCAGTCCATCTTTATCTTTTAATTTCTTGTAAATATACCTTTTATTGTTTTCTACTTCCCTTTCTTTAATTTAATTTTACCCTTGGTTTTATATGTTCAGTTTTACTTGTCGCTATATAACATTTTTTATTTTGTTAAAATTCGGTGAAAATTAGACTAACAATATCAGAAGGCCAATTCTCGTAATTGTAAGAACGTTCACAATCTAACCTGAGTCTCAGTTTATCTAAAAATACCTTCAATTTCCCTATCAATCTTATTTTAATTTTATTTTTGACGTTCAAAAGTGCCTTTTATGTGCCTATTTGAAATAAATGATTTGACTATGACTTTGACCTACATTTTTTACAAGTTTTTGGCGTTCATTGTCGCTGAGATGAGATTGCGACTAGATTTTGAACGTTTTGAATTACGAGAATAATTGGTTTCTTATATAATATGAGCGTGATGTTTTCATTTGTTTATCTTAATTTCAAAGGTTCCTAAGTAAGAAGCTTATTAGGTTGTATTTATAGCAAGGTGACCCTACGCCTACGTGCGAAATATTCGGGAATGTGAAGTACCTTCGTCCCACAGCCGACACAAAGCTATCTCTTTGCGAAATTGATCAAAATCGTTTGGTACATAGTTAGTCGTGTTTCACACTTTTGCGTTTTAAACTTTACTCTGATCCTACCTATGACGACACGGAGGTACTGCAGGAATAAAATATAACCCTAAATTGACACGTTAGGCATAACGGACAGCCCCCTGTGCAGAGCTTGCATGGAGGCTGATGAAACCGTCGCGCATGTGCTCTTTGAGTGCACAGGTGTCACCCAGATTAGATCAGAAACCCTCGGGACACCCAGATCTTACACGGATGTTCTCGACAAACCAGGAGACCTAATAAGATTCTGGAGGGAGGTGGGCTGGTTGGAATAACCACCGACGGCCGCCATGGCCTACGCACGATGGTCCACCTGAAGGACTAAGTGCGGAAACCAAACCCGTAACATAGACCATAGAACCCTAAATCGAATGCTTGCACCATTCACACGCGTTCGCATTAACTCACACGTTCTCACTCTCACTAACAAACTCGCATAAATTAAAACTAAACGAACAACATGCCCACAGGGTTGAGCTTGCTGTTTGCTTAGTTTTCATTTTCTCTTTTTCATATTATTATTTCTATTAGTATCTACATTTGTTGTATAGAGAAGCTTGTGCCTAAGTAATAACAGACGCACGGGTCGAACGATCAGGTTAAAGTACGCTTGATCCGTGGATGGGTGCCTTGAAAAGCACGTTAAGCCGTTGATCCCGGCTGTCATTCTTGGATCTTTGACAGTCGTTACGGGTCGTCAGAAGCCCGAAAGTCTGACGACCAGTCTTACCAAGGGGTTTCGTATTACCTAGTAACTGGGTTGTGCAGTTACTAATTTATAACATACAAATAACTGGAAGGTTATACCTTAAATTTGAAATTTATACTATTTAAGTTAAACGTTTAAAACGGAACAGTACTGGGTTTATCTCCAACTCCCCATGACCCTAGCTCTTTCTGCTGAAATTTTAGCTGGCTGGCAATATTAAGATGTAGCTATAGACACCTACCTAATTTGTTAATGATAAGAGATTTTTTTTTTTTGAAGGTTCACCGTTTATTGCTTTAGATTTTTTTTCTATAAATATACGGTGTTTGAGGCAGGTGATAGGCAGTCGCTCCATGTAAAATACTGGTACTCAGCTGCATCCGGTTAGACTGGAAGCCGACCCCAACATAGTTGGGAAAACGCTAGGCAGATGATGATCATGAGTATCTACATTTATGTAAAACAAGTAAATGTTACATATTCAAGTTATGAAAGAAGCGGAGCCTCCTAACACAGGCTTATCTGCATAAAAAGAGTCTCCAATTACTACCGTTAAGGTTTACTCGTTAAAATGATAAACAATTTTTCATAATTTTTTCATTCTCGTTTGGTAACCCTAAAGGGACAAGATAAACGTCCAAAATGATACATTTGGTACCCAAACCCTAATGAAGTATGTCACCTCTCCGTGCAAAGTAAATATTATGGCAACGTATTATTTTTCGGGTTTTCTAACGTTAAAATTCATACGGAAACCTTTGTTATTTTTGTAAACAAGGGCTAATTAAAATTTTCCTGAAAGAAAAAAGCTTGTTTAAACAACTGAAAGTAGCCTTTACAACATTGCTATTTAAAAATTTATTCTATGTCTCAGTGTTACGGTTGTTTTTCCGGTAATAAGAAAGCTTTTATCTAAGTGTTTTTACCTTGGCTCGGCTTATTGTGAAGTTTCGGAAACAATCCCCTCTAGACTGCCCCCAATTTAAGTGCGTTTGAGAGTTATCATCCAGAAATGGCCGAAATGTATTACGAGATAGAAATAGGGCCAATAAATATTGACATTTAATCGTAGGTAATGTAGCGGTATCTACAACACCACGTGCGAACAACGCGTCATACTGACTATACAAACTTCCCGAAAGCAGTCGTTGGGCAATTGCCCGCCAGACAATACCCGTCTGGTCGGAGGATCCTCCCTTTCCTATAAAGGATGAGTGGACTTTACACCCCGTTCCTCATACCTCTATAGTAACATCATATTTCAGTTGTCTACAATTTTTATAAAAAAGAGGGAAAAGTGAACAGAGGGAAGGGAGGCCTTTGCCCTGCAGTGGGAGAATCTGTTCCTTATACCTCTATATTAATAATAAATATATCTGCAAAGAGTTCTGAAAGATATGCCTTAAATGCTTTATTTTTAAGCAATTTTTATTTCATGCCTGCTTTTTTAGACAATAACGTGTTTAATTCTTCACAGTTTAATTTTAAAGATTACAACCATTTAAAAACCCAAATATAGGCACATAATATTTTTCACATAAAAATAGCTCTTAAGTTCGAAGAATAAACAGACAGATAAAAAAAGTCTAAAAACAACTCTTTTAACCCTCAAATGCGCACGTCATCAAAACAACGGAACGTCGCCATGTAGGGGTTTACTTTACCGACACGTAAAAAAATCAAAACCCAGCATGAATATAAACTTGTAGCTCCACTATAAAACTGGTAGTGGTCGGGCCGAAGGGCTTTTATTAATAAGGTGGCCCTCGTCAAAGGCGACAGCGAATGACATGGGTACATTGATTCGTGTTTCAATGTGGGACTTTTTTGCTGTGCTCTGTTTTCGGTTTTCGACAGACAATAGTATATGTCAATTGATTTATTTATGCTTGTTTTTACTGGAATGTGTGTGTAGAAGAATGCTACAGTTAATCACAAGCTTTGGCCAACATCTTTAAGAAAGAAGATAGGTGAAGTGACTAAGGACCACATTTGACCTGCAAAGGGACAGTGATGGCTGGCATTATTATTACTATAGTAATTTCTTACCACCCACACTTAACATGAAGTGGAAGATCGTTTAGTAACTAAGAAAGAAAAAAAAATTGATTCGTTTGTCACAGAAACACGACACATACAAAAAGATAATTACCTAACTTTTTTTTTTTAGTTTGCTTATACTGTCCCACTGCTAGGCAAAGGCCTTTCCCATATTCTTCCACCTGTCTTTGTGCTGTGCCTTCTCTGTCCAATCAGTTAAAAATAATAAAGAAAAATAAAAGAAAGAAAGAAAGAAAGAAAAAGTATAAGTAAAATAGATCTATAATCACGAACACAAAACAGAAATAGTCGATAACTGCACGTCATGACTGAGATCAGAAAGCTTCCACTCAGCATGATGCTGTGCTATATCCACAGCACAGCGCTAATTTTCAGTAGTTACCCGAAAAGGACAAAAAAGAAGGAAAGTTTTCAGGGAAAATACAACACATACGTACATTAGATAAATAGGCAGCAATTTTACCCTTATTTTTCGTCTCCATAAACAAAAATAAGTCAACCAACTACGTTATTTACTGCTGACGATTGCAGCGTGCGTCGAAAAAGGCTTGGGGCCCAAAAGCCCGGTCCCGAAAGATTTTAGAAACCACTCGGGTACGCGAGGGTTAGCAAGTCGATGTCGTTACTAGATAACGGGTTTTGTAAATAGAGAACGCTGTAAATTTTCCGAGTTCTTCTTTTTCGGATCAGCACCGTATAATTTTACGTTTACTTTTGTTTTAGTAGGTTTTAAAGCAGCTGCTGTGGGCTCGTTTTAAGCCTTTGTTTTTATTTTTTGATGTAAAATCAGCCAGTTAACGGTAGCCGGTTGACGGACTGACAGCCAAGGACGGCCTTTAGAAATTGTATTAGTATTTTTTGATATTTTCATCAATTAATCAGTCTCGTTGGTAAAAATGACTTAGCAAAAAACATATTATAACAGCGAAAAACTGTAACAATAAGAATCGCCAGATGCCTACAAAACGGCACTCAAAGAGAACAATAGCACTTAATTAATTTTCTTTTGCGATAACATAAAAGAGGATGGAAAAGAATAGGATAGCGGTCTGAACACAGACATTTGGAGAAAAGCGGATTTAAAGCGCTGCAAAATTATCTAGACAGCGAAACACGCGGAAGTAAACCTTATGCTGATAATCTTAAGATGTCTTTGTAAGTATTAGGGTGGAGACCACTATTACACGGAGAACGAATGTAAGGAATGTCTGGAGGATACGTTGGCCGTAATTATGGGTACGCACGAAGTAGGTAGACGCATATTTTCCTTGTTGATGCCTCGTAATAGTCACAGTCTTAAAATAGTTTTGAGCCCACTGAGTTAGTTAAGTGACAATAACGCGAGATGTGTTGGTACTTTGATGGCCTTTGGAACTTTAAGCGATTCTTGAAGTGCGTAGTCATTGCGGTGTCGTGTTAAGTACTGGTTTAATGGTCACGATTGACAGATGACTTGTCTAGGAAAACTATATTGGCAAGCATAAATTCAATATCAATTGAAATTCAACTTTAGATACTTTTGCATACGGCTGAAATTTTAATAACTGATTAAAATAAGAGTCCCAGGGTCGAAAGTTCGACACCTTATCGATGGTTTGTCGGCCGGCCCTTTAACAGCAGCAGTGCGATTCTGTAACCATCTCACCGTGAAAATTTAGGTGAAGTGAGCGTGGAGTGACCTGTGATTTCAACGAATGCTACGGATTTACACTATTGGCAGCTCACTCTAAGCTCACTTCACCTAAGTTTTTACGGTGAGATTTTTACAGAATCAATTGGGTGATTACTAGAATCTTTCGTAGTAGCTGATAAATAAGGTACCAATTGCTTCAAAATAACCGAACATAACTCCTAACAAGTCTAATGCTCGGTTCCTATAAACAAAAACGAATCGTTTTGCTTACCAATGGTAGTATTTTTTTTGCAAATTCATCATCTGCCTAGACTTTTCCCAACTATGTTGGGGTCGGCTTCCAGTCTAACCGGATGCAGCTGAATACCAGTATTTTACATGGAGCGACTGCCTATCTGACCTCCACAACCCAGTCACTGAGTAATATGATACCTCTTAGTAAGACTGGTTGTCAGACTTTCGGGCTTCTGACTACCCGTAACGAATGTCAAAGATCCACGAATGATAGCCGAGACCAACGGTTTAACGTGTAACGTGCGGTTGCGTGTATTTTTTTTACCAAACTGGGCATATAAATAGTTTCGTAAGCTAATTTTACCTGTGATAGCTACTTTCACATGGGAGGGTCTACTGCAAGGGTCTTTGCGTCATTATCCCCTCGTCTCTTAGGCAGAATTATTAAGTTCGGTAACAATAGAAAAAGTAATTGTGTCTCATCAGTGGTGGCCCAGTGGTAAAAGCCTTACCCGTTGTAGGTCGTGGCTTAGAACCCAAGCAGGCACTATACTTTGTGTAAATTATTTCATCTCCACGGCTCTCCAAACAGTGAAGGAAAATTTCTTGAGGAAACCGGCATGTCCTAGAACCAAAAATCGAAGAAACGTGACATCTACCAACCCGCACTGGGCCCACTCGGTGGTTTATGGCCCTCCCTCTCACAGAGAGGAGGCCTGTATCCCAGCAGTGGGAACATTGTAGGCTGCTTATGCTAGTGCTAGTTGAGCTCTTATTGGTAGAGAGAGAAGAAATTATAGGAATCGGCCATAACTCAGAAAAACGTCTTCAAGCACTCATTTCGTTAAAACCTTTAACAATCTCCTCAATAAAAGGAACTAAGAATATATGTAAACAATTGAAAAACTTTTACCTATATTGAAAACTTTGAAGCTCGGAACGTTATAATATAAGCCTCCTGTACTGACACAAGTATGTTGTAACTCGAGCGAGACACTAAACGCAACTTGAACTTTCTCGCACGTGTACATATTGTAATATAAAAACAAGTTATAAGTAAGTAACCTGTAATAAAATAAGGAAAAACTCTTCAGTCTTTTGGTAGGTATAATAAATAAAATTCGAATACATAAAAACTTCGATACATGCCGTAATTTAAGTAATTATGAGCATCGTTGAGAACCGTAAAATAACAGAAAAATGAAAGAAAATGCATTTATTTGCGGCAAACATGACGCATGAAAAAAGGACATAAACACACAAATAAAAAACAAGTTGGGTAAACATGCGTCACATTCACGCAAAACGGCCATCGCTCAGCATAATGCTAAGACCCTATATGAGACAGAGCCCCAGCGCTGGTTTGCAGCGGCAGCCGGCGGTGACGTGATGACGTTAACCAGTGCAGCATGCAATTATACATAAATAAATAAAAACAACAATCAAAACAAGAAATAAAATAAACCATTGCAACATATGATTCGACACAAAATAAATACGAATTCGTAATCAAATCAAAAATTCGAAGACTTGTAAAATTTAGTAGCCCCCACTAGGCCGGCGTGGTGTATTACGGCCCTCTTACAGAGAGGAGACCTGCGTCTCAGCAGTGGGAACGTTACAGGCTGATTATGCTTGGGTGTGCCTGGTAATGGTACCTGTATAGAGGTATGAGGAACAGGGTGTAAAATTCACTCATCCTCCATAGAAAAGGGAGGATCCTCCGACCAGACGGGTGTTGTGTCTGGCGGGCAATTGCCCAACGATCGATGTTGGGAAATTGTATCTATGCTAATTGCGCGGTAAACTCTGCTTGCGAGATGCAGGATTTGCGTGACGTCACTATGACGCGTTGTTCGCATGTGCCGTTGTAGATACCGCTACACCTGCCTACTAATGCTGTAATTTTTATCTGAGGAATAAATATTGCGGTTTGACAGCTTTTATGTAGAAAATATGTCTAACTGTCAAATTTATTCTTCAGATATAAATTATTTGATTATTGAAAAATCAGCCCTTAGTCTAACAGAATTATTGTTTCCCAGAAATGCACGATTTATTTTTAGTAATAACATTTCCTACAACAGCCATAGTTACAAAACATTCTCGTGAAGCTCTGGAGAAAACCCTGAGAAGAAGACACAGAGATGTGCTCTGTGTTTTCTTCTCATGTATAGAAAACAAATCAAAGTTACAATCTCGGCAGCTATTTTGAGGCAGCATGTAACAAACGTTAGAGTTAGCGTGCGACGGCGACACCGTTTTATTTCAAGTGTCTGTGCTGCGTTTGAACTTGTACCAGTAGTTTTGTGACCTACTTGCCTCTTTACTGGCGTGTGCTTTTCGTCCTTCAGATGTCCCTTCCGGCTTGGTACTTGTTTTTGGTTTGTTGGTCGTTTTGGGTGTATCATTCGGTTAAATTTGAAAAGTAGGACTGTTAGTTTTGGTAAGATTCAACAATAAGAGAATAGTTTCATATGTAGTTTACGCGTTATACGATGATTTTTCTAATATAAAATCTTCAAAATCTGCAGGTCTATTCTGTAAATATCTCATCGTGAAAACTGAGACAAAGTAAGCTTAAAGTGAGCTGACAATTATAATGTCAGTTATAGGATCAAGTAGAGTGACAGCTCACTCCAAGCTTCGTTTGCTACAATTCGTACAGAAGGACCAGCTTACAGAAAGACAAGCTGGTCCTTCTGTACGAATTGTGTCCCCTATACCGTTATACCTATATATATATATATATATATAGTGAAGGATAATTGGGAAGGAAATTAGGTAAAGCATACTAAACAAACCTCGGGATCAGGAATTTATGTTCAAAATGCACAAGTTTGGATTGCAAACTTCAGTCTCGCTACATTTTTACGTGTTACTCTCAAAATACGAGTGCGACGTAAATTTTACATTTTAATTCCGTTGTAGGTGTAGCTTAATAAACGTTAAATAAATAACTAGCTACATAAACTTTAAAAAATGTTTTGCAGCATTGCGGAAAACAGTGTTTGTTCCGGTTTTTTCTACGGATCAGAACTTCGAGCGGAATTAACAGGAATAGTAATTTAAAGTCTGTGCTAAGGACTGTCTTGCTTTTATGTTTTTTTTTTTGCTTATTCGAACTGTGTTTTTATGGCTAGCTAATCTGGGCATGGCTTAGGTCTGGACAGGCTACGAGCAAAGTAGTTTGTACTTTTTTAAAGTATGAAGATTTTGTGTTCATCGTAATTAAGACATTTATCGAAGGATTTGTTTTTAACACGCTTTTATTAGCTTCACTTGTAACTAACAAACAATTGAATAGAATCTAAGAAGTAAATTTTAACCAACTTCTAATATTCGTATCGAAATGAAACTTTGTATGTATATGTAGTTCGGATGACAAAACTATAATTTGGTATCTTGGAGTTGATCTGATGATGGAGCCAGGAGGAGGATAGTGGAACTCTTCAGTGGCTACTAGTAAACCCTTAGAGTTTGGGCTCATATGATTTGTTTTGACGAGTCCAATAGATATTGGATAGGTGTGTTTTTTTTTTTAAACTGGATATTTTTGCATAAAAAGGCCTGTAAGAATGTTTAATCATGTCCTGTTCTCTGCACCCTAGGTAGTCCACATCAATTTTTAGACATGATTTTCTGGACCAATTACAGACGAAAATCACTCGGTAAATATAAGCTTTACTTATGTATAAATTTTCATTGGGATCATGTTTAAATCCTACATCCAACATTGGAGTTACATGCCATACGAGTATTACCATATATTTCCATACGCTTAACATTTAGTTTAGAAGCAAATTCATGTTTCTGAAACTAAATTCCCGTATAATTATTGATCATCTAAAATGTGCTAAATACCTACGCATTTCTATAAAGTTTCTTTCTATTTTATGTGTTCACAAAATAAGAAAGAGTAAAGCTTTATACATTTTGAACTATTAATAAAATTGTATTATGAATGTGAGACGATCATAGGATCGTCTCGCCTCCTTTGACCAATGTCAAAGGAGGTATAGCTAATTCCATAATCACCAAGCTCTGTAGTAAAGATTCAAAGAAATGGATTATCTCTTTTTGTGTCTCTTCTTCTTCCGTTGACGTCATGACGTCACGTTATCATAACCAGAGAATGCTGTTGTTTTAATTTTCCCCGAGTCACTTTTCATTATAGTCTGTTGTTTTAAGCAGGCAAGCGAAGAATTTTCCTTCATCTTCTATGGTGAAAAGTAGTCATTTATTCCTTCAGGGATTTCCACACACAGTACAAAAATGATATAACGAAAAACCTGAGGGATCTGCTCACCACTTCAAGTTTAAAGAGCTTTATAAATCACTGTTTCGTTGTTTAACAAGCTACAATGTAGTTTTATATAGCCAAAGCCTCCGAATAAAGAAGGTAGACGCTGTAAATTACTAACTTACACTATAAACAACATTTTTATACAGATTTTAAAGCAGTTTCTTTGGAAAGTTTAGTGAAGTGTCACATTGTAGTGGAAATACTGGCTTTGTCTCGCTTTAGAGGTGTATGGGGATCTCCTGCTACAAAAGTTTTACCTAGTTGATATTATATGTTCGAGTCGTTCGGGGTTGCAACACTAGGGCCACGGGGTCCGAGTGCCCACTTGGTTTTTCGAGATATCACCAAGCGGTTAGTCGACTCTTCACGTGACCAGAAGGCCTATTTCTTGGCGAAACAATTATCGTCGCCGTACAACATGGCAATGCTGCCAGCCTTTTGGGCACTATTCCTGTTGACAGCGATGCGGACAAATTTTTTGATGGCCTATGATTCCTTTGCTTATTTTTTTAATTTCCACATATGTACATATTATAATGTTAAATGTTAGCTTATAATTATGTAAATATTATCTTTATTAAGTAAATAAATAAACTTGCGTTGATATAATACTTTATTTTTGGACGTGTTAATTTTACGGTAATATCGGCCTGTTGGTATGTTATTGCCCTGATAGAGGGTACGAACCTTTTCATCAATCAACTCGGGTTATCGCAGCCCATCGCGGCCTATCTTGCCTAATTTGTGGAAGATCACAGGCTCGATCTTTATAACATACCTACAAGTGATGAATTGAAACCTTGACAAGTCGGGATTAACTCGTTATCAGTTGAGTTTTCAAGCATATGATGAAGTTCATTTTGAGTTAACTAGCAACTGCTACCTTACCTTCTTAATCCAGTTAGTTGTTCAGAATCCGATATTCTAAGCTCAGTGACAGGCCAATTATCAGACTAAGTTAACCCCATTCTGTTGATCTACTAACATTATCAGTATTACCTAATTGTACATTGTTACATAATCAGCCTATAACGATCCCACTGCTGGGAAACAGGCCTCCTCTCAGTGAGAGGGAATGCGCCATAATAGTACCACACAGGCCCAGTGCGGGTTGGCAGATGTCAAATGTCTTTTAATTTTTTGTTCTAGGACATACCTGTACAATGTTTTTCTTCACCTATTTGAGAGCAGTGGTGATGGAATAATTTACACAAAGTAAAGTGCCGATCTGGGTTCGAACCTACAACCCTTAAGTCGCGGCGGTTACGACTGGGCCACCACTGCTGTCGTTTATTGTTAGTTGTTACCTAAAACTCCATCACGGTAATCTCTTATTCTACTCCATAAATAAATAACCACTTAACTTGGATTTAAAGAGGCTCAAATTGTCTGAAATTAAATCTTAGCTTTTAATTGTGCTGGCAAAGATAATATTAAGGATGTAATCGAATGAAGTTAAACCTATTTATAATAAAGAGCAGTTCGTGGGCGTTTCGTTTCAAAATATTTGTTATCTTAGGTCTGATTTTTCAATCATCTGATAGCTTTATTCGAGGAATAATTTTGAAAATTTGATAGTTATTTCATACAAAAACTGTCAAACGTCAATTTTATTCCTCGAATAAAAGTTATCTGGCAATGGAAAAATCAGCCTTAAAGGACCAGATAAAAATAAGGCTTTGACTTTGTCCATAACAATGAGGTCATCTATCTAGCCGTGAAGCCTTTTGTCTACTATGTTCAGGTCTTTTTTCAGCATAATAGAATGCGACTTATCAGTACTATAAGGTATGTCATGTAAAAGTAGGAAATAAAAGGCGCTCTCTTATAATATCAAAAGACTGCCTCAAGGCACATCTTCAGCCCAGTTCGGTTCAAAACAGGGCTCCTTTACAAATATTATTCCTGGATGTTAGAACATGTACCTACTACACGTTTCCTACAGTATAAACCCCGACCATTTGTATAGATAGTCTCGTTTAGCAAGAAACTTGACAAATTGGTTACTGTAGCTTTCTATAAATCGTTCAGACGTCAGCGATGGCGCGATGGCCGACCACTTTGGCACAAAAACCGATTTTCAACGGACTTTGTGTAAGGAAAGCTTTATCGAAGCGTGTTACGTGTGGTTTAAGTGGTGAGAGGAAATAAATTGCGATTTAGGTTAATTTATAAGATGCTTAATAAACTTTTTGACTAAACAAAAATGTTGTTTTTGACACTTATTGTCGAGGCCAATAAAACACTACTATAAAAATTAAACCAGCAAATAGTTGGAAAGTACGCAAGCTTCTTTTGCCATATAAATGATTTATTTTTTTATAGATCAGCGATTAAAATGAAAATCACATAATATCACATCTGTATCACCTCGACAGAATAGGAAGAGTAGGAATACCTATAGTTCCAAAACTAAAAAATATTCTATCTTCTTCACAAAAAAAACATAGAAAACACAACACAAATAATAGCACATAATACGACACGTCTTTTAAACTCCCCATACTTACAAAGCCGTAACAAATTCCAACACAACTCAGAACAAAAGCACTAGATAACAAACAATTAGTACGTTTTCGTGCGCGCACCCCTAATCTGAGCGTTCGTTCGTACGGTATTATTCTACTCTGTAACATAACCCTCGAATTTGGGAGGATCAGAGGTTTCGGGAGCTTCTATTGTTTTTAGAGACTAAAGACCGACTAATTGTCTAGTACGTACATCTATTGAATGAAAGGCGGTTACAAAGCAGATAAACGAGGAATTACATAGATATAGACGTTGGTATGAATGACAAGGTAGAATAATTTGTAGTCGGTTGGAATGACAGTACAAAGGGAAACTAGTTTAAAGAATTCGAGAAAGAAGTCGAAGTTAAAACAAAGAAAACTGAACTGAAGGCTAAGACTTTCTGTCCTGAAAGTTAAGTACTGTGAACGATGGTAAAGTCTTGAAGCTCGCTTAAGCATTCTCAACCGTTGCCTTATTTCATTTGAGATTTTGAATTTTATAGATAACTAGCTGCACCCCGCGGTTTCACCCGCATAACTTTCGATCCCGTGAGAATATCGGGATAAAAAGTATTCTATTTGTTAATTCAGGATGTCAGCTACGTCCATACCAAACGTCACAAAAATTGGTCCAGCCGTTTGAGCGTGAAGAAGTAACAAAGATACAAACACACACACATACTCAGTCACAAACTTTCGCCATTGTAATACTCGTATTAGTGTGATATTCATACAAAACTATACCTGCATGTTATTGTCCCACTGCTAGGTATGGTCTAATTCTCAAAGAAGAAAGAAATAAAAAAATAGAAACATTAAAAAATATAAAACTAGTAGAAGAAGCACAAGTAGCGTTACTTTAAAAGCGAATCGAAGAAAATAAGTTAGGTATTACGACGGGTCTAAGTGGCAAGCCAGCATTTTCTAAACACTATCACGTAGCACCGATTGCTCTCAATGCACCTAATGAAGATACCGCTTCGGACTTTTCCCAGTCTTGTAAAAACAGTCAATTCGAAGAAAAAATATCCAAAATTTCAAATACTTTGCCCATTTTGCGAACTGACAAAAAGAATAAACTGACTGAATGGACAAATATTTAGCCTCCCTACGGCTCTAACGACTGCATTTTTATAAGAAAAAGTCCGATAGCTCATTTAATGGCCAATTGGCATACTCATGCTTATTGTTCCTTTATTAATATTTTCTTTTCTCTCACTAAATTGCCTTGCAAAATGCGAAATGTTTTGGAAAAGGTTCTTGATTAGCCTCGTGATTTTCTTTGTACGTCCTTTGTGAGAAAGTTTTTTCTTCAGTTCATTTGGATTTAAAAATGGCGCAAGTTGTCGTCCTTTTTGTGTTGGGGATTTTTGTGAGGCAGCCTTTGTCAAAGAGTTCTTGTAGCGTTTGACTTGAATGTTGTTGAACATTATACGAAAGTAATTCTGGATTTTTGTTAATACAAAGGAATGTGGAAAACATTCCGTTGTATTATTCAATCCTTTCACACAGGTTATCCCACACCAAAGTCCTACTATCAATCAGCATAACCTAAAACCCCTTCAATTAAAAAAGGATTCAGCCAAATCGTAGGCTTAACTCTAACCAGACACTCATTACCATTGTCCCACCGAAACGCGTGCATTTAATAGATGGGTACCCAAACGATTATCGTTCTGTATAACATAAAAACTTTTTCGTCTCCACTCCAATGCACATGTTCTTATGTACAACACAAATTGCTCGCCCACCTGTCGCGGGTTAATTGGAATCTTTATGCGAAAATATTTGTCCCTTCAGACCCTACAATGCCCAATTAAGCCTGATCTCTCCGGTCTCCTAAATTCTGAATATCTGCAACAAAATCTGGGGTGTTCAGGGATCTTGTTCCACTGGTCAGTGGCCCTTCCGCTTGCCTTGATTAACGTTTCCTTGCTTTTGTGTGTAACGTACCAGTTAATATGAATTAATAAGATTTTCTATTTGTTCCATACAGGGAAGTGCAGTCATACGGGAATTTTATCTGAACCGTATAATTTATTTTAACTTTTATTTGAGAGTAGCAATTTTGGAACGGTTCCGCAGGGAGTGAATTTCATCTGTATGAAATTTGTGACCGTTTAAGATAATTTATGCTGTGGGATAAAAACAAAAGAGGTAGAATGTGTGTAGTATCTTTTATAACCAATGGTTATTGATAAAAGAATTGCATCTGAAAACATATTATGTTTTTTAATCATCCGAATGATTAGATCATTGTTAATAAACGAAGCCATGAACCAACAATTTCGCAGCTACCCCAATAATAGAATAAAATAAGTAATATCACAAAAGCAGGCCCCGTCTTTATATTCCCAGAAAGACGAATTTTTTATTCAACCTATACGAATTCCCGCCACGAATTTGCCCATGACGTTTCTTCAATACTTCGACCGAGTGTTTTCTTCCCCATTTATTATTTCCCGTTTGTCTTTAGCCACCATTCTTGGCCCAAAGTCGGCACAGGTTCGAAAAGTAATTTCCATTGACCTCCAAAGCGATATCGTTGTTTTTAGAAAACTCAGTGCCAACAATTCGCGGTGTTTTCTCGTTTTTGCCTTCCGATATAAAATTCTGATTATTCACGTGTTTACTTAGAAAATGAGTGTTTCTGGCGCGTTTTTGTTTTGGCTTAGCGCGGTATCGTAAGGAAGTTTGGGTCCAATATCGGAATATTAAAGTAAGTAACTGCTATCGTTTCAATACTCCCAATCCTTTTTGTATTGTATGTTTCGAAGTACAAAATATTGCTATTGAAGAAACAAGTTTTATTGCTGTTTTTTGTGTTATTGGGTTTCAAACAAACAGGCGGCTTACCTACTCCGGTAGTAAGTGGTTAACGCGTATAGACATTTCTAATACCAGAGGCGTTGCATTGCATTGCCATCCTAGAGCAAAAGCTGTCTGCTGCCTGTAATTACACAACTGCTGGTCTGCTGTTACTACATTTCTTTTGTAAGTTGACACTAAATTGACACTTAAAACTGTTCTCGTACAAGGCGATTAGAAGGATGGTAGGAGGGTCCGTTGTTTGTTAGCGGAAGTTGTAAGAATCGATTAAGACGGATGAGCTGATATATGAGTCGTATTCGTTTGACATTTTGCTAAGTGATCCTTCTTATTTGTGTCTCATTTATCTCAGGATTTGTTTTGATCAGAGGAGCAATTCTCGTAATTTTAAGAACGTTCACAGTCTGATCTCAGTCTCAATCTGTCAAAAATACGTCAAATTTCCCTACATTTTGAGAAGTTTTTGACATTTGTTTGTCGCTGAGATGAGACTGCGACTAGATTTTGCACGTTTTAAATTACGAGAATTTGCCTTGTTATTGTTTTTGTTTATTTTTATTTATTTTTTGTTTTATATGTACATTTGTTAACGTTAAATTATTTCGTAATAATTTATTTGTCGCAAATTCCTTTTCTAAATCGTTCTGAATATCATTAGACTCATCATCCATGGTTCTATTATTTTAATCCTCATGTTTATTAAAATCTCTTTTATTTCGCTTTATGTGGGAAAATGTTAAGATATAACATACACACGTCACACCCATAGCTGTCATCTACAAAAAGGTACGCATACATAGCCTTTTTTTTTTTTTTTTTTTTTTTTTTTTTTTTTTTTTTTTTTTTTTTTTTTTTTCAGGATGGGAAATCATCAAATGACTCCTCCCGCTCTGGGTGGAGCAGAAGGGAGTGTCAGACTCTTACTGACTAAAACCCACCCGTGTTCCTTCCTTAGCCCTTTATGTACCAGGGCAGCGGTAACCCTTTCGGACGATCCCGCTACCCCGGCAGGATACATAGCCTCACGTCGATACTAATGGACAGAGATCCCTGTGGCTTTATTTTTAATCAAATCCATTCCACGCCTGTCCATATTTATTATACAAGCACTCTCTGCAATAGAATTAAGTCTGGCAATATTTGGAGTGATTTTTTTTTTCAATTTTTGCAAATGAATCATTTCACGGATTGGTGCTATTGTTTTGGTATTATTGACAAATGGATTGCCGTCGAATCCTATTGGCTAATGTTTGAGGAAATTCACATTATATATGGGTGTGTTTTGTTTGGCGTTTACAATTTGGGTTACGTCGATACGTTTGATGAAAGCTGTACCTTCGTCTTTAACATGAATATTAAGGTCGGTTTTTAATTGTTTTCTGGCCAATTTTGAAATTTAAAGCTGTTTTATGTTTGTTCGTGTTTTGTTTTATTGTGCAGGTATATTACTTAATTATTAGTAAGTAATACTCTATAAATACAGGAAAGATTTTAAAAATGTGGCTGTTAGTTTGGTAAATTGTGGTGTCTTACGACTTCCATGCGAACAAAGTTGCGGGCAGAATTCTATCATATTTATTAATCATCAATCTAACATTAGAGGGGCAATTCTCGTAATATTAACAACGTTCACAGTCCGAATTCCAATTCTCGTAATTTAAAACATTCAAAATCTAGTCGCAGTCTCATCTCAGCGACAAACAAATGTCAAAAACTTGTTGAAATGTAGGGAAATTAGAGGTAATGTTGACAGATTGAGAAGAAGATCACACTGTGAACGTTCTTAAAATTACGAGAATTGCCCCTCTGATCTCAGTCTCAATCTGTCAAAAATACCTGTAATTTCCCTAACTAACCCAACCTCCTACATTTTTGACAAGTTTTTGATATTGATTGTCGCTGAGATGGGATCGCGACCATATTTTTAACGTTTTTTAACTACGAGAATTGGCCTTCAGACGTCGTAGTAAAATAAAAAATGGTGTAGTTTGATTTACTTTCAAGAATAAGTCAAAACATGTTTCAGCAGCTGTTTTAAAAAACAACATCCCAGTGAAACGGCAGTTCTTTTATGTTTTTCTCACTTCATGCGGCATAAAACTGCCATAGAACAAAACCATTCGCATAGTGGAACAATAAATAACATTTTGAATACAGTAATTTATGCGGAGCTCGAAAAGTAGCGGCGCCTAGCACGACCTACTTTTGTTCAGCAAATATTATGAAACAATGTTTGTACAGTGATGTAGATCATTTATCTCTGCGTAGTCGGCAACTTAATCAAGTCGTTCGAAATTACGGCAAAAAATATATTCGGAATGTTCCAAGATGGCGAATTTATGAATAGGATATTTTTTGATACATTATGACTGCTTTTTATCACTCATCTTCATAATTATGTAATCAAGCTAATGCCCGTTTTCACTAATACTAGGCGACACCTAAATTAATGTCTACATAAATGAGCGTTATAGGAATTTCAACGCTCGGCTCGGCAATGAAAGTGGAAAATCCAACAGCGTGCTTTTACTTAGGGGTCACCTAGTATTAGAGAAAACGGCATTAGATAAGTATAAAATATACATAGGAAATAATACGTAGATCTAGATAAAATGCTTTTACGCTGAAAGTATTTACAACGAAAATGTGTGCATTATAAAAATCCATTACCAAATCCATTGGTTTATTTTTATAATAATATAAATAAACCATTCTAATCTCAGATAGCCCATTAAAAAGCACACCTCAATAATAAAAACAAAACGAACCACAAAAAGCCACAGTCTATTCCCGCACATCAGAAATTCAATTATTTCTCACTCCGCAGAAAAAAGATCCTTTCGAAATTTTAAACTAACATCACTAAACCGAGATGGGGATAATCCTAATAGCGTCTGACATTTTCATATTTCCATTCCGTTTTTCCTCTGCGAATTAATTTACGTACATCCTTTTGATGGCAACATCTAACGTTCGCGTTCGAAATGGGAAAGCAAATTTTTTTAGCCGAATGCATTACTCGAGCCATTTTAGTCCAACGGTGACTGGATGATATTCTTTTTACTCTTAGAAAAAGCCTACCTTCCCAGAATTTCAACTGGTTAGGAGGACTGGTTAGGAGGGTGCGGGGTTAAATCGGAAAGGGCAGCTATTATTGGTTTTTCGTGGGACGTGATTAGTGAGCCTTCATTTGTTTATTTGGATCCTGGTTGAGGGTTTTTGGCAACTGGCAAACATCTACCGCTAGTAATTGGAGACTCAAAAGGAAGACAAAAAATTCTATTGAAGCGAGACAAAGCAAGAAGAATGCTTTAAGAGGACTGTAGACTTTAGTAATTGGATGAAGAAAAGGAAAGACAAAAAGTTATAATAAAAGGCTTGTGCAGTCAATTTGTAGCCGTGTGCTAAAGTCATTTAAGTCTAGTTTGAATTGCTTTCGAATTAGTTTCTACTCCAATGAACTGCAGACCCTTTACTAGCATCTAACACCAAGTTGCAAGACCAATCGCACATTGACTGTAGATGATGAAAAGTACCAGATAGCCACAGTATTATAAACACCAGTACGACAAGCAAATGTAATTATAAAATGTCACTTTTTATAAAACGAAATTCAGTAAATAGCTGCAGGTGAGCCGTGAATAATTGATTTGTTTCTGTTATACCAAATAATCCGGGGAGTGTACAATTGAATTATAAATGGCCACCCGAGTACGTTCGCCGGTTCACCCTGCTTGCTAAATGTGTTTTGTTTATTGAGTCCACATTTTGTAAAAAAAAAACGTGTGCTTCAATTTAGTAATAACGGGTGAAAATGGCATAATTCATTTTTCAAATCGGCGATGAAAGGCGATACACATTTTTTTATCAAGTTACAATTGTTAGTTTATCCAAGGGTCAAATAATTAACTTAAAGATGTTTTTCATTTGATAAATGAGGATTTACTTTAACCTCAATTTTAGCCAATAATTTTTCAATTTAAATTTAATAATGTTACTAATTCAAACAATATTTGTTGGCAAAGGTGATTACATATAATGTTAAGTACAGATGAATGTGTTAAGAATTTCCTTTAGTGAGTGATTGCGTAAGAATTTAACCAGAACAGGTCTGTTGACACTTTCAGTGGGTATTTTTGGAGCAAAAAGTAAGAAATTGTAAGGTCCGGGGTTTTAACCCAGACAGGGTTCTCTGTGTAAATTATCTCATCACCACTGCTCTTAAAATGGTGAAGGAAAACATCGTAAGGAAACCGGCATGTCCTAGAACCAAAAATTCGAAGACATGTGACATCTAACAACCCGCACTGAGCGCGCGTGGTGGATTACGGCCTAGTCCCTCTCACCGAGAGGAGGCCTGTGTCCCAGCAGTGGGAACGTTACAGGCTGATTATATGTTATGTGGGTTCTAACTAATAATCTTCACACATAAACCAAAGATATTACGAACACATCCAGCCAACCATAAACACAACTTACGCAATCAAGAATTCAAAAAGCGTTTATCCGTTCCCACAATCTCATTCTAATATAAAACAGATAAGACAATGCGATATATTGAAGACAATCGGATATAAACGCAAATGTCGCCTAAATATGCAAACGATCACCAGCGAAACGCGGTGCCGAGCGCCATTTTTCAATCGTACGCGAGTTGGCGTACTTAATCGTTTCAGCCTACAGATTAACTTTTTGCCAGAATGCGTTGAAGGTTTTGAGTTTCGGGATTTTTGGATCTGTATGTTTTGGTGTAAATTTCAAGGTTTTTGTTTAGATGTAAATGTAAAAAATCAGCATGCTTCACATTATGAGGTTAGGTATTAATTTTTTTTTTTTACATTGTTCTCATGTGTCTCCTTGTTCTCGCGTGGTGGTTTACGGCCCACTCCCTCTCACTGAGACCAGGAGAGTGTCCCAGCAGTGGGAACATTATAGGCTGGTAATGTTATAAATAAGATCAAATAGGCAGTCGCTCTATGTGAAACACTGGTATTGAGCCGCATCCGGTTAGACTGAAAGCTGACCCCAACATAGTTGTGGAAAGGTTAGGTAGATACTGATGTTATGTTATAAATATAAATTCAACAGTAATGATGTACCTAATATTTTTGTAACAATATAATTTAAAAGTGTCCATGCAGTTTCTTTCCCGTTTTTCTCCATCGGTACCTGCTACACTTTGGAATGGACAACTAGCTTCATATTCCTGACTCACCGACTCCTTGACAATTTAAAAGTGCCTGTAAATGGTTTAATTGAAAAAAATGCTTTTAATTTGAGTTTGAGATGTCTAAACTCTATCGAGCCTTTGTAAACGATGATTCCAAAATAATAAATTCAGGCTCAATTCATTCAAAGATAAACTGATCGATACCATTCTACAATCAGCCACGAACAAAGAAATATAACCCTAATTTGAATACGCTACTTTCAAACGACTTAACTTTGAACAATATCAGTTCCAAAAAATATCAAAGTTACTCACCAAAAATATCTCTTTTTTATTTTTCCAACAGTAGAGCAATCAATCGCGGGTGAGGCTAACGTCTGTACAGACAGCCCAAAGAAATGTCAATAAACGACAAGAAAATTTATCTTTTCCTTACGGAAATTGAAATTTCGACCTCCGGCCGTCAAGTGGGGGCTGTCACTACAAATGTACTGGTTGAATGGGAAGATTAAGCCTTTTATATCGATTATTACAGGCAACTAAATAGCTTTTTGACGAGGGAATTGTAAATGGAAAATAAATCGAGTGGACTACGATTATTACTATATATCATGAGGTGATTTAGAAAACCCAACATGAAATGTGATTGCTGTCTACAATAGAAGATATACTAGTTTTTGTGGTACCTAATATAATTATTATTACTGAGACTGCAAAAAAAAAATAGCTTATTGTGACCTTAATTACATTCATGAAAGTGAAATATAATTCAAGAATTTGACATTAATTCTGACCATTTGTCCTTACATTTTGTATTTTGTGTAAATAATATCATCACCATTGCGCTCAAAACGGTGAAGGAAAACTTAAAAATAATATTCGAAGACATATGCCATATGTATATCAACAGGGCCCGCGTGGTGTATTACAACCTACTCCCTGTCTCTATCAAGGCCTGTGTCCCAGCATTGGGAACATTATGAGCTGATAATGCATAAGCGTCCTTCCATTTGCAGTCCTTACCTTGCGTCAACCTACAAGCAAGTTCCTTTTAGGTGAGGTACCTACGTATGTACCTACCTACTGACAATTCTTCGTTCCCTCGATTTTCAGAACCACAATTTTCCCTAAGCGCTGCGATTCCATCCAAATCTATTGGTCACAGTTCAATACATAGCCGACCTCGTACGAAAAAATATATTCATAGTTACAGTAACGCCACAATTTATTTGCTCATTCAACGGTATCCGACCGTGGCATTATCATAACTAAAGGGCCAGGCACAAAAATTTCCCATTCGATTTCGGGTCCGTTTTACAGAAGAAAGCGAGACCCGAGTCCCTTTAGCTATAAAAGTTATTTTACATCTATCGTGACTTTCCACAAAATTGAATTTGCACTGAAATTCTTTCTCTGCCTAAGTTTATTTTGAGGTTAACAACGTGTGGGGGTCCATTGAATTTGATGGACCTAACTTTATTCAAATGTTATGTTACCCTTTTCTTAATATTGTGCGAATAAAAGGCTAGGTTGTTTTGGCTTCAAGGTTCTTGAAGTAAGTAAGCTACAAAACTAGGTGCATATTTGGCAAAGTTGGGGTTGCACCAACCAAAGCAATCGTCAAATCATACAACGCTTCCAAAATAAAGTACTCAGGGATATAGTAAACGCGCCCTGGTACATTAGAAACAGCGACCTTCACCGGGACCTCAAGATGGATGTCGTAAACATAGCTATACAGAAATATACAGAATCTCATGAACACAGACTTCATCATCACGTGAATGTCGAGGCAATCCACCTGCTTGACAACACAGAATTAGTGCGAAGACTAAAAAGGGTAAAACCTTTTGAGTTAGTTTAGTGCAATGTAAGTGAACTCAAACTGTAGTGCAAGTGCTGAATCTTATAAAGAACACGTGAAACAAGTGTCTTCCCCATAACTTATAGTGAATAAGAAAGACGTTATTGGACGATTTCTTAATTATATAGTTACTTAGCAGTTTAAGTTATATTTCAATTACTTATTAGCTAATAGGCTAGATTGTAATGTATATAAAATGTCACCAATTGTGATACTTTATAAAAGGGAAAAAAAAAAATTAGCGAAGTATAATCAGCCTATATTGTTCCCACTGCTGGGACACAGGCCTCCTCTCTTCGAGAGAGAGTGAGCTATAATCTAGCACGCGGGCCCAGTGCGGGTTGGTAGATGTCACATGTCTACGAATTTTTTATTCTAGGACATGCCGGTTTCCTCACGATATTTTCCTTCACCGTTTTGAGAGCAGTAGTGATGAAATAATTTTCACACAGTAAAGCGCCCGTCTGGGTTCGAACCTATGACCTCCAACACGTTAGTCGCGGCAGCTACCACCGGGCCACCATTGTTCCTCCTGCTCATTCTCAATTTCATATAGTTACGAGTACTAGAAATCAGTCAATTCGTCTTCGAGATATCATCAAAAAAGTCGTTCCATACAAAATGTATGAGAAAATGAATTATCTGTTTTCTTTTCCGTGAATTTTTCGCATGTTTTAATAGTTATTGTGATATTCGGGGCGTGTTTTAATAGTTATTGTGCTATTCGGGGCGGAGACAAATCCAACAAATCAAAGATCATAAAAATCGCTCCAGTCGTTTTTGAGTTATAAATGGTGTCTACTACTAATCCGACTTTTATTTATATAGATGAGATTTCTGGTTTACCGAACGGAGTCACTACCTGAACGCACAGTGAGCTGGAATTAAAGTTCTTTCCTTTTTTGTAGGAAAATAAGCCTTTGCCCTGCAATGGGACAGTTATTGACTGATCATTCATTCGAATTGGATACCTTTCGAAGTTTGCTTCCAACAAATGAATTTGTCAACTAATTTGTCACCTGTTTGTCTCCTTGTCACTAAATATTCCGGTCACCTAGGTTCGCTCTGTCGTGCCATTTAAGTTGTAACGTCCAATATTGGCCACACTTCAGCGTGCTCCATTCCACTCCACATCCCCTATCCTATCGAAGTAGTTAGTAATACGTCAATTGACATCGAAGTGTGAATATCGACCCTTAAGAGTGCAAGATCCATATTAGACAATTTGGAACAAGTAGACTATGAACTACCTTTCCATAATTCAGGGTGGCAGGGACATCGACGCACAAACTGTAACCATGACCCCAGCAAATGATTAGTAGAAATTTGTAGTCGGCTACCAAAAAAGAATTCTGCTGTTTTATGGAAAAGAGACCTACCTACGCGGTCAAATGTATGGAATAACATTTTTTTTTACAACCGTCGAAAAATTTTGTATTCAGGACATGATTCAGAAATCATGTCCTGAATACATGATAGCAGGTTGTGCGTCGATGTCTTTGCCACCTATAAATTCAAAAAGTAATCTTTCAAAGGAACGATACTTAAAGGGACCTCTTTTCGCTCTGTTCCCTTCACGGGGGGAGCATACTCCCATACTCCCCCGCCTATGGCTCCGCCACTTGCGGTGCCCGAAGCGGACCACACGGACGACGACGACGACACCCCTGAAGTGACCGGGGTAGATCTGAGAGCGGCGGTAGGCAGGCTGAAGGCCAAAAATACCGCCCCGGGACCCGACGGCTTGCCGGGTAAAGCCTGGGTCCTGGCCTCGAGGGCTCTCGGGCCTCGACTGGAGGCGCTCTTAAGCGCATGCATGGAGAGAGGCCAGTTTCCACTCCGTTGGAAGACGGGGAAGCTGGTCCTCATTCAGAAGCCAGGGCGCCCTGCGGACTCTCCGTCCGCATACCGGCCCATAGTGCTGCTCGACGAGGTCGGCAAGCTCTTTGAGAGAGTGATTGCGGGCCGCCTCGTCGGGCACCTGGTGAGGACGGGGCCGGACCTTGCGGAGTGCCAGTTTGGCTTCCGCAAGGGGCGCTCGACGGTGGACGCCATCATGCGCGTGAGAGCCCTCACGACGGGGGACGCGGTGTCACGGGGTGGGGTGGTCGTGGCGGTGTCACTCGACATCGCCAACGCGTTCAACACCCTGCCCTGGAGCTGCATAGGGGAGGCACTCCGGTATCACCGGGTGCCGACTTACCTCCGTCGAATAGTCGGGGCGTATTTGACGGACAGAGCCGTCATCTACCCCGGTCGCGACGGGAACTGGAACCGGCGAGAGATGTCGTGCGGTGTCCCACAGGGATCGGTTCTGGGGCCGCTCCTGTGGGACATCGGTTACGACTGGGTGCTGCGGGCCGACCTCCCTGATGGCGTCAGCGTAGTTTGCTACGCTGACGACACGCTGGTCCTGGCGCAGGGGAGGTCGCATCAGGCGGCGGCCGACGCGATGACACGCGGGGTTGCGATAGTCGTGGAAAGGATCCGGCAGTTGGGTCTCGAGGTGGCATTGCACAAGTCCGAGGCCATGTCTTTTCATGGGCCCCGGTACGGGCCACCTTCGGGATCCCAACTGATGGTAGGAGGGGTTCACATCGGCGTCGAGAAACGATGAGATACCTGGGTCTCGTCCTCGACAGCCGGTGGAACTTCGTCGAGCACTTCCGACGTTTGGCCCCAAAACTGGAACGGACCGGGGCCGCCTTAAGGCGGCTCCTGCCCAACCTGAGGGGGCCAAACGCCTCCTGCCGGAGGCTTTACGCGGGGGTCGTGCGGTCCATGGCCCTATATGGGGCCCCGGTATGGGCGCGTTCACTGCGGCTTCGAGCCGCACACTACCTGAACGCGCCCCAAAAGGTGGTAGCCGTAAGGCTGATCCGGGGGTACCGCACGATCTCGCGCGAGGCAGCAAGCCTCCTTGCCGGACTGCCACCATGGGATCTGGAGGCGATAGTCCTCGCGCGCCTGTATGACTGGCGCGCGGAGGCACTACGTCGGGGGGAAACTCTGCACCCGCGGCAAATCGCTGCGGAGCGGACGGACCTCCGGCGCGGTCTCATGGTGGAATGGAAGGCGCGACTATCGCAACCCAGCGCAGGGCACGCCACGATAGCGGCGATAAGACCCCTCTTTGAGGAGTGGCTAGAGAGGCGTCACGGCGCTCTCACCTACCGCCTGACGCAGGTCCTCTCCGGACACGGATGTTTCGGGAGGTTCCTGCACATCATCAGGCGGGAGGAGACGCCCGGGTGTCACCACTGCGAGGATCGCCCAGAGGACACGGTGGAGCATACGGTGGAGGTCTGCCCCGCTTGGGCAGAGCACCGCCGTGTCCTCGTAGAGGCGATCGGCAGCGGCGGCGACCTCTCGCGCCCGGCCCTGGTGCAAGCCATGGTCCGGGGCGAGAGGGAGTGGGAGGCGGTCACCTCCTTCTGCGAAGCAGTCATGCTAGCGAAGGAGGTGGCGGGATGGGCGAGGGAAAGATCCTCACGCCTCAGCCGCCGAGGGAGACGCTCCGGGCGTCGGGAGCCGCGTGACGACTCCCGGCCACCGTAGGCGCGGGCCTGCGGGCGGAGAGCAATGGGTAGCTCTCCGTCCGATCAGGACCAGGCCCGTGCCGGACGGCGTGTATGTGTTCCACGCGCGCCTCAAAGAGATGTCAGCGTAGTTGACGGGGCCCGACAGGGCCGAAGCCTGCCGGGGTAGCGGGATCGTCCGAAAGGGTTACCGCTGCCCTGGTACGTAAAGGGCTAAGGAAGGAACATGGGTGGGTTTTAGTCAGTAAGAGTCTGACACTCCCTTCTGCTCCACCCAGAGCGGGAGGAGTCATTTGATGATTTCCCATCCTGAAAAAAAAAAAAAAAAAAAAGGGACCTCTTTTTCCCATATTTGTTACTGTTAAAATCATCTTACCGGATAAGTTGTTTAAATTTTTTTGGAGTAATTTTTTGTGTGAATCATGTCGGAGTGTGATTTTAATTCAGGAGAAAATTTTTGTTGACGAAATATAAAAGACAACCTTTATTTTGTATTTGAAAGAAAATCTGCCAATTTACTCATACATTTTTTCATTAAATATACGCATATTTGTATACATATATAGCAAGCATAAACACTGCAATTTTTTGTCCATAAATGAAGAAAACTGCTTACCCTGCAAATACTTGGAATTCTGCTGACTCCACATAAGATAAGTAAGTACATACGCTTGTGCCTCTCACTTGTACTAAGATTTGTGGCTTCACTGACCTCTTCCAGTATCGAATGAACGATTTATGGAGGTCGACATCCACTCTTTACACAATGAAGGGGTCACAAAGTATGGACCCCGGATTAAACATGCTTCTAATTGATTTATTTATGTACAATAGCATGGCATAAGTATATGTATTGTGTAAGGTGTATTTATTTAAGTAATGATATTGAATGTATGGATGAAGTTGAGTAAGGCATTTTTATGAGTAGGTATTTAATTGTGGTAAGCAAAGTTCTATGGATGGTCGCTGGAAAGAAAAGGGCTTTTTTGTTCCCTACTTGCGTTCTACTCTCTGATCACCAATCTGCATGCCAATCATCGTGATAAGAAGTATTACACCTAAGCTGTTCACCGCGGTTTCACTTTTAACCGGGCTCAAAAGTTTCCTATATGCAAATCCTGCTGAGATGTAGGTCTGTCTGGATCCCAAGGATGTGTCGTAACAGGCGTTACACTGATGGAGTTCCGAGGCGGTATTTTCCTAAATAAAGAAAGGGACACGATGCTCTCTTCCATATGCTGATGACGCGCATCAGGGTTGGTTTTAGTGAGGTATGAATGCCACACTCCCCGGTCTTATGCTTAAAATCCGGGAGCCTTTTGAAGGGTGCCCTACGAAAAAAAAAGATCTGTCTGTTCAACTACATATCTAAAATTCACTCAAGAGACTTTCAGGAAGTAGTAACTTATCTAATAGACCTTGAAAAACTAGACTTTAAAATTGGCAACAGTTGAAGCATCGAACAGCTTAACAGCCTCTTAACCTTGGCCATCTTTATTGATGAGTCTTCAGAACGGAGTCCAGACTCTCGATTAAGATTTTCTTTTTTATTAAAGTCAATCTAAAACGACGTCATTCTTTTGTTTTTAACTGGATTAATAAATTTGAATGTATCGATATCCAAAAGGTAATTCTGGTATTTTAAAAAACAGCTGCATTCTAATCTGTCTCAATCTGTCAAAAATATCTCTATTTTTATAATTTTTGGCATTCATTGTCACTGAGATGATGCTGTGACTAGATTAAAAAAAAAAAAAATATTGCAATATGGACCTGCTCTTGATCTCGATCTCGCATGGTGAGTGATGGATAAGGTCTATGATAGAACGAGCAAGCCCAGAAGATGCCTATTCACTCTTGCTTTGAAGACTGACGGGTGAAAGGGAACACAGACATTTTGAACGTTTATGAATTCATCCTTGTGATCAGCGCAAGAAGGGTTCCGTTTCTTTCTGAAACTATTCTGCCAAATCGGAAACATTCACGATTCACGCAAGTAAAACATTATTTAGATCCACGTGTAAACAATACCAATTTATCCATTTCAGTATCCTAGCCCTTCTATTACCTACAACTTAAAACCCCAGGGAATAAAAACGGCAGACCTAAATACTATGGTCGCGATTTAGTTTCCAAACATGTAAACAAATATTAGTTTTTGGAAAAGCAACTTTAATACCTACATATAAAGTTCTGTATATTGTTCTAGAACATCAATAATATTTACGACTTTTTAAATAGTAGCAGCAGTCATTCTGAAATCAACATAATTTACACTAACATAAAGTAAATATCCGTTTAAGTGGAAATTACATAAACTGGAAACAAGGACTTGAATAGACTTTAGTTTATTCTCTAGGTAATGTCCCCCATTTCAAACAAGAGTAACACTGGCCCCCAAGTGCCTTGAATTTGAACAAAAGTTTCTAATTCTAAAGCCCTCAACTAGACTAGGTAGGACTAGGTAATTCATCGGGTGCCTAATGGAAATATGAATTATTCTGACGAAAGTACTAGAGTTGACTCTCGTATGCCCGTTCTCACTAACACTAGGCGACATCTAAATTAATGCCTAAATTAAAACGCGTTGTTAGATTTTTAACTTTTGGTGCTAAACCGAGCGTTGAAAATCCGATAGCAGGCTTTGTCATTAATTTAAGTGTCGCTTAGTGGTCGTGAAACCGGCATTAATGGAATAGTTGAAGGCTGCTTTCAAAGTTGTAGCTGTCAGTCAAACGTTGTGGTTGGCAGTTGGTTAGAAAATCTATTAGGTGTAGTGTCCCGTTTTCTATATTGGCGATTTTGAAGGATTTGTGTAACGAAAGCGGTCTCACAAAGGAAAACAGATTGGCTAGAAATTTAAAAAAAGACTCGGTAACTCAGAAATAATTTTCTCTCTGAATTTTGGAAAATAATTGCATTCTTTCTTGAAATTTTAACACATGACTACATTATTTATTGTTCCCACTGCTGGGACACAGGCCTCCTCTCTGTGAGAGAGAGTCGGCCATAATCCACCACGCAGCTACAGTGCGGTTTGGTGGACGTCATTATGTCATCGATTTCTTGGTTCTAGGACTTGATTTCCCCACGATGGCATGCATAAGTATCTCCAATTATTAAGTTCTTTACAAATTCTTAGTTTTTCCGAGAAATAATTATTTGTAGGCACTTATTGGATTCAATTGGCTTGCTAGATGATACATTTTCAAACAAACATCTAATTCCAAATTTATAATGAAATGAATAATTCAATTTACAGCCTTCACCAACGTAATTAAGTTTAACATTTCATATGCTTGAAAATTGTTACTAAAATCTTACATTTATTTTAATTGTGATTATATCTACGTACTCTAACACCTAAAAGTAAACGAAAATTAATATTGTAACAGTGTAAATTTCAACACAAAGGTCTGTTAATAGGACCTCACCTCATTAAGGGTTAAATTCTAAATATTCATACGCATAACACTGCTGAATTCAGAAGTCTATTAAGTTCCCTTTACATTAATAACAGAGTGTTGTACTTCATTTAGGTGTGTATTCAGTGTATTGATGTACTTTAATTATATACGTGTTTGGTGAATGAATCGGGGATTAAAATAGGAAATTATGAATGTTATCAATGGTGGTCTAAGATACAGTTCCTAGTTCCGCCAAAAACTGGTAGAAGCTGTCGTGGTTTCGTATAATATTATTGTATGTCTTATAGACCTTAGCATAATAGTAATAAGGTATTATGGGGATTACCTACATCAAAATTGCTTTCAAGATCTTTTGAAGTAGCAACCTACCATTTAGGCATTATTAAAAGCAAAAAAATATTATGTATTAAAATAGGTAGACACGTATCGGCATCGTGTCTCGGTATGTGGCAAAACCTGCCAAAACATTAATTAAGTAACTTGTTAGAGATGAACTCTCAAAAATAAATATCATTTTATAGATAAAACTAAAAAAAATCCAAAGTTCTTGTAACATAATATTAAATTAAAAGAATACATACAAAAAAGATTATTCCGTCTTCATTTTCATTATCAAAACATTCAGTAATTACGGAACATTATACATATCTGTATTATATTCTGATTATTGGTTTGTTATATCTGTTCGTTCCCCGAAGGGCTCCATATTAATGTTCCTTCTCTTGTTAATACGGGGTGCCTTAATAGGTGTGTTGTACCTATTATTTACGGATTTCAACGTGTAATTTATGTAATTATTTGATTTTATATTTCTGTTATATACATATTTATTTAATCAAAATAATTCCATTTTATAAGATAACACTAAAATAACAAAATAATATCCTAATTTTATTTTGATTATTGGGTAAGGTGAAAAGATTTTGGTTAGATTGAAAAGTTTTAAGCGCTACCAAAACATGAAAGCTTTTGGTTTACTCTTGAAATAAAATAAGAATAAATGATTTTATTTTGTATGTAGGTTTGTACAAACACTTTTCAATCAACAATCATATTATTTTAAAAACTAGATGCGGTTGGCGTTTCCTATCTGACTAGTCTGAGAAAAAAGGCCGAAACAAACTCAGAGGTCAGTCTCTTTTAAAGTCCAGACATAATCTTGGTCAGATCATATGAAGACCATGTAGGTCGATGTCTGAGATGGTCTATTGAGGAAAGAACCTACACAGATTGAGAGAACTTATCCAGTCAGTGCACGCATTTGTCAGAAATCGTGCAGCTCAACTCAAATTTAAGGAGCTCAACGATTCGACGAACAATACCAAAAAAAAA
Source organism: Apamea epomidion (assembly GCA_947507525.1). NCBI lineage: Eukaryota > Metazoa > Arthropoda > Insecta > Lepidoptera > Noctuidae > Apamea > Apamea epomidion. Next base: position 5,285,744 of record OX382238.1, on the reverse strand, counting down.
GACATTTGGGTAGGCTACATAAATTACTCAAACTGCCAGACCATGACAAAAACTAACAGAATAGAGAAAAAAATAAAAACAAAACAAAATAACCCACATAGTCTTCATATTCACAATAATTAAAATAATAGAATACTATACAAAATAAGAAAATGTCATTGTATATTATAAAACTAATTAATATCAATGTGTATAGGTATAAAAAAACAACAAAAGAAAAAAAACATTAAATATGTAAAAAAATCCTTCGTGGTCTTAAGGTCTCTGAACACAGCGGGCGGGGCGCGGCGGGACGGGACGGCGACGCGACGCTGAGCACTTGTAATGTACTAGATATTACGGACGACGCCACACAGAACCGCCCCGCTCGACGCGACGGTAACCGTCGCGCCCCGCCGCCACCGCGCCGAGCGGGAATATAAGTCAGGAACGGCGGGGCGGGGCGTGGCGGGACGCGAGCGCGTTTTTGATTTATTTCATGCACCCATTTCCGTTTACGTTGTTTTTTCTTAGCTAGCGCAACTATGAGCAATAGCGTTTCCATGTCTGAATCACTCAACATCTTTTTTGATGAAAGAAAGGCGCGGCGGGACGGGACGTGATCGCGCCCGCAGTGTGAACACTGCCGCCGCGCCAGCGCAGCGCTGCGTCGCCGTCCCGTAAGCTATGTGCAGAGACCTTTAACTAGGTCATTTTATTTCTTTACTTGGTTGTAGCAATACTGGAACATTAGTTTATAGCTGAAATACACGTCAACGTAGGAGTTGTATCATTATTTATCAACACTTTACTCCAACTTCCTTTATTTTCGACACTTTCAAACACAACTACTCGTATTTGCTCGCCGACTTCAGTCCTATACTGAACAGTATTTACATACGTAGGTACCGCTTCTACATAAGTATGTTATTCACCCTCTTGTAGGTACATACTCACTCATCCGAGTATCTAAACGTAAGGAAAACAAGACTAGATCTCCGCAAACATAAGTCAGCTTTACAAGGATTGTGGAACTAAGGAAAATGGTATGTTATTTAAATGTACGAGGCTTTAACGATACGAAATATTTTGGATAGGTAACTCAGATTATTATTTTGTACTTACTTAGATTACTGTTAACCAGCATCATCCCACTGCTGGGCAAAGGCCTCATGACTTCCAGCTCTTTTGATCCAGGGCTAAAGTGGACCACTGGTCGCTTGTTTTGTCCAGCTCGTCCGATTTGAAAACATCGGCATCAACCGTATTGTTGTTAAGATTCGCAGTACAAATACTTACTATAAGAAAAAAAAAAAAAATGTTATGAAATAAATAAATAAATAACAATTATATCAAAAATATACATGGTACAGAAAGCGGTAGGTATCTACTCCAGGACACGACACGTTCCTATTTTTAGGAGGTTCTCTCTGGGGCTCTAAAGTAGCTTAGCATCTGGCCCAGGTTGGCCAGATGCTTGCAGGCTTTATTTGAATGTAAGTAATTTAAACATAATAATTCAAAATGAAGATGAATAACTAAACGAAGTTCATGTTCTTAAAATATTATGTCACACTATGTTTATTTAATCAATCAACCTAGCCCAACTATGTTGGGGTCGGCTTCCAGTCTAACTGGATGCAGCTGAATACCAGTATTTTACATGGAGCAACTGCCTGTCTGACCTTCACAACCCGTTACAGTCTTTTTACATCTTGAAAAGACGCGCGCTTTACTATTGTAACCAAGTATATAAACACGATGTGTGCGGGAAGACAAGTAGCGTCAACACGTAACACACCCTCACACTTTCCGACATCACCATTCCATCGGACGGTATGCGGTACCGAGAGCTCCTGCGCTTACGCACACATTCACAGCCTGTTTGTACACTTGACAACCACAAGAAAAGCGCGCGGCGCTTCGTGAGATAAGAATACTGTACTGGGTAACACGATACCCCTTGGTAAGACTTATATAATACGAGCGGAACCGGCAGACGTCATCCTGCCCGAAAAAGCAGCGCCACCTACCGCGTCCAATTGTGTAGACAAACCTTGTCCTGACAATAACAAACCCAAAAAAATAATAATTATCCAATTTAGTGTTGTCGATCGGAAGTTATGCGCGTACATCCATTTCGTTGATACATTTTTATTTATATAGACTAGCTGCGCCCCGCGGTTTCACCCACATAAGTTTCGATCCCGTGGGACTATCGGGGTAAACTATCTCTGTGCCAAATTTCATCAAAATCCGTTAAGTAGTTTTTGCGTGAAAGAGTAACAAATATCCATCGATACATACTTTCATGTTTTTAATATTAGTAGGCTTGCTTCTTAATTTCTTATGGCATTAAAGTTCGTCCCCACATCACAACACGTTAGAACTCAAGTGGCCTCTCGAATCTAGTACTACACTAGCCACTGGAGGAACAAGATTACCTGTCTTATATTTCTTATGTTTGGTTTTTACTTAGCTGCCCTTTCGCAAGCCCGAGAGTCTCTTCAACAGTATTGTATGAAAGCTTAAACTTCTCCTTTTTACCGCACTGCGATATTTTTAAGTTGAAGATTTTATTTTTGTGTTTGTCGCAATGTTTTTGTAGGAGCTTTGGCTCAACAGATTGTGGTGTTCGCTGTAAATGATAGGACATAACTTGAATTGTGTTTTGTTATGGTTTAAAATCAAATATTATTTGTTATTTATTATATATTTATATATACTTTATTGATCACCACAAAAATACATAACATAATCACGTAACAACACACAAAAAAAAAACATACCGTTGAATTGAGAACCTCCTCCTTTTTTGAAGTCGGTTAATAAAATACTACAAAATATTATGGGCGGCATATCGTTAATACCAAGGATAAAACGGATATGGTAGAATAACCAAAGTATTACATTATCTTTTCTTGTGATGGCAGATTGCCTGTCGATCAACCAATTTTCGTGCCTGTCAAGCTTTGTCGTGATTGCAGGAAAAAATAGGACGTTTCGACGTACGTAGTTAACGATGAAAGAGAGCTTGCAATATTTATTGCAAGATCTAATAATAATAATATTATTATTAAATCAACATCTATCGAGGCTCTCGTTGGGATTTTTGATCAAAAGCCTGATTCAGAAGTACTCCTCGATACGGCTCGTATTGGGAGAAGGTTCCTGTCACTGAAGCCCTAACAACCGGTAGCTTGAAATTTTTTTTTTTTTTTTTTGTGGATGGGAAAACAACAAATGACTTCTCCCGCTCTGGGTGGAGCGGAAGGGAGTGTCAGACTCTTACTGACTAAAACCCACCCGTGTTCCTTCCTTAGCCCTTTATGTTCCAGGGCAGCGGTAAGCCTTTCGGACGATCCCGCTAACCCGACGATCCCGCTACCTAAAACAAAAAAACGAAGCAAATATAAAAAGCAAATATAAGTTAAATAAATAAACGAAGTAAATATTATTATAGCTACCCGGTTGTTGCTGGCTTTTCCACATGACTTGAAATGAAAAACGTATCAAGTCCTCAAAACGTTTTACAGAAACATCTAATATATTCCATCTTTGACGGATTACTTAGAAAAAAGCAACACACAGAGGGCGTTGGAAATAAAATATTCTTTGAAACGACGAATGGAAAAGGTTGTGCCACTAAAAATTCTTGTTCGCATGCATTTGGCGGGAGTACCGCTGGTATCATCCGAGCTTAGAGCAAGCGCTTTGCAGAAATACATTACGAGGGGCACGGTACATTAGGCGGTAGAAACCTAGATAGCAAGAGATTGTGATGGGAATTAAAGCTTGGAAGGCTACGAAGAATTACTGTAGTTCAAACTAGGATATATGTAGAAAGTTGTACATTATTTTCATTAAAATCATGCCGCAGTTATGACCCTATTTTTCATTCAGGCCGAACATCAGGGCGTTCAGATTATTAAAGACGTACCTACATAAAGAAGCTTGAAACTAGGACTACCTACTTTGAAGTTTCTTTGTGGTACTTACCAACAGCCATCAGTGGGCTTAATTATCCTTCGAATATTAGTATTGGCTTGTAACCTTGAGATCTGACAGCAATCACTCAGGGCAAATTATACCAATAAAACTGAACGTGATCAGTATATCTCAACCGCGTTCAGGAGCTGTCATTGTCATCATTTTTTTATTTATAGAGGTTTATCAGCAGCTTCAGTATACAATATATTATAAGTATCATCATTATCATCACAATCATCCATGGACTTGTACATAATAAGTTTGATTGCTCTGAATTGATAAGTAAAATTTGCTATATTGTACCTAGGACAGTAATGAGGCGAGAGGCGCGCTCTTATCCACTGTTTGCTACAACTCCCTGTCGTACAAATGCAGGAGAGAAAGCGCCGCTCCAGAGATTGGTTCAAGCTTATAATAATAATTTTGTATTAGCCCTGTCTAAACAAAAATTTAAAAAGCAAATTATTAACCTCCTTGTACAAAATTTTTAATTTTTAATTATTGTATTAATATGTATGTATTAATTAAGTATGTATTAACTATTGGGTTTTAAGATAACGAAATAATTGTATTGTTGTTATATATTGATCTTATTTAAATTTACTAAAAATGTATAATAAATTAGTAACATGTGGAAACGTAGTGGATTGTACATTTACTTATAGCATACAGTATTTCTAGATATAATATACAATGTACAATTGTTTGTTTTCCCAAATAAAAAAAATAAATAAAAATCATCACCTACAGTTCGACTTCACCCACTACTGAAAGAAAGAAAGAAAGAAAGAAAGAAAATGCATTTATTTGCGGCAAACATGACGCATGAAAAAAGGACACATAAAAACAAGTTGGGGGTAAACATGCGTCACATTCACGCAAAACGGCCATCGCTCAGCATAATGCTAAGACCCTATACGAGACAGAGCCCAAGCGCTGGTTTTCAGCGGCAGCCGGCGTTGACGTGATGACGTTAACCAGTGCAGCATGCAATTATACATAAATAAATAAAAACAACAATCAAAACAAGAAAATAAAATAAACTATTCAACATATGATTCGACACAAAACAAAAAAACAAAAATCAAAACATGACCCATAATAAAAATAAACATACATAAAAGAAAAGATGGTGAAACATGAAACATATATGGTAACATTCCGGGCAACGAATCTCGCGCCGCGCCGGATATAGGTTATCTGTGCGCGTTCGCAGCTGTCACAATGCTACACCTATATTTGACGTTTCAACATCTTGAACGCAAGTAATTAACAATAACATGGCTCAATAATAATCAATGTTATGCTAGAAATCTATTGATGTATTGGGTGAATGTGTACCTGTGGTTTTTGCAAAACAGTGTTTGTAAAATTGTGCTAGAAGGTGCCAATGACAAACTTAGTTACTCAAAGGAGAACCAAAATCCTCAGTCCAGGATGAAAATGGAAAGTTCAACATGATTATGATGAATCAAATAATAAATTAAATTAAACTGGATTAGTTAAATAAAATTGGACACATTTTTTTTTTCTACTCATTAAGCCACTAATACTGAGCATAGGAATCTCTTTTCTTGTGCCAATCTCCATGCTTCTGTGCCAGCCTCATCCAGGTTCTACCCGCGATGGTTATTCTTATTAATTACTAGCAGTGCCCTGTGGTTTCACCCGCATAGGTCTCGATACCGTGGGAGGATTGGGATAAAAAGTATTCTATGTGTTATCTGTGTGCCAAATTTCATCCAAATCCGTTAAGTAGTTTTGCGTCAAAGAGTAACAAACATCCATCCATCCGCACAAACTTTCGTGTTTATAATATTAGTAGATAAGTAGAAGTTGTAACAATTATTATTATCATTATTATGGAATATTGACACTGACAGCTCTTGGACGCGGTTCAGTAGCGCTGACTGCGTTTAGTTTCATTAGTGAAATCGGACCTTAAAGTTAAACATTGATAAAATTAAGCCTTAGCTATCTAGTTAAAATGAAAATCAATAAGCCACATATTTTTTTAAATGTTTTCCTTGACTGTCGCATTAGAAGTTATGCACATAATAAAATAGGGATCGTGTGGGTGGTGTTATCAAGGCCTGAAGAAAATGGGTTTCAAACACACATTAAAGTAACAGAGAGGAACATTTAAAAGGGTGAAAACACGCATTGATTTAAATGTAAACATTTTGTAGGATTCAAATTTTAAAGTTCCCGAAAACTCTGGAATTGTTTTCAGAAATAAATGTAGGTAATATTGTAAATGTGTAATTTTGTGAAGATCTTTTCAACTCAATCACACATAAAAGTCAGAGCGGATTCACGAATGCTCGTAGATATAATACAACCGCGGGTCCCGCGTGGTGGATTATAGCCCAGTGCCTCTCACAGAGAGGAGGCCTGTGTCTCAGCAGTGGTAACATTATAGGCAGATTATGTGGCTAGCAGATAGACCATGTCCTGTAATAAAACCAAAGCATCGGCAACCTAACATTGTATCCACATTGTACATGACGTAATTCCCAGAGGATGCAAGGGAAACCTCGGAAAACAGTTATCTCGTACATAAATGTCAAAAACTACGAATAGTTTTACGCTTACCGCATGTTTTTTAAATTCCCGCTACCACATACAAGTGCCATAATGTACCATTCTCTCTAGCAGAAACACATTAGGCACGATATAACGGTACATTAGGCAAGGTGCAGATGCGCGGTAACTCGGCAGCGGAGCTATTTTCATGTGATAAGGGTACGTACATACGGTGCAGTCCGCCCCTTAAATTTATTACAACGGAAGGTGGGTAAAAAGAAATGCTTAAAAATGAATTATGAACGATGTTCTGTTTTCTTTGTTGGTGCATGCGTGCAGTGTGTGGAATGAAAGTAATGTGATGATAAATGTGTTATGTTTGTAACAGCTGATATTATCTGTTTTATGTTCCTAGGTAACGTATTATCGTGCAAATGTTTTAAAATAATTTCTGGGACGGACACGTAGGTCTGGGCAGTCATTCATCATCATCATCAGCCTGAAGCAGTTCACTGCTGGACATAGGCTTCTCCTATTGCACGCCATTTAACTCAATTTTTGATTACTCTCATCCAGCTGCTACCAGCCACCCTGCAAAGATCGTCGCTCTTTACGTTTGCTGATTCGCGGTCTCCACTCAAGAACACGTCTATTCCCACGGTCATCGGTTTTACGGCTATGTCGAACGTAACGTAAAACTAAAGTCATTAATTAGCCACAAATATTACAAACGATAACACTCCATGAAACGGGGATCGAGCCCATGACACAGCAGTCACACTTGCGACCAACGTGGCAGTAAAAGTACTAGTACCTAATCTTTAAAAAAGGAAAATTATAGCCGGAGCTGCCTCCCCATATTTCCATATCCCTGAGGTTAGCTTGTCACTTAAACCTGACATTATTCTCGAGAAAGGTCGACTAAAACGTTCAGACATTACCCAGAGACATGACAGACAGACTTACAAATTGAGAAAGACTCACAAAAATGAACGCAAAAAGTTAAAGATAAAGGATTTGTGGCTATGCTGGGACTGCGATGAAACAGTCATACATATTTAAACGGACCACAAGTTCAGACGTTGATTTTCTATTATAACAAAGGCGTGTCACGACCAGATACGAGATAGTTACGTTAGTAATGAATATTGTTTTAGTTCTAGAAGTTTTTGATGTATTTTGGGTTGAAGTTGATGACGATGTTATTTGATGATTGTTTATTGAGTTAAATCAATATTGTATTGATTCTGGATTAACAAAGGACAACCACATCCCTTGATCAACATCATTGTATTGTACACAAACAACACAAATTAATGTCGCCATTAAAGCGGCACGCTGTATACTTACTGCCGTAAGTCATCGATTCTGACAGATGGAGATTGGTAATCGCAATGTTTGAAGCTGAATGCCGTTCCCCTGTTCTCATCTGTCATAACATTTATACGGCGTTCATTCGCGAGAAGAATTTCATCTCACAATACCATCTCTCTTCAAAACAACTGATTTAAAACACTTTAAATGATATGTCATACGGCCACTTCAGTCTTATTAATTAAAAACAACCTAATGGCGGTAAACAATTTCCTTATAATGACTTTTCCATATTATTTTTTCACAACACGTCGTTCTAGCATCCAACCTTTTTATTACCTATCTTTTTTTTTCTTTATCTCCTGTCTCTTTTATTTATTCGGGGTAATAAAATACCTCTTACATCTCATGACGTGCGCAAGAATTCAATATCTCAATCTTGATAAAATAGTACGGTATTGGGTGTAAGTGCGGTGTTAGATTTGCGTGTAAAATGTCACAGGCTTTATTATTGGACATGTTGGGTTATCCCGAGAATATAGGTGGTATATTTTTGAAAAGTGTCCAGTTGTTCGGGTATTTGTTGAATGTTTGCACTCAGTGAAATCATTTAAATAAAATATTTGTTTCTGTCAGTAGATCGTTTAAGACACGTTTACACGTCAATATTTTGTTGGTCAGCGTTTTAAAACAAGATGGGCTGGCATTTCCTAGCTAACTGATCCCTGAGGAGAATTGCCGAAACAAACTCCTTTTCATTACTGATAGAAGAAAAGAAAGAAAGAAAATGCATTTATTTGCGGCAAACATGACGCATGAAAAAAGGACATAAACACACAAAAAAAAAAAATGGGGTAAACATGCGTCACATTCACGCAAAACGGCCATCGCTCAGCATAATGCTAAGACCCTATGCACGATGAAAAGATTGTAAGACTACAAAACTGAAACCAATGAAAGTAATGATACGAAAAAGTTGTGAAGTGACACCTGCATAAAAAGGTTAAATAAAGGTAAGTAACTTACATGAAATTCTGATCAAGATATAAATCTTACGTAAACCTAGAAATATTACAAGCTGATTTGAATAACTCATTATAATAATACAGAAAAGAAACGGCCTACCATTTTCACAAAAAAATAGTCGTATAAAAACTCAGAACAACAAAATTCTCGAGCGATATCTTTAAAATAACTTTATAACCACGCTAACATTTCTACCATTTGAGGCGTTGGAATATTCTTCACAATCTCAGCATAACTTTGTTTCGTGAACACGACATATTCATAATTCCTTTATACCTTAAATTTACCGCGACTTTTCACAAAGAGGCATTTATGGAGAACGTTCGATGATTGCAAATGAACGTCTTGTTATCCTTTTCCCGCCTCAATTTTGGGAAGTGAGTGAAAGAGACGGATGTGAGTGACATTGTTTCGTTTGAAATCGATTCTGAATCCATGTTGGAATTTTCTTCTTATACAGTATGAAGGTATTATTTCCCCTTCTTGATTTGGATTGGATCGGATGTTACTTTGAAAACTGTTACTGTTATCAATGTCGTGATAATAAAACAATCCTCATTTATAATTTGTAACTGAATTAATGCACATTATAAGAGTAGTTCAGAATCGTTTACTGAATCGATTTCTGCCATTTATAACATAGGTTTTTTATCTAAAAAATAATTATACTACGTAAATTATAGCCACACTTCCGCTGTACAGTCAAAACAAACCAAAATTACCGAAATACCTGGTACTAAATGACCCTTATACGTGTGCAACTGTGCGCGTGCATAGATTTGTAATATGACCTCAATTTTCTCCCACAAACAGTATAACTAATTTAATAAATAAACAATGTTTTATATATAATAGTAACAAAACAGTGTATGCATTATTATTATAACATAATATTCTAATTGGGGTGTTTGGCGGTGTGCGTTAATTCTGGGGCATGTTGTATAGGTCGTCCCTATAGTGTAGGTAAGGGTGGTGGTCTTGGTCAAGGCTAGAATAACTAATGCATCCCTAAGGGTGCTAGTGTGAGAAGCTATTAAATATTCACACCAGAGTCGACCGATAAACACGTCACAAATTTCTCCGATGAACAGTGAGGCTGTGTTATTTCAGTATTGTTTACATTGAAAAACCTGCCGATCGACTCTGTAAAAATCTCATCGTGACAAGTTACGTCAAGTGAGCTTAGAGTGAGCTATCAAGAGTGTCAAACCCCAGTATCAGTTGGAATGACAGCTCCTTACAAGCTCACTTCACCTTAGTCGTCATGGTGAGATTTTACAGAATATACCCTCAGTTACATTATTATTCCTTAAAGGTTAAACAGTGATAAAGATGATGTTACCAAAGTACTTATTCTGAGTAAAGTAAATAAAAAAGGTTCGTGATAAGGTACACAATTTTACTAAGAAAAGGTGTTTACAAGGCAGATGTGAGTTGAAACGCCGGGAGGGGACGCCCTAGAATAATATAATAGTGACCTTATTGATGATTATAGAAACTGGTGATTCAGAAAGATCAGAAAAATTCTGAAAGGTCAGAAGGCCAGTTCCCGTAGTTAAAAATGTTCAAAATCTAGTCGCAATCTCATCTCAGCGATAACCAATGTCAGAAACTTGTCAAAAATTTAGGGATTAGAGGTATTTTTGACAGATTGAGACTGAGATCAGACTGTGAACGTTCTTAAAATAACGAGAATTGCCCCGCTGGTGTGTAGTACAGACTCACAACCAGCGTGCGTGTAAGAGCAGATGTATGAACTTAAACTAAGCAAAAGGAGTATGTAAGGATATTAGTAGAGTTCTGTAATTTCTGCATACCCCTAAGGGACAGCTCGAGTTCCTTTAACGAAATCTTTATGTCGAATATTATCGTTTGATATGAATCCCAACGTTGAAGAAAGATATTATTATTATTCGCGACAGAACAGAGGAACCATGAACATCCCTCTAAATAAAGCACTTTGGAATAGAGTGGGCAAAACTTTCCTAAATGCGTATGATATGGTACCGCGACTGTCTACTATTTCATATGCTTTTAAATGAGAGCTATTTATATTCAGAGAGCGGACGAAAACATTCTCCAAAGCCGTGACACTCCTACCAGTTTTATTATTAACTAGCTTTTGCCTGCGTCTTCGTCTGCTTGACATTTCTTCCCGACCCACCTCATCGCATCGCATCGCCTGCCCGCATTACTTCATTTTCGCTGAGCGTTCTTTCTTACTTTTTTTCTTTTTGCTCGGATTGTGAGGGTCCTAGCGTGATGTTAAAAAGCCTATGGCGTTCCTCAAGAAATGGTATATCAAATTTAATTTTTTTTTTGAAATCCTACCGGTTCTTCCAGAGATTAGCGCGTTCAAACAAACTCTTCAGCTTTATTAATAGTATATAATATAGAGAGTTCGTGTGTAACATCACCCACAGAATCTCCAAGGTTCGCAGTGTACGCTCCTGATTAAAGTCGAATATGCTTATTGAATTTCGTAGGTGTGGTACTGAAGATTTACTTGGAATTTATTCAAGGGCGTCTCCAGTTCTTTGTCAACATTTTCGGCTAGAACGTGGTATGTTTACCGAGTAGGTAGACTAGTGTTTTCTACGTATATTTCATCTTTAGCATTACAAACATTTCTAGAACGAAAGTTCACGAACTTTCTTTATAAGTTTTCTCAGAATCGTTTATTTGGTTCCGTGGGCTGTTAGGAGAATAATTACAATACATTTAATATTATTACATATTTTGATTCCAATGTATATAATTTCTAATTTTTAATATTTTGAAATTTTTATAACATTTTACGATTTGACAATTTAATATTTGACATTTTATTTTTAAACGATTCTGAGATCATTATAATCTTTTGACCATTTTAGTTTTTTTTTTAATGTGTTGATGAATATTGTAATTTAATTAGTCACAATTTCATTTTGGGTTTTTATCTGCTTAGAATATTAAATAGTTTAAATGTATGGGTTTTAAAACTATGGATTAGAGCTATGTCTGAAATAAATAAATAATAATTATTATTTATTTATTAAACGTTGCCAAAAGTCGAGAAAAACTAAGTATGTTGTCTGATTCTAATGATAACTGTAACGATATGATGAATCACTGCGAATTTACCATCTCCACCGGTCCAAATTGTACCATTATCCAATACATGTACACATAGTTATACGTTTTGGAAATCAGTGTTCTCTCATTGGTCAATTAAATGTTGTAGTGTAGATGAGCCTAGCTTTATTATTAATGTATGCCCAAAAATATAATGTAAGAAAGGGTCATATACGAATAAAATGAGCAATTATTTCCTGCTGTATTATGAGTATCATTGTCACACAAATCCAAACAGATTTTTTAATTACTAGCTGCGCCCCGCGGTTTCACCCGCATAAGTTTCGATCCCGTGGAAATATCGGGATAAAAAGTATCCTATGCGTTAATCCTGGTTATAAACCATCTGTGTGCCAATTTTCATCCAAATCCGTTGAGCAGTTTTTGCGTGAAAGAGTAACAAATATCCATCCATCCATCCATACAAACTTTCACGGTTATAATATTAGTAGGATGTATCTATTTTACATTTAGATTTTTCCATCAAGAATGTCTCGTAAGTAGCCCGGAGTCTGGATTTGTGCCCGTTTGAGGCAATCGGCTCGCTCCCTATTACTTCACTGGCGCGATATGGGGTTATACACCTCTACTTAATCCTTCGGGGATCACAGGCGTAATGATATATTATATTTGTGTTAGGTTACATCTACGAAGTTGGTTAGCTCTTTCGATCCTTTTCTCATTACTAAAATCGAATCAGTTAGACCTAAGTAAACTAATCAACAATGGATTTAGTAAAAACATAACTAATAACGTTGATAAACATTCAAACCGTAATTACAAAAGTTAGCTCCACAATAATTCAGAAACTTAAACTCCAAGCTGAATTTAATATAACTAAATAACTTAGCGTCTAAACAGTTTGTGTGCTTAAAGTTCTTGTTTGTCTAATTTAGGGTTGCAACTGAAAATTGGCTGAAACTACACGCAGCACGCTGTCTTCCCAAATGCAGAGCCTACTAACTAGGATGTGCTCGTGTGGTGTTTGCAATATATGAACTTATGTACTTAGCTGTAAGTAGATTCGTCGTTAGCGTGTTTATGGAAACCGTGTTCATCTTTGAGGCTTTTGTAGGTAGGTTTAGGGTGGGATGTGTCTGTTTTGTAACTTCTATGCTATATTTTGTTATAATCTATTTATACAGGGTTATAGGAAAAACACCAACAAGCTCCTAAGAGGTCATTGTACGCATTATTATGAACAACTTTTACTATGGGACAAAACCTTAAATCGCGAAAAAAAATCAGCTGTTCCCTATATTTTGACGAGTTACCTATACGAACATAAATGTAGGGAACAGCAGATTTTTTTTCGCGATTTCAGGTTTTGTCTCATAGTAAAAGTTGTTCATAATGATGATTACAATGACCTCATAAGAAGTTGTTGGTGTTTTTCCTATAAACCTGTTTACTAATAGTCAAGCTGAGGAGTTTGTTTTTTAGTTTGAACGCGCTAAATTCTGGAACTACCAGTCGGATTAAAAAAAAAAACTTTTAGCAATTGATAGCTCAATTCTTCAGGAAGGCTAAAGGCAGGATAAAATCACGCTCTAAAGAGCCAAGCAAAAAACAAAAGTCAGAAAGAACGGTCATTGAAAACGATGTAATAACGCAGGCGATGCGATGCGACGGGATGGATCGGGGAAACAAGAATTTTCACGTGGACGAGATCGTGAACAGAAAAGAGAGAGTTGTTGTTGTTGTTGTGAGTTGTTGTTGTTGTTGTTTAGTTTGAGATAAAAGTATCCTTAAAATATGTACATATGTATGATTGTATGTACGTAAATGAAGCAAACGGAGTATGTAAGGGTCAGCTGGTGGCTTTCTATACTTTGGAAGCAGACGTGAATATACATACGTATATATGTGACCTAAAACTATCACAGGGTTTAGTAATAAATTATTATACATGTCACGTTGGTACAGATGACTGCACGTCTGTGGTAGCACTTTGACCTTAAGCGGGCCTACCGTAGTACGGAATTTCAATAGAATAAGATGCCAGTTTATACCTAGGTACTTTAACCCTTTATTCATAACACCTGCCAGGCTATTCTGTACAAATCTGACCGTGAAAACTGAGGTTAAGTGAACTGTCATTCCACCTGATGCTAGGGATTGACCTCAGTTTTCACGGTGAGATTTTTACAGAATCGATCGACAGTTGTGAGTCAGAATCTTACGACAATTGCAATAATCTGAGGGGCGATTATCGTAATTTTAAGAACGTTCACAGTTTGTTCTCATCTAAAAATCTAATTTCACTACATTTTTGACATTGATTGTCGCTGAGATGAGATTTCAACTAGATTTTGAACGTTTTCCATTACGGGAAATGGCCTTCTGATCTTCTCAATGTTATGAGGCAAAGCCTAAGCAAAACTTCGAAAAAACTAAGAAAAACGTTCTTGAATAGAACACAGAAAGAATACCTCATACATCAATATCGAGATCAGTTTTGATTAAGGCTAATCTCTGAAAGATCTTCCTCTTCCAATTCCGGACAATAATTTTATTGGCAATTGAGGCGTAACAAACAAATCTATCGGAAGAAGCCCTCACATATACGGACTGACCCAAATTCTCCTTTTGCTAAGGCTTTTTCGATGGTCCAAGTGAAAAGCTTCCTGCTGTTAAATGAAGGAACAAAGCAAATAGTCAGGTAATTGAAATGAACATAATATGATTTGTTGGTTTTTGTGAAGACTGTTGCGACTAGGCATTACCTATGTATTTATATAAACCTTTTTGTGGTGTTTGATCAAATTGGTATTCACCCTTGGTTGATTGGTAGAGAATGCCTAAGGCATTAAGTCCGCATTTGTACCTTTTAGTGCGAAAAGTTTAAATAAATAAATGTGGCTTACTATGTTTTACCCTTTATATATTTATTGGCGAGATGAACTAGACGCGTATCGCAAAGGCTGACTCGAGGTTGCACGGGAAATGAGTTCCTGGTTGGATTTGGGGGAGGCCTTTGCCCAGCAGTGGGACAGAATAGGATAACAAAAAATATACATTATACTTAAATTCAATTTTAAAAAAATTATCGGCATAAACCGACTACATAGAAGCCCTAACGTTGGTTTATAAAGAGCCTCACCTCTGTCAGCATCGACGCCAATTACAATTAAATAACATTTTTAGTTTTTTTCTTATTCCTTGAAAAACATTACTTTCTAATTTTGCGCTCTTCCCTTGCGACCAGCTTAACGCGTGTATTGTTTGGTACGATACAAATCCCTATAGGGACTACTCTCACAGGCAGTGCATTGTGCACTATTTGAGATGTGTGACTGAGTGTGCGAGCAAATCTATCGGAACTGAATGAGAAGATCCATACTCGGTGTGAATAAAATAAAATAACTATAGGTTTTGTGTTAGTTTTGAATATAAGCAGAAATAATACATTCGTGTGAACATTTGAAACATACAGCTGTCCTATTACATGTAAATTCAGATGAATAAAAATTATAACATAACAACTCTGCCTGTCCCTCCCGGGAATACAGACAGAGTTGTACCCCACATTTCCCCAGGTCTGTTTTCCATGCAATAGGGACGACCTGCTAAATGATACGAATCTATTTCATTATTTTTGGCCCATGGGCAGTGAATGATGATGGGATTTCTGGGGTTCTATTTTTCTAGTTAGCATTCCGTGTTGGATACACGACCATTTATTTAACGACAAAAGGGAGGCTCAGTAAGATCTGTTCTTTAATGGAATAAATTAGATTATGAAAAGGTTATTACTAACAAGGTTAAACTAAAGTTAACACTAACAGGAAAAACGGCACGGTTGGCGTAGTTTCGTCGCCAAAACGAACACTAACAAGAAAAACGGCACGGGTGGCGGTTATGTGATTGACTGCTGCGCTGCGTGTCGCGGGTTCGATTCCCGCACGGAACAAATATTTGTATGACCTGCAAGTAGTTGTTCCGGGTCTGGCTGTTTGCGTATGTGAGTTTAAATGTTTGTAAACGCACCCACGATAAAGAAGAAATTCCTAGTATGGGGCAAAGTTTTAAAAAAAAAAATTAAAAGAAAAAAAAAATACAAAGGAAACTTATAAGATTTCTCCAATAGCTTAGACTCAGTTCATTATGAACTGTACATCTTCTAAACATTTGCAAAATAACTTTTTTTTTTGTGAATCTTTTTTCGTATCGGTCTGTGTGTGAAATGAAACGAATTACTTAAATAAATAAAGTAAGTATTGGACACAAATATTTTCTGGAGTTCACCATCTTTGTTCTAAAATGTGTTAAAATTACACAAAAATCCTTACACATAAATATTTGTTTTCATACACAAGCTGTCTCCTGCAGGGCACGCCACGATAGCGGCGGTAAGACCCCTCTTTAAGGAGTGGCTAGAGAGGCGTCACGGCGCTCTCACCTACCGCCTGACGCAGGTCCTCTCCGGACACGGATGTTTCGGAAGGTTCCTGCACATAATCAGGCGGGAGGAGACGCCCGGGTGTCATCACTGCGAGGATCGCCCCGAGGACACGGTGAAGCACACGGTGGAGGTCTGCCCCGCTTGGGCAGAGCACCGCCGTGTCCTCGTAGAGGCGATCGGCAGCGACGGCGACCTCTCGCGTCCGGCCCTGGTGCAAGCCATGGTCCGGGGCGAGAGGGAGTGGGAGGCGGTCACCTCCTTCTGCGAAGCAGTCATGCTAGCGAAGGAGGTGGCGGGATGGGCGAGGGAGAGATCCTCACGCCTCAGCCGCCGAGGGAGACGCTCCGGGCGTCGGGAGCCGCGTGACGACTCCCGGCCACCGTAGGCGCGGGCCTGCGGGCGGAGAGCAATGGGTAGCTCTCCGTCCAATCAGGACCAGGCCCGTGCCGGACGGCGCGTATGTGTTCCACGTGCGCCTCAGAGAGATGTCAGCGTAGTTGACGGGGCCCGACAGGGCCGAAGCCTGCCGGGGTAGCGGGATCGTCCGAAGGGGTTACCGCTGCCCTGGTACATAAAGGGCTAAGGAAGGAACACGGGTGGGTTTTAGTCAGTAAGAGTCTGACACTCCCTTCTGCTCCACCCAGAGCGGGAGGAGTCATTTGATGATTTCCCATCCACAAAAAAAAAAAAAAAAAGCTGTCTCCTGCGTATTAAAATATTTTTACATAGATTAGTGTCAACTATTCTATATAACCTCAAAACCTGTGTCAGTTGGAACCAAGCTTTCAAAATGCTAAATGTGTGCGGTGTGCATGGCGGCTGAAAGTGACACAAATCCCTTCCCCACTTCACCCGCGCGGGGAATGTTTTCCATGCAGCTTGGAAAACAAAAACATCGGGTTTTCATACACAAATGTGTATGGCCACGCCTCTTTGTTTTGACATTTTTGTGTAATGTTGCTAAAAAACACGCTCAGGAGACACGGCTTAAATGATAAAAAAAATCTTTTTAATATACATAAATACTGCCGGTCATCATTTTGTTGAAAGTATATTTATTTCAAACACCCGTTTCTTTTTTCTTGATATGACTTTTAACGTTCAATTATTATTCAAGACTTTTTGATAACCATCTTAAGGAGAAGAGGAGGCTCAGTAAAATATTATTATTTCATGGAATAAAATAAATGAATAAGGTCACACTTTCCTTTACAAAACTAGAACTAACACTAAAAAAGAAAAATAGTTTTCTTTTTAAATTAGATTTGTGCAATAGCTCAGACTCAAAATGTTGGGAAGTGTTGTCCCGTCGGGGGACCGCTCTAATTATTAGCCTAACGTTCTGTTAAAGTTTAAAATAGTAGCGGTCCCCCGACGGGACAACATTTAATCAAAAAATTTCATACGTACTTACTCGTAAGTAGGGTCATAATTTCAAGGTATTTTTTTTCTTTTTATGGGGTTTCACGTTTATAGATTTTTTGTTCTATTTGTGGCTATATTTTAAATAGTTTTTTTTAATTATTTTAGGCTTTTTGCATTCATACTATTTTTATTATTATTTTGTGTCGGGGCTTTTTTAAATTTTTAATTTAATAATTTATTTCATGCTTTTTGTAGGGACTCCTTATTATATCATTTGTTTTATTTTCTTGAGTTTTAAGATTCAGGTAATTTGGTGTTTAATCAGGTTTTTTGTAATTCGCCATTATGTGGTGGCGGCCATCTTGGATTTGAAATTTGTCATAGTGTATAGTATTCTACTAGTCAAGCCCTTTCATTTGATACCCATATTGAGGGAGTAGTGAAAAAAAAAAAGTTAATTCGGCATTTTGTGGTGGCGGCCATCTTGGACCGATTTTCATCAAACATAGCTAAGAACACTCCCGACAAATTCACCTTTCAAACAAAAAAACAAAATCAAAATCAGTCCATCCGTTCGGGAGCTACGATGCCACAGACAGACATACACACACACACCCCCACACACCTCCCCACACACACACACACACCCCCACACATCACACACACAGACACGTCAAACTTATAACACCCCGTCGTTTTTTCGTCGTGGGTTAAAAATAGGAACCTTCAAAACTAAATGAAACAATTTTTCTTTTTTACATATCGCTGTTTTTTTATTTTTCCGAAGGCCGTAATGAATAATTTTAAACATTCGTTTCTAAGTTTTTTTAATGGAAATGGCTATTACATGAGCTATTCAAGTCATTTTTATAACTTTATGACATAAACGTACAAACAAACATTTTAAATTAATTTTAATAATAAATTAAATAATGTAATAATTAATTTTTGACCGAAACACAAATCCTAATTCTCCATTTAATTCCACCCATTAAAGCTTAAAGAAAATAAATTCAATGTAAAATTAGAAGCCAATACGGTTCAAGAGGACAAGGGCGCGCGAGAAAGAGCCCTTTCCTATATTTTATATTAGCCCTTGAATATTGGACGAACAGAATTACTGAGAGAACTCCAATCGTCGTAAACTGAGGGATATAGAAGATAGAATTGAAATTTGAAACGAAGTGGACCATGTAATACTTATTTTGAGGCATACCTACTTAGCTCAATATATATAATAATACTTCAGTAGCATCCTAGCCTTTTCCCAACTATGTTGGGGTCAGCTTCACGTCTAACCGGATGTAGTTGAATACCAGTATTTTACATGGAGCGACTGTCTATCTGACCTCTACAACCCAGTTACTGGGTAATAAATACAACACTACACACTACACACTGTAAGACTGATTGTCAGATTTTCGGGCTTCTGACGACCCGTAACGACTGTCAAAGATCCACAAATGATAGCCAAAATACTTAAGTATATTGTCACTTATAGGATCTTCTTAGCAATAGACAATATTGTAAAACTTTTTAGTTAGTCTCGTTTTTTATTTTTCTTCTTTAACGAATACTAACTAGGCTTTTGACTACTTTGTATTTGTGAGTATTTTATATTTATTTTTTAATGTGAGTCTTATCCGCGCAGAATAAATAATTTTTCTTTCTCCTTTCGAGATTATTTTGCACGTAGCGAGACTTTAACAGCGAGTAGACAGATTGATGTGCCTTTCTTATATACTTTTTTCCCCTGCCATTTTATCCGTGTATTGTATATATAAAATATTGGTCAGGCAAGGGCCATAGTCCTTCCCAATTTTAAGTTACCAATCCACTTTAGCCACCCTAATCCATAGTCCAATATCTTTGTTTCCATATCCTACAAAAGTTCTACACCAATCGGGGGTTGTCTTTGGGTGCACTTGCATAGTGCGTACAGGGAAAATCATTTCGTTGAAAGCGTCTAACGGGCCTCTGCGAGCTGGTTTCGGCCTTCCAAATGTCCGGGACCCCAGGGTCCCGAGATAATTATGTCAGAGATACAATAAAAATATAAAAAGTTACGCCCCACTGTAACGTAACATTATTGTAATATATTCAAGAACCAAGCAAGTTTTATCAGCTTTAATAACAAAATACTTATGTACAACATTTGACAATAAATCTATATACGCAATAACCCCTTGTAATATTTTCATTTCGTTCCTACATATCAGTTTTTATTACAATGACTGAAATAATAATTTCCCAGCGCGATATTTTCATACCATTTCCAAACAACTAATTTCTCATAATTTATTTCTCATCTGATATAAACCTTTACGCAAATTTCGACCTTAACGCTTTAGTATAAGGTGGAAATAACGTATGAGGGGTAATAACGTTTGTTAACATAAGAACCACCGATAGAGAAGATTTACTGGGGTCGAATGTGGACCCTTTAAACAAGGGGTTGTAAAAGAACAACCGTACGGCGTTTGGGAGTGTTAGTCCGCATAAATCGCATCCATAAAAGACTATGGGTAGTGTGGCTCAACTGAAATAAAACCACCTACTATACTTTTTATAGGCGTGAAAAAGAAAATGACGTATTAGGAAAGGAAAATAATTATTTTACTGGTCCTCTAAAAACTGTTTGCGGTTCTAATGATGCACACTTTTTTAAATGAATGAACCTCTAATATTTTTTTACGCTTATAATGATGCACACTTTTTTAAATAATTGAGTCTCTTTTTAAATTTTTGGACTTTTCTCACAGTTGTTCGCAGTTTTTATGTTTGTTTGATACGCTTTTTTGTTCTTTCTCTTAGTTTTTGAATATATTATTTATCTTTGTTTTCCTTTTCGACATTATCTACTATTTGATACAGATACGACCGAACGGGTTAGGGTAGGTTAGAACTGTGACACACCACGTGCGACCCGAATTGGTCGCAGCAACTAAGCTAGAGCACCCCGACTAAGTGGGTAAGGTTTATGTTGGAACTGTAACCAACCGCATCAAAGCCTACATCCAAGCTGATTGCAGTTACTTGGCGATTTAGTATTTTTAGGACCCGAAAATGGGAATTAATTGAGGTTCTCAAAAAGAGGCGCTATCGTTATATTAGAGTGATCAATAATTTTTTTAGGCGCGCAAAATTATTAAAGTTTACATTACGTTTGACATGCCGTTAAGAAATGTTTGAAAGAAAAAACTACAATTTTTTGCATAAAGTTGAACAATAACTGTGTAGGTACACATTTCACGTCAAGTTTGGAATGAGCAATTATAGGTAGGTACTGGTAGATATACCGCAAGCTATTGTCTTTTTCATCTTAGCATCTTCATTAGATACAATAATTATAGGGTTTCACTTTAGTAATGACCTGTTTGTGTTCTAATTAGCTAACGATAGATTATTCATTAATTATAAAAGTAAAATTGTTAGAAATACGTTAGATAAAATGACGTGTTAACTGTTGAAATTACTTCACGTGTGCTTTTTGATTAATTTTGTGATTATAGCTCTGTTTTGTTTTTTATTCGGATTAACTTGATTATTATTATTTATTTTTTTTAACTTTTTTATGTGCATGTGTGTCTGTGACACCTAATTTTCTTTGTTCTGACTAGGTACACCATTGTTCTGTTAAAAAAAACTGAAATAATGTTAATAATACTAGCCTATTATTGTCCTACTGCAGGGCAAAGTTTTCTTCTCATACAGAGAAGGCATGAGCATTGATCACCACGCTTGCTCTAGACGGACTGGCGATTTAAGACTTATAGTTAAACTATAAGTCCAGCTTTCCTTACGATGTTTTCCTTCACCGATGCCAGTAATGGTCTAGATAAACTTAGAAAGTATTTATGAAACGAAAAAGTCACATTGGTACTTGCACGGGTTTTAACCTACAACCTCGTTCATGAGAGGCATGGCCTTAACCACTGGGCTATCACGACTTCTATTAATGACAACAACTAATATAATAAAAACTGAAATGCGAAAATTATTTTGAAGATAGATCAGAGATAAAGAACTAATAAACGTTGCGTAATTATTGATTACAATGTCACAAAAAATAAAAGAACCTGGCATGAAAATTTTAAACTCGTAATGAAATCTGAATTCACAAGGATCTGTCGAATTCCAATCGAATTGTTCAACAAAAAGAAAATTGCCTTTGCCGAATCGGAAACGACTTTTTCTGATCATTAAACCTTAAGGCAGGCTTCCCAATATTATATCTCATTGTGCAAATAACAATTTCAATTATAATGGTGTTTGTTCAGAAAGAGAAATGTAATAGGCTATTAGTTAATTTATTCCCTGGATGGTGGCATCTACTGTAAGCCCATTTGAATTGTTTAGTAGATGGAAATATAAATTACTTATTCAATGAAAATGTTGGCAGAAAAAAACTTGTTTCTTTTGTAATAGAATTAGGCTTCGCTCAAGTCAACGTAAGACAGATATAAGATAATCTTCAAGAAAGATGTCAGTTCTTTCGGTTGCTCAATTTAATATGAATTTTAATTTAATCTATAATCTATATTTTTGTTCAACCAATATTGGTATGAATCATTTATCATTCACATATATTATTATGTAAATGCTAAAACGTTAAAGTTAGCCATTCAGCTGACTTTTATACCCGTAATCAGTAAAAGTGTTCATTTTAAGAATTCTTGATAATAAATACAGTACCCACACAGCTAAAGGAGTAAAACAATCAATACGTCTTTATGAATAATTCAAAATGTTCTAAAAGGGATCAGTTCGCAAAGTTTCTCTGAAGAAAAACAAAATTTATACTGCGAATACAAAGTTTGCATATACAAAAGTACATAAAACACGATAAGGTGTAAATGAAGACGATGAACATGAGAAGATTAATACATTAAAAAAGATTATAAATGATTAAACGAACTTTACCTTAATTAATTCTGCTCTTAATTAAGTGAACGTAAATAAATTAGCAGGTAGTCTTAATGAAATGAATATTTGATTACTTTTAATCTTCATTTAAGATATAACAAAGACTCGTTATCCGCAATATGTCATGGGTAAACTATCTACGTATAATATAATCTTGTCTTGTGAATTTCTATACTCATGTCCGTAATTTATATGGTGTACCTAATAAAGAGTATTCTATTTTATTCTTTTATTATCGCTAAGATCAATGTTATGTGGTTATTATTTCTAACTACAAATCAAATTATAAAAATCTTCTATAAATTGGTACATCTCTTTGAGGTCGGATTTAAACCTCGCTCCGACTCTTTGGTTTTGCTCGGTAATCTATCGAGCTTGAACATTTCCCGATCTTTATAGATTTTATTTTTCAAGTTTCTGCTTAATTTAGTTTACTATTTTGTGGTTTATAGAAAATCTTGTTAGGTAAAATGTTTACTAGAATAATTCCTTTTAAGTTGATTCCCATTAAGCTGAATTCTTTCGCCTGATTCCCTATTCATCATCAGTCTATAACGTTCCCACTGCTGGGACACAGGCCTCCTCTCCATGAGCGGGATGGGCCGTGATCCACCACCCTATTACTTTGACCCTTATGATTCTTGCCTTTTTTTGACGTCGAGTGCCGAAAGTAGTGCATTGTCTGTTTATTAGAGAGATATTTTGTCAGGTTTCAAGTGTTCATTCTAAAGTAAGTCTCAGTCTCCAAGCAATCACAATTTTAAACCATCTCAAGTTTCTTCAAGCGTTTGCTCACCATTTCGAGAATGCTGATAAAGAGAATCTTCGCACGCCATCAAGGCACCTCGCAATCAAAACATTCCGGTCACGTGTACTACAAAGCGTCAACTTCAGACCATGAGCGGTCCCCTCAATTCGAACTGCTTAATGAAGTTACACCGGGATCGACGGAACGCCTTCGAAATATCTAACACGGAACTTGCATGGATTTGCGTCGACAATTGTTTTACTTAGAATATTCTCTTAGTTCTATGTTTTGGTTACGTAGCGTGGTTGATTTCGTGAATATTGCGTCAGAGAATAATTTGAGTATCTGTTATTTCACATGCTATGCATAATATTGTATCTATAGACGTCGAAATAACTAAAGCCAAATTGGCGTTTGTAAGTTTATTCGAACGAAAATACGAGACACGTTTCTGACATTACGTTGTCTGAAAAAAGAACGTGTTAG
This sequence comes from Apamea epomidion, assembly GCA_947507525.1. Lineage (NCBI taxonomy): Eukaryota > Metazoa > Arthropoda > Insecta > Lepidoptera > Noctuidae > Apamea > Apamea epomidion. Next base: position 5,261,865 of record OX382238.1, on the reverse strand, counting down.
CAGAAATTGCAAAAAAAAGTATAAGAAGTATGTACGCACATTCATAACATCATGCCTGTTATCCCCGAAGGGTTATGCAGAGGCCCGGAGGGTTAAGTTATTTAGTTCGTGTAGGGTATGTACGGGTGAACAAGAATCAAAAGTCAATGTTGAACTTACTGCACATATATAATGTCCGTACACAGCACGATATATATATATACATATAGACACAGGAGTATAGACAGTAGAAACACAATAAGTAGAACACGATCACAAATCCACAATAACAATATGAATCGAAATTACGCAATAAATTAGCACACGTGTAATATCTCAGCCATGACAGATAGCTGACGACTCGAGGGCGCTACAAGTGGCGTTTTTCTGTACTATGTGGTAGGGGTGAGCCCTACCAGCTATAAGTAGTATCTATTTCAAATGATTGGCTATTGACGAGCAATCACAGCAGCTCTTTGAATAGCATTAGCCCAACTAATTGCTGATCGATCCTTCCATAACATTATAGCGAACTTCCGTACAGAGAAAAAGAAACAATCCATTATTATTTTCGCCACAGGGTTTTTCCAGGCTTACGTATATAAATAATTTTAGAAGAAATGTGTTCTCAGCTGATCCAACGCCCATAATCTGAATGTAAGGAAAAAAGTTGAAAGAATCGTTAAAGCTTATTCTGATTTCTTTGTAAGCTCTGGTTCGGGAGTTTGTGTAAATGTCAGGACAAAGAAATGTATTCCATGAATTAATTTTTCCATTGTTTTCTTTAGACAGTGATGACGAATTTAGTAAGTATGTTTTTCAGTTAGAATTTTTGATAGATCCTACTAATATTATAAACGCTAAAGTTTGTATGGATGGATAGATGTTTGTTACTCTTTCACGCAAAAACTTCAGACCGAATTGAATGAAATTTGGTACACAGATACATAGTTCATAACCAGGATTAGCACATTGGATACTTTTTATCCCGATATTCCAACGGGACCAAACCTTATGCGGGGGAAACCGCGTTGCCCAGCTAGTACTAGATAATAATAAGGTCAGTAATATACAGGGCTTCTACAAAAACTTATTTTCAATTTTAATCCAACCTATTTCGATGTTAAGAACAAAAATATCGTAATATATTTTTATGCTATCCAAAATGTGCGAAGTTCCTTCCCGTATTCGCCATTTTTTCCCCCACTGTTTTTTATCGCTTTCCGCCTGTCGGACTAGAATCGTAAACTGCAAATGTTTTTGTAGCTGAACACCTTTTCTTAAATGTTTTTTCGATGGAAACGCTAGAAGAAGGAAATCTTCGTCAGCTGAATAAACCTCAACTTCTTTTGTTGTTCCAGTTTCTTGTAACTCAAGTACTGCTAATTTAGAAACTGTTTCTCTTTTGTTTATTGCTCTGTTCGCTTCGCCTAATTCAGCCTTTGTAGTAATGAAAACAATAGTAGTTGTTTCAAGTAGTTCTAATTTCATTTGATTATACAATGTAAGTAAGTACTACTGAGAAATTCTCCGAGATGAGGTGGTTTCTGAGTTACGGTTTCGTCTTGTATCAGAGTACTATGTTACGGATTGTTAGCTTGTCCAACAACTATGTATTACAAGTAACCCACTCGAAGGTTTTGCTTATATCTGTTGTTTATTTTGTAATTTTCCAAAATATTTTTTTTTATTTTTTATTGTTAATACTGGAATTTGTCATTAATGAAGTCGGGAAGTCATGGTCCGTTATCATCATCTGCCTAGCCTTTTCCCAACTATGTTGGAGTTGGCTTCCAGTCTAACCGGATACGATATCCCTTGGTAAGAGTCGTTGTCAGACTTTCAGGCCCGTAACGACTGGTCAAAGATTCACGAATGACAGTCGGGACAACGGCTTGGCGTACTTTTCGAAGCACGGAGGGGTCTTGGTATGTTAAGAATGTCACCCATCCATGGACCAATCGCTGCAAGCGTAGCTTAACCTGATCGATCGACCCATGCGAATGTTATTAGATCCACAGGCCCCACTTCTTTTTTTGTCCATCGTTTTAGTGTCCATTATCAAGAACTGAATTTATATATCTGGGTATACCTACATGGAAATGGCAATATGTTTTGACATGATTAATATTATCTACTACTCATCATAATGTTTTACTCAAGTTTATATCCAACCCAACACTTCTATGGAGCAATCAGTGCGATATGGAACTCGTAAATATAATAAAGTAAAAAGTTTTTTCGGTAGCAAACTTAGATGAGGGAATGGTGGTAACAAAATGTAATCAGGATCGACTTACAGACCTTCAAGGGTTGATAAGGTTTTATGGATACCTACCTACAGTTATAAAGTTTTTAGCCTCAATTATTGGGTAGGTAGTTTAAAAGTTTGATCAGTTTTTTGACGGGCCTTTTAATTTGATTTGAATCCGGGGTATATTTTTTTATTATTTTTTTGTTAACCCTGCTGTTGGTAAAATAACTTGCTGTTATCGCCAATTTATATCTACCTAGCCTTTTCCCAACTATGTTGGGGTGGGCTGCCAGACTAACCGGATGAACCTTTATTTTTTAAGACCTATTTGACCTCCACAACTCAGTCACTGAGTATCACGATACTCCTTGGTAGGACTGGTTGTCAGACTTTTTGACTTCTGACTACCCGTAACGACTGTCAAAGATCTATGAATGACAGAAGAGAACAACGGCTTAACGTGTTTTCCGAGACACGGAGGGGTAATGTATGGTCACCCATCCATGAAGCGACCGTGGCAACCAAAGTTGAACTTTCTATCGACCCATACTGTTGTAATTATTTAACATCGAGCCCCATGCCTGCCAGCATTGTACTAGTTATAGATTTGTTTTGTTTAAAAAATATGAAAATTTCACAAAAAGACTATATTGCTTACAATTTGCCTCAGTCAGAAAAAAACACGAATATAAAAAATAATTGCATCGTGTTATCCTAGCAAAATCTCTTCGGTGTAAAGATCCAAATCTTGCTAACTTTGTAACCATAAAATTAGTTTTATTGCCAAAAGGTATTTTGGTATAAGTCACGTGTGAAATACCAAGTGGGAACATATACTTCAATATCATAGTTCCTTCAGAAATGAACTATGAAATTGAAGTATTAAATGTGAATATGTGTGCCCTTTGGGAATGACAATCCAATATCCTTCGGTCCAGCGATCATGATATAAAAACAATCGTGTTCAATCCTCCATGAATAAAGTATAACTGCTTTACTTATCATTCTGCTTCGATGGTCTGAGAACTAAAGTGGTAAGATCGTATTTTCCACTGATTGAAGCCAAAATGTTGAAATATTGAAAGGTTACTTCCTATGAAATTTCATTAGTAAAACTGAACGCGTTCGAATATCTAAACCGCGTTCAAGAGCTGTCAGAGTCACTGTTCTGGTCTGAGTATAGGTAATGTAGATAAAAAGTTTGAATTATCAACTAACTCAAATTACTATCTCAAGAACATTGAACACTATAACCTAGTTCCACGAAATCCCTTGTTGTATTCTCGCAACTTACATCTCTACAAACAGTGCCAAAATTATCACTTCACCGTGAATAGCGATAATATATAGTACGTTGTATTATGAATTATGCATCCGCCCGAAGACGGCAAGCCTTATTAAACCACCAGTAACCCCGGGCTTACAACCCCGCTGTACCCTATAACGTTGAAATTTATTGGCTAATTTCCCTAGCACCAAAAATCGTAATTACACGTCCATAAAACGTGATAAAAACTGACAGATTTAGTAGTACTTTAATTAGACTGTGAGTTATTAGAGAAGGTGGCACGCAGAGATGGCCTTTACGACATTTTGATGCTGTCTAACTTAATGAGGCGTATTTATAGGTGTTTGTGAGGTAAGACAATACTTGCCGAGTTCGGTCCGTGGATTGGTGATCATTCATAACAGTATATCGAGACCCCTCAGTGCCTCGGTCCCGGTTGTCTGCCAACCAGTCCTACCAAGGGATACTGTGTTACACAGAAACTGGGTTGTGGAGGTCAGATAGGCAGTCGCTCCATTTAAAATACTGGCTGCATCCGGTTAGACTAGAAGCCGACAGCATAGAAAGGCTAGGCAGAATAAATACAAAGTAACAGATATGAAAAGATATTTACCAACTTATCAAGGAACTATCATATTCTCACCAATTTACACAAAATGTAAATAAAATTGTAAAATTGCTATACAATTTTTATTTACATGTTGTGTAAATTGATACGTGTAGTATACTTAGATATAACTCATAATCAGCCTATAATGTTTCCACTGCTGTGACCCAGGCCTCCTCTCTATGAGAGGGTGTGGGCCGTAATCCACCACGTGGGCCCAGTGCGGGTTGGTAGATGTCTTCGATTTTTTGCAATCTAGCATACTTTTTATAAATCATACGGAAAATCAAACACCAAAAAAGGTTACGTGTGTTGTTAGATCAGCACTAAAATAAAACCAACGTTGTTTTCAATCGACTTTATCCATCCACCTCCAACTGAACCAAACTCGAATGCAAATCCAGAAAACATTACGATGCAGATTTATAAACTTACATTCGACGAAAACAATGTGTTTCGAATTTCTTCAACCTTATTACCGAAAGACAAAGCGTAATTTGGGTTACCTCAACAAAGTTACTCTGCACTTTGAAAATACACAGGAGACTGACAATTAGATTGAAAATGGGACCTCAGGAACCGCAAAACAGAAGTTTGCTAGCGTTCAATGAAATCCGGATATACTTTTTATTTTTTGTTTTCTCTTCAATGCTGGAGCAATATCGGGGGTGAATTTAAATTTTTCAGTCGATGAACAAATCTTTATTGACACGACTAAGCTGATATCGCCCGAGGCAATGTTTGACGCAAAACTAGAACTTTACCGTTGTTGTATGAATCCAATACTCGTATTTTTAAAGAGAAGTGTTACGTTTATTTTTCTTGCGGATTCAGCTTTTCATCTAGTACTTTAATTTAGTGCAGTGTCTATCTCTGCGTTTATTTTTCTGATTAAAGCTATATTGATATTAGTATTGGTTTTTTTATCAGATGTAAGTAATTGATGATAATAGCAGAACTTTAACCTTTCTATTGTAATCAGGACCATAATTGAAAGCCTATTTAAATTACAAATAAACGGACCTTTAAGGAACAGAATGAGCTTTAATTAGATTAATTCAATTTTAATATCAATATCAAAGTTAGGCCCAAAATTGTATGTTCGCTGAGGCAAAGGGCCTCGAGGGCTTGTAATAAGCCCATCACTCGAGTTATACTTGCTTGTTTAATTTTGTACTTTAAGCTCATAGTTTTTAAGCCGAATTCTCTTTGTACATGATTTTTTAACCATCCAATTAGGCATTGATGAATGCGCATGCATTTAAACAAGTAACTACGAAACGTTTATTTATTGGAACTAATAAGTTTATATGATAATATTGTAATATTCTGTGATATACCGTTTTTAATTAATAAGTAAAGGGTACCTACCGCTATGAATATTAAAATGGACAACATTTTTAACAGAGAAGATTTAATATTCATATTTAAATGTTTAATGAATGAGTGTTATTAATTCGTCACAGTAAATTCATTGGATTAAAGTTATGTATAAGTATATTGTACATTTATCAAATTACGTCCACTGCTGGACATAGGCCGGGGAGGCCTATGTCCAGCAGTGGACGTCTTTCGGCTGAATGAATGAAAAAAAAAATGAAAAGGTACTGTTGATGTAATTTATGTTATTGCTAACTTTATAAGCGTAACTCATCGGAAAATGCCTAAGTTTATATTAGAATCGGATACATACCAACGTAAAATAATTAATCAAGACTTTAATATTCAATAATCTTTTAACACATTCTGGAATTAAATAACAATGTACAAAAGCAAAGGAATTTCAAAACAATTTCTTAAGCAGCACTTAATGAATATCTCTGTAAAGTTCTCAACTTACTGTTCACTATTTGATATCTATTAATTCATATTTCAGGTAAGATCCAGCGAGTTTCCAGAGAGTTCCTCTCAGACTATTCCAACTTCTGTGAGTCCGATTTTACTTTCATAATATTATTAAATTGCATGCATTCATATTCATATACAGTCCAAAGTACTTACTGTTATTACTCCACTTTAGCATATTACTTCGCGTTATTTGAAAATACTGCAGGCCATTGAAAAGTATACGTTTGAATATTTCATTCCATTTCAAATGTTTTCGCGTGTCACGTCAGCAGATGGAGTTTAGGTATTACGCTTCGAGAATATGTTTTTATTTAGAAACAATCTCACTGAAACCGATGCGGTCTTGTATTTGAAAGTTTTCGTGTTCAATATTCTAAAATTCTGCGAATATTTCTTCGTATATGTTCGACAGTTTTGTACAAAAACCTGTCCTTGTTCAAAGGTCATCTCTGTCATAGATTTGAATTTTATAGAAAGTAAAATTTCTGACTTATTTTTTTCAAAATCATTATTAATGACAGCGACTGCCTATATGACCTCCACAACCCAGTGGGTAATACGATACCCCTTGGTAAGACTGGTTGTCAAACTTTCGGGCTTCTGACGACCCGCAACGAGTGTCAAAGATCCACGAATGACAGCCGGGACCAACGGCTTCACGTGCTTCAGCAAAACCCGGTTAGACAGGAAGCTGACCCCAAAATAGTTGGGAAAACCGTAACTGCTGATCATTAAAGACTTTCTTCTTTTCGAGTGATGCTTCCTGGTCGGTGAGTACTTGTTGCATTTCCAAGTGCTATTTTTAGAAAAACTTTTAATTATTATTTTGTATGCTTATCCTACTAATGGCATCATAAAATAACTTCAGCATAATCTAAATACCAAATCCGAAACGGAATTTTCCCCTATACAAAACAAAATTAACCAACAAACTCGTTTCGGCTAACTTTATTAGTCCATTCTCTCACAAATATTAATGACCAAGTACGGAGTCAAAATGCATACATTTTCTCGGCCTCCACAGTACCATTACATACGCAGCGGGCAGTTAGCCAAAATAGATATAAAGTTAGTAATTGCTTAGAAAGCCGTTTACGGTAAATTTGCTCATAGAAATTATGGTTAGATATTATAAGTAAACAAATGTTATGTTATATATAGGGCAACATAATTGTTAGAGAAACTAGTTTAAGCCCGTGACTTTGTCTGCGTGAAATTTCTGGTTCCCCCGATCTGGCGATGCGACGGGGTGCGTCACATCGCATCGCCAGCCCGTGCTATTACTTACTTCGTTTTCGCTTAGCTTTCTGTCTTACTTTTTCTCCGGCTCCTTAGGGTCTTAGCGTAATGTTAAATATTCTGTAGCCTTCCTCAAAAATTGGGCTATTAAAGCAAAAATATATTTTTTATATCCGACAGGTAGTTCCAGAGATTAGCGCGTTCAAACAAACAAACTCTTCAGCTTTATTATTAGTATTAGTATATAGATGGCTTAGTCTATCGGCATGTTTCAGACGTGTATTAGAAAACTTGAAGTAGATATACTTCAAGTTACTCTAAGGTCTTTGTGTAAAGGCACTCGGGTTGTACTTACCACATAAATGCCAGCGTAATTTAACACTGTAGGAAAAAGTTGACACCATTTTATTTATACGAGTAAGCATCGATTCCTAATGTATTTACATTTTAGTAGGTACCATTGTTATCTACTTTAGTATCAGCACTATCAGTGTCAAAACTTTGTTGTAACTGCGAATAAAGTGGAGCTTTGTTAGTGAGTTTCCTATAGATTGGGTCCGCGGATGATATTACAGGATTAAAGGGAACGTCACTATTTATTGTTCAACAAGAAATGATTTAAATATCTCTTATAAGTAAGTATATAACCACGATAAACATACGCAATGTGGAGACAACATTACGACAGTAAATGAAAACACTGGTAATTCTAATGCATAGGAATATATTGAAAAAAAAACGTTGCCCGACACTAGGAATTACTCCTGTATCGTGGGTGCGTTTACAAACATTTAAACTCACATACACAAACAGCCAGATCCGGGACAACTACCCGTAGGTAATACAAATATTTGTTCCGTGTGGAAATTGAACCCGCGACATGCGTGTCGTGGGTTCGATCACTGTATCACAATATCACTCCGTGCACTGCGGTGCACGCAGTGATATTGTGATGATGATGGGCCGAGTGTGGATTTACCAACTTTTGACGAGCTTTAGTGACAAAATTATTGGATATACGTGAGTGGTTTTTTATGAGCAGACTAAGAACGTCATAAGATCATCATCACCATCTACCTAGCCTTTTCCCAACTAGTTGGGCAGCTGAATACCAGTATTTTACATGGAGTGACTGCCTATCTGACCTCCACAACCTAGATACCAGATACAACGATACCCCTTGGAAAGTCGGGTTCTCAAAAATTCGGGCTTCTGACGACCCGTAACGACTGCCAAAGATCCATGAATGACAGCCGGGACCAACGGCTTGACGTGCTTTCCGAGCACACGGAGGGGTCTTGGAATATAAAGATGGTCACCCATCCACCGACCAACCGCGGCAAGCGTAGCTTAACCTGATCAATTGACCCGTGCGGCTGTTACAACTTAGCCACAAGCCCCACATAAGAATGTCATTAGATATACAAAGTTAAATTTACTGTAGTATCGTCGTCTCCACCTATATACCTTGTATATCTCTGCCGCCAAGAAACGTTGCTGCATTTCGGTACTTGGGTACACTGTACAGGGATTAACACCATGCTTCAGAGTTTCAACATCCTCTGGAAAATACCGACGTCCACAAACTGCTTTAGCCTTTGCACCAGTTTAGCTACCTAATTGTTTGCCATCCATTATTAAACAAAAAACAAAAATAAGGAATCGATTACTGCTAACAAACACTTCGCACAATATAAATCAAACTGAAACCTAAACAGATTTTACCGTCAATAACAAAAGATCAGACTCCACGAGTCGAGTTTATTGTGTTTACAGTCTGCTGACCTAAAAATAATTTAGAGAAGGCAATTTTCAAGACAAATAATGATATTGAACTGAAATTGAGTTTTGTGAGTGGTGAAATATTACTTACAGTGAAATACGCGTGGTAGTTTCAAGAGCTGCTTTAAATTGAATATTCGTGCCTTATCTATGTTTAATCTTTGTTTAGTAACTAGCCAGAATCAGGCGTCTGGGGGTGTGAATAGGCTAATTGCCTATAATGTTCTCAATGCTGGGACACAGGCCCTATTCTCGGTGAGAGGGAGTGGGCCGTAATCTACCACGCAGACTCAGTGCTGTTTGGTATATATCACATGTCTTCAAATTTTATAATTTACACAAAGTAAAGCGTCTGTTTGAGTTCCAACCTATGATCTACAACTCGTAAGTAAGGAATAACTGTGTTTAAATTTGAACTATGTAAACTTTTTCATAGCTTAGTAGTAGGTAGGTACTAGTAGCATGAAATGACAGCAGCCCCAGTGCAGCACGACTAAAACTGTGGTTGGTTAAATATTCCCCTTCAGCAGAGTATATAGAGCCTGCAGAAAAGCTTCCAGCAGGCTACCAACTACCATGGCTCACATGGAAATCTCTTAACCGACTAAAAAGCCAGGTGTGTCGCTGCAGGTACAACTTAGTGAGATAGGGGAACTCCGATGAGCCACAGTGCGACAGTGGATCCACATCACAAACGATGCCTCACCTCTTGTAGTACCCTCTGTGCAAAAACACCTGCACTATGGAAGACCTTTGCTGTCAAAGTGGCCGAATTCTGGTCGAAGCTTATATATAATAATAAAACGAAATCATTGATACGACGAAGAAGAAGTCCCTTCAAGTTTATAATTATTAATTTTTAACTAACAATTTAAGACTTAATGTACATATTACATCTTACTAATCGATTATATTGTTAGCACTCTTCAGCTAATCACAATGATATTTTGCATGGTAGTACCAGTAACGTGAATGACATGTCATCCATGAGATATGAACATAGCACTCTTTACAATATTAGGTATACTTTGTAAATTCTTCAATCCAATAATCCAATATCTTCAATCAAATATCCAATAATGTTCAACAAATATACAGTCCGAAAATCCCTGAGAAGCTTTCAAAAGCAATATTGAATATGCAATTCTTGTATCATTCCACACCACTCGAGTAAACTGATACCAAGTAATCTACATTCTTTTTAAAGAATTCACAAACTTTATAGCAGAGATACGTATGAGCGTTGACTCTTCAGGCTTCGGCTAGATTGAGAAGAGTGCGCAGGTTTTGAGGCGGGCGAGAATATCAAACTTTGAATAAACCGCCGCTTTCAGAAACGAGGTGATCCGGCAGAGACCCAAAGTTGGCGATATAGCTAACAGATTATGAAAGCTAAGCCGAATAAGATGTTGAATAAGAAACCGCGGTTTATGTATATGCTGAAGTGACTATGGCGACTGCCAAGTGCAACAGGAATAAGCCAGATTCCACGTAATTTTCGAAGGTTCCTATCCGCTCATTGCAGCCATAGCCACAAGCCTATTAAGAATTCAGAATCTCAGATAATTACCAAATTTTGGATACACAATCTGACACAGTCATAACAAAGTTCAAATTTCATTGGAATCAAAATTATATTACAAAAAAATTACTTATCGTTTAAGTAGATAGTTGATTAAGAGGTAATCATCATCATTTCAGCCGAAAGACATCTACTGCTGGACATAGGCCTCCCCCAAGCACCTCCGCTTCGACCGGTTCTGTGCTTCTCGCATCCAATGGGTTCCTGCGGCCTTCACAAGGTCGCCAGGCCACTTTGTGGGCGGCCTTTCAACGCTACGTCTTCCGGTACGCGGTCGGCACTCCAGAACCTTTCGGCCCCATCGGCCATCTGTTCTGCGAGCAATATGCTCTGCCCACTGCCACTTAAGTTTGGTAATTCTTCGGGCTTTGTCTGTTACCTTGGTTCTCCTGCGGATCTCTTCATTTCAAAGTGGTAATACTTGTAAATGATCTATGATTGTGTATTCCAGTATATGTAGGCACTGACCGACCATATATGCACTTTACCCTATGAAATCACGTCTACCCTGTACTGCCCGCTACAACAACTCGCGATGCACTGTGGTCATCTTATCGCCCGCAGCCGCGACCGCTACCGCCTTCATCTCCGCTCTAGCACCCTGGACGAAGCCCAAAAAGATACAAGCCTGTGAAGAAGTATAAACTCTTCAGCGCTGTATAACCTTTGGACCACTTAAGTATATTGCTCTTATTAAATATTGATACGTTAAACGTAAGAGCTTTTAGGCATGTTGTATGAATGATGTGCGTTTACATATTTTAAGGACGTGTCTGTGATGTTAAGGAATTAATCTTGAATGAAAATGTGTTTAAAAAGATTAAAATCTCATCAGCTGAGTGTGTGGTGTTATAATATATGCGGTTTATTGAGTTGAATGTTAACGATATACGGAGAAACAAGGTGTGTAATGGTCTTCATGATAGTAAAATTGAAAGATGTATTGTTTGTTTGATAATAGATTTCGTTTTAACTTTTGAAAAATATTGTGACATACACGCCAGGAAGTATTTTGTAGGTCGTAGGTTCGAACCCGGACAGGCGCTTTACTTTGTGAAATTATGTCATCCCCCCTGCTCTCAAAGCAGTGTAAAAAAACATCGTGAGGAAATCGGCATGTCCTAGAACATGAGGACAATTCAAAGACATGTGACGTCAATCAACGAGGACTGGGCCCGCGTGGTGGATTACGACCCACTCCCTCTCACTGAGAGGAGGCCTGTGTACTAGCAGTGCGTACATTAAAGGCTGATCATACTTACACGTCATGATCCAAAATGTAGTGAGAGATTTTTTTGTCTGTACAACCATGTTAATTATTTCCTGAAACCAACTCCAACCGAAAAATATTTCATAACTCAATCCGAGATACAGAACCGTATTCAACCAAGCATAAAATATATAGCACAGGAGAACTCAGCCCTATAAATGTAAACCTTTCTTCAAATACGAAACCCAAACTTCAGCCCTTATTTAACTTTGTATTTCCTTACTCAAAACGTACGTGAGAATATTCTTTATTTCAAACATTCTTCTCCAATTCTCCAATCTCACGGGTGCGCTCCGAATTTTCGTTGTTCAAAATGTGCAAAGCAAACCGTTGGCGTTTTAAATTTGTTATCAGTACGTGATTGAACGCTTAGGCGAATTCCCGATAGATTTCTTGGGAGTTTGATTTTACACGTAGATGATCAAACGAGGTCACAAGAACGACGTTCATGAATACACTGAATATTACAGAAGGCCACCAACACATGGACGTAACGTGTCGCGATCTCAACCGCGTTCAAATTTCGGTCGCAATCGAGGCGTCCATTGAGTATATCGTAAAGCAAACACATAGCCATAGCTTTGTGCCTTTCATCAAGTGTTAGTAGAGCATATGTGTTCGACAACTATTTTCATAGATCATCGGAGGTTTACGGAGGTGATAATTAAGATGGTTAACAAATTTTCTTTGAACCCATTATAGTTGGTTCTTATAAATAATGTATTGGGGGACCGGATAGGGCACGCATATTCTAAGACTCTGCGCACATATGCAAATTACACCGACTTAAGAGCCTCGATGTTTTTAAATTCCTGACACGAACTAATAACAAAGTCAGTTCTTATAAACATTTGTGGTAACACGGTCTATGTATCTGAGAATGTTAATTTATTGTGAAACATTACTCCTAAGTCCCGGACTATCTTGGTTCTGTTAATGACAATTGCATTTAAAGTTACGTGAGTACAAAGACAACAGGATTTTTTTTACGTGTAACTAATTTTAATTAGTTTTCAGAACCTACCTATACTATTAAAGAAGCATACTATTTTTTAAACTATACCTAAATATCGTTGTTGAGACACTGGCGAACTTCATGGAATGGACATAGAGTTAATTTTGTTATAATTGTGTCAATCGTCGCTGTATTTGGAGTGCTAAAACTGAGATGAAAATAGTAGTTTAGTTCATAAATATCAAAGCTAGATTAATAAAATGAAATACCCAAGAATAGAAAGGGATCAGACTGATATCTTTATGCTTTTGTGCCGTTCAAAGAAAACGTTTTACTTTTCTTCGGAATTAGAAATAGTAAGAGCTACAAAACAGTCATATGCAAGTATTAGGATTCTATACAAGAATCCGATGTTTAATTCCACCCACGAACCACATACATATGCCTATTATTCCCTTTAGCAACAGAATCAGACGGTCAGTCTATTCAAGAGCACTCGGCCCGAATATCCGATTTGATGGGCTTTATGCTAGCCCGCCCTCACCAATTATGCGTCCATATACCCTGCCGTGAAGCTTATAGAATCCAACGTCTGGGCCGTACCCCTTGGGTAGATGTGACTACGCAATATAGGTTCCAAAGAGTTTGGTGATCTTGGTATTGTGAGAGAAAGAATAGGGCTTGATTACGGTCTGTTAACGTATAGGTAGATCCTGCATGACGTATAATGTTGTTGTCTTAATTACTATTATTTACATGGTGACGACATTTGTTACGGTTACGTTAAGGTCGTCAGGGTAGCCCGCGAAATTCAAATTTGCTTACGTTTTTTGCAATTTGCAGGCCAGTGGCAGGTTGTATGTTGAACAAATATTATTCGCGACCGTAACAAAGTATGTATTTACAGAATAATAATTATTAAAATTATCAATACAATCTTCCTATTTCATATAACCCTATTGAATGACTATTTCATACAATATCAATCAATAGGGTTATAGGAACTGCGACTGACCTGGAAATTGCAAAAAAACCGTAAAAAACAAAATATTTTTGTGGGCTACCCTATCGCTTTACCCTTAAGGTACCATTTTATAAAGTCGTACAGGGAATTGCTGATTTAATTTTCGAGTTTGTGTAGTCAGTCCATACTCTGCTACGTGTAGCGGTGACGATCACTGCAGTGTCAAGTTAAAAAGCGCAGTCACTTGTTTGCGTGTGGTAGTCACGGTTCGGCAGGTAAAACCACGGTTTACTAGAAGAGCGGTGGCCGCCCCACGCCGTCACATAACGGCCACAGTGAAGGCTGTCATGAAAATAATGGCAGCGGGGTTTGAATTTACGGTGTCAAAAAATACTCTCTAAGAAAACACACTAACTTACTTTCAGAAATAACATTTCATTCGATGGTTAATTGCGGACGCTATGTGGCGGCCACCGCAGTCTTAGGAAACCAAAGTTTACTCCAGCCCCGTGAATGCTACGGGATGTGAATACACAGAAATTGTATGAACAATATTGTCCGCAACACATGTCAACCACTAGGCGCCCGACTGTGACAGCGACTAGTCGCCATCCGTGCGGCCGCTCTTAAATAAAATAATAGTGAGGTTCTTATTTTCCACGGATGAACTTATAATGAGTTTGGAAGTAAACAAATTCAACTGTATAATGTAATTCTCAAAAATGCAACTTGGCAAAATAATGTAATAGTAATGATAAATGATTTTATTTTTGTAAGTAGGTTTGTACAAACACTTTTACACGTCAATCATATTTTAAAACTAGATGAGCTCGGCGTTTCCTATCTGACTAGTCTGAGAACAAAGGCCGAAACAAACTCTTTTAAAGTCCAGACATAATCTTGGTCAGATCATATGAAGACCATGTAGATTGATGTCTGAGATGGTGTTTTTGAAGAAAGAACCAAACAGTTTGAGAGGACCTGTCCAGTCAGTGCACGCATTTGTCAGAAATCGTGCAGCTCAACACAACACTTAAAGAGCTCGACGATTCGACGAACAATACCAAGGACATTTGGGTAGGCCACATTAATTACTTAGACCATGGCAAAAACTAACAGAACAGAGAGAAAAATAAAAAATAAAATGACCCACATAGTCTTCACATTCACAATAATTAAAATAATCGAATACTTTACAAAGTAAGCAAATGTCATAGTAGTGAGCTAAAGCTGCAAATAAATACAAAATTATTTCGAGGAAAACTGTTTGCTTTTTCTTGAGTTCCGTAACACATAATAGAATTTATGATAGAAAGTAAGCAAAGGTTTTTGGAACATTTAATTGGTTACATTAAGAGGCATTTGCCTCGTTCCTCCTACCGTTGAAAACTTCAAAGAATACAAAAGGTGGTTCGTTAACTTTTAGATTTTATTCCGTTGAGGATGGAGGCAGGAATTGCGTTTTTAATAGCTCTTGTTTTGCTTGGATTTTTAAATAAAACAAATTGAAATTCTGTTTTGTTTTAATGTCTTTCAAAGTTTTTTTTTGGAAATTTTGTTACTGAGCATTTATAAATGTTATAACTAGCTTCTGCACGCGACTTCACGTAAAATTTCTTGTTCCCGCAACCCACCCCATCGCATCGCATCGCATCGCATCGCCTGCCCGCGCTATTACTTCATTTTCGCTTAGCTTTCTTAGTTACTTTTACTGCTCGGCTTCTAAGGGTCTAAGCGTCAAGATATGGGATAGAAATTCAAGAAGAATTTTTCAAATCCGACTGGTAGTTCCAGAGATTAGCGCGTTCAAACAAGCAAACTCTTCAGCTTTATTATAAGTATAGATTAAAGTCGCTTATCATGTCTGTTTGTGTGACCGCGAAGTTTTTTTTAACTATGAAACGGATTTTGATGCGGTTTTCTTAATATATTAATGTTAAACTTATATTTAATAAAGAAATCTCGATGTTTTGTATTGAAAGTTTGTATGGATGGATGGATGGATGTTTGTTACTCTTTCACGCAAAAACTACTGAACGGATTTGGATAAAATTTGGCACACAAATAGTTTATAACCAGGGTTAACACATAGGATACCTTTTATCTCGATATTCCCACGAGATCGAAACTTCAGCGGGTGAAACAGCGGGGCGCAGCTAGTATTCTATAAAACACAACAACGAAAAGAGATTTAACGGAAGCTAGTAGGTAACAAAATGTTGTACGCAATATTGTTAACTTTGATAGAGGATAGTTTAACTCAGCTTGTCATTTAATTTTTAACAAAAAATTTAATACTAAATTGTAATTTCGTACTACCTACATAATATTTGTACGCCGTTAACAGCAAAACATATGGCCTAAAAAGGCCACTTTGGCAGAATCATAATAGGATAACAATATATGAATCATATTAAAAATCGTAAAATGGTCACAAACTGACAATTCATAATATGATCTGTGTGCAATTCATATCACAATTAAATAACATTTAAACTGTAGAAATAAAATATAAAAAACCAATTTGATTAATAAAAAGTGTAATGAAAATTTACCGATAAAATTACGGTTTTTATTTTTTTCATGCGGCAATGTTCACACCAAATATGAAATGAAAAATTTAGAGGAATTGCTAATGATCTGCTGGGAATTCAGGAAATTAATAGCTTTTAGAGGTCTTGCTTAAAGTGGTCTTTTTAGGCCCTCTGTACCTATTTCAAACACCTATGTTTAATAAATAAAAAACTTTGACTTTAAAACCCACCCAAAACATTTGTATTAATAATTCTTATTATTATAAGCCTATGTTGTTCTATGTAGGGCAAATGCCTCCGTTCCCTCTTTCCACTTTGGCCGGTCTATTGTGATTGTGGATCAATCCTTTAAGAATCTCTTTCCGGGCCTGCCGAGTAGTCATTAAAAAAAAATATTCATCGAATTTTTTGCATATCAAAATATTAAAAAAATAAACATAATAGCCAAAAAATCGTACTTCAATAGAAATCGTGCAAAACAATGAATAATAATTGAAAAGGGACCAAAAAATACTAATACTCAGGGGCGAAATTTAATTGAAATGCGTAGAGACATTGGGTTGCATAAGGGACCCCTCCTTTACTTTCATTAAAACCATTTGTTGCTCCCACAATCTCCCTTCTGATGGCTTCTGTGTTTTGATTTTGTTACGTGTATACTGTCTTTGTAGTATAGTCATCAAACGTTTTTGCTTTCTTTTGGAACAATTTGATTATAGACCCCGCAGAACCCATTTCTGTAATACAATAGCTGCTGAAGTTTAAATTTTACTTTTATGAATTAGTCATGATTCGGTTGATGCATCTTCTTTGATGTTGTCAGCAATTTCCCTGTTATGGTTAATTATTATTGGCACTGACTATCAAATGCTCCCAAATTGCGATGTCTATTTGATTTTAAATTTTATCTAACTTCTTCTATGACATAATTTTTCTATTATTTGACATTATATACAGATAATTCTAATTTAAACTCTTTATTAGTAATTGTAATGGCAATCTTGTCACTTGGTTTTTATATTTTATTAAATTATCCTTTTGATAGATTCTTTTATACTTTATTAATGTGAGCACTTTGTAGGTCTTGTAGACTTTAGATCTGTACACCATTTTTTATTTTATTAAATACCTGGTGCTTGTTGACAGGCCTCCACTGTCCTCCCATACCTACTGTAATTTGAAAACATCGTAAAAGCCAATTATTTTTAAAAGAGTAACCGTGGTGTTTCTTGCCGGCTCTTCTCGATAGGAAACGACCAATTGGAACCGTGCACCTAGCTTCTGACGTTTTATAAGTGCCCTTGTATGTAGGTTTATGTGAAATAAAATATTTTTATTTGTTTGATTTAGTTCGGCAGTAAAAACTGAACGGTAAACTAAATAAAAATGAGTCGTAACAAATATTTAAAAGGGTACGTAATTTCGAAAATAATTAAGCAGTTAAATGACTGAACAGGCAGTAACGTGTAGGCAGTTAACAAATCGGAACTAGTCAGTAAGAAATCTAACCTAGAAGTAGTGCGGTTGGTCACCGTTCTAACCTTTTTTTTTTTTTTTTGTCGCTGTGAAATGCTTTATGCCACCCCGTCTCGCGGGGGGACGAGACGGGGTATGTGGGACTCTCTGTCGGAATGTCAATATACCCACTAAAACTCAGCGGTGTTCCCACATCGCCGTGATGGGAGGGCCATGGGAAACCGACATAGCCTTTACTTCCACAGCCCTCCCGGCGCATGCCCACCTAGCTGTTATGGCGGGCCCCGCATGCCCCCCAGGTTGGCGGGCTGCGGGAATGGCCGGGAACACCTGGCCATTCCCGTCCCGCACAGGTGGAGGCCTGTGCGATACAGGCAACGGTGCCCCCGCACCCGTTGCCTGCTGGCCTCCACGCCCGCCTAGCTGCCGGGCCCCGCATGACCCCGCGTGGGGGGGGCTACGGCCGCAGAGGATACGGAGAGCGGCAACGTCACACGGACACTCCTCTTCCCCTGCGGCCCCACCGCGTCCGCCATCTAACGGAGGCGGCCCCGTCAAGGCCGCGGAAGGTAGGGAGAGCGGCAACGTAACACCGACACTCCGATCCCGCCGCGGCCTCCAATCCTTAGCCGCGATGTCTCTCACACGGGGGACATCACGGCCCGCCTCAGGTAGGTTGCGATGTCGCCCAAGCGGCACCGCAACCTACCCGCCGGCCGCTCGTCGTCGGCTTAGCCGCAAAGCCTTGACGAGCGGCCCCCGCTCGGGTTCCTCTTAGCTTCACCGAGGTTCTGCTAGCCACGGCTACTGAGCCCCCCGCCCCCTCGTCAATGCGGGAACCGACCGGGGGGGTGCGGGAACCCACCGGGCGGGTCACCGTTCTAAGCTAACCTAACCCATTTGGTCGGGGTGCCCTGGCTTAGTTACTGCGACCAATTCCGCTCCTCGTGGTAGGCCACAGTTCCAACTTAACCTGCCGAACTATTTATCTAACTGCCCATTCCAATATTTTTACTGGCCATATTTATGTATATACTTATACTTTATTGTACAAAAGAAAATACATAACAAAAAAAAAAAACGTTTATAACAACAAAACATACAATAGGCGGCCTTATCGCTTTCTGCGATCTCTTCCAGGCAACCTTGGAATGGACAGTGATTGCGTGGATATAAAAAAATGGAGTTGTCATTGGCCATACATTGATTACATTACTTAATTATTTTTATACTGACTGTAGGATGAAATAACCGACAAATTTTATTTTCATTACTGTTCATGTTTCACTGTGACACTAATTTACCAACGTCGAAAAATTTTATTACTTACTCATTGTTCATCTCATCATAATAACCTCCTTGATAACAGTTGTAATATTATTTTGTCATGTTTTTTACTGTTTTGTGTTCTGTTGTCTGCATTCCAGAACCATTTTGTGTCTGTTCACTTGTAACGTTTTTAAAACAATAATCTTTTTCACAAAACCCTCCCACAATACCCAGCTTAGAACATACATACATTATGTATGTGTGTAATCCGAAATGATCATTCGTCAACCCCGCCATCCTGTTGCTATTGATTCATAGCCTCAACAAAAAACATGAAATCCCAAATTCCATCAAAAAATTTCATCCTTTTTTAACCGCGAGTCAATATTCCGTTGGAGCAACCAAAAGCTTTGTTCACGAATTCACTGGTCGTATCGGTATGCGTATAATGTACTAGTGACATCCTGCGGGACTGTCGATAAATATGTATGTATTGGAATAGACATCCCGCCACCTGGGGTTGCCATAATTGCGTTTCTGTCCTAAATTATACATATTTATTTTTGATTGAATCCGTTTGTTTTATTTGAATAAGATACATGACAAGTCAAATGTTGATTCCGTTTTCGCATGGGTGAAGTAAATATGATTTAAAGTTGAGTGACAAAATTTTGGGATATTTGTTTTTGTGTCAAAGGAATTTAACTTTATAATAAAAAATAATAAAAAACTTTATAAAAATTTTGTAACTTTCATTGTTATTTTCGTCGGACGCTAGATAAACGACGTCACTGTGAAAATAAATCTGCGATCGTATGATACTAATTTGTGAGCTTATATCTAGCAGCACCTGGGACTTTGTTATTGGGCAACGACTAGGTATCTACATCATGTTTTAGTAGTCTTTAGTTTGTGCAAATCATAAAGCATTCGTTTTTAGCAAAAACAATACATTTCAATCCATTTTATTTATTTCTTCAAACTTTCCAACAGTTAATGGAGATTAAAAACGAATTAAATTAATGGAGGTCATTGACGTGAAAGTTTAAACTGAAATAATTCCAGCTTCGTATAAATCAGAAAACGTTTGTTATTAAAAAGTAAAAGATATTTCTGATGTCTGATTTTCATCTGCAAAGTTGAATTTCTACTTAGTAAATGGATGTTTTTCTAAAAATACAAAATGTCAAAGCCCGGATAAGCCTAAAGGGGCTGGGACTAAAGTTAAATAAAAGAGAAAATGTCTTAGCTTTGTGATGGAGGTATATTGATAAATTCGTGAGGGATCTGATTCAACTGTTGGGATCCATATTTTGGTTCTAGTATTACTTTACTTAGTTTTATTCGGACCAAAATCTTGTATTAAATAAAGTTGTTATTCTTTTTTGCGTTTAGTTCTTTCTTAGAAATTTTCATATCTTTTCTTCTATATATATACTTACTTGTTATCGTCCATTGTGTTTGGTCTATAAAATCGTTAAAACAAAGGTACTCGTATGTTTAAATTTTTTTTGTAAAATGTGCCTCGTTGTTTAAATTTTTTGGTTTCCTTTTTGTTTGAGATTCTTTAAGTGCTTCGTAATTTTAACACATGCCAATGACATATTACCACTTAAACATTTAAGGGGTTTGAAGATTTTTTATATCGAGCCTGGCACACCCACTGTCCCGCCATTTTAAAAATGGCAGCCACGCATGAGACTTTAAATCGATAGCTGCATCAATGCAAACAGAAAACATAATAAAAAAAAAACTCCGTAAAGTCTCACGTTTCCGAGATATTAACGTTCAAAGTTGATCACGTGACTCAATCATCAACTTTGAATGTTCATATCTCGGAAACGTGACACTAAGGAGTTTGGTCTTTTTCAAAATGGCGCGACAGTAGGTATGCCACGGATTTTCAAAGCCCTTTACATGACGCAACTCACGCTTGTAATCCCCGAAGGGTAAGGCAGTAGTAACTTCTATAGGTTACTACTGCCTTACTGCCTTACTATTACAGTCACATGCACTAATATGGTAATACTTGCAAACTTTAAATATCGATTTTAGCGTGATATACGAAAACAACAATGAAATACGGCACATTGCAAAAACCTATGAGTTCGAAAATACTATGTTAGTAACAAAACAAAATTTCGTTAAAAAATAAATAAGAAAATCGCTTTTGAATAGGTCAAGTGTATACATATTCATGCTCGTGACTGTACACACATATTTCATCAGTTATGTTTAAGTCCAATGTAATAGGGGCGAGCCTATTCCCATAAACCAGGCACAAATTTAGACACCGGGTTGGTACTGAGAAATTTCTGTCAGATAACCCAAAAACACTTTTCCCGACTTAGGAATCGAACCCAGGACCTCATTCTTAGCAGTAGCATTTGCTAAGGAATTCATTATTTAATTTCTTACTATTATTCAATGAGGAGATTTTGCTTCCTAATAGGCTAGTTTTCAAAAAAAATCTAACTAGTCAGTCAGTTAGATTATCAAAAAATATTGGACCCCTATTTTGTCAATTATGTATATAAAAAATTATGGAGATATCGCCCGTTAAAGTTCCGCGTGACGTCACGCCTTGCTACACTTTTTAGCATGGCATGACGTCACGACCCCCCAATCCCAAATTTTAACGCGCTTTTTTCGTTGTCATTTTTGGTTTGATTGACAAAAGAAAAAATACGTGTTCATTATTTTTCGATAATCTAACTGAAGGACTAAATATAATAATTATTTTTTTACCCAGGAAACTACCCTAGTTCAACACAATGCCAACCAGCACCCTACTTGCGTTACTCACTATTAATCAC
Source organism: Apamea epomidion (assembly GCA_947507525.1). Classification (NCBI taxonomy): domain Eukaryota; kingdom Metazoa; phylum Arthropoda; class Insecta; order Lepidoptera; family Noctuidae; genus Apamea; species Apamea epomidion. The sequence continues at coordinate 5,240,002 of OX382238.1, read as the reverse complement.
AATTTGAATCATTTCGAAGGATATTGCTAATCCATTGCTTCATATTATGTTCGAAAAATGTATCTGTTCAACCAAAATAACGCAATGAATGTTGTTGAACTGTCAAAATGAAAGCCATTGCTACTGTCAGCGCAATTCCCTACAGATGCTAACACTTCATACTATAATTCCACCACTTAAATGTTTAATTACTAACGTAATTATTTATTCATGAATTTATTACCCGTCTACAAAATTAATTTCCATTGTGAAACATAATTGTACGGGTATTGTAATCAGGGATGTAAAGCTTGTGCTTACGTGAGCTTATTATTTTAATATGAGATATAAGGCTTTTATCTCTACTGATTTAATTTGTCGGTGAATTGTTACTGCGCGTGTGTTATGATCCGGAATTATTGTCTCTCCATTCACTGGTGTGTTGTGAGTTAATGGGATTTATTTTTAGAATGCAGTAGTAATTTGTAATTTCTGATATGTTTTGGGAACACTGTTATTCACACCGATTTGTATACAGGTTATCAAGCGGTGGGGGTACGGGGGGGTGTGGTATCATGAGTCTAGACCGCGTTGAAAAATTCGTCGGTTATAATAAAAAAAAAACAGTTGTTTCATACAGAAGTGGTCGTAACCTATATCGTAACTTTTGTCCATTTGTCAGAAGTACGCGGAGGCGCATGGGTTACAATATAACTCCAAAAAGAGTGAAATTTTAATATTTAAGTCAGGCAAACAACAGCCTACCCAGGTGCCTCCTGTATTTCTCAATGGAATAGCCTTAAAGCAGGTTCAAACTTTTAAATATCTGGGTTACATCGTGACAGGTGACCTCAGGGACGATGAAGAGATTGAGCGGGAGCGCAGGGCTATGGCGGTGAGAGCCAATATGCTCACACGCAGGTACGCACGATGCACGAGAGAAGTGAAAGTTACGCTATTCAAAGCGTATTGCCAGTCCTTCTACTCAAGCGGTCTGTGGGTGAGATATACGCAGCGAGCCTACAGAGCCCTGCCCACTCAGTACAATAATGCGTTCAGAATGTTGTTGGGTCTGCCGTGGCGGTGCAGCGCGTCTGGGATGTTTGCTGAAGCGCGCACTGATGGTTTCCATGCCATCATGCGCAAAAAAGCAGCTTCCCTGCTAGCCCGTATACGGGGTAGCAACAACGGCATTCTGAACGCAATAGCAGTACGCTTTGACTGTCCCATTCAGAATCAGTGGGTCATGTCGTGTGTAGGTGTGGCGAGTCATGGCAAATTATAAAAGTTTATGTAATGTGTACTAGGTTAAGGTTTCTATGGGTCTATGCCACCTGAAATAAAGTTATTATTATTATTATATGGTCAAAATGTATGGAACAATAGACTTTTTTATCAATAACCGACGAATGGGAGGTCTAGAACCATGTGCTGAATTCATGGTAACAGTTTGCGCGTCAATGTCCCTGCCACCCTGTATACTTCTAAGTTTAGACGGAGTTATAATTAGAATGAAACATCTCAGAAATATTATAAAGTATAATTACCTACATGCTAGGTTTTATCTCAGAAATAAATGTGAACAAGACGCTCACAACCACTCAGCTGACACTAACTTTACACCCTGTTTAATAAGCAGTAATTCTATTATTAAGCTAATTCCTAGTGTAGGGCAATGTTTTTAAAAAAAAAAGAAAGAAAAAAAACTACTCATTCAACAATCATTTAAAGATTTCTAGTGTCTAGTCGATATATCCAACAAATCAAATTGGTAATCTCTTCGTATACTTACTGAAATCCACTCAAACCACAACATTTATTTCTCTCTCACCAATATCCGATAGCAAAATTCGCAAACACGAAACCTTTCATCATAACTAGTCCGTCTATACGCCAGTAATAGGAACAGTCGGGCTCCCAATAACTACACTCTCTCGTTCTCCGAACGGATGCGGAATAAGCAGAAATTCTGTCCAATTTCCCGGTCTGTCATATTTATTGGCCCTACGACCCGTTCGACGGAAACGCTGAGTGTATGTCCGATCGTAAACCAGTGCAGAATTAACGAACTTACTGTCCACCGAATTGCAGGACGTGAGTCTACTTGATGTTTGATTAAGTTTGAGGTTTATTTGATGGACATTGTATTTTCATTGTCACAATTTAGAAATTGAATGTGCACGAGAACACTCTATGATCACGTGCACATTCCATTTCTAAATTCGTAATAACCGAGGTAGGTATTCGTAATAAATATTTTAGAGACAAAGTACGCCTAAAATCAAACTTTGAGATAAACCTTTAGGCTTAGTTATAATTAAAATGAAACATCTCAGAAATAAGGTACAATATAACCAACGTAGTATCTCAGAAATAAATGTGAACAAGATGCTCAACACCACTCAGCTGACAACATTCTCAGAATCAGCAACCAAGTATTAATTATAGCAAACAAGCGGTGTGAAGACAGTCATTAACAACAATAACAGAAGCATTTCCTGTTAACAAAACAGCGTCTTTGTTCTTTGGAGGAAACAAAGGACTCGATTAAAAGTCACCAACTAAACAGAGTTATTAAGATAAGAGGAAGTGCTGTTAAAAATAGCTCCCGTAACATAGCAGCGGGCACCAACTGGGCCTTTGTGGGTCGAGCAAACTTGAACTATGGTCTAAGTTGCAGACTTATAACAGAAACTTATTATTTTATAGTTGCCCCACACTAGGAATTTCGCCTGTATCGTTGGTGCGTTTACCAACATTAAAACTCACATACACAAACAGCCAGACCCGGAACAACTACTTGTAGGTCATACAAATATTTGTTCCGTGCGGGAATCGAACCCGCGACACGCAGCGCAGCAGTCAATCGCTTAACCACTGCGCCAACCGAGTCGACTTACAAACGACAAGAGGTAGATATTTTGTAGACCTCAAGGATATGTGAGAAGTTTTTTATGGTAACATGTGTGAGACATAGTTGTCTGTTGTTCGTATTCGGAGGAATAAAGCAAAATATACGACCATGCGAGCAGTGGTTGCCCAATGGGAACGGCCCTGACTTACAAGGTACTGTAGGTCGTGGGTTTGAACGAAGGCACTTTACTTTGTGCAATTTATTTAATTACCACTGCTCTCAAAACGTTGAAGGAAAACATCGTGAGGAAACCGGCATGTCCTTGAACCAAAAATTGGAATACATGAAGGAGTGGGCTATTATATAATCCACCACGCGGGCCGAGTGCGTGTTGGTAGATGTCATACCAACCCGCACTGGGCCCGCGTGGTGGATTATATAACAACCCACTCCCTCTCGAAGAAAGGAGGCCTGTGTCCCAGCAGTGGGAATATTACAGGCTGATTATATAACAATACGGGTGGATTTTGAGGTTCAACAATTTTGTATGCTCCTTTTATTTGGTTCTGTATTTATCAATCTCTCTTTGCTGAATTCGTTAAGTCATTCTGTCTACGTCACTCAACGTTATCCGTCGTGAATTGACTGCTAGCCTTGCTTTGCTCTATTTTGCATATCGACAGAGCTAGCTACGTTGGTAACTGTCAATGTTTGTAAGACTGGTTTTCCAGTAACATCTAACATGTCCTAGTGAATTTGGGACGCTAGAAGCTTTATTTTAAATTCTGAATTCCAAAAGACAATCTTTATAGCCAACGATATAAAGTTTGAATTTATTGCAAAACCCGCATCTCCCATCATAGTATCTTCAACCGTTAAAAGCGGTAATAAATTTAAATTTATAACCACTTCTATTGAAACACGTTATCTCTTGTGTATTACGTCATGCTGTACTGAGGAGTTGCCTGCAGCTATTGGCAATTATAGCAGCCTATCGCACTTCAAAGAGATGGGAAGACGGTGAAACGTGAAGCTTTTTACACGTTGGAGGCATTATCACGATAAAGAGATGCTGATGATGGTCCTTTCCAGGACAACGAATACAAAGAGATGATATAAATGTTATAGAAAATTATAAGAAATTCAATTTTATTTGTTTGTAGAACGTGATAATGGTTTCAAAGAAATACCTGGGTGGGTATATAAGGATTCATTTGATGTTTTGTGATATTGTACAAATTGATTAATTATTTAATTTAATTGATGCTACTGATTTATTTGTTAAGGAGATTAAAATTTATATAAAGATTTTTGAACTAAGGTAATTACGAAGTGTTGAAATGAACATAAGAACCCTTTGAACCCTTTTAAGAAACATGTTAATAAATAAATAATCGATTTGTATAGATTTCATAAGTTAAGTTCCATTTATTAAGTTCTGTCTATTGAACTGGAAATATTAGAAAGTCAGACATTCTATATAATAGATAAAAAAAAAAAAAAAAAATGGATAGAATTATTAGGAATTATAAATCAAACAACAAAATATCCTTTTTGCCTTTTATTAATTACTAGCTGCGCCCCGCGCATATGTTTCGATTCTGCTAGAATATTGGGATAAAAAGTATCCTATATGTTAATTCTGGTTATAAACTATCTGTGTGCCAAATTTCATCCAAATCCGTTCAGTAGTTTTGGCATGAAGATGTAACAAACATACAAACACACACACACACTCACAAACTTTCGCCTTTATAATATTAGTGTGATTGTATAAAATTTGCAAGAGAAGACTTAAAAATTACTAGAATTATTCAGCGATGAATTTTGATAACTTTAATATTTTGGACGTAAAAATTTTTTGGTAACTTTCTTTGGGTACAAAAACGAATATTCTCTGACATGCTTTGCAATATAAATACATGTTTAAAGAACCAGCATTTGCTTATGAAATATTAAGAAACTATCGGTGAAAAGAAAGTCAGACGTAGGGCGCAGACAGGCACCTCTACTGATGTCAGTGTAATGCATTGATACGTACTCGTACTGTATTTGAAAAAGATTACGTTACAGAATTTCGCGAGAATTTTGAGGCTCTTGTTACATGTAAATAACTAAGTTCGTTTATAGTTAGATTGTTCGTAGATGTGTTTTTGAAAGATGTCATTGTTGGTGATTTTCATGTCAGTTATCGTGAGTTATTTCATTTTCAAAACTATAACTTTATCTTTAGTATTACTTTCTGTATTCATATGTACTCGTATATGAGAAGCTTGTGGCTAAGTAATAACAGCCACACGGGTCGATCGAGATAGCCGCAGGTTAAGCTACGCTTGCCGCGGTTGGTCCGTGGATGGGTGATCATCTTCACATACCAATAGCCCTCCGTGCCTCGGAAAGCACGTTAAGTGATCCTGGCTGTCATTCGTGGATCTTTGACAGTCGTTACGGGTTGTCAGAAGCCGGAAAGTCTGAGAACCACTCTTACCAAGGGGTATCGTATTACCCAATAACTGGGTTGTAGAGGTCAAATAGGCAGTCGCTCCATGTAAAATACTGGTATTCAGCTGCATCCGGTTAGACTGGAAACTGACCCCAACATAGTTGGGAAAAGGCTAGGCAGATGATGATTCATATGTATAGGTACTACTGTATTCATAACTACAATTGAAAAATCCTCTTTACTGTACGGAGTTGTCTCAAGGGATTATTATAAGCGCCTGCCGATTGTCAAGCATAAATCTTTTTCGTCTGAATAAAGATTTATTTTTTTGATCTTTTTGCATCATTGGTAATGTTTGTTACTGTCATTTTTGTAACTCGGTCTGGCAGCTGAAGTTTCAGTGTCGGTGGCTCTCAACTTTAATAAATCTGTTATTTGAGATAAAGTCTTATATCAAAAGCAACCAACTACATTGTGAGGTAGCTGGCTTTTCTCGAAGTTGTTATAGATGAGAAGTATAGATATGTAGAAAAAATAAATATGAAGATCCTCTCTGTTCAGTTTTGTATCTTAATATTGGCAAAAATCGGTAACAATTTGGCCCAGTTCTGTTAATGCGTATTTAAAGACAAAAATAGCAAGGCCTACATGGCCAGAGATCGCACAAGACAGGGAGGTTTAGAAGGAAATAGGGGAGGCCTCTGCTGAGCAGTGGGACACAAGGCTAAAAAAATAAATAAACAATCTATACAAGGTGTCGTTTGGCATCCTCGTCAAATTCAAGGAGGTAACTATGCTACTGATTCTCGACACGAATCAATAATAAAATAAGTAGGTATTTTTTTTTCTGATTTTGTGAAATCGGCATGTGTGGGACACGCATTTTAAAACGCGGGCTGACTGAGACCGCTCTGTAACTGCCCTTTTACACACACTTTAAAACGCGACCGCTTATACGATACCATAACGCGATTCTGTTCTTTGAAAGTGGTGTATTCTGAAATACTGTCAAACTTAAATAACAAAAATAAAAAGTATGAATTCATTATTTACCAGGGATCGGAATTTGATTTGACTATTTATGTATTTCATAACAGCCTCCTGAAATTTGACGAGGATGCAAAACAACAGCTTGTATGCACAATCTATATATTTATTTAAATTAGTATAATATGTTTTATTTATTTATTCATTTTATTATGTAAATAGTACCTACAGTATTTGTCTCCCCTTTCCCTTTTTAATCCATCCAAAGGTTGTCTTTAAGAGATCGCTCTTAGCGAATAGAGCGCCCATTGTAAAATACCCTTTACAAAATACACACTCACCCGGGTTTTAATATATATCTATGTATTATTTTTTGTCTCCTTTGCTCTATCACACGCTGTCTACATCTCTGTATCTATTGTCCTATCTCAGGTATGCTGGAAGAGATTTCTTATGAAATAAGCATCACCTCTGTACCTATTTTTTCTGTTCTGTTTTTCATTGTCTGTTTATATATGTGTGTACATAAATGGTAAATAAAAAATAAATATCCTTTGTAAAATTTCTATATTTGTGCCTGTAATTTATATGGTTTAAATAATAAAGAGAATTCTATTATATATTCATAAAAAGTAATGGTAACCATATATTATAGAAGTGACGTTGGTACATAGGTTGGTATAATATGACTTGCACAACTTAGTTGAGTGCTGTTAGGAGTTACAGCAGTTCAGCTTTTGAAGACCCATAAAATGTAATGGCCTTTACTTCTGGATAATCATATTTTATTGAATGAGCATTTCTACGATCATGGTTTTAAAGTGCTCTTATATTACATTCAAGTGAAGAGATTTTACCAGTGAAACCAACTAATGTATGCTGGGTTTTTGAATCTTTGACAGTCGTTAAGGGTCGTCAGAAGCCCGAAAGTATGACAACCATTAACCATTGGGGGTATCGTGTTCATCCGTGACTGGGTTGTGGACGTCAGGTAGGCAGTCGCTCCACATAAAGTACTGGTATTCAGCTGCATCTGGTTAGACTGGAAGCCAACCTAAAACATAGTTGAGAAAAAGCTAGGCAGATGATAATGACCCAACTTATGTAAGCGTCTATCTGTGCATACCTTTTTTTTTTGGGTGGGAAATCATCTAATGACCTCTCCCGCTCTTAGCTGAGCGGAAGGGCGTGTCAGACTTTTACTGACTAAAACCCACCCGTGTTCCTTCAGTTGCCTGTGCCAGGGGCTACGGTATCTCTTTCGAACAACCCGCGGCCCTGGCGGGTCTGTGCATACCTTCTACCAGATATGATGCAAGACTGTGCAAAACTCTCTTAACTATTCCAAACTTTTTCTTCAAAGCATATTTTTGGTACAACCTACTAACTCAAACTACCAAAACTTCAACTAAAATAAATTATTTAGTACACAAAGTAAACATCCTCAAAATACGCAGCTCCAACTTCTAAACTGCATTAAGTTTTCGCCATATTCCTGGCATAACCTAATTAATTAGTTCTCCTAACAATTCGAGCAACTAGTCTGCAGACTAACCCTATAAGATGGTCCACAGAGACGGAAACGTCTGTATCTCGTGGGGACCAATCAAACGTCCGGAACGGAGTTTGTTAGACAGCGAATTCATGCATCTCCTTGGATATTCTGACTACCTGGAACTTCAATGGGCTGTGTCTCAATATTTGATGGGTTTCGAGTAGTTTGTGAATTTGGTAATCAGCTCGTTTAGTATATACTAGGATAGAATCATTAGATCCTGATTCTGTACTGTGAACTGTTGCGGCCCAGTGGTAGCGGTACATACGACATTATACATGCGACATTTATTTTTTAAATGTCGTAGCATCATGCTGAGATAGGAGCCTTTTGGCCTCGTACAGGACTTTCTGTTTCATTTTTATTTTTGTTACTTTATTTTTTATATAATTTGGTTTTGGTACCTATTTTTTTTTATTTTTTTTTTATATAATTTGTTTTTTATTTTTGTTTGTGTTTAGTTTTATGATCTTCCTGTGCGAGTCGCAATAAATACTTTTTCTTTCTTTCTTTCTTTCTTTCTTTCTTACGAGTTGTATGACGCAGGTTCGAATCCCGACAGGCGTTTTACTTTATGTAATTTATTTCAATTTTCTCAAAACGGCGAAGGAAAACATCGTTAGGAAACCGGCATGTTTTTTTTTTTTTTTTTCAGGATGGGAAATCCTCAAATGACCCCTCCCGCTCTGGGTGGAGCAGAAGGGAGTGTCAGACTCTTACTGACTAAAACCCACCCGTGTTCCTTCCTTAGCCCTTTATGTACCAGGGCAGCGGTAACCCTTTCGGACGATCCCGCTAAACCGGCATGTCTTAGATCCAAAAGATCGAACACGTGTGACATCTACCAACTCTCTGTGCCACTCCCTCTCACAGAGAGGAGACCTGTGTCCCAGCAGTGGGAACATTACAGGCTGATTATGCTCTGTACTATACTACTATAACAAGTATTTTTATTATTTTCTCGGGTTTAAGGTTTAACAAAGGTTTTTGGCATATCTATAAAGACAGGCCACACATAGTCAAAAACTATAAGACCGATACTCTTGTACCAGTGATAATTTTGTCTACAAGTTTCATTTAGCATTCTGTAAGAAAATAAAAACTGACGAAGCGACATTTTTTAAGAAAAGGCAAATCTCTAAATGTTTCCAAGGCTACAGTAAACCACATAACTTTGAACATTTAGCTCCCAATTTCTGTAACCCAAACCGACATCTATAAATAACTCAACCTTCCCAAGAAGCCTTCTAACATCAATTACCTACCGTATAAATCTAGGTCTCATGTTTACATTCACGATTCTCCCGATAGCCATAGACCATAGCCACAAAATAGATAGAGGAGCAGAAGATCGGCTCCATACAGTCCTTCACAGTTATTTTATATCTGAATTGCATCACTGTTCAAATCACAATGATCTTTATTCTCATTTTAATAAGAAGGCCAATTCGCAGTCTCATCTCAGCGACAAACAAATGTCATGTCATTGCCTCTAAGGTTGCTTCCACTGCCAAGCCTGTCAAAATCATTGCAATCTTAATCCTCGTTTCAATAAGGTTTCTGTTAGGTAGTTGCTGTCTGATGTGAAAAAACCTGCCGGGGCTGCGGGTTGTTCGAAAGAGATACCGTGGCCCCTGGCACAGGCAACTGAAGGAACACGGGTGGGTTTTAGTCAGTAAAAGTCTGACACTCCCTTCGGAGCAGAAGCCGCCCAGAGCGGGAGGGGTCATTTGATGATTTCCCACCCAAAAAAAAAAAGGTGAAATAACTATGAACGGACTGTACAACGAGCGGAAAAGCTCGGGCTCGCTTCACGCACACTGACTGTCATTTGTTTCTGACAGTTTGAAAACTCGGTAGGCCAATCATGAAAGCGCGAAGTAGATAAACGTAATATAATTTCCAATGATTTTTTAATTGGAAATACTCATTTTGCCAATATTTATTTAATTTGAAGACTATGTTCATATCGATGTGAGTACTTGCCGAATAAATTTAAACCCCAAAAAATACTATAGCATATTTCCAGTTAAAACATCGTTAGAATTTACGTCCACGTGATGGTGCTTGTCCATATAGGCCAGGTACTTACGCATCTGTGTGTCCATGCGTTTTCGATCGTTGTATGAAGCCGACTTTCTCTAGTCATCTATTTTGTGGCTATAGCCGATAGAACAAACAAACAATCGGTGCCTAACGAACCCCAATTAGCCTTTGGCCGATCCGTGTATAGCCGTGCGTATGAAGTTATAAATTCTTGTTTGCTTTAGTATAGTTTCTTAGGAGTGTTGGAAGTTTTTGCCGTGTTGTAATAGCCTGGAGGAAGTAATGGGTTTATTCAGTTAGCTGCTGTAAAAGGGTTAGAGATTTGTTGGCTTGCTGTGTAACTAAGGCACTTTTGAAGCGATATTTTTAGGAAAATTATATGGATGGCAAAATCAAAAATAAACTAGAAAGTCATTTATTAAAAGTATACTGGCTGAGAATCAACACTTTTCGAACGTCAAAATGACATAAGACAGTCCTCCAAAACGCCCGCCCTTCACCACTTCCTAGTGCTTTCGCTGGGAAGAAGAAGTGGCGTGACAAACTCCCTAGCAGCACAGCTGCCTGTTCAGTTAGAAAAACTTCCTACTAATATTATAAATGTGAAAGTTTGTATAGATGGATGGATGGATGGCTGGCTGGATGGATGGATGGATGGATGGATGTTTGTTACTCTTTCACGCTAAAACTACTGAACGGATTTAGATGAAATTTGGCACACAGATTAACGGAGCGTACCGATTTGAAGTATATTTTGTACTGACTTATCATTATTACAGGATAACGTAATAGGTTTATATACTAGTGTTAAATAATCCATTGTTCACACATTCCACATCCATTCTTCACATCGAGTTCACATTACCATAATGCACAAATTATTATGACGGATTATTAATGAATGAATAAGCTAAATAGTATAATCAGCTTATAGTGTTCCCCCTGAGGGCTCACAGGCCTCCTCTCATTGGGAGGGTGTAGGACCTAATCTACCACACGGGCCCAGTGTGAGTTGGGTGAAGTCACATGTCTTTAATTTTTTGGTTCTAGGACATGCCCGGTTACCTCACGATGTTTTTTTTCACCGTTTTGCGAGCAGTGGTGATGAAAAAAAAATACACAAATTAAAGCGCTTGGCTGGGTTCGAACCTACCACCTACAACTCGTGAGTCGCGACAGTTACCACTGGGCTAACACTGAATACGAACTAATAATAACAGCAATACGTGAAGTTAATTCTCATAGTTTAAAGCTGAAACTAAATATTATAAAATCTTAATTCTAGAAAATGTGCCAATTTGAATCAAATTGTAAGAAACATAGACCTTTTACAGGCTGTAAAAAGACACATTATACAGGGTGATTTTTTAAAGACCAGCCAAATTTAAGGATGTGGTACAGACCATCAAACTGGACAACTTTCTCCATGGGACCAACATCGTAATCGCCAATAAAAATTCAGCCATCCCATACATTTAGGTCGTGTAGGTATTGAAGTTTTCTATAAGACAGTTGATAAAATTTTCGCGATTACGCTATTTGTCCCATGGAGAAAGTTGTTCAGTTTGATGGTCTGTACCAAATCCTTAAATTTGGCTGGTCTTTAAATAATCAGCCCGTATAGCCGTTAATTACGCATTCTGTACATGAAACTAAATAATATTACATAAAATAAATGAAGGACTTTTATTTTTGGTGTGCTGTTTGCAGTAGAGCGCAATGTAAAACACGCAAAACATTGCAGTTATGGGTTGGTGCATGCAACGATAAAGGGGTCGGGGGTATTTAAAGTTGTGTTATGACATTAAAAACTTCTTTTCAAAAAAAAAACGTCAGTAAAATTTGGAATTTCTTTAAGTGTCTTTTAACACTCGTTATAATTTCTGCAATAATTTTAGACTAAGTATGACGTTATTTCTAACACCGTTTTCTTTTCTACTATTTGTGTATTTACACATGTCAAATTCCCGAGTATATTTTTGCTTAAAATCAACAGACACGGCGATTTGGTGTCTAGCTTTTGAACGTCGCGGCCATACATTCGAAACACAACCCTAAAATCATGTACACAGAGTCGAAGTTGTTGTTTAATTATTGTCGGTGGTGTTTACAACTAATATTAGCTGTCTCCCTCACACTATGTGGACGGAACAAACACAAACATAGAGTATTGAGCTAATCAAACATCGTGAGGGTTTATAGAGCCATGTTAGTCACCGTTTCCACCGGTTAATAGTAGCAGTTTACACAACCAATTCATTTTGGACGTTGTTTCTTGGCTAACAAAGTTGAATTTTGCTTTTGATGTTGGTATCATAGGGTAGACTTCCCGGTTGAAAACAGTTATTACATCTATTTATATAGGTACTCAATTTATATGCATGTATGCGTTAAGCAGGTAGCTTTATTTTGTTTACAGAGTTTAATAATATGTAAACAATTTGCATAACATTTCATACTTGTTTAAAGTTACATACTCGCTTCTGAAACACGAGAATGTGGGTTTGAACCTGGCAATTGAGTAGGAACATCGACGCCGAAACTGTAATCACGGATTCAGAACATGATTTTGATTGTGCGTTGATATTTTTCGTCGGATATAAGAAAACCTTCCTGTTCCATACATTTTGACGTGCGATTTTACCGCGTAGGTATTGCACTTTTCTATGAAACAGCAGATTTTTTTGATAGCCGACGAAAATTTTCTAGGCTAAAGGGTCTATACTCATGTGCTGAATTCATGGTTATAGTTTGCGCGTCGATGCCAACCTGTGTAATAATATGTGCTACATATTTTCTCTGTCAATTATGGGCATCACTGACATGCTGTGAAAAACATTAATTTTAAGGCTACGTATGCACTGACAGGTGGTTTGCTTAGCGCTTAGACGCCTAAAGCCTAGTGACTTAACATCCTTCGATATTCGCTAGGCTATTAGCGAAGGCGCCAAGCGCACAGTGCGGTCGGTTGCGAAAATTTTAGAGCGTCCGTTATACTTCGATACTCGCAAGATGACTCGCTAGGCTAACCAAGCCAAGTTAAGAATGATCTAAAATTGCCTACCAGAAGTGAGCAAGCATAGTAATCAATGTCTGTTCCTTCTCTGTATGTATGAGAAGAGCCATTTGCCCTGCAGTTGGACAAATACCGGTATAATAACAATTGCTTAGAATTTCTGATGGGCAATAATCAGCCTAATTCAGTCGACTTAAGGTTTAGCTGGACATAGTAGCATTTCTGTGGTTTACTTAGATAAGCCCGTGTTAATACATAATTCTATGTTATACATACAACCAATTTGCGGTTAAGCTAAGTGTAAACGGCATGTCCAACTAATCTATTGACAACAAACCATTTAATTAGCACAGAGTAATTAAGGATTAGATTCAATATTAACACTATATGGTTACAGAAGCATACATAACACCGGGTATCTATTCGCGTGTGATTAGGAATTATTAATTTAAAAAATCAAAACTATTGACTACACAGAATTTCAAAATAACGTTACAAATCATTTCAGCAACTGACAGCACTGGGTTGTGGAGGTCAGATAGTTAGTCATTCCATGTAAAATATTGGTACTCAGCTGCATCTGGTTAGACTGGAAGCCGACCACAACGCAGTTGCGAAAGGCTAGGCAGATGATGATTTGAGTTTTCTTCAGTTACTGAGTTAGATTACAGATAATTTTCTGAATCTAGATGAACTGGAAGTCAACTCCAACGAAGTTGACAAAGCTTAAGATAATTATGATCATTGATACAATCTGAAATTCAATCGTCAAAAGTACCTCTTTGCTTCCTCACCCAAAGAATTCGTTCCACCCGCTGAAGATCCTCCTGGACATGAGTTGCCTTGGGTAACCTAGAAGTATTTAAACAGACTCCGAGCCTAGGTTAGCCGAAGCAAGGAAAACCTGTTCAGGTGGAGATTCCTCAACGATATCGCCTTGGAGTGTAAATGTTGTGCTGTTCTAAAAACGATGGAACACTTAATATCATGTCCTGCGTGTAGTACGTATAGCTGCACGTTACAGGAACTGATGGACGCTAGTGATGGCGTCGAACACGCAGCCGAATTCTGGGCCGAGTCCATATAGATTGCCAACGACAAGCTAGGAAAAAAAAGAAATCCTCTAATATTAACAACGATTTGAGTGATACTTTAAATTCAGCCTTTAAGAGCCAAAACTAATCAAATCATTATAACAATACTAGTAGATCTCTCCTCCCTAAAAAAACACAGGAAATTAATCCAATAAATTCCTTCATAATAAAATTTTCGAATAACCCTCAAATTGATCCCAAAAAGTGTACCTTTAACCTAATTAACGAGAAAAGATGCATAGAAATGTACAATTACGTAACATGGAAATAATAGAAACACAGTTCCTAATAACAATATCGTCGAGGATTCGAGGAAGTTAGTAGGAAATCCCGTATCCTATTGTGTAGGAAGCCAAAATGTTAATTAGTGAATTAATGTCAGGGGTCGTTTCCTTCATGAATACCACCAACGTTTGCTTTAAGTTACCCTTTTGATCTGGTGCAGTCGAATTATCTATGTCGGCTCTGCGTGTTGTTTTGTTATTCTTGGATGTTGAGTTTGTGAAGTTTATTATTATTGGGGCTGTTAGGTATCGAATACATAATCAGCCTATAATGTTCCCACCTCAAGGTCTGCTAACAAGCAATGGAGCGCAGTACACTAGGCGTTAAATGAACGTATCGTGTTCGAAACACAATACTGCGCTCCAAAATAAAGATAGCTGACGTGGCTCAAAAAGCTGCCCAACTTAAATGGGACTGGGCAGGACATGTTTGCTGCATGTCGGAAAAACTGTGCGCCCAAATACACAGAATTGGTGCCCTGAGACAGAGAGGCGCGGTCGCGGCAGACCACGTAAGAGGTGGCGGAACGAGCTGGATAGGTTCCGACCAAACTGGAAGGAGGACGCGCGGGCTCACGAAATATGGAAGGAGTGGAGGGAGGCCTTTGCAGGAGTGGGACAGCGAAGGCTAGAAAAAAAAAATGTTCCCACTGCTGAGACACAGGCCTCTGCTATGCTACAAACCTTACATACTCCTTCTTTGCATCGTAGTTTGCCATTTACCAGAAACACAGATTACGTTTTTAGTAAAATCACATGAATCTACTTTCCACTATTGGATTATTCCGTTACTAATCCGCCTAAAACTACTCGTGTAAATTATTTTTGCTGTGTAGGCACAAACATGAACCCAATAAATACATCAACATTTGATGAATAAACTTGCAGTGACCATTCCGCGTTGTAATTTATTATCATCCGAAATCCCGTATCTATGTCGATCGTATCAATATATTACTGGACTGACAACCAACATTGATAGCTGGCGAAATTTATGACTTGATAAGGAGCTGCCTAATGGATTGCTTCCTCAAGCCCCTTTTGGGACAACAAGGGGAATTTTTCAAGAAAGAATTTTTCTTTAGAAGAAGCTAATTTGGGGCATCGATTATGGGCTTGTAATAAACAATTATGATGGGCTGATGGACGGTAATTGTATTGAAAAGGTCTGTTTGTGTAGAAGGGAAGTAACAATGGGTGTCGTTTCCGTAATATTTCTTAAAGATGTCTCAAAAGGTTGTTCAATATTTTGAGAAAAAATCTTCCGCGGTAATTAGAAAAAATATAAAGTTATTTTTAGGGAAAATTCCAATTTAAAATGAAGATATTATTATGAACGATAAAAGCAAGATATTTATTTTATTGAAGAAGCTATGAAGACAAAAAGCTTTCCTAGACGATGTCTGTATTTAGACGAAATCAATATTATTGCTTCATACCTTCCTTATAATATACCAGGAATTCTATTATAGGTATAATAGATAAATGGCATAAAGGGAGAACAAAATCATCTATACAGGGCGGCAGGGACATCGACGCGCAACCTGATATGGATTCAGTACATGATTCTGAAACCGCCGCGTTGTAATTTCGATTCGATTATTAAAAAAAAAATGCTTTTCCATACATTTGACCGCGTAAAGAAAGAAAGAAAGAAAATGCATTTATTTGCGGCAAACATGAAAAAAGGACATAAACACACAAAAAAAAAACAAGTTGGGGGTAAACATGCGTCACATTCACGCAAAACGGCCATCGCTCAGCATAATGCTAAGACCCTATACGAGACAGAGCCCAAGCGCTGGTTTTCAGCGGCAGCCGGCGTAGGTATTGTATTCTTTTATGAAACAGCATTTTTTTTTATAACTGTCGAAAACTTTCTATGCTACGGGGTTCAGAATCATGTGCTGAATTCATGGTTTTAGTTTGCGCGTCGATGTCTCGGAACATTTTGACCTTAAACTGAAACCCCTCCACTATATCCGGCTCTTTTATCCTCAGAAATACTTTAATCAACACATGAGCTCGTTGAAGAGCTAATCAAGAGTTACTAATACGTATAAACTCAACGATGTTCGCACGCAACGGAGCGTAGGGCGCAGTTACATAGCTAATCATGTTAGGGACGCATGCGCTTCGTTCCACCAAAGTGATGCACGGACATAAGTCGATGATTTTATAATATATGCCAGCGGATATGGGTGATAGCGAAAATGTTTTTTGGTAAAATTCTGCTACCTTTTATGTAAAGTATATTTTTGATGCTGTTCGCCGGAATTGAGGTAACGAAGTCACTTTGTCATGGATACTTGCCAGGTCAGAGGCTTGTTGTGAATTTTTGCGGTCTTTGATGTTGAAAGGCGTGTACGTTTAACATAGAGGCTTTGTTTACACTGCGACAATGGATGGATTGGTGTATTGGCATGATTTGTGTCTTGATACGTGTGTGTATGCATGTCAAATTAGTCTGTCTATTATATTAGTTCGGTACAATCAGGATCTGTTTATTATATCAATACACCATGATTTCATAGTACATAGTGTAGAGTATTCATGACATCTCTGAATACGGATGTAGGTTTATCTGATATTATTATGGCAGAATCAGCCCATATTGTTTCCTCTGCTGGGATACAGGCCTTCTCTCTGTGAGAGGGAGTAGGCTGTAATCTACCACACGGGCCCAGTGCGGGTTGGTGGATGTCACGTGTCTTCAAATTTTTTGTTTTAGGACATGCAGGTTTCCTTAAAATGTTTTCCTTCACTGTTTTGAGAGCAGTGGTGATGAAATTAAGTACACAAAGTAAAATGCGTACCTGGGTTCGAACTCACGACCTAGACTCGTAAGTCGGGGCCAATTTAATTCAACTGGACCACCACTGCTCTATATCTGAACTATCCCTGCATTATATTAAATTGAATTTAACATATAAACTGCAATGGCCTGACACTGAATATAACCCTTGTAACGTTTTAATTGAATTGAGTGTATCAGTAAATACACGACTAATAAAATTTTACTGTGAATTTCTGCTTTATAGGTATCGAAAATTCACCCAAAAGGACTTTTCGGTTTAATGAAAAGTTAAATTGAGTGCTATTTTAATATTTAAAGTGTATTTATTTTACCAATACTTTGGATGCCGCACTGGTTTGGAATCCAATTATGAATTTCTGTTTTGTATGCATCGGCTTGCTAGTACTCGAAGAATCGAAGCTGTGACACTAACATATTTAGCAATGGTACCGTTGACCCTAATGGATTTAGTACTTGAACCGCTTGCATACTGCTGCAAGAGAAACTGAGCTCGAAGACAAGATAGATAGAACTATCGATACACATTTTGAATCCGCCCATCCCTACATTACTTCACAGGTGACTGGTGGTAAACATGTCCCGATAAGTAATATTGCCTTCCTGCCATCCGATTATATGGCACTCGATGAAATAGATGCCAGATTTTCAGAACCTCCCCAAGCGACTTTGATCTTTATCAACGTGCATCAGAGTTGTTTTTTGAACATAGAAGCGTAGGGTTGACTCGCCATTAAATATTAATATTTGGGAGAAGACGCAGTTTTTAATATCATGTTGTTTACTACTGAACAACCTGTACAAGGAGGAATTTTTTCAATATAGTTATGATCGAGACTAACCCTTTGAAATATACGAAAATATTTTTGGAAATAATGATTACATACCTTACTTTATAAGTTTCCGGCTTCTTCCCACGGGGGTAGGCAGAAACTACAGAACGCCACCTGCTACGATTACATTATATACTCCTTTTGCCTCGTTTGCGTTCATGTTATAGAAGTATGAGGAACAGGGTGTAAAGTTCACTCATACTCTATAGAAAAGGGAGGATCCTCCGACCAGACGGGTGTTGTGTCTGGCGGGCATTTGCCCAACGATTGATGTTGAAAAATTGTATCTATGCTAATTGCGCGGTAAACTCTGCTTGCGAGATGCAGGATTTTGCGTGACGTCAGTATGACGCGTTGTTCGCATGTGGCGTTGTAGATACCGCTACATCACTCCCCTCCGGAGACCGGAGGTCGATAGTGGACTGAGTCTTGTATCTTGCGATGCTTGCCAGGCCAGCTGAGGTTCCAGTGAGTCGGAACCGGTTGCCGCACAGTTCACGGTGAGTCGGAACTGTCTGCGGAGTTGTCTCCAGTGAGTCGGGGTGGCGCTGCGTTATATTCCAGTGCGTCGGATGTACAGCGCCGGGTTAAGGCTGGCTGCTGCGTCGACCAGGAGAGGGTGCTCTGCTTGTTGACCGGCCGAAAGTGCAGTGTGCTGTGCCGAGGTTGCTGATGAGGCTGAGGGTGATGACCAGGTATGCGCGGACGCTGCATGCTGGTGGTCAGGATACCCGTTGAAGCCGTGGATGCTGGCTGGCTGGGTGACTCGCCGCTAAAGCTTGCGGGAGTGATGATGATAACGTCACGCTGAAGTGTTTGCACGAAGGCTGCGCTGACTTTCATACTCGGGGTCACCAGTTTAGAGGTATGAGGAACAGGGTGTAAAGTTCACTCATACTCTATAGTAAAGGGAGGATCCTCCGACCAGACGGGTGTTGTGTCTGGCGGGCAACTGCCCAACGATTGATGTTGGGAAATTGTATCTATGCTAATTGCGCGGTAAACTCTGCTTGCGAGATGCAGGATTTTGCGTGACGTCAGTATGACGCGTTGTTCGCATGTGGCGTTGTAGATACCGCTACATCACTCCCCTCCGGAGACCGGAGGTCGATAGTGGACTGAGTCTTGTATCTTGCGATGCTTGCCAGGCCAGCTGAGGTTCCAGTGAGTCGGAACCGGTTGCCGCACAGTTCACGGTGAGTCGGAACTGTCTGCGGAGTTGTCTCCAGTGAGTCGGGGTGGCGCTGCGTTATATTCCAGTGCGTCGGATGTACAGCGCCGGGTTGAGGCTGGCTGCTGCGTCGACCAGGAGAGGGTGCTCTGCTTGTTGACCGGCCGAAAGTGCAGTGTGCTGTGCCGAGGTTGCTGATGAGGCTGAGGGTGATGACCAGGTATGCGCGGACACTGCATGCTGGTGGTCAGGATACCCGTTGAAGCCGTGGATGCTGGCTGGCTGGGTGACTCGCCGCAAAAGCTTGCGGGAGTGATGATGATAACGACACGCTGAAGTGTTTGCACGAAGGCTGCGCTGACTTTCATACTCGGGGTCACCAGTTTAGAGGTATGAGGAACAGGGTGTAAAGTTCACTCATACTCTATAGAAAAGGGAGGATCCTCCGACCAGACGGGTGTTGTGTCTGGCGGGCAATTGCCCAACGATTGATGTTGGGAAATTGTATCTATGCTAATTGCGCGGTAAACTCTGCTTGCGAGATGCAGGATTTGGGTGACGTCAGTATGACGCGTTGTTCGCATGTGGCGTTATAGATACCGATACAATATAAAAAAAAACATTGTTTATTGTCACAAATCAGCAAATAGTAATAAATTTGTGTTCGAAGCCTCTTTTTAGGCAGATAATGCCTGTGTTAGAAGGCTCCGCTCTTCCATAACAATGTCAAAAATATGTACATCTGGTCATACACGCACGCCGGTTACCAGTACTACGCACCTGTCCTCTCTTACATCACCGATAAGTTCAGTATATGTCCTCGTAGGGCGTCCCTTCTCGGCGTTTCCACTCACATCTGCCTTGTAAATACTTTTTGTTAGTCACCTTTCATTCAGGCCCTCAACATGAGCAAACCATCTAAGCATACTCTTTTCAATCTTTGTCACTACATTTTATTACAATGGCTTCTAAATTCTATGGTTACAAACCCAATAGCAAACGCTTCTAAACTCTATGGTTATAAAATCTTATGGTTATACACCAGAATGTTTGTAGTAAGCATATCATAATGTCCTATAATGTATACAGTGTACGATATTATTGTTTCTTTCCTTATGGACCGGCACTGTACTCCTTAACACAGGTTATCTTTTAACCTAGCTAGGAATACAGCACCTCACCCACCATTTTATTGTAGTCTTTGTACACTATAAAAGATTCTGTAAATTGTCATCATGTAATTTAATTTATTCATTAAAAACATGTAGTTTTTAATGAATAATTATATTATTATAATATATTATTATTTCATTTATTTCAATATAAATTATATTTTTAAATATTAGAATATAAAAAGTATAAAAACATTTAAAAATATAAAAAAGTAGTAGCCCACCGGTATCGCAACAGGGTCCAAGCTACCGGTGGTCAGGGCTCCAGAGAGAGGAACCTCCTGACAATATATGAATTAATATAATATATTAATTGGAGTTGGGATCACCACTATGATCCAATGCGAACAAGCTCAACGATCGGTTTTGAAAGTCATGTTCAGGAAACCATTCAGATACCCCACAGCCCTTTTGTACAAGGAAGCCGTATTACTCAATGTCCGACAGTTATATATCTTCAAAATGGTACTGAAACAGCATAAAATCATAGCGCGGACCCCGGAATACTCGCAGCTTCTCAAACGAAGAGTTTTCAGGTGTCCTTCGATAAGGACGCGCTCAACCTTCGCACAACACATGCAAGAATTCTTGCTCAGCCACATCTACAACAAAGCGGTAAGAATTGGTGGCGTCAGTAACTCTGGAACAAGCCAAGTAAAAAAGATTGTTCGCAAATGGCTATTAGCCCAATCACATAGTGAATCCGAATCTCTTTTAAAGGTAATATCGTAACACACCAACACATGCCTAGACAAATTAATATATACCTACCTACACACATTTACTCACCCTGTCTCTCACACACACACACACATATACACACACACATTCTTACACATAGTGCACATTGTAGCCTTAATAACCCGTCAACTTAGTTTATTGTTTTAATTGTTCTTCTTTTTCAAAACGGTTTTAATTTCATTTTAAACCTAGATAATGTTTTAAATGCCCTAAAAATTAACGCTTTTTCATATGCCTTTGAAAAATTCTTTGTTAATGTAATGCGCATGTTCACTTTATTTATGGTAATACCACCCATGGACTCCACGAGACAGGCTCGACCTAGTGTGGAGTTCATGAGCAACATCATGTTTATTGTGGTGAGAAAATAAATACTTAAAATAAATACTTAAACATCCTTCCTTTGCGTCTTAGTTTGTTTTCTTTTTTTGTAAACCTAGCTATTAGAGTAGACTTTAATGAAATGTAAACTGATTTTGGCAAATAAACATTATTATTATTATCTCCTTTATTTTAATGTAGTCATATAAATTATATTTTTAAATATTAGAATAAAAAAGTATAAAAACATTTAAAAATATAAAAAATAGTAGCCCATCGGTATCAGGAACAGGGTCCAAGCTACCGGTGGTCAGGGCTCCAGAGAGAGGAACCTTCTGACAATGCGAGCCGTGTCCAGAAGTACTATACTTATTATTATAATTATAATTAACATAATATATTATTATTAAATTCGGTTTTACCTCCAAATTCCAAGAGACACTAACAGACTGTTGACCTAACAATAAAATTATTTGGCATATTACAACAGCAAAACTACTACATTAAGCAGGTGTGGAAAATGTTATAGTAGTTAGTCGGAAATTGGGTCATGCCCTGTTTCCCTGGAAACTCTCGTGTGCCCAGAGAAGTTTTCAGAAACAAGTATATGACGTCAAACTCGTTACCGCGTGGGAATACCTTGGGAAACACTAAACGTGGTGCACGGGAATATAAATAGATTTAAACTCGATGCTTTTGTATGAAAACTTGAACTTCTGCACACGCTGGTTGTAAAACTGATTTTGAACCAAAACTGGTATGGAAAATACTGGATTTTTCGATAGCTTAAATATGCAGGGGTATGTGGCTAGCACTAAGGAAATTAAAGGGAAGGAATGTCATTAACATAATGTAATCTACAAGTAGCCAGGTATCTTTTAGCTCACACATTTTTATGAATGTCTTTTGTCATCTGCTCAGAATTTAGTTATGTGATTTATTCATGCAGTAAATCTATCCTAAAAAAAAGAGTCTGGTCAAGTCGATGCAGTTTGGAATTATTCGAAACTCAACCTCAAAGCATTTATTCCAAATAAACCGATTACAGGCACGTTTGAATTGTCAAGGGGTCGGTCAGTCAAAAAGATGAAGCTAGTTGCACATTCCAAAGTGTTGAAGATACCTATTAAGAAGGACGGGAAAGACCCCTACCGTTAAATCATTTTCATAGTTCACTGCAGACTTTCGAGTATTCATTTTTGAATGTTACTAACAAATCTTTGCGAATGTTACCGTCAAGCAGTCACGCGTATAAGACTTGGCCCATTTCTATGTGCTCAAACATAATGTAATTACACAGCCCACCTTCTCTAGCTCTATCTAATTTTATTCATTTAAATATATTCCATTTAATCTGTGTCTACTTTTGCAAATACAAATTCAGCTGCTGTTAAATTCAAACCAAATCTTAACAAAGCTTTTAGTGGTTAGCCAAATCCTGCAGACGAATGCAGCTAGACTATTGGCAAACATTTAGTTCAATCAGACCCAAATACATTTGGTAAATTGGAGAAGGCACTTCGAACCAATATGGCAAGGCATTGAGACCTAAGGCAAGTCTCGATTTGCCGAAAATAATATGTTTATAATTTATAAATCTGTAGTTAACTCCGTAATTTCAGGCGAGATTATGTGAAAGGAAAACAAATTAAAAGATTACGTTTAAATTATTCAAGAAAGTCCCGAGCGTCCTTCTCTTTTGAAGAATTTAGAAGCTACTGTCTTTTCATGTCAAAAACATTAACGTTGTATGAATAATGTTCAGTTTGCGCTTGTTCATGTATTAAATTAAATCTGTGTGCTTTAATTTAACTTACAGAATTAACTTTTACGTAAACTCAGTCGTTATTTCATTTACAATTACGTTTACCTTTAGCCTTTAAATTATGAAAACTCATTTACAAAAGCAAAAACGTACCAATTTTCATATCAAAACTTTCATAATATGACCATGAAACCAACGAAATGTTTCCACAAAAATAAATAGGTTGTAATCTAATTTCACGGAAGCACATAGGAGTCCGGAGTCCGGTAGCATTGCATTAGTCCGGTACAGTTCCTGGAAGACAAATGGTGTTTGTTCAACAAATTGACTTAGAGTTTGATACTTTACCTAACTCTTATGTGGATTCACTTTAGCTACGAGTAATGTCCGCAGTTTGAGCCGTGTTCTAAATTACATTGCAAATGTTGACTTTGCCTAGAGAAATTCTGTAGAATTGGATTTTTGGTAAATAGTCCCTGATATTTTCTGCTATTCTGTGAATTTAATTAAGAGATTATTGGTAGCTGCGTTTAATATTCTATTACTCAATCATTTTTCTTTTTGTTGTGGATTAAAATTATTATAATGATCATAATTATATTCTTACTGTTACTGTTAGAAAGAAAAATTATTTATTGCGACTCGTACAGTAATATCACAAACTAAACTGTATTTTAAAAAACGGAGACATTGTACTGAACAACTTTATCAAATCAGTAACCTTTTAACGGTCCGGATGCTTTACATTACTCAAGTTGTTCTCACAAAACATAAAGCACTAACCTATGATCCCAAAATACCACAAACAAGAACCCTATTTGCCAGTATTCAACTTTGTAAACGATCTGCTCAGCTTTATAATGCTATTAATAAACATATTTACATCTACCCCAAGAATTGTCATGAATGCAAAAAAATACTAACGGAATGGATAAGAAAGCTAACCTATGGTGAGACTGAATAACTTCTACAACAGATACACTAACACTATACTAACACAATACTCCACACAAACACATACACCACACACACACCCTCAATTACACACACCCTCACTTACACACACCCACCCTCATTCACTCAAAGTACCTCGTTTTTGTTTATGTATTCGTATTGTATAGTTTACACTTCTTGTTTTTGAAAGAGCGGAGTCTCCTAATACAGGCATCTTTTGCTTAAAAGGAGGCTCCAATCTCAAATTTGTTGTACGTTTAAGGTTATCAAATAAACTATTTTGAATATTTTTTTTTTAAAACTAAACACAATAAAAAATAAAAATCAATTTTTATGAAAAAAAAGTAACAAAAATAAAAGTGAAACAGAAATACCTATACGAGGCCAAAAGGCTCCTATCTCAGCATAATGCTGCAACATTTAGAAAATAAATGTCGCAGGGCTGGTTTTCTGATAGGGCCCGCTGTGATGTCACGGGCAGTGGTATGTTAGCGTGCATAATCCCACTGCTGGGCGAAGGCCTCTCCCCAAGACTTCCAGCTCTTACGATGCAGCTAAAGTGAACCACTAGTAGTTTGTTTGTAACATAATGTACATACTCACACCTATTTTCATTCATTCCTCCAGGTCAGAACAAGCATTCCATTACCGTTAGGCGCTGTTCTGATTATCTTTCACGACACCAGGCCACATTTTTTTTTTTTTTTTTTTTTTATCCATAATCATTATACAGACACAGCCTCAACTTTTAACATAAAGATACGACACCTTTTTTTTTTTTTTTTTTTTTTTTTTTTTTTTTTTTTTTTTTTTTTTTTTTTTTTTTTTTTTTTACATCCATCCATCCATACAAACTTTCACGTTTAGGTATAATATTATTAGTAGGATAATCGTCATTAAAATGGCTTCAAATAAAAGTGAACATAAGCATTAACTTGTTGGAGTTCCCTTCTGGATACGTCCGGGGGGAAGACCAGTTTTCGGGCCGGTGCATCCTGGGGTGCGGGCAGCTATTTCTCAGTGGGATTTTTTCCCAATGAGATATCGCTGCCCGCATGCTAATATTCTGCCAAGAGGAACGCTCCACACAAGCCGCTATGAGGAGCAGAGCGGCTACTGTGTGGAGTAAGAGCGGGCCTGGTGTGCACTTACCCTGCCGCCGGGCAGGCAGGAGGGGGTACCCCCCCTTCTGCCACCGTTAATATCGTAGCCCCGAAGATTGTCAAGGTCATGTCTCTGACTTTTGACGGGGGTCGAGGGTCTTGGCTTAACCGCCCGGACCGCGAGGAAGATTAACCTCTATAAAAATTTCCCCAAACCTCCAAGCGGCGGCGCACCGTGAGGGAGGTAGTAAGCTTGGCTAATGGGTAGCTTGATTTAGTCACTAGTGCGAACCACGCATTTTTTGAGCAGGTACACAAAGTTTTTACTCGTGGGAACAAATATGGAAAAAAATTTTTAAAAACCCCAAAACCACAAGAGACGAAGTGAGGAGTGATGCGGCGTCGGAGTCCGATGCTGCATCTGGAGGAGCGAGCACGGGAGGCTCAGTGAGCTCTCGCCGTGACCAGAAGACGGCCGCTGCCAAGAGAAAGGCACAGAGCAAGCGGCCAAGGTCACTGGACGGCCAGGGGTCGTCCTCTGACGGGGAGCTGGCTTCGGCCAGAAAAATCCCCACCAGCAGGCGGGGAGGAGCCCGAGAGCGAGGCGCAGGGAGGGGGCTCACTGCTCGGGAGGCCGCAGAAAAAGCGGAGGAGCCCGCAAAGGAGGGGGGTTCTGGTTGCGCGTCCGCATCAGAGACCTCAAGTGACGAGGCGGCGGAGGTTGGCGGCCCTGATGCGGACCGCAAAAAGAGGTTCGCGGAGGTCGTGGAGGCCGCGATCCGGGACGTGGCCCTGAAGAAGTTACAGTCTTCGAAAAACAGGGCCATAGTCTCGGCCAAGGCCTCCATCTTGGCGGCAGCGGAGGCCATCCACCTCGGGCCTCCGCCGGACGGCATGTCCGAAATGCGGGCGGAGGTGGCCCGCTTGACGGCTGCCATGGAGCTCCTCCGAAAGGAGAACGAGGAGCTCCGAGCGGACCTGGCCGGGATGCGAGCGGCCGGCACAGCGCAGAACACCCCACCACCAAGCCAGCCCGTGCCGGTGGAGAACCAGGTCCTGAACCTGGTTCGGCAGGAGCTGGCGACCTTCCAGGCGCGGTTCGCCGTCCTGTAGGGTATTGTTCTGCGCCCCCCCTTGGCGGGTAGGACGGCCCCCGGGCCTAAGGCGGCCTCGTACGCGGCCGCGGCCGCCCCTAAACCCGGGCCGTCTGGCCGGGCCCAGGCGCCGGCCAAACCAGCGTCGGCTAGAGGAGCCCCGGCGCCGGCGAAACCGACGTCGGCTGGTGGAGCCTCGGCGCCGGCGAAATCGGCGCCTGCCGCCAAACCTGCGGTGCCAGCCCAGAAGAAGGGCAGAACGGCTGGGGAGGGGAAGGCCCCAGAGCCTACGCCTCCCCCAAACAAATCTCCCACGACCAACGCCGAGTGGCAGGTGGTCGGGGAGAAGAAGAAGGCAGCCAAAGCAGCCAGGAA
The DNA here is from genome assembly GCA_947507525.1 of Apamea epomidion. Taxonomy (NCBI): domain Eukaryota; kingdom Metazoa; phylum Arthropoda; class Insecta; order Lepidoptera; family Noctuidae; genus Apamea; species Apamea epomidion. Next base: position 5,213,400 of record OX382238.1, on the reverse strand, counting down.
AAAGGCGCAGAGGAGGCGCCGCAAGGAGCGAGCCGTTGCGGCTAGGCTTCGCTCCCCCAAGACCGCGGCTGTAGTCATTACACTACAGCCGGACGCGGTCAAGAGGGGGGTGACCTACGGCGACGTGCTCGCCAAAGCGAGAGCGACGGTGGATCTCCAGGAGCTGGGGATCACCGGAGGCCTCCGGCATAGGGTGACCGCCACTGGTGCCCGCATGCTGGAGGTCCCCGGTGCGACGAGTGGCCCCACCGCTGACGCCCTGGCTGAAAAGCTAAGGGCGTCCCTCAATGCGGACGAGGCTCGAGTCTCCAGGCCCGTCAAGTGCGCGGATATGCGCATTGTGGGCCTGGATGACTCGGTGACGGGGGCCGAGGTGGTAGCCGCCGTCGTCAGGACGGGCGGGTGTCTGACCGACCAGGTGAAGGCGGGCACCCTACGTCCTGACTTCACGGGTATGCGAACCATAACGGTTAGCTGTCCCGTGACGGCGGCGAGGAAGATAGTGGAGGGCGGAAGGCTCCTGGTGGGCTGGGTGTCAGCGCAGGTCAAGCTGCTGGAGCCCAGACCTCTAAGGTGCTATCGGTGCCTCGTGGGGCACCACGTGAGCGTTCGATGCACCTTAGAGGACCGCAGCACTCTGTGCTTCCGCTGCGGCAAGCCCGGACATACGGCCGGCTCGTGCAACGCCGCGCCGCACTGCGTCGCATGTGCGGCTGCTGGCAAGCCGGCCGATCACCGGGCGGGGAGCAAGTCCTGCGCTCCACCCGCCGAAGCCAGGAGGAAAGGCAGGCCCTCCGCCGTCGTCGCCACCACCACCGTCGCCGCCACTGTCGCCGCCACCGCCACCGCCGCCGCCGCCGCCGCCGCCACCACCGCCGCCGCCGCCGCCGCCGCCGCCGCCGCCGCCGCCACCACTGCCGAGGGGGCCCGGGAGGGGGCTGAAATGGAGGAGTAATAACTCCTCCACTACGCCTTCTCCAGGCGAACATCAACCACTGCGCCTGCGCTCAGGACCTGTTGCTCCAGAGCATGGCGCAGTGGTCGATTAACATCGCCGTGGTCGCTGAGCCGTACTTTGTCCCGCCCAGGGATGACTGGGTGGAGGACCTGAACGGCTCAGTGGCCATAATTTCGTCGGCTGCCGCCGGTACCCCGTCCCTCGAAGGTGTCACGAGGGGACAGGGGTGCGTAGCAGCACGGTTCGGAGAGATTGTAGTAGTGGGAGTATACTTCTCTCCGAGCCGAACTCTCGCCGAGTTCCAGAACTCTTTAACAGAGTTGAGTGTCGTCGTCGCCAGAAACCACGCCTTCTCCATGCTAGTGCTCGGGGACTTCAACGCCAAGAATTTGGCCTGGGGTTCCCGTTGCACGGATGTGCGGGGCAGGATGGTGGAGGACTGGGCTCTGGAAACAGGCCTGGTCGTCCTAAATCGGGGTTCCGTTCCTACGTGTGTGCGGATGCGGGGCGAGTCGGTAGTGGACATCTCGTTCGCCAGCCCCGCTCTGTCACAACGTGTCATTGACTGGCGCGTCATGGAGGAGGTGGAGACATACTCCGATCATCGGTATATCCGGTTTGATGTCTCCACCCAGACCTCTAGCGCGCTGGTCCAACAGGCCCTGAGTGGTCCACGGTGGGCGCTGAAGCAGCTGGACCGGGAGCTTCTCCTGGAAGCCTCGATCGTGCAGGCCTGGGTGTTTTCACCGGACAGGCCTGCTGACATTGACGATGAGGCGGAGTGGTTCCGGGAGGCCATGTCCGAGATCTGTGACGTGGCAATGCCCCGAGTCCGGCCAGGACGCGCCCGACGTCAGGTGTACTGGTGGTCGCAGGAGGTTGGGGCGCTACGCAAGGCGTGCGTCGACGCGCGACATCGGTACACCAGGCACCGCAGGCTCCGCATCCGCCCTCCGGATGCGGAAGCCACGGAGGTGGAGCTGTACGAGGTGTACAGAGCGGCGAAGACCACCCTCCAAGAGGCTGTCAAGCGGGCCAAGGATACGGCCCGCGAGGAGATGTTGGAGACTCTGAACCGAGATCCATGGGGGCGCCCTTACAGAATGGTGCGGAATAAACTCCGCACCTGGGCCCCCCCGCTGACTCAGAGTCTCCGACCCCAGCTGGTGGAGGAAGTGGTGAGCGCTCTGTTCCCTTCACGGGGGGAGCATACTCCCCCGCCTATGGCTCCGCCACTTGCGGTGCCCGAAGCGGACCACACGGACGACGACGACGACATCCCTGAAGTGACCGGGGTAGATCTGAGAGCGGCGGTAGGCAGGCTGAAGGCCAAAAATACCGCCCCGGGACCCGACGGCTTGCCGGGTAAAGCCTGGGTCCTGGCCTCGAGGGCTCTCGGGCCTCGACTGGAGGCGCTCTTAAGCGCATGCATGGAGAGAGGCCAGTTTCCACTCCGTTGGAAGACGGGGAAGCTGGTCCTCATTCAGAAGCCAGGGCGCCCTGCGGACTCTCCGTCCGCATACCGGCCCATAGTGCTGCTCGACGAGGTCGACAAGCTCTTTGAGAGAGTGATTGCGGGCCGCCTCGTCGGGCACCTGGTGAGGACGGGGCCGGATCTTGCGGAGTGCCAGTTTGGCTTCCGCAAGGGGCGCTCGACGGTGGACGCCATCATGCGCGTGAGAGCCCTCACGACGGGGGACGCGGTGTCCCGGGGTGGGGTGGTCGTGGCGGTGTCACTCGACATCGCCAACGCGTTCAACACCCTGCCCTGGAGCTGCATAGGGGAGGCACTCCGGTATCACCGGGTGCCGACTTACCTCCGTCGAATAGTCGGGGCGTATTTGACGGACAGAGCCGTCATCTACCCCGGTCGCGACGGGAATTGGAACCGGCGAGAGATGTCGTGCGGTGTCCCGCAGGGATCGGTTCTGGGGCCGCTCCTGTGGGACATCGGTTACGACTGGGTGCTGCGGGCCGACCTCCCTGATGGCGTCAGCGTAGTTTGCTACGCTGACGACACGCTGGTCCTGGCGCAGGGGAGGTCGCATCAGGCGGCGGCCGACGCGATGACACGCGGGGTTGCGATAGTCGTGGAAAGGATCCGGCAGTTGGGTCTCGAGGTGGCATTGCACAAGTCCGAGGCCATGTCTTTTCATGGGCCCCGGTACGGGCCACCTTCGGGATCCCAACTAATGGTAGGAGGGGTTCACATCGGCGTCGAGAAGACGATGAGATACCTGGGTCTCGTCCTCGACAGCCGGTGGAACTTCGTCGAGCATTTCCGACGTTTGGCCCCCAAACTGGAACGGACCGGGGCCGCCTTAAAGCGGCTCCTGCCCAACCTGAGAGGGCCAAACGCCTCCTGCCGGAGGCTTTACGCGGGGGTCGTGCGGTCCATGGCCCTATACGGGGCCCCGGTATGGGCGCGTTCACTGCGGCTTCGAGCCGCACACTACCTGAACGCGCCCCAAAAGGTGGTAGCCGTAAGGCTAATCCGGGGGTACCGCACGATCTCGGGCGAGGCAGCAAGCCTCCTTGCCGGACTGCCACCATGGGATCTGGAGGCGATAGTCCTCGCGCGCCTGTATGACTGGCGCGCGGAGGCACTACGTCGGGGGGAAACTCTGCACCCGCGGCAAATCGCTGCGGAGCGGACGGACCTCCGGCGCGGTCTCATGGTGGAATGGAAGGCGCGGCTATCGCAACCCAGCGCAGGGCACGCCACGATAGCGGCGATAAGACCCCTCTTTGAGGAGTGGCTAGGGAGGCGTCACGGCGCTCTCACCTACCGCCTGACGCAGGTCCTCTCCGGACACGGATGTTTCGGGAGGTTCCTGCACATCATCAGGCGGGAGGAGACGCCCGGGTGTCACCACTGCGAGGATCGCCCAGAGGACACGGTGGAGCATACGGTGGAGGTCTGCCCCGCTTGGGCAGAGCACCGCCGTGTCCTCGTAGAGGCGATCGGCAGCGGCGGCGACCTCTCGCGCCCGGCCCTGGTGCAAGCCATGGTCCGGGGCGAGAGGGAGTGGGAGGCGGTCACCTCCTTCTGCGAAGCAGTCATGCTAGCGAAGGAGGTAGCGGGATGGGCGAGGGAAAGATCCTCACGCCTCAGCCGCCGAGGGAGACGCTCCGGGCGTCGGGAGCCGCGTGACGACTCCCGGCCACCGTAGGCGCGGGCCTGCGGGCGGAGAGCAATGGGTAGCTCTCCGCCCGATCAGGACCAGGCCCGTGCCGGACGGCGTGTATGTGTTCCACGCGCGCCTCAAAGAGATGTCAGCGTAGTTGACGGGGCCCGACAGGGCCGAAGCCTGCCGGGGTAGCGGGATTGTCCGAAAGGGTTACCGCTGCCCTGGTACGTAAAGGGCTAAGGAAGGAACACGGGTGGGTTTTAGTCAGTAAGAGTCTGACACTCCCTTCTGCTCCACCCAGAGCGGGAGGAGTCATTTGATGATTTCCCATCCACAAAAAAAAAAAAAAAAAAGCATTAACTTGTCACTTTGTATTATTAATACCATAATGGTTACCTCAAATACTGCTGACGCCTGAGGTCTATATTTTCTTAAGCGTCAAGGGATTGACAAGGTAATTTTCCCGGCCCTTTGTTCCGTTTATTGGTCTTGCGGTAACAGAAACTAAACAAGTAATCTATTTGACGTTGATAAAGAGAATTTATGAAAAGGGAAATGTTTAACAGGTCCTTTAATTTTTTTTGACCTTGACATGATGGACATTTTTAAAAATTAATAAACCTTTAAAAAAAATAGCGCTTCTAATGATGCACACTTTAAAAAAATAATTCAGTCAGTAGCCTTTCCCAACTATGTTGGGGTCCTCTTCCAGTCTAACCGGATGCAGCGGAATACCAGTATTTTACATTTAGCGACTGCCTTTCTGATCTCCATAACCCAGTTACTGGGTAACACGATACCCCTTGGTAAGACTGGTCGTCAGACTTTCGGGCTTCTGACGACTCGTGACGACTGTCAAAGATCCAAGAATAACAGGCGGGACCAACGGCATAACGTGCTTTCCGAGGCACGAAGCGGTCTCGGTATGTAAAGATGGTCACCCATCCACGCGGCAAGCGTAGCTCAACCTGATCGATCGACCCGTGCGACGGTCTTTGCTTAGCCACGAGCCCCTCCTTAAAAATAACTGAGCCTCTTTTTAACTTTCTGCCCTTTTTTCACAGTTGGTCGCATAAACTAAGCTGGGGTTCCTACCCCGACCAAATAGTGCCGCGGTAACGGCAGGCGAGCGCTACATCCCAAATAGGAATTATTATAGAAAACCAAAAATAGGAATTATTTGAGGCTCACAAAAAGAGGCACAATCATTTTTTAGTGTTAAATAACATTTATAGGAGCGCAAAATGGGGATTATTAGAGGTTTGATTAAATACGTGCCATTATGAAAATAGAATATAAAAACCATGTAACAAGGTCTCATCCAATCTTAAAAGCCAGAGCAGCCATTTAAGCTATAAATATTAATCTTGTGGCATGTTTAAACTGCGAGCGTTTTCGGCTTAAGAGTTCCCTAGTGACGTATGCAGACAAATTGCGATTTATGGGAAAATGTATGGTCTATGTGGATTTGGCTATAATCAACAAGCATCACATTGAATTTAACGCTTTAAGAGATGCTACTTATATAATTTATTTGATGAGAATATAATCTGTGGAAATTCATAGACGACTTAAACTTGGAGTGTAAATTGTGGTGCTGTTCGTCAAACGATGGGACACTCATTATCATGTCCTACGTATCCTGTCAGCTGCACGTTACAGGAACTGATGGACGCAAGTGATGGCGCCCAACACGTAGCCGAATTCTGGGCTGAGTTCATTTGGATTGCCATCGACACACTAAGAAGAAGCTTAATTTATCTGTCATTGCTACTTTGTACCTATTGAATCTATATTATTATAGCTAAAACTATTTAGGATGCTTAGTTAAGGTAGTTAGTATAAGGATCATATTAAACTTAGCATCTATATCTTGTACCTACTTTCTGTGCAAATAAAGAACTATTCTATTCTATAGTAATTTTATTCTAGGTACATCGTATTCACATAGGTGTAATCTTATTTAATGAGTACAAAATATTGTACATATTTTAAAAGAGTAACTATAGAGTTTTTTGCTCATTCTTCCCCAAACCTTTTTGAACCTAGAATCAATTCTATTTTCATGTTAATTTTTACTGCCAAGTGCCTTATGGTCTACTTATAATAAATTATTTGAGTTTGACAAAAAACAACATATTAAAATGTAATGCTATAAAAGATGCCAATTATACAAGGTGTCGTATTTAATCCTCATCAAATTGAAGGAGGTAACTATGCTACTGATCGACACGAATTAATAATAAAATAAGTCGATTTTTTTTTCTAATTTTCGGAAATCGGCATGTGTGGGCACACACGCATTTTAAAACGCGGCCTGTGTGAGACCGCACTGTAACTGCCCTTTTACACACACATAAAAACGCGACCGCTTAAACGATACCATAACGCGATTCTGTTCTTTGAAAGTGGTGTATTCTGAAATGCTATTAAACTTAATTAACTAAAAAAACAAGTATGTATTCATTATTTACCAGGGATCGTCATTTTATTTGATTATTTGTCTTTTTTAACAGCCTCCTGAAATTTGACGAGGATGCAAAACAACAGCTTGTATACACTAGTGGACTAGCAGAGTTGTCAACTTTTTATATGCTTGAGTACGAGGCTTTTGACTATTTTGTATGTGTATGTTTTGTTGTATAAAAAAATAATGAAAAAAAAAGCTTGTATACAAAATACTGCTAAATGAAAAGCACGTTCAAAAGAAAGTAATTTGTTGGTCTTAAAAAGAAAATTATTAAATATTCTTTATGTAGCATTTTATAGCCGAGGTGACTCTGCAATTAGATGCAGATGCGGCCTTAATTTAATTTCTTACGTTCGTACGAGACGTTGTTCTCTGTTAAAAAAAGAAGAATAGAAATTCTTCTTTTCTTACATTAAAAATAGTAATTAGCATTTCGGATTTCGTAGAGTTATTGCATTTAAATTTTTAAAGGCAAGTAGACAGGTCGGTTAAAACTCATAAAGGTGTAACTATAAATAATAGTGTGCATAATCTCAGATAATTTACATTCTATACACTTAACATTTCACTAACGTATCTGAATAGTTAGTGAAATGTATTCTAAGTTGATTTTTGAGTGACCATTTTTAACAAAAAGGTCCTAATAAGTTTTTGGTTGCAGTAGAATTTGAATTTTGTTAAGTTACAATTCAGTTTGTTGTTCCACAACTTGAAAATTACGTCAAATTCTTAATTCGCGGTCGATTAACAACATTGAAATACATTTTGAGGCATAATTATGTAGAAATGATGATGATACATACATCATCATCATTTCAGCCGAAAGACGTTCACTACTGCACAAAAACCTCCCCTAAATTCTTTCCTCCCTGTTAATACCGTTTAAGGTTATTATGAGGTCATTATGAGTCAACAATCGACGTCTATCTAACGCAGTCTGGATGCACTCTAAGTAAGCGCTTTCAAAATCGTTATAAGATTAATTGCTCAATATCTGACAATGAACGGAAAACGGAGTGGAGTAAACTACTTATTATGCTGCAGACGTAAGCGGAAAAAGCATTGTATTAACAGGAAATGGATTAATACGGGTGGTTTTTGGTTGGCAATTTGGCGCTGTGCGTTATTTTCATCAGTAATGCCATTAATTACGTAATTGTTTGTTTGGTATCATCATTATGTTTTTAATAATAATATTATTAAGGCACTTTTATCATAAGTAGTAAATTAGAGAAGCTTCCTTGCTTACTAAATATTTATATCTTCTGTTCTTATCAATTTCAGTTATGGTTGGAAAAATAAAAAAGATTATTTACTTAACTTCAACAGAATCCTTCCTGCAGATCGACTATTACGACTTGTGCCACATCTATACTAATATTATAAAGAGGTAAAGTTTATAAGTCTGTACGTAGGGTATTTCGGAACTATTGATCAGATTCCGACACATTATCTTAATATAATAGGCAATATTCCAAAAATTTTAAATAATAGGTGAATTTTGCATTAAAAAGTCTGCTTTACACGCGGGCAATGCTGCCGGCGAAGTACTAGTAATCCACAAAGTCTACTTTTGTTTGGCCACCTGCATCTTGCGCTATACCGTGTTGATTAATTCCTTCACAGCCTTTAGGGTAGGATAGATATAAAGTACTTCACAGAGGGTTAAAGCATATTTTCTGTCGATCCTGAACCCAAAAATTACAGTTACAAAACACACTTAACATTAAATATTTAAAATCGCCACAAAAACACCACCTGTATTACAAAACCGCTGACCTAGTAAATTAACTACTAGGTAAACTCCAACTACCCACATTTAATTCATCATAAGCACACGTAATAAGCGGTACACATTAAATCGCGACGTCGACAAAAGTAAGTTAACAGCTATCTCCCGTAACAATAATATCGCGGATATCACATAAAGCTCTTGGGTTTATGCGCATATTACTCCAACCGCATGACTGGGGCACAAGTAGTGAGTATACGGCGGTGTAGTCGGGTTAATTTCGCGCTCTTTGACGAGTAGTAAAAGAGTATGAGAGACAACTACAGAAGTGTCTTGCAATCAGAAGTGTCTTGCAATACTCGAGAGATGCTTTATGCTGAAGAATGTGCGAATAAGAAATGTTTATGGTTTTGCATTGCTTTCTTTTCCATGCGGCGTAGGTTATGTTTTTGTTTTCACATGTCTTAGGGCTGATTTTTCCCAACGCCAGATAATTTTATTGCAGGAATAATTTTGAATTTTTGACAGTTCTTCCATCCAAAAACTGTCAGATGTCAATTTTATTCCACGAATAAAAAGTATCTGTCGATTGAAAAACCAGCCCTTAAACAGCTACATGGTTTAAAAAAATTGCTCTAAAGGAAGTAAAATTTTTTTATTTATTTACATACAGACGCTACGATTAGAGTGTCCCAATTCCGTAGAGTAGTTAATTAAACAATTCATGTCAAAGTCAAATCATTTATTTCAAATAGGCACATAAAAGGCACTTTTGAACGTCAAAAATAAAATTAAAATAAAATTGATTCTAGTCGCCCCTTCCAAAAGGAAGTTCATGAAATAATTTACAACATATTAAATATCCATGCCATACAAGATCTACAAATTAAAAACGTAACACGTGTAACGTAACCCTGGCGAACTCGCTCAGTGAACATGAGAAAAGATCTATTTTGTCAGGAAGCAAATTTAGTATGCACAAATTATACACATGAGTGAAGAAAATTATAAAATTATGCTTCTGTTAAGATTTTTTTTTTGTCATTTGATTAGATTTTGTTTATTTTACAAGTGTTGTTGTGTTGTGTTTTGTTTGTCAATTTTGTTTTTTTTTGTGTATATTTTTTTTAAAATTGTTGTTTACCTAGCCTACTTTGGTATGGTTTTGTGTCACTTTTTAGTTTGTAATTTTCTCTGTACAACTGCAACGTCTTGGGATTAAATTCTGTAATGTTGTGCATGTATAATCTAAATAAATAAATGATGATGATGAACGGTGCAATTTGTGTGTGTTTTAATAACTACCTTACAACGGGGTGAATAGAAATGGCGCGTCGAATGGAGACAAAACTAGGAAAGTGTTTTTGCTTTTGAAATAAAAATGATACTATTTTTTCATTTTTTAAAAACGCAAACATTTTTTTAATAAGATTGCAATTCCAGTTCACCGTGAAGTTAGGCGAAACTAAAAATACATTCGTTTGAATATCAACCGTCTTTGGTGACAATTTGGCCTCCTTTAAAGTTGGTGAATTTGTATAAGAAATACAAAATATTGTGTGATAAACGTTACCTACCGTTCTCGACGCTTAGGATACAATATTTAATTTATTATAAGTTTTGACGTTAACGTTGACTTTACGCTCTCTAAAACAGCAGTACAAAGTTCGTTATCATTTATCTTTTACGCTCCAACTTTGCACCACCACCGAAACATGCCCTTTCTGTAATTGGACACATTCAGATATGCAAAAACAGTGCCTGTGTTCCAAATGGCCCCTTTTGAAAAATTTATGCCCTCCCGTTTGACGCGGCACATGGCTCCTGGCGGCCATTTTTTTATTTAACCCAAATTAATGGCGGCCTTCGTACATCGATATTTCTTTTGAAGTTTCTACAGTTGGATGAGGAAAACGTGTCGAAGTCGCGTTTGAGGTTCCGCGCCATTTTTCATCGCTGCGAGAATGTAAAGTAACAGGAAAAGCTGCTGTGGGCAATCACTTTTCTTCAAAATGTTTTTTTTACTGTTTTGGAAGTCATTATGGTCTGAAGGAAGACAAATGAGTAATTCGGTTAGATGGCTTTCGTACGTCACTGCCTTGCAATCGCCATTACTTTTATTTCGACAATTTTAAAATCCTGTGACTTATTGAGTAAGTTTTTAAAAACAACATTGAAAACTTTTAATTTTTTTTTTCGCTGACGTGATTGCGGTATTACGTATATGTGTATATAATCACGTTGAACTGACTTTTTTCAGTAAAGTCTGTTTGAAGGTAGTCTAACGATGATGATATTTGCAGGAAAATCTAAAAAAAAATACCTAGCGAACGGAAGATAAATTTCCAATGTTCCAATTTTAGCAACTAAACTAGGACAGCACAAACATTTTTAATCCACGTTGAACGAGAAAACCAATTCAGGTTATTTTGTTGCAACAAATCCAGCACCCTAACTGCATAGACACTTTAAATCACAATCTGAATCAATTTAAAGCATATTACTAATCCATTGCTTCATATATTTGAATAATTTGTCTGCTCAACAACGTCAATAACGGAATGAATGTTGTTGAACTGTCAAAATGGAAGCCATTGCTACTTTTACTGCTGTTGTTGCTACTGTTTGTGTGTTACGCAATTACCCCGCAGTTTACAGCTATTCTAATAAACATAAATCCACAAGACCCATTACAAAACGAGTGACGTATGCAAAATACATGCAGAAATAAAACGGTATGCACTAAATCCCTCAGCTTTGCCGTAAACTGAGGATTGGAACTAATCATGCGTCCACCTATACGGGTCAGGGGTCGCTCATACTTAATCGAGGTAATCCATTTGGCAGACAAGTTTTATACAACGACCATTCTAAGCTGACCCTCCTAACCTCGCTGTTATCAAGCGCTCCAGCGCTATGCGGGCAAAGCGATTTGTTGTGGGAGCTCCATATATCCTGGCCATGTTTTATCAGGTCGTAAATTTCTACGGGTATCTAGCTAGACGTCAACCTTCCGACGGCTTTTGCAAAATTTTAGTGGGAAAACCGATTTCTTGTTGTATTTTCGGCGACGAAAAAAGTTTTTGGCTTTATTTTTCTCGTAGGTGGGTAGTACCGTCGTATCAATGTGTAATAGGTTATCTTCGGAATATTCGGATTTGGTAAAGGTTGATGTATCGTCTTTGTGATAGGTAATGTGGCTCGCTAAGCTGGATGTGGCAGCTATTTTAGCTCTAGGAAACTTTAGCAAAGGGAATAGTTTTAGTTTAGATATTCGTGGAATACGACGTACTCGTATACCTAATGAAATCTACCTTATACAGGATAAAACTATTACTAAAACTATTCCCTTGAAACTGAAAACTAGCGACAAATCGAAATAGGAGGTGGTAACTGTTACTTAATCATAAAAATCTGCCATTTCCCAAATCAAATTTCTTGAAAAAAATAGTGTACCTAATTATCGTCTTAGATAGTGACAGCAAAGTTATTGCCTTTAAGTAGACACGAATTATCGTCGTATCAGTTTTTTTATTTTTTATTATTAAAACGAGAAAATTAAAGTATCAACCAAAGCAATCTTTGTATGTACCTAATTTTGACCGTTCCTACGGAAAAAGAGTGCGCGACGACGTTTCATCGCTCGCCCACGCGCACGTTTAGTGCAACATGCTCCAAATTTACTTTATAGTACGCTGAATTAGATATTTTAATTTGTCGCACCTATTTAATTTCATCCTGTATGTTGTAGGTTTCGTATGGGGTTATCTCGTGTCATCATCATCATCATTTAAGCGGAAAGACGTCCACTGCTGGACATAGGCCTCCCCCAAGCACCTCCACTTCAACCGGTTCAGTGCTTCTCGCGTCCAATGGGTTCCTGTGGCCTTCACAAGGTCGTCAATCCACCTTGTGGGAGACCTTTCAACGCTACGCTTTCCGGTACGCGGTCGCCACTCCAGAACCTTTCGGCCCCATCGGCCATCTGTTCTGCGAGCAATGTGCCCTGCCCACTGCCAATTAAGTTTGGCGATCCTTCGGGTTATGTCGGTTACCTTGGTTCTCCTGAGGATCTCTTCATTTCTATTTCGTGTGGTTCTCAGCAAAAGGCAAACTGACCACTAATTTCGAATATTACTGATGTCAATGTAACAGTTAATTGCTATAATCCTTAGAAGGCCTTTTTTGATCAGTTAACGACTACCGCCTTATATCATGATGTACCATTTGAAGAGAGAATTGTTTTTTCGGTTGAGTAAATCCATATTTATACGAAGCTGCGGCGTGATGTGCGACTCTATATTAAACTTATTGGACTCACACATTTTATATGCAACGCTAAGTCAACATATAAATGTCGCCCTCATTTTTCAGCTTTGCACATAATCATAATGGTTTCAATGAAGAACTCACCAATTTTGTTGATTAGGATATCTCCGATCCCGGTGCACCGAGCGACCTTTGATTAAAGTCTCTCCCATGGAAATATTAAAAAAAACGGGAAAAGTGGGGGTGAAGTGTCTGTGTCCACGCGCCATATTCAAAATGCTTGTGTAATAGGCAAATGGCCGTCTCGGCGACATAGTGCGCTTTCGACCGTGATCGTGACAAATATATTATATCTCCTTCTTTCTTTTATCTATAGTGTCCCCAGTTGGTACCAACATTTAAAGTCAAAACACGAAAATCTATCCTTAATCCCTTAAGAATAGATTCCATCACATAAATTCGCCAACAGCGATTACTTTCCGAACTCCCCCTGTAATATATCAACATTGAGTTAGATTTATATTTGATTAAAGTCTTGCTTCTTGAGCCTACAGCATCTTAATTAGTTTTTAATTATTTGATAAGATTGGAACTTTGTACCTACTTAACGTAATGGCATCTCGAGAGTTTCTCCACATGGTTAATGCTGATTAAAGTCGACGTCACAAGAATGAAGGCCTTATGGCACAGCTTGTTTAAGTCAGGTTACTTTCTTTTCTTATTTTATGAAGGAGCTCGTGGCTAAGCAATAACAGCCTCACGGTTCGACCGATCAGGTTAAGCTACTCTTGCCGCGGTCGGTCCGTGGATGGTTGACGCTCTTTATATACTAAGACCCGTCCGTGCCTCAGAAAGTAGGTTAAGCCGTTGGTCCTGGCTGTCATTCGTAGATCTTCGACAGCCGTTACGGGTCGTCAGAAGCCCGAAAGTCTGACAACCAGTCTTACCAAGGGGTTTCGTATTACCCAATAACTGATTTGTGGAGATCTGATAGGCAGTCGCTCCATGAAAAATACTGGTACTCAGCTGCATCCGGTTAGACTGGAAGCCGACCCCAACATAGTTTGGAAAAGGCCAGGCAGATGATGAAAATAAGAATAACAATAAAAGACATATCTGTAATGACCCGAAAAAACTTAAACCCAAAAGTTACACTGTATTTTATCTTTAAATGTAACAAGTTGTACATCTGACATCATAAAATGTTCAACAATGTAACGTCAGACGATTTATATCCGCACCAGTGAACACTAACGCTACTTCTTGGATAGTTCTCAGAAAATTATCACTTGGATAAATCCATATAAAAGCTATTGATAAAGGAATCTTCTATTAAAAACTTTTGGATAACGTTGGAAGACTTGGCTGATTCATTGGCTTCTATTTAAGTTGGTCTTTAGTTTTGGAAAAGATACAGCTACCAATTAATAAGTATGACAATGTAGCAATATTCACCCAGATCTTACACAGATGTTCTCAACAGACTAGGACTAATCAACTTCTGGAGGGAAGTGGGCTGGTTGGAATAACCACCGACGGCCGCAATGGCCCACGCCCAAATGGTCCACTTGAAGGACTAAGTGCGGAAAGCAAACCCACAACATAGATAAAATAAAATAAATATTTTAACTTTTTTACTTGATACTGATTTTAAAATAACTGGCTAAATGTGGGTGATACACATTTGAGAAGTGGGGGCACAGTGGTAACAGCCAGGACTTACTAGTTTTAGTTTACACTGCTCTTAAAACGGTGAAGGCAAACATTGTAAATAACCAAAAATTCAAAAACATTGTGATATATTCCAAACCGCACTGGGCCCGCGTGGTGGATTACAACCCACTCCCTCTCACCGAGATGAGGCCTGTGTCCCAGCAGTGGGAACATTATAGGCTTTTTATGATGGCGATACATCTTTGCTCAGTCCTTCAGAGTATACATGCATGACGTAATGTTGTTTGAAATGTATTTTTACATGTATGAAATTCCTTCTCGAATGGATTTTCCTTTCAATTTATCTTTGTAATTATTGGCACTAACATTCAATGTGAATTTGTAGATATATTCCCGATAATATGTAGTTCTGATTTGTGTACAGTTGGATATAGATCACACAATTCAGGCATTACAAATGATTATCAGTAGAAGAACATTCACATCCTGTTACATGAACAGGATTACAAATAACATAAAATCCAATAGTAAATTGTTGGTATCGGTATTCTGTATCTGATATTCTATCAATGAGATACTGTTTAATTATGTTTTAGAAATTCATGTTTCGTAGAATTCCGCGAAATAATTGTAGATTATGAACCATTAGCAAATCGGGTTTCGACATGCGAGTACCATTTATGTGAGTAGGAATGGGTACTAAGCGTCTATGTTTTGAATTCACCATTCGATGGTGAGACTAATTCCAGTCATGTGTACGGTAAACAAACATAACAACATGATGCCTGTAATCCCCGAAATGTTAGGCAGAGATGTACCTATAGTAAAGTTGTTGACATAGCTCACAGAATAAGCAAGCTGAAGCGGCAATGGGACGTTCATATTAGCCGTAGAACTGATGTCCTTTGGGCTAAACCTGTTCTTGAGTGGAGACCGCGCCCTCAGGCTAGATGTAGCGACGATCTTCGCAGGATGGCTGGTAGCAGCTGGATGAGAGTTGCCGAAAATCAGGTTGAATGGCGTGCGACAGGAGAGGCCTGTGTCCATCAGTAACTTGCTATAGGCTGATGATGTACCTATAGTGCACCCACATTTCGCTAGTTATTTTTAGTCCCATGTAATAAAAGGCAAGTTTACTGCCATCACATAATCAGGCTATAATGTTCCCACTGCTGGGACACGGGCCTCCTCTCTTCGAGAGGGAGTGGGCTATAATCTACAACGCGGGCCCAGTGCGGGTTGGTAGATGTCACATGTCTTCTGCCATCAACCGGGCACAAATCTAGACGACGAGCTGCTACTGAGAAATTTCTGGTAAACACTTTGCGCGTCCTAGGAATTGAACCCAGGACTTCATTCTTAGCAGTAGCGCTTGAGAACACTAAACCAACAAGGCAGACAAACGGACGGTAAAATATAAATCAAATCGTTAACATGTAATATGATAGTCCACGAGAGAAAATTCCCATCCAAAAAAAGGAGTTCATATTTTCAGCTTTACTACGGGAACCCAAAACACATAACGATAAACCACCGACATTGGGTCAGGCCCAACAGTAAATAATGTTGGTCCTAACATAGAAATTCCATTTTTGCCCACAGAATTCGACATAATCTCTTACTCGGAGCAAAGTGTGCATCAAATACCGCAAAAAGGGTGCTCGTAACGCATTTTATACCTCGAAAGGGTGTGGAAATTAGTGTGTTTCACCGCACTAGACAAAGTCTAAAGTGGTGCTTATCTCCGAACATACGACAGACATACATGGAGTTGTTGATTGTATGGAATGGAGTTGTGAACGTGACTGTCGCGGCTACTGGGTTTAGTTTTTCGGGGCTCAGTTTAGAGTAGGTGTTAATTTTAGCCGCACAGGTTGTACGGTCAGGTTAAGCTACGCTCACCGCGGTTAGTCTGTGGATGGGTGACCATCTTTATATACCGAGACCCTCCGTACCTCCGAAAGCACACTAAGCCGTTGGTCCCAGCTGTCATTCGTGGATTTTTACCGTCGTTACGGGTCGTCAGAAGCCCGAAAGTCTGACAACCAGTCTTACCAAGGGGTGTCGTATTACCCAGTAACTGGGTTGTGGAGGTCAGATGGGCAGTCGCTCCATGTAAAATAATGGTAATCAGCAGCATCCGGTTAGACTGGTCTAACCGGATGCTGCTGATTACCATTATTTTTTGCAGCCAAAGCCGACCCCAACATAGTTGTGTGGAAGTGTGTGAGTGGTTTTGAACGAGGAAGACTGACCTGCCGTAATACAGTTTTCACTATTACGGAGGTCAGTGTGAACTAGGCTCAAACAACCGCATAACGTACACAGGTGTTTATAACCACATACGTAATTAAATTTGTAATAGTAGACACAAATCACAAGATTGTTAGGATTTGTATTTAAAGTTTGATTTTTTATATTGACAATAAACTTTTTTACTTTACTTTACTAGTTGGGAAAAGGCTAGGTAGATGAGTTTATTGTCATAATAACGTTCTGTAAGGTGTTAGTTTGTGGCCCAGTGGTAAAGCCCCCGATTTACGAGTAGGTCGTGGGTTCGAACCCAGGCAGGCCCCTTAGTTTGTGTAAACAATTTTATCACCACTGCTCTTAAAACGGTAAAGAAAACATCGTTACGAAACCGGAATGACCTAGAACCAAAAATTCGAAGACAGACGGTGTAGGAAAAGAAAATTATGATTGGATTACGAAGTCACGAGCTTTTAAATATCATCAATTTGAAAGTCTTCATAACAGAGGGTGTAAGGCTCATCGACGTGCAAACTGGAAAACATGGTCAAGAAACCGTCATATCCTAAAACCAACATTCGAAGACATGTGACATCAATCAACTCGCACTGGGCCTGCGTGGTATATTACCCACTCCCTCTCGAAGAGAGGAGGCCTGTGTCCCAGCAGTGGGAAGGGAAGGTGATAGTTTGGTGCTAATTTTCAAATTAGATTTTGGAACGAAGTTCCATATCGCACGACTATACTCTGCAGACTTGGCGAATGAGAGCTACTCCGATAAAAGCGTAACAATTTGACCATTACTACACTTTTGCTATGGTATATGTGTTTATAGTAAGCGTTGCAAATTTATTTCATTGTGCCTGTTATTTAATACATAAAATACAACGAAAGAATAAAATATAAAGAATAAAATAAAACAATAAAATAAAATACAAAGAAAAGAAAATTCACGACCCCTCTTTTTATTAGTCGTTACGGGTCGTCAGAAGCCCGAAAGTCTGCCAACTAGTGTTACCAAGGGGTGTCGTATTACCCAGTAACTGAGTTGTGGAGGTCAGCTAGGCAGTCGCTCCATGTAAAATACGGGTTCTCAGCTGTATCCGGTTAGACTGGAAGCCAACCCCAACATAGTTGGGAACAGGTTAGGCATGACACCTCTTTTTATTGCTTGAGAGAGGTTTAAGTAAAACAACATTGACCTGGTTTCTATCAAAACGATTTCTGAGCGAAACTATTAATGGTTTCCATATTGCTCAATACCATAATAAACCATCCTTAGGTCACTTCCTCAAGCAATAACTTTCACAACAAACCTTACATCATACAAACAGCCAGCTTAAGAGCTCAGAACTTTACTCACTACTAAATATCAGTGCTAACTAACGCACCTGCGAACCGCGGCTGCCATAACCGTGATAAAGGACCGTATGTTTACGGACATAAGTGTTAAACTTTGAATATACCACCGCGTTGGACCGTATTACAAGCACCTAGAGTACATGTGGCCTAGTTTTTCACCCCCACGTTAACAGGGCCAGTGTAGTTTTTAATTTTATTAACTTTCAGGAACTAACATTCGCACGTTGTTAACATTTTAGTGGTGAAAATACTCTTTGGAACAACACTACGCGTGATGGGGACTTTTGTATTTTTTTTTTAATTTGGTGTTAATAAGGGGTGTTTTAACGTGAGTTTTTAGTTTTTAGTGAGTGGCGTTGGGGAAATATTTGGGTAATTGGGTCAGTTAGTGTGTTGCAATGTTAGGTTTTTACAATATTTGGGTGTTGTGGAACGTGTGGTTTACTGGAATATTTTTTTATGTTTGTGTTCCTTTTTTGTGCACTTACCTGTATTATCTATGTCGTCACTCTCTTCCTAGCTTTTTCCCAACTATGTTGAGGTCGGCTTCCAGTCTAACCGGATGCAGCTAAATACCAGTATTTTACATGAAGCGACTGCCTATCTGACCTTGACAACACAGTTACTGGTAAATACGATACCCCTTGATAAGAGTTAATCATGGTTGTCAACAGAATCGGAATTTTCCTGTATCCGCAACCCTCGCACAAATATGGTTTTAATACGAGTAACTTGAAATTAAAAGCAATTTACACGAACAAATATAGATTTAAAGAAGCCTTGTCAATAAATAAATGGAAAAGTCGTATATCCATTAATATGCATCACGAAACCTATTGATACTCGTATTATCATTTATTCATAGATAGGTTTACAGCTAAAAACGCAACCTGTTTCGATAAATTTTAATCATAAAATTCCATTTAAATTATTTCACGGAAGATCAATATTGGAATATCGGATACCGTTCGTATTACGGAGTAGAATATTAAAATAATGGAGTGTTAACACGCATATTTCATGGATTTCAATTACCGAGATATTATACGTGATACACTAGAAACGTGTCAATTCATATTTTCCGTGATAGACAGTCAGATCGCGTTCGTAGTGATGGAAATAAAATAAAATAACAAACATTTTTTGTTCTTTTTTAATTTTAATTTCATCAGCTTGAATTTATTCAAGCTAGCTTAAATATCAGTGGAAACCTAGCACTGCTAGAATTTTGTTTCAGGAAATTTAGTTCTCAAAAAAGAACTTAACATGTTTTATAAAAAAAAATACCGGACACTACAATCAAAACCTGCTTTGATCACATTGGTCCAGACTAAACCTGCGGTTTCCTAGAAAAGCAGTGGCCGCTATATAACAGCCGCAATGACGGGCGTCATGAAAATGATAGCAGTGGGGTTTGACTTTACGAAGCCAGAAAACACGCTTGTGTTTTCTTAGAGAGCGATAGAAAGTACTTTCATAAATAACGTTTCAGTGACGTCATTGGACGCTAAATTGCGGAAGCTATGTAACGGCCACCGCAGTCTTAGAAACCCTCACTTTAGGCGCTGAGTTTCTGCATGTATTTGGTCCTAGCACTTCCCTATATATAATCAATAACACTCCATGTTTCCTAGCCACTCCACGGCCCATGCCGATGGAATGTAGAATATAACCAATGGATCCGGTTCAGATCTCGTTTGAAGTATTACGTGAACAATTGTTGTTATTTATTGATCGCTTATATGAATTTCAAAATGCTGAAGTTTATAGTTTATTTCGATAAATTGATTGAGAGGTATATAATGCTAATGGTAACTATAATACTTGTAAAGGCTCCCCCAGACAGGTGCGACGCGACTTTATTAGAACGATTCCTATGCAAACTTCATGGAAATTATCCACACGCATAATGTATGCATAATCAGCGTATAATGTTCCTACTGCTAGGACACAGGCCTCCTCTCTGTGAGAGGGTGTGGGCTGTACCACCATTCGAGCCCAGTGCGGGTTGGTAGATGTCACATATCTTCGAATTTTGGTTCTAGGATATGACGGTTTCCTCACAATGTTTTCCAGTTTGCACGTCGATGAGCCTTAGACCCTCTGTTTTGAACACTTTCAAAGTGATGATATTTAAAAGCTCGTGACTTCGTAATCCAATCATAATTTTCTGTTCCTACATCGTGTATAATACTGATATAAAAATGTGCTACGTTGTTGCTACGGCGTAGCGCGTAGCTGACGTCTATGCTACGTTCGCTACGCCGTCGCTTACTCAACCGCAACGACTACGCGTTGAGTCATTTGTCTTGAGTTTTGTTGTGGGTAAGACGAGTTTTATCGGTTTCTGTTACGTTTAAAAAAAAGAATGTGAATATACATACATATTTACAAGCAGAGCAACGGCGTAATTATGGAACACTGTTTAAAAATCTGTCTCATCTACTTGTTAAATGAAAATAAAAACCTCTGCAATTGAAATGTGTTTTAATTGACTCATAATTATGACTTTACCCAATTAACAAATGCTAACTTTTGACCCAGCTCTCTACAAAAAAGTATAATGTTCATTGTACCCTCTCTTGAAACAACCCAAAAACTCTCAAATTGAACATTATTCCCACCCAGCAAGGAAACAGATCCTTTTAAACTAAACTAAAACAACGGAATGATGCCATCAGTCACCAAACTCTTTCCGTTTTTAGTCCCCGTTAGGGCACCATTAACTTCAGAGCTCTCGACCCTTAAAGCCGCAGTCACACGAAGGGAATACTCGCCGAGACTAAAATTATTCGCCACGAATACAATCACAGATGGCCGGTAGAGCGGAGAGGTTTTAGAGCGGTGACCACATACCGGAAGGCGTAACGTGTGTAGGTGGACCGATGACCTGGAGAATGTCGCAGGAATTCACAGAATACAAGAAGCATAGGAGCATAACAACCCGATGATGTGGAGATACTTGGAGAAGATTTATGTCAAGTATTACCGTCCTTCAGCTAGATAATATTGATGATGAGAAAACCGCCGCGGGTTGAGTTGAGCATTATCAGGGTGATGTTATCGCCGCGAGCGTTAGTATTTGCCGGGATTGCTGCATCGCCCGAATCGTGTGATTCACTGCAAATAGCTAGTGGCGATAAGGTCCGATAGATGACATTTCCTACGCTTACATAACAGCGATTAGATATCGGCATGTCCAGTCAAGTCTTATAAATCTTCGTCAGTATTCAAATTCTTTCTTTGGTCAAGTCAGGACACATTAAACATTTGAAGCCACGGCACTGAGCAGACTATTGCATAGAAAACTATATTTAATTACTTGATAACAAAGATCAAAATAGTATACACCTTTGATCACTGTCGAGTTGACATCGACCTAAAACCTTTTTAACAGCCTGGCAATTTTATGAAATATTAATCTCATTTTTGATATACGTATTTAATTATATCAGAGTCCGTCAGTATCACATTGTGAATTCGCTCTGTCATGTTAAGAATATTCTATCGTGCCGACAAAAATTGGCCCTTAGGGCCGACATAGACGGACCGCTCTTGCAGTCATAGTCAACAGCTTGAAGCTGCCATTGATAACTGCTGGAGCAGTTGATACCAACTCCTCGTCATGCAAATCAGGTAACTGCACGAGAGCAGTCGACAGCTCGAGCAGTCAGTGTATGACTGGCGACTGCTTGACCGCACGACTGCCCGAAGCAGTTGCAACTGCTCGAGCGGTTTCGTGTATCTGTGTACGTAGAAGTCTGTAGTTCACTATGCAGTCGCAGCTTGAAGCAATCCATCCTGACTGCTTCAAGCAGTCCGTGTATGTCGGCCCTTAAGGTGACGAACATATTTCAGATGCGACTATATTTTACTATGAACCATTCATAGTGCAGTCCTTCTGCAGCTATTTCACCTCTGATTTTGCATCACTGTCAAAATCACAATGATCTTTACTGTCGTTGCAATAAAGTTGTTGTTGGGTTGCTGCCATTGAAAAGTCTGTCAAAATCACAATGATTTTTATTCTCGTTCTAATAAGGTTGCTACTGTATTATAACTGTGAAAGAACTGTACATCTGACAGGCAGACAGCGGGTTGTTATAGCAAGCTCGCTGCAACCAAACTTGCTTCGTGTGACCGAGGCTTTAGAGTCGCTCGGCTAATTAATAAAAGTGTCGCAGAAAGTTGTCACATAAATTGTTACACTGACGCAACTGTGACGTAACAAAACGTTTTTATAACCTTTTAAACGACACGCATAATTTTTTAAGCAAGACAGCTTCATTAAATGTTTCGGAAGGGTTCCGGCGAATCTCGGGTAATGGCTGTTTGGACGAAGTTTAGAAGGTTTGTGAGTAATGTTCATGTAAATAATGTATAGGAAGGCTACTTTAACATCCTTGATGAACAAAGTGGTAATGTATCGATTTAAATCCCCTTTCTTTTGTAAGTAACAAATTCTACGATCAAAAATATTAATTTTCTTAGATAAAATAGTTATAACCAATTCCAAGAAGCCCAACGTCTTGGAATTGGTTATAACTATTATTATATATATTTGGATTTAGCTAATTATGGTTAACAACGGTTTGAAAACGATGATCATCATCTGCCCAGCCTATTCCCAACTAGGTTGGGGTTGGCTTCCAGTCTAACCGGATGCAACTGATACTGGTATTCAGCTGACATAGTGCGAAAACAATTATATTTATACAAAATCTCAGCGACCCTCCCTTGTTTCGCATGGAGGCAATGTAGGAACTGATGTGGCTATATGAAAATACTTCAAGATATCTGTTCTATATCCAAGTAAAATATTAATGTAATAAACACTGTATAAACTTTCCGGAATAAAATTCTAAATGATGATGAAAACCACATCAAAATCGATTGTGAAGCTTAAAAGATCTTAAGACACAGCAGACAAAAACGAAAAACGACTTTGTTTTACACTATGTATAGAGCTCATAATCCTTTACAAGTTCTCTAAAAATCTTCAAAGTAAAACAAACAAATTATACCCAAGGCCATCCAAGGAAAAGCACTATAATAATTAATTATCTTTTCACGACTTCACTAACATTGCCGCCTTATGCTGGCCGGCAGAAGGGCACTTTTGTAATTCGTGCCCCAAAGGGTCCCTAAATTTATGTTTTACCTGTCTCTTGCAGCTGAGCACGAACCCTAATTCAAATCCTTATGTGAACCCCAACCCTAACTGTTTAACACCTTTGTGTACCAGGGTTAATGTCAAACGCGCCAACTTTCTATAGTGAGTGGGTTTCGTTCAATTTCTTTTATGTACACTCGGCTTTGAAGCTTTTATACCTACCTGCCTTAGTACCTACACATTTTAATAGTAGGATTAGGTCAGGATCCGAACTTCAAAGCCCTTTTGTTTAGTTCACTGAAAACTGGATTTTTCGAACAGTAATTTGAAGTAAATGTTGGTTTAGTGTATTACTTTCAGGTCAAAATAAATTGAGGCTTTTCTTGAATGTCATTTTAAATTGAGGATGAACTTTTTTTAGTTACGAAATTGTCTATTGGTTGATTATTACTAAGAAAGAAAGAAAGAAAGAAGGAAAAATATTTTATTCTGCACAAACAAAACGCACAACTAAAAAATAATATTAATAATAAAAAAAAGACATAAGATAAACAAAATGAATTGTTTTTTGAAAGTCAAAAAAACTACTAACACTTACTACTAATGCTTACTTATCTATATGCACGTATTTCTGTAACAAATAAACCTATTTTTCTTTTATAATCTTAAGGAAACCTCAAAGCTTTGTCTTTGTCTCCTCGTGTGTCTTTCTTTGACTGTTTAAAAAACAATTAATAAAGCACTATCACATCTTAGAAAAGTGGTGGCCCAGTGGTAAGGGCTGCAACGTGCGAATCGTAGGTCGTAGAGTTGGAAAAACACATCGTGAGGAAATCGGCATGTCCTAGAACCAAAAATTTTAAGATATGTGACATCTACAAACCCGCACTGGAGCCGCGTGGTGAATTAAGGCCCACTCCCTCTCACCAAAATTAGGCTTGTGTCCCAGCAGTGGGAACATTATAGGTTGATTATGTTAGTATCACATCTTATTAGTACAGAAAAGGCAATAAACCGAATAACTCCTATCTATTTCACAAAACCTCAAACTCGATGGAGTTTCAGGTTTTAGATAGCTTATTGTGATGACAATAAGCTATGAAGTCTTTGATCACTCTCAAAATAGAATCCTCGGGACAGAATCATACAACTGAACTAGTTTCAGTCTATTGAACTTGACAATAGTACACTTTGTGATGGAATTGCGGTATTGTATCGACGTCTAATTGGAAATGCTTGTTGTTATTCATTGTTTCGGAGATACTGTATTTTGTATGGATGGACAGGCACGCGAGATGAGTTTTGAAGTGTTGGTTATTGAAGGTTTGTTGCCTCTTTGATCTAGTGGTCGTAAGCGCTAACCAAGCATGAAATCAAAAAATCAACAGTCATTTATTCAAATTCGTCTGAGAACAGCAATTTTCGAATGTCAATATTACAAGAGACAGTCCCTCAAAACGCCCGCCCTTCGCCATTACTAGCGTTTTCGCTGGGACGAAGAAGTGGCACAACAAACTCCCCAGCAGCACAGCTGTCTTTTCATGAGTCATGAGTCTTGGGTTCGATTCCCAGTTCGAGCAAAGTGTTATTGAGATATACTCAGCATCAGCCCGGAGTTTTATTTGTGCCCGGTTCATGGCAATAAACTCACCTCCTGTTACAAGGGACTTTAACATAACTTTAAATAACGTCATGTTATGTTATGTTGAAAGGGGCTGCCATGACTTTCTATATGTGCAAACTTGAACCATCAGTCTTCCCCTTAGGGTTGGGTTTATCAAAATCTATTAATAGTGTACCCTCGAAACTTGTTTCTATTATCAGTGCTTTAGGGCAGTGCGTTGTATATCAGACATTCACGGATAAATCATATTTTTATTAATTTCTTCTATATACGTATAGTGATATATATTATAACGATATTAAAGAGTACGCTATGTTATGCCTGAGGGCGTACATATGTTTGGAATTAAGTAATCAAGCCAGTTAAGTCTCAATAATTAAATTAAATAAGCTTGGACAGTACAAAAATCAATTATAAAGAATTTCTTACCACAAATTAATTAATAATAACTAGCAAAAATATTTCAAAATGTAATTTATAAGTACTTAGATGAAATAAAGGAGACAATATAGAGGGAAAAAAATTCAATATATTGCATGTTAACCATAGATATAGGAAAGAAGGAGATGTGCCCCGGTTGTTGAAACTGTATCAGAACTCAATGTCGTTACGTCGATCCCACCACCGCGCCACTACTACATAATATATGTAGTTCAGTAAAAGCAATAGATACAAAGTCACGCGCACACTTGCACTTCATAAATCAGAACGTACTACACAGTCAATTATAAACCTTAACTCATCAAACACAGCGTGCATTTACCATGCGGCGTACAACTTACTCACGCAAAAACATCTGTCGCTATCGTTGTGCTGTGCAAAAGCTATTTATTTTACATACACGCTAGTGATTGACTAAATCGGAAAGTTATTGATTCTCCCATTTATTATTGTACTAAAAAAATTTGGGGTTCTGAAAATAAAATAAATATTAAACGATATTTCCAGAAAATATTATATTATAAATCAATAAAAAATAACAAAAAAAAAATTAACATTATATTACATCTTCTCAAGGGTCTTCCAACCGGATTTAAACGTCTCGTCATCTTTTTAGGTCTTCCAACTGGGTTAAAACGGTTGACAAATTGTAAAATTAACTATATATTCGTTGGGTAATCGACATTGTTGTCGATAGCCTACGTTAGTGTATCTGCACAGCCACATCACTAGCTGGCCGCAATCAGCAGCGGCCGTACCATGCGATGCACCACATAAATAAAGTATAGTTTTGTGATTTTTACATTGCTTGTCTAGTCACTTAGTGACATATTTAGGCAGTGGTTAAGGAGCAATGTATGTACTGCGAAAATAGTACAGTCGTTGTAATATTTCAAAACAAAATTAACGTAGTTAAAAGCAAGAACTAATTTACAATTTGTTGTTTTTCATTATTTTAAAGACAAATATTGTAAAATACTTATATACTTACTTATATATGCTATGTGATTCCACGATTCACAAAGTTTTGGTTTTGGCTTCGGTTTTTACAAGAAACCACTGAACAACATTTTTATATTTTTTCACGATCACGGTCGAAAGCGCACTAGTTCGCGGAGACGGCCATTTGACTGCATCATTTCGGGCATGCCGCGACGACACAGACACGCCTCCTTGTCACTTCCCCTGTTTTTTACATTTCTATGATGTTAACACACAGACTGAAAACAAATAATACGACTATGTCAATATGACAGAACTGATTGTAATGGTCGCACATTACAATCACTTCCGTAATATAAATGAAATAATATTTCAATCTCTCCAAAACTATGAGATGAATCTTATCCCAGGAGAATGATGACATGGAGCGACTGCCTATGGAGGTTACATGAAGGCAGTCACTCTATGTAAAGGTATTCAGATGCATCCGGTTAGACTGGAAGCCGCCACTAACATAGTTGGGAAAAGGCCAGGCAGATGATGAAATAGTCACAGACTCGATAAAGACAACGTTAGGTAATAATTAGTTATTCAGGCAAAACTGACTCAAAGCGTCAAACATTTCTATGTTCCCTAACATAGAAATGTAAAAAAATGAAAATATCTATGGTGGGTAGTGGGATCGTCTGAAAGGGTTACCGCTGCCCTGGAACATAAAGGGGTAAGGAAGGAACACGGGTGGGTTTTAGTCAGTAAGAGTCTGACACTCCCTTCCGCTCCACCCAGAGCGGGAGGGGTCATTTGATGATTTCCCATCCTCAAAAAAAAAAAAAAAATGGCAAATAATAATAAAAAATGATAATAAATGTTTCCCTACCATAGTAGGGAAACATTTATTTGCCACTCTAAGCTGACGTAGCCGTGACACTATCGCATCGGCTACGTTTTTGTTCCGGGTCCGTTTTTACGTCCATCTAACAAGACAATGAAAGAAAGAAAGAAAAAAAGAAAGAAGAAATAAAAGACAAACATTTGATTCTTAGAATACAGTAAACGTAACATCACGCCTGTAAGCCCGAAGGGAAAGGCAGCGGTTTACCTATCGACAACACCCTCAATACGCCAGTTATGTTTAAGTTCCATGTAATAGGGGTCGAGCCTTTCTATAAACCTTTTGCTTAGCCCACACTGTCCCACTGCTGGGCAAACGCCTCCCCCAAGTCCTTCCAGGAATTTGATGTGTAAAAGTGATTGGGTACTTTACATACAATCACGCCTTGTTCCCCCGAAAGGATTAAGCAGAGGTGTACTACCGCCTCTCATATGAGAGGTGTACCCACCTCCTACCTACCTTTTTTTAAATACATATAAAAAGAGGTTAAAATAATCTTCGTAAAGTTTTGACACTTTATATATTTTAGACTACTTGAAATACCGGGTGGCAGGGACATTGACGCGCAACCTGTTACCATGGATTCAGCACATGATTCTAAACACCCTCACGTCGATAGATTTCATCGGTTATTTAGAAAAAAAAGTTAGCTGTTCTATACATTTTGACCGCGTAGGTATTGCATTTTCCTATGAAACAGCAGATTTTTTTTTGTTAACTGTCAAAACATTTCTACGCTAAGGGGTCTAAAATCAAGTGCTGAATTCATGATTACAGTTTGCGCGTTGATGTCCCTGCCACCCGGTATATGATACTTTGACCTTCAAAGTATAGCAAGAAAACAGGTTCAAGATCAGCCATTATTACTATTTGTTGACCTTTCCGTTTGTTTTCCCGCATAACATTTATCAATCAATCTTAACTTTAGTGTCTATTATTAGGTTGTTTTTGAAATGAAAACAAACTTGTTTATTTGTCGAGAGAAAGTTGTTTTTAAACATTGTTTTGTTAAGGCATCAATTTACATAGGAATAGTTCTTTTTTGCCCGTGGCTGAATAAAAACAGCCGCACAATTCGATCGATCAGGTTAAGCTACGCTTGCTGCGGTTGGTCTGTGGATGGGTGACCATCTTTACATACCGAGACTCCCCGGTTGGTCATTCGTGGAGCTTTGACAGTCGTTACGGGTAGTCAGAAGCCCGAAAGTCTGACAATCAGTCTTACCAGTCATTTGTTCAAATTAGGCTGAGAACCAGCACTTTTAGAACGTAAAAATTACAAAAGACAGTCCCCTAAAACGCCCGCCCTTCACCACTTCCTAGTGCTTTTGCTGGGAAGAAGAAATGGCGCAATCAACTCCAGCAGCTCTCTCTTTTCTCCGTTTTTTTTTTTCTTTTTTAATACTTACTCTTTCTTTCTTTCTGTCTTCATAAATTATTTGTCTATAGTTTCAGAGGAAACTGAAAAAAAAACAAACAATGCCCCATGGTATTTACAAAAATCTTTATTTCTTTTCATCATAACCATACATACAGCATACTCGTACATAAAAGTGCACTAATTTAAATTTGAATTTCTTATTTATTCAATGAACACTGTAATATCCAGTAATCAAATTAAAATGAATACCATCATATGAACATAAATTGAAATCGTTAATTAGTCCTAGCATTAAAGCAGGCATCGCTAGGGAATCGCGTTAATCACAGTTGCCTGGTAATTGTTCATCGATCCCCCATCCCCCATCCTCCATTCCATTGTAATTATCCCCTAAAACGTACCCCAACTTATAACAGTCGTAATAATTTGCACCTTAAACAACTTTACCCTTTTTTGATAAAGATTTTTTGATTTTACATTCTTTCGCGAAGTTGAGAAATTAATTATTTCTCTCTTTCCTTTTCCATTTTTGCAGTTGTTCGAAAAGGAATCAGTAAATCTTCATAGAAATATTATACTAAAGCAAAAATCTCATTATTTTTTCCTTCCACTCAAGACATCTCTGGGCCTATAACCTTCCCTTACAATTAGTACTCCATCCATATTCAGGACATGCACCGTTTTCTATCATCATCATTAAGAACATTATATCAAATAGCTCTCCAACTATACATATAATATGTATGACAGTACGTTAGTCCCCTTTACAGCGTGTTTAGTACTTCCGGCACGTTTTGGCTCACGTCGCGAAATAATGTAAGGTCACTAAATTGTTAGGGTGACACCATACGAGTAGTCTGCGGCTGCGATTCTGTTTTACAATCGTTACGTGATAATTTCACTTTAACTTTTTTGTTACTACCGAACGAAAATAGGAGAAGATAACGGTGGAGTTTCTTGCCAATTCTTCTCTATTCGAAACTAGTTTTTGAAAGGGGCAACTAGAATTAATTCTATTATCTTGAAAATTCTGACGTTCAGAAGTGCTTTTTATGTGCGTATAGAGTTTGGAGGGATTTGAAATCACTCGAAACTCTTACTCTTTGGAGGGAGTTTAAAAATGATAAACGATGTATTATTTAAAATAGTAGATTAATGTTTAGACAATATTAATCGTTCCGTTTATGTGTATGTAAATCATTAAAAGCTTAAAATCTACCGCGAGTATAAAAAGGCTCACTATCAAAGACGAGATGGAAACTCGTTTTTGGTTCCTTGGTTTCAGCATTACCGATAAGTAATAGACACAATTTCCTAGTCAATGTATAGCTGCTCAACGTCATAATTTTCACCACACGGTACTCATAACCATAATAAGTGATGACCAAACCTACTCTTACCACAATCCACAGCGACCCTTTTAAGCGGAAGTTTTCAACCTTTTTTAACTCACATATTATCTACCTACACATATAAACATTTCAACCAATCCCAAGAGGTCACACAATCAATATAAAACTGTCGCTGCGACAGTCCGTACTCGTCTGGTGGTACCTTAAACGTCAATTTCGATAGTAATAGGTCAGCGGGTTTCAAGGAGTTGTAAAACGGTTTTATGTATCATAAATACGGTTTTAGTTAGTTTAAGTGTTCCCTAGACTATAGGGGTAATCGAAAACCTTGTTCTACAACCAGCATGATGTTGAGAACTTTTGTTAATAACTTATAAACTTGAATACAGAGGCTTTGTAGTGCGTATTGTATAAGTTCGGTTTCATGTTTAAGTTGTAGGCTAAGTCCGGCTACCTAAGTTTACTAAATACTACCAACATAAATGACAAAATGCAAACGTAGGTATTTCTTATGTAAGACTTAAAATTATGTAGGTAAAACAGTCACAAACATGAATACGTTACACTTATACACAGTTTAAAAGCGACTTTCTCTTTCAATGACCACTGCAATTTTAAGCAAAGACCAATTTTTTAAGAGTATGGTTACGAAAATACTATGTTCGTAATAGGTACCATACAATTTCTATCAATACTTTAGACGAAAATCGCTTTTGAATCTTGCGTAAGTTTAAGGTAATTATGCTCGTGACTGCACTACATAGCTTCCCAATCGTAAGCACAGTTTTGGCATGATACAACGTTAAAATCTGCCTTTTAACGCGTGACTGATCACTCCATTCTAATCTTTCGGTATTTTGTAAAAAAACATTAAAGAATATCGTTATTTTATTTACTCTAAAATCTCTAGCGTGCAATGAAGTACAGTACAGTTTCTATACACATATTTCTTCCTTAACAAAAGAAAGTTACAACAATAAATCTAAAGTCTATTCAAACTAATGTTTCAAATTGATGGTATTCCAAGTTAAACAAATATCAACTTTATCTTAATGGTTTTTAAGTTGATTTCAGAGTGACTAGCACTATTGAAAAAGTTATAAAATGTTTGAAGTTGTAGCGTATACTGAATTTTATGAGTAGGAATTAAAGTTATTTCTCCATAAACTCATATTTGTTTACATTATCGGAAAATAAATCGCGAATGTAGATTACTTGCAAGTATCTGCCACCCCTGAACTAGATCCCTACTCAAACACTGCCCCAAATATTTATACATGACTGAACACTGAACATTTTGTTACAGATCTGCCTAGCAGCGGGCAATATCCGGCGCTGAAGGAAATGCGCTGACGTGCCAGCATGGTGGGTTATGTGGCGTGTGCGCTGTTAGCGCTGATCGCGCTGCAACTTGCAGTCGCAAGCGCTGGGAAGTGTACCACGTGAGTATTATATCTTAATGCTTTAAAAAAATTAAGGTTTAAGGGGTTCGTACACTGGCCTATATTAAACAAGTACGCTCGACTAAATATACTATACGAAATGACAGTTATTTTTTCTGCCGATTCAAAGCGCCCCGGTCGAGCGTCTCAGAAACAAAAACTCACACATTGTTGCAAATGGCCGTCGTGTTGTTTTCGTACGTTCTCTGATGATTTAGGTCTAATTGTGAAATAATACATTTTGTGTATTTGTGTTTACTACGAGACATTTAGAACATTTCTATTGTGAAAGTATGCGCCTTTTGTAAAACTCGCTATCAAAAATATTAGTTCCACAGACGCTCACGTTTCTATCAGCGCCAAAATGGTGTAAATCAAATGACTTTTCTGTCAATCGATAGTATGAAATCCAGCGTACTTGTATATTATATGTAGTGGGTTCGTCAGTAAGTAGCCAGTAACTGTAACATAAGGAGCCTTCATAGATAAAGGTCTAATTGAGTTGCCATCATGGCGGGTTATATGGCGTGTGCGCTGTTGGCGCTGATCTACTAGTCGCAAGTGCTGGGAAGTGCTCTATTTTTTCTTTAAACCTTTTCAGCGTTTTATTAGGAGTGTCCAGTTATTGGTAAAATGATGACAAAAAACCAATACAAAATACAAAAAAAAAACATCAAAACGAACAGTTATTGTTTGTTTTTTTTTTTCACAAACAAAACAAACAAATAAACTATTTTTCTTTCTTTCTTTATAATGTTGAGCATGCTCAAACGTTTAAAACCTATTGGTTCTTGTACATTTTGGCTGGCAGTGGTTCAGGTACCTAGAAACTTTAAATTCTGTTTCTAATCATAAAAACACATAACATCACGCCTGTCTTTCCCGAAGGGCTAGGCAGAGTTCCACCTATAGTACACCCACATTTCGCAAGCTTAAGTTCTAAGTACGAACTATTGATTAACAAATGGGAACTAACCAGCCACGAACACAAAACGAATATATTTAGGGTTGCACAAAAAGTCTATTACAAAAATAAAAGTTCCCTTTACACGGAAAACTGTGAAGAAAAACACTCGCGATGCTTACCAAAGAAAAACCGCGCGTTACAAGTTGAAACTTAAATAATAACCTTTACAGAAATATCAGTGAAGTCGCATTAAACTACCTACTTCTCAATCTCATTACGACATTCAAGTTAAAAAATATAAAAGGGTAACTTGACCTTAAATGAAAGGAGAACGTGTTTCTCAATGAAAATAATACGCCTGGTGCGATTTCGTCTCGTGTACTAAGTGGTCCGTATATCAACCATTACCGTCTTATTTATTTCACTACATCTACATAGTTTTAAAAATATGATTGACGTGTAGGTGTTTGTACAAACCTACTTTCAGAAATAAAAATAATCATTTATCATAATTTTGTTTATTTATTTTATAAAAGGTAGCTTTACAGCTGACAGTAAGTATGACATAATTAGTATTCTAAACATTACGCCATTAACGAAGCACACAGAAAAATAATAAATACAGAGAGTGACAAAACTATTAATACCTACTTATAATGTATGCGTGAGTGTATTTGTGCTTATTACAAAATGAGATATACATTTAGCCTGAGCTTAATTCTTCAAGAGAGATATTTTGTGTTAAAAAAAAAATCGGATAATCAAGGCAAAATCACACCGGAAACCGTCAACAGAAGCGATCAGAAAACTCCATTTTCAATTACAAAAAATATATCTAATTACTAATACGCCATCGGTTCGGAGCAAGTATTTCACATTGATCTGTCTTTCAAAATTAAACTTGCAACTTTTATAACTTGGTACCACAGAACTTTTATTTTTTTATTAAAGCGGCCCTAAATAAATATATTTAGGGCCGCTTTAATAAAAAAATAAATAACAATAATATGTAATAACATACATACATGTTTTTTATCATCGATCATCGATCTACATGGTCTTCATATTTATGATCTGACTAAGTTTATGTCTGAACTTTAAAAGAGACTGTGACCACTGAGTTTGTTTCGGCCTTTCTTCTCAGACTAGTCAGATAGGAAACGCCAACCTCATCTAGTTTTTAAAATATGACTGACGTGTAAAACTGTTTATACAAACCTACTTACAAAATAAAATCATTTATCATTTAACAAGCGGCGCGGCGAATCTAAGAAAAAGTCCTTTGGATACGGATCTCTAAAAAAACCTCAACCCGGCTTGGGTGAAACTCGGGCACTAGGGAAGGGGAGAAACGCGAAAGTGAAAACGTGTCAAGCATCACATGAGTAGTAAATACTACACCTGTTAACTCGAGTGTTTAGGCTGTGGGACACCGGCATAATGGGCAAGTTTTTTTGTGTTTTTTTAATGACTCTTTACTAGGGTAGTTGCGGATTTTGTGTCATTAGTTTTGTTACTGTTGTTTGTGTGCGGTGTTAGAAAACGGATTTTTTTTTAAAACAAAATTCGAGAATTTAATTTACTTTTTACTTTTTTGTTTTAGCAACCAGAAATTAATATTTGTGCCCAGTTTATAGTAAGTCTCTCCCCTATTACATGGAATTGA
Organism: Apamea epomidion; assembly: GCA_947507525.1. Classification (NCBI taxonomy): domain Eukaryota; kingdom Metazoa; phylum Arthropoda; class Insecta; order Lepidoptera; family Noctuidae; genus Apamea; species Apamea epomidion. The sequence goes on along the minus strand of OX382238.1, from coordinate 5,179,794 downwards.
AACATAACTGGCGTAATGAGGGTGTTGTACAGACGCCAGCAGGTGAAGCTACCCGAAACTGTCAACTTTTCCCAATCAACCTTAAACCTTTTAAAAATAAAGTTGAAAATGTATTAAAGTAATTTGACAGTTTGTAGTAGCTTGATGTATTGGCGTCTGTACTATAGGTCTCTGAACCGTTAGTCTCGTTGGGTTCGATTCCGGGGTCGGACAAAGTGTTGTTGAGTTTTCCATTGGGAATTTCTAAGTAACAGTCCGGAGTTTGGAAGTTGGCGGTGTGATACCCCCGTGCCTCGGAAAGCACGTTAAGCCGTTGGTCCTGCGCCTGATCTTTCTCCGGTCGTGTCGGATTGTAGTAGTATAGATACACCGCTGCCTTACCCTTCGGGGATAACAGGTGTGATGTTACGTATACGTTAACTGTATTCTAAGAACCAAATATTTGCCTTGTTAGAAAAAAGGACGTAAAAACGGAACCGGAACAAAAACGTAGCCGATGCGATAGTGTCACGGCTACGTCAGCTTAGCGTGGCAAATAAATGATTCGCTACGCTTTGAGTCAGTTTTTCCTAGATAACTAATTATTGCCTAACGTTGTCTTATCGAGTCTGTGACTATTTCTTAATAATCTTTTTTTAATCCATCCAAAGGTTGTCTTTAAAAGATCGCTCTTAGCGATAAGACCGCCCATTGTGTTACCTCTTGTAAAATTTCTATAATAGGCTATTTTCCTAAAAAAAATCTTATTGGTTCGTCAGTTAGATTATAAAAAAATATTGAACCCGTATTTTTTATTTTGTCAATTATATAAAAAATTATGAAGATATCTCCCGTTAAAGTTCCGCGTGACGTCACTTAATTGCGACATTTTTGCAAGCAACTGACGTCACGACCCCCCACTCCCAAATTTTGACGCGCTTTATCTTTGTCATTTTTTGTTTGATTGACAAAAGAAAAAATACATGTCCATTATTTTTTGATAATCTAACTGATGGACTAAATATTGTTATTATTTTTTTACACAGGCAACTACCCTATGATGTCTGTAATTTATATGGTGAACATAATAAAGAGTATTCTATTGATATGTATAATTATATTATTATTGTTTACAAATGAGTATAGTTTAATTTAAACAATATCCTTACTACCACCACAAAACAGTGTTTAGCAGTTGTTTAGGCTAAACACCTTCTAAACATGACTTAATTATAATTATGGACTTTGACGTAACACTAACATTAGACACTCGTTGAAGAATTAAAATAATAATTATGTTAGTAAATAACAATTAATATCTAATTAGTTAATAAAAATAACAAAATGATATCTTAACTCAACTAAAACTATTCGCACACAAAAATATAGCGTCGGAAAATTCATCCGCATCGCTGTCGACTGGTAATGTATGTACCCAAGAGACTGGTGGCATTACCTCGTTGAACAATTCTTTAAGTTTTTATGGTAAGACCCTACATAATTAGGATTTTCTTAAAGTAAAGTCACGAAAATTTATTGTAGAACTAATCCCCTACAATTGCCATTTCATACAACTGTCAAAAATGACATTGGAATGTATATTCGAATCATGACAATTTAAGTTCTACCAACTCATATCGGCTAACAATTAATTATCCCTGGCTTCACATATGATTGATTTTCATTACTGAACTTCTATTCTAGAGAACATTGATTTAACGACCAAGTAGGTTACCATAACCAAACAGCAACTTCCATAATGTCTTCTATAATGTCTTTCCAATAATACTTAACGACGAAGAAAGTTTACAGATAATCATTTTTCAAAGACCCACGGAGGTATAACGACATGCAACAAAAGACCCCTGAAGGAGCTAATTTTATACTGTAAAGTCATCGAGTTAATGACTTTTTAACTTGGTCGGTTAGCGAGAAGGTACCTTTAATGATCAGTGGAATTGCCGTTAGGTAGTGACGGGAACGGTAAGAACATAGTGAAGGTTTGTGAACCATGAATATTACTTTAAAGGATTTTTTTTTGTTTGTAACAGTTGTAATATTCTGTGTAACGATATAATTTTTTGTATTAGATGAATCAAAACATGTAAGTATTTGACAGAAAAAAAAAGGAAGAAAGAAAATATATATTTTATTTATTAGCACAGACTAAAAGACACACGATACACCAGGGCCCGTATTCCCGTAATTTAAAACGTTAAAAATCTAGTCGCAGTCTCATCTCGGCGACAAACAATAATGTCAAAAACTTATCAAAATGTAGGGAAATTAGATGTGTTTTTGACAGATTGAGACTGAGATCAGACTGTGAACGTTCTTAAAATTACGAGAATTACCCCTCTGATACATACATCAGACAAACACAAATAAAAAGTGTAAATAATAACAATAATAATAATAATAAATTGTTTTATTGGGAACAACATAGGAACCACTTTTTGTTAGTACACACCTTAGAAACTACAGCTTAAAACACTAGGGTTAGTAACAAATTTAAGCATATTATATTACCTAAAATAATGAGTCATGTACTTACGAGGCACTTCTTGCGGACAATGAAGCTGCATGAGATGCCTCAGCACAGGAGCTCCCGGGTCCTCAGCCACGACTTTCAGGATGCTATTGCTACTCCCCCGAATCCTCCTCACAAGCGATGCCACCTTTTTCCTGACGATGGCCTGGAAACCATCTGTACTCGATCTGGCAAACATCCCTGAGGCACTACAGAAACGGGGGAGCTTCAACATCATCCTGAAAACATTATTATTTGGACGCGCAAGAAAAAAAATTAAAGTCCGATGTAAGAAATTAGCAGAAAAATGTGCCTCACGACTGCGCTAAAAAGGCCCGGTTCATCAAAAACGCCAGACAACTAGTACCTGACGCTGGTTTTCAAGTGGACCTGATTTGTGAGGTGACGGCTGTAAATCAGTTTTATACTGCAACGTGACGTGTGTATGCATACTTAAATAAATAAATATGGGCATCATCCCCACCCTTGTACTCGTAGCCCTTTAAAACCTATGTTAATCCTTGGGCCATAACCATCTTATCATTTTATTGTATGACAATTTGTGTCAGATAAAAAAAGCTATTTGCAACGTTGCCAACTTTCACAATGCCTTCAATAATCCTGAAAAAACATGGTTATTACTACCCATTATCCTATTGCATGTCAGCATGGTCAGTTTTCGTCAATTAACAGAATGAAATGGACAGTAACCCAGTAATGGTCAGTTGCTGACTATTCAATTATTTGTATATTAAAGCTTAATAAGAACTATAATGTTAAAACGACTCATTATCCTATCACATACCAACATTGCCAGTTTTTGTGCAAATAATGCAAACATTCGGTCAACATTGAAATGCTTTTAATTAATTTAACCAGCGTTAACTCGTAACGGGTGTTTAATTAATCACGTGCTATGGTTTCATGAGTCAGGTTGTATTATTTTTTGGTTTCATATGGTGCATATGAGCGCAGTGGTGGCCTAGTGGTAATGGCCCCAACTTATGAGTTGTTGGTCGTGGATTCGAAACCAGACAGGCGCTTTACTTTGTGTAAATAATTTATCACCACTGTTCTCAAAACGGTGAAGGAAAACTTCGTTAGGAAACCGGCACGTCCTAGAACCAAAAACTCGAACCCGCACTGAACCCTAGCAGTGGGAATATTATAGGCTTATTAAGCTTATGATGACATGAGCTAAACTGTTTAATTGGGATGTAGATCGTAAAAGGCCTTCAAGGGTTCATTTGAAATGTCGATAAAGAAAAATTCTAAATAAAATACCAATTCTTAACAAGGCAATTTTAATTCATGCATAAATACAAAATAAATGTTATTGTACACACATATACAAGTATTAGAGACTATTTTATAATTGAGTTCCACAACGAGCTGCCAAACAATCGCATCTTAAGGTATTCTGATAAGACTGTCCATGAAAAGAGTGTCCATGGAGTTTCTTGCCCGTTCTTCTCCATAGGTACCTACGCTTTGGAATGGGCAACTAGCTTCATTTTTCTGACTGACCGACCCCTTGACAATTCAAAAGTGCCTGTAATTGGTTTAATTGAAATAAATACTTTGAGTTTGAGTTTTGACTGTTATGAGAATATCTTAGGATTCGATTCTATGGCAGTATTTGCTTATTTTGATCAACAGCGCCTATTTCAAAACTTTGCAACAGATCCTATGCTTTATTTGTCATCTACCTAGGCTTATCCCAACCAGTTGATATCAGCTTCCAGTCTATCCAAACGCAGATGAATACCTGTATTTTACATGGAACAACTGTCTATCAGGACTCCAAAACCGAGTTGCTGGGTCACATGATATTCCTTGGTAAGACTGGGTATTAGGTTGTTTCAAACTCAAACTCAAACTAAAAGTATTTATTTTAATTAAACCAGTTACAGGCACTTTTGAATTGTCAAGGGGTCGGTCAGTCAGAAAAATGAAGCTAGTTGCCCATTCCAAAGCGTAGGTACCTACGGAGAAGAACGGGCAAGAAACTCCATGGACACTCTTTTAAATCAATATAATATGGTTACAAAGTATTGGTTACATCATTCATGTTAGAAATTATGCATGTGAGAACGATGCAGAACTTTAAAAGCGTCCGTAATGAAAAATTAAAAAAAAGAACAATTCAAATATTAAATTAAATTAAAATAAGCCATGGCAGCAAAGAGATGACCAGTCCCTACTGGCGGCGCCCGTTCACGAACATGACTCATGGATTAGCACCATTCAGCTAAACCATTTTGAAAGGAGCCAAATGATCCAACACACGCGCCACATCAGCGAGACATTTGAGTGAGAAGTGTGTAAGAGTGAGAGTTGTTGTAATGATCCAATTATCAAATGATCAAATGATCCAACACACGCGCCACCATCAGCGAGACATTTGAGTGAGAAGTGTGTAAGAGTGAGAGTTGTTGTAATGATCCAATGATCAAATGATCAAATGATCCAACACACGCGCCACCATCAGCGAGACATTTGAGTGAGAAGTGTGTAAGAGTGAGAGTTCTTGTAATGATCCAATGATCAAATGATCAAATGATCCAACACACGCGCCACCATCAGCGAGACATTTGAGTGAGAAGTGTGTAAGAGTGAGAGTTGTTGTAATGATCCAATGATCAAATGATCAAATGATCCAACACACGCGCCACCATCAGCGAGACATTTGACTGAGAAGTGTGTAAGAGTGAGAGTTGTTGTAATTCCCTATTAAAAAAATAACATGAATTGTGTTGACGCTTGTGATTTGGTTTTCTCCACTAAATCTTAAGACTGGCTCTTAAGGGAGTGGATTACTGTGTAAGTGTTAATGGCTTTAAATCTATTTCCGGAATTGTATCGCTTGAGAAACGTGATTTATTTATGATTTTCTGTGTAGGTAGGTACATAATTTTGAAACAAAGCAAGATTTTTACAAAGCATCAAATTCTCAAGAGAATATTTTTTTTATTATTACAATGTAGGTAAAACACGTCGTCACGGTCGTTATGGGTAGCCAGAAGCCCGATAGTCTGACAGCCAGTCTTACCAAGGGGTATCGTATTATCCAGTAACTGGGTTGTGGAGGTCAGATAGGTAGTCGCTCCATGTAAAATACTGGTATTCAGCTGCTTCCGGTTAGACTCGAAGTCGACCCCAAAATAGTTGGGCTTGGCAGATGATGATGATGTAGGTAAAACAACTGATGGGCAATTCTTTTAATTTTAAGAACGTCCCTAGTCTGATCTCAGCCTCAATCTGTCAAAAATACCTCTAATTTCTCTACATTTTTGACATTTGTTTGTCAGCGAGATGAGACTGCAACTAGATTTTGAACGTTTTGAATTACGAGAATTGACCTTCTGGTTATGTTGTGAGTGAATTGCGAAATGTGCGTGTAGGTCCTGTATGTATACCTCTGCTAACCCTTCGGGAATTACAGGCGTGAAGTAATGGGTAAAATGATATATGGCTTAAATGATAATATTCAAAAAATATTTATAAAATAAATATAAAGACAAATATGGAAATACTCTAAGAATATTTCCAAGCTCTTTTCGCTCTCCTTCCGGAGCAGCGATTTCAGCTACAGGTTCAGGTACAGAATCCTCCGAGTTCATAATGGAAGGTACTCACCGACTCGCCGTTGAATACACGACACACACTGCACTAAAAACACTGAATATATCTTTAGTATTCGTGTGTATTCTAACACTATTTTCCAACCGAAAACAATGAAATATTGGAATATATTAAGGTTTTTGTCGGTTTTTTAACTTGAAGAAAAACTTTTGCTCCTAGCACGACAAAAAACATAAACGCTATGAAAACCTTAACGGTCGGTCGCCGGAACTAGCGGTGGCGACCCCTGCCGGAGGTGAGAGGTAACAACACAAACCCATAGAGAAACAGGTATGTTTTTTCAATATTTATGCTCCTAGAGGCCAGAATCATAGACAGCTTCTTCATACTGACGCTGTGTCTTTCTTTCGGCACATAATGACTGTTTTATTTTAGTGTAAAACAGTCCTTCTTTGTTTTTGTGTAAAAAATCCCAACTCTCCTCCCAAACTGAGAATCCTACAAAGTAGATTTTTCCACGTCTTTAACCAAAAATGATATCAAAATCAGTGAATGGTATCATTAAATCACAGTGTCCATTCTTCTCTCCTATTATTTAAGTATTTGTTCCCCCTTATATTCTTATTACCGTCAGTATTATTTTGATTGATGGACACTTTACTAATGAATTTACAAAAATTACCTTGAGGGTGCTTTCTCTGTGCTGTCTCCTCATTATAAACTGAAATATCTGACAGTTATCCGGGACTTATGCATGAGCGAATTGGGGGTAGTTGTTAAAAAGCATTGTCGTTGTGAATTGCATTGAGATTTATTGAATCTTTCAGTAGGTTCCTTATCTAAGTCTACTAATATTATAAAGAGAAAAGATTTGATTTTTTGTATGTTGGTTTGTTACACTTTCACGTTAAAACAGCTAAACGGATTTGGACGAAATTTGGCACATGGGTAGACCATAGACTGGATTAATTTTTAGCCCTATAAAAATCTGAGGAAAGTACCTACCTATCTTGTCCTAGCTTAAACAAAATTGTAGAAAAGTGAGTTTCAGTATAAACAGGATTTATCTAATCCTCGTTACTCCTCTTCGGATGCAGAATAGGTAACTACTCAGTTTAATTTGAATCTTCTCATTAAGAATAACTCAATACTGTTCGTTTACCTTTATATACAGGTTGATCGCAAAGTTTCATTTGCACAGAACTCAAAGAAGAATGGCAGGACTCCATGTAATTTGGGTGTTGCACTTAGACTTCGCATAAATTCGTACAAATGCTGTCAAAAGAAAGTCAGATTTAATAAAATATTACTTTTTTCTTTGATTATTTTTTTTTTAAATAAAATTTCATTCATAAATGCTTCTAAAATTAAGTGACACCAACTCGCCCATTTTTCTTTCAGAGCAAATAATAATATTTGTTTGGAAATGAGGAGTTCTTTTTTATTTAGTAAAGAGTATGTAGTTTAGTGAAGAGTAGTCTAGTAGTTTTTTGTTTAGTATGCGATAAGGCCGCCCATTGTATATATTGTAGCGTTGAATGTATTTTTTATGCTATGTACTCTTGTGGTGTACAATAAAATATTTATAAATAAATAAATAAAAATATGGAAAATACTGGGAATTTCAGACTACAAATTCTATTATAATTTTACTACCTAGAATTATTTTTTCTTAGCTGAGAGTTTATCTTTGTAGTTTACTTAAATGTCAGACCTTTCAACTTCAACGTTCTTCATTTTTTCTGGCAGATTTATTAAAGTTTTTACTTTTATAAGAAGCTACTTTTCTTCTTGTATTCCGGAATGATTTATTAAAACATTTCTATCAAGGATCGTGTATTTTACATAAACGATGTTTATTCGTGAAACTTATCCGCTAAATACACATAAGATTACGTGATCACTGCCGCGACTTCCGACTTGTAGGTCGTAGGTTTGAACCCAGACACTTACTTTGTGTAAATTATTTCATGAACTCACCAGTGCTCTCAAAACGGTGAAGGTAAACATCGTGAGGAAACCGGCATCTCCTAGAACCAAAAATCCAAAGACATGTGACGTCTACTAACCCGCACTGGGCTCGCGTGGTGGATTACAGCCCACTCCCTCTCACAGAGAGGAGGCTAAAAATACTCAAGCAAAAAGAAAACTAAAAAGAATTAATGTAAACAAAATTTAATACCTAAATAAAAGTCTCCAGGCATAAAGGGCGTGACAGCTTACATATTTATGCATTGCTAGGTTATGTTCACATACCTATCAATGTTCATAATCGTTATGTACGAATCTTCAAAAGTTTCCTTCTTCAATTTACAGACTTCTATTGAAAAGCTTCTGTTGCCGTATTGGTATAAGTTTCTTACCCACCAATAGTCGTCGACATCTTTTAATACAACATGAAAAGAGAATAAACCAAGTCACTACAACTACAAACATAAACTACATCACTTTCGCATCACCCTGTATAAATTCTGTTTGTCACCCATGACACGAGAGCTCGACACAGAAAATCAATTAATCATTTTCTCCCGCGCTAATAAAATTTACTACTTGACGTCACTCCGGGCGAAGGCTTAGAAAACTCGATTTATTTTAGGAAAGTCATCTATTTAATTGAGGCAACTTTGCAACTTTGAAAGGGGGTGAAGTGAACGGGATTTCGGAAAGTTACCCCTTAAAGTTACCCTATAAGTTTTTTATTGTTAACGGCAATCCTTCTGGAAGTTTTCCACTACGGTTATGGTATGTGGCTTGAGCTTTGATGTAGGGGACGCACGGTTAAGCGATGCTATTTAAGGGGATGTGTGGCCCTTTTCATTGTTAAAGATTTTCGGAAACCTGGTCTTTTGGATATGATTTTTTTCGGCTTTCCAGAGTTTTTTCTTTCGGTTTCAGAAAATCCTGCTAAGTTATATTTTTTTAAAGTTTTTAGAAATAAATAAATTTATTTAAATAAATTTTATATTTATATTATAAATTTATTTAATTTTATATTTCTGAGAATTACATTTTCCCTCATAAAAACTGTATTTTATTTCCTACTAAACTGCCAGAATGACGGTAATAAGAGAGCCAAATAAGCTCAAGGAATTGACTTGATTTATGATACTAGGACTTATGAATGTAAATCAATTATCAACTGAGCCTATTGCTGGACATTAGCTTCTTCGAGGCTGTGGCACAACACCCTGTCCTCCGCCTTCCGCATCCAGTCTGTCCCAGCCACCTTCTTTAGGTCGTCCGTCCATCTAGCTGGGGGGCGTCCCACACTACGCTTGCCGATACGCGGTCTCCTCTCCAGGACTCGTCTACTCCACCGGCCATCGGTTCTTTGACAAACAAAAACAATCGAAATCGAGTCGAATCGAAAATAAATTACCGCCGTATAAAAACCGTATAATAGGTACGTCCCTATCGATAATTTCACTATCAACACTGATGCAGTGCCTAGACCTTGACCATCTTTTATCATAATAGGGCACTCCCTACTCCTACTCACTACTCCTACTAGAGTCCCTACTCCTGCGAATCCTATACATACCTAACCAATATACATCTATGATTATCTAGAAAACTCAAAGAAAATCAACTCCATCGTAAAAATAAAATATAACATGAATGAAAAACAACACAATTGTCGAACAATCACAAAGTTATTCTGGCAATTTCTCTTTTTTAATGAACGTTCATCTTCAGAAATAATTATCTTCACGGTTCTTCGAATGTCAATTTATTCGTATGAACACAATATGGGGAGTCTAGGGACGATGGAACTATGTCTGCGTAAGTTTTCTATAGAAACTCATTTTAGAGTTTCGGGGAATTTGGCATTACAAGTGTTTCTTGTAAATTATATTTTGTATGAATGGTATGATGTGAAGAACTAATATTTAATTTAGGTAGGTATATGGGGTGATTGGTAATTAGTGACTGATGCTTAAACACATGATTGTACCTATTCATCGTATTATACAATTTTCCCAAACTAACGATTCTTTTTTAATTTACCAAGCGAATGATCTCAATGGTAAATTTAAAAAAAATCGTTCCTTTGGGAAAGTCGTTTGTTATGATGAGTACAATCATGTTATAAGTATCAGTCACTAATTATTACGAGTCATCCATATACTAATAAAAAAGCTGAAGACTTTGTTTGAACGTGCTAATCTCTAAAACTACCGGTCGGATTTCGAAAAATTCTTGCATTTGGTAGCCCAGTTCTTGAGGAAGGCTCTATAACATCACGTGGAAAAAGAAAACAAAGTCAGTAAGAACGCTAGCGAAAACGAAATACTAGCGCGGGCAGGCGATGCGATGCGATGGGGGCGGGGAACTACAAATTTTACGCAGACGAAGTTGTTGGACAGAAGCTAGTCCTATATAATATATTAAAGTTGTCAAAAAATAAAAAGCCCGTTTTGACAATTGAAAAGGAGTTCTTGACACCTGTCAGTTTCATACAAACGAACACCTACGTGTTTTGCGAATTGGATCTTTATTAACTACTAGAACTGTCAATGTCAAAACGGACCTTTTATTTTTTGACAACTTTAGTAGTTCTATATAATTGTAAGTTTTGTTCCGGTTACATAATGGCTTATATATTATCAAAAAACTGTACCCAAGGTTTCAAATAGATGGGCACGCCACAATTGCGGCGATAAGTCCTCTCTTTGAGGAGTGGCTAGAGAAGCGCCACGGCGCCCTCATCTTCCGCCTGACGCAGTTCCTCAACGAAAACGGTTGTTTCGGGAGGTTCCTGTTCAGGATAAGGCGGGAAAAAACGCCAGGGTATCACCACTGTGTAGATCGCCCGGAAGACACGGTGGAGCATACGGTGGACGTCTGCCCGGCTTGGGCGGAGCACCGCCGTGTCCTCGTGGCGGCGATCAGCGGCGTCGATCTCTCGCGTCCGGCCATGGTACGGAGCGAGAGTGCATGGGAGGCCGTTACCTCCTTCTGCGAAGCAGTAATGCTCGCAAAGGAGGAGGCGGAGCGCGTGAGAGAGAGACAATCTCGTCAACAGCCGACTCCTGGCCACCGTAGGCGCGGGCTTTCGGGCGGTGACCAATGGGCAGCTTGCCGCCCGGTAAGGACCAGGCCCGAGTTGATGGCGCGATGTGTTCCACGCGCGCCTCAAAGAAATGTCAGCACGAATTGACGGGGTCCGCTAGGGCGGAAGCTTGTCAGGGCCGCGGGTTGTCCGAAAGAGATACCGTGGCCCCTGGCACAGGCAACTGAAGGAACACGGGCGGGTTTTAGTCAGTAAAAGTCTGACACGCCTTCCGTTCAGCCCAGAGCGGGAGAGGTCAAATGATGATTTCCCACACAAAAAAAAAAAGGTTTAAAATAGATTGCCTTATTAGAGAAAAGGGGAAGGCATGGCATGTAAACTACATACAAGACCTTCCCCTCGGATTACCATTCAAATAAATTTATTTATTCATCTACGAGTACCTACTAATGATCACAGTTAACGTAATTGGTTGCGTATATTAATTTTGGGTTTGAACATAGACGTTAATACCAACCTACTTACAATAAGTCATAGAGTTAGAGACGAACTGAACTAAATATGACACGTGTAGCTCCATTTTATAATTCTAGTAGGTACATCATTTATGCCTGAAAAACTTAAATCGGTGTGTAAGTAAATGACATGATCATTGTAATGACTTTAAGAGCTCAAATGACTTCTAGTCCTAGGTAGAAACGACATTTATTGATAAATATCCAAGAATAAACTAAAAATATGCATTTTATTCGTCATAATATTACTACACGGATCCGATGTCGATGCAGATCCAGAAAGTTTATTGAACATGTTAAGGACAAATAAGACTACAGATAGGGAAAATATGGATTCTATCTACAATGTGTAACAGAATGAACGCATATTATGAAAGTAGTTTGTTCGGAAACGTTTAGGCCCCTCGCCCAGGGCGACTTTTTGTAGCGATGCTGGCGCGCGTTTCGTAAATGCGCGACAGCATCGCTACTAACGTGCGTTAGTCGCATTTGCAACGCGCTACAGAAGCGATGCCAACGCGCTACAGCATCGCGACTGTATCGATGCAAACGCGCGACCGTGTCGGACGACATCAGGGAAAGAACGGAGGGAGGGTGGTGCGTGAGTGGAGAACCGAGCATCAGTGCAACTCGCATTGCGACAGAAGCGCGACAGTATCGCGTTTGCATCACGACTGAGAATCGTGGTGTGGGCGAGGGTAAACAGCTAGCGACCGGATCGAGACTGAATCGATGCGAACGCGCGACAGCATCGCTACTGCATCGCTACAAAAAGTCGCCGTGGGCGAGGGGCCTTACTGAATCGATTTCTGTCATTTTTAATATAGGTCATTTTTATCTAAAAAATTATGAAAACTACGCAAATTACAGTCACACTTTCGGTGTACAGTCAAAACAAGTCAACATCACACGCTAAGCGACTGTGTGCGTGCGTAGATCTGTAATATGACCAGCCAATCAATTCTGTAAAAATCTCACCGTGAAAAGTTAGGTGAAGTGAGCTTAGAGTGAGCTGTCAATAGTGTCAATCCCTAGCATTAGTTGGAATGACAGCTCACTCCACGCTCACTTCACCTAAGTTTTCACAGTGAGATGGTTACAGAATCGTACTGCAGAATTTTCTCCCACAATCACCAGTATAACTAATTTAATAAATGGACAATGTTTTATACATAATAATAAAAAATCTGTGTATGTAATATGATTATAACAAAATATTCAAATTGGAGTGTTAGGCCCGGCCACCGTAGGCGCGGGCTTGCGGGAAGGACCAGGCCCGGGTCGACGGCGCGTTGTGTTCCACGCGCGCCTCAAAAAGATGTCAGCACGAACTGACGGGGTCCGCTAGGGCTGATGCCGCCGGGGCTGCGGGTTGTTCGAAAGAGATACCGTGGCCCCTGGCACAGGCAACTGAAGGAACACGGGTGGGTTTTAGTCAGTAAAAGTCTGACACTCCCTTCTGCTCCGCCCAGAGCGGGAGGGGTCATTTGACGATTTCCCACCCAAAAAAAAAAAGGTGTGCGTTCATTCCCGTTGTATAAAACCGTCCATCGTAACATCCTATGTAACACTCAAAAGGACTTATTTCTAAATATCATGGTGTACAATATAGAGTATTCTATCTGTTCTGTGTCTCGTAAGCTTAATTACTTTGGGTACCTGCAATAGTATAGAAGCAAGTTATTCTAACTGAACAGACAACTGTGTTGCAGGAGGGTTTGTTGAGCAACAAACTCTTCTGCAACACAGTTCTTCTTCCCAGTTAAAGCACTAGGAAGTGGTGAAAGGCGGTCTTATGTAATTTTGACGTTCTTAAAGTGCTGATTCTGAGTCTAATTTCAATAAATAACCATTGATTTTGTTTCTATATGTAGCCTTAACAAAGTTGACCTTCTGTTAGGAATATCACAATCTTTGACAGTAACTATATTTGGCCATGTCTGTTGCCATGGTGACTTGCTTATTACCGTGAATGCCGGGAGGGACAGGACAACGCTCACCTAGCGAGATGCTCGTTCCTGGTATTGACGTTACATCAAAACATTGAGGTATTGTTGTTACTGGAAATAACAAGCGAAGTTTTGGTTATTTTGTATAGGTTGGCTTGATCAAAGATATTGATAATGAACATAATTTACAATGAACATTGTTTTCCACTTTCAAGGTTTATTACTAAAACTTATTTATACTACGTTTTGCCCACGGCTTTACCCACGTGGATATCGGGAATCATCGGAAACGTACAACTGGGATTAAAAGTATCCTATGTCCTAACATTTGCCCCGTTATTCATAAATATCGCTTAAAGTAAAGTAGTGATTAGCGACTATTTAAGCATACATGTTTAACGTTTGAACGTCATTTAAGTTTAATAATCGTTTATAAATAAACCCCTAGATATCTAACTCAGGAAAAATATCACGCAAGTGTCTTTAATGAATGGTCATGGTAAAAATAAGGAAACAGAAAGTAAGTGAGTCTCACTTACTTTCTGTTTCCTTCCCAAAAATCATTTTAAGGTTCCGTAGCCAAATGGCAAAAAACGGAACCCTTATGGATTCGTCATGTCTGTCTGTCCGTCCGTATGTCACAGCCACTTTTTTCCGAAACTATAACAACTACCCATACGTGTGGGGTATCTATAGATAGGTCTTCAAAAATGATATTGAGCTTTCTAATATCATTTTATTCTAAACTAAATAGTTTGCGCGTAAAGACACTCCCAAAGTGGTAAAATGTGTGTGTGTGTGTGTGTATGTGTCCCCTGTAACTTCTAAAATAACAGAATGATAAAACAAAAAAAAATATATGATGTACATTACCATGTAAACTTCCACCGAAAATTGGTTTGAACGAGATCTAGTAAGTAGTTTTTTTTTAATACGTCATAAATCGTAAACCGCAATTTACCTTTCATTCAATCAACTCAAACATAAAAAAAAACATTTAATTTCATAAACATAAACCTTATGCATAAACCGTGAACCATTATTTTCTAATATAATTATAATTTCGCGTGGGGCGTGGCTTGATCGGTAGCGGGTGCGGAGTGCGCGGGGGGCAGGTTCCCGACTGCGCTTGGAAATATTTCTTGTCAAACTGGAATATATATTAGCTTGTTTAGCTATACTATACTAAACAAGCTAATAATAAGCGATCGATACATCTAACTATATGCGAGCATATAGATGCGAGCATATAGTTAGATCTAAATCCCATCATTTAGGTATCTACCTAATTATAATGTTTACTTATCAATAACTATTTTTTTTTAAACACACTATTATTAAAACATCGATCAAAGTTACAACGAACTACAAGAACTTTTATGTTATGTTACCTGCTGCTACGAAACCCTTCATGGGCGAGTCCGACTCGCACTTGGCCGCTTTTTATTTCCACACCCAATTTCTAAAAAGTCCTTCATAAACAAACTCATCATCTGCCTAGCCTTTTCCAAACTATGTTGGGGTCGGCTTCCAGTCTAACCGGATTCAGCTGAATACCAGTATTTTATATGAAGGGACTATCTGACCTCCACAAACCAGCTACTATTGTTTACTAAAACTAGTTGTCAGACTTTCGGGCTTCTGACAACCCGTAACGTCTGTCAAAGATCCACGAATGACAGCCGGGACCAACGACTTAACGTGCTTTCCGAGGCACGGAGGGGTCTTAGTATGTAGATGGTCACCCATCCACGAACCAACCGCGGCCAGCGTAGCTTAATCTGATCGATCGACCCGTGCGGCTGTTATTACTTAGCCACAAGCCCCTTCTTCATAAACAAACTATTGTCAACTAAATTAGTATTGCTACTAAATTAGTAGACAACCCTAGTTGGGTTTGTGTACTAGTTTAGTGAAAACGATTTGTCTAATAGCAGCATACTACTAAAACTGGTAATAATACCTACCCCGACATTTACTGACCATTTAGTAACGAGATCTTACAATAGCCCCCAATCAATCCAGTGATCCCTAGGAACAACACCAATTACTACTCCGAAACCAAATCAATCTTAACTATGTTAGAGTCAGTTTCCAGTATAACCGAATGCAGCGGAATACTAGTATTTTAAATAATAACTGACTGACTTCCACAACCCAGTTACTGGGTAATACGATACCCCTTGGTACAACCGGTTGTCAGAATTTCCGGCTTCTGTCAAAGATCTACGAATGACAGGCGGGACCAACAGCTTAACGTTCTTTCTAAGGCATGGAATGTCTCGGTATGTAAAGATGGTCACCCATCCATGAACCAGCCGCGGCAAGTGTAGTTTAACTTTATCGATCAACCCGTGCGGCTGTTATTACTTAGCCACGAGCCCAAGTTTAGCCTAGTTCAAAACCAATATGGGGGAAACTTTAGTGTCATTAAGTCTTATTGTCTTGGTCCAAACAGTAGCCAGTCGAAACACCTTAAGGGGCAACTAGATGCAAATCGTATGGAAATGTAGGGATTGACCAATGTTGATACTAGTTTTGCACCTAAATTGGTTGCCAATTTTGGTCATGAAGTCATAGAGTCTGAAGAAGCTAAAAACCTTGTAGGTTGTCTTTTGAAACTGCATAAAATGGTAAAAGCCAGTAATACTTTAGTTAGAATTTTTTAATTTATTTATTAGATATACACCACAAAAATACATTACAAAACAAAAAATAGATCGAACGGTGCAAAATAAACAATGGGCGGCCTTATCGCTTTATACGATCTCTTTCAGGCAACCTTGGAGTGGACAGTGATTTGCCTGGACATAAAATGGGGTTGTGTATTTTTGTGTCTCATAAGGCCGGTTTTTTTATCCGTAGTTAAACTCAACCAATTGTTAAAAATAGTAACTAATGGTTACATTTTTGCAAAATGTGTTTTTTGTTCAATTTTTAGTTTATATAATATCACTGCTAAGGGTCAAATGATTAACTATTAGTTTAAAAAATTACCATTAGATAAACTAAAAATTGTCCAAAATACATATTTTGCTAAAATTTAACCATTAGTTACTATTACTACTACTACGAGTATTTAACAATTGGTTGAGTTAACTACGGATCAAAAAATCGGCCCCTAATGACTCCAAAATCAAACAATGAGTTAAATAAAACCCACGGACTACTTGTAACCTAATCTAACATGATGAAATACTTTCTAACAATTTAATATGATCTTTGAACACGCTTTCAGAAGGTGCATTTTAAGTTCTTCTGACTTGAAGGACAGCTGTGCTGCTGGGGAGTTTTTTGCGCCATTTCTTCTTAGCTAATGCACTAGCAAGTGGTGAAGGGCGGGTGTTTTAAGGGGCTGTCTTATGTAATTTTGACCTTCAAAAGTGCTGATTCTCAGTCTAATTTGAATAAATGAATTCTGATGTTGATTTAAATTTCCTTGACAATAAAAACCGGTCAAGTGTGAGTTGGACTCGCAAACGAAAGGTTCTGAACCACAAGGCAAAAAACGCCGTAAAAACACGATTTTTATATACTATATTTATTTTTATTATTTATTCTTTTAGCGGTAATAAAAATACACACTGAGAAAATTTCTACCTATTACGGTTCATGAGATACAGTCCGCTGACAGTCTGACGGACGGACAACGAAGACGTTAGGAAGCCTTTAAAAAGAACTGGTCAAGTGCGAGTCGGACTCGCGCACGTAACGTAACTACGAATTTACGGCATGAAATTGCTTCTTGCCAAATTTAATTATTCTAGGTCATCGGGGATAGGTTTTGATTCCCTTGCGAGTGTCAAAATATGCGGCATAATCGGAACATAAACGTCTGTATCTTTTGATTGCGTTGACTAAGAGGTTTGATTTTTTCACTGCTTCAAGGGATTTTAGTATTTGATAATAATTTGAATTTGATAACTCCACGCGTTCCTGAGAAAAAAGGTGTTGACAGACGGACAACAAGGTGATCTTATAAGGGTTCCATTTTTCCTTTTGAGGTAAGGAACACTAAAAGTAAGTTTTAGTAGGTATTCAAGACAAAATTAACATTCCCCAATTCAATGGTTTGACATTTCTAGTTCCACTTTACAGCTATAACCCTAGAATTGGCTTATACCAGCTTTGACACCGAATCCAATATTAGTCAACGTATACATAATAGGCATTGATACAAACTGTTAGACTGAATACTAGTTATTATCTTGTCAAAGGTGACTTGGCCTTTTGTTCTGGATTTAGACTTTTAGACAAGAGAACAGGACATTGTTTGCGATTTTTAATTAGAATCTGGGATTTAACCTTGATGACCTTTATACGTGGACTTAAACGTAATTGGCGAGATGTACTATGTTGTACACCTCTGCTTAACTCATCGTCTGCCTAGCCTTTTTCAACTAGGTTTTGGTCGGCTTCCAGTCTAACCGGATGCAGCTGAATACCAGTATTTTAACTGGAGCGACTGCCTATCTGACCTCTACAATTCAGTTACTGGGTAGTACGAAACTCCTTGGTAAGACTGGTTGTCAGACTTTCGGGCTTCTGACGACCCGTAATGACTGGCAAAGATCCATGAATAACCCAACAAAGGCTGGGACCAACGGCTTAACGTGCTTTCCGAGGCACGGAGGCCCAGCCCACCTTTGTAGTAGTCAAATAGGCATAAAACCACATCAAAGTTGAAAGTGCTTACAAAATAAATTGCTCTCTTCAGTTGGCTGCTAACAATACTAGCTATTCTACACTTTTAGAGAAAAAAAAATGTGTGAACAAATATCCGACCGTTTTATCCGATATTTTTGATCTTTCCAAATCGTACATTGCTCGCAATTTAAAATGCCAGCGAATATTTTATTCAGATTGTGTTTACAGGAGCAGTTTTGCTTTCTGTGAAGTTTTATTTGCGTTAGAGGTCAAGATTAGGACATGACCTTAGGTCAAGCTCGTTAAAGTTGAGGAAACCAAAAGTATAGACTCAAATAAGTATTACCTATTTAAATATTTGAGGATCTGCGGATCTATTTTGTAACGGTGAGCTTTTTGAAAATATATAACTTAGGTGAAGTGAGCGGTCAATAGTGTTAATCTCGAGTATCCGGTGGAATGACTACTAACTTTTTTTTTTTTTTTTTTGAGGATGGGTAATCATCAAATGACCCCTCCCGCTCTGGGTGGAGCAGAAGGGAGTGTCAGACTCTTACTGACTAAAACCCACCCGTGTTCCTTCCTTAGCCCTTTATGTACCAGGGCAGCGGTAACCCTTTCGGACGATCCCGCTACCCCGGCAGGCTTCGGCCCTGTCGGGCCCCGTCATCTACGCTGACATCTCTTTGAGGCGCGCGTGGAACACATACGCGCCGTCCGGCACGGGCCTGGTCCTGATCGGACGGAGAGCTACCCATTGCTCTCCGCCCGCAGACCCGCGCCTACGGTGGCCGGGAGTCGTCACACGGCTCCCGACGCCCGGAGCGTCTCCCTCGGCGGCTGAGGCGTGAGGATCTCTCCCTCGCCCATCCCGCCACCTACTTCGCTAGCATGACTGCTTCGCAGAAGGAGGTGACCGCCTCCCACTCCCTCTCGCCCCGGACCATGGCTTGCACCAGGGTCGGACGCGAGAGGTCGCCGCCGCTGCCGATCGCCTCTACGAGGACACGGCGGTGCTCTGCCTAAGCGGGGCAGACCTCCACCGTATGCTCCACCGAGACCCAACTGCCGGATCCTTTCCACGACTATCGCAACCCCGCGTGTCATCGCGTCAGCCGCCGCCTGATGCGACCTCCCCTGCGCCAGGACCAGCGTGTCGTCAGCGTAGCAAACTACGCTGACGCCATCAGGGAGGTCGGCCCGCAGCACCCAGTCGTAACCGATGTCCCACAGGAGCGGCCCCAGAACCGATCCCTGTGGGACACCGCACGACATCTCTCGCCGGTGCCAATTCCCGTCGCGACCGGGGTAAATGACGGCTCTGTCCGTCAAATACGCCCCGACTATTCGACGGAGGTAAGTCGGCACCCGGTGATACCGGAGTGCCTCCCCTATGCAGCTCCAGCAGCTCCAGGGCAGCGTGTTAAACGCGTTGGCAATGTCGAGTGACACCGCCACGACCACCCCACCCCGGGACACCGCGTTCCCCGTCGTGAGGGCTCTCACGCGCATGATGGCGTCCACCGTCGAGCGCCCCTTGCGGAAGCCAAACTGGCACTCCGCAAGATCCGGCCCCGTCCTCACCAGGTGCCCGACGAGGCGTCCCGCAATCACTCTCTCAAAGAGCTTGCCGACCTCGTCGAGCAGCACTATGGGCCGGTATGCGGACGGAGAGTCCGCAGGGCGCCCTGGCTTCTGAATGAGGACCAGCTTCCCCGTCTTCCAACGGAGTGGAAACTGGCCTCTCTCCATACATGCGCTTAAGAGCGCCTCCAGTCGAGGCCCGAGAGCCCTCGAGGCCAGGACCCAGGCTTTACCCGGCAAGCCGTCGGGTCAAACAAACATCCCACAAACACAAATCTTTACTCTTTATAATTTATAGTATTAAGTAGATGATAAAAGTAGGTATATTTAGCGCGATGACACAAGTACACCTACAGAAAACCCTGCCTAATTGTTTACCGAAATCATAACCTCATCTCACACAACATTTCATTCTTCTTTATCACAATGTACACCGAAAATCCTGTAGAAAAAAAATAACACACATCCATACATAAACTCATGCCTTTTTCTCATGGGGTTAGGTGGAAACTACAGATCAACCCCTACTACAGAGATACCTTGGCCCCTGGCACAGGCAACTGAAGGAACACGGGTGGGTTTTAGTCATTAAAAGTCTGTCACGCCCCAGCTTTGCCCAGAGCGGGAGAAGTCATTTGATGATTTCCCATCCAAAAAACAAACCGCTACTACAAGAAAAACAACGTCCAAATAAGGATAACCTGTTTCTTAGGTACGGCTATAGCTGAGAAAAATATTCAACACCGAACTTAAATATCAATTCACCTCGAAACAGTCTTAGAGAATAAAATAATACACCAGAGACATGTCAATGGGCTCTCGAAGCAAAGCCTTCAGGTCACTAGGCTTGGTTACGAGGAAACGCGAAGGCGCTAGCGTATGAATAATTCATCAGAGCGTAATGAGCCGCGGGCAAGTATTCAGTCACACCGTACACTCAACCGTACCTCAGTAGCAACTATTTCACATTGACAGCGCCTTTATGTCATAGCCGTAAGAGCGGGTTTTGTAGTGCAAATGTTGACTGCACACCGTACAGCGAAATCTATGGAGGAGGAAACGTAAAGCGACCTTAATGATTTTACAAAAAAGAAAGTTTCGTCTTTAAGATGGTGGGGTAGGATTTGAATAGATTTATGGGGGAGATTAGGATCAGGGACTGTATCTTTGGGGGGGATTATTAACTGAGATTAAGGTGTTTTTAAATTAAAGGGACTAGAACCTACATTTTCTGATTGTATGTTGTGGTCTGTATCAGAGAATAAACGTTGACAACTGATTCATTTGCAAAAGGAAGCTGTTGGTTTAATTGTACTTTAACAAAATCATCGGTGAATCTTCCATTTGCCTTTACTTTCACATACCAATCTTTAGTAACTCTATTGAATGACTGTTAAGTTAGTCCGGGGGCACTACTATATGTTTTAATGATTGCCAGTCTATTTAATTTAATTTAATCTTATAGTAGAGCTAAAGAGTTTGTTTGTTTGAACACGCTAATCTCTGGAACTACCAGTCGATTTTGTATTTTTTTTTTTTTGCATTTGATAGCCCAACTTTTGAAAAATGCTATAGGTTATTTAACATCACGCTGGAACTCTTAAGAACCGATCAAAGAGGAAAAAGTAAGAAAGAACGCTAAGCGAAAACGAAGTAATAGCGCGGGCAGGCGATGCGATGCGATGCGACGTGGTGCAGAAGCTAGTTAGGTGTATAATGATTGTTTGTTTAAATACAAATTTTATTCAAAACCGACAAATGGATACTTAAAGCCGTAAAAAATGCAAAAACGACATCAATAAACATCCTAATTCCCTCATTCTATGTCGGATCGAAGATTATTAATGTATTCGGCGCCAAATTGCTGGATATTGGAGAGGAGTATCGTTCAATCAGTGAATATCGAGGGTACAACACCAGATGTTGCCGTCACGTCCTTGTTTGTGTTCCGTTTCTATAAAGAATATAATATTTCTAATAATGCTACCAAATATTGTAAGGAAGGGTCGATAATAATCGGATGACAGCTGTTCTTTCTTATTAGGACTGAAATAAGGAGTCCATAAAAGAAAAAACCGGCCAAGTGTGTCTCGGACCACGAACAATGCGTCCGTGGCGTGCGTTGTGCGAACAATGCGTCAGGCGTCCGTGGTTGGGATACATTTATCCCAAGAACTAACTTAACTTTGAAGTTGAAAGAATGCTCTATTTATTTTATAGGATAAAACTACAAATTATAATTTTTCGGACTTTTTCCTTTACCCGTGCTGAGACCTTGGTACTTGCCAAATTTCATGATTCTAGGTCAACGGGAAGTATTCTATAGATTTTGATTTATCTGCGAGTATGAAAATATGTCGCATAAATGGCCGTATTTATTTTATTGCTTCGACTTAGAAGCTTGATTTTTTAGAGTTCCAAGAAACCTTAGACTTACGTAGTTAATTTCAACTTAATACCACCACGCGTTCCTAAGAAAAATTACTCTTGACAGACAAACAGTCAGACGGACAGACAACGAAGTGATCCTATAAGAGTTCCGTTTTTTTTCCTTTTGAGGCACGGAACCCTAAAAATAAGTTTATTATAGTAGAAAATCATACGAGATTAAAATAAGTTAAGTGCTTATAAACAAAAAAGCAAAGCTAATAACAAGCCACTGGTAGAAGAATATTGTTTAATTAAAAACGGAATACATTGTCGTTTATGCTTTTGGCTAAAATTACTTTAAAGATAAAAAGAATGTGACATTGTGCTAAACGAAAAAAAAGAAAAGCTTAAGTTGGCGTGATCCCAAAGATAAGCCGGCGCCAAAAAAAATGTATGAAAAGGCGAAAATAGGTGTGGATAGGATTCCAACGTAATCTTTGAAAATTCGATGACGTAGACTTGAAATAAATATTCAAATTGTTACAAAAAATAATGACCTGACTTGAACATTCACATAAAAAACGATAGGTTATATACTATCTGCGGCCCAAATAAACTTCAGGCCATCGCGAAACCAATTAAAAACTGGGACTGTCCATTGAGGGAAAAAAAATGCACGTTAAACAAAAACGGTTTGATTAAAAAAAGATGTCGGGAAAACACAATTACAATAATTACGAGTCCCCTACGCTTTTTGACATCTTGTTACATTAGCACATCATCATTTTCTTACGTCATTAGCGTAGATTTATTTGGGAGAAACATACCATCACGCCCAGTTTCCCCGAAAGGTTAGATAAAGGTGTACCCACAGTAGGTACACCCACATTTCGCCAGTTATGTTTAAGTCCCATGTAATAGCGACCGAGCCTATTGCCTTCAACCGGGCACAAATCCCAGACTCCGGGTTGCTACTGAGGAATAGGCTAGTTTCCTGAAAAAATCTAATTAGTCCGTCAGTTAGATTATCAAAAAATATTGAACCCGTATTTTTTCTGTTGTCTAGCTTTATCTTTGTCATTTTTTCAAATCTTACCTACAACTAAAACCGATTTGATTGGCAATAGGAAAAATACGTGTACATTATTTTTCGATAATCTAACTGACGGACTAAATATAATAATTATTTTTTTACCCAGGCAACTACCCTACTTTGCCCAAATCGGAAAGCGAACCCAAGAATGCGTGCTTAGCAGTAGCGCTTTCGACCGCTAGACCAACGAATCAGTTAAGTTTTGAATAATATGTCAACCAAATTGAACCCTTAAAGTCGAACAAAAACACTTTGGCCATATTATTTGAAAGGTTTCCCACCCAAAAACTACTCACATAGTACATTTAAACAAACCGTAAATGGCGGAAAGCCAACCCTCTTCATAAACACCCAGAAGGCTTTAAATATCCTTGACAGAAGGATTTTTCCTTCGGTTCGGGTATCACGTATGACCCATTACCATTCCTATTTATTTGTAGCGGGTCGTTTCAACCCGCGTCAAGTATCGGCTGCCAACAATGTAGTCACGAACGCAGACCACTTTTCTACCACCGGACTTAAAATATATCCAAGGGTTTGTTTTTGTTCGGAGGTATCAAACGGAAGGTCGAGTTTTCGCAGAACAAGAATGCTACCACTCTTCTACTCCATTCTTTTGAATCTGTATTTATAAGTATATAAATACCACCAGAAGGCCAATTCTCCTAATTTAAAACGTTCGAAATCTAGTCGCAATCTCATCTCGGCGACAAACAAATGTCAAAAACTTGTCAAAATGTAGAGAAATCACTTATTTTTGACAGATTGAGACTGAGATCAGACTGTGAACGTTCTTAAAATTACGAGAATTGATGTCCCTCTGATGTTTTCCTCCACCGATTTCAGTAATGTCCAAGATAAACTCAGACAGTACATCATCATTATCTGCCAAGCCTTTTCCCAACTATGTTGAGTTCGGCTTCCAGTCTAACCGGATGCAGCAGAATACCAGTATTTTACATGGACCGACTGCCTATCTGACCTCCACAACCCAGTAATACGATAGCCCTTGATAAGACTGACAGTACATAGAGGTAGTAAAAGTCACACAGGTATTTGATAAATGATTTTATTTCTTAAAAAGTAGGTTTGTACAGATACTTTTTTACACGTCACTCATATTTTAAAAACTAGTTGAAGTCGACCTTTCCTAACTGACTGCTTCAAGAAGAAAGGCCGGAATAAATTCAAGCGGTCACCATCTCAAGTTCAGTCATAATTTTGGTCAGATCATGTAAAGACCATGTAGATTGGTGTCTGAACCAAACGGATTGAGTGGACCTGTCCGGTCAGTGCACGCAGAAGTTAAGGAGCTCAACGATTCGATGAACAATCCCTTGCCCAGAAACTTATTTACAAGTAGGTATCAATTCTATAAAAAAAAACTTCAGAAAAATACGAGTGAATCATCGCCAAAGGACACCGCTACGCAAAAATGAAAAAAATATACTAGTGGCAAAAACATAGTGGAAATAGCAATTGACCCCGTCTCAAGGGTAGAGCTAAGCTAGCAAAAATGTTAATCTAAATCCTGTTTTACGTTAGACAGGTTACTAGAAACTGAATAATAAATAAATTTATACTATGCTAAGCCTCCGTAACGTTCAATAAAAACTGTGCGTCAATGATAAAACTATTATTGCCGAAATCCTCCCGCAGAATGTTTTGAATAAAATAAAACTTAGTCGTCCTCTATAACATCTTTCAAGGTCGCACGAGCTATGAAAGTGGTCCAAACAGAATTTATCACTTTGTTTTGCACGGATAGGTTAGCCTATACCTACCTAGGTTAGTTATACTTCCCTACCCGTTAAAGAGATTTCACAGGCCTGTTGATACAAAGTCCAACGAATCTTTGTCCTAAAAATCTGAGCCCAAAAAGTTTAAGTGTTCACCCAACTCCGAAAACTAAGTAGAATTTGAAAATAATAAAAATTCACAAGTAAAGTTAGGATTTACGAATATAAAAATGGTCATTAAAAAGCCATCACTTTTGTTACGTCTAGCTTATACGGAACTGAGAAACTGAGAGAAGCAATCTTTTCTGGAGCGATTCGTATCGATTGAGTAGAACGGGCGTTGGCAAGTGTCCATTTGCCAGCCTTTTGTTATTCGAATTCGTTCCAAAAGTATGTACATGCCGCCACATACAGTGTTTTTGTGGGCAAACCCAGACCGGCGGGATCGAGTTTTCTTGTAAACAGATATGTATAAAGATTCTGCTCCATTCGCAAATCTTTTGAATTTTGACTTCCTGTCGCTAACGCAATTTTCCAATCAACTTTTTTGATACTGACTCTATTTACTCACTAATTACAACGTCGCCGGCCACCTTTCAGGAAGTAATTAATTTCGTTCGCACCAAAACGTGACTAGAATCCCAAAGAAGAATTTGTGGATATTGTTGACATTCTCGTCGAGGTTTCGTTAATTATGCCATTCTGCCAAGCTTCGGAATTGTGTCAGTTGATTAGTGAGATGACATAATTTGTGATCTAAAGCATTTTTATTTTTACCTTAAATATTAATAACTTTGATATTGAGGTGTTCATTAATATTATACTCTATAATAAACTTTTAAAATATTTCGGTTTCATCCTAAACAATTAAAAAACGGAAAAACTAACAAATTTTATTTGACCTCGTGACCAGTCACATGGAAAAAACGTCTCAAACCATAAATACAAATCTTCTCAATCCAACATGAAAATAAGTAGAAAATCACATCACCATACAACAAAATCCAGGAAAACACCAATTACTAGAAAAGAAAGGCAAGAATCGTTTATTTAGATACTAAGACAGACGCGGGCATCATAAAGCTTTGTTCAAAGCTAACGTCACACGTCTGCAAAGCGAGTGCACAAATAAACCAAGCAACTTGTCCCGGAAACCCCGGTACACTAGTTTTGAAATAAGTTCTACCCGCACTGGAGTTCGTTCTAACTTAGTTTGCTTGGACTTTGGATGTCATTTGATGCGGTTTGCTTGACACGTGTTTTAAATTGGTTGATATTCAGACTATTTTGTTAGTTATTCACTTGGCTGTAACTGGGAATTACTCAAAAAAAGAAATAAATCCATGATAGACGTTGCTTCTTCGAATCCAACAAAATCGCACAAAATCCAGTAAATCTACAAGTCCTGAAAAGCCCTGTAAGATAAAAATAAAATAATCACCTTAACAGATCAACGGTAACTTTTATTGTTTATTATTTGATCTTACTCAATCTTGAATATATGACGTAGCTATAAAAATTTTTAACTATGTACATCGAAAACTAAGTATAGCTATTGTGATCACATCTTGACTTGATATAATCGTAAGTCTACTTCTCCTAGCATTGCACTATAATAATAAAGTGTAGTTGTCTACTACTATATCTATTTTGTTATTTCAAAATATAAATATTAACTTGTCACAACCCTTATTCAAAACATTGTCGTTACCTAGTCGTTCCTTTTCCGTGTCACCAGTAGCATATAATACTTTGCAAGTATCATTCAATGTTCATGTAAGAAAAACAAATAAAATCTTGTCTCCAACGGAAATAGCCATCCGATGTGCTCGACATATCGACTGTAACCCTTATCAAAACGTATCCTTAGACATTATGGAGCCATTCGTCTAGCAAATAAAAAAATTACACGAGAGACAACACCATTTCTTTTTGTTGTCATATTTATTTGAGCTTCGTTTCCCTCTATTATGACGCAACAAAATATTACATGGAGTATATCATATCAAAAACGATGCGGCAAATAAAAATGTTTTACACGTGAAATTAGGGACATGAGAATGTTATAAAGAGGAACAGGATAGAGATGAAGAAGATTAATAAAAGGTATTTGGTAGGAAAAGAGATTTCACAAAAGCGAGAGAATAAAATGAAACTAAGAAGCTTAGAGTACTAAACAAAACAAACCGACGCAGACAATACTATGCAAACAGTAATGAACAATGAACATCTCAGAGCATAGTTTAAAACTAACTAAACAGTATCAGGAAACTCAAACAGACGTAGGCGCGTTCTTGCACTCAAACAGGATGTAGCACGAACGGTTTCGTCAAACAAAATTCAGTATTCTGTACACATGTAGGAAAATACAATAATTCGAACGTGTCCAACCGATTTGTCGCATTGCAGACTTTGGTTTGGAGAGTTTTCAATATTTCCCTACGCTTAGAATTGAATTTTGTTGACCTATGTTGTTCGATGTTTGACTTTTACGCCGATACCAACTTACTGTTCCGCTGTTCCTAGTTGGCCGACTACGGTTACGAGCGGAGTTTTATTTCGTTTTTGTTGATGAGAATTTGGCCAGTTGTCAAAATCAGATTGCGGGCGCTTCAGTGCGAGAGATTTATTTTGGATAGGTGTGTAGATATTTTTGTAGGAAAAAAACTGAAGTGTTATGTATCTATAATTCGTGTTTCATTTCCTTGGGTGATTATTTTTTACCAATAATAAATAATTCAAGCAGCATTAATTCATTTATTTTTACTTTATAAATAGTCTTACCTGTAGGAATATATGTATCCAATCTTTGATCCACCAACTCCTCCTCTACCTGATGTAAACCATTTTTTTTTTTAGAAAAAATGTGGCCCCAAACTAGGAATTTCTTCTGTATCGTGGGTGTATTTACAAACAATTAAACTCACATACACAAATAACCAGACCCGGTACAACTACTGTAGGCAATACAAATATTTGATCCGTGCGGGATTCGAACCCGCGACACGCAGCGCAGCAGTCGATCGCTCAGCCACTGCGCCATTCGTGTCGTCATCTTGATATCTAACAAAAAAATAAAATGGAATCTCAAATAAATAAACTACCTACAAACCTAAGCTAGCTGTAATTTAGCTCAATTGGATATATACAACATAATTCTAAAATACACTTTCTTCTTTCTAGTGGCTTCTCAGTGGTGGCACCAGAAGTGGCAGTGCCAGGGAAAACAACTGCCATCCTTGTCACTCTTCATGGAAGAGCTGGTGATGAGACCTTAGATCCTCTCAATGTTACGGTGAGGCTTGAAACTCAAGACGCCAACAACGATGTGAAACTGCTGACCACTGCCAGTCAAATGATTATGGGTAAGTTTTTAATAAAATATTTTTTGTTTAGATTTGTAACGTGATGTGATGAAACTTCGGAATTTAATAAAAAAACATTTTAAAAAGTAAAGTAATACGGGTTGGTGTCCGCAATTCCACGTATTAAGGGGGATGCGCTAAGGTAACCCGCGAAATTCAAATTTACTTACGTTTTTTTGCAATTTGCAGGTCATAGTCAGGTTGTATGTTAATTGAAACATGATTCTCTACCGTATCCCCGAAATTAAAATGTTGACATTCGCCTTAAGGAATTGACTACCACCGCGGTCACCGGTGACCGGCAAAATACATTTTCTATTGTGTCTGTTGTCTGGCAGTCAACGTGTTAAGAACACGGAAGAGACCACAGATAAACAAAATAATATATTTTATGTGATATATAGATAACAAAATCATTAAAATAGTAGGTAACATATTCCTTATACATAATGCTAATTAAATTACGAGAAAAGCAACTTACAACTGATACCACTTGAATACAGGATAATACCTTCTGTTTTCTCTCCTGAATGAGGATAAAAACACTGAGCTTCCTCTTGGTATTCTCAATGAAACAATGAAGATATTCTGAAAAGCGTTCAAAGTAAAAGGTGCATTTTTCTATAAAAAGGTAAGATTTATTATCAACTTCGAGTCTCTCTAAGGTTTTTCTTATTGTTTTGCTGTTTGAAGGATTGTTATAAATTGAAAAAAAAACTCAACTTGGATTCTTTCGTGGCTCTCTTGTTGCAGAATATTGAAATATCAAGGGGTTTGTTATAAGTAGGTATTAATATTCTAGATAACAAAGAATTGGTTATAAATATGTCCAGTTGTATATTTTGTAGTGTTTGATTTATTTTTTGTTATGTATGTTTGTGGTGTACAATAAAGTATATATAAACAAACATGTCAGTCTAAACTTTTTAACCGCGGAAAGAGGAGAAAATACGGACAACAGACAAAAACGTCGTAAGAAAAACGATACTCGTCAATAAAGGATTATCGAAAACAAACGAGCTACAGAATTCAAATGTTTTTTTTATAACAAAGTTATTATATTGGCACAAATATAATCAGAACGTAGTAAAGCCATAAACTGGTGAAACAACACCCACGCCGAAGCTTATATTCAATTCAGAACACGAAATACCGACAGCCTATGATTTCCGACGAACATCCGAAATAGACACTTACACTCAGTAATACTTATTACGAAGCCTTTTTATTGTTACATCGAAATGAAAATTGTCGTAAAATCTAATAATAAAATTGGAGGAAACGCCTTCTAATATGATTTCAATGCTTCGATCCTGCAGAATCGTGTCCCAGATTCGATCAAGTTATTAATACCGTAGTAAAAATCTCATTTCGCTCAGCAGACGGCGCTATTGAAAACTCGACTTATTGCCAAATAGATATAAACTGTGCTCAAAATGCACGTACCCGGAAATATTTTCCTTACAAATGTCCCGAGTTATTGATATTTCGCCAAATTGTAAGGTAGTTTGGGACTCGAGATATATTTGCGCGTGAATAAGTTTGCACTACATTTTATTTACTGACAGTTTTACCGTGAAAAGGTAAAGTCCTGCCATTTTCAGTAGGTACAAATAAATGAGGACATTCTCATGTTCATTTCTGTGTCCTTTTTATCACAGTTACATCTTTGACAGTTTAAATTTTGCTCCTAAAAAATCAGAGGGCTAGTTCTCGTAATTTTAAGAACGTTCAGTCTGATCTCAGTCTCAATCTGTCAAAAAGACCTCTAATTTCCTACATTTTTGACAAGTTTTTGACATTGATTGTCGCTGAAATGATTTTGCGACTAGATTTTGAAAATTTTTAAATGCGAGAATTAGCCACACACAGGTCAAATTTCAGAGACTGTTGGGGTTACGTGAGACAAAGAAACTTAAATTGATCAAAAAAATACTAAACGAAACTGCATATAAAAACCTTCAGTAGCCAGTAATAAACGAGGTCATAAAATGCGAAACCAAAAATCTTTTCAACGTTAAAAAAGATCTTAATTAAATACCCTACAGTAAAGTCGTAACAATTTGCCCGCATTTCCGAACTCACTCATTTAAAGACCTCTATATAATTTATCTTTCACATATTACCGTACCCACTGCACATCGTAAAACCCTGTAATAATATCATCAACTAAACCCAACTTTTAATACGAAAACTTTACAGGCCCGTATACAACCATGTATCTTAAAGTATACACGAAAAGCTATCTATTTTTCAAGACTATTTTTGTAGTAAGTGAGTGCACAGTGGGTAAAGGATTCAGAATAAATATAAATTTACGATGTCTGTGGGTATCATAAAGACATTTGGAGTACTCGGCGCAAACTTCAACGATTCCACTATCATGAAATGGTGGTGCTCTTACTGAAGTTTTGCCTCTTAGTGTCGTGTCCCGCATTCCTTTTGTTGAGTTTTTAAATTCATTATGGCAGTTACCTTCCTTTTAAATTTGTGCAGTAGTAGTAGCTAAGTGTTCTTTACTTTTGTTTTATTTATTGCTGTAAAGATGAGGAAATACAAAGCAAATAAAATGGTGCATCAGCTGTTCATAGTCTCACGTTACTAATATGAGAAATGGTTCATTGTTCAGATCACAGAATATAAGCCGCTCTTTGTAGTAAGTAGTTAATAGGAAAAAAAATAAGGCTTTTAGGAAGTTCCTTACAAATAAGATTTTCGTTTACCTATAAAACCGATATCGTCCGTTTTTGTTGAAAGTGACAATAGTTGACTTATAAGATAAATAAGCAGGCATGGTAGAAGATTATCATTTTACTGATATGAAGGACACCTGAAAGCCAATTCCCGTACTTACAAAACGTTCACATTCAAGTTGCAAGCTCATCTCAGCGACAATCAATGTCAAAAACTTGTCAAATATGTAGGTAAATTGATTATATTTTTGACAGATTGAGACTGTAATTAGTATGTGAACATGTCTTTTGCAGCAAAAGATGATATTGCAAAGGCGACCAGCGTAAAATTAAACTTAAGTGCCAAGCCAAGTGGCGAGCATGATATTGACACATGACTTTTAGGGACAAAGTAAAGGTGTGTCATAAATTATATAAAATATGTAATAAGTTCTTAACTAAAGTCGATTTCAAAAACGCTCAATACACTTTAATTCATTTCAAGACGAGGTAAAAGATGACTTTCCAAAGGCTAGCAGCATGAAATTAAACTTCGAGTGCCACACGGCTCGATAATTAAATACAAGTAATAATAGAGAAACAATCTCGAGCACATTCATTTATGTCTAGATAACGTCAGAAGTGCCGTCAAACATATTACTTTCCCGAAAACTGTAATTGATGAAATCAACGAAAGTAAAGCTGGCATTAAACATGTCATAAAAAAATCAGTCAAAATAGAATCACCAGCATAAGATGACATTCCAAAGGCGACCAGCGTAAAATTAAACTGAAGTGCCACGTGGCTCGATAAGTAAATGCAAGTAATAGTAGAGAAACAATCTCGAGCACATTCATCTATGTCTAGATAACGTCGGAAGTGCCGTCAGGCGTGTCGCTGCAGTATGCCAGCTTTTATTGTCGTTACTTCAACGTGGAATAAAGTTTTGTCGCGTTCTACTTGCTGTTATATTATTATGACCATAGTTTGTGGTTCCACTGATTTAACGACTTAAAGTGTTGTGTGAGTTTTGGGTTTAAATATTGTGGCGTGATTAATTAGTCGTTTGTTTAGGTGAAATTTGATTGAATTTTAAAGTAGATTTTCTAGACTTTTTGCTTTTTGCTAAAGAAGAGGAGATCCATTGAAGTTTTTCTTTGACATCATATTCCGTCCCATTTCTGGAACTATGCCTCCTTCAATTGTTTTCATTTACCACAATCCCGTTCTTCTTCGTGCTAACTAAATAAGGGATCCATCCATTTGGGGTCCAGGCTTCTCATTGATATTGCATTATTTTTTATGTAATCAACATAATCATGACTTAGATCGTTTAATGTTGATAATAAATAGACTTAATAAGAACAAACGTTTTAAGATCTACATTTAGTTCCCAAGTTCATCGAAAACAGTATACAACAGAACTTACTTAATTTAATCTAGTTCAAACGAATTACATTCAAAACTAAGTTTACCTTTTCCTCTAAAACATAAACTCAAATAAAATAGAAGTGAGTTTTCTCGTCAAATAAAGTATTGTCTAAGTATCACACTTAAAATACTATAAACTGGAACGAAAGTAGTCTACGAAAGCGAAGTGTTGAGTAACCTCTGTAACATAAATAATATCTAAGATTAGACGAAACTTTAGATTAGATAAATGAACGAGATTAGACAC
Organism: Apamea epomidion; assembly: GCA_947507525.1. Taxonomy (NCBI): domain Eukaryota; kingdom Metazoa; phylum Arthropoda; class Insecta; order Lepidoptera; family Noctuidae; genus Apamea; species Apamea epomidion. The sequence goes on along the minus strand of OX382238.1, from coordinate 5,147,073 downwards.
GTAACTAGCCATTAGTCAGTAATGGATTTTCACCCCTTTCTTTTAGCTAGATTGAGTTAATTTATTGAATAAAAGGGTGGAAGGAGTTCAAGTAAGTTTCTAGGTCTTTTTTACTTTTGAAGTTCGAAGAATTCTTAATGAATAAAATTATGTTGGGACTAATATAAAGCCCTTTCATTATTAATTAATAATAATATAAGTGTTATTACTACATTAGGAAAATATTTTTCGATTCAAATATTTGGCAGTTCAACTGCTGGTAGAAAAAATTACCTACATTTAGCCAAGACTTGTCTTAGCCGTAGAGGTGTTTTATTGGATTTTTAGTACCCATCAGGGGGCCTTAAAATTTCACTTTAAGCAATACCTCTAAATGCTATTCATTTCTTGAATTCCCAGCCGGTCCTCACAATCCCTCAGCAATTCCTCTAATTTTTGTAAAATTTTATTACATATTTGGTGTAAACGAATGTTTACACCAAATATGAAATTAAATTTTCACGGAAGATTACGGTTTTATTTTTTTCATGCAGCAATCCGCACGAAAAAAATAAAAATTTTATCGGTAAATTTTTCAATACAGTTTTTATTAATCAAATTGGTTTTTTATTTTTTATTTCTACAGTTTAAATGTTATTTCATTGTGATATGAATTGCACGCAGATCATATTATGAATTGTCAGTTTGTGACCATTTTACGATTTTTAATATGATTCATATTGTTATCCTATTATGATTCTGCCAAAGTGGCCTTTTTAGGCCCCCAGAACATGAGTTTAATTCATTTAACAGTTTATGTGTGTACTCATAAACAGAAAAAGAAAAGAGGAAAGAGGGAAGGGAGGACTTTGCCCTGCAGTAGGACAATACATGATTATAATAATAATATAATGTGTGTACCTACTTATAAATAGACAATAAAGGAACAGAAAAATACGTACATGCTTATGATGATGATTATTATAAAAAAAAAAAAAAATGTATAGTAAATGAATGGATAAAGAAACAATATACAATTTAAAATATTGATTTAAAACTAACACATCGTTACATTTACCGTCAGACTTCTAAAGAGACAATTTGCTATTCCAAAAAAGTAACGACAGGCAAACAGAACGACCCAGTTTTAAACTCCGATTTTACGAGAACCAGGAGGCTAATTATAACACCTTATTTATCGCTACAGCTGTAATTAACAGAAAGCGTTGAATTGTCCATTGTTGAGCTGATTGCGAACCAACCGCTTATCGTATAAAATGGGGATGTTGTTGCAAAGTGTACCCATTACGTCACGGGTGTACGAGTTACGTCTGGGACATATATGGAGCTCGTTGCAGTTGGGTCGTATGTCCGTGTTCTGGCTCTTTCATTGCGCATCCGGATAAGCAGTGAATTGCTTTAGATTATGTTGCTTTGTTCTTGTGATCTATTTTATTGAATTTAATCTAAGTAGTGCTAACACTGTTCTAAAGAAACATGTTTAGCCATGTCTGTTTATTCTTGTCTTCGCGTTTGGAACTTTTGAGTGGAAGCCAGTTAGAAGAAGTGTCAGTAGAATAATTTCTTTTTATGTGTTAGCTGCGATAATATATCTCTTTCTTTCCTTTTATTCTTGACTACAGACCTCTCACAATTATTTAACTACTAATTTTGGTTAACTGTAAAAATCACAGTGATCTATATTGACGTTGCAATAAAGTTGCTGTTGTGTTGCTGCCATTGACAAGTCTGTCAAAATCACAGTGATCTTTATTAACGTTGCAATAAGGTTGCTGCTTTCAGCAACCTTTTAGTTTTAAACCGGGGGGCAATTCCCATTATTTAAAAAGTTCAAAATCTAGTCGCAGTCTCATCTCGGCGACAAACAAACTTGTCAAAAATGTAGAGAAATTAGAGGTATTTTTTGACAGATTGAGATTGAGACGTTCTTAAAATACGGGAATTGCCTCTTCTGATACTTGAACGAAACACTATCCATTGTTATTTTCTTTTTGACAACTCTCCGGGTAATAAAAGCCTGATTGAACTTTAAAACTAGGGTTAATTCTTCCGTTAACTCAAAAACTTTTATTGATATTTTGTAGTTATTTCAGTCGACCAAACATATAGTTATATGTTTTGTTCTTTTAATGATAAATGATAAATGATTTTATTTTGTAAGTAGGTTTGTACAAACACTTTTACACGTCAGTCATATTTTAAAACTATATGAGATCGGCGTTTCCTATCTGACTAGTCTGAGAAGAAAGGCCGAAACAAACTCAGAGGTCTGACTCAGAGGTCAGTCTCTTTTAAAGTCCAGACATAATCTTGGTCAGATCATAATATGAAGACCATGTAGATTGATGTCTGAGATGGTCTAGTATTACACTACGGATCTAGTAATATCTAAATGTAATGATGTATGGTGGTGATGGTGTGAACTTTTTGATTGGAAGTCAAATATACTAAATATATTATTTAAGCAAATAATTAATTTCCTCATCAATAAATAGAAATGTAGAGGAATAATCATAGTAGTACATTACATACATACACCAGTATGTACGTAATGTAATGGTGTATGGTGTGGTGTGTGTGTGTGTGATGTATGGTCAGATAGGCAGTCGCTCCATGTAAAATATTGGTATTCTACTGCAGCCGATTACACTGGAAGCCGACCCCAATATACACATAGTTGGGAAAAGGCTAGGGAGATGATGTTGATCTAAATGTATTAATGTGTATTGTGATGACTTGTAAGAATCCCTTACTAATAAATTACCATATCTGCATAATAAAAGAAATCATATTAGATTTTGATTACGCGTTCAAAAACCAGGGGCTTCTATGGAGTTTATTATCCTTGCCTCTCTCATAAAGAAGTCCTAGAAAAACTTTGTTAAATGAACAGGATGAATAAAATTTTGTAGTGCAATCTAGTTTGAGCTTGTTTGTCGTAGCGTCGAGTCTGCTTCCTTCTTCATTACGTCTGTCGGTCGCCGTAAAAAAAAGTTAGAGGCAGCCTTTTTATGCTCGCCATTTTCAAAGATGGTTGTTATTTTCTGAAGTAAGCCTTGGGAATAATAAGTGCATTGATTTTAATATTGCTTAAAATAAATAAATAATTGCCTTATTGGTAAAGTTAAATTTTTTTTTTTAGAGGTTTATAATTTTCTCAGAATTAAACTTTATAATTAAAATATTGGTTATTTAAAAAAATCTAAATAATGATGAAAACGTTTTTAGATTTTTCTAGAACCGACAACGTCTTATTCAATTGAGTGAACGAGAGTTGTCATTCCTAATAACTTTTCTGTTCAAAATACGTGATCTTTCTTGTAATTTTTTTATAACATAGCTGGCTCTTTATTAACTGTTTACTCACACCTTTAGAAAATATCTAGGTAGAACGGGGCTAGAATTATTTTAAGTGGCTGTGTACGTAATAGAGTTTATCTGGTAAACCTAATTAAGGCTAGACTAAAGGTACTCTTATTGTGTTACCAACGCGTCTTTTTTTACCAATGTTAGACACAGAGAGTTTTTTTCATCTTTTTCAAGTAGATACTGTAACGATTATAGCCTATTTGAAAAGTAGAGGGCAGAAATATGATACGAAAATTTATTTATAAAAATAATTGAAAAAAACAACGGTAGTAATGAGATTCATATTCGTTTGTTTGCATTCCACAAGGTATAAAGTTGTTCACAAAAGGCTTATAGTTAAGACCCGTTGTAGACCCTTTTAGGGCACAGCAAAATTATAGTTATACATATTTATTAAAAATCTAAATCGTAGAAACCAAAATCAAAATAATATTCTACATGAAAACTAAAAAATTACGCTGACATAAAAAAAACTAATAACAATTACATAAATCTATCATAAGGGCAAGTAGGTAGCTATTTTCTTAAAATACTATTTTTACATTTAGATATATTTACTTAGGTAATATAATATAATAGGTAACATAAACACTTATTTAATAGGAGATCATATTTTAAGATTACAAATGAAGATCGTTTTACTTGTATCACAATTAGAGATTCAGTAGGTAACATTTTATAATTTACATATTGTGTATTTAGAAGTCATATTATGTTTAATTATATAATCTTCTTGATAAATATCCGCATGTATATAACTATTTAAGAATGTATTTATTGCAATTATAGTATTTCATTTAAGTATTCGTTTATACTACATATAATAGCTTGTGTTATAAAAAATAATTTTAATTTCTTAATAAAAATATAGGATTTATTTATATTTCTTATTTATTCTGGTAACTTATTATATATTTTTATCGACATGACTTAGGTACTTGAGGAGTGCATTTTTAATCGGGATGTAGGTATAATTAATCTATTTTTATGTCTTAAAGTAAATTTAGTTCGTATGTCTTCTCTTTTTGTGTAGAATTCCGGGATATCTACTTATAAATTTACAGAGTTCGAAGATGTAGAGGCAAGGTAGGGATAAATTTTTTTGTTGCTGGAAGTTGGGTTTACGTCTATCCGTTTGTTCAATATTGACTAGAATTCTATTAAGTTTTTTTTGTAGGGTGAATAGTGTGGGTGCGTTGACAAGCCAAGTGACAAGGATAAAAATGTAAAAATGTAGAACTATCTTCTAGAAATAATTATCGAAGGAAAGGCTCTCGCAGACAGCCGTGACGTAACGGCGTGATGCGACTGTCGTGGAACAATTTCTCTGGAAACTTCAAGGAAATTGTCCTACCGGAGTAGCCTGTCTGTGCGAGCCTTAATATGACAAACCATGCTTTTATTTACTCGTCCCATCCATTTGAACTTAGATACTGTAGGAACTCGTAAAACTCTCACAGTACCTAAGTACAGAAATTAGACCAAGGGAATATTGTTGTGTAACACGAGGGGTATAAACATAAATAATTTGGCTTTTATCCTGATAAAATGTAAATGGACTCATTAGATCCTGTGATATGTCATAAAAAGGACTGTGTATTAAACCTTTGTGTCGCACAGTTCGTTTTTTTTCTCAAATTACTTTTGGCAATGGGTGTAATTTAGAAGATAGGCTAGTTAAAAATGTAATTTAGTCTTTATTTTACCCGACTGTAAAGAAGGGTTTTTGTTTTTGATATAATCTTTTTTTGGTATTTTATTACGATGACAGATTAGTTTCTTTTTTAATAAACAAAATAAAATGAAAACCAATTGAATATCTATAACTATACTAATAATAAAGCTGAAGATTTTGTTTGTTTTAACGTGTTCATCGCTGGATCTGACGATCGGACTTAGAAAAATATTTTTGCATTTAATAGCCCAATTCTTAAGAAGTCTATAGGCAATTTAACTTCACACGAGGAACCGAGAGGAGTCAAGCAAAGAGAAAAAAAGTCGGAAAGAAAAAAATAAAAAAATAAATAAAGAATGCTGAGCGAAAACGAAGTAATAGCGCAAGCGGGCGTTGCGATGCAATGGGGTGGAGGACGGAGTCGCGGGCAGAAGTTAGTATTTTATACACACGGATTCTATTTCATGAGCTTTACATACAATGGTAGGTATATTTTATAAAACAAAGAGACACCAAAAAACCCAAAATCTCACTTCGAAATCCAATCAAAAACGCGAACCTACCTTCATTAATCGAATCCCTTTCTAGCTTAAAATCAATACCCGGCAAAATGAGGTAGGTCCTATCATTACGTTAAACCTACCATTCGGAGGGACTTCGTAAATCAGTGTGTTAATAGCTCAAAGCGATTGGCCATCCCCTCCAAGGATATCGGATCCTGGCCTAATGAATCATGATTGCAGTGCCGATAGTGTTGTGAAAGCATGGGAGCGATGTCGATAAATACAGATATTGACAGGTTTTTGTTTCTGTGTATTTTAGTTAATTAGAAATCGATATTGTGTTTGTTGGTACAGTTGTTTTTGATGATTCTGAAATGGAAGAGTTTGTTAATGGGGTGGTGAGATTCGATGATGACGTTGATATAACGTGACGTTGAGACAGTTATATATATAAATAATTTTTAATCTAGACTTCCATAAGTACTTTATCCATAGGTACCTACCTACCACATGTGACTGTTCCTAAATTACCCTAGGCTGAAAATTTTCGTTTTTCCTAATTATGTGAAATATCACAGTTAAGATCGGCTCTCCCTTGTAAATCCTACTAATATTATAAACGCGAAAGGTTTTATGGATGGATAGATGGATGTTTGTTGCTCTTTCACGCAAAAACATCTGAACAATTTGGATGAAATTTGCCACACAAGAAGTTTATAACGAGGATTAACACATAGGATACTTTTTATCCCGATATTCCCACGGAATCGAAACTTATGCGAGTTAAACCGCGGGGCGCAACTAGTAAAATTATAAATAAAGGTTGAAAGTAACTCTGTGTGTCCATCTGTTACCTTTTCACGCCATGGAGTCAGAGTCATGGTAATAAACGTTTTCATTCTTCCTTCTTTCTTTCTTAGGTACATTTCCGTACAATGATTTCCTACCTTCACGCAGACAGAGCCGCGGGCTAAAGCTAGTACCTACATAAAGGAAATCTAATATTATTAAAACTAATGGTCACAAAAATTATGACAGTTGACGAACAACTGGTCAACTTAAGGCACCTAATTTTAAATAACTCCATGCACAAAACGATTAATAATATTCAAGACAGCAAAGCCTCTTTATTCTCCACCCAGACTTCCTTCCCAAACCGATTACGATTCATATTCAACTCGTACATCAGGTGTTAATGCTTCAAAGCGATTGCTAATTTCATCTCAAAGAAATCCGATTTGCTCTGCAGCAGCTAACGAAGCGAGCCGTCGGTGTCAGCTGTACGATCTCATCAGATCATACGGAAAAATTAGATTGCACGTATAGCAAAAGGAACATGTTCTTGTTAGGCTACTCGTTATACCCTGCCGTATTATATGTAAACGTACAAGCAAATATGGAAGCGAGAGCGAGGGAATTTGTTTGTGGAGAGACGTATTTGCCGTGCCGTACATATGCACAGTTTTATTAGTGAGGAAATCGGTTTTGCTTGAAGATAGTTTGGTTGGTTTCGTGTGAGAGATCGGGAGTAATGTTACAAAAACGTTAGTGTAGTTTTGGTTGAGTTTGATAATGTCGTAGCTAATATTTGGGTGGTCCAGAATAGAGCACGTCATGAGCTATACTTGTATAAAAAAAGTATGTTTTCAAAATAGAAACGGGGCGAACGGTTTCTATATTAAAGTAAAATTCATAATACAAGAAATTTTATCATCATCATTTTTGCCGATAGAAGGCGTCTGTTGGACATAGACCTCCGCCAAGCACCGCCACTTCGACCGGTCCTGTGCTTCCCGCATCCAGCGGATTCCTGTGGCCTTCACAAGGCCATCGGTCCACCTTGTGGGAGGCCTTCCAACACTACGTCTTCCGGTACGCGGTCGCCACTCCAGAACCGTTCGACCCCATCGACCATCCATCCTGCAAGCAATGAGCCCTGCCCGCTGCCCCTTAAGTTTGGCAATTCTTCGGGCTAACAAGAGTTTTATCATCGCTAATTTTCTAAATAACCAACGACTTCAAGATTACTTAGATCTCGATACTTACTTATGGTTTGACGTGATGATAGTAATAACTGTTTATTACCATCATCATCATCTAAAAACGTGTATAGGTAAAGAGAATAAATCCAGTAGTAGTGTATGCGTAAAGGTAGAGAGAATAAATCCATCAATTTATGAATACTTCGGTCGCAATCATAACACTAGTCTGATTGACTTCAAACGCCAGGAGAAAATGGTGGCTCACATTAACATATAAACTGAAGGCAAATTCTCGTAATTTAAAACGTTCAAAATCTAGTCGCAATCTCATCTCGGCGACAAACAAATGGCAAAATGTAGGGAAATTAGACGTATTTTTGACACATTGAGACAACAATTTTTTAAATTAAAACGGTGATATGAAATAAAATGTATACCTTTATGAATGAACCAAATAAATGATACGTTCCACCACTATTATAAAACAACGATTACTAGAGTATTTATTCCGATATTTTTTACATACATATACACAAACTTACGCTTTCCCTCCATGGGGGTAGGGAGAAACTAGAGATCGTCACCTGTTTCGTAGCAAGTGACGCAATCTGTCGTTTCTATCTACGTACATAATCAGCCTATAATGTTCCCACTGCTGAGACACAGGCCTCCTCTCATTTGTGGGGACGCGCGTAATCCAGCACGCGGGTCCAGTGGGCGTTGGTAGGTCAGCTTACGTAAACAAAGCAAAAGAAGTATGTAAGGATCGTTCCTTACACCGATAACCACGTTTTATTCACATCAGAAAAAAAATATTCTTCCATTCCCACCAACTTCAGAAACGTTAATAACCAACGATTCGAAATGTACTTTCGCTAGCAAATAAAAAGAGAAAAAAATACCAGTAAATATACAAGATATTAATTCAGTTTTTCACTCCACACACAAAAAGGAAGTTTTTTGTCGTCCAATCGAATCGTTTCCTGTGCTCAGACTTGAATGCCTTTGAGCAGAAACCCTGCTTGTTTGTGCGTCCGAACAAAGCCAATCTCTCAGATTTCTATGCAAAATACTTCCTCTGAGCAAAGTATTACGTACTATATTGTTACTCTGTGTCATGGAAATTTTATATCGCTGAATAAAGAATGCTGAGTAGCCAGTTGAAAAAATTCAGTCCTTTTTAAAATAAAAGTGTTCTATTCCGACACCCCGTGATTCTTTTGAAGTTGCTCTGTAAACTTTCCGACCTACATTTATTTTTAAGGAGCGAGAGGAAAGTTAAAACATGAATCTTTTTTAATGTCTGGTCTTTCTAAGTTCAGCTGTTACGTTTATTTCTGGATTCATTATCAAAATTATAAAGGTAAAAATAAATGAGACAGAATACAGATACCGGGATAAGATTACATTTTTTTTTATGGTACCTGGGAAATTATAGTTTTTAATTTTTATTGAACTCGACTCAATATTCTTTTTGTTTTTTTTTTTTTAATATTCCATGACAATGATGACACTGACAGGTCTTGAACGTAGTTTTGATAGCGGTCAGTTTTATTGGTGAAATTCGCCGTATGTTGAATAATAATAATAATAATCTTTATTTATATAAAAGAAACAGATTGTAGTACATGAACAAGTTTTAACAAAGTGGGTAGTATTAAATCTCTGACAATCAAGTGGGTGACGTGCTGCTCTCCTTGCGAGGCTATGACATAGTCTGTATTACAGTGCCGATCCCCTCTAATTGTATTACTACAATTTTATTTTTACAAGTTTCATTTTTTTTTTTTTGATGCACCAGTAAACAATTTATTAAATGACGATTAAAAATTTCCAAAAAACAACCTAGCATAGCATATTCATCCAATAATAATATTGCCTCTGGTGGGACACAGACCTCCTCTCTATGAGAGGGAATGGGTTATAATACATGACAAAAAAAAAGGGTCAGTGCAATTAATATTAAAAACTGATTTAATTTCGTTGCTGAAATTAACCTTTGCTAAATATTGTTCCTGTAACAACCTCTTTGTTTTGTAACTTCCCTAGAAACAGTAATTTTGCCTAGTTGGTATTACACAATTTAAGCAAATTGATTCAACAGTTTAACAAAACCAACCTTTTCCTCTACAAACAGAAAAAATAAGCCAAATTGACTTCTGAACTGCACCTTGTAAATAAAATACGTTGAGAAAGGTTCCAATTTTCCGGCACATGGACAGATTTGCCTTGCTAGGAGAAACTTGGCAGCCGATGTAGACTGAACGATATTTTTCACTTGGAGAAATGGCTTGCCTCCAACGTCAATAATAAGAGAACTGATTATACAGTGCTGAGTTACTTGTGTTAATTAAAAGGAGTGTAAATTACGCAGACTTTAATAATAATAATAATAGTGATTAGTGCGCCGCGCAATGATTGTTGATGTTACCATTCCACATGACGGGAACCTCGTGAAAGCTGAGAAAGATAAACAAATCAAATATCTTGACTTAGCACGCGAGGTTGTTGACATGTGGAATGTGAGCTCAACTGTCATTGTGCCGATTGTCGTATCGGCCAATGGCCTGATGGCCGACAGCCTCGATCAACATCTATCGAGGCTCTCGTTAGGCGGTTGGATCAAGGGCCTGATTCAGAAGGCAGTACTCCTCGATACGGCTCGCATTGTGAGGAGGTTTCTATCTCTGGAGCCCTAACCACCGGTAGCTTGGACCCTGCTCCCGACACCGGTGGATCACTATTTTTTTATATTTTTAAATGTTTTTTTTATTTTTTTATTTAATCATACTAATATTTAAAAATGTAACAAAATAAGACGACTAAATAAATAAACGACATAATAATAATAATATATTTATTTGCTTAAAACACGGTATAAAAAGGTCTTACATAAAAATGATTTGTAGGTATGGGTCACTCGTAATTATAGTTAAAGTCGCTGGTTTTCTTTACGCATTGGTATAAGGCGAGTTGTAGGTCGTAGGCTCGAACCCAGTCAGGCGCTTTACTTTGTGTAAAATATTTAATTACCACTGCTCTCAAAACGGTCAAGGAAAACATCGTGAGGAAACCGGCATGTTCTAGAACCAAAAATTCGAAGACATGTGACATCTACCAACCCGCACTGGGCCCGCGTGGTAGATTATAGCCCACTCCCTATCGAAGAGGCCTGTGTCCCAGCAGTTGGAACAATATAGGCTAATTATAATGATTGGTATGAGTATATCAAATGGCATGTATCCCTATCAGAATACCAGCGCTGCCACATTAATTTTTTAAGTAAATGTCGCAGCATCGTGCTGAGAAAGGAGCCTTTCGGCCTCGTATAGGACTTTCTGTTTCATTTTTCTTTAAAATAATATATAATTTGGTTTTTTATTTTTGACTGTGTTTAGTTTAGTTTGTGATCTTCCTGTACGAGTCGCAATAAATACTTTTTCTTTCTTAATTCAATCTCTTAATGACAAGCGACATTGTGGTAGGCCTAGACGGAGATGGCGGGTTGAGATTCTTTCAATAAGGATTCCTTCAACAAGCACTGGTTCTCAGAAGCTGAGAGAAGTGGAAAGAGAGTACGGAGGACCGTTAAAGTTTGAATCAATTGATGATGATTTTTTTTTCGTGAGGTTTTTGTGACCGCTGTTGTGTCGATATCTAAACACTATTAAACATATTTTCTCAACTCATACCTACTTCAAGTCACACGACCAGCGGGCATTGACCCCTAAAAAAAACATCAAATCTTTTTAAATTTTATTTCATCGTATTTAGATATCGATACAAATCACGTCTGCAGAGTTTCGCTAGCAATTTAATTTAACTCTGTGTAATTATTTTGTTGTTGTAACTCATTAAAAAAGAAACAGTTTTCAAAAAGGCTGTTTTTGAACACCGTCTCTTTTGTATTTAACTCGTTAAAAACCACCGATACGGATAAATCTTTATAATATTGCAACCGGACATGAAAATATTGCTTCAATTTACACATTTTTTCAGTTCTAAATTGGGCAGAGTTCGTAACACATATTTTTATTTGAACTTTTTGAACGAAACTGAACTCAATATGTTCGGACGGCTCGTTACTGGTCGACGTTTTATCTATCTATGCCAATATTTCTTTGTGAAGTAGACATATTCGAAAATGCCAGTTTTTCAGTTAAGGTTTTTCGTTTATTTGTTTCGGTACCTGACCGTGTTCGAGTTCCTATTGCAGTGTAGTTATTCTTTCAATTTCATGTTTGTTAGTTCTGAAATAACTCCAGACTTTCGATCCGAGGTCGAAAAACTAGCTGGTTATTTTAAAAATGTAGAATTTGTGAGTTTGTAAGTAGGGGGTGATCTTCAGAACTATTGATTCGATTACGGAAATTATTTCACTAATGGAAAGCAACAGTATTGCAGAGTGTCAAAGTATGTATTTTATGTTAAAACAAGAAATTTCACGTGGACGAAGTTGCGGACAGAAGTTAGTTTTTTAATATTTCAAGTAATTTCGTTGTGATGTAAATTCAGGACACAATTATGGACATGTGCATTCTCTCCATTCACACATATGGTGCTGAAACCTGGTCTTTGACACTTCAGCAGAGATCCAAGCTTGAGATTTGCCAGCCAGCCATGGAGCGCAGTATCCTGGGGGTTCGAATTTCTGACCATATAAGGAACACAATACTGCGCGCCAAAACCAAGATAACCGGCCTTACATTTTTGCCGCATGTCAGATGACACGACGAACGCACGACGAAGATGGCGGGACGAGCTTGACTCCTACCGTAGGGACTGGCAGACTTGCAAAAGACAGAATTGTGTGAAAAAGAGGGAGTCCTTTGCCTTGCAGTATACAATACAGGGTATTGAGATTATATAAGATTAGTAAATTTAGGAAAATTAATTGTTATTGACTTCCAACTTAAATTGTCCGTATATTCAAATCACAACTTTTGTCATTCTTTTATTAACACGGAAAATTGACGTAGGGTGTCAAGGGTTAAAAAAATGTACTTCCGTGACTTCTGGACTTTATTATAAGATTTTTCTTCCCCACCATAAGTAAAACTTTAAGCTGGTCAAACTGACGGAATTTTGATTACAGAAAAAAGTATTTACAAGACCAAGACCAAGACTCTGATCAATTCTCATTTTTACATTCAACCTTCATGCTTCATTCAAGAACAACTTAAAACATCTGCATAAAAAAAACCGTACAGTAAATCTATTGCAAAGACAATATTGTATTTTCGAGCATGGCAACCCTACGCATGACAGCTACGCTAGTTTCACTTCGGTTAGCTTTCTTTTTTCATTGCCAGTTTCCAGTAAAAGTGCGGTCTTGAAACGTAAAATTTTTATTTGCTTTTTGCAAGAACGTTCGATCGTTATTTTTTTTAAATAAAAATATATTATACATAAAGCTTGGGTTGAATTTCAATGTTGCTATTGTTAAAGAGTTTCAATAAGTTTTTAGAACTTCTTCTAGAATTATTTTCAAGTAGTTTGGTTTATTGCAGTTAAAAAGTCAGCCTATAATGTTCCCACTGCTGGGACACAGGCCTTCCGATTTGACTAGATTGGTCCGAAATCCATCGCGCGAGCCAATGCGGGTTGGTAGATGTCACATGTCTTCGAATAAATTTATGTTGTTAGGACATACATGTTGTTTCCTCACTATGCTTTCCTCCACCGTTTTTTAGAGCGGTAGTTATGCAATAATTTTTACGAAGTACGAGTAAAGCGCCAGTCTAGGTTCGAACCTACGACTTACAGATCATAAATCAAAGTCAAAGTCAAAGTCAAAGTCAAATCATTTATTTCAAATAGTCACATAAAAGGCACTTTTGAACGTCAAAAATAAAATTAAAATAAAATTGATTCTAGTCGCCCCTTCCAAAAGGTAGTTTTCGTATGGAGAAGAATGGGCAAGAAACTCCACCGTGGCCGTTAACACCACTGGGCTACCACTGCTCAAACGGCCGGTATGTTAGCTACAAGTGATTAATGGTAAAAAGATGGTAAGTAGAAGTCCAAAATATTAACCGGTATTAATAATAGGTAATAAGGATAAACTCCATCTTGGTGATGCTAATTTTCATGGTGATTATAAAAGTAATAACATAAACCAAAAAGGAATAACAAGTTCCATAATGCAGCTAATAAATTAAGCCAGTGTTGCAACCACAACTAACTGCTATAAAATCTCATGCTAATAACTCACTTCCATTATAAAACCGCAACTCTAAAAGCGTACGTTAAAATTACACCAAGAATGCCGAACACATCTATCACTGTCGTTAAATTCGTCGTATGTAAGCCGCACGTACAGCACTGCGGATACAACACCACTCCCGCAGTTTTATCTGTTAAACAAACCAAGTTCCTGAATCAAGTTCCGTACATCAGGCGCTGATAAATCGTACGATTAATCCGTGCAAACTCGATCAAACGAATTTAAGTTCAATCTTTACCGATATTACGTCGAATTTAGATTGGTTCTGGGTATTCGGGTATTATGAACTTTAATTGGCAGATGAAAATGACTTTGAGATTTATGGATTTTTGATTGATTTTACATAATCAGCAGGCCAATTCTCGTAATTTAAAACGTTCAAATCTAGTCGAAGTCTTATCTCGTCGATAAACAAATGTCAAAAACTTGTCAAAAATATAGGGAAATAACAGGTATTTTTGAAAAATTGAGACTGAGTCAGACTGTGAACATTCTTAAAATTACGAGAATTGCCCCTCTGATTTCGGTCTCAATCTGTCAACAATACGTCTAATTTCACTACATTTTTGACAAGTTTTTGACATTGATTGTCATTGAGATGAGATTGCGACTTGAATTTGATCATTTTTTCAAATACAAGAATTGGTCTTTAGTTGTTGGTCAATTGGGAAATTTGAGGTATTTTTGACAGATTGAGACTGAGATCAGACTGTGAACGTTCTTAAAATTACGAGAATTGCCCCTCAGGAATGAAGTTATCTGGAAAAGAACTGGAGTAACCAACATAGCTTACAGAGTGAGCAAGCTGAAGTGGCAGTGGGCTGGTCATGTTTGTCGAAGGACCGATGACCGGTGCAGGAGACGAGTCCTAGAGTGGACACCACGTATCGGCTAGCGTAGTGTGGGACGCCCCCCAGCTAGATGTACCGACGACCTTAAGAAGGTTGGGGCAGATTGGATGCGGAAGCCGGAGGACCGGGTGTTGTGGGGCAGCCTGGGAGACGCCTATGTCCAGCAGTGGTCTTGATTTAGATACATTTTAAGCTGCTTTTTGATCTTTGGATAAGTTTAACTTACCTTACGTCAGTGGTAGCACTTGAGAGCATAGACCTTGAGCTCGCCTAGCATAGTGCGAAGTTTCAATAGACTGAATACCAGTTTGTACAGTCAAGAGGATAAATACCTTATAGTTACGTAAAGTTCAAAGCGTGGATAGGTGCCCATCTTTACATACCGAGACCCCTCCGAGCCCCGAAAAGCACGTTAACGTCGATCTTTGATAGTCGTTACGGGTCGTCAGAAGCCCGAAAGTCTGACAACTAGTCTTACCAAAGGCTATCGTGTTACTAAGTAACTGGGTGGTGCTTGTGAAGGTCAAATAAGCAGACGCTACACGTAACAAACTGGTTTTCGGCTGCATCCGGTTACACTGGAAGCTGACCCCAAAAATAGTTGGGAAAGGGCTAGATAGATGACTATGACGTAAAGTTCAAAGCGTTTTTCTCGTGAAAAAAAAAAACAGATTTTGTAACCACTTCCGTTCATCCTATCGTACCTGTATAGCGAAATATAGCTAAATTAACCTTCAATTATTACGAGAGATTTCCTAAATGACTACTTCAAAATCACTCTCATCAAAATTGTTCGCGTCCCTTGCTAAATTTTTCCCACTTTTAATTTGCTTTCCCTCTAAACCAGCCCCCCAACGAGACGATTTGAAGATGCTTCAGTCACTTAATCCCAACTAAATTAGATGTGATGATGTCTCCCTCACTTCTGAAATCCCCAGAAAGTCTCTAAGTCACACTTGATCCCCCGTACTACCTTACTCGTGGGACCAAAATTTAACTCTAGTGCAAAGTTTTAATTGAATTTAGCTAACCGATGGATACTTTTCTAATTACTTGATGTGGGGAACTGATTTCCTGTGAGCTAAATATGTCGACACATTGCAACTATTTACAAGTTGCAGCTGTGTATGCTAGAAAATAAGACGCAGAAAGTAATTATTATTATTTATTTAAACTTTTCCCATAAAATAAGGTACAACGGCGGGCTTAATGCCTTAGGCATTCTCTTCCAGTCAACCGAGGGTAATGAATAGATAAAATGGCAGATGCTTTGCTTGAGAGAATATAATAATATTTACAAAATTTTAATTTTAATTAATTATTTTTTTGCTTGAGTACGTATAGTTTTTATTATATTTGTTGGTATATTGGCGTGGCTAGCTGACATATGCCAAATAATTTAATTTTATGTTCTGTGTCTTGTCATGTTAATTACTTAACACCTAGTATTGTATACAATCAAGTATCAAGTATTTTCTAACTGAACAGACAGCTGTGCTGCTGGGGAGTTTGTTGCGCCACTTCTTCTTCCCCGTGATAGCACTAGGAAGTGGTGACGGGCGGGCGTTTTTGGGGGACTGTCTTTTGTAATTTTGACGTTCGAAAAGTGCTGATTCTCAGCCTAGTCTGATTATATGACTTTTGATTTTGATAAAAAAAAATGAATAGATAACAATATAATGAATCTAAACTAGTATTATAAAGAGAAAAGATTTGATTATATGTATGTTTATTTGTAACGCTTTCACGCTAATATAGCCGAACGGATTTGGATGAAATTTGGCACATGAGTAGACTATGATCTGGATTAGGACATAGGATAACTTTTATCCCGATACTGCCGGATCGAGACTTATACGGGTGAAACAAGTGTACACACGTACATAAATAGATTATAAACTACCATCAATGAGACATTTACATTATCATCATATTTACTATAATACTACTCCTTATTTTTCGTCACCATATATCTAATGGTGTTCCCTGTCTGCATATAACAATTCAAACATATATTTGTAATAGTTAAGTCGCTGTCAAAGATTGGCAAAACCTATAGTCGAAAATACTCTTTTGTACTACTATTGCCAGTTTTTTCATTTATTGACGCATTTTTATCTCCACATAATATATAGTAGGTAGGTACTCCTATAAAAGCCGCACGTCGTTAAGTAATCAATTTAAAAGAAAAACGATTCGAGAAGAGATTAAGTACCGATAAGATTTCTTTAAGGTTTTCCGTTTGAACGTAATGTTCTCGAAAGCAGATACCCCGGCATTTAATCCCCAAATATTATATTTAACATTTTAATTGGAACTGATTCGAAAGGTAAGCTTTTAGTACCTATAATAATGTAATTGAGTTATCAATATAGAAATTAATTTTGGAGTTTTTTTTTTTACGGAAATGAAATTAATTTTTTGTTGGAACGGGAAACATCCTCTGTCACTTATTTGAGGAACCTTTTTGTCATTTATCCAATCATTTTAATGATGATATCCAATGGACGTCATTAGTCTTCTCGCTAATATGTATTGGAAATGTGAATTTTGATATTTGTGTTCAATACTGAAATTGGTACCAACGTTCTAATCGCATATCCCAGTAATTCAGCGGCAAAAGATTAACGATTGTGATTCGAATATACGGACAATTCTATTTGGTGGTCAGTTTTGATAAACGATTATTTTTAAGAAAGTTCACAGTCTTATCTCACTCTAAATCTCTAAAAAATACCTCCAATGTTCCTACATTTTTGATTAGTTAAGAAATTACTTTGTTTGTCGCTAAGATGAGATTGTGACTAGTTTTGAACGTTTTAAATTAAGGAAATTGATCTTCTGGTCTATTAATGTAGAGGGGCTGTTGGGGGGTGTTTTATTACCTGGAGGGGCTTATGGCTAAGAAAATAACAGCCGCACGGTTAGATCGATCAGGTTAAGCTACTCTTGCCGCGGTTGGTCCGTGGATGGGTGACCATCTTTACATACCAAGACCGCTCCGTGCCTCGGAAAGCACGTTAAGCCGTTGGTCCCGGCTGTCATTCGTAGATTTTTGACAGTCGTTACGGGTCGTCAAAAGCCCGATAGTCTAACAACCAGTCTTACCGAGGAGTATTGTATTACCCAATAAGTGGGCTGTGAAGGTCAGATAGGCAGTCGTTCCATATAAAATACTGGTATTCAGCTGCATCCGGTTAGACTGGAAGCTGACCTCAACATAGTTGGGACAAGGCTAGGCAGATGATGGCCTTCTGTTCTGGTTGCAAAACAAAGTGACTCTACTGTTCTAAAAAAACAAATTTCAACCTGATTTCTATTCTCCATCGTGTAGCAATATTGGCGACAACGAGTAATGACTATTAGTCTTTCGCATCAGAGAACTCTTCGAATCTTGTTGACTTTCACAAGTCGCGCAGAAATATAACAAATCAGTACGGGGTAGCAGCTATACTCGTATTTTCCAATACTTTTTGTCACTTGAAAAGTAGTGTTGTCTTCCTCTTGGACTTCGGTTTTCTTTTAATACTTTAGGATCTGTCTTTGTTTTTATTTATCGCTCTTAAATTCTTGTTTTTACCATTATGTAATGGTGTCTGCCATTGAGCATACATTAAGCCAATATTTAAGAATATACAGGCTGATTTTTTAAAGACCAGCCAAATTTAAGGATGTGGTACAGACCATCAAACTGAACAACTTTCTCCATGGGACCAACATCGTAATGTATGGAACAGCAATATTTTTTTTAAATAATCGATGCCCGTTTGCGGTTGACCTCGGTAGACTGATCGAAAACAAAAGAACCTTACTGATGAACCAAGGATGAACCCAATCAACCGAACTTGCTAATACGATATGAATTTCAACCAAAACATTAATAACGAATCAAATGACGACACGAAATGTGCACAACACCAAATGAACCCATTCATCGGATCCTGATGAAGCTGTTAAAGCCCCTAATTTGCTAAATTGTATGCAGCTTGAAAATTAAGCCCAAAGCGTGGCTTAAATTGGGACTGCAAACAGCTTAAAGCAAACGCAACGAGGTTAGCAAGGTAGGAATGGGGTTGTTTTGTGAAACAAGCATATTTTGCTATTGGAATATGCTCATTTTGTTTCCATTTGTCGCTATGCTTGTTTTAGAGAATCCGGTATTTCGGTGTGAGGTTTATTTTACGCAATGTTTAACAGTGCATAAAATACGTGTGTTTGTAGTTTTCTTATTTCCGTTTGTCTGTTTGAACGCGCTAATCTCTAGATTTATCAGTCGGATTAAAAAAAAATATTTTTGTATTTGATAGCCAAATTTTTCAGGAAGGCTGTTTAACATCACGCTACGACCGATAGGAGCTGAGGAGAAAGAACGCTAAACGAAAATGCAGTAATAGTGACGGGGAATTTCATAATAATATGGCTGTTATTTTTAACCGACGAAAAAAAAAAAACGGAGGAGGTTCTCAAGTCGACGCGTATATATATATTTTTTATGTATGACCACGAATAACTTTTTACAGAGTAGTCTGATTTTGATAATTTTATTTTTTATTGGAAAGGTATACCCCAGAGTTGGTCCCATATAAATTTGGAAAAAAAAATCTAAGCCTCAGGGTGGGAAAATAGGGGTGATTTATTGTTGACTCACAGATTTGAATGCTGAGTTGTGTATTATTCTCTCTACTCTACTCAGTGCCACATATGCCTGTCTTTTGGCACACAATTAGTAGATTATAGCCACAAAAAATTATAAAATAAAACCTTTTAAAAAAAAAAAAAAAACCGCTGAAAAAACTGAAAAGCAAGAAATAATAACCTTTTTTATTTAATCTTAATAACTAAGTTCTTAATGTAAGTATACCTAAATAATTTTGAGTCGGCGCCGATTAAATTTAAGGCAATTTAGTGATCTTTGTTTATTGATTCTTTGGCACCGACTCAAAATTACTTAGATATACTTACATTAGTTTAAGAACTTAGTTATTAAGGTTGAATAAAAAAGGTTTATTACTTTTTGTTTTTCAGTTTTTTCGGCGGTTTATTTTTTTTGTTAAATTTTTTTTTATTATAAGCATTGTGTATCTTATGACTTCCACGCGAACGTAGGCGCGAGCAGAAGCTAGTAATATTTATAATAGTTTCTATTAAAACTATACATGGTATAATAATAGAGGGTGTTCTTTGTGGGATTATATAAATACTAGCTGCGCCCCGCGGTTTCACCCGCATAAGTTTCGATCCCGTGAGAATATCGGGATAAAAAGTATCCTATATGTTAATCCTAGTTACAAACCATCTGTGTGCCAAATTTTATCCAAGTCCGTTCAGTAGTTTTTGCGTGAAAGAGTAACAATCATCCATCCATACAAAGTTTCACGTTTATAATATTATATTAGTAGGATAGCAGGAAATAGGAAGAATATGTGAGGAAAATATTAATTCAAACTCAAACTCAAATAATTTATTTCAACTAAACCAATTATAGGTACTTTTGCATTGTCAAAGGGTCGGTCAGTCAGAAACATGAAGCTAGTTGCCCATTCCAAAGCGTAGAAGAACGGGCAAGAAACTCCACGGACACTCTTTTAAATCATAAAATTGTTACAAAATATTTGATTACATCATTCGTGTTGAAAATAATCATGTGAGAACGATGAAAAATGAAAAAGACGTGCACGTTAAAAACGTCCGTTATAGAAAACATAAAAACAATTCAGAAATCAAAATAAGCCGTGGCAGCTAAGAGATGACCAGTCCCTACTGAATTCAACCATAAGATCCAACAGAATCCAACCGTAATTAGGACACAAATCACAATAACTTTAAAATTATTGTCGTTCTAGGCTGTTTATGTAAATTAATATCTAGTAGATAACAAAGAGAGTTTTTCGTAACAACAGTGACTAAAAAATAAATATTGATGCTGAAAAACTTTGTCGAGAATCGCAAAATTGTATTTGTTTTCAAACGATTTCAATTTTATTTGGATCTCTTTTATTTCGTAGTCATTATTTTCTAGTTTGTTATTAAAAGCACTGTTACAAAATAAAAGATTTACTTAAGTTCTTATAGCCAGAGTATTGTAGGTAAATGGACAATGAAAACAGTAAATGCTTTATAATAGGTAAGTACATCCGAAGCATTTTATTTCAATAATGATATTTTCGTTATTCGAATAGCTTTTTTGTTACAAAATAAAATTGAAAGGCCAATAAAAGCTTAGTATACTAAAGCCTTCGCGTGGTGGATTACGGCCCACTCCCTCTCACCGAGAGGAGGCCTGTGTCCCAGCAGTGGGAACGTTATAGGCTGATTATGCTATACTCGTATTAAAGCATTTATGTACCGTTTAATTAATTATATGTTTAAGCACAAAGTTTAAAACGTAAGTACTAGAAATCTATTGTGGAAGGTGTTAGTGTCAAATGTAGGCTTGTTTTAAATCATAAAAAAATCAGTCTTTATTTATCTTCTTTTTTTATCATTTAACTTTTAATTAAGTATTTGCCACACGTACTGCTATTAATGTTCCTAGCGATTAGCTCTTTTTTTTTTCTTAAACTTCTATGTCACTTGTGTACCGCTGTCCACAAGTGACATAGAAGCCAGTCAAAATAGCAATTTGGTTATAAAGTAACCCACAACGCTTTGTGGATTACTTTATAACCAAATTGCTATATTGTTAAACTAGTTGTAAGTCCTTAAAATGTAACTGTTTGCTGTTCCTCTCAATAAAAAATAAAAATAAAATAAAAAAATACTCATCTGCCTCATCTGCCTAGCCTTTCCCCAACTATGTTGGGGTCGGCTTCCAGTCTAACCGGGTGCAGCTGAATACCAGTATTTTACATGGAGCGACTGCCTATCTGACCTACACAACCCAGTTACTTTGTAGGTATACCCCTTGGTAAGACTGGTTGTCAGACTTTCATTCTTCTGACTACCGGTAACGACTGTCAAAGATCCACGAATGACAGCCGGGACCAACTGCTTAACGTGTTTTCTGAGGCACGGAGGAGTCTCGGTATGTAAAGATGGTTATAAATTCAATCTCCTAGTATTGTATAAATGCATAGAACGTATGTGAGTACTATGTTACATACTATAAAGCTACCACTTACTGGGTACGTCTTTCATTGACTTGAATGTGCCTTGGCGGATGAGAGTATGTCATGCTCACTCTAATGTCTCGCTGATGGTGGCACATGTGTTGGATCATTTAGTTCCCATCAAAATGGTTGAGCTGAATGGTGCTAATCTATGCGTCATATTCGTGAACGGGCGCCGTCAGTAGGGACTGGTCAACTCTTTGCTGCCATGGCTTATTTTGATTTAAATTAATATTTGAATTGTTTTTTTTTTATCTTTTCATTACGGACGCTTTTAACGTTCTGCATTGTTCTCACATGCATAATTTTGAACATGAATGATGTAACCAATACTTTGTAACAATATTATTATGATTTAAAAAAGTGTCCATGGAGTTTCTTGCTCGTTCTTCTCCATAGGTACCTACTACGCTTTGGAATGGGCAACTAGCTTCATCTTTTTGACTGACCGACCTTGACAATTCAAAAGTGCCTGTAATTGGTTTATTTGAAATAAATAGTTTGAGTTTGAGTTGAGTTGAGTTTGAGTTACCATCTACAGACCAACCCCGGCAAGCGTAGCTTAACCTAATCGATCGACCTGCAACCCTGCGGCTGTTAATATTTAGCCACGGACCTATCATCAAATCTTTTCCAAAAGTATGTGATAAAAGTGTAAACAAACCAAAAAAAAAAACTCTAAAATTGTAACGCAATCATTCACTCAGAGGCTGAACGTCATGTTTATGGTGATTTAAAATTAGAATTTAGGGTTAAAAATAATCATCGATCGAAACACTTAATTTGTAAACTGTACAAATAGGCATCCACAGATACGTTTTCTGATCCATTTGTTGACCCTTTCATCCGATAGATTTGGAACATACCATACATACAATAATGTTAGTACCTTAATATAATAATTTAATAAAATAGAACTCCTTAAAGTAGAAAGATGCTTTCGGTGGAAGTCGGGCACATAGAAGATTGAAAACTTTGACGATCGGTCTAACGTTGCAAAATTGGTATTTCCCCAATAAAAGGTTTCTGAAAGTTCGGATGGCAGTCGCGTCTTATAAGATGCTGATACCTGCATTATATTCAGCTGCATTTCCGAGAAAGATGTTGCAATAAAGCTAGATCGACGATAAGTTGCAATTTTTATCAAAATAAGTTCCGACAGATGATTCGTTTAGCATTTTTAATAATGGCACTTTTTTACAGAAAATACCTCAGTTATAGTGACAAGACATACGTACATAAATACATTAACAGCTCATGCCTTCTTCCCTTGGGGCAGAAACAATAAAACGTTACCTCCTACGATCCTTATATATACTCCTTTTGCCTCGATTACGTTCATACATCTGAAGGTCAATTCCCTTAATTAAAAACGTTCAAAATCTAGTCGCAATCTTATCTCAGCAACAATCAATGTCAAAAATGTAAGGAAATTAGAGGTATTTTTGACAGATTGGGACTGAGATCAGACTGTGAACGTTCTTAAAATTACGAGAATTGCCCCTCTGGTGATACACGCATGCAATTGCAAGTCCTAGTCCGAGCATTGGACCTTTCAGAAGAATATCACCAATACGGTCACTTTATGTCCTCCTAGGGTTAATAATACCCTTAATATAATGACCGGATCCTAGTTTCCTGTTACAGACCAAAAACAACCCAAAACTACCTCAGATATTTCTTTTACAAAATAAAAAAACATAGATTGGTATCCCAAATGTTTATTACGCCTGTTCTTTTTAACCGCTATTGGCATATACTGAAAAATATTTATTCAATACACAATGGTACAAATAGGCTCAGTTTCAGCGGTATTGTCAACATGAATGCTAGTTTCAAAAATGCATAACGCAATTCTTTCTGGTTAATTCTATTGTGATATTTGAATCAACGGATTGCCTTGTTTCCATTTTTTCATTCGACTGAATTGGAGATGGAAAACATAATGTTTTCGTTTTTAGTTGGACAGTAAACAATATTGGAATCTAACTGCCGATGTTCCACTTGCTGTACGAGTTTGTGGGTTTGTGTTGTATGTTAATTGAATTGTATATTCCATTAAAATTGCTGTGTCCGCTACAAAGAACAAATTAGGTTCAACTAAATCGAATAGCCTGGTTGTCACTGCGTTGGATAGTGGTAAACTAGGAATCTATTAAAAATAAATGTTATAAAACTCAAGTAATGGAACTTGTCAAAGATTGTGTTGTCACTTTCTTGGAATATTGTCATCAAAAATGGAAAAATTATCCCGAAAAATATACCGAAAAATTCACGTTGAAATTTGATACTGGACACAGTTGTTCTCTAACAATAAAAACAAACACATAGCTGGACTAATAAAGGCTTCATTCAAACTGAAATTAACTTTTTAACCGACGTTAAGAAGAAGGAGGTTCTCTAGTCGACCCGACTATTTTTTGCGTTACAAGGGCTCTCTTTACGGTTATATAACATGTTCTATTATAGGAACATACAAACTCTACACTTCCAAACCAACAGCCACAATACATTCCCAATTCTCTCTAGACTCAACACACCAAATTCCACAAAAAAAATTAAGTCCAATATTTTATTTCACTCATTTTCCAAGGAGCTTTACATCATTCCAACAGGTTTAAGGGCGAGGTGGCAGTAGCGAAGTGATTTAATTATCTCGGTACCCCGGATTAGCCTCGCTTCTTTTGTTCCGACACTTAAGGAGATGACGTGACAGCCCCGGTATAATTTAATGGAGATTTTGAATTGACTGGAATTATTTGACGCTTGTTTTTGAACTGTTCTGAAATGTAGGAGTGTAGGATTTGTGATTTTAGATAGATTTGTGTAGTTTAACACTGACGATTGAATGAGGCATTCGATCAATGAAATCCTGTTTCTCGATCGATCAAATGATGTCTTGATGTAATTAATATTTTTTACTTTCTCTTATTCATATTTTTCATTATTTTCTATATATCTTTCTCTTAACTAGTGAACACACATGGAATGTACTGATTTTTCTATGCTTTATCTAAAGTAAATATTAATTAATGTATTATACCTACGCATTATTCTTCTGAAATCTCTCTTTTCGGTGAAATCCACATCTAAATCCCATGTGTAGATCATAAAACGTTCGACACGTGACTTCATTTCATTCAAGGAAAAGATTAAATTAACCCTTGACTGACATTTTTCGTCATGATTATACAATAACTTTTAATTGCTTTTAACCATTAATTCTAAATGAGTCTTCCGCCTCTTTGTAACATAATGTACATACTCACAGTTATCTTCATTCATTCCTCCAGGTCAGAACAAGCATTCTGTTACCGTTAGGCGCTGATCTGATTATTTATTACGACACGTTTCATCCACAATCAGTACACAGACACAGCTCCATCTTTAAGATGACACTACGATTATTTAGTGACATCCAAGGGTTGGTAATTACGCCCACATTGATGGATATCATTTTTCCTATAATCACTATACTTCTAATACAAAATAACTATAGATTTTATCGTATTTTATTAATAATATATTTTATTATGACAGCTTTGACAACGACGTTTATTACGTCGCCATGGCAACCTTTCTTTCAAATTCTTACCTGCCTGTATCTTTTTAGCTAATTAGACATAGAATACTTATTATATTTAATTACTGGCCATCTTCGTAACTCAAATTCATATTTTCTACATGATGTTATTCTACGAGCTGACATTATAGATCCACGCAATCCAAGGATCAGTTCGGGTTTCGCCTCTAAAGCGAAAGCAATTAAAAACCTGATACTCCAGGGCTACCTATCCCGGGAATACCCAGCGTACCTCTCCACTCCGGTACCTGACGGACCCTGCCTACGCCTCCGTCCTCCGTCCTCCGTGAAGGCCTCCTGTTTCTATTGGGCCGCGCCTCATTCGAGGGCCGCCTCACCTGGCGGGCTGACAGCGTCCCCGCCGTGCCTCTCTCTCCTGCTGCCGTGCTGCGTCCTGTCCTGCTGCGTGGGCCCTCCTACGGGTGTCCTCCGTGCCGCACACGCACCAGCAGCTACCCTCACCTGCACCTGCACCTGTACCTGTACCTGCACCTGCACCTGCACCTGGATCTGCACCAGCAGCTACCCTCACCTGCACCTGCACCTGTACCTGTACCTGCACCTGCACCTGCACCTGGATCTGCATCTGTACCTGCACCTGTCGCCAGCACCTGGCTCGTGTCTACCTCCCTCATCTGGATCTCCACTACAGCCTCCTCAGCCCACCTATCACGCATCGTCATCCATACACCCCACCTTCACATACTACACACCACTCTTCAGTCCATCTCCATCTTTTAATTGCTTGTAAATATACCTTTAATTGTTTTCTACCTCCCTTTCTTTAATTTCATTTTCCTTTATAAGTTTAGTTTCTTGTCGCTACACGACATCTTCACAAGAAAAACGTTAGTAAACAAAACTTCTAATGTCCTCAATAGATTTGCACCTAATCCCGTATTCATGATCTCAAGCCATTCAGATGACCTTAAGATATCTACTAATGTACTCAGTAAATGAGTTCCGGAATTTCAGGGTTCCGTATTACCAAGCTGGGGCACAACGCTAAGTGAATTGCGTTTGTCTGCAAGCAACGGTGACCGCTTTATGTTAAGTGCTGACCTTTCTGTTAAATGTAGGTACATATGTGTACTTGTGTATTGTTTGTATTGCCTTTGGTCGCATGTTTTTATTATTGTTGGGAGTCAGTTTGCTTAAAATCCCAATTTACATGGTCCAAGTTTCTTGCCTGTACAATCAAATTGAAGCAACACATTACTAGCATCGTCTAAACTCTGTCACTGTTGCTTCAACATATGATATACAACATCAGGGCCTTTTTGGTGCAGCCGTAATGCACACTTTCCTGCTATTTTCTGACATCGGAATTTACACTTTCTATTTGATTTTTATTTGCTGATATAATGTATCTGGTGTATTGTGTGTCTTTTAATCTGTGTTAAATAAATGTATTTTGTTTCTTTCATGCAATGAAATTGCAAAGTGTAAATCAGGCTTTAAGGTTAAAAACTGTTGAGAGATAGAGGATATTGACTGCAGTTGCGTTACCAAGCCAAATATTTTAAGTCATAGACAATTATTTTTCTAAGCGAATGTTTAAACTTGAAAGAAAAACTATTTGAATGGGTTGTCTAGTCAAAAAACCATACATTATAACAGTTAATTTTCCACAGAGCTTAATGAATTAAATAACTAGTAATAGGGTAGTTTCCTGGGTAAAAAAAAAATTATTATAGTAGTCCGTCATAACTGACGGACTACTATAATATTTTTTTTTTTACCTAACGGTTATTGAATTTTTCGTCGATTATCAAAAAAAAATCTTCTGTTTCATAGATAAGTGCAATACCTACGCGGTCAAAATGTATAGAACAACAATATTTTTTTTTAATAGCCGACCAAAAATTTCGACGCTATGGGGTCTAAACTCATGTGCTGAACCATGGTTACAGTTTGCGCGTCGATGTCCCTGCCACCCTGTATACTTATTCCGAAAAGTTATTATTTTCTTCAGCTTGGCCATGGTTTTTCGCAAAGATAAATTTAAGGAAATGTTTTTTTCCTGTTTGTGTACGTGATCCGAATATACATTCCTACATACCTATTGGACATGGAAGATAATATTATGGTAGTAAATCGTCATCTTCTGCCTAGCCTTTCCCCAACTATGTTGGGGTCGGCTTCCAGTCTAACCGGATGCAGCTGAATACCAGTATTATAAACCGACTACCGTTGTCAGACTTTCGAGCTTCTGACGACCCGTAACGACTGTCAAAGATACACGAATGACAGCCGGGACCAATAGCTTAACGTACGGGCACGGAGGAGTCTTGGTATGTAAAGATGGTCACCTATCCACGGACCAACCACCGCAAGCGTAGCTGAACCTGCCGATCGATGCTGTAAAAATCTCCCCGTGAAAAGTTAGGTGAAGTGAGCTTAGAGTGAGCTGTCAATAGTGTCAATCCCTAGCATTATTATAATGTTATATGTATAAATCTATAAACATTTCAAATAATTTAATATAATTATTAGTTGCTATAATGTTATGTCGGAATGACAGCTCACTCCACGCTTACTTCACCTAAGTTTTCACGGTGAGATGGTTACAGAATCGCACTGCTGATCGATTGGTGCGGCTGTTATCACTTAACCACAATGTTATCTATTAAGAACTATTTGGAATAATACGCATGATGAAATAGGTGGGGATAATAAATTCTAGTTTTGATTGAAAAGCAATGTTACAAAGCCACTTTATTCTAGATTGCACAAGTTGCAGACTTCTACATGCGATTCTTTCTAAACGCGATAACTTTATCACAGAAAGCATTCCTGTTACAAAGGATCAGAACAACAATAAAACACGAAAACCGAACTTCACGTACAAAGGAAACAGAAACACCACCATAAATTCTTTAAATCCTTGTATAGAAGTCATGGAGTCGAAATAGATAGGTTGTACAGAAGGTTCGCTCGATTTAGCGATCGAAAAGACGCCAGCACATCAAACTACTACAATCTGTCAAATTTCTTTAATAGATTTTCAACGTTATCGCTAAGACGTTAGGTTCAAGGTTGATTGGGAAAGTTTGACAGTCTCGGGTAGCTTGAACTGCTGGAGTCTGTACATATGGCGGGGTCAAACGCATACCAGTTGCAAATGCGCTTGCACTCGCTGGACGTGAAGTTTATCTACAGGATTATTTTAAATTGGCTAGCTAAACTCCGCTATTTTGGCTAGCTAAACTCCGCAACGAGTATCAATATTTAAGCACGATAAAATTAAAAAAAATATAAAGATTTAATGTTTTTTTGGAAGGTCAACCAGCGCTGTTAGTGTTATTACTTGAGTATGAGTTGAGAATAACTGTTTTCGTATGTTTTATCGTGTTGTGATATCGATACCTAACACATCTGTAAAGTTTACAAAAAAAAAAACAGATTTTCTAAGGTGATAAGCCAACAAAAAAGCGAAGTTTAGCTAGCCAAAATAACCATGTGTACATGCGTTTTTGCTCGTTGTAGGGAGCCGAACTTCTGTTGCTACCTATTCCGTATCCTTATGTACAACTCATGAATCTTCGTATCGTATCGCCCCAGTGATTTCATGTGAGACGGCTAAATACGGTTTACCTCCAGCGCCTTAGGGATCCACCGGCTTTATACCTTTACAAATTGGTTGGTTAATACCGTTGTCAGTACGTGGTTTTAATTCGTAGGGGGATTTCGTTTGTTAATTAGAACAGGTTGCTCTGTATACAGGTTTATGTGGCAATCTGTTCTTGGAGTGATTAATTGCAGTGAGTTTTGGTGTACTTAGGTTATTTTACAGTGGTAATATGTGTTAGGATTTTGTGTTTCAACAGTCGCTTTCATTGATTTAGTATAAGCGGTGATGTATATACCCAGGATTTTGTGACATCTTGATTTAAAAGAGTGTCGTTGGTTTTTGTTGCCCGTTCTTCATAGAGATCTACGTTTTGGAATGGGCAACTAGCTTCAACTTTCTGACTGACTGACCGACTCTTTCACAGTTCAAAAGTGCCTGTAAATGGTTAAATTGAAATAAATCCTTGCGTTTGAGTTTGTAATCTTCGTCTAAGTTCTATAATGCAATGATTTCAGTCACTTGTTTTTTTTTGTTCTTTATAACTGAAAAGTTTCAGTATTAGAACGAGAATTGTCTCGTAATTTTAAGAACGTTCATACCCTGATGTCAGTCTCATTCGGTTAAAAAATACCTCTAATTTCCCTACATTTTTGACAAGTTTATGACATTAATTGTCGCTGAGATGAGATTGCGATTAGATTTTTAACGTTTTTAATTACGGGAATTGGCCTTCAGGTCATATTATGAGTCATTTATTTAAACGCTGTTACGTGTACATAACTGGACCATAAAGCTTTGGTTTCCTAAAAGAGCGGTTGCCGCCACATAACAGTTATGAAAATGATAGAAGCGGGGTTTGAAGTTTACCGTAGCTTTAGAAGGAAAGAAAAGAAACAAAATACTTTTATTTGCGGAAAACATGACGCATGAAAAAAGGACATAAACACACAAAAAAAAAACAAGTCGGGGTAAACATGCGTCACATTCACGCAAACCGGCCATCGCTCACCATGATGCTAAGACCCTATACGAGACTGAGCCCCAGCGCTGGTTTTCAGCGGCAGCCGGCGTTGACGTGATAACGTTAACCAGTCCAGCATGCAATTATATATAAATAAATAAAAACAACAATCAAAACAAGAAATAAAATAAACCATTGCAACATATGATATAAGTAAGTAAGTATAAGTATTGATATGTTTTTAATTTTTATCAGGCATTAATGTCCCACTGCTGGGCAAAGGCCTGCTTATTCTCTTTCCACCTCTCTATCCAGAGCTCCCAAGGACCAATCTTTATTAAAGGAGTCCAGCTCATCCCGCCATCTCCGTCTGGTATTGAAGTATTGAATTAGGTATACAGGGTGGCAGGGACATCGATGCGCAACCTGTAACCATGAATTAAGCACAGAGTTTAAACCCCCTAGAGTAGAAATTTTTTGTCGGTTAACAAAAAAAAAATCTGCTGTTTCATAGGAAAATGCAATAATACCTACGCGGTAAAAATGTATAGAACAGCTAACTTTTTTTTTTAATAACCGACGAAAAATTTCGACACTATGGGGTCTAACTCATGTGCTGAATCCATCGTAACAGATTGCGCGTCGATGTCCCTGCCACCCTGTATATTTTAAGTGGAAGTTGTAGCATATAAATGTATTATTATTTTTTTTTTTTTGAACAAATTAAACATGCCTCCAGATATTGCTCATGACAGGGAGGTTTGGAAGAAAAAACTGGAGGCCTTTGTCCAGTAGAAGTACACAATATATAGGCTAGCGAAAAAAAAAAAAATGTCTCTTCTAAAAGACTTAAATAATTCTTAAATACATAATACCTTCACAGATTCTAGCATAAGTTTCCACAAACCGGTAAGCCACGTTCAACTACACATCTCCAAACAAGGAACGAAGGTTCAAGGTCGGATAGAGGACGGTAGTCATTAATCTTCCGTCTTCCGACCCTCGCGAGGAGTTTTGATATGAATATTTGACTTTTGATAAGCGTTCTCCAAAACTTCAGAATTATTATAGTTATAGATATTCTGAAACGCAAATGTGGCACTACTGCCTAACCCTTTGGGAAATCAGGCATGATAATATGTCAAAGCGAAAGTTTGACGTAAGCTAAGTTTTTTTTACTTTCCACCATGTAATCATGTTATTCCATTTTATGTTGTTAAATAATCAATTAACAACATAATAATTAAGTCTTAATGATGTATTCCTCTTTTTCTTTAGTATCAGCACGAGTTATAAGACAATGGCTTATGCGGTGATGAAAAGATTGGTCTGTATGTACCAGAGGCCTGGAAACCATTTTTGTACGTCTAAAAAAAATACAGTTTTACAAAAGAAGTACTCTATCTATAATTGTGTGGGTGACCACAGCTCTCTGAGCTAGGTTATGAAAACCTGTGTTAAGGAGAAACAATCCGATTCCCTTAAGTACACACGGCTACATATCAAGCTATACATTTCCAGTTTTAGCTGTCCTCGCATAGTCCAGGTTTTTCGTAGAATAAGAATTCAGCTTATACTGGAAATGTATAGCTTGATATTATGTAGTCGCTTGCACAATGAAGTAAAGTTATGTACATAGTGTTTGTGATGTAACTTCTTATTCAAATTTTACATCTAATTCTTGTTTAGTTTATGAAATATTTCAGTACTCTGTGTTTACCTTATTCAGAATGATTTACAAAAAAAAAATGCTGCACATTTAAGGGGGATGCACCACGTAACCCACGAAATTCAAACTTCCGTTTTTTGCAATTTGCAGGTCAGTGTCAGGTTG
Source organism: Apamea epomidion (assembly GCA_947507525.1). NCBI lineage: Eukaryota > Metazoa > Arthropoda > Insecta > Lepidoptera > Noctuidae > Apamea > Apamea epomidion. The sequence goes on along the minus strand of OX382238.1, from coordinate 5,115,406 downwards.
TATGTTAAACAAAATATGATTCGTGACCGTAAATCATCCAACAACCAACCCAACCCTGTTTACAACCCTCTAAGTTCATATAATCCAACTAAATAACTATTTCATTGAAATATCAATCAATAGGATTATAATAATATGAACTTAAATCAAATCAACAAAATTAACGAGCAAAATTCTCAATGTTAAATTATTTTATCGACACTACGCTTAAAATATAAATATTTTCATCAATTTTATCAGGTAAAATACCCAGTAACGGATACTTGCATAATAATACAAAACATTTATTCTTAGAAGGTATCTTTACGAGTTTTAACGAGAGCACCTTTCCTTTATTTTAGTTCATTTGTTCGAAAAATAAGAAGAACAATGTACCGAGATCATTAAAGTATGTTTTAACAAAATAATAAAAGGGGATGGAATGTTCTTTTCTGTGTTTAGGTGTAATGAAGTCGTTTGTATTCTTAACGTGAAACAGAACGGTTGTAAACATAATTAATGATGGTGGAATTAAACGTACTGTTTTTTCATGACAATCAGATATTTATCTTTGAATTGAGATTGAATATTAAAATTAGAAATTGAGTGTGACTTGATTTGTTGGCGAGTTGTTTGTGGAAAAAGTCAGCAGCCCATTCTTCTCCATAGGTAGTCAACAAAAGAGATAAGTATGCAGGGTCGTCGGATATAGTTGAAGTTTAGTAAGAAACGGATTGATGTTTTCGGATAAAATTTTATTAAATTAATAGAATACTAACAGTTCATTTATCAAACTAAATTTCATTCGAAAACATCCATCGGTTTCTTACTAAACTTCGACTATATTGGACGACCCTGCATAATAATGATCTCTTTTGTTGCTGTTACTTATCTCTTTGGATTGGGACATGGGACTTGCTTCATCATTCTGACTGACCGGCAAATAAAACAATTATTAAAAGGATTGTAACGTCGTTATCAAGGCAGTTGCTTGGTAGATGTTCGGCACTAGAACTAATAACAGCACTAGAACTAACCAACTGTTAGTTCTAGTGCCGTTATTATGTGGAATAGATCGACCAGATAATGTCACGTAAGTTAAGTAATTTGATATTATACCTTAATTATTGCTTATTATGACTATGTTGTTCTGTAAGTCATATAATGGCCAATATTCCTAGCTATCGTTATTATGTTGCTATTATTTTGAATTCTCTCGGACCGTTTTCCAAGATATAGAATTAATTGTTTTAAAAAATAACGATAATTTATGACAACGTAAGAAATGTATTGATAGAATACTTTAGTACTAGTTCCATGGAGTTTATTGTCCTTCTTCTCCATGATGACCTAGTTTTACGAACGGACTACTAGTTTTCTGATTAATTACTGACAAGCCTAAATTAAAATAAATGCTTAGCCTTGTCTATCTGTGCTTTACTTCATAAACTCCTTCCCCTACAAACCATATTCAATAATAATCTTCATACACAGTAAATAACTAGCTAGTAACCATTCTGATATTCAAAGCTTGTTATTTGGATAATCTAAAGGTACATATTCTTCTAGTATATACTGAATAATCTAAGATCCAATTATTGTTTTATTTGAAATAAATGATTTGAGTTTGACTAATAATGTATCTTTATTTATTTATCTATTTATATCAGGCATCAACACATACATTAATATAACTTAAAAGTACTATGAATAGATTCAACATTATAATTACACTAAAAACTAACTAACACGATGTGTTAGTTAGTGTCTGCGTCATGTTTGTTTGTGTGTTACAAAAAAAAAATTGAACCAGAAATATTATAAGTGAATCAGGTTTTGTATAAACTAATCTAAACTAGTATAAACTAAATCAGTCCTACCGAATCAATATGAAATTAGACTTTAACACGCCATTAGGTTTGTATCTAAAGGGTGGGTGGCAGGGACATCGACGCGCAAATTGTAACCATGAATGCAGAACATGATTCTAGACTACCAAGCGCAGAAATGTTTCGTCAGTTATCCAAAAAAAAATCGGCTTTTTTCATAGAAAAGTGCAATACCTACGCGGTCAAAATGTATGGACCAGCAATTTTTTTTTTTTTATTACCTTTGGTAAATTTCTGTTCTCTTAGTTTTTGTCATGGTCTGGCAGTTTGAGTAATTAATGTAGCCTACCCAAATGTCCTTTCTTTGGTATTGTTCGTCGAATCGTTGAGCTCCTTATGTTTTGAGTTGAGCTGCACGATTTCTGACAAATGCGTGCACTGACTGGACAGGTCCTCTTAGTCTGTGTTGTGGTTCTTTCCTCAAAAGACCATCTCAGACATCGACCTACATGGTCTTCATATGATGTGACCAAGATTATGTCTGGACTTTAAAAGAAACTGTGACCTCTGAGTTTGTTTCGGCCTTTCTTCTCAGACTAGTCAGATAGGAAACGCCGACCTCATCTAGTTTTAAAATATGATTGACGTGTAAAAGTGTTTGTATAAACCTACTTACAAAAATAAAATCATTTATCAACATTCAACCCCGGAGAGTTCAGAATCGTGTACTAATTCCATGGTAACAAGTTGCACGTCGATGTCCCTGCCACTCTGTAGCTGATAATGTCTGAAAATTTCTAACTCTAAGAAGTACAATAAACAAGAGAGTTTTAGAACGGTAGTTCCGTTCCAATAAAAACTTTCGTGTCACTTACTACGTTTTAAATTATCAAAGCAATACTATCGCTACAATTGAAACTCAACATTTATAAGCCAGTTATAAATAATTGGATATCTTGTTAGAAAGTTTATACTAGGTAACTTGAAGAATAGTTTAAGTTTAAACTGATTATAACAGCTGTAATTGAGCCGAGTTAATAGTTATTAGCTAGTTCAGTGAGCTGCGATATAGTTTTATGGAAGTATTAAGTGCCACTTAATTTTTCCAGAGATCGCCAAGCGGTTGGTCAACTATTTACGAGACCAGAGGGCTGGTCTATTTTTTCACCAGAGTTTTTTTGCCATACTACGTGGCAATGCTACCAGCCTTTCGGGCACTTTTCCTATTGACAGCGATGTGGACGAATTTTTTGATGCCCTTTGATTATTTTCCCTCCTATTTATATACTTGTACATATTATTATTATTTTAGGACTGTTAGCTTTTTAAATTATATAAATATACAGGGTGTCCCGTAAATAATGGATCAAACGTAACGGTTAGGTAGCTTACCTCATTTCCAACAACTAATTTGAACAGTAAAAAAAAAACCGATAAGGTAACCAAGATATTTTTTTTTTTTCGATTTTTACTATTTTCTGTACCAGCATTCAGTGTTTTTAATGCTGTTGCTGCAAATGGTATCATATTTAGGTGTGATTTTTGTCAAACATTTCTGAATAGTTTACTAATGTTATAAGATACCAGTTTTTTGAATAACATTTTATTTGCCTTAGAAAAAAAATCTTGAATTGAAAAGTTTTGTTTTTACGATGAAAAGACCAGAATTGGAAAAATTCTCCTGTAAAAAAAATGTATGACACCAAAGTGTACCATTATTTTAAAAACTTGTAAAATTACTAAGGTTTGCAAATTGGTATAAAACTTACGCCTAGTCTTTGTCGTTACAAAGATATTGCTATGAATCTGACAGAGGTGCCAAATTACGAAATAAAATAAAATTTGAAAAAGTGTGCACAATTCAACTATTTTCTTAAAAATGTTTAGGTATCTCAGCGTATGAAAAAAATTAGGAGGTTAAATTAAAAAAAAAAATACAAATAAATCGTTTATTTTGTTATTTGCATAATTTGCACAGTTGGCAGCTGGTAAACCCACATTTGATGCGAGAGGACAGGAGCCAACATCAATTTAAAATAAATTTATGGGCAGGAATAATAAATGGGCAAATAATAGGGCCCTTTGAACTACCAGCAACTCTAAACGCCGAATACTATCTGCATTTTTTAAGGAATGAGTTGCCAACGTTATTAGAAAATATTCCAGAAGACGTGCGGCAAGCAATGTGGTTACAAAATGATGGTTGCCCCGCTCACTATGCGATGGCAGTAAGGGCGCAACTCAATGAAACTTACCCTGACAGATGGATCGGCCGATTAGGACCAATTTTGTGGCCTCCGCGATCTCCGGATTTAAATCCCTTAGATTTTTTTTATTGGGGATGTTTAAAAGACAAAGTTTACAAACAACGAATAACGTCGGAAGAAGAATTACGTCAGCGCATCCAATCTGCTGTATCAGAAATAAACAACAGCCATTTTGTCCGTCGGATAAGAGCTTCCTTTATTAGGAGGTGCAGACTTTGCATTCTCGTAGGGGGACGTCAGTTTGAACATTTACTGTAAAAACAAAATAAACGATTTATTTGTATTTTTTTTTAAATTTAATCTCCTAATTTTTTTCATACGCTGAGATACCTAAACATTTTTAAGAAAATAGTTGAATTGTGCACACTTTTTCAAATTTTATTTTATTTCGTAATTTGGCACCTCTGTCAGATTCATAGCAATATCTTTGTAACGACAAAGACTAGGCGTAAGTTTTATACCAATTTGCAAACCTTAGTAATTTTACAAGTTTTTAAAATAATGGTACACTTTGGTGTCATACATTTTTTTTACAGGAGAATTTTTCCAATTCTGGTCTTTTCATCGTAAAAACAAAACTTTTCAATTCAAGATTTTTTTTCTAAGGCAAATAAAATGTTATTTAAAAAACTGGTATCTTATAACATTAGTAAACTATTCAGAAATGTTTAACAAAAATCACACCTAAATATGATACCATTTGCAGCAACAGCATTAAAAACACTGAATGCTGGTACAGAAAATAGTAAAAATCGAAAAAAAAAAAATATCTTGGTTACCTTATCGGTTTTTTTTTTACTGTTCAAATTAGTTGTTGGAAATGAGGTAAGCTACCTACCCGTTACGTTTGATCCATTATTTACGGGACACCCTGTATAAAGTATCAAGTAACTGTTGAATTATCACATTGAAGTAATGGTAGAATATTCCAGGAAAAAAGTTGTAAATCCGAAAAAAAAAGGAGGGGGTGGTTTCTGAGTGCGACATTAGTCGGAGTAACCCAAAACCAAACGTGGGAATACTGATAAATATTAAGCTTTATAGATTTTACTTATACGATACTTTAAATACTAAAATATTTCCGATTAATCATGGTTAGCTCCTAACAATCAACTCATAATGATTTGATGATGTAACCAGTTTTATCTAAAACAATGGTTGCAACACTGAAAGAACAGTTGAATCGAAATACCTTTTTCAAAAATTTATTCTAGTTATCACAATAAAATATAACAAAAGGGAATAAAAGTGCAGTGAGCCGGAACCGGAACATTCCACCAACGCGTCGTAGCACACGTAGCGGGGAGCACGTGTAGTCACCTACGCCACTATGGTGCTACGGACTACGGCGTAGCACTGTGAAATACTATTTTCTGAATAGGTTTATTCTGTAAAGTGGGTCAATATTTTCTTTTGTTTTATTTTCGCTTCATAGCTTTGCGTTTCAATTGATGTTTTTGTATGTAAATTGTTTTATATTGAAGTACTTAAGTGGTGTTTAAAAACCACAAATTGCTACAACAAACTCCTATAGTACTTTTTAATAATATGGGATGTAACGCAAAATTACAAGAACTAACAAAAACAAAAAGCAAGCTTGTCCATTTAGATTAGTGTACTCGTTTCAAGCTTGGCTGAGAAGCAATTACTGAAATAAAACTAAAATAAACTCTTTGTACAACGTATTTTCCACATAATACTCGTACCATTGTGCAGCTTGCGTTTCCAATTTAAATTTTAATAAAACCTCCATATTTCTGAATAGCTTTCAAGTTCCAAGTAACAGTTTTCGAGTCAATGGTAGAAAAGTTGGCGCGCCAATGACCACAATTTCCTCACGACACACGGACAAAGTTGCACGGTCTCATTTTCTCTAAGTCCGCTTCAGAAAGCTATTATTGGCAACATCGTGCTTCCCAAATTGAATACTCCAGTTGCTTTAGGCACTCGGAGTTTATCGCAATATTGCGGAAACCGCAGAGAGCGATGGCCGTCAGAGTCATAAGGGGATATCGCACGATCTCCTACGAGGCGGCCTGTGTACTGGCTGGATCCCCGCCCTGGGACCTCGAGGCGAAAGTACTCGCGTCATTGTATCGGTGGCGCGAGGAAGCGAGGGAGCGAGGTGAGCGACCGATGCAGCGAAACATGGAGCTGCGTCGGTCTCAGCTTCGCGAGGTCCTGGTGGCGGAATGGCGGGACAGGCTTACACGCCCTACCGCTGGCCTCGTCACCATCGAGGCGGTCCGGCCGGTGCTCGAGCGCTGGCTCGGGAGGAGGCACGGCTCCCTGTCGTTTCGGGTGACGCAGGTGCTCTCGGGGCATGGTTGCTTCGGGAAGTACCTGTGTCGCATTAACAGGGAGCCGGACGCCCGGTGTCACCACTGCGTCGACTGCCGGGAGGACACGGCGCGGCATACGATGGCAGAGTGTGCCGCCTGGGAGGAGCCACGCCGTGCCCTCATCTCAGAAGTAGGCAGTGACCTGTCGCTGCCGGCCGTGGTCGAGTCGATGGTCGGCAGCGAAGAGTCCTGGGACGCGGTGGTTTCCTTCTGCGAAACAGTCGTCTCGCAGAAGGAGGCTGCGGAAAGGGAGAGGGAGATCTCGTCCACTCACCCGGCCCGCAGCAGGCGCACCAGGCGTCGGCGGAGGGCGGACAACGCCCTCTTCCAGCCCCCCTAAATGGGTCCAGGGGCGACGGACTCGGGGACGTCCGTTGCCCCCCACACATCAGGACCCGAGGTGGCGGCGCGTAGTGTTCCATGCGCGCCCCTCTTAGACGTCGCAGGGGGAGTCTAATACCTCACTCCCCCCCCTGACCCGAGGGGGCCCGCGGTGGCGGGCCGGCACCAGTCGGGGGTTGCGGAAGGATCGTACGTTCCCACGACCCCCGGCGTAGGTGTGAGATGGAACACCGGGGTGGTTTTTAGCCGGTAAGAGTCCGGCATGCCCCTCTGCCTTCCCCAGGGCGGAGGATGTCCATGAGGATTTTCCCCCCGAGACCAACAAAAAAAAAAAAAAGGCACTCGGAGTTTTGTTAACCGTTTATAAGGTTGGTTGGTTAGTACAAGTGAATTTATTCGATTTGGTAGGGAGATTGAAAAGAAAAAAGGTGATGACCATTACACAACAGTTTAATTAAAGACTGATTTTCAATCAATCAATCAACTTAGCCTATCACAGTCCACTGCTGGATATAGGCCTCTCCCAGGCTACGCCACAACACCCTGTCCTCTGCCTTCCGCATCCAGTCCGTCCCAGCAAGCTTCTTTAGGTCGTCCGTCCATCTAGCTGGGGAGGCGTCCCACACTACGCTTGCCAATACGCGGTCTCCACTCCAGGACTCGTCTGCTCTACTGGCCATCGGTCCTTCGATAAACATGGCCAGCCCACTGCCACTTCAGTTTGCTTACTCTGCGCGCTAAGTCGGTAACTCCGGTTCTTTTCCGGATAATATCATTCCTGATTTTATCCTTCAAACAGACTCCGAGCTTAGCTCGCTCCATAGCGCGCTGAGCGACCTTGAATTTGTAGACCAGCTAGACCATCAGTGTCCACGTTTCGGCGCCATATGTCATGACGGGGAGGACGCACTGGTTGAAGACCTTAGTCTTCAAACACTGTGGGATAGGCGACGAGAAGACTTGACGGAGTTTTCCAAATGCTGCCCAACCCAACTGAATCCTTCTCACGGCTTCTTTCTCAAAATTGTGTCTACTGAGCTGGATTATTTGCCCCAGGTAGACATAATCCTTCACAACTTCGAGAAGCGACCCTTCGATGTGGATTGGACTCGGCAAGACGTGCGAATTGTACATGACTTTCGTCTTGTCCAAATACATGCCGAGGCCAACCCGCCGAGAGGCTCCATTAAGGCCGTGCAGCATTTGGTCTAGCTATTCCAGCGTCTCAGCCGACGACGACGTCATCGGCAAATCGAAGACGTGAAATGTACTCGCTGTTCACGTTGATACCCTGTCCAGTCCAGTCCAGCGTCTTAAAGACGACTCCAACGCATTTGTAAACAGTTTTGGGAATATTACATACCCCTGTCTCACCCCCCTGAGTAGTTGGATGGGGCTGGTTTTCTGGTCCTGGATCTGGACAGTCATCGTGGCAGCGTCATACAAACATCTCAACACTTCGATGTAGCGCCAGTCAATTCAACATCGTTGTAGAGAGACCGATTTTAATATCTTCAAATAAAAATGATTTCTATGAATTAAGTTTAAGGCAAGTCTTATGATACGTGATAAATTATTTATTTTCTGTAAGTAGGTTTGTACAAACACTTTTACACATCAATCATATGTTTTTTAATGAGTTCGGCGTTTCCCATCTGACTACTCTGAGAAGAAAGGCCGAAACAAACTCAGAGGTCACAGTCTCTTTTAAAGTCCAGACATAATCTCAACCCAGCTTAAGTAAGCCCACCCAATAATTTTATGTTTTAACGTCTTATTTTCTTAGCCATTAAAATAATTATGATTTAAGTATCTCATTTCAAATGGCCAGAGGTTACTGAGAGTAAGCCATTTCTGTCTTATTAGATTTTTCAGAGTGTTTTACCGACACCAGACAATGTATGTAAGGAAGCACGCAGTTCTTCAGTTTTAAAATTAATTCCCAGCACGTATTGTCTAAAAGTGGTGTACCTGTCACGTAGGGCGTAGTATACTGTTGCTAGTGATGCTGTTACCATACATACATGCGAACTTAAATGGATACATAGAATACATACATTATAGCCACACCAAAAAAAATAAGTAACCAGGGTCGTCGTAATTGAAGTTTAGTAATAAAGCGATAGATGTTTACGAATGTAAGGGTTATCCGTGGCATACCTACTTGTCTGCCATTTTGCCATAAATCGATAGGTATCATCAATGTACGCAACATTGATGACAGCTATCGATTTATATAGGTTTTGAGAGTGGCCGCCATTTTGAAAAAAAAAAGGTGCGATATCAGAGGGGCGATTCTCGTAATTTTAAGAACGTTCACAGTTTGAAGGCCAATTCTCGTAATTTAAAACGTTCAAAATCTAGTCGCAGTCTCATCTCGGCGACAAATAAATGTCAAAAACTTGTCAAAATGTATGGAAATTAGAGGTATTTTTACAGATTGAGACTGAGATCAGACTGTAAACGTTCTTAAAATTACGAGAACTGCCCCTCTGATATCGATATTTTGACAACTTTTTGACATTCGTTTGTCGCCGATATGAGATTGCGACTAGATTTTGAACGTTTTAAATTACAAGAATTGGCTTTCTGGTATGCCAGGCCCCTTATAAAAATCTTCAATCCCCTTTAGTTTTATAAATAAAATGTTTGTTTTCTATTAATTAAATTCAATTTTATTCAAAAACATCCATCGGTTTCTTCATTATCATCATTTCAGCCAGGAATCACCTACTGCTGGGTATAGGCGGGCCTTTCTTCGTCGGCTTCTTACTAAACTTCAACTATATCCGATGACCCTGGTTACTTATCTCCTTTTGTGACCATAGCTCATCAATATTACAAGTATGTAACTTGTAATATTGCTGAGCTTCCTAGAATTTAAATGAATATATTTCATTCATTTCAATGAATATTTTCATTAATATATTTCAAAGCGGTTCTTGTTGTTGATGCTATATACAGGCTGATTTTTTAAAGACCAGCCAAATTTAAGGATGTGGTACAGACCATCAAACTGAACAACTTTCTCCATGGGACAAATAGCGTAATCGCGAAAATTTTATCAACTGTCCCATAGAAAACTTCAATACCTACTCGACCTAAATGTATGGGACGGCTGAATTTTTATTCGCGATTACGATGTTGGTCCCATGGAGAAAGTTGTTCAGTTTGATGGTCTGTACCACATCCTTAAATTTGGCTGGTCTTTAAAAAATCAGCCTGTATATCCATTAGTGCATGAAATTAAATTGTTTGTTTCTCAGAAGTTATTATTATCTGTTTTATTGAGGTAAAGTAAATGTTTTTATTGACTTTACAAAATAAAGCTTCTCTTCCCTTTTCGTGGTATTCGTATAGGATGTTTATCAAAATATCCCTGTTTCTATTCTCGAAGTCCATAAAAATTTCATATAAGAGGTTTTTTTCTTGCAGTCATTAGAACGCTTATGCTCTGATCATCTGTCTGTGTCATTTACCAATCCAACATCTTTAAATAACGGGTGTAAAAAAAAAAGAACTTTATCAAAGCCGAGAGTCACTTGTACTTCGGGTCGGCTTCCAGTCTAATCGGATACAGCTGAATACCTATCTGACCTCCACAACCCAGTGACTAGGTAATAACAAAAATAAAAGTCGTTTCCGAGCAATTATTCTTCCACAATATTACAATATTACTAAGTTTTGAACATGAACAGAATGCGTAGATGGCGGCCATGTGATGGGTCTTCTTACACCCTATATATCCCCTCGTCTGTTAGGCACATAGAAATGTAATAATCAGATATATGGTTAGGCAAGCTTATTAAGATCGGTAATAATAGAAAGTGAAAACTAGTCTGAGTGTACCTGCCTTTAGAGGTGCAACGGTAATTTTAACATGAGCTCACGCCGACGCTAAGACTCGCAGAGTAATTACGCACCCTTTAATCATTATACACAAAAGCAATATTTACGAACTATTGGATCATAATAAAACATTATACAGAGTGGCAGGGACATCGACGCGCAAACTGTAACCATGGATTCAGGACATGATACTAGACCCCACAGCGCCGAAATTTTTCGTCGGTTATGAAAAAAAAAATCTTCTGTTTCATAGAGTGCAATACCTACGCGGTCAAAATGTACGGAACAGCAATTTTCTTTTTTAATAACCGACGAAAAATTTGGGGTTTGGGGTCTAAACTCATGTGCTGAAACCATGGTTACAGTTTTGCGCGTCGATGTCCCTGCCACCCTGTATTATGTATAAATTCCGTATACCTAAGTTAGATGCATATTTTTTTTATCCTCATGACTTAATTTTCACTGCTACTAACCTTGTGGACGGTCCAATGTACCTGAAAATGTGCTAGGTATTTTTTTATTTTATTTTTGATAGCCTGTATTATCCCACTGCTGGGCAAAAGTTCTTCTAGTGGCCTCAATGTAATGCGCCTAGGTAGGTGCAACTGATTTAGCGACGATACGAATACTATAATACGTTGGCCACCAAAATTTACTACAATGTAGTAACACGAATAAGAGCTAATAAGTAATAGCAAAAGATTTAAAAAAGCTCACAAATATTATCTAGCAGCCTGAAAAACAAACTGCAGAAAACACTATCCAGCAACCAGACAAAAAAAAACAAAACCATAACTAAAACCAATTGAAAAGAAAGTAGAAAAATCCCTTTCAGAACGTTTCAAAGGGGACCGAGACTTTTTCTCCTTGAAGTACTTATGCGATATAATAACTCTTACGTTTTAATAGTGCTTGCTTCATTTAAGTGTTCGCCTCCGGAAGAACTGGGAATTTCTTCGACATCCCTCCATTTGGAGATGCTCCAAAAGCTTTTATAAATCGAACTGGCCTTAAATGAAGTGCAAGTGCTATTTATTATTGTGTTGCGAGACAGATATTGCCTGGTTTCTTGGGTTCAAGACTGTAGGAAAAGTATTTTTAGGTAGTTGGAACGTTCTTTGCTGTGAATCGAAGTATTGCCAGGAGATTGTAGTCATTCAACTGTAACAGTAATGGTAAATTCAGCTCCTTTTTGTATGTACTATTTGAAACTAGTCATGACTAGTAAAAATTGACATTATTTGACACTAGTCTGAGACTATTCGACACTAGTCTGACACTATTCGACACTAGTCTGACACTATTCGACACTAATCTGACTCTATTCGATAGCAGTCGTAAAAATCTAGTCTGACACTAGGCAAAAATTGCATTGTTATTGATTTATGATTTAAAAATCAGTAAATAGGCTGAATAGTATTCACATGAATACAAGGTTTTGATACTTCCTCCCGTTAGAAATGTACATTAACAACTAATATAAACAAAAAATAGTGAACAGCCTATCACTGGAAAAGACTGTTACTAATGATACTTTCTATACAACGCAACAAAAACTTTATCACTTGTGTCAAACACAAGAACTGTACTATAGCACAAACTTTTATAAATGTCGACAAACTTATCCGTGCACATCACGGCGGCGCCACTTACTAAGGAAATAAGTCAAACAACTGTCAAATCAGAACAATCTATTTTAGTTCCGTTTTTCACCGCACGCATAAATAAGTGTGTCTGTTTGTTAATGTCGACGCCATACACGCGGGTGTCGCGAACGACCAGTGATTATCGTAAATGATGCCTTTTGTTCTGTTAATTTATGTTTTTATTTTGACGTTTTTAATGTGTTGTAGTTTGTGGATGGGTCGTATGTCTTCTGGATTGTGAAACAGGCCTTTTCAGTGTTATTTAATATGTGTTTGATTCTGAAAGAACACGGAAGAATTTGCAGGAACAAATGACATAAGTTTACTTTATGTTTTTTAATACGATTCCTAACTAAAGGACAAGGTTATGAGTCTCACAAACTAATTCAGGGAAATGAATTGCTAAGCAAAGTGATTACCGACTTTTATTATCCATATATTCAAATCACAACCGACAATCTTCACACAATGACATTTAGAGTTGTATGAAATAGCAATAACTCGGCGAATTGACGAAGGGTTTCAATTTGCTTAACAATCAATTTCCCTGCCAGTTGTCATACAGTCTACTCTACTTGGATTAGGATTTCAATAAACTGTGTTCTAAGCAATATAAAGTAACAGGAAATGCAATATGGCAGACGTAAGACGTCAGGATAAAGTAAAGTTTTAATCTGTTTCTGTTCTCTACGGTCTGTTGTTTTTAAAACCTTGAAGTTTTTGATAGAATTCTGATTTCTTCGGAGGATCAGACAGACTTGTATAGAAACTCATATTTCTCCGGTTATGATTTAAATTCCATGTTATAGAAAAAGAAGAAAAATATGTTATTTGGGACAAGCACAGTCCCACAAGAAATACAAAAAAAAAAACAACTTCCAAAACTATCAATAATCGAGAAAAAGACCCGTGCTTGACCAAAAAGGCGCGTGTCTCGGCATATTTAATACATAAAATACCACAGCGCTGATTTTCTGATAGGGCCTGCTGTGATGAACATACCCACGGACAGACCTACGGACATAGATTTAACCCACTAGAAATAGAAAACGCCTCAGGCATTAAGTCCGCCTCTATACAGTATTTTTTTTACTTGTGCATAAAGTTTTAATAAATAATAAATAGAAAATACATAAACAATGCGGTTTTATGTCATATTACTTGTACTTATCTCTATTTCTCCCTTGTTACAGGTTACGGCATCATTCCTCTGAAGATCCCACCCTCGCCAGCTACTCATTGCACGCTGCATACCACCGTCGGCTGTGTAGGCAATGACGACTGTACTGCCAAGAGTCACAGCGTGATACGTCTGCTTGGACCTGTGAGGGATGTGATCGTTCGTCCCGCTCGGCATCATTATCGACCTGGGGAGACAAGTGAGTAAAAACATTTTTTGTTATTGTTTAAGTACACAGAAAATGACAAGAGTAAAGAATACCATAACATATCATAATCAGCCTGTAACGTTCCCACTACTGGGACATAGGCCTCCTCTGGGTGAGAGGGAGTGGGCCGTAATCCACTACGCGGGCCCAGTGCGGGTTGGTAGATGTCACATGTCTTCGATTTTTTCGGTTCTAGGACATGCCGGTTTCCGCTCGATGTTTTCCTTTACCGTTTTGAGAGCAACCCGGGTCCCGGGCCCCTGGGTTCGAACCCGCGACCTAAAACTCGTGAGTCATTAACGGCCCCTCCGTTACCAGTGGGCCACCACTGCTCTCAATATCATGCATGTTTTTGTAGAAATATCTTCCAACAGGCCAAATTTACATACAAAAATTAATCAACACAAACCTACACACAATTAACCTACACAGATATAATATGGTTGTAAATTAAGAGTTGACAGAAATACATGACCCACCGGTGACTAATTTTACCGTCCGAGTATTGACATGGGACATACTCCGACTGTTTGCTTACCTAAAATAGACATTGAAGAAAACACCGATTGGCGGTTTAAAACCTTTATCTGTATTACTCGTAAATAGAACTTGTTTGACTTTTTTAAGGGGAATGCGGTAAGGTAGCCCGCGGAATTCATATTTACTTGCGTTTTTTGCAATTTGCAGGTCAGTGTCAGGTTGAAAGTTGATTAAAATATGATTCGCGACCGTAAAAAGTATGACTTTACAGAATTATAATCATTAGAATCAGCAATACGAATCCTTATGTTAGAATTGGCCTTAAATGTCATGATTTCATGAAATAGTCATTCGATAGAGTAATAATATAAACTTAGAGTTGTATTGATAATTTTTATGATTATAATTTTGTAAAAAATAAATACTTGATACCACTCCCGCGACTTACAAGTTGTAGGTCGTAGGTTCGAACCCAGACAGGCGCTTTACTTTGTGTTAATTTTTTCATCACCACTGCTGTCAAAACGGTGAAGAATAACATCGTGTGGAATCCGGACACGTCCTAGAACCAAAACTTAGCAGACATGTGACATCTACCAACCCGCACTGGGCCCGCGAGGTAGATTACAGCCCGTAACCCAGGAGTGGAAACATAATTATAGGCTAATTATGTGAGATGTTTACAGATAATTTTAATCAAAGTAAAATACGTGAAAATTCTTAGACGGCTCGTCCTTAAAGTCTGTACAAAGGGAGTATTAATATCCTCATTAAGATTCTGACGATGTTCATTAAAATCCCCAATTTTCCTCACGCCCAAAAATTACATTCAGCATAAAAATAAATAAACTTTACTACCTACCTTTTATTTTACGTCCATTTCAACACAAAAATATTTTCATTACATATTCACATTTAAAGTCTCTGAACATTAAATTCGTTAAAACTCGTAAATTCTTTTCTCGAATCCCCCAATTTTGGAATTTTCCTTTCCCAATGTATACGCTTATAATGCTTCCAACATTTTTCCTCCATAAAATAGACAGTACAAATGAGTTTTGTTTTATTTTAAAGTTTACAGCCCATAAAATGGTGGAACTCGGGTGGTCGTACGGAATTTAATGACATTAACGCTTAGCTTGTACCAATAAACACTCAAAACTTGAATGGAAATGTTGTACAGGAAAGGAGGGACTCCTTTTTAGGGCGCCTAATTAAGTCAGTGTTAATTGCATTAAATAAGGTCTCTCTTCTTTTGGACGGTATTTTAATGAGAAGTAAGGGCGTAATTGGGTTTCTATGTGTAATGTCTGGGTCTTAAAGTCAAAGTCGAAAGTCAAGGCATTTATTTCAAATAGGCACGTAAAAGGCACTTTTGAACATATAAAATTACCATAAAATAGAATTGATTCTAGTCGCCCCTTCCAAATGGTAGTTTTAGTATGGAAAAGATCTGTTTTTTATATTAATTTATTGCAATTAGCCCCAAAACCTCGGATTCCTGTAAAAAACTAAAAAAAACAATGTATTCCGCAAAGGCGTTTCTATTAAGAATAGATAATAATATGTAGGTATTTTTAGACCACCAAACTTAACGGCAATGGGCTCGCCCCCTGTAGCATGGGACTTAAACACGACTGGCAAAATGTGGGTGTACTAGAAGTACACCTCTGTCCAACCCTTTGGGCAAACAAGGCGTGGTGTTATGTTACTCGATCAGCTGTTGGTAATCTAAGCCTTTCAATATGTGTATCATACTTAGCGCTGAAATAGGGGCTTGTGGCTAAGTAATTACAGCCGCACAGGTCAATCGATCAGGTTAAGCTACGCTTGCCGTGGTTTGTCTGTGGATGGGTGACGATCTTTACATACAGAGATCCCTCCGTGCCTCGGATAGCACGTTAAGCCGTTGGTCCCGGCTGTCATTCGTGGATCTTTGACAACCGTTACGGGTAGTCAGAAGCCTGAAAGTCTAACAATCAGTCTTTCTTGCCAAGGGGTATCGTATTACCCAGTAACTGGGTTGTCGAGGTCAGATAGGCAGTCGCTTCATGTTAAATACTGGTATTCAGCTGCATCCGGTTAGACTGGAAGCCGACGCCAATATAGCTGGGAAAAGGCTAGGCAGATATAAATTATATTTTTCTTCACAAGATAGGTAGATTATAGCTCACTCCATGTCCAAGAGACGACGCCTGTGTCCTAGTAGTGGGAACAGTAACAGCTGCATCCCGTTAGACTGGAAGCCGTTCCCAAAATAGTTGGGAAAAGGATAGGTAGATGATGAATCAGCGCTGAAATCGAAGATAACCAGTTATCGCTTACAAACAAATCCCAACAAATATCACACACATTAAATACTAACAGTTTAGTAAACAGCTACAAATCGCTGCACTGTTTACACATACTAAGAGCACCTGAAGTTTACACGCGACTCGACACACGCATTCGATTCGTTAAGTGGAAATCCGACTACATATTTATGTGTGTGCATACAATTGACACGGTTAATGCAGTGAGATGTAGGTTACACTGATGTAGGATAAATATGGAATCATAGCTACTTCGTGTAGGTAGGTAGTAATATTTTTTTAGTATTTTTTTTTCCTGAGTTGTACCCCCGTGCCTCGGAAAGCACGTTAAGCCGTTGGTCCTGCGTCTGATCTCTCTCCGGTCGTGTCAAATTGCTGTCCCATTGGACTATGAGAGTCAGTGCACCTGTGTCTGCGCGCAGACTTGTGCACTATAATATCTCCCGCGCCGAAGGCTTGGTCCGTTGAGATTGGCTGCCGTGGCCAAAATACGGTCTGGAGCACTTTATTTATATTTTTAAACTCAAACTAAAAAACGTTATTTCGAGTAAAGACTCATATAGGGTTAGTAACATTGTCCTTAAAATAAAGTGTTAGTAAACAAAACAATACGGTTACACATGTAACTGACAGCAGTGAACTCTATAATATATAGATTATGAACAATCCACTCTGCCAGCTATAATTTTCCGAACCCTGTTAGGGCTGCCCGTGACTCGTGCCACCATTGATACTGCGCGCTTGCGCATTGTAGTGTGAAAACAATGTTCACACGCCGCGGCAAACATTCCTACCACACTGCAAACCCCATCAGCTTCCGGAACGCGAATTTGGACACGAAGGGCGCCAGACGATGGTAGCGATTTTTTTTATAGTTTCGAATAATCCTATGCATTAGTATTGTCAGTGTTATCATTTATTTTTGTATTGTCGTCTCCACGTTTTATAAGCGCCACGAGATTTTCCACGCGTTACTATAAATAAACAAAAAGTAGGTAAATTGTATTTAAGTAAACTATAAGTATAAAATAATTAATTAGTTAAATTTTGTCATTATTTCAAGACTTCTAATGTTAAATATTGTTAAGAATGTTATTACCATAAAGTATGCTCATGCCGCCTGTGATACAGGTTTATCCTAGTACAGTCATGAGCTAAAGTATGTATACACTCGGCTTTATTCAAAAGCGATTTACTCCTTTGTTTGAATGAAATATTATGCTGTTACGAACATAGCATTTTCGAGGTTTATGTAATGTGTCGTATTTCAACGTTGCATTCATTATTTGACGAAAAAATCGCATTTGAAAGTTGCCAAGTGTTGACACATTGGTGCTCATGACTGTACAGGCATCTAACATTATCATACCTTTGTAAATACTTTCTAAGACTTTATGTAAATACTAACTGCTCCCCGTGATTTCACCCGCATAAGTTTCGATCCCATGGAAATATCGGGATAAAAAGTATCCTATGTGTTAATCTTGGTTATAAACTATCTGTGTGCCAAATTTCATCCAAATCCGTTCAGTAGTTTTGGTGTGAAAGAGTAACCAACATCCATCCATAGAAACTTTCGCGTTTATAATATTACTAGGATTTTACCAATTTTAATACTGAATAAAATATTTATTTATTATTTTCTAGCTGTACCCTGCGGTATCACCCGCATAAGTTTCGATCCCGTAGGAATATCAGGATAAAAATTATCCTATACAGATTGGCAGGGACATCGACTTGCAAACTGTAACCAAGGATTCAGCACATGAGTTTAGACCCCATAGCGTCGAAAATTTTCGTCGGTTATTAAAAAAAAATATTGATGTTCCATACATTTTGACCGCGTAGGTATTGTACTTTTCTATGAAACAGAAGATTTTTTTTTTGATAACCGACTACAAATTACGACGTCATGGGGTCTAAACTCATGTGCTGAATTCATGGTTACAGTTTGCGCGTCGATGTCCCTGCCACCCTGTATGTTAATCCCGGTTATAAACTATCTGTGTGCCAAATTTCATCCAAATCCGTTCCGTAGTTTTGGTGTGAAAGAGTAACCAATATCCATCCATACATCCATACTAACTTTCGCGTTTATAATATTAGTAGGATTTTATTTCAAAAATATCTGTTTTAACGCTTGTCACGAAAACCCATCTTGTTTATGTCATCATTCTGTTTTTCGCTGACACATAAACGTGTAACCGTTGACACAGATTGTCTGTTATGTCCCTAATTAGTGAAAGCTCATTATATCGAAAATGCTTGAACATGACCATATCATCTCATTACCGGTGATGGTTTTCGAGATGATTTTCCTTATTATCTTTCCTTAACAACTACTGGGAACAGACTCGGTATAACTAATAAATACGTAGCAATTAACAATATCTTATTACCAAGAGTACTTGGTTGTTAATTATTATTTATAGAGCAAAGTATTTTTAATAGCTGACTAAGGGCTGATTGTTTAATAGTTAGAAAGCTTTTGACTAAATAATAAATATGACAGTTTGACATGTTTTTTTATACAAAAGCTGTCAAACGGCAATATTTACTCTTCAGTTAAGAACCGAAAATTCAATTTTTTTTTTAATTTTCTTAACTTTTGCAGGTTCAGATTAAAACATTACATCAACATTAATTACTGTAGCCAATTATATTAGTAGAATTTAACTAACCTAGCCTTTTCCCAACTATGTTTGGGTCGGCTTCCAGTCTAACTGGATGCAGCTGAATACTAATATATTACAGAAGCGACTGCCTATCTGACCTCCACAACCCAGTTACTGAGTAATACGATACCCATTGGTAACTGGATGTCAGATTTTCGGACTTCTGACTCCCCATAACGACTGTCAAAGATCCACAAATGACAGCCGGGACCAACGGCGTAACGTACTTTCTGAGGCACGGAGGGGTCACCCATCCACGGATGACCATATTTACATACCAAGACCCCTCCGTGCCTCGGTTTGATGACTAATGTACCAAAATAAAGCTGCTGGATAATACCTACAATCATAGTAGGTACTTACTTACTACACAAAACTAACAAATCCCAAAATGATTATAATATAAACTAAACTACCAAACTTCTCAACATCGATATGTAAAATCACGTCGCAGCAACATACAAGCAACTCTATCGAACATTTTAGTCGATAGTTCATTCGTGCATGCAAAAACATCGATGTCGAATTTCGTGCCAAACTTAGTCGAACTGTGAACTTTCCTTATTGTACCACTTGGGGACTTGCTGCCGTGCAAAATAACGTATGCAGGACTATAGATATGAGTTCTTATTTGAGTGGCTTTCGAAAGACCTACGAAGCAGATAGTTGAATTAATACTAAAGCGCAGTACTTTAATAGTTTTTGCAATGAAATTCCTTATCACACACACTTGGCGAATGAGACTTAGACCGAATCAAGTGTAACGCTTTGACCATTACGACTCTTTTCGCGTTTATTTTTATTTAGGAAACTAAATCACATAACATTGTCAGCCAATAATATTCCCACTGCTGGGACACAGGCATCCTCTCTCCTAGAGGGAGCAGACTACCACGCGGGCCCAGTGCGGGACGGTATATGTCACATGTCGTTGAATTTTTGGTTCTAGGACATGCCGGTTACCTCGCGATGTTTTTCTTCACCGTTTTGAGAGCAGTGGTGATGAAATAAATTACACAAAGTAATCGATCAAATCGAACCCAGTTACAACCAAGTCCCTTATCACATCTCTGGGCACTTGACGCATAAGAGGAAACGCACACTTACCAAATAAGATGTAACTTTTTAACCGAAACTACACTTTTACTATAGTACCTATGTGTGTTGCTTTTTTATTTAGTTTCTCTCAAACGTTGTTCATTTATTTCATTGTGTCTGTAAAATAAGTTTATTTGACCCAGGTTAAGTAAGGCACATAAAATGCACACAAAAAAACAGAAAAAAATGCAACTTAAAACCGTATTTTTTACCGTTTATTTACAAGATAACACCAACATAATATCCAAAATTAACTAAAACTATTTACAAACTAAAATATAGCGTCGAAAAATTCACCCACATCGCTGTCGACTGGTAATGTACCCAAGACACTGGCGGCATTGCCACGTTGTATGGCAATGCTTATCCTCTGGCCAAAGTAAAAGCCAGCCCTTGGGTCATGGGAAGTGTCAACCAGTTTTTTCGAAATTTCCTTAAAAAGACCATGCGCACTCGGACCCCACGGCCCCTGTCTGTTATTTACTACATTAGCTTCTGCCTGCGACTTCGTTCGCGTGAAATTTCTTGATCCCCCGACCCCCCCGACCCCCTTCGCCCCTTCGCCTGCCTGCGTTGTTGCTTCATTTTCGCTTAGGGTTCTTTCTTACTTTTTTATCCACTCCTAAGGCTCCTAGCTTAATGTTAAATCGCGAATAGGGCAATTAAATTCCCGATTATTTTTTAATCCGGCCGTTTTTCTAGAGATAAGCGCGTTTAAACAAATAAACTCTTCAGCTTTATTCAGCGAAAGGAGCTTCATCCCAGCTGGCTATCCCACAACACCTCTCAACTTTTTTTCTTGAATATTGATTAATCTTTCTTAACTTTTATATTTAGTTTTGTGAAACACACCTGCGTATCTAAGTTCTTAACGTGAACTTTTCTTCTTGTGTTCCGAAAATAAAAGCGATTGTCGCACGACATTAGGTAACATTAAAATAAAAGCGATTGTCGCACGACATTAGGTAACATTAAAATAAAAGCGATTGTCGCACGACATTAGGTAATATTACTCGTATACTTTTTTCTTCAATATTGATTATTCTTTTACATACCTGTTATAATTTGTTTTGTCAAAAACACCTACATGTCCAAGCTATTCCTGTTTGTGTTCCGAAAATATAAGCGATTGTCGTACGACATTAGGTAACATTAAAATATAAGCGATTGTCGTACGACATTAGGTAACATTAAAATATAAGCGATTGTCGTACGACATTAGGTAACATTAAAATATAAGCGATTGTCGTACGACATTAGGTAACATTAAAATATAAGCGATTGTCGTACGACATTAGGTAACATTAAAATATAAGCGATTGTCGTACGACATTAGGTAACATTAAAATATAAGCGATTGTCGTACGACATTAGGTAACATTAAAATATAAGCGATTGTCGTACGACATTAGGTAACATTAAAATATAAGCGATTGTCGTACGACATTAGGTAACATTAAAATATAAGCGATTGTCGTACGACATTAGGTAACATTAAAATCGTGTTGATACTTTACGACTTAGTAGCGTTAAAGTGTGGCGGCCAGTTTTGGGTGCCTTAAGTCAACCTTTATAATACCTTCCAATACAGAACTTACTGTAGGTGTAGAGGCAATTAAAGGATTAAAAGCAGTTGTTTTTGCAGCTGCTTTTTGCTTCTCACCGGCCTAAATTAAGTCCGCCATTACCACAGTGTTTTTGTTATGTCAGACATCAAGACTTTTAGTTCAAAAGCCTTCATGTGATGAATGATTATTGAATGACAAAAACGAATACTTCATACATTCAGTAGTATCTGTGGCGACATCTATAACCACATGCGAACTACTCATCACACTGACGTCACGCAAAATTCTGCATCGCGCAAGCAAAGTTTACCATGCGACTAGCGCATGCAACGTCCCAATATTAACTATCGGGCAGTGGCCCACCAGACAAAACTTTTCTATGGACGTTGAAGAACATACCTTTAATACTTAAGTTTCCTCCTACACAAAAATACCCTAAAAACATAGTCTAACACAGCAACATTTATGACCATTATTCTTCCTACAGGAGTTAAGCGAAAGTGCGAAGTAGTGTACCACTTCGCACTTTCGCTGTGTAAATACCCGAAGCACTTCTCAACTTGTTCCCACCACTACAATAACGTCAGCAGGTCCTGACAACACTGTTTTCAGAGGCACAAAACAGTTCATTCAGCCATGCAAAACATTGATACCGAATTTCGTGCGTCAACATGGCCGAACTTAGGCTACTAACTTTAGCTCACACAAGTTTAGAGTTGGCCGTGTTACTTGAAATAATTAATTGGAAAACTGTTACGTACGGTGCTGTAGTGAATTGTTAATTTGAATGCTTTAAATGATTCTCGTGCAAACTCGTGGATCCAGCTTCGTAAGTTTTTTTTTTTTTTTCATATTTATTACTGGGATTTTACAGGAAAGTAAACAAGTAATCCTACTTCTATTATAAATGTGAAAGCATGTATGGATGGATGGATGTTTGTTACTCTTAAACACAAAAACTACTGAACAGATTTAGATGAAATTTGGCACACAGATGGTTTATAACCAGGATTAACATATAAAATACTTTTTATCCCAATATTCAAACGGGATCGAAAGATATGCGGTTGAAACCGTGGGGTGCAGCTAGTTGTAAATATAACAGCCATTCTGGCTTTAGGGAAATCCAAATTTCCCAAAAATAAAACAAACTAAAAGTAAAATCAACTTTTGTTGAGAAAGAACTCTGTTTAGTTGGTAGGTACTTTTATTAATCGTTTAGGACGCCTAAATGATTTATTAAAAGTACCTACCAACTAAACAGAGTTATTCAATTATTTGTTTTTCGCTCTTGGGCATATTGTTATAATTTAGACCGACATAGCTCAGAATTACTGAACTTAATTTTCTCAAGATATGTATAAAAAAAAAAATTGTATATGAAAGAGGTACCTAATTTAAGTAACACTTTGGCATGATTATTATTATTTTGTCAAGGAGATGCTTAAATATGAACTCACAGTAACTAGAGTAACGTTATTCCTTCTATCATTTTAATTTTAGGTACACTCCCACTTTCTAAAATAAACGTTTTTAGAACCTAGATCGTCTGAGCTAAGATTAAACGCAATTTCTTTTATGTCTATTATGTAGTCATTTTATATAATATCTAGCAGCCGACTAGCTTAAATAGCCTTTCAGTTATCTGTCCAGCCTTTCTTCTGTACACGGGTTTTCAAGACCAAATTTGGTTTTGCAAGTCATCAGAGAGCTCACGAAAGGAATGAAATATAGTCTGGGCCGCCAGATACGGTTAAGAGGACTATATTATATAACCTTTGGAAGTAGCGCTCGCTTAGCTTGCGCACTGTTAGTCACAGTTCTAACCTTTTTTTTTTTGTCGCTGAGAATTGCATTACGCATCCCCGCTCGGAACGAGACGGGGTATGTGGGACTCCTGTCGGAATGACACCGACAGTATACCCACTAAAACTCAGCGGTGCACCCACATCGCCGTGATGGGAGGGCCATGGGAAACCGGCTAAGCCTTTACGTCCACAACCCTCCCGGCGCACGCCCGCCTAGCTGGCGGGCCCCGCATGTCCCCCACGCTGTCTCCCATACGACATCGCGGCTCGCCTGAGTTGCGATGTCGCCCAAGCGGCACCGCAACCTAACCGCTGGCCGCTACGTCGTCGGTTTAGTGGCAAAGCCCTGACGAGCAGCCCCTCCTCGGGTTCCTCTTGGCTTCATCGTGGTTCTCCAAGCCACGGCTACCGAGCCCCCCCGCTTCGACAATAACCTAACCTAACCCATTTGGTCAGAGTGCCCCCGTCTTAGTTACTGCGACCGATTCGGCTCGCGCATTGTTGGTTACAGTTCCAACCTAACCTATAATGAATATCATTCGGGTCGCTAGTTGAACGTAGCCTTTTAATAAAAAGACTAGGATGTTAACTGAAAGGCTCATTAAACTAGTTGGCTGCGACATATCCCTACATACTCGTATATCCTGACCAAGATTACGAGTATGTCTGGACATATTTATTAGAGACTGACCTCTGAGTTTGTTACGGTTTTTCTTTTCAGAGTAGTTGGATAAGAAACAACGAACCTATTCAGTTTTAAAATATACTTTATCTTTAACGTGTGAAAGTGTTTTTGGGCCCAAAATACAAAAAATAAAAACATTCATCAAGTATCATCATTGCTCCCGTTTTTAACCGACGAAAAAAAACGGAGGATGTTCTCAAGTCGACGCGTATATATATAACTTTTTACAGAGTAGTCCGGTTTTGATAATTCTTTTTTTATTGGAAAGGATATACCCCAAAGTTGGTCCCATATAAATTTAGAAACAAAAAATCCAACCCTAAAGGTGGAAAAATAGGGGTGATTTATTGTTCACTCACAGATTTGAATGCTGAGTTGTGTATTATTACATTTATTACTCTACTCAGTGCCACATATGCCTGCCCTTTGGCAAACAATTAGTAGATTATAGCCACAAAAATTATAAAATAAAAACTTTTTGACAAAAAAATTAAACTGCCGAAAAAATTGAAAAGCAAAAAATAATAAACCTTTTTTATTTAACCTTAATAACTAAGTTCTTAAACTAATGTAAGTATACCTAAATAATTATGAGTCGGCGCCGTTTAAATTTAAGGCAATTTAGTGATCTTTGTTTATTGATTGTTTGGCGCCGACTCATAATTATTTAGGTATACTTACATTAGTTTAAGAACTTAGTTATTAAGGTTAAATAAAAAAGGTTTATTATTTTTTGCTTTTTAGTTTTTTCGGCGGTTTAATTTTTTTGTTACAATGTTTTTTTCTCAGCTTTGTACTCGTATAAACAGAAAAAAACTAAAGATCTACACAAACAGTAGTACCTACCTTCAATTCCGCAACAAACAAATCGCGTGACGAGCCCCCGTCCACCACAGAACACATTTGGTGTCTTAGAACAAATTTTATCTCTTCACTAAAGCGTTATCTTGGTAATTACTGGCCTAAATGCTTAGGATTAATGGAGTGAAGACAGATTGTAAACCAAGATATGCTAGAAGGAAATGCCAAGGAGAATGTGAAGATAGTGTGAAAGGGTCACCTTGTGATTATACCTACTTTTATAGTACCTAATGAATACCTTCGTGCTCAGATAATAACTCTAATGACTCGCGTACACCTAATCGTCATCGGCTGAACTACGCTCATACGTAATCGTCCGAAATCGGTCCATCGAACAAAACATGATTATGTTAAATACGAGTAAAGTACTCAACAAACGCCTAGTTATCGGAAGTCATCGGACGATGTCGGTTGAAGTAGTGTATAGAGTTTGGCCGACGACATACGAGCATAGTTTAGCCGATGACGGATTCGGTGTATGCCTCACATTAGGGAAAGCCGTGCTAGTAAGTCATTTTTAGTTCAGGTCCTGATTTTTTATAGACGTTGCTAGTACATATAGGCCAACCGCTTAACTGAGACGTTGCCTGAGTTGGCTGCGCGGTGCGGGAGGGGTGTGGTAACGTGATGCGAGAGCTCAGTGATTTGTCAACTTATGACAACTATCACCCCTCCCGCACCGCGCAGCTACCTCAGGCCACGTCTCAGTTAAGCGGTCGGACTACAGATAATCTAAAGTGTTTATTCTAGTCATACATTGAGACAGGGAAAATAATTAACATCACCATTCAAATAATGTCATGTTGAGAATTTAATTGTAAACAGTTCCGACCCTTTTGGTGTAGTATCAGTAAATAAATGTATGAGATTATTGTAAGCATCGCTGAAAATTCCAAACCTCATAAATTATCTTTCAACCCACACTGATTGAAACTATTCCCATTCTAACCAAGGTTTAAGTAATACATAAACATATACCATAACTATTGCTATCGCTTCAAGCTTTGCAAGCGAATAGGGGAAAGCGAAAACCATACATATTTATGAGCTGAAGATATGAAAACTTTGAGAATACGATGAGAATTGATAATTTTCTCTGACTCTTCATATCTATCCTTGCGTGGATAATGGTGTAAATTATACATCATGCCGTTGTTATCCGAAGGGTTTGGCGGAATGTCAGTATAAATTAATTTGAGATGAGCTCAATTTCTTATTGTGAATTCAATTAAAATTGGTGCGACTCGCAATTGAGACTATTATTTCATGCTTGGTAGCTACATTTCAATGAGTAGACTAATAAAACGTGGTATAATCATCCCTATAATAATATTTCAAAAATACAATGTCTTTTATGTTCAAAGTCAGGTATTTAAAACGCACTTTTGAATGTCAAAAGGGCCTTACAGCAAACTTTAAAAAAAAGGAGGAAGATATGCATTTTTTTTTAATATTACCTTTATTTTAGTTAATGAGTGTCACTATTGTTCGAAGGCCGAAAGTCTGATAACTAGACTTACCAAGGGATATAGTATTACCCAGTAAACTGGGTTGTGGAGGTCAGAAAAGCAGTCGCTTTTCTGACCTCCACAACCCCATAACAACCTCCATATCCAGTATTACTCAGGTACTCAGCTGCATCCGGTTAGACTCGAAGTCAACCCCAACATAGTTGGAAACAGGCTAAGCAGATGATGATGGAGCTAATGAGTGACTTAAAATCATCATACAATATTAATAATCATCAATTTTCTTTGTCGTTTAAATTATTTTTTTAGTTCAGTATGATGTATTTTACGAGTACCTGGGGTACTCGTAAAAAACATCTGTTATATTGTTCAGACATACTTTCATGTCCCTTGTCGTTCTCTTTCGTCTTACAAAGGTACATAAAACTCATCTATTCCGTGATAATCACCAGCAAAACGGGAGAAAAGCACTCAACACCACTCGCGATACTAAAGCAAACGTTTGACGCTTCATAACGTTACACAGAATGTAACAGAGAGCAATTTACTTTATTAATGACTTATCGTAAAAGTTTACGTGTATAAAAACAAAATGGCGGGTGCGGACTGTGTCGAATATTTGTGGTTTTTATTGCAGGGCTATATTTTTTTGCCAAATGATAGGTCTGCAGGCGGCTCGGCTTATAATGACAAATCAATTATTACATTTTATTACTAAAATTAGTTTTGAAATTAAACAAACCAGCCGATCTATTCTGTAAGAATCTCACCGTGAAAAATTGGGTGAAGTGAGCTGTCAATAGTGTCAATCCCTAGCATCAGGTGGAATGACGGCTCTCTTCACCTAAGTTTTCACGGTTAGATTTTTACAGAATAGAATGACAGCTTCGAATTAGAATTGGTCAAGCCAAAATAACCAATTGTCTATGATAAGGACCAAGTTTCTGGGCTGAAGCATTGTGTACCTGGGTGAGATTTTATTTTCTTTCTTTTCTTTTCTTTTATCTTCTTTTCTTTTCTCTTCTTTCTTTTCTTTCTTTTTCTTTCTTTATTTTCTTTCTTTCATAAATAATATTGTTTCTTTCATAAATAAACGAATATGAAAATGTTGTGACTTTTCTTAGAAGGTAACTGATAGCAATCATTCCGTGTTAATGCTCACGTGGTTCCGAAATATCTACCAAAACTATTCATTTTAATATGAGAGCTTGTAGCTCTAACGCTCCCTGGGTATAGTTACACAAAGGATCCATATATCAATATCCGATGGGTGGAACAATAAGTCAAGGCTTGACATGTAGGTAAATATCTGGGAATGAATAGATTGGAGCATATCTATGGCTTCATTGTTCATGTTCAGGTATCCTTTCTACGTGAGTTTACCTGGGTATTTGTATAAGATTACAATATCAGAGGATGAGTCGGAGGCTTGTGGCTAAGTAATAACAGCCCCACGGTTCGATCGATCAGGTTAAGCTGTGCTTGCTGCGGTTGATCCGTAAATAGGTGACCATCTTTACATAGCAAGACCCCTCCATGGCTCGGAAAGCACGTTAAGCCGTTGATTCCGGCTGTTATTCGTGGATCTTCGACAGCCCGAAAGTCTTATGACCCAGTAACTGGATTGGCGAGGTCAGATGCCTATCTGACCTCCACAAGTGCCTACTCGCTCCATGTAAAGTACTGGTACCAAGCTGCAATAGGTTAGACTGGAAGCTGACCCCAACATAGTTGAGAAAAGGCTGACGATTATGATGATCAGGAGAGCGGAGACATATCCAACAAATAGGTAAATGTAGGATGAAGATGATAACACATTGTCGTGTTTAATAACTTTAGTTTTATAGTAAAGTTGACCGCACATCAGTGGTAAGATTTTAGTCTTGGAGCGGGTCCAGCTTATACAGGTTTTTCACCACTGAAGTGCGACCTAATTGTACCTTCTTTAATTTTACGCCCGCTGTTGCTGAAAACTAGCGCCGGGGCTCTGACTCGCATATGGTCTTAGCGTTATGCTGAGCGATGACCGTTTTACGAGAATGTGACGCATATTTTACACCAACTAGTTATTTTTTTTGGGTTTGTGTTCTTTGTCTGCGTCATGTTTACCGCAAATAAATGTATTATTATTTTTAAAGAAAAGTGATTATATTAAATTGAAAGTAAGACTCGTCCATCAAAGATACATTCCAATTAAAAAAGTCGCAAAAACATTGATTTCGTAACGCAGCTTAAATCGTTAATTTTTGTGTTACTTTTACGACCGTATTTTATGTTCCTGTGACCCTAAAACTCGCCTTCGATGTTTATGAGGCGAACCCCCAAATTAATGTTAGACGATATTGTTTCTGTAATCAACGGTTTTTCTATTGCAACATTAATTAAAACTTTCGCTGCGAAATACTTAATTACTTTCTTTGGAATTTTATTGCTTAGCACTTGGGGTTGTACGACGTTGTTCGCGTTGTTGTGCAGGTATTTACGGGAGGCAGAATTTCACAGGATTATGTACCGCAATTTAGATGTAACAACTGCTAATACGTAAGGTGGGATGCCCTCAGGGTAGGAGCGACGATCTTCGCAAGATGGCTGCTTGCAGCTGAATGACAGTTGCCGAAATCGAGTTGAATGGTGTGCAGTAGGAGAGGCCTATGTCTAGCAGTGGACTGCTATAGGCAGCTGATGATGATGATGAACTGCTAATAATGCACCCTAATCTTTGTTTAATCTTGCAATTCAGCCCTCTAAGCTGTATACAACATGTCGAGGTATTTGTTACCTTAATCAAGTAAATAAATAAATTCGCCTATAATGTTCCCACTACTGGGACACAGGCCTCCTCTTTGCAAGAGTAAGTGGGCTATAATCTACTACGTGGGCCAAGGAGTTACCTTATTTATTTTTCTTGTGAAGAAAAATTAAATTAGATAGATAGCAGATGATTTTTCATCTTCAAGTGACCTCTGCGCTGCCACTGATAACGCCGTAGAAGGGGCGAAAGTTTGGGCCAACATTTGAATAACGGTCGTATCAGCGACGCGAAGATGAAGGAGATCTTTAAGTAGGTAATGCCCGACAATGAATATTATCATTCATAAGATCCTAAATGAGGTCTTTTTAAAGTTTATAGCTAGTGAAAGGCCTTGTCTTTGACTTTCTCTGTTTAGTTTATCTAACTTCACTCTTTTCTTTGCTTTAAAAAAATCAAAGACATGTGACACCTACCAACCAACTCACACTTGGCCCACGTGAACGATTACACAGAGAGGTCTCACAGAGAGGATGCTGTGCTTTAGGCACCGAACAATGCTTTGTTTTCCGCTTTCATACGCAACAGTACGCAAAGGCTATTGGCAAGTAACGTATTTTGCGGATCAGGACTTGTCAATGTCTGTTGCAGAATATTCACGATTGTGAATTTCCATTCAGCTACATAGTTTGAGGCGGGTGAAGTCTTGATAGGAATTAACGCCATTCGACTTACGTATAGCCTCTGGTTACGAATTGTTTGGTGCCTATGTTTTGGTACGTAGTATTATAAAAGGCAGGTAAAACCATTTGTTTGTAAGTTTTACTTGTGTTGTCAGGGTGGCCCGTTTCATATCTGTTCTGCATCTTACGCCCCAAGTTGCGAGTTCAAACTGCAGCGAGTACCAATGTGACTTTTTCAAAGTTATACGTACTTTCCAAGTTGCTTATTATTAGACATCACTGACTGACGGTGAAGGGGTTTCCATTCACCGTCAGTCACTGATGTCGTGAGGAAACCCTGGACTTCGGTCTGAAATCACCAACCCGCACTGAGCCATCGTGGTGATTAAGCTCATTCCATCTCTGTATGAGAAGTGCTCTTAGCCCAATAGCTGGGACATTAGAAGCATACAAAAGGCCTTAGAATTTGTTCGTATAATAAATAATCACATTTATTAATCATAAAGTAACAGTACAATTATTTAGACAGATTCAGGGAGCCACAAAAGCGTCATCATAGTCAACCTATAACATTCCCACTGCTGGGACACAGGCCTCCTCTCTGTGAGAGAGAGTGGGCTTTAATCTACCACGCGGGCCCAGTGCTGTTTGGATGTAGATGTCTTGGTGAATTTTTGGTTCGAGGACATGCCGGTTCCCTCACGATTTTTTTTGACGATGATGTTTTCCTTTACTGTTTTGAGAGCGGTAGTGATGAAATAATTTACACAAAGTAAAGCGCTTGTCTAATTTCTAACCTACGACCAACTAAGCGTCGTTGATTGTAAACTGTGGCTCAGGAGTGCGAATTTTTACAAAATGGTGATGATGGTTACCTTCCAGTTTAAGAATAACAAAAAAGTTTTGAGAAAGGAACAAGAAAAGGATTATGTTTTACTACCTGAACTTCACAGAGTACCTTTAATTTCACAGAGTCCCATAATCAACCATGTATAATGGCCAATGGGACACCGAACCAAGGGCCCAATATACTTCATGAATTATTTCATGACTTGGACATCCATTTAATATTTTCAATCACGAAATTATATTGATTTGACGTTGAAATTTTCAGCTTAGAATTCGGGCGGGTAAGTTAGTTAATAATTAATTAAATACAAAGTTAATTAAGGACTTTAACATGAAATGCTAACTTGTTAATGCTTTTCGATGTCAGCATTTTGTAGGCCTTCGGCAATATGAAATCTTTGAGAAACTAGAAGTCGCCCACGTAAATTTCTTTTCTCTGAAGCCTGCCAGTAAGATGAAATTAAAAATAATGAGGGATTTAAGATTTAATAACATCATAATCGTTCCTCTTAACTTCTCATAATAATTCATTTATGATCGATACATAGGTACCTATTATAATATAAATTTTTCTTTTCATCTCTAAAGCTGCGCTTACACAAGGAATTTTTACCTGCAATTGTTGCCTATAAATATTATAAATATTTATTTAGAATCAGCAGAAGTCTGTTTCGAGGTTAGTTTAATTAGTCGGTTTTGCCAGAACGTCTTATTGACCAGACTTACCAAGAATTGCAAGCGTATCTTAAAGGAAGGCTTGAGCTTAAACTCTTCGAGTTCGACATCTTAAGAGTTCGGTAAATATTTGTAGTATTTGGGAATTCGTATGACGGAAACCTAGCATGTATAGTTGTATATCTGTCAACTGATGCCGCGGTTGGCATGGCCTACTGAACCCAACCCATTTAACATAATAATATATAGGTACATACATACATAACGTCACGCCTTTTTCCCATGGGGGTAGGCAGGAACTCCAGAACGCCACCTGCTACACAGAGTCCTTACATACTGTTCTCTTCGTTTACGGCAATACATCTGAAGAACAATTTTAGTAATTAAAAATGTTCAAAATCTAGTCGCATCTCATCTCAGCGACAGGCAATATCAAAAACTTGTCAACAATGTAGGGAAATTATAGATATTTTTGACGGATTGAGACTGACTTCAGACTGTAAGTAAACGTTCTTAAAATTACGAGAATTGCCCCTCTGGTCATAGATACATGCACGCTGGTTGCGAGTACCTACTACGCACCTGACCTTTCTAAAGAACATTACTAAACAAACACCAATACCTAAAATACAGGGTTATTTTTTAAATACCAGCCAAATTTAAGGATGTCGTACAGACCATCAAACTGAACAACTTTCTCCATGGGACAAATAGCGTAATCGCGAAAATTTTATCAACTGTCCCATAGAAAACTTCAATACCTACTCGACCTAAATGTATGGGACGGCTGAATTTTTATTCGCGATTACGATGTTGGTCCCATGGAGAAAGTGGTTCAGTTTGATGGTCTGTACCACATCCTTAAATTTGGCTGGTCTTTAAAAAATCAGCCTGTATAATAAACATTTATTTACCATCGACTCGAAAAAAAGAAGATTTGTTAACTTATGTACTCTTTACTCACTCATATTCTTGTGAATAAGTAAATAATTCTTATTCTTACTTCGTTTTCTTTGCCAAGTGTAATAACGAAAATTTCTTGTTACAGTAACCTTCTGGATCCTGGCTCTCGACCATGACTTGCGACTGGTTCGAGGGGAGCTGGCGTATGTTGCGCTTAGTGATCCTGCTGGCACGAAGGTCGCTATATGGGAACAGCTTTCTATGGATGAAGGTAAGACTATTACTATGAAAATTGCTAATGCAGTTTTTTTTTTTTTTTTTCCAATTTTTTCAATCAACATTAGCACGTAGTCCATTAATTCCTGTAACGTGCAGCTGACAGGACACACAGGATATGATTAAGGTTCCCATCGTTTGTGGAATGGCACCAAATTTACACTCCAAGGCGGAGTCTTCTATGAATCTCCGCCTGAACAGGTTTTCCTTGCTTCGGCCAACCGGAGTCGTGGATCCGGAGTCTGTTTAAAAATTGTTAACATTGTTACGAAAGTAAGATACTAGATTCACCATTGAAAACATTGACAAAATCTATCAATGCTTATTATGTTTATCATCGACTTTTATTACCTTCACAGCATGACCACATACACAGGTTACACACTACACACTAGCTTACAAACAACAGTCATACAACCACAAATAATCCAATAAAACAGGGCCAAAACAAAGTTAGTCACACATAGCCTCCTAACAAATCTGTAAGGGTGTTACGTAAATAATACGTACAGAAATGATCTGTTCCGTCCGCTAAAAGCCTTCTCTTGTAGTCACCTTAGGATTGAGAGCCCCCTGTCGTTTGACAGATTCAATTTCCTTGGACAAAATGCTTCAATGTTTAATGCTGGGTAAAGAAAGGTGTCAACTGTAGTTTGAATAGATTTAGGTATATATTTTTTTTAGTTTGTCTAATAAATATATTTATTCACAAAGACAACATTTACAATTTACAAGTTAACACCGAATTGTATATATATAATATTATATACAAGTATATAATAAAAAAATTAATAAAAAGGCAGGAGCTCATTGGGCATCAAAAAATTCGTCCGCATCGCTGTACATGGGATAAGTGCCCAAAAGGCTGGCAGCATCATCACGTTGGATGCCAATGCTGATTCTTTGGGCTAAAAATAGACCAGCCTTCTGGTCACGTGAAGAGTCAAACAAACGCTTGGCGATGTCCCAAAATATTCAATGAGCACTCGGACCCCAAGGCTCTAGTGTTTCAACCCCAAACGGTTCAAACATATAGCTCCCAATAAGGTTGTTCAAATAAATTGAATCATGCAATTGAATCAATTATAAATCATCTGACAGTTAGACACGATTAATGTTGCCATCTGTTATTATATTTAAAAAAAAAAAGCTCTAAATTATACCAATGTGAGTTTGACGACCACTTCAGTGGCTTGTAGCAAAATAGATCTTAAAATATAGCAAATAATTAGAGATCGATTCCTAGTTTAACTTTACATACTTAAAGTTAATACACTGCAAATAATAAGCCGAACTTATATTTTAGCTAAAGATCAGACAAACTCCAAGAATTCTTATCAAATCTGAAACTTAATTAAAGTCGACGTTCATTAACTTCGGTGGCCCGCAAATGAGCTAGCTAAGTTCGTGTAATTATTTCACGTAAAATAGTTCGAGCGCCGCCGTAATATAGTTAAAACCAGCATATGAAGTTATGAACAGGGCGTGATGATTAAATGTTCTTTGTATTAACTTTTTTAATTTAGGGAATACTTTAGTTCCTTAATTGTGCAACAGAGAAGAGCCTACTTTGCAGTTAGGAATTGTCAAAAATATGACAGAACATGAAATACTTTACTTATGTCCAAATTTTATGTTTCAAATTGACGTTATTTCAAGTTAAACAAATATCAAATTTATTTTAATGGTATTTAAGTTGATTTCAGAGTGATTAGCACTATTGAAAAAGTTATAAAAATGTTTGCAGTTGTAACGCAAACAGAACTGACTTTTTTGAATTAAAGTTATTTTTCCATAATCGCGAATGCAGATTAGGTGCTTAACCGAAAAACTGATCGCTTTTAGCGATACGTCTGATTGCTAAAAGCGAGCCCATTGTGTCACCCCTTGTAAAGTTTCTACACTTATATTTGTAATAGTTATGGTGTACACAATAAAGAACATTCTCTTCTATTCTAAATAACATAGCCAACGCCACGTGTATTGTTAATAAGGATAACATGAGATTAAAGCAAAAAAAGTCTGAGAACAAATCATTCCTATTTTACAGTAAGCTGAATACCTGAATGTAATAAAAGCAGCAAAACAAATCAATTCCCATTTTATCAAAGGCTTTAATAAAACATACAGAATTCATAGAAGCAATTCCAATACCAACAGAAAAAATCACAAATTTTCAATTAAATCGTGAACATGAGAACTTCGTTGAATTACAGAGCATAACAAAAAATGAGTACATCGTCTAAATATACAATACTCCGGGTGAAATGAAAAGGCAAAATTAATTTCTCCTCAGTCATTTGCATCTCTATCAATAACATTTTCACATGCAGTGCAATACGAATTGCACGACAATCATATTTGTGAACCAATATAACTTGGTCCTTGCAATGTGTTTATTTATCCGTATAGTTCGAACTGATGAAATCCCAGAACGAGTGCCAAAGACCAACTTCCGTTGGTGGTTCCCTAGAACAATCTCTCTCTAATTGTGAAGTAACTTTTGTTATTGTTTCTGCTTTTCGACTGGGTGGAAGTTATGAGAAACACTGCGAATGGCAACCAGTTCTCCATTTTGTTCTCGTGTCCGTATCAAAAAAGAAATAAACTATTTTGTTTCCCTTGGTCCTAAGAAAACACTTTTGTGATAAAATATCGCGTTGGTAGCAGGATACAATTAAAGGAATGTTTTTCTATGTTAAAATGTTGTGTAGATTTTAATGCCGTTTATTATACACATCTCTTTTTGTTATCAAGAGGTTTCGTGTAATACTCGATACTCGCACCGTATCTATATGTGGGCGTCCGAGCAAAAAGGGTCCAATTCTCGGCATTTAGTTTCCGAGATATAAGTTTTGTAAAGTTGGGTGAAAAAATTGCATTTCACGATTTTAATTGATTATTAATAAATGTTCAATTATCTACAATTTCATATAGTAATTTTTTTTTTCAGAATTTCAACTTCAAATGTCTGATAAAAAAAATATGTGCCCGTTTTTGAATATTTTTTCAATCTAGTCTTAACTCAATACCCCACTACTAGACCCTTTTTGCTTGAACGCCCACATAAGTGCATATATTTAATAGTATGTTTAGATACAGTTGCTTTCATTGTAATAAATTCAATAGAATTAGTGGTTTTGAATCCAAATACTACTAAGCCTCAGGACTTAAAACAAAAATAAGATTCACCCATAAAGTTTTCTTCTTGAAATTAATATACTCAGAACTAGGTCTTAGTCTAGCTAAGAGCTAGTTACGAGAATATTAATTATTCTTAATTATTATTATTAATATTACCTTTGCCCGCGGCTTCACCCTCGTGGATATCGGAAAATATCCCACGGAAACGTACTACCGTGAATCATCATAATCTTCATCATCTTCCTGCCCTTATCCCATGTTACTTGGGGTCGGCGCAACACGTTTTCTTCTTCCATTCTCCCCTGTCAACCGTCACGCTATCATTCACTCCCTTCTCTTTCATATCATTCCTCACACAATCCATCCATCTTTTCTTCGGCCTTCCTCTCCCAAACGTACTACCGTGAATAAAGTACTATAAATATTCATCGAGTTTATAAACGGCCTGTGCGCCAAATTTCATCCAAATCCATTCAGCCGTTATTCCGCCAACCCGGAACATACATCCAGATAAACGGGCAAAAGTTCCAAAAACAATATTTTCGGCAACAGACTCGTTCCCACACCTTGTAGCTTTTTTTAAACTCAACAATGTACAGTTTTGACTTGGTTACTATTTTATAATACATATGTTATAGATTTAATGGCGTTTGTAAATGTGAAGATCATAAATTAATCTTAGCCGTTGGACTAAGCAAGCGTGACTGTACACTGCTTTTCACTACTGAAAGCCTTTCCATGTCATCTCCTATGTTAACCCCTGTCAAATTTTGATAGATTAGATTTCTCAATAAACATAATTGACTTACAACTGACAGATAATATTGAGATAAATACGTGTTGGTGTTAGTTGAAGATGTCCCGGAATTAACGCTCACCACCAGATACCCCAATCAGAATATTATGTTATAATCATTGTACCTATTACTGAATTTTGATTAGTATAAACCATTGTTAATTTATGAAATATATATAGCTGTAGCGGTATCTACAACGCCACATGCGAACAACGCGTCATACTGACGTCACGCAAATCCTGCATCTCGCAAGCAGAGATTACCGCGCAATTAGCATAGATACAATTTCCCAACATCAATCATTGGGCAATTGCCCGCCAGACACAACACCCGTCTGGTCGGAGGATCCTCCCTTTTCTATAGAGTATGAGTGAACTTTACACCCTGTTCCTCATACCTCTATATAGCTATATACTAATTAAAAGAGAAAATCGTGGTCACATTACAAATCTACGCACGCACACTGTCGCTCACGTATAAGGTTCTAGCGTATTAGGTCGACCATTGCATGTTTTGACTATACAGCGGAAATGTGACTGTAATTAACGTAGTGTTAATTAGTTTGTGATAAAAAGCAATAAAATATTAAAAATTACAGAAACGATTCTGAACAAACTCCTTTCGAAATGTGCAAGAATTCAGTTATACATAGTGCCTTTTATTCATAAACGTTGCTTAAATTTAAGTAGGAATTAGCGACTTAAACAGTCTTGACAACTTGCATTTTTGACATTTAAACGTCACTTAACTTTAATCATCGTTCATAAATAAACCTCAGTTTAATCAGAATAATGAAGAATATAAAATCTAGGTATACCAATTGAAGCTACATACTTGTAATCAATTAAAATCTCTGTCTGTCTACTTTTAACTTCATACTTTTTTATTAAGTTGTTAAATGTACTAACCAATGTTAACAGAAATCTCATGTACATAATATTTTAAACAAATGATGTGTAACATTCTCAAATC
The DNA here is from genome assembly GCA_947507525.1 of Apamea epomidion. Taxonomy (NCBI): domain Eukaryota; kingdom Metazoa; phylum Arthropoda; class Insecta; order Lepidoptera; family Noctuidae; genus Apamea; species Apamea epomidion. The sequence goes on along the minus strand of OX382238.1, from coordinate 5,077,760 downwards.
TCATATATTATTTAAATAAATAAGTATGTTGAAGCCAACGAAAACACATGTAAGCCAGGCTCAGGGAACATGAATTTTATTTAATTACTGAATTCCCAAACAGAGAGTACTACTATCCTTTGCCAATTTGTCTATCCAAAAAAAGTAAGTGATGTCACCCTTCTTTAACGTATACGGGTAATATTTTTACAACGATTTAAAACGTCGATGCTCTCAAAGCAAACGATTTATCATAAGGACATGGGGGTTCTTCGAATGACATGGAAATTCTTTTACCAAGAAAAGGGATCAAGTTTAGCTTTACCTGAATCGCATTCACTTTTCCATCGCTACTTTAATGCGACAACACAAAGGTTTCTGCAAGCGTAAGGGAGGTATTTAAGAGAGTGACAAATCACTTTTAAAGGACGCGTCTCAAGATTGCATTAATAAATTATAAACTTTTAGTGGGGGAGTTGTTTTGAAGCCTCGTAGCTTACATGAGAGTAATATCAATTCAAATTATAAATGTTGGTATAGAAACTCTGTATTCTAACGAGACACAAAGGTCTGTAAAGGTCTATCTGTCATCCATCACCTTTTATTTTTGCCAGTAAATTTTTTGTATTTGTATTTCAAAAAACAGTCAAATGTTTTAAAAAATATTAATTGTGTTCTTTACAGTTTGAGATAATTTACTCGTTTTAAATTAAATCTACCTAATAATGCTATGGTAGCACAAATCACTAAACAAAAATATTATATTATATAAGTTAGCAGAAGCAGAAAGCTAATTCTTACCTAATTAATGATTCGCAGAACATTTTTTTCCTTTAGATCAATCTAAAAAACATTACATAACTTTGAACCCAAAAACCTAGTATACAGCAATGTCAAGAGAAGTTAAGGCATAACCTTGTCATGGCGTGAGCCGGGTCCCACTCGAGACATAGTTTGATTAATTACATTCGGACCCTCTTAAAAGTCACATGTCATAACTGATAACAAAAAGTTTTGGTAGTGGACACACGAATAGTTTAGAGGACATTGCTGTTTTTGTTTGCTGTCTCGGTATTTCGCTCTATTTATTACAATATCTTATTGTTATTTAGTCACTCGAGTACATTCGTGCACAAATATTTAATCGAAATATAATTTGACTGGATCTTCGTTTTGATTATTATCTGGGTGGAAACAAGGAGACTGAAGTGCGAAAAGACTCGAGGGAAATGTTGTAATAATTAGCCTATAATATTCCCACTGCTGGAACACCGGCCTTCTCTCTGTAAGAGGGAGTGGGCCATAATCCACCACGCGGACCCAGTGCGGGTTGGCGGATGTCACATGTTCGAATTTTTGGTTTTAGGACATGCCGGTTTCCGTCACCGTTTTTGACAGCAGTGGTGATGAAATAAATCAATGAAAAATTAAAAGAAAAAAAAAACTTTTTAGAAACAAGCTTTTATTACTTATTAATAAAAATGACTAAACAGTTAAAAATAAAAGCGTGTTACATTGTGTTCTAAATGTTCTTTAATGTTCCATAAAAATGTAACACACTTTTATTTATTTCTTATCAGGTTTAAATGATTTTTAACTTTTTAGTATTTTTGATACGAGATTGACTACGGCGTAGTTCGTAGCATGTAGCAGAGTTTTTCCGTTATATGCGTTTACTGAACTTAAGCTACCAGTTCGCCTTTAGTCCCTGGTTACCATCTAGCACCAAAGTACTTGTCAAGACGAATCAAACGAGCCCAAAATCGATGGGCATATGTCGTTTAATTAACGAGTTCCTATAGCCATCTTCCAGCTCCACCATTAGACCCTGGTTACCATCTAGCACCAAAGTTCTCATCAAGACGGATCAAACGAGTCCAAACTCGATGGGGTTGTGTCGTTTAACTACCGAGTTCCTATGGCCACCTTCCAGTTCCATCATCAGATCAGCTCCATGTCATAATAATTTCACATTGTCATCCAATTTACACATGAATGCAAAATTTCAGCTCAATCGATTGAAGATATCTGCTTCAAAATTGAGTTGCAAGAGTCCACCCGAACATAATAAAAACTTGTAAAAATACACACGGTCTACAAACTCGTAAGCCGAGGTCGTTATCAGTAGGTCACCACTGCTCTCCAAATGTTGTAATAATTATTTCAATTCCTGAACTTTAGAAGAAGTGACTTCTTGTCAGACAAATTCGTTAAGTTGATTATAAGAATTTCACATAATCTACGTTCGCTATTTATTTGCCAAAAATGTAAATAAATATGAGTTTATGCAAAAACAACGTTAATGCCTACCCAATAAAGTTCAGTTTACGCTACAACTTCAAACATTTTTATAACTTTTGTAATAGTGCTAATCACACCGAAATGAACTTAATTACCATTAAAGTTTATATTTGTTTAACTTGAAATAACTTCACTTGAAAACATAAATTTGAATATGCCTTAGAGCCTCCTCAAGTTCATGATCATTCTCTGTTTCTTTCATCAACGAAATTTCTGCGTGTTTTGTTTACCTAATGGATTTTGTTATTTTTATCTTGCTGAGTACTCCGCGATTGAATGTCAGTCATGTTGACTGATGTTGTATGTAGGCTTGTTGAGTCAATATTGTTGGGTTCACTATACAGAAAGTATGTTCTACGTGCTCGGAATATTTATTAAGGGTTGGGCTCCCTATTTTTAAAGTCATGTTCATGCATGCTCGAACGCTGCATGCAAATCTATGAGTTTATTTCTGTTTACTCCCCTTTTAATTTTACAAACATAGTTCATAGTTACAAACTGCCATTATTAACTAATCATTTGTTTTTTACCTTTATTACCCAATAGCTTCTACCTGCAAGTTTGTCCGCTTGAATTTTCTTATTTTAACATAAACTACAACACGGCATTACTGTAGCGTCCCAGTAGTAAAAGAATTTTCGGAATCTGATCAGGTGGTCCGAAGATTTCCCCCTACATACAAACACAAAATTGACCTCTTTAAAATGATAAATTAGTATCCATAGATTTCTTTTAAAGAAATACTAGTACTTTAGTTACTCAAAACTACCATTTTTGTTCACAGGAGTGCGCAAACTGAGTGCAATATTAGCAACTGGAGCTAGATCTGGGACCTGGCGTATCGAAGCTCGTTGTGGTGGAGGCATTGCTCGCGTGGACATCACTGTTGGGAACGGAGTGGGCAACACGGCTGCAGCTGCTCCAGCCGCTGAGCAGCATTATGTGGAACTGAGGTTCGCTGACAGCATGAGAAGACGGTACAAGCCTGGATTGCCGTTCGTCGGACGGGTGAGTTTGAAAATCATTTTTAGTTGCATTTTATATACAAGGTGTAACACTATAAAAGACCTTTCACGAAGCCATCTAGGTATTCTGTATAAAACTAAATTCTGGGAAACAACTTTTATTTTGAGTGTGGAAATTAACTATAGCGTATATTATGATACGTAACGCACACAAAATATTGTGTTTTCCATAAGCACTTATTTTATTTATGGGTGTACAGTACAGGAATCGTGAGAGTATTTAAAGTAAAGTTCATTTAAAACTTGTGTTCGTAAAAAAAACATGAAAAAAGTTTAAACTTTAACCTAACCAGAAGGTTCCCAGGTACTCAATACTCAATCATTTATTGCATTCCACAATGTACATATATGCTTAGGTAGTAAGTAAACATTTTTTGTAACAATCGTGGACACTATCGGGTACAGCTAAAGAAAAATTTAAGGAAGAGGACTTATTTATATACGCAAACTAACTTGTTCTAAGTAAATGTTAAGGTAACAGGTATGGTCCAGTACACTATAACGAGTCGCCCAAGTGACTTTTGGCTTAATTAAGGGTATTTTTACACCCGTCACATATTTGAAATAGGTGAAAGGCATATTATTTTCAACCTTTTAAAGCATGAGAATATAGCCTTTCAAAGAAGGTTATGGAAAAAATCGTTCCATTCAGGTAAGCTAAGAAATTCAATATTAAGTAACTTGTTGTTGGTACAAATGTCACTCTTCTGTGTCAACTCTAGAACTGAAAACAATGAAAAGGGCGTGTTTATTTGTATTAGCACTATCAAGATGTTATTACTTCTTCTCTTCAAATATTATTTCTACAACACGGTCTCTAACGCTCTATACTAACGATAATTCATATTATTTTTCATTGCGCCATTTCGTTCAAATTGTAAAGCCTGAAATGGCTGAATTGTAGCAAATAGCTGCTCGTTAGCTCATGCCGCTGGAACTTTTGATAGCTGCCTTTACCTAAGCTTTAGACAATGGGGAGGTTGATGTTAGTATGGACATGTCAGAGACGATATTTAATCTTTACATGCAGCGCAGATACAACAAGAATAATGTCAGGATTTTGTAATATCTTGATTAAAAAGAGTGTCCTAGAAGATTTTTGCCCTTTCTTCTCCATAAAGATCTACATTTTGGAATGGGCAAGTTTCAATAACTGACCGACTTTTTGACAATTCAAAAGTGCCTGTAATGGTTCAATTGAAATAAATGCTTTCAGTTTGACTTAAGACATTATTCCCTTTAATATATGTTTTTTTTTTCATTTTATTGGAAGTGGATAACAAGTTGTTTGAGATCATAAACCTAATATTGAACTGTGCAGCTCGAATTTTAAAAAATATACAAGAATTATCACAGCACAACTAACTGCTACAAGGCGATATATATCATTTAGAAGAGAACTCAATTTAATTTCAATAACTTACAAACAATTTTTCGAATGACTTCTTTACGTCAGCAACATTCAATAACAAATAAATAATAATATTTGAACTATATAGACCAAACAGCAACCTATACCATACTTACCACCCATAACACCATCAATCAAGACCAAATATACACTACGTATGTGCATACATACGTATGTGCCCACAATCTAGCTCAGAGACTAATACCATCGCTGCATCAAAGCATTCTAAACCTTGTGTACCGAACTCACTTTGCCTCCAAAAGAGGTTTTGAACCATGATGTTGTAATTTCCTACCGATATGCTGTAGAGGTATTTACTATTTATAACTTCGTCATTCGCTTGCTTCCGGGATTCGGGGAGAATGCTTTAGTACTCATAAATCATACGTTTTCTTTGAAACTGTCCTGAAAGCTTGTACCTATATGGAATATGAATTATGAAAATCATATATTCTTTGAAACGGGGTCAATATTGTAACTTTAATAACAACAAAGAATATTAAAATACTATTGTCGCTTGGTTGAATTTGAAGACCGCCTTTTGAGACTGAGTTTGAACTACCTACATTACGACATAGGTATTTATGTGATAATAAGGGGACCAAAATATAGAAAAAAGAAAGTGTAAAAGAAAAGAGTATACTATTTTATTCCATAGACTCGACTAAAAACATAGCTCAAACAATTATCATCCCTAAGTGGCCGTCTCCACGAGCGAGAGAATCGCGGCGATATTATCGTCGTGCCACGTATTTCTATACACTCTCTTAGAACGTGTCTCCACACGGCGATATCATCGCGGCGAAAATTGGAAGACACGACGATAATATCGCCGGCGATTCTCTTGCTCGTGGAGACGGCCCCTAAAAGTTACAATAGGTCAGAACTCCGTTCAAACTGCTGCCAGGTCCAAAAGGAAAAATACTCTTCCAAGAACAATTTACTTCATCAATTTTATTGAAAAATTTAAATCAAAGAAACATTTAATTAATTCATGATTATTTTAAATAATTATAATAAAAGTCCCATCCATATTCATCTTTCGTCGTTGTCAGCGAAGGAACAATATAATAAATTACAAAGAGAGCCTAACGAACAGCTTTTATATCGACGCACGGTTTTCCTTCTGTCCGTGTGATGTGGCCTTTACGACAGCGGATTACGATAAATAATCAACTGATTGTAATGGAAAGAAAATATTAAATTCATATTATGTTCTTTCTGAGTTTATTTTGGACAATACTGACATCGGTGAAAGAAAAACATCGTTAGTTAACCTGGATTTATAGTTAATAGCGGCCCGTCCCGGCTTCGCACGGGTGGTTAAGTTTTAGTAAGGATCCCTAATCTTTTCTACCAATAAATATAGCTTATGTCACTCAGGGTAAATGTAGCTTTCCAATAGTGCAATAATTTTTTAAATCCGCACAGGAGTTTTTGAGTTTATTCATTACAAACACTTTTCCCAACTACGTTGAGGTCGGCTGCCAATCTAACCGATGCAGCTGAGTACCAATATTTTACATGGAGTGACTGCCTATCAGACCTCCACAACCCAGTTACTAGGTAATATGCAACCCCTTGGTAAGACTGGTTGTCAGACTTTCAGGCTTCTGATTACCCGTAACGACTGTCAAAGATCCATGAATGACAGCCGTGAGCAACGGCTTAACTTGCTTTCTGAAGGACGGAGGGGTCTCGGTATGTAAAGATGGTCACCCATCCACAGACCAACCGCGGCAAGCGAAGCTTAACTTGATCGATCGACCTGTGCGGTTGTTGTTATTTAGAGGTTAAGCCACCGAAAATTTAACAAAAAATAAAACACTGTTGCAGTCCTTGGCTTTCATATAATTTGCGTAATAAAATATTAATCACGTTTAATTATCTCAGTATTTCATATCTGTACCCCTGTCGGCACAGGTTTTGGAGTAAAGCCAGGTTGGCTTGGGAAACTTAATGGTTTAATTAAGACTTAAGTTGACGTCACAATATTGTTCTCATTGCGTGGCGGGGTGTACGTTTGAATTGGTGTAGAGATAATGGTATTAGTTGTGCTAGGTAATAAAGATAGCTAGGATTAGAAGGCATTATATTTTAGAACACAAAAACGGTAGAACGTATTGTTAGCTTCCACCTAACGTGAATAGTAATTAGTAGAGAACGTGAAAGGTAATTAGGGTTGGACCCCCTTATGGCAAAACCTAGAACCAGCATGTCCTAAAATTAAAATTCGAAGACATGTGACAACTACCAACTCGCACAACTACCCACTCCCTCTCACAGAGAGAAGGCCTGTGTCAACATGTGTGTGTGTGGGAACATTATAGGCTGATTATCTCCTCGGGGTGGAGCGACTGTGTCTGCAGGGTGGCTCGTAGCAGCTGGATGACAGTAACTAAGGAATTAAGGATCAAGTTAATCAGCAGCAGTACAATGGGAGAGGTCTATGTTCAGCAGTGGACAACTGTATTTAGATGATAAAGGGTGAAGGGCTTGTAATATATTCGTAACCGTTTGCGATGGATACGTGCACACATAAAACAACGCCTTCTTCCCATTGTGGTAGGCAGAAACTATAGAACACCACCTGCTACAATCCTTGCGATGAATACCTGTCCAAGAAAAGAGTTTACATTAATCTTTTCCAGAATCTTGTGATTTTAAAACTAAAATACATTCCTTTTCCACCAGGTCGAAGCAATGAGCACAGAAAAGCGGGTTCGAGTTCGCGTGAAGCTTTACGACGACAAAACCGATATTTATAGTCAAGACATCGATATGTCGACCGGCGAAGGAGGATTCATAGTCCCAACTGTCATGGCCGATGCACCGTATGTCAATTTGCAGGTTAGTGCAAAGTACTTTAACTTTATTATTGCTATACGGTTTTATGGGACAGCAAGTTTTATACGAGAGAGATTTATTTTATTTTATGTGAGTATACTGTGGTGATAAAAGCAGGATTGTTGAATATGCTGTTTTGACTGCGATTTTCCTACGTGAGATTTATATCATAAGTTAAGTGTCAAATTCACCAAACTATGTCCATAACATCTGTATCCATAATTTATTTTAGATATATTTTGTGAACGTGTATTTAATCCATGTTCAATGGCCTGCCACGCAGGATTTTGTGTTAATACCGTTTGTTTTATAGTCATACTTTTCTATAGGTACTGTTAGTTCTTCAATAAATTGTATTTATTCCGTTTATTTGAAGAAAACGTATTTACATCTATGCGCCTCTGTTACCACTGTTGTTTTTACGAAACAAAAACCTAATATTTTATTTTGAAAGCTAATTCCAAATTCGTTTCAGTTTTCGAATACAACCAAAGTTATTCTACTGCTGGCCTGAATGACGTAAGGTCGCCTTTTGATAACCTTAAGGCTACGTACGCACTGACATGTGAGAGCCTAGCGAGTCACTTTGCGAGTACCGAAGTGAAACGAACGCTCTAGTAATTTTTGCAACCGGTCACACTGCGCGTTCGGCGCCTTTACTAGTCGCCGAACGTGTTTTGATGTTAAGTCTCTAGGCTCTAGGTGCTAAGCAAACCACCTGTCAGTGCGTACGTAGCCTAACCCATATCTTAGATAGATATCCATCAGTTCGACGTAACGGTAGAAACCTATCTGATTAATTTAAATCAGTCATTGATTATATCCCGCTTATTTTTTCTGAATTAAAAGAAGCAGTTTATTTATTTATTTATTAAGGTACACCAACCACCAACAGCTTCTATGTATAGTATTATATCTTAACTTATTAAAAGAATTATTTATTTTATCTTCAATTTTCACAACTGGTAAAATACCTTGAATTTCCACGACTTGGTATAATAGCAGAAAAAATCCTCTATCGATACAAGTCGACGATAGCGTAGGTTTCCATTGACCTTTGGAAGCTGTTTTCCCCGTATATTATGAATAGATAATAATGTTCCATAGTATTGTAGGTATTAATACCTTTTGTAAAGTTCAGAGATATTATTGGCGTTGGAAATGTTTCCACCTACTGAAAAAAAAAGAAAGGAAATAGAAAGGAAGAAAGAATTGAGGAATTGTGGTAAACATGACGCTGGAAAAGAATACAATAACAAGTTGGGGGAAAATATGCGTCACATCCAGGCAGAACGACCGTCGCTCTGATAATGCTACGGCTATATGCGAGACAGAGCCCCAGCACTGGTCTTCAGGCGTTGACGTGATGACGTCAATCGGTACAGCATACAACAAGATAAAAATAACAAAATAAAATAAATACACAATACCTAGTCATCCTGCCATCTAGCAATTAATTAATTTGACAAGTCAAATCGATTGTATATAATTCAATCAAATGAAATAAGTCAATTTTGAAGTGTAAAGTCAAAGCATTTATTAGCACTTAAATTCCAAACGCGAGTATACACATATAGGCATATTATCTTTATAGATATTTGGTGTTCGTTTTTTTTTCTTCTTCATTATGCAGTGGTGGCCCAGTGGTAACGGCGTACGAGCTGTAGGTCGTGGGTTGGAACCCAGACAGGCGCTTTACTTTATATAATTTATTTCATCACCATTGCTCTCAAATTAATACGGTGAAGGAAAACGTCGTGAGGAAACCGACATGTCCTAGGACCAAAAATTCGAATGCAAGTGACATTTACCAACCCGCACTAGGCCCACGTGGTAGATTACGGCCCATTCCCTCTGACAAAGAGGAGACCTGTGTCCCAGCAGTGGGAAGGTTATAGGCTGATTATGCTATTATTATGTTTAATTAATTAGGGACATTTATAATCACAATGCGTTTGTCATTCCCATCGAACCCTAAATACACACTTCTACGGATTACTACCATGAACCTAAACAGCGTCTTCACATTATCACCATTTGGTTGAGACATAATTCTATGGAATGCGCCTAAATCAACTCGGTTCAAAGTTATAAGGCTGAAGAGTTTGTTTGTTTGACCGCGGTAATCTCTGAAACTACCAGTCGGATTTGAAAAAATCTTTTGCATTTTTGCATTTGATAGGCCAATTCTTGAGAAAGGCTATAGCATATTTAAAAACACGCAATTTCAGAAAGAACGTCATGCAACGACAAAGTGATATCGTGGGGAGGTGATGCTACGGGGTGGGTCAAATTTCACGCGGACGAAGTCGCGAATAGAAGCTAGTATTCAATATAGGGTAATCTCTATATTGAATACTAGCTTCTATTCGCGACTCGCGAAAACATAGCCTAATGGTCAGGCTATGTTTTCTGAAGTATTTAGAGGTATGAGGAACAGGGTGTAAAGTTCACTCATCCTCCATAGAAAAGGCAGGATCCTCCAACCAGACGGGTGTTGTGTCTGGCGGGCAACTGCCCAACGACTGAAGTTTTTTATTTCTTACGGGTTCCTTTATCGATACTGAACTCACCCTGAAGCTATGGCACGCAATTTCTTTAACACCCTGTATATGCTAATTGCGCGGTAAACTCTGCTTGCGAGATGGAGGATTTGCGTGATGTCAGTATGACGCGTTGTAAGCATGTGGCGTTGTAGATACCGCTACAAGTATATTACATATATAAACATTTTAAATTGACAAAATAAAGTTACACTTACCTCGTTAGGTCTGATGCCTCGATATTGAAACCTGTATTACAAACGAAACTATTTCAATTTATAATAAGCCATTTAAAATGTAAACATATTCAAATTCAAGCCTGCATCGATATTCAGTATTACAAAATTGGTCGAACTGTGCAATTTTCATCGCCATTTTGCATCTAACCATTGACTGGCGCATTCTAATTTAACTTAATCATCTCATTAGCCCTAACTAATTATATTTATTAATGAACGTTACCAGCATAGATTGAAACCGATTAATTAGAAACTACATTTGAATTTGTTACTAATTTAACTGTAATTGTAAATCTGACATACCAAAATTAGTTCTTAACATGTCTAATTGTCATTAAGCCGCCAATTATTCAATTAAACGGTAAATGACAAATCAATATTGCTCAAATTAGACTACATGCATTTTTGAATTGACAAACAGTCTGTGTGCAACCACCACTGCTCTCAAAACGGTGAAGAAAACATCGTGAGGAAACCGGCATGTCTTAGAACTAAAAATTCGAAGACATGTGACATCTACCAACCCACACTGGGCTCGCGCGGTGGGCTACGGTCCATTCCCTCTCACGGAAAGGAGGCTGGTGTCCCAGCAGTGGGAACATTATAGATTGATTATGTTGTGTGCAAAGTTAATTTTCCCGGTTTTCCGTTCCAAAGGGTGATATCTACCCTTTGGAACGGAAAACCGGGAAAATTGATCTATGAACAAGAAAATACAGGAAATTCCCTTGAATGGTTACCCTTCTTAACTAGTTATTACAGTGATTTTCTGATTAATTAATTAAGAAAATGCAAGATCTATGTAGATAGTGCTCCTGTAATAAACGAAGTCTAAGTACAATCTAATAATAATTATTATTCTGGTCGTAAGTTTCGTCGACGTGAAGCGATTTCATTCGTCCAGAATAATAAGTATCTACATTCTGTCCCTATTCTCAAGTTGAATCATATTAGTCATTTCATCCCTTAGGCTTCTTTCTGTCACGAGCAAAAGTATGTATACACTTAGCTTTATTCAAAAGCGATTTACTCTTTTATTTTTTAATGAAATTTTATGTTGTTACGAACAGCATTTTCAAACCCATAGGTTTATGCAATGTGTCGTATTTCAATGTTGCATTCGTTATTTCTTGAAAAAATCGCAATTGAAAGTGGCCAAGTGTTGACATATTGGTGCTCGTGACTGTACGTAGTGACAAGCTGCTTGCTTAGCGCCTACAGCCTAGTAACTTAACATCCTTATACAGGGTGGCAGATACATCGACGTGCAAACTGTAACCAAGGATTCAGCACATGAGTTAAGACCCCATAGCGTCGAAATTTTTCGTCGGTTATCAAAAAAAAAATTCTACTGTTTCATAGAAAAGTGCAATAGCTACGCGGTCAAAATGCATGGAACAGCAATATATTTTTTTAATACGCGTATTTGTTTTATACGCGTATTTTTAATGCGCGTCGATGTCCCTGCCACCCTGTATATACGCTAGAAGACTAGCGACAGCGCCAAACGCGCAGTGCGGCCGGTTGCGAAAATTCTAGTGTGTTCGTTTCACTTCGCTACTCGAAAGGTGACTCGCTAGGCTCTAAGTACTAAGCAAGCCGCCTGTCAGTGCGCGCGTAGCCATATAGTATCTAAATAACAAACCATTATAAATGTAATACATAATTAGATATAGTTTATTTCTTATCAATCTCGGATGGGTTTGTTAGAAAGTTCATAATCCTTGAAATCATGGAGGCCCGAACCTCAGGACCACATAGATCTATCTACGTCTAAATTGGTCGTTCGCGCCTTAAACTCTAATTAAGTTTAATCGCCTCATTAATTGGGCCTAGAAACTTCGAACTTCAATGCCCTCGGGAATAGTGGTGCGGGGAATACAAATGGCCAGATTCTCGAACTGTTTTCGCGTTAATCCTCCCAATCGGTGGAGTGATAGGATGGTATTAGCAATGCAGATATTTTAATACGTAACTTTATATGTGTATCAGCCTACACACCGACTGTTGTTGGTGTTACTATGATTGTGTGTGCAAATGTGAGTAACGCTCTATGGGTTAGTGTAAGAGAAAGTTGCATTCAAAGTAAGTATCAAAAGTCGAACTACTACACGAGCATGATCACCAGAATAGTCTGATATGAACAGACGATACACGGCCACATGTTATGGCCACAGACATTTTAAACACAATAATATCGCATGCTTAATGGAACACTGACCCATTAGTAGATAGGTCAGATGTGATTTCCGTTTCTTTTTTACTCAGATCTCATCAATAGTTAATCATAGACGTTCAAAATACAAGCATTCATGATTAATATAGGTAAATCAGTTTTATTTTTATGCATCAGCAAGTAGGATAAGCCCTCATAGCCAGATCTTTTGCCATTTCCCAAAAATCGTCTTTTTTGAGTTAAGTCAGTATTCCATTAAGCATGCGATATCGTGATATATCTTAAAAGAAGAAGTCCTCTTCATCAAATGGATCTTTTATTTTCCTACTAACAGTTTTAAAAAAATTAAGCTGCCTGTATTGTCCCTCTTTTAGGCAAAGGGAGACCTTTGCAAAAAAAAGAGGGGGAGAGGTAAAAGTGGAAGACTATGGAGAAAGAGGGGGATAGGCAAGAGTGGAAGAATATGGGGAAAGAGGGGGAAAGGCAAGAGTGGAAGACTATGGGGAAAGAGGGGGAGAGGCAAGAGTGGAAGACAATGGGGAAAGAGGGGGATAGGCAAGAGTGGAAGACTATGGGGAAAGAGGGGGATAGGCAAGAGTGGAAGACTACGGGGAAAGAGGGGGAGAGGCAAGAGTAGAAGACTATGGGGAAAGAGGGGGATAGGCAAGAGTGGAAGACTATGGGGAAAGAGGGGGAGAGGCAAGAGTGGAAGACTATGGGGAAAGAGGGGGATAGGCAAGAGTGGAAGACTACGGGGAAAGAGGGGGAGAGGCAAGAGTGGAAGACTATGGGGAAAGAGGGGGAGAGGCAAGAGTGGAAGACTATGGGGGAGACCCCATAGTCTTCCACTCTTGTCTATGTGTTTCCTTCTTCGGCCAATCTCCCATAAATGCTTCTAAGTTATCACGCCATCCCAGGATTTGATTAAGTACTAAAAATAAATCAGCCGTCTTATTCCTGATTATAGTTCTTTTAACTTAATTGAGATGGTGTCTTGGTCGTTGCCAAAAAGTTTCCTAAAATGATATAACCGAGACTAGACTAAACCTTTCTAGATAATAACTTTTCCGGTTAAGAGCCTCAAATAACGATATTAAACTGCCGGTTAAATTTGCCAGACCATGTAGAGCATCCATTTTAAATTTAGAAAACTGGATGAGTGCACTGCCAATTCGGGTTATGTGTTCGGTACCTATAAGATGTAAGTGATTTCTGTAAACAATTTTGCTTTGCAATTCTTTGTAGGGAAATTAAGATTCCAGTCAAAATCTAGAAACGATATGTTTTTTTTTTTCTTTAAAAGGTTGTCCCTCACTAGGAATTTCTCCTGTATCGTGGGTGCGTTTACAAACATTTAAACTCACATACACAAACAGCCAGACCCGGAACAACTACCTGTAGGCAATACAAATATTTGTTCCGTGCGGGAACCGAACCCGCGACACGCAGCGCAGTAGTCGATCGCTCAGCTACTGCACCAACCGTGTCGTCAATGTAATAATAAATGTCGTTAAAATAAATGTATGTAATGGTACACTAACTTTTTCTTGGTACCCACAGCATTGTAAGAAAAATATTTGCGCATCTACTACTTACTAGTTATTTACGATTACCTACCGTTCTTCATAGTTCATGTATCAAGTATTATGATTAACTTGTATTTCTCATGATAAGTGAATTATATCCTTTTTAGAGATATGTCTTAAACCGTAAAATCTAGTTCTTGCTCGCCTCCAATGGCACCTTGATATTTACTCGTATGTTATAATTATGTTTCTTTCATCATTATCACCGTCTGCTTCAAACTATCTGCCCGACATCATCGTGCTACTGGACATAAGGACACACATACATTATATTGTTTTTAAACTTGATGCTCTTCTTGTTTCTTCCATCCACTACCAGCAGGTAATTTGATAATAGTTATTATTTAACCGTTTGTGTCCAACTGCAAGGCAATGGCCTTCCTTTCCTCCTTCTATCCCGATCTATAGCTGTCAGTGGCCATATTTAACAACAGAGTCGAGTTCGTTCCTCCATGTTTGTTTCACCTACCTATTGTTTCGTGTTCTTGGTTAGTTATTAGCTCTTTCTTCCTCATTTCCCATTTGAACTTGTCATGTACGAAAAGTTTAAAGAACTCGTCGTCACCCACAGTTCCACAGACATTCAGTTTCAATTCTACCGCGGATCTCCAAAAATCTATCTTGGCGACCGAGAAAAGCAATTACATCGGGGCTGGGCGTGGTTATGACGTTGACATCATGCAAATATATCAGTCCGTATAGGATTGGCAATCCGGCTAAAGTGCTTTTAGGCCCCTGATAACTATCTTATGAATTATTATGTGAGCAAACTTGATGTGATCGGGTGGACACACGGCGGGGAAGGTTGTAGAATTTTGTGACGTTTTTAGAAGTTCTATAGGATTTGGTGAAACTTGTAGAGAATGTAAAGGAACTGATGAAGTGATAATATGTGTTTTTGATATTGTGATTTTCGTGAGATAATTTAGAACTGTTTAATATTTTGCATCGTTTTATTGTTCGACATGGGGTGGGATTGTTTGGCTATCTTTAAGTCATTTCCTAAAAAGAAGGCGTCGGTTCGCGTCGTTTAAGTTCGAATCAAAACAGTAATTTCCATCACAGACTGTTATTCTTTTCTTACTTTAATTAATTTTTCATCAGCAGCCCAATGAAACAAGAACAAAAAATGCCCATTACTGAGCTCCACTTTAATAACAGTACCATCATGAACATAAATAACATTCAATTAATCAAAAAGTTCTGACTGTTTCGTATTCCTCGTATCGAACATGAACTCTAATTAACCTTTTATTTTTACTTCATTGTCAGTGAGATGATTTATATATCAATTTGCCGAACGCATAACAACGCAGTAAATACAAAATCAAAATCCATTTATTCAAACTAGGCTCAGAGTCAGCACTTTTCGAACGTCAAAATTATAGTATAAGCCGCCCTTCTCTACTTCCTAGTGCTTTCACTGGGAAGAAGAAGTGGCGCAACCCCTCAGCACCCAACTCCCCAGCAGCACAACTAGACAGTTGTTTAGTTATAAAACTAGATTCTGTAATATACAATAGTATGCAAAATCATTTACATTACGCCACACAAAACGTTAAATGAAATTATTTACCATATGTCAGCTACCACACGCCAATATAGCAACAAAGAATACGTATTGGAAATCAATTTTACTTTGTGTTTTTATGTATAGCCATTGTTCTGGTGACAGATACATGTTAATCGCAAAGCCCTTGAATATTCATACAAAGCGGGCACATTAATTTGAATTAATGAGCGTTTTTGATACTATGTTGTCTTATGTCAACAACGCAACGTTCATATTTTACTTTGTTCGACGCTTTTATGCGTGCGCCGATGAACTCGTTATGCGGTTATTCGGTAACTTTATAGACTTTAGCTGCGGTTCCGCTTATGTTATAAGATTTTATTATGTATTGTTTTTATCTGAAGTATATTTTGAAGTCAAACTTACAGTGTAATATAGTAAACATTCTTCTTGAGTAATGTTTTATACATACAGTATCTTTTGGAACGAAGTTCCTAATCGCACGTTATACTTTGCACAAATGAGGGCTCAATCATTACAGCCTATCGCAGTCCAAAGCTGGACATACCTCTCCTAGGCTGAGCCACAACACCCTGTCCTCTGCCTTCCGCATCCAGTCTTCCCAGCCACTTCCTTAAGGACATCACTCCATCTAGCTGGGGCGCGGCACACGCTACGCTAGCCGAGACGCGGTTTCCACTCCAGGACTCGTCTGCTAACCGGCCATCGGTCCTTCGACAAACATGACCAACCCACTGCCACATCAGTTTGCTTACTCTGCAAGCTATGTCGGTAACTCCGGTTCTTTTGTGGATAATTTCATTTCTGATTTTAACCTTCAAAGAAACTCCGAGCATAGCCTGCTACAAATGAGCAAACGACCGAAAAAAGTGTTATTATCATTTTGACCGCCAGGACGCTTACTTTTTTATTTTTTATTAGGTTTTTTGTGTGCCCAATAATAGGATATTTTGCGATTAGGTTAGTCAGCTAGAAAGTAAAATGATGGTTTAAATTACCTAGTTGTTGTTCACCTTTTACGACTATGTGTAGTGGAAGCTTAGCTATTGCTAATGGCTGTGCTCATCCCAAATTAGTTGGGTTATTGCGAGCCTAACATGTGGCAGGTTTTAGTCAAAATCCAATTATAACAGCATTATAACACCCGGTTCCTACATTATGTGAATCATGATAGATATTAAAAAAACTTTGTTTAGAATTTTAGATTGACAAAGGAAAGTTGATCCTCGTATTTTTAGAAAGATGAGAGACTGGGCTGAGTTAAAAATAGTCTTTTGACGAAAGGAAGTATTTCGGTCAACAATATTTTTTTTTAGGTTTCTTAGCAAACAATATTACATTCATATACATATATATAATTCCCGAAGCTAGGCCAGGCGGAGGTGTCTTTAGTACACCCACATTTTGCCAGCTACGTTTAAGTCCCATGTGTAATAGGGTAGAGCCTATTGCCGTCTACCGGGCATAAATTCAAACTCCAGGTTGCTACTGAGAAGTTCCTGATGGAAAAATCCAATAACACTTTGCCAGACCTGGGAATCGAGCCCAGGACATCATGCTCATCAGTAGCTCTTGCGATCACTGGACCAACGGGGTGGTTGATGACGATATAAGTATAATAATATCGAAGACACCTCGTGACATCACCCAAAATTCAAGGCTTATTGGACTCCTCGACGCGTTGAAAATGAAATTACTTATTCAAAGTCATTACCCCTATTTCGTGCCAGTGCTTCTTTTATATTATCTCCACAATGATTCTCATTATTCATATCTCAATTCTTTTTTGTAGCTGTTTCTTCAGGGATCCCCCTTTGTTCCATTTTATCGGCAGACATTTTTTCAGTGAGATTTTCCGGCCTTAGCTTAATTCGTCCAGATAAATTATGCCGGGATAGAGACAAATAATCCAACACTCCATTAAATCTGGAAAAAGCGAACGCTTTCAAGAAATTAGCCAACTAATCTTGGGACTGACTTAAAAGAGGATTATATCTTGGAAAAGTGCGTGACCTTTTTTAATTTCGCTTTTTTAATGTACGTCTCGTATAAGTTGAAGGTTACTAAGTGAAACGCTTTTATGGGTGAGATATATATTATTTATAGAATCGCTTTTGAAAAAACTTGTTGGAAATAAATTGGCCAAGCGTTTTTTTTTTACGACCTACTTTTGAGTTTAATTTTGTCTGGTTCACGTTATTAGTATTTTGAAGTTATAAAGACTTTCAGATTCCATTTGTAAAGTTCTTTTAAACGGATGACAATGAAATATCAAAACTCTTTGTTAATGGCGCACGTAAAGTTTTAAAGATGAGCTTTATCTATTTATCCACCAGTGATACTATCTTTGCAATAAGTACAATAGGGTAATTACTTAGAATTCAATATCTTACAAATTAATTAGATTAAGGTGTCTGTTTGTAATGTCAAAATAACAGCTTTTTACATGCATATTATGAAGGTATATTATATTACCCACGGACCTACTTATAACAAAAAAATATTTTTTTCAAATGTTGTCTTCTTGTCTGTCAGTTTATTGATGTTTGCTGGTGTTGTTATAAGGATTAACTAAGTTTTATTATAGAAAAAAGATTTTTCTTTTTTTATTAATATTTTTCGAACATGCTCGTATGATTAACAATATCCTTCAGATTGCCATTGATATTTATGTGTTATCATAAGCACATAATCGGCCTACAATGTTCCCACTGCTGATACATAGGCCTCCTCTCTTCGAGAGGGAGTGGGCTATAATCTACCACGCGGGCCCAGTGCGGCTTGGTAGATGTCACATGTCTTCGAATTTTCGGTTCTAGGACATGCCAGTTTCCTCACGATGTTTACCTTCACCGTTTTGAGAGCAGTGGTGATGAAATTATTTACACCAAGTAAAACGTCGGGTTTCAAACCCACGACCGATAACTCGTAACCGGGGTTGTTGCCACTGGGCTACCACTGCTAAACCACTGTTAAAGGATTGTGAAGGTATTGCAATAATCACCAGTGATAGGAATAGGTAGTGCCTATTTGCCTAAACTTCGAAGAACAGAGACAAGAAACGGAGACTTCCTTAGGACTTAACTTTTCCGGGACATCTGTCCCGAAATTCGGGACAACACTTTTAAATACATTAAAAACATATTTATGTTATTTGGAATAAGTAATTCGTCTATTTTTACCTAAAGTTTGCGACTAGACATAACATTTATAATTTATAACTCCATAATAATAACTTATCCTCTATGGGCTCTAAAGGAAAAATAAAACATAGAATATTGTTGTAACAAATATATGTATTTTATATTATTTTTTAAATATGACGTAATTGGAAAGCATGGAACAAAATGTACGTACGGAAAAAATAAACGTAAAAAATTGAGTCCTAAGGAAGTCTCCGTTTCTTGTCTCTGTTCTTCGAAGTTTAGGCAAATAGGCACTACCTATTCCTATCACTGATAATCACCTGGCAGATAGTACATCAGATTAGTCATAATAATCCTCAGGAGATTCTATTATTTGACATAACCAATCAGGGTGGGTCAGCTATAGCCATTCGGATTATTCAATCAAACAACGCCAATTAGCATAAAACTAATTATATTCACTGTTTATGCAGGAAATAGATGAGATGGCTTAGTTTGTCGGTAATATATTAATCGGTAATACTTATTGATTTTGCAGGGTTTCTATCCAAAGGGGTTTGAGTAACTTTGTATGAACTAGTAGCGTCATTATTTTTTTCAGCGGCCATCAATAATTTTCATGTTACTTTGTTGTGCTGTGTTAAGTACACATATAATTATTAGTAGTAGTAGTACATATAATTATTAAGTACACATATATAAAAATTAATATTCAATTATTTTTGTCCTAAGTGATATCGAAGCTGATATATTTGCATTTGAAGATTTAAAAAATGTCTTCAATATCGACATCTTAGTTATATTTTTAGAAGGTTGATATTAGAGATATAAGTGAATGTTTTTGTTTTTTTTTTTAAAGACGGATACGGAATACGTCATCAAAGACGGATTGTTTTGCACGAACTCGGCTGTCAAACTATATGATCTACGACGAGTCTCGTCAACACTACTTAGACTTCATCGGCAACAGATAAAAAATGCACTGTTAATTGCATTCATGGCGTTATAAATCCAAATCGTATATAATATCAGAGTCCAAAGTGATATGCTGGGTCAGTCACAATACACAAACAATCACAATGTCCTAGGAAATGCCGAACGCCACACGTCCATACATCTACGTCATTGTATTTGATTTATTTTATTTGGAATTCTTAAAAATATACGGAAGAAACCCAAAAGAGAGCAGTAGAATATAATAACTTCTTCGATTTTAATGAGCAATACAAAACCAAATATCTCCGTTCCGATATGGTTTAGAGAAATGTATCTATAAGAACTTTTGATCGCTTTATTCTGTTCTTTCATAATATCCAAGTTTCATTATTGGCCGCTCAACTTCCAAACGACGCCAACTTACAAATATATTAAAGAGGTAAAATTTCTATAAGTATGTAGGGAATCTTCGGAATTGCCAGTCGGATTTGTAAATTTCTTTTTGTATTTGATAGCCCATTTTTTGAGGGAGGTCATAGGCAATTTAAAATCACGCTACAACCCTTAGAAGTCGAGCAAAAGAAAAAAAAGTCAGAAAGAACGCTGACGCGAACGTAAGCAAAGGCGATGTAATAGCGCGGTCAGGCGATGCGTTGCGTCGCGCGACGGTGTGAGTGTGTGTGTGTGTCGAGGGATCGAGAAATGTCATGCGGACGAATTCGCGGACAGAATTTAGTTTCAAATAAATTTGAATGCTGAGTATCGTACCCTACTTCCTATCCTAATAATATTATAAATATGAAAGTTTGTATGGATGGATGGATGTTTGTTACTCTTTCACGCAAAAACATTTTTTTTTTTATAATTACGTTGCCCAACACTAGGAATTTCTCCTGTATCGTGGGCACGTTTACAAACATTTAAACTCACATACACAAACAGCCAGACCCGGAACAACTACTTGTAGGTCATACAAATATTAGTTCCGTGCGGGAATCGAACCCGCGACACGCAGCGCAGCAGTCAATCGCCTAACCACTGCGCCAACCGTGCCGACTGTAACCTTACTGAACGGATTTGAATGAAATTTGGCACACAGATGGTTTATAACCGGGATTAACATGTAGGATACTTTTTATCCCGATATTCTTACGGGATCGAAACTTATGCGGATGAAACCGTGGGGCGCAGCTAGTGAAACTATGAATTGCGAATGAAAATGTGTGCAAATTATATAGGGTGTGTTATTAAATTACTAACTTTTTCCCGCCTTTTTGCTCCGCCCGCGTGGAGTTCGGAATTTTTTCCATGGGCACGTACTACCGTGATAAAAAATAGCCTATGCCCTAAACCAGATCATGGTGATCATGGTGGATCATGGTCCCCATGTGCCAAATTCCATCCCGAAACCCGTTCAGCCATTAAAGCGTGAAAATGTAACAGACAGAATTACTTTCAGAATTATGAATTAGTATGGATTGCCAGTCATTGATTTTGGCTTTAAAACTCAGTGTCAGTAGGTAATTGTACAGTATTCTTGAAATACTTTTCAACTGAAACGCAACATTACCAACATGAAAAATAAAACCACTAAGGGTAATTCTACCAAACTGTTATACCTAGAATAAGTCTTATTCTGGGAATAACTTTTTAATTTTTACAGATTTTCCATACTAGAACTGTCAGACGTTAATTTTCTTCCAAGGATAAAATATATCCGACTTTGGCAAAATTTGCCCTAAAACGTCTAATATAAAAAAAAGGAAAATTGACCCAAGAAGCATTTCTGGTAAATTGGTAATAGACCTTTTTCGACAAATTAGAATCTCCCAAACACGACCACTAAGCCCAAAGAATTTTCGCCGCAAACTGATTTCGGAACCAATTCATTTGCCGGATTTGCAGTCTGTGGTCTAACCCCAAGATCATTAATTGAAGTTGAAGACTCAGTATGGATAGAACTCGATGAACCTGTTTGCGGTTCCCAATCATGGGAATAGTTTGATTTGAAACTTCATTAGTCCTTGGCACTGATTGCAATTGGAGATTCGACGTAACTATGAACTGTCTCAGGTAATTAGACCAAATTAATTCTTGGCAAAGTGGGATTGCCTTTTGCTGGTACAAGTTTCGCGATGGCTTAATTTATAGTCCAGGGAAGATTTGAGATTTCGGAATTATGTAGTATTTCGTGGACTAGTTTTGTGTCGAAGATAGATTATGTCTTGTGCGTTAATATTATTAGACAGTGCAATGGTGGCCCAGGAGTAACGACTCTGACTTAGTAGTTGTACGTCGTGGGTTCACACCCAGCCTACTGCTCTCAAAAAGGTGAAGCAAACATTGTGAGGACACCGGCATGTATTGGAACAAAAAAATCTAAGACATGTGACATCTACCAACCCACACTAGGCCCACGTGGTGAAATTACAGCCCACTCCCTCTCAAAAAAGAGGAGGCCTGTATCCCAGCAGTGGGAACATTATAGGCTGATTATGTATGGGCTAAGAATTTCTCGTTAGCTGGCTTTGCGGCGATGGCCGACTCTGGCAGCCATGATACATGCTTACCCTTATAGTATGGTCGTCACCGTTAACCTAATCACCATTACTGTGTACAGTGTTTTATGAAGATTATAATATTGTATATTTGTGACTTTTCTTTTGGCCAAATACTCTTATTAATAAGAAAAAAAAAACGCGTGAGGCAGGCAGGAACGAATTTCACAATGGAAATCAATGATGGCGACGAAATCCATGAAAACGACACCCAAATATTTGAAAATTTTCGTAACTGCCATCTTGGATTTCATGTTGACCTCACCATTGGCTTCAGCACCTTCGAAAACCATGATAACTATCTCTCTCTCTGTCTATTATATATAAAAAAGTCTCGTGGGGGGTGGGGGGGGGACGGTTTTTCGTTGCGTGACGATTTCTACCAGTTTACTTGTACCGCAAGCTCCGTTAAAGAATTTCGTTCCAAAAAAATCGCTCATTTTAAATCTTAGTGCCTTGAACGATTTTAAAGAGACTTGAATGAAGAACACGATTCAACTAGTTTAGTATTTGTCTTCTTTAACGCCGTCGTTTTTGTCTTCTTTCTATAAACTCGTGATACTTTCCCATTATGAAAGTTTTCTCATTTTCTCTTCTATTTAAATCAGTCCCACCTTGTTTCACTAAAATTCGCAGTTATTCCATTCGAACATGAATCAGAACTTTTGGTTGATTTTCACTCAAAGTCCATTAGAAAACTTTCGAAAGACAGAGAGACCGGATTAACGGAAGTCCACATTAATATTCCGGGGCTAAGCTGAACCTAACTGACTAAATCGAAAGCTAGCGATGTAATCCTCGGTGGTTGGCAAACTCAGCGAAATCCACCTATAGGAAGATTAATTGAATTAACCCCAGTCAACACCCATCTGCAGTGCAGATGGGTGGAATTTTGGATTCGATTTAAAAGTTAATTTTGATTGAGAGTAAAGCTATGAACTTTGTTAGAGCAGAACGAAAATTGAATTTCGATTCACGTGTATGTGTAAGTTTTGAATTTGTGGTCAAAACTAATATTTTCAAGAGGTATTATTGTTTTTGTATAGTATAATCAGCCTGTAATGATCCCACTGCTGGGACACAGGCCTGTCTGAGAGAGGGAGTGGGGTATAATCTGCCACGCGGGCCCAGTGCGGGTAAGTAGATACCACATGTTTTCGAAGTTTTGGTTCTAAGACATGCCGTTTCCTCACGATGTTTTCCTTCACCGTTTTGAGAGCAGTGGTGATGAAATAATTTACACAAAGTAAAGCGCCTGTCTAAGTTTGAACCTACGACCTCCAACTCGTAAATCGCGACCGTGAGTGGCATACGTCGGTAATATTTGTAGTTCCAGCAGTTTTATCATAAATCCTAACATATTCTGACCAGCTACATCAGTAATTCGTCATTGGTTCGCATAACTTTTGCTCGCCAACAGATGAATCAGCGAATTCGATTTATGTGAGTTGACTTATTTATTACTACCAAGACTTTGGTGGTGGTTTGAGAGCAGTGGTGGTGAAATTATTTACACAAAGTAAAGCGCCAATCGAAGCCATTAAAACTGGGCCATCACTACACTGCAATTGTTTGTGTGTAAGGGGTTAGTCTCCCCGGGTGTCGCCACTGCGAGGATCGCCCAGAGGACACGGTGGAGCATACGGTGGAGGTCTGCCCCGCTTGGGCAGAGCACCCATTGCGGCCCGAGCGGCCCATTGTGCTGCTCGACGAGGTGGGCAAGCTCTTTGAAAGAGTAATTGCAGACCGCCTTGCCGGGCAGCTGGTGCGGGTGGGGCCGGATTTGGCGGACAGCCAGTTTGGTTTCCGCAGGGGGCGCTCTACGGTGGATGCCATCATGCGCGTGCGAGCCCTCACGACGGGGGATGCTGTGGCCCGGGGTGGGGTTGTCTTGGCGGTGTCTCTAGACATCGCCAATGCCTTCAATACCCTGCCCTGGAGTTGCATCAGGGAGGCACTCGGTTATCACCGGATGCCGACCTACCTCCGTCGCATTGTCGAGGCTTATCTGACGGACAGGGCCGTCATCTACCCCGGTCACCGGGGAGAGTGGAACCGGCGAGAGATGTCGTGCGGTGTCCCACAGGGATCGGTTCTAGGGCCGCATCTGTGGGATATCGGGTACGACTGGGTGCTGCGCGCCGACCTCCCTGATGGCGTCAGCGTAGTTTGCTACGCTGACGACACGCTGGTCCTGGCGCAGGGGAGGTCGCACCAGGCGGCGGCCGAAGCAGCGACACGCGGGGTTGCGACAATCGTCGAGAGGATCCGGCAATTGGGACTCGAGGTGGCATTGCACAAATCTGAGGCCATGTGTTTTCATGGTCCTCGGGACGCGCCACCGTCGGGTTAACAAATAACGGCGGGAGGGGTTCACATCGGCGTCGAGCTGACGATGAAGTACCTGGGACTCGTCCTCGACAGCCGGTGGAATTTCGTGGAGCACTTCCGACGTTTGGCTCCCAGACTGGAGCGGGCCGGGGTTGCCTTGAGGCGGCTCCTTCCCAATCTAGGGGGACCAAACGCCTCCTGCCGGAGGCTCTATGCGGGGGTCGTGCGGTCCATGGCCCTTTACGGGGCACCGGTATGGGCGCGATCCTTGAGGCGGCGACCAGCCCGCCGGTTGATCGCGTCACAAAGGGTCATGGCTATCCGGCTCATTAGAGGATACCGGACGGTCTCCGCTGAGGCGGCGAGCCTCCTTGCCGGATTGCCGCCATGGGATCTGGAGGCCAAAGTCCTCGCCCACATATGGGAGTGGCGAGAGGAGGCAAAACGCCGGGGCGTTGCTCCGCTGCCGCGAGAAATCATGGCACAGCGGACAGAGCTCCGGCGGGATCTCATAGCGGCATGGAGAGTGCGATTGTCGCAACCCAGCGCTGGGCACGCCACAATTGCGGCGATAAGTCCCCTCTTTGAGGAGTGGCTAGAGAGGCGCCACGGCGCCCTCACCTTCCGCCTAACGCAGGTCCTCACCGGACACGGTTGTTTCGGGAGGTTCCTGTTCAGAATAAAGCGGGAGGAAACGCCAGGGTGTCACCACTGTGGGGATCGCGCGGAGGACACGGTGGAGCATACGGTGGAGGTCTGCCCGGCTTGGGCGGGGCCCCGCCGTGTCCTCGTGGCGGCGATCGGCGGCGGCGACCTCTCGCGTCCGGCCCTCATACAGGCCATGGTACGGAGCGAGAGTGAAGGGGAGGCCGTCACCTCCTTCTGCGAAGCAGTAATGCTCGCGAAGGAGGAGGCGGAGCGCGTGAGGGAGAGGCAATCGCTGCACCCTCGCGCGCCTAGCCGCCGCAGGAGACGCCCTGGACGGGAGTCAACAGCCGACTCCCGGCCACCGTAGGCGCGGGCCTGCGGGCGGCGAGCTATGGGCAGCTCGCCGCCCGGTAAGGACCAGGCCCGGGTCGACGGCGCGTTGTGTTCCACGCGCGCCTCAAAGAGCTGTCAGCACGAACTGACGGGGTCCGCCAGGACCGATGCCGCCGGGGCTGCGGGTTGTTCGAAAGAGATACCGTGGCCCCTGGCACAGGCAACTGAAGGAACACGGGTGGGTTTTAGTCAGTAAAAGTCTGACACTCCCTTCTGCTCCGCCCAGAGCGGGAGGAGTCATTTGATGATTTCCCACCCAGAAAAAAAAAAAAAAAAAAAAAGGGGTTAGTCTCGGCTAATACTGATCTGTATATATATATTTTTTCCCTAGCAGTGAGCTAGGTACTCTATTACTGAGTATCATACTGTTGTGTGAGAGTTGAAATCCAAGCTGACGAATTCTCGGGCAGAAGCTAGTAGATAATATAACGCGATTAAGGGATCAGATTGAACAATAAATAATTTGGCCGTATGGTTAATTAAGTAGAAAATGTACGTTGCTCCCAGTTTACCTGAAAGTATTATGTAAATGCATAAATTAATATTAGATAGATAATTGGCTTTCAGACTAATGTACTGTCCTTGATCTGTTTGTTTTAACTGTAAGGCTCCTATGTTATTTAAATAAATAAATAATAAATAGGTATTTAACACTTTGCGGGATACTAAAAGCCGCCAGATGTAATAGCAACATTATTGTCTTCCATTTCTGTTAATCTTATATTTTGAATGTTTTCTTTATTTGATTTTTTTACATTGTTCAATCTCAAACACAATACATTAATTTCAATTAAACCATTTTACAGGCACTTTTGAATTGTAAAATTTAAATAGTCGGTCAGTTACTCAGAAAGTTGAAGCTAGTTGCCCATTCCAAAACGTAGATCTCTATGGAGAAGAACGGGCAAGAAACTCCAAGAACACTCTTTTAAATCAAGATATTATTACAAAATCCTGGGTACATTATTCTTGTTGCTTCTATATGTGAGAGCGTAATGTAAAATAAGTGACAGGCATAATTTTAAGACTAGAAATAGGAACAAATTAGATCAACCGCGCTTCAGATTAGCTAAAGTGAAAACTTCTTTTATGGGTTACTGTGTAAAATGTTAAAATAAACTACCTTTAACACACACATTCTTCAACTAAATAAGAAGAAATTTAAAACATGCATTAAACGCACACTATGTAGACAAGCATATTATGTTGGTCATAATTTCAATAGGTTTTGGAAGAGATGCTATTTGACTATTTGACAATTCAAACGTGACTGGTTTAATTGAAATAAATATTTTGAGTTTGAGTTCAGTGCCCTTCAACCTTCAGTTTTCGTTTTATAATTTCCTTATTGAAATCTCTTAGCTCCTAATTTCAGTAAACATTAAAAAATAAGTATCTTATCAACTCAACATTGAGGTCAAATTACGAGTATTTCCCCAATAAGGAAACACTCAAAAGTTGCCCCTACACTTTTGATCATAAGAACTAATATTGGGTGGATGTATAAAAGTCAGTCAACAGGGCCGGCCCAACGAATCCAATCAATGAAGAGATTAATGAAATTAGTCTGGCACCGAAGCTGACTCCGTTAAACTTGGCTGCGGTGATCTTCGCAACTAACTAATGTTGGTTGCTAAAGGAAATAGCGGACGTTTGTGTTTTAAACATGGAGAAGGGAAATTAGTTCGTATCCGATTCCTGTTTCCGATATTAATCTTGTATGTTTCGTGTAACCACGAATTCCGCATAATTATGACTATAGACCCTAGTCGGTTATCAAAAAAAAAAACAGCTGTTTTATAGAAAAGTGCAATTACCTACACGGTCAAAATGTGTAGAACACCTACCTTTTATTTTATTTTTTATAACCAACGAACAATTTCTTCCCTAGGGATCTAGAATCATGTGAGGGGCCCATAGTTAAATAATAACAGCCGCACAGTTCGATCGAACAGGTTAAGCTACGCTTGACCCGTTTGTTCTGTGGATGGGTGACCATCTTTACATACCCCTCCGGAAATCACTTTAAGCCGTTAATCCCGGCTGTCAGTCGCAAATCTTTGACAGTTGTTACGGATAGTTAGAAGCCTGAAAGTCTGAAAACCAGTCTTACCAAGGGGTATTACCCAATAACTGGGTTGTGGAGGTCGGGTTGGCAGTCGCTCCATGTCAAATACTGGTATTCAGCTGCATCCGGTTAGACTGGAAGGACTAGGCAGATAACGGGGTTTAGAATCATATGCTGAATTCATGGTTACAGTTTGCGCACTGGTTCAATTTTTTTCCTGTATACTGTTATAATAAGCTATTTTCGTAAAAAAATCTAATTAGTCTGTCAGTCAAAAGAAAAAATGATGAAGATATCGCCCGTTTAAGTTCCGCGTGACGTCACTTGCTTGCGACACATTTGCAAGCAAGTGATGTCACCACCAAATTTTGACGCGCTTTATCGTTGTAATTTTTTTGTTTGATTGACAAAAGAAAAAATACGTGTCCATTATTTTTCGATAATCTAACTGACGGACTAAATATAATAATTATTTTTTTACCCAGGCAACTACCCTATTGTGAGAGTCCTTGAAGTTTCTTGCCCGTTCTTCTCCATAGAGATCTATGTTTTGGAATGGGCAACTAGCTTCAACTTTCTGACTAACTGACCGACTATTTAATTTTGACAATTGAAAGTGCCTGTAAATGGTTTAATTGAAATAAATGATTTGAGTTTGAATTTTTAAAGTTCATCAATGTGTTTGTTTAAAGTTGCTACGGAGACGGACGTTTCTGCATGAAAAATAATTTAAATTGGTCTTAGTAACAGCAATTGTCGAACAAAAGCTTTTTTAACGATTTTAATCTATTCTGAAAGTATAAAAACGAATTCTATTTAAAAACACGAATATATTTTCTGATGGATATTTAACCACAGTTTTCATTATAAAATACTCAAATTTACAAATATGATTATAATAAATATAATTCAAAATATTTTCAGCTTTCATTTTAGTTTGCTTTCGAGCACCAGATTTACCAATTTAACTCTTGTGATGTTAAAATTCGTAATCTTATAAATATTTTCCGTATCATTAAAATTAATTGAAAGCCATTTTGAGTATTTAAAACTAGGGAAACGAATTTCGATTTGTATTTTTCGCACAGGTACTCGTAGATACTTTAAAAATATAATATTTTTCATCTTTGTCCTCAATTTAAAATCTTAGGTAAAAATGTTATTCACTAAAAGGAAGCTTTTCGTATGTATGAAGTAGCTTTTTAATGGAAAAATATCTTCAAATTGTCGAACGACTTTAACAGGGGCTTTCGTCAGATAACAAAATCAAAAATTTAAAAAACCCCCTACTGAAGTACGTATGAAATTTTTTGATTAAATATTGTCCTGTCGGGAGACCGCTACTATTTTAAACTTTAACAGAACGTTTGGCAAATAATTAGAGCGGTCCCCCGACGGGACAACATTTAATCTAAAAATTTCATACGTAAACGTAGGGTCATAACTTCAAGGTTATTTTTTTATTTTTATAGGGTTTTACGTTGTCGGGGGTTTTTTAAATTTTTGATTTAATTTTATTATTTCATGCTTTTTGTAGGGACTCCTTGTTATTTCATTTCTTTTATTTTCTGGCGTTTTAAGATTCAGGTAATTTGGTATTTAATCACGTTTTTTGTAATTCGCCATTTTGTGGTAGTGGCCATCTTGGATTTGAAATTTTTCATAGTGTATAGTATTCTACTAGTCAAGCCCTTTAATTTGATACCCATATAGAGGGAGTTGTGAAAAAAAAATGTAATTCGCCATTTTGTGGTGGCGGCCAGCTTGGATTTGAAATTTATCATAGTGTATAGTATTCCACTAGTCAAGCCCTTTCATTTGATACCCATGTTGAGGGAGTTGTGAAAAAATATGTAATCCGCCATTTTGTGGCGGCGGCCATCTTGGACCGATTTTCATCAAACATAGCTAAGAAAACTCCCAACAAATTTACCTTTCAAACAAAAAAAACAAAATTAAAATCGGTTCATCCGTTCGGGAGCTACGATGCTACAGACAGACATACACACACACACACACCCCCACACACCCCCACACACACAGAGAGAGGGAGACACGTCAAACTTATAACACCCCGTCGTTTTTGCGTCGGGGGTTAATTACAAAATAAAGTGGTTGGAAATTGTCTATATTATTTTTTAAATATACCTACAATCAATCTTCTTATAATTTTTTTTTTTAATTCCACTGATTATCAATGTTAAAGTTAACGTTTGTATATCTAGATGACATAACCAATGATTTAGATATTTAATTTTCTATCTAGATATCTATACTAATAATAAAGCTAAAGAGTTTGTATGTTGTTTGAACGCGCATATCTAAGAAACTACCAGTAGGATTTGAAAAAATATTTTTGCATTTGATAGCCCAACATTTGAGGAAGGTAGCAACAAGAAAGAAGGTAGCTTTAACATCATGCCAGGACCCTTAGGAGCCGGGTAAAAAGAAAAAAAAGACAGAAAGCACGCTAAGCGAAAACGAAATAATAGCGCGGGCGGGCAATACGATGCGACGCGATGGGTCAGGGAAATTTAACACAGACGAAGTCGCGGACAGAAAGCTAGTCAAATAATACAGGGTGGCAGGGACATCGACGCGCAAACTGTAACCATGAATTCAGCACATTAGTTTAGACCCCCAGCATCGAAATTTTTCGTCGGTTATTAAAAAAAAATTGCTGTTCCAAATGTTTTGACCGCATAGGTATTGCACTTTTCTATGAAACAGAAGATTTGTTTTTGATAACCGACGAAAAATTTCGACGCTATGGGGTCTAAACTCTTGTGCTGAATTCATGGTTACAGTTTGCGCGTCGATATCCCTGCCACCCTGTATAAATAATAAAGATAAACAGTGTAGTGCCAACGCCGTACATATAATTTGCCAATTCGTATTCTACTTAGACACTTCAAGAGGAACTTCGGCAGTTTAAATTAGAAAACGAAGGCGTGACTACTGTTTAAAGTTGAAATGGGCTCTAAGATTGTTGAGCAACAATTCCCAAACACATTAGTGGCAATCGATGGTACCACTTAGTAAAACTACTGTGGAACTTATGTAGCGTTTACATAAGTTCGCCTACCATCCCCGAACTTCCGAGAGCTGTTTGTAATGACTTCTACCGCTGATGGCGCTTAAATTCGAGTTTGATTATATTTTTATCTACTTAGATCCTTTCGGATGAAATTCTACTTTGCTCTAGGATATTATATATCTTTCGATATTGTTTTGGGTTCTATAAAGTATCTTATCACTATCGCCAGAAACCCATCTACACCATAGCCGGCTTCGGACATTTACATAATAATTAGAAAATCAGCCACAGTAAGCATTAGATTCTAGACCAAATAAAACTGGTTACTAATTTAATTGTATATTTTTTATGACTTTTTTTACCAACCTTCTAATAAATTACAAATTATTAAAATAAAAATATAATATCCTAACCCAACTAAAACTATAAAAAAACTAAAATATTGCGTCGAAATATTCCTCCGCATCGCTTTCGATAAGTAATGTACCCGAGACACTGGCGGTATTGCCGCGTTGGCAATACTTATCCTCTGGCCAAGGTAAAAGCTAGCCCTTGGGTCACGGGAAGTGTCAACCAGCCGTTGAGAGATGTCATCGAACAAGTCATGAGCACTCGGACCCTAGTGCCCGAGGGTTTCAACCCCAAACGGCACGAAAATATAATTTCCGATAAGGTTATTATACTTTCGCCGTTTGAGGTTTCCTGCAGCCGCAACAACAGCGTCAGCACAGCACGCTGAGCAAGGAAGATGGGATGGCACAAGAGTATCGACACACGTTGCATCTTGCACTACAGGCCAACCCACCTCGTTTTTTATGACGTTCTGTACATTCTGTGATTATTTTAACTCACTCACTCGACTTATTCTTACTTATAACTAGAGCTAAATATTAGGAAAGTCGTCTACTTTAACAATATTTGTAAATCCATCACATGATTTATTGATTTTTTTATCAAACTTACTCTTCTAATATACTAAAGTTTACGAAACATGAGGAAAAAGATCGACAGCTCCCTGTTACTAAAACCGTATTACAATTTGATGCACATGATCTGTCACAGTGAATATTTATCCTTATATCCGCATCCATTCGTCTGTGACCAAAGGGAAAGATGTCGCCCTATCGTCATTCTCAAGTCACTACACACGTTCGGAACTTATTATTAACGTGTGACTTTCTTATAGTTCTTTTTCTTTTGACTCAGAACGCAGTTGTATAAGGAAAATACGTTTTTATAATATACTTTCTTAGTATCGAGTTTCCTGACAGTTATTCTCAGAATCTATTATTATTTGAACAGGCTCTCAAAGAAGATTTATATTGAAAGTAGTTTTACTTTAAACATATTTATAACCTCGAAGTTAATAACTCTGACATTTTAAAATCAAAGTCGGTTCTTAGATTTACTTAGGAGTCATGAGTAAATTTGAAACAGCTAAATAACGATTACATTTTTATAGCGGAAAAGAAAACGGATAAATAATCTGGTTGAACATACAGGATGAGGACGATGATGAATAATCCAGTTACAGAAAGCCTCGGATATCAGAATAGGGAAGAAAGAGCAACACAACGCAAAATTCACGTAACAAAGGAAGATGAATATTGAGTGGATATAAAAACGAAACTTTGACAGCATCTCTATCAATCACTCTATACCGTAAAAGAAGGCACTTAGTACAGTACTTTTTTGTCTCTGGCTTATTCCCTGTGATCAATCTTGAAATATAGATTGATCGGTTTGTGTGTTCTTCGAAAAAAGCTGTGCTTCTTTCGCCTTTTGTATATTTTTATCAAAAGTTTTTTATTGATATCTATTTTTTTCGAGGTATCTTTTTTACGGGCTGGTACATTTTTGCTACAGTAAATGTAGGTAAAGGAGATAAATAACCAGGGTCGTCGGATATAGTTGAAGTTTAGTGAGAAACCGATGGATGTCTTCGAATAAAATTTTATTAAATTAATTAATAGAAAACAAGTACTATGTGTTATGTATGTATCACTGTACCATTAAGCATAGGGGACCGAGACTGCTTCTCCTTAACACAGGTTATTTTGTAACCTAGCTAGGAGAACACTGCTTCACCCACTCGATTGTAGACTACCTAACATATTCTGTAAGAACCTATGACCATGTATACCTACTACAATCTGTCTGTTTGAGTAAATAAATGTATTAATATTATAGAAAACAAACAATTCATTTACCATATTATATTTCATTCAAAAATATCCATCGGTTTCTTTCTAAACGTCAACTATATCCGACGACCCTAGTTACTTATCTCCTTTGGTGACTATACGTCATGTAGTAATCTTATTCTAGTGAGTCTTCATTTCTAGGATGTGGAGTATTATAACTTTTGCTTGAAGTTAAGTTTGCGCAGTATAATTATATTAGTGCACACTCACGACTGCTGAAGCAATCTAGCTTGCTATGAGCTCCTAAGGACACAGAATTATGTTCATGTAAGTACGGTAAAATATTCATCTTTTGATACTGATGACATTTTTCAACATAACTTAGTCGCCTCCATTTTCACACACACACAAAATGTGTTTTTTGATCAATTGTTAGTTTACGCAATGATTACTAATGGTTATTTTTTTAACTATTAGTTAATTATTTGACCATTTGCAATGATATTATATCATTAGATAAACTAAAAACTGATCAAGAAACACATTTTGAAAATATTTTGCCATTAGTTGCTATTTTTAACAAATGGTTGAGTTTAACTACGGATGAAAAACCGGCCCTTAGTATCCTGCATTGTTATTATGTCGTCTATCAAAATAACAGGCATCTAGCCGTGGGAGGGCCCTAGTGACCTATAATACACGTATATAGGTTAGGATATATATTGGATTTTATATAAACCTATCTGAGGCTCCAGTTTCTCCCAAAGTTAGCTCCTCGTTCGTGCACTACTGTTAAAGTCTAGCATTCATAACTTGTGTAGAGAAAATAAACGTTTTATATTATATTATTTTACTTCGCCCGTATTTTCAAGGTCTATCTCGCTAATAGAAAGATTCTTATCGATATCGATAATTATTTTTATCTTTATCCAAAAACATTAAAATCTGAATGAGGCTTTTCTCTTCACACCAGATCGAATTAAAATACGCTCCAACTCCGTACAGAAACTCGAATTGATATCAACTTCTGTTTTTATACGGCTCAGTTGCTTGCCAACTACCGAACAGACTAGATCAGGACGTAAAGTTGAAAACTTTTCTACGAGACTCGGCAATAAAACACATTTATAGTTGTTTTATGAGGAAAATCTGCGTTTTATATCGCCGCGTCATCATTCTGCTTTGTTATTGTTATTGAGATCATATTTTTTGAGGTTAATACCGTGCTTATGATGTTTTCGAATAATAAATTGAAGTTGATGGTACAGACGGCAGCAGGTCAAGCTACCCAAAACTGTCAAATTTTCCTAATCAACCATAAACCTCAATGCTTTAGCGATACAGTTGAAAATCTATTAAAGAAATTTGACAGATTGTAGTAGCTTGATGTGCCGTCTGTACGTGGAAGTAGGGTAATTACGTTTTTCAAAGAGCTCTTTAGAGAGATTGGTTCTGAGAATAGCTTATTTTCTTTGTAACCTTCCATCTTGGTTTTCCTCAGCATAAATGGGTGGAGCAGTTCGCTTGAACAATTTATTATTTTTAAGTTTGTGGTAAGCCATAATCAAGTTCCACGAAGTCTTTAGGTACATACAGGCGCCAGCACATCAAGCTACTACAATCTGTCAAATATCTTTAATAGATTTTCAACTGTATCGCTAAAGCATTAGGTTCAAGGTTGATTGGGAAAATTTGACAGTTTCGGGTAGCTTGATGTGCTTGGTGTCTGTACCTACTCCCACATCGCTTCAATCGCAAAAATCCTGTTATAATACTCTGTCATTCCTAAGGGTGTAATGTTTAAATGATTAGGAAGTCACGCGGCTATCCGCACCGGTTTGAACACCTCTATTTTTTTGTAAAGTTGGTTTACGCTGTCCCACTGCTAAACAAAGGCCTCCCCCAAATCCTTCCAAGCTCCTTCCTTCCTTTTCTAGAGCCACCTCGATCGAATCCTTTACAAGTTATTAACACAATTGGCGCGAACGAACACGATTCTCTTCAGTTTGGCCAGAACTTAATTTATTAAGTATTTAAATCACGTTACAAGGAAAACGTAATTAACTCTAATAACCTTGCAATACAGGTCTTTAAGGCTTCATAAAATTCCTTTCACGGAGCAAGTCAAAATCTCAATCAATGTTCCTTGTTCCCAAGAAAACAGCTTTACTTGAATTTAATGAATATTTCATGCGATAATTAATTGCTTTCACATGTTGGAAGTTAGGTGGCGTAGAGAACCGCAACGCATAAGGAAGGAAAGTTCCTTTGCGACTACGAGTAGTTTGGCGTTGCGGTTTTTAGTGCGGGCTTAGTGTTCAAGAATGTTTACGTTATAAGTCCCGTTGTTCACGGCACGGTTTTGTTTATGGTACGGTGTGCTAGACCCACCATAGAATAATGGTGTTAGCTTGTTTATGACACGGCAAATCACCGGACGTCGCATACGGCAACGGTGCCGTGCCGTAGCGCCGCCGTGTCTGTCACAAAGCTTCCTTAGTGTTCCGTACAACACTGACGAACTACATACGGCGAATAAACCGTAGTTTTTCACGGCTAAAAATCCTGTGTGTATAACGGGCCTTACTCTTTGTTTTCATAATTATTTACTATGGCATGATTTTATTTTCATTTTAGATTTTAAGTAAACTCCTACCAGTATCTAGCAGTCAGCTTTACCTTTTCGGTTTCGTCACAATTTGTTTTTGACGTGATTGCTTCTTTAGGTACACTTAGCGCTCTTCCGGAACACGGAACCAACTGAGCCGTCACGCTCGGGAGTGTCGATCGGGTATATTCGGTTCCAGTCATTCTGTGACGCTAAATCAGGTATAGTCGGCTTCAGTCAGTCGGTGACGCTGAATCAGGTATACTCTGCTCTTGTCGTAAGTTTTCACTTATATCGTGTGGTTATCAATACACACCCTCTTTTTTTCTGTCGACTGTTTGAAACTTGACTTGACTGTGTCTCGAAACTCAATATAAATAACATAATCGATTTTTGACAATTTATTAATTAAAATCAAACCCACAAAATCCTAGATTAAACAAACACCACCAAACAAAAATATTCTAGTTCCAACATTAAATTAAAAGCAAAACTTAGACCTAGCCATTGTTAATAAGATGGGATGGTTCGCAAAATAAACATCATCAACTTTCTATTTATGACCAGAGACGAGTAAACAACTACATAAATACTGCAAATGTATATAAAAGAGGCTTGAAGCACATAAACAAGTGTAATAAGAAGGAATAATGTCATTTGGAGCACTCCAAAAAGTATTCATAAGGACTTTTATAATAGTAGGAGAATGGACGAAGAATGGAAAGGGAAGGCATTAAGAGTCACGGTTTAAACACGACTCCGTTAATAGTAGTACTTTAATTTTTTTTTCTTTTAGTTTTGGTTCTCAATGTTCTGTGTTTTTGTTACATGACGTAAGTTTAATACTAGTAAGTTATTATAGGTACATTTTTATTTATTACGTGATGACCTTTTGAACTTCGTACCACCTGAGATTGATTTTCGATTTTTTCGGCTATTCTAATTGGTTGTTCTCAATTTTCGTTTTTCCTAAACCATTCCAGTACTGAGGCGAACAAAACAAACAAAAAAAATCGGTCGAATAATTTTCGAGTTCTTGCGAGAAAAACGCACGGCAATTGATTTTTATTAATATAGAATAGGCTAAGATAACTTGTAGTTTTAGTAGCTATTGAGTGTAGTAATCATTCATCAATTCATCATTCATCGTTGTGACACCACCATGAATGATAAATTGATAAATGATTTTATTTCTGTAAGTAGGTCTCTTACACGTAAACCATATTTAAAAAACTAAATGAGGTCGGCGTTTCCTATCTGCATACTCCGAGAAGAAAGGCCGAAACAAACTCAGAGGTCAGTCTCTTTTAAAGTCCAGACATAGTTTTGGTCAGATCATGTAAGGACTATATAGATTGGTATCTGAAATAGTCTTTTGAATAAAGAACTACACAGATTTTAGTTTACCTGTCCAGTCAGTGCACGCGTTTGTCAGTAATTGTGCAGCTCAGCTCAGAACCTAAGGAGCTTAACTCTATAGATACAGTTCTCATCCCATAGCATTAATATTAATCATTATAATAATTAATATTATTAACGTACGTTCGTCCTATTAGCAAGATCAGCCCATATTCTCCAAATCACTCTCACAGGATGATGTAGTAGCTGAATCACTTAATTCTTCTTCTTCAGATTACCATATAATTCCATCATGATTATAAGCAACTAAACGATTTATACTTCATAAACGATGAGCCATAACAATAATTTTGGACGCCCTATGTAAAAAAAGTCATGAAAACTCCCTTCCTTTCTCGGAGGTCTTGCGCGTAAATACTTTTAAGGGAATTTCAATCTCATTAAAGCTGACGACAGTTTACGAAGTCTTACAAAACTTTGCCTGTGTATTTTATTTAAAGTTTGTCCCTTAAATACTTTCGAAAAAAGGATTGGCAGAGAGCTCGACACGAGAGTAACTTGGCCCTTAACTAAATTCATTCTTTAATTAGGATTGTGAGTAAGTGAACTCTAATTGCCTCGAAATTAGCAATGAGGTTGTTGTGGGTGCAAAAAGGCTAACCAACATGTCACAAGAGCAAATAAGGTTAGCTAATTAGCATAATTGTTAAATTCCACTTAGATCAAAGAGTTCAGCCGAGCAAGCAAGGGCTAAAAATTCTCTGAACAGTGAACCGAATTAGCCTCAATTTAGGTCGAAAGGCCTGAAGGTCAGTAAACAGGGTTTCAAAGAGGGCCTTTATGCTGGAGTGCTCCCGGTTTTTGGTTCGTTTGTAATTATAATTAGCTTTTTTGATGTCACATAATTATGTTTATATTCGAGTATAAAATTAAAGCTCAAAGCCGTAATCGGTTCACAAATTAAGCATATGGTTTAAGTAGGTTCACCTTAGCCAAATATACAGGGTGATTTTTTAAAGACCAGCCAAATTTAAGGATGTGGTACAGACCATCAAACTGAACAACTTTCTCCATGGGAGCAACATCGTAATCGCGAATAAAAATTCAGCCGTCCCATACATTTAGGTCGAGTAGGTATTGAAGTTTTCTATGGGACAGTTGATAAAATTTTCGCGATTACGCTATTTGTCCCATGGAGAAAGTTGTTCAGTTTGATGGTCTGTACCACATCCTTAAATTTGGCTGGTCTTTAAAAAATCACCCTGTATAAGAAATCTGATTTGCAATTCCATCATTCATAAACATACGGTAAAGACAATAAGCAATTACTTAATTACTTCAAAAATCCGATAAATCCATAGCTGAAAAGAACGTGGAAATACATACGAAATACAATATATAAGATATACCGACCCGAACCTAAGTATATGTACCCACCTGCCGGGGTAGCGGGATCGTCCGAAAGGGTTACCGCTGCCCTGGTACATAAAGGGCTAAGGAAGGAACACGGGTGGGTTTTAGTCAGTAAGAGTCTGACACTCCCTTCTGCTCCACCCAGAGCGGGAGGAGTCATTTGATGATTTCCCATCCTGAAAAAAAAAAAAAAAAAAAAAAAAAAAAAAAAAAAAAAAAAAAAAAAAAAAAAGTATATGTACCCAAATATGAAATTCATTGGAGCGTAAACTAATCGCTGATCCACCGAATTGTGAATGTTATTATTTAAAAACCTTCCCTTTACATCAGAATATAAGCATGTTTCAGATAGGGTCACCATCCGTGTGGATTTGTCCGGACATGTCCAGCTTATTGGCCCCCATTCAGACTTGTCCTGTCCGTGCTTTTACAATTTTTGTAAAAATTCAAACGTTTGATGTTTTACAAAAATTGTAGAAGCCTATGAAAAAAGATTTATGAAAAAGAAATAATAATCTAAAAAATATCAGTCTATTATTGTCCCACTTCAGGGCAAGACGTCTCAGCAGGGTTCTCATACAGAGAAAGCATTGTTCACCATGCTTGCTCAAGACGGGTTGACGATTTTAGACTTGTATTAACTATAATATGTCCAGCACACTAATTGCGTAAAACACTATTATACAATCTGAATAATATTGAAGGATATTGCTAATCCATTGATCCTTTGGTCGAAAAAAAAATCTGCTCAACAACTTAAATAAAGCAATGACTGTTGTTAAACCGTCAAAATGAAAGCCATTTCTATTGTTATTGTGTTACGCAATCACCCCGCAGGTTTTCTCGTGCTGTTTTTCTTTACCGATGTCAGTAATGGTCAAGATTAACCCAGAAAGTACATCAGTTGAAAAGTCGCATTGTTATTTGCCTGGATTTTAACCCTCCCTAATATCCGGACTTTTTTTGCAAATGTCCGGCTTTTTGTCAGGACGTCGTCTTTAGAAATGGTAACCCTGGTTTCAAGGGACACGATAAAGGAACAATAGAAAACAAATGAGGTGTAAGTTATTCACTGCTCGGTGCGTAATGGGCCGGGGTGGGTCCGATCAGCTAAAAGGAAGGGATATACGCCTTTTAATCTAAATTTATATTTTCCGGGAAAATATGTAAATAAAATTATTAGAAATGTATTGTTTGGAGAAAGAAACGGTAATGTTAACGGAGAATTAAGACATACTTCTTCGGAAGTTGAACCAGAGACTTCGAAGGGTGACTAGTGATGAAAGAAGGCAATTAAAAATACGTGGGCGGTCGGGGGACTACCGACTGGAACGAGGTTTCTTACACGATACTCGTGTGCGCAATATAATAGAGATAGACACACAGAGAGAAATTTTAATAACGAACGAGTTTTAATACAGAGCCTCTAGTATAGGTTTATAGAAGCTCTCATAAATTTGCCGCCATCTTAGATTATCATTTTGACCTGACTATTGGATTTAGCACCCTCAAAAACCATGAAAACGAAAAATCTTAAAATTTTCGCAGCCGCCATCTTGGATTTTCATTTGGCCTCACTGTTGATTTCATCATCCTCGAAAACCATGAAAACGACACCCATGACGAAAAATTTGAACATTTTCGCAGCTGCCTTCTTAGATTTACAGTTTGAGCTCCCATCGGCTTTATCACCCTCGAAAACCATGAAAATAACAGCAATTTTTTTTTATAGCCCACGACAATAGAGCGGGTTTCAGAACCATACTGAATGGTAACGGTAATGGTAGGTTGCGCGTCGATGTGCCACCCTGTATATTAACTACTTCTCATCGAATAAATTATAACTTTACAAGAATCTCAACTACCCATTTCTCTTAACAAAGACATGAAATAACTGAAAGAAGGATCTGAACTGAGTGAGATTTCATATCTCAGTTAAATCAGTCGTCTGCGAGTACTTGGTTTTGTCTCAGGCGATTATTTTGCAACTTAAATTGAAGTTTGAGTTACTTTAACTTGGACGGGAGATTACCCATGCGATGAAGCGAGGAGAGAAGTAGCCGGTTTATATTATGAATTAAGAATTTGATAAGGTATTTTGTTAATAAGGTGGTTTTTTAATTGAAAATAATCTGAGCATGATATGGTAGATCTTGATGTTAGGATGTTGTATGAAAGATAATTAGTTCTACTCAAATATTTTGATTACCACCTAGCTTCTCACGTCGCGGTTCCAATTGGTCGTTTCCTATAGAGAAGAGCCAGTAAGACACTCCACGGTTACTCTTTAAAAAAACATAGCTTTTACAATGTTTTCAAATTACTGTGTTAATAGGTACAGGAGGAGAGTATGGGCCAGTCAACAAGTACCAGGTACTTAATAAAATAGAAAATGGTCTACAAATCTACAGCCTACAATGCCTAATTAGAACCAGGTGTAGGCTAAGTCGAATACGCAAGTTTTTTTTTTTGTTTTAACAGTTTTAGTTTTAGTAATAGGTACATAATATATTATTACTCATTTTTTTGTCCTGTGGTTTATAATTAGGTATGGATGACTAGTATGTATCATCATCATCATCTGCCCAGCTTTTCCCCAACTATGTTGGGGTCGGCTTCCAGTCTAACCAGATGCAGCTGAATACCAGTATTTTAAAGATAAAGATAAAGACTTTTTTTATTTTGCAAATATGGGTAAGATATAACGATGACAAAAAAAAAACATTTAATAGTACAGCCATATTTTACCACGTAGGCATGCAAAAGATTTAACATCGACTTATAACTAAATACAATTTTAAAATATTAATTAATTATACATCATGATTATGCACTAGCTTAAGAACTCTTTCTCAGTTAGGAACTCCTTAATAGTATAATATGCTTTCGGCACTAAAAAGCTTCGGAGTCCCTTTTTAAATAATGATAGCGCCGATAGCGGAAGCTCTTTCCATGTCTTCGGCAATTTGTTATAAATGACTGGCGCCATGCAGTACACACTTTTGCGCATAAGTGCTGTCTTGGCCGGCTCCAGACATAGCACACTATTATCACGTCTATTGCGCGGTACTACATTCTAAATCGACGCGGATTTGTCTTTACAAACACAGCTACATCAAATATGACTCTATATGAAACAACTGCCTATCTGACCTCCACAACCCAGTTACTGAGTAATATGATACCCCTTAGTAAGACTGGTTGCTCTTACTACTATTTAATTATGGATTTTAATAATCATACGGGAATTCTTAAAAAAAAGACTTTCAAAAGTGTTATTATTGAATGAAAATATCATGGTTATTAAACAATTAAGCAAAACTTTATTTACGAAAACATTCAATACTAGGAATGACCACAGAGTGGAGAGTTGTTTTTAATCATAGACCTTATTAATAAGGTCAAGTACAGATTATACTAGTATTAAACGCCATTACAACAAAAAGTAGTCATGTTTTTTTTATACCATTTATGTACACATACATATATTAAACAGACAAAAAAAAACAGAACAGAAATATAGGAACAAAGGTAATGCTTATTTCATAAGAAATCTCTTCCAGCATGCCTACGATAGGACAATAGATAGAGAGATGTAGACAGGGTGTGAAAGAGTAAAGGAGACAAAAAATAATTCAT
The DNA here is from genome assembly GCA_947507525.1 of Apamea epomidion. Classification (NCBI taxonomy): domain Eukaryota; kingdom Metazoa; phylum Arthropoda; class Insecta; order Lepidoptera; family Noctuidae; genus Apamea; species Apamea epomidion. Next base: position 5,035,839 of record OX382238.1, on the reverse strand, counting down.
AAAATCATAAACAATTCACTTAATAAAACTAAACAAATATTATGAGAATATACTAACATACATACTATTAAACATACATAGTACATTCATGGTATAGAGAAAGCTCTGCAGTTTCGTATACCTACATATTTTATTATTGGGTCGCATTCTAAAGCTTCTTACTAAAGTACTCGAAGAGAACTCTCTTGTAGAGACTCCCCATTTCACACTACCGAAAGATAAATACAAGTTTATTATAATTAAAAAATAATATCTTCTCTTTGGATTTACATCTTAGATTTTGCAACTTTCATCTTGGTCCATTAACTATGTTATATTTATCACAGGCTTTAAAGTTCGGTATGATGATAGTGTTATGTACAGTGTCGAAAAAGAATTCTTTATCAGTTTGACATACTACGTTCAGTTGTCGTGCTCGATTCTGTTGATGTGTGTATACCCACATCAACAGAATCGAGGAATACCTTAATCCTAAATTATTTACGAATTTATAGTTTAAAATCTTTTTAGTTTCCATAAAAAGTTTATGTACAGATTAAAACCTCTTTTATTATATTTTCAAAATTTAAAATGTAAGTAAATAAAAAAAAACAAAAGAAAAAACCAAATACGGCGGCAAAATTGTTAGTAATTCGTTACGTTAAGGAAAATTAAAATTGTTTTTAATATTAATTACTGAAAAGGGATTAATTAGATTGTTTTTCTTTTTTAATTTAATGTGCCGTGTGAGCTTTAAGAGTCATGTCAGGTCGTCATTTGAATCGAGATGAAATGTTACGAGCCGTGGGCATGTTAGAAAATGGTGCTATTCAACGCGTCGTTGCTGAGTTCCTACACACCAGCCAAAGCGTGACATCAAGGTTGTGGTCACATTATCGCAGTACTGGGGATGTGGCTGAACGGCACACATATCGTATTACTATGCAGAGACAAGATCGATTTCTCCAAATAACCGCCAGAAGACAACCCGACATCACAGCGATGCATCTAGTACAAAGGCTCCAGGAGGACCACCAGCTGCTGATACGCGACTAAACCGTGCGAAGGAGGTTATATGAAGTTGGCTTTTATGCTCGATGAACGCTACGTGTCCCAGCATTGCAACCTGGCAATCGCGGTCGGCGGCTTTCGTGGGCTCGGGAGCATTTACCATGCAGTGACGATCAATGGTCTTTGGTTCTGTTCACCGATGAGTCCCGGGTGGATTTCATCCGAATTCACGAAGAACACGCATTTGGAGAACTCCAGGAGAAGTTAGCCGTCTACGGCACCCTTAGGAGGTCCAGTCATACCAAGGCGGGACAATCATGGTGTGGGCAGGAATTCGTCTTGGCGGACGAACCCAGCTCGTTTGGATCCAAGCAGCATGACTGCACAAACAGCGAACATCAGTTCTCACCACTTAAAGTCAAATATAAATCCTGTGTAACCATGTGAGTTCAATTTCATCACACTGAAAATCTTCCATCCATCGTCGTAGGTAATCACACCGAAGCCATCCATCGGTCAGTTTTTCGACGTTGCTTTCCCATGTCGGAAAAAACCTACGAGGTTTTCACTCCATTTACTTTTCTTTCATCGTATAAAGGCACATTGACTCCCCCATGCGCCACAATAAGTTTTATGTACCAGTGCAGGGTTGCAGGGTATCTTTTCAATTAGTCCCGACTGACCATTGTGACTCAGACGTCCCCGCGCCAAACAGATTTCTTTTGAAGTCGGTTTCCAGTAAATTTGGCACAGACCCTTTTGACTTGCGTTCTGGTGCAAGTCAGAAGATATTACTTTAATTTCTAACTATTACATAAATAGTTCATTACTCAAATAAACCTTAGCATAAGTCGAAAATTGTTTTGTACTAGTTTTCGGTTGTATTTGTCAGTACTGAATATTATTTTTTACTTGAATTAATTTTACTAAAAGATGATAGCCTAAAATAAAACATCGATGTCAAGCACACCATCGCTTATTGCTTACTATCAGGTCAATAGCGAGCCTACCAAAAACTAAAAATCAATAAAGTTAGGTGCATGCCAATGTCATGCCAAAAACGGTGAAGGAAAACATCGTGAAGAAACCGGCATATCCTAGAATCAAAAATTCGAAGACATGTGACATCTACCAACCTGCACTGGGTCTGCGTGGAGCATGACGGCTCACTCCCTCTCACCGAGAGGAGGCTTGTGTACATAGGTTCACAAGCCTCCTTACTATAGAGTAGACTTCCTACTATAGAGTAGGAACATTATTTGCTGATTACGCTCGCCAATGTAAGCCTATTATTTCGGTAATATCAACTAAAGAAAGGTGCTGTTAGAAACAAATTTTTCCTTGAAACAGACAATACAAATTCACTTGAAATAAAAAACATGAAGGCAGATATTAATTTTATTATAAGTTATCAATTAGAAATCAAGTCGATTCACGGCCATAAATTACAATAAATTAATAAGAAGCCATTTATAAAAGAAATTAAATGAATTCATTCAACATTCCATCAAAGTTCAAATATAAATCAATTAAATTCGTATCAATAAAAATATCAATTCTGTGGGACAAATAGATGAAGTCAATCACAAAAAAAAACTTAAGCCTATTACCGCTCAAGCGTATTACTTGTGTCAAAGGCATTTAACAGACTTAAAAGCCTTTTTTCTATTCAATTGTAATTATATCCAGTCTAGTGGAAATTATTACTGGAAATATTACGTTACGTTCTTCGTTTAGATAGAGTTATATGAAGCTTCATAGTAAGGATATAAGTAATGGGTCGACCCTTTATAGCAGAACTTTTTATGCCGTAATATTATTTTGCATAACAGCGGATAGCATTAACTTCATTTCGCAGAAAATCGTTTGGCATAAACTCATTTATCATACATTCAAAACTCATAATTTTGTAAGTCAGAATCATTTTTAGGCATAAATTTCATATCAAAATTCTATTTTATAGAAATGGCACTATGCCTGATAAAATTATTCCAGATGAAATTCTGCAATCTTTTTATAATGCCAAGTGAAATTGTACCAAATAAACGTTATGCTAAACGAAATTATGCGGAATTTTAACTTTGCTAAAGATAATTATGCCAAATAAAATTCTGCCATCTCAATCGTATGCTATTGTAAATTTGAACATATAAGCATTCGGCCAAAAAATATTTATATTAAATAATTTGTATGCCTTAAAAATATTCGTTTCAAGAAGATTATGCCAAGTGTGTTATGCCAAATACATTTCGGAGCATCAAGATTTTCATTTTGAGGGTTTGTCGTGCAGCCTAGAAGGATTACAGCAACACAGAAACAAAACTAGATTTTTTAAATTCTAGAAAAGTAGGTAGGTTGAAAAAATTATTAATCTGTCCTCAATATTATCGAAAACTCGAGTAAAACAATAAGGTTGCCCATTGTATATTTTGTAGTGTTCGATATATTTTTCACCACTTCAAAAAAAAAGAGGAGGTTCTCAATTCGGTTGTTTTTTTTCTTCAGAACTCCATTACAAGCCGATATTATGTATTCTTGTGGTGTACTATAAAATAAATAACTCGAGCAGACGAGTCCTAGAGTTGAGAGGGCTGACTGGATGAAGGCGGCGGATCAAGTGTTGTGGCGCAGCATGGGAGAGGCCTATGTCCAGCAGTGGACTGCGATAGGCTGAGTTGATTGATTGAATAGTAACTCTGTATGTTTCTTAACTTGTCACGCCCAGCTAAACGGGTTTGGGTGAAATTTGGCACAAAAATGGTCCATGACCTGGGTATATAATACTTTTAATCCCGATAGTACGTTCCCGTGGAATAATTGCCGATAACCACGCGGGCGAAACCGCGGGCAAAAACTAGCGTCCAATAAAACAAAGTAATATAATAACACAAATAAAATGTTTATGTTAAGTTTTATCATTTCAAATCCAATAATAAAATGTCCACAAGACTTTATTTGACTTCTATATTTACTTAACAACGTCTTAATACTCGTATATCTCAATTTCACATAGAATAACTGAAATTCAATATTATATTATATAAAATAAAATAAGACGCAATAAAATTCTGTATCGGCGGCTACCACGCGACTCAAGGGGCTCAATATTTTACGACATTGGTTCTAAAAAGGGTTCTCAAAGCCAATAAATGGACTATGCCTATATTTTTATAGATTTTCGTATTAAACGTTTCTTATTTCACACGTACTGTAGTAAATTGTCATATTATTTTTATGAGAGGCTTTTTTCTGTGAGGACATTATCTATCATGAATTTTTATTCGGGCTTAATAAAATTATTTTCTGTCAGGCGCTTCTGAGTTTACGAGAGAGCCATCTTGTGTGGCTTAAAAGAACTGATAGTTTTATATGGCAGTGTATAGAAAAAATACGTTCAAGCTATTCTATAGCATTATAAGTTATAACCATAATAATGTTATAACTTTATAGGGACTTACGAGTACACACAACAAGAATAATGAACCCAGAATTTTGTAATGTCTTGATTTAAAAGACTGTCCTTGGAGTTTCTTGCCCGTTCTTCTCCATAGAGATTTATGTTTTGAAATTATCAACTAGCCTCAACTGTCTGACTAGCTGACCAACTCCTTGACACTTCGAAAGTGCCTGTACCGAAATGGTGTAATTTAATACTTTATTTTCTTTATTTTCGGAAGGCTTACAGACTAATAACATTATAATAACAGTAATATATAGCTAAATGACTAATTACAAGCCTCCACAGATAAATACAAAAAATTTTACTCCTTCATCGTCTAAGGGCAGATTCCTCCAACCCCAGATAATTCTATCGGAGGAACAATTTTGAATTTTTGACAGTTCTTCCATACATAAATTGCCAAACGTCAATTTCAATCCTCGAACAAAAGTTATCCGGCGATTGAAAAATCAGCCCTAAAGTCACATTAATTAATTCTCTCAAAGTTGGTTTTACTACTAGCTGGGCAAAGATGGTCTAAAGAATTTATTTCAATAACAAAACTGCTACCTACGCAATAAACTAATACAAGACAGAATTTTGGACGACGTTCACCAAAATAAAAGGAGTAATCATTCCAAATAAGTACATTTATATTCTGGTGTAAGAGAAACTACAAGTTCTTGGCACAGTTTTTGTATGAATCATATTTCGCAAAACAGGGCGAATGCATTGCATATGAACCCATATTTTACGTATACATTACAGGAAAACTGGATATTTGAACTTCTATGAATTATGATTGCACAATATTATACAAAATTTCACTTGAATTTCACAATATAGTGTTGTTGTTGCAATCATTGTGTAATTGTTGCGCAATACCATATTCTCTTTGTGCAGTTTAGTGACCTATGTTGCTTTTATTTCTCAGTTGTCAAACTAGTTATAAGGGGTTCTTCATCTACGTTAAAATTCAGGTTTTAATGCAACTTGTTTAAGCCCTTATTCCTTTGACGCCTATATTTCTTCTTATCAGATACTACCTACCGGATATTAAAAAAGTTATACGAAGGTGAATGAACTAAATTAATTTCTCAGACAAACATTTTTGTATTAATAGTGAAGTCTTACAAATGTTTGTAATCAAATAAGCAGAATTTCAATTTATCAACTATTAACTCTATGCTTTAGCTGCAGAGTTCAAATTCGTATACCATTTATAGAACCTACTATTATCAATACCGATAGAAGTCGGCACTTAACGATGACTAACGTGGAATAAAGGTATATAAAGCCTTTCAACGGGTGTTACGTGCCATAAACTAGTCGACGGCTTTCGCTGATAGTCCTACAGTTTTTTCCTCAAAATGCGAGTAAAGTGCCAACGTTTTGGGCCAGAAATGTGCCATTTTTCCGGTCTCGGTAATGAAAAACAAGAACTGGTGAGGATGTTTGTCGAGTATTTGCAATCGGATAAACACGGACGTAAAAAATACGGGCACGGTCATCATGGGAAGTTTGGACGTGTTTTTGGAAGACATGGGCTTGGAAATCATCACGGCCATGGAATGCATCATGGACGGCATGGCCATCATGGACCACATGGCCATCATGGACCGCATGGCCATCACGGGCCACGTGGCCATCATGGCCCACACGGGCACCGTGGACCACACTGCCATCGTGGTCGTCACGGCCTGCATGGTCCAGACAATGGAAAATTCTGGGCACAATGGACTATTGACCTAACCTGCGATGAATCAAGCGACAGTTCTGACAATGCCATCGAATCTGGTTGCAATCCATCGCCACCACCAAATGAGACAGCACCTGCCAATCAGGAACAAGAAGCAGGACCTAAGAAAAACAATTGTAAGTGTTCCCGATTTGGTCGACATGGTGGGCGGTTTGGGCGAAAGAAACTTCAAAAAAGAAACCAAGTTGCTGAAAATTCTTGCCAAACTGATGACAATATGAAAGAATCACAAGATAATTTGACAGTAATGGTGGAAAACATCAACATTGAAAACGCTGAATGAAACAATTGAAGGTCGTTAAGACAATGGAACGCACTTGAGAAATCAGTGACGCCAGGGTTTTTACCTTAAGATAATGATGCTATTTTGTGGTGTAGGTATTTTTTTAATTTTTTTTTTTTTTTTTTAATCAGATGATGAAGGACGCGTCGAGCGCCTTTTAAGATCCCCCTATTTATCTTAATTTTCTTGATGGATCGCATTTTAATTTTTAATCTTTGTAATGGTAGCATTATTTTTGTTTTAATCCGTAATACCATTTATATAATTTAAGTTTTAGCGTCAATTTATTCATAATTATGTAATAATTTAACTTTTTGTTTAATATCTTTGGGTGAGGGTTTTAGACGTTTTTAATTAATGTATTTGTTTAACCTTTATGTTTATTTTTATTTTTTAGCGCACTTAATATAATAGGATTCTATAGTGACGATGCATTTTGGTATTGCATTTGAAAGATAAATGCTTTGCAAAACCAGGAATTAAACATCAAAATGATATTTGCAAAAGAAAGTATTAAACCGGTAAAGTTTATGACGGTGGTAACAAATGGTATATTATTCAAAATAAACACAATGATATGAAATTTTCAATACTATATATATGATCAAACAGTGAGTAAATAGTAATAACAAAAAAATGTCAGGTAAGTTGAAAAAATATTTTCCTAATAAATGTATCCCTTACACAGATGAACATGGAGTTTTATTTTAAAGAAGTGAATGTGGAGTTGCTTTTATATCTATGCATATGCTTTACACAGGAGTAAACAAGAGTTTTGAACTCCTGAGTCCTGGTATTACTTAATGGAAATATCTAAACCAGTAGTAATACCTCGTTGACTCGACTACCTTATTGGTCTAGTGGTCGGACGCCCTACTGCTCAGCATGAGGACCTGGATACGGTTCTCGGGTAGGGTAAAGTGGAATTGATCTGGAAAATTCCAGATCAATTTCATACTGAGAAATCTCAGTAACAGCTCGTAGTCTGGATTAGTTCCCGGTTAATGCCAATAGCCCCCTACAACGTGAAATGTGGGTGTACTATTGGTACACCTCTGGCTAACCCATCGGGGAATACAGGCATAATGTTCAGTAGTAATATTAAGTGGCATAAATTAAATAGAATAGAACAGAATATCTTTATTATGTTCACCATATAAATTACAGAACAAGTATATACATTTTACAAAGGGTGACACAATGGGCGGTCTTATCGCTAAGAGCGATCTTTTAAAGAAAACTTTTGGATGGATTAAAATTAAATAGCAAGTATGAAGTCAACGGAATAACCACTTCTAAGCGACGCTGCCACATTTTATAGAAAGTGTTGCAGGTTCTATAAAATGCTATATTTAGTTCACTCTACCTCGCTGAAGTAAGTCTCATACAAGCAGTAGAATGTAAGTAGACTACACCATTACGAGTTCAGTTTAAAAGCCAAGTTTAAAATTCAATGCAAGATGTGGTCTATATAGTGTATACTATATGGTAGCCTACAGCCAATGAGACTGACTCAGAGGACCAATTTAGTAATGGTATTTTTAGTAGTCTACTTACCTCAAAAGATCGTCAACCCATCTTGAGCAAGCGTGGTGAACAATGCTCGAGGCTTTTGACCTGCAGTGGGACAATGATAGGCTGGTATAACTAACTTACCCCAAAAACAATAACATTACTGACGAAAATTGGGAGTACTTTAGCATCTCTGCCATTATATGACTTTGATGTACATATAAGAATATACGTTATCAGATACTAATACTTGGAAGAGGTTAAAGTTAGTCTGTATGTAGGGGGTAATCTTCGGACCTACTGATCCAAGTGCCATGCCATGTTTTATGTTAAAACACCCGGGTAGATGCTATGTTCTATAAAGATGATAGAATGTCTGCGATTGATTAAAATTAACACATGAAAGAGAAAAATACTATTTGTACACACTACTTACCGCATTTCAAGTTTGCGCTGCACTCGTGTCGTATGGGAAACCTATGCAATGCAAGATGAGTGTATACTACAAATGTATAGCTTGATATAACGTGGCCGTGTGCACATATAATAACTATGTAAGTAAACATGCGATCAAAATGCAAATGTTGATTGTAATAACATTTATTGGTAGGACTGTTTGGACAGTCAAGGTCTTATCATTTGTGATACATCTATTACTGCATCCGTTTGTTTGTTACAATAGACGATTTTGTATGATGGTTTACATTTCTATGATCATTGTAAATATAACCCGGTGTCTGTAAAATCAAAACGAATGTATATAGTCGTTGTTTGGATTAGAAAAAAATAAATAAATACGAAAGTGTGTTTTTTTTTGTTTTGTTTATTTGGTACGCTTTTACGCTAAAACGATTGAACGGATTTGGATGAAATTTAGTTCACAGATAGTTTATAACCCGGATTTAATACATAGGATACTTTATATCCCGTTAGTACGTTCCATGCACACAAGACGGTATTCTCTTCACGACACGTTTTGCACCATTTCTGAGTAGTAATAAATTTATTTTGATTTGTCTGGGAAGTTTGAATTCGTCTTTTATAAAAACGAATCTCTCAAGAAAAACATGTTCTGTATTATGCATGCATACACTTACTTATTTATGGTTTTGGTGTCGGGCACTTGTTATAAAATGAGATTTAAAATGATCTAATTTAAAAGATGCAATTTATTTTATCACAAAACGGTGAAAGAAAACGTCTTACAGAAACCGGCATTTCCTAGAACCACAAAGACGTTATTTTCCTCATTACTGTCGAATCCATCTCATAAAGAGGAGGCCTGAGTCCCAGCAATGGGAGCATTAGATTATAGATTGGATCACTAAAAAATAAAATACCGACTTCACCAGAGTATGCTATACTAAAAACACCATCAACCATAACATTGCTCTTTCATTTGTTTCAGGCGGAGTTAGTAGCAGTTGAAGGCAAGGAGATAGAAACCCACTATGTCCTAGCTCGCGAAAGGATTCGTCGATGGAACTCCACATCCAAATGCTACCTACTAGTGGAAAACTTGCCAACACCTCTGCAGGTAGTTATTAATAGTTGTACTAAACGTAACAAGGTTGGTTCTAAGTTAAATAGTTTATGTACCAGGTTTCTGGAGTAAGTTTTGCACCTAGACTAAGTAGTTTACGTTTGCGTTTTGAAGGCTGTAAATAGAAGTTGCCAACGGGATCCTGTTACTAACTTTACAGTATTATTGTAAGTCGACTTTGTCATCTATATGACACTATCGTAAGGCCATTTTTCCACTACTAGGAGTCACAGTGTGGATTACATTATGTTAAGGTAAATGATTTATTACAATAATCTCTTAGTGGAAAATGGGTCTCGAAGAACGACAGGTTTTTCGACAAAAACTCGAAAGTAAGTAACATTAGCTCTATAAAATGGGTTAAGCTTCTAGTTCAGATGCCACTGTCAGTAGGTATTGTATTTTAACAATTATTTGCGTTATTCTGTGTAGTTTTATGTGTAATATCCTTATTTGACTTACACCCCAAGCCAAGCGCCAATTCCTATCCTTACAAAAAATTTACTCCAATAACTTCTAATTATTTTGTCACCATGGAGCAACCGCTGCCGACAACCCAGGGCAGCGGTTGCTACATGGTCACCAGCGGTTGCGGCCGTGCATTTATTTTTCAGATGCAGCATAATATCATAATTTTACAAGAATTATATCCTGTGTTCTGACCAATCTGACGATCAATGTCCTGAACATTTTGTTAGACTTCCAGGTTTCTCTACATAGATACCCATTCATCAGTCGTTTAAGGCACGAATTTTACCAACACATAGGCTCAAGAAAAGCTACTTCAATATCCCCATTTTAACTTGTCATTTGTCACCAACCTGACCATTAATTCCATCAGGCGGGCGGCATAGCGAGTGCAAGCGTGTGGTCATCGTGCGGTTGTCGGCAGCGGTTGCTGGCCGCGGTCACCAGCGGTGGCCGGGCCGTGCATTGGGCTGCCGTACCCGCACCGCCGGCGAACGATTCGGATCTCTGCCGGTTTAATTATACGTGAGTAATTTGAAGTTTTATAGAGATTTTTTATAGGTATAAAGTTGATTTTTTGCGGAAGGCTTAAGTATCACGGATTTATCTTTAATGTGGCCTAGTTTAAGGCTCTTTCAAAATAGCTGAGATTAGTACAATGAAATTAGAATAGAGAAAATAAGAAAGAAATGTGAAGTAGAATCAGTGTGAAAGCTGATAAGACGATGATCATCATAAAACCTTCATAATATCATCACAATCAGCGAAAATTGTTCCCACTGCTGGGACGCAGGCCCCCTCTCTTCGAGAGGGAGTGGGCTATAATCTACCACGAAGGCCCAGTGCGGGTTGGTAGATGTGACTTGTCTTCGAATTTTTGGTTCTAGGACATGCCAGTTTCCTCACGATGTTTTCCTTCACCGTTTTGAGAGCAGTGGTGATGAACTAATTTACACAAAGTAATGCGCCTGTCTGAGTTCGAACCTACGACCTACAACTCGTAAGTCCCGGCCATTACCACTGCTCTTCAGCCACCACCGCTCTTCATAAAACTTTTAAAAAATCTTATTTTTATAAATGCAGCATCTAACAAGACATTGATATATGACTAGTAAATGAAAATAGCTTGTTTCATAAAACGAACTAGAGAAAACTTTCATGGACATAATGTACCATTCAGACGTGCCTACCTAATCCGTAAGGGCGGTATTTTAAGGGTGGTATTTTGGTAATGTGAAGTGAAGTGAATAAGCACGTAACCAAGTAAATGTAAACAAACATCTTCATATGTAAACATCATTAATGTGCAAATAAAAACCACTTTTTATTATTAAAAATGTGTTAGCTAGGTTCCACCAAATTCGAATGAACGCTATATAAACATTTTTTTTTCTGGAAGATTTTTTTTTTTAACAAATCTTTATTTCTCATCCTGCCCTTAATACCGGAATAATAAATAAGAATCCACAGTTTTACTGTTTATACGCTTACTTGCTACTAAACGAAATTAAATAACGGAGTATTTTAACTTTAACTTTCAATTTGACTGCCTTTCAATTCCTTTACAACGTCCTCGTAAAATTGGAATAACCCATAAACTTGGTTTTATTTCTACGATACTCACTAAATGAACGGTCCTCAATTCCAATCTCGGTCGGTGGTTGTTCTTCGGAAAACTCATTTGGCTGGTCTAACAGAGATCTTTTGAATATAGGATCTAGGAGCTTTGCGATGTCCTACAACCGATCTCTCTTTAGAAATAGTTTAGATAAATCTTAGAAGAGCCTTGATAGAAGATTGAAGTGTCTCCGAGAGATTTATTGCAACAATAGGACGATAATAATATTGAAATATATTGCTTGAAAGTTAACATTACTTAAATCAGATGCTTTGTACTTCTATTCACATAAGGGCTGATTTTTCCAACGCCAGATAATTTTATCGGAGGAATCATTTTGAATTTTTGACAGTTCTTCCATACAAAATCTGTCAGATGTCAATTTTATTCCACGAATAAAAATTATCTGTCGATTGGTAAAATTAGCCCTACATCAAATTAATTAATATTTAAAACAAAAGAGAAAAAAAAATACATGCTTTAATCATAGCACTACCTATACACTGGGCAATTCTGAATACAATACGAAAACTACTTTTTGAAAGGGGCGAGTAGAATCAATTTAATTTTAATTTTATTTTTGACATTCAAAAGTGCCTTTTATTTGAAATAAATGTTTTGACTTTGACTTTGACTTTGACCAAGTACCTAAAAGAAAAGAGAGAGCAGCACCGATTTGCATAAAGTAACAAACACATCCTTAATTTTCCACATAATAATAGTAATACAGAAAAATCCATTTCATCTTAAAAATCTATGCGACACAATTACCATAATACCCATCCCAATAGCCATAATTAAGAGAGCAGTGCAATAAGTTATCCATAAACATTTAATTCGCGTGGCTTTCGATAATTAGCCACAGAAAATTCTATTAAAAACCTTATGGCCGCATTAAAAAGGACTGATAAAGTTCGGGCAATTAAAGAGATGAAGTGTTTTCTCGATGAGCTTAATATTATGCAATGAAAATAGGTTAAGTATTTACTGAGGTCAGTATTCGGATCGCTGAGTGCTTTTAGTAAAATATTTTTTGTGGTTTAATTCTACTAAATGGCTCTTTATGTAGGGGTGCTTAATCCTACTCCTATACTGCCCGTGGGGTAATTGCGTCAAACACTAACGGTAGCAATGGCTTTCGTTTTGACAGTTCAACAACATTCATTGCGTTATTTACGTAGTTGAACAGACAAATTTTTTGAACATATAAAGCAATGGATTAGCAATATCCTTCAAAATGATTAAGATTGTGATTGTTGTGCGGTAGTCGGATGGATATTTTTTGTGGTGTATTATATATATATTAAAATAAATTGTTCTTTATATGGACTCCTTAATCTTTTTTCTAAACAAAATAGACATTATCTTGAATACTGGATTGAAAGGTATTAAGTAATTTTTTGGATTTTTAACCACACTGTTATCCCGAGCCCAAATGCTTGATGTTTTTGTGGCTTATTAAGTAGTCGATTCGCATGAATTTACTCCCCAAAACGCGCGAATCGTCACTTTTAAATTATTACTAATTTTTTTTGCGAATTGAATTGAAAGCCGCTTTTGTCTCGTATCTGTAATTAAAAGACAGGCCAGCCAGCATAGATTTATAAAAGGCTGAATTAACAGGATACACTGTACGTATTTAAATATGTATTACCATCCTTTTTCTATAAAGTACTTTCAACATCTTCAAGAAATAAAGCCCCATTTTCCATCTATCACACTGTGCAGACACCGTGTCCAATTGATTTAAACATTTTAAAACAGACCGTCTCGAGAATTAAACACAGTGTTTTCCGTGTAATGGAATTAGAAATACAATAAAAACAGCGTCCGAGAGAAGAGACGGTTTTTCTACGTGATTTATATGCATTTTGGGAATAGCCCGGGCAGGATATTTAAATGCTGACCCCATTTTTTTAAGTAGCTAAAAGCGAAATAAGGTTTTATTTGAATACGGGTCTTTTGTGCCAGTTCGTGCATTTCTTTTAAAAGTGCTGTGTTCTTTTAATATTGTAAGTATAAACACTACATAAAAAGCTACTCTGCTATCTTATGGCGCTAGAATAATGTTGACATGGGAAAATTGTTTTATGAAATATCACTTTGTTTGTATTAAAAAAAACAAGATGGCGGCGTTAGTTCCTATTTTGGCCACAATAACATTGTAGCGCTATTTATCTTCATCATCATTTCAGCCGAAAGACGTCCACTGCCTGCCACTGGACATAGGCCTTCTCCAAGCACCGCCACTTCAGCCGGTTCTGTGTTTCTCGCGTTATATAAACTGAATCCTTATTGTTTCTTTCCATGGAACTTGCCAGTGCGGTAGCCTAGGACTTGGAAATCTCATAGGGTAGCTTGACAGGCCTATTAGGGTGAAACTTGAATCATGGACCAATTAGGGTGCACGTCATTCTAAATATGGTTTCTACACATCCTCAAAATAATCTCATGTAATAAATAATTCAGAGAGCGGTGGTGGCCCAGTGGTAACGACTTACGAGTTGTAGGTCGGCGGTTCGAACCCAGATTGGCGCTTTACTTAGTGTAAAATACTTCATCGCCACTGCTCTCAAAACGGTGAAGGAAAACATCGTGAGACATGTGGCCTCCTCCAAGTCCTTCCAGGTACTCCACCTCGAACCAGCCATCGCGGTACGCGTCCAGGTCATCTCGCCACCGCTTTTTGGGCCGACCTCGGCGGCGCCGTCCATCTTCAGACACCCTTTGTGTGGAAACTTTTGCCGCACCATAGTGTTCCAAATTTAGTCCTGTCTTTTTACACCCAGAATGCTGAGCTCCATCGCTCTTTGGCAGTTTTCTATATTTTCCAATTTTTCTACTTAATTATACAAGTCTCGAACAACCAACCCACCTCCACCAACCGTCCTTAACTTTCTCGATAGAAGATGGCAGGACGAGCTGGAGAAAACAAATGACCAGTGGTCCACTTTAGCCCTGGATCAAAAGACCTGGAAGTCATGGAGAGCGGCCTTGATCCAGCAGTGGGATGATGCAGGCTAACAGTTACAACTAAAAAAAAAATGCCATAATCCATACCGCAGATATTAATATTCCAAATGAAACGTTTAAAAACCTTTCACTCGTCCTTTTTTAGCAAATATAGTTCGTTTTTAACTTAAAAACGAAAGCGGATATTAATATTTCATTTTAAATGTACGGACTCATTTTTCGTAATAGTATGAAAATCTAGTACAAGAATAATAATAATTTTGTACGTTCTCGGCTGAAGCCATTACCAAAAACGTAACCTACCGGGGCGTTGCTCCGCTGCCGCGAGAAATCACGGCACAGCGGACAGAGCTCCGGCGGGATCTCATAGCGGCATGGAGAGTGCGATTGTCGCAACCCAGCGCTGGGCACGCCACAATTGCGGCAATAAGTCCCCTCTTTGAGGAGTGGCTAGAGAGGCGCCACGGCGCCCTCACCTTCCGCCTGACGCAGGTCCTCACCGGACACGGTTGTTTCGGGAGGTTCCTGTTCAGGATAAAGCGGGAGGAAACGCCAGGGTGTCACCACTGTGGGGATCGCCCGGAGGACACGGTGGAGCATACGGTGGAGGTCTGCCCGGCTTGGGCGGGACCCCGCCGTGTCCTCTTGGCGGCGATCGGCGGCGGCGACCTCTCGCGTCCGGCCCTCATACAGGCCATGGTCCGGAGCGAGAGTGAATGGGAGGCCGTCACCTCCTTCTGCGAAGCAGTTATGCTTGCGAAGGAGGAGGCGGAGCGTGCGAGGGAGAGGCAATCGCTGCACCCTCGCGCTCCTAGCCGCCGCAGGAGACGCCCTGGACGGGAGTCAACAGCCGACTCCCGGCCACCGTAGGCGCGGGCTTGCGGGCGGCATATGGAGCTATGGGCAGCTCGCCGCCCGGTACGGACCAGGCCCGGGTCGACGGCGCGTTGTGTTCCACGCGCGCCTCAAAGAGCTGTCAGCACGAACTGACGGGGTCCGCTAGGACCGATGCCGCCGGGGCTGCGGGTTGTTCGAAAGAGATACCGTGGCCCCTGGCACAGGCAACTGAAGGAACACGGGTGGGTTTTAGTCAGTAAAAGTCTGACACTCCCTTCTGCTCCGCCCAGAGCGGGAGGAGTCATTTGATGATTTCCCACCCAGAAAAAAAAAAAAAAAAAAAAAAAAGACATGTGACATCTACCAACCCGCACTGGGCCCGCGTGGTGCATTTATGGCCTACTCTCTCTAGTCGAGAGGAGGCCTGTGTCCCAGTAGTGGGAACATTATAGGTTGATTATGTACATACATAATTCAGAAATATGCGTTCATGATAAAAATAAAAGCTGTCAATGAAATACTCAAATACTTAAAAACTGTCAAGCCACACACTCAAATAACAATAGGTCATACGTCACAAAACAGGACCTGTACATATCTATTGTTTCCTACTATCATTAAATTTTCACGTGCATTAATAAATTTTATGCTGTTAAAAACATTTCCCGGTAACAAAAGCCTATTTGATAACTTTATACGTCATAATATAAATATACAGGCAAAGCTTTTCGAACAATTCACTCAAAGCGCGCGGAAATAAATGAATGTTTTGGTGATCTACAAAATAAAAGCGAACGAACGAATGAATGAATGAATAAAAAATATCGTTCAATGTGTCCGTGTTGGGTTGGAAACAAGATTATGCCTGGTTTGATGAATGAGCCTCTGGGGTCACTCCGACATTGTACCAATTTTCCAATGTACCCACGCTTTTAGGTTGAATTAAAATTTAAATAAAAATTAAGGCCGATTGCTGTGTACTGAAATAGTATTTAAATTAGTCTGGCTCCATTTAGATGTAGTCGTGTTTTTGCGAGAAATACAGACACAAATGTCTAGATTTTTTTTGTTAGGTACATTATAAAATAATTTTATATACGACGAATTTTATAACGAATTATTGAAGCCATTTCATATTGAAATGAAATACCTACCTACCGAACTATTCAGTAATAATAACAAGGTCAGAGTGTCAATAAATTCTGTGGTTTTAAAATAGTTAGCTACTGCAAACTATACATTTAATTTGATTTCCTAGATAGGTAATGAAATATCGATACTTCGTGGAAAAATACTCTGGACGTACTAGTCGTAGATCGAAGACCATGAATTCAGTACATGATTCTAAACCCACTAGCGTAGAAATAATAGGGGTTAAAGTATGAAATTGCCGTTTTATTGTAATAGGTACTTCGAATTGACATAAAACCTTCATGGTTTGAGATTTTTGAGTGAAACTTTTTTCTCATGGTACCTATGAAGTTCTTCTTTTGAAAAATGTACAACATTCGATTATCGACTTTCAGTTGTTTTTTTTATTCAGCTTAGACAAGAAAGATGGATACTTTGAAAATTCGAGTTATTTTTGAATAAGAGTTCCGACGCGGAACTACCGCGGCAGAAACAGCTCGCAATATCAATGTTGCGTTTAGAGACCCCACTGCTAATGAACGCACCGTGCGATTTTCTTCTCAGGAGGCAGTACTAAAATGCTTTCACACATTTTGTCGAATGTAGATCACGAGAGTTCTATCGCAAAGGCATAAATGACCTTCCTATCAGATGGCAGCAATGTATAGATAATAATGGTAATTATTTTGATTAAATAAATATGTTAAATTAAAAAAAAACGAATTTAAATTTTTGAGTACAAATCGGCAATTTCATACTTTAACCCCTAATATTAAGTTGGTTATCAAAAAAAAGTCTACCTTGTCATAGAAAAGTGAAACCTACGCGGTAAAAATGCACTGAAGAGCCTTTTTTTTATTAGCCGACGAAAAATTTCAACGCAGAGGTGTTCAAAATCATGTACGGAATCCATTGTAACAGGTTGTGCGTCGATGCCACCCTGTCCAATATAAGTATTTAAGGTCAAAATGAGTCTTCTAGATACATTACACTATCTCACAAAGGTCAAAGGTCAATCAGGTAAGGGTCGCTTTGTTAATACAGCGATCAATAAAGCCAACACACCTAAAGATACCTTTTCATCTCGTGTTCAGAGACTTACGAAGAGCTCACACGCGTGACGTCACTTGAATACGTCTGGCGCACCCAGAACGACCAATAGACCTGCTACCAACTTTACTGGCAAATCACTACAGCTGCAGTCTTTTTTTTTTTTTTTTTTTTTTTTCAGGATGGGAAATCATCAAATGACCCCTCCCGCTCTGGGTGGAGCAGAAGGGAGTGTCAGACTCTTACTGACTAAAACCCACCCGTGTTCCTTCCTTAGCCCTTTATGTTCCAGGGCAGCGGTAACCCTTTCGGACGATCCCGCTACCCCGGTAGGCTTCGGCCCTCTCGGGCCCCGTCATCTACGCTGACATCTCTTTGAGGCGCACGTGGAACACATACGCGCCGTCCGGCACGGGCCTTGTCCTGATCGGACGGAGAGCTACCCATTGCTCTCCGCCCGCAGGCCCGCGCCTACGTGGCCGGGAGTCGTCACGCGGCTCCCGACGCCCGGAGCGTCTCCCTCGGCGGCTGAGGCGTGAGGATCTCTCCCTTGCCCATCCCGCCACCTCCTTCGCTAGCATGACTGCTTCGCAGAAGGAGGTGACCGCCTCCCACTCCCTCTCGCCCCGGACCATGGCTTGCACCAGGGCCGGGCGCGAGAGGTCGCCGCCGCTGCCGATCGCCTCTACGAGGACACGGCGGTGCTCTGCCCAAGCGGGGCAGACCTCCACCGTATGCTCCACCGTGTCCTCTGGGCGATCCTCGCAGTGGTGACACCCGGGCGTCTCCTCCCGCCTGATGATGTGCAGGAACCTCCGGAAACATCCGTGTCCGGAGAGGACCTGCGTCAGGCGGTAGGTGAGAGCGCCGTGACGCCTCTCTAGCCACTCCTCAAAGAGGGGTCTTACCGCCGCTATCGTGGCGTGCCCTGCGCTGGGTTGCGATAGTCGCGCCTTCCATTCCACCATGAGACCGCGCCGGAGGTCCGTCCGCTCCGCAGCAATTTGCCGCGGGTGCGGAGTTTCCCCCCGACGTAGTGCCTCCGCGCGCCAGTCATACAGGCGCGCGAGGACTATCGCCTCCAGATCCCATGGTGGCAGTCCGGCAAGGAGGCTTGCTGCCTCGCCCGAGATCGTGCGGTATCCCCGGATAAGCCTTATGGCTACCACCTTTTAGGGCGCGTTCAGGTAGTGTGCGGCTCTCAGCCGCAATGAACGCGCCCATACCGGGGCCCCATATAGGGCCATGGACCGCACGACCCCCGCGTAAAGCCTCCGGCAGGAGGCGTTTGGCCCCCTCGGGTTGGGCAGGAGCTGCACAGTCTGGGAAATTATTCGTTAAAGACACAAACTGAGACACTACGCCAATTTGTCGTATATAGTTTCATTTGATATTACTAACCCAGTTGGATTACCCACTCCCTTTCAAAAAGAGAGGAGGCCTGTGTCCCCGCAGTGGGATCATTATAGCCTGATCATGTGGGCATTTCATGTGATTTGAATATTTTGAATAGGTATATGGAGAATTTACATTGGTAATCAATTTGCTTCAAAGTTTAATTGTCTGACTGACAGGTTCTTCAACCCTGTCCAATGCTGATTGTAGATCTCAATAATAGCATGTTATGAATACTACAGTTACAAAATAAATCTGTACAATTCAGAAGATAGAATTGAAAAAATAAACATAAGTAAGAAAGTTCTGAAACTTTCGTAAGCAGTTTTTAACTTTGCGTAGGTCAAAGTTAAGGTAGCTTCCAGGGATTTGTTTATTAGAAAATAAACTCCAGCAAGGTTAAGACAAGGTCGTGCAAAGTTCGGAATCTTTATTCAAGTGCCTTGGGCTGTGCTGGGGCGGCTGCTACAGGTGCGGGAAACCTCAAACAGCGCAAATACTCCAATATCTTTTGAACTTACATGTTCGAGCCGTTTTAGGTTGAAACACTAAGGCCATGGGGTCCGAGTGCACACTTGGTATTTCAAGACATCGCCAAGCGATTGGTCGACTCTTCACGTGACCAGAGGGCTGGCCTATTTTGTGGCCAAAGAATCAGCATTGCCATACAACGTGGTAATGCTGCCAGCCTTTTGGGCACGTTTCCTATTGACAGCGATGCGGACGAATTTTTTGATGCCCTTTGATTATTTCGCCCATCTTTTTATATACTTGTACATATTATTATTTTAAGACTGTTAGCGTTTTATTATATGTGTAAATGTTAGATAGCTGATTAAATAAAGATAGTGCCTTGTTATGATAATTAAAATACAGCCTGCAGGTATTCTTTATAATTATTTTGCCAAAATTCCTGGGCACAATTTCAAACTCCGATCTGCTACTGAGAATTTTGTATTGAAAAAATACTCCCACCACCAATGCGATTACGCACCCTCGTGGGCATTCGAGACTTTTGAAGGGGCAGTAGTATACCCAGAGGAAATTATGTATCCTATCTTATGACTATACACCGTTAAATGTTGTACTCATCATTATGAACAACTTTTACTACGGGACCAACCCTGAAACCGTGAAAAAAAAATCAGTTGATCCATACATTACGTCGAGTTATGCGAACATAAATCTTTGGATCAACTGATTTTTTTTTCACGATTAGCGGGTTGGTCCCATAGTAAAAGTTGTTCATAATGGACCCTTTTAAGGATTGAAACGAACAAAATTTAACGGTATATATTACTACACAATTACGTATAATCGTTGCAATAGGTGTTTTAGATTCGCGACAGACGGCAAGTAAAAATAAATTGGACGGCTGTAGAAAAAAAAAAGCTCTCAATGGGGGCAAAATAACTTTAAAAACCTATGATCCAGAGTTTTATTTTATGTCTTGGATATTATATTCATTCCCACATTATCATATGAAACTTAACCTGTTCACAAATTCACAAAATCAACAGATCATTTTGTCGGTAACACTACATATTGTACCGGAACTCTAGGCGACAGGATGCGTATCCGAGCAAATACCGGGAACATGACATTGATTGTTGCGTTGTCGCGGCGCAACACTGAGCTTTATTAATTGAAAACCTATACTCCGTGTATGGTGGGTGATGTATTAGGTTAGTGGCGAATTTAGTTTGTGATGTTATGGTATATGGGGAGTGTTTCGGGATAACAGAATTGGTTTGGGTTATGTTGTTTACGAAAAGAGATGTCCTACAAATATTGAGGTCAGATGAAAATTGAGTTTAAGTAGGTATCATTTCCGAGGGATATTTTGGAAGCCATAACTACGTAGACCTAGAAAGCCACCCGTAAAATTACACGAGGACAAAATAGATATTTTCTTTACAATGCTTTTACCATAATCAGCTTATGATGTTCCCACTGCTGGGACACAGGCCTCCTCTCATCGAGGAGTGGGCTGTAATCTACCACGCAGGCCCAGTGCGGATTCCTAGATGTCACATTTCTTCGAAATTTTGATTCAAGGACACGCCGTTTTCCTCACGATGTTTTCCTTCACCGTTTTGAGCGCAGTGGTAACGAAATAATTTACACAAAGTAAAGCGCCTGTCTGGGTTCGAACCTACGACCTACAACTTGTAAGTCCCGCCCGTTACCTTGGACCACTACTGCTCTCTATATAAATCATGATAGAAAAGAAACTAGTCAGTAATAAAAATGTCATGAAAAAGTATTGAGGTCAGATGAAAATCGAGATTCAAGTAGGTATAATTTCCGAGGGATATTTTAGAAGCCAGAACAACGTAGACATCGAGAGCCACTCGTAACATTACACGAGGAAAAAATAGATAAATATTTTCTCTATGATGCTTTTAGGAACTTCCAATCAGTTTAAAAGCTTGGGCTGGATTCAGGAATTGCGATGTTCAGATTAATGTTTAAATTATAACGTAGATGTGTGGAATTCTTTACTACGACCTAGTTTTATTTACTACCGCTAGAAATTCATAGGTGGATAAAATGTTGGCCTTTTTCGGTGACCTCTGTCTCTTTCCGTTTTACACTTTCACGAGTAACTTCTGAAAACCAATAAATATGTAACTACATATAAGGCCCTTTATACACGGCACGGTTTTTTTACGGTATGGCGAAGAACCGCGCCGTTGAAAAAAGCGTGTCTGTCAATAGGCTTCTATAGTGATTCATACAACACTGACGAACCGTGCCTACACACGGCGAATGAACCGTAGTTTTTCAGAAACGTGTATGGAACAAAGGGCCTCTCAATGTACATTTTAATATTAGTGCATTTTTTAATAACAATAACAGTGCAGTTTCTTTTATTTTAAAAGCGGCTATTGTGATCCTTAGAAAGTCTTCCTTGAAATAGAACTTCAAATTTTCTCCATAATAACTCATCTTATTGAATCACCCGATATAATTTGTTACTTTACGATTAACAGGTAGTAATTACAGAGACAATTAAAAAGCTGTTATATCCCGCGTGGATCCGCGTTCGAATAAGAAGGGTTTAAGACCATCAGTCTGATGATCACCACTATTTTTCATAATACACTTTTCATTCGTTCGACAAAGGCTGGACCTTAAAATTACAACACGCTCATAAAAACTTCAGATTCCCAACTCCATTACACCAAAACATGATCTGTTTGACCAAAAAAGTCCAATCCCACAGAGTAGATCAGACAAGAATGCAGTAATAGTCCAGCTAGCTGACAGTTTAGGTGATGTATAGCAGACTGTAGCACACATATCTTGAATTATGTCCGTTTTATTAATGAAAGTACCTACGAGTTGGTTTATGTATGCAAAAACAGAATTGGTTTTTGAGAAGGCAAAGAGTTTTATTTGTTACTTTTTTTTTTTTAATGAGGAGCACTAGATAGCAGAGTAGCTTTTGCAGTTGGTCGATATCCTGACCAGTCATACTCAGCGCTTCTCCTACATACTTATTATGCGCACAGCCAAAGTGTGGAACTCTCGGCCAGTGTGTTCCCTTCCACATTTAACCCGTCTGTTTGGCTTCAAACCAAGAGTGAACAGGCATCTTCTGGGCACGCTCGTTTCATCACAGACCTCATCCATCGCTTTCCATTAAGCGTGATCAAGGTCAAGAGCAGGCTCATTCAGCAATTTAAAAAAACAAAATCATCGTGTAATTAACCAAAATACTCTGTAAGTATATAACTATAGACCCTATAGTAAGACACAGGGGAAAACTGCTTCTTTTAAAGTATAGAAAGAATAGAAAAGCAAGAAAAAGAAAAAAAAAAGAATGAAGCAGTTTTCACGAGACGGAACTTTCTTGAAACTTTCACCTTTTCATTTATTAATTTTTTTATCTTATTAAAAACAACCAGCACCTTAATTACGTAACACATGATAGTGTGTTCACAATTTGAATCATTTTGAAGAATAATGCTAATCCATTGTTTCTTATGTTCGAAAAACTTGTCTGCTCAACAACGTAAATAACGCAATGAATGTTGTTGAACTGTCAAAATGAAAACGTTGCCCCACACTAGGAATTACTTCTGTATCGTGGGTGCGTTCACAAACACTTAAACTCAAATACACAAACAGCCAGACCCGGAACAACTACCAGTAGGCAATACAAATATTTGTTCCGTGCGGGAATCGAACCCGCGACACGCAGCGCAGCAGTTGATCGCTCAGCCACTGCGCCAAACGTGTCGTAATTATTAATAAAACTAACAAGCAATTTGTAATCTAATATTTTTTTGCGTGATCAATATTTTATAATTAGAGTCTGATATATCAATATTAAACTTTGTTCATGTGTTGTAATGTGTGTCATTGTCACTATTATTTCCACTTTTTCAAGCCATGCGATTTGTCGCAGGCATTTGACCAGGTTAATAAAGTTATTTGAGAGGAAAACTTCTCAGCAATATTCGCATATTCGATTTCCCAGTTTTACTTAGAAAAATACGTGATTAAATTCATATACAACAGCAATACTTGTTTACGAGCTGATAAAGGGTTGGAAGTTTAAAATTAATTTAAGTTAAACGGACGCGGTGGCCCGTTACAGGCGATAATAGCATAAGTTCCGATGGGTTCCGAACATTGAGTAATGCCACCTTGCTGTGACAAACGTGATTGTTTAAGTTTAATGTACAAGTGGTTTCAAAATTAATATCGGATTTTAAAGAAATAAAGAAAAATAGTTTATTCCACACAAACAAAACGCACATTACAATAAAAAAATACATAAAATACAAAGTGAAAATCCTCGTACTCAAGCATATATAGTCTGGCAGTTTGAGTAATTAATGTGGCCTACCCAAATGTCCTTTCTTTGGTATTGTTCGTCGAATTGTCGAGCTCTTTAAGTGTTGTGTTGAGCTGCACAATTTCTGACAAAAGCGTGCACTGACTGGACAGGTCCTCTCAAACTGTTTGGTTCTTTCTTCAAAAAAACATCTCCGACATCAATCTACATGGTCTTCATATGATCTGACCAAGATTATGTCTGGACTTTAAAAGAGACTGTGACCTCTGAGTTTGTTTCGGCCTTTCTTCTCAGACTAGTCAGATAGGAAACGCCGACCTCATCTAGTTTTTAAATATGATTGACGTGTAAAAGTGTTTGTACAAACCTACTTACAAAATAAAATCATTTATCATTTATAAAATGTTGACAATTTTGTCCATTGCTTGATGTCAGGGCCAGGGACCAAAGACTACACACATTAATTGACATTGACAATACAAATTAATCTGTGATGCGCCGGCGACACTGGCAGATGACAACAAAACAACAACGATCATAAAAATATGTAGTAGTATTTGGTCTTGGTGGTACTTCATTCCTTGAAAACATAGTTTCTTTTTACTATACATAATAAAATATAACTGATTCAGTTCATGTTCTGTTATTAAAAGAAAATGTTTATCTGATAAAGACATACCCTGCGTCCTAAACAAAAGCGAAAGTCACGTGAATACGCGATCGACGCTATGGTTTGTATGAATTTTGATGTACAGACGCCAGCAAGTCAATCTACCCGAAACTGTAAAATTTTCCCAATCAACCTTGAACCTTAATACTTTAGCTATAAAGTTGAAAATCTATTAAAGAAATTTGACAGATTGTAGTAGCTTTATGTGCTGGTGTCTGTACAAACACGACTTAATTGATCGCGCGACTAAGTCATTTTAACTATCCTAATTAATCTTATAAATGCCAAAGTGATTTTGTTTGTTACTCAATCACACGCTTTTGTTTAGCACGATGCCTTCAAGCTGTTTAATAAGTATCTAGTAAAGGTGAGTAATGGTCTGTTTACTGTAGGCCACAAATACCGCACAATGCAAAGACAGCACCTAACTACCTAAAGAAGCAATTATTAAAATAGAACAGTTAATAACATAACACGGATTATAATAGATTAGATAATGTTTGTTTTAACTAGTCCTGTGGTTTCACCCGCATACGTCGATTCCGTGGAAATATCCGGATAGAAAGAATCCTATGTCTTAATCCAGGTCATAATCTACCCATTTGCTAAATTTTATTCAAATCCGGTCAGCCGTTTTAGAGTGAAAGCGTAACAAATAAACATACAAATGATAGAATCTTTTCTGTTTGATATAATATTATTAGTTAAGCTAAAATACTTAAATTAACTAAACTTGTGCTCGATAGTAATTTATCGAGCACAAGTTTAGTAGTTGTTGTTTAGTTGTATTTAATCCTCAAAACAGGTGTTCAAATTAACACTTCCAAAAATACAAGCTTTGAGCAAATTCTACAGGAACACAAAAACACATCAGTGCACAAAGAAGAAAATCCTTTGAAATATGTATTTCAATGTACACCCGTATCCAGGACACATTAAGAACATTAGCATCAAATGAATAAACATGTAGGGAATATTACGAAGTAAACGCGATAAAGCGTAGAAAAGAATGGTGTACCTAATCTGCTATTATACATATATAATGGAGACATTAGAATTTTTATAATACTCGAACAAAAGCATTAGGCTTATGAGTTGCTTGTTTTAACAAATTATTTAACTATATTCAAATTTTATTTGTTTCAAATTGACGTTATTTCAAGTTAAACAAATATCAACTTTATTTTAATAGCAGTTAAGTATAAGTAATCAAGATTATGAAACTCCTAACCACAAGGTAAAACGTGCCGTAAACAATAAATAAACAAAAAGAAAACGAAAAATAAATTAACACTAATATATACTATATACAATTATATACAAGTATATAATACGAAAAAATATAGATAAAGGCAGGAGCTCATTGGGCCTCAAACAATTCGTCCGCATGACTGTCAATGGGATAAGTGCCTAAAAGGCTGGCAGCATTACCACGTTGGATGGCAATGCTGATTCTTTGGGCTAAGAATAGTTCAGCCTTCTGGTCACGTGAAGAGTCAACCCAGTTAAGTTGATTTCAGAGTGACTAGCACTATTGAAAACGTTATAAAAATGTTTGAAGTTGTAGCGTAAACTGAAGTTTATTGTGTAGGAATTAAAGTAATTTTTCCATAAACTCATATTTGTTTACATTTTTGGCGAATATGAGATAGTTTTTCCATTCATAGATATACGTTGCTGTTACACTTTAAGAACAAAGGAATGATATCTACCTTGTATAGTAGGTCTCTGGTAAAAAACGGTTTAACCCTTCACAGCAATAGTGAACAGTAGCGCTATTCTGTAATAATCTCACCGTGAAAAATTTTTTGAAGTGAGTTGTACCATACCTATCTGATCCTAGGGATCACGTCGGGCTCACCAGTATAGAGGTATGAGGAACAGGGTGTAAAGTTCACTCATACTCTATAGAAAAGGGACCGCCTTTGTACCTTTTTGTGCGAGAAGTTTAAATAAATAAATAAAAGGGAGGATCCTTGGACCAGACGGGTGTTGTGTCTGGCGGGCAATTGCCCAACGACTGATGGCGGGAAGTTTGTATGTATGCTAATTACGCGGTAAACTCGTCAGTATGACACGTTGTTCGCATGTGGCGTTGTAGATACCGCTACAACACTTGGCAGCTCACTCCAAGCACACATCACCTAAGTTTTCATTGTTATATTTTTACAGAATAGCAATACTGGCATCTTCTGGGCACGCTCGTTTCTTCATAGACCTTATCCATCGCTTTCTATAAAGCGTGCAAGGTCAGAAGGAGGCCCATTAAACAATAAAAATAATAATAAAGGTTTGTTGCAAGGATTCATTCTTGGGCCAAGTTTTACTACTTGTACGTTTTAAAGTCTTAAATCGTACATCGTCAGGCAATAACCACGAAAATGGTGTGTCCTAAAGAGCTCAGGAATTGAATCTATTTCCGATCTTACAGTAAGAATCTTACTTTAAACAAAAAGCCTACGAAGTTTAACAAAGCAAAAACCTTTGACGTTGAGTAAAAGGTTTTTGAGCTGCCACTATTTCTACTGTAACCTGTTTGTGAAAAGAAATTGGAACACAGAGATAACAAGGTACCCAGAAAAAAAACCTTCCTAGTCCAAATATAAGCATTCCTGACAGATTTATTACATGACTAGCTGCGCCCCGCGGTTTTATCCGCATACGTTTCGATGCCGTGGGAACATCGGGATAAAAAGTATTATATGTGCTAATCCTGGTTATAAACTATCTGTGTGCCAAATTTCATCCAAATCCCTTCAGTCGTTTTTGCGTGAAAGAGTAACAAACGTCCATACATCCATCCATACAAACTTTCACGTTTATAATATTAGTAGGATTTATATCACCCAGTAAAATTATTGGGGTCAGTTCGCCATGCCGTTATCTGTCTTTATAATTCAGATATGATGAAGTTACGACATTTATAGGAGGTACCGGCTATAAACGGGTTCTTGACGTCGTAACAATGTTAGGCAATTCCAAAGATTTTACTATAGTCTGGAATATTGTGTAACTTAAAGCCCAGTCCCTTTATGGGTTAAGCTGAGCTTTGGGCTCAGTTATCCAAGCTTGACATGGACAAGACTGAGGTGTGTCAGAATACTCGTTGCTTGTATTCAGAAATTAAAGAAAAATTGTTTTGTTAGTGTCAAGTCATTAAAGAAAGAAATATTATGGTAGGACTTTCACGATCGACGTAAAACCATGAGTAAGTCATTGCAATGTAACCCCTGAGTCGGTAAGGAAAGAGTTAACAGTCAATTAGAATGAGATAACAGGGAATTAGAATGAGTTAACGGTGAATTAGAACGATATACGATTGAATTAAAATTAGATAACAGAGAATTAGAATGAGATAACGGTGAATTAAAATGAGATAAAGGTGAATTAGAATGAGATAACAATGAATTAGAATGATAAAACACTAAATTAGAATGAGATAACAATTAATTAGAATGATATAACAGTGAATTAGAATGATAAAAAGTGAATTGTAATGAGATAACAGTGAATAAGTATGAGATGGTTTTATGATATTCAAATTTGACCGTGAATGTGCTGCTTAACAATTTACAAGATTAGGGGATTTTCGGTTGACTGTAGACAATTATTATTTATTTATATATTATATGTACTTTATTGTGTACCACAAAAATACAAAGCATAAAAAAATACATGAAACACAACAAAATATACAACAACAAACAACAACAACAACAAAAATTCGCAACAACACAATCACAACAACACACAACACAACAACAACAACGAGAATAATTATTTTAGCAGTTCATGAAAAGAAAATTACAGGAAAAAAAATAGCAGCCTGTCATGAATAAGTATTTAACGTTCATAAAGGTTAAATGACTGAAAAATTCACATGATTAAACCAACGAATGACGAAATCAACTGCAGATAAATAATGTTCACGTCATGTCTAGAATTGATTTACTCAATTTACTCCCAATTTAAAATTTAATACATGGACGGGACTGAATCGAGTTTCCAAATAAATTGAAAGAAAATGTCCGGATCAAAGGGTATCAAAAGCAATTTATAACAGCAAATTGTTCGATTGTTCACTTATTGAAAAAAACAACGGCTTTATGCGTATATTGTATATTGGAACCAATTCCTGTCGTTTGTGCACTTTGGGTTCGGGACGATACAAATGAATGACTTGGTGCGAGTAATTGAAAGGAATGTAGCGTTATCTACAACGCCACATGCGAACAACGCGTCATACTGACGTCACGCAAATCCTGCATCTCGCAAGCAGAGTTTACTGCGCAATTAGCATAGATACAATTTCCCAACATCAATCGTTGGGCAATTGCCCGCCAGACAAAACACCCGTCTGGTCGGAGGATCCTCCCTTTTCTATAGAGTATGAGTGAACTTTACACCCTGTTCCTCATACCTCTATACTGGTGACCCCGGACATGAACGTCTAATTAAAATCTCGATTAATAAAACCAACCAATCTATACATATTATAAACAAAAAACAAAAAAAAGAAAGAAAGAAACTAGCTGTTGCCCGCGACTTCGTCTGCGATCCAGGATGAAAATAATCATAAGCTCATATCCTTCTTCAGGTCATGATCTACCCATATGCCAAATATCCATAACACGGACCTATCGTATAACCCAGTTACTATGGGTAGGTACGCAGACTCAATACGATACCCCTTGGTAAGACTGGTTGTCAGACTTTCAGGCTTCTGACGACCCGTAACGACTCACAAAGATCCACAAACGACGTAACGTACTTTCCGAGGTACGGAAGGGTCTTGATATGTAATAGATGATCACCCATCCACGAACCAACCGCGGCAATCGTAGTCTAACCTTCGATCGACTCGTGTGACAGCCACTGTGTTACTTTAATACTATACTATTAAAGTACATAATTATAATTACGGACGAAGCAGGGGTGGGTCGCTAGTGATTAATAAAAAGCAATGATGCCATTACGTAGTTGTAAGAAAGAGTAAACAGAGTTCCTTTCAAATAACTACTTTTTTATTACAAAAATGTTTTCAAAAAAGGTTTGTGCGATCGTAAATCAATGATTCCGCTGTTTATTTATAGCTCCGTTCCTGAATGGATATCAATCGTGTAGGAAACCATTTTAAAGCCTTTATATTTTGGAATTATGTTATTGAAAATTCCAGAATTTTCATTTAATTTATTACTGAGTGTAAATGAGTACGTTACCTGAATTTCGGTTTTTCTTTGAATCCTAATGAAAGCAGATTTTTTAAATATGGATGAAATATTATTTATCTACCTCTAGGTATACTAGAATATTTCATATTTTTTTGTTTAATAACACGAGAACTATTTGTATTTTATATACTAACTAGTGACCCGGCCCTGCTTTGTACGGTTTTTACAACTTGACAGAACATCGAGATTCTTTTATTATATATCAGTTTAGTATTAATGTACCTTCCGGATTAATTCCGGATTCTCTAAATGATAAAATCCATTACGTTTAGAAGAAGAGCGTGGTCACACACGAAAAGCGACTTTAATTTATATTACGAACTAGCTACATCCCGCGGTTTCACCCGCATAAGTCTCAATCCCGTGGGAATATCGGGATAAAAAGTATTATATATGTTAATCCTGGTTATAAACCATCTGTGTGCCAAACATCCAAATCCGTTCAATAGGATTTGCGTGAAAGAGTAACAAACATCCATCCATCCATACAAACTTTCTGTGTGCCAAATTTCATCTTTCATATATTATTTCCGAAAAATCATTTTTGTTGAGTTTTTTTGGAAACATAAAAATCTTATACCTTGTCTCTATAAATATAAATGTCATCTAAATCCAATACAAAGACCTTGTACAGACAAAGGGTAATAAACGTAGCCCACAATGGGTCTAGACATCACGACATAAACCCATAAATTTGTTAGTCTTAGCACTAAATGCTTTTAGGTCAACTACCAATGTTATAAATGGACATCGCATAAAACCAATCGACCAATAAACATCCCGTGGACCAAACAACTCGAATACTCGAACATTCTAGTGTTGGGAAAAACAGGCAAAGATTTATCGCGACAAATATTGGTATTGTCGGCAGAAATTTTTGATTTGTGTGTGTTGGGTCTGACAAGTAAGATCGGGGAAACAAAAGGCCTTTCGTTCTCCTTTCGTTTATAGCCAGGCCGGAGTACACGTAGCTGGCATTTGTTTCGTTTACATAACCGCGTCGGAGTCGATAAAAACGTCAGGGGAATTTTTAGTTCTGCTTGCTGCCTTTGTTTGATCGTGAATTCTGATCAAGTTCATATTTTATCATAAATGCTGTATTTTTTTTTTCATAAAGAAGATCCAACTTGGTTTTAGGATTTTTCTTTCTCTACATTGACAAAAACATAGAAAAGCTAACTTTTATTTCTAAGAGCTGATATTTCAAACTCAAACTATTTATTTCAAATAAACCAATTACAGGCACTTTTGAATTGTCAAGGTCAGTCAGTCAAAAGATGAAGCTAGTTACCCATTCCAAAGCGTAGTAGGTACCTATGGAGAAGAACGGGCAAGAAACTACATGGACACTCTTTTAAATCATAATAATATTGTTACAAAGTATTGGTTACATCATTCATGTTCAAAATTATGCATGTGAGAACGATTCAGAACGTTAAAAGCGTCCGTAATGAAAAGATTAAAAAAAAACAATTCAAATATTAAATTAAATTAAAATAAGCCATGGCAGCAAAGAGTTGACCAGTCCCTACGGGCGCGCCCGTTCACGAACATGACGCATAGATTAGCACCATTCAGCTCAACCATTTTGAAGGGAGCTAAATGATCCAACACATGTGCCACCATCAGCGAGACATTAGAGTGAGCATGACATACTCTCATCCGCCAAGGCACATTCAAGTCAATGAAAGACGTACCCAGTAAATGGTAGCTTTATAGTATGTAACATAGTACTCACATACGTTCTATGCAATTATATAATACTAGGAGATTGAATTTATATAATGCAAACATAGTATTTTAGAATCTTCAGCAGCTCCAACAGTATGTAGGTAGGGTAGGCGTGTGTGAAGTATTTTCAATCGACAGATAATTTTTATTCGTGGAATAAAATTGATGTGTGACAGATTTTGTATGGAAGAACTGTTAAAAAAATTATAATATCCGATAAAGTTTTCTAGTGTCGGGAAAATCAGACCTTAATCATTTAAATATTATACTACTGACATAATACTCATGATGGAAAAACCACCTTAGGCGTTAGAAGATTCTTTGTTTTACATTGACAATAATATAGTAAAATTGACTTTTATTTCTAAATCCATATAATATTACTGTACTGACATAAGGAGGAGAGTAGTGTTGATCCAGTAGTAACGACCTCGCTTAAGGTCCGAACGCAGGCCAGCGCATTACATAGTGTAAATAATTTCATCAACACTGCTCTCAAAACGGTGAAGAAATCGTGAAGAAACTGGACCTAGAACCAAAAATTCGAAGACATATGACATCTACCAACCCGCACTAGACGACAGCCCGCTCTCTCTCGAAGAGAGGAGCCTGTGTCTCAGCAGCGAAAACATTATAGGCTGATTATGTACAAATGTTATGTACTGACACAAAAGTTATTAATAAAAATGTATGTTATACCTACCGCTCGTAATTCTAGCTGCATTTTTAAACTGAAACGTTAAAAAGATTGCCTTTGTAACACATATTTATGCTCCACCATATTTTAAATTCCCGTCTGTGCCGATAGCACCAACAATATTTCATTAATCGTCAAACCACAATTTATGTAACACCCTTTCAAAAAGGTTTAACAGAGTTATTTTATTCAAGCACAATCAAAAGCAATTTTGTAAATAAATTACACCGAAACCAAAGAAAAGAAACGTAGGTAATTACGTAGAAGAAATTTCTCCTCCGTTGCTATGGAAACGAAAACCAACTATTACTGAGGTGAAGCCTGTAGGGTAGAAAGGAAACAGAATTACCTACCTACATATAAATATGACACTAACAGCGTTTCCACGAAAAACGCCCGTGCAAAAACAATCAAAAGATTTTTCTGGGAATCCGTACAGCCGTAGGAGCAATGATATATCGCTCGCAGGTGTACTTTATGGACTCAGAAACTGCTTTACTGTTAAATTTTGAATGTTTTTTACTTCAACACACTGTGGCAAGTGTGATTTAGTGTCTACTTTGCTGGCTAGTTGAGAAGTTGCTTCAGCAGACATTTGCCCCGAACCATCTCGTCGCCTAACCTAGCCTTTTTTTTTTTGGGTGGGAAATCATCATAATATGACTTCTCCCGCTCTGGACGGAGCGGGAGGGCGGGTCAGACTTTTACTGACTAAAACCCACCCGTGTTCCTTTAGTTGCCTGTGCCAGGGGCCACGGTATCTCTTTTAAACAACCCGCGGCCCTGACAGGCATCGGCCCTAGCGGACCCCGACAGTTCGTGCTGACATCTCTTTGAGGCGCGCGTGGAACACAACACGCCGTCGACCCGGGCCTGGTCCTTACCGGGCGGCGAGCAGCCCATTGCTCGCCACCCGCAAACCCGCGCCTGCGGTGGCCGAGAGTCGGCTGTTGACTCCCGACGTCCAGAGCGTCTCCTGCGGCGATTAGGGGCGTGAGGGCGCAGAGATTGCCTCTGCCTCACGCGATCCGCCTCCTCCTTTACTTCAACACACTGTGGCAAGTGTGATTTAGCGTCTACTTTGCTGGCTACTTGAGAAGTTGCTTCAGCAGACATTAAGTTTGTGTCGAAAACTTTTATTACTTATATTTGTTCTGCCCACGACTTCGTGCACGTGAAATTTCTTGTTGCCCCGACCTACCCAGTCGTATAACATAGCCTGCCCGCGCTCTTTGTTCGTTTTCGCGTTCATTCTTACTTTTTTTATTTTTGCTTCGGCTCCTAAGAGGCCTACATAATCAGCCTGTAATGTTCCCACTGCTGGGACACAGGCCTCCTCTCTTGTGAGAGGGAGTGGACCGTAATCTGACACGCGGGCCCAGTGCGGATTGGTAGATGTCACATGACTGTCTTGAATTTTTAGTTCTAGGACATGCCGGTTTCCTCACGATGTTTTCCATCACCTAAGAGGCCTATCGTGATGGTAAATAACTTATATCCTTCCTCAAAAATTGGGCTTACAAATAAAAAAAGAATTTGTAAATCCGACTGGTAGTTCCAGAGATTAAACATGCAAATCCGAGTGGTAGTTCCAGAGATTAAACAAAGAAGCTCTTCTTTCTAGCTTCTAGCTTAACTGTTAGTATATTATATGTATTTCTCATTGTACGAGTACGTTGCATAGTAATAGTATTTTATTTCTATTGATATCTTCAAACCAATCAAAATTAAATGAACCTTACAAGTTTGGTCCTATATTTTTAAATGAACCTTGTTAAATAGGTTTGTTCTCATATTTCAGAAGTAATTTTCGGGCCGTCTAGGGAAGTGTCAAATCATCATTACTTCAATTCGAAAAGGGAATGTCAGTGTACAGCTGCCATTTCTTATTCGAATTTGAAATTACGTTTTTGTTGAAACATGCCTTTGTTGTTAACAAAGACATAATTTCAAGGTGATAACTCATCTTTATGAAGTTAAACAATTCCGCTAGCCAATCAACTACGGTTTTAGAACGTCCCAATATAAAATTACCTAGTTCTAAAAAACTGTCCTTTTCCAGGTTCCCGGTGACGGCAGACATGGCGCCTGTCAGTTCGCTGCTCGTCTATTACGTCACGGAAGCCGGTGAGCCTATCAGTGACGTCGCCAGTTTCCATGTACGACTGCTGCATAAAGAGGTAACAAGAACTTTTTAGTATGTGTGTGTGATTTTTTGTGACTTATTTACGTACTTATGTATACATTTTATAGTAAAACATAACATAACGCCTGTAAACCCCGAAGGGTTAGGCAAAAGTGTACCCATAGTACCCACATTTCACTAGCTAACATTATACACACATACGCACACACACGTTGTACATTTTATGGCTGTGAAAAGTAAAAGAGTCATTATTCATTTGTGTGATTCGATAGTTTTGTCGCAATCATTTATCTGCTTTCGTTCTCTCTTTGAGAAATCCACAGAACAGAAAAAAACAGTAGAGAAACTAGTTTAACTTTATATGTACAGCTATTGACAAAAATATTAAGAATGCACTCGATATTTGCCATATTATGGTCCTTACGGTTTCTTTACAGTACGGCGTATAAACTACGCCGCCGCGATAGAAGAAACGTGTCCGTCAACTAGCTTCCATAGTGATCCATACAACACTTTCGGCCATGCCTACACACGACGTATAAGCCGGGCTGTAGAAAAAACGTGTCCGTGAACACGCTATAGTGATGCATTCAACTCTTATGACCGTACCTACGCCGAATAAACAGTAGTTCTGCACGGCAAGAAAATCGTTTGTGTACAAAGAGTCTTAGACTTTTGACGACCACAAACACGATCATTTATCGTATTTCAGGATACTTGACTGTTTTTTTTTTCTAAAACTAATAATTATTATTAAATAATAATTATTTGATCCAGCAGATATTTCTTAGTGGTACATACACATAGAATGGATTATTGGAGCCGACCCCTGAGTGGCTCAAATGGACATTGGACATATAGGATATATGCAAAGCCACGACCAAAACCTACTATTAAGCACGAACAGGAAACACATACATCAAAATATCCCATTCTCATTTTTTATTTTCGTGAACAAACAAACCTGGGGTCTACTCCGAAGTAGTATCAGCCGAATATTCGGCCGTCTCCTGCTACGAAGTTACTATTTGGTTCGGTCGATTCCGATCCTACACTCTTTCGAATATTGACTATGGTCCCGACTCAACTGAGCCGATCCGAACTTTTTTCGCATTTTTCAATAATATTCGGTTCGGCCATGTGTCCGTCCGATCCGAACATTCGCACTTTGCACTTCGGAGTAGGCCCCCTGTTTCTAGTTAATAGATTCATATACACGTCGTGTTAAGCTGAATTAACATACTTTGTTTGTCCTACTTAAGCTTTATTTAACTAAGCAAACGTACACACAAAACAGGGGGTAAAAAACTTTGGCACTCGTACTCTACTCGTACATGTTTATTCTGCAAATATTGTTTGCCTGTGCTAATATTTTAAAGAAAAATATGTCACTTTCTATTGAGTTGTTTTTCATTCTATATTAGACTATTATTATTTTTTTTTTAATATCTTTGACATAATTATCTCGAGACCCAGGGGTACCGGACCTTTGGAGTGTTTAAAAAAAAATGAGGCATCAAATATTTCATTATTCTTATACACTAGCTGCGCTCTTCGGTTTCACCCGCATAAGTCTGGATCCCGTAGGAATATCAGGATAAAAAGCATCTCATGTCCTAATCCGGTCATAGTCTACCCATGTGCCAAATTTCATTCAAACCCGTTCGGCTGTTTTAGCTTGAAAGCGTAAGAAATAAATATACAAAAAATCTAATATTTTCTCTTTATAATATGTATTAGTTGAGATAGTATGTTCTTAGGTACTGAAATGTAGTAGTGTACCTAGTAGGTATATAACTACCCAATAGAAAATTGTGAAAGGTTAACATCTGATTTTTTTTAAAGTTGTTAATTACATTTTAAAATCTTTAACACTTTTATTGATAGAAGTTTTAATTGAAAATAGTTGTAGATGTCTGCAACGACAATATTTACTAAACAATGGGGAGACCACAATACGACAATAAATGAAAACACTGGCAATACTAATCTCTAAGAGTAATTTGGAACTATCAAATAAATCTAAGCAGCGAAATTAAAAAAAAGTGTTTTTTTCTGACCTAACTATACCCTGTCCATTAGGTTACCCGCTTTTTGACAGCTGTCATAGAACGTACACATTCCAGATTACGTAAAAGTTAACTTTAAAATGCGTAATAAAATAAATATATAAACTGCCTTATCTTATTTATGGCTTCTTACAGACATTATAATATCGTACGTGTATCCATCAATGTATTGTGTGTTGCTGCAATCACTAGTTCCATCTGTCAAAAAACCGGTTTACCTAATGGACAGGGTATAAATACCTGTAGTGACTAAACTATTGGATATATTTGATTGAAATTTCGTATGCAGACTGGGGACGTCATTAGATATACGCAGTTTAAATTATTGTCGTATTGTCGTCTCCACCTTGTATAAGTCCTTTACTGGACTTAACTGCCTCGACTGTTGCTACACTTTGCCAACGCAACGTGTCCAGGTATTTTCATTAGACACTCCGTCCATCTGTTTGAAGGACGTTCTGGACGTTCAGGTTGTGGTCGCCATCTATTGTAGGTCTCTGTACCAATAGCAGTCAATTGTTTGAGAAACATTATTACTGAAACTTACTATGCATTGCTTATAACCTAGTTCGTAGTATCTGCTAATAGTATGAAGTCTTGGAAAACTATTATCGTTGTTATCTGTATTAACAATGGGCTCATTGCCAGCTTTTATGAATTAGTGGAAATTAACGCTAATTGCATCTTAACTATGAATGAAAATGCGTATACTAAAACCGGTGCCTCAATTTCAGTAACAAATAAAATCACTCAAATATAAAATTCTACATACATAACATAAACCCACGCCTTCTTCCCATGGGGGTAAGCAGAAACTACGGAACGACACATGCTACGATCCTTACATAGACCATTTGCCTCGTTTACATTCATACATCTGGTCATTTACGCATGCCCGTTACGATTACTATGCACCTGACCTTTCTGAAGAACATCACCAAAAAGGTTACTATATGTCATTCTAGGTCCCAGCCCGGCGTTTCCACCCACATCTGCCTTGAAAATGCCTTTTTTTAATCGCCTTTCATTCATCCTCTCAACATCACCAAACGATCTAAGCATAGTCTCTTGCCGGACGGTGCGTATGTGTTCCACGCGCGCCTCAAAGAGACGTCAGCATAGTTGACGGGGCCCGACAGGGCCGAGGGCTAAGGAAGGAACACGGGTGGGTTTTAGTCAGTAAGAGTCTGACACTCCCTTCTGCTCTACCCAGAGCGGGAGGGGTCATTTGATGATTTCCTTTCCTAAAAAAAAAAAAAAAAAGCATAGTCTCTTCAATTTTTGTCACTATTTTTTCTCTTAAACCGTACCGTTACCTACCGATACAATTCTATTAATATTTTATATCCAGACCACATTGTCGAGTAGTCACTCAATAAATTATTACTACCCAATAAACGTACATGGTTCATAATAATGATTAATCAGGGTATATGTACCTTTGATCAGTCAATTGGCGTGAAATTGAAATACCGTTTGCCAAGCTTAATTAGTAAATTGTTGATTTTGTGTACCAACCCTCGCCCTCACTCGTGGCAACTTTTCAGCATAATTTTTGTAGCTCTTGGATTTTTTAAATTATAATTAACTAGTATACTAAGCTTTGAGCTAGAGAGCAGCTGTGGCCCAGTGGTTTTGGCAGCGACTAACGAGTCGTAAGTCGTGGGTTCCAACCCAAACAGGCGTTTTACTTTTTGTAAATTATTTCATCAGTACTGCTCTCAAAACCGTGAAGGAAAATATCGTCAGGAAACCGGCAAGTCCTGGTGCCAAAAATTCGAAAACATGTGACATCTACTAATACGCACTGGGCCCGCGTGGTGGATTACGGCCTACTTTCTCTCATTGAAAGGAGGCCTGTGTCCCAGCAGTGGGAACATTCGGCAGATTATGATGATCCGACAATATGGATTGAAGGCACATAAAATTATCAGTGGGCCTTTGGGGAGATAATTATTGGCTGCGTCAAAGATACTAAAAATTGCTTTTAAAAATGGTTTAGACATCATATTATATCCAATTTTGATAATCAACATTTCTATGATGGAATATTTCAACCCCAAGAAATTAATTAATTCGTGATTTAATATTTCAAACACTTAATTAGGTTTCTGCTGGCACTTAAATAAAATTTAAAGTTAAAGTCAAATTATTACGCGATAAAAATAATGTAGCAAATTACGTTCAAGTAGTTCGAAGAAATTAATTAGCTTTTTCCACGAAATTCACGCGAACTAGATGAATTTCGATCTTTGTAATATAATTAATTCAAACCTTAAATAATTAAATTAAGAATAATTTTAAGTGAAGTTAAACTAAAAATTGTTCATAAGAATGTTAAATTTTCGTATTTTTCAAACTTTGCATTAGCTATACTTGAAAATTAATTACAAGATGTTTGAAATTCTTCATATTTTCATATTTCTACTATCATATGTATGTACGTACTCTCACTACTTTTTAAAATTTATATTAGATTTTTAAGAACAGACTACAGCTAAACTCTCATTGCAAATTAAACTTCACTTCCTTTAAATTTTAAGTAGTTATTTTTCAAATGTTCTAGACTAGAACCGAAATGGTTCATTCCTCGTATTTTAAACATTTTTAACCTTCAGTATTTTCCCACTATAATGGCGTGTAACTGATGTACAGGAACCAACAGCGAACAACTGTAAAATATTTTAATTCGTACAAGCGCGGCGTAGCGCTCGTCCTTTGCACGGGACGTCACTTCCTGTTGTGCGTGTGACAGCCCTTTTTGTACCCAACACCCTTTGTTTGGTGGCAAATTTAATTAAATTGAACTTTTCGTACAACACGATACAAAGAATCAACGGATGTACGACATTATGTGGGGAAATGGGAGTTATTGGACTTTAATTACTTTGATAGCACTCAATGTACTTTTTATTTGACAAGGGGAAATTTTAAATGACATGGTAACAATTGAATAATTCGGTAAAGGTTTACAGATTTTACCACACTCGAATCGAAAAAAAAAAATATCTTATAAAGGTTCCGTTTTTCCTTGTGAGGTACGGAACCCTAAAAGCATACATTGAGTGATGTTAATTATTGATAGAATGCTTTTGTAATGCCTAACATGCTATAGAGGTAATCCAGTCCAGATTTGTTCCATACAACAATCTCGGAATTATGCATAATCACCCTTTAATGTTTTTACTATTGGGACACAGGCCTACTCTCTGTGAGACAGAGTCTGCCATAATCCACCACGCGGGCCCAGTGCGGGTTGCCTGATGTCACATGTCTTCAAATTTTTTGATCTAGGACATGCCGGTTTCGTCACGATGTTTTCCTTTATCGTTTTGAGAGTAGCGGTGATAAAATTATTTACACAAAGTAAGTGCCTACTTGAGTTCGAAACCACGATCTACAAACTCGAATTATGAGCTGTGATTAATTAGATTTCCGGAAAGTCACACTTTAGTCACTTGTAACAATTTAATGTCAAGCAATTGTTACATTTCTATTA
Organism: Apamea epomidion; assembly: GCA_947507525.1. Lineage (NCBI taxonomy): Eukaryota > Metazoa > Arthropoda > Insecta > Lepidoptera > Noctuidae > Apamea > Apamea epomidion. The sequence continues at coordinate 4,995,988 of OX382238.1, read as the reverse complement.
GAAATTTATCACCACGCAGACTGAATTAAAAGTCCTTAAGGAAGTAGCCATTTGAACTTTAATAGTCCCCTTTGGTGCACTTATTCAACATTTCCTCGTGACAAAGTTCTTTAATATCCATTAAAGAATTTTGTCGACCCCTCCAATTATTTTTATAGGACACTTTTTATAGAATGATAAAATATTGACCAGAAGACATGCATAATACGGAACTATAGTTACTGGTTACTGTTAGCCTGCATCATCCCACTGCTGGGCAAAGGCCTCTCCCCATGACTTCCAGCTCTTTCGATCCAGGGTTAAAGTGGACCACTGGTCGTTTGTTTTGCCAGCTCGTCTCGCCATCTTCTTTGGAGTCTGCTGCTTTTCTCCACCACTCTTTTTAATTTCTCTCTAAAATTGGCGTAAATTCGTGGACATACATCAAGAATCAGGTGACAAGCGGGCTCATAGTTTTGTTCCGAATGATTAATAGCTGACACGGCTACGTATAATTTGCATTTCAAACTCATTTAAATCATTTAAAATTCAAACTACTCTTTGTAAATGTTGAAAAAAATACTACAACTATTTCTCTTTCTTTTATGTACAGACGCCAGCAGGTAAAGCTCCCCGAAACTGTCAAATTTTCCCAATCAACCTTGAACCTTAATGCTTATCAGCGATAAAGTTGAAAATGTATTAAAGAAATTTGACAGACTGTAGTAGCTCGATGTGCTGGCGTCTGTACGACGAGATGACTTTTTGATTTTTTCCAAAGCAATCCAAGTCAGGTTCACAAATTCTATTAAATATAAAATCATTCATCTTTCTATATTCCTCGTCGCTCCCTGATCACAATTATAACGTCCAGTAACAACACAGCGTTTAATCAACGACCCCTAATGAAAGGCAATTCGTTGTCTGTTAAAGGACGCAATCAGGAACGCCTGTAATTTCCAGTGTACCCTGATATCGCTCGAATGCATATATACGTACCTATTGGGTAGTGTAACTGGGTCTTGGACATTAAATTTATTGCTACCGTAACTTTCGGCGATAGGTTTGTGCGTGTGCCTTACACCCGAAATACGTTTTAAGCTCTTGTGGTTTGGTGGTTTAATGTTTATTTAGATTGCTTTCTTTTAAACAATAGGGATTTTATGCTGAATGGCATAAACAAGTTTCATTATCCTCAACCTGTTTTGGTCCCTTGTTATTTTGAGCCAAATGTATTTCTCTTTTATCTATTCTTCCCTGTCAGCCATCATCATACACGTCCTTTTCATTTTCTTCTTATTAAAGTTCATTACGTCCGTGGAGATTCACAGATGATTCCGCCCTGTGTGAGGGTAAATGTGGCGCTGTTCCACAAACAATGGAACACTTAATATCTTGTCGTGCCTGTCCTATTGTCTGCACGTTACAGAAACTGATGGACGCTACTGAAGGTGCCAAACCTTTAGCCATATTCTGGACCGACTCTATTTAGATTGCCATCAACACGCTCAACAAGAGAGAGATTACGTCCGTGGTCGTTATTAATTCTTCCTTCAAAAGCTAATTATGTATAAATTGTCACCAGGTGGCGGTAGCTATAGAAGAACGACGATGGTGGTATCCCAGAGCGGCATTGCAGCTGCGAGTCCTGGCACCACCAGACTCCACCATGTGCTTGATAGGAGCTCGAGCTCCACCTGATTCCAGATTCGATCCTCACCAAACGTAAGTAGATTTTATGTATAATATACTTTCAGATCGTAAAAGTTACTCTTTAAAGGTTATTATTTTTAGTAAGTACCTAGTAGCTTCGTGAATTTCCTTGTTTTAACATGAAATATATCATATAATCAAAACTCGGAAAACTGAAAAAAAATCCAATAGTGAAAAAAATATCAGATTCGGATTAGTATTTCACATACCTCTTTATTATATTAGTATGGATTAGTCGAGAAAACGTCTGACAACCAGTCTTACCAAGGGGTATCGTATTATATTATATACCAGTAGGTAGATAATTAAAATATGAATTTGCAATATAAGTAAAATCGTCCTATAGTTAAAGCTTTTCATTCCGAGAATTATTAGGTGAATAACATCTAATTAACCACAGCGAAAATATCAATCACATGAGTAGACTTTAATTAGTCTTACAGACATTTTATTATTCTCATATCTTTATAAATTTGCCTGTTGAGGTGTACTAACTTCATAAAAGACACTAATTACTCAGTAATTAACATAACTCGTATAAAAGTTCTGTATTTCATAACGGCTCTTGTATCTAATTATGTTTGCCAAAATTAATGGAAGCACAAATACTAATATTACCTAATTATTTGCCGGGAACCTAACTTGACTGTGAGCTTTTTGCAGTAAAACGATCATAAGATTCTATCTACGATTTTCCGACTATATAATTATTGATAATGAACGAGAGACTCGTGACTAAATAATAACAGCCGTACAGGTCGATCGATCAGGTTAAGCTACGCTTGCCGCGGTTGGTCTGTGGATGGGTCCATCTTTAAATACCGAGACCCCTCTGTGCCTCGCAAAGCACGTTAAGCCGTTGGTCCCGGCTATCATTCGTGGATCTATGACAGTCGTTATGGCTCGTCGGTAGCCCGATGGTCTGACAACCAGTCTTACCAAGGGGTATCGTATTACCCAGTAACTGGGTTGTGAAGGTCAGATAGGCAGTCGCTCCATGTAAAATACTGGTATTCAGCTGCATCTGGTTATACTGGAAGCTGACCCCAACATAGTTGGTAAAAGGCTTGGCAGATGATGACGTTGAACGAGTCTGATTAGACAGTCTACCTGACTGTTGTATGATGATGCTCTTAAAAAAAAAGTGCGTGTCAGGGGGACCCCCGTCAGGAATGAAGTTTCGTATGTGATGCTCCCCCGAACACACACACACACACACACTCATATATAGTAGAAAGAGAGAGAAAGTCACAAGAAGAGGCAAAACGCTATTTCGTGAAAACGATTTCTACCAGTCAACTCCTACCGCATTGAAGAACTCCGTTCCAAAAAACCATTTTCTTCCACTTTGTACTTACAACATTTTCCGGTATCTCGGCTTCCTTTTCCACGAGCAATGAATACATAATAACGGTAGAAGGAAGGACAACCGCAACAACATCGTTTAATAAACTTCACCGTCACCTGTCAGCTACATCATTAGCTCTTAACTAAGGACAAGAAAATTTTAATTTCCGCTATCCCCTGATAGTCTTATAAAGTTGTGCGGGAGAACGGAAAAACTTATAATTTCCCAGTCCATGCTACCGACAGCTTGTAGTGATGCGAATAGGAACTCGTTATTGGTCGAGATATCGAATAACACTACCACAGCGTATAATAACTGCGTTCTGGGAAAAGCAAGTTAAGCGATGCAGCGGATTGTGTGTTGAGCCAAGGGAGTGACGTCATAGCGGCGGATGGTGAAACATTTGAAATTGGATTTCTACTGCAAATAGTTACTGTATTTTCTTCTTTGAAGTATTTCTCGGGCTGTTGTTAAGCAAGGCTTTGTGTGAAGGAATTTCATCCAGCAGTTGAGAATGAGACTGCGGTGAATGGGAAAACAAATTATGCTGTGGATAAATGCAATATTCAAAAGAGTTTAGAAGTTTTTCGAAGACATATCATCAAAATACAAAAAAGCTTCTAAAGTCTGTATACTCTAGGTTCAGACGAAAGACCATTAAAGAAAACGTAATTGAGTTTCAACTGCAACATCGTCTCTAACTTGATTTTCATGTGTCACATCAGTCTCGCGTAGACGCAGACCCCTCAGTTTGAATCTTCTAAAATGAAATAATCCGACAATTTAATTTTATAAAATTGAATAAGAGTAAATTGTCTGGCAATTTAATTTGCTGAATCTCTGGGGTTTAACGGATGAAAAATAGACGGGTATCTTTATAATAATGTACTGAAAGTATGTAAGTAATGTGTGCTTATAATTTCTCGAAATTATATTAAGGATATCTAAAGTAATTTACTGACAAAAATTCGGCTAAGGTATTCCTAAATCAGACATGTATGTGGTATGAGTTTACTATAAACATTTATGTGATTTTCCTCTCTTCTATCATCTCAATAAAATTGGTCGCGCTTTCTTCCTCATTGTCAGTGATATTTTTTTCTACAGCCTCATATACTTATCTATCTTTGTCTTTATTTCTTTCTTTCACATTCCTTCTTTCTTCTATCTCCTTTTTTAACTCCCGACGCAAAAACGACGGGGTGTTATTCCCCGTATAGAATCGACCTTAAATATTTTCATACTTCTCTTGATTTTAATTTTTCATACGACACTTTTTTAACCCCCGACGCAAAAACGACGGGGTGTTATAAGTTTGACGTGTGTTTGTGTGTGTGCGTGTGTATGTCTGTCTGTGGCAGCGTAGCTCCCGAACGGATGAACCGATTATGATTTTGTTTTTTTTGTTTGAAAGGTGAATTTGTCGGGAGTGTTCTTAGCTATGCTTCATAAAAATCGGTCCTAGATGGCTGCGGCCACAAAATGACGTATTACATATTTTTTCACAACTCCCTCAATATGGGTATCCAACGAAAGGGCTTGACTAGTAGAATACTATACACTATAACAAATTTCAAATCCAGGATGGCCACCGCCACAAAATGGCGAATTACAAAAAACCTGATTAAACACCAAATTACCTGAATCTTAAAACGCAAGAAAATAAAAGAAATGAAATAATAAGGAGTCCCTACAAAAAGCATGAAAAGAAAAATTAAATTAAAAAATTAAAAAACCCCCGACACAAAATATTAATAAAAATGGTACGAATGTAAAAAGCCTAAAACAATTTATAAAAAACTATTGAAAAAATAGCCACAAATAGAACAAAAAGGTATAAACGTGACAAACTCTAAAAAAAAAAAAAATAACCTTGAAATTAGGACCCTACGTACGTACGTATGAATTTTTCTGATTTCTTTTTTGGGACCGAAGCCGACTCGCAGAGGCCCGTTAGGCGTTTTTAATGAAATGAGGCATCAGCCGACGATTATCCCTGTTCGCACTATGAAAGTACACCCAAGAACAACCTCCGGCTGATGTGGGACTATTGCATATACAAGCCGTTGTTTTGCATCCTCGTCAAATTTCAGGAGGTTGTTATGAAAGACATAAATAATCAAATAAAATTACGATCCCTGGTAAATAATGATTACATACTTTTTTTTTAGTTATTTAAGTTTGACAGTATTTCAGAATACACCACTTTCAAAGTACAGAATCGCGTTATGGTATCGTATAAGCGGCCGCGTTTTTATGTGTGTGTAAAAGGGCAGTTACAGTTCGGTCTCACACAGGCCGCGTTTTTAAACTCGTGTCCCACACATGTAGATTTCCGAAAATTAGAAAAGAAAAGAAAATACCTACTTATTTTATTATTGTTTCGTGTTGAGAATCAGTAGCATAGACACCTTGTATAAATTTATGGACACTTTTTTATTATTATTAAAATATTCATAGCTCCAATCCCTTTTTTTTTTTTTTTTTTTGGATGGGAAATCATCAAATGACTCCTCCCGCTCTGGGTGGAGCAGAAGGGAGTGTCAGACTCTTACTGACTAAAACCCACCCGTGTTCCTTCCTTAGCCCTTTACGTACCAGGGCAGCGGTAACCCTTTCGGACGATCCCGCTACCCCGGCAGGTAGCTCCAATCCCTTAACTTACACCACGTCCTATAACGGATAAAGAAGGAAGCGCCGGACTTTGATAACGGAGAACTCATTTTGCTGGAGTTTATTGTTTAGCAGTTAAGCAGCATCGTTGTTGCTATACAAACTTCTGTCTTCAATTCAAAACAAAGTTGTAGCACAATGTTGTTGTTAGTAAACAAGGTGCCGATTATTATTAGTGTGAGCAACAAGTATTATACATTATAGTTTATTAGGGGTTAGTTTTGCTTCGTTATAGGTCTACGGGCCCTTAATATAATGAATGAACTCTAGTACCTATAGCCCCTACCAAGGTACTGGAGTAAAATAAATATTTTAAGAGAAACATCTCTAAGTGGTAAAAAAGCATTAGAACAGATTAATTTTTTTATAATTATAATTTTAAAATTGTTGTTACATTTTGACAGTAAATACTACGTAGAAACTAGCGTAATGGATATGGAAAAATAAATAGGCTAGTAGCCAGTATTTACAATTATTATGAAGTAATTTTTTTTTATTTTTTTTATTATTATTTACCTTAATTTTTTTTTTTCGTTTCTTAACCACCTAGGTCAATATATCTCTTAAAATATTTCGTGAATAGATAGACCTTGTATTAAAGAGTCGGTTAACGTCATGCAACGAATTATTTTTATTCATCCTTTCTATGTAGTAAGTAGCTGTTAGTGAACTTACACCATTTTCAAAAAGGATTTCTCATTCATATTCATTTTCTATTCCACGCACTCATTGTCAGTCGTTCTACTCTGGCAGATATCACCACAAATTGCACATAGCGGAATTCTAAACCAAATACGAATGCATACATCATGGAAATAAATTGCCCTTGTCATTCCCTTACATTCCCATATGAGGCAGAATTGCGCCCAAAATATGCTGCTAACGTTCAAACAATTCGCGTACTTGTTCAGGGACGTCAATCAAACATCGTGACAATACCAAACGCGCTCAAAGCGAAATACATCATTTATCGTCACACGATTCATCTTCCTGTGTGGAAACACACCGAAGGATATCGTTTGCGTGCTTCTGACAGTGTACACTATTATCATTCGATAATGTTTTGTTTAACGATTAGCAACGTTTTATTTATGGTTCGAAGTTTAATTGGTGACGTAAATGCATTGGAGGTTCTGAGAGCATAACTCAGATTATTTTAGGGGTGTTACTCAGGTTCTGCCTTTTCCCAAATATCTTAATGTTGCCTTCGAGTCTAACCAGATGCAGCTAATTAGCAATCCTTTTTTTTTTATTTAAGCTTTGCCCCACACTAGTAATTACTCCTGTTTCGTGGGTGCGTTTACAAACATTTAAACTCACATAGACAAACAGCCAGACCCGGAACAACTACTTGTAGGCAATACAAATATTTGTTCCGTGTGGGAATCGAACCTGCGACACGCAGCGCAGCAGTCGATCGCTCAACCACTGCGCCAAACGTGTCGTCAACTTTACATAGACCGACTGGCTATCTGATGAAAAATAAATCACGAGTCGAATAATTTACGAAGTGTTGGGTCGTTCTTTGGCCAAAGAAGTCTTCGGATGACAGGGATGCAGACGAGAACTTCGACTTGTATTTATTTGTAAAGTTGGTTAGTCATTTAATTTAGTATCTAGTGTAAACAGTTAGTTATCTATGCATACAATTAAATTAGGATTTTTAGTTACGAAGAAATCTATTTTTGTCTAAGCGACTTGAGATACGGTATTTTCAAGTCTTGATCCCCAAAAACGCTATTATGATCAATAGTCTAGAATTGCGGCATTCCGTTTTCTTCAGAAAGCCTACAATTTCTTTCCCGTTTCCCCAGCGAGTGCGACTCAAACTTTTCCCCGTATTTCCAACTTCCCACTTTCACAGCTGAGCCAAGGATTATGTCACACGATTCATCTTTCAACCGGTTTGTCGCAGGAAATATCTGCTGCTTTTTCATCTGGCTAAATGTACGCGTATGAGCAGTTTCCGTTGTTATTGAGACGTAGGGACAGACATTCGTTTCATCAATGTTACTCCTGTATCTTTTTTTTGCTTTGTAATGTTAAGTTATTTTTTTCCGTGTTTTTTAGAGTATCGTATTTAATGATGGCGGTTTGATTTGTTACGTATTACAATCGTGTCCTTCACGGAAATGACACGTAAAGACGTATATCTATAAAAATCTTTTTGGTTTTTTGAAAAATATACTCTTCAAGATTGCCAAGCTTTATATCTGCTTCCTAATGACCATGATGATTTTCGCCTTAGTGGTAAAGTTTGCAGTATGTGCTTGAATAGGTGACCATTAATTCTAACACACATAATCTTTTAGGTTTTGGATATAAAGATACTTGTAGACCACTTCTATAAGTAATATTATGGTGTTTTTTTAATCAACGCGTTGCTTTATTTATCCAGACTCATAACGAATACTTTTATTTATCTACCAGGACCCCAGAACACGAAGAAGCACCAGGCCCTGAGTTTGTATCCGCGGGCGTCTCGCTCTTCGTTGGCGGTGGTGCGTGTGGAGGTGGCGTGCTATATCGGCAGAGAACTGCGCCAGCTCCTCACGCCCCTGCGCACCTGGTACCTCCGGCGACGCATGACCGACTGTGGATGTGGAAGTGCTTTAACTACACGTAAGTACATATTTTCAAATGGTGTCAGCAAAGAAGATAATCAAGCAGGATCAGAAGGCCAATTCCAGTAATTGAAACGTTTAAAATCTACAATCAATGTCAAAAACTTATCAAAAACGTAGAGAAATTGGAGGTATTTTTGACAAGTTGAGACTGGGATCAGACTGTGAACGTCCTTAAAATTACGAGAATTGCCTCTCAGACTTCTTACCTTTAATATTACCAGCATATTAGATTATTCTAGAGGTGGACTGTTGAACACGCCAATCGTGGAATAATTTTGACTGTAGTGCTAAAAATTTAGGGTAGGTATACATAATCCTAGGAAAACATGATACATTCTTGCCTATGTTCGAAAATTCTTCAAATTCTCACTTTGTAAAAACTTACAGAAATACCGCAAGTTCGATTGAGTTTTAAATTATTTGATTAGGATTAGTAACTTTAACAACTAATTAAGCTTCAATAGAATTCCATTTCAAAACAACTTTTACCAAATCTTTTGAGAATTTTCCCTAAATACATTTTCTTTTGCTACTGAAATATTAGGTACTTTTATTATAATAAGCTTGTTACATAATCCTTAAATCTCTTGAATAGGTAATCCTTCTAAGAAAATACTAAAAGGTTTGATCTTTTACGAAATATTAAATTAGACGGAGTAAATAAGAATGTTTTGGTAATTTTGTTTCGTTTAAAGTGGTTTTGTGTTTTGTTTTTCTTGTTACTTTTTGGCTGGCTATGACGTCAGGGGCAACACCGGTATGTTTAAGAACGGTTGCATTCCAATCTCAGTCTCTATCTGTCAAAAATAGCTCTAATTTTCTTACATTTTTGAGAAGTTTTTCGACTTTGATTGTCGCTGAGATGGGATTGGGACTAAATTTTAATGGTTTTTAAATGCGAAACATTGCTACAACCCTTTGATACCTTTTTCATACATCGCTTAGCATAATCAGTCTATTATGTTGTGGGCCTGTGTCTCACTGTTAGGACCTCCTCCTCTCTGTAAGAGGGAGTAGGCCGTAATCCACCACGCGGGCCCAGTGCGTGAGGGTGGTTAGTACGGGTCGGCGAATGGTACATAGCTTAAACTACCCTTATAATTTAAAGATTTTATGTACTGCAGTGACGCTTTAATTTTGTTAACAGATTTGAGTCCCCGGATTTTTACAGAAGTACTCATAAAAAAATAGTGAAGGGCGAAGCATTATAACCATCACTCTAATTGCGTAAAACACTTTCAATCGCAACCGGATGGTTCTTAATCCATTGCGTCACAAGTTAAAAAAAAATCGTTTGCTCAACATCGTAAATAACGCAATGAACGTGACTGAACTGTCAAAATGAAATTCATTGCGATCAGTTACCATTATATGTGTGTTACGCAATACCTCGCAGTTCTCTGTTGCTATGCCGCCATTAAAAACCAGAGCCTCATAAACTACCTATATAAAAATAGTATCTCGTAGATATAATATTTCATGAAATTACACAAATTTTTCTGTAAATAGGATATCGGAAGCGCTTTTACACAAATCATTATTTTAAAAAAAATAAGCTAGATGAGGCCGGCGTTTCCTATTTGACTACTCTGAGAAGAAAAGCCGAAACAAACTCAGACGTCACAGTCTCTTTTAAAGGTCAAACATAATCTTGGTCAGATTGGTCACGAAAATCTCACAACAGCAAAAGCCAGTAGGTAAAAAACCACACTCCATGAATACCTAGTTAATTTACCTACATCTCACAAGGGATTCACAGAGAACAAGAAACACCTAAGCTAATATTCCCATTCACGGCCTGTTCAATATGGGTAGAAGGCCACAGCCCACAAACTTAGTTTCATCCCAATTCCGAAGAGGAAAAATCGCACGAAAACCTCCACCAACAAAGTCTTGGTAGTAATAAATAAGTCAACTCACATAAATCGAATTCGCTGATTCATCTGTTGGCGAGCAAAAGTTATGCGATCCAATGACGAATTGCTGATGTAGCTGGTCAGAATATTTTAGGATTTATGATAAAACTGCTGGAACTACAAATATTACCGACGTATGCCACTCACGGCCGCGATTTACGAGTTGGAGGTCGTAGGTTCAAACTTAGACAGGCGCTTTACTTTGTGTAAATTATTTCATCACCACTGCTCTCAAAACGGTGAAGGAAAACATCGTGAGGAAACCGGCATGTCCTAGAACCAAAAATACAAAGACATGTGACATTTACCAACCCACACTGGGCCCGCGTGGTGGATTACGGCCCACTCCCTCTCACGGAGAGGAGGCCTGTGTCCCAGCAGTGGGATCGCCATAGGCTGATTATGCTATGTTCGTGTCACTTTCATTTAATAAATTCTTCTGCGCCTTAATTGCGTAACACACACAATCACAAACCGAGAGGAGGCCTGTGTCCAAGCAGTGGGAAATAAGCTGATTATGTATTCCACTCAGAGCACTGATTTCAACCGCACTTGTACGAACTGCACCTGAGCACTTCCATTAACCGCACTGAAACAACATTTTGTAACTTGCGGTTCGGTGTAACAGTTTATCAATATTACATTCAGTCCCAGAACCGGCCCTCCGTCAAATATTTTTTTAGTGATGGCTACTGCTTGGTTGGTGTTAGAGGAAAACACTTAATACTACTTCGTTAGGACCCCGGCATATCCTAGCACCGAACATTCGAAGACCGTTATGGGTCATTCCTTCTCACAGAAAAAAGGCCCACCGGTCGATTCTGTAAAAATCTCACCGTGGAAACTCAAGTGAAGTGAGCTTGATGTGAGTTGTCAGTAGTGTTATCCCTAGCATTATTTGGAATGACAGCTCACTCCACTCTCACTTCACCTAAGTTTTTATGGTGAGATGGTTACAGAATCGCACTGCTGTGTTGAGATGCCTCGGATATAACTCGTTCGAGGCAAGGCGAGCAAAAGACCAGCTCACCACAGCCTGTAAGACACTCCGTGGCACTATTGACGCGCCTGACCTGCACGCCATGCTGGCTCATTTCTCAATTAAGCTCAATTAATGCCGCGGCAGAAAGCACAGGCCGTTTGGTGGTGTGGCTCCATGTCGCACCGTTGCGCATGCTAAGTCACTAGTACTACGTACTGTGGTCGCACTTAATGATCTCTTGGACTCCAACCAACAAACAATCTGTTTACGGACGAATGGACGAATATGTTATCGGCACATCAGAAGTACTGTGAGAGGGATTTATGAAAGTGTTGTTAACTTTTTACCTGAACTTTATTATTTTATATTTTCTCTTTTATGTGCATATACAAACAAATAAACAAACTGTGTCTTTGATTTTTATAATTGGTTTTAAACCATCTTAAATAATAAATAAAATAAAGAAATGAATGCTTATGCCTATTGAGAACTGTACGGAACCCATACAAAACACGTCAGTGTAAACAATAGCTTATTTGTGTATTATAAATTTATGATGTATGTAATATGCCTCGACCATTTACTATCTAACAGAGGCTGTCAAATGTATCATATCGGTCCATTATAAGTCATGAGTAGACAGTAAGACAAACGGCCGTCTAGTCTGGCGTCCGGTCGTTGTCCGGCCATCCGACGGAGACAAAGCGATGTCTCCTTATTTTAACTTTATGCCTTAGAGATTTGCGTAGCCCTTGAGCCACGGAATAAAACAAATCGTTTGTTTCAGGATCAACGTGACAAATTATGTTTTGATATTGAATTTTAAGTATTTTTTTAAAGGTTGTCTTTAAAAGATCGCTTTTAACGACAGCCGCCCACTGACCGCCCAAATTTTACAAAGGGTAAAACGTTTTAAAGGGGGTTTGTGAAATTTCAACATTTATATCTGTAATATTTATGGTGTACATACATAAAATAAAGAGTATTTCTATTATGTTCTATTTAGATTCTTTTTTAAGTTTACTGGATGTTCAACTGTTTCTTTTCATACAAGCCGTGTGCCAGATGGAACTTCCCAAACAAGGAACTTCTAAAAAACTTTCATAATCTATTTAATACATTTAGGTGATGAATTTCCCAAAATCCTGCGTTATCTAGTGCTCACTTTCGTTATAAAAGTAACTCTTTTGCCAGTTTCTAGACCCAGCGGTTTAGACTGTGTTAGTGTTAGTCAGGGAATTTAAGTTTAATTTTTATTAAGTCTTCTGTCTCGTATAGGGTCGGTAGGTAGGATTATGCTGTTCTATGGCCGTTTTGCATGGATGTGAGGCGTATTTTCCCCCAACTTGTTTTTTTTTTTTTTTGTGTTTGTGTTCTCTCTCTGCGCCATCTTTCCCGCAAATAAACGTCTTTTATTTTATTTTTTTAGATTGTCGCCTCTCCTCTCTCAGATCTTCGTTACCTTTCTAAACAAATTGATCTGGAGCGTGATAGGTTTCATTAGACCAGTAACTGTAGGTATTGCTACTACAAAGGTGAATGCACCTGCTGCCCATTGTGTTCATTCACCTGAAAGTCTGTTCGCAGCAGTCGTATTAACATTCAAACGATACTCCACTATCGATTTCTCCATATTACTGACTAGGTAGGTAATGATAATGTAGATACGATCCTTCCAAGTATTAAATTATGTTACAATAACCGGTGGTGGTAAATAACAACAGCCGCACGGGTCGATCTAAAGTTAAGTTACGCTTGCCGCGGTCAGTTCGTGGATGGGTGACCGTCCATTACATATCGACCCCTCCGTGGCTCGGAAAGCACTTTAAGCCGTTGGTCCCAGCTGTGATTCAAAGATCTTTGACGGTCGTTACGGGTAGTCAGAAGCCCGAAAGTCTGACAACCAGTCCTGTCAACGGGTTACCCAGAAACTAGATTGTGGAGGCCAGATAGGCAGTCGCTCTATGTAAAACACTGGTATTCAGCTGCATTCGGTTCTATTGAAGCCGACCTCAACGTAGTTCAGAAAAAGCTAGGTAGATTTTAAACCGAGTAGCATACATTTTGCTGGTCTTAATTAATCATTCATATATAAGTAACATAACCAACAACGAAATTATAACTGACCATAGACCATCATTTCCACAACAAAAGTAAATATCCGAACCCATCACTGACCAAAAGTATGTTCAGTCATTAATCACAGCTTTGCTTTTCATATTAAATTAGTTCCCGACATTGTTTTCCGATAAAATTATTTCATTATACAGTTTAATTAACATACACAAGCCGGTTACATGTTGTGTAATAAATTCAGTGTTACGAAATTGAAAAGCTTTGGTTTGCAACATGTAAACATGGTACTAGCATGAAATAATTAACGATATTTGTGGAGTAAAATTCTATGTGCAATTGGAGGTATTTAATTGTTAATTGAGAGTTATGTATAACCTATAGTTAGCGTGCTTTGTAAATTATTTTATAGTAAAAGTAATGAAGCTTATAAACGTATCGATCAACGATATTTTAGTTCATACTCGTTCATTAGGTCATGTTTGTGTTGTTTGCTCTTCGACATAGGGATTCATCGTAAGAGATCCAACAAAAATATGTCCTACCTAAATTAACGGCGCGATTGACTGCTGCGCTGCGTGTCGCGGGTTCGATTCCCGCACGGAACAAATATTTGCATGGCCTACAAATAGTTGTTCCGGGTCTGGCTGAATGTGTATGTGAGTTTAAATGTTTGTGAACGCACCCACGATACAGGAGAAATTCTTAATGTGGGGCAACGTTTTTTTTTTAAAAAAAAAATACTGATTTTTCCCAACACGACTAGCATTATAGGTTGCCCCAAATCGGTAGCGTGGTCTTAAACAATATTTTTTCCATTATGTACAGCTTATCACATCATTATTTTTTATTAATCTCGGGACCCTGGGGTCCCGGACCTTTGAAAGGCGTGCCAGGGGCCGAAGCCAACTTGCAGAGGCCCTTTAGATAATTTTTAAATGATGAGGAGGCACCAACTGACGATTATCCCTGTATGCACCATGCAAGTGCACCCAAGGACAACCCCCGGTTGGTGCAGGACTATTGCAGAACATGGAACATAACATAACATCATTATTATTAAGGTATCCTATTAATGTATCCAAATGTAGTACCTATGTATTAGGATACAAACAACATTGAAAGTACGAAACAATATCCTACTTATTAGTAGAAAGGTGGTTATAAATGTCAAAGTTTGTATAGTATTTCGATATTTGTTACTCAATCACCCAAAAATGGCTGAACGGATTCGGATGAAATTTGACACACAGATAGTTTATAACCTAGAGATAATTAACAACCGCCACGCGGGCGAAGCCGCGGGTAAATGCTAGTAGAAAATAAGTTGTAACTACTTTAGAAAAAACAATTGGTTATTGTCTAATAATTCTGTCTATGGTCAAGTAATTTGTTGAACCATTTAGTTGTTCAATAACATATTCTTAAAAACATTTTTTTTCAACAGGAGCCAGCTGTCAACCGACGGTGTAACCATCTCAGCACCTTCTGAGGCCGGTCGCTGGTCTCTCTGGGCCCTATCCCTGTCCAACCACGGTCTTCGGTTCTCAGCACCACGCACCATCAATGTCTTCCGACCGATACAACTGGACTTCTCTCTACCACCAGCCCTGAAGGTCGGAGAGACGGTTGAAGTGGATGTCAAGATTACCAACAATATCAACAATTGTATGGATGTAAGTATTTATTTATTTAACCATTTATGCACACACATACAAACAGACCAGAAGAAAGGAACAGAAAAATACGTACAAAGGTGATGCTTATTTCTAAAGAAATCTCTTCCAGCATACCTGCCAAAAGGGAAGTAGATAAAAAAGAGAAGTATTGACTTCTCTGATTATTTTTTTCCATATGCAGCTTGTATCAGAAATGTGTGGTCATATTTAAAAAAATATCAGCTGTCCCATACATTTGGGGCGAACAGGTATTGCAGTTTTATATGGAACAGCTGATTATTTATGCTGGTCCCATGGCGAAAACGGTTCAGTTTGATGGTCTATAGCACACCCTTAAATATATAGTAGTGTATTTTATAACTGACCTCCCTCCATTCCATAATCGGAAATCTTAAAACCTGAAGATAATCAGTAGTTGTAAACGTGAATCATCTTTACAAAAATAGCACAATATGGTACCTAGTAAAAGGTTAGCATTCAGCAAAGGCTGAAGCAAAGTTGATGAACAAAAATTATTTTTTCAATGATCAACACTATTACAACCTCAACACTGTTGAACGAACTTTGTTTGTAATTGAATAAAACATTTTTAATTTATTTTTTTTTCATTTTTGAGCACATTGTCTAACTAGCTCATGTAGTTTCTACGATTGATATCCTATCATTGCAGTATCTATCCTTTTCACTCGACCGCAGCAAATATCAAAATAAGAGTAATATTTTTTTCTAGAAATCTAAAATTACCTACCTGAACAAAAAACTCTAATTCACCTTATAAATGGACACAAAAAAACTAGTTCATTTGTGTTGGCAAAAATACAGACGCTATAGCCAATTGATTGTATTGCATTGCCGATGGGTAGTTCTGGCTAAATGGATCGTAAGGACGCGCTCATACGGAACGAACCGTATTCAGCTAAGCTAGGGTTGCGCTCAGTTGGATTAGGTTCATCAGTTTCACACGACTTCATTTAGATAAATTACTTCAAGGTACCTACTCGTAAATAGAAACAGAATGATAAAAAAAATTAATGATGAAAATATCGTCTTTTACGGTCAAGTGTGAGAGCTTCTTGACGCAAGTCAGCAAAAATATTACAACCTTAAAAAATAACTACAGTATGTAACAGAAACACGCCAATATATACACAAATCTATTATTTTGTTAATCGGAATATGACTATTATGGATCCATTAACAAGGTAACCTAAGTCCCCATACACAGTTGTAATCGAAAAAAAAACAAATGAATATAAAGAAAATAATAAAAAAAATACATTTATTAGGACACATAAACACACATGAAGTGAAAATAATGTTCACAATACACCAACGAAACACCCACGTTACATACTTCAAGTAACGCGTCAACAAACAATATAGTCTGCTTATATACGTGTGTACATAAATAGTAAAATAAAATAAATAATAAATAAATAGTTACATAATCAGTATATAAAGCTCCCACTGCTGGAACACAGGTTTCTTCCCGATGAGAGGAAGTGGGCTCAATGCGGGTTGCTAGATGTCACGTGTTGTCGATTTTTTGGGTCTAGGACATGCCGGTTTCCTCACGATGTTTTCCTTCACCAATTTGAGAGCAGCGATGATGAAGTTATTTACACCAACAATATGTACAGACGCCAGCATGTCAAGCTACCCGAAACTGTCAAATTTTCCCAATCAACCTTGAACCTTAATGCTTTAGCGCAAAGTTGAAAATCTATTAAAGAAATTTGACAGATTGTAGTAGCTTGTTGTGCTGGCGTTTGTACACAACACACCAGTGAAACACCCAGGTAAAATAACGCGTCAGCAAACATAGATACTGTGATGGTGATTAATCTTCTCGACGAACAAGAGTAAAACAGAAACAGTTTTCGAAATAATTATAAAACAGAATCAATCTCCACTTTCGAAAACAAACCGTAATATTGACAGATCGGTCATCAATACTGCCCGAAATAAGGTTCCCAAAAATATCTGCAAATAACAAACAGATATTTAAAATCCTCAATGCAAACAAGACCTTTAAATCTCTGCGAGAACCGTTACAGAAATAAAATGTTTGTTTAGGCCCGAATCATTAACAAATACGACATATTAATATATTCCTTCCTATGAATTACAAAAGCATTCGATTTTGGTGAAAAACAAACATTTAAATTGTTAGATTTGCTCCATCACGTCAAAAGATAGTCGCATTTCTGTTTACTTTTGACAAGTCTGACACACAGTGATGCAGTGACTTGATTTGACTGTCGTGGAAACGCTGTGAGCTCACTCTTCTCAATGTGAACGCTTTTTCGCGTGGCTAAGTACAGTGAGGGTAAATTTAACGATTTAAATCTTTGGGGAAAAATAACAGTTTCGTATGAGTAATCAATTACTTCCGATTGATGTTTATTTTGTATCAATATGAAAACTATTTAGAACCGAATCTAGAAACCTTACTCAAAACCCATGAAACCCTGATTGATTTTTTTTAACTAAATCCTACATGCCACCCAGTACTAATTGCAGATGTAAGTTTTAATAGCGTGCATGCATACAGCACAGCCAGTCTGTAATGTTCTTAACGCTGGGACACAGGCATGGCATAAAGTCAAAGTCAAATCATTTATTTCAAATAGGCACATAAAAGGCACTTTTGAACGCCAAAAATAAAATTAAAATAAAATTAATTCTAGTCGCCCCTTCCAAAAGGTAGTTTTCGTATGGAGAAGAATGGGCAAGAAACTCCACCGTTACTCTTTCAAAATGTTTTACAATATTTTGCATACATTAATTATATAATTATATGTGAAGACGATGCACCTAAAAATAAAATTACTATACCACAATAGGTAAAAGAATTAAAATGGATAAATGAAACCATGACATATAAATTAACTTTGTGATACATACATGGTGCTCACATATTCACAAACATCCAAAAGTAGACGATCTTCATAAATAAATAAATATATATATTGCTATTACATAGCATAGCATAATCAGCCTCTAACGTTTCCACTGCTGGGACATATACCTTCTCTCGGTGAAAGGGAGTGGGCTGTATCCACCGCTCGGGCCCAATGCGGGTTGGTAGATGTCACATGTCTTTGATTTTTTTTCTTTGACATGCCGGTTTCCCCACGATGTTCTTCTTTACCGTTTTGAGAGCAGTGGTCACAGGCATACCAAAAGTTAATTCTGTGAAAATTCGGTTCTTTAGTTGTAGAAGGTGGAATCTGTCTATAACTTTACGAACTCGGCTGTCGAATTTATCTTGTACCGTAGAAAGAACAATAGGCACAGTAGATAATAGTACCCTACAAAATTTGGTATTTTGTAGGTATAGCCGAAAATTATTACCTAAATATCATGTGGAAGCCATCAAGTAATTGGATATTTATTTATTTATGTCATATTTTCGCAAGGTACAAAGACAAGAGTGATAAAGGGGTGGGGGGGGGTTAAGATATTTTCGAGGTCTTTCTATAAAGGTTAGGACAAAAGGTACCAAGAATCGTCGATATCAGAAATCATTTTGATAACTTCTTATCAAGTCTAGCGACCCTACCCTAGTCCGTACTTGAAAAAAAAAAAAAATTCTTTATTATATGTAAGTTTAATATCAGTTTATTATGCACATAAACCTTCCGGAATAAATTCTCTAAATTATTGTGAAAACCGCATCAAAATCTGTTGCGTAGCTTAGAAGAACAACGCGGTGACACGGACAGATACGAAAAGCGACTTTGATTTACAATAATACTAGCTTTTTTCCGCTTCGTTTGCGTGAAATTTCTTATTCTCTTGATCCACCTCGTCACATCATCGTTTTTTTTTTTGTTATTGCTCGGCTCCTTAGGGCCTTAACGTGTTGTTAAGTAGCGCATAACTTTCCTCAAGGATTTGGCTATCAAATGCAAAAATAATTTTTCAAATCCAACTGGTACCTACTTAGAGTTTAGCGCGTTCAAACAAACAATCTATTCAGCTTTATTATTAGTAGTTTTATTAATTACTAGCGGCCCGTCCCGGCTTCGCACGGGTGGTTAAGTTTTAGTAAGGATCCCTAATCTTTTCTAGCAATAAATATAGCCTATGTCACTCAGGGTGAATGTAGTTTTCCAATAGTGAAAGAATTTTTGTAATCGGCACAGTCGTTTTTGAGTTTATTCATTACAAACATACACACAAAAATACAAATCATTCCTCTTTATAATATAAGTATAGATATATGTAGATTGTATATGTCATAGAATACATTATTAATACCTACAACTGAAAACAAACAAACCTACTATTACAAGGAGATCCTTAGAGATACTCGAAGTAAATTACCTAGCATTTAGTTCATGTAACATCGTAGGTTACCTCGAATTATGTAGTTTTTGTAAGCTTTTCAGCCTATCAATAGAAACAACCTAAGTGGCTTTGGAATTAATTCCGTTCTAACACGAATACGTACGTACTTTAATTAACAAGCTTGTGGTTAATTAGTATTATAATTAAGGTGGTGCACTAAATGAGATTTTCGTAATTACACAAATAATTATTGTTAATGTAATGGCGTAATGTTGCTTGCCTCTCGGTCTTCTACAGACTGTAGTTGCGCAGAGAGAGGGTGCGCAGGAGCTCCATGACCTAATTCCACTATCGCCCTTTTACCACCGGACTACAAGACGTACGGCAGGGTACCATCCACACGTGGTTGATAACCCGACCAGTCGCAGTCAGTGCTTCTCCTCCACATTTATTAAGTGCACAGCCACAGTGTGGAACTCTCTGCTAGCGTCTGTGTTCCTTTCCACATTTAACCCGCCTTCAAAGCGGTAGAAATACATCGAAATGCAACACAAATATAACTCGAACATACAGAACCGCCATCCATTTCCACAAACATAGGTAGGTAACTCCATCGTAACTCCGAACAATCTGCGCTTTTCAAACAGCGCTACCGTACACTGGTGCTCCCACGCGCTGATTTGAGTTTGAAGCGCTTAAAGCGGGTAGATTGCCTAATCGCTCCATTTGCCGGGATCCGCGTCTGAATCGTCGGGATCATCCCCGGAATCCCTAATCGGGATTCGATGAGCGACGCCGATGGCAAACAAATCGGTATCACATGTGGCTATCGCCTAGTTTGGGTTCAGTAGGGTTTATCGAGTGAGCTATATGGTTTTTATGGGCCGATGTTATCTAAATGGGTGTGGACATGATGGTAGATAGTGTAGGTATAGTCAACCTTAAAGAGATATTTACATCGACAAGACTTCATTTGATTTTCTACAATTATTATTATTAAAACAATTATTATTATTTGTGTTCTGTATCAGTGTGTTATATATGTGTGCAATTAAGTACCTAATGTGTGTTTCATGGCTACACTTTGATTAAATATTGTAAAACAAAGATTATAGAAAATTAAATGAGTTCTTGTCGATAAGTCCATCTTTTTGAAGCTGACTGCACTAGTTTCTAGCCCCTATGAATAAAATTATAAAAGTACAAATTTTGCTGACTATTTTACGCAATCTTTACCAATCGTTCATTGACATCGACACATAGAACCTCAGCGGTTTCTATGTGTCTTCAACGTTTGACGAAATATTCTGTTTTAAGTACTTCAAAACAGATCAGCATTTGTTTTGAAGTACTTAAAACAGAATATTTCGTATGTCATTCGTTATAGCGAAAACCTTTATTAACGGTTATTTAGAAAAGCAGCCAACGATGAACTCAGAAAAACAAACAATGAAACACAAGAACGTCAGCAATTACAGAACACCGTTAGTTATCCAAAATCCTTTGTGTCATAACGTAAACAAATTCATTACAATTCATACAATTATAACAAACGATGCAACATTCAAAGCTACACTCGAAAAGCGTAAATTGAACGATAAATCACGAACGACACTCTTAAATTAAAATATTCACGGTACAAGATAAGGTAAATACCGTCTAGGTACTATCTGGGGGGATATCCGTTTGGAGATAATTGTGCACCCCACTACGACCCCTTGCCACCCCTTTATCCCACCTCTATTGGCCCAAATATCTGACGAATCAACACTACAAATCACACTTTGAGACTGATATTCTTTGTGACCATAGCTTTGCTCGGCTGGTGGACAAGTCCAGTATTCAGTTGTATAGTGGAAATATTTTTTTTTAATTCTGTTTTTTAATTTCCGCGATACCTAAAAGTATTTCAAAATCAGAGTTATGCTAAATTAGAGTTTTGTATTTTCTAGTAACAAAATTACAAGTTTTTAAATAAAGCTTATGAGGTTTTGAAACGAATTCTCGAGATATTTCTTAATCTTTACTCTACAAATACCTTTTTACCACCGAGATTTCCATTTTGGATTTTACGCATTGTTCTAAATTGAGGTTTAGCAATGATACCATTAGCTCTATTATAATATTCATGAGAATTGGTAACGTAATGCTTTAATATTAAATCTCAAAATAGAAACTTCCATTTTTAGCCAGGCCATCATTAGGTTCTAGTGGAATTCTTCTGGCCTCAACTTGTTTCATTAAATGACTTTTGCTTTTATTTTACTTGCTCGTTAGTCGTATTTTGTTTAAGGCTCCATATTTATTTTTTGTTTCCAAAATTATCTTTAGCAGTATTTCATTTCTGGTTTTCAATAAAATATGACCCAGTTTCGTGTGACAACGAATTGAACTGCAACTTCATAACTGAAACCGCAATTAATGAAATCAAGTTCTGATTATGATTCACTTTACAATCCTTCATTAATGTTTCTACGAATTGTTCGTGAGCAAATGAATTTTACTCTGATTATGAAAATAGAGCATTTGATAACAAATGAGAGAGGTCTGATTAAGTTACTACCTCTAAATCTGCTGCAGGGGAGTTTGTTGCGCCACTTCTTCCCAGTAAAAGCACTAGGACGTGCCTGAAGGGGGGGGGGGGGGGGGATGGTTGTCTTTTGTAAATTTGATGTTCGAAAAGTGTTGATTAGTGCTGATTCTCAGCCAAATTTGAATAAATGAGTTTTGATTTTGAATCGACACATAAATATGCCAATATCAATGTGTCGATTCAAAATCGTGATTCTGTGTGATTGTGAAATGATTCTATCAAATGATTTTCTTTCATCCAATATTCAACTTTTTTTTATTTAGAGACCTTGGCCCAGTACTGTAACACTGTAAGTACTGGGCAAAGGTCTCCCCCATACTTTTGCCGCCGTTTTGTCATCTCGGTCGATCAAGAACGAGTCCAAATCGTCACGCCAGCATTTCATAAGCCTGCCTGGGTGACAAAGCTATCGCAATCGCAATCTAATTGCTCAAATAAAATTATTACTACTTTGGAAATCTTCTGGTTCTACTACAGAATAATTAAAAATAACAATTATAAAGCCTCTTTTCAAGAAAGACAACAGAGAAGATATGTCCAGCTACAGACCTATAGCATTAGTACCGATATTTTCAAAAATATTCGGGAAAGCAATAAATTAACAACTCACTTATTACTTTGAGAAAAATAGCCTATACGTTGATAACCGGAAAGGTTATAGGAAAAACAAATCTATTGAAATGGCCATTTATGATTTTTGCATATGCAATAATCATAGATGGCCATTTCAATAGATTGGTAGTCTCTTATCCAGAGTCTCTTATTCAGAGTGGATAAGAGACTACCAACTCTGGCGCCTTATATGGACATGTCAAAAGCGTTTGATCGCGTAGACCATAAAATACTGATAAGTAAACTTAACGCATACGGAATAAGAGGAAATATATCAAATTTAATAGAATCATGTCTTTGTGATAGGCAACAAATAACGACAATTAGTAGAATTTCAAAAAACAACGAAATAACATATAAATCTAGCCAAAGAACGGTAAATTATGGAGTACCACAAGGCAGTGTACTCGGGCCGCAACTATTTATTATTTATATTAACGACTTTCCGACAGCATCATCGTATCCTATGACAATGATTGCAGATGACAGCACTTTACTTTTTAACAGTGACGACGTAAGCACATTAGAGGGTGAGATTAATTCTACCTTACTATCAGTTGTGAATTGGCTGCAAAATAATAATGAAACAAATGTGACTAAATTTCTTTCACAAACAAAAATTTTTAATTAAATTTCTTTGACAAAGTATGCAGTAAGCTAAACCAACATTCCTATGCTTTGCACATGTTAAGTAAAACGGCCAATCGAGCAACAGTCTTAACGGCGTATTATAGTCTAGTAGCCTCAACATTGAGATATGGAATTATATTTTGGGGCAATGCCACCGGTAAAGATATGATATTTAAGTGCCAAAAAAGGAGCATAAGAGCTATTTATAATTTGCAGCCAACGGACGGCTGCAAACCGTTTTTTTTTAATAAGAAAATATTAACTGTGCCATCACTGTACATCTATGAAACGTCTATGTTCGTCAAAAATAATTTGCATGAATTTGATCGAGTAACTAGGCAGCGCCGTTGTGATCGGTTACAAACAGTCGGATCCAGAACCGCACTATACAGAAACAGTATTTTTGTAGTGGCTCCGAAGGCCTATAATAAATTACCAAAATGTATAAGGAGTGAAGATAGTGTCCGCAAGTTCAAAAGTAAATTGTATTTATTTCTAATAGATAAGACGTA
The DNA here is from genome assembly GCA_947507525.1 of Apamea epomidion. NCBI lineage: Eukaryota > Metazoa > Arthropoda > Insecta > Lepidoptera > Noctuidae > Apamea > Apamea epomidion. Next base: position 4,972,355 of record OX382238.1, on the reverse strand, counting down.
TTACTCAATCGAAAAATTTTTAAATGATAAAATATGACATTACCAGCCCTTTTATATAATTTACAATTGACATGCATGTAAAAATAAATTATAATTGACTTATTATTAATTAATATTACATTTAATTGACATTATTTACAATATGATGAAATATGACATTACTAGCCCTTTATTATAATTTACCATTGGCATGCATTTAAAAATAAATTATAATTGATTATTTATGTATTAATAAAACATTTTATTGACATTATTTACTTGAACGTGACTTTGTATTGTATAGATTCAGACTTATTACCGAAAAAACTAATATTTGTACACCAATTTTATTGGTAGGACATAGAGCTCGACCAAAATGTATATTTAAGACCTTATTGTAATACCTGTGTTCACAAATAAATAATGATTGATTGATTGATACTTTAAGCCTTTAGCCCGATAAAACTGAAATTTTTTATTAGCCTGTTTCCCGTATGTTCTACGTAATACCATATCAGAATGAAAGCTTCTAGAATATGAACGTTTTTATTCTAATAAATATTTTTCTCAATATCATATTTTGAGAAAAGTCTTCTGAGAATCAAACGCAAGGTTACCGCTTTAATAACAACGCTCCAGTCGCTATTGACTTTGCACCTCCGGGACTACTCTAGGAGGCGACACCTCGAGAAATTCCATTTCAGCTAATATCATATCGATTATATCGAAAATATAACACTCCTCTGCTTCTACGGAAAAGAAAAACATAGACTTATTTCTTTAACTTTGTTTGGTTTATCTTTGTATCTCTTCTTTTAATGTTGGGACGTGAAAATTTCAACAGTGGCAATATAATTTCTTCAAATAACTTGTGTCTAGTTGTGTTTATTTTTTCATGATTCATAAAAAGTTCGGCTTTCAAAATGTTTCAAGAACAGCACTTCAATGAATGATTTATTATTTACCCACCAGAATAATTTTTCCATTCAAAGGCTTACGGCGATATCAGAAAGCAATCTTAACTGGTTTCTGGAGTACGACAGATACCTAGGCGTTACTGGAAATCTAGGATTCTATGTGCCAGGTTATCAGATGCATATTATATCGTAGTAGTAGTAAAATATCTTCTGTTAATTTACAATAACAAAATACAATGAAAATCTTGCAATTTTCCTCGATAGAATTTCGTCCAATTACGTGAAAGGATCTATTCTTACACTATTTCTTATTTCTCAGGTAACAGCACTCCTAGCCCTAAGCGCGGGCGCAGCATTCGCCAGCACCGGAGCGCTATATGTCACTGAGAGACTGCGACTCGGACCCCGCGGGGGAACACAATTGGTGGTCAGAGTTGCTGTCAACACACCCGGCAGGAAGAATATTACTGGTATGTGTATGTAATTTTATAGATAGGTAAATAGTTGCATACCTATTATGGTATACAATTAAATATGTTCTAACTGAACAGACGGTTGTGCTGCTGGGGAGTTTGTTGCGCCACTTCTTCTTCCCAGCGAAAGCACTAGGAACTAGTGAAGGGCGGGCGTTTTGGGGGACTGTCTTTTGAAATTTTGACGTTCGGAAAGTGCTGATTCTCAGCCTTATTTGAAAAAATGACTTTTGATTTTGATTTTGTATAATATTTTTTTGCGACCGAAATGGTTATGATGAAGGAATTTTTGTTTTAGCGATCATGTAGATGGTTATACAAGTATAAGAGAGTTGGCTGTAAGAGTAGGGGAAGACCAAAGAAACGATTGATGGACTGTATGAATGATGATATGGTTAGAAAGAGGATGACTACCGCCATGACGACTAATAAAGAAGTATGGGAGAAAAAGACATATTGCGGCGACCCTTAATAAATTGAGACACACATTTTGTCCAATGTTTTAAAAGTTTATGTTAGTATTACAAAATAAATATGAAGCTAAGTAGCTTCACGTGCATACTTAGCCTTGGGCAACAATGGAACTGCGTCTTTATTCTCTTTTGTGGCTTCAAAGAGTACACTAATAAATTATCTTTCTTATAGCCTATAACATTTTAATAACTGGCTGGTACCAAGTTATTACTTTCTCACTTGTATCGTTCTCCTCTTCAAAACGAATTGATTAATCCACAGCAACATCCATCCTAGGAAAATTGAAACCTTAAATCTCATCAGCGTCAGTTCTGTCAATTTTAAGATTTATGAATAGCTACACAAATACTTAATTAATGACGAAGAACGTCAAGATTTTACCAGAAATTTATTCCGAACCTCTGTCGAAGAAATCTGTTGAGCAAAATATTTTAATGAAGTTGTGAAGGAGAATTCTTAAACCGGAATCTTACGTAATTGTGAAATTAAAGACACCCGAAATTTGTGAGCGCTGATCGCAAACTTTGGCCAACTTTCAGTTTGTTGGAAATTAATACGGCTGTAGAGTAATGTGGTTATGTATTTTTACACGTGTTGGTATAGAAATAGATATAAATACAGGATACAATTTTAACCAGTGCGTAAACTGTAACTATGATAATATGAGCACACACCAATGCACCAACAAATATTTCATATCATTTTACATAATTTTGCATTTAAGAATGCACCCCCTACCGTAGAAATTTTTCGCTGGTTATAAAAAAAATATCTGCTGTTTCATTGAAGTGCAATATCTACGCAGTCAAAATACTTAATACTCAAATCTTTATTGCATTCCATATGTATTACCTACGTAGATGGTATTTACAAGGTTAAAGATCAATGTGGACCCTGTGTACAGCAAGAATTAGGAGAGAGGAAGAGAGCTAAGTGGCAATTCAAACAATTATATATTATTAGATTTGCTTAATTGGGTGTATATTTATATGTATATATATATATATTATTAGGTTTGTGTATATAGGTATATTAGTTATTTTATATATTGCGTAAGAATAGTGTATGGAACAACATGTTTTTTTATTATAACCGATGAAAAATTTCTACGTTAAGGGGTGCATTCTTAAACGCAAAATAATGTGAAATAATATGAAATATTTGTTGGTGCATTGGTGTGTGGTGATATAATTATGACGAATAATTTAATTCAAACCCAGCTGTGCTGCTGGGGAGTTTATTGCGGCACTTCTTCCCAGCTAAAGCACTAGGAAGTGGTGAGGGGCGCGCGTTTAAACTTACGTAATTTTGACGTTAAAAAAATGCTGTTTCTCAGCCTAATTTGAATAAACTTTGATTGTAAGAGTGTGAACTACTGACCATTCAGTAAAATTACATGGAATTAATATATTAGAAGCAAGAATATTCTATTTTAGCCAATGTAAACGCGTCTACCTAGAGTCCATGCCCTTAGCTTCTTAGGTAAGGTCCTTCATTAGAAGCTTCACAAATAGAATTGCCTTCATTTTTGGCAAGAACCTATGTATATTCAGTACTCCTTGGGTCCTCACTGGGTGTACTTATCAAATTAGCGAAATCTTTCCAGGCATCTTTAATTGAAACCAACTTTCTGCGTGCACAGTTTTGCCCAGATCAGCAAAGTAGAATTATTTTTCTTTATAGTTGGGGGAAATAACTTCGACGATCTACACTTTATCTTTATGGGATTTTTCTCTTGCACAGTTTGCTGTTTCTAGTGAATTCAACTTCGTAGTTTGAATCCGTCCATCTCTCATTGGATTTAGCAGATTCGAAAATGTCAGCATGTTTTGGAAAACAAATGTAGCTGTGGAGACTGAAAAATCTAGAATACTAGGTCTATTTTTTGGATTTGTAAAAACTGCAGCGTTTTTTTATAAATTTTCTTGGGACTCTCATTATGTTCACGTCAACGAGACAGACTTCAACATTACTATAAGTACATACAACGAAATTTTTGTAAAGAACATTTAACGAGATCTGTAGTGGTAAACACTTTATCTTGATACTTGATGTTATTTCTTGGTCTCTTCTTACTCAAATCCCTCCTGTATCTACAGAAGAGAAAGTAGATTATGTAATCTACCTTTAAAAGTTCGTAATGCCTGTAATTCCCACATGATTATGTTTTTTTTTCACTTAACATAAATGGACCGCTAACGCACCCATTACTTCTATCAAAGGATTTGAATAGGTAATCTAAATCCTTTCATTCACTAATTAAAACACCTCTCAACATGGCAGACAATTTATTCAAGCACTTACCCCGGTCAGAATTATTCACCCACAATACAGACTGAGCTTCTGTTGGTACTAATTCCAGAACACAATCTATGGTTGTTTTTACACCAGGCTAAGCTACGTGACGATATATGTGTATGTTATCTATTGCAGTAGCGTAATTTCATTCTAGGAACATCGTTTTCACTTATAATTTTCTAATGAATGTTAACAAAATATTGTAATAGAACATTACAACTTGATAAGTCAAGTTGTAATGTTCTATTACAATATTTTGTTAACATTCATTAGAAAACTTAAGTAGTATTAATAACGGTGGTATTAAGATACCACCGTTATTAATACTACTTAAGTCACACGTGTCCAATACTATTTTATAGCACTGTTTGACTGAAACCCGCACTTAAGTCACGCTTTTCTGTGTAAAACGGGTTTAGGTCACAGAGTGCTATAAAAGCGTTTAATTTTTTAAAGAGTAACTGTGGAATTTTCGCCCATATTTCTACATCTGAAACGACCTTTTGAAAGGGGTAACTAGAATTAATTCGTCTTGTAATCTGTGACGTTTAAAAGTGCCTTTTAATGGTCGATACATACGATTTGATTTTGACTGTACAACCAATGGGATCATTTAATTTTCGAGCTCTGGTAGGACAGGGTTCAACGAAGCAAAATTTTCTTAAATACTCGTTAAAGTGAAGGATGTAGCTAAGGATGCAAGCTAAAGTTACACAACAACTAGGGATGTGGTGTAGCTATGTGAAATACGGATCAGCAACTGTGTTGTGAAGTATTAAGACACCATGATTCCAGTCTGTCAGTCTCATGTAAAGCTTCGTCTCTCTCTACTAGCACTGGAATCATGATGACATTAACTAATAAAACTAATAATACGACACCAAAGCTGAGTAGATGACGAACTACATATTTATTTTCCTCGCTCAGCTATCTTGCGCAAAGCGCATTTTCATAGCACATCTTATCTCTGCTCTCTTTCCTATACACCACTTAGTCCTGGAGGAAACAGACACAACAGTTTCATAGCTTAACTTCACCCATTAGCTACCTCCCATATCACTACTGGAAAGCAACCTAATTCCATACCACAATCTAAATCCCTTCCCACTGATGATACATGAATTGTGTATTCAAATTGCACGATTAGTGAGACATTCTCATTGTCTAGTCCAATTCACGGAGCTGTTTCAATAAACATTTAAATTGGACTCGGAGCAACAAAGCCGTGTGTGTCGAGGCAAATTAGCAATTGAGACAATAGATAGTAGCTAGGCAGCGGTAATAAGTTATGGTAATGTTGAATTTGTATCTCTGGGGGCAAATGAGGTTGGATGTGAGAGGATAAAGTAACAAGATAGTACGTAGTGTGAAGGGGAGTTTTGATTATATGTGAGAATCATTGTATGCTTGCTAACTCAGCAAAAGCAGTGTAAATTACAGCTTTTGATAACGTAATAATATCGTATGTCTCTAGGCATTGTGGATTGCAAAAGTAACTTGTGAGACGAAAACAACAAATCAATAATTTGCTTTGTGTAAATTATTTCATCACCACTGCTCTCAAAACGGCGAAGGAAAACATCATGAGGAAACCGGCATGTCCTAGAACCAAAAATTCGAAGACATGTGTCATCTGCCAACCCGCACTGGGCCCGCGTGGTGGATTATGACCTGATCTCATCGAGAGGAGGCCTGTGTCCCAGCAGTGGGAACATTATAGGCTCATTATGTAATAATTTGCCAAGTCTGCGTTTTATTTTTTAACGTGTTGCTAAAATGTTTATGATTTCATATTTGTCTACTCCCAAAATGCTTGACTGAATGACTGCGCAGACCGTCAACTGATAGGTACTATTATACAATGGCTACGTCGTAGGTAAAGATTACATCACAGGCGAACGCTCTCGGTGAGGGAGCGCCTTTGCAAATAACCTCTTCACAACAGTCTAATTTACCAAACCGATTCTCCAAACATCACACCTGGGAACCAATTTACTCTCTAGCATCCATTTGATCCATTCTACATTCTCAAAATTAACTTATTCCCACACTTAACTATCTGAAGCACCATTCCCGCCATGTTTAACTTCAATCCTGCCTCAATAAAATGACACTCATTGTATTTCAATTGCTTTCCGAGTGTTTTCTACGGCTGCGCTAGCAATAAACGTAGCAGATTCTATTACCTTCGCAATACGATTGTATGCTACGGGGAACGCGTGATCCTGGGTTGTGGTATAAGTTGGGAGATGAAAGTTAATGGAGCATATCTTATTTAGATTTGGTTGCTTCGAAATAACAATTTTGTTTTAAGTCGGAGCAGCCGTTAGTTCATCTTTAACTTCTTGCCTTGAAATAAGATCTTTCACGAAATCCGTTAATCTTTTTGATCACCACGATAGGCCATGGTGTAGCGTCTCCACAGTAACCTCACTACTTCAAACTTTTCTATACATAGATAATAGAAAATATTTTATTGTCTAGGTAATACATTAAACAAGTTCACGGGTTAACAGCAAGTTGAGTGAACATGAGTTGATTGAATTACCACCTATAGCTAGGTTACTATATATTATATTGTTTGCCAGTGAGCCCCAAATTAGACAGTTAGTCTGTATCTTGGGACTCAGTGGTCATGGTGGTCATTCCTCTTCTTCGAACTAACTTCCTAGTTACATTACAACTAGCAGTGACCCGCGGTTTCACCCGCATAAGTGTTTATCCCGTGGGAATATCGGGATAAAAGTACCTTATATGTTAATTTTCATTATAAAATTGATGTGTGCCAAATTTCATCCAAATCCGTTCAGTAGTTTTTGCATGAAAGAGTAACAAACATCCATCCATCCTTCCATTCTCACAAACTTTCGCGTTTATGATATTAGTACGTAGGACCTAGGATTACTGCAAAGTTATATTAGAACACATTTTTATCATGTTTCAAATTATTCCAGTCGAGTCTACTTCAGCCGATGTTCAATTTTGTCAAAAATTTGATGCATAATGAGCCTATAATGTTCCCACTGACATAGGCTCGACAGTAGACTGTAATCTACCACGCTGGTCAAGTGCGGGTTGGTAGATGTCACATGTCTTCGAATTTTTGGCTCTAGGACAGGCCGGTTTCCTCCCGATGTTTGTGTGTGATCTTCACCGTGTTGAGACCAAAAATTATATGGCTTATATTAGTATAAACCGTATACGATGTATTTTATTCGAAACACTTGTTGTTTTTTTCTGCATCAAGTTTTACAAATCCGCTTAAACTCTTATTCTAGACTGTCGCAATTCCCTTACGGTCATAGTCATAAAAAATAGATATAAAAATGCTACGTCGTGAATGGGGTTCAATGGGACTTTGGGAGATAAAATTATTTTATGCCATCCTAAATTATTATGTCTCTGATTTATGATGACACGTCGATGACGTAAATCTTAGTGCTTTTGATGATGATCATTATGTTTGAATGGTTATACGTTATGTATTCTTGATATGTGTTTGTAAGGGTAACATTTGCTTGTAAATATCATGGTTGTTGTTTTAGCAAAGCGTTGGAGATGCAACAAGTTGTAAGATGAATCCATTAGCATGATATCTGGTTTAGAATATTAAGCACTGTTTTCGTTGATTTTAAGATTTGAAACGAGTGGCGAACTATACTATAAGTAAAGATTGTAAAGGGTTTTAGATATTCTGAAACAAACTAATAGTTATTATTAGACCGTTCAAAGTTACTCCAATTCGTTTTCGTTTATGGGTATCAAAAATAGCTGAAAACAAAGTCGTAAGCTAAAACCAAATCTAACATCACATATTTTTTCTCGTTACAGTGGAAGTAACAGGCTACAGTGCCGACAACTGCTCAGTGTCCTACACGTCGTTCAACAACGAGACCCTGGTCGGGTCTGTGATCAGATCAGCCAGTGTGCTGGTTCTACCTGAAGGCCTGCACAGGACTGATACGCAGAGCGCCTACTTCTGTGCTAATGGTAAGTTAAAACATACTGTCAGTAAATAAGTCAGTCCTTAATAAATAAAAACAGAGTAGGTAGGCACTGAGGCCCCAACACGAACGTGCAACGTAAACAAAACGAAAATTCTAACGATTTTGCGATTCTGTGTCAGGTCCTTTTTTTAATAAGTGGTTAGAATTCTTACGACAAGCACAATGAGTATCACATGAAGAATAAGACTAAGAATCATTTATTTGCAGAAAATATAGGTATTACCAACTGGTAATACCTATAAAACTGTAAAAATAATAGTATAATGTATAATACTGTAAAAGTTTGTGGTTTAATGTACAGTCTATATTTTGACTGTTTAGGAGTAAACATTATAGGCGAAACGAGTATTTTCCATCCTAAAAGCGTTCGAATTTATCTCACGTTACTCAGCGCGCTCGGGCTACTGTGGCCCACTGAGGTCAGAAAATTGACAGTGAATAAGTCAGTGTACTGAATAAAACACAGATAAACAGGTCTTCGAGTACCTACGTGTAATGAGAACATTGTAAGAGATACTAAAGAATTCTTGACGATATTGTCTTTGAATAAAATATAAGGTCAATTAGCAACAGTGTCAAATAAAACACAGGGCAGGAGAAAGCGAATTATTTCTAGAACTTGTACTTATTTACTTTCTTTGCCTCTACTGATCTATTTTATAAGAGTAATTTTGTACATTTCCTGTTTTTTTTTTTTTTCAGATCTTTTATTCAAATACATGTTCGTGTCACTTTCATTTAATAAATTCTTCTGCAATTTAATTGCGTAACACACTATCAATCATAAACTAATAACAGCAGTGATGGCCCAGTGCTAACAGCTGCGACTTGCGAGTTGTATGTCATGGGTTCGAATCCAGCCAGGCGCTTTACTTTGTGTAAATTATTTCATCACCACTGCTCTCAAAACGGTGAAGGAAAACATCGTGAGGAAACCGGCATGTCCTAGAACCAAAAATTCGAAGACATGTGACATCTACCAACCCGCATTGGGCCCGCGTGGTGGATTACGGCCCACTCCCTCTCACGGAGAGGAGGCCTGTGTCCCAGCAGTGGATCGCCATAGGCTGATTATGCTATGTTCGTGTCACTTTCATTTAATAAATTCTTCTGCGCCTTAATTGCGTAACACACACAATCACAAACCGAAAGTCTAAAAAAAAATGAGCTCAACAATGACTGTTGTCGAATTGTCAAAGTGAAAGGCATTTTAGTGTTTTACGTCATCATTTAAAGTATTGCTATTACTCAGCTGGTTACAACATGTCCTTAATTTACTCATTATCTCCAGAACACCTAGCGGTATCGTCGCGAGGTTCCTGGGAATGGCAGTGGGTGGCAGCACCAAGGAATCGAGCAGGTTTAGTGCTGGAATTGCGAGCTCAAGGAGCAGCTCATGTGGCACTGTCATCAATACGGGAACCTTCTGACGATATGTACCGAGTTGTGTTCGAGAGAACCAGGGTGTGGATTGCTAAAGGGAAACATGGTGAGTGTACTAAAGTTATTCATCCTGTTAGAAAAAAAGAAAACTTGTGTAGGATATGAATAAGACCTACATAATTCGCCTGCCTTTTTTATTAAGACGATCATTTTGTTTAGACTAGAGACGATTGTGGCTAAGTAATAACAGCCGCGCGGGTCGATCGATAAGGTTAAGCTACGCTTACCGCGGTTGGTCCGTGGATGGGTGACCATCTTTACATACCTATCAAGATCGCTCCATGCCTGGGAAAGCGCGTTAAGCCATTGCTTCCGGCTGTCAATCATGGATCTTTGGCAGTCGTTACGGGTCGTCAGAAGCCCGAAAGTCTGACAACCAGTCTTACCAAGGAGTATCGTATTACCCAGTAACTGGGTTGTGAAGGTCAGATAGGCAGTCGCATCATGTAAAATACTGGTATTCAGCTGCATCCGGTTAGACTGGAAGCCGACTCCAACATAGTTAGGAAAAGGCTCGGCTGATAATGATTTGTATAGACTAAACAGTTAATTGTCTTAACGCCTCTTACCAACAATCTACTTTGTATAAAAAGGAACCAAAAGTACTCACCAGTACTTTATCATCCAGATACCAAATACGTTATAATAGAGTGACACCATTTAGCTCCAATATTGACACATCTAGGTACCTACTTAGACGAAGACAGCCGTAGTTGAAACTACCATAAACAATAATTTTCCTAACTTTACTTTTAATATCATTGAATTGTATACAGCTTCCTAGCAACGCATACTGACAAAACCTCAACTCTTTCCAGGCTACGACGTCCATCTAGCAAGTGCAGAACAAACAGAAAACGACGAGGACTGCTCCGGCGCAGACTCGTGGTGCGCGTGGTGGGTGTGGTGGGAAGGGGGGCGGCTATCTGTGGGCCGGGGCGCCGCACCTTCCGAGAGAAGGCTCCTGGTCTGGCCGCTAGCTGCTGATATGAGGATCAAGTTTGTTGGTTTTAGCGCTCTTTGGGGTGATAAAGCTGATTTCAGGTGAGTTGAAAGTTTTGTTTAGTATATTTTTCTTGTATGACTTGATAGTGGTACTAGAAATGTTGGTTCCGTGGAATTAAGTTATATTTTGAAGGAAACGTAATTAATCAAAGCTACTTGTGGCCCTTTTTTTATTTACTTACCTTATCTAAATGTGGAAGACCCCATCCTTCACTAATTGTCAGGCACAGTAAGACACACAACGTTTAAAACATCATGTCACTATAACAAGGCTATTAATAACTATGATTTGATTTCTGATTTTTAACACAATTCAATCTTTTAATGAATTGATGAATAAGAAGCGGTCTTGCTATAAAATAGTTCTAAATTATTTTCTACATTCAATAACGCAATAACGTGTATTTTTTTCAGAATTTGGAACTTCAACGAAGAAGCCGGTTTCTCCCAAGTACTTGAACTCGGTCTACCTCATGGTGTTGTCCCTGGATCTGCAAGTGGAACTCTCCTTGTATCTGGTGGTCTCCATCTTCCTCTATACAGTCTTCAAACAGACTCAACTGACCAATGGGCTGAGGTCTGGAGGGACTCGCAATTGTCAGCTGCTTCTGCAAGTTTGGCTCCTTTGTTGGCATTGGAACATATACCACATTTGGTTGACGATGCTGAGAGGGAAAGGATTTTGAGGAAACTGCCTGAACAGGTAATGAAAACTTATATATGTTAAGTACCCGGTTGTAAATATGGCACATCGGATTCGATAGATGTTTAGTTTTTTTTAGAAAAAATTGTATATCCATGTCTATATCACTCGTCATACCTGTGTGACAGACCCTTTTTAAACCTAGATAAGGCGTATTCACGCCATGGTACTGCCGATGTATTCTGCAAAATTTTCACTGTGAAAACTTAAGTGAAGTGAGCTGTGAATAGTGTCAAATCCTAGCATCAGTAGACTGACAACTCACTTCAAGCTCACTTCAGAATAGATCGACTGTACCTTCCGCTTTTTGATATTATGAATCGATAAAATCCTATAACCGTAAAATACACAAGAAAAAACCAACAATTTAAAACGTAACTCTTATTTCAGGTGCAAGTCTTGCTGTCCTTCCGAAAAAGCGACAATTCCTTCAGCGACCACCCTGGAATGAGCAGCCACTTATCAACAATCAAAATACTAGAAATTCTAACAAAGATACAGTCTTATTACCCGGTGGACCCAGAATTGCTACAAAATATCAGGAAATGGATACAAACGCGACAGAATTCTGACGGATCGTTTACACCCCTGGCTGCAGACAAAGAAGTTGATTACTATCCCGTAGATATCACGAAATCTAATGGTACAGCGAAGGAAGTTGACGTCAATGAGTATTACTATTATGATAAAGACGGTACCATGACTCAAGAAGAAATTGATTGGGAGAGAAGAGTTGAAGTGACGGCGGAGACTTTGGTTGCTTTACTTGAAGTTGGTGTGGAGAATCAGGTACGAAATACAATTATTACTTTCATGGGTCCAGACGTACTCCAGGGTACCATCCACACTTAGTTGATATCCCGATCAGTCGTACTCAGCGCTTCTCCTCCACATTTATTATGCGCACAGCCAAAGTGTGGAACTAGCCAGCGTCTAACACAGACGCTGGCAGAGAGTTCCACACTTTGGCCCTTTCACATTTAACCCATCTGCCTTTAAAGCAAGATCTATCAGGTATCTTCGGGGCGCGCTTGTTCGAAAACAAAAATATGGCAAAAAAACAGCACTTAGTTCGTACGATGTTTTTTTCAGGTCGATGCAGATGTCGCGAAGAAAGCTCAAAATTACTTGGAACATAACATTCACAACTTAACGTCACCGGCTGCTCTTGCTGCTACTGTTCTAGCATTGGTCCTTGCGAGGTAATAATATTACAAATTTTCTTTGCTTTTGAAATCATCCTGTGTCTGAAAATGTTCATAGGATAAGCATAAGCAGCCTATAATGTTCCCACTGCTGGGAACCAGGGCTTCTTTGGTCGAGCGTGGGTTGTAATGTACCACGTGGGTCCAGTGCGGGTTGATGGATGTCACATGTCTTCGTATTTATGGTTCTAGGACATTCCGGTTTCCTCGCGATGTTTTCCTTCACCGTTTTGAGAGCAGTGGTGATGAAATAATTTACACAAAGTAAAGCGCCTGGCTGGATTCGAACCCATGATCTAGAATTACGTAGGATGTTGCTCAATCAATCGTACTAACCCAATCTAAAAGACATTAAAGCTAATACCCGATTTGTAATATCTATTTCAGGAGTCCAATAGTTCCAGAAGCTTTAGTGATTCTGAGGAATGCATCAACAACTGAAGAAGGCGAGTTTGGATGGCCAGCACCAAGGAAGGATGCTGCAGATTGGCTTCTAGAAGAAACGTCGAGGAATATTAAAACCACGTCTTATGGCAAGGAAGATAGAATATTGTTGCTTCTAAATGAAATATATCAAATATTCTTTTTCAGTTTAAAAGTCTTAATTCAAAGCTAGACTTTTGTAGTTTTTACTACTATTTTTACAGTAGAAGTAAACAATCCAGTAAAGAATAACACGAAATGTGAACCAAAGTGTGTAGAAATTTTATGTGTATATGAGTACACAAATACGTGGTACGGAAACTGCCGAAAACGGTCCGTGAAAGAAGTTGCATGATGCTGTCATGGTGGGCCATGACAGTATCAGCGCCTTTAAAGCCGTCAGTTTCTTATCGTCAATTGTGTCGAAATAAACGTAAACGTGTCAAGCGTCAGTGTCAAGTTTGGCTTGGAAAGTGTTGACAATGCCGCTTCTTGCAGCAGCCGCCGAGGCGTCTCCGTGCTCACTCAAAAATTTTGACTTATTTTGCTTTCATGTGTTGCATTTCAAGCCTTGTTTAACCATCAAAAGAATATTATCCTTACCAACAAATCACATCCATATTGCAGAAGCGGTAACAATGGAACAATACGTGGCCGGTGTGCGCGTGCTGCTCGCGGCGTGCGCCCGCGGCGCGCTCGCGGAGGGCGAGGCCGCCGCACGCTTCTTGTACTACCGCGCCTCGACGCTGCAACGACACCCCAGCCTAGCTTATAGTGCCACTAAAGCCGCTGCGCAATATGCTGCGTTAGCTCATGATAGGTGTGTACCGCTTTGTGTACCTACTTTATTTCCTAAAATGCTGATGATGCTCGTAGTGTCAACAGAGTGTTTGTAACGTTTCCGTTCTCAACAATATTGCCCTTGTACGCTATTAATCGAGCTTTTGTACTAAAATTGGTTAAGGTGCAGTAAAATGTGATTTTGTTTGGAATATTTTACAGAAGTTGTCACTTTTTTCTGCTGTCAACTTTTTTATGATCTTTTTGTGCAATACGTACAGAGACGAAACTTAGCGTTAACTTATGCTTCGATCTCTCAAAAAAAGTGCATTTTGGCGTGATTTTGACAGAAGGATGCGTCAGCTTATGCAAAATGTTGTCTCCGTATCTTACCTTTAATTAAACCCAGAGTGAACTTTGAACGATTATTTTCTTTACTACGATAACAAAAAATATCATAAAGATTTTAATTTTTAATCATTATCTCATTATATTTATCCGTTATTCATTCCAGGCACCGAGCTCTCACAGTGTCACTGGCAACAGCTGGGATGGAGCTGACAGACACGCTGGAACTTCGCGCCCGTACTCCACCGCGGCCACTACAGCTGCCCGGCTTACCTACTAAAGTCTTCGTGTATGCTACAGGCGCCGGTTGTGCTACTGTTCAGGTACTATTAATTTGTCCTACTAAATTATAACCATTTAAATGTATTTTTTGTAGTTGGAACTCATCGAATGGCGTTATTCGAAGACATGTGACATCTACCAACCCGCACTGGGCCCGCGATGTGGATTACGGCCCGCTCCCTCTCACCGAGAGGAGGCCTGTGTCCCAGCAGTGGGAACATCATAGGCTGATTATGATGAATGGCGTTATGGATTCTTAGCTCTCAGTCTGATAGTTGACTGTCAAGTTATACTTATGTTGTACTAGCTGCGCCCCGGGGTTTCACCCGCATAAGTTTCGATCCCGTGGGAATATCATAATAAAAAGTATCCTATGTGTTTTTCCTGGTTATAAACTATCTGTGTGCCAAACTTCATCGAAATCCGTCCAGCCGTTTGAGCGTGAAGAAGTAACAAACATACAAACACACACACTCACTCACAAACTTTCGCCTTTATAATATTAATGTGATGAAGTGTATATTACAACAACCTCTTGCTTTTTTAATCCAGTTAATAAAAACCCGGAGTGCCGTAACCTTATTATTCAAACATCTTTTTACATTTCAGGGAACAATAACCTACTCCACATACACACCAAAACCTGAGAATGCTTTGTTGAATATTCAAGCAGCTATCATTGAAGAGATTCGTCCTGAGAGGAGTAGTATTGAAGACTTGCAGGGCAATCTGCCTACTTTGATCATCAAGACATGTTTCAAGTAAGTTTAAAAGATACATTGTCTGTTTTCCCTGCTGCTTTATGTATGGGTATTACTATAACATTGGGTATTTTTTCAGATGGAAAGGCAAAGAGCGCTCAGGCATTCTTCGACTAGAATCTTCACTGTTCTCCGGATATGAATTGCATTCAGTGAACCCTGTTGTACTCGATGGTGCCACTTTCGCTGACTTGCATTATGGATCTAGAGGAGAATCTGTATGGTTCGTCTTTGCTAACGTAAGTGTTAAAACCTTCTTTATATGAAATAAAAAACCAAAATACCTACTAAAATTTTCAAAATTATAATATCCTCATTCTTATTTACTCTTTACAGATCAGTTCTACCTGCCCTGTATGCGTGACATACGAGGTGCGCTCTAAGTTTGTCATCACCAGCCTAAGACCAGCATTCGCCAAGATCTATCCCTCAACCCGACCAGACCTAGCAGTCGAAACTTTCTTCCATGCCAGACCAGGAAGCCCTCTCCTCCGCGGAATTACTGACGATGACTTTATCACATGGTTTGATAAAACCGAACTAGCTAGCCTCAAAACAAGCGCAAGCATTGATAACATATGCGAGTGCGGACGCATTTGCAGTCGAGATTATGAATTTAGGAAGAACTATGATGATCATACTGATAGTACTAGTACCACAGAAAATGTAGATACTACTTCTACAACTCCCGACAGTACTACAGAAAGTACCACAGTGACTACCACAGAGCCTTCGACAACTGAAGAAACTACTACTACTGCAACCAGTACAACAACTAGTACAACCGAAGCTGTTACTACACATGAAACTACTATAATAGATGAAACCTCAACAGACGGTTCTACTATAATCAAAATCGAGAGTATTGACGATCCAATTATAATTCCAACAGTAACTTACGTGAATACAACTGAGACCAAAGATGTTAATAATGACATAGGACTTTTACTGCCAAAGATAAATGGAGAACTCATCGTACCAAAGTCAGTATTGCCAAAGATGCCAAAAAAAGAAGAAATTAAGAAAAAACCACTGCCTAGAAGGAAGGGAACTCTGAAAGCAACGTATGGAGATAAACATGAAAAATTCTTTTTAAAGTTAAAGGAAATTGAAAGTACCGTTTCTACTAGTACAACTGCCACTTCCACTACTACATCTGCCACTTCTACGAGTACATCTGCCACTTCTACGACTACATCTGCAATTTCTACTACTAAAGACATTGTACAGACAACTACGGAAAAAGCCCAAGTAATTCTTAACAAAGAAAAAGTTGAAGATCCTGTATCAACGCCAATAATAATAGAAAAACCGCTGCACAAAGTTGTTCTTGAAAAAACAGATGTTTCTATGCCTCTTATTCCAGTTAACATGGTAGTTAATGTAACACCCAGGCAAAATGAAATTCATAATAATAGTGCAGTGGCAAATATCACAAAAGTAAACAATAACACTACCACAAAAAATAAAACTGCAGTAACAAATAGTCCAATAACACACAATGATATCACGACAGTAAGTCCAGTCAAAACAGTGATACCTGTTGCTTTTCTTCATCCTGAATCTGCCATTCCTCACACAATAACAGCAATCACCAATTACAATATCAAATCGATACACTACAGAACAAAGAAACCGAAAGCTATCACTCAAATCAAGAAACCTCTAATTAACGCAATTCACAATGCTACAAAACACAACAAAAGCGAAGGTATCGACTCTGATATAATAAATAAAACGAAAAAGAAAACAATGATTCCTCAGAAGTACAACGCAAAAACAATGAAGTCAATAAACAAAGAGATACACAAAATACCACCAACACCAATTTCCGAAACTTCAAAGACGTTGTCGGAAGCACTCAAATATGATATCGCCCCGGAAAATAAGGGTGGTTTCGAAATATTAGACAAGAACAATTTATGGGAATTACTAAAAGAAGGATCTGATAGCGATCCTTCGAAACTAGAGGAAAAACTACATGTTCATAATAGACTAAATATGTTAGGGCATAACATGTCTAATGTAGATGATAACCGATCATTATAAACTCTATTGTTATATAATGTATAAGATACAAAGACTTCAGTATAAATATTTTTGTAACACAGTATGCCACTTGAAACCTGTAATTAATCTTGAACATGGGTTTAGCGGGAAGTGCATGATTTTGAAATAGAAATGTTGTGTTTTTTCTTGAAAAACTCTGCATCTCGCATTATCTAACAGAAATCAACAAGAAATTCACTATCCCAGATTTCTTGGAATCAATCATAATTAGTAAGTTATGTCAACTTGAATTCCGGAGATGGTGTGTATTTGCTCTGTCAACATCTTTGATTTTGAGACTATATTTCTAATTCAAAATGACGCATATTCCGACACACTTATCTTCGTCTACAACCAAATTGTTGTTAATCTCGAACACGATTCCTAAAGCACTTTTTATTGTTGATTGTTAGAATGTATTGCACTCATCTGAATGATTTGAGTGAACGATTGTGTGAGCTGTAAATATTATGTGTAAGCTAACTATTGACTAAGGAAAGCGCTGTGACCTATGACTTCTATTATATGTGTGACTTCTTTGCTCAAAAGCAAAGTTTTTGATTCCCTGACCCTAGAAATATAGCCGAAGTATTTACCGGCTTCGTAGTCTCACATGGAATGTAAACAGTAGTTTAGAATAAGTTATACTGAGTCAATCTTTATTAGTTGGATTTCTGCTTCAATTTAAATGCTACTTTAACTTTAGGAGAGCTAGATATGCTGTGTTTAGTGTACGTTTTGGGCTGCCAGTAACTTTTTATTTTTCTAATTTAATCAATTCCTCTGACTCTGAACATACTACCACAATGTAGTTTTCATTCGTATTACCAACAACATAAAGAATATCAATTTACAATACTGACCCTTCCATACGAAAGAACGATTGCACTTCAGAAAATTATATATTCCTTCCTTCGTTATTTTTTCCTTCTTGGAAAATACCATGGTTGTAAAGGTAGCCCTAATATTATTAGAATAGCGACTCCTAATTTCTCTAATGTAAATAGGATCTCTAATTGCCAAAATAATCGTTTACCCCCTAGTATAAATAGTGGTACTAGTGTTTTAGATATGTAATTGTAATGCTAAAGCCCCAGAATTTCCATCCGTCTATCGTCTTCTGTATCTATTATATGTAAAACGTAGTTCTAGTAGCTGTCTAGATGTTTTTATGTTGTATCTAGGGATTGTGAATCAATGACTTGTTGCAAATATTTAATTACACTCTTTTCATCATTGGTGATTTCTTTTATAGCGACATCTCTCGGAGGTTTATGATCTCAGTGAGACTTATTTCTGCGGGCAACAGAGCGTCTTTATAGCGTTGAGCAGGCATGTCCGTACTGTCGTAAGCTCTTCTGTGTTTAGTAGCTTTTGCAAACGATAGGTAGATGGCGCTGACGAAGCAATTCAGTACAAAAAACTATATAACCATATTCCTTAAAAAAATATAATTGTCATTGAGGTGTCAAAAGTTTTCTTTATTTTGAAACTGACTTTAACAACACAACAAGTTAAAGATTCACAATACCATGTTCCTGTAGTTCTTTAGATTTCAATTTCGTATGACTGTATGCATGAACTGATCTTACCTGAGTATTTGTGTAGAACTTACCACCTATTCCTAAAACTATAACGTCAATATTAAGGCTATTTTATTTATGGCCTGCAGACTAAAATTATACTTACGATAGCCCTTCTTTAGTACAGATGATTTTTTTTAGTATTTCTAGTTTTCTGTTAATCAGCCCTTTCTGAAATGTCTCTTGTATTCTCCATAAGCCTATTACTAGGAATGGCTAAAACGTCTTGTCTCATTTTCTACTTACAAAATTACCTTTTTATTGTAAATATAAGATAACGTTTCACGTATAGCTTTTTTTATTGTATCTTGTAAGAAAACATATTTTAG
Organism: Apamea epomidion; assembly: GCA_947507525.1. Lineage (NCBI taxonomy): Eukaryota > Metazoa > Arthropoda > Insecta > Lepidoptera > Noctuidae > Apamea > Apamea epomidion. The sequence continues at coordinate 4,953,296 of OX382238.1, read as the reverse complement.
GCGTTGCACCGATGCGTCCCTAAAAGCGACCCTGGTGTCACCTATTAGTATTACAATCAGATGTATAGTGTCATCCCCTTATTCATAAGTGGATGGAATGGAGTCTCAGAATTGTAAAATGCTATGTCAATAATAGTAGTCTTCTAGTAGACCATGGCGGCCAATCTCAACGGAGACTAGCCGTCGGCACGGGAGATATTATAGTACACAAGTGAAAATGAAACGTCATCCATGATTGTATTTGCAGATCCATAACAATATACTGTCGGTTTTTTAACAACTCGAAAAGCAATTTTGTAAGCTTTTAAAATATGAGAAAGCTACCAATCGAATCAAATTCAAATCATTTATTGCAATTAAACCATTTACAGGCACTTTTGTATTGTCAAAATTAAATAGTCGGTCAGTTAGTCAGAAAGTTGAAGCTAGTTGCCCATTCCAAAACGTAGATCTCTATGGAGAAGAACGGGCAAGAAACTTTACGGACAACAAAACGGAGTACAAAATCCTGGGTATATTATTCTTATTGGTTCTATATATGTGAGAACAGTGTAAAAAAGAAACAATTTAAAATATAAAATTAAAAATAAGCCCTGACAGTAAAGAGTTCGTCGGTTGAGACCAGTCTCAACCGACGGCGCCCGTTCACGAACACGTGTGGATCAGCACCACCCAGCTCAACCAATTCATAGGTAACCGAATGATCCAACACACGCGCCACCACCAGTGAGACTGAATTCAAATCAAATCTACTGTCAAATGTCATAATGTATATCAATATTATTAAAATTGCAGGTTGATGGATAGTTATAATGAGATATGACAGCAGTTTACTGATTTGAATTGAACTGTTTTTTAGACATCAGTGTATGGATTACTTTTCCAAGAAGAAATACCATGTTTACTGAAATTTAACATTCAAATAACCAACTCGGACGAAATAGCTAAACTCCCTTCAGAGTTTATATATTTGTTTTGTAGAGTGATACCTGTCTGATGGCATTTCAGGAAAACAACGGAATGCAACCAAGTCCTTATGAATAAGGGGGAGCTAAAAATAAATTATGCACGATTTAAATGTATAAATGTAAGTTTGTATGATAAATAGGTGCTTGCGCGGTGGATACACGTCAATTTTTCGATATTATGTATAAAAAGATCTCATTTCGATTGTGTAAGGTTATAGTTTTAAATGTTTGTGCTTAAAGAGTAAGCTAGTCATTCATTAAGTAATACCTCGATGTACTGAAACGGATTAGTTATAGGAAGGAATAAATAATAATACATTATATTATGTTTTTATTTACCTTTAGTAACAGAATTTACTCGGACAGACGTGTAATCGTAAGTTGCGTGCTCATATGCATAATTTGGAATCCTCTTTTTGAGTTTTTCACAAATAACTCAAAAACTAGACGGCGTTGGTCAAAAATAATGAAATTTTCATCTTCCTTCTAAATAATGAAATTAATGCATAGCCTGTATAATTACCTTTTTTTTTCTTTTTTTTTTTCTGGGTGGGATATCATCAAATGACTCCTCCCGCTCTGGGCGGAGCAGAAGGGAGTGTCAGACTTTTACTGACTAAAACCCACCCGTGTTCCTTCAGTTGCCTGTGCCAGGGGCCACGGTATCTCTTTCGAACAAACCGCAGCCCCGGCTGTATAATTACCTTGACAGTGACCTTTGTAAAAAAAATATTTAAAGCGGTTTTAGAGCGGTACCTAATCTTCGCAAAACCAAGTACAAGCTTATGGTAAGTCATGTCCTATAACGTTGTAACGTAACTACAGTTGCAGAACTCACTCTGAATTCCAGGAATACATATCCATACTACAAAACGTATAACAAACGTACTAGGTTCATTGTGTCACTTCATCCGGATGTCGTGTGCTACTACAATTTAAACACACTTGCAGTGTCGACAGGCCTTCACATTCAGTAGTGTACATATTATACAGGGTGGCAGGGACATCGACGCGCAAACTGTAACCATGAATTCAGCACACGATTTCAGACGGTCTAGTGTATAAATAAAATCTGCTGTTTCATAGAAAAGTCCTACCTACGCGGTCAAAATGTATGGAATAGCTATTTTTTATTTTTGAATAACCGACGAAAAATTTCAACGCATGTGGTTTAAGAATCATGTGCTGAATCCATGGTAACACGATGCGCGTCGATGTCCCGCCACGCTGTATACATTATGTTGCCTAACTCAGTGTCGGATCTGCATATCTGTGTGCGTAGTGACAGTTTTGAGACAGTACATTACGATACGTGTAAGCAGTCCATTATTGCACGGCGTGAAATTAGTTTCTATGCTAAACGCCGTGCGTGCCACCCGCCCTTAATGCACAGCGCCCGCCCACGAGCAACTTTTGTCTTAGCAACTAATTTGTCTCTGACATCAAGTCTACGGATTTGCATGTAAGTGCGCGCATGTGCACGACAAAGACAGCACTTTCCTATTTTTGATGTGTGAGACAAACAAGTCGCTGAGACAAAAGTTGCTCATGTATCATACAATGTGACCTAAACGCATAAATACTTCATTTTTACACAGAAAACCTTGACTTAACACGCTCAGCGCCAAGCTCCATATGCCAATACCACAATTTTTTTTTTTTTGGTTTTTATTCTCTAAAATTATGTAGAAGTTTTGATTTAACAAATAAAAACACAATACTTATATTTTTTTTACCCTACATAATACTTCCCCTTCCTTTATAATTTTTAAACAAATTACCCAATCCCAAACACACCAGGAAAATTCCCTAGGCCAGGGCAACACTTTTGTATACAAAATGTATGGAAAGTGTGCGCGTTAGCGATACACGGCGCTTCGACTGGAATGGCGCTTGTGTATCAAAAAGGATACACAAGTGTTTAGACAATGTGTATCGCAAAAGATACACATGGCGCTGAGCGTGTTAATTAAGACAGTGTGTATCGCAAAAGATACACATGGCGCTGAGCGTGCTAATTAAGACAGTGTGTATCGCAAAAGATACACATGGCGCTGAGCGTGCTAATTAAGCGCAGGTTTAAGTCACACAGTGCTATAAATCAAATTTTACAAGCATCTCCACCACCACTCATTTCACACATAGTTAGTTAAACAGGTTGAACAACACTTATTTGATTTCAACTGTCGGACTTTCAAGGAGCAAAGGGTCTTCAGTATACTCGTAATGATTAAAGTTTTGATCCAGGTTATGTTACATTCCTTTGTCAATACAGTCAGCAAAGCAGAACTATTAGACCAACTTTTGGTTAAACTATTCAAATGGAGATGGTTCATCGCTGCTTAGATATATCATAAGATAACGTCAAGCCTGTTTTCTCCGAAGGGTTAGGCAGAAGTGTGCCTATAGCACACTTACATTTCGGCAGTTATGTTTCATTCGGCCGAAAGACGTGCGCTGCTGGATATACCGGTCGATGTGGCGATTCTCGGGGCAGGCCTATTGGCCGTTTCTGTGCTTCTCGCATCCAGTGGATTTCGGCTACCTCATAAAATCATCGGTTCATCAGTAATGCTTCACCAGTAAGTCCAATGAAATAGGGGACGAGCCTATTGCGATCAACTGGGCACAAGTGTAGACTCCGAGCGGCTACTGAGGAATTCTAGATGGAAAATTCCAATAACACTGTGCCCGATCTGGGAATCGAACCCAGGGCTTATGCTCAACAGTAGCAGTTGCGACCACTAGACGAAGCTAAGGCTGATTGACAACATTTTTAGTGAAACGACTCTTCTCAATTACTGGTTACAGCCAGCCTGTATCATCCCACGGCTGGACAAAAGACAAAATCTCATGACTTTCAGTCATTTTGGGGCAGAGCGGGTGCGGAGAATTATTTTTATGTTTTGTCCAGTTCTTGCCAGCCCGTGCCATATTTACTGTCGGCCATTAAAAAAAAAAAAAACAAAATGGCGGAAACAGTTTACTGTAGGTATGCCACGCTACGTATAATAATCTTCAATACCCTTTAAGGTGATATTATTCTTTCAATGTAACCTGCTAAATTCAAAATTATTTGCTAGAGCCATATTGATGTTTTAAATGATTACAATTTAGTAACTATTGTATCATAATTGCCGCGTATTGAGTTTTGAGCCACATACAAAAAGAAACAGCGCTGCAATGTGCAAAAATGTAAGAAATTTTAAATTTCTCAGACTACCTTGACGGACCCTCTCAATTTTTTTTACCTATCTCGTCGACGTAAACAATAAGTACACCTTTCATACAATTTTCTTCCTACAATCGAATTACTGTTCCATTGCCAAACGAAATTTTATTTGTTCTTCACAAATAACCCAAATTACATAAACGATTATTTGATTCGTTGAGCGCGCATTATTTATTTATTTATCAGGTTGATTCTTTTGTTTCATTTACCTACTGTTGACAACGTAAATAATAGTTTAAAGTATCCACAATATTCTGTATAACTTCAAATTGTGATATTTAGAGTATGTCGGTCATTGTAATCCATAAAATAAAAAATAAATTGGGAGTCCTATTTTCTACGAAATGCGGGAAAAGTTTTTCGTGAATTCTGACTTTTTTAGCACTGAAACCCATAAAGCTTTTTGATCCTTTTAAGAAACAGCACCCTAATTGCACTATCAATCTGAATAATTTTTGAAGGATATTGCCATACCATTGCTTCATATGTTCGAAAAATTTGTCTGCTCAACGACGTAATTAACACAATAAATATTGTGAACTGTCAACATTAAAGCCATTGATATTAATAGTGAGTTACGCAATCACCCCGCATGATCGATTGGCATCGAAAAAAAAAGTTTTTTGGGAAAATCGACAGTCCGAAATGACACGTTCCTAAGATCGTTTTCCTGTAGCTACAGCCCTGACCTTTATCCAGTTAACAATAAACTATAAGTAAGTATAGAATTTGGTGATCAAAATAGTTTTAGCAATAGACTTAAGTTTATTCGCCACATCAAAAGCTCCGGCCTTGGGAATTTAGCCTCAGTGAGAGGAATCTTCGAACTAATATCGTAATTTATGCTCCTAACAATAGGTACGTCCCGAATATAGGAGCATTGTCTTAAACAAGTTATCAACAAAAGCCTCTTCTGTTTGAGCTTCTCTATTAGGGCATTGACCTATTATACCATACAACCTCGTAAAGTGGAGGTATCTCAGCGGTACGACAGCGGGATGTGGAACTCTAACGCGGACTATTATAGCCCACATGCTGCCCTGCCTTCTGTGCCCCAAAAAATGCAGCGACCTCTGCACTGCCACCGACGATGCCATGGAGGCGGCGAAGTTATGGGCCAATATTCATTACACTGTCGTGCCATCGACACGACGAAAATGAAGAAGATTGAACTATTTTCGCTAATCAGAACTGACTCGTACTATTCTTCTGGTTTGATTCCTTGTCTATTGATGAATATTCATAGGGTTTTAGCACACCTATGCACGGACGTAAAAATATCGCGGCGGGATTTTGTTACGCACTGAATTTTCAACTGAAGGCTGTTGGGCCGAGCGTTGAGAATCTAACAGAGCGCATCCCAGCTTGTGAAAAAAAATACACTGTTGGCTTTTCACTTTTTGGAATGTTTGCAAATTAGTTAGAATTTATTGGATAAACAGGACAAGCAACTTTGCACGTTCTGTTGTTATAAATATTACAGGCCTGCCTATCCAAAAATGAAGTTCCTCGAAAATATTACGTTCCGTCGTACAGTTGCAAAATTGCTTGGCATTATGATAGATAGCCAATTAACTTGAAAACCACAAGCAGAAGAAGTATGCAAAAAACTTAGTGTAGCTGCGTATATACTCTTTAATCTGAAGGCCAATTCTCGTAATTTAAAACGTTCAAAATCTAGTCGCAGTCCCATTTCAGCGACAAACAAATGTCAATAACTTGTCAAAATGTAGGGAAATTAGAAGTATTTTTTGACAGATTTGACGTTCAAAAGTGCCTTTTATGTGCCTATTTGAAATAAATGATTTGACTTTGACTTTGACTGAGATCAGACTGTGAACGTTCTTAAAATTACGAGAATTTCCCCTCTTTTAAAAAAAAGAAATATGGCCACAAGATTAATTGCATACCACGGGTTAATCGCGTCAATTTTGAGATTCAGTATAATATTTTGGGGAATTTGCAGTCTGAGGGAATAGGTGTTCAAGGCTCAAAACCGCTGTATAAGGGCTATGTGCAATTTAATAGTAACAGATAGCTGCAGACCTGTATTTAAGTCCCCAAAATTATTAACATTCCCATCACTTTATATTTTTGAGGTGGCTGTTTTTGTTAAGTCAATTATGCATCTTTTGAATAAAGTGTCCAAAAATAGAAACCGGCCGATCAGGAGACGTAAAATTTGCTAATTGTTACTGGTTCCGATACCGCCCTATTAAAGAAAAGTGTTAAACGTATGGGTCCGATCATTTTTAACAAAATACCTGATGTAATAAAAAATGAGACATTTCCACTTTTCAAAAAGAAATTGACAGATCTATTAATTAATCAATATTATTACTCAATTGGCGAATTTATGCCCGATAAGAATTTAAATTGATAATCATGACATCTCTGTATTCCTGAATTGTACTAAATCATTTGTATTTTAAATTTAACTGTATTGACCCTGACCTTGACCAATTTATAATCCCATTTTATTATATTGTGTTGCCTATTTCAAATAATGTACTGAATTTTATCTTTATGATATATCTCAAAAGTTAACTTTGTGTTAAAAGTAAAAAATTCGACAATGTAAATTAAATATATTTTTACGCCTCTGGGCAAAACATAGAGGATCTACCTATTTGTAACATCTCGAACACTATTGTAATTTGACCTATGTTTACAAATAAAACATTCTGATACTGATTCTGATTTTCAACTCTTGGCGCTAAGCAGTGCGTTGAAAATCCACGTGTGTGTACTTGAGCTTACTTCAGTGTACAAGTCAGTAACAGCCGGTCTATTGTGTTAAAATCTCACCGTGAAAACTTAGGTGAAGTGAACTTAATGTGAGCTGTCAGCCGATCGATTCTGTAAAAATCTCACCGTGAAAAGTTAGGTGAAGTGAGCTTAGAGTGAGCTGTCAATAGTGACAATCCCTAGCATTAGTTGGAAGGACAGCTCAGTCCACGCTCACTTCACCTAAGTTTTCACGGTGAGATGGTTACAGAATCGCACTGCTGTAGTGTCAATCCCTAGCATAAAGTGGAATGACAACTCATTTCACCAAAAGTTTAACGTTGGGATTTTTACAGAATATACCGGCTGTTTCTATTTTTAATTCACTTCTGTAATACATTTCTCAGAGGTCATAATTACTTACGTCATGTAGCAATTATGCTGCATTGCGTAAGTTGAGGGAAGGTTGATTTTCTTTCACAAGTCCTATATTTCCTTTGTTGAAAATAATTGCTGAACCAAATTAATTCAATCAATTTAATTTACAGCTACCAGGAACCGACAATAATAAAACAAACAAATTAATATTACATTTTATCAATTGCTTTTATTCATAACATTACAATGATATTTGATCCGTAAAAGTACATTGTTATTTTGAATTTCTATAACTTAATGACTCTTGGGTAAAATGTAGAATGGAAATCGTTTTAATATCTAAATAGAATAAGATAAGTACAATATTGTTTACAACACGTTTACTTGAACTTTGAAATGTAAAATTAAACAATGAATAAATAGCTCAATAAATAAACAATTCAATAAAAATAAATAAACTTACAAATAAAAACCGAATCAGTCAAGACGCAAACTCGCGAGTCTTTATGCTAAAAATGGGGTAACGTACGCGTTATGGGATAAGATTGACTGGGAATGTGGTACTTAAACGCTTATAACTGGTAACAGTAATCACGAACATTGATTTAAATGACATGGTTATTAATATGGATCCCGAGACTGTTGCACTCCTCATCTCCTTCTGGCGTACGACAGCCAGGCGGGTAAGTCCGGCTTCTGAAAAAGAAAATTAGATTATTTTAGATACATTTTCTTCTTTGCGTCAGTGTTTTTAGTTTTGGTGAACTAGCCCAGAAGGCCAATTCCCATAAGTAAAAACGTTCAAAATCTAGTCGCAATCTCATCTCAGCGACAATCAATGTCAAAAACTTGTCAAAAATGTAGGGTATTTAGAAGTATTTTTGACAGATTGAGACTGATCAGACTGTGAACGTTCTTCTCGTTCTTCGTTCCTCTGTTTTCTGCAAGGCTAGGTAGCATTTCAGTCACAGTAAAAACATAAAGGTTCTAACCACAACATTTAATTTGAAATGTGAATAAGTGGCATCTCATTGAAGAGTTTTTCGTTTCCAGAATTGAGCATTTTTGAAAAGTTTTATTTAATGAATTGAAGTCACAAATATTATTACGAAACCAATTAGATTAAATAAATTGGAGTGGGCACTTGTTCTACATTAAATTATTCAATTTGTTTTAAATCAATTTAATTATTTCAAACTACGGTCATCGTAATGAATTCATTAAACCCTGTAATAATATTGGCGTGAAACCATTTATATTTAACGACCAATACCACAAGCTTTATTGAAATTCAATAAATTCAAACACGTACGAACCCCTACTATCGTTTGTTATAATTGTTAGTCGACGTGAAATAATTACTAAAATTGATAATTTATTTGTTCATTGAACTTTATTGTTCGGGTTCAATAAAGAAATTATGTTTTCAATGTCGTTTAATTATTTCAGCTTAAGTAGATTTAAATATGAAATTGTATGTGTAAATGGTTTTTTTCAATTAAGTAATAAATTTGTCAGTTGTCTTTGGTCTTTTGTAACACATGGCATACTAAATTATTGCCTACGAATATTGCAAAATGCAATGATGGCGCTCGTGGCAAAATAACAGCCGCACGCGTCGATCGAAGGTAAAAGTTATACGCTTGCCGCGGTCGGTCCGTGGATGGGTGACCTTCCATTATCATATTGAGACCCCCTTTTTTTTTTGGGTGGGAAATCATCAAATGACCTCTCCCGCTCTGGGCTGAGCGGAAGGGCGTGTCAGACTTTTACTGACTAAAACCCACCCATGTTCCTTCAGTTGTCTGTGCCAGGGGCCACGATATCTCTTTCGAACAACCCACAGCCCTGGCAGATATTGAGACCCCTCCGTGTCTCGGAAAGCTCGTTGTACGTACCGGTTGTCATTCCTATATCTTTGACAGTCGTAACGGGAAGTCAGAAGCCCAAGACTATCAGTCTTAACAAAGGGTATCGTGTTACCCAGTAAATGTAAAATACTGGTATTAAGCTGTATCTGATTAGACTGGAAGCTGACCCCAACATAGTTGGGAAAAGGCTTGTCAGATTGATGGGGTATATTGCAAAATGCCTAATTTTATTTGTCAAAGGATTCCCATCCTTTATAACACATAAGTAACAAATCAACAAGTCCCACCACAAACTGAATTTCATAGTAGGATCTGCAAGCCTCCAATAATCTAATATAACGATGCGAATAAATCCTTATATTGAAAGCTACATTGCGATGCAATATTGACCTTTATTCTTCATATTGTATACGAAATAACCGCATAAAATCGCATATGAGGCGATTGCACTATAAAAGGATTGAATGGGAATTTCATATGAGAAATTCGTATCGAAAAATGCTTTGATATCCATTATTGTAATTTGTATAGTTTTTTGTAGGATAAAGGAAATTAATTTTTTTTCGAGATTAATTTTAGGGCATCTACGCACACTATAAAATTCCGTGGTACGCATAAACCCATTGAATGTTGTGTAATTTTTGTGAGTCGAGCTTACTTTCTTACTAATATTCTAAAATTCCCAACAAAGCTTTGGTTTCCTAAAGCTAAATATTTATGCCGCTAGATTTACCTTTATCGTACTTAGTCACAAGAAAAAGTTTCCATACTGAGACGACCTGGCTGACAACCAGTCGTACCAAGGGGTATCGTATTACCTAGTCAATGGGTTGTGGAGGTCAGATAGGCAGTCGCTCCCTGTAAAATACTGGTGAGTACCAGTTTTTTTTTTTTTAGTGCTGCATCCGGTTGTACTAGATGCCGACTTCAACAAAGTTGGGAAAAGACTAGGCATATGATGACCGAGACGACCTGAATGACCTCACACATTAAATAGGGTTTTCACGACAGTCAAGTGAAGTCACTGCGTCATTGTGTGTCTTTGTTTTTGGGGTCGGAAATCATCAAATGGCCTCTTCCGCTCTGGGCTGAGCGGAAGGGCGTGTCAGACTTTTACTGACTAAAACCCACCCGTGTTCCTTCAGTTGCCTGTGCCAGGGGCCACGGTATCTCTTTCGAACAACCCGCGGCCTTGGCAGGCATCGGCCCTAGCGGACCCCGTCAATTCGTACTGACATCTCTTTGAGGCGCGCGTGGAATACAACGCGCCGTCGACCCGGGCCTGGTCCTTACCGGGTGGCAAACTGCCCATTGTTCGCCGCCCGCAAGCCCGCGCCTACGGTGGCCGGGATTCAGCTGTTGACTCCAGTCCAGGGCGTCTCCTGCGGCGACTAGGGGCATGAGGGCGCAGTGATTGCCTCTCCCTCACGCGCTCCGCCTCCTCCTTTGCGAGCATTACTGCTTCGCAGAAGGAGGTGACGGCCTCCCATGCACTCTCGCTCCGTACCATGGCCTGGACCAGGGCCGGACGCGAGAGATCGCCGCCGCCGATCGCCGCCACGAGGACACGGCGGTGCTCCGCCCAAGCCGGGCAGACCTCTACCGCATGCTCCACCGTATCCTCCGGGCGATCCACACAGTGGTGACACCCTAGCGTTTCCTCCCGCTTTATCCTGATCGTCATTGTGTGTCTGAGGTGTCAAAACGAAACAGAAATACGACTATCTTTCGACGCATCTTTACCACTGACATCATTTTCATAACAGCCTTCACTGCGAGCGTTTGTAGCGGCTACCGTTCTTCTGCAAAACTATAGCTTATCCGCAGTGAATGAGCCTTGTCTACATAATAATTTGTAGGCTAAATGTAAGCCTAAAGCTTAGCTACAAAAATTAAAGCTTCCTTTTATCTCAACGCGTTAATGTCAACACATAATTATATTACCACCTAAGTACTTACACAATATTTACACGACACAGAGCCTTGTTTGTTTAGGTCTCTCTATTAATTCACGATGCCAACACCAAAGGTAAAAAGATCAAAAGAAAACGAAGGGCATTTAACAAGTAAGGCTTAATTAATAAATTATGTTTGCCAATAAACAATCGTTTAAATTTCATTTCTAAGGTTTCACTCGTAAGGTTTTAAGTCGTAATATCACCCTGGGATAAAGTTAATTCAATTTAATCGCCCTCTCAATTGAGGGTTCGACATCTAAATTATTCAATTTAAAGTGTGAAATAGTTTAAATTATTAAATTTATTGTGTGAAATAGTTGGTTTTTGGAATACTATCTCTAGTTTTAAGATATTGGATAGGGTTCTCTGGTTGAAATTACAGAACTACCCTACGTAGGTATTTGGTGGAAATAGGTGCTGTTGAGTGGTGAACTTTATCAAGTTAAGTGTGCTTCAACTGATTAAACTCGTTATTGGGTTACACACACTCTAAGTGATTTAGGAATCACTTGACTTTGGTATATTGTCCTCGCCCTCGTGTGTTTGTAATATAATATGCCTTGTAGGAGAACCTATAAATAACCAAAAACCAAATGTTATGTTTAGCTTTTACCCAAAATAAACTTCCTAATTAGGGAATTAGGAAGTTTATTTTGGGTAAAAGAAAACATAACACGATCTATTCTCGAAGCATAAACAATAATATATTTTTCTGACTATTATAGGTATTGAGTTTCCGGTGATCGCCCAAAAGAATTAACATGGGACGTTAGTTGGGACTGTTATTTTAATTAAATCTATTTTTGGAGATATAATAATAATAGTCCTCCAGACCGAATTTCGGCCATGGCAGCCAATCTCAACGGAGTCTACCTACCGCGACACAGGTGAACTCACTCTTCCCTCACTCTCATCTCTCTTTCTGTTTTTGTTTGGGATATAACGTATTTATTTCTATACGATTATAGTAAGCTGTAATTGAATGCAAATGTTGTGAAAGTTTTCAGGTAGGTATATTATTAAAGTTTTTTTTTCTTCGAATCCCTTTCGTTGGCGACTGTCAAATAAATACATCATTAAATTGATTAAATTGACACTTTAATTAATTTAGTAAAAGGCCAAACAAATTGCGTCGAAGATCGTTTTCGATAAGCTGAAAAGTCAGTTTCCTAATAAACTAACCGATAGACCTAATACTGTCAGATGTCAAGGTCCCTAAATTACAACAGGGATTAATTACTTCCTTCCTGGGATTTGAACCCAAACCTACATGTTTTGTCAAAAGTTTGACAATCAATAACTACCTACAGCTTGGCAGAGAGTAGAATGCTCTTCTTCATCTTTCATCATCAACCCTGATGACTAATCTTCGACACCTACGGTACGTACACCCACTGTAGCGATACTAAAGGCAAGAACTTTAAACGTTACTTAGCACGTATTTTGACTAAGCGTTATTTTTGTTACAATTTTAACTGCCCTGATGATATCGTCGGTCCAAGCGCGACTACTGACTACTGAGCGTGGAATCCTGGGTTCCATTTTCAGGTCGACGCAGCAAAGTGATTTTTTTTTTTAAACGTTACCCCACACTAGATTTTTTTCCTGTATCGTGGGTGCGTTTACAAACACTTAAACTCACATACACAAACAGCCAGACCCGGAACAACTACTTGTAGGGCTGGGCTGGGGTCTTGTAACAACCCCCCTACAACCATAGGGGGGTTGTTGGGGTATATTGGGTTTTCCCATTAGGAATTTTTCAGTAGCAACCCCAAAAGCCGGTTTGGAAGTTGGTGTGTGATACTCGTGTGTTTGAAAAGCACGTTAAGCAGTTGGTCCTACGCCTGATTTTCTCCGGTCGAACTATGAGATTGAGGGAAAAGAGACTGCATCTGTGTCTGCACACATACTTCATCATCTGCCTAGCGTTTTCCCATCTATGGTGGGGTCGGCTTCCAGTCTAACCGGTTGCAGCTGGATACCAGTACTGTGTAAGCACTGACCTCCACAACCCACTTATTGGGTAATACTGGGTAATACGATACCCCTTGATAAAACTGGTTGTCAGACTTTCGGACTTTTGACGACCCGTAACGACTGTCAAAGTTCTACGAATGACAGCCGGGACCAACGGTTTAACGTGCTTTCCGAGGCATGGAGGGGTCTCGGTATGTAAAGATGATCACAATCAATCCACGGACGAACCGCGGCAAGCGTAGCTTAACCTGATCGATCGAACCGCTACTCTCGCTAACTCTCTCTTACTCTTAGCCACAAGCCCTCTCCGCCACACACTTGTGTACTATAATATCTCCCGCGTCGATGGCTTGTCTCCGTTGAGATTGGTCGCAATTCGATCAGGAGGCATATTATTTTTATTGCTTTTTTTATTTTTTTTTATTTATATTTTTAAATATACTTTTTTGATCTAACATCTTTACTCGTCAAACTTTGCTTGCGAGGATTATAAATCAAATAAAAATAAAATCTGTTATCAATTTATCATCTTACAAAACGTTAATCCTTTTCCGCTTGGTACCCTTGAAAATTGCTTAACAATGGATTTATAAAATCATTCAAATTTATTATCCGATTGAAAAGCAAAAGCATTTTGTTTCGTTAATCATTTTGTTTGACGGAATTCCAATCTTTACGAAGCAAGTTAAAACAATCTTAAAGAATTATTTGGAAAATAAATTAGAATTTGATTCATGAATTGAAACAGTAATAGTACCTAATAGAGGCTGAATGAAATCTCAAGTTTGAACCAAAGAAGAAAACATTATAAGGTTCATATTTTCATAACGATTAAAATTACACTACGATTACTTGCCTCGGCATAGTCAGCCTATATGTATTGTTCCCGCTGCTGGGACACAGGTCTTATCTCTTCGAGAGGGACTGGGCTAGAATCTAACACGCGGGCCCAGTGCGGGTTGGTAGATGTTACGAGTCTTCGAATGTTTTGGTTCTAGGACATACCACCGTCACCGTACCGTCATGTTTGCCGCAAATAAATGCATTTTCTTTCTTTCTTTCTTTCTTTCTTTATACCGGTTTTCTTACGATGTTTTGCTTCGCCGTTTTTAAGAGCAGTGTCGATGAAATAATTTACACAAAGTAAAGCGTCTATCTGGGTTCAAACCTACGTCCTATAACTCGTGAGTCACAGCCATTGCCACTGGGCCACCACTGATCTACCACTTGTCACTAACCTCCGCTTTATTCTTCATGAAAGTGTAAACGAGACCCTGCAGCCTAATTGCGTAACACACGATCAATCGGAATCTGAATCATTTTGAAGTAAATTGCTAATCCATTGCTTCATAAGTTCGAAAAATATGTCTGCTCAACACGTAAATAACGCAATGAATGTTGTTGAACTGTCAAAATGGCATTAAGTCCGCCTTTGTACCTTTTTGTGCGAAAAGTTTAAATAAATAAATAAAATGAAACCGATTCCGATTGACCGTGTGTTACGCAATTAGGGTAGGTTAAGTTCAGTCGCAATTACTTATTCCAACAATTTTAATTTGGATAACATGATTAAAATGTAGTTACAAAATCATCGACCAAAAATGAGATTTAAAAAATTAACTAAATTGTCAAATGCAAGCTATGTTTCAGCCGATCGAATCTGTAAAATCTCACCGTGAAAAGTTAAGTGAAGTGAGCTTAGAGTGAGCTGTCAATAGTGTCAATCCCTAGCATTATTTGGAATGACAGTCACTCTCCGCTCACTTCACCTATGTTTTCACGGTGAGATAGTTACAGAATCGCACTGCAGCTATCTAGGAAAAGGAAATGGTGAAGGGAAGGCGTTTTGGGGGACTGTCTTATGTAATTTTAATAAATGTCAATGAATGTAATTTTAATAACAGCCTAACTTTAATAAATGACTTTTGATAAAAGGGGAATGCGTGAAATTAAAATTTACTTATGATTTTTGCAATTTGCAGGTGTCAGAGGGACCACTCTCGTAATTTTAAAAACGTTCACAGTCTGATCTCAGTCTCAATCTGTCTAAAAAATGCCTCCAAAATCCCTACATTTTTGACGAGTTTTTGACATTGATTGTCGCTGAGAATGAGATTGCGACTAGATCATAAACGTTTTTAATTACGGGAATCGGCCTCCTGGTTGTATCGTGATCTAAATATGACTCGCGGCTGTAACAAATATTTACCTAAAGAATTATAATCATAAATATAATTATTTTTTTTATTTCGCCGGCTACTCTGACGCTTTCGCCTTTTGGCGGTATTTCTAAGTATTTCTTTCTATTTCTATGGAGCTCTGGGGTGTTAGGTTTTTCAAAGCTTTTGACTACTATATCCCCTGATGATATGATTAACGATGGTGCCATCGACAATGGAGATCGCCAGCTTATTTATTCGTGACTTAAAGATCTTTTCAATTTGATCTATTTATCTATCATACCTGAAATTGCATGATAATTTATATGTGGTTATTCATAACATGAGAACCGCGGTCAATACTATTAGACCACAACTAGCCAAGTGCCGCGTCTATACGAATTGTAGGTCGGCGGTCCTAACCCAGACAGGGGTATACTTTGTGTAAATTATTTCATCAGCACTGCTCTCAAAACGGTGAAGAAAAACGTCGTGAGGAAACCGGCATGTCTAGACTAAAAATTCGAAGACCTGTGACATCTACTTACCAACCCGCATTGGGCCCGCGTGATAGATTACGGCCCACTCCCTCTCACCAAGAGGAGGCCTGTGTCCCAGCAGTGGGAACATTATAGGCTGATTGTGTTATTTATAACAAACTAAGGCGTTAGTGCAGGCTATAACAGCTAAACTCGAAACTAGTATTTGTTATGTTAATCGAACATTACTTTAGAGTTTCGCTAGAATTTAAATAATTTCACATACTTAATTAATTTATCATGTATTTTATGAACACTCAATCTGGGCCCGTATTCCCGTAGTTTAAAACGTTCAAAATCTAGTCGTAGTCTCATCTCGGTGACAAAGAAATGTCAAAAACTTGTCAAAATGTAGGGAAATTAGACGTATTTTTGACAGTTTGAGACTGAGATCAGACAGTGAACGTTCTTAAAATTACGAGAATTACCCCACTGGTTTCTTGCTTGTTAGCACGTTACGTTACGTTAATCAATGTTGAGTCCTGCTTAATTATCTAATAATTATTTACGTTATTATGTGTTAATAATTAGGTACCTACTTGTTATCAAATTAAGTATATTTCTAACAAAATTATTATCAAACCTCGTTAGCCGCTTTGAAGATCATCTGATATTCTTTAATTTGTTTATTCACTTTTATAAGAAATTCAGCTTCTAATCTGAGTAGCTAATGAATAACAGGGAGTCATATTTTTGTATACTTATGTTTGCAAGATAAAACGTGTCTCTGAGTCCTGAAAATGGACTCGATTTTGTTTGGCGTCAATTATTAACATAATTAGATAACACGAAAAATGAATTACCTAGCTCCTACCTCACCTTCAAAAACAAGTTGACTGAAATCTAACTTGAGTTTAGTTTTAGTCAATTACGGCTTAGGGTCGTAACACACTTTTTCGAGTCAGCATGATTCGGCACAGCCGGGCGACAAAATCGAGTGCATAAAATTACAATGTTCGGGAAAGAGCCGCTTGAATAGGCCCGAACATGATTCAGCGAGGATAGATGCCGGAACAGAGTTTGCTCATTGGCACCAGATGAATGAAAGCCTGTGTAAGCACCCCTTTTTTTTGGTGGGAAGTAATCAAATAACTTCTCCAGCTCTGGGCGGAGCGGGACTGTCAGACTTTTACTGACTAAAACCCCCCCATTTTTCTTCAGTTGCCTGTGCCAGGGGCCACAGGACTGTTTCGTTCAACCCGCGACCCTGGCAGGCATCGGCCCTAGCGGATCCCATCAGTTGGTGCTGACATCTCTTTGAAGCAGCGTGGAACTCAACACGCCGTCGACCCGGGCCTGGTCCTTACCGGACGGTGAGCTACCCATTGCTCGCCGTCCGCAACCCCGCGGCTATGTGTAAGCACCCCTTACAGGTAACAAAACAGAACAGTTCAGTTTCTGAAATCTGATCTAGTTTTAGATTTTTTAAATATCGATAACGTGAGAAGATATTAAAAAAGATGCTCATTTTCACGAACACTAGGCAGCACCTAAATGTAACGCCTAAACAAAAGCGAACTGTTAGATTTTCCACGCTTGGCTCACAACTGAGAGTTGAAAATCCAACGTGCATACAAGGAGTTAAAACACAAAACTTACCTCAAGGTCCTTGGCCCAGTTCGTGTAGGCATCAGAGCGTTTGCCGAACCTGTGAACAAAAACACAAAAAGTTAAACGGGCTCTCCTTAAAACAAAACTAAGCTAAGGCGAAGGACAGGGTGTTGTGGCGCAGCCTGGGAGAGGCCTATGTCCAGCAGTGGACTGCGATAGGCTGAGTTGATTGGTTGAAGCTAAGTTCCAAGTTCCTTCTAGAGACCAAAAATTTATTGTGTTTTGATAAATTGACGGATGTGAAGGTCCTTCTGTCCTTGCACGGTGCAAAAATTTCACTAGTGCTGGCCCTTTAGATTTGCTAGTCGTACTTAAAAAGACATAAGTACGCAGGGTCGTCGGATATAGTTGAAGTTTAGTAAGAAACCGATGGATGTTGGACAGACTTTTTTTTTTTGTGGATGGGAAATCATTAAACGACCCGCTCTGGGTGGAGCGGAAGGGAGTGTCAGACTCTTACTGACTAAAACCCACCCGTGTTCCTTCCTTAGCCCTTTATGTTCCAGGGCAGCGGTAACCCTTTCGGACGATCCCGCTACCCCGGCAGGCTTCGGCCCTGTCGGGTCCCGCCAACTATGCTGACATCTCTATACATATAGCCTCAGGTCCGAATTATGGAGATAAAAGTCATGACAGGTAAAGTCTCAGATATTACTAAGAGGCATGCATGATTGAAATGCCAGTACTACTGACGGTGTGTTACGCAATTACCCCGCTGGGGGTAATTTAATACACTACTTATCAGCAGCAATGGCTTTCATTTTGACAGTTCAACAACATTCATTGCGTTATTTACGTTGATGAGCGGACAAACTTTTCGAACATATATACCTAGCAATGGATTAGCGGTATCCTTCAAAATGATTCAGATTGTAAATTATGGTGTGTTACGCAATTAGGGTGAGCTGTTCACGATGGCACTGCTAACAAAACAAAATGAGGACAGGTAGCAAATTGCCAAAATTTCATTGTCATGCTTTCGAATTTCCATCTTACGCTGCATAGCCTAAATTCCAACATTTCCGTGTTCAACAAAATGTCAGTCATGTATAAGTAGGTAGGTACACAGAATTTTTTCCTTTGATATGCCAAACTGCGGTAACGATACGAATTTTCCAGCTTTACATTTTTTTTACTTTACGCCTTTTAGGTAAATGGCATCGTTACCAGTTACATTTTCTGTGAACAGCGATCGTATTATGAAGTATGCATGCCATCGTAATTCCACTTCGAAAAAGGAATCGAGTTATCAGCCATGTTTTGCTTTGTCTTTCTCTAACACTGGAACTATGATGATATTAAAATGTCATAATATGTGTACCAGTATGCTGCAACCGGTTGGATTGGAAGCCGACCCCAACATAGTTGGGAAAAGGCAAGGCAAATGATGTTGTGTACCAGTATGCACCAATGTGTCTAATCTACATTGTCCTCACATGATCTAACCAAGGTTATGTCTAGAGGGCCACTTTTGGTCGCTGTAGTTAGATAGGAAATTTCGACTCCATCTAGGATATTTTTTTAATAATAAGCCGTGTAAAAGTGTTTTTTTTTTTTTTGTTTTAATTTTTATTTATTAATTCTTGCTTGAGTACCTACCTACATATGGTTTTTATTGTATTTGTTGGTATATTCATTCATATATACTTTCTAAGTTTATCTTGGATTTTTTATTGAGTTTATATTGATTGACTGACTGAGATTGAGTGACTGACTTGATAGATTGACTGAGTTTATATTGGTGAAGGAAAAAATCGTTCGGAAACGTAGACTAAAAGTTAATACTGTCTGAAATCGAAAACCCGTCTTGAGCAAGTGTCGTGTTAAATACTTGTGATTTTCTGTAAGAGAGAGTAAAGGGCTTCTGATTTGCCCAGCAGTGGGACAGGAGTAGTGGGGCAGTATTATTGCATTTTAATGCTACGTTGTGTTGCATTTACTAAATAAAAGGTTTTCCAAATTAATACTTTGTTTCTCTGGTGTCCCATATGCTCTTACAGTAAGTAAATAAAGCGTTATGCATTTTAAAAGTAAGTAAATAAAACGGTGTCAAATAAAACATGAAAAATCCAGAATACAAAATCACTCAAAACGAGCTTTAGCTTTAGCACGTTTGACACAGAAAAAAAGTTAACAGTAAAGTATTAAAAAATAAAACACAACCCTGAAATATGCAAGTCCGAACAACTTGTAAAATGTCCGAAAATTTACTGAAAATGTCAGAATTACGCTGAATCCACTCTGTATACTGTCGTAGCTTACCGAAACCGCCTTTGAAAATCATGCCGTGTAAATGTTGCTGTTCGGAACAGAATTTAACTTTTTTACAACGAATTTAGGTTCCCTCACTTTGACGAGCGCTCAAAGGCGACTTGTTTTTATATTAACGACATTATTGAAAATTGATTTCGGGAGAGATAGACATTTCTTTATTTGTTTAAACATTGTATACATGCAAAAGCATGCAAGATATTAAGTCGTTTGAGTCCAGTCATGTTTAGCTGTAAGTATCGGCGTACAAATACTTCCATAACATTGAAAATAATTAATATTAAGACAAAAAAAAAATTACCTAGAATAAGCATTTACACACCAAGTATAAATAATAACTTAGGTACGAATCGAACCGGTGAGCAGTGGTGGCCCTGGTCACGACGTCGACCTACGAGTTGTAGTCGAAGGTTCAAACCCAGTCAGGTACTTTACTTTGTGTAAATTATATCATCACCACTGCTCTCAAAAACGGTGAAGGAAAACATCGTGAGGAAACCGGCCTGTCCTAGAACCAAAAATTTGAAGACATGTGACATCTACCAATCCGCACTGGGCTTGCGTGGTGGACTTCGGCCCTGCCCCTCTCACAGAGGGGAGGCCTGTGTCCCAGCAGTGGGAACATTATAGGCTGAATATGCTGAATCGAAAATATGTATACCTAATGTAAACCTTAATTTACTCTTTTGCGTTGACTTTTAACCCTTTGTATATGTTAACATACTTTGAACGTAGATCTACGCGAGATACTTTTTAACCCTTTCTATATGTTAACATACTTTGAACGTAGATCTACGCGAGATACTTTTTAACCCTTTGTATATGTTAACATACTTTGAACGTAGATCTACGCGAGATACTTTTTAACCCTTTGTATATGTTAACATACTTTGAACGTAGATCTACGCGAGATACTTTTTAACCCTTTGTATATGTTAACATACTTTGAACGTAGATCTACGCGAGATACTTTTTAATCCTTTGTATATGTTAACATACTTTGAACGTAGATCTACGCGAGATACTTTTTAACCCTTTGTATATGTTAACATACTTTGAACGTAGATCAACGCGAGATACTTTTTCAGTGTGCTTTTTAATTGTGTCTGTAATTACTTTTTCTTTTCTTTATTTTTCTTATACGTTGCCCCACACTAGGAGTCACTCCTGTATCGTGGGTGCCTTTACAAACATTTAAACTCACATACACAAACAGCCAGGGGTCTGGCTGTTTGTGTATGTAAGTTTAAATGTTGCAGGTAGTTGTTCCGGGTGGAACAACTACCTGTAGGCAATACAAATATTTTTTCCGTGCGGGAATCGAGCCCGCGACACGCAGCGCAGCAGTCGATCGCTCAGCCACTGCGCCAACCGTGTCGTCAAATTACGGCATACAACGGATTAAGCTTCTCTTTAACGTATGTAGGTGTAAATAAAATAAATGAAAATCTTTCTTGCAGACCACTTGATCTATAAAAAACACAATAATAAATAAACAATCAAAATGGCATACACACCTACACCTTTCTTCTTTAGCACATTAAAAAACAAACATTTACGCGGCTATTTCCAATCACCGCTTAGGTCCATCGCAAAGGTCTTACCTATACTGTTTCTACACGTACCAACCCTGCGGGGCAATCACGTAAAACAATATCAATAGCAAAAATCAGCCAGTCTATCAGTAGTAAAGGTTGTCTTTAAAAGATCGCTCTTAGCGATAGACCGCCCATTGTGTCACCCTTTGTAAAATTTATTATATTTATATCTGTAATTTATATGGGCACACCACATAAATTACAGACATTATAATTACACATAATAATAAAGAGTGTTCTATTCTATTCAATGGCTTTCATTTTGACAGTTCAACAACATTCATTGCGAATTTTTTTTCGAACATATGAAGCAATGGATTAGCAATATCCTTCAAAATAATTCAGATTGAGATTAATAGTGTGTATTACGCAATTAAGGTTCTGGACATAAATGATGCAATTCTGCTTCTTTGAATGGCATTGAACAAGTTCAGCCTCGCCCTGTGCCTCGTATGGACACGTACTCAGTAATTCTGCACTAAATCGTTTTTGTCATACGTTGTCGTTGTTGAATGAAACCCATAATAGAGAATAGCATGATCAGCCGTTAATGTTGCTGGGACACAGGCCTCCTCTCTTCGAGAGGCAGTGGGCTGTAATATACCATGCGGGCCAAGTGCGGGTTGGTAGATGTCACATATCTACGAATCTTTGGTTCTAGGACAAGCCGGGTTCCTCACGATATTTTTGTACGTATTGATACTACCACGCGTTCCTGAATAAAGGGTCACGACAGGAGGCCTGTGTCCCAGCAGTGGGAACATTATAGGCTGGTTATGCTACATAGGTCTACAGGCAATAATAAATACGGTCATATATGCAACTTCTTTTTATACACGCAAATAAATCAAAACCAGAGTGCAATAATTAATATCGTAACACTGAATGTATTTAGTTTTAGGTGTGAAAAAGCATTTGGAAAGTTTCCAAATGGAGATGGCCCCAAAATTTTGTATTCTCGTCTAATACCGGAACATGAAAAAGATTTTCTTTTTACAACTCAAAGTGAAACATATGGAAATTATTATGTCTTTCTCGTGCTTTTACGATAATGCTTTTGGTTCCATTTTAGGGACATATTATGCCTTATTATTTTTTCTATATCATTCTTTTATTTCGTGCTCTACGCTGGTAAGGAAACTTCCCTTTTGATAAAATATCTCCTTTTTTTTGAAAATTATTCTCTTCCGCGGAGCGGGCTGCTCGCATGAAGTGCGGGGTGTGCGCGACGTGTCATGGCTCTCCACTATTCTATTGTCATCGTAAAATGTACTTTAATACATTTGATTTAAAACACTAACTTGAATGATAAATTATTTGCTGTGTCGGAGCGGAGCTGTTATGACGAGAGGTGTCGATGACATGTGTCCCCTATACCCGAATAATATCTGTTCTCTGCAAATTTGAACATGGTCGATGTTTCAGATTATACAATTCTTCATAACTTTCTACTAATATAATTAAAAGTGAGTCATCCATTTTACAATAGTTTTTGGCAGTTCTCACCTCAATCATAAACAAAACAACGTTAGCAGTGAGCGATGCACGCGGTGAACTAATCCGAGTGACGTCACCGGCACGTAAGGCATTTTTTGTTCATTCAAGCCTCTCGGTACGAATTAAATAGTGGACGTAGTGGTATATTTCATATAAAGACGACACGGTTGACGACATGGTTGGCGCAGTGACTGAGCGATCAACTGCTGCGCTGCGTGTCGCGGGCTCGATTCCCGCACGGAACAAATATTTGTATTGCCTACAGGTAGTTGTTCCGGGTCTGGCTATTTAAGTATGTGACTTTAATTGTTTGTGAACGCATCCACGATACAGGAGTAATTCCTAGTGTGGGGCAACGTTTTTATAAGAAAAAAAGAAAAACAAAGCAAACCAAAATCCGTTTCCGATTTCTGTGAAAATATCTCACAAAAGAAACATACATCAACAAACAAAGTGAATAAATATTTTAACAGGTGCAGAAATAATTATCACAGGAATATGAAAATAACCAATTAAATTATTAACAATAACAAAAATTTCAATAAATATTTTAAAAAGGTTAATCAGTGTTTTACTGATGCCATAAATCGAATTTATCGATAAGTTGTGAATTTAAGTAATATCGTTAATCGATTCTATAATTGACTATGTTCGATCGAATTAAGATGGTACTTAGTTGTTTGAACTATTAACTTATTCACAACCTTCATAACTGTATGAACCAAAAAAAAAGTAACAATAATATGATTCGTTGTATTTCAATTACGATATCGTCGATACCAGAACATGAAAATAATCCGAAATTACTTTAGTTTTATCCTCCCACGCAATCATTTGCCAATCAGTTAAATGCCGACCTAAAGAAGTATTACTCGGGGATACGCCATCAATATTCATAGTAACATTTATTGAGGAAAATTTTATGTTTTTTGACCGAAAAAGGGATTCGATTCCCTCAGACAAACTAACAATCAAGGAGGATAAGGCATGCAGGAAATACATCAAATACGAACGTGCGCTGAATTATCGATGATGGGAGGGAAACATCGATTATCGTACCTTGGTCGGGTGTGGTAGGAGTAAATGTTGTCTAATTTCTGCAGCACGAGGAGCCGCACAGCGCGATTTAACAAGTCTGGATCGACGCGGTCTCCATCCGCAACGTCGCGGCGGTCGATCCTGCCAATATATCGATATCGATATAACAATCGTGCTAACAACACTACTCAACACGGCCAAGATACGATAGACTCGTTCCGTATCATAGTGGTGTTACGAAATTGTTTGAATTAATATTTTAATTCAGACTAATTCTTATTTTAGATCATAAATCTAAGTGGATTCTCTTTGAAGGAGTAATTTTATAGATTGTATTAGTAATGTCCCTCAAACTCAATGTTACAACGGAAGCTTTTTTAAAACCCGTATTTTCTGCTATTGTTCTCTCAAGATTACTCACTCTTTATAGTCATAAAAACGAGTTGCCATTGTGCCAAAAAAACTTTAATATACAAAACTTCTTTATACTTTTCTTAATAAACTTAGGTTACTGTTACGAGTATTGTATGGGTTATCATAAAGAATAAAGTCTGCTTATGAATAAAACATCAACATACTCTGAGTTATCAAGGAGAGGGTACAGTGGCGCCATTATTCAATTGAGGGTAGCACGAGGTTGTATAGAACTAAGCTTTGTAAGGATTGAAGCTGCACCAGTAGCTAACGAGTTCCTTTATTTCAAAAGCGATTTTTCATACAAAATCGCCTCTGTAGTGTTTTTAAAAGTTATAAAAGTCATAAAAATGGGAAAATATTGTTTTTTTTTTTTGCTTTAGGAAAAGCTTCTGATTCTATCCTCATTAATGGCTAAATATCAAGTTGTGATTTTTTTTTTGTTTTTGTAGGTGCGTTTACAAACATTTAATTTCACATACACAAACAGCCAGACCCGGTACAACTACTTGTAGGCCATACAAATATTTGTTCCGTGCGGGAATCGAACCCGCGCCACGCAGCGCAGCAGTCAATCGCTTAACCACTGCGCCAACCGTGCCGTCATATTCTTAAGATAAAGCATAGGGGTATCGTACTTATATCTGTCAGTTCAAATAATATTCTCAATCTAATCACTAAATGCTAAAAACTGTCTTAATAAATAAACTGTCACAGGTATGCTGGAAGAGATTTCTTTAGAAATAAGCATAACCTTTGTTCGTATTTTTCTGTTCCGTTCTTCTGGTTTGTTTTTATGTAGACAAATGGTTAAATAAATAAAATAATTTCATTCACCAAATAAAATAATATTCCAAAGGCCTGATGACCCAATCGTCGTGTCGGTTAAGTTACTTTTAATTATGAATAGTAGGTTATCTACCTACACACATAATTTTTGAGCCCAAAGTGACAACACTGAGTGACTGAGAGTTGTCTATAAATTAAACAAGTTAAAAAGATTGCGTAGCTAAGTAAATAATTGATTTCCAGAAAATATCAAATTCATTGAAAGGTCATATTATCTAAATTGTAAGTGCTACTTCATTCTAGAGCCTTCATAGTAAAACTAAAAAGCACAATGTTTCATCATTGAACAATAACGTATCGAACCGTTGTATTATACCAACCCTTCAAATTAATCACTGCCAGTCAGCATAACAGTTTACCCCAATTGATAATAAAGGATAGATTCAAACAACAGTTTCCAGAAAACAAACACAGTTCCAGCCTGAGAAACAATATCAATAAAATAAACACGAACGCTAATATATTCCGCATCACATGATGGCACTACAATCGCTAGCGATAAGTTCTGATAAACCGATAATATCGTTAACAGTTCAACAAATCGCGTAATTAGCGCGACACTCGAACCATTCATTATATGGTGCAACCAACCGTTAATATACCTAAACATGTTGGTTTAACTAACGATAGTTTATCGTAAACACACACTTCACGAACAGTGCCATCAGCCATCGGAATATTGTGACACTAGCTTCTGCTCGCGACTTCGTGCGCGTGGAATTCAACTATAACCTAACATAAAACATTTCCTATGACACTTGGCAATAGTTTAGCTTTCTATCAGTGAAGTAGTTTCGGTAAGTAAACTACGAAACTACTCATTCGATTACAAATACGGAAAACGAACAACAATACACAACAACAATACGTTAAAAAAAAAAGAAAAAAAAAGAGGTTGAAGTGTGAGTTTGTATACAAGGTGGTAGGAACATGGACGCGCAACCTGAAGGCCAAACCCCGTAATAAAAAGCGTTCATAATCTAGTCCGTCTCGTCTCAGCGACAATCAATGTCAAAAACTTGTCAAAAATGTAAGGAAATTAGAGGCAAGTATTTTTGACATTTTGAGACAGATCAGATTGAATGTTCTTAAAATTACGGGAATTGCCCCTCCCTTAGTGTTTCCGTGGATTTAAAACATGATTCTGAACAACCCTGCCTTGAAAATTTTCGTCGGTTATGATAAAAGCAGAGGCTTCAGAATCATGTACCGAGTCCATGGCAACAAGTCGCGCGTCAACGTCTCTGCCACATAGGGTGTAAACCCTATTCAGGACTAAACCAAACTTACACATTTAATCTCTTTAAAATATTAATAAATATATAAAAGGTCAAACCAAGTTTGCTTGAGATTAAGATCGTACATAGTGTCGATATCCTGTTTTTTGTATTAATCCTCGGTAGAGTTAATCCTTTGAAATATCAGGGAGCGTATAGATAGATAGAAGATAGAAGATAGATAGAAGATAGATAGATACAAGTATATTGACGGTGCCGTGCATTTATAATTTTAACTAACAATGTCGACACCTCTTGCCACACCTCCCTCCCCTCCTCCCACCTCTTCTCGTCACATCATCATTGTTATGACTTCTTGTCACATCTTGACGCACCTCTTGGATTCATTGGCTCCAAGATTTGCAGTTGGTGCCATTTATGTAAGATAGGTAATGTAAGAATACACACAGAGCAATAATTCACGTTTTTTTAAAGAACGTTCACATTTAAATCTTAATCTCAATCTGTCAAAAATACTGACGATTTCCATGCATTTTTGACAAGTTTTTGACATTGATTGTCGCTGAGATGAAATTGCGACTAGATTTTTAACGCTTGATCGACTTTTTATCCAAACTGAGGTATTTTGAAGTGAAAACTTCTTTAGCGGCGTTGTGCACTTTTTTTGTGATGAGTAAAAAATGTTAAACTCGCATCAGGACAAGTGACCTGATCTAAAATTCGTAAGACGGAGCTCGTGTCAGGACACGTGACCTGATCGAAAATTCGTAAGACGGAGGGAGAGTAGACCACATTCCAAAATATCAAAAATACACAACGTTAATCTTCAAGTTTTCACTTCTGCCGGCACTCCCGGAGTGCAACCTGTTTTTTTTGAACGTGTGTTAAAAGGGTGCAGTAAGCCAGAAAAAAAACAAGTTCCTCCCGCGCCTCTTTACGTACCCCTCTCATCAAACATGACGAAAACAAAACACAATTCCTTCCTGCCAGCAGAAACTTTTCGCCCGAAGTATATAGTTCATCAAGCAAGTCGGACGCGCCATTGGTCTAATTATAGTGATCATATTATATAAACGGGTCCGTTTAATGTAATTACAACTACGCTCATCGGTATTCTGGTAAGGTTGTCTTTAAAAGATCGCTCTTTGCGATAAGACACTTAGTCCGCTCATTGTGTCACCCTTTGTAAAATTTCTATATTTATGTCTGTATTTATATGGTGTTCATAATAAAGAATATTCTATTATATTCTGGAACCGTCTAACCAACACTCTTATACATAGATTGTTAAAATTCTAAGGGCTGACTTTCAAACCGCAATGTTTATTCCTGAGTCAAAAATTATCTGACTATTGAAAAATCAGCCCCAAAGATTTCGCAAAGTAACGCCTGAAACAATTTGGGGCATGTGTTTGTATTATCAATCAATCCATCAATATGCCTACCCTTTTCTCAAGTATTTTGGGGTCGGCTTCCAGTCTAACCGGATGCAGCTGAATACCTGTATTTAACATGGAGCGACTGCCTATCTCAAAATCAAAAGTCATTTACTCAAATTAGGCTGAAAATCAGCACTTTTCTAACATCAAAATTACATAAGACAGTTCCCCAAAACGACCGCCCACCACCACTTCCTAGTGCTTCCAGTTATAGCCTAGACCAACAGGTTAACGTGCTTTCCGAGGCACGGAGCGGTCTCGATATGTAAACATCTTCATATATGATATTTTAAATATTAATGCAACATTTTGTTCTCTTCGCATGTATTTATAATTATGCCGGCTAGGTTGACGGAGTCACTAAGCGATACAACTGTTGCTGCATTGATCAGAACTTTTGTATTTCCTACTCTATTTCTGGGCCGCTTGAGTGTGTAAACCCTGAGAAGACCAAGCAGTTTACACTACAAATGGCACCGAAGCTAAAACAACATGCTAATAACAGCTCCTGTTACTGGTGAGCATGAGGTCCTGGGTTCTATCCCCGGATCAGGAAAAGTGTTACTGGGTTTATCATCTCGATTTTTTATATTGTGTACAGTTCAAATATTTGGAACTAGAATTTTAAATCAGAATGCGACGTGTCACAGCTGAGGTGTAAACCTACACATCTTCACACAAGCCTGGTTTACATGCGTCACAAGTATCCAAAATCAATATTCGTCAATATGAACTAAAGCTTAACTATAACAAGATTACTTCAATCAAAATAATCCCTTGTTAGACCCAATATGTCGGAACAATGTTAGTGACAGGTGACAGGAATAAATAATTAAGGATACACCAACCAACTATCCACTTAAAATTATTGAATTATTAATTTTATTAATAATGGTGAGGATGGGAATTGGTAACTGTAATCTCTTCTAAGTTATTCATGAATTTGGTCAACTTTGTTGATTGTTGGACATTGTTAATTAAATATGATGTCCTAACACACCTCTCTACCAATACCAACGATTACGGAGAAAAATAATATTCCGAGTCAAATTTATACATATCAATAAGATACAATAGACATCTCAAAGGAGCATTTCTCTGCAGAGTGTAACCTTCCGTGGGGAAGTCCCTGAACCGTTTCGGACACAAGTGGGAAGATGTAAGTCCAACCTGGTAAAGTCGGGCTTGATGGAATTTCAGTAGGGTGTGATTGTGGAGCTATGTCGCAAACCATGCTCGATCTCCTATCCTGCCCTCTGTGTTCCAAAACATGCAGTCAAAGTGACCTCTGCGCTGGCACTGACGACGCTGTAGAAGTGGCAAAATTTTGGGCCAACAAGATATAAAATTCAGCTGTACCAGTGACACGAAAAAGAAGAAGAAGAATAGACATCAAACTTAAAGATAAATAAAAAAACACGTAGCTTCGTCCGCGTGGAATTTTTAATTCCTCCGAGTCCTCCGACCCGACTTTTTTAATAATAATATCAGACTGGTAGTTCCAAGGTCGCGTTCAAACAAACAAATTCTTCAGCTTTATTATTATTACCCCAACTTGACATAGAAACAATCGTAAACCAGAAATACGAAGAGGAGAAGGAATGAAGTATTTAAAACAACCAAAACCAATAGAAATCATTAGAACGACTCCAATCAATTTACATCACCCAATGGCAATACCGACAATGTCATTAATCCGCGTAGCGTTTGAACACCGTGATTCAGAAAAATTACATATTTGTACAACGCCATCTATGGGTAAATGAATAAAACGTCTGCACAAAGCATGTGTAGTTGTATTCGTGAATGTTTTAGCGGCATTTTGCATTTTAGTAATTTTCTATTATCTCCGAAACTATATGACCGATTGACATACTGTAAAGGGCAAATCTTATCTCTACCTATAATGTCCTTGTGAACATAAAATAATTTATTTGATAAGGATTTATAATTAAAACTTAAATTTTCATCCAAACGTAAGCATGTGAAAAATATACTTTTTTTAAAAATAAAAGTGATATTAAAAGATAAAATATAAAAGATAGAAATATGGTGTTGTGGACTTTTTTGTAGAACTATTTAAGACGGACCAGATTGCCATACATTCTTTTTAGTTATATACAACTGGTGAGGCAGCGCATGCAAATAATTCTGTTTTAAGAGGTATTTCATTTCGACTTGCTAGACAAAAGTTGTGATACAACAGCTAAAATGCATGATGCAAACATAATTTATAGCCTATATTTATAATTTATACTCACACATAATGTAGCTTTTTACCAGTGATTTTTTTTTAGAATTGGATCATTAACTCCGGAGATTATCCCCCCTACATACAAACAAACAAACAACAAATTTTACCTCTTTATAATAATTATTAGTATAGATTTACTTTTTTAAGTTTTACTATGTTTATTTTTAATTAAGGAATAATGAGGCTTTATTATTATTGGTATTATTTTACGTATCATTATTCCATTTATAAACCCATTTAAAAATATCCATTTGCAGCAAAAAATAACTATAGACTACATTTTCGATAGAATAGATTTATTGTATAGATTAGATCGACAAAATTGATCATACTTTAATTACTAATTACGTAGGGTAAAAGACTTAACGGTTGACAAGGAAGACTGGATGAAGTAAAAGTTTTGTGGCGACCCCAAGAAACATGGAATAAGGGCAGTAGGAACTGCCCAACCTGAGGGGGCCAAACGCCTCCTCCCGGAGGCTTTACGCGGGGGTCGTGCGGTCCATGGCCCTTTATGGGGCCCCGGTGTGGGCGCGTTCACTGCGGCTTCGAGCCGCACACTATCTGAACGCGCCCCAAAAGGTGCTTGCCGTAAGGCTTATAAGGGGGTACCGCACGATCTCGGGCGAGGCAGCAAGCCTCCTTGCCGGACTGCCACCATGGGATCTGGAGGCGATAGTCCTCGCGCGCCTGTATGACTGGCGCGCGGAGGCACTACGTCGGGGGGAAACTCCGCACCCGCGGCAAATCGCGGCGGAGCGGACGGACCTCCGGCGCGATCTCATGGTGGAATGGAAGGCGCGACTATCGCAACCCAGCGCAGGGCACGCCACGATAGCGGCGATAAGACCCCTCTTTGAGGAGTGGCTAGAGAGGCGTCACGGCGCTCTCACCTACCGCCTGACGCAGGTCCTCTCTGGACACGGATGTTTCGGGAGGTAGGCACATCATCAGGCGGGAGGAGACGCCCGGGTGTCACCACTGCGAGGATCGCCCAGAGGACACGGTGGAGCATACGGTGGAGGTCTGCCCCGCTTGGGCAGAGCACCGCCGTGTCCTCGTAGAGGCGATTGGCAGCGGCGGCGACCTCTCGCGTCCGACCCTGGTGCAAGCCATGGTCCGGGGCGAGAGGGAGTGGGAGGCGGTCACCTCCTTCTGCGAAGCAGTCATGCTAGCGAAGGAGGTGGTGGGATGGGCAAGGGAGAGATCCTCACGCCTCAGCCGCCGAGGGAGACGCTCCGGGCGTCGGGAGCCGCGTGACGACTCCCGGCCACCGTAGGCGCGGGCCTGCGGGCGGAGAGCAATGGGTAGCTCTCCGTCCGATCAGGACCAGGCCCGTGCCGGACGGCGCGTATGTGTTCCACATGCGCCTCAAAGAGATGTCAGCGTAGTTGACGGGGCCCGACAGGGCCGAAGCCTGCCGGGGTAGCGGGATCGTCCGAAAGGGTTACCGCTGCCCTGTATATAAAGGGCTAAGGAAGGAACACGGGTGGGTTTTAGTCAGTAAGAGTTTGACACTCCCTTCTGCTCCACCCAGAGCAAAATGACCCCTCATTTGATGATTTCCCATCCTCAAAAAAAAAAAAAAAAAGGGCAGTAGGAAAGATAACGATGAAAGAGTTGTAAAACAAAATATAAAAATAAACTTTCGTCTGACTTCCAGAGAAGCATCTTCATAAAACCAAAGAGAAAAAAGTTTCACTGAGAAACCTCAAAAAATACATTTTCTTTCACCTCTTCCAACCGCGGTTTAAAGACTGACCTGTTGAAACTTCCTTTGCCTTATTGTAAAGTAAATTACTTTCAAGTATTTTCGAACACTGACTTTCATGTAGGCCAAATTAGATAAATAAGTTTTCTCTTCAGTAGAGACGACGATAATAACCCATGAGTAGGTACCGATCAAAACTCAATTTTCATAGACGTTGCGACCATTAAGTAAATTGGTAACGAAAAGGCTATTAACATCAAAGAAATTAATTATAATATTCACGGATAAACTATGAAAGAACAGTATTTATGAAGAGAAACAAGTTAAAATTGAAATTAATTTTCATATCTGAACTCCATCCATCAGGGGATGGATTTCAGAACGATAATTAATTTCAATAATGTCACCTCGCCTTCTCCTTACCGTATCGATGGCAAAGAAAAAAAATTGTTGTGAAAATTCTAATATTATTCCCCAACATTTAACCACGCAAACTCCGTTCGCTGACGCAGTCATAAGATCCTCAGGTGACAAGGCATGCGGCGCAAGATGGAAGGTGAGCCATTGTCTGCGGAGAGACGCCGCTTATACACTTGAGTAATGAGTCGTCCATAAATCCCTATCTGCCGAGATTCTCTTTGCTACGGTTGACTTGGGTTCGGTGTGTCGACTGTCACAGGTCATTTTTGATGACATACGAAGAGGATACAGATAAAAATGATCAAAAATAGCATTATACCTTTACAGAAATACTAGAAATGTAGCCTGTATGTTTGTTTTTACAAAAACATATACGACAGACATACATACTATAGAAAAGGTACTGGAAACCCAAATCTCTTTGCCTAATGCATCGTAAACATTTTAAGCACGTAATCATCAAAATTGGACATGCGACACTTTCGGCTAAGCATTTGGAGTGTCTCCATTATTTGTCACGCAAATATGTGATTACCTTGGGTTATTGCTGGTTTTTAGATGTTTCTATGCTGATAGGACTTCGAAGGGCTTTCGACTGTGATTTTTATTGCAATTTGGGATCGAAAGCATTTAGGTAGTGATTGCACTTCTCAATAGAGCTAGAAGATTATACTAATGAAAGATTGTAATAATTTAATTTATTTGCATTAAGTATACAGGGTTATTTTTCAAAGACCAGCCAAATTTAACGATGTGGTACAGACCATCAAACTGAACAACTTTCTCCATGGGACCAACATCGTAATCGCGAATAAAAATTCAACCGTCCCATACATTTAGGTCGAGTAGGTATTGAAGTTTTCTATGGAACAGTTGATAAAATTTTCACGATTACGCTATTTGTCCCATGGAGAAAGTTGTTCAGTTTGATGGTCTGTACCACATCCTTAAATTTGGCTGGTCTTTGAAAAATAACCCTGTATGTAATTTCATTTTGATATGGGAAATTTGAGGTGTCTGCAGTAAGTTAGAGGGATTATTTTTATCTTTCTTTTTTTGGCATTTTGGCGGATTTAGGTCAACCGTATATAGTTTAATTTCTTAATAATACATTAGGACTTTTATTGCGTCACGCAGGAAATCGCAGGAATCCGCTGGATATGAAAAGGCGATATGGTGACGCTTGGGGAGGCCTGTGTGCAGCAGTAGACATCTTTAGACAGATAGGATGATGATGTTTGGTAAAAAGAATATAATGACGTCTTTACTCTGTGTCTCATTTTTACTGTCACAGTAAAAGCTACGAGTATCAATGTTATTTAGAAGAAGCAATAGGGTAGTTGCCTGGGTAAAAAAAATATAGATTATCGAAAAATAATGGACATGTATTTTTTCTTTTGTCAATCAAACAAAAAATGACAAAGATAAAGCGCGTCAAAATTTGGTCGTGACGTCACTTGCGTCACGCGGGACTTTAACGGGCGATATCTTCATCATTTTTTATATAATTGACAAAAGAAAAAATACGGGTTCAATATTTTTTGATAATCTAACTGACGGACTAATTAGATTTTTTTAGGAAAATAGCCTATTCACAGGTAAACAAACACGTGCATGCACTATGCTAGCACACATAAACACATTCACACAGTAGTTCGCTTCTTAAACGTTATTGGTGTGTTCCTCACAAAGTGAATAATTAGTACTTAAGAGGGTACCGTGGTGTCAAATTGCCCAGCTGTATTATCTTGTTTTAGATAATATTGTGTAACTACCTACTTTTTTTCTTTGTTTGCTGCTGATCTCATACATTGTTTATTGTTTTACTTGTTCTACATCTGCATGCTTCGTCATAAGACGACGATTATTTTTATGTTTAAATTTAAATCTCATATAAGCGAACTGTATCTTGTTCTTATGAGAAATAAAGATTCTTTAAACCTAATTCCTATCCCACAACTACTGACATGAATTATTGTTTTATTCTACAATGTTCTACAACAACTAAATAGGTCAAAGCAACTGGACCATACATATTGTAGTCTTTGAACTGGACACTATTTTTGACACGTGACGTTTTGCAAAGCTTGGAAGTTTTCGGGTAAATAAGTCGATATGACGTATTCATAGAGTTTTATTTGATCCGTACTGAACGCCGATTTAAACAAACATCAATGTTATTTTTGAACTAGTTTATTATATGTACCTTGGATCCATATCAATATAAGGAAATCCTTGTTATCGACTTTGGATCGACTGAAGTTTAAGATTATTTTATGAATATCCAAAGCCGTACCTACAGCTTAAAATGCTTTGCCTTGCTTTGGGCTTTGTGAGTTTTATTTAGAGCCTCGTTAAATTTCATCATAATAATTTCAGTCGAAAGAAGTCCACTCTCTGGATATTATATATTTATTATATTATAGGTATCCTATTTGAGCCCATTTACAGACATTGGCTAGCTTGGTGGAGACCAAGTTTTTTTTTTTAAATCCTTATTTCTGTTATCAGTAAACTTTTTAAGTTAATCAATGTTGCTATCGATAAATATGAAGACATCTTCCAAACGAAGGGCAGAGTGGCTGTGAAAACATAGTCACTTTAAAAAAATAGAAGTAAGATTTTGGTAAATAAACTAGACTCTAAGCCCAACTATAAACCCTAACCCTCTGTACCTATTTTTTCTGTTCTGTTTTTCTTTGTCTGTTTATATATGTGTGTACATAAATGGTAAAATAAATAAATAAATAAATAAATAAAAAACACGTCCAAAACAGGAAACTGCAAATTGCATTAGTACTTTAGAAAACATTATTTTTAAATCTCATTGTGAAGGATACAAGACGTCTTATTTAAATTCTCCGCGACGGAGAGTAACTAAGTATTTTAACAAAGAAATACTTTATTGTTACGCAGCTAAGGCATTTCAAAAGCTTTTGAATACTTCTATTATGGTTAACAGGGCGTATAATTTTGAATCGACTACAATCTACATCTTGACTGGAGCAGTTGTGGCCCAGTGGCAAAGCCGACTTACGAGATGTAGGTCCTGGGTCCGAACCCACTAACCCAGGCAGGCACTTTACTTTGTGTACATAATTTCATGACCACTGCTCTCAAAACGGTAAAGGAAAAACATGAGGAAACCGGCATTTCTAGAACCAAAAATTTGAAGACCTGTTACATCTACTAGCCCACTTCCTCTCGAAAACTGCGCCAAACAAGGGCTGGTGGCTTGTAATATTATACATTGGTTACATAGCCCACAGATTTATGTATATATATATAGTGGCAGGCAAAAAGATGATAAAAGACCAAAAGGAAGATGCCCAAGGCGATGGTAAAGCCCTGCCTTTACCATCGTTTTGGGCACCTATGTCAGAACATTTAGAAGTGGAGTGTTCTACTAAGCCACAGATCACGACCCAATACAGATCACAAAACAATGAGAAAGAATAACGATCCTCAACATTGAAGGTTTAATTTTGAAAGTGCATGATTCACACACTCTCTCCTTCCCTCTCACAGACTGCGGCCTGTGTCCCTGCAGTGGTAACGTTACAGACTAATTATGCTTACACTGATTCAAGTTTCTATATCATTAATTTTTTTTTTTGTGAATGGGAAATCATCAAATGACCCTTCCCGCTCTGGGTGGAGCGGAAGGGAGTGTCAGACTCTTACTGACTAAAGCCCACCCGTGTTTCTTCCTTAGTCCTTTATGTTCCAGGGCAGCGGTAACCCTTTCGGACGATCCCGCTACCCCGGCAACTATATCATTACTTAGGAGGCATCTAAAATCGATTTTAATTTTTGGTATAAAGTAAGATTATTAATAATTTCACTAATGTAATTTTGTTTGACCTACAAGGACTTATGGTAACACTTTGATACAATTACCGAGTGGGTGCTAAGGCTTAAACTTGGACATAACCCTAAGCCATATGTCACACAAGACATTTTCCGTGGGTGTTACACGAGCCTTAATTTTGACCTACGTCTGTTCGATCTAATTCTGTTCGTTGTGTAGCTTCCTTAGAAATTTTAGCGTCAGCAGAAATGTAGTTATGATAAATGCAAGTCCTGCTTAGTGCTTACTATGCATGAACCGAGTAGTCACCAACTAAGACAATCTCAGTATCAATGAAAGAGACATTGTTTTCTTGAGAAAATATCGTGTCATATTTAGTTATCACAGTTGGTTATAACATTTCCCAAGGTACTTGACATTTGCTTGCCAGAAATGAAAAGATGTTATACTTCATGTTTCATCTCTTTCCTCAAAACATAGGTTTTAGTCCACGTGTATCCTTTATTTTCATTAGTATTGTCATGATACCAATTTATTTTTCTGTATTACTTGTTTATGACGTCCAATCTCATATGAAATGTTGGTATTATGTTCAGTCTGGTTTTTCTCTCCCACGTTACTCACTTTTCGTCTTTAACAAATTGATTTTGTGCTTTTAAGAGAATAAGTGGTCAATCTTATCACTATTGAGTAAATGTTACTGCATGACCCTTGGGGAAATCATCTTTAATAATATTTTCGATTTCTGACAATATAATTTGTTTGGTGTGCATGGGAAAATGTTTTTATATATGTATAGAACATCATGGAAAAAATATTTATGTTAAGTAAAAAATATAAGTATGATAAACTTAGGATCATTTAATAATGGTTTATGAATAACTTGAGTTGGAAATTAATGATTTTGGAGCAACCGAGTCTATCCTTTATTTTCATTAGTATTGTCATGATACAATATACCTACGAATTTATTTTTCTTTGCTACTTATTTTTTATGTCAAAACTTGTTTAACATGTAATATTTTCATTTGTTTTTTCCTCCCATATAACTCACTTATCGTCTATTACCAATTGTTATAGTGCCTTTAAGAGAATAAGTTGTCAATTTTATCACAGAAAAACCATGAAGAGGATTTCCTCAACCATGACCTTTGAGGAAATCGTTTTCAATAATATTTTCGATTTCTGACAATAGAATTTACTTGGGGGAATGTTTTCTAAAACTTCCTGGAAAAAATATATAATATGTTAAGTAGAAAAAATACGCATGTTTTGCGTAGGATCCTTTAATGATGGTAAAAATAGCGTGAATTGGAAAGTAATGTTGGAAATTTTTAGACATTCTTTGCTATAAAAAATATTATACCTCTGACTAAAACGTACTCACACAATCCACTTAGTGTTCCATATCTGGAACACCTGTAATGTTCCGAATATGGCACACAACGGTTTATGGTAAGAATTCCGTCGGTAACAGCATTATTTTTCTGAGATCATGCGAATTCAAGAGTCGAATATTTTACATTTAACATTTTTGTTTCATTTGGTATTAGTAAGTAAAAACCTTGATGTAGTACACAATTTAAGAGATGTATTAAAAATATTTGATTAATTATTTAAATATACCATTAAAATATACTTATAATTATGTTTAGGGGAATTCTTGTTGTCTTTAAGTTAAAAACAATTCTACTTTTTTTTTAGCATAATAATTATAATCGATTTGGTGTTCATGTAATGTATTTGTATTTGTATTTGTATTTGAAATAAATCAGGAAATAATAAGTATAAGTACAATTATTTATTGAAGCAAGTTTCTTATTTTACCTGTGTTAATTAATCTATTTTACCATCTTAACATTAACCAAATAAACTCATACTATTTACAAAAACAAAATCTAATAACAAAACTAAATTCAGTCAAGTTTCGAGTAAACTACAGCCAGTCCTATGTCCGTGTTAACAAGGTTGTCTCCTACAAAGACGTTTTGCATTAACTTCAAACATACTACTGGTAAACTTCTGTAATTGTGTGCTCATACTGGGAAGTAATAAGGAAGCTAGCAGTATGCAGTAACTAGTTCAACGATGTCGGTGAAGTTACTAACTCGACTGGTTTTGTGACATCTCTAGACACCTGTTTGTAAGCAGTGTTAGGAAACTGCATATTGCAATTTTGGACAGTAGGTATACAAGTATACATGACTTATTCAGTAATTCAATTTAACAAAGACTTCTGGGATATTAAATTGTTTCTTACAATATAATCTACAATAAAAATCAAATCACAAAGTATATTGCCATACGTGGCGATGCTGCCAGCCTTTTTGGCACGTTTCCTATTGACAGCGATGCGGACGAATTTTTTGATGCCCTTTGATTATTTCCCCTCCTGTTTATATACAAGTATATATATTTATTTAAGTATACATATTTATTATTATTATTTTAAGACTGTTAGCTTTTTAAATTATGTAAATATAATGCAAAAGAAAAAAAAAACAAAGTTGAAAAAAGCTATAAATGTAATAATATCCAAATCATAATTATTTATTATTACCTATTTCTTTATGCTCATTCGCACTCCGACCCTCAACATACAAACCCCGTTTAGTTTAGGGGTCAACGGTTAAACCAAAAATTGTGATGTACAAACTTAATCTGTGTTTATGTAAAAGTACTGTCTGTCATCACCTTTTCTTTTTGCTAATAAAACTTTTTATATTTTTGTTATTTTTTTTATTTTTATCTGTTGTTTTTTTATGGTTATTATTTTGTTATTGTTATAATTCATTTGGTTTGTATTTCATCTAGCTTCCTTTCTATGATTTTCGGGTGCGTATACAACACGTAACCGTTTTCATTTATTAATTTAATATTTTTGCTTTGTCATACTTACTGCGTCTACAAAGATTATAAGAGAATGGTGTATCCAGCCCCAGCAGTCTCGACATTCATAGCGACCGCTTTACGACCGAATTCGGTCGCAAAGTCCCGGATTGACAGGTGTAAAATATGGAATGACAGGACTTTGCGACAGAATTCGGTCTTAAAGCGATCGCTATGAATGTCGAGACTGCTGGGGCTGTAATTGGAAACGTACACTAGTATTTGTCCCTGTTCTTATTAACTTGCATGAAATTGTGTAGCCTCTACTTATTGAATATCCAAATTAATAATAAAAAAAAAAACATGGATCAGCAATAAACATTAAAATTAAAATAATAAAAACAGAATACATTATGGAAGGAACCTACGTTAAAAGGGAAGTCCTCTTTACAGTGCCTACCTACCACTTCAAGAATACAATAATATATCTTACTCTTAAAATATTTTTTTTTCTTCCTTCGCCGTACCAGGGTAATTTAAAATGGAAGTTAAATATTTAATAAGCTTAAGTTAAAGAATTAGAATCCAACGTCAGGCCTCAGGGGATACCTACCTACTAATGCGTCGTTGCGTTTACACAATGGGCGAACTTTCTTTTAGGCTTCATGAATTATTTCCCTAAAAATACATTCCTTGCAAAGAGCAAAAAGTCAAACAGAATTCAACGCTTTTCATGAAACCTGTAGTCTAGTGTCGGTGAACGACAATTTAGCCACAAAGGTTAGGACTCATCCCGCCTGGTCGGGCCTAGGTAGTAATTTTCCCCTGACATCGTGTCTAATCTTGTACCCAATTGCATCCCTGTGCAATGACACGCCCTTTCCGTTCACAAAATGACCACAGAATACACGCAACAAAGGGAAATTGCTCAACGACAAAATTGGTTTTGCGGTCCAAATTACTTTTCTGTTAAAGGCGTAAGATTGAATTTTGACTGTCTTGGGTCCAGATTCGGGTTGGTTGAAAGCGATACTGATGGATATTAGGTTAATTGTAGTAATTGATAGGCATTTAAAAAGACTTCTTAAATAGACATTTGGGGCGTATTTATTGTCACGTCAAGTTTGTGTTCATTAATGCTCGGTTCCTCCTCAAAAACAAATTGTTTTGCTTCAAAATGTAAGAGCGGGTGAGTACTTTATTGCCACACTTCAGTAATTTACTTTATAATGAAAAGGTTTACTTTGCAACTGATCCTTAATTAATGGTAATGATATCGAACAAAATTTATAAGTGACCAGAAATATAACAAAACGATGATGCTAAATCATAAATAACGCTGACGACTCCAAATTGTGAATGTTGAAACGATTTAAAAATTAATGGGATAGATTTAATGTTTGTTACATTTTACCATTTACAAGTAACCAAAGACTTTGGATTTGTGATGATTGTAGATATCAAAGAAGGAACATAAAAACAAAATATTTCAATAATTTAATTTCAAAATCAAATATTTTATTTCACATAAACCTACATGGGCACTTATGAAACGTCAGAAGGTAGGTGCACGGTTACTCTTTTGATAAAATAATTGGAGTTTGCAATATTTTCAAATTAAAGTGTTAATTGGGTATGGGAGGACAGTGTAAGTCTGTCAAAAAGCACCAGGTACTTAATACAATTGAAAATGGTCTACAAATCTATGTACATTCTACAAGGCCGAAGACGTACGTACTCACATTCACAAAATACAAAAAAATCTATCAAAAAGATAAATATTAATATAAAAAATATAATAATAAATAATCATTTCATTGGACAGACGCCAGCACATGGCGGCGTACGTATGACCGTGTTAAAATAATTAATGACGTAAACCAGAGAAATGAGGTCGATATCTGCGTGGGTTAACAAGAACTTTCCGATACGTGGCATTATGATGTTATCAACTTTAAAAATCTCCCCACTGATGACAAAATGTGATAGCACACATTCTCTTTCCAATAATAATAATGTCGTATATATTGAAAATATCAACGTCTATGAATGACGCAGATTTATATTCTAATGAACAAAACGATTAGTAGACCATGAAAGTAAAGACGCCAGCCAAACAACATTTAGGAGTAGGATATTAATTTCAGGTACTTATTGAGATTTTTCGCAACACCCATTTGAAAGGAAGCAAAATTAAAAGTGTAATATAAATTTCTAGATAGCTCCGAGAAGATAAATGATAATGTTTCACTATAAGTACTTATTTAAGTATATTTGTATTTTTTTGCAGTATATGTGTAGCTATTAAGCATATAGCATATAGCATATTTAATATTTTAGTTTTAGACTTCACATATCATATTTGTCTCTTCTTGTTCTCACAGACTATTGTCTTCATTTCTTTTTCACTTCTATTTTCGCAGGTCTGCTGGAAGAAATTTCTTACGAAATAAGCAGTACCTTTGTACTCAAATCGTAATATGTATTTTACTGTGTGTACATAAATAATAAAATAAAAAATAAATTTTAAAATGTAGCAGAAATCTAAGTATTCTGTTGTAGTCACAAAATAATTTTGAATAGCTTGTGGACCATATTATCAAGAAAAAGTAAGGCAGTTATCATAGTGCTTATGATCGGGTAAGTCAGTGTGTGTTTCTCGTAAAAGTAATAAAATTGGTCTATTCAAGTATTATTATTATTTTCAGTATGCGACATTGCACTCTCATGTTTTGTATGGGGTTTTCTTACGAGTATTTCTTACATTACTTCAATGTTTCAAGACCTTAATACAATAGTTCTACAGTTATCATTGTTGTCTATGATTATTTATTAATTTCTGATTCTACTTTCGAATATTACCTAAACGATCAGATTTTACTAACTCTTTTCTGTGATCAAGAGCTTACTTATACAAAATTAATGAATGACAGTGATAAACTTTTAAGCTATCCAATGATTGATTAAAGTGATGTATAATTAATGGAAATTAATGAGTTTGTTCATGGGATTAGACTAGACTAAAGTAACAGTAGTAAGGAAGTGACTTTATCCTGAAAGTTCGAGCGGAAACTTTTTCGATTTCACTCTCGTCCCAACAATATAGCGACCGTTCAAGGTGAAGTTAAACTAAGTAAAATGTGATTGTGTTTCAAGCGAATTGAAGTTTTACGAGTCCATAAAAGCTAACGTTTTGTTGTATTTACTGCAAAATACTGAAATAATTACTTAGAATTCATTTCAATCTTAATCGCTTTAGCTAGCAGTTATAGTTTAACTACCTACTACAATTTTGACGAACACACTTCACACAACTGGACTATTTCCCTATGAAAATATTGGGGATTAAATTTAAGATATACCTATATTCTTTTACTAGATAGATATTTTTACATTTAATATTGTTACCTGTTACCTTCAAGATGCACATTTTGCAGCTGTCCCATCTCCAATAAGTAACGTCGAATAGTATAAACCTCTCAGATGGTACTTCCATCAGGACCAGTCCACCTATTATAACCATCTCAACCAACATCTACTGTCAAGACCATTTCAAGTATAAAGCGGAGAACAGCATCAATATCAAGATAATCATCATCCCGATAATTTCCATTTAAAATATTTCCATATTCCGCTCCGTGCTCAAAATGTTCTTCTATGATGGAGATAACTAACCTTGGTCTAGCAGCTTGAGTGTAGTAGCGGTCCAATTCCTGAAGCATGCGAAGAGCATCGGCCATGTCGTGAGGCCCTTCCTCCCTGGCCTCAGCCAGGCAGACGATGGCCAGGACCACCGCGACGGCGATAGCAATGTTCTTGTTCAGCATTTTGGTATCTAAGTACAATAAAAATTTAATGGTTATATAAGGAAACTGCCTCGTGTGTCTAGCCTGAAACTGCTGATCAGTTTTGTTCCCGATTTCCCCGGATCAGACCAAACGTCACGTAGTTTTTCCAATAACTGTTCCTACTGATATCTACTAAGATCTCAATAGCCACCCAGAGTCAAGATTTGTGCCCGTTTTAGCACAAAAGACACATAACTCGCGATATATTTATATTTGTACCTACTATTGGCCTATATTTACGGTGAATTTTGGAGTGATGTTTTGAATTAGGTCCCGTGTAAACATACGACAATCGCAAATAAGATTACTGCCCTTAAAATGTCAAACGTTAATTTGAAAACACCTGCAATAATTTAATTTACAATTTACGAACTTCCATCGAAATTCCTTCCTCATTAGAGAAAATTGAATTTATGATCAAAGTCTCCATTACTTTCCAAATTTTACCGTGCTTTGGTCCCAACTGACTTGCCTAATCAGAAACAAGAACGAGAAAGTTTAACCATATTACGATCTCGTAACATACCTATAGTAATAATTTTCAATATCTTTATATCTTCGCGTGAACAATTTTACTATGTACAGACGCCAGCAGGTCAAACAACCCGAAAATGTCAAATTTTCCCAATCAACCTTGAACCTAATGCTTTAGCGATATAGTTGAAAATCTAATAAAGAAATTTGACAGATTGTAGTAGCCTGATGTGCTGGCGTCTGTACATTAATTATCCAATGTTTAAAAAGTTTCTTAATGAATAAACGTAACAAATTGGTGCATTATACATAGACAATATTTAAAGCAACAAAAAAAAAAAAGACAGCCATTATCTTAGTAAAAGAAAACAACACAGTTAATATCTCTCATTGAATGTACTAAACAAGAGAGCTCCAAGTCAAACGCAATATAAAAACTCCAAGCAAGCAATACTCTTTTTTTTTTTTGGGTGGGAATTCTTCACATGACCTCTCCCACTCTGGGCTGAGCGGGAGGGCGTGTCAAACTTTTACTGACTAAAACCTTTGCGAGCATTACTGCTTCGCAGAAGGAGGTAACGGCCTCCCATGCACTCTCGCTCCGTACCATGGCCTGGACCAGGGCCGGACGCGAGAGATCGCCGCCGCCGATCGCCGCCACGGCGGTGCTCCGCCCAAGCCGGGCAGACCTCCACCGTGTCCTCCGGGCGATCTACACAGTGGTGACACCCTGGCGTTTCCTCCCGCCTTATCCTGAACAGGAACCTCCCGAAACAACCGGGTCCGGTGAGGGCCTGCGTCAGGCGGAAGGTGAGAGCGCCGTGGCGCCTCTCTAGCCACTCCTCAAAAAGGGGACTTATCGCCGCAATTGTGGCGGGCCCAGCACTGGGTTGCCACAATAGCACTCTTCATGCCGCCATGAGATCCCGCCGGAGCTCTGTCCGCTGTACCGTGATTTCTCTCTCTACGCCCCGGCGTTTTGCCTCCTCTCGCCACTCCCATATGTGGGCGAGGACTTTGGCCTCCACATCCCATGGCGGCAATCCGGCAAGGAGGCTCGCCGCTTCAGCGGAGACCGTGCGGTATCCTCGGACC
Source organism: Apamea epomidion (assembly GCA_947507525.1). NCBI lineage: Eukaryota > Metazoa > Arthropoda > Insecta > Lepidoptera > Noctuidae > Apamea > Apamea epomidion. The sequence continues at coordinate 4,909,087 of OX382238.1, read as the reverse complement.
GGCCGGACAGCCATGACCCTTTGGGACGCGTTCAACCGGCGGGCTGGTCGCCGCCTCAGGGAACGTGCCCATACCAGTGCCCCGTAAAGGGCCATGGACCGCACGACCCCCGCATAGAGCCTCCGGCAGGAGGCGTTTAGTCCCCCTAGATTGGGCAGGAGCTGCCTCAAGGCAGCCCCGGCCCGCTCCAGTCTGGGAGCCAAACGTCGGAAGTGCTCCACAAAGTTCCACCGTCTGTCGAGAACGAGTCCCAGGTACTTCATTGTCAGCTCGACACCGATGTGAACCCCTTCTGCCGTTATTTGTGAACCCGACGGTGGCGCGTCCCGAGGACCATGAAAACACATGGCCTCAGACTTGTGCAGGGCCACCTCGAGTCCCAAATGCCTGATCCTCTCGACGATTATCGCTACACCCTAGGCGGCCGCCTGGTGCGACCTTTCCTGCGCCAGGACCAGCGTGTCGTCAGCGTAGCAAACCAAGCTGACGCCGCTAGGGAGTTCAGCACGCAGCACCCAGTCGTACCCGATATCCCACAGATGTGGCCCCAGAATCGATCCCTGTGGGACACCGCACGACATCTCTCGCCGTTTCCACTCTCCCCAGTGACCTGGGTAGATGACGGCCCTGTCCTTCAAATAAGCTTCGACAATGCGACAGAGGTAGGTCGGCATCCGGTGATACCGGAGTGCCTCCCTGATGCAACTCCACGGCAGGGTATTGAAGGCATTGGCGATGTCTAGAGACACCGCCAAGACAACCCCACCCTGGGCCACAGCATCCCCCGTTGTGAGGGCTCGCACGCGCATGATGGCGTCCACCGTAGAGCACCCCCTGCGTAAACCAAACTGGCTTTCCGCCAAATCCGGCCCCACCCGCACCAGCTGCCCGACAAGGCGGTCTGCAATGACTCTTTCAAAGAGTTTGCCCACCTCGTCGAGCAGTACGATGGGCCGGTAAGCGGACGGAGAGTCCGCAGGGCGCCCAGCAAGCAATACCCTTGCTCATAAAACCCTAACACAGAGGAAGAAATCTCGTCTAGTTCGTTTTCCACTGGGATAGGCAAAAGACAGAGAGTTCTTCTGTCACTTCTTATTGGGGGCGGAATCCTATGTAAAAGTTTGACTATAAATTTATTATTGTCCCTTCAAGTTTACAAATGATGTGCGCATATATTTCACATTATAGTTTCGCGGTATGGTCTCAGGAGGCGAACTGTCAGACAAATCAGAATAAATATTATATTACGTCTTTTATTTTAGGAGTTTCTGAATCTGTATTGTAATGTATGGAATTTATGTTTGGGCCCACAGTTTCACCTACATTAAAACATTTTTTACGTTGCGTGAATTAATATTTATGATGATATTGTGATGGAGTAGATTTACTAAACAGTATGTAGTAAAAACGACCTAAACGACAAGACGACAAGGTGTTGCTACGCAGCCTGGGAGAGGCCTATGTCCAGCAGTGGACTGCAATAGGCTGAGTGGAATGTAATAAAAAGGAGACATAATTATGGATGTTTTTTGTTTGTCATCCTACATTGTGTCCTAATACTGGGCAAAGGCCTCCCCATTCCCTTTCCAAACCTCCCCGTCTGGCCATGTCGGCCCTGCAAACGTGATCAGATCGTCACACCACCTTCATCACGGTCTACCTCGACGGTGATGTCTCTCTGGCGTCCAGTGAGTGATGATCTTTGCCCATTGGGTTGTGTCCGGCCCACATTATGAATGCTTACTTTTTAAATATTTATTTCGACAGTAAGGCTAAGCTTAAAAATATTGGCAATATATTTTCCTTAGAAGCATCTTAGGAGAAAGGTAAAAATTGAGGTCGTAATCCTCTTGGGACGACTCAGTGTAAATAAAGGAAAAAGTCATTTTTATTCACGAAAAAATAAAATAACTTTTTAAAGGACGGGCGTCGTCAATACGGCACTGATCATCTCTTGGCTGCCACGGCTTATTTTAATTTAATTTAATATAATAATTGTTTTTTTTTTATCTTTTTATTACGGTCACTTTTAAGGTTCTGCATCATTATCACAGGAATGATGTAACCAATATTTTGTGACCATATTATTTTGATTTAAAAGAGTGTCTGTAGAGTTTCTTAACCGTTCTTCTCCATAGGTACCTACTACGCTTTGGAATGGGCCACTAGCTTCATCTTTTGACTGACCGACCGACCCCTTGACAATTCAGAAGTGACTGCTTTTTTTAAATAAATGGTTTGAATTTAAAGCCGTGACTCTTCAAACGAAGAATGAAAGGCCACAGTGCTGAGTTGGTGTAGGTATCACGAAAGTTTAGGTAAAAAAAGAAGACGTGTCTAAATAATCTGTCAACCATATATTATTTTTTGTGTTTTTTATTATTTTTGTAATCAGGTTATATGATTGTTCTTAGTTTAGGCGATTAAAGTCTATTATTTAAGGATCAACAAAATCAACGACTTTAAATATATAATCTAACTAGCTGCGCCCAGTTGTTTCACCCGCATAAGTTTCGATCCCGTGGGAATATCGGAATAAAAGTATCCTACGAGTTAATCCTGGTTATAAACTATCTGTGTGCCAAATTTCATCCAAATCCGTTTAGTAGTTTTTGCGTGAAAGAGTAACAAACATCCATCCATCCCTCCATACAAACTTTCGCGTTTATAATATTAGTAGGATTTTTGTAATCAGTTTACCTTATTGTTGTTGGTTTAGGTGATTAAAGTCTATTATTTAAGCATCAGCAAAATCAATCTCTTCAAATATATAACCAAATATAATTTCAGAAATTCTAAAAATGCATTCTTAATCTTTAAATTAATTCAACAAATACTTTATACATCCACAAGAACATCTGCCGTCTACCAAGTTTTCAATTCAAGGGGCACTAAAATATTCAATTACCCCGGCTGAGTGGCATAAGCTATATTTGTCCGGTTAAAAAATTGGAAAAGGAATATTGGATTACCCTCGTATTTGTTTTATTCAGTCTTGGTTGAAATATTAAAGATTTATGGCAGTCTCGCTACCAATAACGATGATGATGATATTGCAGTTTTGTGAAATTGCTACGGACAATGATATATATATAATTCGAGTGTGTTTTTGTCAAAATAGTAAATAATTTCATGTAGGTGATTTTGTGAAGTGATTTCATTTTTTAAGTATATTTTGTGTCAATAAAATAAAAAAATAGTTTATTTCAAGTAAAAAGACTCATACAAACAGATACATAAAAGGAAACATACAGACTACAATTTCACAAGCCAGCAATATGGCTGCTGCAGCATTGCCGGATATAACGGCAATCCAGTCTGTTGGCGATCATCGCCAGGACGGAGTTGGTAATGTACGTCATTTCTTTCTTTCCATGTAATTGTTATAGAAAAGAAATCCTGAGCAAGCATATTTTTTTGAAATATTAAGTGAACCTTCAAACGGTTTTATAATTTTAAAATGAGATAATCTCTTCTCCACCACACTTGCCTTCTAATTCAATCAATCGTTAAAAGGGCAGATTTTTTTAAAACAAAAAACTTATTATCACCAACTTTTAACGTAAACAAAAGATTATATCAAATTTTTATGAACTTCGATGGAAAAATCAATCGAGGATTATTAATAAAATTTAATTTTACTAGTAATAATTTAAAGGTCGTAAAGATCAAAATTTTTATAAGCCGATAAGTTCTATAATAAAGTTAATATATAGAAACTTGTTTGTCAAAATATGGACGCCTCTTCACTTAATAAAAGGAACATGTTGATTTTCTTAAGCAAAAGACACTCGTATTCAGCATTCGGTTAGACTGGAAGCCGACCCAACACTGTTGGGAACAGGTGATGATGATGTTTTTGGTTTTCTTGAACATAACAAACTATGGTGTAATTACTTGCACAAATAATGTTGCTCGTTATTCTTGACGAGTTCAGCAAAATTATAACGAGTTCTTGAATACTATCACGACTTTTGGTCACTAGAATTTTGAAGGCAAGTCTGTTGACTGTAACTATCAGTTTGATAAGGTACGTACGATGATATATCAAGCTATACATTGCCAGTATAAGCTGACTTCTCATTGTACGAAAAGCCTATATATAATGCGAGGTCAGCTAAAATTGGAAATGTATAGCTTGACACGTCCTCGTGTGTACCTAGATAAGTCTGAACCATTGCGGCGGCAGACCATGGATTAACTGGCAGTTAAATACCAGGAATTTACATGGGGCGACTACCTATCAGACTTCCACAACACAGTGACACATGCCAGTTGCCTTAGCAGCTACAGCTACATCCCAATGTGAATGTCATGTCGGACCGTATGCCCATTTGATTGCCATATTGTAGTGCTTGGGTGCTTATGCAAACAGAACTACGCGTAAGGATCTTAACTTTGGGGCAATCATTTTAAATGCTTCCGTCCTCTCGGGAAAAACGTCACTGTTAGCCAGAGGGAAATTGTACCTTTTTGCAAAACCTCGTCCACACTATGACACCTCTGCGAATTTATGTGCTGTATTTAATAAATGTAACGGAGTTACAAGGCCGTCAACTTTGAATACAATACTTCAAATTTGCATAAGCGCCGTTTTTACAATCGCCTATAGTTTTTATCCCACGAATAAGTTTGTCATTTTGACAGGTTTGTATGGAACATCTGTCAAAACATCACATTTATTCTTCAGGTAAAAGTTAGCTAATGAGTGAAAAATCGGTCCTAAGTGAAACATCGTCATCATCTTCAGTCGTAGTTAAATCGAATTAAATATAAAAAACTTGAATTATATGCCGTTATATTTTGATCGTTTAACCCTTAAAAGGGGACATTGTTTCGTATTCGTAGAATTTTCATTAAACAAAAATTATTAAAATTACGAAATTACATTAATTTATCCACTTAACATTTTCATCATCGGCAAAAGGTGCCTCTCAAATCTCAAGTAATATCAGGTGGATTTTTGTTAAAAAATAGGTACTGCTACAACTTTAAAGGAATACGAGACATATAAATTATAATAATTTGGCAAAATTAAATTATAATCCCTATATACAGGGTTATTTTTTAAAGACCAGCAAAATTTAAGGATGTGGTACAGACATCGTAATCGCGAAAATTTTATCAACTGGCCCATAGAAAACTTCAATACCTACTCGACCTAAATGTATGGGACGGCTGAATTTTTATTCGCGATTACGATGTTGGTCCCATGGAGAAAGTTGTTCAGTTTGATGGTCTGTACCACATCCTTAAATTTGGATGGTCTTTAAAAAATCATTCCGTATATTATATTTCCTTCTTTTTAAAATTCTCAGGTCCTGAATTTCAGCTTTCCAATTTTTTATACACGGGAATTATTTCATTGTTTTCTAACTAACAGGCCCAGTAGTCTTCAGCAAGCATACTTAGAAAATAATCAGCCTAATATTTTCCTACTGCTAGGACAGCTCTCTTCAAGAGGCTAATATTCAACATGCGGTCCCAGTGCGGGTTGGTAGATGTCACATGTCCTCGAATTATTTTTGGTTCTACGGCATACCGATCCCGCCTGTCCGGGTTCGAACCTACGACCTATAAATCGTATGTGAAGGCTGTTACACTGGGTCATCACTGCTCTCTCTTCAGCAAGCATATCAGATCTTAAGTAATGGCACAGTCAACATAAGCCCCTTTGGGTTAACGTGGGGTTGTCCTTATCAAAATTTCACTAAAAACGTCACATTTAAAGTATAAAAAATTTACCGGACATGACTTCAAAAGGTCCTCGGTTTGCCTCGGATAAAACGAAAATCATTTACGAGGGTAAGGAAGGAATATCATACTGGCTCTTGCTCGCGGGTTGGGTCGCGTGGGGGTACGAAAATAACATGATTTTGGAAAAAAAACCCACGGTATAAAAATTCTCCTATGTGATGATTAAATGTTATCCATGTTTAATCTAAATCCATTCAACAGTTTTATGTATGATTCAAATTCGAAATGCAAAAATATTTTGTTTCACATAACGTGGACACAAAATGAAACGTCAGAAGCTACGTTCCAATTGCCGGTAGCCGGTAAAAAACGAAAAGGTTACTCTTTTTTTTTAAATTTTACAATGTTTTCAAATTACAGTGTTAATAGGTATGAGAGGACAGTGTAAAGTAGCAGATAGCTTAGTATAAGTAGTAATGTTTATATGATTGAGTAACAAACAAGCGAACAACTAGGGTTATTGTCACAGTGCAAAAAGGTTATTTACAACGTCATTGCAGGCAATGTTAAGTACTTTAGGAGGAAGCAAAAGCAAGTATTTGTAAAGTAAACGTTTAATACCCTTATTTAATTGTGAACTCTTTGTCAAAAGGATTATATTGTTCGAGTTCTGTTTGGACCGATCGACATTGTACACTGTTTGAGTTGAAGCTTCGGCCAGTTTGAGTTGAGGATATATCCCTATGGACGAGATATTGGCCGACAAGTTTTTCACTTTTTTGCAATGACAAAAGCTCATAATTTTAAATTGGTGGAGGATTTTCACGAGATTTGGTAAAAAGTTTTTTAATCATTGACGTCATATACGAAAATGAATGTGAGGGTTTTTTATATGGGAAATTGGTAAGTGGCTGGTGTAAAAGTATTATAATATTGGTTATAATATACTTTGTAGGTGACCTAGGTACCAACAAATAAAATCTTATAAGCACCTGTACCTAACGCTTTTACCACAAATAAATTCTACAAAAACGTTATTGTATTCAATGCTAGAAGAAGTTAAACTAAAATTAGCATGCTCTAAATGTCAGGAGCAGGTATGTAGGCATTTCGTATTAGAAATTCTAATATTTGCATGCAAATTTTCGGACTGAAAAGCAAATTCTAAATGGCTCCTACATATTATGTAGTTTTAAAGCTAATGAATTTTACTAACATGTCACTTGCAAACTATTCACTATTAGGTTAGATTTATTTTGTATTTATATTCAGTAAATGAAAGGTGGTTAAATACGTTGGAATAGCTACTTTAGAATTTATTTATAGAAAATCTGCAGTGGCTCTTTATGAGCTCAACTATTACTAATGAGACACAATTACTTTTTCTATCGTTTGAGGCTTCCTAGCAGACGAAGTGTTATACGAAAGTTACATAGAAAATAGAAATGGTGTATCTGCCTTGCCTTTCCCCCACGGCTAGTCGTCAAACGGCAGTCGGCTTCCAGTCTAACCGGATGCAGCTGAATACCCAGTATTTTACATGAAGTGACTGCCTATCTGACCTCTACAACCCAAGTACTGGGTAATACGATACCCCTTGGTAAGACTGGTTGTCAGACTTTCGGGCTTCTGACGACCCGTAACGACTGCCAAAGATCTACGAATAACAGCCGGGACCAACGGCTTAAAGTGCTTTCCGAGGTACGGAGGGGTCTTGATATGTAAAGATGGCCACCCATCCACGGACCAACCACGGCAAGCGTAGCTTAACCTTCGACCGACCCGGGTGGCTGTTATTACTTAGCCACGAGCCCCTCTTAATATACAAACCTCATATGAATAATTTATCGTCCTTGAACTTTTCTGCCAAAGGAAATATGACTTAGATAAAGTTAAAATACCAACTCACATAAATATGCATAACATACAAGAATCCTGTAGGTTTCTTTCCGAGTAATTAAGAAACGTTTGACATTTTAAATCAAGCTAGAAATTCCAAGTATCGAGAATAAGGATGGCAGCAAAGAAATGAAGTAAGGAATTTGTAGCATAAATAATATCTGGGTAATACCGTCTACTGTCATGATCTTTTTTTTTTTTTTTTTTTTTTTTTTTTTTTTTTTTTTTTTTTGTGGATGGGAAATCATCAAATGACTCCTCCCGCCCTGGGTGGAGCAAAAGGGAGTGTCAGACTCTTACTGACTAAAACCCACCCGTGTTCCTTCCTTAGCCCTTTATGTACCAGGGCAGCGGTAACCCTTTCGGACGATCCCGCTACCCCGGCAGGACTGTCACGATCTTAAGGAACAATTGGAGCACGAAATCCCTATTTAACTTGTTGATACTTCAATTTTATATTCAGATACTAAATAAACTTATAGGGATACCTATTGTCTTTGACAAAATAGCAAAACGTGGGTCAGAAGTGATAAAAATATATAAAAAAATATAGCTTAATACCTTTGATCCATTTATAGAGTATTTAAATTATAGTCAGCCTATAATGTTCCCACTCCTGGGACACAGGCCTCCTCTCGGTGAGAGGGACAGGCCATAATCCACCACGCGGGACCAGTGCGGGTTGCTAGAAGATGTCACATGTCTTTGAATGTTTGTTTCTAGGACAGGCCGGTTTCCTCACGATGTTTTCCTTCACCATTTTGAGAGCAGTGGTGATGAAATAATTTACACAAACTAAAGCGACTGCTTGGGTTCGAACTTTCGACCGACAACTCAAATCTTAGTTTTATCATTTGCATTCTTCAGAGGTTGCAGTTTCTGAATCCATACAATAATAGTGACTGCCTGTTCTGTCTTTATGTGAAGGATACATAACATACATACATACATAATCAGCCTATAATGTTCCCACTACTGGGACACAGGCCTCTTCTCCTCGAGAGGGAGTGGGCGGTAATTTACCACACGGGCCCAGTGCGGGTTGGAGATATCACAAATGTCTTCGAATTTCGTCGGTTTTGTTGTTGGTTTCTTTTGAATCTTTCACCCAAATCTGTTGCCATTCGAAAATAAATTAAAATGACAATTATATTCAATTCAATTTATGATTTTCATTTTTACCAAATATTTATTTTATTTTATTTCTATCTGTTGACATAATTATGGAAGCGTTCAAGAAAAGATTTTTTTTATATCATAACGTTCCTGATAGGATCAAATATTTCGAGAACTGCAGTTACATCGCTTGCCAATTCCAATATGATAATAATAATTGACATTATGCTGAGCTGAGGCCCTTTTGGCATTATAATCTAAGTTTTCTGTTTTTTAGTTGTATTTTGCTGTAATGTCAATAAGCACCGTTTTCTTTCTTTTATTTCAATATAACTGGCAACTTAACTCGAAGTAAGTCTAGATTATAACTATAACGAGATGACCCATCAAATAATAATGTCGAACTATCATTCAATAAGCTCCATTCATTTTATAATGCATCTAACGAAGCGGAAAAGGCAGGAAAATTTCGCAAAATCCCCTTATTATTTACGCTATGTGAATTCTTCCGGGGAATTTCACTGATGTCCCTCGGGAATGGTACCTACTTACTTTAAACATGTGGTTTTTATTCATTGACAATTTATCATTTTGTAATAGAAAATAATAATATAGGAAAGTACCAATTCAAACCGCGGTAGTTGTTTGGGGAAACAAGAGTTTCTTGTTTCCAGTTTTTGTTCGGAACTCATTGAATGAGTAGGTATTGTTTATTTTCTAGGGGACTTATGATTTTTGGGTCCTCTTGTAAATGCTTGTAATCTGCTGACTGTTGCTTCCTCTTCCCAATTTCGGATATTACTAAGGGCTTATGGCTAAGTAATAACAGCCGCACGGGTCTATCGATCAGGTACAGCTACGCTTGCTGCGGTTGTTCTGTGGATAGGTGACCATTTTTACATACCGAAACCCTCCGTGCCTCGAAAAGCACGTTAATCCGTTGGTCCCGGCTGTCATTCGTGGATCTTTGACAGTCGTTAGTTAGAAGCCCGAAATTCTGACAACCAGTCTTACCAAGGGGTATCGTATTACCCAGTTACTGGCCGGGGGGGTCAGTCACCTCGAGGGTAGCCAGTAGTCACCAAGCTGGGCTAAATTGGCGTTCATTCAGATGTATCTCACCCGTAAGTGAGTTAATCGGTACAGTGATGAGTACAAGACCCAGTTAGTGGGTTGTGGAGGTCAGTTGCTCGATGTAAAATACTGGACTGATACTGTAATATATAAACCACAAATCACAGCGACCCTCAAAGTCAACAACCCATGCAATCGATAAAATTCAGCCCGATTTATGCGCTAGAGTTATGGAAAATTGGACATTTCGGATGCACGCCACCCAGAGAAGACGCGGCGGATATTTGAACGATGTCATATTCCATATATAATGGCATCGATAGGCCTTTCAAATAAATAACTTTGTTTTATTTAAATTTAAAGGTAGGAAGCGCTTACTGAAAGACCCGTTGTAATAATCAGCTTATATTTTTCCACTACTGGGACACATGCCTCCTCTCTATGAGAAGGAGTGGGCCATAATCCACCACGCGGGCCCAGTGCGGGTTCGTGGAAGTCACATGTCTTCGATTTTTTGGTTTTAAGACATGCCGGTTTTCTCACGATGTTTTCCTTCACCGTTTTCCGACAAAGTAAAGTGCCTGCCTGGGTTCGAACTCACGACCTAGTACTCGTTAATCGGGGCCGAAAACACTGGCCACCACTGCTCTAACTTTATGGTATTGTTACCAAATAATCACAAATTAAGTTTAATGTTGTTAAATACTCAAACGAAAAAAAGGTCCCGCGGCTAGAATACTATTTATTATTATTGTAATTGTGTATGTTTAAAATACGCAATGTAGAATACATGGTTTCAAAAAATGTGATAACCTATGCGCCACATCGTATTAAATAATGATCAATTAAGAGCACCCTCCATTTTGGAACTTTATACTTCTTCCATCGAATTAAACATTAAAGATCCAACAAAGTATCCGTGCAAAAGCTTTACGGATTATAATTTCTTGCTCATTTTAAGATATTAATCCAAACAAAACCTCGTTATCATATTGTAAAGTTTAGTGTCAAATTGATGGAATTATCTCATCTTGAGGTAAATCGAATAAAGATAAGCAGGGTTTATACCTAATTCGTTTCATAGTAACTTTTCAGCAGAGGTAGGTTTTATATATTAGTTAGGGCGAAATTACCAAATTTTAATACCTAGAATAAGTCTTGTATTTTGTCCACTAGGTTAACCGTTTTTTGACAGATCGAACTAGTGAGCAATTATATATTTTTTGTCAAAACTAATACACGTATGGTATTATAATGTCTGTAAGAAGTCATAAATAAGATAATTCAATAAGATTAGGCAATTTATATATTGCCAGTTTTAGTATGGAAAAACTGTAAACAAATCAATATAATATCCAAGTTTTTTGACAGCTGCCTTAGAACGTTGCTATTCCAGATTACGTAAAAGTTACCTTTAAAATGCGTAATAAAATAAATTTAAATTTTAAAAGTTACCTTTAAAATGCGTAATAAAATAAATTTAAATTTTAACTAATTATTTTTTATTTTAATTTTACTTTTACGTAATCTGGAATAGCAACGTTCTAAGGCAGCTGTCAAAAAACTTGGAAATTATATTGATTTGTTCACAGTTTTTCCATACTAAAACTGTCAGACGTCAATTTTATTCCACAGAAAAAGATATCTGATTTTGATAAAATTGGTCCTTAGTAGGATTTTTTATACTAAAAAGTAGAAAAGCCGCTATCCCAACTAACCTACCTAACTAGCCTGTAGGGAGGTTTTTGCCCTGCAGTAGGACACACCTGCAGGGGAAAGACCTCTCTCTCCCTTTTCCACACAATTATGTATTTTGCTAGTGGCAGCCAGTCTTTTCGGTAGGAGTAAGCACGTTAGGGCTGAGACGACGATGGCGGGACAAAGTTCTACCAGTACAACTTCTTCTTTTGAAACCAAAGCATCACCATAATGTTTCCTACACTATTCAATCAGGTTTTGATGGATCCCTACTCTCTCTACACAAGCTTCGTCATTTTGTTTTTTAACATCCTTAATATGAATAATAATATCATCCTTCATAGCAACGCAACGATAGGACCGAATCTATGATAGTTTCGATTCCTTAAACTTTTTCATACTAAGCCCTACATTAAATCAGATAGTGAACTATTCACACATGAACTACTCATATTATTACTAGCTTTTGCTCGCGGACATGCCCGCGTGTTGGTCGGAGATTATTTCACGGAAACGTACTATCGAGATAAGATACATTAGGACATAAGATACATTTTATCTCGATAGTACGTTACGTACGTTATCTCGGTAGTACCCAGGTCTATCCCTTCTTTTATCTGTTCTGTGGTCTATCCGTGTGCTAAGATGGTGTGAAAATGTAACAGACAGACAGAGTTGCCCTCGCATTTATAATATTAGTACCATTGGATTATTTTCCTACTCCATTTAATCAGGTAATAAAATATTCACACATGGACCACTCATATTTTCGAGTGTTCGAATGGTGTTATAAATAATTCATGTGATATAATAGTACTACAACTGTGTCATCAGTTATCATAATTTATCTTATCAATGCAATTTGTGAATCGGAATATTTTTATGATGCTATGTTTGAATTAGTAAAGATTTTGACTTCAATTTGTTACGTTATTTTTGGAATTCTATAACAGTTAATGTACTCTTACAACTTAAATCGTAGAACTACCACGTACGACATATTGTACTACGTCATTATAATCATGTTACCCATTATTTTGGTAAGTAGCATAACCGGACTTACCTACATAGCTTGCACGAACTTAAGAAACTGAAGTTACAGTAGGCTGGCCATGTTTGTCGAAGGACCGATGGCCAGTGCAGCAGACGAGTCCTGGAGTGGAGACCGCGTATCGACAAGCGTAGTGTGGGATACCTCCCAGCTAGATGGACGGACGACCATAAGACGGTGGCTGGGACAGACTGATGCGGAAGGCGGAGGACAGAGTGTTGTGGCGCAGCCTGGGAGAGGCCTATGTCCAGCAGTGGACTGCGATAGGCTGAGTTGAGTGATAGTATAATCAGCCTATGTTGCCACTGCTAGGACACAGGCCTCCTCTCGATTAGAGGGCGCGGGCCGAAATCCAACACGCTTACTTTACTTGGTGTAAATTATTTTATTACCACTGCTCTCAAAACGGTGAAGGAAACCTCGCGAGGAAACTGCCATGTCCTAGGTAAGAACAAGGAGGATAAGTTGACATTTTTTAAAGGATTTCTTGGCAATTTTCGAATAAAAAAGTGTACCTAACTATTAAAAACCTACAATAATATCTCTCACTGTGTTGTGTTAAGTGCATGAAAAAAACATAAAACTGAAAGCTAATATATTATCAATGGTTAACCGTTCCATTTGTATTAAATTACATGAAAAAAAAACAAATATCTAAAAGAAAGATAATTGAATTGTAACTAACCCAATTCTCATCAGATAGCCGATGTTTTCCAATTATTTTTCCGTTTATTACCGAGATCAATTTCAATAAATTTTGTTGCAAATTAATAAACGAAACTGTGAAAAGTTGTTACAACTGTGACCAACTGGCGATCATTAAAATTTTAATTACGATCCGTATCGTATTTCAAAGTTTCGATGAATTATTCATCAATCTTCCTGTTTTTATTACGTATTTATTTTCACCCCTTTTTTTCTTATAAGGTCAGTAACTCTATCCCTTTCTTTGCCAACATAACTATAGGTGGCTGCTGCCCTACCTGTTTGCAGCAAAATTCCTGTTCCTCATCTTTTTTCCTTACATTCCTATACATACTCAAGAACCCAGAACATGACCAACCGCAATAAGAACGGCTTGTCCAACAGGGAACTAAGCATACCTATAATGTTCCCGCTGCTGGGACACAGGCCTGTGAGAGGGAGTGGACCGTAATCCACCACGTGGGCCCCATGTGGGTTGGTAGTTTATCTTAATTTTTCCTCTTATAGACCACCATAAAATAGACAAGTTAAAAAACAAAGGTTTCTAACGACCCCATTGGTTTAGTGCTCGCAAGCGCTACTGCAGAGTATGAGGTGCTGGGTTCGATTCTCAAGTCAGACCACGCCTTAGAATGAACGAACGGACGCGTACGCATTCCATACCAAGTTGTTTTCTAACAAAAGCTGAACAGAGCTGAATAAGTGTGGTTAGTCCCTTATTGGAGATTTTCCATCAGGAATTTCTCAATAGCAGCCCGGGGTCATGATTTGTGCCTGGTTGTTAGCAATAGGGTTGCATCCTTTTTTTGGGATTTAAACAGCAAAATCAATCTGCCTTTCGGCTTCCAGTCGGCTTCCAGTCTAACTGGATGCAGCTAAATACCAGTGATTTTACATGAAGCGACTACCTATCTGACCTCCACAACCCAGTTACTGGGTAATACCCCTTGGTAAGACTGGTTGTCAGATTTTCGGGCTTCTGACGACGTAAAGACTGTTAAAGATCTACGAATGACAGCCGGGACCAACGGCTTAACGTGCTTTCCGAGGCACGGAGGGTCTTGGTAAACATGGGAATTAAACATAACGGGCAAAATGATGGTATACTACTGGTAGACCTATGGCTAACCCTTCGGGGAACACAGGCCTGATGTGACGTTAAATAACAAAGGTGAAAGGACCTAGCTTCAATTTCACTTCAAATTACAACGGTACAGCGAATACCAATTAAAGTTCCATCGACATTCGTTTCCTAGTTCAAGGATCAAAAACAGAGAGAAAAAGTCTAAAATTTCGCTTTGACTTCGCAACGATCTAAACAATGCAACTGGTCCGGAAATTTCGAAGAGCACTCGATTGGTCCCTGAACTGTTTTGCAATGCGTGACCACGGGTTACGAATTAGGGATGAAAGAAAAAAGGAAATCAATTAATCTACAAAACCCCGTATAGGTAAAGGACTAACTGCCAAACCCAATTACCTATTTTCATTTAAAAACTACTACTACTGGTACTGATGGTAGCCAGTATAATCATAACTGCGACTGTGAAGATCAGGCGTTTTGGGGAAATGTCTTTTGTAATGTTGGTTTTCGAAAAGTGTTAATTCTCAGCCTAATTTGAATAAATGACTTTTGATTGACTGCCAGTATAATATAATCATACAGACCGCTACTGATTTTAATTATTGGGACGTCAAAACTAGCGACAGATAGGTTTTTCTACCTCCAGTATGCCAAAACTAGCGATAGATAGGTTCGGGTTCGGCCGTAAAGGGGATGGTTGTGTGCTCATTGTGATAGCAGTCTACAGTTTTTGAGCTATCAAAATGAAAGCCATTGCTACTGTAAGGCTCTAGACAGACGGACCGCATTTCAACTGCAATCCAACCGCAAATTGCAGTTCGGATGCAGTTTAAATGCATGTTTGTTTGTGCAGTTCTATTGCAGTCGTGTCAACAGCATTCAAACTGCATCCGAACTGCAATTTGCGGTTGGATTGCAGTTGATATGCGGTCCGTCTGTCTGTCAGCCTTAGTGTATTACGCAACTACCCCACAGGTCTTCTAACAGTAGGTTTGTCATTGTGATAAAGGCTACTTCTGGTACAGAAAACAGTGTTTCAAATATTCTCGGGCCTGTAATCTCCAGTTTAAGAACAACTTCTCTATCAACATCCATCTCATCCTTGGTTTTTCGTTCACAAAACTCATCATCTGCCTAGCCTTTTCCCAACTATGTTGGGGTCAGCTTCCAGTCTAACCGGATGCAGCTGAATAGCAGTGTTTTACATGGAGCGACTGCCTATCTGACCTCCACAACCAAGTGACTGGGTAATACGATACCCCTTGGTAACACTGGTTGTCAGACTGTCGGACTTCTGACGACCCGTAACGACTGCCAAAGATCCATGGACCGATGGCTTAACGGGCTTTCCGAGACACGGAGGGGTCTTAGTATGTGATGATGGTCACCCATCCACGGACAAACAGCGGCATGCGTAGCTTAACCTGATCGATCGACCCGTGCGGCTGTTCTTACTTAGCCACAAGCCCAAAAAACTAGTTTACAAAATCGTCTTAAACATCTCATGTTATCTTATATAATTAGATTCAATGTTATGATTTCGACCAACCCATCACTACAAACATGGAATTTGACGACAGGCTTTCTGAAAAAGGGTTACAGTACAAAGTACAAAAATAACTTTAATCTTCTTATAGGTTCGAAAAGTCAAGTGTATTATAGTTCAAATAAAACAGTGCCTACGTCCAAGTAGCAAGGATCACTTTATGAAATAATAACAAAGTCACCAGCAGACAATACCTTGTCGGCGTCCTATAAAAATATGTCATATTCCCTAAAGCTACCCTTAGACAAGACTTTTTGTCATCAATGCCCAGCAACAGTTTGCAGAAGTGGTGGATTAATTAATTAATAAATTTACTAGCTGCGCCCCGCGGTTTCACCTGCATAAGTTTCGATCTCGTGGGAATATCGGGATAAAAAGTACCCTTTATGTTAATCCTGGTTATAAACCATCTGTGTGCCAAATTTCATTCAAATCCGCTTTGTAGTTTTTGCGTAACAGAGTAACAAACATCTATCCATCCATCCATACAAATTTTCACGTTTATAATATTAGTAGGATGAGTAGGATTTAATCATTTATGTACACACAAATAAACAGACAAGAAGAAAGGAACAGAAAAATACGTACAGACGCCAACAGGTCAAGCTACCCGAAACTGTCAAATTTTCCCAATCAACCTTGAAACTTAATGCTTTCGCGATAAAGTTGAAAATCTATTGAAGAAATTTGACAGATTGTAGTAGCTTGGTGTGCTAAACGTGATGCTTATTTCTACAGAAATCTCTTCCAGCGTACCGTTTAGTTTTATTCCGGCAATATTACTTTTAATTAATGTTCCATCCGTAATTTATAATCTGTACTAGCTGTACCCGCACCTTCACTTACGTAGCTAAGTATTCTTTTGGCACAGGTACAAGTAAAATGGAACGTAAAGTCAAAGCATATTTACTTATAAAGAAATTGATAAAAAAATTACAACTGCATTGTTTTTTTTTTATTATAAAAAATTAGACTCTGTATTCGTTCTGCTGTGCTAATTATTTACCCCTTTATTCGTAAACTTTGCTTAAATTTATGTAGTGATTAGCGATCGTTTCACCATACATTTTTGACGTTTAAACGTCATTTAACTTTAATCATCGTTTATAAATAAACGCCATAATGTATATCCTAGTTTATGTATGCAGTTACTTAATATCGCTCAATATGGTGTAAATGTATCTACTGGAAAAATTGCTGGTTACATTTTGGCATCGCAGTGTTGTCAATGTTGTCGATCAATATTGCCCAACATTGGTCAATTTAAGTTACCCGTGTAAGCGCGCCTTAAGAAGACTACTTGAACTCCCCTGTTTCGATTGAGTTAGTCGTGAGATGAAATCTGTTTTTGTACTTGGTATTATCTGATTGGTTTGCGGCTTTTCTGTTCACGGATACTTTCAGGAACTGAAGGCTCTTGGGTAAGTTTTCGTAGATAACTACAAACGTGGTTGTTTAACGTTTTTAGTTACTTACGAGGATTTTGAGCGACATGTCCTGGAATTAACCCACTCCACCAAACACCCCAATTAGAATATTAGGTATGTTATAATCATAATACATGCACTGAATTGAACATGGTTTACTTACTAAATAATTTATACTGATTCTGTGAGAAAATTGTGGTCACATTACAAATAAAAAAACATAAAAACAAATAAAAAATAATAATCTACCCACGCACACTGTCGGACGCATATAAGGGTCTAGCGTACGGTAGTAAGTACCTCGTCTATTTTGATTTGTTTTGACTGTACAGCGGAATTGTAAATGCAATTTACGTAGTTTTAATTATTTTTGGGATATAAAATTACCTATTTTATTATTTAACTGTAAATTATTGTATTTAATATAATGTTAGTACTGTTTAAATTGATTTTAATTCTGCTTTATGTAATTTTTGTGTCTTTTGTCTATGTACCAATTCATTTTAATTTAATTTAATATGTACTGTTTAGTATGGATTATTTTTATCTAAAATAAATGAATTAATAATATAATAATATTAAAAATGACAGAAATCGATTCAGTAAACGATTCTGAATAAACAACTTTCATAATGTGTATTAATTCAGTTACACATTGAATAAAGCGAGACCTGATAATTCTGTTTTCATGTTAGCATTTCCCAGAAAATCCCGTTTTTCACCTTAGTCTTTTCAGGTCCCAAAATAGCACACGGTCATTGAAATCACTACAAACCTCACACCAGCTTTGACCCAAAGCGCCGAATGTCAACTTCCAGGAGTTGCAAACCCTACTTTTCTTTGTTTTTAAGCACTACAAACGAACGGCGTATTCCACATCCGTCAAACGTTAAAAATCTCTTTTGACAAGTCGTTCCTAACAAAGATTTATTGAGCGATTGTGGACCTAAAAAAATTTTCTATACGCTAGAACCTTTTCGCTCGAGATCATTTTATTCGTGTTCCATTGATAAAAAAATACACGTCGAGCTTGAATTCGAACTGCAATTAATTGGCCATCAACAAAAACAAACGTTTGTTGTTCCTACTGAAAACAACGTGCAATTTGTGTGTCCTGTCGTATGATAGCGAATTTCGTGAGCAAATACGTTATGAGGACTTCGAACTTTTTAATTCGATTGTTAAAAGCATAAAACCAATAAGTGAGAATCGATATCTGACATTTTCGTTCGTTAAATCAACACCCTCTTTTTTATCACTGCGGAAATATGTGCTAACTTGTTTATGAGCACCACTGTCCTTGATATATGGTGTATTATATAGCAAAAAATTGACACCACTGCTCTCAAAACGGTGAAGGAAAACATCGTGAGGGAACCGGCATGTCTTAGAAACAAAGATTCAAAGACTAGTGTCATCTCCACCAACATGCACTGGGCCCGCGTGATAGAATACAGCCCACCTACTCTCAAAAGGAGGTCCGTGTTCCAGTAGTGGGAACATTATAGGCTGTGTATGATCCCTTGCTAGACCATACATTACTTTTAGATGAGGGATGAATGGAATAAAAGAAGTTAAGTATTAAAACACTACTGTATTGTCCCATCGATACTAAAGGTATGGACTAATAGTGTGGAAATGAAGTGAGTGACGCGGCCCTTGTTGGCTGTAACGAGAACGCCTGGCTGACTTGATAGCCCAACGCGAACTGAACTAATTATTATGGGTTGAAATGAATGTGTAGCGTGAACTGCTGAATAGGGTAGTTGCCTGGGTAAAAAAATAATTATTATATTTAGTCCGTCAGTTAGATTATCCAAAAATAATGGACACGTATTTTTTCTTTTGTCAATCAAACAAAAACTGAAAAAGATAAAGCGCGTCAAAATTCGTGCGTCGGGGTCGTGACGTCACTTGCTTGCAAAAGTGTCGCAAGCAAGTGACGTCACTCGGAACTTTACCGGGCGATATCTTCATAATTTTTTATATAATTGACAGAAGAAAAAATACGGGTTCAATATTTTTTGATAATCTAACTGACGGACTAATTAGATTTTTTTAGGAAAATAGCCTATTGCAGAATGTACGGTTATACGCTACAGGCTGATTATGTAGGTAATGTAAGATATTATCACCATCTACCTAGCCTTTTCCAAACTATGTCGGGGTCGGTTTCACCTATCTGACCTCACACAACTGTGTAACTGGATAACACGATACTCCTTAGCAAGAGTAGTTGTCAGGTTTTCCGGTTTCTGACGACCCGAAACGACTGTCAATGATCTACGAATGAGGGCCGGAACCACCTGCTTTAGTATAATTTTATAGAAAAAGCAGATTTCCTTTAAACAGATTATGAGAGTAAGAGATTGAATATATCGTACAAAGAGAAAGTTCTAAGAAAGAGAATATTTTAAAAGATCATTCCAAAAATTAGATGAAAAAAAAATACGTGTAAACCGTATTTGCTTAATAAATTAGGTACAGTCAAATACACAAAAAGTTCAGTTTACATTTCTTTGAACTGAACGAGATGAAAATGAATACAAATTAATCAAATAAAAGTCTGTTCAGAACAAATAAATAAATGAAAGGGTGAAATCAAAGGTAATATTTGTTGCTGATATTGAAATGTATGTAGGTAAGCAATTTGGTAATTAATCCTTTGAACTTTTTTTTATCAATCAAATATCATTAATTTATCATTCTCTAACAAAAAGAATCCGTTATTTTAATAATTCTGTTTTTTTTTTATTTTGCCTTTGTCCGAATGTTTATTGATTTAGATAGCTATTAGGAAGATTATGAACTATCTAATGCAGTAAATGCCTTTTTTACTAGGCTGTAATATGGAAATAAAATAATGGTTATTGTTTTCCTTTAACGATTCCTGTTTAACAAACCTACTTACAGAAATAAAATCATTTATCATCATTAAATGATATTATTTGGTAAACGCATCACTAGATATGTATAAATATATTTTTATTTTTTTATTTTATTTAGATGATCGCAAATACACGTATTTTCTTTTTTTCTTTGCCACTCATAACATATTTGAATTTTGAGAGACTGAATGATGTTTTGTTTTTGTTTTTTTTTATTTTTGACTAACATAGTGTTCAGACCTTTGTTACTAACAACTATGGAGAACATGTAATTAGTCTGCAATAAATGGAATTATTATAATATTTCAGACATTATGAAAAAAAGTACTTTAACAGAAAATTTTCAGTTACATGGTTTCTAACAAAGAATAGAGCAACTCTGCGGCGCCCTGTGGATGGCGTAAAGATGACTATGTAAATATTAGTATCTATTTAAATCAGCGCAATAATTACGACGGCAATGCCTAACATTTTGACAATTTACCAATATTCATTGCGTTATTATCACCCAAGCAAGTACCTATGTGACTTTTTCAATTCGTATGTACTTTCTAAGTTTATCTTGACCATTACTGAGATCAGTGAAGGAAAATATCGTGAGGAAACCCGGACTTACAGTTAAAATAAGTCTGAAATCGCCAACTCGTCTTCAGCAAGCATGGTGATCAATGCTCGTGCTTTCTCTTTCTTTTATATATAATTTGTTTTATTTTTATTTTTAACTGTGTTTAGTTTAGTTTTTGAACCTGTATGAGTCGCAATAAATACTTTTTCTTTTTTTCTTTTCTTTCTCGGGTTGAGAAAAGGCCTTTGCCCTGCAGTGGGAAATTATCCCACTGCAGGGCAAAGTCATTTACGTTATCGAGCAGACGAATTTTCAATAAAACGATGGATGTGATACGTTTGAATTTATGTAAGTTTTCCTTATTACTAATATCTGCTATAGCTAATATCAAGACCAATGAAAAATATGATTTAACAATCTGGATATTAAAAAATCAGTAGATTTAAAACTGATCTTATGAAATTATTATAAAACTCTGCTTAACATAAATGAATTTTAGCGATCGGGGAAGTAAAATGTGTTTTCGAATAGTGGTTTATCTTTTCAATGTATTTGTTTATTTGGTTGAAAATGGGCATGATTTTACGAACGTGAAAGGATGGACTTGGTTGTAATTTACCTTTGAACTTTACTTCCTTTTAACGGACTTAAAACCTTAAAAAGTGTTTTGCCTTTTTTGTAAGAAAAAAAAAGTATTAACATAGTTTTAAAACATGATTTATTTTGATTTTTTTTTTGTGTTTATTTGTATATTTAGTTAGTCGTTTAATTTTACACCTAGTGTAAAAAGTTAGTTGCGTTATATATTGTAAATAATGATTTTAAAATAAATCTCTCCATAAATAATAAAATAATTTATATTGACGTATTAAAGAGTTTCTTTGAACCGATTTACAGAAATAATTATAAATTATCCTTTAACATATTTATTATTTTACAAAGAGACACAAATTTATCTCTAGAATCGATAGCTTATCATTAATGCACTTAGAATCTTGAACTTTAAAGAAAACGTCACACCTCCTGCTTGTACCTAATTTTAAATTTAAATTAACTTTGAAAAGAACCTATTTTTCATCGTAAAGCACGATATCTTTAAATATTAAATATCTATGTCCGTTAAAATGTTAGCTAAAAAGTTCTAATTTAGGAAAATTACGACCGGAAAATTGCTTTAACTGTATGCAAAACATTTCATAACTACTTTCTTTTTGTAAGATCATACTGCATGTAAATATCCTAGATTAAAAGTTCACAAAACTTTGGTCAGCAGCTTAGCTTAGCTTATAAAGCTAGATTAAAAAGCGTTTATAAAGTTGATGATGTGGTGAACTTGTGCATTATTATACTTTTTTATTTCCCTGCTAAGATCAAAACTTTATGGTAATCTTCTAGAGGAGAACATGTTAGTTTTTTTACTGTTAGTCGGTAGTAAAACTAAGTTTCTTTAAATTATTTTTATGTACTGTTTTAAACATAACGCTGTCGTTTAAGTAGCTGATTTCTGGTCGAAGTTGAATTAAAACATATAAATGGAATCATCGATACGACGAAGAAAAATAACATAACGAAATAAAATCGATATTTTTAAATAACCAATCGTCATGGTTTCTATTTTCTCAAATTAATCATTTTTTTACATAACTTAGAGAAAAATACATGAAAGTTTTGTGTACCAACGACTAAGCTCTTCAATAGGAAACTTTTTTGGCCTTTGTTGCTCTATCACGTAAGAATAAATAAAATTATGAATGTTTCTTTCATAGCTAAAAAGGGAAATTAGGAATGCATAAAAACCCTCTTTATTTGTCCACATAGAAATGTATGCTTTGAAAATTACCCAGCAATTTATATATCCGACAAAAATAAACAGTTAAAATAATCTACCAATAAAAAAAAAAAATAATCCTTTACTGGAAATTAATCTAAAATCCCCATAAAAGTTTTCACAAAAAAAAGAAACCCTACTCTACCTATAAACGAAAAAAATAATATACGAAAAGAATACAACATTAAACCAATGTTTCCACCTACCTTAGCTTTTCAGCGGAGAGACGAGACGGGAGAAACTTTTAGAACTTCGAAGGGCCGGAGCGCGCCAAAGTGCACCAAGTTAGAAGTGAAATATTAAGTCGCAGGCACCGCCATTTATAGGCAGCTGTTGGGCGGGTTGTAGGCGGAGCCACGCACGCGTAAGCAACACTCAGCCACCGCTCTGACGTGTGCCTTCCTAGAAAAATTAAAAAAAGAAACTGTCACTAATAGGAATAACTGTTTTGTTTTATGAAATGGAAAAGAGAAAACTTGGAATTTACTTTTTCATTTAATTATTGTTTAATGTTTTTCGTAGTAATATCTAGTTACAAGAAATCATAATAATTATATAATATACTATATAATTGTACTATCTATACTAATAATGCAATAAAGCTGAAGAGTTTGTTTATTTAAACGCGCAAATCTCTGGAAGTACCAGTTGCATTTGTTTTCTTTTTTGCGATTTGGTATCCCAGTTCTTGGAAGGTTAACTCAGTCTGTCGGTATGCTCGTCTGTTACCTTTTCAAGCCATAACGGCTCAACGGATTTTGATATTTGGCACACAACGAAACCATACCACAGGGTTAGGACAAAGAATACTTCTTATCCCGGTATACGAACGAACGGTCCCCGAAGCCGCAAGCTAAAACTAGTATTATTTTATTTTTATTTTATTCATTAAGGGATAATAAACAACTACAACATATATAATACATAAGGTTAACAAAAGTTTAGGAAGTAATGTTGCAGTCCACTGCATTATCCGCAGATAGGACAATAATCCGTAGATAATATTTATGAAATGGAAATAACAACGATCTTTATTATTTTTAAATTTAATACTCATTGGCTATTTTTGACAGCCGTTTGCGTCTATGTTGTCACTGTGCAATATCTCCAACGTTACCCATCAATAAATATCGAAATACGTCATCAGTGATCAATAAGTGATCTTTAAGGGGATGTGCTAAGTAGCGTATAAATGATTCAAAAGCACAACAAGTATGTATTTACAAAATTATAAGTATTTTCTACCAGAACAGATAGCTGTGCTGCTGGGGTGTTTGTTGCGCCACTTCTTCTTCCCAGCGATAGCACTAGGAAGTGGCGAAGGGAAGGCGTTTTTGGGGGACTGTCTTTTGTAATTTTGATGTTCTAATAGTGCTGATTCTCAGCCTAATTTGAATAAATGACTTTTGATTTTGATTTTATAATCATTAAAATCATCAATACAACCCTCTAAGTTCATAATATAATTCCATTGATTGATATTTCATGAAATAGTCATGTAAAGTCATATTTGTTACGGTCGCGAATCATATTTTAGTCAACATACAACCTGAATTATATAATAATAATATAATACATATTACTGACCTGTAAATTGCAAAAAAAAACGTAAGAAAAAGATGAAGGAGTAAAATTTTTTGTATTTATCTGTGGAGGCTTGTAATTAGCAATTTAGTTATATATTACTGTTATTATAATGTTATTAGTCTGTAAGCCTTCCTAAAATAAAGAAAAAAAAAAAAAAATTGAATTTTGCGGGCTACTCTGGCGCTTTCCCCTTAAGGAGACTTACTATATGTCATAATACTGGCGTCATTGCGCACACTAAATTTGGTGGCTGATAAATGAGATATTTTCTCATGTTCACTGAGCGAGTTCGCAAAGGTAACGTTGCACGTGATATGTTTGGAAGTGTAAATCTTATGTTGTAAATTAGTCTAATAATCTTCTTCATTACATTTTGTTTATTTTTACAAGTGTTATTGTATTGTGTTTTGCTTCGTTAATTTTGTTATTACCTTGTGTTATTTTTTAAAAATTGTATTTTTAATCTAACCTACTTTGTATGTATTTGTGTCACTTTGTTGTTTGTAAATTGCGCTGTACAACGCCTTGGGATTCAATTCTGTAATGTTGTGCATGAATCTTAAATAAATAAATAAATGTTATGTTATTATCAGAAATGTACCCCTTATTGGAATTATATTTTCCATGGGAAGAAAATAGAACATCTAAAATTATCCTTATTCATGGGAATAAGGATAATTTTAGATTTTCTTTTTCTTACGATTTTTATGCATATATCCTCGCAAAAAACTGTACAGCGAACACCATGCTTTTCATAAGAGTTCAAGAGGCTACCCTGGCCAGCCATACCTCTTGATTTTATCCCTTTAACCACATGAAGAGGGTTGGACGCTTATCTGTATAGTAAACCGTACAATAAACACGTTACTTACATATAACAAAAAAAAAAAAATTTAACATCAAGATGAGTTCCCCGAAGAGGTAAGAGAACTCGGCAGAGTTTCAGAGTTTGTGGGTTAACACAAATCATTTCGCCAGTTATATTTCACTTCCATTTAATAGGAGCGAACCCAATGCCATGAACTGGACAAAAATCCAGACGACCCTGAAAAATTGGTAATGAAAAAACCTAACAACACTTTGCTCGACCCGAGGATTGATCCCAGGACTAGCTTAACAGTCACACAAGCAACCACTATACCGTCGAGGAAATAACTCATTAAAAAAAATGTAGCTTGTTAAACGTTAGTTACATTCTTATTCATTTGTATGCACGAAGAGCACGTACCTAAAAGGGAATACGTTTAAAAAAACCTTTTAAATGAGTGCAACTTTTAAAAGATAATAAAGCTTTATTACAATTGTTTTTAATTGACGTGCAGTTTTATTCATAGTTCTCACAATAAAAGGACAAACTTTAAAGTGGTTTATCGTACATTTACTGAATATTAAATAAAATTCTTTCTTATTAAGAACTTTCATAAAAAGTGGCGTTTACGACACAAATGCAAGTATGTTGTGTTCTTGTAGCAAAAAGTAATATGAAAACAATATAATAATTATCGTGAGGGATTTTCAACTCTTTTCCACAAAGGAATCAAAGGATGTACTATCAATGCCAAGTGCAAGAACTTTGGGCTTCCTATATTTCGCAACAAATGCGATTCTATTAAATAAATACATGAGTAGGTAGTAATGTGAGTTGTTCAACTAGTATTATTTTTTTTTTTTTCTGTTTAGCTAATTCATGAGCAGTGGTCGCCAAGACAGGCGCTTTACTTTGTGTAAATTATGTCATCACCACTGACCCAAAATGGTAAAGGAAAACATCGTGAGGTAACCGGTATTTCCTAGAACCTAATATTCGAAAACATGTGACATCTACCAACCCGCACTGGGCCCGCGTGGTGGATTATGGCCCACTCCGTCTCATCGAAAAGAGGTCTGTGTCCCAGCCACTACAGAAAAACAAAAAATAGTGGTCAGGGGCCACTATTTTGCTGGAATCCATACTAGAACAGAGCTTCTTAACAAATGAAAAAATACATTACTCGTTTCCAGATACCGCGTAGCAAGTAGCTACGAAAAGCTACGCGAGCGTAGCGCCGTAGCGGCGACCTAAAGATGGTATTCAGCAAAAAATAACACGACAAAGTTAATGTTGCTGTTGTCGCTACACTTTAACCACATCCATTGCACCTTTTCATTTTACATACCTATTCAGAAGAAAACCTTAATATACTAACAAAAACCCTTTAAAAGTATGCTCAACATAACAATCCGTTCCCGAAAGTTTACCAAGAGAGGGTTAAGTACTATTACCATAAACCCTTTACGAATTGGAACACCCCAATTAAATTGAATAGCTGTGGTACTCAAATCTTGATAACAATTACGGAACAATTCAATTATTCAATTAAATTAGGCTACTGAGGTGTCTGCCTACGCTCTTGGAGAAATTATGTTTATTTATCTTCCGGCGCCTTGCCAGTCTCGTGACTTCGTCCGCGTGGTTTTCGAATATTCTCATACAAACTTCAAAACCACATTTGTTTTGAAAATAAAAAAGCGTGTATCAGAAAGGTAAATAAATAAAAAATAAATAAAGGTGTGGTAACAGGTCATCAAACTGAACATCTTTCTCCGTGGGATCAACATCGTAATCGCGAAAAAAATATCAACCGTCCCATTAATATATACATTCAATACATTCTCGACCCAAATGTATGAGAAGGCAGTTTTTTTTTGCGATAACGATGTTGTTCCGATGAAGAAAGTTGTTCCGTTTGATGGTCTATGCCAAACCCTTAAATATAACCACACCTTTCTGATAAATGCTGTATGTATCTTTCCTCAGACTTCGAGATATTTAATACTAGCAGCGTTCCACGGTTTCACCCGCATAAGTTTCGATCCAGTGGGAATATCGGCATGAAAAGTATTCTATGTGCTCCTCCTGGTTATAAACTATCCGTGTGTCATCTAAATCCGTTCAGTAGTTTTTGCGTGAAAGAGTAACAAACATGAATCCATTCTCACAAACTTTCGCGTTTATAATATTAGTAGGTTCATCTGTTTTCCCGTGAAAACCTCACAAATAGATAGATAAACCATTTCTGAGTGCACACAAAAGCACAATGAAATGATGACAAATTAGATAAATATATAATTAAGACAAGTTGCCAAAATACAAAATATAAAAAAAACATACTTAAAGGAATTAAGTGACACAATGACATACTTTAAATCAAAATAGAGAATATACAGAGGGCGATCTGCATCACGAGCTTGCACCAAATGGAGGTCCAGCTCAGCATGTATCAGGCAAATGTACATAATCAGCCTATATAATGTTCCCACTGCTGGAACTCAGGCCATCTCTCGGTGATAGGGAGTGGGCCGTAATCTACCACGCGAGAACACTGCGGGTTGGTAGACGTCACATGTCTTCGAATTTTTGGTTCTAGGTCATGCCGGTTTCCTCGCGACGTTTTCCTTCACCGTTTTGAGAGCAGCAAATGTACCTGACGCTGATATTCTGCTGGATCCCCGCAGTGACATACGGTCGTCGAGCAGACGAGATAGATTGCTGTTACAAATAGACAGAATTACTTTCGCATTTCTGATATGAAGTATGTGTGAATATAACTTTGTTTCGTAGTGAAATTGTAAGATGCCTGTCTAGAAAGTTAGGTTTCCCAAAATAGATTTCAGTGGCAAGTTAACTTGAAATTGAAATGGTTGCAGAATACAAACGCCTATATAATTGGTGGTTCAAGCTTTTTCTAGTTCTTAGAATGAACAGATCATGTTATGGTAAAGTCACACCCGGACTTACTTCTCTTTGTTTTTATTTTTTAAATGAAAATCGTCTACTTTTAGAATGTTTGTAAATATGTGAGCACCATGTATCTACCACATAGTTAATTTATATGTCATGGTTTCATTAATCCATTTTAATTCTTTTAACTATTGTGGTATAGTAATTTTATTTTAGGTGCATCGTCTTCACATATAATATTATAATTACAAGCTTTTATTTAGTTCCACCTGTCCCGATGTTTGTCTGTAATCAAATCTTGCAAGTTAAATTTGATCCACTTCCCGGTTACCGATTGAGCTGAAATTTTGCATGCATATGTAAATTGGACGACAATGCAAAATTATTATGACATGTAGCTGATCTAATGATGGAGCTGGAAGATGGCCATAGGAACTCGGTAATTAACCGACACAACCCCATCGAGTTTGGGCTCATATAATTTGTCTTGACGAGTACTTTGGTGCTAGATGGTAACCAGGGTCTGATGATGGAACTGGAAGATGGCCATAGGAACTCAGTAATTAAACGACATAACCCCATCGACTTTGGGCTCGTTTGATTCGTCTTGACGAGTACTTTGGTGCTAGATGGTAACCAGGATCTGATGATGGAGCTGGAAGGTGGCCATAGGAACTCAGTAATTAAGCAACACAACCGCGTCAAGTTTGATTCGTCTTGATGGGTGGACCGTTTTTGATGGCTGGTGAATGGTGATGGTTTGGTGGACGTGTATATGCGACCCCATCTTTGGGAAAATAAGTTCGTTCGTTCCGTTTGTTATGAATGTGGATTCTGTCTTTGATTAGATGGATGACCTAATACCAAGGTGAGCACGTGCCGAGGGCTGAATGGTATGAGGTTGTATACACATGTCATATCGCTAACGTTGCGCCTCAGGGTATCAGGGCGAACCTGTTGTACTGAAGCCCTTATCCCCCTGCAATAGACCTCTGGGGATGGTCCGTTTTTGTCCTATACTCTTGGGAACAACATGAACAAAAAAAATACAAAAAAGATAAAAATAAAATCAAAAGAAGAAAAAAAACTTTTTAAAAACAAACTTTTATTACTTGTTAATAATAAGAACCAAAATGTTAAAAATTATTTAAACCTGATATGAAAAAAACATTTTTTTTATAAATAAAAGCGTGTGCGTGGTGCTCACATATCTACAAATATTGTAAAAGTAGATGATTTTCCTAAAATTGAAATAAGTTATAATTTTTGTTAATTTAAAGTTTAAGTAGTATTTTGCTATAATTTTAAAATTCTAAATTTCACCTACTTCTATGATTACTGGTTTACTTGTAATTGGCGACTGTGTAAGTCCGAGGGTATAATATTACCTATAGTACTTAAGTTATATAAAATTTATAAGTCCGTGATAAAACCGGTTGTACTTTATGGGTCTGAATGCTGGGCTGTGAAGAAGACAGATGAAAAAAGATTGCATGCAACGGAGATAAGAATGTTGAGATGGATGTGCGGAGTGACGAGAATGGATAAAGTAAGAAATTAGTATATAAGAGGAAGTTTAAAAGTGGCGCCAGTGACAGAAAAGTTGAAAGGAAATCGTTTGGCTTGGTATGGGCATGTGATGAGAAGGGACGAAACGCATGTGACTAAAAGAGTGATGGATATACATGTTGATGGATGGAGAGGGAGAGGAAGGCCGAAGAAAAGATGGATGGATTGTGTGAGGAATGATATGAAAGAGAAGGGAGTGAATGATAGCGTGACGGTTGACAAGGAAGAATGGAAGTAAAAAACGTGTTGCGCCGACCCCAAGTAACATGGGATAAGGGCAGGGAGACGATGACTTAAGTTATATATCTATACTAATATTATAAAGAAGTAAAAATTGTTTGTTTGTTTGTATGTATGTAGGAGGTAGTCTCCGGAACCACCAGTCAAATTTCAAAAAATCTTATTGCAGTTGATAGCCCAATTTTCGAGGAAGGTTATAGGCTATCTAACATCACGCTACTACCCATAGGAGCCGAGCAAAATGAAAAAAAGTCAGAAATAACATTAAGCGAAAATTAAGTGCTAGCACGGGGGAGCGATGGGATGCGACGCGATGGGTCGGGGGCCGAAATTCACGCGGACAAAGTCGCGGGCAGAAGCTTATTTATTATACGCAGAAGCTCATTATTGACGGTCACCGGTGACCGCGGTGGCAATAAATAAATAAAATAAAACAGTGTGAAAGTTAAAGTAATCACAGAAGACATGTCATAGTTCGGGACGCATTCAGTTTTCATCACCATCAACCGTGTGTACGATAGGATTGCCCATCGACAAAAATGATGAACTTCCATACAAACTCATCCCCTATTTTTATTAAGTATCTAGAATAAGCCACGCTTGACGCGGTTTGGAGAGGTGACCATCTTTACATACCAAGACCCCTCCGTGACTCGGAAAGCACGTTAACCCGTTGGTCCCGGCTGTCATTCATGGATCTTTGACAGTCGTTACGGTTGTCAGAAGCCCAAAAGTCTGACAACCAGTCTTATCAAGGGGTATCGTATTACCCAATCAAGTGTATTGTGGAGGTCAGATAGGCAGTCCCTTAATGTAAAATACTGGTACTTAGCTGCATCCGCTTAGATTGGAAGCCGACCCCAGCAAAATGCTGTTCATCTCCTGTCACTATGAGCTTAAAAGCTTATGGTTAGTTTTTACGGTTTTGAAATGTAGGTAGGTACCTTGTCTGTACTATACAATTCATTTTCTTAATCTACCTGAGCTGTGGACCAAATGAAAGAATAATATTCGGAACGTGTCGTCTCCTAAAAAAACTTTAAGCATTTAATTACGATATTAAAGTTACTATGTTCGCACACATTGATCATATTAAACAAAGCTGGGTCTTACATTAATTGAAATAGGTACATAGGTACAGTGCCCTCCAAAAGTTAGTTGTCATTTTTCTATTTCTGATTGCCGATGCCTATTATGATTTATAATTGTAGTTTCAAATGTTTGAACTGTACACTATAACATTTTGAATGACTATTTCATATGAATTAGTCAATAAACGTTATAGTGTACAGTAATGCTATTCTGTAAACATCTCATCGTGAAAACTTAGGTGATTTGAGCTTCAAGTGAGCTGTCATTCCACGTGATGCTGGGGATTGACACAATCGACAGCTCATTTAAAGCTCACTTCACCTAAGTTTTCACCGTGAGATTTTTACAGAATAGATCATCTGTTCAAACATTTAGGTATACATATACCTATAACTTATCAAAAAATAATCAGGTAATCCCTTGGGATTAAAAGTGCATTTTATGTGCCTATTTGAAATAAATGCTTTGACTTTAATTACTTGTTTTTTTTTATTTTTTAATCATAATGGCATCACAGCTGAATTGGCAAAAATGTTAACTAACTTTTGCAGGGCACTGTATATCTCACATATTCGGATAAAAACAGCAATCTTATCTAATCCTCCTAACATTTTTGTAACTGCCACCAGCATAGAATTGCTTAAGTAACATAATACAATAGCACGTCTGTGTGCCCTAGAGCTAAAAGATAGAAAGAGGTGCACCTATAGTACTACCTCATTTCGCCAGGTATGTTTAAGTCCCATGTCATCAAACTCAAACTCAATTAAAACAAAATTACAGATGAAAAACCAATAACACTTTCTAATCGAACCCAGGGCCTCATAGTCAGCAGTAGCGCTTACGACCACTAGATTAACGATCCAGTAGAATTATATAAGCAGTTATCTGAAAAGAGTTCTATTAAACCAAAAAAAAACAAATAAATACGTACAAAAACATTGGTTCAAACAGACATGTGTTCATTCCATTTCCTTGTTTAAAACTGTCCTGAGTTTTGTCCATCACGTATCTAATTTACATAATGGCAACCTTAAATATGAGTCTCACATACCTAAGTATAAAAAAAATACGTGGGTCACCCTTTTGGTCTCTTTACACTGATAATTAATTTTATTTTGCCTCCACGGACCACATTTACTGAAATAATGTAATTAGTGAGGGAACAGGTATTTTTTATAAACAGGTATACTTTATTTAGAAGCTGCAAGCACATACAAATTTAGGTCTTTTTTTATTTTTTTATGAAGTAGCGACCATTTTGTTCTTTTTCTTCTTAGAGTATTGATGGCAAAAAGTTTAAACATTTTTTGGCCAAAATTTAGCTGCACGAACTTCGCTCACTGACGCAGTCATCAAGTGACTGGGCAAGCGGCGCAGGATAGAAGGTGGGCCATTGTCTGTGGAGAGGTGCCACATACGCACTTGAGATCTGAGCCGTCCGTGAATCTGCCAGGGCCGCGGGTTGTTCGAAAGAGATACCGTGGCCCCAGGCACAGGCAACTGAAGGAACACGGGTGGGTTTTAGTCAGTAGAAGTCTAAGACGCCCTCCCGCTCCGCTCAGAGCGGGAGAAGTCATCTGATGATTTCCCACCCAAAAAAAAGCCGTTCGTGAACCCCAATGGAATGGGAATGGATGGTCCGTGAATGGAGGAAAATGAAATCTCATGATAGCTAAATTATGATTAGCTGATCGAAATAAAAACAGCTAATCAAATCACATCACACATTTGACAACATAATCCTTTAATTAGCTTTTGGAAACTGGGTAATATACACTGATACAGCCTTCTTTTTTTGTTCTTTGGGTGGGGAATCAAGGGTTTTATTTTCAAACAAGATAATATTTAGGTACATAATGTTGAAGCTTACATACTTACATACTTTAAATAATAATATGTTTATAATAAAGGAGAGCAAAGAATCATAGGGCATCAAAAAATTCGTCCGCATCGCTGTCAACGGGAAAAGTGCCCAAAAGGCTGGTATTGCCACGTTGTGTGGCGATGCTGATTTTTTTGCCAAAAGAGCCTAATCAATAAGGAAAGCTATCTCTTTGCAGTCACGGCAAGCAACCTTTGTTGGTATATATTAGAGTGTTAATGTTTTGTGTTTCATAATGTTAATTGTTTAATTAATTATTACTACTTATTGCATAGAATCAAGTTAACTTCTAACTGAACAGACAGCTGTGCTGCTGGGTAGTTTGTTGCGCCACTTCTTCTCCCCAGTTAAAGCACTAGGAACTGGTGAAGGGCGGGCGTTTTGGGAGACTGTCTTATGTAATTTTGAAGTTCTTAAAGTGCTGATTCTCAGCCTACTTTAAATAAATGACTTATCCTAATAACAAGAACGAAGGAGCCACCCAATTCCACACGGCGTTCCCTTGTCCGAGCACAATCAAATCTGACGGAAGGAATATTTATACTTACCCAATACATAAGAAATGTGATTACATTATACTTTCTAACAATTTAAATGTTCTAAATACATTTTGTTTACATACTGCTAACTGACATTTAATTGCAACAAAAATTCTGTTACTAAATTGTCATCGTGTATTACCTACATATTTGATATTTGTACGCCGTTTACGGCAAAACATAGAAAGCTCTGTACCAATCTTATTTATAACACTTGACTTTGGCAGAAATCACCTACCAGCATTGCGATTCTGTAACCATATCACCTTGAAAACTTAGGTGAAGTGAGCGTGGACTGAGCTGTCCTTCCAACTAATGCTAGGGCTTGACACTATTGACAGCTCACTCTTAAGCTCACTTCACCTATCTCTTCACGGTGAGATTTTTACAGAATCGATCGGCAGGATCTACCTACATAAATACATGTAGCTGCAAACTGTCGATATTTTCCTATTAACAAGAACAAAAGAGCCACCCAATTCCACATTGCAATCGTTGCCTTCTCCGAATACAATAAAATCTGACGGCGTTCTATTTAATCAGAGTAAAAGGATTCACCTAATATTATGTTCTCTTTACAGCGCATACCTATTGTGTTAGCATAATCAAAGGAACACCATCAAAAGGTCAAGATGTTCGCTAAGATTTGCATGAAAATGGCTGAAATGTTGTGTATGCTAATTTTTGGGATGGAAAGAAGTGCAAAGTACCTGTGCATTGGTGAGTATGTAAGTATTAGAAAACCTACGCATAAAACCAACTAATGAGAAAATGAAATAGGAACCGTTCGTATAAGTCTGTTGCTAATCCTTCTAATATTATAAATGTGAAAGTTTGTATAGATGGATGGATGTTTGGTCCTCTTTCACGCAAAAACTACCAACCGGATTTAAATTAAACTTGGCACACAGATGGTTTATAACCAGGATTAACTATAGAATACTTTTTATCGTGATAGTCCCACGGGATCGAAACTTATGCGGGTGAAACCGCGGGGCGCAGCTAGTTAATTATATCCTCATTATAATTTTTTCTCTCATGGCTTCAAAAAATTCTTTTAATCCTTCACAACGTAGATCCATGCGAGACATCATGGCTTTTTAATTGTGTTTGTAATTACGGCAACGGGTTAAAGCTGTTCATCTTTACATCCTCTAAGGATGTTTCAAGTGCTGCTTGCTATGCTCAGTGGTTTAGCCTGTGCCAGTCAATCACAGAACTGCTTCTTCTTTTTATTGTGTCGATACAAATCTAAATGGACTCTGCCCAGAATGCGGCCACTTATTTGGCGCCATCACCAGCGTCCATCAGTTCCTGTAACGTGCAGCTGACAGGACATGCAGGACACGATATTAAGTGTCCCATCGTTTGCCAAACAGCACCACATCTACACTTCAAGGCAAAGTCGTCTATGAATTTCCACCTGAACCGGTTTTCCTTTCTTGTTTTTCCTTGACTGAAGCCGGGCGAGACTGTGCTTCCTTACCCAAACCTTTCGTACCACCCGCTTAAGACCTCCCACCTGGACATGAGTTGCCTTGGGTAACCTGGAAGTCTTTAAATAGAATCCGGACCCAGTTTGGCCGAAGCAAGGCAAGGACAGAACTGCTGTAGGTGAAGATTTAAATCGCATCACCCTGCAGTGCCAAAAGATGGTCGCGTTTCTGTTTCATTTTGACACCTCTGACAAACACAATGACGAATAGACTTGACTTGATGGTCCTGGAAACGCCAGAATATTGTATGAGCACTGGTGGCCCAGCGGTATTGGCCTGACTTGCGAGTCTACGAGACTTTCGAGTTACGGTCTTGAATGCGAACCCAGGCAGGCACCTTAATTTCTGCAATTACATAATTTCATCATCACTGCTCTCTAAAACGGTGAAGGAAAACATCATGAGAACACCGACACGTCCTAGATAGAATCCTAGAACCAAAAATTAGAAGACATGTGACATTCGCCAACCCGCTCTGGGCCCGCGTGGTAGATTCAATCGAAATCAAAAGTCATTTATTCAAATTAGGCTGAGAATCAGCATTTTTCGAACGTCAAAATTACAAAAGACAGTCCCCCAAAAACGCCCGCCCTTCACCACTTCCTAGTGCTATCGCTGGGAAGAAGAAGTGTCGCAACAAACTCCCCAGCAGCACAGATTACAGCCTACTCCCTCTTACTGAGCTCCTTTGACCTTTGGTCACTTTTTCGCACGACTTAGTAAGATGAGGGCAAATCAAACGATTTAAATCTTTGGCTGCAGGTATACCTTCACTTGCCCATTTATATTCCGCCAAGTCACTTGGTTTTAATAGGTTTTTCTATTTTATTTACCTTTTGATAGATTCTTCTATATTTTGTAAATGTGAGGACTTTGTAGGCCTTGTAGAGTTTAGATCTGTAGACCATTTTTTATTTTATCAAGTATCTGGTACTTGTTGACAGGCCTACGCTGTCCTCCCATACCTACTGTAATTTGAAAACATTGTAAAAATAAATTATTTTTAAAGAAGTTTCTTGCCATAGGAAACGACCAATTGGAACCGTGCACCTAGCTTCTGACGTTTCATAAGTGCCCATATTGATTTAAGTGAAATAAAATATTTTAATTTTGATATTTTGATTGTTATAACTGTAACTGAATGTCATTAATTGAATAACGCATGTTACCCTTTATTATTAGCATCAGCGATATAATGTGGGTAGAAACAAGATACAGCAATGCAAAATAATCTGCCTAGCGTAGCAAACCGCGAAGCGTGCTTGTCAGGATATAATTATTAATTAACGCAAATTTTGTTATTATTTGATTAGTGATCTACGTTTAGACATTTATTTATATTAGTTATCTGATTGGGGTGATTGGCAGGCACACGTGTGATTGGGTTAGTCATATTTATAGAATGGGGCAGGTCGAATGGAGGTATGTCCTTTAGTGGCACCCGGGATTTGAGGAAACGCTGAAACGATGGTATTTAGGATGGTATTTTTTTCTTGGTAGATTTGGTAGAAAAAGTAAGGAAAATACGTGAAGAAGAAGGAAAACACAAAGAAATACTTTACGGAGGTACAATAATACTACGGGGACTCAAATCAGCTCAAAGTATTTATTTCTAATAAACCAATTACAGGCACTTTTGAATTGTCAAGGGCTCAGTCTGAAAGTGAAGCTAGTTGCCCATTCCAAAGCGTAGGAGGTACCTATGGAGAAAACCGAAGCAAAAAACTCCACGGACACTCTTGTATTTAAATAAAAATATGACTACAAAATATTGGTTGCATCATTCATGAAACAATACATACACAATGCAGAACGTTAAAAGTAATAAAAAGATTTTAAAAACATTTAAAAAATTAAATTATATTAAAATAAGCCGTGGCAGCTAAGAGATGACGAGTCCCTACTGACGGCGCCTGTTCACGAACATAACGCATGGATTAGCATCATTCAACTCAGCCATTTTGAAGGGAGTTAAATGATCTAATACATGTGCCACCATTAGCGAGATATTAGAGTGAGCATGATATTCTCTCAGCCGCCAGGGCACATTCAAGTCAATGAAAAAGGTACGCAGTATGTGGTAGCTTAAAAGTATGAACATAAGCCCTTTGGTCAGCAGTATGTAGGTTAGAAAAAAACAAAACAATTCAACTCGTTAAAAAAAACATTTAATTTTCTCTCGTCACGAAATCATCGGAACTGAAAAACCTACAGAACTTGATTAAGTAAATTGTAATACGATTAAAAACTACGGAAAGTAAAAGTTAAACAGATTTACCTTTAGGTACTTTCAGGAAACACAATTCAAAAAGTTCTTGCAAGTGAAGCCCGTGGCAGCCGCTAGTATCAAATAAATTATATTCTAGCTAGATAGGTAAATATTCATTGGATTCGCGTGATTATATGACCATGTTGGATATAACCATGCATGCATGCATCCGTACCTAACTACTAATAATTACAGTGCAACCTCGATATAACAAATCTGATGGGAACAAGTAAATATTCATTATATCAAGTAATTCGTTAAACTGAGGATTGTTATATTTGTTGTTCTTTTTAAAAAACGTTGCCCCACACTAGGAAGTTCTCCTGTATCGTGGGTGCGTTTACAAACATTTAAACAGTCAAATACACAAACAGTCAGACCCGGAACAACTACTTGTACATACGTCATACAAATATTTGTTACGTGCGGGAATCGAACCCGCGACACGCAGCGCAGCAGTCAATCGCTTAACCACTGCGCCAACCGTGCCGTCGAGGATAGAAGATATTGAGGTTAGGTTGGTCTAAAATTTGTTATAAAGAGGTAAAAACGTGTCGAAACCTGTCGCGACTGAATCACATACCATTGGGAACGTTATAGTATAATATATAGGTTTTGGGTTGACAAAATTCGTTATTTAGAGATTTACACTTTTTTTTGATAGTTGAAAATTCGTTATAAAGAAGTTGTTCGCAAAAAATCTTCGCAATGTAAAGGTATATTTTACATTGACTCTTATGGACAATTCAAGGGGATTATGAAGAATTCGTTAAATCGAGGAATTCATTATATTGAGGTCATCATCATCTGCCTAGCCTTTTCCCAACTATGTTGGGGTCGGCTTCCAGTCTAACCGGATGCAGCTGAATACCAGTATTTTACATGAAGCGACTGCCTATCTGACCTCCACAACCCAGTTACTGGGTAATACGATACCCCTTGGTAAGACTGGTTGTCAGATTTTCAGGCTACTGACGACCCGTAACGACTATCAAAGATGCACGTATGACAGCCGGGACCAACGGCTTAACGTGCTTTCCGAGGCACGGAGGGGTCTTGGTATGTGAAGATGGTCACCCATCCACGGACCAACCGCGGCAAGCGTAGCTTAACCTGATCGAAATTCATTATATTGAGGTACCTACGTTATTATTAACAGATTGACTGCCACTGCGGTCACACGGTGTCCGCCAACAATAAATTTTCTTTTGTGTCTGTTGTCTGGCAGTCAACGTGTTAAGGTTGCACTGTATTATATATACGAAAGTAACTCTGTCTATATTTAGCTTTTTATGCCTAAACCACCGACTCGTGTTGTTTATAGATAAGTAGGTAGCTGTTTTTTTTTTGGGTGGGATATTATTCAATAACTTCTCCCGCTCAGCCCAGAGCGGGAGAAGTTATTTACCAGAAAACACTTTCCTGTTAATTTCTTACATTGAACTTTACACTTTTTATTTGTTTTTATCTGATGTATGTGTCTGAGGGGCAATTCTCGTAATGTTAAGAACGTTCACAGTCAGAGGGGCAATTCTCGTAATTTTAAGAAAATTCACAGTCTGGTCTCAGTCTCAATCTGTCAAAAAAACCTCAAATTTCCATTTTGACAAGTTTTTGACATTTGTTTGTCGCTGTGATGAGTCTGCGACTAGATTTTGAACGTTTTAAATTACGAGAATTCGCCTTCTGGTGTATTGTGAGTCTTTTAGTCAGTGCTAAATAAATGTATTATACTTTCTTTCAATATCATCCAATACAGGCTGATTTTTTAAAGACCAGCCAAATTTAAGGATGTGGTACAGACCATCAAACTGAACAACTTTCTCCATGGGACCAACATCGTAATCGCGAATAAAAATTCAGCCGTCCCATACATTTAGGTCGAGTAGGTATTGAAGTTTTCTATGGGACAGTTGATAAAATTTTCACGATTACGCTATTTGTCCCATGGAGAAAGTTGTTCAGTTTGATGGTCTGTACCACATCCTTAAATTTGGCTGGTCTTTAAAAAAACAGCCTGTATTGCCTAATACAAAAACGTCATATCAATTATCAGTAATTTATTACACATTCCGAGATGATAAAAAAAAAATCGGAGCTAATCCTTTAATGCGAGGTTCCGTTAGGTCTTATATTTAATCCTATTTATGCAGCCAAGCTGAAAATTTATTATTACTAGAACGTGCCCGCGACTTCGTCTACGTCAATTTCAGAATTGGGTCCAGAGAGAAATGAAAAATTTTATCTATTTAGATCAGGGGGGCAATTCTCGTAATTTTAAGATAGTTCACAGTCTGATCTCAGTCTCAATCTGTCAAAAATACCTTTAATTTCCCTACATTTTGACAAGTTTTCGACATTTGTTTGTCGCCAAGATGAGACTGCGACTAGATTTTGAACGTTTTAAATACGAGGATTGGCCAGCTGTTAATTAAATTCAGTAGCAATCTATGTAGCTTAACATTTGATAACAGTCGCAGTCATTAACCTATGTGATTCACCAGGATAACAAGTAGGTATTCTACGTGTTAATGCAGGTTATAAACTATCTGTGCGCCGAAGGTGAATGCCCAAAAATGTATGGGCAAAAATCCCATAGTCGATAAAATAAAAGCTTTTGAGGGGTAAAAGGGCATTAATTGCAGTGAACAAATATGAAATCACATTATCCTTACGATTGGCTATGTATTATTTTATTATTAATAAATAAAGCAGTAGTGATGGCCCAGTGGTTACGGCCGCGACTAACGAGTTGTAGGTCGTAGGTTCGAACCCCGACAGGCGCTTTACTTTGTGTAAATTATTTCATCACCACTGCTCAGCTCTCAAAACGGTGAAGGAAAACATCGTGAGGAAACCAAAAATTCCAAGACATGTGACATCTACCAACCCGCACTGGGCCCGAGTGGTGGATTACGGCCCAATCCCTCTCACCGAGAGGCGGCCTGTGTCCCAGCGGTGGGAACATTATAGGTTGATTATGTAAAGTAGCAGTATAAAGTATTGAAAGACTCATGTGAAAAAGCGTAGGTAGATATTTATCACACAAAAAACACCGCTATTACATAATATCGTGTTTATTAAGAATCTAGAAAAGTAGCTTCCTTTGCATTGTGTCCAAGCCTTGCTTAGGTGAAATAATACAACATGCTGAATACTACACTTCCCACCGTGCGACGACTGACGGTTTTTTTTATATAATGCATTAGTACCCTTTTTAGGTAGGGTTCTCCATGTGCATTAATAAATGCAGCGAGAAATGAAAAACAGCTGCGATTCACTCATTGCATTTGTCGCTGTTTTGCTAAAATATGTGTTATTAGCACTCTCAGAGCTTAACTCCTCAACTGGCTAGCCCTAAATGTCAAAACGGCCTGACTTTGTCATTGTTTGGATGAGGGAATATGTACAGCACAACCACATGGTGACACCGGAAACATTATATTCTGATGCTTGCATTGTTGCCGATTTATTATTACCTATATTGATTTTGGCGCTTGTGGAGATTATTTTGAGAGAAACTAATTTCCCATTTGATATTACCTACTATTGTACATATATTATGTAAGATTTTTTTATCGACACTGTGTATTTTTTTTTTTTGAGTGTATTTTTAGGTGCATCGTCTTCACATATAATTATATAAATAATGTATGCAAAATATTGTAAAACAGTTTAAAAGAGTAACGGTGGAGTTTATTGCCCATTCTTCTCCATACGAAAACTACCTTTTGGACTAGAATCAATTTTATCTTAATTTTATTTTTGACGTTCAAAAGTGCCTTTTATGTGCCTATTTGAAATAAATGATTTGAGCGGGTTGTCTTAGAGTGCACTTGCATGGTGCATACATGGATAATCGTCGGTTGGTGCCTCCTCATCATTTAGAATTCTGTAAAGAGTCTCTGCGAGTTGGCTTCGGCCCCTAGTACGCCTTTCAAAGGTCCGGGACCCCAGGGTCCCGAGATACATAATATGTCAAATAATAATAAAAAATGTTTTCATACTTTTTATATTGTAATATTTAAATCATAATTTATAAGTATTTCTATTGAAATAAAGGAGATAAAAAAAAATATTAATTCCTACTAATATTATAAATGTGAAAGTTTGTTTGCATTATTTAGTGAGCGTCAAAATGAAGGGACCAAATCTCCAATCTCTGTCATACATATATAAAAACATAATACCATTAATCTACTATTTCCTACCTTTGCTATAATTTTAGCCACCTCATCATATACATAATATTATAACAAAATGCTTAGTCCCTCCATCGTGATAAATCAAGATTGATTAAATAAGTTGGTCCCTGCAAATTGACGATTCAATTGTTTAGTGCAACAGGTAAATGGGCGGTTTATTTTCGATCTTCGAAGGATAACTATTTAATACCTATTAACTACCTTCTAATCGTGCAAAATTTCTTAATGGCGCCGATTCCCTTGTTCACAAACCAAACTAAATTTAAGTTCAGGGCATCATTTTCTTTCTATTTCATTAAGAAAAGGACAGAAGATAGATATTAATTTCGTCCTGTCAAATTAGTCAGTGCCTGACGTAATTTGACGTATTTTTAGTAGCCATGTTTTTAATCACGTCTAATTTGTCTATGGAGTATCTTAATTTGACAGGACTAAACCAATATTTATCTTCTCTCCTTTTCTTAATGAAATAGAAAGAAAAAGATGCACTGAACTTAAATTTAGTTTAGTTTGTGAACAAGGGAATCGGCGCCATTAACAAAATTACTCACTTAATCTACCTATATTATAATTAAGTGACGTCAACTCATCACGTGTCATTAAGTGACGTTAATTCATCGGCTATGTTTTAGAACTACCTTCAATATTTTTCTTTGTGTTTACCTACATTGAGTATTACGAGAATTAAATAAAATGAACCAACAAAATTAGTAATTATTAAAAAT
The DNA here is from genome assembly GCA_947507525.1 of Apamea epomidion. Classification (NCBI taxonomy): domain Eukaryota; kingdom Metazoa; phylum Arthropoda; class Insecta; order Lepidoptera; family Noctuidae; genus Apamea; species Apamea epomidion. The sequence goes on along the minus strand of OX382238.1, from coordinate 4,867,181 downwards.
TAAAGATACATTTTAAATGAGCTAGATATTTTGGTGCTATTCTTATTTAAAAAAAACGACTTTATTAATGCTAATATGATTAAAATTTGTACGTTGTACCTACTTATTTCTTAATTTTTTTTGGCTAGTTAAAATAAACTTTAACGTAAGAAATTTTGCACGATTAGAAGGTAGTAAATAGGTATTAAATATTTATCCTTCGAAGATCGAAAATAAACCGCCCATTTACCTGTTGCACTAAACAATTGAATCGTCAATTTGGAGGGACCAACTTATATAATCGATGTCTTTAAAACGATATATGTTTCGGGCAGCCAAAATCAATAATATTAAGGTAGAATTAAGGTATTATAACACTAAGTAGGTAGTACATTCCAGAGAGTAGTCTATCAGTTTGGTCCCTCCATCTTGATATCACGATGGAGGGACTAAGCATTTTGTTAAAATATTATGTATATGATGAGGTAGCTAAAATTATAGCAAAGGTAGGAAATAGTAGATTAATGGTATTATGTTTTTATACAGGGTGATTTTTTAAAGACCAGCCAAATTTAAGGATGTGGTACAGACCATCAAACTGAACAACTTTCTCCATGGGACCAACATCGTAATCGCGAATAAAAATTCAGCCGTCCCATACATTTAGGTCGAGTAGGTATTGAAGTTTTCTATGGGACAGTTGATAAAATTTTCGCGATTACGCTATTTGTCCCATGGAGAAAGTTGTTCAGTTTGATGGTCTGTACGAAATCCTTAAATTTGGCTGGTCTTTAAAAAATAATCCTGTATATGTATGACAGAGATTGGAGATTTGGTCCCTTCATTTTGACGCTCACATTATTTACCCATCAAGCCATATTTTTCAGGTGCGATTCTAGGAACATTAATTACCTACGTCAATAAACTGATATTTCGTAGTTATGTGGGTAGTAAAGCCAAATATCTACCTACATATTATGTACGTAAGAGAACAATAACGTAAAATACGTTTGGTGCGAATCAACGTTGGTACGGTTAGCAAAAGGAGTGAATTGAACCTGGACAACTGAACGCTATTTACCTACGTAGGTAGGTATTTGTAGTTAGTTATCAAAAAATAAAAGGCCCGTTTTGACATTTGAGAATGCGTTCTTGACACCTGTCAGTTTCATACAAACAACATACAAATAGAACTGCCAATGTCAAAACGGGCCTTTTATTTTTTGGCAATTTTAGGTATTTTTATTAGGGCTGTGTTACTATTTTCCCTGGTCGGGCAGTGTTATTTGGTTTTCCCATCAGGAATTTCTCAGTAAAAGCCTGGAGTCTGGACTTGTCACTGGTTGAAGGTAATGGGTTCGTCCCATCGTCCCCTATATTACATGGGACTTTAACATAACTGGCGAAGTGTGGGTGTACTTACCTTATAGGTACCTCACACACACTCACCTCTGAAAGGTTAAGCCTTTCGACGATTATAGGCGTAGTGTTATGTATTTACTTTTATTATTTCGTATGTAATGTTGGTATAGGTAGCTGAGCTCTATCTATTGCTGCTGCTGTACCTACCTACTGGCTTTTCATTATGGTTGATGGGCCGTGAGCTAATGAAAAAAAAAACAAAATAAAACTCAATTTCCGATACCAAAAAAACCATAAAGAACCCTAAAATATCACGTTACAAAGTCACGCATTGATACTCTTTCAAAGCCGTCCACTCAACCAGTTCTACGAGCAATTAATCCATCCTGTGGTTGATTGCCGATCAAGAATGACTAATGTATCACCACTTGAGAGATTAGCGATTTTAAATCTATTGTTATCAGCACTCGATTACTTTACCAACACCAAGCACGCTCTTCATCTAAGTGGTTTCATTATAAAGTCCGTGTCAAAGCGACGATATTTATGTGGGCAGCTACTTGAAAGGGTATCGATAAACAATGTATTTGTAACTGGTCAGTAAGGTCTTTTACGTGGAATCGAGCGTGGGTAGAAGGTGAAATAAGTTCACATTCCAACCGTTTTGGACAAGAGGCTATTCAAACTCTCTGAATGACCAAAAATACCCAATCTAATTTGGTACCCCTTATTTTCAGTTTCCAACCCAAAACGAAAGAGCGCTTTGTTACAAATGCGGAAACGAGCACTTTTTGTACAAACTCCACAAAGAACAAAGCAACCCTTAAATTGACAGAGCGTAGCCGGCTGGACATTAAATAAAAAATAAATTTGTAATCGAGTATATTGATTATACCAACAATTTTTTTATTCTGGTAACTCCACAATAGGGTAAGCACTTGGTAGACAAATAAATTAGATGCCTGGCAACATCAAAATATGTCAAAAATCAAAATGATGTCGAAGCAACGGTCGGTTAATGCGGCACAGGTAAGTTTTTGAATATTTTTTAATATATGGAATGATTTATATGGGTTGGCTATGCATTATATATTATTTCAAAGTGACGATTTATTATATGGTACCAAATAATAACACAGTACTGTTTCAATAACGTTGTAAATTTCACTTAAAACTAGTTGTCCAGTATACTTCACACTGCCAATTGCTCACAATACTATCACTGTTTTTGTTTGGGAAGCGGATTGGACAATGCCAACTAATTAGTATTTTGGTTTTGTATGGGTTGCATGTATCAAATGAGCTTTTTCCTTTTGTTTTAGCGATTGATTCGCTCCCGCACGAATAGGCTAGTTGGTTTGATACCGCCTGAACATGCATGCTCTGATTCCAGTGACGCTTCGTCTACCGAAGAACTTGAAATTACCAATAAAACTTCGACCAACCACGATTCTTCGGATGAAAGCAGCGTGATATCAATAGATTCGGCCTTAGAGGCACTGAATATTTTAGAATCTTCCGAAGATGAAATTACAGATAATGAATGCAATTAATCCACCGCTCACACCAATATTACAAAATGTTTTTCCGTCTCAAAATGAACCAAATTACGATGCCATCCCTTCTATAAGTTCTTTACCATCACTTGGTTCAGTGCAAACTGACCAACCGACCAATGACACGTGTTCCACTAGCAAACGTAAAAAGCGCAGAAAAAGAAAGTAGTTTCAAAAAAAGTTAAAATATCTAAGAAGTTTGTTCTGAGTTACAAGTGGAATAAGGAATTATTTTTTCATCGGGATGAAGTTGATGAAAATACGCCGCTGATGCCGAGTGAAGACGAAGAATAACCTCTTTTGTTCTTTTATCGTTTTTTTTTTCACCAACTATAATAAAAGATATAGTAGATCAATCAAATCTGTACTTTGTTCAGGTAAAAGGAAGATCCATACAACTTACTCATGAAGAGTTTCTAACTTTTCTTGCCATACAAATTTTAATGGGTGTTGTACATATGCCTAGCTACACTGATTATTGGAGCCGAAGGCTTATATTTTCGAATATTTTCAAATATTGCCGATCTCATGCCACTAAAGCGATACCAAACAATTAGACGATCGACAAAATAAATATAAGGAAAAGTCATTGAAAGAGTTCAGGTTAGATAGTTCAACCTGAAATATTCCTGAAAAAAGGAAAATATAAATATTACGGAAGATATAAAGGAAGACAGTAAAATAAAGAAACCTGTGGTAGCAAGACCGATTGAAGATATACGCTATGATCAAGTATGTCATTTTCCCGATTCGTGTAGCTATGGGAGATTTCGTTACTTTTAGGAGGGTAAAACAAACGTTTTATGTATTATACGTAACCAAAGACTATGTTTTGTCGCAGGAAAAAGAAATTGTTTTTTGAATTTTCATCAAAAATAAACATAATTAATATTTAAGATCATTTTTTCATTTATTTTCCCATTATTAAATTTATCTTAGTAAACTTCGCAGTGTCCAGTATATTGCACATACATTGCAGCCTGTTAATCGATATGTATTTGGTAATGTCCAGTATACTTCACATGTAAGTTTCAGAAAACTGAAAGACTCAGATTTTTATTTCAATTTTTACCATGTCTATGAAGTGCTAGAAATTGACTCATGGTGTCAAATATGCAATTTTATTATTTTAATTGTTCTGCTAATTAAAGGGTTAAGATAATACCAACAGCTTCATTTAATTCATAATACTTCAATACTAAATACCTCTTCCTGTTTGATTGTAATTTTTTTTCTCATCTCTTAAATAAATTGCAAACTATAGTTTTGTATAATTTAGAAGCATTTTTTTAATGTAAGAACCATGGACCCGTTTTTTATATTTTGATGTTGACTTGAAAGAGCATGGCAGTTGAGAATATGTCATGCTCACTTAAATGTCTCACTGGTGGTGGTGCGTGTGTTGGATAATTCGGTTCCCTACGAAATGGTTGAGCTGGGTGGTGCTGATCCACGCATCATGTTCGTGATCGGGCGCCGTCGGTTGAGACTGGTCATCTCTTAACTGCCAGGGCTTATTTTTAGAATGGGTTTTGGAATGGGCAACTAGCTTCAACTTTCTGATTATCTGACTGACTATTTAATTTTGACAATTCAAAAGCGCCTGTAAATGGTTTGAGTTGGAGTTTGACAGCCATGCAGGGCTTCAGGATGAACGGCACCCAGTTTCAGTTCTCATTCGCAAAAAATGAAACTATTAACGCCATCTAGGTTACATTTTTAGAAGCTGTGTGAACCCAAATTACAAAAAAACAAACGACTGGTCAACTTGTTTTCTGAATTTCATAATAGACATTATAATAATAAAATACATTGTGATCAAAGTCTTGTGTGATATATTGAATTTAGTTTCCAACATCCATGCCAATTAATATTCCAAATCAACTATGGCAGCACCGAGTTTTAAATGTCAATGTCATTCTCAAAACAAACGTCAAATTATTCCAAATTCAAATTGAAGGACGATCACAACGGTTTCTTTAAAGTTCATTTATTTTTAATTATTGAATAACTCCATAATAAACAATGGATAATTTAATTAAACCTGTGTTAGAGAATTATTCGACGCATTATGTTGAAAAACAAAAGAGTCCAAGTTACATAGAAATGTACACAAAAACTAACAGAGATGTGGTGTTAGTTTGTCACAAGGTAAATATTTGTTTACTTCAGTAATTTTTTGTGTTAAAACTTGAATGTTTGTCTAAAAATGAACTGTTTTTACTTACAGACTAAACAATCTTCTTATGTTACGGAAACGATTGGAAAAAGCAAAAGAAATGAGTGTGGTAAGTAACAACATTCTTTTGTTTACAACTCAGCCTACCGCAGTCCACTGCTGGACATTGGCGTCTCCCAGGGTGCGCCACAACACCCTGATTTCCGCCTTCCGCGTGAAATCAGTCCCAACTACGAAGTTTAGTCAGGGTGTTAATTAGTAATTTTTGCTGAAATAAATTGTTAAGAAATGTGTTAAACCTTTTTTTTTCCTTTAGTTTCCAGTGATTGTGGTCATATTTCTACAATCGTTTAATACCTAAATATACTCTATTACAGAAGAGTTAGAGTTAACGGGATCTCCATTGAAACTGGACCTAAGTCTTCACACTATATTTGATGACACAATGATCACTGATGAGCCTCAGTTATGGACCAAGGAAGAAGCTACTCATGGTCCTACTACACTGGATACTGCAAGGTTAGTAAATAGTCAGTTCATAACCTTATGTGATAGTATCTTTACAATATTAATTTTATGCCAAACACACGAACCTGGAATGTTATATCTCCTCCATCCTTGGTTGACTGGTAGATAATGTTTAAGGCTTTAGGTCTGGTCTACCCTTGTAGCTTATTTTTATAAGCCAATATTGTCCCACTACTGGGCAAAGGCCTTCCTACTCTTGTTCGACCTCTCTGTCTAGAGCTCCAAGGAAAGGACTTTTTATGCTGCATAGAGTTTAGTAAAAGAATAAATAATTCTGAAATATTGAGTGTTGAATTCATAGCTTTTTTTTGTGATGGAATGATTTCAGGAAATGATATTCAAGTTTCTATTGTCCTTTGAAATTTCTTATTTTGCTCTTTTATTAGAAAGAGCATTAAAGCAGGGTTTATATTATGAAACTATAGTGATGTGAAACAGTAGCTTGACTGTTCTGTTTCGGGCCATAGCTAACAAACGCCTGGTTTTTTAAAAAGCCCTGTCCTGTAAAAGGTCTTGAAGAGAAATAATAACAATTATTTCAGCCAACTAATCTGAGCAGCTTACATAAAATACTATCCATTACACTGCTTTCATAATGTAAGTCTTGCTTAGGGGAAGCTTATGCTGCAGTTGGTAAATAAATCAGCCAGTATTAAGTTTGTTGCATGCAGATCTTATGCAACAACTTATTTTATTAAAGTTTGAATGCCATATTCTTGGCTGTACGTTATATCAAAATAAACAAGTAAATTCACAATTTCAATTTTAAAATATTTCAGAGAAATAGCCAACCTATACAATAAGAACCGCAACCAAGTATCTACAGAGGAGGCCATACCACTGTGGATACTAACAAACCCACTAGAAGATGGCAAGCCTTTACTGCTCACAATACAATCTGATAGTACACACTTCGCAAGAGGTTTAGTTACGTATGAAGACAGCATGAACCAGGATGATGTTGATTTGGATCTGTTAATTGAAGATTATGCTAAGCAAGAGGGGTTGTCTGTGGATATGGTAAGATTTGTTGGTCCCTATATCTTTAAAATATATGGTATTCACCATATTTGAAGAAGCTAGTTGGTAACAATAATGATGAAAAAAAAAGCAGACTCCATGCCCATGAGGAAAATATACATTATTTGCAAGTAAACCTTTAAGATAAGATGAATAGCATCAGCCACTGTTGTGTCTTTAAATAAATACTACACCCTATTCAGTGCCATGACTGGCCATGAAGCATGACTTGTATTTCCATTCCTGCTATTACTTCAAATTACCTTTTATCTGCCTCACCCAAGGAGAATCTAAGCCATAGTTAAGAAGTCATACTATTTATTTTTATTTTATTGTTTTTGGAAAACTTACAGCTAATCAGAAACAATAGTTACTATGTTTTAAAATGATGATGGCCAATTACAAGTTTTCACACATAGAATAACAACTAACTATGTACCTACTAGGTAGCAGACAGTGTTACTTTCGCTTACTTCATATTCGTATATAATGCAAGGGCTATGTTATCTTGTCGAAGAAGTGATTGCAAAGAGCCTTCTTTAATTTGGGCACACTAGTATTAAAGAGATCTTTGTCAACTTCCTGGCAGGTTTCATTATACATACGGCTCGCCCTAATCTAGTTTGTAGGAGTAGTAATGTAGGAGTTTTGTCTGTAAGTTGTTCTTGTGGTTGGTATGTGCAACAAATGAGGTGTACCGTATGGTACACCACTGCAGTACACCACTGAGGTATACCACTGCTAAGTGGGTAATACAGGCTGGTGTCTGCAACTCCAGGTCAAGGCGCACATTTTGTGTATGAACCACTGCTAAGTAATAATAAGTAAACAACATATTTTACAGATCTCAACCCTGGTTGATTGCAAGTACTTAATCTCAGGGATTTCATACGGCTCACACAACACAGATGAGTTAATCAATGCTCCACACGGTGGGGTCACAGAGTTGCGCTGCGAGTGGTCTGGTAAGACGCTACATACGCCGTTTATAAGCTGTAAAGTTAATGTTGTGAGTATTTTAGAACTTTTATCTTCCCTCTTCCATTTGTACTTTCATTCAGTGTCCATGATGTTAGCATAGACAAACCATTGGTGAATGAAGTCTCAAAAAACCTTGATTTTTAGAATTAAATTCAGATGTTGCCTCGTTGGTCTAGTGGTCGCAAACGCTACTGCTGAGCTTGGAGTCCTGGGTTCGATTCTCGGGTCCGGCAAAGTGTTATTGGGTTTTTCCGTCAGGGATTTCTCAATAGCAGCGCTGAGTCTGGATTTATTCCCGGTTGCGGCAATAAGCTCGCTCCCTATTACATGGGACTTAAGGGCTTGTAATAGTTCAGTTGAAATTCATATTTTACCCCCACTTTCCCCGCGCCATGTATCACTCTATCCCGCTCGCACTGTCAAACTGATTCAGTTAGGGTGAACTAGACTGTTGATGGACGTAGGCTTGGTAATAAATGATTAAATTATTATTATATTATTATACGAAATCGACGTCTTCTGTACCTATAGAATAAAATGGAAAATATATTGAAAGTTAAAAAAGTTATATTATTAATTATTACGTTATAAATTAGCTAGCAAATTGTTAATTTATAATGTACTAATGATTAATTTAGCTAATTTACCAAGGTAACCTACGTACAGATGTCCAACAAAAAATAGGCGCTTCGGAAATCATCGTACCTAGTAGTAGTTCTCATCTTTATTGTATATTAATTACAAAGTGAATACTGCAGTATTGTTGAAACTACAGCCATGAATGCTAAGACAATTTTCGCAATCTGAGGTAGTATGGTACGGGGTGCCTGCTCCGAAGTGCAAAGTGCGAATGTTCGGATCGGACCGACATATGGCCGAACCGAATATTATTGAAAAATGCGAAAAAAGTTCGGGTCAGCTCAGTTGGGTCGGGACCATAGTCAATATTCGAAAGAGTGTAGGAGTGTAAGATCGGAACCGACCGAACCAAATAGTAACTTCGTAGCAGGAAACGGCCGAACATTCGGCCGATACTACTTCGGAGTAGACCCCCCAGGCCCTTAAACATAACTGCTGAAATGTGGATGTTCTAAGAGTACACCTCTCTCTGTGTCTCTCTCACCTAATCCTACGGGGAACTTAGGCGTGATGTTATGCCATGTTAAATGGGGGAGGTCTATATCCAGCATTGGACGTCTTTCGGCTGATATGATGATGATGATGCTGAACAAAGCTAACATTACATTTTCTTGATACACTTCACAGGAGCAAGAGATCATAGTGGGTCATCTGGCTAGTCCATGTAACGCTATCTGGAGGTCTGTGTGTGCGTTACACAATATGAACCAGCTTCTAGTAGACATGACTGCTGCAGGATTCGCCTCTGTGAATCTGGAAACTGCTTCAATTAGGTAAAACTATATTTTTAACTTTTTTTTCACTGATATAAATTGGTTGCAAACTCCACTAAAAAGCACGCGTCGCAAGCGCGACCGTTAAGGGTACAGTCCTGATTTTTAACCGACGAAAAAAAAACGGAGGAGGTTCTCAAGTCGACGCGTATATATATATTTTTTTTATGTATGATCACGCATAACTTTTTACAGACTTGTCCGATTTTGATAATTCTTTTTTTCTGGAAAGGGTATACCCCAAAGTTGGTTCCATATAAATTTGGATAAAAATCAAACCCTAACAGTGGGAAAATAGGGGTGATTTATTGTTCACTTACAGATTCGAATGCTGAGTTGTGTATTATTACATTTATTACTACTCAGTGCCACATATGCCTGCCCTTTTGTAAACAATTAGTAGATTATAGCTACAAAAAAATATAAAATAAAAACTTTTTAACAAAAAAATTAAACCGCCGAAAAATCTGAAAAGCAAAAAATAATAAACTTTTTTTATTTAACCTGCTTTGCTAATGTACAGTCACGAGCAAAAGTATGTATACACTCGGCTTTATTCAAAAGCGATTTACTCCTTTATTTTTGAACGAAATTTTATGTTGTTACGAACATAGCATTTTCGAACCCATAGGTGTATGTAATGTGTCGTGTTTCAACGTTGCATTCGTTACTTCACGAAAAAATCGTAATTAAAAGTTGCCAAGTGTTGACATATTGGTGCTCGTGACTGTACAGACGCCAGCACATCGAGCTAGTACAATTTGTCAAATTTCTTTAATAGATTTTCAACTTTATCGCAAAGCTGATTGTGTTCAAAGTTGATTGTGAAAATTTGACAGTTTCGGGTAGCTTGGTGTGCTGGCGTCTGTATCATCTAGCTGGCCCTGCCCCGGCTTATTAATATTAGTTATAGATGATCTTCTTTTCTGTAGATAGTTATAGTCTCAAACTTATAGACCACACTAAAATATCACCTGTACAAAAATGTTAACCATTTTTTTTTTTCAGAAACAGCGCCCCTGGCGCTAAACGCCCGAACAACTCAAAACGCGTCAGTGAACTTCTAAACGAAACTGAAACTTACGCGTACACCGCTGAATGTCCTGCCGGCGGGTGCATTTGTGTTACTGAAGACACCACTACATTAGGACAGTCTCTTAATGATATGAATACTATTGGATCTAGTAATGACTTTACTTATAAACTCTGGGATATTTTGAGAGGTAAGTAACATACCTACATAAAGAGAGAAGATTATGCGTATTATAAACACCAGTACATTTGGAATATGGCTCATTAATATTATAATTAATTAATTATCATACTATTTACATTCTTGAGCCGCTTGTGGCTTGTGGCTAAGTCATAACAGCCGCAAGGGTCGATCGATCAGGTTGTCGGTTGTTTCGTGAATGGGTGACCATCTTTACAAGCCAAGACCCCTCCGTGACTCGGAAAGCACGTTAACCCGTTGTTCCCGGCTATCATTCATGGATCCTTGATAGTCGTTACGGGTCGTCAGAAACCCGAAATTCTGACAACCAGTCTTACCACGGGTATAGTATTACCCGGTAACTGGGTTGTGGCGGTCAGATAAGCGGTCGTTCCATGTAAAATACTGGTATTTAGCTACATCCGTTTAGACTGGATGCCGACTCCAGCATAGTTTGAAAAAGGTTAGGCATATTAATTGACTTTTTAAATTCTTGCAGATTGTGAAACAGCAGAAGAACTAATAACATTATTGATTCAAGCGCTGAAGTTCATATCTTCAGGGAAAATAAGACCCTTTGTAAGTTATTAAACTTTTATTTCAATAACTGCATGTTCAGTAGAACTAAACATTCGAAGATATTTGACAACAACCAAACCACACAGGGATTGACAACAGTGATAATATTAACATTATAATAATATGCTGACTTTGTTAAATGTTAAATGCTTCATTTCATAATTGTGCCCAAGGTTCCCTAAGGTTGACTGGTAGAATATGCCTCAGGCAGTAAGCCCGCCTTTGTACTGTATTTTTTCACTTGTGCATAAAGTTTTGATAAATAAATAAATAATCTTCTTCAATTCATTTCAACGAAATTACGCTCTTCAATTGCACAGCGTCTTCCAAGCAAACTAACTACCTTTTGTGGCTTCAGATTAATCTCCTCCTTATTTGTTAACAGATAGATGCCAACAACAAGACCTACCTATCAAAACTAGTCCTCAAACTGTCCAGGGGCCACTCCCAGGCCTCCAAAGTGCTAAAGAACTTGCGAGCCAGTCCTCCACAGGCGTTATCATTGGTCGCTCAAGTGGGTACTGAGAAGACTATGTGGGAATATACTAGAGTAATGTCCCTGTTGGAGCATTCGTTCTTTATTGCTGGGATTTGGAATAGTGATGCGAGGTATGATTTTTTATTTTCTATACGAATATTTTTATGTTATTGATTTGTAAATAAGTATGCTGCCCATTTTTGGTAAGTGGTCGCTTTGGACATCTACAATACAAAAGGCATCACAGGTGCATTGCCAGCCCAGTGACAAAGCTGAAATATGTCACAATAAAGTCAAACGCACATTACAGTCACATCGGGCCACAGCGCAACGCATTTTATTACAAAAAAAGTGCGGTGCCGCCCGCATGTAGTCTGCGAAAGTGATGCAAGAGGGTCTTTGCAACGGGGTGCGGCCCACCCAAGTCTTCGTCAGCCTGCCTTAATATGTCAGTAATTACACTGGCACCCCATACACTGCTTGGCTGTAGATTTTGGTGTAGTGGTAGTCACCCTTGGTTAGGTTTACTTACAATTACAAAAATCGTACCGTCTGTGTCTTTTTCTATCATTACATTGCTTTCATTTTTGCATCTGTATATGTAACCTACTAACACTAGAAATTAAGTAAAATTGTTACTAACGCTTTTTTTTTTTTTTTTTTGTTTTCGGGGGGAAACCTTCGAAAGGCACCCGACCTCCGGGGAGAGGGGTCGGGGAGTGTGGGATTTTTACCTCACTAAAACCACCCCGGTGATCACCATCCGCGCATAGGGGTGGTCCCGGTTCCTCTTAAAAGACCAACTCCGGAACCATCCCTGCGCAACGCCTGTAAGGCACATCCCTGGGGAAAATTGTTACTAACCCTATGGACTCCTGTCTGAAATAAAAGTTTTCTATTCTATTTATCCATAAGCATATTAAATTGGAGTTTTTCACAAAATCAATAAAAATCTTGCACATTTTACAGAACACACGAATCAATAGAACAGATAAACCAGACCATACAGGACATGACGATGAGCGGCGGCGACTTCCAACTGAACCCGTTCGAGAGTCTCACGTCTGCTGAACATTCCATACGATTGGACTGCGAGTCATTCTATGAGGAAGATCCTAATGAATTAACAGTTGATGACTTCGCGTCGTTGAAAAAGCATGGGCTTGTTTGTGAAAAGAAAGATGTTAATGAGGTGTGTATACACTTTTTATTTATTTGTTCGAGTTTCTTTTAGCGTAGGCACGGATACATTAAGCTTCGTACATTTTTGCTTGCATGTTTCACGGGTGTTTGGTAGAGCATAAATGAAATTCTACCTCCTTTTTTTACATTAAATTGTTGTACTATTGCACCTTCCTTACATAACAGGTATTACTGTCACCGCTCTGGTTTACCGACGGTTTTCAAAATGAGTGAAAGAGTACAAATCATTTTGCAGGTGCCGTTAATAACAGATGAGATCGATATAAGTCCGTGGAAGAGTCTCCTGATGAAGTTCGCGCAAGTCCACGTTTGTTTAGAACATCTACATCGAGCTGAAAGCTGTTTGAGGGTTGATTTTGGTAAATAAAGTAATGATTTAATGGTAGCAGTGGTAACCCAGTGGAAGTGGCCCTGACTTATGAGTGTAGGGCATGGGTTCGAACCCAGGCAGGCACTTTACTTTGCGTAAATAATTTCATCACCACTGCTCTTAAAACGGTGACGGAAAACATCGTGAGAAACCGACATGTCCTAGAACCAAAAATTCGAAGACGGACATCTACGAACATGCACTGGGCCCGCGTGGTAGATAATATACCACTCCCTCACGAAGAGACGAGGCTTGTGTCCCAGGAGTGGGAACATTATAGGCAAGTAAAAAACAGTAGAAGAAAATCATATACCACTAATATTGACCCGCCCTAGCAGGGTTTACACAATCTACTTGTGTGGCGACAAGTCAAAACATCAAGATTTCAGTGCTTTATCTATATTAGTGTATTATGCACATAAACCTTCCAGAATAAATTGCCTAAATGATGGTGAAAACCTCATAATCCTTTCCGTTGTTCAAAAGAACAACGCGGTCAAACAGACCGACACAAAAAGCTACTTACTATTTTTAAATGGTCATGAAAATGTTCCTGAAAAGTGCTTCTTGGACAAGAATTTAGTTGTGAAAGATTTTTTTAAATGAAAATTTATGTTTTAGCCAATCTAAAGCCGATAGCATCCCGCCTCCTAGAAAACTACGTATCAGAGAAGTCTCCTATAAGAACTGTGGGACAACTGATGAGTGATCCCGTACAGAAGATCTGCATGCCCATCGCTAATAACATCGTGCAGGATCATTTGAAGTAAGTAGTATTTACTATTGTACAGTACAGCCGTTTCAAGTCAATGAGCGTAAAAGTCATATTACACGCGCTCCTGTGTGTAATATGACGTTAATGCTCATTGAAATAAGATTAAAATTGCAATGACGGGTGCGTTCTCATGGAATATAACAACTTTGTAATGAATTTAAACCGCCGATGCCATTATAGGGCTATATTATGGCATGATAATGCAGCTAACCATACCTCTGATTTCTTAGTCAGTGTATGGGTTTCTTGCTTGGTAGGCCAGATACAAGTAAAATAACTGCCTAGTTACATTATTGGAAAACGAAAACATAGAATAACCGAATGCGGTCATGTCATACCGATACGGACGCTATTAAGTACCGCGCCCGGACCTTTAATTTGTTTATTTTACTTATATTTACCAATTTTGTATTATTCCAGGAAGCCGGCCTTCTGGTATCGCGTAGAAATGACAAGAAAAGAGAGTGCAGCTTCCAAAGGCATCCAAAGAGACTCCAAGATGGTGTACGTCTTCTCACAGCAATCTGTGTTCCCGCCGGCTGTGTGGCAGAACTTAGGTAAGTTTAGATAAGCAGGTAACTGCTCAGATTCTGTAAAAAAAAAACTACGACACGGGAATTTTATGACTTTGTCCTATTAGGAAGCGATCGTCGCCACTCATATATTCGGCGAACCCGAGGGTTAATTGTGTAACACACATAAAATGGCAATCGATCGCAATTCCTTTAATTTTGACAGTAAAGGCGCCAGCAGGTCGAGTTACCCGAATCTGTAAAATTTTCCCAATACACTTTGATCCTTAATGCTTTAGCGATAAAGTTGAAAATCTATTAAAGAAATTTTACAGATTGTAGTAGCTTGATGTGCTGGCGTGTTGTACAGACGTACCACGTACCACGTTCATTGCGTTGTAGAGCAGACGAATTTTAAACACCTATGGAGTAATGGATTAAAAATTCTACCTTCCTTCAAAATCCTAGGAATTTTTTAAGGCTTCCAAATGCAACTGAATACCATTATTTCATGGAGCAACTGCCTTTCTGTGGTCACTCCCGTATGGTTGTTTATTGGTTACAGATATGAAGCTCCTAGTTATATTCTTTTAAACGCAGTAAACAAGCCAACATGGGCATCCTAACAGCCAGAATGATGTTAAATTTATTTGACTTCTTATGAAAGTCTCAAAATAGTATTTTCATCCTCATCTGCCTAGCCTTTTCCCAATTATGTTGGGGTCGGCTTCCAGTCTAACCGGATGCAGCTGAGTACCAATATTTTACGTGGAACGACTGCCTATCTGACATCGACAACGCAGTTACTGGGTAGTACGAAACCCCTTGGTAAGACTTGTTGTCAGACTTTCGGAAGATTAAAATAGTATTTTATAGGTACCGAAATAGAGAAAATAATGTGTATATTTGTTATTTATAATCATATTATTAAACTTTCCTATATTAGTTCTAGAATCTTGCATAAATATAAAAGAAAAGAAAACTATTTATAAATTCTGTAATTGATTCCAGAGCCACCTAGTGATGACGTCGCTGAAGTGACAACGCTAGGAGAGGAACTAAAGTATCACGTCACAAAATACGTGTATGTTAGCAACAAACTTGTAAATAAACTGCCTTTTTAGTGTTAACATAACTTTGTAAAATCTAGTGCCTTATCGTTGTATAGTCTTAATAAAAAGTAATTTTATTCATGTGTTTTGTTATTTCATTGTACGTTCAACTTCCGCAGAACTTTATGTATCTGACCGAGAGATGGCGGGACTCGGGACTATCTACACAAGTTTTTAAACTCAGGCCTGCAATTGTTATTTTGACCTCTGATTTTGCGTCACTATCAAACCAAATTGATCTTTATTCTCGTAATAGTATTATTACGAGAATAAAGATCAATTTGGTCCCGGCAATTTAATATTCACAGATAAAATGGTAGTATGTATTACCATTTTATCTGTGAATATTAAATTGCCGCGGATACAGTCATCCCATAGTTCAAAGTAATTGATCCACGATAGCCACCCAAACCTGTGTTTGGGTGGCTATCGTCGATCAATTACTTTGCAGAACATGGAAACAAAATATATTGGGTTATTACCAAATACCTATATTTTGTTTACATGTTCATAGATAAAAATCAAAATGGCGCGACAGTAGTAGGCATGCCAGGCTTCATAATTAATATAAAAATCTTTAATGCCCTTTGTTATAACCAACTGCAATTTCTCTATGATTATTTAAGAACTCCCATAGGTGAAGCAGTTGCCAGTTGACTCGTATTTACTATCACGACGACTGGTTTGTGTTTCACAAAAAAACATCACCACATTAATTAAAATTAATCCGTTAGCGACATTCCAATTGAAAATTCGTAAAGTATGTAGGTACACCATTACGATATTTTCATGTAACAAACGCACGACATTGTGAAGAGGCATACAATAAAAAATACATAAACACAATAGGTAATATGGACGCGCAAAAATACATTGTTTTTAGGTAAGTAAATTGTTGCTCACGTTGAAAATCACGTTGAATCTTTCTAAACAACAAAGTTGTATTGAACAGGAAATTGAGCTTGTTAGTGCTTTTAGATAATACATCAAGGTAATTTGTTATACATAATCATAGAGCATGTATATAGGTACCCAAAAAATCATGTTTGTATTATATTAAAAAAAATAGAACAAAATTTAAGTTTTTGAACGCTGCCTGTTAAAAAGACATTGGCGCCGATTCCCTTGTTCACAAACTAAACTAAATTTAAGTTCCGCGCATCTTTTTCTTTCTATTTCATTAAGAAAAGGACAGAAGAGAAATATTAGTTTAGTCCTGTCAAATTAGGATACTTCATAGACAAGTTAGACGTGATTAAAAACATGGCTACTAAAAATACGTCAATTTACGTCAGGCGCTGACTAATTTAACAACAATTCGCATAAATTAGCAAGCAAAGTTATTTAATGATTACATGAATTAAATAAATTAAGCTAATACAATTGGCACATATATCACAGTAAGCCCCCTGATTGCTCTATCCCACACATATCCGGACATTCGATAATATTTTGTAGGTATTTAAAAAAGACTGCATAACATTAATTTACTGATTACATTATCAATACACACAGAGTGTCAACAAATGATGTTGATAATACTATTTTCATAACAATAGTCCAAGTGCTAGTTGAATGTTGTATTAGACGCATCGGCTGAATATAATTCAGGCCGCTAGTTGAACGGCGCCGGGCGCCGTTTAGTAAAAAGACTAAGCTAGTTGGCTGCGACATATCCACCATCTAGCTAATTTGCGTGCTTGCTCAAGTCGGCATGATTCGGCATAACCAGGTGGCAAAATATCTATTCGGTTTTGCCGCCCGGATAAGCAGTCTAGGTCACAAATGTTTATAGTAGGTACATACATACATTATGAGACGTGTGACTTAAGTAGTCCTTTAGCTAAACGCCGTGCATTAATTCTATTTAAGTCACACGTATCGTATACTATTTTATAGCTTGTGTGACCTAAACCTGCATTTAAGTCACGCTTTTCTGTGTAAAAATAGACTACTTAACTCACAGGAAAGCATGACTGAAGTGCGGGTTAAATAACTCGTAAATAGTTTTTCATTATTGAAATGGGCTATTCACCTTTGCAATGGCCTTCAAGACAATGAAAATAACACTGCTCCGACTGCAATAAAATAACAAAGACAGAATTTAAAAAAAAGTTCAGTAAGGGCTGATTTTTCAATCATCTGATAAGTTTATTCGAAGAATAATTTTGAAATGTTGACAGTTATTTCATAAACAAACTGTCAAACGTCAATTTTATTCCTCGAATAAAAGTTATCTGGCGATGGTACAATCAGCCCTTTGTCGATATTCTCTTCCCCAGTTAAACGAATAATGAGCTTGATAACATCTTTCTCACCTTCCCGAACATATAAATTAGAAGATCAAAGAACAAAAACGAGGTTTTAAATAAATAAACAAACGAATGGATCGGTATCACTTTGATGTGGGGTTAATAAACCGTGTACGATTGTTTACGGAGATATTGATCGATTCGAGTTTACAATAGTTTAATGTTTTATGGTTGATCGTAAATGCAGATTCTGGGTTACCTTTCTCAGTTGTACCTAGGTGTGTAGGGTAGTTATTCCTGCGTTTTTTTTTTGTGTGTAGTAGTGGTAGCCCAGTGGTAGCGACGCGGCTTACGAGTTACTGTTGTAGGTCGTAGGTTCGAACCCAGACACGCGCTTTACTTGGTTTCAATTATTTTATCACCACTGCTCTCAAAACGTTAAGGAAAACATCTTGAGGAAACCGGTGTGTCCTAGAAACAAAAAATCGCAAAATGTGACATCTCCCAAACCACACTGGGCCTGCGTGGTGGATACTGGCCCACTTCCTCTCACCAAGGAGGCCTGTGTGGCTGTGTCTCATTTAAAGATGTACAGTCACGAGCAAAAGTATGTATAGGTACACTCGGCTTTATTCAAAAGCGATTTACTCCTTTATTTTTTAATGAAATTTTATTTTGTTACAAACATAGCATTTTCGAACCCATAGCGTTATGTAATGTGTTGTATTTCAACGTTGCATTCGTCATTTTACGAAAAAAATCGCAATTGAAAGTTGCCAAGTGTTGACATATTGGTGCTCGTGACTGTATCTACGAACAAGGTATGCCTACATAAAATAGATACCTATGCATTTACCTGAATGTACAGTACCTACAAACTTAATTTAATCACTCCCCTTTTCGCAGAGCTTCCCTGAGTGCCGATGACAAAAGATTTTATACGATTTTAACAATCCCTCTTCATCAATATCGGACTACGGAATCGGTAAATAAAAATTCTTCGAACTCTGAAATTCATGAGAAACGCTGGAAGCTGCGAACAAATTCCGATCCACGTCACGTTTTGTTGCTCTCATTGTATTTTCCGAACATAAAGTGAATGCAGATCCAGCGTGTTGATACATATCTATTTTTGTCATTTGTAGAGCAGGCATTTTCACAGGAGACTATTTGAAATTCTTGAAAAAATCTTTCATAATCTTATGTTTGTCACTTATCATTGCTAAACCAACCGACTACCTACGTAAATTGACTCTAGCAGTAGGTAGAGACAATTTCATACATTTCGGTAAGTACATAAGTACACTGAATGAGCCAGAATGAAAATATGTAGAGGAAGGTAAAGACAAGAATATGTTGGTAAGAAGAATTAATAAATAGAATGTAAGTATAGGGTACTATTTATTCTATGGTATAGGTAGGAGTAAATGATTGTATTTTCTAAGTAGGTTTGTACAAACATTTTTACACGTCAATCATATTTTAAAACTAGATGAGGTCGGCGTTTCCTATCTGACTAGTCTGAGAAGAAAGGCCGAAACAAACTTAGGTCACAGTCTCTTTTAAAGTCCAGACATAATCTTGGTCAGATCTTATGAAAACCATGTAGATCGATGTCTGAGATGGTCTTTTGAGGAAAGCTCAACTCAAAACTTAAGGAGCTCAACGATTCGACCAACAATACCAAATAAAGGACATTTAGGTAGGCCACATTAATTACTCAAACTGCCAGCCCATGACAAAAGCTAACAGAACAAAGAGAAAAATAATATAAATAAAATGACCCACATAGTCTTCACATTCACAATAATTAAAATAATAATTAACATCTCGACTTAGCACACGAGGTTGTTGACATGTGGAATGTGAGCTCGGCTGTCTTTGTGCCGATTGTCGTACTAGCCAATGGCCTGATGGCCGAAAGCCTCGATCAACATCTATCGAGGCTCTCGTTAGGCGGTTGGATTAAGGGCCTGATTCCAAAGGCTCCTCAATACGGGTCGCATTGTGAGGAGGTTTCTGTCTCTGGAGCCCAAACCACCGGTAGCTTGGACTCTGCTCCCGACATCGGTGGATTACTATTTTTTTATATTAAAAAATGTAATAAAATAAGATAAGTAAATAAATAAACGATCAAATAATAGAATACTTTACAAAGTAAGCAAATGTCATTGTATATATAAAATGCATTAATGTCAAAGTGTAGGTATATAAAAAAAAACAACAACAAATCAGTAAAAAATAAAAACATTCACTAAGTAAAAATTGGAAGCAGCTCAATCCCAAGCCTTTTTGTCCTAGATGTAGGTAATCCTTAACGGTATAAAAGTCTTTCTGGCACAACTTACGTTTAATGAATTATTTGAATTTATTAAGGCTTAGATCTTGAACGGGGCTTGGAACTTTATTATAAAAGCGTATACATCGGCATCTGAACGAGCCACCTATTTTCTTGAGCCTTGTTGTAGGTACACACATCAACACCGTCTAGGGATATTTTGTATAAAGTTCTTTAACTCAAAAAATACTGGCCAGTTTTAAATTCTTTTGAAGAAAGCTTATTTTGTAAACCTTTTTGAACGATTCTAAATTTGAATTTGAAAAAATAAATTAAAAACAAAAGACTTACGCGGCATAATGGTAGCGAAGTCCGAAGGTTTCATTTACCTACAGTAGTTTTTGCCTGTTTTTTTGTGTCAATTTTAAGTTTTATAACAAGTTATCGGTTAATTTCGAATTAATGTTATTGTGTGCATCATGCAGCGGCGCCATTTAACGAGAGAGGAAATGTTAAGGGCAGTAGGCATGCTCCAAGCTGGGGCTACTCAACGGAGTATTGCTGAGGAGATTGGAACAAGACAAATTGTGATATCAAGGCTATGGTCACGTTATCGTGCTACTGGTGATGTTGCTGAAAGACACCCAGGCGGGAAGCGCATAACCACTCAACGACAAGACCGATTTTTGCAAGTTGCCGCGAGAAGACAACCAAATGTTACGGCCATGCAGTTGGTTCAGAGGCTCCAGTCAGAGCACCAGTTGCTTGTGAGTGATCAAACTGTAAGGAGAAGATTGCATGAACCTAACCTTCATGCGCGCAGACCGCTTCGTACTCCAGCACTACGCCGAGGAAATCGTGGACGACGACTAGAGTGGGCTCGTGAACATTTGCTCTGGGAAGATAACCAGTGGTCTGTAGTGCTGTTTACCGATGAGTCCCGGTTCGGTTTCCATCCCGATACACGTAGAGTACGTGTTTGGCGAGTTCCTGGTCGTAAGAGCCGTCTGCAACATCCTCAGGAAGTCAATTCATACCACGGCGGGACAATTATGGTTTGGGCGGGAATTCGTGTTGGTGGAAGAACCGACCTCGTTTGGATCAGAAACACCATGACGGCTGAAAAATACCGTAACGAGGTGCTAGTACCAATAATCTACCCCCATCCACTACAAATGGGCCAAGAATTCACGCTCATGCTGGATAACGCCCATCCGCACACAGCGAGAGTGGTGACGAGCTGGTTGCAGGAGCACGACGTATTGGTCTTAGGCTGGCCCGCTCAATCGCCTGACCTAAAATCCCATAGAACACGCGTGGGACATACTCCAAAGAAGGGCTTTGAGGAATTTCCCTGCAAACATTGCGACGGAAGAGCAACTTTTTTTGCATCTTAACCGGACCTGGGACAATATACCGCAGCAAGACTTGGATAACTTAATCCAAAGCATGAAAAACCGTTGCAGGACCGTTATTAACGTCATGGGGTGTTTTACTGACTACTGATTTTTCACATAACTGTTAAAAACAGATTCATTTTTCCTTATTTTTCACTTTTTCTTGAGAAACACATTAATTGTTAGTTTTACCATTATTTCACGTTTTTTCTTTATTTGAATAAAAATTTGATTACGCAAAAAAAATAGTTTTCTTTTATTCTGGAGTATAGTCTGATAAATGGGACTTATAAAAATATATGCATGCTGTATGTTATTTTTAATAAATTTTGAGTAAATTGAGTAAATCCAAAATATCTCTAGACAGTGTTGATGTGTGTACAACAAATTTGTGTTTGTGTTTGTTATATCATGGATATCACTATATTTTTTTAACAAATTTATATTTTTATGGGCCTAAAAAAGATTTTTATAAATATATTGAGAAGGCACAGTCATAACAATAATCTCTTTAAATTTGTCCCTGAGCGAGTGTCTTGGACTTAATTTATAAATTGATCGAACAGCTCGCTTCTGCAAAACAAAGATAGTACGAATATCAGCGGCATTTCCCCACAATAGAATACCGTACGACATTACTCTATGAAAATAGCTAAAGTACACTAAACGGGCTGTCTCTATATCAGTTAAATTACGAATTTTTCTAACAGCGTATGCTGCGGAACTTAGCTTTTTTGACAATTTTTCTATATGTGGACTCCACTGAATCTTAGCATCCAAAGTTATGCCCAAGAATACTGTGCTGTCTTCAGCATTACATTTTTCGCCCTTTATCAACACATTCGTTTTCACCTGCCTAACGTGAGGTAGCGTAAACTTAATGCATTTGGTTTTTTTTTCGTTTAAAAGTAAATTATTAACATTGAACCAGTGGACTAACAATGATCGCGAGATCGCGCTAATTACATCGTCAGTAAAAGTAAAAGTAAGTAGGTAACTTATGTAGCGCAAGATTCACAGACCGCACTTTGCTAAGTAATTAGTGTCTCATAAGAGTTAGTCTTGTGCTAAATAAGTAAGCTAAGTTTGGCTATCGTCATTAACAAACATGGCAATAATAATTCCGAACTCAACAAAAAATCAGTACAAAAATCAAAACCAACAGAAGAAGAATCAAAGCAAAGCACTGTGTCTCAAATATCAAAAATATTAACGGACCTTCATTGTTGAAAAGACTTTGTCGTCCATCATTTTATCTCAAGTTTTGTCACACAGACTTCACGACTCACTAATGAGTTTTTCTGCCATTTCCGTGGCCCATTGTGTGAGCAGTCGACGCGATGGTAAAATACATATAGGTACCATATACATGTATGTAGAGCCTACATGTATAGGTGTGTATAGGATACACACGAAACATGAATACAGAGCTTTGAAGCGCAATTTACTGCCTGGTCCAATATTGACAAATTCTGGCCCAATGCGATTTGTAGTTGTTATTAGTTTGTTGTTGTGTAGTGCAAACATATTTGTACCGATACATATTTGTACTCGTACTTACATAGGTTATATAAGTATCTACGTTTCATGTAGGTGTAAATATTTTTTATCCGAGTGGCCTAAATTGATTTCAGCCGATAGGTTTTCGTGAACCGTGTTCGTGTTCTGTTTCCAGCAGAGAACCAAAGTTTTCGACATAGCTTAAAGAAGTGGCAATGCGCCGGCCATGTTAGCCGTAGAACCGATGACCGTTGGGGTAGACGTGTTCTTGAGTGGAGGCCGCGAATCGGCAAACGTAAGGTAAGACGCCCTCGGGCTGTTAGAGCGACGATCTTCGCAGGTTGGCTGGTAGCAGCTTGATGCGAGTTAGACTGCTGTAAGCTGATGATGAGGATTTCGTGACACCAAAGTTCTACCTCATGATTCGACACCAACGTTAATTTTTGACAGGACGCTATACACAATTCATCATACTAGCGGGATCGTCGAAAGGGTTACCGCTGCCCCTGGTACATAAAGGGCTAAGGAAGGAACACGGGTGGGTTTTAGTCAGTAAGAGTCTGACACTCCCTTCTGCTCCACCCAGAGCGGGAGGGGTCATTTGATGATTTCCCATCCTCAAAAAAAAAAAGGCCCCTCGCCCACGGCGACTTTTTGTAGCGATGCTGTCGCGCGTTTATGAATTGCGTGACACCATCGCTACTAACGCGCGTTAGTCGCATTTGCAACGCGCTACAGAAGCGATGCCAACGCGTTACAGCATCGCGACTGTATCGATGCAAACGGGCGACCGTGTTGGACGAGATCGGGGAGAGGACGGAGGGAGGGTGGCGTGTGACTGGAGTACCGAGCATCAGTGCAATTCGTATCGCGACAGAAGCGCGACAGTATCGCGTTTGCATCATGACTAAGAATCGTGGTGTGGGCGAGGGTAAACAGCTAGCGACCGCATCGCGACTGTATCGATGCGAACGCGCGACAGCATCGCTACTGCATCGCTACAAAAAGTCGCCGTGGGCGAGGGGCCTTAAAGTGTGTGTACAAACCTACTTTCAGAGATAAAGTCCATTTATAATCAAGGTATGCCATTTGATAGTAGCGCCCTTTATGTCGCAGATGTAGTTAAGGGCAATTTTCGTAGTGCAGTTGCTCACTTATGAAAAACAAGATGTGTGGTGTTGTTATGACATCATAATTTACGATAAAAACCCGTACCTAACCAACATTGTTTGGCATACTCCACTTATACAAAAATAACCATAACCCATCATTCTTAGTTTATGCAAATATCGTAGTACTCCCATTCATGTTACGCCTGTAAACCAGACGTAGTGTTAAATTATTATAAAAATCGCACGTAATCATCTGGTGTTTCCTCTGCCCTCTTGATCTCATTCTCCTAATTTATGATTGATTATTGACTTGATGATTTATTTACTGACAGTACAGTCAAGTATAAAATTTAAAAAGAAAATTAAAAGTAGAATTGGTAACCGTTGCCGTTGACTACGTTAACCCTTTCCCAGTGCAGTAACCCGCATAATTATGATTTAAGGAGATTGTTTAACTAGGTTAATCTGTTAATAAGTTAAGTCTTTAAGTCTTCTCAAATCTAATAAGTATTTAACTTTAAATGGAATTGTGATGAAATAAACTTTGAATCAGATTATTATCGTTTTTCAAATCCTGAAAGTAATTAGTAAAATGTTCAGGAAGTTACATAGTTTACCAGCTAAATGTAGAAACGTTAAAAGGCAAGTGAAGCATGGTTGGCGCAGTGGTTAAGCGATTGACTGCTGCGCTGCGTGCCGCGGGTACGATTCCTGCACGGAACAAATATTTGTATGACCTACAAGTAGTTGTTCCGGGTCTGGCTGTTTGTGTATGTGAGTTTAAATGTTTGTAAACGCACCCACGATACAGGAGAAATTCCTAGTGTGGGGCAGTGTTTTAAAAAAAAAAAAAGTGAAGAATACCTAATCGGGGTTCTATTAATCTAAACTGTAATAGAACATAGTTCATACATACCTACCAAGTACCTAGGTACAGGGATATAGTACCTACTTCTATATGTGGAAATATGTAGCTACTAAACTAGGAACTGTAGAATTAGCCGCTCATTCAATTTCCACTACCACCTCCCACCAGTACCAACTGTCAAATACGACGTATCTCGGACACAGCACTGACCACATGGCTGATTATATCTAACCAGTACCTGATAATATATAATAAGCAAGTCGATTCTCTAAATACTGTTGGAGTGGCTAAAAGCTACGATGCCGACTTGTAAATTTTTTTTTAAGCCAAGCACGTGGCCAATCGCAGTTGCTGGAGTCACGTGGGTTAAATTAAAACTGAATTTGAAATTATTGAGTTTTTTACTTACTAAAACTTGGTGACGGCGCGATGGAAAGTTTAATTTTATTTCAAATCAAATATATTTATTTCCAATTAAAAAATTATATCCATAGGTGTTAGTAACAATAAACAGAAGTTAGTCTAGTGTTAGTACCTACAGTTCATTCAAATGTATAATTTAATTCAAGCACGCCGGTTTCATTTAAAATAAAATGTTTATTTCTGTAAGTAGATCTTTTTAAGACACTTTTACGTGTCAATATTTTAAAACTAGATGACGCCTAGTTTACAATCGCTCTGAGATTTGGGGTCTGCCAAATGTAAGGAACTAAACAAATTGTATCACCTACATACTTACTTTATTTATCTGGATTCTGGATACCTCAGTAACTAAACCGTTTGAAATTATTAGGTACATACCCAACGACTGCTGACTGCATTTAGCTTAAGACGAGCGAGCAAACGCAATAAGCAAATTAACACTGTTCAATAATGCAGTAAAGATCTCTCGCTCGTAAACTCGGTGTAAACGGCCACCGATGAAACTTAGACCTAGTTATGAAGGTATTAGCTAAGCCGGTGGCTTCACTAACCGTTGAAGAGCTTTTGTTTCGGAGTTTTTTTACACTAACTTCGTTAGCTGGTGCAAGTCCAACAGCTCTAGGAATTAGTCTAAGTCTAGTAGGCTCTAGGTCGTAGAGATTGGATGCCGTAGTGAAAAATGCTTGAGTGGACTTCGTCGACTTAGGTGATATACTTTTCGTTGGCCCGTTCTGTGTCCAATATATATATCGCGGGTTCGATTCCCGCACGGAACAAATATTTGTATTGCCTACAGGTAGTTGATCCGGGTCTGGCTGTTTGTGAATGTGAGTTTAAATGTTTGTAAACGCACCCACTATGCAGGAGAAATTCCTAGTGTGTGTGAAATTCCTAGTGTATCGGGAATCTAGTACTATTATTGATCGAAGGGGGCAACGTTATAAAAAAAAAAGAATATATGGATGATCTCCTTTGCAAATAAGCGGCTTCTAATGAATAATGTAATGTGATGACTTTAGATTATGTTTGAACTATACATGCTAAATGTAGCCAAAAAAGCTTGCTAATTTTAAGCATATGCTACCTTCTTTTTTAGGTGGGAAATCATCAGATTACCTACCTACCCACTACCTAGTATACCATTGATTTAGCATGTACCTAGGCAAAAGCATGTGCATTTTAACCTTAATAGAACTTATTAAATTATTATTTCAATTTTACAACCCCAACAAAAACAAAATGACTATCGACCCAAAATTAACACTGCATAATGCATCCTTGCATAATGAGTCAACAATTTCGTGCACCAGTGTACCTACCGCGATCGTACATTGTTTACACCGACGCCATTTTGTTTACCGCTGGGGCCACGTGCAATAATTATCTCCTTATTACTCAATCATATTGTGAAGCTATTCGGGGAATGTTTGGACAACCCGCTCGGATTTATTAGGTCGGCGCCGGTCAGTATCATGGCGTATTAATGGTTTTAGTTCTATTGTAGCTTCGACATCGTAATAAGAATGGTTTTCACTGGGAGTTGGAATGCAAAAATAAATATTCGTGTTTAGTATCGTTATTCTTCAGATGAAAATAATATTTTTTTCTATAGGTACATCAGCCAGCAAGACTTGGCAGGGTAACTTTCAGCGTTATTATATCGCTTTTAGCAGCTTTAAGTAGATAGAACTGGACAGAGAGCAGGGAGACCTTTCTCCTGCAGTGCAACATCACAAGCTTTTAATAATAACAATACCTAATTAACAATGTCAATAAAACTTTCGATTCAATTTCTACTAAAGTTTCGTTTACCTTATAGGAAAGCTTTGTTTACCGAAGAAGCTAAAATATAATTAGGATAGGTATTTACCTGAAGGCCAATTCTCGTAATTTAAAACGTTCAAAATCTAGTCGCAGTCTCATCTCAGCGACAAACAAATGTCAATAACTTGTCAAAATTATTGAGACTGAGATCAGAATGTGATCGTTCTTAAAATTACGAGAATTGCCCCTCAGGTGTTGGTTTACGTGTTAACAAATAGAAGATGATTGGCTCGTTGAACAAAGGTTTGGTGCTCTGCGACAAATAGATGGCCGCCATTTTCATCGTGGATGACATTTCATGGTGGCTCGGATCTTTTTCACTCTTCCTAGCCGTATCCCATAATTTGGGGCCAGCTCTCCTCGTCATTCGCCAGATAAAGAAAATAAGGGATACTTATCTTTGAGTTGTAGGGAAAACGGGAGTCATTCTCATTTCTCAGTACCAACATAATACTGTGTTAGTTAGTCGTTAGGCAAAGGGGACATACACCTCTTTCAAGTTTCACCAGCTCTTAACACCCAATTTTCATCATTTGCCTAGCCTTTTCCCAACTATGTTGGGATGGGGTCAGCTTCCAGTCTAACCGGCTGCAGCTGAATACCAGTATTTTAAATGGAGCGACTGCCTATCTGACTTCCACAACCCAGTTACTGGGTAATAAGATACCCCTTGATAAGACTGGTTGTCAGACTTTCGGGTTTCTGACTATCCGTAACGTCTGTCAAAGATCCACAAATGACAGCAGGGACCAACGGCTTAACGTGCTTTCCGAGTCACGGAGGGCACCCATCCACAGACCAACCGCGGCAAGCGTAGCTTAACCTGATCGATCGACCTGTGCGGCTATGAATTAAAAATGTAATTGCCTCAAAAGCAGTTAGTAGTAGTCTCCATGTAACAATTTTGTACGTAACACAACCATCAAAGGAATACAGATGTCATATGTTAATTAGGTAATGCATTAATTATCGTCATGTCACACCAGCTTGGGTCTAGACAATGGATCGATAGAATATACATTGTAATATGCTTTGTTGTTCACCATTAGAGTAACTCATATACAATGTACCTAGGTAGATAATACTCGTAACAATAGGTGGTCTATCTGGTAAGGTTTACCTGCTTCATCATTTGTATGGTCTGTTCAACCAATTGAGTGCTTAGACTTTTTGAACACCTTATTAACCTGAAATT
Organism: Apamea epomidion; assembly: GCA_947507525.1. Classification (NCBI taxonomy): domain Eukaryota; kingdom Metazoa; phylum Arthropoda; class Insecta; order Lepidoptera; family Noctuidae; genus Apamea; species Apamea epomidion. The sequence continues at coordinate 4,839,073 of OX382238.1, read as the reverse complement.
GTAATTTTACATCCCCTTAAAGATGATTTTCATTTGGCAACTAAGTTTAATTTAATAATTCTCAATTTACGTACGTCGATGATTCAATAACAATTTAACAATGTTACTCAAACAATAATTGTTGTAAAAAGTGCCATTTAAAGTTGAAACTTTAATACATAATATGAATGTTACTAATTTCCTTTAGTGAGTGATTGCGTAAAATTAGACCTGCACCCTAATTGCGTAAACACACAATCAATCAGAATCGGTTTCATTTTGACAGTTCAACAACATTCATTGCGTTATTTACGTGTTGAGCAGACTTTATGAAGGTAACCTTTACGAACTTATGAAGCAATGGATTAGCAATATCCTTCAAAATGATTCAGATTGAGATTGATTGTGTGTTTCGCAATTAGCGTGCTGAACAGGGTTTGTGTACACTTTCATCAGATAATTTTGGAACAGGCTACCTATATGGTTATTAACATAGAATAGTGTCGTGTCTATTATTATCAAAGAGAAATCGCACCATTTAATACCAGCCAGTATTTTGTCCTATTAGGAGAAGCAAATCTCACAGGACCTTGATGTTAATGTTCTTATTAAAAGTACCTAAATCGCCTTCACCAATTAGAGAGAACATAATAACATTGTTGGCAGACACAGTTATACGGCTTCTACACAGCCGATTTACCGGATCACTGCTTATTAGGGCATTCACTTCAAGGTCAGAGCGTACTTACCTGACAAAGGTAATTGGTACCAGACTGAACTAAGGCTGTTTTTCGGTATTGTATCTAAGCGTAATGTCTATTGTGTGCGTCTTTTATAACAGGCACGGGAAAGCTGTCTCTTTTCTTCCTAAATAATTATCTGTAGGTAGAGGTCTGATAGAGCCGAATGGCTGCCATTGCCGACCGAATTTCGGCAATGGCAGCCTATCTCAGCAGAGACTAGCCTTCAGCGCGGGAAATATTATAGTGTATGGGTAGACACACGTGCACTCACTCTACCCTCACTCTTATAGCTCGCTGGGACGGCAATCCGACACGACCGGGGAAAGATGAGGCGCAGGGCCAATGGCTTAACGTGTTTTCCGAGGCACGGGGCTACCCAACCGCCAACTTCCAAACTCCGCGCTGCTACGAAGAAACTCCTAACGGGAAAACCAAATATCTGGAGATGATTTAAAAGATTAATTATAATTAGGCTTCAACTATAAAGATCTTCAAAAACCAACAATGCCTTTTTGCCTTCGAGTTCTCATTTTAGCTGTAAGAAGTTAGCTTTTTGCAACTTTAAACGAAATCAATAATTTCGCCGGTCTGTTTAACAATGTCCCTTCGTCCCAAAATTGTTAGAATTTCTTTAGGACCATCTAGAGATCGACCGTTGCAGAATTCAGGTGAGCTGGGACGAGTTTTATATTGAATTTGACCGATAATCACAAGCCCAAAAGTCTGACAACCAGTCTTAACGCGAGGGTAACGTGTTACTCGGTAACTGGGTTGTTGAGGTCAGATAGGCAGTCGCTTCATGTAAAATACTGATATGCATCTGGTTAGATTGGAAGCCGACCCCAACATAGTTGGGAAATAGCTAGGCAGATGAAGATGAAATTATGAAAATACTATTTTGATAGTCTAGTTTAGTACATAGATTTTTCATGAGAATTCAAATAAATTTAACGTCATTCTGGCTGTTAGGTTGCCCATGTAAGCTTGTTTACTGCGTAGATTTATTATTTAGATCCATTTTAGAATATAACTAGGAGTTTCATATTCGTAACTAATAAACAGCCATACGGGAGTGACCACAGAAAGGCAGTTGCTCCATGTGAAATACTGGTATTCAGTTGCATTTATTGAGACTGATATTCAAAATACTAAGATTTTGAAGAAAGGGTAAATTTTTTAATCCTATATTAAAAACCTATGGAGCTATCTCCATAGGTTTTTAAAATTCGTCTGCTCAACAACGCAATGAACGTACCTATTACGTGGTACGTTGTACAGACGCCAGCACATCGAACTACTACAATCTGTCAAATTTCTATAGCTGACAAAAAGCTGCGCAGATTGATTGACAAAGTAAAATCAAAAAGTCCGTTTTGCAAAAGAAACCTACCATTGCACACCTCAATACATAATATCAAAGGCCTCCATTTGAAAGATTATAAAATAATCAGCAATGCCTTTTTACCTTCGAATCCTCATTACAGCTGAAGGAAGTTAGCTTTTTGCTCTTAAACGAAATCAATAATTACGTCGGTCTATTTAACAATGTCCCTTCGTCCTAAAATTCACGGAATTTGTTTAGGACTATTTAGAAATCGACCGTTGCAGAATTCAAGTGGGTCGGGATGAGTTTTATATTGAATTCCACTTAATAATTTATCTCGAGGAATTCAAAGGTCAATGTTGGTACTTTTATTCATATCGGGAGCTGACATTTGAGCTTTGATTCAATACTTCACGGACAAAAGAAACACTTGTGTATTTCCATTGTTCTTTATTCGTTTCGTTACGTAGGATGTTTGGAAATTCTTTTTCTCAGAATACTTTTAAAAGCCGTTTACAAGAATAATTTTAAAAATAAAATTGTATTAGGTAAGTTACTTTCTGGAATATTAACAATGAGCTATTTTATTACCCAGTGAGCTATTTTATAACACAATGAGCAATTTTATAACTTTCTGCGCTATTTTAATCTTATTCAAATTAGAATTTTTTGAATTAGAATTATTTATTTGACTTAAAAAAGTACACAGATTCAAGGTGACACTTAATATAAGTGTGCAAATAGGCTGGCACAAAATAAACGAAAAACCTGTGTTACAGGGGTTATTTTGATCACTTACAAGTAGTTGTTCCGGGTCTGACTGTTTGTGTATGTGAGTTTAAATGTTTGTAAACGCACCCACGATACAGGAGAAATTCCTGGTGTGATGGCAACGTTTTTAAAAAAAAATAAAAAATAATAGTAAGTAAGTATTATGAGCCTGTGTTGTCCCACTGCAGAGCAGATGCCTCCCTTCCATCCACTTTTCCCGGTCTACTGCGATTGTGGGCCAATCCTTTAAGAAGGAGTCCAGCTCATCCAATTTAGTCATTGCAAAATTTTAATGTGAAATAGATAAATCTACTGGGGATCCAACGTGGCCTGTTGGATTCCTAGTAAATTTTTATTCAGAGGTCTTCATTTGTTTTTGAAAAATCAATCCTAGACAAAAACTACACTCTCTTGATCCCTAATTTATCTCTTAACTCATTAGTATTCGCCAAACTGCGGGGTATTTGCGTAATACACTAAGGGCTGACTTTCCCAACGCCAGATCCGAGGAATAATTTTAAATTTTTGATAGTTCTTCCATACAAAATCTGTCAGACGTAAATTTTATTCCACGATTAAAAAATATCTGGCGCTGAAAAAATCAACCCATAAAGTAGCTTTCAATTTGACAGTTCAACAAAATCCATTGCGTTATTTACGTTATTGAGCATACACAGTTTTCGAACATGAAGCAATGTATTAGATGATGATGATGGATTATCCTTCAAAATATGTTACGCAATTAGGGTGAAGGTCTAAATAGGCGATCATTCAGATGTAATGAACGTTATATTCTGTAAGGCCAGTAAATCGTCATAGAGAACCCAGAATATTAAGCTGCAACAAGTATAACCTATTGTGGCACCCATATAATTTCAACATTTATATCTGTAATTCGAATGGACATCGTAAAAAGTACTATATTATTCTAGTAAAAGTCAGCACCAGCGATCCACTGAACACAAAATATTGAACTAGTCAACACACACTACGCGAAACCTTTGAAACAAAACAGCATCAGACAGTAATCCGGAACACAAACAGCTGCCCCAAACGCATACCGCGGTTAAGAATACAAACTAATTAACGGGCAGGTTGAATACATCCCGCGGCTCGTCTCGACGACCTCATTTTAACAGATTGTGGTACGACCCTACCGTGTAACAGCGCATTTCTGGAAAAAAGTTAATCCGCACTCCTGTTTTTGCATTGCAGAAATTATTCATTTTGGTTGGAGTTTGTAAATTATGACTTAGGAGAGTAAAAGATAATCCGTAGTTTTATTTCTCTTCCCATGGGAAGACTGCAAAAAAAAAATCGCGGCCTGTGAAATATTCAGCTGCTAGGCAAAAGTCTCGTTTTATACAAAGATGGGACGAGGATAGATCACGATTGCTCTCTACGTGCTGGTAATTTATTAATTAAATTTTTAGCCAACACTGTCTGTCATTACTGGGCAACAGCCTCCCTCAAATTTTTTTTCTGCACCATTGCCACCTCGAACCAGCCCTTGCGGTACGCGTCCAGTACAGTCACGTACACCAATATGTCACTTGTCACTTGGCCACTTTCAATTGCGATTTTTGGCTTTTCTTTTCGATTTTTGTTGAAATACGACACATTACATAAACCTATGGGTTCGAAAATGCTATGTTCGTAACAACATAAAATTTCATTAAAAAATAAAGGAGTAAATCGCTTTTGAATAATGTCGAGTGTATACATACTTTTGCTCGTGACTGTACCTATTTGATAACATTAAAATTCCAAATTTCCTTGCGATCGTTATCTTTACCGTAAGTCAACGCTGAGAAAGTATCTTGAGACAGCATAATTTTAGTTCATTTTAGAAAGTTAAGAATTGGTAAAATCACATTATAGACACTTCCAGATTTGAGGTACGTGTTGAACCAAATCGAAAATCAACGTCGAAATTATTTTGGTAAGTACTAGGACACGTGTACATACGAAAATATTTCAGAAATCAGACGCCCACACCCCGTTACGTGTAATAAAGTGTGGGTTGAAATATTAATGATGAGGAAAACCGTTGCATAAATCCGTGTATACATGTGGAATGTTTAGTTATTTAAACTTTTGTACAGAAGGACTAGGAATCCGTGTATACACATGGAAGGTTTAGTTATTTAAACTTTTGTCCTAAGCCTAGGAATCTCAATCAACTATAGGGTGAAGAAGAAAAATATTTTAATGCTCTTGAAAATGAATGGTAACTTAAGTGATAGTCTAAACTTGGCTGTTTAAAAGGTGCTAAATAAATTACGTTTACTTTTTTCTGTACTTTTATTTCTGGAGATATGTGAATTTGATTTCTTGGGGTACAATTTCGTGACTATGTGTCGTTATCATCACCCGGTCCTTACCCTAATCGCTTCAATTCCACCAAATATTTATCAAGAGGCACCTCAATAATGAACCACGTTATTAAGAATTAAAGGATTTACTACTTCGTTACTCTATTTTATGCTCATGTGTATATAAGAGCGCAATAGATTGCAGAGCCGATGAAGATCAAGCACTTCATAATATCACTAGCTGCGCCCCGCGATATCACCTGCATAAGTCTCGATCTCGTGGGAGTATCGGCATAAAAAGTATCCTATAGTCTAATCCAGATCATGATCTACCCATGTTTCAAATTTCAACTAAATCCGATCAGCCGTTTTGCGTAAAACCGTAACAAACAAACAAACCAAAAAAAACTTTTCTCTTTATAATATTCCTTTAGACAGTTACTGTGGCCGAAATCGTCTATTGAGTTTGACTCACCAACTCATCGCGAAACCGAAGGAAGCTAACACAAAGCCTAGCATTAGCAACAAATTGACAGTGTGAAGCTCAGTAGCCTGTCTACTGGAAACTTCCCGATAATGTGTGGCGTTGATATATTCCAGAGACGTTTGACTCACGCTACAATAGTTATCAGGGCTTTGTGTGTGAATGATTGGTATTCTGTATTGTTTAGATTGGGACTGCGTCGCCGAGGGAATTAATATATATGAATATTTCACGCTGTTTTTTGGAGTGAATAAAGATGTTAAGCTGTCTCTCTGTGTGTCTTAATTTTTATATGCCTTTGTCTGCGTTTTTTGGAAATTATATGGCTGTGTGTAGTCATGAGAACGTGCAAGTTACTGTTACTGATGATCGTTAGAAAGCCCATTACATCTCTACATGCCTTCTTACACGTTATTGATAAACAATAATACTATGCCGCTTATAAAGGCTATGGTACAGAGACCATCAAACTGAACAACTTTCTCCAACCTAGGACCAACATTATAATATTGTGAAAAAATAATTAGCTGTCCCATACATTTGGGTTCAGTAAGTAATTAAATTTTGTATGGGGTAGTTGATCCTTTTTTCGTGATTATAATGTTGGTCCCATGGAGAAAGTTGTTCAGTTTGATGGCCTGTACCACATCCTAAAATTTTACCACACCTTTCTGATACACTCTGTATACATTCGCCATTTTCCGAGCATTTTAAAAAAGCCCATCATTTCTACATACTTCATAGCGTAAGTTTTCAAATAATTATTGGCACAGAAAGGCTTCGCAGTCCATTACATGCAATGCCCTACTGTCCTCAATCGTCAGAGGATGTGCGGGTAAATAAAAGGTAGACATTTTTTAATCTCAAATGTAATTAATGCTGGAGCGATCGTTAAAGACTGTCTACCACTTTTTAGGATAGTTATTAACCATACGCTTACTATCCCTGAATGTAGGTGTAACATTTTAACTATATGTCTACATGAAACAATTTAAAATATTAATTGTCATCAACTGATTCTTCAATCTAATCTAATCTAGTCTAACTAGCCTGTATTGTCCCACTGCAGGGCAAAGGCTTCCCTCTCCCTTTTCCACACAATTCTGTCTTTTGCGAATGCCGGCCAGTTCCTATGTAGGAGTCAAGCTCGTCCCGCCATCTTCGTCTTGGCCTGTCGCGATGGCGTCGTACGTTTAGTGGGACCCAACCGGTGGTTCTCTTAGCCCGAGTGCGGCAGACATGTCCGGCCCAGTCCCACTTAAGTTTAAGGGCCTTCTGGGTAACGTCCGTTATTCTTCAATGAATGAATGATCTTTATTTCTGTAACTAAGTTTGTACAAACATCTTTACACGTCATTTTTTTTTTAACTGGTCTGTTCGCTTTTTCCTACCTGACTACTCTGAGAAGAAACACCGAAACAAACTCAGAGGTCACTGTCTTAAAGTTCAGACATTATCTTGGGCAGGTCATCTGAGGACCATGCAGATTAGCGTCTGAGATGGTATTTTGAGGAAAGAGCCACACAGATTTGAGTGGACCTGACCAGTTTCGTATAAATCGTGTAGCTCAACTCAGTACTTAACGAGTTTAATGATTCGATGAACAATGCCACAGGAAAGACATTTTGACGGGTTGATAGTCTCCTGCTGAGCATGCCTCTGCAATAGCATGTTATTTATCCCGATCTTTGGCTACTCTCACTCTACCCTCCAGCTAGCCTCTGCCTGTCCTTCCAAGTTTGCCGATCCGGGAATCGGCACTCAAGAACAGAAAAAATCTACCCCGTCATCGGTCATTAGCCCTACGGACAACTGGTCCGGTCCATTACCACTTCCAAAAAACTAAGTTCAGCTAAAAGTAGTAAACAATTTTGTTGTGTTTACTATGAGGAACGGTTTAAATTATAGTAGGTTGTAGCAACCTTATTACTAACTACACGATCGACCCGGCAAAGTTCAACACTTACAAATTAATTTAAAACACTTCACCTACCCGGGCTTGCCTCTCTAGATTTAATTTGTTTAGCATTCTACTTTATAACAAGTGACGTCGCAGGCACGAATTATATGCAAAATGCCTTAAAATGTAGCTAGACTGAAACCGTGAAGCCCCGACCGCCAACTTTGAGCATTTAGCACGTCCTATTTTACGTTTTTTCAAGGAATATTATTTCTCTTGGAAGTCTCAAGCGTAATAAAATGAGTACTTAGAATTTTTTCAAGCGAAATTTTACTTAATGGAAGCGGAGGCTGCTCTTACCGTTTCTAATTTTAGGAACCTTTGAGTTTCAGTAAATTTAGAGTTGCTTTTTAAAGGCTCTGTGGATTTCATTTTTTAAGGCAGCGGTAATTACTGAGGGTTGGAATGAAATGGAGTGAATCAGTTCTTTTACTTATACATTCTTTATTGTAAAGATTGTTATCTTCCAAGAGTTGGTAAAGGGGAAAATTGTTGTAAGTACGTAGGCAGTGGTAATAATCGCTATTTTTGGGACCGATGGCCGATTTCTTTAAGCTTTGGTACCTATATAGCAATATGTTAATGGAAGGCTTGCAGGGACACGGAGGGACTCGAGGCTTAATCGTAACAGTCGCACGGGTCGATCGAAGGTTAAGCTACATTTGCCGCGGTCAGTTCGCGGATGGGTGACCATCCATTACATATCGAGACTCCTCCGTGACTCGGAAAGCACGTTAAGCCGTTAAATTGGACCCGGCTGTCATTACGTCGTTATGGCCAGAAACCCAAAAAGTCTGACCACCAGTCTTGCCAAAGGGGTTCGTGTTACCCGATACTGGGTTATAGAGTGCATGAGGACTCCATATACTCCATACCAGTATTTTACAAGGAGCGACTGCCTATGTAGGCAGCTCTCTTTGTAAAATACTGGTATTTAGCTGTATCCAGTTAGAATAGCAGTTAGCAGTTGAATAGCTGGTTTACTTAAAAATAAAAGGCAGCACTATCCTCCTAGCATAATCAGCCAATAATATTCCCACTGCTGGGACACAGGCCTCCTCTAGGCTGACCTACGGGTTGGTAGATGTCACGTATCTTCGAATTTTTGGTTTTAGGATATGCCGGTTTCCTCACGATGTTTTTCTTCACCGTTCTCAGAGCAGTCGTGATGAAATAATTTACACAAAGTAAAGCGCCTGTCTGGGTTCGAACCTACGACCTACAACTCGTGAGTCGCGGCTGTTACCCCTGGCCACCACTGCTCGTAGAATCCTCCTATCTGCTATTAATTACCATTTAAAGTGATTCAGAGAGATTATCACTAACGATTAACATAGTTGAACAACACTTCTAATGACGCATGTTTCCACAGTTCCAGCGAAGTCATATAAACATAGTTACTTGAACTTAAGATGCTCATCAGTTGTCCTTTCTTGAGAACTTGATAACCTATTTGAAGGGAGTTGAACAAAGGGGGAGTTATCAAAGGAGTCTCATTATAATGTGTGTAGTTGATACGAGTAGTTGTGAGCCGGGGGAAAAGGACTAATGAGCGCTGAGCTGGTCTAGCTTCATGTTAGTGATTTTGTATCTGAAATTAGGACATTGACGAGTCCGCGACCCGCCACCCTAGCAGAAATAAACACCCCTATGGTGTTTATTTCTGCCAGGGTGGTGGTTTGTTCGAAAGAGATACCGTGGCCCCTGGCACAGGCTACTGAAGGAACACGGGTGGGTTTTAGTCGCCCGCTCCGCCCAGACCGGGAGAAGTTATTTGATGACAACCCAACCAAAAAAAAAACGGGTTGCATTCCGGGAGTGCCGGCAGAAGTGAAAACTTGAATATTAACGTTATGCATTATTGATATTTTGGAATGCAGTCTACTCTCCCTCCGTCTTACGAATTTTCGATCAGGTCAAGTGCCCTGACGCAAGCTCCGTCTTACGAATTTTCGATCAGGTCACATGCCCTGACGCAAGCTCCGTCTTACGAATTTTCGATCAGGTCACGTGTTCTGACGCGAGTTTAACATTTTTTACCCATCACAAAAAACTCCCTCCGTCTTACGAATTTTCGATCAGGTCCCGTGTCCTGAAGCGAGCTCCGTCTTACGAATTTTCGATCAGGTCACGTGTCCTGACGCGAGTTTAAAATTTTTTACCCTTCACAAAAAAAGTGCACAACGCCGCTAAAGAAGTTTTCACATAAAAAAAAACTCAGTAAAGCAGAGTCTAGGTGACTAATCCTTTCACCACGATGGCACGAGCCGGTCTTTCTTTCTCAAGACCCATCCCAAACGGGTCTTTTAAGAGCCGCGCGAGGTCTGTTTTTCTTAAAAGTTGAGAGACAAACAAACGCACTTCTTCTTCCCATGGGGGTAGACAGAACCCCACCTGTTACGATCCTTACAAACTCCTTTTGCTTCCTTTACATTCATAATACATCTGCTTAGAGAGATATGAGGAACAGGATGTAAAGTTCACCCATCCTCCATAGAAAAGGGAGGATCCTCCGACCAGACGAGTGTGGTGTCTGGCGGGCAACTGCCCAAGGATTGATGTTGGAAAGTTTGTATATAGGCTAATTGCGCGGTAAACTCTGCTTGCGAGATGCAGGATTTGCGTGACGTCAGTATGACGCGTTGTTCGCATGTGGCATTGTAGATACCGCTAGATGCTCATATATGCACGCTCGTAATTGCGAGAGAGAGTTAAGGAGATATTGTTTTAAATTAAATTATTTATTTTGTAGGTAGGTTGGTTTTCGTAGGTGTAGGTATATATACCTGTATGCAGTTAGGTACTAAACCTACTTGTTCCTTCATAATCCATTTCCGAATTGTAATGGTTCTCATCATTAATATAGTTGAGTCACATTGATTGTTCCGTCTTCTTCTCAATAAATAAACATCAGTAGGTAGATATTTTTTGGAAATTTACAGTTTCATGAATCACCGAATTACCTATAGGCATACGTAGATATTTTTGGTTTTTATCACAAGCTTTTATTTAGTTTCACCTGTCCCGATGTTTGTCTGTAATCAAATCTTGCAAGTTAAATTTGATCCACTTCCCGGTTGCCGATTGAGCTGAAAATTTTACATACATGTGTAGATCGGATAACAATGCAAAATTATTGTGACATGGAGCTGATTTGATGATGGAACCGGAAGGTTCTACGCCGTAGTCAATCTCGCATCAAAAATATTAAAAAGTTAAAAATAAAATTAAAAGAAAAAAAAAACTTTTAAGAAACAAGCTTTTATTAGTTGTTAATAAAAAGTAATTTAAACCTGATAAGAAATAAATAAAAGCGGTTTACTTTTTGATGGAACATTAAAGAACATCAACAACAAACTCAACAACTTAAATAACGAAATGAATGTTGTTGAACTGTTAAAATGTAAGCCTTTGTTACTGTTAGTGTGACTGATAAACTAATTTTGAATAGGTACCTGCCGTAATACACGCCGATTCATCAAAAAATTATGAATTGAAACAAGGAAAAGTATTACGATAAATCTATACCTACCTTTAGGTACATATTGGAACAGGTAATAAACGGCCAATGAGTATGTTTCGTATGCATGAACGAACGTGTCAGTATTGCCGATTCAATTACGAAGATGACGCATTCTGAGCACCTGTGCTCTAATCAAAATTCGATAATTCTGACTCATTTCGACATGTCACCTGTCAAATAAATATAGTTGAGTCGCGACATATTCACCAAAAATGTAAACAAATATGAATTTATGGAAAAATAACTTTAATTCCTACACAATAAGTCATGTCATTCATTTCAAAACAATATATATTGTGTAGAAATTTTACTAGAGATAAGATTTCATTTAATAGTCTATAATAAGTAAGTTATTAAGTAGTTATCTCTACGAATTGACGTCTATTATGCAAATAAGATCGAAATAAGTTCAGAACGTTCTCCCTTATACCATAATGTTCCGACTTGGCCAGCAAAATTACATAGTCCACCGTGTCGAAGCCAGAACTAAGATCCAGAAATACACCTGCCACCTTATGTTTGTCATTAATATTGCAAATAACCTCATCGACTAATGCCTCAACAGCATCGGCGGTTCCCAATGATTTTTAATAGCCAAATTGTTCTCCATTTAAGATGCTATGCATTCGTAAGTGTTTCATAAGCCTATCCTTCATAATCTTTACAAAAATCTTTGATAGTACAGGCAATAGGGAAATCAGTCTGTAGTTGCCAGGATCCGTTTTTGAACCCTTCTTAAAAATTGGGATTACTCGTGCAATTTTAAACTGATCAGCCCCAGCAGTCTCGACATTCATAGCGATCGCTTTACGACCGAATTCGGTCGCAAAGTCCTGTCACTCCATACATTTCATCTGTCAATCCGGGACTTTGCGACCGAATTCGGTCGTAAAGCGATTGCTATGAATGTCGAGACTGCTGGGGCAGGGAACAGGCCTTCCTCAATACAGTTATTATAAAGAGATGCTTGTGGAGTTGGCAATATGTCAATATTATCTTTAATGATAGTTAGGGGAATTTCATCATAGCCTGTAGACGATTTATTGACCATCTTATTATTGAGATTTTTTAACTATGACTGCTTCAAAACTCATGTTAGAGTTTCCTCTGCTGACACTTTCAGTCAGATATGTAATTGCCAATTTATGATCACACTCTTTAAGGCGGACATAGTTTGTCGAACCTTTTTGAAAAAATGTTAGCTGCGTCTACAGCATCATTAATAATTCTTTTGTCAATCTTTAGAATAATTTGGTCATTGTCAAGGTTTGTCGTTGCATTGCGCTGTCGATTGACTATTTACCAAATCATCCTACTAGAATCTGATATTTCAATACGGTAATAAATTTCAGTCTACGCTACAACTTCAAACATTTTTATAACTTTTTCAATAGTGCTAGTCACTCAGAAATCAACTTAATTACCATTAAAATAAAGTCAATATTTGTTTAACTTAAAATAACGTCACGTCAATTTGAAACATGGGTAAATAAAATTTGAATATAAATTTATAAGAAAATTCACTTCACTAAATCTGGCGTAACGATTTGGACTCGTTCCAAACCGATTGGACGAAGAAGGCACAGCACAAGGAAAGGTGGAGGAATATGGGGGAAGCCTTTGTCCAGCAGTGGGACAATAGAGGCTAACGGAAAAAAAAACTGTGTTGTTGGTTCTGCAATGTAATGTAGATACCTAGTACTGGTACGTAGAAGGAGAACTAAGGTAACCGACATAGCCCGACGAATTGCCAAACTTAGGTACTTAGCTGTGGGCAGGGCACATTGCTCGCAGAACAGATGGCCGGTGGGGCCGAAAGGTTCTGGAGTGGCGACCGCGTACCGGAAGATGTAGCGTTGGAATGCCTTCCTCAAGGTGGACCGATGACCTTGTGAATGCCGCAGGAACCCGTTGGATACGGGAAGCATAGAACCAGTTGAAGTGTGAGTGCTTGGGGGAGGCCTATGTCCAGCTGTGGACGTCTGAAATGCTGATGACTAGAATGTATGTTAACCCTTTTTATTTATAAATGTTGCTTAAAGTTTTGTAATTATTAGTAACTGAACATCATCATTATCATCATCATTATGAACAACTTTTACTACGGGACCAACCCAGAAATCGTGAAAAAAAATCAGTTGATCCATAGATTTATTTTCGCATAACTCGACATAATGTATGGATCAACTGATTTTTTTTAGTACAATGACCCCTTTTAATTTAAGGATTAAAACGATCAAAATTTAACGGTGCATAGTGAATAATAAAATCATAACCAGTTCAAAAGAAATGTATCCACTTTGCCAATTGCTGGGCAAAGGCCTCCCCTTTTTCCTTCCAAACCTCCCTGTCTTGTGCGATCTCTGGCCACAAAAGAGAAGGAAGACTCGCCTTCGAGGTAGACCAAGGCGAAGGTGGTATGACGATCTAATATCATTTGCAGAGCCAAAAGAAAAAATGCATACTAAATAATTTACTACAAATGAATAGTCTTTCAACTAGATACACAATTTCCTTGAAAAACGAGCAGCAAAAACTATAGAGAGGAATAAAATACGACTTAATTAAGAATGAAGATTCTCTCTTAGAGAGAACCACACTTGGCACTATATTAATTATCTTGGCTGAATTAAAACGAATCAAGTTTCACAGAGTGAAGCCCTGCCAAAGGTTTTCTTGACGGAAGTGGGGCACGTCAGATTTAACATGGATATATGTTGCGAAGTGTAGTAGCAAAGTGAATAAATATCTACCGATCTTTGCATCGTATGCTAAAACGTGACCTACAATAGGGTATTTGCCTGGGTAAAAAAATGTTATTACATATATTTAGTCCGTCAGTTAGATTATCGAAAAATAATGGACACGTATTTTTTCTTTTGTCAATCAAACAAAAACTGACAAAAATAAAGCGCGTCAAAATTTGGGAGTGGGGGGTCGTGACGTCACTTGCTTGCAAAAGTTTCGCAAGCAAGTGACGTCACGCGTATAGCGGGCGGTATTTTCATCATTTCTTATATAATTGACAAAAGATAAAATACGGGTCTAATATTTTTTGATAATCTAACTGACGGACTAATTAGATTTTTTTAGGACAATGGCCTATTTTGCTTCTATTTTATTATATATTTCTTACTAGCTTCTGCTCAAGACTTCTCCCGAGTGTTTTGCCGATAAAAAGTAGCCTATGTTCTTTTCCAGGGTTCAAAGCATGCAAATTAGGTATGGGGATACCTAATTTCATCAAAAGCGGTCTAGCCGTTTCGGGGAAAGAACTAATTTGCCTAGTTTTACTTTATTATTTACTTATCACCTATAATGGCACCTCAATATCAATATTTAATCATTCATTATGTATTTTTTTACTAACTGAAAGTCAATACTAACATTATCGTTAAGCCTAGTATGAAAGTCATTACTTTACCAAAACAAATAAAACTTTTCCATATTTGGTTTTATGTTTGGATAGTTTACATAGACGACCGTTTGTTTGTGAACTAAAGCGGAAACGCGAACAATTTAATCCGAAAATAAAGCCGTTTTTCTATGGCTTTTGACTAACCTTTTACGTTTTGTTGAACACAGCGTGTTTGAAATGTGGAAGTGATGCGCGGATCAAGTTGATCAAAGGTGAAGAATGGGCGCCGAAAATACAAAAAAAGAAAACACGCTTTATAGAACATCTCTTTTTATACGAACTTGCGTCTATATAGAAGCAGTATTTTTTACTCAATTTGTGATTTCTTTTTCGACATCCGTGAACGATTCTTCAAAAATATTTTGATCTTATATTATATTTTTGGTATCCCTAAAAACGCTACTGATGCCGCGATTGACGAGGCCACCTACTGGGCTCAACTCATTTAGCAATTTACCATCGACTCGAAAAGAGGAAGGTATACCTATTTATATTTAGTATTTTTATTTATTTCGTTATAAAGAATGTAAGATTATACAAATCTTCATGCATACTTATTAATAAGAAACATTAATTGTTTGTTCATAAAAGATGCTTAAAGGGAAGTAGTGATTAGCGACTGTTTAACCAAACATTTTTGACTTTTAAATGTCACTTTACTTTAATCAACAAACAAACTCCTTTATGTCTATTTTACTGATTTTATTGTTAAACTAATTTTGATCTAGATATTTGTGCTTAGGTTTGCACTGCATATCTGCAGACTTAGATTGCATGACTGATGAACTGCTAACAACACTAACAGCTCGGACCTCTGACCGCAAGGGCGTTGACCTCTAATTAACTTGATCAATTTATGTCTTCCGGATCACCATTCACCATACATCGTCTCGTACAATTGCTGCATTGGAAATATCATTTCATATCCAGTCTATTATGTGTATCAACTTGTTTGAATAGTCAACTACTTAGTTGAAATTGAATAACTACTTTGCCTTTGCCTAAAACTCGATAGTAAATAGATTTTAAGTTTTAATTAGTACCTAAAGATGCTTTAAAGCATTGTATGACCTAAACGCGCACTGAAGTCACGCTTATCTGTAAAAATAAACTACTTAAGTTACAGAAAAGCATCACTTAAGTGCCTTTTAGGTCACACAGTGCTATAAAGCATCTTTACTAACAAAAACCTAAAATCTATTTATTAAGGTTTACGTCACACGAGCACATACAGGGTTATTTTTCAAAGACCAGCCAAATTTAAGGATGTGGTACAGACCATCAAACTGAACAACTTTCTCCGTGGGACCAACATCGTAATCGCGAATAAAAATTCAGCCGTCCCATACATTTAGATCGAGTAGATATTGAAGTTTTCTATGGGACAGTTGATCAAATATTCGCGATTACGCTATTTGTCCCATGGAGAAAGTTGTTAAAAATAACCCTGTATAATAATATATGAAACGTGTGACTTAAGTCTGACAACCAGTCTTACCAAGGGGTTTCGTATTACCCAGTAACTGGGTTGTGGAGGTCAGATAGGCCTTCGCTCCATGTAAAATAGTGGTACTCAGCTGCATCCATCCGGTTAGACTGGAAGCTGACCCCGACATTGTTGTGAAAAAGCTAGGCAGATGCAGATGATGACGTGTGACTTAAGTTTCTATTAATCCACGGCGTGAAATTAGACTAAACGCCGTGCAATAATGGACTACTTAAGTCACACGTATCGTAATGTACCTACTATGTTGATGTGTATTCGTAAATAGTCCGCCGCGCTCGGCTCTTTGCAGTGTATTGTGCGATGAAATGCACGGATTAATTAATTATGTCAATGTGTTGGAACGTGGAAGTTAGGCATCGTTTTAAAACCGGTCTATGTTGTTCTGAGTCGTTTCAAAGAATTTATTTATTTACATACTAACGAAGGTCTATCACGCGGCCGTCTCATTATATTTTTGTCAGTATTTTTGCAATATTACTCAACTCACACTATTTATGTACATATTCGTTACTATCTTTTATTTCTCACATCGTTATCTTATTTAAGTATGCATACACACGTCACGTTGCAGTGTAAAACTGATTTACATCCGTCACCTCACACATCAGGTTCAGTTGAAAACCAGCGTCAGGCACTATTGTCTGGCATTTTTGCTGAACGGGGCCTTTTTGGTGCAGCCGTGAGGCACACTTACCTGCTAACTTCTTACATCGGTCTTTATACTTTCTATTTGTTTTTTTATTAGTTGTTATCTGATGTATGTATCTGGTGTATTGTGTGTCCTTTAGTCTGTGCTAAATAAATATGTTTTCTTTCTTTCTTTCTATTCCTTGGAAAATGTTGGTTGGTCGTATATTTTTTTATATTATATAATATAAAAAAATATACGACCAATAATCGACCACGCGGTCCTAGTGCGGGTTGGTGGATATTACATATCTTCGAAAAATTTTGGTTCTAGGACACGCCGGTTTCCCTACGATGTTTTCCTGAAAAAGAGCTAACAAAATTAAAAATAGTCCATTACACAACATTTTTTTTTGGCATTTGAATTTCAAAAATTTGCGAACATCGAATTGTGTTCTTCCACCAGTCAGCCAGAAGATATCAATTCGTCATTTTCCGTGAAGCTCTAATGCCATTGCTTCGCGGAAGGAAATAGTTAAGCATTGAGTGTACCTACTTCGCATTAGTAGGAAAATCTATCTTATACTCGTATGACGTCACAGATCTAATCAGTTTGACATCTCTGCAGAAGCCATAGACAGATGGCCGAGTGACCTATCGGTCGCGCCGCCGCGCCGCCCGGATTATGTGAGTCATACGACCTCAACATATTAAGGAATCGTTCTCATATAAAAGTGTAATTTCCCATGTCTAGGAATAGTCCAGGTTATGACTGACTGCATAGCATGCTTTTTAGATGATTCTGCAGTAAGACCTGCATGTACGAAAGGTGGTCAAGCACGAATCTCAATTTAAAACTGTCAGGTTAAGTATACATCTAGCATAATCAGCCTATCATGTTCACACTGCTGGGTCACGGGCCTCCTCTCTTCGAGAGGGAATGTAATCTACTACGCGGGCCCAGTACGGGGTAATAGATGTCACATGTCTTCGTATTTTTGGCTCTAGGACATGCCGGTTTCCTCACGATGTTTTCCTTCACCGTTTTGAGAGCAGTGGTAATGAAATGATTTACACAAAGTAAAGCGACTACCTGGGATCAAACCCACGATATACAACTCGCATACGTTACCACTGGGCAACCACTAGTTTCAAAACCATCGTATCTTATCTATCTAAATAATAAAAACTAAAAGCTGGAAATGTCTGAATTCAGAATAGGGTGGTACGTCGAGGTTTATTCCGCTTTGAGCTTTGAAGTTTCATAAAGTTTCGCTTCCGGGAACACACTGCGACAACATGCAAAACTATTATTGGGTTTACGTAATCAAAAGACATCATATTTCCAAGAAACAGCTCAGTACAGCAGTAGAGCGAATACTTCAGTTTAGTTAATCAAGTATTCGCTCCAAACTATTGAATAAAGAGTAACACATGTCAAATGCTGATCAAATGTTTTACCGTTTGGTAATTTTCAACTTTTAGGATAAAAAAAGGGAAGGACATTCATTGGGCATCAAAAAATTATCAGTCAATGGAAAAAGTTCCAGCGTTACCACGTTGGATGGCAATGCTGATTCTTCAACCCAAAAATTAGCAAGCCCTCTAGCCAGGAGAAGAGTCGACTATTTGGTACATAATTTAGGATTTATCCAACCGTTTTCTTATAAAACTGTTTCGATAAAATCATTCAATCAAATGGAGTAAACATTTGCTTGCCTGTAAGTCCACAAAGCAGGTAGCCTTGAACTTTGACATATCGACATCAAAGGGACCGATTTTACGAACGTCGATTTCTGTAAGTTTTCCTCATAGGTCTTTAATGTTGACTTCGTTTAATTTAATTTATTTATAGGCAAGTTCGTCTATGCTAAAAGTCACTGTTATTTTGTGTTCTAGTTACCTACTTGATCACCGATTTGTTTGGTAAGCTTGGTAATATTTTACGCTTAATAATTTAACTAGTAGGTATTTCAGGCACATTGCTGGACAAGCAAAGCGGTAAGCCATTGGTCTCGGTTCTCATTTTTGGATCTTTGACGGTCATTATAGGTCGTCAGAAGCCCAAAAGTCTAACAAGAGGTATCGTATTGACCAGTAACTGGGTTGTGGAGGTCAGATAGAAAGCCGCTCCATGTAAAATACTGTTATTCAGAAGCATCCGGTTAGACTGTGAGGTGACCCCAACATAGTTGGGAAAAGGAAGATGATGTATATTGCTGAGCCCGACTGCGACCTATCCTGTAAGATATGTTACCAAAAGGTATTAATTTTTAAATATTTCCTTAGAATGCCAATACTGGCTTCAGTGTAATCCTGAAAAATAATAAGATTGCTAAAGATAAGATTTTCAAAATTTTGGGGATCACGTTCGTTATTATAAACACACAAATGTAATCTCCCATCTGCAACATACATACAAGTGAACTAAACAGTACATTTCCTCACTATCTTTAGATGGGTGTCCGCGCCCGATTGGACCTTTGCCCTCTCTTAATTGCGGCCCAAGTGGATAATAGTGTAATAAGACAGGAAGGAACTCGGACTTTGTTACAAGGGAGCGATCAGCTGTTTTTAAATGGACCTATTAATTACTCAGTCATTGGGGATTGTTGCACGTGGAGTGGTACTTGAGTAGGAGTCTTTTGTTTTTTGTTGTAAATGATGAGGCTGTGGAGATTTGTTCTGTCTTGGTTACCGTTTAAAATATTGGTAGCGCCCAGCTATGCCCTAACACGTCTTTCAAATTTTGCTCAAGCTGTTTAAAGCAATGAATGATTTTATTTCTGTTAGGTCTGATTTTTCCAACGCCAGATAATTTTATCGGAGAAATAATTTGAAATTTTTGACAGTTCTTCCATACAAAAACTGTCAGACGTCAATTTTATTCCACGAATAAAAAATATCTGTCGATTAAAAAAATCAGGGGCAATTCTCGTAATTTTAAGAACGTTCACAGTCTAATCGCAGTCTCAATCTGACAAAAATACCTTTAATTTCCCTACATTTTTGACAAGGTTTTGACATTTGTTTGTCGCTGAGATGAGACTGCGACTAGATTTTGAACGTTTTAAATTACGATAATTGGCCTTCAGCTCTACCCTAACACGTCATTCGAATTTTGTTCTAGCTGTTCAAAGCAGAGTTAAATGATGAATGATTTTATTTCTGTAAGTAGGTTTGTACAAACACTTTTAGACGTCAATCATATTTCTAAAACTAAATGAGGTTAGCTTTTCCTATTTAACTACTCTGAGAAGAAAGGCCGAAACAAACTCAGAAGTCATGGTCTCTTTTAAAGTCCCGACATAAATGTGACCATGACCATGTAGATAGGTGTCTGATATAGTGAAAGAACTACACAGATTGAGTGAACCTGTTCAATCCGTAGTTTTTGACAGAAAACTAGTAGGTACAGAGTTAATTGATTTGTTTCGAAATTTGAACAAGACTTCCTGTATCCAGCATGAACCGATCATATTCAGCGTTTAGTAATGTTTTTGCTGTATTTTATTAGTAATTTGTCGGTACTGAGAGTATTGCTATCCAGGGTCGTTCAATGTGAATCTAGAGACCTTTTATCTTTCTTTGTTTTTTTGTTCGTAAAAATCCTCGAGTGTGAGACTTACTAGCCAATTTGTAACAAAATCAGAAATATAAGAAAAAAATATCCGAAACGGATTCACAGTACCTAGTATTTTATGAAAATTCTAACATACAAAACAAAGTGACAAATCCTGGAATCTCGAGTTCAGTCAGAACAATGAAGAACTAGACACTAGACGGTAAGTGAATAGACGAGTGAACTTATAATCGGTCGCTCCTATACATAGCAAACTATACGAGTATAGCTATTGTAGGAGCTTAGCACAAACACAGTCATAAATAAAGATTATGATGGAAGAGATAGCGGAGAAATATAAAAAAAGAGGACTTGAAGTTTCGCGCCTTGCAGAAAAAAGATGGCGGATTTTAATTTGAAATTGAAAAAGGTGAATCTTTTGTGGTCGTGTCGTTTGAAATACGATTTAAGGTGCCTTAAATGAATGCTTGAAATTATTCGGTAAAATTAATTTTGAATGGTTAATATTATTATGACGGAACCAAATCAATCTGCTTAGGCTTTTGCCGATTATGTTGGGGTCCAGTCTAACCGTATGCAGTTGACTACCAGTATTTTACATGGAGCGACTGCCTTTTTAACCTCCACAATCCAGTTACTGGGTACCACGATATCCCTGATAACAGTGGTTGTCAGATTTTTGGACTTCTGACTACTCGTAACCACTGCCAGAGGTCTACGATTGACAGCGGGAACCAACGGCTTACCGTACTTTCCGAGGCACGGAGGAGTCTTGATATGTAATGGATGGCAACCCATCCATGAACCGACCGCGGCAAGTGTACCTACCTTCGATCGACCCCTGCGGCTATTATTATTTAGCCACGAGCCAGCGCATGACGGATGACGAATTCAAACGTTTGCAACTTAACTCTGGGATAGCAACACATCTGTGGAAGTATTGCAGATGTCCATAGCTGAAAACATACCATCAGATGGACCTTTTGCTCGGTTACATAATCGACCTTAATGTTGCCACAGGCCTCTATTTGAGAGGGAGTATTCTGTGATCCACCACGCGGGCGTAGAACTGGAGCACCAGTGCTGATTTGAAGATGTCATGTCTTTGAATGTTTAGTTTTAGGACATGCCGGTTTCCTCACAACGTGTTGACTCGTTTGCAATCGAAATATATGAATAATATTCAACAAAATTCTTAATTAGAAAAAACTAAATTCTTCGGTTATATTCCTAACTGAGTCATAATTAGTATTACTAACATAGTGAATCAGAACACAGTGACATTATCGTGCGGTCGGTTTTCCTTGCTCTATCAGCTGATCTACGTAGTAACTTACAGGCATGTTAGGTAACTCTTGCTTTTAGACAAAGACTCGTTTGCGGTCATAGGTAAAGTGGTTTCGCATATGTAACAACAATACGTCATTACCCTGGCATTAGAGCTCAATTTTGTTAGGCTTAAGATGGATTGACTTTAAAAAGGGAGCGGGGATAAACTGGACGGGGAAGTCAGAATACCCGGTGTTGTGGTGGCTCAAATCGGAAGACACCTATGCCCAAAACAGCACCCTAATTGCCAATCTGAATCATTCTGAAGGATATTGTTAATCTATTGCTTCATATGTTCGAAAAATGTGTATGCTCAACAACGTAAATAATGCAATGAATGTTGTTCATCATCATCTGCCTAGCCCTTTCCCAACTATGTTGGGGTCGGCTTCCAGTCTAACCGGATGCAGCTGAATACCAGTATTTTACATGGAGCGTCTGCCTATCTGACCTCCACAACCCAGGTACTGGGTAATACGATACCCCTTGGTAAGACTGGTTGTCAGACTTTCGGGCTTCTGACTACCCGTAACGACTGTCAAAGATCCACGAATGACGGCCGGGGCCAACGGCTTAACGGCTTCCGGGCACGGAGGGGTCTCGGTATGTAAAGATGGTCACCCATCCACAGACCAACCGCGGCAAGCGTAGCTATGAATGTTGTTGAACTGTCAAAATGAAACCGATTGATAGTGTGCTACACAATTACCCCGCTGGACTGTGATGGCTGAATAAATTGATTGATTGATTAATGAGAGCTCTGATAGCTTACACGTTCTACTTAGTTGCAGAGCCAGAAATAGGTGCCCAATATTTTTTGCCTCGAGACTATAAACTTATAGTAGATTGCTTTTAAAACTCCGTACGAACGACCGTAGTATAAAATCGCTTCCAAATTTTTGTAGAACCGTTCAAATTCCTTTCGACATAAAAGCCTGAAACTATTACACTACGAGACACTTCAATACTCTCTATACACTTAAACGGAGGTACTTCCGACGCAAGTCCGGCTTCCTACTAACTCGATTTGCACGCTGTTTCCTGCGGACATCAATTGGTATGGTTTCAGGTTTAGTCTGCTCGTGTCATCGCACACTTATGTAAGAGGATAAAAGTGGAGTCGATGAGTTCCATTTACAGATATTTTTCTTTGTAATAGTAATAACCGAAGTTACCAAGGGTCCATAAGAGGTCTTCAATTATTTCAATTAGGTAAACCTTGTGTAGTGTGGCTAAGTAATAACAGCCGCACGGGTCGGTCGATGTTTGCCGCGGTCGGTTCATGGATGGGTGGCCCTCTTTACATACCGAGACCCCTTCGCGCCTCGGAAAGCACGTTAAGCCGTTGGTCCCGGCTGTCATTCTTGAGTCTTTGACAGTCGTTACGGGTCGTCAGAAGCCCGACAGTCTGATAACCAGTCTTACCAAGGGGTATCATGTTACCCAGTAACTGGGTTGTAGAGGTCAGATAAGCAATCGCTTCATGTAAAATACTGGCATTCAACTACACCTGGCAAGTCTGGAAGCCGACCCTAACATTTTGGGAAAAGGCTAGGCAGATTATAAATAATAACTCAAACTCAAATCATTTATTTCAATTAAACCACTTACAGGCACTTTTGAATTGTCAAAATTAAATAGTCGGTCAGTTAGTCAGAAAGTTGAGGCTAGTTGCCCATTCCAAAAAGTAGATCTCTATGGGGAAGAACGGGCAAGAAACTCCACGGACACTCTTTTAAATCAAGATATTATTACTAAATCCTGGGTACATTATTCTTGTTGCTTCTATATGTGACCGAACCGAAGTTATGAAGCGTGTTGCTCGTTGCTCAAGTGTTTTAATTTAATACGTAAGGCGCCATCTCCACGGGTGAGAGAATTGTGGCGATAGTCACTCTGTGTCATCAAATTATCGCCAAGATGATATCGCCGTATGGATATTGAATCATTGAGTTTGTATTAAATTTGGCAGCACGGCGAGATTATCGCCGTGACTCTATTTTGCTGGAGACGATGCCTAATACTTGGAAGACCATCTTCTAAAAATGTTTTTGGGAAATATCACCTAGCTGTTAGTTTTATTTTGTTATTTTTTTCTACTTCTTCTTTGCAAGAAAACTGGGGGTTTGGTTTAAAAATAACAAAACTAAAATCAAATTAATCTAAGTTATCTCAACCTATTAATTATAATATACCTAGAAACCTAAAAATAAGAAAGTCGTGTATAAGGCAAGGAATAAAAAATTACAGGTATATGATACTGGATCTCCCACAATTCGATGCCCATATCCATTAAAAAAATTATAAATGTTACGCATACCTTTTATCAAAATCAAGTTTATCAATATCGAACTAAATGACAGCATAAAAGCTGTCAGTAGCTCCCGAAAGAAATTGGGATGACCTATTTTATTCATGCCAGAAGACTGATGCGTGACCGACATGCTTAAACCAATGAGATTCCCTGAGCTCACCTTCCACGAAAGCATTCGTTCTTTTCCCTAAACGAACGTAAAAACTGGAGTGTCGTCGACATCAAACGACAACGATAATAGATAAACCTAAAGATACACAAGGGCCTCTCTGTGGTGTAATTCTGAGTTCCCTTAGGGGAATTAGGACCTGTTGCAACCAGGCCAAATCCGGGCATCCCTTTCCCTCTGGGCATAGTTTTTTGGGCCTTTAAAATGTCCGGTATTTCGGCTGCAAAGAGGTTATATGTGTTCATGGCATTTAACTATTTACCACTGCTATTTTGTTATCAAAACCCTAATCTCATTTAGAATGGAATTTCCGCGTTATATAAATCATTTTAAATTCACTACAGAGGCGTTATTTTTCTTTTATTAGAGGTTGTGTCAGATACAATACATTTCGGGGAGGCATACAGTTATGACAGTTTGGACACAAATCATCCAAAATATAATGGGATAACGCTGTCCCGTCACACCTGTAAATAAAATATATCTTTTACATCGCCCTATGTTTAGAATATATGTTTTTTGTGCCAAACAAGTTTGCCTGTTATAAAATGTTACCTATCTAGTTTTTAGTTTTTTTAGGTGGGTACAATTGCTTGAAAATAACTATCATATATAGCTTATGTTAATTTGTTATTTTCTGTTAGCAAAAAAAGACAGAAATTTTTTAGAGTTTTTGTTTAGAGTAATTTCGAGGTGGCGCGGGGAAAGAGTTCCAGGAAGGATTTGGGGGAGGCCTTTGCCCAGCATTGGGACAATAGAGGCTAACAAAAAAAAGCAATTCTCCTTTCAGTTTAAAAATGTTACGAGCAAAACTGGATCTCTTCGTCGAATCTGAAATCTCAAAAAGACATGAAAGACTGACTTTTCACTCTTTCTTTCAGGCAATAGAAACTTTTAATTTCTTGTCGGAGCTCCGTATTAAAGTCGTAGCCAGGAGCTACGTACCTTTACGTAGCCAAGGTACTAGGGAACTGTAAGCTGCAGGAAATTGATCTTAAAATTGAGTTGAAAACAATCAAAGTTTCATGATAACGTTGGCGGATGCTTTTAACGCAAAATGTATGTAAGTTATAAGACTTATCTACGTATAGTTATAACTATACATTTCTTGGTACATACGTGTGTTATCTATCTATACTAATAATAAAGCTGAAGAATTTGTTTGTTTGAACGCGATAATCTCTGGAACTACCAGTCGGATTTGAAAAAATTTTTTTTTCTGTTTTTAGCCCAATTTTCGAGGAAGGCTGTTAATAAAATCACGCTGTGACTCTTAGTAGTTGGGCAAAAAGGAAAAAAGTTAGAGAGAATACTTAGCGAAAACGAAATAATAGCGCGGACGAAGTCGCGAGCAGAACCTAGTAGACTTAGAAGTTAGCTTTTGAGCTAACTTCTCGTCACGACGTAAAGTTCTGTTTAAGCTTGACAAAATCTTGTTCTAACATATTAACACTTATAAAACTATGTTACGTGATGTTTCTCTTTATTTCTTCGATACAGCCGCCAAACATCGCAACCCTCTGGTTGTCGCGGCCGCTTGTTACATCCCCTCCAAAATCAGTAAACTTCGCCGTCCAAGGCACGCTCTCGCTGACCTCGATGACCCCATAACCCTCCTCCAAGAGAGCAAGCCGAGGTTCGTACCTCGTAGGGGGTGCCCTTAGCGTGTAGCTTAGTTTTAATTAGTTTTAAGCCCTGGCTGGAGGCTTTAAATTTACTTAAGGCAACCACAGGGTAGCCCGATTAAGTAGTCACGACCTCTCTATGTCAAGTACGAGATGACAGTTATAAAAAAAAAGTTTCTCTTTGTATAGTGTCAAAGGACGTGGAGAGAATTTGGCCCAACATAGACCAAGAGTTTTTTTTTTTTTGTTGGCCTATAGCGGGAACAGAATTCCTGGAAGGATTTGGAGGGACTCCAAATCCTTCCAGGAACTCTGTTCAAAATAAAAATAAAAAATTAATAAAAATAATGTTTCAGACAGCAATAGTGTGTGCCTCACGGCTGCGCCTAAAAGGTTTATTTCAGCATTAATGCTAGATAGATGCAGTCTGACGCTGGTTTTCTAATGAGCCTTTAGGGAAAAGTGACGGGGAGTACACACAGTTTCAACATACCTAATACATACTTATAAATAAATAAATAAACTAGTAATTACGTACATATAATTACAAATACGAAAAAAAAAACAAAAACAAAACCACCAAGTCTCAGCAAAACCTGTTTTTCTCGATCAATCTAGATGAGATTGTTCCGTGCACGGTGCACTCAAAGCGCAACAGGCCGCCGAGCACGACGGACCGCATTATGTGTTATTTAGTCTGTGGGTTGTTTGAATAAATGCATGAATAGTCGTAATAATAATAAAAACTTCGATTTACTGTACCTACTTGTGACCTTTCTCATAATTATTTCATGAGATTTTTAAGCGTATTCTGTGTCCTACAAAAAGGGGAGCCTTTTTCCTTACTTAGTAGGTACTGACCAGCAAATTCCAAACAACGTAAGAAAATTTGAATTTCGCTGGCTACCTTGGAGCATCCACCTTAAATCTATAATTTTTTTTACGTTCCACAATGTAGACAAACCTAATTTGGTACCATGTTTATATTTTGAAATTGTTCTACGTACGATGTGATAATAAAACCGAATTATCTAATATGCTCAGATATTAAATTCCTGCTCTTTATACTGAGAAAGCAGAAAAATAGGTTAGTGTTATCATTTTCAGGATGGGAGGGAATGCAGAAAGTAACGACCGTTTCCGACATAGGGACAGCCGGCAACAAAAGTCGATTTCAAGTTTCTTTCCAACAATTTTTGAGCAAATTAAATAAATAAATTGTAACTGGTATATAATTTATAAAACGTGATATATGCTAAAAAGGTATCGAATAATTTTGGACATATTTTGATCACATGTAATATTTACAGTGTTAATCCACTTCTGTTGCAGACCGTCCTTACGATTAGCATGAATACAACCTGTATGAAATACATAAGAGTAGGACGTATAATGGATATAATATACTTATTTAAAAAGGGTGCATAAAGGCTCCCGTAGACAGGCGCGATGCGACTCTTCATGATAATTGTACTACCAGAATCGCATCTTCGGAAGCTTTAATATCCGAAATATTTTTATAATTTTTGCGCTCGACGCCGGTTGCTTATCAACCACGTTTATCTGATGTCGGGTCAGGGACATATAGTATGGAGTATATACCCTATTAGTTATTTTTAACACGACTGTAATATATCTCATCATCATCTGCCTGCCTCTTCCCAACTATGCTGGGGTTGGCTTCCCGTCTAACCGGATGCAGCTGAGTTCCAGTATTTTACGTGGAGCGACTGCCTATCTGACCTCCACAACCCAGTTACTGGGTAAAACCTATACCCCTTGGTAAGACTGGTAGTCAGACTTTCGGACCTCTGATGATCCGTAACGATTGTCGAAGATCCACGAATGACAGCCGGGACCAACGGCTTAACGTGCTCTCCGAGGCACGGAGGTTTCTTAGTATGTAAAGATGGTCACCCATCCACGGACCAACCATCACAGACTGTAATATATCTAATACTGATAAATAAATGTTATTGGAAGCCAAAAAGCTCTTGAACAAGACTGTAATTCAGGGAGGACATTGAAAAATGTAAGTCTAAAGACTGTGTCCAATAAATCTTTCAGTCTTTTTAGGGTCCCGTATGAAAAATGGAACCCCTACTTATGGGATCACTCGTGTGTCTGTCTGTCCGTCTGTCACAGCCAATTTTTTCTTTTCAAGTCTGAAGTTGGCAAGCCGGAAAGCTTACGTGACTTTATTCAAGAGGGTTCTCCCTGTAATCTACAATCGAAGGCAAGATGTACATCTACATAACTCAATCATTCTTACGAGTATGTATATCAAGTTCAAACTGGTTAGGTACTTAGCCCGTTGAATATATTCTTGTCACCCTTATCTTTTTAAAACCAACCACCCAGGAAGAACGGGCCTTGAAACCTCAAACCAGAAGGCCGATTCCCGTAATTAAAAACGTTCAAAATCTAGTCGCAATCTCATCTCAGCGACAATCAATGTCAAACACTTGTCAAAAATCCAAGCGAATTAGAGGTATTTTTCACCAATATTGAGACTGAGATCAGAGGGGCAATTCTCGTAATTTTAAGAACGTTCACAGTTTGATCTCAGTCTCATTCTGTCAAAAAATACTTCTAATTTCCCTACATTTTGACAAGTTTTTGATATTTGTTTGTCGCTGAGATGAAACTGCGACTAGATTTTGAACGTTTTGAATTACGAGAATTGGCCTTCTGACTGTGAACGTTCTTAAAATTACGAGAAATTTCCCTCTGATGCAACTTTTCATGTAACTATATATACAATTATGAACTAAACTATAAACGGGTCCATTTAAACCGTCTATTATCCTCGCACACAATATAAAGTTTAACATTATACGAATCTTAAGTTTTCAGCTGTAATTGCAAAGTTAAAACAGTTGTGTAATACTACGCGCTCTGCCACCAACTTTACGGAGGCTGTTAGGGTTTGCAACACCTGTCATAAAAAAAAGTGTTTTAAATTAATGTAATAATACTTGATCACCATGCTTGGTCACCATGTTTTGAATTAATGTAATAATACTTGATCACCATGCTTGGTCACCATGTTTTAAATTAATGTAATAATACTTGATCACAATGCTTGGTCACCATGTTTTCTTTCACATTAGTGTCTTCATCATCAGACTAGCCTTTTCCCAACTATGTTGGGGTCGGTTCCAGTCTAACCGGATGCAGCTGAATACCAGTGCAATGCAAGGATGTGTATGTGTGTGCAGTGTTTCATATTAGTGTGCAGTCTTTAATAAACTAATAGAGCCTTTCTTAAGATTTCTGACCACAGAACACAAGTTTTGATGTTTATTTCTTTGCACATTTTATCTGATGGTGATGTGTTGAATCCATGGTTACAGTTTGCTCGTCGATGTCCTTGCCACCCTGTATAGGTTGATATTTAACGCTTTGGCTAAAACGGAAGTGAACTATCTATCATTTTCTGGAAGAGAACGGCTCTAAAGAACGTTTATAACTTTTAAAGCCAGTCCAGATAAATAAAGATTTTAAGATATCGTTACTTAAGAAATGGCATCCCTAAGCCCAGTTAAGTGGCCCGCTTAACCAGACAACTTGTACTGTGAAGAAACTGTGGAACGATCAATCGTATCGATTTAAATTGTGTGACGTTGTTGACTCACGGTGACTTGACGAAGTTGTGACGAGAATTTATTAGGTTTAAACAGAGTAGAATTATCTCTACTCATCTGGCTTTAATCGACTGGAAGAACTAACTTAACTGGAACAAAAGCTATTTGTCCTGCTCAGCTATTCACAATCATTCGATACGCTTCCGTGCCGAATCGAACATCTATCAATGTTATCGAAGAAGTCCTCTAACCGCTGTTCACAAATCTGAGACCCGAAAATATTGACAGTTTAAACCAAATAGACGACCACTATTCGGCCGACGGGTATTTGCGGTCAGGGATTAAGCAAATCAGGTAACCGAAAATGTGTCATTTTCGACTTGGTAGCCTGTCGAATGGTATAGCTATGCTCGTGAAGTTGATAGGCGGTTTGGACTTAAGATGGGAATGTGGTAATGTGATACAAGCCTTTTCTTGAAATAATACCGTAAACTCCGACTGCAAAGTAGTGTTAGGAATCAGTTAGGAATAGTTATAGTATAGAGGTATGGGGAACAGGGTGTAAAGTTCACTCATACTCTATAGAAAAGGGAGAATCCTCCGACCAGACGGGTGTTGTGTCTGGCGGGGAATTGCCCAACGATTGATGTTGGGAAATTGTATCTATGCTAATTGCGCGGTAAACTCTGCTTGCGAGATGTAGGATTTGCGTGACGTCAGTATGACGCGTTGTTCGCATGTGGCGTTGTAGATACCGCTACATCACTCCCCTCCGGAGACCGGAGGTCGATAGTGGACTGAGTCTTGTATCTTGCGATGCTTGCCAGGCCAGCTGAGGTTCCAGTGAGTCGGAACCAGTTGCCGCATAGTTCACGGTGAGTCGGAACTGTCTGCGGAGTTGTCCCCAGTGAGTCGGGGTGGCGCTGCGTTAAATTCCAGTGCGTCGGATGTACAGCGCCGGGTTGAGGTTGAGGCTGGCTGCTGCGTCGACCAGCAGCCAGCCTCAACCCGGCGCAATAGTAAGTCATATATTTAATTTTATAAGCTTTAGAAATAATTGTAGAAGTATATTTTTAAGTATCATTTTAGAATATTTTTCTGCTCACGGTTTACAAAATAGTTAAATGTTTTACCTAATTAGTTATTTTATTGATTGTTGTTTTCATCCTGGCAACACGAGTTTTGAAGCGCGGACGCAACGGGCAAGAGAGTCGAGTCAGTCTTGCTGCGGAAGTCGAGTTTATAAGACGAAAATAAGTCACAGTTAACACGACTGCATAAATCCGAAATTGTGGTATAAGTGCTGTGTAAAAAGATAAGGTATGTACATTGTCTTAACAACAAGTAATTAATGTTAGCATTGTCTTAACAACAAGTAATTAATGTTAGCAACTAATGATATTAGTGTTGTGATTATTCTTTATTTACAACAAAAATAAATGACTGAGAATCAATTTGGAATTTTACTTTCAGTAGGAACTTGTGAATCCTAGTGACTCTTAAAGGCTACCACAGACAAGCGCGACATGACTGTAGTAGACCAATTTCTACGAAAACGTCATCAAGGAAATTCTACGAGAATCGTGTTGCACAGTTACATCGCACTTGTCTGCGGGAGTTTTAAATCATAATGTAGTACACATTTGTGTAGGTATATAAAATTACATACCTACTTTTCTTTCTTATATCTATGCATACTACCATCGATGTTTTGCTGACAGATTAATGACGGCCTGTCGCCGACACGCGTTGTCGATTGCAGTTGACCCTGTCGTCGACGCATGTCGCTCGTGTGTATGCACACTTATCGGACAATAGAAAACCAGAATGCCCACTTCTCCGTACGCCATGGAAAAAAGCTAAATACATAAAATTATTTTGTGCTCTATAAACCAACTAGCAGACGAGTCCTGGAGCGGAGACTGCGTATTGGCAAACGTGGTGTAAGACGTCACCCAGCTAGATGGGCCGATGACCTTAAAAAGTTGGCTGGGACAGACTAGACGTGGAAGGCGGAGGACAGAGTGTTTTGGCGTAGACTGGGAGAGGCCTATGTCCAGCTGTAGACTGAGAGTAAGTTGATTGAAATCTACAAGATCCAGGGGCCTAAAAAGGCCACTTTAAGCAATACCTCTAAAATCTAGTCATTTCCTGAATTCCCAGCATTAGCAATTCCTCTAACTTTCGTAACATTTCATTTCATATTTGGTGTGAACATTGCCGCATGAAAAAACATAAAATCGATATTAAAAGATAGAAATATGGTGTCACGGAGTTTTTTGTAGAACTATGTAAGGCGGACCAGATTGCCATACATTGTTTTTAGTTATATACAACTGTTGAGGCAGCGCATGCAAATAATTCTGTTTCAAGAGGTAATTCTTTCCGACTTGCTAGGCAAACGTTGTGATAGCTCAGCTAAAATGCATGATGTAAGTATAATTTATAGCCTATAGCACTCATGAGTAATGTAGCTTTCTACCAGTGAAAACATTTTTAGAATTGGATCATTAACTCCGGAGATTACCCCCTACATACATACAAACAAACAAATTTTAACTCTTTATAATATTAGTATAGATATATGTGCGTTTTGTTTGTGTGGAATGAACTATTTTTCTATTTTTATTGTTTCTAAAATATGAATGAACCGGTAAATATTTCAAAATCGGTCAAAATGGTATCACAGGATTAAAATAAGCTGTTCAACAAAATATTTCAAATTCCCAGCTTGCATATCATAATTACTATATTAAAACAAATTCTCTCGGCTCGTAATTATTTGACCTACTTTGCTTTTATCACTCGTCGGTAACAAACTACAAAAAAAAAATTATAAATTCCACGCTTTTCGAGAATATCTTAATGATGTCGACTGCGCCAACCTGCAGGAAATCACTGTTCAAGTTATGTTTAATTAAAACTTTACTCGTTTTCATATTTTATATTACACAAGTAGGTAATACAGCAGTGATAAGGTGTTAAAGTAACGACTTACGTGCGAGGTCGTGGGTTCGAACCCAAGCACTACTTTGTGTAAATTATTTCAACACCACTGCTCTCAAAACAGTGAAGGAAAACATCATGCGGAAACCGGCATGTTTTAGAACCAAAAAGTCGAAAACATGTGACATCCACCAACCCGCACTGGACCCGCGTGGTGGATTACGGCCCACTCCCTCTCACAGAGAGGAGGCCTGTGTCCCAGCAGTGGGAAAATTATAGGCTGATTATAATAGTAATACAGGGTGTATCGTAAAGTGATGCTGATCGTTCACATTAATATGAACGGGGCTATTTCCTATGTCAATGACATAGAAATCATAGCTAAAACTGACCGAAACGAATGCTAAAATTATTTAAGACTAGCTTCCGCCAGTGGCTTCGCCCGCGTCTTATGTCGATAAAAGCCTATATCCTTTTCCAAGGTTTGAAGTATCCCCATACCACATTTCATCAAAATCGGTACAGCCGTTTCGGAGATTAGCAGGGACGACAGACAGACAGCCAGATAAAATTTTGTAACATAATGTACATACTCACAGTTATCTTCATTCATTCCTCCAGGTCAGAACAAACATTCTGTTACCGTTAGGCGCTGATCTGATTATTTATTACGACACGTTTCATCCACAATCAGTACACAGACACAGCTCCATCTTTAAGATGACACTACGATGATTTAGTGACATCCAAGGGTTGGTAATTACGCCCACATTGATGGATATCATTTTTCCTATAATCACTATACTTCTAATACAAAATAACTATAGATTTTATCGTATTTTATTAATAATATATTTTATTATGACAGCTTTGACAACGACGTTTATTACGTCGCCATGGCAACATTTCTTTCAAATTCTTACCTGCCTGTATCTTTTTAGCTTATTAGACATGAAAACTTATTATATTTAATTACTGGCCATCTTCGTAACTCAAATTCATATTTTCTACATGATGTTATTCTACGAGCTGACATTATAGATCCATGCAATCCAAGGATCAGTTCGGGTTTTGCCTCTAAAGCGAATACAACTAAGAGCCTGATAGTCCAGGGCTACCTATTTATTACCCAGCGTACCTCTCCGCTCCGGTACCTGTCGGACCCTACCTACGCCTCCGTCCTCCGTCCTCCGTGAAGGGCTCCTGTTACTATTGGGCCGCGCCTCATCCGAGGGCCGCCTCACCTGGCGGGCTGACAGCGTCTCTGTCGTGCCTCTGTCTCTTGCTGCCGAGCTGCGCCCTGCCTTGCTGCGTGGACCCTCCAACGGGTGTCCTCCGCCTGCACTTCATCTATACCTGTACCTGCGCCGGCTCCTGCTGCCGTGCTGCAGCTTGCCCTGCTGCGTGGGCCCTCCTACGAGTGTCCTCCGTGCCGCACACGCACCAGCGACCTGCCCTCATTTGTACCTGTATCTGCCGCCAGCACCTGCCTCGTGTCTACCTCCCTCATCTGGATCTCCACTTCAGCCTCCTCAGCCCACCTATCACGCATCGTCATCCACACACCCCACCTCCACAAACTACACACCTCTCTGTCCATCTCCATCTTAAAATTATAAATATACCTTTAATTGTTTCCTACCTCCCTTTCTTTAATTTCATTTTTCCCTTTGGTTTTTATAAGTTTAGTTACTTGTCGCTACACGACATTTTGGCGCCCAACGTAAATTAGTTCTTTCTCTCTCTCTCTTTCCCTAATTCTTTTAATTCTCTTAGTTCTCTTTCTTTCATTTTTAAGTTTCGTCCTTCTTTGTCTTCTTATATAATTTTCATACATCCATTCCTTTCACACTTTCCTAAATTCTAAAACAACACTTCTTCTAGTGTCATTTAAACTCTGGCTAAATTTTTTTTCATCCAAACATCACTTGAGCACACTGTACCTGAATATTTCATAAACATCTATACTCTTTACATATAACCTTATTCTTTTTCTACAGGAAAAGTAAGGAATCTTTTTACGTAACTTTATTTATTACCTTTTAAATATTTTTACGTATCTTTATTTATTAACTTTTCAACTTATAAATATGTATATATTATTTACAAACATCACTCTCTACATTATCACCTTTATTCTATTCTGTACATAAATACTTATTTAACTCGTGCTCTTAAGCACAACTACAACTATTTGGTAAATCCAAACGGTTTTAAAAGATGATGGCCTACTCCATCCATCTTTTACTCTTCTATAACTACGGGCCCTACAGCCATAGTTATAATGATCATGATGCTCTACTGCATTGATCACTGGATAAGCTTTATCAACTGGCTCTAAACCATTGGTAATCTAAGCTTTCCAATCTAAAGTTATCTAACTATTGTATATATTCATATATGTATATGTATTCTTAAGAGCGGTTGCAACTCTATAAATAAGCCCTTGCAGAAGCGGTTGGTTACTCACTAAATAAGCCTAAACTAAATGTACAAATGTATCTATCTACTACTACTTAACTCTATCGCTCTTATATGAGCTTAATTTCCTATACTTAATGTGTATAAAGTAATACCTTTTCTTTTTTTTCCATGTCTGGAGCGGCCGACAACTCCTTAAATAAGCCTTAACGTCGTTTATAAAACACCCTTCTAGAGTGGCAGTCATTGAATGTGAACTCCACCCTTACCGGAATGCAGGAGATTGCTTAAAAGAGAGAGTATGATTGGGTGAATGGAGAGTTATGAATCTGCGAAGTTGTGTTTTACAGTTTCCTTCGGAAAGCTTCATCAAAATTTTCTCTGAGTCGAAAATTTTCTAGGGTCGGGGGGAAAATGTAACATAATGTACATACTCACAGTTATCTTCATTCATTCCTCCAGGTCAGAACAAGCATTCTGTTACCATTAGGCGCTGATCTGATTATTTATTACGACACGTTTCATCCACAATCAGTACACAGACACAGCTCCATCTTTAAGATGACACTACGATGATTTAGTGACATCCAAGGGTTGGTAATTACGCCCACATTGATGGATATCATTTTTCCTATAATCACTATACTTCTAATACAAAATAACTATAGATTTTATCGTATTTTATTAATAATATATTTTATTATGACAGCTTTGACAACGACGTTTATTACGTCGCCATGGCAACCTTTCTTTCAAATTCTTACCTGCCTGTATCTTTTTAGCTAATTAGACATGAAAACTTATTATATTTAATTACTGGCCATCTTCGTAACTCAAATTCATATTTTCTACATGATGTTATTCTACGAGCTGACATTATAGATCCACGCAATCCAAGGATCAGTTCGGGTTTCGCCTCTAAAGCGAATACAACTAAGAGCCTGATACTCCAGGGCTACCTATTTATTACCCAGCGTACCTCTCCGCTCCGGTACCTGTCGGACCCTACCTACGCCTCCGTCCTCCGTCCTCCGTGAAGGGCTCCTGTTACTATTGGGCCGCGCCTCATCCGAGGGCCGCCTCACCTGGCGGGCTGACAGCGTCTCTGTCGTGCCTCTGTCTCTTGCTGCCGAGCTGCGCCCTGCCTTGCTGCGTGGACCCTCCAACGGGTGTCCTCCGCCTGCACTTCATCTATACCTGTACCTGCGCCGGCTCCTGCTGCCGTGCTGCAGCTTGCCCTGCTGCGTGGGCCCTCCTACGAGTGTCCTCCGTGCCGCACACGCACCAGCGACCTGCCCTCATTTGTACCTATATCTGCCGCCAGCACCTGCCTCGTGTCTACCTCCCTCATCTGGATCTCCACTTCAGCCTCCTCAGCCCACCTATCACGCATCGTCATCCACACACCCCACCTCCACAAACTACACACCTCTCTGTCCATCTCCATCTTAAAATTATAAATATACATTTAATTGTTTCCTACCTCCCTTTCTTTAATTTCATTTTTCCCTTTGGTTTTTATAAGTTTAGTTACTTGTCGCTACACGACATTTTTTAAAAATTGTAAGGTATATATAATTATTTTCTTACGCGTTTAGTAAAAAGCTGTTATTTTGACATAACAAAGAGACACATAAATTTTATTTATTTGTATGTACAGACAGTTTCTTAAAAAACAAACAATCGACTGTATAAAAACGAAGAACTGCAGTGTTATTCCGCAAAAAGCCACATTCAAGCTTACCTCTGTATCCGCAGTGAAAAT
Organism: Apamea epomidion; assembly: GCA_947507525.1. Taxonomy (NCBI): domain Eukaryota; kingdom Metazoa; phylum Arthropoda; class Insecta; order Lepidoptera; family Noctuidae; genus Apamea; species Apamea epomidion. Next base: position 4,802,683 of record OX382238.1, on the reverse strand, counting down.
AGAATTGTATCTGTTATTGACAACTGCGGAGAGAGAACTGAATTCAACAGCGTTTTGTAGGAAGCCTAGCTGAAAACTGTTTCGTATATCCTACTCAAGCTTTAAATTTATTTATTTATTGAATCTCCAACAGAGGCTACGCAATTACACGCATGTTTACAATAACTGGGACAAATAGGGGTACGATTCCAAATACAGGAATAAAATATTCTATTGTAAAGAAAGAAAGAAAAAGTATTTATTGCGACTCGTACAGGAAGATCACAAAGTAAAATAAACACAGTCAAAAATAAAGAACCAAATTATAAAATAAAAAAAGTAACAAAAAAAAAATGAAACAGAAAGTCCTATACGAGGCCAAAAATCTCCTAAGTTGTATTCTGCGGCTTCTATTATGGGTTGTATGTTTTTCTCTTCGATGGCAACCTAAATAGACTCTGCCGAAATTTAATTTGGCTACGTGTTTGGCGCCATCAGTAGCGTCCGACAATTCCTGTAACGTGCAGCTGACAGGACACGTAGGACATGATATTAAGTGTCCCATCATTTTTTGAACAGCACCGCATTTACACAGCGAGGTGGAGTCGTCTATGAATCTCGATCTGAATAGGTATTTCTTGCTTCGACCAACCAGCGGGGTAATTGCGTGAAACGTTCTCAGTAGCAATGGCTTTCATTTTGACAGTTCAACAACATTAATTGCATTATTTACGTTGTTGAGCAGACACATTGTTCTAACATAATATGATGCAATGGATTAGCAATATTCCTTCAAAATGATTTAGATTGACGTTGATAGCGTGTTATGCAATTAGGGTAGTGGGTCCGGAGTCTGAAGGCCAATTCTCGTAATCTAAAACGTTAAAAATCTAGTCGCAGTCTCATCTCGGCGACAAACAAATGTCAAACGCTTGTCAAAATGTAAGGAAATTAGAGGTACTTTTGACAGATTGAGACTGAGATCAGACTGTGAACGTTTTTAAAATTACGAGAATTGCTCCCCTGTTTAAAGACTTCCAGGCCACCCAAGGAAACTCGTGTTTTCTCTATGGCAAAGGTGCCAATGATTTTTTATTGCAAGCAATTGTATGCAAGTAGGGGATCATTTTTCATGTAATCAACAAAATTCACCCTACATTTTTCAATACATACGCAGCTAACAATACAAAATTCAAACGAAGATGAATTGTTCCCCAAACAAGGGGTGTCAACGAACCGTTAAAAATAAAAGAGAATGTCCCCGTGAAATTGATAAACAAATTGGCAGCTTACTGAGTTTAATTTGTGTTAGCACCGAGGTCCAAATTCCGGTAACCCAATTCGGACTGGTAGTGTTGTATGTACGTAGATAGCGGATATAATATCTGCAATGGTATTTTTTTATTACGCAACTTATTTTGTATCTACATACATAGAGAGAGGAGGCCTGTGTCCCAGCAGTGGGAACATTACAGGCTGATTATGTTGATGTTATACATAGGACCATTTTGAACTCCTTTAGCGTAAGAAAAGTTAGGAGGCGTCTATGGTATTTGTTTGATTGATGTTATTAATGGCTGTGTTGAATGCAGAAAAAAAAATAGGTGTTTACCCAGGCATTTGGATATGATTAAGATGGAAAACACCACTAAGACAATTCATTAGATCAATTTGACTTCCTAAAAATACTTTTATATTGTAATGCAAGTCCCTTTAACAATATAATACAAAAGTTAAAAACACCGGCAACCTATTTCGAAAGCCTTAAGGAGAAAAGTCAATTCAATTTTGATTTAGTACGGTCCGGATATTTTCGAATATTGAATTCTTTTATTCGAGTTTTTCGGGTACATATAACAAATTGTGACATCCTTAATTGAAAGTGTACCTTTACCAGGCGAATCTGCAAACGTATTTCAACAAGAACCGTGTGTTGTGTGGTTTGCGTTACAGTATTTACAGCATGTGGTTTTGTTACACGTGACTAAGGGTGTGTGCGCTCATTGTTAGGGGTGAAGTACGTTTGTGAATTCTGCATTAACTGGATGAAGTATGGATGGATTTATCTAGAGTACAGCTTAATTAATTGCTACATTTAGAGCTATTTTTATTTTAAATACATCATTGTTTGGAGACGAGACGAGAAATCGGTAGAAAGCTTAATTTTCATTCACAATCTCAGTGAAGGACCTACCTAACGAATCCTCATGCAATTTTTCCTTTTTCCGCTTATTCAGATGAACAATTTATTTTGCTTTCTATAAATATAAATAATTTGTCTCTCAAAGTTACCTTAGCTAAGTTTTAATAAAAATAAAAATCATAAGGTTTCGTAAAATTTACACCCTTTACCACCACACAACCACTCGAGTATCCCAAATTACCTTTATCCAAAGCCAAGGCAATACACCCTTTGCATCGTCACCCAAAACAACAAACATCAAGAATTACTGACGCCATCACCAGCCAAAACTGACACTCATAAGGCTGGCTTCACCCCAGCTATGTACTCTGTCCGTACTCTCCCCGGTCGGGGTGGCGAGAGGGCGCGGGGGGTTTGCCCGGCTCCAGGGCCGTAGCTTACATAACGCCGAGAAAAGCGGATGTACAACCCCTGGCTGGAACGCTGTCTCGCTCGCTCTTTGTTGAGCCGTGTGCAGAAAGGAGGGAGTTTTCTCGCGACTAGTTTAGATGAGGATATCGTGAAATTGCGATGTATCTTTTGAATACCAGTTAGGTAACTGAGTACTAATTGTTTCGCAGTTACTGTACTCTAAAATACATAAACCTTTAAATTAAAAACCTAAAGGAAAAAATCTAATAAAATAATGAAAAAAATAACTACTAACTATTGTGCGTGTAGTGATGAAGAGTTGGTATTGTGGTAGTTTTTGGGATGAAATAAGGCATTGTTTATTTCAGAACATCATAATAATTATGCTTGAAGTTTAACAGTAGAAATATAGAAGAGTTGTTAAACGTGTACACGTGTATAGTAACACGGTACATAATATTGCAACTATGAAGTTAACTGTTTAAAACTTAATAATATTATGTCCCAGATTGCCATAAATGGATGACATTGTTCCCAATGGAACTAAATCACACGTAATTACCAATTTGTTGTGTCGTAATTATCATTTTATCCTCGTATAAAGTAAACCATGTCGTATTATTTAAGTTTATTCATTTGGTACACCAACAGCAGTCCTTAAAATAATTAAAACGGAACAAAAATATAATAAAAATACTGGTATGTATGGCTATTATAGATATACACAGCATTCATCACAAAACTACATCGAAATTAACTAAAAAAACGTATGAAAATATAAAGTACTTAGTTTTAATTTGAAAATATAACATACGAAACAAGTGGATAAATTGAAAGCATGCCTACTATCAAAGCTCAGTAGAAAACTTGTTAAATAAAAGCAGATTCACTTTTTTGACCAGCAACTTGCCGGATCACCTTCCACGTTATTATGAATGACACAACATACTTTCACTTTCATCGTACGCGTGGCGATATTCGAATACCGATTAGCAGGTTGATACTGACTGCATTTAAATGTAGTACTTATTTATTTAGAAAACCTTTTTGTACCTGTTAGTACAACCTAAAAAGTAAAATAAAACTACCTATTACCTATATTTTATTTATTTAGAAAGAAAACAAAAAATAAATGCACAACAAAAGGAACTTCTTCAATCTATTCTATAAATTACTTATTGTAACGTAACATTTAATATAAAACAAAAGTAGTGACGTAAAAAATAATCGTTCATTAATAATAGCCAGGAAAACTGCTTGCGTTGTACACGCGGCCTTACTACGACCCGCACATGTGCCGATTGTGCTGACATTTACGTAGTGCGCTCCGTACCGCCGCGAAGACGCGCGTCCGTCTCGCGCATAAAAAAATAGCGTTCGAATTTCAAATAAATATTCGAATTGTGTATTTTTATCCGAAATAGAGAGGTGCCTATGTTTTTTATGATTAATAAGTGCTCAGTTTTAATTTTACGTACTTTTAAATTGGTTCGGTTATTGCGTATTTTGGATGTGAATTCGGTAGGGGAGCTTTTCCCTGGGAGAGCATTGCTATAGCAACGAATTGACGTCAAGTTCACGGGCGGCTGGTGCATTTTCGCTCGATAATGATTAGTTTTGGGGACTGCTGAGTTTCATTTAAGACCATCTTCCAATAAAGGTGAGATTTTATTATTTTACGAGTATTTTTAATTGGCAAAACCATTTGTTTTCGATTATTAATCAATTTGTGACTGATTTGATTAGATTTTCGAACTGTTATTACTAAATGTGTATTAAGAAAGGTAGTGGGAGAGTATATTTTAATGACAAATATGTTGAAACTTCTTTAATTAATAATTTGATGACCCAATATTACAGAAAAATATTATCTCGTATATTATCAAGAACCTCACATGATTTACTTTATGGTAATTCGTGTAAATAGGTATACGCTTTCATTTTCCTTATAGAAACAAGCCTTAAATATTACCACGTTTTATCCTCGTCTCAAGACGTGAACTAACTTAATCGGAATGACGCATAAATCAAGTTAGATGTAAGTATAATATATATACTAGCAATATATTCTAGAATTATACACAATAATACTATAAAAACTATAGACAGGTCAGTTTCCCATACACCATTAGCACAATGTCGTAATAACTTAACGCGAACTTACGTCCAGTCCTACTTAAGTTATCAATCAATTCTCGCCCTTATACCGATCACAATAGAGTAGATAATGTGTAACCTAAAAACCGGTTTTAGAAACGCAGCGATTTTTCTTGGCGAGGTCTCGTTGCGTAATGAATGAATGTTGACATTGTATGGTGCTTGTGTGATGGGAGTGGGGCACTATTGGTACTCACTGTTTATTCGGTTCATCGAGTAGGCTTCACGGTAAATGAACCGAAGTTTCCTACTACGGTACTGCGTTTTAAGTTAGCGTTAAGTTAAGATATACTAAGCACAGTATTTTTGATTGAGAAATGTGTTTAATAAATACTTTTTAGACTCAGTTAAAGCACTAAAGAGCTATGAAAGGATTTCGTCATTATTTATAGCGATATGGGCCTACTCTTAACCTCAATCTCGCCTTATGGTCGCCTGATTGATGAGGTCTACTATGGAACGTGCGAGCCCAGATGTATGTTCACTCTTGCTTTGATAAAAAAAGACAACAACGAGAACCCATAGTGTACCGGATAAAGCCAGAGTAGTTTCGAGTGACCCAATACACGTGCCACGGTATAGACCTGAATTCAAATGAGATGACAGAAACCCGTCATAAACGCAAGTCGATCAAAGCTGTACCTACATTAATTATATTTTTGAATAATTTTTGCCAGCTTGTAAATACGCAAATTAAAATCAATATGCCTAGCCTCTTTCCAATATGCTGAGGTTGGCTTCCAGTATAACCGGATGCAGCTGAATAGGTACCAGTATTTTACATGAAGCCACTGGCTATCTGACCTCCACAACCCAGTTACTGGGTAACACGAAACCTTTTGTGGGACTGGTGGTCAGGCTTCTGACTAACCCGTAACCACTGTCAAAGATCTACGAATGACAGCCGGGACCAACGGCTTAACGTGCTTTCTGAGGCACGGAGCGGTGTCGGTATGTAAAGCTGGTCACCCATCCACGGACCGACCGCGGCAAGCGTAGCTTTTCTGATCGATAACCCCCTGCGACTGTTATTACTTAGCGCCGAGCCCCCAAATTTGAGGATTTGCTTTGAAAATGGGTCGGATCTAATACCCATTTAAAATTGTGTATTGAAAATGTGTGAAATTTCTTTAAACCTGGCCTATTATGTTACACGTGCCACCTTTGTTAATTGAATTAGTGAGGGCACGAAGAAATTCTTAATCAAGGATGATTCATGACTTGATGGGGCTTTCGGTACATAATTCGTTTAACCGTTTCATGGTTCCTGTCTCATGTGTTAATTAGCAGAACTTTTACATATCGTGATAATTACATATGTATGTAGTTATGGCAATTAAAATCCATTGCTCGCTAAATTATAACAGCCACTCGGATCGATTGATCAGGTTAAGCTACGCTTGCCGCGGTTGGTCCGTGGATGGTGACCATCTTTACATACCATGACCTCTCCGTGCCTCGGAAAGCACGTTAAGCCGTTGGTCCCGGCTGTCATTCGTGGATCGTTGGCAGTCGTTGCGGGTCGTCAGAAGCCCGAAAGTCTGACAACCAGTCTTACCAAGGCGTATCGTATTACCCAGTAACTGGGTTCTGGCACCGCTCCATGTAAAATACTGGTACTCATCTGCATTTAGTTAGACTGGAAGCCGACCCCAACATACTTAGTTGGGAAAAGGCTAGGCAAATGATAATGATCATCGTTGTACAGATGCCAGAACATCAAGCTACTACAATCTGTCAAATTTCTTTAATAGATTTTCAACATTATTGCTAAATCATTAAGGTTCAAGGTTCATTGGGAAAATTTGACAGTTTCGGGTAGCTTGACCTGCGGGCGTCTGTACTAATCTTTATTAACTAATATCAATTATGAAGGAAAGGGATTCATCTCTCGGGAGTGCGAGGCGTTCGATATAACGTTACATAGGAAAAATATAAGAGAAGTAGGAATTAATGTATACTCAGTAGGTAGGTATGAAGGAAAATTGCTTTCCCTTTTCCTCAAAGGAACGAGTTTTCTTAAGCGAATCCAATTGCTTGCTGCAACTGTAAAATTTGACATAGGTGAATGAGGTCACACACATTTGACGGATCTCAAATGAACTGATTTTAAGATTCAGCTTTTATTATACCCTGTGTTGTTAACTGTTTTTTGACACCTGTCTTAGAACGTAAAGGCGCCAGCACATCAAGCTACTACAATCTGTCAAATTACTTTAATAGATTTTCAACTTTATCGCTGAAGTTTTAAGGTTCAAGGTTGATTGGGAAAATTTGACAGTTTCGGGTAGCTTCATGTGCTGGCGTCTGTACATATTCCAGATTAAAAGTCAACTTTAAAATGCGTAAAAATAAATATATGAACTGCCTTATCTTATTGAATTATCTTATTCATGGCTTCTTATGTACATACATTATAATACCGTACGTGTATCAATCAATGTATTGTGTTTTGCTGCCATCACTAGTGCCATAATATGTCAAAAAAGGTTAACCAATGGACAGGGTATGAGTATGTAAATATTGTAGCAGGTGCGTGGGTCCCTTCCACATTTCAGCCATCTGCCTTCAGAGCTTGCTCTGAAGATGCCTGTTCACTCTTGAGTGAACAGGCATCTTCTGGGCATGCTCGTTCCACCATAGACCTCATCCATAGCTTTGCATCAGGCCAGATCGAGGCCAAGAGCAGGTACAGTCAGCAATAAAAAAAAAATAAAGGTGGCGTTCCGTAGTGTCTGCCTACTCCTGGCCATGGGAAAACGGCGTGAGGTTATGTAGATATTATGTACCTATGTTTAAATAACGTGACTACTTACATCCGGGTTTGTATCAATACAATCTATGGGTTATTTTATTCATAGTTGTTGAAGCACATCAAGCTACCCGAAACTGACAAATTTTCCCAATCGACCTTAAACCTTAATGCTTTATTGATAAAGTTCAAAATTTAATAAAGAATTTTGACAGATTGTAATAGCTTCATGTGCTGGCGTCTGTACTTACAGATTCTATGTGTTTTTTTTTTTTTTTTGAGGATGGGAAATCATCAAATGACCGCTCCCGCTCTGGGTGGAGCGGAAGGGAGTGTCAGACTCTTACTGACTAAAACCCACCCGTATTCCTTCCTTAGCCCTTTATGTTCCAGGGCAGTGGTAACCCTTTCGGACGATCCCGCTAAGAATCTATGTGTTTGTTAGTATATTTACAAAGTCAGATGTAGGCATGGATATCATATTTAATTATCATCTTAGCCATGACACGCTCATAGTAACATAACGTTACGTAGTTAACTATTAAACAATTATTATAAGTACTAACTAACAATATAATTGCTTTAAAAGTTCTTGGTACGTATCCATAGGTTTCAACAACCTTTAGCTAGCAACTGGGAATTGGTGTTGAATTTAACAAATGAATTGTTATTTTCGTTCATCGATTTATTAACGCTAAAACCTAAAAAATTATAAATACCTAAGAATCGTTATTAATTTGTATATTAATGTATGTTACAACATACCTACCTTATCTACTAAATATTTGCATGCCATCATTATATGGCGGAACGTGTCTGCACTGAAATTTTATTATTATTTAACTAGCAGCGCCCCGCGGTTTCACTCGCATAAGTTTCAATCCCGTAGGATTATCGGGATAAAAAATATTCTGTGTTAATTCTAGTTATAAACTATCTGTGTGCCAAATTTCATCTAAATCCGTTCAGTAGTTTTGGCGTGAAAGACTAACAAACATCCATCCATCCATCCATACAAACGTTCGCGTTTATAATATAGTAGTAGTATAGTAGGAAGTAGGATTGGTGACCAACCTGTATATGCAGGTAAAGACCAAGATTATGTCAAGATTATGTTATCTGACCAAGATTATGTCTGGACTTTAAAAGAGACTGTGACCTCTGAGTTTGTCTCGGCCTTTCTTCTCAGACTAGTCAGATAGGAAACACCGACCTCATCTAGTTTTAAAATATGATTGACGTGTAAAAGTGTTTGTACAAACCTACTTACAAAAATAAAATTATTTATCATTTAAAGTAAGACCAACAGTATCACCAACTCTGTACAATTCTAATGGGCCAGTCACAAATAGGAACAGATGCCAGCAGGTCAACCTACCCGAAACTGTCAAATTTTCCCAATCAACCTTGAACCTTAATGCTTTAGCGATAAAGTTGAAAATCTATTAAAGAAATTTGACAGATTGTAGTAATTTGATGTGATACGAGTATACTTGTCTGTACAATGTATCGTTTGCATCACAATTTTACTTTTATTCCATGTTTGTGCCAGATTGTAACAACTAGGGCTTTGGCACTGATTGTCACACTGTTAACCCCGATACAATAAGGACAAATAGGTTAACTTCATGTATGACCCTTTTCCTTGACCTAAAATCTTCATACAATCCTATCCTACTACATAATAATATAAATGCGAAAGTTTGTATGGATGGATGGATGGATGTATGGATGGATGGATGGATGGATGGATGGATGGATGGATGGATGGATGGATGGATGGATGTTTGTTACTCTTTCACGCCAAAACTACTGAACGGATTTGGATGAAATTTGGCACACAGATAGTTTATAACTAGAATTAACACATAGGATACTTTTATCCCGATATTCCCACGGGATCAAAACTTATGCGGGTAAAACCGCGGGGTGCAGCTAGTGTTAAGTATTGTTAAGAATTTTATTGTCCTACAATTACTATAAAGTATGGTCATGCCGCTTGTGATACAGGTTTATCCTAGTACAGACATCTAACATTATTATGCCTTTGTAAGTTATTTCTAAGACTTTATGTTAATATTTTATCAATTTAATACTGAATAAAATATTTATTATTTAATATGACGTTACATACTATTGTTTGATTATTATTGAGGACTAGCTGCGCCCCGCGGTTTCGCCAGCATGTTTCGATCCCTTGGGAATATCGGGATAAAAAGTATCTTATATATTAATCCTGGTTATAGACTATCTGTGTGCCAAATTTCATTCAAATCCGTTCAGTAGTTTTTGCGTGAAAGGGTAACAAACATCCATCCATCTATACAAACTTTCGCATTTATAATATTAGTAGGATTTATTATCTTATGCCGCTGTACGTGTCCATATTTTATTAATCAATTATTCATAATGCAGGCATGATAAGTTGTTATTTTTGAATAGTAACGAGTTAATATTACGAATTTAAATGAAATAGTGCCGTCTATTAGAACATTACATTTATATTTAACTAGCTGACTAGTACGTCGCACCTCCATATTTTTTTTCTTGTAATTTGCTTCTATACAAAACTTGTCCTGACAATAACAAACACAAAAAAAGAACTATCCAATTTGGTGCAGTCAATTGCAAGTTATACGCATATATGTACATACATTTCGGTGATTAATTTTTATTTATTTAAATTACCATCAAAACTTCTGATTCTTTTGAATGCTATTCTACCTACGTTTGTTTCACATTTATCTAGTTCACCGTTCAAACTAGAACAGCTCATTGCAGGATAAAAAAAAAGGTAGGCCAGTCAGTCAGTAAGACGCTAGTGGCTTTCATTTTGACATTTCAACAACATTCATTGCGTTATTTACGTTATTGAGCTGATAAATTTTTCGGACATATAAAGCAGTGGATTAGCAATTAGCAATATCCTTTAAAATTATTCAGATTGAGATGTGTGTTATGCAATTAGAGTGCTGGTTATTCCTATTGATTGATAATGTGCTAGTATATGACGACAGTTCGTCACTGATGTGATGACGCATGTTATAAACACGTCACCGCTCATCGCTAACGAGCTTCGATCTCATTAAAACTAATAAATTAGCGTGTAGTGACAAGCGTTGTGGTTGTAATGATACTACGAGTAGGTACCTATTTTGATAGTTACTAGAGCAAAACCCTTGAAATAGCACAGGAATCCATGATAACATAGGTGCTATAATATATTAGTAACTGCTTTAAAAAGCGAGTTTTTCCAAAAACACATTATTTTTAAAATTTTGCAAATTTTTTTTAACCTTCCTTCCAACATTATTTATTATATTATTTTCTACTAGTTGCGCCCCGCGGTTTCACCCACATAAGTTTCGATCCCGTGGGAATATCGGGATAAAAAATATCCTATGTGTTAATCCTGGTTCTAAACTGTTCGTGTGGCAAACATCCAAATCCGTTTAGCAGTTTTTGCGTAAAAGAGTAACAATCCATCCATGCATCCATCCATCCATCCATCCATCCATCCATCCATCCATCCATCCATCCATCCATCCATCCATCCATCCATCCATCCATCCATATATATAAACTTTCACGTTTATAATATTAGTAGGATCTCTATGATTTGGTCAGGCAAAGTGGTTCACGAAAGAAAGGACCGCCATTTGTTAGGTAGAGATAGTTTCAAAATTGATATAACTTTCTCCTCTTTTTTCGTCGGTTAAAGAAAATGTTGGACTACCTAGTTATATATTTAAGAACGTATTAATGTGCGCCATGGAACACATAACTTGAAGATAAATCAAGAAATAAAGATATATTAAGAACTGATAACCTACTTGTTGATTCTTCCTAATAGAACCTTCTCTCTACTCCTGTACTTGAAAGAACAAATCATCTCTGAACAAACCTTTCTGAAGTTTGCAGGCTAAACAATTTATCGTCAGTATCTACCATAGAGTGCGTATAAATGAGCCCCATAAGTTTGAGGGCGAGTCTAACACCATGTATCGCACTCAGTTTCACCCTATCGCTTCCATGATCACATAGATAACGAAACACAACGAATGACACGCCAATCTGATAGAACAGTTACCTATCTGAATCGTTTTCCACAATTTTTCCGGAAAGAGGGGTGGACTTACATTAGGCCCTTTGCAACTATTAACAAAATTATGGCTGATGGTTGAATGACCTTAAATTTATGTGAAAAAAAAAACATAATTGTTTATTTGTAAAACATAAATTATTATGAGACATGATAATTAACTTTGGAAGTACTTAACACTATTTATAGTTTATAGTAGACTAAGAGGTAATTTTGATGAATGATGAATGAGAGTAAAAGTGGTTTTTTTTTGCCTGTTTAGGGCATGCAAATTAGTTTTAAATTAATAATATACCTACTTAGGTAAGTATTTACTGTAGTAAAATTTACAACAAAAATTTTAATCGGCTGATTAGTAATTTCGATCTCTTACCTTACTTACAATCCGGCCGTCGAGACAATGCGTTCCTGATACCTGTCAGTAGTAGCTAATAAACATCAAATTCTCAAAACACGTATTCGTTTGTATGAAACTAACAGAGGGACAATTCTGGTAAATTTATGTACGTTCACACTCTGATCTAAGTCTCAATCTTTTAAAAATACGTCAAATTTCCCTTCATTTTGAAATACATATGGCGGCCATATTGAATTTACCCAATGATTTGGCCAAATCGATTCTTCCATTTAATTTTGATGCCATTACTTGTGCTTCCGCCTTATTTCATTCCTGAATTGCGTGACGTTTCATTTATATTCCAAAAAGGTCCTATTTAAATATTGGCAGCTGTTTGATGTTTTTATTTGATCATTGTAGACCTACTTTTGCAAATACAGATTACAAATTGATCTACATTTTATCTCCATTTGTGTTTGGGTACTTTTTCCAGTTATTGTATTTGAATACGTCATACAGATAAAACGGCTTTGAAGGTCTTTGTGACATTTGATATACCAGAATTTTTTCCGGAATTTTGTTTTTTTTTTTCGAAATGGCGGTCACGCATGGCACCTATACACCGTGTTCTTCACGATATTCATAAACTTTGGGAAACGCTTCTATAGCTTTTACAGATCAAATCTTACACAGGAAGTAGTACTTAAAAAGGCACAAAAAACAAAAAAAATAATTACAAAAATATTTGTAATTTCATTTAATTAAATTTAATTTAATTGAACTGTGTAGTAAGAAAGGGCCTTAATTTGGCCTATGTTGCCGGTTAGTGCAATTAAAATGATAAATCTATCAAATGTTTCGGATAAAGAGGCATGCATATCGTAAAGGTATTTTGGTTGTATGAAAGTTAACAAAAAATAAGAATTCAATAATGTGTCCATAATGAAAAATGCTTATTTTCATGGTCTGAACATCTGGTCGAAGTTTATGTATGACATCCGGAACACGGTGTATAAATCGATAGCTGACATCAATCCAAACAGAAAACATAATAACACCAAACCCCGTTAAGTGTCACGTTTCGGAGATATAAAAATCTTCTTAAACCCCTTTCTCTCTTAAACCAATATTAAGTATTAGGTAAGTTCCTATTCTTAAATCATAACGTAATTTTCTTCTTCTAGACTCCGACACAACAATTCTTTTTCCCACTCATCCATATTTAGAGTCAGTGTTCCAATTCTGCCAGTTCCAGCGTTATGTAATCCATTTAGATGCAATAGATTATATTTTTAACTTATATCAAGCTGTTTTCTCACGACAATGCCACTTACATAAGCCCGGGCGTGCTAATTAACCGTACTCTTATAATCCCGGTGTTTCGTGCCTGGTTGGTGGCAAGTAGCAATAGGCTCGCAAAATAGGCTACTTTACTAAACAAATATAATTAGTCCGTCAGTTACATTATCAAAAAATATTGAACCCGTATTTTTTCTTTTGTCAATTATATAAAAAATGATGAAGATATCGCCCGTTAAAGTTCCGCGTAACGTCACTTGCATGCGACACTTTTGCAAGCACGTGACGTCACGACCCCCCACTCCCAAATTTTGACGCGCTTTATCTTTGAAATTTTTTGTTTGATTGACAAAAGAAAAAATACGTGTCCATTATTTTTCGATAATCTAGCTGACGGACTAAATATAATTCTTATTTTTTTACCCAGGAAACTACCCTATTACATGGGACTTAAATATTATATAGCTAGTGAAATGCGGCTGTACGGTGCAGCTCTGCCGAACTCTTCGGGGCATACAGGCATGATGGTGTGCTATGTGTAATATTATATACTTATTATGACAATATGGATTCGTTATGAGAATTCTTTTTAAGCAAAAGGAAGTCTGTAAGTATTGGAAGCGTGTAGAACCTGGATGGGGCTAGCACAGGAGCGTGGGTATTGGCACAAGAGAAGAGAGGCCTATGCTCAGAATTGATTCAAGTCGGGCTGTGTATGATGATGGTGAAGCAGTGGAAGCCATGTGCAAGCTCATTCGATTGTGGTTTTTTCAGACACGGGATGCCCATATTCAGCAATGGGCTGTAGATAATACCCCAAGTAGTAGGTAAATAAAATCTTAAAAAGTAATTGCCCATTACATTTGCAAAAGTCGTTAGAGAAAACACGTTACTGTATAGTCATCGCTTAGAATAGGATGTTATTAGAAAAACAAATGGCCAGTATTTCACCATAAAAACTGTTACTCTAACCAGTTTTTTCACAATTTTTGCGAGGCTTGGAAAAGGGTACTTAACGATGACGCATATTATAATCTATATTCTTATCCACATTTGTTTATCTAAACACAACACCAAATATTTCCATGAAAAGTCCATTGCTGGACCTGCGTATTTTGAAAGTAATTGCGTATTTTGAAAGTTCAACCACGTTCATTGCGTTATTAACGTTGTTATGCAGACGATCTTTTCAAACGTATGAAGCAATGGATAAGGAATATCCTTCAAAATACTTGGATTGTGTGTCCTTTGTCTTTACTCGAGGGCCAAAGGACCACGTTTAACAAACCATAATGTCATCAGTACGTACTTTCAATTAACAGTACAAAAGCTATTAGCGAATGCAAATCTCACGTTTTGTGATACGAGCACAACAATTCTAACAATGACAACACCACAATAAAGCCAGCAGACCGTTTGGTAAAGCAAAAAAAATAATCTATTGTTATTTTTGCTCGGAATTTTTATCGTGTGCTCTGGACCTAAGAATGGGTCAATTATGTACCGTAGTAGGTTGTTGAGATTTCTATGCAGGTTGACTTGCCTTTTATTTTGATAGACTGGCGTTTGACCACTATCTCGCTTGCTCACTATCCATTGAGAGCGGTGGTGGCACTGTGGAAGCGGCCCCTACTTACATTTCGTAGATCGTATCTCGATCACATGCTTGCACTTTATTATGTGTTATTACGAGTAATTTCACTAACCACTGCTCTCAAAAATGGTGAAAGAAAACATCGTGTGGAAACCGACATGTCATAAAACGAAAAATTCAAAGACATGTGGCGTCTAACAACCCGCACTGGACACAGTTATTGGTCTTTGACTCACTCTTCTCTCTCCCTTTCTTCTTCTTCGGAACCTGTATCCTGCATTAGGAACAATATAGGCTGATTATTGCATTTAACCACTATGTCACTCGATGATGTGGTTGGCTTGACGATGGTGTAAGCTTGCCTTTCTTTGTTACTTCTAAAACCTATTCTCTTGAGACTGTTTGAGTTCCAGGATAACCTAGAAGTCTGGCTAAGAAGCTTTTTGAAAGCATCGACACGAGCAATGAATTCTGCCCACTTCTCAGGGTTACACCTTTCCCACCCCGGGGAAACCACGTACTGTGATGTTACCAACATACAAGTGTTAACTATATCCAAGTCTCCCCACTAAAGACCAGACAAAGTCTACAACAGCCTTAGTACACACAAAACAAGAGCAATCTCACACACACACAGTTAAATAAACCAAACTTAAATTTACTCGACGCGGAAACTACGTGCTGTGAGTTAAACTCAATTTGCGAGTAATTCGAGCATCGCGTACGGCGCCGAGTGTAATTGTTAGCAATCTTAATAAAACGCCTGAGTAGAGCAGGTGTTAAAAATTAACCGCGGCTGGCCTTTTTATTGGTGCAGCGGGCCGCGCGGACCATCTGCCGGCGCGTGCGGGTTGGGTGCACTGCTTTATACTAGAGATGATTCATGAGGCATAGACATTATTTTCTTTATTGCAGTTGAGTAAGTGTTCTGAGTTGTGGAGGTCAGATAGGCAGTCGCACCATGTGAATTCAACTGCATCTGGTTAGACTGGATGCCGACCACAACATAGTTGGGGAAAGGCTAGGGAGATGATGGGTTCAGTAAGTGTTCATACACACGTGCGGGATGCGTCAACGGCACAAACGAGACAAATGCAGCCGTCGACAACGTGCCGCTCGTGTATTTGAGCACGTAAATACACGAGCGAAACTTTATCAACGGCGGCTGTCGACGAGTGTCCAAGAGTGACGTCGACGCGTGTCGCATTTTGTTTTCATTTTTTTGCGACATGCACAATTTTAAAATCGTTGAATTTACGTCACATTAACTCCGCGCATTTGTGTTAGGTCCTCAGGTGAAGAGGACATAGCAAAATACATACTCAGTGAAAATATTTAAACCTTTAACGACGCTGAAAATAAAAACGGTGACTCGGTTCCTTCTATTCTTCAACCATGTTCTTTCTCTAAGAGAATAGAACTTTTCTTACCTGTACCGACAGTTATTAATTAGTGACAATATTGAGGTTATTAATGGACCTTGGTACTTGTTTCTCCCTGAAAAATCCTCTTAAGCCAACTACGATTGTTTTATAACATTATTGTCTCTTGAGGTCACATAAAATAACATTTGATTGGTCACCAAACAATCATTTACGAGCTCTACGCGAATCTTAATGTCAAGGGTCATATATCAATAGACGTTGAAATATCAAAAGTATATGATTTGGGACAATCAAAATGTAATAAAAGAGCTTATATACCCACGTCACATCGTAAAGGTCCCGTCTCTTACTCTTACGATGTGTTATTTCATCCTGTCACTGTCATACGAAGTGAAGAGGCGTAAGCGACAGCTCCTTACATACGGAAAGGAGCTGTCGCTTATGCCTTTTTGACTTTCACTTTATGAAGACGTCATGTAAGTAGGGAGAATTTGGTTTTGAATATTTTTCATATCTCCACATATTTCTAGCCTTTGTTACAATCATACTGAGTAGGTACTTTCCTGTAGTAGTCATGCATAAAACTCGTAACATTACCCTTTTCTCTGTTACCTTTGTAACCTATTCACGTGAGACTAGTTAAAGCCTAGGATAACCTAGAAGTTTAGTTATGAAGCTTTTTGAAAATTCCGACTCCGGCAAGTATTCGTCCTCCTTAATGGTACGCGTTTTCCATCCCTGGAGACCCCGTGGCCAGTTAGTACCATGATGTTGAAACTATTTATTTTTCTGTTTTTTTCTTGTGTTTCTATTTTATTTATAATTCACTATGTTATCTTTTTAATATTTTTTTTATTATTATTAACTTGAGGTAGACCACGTCGAAGGTGCAGGGCCAACATGGCCAGAGATCGCTCAAGGCAGGAAGGTTTGGAAGGAAAAAGGGGAGGCCTTTGCCCAGCAGTGGGGCACAATATAGGAACACAAGATAAACAAAAAAAATTACTCGTGTTAGACAGAGCACCTGCCATCTTATCTCTACACCACCCCTGGTGCCTAGACCTCATTGTATGCGAGAAGTTTAAATAAATGTCAAAATACAAATCGATGTAATATAAACAAAATAGCCCGTATAATATAATAATATATTTAATAGTAATATTAATAAAATTGTTGACCCCAATATCCTTTTAAAAATCATCGCAAAACAAGGTAAACTATTGACTGAAAAAATAAGTAAAATGTCAGTTCCCTGCCACCCGCTAGTGGATAGCTCCAATTAAAATGTCAGTTCCCTGCCACCCGCTAGTGGATAGCTCCAATTAAAATTTTCCCGGAAAATTTCAGTTCTTTAATTGTAATCCAGGATTGAAATCTAAATGGAAAAAGTTCACGTGAAAATCTCTAGCAGCGAGGTGGAAATGATTTAATAAATCTTCGTATTGAGTGGCAGAAATAAAATTATTCAGAATGTATCTATTTTTATCGAGGCTTTTTAAATTGGGGTCATGCGCTTGGTAAATTAACAATAACGTTTCTTTGGGAAAGTTGTTTAATATGATAAGTACAATCATGTGTTTAAGTACATAATATACATGCAGCTGAGTACCTGTATTTTACATAGAGCGACTACCTATCTGACCTTCACAACCCAGTACAGGGTAACACGATGCCCCTTGGAAAGGCTGGTTGTCTGACTTTTGGGGTTCTGACTACCCTTAACGACTGTTAAAGATCTACGAATGACAGCCGGGATCATCGGATTAACATGCTTTCCGAAGCATGGAGGTGTCATATGTAATGGATGGTCACCCATCCACGATCCGCCCGCGGCAAACGTAGCTTAAAACCTTCGATTGGTTCGTGCGGCTGTCATCATTTAGCCACGAGCCCCTTTAGAGTAAGAACACAAAGAAGAATAACGATAAAAAGTTAGATAAATACCAACAAATTCTTACCCGATATTATCACATATCTAACTAGCATCAACCCTCATAAGCTTTAACGTTACTATTCTCATAGATACGCGAAACATCCTTTACGGAAGGAAGGGATAAACCTACTTTAGGATATACCTGAATAATATCAATACGACAAGGACCACGTATCTTCCATCTATGCCGAAATGTGGAGAAAGGAATAGAATAGAATAGACATTTATTTTGCAAATACAGGTAATTCATAATAGGTGTTATAAAACATTAAACCTCAGCCATATTTAGGCGTTTATATTTTGATAATGGACATAAGTGTCATTATTTTTTAACGAAAGTCCCCTTGTCTTATGAAACCTATTTATAGATTCATCATCTTCATCATTGGCAGCCTTATAGAGGCATGAGGAACAGGTTGTAAAGTTCACTCATCCTCCATAGAAAAGGGAGGATCCTCCGACCAGACGGGTGTGTGTCTGGCGGGCAACTGCCCGAGGATTCACATCGGGTGCACGGTAAACTCCGCATGCGAGATTTAGGATTTTGCGTGACCTCAGTATGACGCGTTGTTCACATGTGGCGTTGTAGATACCGCTGCAGCCTAGTTCCACCCACTGCTTGCTGTAGAGGCCTCCTTCCTTTTGTGCCATTTTTTCCAGATCTGTGCCAGTCTCATCCAGGTCTTCCCCACGATCTTCTGTAGGTCGTTCACCCACCAGGCTATTAGTCTGCCAACGCTCCTTAAAAGATTATCACAGAATAATTAACATAAATTAAGAACTTGAAAGCGGGTGCTTTCAAACATTACATTTAGAATAACTTCGTTAAGTGGATAAAGTCTTCTTAATGTAGTCGAATTTTGAAATCTTTATCCTAATCAAAACATTATCCAGGACAATTAAAGACTAATTGAAACAAAAATATTCGAAGAGTTACAAATCACTATCTTGGATACACCTTGGTTCTAAACGGCATGACCACATTCTTGGATATCTCGTGCCGGCACGAAATATATATTCGGATTAGACCTACCAAGTCGAGAGGCGTCGTGGGACACCCAGTTGGAGCGAAGTTCCTTACGTTGTATAATAACAAACACAGTGAAATGAATTAACGTTTGAGAAAAAAAAAAGTATCTTTAAGGCCGCCTATTGTAGTATTCGATTTATTTTTTGTTATGTATTTTTGTGGAGTACAATAAATTATATATAAATAAATTATTTAAAAAAATTCGTGAAGGTCAAAATGTTACACTACATTCGCCAAGTGTACAGAGTATATACGTGCGATTAGGGTATCAGGCCAGAAATCAAGCTATTTCCCTACGAATAAAACCGTAATAGAACGCCGTTATAGTAAAACACGAATAATTCCCATATTTTTATTAGCTACACGTTATAACAGATGAATGGGATCACTCTGTTATAGAAAAATCAATATCCTGTTACAACTCGGAATATAAATGTTATTCTAAGGTTCCCCAGCAAAAATATACAGATGACAAACCATGTTCGATCTCTTGTTATGAATGTGTTAAAAGAAATTGAATAAAAACATCATGGGGTCGGCGTTTCTGCTTACTATCTACTAGCTGTATCCCGCCACTTTACGGCTCTCCCCCACAGGCGTGTTATTATCGGTCGATAATATCGGATGCGTTATTGAAAGAAAGAAAAACTATTTATTGCGACTCGTACAGGAAGATCACAAACTAAACTAAACACAGTCAAAAATAAAAAGCCAAATTATATTTAAAAAAAGTAATGTAAAGAAAAATCAAACTAAAACTCGGTATACAAAGGGCTCCTATCTCAGCATGATGCTGCGACATTTAAAAACATTTAAAAAAATAATTAATTAATTATTTATTTATTTATTGCAATATCTGTTTTCAGCTCATTTTATATTAGGAGCGCCACGAAGTTACACACTGCTGTGATAATGACGACGCAATAGAAGTAGGACGCTTGCGTTCCTCTGTCCTGCGATATTCCGATATGAGTTCTTAAAGCATTTTGTTAATACAAATTGCTAATGGTGATGTAAGATCGTTTGCGTCCATTAGGACGCAAACGATCTTACACACACCTCCGTTCATAACGTAGTAACGTGTATTACACGTTACGTTACGTTTCTTACGTGTATTATTTACTGTAGATTACAGCCCCACGTTAGAAATATTGGACGATAAAAACGCAGCTGTGTGGCAAGGAATCGGGACGCATTATCGCAATAACGCATCCGATATTATCGACCGATACAACTCGCCTGTGGGGGAGAGGCTTTATTCGGCATTCAACCAATTTACCCCGCGAATTCCATCTCTTCCATTTGACCCGCTGAGGAATAAATTTTCGAAAAGTCTGAAAACGGACCTTTACTCCCTCTAAGGAGTATATTTTCCCTCTTGTTTAAACCTGTGGTGTAGGCAGTTCTTTGGATGTATGTCTGTCAGTCAGTCACGGAATTGTTCTTATGTAGAATTATAGTAGATATAATAATAATATTATGTGGAATAAATAAAGATAAACCGCGCCCTGAAATTTATCTACCAAGCATGTTGGTAATACTACCTACTTGGGCCACATCGCACATAACATAATCAGCCAATAATGTTCTGTTCTATAGTGTGCTGGGAAACAGGCCTCCTCTCTATGAGAGGGAGTGAACCGTAATCCACCACGTCGGCGTTGGTAGATGTCACACGTAAATTAAATGCTCCCAGTCACATACAAATTCTTCCGTCAAGAAAAATAACTTAACTACATTTTTATCGGCAATTTTTCGACAGCCACTTCCAAACTTCTTGAAGCTCTTCATAAATTAAGAACAAAGACTTGTCCGAACCATGAGAGCGGTCACGAAAGACAAGGAAAGACTTTGCCTCTCTTTTCCTCCTACTATATCGTTTTTACTAACTAAAATGAATCTTGGCTTACATCCCCCATTACATTATGTTAGAGATTGTTGCGGCTTACTCGTTGCGAAAAACTCATTCCACTTTTTCTTAAACTTCTCAATCTTTGTGAGAGAAAGTTTTTTAAAAGAAGTGAAATCTGTAAGTTGACAAAGTTTCTATAAGCGGAAAAGATTAAATCTGTAAAGTACGTCGTGAATTCCCTGTAAGGGGTTACGAAGTTACCCCTTCCTCACCTGACCTTATAAAAATGATTTGCAGCGTAAAAATCAAAAATTTTCTCTTCTTGAAATTTTGTATCGAGCCTAGATTTGAGTAGGACCGAATACAATGAGGCTTTTACTTACTACCTAGATTGTTCTTTGCATTTGAAATCTTGTTGGTTTTTATTTCAGATATCTCAACTGGAATGGGTCGAGGGGGAAGAAGGAGTAGAACTTAATTAAATATGGTTGAAACTTTATATTATAACGTTAACTTATATCTTGGGGTCACGTATGACTTACAATATTTTCTTTGGTCATATTTTCTATACCTTTTGTGAACACTAGAGCCTTTATTATAGAATAGAATACTCTTTATTATGCCATATAAATACCATATAAATTACAGACATAAATATAGAAATTTTACAAAGGGTGACACAATGAGCGGTCTTACCGCTAAGAGTGATCTTTTAAAGACAACCTTTGGACGGATTAAAAAGGGGAAGGAGAGACAAATTCTGTGGGTAGTCTGTGGTGTACCATTTTTAGTCCTGTGAGTTGATTCCCTAACGCAAAACATACAAAATTATCGCTAGGAGAGTTGCGAGTACCACAAGAATCAAAAGCCAAAGCGGTATAAAAACTGTATCAAAGCTTCTAACGACTAGAGTCTGATTAAAACATATCTATGCATCCACGATCACTTTCTCTGCTTCTACATACCAATATATCCATCTAAATACAGTTGACATACATAACACTCGTAGCTACTACTGACTCACGTAAACAGCGTAAAAAGAATACCTACTAACTAGTAGAAGTCTAGATAAAATGAACCTTATATCACGGTCATAAGGGTCACAATTGTAGCCACAGTTTCTACAAATACCAAAGACTGGTCGACCTTAGCGAGTCTTACGTAAGCCTACGTTCTAAGCAAACAGGTTCTATGCAGTCGAAATGAAGAAGTAACAAATATTTTGTTGTCTTTTTGAGGTAGGCTGCATGAGGTTTGTTTTGGTTTAAAAAAGTAGGTTGGCAACACTGTTGATTGGTGTTGCAATTGTCCAAAGACTATTTATAGTTAGTTAGTAGTATTTTTATTATAATAAAAATAAAAAACATTTTGCGATGCTATATTTTGATAACTTGTTTTCATGGTTGAAAAGTGTTTCTGAAGTTGGACATGTGACATTCGTATAATTTAACATAATTATTCTTTTTTGCGAGTTCCGTGACGTCATGGCAAAATAATTTAGCATATTATCTACTTGAATAATTATGTGAAGTAGTCTATTGGTTTATGTCCAAGTGAATGCTTCACTTACTGATAGTAGTACATTTTGGACCTTCGAGACCACCAAACAGTACCTTTAGAGCTTAATCTATTCAAAAGGACCAAAGGTTTACCTCTTTGTGTTATGGGCTGAAAGGCACCTTGCTCTGATATTGACTAAGTCATTAGTTTTGATAATTACTTTGTGTAAATTATTTCATCATCACTGCTCTCAAAAACAGTGAAAGAAAATATCGTGAGAAAACCGGCATGTCCTAGAACGAAAAATTCGAAGACATGTGACATTTACCGACCCGCACTGGGCCCGCCTGGTGGATTACGGCCCACCCTCTCTCGCTGAGAGGAGGCCTGTGTCCCAGCAGTGGGAACATTATAGGCTGATTATGATTTACAGGCATGATTGACGCGCAAACTGCGTAGAAATTCATAGTAAACTGCAATACCTACGCGGTCAAAATGTGCTGAACAGCGTTTCTTTTTAATGCGACGAAAAATTTCAACGGGGGTTCAGAATCATGTACCTACTGAATCCATGATTACAGGTTGAGTGTCGATGTCCCTGCCACCCTGTATTTAAGCCCCTACACTATTTTACCTAATATTATTGATAGTACAAGTCCCGGTAATATCCATGTAAGAAAAAGGGTTCAATTTCGTAAGGTTCTGGTCCCAACGGGATTGTCGACTCGCGACCCTTGCCGCTTGCAATCAACAATCTCTTAGATGTTTATTGTGTTACGGCGAAAACCTGTTTATGTGAAGGTTGATATTTTAGTGATGATACCTACTTTTATATCGTTTTTATTTTTAGTATAAAACAGATGCGCACAGCTAAGGAGCGGAATTGTCTGCCTGCGCATTCCCGAGTTCATACAACCCGAATCTCTTCAGGGCGAGAGTAAATAGGCTTCTTCTGGGCAAGCTCGTTCCACCGTAGATCTCATCCCTGCCTCTGGACTGGATTGAGGTCAAGAGTGAGCCCATTGTAAATAAAAAAAAAAGATTCCTATTCTTAGATGAAACGTGACGGTTTACATAATTATTATTTAGCAGTAGATATTCATTGATCGCGGGTTGTTCGAAAGAGTTACCGTGGCGGCCCCGGGCACAGGAATACGGCAACTGAAGGAACACGGGTGGGTTTTAGTCAGTAAAAGTCTGACATTCCCGCTCCGCCCAGAGCGGGAGAAGATATTTGATGAATTTCCACCCAAAAAAAAATAGATATTGATAATAGCTAGATAGCTGATAATTATACGTATAACAACATAACATTATGCCTTTAATAAATGAAGGGTAAGCCAAAAGTATTGTGGCGGCATCTACAATCCCACATGCGACCTACGCATCACACTGACGTCACGCAAAATCATGCATAAGAATATCAGAATACCAGCGCTACGGCATTTATTTTTTAAATGTGGCAGCATCGTGCTGGGATAGGAGCCTTCTAGCCTCGTATAGAACTTTCTGTTTCAATTTTCTTTATGTTATGTTATTTTTTTAAAATATAATTTGCTTTTTTATTTTTGACTATGTTTAGTTTAGTTTGTAATCTTCCTGTATGAGTCGCAATAAATACGTTTTCTTTCTTTCTTAGCATCGCTGCTCTATCCTCTAAAGCGTGTAGTAAGCATTTACTGCCTTGTTGGTCACTACTCCTTGACCACTAGGTCACAGAGTTCAATTCCAGAAACTAGGTATTAATAGGTCTTCTATTGATAAATATAATTCCAGGCGGCTATTACCGAGAATTTACGATTTTCGAGAAGGTAAGATTATTGATATCGACCTCCCGGTTGATGACAAAAGGCTTACCTCCTATAACACAAAATTACATGGCTACTCTCAAAGCGGTAAAGAAAAACATCGTGAGGATACCGGCATGTCCTGGAACTATAAATTCGAAGGCATGTGTCATCTATCAACCCGCACTGGGTCCGCTTGGTAGATTACAGCCCAAGACCCGAAAGGACGCCTATGCCCCTGCAGTGGGAATATATTGGCTGATTACGCTACATGACTTTTCCACTATCAAAACGCCCATCTAAACATAAGTTAATAAGTTATAGGTACGTTACCGACTAAAACAGAAGCTCTATCAGTAAGCTTTTAATCCTTCAGCGTCATTGAAACACAATGCACCAGTTTCCATTTAACTGTAACAAAGGTAGAAGCGTGTCCATTAAAAGCATTATTTTGATGTTCATTTACGATTAAAACGCTTGAAGTAACTTAGAGGGCATTCTGAATACCTACTCTATTCATTGACACCCATGTCGCGATGTCTTTTGAAGAAAGTCTACTGATTCAAATTTAGTTATTAATGGAAACCTTTCACATACATACGAGTAAGTTCGATGGGTAGTGAATATGCAGGTAGGTTAATGCTTGCTAGAAAGGATCTCGTTTCCTTGTATAGTGTAGCTATAGAAGTGTGGGGGGCTCGTGGCTAAATAATAACAGCCGAAGATCGACACACGGGTGGATCTTCAAGGTTGAGCAACGCTTGCCGAGGTCGGTACGTGGATGAGTGGCCATTAATTATAAACCGAGACCCCTTCGTGCTTCTGAAAGCACGTTAAGCTGGTCCGGGCTGTCATTGGTAGATCTTTGACAGTCGGTACGGGTAGTCAGAAGCCCGGAAGTTGAGAAGCAGTCATGCCAAGGAGTATCGTGTTACCGCGGGGGTTCTGGGTTGTGGAGGTCAGATGTGCAGTCGCATGTGAAATACTAGTATGTAGCTGCATCCGGTTAGAATGGAAGCCGACACTAACATAGTTGGGAAAAGGCTTGGCAGATAAACTTTGAAAGATAATTTCGATGCTTTTTCAATGACCTTTTCTTTCTTTACCCATTAGTTATGTATAATCTTGGCTTTAATCATGTAAACTAATCAAATCGATTACCAGAAAACGAAAAGCAGAAATACCGTTTTCCAACATCCGATCTTCAAATATTTTCGACGAAAACTTCGATCCTAAATTGGAACGAAACAATAAACGTGGAATTCATAAGGAGTGAAAAGGAAAAACGAACTTTAAAAAATAAACGAATACCGAAGAAAACTTGGAATTGTTCGCTCTTGAATAAATTCTCTGTTATGTGTGGAGTTGAAAGCCGTGAAAGCTTTTCGTTTAATTTATGTTTATTTCAAACTTTTATTATTGTTTTGTTTAAAGCTATTAATTTGGAGGGTTATGTGGTCGAAATGGTTAAAGTCTGGATGTGTTGAATTCTAGTCTATGTCGTTAGGCTTCTCTGGCCAAAAACTACAATCAACGAAATCGTTTGCGATTTTGCGAATGATATCTACGAAACATGAGTCTTACCAAGGGGTATCGTATTACCCAGTACCTAATTGGGTTGTGGAGGTCAGATAGGCAGTCGCTCCATGTAAAGTACTGGTATGCAGGCAGATGATGATGGTGACTGCTGTTCTGTGACGACCCATAGCATTAACTAGTAACAAACTTTTCCTGCATAAATTATCCGAGTCCATAAAAATAAGCACTGATATTGTAAAAATCCCTTATCATAAGCGTATAATTAAACCGTGGATCACCCCTGGTATCCTACGGGGTATACATAACCGCAATAAAATGCAAAAATGTCTCAAAAATAACCCGCACAATGAAGTTCTAAAAATCACCTGTATCCGTTATAGGAATTACTGCAATAATCTCATCAAGAAACTTAAACGAAAATATCAAAAAGAACTTCTAGCTAAAACAGTCAATATTAATAAACTACGTTAGAAAAATATAAAAACTATAACTTACTCTAGCAAATCTAAAAATGAAAATAGCGAACTGTTGAACTTAAAATCATCCCCGATCGACTCAGTTAACTTTATAAATGACTTTTTTGTAAACATTGGGGACCCGGTACCTAGGAATATACAATTAAACGCAAATCTCCCTAGTTCGACAGGTAAGTTGTGTAATCAGCCTAATTCTTTTGTACTCTATGAGTCGGACTTCAGTGAAGTTAATGGATTCTTAGCTGGTCTAAAAACTTCAAGCGCCCCGGGATGGGACAACTTAACGACTGGTTTTCTAAAGTATATAAGTAGGGAAGCCGTTCCCATTAAAACACATCTTGCTAATTTATGTTTTAGAACAGGCTTATTCCCTGCACCGCTTAAACAGCCCATTATTACACCTATACATAAGGGTGGACTCAGAGACGATGTCAATAATGTAGTTAAAAAACAATTTACTTACATTGAACTCCTCAAAAACCAACTTTATATGTTTTAGTATTAATAACCGTACCCAGCCTGATGAACAATTTAAATTAAAAATTCATCAATGTGACAATATAAATAACCTATATTGCAAATGTCCAACAATAGATAAAGAAACTCATACGAAATAATTAGGAGTGGTTGTTGACCAAAGTCTTCTTGGTACCTACATCTCGAACAAGTTACAAGCAGAGTCAGAAAGCTAAGCTGGTTATTTAATTCTTTACGACATGTCGTCCCAAAAGCTTTTTATAGTCGCCACAATTCACAAAGATATCTTCTGAATGAAATATAGTAGGTACAGTCAGTTTTGACGTATTGCATCCCTGCAGTGCAATTCTGTAAGCATCTCATCGTGAAAACATAGGTGAAGTGAGCGTGGAGTGAGCTGTCATTCCAACTAATGTTAGGGATTGACACAATTGACAGCACACTCTAAGCTCACTTCACCTAACTTTACACGGTGAGATTTTTACAGAATCGACCGGCTGTTTGGGGAGGGGCTAGTAAATCAAAATTCATAGATGTTGAGCATGCACAACGCGCTTTAATAAAAATCATGTACCTATTTTAAGAAATTAAGATTCGCCACAGGTGAAAAGGCAGATTCATAATAGGATAACAAAAACAATAGCAATCATATTAAAAATCGTAAAATGGTCACAAACTGACAATTCATAATATGTTCTGTGTGCAATTCATATCACAATGAAATAACATTTAAACTGCAGAAATAAAAAATAAAAAAACAATTTGATTAATAAAAACTGTACCTAATGAAAAATTTACCGATAAAATCGCGGTTTTTATTTTTTTCATGCGGCAATGTTAACACCAAATATGAAATGAAATTTTACGAAAATTAGTGGAATTGCTAATGATCTGCTGGTAATTCAGGAAATGAATAGCTTTTAGAGGTATTGCTTAAAGTGGCCTTTTTAGGCCCCCTTATCAGTGACTCTGTGAGCAAATTATATATTATGCAGACCATCTTGAAAACGCACAAAACTTTACCGTTAGACTCCTCCAAGTTAACAAAAAGACGAAAGGACAATATTATGCAAATTCCCCAATCACGAACTCGCGTTGCTAGAATACAATTACAAAAAAGTTCTGCCCAATTATATAATAGGACAAATAGGGAAATAAACATATATACAAAACAATACTACGACTGCAAAAAAGTATTGAATTAATTGGATAAAACTTTTAAACTATGATGAAACAGAAGCACTGTTAATACATGTATCATGAGTTCATGACGCATGGTTTTTGTCCACTCGAACTGTTGCATACAATGGAGTGCAACAGTTTAAGTGATGTGGGGATAGTGGAAGTGTGGTGGTGGCACGTCCACACCTCGCATCCCATGTTGGCATTCATATTATACTCACACACAAACTTGCACTCACACTCTCGCACATATACTCCCACACTCCCACAAATTCTCACATACTCACACATATACCAACTCACCCCCACACATACTCATACAGTCACACAAATAGTATATTTTGTATTAGTTTTTCATTTTTTTGTTATCCAAGTAGTATACGGTATAGAAGAGCGGAGCTCCCAATACAGGCATTACTTGCTTAAAGGGAGGCTCATTTATGTTGGAGAAATAAATATTTTTTTATTTATTTTGTTATTTATGTCGTTAAGGGTCAAATCTCGTTAAAAGTTTGAGAAAATCATTTCTATTTTCGATAAACAGACACACATTCTGTGTCAGACAGACATGAGACAGTTATTCGGCAAAACTATTGTGAGAAAAACATGTTTTAATGCTTTTCATAAGCGTTTCCACTCTTTTCATCAACACGGTGGTGACCTCAACCCTCTAATTAAAACTTGGAACAGAAATCAACGTTGGAACCATTTTTAATCTATGGTTAAGACACATCTTAGATTTTTTCTTACTAATATTATAAAGAGGTATAATTTGTGACTTACTCACAAATTATACAACAATATAATATAATTATAGGGAGTAATCTCGAAACTCCTGATTCGATTCCGAAAATTCTTTCACAAATGGGAAGCTACAGTATTGCCGAGTGCCATTAAATATAGGTAACTTATGTTAAAACAAGAAACACTCGGACGAAGTCGCAGACGGCACAGAACACATAATACAGAAGGTAGTCTACGATAAAAACACGCTTACTTTTTAATAAACTTCACTATGCTAATGACAACAAACAACGATATTTGTTTGGCTTCATGAAAACCAACTTGTTCATGCGATTCGTGGCATCGTAATCGAATAACAACAATATTCAATTAAACCTAGGAATTGAGCGTCAGTGTTTGTGACTGATTGACAGGAGCACTGGGGTGCATCGGTTCGTGCATTAATAATCTTCAGATCCCGTCAAACACATCTGTGTGGGTTTAGATCGAACGAAGTTATAGGAAAGACTTGTATGTTCGTATTACATAGGTAATATATATATTTTAGAAAGAAAGAAAATACGTTTATTTGCGGTAAACATGACGCAAAAAAGAACAAAAAAAAAAGAAATGGTTGGGGGAAACATGCGTCACATCCACGCAAAACGGCTATCGCCAGCATAATGCTGCGACCCTATGCAAGACAGAGCCCCAGCGCTGGTCTTCAGCGACAGCCGGCGCCGACGTAATGACCTCGCCCGGTGCAGCATTTTATACATTATACAGCGTTTTATACATTTAAGCAAGTAACATATATGAAGTACCTGCACTAATAAACTTTACTTGAGGGGCTCATGGCTAAGTAATAATAGCTGCATGATTCGATTGATCAGGTTAAGCTACGCTTACCGCGGTCGGTCCGTAGATGGGTGACCATTTTTATATAACGAGACCTCCCCATGGCACGGAAAGCGCCTTAAGCTGTTGATACCGGCTGTCATTCTTGGATCTTTGACAGTCGTTAAGGGTCGTCTGAAGCCGGAAAGGGACAACCAGTCTTTCCAAGGGATATCGTGTTACCCAGTAACTGGGTTGTGGAGGTTAGATAGGCAGTCGCTCCAAATAAAATACAGGTATTCAGCTGCATCCGGTTACACTGGAAGCCGTCCACAACATAATTGGTAAAAGGCTACGCTGATTGTTTTTGAGTTTTTTCTTTTGGTCATTCTCAATGGATACAGAGAATGTACCTATTAGGTACGCACACATACCTAAACATCTGCCTTCCTCTTCTGGGAATACAGGACTGATGTTAGGTTGTTTTCCCTGACACAACAAGAACTATGTTATATGTATCTATAGTTTCTATATGTAAGATTAGACTATCCAATTAATATTCAAAGCTACTTGACTACAAGATTCTGGTAAACCACGCCTAAGAGTTGGTACTAACTAATTGAGTAACAAGGTAGTTAACCAATGCGTCACGTACCTCCTACTGTGACTCATCTAATTGGTCCTGTGGTTGACGATGTACACGTGTTATGTCAATATAATTATACCTTTATTATAATATATACGTAGGTACGTATAAACAAGTGAACGTCACGTAAAAACTGATATTGTCGGACGTCAGCCCCACTGATTCAGAATCTGCTATCGCCATGTTGACGTTCAATTTAGTAAACCACAAAACCACACAAGTCGTCATTTTGATCTGGTTTAGACTTCTATAAATATTAGGTTAAAATAAGAAATGACCCAACAACAATTGATTGGTCAATGAAAGATCACATATCACATATAGTATCACGTTTTGTTTCCCCGATTGGGTGGGCAGAGGTCTTCCTATAGTACACCCACATTTCGCCAGTCATGTTTCAGTCCCATGTAATAGAAAGCAAGCCTATTGCCATGAACAGGGCACAAATCCGGGTTGTTACTCGGAAATTCCAGATAGAAATACCCTGGAATTCCTTCGATAAACTTCTTAATTTTCACAACAAAACTACAGTAAGCATGGCTTTGCGTACACTCACGAGCACCAATATGTCAACACTTGGCAACTTTCAATTGCGATTTTTTCGTGAAATAACGAATGCAACGTTGAAATACAACACATTATATAAACCTATGGGTTCGAAAATGCTATGTTCGTGACAACATAAAATTTCATTCAAAAATAAAGGAGTAAATCGCTTTTGAAAAAAGCCGAGTGTATACATACTTTTGCTCGTGACTGTACAGGGGCCAGCAATAGATTTTCTTTAATAGATTTTCAACTTTATCGCTAAAGCATTGAGGTTCAAGGTTGATTGGGATAATTTGACAGTTCCGGGTAGCTTGACCTGCTGGCGTATGTACCTTCGATGGAAAAAAACCTAAAGTTCCGACAAAAGGTACAAATATTGGCGCCTGCCCGTTAATGGAAGAAAAACATGTTATGTATCTGTTGGCAGTTTGTCATCTTGCGTAAGTGAATTATAGTGAGTCAACCATGTTGTCTATGACATCCTAGTACAACGAGATGATTAATCGGGTTCCTAGTTTCCTGATGACGTGACCTATATGTACAGGTAAAGTTATAAAGTCCTCTATACATATATTGGCAAAGCCATCCAAAGATTTTTTGTTGCTAATCTTAAGTGATGCATTTGTCTCCCTGTATTTATATTATAATTTGACATATAAGTTTGTTTCGGTATTTCTTCAAAGAGTGGTGGACTAGGACTCCGCCCTCATCTAGTTTTAATGAAAAAGTACACGTACAAGTGTTATTTTTAACCACTCAAAAAAAATATATATATATCTAGGCGAGAGGAAAATAACCAATTCTAAAGCCGTGTTTTGTTTTTAACCTGCGGGGTAATTGCGTAACACACTTTCAGTAGCAATGGGTTTTATTTTGACA
This sequence comes from Apamea epomidion, assembly GCA_947507525.1. Lineage (NCBI taxonomy): Eukaryota > Metazoa > Arthropoda > Insecta > Lepidoptera > Noctuidae > Apamea > Apamea epomidion. The sequence goes on along the minus strand of OX382238.1, from coordinate 4,771,114 downwards.
GTTCAGCAACATTCACTGCGTTATTTACATTGTTGAGCAGACAGGTTTTTCGAACATATGAAGCAATGGATTAGCAATATCCTTCAAAATGATTCAGAATGAGATTGATAGTGTGTTAACCAAGTGCTGGAGCAAAGTAGTAGCGGTTACACTTCCCGCTTTTAAAAAGTATTACCTAGTCATCAATGAACTCTTTTGATAATATTATCAATAGACCATCTACACCGTTCCCTCCCGCTCTGGGTGGAGCGAAAGGGAGTGTCAGACTCTTACTGACTAAAACCCACCCGTGTTCTTTCCTTAGCCCTTTATGTTCCAGGGCAGCGGTAACCCTTTCGGACGATCCCGCTACCCCGGCAGGCTTCGGCCCTATCGGGCCCCGTCACTTATGCTGACATCTTTTTGAGGCGCGCGTGGAACACATACGCGCCGTCCAGCACACGGGACCAAACCTGAAGTCGTGAAAAAAAAATATGTTGATCGATACATTATGTTGAGTTATGCGAACATAAATCTATGGATCAACTGCTTTTTTTTTCACGATTTCAGGGTTGGTCCCGTAGTAAAAGTTGTTCATAATGATGAGTACAATGACCACTTTTAAGGATTTTATGCGAACATAAATCTATCTACATATACTAATATAATAATAAAGCTAAATAATTTATTTGTTTGAACGCGCTAATCTCTGGAACATAAAAAACTAACAGTCGATTTGAAAAAAATCTTTTTGCGTTTGATAGCCCAATTCTTGACATCACGCTATGACACGTAGGGGCTCTGTAAAAACAAAACAAAAAAGTCAAAAGGGACGCTGAGCGAAACGAAGCAATAGCGCAGGTAGCCGATGCGATGCGATAGGGTGGGTCAGGGGCCGAAATTTTACACGGACGAAGTCGCGGGCTGAAGCTAGTAGTATATACAGGGTGTTAAAGAAATTGCGTGCCATAGCTTAGGGGTAGGTTCAGTATCGATAAAGGCACCCAGGAAAAGAAAACATTAAAAAATTATTGCAAGATCAACCTAGTTTAGTACCTACTAACTTAAAATAGCAATCGCTTAGAATTAAAATTATTTAATTTGTTTAAATGCTTTAATTTATTACCTACTATCGAACGCGTTGTCATTTTGTCCTTCACTTCTCGCGCCCGAATACTAAGGGCCGGCGCATTATTTGCTACTGAAAACGGCTCGCGACAAATGGCGCAAGATGTGCGCCCCTAACGCTACGACGGTATGTAAATTACAATTCCAATTTTCCCTTCGTACTTTAACGGGCTTAGGGCCGTCAAAATACAAAACCTACAAAAAAGATTTTGTTTAACTAGTATTCAACAGAAATACGAGTAGGTACTTGTATTGTACTTAGGAAGAAGAAATAAGTACTTGGAATTGTAATTTATGTACCTAGTTACCTATCCTTCACCCACACGGCCCTTCACGGCGTTATCGAAGTGTTTGGGCGTAGCTATTTCATTGCGTTTGATAGTAGGTAGGTAACTCTAGGAAATTATTAATTAGCATTTAAACAAAATAAAAACTATTTCACCCATTTTTTTATCTATTCTAAACGATTGCTATTTAATTATTAGGTACTACATTAAGTTCATCTTATGATAATTTTCGTTTTTTTTTTTTTAACTAAAAAAGAAAATATTTTTTACAGGTTCCTTTATTGATACTGAACTCACCCTGAAGCTAAGATACGCAATTTTTTTAACACCCTGTATATCCTTACACATTACTACAAAGTAAACACTTCAAGCGGTTGTATCGCTTTTAAATTGCGTACGCTCCATACATTTTTTACGATTTCAACTGAAAAAAATACTCTAGGCTTTCTGAGGTTATCCACACAACAATAAAATATTCAGAGCTAGGTGTTGCTGGGCGCAAATAAAACCGCCCCGTTTACACATATAGGTATTGGTTCATTCGGAAAAGTTATAAATTTGGAATACCGTTCTGAGTTCTACGATTCTAACCACTTCTTATACTGCGAGACGATCTAACCGATTCTTCCATTGCGATTTACAACGCGGAAAATCGTTCAATCGTTATGAAAAATATATAAGTTTTAACCGCTACATCACAAGTTACTGTTGTGGATATGGAATTTAGATCTACACCCCAATTGCGTAACATACGGGTAGCGGGATCGTCCGAAAGGGTTACGCTGCCCCGGAACATAAAGGGCTAAGGAAGGAACACGGGTGGGTTTTAGTCAGTAAGAGTCTGACACTCCCTTCCGCTCCACGCAGAGCGGGAGGGGTCATTTGATGATTTCCCATTCTCAAAAAAAAAAAAAAAAAAATGCGTAACATACTATCAATCTAAATCTAAATAATTTTGAAGCATATTGCTAATCCACAGGATTATATCTTCAAAAAAAAAAATCTGCTTAACAGCGTAAATAACGCAATGAATGTTGTTGAACTGTCAAAATGAAAGCCATTCAGGTACTGTTAGTGTGTTACGCAATTACCCCGCTGCTTTGAAAAAATACTATACAACGTGTTTTTTTTTATATCCCATATCTCTAGGGGGTCATTGTACTCATCATCATGAACTCTTTTACTATGGAACCCTACCTGAAAGCGCGTAAAAAAAATCAGCTGTTCCCTACATTTATGTTCGTATAACTCGTTAAAATGTAGGGAACACCAGATTTTAGTTGTTCATAATGATGAGTACAATGGCCCCTTAGAGTTATGGGATATAAAAAAAACACATTGTATAATGTTAACTAATGTTTTTGCACGCCGTAAGGTAGAATGTAGCGGAAACATTGTATTCTGTACCATCTCAAACCTGTACCTACATTGTTGGCAAATAAAATATCTCTGATTCTGATACTATGCTGTGTAATTCTTCTCTCATATCGGCACGACCGTCATCATAAACGAAGTTTTCGATCGTTTTTGTCGTTTCGTGTAATGCCAATAAACGCATTTTTCTTTGTTTGTTTGTTGTCAATATTCCACAACAATAGTGAAACTGAAAGCTCTTGAACTCGGATTAGATGTGCTTATCGCGGTCAGTTTGATTGGTGAAATCTGCCCTTACGTTGCAAAATGAGTTAAAGTATGTATACAGGGTGGCATGGACACGCAACCTGTTACCATGGATTTACATTTAGGTACATGATTCATGAATGCTGCATTGAAATGTATCGTCGGTTTTTTTTATTTTTTATTTGACTGTTCCATACATTTTGACCGCGTAGGTACTGGCTCTTTTCTATGAAACACCAGATTTTTTAATGATAACCAACGGAAACCTTTCTACGCTAGCCCCGTCTAGAATCATGACTGTGCTGAATTCATGATTACAGTTTACGCGTCGATGCCCCTGCCACCCATTTTGCAATGTCAACGTAAAACAAACGCGCATATAACAAAAAAACCAAACCAAAAACTACGTAAGTATCAATTCAACAGAATCACTCTAGGCACACGGTTCACCAAATTGTTTTGTTGTGTCCACAATCGATGTTATTTCATTAGTCTGTACCCTTTTATGTTTGCACAGCAGTATTGAAGTCAATGACCGAACATGTTAGCCAGAATTAGTGCTCTTATGTACAGTCAGCCTCAAAAAGATGCAAATGCAGCATCGTCAAAAACTCATTTAACTATCTCTTCTGGTATGAATTCTTGTCGATTAACTTGTACATCTTTTTGAGACTGACTGTACCTGGATCAGTATGGGTTTCTTAGACACACATGAATTGGTATATAATTACAAACCATGGGGCTAATCTTATATCTTGTCCTGCAACCTGACACCCGCTGGGTAATTCCGTAATACAGTAACAGTAGCATTTCATTTTGACAGTTCAACAACATCCATTGCGTTATTTATGTTGTTGAGCAGACAAATTTTTCGAACATATGAAGCAATGGATTGGCAATATCCTTCCAAGTCATTCAGATTGCGATTGAAAACCTGCCCTGCTCCCGGGTAAAACTGATAAATGATTAGATATCCATATGGCGAAATACTGGACTAACAAGAAATGACACGAGCCGTCGACATGATAGAAAAACAATATGGATGAATAAACAAACTGTTTGTCACTACTTAACCTTTGGCACTTGGAACTTGTTAATGTTGTGTGTAATCATTAGGTTCCCGCAGACAGACACGGCGCCACAGCGCGATGCAACTGGAGTTTGGTTGCGATGCAATTAGTAGGAACAATGTCTATGAAAACTTCTTGGAAATTGTTCTTCTAGAGTCCCTTCGGGCTGTCGCGTCGCGCCTGTCCGGAGCCTTTCCTCATTACTCATCTGTGTGTGAAGTCCTAGTAGGTATGGCTCCAACGCAGTGGAAATTTAATTTTTTTGCAGCAAAAGTATTCTTATCGATTTTGTTATTGCAAAGTATTCGCATTTCTAGGTCATTGTCTGACTGTCCGACTTCAGTAAAGACGTTTGAATCAATATAGAAACCTACTTGTGTGAGTACTCTACCGACTGTTTCAATCTCACTTCCATTTGCTAGCAACACATTCTATAACAGCTATACAGGGTGGCCATCGACGCGCAAACTGAAACCATGAATTTAGTACATGATTCTGAACCATTACGCGTTAAAATTTTAGGTCGTTTATTTAAAAATAGACCTAAATCTTTTATATATGCAACAGCTGATTTGTTTATTTTTGTTGCCAAAAGTCTGACAACCAGTCTTACCAAGGGGTATCGTATTACCCAGTAACTGCGTTGTAGAGGTCAGATAGGCAGTCGCTCCATGTAAAATACTGGTATTCAGCTGCATCCGGTTAGACTAGAAGCCGACCCCAAAAAGGCAAGGCAGATGATGTGAGCTGATTTCTTTTTTGATAAGCAACGAAAATATTCTGAACGAAAAAGTTTAGAATCAGAGAGGTCCTGCATCCATGGTAACAGGTATACCTAATAACACTGTATGAAAATACATACCTATATGTACTTATAAGTATTTTTAAAGTTCGTCTTGGCCTAGCAAGATGAACTTTAAAAATACTTAATAATACGATATGACCTATTTCACCCAAGGGCCAAACGGTAAAAATATCGATAGGTATTATAGCCTGACCTCTGTAGCAGCTCGTCAGGTCTAAAGTAAAGTCATCTAAATTAAGATGGTTTAACCTTTGCCGTTCCCCCACAGTTACGGCGACCCCTATAAATTGACCCTAATTCTCCAACGGCCAGTTTAGATTAAGCTGTAGTAATGTATCGACAATAATATTGTTGTCCGCCGAATGGTTAATGACGCAGACGTTATTGGATATTACCGGTAATAATTTCTGTAAAATAACACGGGACTAAATATTATTGATGGGTTCGAAAGGTTTGGTTGAATTCACGCTTGACTGAGCTGCTCAATTTTGCGAAAATGAAAAATGTAGTGTGAAAATTGAGATTATTATGGTAATAAAACTGGAAGAGGGCTGAGAATCCTACCCTGGGAAAACCTTCAACACGATATCACCACTCCCTCATAGAATTCCTTAAAGGTTTTTCTAAACTCAACTATTAAAAGACACAAAATAATAAATTTCGTAGGAAAAATATTACCAATGACAAGTTCCGCTATAAATCAATTTCATAGTTATTATTAGAATTTCGTTTCATATGAAAATTACCATGATTCTCTTCCACATTAAAATTTATATAATATAGTTCAGCAATTTTCATTATGCTACCTTGCATTCTTGTTCAGGTATTATTATATTATTATACTTATTCTTGCATTCTGCTGCATATTTCGTTATGCTTCTTTTAACATACTATAGCCTTGAACACATAGCATTTTTATTGTTGTGAATTACATACTTTTAATATTCCAGTACATCATTATAACGGGATGTATTGAATTTTACTCTTCTTTCTTATATTAAATGGAATAGCCTAGATTTCATCTTGTCGTTGCTTAATTTATCTCTTAGTATTTTAAAATTCGATTTTTACATAAAAATCGAATTTTAAAATACTAATACACGAAAACTTTTATAAACATGAAGCTGTTCTATAACAGCTTCATGTTTATAAGAATCTTCGTGTTCAAGTAGGTACTATTATCAACATTCGTATCTTTTAGAAATAACCGTTTATTCTTTCTCTGCATAGTCCCCATGGAACCTCACGCGCTCTCTCCATCTCTCAATGTAATTACCAACAATTTATATGTATAACACGTTGTGAACTTCCAAGTAAATGTTCAAGCTTTCAACAAGAACAATAAAATCTTTGTACAAACATTTATTTGTACCGAACTTCAGCGTTCGAATTTCATGAAAAATCACCGCGGGTGTGAGGGGAGGGTTCGTTGGTAGCGAAGAGCGGATAAGGAAGTTCCAAGAAATTATTAAAAAGTTTTTTTTTTACCAACGAAACGTAGAGTCAAATTACTTTTCAGAGAATTCAAATGCTGGAAAAGGAAAAGTCTTAATTTAAGATGCTTAATAAAAGACTCATATTTTAATTACTGCTGATAACCGCAAAAAATCTGAACTAGGTTCGGAACTTTTGCTCATTTTAACTGTGCCAAAGACTACAGTTTTGTATTGTATTTTTAAGGATGGACGGTTGGATTGGTCAGTGATGTACACTGGTTAGTATTAGATAATATTTCGCTTATACCCGTCGTAATTTTATTGTCGTAATTTTAAGTACTACTTATATTTCACTAAATTATGTAGTCGATAATTTTGGTGGACGGTAAAACTCTAATGAGTTTATGTTGGCACCAACTTAAATGTATAATAATTATGTATGTGTATTACTGAATAAAAAAAAAAATTCACATACAAAATATTGACTTTTGTCGCTTCTATTGTTACCATAGGTAGATGACTCAGTCAACAAGGAAAATTGGTAAATAAATTTCACGCTAAACTAGTAACTTAAGATATACAAGTCGCTCAGCTATTTATCAACAGCAAGTCATACGAACGATGGAGGAAAACAACCTGATGTTATGCAATGAACCTGTAATTTGTCGTGGCGAATGCATATGTTGCAAAGTACCTCCTGTGCTGATCTGAGATAAATACTTGTACGTATTATAAACATAATGTAGGTTTCAATATGAATGATGAAATAAGTACAAGACTTGGAATTCTACTGAATACAAATATTAATTTCCGTAAGGATATTATGCAGTTGAATCATTGATAGGAATTTGAATGGCTTGATAAATATTGTAGACATTATTTACTAGTTTCTAGGTATATGATGATGATAGACACTTAAAACGATTATCTTTGACCCTGTGCGAATAGTTGACACTAATTTGTGGCACTGATCCTACATAAGGTCATATAGTCGTAATATAATGCATGATCATACTCTTTCAATTGCATCTGAATGAAGCTAAAACTGAAAAATGAGGTATAAACCAAAAAACATTGATCGTCAAACCAATAAACACACCTATTGTAAGGAAGACTTAGTTAAGAAGAAGAAGTGGCGTATACATGTGAACATAATTATAATATAGACACATAATCACATAATCATAGCGACATGAAAGCTACACAATTCTACACACAATTTTCCGTCAAACATTTGCTTATACATAATTAAGCAATTACGCAAGTCACTCAAGTCAATAATGATTAAGAATTTATTGAAGATGTTGAACAAGAAACATGCCGCAGAAAGCTCATATGTTACAGGCAGCGCATATTACCTCCAAAATTACCAACGGGTTACATCTTGGCAAAACTTGGAAATTGGATTATAGCTAAGGTTTTAGAATACACTGGTTCGGTTATTGGTGCAAAAGACGTGATACTCAAAGATTTTAAAGTGTCTATCTATACTATACTAATAATAAAGCTGAAGAGTTTGTTTGTTTCTTTTTCTTTAAACGCGCTAATCTCTGGAACTGCCAGTCGAATTAAAAAAAATCTTATTGAATTAGATGGCCCAATTCTTGAGGAAGGCTACAGGCTACTGCATGCTAGCAAAACAATATATTGATATACCTAATACTTTTTATTTACTGTCTAAGGATAAGAAATGTAACTCAATATAAGAAAACTGCAGTACCTACTTACTAATTGTTCAAGATGAAAAAGTACTCGTAAATAGTAGGAAAATGAGAATTTCTTGCACTGCGCTATGTGAATGTTTTGACTGAAACAAGTACATGGACAAACAAAGATAATGATGAAGTCCATATCACAATTACGATATAAATATTGATCTCAATGCAAACGACCTTTTTTATGTAAACAATCTAAGCAAGAAGAATGAACCACTTGCAATGCGCTATGAGGAAGAACATGACAAAATAAACAGCGCCAGACGCACTTTCAAGCGCTGCAATTAACCTTGATATCCCGTAAACCTCGGCTCGTTAAAAGCAAAGCATAAAATAATACAACCTTACTGCCATCGCGGGGACACCTCCCTTAAATGACGAAGTTAACCGTTTACTTGTCCCTAATTACCATCTTATAAATCATTTTTATCGCACTTCTTGAGCATTACCTACACAAAATTTTGGTTGGTCTTAATGTTAAATTCTTTGCTTTGAAAGAATTATTTTAAAATACTTTTAACAATGAGCTATGTTAATTAAGCATTATTTTCTGACAGATTTGGGTACTTTATTTCCTCTGCAATGTGATGGATGACCGTAATTTGGGCAATGCGAGGTTTCAGCTCTGCGTGGGGAATGAAATAATCTTACCTGTAATATCGGCAGTTTGTTTTCCCGGCAACGGAATAAGAGGTTATGCTCGTAAACGTCCTGGCAGCCAGCCATAGCCTAATACATTACTGCAATTTCAGAACCTCACAAATTCTTGTAAAAAGGTTGAAAATCTGGAAAACTTCAAAGAGTTCATATCCTATGTTTCTGATTAAGTAATGTAACTTCTTTGTGATCTATTTAGCTTACACTGACAGCCTTGCAGCTTGCATTGTTGACCACTCAGAAACATTTGAATCTGGTTTTTAAAACGAGGAATTTCCATAATGGGATCCCTCTGAATATTTTTTATGAATGAAAACAGTATTCATGAGGCGCAACGTCCAGGGCCTTCCGTTTTATGCAGTAAATCTTTTGATCTGAAAAATAACTATTTGTTTAAGAAATTGTTTCCAAGCTAGAATGTTCTCATTCTTAAAACGTTCTTCTGATAGACCAAGGCAATCCTACTTAAGTTCAATCTTTAAACTGAGTAAATGGAGCCTACCGCAGCGTAAATGAGGAGGATTCTCATTTCGGCCATTAGGACCTAACCCCACCGTCCCAAAAGGCTGAACTAGTTCTAATACTCGTAAATTACCTCCATGTCGTCACTCCTGGTAATTTGGGTTGGGGTAAATGAGCGGCCTTTCAGTTCCTGCCATAGATAATAACGAGTGTACACGTAAAAATGTTTTCTTAAAGAGAATTCCTTCGTTAGCAGCCGTTCATTTTCTAGGCATCTAGAAGTTATGAGCTCCTGGTACGCCTAGTTAGTTTCCTTATTTTCCTGTTATATATAGAATTTCACCGAGGAAGGCAATTTAGACCGTGACCATGTTTGTATAATGTCCGTTGTTAACAGTAATGGTTTCGGTGTAATGGAGACATTGTCCTTAATTTAAGTTTGGATGGATGTCCTACTATTTCTTGGGACCTTCTGATTCACTGAACCAAAAATTAAAGCCTAAATTACTGACGGCATCTTAAATATAACTGCTTTCAGGAATATGAAATGAACACAGAACATTATAAGGTTAGAAGATACAGTCTTAAGACACAATTTTAGTCTTATAAAGTACTATTGAGTCTCCAAGCTCGGCTAAACTCTGCGCTTTGAGTCTTTAATCTTATGCTAAATACTGCCACACTCTCAGAGCAGGCTTATGAACGGTATATATCGCTAACTAAGTTGCTTTGAATAGGATTTGCGTCTACGTGCGAAGAGAAATTTGAAATTGAAGGCAAGGAAAATTTAATACAGCAGTAATTGTATGATGTGGTGCTGCTTTTGTGATAGTTTTTGTACTTACAAGTATTATCACTTTTAGGAAATACTTTTTCCTTAACTGGGCAAAGTTCTTACATTAGTCTTTTACACCGTTTTTGTTGCTTTGAACGCTTCAATAGTATTACCCGAGCGTTTCCTGAGCATGTGTTAGCTAAGACGTCCGTCTTTAACTCTTGGCCAACACTTGGCCAACACCCAGTGAGAGACGTTTCTGGTGTATCTATTCGGCTGCATGAATGTAACCTTCAATAAATAAATATTAGGAGTACCAAAAGCAAAACGAACCCTTTATTAAATACGGAGACTTTGAAGTCAAGCATTTCACTACGTTTTTAACCGATGGTGGCTTTCATACATTTGATAGAAATGTTCGCACCACAACTAGTTCGAAATTATAACGAGTATTTCCCTGACAGAAATTCCAACAGCGCCAGGCTCAAAGAGCGATCTATTTCACTTTTACACGGACCAACTGGATCGTTAGTGGTATTTGCGGTAGGAACCTCTGCTATCTACTAGCACAGACTAAAATTATCTACTCTTTACAGTAGCTAAATAATTTTAAGGACTTTTTGACTGCTTCGTTGGTCTCGTGGTCACAAGCGCGACTGCTGAGCGTGGGGTCCTGAGTGCAATGCCCGTGTCGGGCAGTAATAATGGGTCTTTCTTTTTCCTTTGTTTGGAAGTCGACGGTGTGAGTTATTCCCTTGCTGGTTGTTATTACGTTTTAATTCTGATCCACTATAAACTTGTCATTCAGTTCTGATCCCCTTCTTCTTTTTGTTTTATTCCGGTCGCATTCCCTAGTTATGATCCCCTGTGCCACGGAAGTAAGCTGTTGGTCCTGCGCCTGATCTCTCTGGTCGTCTCGTCCCATTGGATTATGAGAGTGAGTAAAGAGAGAGTGCACCTCTGTCCTTAATATACGAGTATCTCTGTGCTTATATCTCCCGCGCCGAAGTCTGATCTCCGATCAGGTTGGTCGCCATGACCGAAATGCGGTCTGGAAGACTATTCATTTTAAGGACCCATTTGGTAGGTAATAATTACACCTATCAACCTGTAACTTTAGTTCAAGGCACTTCATCTTCCTGACGACTCTTCGTCAAAGAACCGTCAGGAAGATGAAGTGCCCATTCAATTTTGCAATTATGCAATTAATTAAATAATTCCCAGGCACCAGGAATTGTCAAATTAAATTTTAAGTGTTCTCTCTGAGTTGAGTCAAGACAATTTTCGATGTTTTCTTTTTCATACGGACTTTTTCGTATGGCTAATATTAACTTCAAAACTATGTGACAGTCTTCTAGACTTGGAAACTGTTGTTGAAGCGGGTTAAATTTGACCCCTAGCTTTCCTTCAAAATTCTCTTCTTTTATTACAATAGTAGGATTGTTAGACTGTATCAAATGTTTAGGCTTAGTTTATGTTTAGTTTTAGGCTATGGGAATATTTAATATGGCAATCCATACTATTTGGGTGCTAATGAAAATAACGTGCGACGAATAACGATTACTTATAACGTGCGGTTACCGGTTACAGAATATACACACATATATTGCGTGTTTCTAACGTTATTCGTGGACAATGTTGACGCACACTTCGACATACGTAATGTTACCATGAACGGCAATTATGTTATTATTTAGTATGTACATGCTATGTAATTCTGTAAGTAAACGTACACAGTGTGTACACAGGTACACACAGTGTACGTTAACTTAAAGTCGTAGATCTTACAATCAACAGCTTGTCTGTAAAGCTGCCAAGCTGTTGATTGTATGATCTACGAATTATACGAGGATCTTGGAGCCATAAAATAACCTTGGTCACAAATCAACCTTTAACGTTTCCATAGTATTCCATCACACGGTCCTAGTGCGAGCTGGATATAATTATTAAACTTCTCTTATTTCTAAAAGCATCTATATTTTTAGAAAATCGTGTTTTAAATGCAATGGTGGCCCAGTGATACAGTCCGCGACTTACGACTTGTAGGTTCGAACCCAGACAGGCGCATTACTTTGTGTAAATTATTTTATCATCTCTGCTCTCACAACGATTAATTCGAAGACATGTGACCTCTACCAACCCGCACTAGGCCTGCGTGGTGGATTACGGCCTACTCCCTCTCGACGAAGGCAAGCCTTTGAATCAGCAGTGGAATCATTATAAGCGATTTATCAATTTATAACATTGCAGAAAATAAATCTAAATTCGGCAACTCTTTTTAGTGCCACATTGCTAAAGTTATAAAAAAAATACTGCCTATAATTTATACCATTATAATAATGACATGCAACTCTAGCCACTACTTCTACATAGGTAGATGTACCCAGTATTGTTATGTCAAGGTCCCCGACATCCAATTGACACGATTGGCGCGGCAAGGCGCAGCCGCACTCAATTGAACGACAGGATGCACCGATGCAGTTTTATTTTCACACCTATTAACAAACAACAATAAAGATAGTTTGTTTATATAGCTGAGAGAGTTTTTGATTTAGATGCACTATTAAAAATTATATTGAATTATATTAAAACAATGAACAAATCATTTTTCAAAATCATTCCATTGCAATACCAATCTCTAACGTAGCTATGAGAAAATACTGCCATTTATCATATGCGAGTATCTATGTATGATCCATGGCCGGTGGAGCAGATGAGTCCTGGGGGCCTACTCCGAAGTGCGAATGTTCGGATCGGACCGACACATGGCCGAACCGAATATTATTGAAAAATGCGAAAAATGTTCGGATCGGCTTAGTTGGGTCGGGACCATAGTCAATATTCGAAAGAGTGTAGGAGTGTGGGATCGAAACCGACCGAACCAAATAGTAACTTCGTAGCAGGAAACGGCCGAACATTCGGCCGATACTACTTCGGAGTAGACCCCCTGGAGTGGAGTCCGCATATCGGCAAGCTTAGTGTGGGACGCTCCCCAGCTAGTTGGACCGACGACCTTAAGAAGGTGGCTGGGACAGATTGGATGCGGAAGGCAGAGTGTTTTGGCGTAACATGAGACTTGACAAGCCTATGTTCAGTACGGGACTGCGATAGGCGGAGTTAATTTGAGTGTCTATGTATAAGGTATCTATAATTCAAGAAACAATAGATCGCTTATTTTACATTTGAAACGCACTGTGACATTATTCAAAGCAATTCAAAGCAGACATACCTACATAGCTCAAAACAAATCGTTTCCAAAACTGGTGCTAAGTACACTTTGTGTATGTTTTAGCATCGTCGTTCATCATTTGTTTTAGTTAGGTCTTGTGGCCAAATACTTACAAGTAAAGTCCCGAGTATAAATATATTTCTAAAAAGAAAGAAAAAAACCTCGATGGACACCTCGGCAAAAGTATCTGATTTCATGATTCATGCATGGCAAATACAGGGTTATTTTAAATTGGCTAATTAAACTCCGAAGAAACGATGGGTGATCATTTGTGGAAGGGACTTTTACCGTATGATTCTTTTTAGCGATAAATCGTACATTAGAGGCTACGTATAGCCACGCCACATAATAGAGAACCGTAAACCTGAAGTTATCCCGCAGATTGGCCGCAACGCAGCAATAATCCCACCACAGGACCGATATTGTAGGGAGAGGAAGCCATAAATGGAAAAATAAATTCACTGTAGTTATTAGGTGTACAGAACTAAAGTGCTGGGAATTTGTCAGTGTAGCAATTTCCATTCTACTCTTTCTTATGCTAAATCTTTGAGCTGTTTATAAGTTTTTTGGTTTCTTTTTTTTTTTTCAATTTCGTCCTCGCGTCGTTTTGGTTTTCCGACCCCCTTTCTCTCTGTTTCCTCCTTTTTCTTCTACTTGGTCTCGTCATAATCACTATGCATGACAGTTGGATTGGTGATCGCACTGCATCATCTTATGATCTACTAGCATGAAACTAACCTTGCTCCTGACGTAATCCATCTTGGTCTTCACGTCATCGACGAAGTGAGTTAAGGTGATCTATCTGACACGCGCGCCTCAAAGAGCTGTCAGCACGAACTGACGGGGTCCGCTAGGGCCGATGCCGCCGGGGCTGCGGGTTGTTCGAAAAGATACCGTGGCTCCTGGCACAGGCAACTGAAGGAACACGGGTGGGTTTTAGTCAGTAAAAGTCTGACACTCCCTTCTGCTCCGCCCTTCCCATACAACAAAAAAAAAAAAAGTTTTACTTTACTTATTTTGCTAAGCCTCAGCGTCACTTAATAGAACAGTGATGGTGGACCTGTGGTATCCGCCCCGACTTACGACTTGTAGTAATAAGTTAGAACTCAAGCAGGCACTTTATTTGGTGTCTTTAATTTCAATGCCACTGCTCTCAAAACGGTGAAGGAAAACATCGTGAGGAAACCGGCATGTCATCGAACCAAAAAATTCGAAGACATGTGACATCCGCCAAGCCGTACCGGGCCCGCGTGGTGGATTACTGCTCTCTCCCTCACGGAGAGGAGGCATGTGTGACCTGTGTCCCAGCAGTGGGAACGTTATATGCTGATAATGCTATGCTCAGTGTCACTTTAATTCTTCTAGGTAGTACGTATCAATAGATTTATACATTCCATGCTGTGAATCATCAGTTTTTGCTCATATGCATTCTACAATATCTTCATCGATAAATCAAGGGTGTGGCAGGCTTAAAACCCATCTATTAACGATAATAGCCAACCATCGGTGACTGCGCCATTGAGAAGTCAAATTCAAATTATACCCTGATGAGCTATCGCTTCGAAACTACTTTCAGTGTAATGGTGTTTAGGGAAAATTGAAGTTTGTTAATAGGTTATTTGGGCTGGTTCGATGGAAGGATGGAATTTTTTGGAAGTAAAATCTCTTCTTAAGTAATAGGTTTTATTTCTGTAAGAATTTCCTACTGTTAAAATTTATTTTCATAATCTCTTAACTAACTATTTACACCAGGTACTAAATTAAAAGACTAACTATATAAATAAACACAAAAACAAAAGGATATTTAGGCGTTGAAGTACTTGTCCGCTTCGCTGTCATCCGGAAACGTGCTTAGAAGACTGGCATAGTAATAGATTGTGCAGTTAAATAATTTCATCATTACTGCTCTTAAACGCTGAAGGAAGACATCGTGAGGTAAGTGACATATCCTAGAACCAAAACAACGAAAGACGTGACATCTACCAACCCGCACTGGGTCCGCGTTGTAGTTTATTTAATTAACAAATGTAGGTACAGAGACGGATTTATTGGCATTTTCTACCAGTCAACCCACACGGGGTTTATAGCCCACTTCTTCTCGAAGAGAGGAGCACTGCGTCCCAGCAGTGGGAACATTATTGGCTGGTTATGTTATAAGTAATAGATCGTGGGGAGTGTGGTATCTGGAGGCGTCCGTTGGATGGATTGCAAGTTGAAACATAATTATACCAATTTATCATTCTTAATGAGTCTAAGATGATGATGCTAGACAATGTTGCGAAGATACGTGGTGGTACTTGATTCATGGTCGTGGTCTTTCCTATCTATAACTAACTGTAACTAAGAAGATAATAAAATATGTAACTCAATTCTTCGTTAATAATCATATTAGAAGAACTTAGTTCTGCCCTGTGGCATTGTAACAGTCGGTATTAGGCTAGTATTGTGACATAAACCCTTATTAGTCCGTTAGCTTTCCTTAATGAGAACAAGGGCTTCGCTAAACCAAAAAATAATAAACCTCATTTTTTCGAATGAACTAGCCTAGCCTGTAGCCTGTTTTATTCCACTGCAAGGCAAAGGCCACCTCTCTACCTTTTTCACACAATTCTGTCTTTTGCGAGTGCGCCGGTCAGTCCTTACGGAAGGAGTCAAGCTCGTCCCGCCATCTTCGCCATCTTAGACCCAATTGAATAGAATAAAGATGGCTTAGAAATTGTGCGTTGCATGAAGAAATATAAATTTCTTATTTTTTATTGATTTAATTCTAATAAGATTTTTTTTTTTTTGGTGGAGACGACACTACGACAATAAATGAAACTTTGTGTATCTAATGATGTTCTCAGTCTGCATACAAAAACTCAACCATATACATATGTATAACCAATGGTTTAGTCACTGTTGTACATAATTCGAAGATTGGCAAAACCTATAGCCGACCCATCACTACTATTAAGTGTGTTTGAAAATAAACACTTTTTTTTTATTTCGATGTTATTTCGATTTATTGAATAGTTTCTAAATACTACTTTGTACTAGTAGTGCCAGTGTTTTAATTTATTGTCGTATTGTTGTCTTCACATTGTATATAGGTAGGTACTATCTACCAGCTTTTGCCCATCCCACGGAAACGTATTACCGGGATAAAAGTATCCTATCTGTTTATCCAGCTTATAATACCTGCTCGTAAACTATCCGTGTGCCAAATTTCATCCAAATCTTATGAAAAGCATAATGCTAATGATTGAAATACTATCGTGAATTCATGCAAGCCTAGTACTTTTTTTAAATACTTCTGAGAAGGTCGGGTCATATTTCAATCATGATCGAAAGACACGAAGCGCCATCTAGCGTCCTAAAGACAGCAATTGTGACCGACGAAAGTTTTTGTTCTTTTCCTCGGGAACAGTGTTTTTTTTTTTTCTGGATGAAAGGTATCCTGTCCTTCCTCCCTCCTACATACCCCTACAAACCCCTCTATACACCTGACAACGTATATGCAACAATTCATGATGATCGGTTCAGTGGATTAAGCGTGAAAAGGTAACAAACAAACTTACTTTCGCATTTATAATATTAAAGTTAGGATACGTGTATTTATAGTGTATGTCTACCTATTTTCGGAAAGCCTGCCAATAAATGCTAACAGGCCCCTACAGCAAACTACAGAAATAGTTTACGTGTCAAAACTTCACTGTCAATCAGCAAAAAGCACTTTGGAAAGCAAATGTAAGACTTATTCATAATATTCCACTGATAATAAATACAATATTCATGAAGGTAAACGTTGAAAGAGGGTTATAAACCAGGAACGGAAAGAGGAATTCTCTTCGAAGGTTCTTTTTTTTTCTGACGGTTTCAATACAAGTAGGTATTCAAGAATTGATTTTCTGAGGGAACTGTACGGGCTATGTACTCGTTTTGAGCAAAGATACCTGTATAGTCATTACCTTGATGAAAATTTCTCTTTATGAAAGCCTTTGTCACGCATCAGCGTGTTAGTATGAACTTAATTTTGGGGACATGAGTTTTGTTAAAGTTTTTTGGGCTAAGTGCAGCCCAAAAGACATGAACAGAAAGTCTTTTACAAACATGTCAAGCTATTTTCACGTCTTGTAACCTATCTTGGAGTCCATCTAGTGATGCTGAGACCTTAACGTGCCTATGAAATGGTCCCAAAATCCGTGCCTCGGAAAGCACGATAAACCATTGGTCCCGGCTGTCATTCGTGGATATTTGACAGTCGTTACGGGTCGTCAGTAGCCCGAAAGTCTGACAAACAGTCTTACCAGGGGGTATCGGATTACCCAGTAACTGGGTTGTGAAGGACAGAGAGGCGTAATGTTTAAATATAAGTAGTACGTCAATTTTGTTCTAACATTATGAATCGTATTGAATAAAGTTGAAGGGAAACTACAGAATGCCACCTGCTACAACCCTTTCGTACTCCTTTTATTACGTTTACGTTCATACATCTGTCATATACGCACGCCGGTTACGAGTAACGCACTTGACCTTTCTGAAGAACATCAACAGTAAGGTCACATATGTCCTTAGTAGGGCGGCCCTTCCCGGTGATTCCACTCATATCTGCCTTGTTAGTCACCTTTTGTTCATCTTCTCAACATGACAATCCACATAAGCATACCTACTCTTTTAAACTTTGATCTATAACCACAACAAGGGGCTCGTAGCTAGGTAATAACAGCCGCACGGATCGATCCATCAGGTTAAGCTATATGCTTGCCACGCTCGGTCCGTGGATGTTTACATACCGAGAGCCCTCAGTGCCTCAGAAAGCACGTTAAGCCGTTGGTCCTAGCATCATTCTTGGTTGTCAGACTGTCAAAGATCCAAATCTTTGACAGTCTGACAACCAGTCTTACCAAGAGGTATCGTGTTAACCAGTTTCTGGATTGTGGAGATCAGATAGGCAGTCGCTCCACTGGTATTCAGCTACATCTGGTTAGACTGGAAGCCGACCCCAACATAGTTGGGAATAGGCTAGGCAGATTGACATCTTTAACCACAACGTTGCCTTATCACATCGTTCCTCAGTCATTCATAGTTACACCACACAAGCTTCGCAAGGAACGCAATTTCACAAGATAAAAGTGCCAAAATAAAATCCTGTGACTGCACAAAATAAAGCAAGGCAGGAAACTCTATCACTTCTATCGCTCAGCACTGCAAAAAATCTTGGCACCCGTAAAGCATGGCAACATTACTGCAGATCAGTGTCACGGAAATGAAGATGCTGCACTGCAGTGGCCCGATTAAATCGGATACGAATCGAGCACATCCGTGACGGTCTCCGGACAGGTGAAATAAAAAGAGCCGCTTATTGGATGATAATAGTGGAGGTAAAGCTATAAATGGCGGAAGAGTTTATTAAAAGAAAGATGAGGCAAACGATACTGTTGTGGATTGAATCAATAAATTTAAAAGGCGTATCTTACAGAGGCGACATCAAATTTCCAACTAAGTTTTAAAGGTCTGTATCTCAAAGAGCGGAAACCAAAGGTACAACCTCTTTTTAAGAACGTTCTCATCATAACTACAGTCCTAAACGTTTTACTGATGTTTTTTTACGAAAACCAGTTTTTTTATGTTATAACACAACTTTAAATACCCTCACGACCCCTGTACCGTTGCATGCACCCATAAGCACATTAATGTTTTGTGTGCGTTACATTGCGCACCTACCGTAAACAGAAAATTTTCACACTAAAAATAAAAGTCGTTTCCCAGCAATTATTTTTGTGCAATGTTACTTACTTTGATGTACAGAATACGTAGTTGACGGCTATGTGGTGGGTCTTTTTAAACCCTGTATACTACTATTAATTATGAAATTCGCCCTTATTCGATAACTCTAATTTCCTTCCATATCTCTCCTATTTAATCTAAAAGTAAAAAGTAACAATAGCTTTGATTATTCAGTGCTACAGAATCATACATAACCATTTGTTATATCAGCGGTGCCTAAGCAACAAAACACAACTTTCTGCGCACTAGTCCGAATGTTAGAAAGTTACTTTAAAAATCATGTTCTACAAAGACTTTCCTTTCAAAACCTTTCTTTTGCAACTAGAAATGAAATAACTTTTACGGTATATATCGTGTTTCATTCGTATCCTTATACATTTTACATTTTCCGAACACTTTGCGGCGCTCACGTACGTAGGCGGACTTTTCAAGTTTCCAAGTCGTTTTGCCCATTTTATTGCCTACTCGGGAGTGCATTTGCAGTTTTGAACATAACTTTTGACATCAGCTAAAGAGTTTATTTGCGGTCTCGCGTTTGACCACAAATAAATATCGCACTCGAAACTTCTTCTACTTTTTAGTACTCTAGACTGTAAAGTCAGGGTAATTAATTGATTACCAAATTGACTAGCAACTTAAATTGTTCGTTTACTCGACGTTATTCTTGGAAATGGCTACACTGTAAATTGGAGTATTGTGTCAAGTCTCAATTTGATAAACAATTTCCCTGACATACGTACTCTTATTAAATTGGTTAAGCTCAACA
Source organism: Apamea epomidion (assembly GCA_947507525.1). Classification (NCBI taxonomy): domain Eukaryota; kingdom Metazoa; phylum Arthropoda; class Insecta; order Lepidoptera; family Noctuidae; genus Apamea; species Apamea epomidion. Next base: position 4,751,416 of record OX382238.1, on the reverse strand, counting down.
GGCCACCAAAATATCATTGGCATAATCATGTGACATCTACTAACCCGCAATGAGCCCGCGTGGTGGACTATAGCCCACTCCCCTCACAGAGGCCTGTGTCCCAGCAGTGGAAACATTATAGGCTGATTATTTTATAATTATAAGGTGGGAGACTTACAGATTACAAAACACCGTACTGCTATCGTTAATTTAGACTTCCTTATCTCAGCTGTTATCCATACAACGTGTAACAGAAACCCTATTGCTATCCTTAAGCACTAAAGATAACAGCTGGTATAGAATCACTATAGTTTCAACTAAAAAAAAAACTAAAAATTGATAACAAATTTCCGGTTTCATATCTTTCTTAAATTCAAATAATAACAAACGTGTCGCCGCACTGCGTAGGTCAATAACTTTCCACGTTACTTGCCAATATCACGATAAATCTCTTCCGTAATTTTGCGCGCCTAGTTTGGTTTCTGGTATAAATGTTTTAAAAATTCTCATAACTTCCGAACATGCAGAGATAGGATTAAAAAACGCTTCCAATATCGTTTGATATCATCCAAAGAAGCCGTGCCCTTGGTATGTATATACCCTTTCCGTTACACATTGTATAGTAGAACTAACAAACTTCCCTAGTTCTCTTATCTAAAGCAGAGAGTCTTCTATTCTTGTACCAATTTAAAATAAAACTAAACCAGGTGTAAAAATATACGTCGCAGCATATTTATTTATTACCATAGTGTCATTATCGTCCACATAACCACTCGCTAGCATAATTTGCACAGTGCTGACTTTGCAAATGACAGCAATTTAAATATTGCATAATCGAGTTGAGTTTTTGTTTAGGTTTTTTTCTCACAATGCGGTGTCATTACACTCGAAATAATTTCGTAGTACAACATAATATGGTTATACATTGTTATGTCTAGTAATGATATGTGCTTTGAATGCAAGTAGCTGGGCTTCTTAAATGGGTAAGCAAGGACAGCCATGACATTTCCATAAGTGGACATTAAAAAGACAAACTATGACCGCTTTGTTTTTCGTGTCACAACATCATTCAGAAAGGAAATTACATACATAAACTCCCATCTTCTTTCCAAGGGGGAAACAAAATAAATAAATCAACAACTATATTATTAACAAAATGTGCACCTAGCTTCTGACGTTTTAAATACCCTGTCCATTAGGTTACCCATTTTTTGACAGGTGTCTCAGACCGTACATATTCCAGATTACGTAAAAGTTAACTTTAAAATACGTAATAAAATAAATATATAAACTGCCTTATCTTATTTATAGCTTCCTACATACATTATAATACCGTACGTGTATCAATCAATGTATTGTGTGTTGCTGCAATCACTAGTTCCATCTGTCAAAAAACGGTTTACCTAATGGACAGGGTATAGCTTCTGACATTTTATAAGTGCCCATGTATTTTTATGTGAAATAAAATATTTTGATTTTGAAAATAGACATTCAAATACATTTAACCCGGTCCAAAAACGACTCGAATACACGATATTTGGACAGTTATAACACAAAATCCAAATAATAATTTTCATGTCCAAACAAACTTTATCGATGGCTAAGAACAAACGCACAATTTGTAATCATATTAAAATGATTCGTTAACGAAGGGTCTCCAACTGAAATGTCAGGAGTTACAGCGATAATAATTGTTCGCAATAATTCGTCCCATTTGTTAAAAAGTTTCTACTTTGCTTGGCTTCGGGGAAATAAATTAAAAAGTGCTGTCTTGACTTGGCAGGGTTTGTGGGGAGGTCAAATAATAATGTTTGAAGAAAGAAAATACATTTATTTACCACAGACTAAAAGGCTCACACATAATTATACTGAAAATGAAATCAAAACAAATAATAAGTGTGAGGGTGTGTGTGTGTGTTTTTGAGCATTACTATACCTGAAGACTTTCTACTTAATCCTACTTCCTATTAATCATAAGGATTAATAGGCGTTTATAAATGCGAAAGATTGTGAGGATGGCTGGATGGATGTCTGTTACTCTTTCACGCTAAAACTCTGGAACGGATTTGGATGAAATTTGGCATACCGACAGTTTATAATTATTTATTTTATTTATAGTTTTTTTTTTTATATTTCTTTTTTTGTTTTTTATTTTGTTTATGTTATTTATATCTCATCGTATACTACACCGGTTGACGCCCTCACGTCAATGCCGGCTATCGCTGAAAACCAGCGCTGAGGCTCTATCTCGCATAGGGGCGTAGCATTATGCTGAACAATGGCCGTTTTGCGTGGATATGACGCATATTTTCCCCCAAACTTTTTCTTTTTTGTGATCTTTCTCTGTGTCATGTTTACAACAAAAAAAAAAGTATTTTCTTTCCTACGTCTTTCTTTCATACTAAAGTATACCGACCTACTAATTTCTAAAAAAATTAAATGTTTTCAAAGAAAACGTTTTCCTGTTTCCTGCTTATTTTAATTACCTGTAAATTAGTAACTGTAAAGTCATTTGAAACACAACCCAATTACTTTAACACAAGTTGTTATGAGTGCTGTGACGGCAAGTTTAATAGAAAAACAACATGGCGATCGATGGCTCTAATTAAACCTGTACCTATATACAGGGTTATTTTTTAAAGACCAGCCAAATTTAAGGATGTCGAACAGACCATCAAACTGAACAACTTTCTCCATGGGACAAATAGCGTAATCGCGAAAATTTTATCAACTGTCCCATAGAAAACTTCAATACCTACTCGACCTAAATGTATGGGACGGCTGAATTTTTATTCGCGATTACGATGTTGGTCCCATGGAGAAAGTTGTTCAGTTTGATGGTCTGTACCACATCCTTAAATTTGGCTGTCTTTAAAAAATCACCCTGTATTATCCCTACGTGCCTACAATAATATGTCTTTAATTAAACGTGACACGATTTGCATTCAACAGGAGATCCAAAGCTTTTGGGGTACCTATAAAGAACAGAGAAAATCAAACAGAAAGTAATTACCAACTCATTCAGTTTGTCTTTAATTAAAACTGAAGTTGATAGAAAGAACGCTAAGGGAAGAAAAATCTTACGTGAAATGTTAGATGTTTGTTTGTTTGTATGTATGTTACTCAATCATTGTCGACTCCTCTAGCCGATAGAGCATGATTGAAGAAAAAAAATCCGTTCGAAAAAAATCCGTGTTGAAAATACTTCTGATTTCGGTAAAATTAAAAGGTATTCCACTTAGAGCACTGATTTTAACGGCACTTGACCGAACCATGCCTGAACACTTCCACTAACGGCACTTAAATAAAATTTAGATAAATGCGTTTCGGTGAAACAATTTATCAGTATTATTTTCAGTCCCCGAACGGCACCTACGTGAAATAATTTTTTAGTGATGTGATGTCATTTTTTGTTCAAGGCATTGTTAACAATACATATCGAATACCGCAAATCCTTCTTCTTCTTTAAGCACACAAGTAAGAATATTACTTGGATTAATTCAGAATACTTTTTATCGGGTTATATTTAGTTTTCTTAGGGTGCGCGCAAAACAGGTACTAAAAAATAAAGCGCATGCTGCACCGTCCACGTGGTAGAAGTGAAACTTCTTAAAAAAAATAAAAATAGGAGAGATTTAGTATGTATGAAAGAAAGATTGTTTATTTGTCACAGAAACACGTACATACAAAAATATAATTAATTCTATTAATAGGGAAAATTAAAAACTAAATACATCTATAATCACAAGCACAAAGCAGAAATAGTCGACGGCGGCACGTCATGACTGTGACAAGAAGGCTTCCACTCAGCATTATGCTGTGCCACAGCACAGCGCTGATTTTCAGTGGTTACCCGAAAAGGACACGAACATGGTATGGACATGGATGGTATGAGGGTCAGAGAGAGTATCTTTTTTCTCTCTCATGTAATGACGCGTCCTTCAAGTTAGATTATATTATAGATTGTCACTGGTTGTTTACTTTAGAAGCGCCAGGAATACCTGGCGCTTTTAAAGTAAACAACCAGTGACAATCTACGTGTGTTTCCTTTAGACTCCCTGGACAATACTCCGGTTTTATTGTTACGGGAAAACTGGGCTACCGTATTCCTGTACCGATTGGACCAAGTGATAAATCGTGTACATGTTTCGAAAACATATTGGACGGCCAACCCCGACCTCAACGGCCCTACAAACTTAGCCAAACAACATTTAATAGATTGTTAACTAACAACTTAATGGAATAAAATCCCTATTCTAACTTACAGCCCAATTAAGTACAAAACAATACTTAAGTAAGATAAAATAGAGTTCAGTTTCCAATGTGCCATACTTGCATTGATTCGGAATTGGCTCACGTTCGAGTGGGGAACGGAAAAATCTATTGAACACCAAAATTACCTGCCGCGTTTGCGGGAGTCAAACTTGACCCACTTTGTTCGAACCTTACCTTTTATGATTCACAAAGTTGTGTAGCAGTCGTTAAAATAGGTTTAGTACGGCAGGTATTGTAGGTTTCCGAAATTTATTTATGGTAATGGTATGTTCGCGTGACATAGGTCGAACTGGGTACCGACGACCTATGCAGTTAATTCGAAGGATTCAATTTGTATACAGGCTAGCAGGGACATTGACGCGCAAACTGTAACCATGAATTCAGCACATGACCCCTAGCGTAGAAATTTTAGACGGTTATCAAAAAAAGATTCTGCAATTTCATAGAAAACTGCAATACCTACGCGGTAAAAATTAGTTGTTTCATAGAAAAACGCAATACGGTGAGGTCAAAATTGCGCGTGGTAATAATTTGCGCGTCGACGTCCCTGTCATCCTGTATGCTAACCCAGAACATTATGTAATGCAAATAAAGATATGAATATGAAATTGAAAACGATCTGTTATGTCAAAAAATACCATCACTTTTTTCAAAATGATAAGACAGATTTTTTCAGAACAATGTACTGAATCGATGGTAACAAGTCGATGTCCCTGCCACCGTGTATATAGCGTATTGTCACAAAATACATAGTGAAATCGATATTTTTTATCAATCAGGCAATCACAATCCAGTATTATATAGTCAAGTCTATAATTGATTTTTTTAATCCCTTTGCGTCTGTTTTTAATGATGTATGACTACTGAAAATAGCAGTACATTGCTCTTTTAATAATTATTAAACAGTTTGCCCATTAATGAAACTGTGTTTACTGCTGAATAATGTAAACGCAATAATTAAAAGCTTAATAATACCAGATCAATCCATTGATTGATAGTACTAATAATGTATTTAATTAAACCGTGCAGTGAACTTAATTAGCGATGGAATTAATTTGATTCGACCTTTATTTTACTAACTTTTAACTCACAGTTACCTAATTAGGTGCTGTCCAATGAGTTTGTGAGTAAAATAGGAATGATAAGGATCGTTATCTCTGCGAATTTAATACATATGTAGCGAGCTTAGCGACGCGATTGCTGAATTGCATTTTTGATATGATAATGGTAAAGGAACTCGAGCGCTATGCTCGTCAGTCGCTTACATACCATCGCCCTGCCACGTCCACATATACTATAATAAGTAATCAGAGTTATGTTTAACCTTTATTAAATACTATATTAACAATTTCAGTATAAAACCGTTTCGCGTATCGTTTATCTGGACCTTACTCATAACACGCACTACACATACATAACATCACAATATCTTGTTTTCTCGAAAGGTTGGGCAGAGGTGCACGTATGGTACACCCATATTTCGTCAGTATGTTTATTTAATTTAATTTTTATTTAATTTAAGTTTAAGTGTTGATTTTAATTTTTTGATTTTAGTATTGATTGTGATTTTAATTGTATTTTGATTTTTATTTTGATTGCATGTGATTTTAATTTGGAATTTGGTTAAAAAAAACAATTATGTTCGGAGAGTAAATGAACTCACTCGATATCAATCGAAAAATAAGTACCTAATGCATGATGTGCTTACCTGTAAGAAATTGGTACACTATTCTATAACTCTAATGGATGTAACTCATATCTTTGTATCAGTGTATTCAATTGTTGGTGAGCCAAATAAATAAATAAGTCCCATGTCATAGGGGGCCCGTCTATTGCCACAAATGTAGACTCCAGGCTGTTACTGAGAAATTCCAGAAGGAAAATAACCAATAATCCTTTTGCCCCTTTAACCCCTTTGCCCGACCCGGGAATCGAACCCAGGACCGTATCGACCGGATCGAACCTCATGCTCAGCGTTATCGCTTGCGACTACTAGACCAACATAATCAGCCTATAATGTTCCCACTGCTGGGACACAGGCCTCCTCTCTATGAGAGGCAGTAGGACCAGTACGGGTTGGTGAATGTGGTTCACATGTCTGGTTCTAGGACATGCCGGTTTCCTCACGATATTTTCCTTCATTGTTTTGAGAGCAGAGGTGATGAAACAATTTATGCAAAGTAAAGTGCCTGCTTGAGTTGGTCTTGACGCAGAACGTCACTTTCGCAACACGTCATCGTGAAAAATTTGGTCACTTTCGCATAATGTCACTTTCGCAAAACGTCATTTTCGCACAACGTCATTTTCTTAAAACGCCATTTGCTCACAATGTCACTTTCACAAAACGTCATTTTCGCAGAATGTCATGCAAGCCATTTTTTTCTCAGGAGAGACTTAATACTAACACTGCAGAATCGGGTAAGTTTCATTTCGTAAAACTCTATCAATATTAATTAATGACAATTATATTTTGCGTCATGACCCTTGGGTTCGCGCATCCATGACCTACAATCCGTATATCACGGCCGTTAAATTATTAGACCAACGAGGCAGTAAAATTAACCTTATGCTCAGCAGTAGCGAAGTTAATACCGAATAATTTTTCCGCACCGCTCCTTTTAAATCCAAAACATACTAAAATAAATCATAAATCAATCAAATCGTTCACCCATACAGAATAGGGGCATCCCATTTACACTGCAAGGAAATATGAAACACCCCGAAATACAATACCACAGAAATAGTTTCCTACCTACAATAAGATCACAAGAAAAATCCATCTTATACTTTTCTCCAAATAAAATCTTGTGTAACATGGACAGAAATCGTAATACGGAACTATACGGAACCTATCACATTGTGTTTCGGTACCTATTTAGTGGGGATCAATTGGGCTTTGGCAGAAACCCGAGGATTAGGGTGAAAAGAGAGGAAGCTATGGACAAAGCTAGGGTAATCACTTGTGTTATCGTGAACATTGCTGGCTGATGTATTACTTAGAGACTTTTCGACTTCTAGTATGAAACAGAATCTAGAATAGAATAGAATACTTTTTATTATGTACAACATGCGAATTACAGACATAATTATGGAAATTTACATAGGGTGGCACAATGGGCGGTCTTATCGCCAAGAGCGAACCTTTAAAGACAGCCTTTGGATGGATTTAAAGGGAGATGGAGAGACAACACTGCAGGTAGTCTTTAGTTATATAACATACAAGAAGAACATACACATACCTATATAAAGCATATACTTATCTAGGATTTTATTTCTTTAGTTGTAGGACAGCGCAGTAGGTAACTACTGCGCTGTCATCACAAAAGGTCAACTTCTCTCTTGTTTTCTGAATGATAAGTCTCCATATTATTATTTTTCTCCTTTATTTCAATGTAAACATATAAATTATATTTTTTAATATTAGAATATAAAAAGTATAAAGACATTTAAAAAATAGTAGCCCACTGGTATCGGGAACAAGATCCAAGCTACCGGTGGTCAGGGCTGCAGAGAGAGGAACCTCCTGACAATGCGAGACGTGTCCAGAAGTACCGCTTTTTGAATCAAGCCCTTGATCCAGCTACCTAACGAGAGCCTCCTCAGGTGTTGGTCGAGGCTTTTGGCTATTAAGCCATTGGCTGTCACGACTATCGGCACAATGATCGCTGAGTCATATTATTATTAAAAGCCTGTCCAACTGCAAGGCAAAGGCCTCCCTACCCTTTTTCCACTTCTCTCTCTGTTTAATAAGCTGCTAAGGACCAGTCCTTGTTGAAGGTGTCCAGCTCATCTCGCCATCGCCGTCTGGGCCTACCGCGACGACGACTCATTAGGACTCCATAGTGAACATTTAATTTTCATTCCACAACTATTTCTAGTGCCCATCTTTTTAAGTACTTAATTTAGACGAGATGGTATTCAATAAATCGTTTTTTTTTTGTCTTCGTGGGATGTTCGTTTAATTAAGCGCATGACTGATCCCGTAATCATATCGTGGCCTATTATTAAGGTCGGGTAACATCGGGATGAAGGGGATGTAATGTGATTGTGCGGCCATATTGGATATTACCTACCCTAACGTTGCTATTTCGAATAGACCAACAGTTGAACGTCACAAAAATGTTGCAATGAAAATATATTGAAATGACTTCTGTACCTACACAATGCCCGAAGCATGTTAACATCGATCGCTCATTCGTATGTACATAAGATTTTCATCTATGGGAAGTAGTAACTCAGCTCAATGGAATATAAAGTAGGGTCTTAGATGTCAGCCATTGTGTGAAGACTGGATTATATCTCGCAAAAAGTTACCCAAAAAATCCAATTTTCAAAATCCGTTCAACAAACATAATCACAGCAAAACCTCAAAATCGCACAATAAAGTACGTAAACCACGCCATTTTTATCACCGATACGAGTAAAGTGACCCAATTTAATCGCCAATTCGAGTAAAGTGAGCTATTCTGCAGCGATTCAAGCGCTTCGTGGCTTCATACGTAAGCTGGAAAAAGCGGAGGCACGATGTAAATCTTGGCAAACAATTTTCGTTGCCTTGAAAGTTGTGGGTCAGGGTGACGCGTGAACACCGAGCTAATTCTTTTTTTGCTCTAGTTTGCGCATAATGTGCAACCTTTTTAGAATCTTATTTTTTCTTTGTAAATTGTAGCTTGGCCTTTTGTTAGGATAGGGTTTTGTTCGTGTTCTTGAACTTGAAGTTAGATTACCTTCGTTAAGTTTCCTGGGAATTGTAGGATAAATTCTTGTTGGATCTTAGTTGTATTAGGCCTAAAGGTGATAATATCAAGCCAACACAGGTTCGTGCGCAAAATGAAATATAAATAGACCGTTCGATTTCGATGCGTCCCTAACACAGCTATGACGCATTTTGTTGGTTTATCTTCCCCATTTGTTACGTCATTAAAATCAATTTTGTATGTCCAATAAATAATGCTGACGTAAGGCATAACATCACGCTTGCATTTCCCTAAGAATAAGGCAAAGGAGGCCTTATAGGGGTTTATATAAAAACGATGATTAAAGTTAAGTGACGTTCAAACGTTAAAACTCGAATGGTTAAACAGTTGCTAATCACTACTAACTTTAAGCAACGTTTACGAATAAAGGGGATAGTACAGACGTCAGCACATCAAGCTACCCGAAACTGTCAAATTTTCCCAATCAACCTTGAACATAATGCTTTAGCGATAAACTTGAAAATGAAATTTGACAGACTGTAGTAGCTTGGTGTGCTGGCGTCTACGTACCTAGGTACACCCACATTTCGCCAGTTATGTTTAAATCTGACACTTGGATAGATATACCCTCCTCATCAAAAGGCTCATGAGGTGATTTATCTTCGTCTTGTCGACAGGGTATCAGCAGTGCCCCTGCTGTTACAGGTGTCTGCAGACGGTAGTTTCAAGGCATTTACAATATCAAGGCCGCCTGTTTCGTGTCCGCAACCCCATGAACCCTATATTAAATACTCATTAGACATTGAAGCAGTCACGTAACTATTTGGATTATGAATACATAGTTCCAGTTATGCTTAGTTTTGTATTAACCTAGCGACCCGCCACTGCTTCGCACGATTTTTACGACTTCGACGAAACAATATTCAGCTTTAAAAATGTACAGGGTGGCAGGGACATCGACACGCAACCTGTAGGGATGGAAGGATGTTTGTTACCCTTTCACGCAAAAACTACTGATTGGATTTGGATGAAATTTGGCACACCGATATTTTATAACCTGGATTAACACATAAGATACTTTTTATCCCGGTAGTACGTTCCCGTGGGATAATTTACAACCTCGACGCGAGCGAAGTCGCAAGCAAAAGCTAGTGTATTATACACATACATTTTCCTGAATAAATTTTCTAAATGATGGTAAAAACCGCATGAAAATCCGTTGCGTAGTTTAGAAGAAAAACGCGTTCAAAGACAGAAAAAAAATGTACATTATGGATGCATTAAACATTAAATTGAATTGACACGAAAAGTCATTTTAATCCTATCTTACTGATGTTATAAACGTGAAAGTCTGTATGGATGGATGGATGGATGGATGGATGTTTGTTACTCTTTCACGCAAAAACTACTGAACAGATTTGAATGAAATTTGGCACACTGATGGTTTATAATCAGGATTAACTTAAAGGATAGTTTTTATCCTGGTATTCCCACGGGATCGAAACTTATGCCAGTGAAACCGCGGGGTGCAGCTAGTTTATAATAAGTAAGTACCAGTAGATACTGGTAAGCAGATAAGCAGGAAACCAGGCACCCATTACCAATAACCTACTATGTAGATAAAAAAATAGACACCTACACATGAACACTGAGTTAAAACGAAATCGATGTCGCAGTCTTCGGAACGACCTAATTTCCGTTTGCGACGTCCTAATCCGGATTTAGCGAGGTCTCCACTGGCTTCATTTAGGCCTCGGCTACGTCAACGACGTGTTTTAACTGTTTTAATTTAATTAAAGGATTAATTGAATTGATTTGGACGGATGGACTACAGTTTTCGGTTAGTGGGTCTTCCGAGTTTCGGGACTAATTTGTCCGCGTGTGTTTTATGGGCGTTTCCAAAGGTTTTATTACTGGCAAATTGAAATTTGGACGCTTAATTGAAAAACATGAAGTTACTTGATTGGGAACCTAGAAAATGCTTGAATTAAAGTAGATACTGTGTTTACAATTTCTTCATCACCATAATCATTTATTTCTAAAAATAATTACAGACACGTTTGAATTGTCAAGGGGTCGGACAGTCAGAAAGATGAAGCTAGTTGCCCATTGCAAAGCGTAGTAGGTACCTTTGGAGAAGAACGGGCAAGAAAGTCCACAATCAAGACACAGTGGCGCCGATTCCCTTGTTCACCAACTAAACTAAATTTAAGTTCAGTGCATCTTTTTCTTCCTATTTCATTAAGAAAAGGACAGAAGATAAATATTAGTTTAGTCCTGTCAAATTAGTCAGCGCCTGACGTAAATTGACGTATTTTTAGTAGCCATGTTTTTAATCACGTCTAAATTGTCTATGGAGTATCTTAATTTGACAGGACTAAGCTAATATTTATCTTCGGTCCTTTTCTTAATGAAATAGAAAGAAAAAGATGCACTGCACTTAAATTTAGGTTAGTTTGTGAACAAGGGAATCGGCGCCATTATTAAGTTACCGATACCCTTAAGGATTTCATTGTATTTTTTTTTATCTACTGATAAACGGACTAACTAACTTCTAAAATAAACACGTGACAAGAAAGCCAAGAGAAAAGAACAACGCAAATAAATGCAAATGAATTTCCTCGGGTGCAAGAATCAATAGAACCTCTTTGTCTAGCGAGACAACAAAGAAAATTCTCTCCGCTCCGCTGTACATAAAACTTTATTACTAAAGAGTATTTAATATATAGTCCAATATTTTTGATGGTTCATTAAAAATGGCCAGCAGTGTTTCATTTACGAAAAATGAAAAATAGAATACTTTAAGTTATTTTAATTAAAAGAATAACCTTTGTATTTAATTAAAGTAAAATTCTGCATCTAAAATATAAAAGTACCTATTTGACTACTACTGCTTAGTAAACTGAAGTTTTATAAATATTTCATACTAGCTGCGCCCCGCAGTTTCACGCGGGTGAGAATATCCGGACAAAAATGTATCTTATTCCTAAAATCTATCCAAATCCGTTCAGCCGTTTTAGCGTGAAAGGGTAAAAAAATAACATACCAAAAATCAAATAATTTCTCTTTATATTATTAATTTATATTAATAAAATGTATCTACTTACAAGTAGGTAAGGATTAATATAATTAATTGTATAGCCTAGCGTGAAAGTCACTTCTAGTAATGTAGGGACTCACTCCCATGGGAACCGTTTCCTTACCAATGAATTTGACAGGCCTGTTGGTCTAGTGGTTAGTGACCCTGACTGCTATGCCGGAGGTCGTGGGTTCGATTCCCACCCAGGACAAATGTTTGTGTAATGAGCACGATCATTTGTTCTGTGTCTGGGTGTAATTTATCTATAATATTTATGTATTTAGAAATATATAAGTATGTTTATCAGTTGTCTAGTACCCATAACACAAGCTCTGTTTAGCTTGGGACTAGATGGCGTTGTGTGATAGTTGTGGAATATTTATTATTATTATTTATTTATTTATTATTTGCTTGAATAAAACGTCCAAAAGTAATTCCTAGCATGTTCAACAGAAAAGTCAGCAACTTATCAGGCTGGTATTCGTTTGAGTTCGGTACTTTATATAAATTGACTGAGGGTCATATTAATTTTACGCGTACACTAAACTATTGGTTATACTAGCAGCACCCCCGGTTTCACCCGCATAAAAGTTACGACTCCGTGGGAATATCGGGATAGAAAGTATCCTGTGTTAATTCTGGTTATAAAATATCTGTGTGCCAAATTTCATCCAAATCCGTTCAGTAGTTTTTGCGTGAAAGAGAAACAAACATCCTCACAAACTTTCGCGTTTCTAATATTAGTAGGATTTCGTTGAATTTTTGTATGCAGACTGGGAATGTCATTAGATATACGCAGTTTAATTTATTTTCGTATTGCTGTCTCCACCTTGTATACAAACCAAAATATACAGAACAAAAAAATAACGCAACTACATTCAAATCAAATTAAAAACGCACTCCATACAATTTACTTCATACAAAAAAAATCCCTAATCATCATCAATTTAGTTGATAGTTCTAGTTCTAAATGCCATCCACTTAGCAATTTCTCTGCAATCAAGTCGTTAATATTCAACACACAATCACAAACTAATGACATAATGTACAGTGCTAGCTGCAGGTCAAGGTACCCGAAACTGTCAAATTTTCCCAATCAACCTTGAACCTTATGCTTTAGGGATAAAGTTGAAAATCTATTAAAGAAATTTGACAGATTGTAGTAGTTTGATATGCTGGTGTCTTTACAATCACAAGTAGGTCAGTGATTCTGATTACTATGGCACTTAATGATCCGTAATAGGTTCATTTCCTTATTGTCTTGTATGAATCATGAGTTTACTATTGACAGTAATTCAATGCAATCAATGTTGTATCAATAAACGATAAAACAAACTAACAACAACACGAATAATATAATAATAATAATAATATTTATTAAAAAAATCATAAGGCATGAAAATTAGTACAGTTTTGCTTAAATGTAAATTATATTCCTAAGACTTACGTACCTGAACTAGGTAATCCTGTGTTTCAGGCGAAAAGAGCTAAAATAACAACAAAAGAATAATACAATAACAAAAGAATAACAACAAAAGAATATTACAATTAAAAAGAAAAAAACATATCGGACTAAGGTAGTTACATAATCAGCCTATAATTTACTCTGTGCTGGGACACAGGCCTCCTCTCAAAGAGGGTGTGGGCTGTAATCCACCACGCGGGCCCAGTGCGAGTTGGTAGATATCACATGTCTTCGATTTTTTTGGTTTTATGACATGCTTGTCTCCTGACGATGTTTTCCTTCACCGTTTTGAGAGCATTAGTGATGAAAAAATTTAAACAAAGGAAAGCCTGCCTGGATTTGAACCTACGACCTACAACTCGTAACTAGATCGTAGGACTCGCACTTACACATAAATATATTACAAACTTCGATTGTTTAATAGATGAACCATACAGCATTGGAACAGGTACCTACACTGGTACATGTTAAAAAGAATACATTAATATGACTACATCCTGTATGTAACCTACCTACAATTAGTGTTATTCTGCATTGCAATTTTCTAATATAATAATTGCGCCCTTGACTTAGTAGTAATTGCCTTCATTGTTGTCCTTTGCATACTGCAGTTAATTCTTGTGTTGCGGCATTCTCACTCGGCATGCACTTCACTTAAATAATAAGTTATCTAACAACAAAAGAGTTATGTAATTACCTATACCAATACCAACAAAAGAACAGCATTATGCTGTAACCGCTACACATTTCTTCTTAAAGCGCTACAGCGGGATAATTGCGTAACACACCATCAGTAGGAATGGGTTTCATTTGGACTGTTAAGCAACATTCATTGCGTTTTTTACGTTGTTGAGCAGACACATTTTTCGAACAATGAAGCAATGTATTAGCAATATCCTTTAAAATGATTCAGATTGCGATTGATGGTGTGTTATGCAATTACCCTGCAGGTCTATATTTATCAAAAAACCGGCCAACTGAGAGCCGAACTTGCTCACGAAGGATACTGTACAACAAGGCAAAAAACTCGTTTCTTGTATGCAGACCTCCTTTAATTTGTAACTTTAACTGTACTCGTATTGTTATTATTTGTTGTTAAAGCGGCAACAGAAGTTCACACTCAGTGTAAACTTCAAATGTGTATATTATAATATTACGGATCATGAGACAGCAGCCCGCTGACAGACAGACAGACGGACGGATGGACGGACAGCGGAGGCTTAGTATAATGGGGTTACGTCGGCACCCTTTGGGCACGGAACTCTAAAAGGCAACAAAATTTAAGCATAAAATCTTTAGCACCTATTTATGTACGTCCAAGGTAAAAGAACAATGTGTACAGTTCAGGCTGACATATCCGCCATGTTGCTGTATCTAAAGCACCCTTTTTGTTACTACAACACATGAGTGAAGCGGCGGCTCGCTCCGAAAATACAGACTATTGAAATTTTGAACCCTGTTTGTTGGAACCATTCCGAAGCACAAAACAAACTACGAGCTCTAGCCAGTGGGACGTCGTATCCAAGGGCGTCTTTTTAACGCGCCGATTTTTTATTTATTATTATTAAATCTATACAATACATACATACAAAATATGTTTGCTGGAGCCGGAGGATGCAAAAAAAACCAATTTATTTTAGACTAATTTATTAAAAATAAAAGAAATTACAATTTAAAATTCTAAAATTACGTAGGTGACAATTGGTCGATGTATGTACCAAGAATGCCCGAGGCGTGGAAAAAATTGAAGGCATTCGATGTCCGGTCCCACGGTTGCGAAAGTGCTGCGTAGGCAACTCGTGTAAGTAAAGCGCTGCGATGCGCAGTATCGGTGTCACGTAGGTCCACAGTCCGTGTTTTACACCGAATCGTAATATCAGCGATCCTTATGTTATACCGTTGCGTAACATCTCCCCCCGTAGAACAGCGACTATTTGTTAACTGTTGTTAAAAATGTTGCTGTAAGATGACTGGGGTCCATCTTGATCCCAGCTGGATGAATATTTCTTCTTGGTTCTGCTTCAGCATAGATGTCTTGATCTGCGTTCATTTCTATAGATATAGGGACGACCTTCTTGTCTTTATTTCCCATCCAATGCCGGTATGTTAGAGCAATGGCAAGTACACCTGCACTAAATAGTAATAGGTATACAGGTATGGTAGTATGGTAGAGGCTTCCATCTGATATCTCGTTGAGTCTTACTGGAGGCTGCACTGAAACTTTCTTGTAACTTTCGTGGAGATTCTCGAGGTTGATTGAATTAAGCTGTACCAATGATTCTTCAGTTTTTGATATAGTGTTCTGTTCCCATAGTGTTCGTATTCTAAGTACATGTCCTTTAATTCGGTTGTCGGTGTTAGCGATAGTAAATTCGGTGGTTCTTATCAGGCAATCCTGCGGTATTGTAGCCAAATAACTTCCTTGAAGTGTTCTGAATTGTTCCTGTCCACATGACGTCTGAACTTTTGCAGGTATGGGGAAGCTTAGTGTGTAATGTTTTTCGTCCAGTTGTTCCAGAGCTTGCTTGTGTAGAGTGACTGGCGTTAGTGTACAGGAGTTGAGATGCTGTTGAGTGATGAGCTGCTGCACGCAGTCCGGCTTGTCTATAACTTTGAAACCAACTTTCTCTTCGCAGAGGTACCATGAGTTAAGCTTCGGACATTCTGTCTCCATGTACATAGAATATGATTCATGAATTGCTATAAAAGGTGAGGTAGGGATAAGGGCCATATTATTTTTGTTAGGAATTATGGACAACTTGTATAGGATATAGGTTCTTGGTAAGGCAATCGGCACCTTTATAACTATAACTATTTTCTTATCTATATAATATGATCCTAATTTTAAAATATTATAGTACTCTCGAAGATCGATGTCAATGATTTCGTCTTTTGAGTATAGTAACCCTAATCTGCTTATCATATTTCTAAGATTACCTAAACTAACCATAAAATGGGTAGTGCTGGAGGCACGCGTAAAAGCTACCATAAGTTCTATTTTATTTA
The DNA here is from genome assembly GCA_947507525.1 of Apamea epomidion. NCBI lineage: Eukaryota > Metazoa > Arthropoda > Insecta > Lepidoptera > Noctuidae > Apamea > Apamea epomidion. Next base: position 4,734,915 of record OX382238.1, on the reverse strand, counting down.
ACTCATCCGATAATGCCTCTATATTATCGTTTAAAATAAGTAAGTGCTGTGCTAGATGGGCATACGTTACTAGGTCTGCCTGCTTGTACGCGTCTTGATTTATGACTTGGTTGAGTTTTTTAGCAATAATGTTCTGGTTGTCTACTATATTTTTTAATACATTAGAATGCTCTAACATCCATTCTTTGGTCAAACTTATGTGACGGTTAAATTCCGTTTCTAGTTTATTGTCGTTACCTTCTAAGACTTGGATGGCGTTATTATATTTGACTGCATCTGTGTAGTCTAAATTTCCCGATATACTTTTTATAACTGATCCTAGTCCGTCAATGAGTCCTCTTTTAACACGACCAGGCTCAAAACTTTTTATTTGTATGGATATCTTTTCGAGTTTGTCCCCAAGGTAACCTATGTGGGGTTCAAAAAGTGACAGTGTTTTATTGTTAATTACGGGCCTAAATTCATTTAATTGCAGTTTAACTAAATCAACCTTTGACTGAATATTTTCTAAGTCAATGTGTAAGAGGAAGGAATGATAATGAGACACGATTTTTGTAGGTCCCAATTTGAAAGGGAGTAATCCGGGTCCGTCTTCTAGTGGTTCAAATAATATGTCCTCTGCTCGGACCAGGTGTAGCAATATCGTCAGTGGTATTATGAACATAATTGGTCCCTCTGCGGTATCGATGTCTGGATACTCCTCCTGCCGACAGCTTCTGAAGATCCGGATACTCGTACGGTGCTTGATAGTCACCCGGGTGACTCGCGAGTCGCGATTTTAAGTTGATTCTATGAATTTACTCTCGCGAACCGGCCCGCGAGTATCCTACCGGCTGCGCCAAATATGTTTGCTGGAGCCGGAGGATGCAAAAAAAACCAATTTATTTTAGACTAATTTATTAAAAATAAAAGAAATTACAATTTAAAATTCTAAAATTACGTAGGTGACAATTGGTCGATGTATGTACCAAGAATGCCCGAGGCGTGGAAAAAATTGAAGGCATTCGATGTCCGGTCCCACGGTTGCGAAAGTGCTGCGTAGGCAACTCGTGTAAGTAAAGCGCTGCGATGCGCAGTATCGGTGTCACGTAGGTCCACAGTCCGTGTTTTACACCGAATCGTAATATCAGCGATCCTTATGTTATACCGTTGCGTAACATACACATAAATACAATTGAAGTGTCTGTTTGTAATTTCAAAATAACAGCTGTTTACTAAATGCATATGAAAGTACGGTATCTACTTATGACATAAAACTTTCTTTTTTGCCAACTGTCTCTTTGTTCCGGCTAATCTCCGAAACGGCTGGACCGATTTTCGAGATTATAGAGTATTTCACTGGCGGATAGCTGAAGGCCAATTCTCGTAATTTAAAACGTTCAGAATCTAGTCACAGTCTCATCTCGGCGATAAACAAATGTCAAAAACTTGTCAAAATGTAGGGAAATTAGAAGTATATTTTAAGAAAAGAAAAGAAAGAAAGAAAAAGGTTTATTTGGGCCATTTTTTTCAGTTTTTTTGGCGTTTTTCTTTGTTTTTTTTGGAAGTTTGTTTGGGGTTTATTTGTTTTTTTTGGGGTTTGGTTTTTTTGACAGATTGAGACTGAGATCAGACTGTGAACGTTCTTAAAATTACGAGAATTGCCCCTCTGATGTTTGGATTAACTTAGGCTACTTTTATTTTAAGAAAAAGAATTCGAGTTCCACGCATAAAAAAAAACACACAAAATCCAATTCGTTTTACGTAATAATTAAAATAACAACATAGTAGTAACATTCATTATTAAAATAATTATTAAATACAGCACATGATAAAAAAGAAAAGTTATAATTGTGATAACAATCGATTTATCATATTGTCAACACTGGACAAAGGTAGTACTTCGAGCCGAGAGTTGAAAATCAAACAGTGTTTTGTTTTCACGCGCTAAAAGACACTCAGTTGCATTCTCAAAGCTCAAGTCAGCACGGAGAGTCGAAAATTCAGTGCACGATAAAAAAATCGCCTGTGTCTACTTGGGTTAAGTGAGGACAGTAACATTCACCTGGGCCTGGGTATATGTGCTACCGAAAACAAAGGAAAGATAAGACAATGTGATTTCCGAGTACGAGGGTCAATGTGGTTCCAGGTGAAGAATAGTGGTCACACCTTCTAGCCAGGGTGAGGTTGTAATAAATGTAAGTAAAGGAATTTCATCAATAGGATGCTGGAGTAGTAACCCCTGTCTTCGTACAACATTGAATGTTGAACTCACATGTTTTATAAACAAGCAAATAAAATAACTGACGGCACGGTTGGCGCAGTGGTTAAGCGATTGACTGCTGCGTGTCGCGGGTTCGATTCCCGCACGGAACAAATATTTGTATGGCCTACAAGTAGGTGTTCCGGGTCTGGCTGTTTGTGTATGTGAGTTTAAATGTTTGTAAACGCACCAACGATACAAGAGAAATTCCTAGTGCGGGGCAACGTTTTAAAAAAACAATAACTACAAGGTAGATAGATAATTCATTTATCGAGTGCATACATAAGAAACACAGGCGCTTTACTTTGTGTAAATCATTTCATCACTACTGTTCCCAGAACGGTGAAGGAAAACATCAGAAGGAAACTGACTTGAACATTCGAAGACATGTTACATCTACCAACCCACACCCTCTCACCTGTGTCCCAGATGTGGGAACATTAGAGGCTTATTATGCTATACATAAGAAATAGCACAACACAAAGGCACAGTTGGTAACAAATAGGTACTACTAGGTATTTCTGCACTGACGTGCACTGTGTTACGGATCTGCAAGAATGGAAAAAGCTTTGTTCACCAGTAGGAAAGAAAGAAAGAAAAAGCTTTGGTTTATGGTGAAAAACTTTACTTTGGTGCGGCAAACATGACGCATAGAAAGAATACAAACACAAAAAGGAACAAGTTGGGGTTGGAACAGGACGAACTAAAGTGAATCTTTGAATTTCTAGTTCATTTAAAATATGCATTTATTTTGAGAATGAAACAACTTAAAAAAAGGTTGAGCTTTCAGGACTCATTGTTCTTTATGTAAATTGACCCAAAACAGACGAGTAACAAAATTGTGTCCTTTGTTTCATTACAATATTCTTTCCCCAAAAGAACTCTGTACTTCATTAAAACATAAATATAAGAATGGTACGCGTTGATTGCGGCTCACTCGGATATCTGAATTATATTCATTATTTGTGGAATGGAGCAAGAGGGAGAGGACTATGCTTGGAGTTTCTTTACGTGATCGAATGAAGTGATCCGCAGGAGAACCAAGGTACAGCCCGATTCAAAACTTATGGCGGGTCGGAACATGAGGCGAGTCGCTGCGCAGTATCAAAATTTACCTGCCAGCAGGGAACTGCAGGGTACTGCGCAGCGAGTAGCACATAGAGCCGCCATAAACTTTGAATCGGGCTGTAACCGACTGTCGCTAGCCCGAAGATTTGACAAACTTAAGTGGCAGTGGGTAGAGACTATGGCTCTGAAATGGCGCCCGTGTACCGGAAGACCAAGCATTGGAAGGCCTCCTACAAGACATGCTGCATAGAACCGGTCGAAGTGGTGGTGCTAGGTAAATGCCAATGTCCAACAGTGGGCGTCTTTCGGCTGAATCCGTTGTATTAACTATCTTTGAACAAAACAAATGTAGGTACGTACTGACTATTTTCCTGTAACAGTGGATTTTCTCTTGAAAGGTTTTAATAATTAAGTAGGAGATTAATTATTGTATTATTCCAGAAATTCATTAACATTCAAAACTCAATCATTATTGTAAATTATAATTTCTGAGAACTGATTAATATCCGTATTTTAATTATTTCCCTCTGGCATTGTCTGGATTTTCCGAGAGGTGATAATGGAAACTCGGAAATTTATTTTTAATTAAAACGAGTGAACTGTTTTTCGAACGCCTCCTGCGTTGTAATATTTTCAATACATAATGAAATATTCAAGAAAGAAATAAAAAAGCGCTTTTTGGCACAAAAAAACCATTGTTATACAGAAGGGGAAATTAACTGAAACTAATTAACTTGAACTCCCTTCTTTTAGGGAGCTCCCGCTGTCGGGTAGAAATGACATGAAAAAAAAACTTGGTTGTGCCAAAAGGGCCTCAGCTCAACATAATGTCAGATTACGTTACCAAAAATTCAAAAAGTACGTTTAATAAAACATTCTACTTCCTTTTACCTGCGACTTCGCTCGCGTGGAGGTTGGAAATTAATCCACTGGAAAATACTACCAGGATAAAAAGTGTTCCTATCCTATCCAGGTTATAAATAACGTGTATGCTAAATTTCATCCAAATCCGTTCAGCCGTTTTTGCGTGATTGAGTAACAAATATCCCAACATACAAAGTTTCACATTTACAATGTTAGTTGGATATAATAATATACAGGGTGGCAACGACATCTACGCGCAAACTAAAACCATGAAATCAGCACATCATTCTGAATCGTTGTAATTTTTCGTCGGTTGTTCTATACGTTTTGACCGCGTTGGTATTACACTTTTCTATGAAACAGATGTTTTTTTTTTAATAATTGTTAAATGAAAAATTTCTACACTAAAGAGTCTAGAATCATGTGCTGAATGCATGGTTTCAGATTGCGCAACGATATCTCTGCCATCCTGTATCATAGAATTTCTTTAAAAATTGTGTTAAAAACATTTGTAAGATCACCCGTTCAAAGGCCAAAGCCCAAATATTCTCTACCACCCACAAAACATAGGCATCTCTTACAACAGTTACAACCAAGTTAATAACGCTTTTCATTGAAGAACTGAATAGTGTCACATAAATTGGCTCAAGAGTGCAAGTGTTTGTTATAATTGAGTGAATAACCGAGCATCTTTGAGCCGACCCCAATGCATGTGATTTATGGGAGAGTGCACTTACTCCGAGAAACATGGTAAGTGATTACGACGACTGGTTTACTGTTCTTAGGCTCGGTTTTAGTTGGCTCGAACCCTTTGGATTTATTGTAATGTAGCGGAGTAATGAAGTATGCTAGTGCATTAGTAGTTAATATTGGTTCCTAGTAATAGGCCGAAGTTTTAAAGTTGGCGGTGTGATACCCTCGTGCCTCGGAAAGCATGTTAAGCCGTCGGTTCTGCGCCTGGTCTCTCTCCGGTCCTGTCGGATTGCGGGCCGGCCCATCGGACTATTGTGTATGAAATTTTTTATTTATTCTTTTTTGTACACCAGCAAAAACAAAACACAGTAACAAAAAAATAATTGTTAAGATAGTTGATACCCTACGTACGTCGACGAAACTACTTTGTTTTTGTGTAGGCATCGAGATAAGCCCCCAAGCAGCCCGCGATGTATCGCAGTGATGTATCCTTGGACATGTGCGTGTGTATCTATTAGCATACATTTGATTTTTTTTGCGAGCTAAACTGCGATCGCGAGGTATCGCAGTGAGGCATCTTCGGCATGCACCCTAGGTGGATCCAAAGTTATGTCTACAAAACTTTGCCCTGTTTTGACATAATCTAATTTAGACGCAGCGTTTAGACAACGTGTTGAAGAGAGTAACTTAATTTTTCGATGTTCGGTTTTAAATTTTTTCGAAGGCTTGACGCCTTAGAATTTTTTTTAAGGCATCACACATAGCAAAGGATCCCGCCTGAATTTCCTAAAGTGGGGTAGGCAGTGCTGTATAGAACTACCAAATTTCGAGCTCGCCTAGACCAACCGGCCACATATCCTGCTAGATGAGAAATTCCTAATAGACAAACTCAATATATCACCGCCAACATGTGAATCTCATGCAGTTCATCCATGTGGGGACGTTTGAAGAGAAGAATATTACCTCAAGCAAAAGTAACTAATTATGGTCCTCCAGGCCATATTCGGCCATGGCGGCCAATCTCAACGGTGACTAGACTTCGGCGCGGGAGATATTCTTTAATTCCCGCGTAAATAAAAATAAAAATTTGAAATACAGTACTAAATTAAAAGAAATTTAACAAATGACACATTCATCCGATAACGTTGTTGAATTTGTGTCGATTTTCGGCTATTGTAGCTACATTGAATTACATCGGCATCGGCATTGCTAACGACTGGCGTAAACGCTTTTATTTGATGAAATATTAGGCGGCAATCTAAATTGTAACATACACCGTTTGGTATTCAAATATGGATTGATAATACGAATGATTTTAAATGTATGTAAGCGTAGTAATTATGTATGCGTGCAGGACTAGCGCCCTAATTGCGTACACACTAGCAATCACAATCTGAATAATTTTTAAGAATAAAGATAATTTTAAGGTCTTGACAGCCAATGGGTTAATAGCCAAGAGCCTCGACCAACACCTGAGGAGACTCTCGTTGGGTAGCTGAATCAAGGTCTTGATTCACAAAGCGGTACTTTTGGGCACGGCTCGCATTGTCAGGAAGTTCCTCTCCCTGGGGCCCTGACCGCCGGAAGCTTGGACCCTGTTCCCGATACCAGTGGGCTACTATTTTTTTAATTTTTAAATGTTTTTTTTAATCTTTTTGTTTATAAAAATATTTATAAATGTAATTTATAAGTATTTAAGTGAAATAAAGGAGATTTTAAGGATATTTTTTGCATAGAGGCCAATCCATTGCTTCATATGTTTGAAACATTTGTCTGCTCAGTAACTTAAATAAATACAATAACAGTGACAGTTCAACTGTCAAAATGTCATTGTTGTCAGTGTGTTACGCAATTACCCCACAGATGTATAAAAGTAAACGAAGCAAAAGGAGTTAGTACCCCCCATGGGAAGAAGGCGTGATGTTTATGTTATTTGATAATACTCAACGAATCGACCGGTAAAAATAACGCCGACATTAGAGGACAGAATAAAAAGATCATTAGGAGCCAACAAAAAACATTAGATTAATGAGACCAGATGATTTAAAAATATACTACCTTATCAGTAGCTATACTTTTTGCTAAATTAATATAATTATCATCATTTAGCGGCACGTACTTAGGCACACAAAGTTCAACATAGCATAATCAGGGCATAATAGTGTTCCCACTGCTGGGACACAGGCCTGCTCTCTGTGGAGGAAGTGTGCCGTAAACCAACACGCGGATCCAGTGCGGGTTGGTAGATGTTACATGTCTTCGCATGTTTCGTTCTAGGACATACCGGTTTCCTCACGACGTTTTTCTTCACCGTTTTGAGAACAGTGGTAATGAAATAATAAAATTAAAGCTCCTATCTGGGTTTGAACCTATGCCCTGCAACTCGTAAGTTGTCAGCCGTTACCACTGGGAATATAATAATAAATATTTTATCAGTTTAAATACCTGAAAATGTTGTCATGGATAAAGCAATGGGCCACACCTATTTCAAAAGCGCAGTTGCGATAAACGACTTAAGTTACGACTTTTAAACTACCTCACTTTAACCAACTACCAGAGCATTAAGTACCTATAACTCAAGAGTAGCATTAAAATTCTACAAAGTATTTCCCAGTGGCCTGTAACGTGACCCATATATTGTCAATGTTAACTGGACTTGGCTGGAATCAGTGGTAATTTTTTACACACGAGTAATGTTTTCCACCACTCCAGCGGGAAATGGAAAATATGGCGACCGCAGCGTATGCCTCGATTTCCACAACAAATAACTATATTGAATCGTGTTGCCCGCATTGGAAAAACATAAATTCACATGCGATTCTCAACCGTATGTCGGAGGAAAACGGTTGGAAATTGTTATTTCCCGTACTGTGTGCATAACAAAATTTCTTGCCACGCGTACAATTGGTCGCCTGTTGACGGAAATAAGGCATGTGCACGTGGAATTCCAAATGAAAGTAGCTTATTTTGGAAAATGTGCAGGAAATTATTCATACAGGATATCGAATTTGGAGCTACATATTGATGAAGTGGCTTTAGGATATACGAGTACATAACTGCTATGTAGTATGCTTCATGAATATGGAACAAAATGCTTGAATCTGATGCCAATTTAGTTGAAGTTTAGTTTATGCATTTATAAACGCTAAAAAGTTAAACTTTTGGAGAATTTTCAATTGTACTTTGTTGGTACAATTCCAAATACTATTGCAACTGACATGTAAATTCAATAAAACACAATTACAGTGGTTTAATCTCACGACGCGACGCGCGCTTTTCTTGAGTGTACAAACACTCTGAGAATGTGTGCGACTTCGCCCGTGCTTCGGACGGTACCGAGAGCTCTTACGCTTACACACACATTCGCAACGTGTTTATACACTTAGCAACCACAAGTAAAGCGCGCGTCGCTTCGTGAGATAAAATTACTGTATCAAAGATGGGTGGTAGTGTTAAAGTAGGCTTTCAACTTTCAGAAATTCCTTGTAACAGTCTAATAAGGCGCCTTTCTAGTTCATCTGAATCATATTGATCCTTTCGTTTGATTTTATTTTTAGTTCGGCCTGAATATTTGTCATAACCACTCCCAAACGGTTGCAGCTCCAGTGGCTTTTTTTTTCGCAAAACTAGCGCGGTCTCGTCAACGAAAAATGAAGATACCATCGTATTGAAATATTTTGTATGTACCGTATATTTCATTGGCACTCGGGGTGCAATGTTAGGTACCCGGGGGACAAATGTACCCCCGGATATTTGCACCCCAATTTGTGTTGGCGTAAGGTGAGTTTTGGAATATGATGGCAAAATTGTTATTTCTGATTTTTGTACGACTTTTGGCGTGTTGCGCCCGGGGCTTATTGAAGATCTATTCGGTTTTGCACTACATCCGATCCGAATCCGAATTTAAGATCCAAGTTCAATCCGAATTGGGAATGTTCTATGTAAATTCGGACGGACTAAGTTCGGATGTAGTGCACAACTCCTCATACAACGGCTACTTCGGACCATCATTCCTCGGATACAGATGCAGCGCAGAAGCACTCTTAGTGTTGTTAAGATTTTATAAGTTACCAACCTAAATCATTCCCGGATTTAGTATTCCTAATCCTGCATTTTTCATGAAATTAAAAAAAAGTCGTCCAATTTCAAAACCAACTAAGTTCTTTCATTCATGCTACAGACAGCATTATTTACATCTCCATTATCTTCATTCAACTTGAAACCTTCCCAGAAATCTTTAAATCCCAGATTATCTTGGTCGTGTAAAAACCTTTTTTGGTAACAAAGAGATTCTTTTCAGTTATAATAAGAATGAAAAATGTGCTGAGAGTTACTCGTTTCCCGAAATAAGATCAATAAACGGTCCGGGGAAGTATTAAAATATTATTCGTCTGTCTATAGGGGATGGTGAGAAATGGGCGTATTGGATGCATTATCGGTTTGGTCCCAAATGCCTGTGGTTTATAGTTATAGCGTATGATGTACAGGGATATCTCTTGTGGTTTGCGTGATGTTTAGCTACATGAATGTTCCCTGTGTGTATAGGCTAGGCTAATGTACTTTGGTGTTTGACAGCACCTATGAGCAATTATGAACTGTCTAAGTACAACCAAGTTCATAATTATAAGTGATGATCATATGGCTCAAATTGTAATTTGATTTATCAATGAACAACTTATATATATGAATATGAGCTCATCTGAATCCTATATAATCAGGAAAGTATTCAGTAGGTACAGCTATTTTCTATTCTTGTTAGATTTCCAGAATATGATTTGATTAGAAGTAGGGCTGGAAAAGGAGCATAAAGCAAATAATATCGATCAATCAATCAACTCAGCCTATCGCAGTCCACTGCTGAACTGAGGCCTCGCCCATGCTACGCCACAACACCCTGTCCTCCGTCGTCCGTATCCAGCCTGTCCCAGCCACCTTTTTGAGGTCGTCTGTCCATCTAGCTGAGGGGCATCCCACACTACGCTTGCCGATCCGCGGTCCCCACTCCAGGACTCATCTGCTCCAAAACCCATCGGTCCTTCGACAAACAAGGTTAGCCCACTGCCCATGCCCAAATAATATATTCCCCTTTATTTCAAGTTTATTTATACCTATTATTTATTTATTCATAACCTAACAATAAATATAAATTACCATACTATTGTTACTGTCCCCATAAGGAGACTAATAAATAAGGTCCATGCAGACGTAAGCAATATCTCGAAACCGTTTAACATGGCGACTTATCTCAAATATAACCTTGCTATTCATAAAATCTGGTGGATCGATACCAGCTGCGTCTCATTCAAGCTTGGCTCCACACTCACTGCTATTAACGGAGATCTGAATATATTATGTAGATACTCGAGGGGTTTAATTTATCTTTTTAAGAGCTGTTCTGATTGTTAAACTTAAGCTTTATCAAACCGTTTCCCCCTTGGGGTGTCCTTAAGGGACGGCTGTCGAATTTTAAGAAGTATTGTGGCGATAAAATTTTGTATGTTTAATTTTCTTGACTAAATTTTGTTTACGTTGGTTTACTTAATTGATCTATTTCAATATAAAATGAATTGGTTCTCCATATTTTGAAGTCCTTTATCATATTTTTCCCATAAGTAATACATCAATCAGTCTCTTTTCTTTGGTTCCTTAGGGCCTAGACAAGTAGCAACCGCTTCCAAAGCGTTTTCTACAACGACTTTCAACAGAATTGACATAATAAGCGTTTCGAAAACTTACGTCAATCCAACGAGTCCGCGTATCACTGGTCAGTTTCCCTCAGTCGTCAGTTTATTTAATTCGCAAGTTTCGTTGATTAGTCAGTTTCACTGATTCGTCAGTTTTACCGATTAGACAATTGCGTTAACTCGATAGTTTCTTGCCAGTTTTCGTCAATTTTGTACACTTAAGGGAAAGTTTTTACGTCTTAAAAAACACATACCCGTACATATTGCGGATAATTTAAGCTGCTGTAAGGAATAACGCATTTGTGACTTTTCCATCGTCGTCATCGCTGATAGAATCTCATTTTATCTAGGCCCACTTATTATTTGGCAATATAGTAATTGACAATAGCGCATCGCGGCTACAAATAAGGTTCAAAATAGCGTGCGTTTGATGTTAGTTGAATCGAATGACCACCAAAATTAAAGAAATTTTGCAGTTATCAATAACATCATCATCATCTGCCTAGCCTTTTCCCAACTATATTGGGGTCAGCTTCCAGTCAAACCGGGTGCAGCTGAATACCAGTATTTCACATGGAGCGACTGCCTATCTGACCTCCACAACCCAGTTACTGGGTAATATTGCTTAACCTGATCGATTGATCCGTGCGGCTGTTATTAGGTTTCCACAAGCCCCTCCCTTACCTTTATTATCATCATTAGATAAAATAATATGATAGTCTGCGCACAGACATTTTGAGAATTACGCGACAAATACGCGTTTCACGGTGTCTACCTTTAGGCAGCACCTTTAGCAAGAGAGAAGCTTAGCAGAATTGAATTATTGTCTCCCACCTGGTGACTGTTAGATGGTAACCTAACCTAACCTATCTGCCTATCACAACTGCAAAACCTTACCGTATATAAGTCACGTTCGCCTAGCACGTGTCTTACGTGCCATTGGGCTGCTTACGTCACTCATTAACAAAGTTAAAAAGTCTTATTCAATCACAGCTGAGATAAACTCTTCAACATCATGACAAATTGAGGAAAATGTCGTGAGAAAAGTTTTAATTATGAATGTAGTATATAGTATGTATATATACCAACCCGCACTGGGCCCGCGTGGTGGATTACGTCCCACTCCCTCTCACCGAGAGGAGGCCTGTGTCCCAGCAGTGGGAACATTATAGGCTGATTATTATATACGAGTATATAAGAGGATACATATATAGCTATAAGAGGATGAAGACCAAAGAAAGAAGGATGGACAGTGTTAAAGAAGACATGGCAATAAAAGGGGATGAGTCATCACCCCTTTAGATGGTGACTTAAGCTACGGTTTAGAAGAGCGGTGGCCGCCAGATTACGGCCGCAGTGGCGGCTGACATGAAAATGATGAGGGTTTGACTTTGTGGTATCAAAAAGTGCTCTCTTGAAAAGTACACCAGCTTACTTTTATTAATAACGTTGCAGTGACGTCATTCGCTGGTGAATTGCAGATGCTATTTGATGAAGAAGACATACTGTGCCGATTCCAAATAAATTGGGATAAAGAAGGAGAATTATGACATCACTATAAATTGCTCCATTCATTATTTAATATAAAATCAATGCTAGCAATGTTTTTAAGCACAATGACGGGCTTATTGGTGGTTTTTATATGATTGCATTTCCATTAAATTCTCTCGCTTTAGCAGTTCAGCAGACACGTATGTTCGTTAATTATTTCATTATCTATAATGTGACGATTGTTTGTAACTGTTGTGCTTTTGATGTTGTTTTCTACGAATACTTTAATACGTTTTGTATATATCTTGTATCTCTCTCTTGTATAATGTTCCCACTGCTGGGACACAGGCCTCCTCACATACAGGTCACATGTCTTCGTATTTTTGGTTCTAGGATATGCCGGTTTCCTCACGATGTTTTCCTTCACCGTTTTGAGAGCAGTGGTGATCAAATAATTTACACAAAGTAAAGCGCCTGTCTGGGTTCGAACCTACGTCCTACAACTCGTTAGTCGCGGTCGTAACGACTGGGCCACCACGGCTCTATCTTTATCTTTGTATCTTTAACATTACATGTATTGTCAACCCTTTGAACCTGAAAATTGTCATTGGAAAAACTTTTCAAGGATATGAATTGAAAAACACTTGTCATTTTCTGTTTTAAGATATAACATTTTACTATAATATAACATTCTGACACATATGTATACTATGTATAGTTAATGTAAGCTGGAAGAGCAAATCCACCTAATACATGCAAATCTTTGCTTAAAAGGTAACTCCAAACTTGAAAATGTTATTTACATGAGTTGATGAAATAAACATTTTTATATATTTATTATGACACTAGCTGCGACCCGCGGTTTCACCCGCATTAGTTTCGATCCCGTGGGAATATGGGGATAAAAAGTATCCTATATGTTAATCCTGGTTATAAACCATCTGTGTGCCAAATTTCATCCAAATCCATTCATTAGTTTTTGTGTGAAAGAGTAACAAACATCCATCCATCCATACAAACTTTAACGTTTATAATATTAGTAGGATTATTTTAAAAATATACACATGCACATATGCATAAGTACATCATTTTATTTTTTGTTAGAAAATTATTTTTTCTTTACAAATAAAAACAATACTGTCTATCTATTTCAATAAAAGCGAATTCAATTAAGCTTGAAACATACGTTATTCTAACAGCCGTGACACAAGCATAACAACCTACGAGTATATCCATCATCAACATTATATCTAATTCCCATACATTACGCCTCCCGGGAATTACCCACGTCAATTCTGAGAGAATTTTAAGTAAGTAAGTAGGTACCATGTGTAGTCTGCTACGGGTTTCAGTACACATGTGTATTCTGAAGACGTGACTGGAATGAAAATGTTATTTTTGTAAGATTTGCTAAAAGTAAATTTTTAATAGGAAATATTTTATTGAGACATATTATATAGGTTGGCAGAACATCTACGCGCAACCTTCCATGGATTCAGTAGATGATTCTGAACCCACTGCGAATAAACATTACGTCGGTTATTAAAAAAAAAATTGCTGTTACATTTTGTTTGACCGCGTAGGTATTGCACTTTTCTATGAAACAGCTAAACGAAAAATTTCTAAGCTAGTCTAGAATCATGTGTTGAATTCATGGTTACAGTTTGCGCGTCGATTTTCTACTGTTCAATTGATCTGTTCCAATACTAGTAGATATTGTATTGGTACTGTTTGCTTACTGACCTTAAGCTCTAATTACCTATTTATTAACTTAAATGGATTTGTCATTATTTGGTAGACTACGCTAAATAAGTGTTTAAGTAACCATCTCATTATACGCTAGTTATTTTCAAACTTATACATACCACTGATAATAGGTTTTCATCTTCTTAAAAAACATTATTCTAGTAATTACATCGTACTCTTTAATTTTGTATTTCATTTGTTTTTAAATCTTCAACTAATTCGTTCATTACACCAATGATTACGAAAATCAAGATATTATTCTGTATATGTTTTGACTACCAAGCAATTATTTTGTTATCATTCTAACAATGTTTCCTATTGTTTCAGAGTTTGATGGCGTTTATTAAGTTCGGGTATGCGCTTGTGGTGGTGACGCTGCTGCTCATGATATGGGCATCACTGTCGAGAGCGTTGGAAGTAAGTAACTAATCTATCTAGATACCTGTTATCATGTTATCAAACATGGTCCCCTAAATAGAGAGATTGTAAAGCATGTGACGATTACTAGGAAACAAGAAGTGACTGCCGTATGTTTTCAAAGACATGGTCCATGTATAGCATAGCATTTCTCAACCGTCCGACATGCTATCGTATCGAAAATGACACATTTCGATAACCTGAGTTGCCTTGCCCCCGACAGCAAATAGCTGTCGGACGAGTAGTGGTCGTCTATTTGATTTAAACTGACAAAATTTTTGGGTTTTGGACTTGTGAGCAGCGTTTTGAGGACTCCTACGATAACATTGATTGATGTTCGATACGGTACGGAAGTGTATTGAGTGGTTGTGAATAGCAATACAGATAGGCAAACGACCTGTTAAAACACGCACGCAAAAACAAGATGCGATTAGCACAAAGTAGCTTAGGGAGGCAAGACACAAAAGGGAGCAGGCCTATATGTAGCACTGAGTGAAATAAAACTGTCAAAGATAAAGCTTTTACGATACCTAAAGATAGAAAGAAAGAAGTGATACATTCTATACATACATCCGCTTCATAAAACATTAATATCACACTTTGACCTTTGTCTAAATTCAACATTCTTAAGTGGGTAATGTCAAGGTTCCTCGCACAAAGATCCACTTTGCCTTTCAATAATGAAGTACTAACGACTTTGATAGACCCTTTGTATAAAGGAATAGGCCTATAGAAACTTAACAGACGTTTTTGTAGTCTATACATTAGGCCAGCTAAATTACCTCGTACGGGAAATGGATAAACGATCGTATCTATACTACTGAAGAGTTTGTTTGAACGCGCTAATCTCTGAAACTACCAGACGGATCTGAAAAATGATTTTTGCATTTGATAGCCTAATTAATTCTTGAGGAAGTCAAGCAAGAAGAAATAAAGTCAGAAAGGACGCTCAGTGAAAACGAAGTATCAGCACGGGCAGGCGATGCGAGGTGATGTGACGCAGCCGAAGTTACGGGCAGAAGCAATTATGAATAATGCTAACTATGCAAACTTAAATGACGATGCAGGCGGTCATAATAAATTTAATTTTAATTAGTGGGTTGGCATCTGACCACTAATGAAATTTTAAGCCCTGATAACAAAACCACAGCATAGGAAAATGCAAATCCATTCGGTGAACAGTAGAACAACAACACGAAAACATTCACTTCGAACCGCACTCGAGGGACCGCACTCAATTCGAAAGCGATCTCACTTCGGATTCACACCTCTATTCCTTTCGAGTTTTGAAGTGATGTGTAGAGAATAGCATAATCAGCCTATAATGTTCCCACTGCTGGGACACAGGCCTCGTCTCTTGGAGTGGGTGTGGGCAGTAATCTACCACGCAGGCCCAGGGCGGGTTGGTAGATGTCACATGTCTTCGAATTATTTATTTAAGGACATGTTTTCCTTCGCCGTTTTTGAGAGCAGTGGTGATGAAATGATTTACATAGTGTAAAGCGCTTGCCTAGCTGGGTTCGAACCTACGACCTAGTAACTCGTAAGTCGAGGCCATTGCCAATGAGCCACCACTGTTCTCTCGTTTAGAGAATAACACCACTTAATATTCTTGATAATCAAATCATGAACTTTGTCTCTTCCAAAATCAGCATTGTTGGTAGAATATTTAATATAGTTTATTTTCGTAAACTCCGACGAAGAAACCTAGTTTGTAGATGAGTTAGCAAACACATGAGATGAAGGATGCTTGCCTCTTGTGGTTTCCAGCTAGGATTGGCACTGTTTTGCATAATAACATTCAAGCTGCAGGCAGAGCTCGGTGTTTGCTTGGCGACAAATGTTGGTGGAGCGTTTCAGAAGACAGAATCCTTTTGTACTTTGTGCTCGAAACCGTCAAAATCAGTACACTTGCATTTAAAGTATTTAGTTATCTGCTATAATCGGTATAGCCACGAGCACTAATATAAATATACCTATATATACACTTAGAAAGTTTTAAAAGTGATCTCCTACTGTAGTGATTGTAATTTTATATTGTTATGAACATAGTGTTTTGAAGTTCATACTAGTATGAAATAGGTCTTACAATAGCATATAGCATGATCAGCCTACATTGTTCCCACTACTGGTGATCTGTACGGTTATTGAATGACTTGCCCGTGTCGGTGAGGCGTGCTCAATCTTTGTCCGCTTTCAAAATTATGATACAAAAGCACTTCCTCTCTCCTTAAACATCATCATTATTTTATTATTATTGATTTATTTTTATATTATTTTTTCTTTGCTCTTGTTTCATGTTTATTATTATATGTATATATTTATTTAGACGAGTAAAATATACTATATGTATATATTAATTGTATAATGTAAATGGTACACCACAAACTACCTGCTATATTTGTCTCTCCTTAATTTTAATCCATCCAAAGGTCGTCTTGAAAAGATCGCTCTTAGCGATAAGACCGCCCATTGTGTCACCCTTTGTAAAATTTGATATATTTATGTTCTGTAATTTGTATGGTGTACAATAAAGAGTATTCTATTCTATTCTACTGGGACACAGGCTTTCTCTCTTCGAGAGGGAGTGGGCTATAATCTACTACGTGGGCCCAGTGCGTATTGGTAGATGTCAAATATCTGCGAATTTTTGGTACAAGGACATGCCGGTTTCCTTACGATGTCTTCCTTCACCGTTTTGAGAGCAGATCTAAAAGTCATCGTTATTTTTGCATTTTGTTTTGTGTATAAACATGACGGTGCAGGATAGCGTCTACCAGAAATCGTCATCGTATTAGCATCGTGGTAGCTTCAATATCATCGTCAAGTTTTTGACTGACTACTTTTACAACTAACAGAAAATTTTTCAATAGTCGGATAACTTTTATCTAAGGAATAAATATTGCGGTGACAGTTTTTGTATAGAAAATATGTCAAACTGACATAATTATTCTCCAGATAATTTTTATCTGACAATTGAAAAATCAGTCTTAATTCTAATCAAATAAAAATTTGGACCCACACTGTAAATATTGTGCGATATAGGCCAACGCTCTTCCAATGTCAGGAAATATTGGGGCAAACATTTGTCACCATCTGAACACGCTAAAGTTAGTAAGTTTGGAAGCTGTGATGAAGTTGTTACCGAAATGCGTTCTGAAGCCGTAGAAGATATTAGTAAAGAGGTTTATTACACGTATGAGTTAGACGTATACCGCAGGCTTTTGAAGTTTATTAGGAAGGGATATAAACCATATTTAATAGAACGTAAGGATTTTATTGTCGCATCCTACTAATATTATAAACGCGAAAGTTTGTGAGGATGAATGGATGGATGTTTCTTTACTCTTTCACGCAAAAACTACTGAACGGATTTGGATAAAATTTGGCTCACATATAGTTTATAACCAGGATTAACAGAGGATACTTTTTATCCCGATATTTCCACGGGATCGAAACTTATGCGGGTGAAACCGCGGGGCGCAGCTAGTAATATTATAAATGTGAAGGTATGTAAGTTTGGATGGTGTTACTCCATCACGGCTAAACGGATTCGGGTGATATTTGGCACACAGATATTTTATAACCTGGATTAACACTTAGGATACTTTCCCGGTAGTACGTTCCCGTGGGATAATTCCCGACCTCAATGCGGGCGAAGCCGCAGGCAAAAGCCAGTCTGTTATATTTAATTAGCCTGTAGTAGATTTTGTTCTAAATGTTTACTCATTTCGTTTTTTCTCATCAATGATAATTTCCTGCCATTCATCATCATCATCATTGGTAGCCAGCACCCTAATTGCGTAACACACGATCAATCTGAATCGGTTTCATTTTGACAGTTCAACAACATTCATTGCGTTATTTACGTGTTGAGCAGACACATTTTTCGAACTTATGAAGCAATGGATTAGCAATTTGCTTCAAAATGATTCAGATTCCGATTGATCGTGTGTTGCGCAATTAGGGTGCAGGTTCCACCCACAGCCCCTTTTTTACCATGCTCCCCTGGTCTGTGCGGTCTTCCACTACAATTATCTGTGATTTTAACCCACTTTTAAGTGAAACATAGACATAGAATGCGGTGTTGTAAGTTAATCCCCTCATCATCAGCTGCCTAGGATTTTTCCAACTATGTTGGGGTTGGCTTCCAGTCTAACCGGATGCAGCTGAATACCAGTATTCTACAAGGAGCGACTGCCTATCTGACCTCGTCAACCCAATTATAATAATAATAATTGGCCGGCTGGAGTGAACGCTGACGAGGAACAGAGCTCCCATCTTATTCTTGCCTTTATTGGCTGGCTTGAGTGGAGATTTGCAAGAGCAAACTTGCTCGGAGGAAAGAAGAATTTCAGTAAGATGCTGGTAGGGATCTTGACCGTACTTCTGAGATTGTCCTGATAGCCGTGGAATACCTATCCACTCCTCATAAGCACCTCAGGACATGTTGCCCCCTTGTCGCTATGACACTATGTGCTAGCGACCGTTTTCGGGGGCCCATTATTGAGTGTACAAGTCGACCCCTGCCATTTCGTCTGTGAATATTATAATTATCATTGGTCAAGCAGGGGACATAGTCCTTCCATAATTCAAGGTGACCGATCCACTATAGCCACCCAAACCCATAGCCCAGTACATTTTGTTTCCAAGTTCTGCAATAGTCCTGCACCAACCGGGGGTTGTCTTTGAGTGCACTTGCACGGTGCATACAAGGATAATCGTCGGTTGGTGCCTCCTCATCATTTAGAATTATTTAAAGGGCCTCTGCGAGTTGGCTTGGGCCCCTAGTACGCCTTTCAAAGGTCCGGAACCCCAGGGTCCCGAGATATGTCAAAGACAACTAAAATAATAATAATAACACACCACACGCTGCATAAATACACACCACACGCTGTATTTACTTAGCTTTGGCCCGTAAATGTAGTAAAAACCAGCCTAAGCGCAGAGAAAAAAAAAACACACTATAATAATAATCTTTATTGATAATTTTCAAGTATTGCAGTCGTTACATGGGTTTATACATGGTAAAATTACAGATTTGCTGGGTTTACTGGGTAATGCGATACCCCTTGTTAAGACTGGTTGTCACACTTTCGGGCTTCTGAAGACCCGTAACGACTGCCAAAGATCTACGAATGACAGCCGGGATTAACAGCTTAACGTGCTTTCCGAGGCACGGAGGGGTCTCGCAATGTAAAGATGGTCACCCATCCACGGACTAACCGCGGCAAGTGTTGCTTAACCTGATCGATCGATCCGTGCGGCTGTTATTACTTAGTCACATACTGTACACATATCAGTAATTTTTTTAAGAAAATTCGGAGTACCGATAATAAAAGGGTGTATAGCGTCGTATATCGTATACACCCTTTTAAACGAAAGGCGAAGGATACTATCGTATATCGTTTGCCAATGTCGGTATGAGGACCCTATATGATCGGCCCGGGCTATCGGTATTTATCCGGAGCAATTTCAATCCGTCTAAAAATTTCATAAAAGAAAATCTGCTTTATACGTCTGAAACAGTCTGAGAGTGCTGCTTTATGAATATTTAATCGATTAGATAATATTATGTATATGGATGATGTTAGAGATGAACTGAATCGAACTTGAGCTTTTTAAGGCCAGGGTAGCCCGCGAAATTCTATTTGTCTTACGTCGTTTGCGATTTGCAGGTCATTATCGGGTTGTATGGTGATCTAAATAGGATTGGCGGCAATTTCGCGGCCATAACAAATATTTATTTATAGAATTACTAGCGGACCCGGCAGACGTCGTGCTGCCCGGAAAAGCAGCGCCACCTACCGGGTCCAATTGTGCTTTCAAACCATCAAAAAACCCATTGAAATATACACACAAAATTTCATCCAAATCGGTTTATTAGGAGCCAGATGACAAACACGTACAGAAGAAGAATTATATATAATTTTAGTATATTACAGATAATCATAAAAATCATCAACATAACTCTAATTAATTTGAGGCCAATTCTAACCCAAGGAGTTGTATTGCTGTTTCTAGTGATTATAATTCTGTTATATTTGCTATGGTCGCGAATCATATTTTAATCTAATCAATAATCAATATAACCTAACAATGACCTGCAAATTGCAATGTTGTAAATAAGTAAATTTGAGTTTTACGGGCTACCTTAACAGATCCCCCTTAATAACCATATCTTCTTTAATAAGAAAGAAAGAAAATAAAGAAAGACAATACATTTATTTAGCACAGACCCATTTTAAGTCCCATGTAAGAGAATAGCAGAAAAGTGTGCCTCACGGGTGCACCAAAAAGGCCCAGTTCAGCAAAAATGGCATGTTTCTGCACAACTAGTGCCTGACGCTAGTTTTCAACTGAACCTAAACCATTTTATTATCGAAGAACCATTTTGATTGTTGATAACATTCAAAATGTTTCTTGATAAACACCATTGGTATACTGAGTTAATTTCGTGCTATCAATCAAGACAAACCAAAGAATATAATCCCATAATCCATGATGACCTTTTACTTTACCCACATAAAGTTTTTGGGATGTCGTGTCCGTTACCACAGGACGAGAACCACGGACACAGAAATAAATAAATAGAAGTTGGATACACGTGTCAAAAAGTTTGTTGGCCACAATGTGTGTCCCAGTGGACACAGGGGCTCGTTCCATCGTAATCCAATATAGACCATTGGTTTCAGTGTTTTACGGGAGTTTTAATTGCAAGTACTTGAAAAAGTTGTATTTTGGAATTACTGGCATGATCAAGAACCAAATACATTCTCCAAATTCTTCCAATATTATTTTTATTAGGTCTCTGGGATATCTTTCGTCAGAACACTTTATACGGCATCCAATAGGTTCCTTACATGGGTTTGTTCTATACACCCCAGTCATTTTCTCCGAACCTAACCATACACATAAACAAAATTAAAAGTCATTTCTTCAAATCGGGTTGAGAATCCTGTAAAAATCTCACCATGGAAACTTAGGTGAAGTGAGTCAATAGTGTCAATCCCTAGCATCAGGTGGAATGTCAGCTCACTTTAAGCTCACTTCACGTAAGTTGTCACGGTGATCTTTTTACAGAATAGCACCGCAGCACTTACACCCGTCCTTCACCACATCCTAGAGCTTTAGCTGGGAAGAAGAAGTGGCGCAACAAACTACTCAGCACTACAGCTGTCTGTAAAGTTAGAAGCACTTGACTCTATACAATAGTAAATAAAATATATATAGGGCACCCTTGTTCTCAAGCTCGCTTTATAGTAATACCTACCGAACCTATTCATAAACTCAGGTTACAAAACGACACAAATTGAAACAGAAACCCAACACTAATTTCAGGTTACATAGGCTGCTATGAAATCTAGAGAGATGTTCGCTATAACGGACACTAGAGTACCCACACAAACACTTGATGTGAACAACAGTACACACACTGCGGTGCTATAAGTGGCTTAGCAAACCCGGCTTTCAAGCTTTTGATTTTTCCCCCTTTTCAATTTATAGACTGGATTGGAGAGCAGGAAATTAGATACTCATTCCTTCTAGGGTGTGTGGGTTGAAGGAGGAGAAGATGGTTCTATTAATTAGTGTTTATAACCTATGCGAAGATTTTCTTTAAAATTAGTTTAGACGCCACTTTCTGGGTCTTGAAGATTAAGAAGTTATTATAACACTGTGTGACCTAAACCCACACTTAGGTCACGCTTATCTGTGACTTAAGTAGTATCATTTTACGCAGAAAAGCGTGACTTATCTGCGGGTTTAGGTCACATAAGTTATAAAAGACTATACGATACGTGTGACTTAAGTAGTCTATTAGTGCACGGCGTGATTAACATAGCTCTTGTCAGCAGTAAAATGTACAACATTTTGCTCGTTTTAAAAATTCCCAAATTCGACAGGCCAACACTTACTCTTTAAAAATTGAAAAAATGGAACAAGAAGGCTTTGCTTTGGCGTCCTCTTTCGTTTTAACCACTCGGGGAATGCGTTGTATGCAGAATACTTCAGTTCGACTGAGAGTAAAACCATTTGTGGTTAACTGCAGAATCTGTTAAAAGCGTTTTAAACACTCATGTGTAAACTATCCTGGGAATTGAAACAAAGACTCTAAGCTTGGACGGCTCTGAATTACTACTATTAATGAGGAAGTGAGTTAATTTGTTATGCACTTTTATATTTCAAACTACCTACTGTGTTTTTATTGGGCTAAATTAAATTTTCTTGTGATTGCCCTAAAAACAAAGAAATCTCACCTTTTATTTATTTAGTATTTCCGAAGACATAAACTCACAAATTTAACTGTTTTATAATATTAAGTTATTATTTTACATAATAAAATACTGATTCTATTCCGAAAATTCATTCACCAATGGAAAACTACAGTATTGCCGAGTGAGTCATAGGATATATTTTATGGAAAAACAAGAAAACTCACGTTGATGAAGTCTCGGGCGGAAGCTAGTGTAACATAATTTCGGCCTCATTATTTTACGGAAAATCTTTATCGAAGACCAAGATAGTGTTTACAAATAGACCATAAATCAAACTAATCCCGAAAACGTACAAAACATGTTTCCATACAAGAAAATCAGTTAGCTAAATCTTGCACAAAGTTGCAGAAATCTCCTGTCATACCTCCAGACAAGTCTTCTAAAATTTGCGCTTCAGCTTCCTATACACAAGCTGTTACGATTCAGCTTCCGAACTCCGGCGTGAAAGTAAGCGGCCTATTATTTAGCATAACGTATAATATTCAGGGTATATTCTGGCCTTTCAAAGGGAATATTTGCCTAGGGTATAATCCGTGAGAATAACACGATTATAGTCTTATTGTGGGACTATTGTGCTTATTACTACTATTTGGGAAGAGTTGTGGATATATTTTTGAAGATAGTTCTGACAGTCAATCATCCCATGACACATTTTGCTGTTTTGCAGTCTTCACTCAAAGACTTGTCTACCAACAGTCCTTCGACTGCCACTACAGCGTACTAACTCTGCAATCTATGTCGGTTACTCCGTTTCTTTTTCAGATATCTATTTATTTCTGGCGGGATGGGCCTGCTCTTGACCTGTAAGCGATGAATGAGGTCTACTATAGAACGAGTGTGTCCAGAATATGTCTATTCGTTGTTCATTCTTTTTTTGATCCCAGTTGTGTTGTTTTTCCTGGCCGTTTTGAGAGCAGTGGCGATGAAATAGTTTACGCAAAGTGAAGCGCCTGTCTGGGTTCGAACCTACGCCCTAGAACTCGTAAGTCACGGCCGTAACCACTGGGCCACCAGGGCTCTTCAGCAGGACTGACGCTCAATTTACGTTGGTTAACCTATAATTGGCGATTGTCTTAGCCCAAGGCTAATTGTGGCCTATACTTCCTATGGCCTATACATCGTATACAAAAGCTGTTAGCAAACCTTAATAAACAAAATTATAGTGTATAGGTACGATAAAGAGAGACAGACTGGTTATGACCTCGATTTTTGTTAGAGAACATTAAATATCACTTAATTTTATGTCGTGAGAGAGTCATAAGAACTTGCCATCAATTTATGCCATTACTTCGAGTTTACGACCCGAAATGAAGACGTTTCAGTCTTTCAGTCCAATTGTAAACTTGAGAAATCTATTTGGTCATCAAAATTTTTCTCCGTTCTGAGGAAATTCTTTGTAGATACAGTACGCTATATGTCCGTGGTAACAATTTTACCTTGAGCTAGCAGGCTAGCTCGAGGTCAATAAACCAATTTTTCTTTTTTCTTTCTAGAAGAAGAAAGAAAGCAAGCTATGTCGGTAACTCCGGTTCTTTTCCGAATAATTTCATTCCTGATTTTTTTTTATTCTATGTATTATTTTTTGTCTCCTTTGCTCTATCACACGCTGTCTACATCTCTGTATCTATTGTCCTATCTCAGGTATGCTGGAAGAGATTTCTTATGAAATAAGCATCACCTCTGTACCAATTTTTTCTGTTCTGTTTTTCATTGTCTGTTTATATATGTGTGTACATAAATGGTAAATAAATAAATAAATTACCAGTAGGAGCCCGTATTCTGTAGGTTTTACTACTTGGGTGCAATATCACCCGTAATAAATATGAAGTTTTAAAGGAACTGGCGTAATAAGGGTGTATATACATATAAAGGTAATACGCCTGGGCCAACCCCTTCGGGGAATTCAGAAGTGATTTTTAATATTATACAGACGTAACCACATCAAGCTACTACAATATGTTAAATTTCTTTAATAAATTTTCAATTTTATTGCTAGGATCATTTACGGAGACGCGGGGCGTCGCGCGTCGCGTGCGGCGTGGCGTCTCGCCGCGCGTCGTACGATTTTCTGTTCACGGAGCGGCGACGCGTCAAGCGGTACTTATCATCGCACGCGTAAACACAAACGTATGGCAATATAAGACGTTGTTCATAGAGACGCGGGGCGAGAAGCGTGGCGGTGCCCGCCGCTGCGCCCGCGGCGAATCCTCAAGCGTGTAGCAAAGCACGCGGCGGGCAACGCTGCGGCGCACGCGGGATACTCAATCAAACCGACCAGTTTTTGGTTAGCGGAAGATGGGACCGCAAATTAAATTAATTCGTAATTACTAATAATTAATTAATTGCGTTCTGCAATTTCCAAATATGACTGGCAGAAGATTCCGCCGCGGGCATCGCTTCATCGAGAATTGCCGCCGCGTGAGACGCGACGGTGCCAGCCGCGGGCTCGGCCGCAAAAAACGCTCCATTTCAAGCAAACGCGTCTAAAATCGCTTTACCGTAAACGCACTCATACAACGCCATATGTTTGAATTTAGTGCGGGTCGCGCCGCACAACGCGACGCGCGACGCCCCGCGTCTTCGTAAATGAGCACTTAGGGTTCATAGTTGATTGAGAAAATTTGACAGTTTCGGGTAGCTTGATGTGCTGGCGTTTGTACTTTAACATACAACACTTGAAGATGTTTTCTCGTTATTTTATTGTCAAGTAGGTATTAGAAAGGCAATATAATTTAATTAATGCTGCTTCGCGTCGGTGCCAAACGATCAGGGTGAACGTTAAGCAAGTATAGAGGTATGAGGAACAGGGTGTAAAGTTCACTCATCCTCCATAGAAAAGGGAGGATCCTCCGACCAGACGGGTGTTTTGTCTGGCGGGCAATTGCCCAACGACTGATGTCGGGAAGTTTGTATGTATGCTAATTATGCGGTAAACTCTGCTTGCGAGATGCAGGATTTGCGTGACGTCAGTATGACGCGTTGTTCGCATGTGGCGTTGTAGATACCGCTACACATACAATAATTATAATTTCTAAGAAAATATCTACCCTAAGTGTTTAGATATGAAAGTTATTTTTATTGCAAACGACATAGTTATCAGTTTATTTTGATGAAAAAATAAAGTCAAAGTCAAAACATTTATTTAAAATAGGCAAAGGCACTTTTGAACATCAACATTAAAACAAAAAAATATTTATTCTAGCAGCCCCTTCCAAAAGGTGCTATGGAAAAATGAGCAAGAAACTCCACCGTTACTAATATGACGGACTGTTGCGTAGTGGCCGGGAGATTTTACTTTATTTTAATGTCCTCACACTGTGTAATGTACGTTTTGTTATGTTTTATAAAAATCTGTATAGATATTTCTTGTCGATTTCAAGAAAATTCTCCGTTACATACTTACCTTAATGAACTTATTGCAGTCCACTGGTGGACATAGATCTCTCCCAAGCTGCGCCACAACACGCTGTCCTCCGCCTTCCGCACCCAGTCTGTCCCAGCCATTTTAAAGTCTATTGGTAATAGCAACTAACAAGAGCGCGATATTGCTCAACCCTTTCACTAGGCGCTGATGTGGGAAAATCCTGACGTCCGCGTCAGACGACCTCAAACATGAGTTTTCGACTCAGACCTAAAAAAGTATGTTATGTACTCAGTGGATCCCTCCAAATTATGAACGAAACCCTTCGCTAAAAAGTACATGTCTTATGTTACGCTAAATTGATGCGAAAACTCCCACACAGGAGGGTTTTTAGGGATTCTTATGCCCCTAAGCCCGCTATTACTTACGGGATACCGCAACATGTATAAAAACCGTAACATGAAACTTGGATCGTATACCGATCCATTTCGTTGTTTTTGTTGTGATAGTTGTTAACTTTTTGTGCAAACTGGATGGTGTACTCGTTGCCTACCTATTTGTTGTACAAATATTAGACTTTTTGGTATTCGTAGTGGAACTTTGGCAGGTACAGTCTTCTATAATCAAACATGATTATGATCTAGCCTTTACTGTCGGCACTGTCGCCCCCTTTTACGTGGGACTTAAAGATAACTGGCGATATGTGGGTGTACTAGGTAAACCTCTGCCTAACCCTATGATCCCATAGGCGTTATGATAAATATGTGTATGTGTGCTATAGTAAAAAACAAACTTGGTAAAAAACTAAACATTGATTCCAATACTGAATACAATAAATATTTGTAAATCTTACTGTAAACAATTTCAATAATATCCACAACCTTTTGAAAACTGCCATAATATTTATGTAACGTTACTTTAATAACCAAATAGTAATGATGTTTAACATCCAATGCTTACATTGAAAATTGCACACACATTGCAGAATACAGAACCACTAGGTACCAATATTACCAATACTTCAGATCGTAAATAATTTATCGATATGTTGGATGTTAGTATTTCAATGCACTCAGAAACATATACATAACAATATTATATACTTCGTTATATGTGGTAAGTATAATATAATATGTGGAACAGTCACCGGCAAGTACTTTGGCTAGAGGCCCTTTTCCTCTCCTTTCTTTAACTTTTTTTTAAACAGACCTGCTTACAAATAAATGATGGCAATTACCATAGAATATTGAGGGGCTAGTGACTAAGTAATAACAGCCGCACGGGTCGATCGATCAGATAAAGCCACGCTTGCCGCGGTTGGTCCGTGGATGGGTGACCATATTTACATACCAAGACCCCTCATGAATTACCATAGAATATTGACAAGCAATAATTTCATACTAAATTTTTTTCTTGCACTAAGTGTAGAGCGCACACTTTATGTTTTTTTTTTCACGTTTGCGTAAACTTACATCCACTACGCCAAAACCTTGCCAAGTTACGTGCCGACTGTAGAATGTGTAGTAATCGCAGCAGTGTCATCCAATCAGCTGCTAACAACAAACTGCAACAAATGTTGACATGACACTTCCCTTTTCGCCGTCTTGGTTACAATCCTTTGGATGTCCATGAACATGCTGGGTTGTGGATTTCAGATAAGAAGTCGCTTCATGTAAAATACCGGTATTCAGCTGAACCCTGTTAGACTGGAAGCCGACCCCAATAGGCAGATGATTAGCTTACTTGTCGCATTGAGACAAGTTATAATATTTATTATTATGAGCCTGTCTTCCTACTGCAGGGTAAGGCCATCTTACCATTTTTCCCTGTCTTTTGCAATTTGAACCCAATCTTTTAGGTAGGAGTCTACCCAACCCAAATCTGTGGATACATTCGTTCTTTCCTGATGTTACTGTTACTGAATTAAAATTTGTTCAGCTGTGGACAAAGTAATACTTACCAAGTCTCAAAGACATGTTTTCTCTTCATGTGTTAGAAGGCGAAATCAAGCAACATGCACTTCAAGTCACCAAGTAGGAGGTACTATTACCTGTCCATTAGGTTAACCGTTTTTTGACAGCTGTCATAGAACGTACATATTCCAGATTACGTAAAAGTTAACTTTAAAATACGTAGTAAAATAAATATATAAACTGGGTTATCTTATTGAATTATCTTATTTTAAATTAGTTAAATCATCTTATTTATGGCTTCTTACAGATATTATAATACCGTACGTGTATCAATTAAGTGTGTTGCTGCAATCACACTTTCCTGTATGAAAAAACGGTTTACGAAATGGACAGGGTTATTACCTGTGAGCTCGAGATCACACAAAACGTCTCAGAAGCCTATAACTCATACAATAACAAAGTTTGATGGATGACGAGACAAGTCTTTAATAAAGTGGATCTTTTGTAACACTGTTATCATCGCTCGCTTTAATTCTTGTGAACAACAGCGTCTACAAATTATGGACGTTCATCTCAAGTTAAGATACGGCGGCCATTTAATTTGGCTCTTTAAGAGATGGATAGCGATCTGTTTGTTTTGTTTTGTATGATTTTAATAGAATTGGGCTTTATTTGAGGACGTTTTTGATGGTCTGGAATGGTTTTTTCCTCTTAGCTCGACAAAGTATTTTTGTAGGTAAGTATGGCTATTTAGTTCATTCAGCTCTCTCTAAAATAGTTCTGCCGGTGAAGTGCTACTTACATGTATCTACCGTCTATTCATCGATATAATGCGTCTTTCAGACGATGTTCACGTGTCTTTGACTCGGTTACAAGATTTAACATTTACCACGACTGACGGGCGCCCTGCGACGAAACGTACCTATACAGGGTTATTTTTTAAAGACCAGCCAAATTTAAGGATGTCGTACAGACCATCAAACTGAACAACTTTCTCCATGGGACAAATAGCGTAATCGCGAAAATTTTATCAACTGTCCCATAGAAAACTTCAATACCTACTCGACCTAAATGTATGGGACGGCTGAATTTTTATTCGCGATTACGATGTTGGTCCCATGGAGAAAGTTGTTCAGTTTGATGGTCTGTACCACATCCTTAAATTTGGCTGGTCTTTAAAAAATCACCCTGCATAAGACATCTTCGAGATTTTGAGAGACAACACTCTTTGTCAAAAGTTCTCGATTTCGATCGAATAGCTCCATTATTTACTTCTAGAAAAATATACACGAAAATGTGTACGCGATAATAGTAATTTATGCGAAAACCGACTATCAAAAACATACAATCTCAACAAAATTCGACATTATTCAAGCATTATCTTATATTGTGCCGGTCTCAGACGCTTATTTTTGGTAATAAACATTTCCGGACGTAGATTTAAAAAATATGAGAAAGCCTGGGTCATAAAAACGCAGTAAATATGTGCCATCTTAGATTTTTTTTTTAAATGTCTGAGGGAAGCCGAAGAGTTAGACATTGACAGAACGTTAAAATATTCTACTAAAATTTTCTACCTAACCTAACCTCTACTCGATCGTCCTTCATCCCTTACAGACCTGACCAACCAATTTTTATCAACCACAAAAACCACCAAACCAACCACCAAATTATTTTCTTCCAGCTCCACGTAGACCAAGGCCATCCACCATGCCTGTTCCAAGCATTATGCTCCTGTTCGAAGCCAGCTGGAGATCTGGGCATCGTCACCTGCAACCACGTGCCGATCCTGCGGGTACCTGGCACTATCAACAGTTCCAAAGTCTTCATGCTGCAGCTAACTGGAAACCAGATCCGAGATTTGGAGCCACAGTTCTTTCAAGCTACAGGTCAGTAGAGAATAAACATGTTTTGGGGAGAATGGATTGAAAGGCTTTCATAGAAGAGATACTTTCATTCATCGTCTTCAAGAAGATCAGGGAATAAATGAAAAGACTTGATATCCAATATCAATAAAACAGCGTTATATACATACATATTTAGCAACATTCCATATACATTTAAATATCTCCCTAGGCGACGTTTGAAGACATCTGTCCGAATGAACGCGAGACCGCAAGCGGATTGTCAGAATATTATATTCAGTAAAATATATTGCATTGCAATAGATATGATGCGATTTGGCTAATATCAGAAAACGATGACATTTTCGGAGGGCATAGCAATTTCTGATATTCTCCTTTGTTGGGAAATATTTTCATATTAGATATAAAACGTAGAAGAAATTCTTTTGTGCTTTAAACGATATTCAACTTCCAGTATGGCTGGTTTATTGGCTCTCAAGTCCAACCATTCAACCAAATAGCCACTAGACAAAGTGAAGGGCAATTTGTCGCTCAGTATTACGATTTTGCCGTTCAACCTTCCCCGATTCATAGATTTACTATAAATTTAAAAAGTGCAATAATGTATACAGAGTTGCAGGGATATCGACGCAAAACTTATTATCATGGATTCAGCGCTAATTCTGAATCCTCCAGCGAGCTCCAATGATTTCGTCGGTTATAAAAAAAAATCTGTTCCATACATATTGACCGCGCAAGTATTGCACTTTCTATGAAACAGTAGTTTTTTTTTTGACAAACGTCTAAAAATTTCTACGCAAAAATCATGCGCTGAATTCATTGTTACAGTTTGCGCGTCGAGGTCTCTACCACTCTGTATTAGTAAAGTCTTAATATCGTCGTTAATAAAAGAATATAACTGAAACAAGAAGAAAACAGTAAAATTTAGAGCTCGCATTACTTCCACATCCTGAAAGCAGACAATAACTTTGCTTGAAGAGATAATAGTATACTTTACAACCTACATTATTTTAGTCTAATTTTATAACATAACCTTCAGGAGGTGTTCCTCCTGAAGCTTGTGCTTCACATAATAGAAATTGTGCAGTAAAACATTTCAGCTAGTGCAACTATTTAGTTGCACTAGCTGAAATGTTGTTGTTCATTATTAAACCCCTTGACCTTTGTAATATAATTATGAATGTACCTGAGGTAATTCATTAAAGCCTTCTTAGGTACCTACTATCTGATATTTTGGTAAATCAATGCAAATATATAAAAAACAGTAAAGAGTAAAAATTAAAGCACAGTTAAAAAAAGATAGCGTCAATTCGAAGCTACCTTCAAAGCTTTGAAAATAAATAATGAAGTACTTGACCTTGTGGAACCCCAAAAAAAAAAATTTCTTTATTATTCCACATGATTCATTGTCCTGCCCCAGAACTGCCTAGAAACAAGGAAAATACGAAAACAAGCACAAATGCCAACTAGATTACGCCGAAAACATGTATATTTGATATCGCCAACATAAATTCTCGTGTCGCGCTGACTGAGCGCCGCTTGCGACTCACACGGTAAATATAATAACGGTAGGTTTGTCTTAATTCTCCACTCAGCGTTTCATACTGGTAAATAAGTAAACCGTTTGAATATGTGACGCTGAGCCTGATACGCTTATATCCGCCTATTGTGATGAGCAGAGTCAGCAGATTTTGACTAAATTAATACTGGAGTTTGAGAGCATTTATTTTGTTAAAAGCTCCGTTGCTTTACGAATGACATTGAAGCGTAGGCGTTGATTTTCTTGATAAATCTTTGAAATATGTCTGAACTTATGTAATAAAGAGGGAAGATTTGATTTTTTGTATGTTTTTTTGTTACGCTTTCACGCTAAAACGGCTGAACGGATTTGAATGAAATGATAGACCATGACCTGGATTAGGACATAGGATATTTTTTAGACCACATTTCCCGCGAAATCGAGACTTATGCGGGAAAACCTCGTTCAATCGAATGATGTTGGTAATAATATCATCATTTCAGCCAAGAATTGGCACAAAAGTATCGAAGCTGTACTTTTTTTTTGCTGACTTAAACATTGGAATTAAAGAATTATGTTAATTAGATATACAACCGGAGGAGTTTGAAGATCTCGACTTTCTGTAACTTAAATTTTTTTACGCATCTCATTATCTACGCCCTCGAGGGTAACAGTAACTGAAAGATATTTTTATCCCTTAACGATAATGTTAATGATGAACTTAAAGTTAATGTAGGAGCCCCCATCTTAAGGAAAGACACTTCAAAGGATTAATATCAGTAAACAACCCTTAAGACCAGATTAGGAACTTAATTAACACTTAATATCTTAATCTTAATCGAAGCGTTCATTACTTTAACACTAGCTGAGCCGCGGTTTCACCCGCAAAGAGACTGAATGTCTCTGATCTTTATCCTATCATAATCAGCCTATATTGTTCCCACTGCTGGGACACAGGCCTCTTCGAGATATAGTGGGCTATAATCTACCACGCGGGCCCAGTGCGGGTTGGTAGATGTCACATGTCTTAAAATTTTTGGTTCTAGAACACGCCGGTTTCCTCACGATGTTTTCCTTCGCCGTTTTTCCGATCTATCCTATGTCACTCGGCAATAGTGTACATTGTACTTTCTCTCCGTAAAAGATATTGTTATCGTATCAGTAGTTCCGAGCATTACCCCCTACATACAAACCCACAAATTATACCTCTTTGTAATATTAATATAGATTATCCGTCTGTCGGAAGATCTTCCCTTTTATATGGAGTTTGAGTGAACTTTATACCCTGTTCCTCATACCTCTATACTGGTGACCCCGACGTGATGAGTTTATATAAGCAATAAAGTATCTCTTGGGTACATTACCATTCGACAGCGATGCGGATGAATTTTT
The DNA here is from genome assembly GCA_947507525.1 of Apamea epomidion. Taxonomy (NCBI): domain Eukaryota; kingdom Metazoa; phylum Arthropoda; class Insecta; order Lepidoptera; family Noctuidae; genus Apamea; species Apamea epomidion. Next base: position 4,702,384 of record OX382238.1, on the reverse strand, counting down.
CGACGCTATATTTTAGTTTGTGAATAGTTTTAGTTAAATTAGGATCTCATTTTGTTAATTAATTAGGTCTTACATAATAAATATTTTTTTTACTCCCAATATTAAAATTATATAACTTCATCACACACACATTATTACAAACACACACACACACACACATTATTGAAGATAGATATAGATAAGTAATTTAGATAATCTAACAACGAAGATTAATTTCAGGCTTGTACCGTCTTGCAATTAACGAGAACCCGCTAGAGAGTATCCATGAAGAGGCATTCTACGGTCTCGACAATACACTCTGGGAATTGGAACTACGACAGGACAAATTGACGGCTGTGCCCAGCAGGTCGCTAAGATACTTGCAGAAACTTAGGCTTCTGGATCTGACAGGTGATTTATACTTAGAATTTCTAGTACCATTTAAGTTGTTGGTGCAAATTTTGGACCAGTATTAGCGCTAGAATTTGTATGATAAAATTCTTGTTGAAGTGGAGCGAGATTTCACAAGTTTTTAACCAATATTGGATGGGAGTCTTGAAAGAAAAATTGGTGTGTCGTATTTTGTAAATGTGTTTGAGATTTTGGGTGCCGTCGGAGTGAAATAAATTAACGAACCTTGATACACATGTAAAGATTTATTCGATGTTAGCTGAGATGAATTAAGTTACTTAGAAAAAGGCCCTTTCGAAGCTCTCTTAAGGATTAGAGCCTTGTGAAGTAGACTGGTGATTTATAACTAAGTACCATGTTTGGAGTCTTTGCACTTTAGTGTACCTATAATTAAGATAGACATAGTTGCAGCAACCCAATTTCAAGACTGACAAAATGTGAAATTGAATTTGGAGTAACCATTACAATGTGACATTGATGATCTGCACTGATTCTTGTGTTGAAACTCCATCAAATATTCCATCAGGTGATATGATTTTGTTATATACGCAACGTGATTAGATAAAAACATTACCAGAAATACTTCCTTTGTTCGTGTTAACAAGACTAATGATTTCTCCTCCAACGATTCCAGGGAACGAAATAACAGACATATCGGGTGACAATTGGCGAGGCTTAGAGCATACGTTAACGACGTTGATTCTCGCAGACAACTCGATAGCCAACTTGCCTTTAGATGCCTTCTCCAGCTTGCCTATGTTGGAGACTCTCGATCTTCATGGAAACCATCTGTCTGTGATCGATAGTGGTGTGTTTCGTGATGGGATGAGCAGACTGAATAGGGTAAGTTGAGACTTATAATGAAACTACAATGGCTGTTTATTGTTTGTGTCATTTCGGAGGCCTATGTCTAGCTGAAAAGGGAATAAATACTAATTAGGAATTTGTTGATGACATGAAATAGGAAAGTGTTGTAAATGAAGTTAGTACAGTAGCAATTTCGTCTTTCTACAGTCATTAATGCTTTGTTGCAAAGCTTGGAGCAATAAAATGTTTAGGCATCACCTAAACATTTTATTGCTCCGAGAATTTCCTCGAAGATAAAATAAAAAGATATTGTTGCTGGACCCTAATCTGGATGGCAAGTGCCTGACCTTGGCCTAATTACATGCAGAAAAATACTGAAGCACTTTCTATCTTGAAATCATGATATAACGAAATAAGTAAGTATTTACAGGGTGGCAGGGTGACAGGGACACCCTATTATATAGTAGAAATTTTTAATCAGTTATCAAAGAAAAGTGCAATATCTACGCGGTTAAATTGTATGGACTAGCAATTTTTTTTTTTCAGAATCTTGCACTGATACCATTTTGCGCGTGGATGTCCCTTACACCCCGTATATAGGTCAAAGCCATATAAACTACTTCTGTGAAAAATATAAATTAAAATAATTACTAAAATACATTAGTACTAACGGCTTCTAACCCGATTAGGTTACAAGCAGTTAACACTAATGTATTTTCAAGTCACGCAAGCTTCGAAAATAGGCATTACGTAGGTATTTCTACGGTAAGCTGATGGGTGGTTCAATAGTTATTGTGTCGACTTGAGGTAGACTTTACTGAAAAAAGATATACATCAATCAATCTGCCTGGCCATATCCCCAAATATATTGGGATCGACTTAAAGCTTAAAATACTGGTATTTAGCTGTATATTGCTGTTAGCAGTATGCAGCTAAATATCAGTATTTTACATTAAGCAAATTATAGGATATAGACGATAACCGTTAGAATGTGCCATGATGTTTCTTTTATATCTACATTTTCGTCAATTCCAGCTTCTTCTCGGAGATAATCAACTAGCCTACATTCCTTACGAAGAGTTATCACCGCTGCGTCAGCTGAGGTTCCTGGATCTGTCCAACAACCTGATCAAACAAGTTCCACCAGCGCATGACCTGAATGGAATCAAATTGTCTTTGGACTCTTTGAAGTAAGTCTTAAATTCCCGTCGAATGTCATTAATATTACCTTTGGTTAAAATTAAAAACTCAATAAGAAATCAGATTCTTATTTATTTATTTATAGGATCTCCAACAAAAGATATACACTAAACATTACATATAATTAATGGACGACAAAGTATTTAGTAGGGTGTACTCCTTTAATTACAGGAGACCACAGCATGCACAATAAAATAAACAACTTAGCTAACAAATTAAATACATAATAAAATAAAACAAAAATTTTGACAATGAAACATAAAAACACAACAAATTCTGTAAAATATTAAAACAAAGAATAATAAAATACCTGAAATAAAAAAAAAAACATTCGTATTACATTACATTTTTAAGACATTTCTTATATTTAACGAGAGATTGGCTGATATCGAAATCTGTAGTTTTAACCATTACCTACAAAGTCTTGGTACAGCGGCGTAATGACCCAGGTTTGTTTTGGAGCCTGGGGTGTAAAATAGATTAAAAGTATTAGATCTGGGAATCCGAGTTGGAATTTTAATCCCTAGTGTCTAGTGTAGTGAAGTGTTCAAAAGTTCACTGCAGTCCATCGATCCACTCAATATCTTGTGAAGGATAAAGAAATCGAGTTTCGTCCTACGACTAGCTAATTTTTACATATTGTAGTGTCTCAACCTATCAATGTAGCTAGTTAGTGCTTTAGCTAAGTGATCTCCGTAGGATAGATGGTAAAGGAACCTCTTTTGCACACTCTGTAACCGCTTGGTGTAAACCTTGTAATGCGGATTCCATACCACTGAACCATATTCTAAGATTGGACGGACCAGAGTGTTAAACAGTTTTATTTTCGTAGATGCTCTTTTAAATTCTTTGCTATTTCGCAAAACAAATCACAGTACCTTAAAAGATCTTGATACCACATTCAGAATGTGCACATCAAAATTCAACATTGCTCAGTTTTTTTACTTCTACTCCCTCAATGTAATATTTATTCTCTAAGGTTTTTTTATTACGAGTGAACTGGATGTAATGACACTTACTAATATTTAAAAGAATTTTGTTTTCTTTGCACCAGTTTGCAAGTCTGTTGATATCGTCTTGAAGCATATCAGAGTCTAAGTTACATTGAATTCTTATGTAATGTATAGTTAAGGTTGGATCAATCTGGTTGTTTCCATGTTAACATTTTTTTCACAAAAGACAGCGTTTTGAGTATGGTAAGTTTTAATATGATGTTCTCTTTAATATTTTCAGGTTAGACAACAACCTTATCAAGATCCTGTATCCTGGGTCCTTCAAGTACTTCAACATTTTAAATTCAACTTCTTTAGATGGGAACACCATTTATGCGTTGAGAGTAAGTACCATCTCACATATCATTTAGTTAACGCTGATAGAAGGTATTGTATTTTTGAAAGATTTTACGTCATATTTATTATCACAATCCGATACAACCGGAGAGAGATGAGGCATCCATCGGACCCATCGGACTATAAGTCCGGCCCTGGTCCAGGCCATGGTACAGAGCGAGAGTGAATGGGAGGCCGTCACCTCCTGCTGCGAAGCAGTAATGCTCGCGAAGGAGGAGGCGGAGCGAGACAATCTCTGCGCCCTCACGCGCCTAGCCGCCGCAGGAGACGCCCTGGACGGGAGTCAACAGCCGACTCCCGGCCACCGTAGGCGCGGGCTTGCGGGCGGCGAGCAATGGGCAGCTTGCCGCCCGGTAAGGACCAGGCCCGGGTCCACGGCGCGTTGTGTTCCACGCGCGCCTCAAAGAGATGTCAGCACGAACTGACGGGGTCCGTTAGGGCTGATGCGTGCCATGGCTGCGGGTTGTTCGAAAGAGATAACGTGGCCCCTGGCACAGGCAACTGAATGAACACGGGTGGGTTTTAGTCAGTAAAAGTCTGACTCGCCCTTCCGCTCAGCCCAGAGCGGGAGAAGTCATTTGATGATTTCCCACCCAAAAAAAAAAGCCCGAAATACGGTCTGGAAGACAATGTGTAACTGAATTAATGCATATTATGAAAGTAGTTGGTTCATAATCGTTTACTGAATCGATTTCTGTAATTTTTAATACAGGTAATATTTTATCCCAAAAATAATTAAAACTACGTAAATTACTGTCATACTTCCGCTGTACAGTCGAAACAAACCAAAATGGATGAAATACCCACTAAGCTTGACCCTTATACGAATGCGACTGTGTGCGTAGATTCGTAATGTGACCATAAATTTCTCCCACAGTCAGTATAACTAATTTATTAAAAAAACAATGTTTTTTACATAATAATAAATATTCAGTGTATATATTATGATTATAACATAATATTCTAATTGGGGTGTCTGGTGGTGTGCGTTAATTCCGGAACATGTTGTATATATTTCACAAATTCGATGGGCTTAAAGAACCTTTTATGTTTGCCACCAAGAATGATATCGGGGCACACCACTCAATAAAAGCCAGAACATTAACGGGAAGCGTGTATATTTTCACATAAAAGAGTACAGCATTACGCTTTATAACGTAAAGAGGTTCGAGCTCGTAAAAAAATTCACTCCCATGTTTTACTATATCATTGATCTTGGGATAACTTAAAAGCACAGCTGATGCTCATAAAATCTTGGGTTTTCGACGAAACAAGTGTGACTCCGGGGTTTGATCGAGAGAGTGAAATAGGATTCTAATTAAAGTTATTTTTCACTTTGTAGTGTCTTTTTTGGAAGTCGGTTGTTTTTTTCTATTGTTTTAATACATTTATTTATTTATCCACTATATCCATTCTCAAAACTCAAAAACACGGGGGCGTTGTTTACAATTACTTTCATGGCAAACACAAAAGACCGACATTCCGACCTCGCCGCCGAGGTCCCTCGCGACGCCCCCAAGTAAATTCCCCCCATTGCTCGTTGAAGTGCCAGCAAAAGATAACTTAAAATGGCCTTTGATAATTCGGCAATTAAAAAATCTTACAACTTTACTTTTTCCAGGAAGATGCTTTCAGAAACGCCAAGATCAAGACACTCTCGCTCCGTGACTGTAGTATATCGGAATTGTCACCAGCTTCCTTCGCTGGGCTGGAGAACAGCTTGCAGAGCCTGGACTTGTCTGAGAACAACCTCACCATGATTTCCAAGTTCATGCTGAACAAACTGGATTCCTTGAGGTTTTTGAACCTTAGAGAGAATAAGGTGAGTTTTATTGTTGTAATGATAGACATACTTCAGGAGCCAAATTGCGAGCCATTAACAGTCCTATATGAGAGCGAGATGGCGCTACACAGGAACCATAGCACCATTAATTTTAGCAACGATACAATTAGCACTTCAATTTAGAGCCCCAGTATTTGACGTAGCCTTTTAAATCGTTACATTTCTGTGCTATCAATATTGTTATTAATAACATTTTTAACATTTTTTATATTATTCAACCCCTCGAAATTTTATCAAGTATAAAATAAATTATTCTTAGAGACATAATAACGCATGTAGGTACCTAATTATTCTCAGTCAACAAGAATCTAGTACCTAACAGTAGTAATTTTGGTGTAGATTAAATGATATTCTTTATATCTATCTAGTCAGTAAAGAATATTTATTAAAGTGTATTAAAATGTTTTTCTTTCAATTCTAGGTTGATGTAAACCTCCTGACTTCAACCACTCCATCGGATTACGCAATGACGTCATTTAACAACTTCCAGTACAAACTGTTCAACTTGGACATCAGCAGCGCCAGCTCTATTGAAATGAACCTGCAAGATTTTAGAAGGTCGGTATATTAGCATTAGTAGTTTTCAAAACGTAAAACAACTATCTACTGAATCCATGGTAACAGGTCGCGCGTCGATGCCACCTAAACCGCGTAAATTAATTTGCACGTGTTTAAAGAAATTTATTCTCATAAAAGACTATAGTCACTTACATAAGACATACAATAATAATAGTGCTTATTACTAGAGTTTTCGTCGTTTGTAGTAGTACATGGCTGCTATTGGAGTACTTATCATCTATATTTTCACATACTATTTCAAGATATTTATTTTGTCAAGAACCAAAGAAATACCGTGATTTAGGAGAACAGAACACTCTGTTGACCCGCTTCTTCTGTCTAACTAAACAAAGAGGTGGTAAATGATGGACATTTCGGAACCATTCCTTAGGTGCACCGACACCGAAGTTGTTTTTTGTGGAGCAACATATTTTTGCAACATTAAGAAACTTTCTATAACTTTTAGTAAGTTTACTAAATAACTTTTCGTTATCCGTTGTTGCCCACAGTTGCAAACGTTGCTCCACAGAAAGAACTTACTTTTGTAACTTTTGTCATTCGAAAAGTGCTCATTCTCTAACTCTTTTTGATACCTAAATATTTTTTTTTATTTCTTCTTCCAGAATGAGATCTCTTCGCTTCCTGTCAGTGAGCAAACTCCTCCGACAAAGCATTAGGACAGAAGACTTCCAAGAATTTGGTGTAGAGCTCGAAGACCTGAAAATCTTTGGCAGCACTGTGACGAGGATAGAGTCCAGTGCCTTCCAACATGTTAGGACTATTAAGACTCTTGATTTGTCGGAGAATAACATCGAGTTCATTGATCCATTTGCTTTTGCCGAGGTTAGTAATGAATATATAATTGCGCTAAGTTTTATAATTATAAACTTCTACTTTAGGGAGATGCTTCTTTGGTGGTAGATGGTAAGTAGGAGGGGGAAAAGTATCCTGTCCTCTGTGTCCCAAAACATGCAGTCAAAATGACCTCTACGCTGGCACTAACGATACCGTGGAAGTGGCAAAGTTTTGGGCCAACAAGATACAAAATTTAGTCGTGCCAGAGATACAAAGAAGAAGAATAAAAGACAAGAAATGTTTTATTTAAATAATATATTAATAATAATAAAAAATAAAAATTTTGAGTTCGTCAAGCCCGTGCTTTGTCATTTCTGTCTTCGACACTTCAGACTTCAGAAAGATAGATCAAAGTAAAAAAAAAAAATTTCACATTAATATGAATTAAGCACTTTGTTATTTTTGTTGATTACATAATATCAATTGTTACTTAAAACAATATTGCTAATAATAGTCTGCCGATAGAATCGCGACAGTCATTTTTTTTTTAAACCAATGAAACTAAGATCTCTTATATATTATCTTATATTGACTTATCTTCCCTGCCAAAGGTACATATTATTAGTCCAACTCAACCTGTATTTGGGAGTAAAGTCAACGTTCCATTCTACTCAACTACTCTGGTCCAATTAAGACTTTATTAATAAAATTTATAATATAAAAAATATCATGTATATTTTCATCTCTTTCCAGTTACACAGTCTTACAACACTGAAAATGGCAAATGGTCTAGCAGACAACGTGAAGATACTACCGTTTGAACCATTGAAAGCCCTTATTGAACTGCAATACTTGGATTTTAGCAACAATAAGCTGAAGAATGTTCCCGATACATCGTTCCACTTCTTGTACAAGTTGAAGCGGTTGAATTTACAGGATAACTATATTGATCATTTCTCGAAAGGAACATTACAGGTTAGTTCTAAAAATATATCATCGTACGCACGACACCATTTCCAGTATAAGGTGATCCCTCATTGTATGGAAAGCCGAAGAAATACAATGCGATGACAGCGTATACTGTTACGGTATGGAACGGTCGTTAAGTGTATAAATAAATCGAGCCAATGGCGCCGTTTCCCTTGTTCACAATTAAGATACTCCATAGACAAGTTAGACGTGATTAAAAAATTGGCTACTAAAAATACGTCAATTTACGTCAGGCGCTGACTAATTTGACAGGATTAAACTAATATTTATCTTCTGTTCTTTTCTTAATGAAATAAAAAGAAAAAGATGCACTGAACTTAAATTTAGTTTGTGAACAAGGGAATCGGCACTAATGTCAGATTTTTAGAGAGAAGAGATTTTGTCTAGCACTGCTTGGACGGAGCCAGCCAAACAGAATAGGTATTAGTTTTAAGAAACTTGTTATGATAACAACCATTTTTTCTTGCAGGGTGACATACATGACCAACTTGAAAGCATCTGCCTAAACCTTAACCAAATACGACAAATAGTCCAGCACGCATTTGTGGGTCTAAAAGAACTACACGAGGTTCTAATCGAAGACAACATGATTGAGCTCATTCAAAGGAGGGCTTTCACTAGCCTTGATAATTTGAAGATTATCAATCTAAGAGGGAACAGAATCAACGAAATTAGTGAAGAGGCTTTCCAGAATATACCTGCTCTTACTGAGTAAGTAAATACAGAAAGACTAGTTGAGTACGTAATGGATCGTTTTAAAGAACCAATATCATAATCCTGCCTAGCCTTCTCCCAAATATATTGGGGTCTGCTTCCAGTCTAACCGGATACAACTGAATACCAGTATTTTACATGGAGCAACTGCCTATCTGACCTCCACAACTCAGTTACTGAGTAATACGATACCCCTTGGTAAGACTGGTTGCCAGACTTTCGGGCTCTTTACTACCCGTAACGACTGTCAAAGATCCACGAGCCGGGACCAACGGCTTAACATGCTTTCCGAGGCATGGAGGGGTCTCGATATGTAAAGATGGTCACCCATCCACAGACCAACCGCGGCCAGTGTAGCTTAACCTGATGGATCGACCTGTGCGGCTGTTATTATTTTAGCCATGCATTTTAAGAAACCATATAAGAAAATAAATTAAGATTTAAAACCCCAAATCTATCGATAGTATATTTTACATACTGAAAGGAGGAACATTGAGAAACAAAAAGTTCTAAAAACAGTGAATTTACTATATACATATTTATATCCTACCTTTCTAAGTATATAACTAGTCACTAAGAACTATCCTCGATTATTCCAGGTTGGACATATCATTCAACAACCTTGACACGTTTAAATTCTCGATATTCGACCAAGTGGGATCGGCGACTGCTTTGAAAGTCAACGCGTCATACAACAGAATCATTACATTGACGGATTCCAACGCACCGAGTTTCTTTACATCTAACTTCTACCCACCACCTAAAGCTCAAAGTAAGTTTCTATCATCTTCTTTTGTTGTATCGGTGTCGTTGTTTGCATCTCTTTTACTCTTTCTATGTTAGATTTTTTCTTTCTTTCTTTTGTTACTAACTCTGTCATTAACTTCCTCTACTTACTTCCATCATATCATTTCGGATCTCAAGACTTTTCATCAAACTTCAGTATGTATGAAAGTATGCTCTTTTCTTATTTTTCTACCGTAACTGATACTATTATTATTTGTAGATTTTTTTTTTGGATTGTTTGATTATTTCTTGAGTATAATTTTGTTTCTTTTCTTTATTTATGCTTCTAATAAAATTGTTTGCTTTCTACTCTTCGCTTTTTGCACAGGTTTCACTGATACTGAGGAAGATCTTGTATTAACTCAAGGTGACGGATATAATATGCTTTTATTGAAATGAATATTTATAAACCTGTTTAATATTCAATCGCATAATTTTAAGAAAACAGATTTAACCGAATCGTTTTTTCAGGTCTTGGAACAGTCTCGGTAAATATCCGAGTTTTGGATTTCTCGCATAATAATATTACATACATCGCTCCTTATTACTTCAGGTAAGTTACATTATGCACATAGTATTATTTTGCTGCCTCGTCGTTCTAGTTTGCAAGCAATACGACTGCTGAGCATGACTATTGACGTGTAAAAGTGTTTGTACAAACCTACTTACAGAAAATAAATCATTTATCATGAAGTCCTGGGTTCGATTCCCAGGTTCGGCAAAGTTTTATCTGGACTTGGTCAGTAGCAGTTTGGACTCTGGATATGTGCCCGGTAGATGGCATTAGGGTCGCCCCCTATTACATAAGACTTGTACATAACTGGTGAAATGTGGGTGTGTTATTGGTACACCTCTGCTCATTCCTTCGGGGATTACAGTCGTGATGTTATGTTATGTATTTTTGTACTTTCAAAGTAATCAAATAAAAACATTTTGCTATATTCCAGGCATGCAGACTTAACTTTAACAGAACTTCATCTGTCCCACAACTTGATAAGAAACATAACCCGTGAAGTATTCGGTTCTATGCATATGCTGCAATACTTGGACCTGTCATATAACTTTATTTTCCATATGGAATACGATTGCTTCAAGAGAGTAAAGAATCTACAGGTGAGTTTACTCGTAGAGTTGTCTCAGATCATTCTAAGGCTTACAGCCAAATGCAGGCGTTTTATAAAAGGAAAATATATGCGCAGAAAATATGTTGGAAAATGAAGATCATTAAAAAATCTACGAGGTTCGAAATTTTAAAAAGCTACAGCTGTATAAAAAAATGTGTAACATAATAAAATAATTCATAATTTATCTGGATGATGTCATTGTGTTTAAAACTCACTTTACAAAAAAAGTCCGTTTAAATCTACTAATTACGATAAACCAAATAATATTTAATATTACAATTTCAGATTATTAATTTATCTCACAACCACTTAATCGAGCTCCCAGTCGAAATATTCCACGACATGCAATCTTTAACATCGGTGGATTTATCGAATAACCATATCAAGAATTTGGCAGACAATCTAATTCCATCGCCAGCTCTAGAAAGGTAAAATTATTTCTGTTTTTTTAATACTTTACCCAACAACGGCTATTGATATTAGGATAATGATAAATATATAACTTTTATGTTCATTTCCAAATAACATCATAATATTTAAAAGACTGTAACAAGTCGTGAAATCCTACTACTGCGAGTTATTAAAGAAAGCGTCTGCTGCACTTTTGTTAAGATTATACTCAACTGAAATATTAACTAAATATTTTAATTTTTAGGTTAGACCTGTCTGACAATTTATTGTCAAGAATTCCAACGAACTGCCTGTCTCCTGCTGCATCCTCCAATTTAGTAGAACTGGACTTGAGCGGAAATACCATACCTGCTGTCGGTTTAGGAGACTTGGTCCAAAGATTCCGGGTAATTACGATTTTAATAGAGTTTCTAGAAATAACCTAAAATCCCTTTGCATCTGTTTGAAGTTTTGAGAACTAACTGCTCGATAATAAATAAGCATTTGATCTGCAACATGTAAAGTTGAATATGACGTTTGAATTTTGTATATCAAAGTAATTAAATACTAATGCAGTATCTGTTAAGGAAATATGATCATCGTACATGAAGAAAATATTTGAAAATATTTATTTTAAATGAGATTTTAATTAGTTTTATTCTTAAGTATCTATATATGTCCATGTACGGTCACCAAAGGAGATAAGTAACCAGGTTCGGCGGTTAAAGTTGAAGTTTAGTAAGAAACCGATGGATTTTTTTTAATGAAATTTAATTTGATAAATTAACTGTTTGTTTTCAGTTAGGTAATTAAATTAAAATTTATTCGAAAACATCCATCGGTTTCTTACTAAACCTCAACTATATCCGACGACCCTGGTTACTTATCTCCTTTGGTGACTGTACATAGTTCTAATAGATAACTGATTTTCCAAAAAAAAAACTTTAATATAAGAAGAAACAACTACGAGTCATGATCATGTTTCAGTATTTTTTCTAACAGAGTTTTATCGTAGTTGTCGCCAGTGTGTGAGTATGCTAATGTGTTGTCCTATCATGCATGTGTCGCCAGAACCCAGACCAGTTGGGCGAATACTGGCCCGAGGAACCTGACTACAGTGACGAATACATGTACCACACGGCTAGACGAGATCACACGAGAGTTTTCCACCAAAAAAAACAATACCCGCAGAATATTTTGTACAAGGTAGATTGTAATTTAGATGTTCATGCCATTACTAACCTTGTAGTTATCGTACTAAAACACTTTTTGCACCGTGCATCTTCTTTCGGTCTTTTAGTTTTCATGATGATTCTTCTGCGTAACATTTTGAGTTGTGTTTTTGTATCTCATTGAATTTTGTTTTCAGCTTTAGCCATGAACTTTGATAAAGATTTTCAGCATGTTTTGTTATCACTGTTTTCGTCGTTAACTTCAGTTATTGCCTGAGATTTTTACCATTACAAATCATTTCTATTATCATAATGTTATTGTGATCAGATTTTTTATCTCTCATTACATTTTTAAGCATTGTTTTATAAATTGGAATTTTTAATTTTCAGTCTCTAGCATGGTTGGATTTATCCAACAACCATCTTGTGCGAATAGAAGGTGGATCCTTCTCAGCATTGCCTAGACTTCGCTGGTTGGACCTTAGCAATAATTCGCCTTTCAACTCTGGTGATCGTGGAACTACAATTTTCAAAGGACTGGAGAGAAGACTGTCTCATTTGGGATTAAGGAATGTCAGCTTGGTTTCGGTAAGTGTTTTAATCAATGAACATAGTAACGATTACTTAACAAAAACAGTAGTTTTCTGGCCAAAGAAATACTCAAAAATAAAAATGGATGAATGATAAATGTCATTTTACCGCCATCGTTTATTATACTTCTAATAAACTTTAATTTTCTATATGTTTCTAAAGTAAGTTTAATTTCAGGTGCCTTCAATGTCACTATCAAAATTGAAGAGTCTAGACTTATCATATAACAATCTGCCTTCTATACCACCTGATACTACCGCCAATCTTACTCGACTTAGAGCATTGGATTTATCTTACAATGATCTAACTGCTGTGCCTGTGGTAAGTGATCATATTTTGCATTTTTTTTTTTCTTTAACAAAATTCCCGGTTCTGCCTAGACGTGCATTTTTTCGCCCTTTCCCTTTTTTCTTCCGTCTCTTTTTTTCTTTCCAATATCATCTCTAGTTCTTCCTTCTCTTTTTTCTTCAATCAAATATCATATTAACCAACTAATTTGTTTCTATTTCAGGCTACCCATTCATTGAGTGACCTTCGCTGGCTCTCTTTGTCTGGTAACCCCATCACCGCCTTGATGAACACAAGTCTGTATGGAGTATCGCCTCGCCTTGAATATCTTGATGTAACTCGTCTAAGACTCAGGATTCTTGAGGTAAGCTTTTGTTCAAAGCTCAAATTTATCAGAGCGCACGTCAAACGTTCTAATTTAAACCTTATGTCAGTGAGCATAAAATTCACATGGTGTGGGCAAGCGATTTGTAATGAAAATACTATATTTCAAAGTATTTTTGGTGCTAATTTGTTTTCAACTACTACTGTCATGTACATAATTATAAATAGTTAAAAATAAATAATTATTATTAATTAATTTTAAATAATTTTAATTTTATCTTTATTTTCAGCATGGAGTCTTCAGCAAAATGTATGGACTAAGAACATTAAAAATAACAGCATATTCAAGCGTGAGAGATTTTAACGTACCGAAGATGTTGTCATACAATGCTGGCTTAGAGAACTTGTATATCGAAACTGATTATGATGGAGTGGAGTTCGGAAAGGAAATGTATGGGGCGCTGCCTCTTAAACTTAATAATATCACTATTACTGGAAGATACCTGAGGTATCTGACGCAGTATTTGTTGATCGTAAGTAATTATTATTTATTATCTCCTTTATTTTAATGTAAACATATAAATTATATTTTTAAATATTAGAATATAAAAAGTATAAAAACATTTAAAAGTATAAAAAATAGTAGCCCACCGGTATCAAGAACAGGGTCCAAGCTACCGGTGGTCAGGGCTCCAGAGAGAGGAACCTCCTGACAGTGCGAGCCGTGTCCAGAAGTACCGCTTTCTGAATCAAGCCCTATGATCCAGCTGCCCAACAAGAGCCTCCTCAGGTGTTGGTCGAGGCTCTTGGCTATTAAGCCATTGGCTGTCACGACTATCGGCACAATGATTACTGAGTCTACATGCCACATGTCGACAATCTCGCGAGCCAAGTCCAGATACTTGATTTGTTTATCTTTCTCGGCTTTCACGAGGTTAGCATCATGCGGGACGGTTATGTCAACAATCATTGCGCCCCGTTCTGATCGATCCACCACCACTGTATCAGGTTTATTGGCCACAATAGTCCTGTCAGTGATTTATTATTATTATTATTTTCTTTATTTTCGGACAACAATGATCCAGCGTGTTAGTAAACAATAAAATAACTTATTACTAGTGTTAGTACTTAAACTACAACACAGAAGCACCATTAGTAATACCATTATTATTATTTTTGCAACTGTAAAAAGTTCAATTGGATGGCGAGAATGAATGCATGAAGAATGAATGAATTGCATTGGCGAGAAAATTATAATGTGACTTGAGATCCGAGTGAAAATACTTTGTCCAATAAATAATATGAAGTTGCAGAATAATTCGTACCGGCTGCGGCTATCTAACACTTAAAGTCCAGAGTAAAGAAAATAACCACTTGTTAACAATTTCAGGGAGTCCAATCGAAAGTACTTCGCCTCACAGTCTGCAACACAAGCGTCGAGGAGTTAGCAAGCGAAGTGTTCTGGAGACCAGGCCGTGTCACCAACATGACACTAGATCTTAGGAATAACTACATCATGAGAGTACCAAACCCTTCGCAGAGGGCATGGCCAAAAGTCCCGAACACGGTGTTCCTTCAAGACATTCTTGTTGCTGGCAATCCTTTGGTTTGCGATTGCGGGATTGGGTAAGTTTTTATTTTTACATTAATTTTGTTTTCTAGCCTCTAATGAATAGATTACCTCCAAGCAAACGTGCAAAGCCACTTACAATACCAGAAATAAAGGAAACGGAGAGACGAAGACGTACAAAAGAAGAGGAGAGAATAAACTAATTAATGTGATAATTATGTTTACAGCTGGATAAAAGCGTGGGACCGCAAGAGAAGGCAGTATCTTTGCGACAGTCCATCCAATTGTGTCTCAACGCGAGATGACGTAAGATTTGCAACGTGTCCTACGTATGACAACAGAACTTTTGCTGACGTGAGTTGGTTTCTCATTTATTTAGTTTAAGAGTATCAGCATCAGTTGTTGCGTCTTTCGAACAATCTAACTTGGCTTTTGATGTTTGATCTTTAAGATTCATTTTATTCATCCATTCATTTTTTTCAGGTTCTATCGAGAGATCTGGATTGTGAATGGAACAAAGGATTCCTGGGATCACCCAACTTCTATATAGTCTTAGGCATGTCGATCCTAACGTGCATCTGGATATGAGGATTGTTCTGGCTACTTGGGGTATACGAGGAATTCAACCTGATTTTGGCAAGAGTGTATAATTCTAGCACTTAGAGGCCACTCAAGACATACTCGTATAAATTATTAGGAAGAAAACAATTTTTGTACAGAATTAAATTCTGAAGCTTACCAACTTTTCGATATTTTGAAACATAGAACTATAACTATAGTACATAGTATTAAACACGAAGAAGATTTTTATTGTTCGGCTAAACAAAGATGTAAATAAAATCAACTGCAAAAATCTTCTTCAATCAAGAAGATATCCAGAAGGGAGTGAGATAGCATTGAAATGTTTTTTCATACTGTACCTGTTTATGTGGCCTACATACTGAGTCTTGGTCTGGGGTGATCCTGAATAGCCAAATCCTAGTTAGTGTTAGTGAAACGGAAGTATATGCTTTAAGACTTGAAGTAAGGACATGACGCTGATGACGGAGAACAAGTGACTTTTGTATACTTAAGTGTTTGCGATAATTCTAGTAAAGCCTACTAAAATGTGATTTATCGTTTTAAAAAATGGAAAGCAGATGTGTGATCTCAGAAGAATCGTTGGATATGTTACCGTAACTTTTTAATTCTTAGTAAATTACAGTTTGCGTTCCCCCAAAAACCTGTTTTGCGTGTGTAGTTTTAAGATTTGATTTCTACATTTCACGCATTTCGTGCACTGCCTTACATAACGAATTTTCTGTGATTATTGTCCAGAATTTATGTCCAACTTGTATGGTGCGTCTGATCTTACACGATATTGTTAAGAACCGCGTGTGGAAGTGCACTTAATGTGTTTTAGAAGTTGCATTTACGTCGATTTATAAGATAAGTTCACATGAAAGCAATGACTTAATTATGATCGTCTAAGTAGACTGCATTCGCTCGAATGGTATATGTGTTCGTCCATTATTAAGAGTAATAATATTATTTATAGATGTATTCATTTTTGTAATAGGTGACCTTAGGTGTAGATTAATCGAATCATTTATAAAGATTTCCTTATATTAACTATCTTTAACATTTTCTTCATTGTCATTTCTTTCATAATACGTAGTTGTTTTAGAATCGTCGATTCGATGATTTTAAATTGTAACAAATTCTTGTACAAATAAAGTTTCAAACTCATCTCCATAACGCCTATTCAGAGTCACTATCTTCAATAAGAAAGCTTGATCCTATTCTATTTACTCTTTAATATTTTTCATTGTTTAGCTGTTTACAAAGTCTATCTGGTTATTGTTGGATAAACATATTTTATTACATTATGTATAAATAAATGTGTCATTAGCTGTTATTGTATCGGAGCATGCTGTAATATATACATCATTGTACGTATATACTAGGATTTTATCGACTGAATTTAAGTGTTTCGGAGCTATATCGCTGGTTATTGTATAAGAAATGTTGTTTGTATGATGTCCAATGTGGCTTGTTTTTATTATTGCATCGCTTCACTTTTTGGTCACGTTTTCATTTTTCTACTAATATTTTAGACATGCACGCTAGCAATAGTTTAGTCGGTTGAGAGTTGCATGTTACTCATAGCTTTCTTATACATTTCTATAAATGAGTGAGTTCAATGTAATACCTCTTATTTAGTGGTCCAGTAAGTGCTGTCAGGCCTATTGTTGACTTTTGTTTTCAATGCCATGTCACGATGCACTCGATTTTGTTAATTACTTCAATATATCATTCACCAAACAATTTTTAGTGTGACACAGTTGGCGTTAGGTTTGGTATTGAAAACAAAGGGATGTCGTTTGTAACAATGAATATATTTTGTGATATATATTACTCTAATCCTTCTATTTTTGATAAAGCCTACAATGAATATTGCTGAACTAAACGGGAATTGTATAGCTGAATAAATCGTCTTTATTAAAATAATAAAGTTACTGCTTCTTTATAGAGTAGAACAGACCGCAACGTCAATTTATTACATTACATAAAATATTTTTCTTCGATGGTACTAAATGAAATATTGAAATTTATTCGAATAATAGCTTGCTTAACTTTAATGGAGTAGTTGAAAAGTAGCCCAGCATCATGTGATTTCTGACCAATGATAGCTAAAAGCATTCTTCTATGGTCGGTTATTTTGATTTTGATTTTTAAATATTTTCCCATAAAAAAAATTATGACCCTGCAGTAATCTAACGATCACAACGTATTTATACCCTATAAATAAAAGAACTATGCAAAAAGGAATATAAATATTAAATCAATTGAAAGAAAGAAAATACATTTATTTGCGGCAAACATGACGCATAAAAAAGAACAAAAACACACAAAAAAATAAATAATAATAACAAGTTGGGGGTAAACATGCGTCACATTGCGCGTCAATTGGTAATTAAAAATATTTTTTGTCCGATTTTACAACAGCTCAATGTAATATTTGCTAAGACTCAACTTTGTTGCTTATTTGTGCCATCTTATCGTAGTATCAAAAAAAAACTCGAATATTACGAGAACTTACAAATTATTATTATTACCTCTTCTGCAAGGTCCATTGTGATAGAAATAGCTAGTGCCAATATGTAGTATTTAAATTACAAACAATCTTTGAAAGAAATGTAATTTTTATTTTGCGATTGGAATCGTGAGATGGAAATTACAAATGGCGGTTGAGTCTTATGAAAAGTGGCAGAAATGAGTTGAGCAGCTCCCTGATTGCGTAACACACAAGGATATTGCTAATCCATTGCTTCATATGTTTGAAAAAATTGTCAGCTCAACAACGTAAATAACGCAATGAATGTTGTTGAACTATCAAAATGAAGGCCATTCCTACTGTTAGTGTATTACGCAAATACCCCGCAGATACAAAATTGAGCGATTAGTGTAGCGTTCATGCTCAACTAAACTGTTGTGCGATAATTGAATTAATTAATTTTTATGTGGGTCTCGAGGCGACCACGTTTATAAATTACCATAAACTTTATCAATGCAAACTTTCGTGCAACGGTTTAGTTAGCATGTATGCAACAAGCCTTGGATAACAAAATCTTCCAGTATTATTTTGGTATAGGAGAAAATAAATAATCCAACAATTAAATGTTTGTTTTTTTATTTTATGATTTTTATTAAAATAAATAAAATGGTCCAATCGTAAAATGAAAATTATTAGAACAATAGCTTTTATTCCGTTTCCATTACGGTTTAAACTCAAATAATAAATCCTGTAAATAAATATGTTTATAAAATATTTTCTTTGTACTAGAAAATTAAGGAGATTATAAAGAAGTCTAACGCATCGCTATTTCAGTGGATTTAAATGTTATTATTTCAAGGAATGTAGGACGAAGGAATGTTTTTGTCTTCACTACTTAAAAATAGTGTGAAATAAAAATAAGTAATCATTGAATTATTAGCGTATTAAAATAAATTATTGCGTAAATAATAAACTGTGTATTGTTTTATTTACCTCTTTTGAAACTTCCTACTTTTAAGGAATCGGTACATACCCAAAAGATGCTAATACAGGCCGTATTTATGTTTATCTGTCTGCCTGGCACGGGTCGGTACAGTCAGCCTCAAAGAGATGTAAAATGATGATGTGAAAATATATTTTCGGGACCGACTGACCGTACAGACCCGTGACAATCAAACCGACGACCTGCGCGTAGGCTTTCCGACCTTTTTGCCGTACAAATGGATAGCTTGTTGAAATATTTTCTCAGAATACGTGTTACTATGGCCTCTATTATGGGTAATACTAATATTAAGTTCTAAACTATGTTTACTTATTATTACACGGCTGTTTGTTGTCCCTAAGTAAATAAATAATAAAAAGTTGGTACACTTTACAGAATATAATTATGCTCTTAAACTATAAGATAAGATATTTTTTGCGTAAAACATGGTATACGTAGGTGTCATTAAAGCATGAGGTCATACATTGTTTTGCTTAAAAATTAAAGCATGCAAATTTCAACGAATAAACAAATTTGAATTTACAAACATTATAATTTATGTTCAAAAAAAAAATTAATATTATTAGAAAAAAAAAAATTTACATTCGGCTATTTACCTATATAATTAAATTTTGAATAACCTGCTATTTAATATTTTTAATACATTAGGTAATTTATTAAAAACACGTACACACAATAATCAGACAGCGTTTATTATATTTTGCTAACATAAGGAGCTCATCTAGTACAAGTCTGTATTGTCATGGCGACTTCGAGAACTTATTTCCTCTGCTGTTTTGAACAATTCTTTATATTTCCTAACAAACATGCATGCTTTATACAAATATAATGAAGGTAACGGTAGTAAACCAAGCCTTTTAAATATTGGTTGGTTTGATTCATCAGATGGAATCCCGTATATGGCTCGTAAACATTTTTTTTGGGCGACAAATGCTGTATTGTGGTCAGTACTATTTCCCCATATAATTAATCCATATCGTAACGAGGAAGATAATTTATTGGTATGGAATCCTTACAAAGTCCCACTCACTCTTGGCCGGTTCTATTTAAGCCTGCACCTGTCCTACCGCCGACGAGGAAGCGACTACCTATCGACTATTTTCTAGCTCGAGAAACGTACAATAGTGAATAGATGCAGGTCCCGTGTCAGACTGTGTACGGTCACCAAAGGAGATAAGTCACCAGGGCCGTCGGATATAGTTGAAGTTTAAAAAAAAACCGATTGATGTTTTCGAATAAAATTTAATTCGATTAATAGAAAAGAAACAGTTCATTTAGCAAATTCAATTTATTCAAAAACATCCATCAGTTTCTTACTAAACTGACGACCCTGGTTACTTATCTTCTTTGGCAACTGTATACTGACGCATGGCGAGAACTCTCTATAATGTAAGTTCATTGAACGAGGAATACTATAGGTTGGTAAGACTGGTTGTCAGACTTTCGGGCTTCTGTCGACCTGTAACGACTGCCAAAGATCCACGATTGACAGCCGGGACCAACGGCGTAACGTGCTTTCCGAGGCACGGAGGAGTCTTGATATGTAAAGATGGTCACCCATCCACGGCCCAACCGCGACAAGCGTAGCTTAACCTGATCGATTTACCCGCGCGTCTGTTATTACTTAGTCACAAGCCCCTCAATTTTCAACCCGCATCTTCATGCTCAAAAAGCTCACTTCTTAACCATCTGGTCATCACAACATTGTCTTTTCTCTTCACTCCAATACCCAATACCTCCCTCCAATACTTCCTTGTGGTTTTTCACAATATTATCCTCTTATCCTAAAGGTCAAAAGAGAAAGGTCGCACCCTAGATGAGAGTCCATTTGTGGTAATCTACTACAATGCTAGTAATTGAATCGTGCCCCCTACCGCGAACAAAATTAAATGAAGCATGGAAGGCATGACGGATCAAATGATCGTGTTTTTTCTTATTATATTATGGAGGATATCATAATATTGTCCTGCTGTGGAAATGAAGATGTTATTTTTTGTTTGAGTGCAAACTCTTTGTAATCGGTGGGATTCCCCGATGTTGCGGAGGTGGATGCAGCTCCACGCTGAGTTTTAATTGTATGTACGAGTAATCTGTCTCAGAAGTTAAGAAAAATTGATACTAACCCTATGCACTCCTGTTTGAAATAAAAGTTTTCTATTCTATTCTATAGCAATTTTGCATGATAAACAGTGGGGTAAATGCGTAACTTACTAACAGTAACAATGGCTTTCATTTTGACAGTTCAGCAATATTGAACAATATTTAATGTTGGTGAGGAGACAAATTTTTCGAACATATGAAGTAATGGATTCGTAATATCCTTTAAAATGATTCAGAATGTGATTGAAAGCGTATTACGCAAAAAAGGTTTGGGTAGTTTAGGAGACCTCGGAAAACAGATTTTGCAACGAAGTCTGATTCATGCTAGATAAAATTGAAACCAAGTCTTGTTAGATCGGGTTTAACCTCAGGAATAAACATCTTTTGTACATTAGCTGGGTCTACACCGCATGATCCAGTGCGCTCCAATCGAGCTCGGCAGGAGCGCGATCCAAATGCGCGGTCGGTGTGGATATGCAAACCGAGCACACGCGACATAGCGTGCGCTCCGTAGAGCGGTCGATCCATGCGCTATCGGCTTTTTGAAAATGGTCAAAGGCGCCTCAGTTGTTTGGCGCGCTTGGTGTGGATGGTTCACTTCTAGCTCACTTCACCGTGCAAGAAAAATCTCGCAAAAATCTTGCGGTGAAGTGAGCTAGAAGTGAACCATCCAGAATAGCACGACTCGACAGTCATGAAAAAAAAAAGTTTTGTTTTCGTTTTCGTGATAGTAATTTTCTTTAAAATTGAGCCCATTGCTCCTTTCATCGATTTTCTCTAGGAGTTGAAAATGTACCCAAATTGAGCTAAAAAAGAAATCAACCTAAATAAAAAAGGATATTTATTCTCAGCTCAGTGTTGCTAGCTAAAAATTTCTGGGTAACACGATACCCCGCGGCCAAACTGGTTGTCAGACTTTCGGGCTTCTGACTACCCGTAACGACTGCCAAAGATCTACCAATGTCAGCCGGGACCAACGGCTTAACGTGCTTTCTGAGGCCCGGAGAGGTTTCGGTATATACATAATAGATGGTCATCCATCCACGGACCGACCTCGACAAGTGTTGCTTTACCTTGAAAATCGACCCGTGTGGCTGTCCTTACTTAGCCACGAGCCTCTACCTATAGCCATCAACCGGAAACTTATTTTGAAATAGCCCTGAAATAACTTTGTTGCTTTAGGAAATTGTTAACATTTCGTCAAACTTTATGAGTATTTCGGAACTGACGCTGATCAGTTCCGAAATACGTACTCATAAAGTTTGACGAAATGCTAACTCCCGTTATTAGAAACTTTTAAAATCTCGGCGCAATCTCATCTCAGCGAAAATCAATGTCAAAAACTTAACCACAATCTTGGTAAAAGATAAGTATTTTTGACAGATTGAGAATGAGATTAAAATGTGAACTTTCTTAAAAATACGAAAATCGCTCGAAATATTTAATTAAACTCAACCTTCAGCATCATCATTAGCACCCCTGCCCCACTCACTGCTGAGTATAGGCTTTCTTCCTTTTGGTGCCAAGCTTCCCTGGTCTGTGCGAGTCTCATCCACGTCTACCCCGCGATCGTTTGTAGGACGTCCACCCATCTGGCTGTTGCCAACGCTCCTTCTACCAACCAACTAGGTAGAATTGCCTGTGGCAGTGGCCACGGTATTTCTTTCGAACAACCCGCGGCCCTGGCAGGCATCGGCCCTAGCGGACCCCGTCACTTGGTGCTGACATCTCTTTGAAGCGCGCGTGGAACACGTCGACCCAGGCCTGGTCCTTACCGGGCGGCGATCTACCCATTGCTCGCCGCCCGCAAGCCCGCGCCTACGTTGACCTGGAGTCGGCTGTTGACTCCCGACGTCCAGGGCGTCTCCTGCGGTGACTAGAGGCGTGAGGGCGCAGAGATTGCCTCTCTCTCACGCGCTCCGCCTCCTTCTTCGCGAGCATTACTGCTTAGCAGAAGGAAGTGACGGCTTCCCATGCACTCTCGCTCCGTACCATGGCCTGGCTCAGGGCCGGACGCGAGAGATCGCCGCCGCCGATCACCGTCACGAGGACGTGGCGGTGCTCCGCCCAAGCCCGGCAGACCTCTACCGTATGCTCCACCGTGTCTGTTGGTCTACCAACGCTCCTTCTACCAACCAACTAGGTAGAATTTTAAACCCGACCCTAACATTGGTTTCATCTTAAGCACTGCCTAACATAACATTACACCATGTCTGTTATCCCCGAAGTGTAAGGCAGAGGTGTACCTAGAGTACACCCATAATTGGCCAGTTATGTTTGCATAATCATAATCAGCCTATAATGTTCCCACTGCAGGAGAAATTCCCAGTGTGGGGCAAGGTATAAAAAAAAATGCTGGGACACAGACCTCCTCTTGGTGAGAGGGAGTGGGCCGTAATTCACCACGCGGGCCCAGTGCGGATTGGCAGATGTCACATGTCATGCTAGGACATGCCGGTTTCCTCACGCAGTTTTCCTTCACCATTTTGAGAGTAGTGGTGATGAAATAATTTACACAAAGTAAAACACAAAGTTAGTCTAAAAAAGTCTAAGTCCCTTATAGCAGGGGGCGGGCCTATTGGTATCAACCAGGCTCAAATCCAGACTCCGGATTGCTACTAAGAAATTCCAGTAGGAAAAACGCAGTAACACTTCGCCCGACCCGGGAATCGAACCGGAAGGGCCTCGTGCTCAGCAGTAGCACTTGCGGCCACTCCACCAAAGAAGCAGTCTAGCTCTACCTCTACTTTAACATCATTTACTTATTACTTGAAGCCTCCGACACACTTACAAATCAAATTATGGTACAGAAGCCAGCACATCAAGCTATTACAATCTGCCAAATTTCTTTAATATATTTTCAACTTTATCACTGAAACATTAAGGTTCAAGGTTGATTGAGAAAGTTTGACAGTTTCGGGTAGCTTAACCTGCTGGCGTCTTTACACAAATACGGCTCCAAAAACCATCATAATGGTTTTTGGAGCCGTATTTGTGTAGACCTCTGAATATTCATTATTATACCAGACTGGTATCTGCCCGCGACTTCGTCCGCGTAAAGCAACTTTCTTATTTTTTTTTTCCGTAAGAACCTTCTATAAAGTATTAGAAAACTGAAAAAAAGATGGCTGAAATCGGTAAAGTCGTTCTCAAGTTATGGCGTGACCAAGGGAAATAGGGATTCATTTTTATATATACACTATGGATATCATTGAACTCTTCTATATTCGAGAGACCGAGATTTATTGGTTTCCTCAAATGCGTATTGAATGAAACTCGATAGCACGACACTGTAGTAAGTTTGGCGTACTGTGACCGAAATTGAATTTCTATGAAATGATCGACGGATACGGATGTCTGAATACTTCTAATATGACCCATATTAATAAAATAAGTAGGTATTATGTTGGAACTCATACCTATCTACCGGAAAATAACTTTTAATTTCGGAATGCGTTCCGGAATTAATGCTTTTTATAAATCCAATTCGATCACTGATGTGATGACAAAACAATAATTAGGCATTGCTCAATGTTTTTGTTGTAAGTAAACTTATATTATCCTGAAATTCATTATAAATAGCATCCTATAATAATGTTATCCTCTTTTATAAATCAATTTAACATGGATCGATTTTGGACTGAATGTTACTTGAATGAATCGATTCTTTTGTCACATCACTACTTTTTCGTTACAAAGTGGTAACCCATAAGCTGTCATTTTGCTGCAGCTTATTAAAAGCCCGACCATAGTTATAAATATAAAGTAACCGATATGTATACAAGACATTTTAATATTATAGGTACCTGTACAAATTATGCATTAACACTATTATACAGCTATCTTCTCTTTCGGGGCGACGTAGAGCATGAAGTCGATCTTCGAAGGACCAGTGTCGTACCACAGTTTACATTCTATAGCCAACGATATACCGATAGTAAACTCGGATATTTGTATCGCCACCAAAGGAGAATTCTTGGAAACATCAAGCGGAAACATACTTGCATCAAATCCCGGAGGATCGGGGTAATATTTTATTCTGCCAATGTGTTCTTTATCGTAAGAGTGGTATCCACTACACTGCAGCCACAGTTTCGTCGTGTCTACCCTCATCCAGCCCTGAACTTCTGCCGGCGCCGACTTCGCAACCGTCGAGTTGAAATGCAGGGGTTTGCCAGCCCAGTTGAATTGTTTATTAATTCTTACAATTACACAAGGTTTTTCGCCATAACCATATGGAGACTGTCCACATGGGCCTAAACTACTAACTTCTCTTTTCCGCCTGTTACTTGATAGGAACTTGTCAATTGCCTGGACATATTTTTCATAGTCCTCCTTCTCTTGATTCTTGTACCAAATCAATGGGACACTGGTTTCAGATGTCGGTGCTGCTGTTAGTCCTATACCGTGTTCCGGATAAGTAAGCAATTGAAATTTCAAATAATCTACATTATTAAAGTCAACCGTATGCTTTACTATATTCAAGGATATATAGAGGATCATGAGAGTAAATGTGGCAAGAAATAAAAAATACATAACTGAATATGATAAGATCAAGAACCAACTTCTGCAGGTTCTATAAAAGTATTCTCCGGTATCCTTGTTGTATATGAATAGACAGAATTTCTCCCTACATGATCGCTCAACAGGTCCTATGTTGGTGGATGTCGATGGTACAGGAGCTCGTTGCGGGGCCAGTGGGGGTAACGTCTTGGGAACCGCATGCGTCAACCTTTGTATATTGTTATCTTGATGCTCTGATACCATTTCACCAGGGGTATAAGTGGAACATAACTTAGCCTAAATAAATATTATTATTACACGTGAAAGTTGTCAAAACTGAATTTCACTGTCAATTTAAATTGCCATTTCACTGTGGTTATGGTACATGTATGTGTGAGCAAAAAGTTTGATAATATGAGTTTTCATTTGCGACTTTATGACACCTGTATTTCGTGTTTTTTTTTTAGTTAAAACGCTGTGCATCTTGCAAGTAGTCGTCATAGGTTCGAACCCAAACGGCCGCTTTACTTTGAGTTTATTTTCATCGCCATTGCTCTCAAAACCGTGAAGAAAAACTTCGTGAGAAAACCATCGTGGCATGTCCAAAAACCAAAAATTTCACCCGCACTGGGCCCGGGTGGTGCATTACGGCCCACTCGCTCTCACCGAGAGGAGGCCTGTGACCCAGCAGTGGGAACATTGTAGGCTGACAACATGCTGATAATGTTATGTGCTGTGCAGAATATTTTACTAACAGAAAGTTTTATTTTGGTTGCCATTTGGCTAAACGTGACAAACTTATAGCGTAAAAAATATGTCAGAGTTCTATTCTTCTTCTTTTCTTTGTTTCTTTTATAAAAAACGTTGCCCCACACTAGGAATTTCTCCTGTATTTCTCCTGTGTGTGTGTGTGTTGTGTAGTTAACAGATTGTTTGAGTTGTATCAGTGCCATGATAAGTGATAGTGGTATTGAGTCTGTTTTATTCTTGGTCACAACAACGCATATCCAGGTGAGCGTTTTCACAGTGAACCCGCAAGAGTTAACTTGAGACTTCGTTCGAATGACTTAGGGCCGATTCACACCGGAACGGCAGAAGCCGGCAGTAGCCGTCAGCGACGCCAGAATGCACCATAATGATGTTCGTGTCGCCGCGAGCGGCCGCGGGCAGACGCGTGTGGCCGCGCAACCTTTTCAAGCGATACTGGTCTTTTATTTATATAGATAAACTTTAAAATTATTTCACACTGAAATTACTCGCCGTGCCGCTGTCAGCCGCTGCCGTTCCGATGTGAATCGCTTAAGCGCACGATACTGAGGCGTCGATGGCGAAAGCGGTAACCGCGCTCGGGGTTGTAATAGATGTGTCGATGGAGCAGGATTGGACTTGTGTAGGTACTTGGGTAGGTTGCGATTGTCGTCAACAGGCACTCACGTGAGCAGGCGATGGCTCGAATCGGCTGTGCACTGTAAAACAGATAAATGGTCGTAAAATACTATGTTTATTGGTCTGCCCAATTACCGCTAGTTTTATCTTGTAATCGCGATGTTGTTAAGCAGAAAACGATAGCAAAAAACACTGCTTGTAATAAAATACAATTGGGACAGAGGAATATAGACCAAAAACCGATCGAAATGGCTATGAAAATGTGTGTAATTCTCGATTAAAATAAAGTCGCGCCTCGAAATGAGGTTCAAAGACAATTTTTAGTAGCCTCTCTCCTAGGGCTTTCCGAAACCCTTATATATCTTCAGCACTGAACAAGTACTGTATAATAGGTCAGTGATTCTAGATCTTCAGCGATTATTTATAGTTTAGGAGATTTTTTTGGTGTTTTTTGAGAAAGTGTTACTTTACTTCAGACTTTTTTATTAACGTAGCCTAAATAAAAATATTATCATCAGATTACTAAAGAATGAGTCGGAAACATTGGATCGCAAACTACAGTCAATCCTTTGTGTTATTGGAGAACCCTGGGACCTTCGGAACATTGGAGATCGGTCAGATCGGTGAGTTTGTAACAAGATCACTGAGAACTGATATCATGTTATCTTGATAAGGACAATAAACCTTTGAACAAACAAGCTAGACATTTTTTTTGGCAATTTTCCCGCGTTACAATTGCAATAGCATTATTTACATATTTACTTGTTTTTGCAGTTTTAGGCAAAGCAGCAGGGCGATTCTGTAACCATCTCACCGTGAAAACTTAGGTGAAGTGAGCGTGGACTCAGCTGTCATTCCAACAAATGCTAGGGATTGATACTATTGACAGGTCACTCTAAGCTCACTTCACCTAACTTTTCACGGTGAGATTTTTACAGAATCGATCGGCTGTACCCATAGTATATCCGGATTTCCAGTTATGTTTAAGCCCTATGTAATAGGGGTCGAGCCTATTGCCATCAATAGGGAACAAATCCAGAATCTGGGTTGCTACTGAAAAATTCCAGATGCCCAATAACACTTTGCCTGACCCAGGAATCGAACCCAGGACCTCGTGCTCAGCAGTAGTGCTGGCGACCACTAGACCAACGATGCTGTAAAATAATATTTATGTATGTATATCCGCATGCATCACAGTGCATCTAAATTACTAGCTGCGCCTCGCGGTTTCACCCGCATACGTCCCAATTCCGTGGGAATATGAGGATAAAAAGTATCTTACATCCTAATCCAGGTCATGGCCATGTGTCAAATCCGTTATGACGTTTTAGCGTGAAAGCGAAACAAACGAACATACAAAAATCATATGTTTTCTCTTTATAAAGTTGTCAAAAAGTAAAAGGCCCGTTTTGACATTGTCAGTTCTAGTAGTTAATAAAGATCAAATTCGCAAAACACTTATTCGTTTGCATGAAACTGACAGGTGTCAAGAACGAATTCTCAAATGTCAAAACGGGCCTTTTATTTTTTGACAACTTTAATATAAATAAATAGCGAAATGAATGTTGTTGAACTGTCAAAATGAAAACCATTACTAATGATTGTTTTACGAAATTACCCCACCGGTTGTGCGTTCCCGTGGGATAGCCAAAAAAGCTAGTAACATAATTTATAGCTACAGGTTAACACACAACGAAAGTCTCTATCCACACGAAAATAAAAGGCCTTGATTACCAACGTAACCAACGTATATTACGTCATCAACGTCCATTCTTTCCTAATCGACATCATTATCGTCGGAAATGAAATACGTCCGTCTTTCTTATCTCACTGAAGCAATCAAAACTTTGTTGTGGGTCTCAATAGCTGTTCCCGAGGGGTTGGTGGGTCAATAGTTAAGCCTCGAATACACTAAGGGACAAATGGAGCGACATGTTGCGGAACATGGCGCTCGACAACTACGCGAATGTCCTGCGAGAATGTCGTGGAATATTTAGCAGGCCTACAAATGGCCTTCCGCCTGACGCAGGTCCTCACCGGACACGGTTGTTTCGGGAGGTTCCTGTTCAGGATAAAGCGGGAGGAAACGCCAGGGTGTCACCACTGTGGGGATCGCCCGGAGGACACGGTGGAGCATACGGTGGAGGTCTGCCCGGCTTGGGCGGGACCCCGCCGTGTCCTCTTGGCGGAGATCGGCGGCGGCGACCTCTCGCGTCCGGCCCTCATACAGGCCATGGTCCGGAGCGAGAGTGAATGGGAGGCCGTCACCTCCTTCAGCGAAGCAGTAATGCTCGCAAAGGAGGAGGCGGAGCGCGCGAGGTAGAGGCAATCGCTGCACCCTCGCGCTCCTAGCCGCCGCACGAGACGCCCTGGACGGGAGTCAACAGCCGACTCCCGGCTACCGTAGGCGCGGGCTTGCGGGCGGCGAGCTATGGGCAGCTCGCCGCCCGGTAAGGACCAGGCCCGGGTCGACGGCGCGTTGTGTTCCACGCGCGCCTCAAAGAGCTGTCAGCACGAACTGACGGGGTCCGCTAGGGCCGATGCCGCCGGGGCTGCGGGTTGTTCGAAAGAGATACCGTGGCCCCTGGCACAGGCAACTGAAGGAACACGGGTGGGTTTTAGTCAGTAAGAGTCTGACACTCCCTTCTGCTCCGCCCAGAGCGGGAGGAGTCATTAGATGATTTCCCACCCAGAAAAAAAAAAAAAAAAAAAAAAAAAAGGCTTACAAATGGCGCGACACTGACGCGGGACGCGTGCGGTCGTTCTCGGAGCGGGAGCAAGCAACATGTCCCGCGTCACGTAAAATGTTGCGGAAATTGTCGCGGGACACTTTGCAACGTTGCAGCGATACGTAGATTGAGTGTTGCGCGTCATGTTGCGGGATAAAATGTCCCCTAGTGTATCCAAGGCTTTATGTTGTTAAACTCATTGACAATGGTTACGAGATAAGTTGGTTTGAAAAGTGTGGTGCTATCTCTAAAGTTTTTATTGTGAAAATTGTCCTGTTTTTTCGTGGAAATCTTCACGGACAATTACTAAAAATCGACTGTGGTTGTCCTCAGCACCATCTTTTTTTTTTTATTGGAACGAAGTTCCTTAACGCGGCTTGTGGTAGGAGTTGACTTATAAAAAAAGGAAAAAATGTTAAGCGTTATGCCCTCTCCATGCGACTCTCCCTCTTTCGATTATAGAGTATCGCTTCAGAAACTTCATTCCTGACGAGGGTCCCCTGACCGCACACGTTTCAGTTTTATTTATGGATCTCCAACAGAGACTACACATATATGTTTAAAAAACAAAAAGAAATACTAGTGTGCTTCCAATTCTACATCGTTCAATTAAAATCATCATCGTCATACGCCGAGACTTTTCCCGACTATGCTGGGGTCAGCTTCCAGTCTAACCGGATGCAGCTGAATACCAGTATTTTACATGGAGCGACTGCCTATCTGACCTCCATAGCCCTGTTATAATCCTTATCGTTCACTTATAATCTAGGTACAGACGCCAGCAGAACAAGCTACTACAATCTGTCGCTTAAATAGATTTTCAACTTTATCGCTAAAGCATTAGG
This sequence comes from Apamea epomidion, assembly GCA_947507525.1. Taxonomy (NCBI): domain Eukaryota; kingdom Metazoa; phylum Arthropoda; class Insecta; order Lepidoptera; family Noctuidae; genus Apamea; species Apamea epomidion. Next base: position 4,671,890 of record OX382238.1, on the reverse strand, counting down.
TTCAAGGTTGATTGTAAAAAATTTACAATTTCGGGTAGCTAGATGTGTTGATGTCTGTACAATAAAGTTCAACAAACACGAAAAAGATAAAAAAAAAAAATAAGAACACTTTTAACAAAAAACATACAAAGGAAAACAAAATGTAGGTAATACAAAACTTTGGTCTGGACTACCCACTTAAACTCAGTAATGCTCACGCTACCCCAAATCCTTTGTCACGTCCGTGATAAAGTCGCTCCCTTATTTGTCAAAGACCGACTGTTTACTTATTTCTATCTTTTGTGTGCACTGCATAAATGTTTTATCTATCTTAGCCATCTATGTATCTTCAATGTGGCTGTACTATAAATGCACCTCTGCCTCACCCTTTGGAGAAAACATGCGCGTTGTTATGCTCTGTAAAATAATTCTATAATAACTTCAAAGTTACAAAACCATTAAATAACTCAAAAATAATCCTTTTCACATAAAAAATTAAGAATATTTTTTAAGCTGAAAGTAAGTTCAAATTGCTCTCTAAAATCTCTTTCATGCCGTCTGTTCATAAGCATTCGTATGGAACTGCAATTAATATAATGGACTGGCAATCGAAAATCTGAAAAGCCTTTTTGGGTCATTTCTGAAAAGCAATTATAATTATTACAAAATGTTCCCGATAGCTGCACGAAACCACAGGAAAATTAAACGCACCCGAAAATTCATTAGGGAATTAATTTCTCAAGTGTTTTCGACACTCGATAACATGCCTTTAGAATATCACAATCTTGCGGTATTGTTCTGATATAATAATTAGCAAGCCACAGTGAGCCCTATTATCAAGAGCCGATTATTTCTCTATAAATGAAGGCGAGGTTTTCCGGGCCTGTAGGTATTTGAAACTTGCAGCACGACGTAATTATTTTTGCCGAACATTTCGTAGAACATCCATGCCATGGTATAAAATATTTGCAGTTGATCAACTAAACTTTTTTTTCCTGCGTTCGATTTTTTTTCCTTACTCTTACATTTTATGGTAGGTACGAGTACATATGGTGCAGTGAACAAAAATGATTAATTAAAAATATCCTACAACCTGTTGTTTTGCATCCTCGTTAAATTTCAGGAGGCTGTTATGAAAGACATAAATAATCAAATAAAATTACGATTCCTAGTAAATAATGAATACATACTTGTTTTTTTGGTTATTTAAGTTTGTCAGTATTTCAGAATACACCACTTTCAAAGAACAGAATCGCGTTATGGTATCATATAAGCGGCCGCGTATTTATGTGTGTGTAAAAGGGCAATTACAGTCACAATTACGGTCTCACACCGGCCGCGTTTTAAAATGCGTGTCCCACAAATGCCGATTTCCGAAAATTAGAAAAAAAAAAAACCTACTTATTTTATTATTCATTCGTGTCGAGAATCAGTAGCATTTACCTCCTTCAATTTGACGAGGATGCAAAACGACACCTTGTTTGTACCTATTTGGCGTTTTCACATTATCAGATAACGACACCAACCTGATACCGATATAATTATTATCGGCCCGAAAATATTGGTGAATATAGATGACCATCGCGTATTTTTTCAGGACCTAAATACTCTAATTTAACCATTTATAAAATTGATTCTAAAACAGGCTAATTCGGATGACCCCGTTAACCCGCGAGGTTCGTGGTGGTGCGAGGAAAGAGGAAGAACTTGGGGGAGACTTTTGCTCAGCACTAAGACAGTATAAGAGGCCAAACAACAAAAAAACCCTTAAATTCTTAACTGAACTTAAATATACAAAGAGACAAAGAAAGCGATAAAATCTTTTGCAGGTATGAATATATAGAAATAAAACTGGACGTATCACACAACCCCAAAGCTGTGGATAATGGGCTATTTTGAACTTTGAGCGCGTGCTAAACGTTAAAAGTTTAGGTACACCTTTAGTTTAGGTGTAGGGTAAACGCTAAACCTGTCAGAATTGTGACCTGTATAACCCTGACTGTTTCAAAATTATAATTTATCCCGAAAATGTAGAGGAATTGCTTGATTTTGAACTTTGAACGCGTCCATAGAGGAAGCTACGCTTCCACTCAAAGTATTATTTCCTTTTCTATGTCCACGTGCACTTTAAATCCAAATAGACTTAGTTCTGCCAAAATGAGCCAACCTATAATCTCCTTCGTCAAAATTAGTGCAATATACACCCAGAGCTGTTGTTTAGAATAGATTTAAAATTAATCCGCGTTAACAAAGCAAAACAATGACAATTACTTCGAAAAATGGAAGAAATTTTGATCAGGGTTAGTTCAAAATCAGCCTAATGTTCCCACTGCTGGGACACAGGCCTCATTTGTGAGAGGAAGTGGGCTGTAATCCTCCACGCGGGCCCAGTGCGGGTTCATAGGTGTCACATGTCTTCGAATGTTTGTTTCAAGGACATGCCGATTATCATTTATTTATTTAAACTTTTCCCACAAAAATGTACAAAGGCGGATTTCCTCATGATGTTTTCCTTTACTGTTTTGAGAGCTGCAGTACTGCCCACGTCGCAGCAGCAGCAGCGTAAGTCGCAGCCTTTACCACTGAGCCACCACTGCTTAGGGTCAGTCAGTTCTCGCAGAATTATGCTCTATTGATATCTGTAATTCTGTTATGTGACTTAGTTATTTATTGAATTGTACGGCTGACACTGACCTAGTGTTCAAACCATTTACACGTAATACCGTGTTGCGAGTTTAATAAGCCATAACTGCACCCACTCAATAAAGCTAAGTGTTTGAGTTAGAAACATCAATATACTCGTAGAATGCAATAAAGTAGCCGTATACAGACCACTCACGACTGCCACTTATGGGCAGTGGCCTCGTTTAGATGATGCTGGTTTTTTTACACCAGTAAACAATACACCATCATTCTCTTAACGTTATCACCATGATCTAAATAAGATGACAAAATAAACTAAGTAGGTATACAAAGTGAAGTTGTTTTTTTTGTGTTATAGGAAGTATCACATCACACATCATCAAGATACACAAAGCGGATTAAATGCGTATTATCGACGCTAACTCAAAAACTACAAAAGCAAAGTTAATCAAATTTATATGGGACCACCGCGCAAGCTTTCTCTACCAAATGAAAATGAAAATAATTTACAAAATCGGTTCACAACTGACGATATTATAGATACATACATACATAAAAAGAACATACATACATACGAACCTCCTCTTTTTGTGAAGTCTATCAAAAAAGAAAATCAGCTGTTCCCATTCTACATTTGGTCGAATTACAAAACATAATAATGTATGAAGCAGCAGATGTTTTTTCACGATTTCAGTGTTGGACCCACATGGAAAAAATATAACCCATAGTTAAAGTTGTGACTCCCTGTTCCTTTCATTTATATTTCAATTACACCTTCTGGATATCAAAAGATTGACGCCTTCACAATGCTTTTTACGTACCTAATTACTTTTTACGTAGCTAATTACAGTAGGTATGTTTTTACTTGTGCTTTAAAACAACATGAAAGAAAAAATCACCATTATACGAAAAGTTGCTGTCATTGACCACTAGACGATGTCCGCGAGTGGTCCGTGTGCGGGCTAGCAAAGACAAGCACAGCTTAAACATGCATATAAACATAGCATAGCATATTTATGCAGCTTAGTATACATACTCGGACGTGTTAGCTTACCTAGGTGGGTTCTGTACGTGTGCAAACATACCTGTGACGCAATTTAACTATTCTTGAGCCTTGAACTCGTTTTTTGGATAAACGGTCCGTTTGTATGGATCGAAGGCTGCATAAAATGCAGGCTCGACACTTCTAGACAAGCTATTTTTTTAAGATTAACACAGTTGTTTATGACGATGTCATAATTTCGGGTTAGTACCATGTCCACTATCTCTGTAGATCCTAATCCTCAGAGGTCTTCTCTACCTGCAAAGTTTACTTAGATACCAACTATTAAATGCAAAAACTAAATGTTAAGGAGAGAGAGAGAGAGAGTGGGAGATTAATAGCTAGTAAAAAAAATGCCTTGAAAAGCCTTAAACCATCTAACAACAGTCTAAATACATTGCAAATTCCAGAAAAAAAATTTACCATTTTTAAAACGTACAACACAGAAAGTGTTTTTAGGCAACAAATTTTCCGATTTGAATTAAAAATGATCAATGCTTTTATACTGTACAATGTTCAGCCTGCGACATCTGGTTAGACTTTAAAATGACATGCTTGGAATAGGGGCATGGCGACAACTTTATCGCCCAGTATAAATTGACCTTTATTTTTTGTGCCAAGGTAATTGTTAATAGGGGTCATGTTAAGTGGTTGGTTAAAGTTTCGTCGCGATTAAAATTTTGAGTTTTGCTTTAGTTTTGTTTGCAGTGACATTCACAAATATTTGTGATACAACTTTTGTGTAAAATTGTGCTGGGGACTCACCTTATGTAGTACCTACCATAATAAAACTGCGCGTACCCATCAGAAACTAATTAGGTTAAGTAAGTTGTATCGTGAACGGAGTGCCATTGAAATACTGGTGCTGTGGCATTCTGCACAGTAATTGCGTAACACAGTAACAGTGCAATGGCCTTGATTTTGACAGTGCAACAACATGCATTGCCTTATTTATGTTTGTTGAGCAGATTAATTTCGAACATAATCAAGCAATCGATTGGTTTTTTTTTTTTTTTCTAAAATAAATTTATTATTATATCCTTCAAAATGATTCAGATTGCTTGAAAGTGTCTTACGCAATAAGGGTGCTGCATTAAAATATTTGTCAATGTGCTGTGAGATTTTGGATACTCATTGGTGATTTGGGCCTTAGTCAAAGAGTATAGATAAATCTTGTTGGAGCAATCTTCTTCCTCGTGTCACTGGCACGACTGTATATTAAATGCTGTTTTACCAATACTTTGACACTTCTAAGGTGTTGTCGGTGGCAGCACAGAGGTCACTTTGACAGTATGTTTTGGGCAGGATAGGAGGTGGAGCATGGTTTGTGACATAGCTCCACAATCACACCTTACTGCCGTTCCGTCAATGTAGCCCCACTTTACCAGGTTGGATTTACATTTTCCCACTTGTGTGTGTTTGAAGAAACTCATTCTATTGCTTCAACATTTATTTTACAGTCATTACAGATCAGACAAGACCACGTGATGTATTAAACATCTTTGGCTTCCGATTTATCAAAATCCCAACAAGAAAAACGCCAGCTAGTATTCTGGACATAGTTTCACATTTACCATTTTGCCAAAGTAGTTTTTCAGAACAACTGGACCGAGAATCAGGTCCTGTCCGAATCCCCTTTCAAGTAAATGGTTGAAAACGGTAATAAAACCAGGGTCGGTTTACGGAAACAGGAAAGATATGAAATCAGTTGTCAAACGGACCCGAGGGAAATGGTACATTAGGGAATCTGTTGAAACCCGTCCCATATTTGATCCAATCTCTAGAACACATGAATGGTCGCAGAAACTGGTGTATCTTTGGATTACATTGAAAACATTGTGGTCCCTACAACCAAGGTTTTTCCTTTAAATGTGCTGGTTTTTCTCTCGTCAAACCACGTCCTGAAATAAGTTTGGATAGTAATTTCAATAGTTAATTGCTTACAAGGTTATTATTTACTAGCTATTAAGTTGGTATCAATGGGCCAAACTTACGACCCATGCAGAGGGTTCCGCTTAATGGCAAACGACATCGCGGCAGGCCGAGATGGAGACGGCGGGATGAGCTGAAAGAGAGAGAGATGAGGTGGAAAGAGAGTAGGGAGACCTTTTCCCAGCAGTGGGACATTAACGACCAATATTTTTTTTTAAATCGAAAGCGCTCCATATTTCGAGCTGAATTTATATTAGACTAGCTGTGCCCTGTGGTTTCACCCGCATAAGTTTCGACACCGTGGGAAAATCGGGATAAAAAGTATCTTATGTGTCAATCCTGGTTATAAACCATCTGTGTGAAATTTCATCCAAATCCGTGTAGCGGTATCTACAACGCCACATGCGAACAACGCGTCTTACTGACGTCACGTAAATCCTGCATCTCGCAAGCAGAGTTTACCGCGCAATTAGCACAGATACAATTTCCCAACATCAATCGTTGGGCAGTTACCCGCCAGACACAACACCCGTCTGGTCGGAGGATCCTCCCTTTACTATGGAGGATGAGTGAACTTTACACCCTGTTCCTCATACCTCTATATCCGTTCCGTAGTTTTTGCGTGAAAGAGTAACAAATATCCATCCATCCATCCATACAAACTTTCACATTTATAATATTAGAAGGATTAGCTTTTGCCAGCGACTTCGCCCGCGTGGGTGTCGGAAATTATCCCACGGACATTTCCGTGGATAAAACTGCTACCGGGATAAAAAGTATTGTATGTGTAAATCCAGGTTAAAAACTATCTGTGTGCCAAATTTCATCCAAATCCGTTCAGCCATTTTTTCGTGATTGAGTAACAAACATTTAAACATACAAAACTTTCACATTTAGGTATAATATTATTATTTATTATATTATAATAAATATAATATAGTGTACATATTTATTAACTATATTATATTTTAATAATTATAGCTTAAACTTGTATATATAAGGATTACTATAAAAATAGAAAAATAAAACCTTTTAAAGTTTTGAAAACTGACACTCTTACTACTAAAATCCTACGGGAATTTAACTTGGTCCGAAAAAGGATTACAGCTCCATTTAAGATTTATTCAATTAAAATTTCAACTGTGAGTATAGCGCTTAAGCATCTGTAATAATTCTTCATTAGTAAAGATATCGTATTCCCAAGCTTTTAGTCATCTTTTATGTTGTTTTCATTATTTTCAGCGTTTGCATTTGACCTGTGTTGTACAATAATTTTTTCTTTGCATCATAAAGAAAAGTTGGAAGAACTAGAAATCAAATAGATGTTAGGGAGAAACTGTATGGTATCTCTTTTTCACTTCACAGTTCGTCCGACTGAAAAGAACTTGCCACGGGTTACCGTGTTACCCAGTAACTGGGTTGTGAATGTCACATAGGCAGTCGTTCCATATACAATACTGCGCCCGGCAGTTTCAGTCGCATAAGTCTTGATCCCGTAAAAATATCGGGATTAAAAGTATTATCTGTCCTAATCCAGGTCAAGGCTTATCGATGTACCAAATTTCATCTAAATCTGTTCAGCCGTTTTAGCGTGAAAGGGTAACAAACAAATAAAATACAAGAATTCAATTTTTTTTCTTTTCTAAGTTTAGACTAGGATTCAGATGATGTGAAACAAGTCTTTTAGTTTCGCCTTTTATTGTGTCACAATTTGTTCCAGCTTCCCCTAACTTCAATTACATGCCAGTGGGGCGTAGGTACCTAATCAGATAACACTATTTTTCCGGGTATTTTTTTTTTATAGCTAACACTAAGTTCCAAGTTTTTTTTTGTATACTAACCAATCAATGGACTCTGTTTGAAATATAAGTTTTTTTTTTTTTTTTATTAAAATCATCACATAGTATATTGTTGTACTCGTATACAGGGTGACTGGTAATTTGACGTATTCCTTCTAGGACGTGACAGTGGGACCCATTTGCAACAATTAAGCACCCCATAATACCTAGGCGAAAATTCATGGGATTCGAGAAAACCCAATTCGTATCATGTATTTTTGAAAATTCTCCAGAATTTGTACGTGCAGTTGTCTAAAAACACGCGAACTAAGCGGCAAGCTAATTACTGATAATTAGCTCATCGACTACGAGTAATACTAATCACTCGAAAGTTGCAACTCAACTTGCGACCTGGTCGCGAGAATTTGGCTACATGACGATTGATTGCTGGGTTTTTTTTTCATTTATTATAAGGACTTTTACACATTGTGCATACCAGTCCCATTATACCCTAACCACATCTGTCTGCCAATAGCTTATACTAAAAAAATAAAAATAAAATTTACTTCGATGCCATTAATTCAAACAGACACTTTGCTATCTTAGAATTGGGTTGGCTAATCATCACATTGAATGTGCCAACATCCAGTCTGTTTAATTCAAAGGCATTTGCAAGACATGTTCTCCCAGATTCAAATCGGACACATTCCAGCAATAAATGATATAGATCCTCACAGACGCCACAATCTTCACAGTTTGGTGAGTCAGTCTTCCTCATCATAAAATTAAATTTATTGCATGGTATGTGTCCAGATCTGAGTCTGTGAGCTGTAACAATCAGTTTTCTATTTAAATTAGTGTTTGCGCACCAGGGGATATGAAGGGGCTGGCACTGAATGGTTTTGTACCATATTCCTTTTTCTAATGAGCGCTTATTGAAATACTCCTTCCAACTCTCAAAACATATTTGTTTGTATTTAGGCAAAAACTCTGAATAATCTGGTACAATATTCATTTGTTTACCAGAGGTAGCTGCAAATTTTGCCAATGTGTCAGCCTCTTCATTACCTCTTAAGCCAGTATGAGAAGGAACCCATTGCAATCTCAGAACTACACCTCGTTCTGTAAGTTCATCCATCTTACACAGGATAACATATGCTATCGATGCACCTCTGCAACCAGAGGCGCATCGAGCTATGTGTTGTAGTGAGCTTTTGCTGTCTGTCAAAATAACTACCTTCCTGTGTACACCAGCATTACGAACATAAGACAATGCTTCCGATATCGCAACAAGCTCCAAAGTCATAATACAAACTTTTTTATCAATTTTAAAACAGTTATCATAATGAGACATTGATGTATTCAGTACATAAAACGCTGCTCCTTGACCGTTCACATTCTTAGAACCATCCGTAAATATAGGAAACCAGTCCTTATATTTTAAATGTAACTCATCAATAATTGATTGATTTAATGAACTATTTTCATAGGACTTTTTTGATTTTGCAACACAATCTAAGTTTGATACAACTAATTCATTCACATTAAAATTAGTAACCCACATTCTTAACGTAAACATTTTTAAAGGATCACTAGAAGTTACATGTTCTTCTTTAACTTCATCGTACACAGAGACAAGCAACGGAATCGTTTTATTTCTCCAATAACAATTGTTACGAAAAGTTTGCAGATCTGATAACAACCTAGTTATTGTACTGTTTAACAGGGATTTAGACTTAAGGCAAAATTTATATGCTAAATACTTTCTCCTTAACTGCAGTGGAGGTACACAGAGTTCACTTTCCATAACATGGATGGGCGTGGATTTGATAAATCCTCCTATAATCCTTAAAGCCTGATTTTGAACCTTAGTAACCTTGTACAAATGACATTTAGCGCTGCAGTCATATAAATAGCAACAGTAGTCCAAACGACTTCTGATTAATGCGATATAAATGTGCCGCAAATGCTTTGGGTGCAAACCCCAAGAATATCCCGCTAAAACTCTAAGCAGGTTAAGATGTTTATTGGCCTTTTCTAAAATAACATTAATGTGTTTAGACCAACGCAAGCATCTGTCCAGCCAAATGCCCAGATACTTGTAGCTATCTACCAAATCCAGCCTACAATTATGCAATTTTAAATCAATATTTAACTTTTTAAAACCCCTAGAAAAAATACAAACCTTTGATTTAGTTGCTGATACTTCCAAACCCACCTCCCTCATAACATCACAAAACTTATATAAAGCTGTTTGAATATCACGTTTACATTGTATAAGATTATTAGAAGTAATAAACAACACGAAATCATCCGCGTACTGACACATGTTGATGTTATTAAGTCCTTGAAAACATCGAATAGTGATAATGTTAAAGAGTAGTGGGGATATCGGATCACCCTGAGCCAAACCTTTATCTGTATGTCTTACAAAGTAGTTGTTATGGTTACTTTCATCTTTAATGTATAAATGTCTTTCGCTCAAAAAGTTCCACAGATACCTACACACGCTTTTACCAATCCCAATGTTGTCTAACGTTGTAGCCATTATATCTATTACTACGTTATTATAAGCGTTATCAGTGTCTAAAAAACATGTTACAGTTGGGGAATTAATTGAGAAACCTAAGTATATTTGGCTTACTAACTTGACTAAACAATCATGACAAGATTGTCCTCTTCTAAAGCCAGAAGTATATGGAGACAATAATTTATTCCTCTCAATAAACCACTCCAGACGCCTAGTAAGCATAGAATGCAACATTTTACACACGCAGGATATTAATGAAATTGGCCTTAGTTTAATGACACCAGCTGGTGAAGATTTTGGTATAGGCGTTATGTATATGTCACGCCATTGTACTGGCACAGCACCTGTATCTAAAATACGATTGTATATTTCTAACAAGTAAAGTTTTCCATTTAGAGGCAAATTATATAACATAGAATAAGTTATTCCATCGTGCCCTGGTGCTGTGTCTTTCTTTTTGAAACAATTGTTCATTTCATGTATCGTAAAATGTTGTTCCAGTAATGAGTTATGTGAATGAAACTCGGGCGTCTTTGTAGGAACATAATCAGGTGTAAGATTAGTAAGAAGTTCGACTTTTTGTTCATTTGATACTTGTGGATTAGTATTTGGTGACCTAAAACCTTTGGCCCATCTCATACGCTTCCACATCTCCGAACTAGATGTTTGCTCGTCTATGCTGCTACAATAATTTTGCCAGTCATTTAACTTTGCTAGCCGAATAGCTTCTTTAGCTTCTTGTGTTTTACCTTCCAGTATGTTAAGATTATGTGGCGTAGGGTTTTTCCTAAATTGGCTCAAGGCTAACCTACGTTGTGCTACTAAATTGGCCAAGGGGGGATTCCAGTAGGGCTTAGGTCGGAAGCATTTTTTGGAATCAACAAATGTTTTAATCACTGGGATATGTTCATCCGTCGCCTTGTTAACTACTTTTATAAATGTATCATATAACGATTGTACTGACTCATTAGAGTTATTACATGAAGTCTGTGAAAAATATTCATTCAATGACATTACGTACTTTTTCCAATTCGCTAATTTAAAATTACGTTTGGAAGTCATATTAACAGAACCTATACAACAAAAGGAAATTTTGATAAAGAGATGATCACTGCCTAGATTTTCATTGAGTACCTTCCAATTTAACATATAAGACAATTCAGACGAGACAAACGTTATATCCGGAGATGTTTTTTGAACGATATTGTTGACACATTTAATTCTAGTTATATCTTTACTATTTAAGGAAATTGGATTGCTGGGTTGTAAGGAGGTAAAGGGATAACATAAACCAGTTAATTACTTCGATTATCACTCATTTTTTAAATATTTTAACCATTTGTAAATTCGACCTTTGCCAGCATTTTTTTTTTTTTTTGAGGATGGGAAATCATCAAATGACCCCTCCCGCTCTGGGTGGAGCAGAAGGGAGTGTCAGACTCTTACTGACTAAAACCCACCCGTGTTCCTTCCTTAGACCTTTATGTACCAGGGCAGCGGTAACCCTTTCGGACGATCCCGCTACCCCGGCAGGCTTCGGCCCTGTCGGGCCCCGTCAACTATGCTGACATCTCTTTGAGGCGCACGTGGAACACATACGCGCCGTCCGGCACGGGCCTGGTCCTGATCGGACGGAGAGCTACCCATTGCTCTCCGCCCGCAGGCCCGCGCCTACGGTGGCCGGGAGTCGTCACGCGGCTCCCGACGCCCGGAGCGTCTCCCTCGGCGGCTGAGGCATGAGGATCTCTCCCTTGCCCATCCCGCCACCTCCTTCGCTAGCATGACTGCTTCGCAGAAGGAGGTGACCGCCTCCCACTCCCTCTCGCCCCGGACCATGGCTTGCACCAGGGCCGGACGCGAGAGGTCGCCGCCGCTGCCGATCGCCTCTACGAGGACACGGCGGTGCTCTGCCCAAGCGGGGCAGACCTCCACCGTATGCTCCACCGTGTCCTCTGGGCGATCCTCGCAGTGGTGACACCCGGGACCTTTGCCAGCATTATCAACTGTTTCAGTGGCACCCTTAAATATTATTTTAATTTTTGTACCTCATTAGATAACTGATTCAATGAAGATGTCTTCTCCGTAATTTGTAAGCTTAATGTTTTAGTAAAATTTCGAGATAACTGCTGTCAAAGTTCGTGGACCTAGATCATTTTTTAAAATAGTTAATAAACTTCTTCCTTTAACTTTTTCATGTTTTAGACAATTTGGTTACATCAAAAGGTGTGATAACGTATTAGGTACCTAACATAATAGCAATTAAAGCCATTCGATTGGAGAATTTAGAGAAAAGTGATATTTAGTGACGTATTCTAGGGAATTTTCAAAAACACATAAAAATTGGGTTTTCTCGAATCCCATGAATTTTCGCCTAGGCATTATGGGGTGCTTAATTGTTGCAAATGGGTCCCACTGTCACGTCCTGGAAGGAATACGTCAAATTACCGGTCACCCTTTTTTTTATTTTTGGGTGGGAACTCATCAAATGACCTCTCCCGCTCTGGGCTGAGCGGAAGGGCGTGTCAGACTTTTACTGACTAAAACCCACCCGTGTTCCTTCAGTTGCCTGTGCCAGGGGCCACGCAATCTCTTTCGAACAACCCGCAGCCCTGGCAGGCATCGGCCCTAGCGGACCCCGTCAGTTCGTGCTGGCATCTCTTTGAGGCGCGCGTGGAACACAACGCGCCGTCGACCCGAGCCTGCTCCATACCAGGCAGTGAGCTGCCCATTGCTCGCCGACCACAAGCCCGCGCCTACGGTGGCTGGGAGTCGGCTGTTGACTCCCGTCCAGGGCGTCACCTGCGGCGGCTAGGGTCGTGAGGGCGCAGAGATTGCCTCTCCCTCACGCGCTCCGCCTCCTCCTTCGCGAGCATTACTGCTTCGCAGAAGGAGGTGACGGCCTGCCATGGACTCTCGCTCCGTACCATGGCCTGGACCAGGGCCGGACGCGAGAGATCGGCGCCGACGATCGCCGTCACGAAGACACGGTGGTGCCCCGCCCAAGCCGGGCAGACCTCCACCGTATGCTCCACCGTGTTCTCCAGGCGATCCACACAGTGGTGACACCCTGGCGTTTCCTCCCGTTTTATCCTAAACAGGAACCTCCCGAAACATTACCAGTCACCCTGTATTATAAATCCTTTACAAATAAATTCAGTCATTCGATTTTATTGCACTACATTTATATGCCTCCCGTTCCATGGTAATTGACCTCCTCCAATTTCCTCTTTGAAGCCCCACCTGTTCGTTCTTGGTACTTAAATGGAATAACGAAGGCTTTACTCTTTTATTACTAGGATATGACTTTATGGTGAAAGGGCGTACAATTACATAAGGTTTGGCAGCGAAAAATAAAGGAGTTTATTTTTATTTTTCGCTGCCAAACATCATAATAGTTTGGAGAGGAAATGTTTGTAATAAAATGGGAATTAACTTACATACCGCCATGTAGTTACGATTATTATATCGTTTCGTATCATTAATTTTTTGGCACTGAGACAGACTCGTAAAAACTGTATAGTCAGCCCAAACAATCTCTGTATAAAAATTAACAGTGATTGGCGATTCCTCCGACGGAAGAACTGTACTGTCGTGGTATGAAGAAATAGGTAGGTTTGTGTGTAGGTAAGGTGATACCTCACCTGATTTACATACCTATGTCACATGCCATGCCACCTAAGTTACACGTCTGTCTACCTTTGTGTCAAACTTACATTAACAAAATCTTTATCGAGAAAATATTGTATCGTGTATTTGTTTTATAGAATGCTAATATAGTCAAACAAAGTTTTTCTTCCACAAATAACATCCATCAACCAAAACTTAAAAACGGAAAAATAATAATTTCGATATCACTATGTTGATTTGTGGGAGACTGGTGCCTAAAAACCGTGGCCTGTATTTCAGGACACCAGTGACTCCCCCCTACAGTTAAAATAGCATCATAACCATAGGTACGCTATAAAGATCAAGCACTTATATTTCAATATATCACCCTAAAAAGCCTTGAACCAGACAAAATCACTGTAGCATTCATAATAATCATGTGAAATTTCTAACCATCCGGTCCCTATTTCATGCATATCGCACTCGATTTTAGCTCTTAGCACTACCTACGGTACAATCGACACTAAACCGCTGGAACCTGAAAATTAGAATACCTACATTGCAATGTATTTTAAATCCATAGCGTTCCCTCTAATATTTGATAAATCGATCTGCACATTCATTTGTACGTTCATTCGGGTAGCTAAACAAACTGACCCGGATATGGTAATGTCCGGGTATCCGGATGTTAGCGCTTTTATCCGTGAACATTTTGGGTCATTCTGTATATAACCCGAAGCGAGGTACCAGGATGTTGGTCCGGTTATGGAGTTAAACAAATATTTATTCTGCTGATCTTGGTATTATTTTTTCAGAAAGGTTGGAAGGGCCTACAATGGATAGGTTTATCAAGCTACATGTCAGACATGGAACGTGATAAATCTTCCTCTAAATGGTGGCTGTGTTTTTGTTTTTGTACCTACTCATGTGTGCCTAAGTAGTCTACTAACATAGTTTTTAAGTTTTGGTAAAACTAACACGCTATGGGCTGATGACGCCTGATAATAAACGATTTTTATTATGTTTTTCGTATGGTACAGTCAATAAAAGAGATAAGTATGCAGGATCGTCGGATATTGTTGAAGTTTAGTAAGAAACCGATGGATGTTTTACTCGTTTCCACTGGACCTGCACTGCTCCCGTAATTCAGTTTGAGTTAAAAAAATATTGGAAGCGTAAAATGTTAACAGTTAACGTTAAGATACTTACGTTTTCTGATTTCCAATTGGATGATCCTGCCCTTAGGGAGTTCCTTATCCTTCGGATTTTGTATTTGATCAAAAAATCTAAAGCTTAGGCAATCATTGACTTTTATAGAACGGTTGAACTGAAGGTACAATCAAATTAACAATACAAACAGAGCATATTAAAACGATGAAAATTCAATTGATAGAATTATTGTTAACATTACCTTCAGTACAGCTGGTAGAGAATGTGTTCTTGTCACCTGTCAGTTTCATATAAACGAATACGTGTTGTGCGAATTTGATCTTTATTAGCTACTAGAATTGTCGCACTGACAGGTGTCAGGAACGCAACCTCTCAACGGCTGGACTGTAATTCTTAAAGCTGCATTAAAATTGCGAGTTTTTAAGTGTTTTCTATTGTGTGTTCATATTTCATTTATTAAGGTCGCATAATTATAAATAAGTACTTTTTCTTTATACATCGTTTCTGTTCCAAGGCAAGGTAAACTTCAAAGTTCCGAAGTTATTACATATTTAAATTTTTCCGATCAGTGCGCTTTTGAAAAAGTTTTTGTGACGCAAATTGGAGTCTTAATTCCAGGTGTATTTTTTATTCCTTTTTTTATTTGATTAGGTAAATGATGTTGGCAAAGAGACTGACACAGGCTGCCCCTTATCAAAAGTCAGTAAGTGCTTCTAACACAATTTTCCAGAGCGCAAAAACAGCTTAAGTACTAGGTTTTTCAATGATTAATTTTAAAGTTAATGCGGTATGGGGCTTGTGGCTAAGTAATTACAGCCACACGGGTCTATCGATCAGGTTAAGCTACGCTTGAAGCGGTTTGTCCGTGGGTGACCATCTTCATATACCAAGACCCCTCCATGCATCGGAAAGCACATTCAGCCGTTGGTCCCGGCTGTCATTCGTAGATCGTTGACAGTAGTTACGGGTCGTTAGAAGCCCGAAAGTCTGACAACCAGTCTTACCAAGGGGTATCGTATTACCCATTAACTAGGTTGTGGAGGTCAGATAGGCAGTAGCTCTATATCAAATACTGGTATTCGGTTGCATTCGGTTAGACTGGAAGCTGACCCCAACATAGTTGGGAAAAGGCTAGGCAGATGATGATGAAGTTCCGAACACTTGTTAGGTTTAGAAAAATTAAGTTAAAGTGACTTACTTCCTTTTTATTCGGTTTTAGATAGTAGGTACAGTCGAGTTCTTTAATATCTGAGCATGTTCATGAATCAAAAATATATGTATAGGCAATGGTAAGTTTCATAAAACTCTAAACAGCTTTGCCTTACAATAAATTGTAAACAATCTGTGACATCATAAATATGTGACCACATTATATCAATAATATTGGTACAGACAAAGACTCTAAAAATTGTGTGCAATCCCTTGTTCATATTATTTAGCGCAAAGTTAGGTTCACAAATATCTATGCAATTTTTCTATGGAAAATATCTTGACAATTTGAAATGTCTCGAATTGTTGTCTTAAATTCTTTGAAAAATCTCTTTACAGAAGTATATCCTATAGTAATATTTTTCTTTGAAACAAATGCAATTTGAAGTGGTCAGTTATGACATCCTTCATCCGAATACCTACTGGATAGCACTTTTTTCAGTCACCAATTTAAGGGCCCACGTACATGAGATTTGGGAAGGCTTTAGAAGTTGCGCCGCCTGTTCAAACATAATTGCATCAATGCGTGAACGTTTGCAAGTGTTTGTTTGTTTTCTAAAACTGGCAGCACCATTGCTTAAACCTTGCCTGGAAGTTCCCTACCTTATTTTAAATGTTAGGTTTTCAGAAGAACAAAATAAGAATTTGAGAATAATATAATAAAAATTAAATACTAATTGTGCTTAAGTAAATTTTATTTTTAAACCGACTGAAAAGTTTTAAACAAATATGTAGGTACAGTCTGCGTTGACCCTAAAATTTTCAGCTCTCTCAACGTTGTCAGATCCAATTACGAATGGCAACATTGCATTATTAGTCGTACTTCTGCTTCGGCAAGCAAAAATATATGTAAATATACTTTATAATAAATAAATTTAATGGTAAAGGCTATTAAGTTGAATATTCAAAGCTGTATAGATATTTGCAAATCCTAGGTTGCACCAAATATATTGAAATCTAGAGTATTTAGATATTTATGTTCCGAAGAGTAGTCAGATATTTTTGACTGCACTACCGTAACATACTTATGAACAGTTTATATGATAACATTTCATTGATGTCTAAGTTTGTATAGAACTCTATGATAATTTTAACGCTTACAATATTTTGAAACATTGTCACTGCCAATATATTAGTGAACTCGACTGCACCTACGTGGTGCACTTACTATTTTTGGCGGTAATAAAATCTTCCTCATTGCTCAGATTATAACGCAAGTGTACCTACTCTGCATTTGGTTAGATAGATACTCTATATTAGATTAGATGGGTTTACTATGAAAGTAAAGATTAAGTGAAAATCCTTTTTTTGTCCTTTTCTGAGTTTTGTTAAGGGGCAGTCGACATAGCTGGAGAGGCAACTGGTTAATAATTTCAAATTATTGTTTCACTAAGGTAGTTAAGTTAATAATGTTATTATGTAATACTCGTATTTTTTAAATATATAAAAACGATGTATTCTATGCAAATCTATGCCATACTACCTATGTAAAGTCAGGGCATTAATTGTTTAGCAAATTGACAAGCAACTTAAAGTGTCCGTGTATTCAAATCACAACTGTTGACAGTTGACATGGGGTGTAATTTTTTAAAGAATTAACATTTCCTCTAAATACGCAAATTAAGCGCTTTGGTCCCGGCTGTCATTCGTGGATCTTTGACAGTCGTTACGGCCAACGTTTAGTCAGAAGCCCAAAAGTCTGACAACCAGTCTTACCAAGGGGTATCGTATTACTAACTGTTTTAGGATCCAATTTCGCCATCCCCAGTATTTGCAGGCTTCTTGATAATTGCCAGAAGCCCAAATAAAGTCTGACAACCAGTCTTACTAAGAGGAGGACGAGGAGTCTTACCAATTCCCCATTAAGTGGGTCGTGGAGATCAGATAGGCAGGCAGTCGCTCCATATGAAATTCTGGTATTCAGCTGCATCCGGTTAGACTGGAAGCCGACCCTAATATAATTGGGAAAAGTTTAGGCAGATGCCCTAGCACGAACGCGCGACTTAAACATTACGTGAATTCGAAAGACTTTTTAATTGGTTACATTTTTTGCGACAAGCTTAAAATAAAATGATTTAATTTTTTTATTATAAATAATTAACCAGCGGTTGGGCTCTGTCTCGTATAGGGTCTTAGCATTATGCTGAGCGAAGGCCATTTCGCGTGAATGTGACGCATGTTTTTTAATAGGAATAATTCACAGAACCTTTTAATTTTACTACTTTTTTTTTAGTGGCGCTAATTCCCTTGTTCACAAACTAAACTTAACTTAAGTTCAGTGCATCTTTTGCTTTCTACTTCATTAAGAAAAGGACAGAAGATAAATATTAGTTTAGTCCTGTCAAATTACGATACTCCATAGACATCTTAGACGTGATTAAAAACAGCGAATAAAAGTACGTCAATTTACGTTTTTTTTTTTGAGGAGTCAAATATTGCTTAACAATCAATTACCCTGGCTGTACTGTTACAACCCTTCTAAATATAGTTGTAGCGTTCATATGACAATGTTTCATCCCATCTTTTTGACGTGAATTCCCTTGCAAATTGAGTAAAAAGATTTCAGCAAAGTATTCTCCAAGGTGAAAGTTTAGCGACCCAAATACTGAGGAGACCCTTTTCTCTCAGTTATCTTTTTACAGATGCATAGATAGATAAATGACGTAATGTTAGGTATTTTTTCTCATTTCTGGGTCAGTGGAACTTAGGTGAGGAGAAAATTCTTACATAATTTTTCTCTTAAGGTTTTGCTTTTAGAATCTTCTTTAACAAAGGTAATGGATGCTTCTTTACCTCAGTTAGTCACTTGATGTTGGCTCCGTCTTGTTTAATTTAGCGTAGCCGTAGATGACTGAAAAAAATTCAAGTAAGTCTAAAAGTGGCATCGCTAACTGAAAATTTGTGTGAAAAGCGGTTGTTACGGAGAAATAAAGAAAATGTCGTGAGAAGAATTTTGCGTATGAATGTCGATGGTTATAAGAGTAGGAGTACACCAAAGAAACGATGGATGGAATGTGTGAATATGGTGAGAAAGGGGGTGACGAGATGACGACTAATAAAGAAGTATGGAAGAACAAGACAAGAGAAGAAATTGGGTTGAGAGCATGAGAGGAAAAAGATGAGACGCATGTCAAAAGAGAGATGAATGGATTGTGTGAGGAATGATATGAAAGAAAATGCAGTGAATGATAACGTGACGGGAGAATTGAAGAAGAAAAGGTATTGCGCCGACCCCAAGTAACATTGGTCGAAGGCAGGAAGATTATAAGTTATTAAACACTGCACATAATTATATTAACTAAACAAAATGCATTTTCAAGTAAGGTCTCTTTTTCTTTGACCATTTATAATCTCACGTGTAAAGGTATGTAGTGGTATTCATGATCAGCCTATAATGTTCCCACTGCTGGGACACAGGCCTCATCTCTGTGAGAGGGCCGTATACCACCACGCGGGCCCCGTGCTGGTTGGCAAATGTCACATGTCTTCGTATTTTTAATTCTAAGACATGTCGGTTGCCTCACGATGTTTTCCTTCAACGTTTTGAGAGCAATGGTGATGAAATTATTTACACAAAGTAAAGCACCTGTCTGGGTACGAAGCCCTGGCCTACAACTCGGTAAGTCGGGGCTGTACCACTGGGCCACCACAACTCTACCTACCTTTACTTTATGATATTGAAAAAAACTAACCATACATATAACAAAACAAGGTTTTTCTTTAGATCAGGATTCAACCACCGCTGCCGGGAGGACACGGCGCGGCATACGCTGGCAGAGTGTGCCGCCTGGGAGGAGCCGCGCCGTGCCCTCATCTCAGAAGTAGGCAGTGACCTGTCGCTGCCGGCCGTGGTCGAGTCGATGGTCGGCAGCGAAGAGTCCTGGGACGCGGTGGTTTCCTTCTGCGAAACGGTCGTCTCGCAGAAGGAGGCTGCGGAAAGGGAGAGGGAGATCTCGTCCACTCACCCGGCCCGCAGCAGGCGTACCGGGCGTCGGCGGAGGGTGGACAATCAGCCCCCCTAAATGGGTCCAGGGGCGACGGACTCAGGGACGTCCGTTGCCCCCCACACATCAGGACCCGAGGTGGCGGCGCGTAGTGTTCCACGCGCGCCCCTCTTAGACGTCGCGGGGGGAGTCTAACCCCCCCCTGACCCGAGGAGCCCCGCGGTAGCGGGCCGGCACCAGTCGGGGATTGCAGAAGGATCTTACGTTCCCGCGACCCCCGGCGTAGGTGTGAGATGGAACACCGGGGTGGTTTTTAGTCAGTTAGAGTCTGACAGACCCCGTCGCCCGCCCCAGGGCGGCGGACATCCATGAGGATTTTCCACCCTGGAAAAAAAAACGGGTTGCACTCCGGGAGTGAAGGCAGAAGTAAAAACTTGAATATTAACGTTGTGCATTTTTGATATTTTGGAATGCGGTCTACTCTCCGTCCGTCTTACGAATTTTCGATCAGGTCACGTGTCCTGACGCGAGCTCCGTCTTACGAATTTTCGCAGTTCTTTATACAAAAATTACTGCTTAGTTCGGTGCAAAGTCGTCATTTTAGTATTAAGAACTTTGCCGAAATCGAAATAAAGTTCGAAATACAAATACTGGCCTCAAAGGTTTGCTAAAGTTTGCTATGGCTAGAACTAAAGTCAGAATTCGTTTTGTAATAAGACGGAAAAGGTTTTATTTATACCCATCCTTAACTGCATGAATAATATATCCATTCGCATCCCGTCAATATTCCATCACACCTAACATAATAACTTATCAATAATCTACCTCATCACTTCTATATAGTTCCCGCTGTGAACAATAATATTTCAGTACACTTCCTCACAAGTACATTCCTACAGCCTTCACTCTCCAGTAGCCCTCCGAACTTCGACGGGAGAGGACGCTCGCTCCTGATCTCGATCCGAACTCTCGTAATATCGAAGTTTTTATCTACGGAAAATATTTTGTAAATAGTTTCTTGTGGTTTTGCTTGAAAGTGATATGAGTTGGTGTGATGTGATTTATTTGGATGTAAACTAGTTCAATGCCTGGTAAGAATTTTAATATTATATGATTTATTATTAGTTTATAAGCTTTTATTTTTGGTTCATACGTAACCTTTTATTTGTAACATCTAAGTTGAGAGGGGTCCGTGGCTAAATAATAACAGCCGCACTGGTCGGTCGCTCCGGTGACGCTTGCCGCGGTTGGTCTGTCACGGAGGTATGTATATCGGTATATAAAGATGGTCTTTATATACCGAGATACCTCCGTGCCTCGGAAAGCACGTTAAGCCGTTGGTCCCGGCTGTCATTCGTGGATCTTTGACAGTCGTTACGGGTAGTCAGAAGCCCGAAAGTCTGACAACCAGTCTTACTAACTGTTTCAGCTTCCAATTTCGCCATCCCCAGAATTTGCAGGCTTCTTAATAATTGCGATGAATAAATAGATATTTTTTCCGCATCACTTCAAAAATTCAAGCGCCAAGTCCATGAACAGTGTAGCGGGATCGTCCGAAAGCGTTACCGCTGCCCTGGTACATAAAGGGCTAAGGAAGAAACACGGGTGGGTTTTAGTCAGTAAGAGTCTGACACTCCCTTCCGCTCCACCCAGAGCGGGAGGGGTCATTTGATGATTTCCCATCGTCAAAAAAAAAAAAAAAAGTCCATAAGCAGTAATCAACACAATTGACTGTATTTTTTTTTCTTTCTTCATTTTGTATTATTTTTTTCCTTGTCATGTTTTCTAAAACTAGTGCTGTAAGCGTTATTTCTGCACAATTATTGAAATTTTGTTGATGTTATAATTTTGTTTTTGCATTCTGTGTCTATCGCATCGTATTGTACACTATGCTTGTATATTGGGATAAACAGTGTCAATTGTAGATAGGCCAATAAATAAATAAAAAAATTACCCAGTAACTGGGTTATGGAGTTCAGATCGGCAGTCGCTTCATGTAAAATACTGGTACTCAACTGCATCCAGTTAGACTGGAAGCCGACCCCAACATGACAGCTGTGCTGCTGGGGAGTTTGTTGCGCCACTTCGTCTTCCCAGCGATAGCAGTAGGAAGTGGTGAAGGGCGGGCGTTTTTGGGGGACGGTCTTTAATAATTTTGACGTTCGAAAAGTGCTGATTCTCAGTCTAATTTAAATAAATGACTTTTGATTTGATTTGAACGTAGTTAGGAAATGGCTAGGTAGATGATGTTGACCTAACGTTTTACTTATAACACTATGTGGAACATATCATTATTGGTATCCCAGTAGTCCTATTGTGAAGTACAGTTAACAGCAAAAGTAGATGATCAAAATCAAAAATTCAATACTAATGAACGGAGTTCGCGTCAGAACTGTGTGGCTGTACTAGTAGTAAATGTTTGGTATAATTTACAATCACATACTTTTGAATCACTTCGACGCCACACAGTTCTGACGCGAGCTCCGTTCATTAGTATTGAAATTCTGATTTTGATCATCTACTTTTGCTGTTGAGTGTACCTTCTCGCTGATCATAGAAATAAGGGAGTGTCTTTTAATGGTTTTTTCATTTACTGAAAAGATTAACAGACATTAATCAAATGATGTGGGACCAAAATAATCAAGTCTTTTCAGAAAATGTAGGTTTTAAAAGCTGAAACCAGTATTATATTTTGGAACAGGTTAACGTATTATGTATAGAAAAACAAACGCTACCATTTTGTAAAACACCTTTTCTACGACACCCCTAATTTACGATACCCCCCCACTTTACATATGCAGTGCCTTCCTTATTTTTTTTAAGATTTAATTTTAATACATTATGAGAGTTATAAATATCTCTCAGCTGACCCATTGCATAACTAAACTACCTGTCTTCTTTACAAGTTATTGGTCCCTAATTCACTATAGCCACTTAACGATTCCTTAGTTTTAAGCGACGTCAATTCCTTAGCTATTCCCGTCAATCTAGCGTTCATTTCGCGCGGTTTCGTTCATTATGTCATAGAGTACAAGGCCCCAGGACTGTCTTATTCGAAACAGTTATTCATTACATATTTTATATTATAAATATCTCGGGACCCTGGGGCCCCGGACCTTTGGAAGGCGTACCAGGGGCCAAAGCCAACACGCAGAGGCCCTTTAGACAATTTTAAATGATGAGGAGACACCAACCGACAATTATCCCTGTATGTGTGTATGTGGTTGGTGCAGGACTATTGCAGAACATGGAAGCAAAACATATTGGGCTATGGGTTTGGGTGGCTATAGTGGATCGGTTACCTTAAACTATGGAAGGACTACGTACTCCTTAGGTCAGGTAGGGGATCTCCTGCCTAAACAATGATAATTTAATATTCACAGATAAAATGGCAGGGGGTGACTTGCACACTCAATAATGGGCCCCCGGATCATTACATACATTATTAGATATTAATAACACCGTATATATTTATCAATCGATGTGTTGTGTTTCAGATAAGCCCTAAACTGGGATGAAGGGCTTATGTCAGTATTACATACAGGAATTGAATTAATCATTAACGTATTTAAACAATTGGCTTTTACTTTGAATGAGAATGTATGAAACCATTTACAAATGAGGAGTATTTGGAATCCTTATATCTGGAAATAGATAAATTAAACCGTTGAATGCCGTAATTACAGACACAATTAAAAAGTCATTGTCTCGCGCGGATCTACGTTCATATGAAGGGTTAAAAGCGGCCAAGTGCGAGTCGGACCTCAAAGTTTGTTTCGGAGTTCTTTCTCAGAATAGCGTAAAGTTTTAAAAATATGATTGACGTGTAAAAGAATTATTACAAACCAACTTAGAGAAATAAAATAATTAATAGTCATTTATCATTGCAATTCTATAGCGGGTAACTAAATAGATACGATAAAAATATACCTACGGGTAGACTCCAATTGAAATGGAAAAAAAGCACTTAGATCAGGCCGTGCGAATGAATTTCAGTTTCGGAAATAGGATTGACCTATATCTGTGGGTCGCGTATGACAACGTAGGAAGCTTTGAACACGAACGATTCGAACTAACAATCTGTCATATCATTTGAGTGTAGTCTGAAAATAAACCAATTGTAACCTTCTTTTTTAATTTTTTATCCGTGGGGAAATCCTCACTGATACCCTCCATCTGGGGAGGAAGATGGGTTATGTTGGCCTCTTACTGACTAAAAACCTACTGTTTCTTCTACTACCATAAGTGTGGGGCCCGGGAGATACATGTACATTCGCTGCATCCACGAATGGTATCAGCCCGCCATCACCAAGTGCGGCCGACCGCACGGCCGCACGTCCTCCCATAAAGGCGCACTGCGTACCACTTCTTTAGGCCTTTTTTTAATTTTTTTTTTTTGGTTGGGAAATCATCATATGACGGGTGGAGCTCAGGGCGTGTCAGACCTTTACTGACTAAAACCCACCCGTGTTCCTTCAGTTGCCTGTACCACGGTATCTCTTTCGAACAACCCGCGGCCCTGGCATGCATCGGCCCTAGCGGACCCCGTCAGTTAGTGCTGACATCTCTTTGAGGCACGCGTGGAACACAACGCGCCGTCGACCCGGGCCTGGTCCTTGCCGGGCAGCGAGCTGCCCATTGATCGCCGCCCGCAAGCCCGCGCCTACAGTGGCCGGGAGTCGACTATTGCCTCCCGACGTCCTAGGCGTCTCCTGCGGCGACTAGGGGCGTGACGACGCAAAGATTGCCTCTGCCTCACGCGCTCCGCCTCCTCCTTTGCGAGCATTACTGCTTCGCAAAAGGAGGTGACAGCTTCGCATGCACTCTCGCTCCGTAACATGGCCTGGACCAGGGCCGGACGCGAGAGATCGCCGCCGCCGATCGCCGCCACGAAGACGCGGCGGTGCTCCGCCCAGGCCGGACAGACCTCCACCGTATGCTCCACCGTGTCCTCCGGGCGATCCACACAGTGGTGACACCCTTGCGCTTCCTCCCACCTTGACTGTTCGAGCGATGATACAGCCCCAGTTGCACCGCCAGCAGGCCTCTCATTATGGTGCCTGGCGATCATTAAGCGGCCTTCGACGCCCGGCTGCTCTTCTGATGCAGGTTGAGTGAGAGCTATACTTTCTCTCCCTCCCAGCCGCCTCCTTGGCATGCATCACGTCCTCGAAAAAAGAGGCGAAAGCATCCCTCGCGTTTTCGCTTCCGACCATAGACTGAACTACGGTCGGCAGCGGCATATCACCCGTACCAAGTGTCGTGACGAGAGCACGGCGCTGCTGGGCTCAAGCACTTCCAGCGTATGAAGCCATTGTAGCCTAAGTAAAGATGGTCACCAATCCACGGACCAACCGCGGCAAGCGTAGCTTAACCTGATCCACCCGTGCGGCTTATTACTTAGCCACAAGCGCCATTTCAATTCAATAAATGCTTTAAACTAAAACAGTATACAAATTCCCAGAACACTAAACTGCTGGGTTCACAAAGTTTGCTCCAAAATGTGTCTACACGAGGCATCGTAATCGAAGTTTTCCAATGCATTGCTCCCGACGTCTCGGCATTAGGGGAAATGGCTTTCTTATTGACTCAGCCGTCTTAACTAGCTTTGCAAACCGACTTTACTTGACTTGTCCATTTAGCCACTTTAATAAGTTAATTGACGACAGTTTCACTCTTTTCAATTTGCGACGGATTGTAGGATTTACTTCGGGTAGTTGTGAAGGTGACTTTGTGGGGGGATTATCTTGTTGTCGGTGAATTATTGAAGTATTGGACTCGGCAACGTTCAACAGACTGTACTTCTTAGGACTGATTTTTCAATCATCTGATAACTTTATTCGAGGAATAATTTTGAAATTTTGACAATTATTTCATACAAAAACTGTCAAACGTCAATTTTATTCCACGAATAAAAATTATCTGTCGATAGAAAAATCAGCCTTTATGCAATTAATCCCTTAAGGGATGATGCGGGTGTTGTGGCGCAGCCTGGGAGAGGCCTATGTCCAGCAGTGGACTGCGATAGGCTGAGTTGATTGATTGATGCGATTAATCTACATATATCTACCTAATCTAATTATCTAATAAAGCTGTAGAGTTTGTTTGTTTGAACGCGCTAATCTATGAAAATACCCGTCGGATTCGAAAAATGTTATCAGCATTTGATAGCCCAATTCTTGAGGCAGGCTATAGGCGTATGAACATCACGATAGGACTCTTAGGAGCTGAGCAAAAAGGAAAAAACGGTAAGCAAAAACGAAGTAATAACGCAGGCAGACGACGCGAAGCGACGGGATGGGTTAGAAGCTAGTGTTATTTATAAACGGTATCATTTTCTTTTGTCTGTTATCTTTAGACCATCAATCCATCGTTGGAGGCTTGATGTTATCATTTATCTAGATAAACATAGTGGCGAGTAGATGATATGACACGATCGCTATGTAGTAACTTTTACTGTTTGAATGATGTACAGACGCCAGCACAACAAGCTACTACAATCTGTCAAATTTCTTTAATAGATTTTCAACTTTATCGCTAAAATATTAAGGTTGTTGGGAAAGTTTGACAGTTTCGGGCAGTTTGACCTGCTGGTCTGTACCTGTAAAGCTAGCCTTCATCTTGACTTGACATCTTGATCCTTAACTTCATCTTGTTTTATTTTAACAATAGCTTCCGCCCGAGGATTCTCCCGCGTAGTGTCGATAGATTAAATTAGAGATTTGTTCTGCCCGTAGATCTCTATCAAAATCAGTTTTCTGAGATTTGCCAAAACAAATTTTTTAAAAAATATTGTAAAAGGCTGTTATTTTGACAATACAAACATACACTTCAATTTTATTTATTTGTATAGATGAAATATATCCTATCACAAGCGGCAATACTATAGTTTCGCATTAGACAAAGATTTTTTTGGAATCCGTTCAGTCGTTTCGAAGTCCCTACATACAAAGTCATTACCTCTTTATAATATTTGTATAGATACAGCATGTGCCACTCTTGTGTAGTTGAGAGTTCAACGCTTAAAATTATTTGACTAGCTTAGATATCTCGATTGTGATACCATTTAGTCCTAATTAGTCTGATGGGTATGGTTAGCATTTTGCTCCTTCAGTGCTCCTATTAAGAACACCACCTATTATAAGAGATTGGCTGAGTGTTGATAGTATAGCGTGTAATATAGTGTGCTATGATTTATTACTGCGTAGCTTATGTTGCTAATTGGAACCTCGCCTCGTCTGTAAGATTATAACAAATAGCAAAAGGATAGAAAAGCGTGTTTGGCAAAGTTGAGAAGACAGCTTCAATCTGCGCTCATTTACTAATTAAAGGATAGGATCGAAGTGGCTCTAGAAAAGGATGCCTGGAAGGATTTGGGGGAGGCCTTTGCTCAACTTCAAAAAACGGGTTTTACCTTACCATAACAATAATTTTAACACGTTCACCGTGCAAGTTGGTAATTATTTTCTGCAGGGTAATTTAGTAACACACGATCAGTAGGAATGGCTTTAATTTTTACAGTTCAACAACAGTCATTGTGTTATTAATGTTGTTGAACAGACACATTGCTCGAACATATGAAGTAATGGATTAGCAATATCCTTCAAAATTATTCAGATTGAGATTGATAGTGTGTTACGCAATTAGGATACTGATCTGGATCTGATCTATCTAGTCTTTATTTGTTACTTCAACGACTGCCATCTGTAGGTACTGTAGAGGCTTGTCTGCCGAAGACGACCTCATATGTTGCAGGCCGGCTATATTTTAGCGCGGGTTGCATTCGAACGTTCAAGCTAGTGTCAAATATTTTAATTAGGATTTTGGTTATAACAGTGAGTGATAATTTAGACAGAAATATGTAAAGACGTTCTTACAATATAATATAAAAGGAGTCATAGTTGCTTGATTCCTCCCGTTGCCTCAGAGAGCTCCTCTAGCTCTCTACAGTACCAACGTTTTATAGTTTAACATTTTATTTTGGCACGTGGCCAAAATCGGAACTAACGCCGCCATCTTGTTTTTTCAATACATTTCGCAAAACAATTGCTGTGTCTGTGACAAATGTGTACCAACAGGAACTCCTGCCAACGTCATGCGAACGCCATAACATCCTTGTAACAGTGTACTTAACAATTCATTGTCATTGTCTATAATATTGTTTTCTCCGAAATACGAGCATAATTCGCCGTTCAACCGTTTGGCACGTAGCTTTCGTAAACGTCACAAAGACTTTTTAATATTTCAACGGCTAACGTTTACTTTCAAAAGCTTTCCTGTGAACGGAGATTCCCAAAATGAGTTTGATTAAAAACCTGGCGAACAAATTTGAAATCTAACGACTCACCTGAGCACAAAATATAATTTTGAGGTACTTACAATAATTTACCTTGTATGAATCTTGTTTCTCTGGACCATTCATTTCTGTGGGGTAATTGCGTAATACACGAACAGTAGCAATAGCTTTCATTTTGACAGTTCAACAACATTCATTGTGTTATTAATGTTGTTGAACAGACAAATTGTTCGAACATATGAAGCGAATACAATTT
The DNA here is from genome assembly GCA_947507525.1 of Apamea epomidion. Lineage (NCBI taxonomy): Eukaryota > Metazoa > Arthropoda > Insecta > Lepidoptera > Noctuidae > Apamea > Apamea epomidion. Next base: position 4,643,505 of record OX382238.1, on the reverse strand, counting down.
TGAGGTACAATAAATTACTTTGTATGAATCTGATTTCTCCGGACCACTCATTTCTTGGCTGGTTCTACTCTGAAACACCATCAAATTTCACTTCACAAACATTTTTGTAGGTTTTACACATTTGATACGTTTCTGCCCGGTTCCATGATTGTAAAAAAAGTGTGTTCAGGATCGTGTTTACCCTACAAACAAGAAGAGTAGGCTCCTGCCTACTCTACAACGCAACACGATTTCAGAACACAATTTCCTAATTAAGAAAAAAGTAAAACGGCAATGTAAAACATACTCCTGCAATTTTATGGCGTAGAAAACTGGAAACGTTTCATTTTACAACCCCTATATCAACACTTGTTTTCACAGGTGGTCAATAAATCTAAACTAGTGGCTGTGAAAGCTTGTCGGTACAGTCAGCAAAAATAGCCAAATACCTTCAAATGTTTTCGTAAGAAAAGGTTTTGGTTTTGTTTTGATTTTAGCCGACCCCAACATACACACATCAACAGGATCTAGGGATACCTTAATAAATAATAATAATAATAAAGATTTTTATTTCGGACCAAAGAATCTATAAAGTGTTAGTAACATAATATTAAAACAACTTATTATCTAGTGTTAGTACCAATCACCCTCTGCACAAACTGTTTTACAATTGGAGAGCCGAAACTCTCCGCTACAGTTCTCAGGATGCTATTGCGACTGTCTCAATCCTAAATTATTTACGAATTTATAGTTGTAAATCTTTTTAGTTTCCATAAAAAGTTTATATACAGATTGAAACCTCTTTTATTCTATTTTCAAAATTTAAAAATACAAATAAAAAAACAAATGAAAAAAACATATTATTAGCACTGTACCTGTGTAGTGTATGTACATATAGTAGGTACGCATCGTACGACGGCGTATCTAAGAGTTGTTTTTGTCATTATGTAATAAATGCTATTAATCTAGAAATCTTTATAATCTAGGCAAGGTTATTGTCAAGGCGCAACGGACTACGGAATACAAACTAGACTTGTTTGTGGCAATCCCGAAAATCCCGATGTTAGCCAAGTACAGTTCCGGGATTTTCGGGGCCAGAAAACGGTCGGGATCCCGGGATCCCGAGATTCATGATCCCGGGATTGTATTCTCTAGACGGGTAGTTCCAGAGATTAGCGCGAACAAACAAACAAAATCTTCAGCCTTATTATTAGTATGATTATAAACTAGTACTTCCCGGGAAAAGGTTCTCAAAGAGCTCAACGACTACAAACCTAAAAGTACTAACATTAATGCAAATATATCAGCCATTCATTGACGCATTTGGATAGAGATTATCTGGCTAACTGTCCGTAAGTTTAATCCAGCCACTGAAATATGGTAAGCCCGTACTACGCTGAACTATTTTCAGCGTCGTTAGAGGGATCAACTATAGCTATGTACTGGTAAATAATGGAGTGCACGAGTACCTATCTATCTTCTTTATTCTGAAGGATTCCGACTGATATATCTACTTCTTGTTAGTGCATTCTCTTGTTTTATATGGCATCTTTCAGTTTGATATATTCATGCTTGTTTTCACAAACACTACATACACGACACCTAAATGTATTTTGCCTTATAAATAAAAGAGCAGCGTTAAACTTTCAACATTCGGCCGTGAGCTGAAAAATATCAGCTGTTACCTACATTTTGTCGAGTTTTTTAGACGAACGGAAATGTTTGGAGCAGCTGGTTTTTTTTTCGCGAATTCAGTTTTGGTGTCATTCATAGTAACAGTTGTTCATAATGATGAATTACCCCTTATTTATTTATTTTACCATTTATGTACACACATATGTATATAAACAGACATGAAAAAAAAAAACAAAACTGAAAAGTACATAGGTATATAAGTGATGCTTATTTCATAAGAAATCTCTTCGAACATACCTGCAACCTTGTATAAGTTCAATCTAACTTCAGTCAGCCTAAAAATAAAGCTTTTCTGTGGTATATTGGTAATTGTTGTGGTTGAGACTCAAAATTTTCCTCGAGTTAATTAATAATCTAGTCTAATTATAATTATCCGAAATATTTATTCGCTCTGTTTTTATAACTTTTCAAGAAAAAAAAGGGATAAAAAAAATCAGATCTAAAACACAACGGTTGTGGACGACACAGACATTAATCTCGTTAACGGAGACCATTAAGAGTAGGAAGAAATTAGTTCGCGAGAAAAACGAGCATGAGAGATGCGAGAAAAATATAATTGTAATAAATTGCGACAGTGTAGGTACTTGTCTTTTTGTTGTTTATTAAGAAGAATATATACTGCAATAAATGAAGATACAGTAATATGATATAGCAGTAGTATATATAACACAAGTTATACAAGATTATACAAGTTTTCATGTCAAAGTTGAGGAGGTCCTCGACTTTGACATGAAAACTTGTATAACAACCACGTCAATTTGGCGTGTTATACCCGTTTGATACAATTTTCAAAGAATACCAGCTGAGATTTGAATTTCCGGACGATTTAAGTTGGTAGTAACAATTAGGGGTTTATTTATAAAAGCTGCTTAAAGTTAAGAGACGTTTAAAGGTCAAAAATGTATGGTTAAACAGTCGCTCATCATTAAGAGTTTAAGCAACATTTATAAATCGTGCCTACCCTTTTCCCAACGATGTTGGGGTCGGCTTCGTCTTCGTCGTCTAACCGGATGCAGCTGAACACCAGGGGGCCTAAAAAGGCCACTTTGGCAGAATCATAATAGGATAACAATATGAGTCATATTAAAAATCGTAAAATGGTAACAAACTGACAATTCATAATATGATCTGTGTGCAATTCATATCACAATGAAATAACATTTAAACTGTAGAAAGAAAAAATAAAAAACCAATTTGATTAATAAAAACTGTAATGAAAAATTTACCGATAAAATTACGGTTTTTATTTTTTTCATGCGGCAATGTTTACACCAAATATGAAATGAAATTTTACCAAAATTAGAGGAATTGCTAATGATCTGCTGAGAATTCAGGAAATTAATAGCTTTTAGAGGTATTGCTTAAAGTGGCCTTTTTGGGCCCCTGTAATTTTCGGTACTTGAGCGACTGCCGATATAAGCAACGTTCATAAATAAAGGAGTATATTTCTCTGAATTTACAAGAATTTAATCTAAGGAAAGATGGACATATAAGATAGCAATACGTTAGGAATAACATAGGAATATATTGTTATTTAAATACTTTTGCCTACTATGCTATGCCATATAACTCTGACTCACCAAAAGTAAATAAAATAAATAATAACTCAAATAAATAATATGAAAAGATTTCCTACCTACTTGAAACTTTTATGAAAAGAAATTCCTGTTTTTTTCCCGAAGAGGCGAAAATCGGTAATGTCAATTTATTCACATCAACTTTTGGTACAAGCTCACAACATATTCATTCAGTATTCATGAAATATATGAATAAAGTGGACCATGTGGAGATGTCTTTTGTTCAGTTTTGAGCGGTGATCGTTCACATTTTGTAAAGGTTTTATTGATAAAATATTTCTGGCGAGACATTTATTCATTTTATTTATTTATGTGTAAATAATAAAATATAAAAATGCCATACAACGTGTCAATGCTGCCAGCCTTTTGGGCACTTTTCCTGTTGACATCGATGTGGACGATTTTTTGATGCCCTATGATTCTTTCTTTTCTAGGGTTCCGTACGTCCTAATGAAAAAACGGAACCCTTATAGGAGCACTCGGGTGTATGTCTGTCTGTTACAGCCAATTTGCTCCGGGCTTATTAGACTGATTAAGTTGACATTGGGTACCTACCTATACATAATATGAATTAACACGGACTAATTTTTGATGCCCTAATGATTCTATCTTTTTATAATATTATACTTGTCCATATTATTATTATTATTTTAAGACTTTAGCTTTTAAATTATGTAAATAAAAACTGATTCTTATTTGTAAATAATTAAATTGGTCAGCCATTTTGTTATTTCTGTAGATCTATCTACATAAATAACAAAATGGCTGACCAAAGTATCATATTTCAGTTCACAGATCTATCTGTGGATAGATTTCATGTGTTACTGAAATATGATACTTTCTGTAGAACCGTATGAAAATCTTCGCAAAAAGCAAGGATAATGACTTGAGCAGTCTATGTATGTTTTTATTCACTAAAAGCGTTATTTGATTTATTATTAAGTATGGAGAATCCTTATACCAGCAATATATAGAATGAGCTAAAAAACATTAATAAAATAAGAGAGATTATATATGTAGATTAAACCAAACACTAACTGAAAACTAATGGATTGATAATATTGATCATCGCCCGATTTCAGTTATCAACACCATCTAATAATACACTTCAATTAATTTAAGTTCAAATGGATTAAACTCGAAGTTACATAATCATACAAATATTGACAGTTAATCTTCTAGTTAACTAGTTCAAAGTATACACTCAAAAATAAACTTTGTATGAATCTTGTTTCTCTGGACCATTCATTTCTGTGGGGTAATTGCGTAACATACTAATAGTAGGAATGGCTTTCTTGACAATTTGACAGTTGAACAATATTCATTGCGTTATTTACGCTGCTGAGCAGACAAATTTTTCGAATATATGAAGTAATGGATTAGCAATATAGTTCAAACTGATTCAGATTGTGATGGATAGTGTATTACGCAATTAGGGTGGGTGCAGGTCCATATTTATTTATCACTTTCGAATTATGTTGAGGGTATCTCAAAGACATTTTAAATTAAACAACTGTAAGGTGTGATATATCGTAGCGTTGGAAGACCAGAAGGTGCTCCGACGACCTTGTGAAAGCCGCAGGAACCCAATGGATGCGAGAAGCACAGCCCCGGTCGAAGTGCAGATGCTTGGGGGAGGCCTATGTCCAGCAGTGGACGTCTCTCGGCTGAAATGATGATGATGATGAAGGTGTGCTATATAAGGGTGTGGTATCAAGCATCAAACTGAACAACTTTCTCCATGGACCAATAACGTAATCGCAAAAAAATAATCCGCCGTACCATACATTGCGTCGAAAAGGTATTGAAGTTTTGTATGGGACAGACACACCCTTGAGTATGACCACCGTTTTCTAATATATGCTGTATGTTAGACCCTGGAACCCTGAAATCACGAAAAAATCTGCTGTCGCCTACATATCTCAAGTTATGCGATATGATATGCCGTGATTCTGCCATTGTAAAAATTGTAATAATAATAAATAATAACAACAACAACAACTTGCTCTGAAATACAACCTTGTGGAATTGGAGGTGCCGTACTACAGGTATGTGCCCGACCCAGTTCTCGAAAATGGTAATATCACATTGTACTGGGATCGATCCATCATCACTGACAGGACTATTGTTGCCAATAAGCCTGATATAGTGGTGGTGGATCGATCAGAGCGACGTGCAATGATTGTTGACATAACCGTCCCGCATGATGAGAACCTCGTGAAAGCCGAGAAAGATAAACAAATCAAATATCTTGACTTGGCTCGCGAGGTTGTTGACATGTGGGATGTGGACTCAGCGATCATTGTGCCGATAGTCGTGACAGCCAATGGCTTAATAGCCAAGAGCCTCGACCAACACCTGAGGAGGCTCTCGTTGGGCAGCTGGATCAAGGGCTTGATTCAGAAAGCGGTACTTCTGGACACGGCTCGCATTGTAAGGAGGTTCCTCTCTCTGGAGCCCTGACCACCGGTAGCTTGGACCCTGTTCCTGATACCGATGGGCTACTATTTTTTATATTTTTAAATGTTTTTATACTTTTTATATTCTAATATTTAAAAATATAATTTATATGATTACATTAAAATAAAGGAGATAAATAATAATAACCCGCCGTATCTCTACGTTGACGTCGTGGTGGGGCTTGCGCGCTCTAAACTCTAGGTCTGTGACGGAAGAGTTTACTTTGCCGGATCAGGTCTAGGGTGAGGAGCTAAACCAAGAGAGATACAGGAACCCGCAGGGCAGCATGTGGCGAGCTGTTGGGCAGTAGCGACCCCACGGACCCTATTATCCAGAAGAAGTCTTGTTCCTCATCTCTGGCTTGCCTTTATTGGCCGGCTGGAGTGAACACTGACGAGGAACAGAGCTCCCACCTTATTCTTGCCTTTATTGGCTGGCTTGAGTGGAGATTCGCAAGAGCAAACGTGTTCTGAGGAAGGAAGTATTTCAGTAAGATGCTGGTAGGGATCTTGACCGTATTTCCGGGATTGTCCTGATAGCCGTGGAATACCTCTCCACTCCTCACAAGCACCTCAGGACATGTTGCCCCCTTGTTGCTACGACACTGTGTGCTAGCGACCGTTTTCGGGGGCCCATTATTGATTGTGCAAGTCAGCCCCTGCCATTTCATCTGTGAATAGTATATTATCATTGGTCAGGCAGGGGACATAGACTTTCCATAGTTCAAGGTAACCGATCCAATATAACCCAAACCCATAGCCCAGTACATTTTGTTTCCAAGTTCTGCAATGGTCCTGCACCAACTGGGGGTTGTCCTTGGGCCCACTTGCATGGTGCATGCAGGGATAATCGTCGGTTGGTGCCTCCTCATCATTTAAAATTGTGTAAAAGGCCTCTGCGAGTTGACTTCGGCTCCTAGTATGCCTTTCAAAGGTCCGGGACCCCAGGGCCCCGAGATATGTCAAAGACAACTAAAATAAATAATAATAATATTTATTTATTTGCATAAACATGTGTGTCACAAATTATTATTCACGTATGAAGGATGACAATAATAAATTAGAACTACATGTTTACCATTTGATATGGCATGCAAATATTAGGAGTAATAATTTACATTAACATTATTCAATCACATCACATGAAACATACAATCACTAATAAATATTTTAACAATATTCAAATAACGAATATAGAATATAGGAATCATTAAAAATTATAAAACAAATTAAGTACGAGTATTATGAATTTAGGAAAATGTCAAAATGAGTACCTAATTAACCCTTTCATAATAAAAAAATAAACATAACTAAATTATTTTATGTCAACTGGACAACGAATTTACGTAACAAAAACCTTAGCACATAAATTAACAATCTTTATCATCTAGAAAGTCAGTTACAGAACAGAAAGTCCATAAGTTTATTTTTAAATAACTGTATATTAATTATACCTCTTATATTATTGGAGAGTTTATTGAACAATTTTGGTGCCATACCCAGAAAGCTTTTTGAGTAGAATGTAGTTTTGTGAGACTTAAAAACAAGTGTGTTTGGATGTTCATAGATAGTTATTCAAAATAAGTTGTTCTAGATATTTAAGTATTGTACTTTTTCAGGTTTTCACTTTTTGCGATAACACCTTTGTAGAAGATTATTGATGTAACTAGGTACACAGTCCTTGCAATTTAATATATTCCATAAACATGTCGCATTCCAGTGAGCATCCAATTATATTATGTAAAATATGAAATTGATTCCTAGAAATTGAATTTCCATTCCTTGAAATTGGTTTGTCGTTCGAGTCAGTGAGCTAAAACCATCTATTTAGGAGAATCAGGGCGGGTTTGAGATACGACTTCACTTACAGCTGCATCGGGCTTCGGGCCGCATCGCATTCCAAATCAAGAAGCGGAACGGCCCGCCTGTAGCTTGCAATGGTTCATTCAAATGTATGATAGTGATGTATGTATTTTTACAATGCGCTGCGGCTCGTCCAAATTTCCATTAAGGCCCTTTGTACACACGCGTTTTTCTTGCCGTGAAAACTACGGTTTATTCGCCTTGTGTAGGCACGGTCGTCGGTGTTGTATGGATCACTATGGAAGCTTGTTCACAAACCTATGTAACAGGGAGCGAGCCTATTACCAGCAATCGGACACAAATCTAGACGTCAGGCGACTACTGAGAAATTCCTAATGGAAAAATCCAATAACTCTTTCCCCGACCTAGGAATCGAACCCAGGACCTCAAATTCAACAGTAGATGGTTTATTAGAATCATAATAACATTATACAACGTATTTTTTTTTAATATCGCATAACTCTAGGGGGTCGTTGTACTCATCATTGTGAACAACTTTTACTATGGGACCAAATATGAAAGCGCGAAAAAAATCAGCTGTTCCCTACATTTATGTTCGTATAACTTGTCAAAATGTAGGGAACACCAGATTTTTGTTTCGCGATTTCGGGTTTGGTCCCATAATAAAAGTTGTTCATAATGATGAGTACAATGACCCCCTAGAGTTATGGGATATAAAAAAAACACGTTGTATAACCACTTGTTGATACACCAAGAAACTACTTCAAAGTATACCACAATACTGCGTAACTACCTATTTTCGGCCAATTACACTATAATTCAATATCATAATATCTTCCTACAACTCGGTGTAAACGACGGCGGAATTGGAAATAACCCAACAATTGATTGAGTACGTGTTTGGCTTCATAAGATTGAAAGGTTTGTTATTCGTGTAGTTGTAAATCTGTAGGTATTAGGGCGTTCGTCCACCGCAGCCGTCACCGGAACGTCACCGAGAAACTAAATAATTCAAACCGAACGTGACGTCTGGTGACGGTGATCGTTTGTCCACCGCGAACGATCTCGGCGGTTCGGTATGTTATGATAGACAATACAAAAACCAAGCGAGTGGCGCCGGTACGACGGCAGTGTGTGGACAAGATCAAACGTGTTTTGTATTGTCGTCACAATCTCAGGCCAAGTTGTACCGGTCGCGCCGAACTACTCGAAATTTCGGCGCCGGGATAACGGCGCTCAGGTGACGAACCTGCGGTGGGCACGTAGTAAATATATGTATCGCTAGTTCGGCACCGTCATATCGTTCTCTGTGACGAACTGGTGATGGCTGCAGTGGACAAACGCACTTACTGTTTCTATGCTGTACATAATAATTTTTTTTGTAGTTTAGAGTTTAGAGAGAGGAATTTGATTGAAAATGTAAACATGTCATATGGATTTACCGAATCTAATAAAAAAACTGAACTTGACAAGTTGTTCTAACTAATGGAATGAATTAGCACACCCGCAGCACTTTTGGCGTGAACCCAAAATTATGTTTTAGTAATGAGTAAAATAATAGCTATGACTCCTGTGCTTACATGTAAAAGAAAGGAAATACATTTATTTATCACACACCAATAGACACACAATACACCAGATAAGAACTAATAAAAATCAAATGAAAAGTGTAAAGTCCGATGTAAGACATTAGTAGGAAAGGCTGCGCCAAAAAAAGCCCAGTTCAGCAAAAATGCCAGACAACTAAGTGCCTGACGCTAAATGATAAATGATTTTATTTTTGTAAGTAGGTTTGTACAAACACTTTTACACGTCAATCATATTTTAAGACTAGATGAGGTCGAAGAAAGGCCGAAACAAACTCAGAGGTCACAGTCTCTTTTAAAGTCCAGACATAATCTTGGTCAGATCATATGAAGACCATGTCGGTCGATGTCTGAGATGGTCTTTTGAGGAAAGAACCACACAGATTGAGAGGACCTGTCCAGTCAGTGCACGCATTTGTCAGAAATCGTGCAGCTCAACTCAAAACTTAAGGAGCTCAACGATTCGACGAACAAACAATACGAAAGAAAGGACATTTGGGTAGGCCACATTAATTACTCAAACTGCCAGACCATGACAAAAACTAAGAGAACAGAGAGAAAAATAATATAAATAAAATTACCCACATAGTCAGTCTTCACATTCACAATAATTAAAATAGTAAAATACTTTACAAAGTAAGCAACTGTCGCTGGTTTTCAACTAGACCTAATGTGTGAGGTGTTGGTGAATGTACAGAAGCCACCACATCAAGCTACTACAATCTGTTAAATTTCTTTCATAGAGTTTCCACTTTATCACTAAAGCATTAAGGTTCAAGGTTGATTGGAAAAAATTTACAGTTTCGGGTAGCTTGACCTGCTGGCGTCTGTACTTAATTTGTCTTTCTGGAGGTATATCAATGTTAATATTAGGTATAAGTAACTACAGACCTTTCACAGCTGATTTATCTCTGATTTTACATCACTGTCAAAATCACTGTGATCTTTACTTTCGTTACAATTAAGTTCCTATTAGGTTGGTGATGTCAAACTCTCAGAGGTAAAATATGTAACTGTGAAAGGACTGTGTGGTACAATTCAACAGCATTGTCTATGGTAACCATATGACAGTGACAGTGCAGTAGCACGGGCACTTTTGGCGATACAGTCGAGTCAGTAATCTTAGAAGCTGTCACGCTTGTCCTTCAAAAGTTTGAAATCCTTCTGTTTTTAATTTATGTTATCAATTTTGTATAAAAAACCAACTCCCTGTTAAGGGTTATTACTCTGATTCGGAAAAAAATTTTCTTCCGCACTCAAACAAAATGTACATTACAAAAAAAATTACATAAAATATACTAAAGTAGCCAAAAGCCTCAAAATATCTCTTTCAGTCATAAGAAAACATACAAAAAACTTTTAAGGACAAAACTGAAAACAAACAAGTCCCTTTATCTTTTTCGGGCTTATTTAAAATATTTTTCAGTATCTTATCTCTTCTTTTTTTTTCATAATATTTGTTTACTTTCTATTGATCGTTAGTCCCGGCTGTCATTTGTGGATCTTTGAAAGTAGTTAAGAAACCCGAAAGTCTGACAACCAGTCTTACCAAGGCGTATAGTATCTACCCAGTACAGTTACTGGGTAGATACTATACGCCTTGGTCAGACTTTCGGGCTTCTTAGCCCAGTGGGCTGTGGTGGTCAGATCGAGAAATATGCGACCAAGAAGAGAGAAGAGGAAATCAAAGCTTAACTCTTTCGAGAACAGAAAGTAGATACATCATCATCATCATCTGCTTAGCTTTTACCCAACTATGTTGGGGTCGGCTTTCAATCTATCCGGATGCAGCTGAATACCAGTATTTTACATACATACAGCGACTGCCTATCTGACCTCCACAACCCAGTTACTGGGTAATACGATACCCCTTGATAAGACTGGTTATCAAACTTTCGGGCTTCTGACGACCCGTAACGACTGACTACCGGCTAAACACATAATTTATTATTTACCTATATATTTTGAGGAACAACGAGTTTAAACATAATGTGAGGGAATAGGTACAGTAAGACACTCTTCAGTGGCAACAAAACTAGTTTAAGCTGGGCTGTCATTCTATTAAAACTCCGTACTATTCCAGGCCAGCTAGAGATCAAAGTGCGGAAGTTCTGCCTCCGCTACCATCATGAAGTTAACCGGTACTTAAGCCACGCTAATTAATTACTCTGCTAATTTCGAGATTGGAGCGCGTTTTGCCGGAGCAAACTGTTGAGCATGCTGGTGGATAGAATAGTTAGTCAAGTAGATTCACATGAATTCGCAGAAAATATTATGAGTTTTGGAAGTAATAAAGCTAACATTGTAGGTAGCTCAAAATTAGTTTCCACGTTCTAAGCGCTAATTAAATTAGAGATCTCTGAGATATTCAATTAATTAATTAATCGTTTTACAGTGTTATTACAATGTAAGAAAGTTCATCTTTTGTTTATTACGAAGTTATTCGCATGAGGTAGGTACCGCGCTCATTAAAGTATTTTTCAAGTTTGAGGTTTAGAAGAAGGATGTTTTGTCAAGCCGTAAAAAGTGCGAAGCAGGGGTGGGTCGCTATAAATAAATAAATAAATAATAAATATTCCACAACTATCACACAACGCCATCTAGTCCCAAGCTAAGCAGAGCTTGTGTTATGGGTACTAGACAACTGATAAACATACTTATATATTTCTAAATACATAAATATTATAGATAAATTACACCCAGACACAGAACAAATGATCGTGCTCATTACACAAACATTTGTCCTGGGTGGGAATCGAACCCACGACCTCCGGCATAGCAGTCAGGGTCACTAACCACTAGACCAACAGGCCTGTCAAAACAACTATGTCGGCTATAGTCTAATACAATTCAATGGATAAATAAATACACCGTTCTTTGGCTTCCAAGAGTAATATTATTGAACTTTATTTGCAGAAGTTTATTTAACTGTGCAATCCGAAAACATGTGTGTGTAAGCGCGCAGAACATAGATTAGCACTCCTTTTTGAACATATTTTTTATTTATTTTACCATTTATGTACACACCTACATAAACAGACAAGAAAAACAGAACAGAAAAAATAGGTACAGAGGTGATGCTTATTTCACAAGAAATCTCTTCCAGCACACCCGAGACAGGACAATAGATACAGAGATGTAGGCAGCGTGTGAAATAGTAAAGGAGACAAAAAAATAATCCATACAATCAAAAACAATTCACTTAAAAAACTAAACAAAAATTACGAGAACATACTAACATACATACAAATAATCATTCTAAAATAAATATCACTAGAATGATAATAATTATATCATACTCAAAATAACAAATACATACACAACCATGATGAATATATAATTTACTAAGTTCTGCCCGCGACTTCGTCTGCGTGAAATCTCTAGTTCCCCGACCCACCCTATCACTTCGCATCACCTGCCCGCGCTATCGCATCGTTTTCGCTTAGCGTTCTTTCTGACTATTTTTCTTTTTGCTCGGCTCCTTAGGGTCATAGCGTGATATTAAATAGCCTTTAGCCTTCCTCAATAATTGGGCTATATAAGCAAAAAAAACAAATCCGACTGGTAGTTTCAGAGATTACCCCTACATACAAACTTACAGATAAATTTTTACCTCTCTAAACTAAGTATAGAATTATTCTTTTTTGGACAAAACGTTGTGTGATTAAGTATAGAGGGTGGCATCAGTATCTTAGAAGACATTGAACCAATACAAGGTTATAATAAGACTGGTTAGGTTAATTAATACACTAGGGCACCTGTTCCACCGATTAGCGAGCAGCGAGTAGCAACTACAACTAGTTGGCGAGACACTAGCAACGAGTGCGCGACGGCGACGAGCGATTACTCGCTGGCATGCGTATCCATGTACCAAGTGTGAATCTCTCAGCAAGTTCTGCGTGTTCTACCCACCAAGCGAGTGTCGCTGAGCGAGTGTTCTCTTTGATAGCTCTTGTCGCTGCGACGAACGAGTGGCCGGCGGTGTGTGACCGGCGGACTGTGACTGTTTTTGTTTCCGACAATTATAGGTTAAATAAAAAATAAACGTCCCAACACTAGTACCTACCGATCTGTAGGTGCCATTTGTGGAATAAAATAATAAATTATTCCACTAATGGCACCTGCGAAAAATATCGATAGGTGCCATTTATGCGGGTGCCCAATGTGGAATACGTCTTACGGGCGTGTGATCTGATGTGGCTAATGTAACCTGTCTTAACTGTTAAGGTACGTGGACAGTGCGGACACGTTAGGATGCCTTTGTGGTAATTATATTGTATGTTGGAGAGTAATCAACTATCAATGTGTCTCCTTTACTTACACGGGCCCTACAATCTTTTGTACGTTTCTTGAGCGAGAAAATCGTTGAGCTAGTCGCTTCCTCGTCGACGGTGAGACCGGTACCTGAGACAGCTAAAACCTTCAAAATTAAAGGTTAATAAATTCACAGATGCAAATACGCCAATCACAAAAGGTTTTAAAGGTCCTAAAAAACTTCCATCCATGTAAATTTGAACTTGGACGGGTATTTGCATAAAAATAATACGACAGCGGCTTTCAAAGAAACAAGAATAACATGACAGGATAAACAGGCCTCACTGCGAAACAAAAGGTTTTAAACAGATGAGGACCAGAAGTGAATCTCTCAATTGAAGTCCTTCATAAGTCAATTGAACTTTTGTAACACCGGTTTCAAGAATTTATTTTTCTAAAAGAATTTTACAATATTCACTTACAAGAGGAACAAAACCAAAAATCTTATTAGTTAATAAACGTACAACATCGGGAAGAATGACTATTTAAATTATATATACGATATCACTTACAATTATAAGGTTACAGACTGAAATAAATTGTTTCTGCAAAATATATTTTTTTAATAACAGCTAACATTCCTACTGCTGGGATACAGACCTCCTCTCTTCGAGAGGGAGTGGGCTGTAATCCACCACGCGGGTCCAGTCCAATGCGGGTTGGTGGATGTCACATGTCTTCGATTATTTTAGTCTAGGACATGCCAGTTTCCTCCGATGTTTTCCTTCACCGTTTTGAGAGCAATGGTGTGAATTTGATGTTCTGTGCACCTAGTATTGTATACCATCAAGTATCAAGTATTTTCTAACTGAACTGGCTGCTGGGGAGTTTGTTGCGCCACTTCTTCTTCCCAGCGATAGCACTAGGAAGTGGTGAAGGGCGGACGTTTTTGGGGGACTGTCTTTTGTAATTTTGACGTTCGCAAGTGCTGATTCTCAGCCTAATTTGAATAAATGACTTTTGATTTTGATTAGACATAATTGAATCATGTGTGAGCTTCGGCATAATAAGTATAGTTATTTCCTATAACCATTTTATATAGGAGATATAATCCTTGATATATGATAGAGAATTTATCCTCAGTAAAGCATGATGTCATGAATTCTGTCCATGGATGATTCGATGCCATAAAAACATAACTTTGGACTGAAGTTAAGAAGAGCGTCTATACACCAGCAGCCTAATTGCGTAACATACTATTAATTACAATCTAAATCACTTTGAAAGATATAGCTATCCATTGCTTCATATGTTCGAAAAATTTGCCTGCTCAACGACGTAAATAAAAAAAGATATAAAATAAAATGTAATATTTTTTTGTAATTATATTTAATTGTTAGTGTTTAGTATAATGTAAGTTGTAATAATTAGAATCAATAATATAATAAGTATTATGTACAATTTGCAGTGCCCTTACAGGGTACATGTTTTAACACTGTGTCATGAAATTTGAATGCATGCGTAATAAATAAATAAATAATGCAATGAACGTTGTTGAACTATCAAAATAAAAGCCATTGCCACTGATAGTGTATTACGCAATTACCCCGCTGATGCTTACATCACGTAGAGTAAGTACATAAGTCTCTAGGAGCAGTCTATATTGTGTTCAAAACTTACTAAATACAACTTTGCTAAATTAATCTCTTAGTTTTCTTGCGCTCTTGCTCTAACATAGACGAAATTATCAAACTTTGAACATACATTCATAAACTCAAGCTTTCTTCCACAGAAACTACAGAACGGCACCTGCTACGATCCTTACATCATACTGTTTTTGGTGCAGCCGTGAGGCACACTTACCTGCTAACTTCTTACATCGGTCTTTATACTTTCTATTTGTTTTTTTATTAGTTGTTATCTGATGTATGTATCTGGTGGATTGTGTCTTTTAGTCTGTGCTAAATAAATGTTTTTTCTTTCTTTCTTTCTTGTACGGGACAATAATACTGATCAATATTTTTGACAATCTTGTATTTACAATATAATTGCGTGTGTGCGGGTAGCCATACACTCGATACATAGACGCGAGCCGGATGCGAGTACTTCACACCTGACCTCTCT
The DNA here is from genome assembly GCA_947507525.1 of Apamea epomidion. NCBI lineage: Eukaryota > Metazoa > Arthropoda > Insecta > Lepidoptera > Noctuidae > Apamea > Apamea epomidion. Next base: position 4,628,007 of record OX382238.1, on the reverse strand, counting down.
GAAGTACATCACCAATAAGGTTAATATATGTCCTGTCCAGGCACTTCCACTCACAAAAAGAAACAACAAAAAGAAACAACTATTTTATTCAAACTTTGAAAATCCTACTACCCTATCCTACTAATATTATAAACGTGAAAGTTTGTATGGATGGATGGATGGATGGATGTTTGTTACTCTTTCACGCAAAAACAACTGAACGGATTTGGATGAAATTTGGCGCACAGATAGTTTATAACCAGTATTAACATATAGGATACTTTTTACCCCGATATTCCCACGGGATCAAGTCTTATGCGGGTGAAACCGCGGGCCCAGCTAGTAGTTAATAAATGTTTACTTTTCACTTCAATGAAAGTAAGATCAATTTAATTAAAATATCAGAAATATATATAAATATATTGAATGTAACACTTTCAAAGAAAACAGACGGACGGACTCATCCTGTACACTCCCCGCAAAATGCCTCCAGAATGTTTGAACACTTACAAAAACCCATTAACATTTTGTCAAGCGACCCTTTGTTTGTCCAACGAATACCTTTAGGACTTTCAGGGATGTTCACAAAATTCAATTTAACTGTTTTTTTATCGTTTATTTTACGTAAGTCTACAAGATTGTACCTGTGTAATGTCGAGTACAAAATTGGAGAAACGGGAGCCGTAAAAAGGACTGTTGGTGTTGTTATTAGGGAAAATATTAACTATCGATAAGTATCTGCTTCTGTGGTTTAGTGGTTGCAAATGCTGTTGCTGTGATTATGACACAGCATTGATTCCTAGATCGGGGAAAAATCACCTTATGGGATTTTTCAGTCAGGAATTTGGAACCGTACCTGGTCAATTGTACCAAACCTAGCTTATTATACATATATACATGACAGAGAACGTACGTCCCTCGTTATCATCAGCGATATTTTAATTACTGTGGGCGTACTATGGTAGTGTTGGTTATTGCGCAATAGAAAAACCGTTTACAATTCAAATCAAATTATAATTTCACGAACAAATTAATCACACTAGCCAATCACACACTGTAAGTACACGACACAACTAGGTACGGAACGCGAGACAGTTTCTTCTTTCCATTGGACATCGTACGGACAACATGTGCTCCATGTTGTCCGTACGATGTCCAATGGTCAACAGAGCCGCTCCACCTCGCTGCTCGCTCTCCTCGACTCCCACGAACTCAGGCTAGACTCTGCCGAGAACCACCTGGTGGCGTTGGCGTCCCGATCAGTCAAACGAACGACTGACGTTCTTCCGACATACTCGTATATACAATAAGCGGTTGTAATATTTAGGAAAAAGGGCTGGGACTGTAAGTATGTCACATTAAATACGTACAAACTTTATGCCAACTAAGTTTAAGTTGTTTTCTGTTTAAGTTCACATTAGGTCGGTTAAACTTTGTTTAAATATTAAGTATGTCTTGTTTGTTTTGTCACGAAAATTAGTCAAGTACATGTACAATATTATTTATCCAAACAAAGCTAATTGAGACGTGTTCTGTGGAGTCCGTAGCTAATCCATCGCCCGCTGGGAATACTGAAGATTGTAGGCTGACAAGCAATTATCCTACAATTACTTGTCTTGTCGCTTGGCAGACGAGCTTGTTTGATAGAAGACCAGTGAAATTCAACCATAGCGGACCAGTAACTATGTTTGATTGCCAGCCAGCCACGATCAGCCTTTCTCATGTCAGGTATAGTCAAAGTTAACAGCCGATCTAGTCTGAACTGGTTTGTATAAATTGTAAAATGGACTTGGCACCTATAACACAAGTTTAATCTTAGCACGGGTGCTAGTGGAGATAGTCAGTGATTTATGTTTTTAAAAACGATAGTATCGCAGTATTACCCTGTCGCCTTTATGTTAATTGTAAAATTGGAAATAAAGGTATTATTTATTCATTAATATTTATTTTGTAAAAATGGTACTGCAAAAACTTAGGTGAAGTGAGCTTGTAGGGAGCTGACAACAGTGTAAATCCCTAGCATCAGGTGGAATGAGCTGTCACCTAAGTTTTCACGGTGAGATTTTTACAGAATGGATCCACGGACCGGAATGGACCATAATCAGCCTATAGTGTTCCCACTTCTGGGCCTCAGGCCTCCTCTCTTCCAGATCCCTCTCGAATCTCGTCCTAAGTATTTTTTATTAAATATTTTTTAGAGCTGTATTTTCCAACGCCAGATAATTTTATCCAACGAATAATTTTGAATTTTTGACAGTTATTCCATACAAAATCTGTCAGACGTAAATTTTATTCCACGAATAAAAATTATCGGTCGATTGAAAAATCAGCCCTTAGTCAACTTACAGAAGAAGGCCAATTCCCGTAATTAAAAACGTTCAAAATCAAGTCGCAATCTCATCTCAGCTACAATCAACGTGAAAAACTTGTCAAAAATGTAGAGAAAGCATAGGTATTTTCGACAGATTGAGACTGAGATCAGACTGTGAACGTTCTTCAAATTATGAGAATTGCCCCTCAGGTGTGGTTGAATAATGTATATTTCAGTAAGCTACTAAAGTCGGGCCTCCCTTCGCATCCCACGTAACCATTATTTAAATAATCACGCTACATTTATATAAAGGTTTGAACTTTTAAAAATATTATCTACATACGTTTACAGGGAATTATGTTAATCAGTAATTTCAATATTTTATGAAAGGTTTACTTATGCTGAAGGTAAAATGCATGTAAAAACTTATAATTATTATTACGTATTTGTTTGGCGGCGTTCCTGCTGGATGCGGGAAGCACAGAACCGGTCGAAGTGGAGGTGCTGGGAGGCCTATGTCCAGCAGTGGACATCTTTCTGAAATGATGATGATTTGTTTGACATTTCATGCAAACACTAAAGAATCTGTGAAAATAAACATCATGAATTTCACAGTTAGACACCCTTCGCACCTAACCTAGGCATTCGCAGAAGGAAGGATGGAATACGCGGCTATCGCGGTGTATTCGTTCTACCAACACAACGTTAAAGCCACGTCAGCGATATGTCTGAATCACAGCGCTGTGCAGTGATTGGTTGTCTTTACGGTTCATGCGCCGCTGATTGGCGCGTGCGGTGAGCATTTCTTCTCTCTCTGTTGCATGGAACGGGATAGGAGGAAAGGAAATATAGTTAGCTTAAAACTGCGGTCGAATTCAGCATTTTAAAATGTGAGATGCGTTCGGAAATATGATAGTAAAATTTTATATTACGAAAACTTGCGCAAGCAATAGTCCTCCTTATCGACTTCGATAACGCCTTTAAATTATTGTTGTTTGCTAGCGTATGACTCGCCAGACCGAATTTAGTTTTAAATACTCGATCACAACTAATGCAATAAAATTGGCCGGCAGAATTAAGTTAAAGAGGTATAGGTATAGGAAGGGCTGGTTTGGATTTACGTATTTGGCGTTTTTCGGTTAGTGTATCGAAGCGCTTTTTTTCGAAAGTTTTTACACTTTTGTAGACAGAGCGCCAGGACGACCTATGTGAAGTGAGCTACTCCAGTCCTCTTGGATCAACAATATTTAAGTTGTAATAGAATCACGTTGCACGACTCGCTACATGACTCACGACATGCTACGCTAAAGCAGCGCATACGGTCTACGCTAGCTCAACGTAGACGGTCTACGCTAGCGCAACGTAGACGGTCTACGCTAGCTCAACGTAGACGGTCTACGCTAGCTCAACGTAGACGGTCTACGCTAGCTCAACGTAGACGGTCTACGCTAGCTCAACGTAGACGGTCTACGCTAGCTCAACGTAGACGGTCTACGCTAGCTCAACGTAGACGGTCTACGCTAGCTCAACGTAGACGGTCTACGCTAGCTCAACGTAGACGGTCTACGCTAGCTCAACGTAGACGGTCTACGCTAGCTCAACGTAGACGGTCTACGCTAGCTCAACGTAGCCGATCTACGCTAGCTCAACCTAACCTAGCTAAATATAACGTACCTAAATCTAACATAAATAGAATTAAAATGGGTGGCTGCGTCATAACACGTCACAAGACTATTGCAGAAGCATTTAATGATTTTTTTATTGATAAAATACAGCCAAAACTGGATGTCGAATGCAGACCTAGGGCGTGTACATCAGATTTCAGTAACAAAACTATGTTTATGGCCCCTAGTATACCAGAAGATATTAAAAAGATAGTAATGTCCTTGACTAATACAAGCAGTGTGGGATATGACGGTATTGCTACTTATATATTAGGGGTTAAAGTATGAAATTGCCGATTTGTACTGAAAAATTGAAATTCGTTTTTTTTTTAATTTAACATATTTATTTAATCAAAATAATTACCATTATTATCTATACATTGCTGCCATCTAATAGGAAGTTCATTTATGCCTTTGCGATAGAACTCTCGTGATCTATATTCGACAAACTGTGTGAAGGCATTTTGTACTGCCTCCTGAGAAGAAAACTTTTTATCACGTAGAAAATTGTCCAAATCACGAAAAAAATGGTAGTCCGTTGGAGCAAGGTCTGGCGAATACGGAGGGTAACGAATGGTTTCTAATTGCAGTTCCTGTAGAGTTAAAACGGTTTCTCGTGCTGTATGAGGTCTCGCGTTATCATGGAGCAATAATGGTGAAGATCGATTCATGAGTCGGGGCTGTTTCACTGCTAGTTTTGCTATCATTGTTCGGAGTTCGGCACAGTAGACATCGGCCGTTATTGCTTGACCAGATCGGAGAAAGCTATAGCGAATAACACCATGCTGAGACCACCAAACAGTTACCATTAGCTTTTTATTGGTAAGCTTTGCTTTAGGTCACTGTTGCGGCGTTTGACCTGGGGTCAGCCATTGCATTTTTCGCTTACGGTTATCGTAAAGAATCCCCTTTTCATCACATGTCACAATTCGATCCAATATTCCTTCATTTCTGTATCGATTCAACAAGGCAACACAAGTTTCAACACGCGTTTCTTTCTGCAGATCAGTCAAATCATGAGGCACCCATTTCTCATATTTTTTTATATTATTGATTTGACGAAAATGAGTCAATATTGTTGGTAAGGTAACGTTAAACCATGCCGCTAATTCCTGGGTAGTTTGGCTCGGATCGGCTTCCACCATCTCTTTCAATTCATTGTTATTCAACTGTGTCGGCGGTCTTCCGCGTGGTTCGTTCTTCAAATCAAAGTTTCCATCACCAAAACGTTTAAACCAAAATCGCACGGTGCGTTCATTAGCAGTCCCCTCTCCAAACGCAACATTGATATTGCGAGCTATTTCTGCCGCGTTAGTTCCGCGTCGGAACTCGCTTTCAAAAATGACTCGAATTTTCGAAGTTTCCATCTTTCTTGTCTAAGCTGAATAAAAAAAACAACTGAAAGTCGATAATCGAATGTTGCACATTTTTAAAAGAAGAACTTCATAGGTACCATGTGAAAAAAGTTTCACTCAAAAATCTCAAACCATGAAGGTTCTATGTCAATTCGAAGTACCTATTACAATAAATCGGCAATTTCATACTTTAACCCCTATTACTAAAACATCACGTGAGTCATGTCATCAATCTTAGTATTAGCGCAGGCGTTTACCCTGATGCTCTAAAAGTTTTTATCATCAAGCCACTATTTAAGAAAGAAGATAGGGAGTTAATGGAGAACTATCGGCCTATATCACTAATCCCTATAATTTCTAAAAAATGTGAGAATTACATTTACAAGGAACTAAATTCATTTATAGAAAGACATAATATTATATGCGAGGAACAGAACGGATTTAGAATAGGTAAAACTATTAATATGGCCATTTATGATTTTTTATATAATGTTACATTTAATGTGGATAAGAGAAAACCGGTCTGTGGCGTATTTTGTGACATGACGCAAGCCTTTGACTATGTGCATTATGTTACACTCTTAAATAAACTTGAAGCATATGGAATTAGAGGAAATGTCAAAAATCTAATTAAATCTTATTTACTTAACAGAACTCAAATAACAAATATAAACCAAATTAATATGAAAAGTAAACATGAAATTGTATTCCAATCCTCATAACGTATAGTCTCGTTTGGTGTGCCACAGGGAAGTATTCTAGGGCCTCCTTTATTTATATTATATATTAATGTTCTATCGAAAGGCATCCCTCAATCTCTGACACTATTTGCCGATGATAGCACCATAACGATACCTTGTAAAAGTGTTGATACTTATGAAAGTGACATAAATGATTCTATAAATCGAATGGTAAAGTGGCTAGATGACAATAACTTAAAAATTAACCTGACTAAAACTAAATTAATACATTTTAGTCAACGAATCAATAGTAAAAGTAATTTAAATATACACTACGATGACCAGCCTATAGAAGAGGTAGAAACAACAAATCATTAGTTACAGCCTACTATGGCTTAACAGAATCGCATCTAGGCTATGGTGTCATTTTTTGGGGCAATTCAACCGAAAAAGACACGGTATTCAAAGCTCAAAAGAGGTGCGTTCGTTCAACATTTAAAATTAAACCTACTGATACTTGCGTGCCTTACTTTAAAAAATATAAAATTCTTACTTTGCCATGTCTGTACATTTTAGGAGTAGCTGTTTTTGTTAAAACAAATCCGCAACGATTTAAACAAGTAGATGAAGTAGTCCCACGTAATAGGCGCGACAACAGCAGGATATGCTCTCATACTGCGAGAACAACCCTCATGCGCAAAAGGGTTTTCTGTATGGCTCCTGTCATATTTAATAAACTACCTAAAACTTGGAGAGAACTGCCCTTGTCACTTTTAAAAAATAAGCTGAAATTTGTTTTAATTAGTAAAGTGTATTACAATGATGTAGATTTTTTTAATGAAAAGGACTTTTCTATTCCGACTTGTAATATACAATAACAATTGAATAATGTGATTTTAAATCAATTGACTTTTGAATTTTAATGAATATTCTGAACATAATGTAATTTATTTTGACTATAATACCTATACTATAATATCTTGACATCAATTATTATTTATTTGTTTTGTATTTTGTAATGAAATTTAGAATGACTATAATTATGTAAAATGCAATTAAATAATAATAAATAAAAAAAATAATAATATTGTAATAATAATGTGTGGTGTGTGTGTGTGTGTGTGTGTGTGTGTGTGTGTATGTGTGTGTTGTAATTTTTTATACCTACAAAATTTGTACGCCGTTATTGGCAAAACATGGACGCTCACATCTATTAATTTAATACCTTGCATGTCTGATTATTCAGTTTATGTAAACGCATGTTTGACAAATAAATTATCTTTATCTTTATCAACGTATATGCATCAAATAACGCCAGATGTGAAGGAATACTGAAAAAATCCAACTTTATATAAGGTCAAATTAAATTAACTAGCGAAACTCCGCTAGCTAGATTCATCAAATCATAATAATGGCGCCAATACCCTTGTTCACAAACTAATCTAAATGTGCATCTTTTTCTTTCTATTTCATTATGAAAAGGACCGATGATAAAATATTAGTCAATGTCCTGTCAAATTAAGATACTCCATAGACAGTTTAGATGTAATTAAAAACATGGCGACTAAAAATACGTCAATTTACGTCAGGCGCTGACTAATTTGACAGGACTAAGCTAATATTTATCTTCTGTCCTTTTCTTAACGAAATAGAAAGAAAAAGATGCACTGTACTTCAGTAGTAGTAGTAGTTTGTGAACAAGGGAATCGGCGCCAATATCTATACCTATTGCGGAGTTTCGCTAGCTAATTTAATTTGACCCTGCAGATTCAACGAATATTTATGAAGCTTTCAGGGATAAGTCAGATTAAGCACCCACGCCAACACATGGCTTAAGTAATGTGCGAAATTACATATAAGTATTATGTAGATAATCTCCTACACATATACCTCCATGTGATGATAAGGTCGGATGTTATTATACATGTTTTTGTTACTGAAATCTGATAACCTGAAGATAAAATTACAGTAATGCATTATTTTGTTTAAGTATGGAGAGTTTTTTGGATATTATATTGCATTAGATACTAAAATGCTGGTATTTAGCTGAATCCGGTTAGATTGAAAGCTGACCCCTACATAGTTGGGAAAAGGCTAGGCAGATAATGATATTGCACTAGATTTTGCCCGTGCAACGTTGAGAGCGTGTACAGTCACGAGCACCAGTATGTCAACACGTGGCAACTTTCAATTGCGATTTTTTCGTGAAATAACGAATGAATAACGTTGAAATACGACACATTATACAAACCTATGGGTTCTAAAATGCTATTTTCATAACAACATAAAATTTCATTAAAAAATAAAGGAGTAAATCGCTTTTGAAATAGTCCGAGTGTATACATACTTTTGCTAGGATAAAAAGCATCCTGACTTCATAGTTACAGTTTGCACGTCGATATCTGTGAATTTTGAATGAATCTGTGATGTGAATTTTGAAGTTGAAAATGTGCTGATTTGAATAAATGCCTTTCGAGATTATGATTTTTGAATCAGAACGCAATATAAAAATTTGTATTCTTTTTCATACAGTTCTCCACGCCAAAGCGGCTATGTGGTCGCGAAAGCAGTCAGTGTGCAGCGCCGTCAGCGGCGTGTCCCGAGGAGATGAGGTGGATCAGCCTGGCAATGGAGTACAGCTGTACCCCTTCGCTATAGCCCTAAGAGTTCGAGTACTACAGGTAAGAAAGCTTGGGTTGATTTAGATTTGGCCGTCAACAATAAAAAAAAAACCTGTATTTCCCGAAATATTATCCAGTTCTGCTAGTCAAAGCATATATTTCAAACTAGCTGTTGCCTGCGACTTCGTCTGCGATCCAGGATGAAAAGTAGCCTCTGTCCTAACCCAGGTCATGGTCTACCCATGTGCCAAATTTCATTCAAATCCGTTCAGCCGTTTTAACGTGAAAGCGTAACAAACAAACAAACTCACTTTCGCATTTATAATATTAGTTAGGATTTGAATAGGCAGAAAAAAGGCCAAAAAGATTTTGAACGTCAAAATTTACAAGAAAATAGAATAGAATTGATTCTAATTGCTTGTGTTGTTAGCTCCACGCAACAACGGTGGAGCCAACTGACACTATTCCCGACCTTGGAATCGAAGCAGCGAGGAGTTACGACCTTGACAAGCACAACGTGGCAGTATTTGTTTGTTTGTCTAGTTGTCCCACGGGGTAATTGCTCACACTAACAGTAGCGATGTCTATAAATTTGACAGTTCAACAACATTCATTGCCTTATTTACGTTGTTGAGCAGATAATTTTTTCCAACATAAGAAGCAATGGATTAGCAATATCCTTCAAAATGATTCGGTAGAGATTGATAGTGTGTTTGATTGATAGTTGTTACGCAATTAGATTAGATTAGATTACGCTGAATACAATTTACGGAACAACTTAGTTTTCAGAAGCTTCATACCATCCGCAGAGATGATTGATGTACGAGGAACGCGGTGAAGATAGCTATTCCCGGTTGCTTTTTTACTTGAGTACGTATAGTTTTGATTTTGATTGATTTTATTTATTTCGGGAAATCAAGTTCAGAGTCTTGCAATCACTGCCCACTTATACAGGATGACAATTTAATCACCTGCATCTGTAAAGGAGGTGGTTTTAATCGTCTTACTAGTGGCGTCATCTACAACGCCACATGCGAACTACTCATTACACCGAGAACATGCAAAAACACAATCACACAGAGTTTACCGCACGACTAGCATATACTTAAATCGTTGGGCAGTTACCCACCAGACACAAAACCTGTCTGGTCGGAGGATCCTACCTTTTCTATGGAGGATGAGTGAGCTTCAGATCAGATTAGCTATAAAAAAACTTTTCATATATGGCCCTCTACATCACATGTCTGTCAGGAATTTGATGTTTAAGCCCATGTCATAGGGCACGCCAGACTCCGGACTGCTATTGAGAATACCTGGAGTTGGAATTTATTGCCCACAATTTTTCATTGTGACTGGGCGTTACTAGGGCCATTATTGTCCGTGCTCACGACAGTTTTACGTGCAAAGCATTAAATGTCGTGATGAATAGTAACGTAGGAGTAATATTATAGTTCCCTACACCTCTGCCGGAAATCACAAGCATGATATTATGTCATATAAAAGTGGGACGACGATACGACATTAGTTTAAACTTCGTAAATGAAAGTAAGAAATAAAAATTGTTGAACAGTTGTTAAAGTTATTTTTAATTTTGTGGTGTTTTTCTTTGGAAGTCGGTGTATTTGTTTTTTTTTTTTATACTTAATTATAAGTTTATTTGATAGTTTCAAAATACTTCTATGCACTAGTAATGGCAGTATTTAAATTTATTGTCGTATTGTATTATAACTTATAAGTACTGAACCCTAATTGCGTAACACACTAACAGCAGCAATGGTTTTCATTTTGACAATTTAACAACATTCATTGCGTTATTTACGTGGTTGAGCAGACAAAGAAAAATGATTCATACTGAGATTGATACTGATTCATACTGAGTGCTGGCCAGGTTAAAACAGTTAATAACGCCTTACCTACCTCAAAATCAGATCAGCCAGCAATTTGGAAACAGCCCATGAAATTAACTCAATCAGAGCGCGTAATGTGATTAACTGGAACGGAGTTCAGCTAAACATAGCCAGGTTTAACAGCACTGCACCCTGAGCATTAATGGATTAGGTTATCAATCACTAAGGTACGAGAGCGGAGATAATTGTATTGCTATAATATTTATGTTGTTATGTCAAGGATGGGGAGTTTGTTGCGCCACTTCTTCCTAATTTGCAACTTCGCACTTGGAAGTGGTGAAGGGTGGGCGTTATGGGGGACTGTTTTGTGTAATTTTGACGTTCAAAAACTGCTGATAGTTAGCCTAGTTTAAATATTTATTTATTTAAACTTTTCGCAAACAAAAAATGTGCAAAGGCGGATTTAATGCCTTAGGCATTCTCTCCCAGTCAACCAAGGGTGGTTAGGAGATTAGGTGGCAGGTGCTTTGAGATAAAAAAAATAAATAAATGAGTTTTTTTTTTTATTGATGGAAGGAAGAAAACCTTATGGAAAATTTAGCATCACTGGCGAAAAGTGATTATAGAGGAACGAACATGTATGTAGGTACATTTAGCAAATCAAGCGCTTTTCTTATGGATTATCGGTCGCAACTTTGAGATAAGACCTATTTCATTATAGAATAGGCTCTAAAACAACATATTCGTAACAAAATAAAATCACTTTTAAAAGTTGCGTGGCATTTTCATTCGTCTCGGTCAAACTTGGAGCAAGCATCCAATTTAAATTAACCGAGTCTTCGTTAACAGTGCTTAGGGATTGGGTAAACCATTACGATTACAAAACGGCCTTGTTCGTGTACTGGTTTGGTGTAGGTATTATGGAAAATTTCATTAGTGAGAAAGGCCTGTTTTCCAGATTGGGCTACTAAACGATGTTTACTTGATTAGTGGTTTATCAGTGTTTATCAGTGAAGGATGTGTTGTGAGAACAACACATCCTTGGTGTAGGCATTCATAAAAGCAATAAAACTTTTCTCATGCCTTTCAATAACAGTGTCACTTCTGCATACATTAGTATCTACTATCGACCCGCCCCTGATTCGCACGGTTTTAAGACTAGAAAAAACATCGGTATTCTTATACTTGTATATATTTTTTACCTATTAATGATAATACGTACATATATTATATATAAAAAGGTGAGATAATCATGGGACATCAAAAAATTCGCCCTCGTCGCTGTCAACAGGAAAAGTGTCCAAAAGGCGAAGCTGATTCTTTGGCCAAAAAATAGGCCAACCCTCTGGTCACATGGAGACTCGACCAAACCTAATCGATTTCTATATTATTTGTAAGTTTAATATGAATATATTATTAACATAAACCTTCCGGAGTAAATTCTCTAAATGATAGTAAAAACCGCATCAAAATCTGTTAGGTAGTTTAGAAGAACAACGCGGTCATACAGACAGACTTGTAAAGCGATTATACCCTGTCCATTAGGTTAACGGTTTTTTGACAGCTGTCTTAGAACGTACATATTATTAGTAGAACGTACAGATTACGTAAAAGTTAACTTCAAAATGCGTAATAAAATAAATGTATAAATTATAAAGTTTATAATATCATTTTAATACGACAAAACAATGTGCAATTCTTCATTGTTTTATCATTTCAGTACTTATTCAAAAGCACTTTCCATTTATAAAGCTTAGCAGCGAGCATCAAGGTTAACAAAATGGTTGTCACACATCGCACCGGCCTGCAGTAATCTTATCAAAGGTTGCATGCTATATCTAGTGACAATGTTATTAGCCTTGTTGTTATCACTGGACGCTTCCACGAACACTTCGTGCAAATGGATGAATCATCCTATATAAAGTGACTGACGGAACACATAACCGGTCAAGTGCGAGTCTGCCTTACGCACTGGTTTCTTTACCACCAAAGCTTTGTGTAAACAGCGAATAATAATTTGTTGTTTTTATAAAAGCAGAGTAAGTATCACTGCCTACATCCGACATGGTTTGACGCTTATTAGGCAAACGGTTTTCAAGAAACAGCATAAAAAAGAAATATTGAAAAAATGCATTTTATCGAGAATATTTTGTTTGTATATTCTGTCAAGCTAGCGGCTATATACGTAGGTATTCTGTGTTCAACTAGCTATAACAGTTTTTTGTTAAAATACAGGCCTGTCAGTGTGATAGATAGGCAGACGGTGATAGCTAAAGCCGATTTCAGACGAACGGTTCACTTGAAGGTTTATTTTTGTTTCATTCCATCTTTCCACGGCACCGGCAAAACCATAAAGTAATGAATCACTCCGTCCGTAAACCTGAACGGATGCGTACGCATTTAATACAAAATCGTTGTTTTCTATGGACAAAAACTGAACTGAGCTGAATAAGTGTGGTTAGTCCCTAGTAATGTTCACTTTTCTTTCATTTGGTAATCGAGTGAAAGATGCCGAGTGCCGAAATCCAACATCATTGGAACTGTTTCCAATCCAACATCATTGGATCATTTAGAATTTTTCACTCCGAGTGAAAGATGCCAAATGAAATTAACAAAAAAGTGAAGCATGTGATATGTGGCTTCAGTATTAGGCTCCCATTGACACTTGATATGGAACCCCGCAAACTATCTCGTCTCTATTTCTAGGATAATGGAATTGGTAGCGGTGCATTCTTGATTGGATGGATGGATGGATGGTTTCCGAGAATTCTAGATTCTCAATCAATACCTACCTACTCGTTAGTTGATTGGGTTTTGTGTTTGAAAATATTTTGGTGGAAGTTGGGTTTACTGCCAAAACTAATTATACACGTGAGTTGCCAAACCACATAAGTGGTTAACCCTCGTGTGTATTTTGTATTAAAATTATGGCTAAGCTATTAAAGTACTACTTCATTAATATAAATCGGTACAAATCGTTAATTACTTTAGGTAATATTAGGTAGGTTCTTTTTAATTAACATAAAGTTATTGTGGCTAAGTAATAACAGCCGCACGGGTCGACCGATCAGGTAAAACTACGCTTGCCGCGGTTGGTCCGTGGATGGGTGACCATCTTTACATACCTGAGTCCTGGCTGTCATTCGTGGATATATACATCAGACAGTCGTTACGGGTCGTCAGTAGCCTAAAAGTCTGACAACCGAGCCTCTTTACTTTCCTCGGAAAGCATGTTAAGCCGTTGGTCCTGGCTGTCATTCGTGGATCTTTGACAGTCGTTACGCGTAGTAAGGAGCCCGAAAGTCTGACAACCAGTCTTAGCAAGGGGTATCGTATTACTCAGTAACTGGGTTGTGGAGGTCAGATAGGCAGTCGCTCCATGTAAAATACTGGTATTCAGCTGCATCCGGTTCGACTGGAAGTCGACCCCAACATAGTTGGGAAAAGGCTAGGTAGATGATGAACTTAACAAAAAAAAAATGCAGTAGTACAATCAGTTTAAAAATATGTCAATTTATTTGATTGTTTACGATTTGTATTCGATAAAAAATGTATGTATCAATGTGTAGTGTCTAAGTATATGTATTGTGGCTACACATTGATACAACATTACGGATCATAGATATGTATTCTTATCGACGATACATTTTTTTAAGGCTGTCTGCACGGAACACGGGTGGGTTTTAGTCAGTAAAAGTCTGACACTCCCTTCTGCTCCGCCCAGAGCGGGAGGAGTCATTTGATGATTTCCCACCCAGAAAAAAAAAAAAGGCTGTCTGCACCACGAAGGTACAATAAATTATTAAGAAATACGGAAAACTTTTTTGTCCAAAATGTTACCGCATATTATCCCCACGTTCTGACACCATCAATTTGTTACTGTCCGAACCCTTGTTGGAGAATGACCAGCGCTATGTAATGACATCTAAGATAAACATCAAACAGTTTCTTTTCCTACTAAAGAAATAAGGGTTTTTCCAAGGATTCTAATAAGAGAAAAGGATATACCGATTGATTCCTTGAAACGGCAAACGAGATAGCATTTATACAACTCTGCAAAGGAAGAAAATTAATTTTGTGTAATCGGCAACATTATAAGAAACAATTAATTAAAACTGTTTTCCTGTGTTATGTTATTTTTTTCTTTTTTTCATTAACTCAACAGAAAAAATCATAATTGATTACATTAACTTAAAAGATAACCATACTCAAGAATATATCAAATGCATTTTTTTTTAAATCCCACTGGTAGTTTCAGACATTAACGCGTTCAAACAAGCAAAGAAACTCTTCAGCTTTATTATTAGTATAGATTCTTGGATGTCCAACAGAGGCTACACAATTACAAGCATGTTTACAAGAAGCTTTTACTAAATCGCTTCACGCCGGTCAGGTACAAAAGAACCAATCATGACCCTTGATAAACAACTTTCATTACTGAAAGTGAATACACTTTCAAGCGAATGAAATATTACACACGGTGATAGGTATATATATATCCTACCACTCGGCCATTCTGCTCTCAGTCTGTCCTCAGATTGACTCTAGTACAATAGAACAAACTAAGCTGAATAAAGTTTTACAGTGTAATGATATTTAACTAAGTTACTTTAAATTTTTTTACAGTTAAAACTATAATTACAGCAGATGTTTCTGAATAAAAGAATCTAAACATTGCATCTCTCCTTACTTATATTATAATATACACTCACACCCACCTTCACTCCTTTAACAATACTCCAACACCTAAGTATTATCTAGGTCTTAAAAACTTACAACTTACTTGTTTAGGTACATTACAGGGTACATACAGGGTAGGTGTTTTGTCTCTTCAACTTTATACAGAACTAGCGGCCCGTCCCGGCTTCGCACAGATGGTTAAGTTTTAGTAAGGATCCCTAATCTTTTCTAGCAATAAATATAGCCTATGTCACTCAGGGTGAATGCAGCTTTCCAATAGTGAAAGAATTTTTGAAATCGGCACAGTAGTTTTTGAGTTTATTCATTACAAACATACACACAAAAATACAAATATTTCCTCTTTATAATATTAGTATAGATTACAGACATGAGGCAACTTATAAGTACTCAATTACATCTTACAATGAAATAAAATGAATGATACTATTTAATTACATTTGCATTCTGAATTAACATCCTTCATACATCTATTCCTATGGCGGCAAAACCTTTAATATTATTATCCGTAAACATACCTAATGTTAATGCATTAGGTATGTCAGGTACTCTCAGCCGCAGCAGTACTCTCAGTGCATTATTATATTGAACTCGTATGCCCTCTGAGTGTAGTTGACCCACAGGCTGCACGTTTAGAAGGACTGACAGTAAGCTTTTAAAAGCTGGCTTCGTACATTGTGCAAACCTGCGGGCCAACATGTTACAACGGACAGCCAGTGTCCTACGCTCTCTTTCAATGTTAACCCAGTGGCCCAAATACTCAAAATTTGTCTACTCTTCGCAAGGGATAATGATTTCATATCACTTTGATCCATTTTATTTAATTATTTAATAATAAAATACATAAATGTGGAAAAACCAAGGAGAACACTTTTCAACGTCATGACAATGTCAATAAAACAAAATAGGTAAGTAATGTAGGAAAACCAAACAGTATTTTATTGCAAAATGTGCAATATGGAATCTATTTGCAGCAAAAACTAGCTAGGTTTTTTTTATAATATTATTATAAATATTTTGATTTCGACTGTCCGAAATCTGAAGGCCTATTCTCGTAATTTAAAACGTTCAAAATCTAGTCGCGGTCTCATCTCGGCGACAACAAATGTCAAAAACTTGTCAAAATGTAGGGAAATTAGACGTATTTTTGACAGATTGAGACTGAGATCAGACTGCGAACGTTCTTAAAATTACGAGAATTGCCCCTCTGATATATTGAGAATATGGTATTTAGAGAATCTGGTATTTTGAGATGAGAGGCACAGTACGACATGTGGAATAAATTAATAGTGACATATCCGTGTATCCCACATGTCGTACTGTGCCTGCCTGCGTTAAAAACCATTCGTTCGCTCTTTGCGCTATTTGAGACACTTTATTCACCGCATACCGAAACCCGTCGGATGCGAGAAGCACAGAACCGGTCGAAGTTGAGGTGCTTGGGGGAGGCCTATGTCCAGCAGTGGACGTCTTTCAGCTGAAATGATGATGATGATGATTCACGACATAATATTCGCATATAGCGATCAGTCGCCTCAGAGCACCGATCGACGGGCTCAACAACGCCATATCTTAAGCATAACTAATATTGCTAATGCACACCCCGTCAATATCACATCCAACCTTGGTGCTGCTGAGCTCAAGCACCAGGTTGTTCATGGTTGAAGAGCCGGGATGAGCTGAGCCCTCCCTGCCTCACCTCGCACTCCAACCGATACACGTCTGAGTGCGACCACAGCCACGACATTGCTTTAACTAATAGTAGTCAAAGATATTTAACTACTGGTATAGACCAGTAGTTAAATATTGATACTATTTCATGAGGTAACGTAGTCCCTCGTAGCTTTTCCAGTGTCAAGTCGTATATGCATTTTAGTTAAACACTGGTCAACTATGTAACTTGAAAAAAAAAACAATTTCATACCAACTTTTGAACTTGCACGTAGTATTAAATAATGCTTGATAAGCAGCACCCTAATTACATTCCACACAATCAATCTCAATCTGAATTATTTTTAACGCCCGACGCAAAAACGACGTGGAGTTTAAATAAGTTGACGTGTCTGTGTGTGTGTGGGGGGGGGGGGGTGTATGTCTGTCTGTGGCATCGTAGCTACCGAACGGATGAACCGATTTTAATTTTGTTTTTTTTTTGTTTGAAAGCTGAATTTGTCGGGAGTGTTCTTAGCTATGTTTGATGAAAATCGATCCAAGATGGCCGCCGCCACAAAATGGCGGATGACATATTTTTTCACAACCCCCTCAACATGGGTATCAAATGAAAGGGCTTGACTAGTAGAATACTATACACTATGATACATTTCAAATCCAAAGTGGCCGCCACCAAAAAATGGCGAATTACATTTTTTTTTCACAACTCCCTTCTATGTGGTTATCAAATGAAAGGGCTTGACTAGTAGAATACTATACACTATGACAAATTTCAAATCCAAGATGGCCACTACCACAAAATGGTGAATTACATCTGATTAAATACCAAATTACCTGAATCTTAAAACGCAAGAAAATAAAAGAAATGAAATAACAAGGAGTCCCTACAAAAAGCATGAAATAAAAAATTAAATTAAAATTTTAAAAAAACGTCCGACAACGTGAAACCCTATAAAAAGAAAAAAATAACCTTGAAATTATGACCCTACGTAAGTACGTATGAAATTTTTTGATAAAATATTGTCCTGTCGGGGGACCGCTACTATTTTAAACTTTAACAGAACGTTTGGCTAATAATTAGAGCGGTCCCCCGACGGAACAACATTTAATAAAAAAAATTCATACGTACTTACGTAGGGTCATAATTTCAAGGTTATTTTTTTCTTTTTATAGGGTTTTGAAGGAAACTGATAATCCATTGCTTCATTGTTCGAAAAATATGTTCGTTCAACAACGTAAGTAACGCAACGAATGTTGTTGAACTGTCGAAATGATTGCTATTGATAGCACAATTACCCCGCTGGTCTGCAAAACCTCAAGCCAACGAAGTAACAAGTTAGATTCTCGCGTACCTAATTACTTCTGCGATGGTTTTGTGCATACTACGCACATACAGGAGCTAAGCTAGGATTTAACTTACCGACGGAGATAAGCCAAACATTATCCTGTCTTCGTGACGTCATTTACATACTAATTTCGTTGGTAGGTACTCCTGAGTTGTAAAATAAGGCACAGGGGAGGGGCGCAGTAATTTGAATAATTTACCTACGTGTTCTATCTGCTAATTGCGACTTGATTTCGTATCACAGCCCTTCGGATTTGTTAAAAGGATTGTATTGTCATAAATTAATAATGCATAAGCTCTCCCTGTTCCAATGGTATTTATAATTAATTAAACACCGTTAAATTTTGATCGTTTTAATCCTTAAAAGGGGTCATTGTACTCATCTCTAGTTGTTCATAATGATGAGTACAATGACCCCTTTTACCTGAAACCCTTTTACCCCTTTTACCTTTGACCTGAAAAGGGGTCATTGTACTCATCATTATGAACAACTAGAGATGACGTATTTACGTAGTAAAAGTTGTTCATAATGATGAGGACAATGACCCCTTTTAAGGTTTAAAACGATCAAAATTTAACGGTGTAAGTATATTATGTGGAAGGTCTAACAAAAATGTATAATATACGAGTATTTCAGGGGTGATTCCTGGTGCACTAATTTCAAACATAATTCTTAACAAAAACATTCATACTTATTTTTTTTAAGGTACAGGTTTGACTACATATCATCGAGTAAATATTGTCAACTGCCAAATGTCATCATGGTCAATGCCATGGCATATGGGATTGGTGCTGCCTATTATAATTTTAAGGCCCCATACACACGATGCAAGTTTCTTGCATCCATACAATATTTTCCACTCAATAAAATTGCAGCAACAAATGACTTGCGCCGCCCAACCACTGTTTAGGCAGTACAACGTTTATTGTTGCTTCATGTTATGGTATGCCACTGATGTAAATCAAGCTTAAAGGACGAAAAATAGAGCTAAGCTGAGTCATACAAGTGCCTTTAAAAAATACACTCGCTCCAACTTACAAACTAGTGTTAATAATTCTAACCGCGACGGAGGAGGAGGCAGGAGGCTAGGAATATGGCAGAAAGTAATTTTGTCGGATATTTCTATCAGAACGTCATGTGTCACTGAGAACATGAAAGCTTTTCAACCGCGGTATAACTTTAAAAGCTGCAGTGACATTTAATGCGTTTCGTTGGAAAATAAATTGCTTTTGTATTGGGAAATGAAGCATTTGAAATGTCATCATGTGCCTGGCTTATTTCCAATTTTAAGTACATTTTTAACTCCTGAAATCCAGCCGATCGATTCTGTAAAAATCTCACCGTGAAAAGTTAGGTGAAGTGAGCTTAGAGTGAGCTGTCAATAGTGTCAATAAGCTGTCAGTGAGCTGTCATTTCAACTAATGCTAGGGAGCATTAGTTGAAATGACAGCTCACTCCACGCTCACTTCACCTAAGTTTTCACGGTGAGATGGTCAGGTACAGAATCGCACTGCTGTTCTATTATTACAACCCATTGTCTGCTGGGTAAAAGTTTGCTTATTGGTTTTCGATATTCGGTATTAAAATTAGTTTGATTGTCAGACTTTCAGCTTCTTTGGCGGGCTTTACACAGGCGACTACAGCCGCACGGTTTTCGCGGCCCGGCGAAAACCGACTGTCTAAATGGCAATTCGGCTAGACCACAGGTGACTAAAATTGGAAGTTCCAAAGTAGGTTTCGACTTTTGTGCGGTGACAGGTCGCACGCGGCGGGTGACTAAAATCGATCGTGGAAATGCTCAGTCGCAGGCGTTCGCCCGCCGCATGAAGGTCGACATTTTGATAGAAAATTAACTAGTCACCTGCGATTTTTATCAACCTGTATAAATGGTTAGCGACTACACAGTGAAAATTGACATAGTGTAAATCTCCCATAACTAACAACTGGAACCCATCAAGTATTTATCGTGCCATTTACGATGTTTGCTGTCATTTGTGGATCTTTGACAGTCGTTACGCGTCAAAAGCCCGAAAGCCTGACAACCAGACTTACCAAGGGGTATAGTATTACCCAGTCACTGGGTTGTGGGGGTCAGATAGGCTGCAGTCGTTCCATGTAACATACTGTTATTCAGCTGCATCCGGTTAGACTGGAAGCCGACCCCAACATAGTTGGGAAAAGGCTAGGCAGACGATGAGCTAGAATGTTTACGATGAGTTTAAATACGTAACCGTAATAGGATTTCACCTGTTTCAGATAACCGAGTGAGTCGGTTCAGTGAATCGAATGCCAAATCTCATTTGAGCTTTTTATGATTGGTTGGCCTAAATAACGACCGCCAATCATATCACTATGACTTGGACAACAGGTTAAATTGAATATCGGTATTGGAAACCACAGGCTAACTTCGCAGTCCGATCGAATTGTGTTATTTATTTCGTTATGAAGTCAATCTGATACCTAGTATACGCTTTTATAACATCAACAACAACTAAATGAACAAATAAGACTAATTATGGGGAAATGGTCATGTTTCCCAGTTTCCCTCGGCGGGCGTACATAATTACTAAAGGATTTAAACACTTTTTACATAGCAGTGCTCTAGATTGCAATGGTATTTCATTTATTTTTAAATATTTGGGCAAATAAACGGGTACACATTACAATATTGCATAAAATGTGAGCACCACCCACCACATATTATAAAGAAAAGTTATAAAACTTATGCTATGTGCGTTTACAGTTTGATAGGTACAATAAAATGACATTTAATCCCTATTTTCAAAAAATATTGTGCGCTTTTATGATTTCTAACGCGACTATAATATCATGGACGTTACGGTATCACAATAACACAGGGTAGAAAAATGTACAGAAATATATGAAGACGCTTTTCCGTCCCATGAATTCTATGGACGTGGACGTCCACGATAATATCGTCACTTTAGAAATTATAAAAGCGCACAATAGTTTATGAAACTAGGGAATGAATGGAATACCTTTACAATCCAGAGCACTGCCATGCAACTAATTGCATGCCCGTCGAGGGAAACTCAGAAACAAACATGGCCATTTTCTCATAACTAGTCCTATTTGTTCATTTAGTTTCGAATTGCCCTAACAATAAAACAAACTAACAATATTTCATATTGTGTTCAGAATTGAAAACAAGAAGTGTAGAATTTTAAAGAATGCTTGTTCAATTTCTGTATTCCTTTATGCTTTTTTGGTTGTGAGTAATTTTATAACACCGGTCAGAGCGGATCATTGCTTCTTTTGCTTTAGCTACGAGTTGTCGTCCGTTGGCTGAATTTTCTTTGCATAAAATATAATGCTAATAAGCACAGACACAATGCCGTTCTCTTTTGTGTTAGCAAGTTCGCCATGCTGAAGAGCATTTCCTTCGACGCTTTTTCCGTACCGCGCATTGACAATAAGAAAATTAAGAAGTGCGTTATGAAGATTCTAGATTGTAATCCGGTTTTTAAGTGTTTAATAATAGGACAATAATATTATTGTTTCTTGTTCAACAATTTTTTTCTTACCTAAACAGGGTGGCAGGGACATTGACGTACAACCTGTTACCATGGATTCAGTACATGATTCTGGAATAGAAAAATAACCTTACCAATATCTACACGCTCAAAATGGATAGCAGAACCAATTTTTTTATTAATAACCAACGAAAAACTTTCCCTGCCACCCTGTGTAATCAAAAATCAAATCAATAATCTAAGTCCTATAATTCCTTTTTTATTTAAACAAATATCTAAGTAGGTAATTATTTTTATTATTAAATTATTTGCTAACACACTATAAAAAACTTGACTTGCTACCGTTGCCCTCTCTATATATTTATGAGACATGAATATTCGTAGCTAGGAATAAAAATCCTTTCAAGACAGCAAATGATGTATGCCCTCGCAACAGACGAGATCCCTATAAATTGGTTCTTCATGATTTGCCAAGAATAACCAAGTACAATAGAAACTGCCTAGCAATGTGTGTGCGTATTTATAACCACATGCCAAGCCACTTTAAGTCTCTAGGTATAAGGTTGTTAAAGCTTAAATTGTATAAGTGGTTAAGTGAACATAGTTATTATAATTTGAAAGAGTTTATGGATAGTAAATGTTGATAAGTTTCTATATTATTACAGATTATTTGCCAAAATTTTTGCATGCTATAACATAGCAAAACATGTTTGTACTTTTTATTTTATTTAACACCATTTTTATACCATGTTTTATGCAAATAAATTTTATTATTATTATATTATTATAAAACCAAATTACATCCGACGTCTTCGCAAATCAGAAAAAATTAGCATCAGGCACTAGTTGCCTGGTCTTTATACTGAATATATTTGGCGCAGCCGTGAGGCACACAGCACGGTTTCAAAGATTTTTACTTTTTTTGCTTGAATAATGAACTCTAATTACGTGGGCTGGCCATGTTTGTCGAAGGACCGATGGCCGGTGGAGCAGACGAGTCCGGGAGTGGAGACCGCGTATCGGCAAGCGTAGTGTGGGACGTCCCCCAGATAGATGGACGGACAACCTAAAAAAGGTGGCTGGGACAGACTGGATGCGGAAGGCGGAAGACAAGGTGTTGTGGCGCAGCCTGGAAGAGGCTTATGTCCAGCAGTGGACTGCGATAGGCTGAGTTGATTGATTGATTGACTCTAATTGCGTAACACACTTTAAATCACAATCTAGTTATATAATAATAGTATATAATTATAGTATGTTACGCAAAAACCTCACTGGGTCAAATAAATGATCTTTTTCTGTCAACTACGAGTACCAGTGTTCATTAAATATTTATGAGATATTATTGTAGTTTTTGTATTTCAGTCACGTTTTAACATGATCTAATATATGTGTTGGAAAACGAGATGAAAGATGTTTCTCGTGACACTTATGTGTGGAAATTAAATATTACACAGTAAGAGAATTGAAACTGCATTTTTCGACAAAGGAGGTACTCGTATTTTTTGTAGGAACAAAATAGTAATATAATCAGTCTATGATATTCCCACAGCTGGGAGACGGGCCTCCTCTCGGTGAGAGGGAGTGGGCCAAATCTACCACGCGGGCCCAGTGTCGGTCGGTAGAAGACACATGTCTTCTTGGTTCTAGGTTCCGGTTTTCTCAAGATGTTTTCCTTCACCGTTTTGAGAGTAGTAGTGATGAAATAATTTACACAAAGTGAAGCGCCTGTCTGGGTTCGAACCTATGACCTACAAACTCATAAGTCGCGGCCTTTGCCACTGGGCGACCACTGCTACTTCAAGGTCCTTTAAGGTTCTTTTAAGGCTTCTAAGGGTTCTTTTAAGGTCTAGACCTTGTGCCTAGGCACAAAATAATGCATTGCATAAAGTCTCCACCAAAAACCACAAGAAACTAACCTGCTTTTATAGCAGGTTAGTTTCTTGTGGTTTTTGGTGGAAGGTGGCCTGTTGCTAGGCACGGTATTCAATAATTTATTTCTGTAGATATAGAATTTCTTAAAATCTTCTAATAGATGTTCTTGTTACAGATTGTCTGCGGCATCGGTGGATTAGTGCTGGGAGCAGTCGGCTGGCTGGAAGAGAGACAGAAGCCAGCGCTAGGCCTAGGAGTACCTGCTGGTGCTATCACAGTCTTGGCTGCAGGTAAATATTTTTTTAAGCCCTTAGTTACACCGTAATAAAAGATATTTATAGGCTGTAAAAAGCGGCCAAGTGCGAGTCGGAAAAAATGCCGAAAAATATGTACACGATTTTTGTATAGTGACCCCCTTAAATTTTTTACTTTATTTTATTTGCTGGTGTAGCGGTATCTACAACGCCACATGCGAAAAACGCGTCATACTGACGTCACGCAATTCCTGCATCTCGCAAGCAGAGTTTATCGCGCAATTAGCATATATACAAACTTCTCAACATCAATCGTTGGGCAATTGTCCGCCAGACACAACACCCGTCTGGTCGGAGGATTTTCCCTTTTCTATGGAGGTTGAGTGAACTTTACACACTGTTCCTCATACCTCTAACTGGTATAGCGGCAATACACACACTCTGTGAAAATTTCATCTGTCTTCCTATTATGGTTCATGAGATACAGCCCGCTGATAGACAGACGGACAGACAGATGAATACACGGATGGGAGGAAGGACGAACGGACGGAAAACAAGAGGCTTAGTAATAGGGTCCCGTTGGAACCCATTTGGTACGGAACCCTAAAAACGGTAGTAGGTATTAGTAGTCACAAATCAAATCAAAAGTCATTTATTTAAATTAGGCTGAGAACCAGCACTTTACGAACGTCAAAATTACAAAAGATAGTCCCCCAAAAACGCCCGCCCTTCACCACTTCCTAGTGCTTTCGCTGGGATGAAGAAGTGGCGCAACAAACTCCCCAGCAGGCAGCACCTGTATCAACACTGGCTTGGTAAATAACTCTTGTTACTTTATATTAGGTAGAACAATCTACGCATAATATACCTAGGTATCTTCTTGAACTTTTACCATCGTAATTTAATTCAAATGTTGATAGATAGATAGACAAACCATTTATTTAGTGCACACAAAAGCACCACCACGCACGCGCACCTACCCATCTCAATCATTCTACTAATAAAAACTATTACTCAAAGAGTCAATAAAACTGTCTAGTAGAATATCCTGGTTAAATAACGCTGTGAAAAGTGTAAATCTCAATCAATCACTAATTGTTTCTTGTCCAGGCTTGTTTTATTTAATTTCTAGCTTCGGACCGCGACTTTGTCGGCATACAATTTCTTATTCTTTCTGGCCTTGACATCAAGCAATAGACAAAAGTTTTTATGCTTGAGTAAGAGTCTTTTGACTATGTGTATCTTGTCTTTTTTATTATTATTTATTTGTAATTGTGCGTTTGGTTTGTGCAGAATAAAATATTTATCTTTTCTTTCTTTTCTTTCATTTCTTTCTTTTCTTTCTTTTCTTTCTTTTCTTTCTTTTCTTTCTTTTCTACCTTTTCTTTCTTTTCTTTCTTTTCTTTCTTTTCTTTCTTTTCTTTCTTTTTCTTTCTTTTCTTTATTTTCTTTCTTTTCTTTCTTTTCTTCCCCCGACCCGCCCCATCGCATCGTATCGCCTGCCCGGGCTATTACTTTTATAACGCTTAGCTTTAGTTCTTTCTGACTTTTTTTCTTTTTGCTGGGCTCCTAGAGCCTTAGCATCTAGCGTTTCTCATGAATTGGGCTATCAAATACAATTTTTTTTTTCCGACTGGCAGTTTACTTATTTATTTGTAAAGTAAAACAAACAGTCCTACATTAAAAATAAATGGAAATAACTTAACACTACACTTACTTAGTTCTAGAAATTCAAATAAACAAACAAAATTTTTAAATTTAAAGCTGTGTTAACCTGTAATTGAGTGTGCGTTACAGGATAATGTTTATTATACAAGTTCTATAATGGTATAAGATAATTGTAATGTATCTCGTTGGTAATCCTTAAATAAATAATAAATTATTAGTATAGAAAACAAACTCTTCGACTTTATTCATCATACTATTTAATAACTTTATTCATCATTATTAGTGTACCTATGTTAAACTAATTTAAATTACTAAAAGGCTTATGACGACTTTCTCTCGCCAAGATGACAACGCTACGATCCTGTTTATTAAAGCAGTTCTTCAAAAAGACGCAACAATTGCAAGCTAACACTAAAATATTTGTATATTATCTATATACAAATATATAATAAAAAATTAAAGAAAAACGCAGCAAAAATCATCACAGCAAAGGCATCAAAAAATTCGTCAGCATCGCTGTGAATGAGATAAGTGCCCCAAAGGCTGGCAACATTACCACGTTGGATGGCAATGCTGATTATTTGGGCTAAAAATAGGCCAGTCCTCTGGTCACGTGAAAAGTCAAAAGGAAAAAGTAAACTTGTTCTTTTTGACTTTTCACGTGAAAATCTTTATTGATTCAACTGTTTTTCAAATCAGTTGAATCAAAAAAGATTTTAACAATACCATTTCACGGCATTTGTGTTAAAGTTCACAGCAGTACCAACATTAAGTACGCGACACATCATTACTCCGACAAAATGGCGGAGATAACATTAAATAAAGAACGTAATGTGGCGTAAAATAAACCAGCAGTTTTGTTAACATAAAACCGCACGTATTTTACGCGAGAACTTTCAAGAACATTATGTAAATGACATGAGGAGTTTATTTTTATGCGCTATTTTATCTTGAAGCTTTAAACAATGTTAATGCCCAGATATTTCTTTTATTTAAACTATATTTTTCTACTTCTGGGCAAAGGTCTCCCCCATAGTTTTCCAATTTTCTTTACAGAAGAAAAAGAACGAAAGAAAAATAAGTTTTTTTGTCACGAGATAAATAGGTTTTATTTAAGATAATATATTATTATATAATATATTATGACTCCCAGGTATTGTCCATATTCTCATAATAACGGGAATAAAAATATGTAGTTTATAAAAAACTAAAAAACACTAAAAGCCTGGAGCGCTTTGTTAATTAATTATTACTGCGCTCCACGCTTTTAGAATTCAATTTAAGTCAATTTAATTATTTTATAATATTTTGTGCGTTTTAAATTAATAAGTATTAAGTAACGAAGTTATGACGATTAGGGGCTACTAGCAAACTCGAGGTGCTTACAAGTTTACTACTTCTAGTTCTACTTAGAGTTCCACTATTCACCTCCTGGCTGACTACATCATCAGACCCTCAACACCAAGTGCAGTATGTTGGACACATCAAATCGGATCATATGCCCCAAACTCGAGGGGTTTACTAGTAGCCCCTCAAGAGTTTAACTATTCACCACCTGACTCCGTCATAAAACCCTCGACACCAAGTGCAATATATTGGACTCGTCAAAACGGATCATATGACCCCAAACTCGAAGGGTTTACTACTAGCCACTGAAGAGTTCCACTATCCACGTCCTGGCTCCATCATCAGATTAGCTCCAAGATACCAAATTATAGTTTTGTCCTCCAAACTACATATACATACAAAGTTTCATTTTGATAATACAATTAGAAGTAGGCTAAAATTGACTTCTTAGATTTTGTTACATTGTTAGTTACAAGTGAAGCCAATAAAAGTGCATTAAAAACCAGTGACTGGCTCGTTAAGGGTATTTTACACACGTCAACTCGCACGTGCATGCAATGAGCTGCGGACCAAAATAACCACTACGTGGAGCCCTGACACAGCTAGAAAGCGTCACGGCAGACCCCGTAGAAGATGGCGGGACGAGCTGGAGAAAACAAATGACCAGGTGGTCCACTTTAACCCTGGATCGAATGAGCTGGAAGTCATGGGAGGCCTCTTCCCAGCAGTGGTATGATGCAGGAACAGTAGCAGTATACTCGCACATGCTCCGAGCCTAAAACCAATAATACCATGAAAATATTGAATCTCATAAAGTTAAAACACATCAAAAAGGCGTTTAGTTTGAATAACGACATTAATTTATATTCAAAGTGTGGCAGATGTTATTTATTATTGGCAATTAGCGAATCTCGGGCTGAAGCATTGAAGCTGGGTTGTTTGTTGGCAATTATCAGCATCACTTTCATTTTTAATACCTATCGAAGTTAAAATTTATAGCCAGCCATCATTTCGCATCGTTATTAAAA
This sequence comes from Apamea epomidion, assembly GCA_947507525.1. Taxonomy (NCBI): domain Eukaryota; kingdom Metazoa; phylum Arthropoda; class Insecta; order Lepidoptera; family Noctuidae; genus Apamea; species Apamea epomidion. The sequence continues at coordinate 4,600,172 of OX382238.1, read as the reverse complement.
GTTAAGCTCAGTAAAATGCTGGTCAATGATATTTTATATTTTACTTTTACCTTTATGGACTCGCAGTCGCAAAAGTCATACAATCGTAAATTCATGTGTGTTTTGATATTTCCCATTTAAGGAGAAAGCGTCGAAAGCACGCAATTCAATTTCTTACGTTTTTTACAATTTGCAGGTCAGTATCAGGTTGTATGTTGATCTAAATATAATTTGCAGCCGTAACAAATATTTATTTATAGAATTATAATCATCAAATTCATCTCTCTAAGCATATTACCCTAATTAATAAATATTTCATGAATAAATGACATTCTAACTTAAGAAGTTGTATTGCTGATTCTAATCATTGTAATTCTGTAAAGCCATATTTGTTACGATCGCCAATCATATTTCAATCAAGATATATTCCCATTTATACATGGAGCTACGGAGACCAACCCGTATTAAATATTAACTTACTTTTTTAAATATTTTTTATTAAATTCCGGATTTTCATCAAATCACGTTGCAAATCTATACTAATAATATTTCATAAAAACTTACCCATACTTACCCATGATTGATGTCGGGACGTTGTATATATGCTAATAGCATGGTAAACCCTACTTGTGCGATGCAGGATTTTGCGTGACGGCAGTGTGATGTAGATTCTGACTGTCAAAATGGATACAAAATTTTTGTAAATCTTGTGATTTTAGTCCACCTGGAGCTAAGAAATGTGTACCAATAGCTAATAGTAATAAATTTATTACTATTAGCTAATGATACAATTGTGCAGATAAGCTGAAAATACGCTAAAGCCTTTGCACTAAAATAGAACGACTGCGTATAGTAAATGGTAAAGTTTGGTATAGTAAACATACATACAGGATGCCAGGGACATCGACGCGAAACTTATTACGATGGAATCAGTACCATGATTCTGAACGCACCTGCGTCGAAATTTTTTGTAGGTTATTTAAAAAAATATAAGCTGTTTCATAATTTGTATCACCTTGTAGGTATTGCACTTTTCTATGGAACAGGATTTTTTTTTTTTTTTTTTATAACCGTTGAAACATTTTTATGCCAAGGTGTCAGTAATCATGTGCTGAATTCATGGTAACAGTTTGTGCGTCGATATCCCTGCTACCCTGTATATTCAAAGATACTGAATTGCTTGCTAAAGTTTGTTTGTTTTATCGCAGTAATAGAGTATCGTGATAGATCGAGGAATTCTCGGGAAACATTCTACGATAGTGAAGTTAAAGAAAATTTGTTAGAGGCTGTATTCTAGAAAATAAAAGAAAAATACTTATACAATAGAACGTGTGAGTGCAGACTGAATTCCTATACACAGAGCGAGCCGTGCAAAAAAAAAATAGGTCACAGAATTATTACTATATTTGTTGATATATTGGCGTGGCTAGCTGACATAGGCAAATAATTTAATTGAATGTTCTGTGTCTTGTAATGTTAATTACTTAACATACCTATTATTGTATACAATCAAGTATTTTCTAAATGAACAGAAAGCTGTGCTGCTGGGGAGTTTTTTGCACCACTTCTTCTTAGCGATAGCACTAGGAAGTGGTGAAGGGCGGGCGTTTTTGGGGGACTGTCTTTTGTAATTTTGACGTTCGAAAGGTGCTGATTCTCAACCTAATTTGAACAGATGAATTTTGATTTTGAATTTTTCGAGAAAACGAAATATTTTTATTTCTTTGTTTATTTAATAAATATAAACATCTTTGCTCTTATAAAAATATTTCCTGTTGCCATTAGTCGTTAATTAATTTTATTTATCCGATTAATTATACAGCGTGTTAGGCAGAGGGTTCGTAGGTAGACCCATTTAGGAAATACATATTTAGTTTGAAGACCCTCAAGGTTCAAAATTTTTTTATATAATTTTTTTTGTAGTTTTTTTCAAGAATTTCGAAAATTTTTGCTTATAGCACCTGTAACATTTCTTTTACATATTATGTCTGAAGTTTTTTTTGTATATTTTATGTTGGTCGTCGGTCCTGTTGGTTTTGGTCGCAAGCGATGCTGCTCAGCATGAGGTACTGGGATTGATTCTCGGGTTGGGCAAAGTGTGATTGGGTGTTTCTATTTGGAATTTCACAGTAGCAACCCGGAGTCTGGATACGTGCCTGGTTATGGCAATAGGCTCGCCTTCTATTACGTGGGACTTAAACATAACTGGGGAAATGTGGGTGTACTATAATAATAGGTACACCTCTACCCAACCCTTCGAGGAATACGGGCATGATGAACAATTCAACTGATAATATATATTGTTTACAAAAAGTCGTGGAAAGGTGACACATGGTCTTTATTTATTTATTATTATTAAGGCACATCAACAACACAAACACAACATTCACAAATAACAGAGAACAGAGACATGGACTAGTGTTTACGTCAATTACAGACGTGCACAGCATTCACAACAAAAGAGAAGAAAAAACACAGAACTACGCTACAAACGAACGCTACAAAAAAAAAAAAAAACAATAAAAGTAAACAAAAACAACAAAAGAACAAAAACTCTAGCTAAAATCTCGGTAGTAGAGGGAATAACCCTCATCGCCTTAAACATTGACTAATATATTATTTTGTTTTGTTTTGTTGTCTGCAGTACTAAAGCTGTGTTTGATGGCACGGTTAGCGCAGTGGTTAAGCGATTGACTGCTGCGCTGTGTGTCGCTGCGTGAACAAATATTTGTATGACCTACAAGTAGTTGTTCCGGGTCTAGCTGTTTGTGTATGTGAGTTTAAATGTTTGTAAACGCACCCACGATACAGGAGTAATTCCTAGTGTGGGGCAACGTTTTTTTAAGAAAAAAAAAAAAAAAGCTTGGAAGAAATCAAGAAAGAAAGAAAATTTAGTTCTTCCCGTCCCCTCGCTACCTAGCTCGCCCTTAAAGATGTTCTGGCGAAATGTGGATGTGCTGTGCTATAGGTACACCTTTGCCGAACCCTTCGGGGATACAAAGAGTGATGTGATGTGTTAATGTTATATTTCTACCCGTATTGGAAAAATATTGGTCCTTCAAAAATTTATAAATCGATGCCTCTGTGAATTTAATTGTTGATTTCTTGATTTCTGGTTCAGCGAGATGAGAATTGAGTAGGTTTTCAAGAAGGAGTATTGGTTTCCTTAGTTCTTTGTTCTCGTTTGCCGCTCTTTTGGTAAGGTCTGTATTGTACAACTTGAGATCTTCTATTACTAGGGACCTTTCCTCTGTTTACTTAATAATTACCTTGGTCTACACACTTTCTTGGTACCACAATACTTTTATACCAATGAGTACTTGGGACGGTCCTGTAAAAGTAGTTGATGTATTTCCCGAGCGCGAGAGAGCGATGGCAATTTGAACCTTATGTTAACGACATAAATGTCTGATGACGCGTGCTGGTGATTTGCAACGACTGTTCCGAAATACCAGGGTCACCATCACCAAATCACTTAGATACACCGTATGAAAAGTCTATGAAGCTAAGTACCACCCGCACACAAGGTTAGTGTTAAGCTCATGAACTTGGAATAGTAAAGGTTTTCTATGTGCAAATTCAGTTATTTTTTCACCATCAACAGTGATCAGTACCATCAAGAGTATGCCAAAGCTTGCCAACACATTCTTCTTCTTCTTTCATATCGATGGTTCGTCTGGTCATATTACGTAGTCGTGGACAGGTCCACTCAATCAGTGTGATTCTTTCCTCAAAAGACTTATCTACATGATCCTCACATGATCTGACCAAGATTATGTCTGGACTTTAAAAGGGCCTGTGACCTCTGAGTTAATTTCAGTGTTTCTTCTCAGGTTAGGGAACACCGAGCTCATCTAGTTTTAAAATATTGTTATTTCTTTTGACGAGTAAAAGTGGTTTTTTTTTAAACCATATTCATCTGCCTAGCCTATTCCCAACTGTGTTGGGGTCAGCTTCCAGTCTAAACGGATGCAGCTGAATACCAGTATTTTACATGGAGTGACTGTCTATCTGTTTTTACAACCATTTGCATAAAAAATATCGTTTATCCTTACATGGGTCCAATGGTCATTGACATTACTAACATCACCCCCCATTTCCAGCCACATCAATATACTACAGCCGAGGGTTCGGCGGCTGGGTATCTGCCAGATCCAGAGCGACCAGGAACTGGGGTGCTCCGTGGCGAGCCCTCGGACCTTCTCCCTGTGCTGCTGTGCCTCTCACCATGCTGTGGATGGCTGCCATAGGAGCCCATGTGTCTATGCTGGTATTTTGTGTCAGGTCGCTGATGAATATTGGGTAAGTAAGGGTTTTATTAATATTTTAAAAAGCTTTTCTATTTTTTTTTTTAATGTATTGTATACGTTTTGTATTAGCATCTTCCTGTCTAATAAGTGTAATCCTTTGTCTACCTTTAATCAGCCTATTTCAGAGTTATCCATTCTCCCTTCGCTTTATTTCGATCCGAATGGTTGGTTGTGCAACAAAAATCTTAGGATAATAATATTGTCACGCTGCTTTCCTACGACAAAATAAATAGTTGCTAGAATCGTATTAGATGTACATGAACGTAGAAAAAACACTGCAAAGTGAAAAGTAACTGTGATATCGGAAGTCAGTACTTTCGGTTTCTGCTACCGACTTCCGAAATTTAAGTTATTTTTCACTTAAGTATTAGTGTTTTTTTGGAAGTTGGTGGTTGTATTTATGTTTTTTTTTTTTTAAAGAGAATCTTCAAAATCATTCTCACAATGTCCAAAGATATCGCGCAATAAAAAAAATATACAGTAGAATTGAGAACCTCCTCCTTTTTGAGGTCGGTTAAAAATGAACCAAACCGAAGTTGAAAGTTGACACATAGTTGAAATCTACAAAGTTTTGAAAAGCACTTTATTTTTTGAATAAGTATTTAACATTCGACTTTTTATGACAAGAAAGCGCCTCGAGGGAACGTTCTCGATACACAATCTCCAGCACTGCTCAGAAGCTCATCACTTTCTGTTTGACGTGCCTTTGACAAGTCTCAAAAACAAACGCGGTGGTAAATCATCTATCTCCTGCAAGAATAACGCTGGGAGATAAGATCACTAAAACTGGCTCTGAAATAGCAAACCTATTTGCTAATCACTTTTCCTCCATGTACAAGGCAACTATTACTACGCAGTCCACACCTTCACCTTCTAATTATGTTCAATCACCTGACCATCAATCACAATGTGGGACTTCGAACTTCATTTCGAGCATAAAGTTTGATGACTCTGACGTTTCTAAAGCAATTAGGAAGATTGATCCAGCAAAAGGTGTGGCACCAGACTTCATTCCGCCAGTATTCGTTAAAAGGTGTGGTTCTACTCTTGCGCGTCCATTAATGCTGATATTTAACCGTTCCTTAATGGAAGGCAAATTCCCTGAAGAATGGAAGAGAGTTCGTATTGTTCCCATATTCAAAAAGGGTGATCCAGCCAGCGCAATTAATTACCATCCGATATCAATACTTTCATGTTTTTCAAAGCTCTTTCAATCTATGTTGTGTCTCATTATCTCCCAAATGGTGGACTCAAACATTTCAGACTATCAGCACGGTTCCAGACGTGGGCGTTCAACAAAAAGAAATTTGGTGGCCTTTATTTCTGAAATTACATATGAGGTTGATAAGGGATTGCAAATAGCTGCAATATACACCGACTTCAGCAGCGCCTTTGATAAAGTACATCATAACTTACTAGTAGAAAAACTGAGACAGTTTGGTATCGGTGGCGTACTGCTAAATGGTTCAAATCATATCTATCAAAAACACCACAATCTGTAGTGGTAGGTGGCTCCGGATCAGAGGTATATTATGTGGACTCAGGTGTTCCGCAGAGATCTCATTTGGGGCCGCTTCTCTTCCTTATTCATCAATGACATAACTGCTCGCATACGACATTGTACATTTTCCCTATTTGCTGACGATCTTAAAATACATATATCAAGTGGTAAACTCTATTACTGTCGCAGTCCTAATTCTGAATGATTTAAACAATATTTTACATAGGTGTAACCTGAATAGTATGAATTTAAACGCAGAAAAATTTAATCACATAAGATTCAACCATTTCAGCTTGCTGTCTCTTGTTGTTTCAGTGTTACACCACCAATATCAAACTTTGTTTGATATTGGTGGTGTAACACTGAAACAAGTGAATGAAATTCGAGATGTGGGTGTGATCGTAGACAGCAAGCTGAAATTTACTGCGCACAATAAAGGCCACCCAAATGCTAGGATTTTTTAAGCGCAATTTTAAGGTGTTACTCTACAATGCCTTAGTGCGCAGTCATCTCGAGTATGCAAGCAGTGTGCCCCTTATTATGCAATGCACTCGCAGCGGGTGGAAAGCATACAGCGAGCTTTCACAAGACATCTTGCTTTCGCAACAAGAGGTTTCTCCCATATAAAGCCATACATAGAGCGTTTAAAAAAATTTAGAATGTTATCCCTTCGCGATCGCAGACGGCTGCTAGATTTATGCTTCCTCCATAAATTAATTAATGGAAAAATACAATGCAGTTGCCTTTTGCAAAGTGTTGTTGTAAAAACTAATCTCGGTTTACAATCCCCAGTTATACGAATTAGAATTAATTGAATGAATTGAATTAAATACAATAATACTGTATTAAACACATCTGACCTTGATATATTCAGCGACAAGCTACCGGTATAAACTGTATTTCAAACTCTGTATGTTTTTGGATAAATAAAGATTTTTATTATTATTATTATTATTTATTATTATTCAGAAAGAAAATCGCGCTATCCTTGCCAAGTTGCTTTTAATTTCAATTTTTATATTATTATTACTTTTTCATATCAATTATTGTTTTTATTCTTAACTTTTTGTCCATATTTATTACCCATCTTACTTACTTTAGTCTGTTTTAGTTTAGCTTAATATACTTTTCAACGGCAGCACGATATATAATCAATGCTATGTACGCCGTAATTGTCATGTGCATTAGTCCTTTAGTTATTAAGATTATTCTAGCATAAGTTTAATGTACGTGATGTGGCTGTGCTTTTCTTACATAAATATTAAAAAGAAGTCTCTAAAACTGGCCGTTTTGCGTGGATGTGACGCATGATTTCTCCCAACTTGTTATTTTTTTGTGTTTGTGTTCTTTTAGTGTGTCATGTTCACCGCAAATAAACGTAATTTCTTTCTTTTTTTTTCTTCTTTCAAAAATTTTTTAAGACATCGCCCTTTTATCGTGAAATAGGGTAGTTGCCTGGGTAAAAAAGTAATAATTATATTTAGTCCGTCAGTTAGATTATCGAAAAATAATAGACACGTATTTTTTGTTTTGTCAATCAAACAAAAAATGACAAAGATAAAGCGCATCAAAATTTGGGAGTGATGAGAAATGTCGCAAGCAATTAGCTCTAATTAAGTTATCAGATGATTGAAAAATCAGCTCTTTTTAGGGCTGATTTTCAATCATCTGATAACTTTTATTTTTATTTTGCTTACCGCGTGAAACAGTCCCTGTGTTACGTCACAAGGACATAAACAAACTGTCAGTCTGTAATCTGTCAGACAGAACACTGGAACATTGTTTGTTTACTCCCTTGGGACATTATCTGGGATTCAAAAGACGCTTTATTATTCATTGAAAAAACCCATAAATAATTGAGAGTTTTGCTGTCATGTGAGCAAAGATGAAAAACATACTTTTTATTACGTATACTCGCTTCCTCCCGCGGCTTCGCCTGCGTTGTATGTCGATAAAAAGCCTATGTCTTCTTCGCCAGGGTTCCAAGTATCCCCATACCAAATTTTATCAAAATCGATCCAGCCGTTTCGGATATTAGCCCCAACAAACAGACAGACAGACAGACAAAAAAATTATAATTGTTTTTTTTTTAAGTACCGTATATTTTCATATGCATTTAGTAGAAGGCTGTTATTTTGGTATTAACAGACACCTTAATTTTAATTATATGTATTTGTAAAGATTTTATAGAAAACGAGCATATTATCTCGTGATTTCTTTATGAAAACATTAGAATAATAACCTCTAGAGTTACATTGACAACACGGTTGGCGCAGTGGCCGAGCGATCGACTGCTGCGCTGCGTGTCGCGGGTTCGATTCCCGCACGGAACAAATATTTGTATTGCCTACATGTAGTTGTTCCGGGTCTGGCTGTTTGTGTATGTGAGTTTAAATGTTTGTAAACGCACCCACGATACAGGAGTAATTCCTAGTGTGGGGCAACGTTTTTTTTTTAAATAAAAAGTAAGAAGGAAAAAGATTTACATGGTCCATATTTTAAACTAGCATCTGCCCGCGACTTCGTACGCGGATCCTGTTGCTTATGCCAGCGACAATCGAAGATCTGAAACGTCTGATGTCGAATTCTAAGAGCCCGGGGACGGGAAAACAGCGTGATGCGCGAGACGATTCAAGACGTTCCAGATCTTTCATTTTTGTAAATCAACAGGAAATGCCCATCAGACTAAACAACTTTTGTCTAAGACGTCATTCCTATATATGTTATAGTGTCGCTGGGCTTTGGAGCTCCACAACAGGTGTTCCAGATCTTCAAATTTATTCTCACAGCAGAAAATGCTCTTCACGTGGAATATTTTTTGCCCGTAATTCCGCAGTGGATCCCAAGGGTACACTGAATTAACAATAATATTGCAAATAACTTTAAAAAAATATCTTTATAAATTATAGCTTAGCTTATTTATTGTCATGGCGAAGCACACGCTCAGATGAAACTGCACGCGCTTGAATTGAAAGGAGTGATTATGGGGAATCAGTTGTATACGTGGTATAAACACTGTCTCACCGACACCACAACCCGTTAGAATTTCCGCCTCTATGATATTTCCACATTGCACAGTTTCGACGGAGTGAGATTCCGAAGAAGCATAATTGGGACACCGACCTTTAGCTTAATGGTGTGCGCTGGTAGTCCACTTGCACTGAGGGAATTGGGAAATTCTACGGGGTAATGTGTGGCGTCATCTTGGTCAACAACAGTGTTTATTGTAAGTTAAGTGTAGATCACTTCATTTCCCTCAATTTCCGCGAGAATGCATTCATTGATTGCTGAAGCTTGGTCGTTTCTGGGTGTTAAAATGGCTCGTTCTCACACCCAAGAATTATCTTGGTGCGGTATCCTATTGATGTCCCCGTACACCAGGCGAATCAAATCTTCTAAGGTGGACACCACTCTTCCAAATATCTCAGGTTGAACAACCTGGCCACCGTCTACTGGTAGCGTTCCCTCACTCAATTTTAAGAGAACATCAGAAAATTTTTGGGCGTGTACATTCCCGCCAAGCTGTGTTCTCATATTCATCGTTAAGCGCAACCTATGAATATGTGGCCATAAGAAAAAGCATTTCAACGAAGCATTCACCTCATCAGCCCTAGTTCCTCGCGTCACCATAGGCAGCGTTTGTCGGAAATCGACGCTAAACAGAACTGTAACGCCACCCATCATTTGCTGGTTCCTGCGGATGTCCTGCAAAGTCTTGTTTACCGCCTCTACTGCTTTTCTGTTCGCCATAGTGCATTCATCCCACACGATTAAAGAGCAATCTTTAAGCACGCGCCCTTTGTCACTGTTGCGTGACACTCCACAAACAGGTGTTTCATTACTCTCTAAGTCTATGGGAATCTTAAACATTGCGTGCGCTGTTTTGCCACCAGGAAGCAGTGTTGCGGCGATTTCTGACGATGCTACTGCAATGGCAATCTTGCCTTGCCTCCTGACCTCTGCGAGAATGCCAGCGGTGACAAATGTTTTCCCTGTTCCACCAGGAGCATCCAAGAAAAACATTTTACCTTGGCCGAGCCCAACGCTTCCAAGGATGGTGTCGAAAATTTGCTTTTGCTCTGAGGTAAACTTAGAGACATGGTCATTGACGACGGTACTCATAGCTCTTGAATCAATTACCTACAACAAATGTGCTTGGTAAGATATAACTTAGAACCAAAAGTTTGACTTGACTTCATGATAGTGTAGCTTGTTGTGCCACTAATCAATCTGTTTAGTAATATTGGTGTGAAACTCTCCATACAATTAGATAGGACATGTAAAGTTCTCAGATTTCATAACAGTATCGTTACTTATGCACATAAAAATGAAAAAACTAAAAAAATAATTTTACAATTTTTTAAAACAATATTATAGGATTTGAACTCGCACCATTTAGTGCGGTAAACGGTCGCCTGACCTTGCCGCTAAATTCCCCGTTGACATATTGTTGAAATAACTGTTCCCTTGCAATTTATAATATTACTGCCCCGCTCCTTTATAAAAATAGCGTGATTATTATGTTCCCAGAGTTAAATTATAATTAACTAAATAAATAACATGTCATTTTGTGCATTCAATTATTTTGTGCATTCAATTACGAACAAAAACCTTTAAAATCAATATTGCTTACCTCCCATAACATACGGCGTGATAATATGTAACCTAAAGCCTTCCTTGGTTTACAAAGAACATTTTTGCTGAATTTCAATTCAATCTATCCAGTAGTTTTGGCGTGAAGCCGTACCATACACACAGACAAACAGACAAACAGACAAAAATTCTAAAAATTCACTTTTTGTCATCAGTTACGTTTTTCTAACAAAGGCCACTTATTTTTTCTCGAAAATTCTCAATGTACAGTTTTTCTTTCGTTACTGTTTTATATATGTATAGATACAGACAAATCTGCTTTTATTGTAGTCAAGAAGTGTTCGGTAGTCGCAGTTGCAATCGAGAGTCGATTTTCATCTCGACGTTATCGCCATCATTGCAATGTCAGATTCTATGTGACCACGGATTTATATTAATCGTTGCTCGTAATTACTGTACGCGGTAAATTGTACAACAAAATAACTACAAACGAATACAACATGACATTAAATAGAATCTGACCCTTGTGAACAAGGGAATCGGCGCCATTGGCAAACAATAAAACAGCGGTAGTTCAGGCCCTAATTCACTATTACCACTCAATGATTCCTTACTTCGAAATCACGTCAATTCCTTAGCTAATCTCGCATTCATTTCGTGCGGTTTCGTTCATTGTGTCATAGAGAATACGGTCACAGATGTAACGGGATCGACTTATGTTTCGTAGGTCGTGGGTTCGATCCCAGGCAGGCGCATGTGTAATTTATTTCTTCATCACTGCTCTCAAAACAGTGAAGGAAAACAACACACACAGTAAGGAACCCGGCATGTCGTAGAAACAAAAAAGAAACGAAGACATGTGACATCCACCAACCCGCACTGGGCCCGCGTGGTAGATTACGGGCCAGTCCTTCTCACAGAGAGGAGGCCGGTTTCCCAGCAGTGGGAACGTTATAGGCTAATTATGCTGTCAAGCAATGTACAGACGCCAGCAAATCAAGCTACTACAATCTGTCAATTTTTTTTAATAGATTTTCAACTTTATAGTTAAAGCATTAAGGTTCAAGGTTTATTGGGTGTTTATAAAATAGGTTTTCGCAAACAACGGCTGAGTGAGTATTGTTTATAAAATTGTATTTTGAAGCTTCTAAAACTCGCCACAAACTTGACATTATTAACCTTCCAGAAATATACTGTAAGTGTTGTGGTCTTTCAACCCACTTGGTCCTTCTATTATGGCTATAAAATTACTTGGACGAAATCTTACGAGCCACATATCTTATAATAGCATTTTAAATATTTTATTTTCAGAAGCTCTACGTGATCTTCTTTTCTAAGGGCTGATTTTTCAATGGACAGATAATTTTTATTCGTTGAATAAAATTGACGTTTGACAGATTTTGTATGGAACAGCTGTTAAAAATTCATAATGATTAATCCTCGGATAAAATTATCTGGCGTTGAAAAAATCAGCCCTTATTAGAATTATGGTCCTTCCAGTTCTACTATATGTTTTTCCACCAAATTGGACTAACAAACATATCGATCTTCTGCTTTCTATAAACGAACTAAACACATGCTACATAATGTGATAATAGTATCTACATGCGCGATTGATCCAGAATAAAACCGGCGTAGTCTGATGGTCCTTTTGTCCAACTTTTTCGCGCCTCTAAGGAACCGTGAATAACACACATATTTCCTCACAATAGCGCCCGCCCGTTGCGCGCTCCATCCTTTTAATCCAGCTATCACACATATTCTGATGTTCTTTTATCTCTAACAATCTGAAAATTCTCACCGAGAGAGTTGCCAACAAAATTTATGCTAATCGCTTTGGAATGCTATTATAACCGCTAAACAGTCCACTTTATAAAACTAACAAAAGAATTTTGTATTAAAGATATACCTCTAATTTATGTTTGGACGTGGCAACAATATTTTAGTATTAAATACAAGAGTAAAATCTCGACCATGTAAATATTATAAGGAGAAAGGATTTGATTTTGTGTATGTTTGTTTGTTACGCTTTCACGCTAAAATGGCTGAACAGATATGGATTAAATTTTGCACATGGGTAGACTATGACTTAGAAATATCGAGACTGTTATGCGGGTGAAACCACGGGACGACCTTTTGGTTGAACATGAACAGAAACCTAAATTAAGCAAAAAAAATTTCGACAAATAATATTTAGGAATCATAAAGTCATTATCAAACTGTGGCACGTCTACTGCCTTTGTGCCGGTGACTTGAATGTAAACATCCACCATTTTGATAAAAATTCTACGAACCAAATAATTTCGGTCTCCTTTTGTTAGAATCAAAATTACGTTTTTTATATTTTCCCGTACATTAACGAGGACAAGATAAAAATTCTCACAACCATTATTAAACCGATTGCCGAGTCTGTATTTAAAGCGTTTGTTACATAGGTATTACAACATTGTAAAGTTAAGAATAAATGAAAATGTTACAATATTTTGATTTAAAAGAGTGTCCACAGAGTTTCTTACCCGTTCTTCTTCAAAGGAACCTACTACGCTTTGGAATGCGCACCTAGCTTCATCTTTCTGTCTGACCGACCCCTTTACAATTCAAAAGGGCATGTAATTGGTTTAATTGAAATAAATGCTTTGAATTTGAGTTTCTTTTCAGTACAATCTTTCCTTTGTTTTAATGAAAAGGAATTTGTATTGTTGGTATTGAAATAAAACAAGATAAAAATCCTATAAATTCTCTGGTGATTTAAAGTAGGTACGAGAAACATGCTACAACCCGCGGGGTAATTGCGTAACACGCTTACAATGGCAATGGCGGTGGCCTTTCATTTTGACAGTTCAACAATGTTGCTGAAATGTCATTGCATTATTTACGTTGTTGAGCAGAAGAATTTTTTAAACATATGAAGCAATAGATTAGCAATTTCCTTCAAAATTCCTTAGGATTGTGATGACGAAGAAAGTGTGTTACGCTACTAATAACGTAACACAGCATCCTAAGGTGCTGACCTTGTTGATGACTGGAACTTAGCAAACATGTCCAGAATATACTAGAAAATTATTCTTTTCAGATGCGGCAGCACAACTTGCATAGGCGTAGCTAGTGCCCAGCTGACCCTCTCCATCTCGACCCTGGCTGCAGCAGTCTTCATGTTCCAGCTGGATTTGAGATTCGATGCGTCCCTCTCGCCGCCTCCGAGGCAGTCGGACACACATATATGTACTGCAGTTTCTATGGTATGTACAAAAATAAAGTTGACATTCGTTAAATGGAAGTAACATCAACTGGAAGCAAGGAGCTGAATAGTCATCTAGGTGTAGTCCACTAGTCGAACTACAGCGCCTTATGAATCATGTGAGCAAGTAGAAAGTCCTATAAGAGAATAATCACGAAAGATTTCATCACAAAAATGAATAAACTGATCCATTGGCATACAAATTAAAGACTATTTAATTAGCCGTCCAAAATCACAAGAGTCTTAAATTACCTATTATTTATTTCTAAAGAAAAAGGACGAATTTAGATAAGTACTTACTTAAAAATAAAAAGTATCAAGCGTATGTCATAAATATTACCGAAAGTAATAAAATATTAGTTATTCCTCTGAGCATTTTTGTCAAAAAATGTCTGCTCAAATAATTTATCAAAGTCGACGGAAACAAACAGGATGAGCGAAATTTTGCCTTCGAGGGATGAAAACGAAGTCGGCCAAAAATGTTTTTTAATAAAATTATGAAAAAAATATGACATAGCAGTGAGATCACATTGCGTTTCCTGAAGAAAGACGGATATACAGAACAGTATTGGATTATACGCCTTTGAACTGGAATGAGCAAGCATGACATCCTTTTTTTTTTTTGGATGGGAATCATCAAATGATCTCTCCCGCTCTGGGCTGAGCGGAAGGGCGTGTCAGCCTTTTACTGGCTAAAACCCACCCGTGTTCCTTCAGTTGCCTGTGCCAGGGGCCACGGTATCTCTTTCGAACAACCCGCAGCCCTGGCAAAAGCATGTCATCCTTAAATCCAATTTTGAGTTTTTATTTACACAAAATTGGCTTTTTATGATACATTGTTTCAACAATTTTAATGTTAGCTAATAAACGAATTATAGAAGCCATTTCATATTGAAATGCAATAATTTATTTATTCGGATTAAGTACCTACTGAACTATTCAGTAATAATAACAGGATCAGAGTTTCCATAAATTCTGTGGCTTTAAAATGTCTTTAGTAGTGACTAGAGCTATTTTAAAGCCACAGAATTTACTGAAAAAAAAAACAGGTTTTTTTTTAATATCGATACTTCGTGGAAAAAATACTCTGAAAGTATTAGGCGCGCATAGAACGGAGATGATACAAGTTAGTTCCTACTTCTATACAGGGTGGTGGGACATCGACGCGCAAACTGTAGGTACCCATGAATTCTGCACATAATTCTAGGCCCCCCTAGCGTAGACATTTTGCTGAATTATTCACAGTTACGGCTTGCGCGTCGATGCCACCCTGCCACCTTTTATTGTAGAATACAGTATGTTTTGCAGTTAGCGTACAGTCACGAGCACCAATATGTCAACACTTGGCAACTTTCAATTGCGATTTTTTCGTAAAATAACGAACGCAACGTTGAAATACGACACATTACATAAACCTATGGGTTCGAAAATGCTATGTTCGTAACAACATACAATTTCATTAAAAAATAAAGGAGTAAATCGCTATTTAATAAAGCTGAGTGTATACATACTTTTGCTCGTGACTGTACCACCACCGAACGAATTTATGTAAATCACAGCGTAGAGGAACTTAGATTGACTATTTGCATGACTTTTATATTCAGATGAAGCAATAGAATTTGAGTGATTGCTACTCTAGTTGCGATAGTGTTGATTTGTCAAACACAGTTGCGGAATTAATAAAACGCACGCAAAATTCGCACTTGGGCGTGGCGTTTCAGACACCAGATCCATATATATATACAATCCAATATATACAATACGGAATTTATAAAACATTTACCAATTCATGTTACAAATACGTAATTTAATTGATTATATTTTATTTTTATTTTTCTGAAATCTTTTGTCTCACTCTCTTCAAAACGGGAGTGTCTTTTTCTCAAATTTCATAGAATATCTTATGAATAAATTACGTATGAGCAGAGAAGTGCAAAATCCTAAACATTCCCTTAGGACCAAATACTACAGTCGTACAAAAGGCCCACGATTTTTCTAAACGTATTATGTACTTAAAATAAATTGGATACAAAACAACTGCTGATAAGAATACTCTGGAGTCCATTACATTCAAATTCAGCATAGTAGCATTAATACAAGAGTCCAATGTACTAGGAACGTAGGACTCCCTGGAGATAGAAACAAACCAGTATACAATGCCAAATTGTCAAGTAAACTGACTAACACTGCCACAAATATCCTTATTATTATTGTACACAATTTGATTTAATCAAACTTTAGGCACACGGACTTAAGGCTTCAGGCATTCTGTACCAGTCAACCAAAAGGCAACATCAAACAATTGACCTAATAATATCTATCGTAAAATACGCTCTGTTAACTTATTTGGTAGATCACAAGCAGTGGTAGCCCAGTGGTAGCCCAGTGGTAGCCCAGTGGTAGCCCAGTGGTAGCCCAGTGGTAGCCCAGTGATACCGGCCGCGACTTACGAGTTGTAGGTCGTAGGTTCGAACCCAGACAGGCTCTTTACTTTGTGTAAATTATTTCATCGCCACTGCTCTCAAAACAGTGAAGGAAATCATCGTGAGAAATGCTTGTCTTAGAACCAAACAATCCAAGACTTGTGAAATCTACCAACCCGTACTGGGCCCGCGTGGTCGAGTACGGCCCAGTCCCTCTCTCAGAGAGGAGGCCTGTGTCCTAGCAGTGGAAATATTATAGGCTGTTTTTGCCCTGGTAGATCATTTTACACAAACTATGTTCAAGTTTTCATTTTTCATGTTGAAAGCACCTGTATCCAGCCGTAAAAATTGCCCTGTAACATATATCGAGGATAATACACGTCAAATTTCAAGTTATAATATATCTTCCTTAACAGCAATTTTATCTATTTTTCACCTGTATCATATCAAACAAAAAGCAATACCTTTTCAGTTTAGAACTCTCTTGAGAACCAATCAACTAAGTATATTAGCAAAAGTTAATCAATTAATTAATTTGCAGGTACCTCTGACGTCAGTAGCAATCAACAGCGGTAACAGCGACGCAGCAGATTCAGGTGGTAGTCCCCTGGGCAAGGAGAAGGAGCCTCCCCCTCCCGAGCCCCCCACCTGATGTAGTGACGCCGCTTGAACGAATGGACTGACGTTCGAAGTGACTGTTGTTTCTACTGATTTTGAAAATACTGAGTGACTTTCATACTTGTTTATATGTATGTAGATTCTACTCTTGGTCCTGCTGTTTTTGAAGCTTCAATTGGTTTTTGTTTTAGTAAAAATAGTTATAGTCGGCATTGTAATAAGGATACCACACAGCAAGCCGCACTTTTAGCGTAACTCGAATAAGTGACAAATTACGCTCTGTTCCAAAAGTGTCTCATGAATGTATAAACAAATGAAACATGCCTGTAAAAACTTACTATTTCAGTTTGTAGTGCCACTTAAAAATTATGTGCTTTGATTTAATTATTTGGATATTTAAACCAGTAATACTAATTTGAAATAAGTGTCCTTAAGATGGTTTTTCATTTGACAATTGATGTTAATTTACAACCTCAATTTTCTTCGATGATTTTTTAATTACAATTTTAAATTTTATTTAAACAATAATTATCGGAAAAAGTGGTGAGTTAAAAATTTAAACCATCTAAATACAGATGAATGTGTTAATAATTCCCTTTATAGTGCTTGCGTAAGAATTTAACCTAAACAGAGTTTGTTTACACTAACATCAGATAGTTTTTGAACGGACTATAGTCATGCAGCGTGTCACCAAGCGTCAGTGTGGCCATTGCAACAGTAAACTATGCGTTGGTTTGCTAGGAGCATCACACAGCGTAGTACTAAGCACTAAGACCGAGATTTATAAACGTCACTTAGCACGTCCTTTGGCTTGGACATATTCCCGTCTCTGTCTTGCACTTGTAGTTTGATAGTTGTACGATAGTGACAGGAATAACGCTTTGACAAAGTACGTGCTGAGTAACGTTTATAGATCTCGGCATCAGTGAAGCAACTAGCTGTGTGACTTCGACCTATAGTTTCATCGAACTGTCTGTCAAGATATTGAAAGTATTTATTTTAATGAAAAATTCCTGATCCTCTCAATCCTCAATTTTAGAAATATTTCCTCAATTCGACGGGAGTATTAAATTAAATTTAACCTTTTGTTCCTTGAGCCTTTTTTATGCAAAGCGTTTCCATAATACGGTCTTGTTGTCTGTAAGATAAAAATAAATTCCAAGGTTTTTGTGAAAGTTGTGTAGGGTATTGCTTTATTCAAGAGGATTATTACTTAGATCTGTTGTGGTGACAAAAACTTTTTTTTAATTTTTCGTAACTTTCACTTCCCATCGTTAGACGTCGTCCTAATATAAGTATATATAGGACAGAAAGACTATGGTCGGTTTTCTTACGCCCGGTTTCTGAATCGAAAATTATCGACGCGTCAAAATTCAACGCAAATCAAGTAGTGCGTTGACAAATCACACTTTACGCGCGCTTGACAATTTGTTAGCTAAGGGGATTTAAGATTTTTATATGGAGCCTAGCAGTCATTTTGTTTTTTTTTCTAATGTTGGCAACACTTGTGACCCATTTAAATCGATAGCTGACATCAATGAAAACAGAAAAGTTCCAAGATATTAACGTTCAAAGTTGATCAATTTTATTTAACTAATCCAATTTAATTTATTATTTTATTCATCATAATCATGTTGCACTTACCATTTTCATCTTGGACTGAGGATTTTGGTTCTCCTTTGAGTAACTAAGTTTGTCATTTGCACCTTCTAGCACAATTTTACAAACACTGTTTTGCAAAAACCACAGGTATACATTCACCCAATACATCAATAGATTTCTAGCATAACATTGATTATTATTGAGCCATGTTATTGTTAATTATTTGCGTTCAAGATGTTGAAACGTCAAATCTATGTACCTATAGCTTTGTGACAGTTGCGAACGCGCACAGATAACCTATATCCGGCGCGGCGCGAGATTCGTTGCCCGGAATGTTACCATATATATTTCATGTTTCACCATCTTTTCTTTTATGTATGTTTATTTTTATTTTATTTCATGTTTTGATTTTTGTTTTGTGTCGAATCATATGTTGAATAGTTTATTTTATTTTCTTGTTTTGATTGTTGTTTTTATTTATTTATGTATAAATAAAAACATGCATGCATGCTGCACTGGTTAACGTCATCACGTCAACGCCGGCTGACGCTGAAAACCAGCGCTTGGGCTCTGTCTCGTATAGGGTCTTAGCATTATGCTGAGCGATGGCCGTTTTGCGTGAATGTGACGCATGTTTACCCCCAACTTGTTTTTTTGTGTGTTATGTCATTTTTTCATGCGTCATGTTTGCCGCAATTAAATGCATTTTCTCTTCTTTCTTTCTTATCACGTGACATCAAATTATTTTTTAATCCTGGGCACATCCCCTTACTTCCCGTTGCACAGATGTTCGAATTGTTACATCACTCTGAATATTTGCATTGATATCAGCTATCGATCTATATAGGTCTCATGCATGGCCGCCATTTTAAAAAAAAAAACAAAATGGCGGACAGGTAGGTATGCCTCGTCCTTCAAAGTCCTTTTGTGTTGGTTTTCGTTACAGAAACTGGGCGTTAATGCTTGGCAAATCAATACGAGCAAATGAATCTAAGGTTTCGAATTTCTCAACTCTAAATTAGAAATATCCCCAGTAGTGATATTATATCTCATCGTGAACATTAAAATCAACAATGTTAATTGAACCTTTCATCGGTTTACATTCTGGCCTCAATGCTAGACATTGCGTTCATTCAACATAATTTACGGTTTATAACGAGAAAGGAGTTGAACAGATTTATAGCCACTGTTGGTTAACGAAAGTATCTCTTATTTATGTTGATAATGTATTCCATTGATCTCTCTGGAGGAATGCTTAACGTTCTAGAGTGGAGTAGTGATAGATATTTTTATTTCGTCTATTTTTATATTATTTAATACTTTGTACAGTCGTCGGCACGTAACTTGCCAAGGTTTTGGCGTAGTAGGAGTAAATTATGATACTAAGGGCGTATTTTACCAAACTTTTATACCTAGAATAAGTCTTAACCTGAAAATAAGGCTGATTTACCAAAGTCAAATATCTTTTATCCGTGGAATAAAATTGACGTCTGACAGTTCTAGTCAGAAAAACTGTCAAAAATTCAATATTTATTCTCTGTATAAGACTTATGCTATGTATAAAACTTTGGCGGAATGCGCCCTTAGTGCAACAAAAAAAAATCACTTTTATTGCTAGGTATTATTCTAAGAAACAACACTACAACAACACTATCTGTCCACTTCATCATAGTTGTGTATGTATTTATTATGTTGAGTATGATATAATTATTATCATTCGTGTAATATTTATTTTAGAAGTATTTATGTATGTTTATTTGTATGTATGTTAATATATTCTCGTAATTCTTGTTTAGTTTTTAAGTGAATTGTTTTTTTTTTGATTCTATGTATTATTTTTTGTCTCCTTTGCTCTATCACACGCTGTCTACATCTCTGTATCTATTGTCCTATCTCAGGTATGCTGGAAGAGATTTCTTATGAAATAAGCATCACCTCTGTACCTATTTTTTCTGTTCTGTTTTTCATTGTCTGTTTATATATGTGTGTACATAAATGGTAAAATAAATAAATAAATAAGGTTATGGCTATAATTTATTTTTAAATATGTCTGTTTAAAAGAAAGTAAAACCAAGGAAGAACGCTTCTAACGACTCTTGCCAAGATACATGCCGGAGACTTTACTAACCTTTTTGATCTTCAATAAAGTCATCTTCACAGTACCGTCCTGTTATCGACACTTTTATATCAATTGTTTGATATAATTTGAGTGCGGATTTCACCACAAAACTGACAAGTTCTTAACCGGTTTCAAGAGCTGTCAGTGCCAATATTCCAAAACAATTTTGACACTGACAGCTCTTCAACTCGGTTTAGACCTGCTGAACGCGTCCAGTTTCGTTGATGAAATATGTCCTAAAAGACTTGTTTATGCAAATCAATGATGCTGATTCCCTTGTTCAGAAACTAAACTAAAGTTCAGTGCATCTTTTTCTTTCTATTTCATTAAGAAAAGGACGGAAGATAAATATTAGTTTAGTCCTGTCAAATTAGTCAGCGCCTGACGTAAACTGACGTACTTTTAGTTGCCAATTTTTAATCACGTCTAGAGTTGTCTATGGAGTATCTTAATTTGACAAGACTAAACTAATATTATTTTTTCTGTCCTTTTCTTAATGAAATAGAAAGAAAAAGATGCACTGAACTTAAATTTAGTTTGGTTTGTGGACAAGGTAATCAGCGCCAGTGTCTAACATTTCTACGTAAAGGGAATTAGAATGTTTATGTGAAATTTATGTTTAAATTACAATTTATTCCATAGGTATAGGTTTATATCCAAGGCTATTTTAATTTACTTAAGTGCTAACTACTTTGTGTGTACGATCTATTTTGCAAATAGCTGGACCATCGTAGGCAAGGTGCGGTCGCACTTCTATTTTAATTAAATGCAATCCTCTAGCTGCCGTCCTAATAACGTAAGTAAGTTGTTGATAACAGCTATTTCTTGATAAATTATTACTGTATATTGTAATATGTATGCAAATGTGTCAAGTTGAATAAGGCTCTATAAAATTCATGGTTTGAACTGGAATTCAACGCCTGACATTGAAAATTCTTTTTTTTTATTTTTTTATAAAACTTTGCCTCGCACTAGGAATTTCTCCTGTATCGTGGGTGCGTTTACAAACATTCAAACTCACATACACAAACAGCCAGACCCGGAACAACTACTTGTAGGTCATACAAATATTTGTTCCGTGGGAATCAAACCCGCGACACGCAGCGCAGCAGTCAATCGCTTAACCACTGCGCCAACCGTGCCGTCAACTATCTATTCTAGGCAACTATTGTTTAAATGTTATTTAAACCTTCTGAAATCATTATTTTCAACTTGATGTGCTACTGGGTAAGGCATTTTTTTCCAACTTCGTATATTGGAATTGGCCTCAAGTCAAACCCTTATTATATTACTTTGGCCTGACCATGAGTACGTCTAGACTTTAAAACAGACTGTGACCTCTAACGTTGTTTCGGTTTTTCTTCTCGGAGTACCCAGATAGGAAACACCGAACTCATCTAGTTTTAAATTAAAACATCATTTATTTTGGACGTATAAAATTGTTTTTATTTTCAAATTATAAAAGAAAGAAATAAATATTATTTATCATATTTTGCCTTTTGACAAAAGTATAAGAAAAGTGTTCTTACTAATATCTATTTTCTGCAGAAAAGCAGAACTTTAAGCAGTAAAGTGTGTGGCTCTGCACTTTATACAACTTAGAAAGAGCAATATTGTGTTAGTACTGAACTTTATTTGCTAACCGTACCTAACGATGCATGGCTGTTAGAAAGTGCAAACAACTATGAAGACTTTACTCGTGGCAACTTTTAACTACGCTTTTTCAGACTGTACACTTTTAAGTAGACTTTTATTTACACTACACACACTGAAATATGTGTTTAATTGCTTTTTGTTTTACTTTGAACCGATTTTCGCACGTCTGGTAAGTGCCTAATCCTGTGGATTATCTTACATATCGTACTTAGGAATAGCTACTTTCAATCAATCAACTCAGCCGATCGCAATCCACTGTTGGACAAAGCCCTCTCCTAGGCTACGTCAGAAAACCCTGTCCTCCGCCGTCCGCATCCAGTATGTCCCAGCCACCTTTTTAAAGTTGTCGGTGTCTCACGCTACGCTTGCCAATACGGTCGCCACTCCGGGGGGTCTATTCTGAAGTAGTATCGGCCGAATGTTCGGCCGTTTCCTGCTACGAAGTTACTATTTGGTTCGGTTGGTTCCGATCCTACACTCCTACACTTTTTCGAATATTGACTATGGTTCCGACCCAACTGAGCCGATCCGAACTTTTTTCGCATTTTTCAATAATATTCGGTTCGGCCATATGTCCGTCCGATCCGAACATTCGCACTTTGCACTTCGGAGTAGGCCCCCAGGACTCGTCTGCTCCACCGGCCATCGGTTCTTCGACCAGGTCAGCTACTGCCACTTCAGCTTGCTTACTCTGCTGCTCTACAATAAATAAAATATGTCCTAATTTTTTTTAATGCAATCGATCTTAGATGTTAGTGGAACGTATTTTTATTTCCATAAAACTATGGTATGGTTAATTGGTTATCCTGCGTACAAAAACCAACAAATCAATGTATAAATTATATATAATTACTGTTATAATAGCAATTATTGGTCCTTGGAACTCTAAAGCTTTTATTGTGTTAAATAATAATTATATTGTTTAATTAAATATTTTTTGTGCTGTCTTAATGCTGTGCTCTGAATAAACTATAGAAGCGTCATTACAAATGCAAAGTTAGAGTCACAAATCATCATCTGCCTAGCTTTATCCCAACTATGTCGGGGTCAGCTTCCAGTCTAACCGGATACAGCTGAATACCAGTATTTTATACGGAGCGACTGTCTATCTGATCTCCACAACCCAGTTCCTAGGTAACACGATACCCCTTGCTAAGACTGGTTCTTAGATTTTCGGGCATCTGACGACCCTTAACGACTGTCAAAGATCTACGAATGACAGCCGGAAGTAACAGCTTAACGTGTTTTCCGAGGCACGGAGAAGTCTCGGTCTGTAATGTATGGTCACACATCCACGAACCGACCTCGATAAGTGTTGCTTTGTGAAATTAATGGCACTTATATCGATCACAATATCGCCGTCGCTTTATAATAGAACCACACCCTTATACTTATTATATATGTAAAATAAATACCCGTACCGAAATACAATTATTTTGCAAATTACTTATGTAAATATTAAATGTTAAGCTTAAAAAGCGATGTATAGGTACCTACTTACCTACGTATTTATTTTTCTACATTGTATTTATTTAAAGTGATGATGTATTTTTTATTAGACTTGTGTTGTATACGCAACAAATGTATGTAAATATAAATATTGTTAGAAGATAAGCCTAAATATTATTAAAACGAATAAATAAAACAGAGGAGTTTTTTTTCTAATCATCATGTTCACCAGAGAAAATATTACCTGCTTGTATACCTACTATTAGATTACCCGTAGCTTCATTCGCGAGACTATGACTTGTTCTTTTAGCCTCATAAGTCAATGGAAACGTGAAGTTAATATCAATAAGAAAATTCGGTTAAACTTATGAGAATAATTATTCAATACTATGTCATCACCAGTAGTTAGTACCAGTAGGCACCAGAGTAGGTAGATTGAATTGGGGTCATTGATCCGAAATGTATATATTAATATGGACATTCCTCCGGATTTTCGGAATTGGATGATTATAAAAAAAAAAAACGGAACTTAGGTAGGAATTTTATTAAAACGAGCAATATTATATTGTTCATAATTTTTTTTAACGTTACCCAGTTACGATTTGACACAAACCAACGACCAATCAGAGGAAAGGGCCATGGGTGGTGGTCATAAATTAATTTAGTTTTGGTACCTTCCTTTAAATGAATTGAGTAGTAATAATATCACTACCAACATTAACAATATTTAATTGGATCCAGAAATACCAAAGTCAAAGTCAAAGTCCAATCATTTATTTCAAATAGGTACATAAAAGGCACTTTTGAACGTCAAAAATTAAATCAAAATTAAATTGATTCTAGTCGCTCCTTCCAAAAGGTAGTTTTCGTATGGAGAAGAATGGGCAAGAAACTCCACCGTTACTCTTTTAAACTATTTTACAATATTTTGCATACATTATTTATATAATTATATGTGAAGACGATGCACCTAAAAATAAAATTACGATACCACAATAGGTAAAAGAATTAAAATGGATAAATGAAACCATGACATATAGATTAACTATGTGATAGATACATGGTGCTCACATATTCACAAACACTCCAAAAGTAGACGATTTTCATAAATAAATAAGGAGTAATAAGTCTGGGTGTGACCCCAAGTAATTACAGAATGTAAATCAATGTTAAAGAAAAAAAAAATTTAAAAAATCAATCACATTAGCAACCAGTTTGATTTTGTCTAGACTCTAGAGATTGTCCTATGGAGCAAGACCAGCATGTTTCCAAACATTCTTATCTTGGATATAATCCTCTAATTTGTTATATCCTTGCTTACAAAGTGTAATTTTAATATAAGTTTTAAATTTTCTTTCATTTAATAGCAATATTTCACAAGGTATTTTGTTGTAACATTTAACATAGTACCCCATAAAAGATGTATGTACTTTAGATAATCTGAAAAAAGGTTGATCTAATTTATCTTTATTTCTAGTATTAAAATTATGTCTATCACTTATTTTATTAAAAAGATGTTGATTTTTTCTTACATACATAATATTTTCATAAATGAATTGAATGAATGAATTAATGAATTTAATACCGGAATTACTTTCCGGGAAAATGACTCATCCATGTTATTCTTTCTGTGAACATTTATGATACAAGTACCAAAAATCAATCTACCTACTTCGATCACTGGTCATCACGCTCTCAAAACGGTGAAGGAAAACATCGCAAGGAAACAGGTGAAATCCAGTTCGTGGTTACATATTTAAACTCATCGTAAACATCTTAGAGAGAGGAATGTTGGCCCAGTAGTAACAACCCCGACTTACGAGTTGTACGTTGTGGGTTCAAACCCAGTCAGGCGCGTTACTTTGTGTAATTTATTTCACCACCACTGCTCTCAAAACGGTGACGGAAAACATCGTGAGGAAACCGGCAAAAATTCGAAGACATGTGACATCTACCAACCTGCACTGGGCCCATGTGGTGGATTACAGCCCGCTCTCCCTTTCACAGAGAGAAGGCCTGTGTCCCAACAACACATTAAAGGCCAATTATGCGGTACCTACACCGCCACATACGAAGTACACATCATACTGACGTCACGCAAAATCCTGCATCGCGGTTGCAGAGTTTACCGCGCGACGGCGCGACTAGCATAATTATATACAACAGCGCGACATGAATCATCAGGCAGTTGCCCAACAGACACGACACCCGTCTGGTCGGAGGATCCTCCCTTTTCTATAGAGGATTAGTGAACTTTACACCCTGTTTCTCATACATCTATACTACTATGTCATCATAATCTTACTGCGTATTTGGTTTGTCTGTTAAAGTTGTTAGTTTTTCCATTAGGAATTTGACTGTAGAAGCCTGCAGCCTCATCAGCCAATTTGTGCCCGTCAATAGTTATCGAGGGCAATCAAAGGTTTCATCTGATACACATAAAATACGAACGAGATGTTGATTACCGAACTTGTTGGCATGCAGGTTGTCGCTTTTTTCAGTGTTTCCTTTCGATTTTTTACTTCTTAAATCTTTTTGGTTTAACTACAAAGAAAGTTAAATTTCGGTTACAGGCAAAAGGAAAACCCGATTTCTTTCCGTATACCTACCGTTCTATCCCTTTGACACACTAGTTCTCTGACTATAGAAATGGTAATTTTAGACAACCAATAAAACGGAATAAATAAGAAAAGATCTCTTTTCGTACCTACTTACAGAGATGCTTATAAAAGGGTCAGCTATAGAAATATTGAAACCACACGCTTATTATTTTTATTCTGACCATAAATCTTTATAGATGAGGCTCTTAATTGTGGAGAATACGTAAATAGCGCGTTCGTGAAAGGAATCCCTTGTGTGACGATCAAGAAGGGTTTAAGACAAAGAATGTTCTTTACCTGGGATAACGAGTAAGTGTTCTGGTATGTGTTAAAAAAAAGTTGTATGTTCGATGGGAAGATGCTGACCCTCTTTTTGTCTTTACTGAAGTCGGGAATAAAACAAGCTAGCTTACGCTAAGCTTAAGTTTCCTAAGATTACGGTGGCCGCGACATACTGTCCGCAATTTACCGGTGAATGAGGTCACTAAAATGTGAATTATGAGAATCGGTGTGTTTTCCTATGTAGTGTTTTTGACACCGTAAAGTCAAATCAATTCTTGAGTAAGATTTTAGGCTATTTAACACCACGTTACGACCCTTAAAAACCGAGCAAAAAAAAATTAAAATGTAATTTTTTTTAAACAAGAGTAAAATAAAAGAAATAAAATCAAACGAACCCAAACACGATGTTATCGCAATAGTTTGGTCGTGAGTTCCTGTCATCAACACCTTCCAGCTCCATCATCAGATCAGCTCGATGGTACGAAAATATTGCACTGTCACTGACTTTACACACGTGTACGAAATTTCAGCTCAATCGTACACCGGGAAGTGAGTCAAATTTAACTTACAAATTTTGAAGAGGGACTACTTACATACACGAACAATGCAAGTTAATTAAAAGCTTGTAAAAAAGTCAGATAGAACGCTTAACGAAAACGAAGTTATATAACGTTAACGTAGTGTTATATTTTGAAGGACAATCTAGATGTGGACCGGGAGCGAAGAGCATTGGCGGTGAGATGTAATATGTTGATCCGAAGGTTCTCACGCTGCACGGGTTCAGTTAAAATAACTCTCTAGCCTCTGGACTAGCTTTACTCAAAAGGCCATTAATGCTCTTCGCGTCCAGTACAATAATGCATTCAGGATGCTGTTGGGGCTGCCACGCTTCTGTAGTGCCTCAGGGATGTTCGCGGACGCTCAGACTGACAGCTTCGCTGCAATCAGACGCAAGCGAGCAGCGTCCTTGTTGCGCAGGGTGCGTGCCACTACCAACAGTCACCTGAATGTCATTGCCAACAAACTGGATTGTCCTTTCATCTGGTATTTAAGTCAGCTGCATGCTCCTGTAAATTTTGTTAATGTCTACTAACATAGTTGTTAAGTTTTTATGTTACTAACATCTTTGTCTTTGTATTTGTATGTGTAAGCTAACATAGTTTTTATGTGATCATGCGCTAACATATAATTATGGAATTTTATTCTGAAATAAAGAGATTATTATTATTATTATAACGCGCGCGGGCGATTCGTCGAAATATATACTTAGTAGTAAAGTATCTAGTTGTAGCTTACTAGTTGTAGGTCGTAGGTTCGAACCCAGACAGGCGCTTTACTTTCTGTAAATTATTTCATCACCACTGCTCTCAAAACGGTGAAGGGGTTCGAACCCAGACAGGCGCTTTACTTTCTGTAAATTATTTCATCACCACTGCTCTCAAAACGGTGAAGGAAAACATCGTGAGGAAACAGGCATGTCCTAGAAGCAAAAAAAAATCGAAGGCATGTGACATCTACCAACCCGCACAGGGCCCGCGTGGTGGGTTACGGCCCGCTCCCTCTCACCGAGAAGAGGCCTGTGTTCCAGCAGTGGTAAAATTACAGCCTGATTATGTAAAGAATCTAGTTAATTAAGTTTTTATACCTATATTTTCATTTTATAGTGGAGGAAAGGTTTCATTTTATAGTGTTGGAATTTATAGGAGAAAATACGAAATTCGCGCGAACGACGTTGCGGGGGAAGAGCTAGTAATCGTATAAAATCCGTAGGTTGGTACTAACCTAGTAATTTTGAAGCTTTTACGTTAAAACCTTTTAAATCCTTTGATGTCTTCTTTTAAAAGGGCGACATGATATTAAAACAAAGCCAAAATGTTTAATATTAATTCACATAGGTAGATAAAGTTAGTAGCTAAGTTAATCTCTTCATAAAGACTTGACACGTTATTAAATAAGGCATAAGATAATGTAATCATATAGAAATTGAGATTATTATGATCATATTTTCACACATTTTCTTATAAATACAGATCACTCAGTAATCTAGCTAGGAGAGCAGCGATTCACCGAACAATTCGTTGTACATCATGTAATTAACACAACCTACACCATGGTCAAATTGACAGACCATATTCGGAACACCACACTGCGCTCTGAAACACAGATTACTGACGTTGCTCAAAAAGCCGCTAAGCTGAAGTGGGACTGGGCTGGCCACGTCTGCCGTATGCCCAACAAGTTGTGGGCCAAAACATTTTTTTTAATATAATTATATATTTAATGTACAGTCACCAAAGGAGTTAACTCCTTTGCCAAAACCAACCAACCAGGGTCGTCGGATATAGTTGAAGTTTAGTAAGAAACCGATGGATGTTTTCGAATGAAATCTAATTTGATGTACATCCATCGGTTTCTTACTAAACTTCAACTAGGTATATTCGACGAGACTGGTGACTTATCTCCTTTGGTGACCCCGTACACAAAATATTGTAAAACATTTTAAAAGAGTTTGTGGAGTTTCTTGCCCATTCATCTCCATACGAAAACTACGTTTTGGAAGGGGAGACTAGAATCAATTCTATTTTATTGTAAAATTTGACATTCAAAAGTGCCTTTTATGAGCCTTTTGAAATAAATGCTTTGACTTGACTTTGACACCCGTGCTTTGGCAAGCAAGAAGGTTAAGCAAGCTTTCCTCGGTTGATTCGTGACTCCATCATCATGGGTGACCATCCATTACATATCCAGATCCCTCCATGCCTCGCAAAGACCGTTAAGCCGTTTGTCCCGGCTATAATTCATAAGATCTTTGACAGTCGTTAAGGGTAGTCAGAAGCCCAAAAGTCGTGCTAACCTTCTTGTTACCCTTAAACTGGTATTCAGCTCCATCCAGTTAGACTAGAAGCCGAACCCTACATAGTTGGGGAAAAGCTAGGCAGGCTTTGGCAAGCCCTATTAATACAATAAAAAATTGTAAACCTTTCAAGGAAAGCGTCAATTCTAAGCCATTCAAAACGCGAGTCGGTGTGTTTTAGGTAATACGGGCTGGTGTCCGCAACTCCACGTCAATGCGCGTATTTTTTGTAGCGGTGGGAAAATCGATTATTCGATCCACCCCAGCTCCACAAGGAAGGCCAGCAACGCCAAGTGATGTTACTGGCCGTCTCACGTAGGGTTCCTGGGTTACCGAAGTACTTTGACCCTAAACGTGGCGACCACCGGGCAGTTTAGAAGCACATGCGCCGCTGTCTCGTCATCCTTCATGCAGGCCCTGTACAGGGGACCGTCTGTTACTACTTTGACAAAGAGGTGTTTATTAAATGACCCGTGGCCAGAGGGGCAATTTTCGTAATTTTAAGAACATTCACAGTCTGATCTCAATGACAATCTGTCAAAAATACGTTTAATTTCCCTACATTTTGACAAATGTTTGACATTTGTTTGTCGCCGAGATGAGACTGCGACTAGACTTCGAACGTTTTAATTTACGAGAATTGGCCTTCTGTTCAAGCTGCAGTAACTGTACGCAGCTTTTGTTTATTTAGACGGAGATGGAGGTGGGGTATTTTCAGGATGTTGTTGGGGCTCCCACGTCACTGTAGCGTGTCAGGAATATTTGCGGAAGCACTTACTGACGGTTTCAGTACCATTCTACGTAAGAAGACTGCTTCTATGATGCGCAGAGTGCGTGGGACCGGCAATGACATTCTGAAGGTCATTAGTGATAAGCCGTGCTGCACCATTATGGCGCATTGGGTACGTGTACATGTACATATACCCAGTGCGTCTGGTGAGTGCAGCAGATATATGAATTAAATGTTGTTTTTCGTTTTTTACATGGATCGAGGACTGAAAAAAATTTTTTTTTTATAACGTTCCCAACATACCTTCAGGTCTGTATTCCCCGAAGTGTTAAGCAGAGGGGCCTAGAGTACACCCACATTTCACCAGTTATATTTAAGTGCCATGTAACATGTGCCAGGTGCCATGAACCGGGTACCATCCGAATTCCAGGCTACTGAGAAATTCTAGATGGAAAATCTCAATGCCAATTCTTTCATGTCCGCTTTTTTAGGGTTCCGTACCCAAAGGGTAAAAACGGGACCCTATTACTAAGACTTCGCTGTCTGTCCGTCCGTCTGTCTGTCACCAGGCTGTATCTCAAGAACCGCGATAGCTAGACAGTTCAAATTTTCACAAATGATGTATTTCTGTTGCCGCCTTATCAACAAAATACTAAAAACAAAATAAAATAAACATTTAAGGGGGGCTCCCATACAACAGACGTGATTTTTATAGATAATGGTACGGAACCCTTCGTGCGCGAGTCGGACTCGCACCGGTTTTTTTTAATCCGCTTATTTTCTTCAGGTTTCAAAAATATTTTATGTCTGAAAATATGAACTCTTATTATAACCAACTTACAGATTTATTACAATTTATCATATACTAATTTATCGTGTACCTTTAGTTTAATCCTACATTTGACGAAGTAATAAAAGATTTCTTTGAACATTAATATCGAAACCAATATTAATGTTCAAAGGAATCTTTTAATACTCCGTATGTGATAAGAAGGAATGAGGAAAATGTCGTGAGGAAAGTTTAGAGTACGAATATCGATGGCTATATGAGTAGGGGAGGACCAAAGACACGATGGATGGACTGTGTGAATGGTGATATGGTTAGAAAGGGGGTGACTACCGAGATGACGACTAATAGAGAAGTATGGAAGAGAAAGACATGTTGCGCCGACCGACCCTCAATAAATAATAATTATAATAAGGGCAGAAGAATGAATGAAATGATGATTGGTTTGGGCCGGCTGATAGGTACTTGTGTTTTTCTTATTCGAGTGCGTTCTAGCATTAAAAATGTCTACTTTGGGATACTCGGATACATAATCACACGTACATTGAACAAGAGTACATAACCGGACCCTTCTTTGTCCATATAAGCCGTATTCGCACGTATGAGCATCGTGTATCCTTCCGAGAAAATATTCTCAAAGACAAAAGAAAAGAAATATAATACGGTTGTTTGCGGTAAACATGACGCAGAGAAGATACAAGTCAGAAGAAGTCATTAACACTATCGATAGCGCTTTCCTTATTTATGTAATGTAGCTTTATTAAATACACACATACATATACAAATACATGCACGCGAAGCCTCGGAAATACACCTCCATCCTAGTTCGAAACTAGTCGAACTAACCAAAAATGCACGTTTGTACGTTTACCTAGAACATATATAATTACTAGGTGCGCCCCGCGGTTTCACCCGCATAAGTTTCGATCCCGTGGGAATATCGGGATAAAAAGTATCTCATATGTTAATCCTGGTTATAAACCATCTGTGCGCCAAATTTCATCCAATTCCGTTTAGTAGTTTTTGCGTGAAAAAGACATCCATCCATCTATCCATCCATCCATCCATATAAACTTTCACGTTTATAATATTAGTAGGAAGTAGGATTAGACATTGATTTAATCATTATAATCATTCTTCTGCCCTTATATCAGTTTATTCGTGGTCGGCA
The DNA here is from genome assembly GCA_947507525.1 of Apamea epomidion. Taxonomy (NCBI): domain Eukaryota; kingdom Metazoa; phylum Arthropoda; class Insecta; order Lepidoptera; family Noctuidae; genus Apamea; species Apamea epomidion. The sequence continues at coordinate 4,568,260 of OX382238.1, read as the reverse complement.
CAATATGTCTTTTTCTTTTATACTTCTCTATTAGTCGTCATCTTGGTAGTGTTGGAACTGAACCTCAGCTCAGAAATGAAACAACGATTGTACAGATATTCTTCTATATAATTCTCACAACCAAAATATAAACGCTCTGTTCGACCGTTCCAATCTCAATTCCCTCCAAAACGTGCAAAAGTCAAAAACTGTCACACTTTCAAATAATGGTGGCAAAGGTCTCAACTTTTAACAGCCTAACAATATTCATTAAATTAGTCGATCACTACTTTTGTGACGGGTATCTGTCAATGTTCCCAGATGAAAAATACAACATTGTTTACGTGCCTATGACAGCTGACAGATACTTGTCACTGGTACAAATAATAACAATTGGATAACCTAAATCGTGAATATAATAACTGTTAGTCTTACCTTCACAAAGATTATAATAACTATTATAAAGGAATTCTTACAGTAGTCATCGCTTTTTAACTATATATCATCATTCACGTAGTCTCCATGGTTTCTTTGGTCTTCCCCTACTCTTATAGCCATCGCCATGCAGACGTTCAGCGTCCCACACTAAAGAAGGTAGACCTTTCTTGGAAATAAAAACTATTTGATTATTATCAAATAAGAAAGAATTCACTGTTTTGGTTAAGATTGTAAAACATATCTACTGAAATACAAGGATATTAAAACTTCTGAAATATAACTGACTAATAAAAATGAATATGACACAGTGGAGTCTGAAAACCTGTTGCATGTCCTTATATTCCTTATTTTCCCTGTGGCTTGTGACATTGCAAGATTGATGGAGGCACATCAATCATGGAACTAGCGACAGTGTTAACCAATCAGCAGTCAGTTTTTCATCACGGCATAAGTTAGGTATATCATACTCATATCACACCTGTATCTCTCGAAGGGTTAGGCAAAAGTGTGCCTGTAGTACACCTACATATTTCCAGTTATGTAGGAAACTAATGGCAGCTATTATGCCTTATTTTTTAAGCATATATAATACATAATCATATCTTCTTTCGTTTGGAAGATATGAATGAGCAGCTGGAGTTACGTCACTCCAGCTTACACACGTTTTTGATCGTAGTTTCAACACTTTTTAAGTATTATCGTTCAGTTTTTTCCTTCCTTGTGCAGCTATTATGCCTTATTTTTCTGACTATAGACCAAAACCCTAACCTCACTGGTTTGCCTGTATCGAATGAGGAAACTGGGGTGATGTCACTCCAGCTAACACACACTAAACGACTTATATTAACGAAGATTTTGTAGCAGCTAAATTAAGACTAGGAACTTTGATTGCAGCTATTATGCCTTAAATATTGGCATAGGTAGAAATATTCTATCGCATATGAGGAAGTTGGAGTTATAGACACATGTTTAAGCCCTATGTAACAGACGATGAGCCTATTGCTATCAACCAGGCACAAATGCAGATTCCGAGCTGCTACTGAGTAATTCCAGATGGACAAACTCAATAACACGTTGACCGACCCGGAAATCGAATCCAGAATCACATGCTTAGCAGCAGCGCTTACAACCACTACACCAACGAGGTAAGTGCCTTTACATAATCAACCTATAAGTAACGTACCTACTACCTGCAACGCGGGCCCAGTGTGGGTTGGTGGACGTCACATGTCATCGATTTCTTGGTTCTAGAACATACCGGTTTTCTTACGATGTTTTCCTTTACCGTTTTTAGAGAAGACTACATTCAAGCCCACGACCTCTGATACGTGAGTCGGGGCCGTTGACCCTTGACTACGACTGCTCTACCTACACCTTTACTAAAAGGATAACAATATTAAGGTCTAATAATATACGTATTCTATTTCACAGATCACATAACATAACACCACGACTGTTTTCTCCGAAAGTTTAGGCAGAGAAGTACCTATAGTACACCCACATTTAGCCAGTTATGTTTAGGGACTAACCACACTCATTCAGCTACAATAACACCCGCCGTAAAGCTAAACGGATTCGTACGTTACGCATCTCCATAAAAATCGTTGTTTTCTATGGACAAAAGCTGAACAGAGCTGAATAAGTGTGGTTAGTCCCTTAAGTCCCATGTAACACGAGCAGGGCGAGCCTAAAACGTTACGTCATAATAACATTACTATCTGAAAAACAACACAGTATAAAATCATTAACTGTCTTCAAACTCAGATATAAATATCCGACCTTATATTTCTCACTATTACAGAACAAGAGCAAAGCAGTGTAACAGATTGCTTGTCGTCTTGTGCTACATTATTGTTGAAGTTACTGCACAAAGGAAAAGGGTTAGTCTACTTATCAATGATAGACTGTGGCACCTTTTTGTGCAATGTTTTTATTTGAATAGAGATTATGTTTGTCTGTGACGCCTTTGTTCTGGAGAATGTTAGATATTATTGTGAGTTTAGGCAGTTAATATGAAAAAGGGTTGTTTAGCAATCCATCTGCCTAGCCTTTCTCAACTATGTTGGAGTCGGCGTCATAGTCTAACCGGATACAGCTGAATGCCAGTATCTTACATAGAGTGACTGCCTATCTGACCTTCACAACCCAGGTATTAGGTAACACGATATCTGGTAAGACTGGTTGTTAGACTTTTGGACTTGAAAAATCTACTTTGAAGTCCAAAAGTCTGACAACCAGTCTGACACGTACACCACTAACTGACCAGTGTAACACGAGCAGGGCGAGCCTAATAGGTTACGTCATAACAAAATTATTATCTGAAAAAACAACACAGTATAAAATCATTAACTGTCTTCAAACTCGGATACAAATATCCGACCTTATTTTTCTCACTATCACAGAATAAAAGCAAAACAGTATAACAGGGTGCGTATCGCCGCGTGCTACATTTTTGATGAAGCTACTGCACAAAGGAAAATGGGTTAGTCTACTTATCAATGATAGACTGTGGCACCTGTTTGTGCAATGTTTCTATTTGAATAGAGATTATGTTTGTCTGTGACGCCTTTGTTCTGGAGAATGTTAGATATTATGGTGAGTTTAATCAGTTAATATGAAAAAGGGTTACTTAGGCAATCCATCTGCCTAGTGAGCCCCAAACTACACAGTTAGTCTGTATCTTGGGGCTCAGAGTATGAATTCCAGAGTGGAGAGTAGAGAGGTGATTTCAGGTATGGTATGCTGCGAGTGTATGTTTGTGTGGTGTGTGTGTGTGTGTTGTGCGTGTGGTGTGTGTCAAGTGTGTGTCAGGTGTGGGTGTGTGTTTGGTCCATTGTGCTTCGTTTGATTTGGTGTCAGGTCAGGGTCTTTATATTAGTTGTTCCGAGTCATCATAACCAGTGTTATGCAAAATTTCCTTTACAATTTTTTTGCAACTGAAAGAAGTAGTATTTTTAATTTCGCAGAGTTTGCAGACTTTATTGTGGGTATTAATGAGAGAGTAGGCCGGGGAGCGTTTTGCTAGCAAGACGAAAGCAAGTATGCTTTACATTACCTATTTATTCTTTTTTACTACCCCCAAAATTATAATAACTTAAGTTTTTTTGTTTTAAATCTCCTTATCTATAACGTTAGATTGCAATATCATGTTTTTTTTATTTTATGTAAAACTTTCTGTTCTTCCGTGGGGTGAGGACCTGGTGATTTGTAATACAGGCATTTTACGCCTAACTCAGACACCAGCTCCTCACATTGCTAAAGAAGTTAGAAACTAATATTATGGGAAACCTAAGCTTGTCATTGTGAGGAGAAATAAAACTTATTATTATTATTATTATTAATCACAGTCACATTAAAGGAAAATAAAATCTATTTCCTTCGCTCACATTTAGATTACAAAGTGTCAGGAATTTCCCAGGGGAAATGGACTTGTTGCATTATATCTGTTTGAAGCTACATAGTAACCTAGTTCCTTTTGTCTATGGTTGGCTCACAAATATCGGAACAAAGTGCTTAAAAGTAAAATAATTCGTTTGTTTTTAACCGATTTCAAAAAGGAGTGAATATGCTTTCAACAAGTTTTTTTTTTTTTTCATATATCTACGCCGGTTTCGATAAGACTAGACAGTGTTCACGTGATTTTTTTTCCAAGGACTGGCACATGACTTTGTGTGAGGTACCTACTATAACTAAAAAAGGAAAAATAAAAACTTTGTTCCTGACGTCACATCGGGCCACATACCACACCGCGATCGCGAGCGTCCCCACTCCTGCCACTCATTCGCCGACACCTTAAGCGTGCGCACACAATCGGTCGTCTCCATCATAATTTGTAATCAGCATCCAAAAATACAGTCATTGTAATATCGCAGTAGTTTTATTACCAAGTCAAGACCACCAGCAGCTCACCTGGAGCTTGACACTCAACAACTTTTTTAATGTTGTTTCAGACCAATTAAGGTGTTTTTTGTACTAATGAATCTTATTACCTGTTATTTGTGGTAGTCATTTAAGGATAAAAAAAAACTTTTTAACAAAAAAATTAAACCGCCTTAAAAACTGAAAAGCAAAAAATAATAAACATTTTTTATTTAACCTTAATAACTAAGTTCTTAAACTAATGTAACTATACCTAAGTAATTTTGAGTCAGCGCCAAACAATCAATAAACAAAGATCACTAAATTGCCTTAAATTTAAACGGTGCCGACTAAATTATTATTATACTAATTATTATTAGGTTAAATAAAAAAGGTTTATTAGTTTTTGCTTATTATCAGTTTTTTCGGCTGTTTAATTTTTTTGTTAAAAGTTTTTATTTCATAATTTTTCGTGGCTATAATCTACTAAATTGTTTGCCAAAGGGCAGGAGGCATATGTGGCACTGAGTAGAGTAATAATACACAACTAAGCATTCAAATCTGTGAGTGAACAATAAATCACCCCTATTTTCCCACCCTTAGGGTTGGATTTTTTTTTCCAAAATTATATGGGTCTAACTTTGGGGTATACCCTTTCAAATAAAAAAAGAATGATCAAAATCGAACTACCCTTTAAAAAGTTATGCGTGGTAATACATAAAATATATATTATACCCAGTCTTGCCATAAATATTGTCACGAAAAAAAAAAAAAAATCTTTATTGCAAATAATATTTATTACTTTTACAGTGTGTTAGTTGAATACATAAATATAAAACAATTTAAAATATAAAACGCTTGTTCGAAGTGGTCTCCATTGGCTGCAATACAGTCCTTTAAACGTTGAGGCCAGTTATCAATAGAAGCACGCACTCTTTCCATGGGAAAATTCTTCACTGCCAATCGTATGGATTGTTTTAGGGACTCCAAATTAACATGGCGTTTAGAGCAAGCCGTACTCTCTAAAACTGACCATAAATCATAATCCAGCGGATTAAGATCGGGACTAGACGACGGCCAGTCTTCAGCTCTGATGAAGTCCGAAACGTTCACTTCCAACCAAGACTGCGTGGACCGAGCTACATGACCCGGCGCCGAGTCTTGTTGGAAGGACCATACTTGGTTATTGAACATGGTGTTGTTAAGGGGCTTAACTACCTTCTCAAGAATGGTATCTTGATACACTTGTGCCGATGTTTTGATACCTTTTGCGCAAAAATATGGCTCAGTCACTCCTTCATATCTAACACCCCACCAAACCATCACTGAAGTCGGATAATGCCCACGTTGCACTCTGTCGACTAATTGGTAAGCTTGCTTTGAGCATAAATACGGTCATTTTGTTTGTTAAATGTTGCTCAATTGTAAAGATTTTCTCATCCGTAAACAAAATTTTTCTGTGACCTCCCTTTGCGTACCGCTTCAGTAGTTATTTCGATTTTACCACCCTATTCTTTTTTAAATTATCAGTTAAAAAATGACCAGTCCGTCTCCAAAGTCATCTTTTAAAATACGCGACATGGTTCTCTGGGTGCTATCTTCATCTCCCGAGATAAAAACTTTTGCCTTCGGACAGGATTTCTTCGAATTCTTTCCCTTACTGCTTTGACCACTTATTTCGTACGAACACTACGTGGACGGCCAAATCTTTTTCTGTCACAAACAGAGGAGGTCTCATTGTACCTATTAATAGCCCGGTACACAAACATTTGACTAATACCAAGCGTATGGAGAGTTTTAAAAATTGCATTTGGCTCCATACCAACTTTGTGTAATATCTTTCTTATTTTTAATTGTAACAGTATTTATGGCCAGACTGTGTATATATATAATATATATATACGCGTCCACTTGAGAACCTCCTCCGTTTTTTTTCGTCGGTTAATAAAACACATATATGTAGATATTTATAGATTAAGGTCGTAAACCGGACCCCTAATGGGCACATCTGGAATCAATATACTGCGTGCTAAATAGCCCTTACTTTTACTGCGTGAAACGGATTACACATTACAACGCGCCATACGACGGGGCTCAGATAACGCAGTCTACGCGTGAAGTTTTACATACAAACTCAATAAAAACGCACTTCCGCGCGGGGAAAAATAAAATAAAAATAAAGATACATATTAGTTTAGTCCTGTCACGACTCTGTGACGACACGACATGTTAGCAGGCCTCACACGTAGCAGGCCGCACGTTAATTTTTCAGTTTACATTTATGAATGTGCAGTCCTGAGTATCAACGAATGAATCAGTTTTAAAAGCCAAAAAATTAACAATTTCTGTAACGAAAATTATCGACGCGTCATAATTAAACGCAAGTCAAGTGATGCTATTGGCTGTTGATAATTCAGTCAACGAATCACAGACATAATTTATTAGCCAATTGATTCTGTGTGATTTCTGTTTCAGAAACCGGGTGTAAGGTGTTTCCTCATGCTTTAGCAAAGATGCTAAAATTTACATAATAAAACAGATAATAAAAATCTTTTTAAAATATTTTTAATAAATTCGGAGCATGTTTCGTGTGTCGTTTTGGCCCTCTATTCCGCCCTGCAGCAGACATTTTGTAAAAAGACACCATGCAGCAGACATGAAATATGGCTTTTACTGAGATAAAACGGCTACGTGTTAACGTGGAGAGAAAAAGTATACACAGAATATTGGATGAAAAATGTGAAAATATTTTGGCCTGAAGTGTCTTAAAACGTGACGTAAGCACGCATTATGTTTTACTCAAACAAATAGATTTTTTATTTTGCTTGAGTGAAACACTGACGTACTGATTCGATATGAAATGTAACAAAGGTATGTTTAAGGTTCGGTATCTGATTCGAGCATAATTTATCTGAATTTGTCATTTGATTGACACAATCGTTTGGAACCACTCCATTTGGCTAGGTGGAACGACGATAATAGCATGGTGGCTAGTAGCAGCTGGATGAGCGAAGCAGATCCAGTTAAATAATGTGCGAATGAAAAGGCCTATGTCCAGCTGCAGTTGGCTGCAGATGGTAGCGCAGTCATGCTTTATCACTTTCTTCCCATCTCCCACGTCAATACAGAACTATCATCATCTGTATAGCCATTTCCCAACTATGTTGGGGTCGGCATCCAGTCTAAACGGATCCAGCTGAATACCAGTATTTTATATAAAACGTTCCCAATCTTATTTTTAGGGTTCCGTACCTAGAAAGGAAAAAACGGAACCATTATAGGATCACTTTGTTGTCCGTCCGTCCGTCTGTCTGCCTGTCAAGCCCCTTTTTCTCAGGAACGCGTGGAGATATCAAGCTGGAATTTATATCAAATACTTAGGTCTACTGACCCTTAAAGCTGTAAAAAAATAAAACTTCTAAGCCAACGCAATCAAAAAATACAGCCGCTTATGCCGCAAATTTCCGCAAATTTTCGACACTCGCAAGGGTATCAAAACCTACAGGGTACTTCCCGTGAACTCAGAATCTTGAAATTTGGTACGAAGCAACGTCTTATAGCACAGATAAAGGAAAAATTGCGAGAACCGTAAATTTTTAGTTACATACCTACAAAATTTGTACGGAACCCTCGGTGCGCGAGTCCGACTCGCACTGGACCGGTTTCTTTTTATATTTATCGTATCTAGCCGTCACAAATGAAACGTAACACATGTGGATCAAGATTTATCGTGCACATGAATGGTCCTACAGTGGTAGGTACCTCATACAGTGAAGGACATACTTTCAGGGACTCATGAAAACTAAAGTGAAGTACTTTTATTACGGGACCAACTCTCGGTCGTCTAACCTTTCTCAACTATATTGGGGTCTGTTACCAGTCTCACCAGATTCAGCTGAATACTTTGCTTACTGAGTATTTTACATGGAGCCTGCCTATCTGACCTCCAAAACCCAGGTAATACGATACCCCTTGGTAAGACTGGTTGTCAGACTTTCGGGCTTCTAACGGTCCGTAACGACTGCCAAGGATCCACGAATGACAGCCGGGACCAAAACTACAATCTATATGAAAATAAAACTCTCTTACGAACTTTTAAAACTAAATCCTGCTTGCACCTTAACCATAATTGAAAACAAAATAATGATAAACATAAAAAATTGCCTACATTTTTCCCGAGATTTCTATTGAAAAGGTTTTAATAAGGACAACACTAGTAGCTATTTGTTACAACTAACAACGCCGATGCTTCTCAAGAAAGATATGTAAAATAACTCAACAATATAATGATAAATTACGAGGACTCTTGCATGTACATCATTATTTATTTCAGTAGTAATGTCTGATAGAATCCGCTGAAAGTTTCTTGAAAATTATCTTCATAAGTATTGTTTTCTTGTTGTTTGTAAGAATAAAAGTTTCTACATAAACATTGTTAGTAGAGTTTTAACACCTAGAGATTCGTGAGAAAAAGACGTGTGGGTACCTATCTAATGACCCCAACCCCGTCTCCGGACACAAGTGAAAGATGTAACTATAACCTGGTAAAGTGGGGCTATCTCGACAGAACGGCGTACTGACGTTATGCTGCTATGTCGCAAACCATGGTCCACCTCCTATCCTGCCCTCTGTGTCCCAAAACATGCAATCAAAGTGAACTCTGTGTCCCAAAACATGCAGTCAAAGTGACCTCTGTGTTGCGACCGACGACGCCGTGGAAGTGGCGATGTTTTGGGCCAACGAGATCTAAAATACAGTCGTGCCAGCGACACGATGAAGAAGAGAACCCTAACATGATTTACACATTTCCTTTTCAGACTCAAAGCATTTACTTCAGTTCAAGCATTTACAAGCACTTTTGAATTGTCAAGGACTCGATCAGTGAAAAATATGAAGCTAGTTGCCCATTCCAAAGCGAAGTAGGTAGTACCTATGGAGAAGAACAAAAATATTAGTTAGGTACTTAAATCATGAATTCTTTGGGAGATTTTCGGTTATAAAGATGAAATTAATAACTCAAGAGATTTCAAAAATATATGAAATATTTTTTTACATGATGTTACGTTACAAGGACACTTGAAACTCATTATTTTAAAGATTATAATCTCGAAAGCGGTTTAAGTGTACGATAACGGGACCAAGGATCCTGAAAATGTTGATATTTTGTGGAGAAACTTATAATTAAAAAAGGGTTGGGGTTTTTTGTTAAGGTCATCATAGAAATATAAATATAAACGGTTTTACTAAATGACCCCATTCTCGCTCCTTTGAACTTTTTATAGAGTCACTTTAACAACTTACCTACCTAACCGAGGTAGGTACAGACGCCAGCTGCAGGTAAAGCTACCCGAAACTGTCAAATTTTCCCAATCAACCTTGAACCTTAAAGCTTTAGAGATAAAGTTGAAAATCTATTAAAGATATTTGACAGATTGTAGTAGCTTGATGTGCTGGGGTCTGTACCTCCTTCCACTGGTCCATATTTTTGTATTTATTTAAAATTTAAAGTTTCGTCTACACCAGTAGGTGTAGACGAAACACACACACACACATGCACATGTCAAATGGATCAAGCGTGTTTAGTAAAACACGCTTGATCCATTTGACATGTGCCTAGTTCCGGCACCAAGAGACGAAGATAGTACGATGAAAGTCAAAACTACTTGCCCAAAATACATGTAAACGTAGTCTACAAGTATACATAATCAACCTATAATGTTCCCACTACTGGGACTGCCTCCTCTCGGTGAGAGGGAATGGGCCGTAATCCACCACGCGGTCTCAGTGCGGGGTGGTAGATATCACATATCTTCGAATTTTTGGTTCCAGGACATGCCGGTTTCCTTACGAAATTTTCCTTCACCGTTTTGAGAGTAGAGGTGATGAAATAATTTACACAAAGTAAAATGTCTGCTTGGGTTTGAACCCCGACTTACAACTCATAAGTCGCGGCCGCGATTACTGGGCCACCAGTGCTCACACAAGTGTACAACTAACCCAAACTAAGTTAAACAAACTGTAAGCAAGACTTGGGCAAACTTGTAGACTTGGCAACGACCGAATTTGTCACATCGTAAATGATTTATGGAAGCTTCAATGGACCATTTATTAAGTGGTATCTTTATAAACATTATGGTCAGCGTCGTTCTTGGCACCTTATTTATTATTTTCGGCGAGAAAATGACGACGATTAATGACGGAGATTTTTTTTATCATTTTGATTTTTTTGTAATATACAGAAAGATCTAGATCTAGAAATTTATTTTACCTATTCTCTATTGGTAAATTAAAATTTAATGGTGGTGCAAAAAACAAACATCATCCAATGAAACCGTGTCGTGCCGTTTTAAAGACATGTTATTTGTTCAAAAGTAGATAATGCAAATGTTAAAATGGCATTTTTTGCGCAAAACTTGTAGTTTGACTGATTTTTACAATGTACAATTGCTCACAAAACAGACATCAGAAGGCCAATTCTCGTAATTTAAAACGTTCAAAATCTAGTCGCCATCTCATCTCGGCGACAAACAAATAAAAAAAGTTGTCAAAATGTAGGGAAATTAGAGGTGTTTTTGACAGATTGAGACTGAGATCAGACTGTGAACGTTCTTAAAATTACGAGAATTCTCCCTCAGAAATAGATGGAAAGAAAAAATACAGAAATCCAAACCTCTTCTAAAAGAAATTAAACTTTTTACCTCTGACAGAGTGACCACTATTTTACCGGCGTAACGGCGGAACATTCCCGAGCGCGTGTAACAATATAAATTCCCTTTATTGTCCGGTAAGAGAATAAAACCAGAGCGGACAGCGAAAACCTTTCTGGCTTTAGGTAATAATTCGTGAAAATTCTTTATTTTCACAGTACAAAGAAGCTGTGAGTTATTCAATAAAGTGGTGCCCTCCAAAATCTACATTTATATTGAAAACCTTGGATGGAAGTCATGCTGACTATATTATGTCATATCATGGTGGAGTAATAGAATATAGAACAAAGAAAAATGGAATAAATCTTAGAGCCTTATTAAGAAACCGGAAGTTACGAGTACGCTTGTATTAACTTCGGTTTAACCATAATTTTTTCAAGTATTAAACAGTGGTGGCCAGGTAGTAATCGCCCCGCGAGTTGTAGGTCGTCGGTTCGAACTCAGACAGGCGCTTTACTTTGTGTAAATAATTTCATCACCACTGCTCTCAAAACGGTGAAGGAAAACATCGTGAGGAAACCGGCATGTCCTAGAACCAAAAGTTGGAAGACATGTGACATCTACCAACCCGCACTGGGCCCGCGTGGTAGATTATTAGCCCACTCCCTCTCGAAGAGGGGAGGCCTGCGTCCCAGCAGTGGGAACATTACAGGCTGATTATGTAAGTTTGTCATAACTTAAAATTTTGTTAATTTATAAACTAGCAACAGCTAAGTAGTTTCGCTAAGTTTCGAAAGTTGAGCTCAACAGAGCGAAACTTAGTCTACATGCATTTTGTACTTCATTAATAATGCAAATATGTATCCATGATGAGGCAAAAGGAGTATCTAAGCATTTAGTTTTCAACTATGGATGAAACGGTATTTGTGCTAGATTATTTGTGCTACTAAAATTATAAATATTCGTCACGTCATGTCTTGAAATGAAATACTAGGGCATGAGTACACGGTCGGTCTTAGACTAATGGCTTGTGACATGCAGGCACTCAACATCTCACCACAGCCTTAACTAAGTGAACCGAAGTGCAGGCAGCACTTGACATAATGTACGTATGTAATTAGAGCAGCCACAGGTGCTAATGGTCATAACGCTTCTCAAATTGAAATAAATCAAAGCATGACTTAGCTATGTCATCATCTGCCTAGATTTTCCCAACTATCTTGGGGTCGGCTTCCAGTCTATCCGGATGCAGCTGGGTAGACTGGATGTCAGACTTTCTTGCTTCTGACGAAACAGCTAAAACAGCATTCCAAATAATGTAGGTTGAAAGAGCTCACTTTGTGACATAAAAATCTGTAGTGGTATCTACAACGCGACATGCGAACAACACCTCATACTGACGTCACGCAAATCCTGTATCTCGCAAGCAGAGTTTACCGCGCAATTAGCTTACATACAAACTTCCCGACATCAATCGTCGGGCAGTTGCCCGCCAGACACAACACCCGTCTGGTCCGAGGATCCTCCCTTTCCTATGGAGGATGAGTCAACTTTACACTCTGTTCCTCATACCTCTATAAAACCATTCGCAAGAAACTAAACCGATTACACCAAAAAAACTGAATAAATCGTCGTCGAACCAAAAAGTAGGTCATGCAGGAAACCAATTTTCAGTAGCGAAACAGTGTGTCCCGCGAAAAACTGCCGACACATATTGTAAATACAAAACAAGTGGGGGTTCGTGGACGGCTCAGACCTCCGGTGTGACTCTCCACAGACAATGGTTCACCTCCCATCTTGCGCCGCATGCACACGTGAGGACCTAATGGCTGCATCAGCGAACGGTATTCGCGTTACTGAATTTTGGGCGAAATTTAAAAAAAAGCATATGTAATTATATCGCATTATTTTTGACAGCGACAGGCTAAGAAAAAGAATATTGTAAATTATCTGGAAGGCTAATAAGTAGGAAAGTTACGTTGCGTTTGAAACTATACATTTAACACTAGTATCGTTTCCTGTAATTCCTGCAAAGAAGTCCTATAAGATATGTATATCACCGCTCAACTCAAGGGTGTATTGCTTATAGCGATGACTGTATTTTTATAATTTATTGATTTCCTTTTTTTGCACGCCTGTTTAATGTAATTTTACTGAAGGTAACTATATAATAGCTGCTTAGAAAGCTGCCATGCTTAAACGGAATTGGGCTGGACACATCTGCCGCACGTCAGACGATCACTGGGCCAAACTTACAACCCAGTGGGTCCCGCCTACTGACAAACGACATCGCGGAAGGCCTAGACGGAGATGGCGGGATGAGCTGGACTCCTTTCATAAAGATTGGTCCTTGGCAGCTCTGGACAGAGAGAGGTGGAAAGAGAGTAGGCAGGCCTTTGCCCAGCAGTGGGACATTAAAGGCTAATAAAAAAAAAAGTATATAATTGTAAGCGCACATCACATTTGTTTTGTAATTTATTTTTATAATATATGGATAATATCGTTGGTAATACCTACATTTAATCACTCTGTAGCTCAAATTCTGTGTAATACAGCCGATCGATTCTGTAAAAATATTACCGTGAAAAGTTATGTGAAGTGAGCTTAGAGTGAGCTGTCAATAGTGTCAATACCTACGGTCTTATTCATAAAAAGTTAAAATAGGTTTATTAGCTTGTTATAATGAGAATCCCGAAAAGCATTATTCATAAACGTTCAATAACGCTAAAAAGCTTTGTAAGTATTCAATAGCGGCTTCGTAACTTAAAACAGGGTGGACCCTACTATAAACCTTTAATAAACAGAAATATGGCCGACAAATGTGCAACAGCTGTTTTTTTTTTTTTCGAACCGTCCTTTTTATGGTTAGTTGGTTAAAGCTGTTATTTGCAAGGAGCTGGGAAGTAGAGATACATTTTTTGTGAAATCGTGTTTTGCTTTAGTTATGCAAGCTCTGGAAGCATTACATGCTATTGAACGAGCAGAACATGTTTTGTTGGCTTTCCATTTTTATTTCCATTCTATAATGTAGTACTCCTCACAAGAATACAATGCATCCAATTTTCTTCAAAAAATATACACGTGAACGAAACACAAGAAGCCAAGCTCTCCAAATGTCACAAGGGACGTTGTCAATCTTTATTTTTTTATGCGATTTTTGCCCGTTTTTTTTGGCATTTACTCTATGGATTCATCAGAACGACAACATAATCACGTTAAAACGTCTTGTAGCGACAACATAGCTATGACGGGTTTATTGATCATTTATGAATAGAGAATTTTATAATAGGTCTATTAGTTCTAATGAGCATTTTAACTAATGAGTGTTTTAAACCTATTTTAGGGGATTTTTATGAATAAGGCCGTTAGTGTTTAATAAAATGCTTGTAGTTTTTTAGCAGTAAACTGTATTTCCAAAATAGTTAGTTAATTTTAGACAAGAGCAAAATTACATGGCACCGAAGAGAATTTCTACTTACTTAACCAGGTTACCAGTGTATGCAAATAAAATTATTTATGTTTGGATTATTCTCTATTGATTAGTTGGAATGACAGCTCACTCCACGCTCACTTCACCTAAGATTTCACGGTGAGATGGTTACAGAATCGCACTGCTCTATAATATGTAACCGTTTATTTCACCAAACAAATAAAACAAAACAAAAAAACTAAATCGTTTCAGCCGTTTGGGAGCTACGATACCTCAGACAGATATACACGTTAAACTTATAACACCCCTCTGTGTCCGTGGGCAGTTAAAAGTAAGACCGCCCATTGTAATATACATACTTTCTAACTCTTTAAAAGTTTGTTGTAATGTAGTATGGTGAAAAATTAACAGTAGGTTTCATATCTATTTTTAGAGTGCAGCTAATATTGTTGTCATACATAGGTACGCCAGTTTTGATGTTATTGAATGGCAATTAAGCGGTCGACCGATCGGATGGTTAGTGATCAACGACGCTTGTGGCTACATAATATGCAATCCCAGAAGCATGAGATTTCAGTTATAATAACATGGTGAGCAAATAAAATATAAAAACAAAATGGAAATTGCATTTCCAACTCAGTGGTTATGGTAGAATGTTTCTCAAATAGAATTCGTGAGAAGTGTTTCAACGTTTACATATGAAATTGCTACTGAATTCCCATTTCTGCGAAAGAAATATGCTTTGTGTGTTATGAAAATACGAGTGTGTTGTGTGCTGAGATCACGGACTGTTTCAGTTTACATGTTCAGTAGTGCAGCTAAGTATATTATGTTTATCATGCACTAGCTACGGCCTACGGTTTCACCCACATAAATTTTGATCCCGTGGGAATGTCGGAATAAAAAGTATTCTATATGTTAATCCTGGTTATAAGCCATTAGTGTGCCAAATTTCATCCAAATCCGTTCAGTAGTTTTTGCGTGAAAGACTAACAAACATCCATCGATCCATCCAGCCATACAAACTTTTACGTTTATAATATTAGTAGGACTAGTTTCTGCCCGCGTCTTCGTCTGCGTAAAATTTTGGGCCCCGACCCACCACGTTACATCCCATCACCCGCACTATTCTTTGTTTTCGATTAGCGTTCTTTTTGCTCGACTCCTAAGAGTCGTAGCGCGATGTTAAATAGTCCTCCTCTAGAATTGGGCTATCAAAGGAAAAAAAAAATACAATGCCGACTGGTAGTTCCAGAGATCAGCGCATTCTAACAAAGAAACAAACTCTTCAGCTTTATTATTAGTATTTAGTATTAAAAAAAAAAAGGTTTATTGCAGAAACGTGTACAACTTTAACAGTAAATCTTCCTGTGCTAGAATGCACCGCTCTTCAATGACAAATTATAAAAAGGTAAAAGTGGTGTACCAAAATAAAATTGAATTTAAACAATATAAAATTGGTAATCTAAAATTAAACAAAACAAAATTAAATAAAGAAAAAAAAAACATAATAATAATTAGTATACTTAGATAAAAGTTTTCATAAAAATGTTTAGATCTATGAATTATTGATACTTCAAAACAGAAATCCTTTCCAATTTGGTGGAACGCCCCAACGATGCGACGATGCGTCAAATGGTCCAAGCGACAATAAAATAAAATAAAAATTCAAACAACGTAATTGGAAGCGAATAAATATACTGTGAAACAATTTCCATTTTATAGTTTTATCGAGGTATTTGATTTGATTGTGTGTTTTTGTACTAGTGCAGTGTGTTTTTTACGATGCTTTATAAAGAATAGAAAACTTTTATTTCAGACGGTCCAAACATAGTTACTCATCATCATCATCATCATTTCAGACGAAAGATGTCCACTGCTGGACATAGGCCTCCCCCAAGCACCTCCACCTCGACCGGTTCTGTGCTTCTCGCATCCAACGGGTTCCAGCGGCCTTCACGTCGTCAGTCCACCTTGTGGGTGGCCTTCCAACGCTACGCCTTCCGGTACACGGTCGCCATTCCAGAACCAAACATAGTTACTAACCCGTAACAATTTTTATTAGTAGGTAGATATTATTGATTTTCTTTTCTTCTCTTCTCTTCTCTTAGTCTCCGTTGAGATTGGCGGATGGAACGGATTTTATTGAAATTTGGCACACAGACAGTTTATAACCTGGATGAACACATAGGATACTTTTTATCTCGGTAGTACGTTGCCGTAGGGTAATTTCCGACCTGCACACAGGTGAAGCCGCAGGCAAAAGCTAGTTATGAATAAAATCAGTAACGCAATTAATCCTTTTGTCAGTTACTTGCAGGAAACTACATAATTAAATAAAGCTCTGGTATTTTATATTCATTAAGACGTAAACTCATTTTATTTCTTGAAAGCAACAGTAATCGGAGCAGGAATAGGAAGTCCTACTTCCCACAGTCCAGTTCTACTTACCACTAATATTATAAACGCGAAAGTTTGTGAGCATGAACGGATGGATGGATGTTTGTTACTCATTCACGCAAAAACAACTCAACAGATTTGGATGAAATTTGGCACACTGATAGTTTATAACCAGGATTAACACATATAGATACTTTTCATCCCGATATTCTCACGGGATCGAAACTTATGCGAGTGAAACCGCGGGGCGCAGCTAGTAAGTTGTAAATGTTGTAATGGTAGGTATGTTTTATATGATTTGTGATCCGATTTACCAAACACCTTATATGTTCAGACGCCAGCAGGTCAAGCTACCACAAACTGTCAAATTTTCTCAATTAACCTTGAACCTTAATGCTTTAGCGATAAAGTTGAAAATCTATTAAAGAAATTTGACAAATTGTAGTAGCTCGATGTGCTGGCGTCGTTACCTGCATAATATATTGTAGTACTGGTGTGTAGGGCTTAGAACTACATGATAACCGCATGGGTCGGTCGAAGTTTAAGCTACGCTTGTCGAGGTCGGTTTGTGGATGGGTGACCATCAATCACATATCGAGACCCCTCCGTGCCTCGGAAAGCACGTTAAGCCGTTGGTCCCGGCTGTCATTCATAGATCTTTGACAGTCGTATTGAATAGTAAGAAGCCCAAAAGTCTGACAACCTGTCTTGGGTACCGTGTTACCCAGCTCCACAAACCAGTAAGGTTGTGGAGCTCAGACAGGCAGTCGCTCCATGTAAAATACTTTGTATTCAGCTGCACCCGATTAGACTAGAAGCTTACCCAACATTTTTGGAAAAAAGCTCAGCAGATTGATATTGAATATAATGCTACAAACTTTTCAGTTCCAAATATTGTCCGGTTAATCAACTGAAAATGAACCTCAGGCTGGATGGACTGACGACCTTCGTAGGGCCATGGCGAGTGGTAGGAGCTGGATGAGAGTTGCTCGAGAGGTTATGTCATTTAAGGCATAAGTGCTGGCAGGAGTGGTTCACATCGCCATCACGCTGACGATGAAGTACCTGGGACTTGTCCTCGACAGCCGGTGGAACTTTGTGGAGCACTTCCGACGTTTGGATCCCAGACTGGAGCGGGCCGGGGCTGCCTTGAAGCTGCTCCTGCCCAATCTAGGGGAACCAAACGCCTCCTGCCGGAGGCTTTATGCGGGGGTCATGCGGTCCATGGTCCTTTACGGAGCACTGGAATGGGCGCGTGCCCTGAAGCGGCGACCAGCCCGCTGGTTGAACGCGTCCCAAAGGGTCATGGCTGTCCGGCTGGTCCGAGGATACCGCACGGTCTCCGCTGAGGCGGCGAGCCTCCTTGCCGGATTGCCGCTATGGGATCTGGAGGACAAAGTTCTCGCCCACATATGGGAGTGGCGAGAGGAGGCAAAACGCCGGGCGTAACTCCGCTGCCGCGAGAAATCACGGTACAGCGGACAGAGCTCCGGCGGGATCTCATAGCGATATGGAGAGTGCGATTGTCGCAACCCAGTGCTGGGCATGCCATAATTGCGGCGATAAGTCCCCTCTTTGAGGAGTGGCTATAGAGAGGCGCCACGGCACCCTCACCTTCCGCCTGACGCAGGTCCTCACCGGACACGGTTGTTTCGGGAGGTTCCTGTTCAGGATAAGACGGGAGGAAATGCCAGGGTGTCACTACTGTGTGGATCGCCCGGAGGACACGGTGGAGCATACGGTGGAGGTCTGCCCGGCTTGGGCAGAGCACCGCCGTGTCCTCGTGGCGGTGATCGGCGGCGGCGATCTCTCGCGTCCGGCCCTGGTCCAGGCCATGGTACGGAGCGAGAGTACATGGGAGGCTGTCACCTCCTTCTGCGAAGCAGTAATGCTCGCAAAGGAGGAGGCGGAGCGCATGAGAGAGAGGCAATCTCTGCGCCCTCACGCCCCTAGTCGCCGCAAAAGACGCCCTGGACGGGAGTCAACAGCCCACTCCCGGCCACCGTAGGCGCGGGCTTGCGGGTGGCGAGCAATGGGCTGTCGCCGCCCGGTAAGGACCAGGCCCGGGTCGACGGCGCGTGGTGTTCCACGCGCGCCTCAAAGAGATGTCAGCACGAACTGACGGGGTCCGCTAGGGCCGATGCCTGCCAGGGCCGCGGGTTGGTCGAAAGAGATGCCGTAGCCCCTGGCACAGGCAACTGAAGGAACTCGGATGGGTTTTAGTCAGTAAAAGTCTGACACGCCCTTTCGCTCAGCCCAGAGCGGGAGAGGCCATTTGATGATTTCCCACCCAAAAACAAAAAAAAAGGCATATGTGCTATCTTATGGATTCAGACGATCCGGTAGTTAATACTTTATGCTCCACTATAATACCTATTAAGAGCACATTATTACCCGACTGGAAGTAACTTACGAAAGCGGAAAACGCGATAAAATTGCGTTTCAAAGGCATATCCTGAGTTCTAAGAAACTAGTTTGGAGGAAGTTCATACTTTATGCATTCACCTATCTGAAGGCGTTCACTGAGGCTCAACTAACCTACATGCTAGTAGTTTCACGGGTACGCCAATACTAATTTCGGGACAAAATATTATTTTAAAACAAATTCTTTTTATGTACTATATACATGCCGAAAGGTGGTATGGTGATACCAAAACTGTGATGTATAATTATTATATGAATGTAAATTTCCATAGCGTGTGTCAGCCTGGTGCGACATGTCAAGTGATATGGTGGTCAACATTTGACAAACAAAATAAAAAGAAAGGTAAAGGTGAAGAAAAGAAACTCGTCCGTACAGGCCGCGACAAGCGCCCTCGCGGTGCGCCATGCCGCGCCTTTGAACTTACCGACTCCTGACGGATCGGACAGGCAACGACAGGCTACCGGAGGCTTCACTGGATGCGACAGTTCCCACGGCCTGTCGGCCTGGCTTGGCGTGATCTGGCCTGTGGGAAAGCGGGCCGTGGGGTCCCACGGCCAGCGGACACCTGCATAGAGAGGAGGCTTTTGTCCCACGAACGAAGGTTATGTTTTTAATTATCGTTTTTTTATTGTTTGTTCAAAGGACGTCAAGTAAATAAAATACATACATTTATTGCACTTAACAAACACAAAAAAATTAGTTGGGGGGGGAAATATTGTTGGTTACGGTGGTATGGTTGGTTATGTTAGGAACTTTAAATTATACATATGTGAGAACGATGTAAAAAAAAGACGTACACGTTAAAATCGTCCAGTGTACAGCAAATAGTAACAAAACAAACAATCCAAAAAAAATTAAAAAATAAGCCGAAACTTTTTTTCAAAACCGTGGATACAATCACGGAACCCATCAAAGACTAGAAAATGAAATACCAATAGTGCTCGCGTGAAAGGGTTGTCACTCGAATCCGTGTAATCGAGTAAAATCGGCGTCACGCATGCGAGTAGTGAGAATTTGAATTTCAAAGGATTCGTAGTCACACGCACGGAAATTCATGGAACCGTACGGATCTGTCGTAGCTAGTCGTAGCTGAACCTACTTACCTAAGTTTCGAATATGTATGAACTGGCTGCAATAACATATTTTTTTATTGGTATGTTATTATTACATGTTTATAAAAATATATTTTCTTTTGTATAATATGCAAGTAGCGTAGTAGTGCAGTATTAAGATACATGCGAGATCTATAGGTATAATTATGACAAAGACTGTGGAATAGTGTTGTATATGTGTTTAGTCAGGCTAGGTGGAGCGACGATCTTCACAGGATGGCTGGTAACATCAGCAGTGCGATTCTGTAACCATCTATCTCACCGTGAACACTTAGATGAAGTGAGCGTGGAGTGAGCGGTCATTCCAATGAATGCTAAGGTATTGACACTATTGACAGCTCACTCTAAGCTCACTTCACCTAACTTTTCACGGTGAGATTCTTACAGAATAGACCGGCTGGATGAGAGTTGCCGAAAATCGAGTTGAATGGCGTGCAATAGGAGAGGCTGGCGGTCCAGCAGTGGACTGCTATAGGTTGATGATGATGATGTGTTTAGTTGGTAAGCCTATAAATAAATTTAAAAAACGTGTTGCTGTTGTGTATTTTTGAGCGAATTTATACAGTAAAACTTAGAACCTCTTTCAGGTTCTCAAAGCGACTGTAGCTATTTTGTTTGTTTATCGCATTGTGATTCATCATTCTAATGTACTTATCCCAATTTATTGCGGGTAAGGGCAGGAGGAGACATGTAACATGCCTTTTTCTTCCATACTTCTCTATTAGTTGATATCTCGGTAGTCAAAATCATAATCAAAAGTCATTTATTCAAATTAGGCTGAGAATCAGCACTTTTCGAACGTCAAAATAGGGTAGTTGCCTAGGTAAAAAAATAATTATTATATTTAGTCTGTCAGTTAGATTATCGAAAAATAATGGACACGTATTTTTTCTTTTGTCAATCAAACAAAAAATTACAAAGATAAAGCGCGTCAAAATTTGGGAGTAGGTGGTCGTGACGTCACTTGCTTGCAAAAGTATCGCAAGCAAGTGACGTCACGCGGAACTTTAACGGGCGATATCTTCATATTTTTTTATATAATTGACAAAAGAAAAAATACGACGGACTAATTAGATTTTTTTTAGGAAAATAGCCTATTACAAAAGACAGTCCCCCAAAAACGCCCACCCTTTACCACTTCCTAGTGCTATCGCTGGGAAGAAGTGGCGCAACAAACTTCCCAGCAGCACAGCTGTCTGATCAGTTAGAAAATACTTGATTTTATACAATACTAAGTACCTATGTTGAGTAATTAACATTACAAGACACAGAACATAAAATTAAATTATTCGCTATAAATTTCAGCTAGCCACGCCTCTCTCTGCCTTCTAGTCTCTTCCTTTCTAGCTATAATCATCTTTCACACAGTCCATCTATCGTTTCTTTGGTCTTCCCTTACTCTATTAGCTATTCACATTCATACTCAAAACTTTCCTTACGACATTATTATTTAGAAGATTTAAATGTTTCCTTAGGATTCTATACTTTAAATGGAAAACAAAACCTGACAGTATATTAACAGTTTGGACAGGTATTACTATCAATTCTCTGTCGCATTCCCATTCCCGCACTTCGCAATGCATGTAAAGATAATGGAATCTCCGTCTGTCTGACAACGAGATATTAGATTCTGAACGAAATTACGATTTTAAAATAGAATAAATAATCCACGTTGGAAAGTAAGTAAAGTTGGCCACTTCATCATCATCACCCACACACTGCTGAGCATGGGCCTCTCATTTCTTGTGTCAATCCCCACGTTCCTGTACCAGCCTCATCCAGGTTCTACCAGCAACTAAGGTATGCCAAATTATACGAAATGGGTAATGGCGCTTTTCCTGTCATGCGTATTATCGCCCGCGTGCGGATCCTGTCCGCGTGCGGGTGATTACACGCTCCTGGCCACACGCAGGACAAAGATTGCGTTTGTTGCTGCATTGTCGTGCGTGTCGCCAGTGACTCGTGCACGTCGTCGTCGTCGTTAACTCGTGCACAAAGATGAACGTACTCCATGCCCACGTCACAGTAAAAATAACACTGTAGGCAAAAGAACGCCGCCCGCATCCGGTTAGCACGCACGCGCGCTGCGCGCCCGCAACCAATCCGCGTTCCGCGCGCATGCTACCCGCATGATAGGAAAAACATGTTTGAAATAGTAGGATGCGGACAGCCTGCACGCAGACCAAATCCGCGCGCTGGCGAAAATACGCATGACAGGAAAAGCGACCTAAAAATGGGACTATGGGCCTTTTTATTGTCATGCGTGTTTGCGCCCGCGTGCAGGCCAGGCACGCATGCGTGCTGTACGCAACCTATCGTATCATACATGTTTTTATTGTCATGCGCGCCACACGCACGCGGATCGCGGGTGGCTCGCACGGATGCGTGCCACCCGTGCGCCAGTTAGCGTTGTTTTTACTGTCAAGCGGGTCGCACGCAGGTTGTATGATCAATAAATCAAATAGTTCTCTTCCTGGCGACACGCACAATACTGTAGCGGCGTGGCGAAAATAATGCTCTGCGTGCGGCCCGCAGCACGCATGCGCGCCTGGCCTGCACGCGGGCGCAAACACGCATGACAATAAAAAGGCTCTATCTCTCAGAATGTTTGGTCGCTAATCGCGTGATTCTACCAGCCCTTTCGGTCAACGGTTGTAGTCACATCATTGCTGCGGCATACCCATTACATTTTCCCCTAAGCTCTTAAACACGGTGCGGTGCGTACTCTCAACACGGTGGCGGATGCCATAGACATATTCACCTGTACACTGGGTGAGTTCACAAGGGCCACGTACTGTGTAGCATGTAAGGTATAGTTATGTATATTTATTTTAAGTTACTTTGTCGTTATTATCTATAATGGCAAAGGAAAGATGTCATGTGATAAATAAATCGCACCTAGGCAACACTTTCAACTAAGTTGAAAGGCTAAGCAAGTGTAATAAAGTGCAATAAAGCGTTGTTATTAAGTTTCATCGCGTTGAAATAAATACACTATATGTATGTACAGTCACGAGCAAAAGTATATATACACTCGGCTTTATTCAAAAGCGATTTTCTCATTTATTTTTTAATGAAATTTTATGTTTACGAACATGGCATTTTCGAACCCAAGTTTATGGAATGTATCGTATTTCAACGTTGCATTCGTTATTTCACGAAAAAATCGAAATTGAAAGTTGCCAAGTGTTGACATATTGGTGCTCGTGACTGTACCAAATTAATAACAGCGCTACAGAGAGCCCAAATTGCGGAGATCATACAGATTATAAAAAACATTTAAATTATAAGGCTATCATGATCTAATGAATTAACTTTGGCGGTAAGGAAGTGAATTTAATTTCCTTGCCGTAATGAGAAAAGTAGATTTGAAAATAAAGAGAATATTCTTGTGCCAAACATGGAATATATATTATTATACACCGTTATTGTTCGCATAACTCGACATAATGTATGGATCACCTGATTTTCTTTTCACGATTTCAGGGTTGGTCCCGTAGTAAAATTTGTTCATAATGATGAGTACAAGACCCCTTTTGAGGATTAAAACGATCAAAATTTAACGGTGTATTTCCGGTGTATCCCCAAAATTGGGGAACATCTAATTTAAAATTGCACGCCCCTTCACTGCTTGTTGCAAACACATTTCAATACATAATCAGCCTATAACGGTCCCACTGTTGGGACACAGGCTTTCTCTCGGTGAGAGGGAGTAGGCCGTAATTCACCACGCGGGCCCAGTGCGGGTTGGAAGATGTCACATTGTCCTCGAATTTTTGGTTTCAGGCCATACCGGTTTCCTCACAATGTTTCCTTCACCGTTACTTTGCCCCATGTTATTATGAAAATAACGTTTGCATTATTTCAGAATCCTACGATCCTATAACTTGCTTATAACAACACAATACCGAATTTCCAGGAAGCTGAACTGAAAACTCTTACGGTGAAGTTTTACAAAATGTAAGTTAGTCCGGATGAATCTCAAGTTGAAAAGGACGCCTTCACAAGTTAGGCGCACTTCCAGACTCCTTTTTCAGAAATTTACCAAATAATGGACTCAAGAACAAGAAGTACAGGGAAAGGGTAGCCCCTTGTGATTGGTGGATAAAATAAATCTACCTTTTAACATCTTTGTGTGCAAGTGGAGCCTTGTCGTCATACGTCTGAATAATCCTGTGTTTGTGGAGTAGCTTTAATAATGGAACATGTAAGCATACTATGAAATAGTAATTACTTTTCATTATAAAATGAACAAAATGTCTTAAAAATAAAAGTGAAATGATTTCGCTTCAAACAGTATACAAATATCATCTTTTATGCGCAGATTTTATCATAATAGGGATTTAAATGTGGGTGCCTAAGCCGCGCCGGGAGAATGTCGGCGTCATGCGTGATGCTATGTTACGTTAATATTATTTCGAAGTAATTATTATATGAATAATGCGGATGCTTTCACTCTGTATTTCCGCCCATTTATGACAATAATTAATAGTAAATGTGTTATATACTCATTATGCAGGTTACATCAGCCGCATGCACGATGACCGCTGGGCAAAATTCTCCACACAATGGGCGGCTGAAGATGGACGACGCTGTCAAGACCGGCCCAGAAAGTGATGGCGAGATGACCCTGTACCCGTACTGCGACGGCTGGTTCGAGCTGGCACGAGAAAAGAGTTTCTGGAAGGATTTGGGGGAGGCCTTTGCCCAGCAGAACAAGAGTAATGACTAACAAAAAATGCATATATGTACTAAAATAACCATTGATCTGAGTATAATGTAAGTTGTTTCAGTGTATCTATAAAGTTTTTAATTATAGTCTTATAACACATTATAAGACTATTATGTAATTATCCACCTTCCTTATCCTTCCTGTGGGAAGGATAGAAGCTACTCTGACTATCATTGTACTTACAAAAGTAGGGATACGTAACTTAAATATGAATAACACGAATAAATCCAATTTATTAGCATTTATTACAAAATTAACTCTTACAAAGAAATAAAACAACAACAACTACAAAACCGAAAAAACACCAACAAGACAATTTGCCAAAAAAAAATTACAGAACAGTTTAATCAATTTAACTGACTTAAATTCCATGAGTAGTAAGTCATAAAAACTAAGCAGGTAGGTAAGCCATATTGTTAATTATTCTTATGCACATTATCTGTTGACAAATAATGAAAATAATAGGAACTACTGGCGAATTAAGACTATCATAAGCAAGGCAAGGAGGTATTAACTTTTATATTCATGCGAGCCTGACATTAAACTAGAAAATATTAAGATTTATGTGCAATAAATGAATACAGAAGAACGACTTTCTTTCTATTAATTTATTCGATATGCTGTAGCATCCCCTGGTATCGTGCATTTCTTGAAAGCCGCAATCGCGGGTAGTGTCTAAAAAACTCGAGCTTATTAGCCCTAAAAACCTGCAGTCCTTGTTTGAGCTGGGTTGACGGTAAAGGCCTTCTAAGGGTAAGCAATTTTAAGACTTAAGCCTTATTTAAAAGTAATATCCTTTTTTAAGACTAAACGTTCCAACACCTATGGGTTTTTATGTCCAATTTTGCAGAAAACTGCCAGTTTTATGCAAAATTAAACCAGAACCCACAACATAACCCGGGGCGTTAAGTTAATTTTAGACCTCTGTTTCCTGTAACTTGACGGTGAAAATAATTTAAAATCTTAACATTTTGAAAAGGAAATGAAAAGATAAGTTAAAGTTACCACCTACAAGTCTCGAGCGCCAATGGTCTTGAATAGAACTAAGCTTGACGCCTAAACGAGGAAAGCCTACGGGCTAAATGAGTCGAACCTTTTGAAATGAATACAATCGCGGAGAAAATGCATACATCCGAATGGCATATACTAGGGTTGAACCTACAAACAACCACGCCGTAGGTGAAGTTGTAAATCTGTCAGTAGTTGGGCACAACCTAATCGAAGACTAAAGGCAGAAGCATCTTGACGAAGACCTCAGAACAGAAGAACAAAGTGTAGAAGTCACAATAGATAATGGACAAAGTCTAGTAAAGGACAGTATCCACATTGCTGTTCCCGAAGAGGCTTACCCAGGACTGGGTACGTACAAACAGTAAACTACAAACCATGAGACAAATGAGCATGTGAGCAATCGTAAACTATGAAGTTGTGTAATAAAGCATTGAGCGTATCAATTACATTAAAAAACGGGCTATGACTAATGAAGAAATGACACAAAGCAGTTTTAGATGCAATAAATAAAATATAACGTATATTTGATTTATTGCATCTTAAACTGCTGTGATAGATGAATCTGTTGATAATAAGGATGATGAGACAGAAGAAGACACAAAATTTTTTGAAAATACTATGACATTTTGGCCCTTCTGCGGGCAGTGAAGAACCGTCCAATCTGAAGGCAGTGTTTGGTCTGGAAGCATGTCACCATGCCCTTCTCGCAGTCGGAGTGGCAGGCGCATCCGAAGTGGCATGGCGGGATATCTGCAGGGCAGCGCAATGGTGGGTATGCACCCGGACAGGGTCCACTGCATACGGTAGTATCGCACTCACCCGTGTCAGCTGTTGAGTAATGGTTTCATCTTAATTTATTTATAACATGTTAGTACATGTTATAAATAACCATTTAAAAAAAAAAAACATTTTTAAAAAAAATTAACCATTGCTAGTGCATTGGTTCATTTTTTAACACTATTTGTGGGAAAGGACTGCTGGGAAGACTGGGTTGAACAGAATAAAGTTGTAACCGGAAAGCATCAGCATTGTTAATGTGGAAATTATTTTCAAAATGGCCACTTACCAGATCTATCGATCAGAGATTTAAACGACCATTGACAGTGTTTTAGATTATATCAGCAGTTTTGTAAACTAGACACCCTGCATGGCATACCTGCTAGCTATGGACAAAGCCAACTATTTTGAAAGTTTTTTTTATAAGACATTGTCCATGTCCACACACATGTCCCACTGCTGGGCAAAGGCCATCCTACTCTCTTTCCACCTATCTCTGTCCAGAGCTGCCAAGGAAATATCGGAGTCCAGACTTTCTTAATTTTGAGTGTTTGCATGATATTAAAACTGTTGAAGTTCCATAAAATGTGGAGCGAGTCCATTGAAATTGAAACCTGCTAAGAGCGAAACAGAAACATGTTTGGTATGCAAGATACTTTAGACGTTTTTAAGAAAGGATTGTCCACTAAGAAAGGAATATTCAAAATTCTGTGACAACGGTTCAAGTGAAATAGTGTGCTATTGCTACATCTTCAAATACGTGAACAGATACGTACCTGGTCCTGGCCTTGATAAGTTCCTTAGTAATGCCTCTACTTCTTGGGGATATCTATGAAATTGAGCATCTATAACATTTAAAATTACAACTTGCACTAAATATAAAGCAACTAATAATTTAAGAGCCATTGCATCTGACTATTTGTGAGAATTGGATAAAAATTGAACACCAATTTAGAACATGGCTGTTTTAAAAATGTCATTTTGTCATATAAAATTCTTTTTTCTTCAATATTTCTTAGTTCAAGTAAATTGTCGGATTTCAATTTTTCTTTTATGTCAAGTTTCAAAAAAACAGATAAGAAATTATTTTATAGCTAGTTGCCAATACCTTAGAAAGGAAAACCAGCAAAAAGTTTTTAACGAAGCAGTTCTGAACAAACTCTGGTTTTAGAAGTTCCTGGTATCTGTTTGGGTCTGATTTGCTTATGCAATTTATTAGATTCATAATAAACCATCGATTTCAAGATATTGTCTATATGCACATACATAAGTGTGCATACCCACGAGCGGCACGCTACAGCAGCAGAGGCAACCACAGCCGTCGACAAATACACGAGCGGAACGTTGTCGACTGCAGCTGCCGACGCGTCATTGACACACGCCTCTCGTGTGTACTAAGAGAACTCACACTCGAGGGAGAGGAAGGCCAAGCAAAAGATGGATGGATTGTGTTAGGAAAGATATGAAAGAGAAGGGAGTAATGATAGCGTGACGGTTGACATGGGAGAATGGATAAAGAAAACGTGTTGCACCCCAAGTAACATGGGACAAGGAGAGGAAGATTAAGATGATGAAGAAAGAAGGAAAGAAAGAAAAGAAAGAAAATGCATTTATTTGCGGCAAACATGACGCATAAAAAACAACATAAACGCACAAAATAAAAAAATAACAAGTGACAACTCGCACTGGGTCAAGTAGTTATCTCATCAAGTAACAACTAACTCACCTCAATATTTGTCAATAGATGTTATGTATATCGACGTATACACAATATATAAATAATTTCTATGAAACTGAGGAGGGATGCACCAAAAAACACTCCTATGACACCACCGACATCCACTGAAACAAAACAGTTTAAAGATAATGTTTTGTCTAGCGCTTTTACGAATCAGTCCAATCGTAAAATCTTCGCCCAAACTAGCCACTAGTTTGGGTGAAGATTTTACGATTGGACCTTATCTCTGTCAGCCTGGTAACAAACCCCTTTTAGTTAATCGTGTGTCAGGGTGAGGACACCATCAATCAAAAGCAATCATCTATAAAATTACTAGCCATCTACATATATCTAAACATTCATGATCACCCTATAATGTTCCCACTGCTGGGACACAGACCTCTACTCTGTGAGAGTGAGTGAGCCGTCATCCATCACGCGGGCCCATTGCGGTTTGGTGGATCTCGCACGTTCCAATTTTTGGTACGACATAAGACATGCCGGTATCCTCACGATGTTTTCCTTCACCGTTTTGAGAGCACTGCTGGTGATACAAAGTATAGTGCCAGCCTGAGTTCGAACCTACAACGTGTAAGTGCCGGCCGCACTGAGCCACCACTTCTCTCTATATGTATATCCATACGTATTACACACCAATGTTGCTTATCGTGCCTGTCCCCGTGACAGCTTAGATCTTTTAACCTAGACAATGGCTTTTGATGTGGGTTTCACCATCATTTAGAAGATTTATTCCGGAAGGGTTAAGGGTATAATATATGTATTCATATTTAACTTAGATATAGCACAGAAATCTCGAAGGGGCGCTAGTATATATCCTATACCCTATACTATATTCAAATACAGGATGGCAGGGACATCTACGCACAACCTCTTATCATGAATTCAGTACATGATTCTGAACGCCCCTGATTTGACATTTTTCGTCAGTTATATCTGCTGTTTTTTCAATCAATCAACTCAGCCTATCGCAGTCCACTGCTGGACATAGGCCTTTCCCAGGCCGCGCCACAAAACCCTGTCCTCCGCCTTCCGCATCCAGTCTATCCCAGCCACTTCTTCAGGTCGTCAGTCCATCTAACTGGGGGTCCCACACTATGCTTGCCGCTTGCTGTTTTCACAAAAGTGCAATACTCGTACCTACGAGGTCAAAATTTACGACATAGTAAATTCTTTTTTTATAATCGACGAAAAATTTCATTGCACGGTCCAGAATCATGTACTGAATCCATGATAACAGGTTGTACGTCGATATCCATGCCACCGTGTATAGGCTCGATTATAACTAACCTTTTACTTTAGTACCTACTCTTATTTCTGTCCAGTTTTATGTCTGGCTCCACTTACCGACAAGTCCAAGCAATTCTCTGATTGCTTGACGACGTACTCTCAGAGTAGGATGGCTGCCCAGACGCATACTACCACGGGTGCCTCGACGTAAGAGTTCCTCGGGCACGTTGCTTGATTGACGACTACAAGAAAAAGTAATTAGGTACAGTAGCCGTAGTATTAGGGCAGTAGCGTTGTAGGTAACCATTGGACCTTGAGCTGGCCTAACGTAGTACGGAGTTACAACCGAATGCGAGGTCAGCTTATAGAAAGAAAGGATATACGTTTATTTACGGTAAACATGACGCAGAGAAAGAACAGAAACACAAAAAAAATAACTGTCTACAAGTGTGCCTGTCTATAAGTCAACCGCTTAACTGAGAAGTTGCCTGAGGTAGCAACGCGGTGCGGGAGGGGATGCGAGAGCACAATGATTCGTCAACTTGTGACAACTATCACCCCTCCCGCACCGTGCAGCTACCTCAGGCAACGTCTCAGTTAAGCGGTCGGCCTATAGTTATACTAGTCTTGTTCCCACTGACGTGCGGCCTACTTTAGAATACTTAGAGCCATTTCCATTTCTCTATTCGATTTTAACTCACGGACAAGCAACATGGATGTCTTCGTAAACTACTTCTTCACAAGCCATCGGACAGTGGTATTGGTCGGTGCTCAAATCATCTGAAAGAAGACATTTTATTTTATCTACAAAGTGGCAGTGACATCGACGCGCAACGTGCTACCATGGATTCAGTTCATGATTGGTAGGTTATTAAAAAAAAATTGCTGTTCCATGCATTTTGAACTCCTAGGTTTCTAGGAAACAGCTGATTTTTTCACGCACCTCGGTCACTTTTGCTCGAGAGCTAGGAAGCGACAGACGAGTATTAGGAACTGTAGATTTCAATTATTTCGATATCTAACTGTTCCACGTTATTGTTATTTATTTGTATTTTGCTATTTTTAAATAAATACTTGTATGTAGTTCTGCTTTTCTTTAAAAAAAATAAATGAGCTGAACTGATCCATAAGATATTGTTAAGTACTGTGTTTTACTTAGTACTGTAATTTTTTTTAAATTAAATTTTATAAGCTATTCTTTGCCCGACAGTCTATACCAAAACTCGATAGATGGCGTTGTACCAGCCGCCTCGTTTCCTGAATCGCGTTGTTAAGATTCTCCGTCGTCAAATTACCTACACTCGCGCGATATTGAAGCAATTTTCTTCTGTAAAGTTGTTTGTAACTTCATAAAGTTAATGGCATAATACTATCGTAGCCAGAACGGGGGTGATAAGTACCTAGCTAATAAGAGATGCATGGAAGAAAAAAAGACACTGCAGTGTGTACGCGCCTGAAAGAAAGCAACGTTTTTTGATCGTGGGTTATTCACACGTTATTCAGTATGTCGAAGTCAAATCATTTATTTCAAATAGGCACATAAAAGGCACTTTTGAACGTCAACATTCACAAAAAAATAGAATTGATTCTGTTCGCCCCTTCCAAAAGGTAGTTTAGTATTGAGATGAATAGGCAAGAAACTCCACCGTTACTCTTTTAAAGTGTTTTACAATATTTTATTTACATTGAATATATAATTTTATGTAAAATGCATTGAATAAGAAGTCCACGACTCACCTCTTGTTGCTTTATGGAGGCAAAGTAAACCATCAAAGTCACACTTCGGAATATTACCTGAAAACGAAACAAGAGCGATAAACACAAATCTTTTTATGTGTTACCGATACTGATCTTAAATTAGGGCCGATTTTTCAATCACGTTAATAAAAAAAAATCGGTAAAAATACAATAAAAATTTCGGTTTGAAAGCTTTAGTGTAAACAATAATTATTTCAAAGAACCATATTAAATTCTTCGTAAAAGTTATCTGACGATTGATTTTTGAGTTTTAATTCTCTATCATCTATCAACATACCAATTTGCGGCATAAAGTGATGCGTACAGTTGCACACCTCTGCTTGCACGAAGGCTCTGCTGTACATGACGCAGGCGCTGTAGGAGTACCTAGGGAATGGCCAGAGGTGCGCAAACTCTGGTCGCTCATGGTTAAACAAGCAGTCGCGATTGTCTGGCGAGAGGAGCTGAACGGATACGTCACTTATTGTCTGTTCGGCCTGTTGAAATAAAAGGGGATTAGGCAAATCTGGGTTGTGGCAGTCAGATAGGCAGTCATACATTCACATAATCAGCCTGTAAAGTTCCCGCTGCTGGGACACCGATCCTCTCGGTGAGAGGGAGTGGGCTGTAACCCACAACGCGGGCCTAGTGCGGGTTGGAAGATGATTCTTCGATTTTCTTGGTTTTAGGACATGCCAGTTTCCTTACGATGTTTTCCTTCACCATTTTGAGAGCATTGAATATGAAATATTTTCTCAAAGTAATGTGCCTGTTTAGGTTCAAACCTACTCGTAAGTCGCGGTCGTTACCACTGAGCCACCGATGTTCCATTATTGCTTAAATTTAATGCTGGTATACAGCTGTATCTGGTTAGACTAGAAGCTGACCCCAAGATAATTAAGAAAAGGCTAAGCATATGATGATGGTAGTCAAACCAAATGTTATTTGCCAAAATATTATTTGCCATAAAATTATGCATGACTTTGCGCAAGGTTGCAGGTGCTAATTGATTTGTTCTTCTTTCAGCTCATTGTAGTGCATTCTATGATTTGTTATTTGTTGATTCTATTTTTTTCTGTTATTAAAACTTTCAATACGTTGTAAACTATGATGATTAATCATGTTTCAAATTTGTGTCTGCGTAGGTTTGGTTTGTTTTATTTTCTTAGTTTCTTCTATTCTCGGACATCTTTCACTTTTTAAACCCTGTTGGAATAGCTCAAGAGCGGTGCTTATAATCATAAACTTGAGTTTCTTGTCCAAAGAATCTAAGAGTTTCATGCAGTTTCTTCTTCAGCACCTTTGACTTCATTTACAATTCAAAGATTAGTATTTTCTTCACTGTTCACAAGGTAAGAAGTGAGTCATAGTATTATGTGTTCCACGCGCGCCTCAAAGAGATGTCAGCATAGTTGACGGGGCCCGATAGGGCCGAAGCCTGCCGGGGTAGCGGGATCGTCCGAAAGGGTTACCGCTGCCCTGGTACATAAAGGGCTAAGGAAGGCACACGGGTGGGTTTTAGTCAGTAAGAGTCTGACACTCCCTTCTGCTCCACCCAGAGCGGGAGAGGTCATTTGATGATATCCCATCCTCAAAAAAAAAAAAAATGTATTAGTATTTATTCTTGTATTTTATAGTCATTTCCTAGCTATTTATCCCATATGTTGCACCTGCCATGTTTTGTCTCTGCATCATCCTAAGGTTGACTGGAAGAAAATGCCTTAGGCATTAAGTCCGCCTTTATACAGTTTTTTTTTTTTTTAAATAAAATAAAGTTTTAATAAATAAATAAATATTACCTTCAACGTAACCTGAAAGTCGGTGATGCGATGTAGAGTCCCACAGGAACCAAGCTTGTTTTCTGAGGCTATTGTTATCACATCATCGGGGGAATGAATCCATATCTGCAACAAAATCGTAGTATGTACAAAGCACGTCCCTCCACCCTATTGAAATGCTTTTTAATTTTCCACTAATCTAAGATTCGATGCCCCCAAAAATAATCCTCTCCACAAAGTTTTCTAGTTTAGTTAGGTAGGGTTACTTGAAGTATGAGTTGAGAAAATCTTTTTTCTTTTCTTTATCTATTTTTTTAAATCTATTTTTTAGAATAGAATAGAATAGAATACTCTTTATTGTACACCATACAAATTACAGAACATAAATATCTACTCAAAACAAAATAAGGGCCACCACTATTTTTCTGCGTAATTTAATTCTTGTCAAGCTTACGATGCTGGGGGTGTTTAAATTAAATCAAACAACAATTTTTTCATCAATTAAAATTAATTTTAATAAGATTAAATAAAAAATTAACGACATAATCATAATTTTTAGGTTTCGCCATATTTACGGGTATTTAAACGTAAACTTTAAAGTTAAGTTCAGTCTCAAAATCACAAAGCGTACAGTTGCTTTTTATGGGGTTAGTAACTAGTATGTCCTCCCCTTTTTAAAACACACGGGGCCGATGCTGGGTGTCTCAGCATGCGACCCATCGGCGGTGGGGGACTGAGCAGGCGGGTTCTCCCCGACAAAAATACTACAGCCGAAACAACAGACAGACCTGACGATAGTGATGATAGCAGAGCAGTTGCATCCGCCTTGGATGTTTCGCAGGCAGCGTCAGCTACTCAGCCTGCGACCACCAAAACGGGAAAACCCCGAGTGCGCATGAAATGGACTGAAGATATGAACATATTCATCATGCGCACTTACTATCATATCACGAATCTTGAAGAGGACAGAACCATGTACTGCACACAATTATTCAATAAATTTAAATTACAATACCCAGAAATTAATGTAACAGAACAAAGAATAGCTCACCAAAGACGGGTTATTATCAGAAACAAGCTGCTATCAGACGACACTTTAAATAGAATTAGATTTGAAGTAGGAGAACAACTAAAAATTGAAGAAGAAAGTATAAATGTCACACAAGTAACAAATACCTTAGAGATAACGCAATCGCTTACAACATACAATCCTTCCTGAGAACACGATACTAGCTCAGGGATTGAATATGTTGCTACAGAACTAACCACACTCACACAGTACAGCAATCAATCTACTACAAATAATGTCACATTAACACAAACAGAGAATAACATTGAGTTTGACCCTTCCATAGTAGAATCGTTAAGTAACGAATTAGAAACAAATATGTCAAAATACAACGGAATAGATCCTGCGTGTAGACCTTTATTACCAAAAATGAGACCATCTCGCCAATTGTCAGATATCGTTAGTATGTTTAATCAAAAAATTATTCCTCCCAAACTATCAACACTAGAAAACTTAAGCGACACGCATTCTTTAATCTATTCTGTAGCTATTACAGTTGCAATTCACTTTAAACTAAAAATAAATATAGATAGAACTAGTAATAATAACAAAGTAATAAACGACCCACCATGGCAAAAAAGATTACAAACGGACATAGATCAGCTACGAAAAGACATTAACAGACTAACGCAATATAAAAACGGCAACACATCAAGAAAACTTGTAAATAAAGTCAAACTGATCATTAAAAATACTAAACATCATAGTTCACATGAAAACTTTAATAAGAGAATAGAAGATCACTTAGATACATTAAAACAAAAACTTCTAGTGAAAAGTCATAGACTAGCACGATATAAAAAAGCCAAAGAAAGAAAGGATAACAATAGATTATTTAAAACAAGTGAGAAACAATTTTATAGAAAGCTTAAAGGAAATAATACAACAATCCTTAACCCTCCATCTGAAGAGTCTTTAAAAGAATTCTGGCAAGGAATCTGGTCAGACAGCACTGAACATAACAAAGAAGCTGGATGTATACAAGAAGAAATAGTCCGCTCAGAAACAATAGACGGAATGCCGTTTGAAGATATAGATGCTCTTGAAATAAATACAATTATAAATAAAACACATAACTGGAAAGCAGCAGGAATAGATGGTATACACAATTTCTGGATAAAAAGACTTAATTCACTTCACAGCACATTAGCAAAACAAATAAATGATATTTTAAAAGGCAATCAAAATATTCCAGAATTTTTGACTAAAGGAATCACATATATGATCCCAAAATCAAGTAGAACCCAGGATCCTTCACAGTATAGACCAATCACTTGCCTACCAACCTTATATAAAATCATAACGTCATGTATCGCTAACAAAATTATTAAACACACTGAAAAATACAATATCTTGACTGAAGAACAGAAAGGATGTAGGCGCGGTCATATGGGGTGTAAAGAGCAATTAATTATCGATTCCACTATTTTAAAATACGTTCAGAGATCTAGAAAGAACTTATACATAGCATACATAGATTACAAGAAGGCATTCGACAGCGTTCCTCACTCATGGTTGATCGAAGTATTAAACATTTATAAAATCAATCCATTAATTATAAATTTTTTTAAGAATACAATGGCATCCTGGAGAACTACACTAAAATTACACAGTAAAACAACAAACTTATCCGTAGACGAAATAGCGATTAAAAAGGGTATTTTCCAAGGGGACTCATTAAGCCCTTTATGGTTTTGTCTAGCCCTGAATCCACTCTCCCGAGCATTAATCGAATCGAAATTAGGCTTTGATATTAAGAACGGTAGGTCAATATTACACCAAATTACACATTTACTATATATGGATGATTTAAAACTATATGCTAATAAAAATACAGATTTAAACGATTTATTAAACATAACAACAACATTTTCGAAAGATATAAGAATGGATTTTGGACTAGATAAATGCCGGAAACTAAATATAATGAAAGGTAAGATTATAGAAGGAAACTACTCAACGAACACCGAAGAAGTAATAGAAGCGATGAAAGACGAAGAACTATATAAATATTTAGGTTACAATCAAGCACGATTGTTAGAACATAAGATTATTAAGGATAAACTTAAAAAAGAATACAATAGCAGAATACATTCGTTATGAAAAATGCACCTATCTAGTAAAAACCTATTTAAATCCATAAATACATACGCAATTCCTATACTTACTTATTCTTTCGGTGTAATAAAATGGTCTAACACAGAATTACATGCTCTCGAAGTAAAAACAAGAACCACACTAACACAACATAGATATCACCATCCCAAATCAGCAATAGAAAGAGTTATAATGTCCAGAAAAGAAGGTGGCAGGGGACTAATCGAAATATCACATCTTCATAAAAGACAAGTCATAAATTTAAAACAATTTTTCTGGCGGAAGAAAAACAACAGTCAGTTACACAAAACAATTATGGAGATAGACAAACAATATACACCATTGAACCTTAGCGATGATAGCAATATTGAGGCAGTAGATAAAGCGAGACATATGGAAGAGATACACAGAAAGTGGAGGCAAAAAGAACTACATGGAAGACATCCCAATGATTTATACCAAACATACATAGATAAAGAGGCTTCTAACAAATGGCTAGAATTAAGTGAGCTATTCCCTGAAACAGAAGGGTTTATGTTAGCAATCCAAGACCAAGTCATTAATACGAAAAATTATAGAAAATACATAATAAAAGACAGTACAGTAAGAAATGATTTATGCAGAAAATGTCACAGCAAACCTGAAACAATACAACATATAATAGGAGCGTGTATCACACTAGCCCAAAACGACTATACGCATAGACATAATCAACTTGTTAATATCATACACCAAAAACTCGCAACTAAACTTAAACTCATGCAGGATCCCTACACACTATATTACAAGTACACGCCTAGAGCTGTATTAGAAAACCAATCCTACAAAATATATTATGACCGCACTATAATTACAGACCACACCATATATAACAACAGACCTGATATAACACTAGTTGATAAAGTAAGCAAACACACATTTATAATAGATATAGCAGTCCCAAACACTAATAACATTCAAAAAACTATCACAGAAAAAATCAGGAAGTATACAGAATTACAAGAGGAAATTACCAGAGTTTGGAAAATGAATAGAGTCACTATAGTCCCAATAGTAATATCAACAACAGGTGTTATCCCGAAACAAATATTCAATAGTTTTAATGCACTAAATCTTTCCAAATACACGTACTTAACCTGCCATATTAAACACTTGCCGCATAGTCAGAAAATTTTTACAACTAGACTTGGATAATAATTTCACTGCAGTACAGAGCAATTTACCTTCTCAAAACAATAACTAGAATCTCACCTTGGTTCACACCCGTGAGATTCAGAAAATACCAGGTAATAATAACCTGAGAAAATTAAATTTAAAAACCATAATAATAATAATAATTTATTTATTTGTATAGAATGCAGGTGTTACAATAATGGTGTTAGTTTCATATATATTCCCAGTACATTCTGCCTATTGGCATACAAA
This sequence comes from Apamea epomidion, assembly GCA_947507525.1. NCBI lineage: Eukaryota > Metazoa > Arthropoda > Insecta > Lepidoptera > Noctuidae > Apamea > Apamea epomidion. The sequence continues at coordinate 4,530,380 of OX382238.1, read as the reverse complement.
AATATAGTGGTTAACTTACAGATAATTTAGAATCTAGGTACTTAAATTCAAAATGAGATCATGAATCAGCTTAGTCTAAAATTATTTACATAATAAATGAGATAAAATGAAGGAAATATTACAATTCATCATTTATAAAATCGGTGACAGAGTAATAACATTTCTCTGTCAGCAACGACGATAGGAGTTTCTTGAATTTTATTAAGGGCTGATCCTTAGTATAATTTGGCAATTTGTTAAATATAATAGGTGCCATACCAATAATGTTTTTTTTAAGTAAAGCAGTGTTATATCTACCAGTACTCAATAGACTCTGATATTTTGATCTCATGGCAGTAGTTCGCATCCTCGTATCATTCAATGCAGGAAATAGATGCTTGTTGGTTTTAACGAATATAGCTACTTCGAGAATGTATATACTAGGAAAAGTTAGTATTTTGTGTTTCTTGAAAAAAGGAGTGCAACTATCTGTAACCTTGAGATTAAAAATGGATCTTATACACCGTTTTTGCGCTTTAAATATAGACTCCCTTTCGGAACAATTGCCCCAGAATACTACACCAAACCTTAGAACAGAGACCACCAAACCGTGATATGCAATCATTAATGTATCGACGTTAACTTTCTTGGACAGATTGTAGAGAGCATACGCAGACGTGCTTAATCTTTTGCAAACTTCTTCAGCCTGCGGTTTCCATGTTAATTGACTGTCAATCCAAATACCCAAGAATTTTGCCACGTTAACGCTATCAATAGTTTGTCTTTTATAATTAATTTTTAGATTTAAAGGAAGAATTTTTTGATAGAAATGCATTATATTTGTTTTATTGAAGTTTATTATAAGATTATTATCGTTGAGCCAGTTTATTATTAATTTAAGAGAGTTATTTATTTCATCTTCATAAAGCTCTTTGTCGAGGCAGTCTATTAAGATCGTACTGTCATCGGCAAATAACACACAAGGATATGGGATTTGTCGGGGTAGATCATTTATATACAGGAAGAATAATAATGGTCCTAGATTTTGGTTTAAATTACTCGCCTTCTTGAACGTTGCAGGTCTTCGTGCAAGCGATTGCGTATAGTTTGGTCACTGACAAGTTGTACCTGTAGTCCGGCGTAGACGATTTTGCAGAGTGCGCGCTGTAACAGTTCGTTCACGTCTTGCACAAAGTCGAATGTACCAATCTTCGCTGGCAGTAGTAGCACGTACTCTTCCCGAGCCACGACGCCGAGATACACTACCGGTCTCCTGGTACCAGTTCCACAAGTTTTGAACAGCCCTTCGTGAATATCCTAACTGCAGAGACACGGAACGTTGCGATTGACCACCCTCAATAATTGCTACGGCTCTAATAGCAGTAGCGTTGTCCATATGGTGTCGAATTCTTGGCATTGTACAGTTAAACGATCGATTTGCACGCTTAACTTCAAAAAACAACCGTAACACACAGCAAACTGAAGCTAAACTAATTGAAATAAAACACAAAAATTAAACAAAACTACCCACATGAAAAGGTGAGAGATAAAATATCAGTCAAATCGTACCCTCGACCACAATATTGCCCATACTTCACTGTTATCGTTCCTCAACCACTTAACATCATAACACAACTCATAGAAATGAGTTATCATAACGTAGGTCAACATTCAGTTAGTTTAAAATGTAAATGTACAAGTGGCCCTTATTTTGTTTTGAGTAATGAATGCACAAGTGACGTTTACACCAAAAAATAAAACTGATTTTTGACCCAACAACAAATCACACAAATTCTTTTCTTTTTTCTTTTGTCATGTTAATATATCGATACCCGTGACGTCTACGGAGTTTCGCTAGCTAATTTAGTTGGACCCTGTATATTCATGATTGACTGCACCTATAGACTACATAGCTTTACATTTTTCTTTCTACCTGGCATTTTTGCAGAACTGGGCCTTTTTTGCGCAGCCGTGAGGCACATTTTCCAGCTAATTTCTTACATCGGACTTTACATTTTTATTTGATATTTATTTTTTGTTTTTATCTGAGGGGCATTTCTCGTAATTTTAAGAATATTCAAAGTCTGATCTCAGTCACAATCTGTCAAAAATTCCTGTAATTTCCCTAAAATTTTGACAAGTTTTTGACATTGATTGTCGCTGAGATGAGATTGCGACTAGATTTTGAACGTTTTTAATTACGGGAATTGGCCTTCTGATATATGTATCTGGTGTATTGTGTGTCTTTTAGTCTGTGCTAAATAAATGTTTTTTTTTCTTTCTTTGTTTTCTTTTCTTTCTTGAGATACTCACAGTGACAGACTGGGTTGCAGAAAACACCAAGCTTGGAAGACCCGTCCTCCTATTGACACTGATGCTGGTCTTATCATCGGACCAGCGAGAGTTGAACGAGAAACATGTTCCGAACTCTGTAGGGATTGGGCGGAACCTGCAAAAAAATAAATAAGTGCCAAGTGACTGCCCCGTTGGTCTCGTGGTCGCAAGTGCGACTGCTGAACGCGGGGTCCTGGGTTCAATTCCTGGGTCGGCCAAAATGGTTATTGATTTTTTCCATTTGGAATGTCTCAGTAACAGCTCGGAGTTTGGAAGTTGGTGGTGTGAAGCTCCCGTGCCTCGGATAGCACGAAAAGCCGTTTGATCTCTCCCCGATCGCGTCGGATTGCCGTCCCATCGGACTATGAGAGTAAAGGAACAGAGTGCACCTGAAATTACGCAAACACTTGTGCACTATAATATCTCCTGCGTACCTGGCTAATCTCCGTTGAGATTGGCCACCGTGGCCGAAATCGGTCAGGAGGCTATTATTATGAATAAGTCCATCTTTGGACGTTCTGAATATCATACTGCAAAGCAAATGCCTCTTTTCCTAATTTTGCGCCAAAATGCTTTCAAAATCGCAAGACATAATAAATCCTGCAGACTACCTGCAGGATACAGCAGGCACGTGAAATATGTTATCAAAGTAAAATAACTGTTGGGGAATCAGCGAGGCAATTCCGTAATACATTGTCCCTACTTTCCTTTTTTAATCCATCCAAAGGTTGTCTTGTCTAAAAGATCGCTCTTAGCGATAAGAGCATTGTATTACCCTTTGTAAAAAATTACATTTTGTATCTGTAATTTAAATGGTGTACATAATAAAGAGCTACCCATACTACAATAAGTTCTATCATTATCATTTCAGCAAAAACCGTCCATTACTGGACATAGGCCTCCCCCAAGCACCGCCAATTCGACCGGTTCTGTGCTTTCCGCATTCCACGGATTTCGTCGGCCTTAACAAGGTCATCGGGCCACCTTGTGGGGCCAGGCCTTCGAACGCTACGTCTTTCGTCTACAACAAGTTTGAACACACTAAATTATTTGTGACCTAATTAGTCACTAAGTAAGCTCGCAGTAAACATCTTGGTCCGAAACAGGCAATAAAGCGGAAATACCGTTGTTATCTTTAATTACGCCCGAGTAATGTTGGCAACAATGACAAGGTTTAGGGCCTGTATTCATTAACGACTTTCATTTGGGAACGGACTTGGAGCTGTCAAAGTAAAATTACCATTTGAATTATTTACATTTGGCAGCATGATTATAGGGGCTCGTGGCTAAAGTATAACAGCCGCACGAGTAGGTCGAATGTTAAGTTAGTCAGAAGCCCAAAAGTCTGACAACCAGTCTTTCCAAGGGGTGGAGGTCAGATAGGCAGTCGCTTCAAGTAAAATACTAGTCAAACTCAAATTAAAAGCATTTATCTAAATTAAACCATTTAGAGGCACTTTTGAATTGTGAAATAGTCGGTCAGATAGTCAGAAAGTTGAAGCTAGCTGCCGAGTATTCAGCTGCATCCGAATACAAACAAACTGACTTAATAGGAGAGGAGTTGGAAAGGCCTTATGTAAGCCTACGATTGACCAAACTTTACGTCCGATTGGTAGAATGGATCCGGGCTTCAAGATTCCAATCAGTCTTAAAATCAAAAAAACTAAATTTTTTCGCAGAATACTCCATTTCTAAGCCATTTAAGACATTGTAGGTCGCAAAAAATTGCACTGCACTGATTTTTTTAGGATGTTGTTACGATAGATACCAGTAGTGTAAAACCAAGTTTGTAGCTGCGAAAGACCTGTGCCGTGGTGGTCGGAAAACCTCGTTCGGACTTCTTTCAATTTTGAATTATACCTTCTAAAAGGTGCATCCTACGTATAAGTCACGCAGTACCGTCAGTGCTCTGCATTACCTGACCTTTGGAAAAGACGAGTCGGGTTATGCAGGTCACTGACTGTACAACATACCATAAAATCAATACAGTGCTATATTTTGCGACCTATTGCGATTTTTGTCTCTACGGTGACTGGCCTATTTTCATTGGTGGCCCAGTGCGGCTTAGTAGACGTCACATGTCTTCGAACTTTTTGACAGCGTCATTAATAGGCGCATTATGACAGGTGGAGTAAGGCAAAGACTGAGTGGCGTCTGAGGACTGGAAGACGAAGCGTCGGCCGTCCGGCGACTAGATGGGCAGACGACATTTTTACCATCGCAGGTAGAACCTCGATGAAACTGACACAGGAGCGTGGGGATTGGCACATGAAAAGAGAGGCCTATGCCCAGATGTGGGCATGATGACAGTGACACAGTCGATCTAATTAGTGAAGATTGGTATCCTAATTCTTGCTTAACCTCGTCATTATCAGCCACAGTCCCGTTTATAAAATATTATAACCTTGCCAAAGATATGAAAGGAAAGTTCATAGATATAAAGTATTTTAATTAAATAAGCTCCTAGCAGCTTCGTTCAGCTCCTGAATACAGCTCAGAATTTAATTTGGCGCGAAACTCGATCATGATGGCTTTAATTTTACCATTTTCACTTGTAAAATGTAGCGTTTAATTTTGTAGCGTGAATACTGAATCTAGGACATCTTAAAGCTTAGTTTACATTGGTCGTGTTAGAGCAGCTAAAATATTTTGTCGTCGTAATATCTAAAGCCAGTTAGTTGCTTTAAAGATCATCTCATGTTAGTGGGGGTAAGTAATGATCTCAAGCACGGCTCCTCTGTTTGATTCTACTACAGTTTTTTCGACGAAAACTTACTATTAGTGATTGGGACTACAGAACTGTAGAGTCATATATTTTAATTAGGATTTTGGTTTAGATGAGGGAGTGATAATTTAGACAGAAATATGTAAAGACGTTCTTACAAAATAATATAAAAGGAGTCATATAGTTGTTTGATTCTTCCCGTTACCTCAGAGAGCTCTTTTAGTACCTACTGAAAATAACACCCATTTATTTTAGTTCAAATCTATATCTATAGGTACTAGTAATAAATCTGAAGAATTTGTTTGTTTGAACGCGATAATCTCTAGAACTACCAGTCGGATTAAACAATTTTTTACATTTGTTACCCCAATTCTTGAGGAAGGCTATAGGCTACATAAAATCACCCTAGGACCCTTAGGAGCCGAGCAAAAACCAAGAGCAAAAACGAAGTAATAGCGAGGGTAGTCCATGTGACGAGACGGAGGAACAAGGAATTTCAACCGGACGAAGTCGTGGCCAGACGCTAGTTTATATTTAAGTGGGCCTGCACCCTAATTGCGTAACACCCTATCAATAACAATCTGAGTCATTTTGAAGGATATTACGACAAGGTTGGCGCAGTGGTCGAGCGATCGACTGCTGCGCTGCATGTCGCGGGTTCGATTCCCGCACATAGTAAACGCACCCACGATACACGAGTAATTGCTAGTGTGGAACAAGGTTTCAAAAAAAAAAAAATGCGTTTCCAATGCTTCATTTGTTCGAAAAAATTGTCTGCTTAGCAACGTAAATAACGCAATGAATGTTGCTGAACTGTCAAAATGAAAACGATTGCTACTGATATTGTGTTACGCAATTACCCGTCTGGGTGGGCTGCTATACCCATGTGGACAACGCTGAACTTCCATGATAATAGCAAGGACACTCTGTTCGTTACTGACTTGAGTTTATTCAAAGTAGAAATGAAATTGAGACGCGAAACTAGATTTATTACGAGAACCAATTATTTTCTCAGGGGTAGTAATAAAAGCTCCGAAAATAAATTAAAATATGAGCATACTCAAAATATGAAATGTACTGCTTTAAATACAAACTTTTCGACGACTTATAAGCGAATACAAATGAAGAAACGAAATTCCGAAAAATTAATACAATATTTGCTAACGTTATATTTTTCCACCAGCTCAAATTACATTTTACCGAAATCTACAGGTCATCATTTTTATCGTAACTTACCTATTTTATATTATAAATTTAGAATCAATCTTACACATTTTATAACTGTGGCGCTGTGGCTGTGTGGTTTGGTTTTACATTCAAAAATATGTTTCTGGCACTCGCCGGCCGCTGCCGCGGCACCGCTCGCTTCGCTCGCTCGGCTCGTGCGTTATGTGGTCGTAGTTCTATCCTAACCTAACCTAGCTCTTTCGATTTAAAGAAGATATATGCGTGTTACGTTGCAAATTTCACTAAACTATAACTTTTCGGAAACTTAGTATTTCTTTGCGGAAGTTTAGTATTTTTTTGGAAATTTAGTTTATTATTTGAAAGTATAGAATATTTTTCGTAGAATTATAATTTGAATAAGCTTCATGGTTGTTTGTTAAATACAACCGTTTTTATTTTGTATTGGTTAACTTTTCGGTAATTCATTTTAACACAGCTTAGAATAGTATTACAGTCAACCACAGATTGCTGGAAGTTAATTTGTTTTTCGGAAGCTTTATTATTTTCCTTTTCTCAGTAACACTGTGGACTACGGGATGTTCTCGTAATGATCAAATTTCTTAAGAAGGCTATTTAATACTTTAGACATAGTAATTGTTAGTACGATTTAAATGCCTTGTTGGTCTCGTGGTTGCAAGTGCAACTGCTGAGCGTCCTGGGTTCGATTCCCAGGTCGGACAAAGTGTTATTGTGTTTTTCATCAGAAATTTCTTAGTAACAGTCCTAAGTTTAGAAGTTGGCGGTTTAATACCCGCGATAAAATTGTAAACGGATAAAATTCTTACCTTTCACAGCACGGGAAGGGTTTGCCATCCCACCAGCACTCAGTCAGCAGGTCTAGGCACTTCTTCCTAATTCCATTGACCAGCTCTAGAAAGTCCTGTACACAAGTCTTGCCCATCTCACACGAGGCACAGGATCTACAGAACTTCACGTTCCGAAAACTGACTTCTTGACTAAACGCGATTAAACTTGGGGGTAAATTGTGCCTGAAAAAAAATGGAAAAATATATAGCTTTGAGCTCGTATCGGAACGAAGTTTAATAAAAATGTATGCCAGTCAGAAAGATGCGGGTCTGCCTGCCATCCTACGGTATAGGAAAACATCGTGAGCAAAATTAAAAGTCTCAAAGATGTTGATAACACTCGCCACAGATGTAGCTGACACTATTCAATTCTCGTTCATCCTGAATCTTAGCACTGCTGCCTCTTAGCTGACTGGCATTTATTTTTTATGACTACAATTTCTTCCATACGTGGTACATTCAGCCTCAAAACTAAGATATAAATCAATTGACAAGATTAATTTTAATTGTCTACAATCTATTTTACATACTATTGCATCAATGGGTGAAACTTTTGCTCGGCAGTGAGACAGCAAAAGTTACAAAATTATGAAACATTTTTCATAATTTTGTTTTGTGGTTACACAATTTTTTTAAGTTACTTACTTGACTTGGGTACTTGACTGTAGCTCTAGCTACACATTGATACAGAATCATGGAACAGAAATTATAAACAGTCTAATAAAGTATTGTCGAAGTAATAGATAATTTTAATGCTGACTATACGTGCCAAGAGAAGAAATGACAACAGACCATCACTTACTGAATCAGGTACTTCTTAATGTATGTTGGGTTTGCTTCCTCACATATCGTCAGTGCTGGGAATGGTGTGTCCCACTCCAGGTAATCTGTTTCCACGGAGTATGACACAGCATCAGAGGTATACAACGCTAAGGCACCTCGTAATACTACGTATGAGCAGCCGCAGCAAGCCGTTATAGTTGCTAGCCAGAATAATCTGGAATTATTTTTAGGGTAAAGAATTTATTGCAGACCAGAGGACATAATTAAAAAAAGGATCGTCAAATTCGGAATACACTCAGAACACTCCGACTAAGGAAGTAATACGTGGTCGCACAAAAAAAAAATACGCGTAGACTTGATAACCTCCACATATTTTTCGTCGGTTAAAAAAGGTTTTTGGAGTAAATCGATCAATGATATCAGGCTGAAAACAATACAAATACAATTTTTGTGAAGTCGTAAGCTCGAATTCCACGAAAGTTTGACACCTGCAGTGCGATTCTGTAACCATCTCACCGTGAAAACTTAGGTGAAGTGAGCATGGAGTGAGCTGTCATTCCAACTAATGCTAGGGATTGACACCATTGACAGCTCACTCTAAGCTCACTTCACCTAACTTTTCACGGTGAGATATTTACAGAATCGATCGGCTGTATATGCTCAGAACATCAGAATAGCACAGTAATTAGATAGTAGAGTTCAGTCATGTGAATTTTGTTGGGGGGAATACATGAAATCTCTCGAAGACGAGTGGTTAGTTCTAGTATTAGAGTAACGTACCCTCGGATCGAATCCGCAACGAGGTGGTCCGGCAGAGAACCAAACTTGCCGACATAGCTCACAGAATAAGCAAGCTGAAGTGGCAATGGCCGGCCATATTAGCCGTAGAACCGATGATCGTTGGGATAGACGTGTTCTTGAGTGGAGACCGCGAATCGGTAAATGTAAGGTGGGACGCCCTCAGGCTAGTTGGAGCGACCATCTTCGCAGGATGGCTGGTAACAGCTGGATGAGAGTTGCCGGAAATCGAGTTGAATGGCGTGCAATAGGAGAGGCCTATGTCCAGCAGTGGACTGATGAATTGATGATGATGGTGACTAATGTACCACAGCAGTTGGATGTAAAACTTTTTTACACATTTTCTAAGCACCTGCTTACCTTTTAAACAAGGGCGTACGATCCGGAGTAAATACGTAGCCAAGCCATTGTAAGCTGCATTTATCACTTAAGTACTGTATTTTGTCTTTCAGGCCTGTTAACATAGTGCTACAGCGTTCGGACTAGATGCGACACGTTTTAAACTATAAAACAAATGTAACAAAGTCGTTATTCCGCTGTATTGGTTTTCGTCCAATCTATTACGAGTACATTTGCGTGTAAAGCCTTTGTTCCCGAGATCAAAATCTCAATAACAAAACCGCTATGATTTTGACTGAAAAGAGCTTGACAATGAAAATGAAATTAGCATTTGATATGCGTCTACACATTCATGAGTTTGCTATCACACATTTTATCTGTATTTCCCGACTAGATTTTAACTCAATTTGAGACCATATTCTGTCTTAGAGGTTCGGAGGTATTGTCGGAGACTAGTAACCTCAATTAAATGCCCATATCTATACTAATAATAAAGCTGAAGAGTTTGTATGAACGCGCTAATCTCTGAAACTACCAGTCGGATTTGAAAAAATATTTTTTCCGTTGATAGCCCAATTCTTGAGAAAGGCTATAGGCTACTTAAGTAGCCTATAGCCTTTCTCAAGAATTGGGCTTTTTTTTGGTTTTGCTCCACTTTTAAGGGACTTAGCGTGATGTTAACATCACGCTAAGTCCCTTAAAAGTGGAGCAAAACCAAAAAAAAAGTCAGACAGAACGCTAAGCGAAAACGAAGTGATGCGCGGGCAGGCTATACGATGCGACGGGTTGGGTCAGGTGAACAAGAAATTTCACGTGGTCGAAGTCGCAAGCATCTGCTTTAGACTCATTTAATTTTAAACGGAACATTACTGCCCTACTAATCAAATGAATTTCAATCACTGTTTATTATTAAAACAACGTTCGCGTTGTGTTTATTTCCCAACTGTGATGGTAGTCAGTATAATTGCATTTATGCTAATAGCTTTATACCATCGACACTCATTACCAGATTGTGTACGGTACACTGAAATTCAATTAACAAGGATGCACGCAGGTCACTTAATAGGATTTTGTTTGGTTGCACAAATATCTACATATGACCTAACGCTTTGCATGACAAAAGGTATATATTCAGATTTATTTCATAAACATTAAAATTATTATATACAATATTGTTTAACGAAACTAACAATTTACACTAGGTACTAAATTATGGAGCATTTTACGAAGCGGGAATTTTAATCTAGGAAGGTATAGTCGTTAGCATAAATACACAAGTGGAAGAGTGGTGGTGGCCCAGTGGAAACGGCCGCGACTTACAAGTTGCACGTCGTAGGTTCGAACCCAGACAGGTGCTTTACTTTGTATTTGATCACCAAAACGGTGAAGGAAAACATCGTGAGAAAACCGGCTGGTCCTAAAACCAAAAATTCGAAGACATATGACATCTGTCATCCCACACTGGGCCCGCGTGGTGGATTACGGCCCACTCCCCCTCACCGATAGCAGGCCTGTGTCCCAGCAGTGGGAACATTATATGTTGATTATGTGGACTAAATTAAATGACTAACTAAATATACAAAACATCCTTTTGAAAAAAGGTTATACTATAGATCGCTATCAACAATTACTCATATCGCGGTGATCTATGGATATTTTCAAAATCACTAACCTTAGCAAATAGATGGTAAACGCATTTTTTTGCTATTAGTAAACAAAAAGGCGCTTTATTCATAATCCCATTATTGCCTCAACAAACGGAAAAAAATATAGGACCTCTTTTAGAAAACCTTGATGATGAACTCGTGTAGGTCAGTTTTATTTTAAGACAGATTATTTTTAAAGTTTTTGTATCAGTCTGAATATCCAAGGGCAAGTTTATGTATGTTCACAAAAATAAGTAGCCCATTTTATTTTCTTCAATCTCGGCATGCAAATACCTAGATGTAATTTCGTTGATAACACACCAACAATATTTCGTTATGTAGGTACATATTTGCACAGTGACATTTATCTGTTACATAGTTATGTAACAGATAAATGTCCAAAATCATCGGTATTAAAACCCATTGATTGAGAGTTCTCAAGCAATGGGTTTTAATACCGATGATTTTTTCCCGTAGAAACGGTAAATTACTTCTTTAAAAATATCCATGAATAATTTGAAGACATGCTACATCCACCAACCTCACTTTGCCCGCGTGGTGGATTAGGGCCCGCTCTCTCTCACAGAAAAAAGGCCTGTGTCTCAGCAGTGGGAACACATATGCCACATACGCTCATTATGCTATCATAAAGATATATCCTATATTTGAATCGCGACATATTCGCCAAAAATGTAAACAAATATGAGTTTATGGAAAAATAACATTAATTCCTACACAACAAAGTTCAGTTTACGCTACAACTTCAAACATTTTTATAACTTTTTCAATAGTGCTAGTCACTCTGAAATCAACTTAATTGCTAATATAATAAAGTTGATATTTGTTTAACTTGTAATAACGTCTATTTAAAACATAAATAAAAATTGAATATACATAGAATATTCTTTTTTATATACAGATCATCTGCCTAGCCTTTTCCTAACTATGTTGGGATCAGCTACCAGTCTAACCAGCTGTACATGGAGCGACTGCCTATCTGACCTCCAAAACCCAGATACTGACGCGATAACATATTCATTCAGATGTATTTCACCCGTAAGGGCGGTAAACTATCCTGCCGGAGGCTTTACGCGGGGGTCGTGCGGTCCATGGCCCTATATGGGGCCCCGGTATGGGCGCGTTCACTGCGGCTTCGAGCCGCACACTACCTGAACGCGCCCCAAAAGGTGGTAGCCGTAAGGCTAATCCGGGGGTACCGCACGATCTCGCGCGAGGCAGCAAGCCTCCTTGCCGGACTGCCACCATGGGATCTGGAGGCGATAGTCCTCGCGCGCCTGTATGACTGGCGCGCGGAGGCACTACGTCGGGGGGAAACTCTGCACCCGCGGCAAATCGCTGCTGAGCGGACGGACCTCCGGCGCGGTCTCATGGTGGAATGGAAGGCGCGACTATCGCAACCCAGCGCAGGGCACGCCACGATAGCGGCGGTAAGACCCCTCTTTGAGGAGTGGCTAGAGAGGCGTCACGGCGCTCTCACCTACCGCCTGACGCAGGTCCTCTCCGGTCACGGATGTTTCGGGAGGTTCCTGCACATAATCAGGCGGGAGGAGACGCCCGGGTGTCATCACTGCGAGGATCGCCCCAAGGACACGGTGGAGCACACGGTGGAGGTCTGCCCCGCTTGGGCAGAGCACCGCCGTGTCCTCGTAGAGGCGATCGGCAGGGGCGGCGACCTCTCGCGTCCGGCTCTGGTGCAAGCCATGGTCCGGGGCGAGAGGGAGTGGGAGGCGGTCACCTCCTTCTGCGAAGCAGTCATGCTAGCGAAGGAGGTGGCGGGATGGGCGAGGGAGAGATCCTCACGCCTCAGCCGCCGAGGGAGACGCTCCGGGCGTCGAGAGCCGCGTGACGACTCCCGGCCACCGTAGGCGCGGGCCTGCGGGCGGAGAGCAATGGGTAGCTCTCCGTCCGATCAGGACCAGGCCCGTGCCGGACGGCGCGTATGTGTTCCACGTGCGCCTCAGAGAGATGTCAGCGTAGTTGACGGGGCCCGACAGGGCCGAAGCCTGCCGGGGTAGCGGGATCGTCCGAAAGGGTTACCGCTGCCCTGGTACATAAAGGGCTAAGGAAGGAACACGGGTGGGTTTTAGTCAGTAAGAGTCTGACACTCCCTTCTGCTCCACCCAGAGCGGGAGGAGTCATTTGATGATTTCCCATCCACAAAAAAAAAAAAAAAAAAGGGCGGTAAACTAGTAACGTGAACAATACCCCTTGGTAAAACTGGTTGTCAGACTTTCAGGCTTCCGAGCCGTAACGCTGGTGAAAGATCCACGGATGACAGCCGGGGCCAATATTATATTGAGTAATAGTTTATTAAATACGCCAAGTTTGCATGTGTGCTAGAATATAAATATAGAAATGTTTATACAGGAAAAGGTGTGTTCATTTCACCAGTAAATGAGAACGCAATAAACTTTTTACAAATCATTACCGGGGACACGAAAGATACATAGAACATTTATGGGTAACACAAAGATAAGATTGGAGTATATTACTTTTCATTCAATATAAACAATTCACATAACAGTTGCCATGCTGTCGTGATAAGATAAACATTGCTTGTCATTGTTATCACTAAGGGACATTAATTTTTATTAACACTTATTTGTTTCTAAAAAGTGAAATAGGGATAAGTGGAAGGAGGGAGGGGAGGCCTTTGCCCTGCAGTGAGACAGAAATGGCTGAATAAATAAATAAATAAGATTTGTTTTTAACTACTGTACCGTGCCCTGTGCTGGGATACTTGAAAGATTGATAAAGAAATTCTACATTATATCTTGTTAATAAAATATGGACTTTCTTGAGAACCAAGTTGCTTTAGTATAAACATGATCAGCCTATAGTTTCCACTGCTGGGACACAGGTCTCCTCTCTTCGAGAGGGAGCTGGCTGTAATCTACCACGCGGGCCCAGTGCGGGTTGATAGATGTCACATGTCTTCGAATTTTTGGTACTAGGACATGCCGGTTTCCTCACGATGTTTTCCTTCACCGTTTTGAGTAGTGATTGAAGTTGCTTTAATCACCAAGTTTAGCAGACGATTGGTGATTGCTGTTTATTCACATTAGCACCTTGGACTGCTGTCTTTTCTCCTGACGTGATCATCTAGTCACTTCGTAGCATTTTGCAAAGGCCATGGCTGGAGGAATAAGTAGTGTACCTCGCCATAGCCGCCATTGCCTTTTCTTTTTAACCATCTTCAAAAAAAGAGGAAATTTCTTAATTGGTTTGTAAAAAAAAATAGTTTGCGCGTCGATGTCCCTGCCACCCTGAATTTATACAGGTTGATTTTTTAAAGACCAGCCAAATTTAAGGATGTGGTACAGACCATCAAACTGAACAACTTTTTCCATGGGACAAATAGCGTAATCGCGAAAATTTTATCAACTGTCCCATAGAAAACTTCAATACCTACTCGACCTAAATATATGGGACGGTTGAATTTTTATTCGCGATCACGATGTTGGTCCCATAAAGAAAGTTGTTCAGTTTGATGGTCTGTACCACATCCTTAAATTTGGCTGGTCTTTAAAAAATCAGCCTGTATATTTTTAAATCATGTATTTTTTTTCTTCAGGACAATAAACAATTGCGTAATAATGCTTAATACTAGTACAGATTGATTTTAGAACATTTAGGTAATAACGCAACCAGCACCATTATCCACATACTTAGTAATACAGTAAGAACTTAATTAGGTACAAGCAAACTTAAGCAAACAAAAGACTTAACTATTATAATGTGATTTACACAACAAGTGAGACAAACTTTTAACAACCGACTTCGAAACTCGTCATCAGATCTTAATAAAATTGAAATGCGTGCGAACAGAAAATAATTATGGAAATGCGTCTATATGTATATGCCGGAATTATGTCCGAACATACAGAACAAAACACATTTAAAAAAAAAAGAAAAAAAAAAGACTGTTTTTTTTTTCGAATTGATAGCCTCCTCCGTTTTTGAAGTCGGTTAAACATATAAACAAGCAAATCTGTAAAATAGTGCTGTGATCCAATTATTATCGCAAAATAAAAGTATCTTTATCTTTATCTTTATCTTTATCTTTTTTTTTTTTTACAATAAGTTATGTAGATGTCGGCAACATGTGGTTTCTATTTCTTATCGCGCCAAAGTCTTAAATGTCAATACAAGAATGTCATAACAACACTATTATTTCATCAACAAACCTCACTATCGTAGTTATCAAACACAGAATCTCATTATTACGTCAAATATTAAACAGTATGTAAACAACGACATTATCATTCCTGTCGCTCTCTATAGCCAGTGAGCGTCGAGTCGCGGCTCCGTCCACTCTTGCGCATAATGCCCGAAATAAGCCGACCTTGACTCGGGTCACATTTAAAAATCGAAAGTCGTTCGTGTAAACTCGGAAGTACAAATAAATATGGTATTTTATTGTTAAATTAAGTGTAGTGAAAATGTTGAGTTTTAAAGTTGGAGCGAGACAGCTGATGAGATGGAAGGAGTTACAATTTGATCGTGTTAAGTACCATTCAGGAATGGGAGTGTTCGGTCATCGACCGATGAAAGTGAATGATGTTGGTACGTAAACAGAGAAGCATGCAGGGAATATATGTACATACTCGTAATAACGACTTGCAGACCAATACTTCCAGATATGTGATTTGAATTTGTGTGAATGATTCTTCATAGTAATCAAATTATTCACCAATTCTGTTCCTAACCTAGTAATCTTGACCTCCCAGTGTGTTATTGATTATTTACCTACTGATAAGGTATCAGCTCAGCTTGTTATCAATTTCGTACTAGATTTGTAAATATCATTTCGTTGGTATCGCTTCAAATTGCAAATAATCGAATTGTGATAGGCCTAATCTTATTTATTTTAGTTATACTTGTTTGCGTAGAGAGTCTGTGACTACTTGGGACTGCTGTCTGCACTAAAAGCATCTGATGAACGTGTAAACAAACCCTGTTAAGTGTACATTCTTAAAAGGTTAAAGTAAAAGGGAATTAGAAACACATTCATCTGTCAGGTATTTAGAAGGTTTCAACTTTATATTGCAGCAATTTTTCCAACAATTATTGTTTGAATAAAATTATGAAACTGTAACTGAAAAATCATCGACGAATTGTAAGTTTATAAAATTAACCCGAATTGTCCAATGATTTAAATATTCAAATAATAAAATCAAAGCACTCAATTTGTAAGTGACACTACAAATTGGCATCCACGGGTACATTTTCTGATCAATTTGTTTACATTCTCAACGGATACTTTTGGAACAGTGTATACGTAGTAGTGCAACTAAGAATAATAGGTATAAAATCAAAATCAAAAGTCATTTACTCAAATTAGGCTGAGAATCAGCAGTTTTCGAACGTCAAATTTACAAAAGACAGTCCCCCAAAAACGCCCGCCCTTCACCACTTCCTAGTGCTATCGATGGGAAGAATAAGCAGCGCAACAAACTCCCCAGCAGCATAGCTGCCTGTTCAGTTAGAAAATACTTGATTGTATACAATACTAGGTACCTATGTCAAGTATTTAACATTACATCATACAGAACATTAAATTCTATTATTCTCCATAATATAAAAACTTACTACCTAAATAAAAGCCTCCAGGCATAAAGGGCGTGACCGCTTACATATTTATGCATTGCTGGGTTCTGTTCACATAGCTGTCAATTGAAGTCACTAATGTTAAACCGACCATCGAAGTAAAATGAATAAATAAGTTAATACTAATAACAACAGCCTATCAGTAAGATAATTCTGGAGAAAGAACATAAACATTGTCTTGAGTTAATTAGGGCGACCAACTATTCTTATCGTGTAAGTAGTCGTTGATGGAATAGTATATATGCCTTCGAACAAAGGTTGGATTTTACTTGAGCTTTAAACGCATTAAAAGGCAAGTCTAGCAAAGAAGAAGGTATCTTGTTATAAAAGGTTATAGCAAGCCCAACAAATGATTTATGAACGGGCACGTAGTTTGTCCTTATTTCTAGTGTTAACACTATGAATATCACTGTTTTTAGTGTAAAAGTGTAAATTTAGCCTAATAATATACAGTATAAGATGTTGGCGAAGATGAATTGTGATGCAACCGTGAGAATACCAATATCTTTAAAAAAATCTCTTATAGAAACTCTGGCACCTAGCTGGTAAATTGCTCGTACAGCTCGTTCTTGAAGGTCAAATATATTATGTATATCAGTGGCTTTGCCCCACAGCAGAATACCGTAGGACATAACGCTGTGAAAATAACTAAAATAGACTAAACGAGCTGTATCAACGTCAGTGTATTGTCTTACTTTCCTGACGGCGTAGGCAGCCGAACTGAGCCTTCCTGCTAGACTTGATATATGAGGTCCCCACTGAAGTTTGACATCTACTGTTACTCCTAGAAAAATTGCCGAGCCTACCGTTTCAAGCACCTTTTTATCTAAGACGATGTTGGATTAAGGCGAACTTTACACATTTCGTTTTTTTGGCATTGAGAACTAGGTTATTTGACGTAAACCAATCTGTAACTATTGAGAGTGCACTGTTTACGTCATCAAAATCTGGTCTATTCCTGTCTACTTTAAAAATAAGAGAGGAATGATCTGCAAACTGTACAACATCACAGATGCCCTTCAAATGAATGAATGATCATTGATATATAATAAGAACAAGAATGAACCCAGTATTGATCCTTGCGGAACACCTAACTGAACGGCACCGGGTAAACAATTAATAATTATATATTGTTGCGAACACTGATTTAATAAGCTACCAAAACCTTGATCAAATTTATCCGAAAATATAGTAATATATAGTATAAGTATAATAATATATAAGTAGTGTAATCAAATTATTCATACTATTGCTATCATCACTAATACAGCTACCTACTGGCTGAGCCACTGAGGGTGTGGGTGTACTAAGCTGGGGTCCCTGGGAGCAGGTACAGCTAAAAGAGAGGTTATTTGTCAAAGACTCATACCTCTCCGCATTATACTTGACCAGGTCGGCCAACTCAGTAGCCTCCTGCATCCGCTTTCTCAGGTCTTGTTGAGAAGCCTCATATTTACTAAAGATATCCTTTAGATCGTATTCCCTAACAAACAATTAATCCTGAAGGTGCCGAGTGTCTGTGTGATACATAGCATTACACAATTCTAATTCACTGTTACAGTTATAATAATATGTAAGGCTTAAGAATGCAGTTTACAACAACGGAACCACAATACTCCTTATCTTAAATCATCGTACTACTTTTGTGACTTTTGACACTCGAAAAAATAAATAAAATAAATACCTAAATACCCTTTATAAATAAAAAGAACAATAGGATGAGAAGAGAATAGCTCAATTAGCTCATGTAGTGGTAAGAAATTAATCCAATCAGCGAGGTGATGACCATCACTAGATCAATCTGCCTTGCCTTTTCTCAACCATGTTGGGGTCGGCTTCCAGTCTAACCGGATGTAGCTGAATAACAGTATTTTACATGGAGCGACTGCTTACCACAACAGTTACTGGGTAAGAAAGATACCCCTTGGTAAGACTCTTTGACAGACTTTTGGGCTTCTGACTACCCGTAACAGCTGTCAAAGATCTACGGATGACAGCCAAAACCCATGGCTTAACGTGCTTTCCAAGGCACGGAGGGGTCTCGATATGTGATTGATGGTCACCCATCTACGAACCGACCGCAAGCTTAGCCTCCGACCGACCCCTGCAGCTGTTATTATTTATCCGCGAGTCCCTACATCGTTAATCAAGCCATCAAGTCGCAACAAATTCAAGCCATCACTATCTCAGGCTATTCTATTCTAATTTTACCATTTAGATGTTCCCGAAGCAGTACAAGCGACAAGAAACGAAAACTGCCGAGCACAGCGGTTAGTGGAGGCCTATCGTACGCACGGTCATCTCCGAGCTACTATAGACAATGTTGACTACAGAAATGAAGACAGGTTTGTAACCAAGACCAGACAATATTTGTGTTTTACTCTGCATATTTGGCGAAGACCGTCGACCTCGCCACCTTACGAGCTCTGTACGAGTTTGAAACTAGACTGGCAAAACTATTTTGAAACTCGTTAATTATGCGTTCTCCTAAGGAATTGAACTTCCTGCTGGATTCTATGTTCCCGATAGGTATATCATATCCTACTATAATATTATAAACGCGAAAGTTTGTATGGATGGGTGGATGGATGGATGTTTGTTACTCTTTCAAGCAAAAACTGCTAAAAGGATTTGGATGAAATTTGGCACACAGATAGTTTATAACCAAGATTAATACATAGACACTTTTTATCCCAATTTTGCCACGGGATCTAATGGGGCTAGTATAGCATAAAACTATGGGGTTTTTAGTAATGTAACCTATTCACTCATGAATATTCTAGACACTAGGCGAGCCAATAGCTATAAGAGTAGGGGAAGACCAAAGAAACGATAGATGGACTGTGTGAATGGTGATATGGTTAAGAAGGGGTTTTTTTTTTTTTTTTGAGGATGGGAAATCATCAAATGACCCCTCCCGCTCTGGGTGGAGCAGAAGGGAGTGTCAGACTCTTACTGACTAAAACCCACCCGTGTTCCTTCCCTAGCCCTTTATGTACCAGGGCAGCGGTAACCCTTTCGGACGATCCCGCTACCCCGGCAGGCTTCGGCCCTGTCGGGCCCCGTCAACTACGCTGACATCTCTTTGAGGCGCACGTGGAACACATACGCGCCGTCCGGCACGGGCCTGGTCCTGATCGGACGGAGAGCTACCCATTGCCGCCCGCAGGCCCACGCCTACGGTGGCCGGGAGTCGTCACGCGGCTCCCGACGCCCGGAGCGTCTCCCTCGGCGGCTGAGGCGTGAGGATCTCTCCCTCGCCCATCCCGCCACCTCTTTCGCTAGCATGACTGCTTCGCAGAAGGAGGTGACCGCCTCCCACTCCCTCTCGCCCCGGACCATGGCTTGCACCAGGGCCGGGCGCGAGAGGTCGCCGCCGCTGCCGATCGCCTCTACGAGGACACGGCGGTGCTCTGCCCAAGCGGGGCATACCTCCACCGTATGCTCCACCGTGTCCTCTGGGCGATCCTCGCAGTGGTGACACCCGGGCGTCTCCTCCCGCCTGATGATGTGCAGAAACCTCCCGAAACATCCGTGTCCGGAGAGGACCTGCGTCAGGCGGTAGGTGAGAGCGCCGTGACGCCTCTCTAGCCACTCCTCAAAGAGGGGTCTTACCGCCGCTATCGTGGCGTGCCCTGCGCTGGGTTGCGATAGTCGCGCCTTCCATTCCACCATGAGACCGCGCCGGAGATCCGTCCGCTGCGCAGCAATTTGCCGCGGGTGCGGAGTTTCCCCCCGACGTAGTGCCTCCGCGCGCCAGTCATAGAGGCGCGCGAGGACTATCGCCTCCAGATCCCATGGTGGCAGTCCGGCAAGGAGGCTTGCTGCCTCGCCCGAGATCGTGCGGTACCCCCGGATTAGCCTTACGGCTACCACCTTTTGGGGCACGTTCAGGTAGTGTGCGGTTCGAAGCCGCAGTGAACGCGCCCATACCGGGGCCCCATATAGGGCCATGGACCGCACGACCCCCGCGTAAAGCCTCCGGCAGGAGGCGTTTGGCCCCCTCAGGTTGGGCAGGAGCCGCTTTAAGGCGGCCCCGGCCCGTTCCAGTTTGGGGGCCAAACGTCGGAAATGCTCGACGAAGTTTCACCGGCTGTCGAGGACGAGACCCAGGTATCTCATCGTTGTCTCGACGCCGATGTGAACCCATCCTACCATCAGCTGGGATCCCGAAGGTGGCCCGTACCGGGGCCCATGAAAGGACATGGCCTCGGACTTGTGCAATGCCACCTCGAGACCCAACTGCCGGATCCTTTCCACGACTATCGCAACCCCGCGTGTCATCGCGTCGGCCGCCGCCTGATGCGACCTCCCCTGCGCCAGGACCAGCGTGTCGTCAGCGTAGCAAACTACACTGACGCCATCAGGGAGGTCGGCCCGCAGCACCCAGTCGTAACCGATGTCCCACAGGAGCGGCCCCAGAACCGATCCCTGTGGGACACCGCACGACATCTCTCGCCGGTTCCAGTTCCCGTTGCGACCGGGGTAGATGACGGCTCTGTCCGTCAAATACGCCCCGACTATTCGACGGAGGTAAGTCGGCACCCGGTGATACCGGAGTGCCTCCCCTATACAGCTCCAGGGCAGGGTGTTGAACGCGTTGGCGATGTCGAGTGACACCGCCACGACCACCCCACCCCGGGACACCGCGTCCCCCGTCGTGAGGGCTCTCACGCGCATGATGGCGTCCACCGTCGAGCGCCCCTTGCGGAAGCCAAACTGGCACTCCGCAAGACCCGGCCCCGTCCTCACCAGGTGCCCGACGAGGCGGCCCGCAATCACTCTCTCAAAGAGCTTGCCGACCTCGTCGAGCAGCACTATGGGCCGGTATGCGGACGGAGAGTCCGCAGGGCGCCCTGGCTTCTGAATGAGGACCAGCATCCCCGTCTTCCAACGGAGTGGAAACTGGCCTCTCTCCATGCATGCGCTTAAGAGCGCCTCCAGTCGAGGCCCGATAGCCCTCGAGGCCAGGACCCAGGCTTTACCCGGCAAGCCGTCGGGTCCCGGGGCGGTATTTTTGGCCTTCAGCCTGCCTACCGCCGCTCTCAGATCTACCCCGGTCACTTCAGGGGTGTCGTCGTCGTCATCCGCGTGGTCCGCTTCGGGCACCGCACGTGGCGGAGCCATAGGCGGGGGAGTATGTTCCCCCCGTGAAGGGAACAGAGCGCTCACCACCTCCTCCACCAGCTGTGGGCGGAGACTCTGCGTCAGGGGCATGTGCGGAGTTTATTCCGCACCATTCTGTCCGCAGATCTCTGTTCAGAGTCTCCAGCATCTTCTCGCGGGCCATATCCTTGGCCCGCTGAACAGCCTCTTGGAGGGCGGTCTTCGCCGCTCTGTACCCCTCGTACAGCTCCACCTCCGTGGCTTCCGCATCCGGAGGGCGGATGCGGAGCCTGCGGTGCCTGGTGTACCGGTGTCGCGCATCGACGCACGCCTTGCGTAGCGCCCCAACCTCCTGCGACCACCAGTACACCTGACGTCGGGCGCATCCTGGCCGGACTCGGGGCATTGCCACGTCACAAATCTCGGACATGGCCTCCCGGAACCACTCCACCTCATCGTCAATGTCAGCAGGCCTGTCCGGTGAAAACACCCAGGCCTGCACGATCGAGGCTTCCAGGAGAAGCTCCCGGTCCAGCTGCTTCAGCGCCCACCGCGGACCACTCGGGGCCTGTTGGACCAGCGCGCTAGAGGTCTGGGTGGAGACCTCAAACCGGATATACCGATGATCGGAGTAGGTCTCCACCTCCTCCATGACGCGCCAGTCAATGACACGCTGTGACAGAGCGGGGCTGGCGAACGAGATGTCCACCACTGACTTGCCCCGCATCCGCACACACGTAGGAACAGAACCCCGATTAAGGACGACCAGGCCTGTTTCCAGAGCCCAGTCCTCCACCATCCTGCCCCGCACATCCGTGCAACGGGAACCCCAGGCCAAATTCTTGGCGTTGAAGTCCCCGAGCACTAGCACGGAGAAGGCGTGGTTTCTAGCGACGACGACACTCAACTCTGTTAAAGAGTTCTGGAACTCGGCGAGAGTTCGGCTCGGAGAGAAGTATACTCCCACTACTACAATCTCTCCGTCCGAACCGTGCTGCTACGCACCCCTGTCCCCTCGTGTCACCTTCGAGGGACGGGGTACCGGCGGCAGCCGACGAAATTATGGCCACTGAGCCGTTCAGGTCCTCCACCCAGTCATCCCTGGGCGGGACAAAGTACGGCTCAGCGACCACGGCGATGTTAATCGACCACTGCGCCATGCTCTGGAGCAACAGGTCCTGAGCGCAGGCGCAGTGGTTGATTTTCGCCTGGAGGAGGCGTAGAGGAGGAGTCATTACTCCTCCATTTCAGCCCCCTCCCGGGCCCCCTCGGCAGTGGTGGCGGCGGCGGCGGCGGCGGCGGCGGCGGTGGTGGCGGTGGCGGCGGCGGCGGTGGCGGTGGCGGCAACAGTGGCGGCGACGGTGGTGGTGGCGACGGCGACGGAGGGCCTGCCTTTCCTCCTGGCTTCGGCGGGTGGAGCGCAGGACTTGCTCCCCGCCCGGTGATCGGCCGGCTTGCCAGCAGCCGCACATACGACGCAGTGCGGCGCGGCGTTGCACGAGCCGGCCGTATGTCCGGGCTTACCGCAGCGAAAGCACAGAGTGCTGCGGTCCTCTAAGGTGCACTGGACGCCCACGTGGTGCCCCACGAGGCATCGATAGCACCTTAGAGGTCTGGGTTCCAGCAGCTTGACCTGCGCTGACACCCAGCCCACCAGGAGCCTTCCGCCCTCCATTATCTTCCTCGCCGCCGTCACGGGACAGCTTACCGTTACGGTTCGCATACCCGTGAAGTCAGGACGTATGGTGCCCGCCTTCACCTGGTCGGCCAGACACCCGCCCGTCCTGACGACGGCGGCTACCACCTCAGCTCCCGTCACCGAGTCATCCAAGCCCACAATGCGCATATCCGCGCACTTGACGGGCCTGGAGACTCGAGCCTCGTCCGCATTGAGGGACGCCCTTAGCTTTTCAGCCAGGGCGTCAGCGGTGGGGCCACTCATCGCACCGGGGATCTCGAGCATGCAGGCACCAGTGGCGGTCACCCTATGCCGGAGGCCTCCGGTGATCCCCAGCTCCTGGAGATCCACCGTCGCTCTCGCTTTGGTGAGCACGTCGCAGTAGGTCACCCCCCTCTTGACCGCGTCCGGCTGTAGTGTAATGACTACAGCCGCGGTCTTGGGGGAGCGAAGCCTAGCCGCAACGGCTCGCTCCTTGCGGCGCCTCCTCTGCGCCTTTTTCCTGGCCGCCTTGGCCGCCTTCTTTTTCTCCCGGACCACCTGCCACTCGGCGTTGGTCGTGGGAGATTTGTTTAAGGGAGGCGTAGGCTCTGGGGCCTTCCCCTCCCCAGCCGTTCTGCCCTTTTTGTGGGCCGGCGCCGCGGGTTTGGCGGCAGGCGCCGATTTTGCCGGCGCCGAGGCTCCACCAGCCGACGTCGGTTTCGCCGGCGCCGGGGCTCCTCTAGCCGATGCCGGTTTGGCCGGCGCCTGGGTCCGGCCAGACGGCCCGGGTTTAGGGGCGGCAGCGGCCGCGTATGAGGCCGCCTTAGGCCCTGGGGCCGTCCTACCCGCCAAGGGGGGGCGCAGAACAATACCCTCCAGGACGGCGAACCGCTCCTGGAAGGTCGCCAGCTCCTGCCGAACCAGGTTCAGGACCTGGTTCTCCACCGGCACGGGCTGGCTTGGTGGTGTTTTGGTCTGCGCTGTGCCGGCCGCTCGCAGCCCGGCCAGGTCCGCTCGGAGCTCCTCGTTCTCCTTTCGGAGAAGCTCCATGGCAGCCATCAGGTGGGCCACCTCCGCCCGCATCTCGGACATTCCGTCCGGCGGAGGCCCGAAGTGTGGATGGCCTCCGCTGCCGCCATGATGGAGGCCTTTGCCGAGACTATGGCCCTGTTTTTCGAAGCCTGTAACTTCTTTAGGGCCACGTCCCGGATCGCGGCCTCCACGACCGGCGCAAACCTGTTTTTGTGGTCCGCATCAGGGCCGCCTACCTCAGCCGCCTCGTCGCTTGAGGTCTCTGCTCTTGTAAGACATGCCGGTTTCCTCACGATGTTTTCCTTTACCGTTTTGAGAGCAATGGTGATGAAATAATTATGATTATGATAGGCGAGTCAATGTGGCAATGGCGACGGTACGCTTGGCGCAGTGGTTAAGCGATTGACTACTGCGCTGCGTGTCGCGGGATCGATCATTCCCGCACGGAACAAATATTTACGTGGTCTACAAGTAGTTGTTATGGGTCTGGCTGTTTGTATATGTGAGTTTAAATGTTTGTAACGCACCCACGATACAGGAGAAATTCCGCGTGTGTGGCAACGTTTAAAAAAAAAAGTATCCCTATTAATATTTTAAATGCGAAAGTAACTCTGCCTGCCTGTTACTTTTTGACGCCTTAATTGCTGGACGGATTTGGAATAAATTTGGCACACAACTAGATCTGGGTTAGGGACCTAAGATACTTGTTATCCCGGTACGTTCTAATGGAATAATTTCCGACATTCACGCGGGCGAGCCTACGGAGATAGTGGAGATAGTGTAATATAAAAATATGGACTATATTTTTGTAGGCACACACGGCTACTCATTCAGCTACACGCATTGTATAGGTTTTTCGCACGATCAGAAGTCAGCCTATACTGGTTATGTATATAGCTATAACTTGATGTGTAGCTTGCGTACAACAGCCAATTTTCCCTTCACTACAATCTCCGCAGCCAGTCAAAATAAATTTCATCTCTTACCGTAATAAACATAAGATACTCGTATAATCGCCATTATTCAATTTTAATTACAAAGTTGTTCCAATAATTTCAGAAGTGTCAAAGAGCTTAGTATATCAAGATACGGGCTTCGTTCTGAGGACAATGTTGACCTGGGTTTGTTGTACGGTTATGATGGCAAACAGTCGGTGAAGAATCTTGTGGAAACGTTGGAGGGGATATATTGTGGGCCTATCTCTTATGAGTTTAGTTATTTGGAGGTGAGTACAACTTTGTATTTCAACTTGAAGTCGTCCAGGAAATGAAAGCTATTAGCTATGAAAGATTAGTATTCAGACGCGTGTAGTTCTAGCTTTATGTCTAGCCCATAATCGTCAAGCCTTTTTGTACTACGTCTGTTCCAAGAAACATCATTCAGGATAGAATTCTTCATCATTCAGTGAAAAGCCTTTCATTATAGTATAAAATTTCACGACAGCCCCATTTTATGTCCAGGCAAATCACTGTCCATTCCAAGGTTGCCTGGAAGAGATCGCAGAAAGCGATAAGGCCGCCCATTGTATATTTTGAGTGTTCGATCCATTTTTTTGTTATGTATTTTTGTGGTGTACAATAAAGTATATACAGGCTGATTTTTTAAAGACCAGCCAAATTTAAGGATGTGGTACAGACCATCAAACTGAACAACTTTCTCCATGGGACCAACATCGTAATCGCGAATAAAAATTCAGCCGTCCCATACATTTAGGTCGAGTAGGTATTGAAGTTTTCTATGGGACAGTTGATAAAATTTTCGCGATTACGCTATTTGTCCCATGGAGAAAGTTGTTCAGTTTGATGGTCTGTACCACATCCTTAAATTTGGCTGGTCTTTAAAAAATCAGCCTGTATAAATAATTCAATAATATTTCCTCTCTCTCTCTCTCTCTTCTGTTTATAAGAACAGAACGAGAAGTCATTATACTTTACTTGCTGCTTTTTACGACTTCCTGAATTATGCTGCACTATAGTAAGGGTGAAAATCTCTGCAAAATAAACGAACACGATTTTCGTTTCAAGTAATTTCGATGAAATGTTCAATATTATTACTTTATTTTCCAGACAGAAGCCGAAAGAGAATGGTTTGCCCAACGCATAGAGAGCGGCAAGGACACCATCGCCAATGCGCGTCGCTTAGAGATCGTAAAGGAGCTGCTCCACTCCCAGGCGTGGGACAAGTTCCTGAGCATAAAGTACCCCACGGTGAAGAGGTACTGCGGAGAAGGAGCCGAATCTCTTCTCACGTTCTTCTCCAGTTTGTTTAGATTAACTACTGCTGGTAAGTAGTTTGGAAGTATCTTTGGATCTGTCGTAGGAGAGTTGAGGTAATACAGCCTAGGGTAGAAGTGGACATTATGTATATCTTGGACTTAAAGAGATTTTTTTTTTTCATGATTTATTTAACATATTCTGATTAATTACTATTTTTACAAGCTAACACTAAAATATATAAAGGGTTATTGGAAAAACACCATCAATCTCTTAAGAGGCCATTGTACTCGTCATTATGAACAACTTTTACTATGGGACCAAACCCGAAATCGCGAAAAAAAAATCAGCTGTTCCCTACATTTTGACGAGTTAACCGAACATAAATGTAGGGAACAGCTAATTATTTTTTCGCGATTTCAGGTTTGGTCACTAGTTCTATAATGGTATAAGATAATTGTAATGTATCTCGTTGGTAATCCTTAAATAAATAATAAATTATTAGTATAGAAAACAAACTCTTCGACTTTATTCATCATACTATTTGATAACTTTATTCATCATT
Source organism: Apamea epomidion (assembly GCA_947507525.1). NCBI lineage: Eukaryota > Metazoa > Arthropoda > Insecta > Lepidoptera > Noctuidae > Apamea > Apamea epomidion. The sequence goes on along the minus strand of OX382238.1, from coordinate 4,503,536 downwards.
ATTAGTGTACCTATGTTAAACTAATTTGAATTACTAAAAGATTTATGACGACATTCTCTCGCCAATATGACATCGCTACGATCCTGTTTATTAAAGCAGTTCTTCACAAAGACGCAACAATTGCAAGCTAACACTAAAATATTTGTAAATTACGAGTATATACAAGTATATAATAAAAAAATATAGAAAAAGGCAGAAGCTCATTGGGCATCAAAAAATTCGTTCGCATCACTGTCAATGGGATAAGTGCCCAAAAGGCTGGCAGCATTACCACGTTGGATGGCAATGCTGATTCATTGGACGAAAAATAGGCCAGCCTTCTGGTCACGTGAAGAGTCAACCAACCGCTTGGCGATGTCCCGAAAAATTCGATGAGCACTCGAACCCCAAGGCCCTAGTGTTTCAACCCCAGAGAAATTTTCAAGAGAAAATTGATAGACTGTAAATAAAACAATCACGCGTAACATGCATCATCAGCCTATAACGTTCCCACTGCTGGGACAAAGGCCTCCTCTCTGTGAGAGGGTGGGCCGTAATCCACCACGCGGCTTCAGTGCGGGCTGGTAGATGTCACATGTCTTCGAATGTTTGGTTCTAGGACATGTCGGCTTCCTCACGATGTTTTCCTTCACCGTTTTGTGAGCAGTGGTTATGAAATAAAGTACACAAAGTAATGCGCCTACCTTGGTTCGACTGTAAGTTTGGAGCCGTTGACACTGAGCCACCACTGCTCTAAAGAACAATCATACTTCTCCTTAACAAATAATATCAAAATAATATTTATAATTGAATAGAGGTAATTTTTCGAGAATTAATTTGCATTCGTTTTCATTTCCATTCGTGTAATCCGATTACATACGACGAAATCGTACAAATTATTAAAGAAGTACGATACATAGTTATTAATTTATCGCTCCTGTGGTTGTATTTTTGGAAAACTTAGAAGTCTTGTGGTAAATAAAGTGAAAATAAACATAAACATTTCTTTGTAAGATAAATTCAAGTAAGTTTCGTAGACAAGAAAGTTCGTATATTTTATAATCTGGGTTGATCATAAAACATACGAACTTTCTTTATTATTATAAACTAATCATTCATTTCTAATATTTAGACTATCGCAGTCTATTTACTTTTCCAGACCCACAATAGCGTAGCTGCATTCATAGCGCATAGTTAGTTTATTAGTATAGTTAGTATATTAGACAAATGTCTACTGCTCTGTTTAAAATTATCTCATAGCCAAATGCTATTATACCATATCGGAATTTTTAAATGACCGCAATAATTAAATAGATTCCTATAATTACGACATTTTCAGAATTTGACTTTTGGATTTGATTTTTTTTCCCTTTTTAATTAACATTAGGATTAAGTTATTAATCTCATAGTTTGTTGTGTAGACTCAATTTTGTTTATGGTTTATTCTAAACCCAAAAATATGTTATTTTGTACGCTATAAATGGCAAAACATGCAGAACTACCTGTTATTTTAAGACCTAGCACATATCATTTGATGTATAATCATGAATTATAATAAATATATTCTTTTCTATAGTCGTGTAACAATGCTCGTAGCGTAGTCAAGCTTGTAGCATAGTAGAGCTTCTAGCGTAGCCACCTACGTAGCTGCTACGAGCTTTCGTAGCATAGCTTGTTGAAATTCGCTATAACCTCTTAATGACTCTGTGTACTATCTGTATAGTTATCATTTATTTAATACAGCAAACATATTATTTTATTATAATTACAGAAGGAGTCGAACAAGTGATCCTGGCAATGGCCCACAGAGGAAAACTGAATGCCCTAGCTGGTGTCTTCCAATGCCCACCCGTGAAGATCTTCCACAAGTTCAGTGGCCAACCAGAGTTTCCCATTGAAGCGAACTCAGCCTGTGATATATCTACGCATCTTAGTAAGTATTATGTAATAATACTTTATTGTAGACTAGCGACCTGCCCGTACATCTCACGGTTTTTACGACTAAGCAAAACATTAGGATTTCTTTGTATATCCTAGATAATGTTAATAATAAGTGCTTGATACACTGAAAAGTCTTCCGATACGCGACTGGTGTGCAATCGCATACCGGGAGACGTAGCGTTGAATGGCCGCCCACAAGGTGGACCGATGACCTTGTGAAGGCCGCAGGAATCCGCTATATCCGGGAAGCATAAAACCGGTCGAAGTGGCGGTGCTTGGGGGAGGCCTATGTCCAGCAGTGAAATAAGTGAATAAATTAATGAATACATTTAAAATTCTCTAAATGATGTTGAAAACCGCATCACAATCAACGGATTGTGATGCGGTTTTCAACATCGTAGTTTAGAACAACAAAGCGTTCAGACAGACACGAAAACCGATTACAATTTATAATATGTACAGATATAGAAGTAAAGTTCATTGTAGAGAATTCTGCTTCCAAGCAAATATGCTCCGTTTTGGTTTCCAATAAATTGATAACAATTTTCAACATAGATTTCATTATATTTCAGGTGCTTCGGTGGATATTCACGTCAACGATAAATCTGTTAGATTCTCCTTATTGAACAATCCATCGCATTTAGAGGTAACCTTATTAATTTTCGCATAATTTACACTTTGCATAAATCCGCTAGTTATATTTAACGGGTTGAATGCCGTAATTACATGAACAATTAAAAAGCCATTGTGTCTCGACATATTATAGGGCCAAGCCAATTGCCATCATTATTTCATCAGCACTGCTCTCAAAACGGTGAAGGAAAACATCGTAAGGAAACCGGCATGTCCTAGAACTAAAAAATCAAAGACATGTGACATCTCCTAACCAGCACTGGGTCCACTTGGTAGATTACAGCCAACTCCCTCTCGAAGAGAGGAGGCCTGTGTCCCAGCAGTGGGAACATTATAGGCTGATTATACTAAATCCAGACTCCGGGCGGTTACTGAGAAATTCCTGATGGAAGAACCCAATAAAACTTTGACACGGGAATCGAACCCAGGACCTCATGTTCAGCAGTAGCGCTTGCGACTACTACACCAACGAGGCAGCCATTACAAATCAGGCATACATCAGACACAATTTACACTTCTTGTCCAATAAACACTCTACAGCCACGTGGTGACGTAGGTCCACATCCTGTCAATTTCCCCCGTAATCTGCAAGGCTAATTATAATACCCTTAGCAGGCATTGATGGGTAAGGGACAATGCATGGATTAATTGCTTGCTTAAGACCCCCGTCATTCATCTGATAAATTACTCTGCCTGTTAGGCATTTAATGATATCCTATTATTAAGTCACTTATACTATGAAAGTAACACACTTTTATGTTCATAGTATTTGAATCTAAAATGAAGTCTTTTCATTCATTGGCAGCGAGGGAATATTATGGAATCCGTGGGAACCCAACTCTCGGATTCCACGAACCTTAGAACCCTCTCCGCAGCCGAAACCTATAAGTATTTGGATATGTCGGAAGCGTTGGGCATCAATGTTACTGACATGAAGCAATCGTTGAAGAAGCGCTTCTTTGGCCGCCTGCAAAAAGTATTTAATAGTCTTTTATCAGGCGGAAACAAGGTGCGCGCCTTCAATAGTTGGGTCATGCCGGTTTTGATGTACACTTTCGGCATACTCAAATGGACTCAGACCGAACTCGAGACCCTGGTTAGGAGGGTCCGTACGCTGCTGACTACAAATCGAATGCATCACCCACTGTCATCGGTAATGAGGCTGTATATCCCGCGAAAATGTGGAGGTCGAAGCGTTTTTTAAACGCTAAGACCCTCCACAATCGCGAGATATGCAGTCTCAGGGAATATTTCCTAGAAACCGACGTGGAGATGCATCGAGATGTGGTCGCGGTGGACAAGGGCCTCACCGCGCTCTCCTTGACTAAAGAGAACTGGCGCAAGCCAGTAGTGTACTAATGATCGCATGGAAGTATGGCAGAATAAGGAGCTTCACGGACGCTTTTACCGGGCCCTACATGGACCCGATGTAGATCTACTAGCGTCCGTAGCCTGACTGCGTTTCGGTGACCTCTTTGGAGAAACCGAAGGTTTATGAAGTTATGATGACGAACAATTACTACCGGAGATTTATTGTGAAAGACGCACGGTTGACATCTGTCGGGCAGAATCAATCAGGCATATTATCTCCGGGTGTTCTCGTCTAGCTAACGGAGAGTACTTGCATAGACACAACCTGGTAGCTAGGATAATCCATCAGCAACTTGCTCTGAAATACAACCTTGTGGAATCTGTGGTGCCGTACTACAGGTATGTGCCCGACCCAGTTCTCGAAAATGGAAATATCACATTGTACTGGGATCGATCCATCATCACTGACAGGACTATTGTTGCCAATAAGCCTGATATAGTGGTGGTGGATCGATCAGAGCGGCGCGCAATGATTGTTGACATAACCGTCCCGCATGATGAGAACCTCGTGAAAGCCGAGAAAGATAAACAAATCAAGTATCTTGACTTGGCTCGCGAGGTTGTCGACATGTGGCATATGGACTCAGCAATTATTGTGCCGATAGTCGTGACAGCCAATCGCTTAATAGCCAAGAGCCTCGACCAACACCTGAGGAGGCCCTCGTTGAGCAGCTGGATCAAGGGCTTGATTCAGAAAGCGGTACTTCTGGACACGGCTCGCATTGTCAGGAAGTTCCTCTCTCTGGAGCCCTGACCGCCGGTAGCTTGGACCCTGTTCCCGATACCGGTGGGCTAACAAAAGGATAAAAAAAACATTTAAAAATATAAAATAATTTTTAAATGTTTTTTTTATCCTTTTGTTACTAAAAATATTTAAAAATGTAATTTGTAAGTATTTAAATGAAATAAAGGAGATAATAATATTCATATATTATCTATATATACATATATATTTATTTATTTATTTTATTATTATTATTTTTTTATTTTATTTTTTATTTTATTTTTTTATTTATTTATATATTATTTTTTTTATATTTTTAAATGTTTTTATACTTTTTATGTTCTAATATTTAAAAATACAATTTATATGTTAACATAGAAATAAAAGAGATATTAAAAATATTTTCTTGCTTGCTTGTGTAAAATGTGTGTGCCTTTATCTAAAATCCAGTAATTAACATTGGTTATTTTCACGTAGTTACAATTTGCATAATATTCAAGTTTTTTTTTTAATTCTAGGCAGCTAACCCAGTGTCAATGGGTAAAGCAAGATCCAGACAGCTACGTTTGAAGGAAGGAGACTATTCAGAAGATGGTACGTCGAGGATGGGAGACAAAGTTCTTAATGTTCAGGTCCGTTTATTTTATTAATCCATACTTCCTTGCTTAAATTATACATAGCTTCTGTCCACGAATTCATCTGCTAGAAATTTATTGGCGCCCCCATCGCATCGCATCGCCTGCTGCTATTACTTCGTTTTCGCGCAGCGTCCTTTTTGACTCTTTTTGGTTTTGCTCGGTTAAAGGGACCTAGCGTAGTTTTAAGTACCTAGCCTTTCTCAAGAATTGGGCGGTCAATAGCAAAAAGAATTTTTGAAATCCGATTGGCAATACCAAAGATTAGCGCGTTCAAACAAACAAACAAACTTCAGCCTTATTATTAGTATACATATAGATAGATGCGAAACTGTTTCGTCTGTTATCTTTTGAACGGACTTCGAGGCAAACAGGTGTACCACGAACCAGGTTAGGAGTTCGGACATTGGATACTTTTTATACCGGCGGTAGTATGTTTCCGTGGGATAATTTCCGTCAGCCACACGAGCGAAGTCGCGGGCAAAAACTAGTTTAAAATATACTAATACAGGAATGAAAAATGACATATAAATAAAAGTTTTATCTCGTATCTATCTATATAAAATATATATAAATATATGACATATAAAAATTAAAATGAGAATCTTGTTGAAGCTTGCAAAGAATTTTACGCTTGTACACTAAAAGAAAACAGCAAGTTTTTTAGCTTCAAGTAAAGTTAAAAATAATTGTGAATTTTATGACCAACAGGACGAAAATTTCCAGGTTATTCTCTATTTAGAATAATGTGTAAAAATGACTTTGACCTTTTGTTATATAAATTTAGAAGGTACTTATCTAAAAATGGTCAAAGGACAATGCTAATTGATGTATGGAATCCCGCACCATGCTGCGTCAAAGTCAAACTTTGTTTTTAATAGTCTACTCTTATCATACTATCTCCTACAAAAGTTAGTTTTTGTAAACAAAACCCGGGTTTCGGAGATTTTCAAAAAAAAAAAATAACCTGAAAACTAGGTACTGTGTTTTGTTTGACATTTCATACACGAACGGCTATTATTGCTCTAAAAAAAATGATAATAGTTTAAATAAAAATTATATTCTATTTTATTCTAGTTATTTTAATTATTTTAGTTATTTTGCACCATTTTGTTCTCCCCATCGTTGTCACTGTGGTGAAGTTGTCAACAGCCTCGGACACCACGGCCTGTCTTGCAGCCGAAGCGCAGGTCGCTTAGCGCGGCACGCAAACATTAACGACATCATTCGACGAGCTCTTGTCACCGTCGGCGTTCCAGCTGTATTAGAACCCAATGGATTGGCACGCGACGATGGCAAGAGACCGGACGGCATGTCTTTATTTCCTTGGAAGGTGGGTAGGCCTTTAGTGTGGGATGCAACTTGTGTCGTTACTCTTGCGCCATCCCATCTTCTAGGGTCGGCGTGCTGCGCTGGTGCTGCTGCTGCGGCTGCAGAAAACCTCAAGCGGCGTACATATAATAACCTTATTAATAATTATATATTCGAGCCGTTTGGGGTTGAAACCCTCGGGCCGTGGGGTCCGAGTGCGCATAGTCTTTTTAAGGAAATTTCGAAAAGACTGGTTGACACTTCCCATGACCCAAGGGCTGGCTTTTACTTTGGCCAGAGGATAAGCATTGCCATACAACGTGGCAATGCCGCCAGTGTCTTGGGTACAACACCAATTACATTAATTAACATAGAGGACAATAGTTACGTTGACAATAATATAACTTAAAACTAACATGGAACAGTGGACTCATTGCATACATTCTCTCACAGAACACCAGACATATACGCATAATTTTAATCCATTCATTCGCAAACACATCACATTCAGGGTTGGCAGCCAGAAGGGCATTCAGCACCTTTTGTACGAACGATTAAGGATTCGACTCTGGCTACAGTTTTTGCTGGGAGTTGCGCAAACAGATTTTGCGCGGCGGCTCTGACGGTGTCCGATGTATTTGTCGGGCACAAATAGTCAGCAGAACAGACCATGGAGCTCTGGGCAGTCGATACGTCCCCGTAAGATCTTACAGGCTACAGTGAGTTGATCAAGGCCTCTTCTCACCTCCAACGAGTTAAATTATTATTATTTATTTAATTCAGACACAGTGATCCATATTCATGTTAGTATAATTAAAAATTATGTTAGTAATCAAAGATCAATACATGCCAAAATAATACTATTATAACTAAAACTAAAATTGAATAACCAAAATACATAAAATCAAATTGTAAAATAAATTCAGTTAAATTCAATTTAAAGCCTAACGTCCCTAAAAGATAGTTGGTCATGTAATAAAACAATATCAACATTTATTTACCTTAAAATTTAATTTAAGGTAAAAATCAAATCCATCAGGTCCTGTTCAAAAATCAAATCCCCGACGTGTAATGTCGTAAAAAATTATTAAAATAATTACTATAATATTTTGATCTTGATGCATGAGACTTTTGGTACGACTTTTGGTCATTGTCCTTTATTTTAGTTTTGCAGCCAAACGTCTACTAATGCTTTGTTGTCTTTCTTTCTTCAAACCAACAGCATAGAGTCTTTTAACCCGCTGACTTAACACGTTGACTGCCAGACAACAGACACAATAAAAAATCTATTGTTGGCGGACACCATTGACAGCGGTGGCAGTCAATTACTTATCCAACCATTAAATCCCTTCCCCCAACCAAAAATAAATCCCTTAGGCCTCTAAGTTATTAATTGCATTATAATTGTTCACAGATCCATGGTGATGCTGCTTTTACTGGGCAAGGTGTGAACCAGGAGACGCTGATGTTGTCACAAGCACCACATTTTAATGTTGGCGGATCTCTACATGTCGTTGTTAACAATCAAGTAAGTAAACCTACCATTAAACTTATGAAAAACTCATTTTATTTTCCATAGCATTATTTTATGAGAATAAGGCCGCATCTTAACCGAAAGCAATCGTCGCGCGAGTACACTAAAGTCGCGCTCTTTTATTTCTGAATATGACGTACTCGCGCGATCAATCAAGTCGCGGTTGTACGTCATAATTCATACAAACATTACATCGACGCTAGAACGCGGTGTCAAAGATTATGTTAATAATCAAGATAATTGAAAAACCGTCTCAAAATGTTCAGTACCAAATTTTTTATGACTCCGTATTTTTGGGCCCTCTGAAAAAAGCTAATAAATTACTCCAGCTAATGACATTGGTGTTCACATTACCGTATCGGAACAAGGGCAAGCTAAGTGAATTAAAGTGGCCAGCGATTAGGTTCTTTCAATAAGAGAAAAAAATAAAGGAAACGAAAGTAATACATTTAAAAGTAGGCAGCGGAGTAGCTCTTGCCTAATTTTGCGAAAAATCTACAACTTCTTCACTTTATAAAAGCACTTTTGGAAATCTACTAAAGTCGTTGTGCAGTTTGTGCGGTTTTGCGCAATGGGATTGCATTCAACACAATTTTAGGTCAGTCGCAGCGATGCGATTTGCGACCCAAAAAAGGTTTTTGAGCACTAGACCGACCCGCTTACTAAGAGCCCGTTCAAATGACCAATCAGAAGAGTAATTGCATAACACACTATCAGTAGAAATGGGTTTTATTTTGACAGTTCAACAACATTCATTGCGTTATTTGCGTTGTTCAGCAGTCAAATTTTTCGAGCATATGATGCAATGGATTCGCAATCTCCTTCAAAATGATTCAGATTGAGATTGACAGTGTATTACATAATTAGGGTGCAGCACCCTAATTCACTATGACCACTTAACGATTCCTTACTTCGAAACCACATCAGTTCCTTAGTTAATCCCGCCAATCTCGCGTTAATTTCGAGCGGTTTCGTTTATTGTGCCATAGAGAATAAGGCCCCAGGTAAAGTTGCTATCTCAAAATAAATACAATAAGTACTGCTATCGAATCCCATGTTAGCAGTAATGTTGTAATTAGTTGAACGAAATACCTACAGCGAAGCAAAGTATTCATCATCTGCTCCACAAACGGGAAGGAATACATCGTGAGGAAACCTACATGAAACAACATAAATTCGAAGACGTGATATCCAGCAACCTGCACTGGACCCGCGTGGTACTGGTGCACTCTCTGTTCTTTTACTCTCATAGTCCGATGGGACGGCAATCCGACACGACCGGGGCGAGATCAGGTGCAGGACCAACGGCTTTTATGTGCTTTCCGAGCCACGGGGGTATTAAACCGCCAACTTCCAAACTCCGGACTGTTACCAAGAAATTCCTAATATAACCCCCAATAACACTTTCTCCGACCCGGGAATCGAACCCAGGACCCCTACGTTCAGCAGTCGCGCTTGCAACCACGAGACCAACGGGGGAAGTTGAAGTTGAAGATGCTAAGAAAAGCATTTAAATTAGTGTAATCTAGATGACCACGAATATGAAGGCTTTCTGAAACCAACAAGAAAATTGTTCCTCTTTTTCATTCACACTTTCATTCAATACTGGCTGCGCCCCGCAGTTTCACCCGCATAAGTTTAGATCCCGTGGGAATATCAGGATGAAAGAATTCTATATGTTATTCCTGGTTATAAACTATCTGTGTGCCAAATTTCATCCAAATCCGTTCAGTACTTTTTGCGTGAAAGAGTAACAAATATCCATCCATCCATCCATCCATCCTTACAAACTTTCTCATTTATAATATTAGTAGGACATAAAATAGACCTAAGGAAACGCTACATAAATAAATCCTATGAACATTTGTACGTGTATAGATTACGTACATAAAAATAATACGGTACATAAACGGAGCTATGTTGGATCATTTTAGTGAAAACATGGTTTTTCCATTCGCCCACCCGCAGGCTTATGTTGTAATAACAATGTTAGTACCTTTTTCCGTGTCGTGTTTTAATGTAATACAATTAAATGTAGCCTTGTAAATACTGTTTATACTATGTTAATTTTATAATGATTTGATAACTAAGGAGAGGCAGTGTAATTTGAAAAAAAATAAAATATTTCGGATGTCATGACTAAACTTCCCGAAACAAAATGTTTGTGTAACAAACATAAATTGGTCCAGTGGAGCGTGTGGTCTGCACCCTAATTGAGTAACAGACTATCAATCTCAATCTGAATAATTTTGATAGATATTGCTTACCCATTGCTGCATATGTTCCAAAAATGTGTCTGCTCAACAACGTAAATAGCGCAATGAATAGTGTGTTACCCAATCCTTCTTCTTCGTGTCGCTGGAGTTACATGACGTTGGACTGACATCTTCCCACTTGTGTCCGGAGACGATTCAAAGACTTCTTTTTTTTGTCCATGGAGTTTCTTGCCCGTTCTTCTCCATAGGTACCTACTACGCTTTGGAATGGGCAACTAGCTTCATCTTTTTGACTGACTGACCTTGACAATTCAAAAGTGCCTGTAATTGGTTTATTTGAAATAAATAGTTTGAGTTTGAGTTTGAGTTTTTAATATATTTATTTAATCCATAATGTTACAGTTTTATATTCACATAACACCTGTCGAACTGCAAAGCAATTTGTCGGCAGTAGGTTCTCGTGGATTTTGCACGACTTTTTGCTAGACTTTTCTTTTTTTTTTAAAAACGTTGTCCCACACTAGGAATTTCTCCTGTATCGTGGGTGCGTGTACAAACATTTAAACTCACATACACAAACAGCCAGACCCGGAACAACTACTTGTAGGTCATACAAATATTTGTTCCGTGCGGGAATCGAACCCGTGACACGCAGCGCAGCAGCCAATCGCTTAACCATTGCGCCAACCGTGCCGTCAAAACTGCCGACTAAACATTAAGATTAAATCTAAGTTAGAAAAATTAAGACTAAAACCGTGGTTCTGTAGGCAAAGATTCCGCATGTAAATACAGAGCAGTTACCCACACAACCATAGATTTTACAACCACAGCCACTACACTCAGCGGCCACATTCTAAGTGGACCACGGACTACGCAATCACCCCACTAGTTTGGTTCTCGTGTCGGCCGAAGAATTATGCAATTTTTCTATTAGGTTTTTTTCTCGTTTCCCTCTTTATGCTCGTTTAATAGCAATAGACTCAATTGTAATAAACATGGGACTAAATTAACATAACTGGCGAAATATGGACGAATGAAACACCTGTGCCTTACCTACCTTCAGTGAACACAGTTTAGTTATAAGATACTAGCTGCGCCCCGCGATTTCAACCGCATAAGTCTCGATCCCGTGGGAATATCGAGATAAAAGTATCATATCTCCTAATCCAGGTCATGGTCTACAAATGTGCCAAATTTCATCCAAATCCGTTTAGCCGTTTTAGCGTGAAAGAGTAACAAATAAACGTGCAATAATCAAATCTTTTCTCTTTATAATATTACATAGTTTCGGAAAGAGGTCTTCCGTGTTTGTAACTATGATTTGTTTTTCAGGTAGGTTTCACATTGCCAGCTTTGCGAGGCCGTTCTTGTCGGTATGTCACTGACCTAGCGAAGGCCATATCCGTTCCAGTCATCCATGTGAATGGTGATCATCCTGAGGTAAGTGGGCCCTCCTCTTAAAATAACCTAGTAAAAATTACCTGTAGTGCTGGATATTACAGTAAAACTCATAATATCACTACTAGGAACTCACGTACAGTTATACCCGGCAGAAAATAATACCTGTGTGACAGTCAGGGCATGCAATACCTTACAATACCAATTTAAAAAATTGGTGAGATACCGGTACCAGAGTAGTACCTGTACTATTGGTACCGGTACCAAAAGCAGTACCAGTACTATTGGTACAAGTACTAAAAGCAGTACTTGTACTATTGGTATCGGTACCAAATGCAGTACCTGTACTATTGGCACCAGTGCTAAAAAAGCAGTACTTGTACTATTGGCACCAGTGCTAAAAGCAGTACTTGTACTATTGGTACCAGTGCTAAAAGCAGTACTTGTACTATTGGTACCAGTACTAAAAGCAGTACCTTTACTATTGGTACTAGTACTAAAAGCAGTACTTATACTATTGGTACCGGTACCAAAAGCAGTACCTGCACTATTGGTTTTTCCAATCGGTATCGGTACCGTACCGTCACCAAAGAAATATTTCTGTAAGTAAGAATGAGAAAACAGATATATGTAGTTATGAAATACATAGCTGTAAACAGGAACTAGTAAAAAAGATAGTTATTAGGCATTATAACAATAACTTTAAGTTTGCCAACAGTACGAGATTCCTCCTACAAATATGAGATTTGTGGTAGAGGGGAGTAATCTATATTGGATCACTTTTGATGTACTGCCACCTAAATCACAAAGTTCTTTTGAGATATAAAAATTAAACATGACTCACAATAAAGCTGAGTTCAGTAGCGAGTAAATATCTCACTATGAAAACTTGCGTGGAGTGAGCTGTCAGTGTCAGCCCACTGATGCTGGGGAATGACTCAGACTAAGGAAAAGAATAGACATGACATACCTACGAAAAAAACGTGGATAACTAAAATGTGAGTCTGGCACAAAGATGGCGGCTTGCGGCATGCGGCAGCCTTACACACTGCACCTACCCATAATAAATGCAGTCTTATGCAAGTTCGAAGGCTCGATCTCAGAATACCAGATTCTCAAAACACCAGATTCTCAAAATACCATATTCTCAAAATATCAGATTCTCAATATATCAGATTTTGGACAGTCGGAATCTAAATATTTATATTATAAAAAAAAACCAAGCTACTTTTTGCAGCAAATAGATTGCATAGCAATAAACACATTCAACAGCACGTCACATTTAGCAATAAATACTGTTTGGTTTTCCTATATTACCTGTTTTGTTTTATTGACATTGTCATGACGTTGAAAAGTCTTCTCCTAAGTTTTTCACATTTATGTATTTTATTACTTAATAATTGAATAAAATGGATCAAAGTGATATGGAATTTATAGTAAGTCAGAAAGACAAACCAGCGTTACTGCATGCAGGGTTCAGGTACAATTTCTGTTTAAAGAACAAGTCTGGAACAACGAATTGGCGTTGTTTCAGACAAAAAGAATGTAATACCTCGATACTTTTGGATGCGAATAATAAAATAATAAGGGATGGGAGGCATACATGTAAACCGGACAACATTCGGAATGTCATAGACGGCTGCATGGACGTTTGCAAAAAAGAGGTATGTGTAAATTTCAAATCGGTGCAAAATTATTTTTGAAAAACATTTCTTGGATGGAGATAAATTTAAAAATCTAGAGCATGAAATACCGGAATTTATCACAAAAAAGGACACCTTATATAGGGCACCAAACAAATATTTAAATTTAGCCCGAACAGCGTGTACCAATTCAAAGGATGTGAAATTGCCGGAACATATTGTAAAAGATTTTTTTTTGTACGATGATTATAATCATGAAACAAATGACAGAATTTTGGTTTTTGGCACTTTAATGGCCAAAGAACTCCGCGACTTTTTAAAGTCAGTACATACGATATACGGTGACGGTAGATTTAAAGTGTCTCCAAAACCGTTTTATCAAATGTACACTTTTCATGTGGACTTCGCACGCAGTGAAGATACAATTAGTTTTGTACCTTTAATTTACGCGTTACTGCCAAATAAAACTCAACGCACATACGAACGTATATTTTTAATACTTAAAGAACAATTTGGAATGGAGTTGGCAGTATATAAATGTGACTTTGAAGTTGCTGTTATACAAGCCGTGAAAGAAATATATCCGGATGTGAAGATCAAAGGGTGCTATTACTATTTTTGGAAAGCTGTCGAAAGGATGAGCTATAAGTTAAAATTTAGTGAATCCGATAAAGGTCGCGAAATAACACATCTTTGCTCACAATTAGCATTGCTTCCTCCAGTAATTATTCCCGAAGCATACCTCGCTATAAGTGAAATGGCACCAGTCAATGAGATTTCATCAAAATTTCTGGATTACTTCAATAGTCAATGGACACAAAAAATAACTAATGAAGTGTACAGCTGTTACGGTAAAAAAAACAGAACGACTAACGCCGTAGAAGGTTGGCACTGAAGAACTAACGCCATCATTCCTCCCAATCCTTCCCTTTTACAATTTTTAAAGAGAATGAAATTTGAAGCACATCAAAAAAGAATCACATTGAGAAGAAACGCCGTCCACTGTCCTGATAAAAAAAGAAACGCAAAGGACATGGCAAAAGATAAAAAAATTAATAACATTATTAATGATTGCATGACCAACAAAATCACAGTTACCGAGTGTATAAATCTTTTAGCAACTATAAGACGTCGTTGAAGAAAACCTGAAGTGTAGTTTTAGTTTTATTTACTTTGTTATTTCTGTTGTTAATGTTTATTGTTATTTTTGTGCAAATAAGTAGCTATAATTTAATTTTTGTGCAAAAAGGTAGGTACCTGAAATTTCAGTTTATTTTACTTTGTTCTTTCTGTTCTTCACGATTTATTGTTATTTTGGTGCAAATGGGCACCTATAATTTGATTTATTCTTCTTTATTTTTACATATTATGCTTAAGTATTTACCAGAAACAATTTTTCACTTAACTGTACTTCTGGTATATTGCGAATGTGGTATTCAGAGAATATGGTATTTTGAGAATCTGGTATGTTGAGAATCTGGTATTCTGCGATAGAGCCAGTTCGAACACTATAAACAAGCAAAATTTTCGCCTAATAACACAAATTTTTCTTCAAAACACTGAAACAAACAAGTCGCGATGACAACTGATTGTACTTGTTGGCTGTGACAAAACATGGCGACCGGCCGCAGTGAGATATTTTGTAGATAATGTTGCCGTTTTTGGTAATAATAAATAAATAAATAAATAAATAAATATTCCACAACTATCACACAACGCCATCTAGTCCCAAGCTAAGCAGAGCTTGTGTTATGGGTACTAGACAACTGATAAACATACTTATATATTTCTAAATACATAAATATTATAGATAAATTACACCCAGACACAGAACAAATGATCGTGCTCATTACACAAACATTTGTCCTGGGTGGGAATCGAACCCACGACCTCCGGCATAGCAGTCAGGGTCACTAACCACTAGACCAACAGGCCTGTCTAAATAAAACTACTGATACACACTACTAATACTGATACTGATAATAAAACTACTGTTGTCCTTTTTTAGATATCATTACCCTCATAAGTTAAAAAGAGATGCCGATATGTCAGTAACTATGCCGTCGAAATACATCACATTCCTATAACTACTGTTCGTTATGCCGAGTCCTTTTTTTTTTCCTTAGTCTGAGGGGAATGATCATATTCGAGATTTCAATAACATAATCGTTTGTTTCAAACGATATTCTAGACAAGACTACTCGTATTACCGGCTAAATATTTTTAACATTTTTGTTCAAGAAAATCTTCCGTGTTTTCCAATAAAATTTATTTAGTTCTGAAAAAGTATAAATTACGGTCACCAAAGGAGATAAGTAACCGGGGCCATCGGATATAGTTCAAGTTTTCTAAGAAATCGATGGATGTTTCCGAATAAAGTTTAATTTAATTAATAGATAACAAACAGATCATTTATCAAAATAAATGTCATTCGATTTGATTATTTATGTTCTGTAATTTGTATGGTGTACAATAAAGAGTATTCTATTCTATTCTATTCGAAAAAATCCAGCTGTTTCTTAATAAACTTCAACTATGTATTATCCGACGATTCTACTGACTTATCTCCTTTGGCGACTGTACCTACGGTTATTTGCAAACCATCATTCTCCAGGTAAATCCGAAAAGTGACATCTGTATGAACACGAAATAGAATGAATGAGAGAAATATCACCCAAAATTAGCTTTGACCGATATTCACACAAAGCCGCTAAATTTCCTTTTAATTTCCAGTTGGTTGTCAAGGCAACAAACATAGCCTTCGAGTACCAGCGCAAGTTCCGTAAGGATGTGTTCATTGACTACAACTGCTTCAGAAAATGGGGTCACAACGAGGTCGACGACCCTACGTTCACGAACCCGCTGCTTTATAAAGTTATCCATAGTAGAAAGTAAGTATCCTGAGTTTTATTAAGAACATGCATACTATTAAGCAGAGATACGACAAGGTTTCGCCAGTTATGTTTATAGGGGTCAAATGTATTGCCATAAGCCGGACACAAACCCACCTTAAGCAATACCTCTAAAAGCTATTAATTTCCTGAATTCCCAGCAGATCATTAGCAATTCCTCTAATTTTCGTAAAATTTCATTTCATATTTGGTGTAAACATTGCCGCATGAAAAAAATAAAAACCGTAATTTTATCGGTAAATTTTTCATTACAGTTTTTATTAATCAAATTGGTTTTTTATTTTTTCTTTCTACAGTTTAAATGTTATTTTATTGTGATATGAATTGCACACAGATCATATTATGAATTGTCAGTTTGTGACCATTTTACGATTTTTAATATGATTCATATTTTTATCCTATTATGATTCTGCCAAAGTGGCCTTTTTAGACCCCCTTAACTGATGTGGCTATTTTAGAGATTATATTTATATTTTTGAGATTATACTTATTTGCTCAGAATCCAATCTCCGTCGCCAACAATCGCCTTTGTGTGGCCCAGGTATTAGGTACTCAGATTCTAATCTAATATAAACCTAAAATTTACTCACTTTTCAAAGAATTGAGAATACAAATCAATTTAATTAAATTGATTTTTTTTTCTTTTGAAAAAGAATAAGAAGAAAGAAAGAAAGAATTACGTCAAAAGTATTTCACCTGTTTTCGATCAGGTAATATTTTTGCCAGACCACTAATATCCGCCAGATGTCGACGTTAGTTCTAGTGATACAGATTACATTAATGCGGGAAGCCTATCGCCTAGAGTTCGTAAGTCGATTTACTGAGCATGGAGTCCTGGATTCGATTCCCTGGTCGAGAAAGTGTTAGCTCGTTTTTCTATTAAGAATTTCTCAGTCAAGCCCGGGGTTTAAAAGTTCGTGGTACGACACCTACGTGCCTCGGTAAGCTCGTAAAAGCCGTTGATCCTGCCCCTGATTTCTCCCGGGTCGTGTTAGATTGCCGTTCCACCGGACTCTCATGAGTGAGGGAGGGAAGAGGGAGTCCACCTGTTTGCGCACACACTTGTGCACTATAATATCTTGAGATTGGCCGCCATGACCGAAATTCGGTCGGGAGGATATTATCTAATCTCTCACTCGGTTTCAGATCTATACCAGATTTGTATGCTGAGAAGCTGGTGACAGAAGGAGTCTTAAAAGAAGATGACGTGAAGGACGTATTAGCGACGTATACCAACTATCTTCAGAAACAGTATGAAGCAGTCCCGGCATACAAACCTGAGGTACCTATATAGAAATGTCCTGTTATCTTTGGTATGTGTGGGGTATGGGAACTCTTGGAACTATCGGGAGCACGATTAAACACAGACTTCACTGATAGACGTATATTCGGAGTCTGGCGCGCGGCTCGTAACGTACAATGAATTAATTCTAAATACCCACTATTACAAATATATCACAGTATGGTATGGTTTTCAGTGGTTTACCAAGACATGAGTTTCTCGTGTCATTGAATCTCGTGCCTGTGCCGACATGAGGACAAGAAAATATTTTCTATCTGGCCAGTTGTTTTTTTGTAACCTAGAAAACATTATTTTTATGAGCCACCAAGCGAGGTCTGATACGGTAAAGTCACATACACATTAATGTGTCGTGTTGTGTCGTGACTAATACACCAACATACACCAATCAACCGAATCTACGGGGTAATTGCGTAACACACTAACGGTAGGAATGGCTTTTATTTTGACAGTTCAACAACATTCAATGTGTTATATACGTTAAGCAATGAATTAGCAATATCCTTCAAAAAGATTCAGATTGTTATTGATAGAGTGTTCCGCAACTAGGGTGTTGTTCAGGAGTACGTCAAATCACAACGAGTTTTGATTGTCTAACACTGCGTCAGAAGGCGTCACGACACGACACAGTACAATAGATAATATGAATCCCACTTAAGATGTGGCTTGCTCGACGAAAGATTCATGATTTCACAAAATATATTCTTACGATAAAGAAGATTAATTATATCACGGAAATTCCAAGTACAATCATAACAGTACACAAATGTTATTGTATCTTGGCCAAAAATCCGAGAACCCTTGTTACAAAATTCTGACGCTAACCTTTCGACAGATTAGGTTCTCAGCTTCAACATAAGTATATTTTATAATGTAGCGCAACACGCAATCGGTTACCATGGACTCAGTACATGATTTTAGACCCTCCTGCTTTGAAATTGGTGACACAATATATTTTTGCACCAATGCAGCATCTTATATTTTGGCGATGCTTGTGTCGTCAGATAATTTTGGTGTTTCTTCTTCTTTGTTACATATTAGTGCTGCCACTTGTATAAAGCATAATCAGCCTATAGATAATATTCCAACTGCTGGGACACAGGCCTCCTCTCTGTGAGAGGGAGTGGGCCGTAATCACTGACCCAGTGCGGGTTGTTAGCTGTCACATGTCTTCGATTTTTTGGTTCTAGGACATGCCGGTTTACTCACGATGTTCTATTTCACCGTATTTACACAAAGTAAAGTGCCTGCCGGGGTTCGAACCTACGACCTGCAACTCGTAACTCGCGGTCGATCCCACTGGGCTACCACCACTCTTCCACTTGTGTATTTATGCTGACGACTATACCTTCCTACATTAAAATTCCCGCTCCGTAAAATTAACATTGGCGTAGAGAGCAGAATTTATGATAACAAACAAATCTCATGTACAGACGCCAACACGTCAAGGTACCCAAAACTGTCAAATTTTCCCATTCAACCTTGAACCTTAAGGTCGATGCTCCAAGGTAGCCCGCGAAATTCAAATTTTCTTACGTTTTTTGCAATTTCCTGGTCAGTACTAAGTTGTACGTTGATTAAAATATGATTCGCGGCCGTAACAAATATGTATTTACAGAATTATAATCATTAGAATCAGTAATACAACTTGTTAAGTTAGCATTATCTAACAACATTTAGGATTTAGGTTTTAGTCAAGATTTCATGAAATACTCATTCAGTAGGATCACTTGATCTTAGAGAGTTGTGTTGATGACTTTAATAATGTGTAAGTCACATTATTATCTTTGGCTAAAAATCAAACCCTTGTTACAAAATTCTGACGCTAAGCTTCCGACATTCTATGTTCTCAGCTTCAACATAAATAAATTGTTCTCATTTACTTTGGGATTAAACTCATGAAATATGTATATAAATGTGCGGCTCTTCAAGTTTAGGAGGGCATTAACTTTTGTTTTGATAAACATGAGTTACTTTATCAAGGTAAATGAATTGCCGTGGTTGTGGTTATTCTTCTTGGCTTAGAGCTTTTAGTATTATGTAAGACTAGCTGCGGCCCGCGGTTTCACGCGCATAAGTTTCGATCCCGTGAGAATATCGGAATAAAAAGTATCCTATGTGTTAATCCTGGTCATAAACTATCTGTGTGTCAAATTTCATCCAAATCCGTTTAGTAGTTTTGGCGTCAAAAAGTAACAATCACGGATATCGATTTCGCTTATGTTATCCATTTTCTTGAGGGACTTAATTTATATTTATGTCTGTGTGATAGTAATCGAGCTTGCCACATGTGAAACGAAAGTCATATTTTCAGTTAAAAATTGTTCGGATTTGTGTTTACATCTCGCGTTCGTGCTCGTCCTACTGTTCTGTCTGTAAAATCCAGGAAGTTGCTTAAAGCCTTGTCATAGATTCTCAGAATTTAAAGATAACTTTTTGTAGGAACTTTGTCCTTACAGTTGTTATTACTCAAAATTCATAAACTTCATACATTATTAATATAGGCTAGGAATACCTACGTATACTTTACCTTGGTTATTTCCGCTTGAAGTCCTGCTCACTCCCTTTCTTGAGGAAGGAAGTTGTGAACAATGTACATTTATCTGTAATTTATATCATTTTTGCCCATTGTCTCTAACCGAAGTATAATAGAACTTCTACTGCGAATGTCATTCAGGAATATCAAAGCTATGATTATGTTAATGTGATACAAAACCTAACCCTTTACCTCCTATTAACAATTTAACACTTTCAACGGCGTTATACGGCGATTGCCGTCATAACAATAAAACTTCTATCGTGTCTCGTTTCGGTAAACGAGACACATACAGGGGACCTCTTAATATGTCATCACTCTCTCTCAGCTTCATCATCACCATTGGCCGCATTGCTGATTAGTATAGGCTTCCTCCCTATTGTACCATGCTTCCCTGGTCTGTGCGAGCCTCATCTAGGTCTTCCTCTCTCAACTTATGAAGAGACAAAACCACGATGACTTACTTTATTTTATTATTACCTATATTTCATTACTTGTGGCTAAGTAATAATCAGCCACAAGGGTCGATCAATCAGGTTAAGCTACGCTTGCCGTGGTTGGTCCGTGCATGGGTGACCTTCACATACCAAAACCCCTCCTTGCCTCGGAAAGCACTTTAAGCCGTTGGTCCCGGCTGTCATTCGTGGATCTTTGACAGTCGCTACGGATCGTCAGAAGTCTGAAAGGCTGACAACCAGTCTTTCGCAAGTTCCTGCAGGCAGTCCAAGGAAGCCATGCCATTATTAGATGGCAAGCTAACCAAAAGATTACTACGCCTGGACAGGAATGGCCTACGTCTGGTGACGGGGACCGTTACGGAACACTGCTCACTAAACAAATACTTTCACACGATAGGCATAACGGTTAGCCCCCTGTGCAGAGTTTGCACGGAGGCTGATGAAACCGTCGCGCATGTGCTCTTTGAGTGCACAGGCGTCACCCAAATTAGGTCGGAAACCCTCGGGACACCCAGATCTTACACAGATGTTCTCAACAGACCGGGAGACATAATAAGCTTCTGGAGGGAGGTGGGCTGGTTGGAATAACCACCGACGGCCGCCATGGCCCACGCACAATACTCCACCTGAAGGACTAAGTGCGGAAACCAAACCCGTAACATAGAACATAGGGGTATCGTATTACCTAGTAATTGGGTTGTGGAGGTCAGATAGGCAGTCGCTCCATGTAAAATACTGGTATTCAGCTGCATCCGGTTAGACTGGAAGTCGAGCCGACTCCACACTGGGCTATCGCTTAGGGTCCAACTGTTTCATTCACCATCTCTATTCTATTCTTATACTGTGTCCCAAATTCAGACTTTACGTTAAGTATTTGTGCAATCAAGATTAAGTGTAGCTAATTTATTGTCTGGGCCTTTTGTTCGTCCGTCCTTATTCATGTATCTAAACTTTAGTGTCGCTAACTTTGCCTTATCTCTCTGTGTCCTCATTGTAGTTTATTTCTGTTTCGCTTTTAATTAGTCGTTTGTCTGACTCCCAAAGCTTGTTTTGGAGACAAAGATAGTTAACGTAATAATGTTACGTTAACTATCTTTACTTAATTTAAAACGGCAGGGGCTTTGGATTGCAAACTGTAGTTTTGTATAATTTAGAAGCATTTTTTTTAATGATATATTGATGTTGACTAGTTCCTCACTTAAATGTCTCACTGATGGTGGCGCGTCTGTTGGATCATTCGGTTCCCTAAAAAATGGGTGAGCTGGAAGGTGCTGATCCACGCGTCGTGTTCTTGAACGGAGGCCGTCGGTTGAGACTGGTCTCTTCACTGCCAGGGCTTATTTTTAATCTTATATTTTGAATTGTTTCTTCATTTGTTTTTTTTTACATTGTTCTCACATATAGACGCAACAAGAATAATGTACCCAGGATCTTGTAATAATGTCTTGATTTAAAAGAGTGTCCTTGGAATTTCTTGCCTATTCTTCTCCATAGAGATCTACGTTTTGGAGTGGCAATTAGCTTCAACTTTCTGACTAACTGTTTAATTGAAATGAATTAAGTTTGAGTTTGCTGTGAGATTATTTTTTTACCTTTTTCTTTTATATTATTTTTATTCCTCGAATGAACACTAGACTTTTGGCTACATTCTTAGTGGGTGTATTTTATGTTTATTTATAAAGCGCGTGTTATTTGTGCCCAACTCCCTCTCGAACACAGCAGGCATGTGTCCCAGCAGTGGGAACATTATAGGTTGATTATGCATACTCTAGGCTACACTTAAAGCCGTGTACGCACGAACGAACAAAAACATGGTGAACACGAACATCGACTGCTTTGTTCGCACGTGCGTACCTCTAACGAACATCGACAACTTTGTTCGCACGTGCGTACCTCTAACGAACATCGACAACTTTGTTCGCACGTGCGTACCTCTAACGAATTTCAAACACTGCTGTTCGCTAGTGGTACGCACGTGCGAACAAAGCGTTCGACGTTCGTGTTCACCATGTTTTAGTTCGTTCGTGCGTACACGGCTGACCGACAACACGACGACTACACTTAACAACATGAGGAATTTATTAATTGAACCTTTTACATTAATATATATTATGGAATTAGTGTAATAATTTCCTTTATATAATTAGAGCTTTGTGCTTTTAAGTTTTAGTGAACCAAAATAGTTTTAACTGGAAAACATATCAAATTGTTTTAAAGCACTATGAAAAGCATATTTTTTTGCAGGTAACATATTACCAAGAACAGTGGTCTGGCATGCAAGCAGCACCCAACGCCGTGGAGACATGGGACACTGGAGTAGACACTGGTCTACTAAAGGTGGTTGGACAGGCCTCTGTCACCCTTCCTGATGATTTTGTGAGTACATCATATATTATATCTAGTCATAGTCCATTCTCTTATGAACGTAGAGACCATACCTAAAGCAAAATTAAGAGAGACAACTTAGATTCCTTATAGCTTTACTTCTATGCCTACATAGTGTTAGCTACAGCTCAGAAATGAAAAAGGGTTCGCAATAAAACTAAACACATTATCCAGACACAAGCATATTTATTTCCTTTTCCACAATATCAGTAAAAACACTCAAATATCACCGAAATAAATAAATTCTGTACTTACTCGCTAAGATTTAGGTTTCAAATGCAACGACTTATTACGCTGATGCTGAAGCTTTCTGAACATGTTCACTGCTTGGCGTCTCGAGCAAGAATGCCGGCTGTCAGTTGTCTCCCATAGAGAATGCCAGCGAATGTCATCGTGAACGAATAATTGATTGAGTGACATACGAATATTAGTCGATTTAATAAGTAAGGGTTACCAGATACAAGCTAACAGCAGGGTTACCAGATGCAAGCTAACAATAGAAGTATTCTAAAAGGAATCTTATTGTCTAAAAAAAATCGTCACGTGGAAAATAAATCTACCAAAAACCAAAAGGTATATTTTCTTACTCTTGCGTCCACTACCGTTTTATTGCTTACCGTAATTTAATGACTATCCAGATGGACAATAAGATACTAACACCATCAAGTTTCAATATCAGCACCCTAATTGCGTAACACACTATCAATCTTAATCTGAATCATTTTGAAGAATATTACTGATCTATTGATTCATATGTTCGAGAAATGTGTCTGCTCAACAACGTGTCGGAGAAGGTATGTCTGTCTCTCGTTAACATCAGGCATATTTTAATTACTGTGGGCGTTCTATGGTACGCCCACAGTAATTAAAATATGCCTATATGGCCTATATGGTAGTGTTGGTTATAGCACAATAGAAAAACGGTTTGCAGTTCAAATCAGATTACAATTTACGAACAAGTTAGTCACACTAGCGAATCACACACTGTAGGTACACATTCAACGATACGGAACGCAGACAGTTTCTAAACACATGTCCGTACGATGTCCAATGTTTCGATGATCCCGAGAGCTCTGCTCACACCGTTCTTGTAGCTGTCGCTCTCGTCCACCTCCACGAACTCAGGCTAGACTCTGTCTAGCTCCACGAGATGGCGCCAGCGTTCCGAATAGTCAAACGAATGACTCCGAAAAACGTAAATAACGCAATGAATGTTGTTGGACTGTCAAAATGAAAGCCATGGTCACTGATAGTTTTTTACGCAATTACCCTGCAGGTTTACCTCTCTCGCGGCACACTTTTCAGTTTTATGCTCACTTTACCCCAGGAACAAATCCTGGGGACTTATAGTGGCCTCCAGAAGTTAGTTGATATTTTTCCACTTCAGCTAGGCCACACCATATTATGATTTAAAATTCTAGTTCCAAATGTTTGAACTGTACACTATAACGATTTCATTGACTATTTTAACCTAAGAGTTATCATAAAAAATAATCAAGCAATCGGGACAGAATAACCTGTTTTTTTTTTAAATCATAATTTTGCGTCACAGCTGATGTGGAAAAGTGTCAACTGACTTTTGGAGGCCACTGTACCACAGATTACTAAATAGTTACTACGTCATCCAGGCGTCTAAGGGATGGAACGACGAACTTTAATCAAAATATACGTATATAAATACTTTCAATCATCCTTCATCTCAACACAAATAGGTTTACCAAGAATTGCTTCGCCAGCATAATCCGAAGGTCCCATCGACCTTCAATGCAAAGCGTTGAAGCATACAAACTCAATCGCAGCGATTCCAATAGATTCCTTATTTACCGCCGATCGAAGCCAAGGATTTCAAGGATTGCCGATTGAGGTTAAAAGAAGACAGGATAAAAGCCTTGTGTTATTTTTGTTAAGAACATGTTTTGGTCTCTGGCGTGTTTGTTATTTTATTGGTCGGCTTAGAAACACGTACATATAATTATTTAATATAAGTCACTAAGTACATATAAAGATACAACTCGATTTTGCTTTGCGAGAAACAGAAAAGAAAACATGGTTTATTGACGCAAAAACACGTGCAAATAAAAAAAGATAAGTTTACTCGAATACCTACTTAGGGTTGATTTTTCTAACGCCAGATATTTTTATCGGAAGAATAGTTTTGAATTGCTGACAGTTCTTCCATACAAAAACTGTCCGACATCAATTTCATTCCACAAATAAAAATTATCTGTAGATTGTAAAATCAGCCCATAGTAAAATAAAATAAATATTACACAACCCATTTATTCATAAACGTTGCTTAAAGTTAAGTTGACGTTAAGTTAACGTTGCTTAGAAGGTCGCCTGCACATTTTTGTTCCCAAAAATTTTGTTTATCTTACCATACATTTTTGATATCTGAACGTCACTTAACTTTAATCATCGTTTGTACCCCTACAAGCACGCAAAAACTATGACAAGCAGGCTTCTACTCAGCATGATGCTGTGCTACGGGAGACCCACAGCACAGCGCTGATTCGCGCCAAAGAGAATGTTTTATTTATTTATCACAAACAACTAACATTACAGGGAATTCCTAATGCGTTAGCGTGGTCCTTAATTAATCTATATTATTCATAACTATTATACATAACTACTTTAAACAACTATTTTAAATAACATAACACATACAATATTGTTTTTGTGAATTCATTCAGAGGCCTAGCCAAGTTGACAATCTACAATCGTTAACGCTATTAGAAAACTAATTAAATGGGTAAATAGATCGATCCTTTCAGCAGTGACATTCAGTGCGTGCAAGGCGCACGTCAGTGGCGCTTTGCTGAGCAAGTTGGTTCGTGCGTGAGGCACCGCTGGTAACCGTGGCCCTCCGCGCCGTAATACAAAATTGTCAGGCACATTTAGTTGTATCTCCTTCAAAACACCGGAATTGTATATATTTTATATGTATTATTGTATTTATTATATTTTTTTTTTTTTTTTTTTTCAAATAAAGAAAAAACTGGCAGTGTTACATAGCACTAATATTTCTGTTAAGGGGAATGAAGCGCCAGGGAGGCCCGCAAAATTCATATTTGCTTTAGTTTTTTGCTATTTGCAGGTCAGTGTCATGTTGAATGTGGATTATGATTACGTATAATGTATTTATTGATTTCACCGGTTTTTTATTTTCAGCGCATGCGACCGTTCACTTTTCATAACAATGCCACAGAGTGCTTCTGGCACTCAGGGCATAGACAAGTAATGAGAAAAATATATAATATTTATTTTATTGCTAATATTTTACATAATTATATCTATTTTATTATTTATTTATTACAGTGATTGCCCGTGACATTACAGGGGGCCCTATCAGAATACCAGCGCTACGACATTTATTTTTTAAATGTCGAAGCATCATGCTGGGAAAGGAGACTTTTGGCCTCGTATACTTAGGACTTTCTGTTTTTATTTTTCCTTTTGTTACCTTTTTTTATATAATTTGTTTTAATTTTATTTTTAACTGTGTTTAGTTTAGTTTATTATCCTCTACGAGTCGCAATAAATACGCTTTTCCTTTCTTTCTTTTTAAAACTTGATTCGCGAGCGTAACAAATATGACTTTACGGAATTATAAAAATCATTAAAATCATCGATACAACGCTCTAAGAACATAATCCTTTTGATTGATATTTCATGAAATAGTAATTCAATGTGAATTCACGGGCTTCCTAGCATATCCCAATTAACATTATTATCATAATTAAACTAACCAATCCGTATAGCAACGGGTAGTGTTTCATTCCTCAACACCTCTCCTGTCTTCCGAGATTTGCTGTTTAAGAGAACGTAGCCAAGTTACACTTGATAATTAATGTTCAAGTTTCGTAACACTCTATAAGATACATCCCTAAGCAATCTAGGAGGAACAATGCAGTGTTCGCCTCGCTTGGTGGATCAGGGGTCGCTGGAGGCCTTATCGACATCCAGGTCAATGCTGTTGCTCAGCCAACTGGGATAATCACTAAGTTGCTAACAGAACGGAGGAAACTGGGAGATAATGTATATCGTAGGTTACAGCAAACCTAAGATCTTACTAAAGTCAAAGTCAAATCATTTATTTCAAATAGGCACATAAAAGGCACTTTTGAACGTCACAAAAAAAAGAATTGATTCTAGTCGCCCCTTCCAAAAGGTAGTTTCGTATGGAGTAGAATTGGCAAGTAACTCCACTACTGAAATATTATAGATTATTTAAAGAAGTTAATGAGTTGATAGCTTTTTCAGATCACGTTTATCTACATACTAGCTGCGCCCCGCTGTTTCACCCGCATAAGTTTCGATAAAAAGTAGTAAGAATACCGGGATAAAAAGTATCCTATATGTTAATCCTGGTTATAAACCATCTGTGTTCCAAATTTTATCAAAATCCGTTCAGTAGTTTTTGCGTGAAAGAGTAAAAAACATCCATCTATCCATACAAACTTTCATGTTTATAATATTAGTAAAATAATATTAGACCACCATTGTAATAATTCAGTTGTTTTTAAATAATTATATACACATAGAAGGCTTTTTTTTGTGTGTTATTGCATCAACCTGTCCTAGGGAAGATGTCATAACTTTTGTTTATTCATTTATATAACCATTTATGTACACACATATATAAACAGACAAGAAAAAGAACAGAAAAATAGGTAGAACGGAGATGCTTATTTCTATATCTCTTCCAGCATACCTGCATCAGGAGAGCAGATAAAGAGATGTAGACAGGTGTAGTTTTCAATTTCACCAGGCAAAACTAATAAATGTATCAGTATTAAACTAACCCGTCGGGTTACTTTTTACGGATTTTTTGAATAACGTAATCTACCGAAACTTGGTCAACCGGAAACTGTGCTCAAAGTTCATAAGCATGTAACTAAGTTATTAACTAAACTTGGCTTACTAACTTCGACCCATTCAAAAGGTCAAGGTAAGTTTTAGACTACCTCAAATGTCCACTTGCTAGATGTGGCTAACACGGTGTTTAGCCCAAGCTTGAAATAATTGTCCATTAAGTAGTGTAAAAATGTTAGTGAAACTGAGCGTAGTTAAGCGAGAAATCGCAGCTACACCTCAAAGAAGTGATTTTGAAAGATAAGAGAGCAAATGTGCGAAGGATTTCTAAAACCAAATCGTAACCAAATCCGATTTCATCCACTTCGAGCTGCCGTTTCCATTATCGAATCAGCATATCAATCTATGATGATTCAGTTACATACGACTGAAATGTGTAACACTCTAGCCACAAAATCGTTTGATTTACCATTTTTGAAACGAATGCGTCACGAATTCTTAGATTGCCCAAAGTTCACTTGTCAGAAGAATGTTTTCTCGAATGATTGTTAAGCCGATGAACTGTTAGTCGAAAGAACGATTGACCGAAGAACGTTGTATGTGCAGGGAGCTAAACATCGATCTATTCTGTAAAAATAGCACCGTGATAATTTAGGTGAAGTGAGGTGGCAATAGTAGCAATCCCTAGCATCAAAATCTAATAAACACATGGCCTGGAACGTGATTTAATTTTGTGCAACATTGACTTTAACCCACTTACTAATTTCTGCTGACGCAAAATATCATGTGTTTAGCTAAGTTTTAAAGTGCAAGAAACTATTTTACGCTGACTAAATAATTACGTATACAATGAGACTTTTTGTTTTTGTCATTATTTTAAGACTTCTATGTTAAATATTGTTAAGAATTATATTGTCCTACAATTAACATAAAATATGCTCATGCCGCCTGTGATACAGGTTTATCCTAGTACAGGCATTTAAAATTTCTAAGACTTTATGTAAATATTTTACCAATTTTAATCTATCTATATATACAGGGTGACAGGGAAACTCGATGTGTTCCTTCCAGGGGGTGATAGTGTGACCCATTTGCAAGAATTAAGCCTAGGCGAAAATTCATGGAATGCGAGAAAAACCAACGTTCATGTTTTTTGAAAATTTGCCAGAATTCGTCACTAAATATCACTTATCTCTAAATTCTCTAATTGAGTGGCTTTCATAGCTATTCCATCGGCTACCTAATACTTTAACACACCTATTGATGTAACCAAATTTTGTAAAATATCAAACAGTTAAAAGTTAAAGTAAGAAGTTTACTAACTATTTTCAAAAATCATACGACTAAAAGCTAATATTATTTGCTTTTAGCAGTTGCACATTCTCGTATCATTTATTTCTTGGGATAAAAATATATACACTAAATGCATAAACATCGAATAC
The DNA here is from genome assembly GCA_947507525.1 of Apamea epomidion. NCBI lineage: Eukaryota > Metazoa > Arthropoda > Insecta > Lepidoptera > Noctuidae > Apamea > Apamea epomidion. The sequence continues at coordinate 4,474,303 of OX382238.1, read as the reverse complement.
TAAATAAACTAATAAACTATTAAAACAAAAATGTAATAACTTGTAGCTAACTAACTAAAATATGACGTCGAAATATTCCTCCGCATCGCTGTCAACAGGTAATGTACTCAAGAGACTGGCAGCATTGCCACGTTGAATGGCAATACAAGACTTATCCTCTGGCCAAGGTAAAAGCCAGCCCTTGGGTCACGGGACGTGTCAACCATTTCTTGCATATAGTTGCACACATCCAGACATTGATATTTCCAAAACGAAAGGTTACTTAAAAGGTATTTGCAATTTGTTTTCATACAAACATCCCAATATTCGCACTATGTATGACGTACGGAATTTAATCCAAAACGGTTAAAAGATTTATTCCAGATCCAAGACAACGTAAAACTCCTTGTACGGTTAGAAATGAAAGTTGGCTAATACTGATATTCTATACTCCCGTTATTAGCACTTCATGTAAATGTTCAGCCAGGGTAACTAAAAGTAAAGCAAGTTGATACCCTACGTCAATTTGCCGTGTTATAGCCAGATGACAAAGGGGCAATTCTCGTAATTTTAAGAACGTTCACAGTCTGATCTCAGTCTCAATCTGTCAAAAAATTCTCTAATTTCTCTACATTTTGACAAGTTTTTGACATTTGTTTGTCGCCGACATGAGACTGCGACAAGATAAAGGGCAAAGGAAGGAACACGGGTGGGATTTAGTCAGTAAGAGTCTGACACTTCCTTCTGCTCCACCCAGAGCGGGAGGAGTCATTTGATGATTTCCCATCCACAAAAAAAAAAAAAAGACTGCGACAAGATTTTGTACGTTTTAAATTACGAGAATTGACCTTCAGTTGTTATTTGAATATACGGAAAATTTAAGTTAGTACTCAATCTGTTTAACAATTAATTTCCCTAACTTTATCAAATGGACATCGAGTTTGTTTTATTCTGCTTAGGTACCTACATGTCTCCTGATTTTTAAATAGTATGTTTTAGTGTTAATAAACTTTCCTTGCAGATCGTACCTCTCCAAAGATACCTTACAACAATTTTCCTGAAACAGCAATCAAGTATAACCGTTTCCTTCTTGTTTGCAGAATGTTCATCCTCATCTGGCTAAGACACATGTAAGGAATCGCTTGACGAAGCTGGCGGAAGGAAAGGATATTGATTGGGCGACCGCCGAGGCGTTAGCTTTCGGTAAGATAAGTTACTGAGATGAGATGAGTATAAGATAAGTTACTGTATTTATTGTGATAACTAGTAAATAAACTGTCAGCATTTAACATAGTTCTACTAGCATAACTTGGTGATTTGACTGCCCCGTTGGTTTCGTGGTTGTGGACTACCACCATTCTTACCACCACCACCATCACCATTTCTTAGCATCACCTCTGTACCTATTTTTTCTGTTCTGTCTTTCATTGTCTGTTTATATATGTGTGTACATAAATGGTAAAATAAATAAATATAACTAAATAAATAACAGCCCGGAGTTTGGAAATTTGCGGTTTAATACCCCCGTGTCTCGGCAAGTACGAAAAGCCATTGGTCCTACGCCTGATTCCTGCCCGGTCCCTGCGGACGTGTCGGATTGCCTTCTCATCGGACTATGAGAATAAAGGAACAGAGAGTGCACCTGTATTCCACCTGTATATAATATCTCCTGCGTAGGTACGGTGGCTAATCTCAACGGAGATTAGCCAGGTGGCTAATCTCCGTTGAGATTAGCCACCGTGACTGAAATCGGTCGGGAGGCTATTATTATTACTAGCATAACTTTACAGTACAACTAGCATGGACTTTCGTGAAGTTATCTTCATAAAGTAATAGTGTATGGAGGCTAGCCATCGGCGCTGGAGATATTATAGTACACAGACACAGGTGTACTCTCACATCCCTCCCTCACAGTCCGATGGGAAGGCAATCCGGCACGACCGGAGAGAGATCAGGTGCAGGACCAACGGCTTAACGTGCTTTCTGAGCTAAACACAGACATTGGAAAAATCAAGGTCTAGTAACAGACTGTTTAAGATAAGATGATGTCGCTAATGATAAAACTCTGATTTACAGTCCGATCCAAACTTTATGGCGGCTCTGAAGTGCGCTACTCGCTGCGCAGTACCTCAGCCCTCACCCCCGCTGACGATGAATTTGTTACTGCGCAGTGACTCGCCTCATGTTCCGAGCCGCCATAAACTTTGTATCGGGCTATAACAGCCTGTCATACTCAAATAAACATATCTTATAGATCAGAAGCTCATTTAAACTACCTATAAGTATTTTTTTTTAAATAACAAAATAAATCACAACAACGTTTCACAACGTTCCGTTTGACACCGAAATAGTTGAAATCTACAGTTCCTAATACTCGTCTGTCGCTTCCGAGCTCCCGAGCAAAAGTGACCGAAGTGCGTATGCGCCCCTTTAACTGCCGTCTCACTTAACAAATCCTCTAAGGGCTGATTTGCCCAACGCCAGATAATTTTATCGGAGGAAAAATTTTGAACATTGACAGTTCTTCCATACAAAAACTGTCAGACGTCAATTTTATTCCACAAATAAAAATTAACGGTCGATTGGCTAGTCAGACCACTCAGCCCTAATACATAACATACGAGTACTTAATAGAAATTGCTAAAAGAACATCTCGCACAAACCTCTGTTTTTCTGATTAAGTGTTGTAGAACAAAGGCCTCACTAATTCACTACGACACTAAGTGATTACTCTGAACGACAGAGACCACAAGGGATTACAGTAAAACAGTCCGTTTAATTGAAACTTTGTAGCTTTTCAATTGAATTAAATCTTATCTGAACGAAATGCGTTTCAATCAAATAAAGCTTAGCTAGCTTTATTTGATTGAAACGCATTTCGTTTATATACAGGCTGATTTTTTAAAGACCAGCCAAATTTAAGGATGTGGTACAGACCATCAAACTGAACAACTTTCTCCATGGGACAAATAGCGTAATCGCGAAAATTTTATCAACTGTCCCATAGAAAACTTCAATACCTACTCGACCAAAATGTATGGGATGGCTGAATTTTTATTCGCGATTACGATGTTGGTCCCATGGAGAAAGTTGTTCAGTTTGATGGTCTGTACCACATCCTTAAATTTGGCTGGTTAAAAAATCAGCCTGTATAGATTTTCTCGTGCTTGTTTTTAAACTCGGTTTTTATTGTTCTAAAACTGCTTTTCAATTAGACACATATCTTCTTTTATAAATTAGTTATGAAACAACCAATCACTGGAGTCGCCGTAACTTTTGCTGTTAATTAAAAGTTAGGTAATACTTTCGTCTTCTAGAATGTATTAAATATCCACGTAATTCCCTTGTCTGTAACTATTCATCATTAATATACTCCGAAACTTGGGCCATCATTAATATAGACCGTAACGATTACTTTTTCTTACTAGCTCAAGACGAAACGCGTCCTTTTCTTAGCGCAGAATTTGTGAACACCTCACCTACACCACCACCGCCACCTACACTACCTTCCACCCTTATACACCTGCATTACTTCGTTTTTCTACATAACTCAACAGTCAGCTGTGCTGCTGGGGAGTTTGTTGCGCCACTTCTTCGTCCCAGCAAAAGTACTAAGAAGTGGTGAAGGGTGGCCGTTTTGGGGACTGTCTTATATCATTTTGACGTTTGAAAAGTGCTGATTCTCAGTCTAATTTGAATTTAAATGACTTTTGATACAAGCTGCGTTGTTAGTTTTGATAAACGCGCAGTATTTTTGTTTCACGCCGCATTTCAGATTTTTCATTTTCCTTTTGATATACAATTATATCTGGTATAGTTCAAGCTTCACTGAAAGATTGGTGACCGCTAAAGGTTTTATTGTCTACTTACATCTTATTTTCGTTTTCTCTGGGCTAGGTTCCCTCCTAATGGAGGGTCGTCACGTGCGCTTGAGTGGCGAGGATGTCGGCCGAGGCACCTTCTCGCATCGTCACGTGATGCTGGTGGACCAACAGACTGAAGCCATACACATTCCTCTCAACCATATACATGAAAAACAGAAGGGATTTATAGAAGTGAGTTTAATATATGTTTGACAGTGAGTAGATTTTTTACAAGCTAATGTTTTAGGAGCAGTGTGTTCACACCCTCCCATCAAGAAGAGGCCGGTGTCCCAGCAGTGGAAACAGTATAGGCTTATTATTAATGTTTTGCAGAAAAATTCATCCCCACGACTCCAATCTTGTGAGAAATATCCAATATTTTGGGATGATGTAACCTTTTCTCATATTTCACGGCACTTTTAAGTCACGGTAGGCCGCAAAGTCAGTGGCAAGCATAAGCTAACCTGGTACTATGCTAGGCCAGCCCAGACTCACTGGCGTACGGCCTACTGTACAAATTTACCTTTCTGCAAATCCAGTTCACCTTAGGGTGATGTAGAGAAAAAACATGATAGGTGTAATATACACAGACAAAACGAATAAAAAAAATACAAGACATAATTATATCAGTATTCAGTTTTCTTCGTCGGCTAATACGAAACCACCTTGTTATCATAGCGATTCCCGTTTCAGGTGGCCAATTCGATTTTATCTGAAGAGGCAGTGCTGGGATTTGAATACGGCATGGCATACGATTCCCCGGATAACCTGTGCCTTTGGGAGGCCCAGTTTGGAGACTTCTACAACGGGGCACAAATCATTGTGGATGCTTTTATTGCTTCTGGTGAATGTAAGTGTTTTTTGTAAGAGACTAAGATATACATACACCAAAACCAGTGGCCCAGTGGTAAAAACTCCGACCCCGAACCCAGGCAGGCGCTTTACTTTGTGTAAATAATTTCATCACAACTGCTCTCGAAACGGTGAAGGAAAACATCTGGAAACTGGCATGTCCTAGAACCAGAAATTCGAAGACATGTGACATCTACCTACCCGCACTGGGCCCGCGTGGTGGATTACGGCCCACTCCCTCTCACAGAGAGGAGGCCTGTGTCCCAGCAGTGGGAACGTTATAGGCTGATTATGAAGATATATTTTTATGAATTAATCCTGTTGCAAAGAATACTTAATTAATAACCTTTACAAAACGGCTGCGTTAATAGTTTCCGTTTCCTTAGGAAACGTGCGGAGTAGATATTCAATTCAAGAATTGCCTGTACCCGTTACAACCAATATAAATAAATTATTTTTCTTTAAGTTTAAGAACGTTGTATCCGCGTACATTCTTTCCCGCAGCACCGTTTAAAAATGCAGTTTCTGTCTCCGTAATTTAATTCAAAAGCTTTGCAATGAAATTACGTGGTAAAAATATCAGAATCCTTTTTTAAATTTCATTCTTGCTGTTCAAGAACCTCATTTCCAAGTCGTTGTCATAACTCTAACGTTGTAAAAGAAAGTTTCAATCAAATCGATTTGATGTTTTCTTCAGCTGTCCGTCGTCTCGTCTATGATGGATTAAAAGTCTGTGACAAATTACGAACCGTTTCGTAGTGCATTGACGTGAATGTGAAAGATAAATCTATATAAATCTGGCTGATGCAGGGAGACATTGGTACTTAGTCTGAACCAACTTTCATATCTACCTATTTATCTCTATACTAATAACAAAGTTGAAGAATATGGTTGTTTTTTTTTTTGTTTGTTGTTTGAGCGCGCTAATCTCTGGAACTACCGCTCGGATTAAAAAAAAATCGTTTTGCATTTGATAGCCAACATCACGTTGAGACCTTAGGGAGCCTAGCAATAACAAAAAAGTTAGAAATAACACTGAATGAGAACGAAGTAAAACCGCGGGCAAGCGATGCCATGCCACGGGAAGGGTCGGGCAAGAAACTTCACGCACACGAAGTCGCGAGCTAGTATATGTATAGGTATTATAAGGACACGACTTCGACACATTGAAGCTTTGCTTTACGGTTTCCCTGCAATGTTATCGCAATAGTTGTTGGTGTAAAAACTACTTACAAAGCCGCAGTTTTTTGGATTTAGACATCTGCAAATCTAGAAGCAAATGGTCGCAAATAAAGATAACATTTGGAGCGGCGCCCGTATCTCCTGCGATTTGCGGCCGCCGAAAATGCCGACTGCCGACAATCGTAAAAATGCCGAGTCCTGAAAAGACGACCTAGTTTTGATAGAAGTAAACCTAGAATATTGATCTAGAAAAAAGTCAGCTACAACGAAATTATTGCAAACTCAAACTCAAATCATTTATTTCAATTAAACCATTTACAGGCACTTTTGAATTGTCAAAATTAAATAGTCGGTCAGTTAGTGAGAAAGTTGAAGTTAGTTGCCCATTCCAAAACGTAGATCTCTATGGAGAAGAACGGGCAAGAAACTCCAAGGACACTCTTTTAAATCAAGATATTATTACAAAATCCTGGGTACATTATTCTTATTGCTTCTATATGTGAGATCTATTGCGGGGGTTTACACATTATATTACAGGACGCAAAATATTACCCCCTGAAATATAAACCCTTTCCAAATTTCTATTTTCTGTTTAGCCAAATGGGTTCGCAGCAACGGCTTAGTAATGCTCCTCCCCCACGGATACGACGGCGCTGCGTCCGAGCACTCCTCCTGCAGGATGGAGAGGTTCCTGCAACTCACAGACAGCAAAGAGGCAGCACCGGACTCCGAGAATGTCTGCCTGCATGTTGCTAACCCGACGACGCCGGCACAGTACTTCCATTTATTGAGGAGGCAGGTGGGTTCGCATTATTTTCTCTCCTCGATACGATATTCTAAAATAACGAATTGCCTTGACAAGCCAGCGCGATTAAACTGCCCAGAAGGTGCCGGAAGTTAATATGGATGCTGTTTTAAGAGTTTTTCTCCTTGGAGCCAGCGATCCGTGGTAGAATGTTTTCTACATTTCACAACATAACTATCATTTTATGAGTGCTTTTGCTGATCCCTTTTTCCTATGAAAAACCTCTATTTTCCAAAGCCATTTAATACTTTTGCCTTGAATTTATTAAGAACCCCAGTATGTAATTTATTAATTGATTGCTCGTAAGATTAACATGAAGACTTATAAAACGTGCAATATTAATTACAAACCCTTTAATTTGTGAGTCTCGCAATTTCCGAGAAATCCGTCAAGATTGCCACCTTTATATCGTTACATTATTGAACGGTATAAAGGTTTGTGGAGTAAGTAACTAATGAGCGCCGGGAGCGGGGTGCAAGAGCGTGCACTTGCACCTCCCTGGCTTCAAAATAAAATATAGGTGTAAAACATTCACACCTGAAAAAATATCCGACAACGCGTAATACAATACAAGAGGACTTAAACTATTTGAGACGAGATCCTAAAATGTTTGAGCTCGCTTCGCTCGCTCCTGCATTACGATCTCTCAATTCTAAAGGTTTTGTGTATTAGTCAACAAAGTACCGAACTCCTATCTTCGAAAATCTAATCCAACCTGGAACCCGTTGGATGCGAGAAGCACAGAACCGGTCGAAGTGGAGGTGCTTGGGGGAGGCCTATGTCCAGCAGTGGACGTCTTTCGGCTGAAATGATGATGATGATGATTCGAACCTAAGCTAACATTATCAAACTTGCTGCGCTCGCTCTTGCATCCTAGTCTATCTTAATTCTGAAGCTTCTATAATTAAATCGACACAGTTAGTCCACTTTCTGTATGCATGGACAAAATAAAACCCATCCCATTCAAGGCGAGATGCAAAAATTATTGAGCTCGCTTTGCTTGCTCTTGCATCGTACATTCTTTATTGTTTTTCTTTTTTTATTGTTAAGCCTTCTTGGATACGTTCAAATTCAAATCATTTATTGTTTACGTTGACAAAGTTACTCCTTGTTTGAATGGATAAAGGATGACCTAACATATCCGAAGTGAACTGCAAAAATGATCGAGCTCGCTTCGTGTAACTAATGATGCACCCCCCTAAAAATAAATTTGTCGGAACCCATGGTTAAATTAAATAACTACATATTTGTAATGTGCCGCTCCATATAGGTACTTACGTGCTCTATATTTGGTCTCGTATATTTCTCTATCCAATTGTATCTTTCTCTTTGCGTCTCTACTAGGTAAGTAGTAGAGACGATATTAGTGGTGAGACTATAAAGTAATTAACTAACACAGCTCCATCAATCATACAAATGTCATGCAAATAATAATAGGTACGTATTTTTCGCTAGATACAAAATATAATTAGATACCTACTAAATAAATCCAAAAATAGCATTCAATTAGTAAATTGTTTGTATAACTAGACGAAAGCTCGAAAAAACTTTTGCTGCCAAGTCTCTAAAAGTATGAAAATAGGAACAACAACGAAACAAGAAGAACTCCGACGTATTGAATCTAACTTTACTTCATTTACTTAAGTCTCTCAGTAATAGACCTCCTTCCTAGAGAGCTTATAGGGTTCACGACGGCGACGTGGTGTTGCAAAAATAATTATCTTTTCTTATTTTTCTGATGTGGCTCAAAAGGCTGTACCCAACCTAAATGGCGCTGGGCGGGACATGTCTGCCGCATGCAGGATAAACTGTTGGCCCAAATAGCACAGAACTGGTGCCCTGAGTCAGTGACGCGAGGTCGCAGCAGACCACGTAGGAGACGGCGGGACTAGCTGGATAGGTTACGTCAAAACTGGAAGTAAGATGCGCGGGCTCACGAAAGACTTCCATCTTTCGTGGAGTAGTGGAGTAGTGGAGGCCTTTGCCCAGAAGTGGGAAAGAGTAGGCTAGTAAAAATAAATGTATTTATTTTATTTATTTATCTACTTACATGTGCCATTACAGGATATAACCCAATGCGGTAAATGCGCTTATCCTAACTTAAATTATACTAACACCTATAACTTATTAGAAATAAAAAAATAAAAAATAAATTGTTCTGCTAAAAGCTAAGACACTTATTGGCTACGGACATTTCCGTAAATTTTCTGTGAAAATATTGGCTACAAAGCTTCAGGAATACAAACACTGTTAATGTAGATTGAGCTGAGAAATTAAGTAGGTACTACTAAAACTTCTTGCGTCATTAATAGTCTTAAACTTTTCAATAGCTATGTAGCTAAGCTATTATTTGGTAGTTAGAAAACTACGTTAACTTTGTGAGAATTCCCCTTACGTTTGTAAATCAAAGGTATTCAAAATAATAAATAATGGTAGTTTTCACTCTCGTTTTCAGGTAGCCAGGAATTACAGGAAGCCTTTGGTGGTAGTGGCTCCGAAGGTGCTGCTGCGGTTAGGAGATGCTGTGTCACCGATTTCAGAGTTAGCGCCAGGAACACATTTTAAGAACGTTATTGGTAAGCATTGAGTGGAATTTAATGTTATACCTACTCTTAGTCGTTGGGGTTAAATCTTATCTAATTAGCACCTTAATTGCATAACATACTACCAATCACAACCTAAATCATTTTCAAAGATATTGCTAATACATTGCTTCAAATGTTCGGAAAAAAATCTGGTCAAAATCGTAAATAACGCCATTGCTATAATAATAGTGTGTTAGCAATTACCCCGCAGGCCATTCCCCAATTGTTTTACAAGACAGTGGTGGTCGTTGGGCAAAACTTTTCGGATTTTCTTTTATGTACCTACAGTCAACTGGAGTATATCAATAGGGCTTCATACTCGGAAAAACAGGAACACCAGAAGAAGCAAATACGACAAAGCTCAAAGAAAATGAGAAAAATGTATCCTTTTTCCATTTCAGCGAATATCCGGCAAGTACCCCTTTAGTTGCCGGATATTCACTGAAATTTGTGTTTCGTTCAGCTGTAAGGACAGCTAAACGAGCGCAGTTTATTATATTACAACCGAACAAACAAGTTGATGTATAAATGCTTGTATAAATATAGGGGACATAAGTTAGGTAAAGAATGAGGAGGTAACCCATTTATCTCATTACAACTCGTACGGTAAATGTTTAGTAGAAACACAACAATTGTTTAGTAGTGTGTTGTGAGTTTTCTGTTTCTGGAGAGACATTTCCTACGGCTAGATTGATTTTTTTAACACAAACAAATGTAGCCTTGATCTACCCCTAGTATTCACGAAGTAGAAAATCGCCAGGCCGATTATCCAAAATAACTTATTTAGGTACCTATTTCAAACATTTTGTAGACTTTACCAATCAAAACAAGTCATTTACAAACAAGTTATACATTTACGCTTATATAACACTTAGACAGGTACAACATTTTCAGCATCATCCATAAATACATACGAAAGAAATTATGTATAGTAAGTCAAAATTAGCAACTTTACAGGAGAGTTAAAAAACTGCATAACTTTACATAGATGGTAGATCCCGCGTGTTGTTACCTTTTACATAATTTTATGAGTTTCTATTAGACATTACTTCTTTCTGATTGGCTGAAACAACGCGTCTTCCGATTCTCTAGCAAACGGCATCAAAATGTCAAAACCTAACTTAAACGACGATAGGTCATCATATGCCGAGCCTTTTCCCAACTATGTTGGGGTCGGTTTCCAGTCTAACCGGATGCAGCTGAGTACCAGTATTTTACATGGAGCGACTGCGAACTTAAACGACGATAGGTACCTATTTCAAATTCACTCAACGCTGGCTATAGAGTAAGACCGACTAAATGCACACACTCGCAAAGTTAAACGTCAATAATGCCTTCCAGGTGACACCCTAGCCGACCCACTGAAGATCAAGCGAGTGATACTCGTAAGCGGCAAGCATTACTACGAGCTACACAAGGAGAGGGTTCGTGCTAAGTTAGACGACGTTGCCATTGTAAGGGTTGAGGCCCTCGCGCCGTTCCCTCTGCATGAACTGCAGACGGAGCTTGCGAGATTCAAGAATGCTAGAAGTAAGTTTAAAATATTTAGTGTATTTGAAGTAGCGTTTTGTACCGAGACTGTGTTTTAAAGGTTCTCAAACAAAATACTGAAGAAGGTGTAACTAGAAGAAATAAATTTATTATAAAAAGTTCTATCAACGAAACGGAAAAGGAAACTTTATTCCTACACGACAGTAAATTTATTTACAAATACGAATTTCTAAATCCAGAGTTATTTATATTGAGATATTAGTGTACCTAGTTTTAATAGTTTTTATTTTTTTATTTTATCATTGTATCTCTCAACCAAACCACCTGCCATCTAATCTCTTTACCACCCTTGGTTGACTGGTAGAGAATGCTTAAGGCATAAGTCCGCCTTTGTACCTTTTTGTGCGAAAAGTTTAAATAAATAAATTTATTTAATTATGTTGGTCTATTCATCAAGCTGCAAGGCTGCAAATTAATAATTCCAGCTCCTAATAGCTCCTATTTATTCTATGTGGAAAACGAATCTCAGAACCAATATCATCATGCAGTCGAAACACGTCCAATGCTGGAAATAATCCTCTCCCATCGAACCCGTCAGAAGCCAAGAATAATGGTCCTAGTCAGACCGGCTATAGTTGATCGAACGGCCGACTGCTACCCATTGCTGATAGGAATAGTCATTGTTCATGCAGACAGTTCCGAGTAAACGTAACATGCAAATGTACTGTACAAACAGCGGCACGATGTCACGTCCGTGTCACGTTCAGTCCACGTTGCTTTTGCACCATGGCAGGTTTGTGTGGATTTTAGATAGAAGAAGAAAGAAAGAAATGAAGATGGATTTTGACTACCTATACCAACCTATTTTACCATTGTAATTGGTCTTCTAGTTCCAAAGTTCGTTCGTGTTATGGATTTTCATTCAAAACCAATAAAAAAGTGTGATATTGGTCTTTTTTAAATTACAAGCATAAGCAAAAAGCATAATCAGCCTCTAATGTTCCCACTGCTGGCACACTGGCGGTGAGAGCCCTCTTGTTAAGAGGAAGTGGGCCGTAATCCGCCACATGAGCCCAGTGCGGGTTGCTAGACTGATGTCACAAGTCTTCGCAGTTTTGGTTAGAACCAGACATTACAAACTTTTGTTTGTTATTTATTGTGTAGGTTTGAATCCGGTACTTAGATTAGATAGAAAAAACCATAATATCTATCACATTCGCTGCAAACTCCAAAAACAACATCAAAAAACAAGACTACGACGAAATTCATAAAGGTCGACTGTTATATTTTGGTACGCCTGAATAACAGGTCTACAGTCTGTACTGTTATTGCTTTCAAAGCTGAATAACATCAATATTAGTTGGATGGTTTAGTACTGAGAATGTTTGGCAAAAAGTTTCAGATATGAACATGAATATTAATGTGACCCGCATAATTTGTAACGAGGTTTGTTCATTTGCGCGTAATAAAGCGACAGCTGGTGCTAGAGTAGTACCTAGTGGCTCAGTAGTATCGGCTCCGACTTACCGAGTTGTAGGTCGTGGGTTCGAACCCAGGCAGGTGCTTACAGAGAGGAGGCCTGTGTCCCAGCAGTGGGAACAGTATAGGCTGATTATGCTATTAATCGTGGCCCCCACATAATAGAATAGAATACTCTTTATTGTACACCATAAAAATTACAGAACATAAATATATAAAATTTTACAAAGGGTGACACAATGGGCGGTCTTATCGCTAAGAGCGATCTTTTGAAGACAACCTTTGGAAGGATTAAAAATTAAGGAGAGACAAATATAGTAGGTAGTCTGTGGTGTACCATTTACATTATACTATTAATATATACATAAAGTATATTTTACTCATCTAAATAAATATATACATATACTAATAAACATGAAACAAGAACAATCCTCTCTCCTTAAACATCATCATTATTATATTATTATTATCTCCTTTATTTTAATGTAATCATATAAATTATATTTTTAAATATTAGAATAAAAAAAGTATAAAAACATTTAAAAATATAAAAAATAGTAGCCCATCGGTATCAGGAGCAGGGTCCAAGCTACCGGTGGTCAGGGCTCCAGAGAGAGGAACCTTCTGACAATGCGAGCCGTGTCCAGAAGTACCGCTTTCTAAATCAAGCCCTTGATCCAGCTGCCCAACGAGAGCCTCCTCAGGTGTTGGTCGAGGCTCTTGGCTATTAAGCCCTTGGCTGTCACGACTATCGGCACAATGATCGCTGAGTCCACATCCCACATGTCAACAACCTCGCGAGCCAAGTCAAGATACTTGATTTGTTTATCTTTCTCTGCTTTCACGAGGTTCTCATCATGCGGGACGGTTATGTCAACAATCATTGCGCGTCGCTCTGATCGATCCACCACCACTATATCAGGCTTATTGGCAACAATAGTCCTGTCAGTGATGATGGATCGATCCCAGTACAATGTGATATTACCATTTATATTATTTTTTTTTATTTTTTTTTTCTTTGTTCTTGTTTCTTGGGCGTGCTCAATCTTTGTCAAAGATTGAGCACGCCTTACCGACACTACACACGAAAATGTTAATTGAGTTTTGATCACGTATGCGTATAAAGCTTAATTTTTTTTCCAGAATTTATATGGAGTCAAGAAGAACATCGGAATATGGGCGCCTGGAGTTTCGTCAAGCTTCGATTCGAAAATCTTCTAGGAAGAAAGGTAACACGAGCTTCAATCCTCTCCTTCGGGGAATATGGGATTTTATAATGTGAAATATGTATTCCTTTTATGTAACCATATTCGTCAGAAAATTTATCGACAGTTTTATTCTATTGGGAATTTGAAAAGGCCGTGAAAGTGTTAGTTAATTACTTTTAAGATTAAATCAACGACTGATTTAATCTTGAAAGTAAATTAATTATTCGCATGACACTATTTCATTATGATCTTGGGCTTTTAAGCAAGAATTAGTGAATAAACTAATATTACTTAGTACCTCTACACAATTCGTAGCAGTCACGAACTTTAAAGCAGCCGTATATATTCGTTATATTTATACTTACTAATAATAAAGCTGAAGAGTTTGTTTGTTTGAACTCGCTAATCTCTTGAACTAGTGGTCGGATTTGTTGTGTATCTGGAAAATAAAATGTTATTCTTTTGTTTCAGTTGTTGTACGCGGGCAGGGCAGAGGCACCAACACCTGCCGTAGGCTCTTCAGTGTTACACAGAGTTGAAGTGGAACACATATTGAAAGAACCACTTTATAATATTAAATGAAATACAAAGTTATAGCATTTCACATTAATGTATTTTGACATTGTGCATTTACAATACTATAAATGTGAATTAAGTAAATTACTGCCGAATTATGTTATACGATAAAGCTGCATTGTAAATAATTGTATTTATTATATCAAATGTATTAAATGAATGGTTCTGATACTGTAACTTGTTATTTCCTTCATACACAAAAATTTTTCGTATCGTACACTACTGCATTTACTTGATCTGTCTTTTCAAACACTTAATCCCAGAACAAAATACTTAAAATAACGATTCTTCTGAAGGTATATACACCATTAAATTTTGATCGTTTTAATCCTTAAAAGGGGTCATTGTACTCATCATTATGAACAACTTTTACTACGGAACCAACCCTTAAATCGTGAAAAAAAAATCTGTTGATCCATACATTATGTCGAGTTATGCGAACATAAATCTATGGATCAACTGATTTTTTTTTCACGATTTCAGGGTTGGTTCCGTAGTAAAAGTTGTTCATAACATAATGATGAGTACAATTACCCCTTTTTATGGATTAAAACGATCAAAATTTAACGGTGTATATATGTCGCCGCCAGCCAGCTTTATTAGCGATTTTAAATCAATCACCAATTAATCAATCCAATTTAAATGTCTGGGCTAGGCAAGTGGTTAAACGTTAGCGATCCAAGTCATTTGCCTAGCTGTTTGATTGAGTGGCTGAACATCATTCAAGCCGCTAGTTGAACGGCGCCGTTTAGTTAAAAGACCAGGTAGTTAACTAAAAGGCTGAAAAGCTATATCTGCGATATCTATACCGTAAAGAATAAAAACAACGAAATTATACAGGCTGATTTTTTAAAGACCATGTAAATGTATGGGACGGCTTTTTTAAAGACCATGTAAATGTATGGGACGGCTGAATTTTTATTCGCGATTACGATGTTGGTCCCATGGAGAAAGTTGTTCAGTTTGATGGTCTGTACCACATCCTTAAATTTGGCTGGTCTTTAAAAAATCAGCCTGTATAATTCTTAAAAAACAAAAAAAAAACAAGTGACACAGTTTTCCCCGATTTTTCCCATCGTTATGCAAAAGCTAAACCCGTTAGCAGCAAGGACATCCCAATGGCAATACATTGCCCCCTTATGATCTGCAGAGGTGAACAGACTAGCTGGAAACGAGCCAACAGTCGTCCCATAACCATTCAGAAAGTAGGACGTGAGGACATGAGGAGTTGAGGACCCCTCCTCCCCCCCTCGTCAGAAAGGGGGACAGGATTAGGTATGCTCCAATATTCTAGGTAGTTCCCTAACTAGGTTAACTCGATTAGTTTTCGGAATTTCTGAAGTTTGATGTGGTCCGTGTTGTCGGTGTATACTTGAATTGTTAACTTGTAAACTTTAATTTAGGATGTAATCTTATACTATGTTTATAGAAGGTATTTGGAAGTATATTTAATTTACAATTAACATTTCTTTCTTCAAGGTTAAGCAACGCTTGCTGAGGTCGGTCCGTGGATGGGTGACCATCCATAACATACCGAGACCTCTCCGTGCCTCGAAAGCACGCTAAGCAGTTGGTCCCGGCTATCATTCGTAGATCTTTGACACTCGTTACGGGTAGTCAGAAGCTCGAAAGTCTGACAACCAAGGATATCGTTTAACCTAGTTACTGAGTTGTGGACAACAGATAATCAGTCGGTCTATGTAAAATACCGGTATCAGCTGCATCCGGTTTAGCCTGAATTGATTTTTTTGTTGATGTTGATATTGATATCCCCAGACCTCATGTCGACAACATAGTTGTTCACGTAGCTTGAGTATTGGATAATATAAAAAAACCTACTAACGTACTACGACACACTACGATTTATACCTACCTAAGATTAAATAGATTAAAACTCAGTATGGTTACCTCTCTACAAAAGCCACAGTACACGCTATCAAGTCAGTATACACTCAAGTATAAACAGAAAAGCCTTTGTTAAATCAATACCTTCCTCCAAGCGTTGCTAAGGTTACCAAACCTGGACACTGAAATAAAACACTGAAAAAATGGCTGGCCCGAAGGCAGATGATGACGACGGTGATAGTAAGAAAGAAGAGAAAAAATCTAAAAAGAAAGGAAAGAATAAAGGCAAATGTAACGTGGACATGCTTACTGATGCGGCCATGGATAATGTGTATTATGGGTGCCATAATGTGCAGGAACTGCTTGCTGCAAGGGGGTTCCATCCACCTGACTTTGTGAAGAAGAAGAAGAAACGTTGATATTACATTTCAAAAAGAGTGATCACGTTCTACCAACTACGTACGTTCTTAAAGATTTGAAAATGGATGGCTTGAATAGGAACTTTATGTTCCGCAACTGTGTTAAAATATTTGAAATTGTGTTGAAGTTTTTATTATTAAAGATGGGTTTTTATAAGTTCGTTTTTCTTTCGTTTCGATGGCGCATTTTTATGAAATAATTATAGAAAAGCATTCTTTGTGACATTTTCTTTTTTCTAATATTTTCCTGCATTTTTTTAAGTTGTGTTTTACGCTTTATAAATTAACATAACCTACGGTATGTGTGTTACATTTATGTTAAGTACTTTCTAGTTTGAAAATTACACTGTACAACGCATCGGGTTTTAATCTGTAATGACAATGATTTAATTTGGACTTAATTAAATGATTAATTTATAAATGGTAATTACTATCTATTATTAAATAATTATATTGTGTCTATTCGAGTTTTATTCAGTAATACCTATAGGTTACTTTCCTCAGCATACTCATGGACAAACTTCTAATACTAAGGGCTGATTTTTCCAAAGCCAAATAATTTTATTCACGGAATAATTTTGTATTTTTGACAGTTCTTCCATACAAAGTCTGCCAAACGTCAATTTTATTCCTCGAATAAAAACAAAGACTATAATAGTATACTGGCTAAATAAAAGTTATCTGGCGAGGGAAAAACAGCCCAAAATAAACTAACAAACTATTAAAATAAAAATACAATAATCCTAACCTAGCTAAAACTATCAACAAACTCAAATATAGCGTCGAAATATTCCTCCGCATCGCTGTCGACTAGTACTGTACCCAAGACACTGGCGGTATTGCGTCGTGGCAATTTATCCTCTGACCAAGGTAAAAGCCAGCCCTTGGGTGAAAGAAAGTTACTAAAAACTCTTCAGAAAAAAAATACTGGCTAAATTCTTTAACGTCATAAAGACATAATAGGAATCAAAACTGAACGTCATCAATGTCAAAATCCTCGGTCTAATTTAGTTCAGAAAAATGCAATCGAAATTAAAATAAAATGTACGTGATTGATAACAACCAAATATGTGCTTTCCCGTCCTTAGAAAAAGATCTTGTGTTCATACTTCGTTATTGATAAATCAAGTAAATAAAATAGTGGCTATGAATGAATTGAATGATGCTTATGATACAAAGTAGTTAAGGTAAGCTATTTTGAGGAACTCTGCAAGCAAATGCAAGCACTTTGAATGGTACCCTCTGCTGCAAAACTCGTAACAGCTCTCCGCATCTGTCTGACAATATAACATTAAACCAGATGTAAGCAGTATTTTGTAAAAATATTTTCATTTGAAAGAGTGTCCGTGGAGTTTCTTGCCCGTTCTTCTCCATAGAGTACCTACTACGCTTTGGAATGTGCAACTAGCGTCATCTTTCTGACTGACCGACTCAATTCAAAAGTGCCTATACTTGGGTTGATTGAAATAAATACTTTGAGTTTAGTTTTGAGCCTGTTTTCTCCGAAGGGGTAGGAGAGAGTGAGTAAGTAGGAAGTGTATACTTTTGCACATTCCAAATCGTGTGTTCAGCAGTTTGGTCGTGTCCCTAATTGGAGAGCATTTCTGGGTTGTATTTCACTCGTAAAGTTACCCCCATAATAAACAAGTCAGAGTATTGCGAGCATTTATAGCTTACAACCAAAAAGCTCAATAAATAAATAGGTACAATAAATGACGTTTATTTCGACCAACAAGGGATCACAGTAAGTACAAAAATTAAAAAAATATTAAATTAAACATAACAAACTGCGATTGCTCAGTAGGTACGTGAACCATATACAGCAATGGTTCAGCAATCGAATCTCTGAGCAATGGTTTTACGAGTGCCGTCTGTTCCATCATGATTGCCTAGTACATCTACTGCTCGTATCTCAGTAAGATACTTAGTTACATTAAATTACTATTTACGACTCAATAAAATACTCTATCAAACATTCAATCAGACAGTATCCCAACCTCACAATTCCCCTTATTTATTGGATTGTAAAAGTAGTTTATTCGAATAAGATTTTACTGCGGGTATATTCTGTAAAAATCTCACCGTGAAAACTAAAGTGAAGTAACTGTCAATAGTGTCAATCCCTAGCATCAAGTAAAATGCTGGCTCACTTCACCTAAGTTTTCACGGTGAGATTTTAACAGAATATACTACGGGTTCGGGTGGGCATGATTCGGCACGATTTAGCACATCCGGACGGCAAAATATACTTTCGATTTTACGGCCCCGTCTGTGCCGAATGAGTATGTGTGTGGAGATAAATTTCTTTGAGCATACCTTTATGGGGTGACTATAATTATGCTAAGAGAAATCTATCTCCATTTGACTTAACAAAGAACTCATCAGCATCAAACCTTGTTTGTGTTAACCCCAAACCTACGTATCTCGAACGTCTCTCAAATCCGTTCTGCCGCTTCAACCGACTAACTTGAACATAAATTGAATTTAAATTGTCTTCCAAAATAAACGTTTTGTGGCCTTCCACCAAAATACTTTGGAAACGATTTTATGATATTTCACAAATTGTTACCGACTGGTTTGATTAGGCGAAACATTGGGGCTCTTAGAAGACGATAACTTTCTCTGAGGTTTATTGCTCGTCTCTCCCTAATGGCTTTTACAATTTGGCCCCTTTTATTGGTTTTGTGTTGAAGAGGTTTAAGATAACAGTTCGTTTAACAATCTATGAGTACCCACGTTTACAGGACGAATATTGTAATTTTACTGGTGTTAAATAATTTTCACTGTTGGCCTTAGTTTTCATTTTGACCATAAAAAGGTTTGTTTCAAATATGTAAATTGTATCTATGGTGCGTTTTATTTATGCAACTTCTTACGTTATGAAAAAAAGTCGAGTTCCTCCCGCCATTTCCTCCTGAGCCTGCCGGCAAACAGCAATAGATAGGGCCAACTGAAAGGAGACAAGAGAGGTCTTTGCCCTGCAGAGGAACACAAACGACTGTTAATAATAAGTTCTTATCTATCTACTACTGAAACATAATAAATTAACTTATGAAAATCATTACCATCGTCGTTTTGGCGTTTAGAAATTTTTCCTCATCATGTTTCCAGGACATTTGCCGTCTACAGTCTGGGTATCTCGTTTTTCTTTTGTTATTACGGGCATTGTCATGGCAAAGAATAACCAGTATGCCATTCATTTCATTCTGTTATTTTGTGGTCATGATGTGCCCCGCCTCTAAGGTACCACAATGCGCGACAGTTTCACGGCAATGGTCAGGTCGAACGGATCGTTTTATAGTGGTGGGAAATCCGGTGATGAGTTTCAGGTAGGAATAGTACCTTAATTGCGTGGTAACACACTATCAATGTCAATTAGAATCATTGTGAAGAAATAAATAGAATTTTGTTTGAAAATATCGTCTGCGCCACGTAAATAACGCTATGTATTCCGTTAAACTGTCAAAGTAAATTAAAACGCCGGTTTATTAAGTCAACTAATGACGATACACTCCCTCGACTTTCAATTATAAAGTTCGTCCAAACAGGTTTGGACAGACAATCCACCCGAGATCTCTCATAAGCTTTAACATACTTACTAATGTTCCCTCGACCTGTCCATTATTCTGTATTGTCATCGTAAAATTTACTTTAATACAGTAGATTTAAAATCCTTACTTGAATGACAAGTTATTTGCTACCTTAATATTCGATATTAAGGTAGCCGACATAACAGTGTAAATATTCTATAAATTACAGGGTGGGCAACTTGGAGGTATACAACTTTTTTTTTTGCCGCCGTTTTGTTTTGGCGGCAAATATGACAGTTGTTTCATGAAAATTATTTTGTGTAGATACGGCAAATTTGTTATGGAGCGTTTTACGACTGAACAAAGTGTTTTAATTATTAAAACACTAGGTTCTGGCCGCGACTTCGTCCGCGTGGAAAGTTTGGTTCCTCCCCCCCCCCCCCCCCCCGACCCGTCGCATCGCATCGCCTGCCCGCGCTATTACTTCGTTTTTGCTTAGCGTTCTTTCTTCTTTCGGACTTTTTTCTTTCTGCACGGCTCCGAAGAGTCGTAGCGTGATGTTAAATAGCCTTTCTCAAGATTTGGGCTATCAATCAAAAGCACAAATATTTTTTCATAATAATATCAGACTGGTAGTTCCAGAGATCGCATTCAAACAAACAAACTCTTCAGCTTTATTATTATTATTACCTCAACTTGAGATAGTTAGAAACAATCGTAAATCAGAATTACGAAGGAGAAGGAACGAAGTATTTAAAACAAACAAAACCAATAGAAATCAATAGAACGACATGATCCAATCAATTTATGTTCAGCACCCAATGGCAATACGGACAATGTCATTAATCCGCGTAAAGTGTGAACACTGCGAGTCAGAAAAATTACGTATTTGTACAACGCCATCTATGGGTAAATGGATAAACGTCCAGAAAGTGAAGCGAAAGTACGAAGAGACTGGAAACCATCTGAGGAGACCTTTTAATGGCAGACCCAGGTGTACGTTACGGTACGAAGACCGTTATATTGTTTCCACTGTGTTGAGAAATCGCCACCTCAGCAACAGCTTCTTCAGACCCGAAGGGACTACATTAGTGACAGTACAGTGAGAGGAAGACTTGCTGAAGCAAATCTGAAACCCAATGACCAGCGAGTAGCCCCAAACTCGAGAGACAGCATCGAGTAGCGAGACTGCGATGCGCCCGTGAACACATACAGTGGGATAAAGAGTGGTCAAGAATTTTGTTCACAGATGAGTCTCGATTCTCACTTTACACATCTGATGGAAGGCGAAGTGTCTACAGGCGGCCTGGTGACCGATACCTTCAAGACTGCTTCTCAGAAAGAATCCAGTACGGTGGAGGCAGTGTACATGTATGGGCTGGCATATCTTGAGAAGGTCGCACAGAGTTAGTGGCCATAGAAAATGGCACTCTGACTGGGGAAAGATATGCCCAAGATATTCTCAACGAGTATGCAGGGCCGTATTTAGCAAATATGGGTGATGGGTCGATGCTGATGCATGATAATGCCCGGCCACACACAGCTCAGATCGTGCAAGAGTATATTCAGGAGGTTGGTATCAGCGTGATGGCTTGACCATCAAGAAATCCTGATCTCAACCCGATTAAGCACGCCTGGGATGAGCTTGAGAGGCTAGTCAGAAGCCGCAGACGGTGGTCTGCGGCTTCTGACTAGCCTCTCAAGGGTGGTAGGTGGTGACCTAGCACCCTCAGGCCACTAAAACAGGCCCTGATTGAAGAATGGGAGATTATTCCCCAAAATCGGCTCCTGAACCTCATGTTCAGTATGCCAAACCGGCTCGAAGCTGTAGTCAGAGCCCGAGGAGGCAATACCAGTTATTAAAAATTAAATAACATGTAAAACATACTTATACTCGTAACTGTTAAGTAATTGAGTTTTTTGACACTAAGCTAAAACTGGCAATTTTTATTGTTTTATCTTTTTTTTTTATTTAAAAATGTTACTAATGTATAGTTTACTAGTTTCAAAGAAAGCTGATCAAATTTGCTATAAAATGTTTTTTTTAATTTTAAACTTCTTTATTTCTAACTTCTATAGTTTAGAAAAAAATGAAATTTTAAAAGTGTAGTACCTACTTTGTTTTGCAGGCCAGTGTATATGACCAATTGACATACTGTAAAGGGCAAATCTTATCTATATTGGGTCCTTGTGATCATAAAATAATTTATTTTGATTAAGATTCATAATTAAAAATTATATTTTCATCCAAAAGTAAGCATGTGAAAAAGATACATTTTTTAAATAAAATATAAAAGATAGAAATATGGTGTCGTAGACTTTTTTGTAGAACTATGTAAGCCGGACCAGATTGCAATACATTGTTTTTAGTTATATACAACTGTTGAGGCAGCGCACGCAAATAATTCTGTTTTAAGAGGTATTTCTTTCCGACTTGCTAGCCAAAAGATGTGATAGCTCAGCTAAAATGCATGATGTAAAATAATTTATAGCCTATAGTACTCACACATAATGTAGATTTCTACCAGTGAAAACCTTTTTAGAATTGGATCTCTAACTCCGGAGATTACCCCCTACATACAAACAAACAAAGTTTACCTCTTTATAATATTAGTATAGAAGTATAGATTCTACTCAACCCAATCATGTATTGCGGAGATTCTAAGAACATTGCGCCCAATTTTTGGTAGAAATCACTTACCTTCGATACATATCACTAAACAGTAACACCAACTCGTTTAGTGATTAAATTTGAGCAGCATGGCATTGTAACAGATAAAGCAATTTTCTTACATCAAGTGAATCACTTGGGCTTAGGAAACATGTGGTTCCACAAGACGGGGCCACATGTCGTACGGCACGAGCCACAATCGAGACATTAAAAAGAACGTTTCC
This sequence comes from Apamea epomidion, assembly GCA_947507525.1. Classification (NCBI taxonomy): domain Eukaryota; kingdom Metazoa; phylum Arthropoda; class Insecta; order Lepidoptera; family Noctuidae; genus Apamea; species Apamea epomidion. The sequence continues at coordinate 4,451,594 of OX382238.1, read as the reverse complement.
GAGTCGATTGATTTCGAGAAACGGTGACATTGATTGGCCCCCAAGATCCCCGGATTTAACAGCTCCTGATTTTTATTTGTTGGGCTATCTAAAGGGTCGTGTCTATGCTAACAGGCCAATGAACCTTCAGGAATTAAAACAAAATATATGAGACACAGTCACTGAAATAACACAGGAAATGAGTGAAACTGTCATGAAAAACGTAGTGAAAAGGGTTCACATCTGCCATCTAGAGGTAGACATTTGTCAGAGATTATTTTCCATACTGAATTGCCGGCCCTAAATACTATATTTAAATAAAAATACTTCATAATTATTATATTTCATAAAATAAAATTTTAAAGATAAATTGTTTACCTCTTATTTGCCCACCCTGTAGATACCTAAGTATTGTAACAGTAGCCTACAATATCATAAAAAATCTTCTGCTCTGGGCGCTTCTTCGCATGCGCATAGCCGATAGCTCCTACTATTTCCTCCAATGATAGATAATATGACAGTAAAGCCTCGGATACACTAGGGGACATTTTGTCCCGTAACATGACGCGCAACACTCAATCTACGTGTCGCTGCAACGTTGCAAAGTATCCCGCAACAAGTTCCGCAATATTTTACGTGACGCGGAACATGTTGCTTGCTCCCGCTCTGAGAGCGAGCGCACGCATCCTGCGTCAGTGTCGCGCCATTTGTAGGCCTGCAAAATGTTCCGCAACATTCTCTCGGGACATTCACGTAGTTGTCGAACGCCATGTTCCGCAACATGTCGCTCCATTTGTCCCCTAGTGTATTCGAGGCTTTAATATGTTACCGCAACATTCGATCTTCAAAAACGCACACTAGCGTATACCTAAATAACGTAACATTGTAATGTAGGTACGCAATATTAGATTACATGTGAAAGTAGGACGACATGTCGTAATTATCGGGAGCGAAAAAGAGACAAGCATAGGTATGTTGCTTCCGTGGACGCGACATTCGAGTTCAGGTTTGCTAACCCAGCCATGTTTTAACGTGCCACTGTCAAAGTGCATCCATATGTTTCTCTATTTTTCATATAATATAATTCATTTCCTCAGTACCTGACGATGGTGCCAGCAGTGGGCATAGACCTCGGGACCACGTACTCCGTCGTGGGGGTGTTTCAGAATGGCAAAGTGGAAATCATTGCGAATGAACAGGGTAACAGAACAACGCCCTCGTACGTCGCTTTCACTGATACTGAAAGGCTGGTCGGGGATTCTGCCAAAAATCAGGTACAGACTTAGCATATAAGTAAATGGTAGAAGTGGCGGCCCAGTGGTCACGGCCGCGACTTACGAATTGCAGGTTCGGAGTTCGAACCCAGACAGACGTTTTACTTTGTATAAATTATTTCATCACTGCTGCTTTCAAAACGGTGAAGGAAAACATCGTGAGAAAACCGGCATGTCCTAGAACCAAAAATTCAAAGACATGTGACATCTGCCAACCCGCACTGGGCCCGCGTGGTGGGTTATGGCCCACTTCCTCAGAGAGGGGTGGCCTGTCCCGGCAGTGGGGACATTATAGGCTGATCATGCTATGTTATGCTAGGCATTTTATTTATTTTTAAACTTCAGGTAGCGATTAACCCACTTAACACAGTGTTTGATGCAAAGCGTCTGATTGGAAGAAAATTTGATGACCCCAAAGTACAAGAAGATATTAAACATTGGCCCTTTCAAGTTATCTCCGAAGGTGGAAAGCCAAAAATTGTCGTCGAATACAAAAAGGAGAAGAAAAAATTTACGCCTGAAGAAATCTCGTCTATGATTGTTAGCAAAATGCGAGAAGTCGCCGAAACATATCTAGGCAGGACGGTTAAAGACGCTGTTATAACTGTGCCAGCTTATTTTAATGACTCCCAGCGCCAGGCGACAAAAGACGCGGGCGTGATAGCCGGGCTCAATGTCCTCAGAATCATTAACGAACCTACGGCCGCTGCTCTCGCTTATGGTCTCGATAAAAATCTTACTGGCGAAAAAACCGTACTTATTTTTGATCTGGGTGGTGGAACATTCGATGTTTCCGTTCTACAAATTGCTGAAGGATCGCTGTTTGAAGTTAAATCTACAGCAGGCGATACCCATTTGGGTGGTGAAGACTTTGATAGCAGAATGGTCAATCACTTCAGTGCAGAATTTGAAAGGAAGTTTAAGAAAAATCTCAGATCTAATCCGAAGTCAATGAGGAGGCTTCGAACGGCTTGTGAGAGAGCCAAAAGAACGTTGTCGTCGAGCTCGGAAGCGAGTATAGAAATAGATGCATTGTTCGAGGGTGTCGATTTTTACTCCAAACTCACGAGAGCACGTTTCGAAGAATTATGTTCGGATCTTTTTCGGTCAACCCTAGTACCAGTTGAAAGAGCGTTAAAGGATGCTAATTTAAACACAAGAGAAATACATGATGTTGTCATGGTGGGCGGTTCTATTCGGATACCGAAGATCCAAAGGTTGTTACAGGTAGATAATATAACATAAAATTATTTGTAAGACCATGCTGATATTTCATTGATTCTTCTATATGCATTGCAGGAATTCTTTGGTGGCAAGTCTCTTAATTTGTCTATTAATCCTGATGAAGCAGTAGCTTATGGTGCTGCGGTGCAGGCAGCTATTCTCAGTGGTTCTAAAGACGAGCGCATTGCGGATGTTTTATTAGTTGACGTAACTCCACTGTCTCTTGGCATTGAGACTGCTGGGGGAGTTATGACTCGTTTAGTAGAGAGGAACTCCCGTATCCCAATCGCCCAGAAGCAGGTCTTCACGACTTACTCGGATAATCAACCTGCTGTCACCATCCAGGTGAGTGAAAGACTACCAAGGCAGGATAAGCTGTCTTATGCGATATTTTGGCAGTATGCTTTATGATGCCTACTTAGCATTAAATTTTATCGTTACAACCCTGCAGGAAAAGGCAAAAACGACAGTCATTCAATAATTAAAAAAATACGTACGACACAGCGAAGGATACAATACGTAATTTTCTATAACTGCTTCAATTTACTTCAGCTTGATTGTGTCCTAAACACAGCTGTATCAGAGTTCCTGGGCGCAAAAATTACTATTTCTTAGACTTTTTTATTTTTATAGATATACGAAGGAGAAAGAGCAATGACAAGAGACAATAATTTGTTGGGCACTTTCAACTTGTCCGGCATACCACCAGCTCCAAGAGGGGTGCCCCAAATCGAGGTAAGTAATTTTATGGTACATATCAGAGGGGCAATTCTCGTAATTTTAAGACCGTTTCGTAGTCTGAGGGGTAATACTCGTCCGCTGAGGCGGCGAGCCTCCTTGCCGGATTGCCGCCATGGGATCTGGAGGCCAAAGTCCTCGCCCACATATGGGAGTGGCGAGAGGAGGCAAAACGCCGGGGCGTTGCTCCGCTGCCGCGAGAAATCACGGCACAGCGGACAGAGCTCCGGCGGGATCTCATAGCGGCATGGAGAGTGCGATTGTCGCAACCCAGCGCTGGGCACGCCACAATTGCGGCGATAAGTCCCCTCTTTGAGGAGTGGCTAGAGAGGCGCCACGGCGCCCTCACCTTCCGCCTGACGCAGGTCCTCACCGGACACGGTTGTTTCGGGAGGTTCCTGTTCAGAATAAAGCGGGAGGAAACGCCAGGGTGTCACCACTGTGGGGATCGCCCGGAGGACACGGTGGAGCATACGGTGGAGGTCTGCCCGGCTTGGGCAGGGCCCCGCCGTGTCCTCGTGGCGGCGATCGGCGGCGGCGACCTCTCGCGTCCGGCCCTCATACAGGCCATGGTACGGAGCGAGAGTGAATGGGAGGCCGTCACCTCCTTCTGCGAAGCAGTAATGCTCGCGAAGGAGGAGGCGGAGCGCGTGAGGGAGAGGCAATCGCTGCACCCTCGCGCGCCTAGCCGCCGCAGGAGACGCCCTGGACGGGAGTCAACAGCCGACTCCCGGCCACCGTAGGCGCGGGCCTGCGGGCGGCGAGCTATGGGCAGCTCGCCGCCCGGTAAGGACCAGGCCCGGGTCGACGGCGCGTTGTGTTCCACGCGCGCCTCAAAGAGCTGTCAGCACGAACTGACGGGGTCCGCCAGGACCGATGCCGCCGGGGCTGCGGGTTGTTCGAAAGAGATACCGTGGCCCCTGGCACAGGCAACTGAAGGAACACGGGTGGGTTTTAGTCAGTAAAAGTCTGACACTCCCTTCTGCTCCGCCCAGAGCGGGAGGAGTCATTTGATGATTTCCCACCCAGAAAAAAAAAAAAAAAAAAAAAAAAGGGGTAATACTCGTAATTTTAAGAACGTTCACAGTCTGATCTCAGTCTCAATCTGTCAAAAATACCTCTAATTTCCCTACATTTTGACAAGTTTTTGACATTTGTTTGTCGCCGAGATGAGACTGCGACTAGATTTTGAACGTTTTAAATTACGGGAATACGGGCCCAGATCTCAGTCTCAATCTGTCAAAAAATACTTTCCCTACATTTTGACATTTCTCATCTCAATTGACATCTCTTTGACATCTCAATTGTTTTTTTTTTTTTTTCTTTTCGTTACGGACGCTTTTAACGTTCTGTATCGTTCTCACATGCATGATTGTTAACATGAATGATGTAACCAATACTTTGTAACCATATTATTGTGATTTAAAAGAGTGTCCATGGAGTTTCTTGCCCATTCTTCTCCATAGGTACCTACTACGCTTTGAAATGGGCAACTAGCTTCATCTTTTTGACTGACCGACCCTTGACAATTCAAAAGTGCTTGTAATTGGTTTAGTTGATATAAATAGTTTGAGTTTGAGTTAATCATATCTTCTATCGTTCGTTCTTTCTTTCAATCACTCCAAGAAAAATTGGCCTAAATCTCACCAATTGAAACAACAAACAATCAACACAATTGTTTGCGTGCAAAGTATCACCTATACGACTACACGAAGTAGGAAGTACGTAGGGCTTTCACTTGTAGACTATCCTCAGTTGCTTCGTCACAACCCAAAAAATTAGAGAACCTCTACCAATCTTCGTTCACCTACTTAAATAGGTACCTATATCTAAAATTCACAGGTGACATTCGACATCGACGCCAACGGAATTTTGAATGTCAGCGCTGAAGACAAAAGCACCGGCAGATCAGAACACATCACAATTTCCAACGACAAGGGTCGCCTCTCCAAGAGGGACATAGACCAGATGTTAAGCGACGCTGAGCGGTATAAAGCAGAAGATGAAGCCTCGAAGAAACGAGTGGAATTTAGGAACCAGTTGGAGGGTTACTGTTTTGGATGCAAGACGGTTTGTATTTATAAACTTTCATTTAACTTTCGTAAAGTTTGGTTCTTCTGTTGAACCACTTGGATTGACAGTCTAGTTACAAAAATAAACACGCTTGGATCTTTGGCAGAAGCATCGGTGACATGAATACTTTGTACAGCGGTCTACAGTCCGTTCAGTTATTTAAATTTGATTATGCATCACTTTCCAAATCACAGTGATCTTTATTGATTATTCTCATTCTAATAAGGTTGCTGTTGGCTTGCTGCCACTGACAGATCTATCAAAATCATTGTAATCTTTATTCTCGTCACAATAAGGGTGCTGTTGGATTGCTGCTGTCAGAGGTAAAATAACTGAACGGAATGTATAACCAAATATAATTATACAATATTATTTTAAATATATTTTACTAAAGACAAATGGACGTTCACGAATGTTCTTTTACAACCTTGAATTTTTCTTAAATATTATTTTCAATAAACGAAATAATAGTTTATTTTTTATTTTTACAGGCAGTAGACAACGCCGGTACTAGGCTAACAGAAGAAGAAAAGAATACAGTCCGGACCGAATGCAACAGCCAACTACATTGGCTCGAGACTTATAGTGACGCGTCCAATGACGAGCTAGAGAAACGTTTGAAGAACACCCAAGCGGTCTGTCAGCCGTCTATGATGAAACTGCACGGCGCGGGGGGCGGTAGTGGCTCGGGCGGGCCTAGCAACTTGCGCGCACAAAGCCCTGGAGGTCCTAGGGTCGAAGAAGTTGACTAAAAGTCACTTTGATACCTATATCTTAAAATAGTGTTTACACAGTTGCAGGGATCTTTTGGCGCTCGAATGATTTTGACAGGGAGGGGCTGATGGTAAACATTTGTGCAAATATTGTTTTGTGAAATGTATTGAAAAACAAGATGGCGGCGTTAGTTCCGATTTTGGCCACGCGCCAAAAGATCTTTCTACAGCTATGTAATCAAATCCAATATATTCCACATTGGTTTTTGAGCATTAACATAGATATGTTAAGATTGGCAACCAGATGCGACTAAACCTGATTTCAATATTCATGTTCACGATAAATCAAAATTAATAGATTTCCACTTGCCAAAATATTAGATAGGGTTTTCAATCATTTATTGTAGTTTTAGACAGTGCTGATAGGTATTATTTTATAGAAGAATTTAATAAGGTTTGATGCACATCACTATCATGATAATATAAGGTAAACTATACACGTAATTTTTGTTTTATTAAAATGATACGATTTGTGTACTACAAAATCATTTATTACAAAAATATAACCGTAATGTAGAGCAGTTCAATCATATAGTAATATGGTCAGTGTTTTGGTGAATAAATCATTCTAAAAATGCAACTTTTAAACTAGGTAATGTGATTGGTAGAATACGAATATGTATTCATCTTTCAATCGATTAATTTCACATATACTTACAGTGGCCTCCAACAGTTGTAGACATTTTTCCACTTCAGAGGACAATTCTCGTAATTTTAATAACGTTTACAGTCTGATCTCAGACTCAATCTGTCATAAATACCTCTAATTTCCCTACATTTAGACAAATTTTTGACATTTGTTTGTCGCCGAGATGAGACTGCGACTAGATTTTGAACGTTTTTATTTACGAGAATTGGCCTTCTGCTGTGATGCCACATTGATTTAAAATTCCAGTTTCAAATCGTCGCTTAAGTTCTAACATCACGTAAGTCAAAAATATCAACTTTACAGGAGAGTGACAAAATTGCATAATTTTACATAGAAAGAAAGAAAGAAAGAAAATGCATTTATTTGCGGCAAACATGACGCATGAAAAAAGGACATAACACACAAAAAAACAACATATACCTAAACCTACATAGATCTAATATATAGTACACAAATTATAAAATAGTATTGTCATGGTATCTTATGTAGGTAAAATTATGCATTTTTTTTCACTCTCCTGTAAAGTTGCTATTTTTGACTTACGTGGTGTTAAGCGAAGAACTTAAGGGACGAAATGGAACTGTACTCAATAACGTTCTTATTGACGAATTCAACTACCAGTGTCTTATCGTAAAAAATATTTTTTTTATTTTAAATCATAATGTGGGATCACAGCTGAAGTGGAAAAATGTCAACTAACTTTTACAGGTCACTGTACATAATTTTTTTTTTTTAAATGATTCGTATGGTTTGTCCTCTAATAAATATGTGTGCACATACGAAACTAGCATGGTTTCAATTACACTTTACTAATGAGGTTTATTTATGATGTAAAATCAAACGTAAATTCCTTAAAAAACCAATATTTAATATCATCCTCTAAGTCACATAGAATTAACAAAAAACACCCACCACAGATAAAAAAAAAACAGGAAGACTATTTCTTACATGGGGCAGAGGCTTCACGGAGATATTGAAAAATAGGCTTTATTCTCATTGATATACAAGTGCAAAGTCGTCTGAAAATCGGTACTTGTATGAAAGGACTCTTCGAACGTCCTCGAGAGCGCTTACACTAGCGCTTTTGCACTTTACAACACTGACAATAAGGTGTATTATTCAATGTCACAAAAACCCTCCTCCCTCTGTGTGTGTTGTCCTCTTCTCTGCGCTGGGCCTTGGGTATAAGGTAAGCACGTAAGCATCGCATCGTATCACTTAAAGTATGCTTGCATATGAAGTCAACTGTTCTTTGGAAAACACGACATTTTATTAATATGCGATGCGCTGCTTAGTTTTTACAAAAGGTAACACCAACATAACTGTCGGGGGCAACACTATTCTACCTTCTGTCATACATTATGCAAGGATTACATAGTTCATTTATGAACTCTTGATTAAATGCGAAAAATAAGAAAACGTCTACATTATCATATTTAGTAGTCTACAATTACTACCGACTGTTGTAGAATATTGGATCTATAAATAATTGAATAACGCTCTACAAAGCTAATAAATAATAAAATTATCTAAGTGATATTACATTTTTTATAGAGAAATCTATAGGTAACTATGATAATTTGTGCCTAAAATAATATAGCTCTCCACACTTATGAAAGAAATATTTGACTGAAAAAAAATGTGGAGATTTGTCATGATTTCTTTACGACCGTTCTTACAGTTGGTTGATCCAGCGCCCTAATTGCGTAATACACTTTTAATAACAGTCGGAGAGTTTTGAAGGATGTAGCTTATCCATTGCTTCATAGGTTGGTAGGTGGGTGAACTGTCAAATTGAAACCCATTGCGATCAATTGTCATTTAATGTGTGTTACACAATTACCCCGCTGATCCATCTTAATGCCAAATCTCATCCAAATCTGTACAGCCGTTTTGCAAGATTGAGTAAGAAAAACTTTCACAATTTTGATGTGGATTCATTATATTAATATTATATTATTTTCACAAGTATGAAAGGTAAATAAATATCCTTACATTCACTAATATTCGATGTTAATGTAACATGTCCTTAAAGTGATCACTATTATTATCAGTATCACCCAGGCACTGATTTATAAGCACTATTCTTGCTACGCGACTCATCTTAATACAAATAGTTTAAGGTTCAAATTAGCTTTTGATAGTGGCTTCACCTGGAACTTGAGTTTTAGGTTTAAATGCGTAAATACCGATTGGTATTTTTTTTTCATTTGTTCTAGGCAGACCGAAGTTCTACACTGTCAATACTAAAATACACTAGTTATTGCTATTTCTAAGTAAATATTCGCCGAATATAATTCTTCTATAAGTTCTTTATTAAGAACTTCATTGGTTTGAATATAAAATTACCCATAATGATTTTATTCGAACTGCACCCTAATTGCCTAACACACTATCAACCACAAAATGTGAAACATTTTGAAGGATATTGCTAATCCATTGCTTCATATGTTCGAAAATTTTCTTTGCTCAACAACGTCAATAACGCAATGAATGTTGTTGAACTGTCAAAATGAAAGCTATTGCCACTGATAGTGTGTTACGCAACTATCCCGCTGTTTGTGATGTCGAGATTCTACTTAAGTGTTTAAATTGTGAAAATAATAAAATTTCATGCTCATTAAGGTGCATGTACAAATAAATATTAGTGTCAGTGTTTTGGGCTCAGTGTCTCAGTGTGTCCTGACATACAACATAATCAGCCTATATTGTTCCCACTGCTGGGACACAAGCCTCCTCTGTGTGAGGGAGTGGGCCTTACAGTACCCGGCCATAAATATGGCACATCGAGTTATATAAAAAGTTCGGCTTTGTAGATTGTCGTCTCTTCTTCTGTATGAGTCTCTTTTGAAACCCACAGGTGTAATATTTACACCCAGGTCAGCCCAACTGCACACGACACTGAGCCAAAAGACCTTGTCCCGTAACAATGTATCTACAGGGTGGCAGTTACATCGACGCGCTGAATATAAGGCGCCTTCCTCACCGGATCATTTCGTTTTCGTTTCTGTACCGAATCTGTACAGTCGAATGGTTCGGTAGTACTCGATACAGAGACGTGTGTATGCGTTCGGTAAAGAATCTGTACCGAAACGAAAACGCGCCGATCCGGTGAGGAAGGCGCCTTATATTCAGTACATGATTCGGAACCCCCCTACGTCGCAATATTTCATCGAATATTAGAAATAAAATTGCTGTTCCGTACATTTTGACCGCGTACTTTCCTATGAAACAGCAGATTTTTTCTTTGATAACCGTCGAAAAAAAATTCTACGCTAGTGGGTATAATCATGTGCTGAATTCATGGTTACAGTTTGCGCGGATGTCCCTGCCACCCTGTAGAGCTTAAAAAATACTTTCAACTAAGCCACAATCTTGCTCTGAAGCGATACTTGGCAAGTTGGCACTAACGCCGAAATAACACCGTGGTACTATAAATGCTACAAAATAAAGAGGTAAGAGATTGGATCAGCGGCTTATTAGAGATGCATAGACTCAAAAAAAAAAACGATTTTCAGCAATACAACTCATAAGTTAGATAGAACAGTGTGTTCTACGATGCGGCAACCCACGTGATAAAACTGAACCTCTTTTTAAAACGCCGTGTCTAAGCGCAGATAACGTTTCTTTACCACTTTATTTTGCACTATTGCGGATGCGTTATCTAAAGTACTGGAATCTTTACAAAGTAAACACCACCCTTTAATGATATACCCATTTAAAATAAACCCTGTACCACAAAACATCCGTTTAAAATAAATCACAGACTTGCACCTAAATAAAATAATATGGGCGGGAATACTCGATGAAAGCTATATGCACCACTGTCATAACCACAGTGATCTTTATTCTCATTCTAATAAGGTTGCTGTTTGTTTGCTACCACTGACAAATCTGTCAAAATGATTGTGATCTTTATTCTCGTCACAATAAGGTTGCTGTTAGGTTGCTGCTGTCAGAGGCAAAAGAGCTGTAAACGGACTGTAGAGTCAACCGCACGTCCATCTATCCGTTCATAATTTGACATTGACAGTGCCTTTATTTCGTACCAGCAGAGGTGGTTTTCGCATTCAAGTGTTACTGCCAACGTGAGGTCACCCGTGCCATCTTAAGCATGTAAAAGCACGAAATAATTTGAAGTTACGGTTATGTTACCTCTGACAGCAGCAATCCAACAGCAACCTTATTCTATTGAAAATAAAGATCACTGAGATTTTGACCGTGATGCGAAGTCCAGACGTAAAATAACTCTGAAAGGACTGTCACTTAAGCACTTTTCCTTCGCTGCATATTTCTTTTCTTTTTTCTATTTTTTTACAAAACTTTGCCCCACTAGGAATTACTCCTGTATCGTGGGCGCGTTTACAAACATTTAACTCACATACACAAACAGCCAGACCCGGAACAACTACCTGTAGGCAATACAAATATTTGTTCCGTGCGGGAATCGAACCCGCGACACTCAGTACAGCAGTCGATCGCTCAGCCACTGCGCCAACCTTGTCGTCAATATTATACACTGGGTAACGTTCAGGAGAACATGGTTGTCTGTTAACCGCTGGAGGTTAGTTCAACAAACTTAGTTAAATACAGGATAAATTTTTAACCAGTGCGGAAACTGTAACCGTGTATTCAGTACCTACATGATTATGAACACATTTTGACCGCGTAGGTATTGCACTTTTCTATGAAACAGCGGATTTTTTTTTTTTTTGATAATCGACGTATAGTTTCTACGCTACTACAATCATGTGCCGAGTTCATGGTTAGTTTGCGCACTGGTTAAAAATGTATCCTGTATATACAAGCTGTTGTTTTGCATCCTCGTCAAATTTCAGGAGGCTGTTATGAAAGACATAAATAATCAAATAAAATTACGATTCCTGGTATAAATTTGACAGTATTTCAGAATACACCACTTTCAAACAACATAATCGCGTTATGATATCGTATAAGCGGCCGCGTGTTTTTGTGTGTAAAAGGGCAGTTACAGCGCGGTCTCACACAGGCCGCGTTTTAAGATGCGTGTCCCACACATGCCGATTTCCAAAAATTAGAAAAAAAATACCTACTTATTTTATTATTGATTCGTGTCAAGAATCAGTAGCATAGTTACCTCCTTGAATTTGACGAAGATGCAAACTACACCTTGTATTTAGTAATTATTCGATTTTTGTACATTATAAGAGAAATATCAGGACATCATGACAATTAAGCACTTAGGACGATTAATATCATTTGGATAACTCACTAAAGTATTCCCGCCTCATAAAAATATTGTTTCATAAATAATACAGAAAATATAATAATCTTTCTATACAGAAATAAATTGGTCTAAATGCTACCGAACTTAAGCATTTTCTTTATAAATGCTGACTGGATTTCATCGGCCCTGAAAGGAAAAATATATAGATGTGTCAATAAAACCGTATGTAACAAATAAACAGTGTCATTCAAATGTTTGCAGGTAGGGTCATATCGCCAGATATCCGTTTTTTGCGCACGTAAAGATGTTTCGCCTTTTTTTTTAATTCTGATGTAATAATAGGCGAGCCTATTGCCATATTTGGGCACAATTTTGGTACCAGGTACGTCGCCTCTTACCGACTTACCCCGTCCCCCACGGACAGTATTAAAAGTAAAATATTGATTTAAAACTTACTTGGAACTAGTAACGGTATGCATCAAGTTGATGATGTATCTCGGACAAACATCTTCGTGCATCACTCGCGCGTGGAACAACAGACCTTGGCAGAGGCAGTACAGGATCTCAATGAGCGGCCAGTTGGCGGGAATTATGCCTTTCTGATAGCCCCATGAGCCTAGGATCTGGAATTGGCAAAGGTTTGGATGATTTAAGAACTTTTTTGATTGATTTTAAATGCTCCGTGTGGATGTGGCCTGAAATCTCTTATTTCTCGGACATGTCATATTCATATTCTTTATTGTGGATCACAGGTAGGTACATGGTACAGGTGTTAAATAGATAAAAAGAAAGAAAATGAGAACAGCTATGTCCCGCCCATAGGGCATACAATAGTCAAGCTGATTATATAAAATTACATAATTGCTAATAAAACATTAAATAAAATAAAAATTAACATAAAATTCAATAAATAATAAAATTATACAAAACGATTTAAGATCAATAGGCCACTGAGTCAAATAGATTAAATTACATTATTTCCAATAAAAGTATACATAAAATTCAATTCAATGAGTGACTAGGATTACACAAACGGATAAAAGTAGGTATGTCAATAGGCCACTGAACGCATCATGATTCCTGCCGGGGTAGCGGGATCGTCCGAAAGGGTTACCGCTGCCCTGGTACGTAAAGGGCTAAGGAAGGAACACGGGTGGGTTTTAGTCCCTTCTGCTCCACCCAGAGCGGGAGGAGTCATTTGATGATTTCCCATCCACAAAAAAAAAAAAAAAAAAAAAAAAAAAAAAAAAAAAAAAAAAAAAAAAAAAAAAAAAAAAAAAAAACGCATCATGATTGTATCGGAGCAGAGATTTGTCTAATAGGAAGTCTTTTACAGAGTAGTAGCACTTGCGTACTAACAGATCATGGAGACTCCTTTTAAATTGTTCCTTTTTAATTATTGTTCTAATAGGCCCCGGTATATTGTTAAAGATGCGAGTAGCTGTACAAAAGATACTTTCATACATTAAATGAGTCTTACTGGCAGCTGTTCGCAATTTGTCCTGTCGCCGTACATGTCCTAGAATTAGTTATCGAAACAGAGTTCAAAATGTCAGTTTGTATAGGCCTTATCACGCCGATGATTGACCAGAGTGTTTCTAGCTAGATGATTTGTGGTACCTGCTTGCAGTATGCCATCCGTGGGTGCACGGCGAGCAAACTGCAAACGCGACGCGATCACCGTGTTTTTATAAAATTATACAGTGGCGTCAATCATTCTCCTTGTCGCGTATAATACGCGGTGAGCTGGATGCGCACGCTGTTAACACGCTCGCAAAATTCCAATGTGTTAAGACATCGACACGATTTTTTTTTTAAACGTTGCCCCACACTTGGAATTTCTCCTGTATCGTGGGTGCGTTTACAAAAATTTAAACTCACATACACAAACAGCCAGACCCGGAAGAAGTACTTGTAGGTCATACAAATATTTGTTCCGTGCGGGAATCGAACCCGCGACACGCAGCGCAGCAGTCAATCGCTTAACCACTGCGCCAATCGTGTCGTCATATTAGAATTGGTTTATAATAATCATTATTACCTGTAACGAAGAAGTAAGAGGCGCCAACGCGATGGGTAGCGACGGCGCGGCTCTGAACGCGAGCCCAGAGAGGAAGCCCGCTGGTATCGCGTACATAGCGCTGTCCTTGCCGTGCGCTCGACAAAGTATGCAGACTACTAACTGAAATAGGTACAAATTACATTAATTTAGAATGGTCATTTATAATTAGGTAAATTAACGATAGATTGATAGAATACAATACTCTTTATTATGTAAACCATATTAATGGCCGCTTTAAACATTGTAATGTCTTACCAGTTCATATGTAATTAAATTTTTTGTTATTAAAAGAACAATTTTTCAATAAATCTTTAAGAAACAAAATCGAACATCCTGTATGCACTCGGGCAGTTTCTGAGAATAAGCTTGGGCTTAGGTTGCTTCGTACACAGCACGCCAACAATACGTGTGGCGAGCGAACTACCTGTTATATTATACCGGGACACATAAAAATATCAAATGTAAACTTAAGCAATATTACTTAAGTATTATGTAGGAATGATTTAAGTATTATGTAGATGTAATTATATGGACAATGACGCATACTTATAAAATGCTTCATTGTATAGTTCGATATTGCGATAGACTCGTGATAGCACAAGTTTAAACCTTAGTGGTTTTTGGTTGCTATTTTTTATGAATAATCCTGTATTCTTTTTTATAAATGATAATTTTTTTTTTTTTTTATTACAGACATAAATATATTTTTTTTTACAAAGGTTGACACAATGGACGGTCTTATCGCTAAGAGCGATAGATAAAATATACTTTATTTCACACCAAGGTTGTAATACAATAGTACTTTTTTATGAATTACGATCGGTGTAAAATAATTTTGGTTTGAAGCTGGTTTAATCAATATTTGGGCTTTGTAGAATTAAAAGACTATTGGTTTTTTTTAACAGTGGACCTAACCTAATTACTTACCTTATGCTGAAACCATAAATAATGAAATTAATACTTTTTTGGCGATACTTAAATCGGCTTCGTAACCTTCGCAATATTGTGCCACAGCAAGAGTTAAGTCAAATATTTCGTGCAGATTCGCAAGAAAAACACACGATCAGTAAGATACTGCCGATCTACTCTGTATTAACCTCACCGTGAAAACTTAGGTGAAGTGAGCTGTCTATAGTGGCATTCCCTAGCTTTAGGTGGAATGACAGCTGACTTCAAGCTCACTTCACCTAAGTTTTCACAGTGAGTTTTTTACAGAATAGATCGGCAGTTGTTTATCCCTTCACTCAGTTTAAACGTCAAATAGTACCAAGGGTCTGTACCCTAAAAGATCCTTGTACAGCTGTCTGTACAAGGATCTTTTGACGCGTGGCCAAAATCGGAACTAACACTGCCATCTTGTTTTCAACACATTTGGCAAAAAAAAACACAAAGTTTTGCCAACAGCACCACCCTATCAGAGCGTCATTCAAGTGCCAAAAATCCTTGTAGGACTAGAAGATTCAATTCTAAATTAGTATAGATATAAACTCACCCTATAAATACCGATGTATCCTCCGAAGAACAGTCCTAACTTCATGTGTGATAGTCTCAAGGACTTGAAAGCTTTGGCAGGTGTCAATATTTTAGGTATTAATGTCCTTAGCACCGTCATTGCGCAGCCAACGCCGAACAGTTGCGCTGTGCCCTGTAATGTAAGAAAATAAATTGATCTAAATAGGATGGAAGAAAGAAAGAAAAATAGGTTTATTTGTCACAGAAATACGTGCAAACAAAAAGATAATTAATTCTAATAATAAGAAAAAATACAAACAAGCTATATCTATAATCACGAGCACAAAGCAGAAATAGTCGACGGATGGATACAAATATCTCCACATCTTGTCGACTCATAATAATTCATTAATAAGTGCCAAGTCAGCTTTATTCCGGCCATAGAAATTACCACTAAATAGGGTGGCAGGTATCGACGCGCAAACTGTAACGGCACTCAGCACATGATTATGAAAATTTTTCGTTATATATAAAAAAAAAACTGCTGTTTCATAGAAAAGTGGAGGTGACTTACGCGGTAAAAACGTACTGAACAGCATTTTTTTTTTAATAACCCACGAAAAATATCAAAGCATGGGGGCTTCAGAATTGTGTACTGAATCCTTGGTGAAAGGTTGTGCGTTGATTTCCCTCCCACCCTAATCACTGTTTAAGCCCTAATACGCAAATCAAATCAAATGAGCTCATCGCAATTCATCAGCCGTATTGTATAACCACTATAGACAATGGCTGTTGGTACCCAGAGTCTATACAAATGTTTGTTTCCAATTGATGTTATTTCTAGTTAAACGAATATCAACTTTATGCAGGTGTAAAGTTAGTTCAAAATGTCAAAAATTGTTTGAAGTTGTAGTGCAAACTGAACTTTATGTTGTTTTTCCAAAAATACATATTTGTTTACATAAATCGCGAACGCAGTATATACCTAATTCGTAAAAAAAAATACTTTATTGAATTGCCTACCTTTTTGACATTTTTTTAATATGAATCATGTATATTACCATACCTTTAAAATATAATTGATGCATGGTCCCTTGTGTGGGCACGCAGGACTTCTGCCCTCAATTCCCGTTACTGGCTCACCAACTTCTTTGGATACCCGCGGAGGTGTGAAAAACCTATAAGTTAAATAAATACCAATTATTGTTACAACAACAACTTAATGCGGGAAGCACAGAACCGGTCGAAGTGGCGGAGCTTGGGCTTGCTTGAGCTATGTCCAGCAGTGGACATCTTTCGGCTGAAATAATTATGAAGAAGATAAACATTGTTTGTAATTTCGTGTTAAAATATAGTTACTTATGTAACTCAAAGTGCGAATATACTTACAAAGAAATGATAAAAATGAAAAATGTGGTGTTGTTCAAATTTTTTGGCCAGTTATCTTTAACTGTTTCATATTTTCACATTATTTACGGGCAATGTTGGCTGTATGAACTTGATTCTAGTATCACAAAAACAATCTCAAGTCTCCATTTGACGCGATTATAGCAATGATTATACATACTTGAGCAGGGAGGGCATGCCACCTTGACCCTCCTCAATTATTGAACGCCAATTGTGTGCATTAAGTAAGTGTGCACAAAATAATGCTCAAGTTGTAATTATTACATTAACAACAATGTCAACATCTAATCTAATATCGCGACATATTCGCCAAAAATGTAAACAAATACGAGTTAATGGAAAAATAACTTTAATTCCTACACAATAAAGTTCAGTTTACGCTACAACTTCAAACATTTTCACAACTTTTTCAATAGCTAGTCACTCTGAAATCAACTTAATTGCCATTAAAATAAAGTTGATATTTGTTTAACTTCAAATAAAGTCAATTTGAAACAAATAAAATTTGAATATAGGTAACCAATACACTACCTATATAGCCCAGTGGCGAAGGGTGAACTTATGACAGAGGTAAGCCGGAGCAAACAAAAATTCGGGAATTCGGACTTTCATCGTGGCCACTAAAAGCTACTTCTTGTTTACAAAACCACGGTTAGATCTGCTGTCTTGTATGGATCAGAATGTTGGGCCGCAAAAGGGATGAATGAAAGGCAATTGCATGCAACTGAGATGAGAATGCTAAGACGGATGTGTGGTGTTACACTAATGGATAGAATAAGAAATGTACATAAGTGGAAGTCTAAAAGTGGCACCGGTAACAGAAAAGTTGTGTGGAAATCGGTTGTAATTGTATGGGCATGTGACACGGAGGAATGAGGAAAATTTCGTGAGGAAAGTTTTGAATATGAATGTCGATTGCTATAAGAGTAGGGGAAGACCAAAGAAACGATGGATGGACTGTGTGAATGATGATATGGTTAGAAAGGGGGTGACTACCGAGATGACGACTAATAGAGAAGTATGGAATAAAAAGACATGTTGCGTCGACCCCAAATAAATTGTAATAATGGCAAAAAAAATGGAGAATGAATGATGACATTATCTTCCATCATATTTAATTCTGTGTTGCGCTCCAAAACACAGATTACTGACGTTGCTCAAAAAGCCGCTAAGCTGAAGTGGGACTGGGCTGGCCACGTCTTCCGAATGCCCAATAAGCTGTGCGTTTGGCGCACAGCATTGGCCACGGCATAACCACAACGTGGAGCCCTGACACAGCTAGAAGGCGTCACGGCAGACCCCGTAGAAGATGGCGGGACTAGTTGGACAAAACAAACGACCAGTGGTCCACTTTAGCCCTGGATCGAAAGAGCTGGAAGTCATGGGGAGACCGAAGATGCCTTTGTCCAGCAGTGGGATGATGAAGGCTAACAGTAACATATTTAATTGTGGCTAATAAGAGCATGTTAAAATGCTTCGAAGTAACTCATATCGTTTAAACGCTTGAAACAATTCAAATCAAATCTTGATATTTTGTATGCTTATGGCGGAGCACAGCTCGGAACTTATTTTATTTATTGTAATATCTACTGTATGTACCCTGTGTTCACGAAATAAATAAATTTGAATTAGAATTTTTTTTTTGAACAATTTGTATTGTTCTACTTTCATTAAAGTGGCCTGTCAATTAAGTAATACCGATAATTTCAGTTTTATTAAGCAATTCACATTGTTATTATATTGGGTCAAGTCAATGCATAGGTCTTGACCTGGATATTAATATAAATGATTTTATTTTATAAGTAGGTTTGTACAAACACTTTTACACGTCAAACATATTTTAAAACTAGATGAGGTCGGCATTTCCTATCTGACTAGTCTGAGAAGAAAGGCCGAAACAAATTCAGAGGTCTCTTTTAAAGTCCAGACATAATCTTGGTCAGATCATATGAAGACCATGTAGATCGATGACTGAGATGGTCTTTTGAGGAAAGAACCACACAGATTTAGAGGACCTGTCCAGTCATTGCACGCATTTGTCAGAAATCGTGCAGCTCAACTCAAAACTTAAGGAGCTTGAAGATTCGACGAACAATACCAAAGACACGGACATTTGGGTAGGCCACATTAATTACTCAAACTGCCATACCATGACAAAAACTAACAGGACAGAGAGAAAAATAAAAAACAATATGAATAAAATGACCCCACATAGTCTTCACATTCACAATAATTAAAATAATAGAATACTTTACAAAGTAAGCAAATGTCATAGTATATATAAAATTCATTAATTTCAAAGTGTATATAAAAAAAACAACAAAACAGAAAAAAAACAAAAACATTCAATATGTAAAAATTGGAAGCAGCTTAATCCCAAGCCTTTTTGTTCTCGATATAATCCTTGACGGTATAAAAGGCTTTCTGACACAACTTACGTTTAATGAATGATTTAAACTAGCTTCTAAATTTATACTAACTTCTACTCCAAAATCTACATTTCCTAAAATTATCTAAAATTTCCTCTACCCTAGACTCACCGCGTCGCATCGCATCGCCCGCCCGCGCTTTTACTTCACTTTCGCTTGCCGATTTTCTGTTTTTTTTTTTTAAATAGCCCATATCAAAAAGCAAAGATGCAAAAAGATTATTTAAATCCGACTGGTATTTCCAGAGAGACGGTGAGATGGTTACAGAATCGCACTGCAGTAAAGATCCGTTTATGTAGGTACACAGATTCACGATTTTTGAGGTCGGCATTTCTCAATGATTTTGTAAACATTGTTTTTTTTTTTGCTTGTTTTTGTATTTTATTTTTTTCTCTTTTATTGACATTGGTTTCTATTGCTATTGATTATTAATTCATTTGAATTATAAAATGTGTCATTCTTTTTTTATTGTCATGGCTTATTTTTATTTTATTTTACTGTCGAGACTTGGCTGGCTTGATTACTAAATCACAAACATGTATACGCCCTCTGGCATAACATAGCGCACTCTTTATTATCTTTATATACCATTATTAATGTACCAATGTCAACAAATGAGTAAATGATGACTTTGCGATCCGTCTTATTAGGAAAACTCATTGCATTTCACAACGATAAAATCCTCAATAAGCTTCCAAGATGGACTTACCATAACAATCGTCATCATTTCAGCCGAAAGACGTCCACTGCTGGATATAATCCTACTTCAAGCGTTCCACCAACCCGCACTGTGCCCGCGTGGTGAATTATGGCCCACTCCCTCTCACAGCGAGAGGCCTGTGTCCCAGTCGTCGCCACATCATATGTCGTAACTTAATATTCATTTCGGTCACCGCTCGTGATTGGACGATTTTAAAAACAATTCTATGAATTACTAGCTGCGCCCTGCGGTTTCACCCGCATAAGTTTCGATCTCGTGGGAATATCGGGATAAAAAGTATCCTATATGTTAATCCTGGTTATAAACCACCTGTGTGCCAAATTTCATCCAAATCCGTTCAGTAGTTTTTGCGTGAAAGAGTAACAAACATCCATCCATTCATACAAACTTTCACGTTTATAATATTAGTAGGAAGTACTTACTATTTTATTTGGGGCAGACAATGGCATCAATTAATTTCGATACAAACTGTGTCCATGACCGGCGCAATAACAATTACGAAAGCCAATGTACTAATTTACTACCTTATTAAGTCATACATACTCAGTAATTGAGTTGTGGAAGTCAGATAGGCAGACGCTCAATGTGAAAGACTGCCAGTCTATTCTGTAAAATCTCCCCGAACACCGTAAAAACTTAGGCGAAGCGAGCTGTCATTCGACCAGCCGATCGATTCTGTATAAATCTCATCGTGAATAGTTAGGTGAAGTGAGCTTAGAGTGAGCTGTCAATAGTGTCAATACCTAGCATTAGTTGGAATGACAGCTCACTCCACGCTCACTTCACCTAAGTTTTCACGGTGAGATGGTTGCAGAATCACACTGCAGATGCTAGGGATTGACACTATTGACAGCTCACTTCACCTAAGTTTTCATGATAAGATTTTTACAGAATAGATCTTCAGTGAGACTGGAGCCAACCGCAAAATGGTTGAATCAAAAAGCTAGACAGGTGATGATTAATTCATACATACCAGAACAGAGGCGTCTGTTTGACGTTGTCTCTCTCTAATCGCATAAGATAGAAGAAGATGGCGCTTCCTATCATGAAGGTTAGGGTCTCCTTTCCAGGAGACCGTCGAAGCCAGCCCTTCATTTCTAATGTCCGTACCCAGTACTCGAATACCTAGAAAAAAAAAAAGATGAACTATTTATCTTTATTTGAGAAAGTTCATTGATTTATTCAAAAGTCGGTTACCGAGATAGCTTAGGACTATCAATACGATTTTAAGGGAACACTTGCACCTTATATCACGAAATAATAAAAACGCTGAACGAATTTAAAACATCGTTTTGTCTCTGTCATCTTCAACCGATTGACCACGTTTTAACTTAACCACGTTTAGCGCTAAACGCATTTAGTGACTTGTGGCGCAGCATGGCTTTAAAAACAAAATAACTACTAGTGCATTAGTATACTTAAATAAGAACACCTGGGCAAAAATGCGTCTTACAAAAAAAAAACTACCTACTTCTTCATTTTGCACTTTGCAGTGTTTTTTGGGACCGGGGAAACCGCTATAGGTTTACAGGTCCCATCATCAGACACCGATCTGATGACAATTAAAGGACCACCTGGGCAGATATACCCTTTCAAACAATAAAATAATTTTCCAAATCGGTCCAGCCGTGTTCGAGTAATAGGGGAACATACATAAAAATAACAAGATTCCGACAATCTACCTAGTACCTCTAGTAGGTACCTCCTCTATTTTTTAAGTCGGTTAAAAAGGGAATATCGTCACATCACCTTGGTGACCTTGGGCTGTTCAAAGACAATGTGATTTATTATGGGATTAGTGCCTATCATAACACATCTTTTAAGTACAGCATTTTATACACACGCCAGCTGCACATCAAGCTACTACAATCTGTCAAATTTCTTTTATAGATTTTCAACTTTATCGCTGAAGCGTTAAAGTTCAAGGTTGATTGGGAAAATTTGACAGTTTCGGGTAGCATGACCAGCTGGCGTCTGTACATAACATCACGTCAGATTTTCCCGAAGGGTTAGGCAGAAGTGTACATAGTACACCCAAATTTCATCAGTTATGTTTAAGTTCCATGTAACAGAGGGCGAGCCTGTTGCCATCAACCGGACACAAATCCAGACTCCGGGCGGCTACTGAGAAATTTTTGGTGAAAAACCCCAATAACACTTTGCCCGACCAGGCAGGATCGAATCCAGGACCTCAAGCTCAACAGTAGCGCTTGCGACCACTAGACCAACGAGCCAATTTGTGCATAAGTATACACTCTCCATTGGTTTAGGTAATTAACTAAAGTTAATAAATCGTAAAAATAGTTTTTTAAATTGACACTGGCGCCAATTCCCTTGTTCACAAACTAATCTAAGTTTAAGTTCAGTGCATCTTTTTCTTTCTATTTCAATATGAAAAGGACAGAAGGTAAATATTAATTTAGTCCTGTCAAATTAGTCGGCGCCTGACCTAAATTGACGTATCTTTTGTTGCAAATTTTATAATCACGTCTAAACTGTCTATGGAGTATCTTATTTTGACAGGACCAAACTAATATTTATCTTCTGTCCTTTTCTTAATGACAAATGAAGTGACAGGAATTACCTTTAGTCGGTTTCTTTTGTTTAGTCAAGCATTGCCGGTTATCATGTGAAACTATTGACGTTTTTATTTAAAATACTTACCTAATTACCTGATTTTACCTGAGATAAATGTTTATTCCTAGTTCAGGTAGAATCCAATTCCTTCTTACCTACCTCTAGTTTAAGGCCCTATTTTGTAAATATAAATTATGTAAATCAATTATGTCAAATAAATAATTTCAATATTACGTACTTATAAAAAAACTTCACCCATGAATCACGTGTCTTTTTTTGTTTACCTTTTGTTAACTACCTAAACCAACGGAGTATAGAGAAGAGTTGTTTACAAGAAACTACCTACTTATACCAAATGTCGCAAACGCTTAAGTCAACACCGAACATGCTGTGACTGTATTTGTAAATACAAAACTCGTTTCTCGGCTTTTTTTATACGCGTTACCAATGTGTACTTTTGGGTTTTATTTTTATTTGGTCACTTATTTTATTATACCCAATACTTAAATCTAACGATTATTCACGGATAACGCTTAATTGCATTGCTTTGTTTTGCTTTGCTTATTAAAGTTAGCCTGCTCTGTTTTTTGCTTGCTTAACCAAGCTTCCACTGTAACGGCTAGGGCTTTGCAAGTAGACAGCGCGAGCCGTCAAATAGGCCATTTTCCTAAATAATTCTAATTAGTCCGTCAGTTAGATTATCAAAAAATATTGAACCCGTATTTTTTCTTTTGTCAATTATATAAAAAATGATGAAAATATCGCCCGTTAAAGTTCCGCGTAACGTCACTTGCTTGCGACACTTTTGCAAGCAAGTAACGTCACGACCCCCACTCCCAAATTTTGACGCGCTTTATCTTTGTCATTTTTTGTTTGATTGACAAAAGAAAAAATACGAGTTTATTATTTTTCGATAATCTAACTGACGGACTAAATATAATATTTTTTTTTTACCCAGGCAACTACCCTACTGTAGAGTAACTACACCACGAGACCATCGGGGGTCTCGTGTTCGCAAGCGCGACTGCTGAGCGTGGGGGGTCCTGAGTCCCCAGGGGGCCTACTCCGAAGTGCAAAGTGCGAATGTTCGGATCGGACCGACACATGGCCGAACCGAATATTATTGAAAAATGCGAAAAAAGTTCTGATCGGCTCAGTTGGGTCGGGACCATAGTCAATATTCGAAAGAGTGTAGGAGTGTAGGATCGGAACCGACCAAACCAAATAGTAACTTCGTAGCAGGAAACGGCCGAACATTCAGCCGATACTACTTCGGAGTAGACCCCCTGATCTCTAGAGCCGGTCGTGTCGGATTGCCGCCCCATCAGAGAGTCATGAAAGTGAGGGAAGAGTAAGTGCACCTGTGTCTGCGCACACGCTTGTGGACTATAATATCTCCCGCGTAGATGGCTAGTTTCCATTGAGATTAGGGTTGCCAACCCTACTATATAATATAGTATCCTACTGCGTTAGAGGTCCGACTACTATATTTATGATAAAAGTATATAGTAGGCGAAACTACTTTTGATTGTCAATTTCGCGCCTCTCCTCTGAGTTTGTGTATTGTAAATAGCTACTTAATGATTTGTATACAGAAATAAATCAGATGTGATGATGATCAGATGATAAAAAATAATATCAATTCCGGCAACACCCGCCTATACAGAGCGTATATTTTCTGTAATGAATGATAAATGGCGAGATGAATAGGGCCAGTATAAAATAAATTAAAGCCGAGCTAATGTTATTTAGTCAATTAAATTGCTCTAATAGCTATGAAGGCTCGAAGTAGCAAAAAATATTCTTTTAAGAAATAAAGTATTTTAAAACCTACTATATTTTTTCACTCTCTACTATATTTTTTAGGTAATTATTTACAAACTACTATTTTCGACTTAAAAAGAGTTGGCAACCCTAGTTGAGATTGGCCGCACTGGCCGAAATTCGGTCTGGAGGACTATTATATTGTAGACATAATTGAAACCAGCAAGATAGGTTAATACATACAATTAAATAGGTAGAAGTAACACGGCTAGGTCGCGGCTAAAGGAAACATTACAGGCAAATGAGGGAGAGAGCGCACTTATGTTATGTGTGTAGTAATGCTTGATTGTACTCAAGAGTTAGATATGGATACAAGCGATGACACAAACATTTTAAGTACGCAATGACGTCACTCAGTTACTACTCAGAAAATCTAATATTTGTATTGAACTATACATCGAAATCTTGACAAGATAGGTATGGTATTAGCAACATTCCAAAAGGTGATAACTCTCAGATATTCTTATCTGAGCCTTTTGGAATGTTACTAATTAGATATATTTCTTTCTAGAAATACATAAAATAATTCTTTTTTGAAGTAAGTTCATAAAATTGGGTGGCTGGTCAAGGAAGTTAGGAAAAAAAATACTGGCCATGGAAAAATAAGGACACAAAAACTCTAGCTATAGTTTAAATAATATTAGGCCTGTATTTCCCGATGGGTTAGGCAGAGGTGTACCTATTGTACATCCACATTTCGCCAGTAAAACTATTGTGTCGTGGTATTGTTGTTATGTCATTATTTTTAAACATATTTTAATTAAAACAAACAAACCTTGAACACTGCAAATTGCAAATTAACAAAAGTTTTCGAGATTCATCTAACATTCTAACTAAGACATGAGGTACGTAGCGGGATCGTCCGAAAGGGTTACCGCTGCCCTGGTACATAAAGGGCTAAGGAAGGAACACGGGTGGGTTTTATTCAGTAAGAGTCTGACACTCCCTTCTGCTCCACCCAGAGCGGAAGGAGTCATTTGATGATTTCCCATCCACAAAAAAAAAAAAAAAAAAAAAAAAAAAAAAGACATGAGGTACTGAAAGTACATGAGTTGAGTAACGTATTTAGTTTCCCTTTAAAACCGAATATCTCAATGCTTATATGCTTATCAAGAAACCTTGAACTATTTCTGCTTAACTTAACAATAACCCATTTGTACTACTATCTATGGTAGTTAAAGAATCTGATAAGAATTATGAACATGTTGGTTTATGAATCAATGAGGTACGCAGGGCGATACATCAAGCTATACATAACCAGTATAAGCTGACTTCTGAGTGTACGTAAAACTATACAATGCGAGTTCAGCTAAAACTGGAAATGTGTTGCCGTGTGTAGGTACTTAAACTAAAACAAAATATATACATATATACTTTGTAGTTTTATTACCTTTCCAGAGTCTATTTCTAATAATGGCATTGCTTGTTTTACTAAAAAACAAAAAGAGGGCGTGTGCTTATGACCAGACGATACAAGTGAAAACTTTCGACTGGAGCCGAGTGTATCTACCCGAAGCGTCAGCGACCCGAGCGTAACGGTTTTGGGTGTCTACTCTCTGCCAACGAAGATACGGGCCCGTCCGACAGTAGTTCGGAACTTCGAAGACTCATACACCCGATTAATTAACTTTTTTAGACGGGCAAAAACACATCGGAATTAGGGACAACTGTCAAATCGTGGTGTCATTAATTCATTCTTATTTTGGGCCCCGAACTAATATTATATCCGTCAGTAATACAGAGTAGGAAACTTCCGTAACTTCAGCCAAAACTACGGACTACTCGTTCACTGTTCAGAAAGAGCGCAAGGTGGCGCACTTTGCACTCTTTCTAAAGAAGTTTTCACTTCAAAAATGTCTTACAATGCACTGTGTTCAATTAAATTATGTTTCTAAGACAATATTTTATGCTAAGTACAAAATTGTCAGATTGTTCTGCAACTAATTTTGTATTTTTCATTTAATTAATGTAACAGATAATTCGACTTACCAGATTTACAAAAAGATTGACAACCATAACTCTTCTGTATGGAGGCTCAAAGTACACGGCTAATCCACTGACTGTGCATGGCAACAGTACTGTTGTATAATATGAGAATTCATTGAAAAATAGTTTCCTGAAAGCAAATTTTTTTTTTTTGTTAGCGTTCACTTTCCACTCCTGGGCGAAAACCTCCCAAGGTTCGCGAGCCCACGCGTCATGCTTCCAGTTTTCGCAGAATCTGTCACTTAATATTTCATAAGAAATATTTAATCCTCTACACTAGGCAATCAAGGCCTACATCAGTATCTTTCTCTGCATACAAAGGGGCTGTCATAAAAAAAATATGCTTATTTAAAAATGTATGTCAGTCTCTAAGGCTCATACACATGTTTGGGTTGATAACTCAGCACAGCCAGGCAGCCAAATATATATTTGATTTAGCTGTGACAAAACTATACCCAGATACAGTAGCGGTGCATTTCTGAAAACGCATACTGTCAACATGTCATTGTTTCATAGGATTGGTTTCCTGCCGGTCGATTCTGTAAAAATCTCACCATGAAAACTCAAGTGAAGTGAGCTTGATGTGAGTTGTCAGTAGTGTCAATCCCTAGCATTATTTGGAATGACAGCTCACTCCACGCTCACTTCACCTAAGTTTTCACGGTGAGATGGTTACAGAATCGCACTGCTGTAGTATCTGGCTATTGATTGAATGCTATATTGCTGTATGAAAGATTAATAATTTACCTGAATATGCAGTTTAATGTGACAAATGAACTTCCCACAGTCAAACCAAATATGCCTGACTTTAAATATAGCTTGATTTGTTCCAGAATTTCCTTTTTCCCTAGTTTTTTCCCTCTCATTAATATTTGTATCTGAAACAAAATTATATATTAGTAAAGAACCCAATTTTAATATTTTTTTATGTTTTTATCTTACATTGCTTGTTTAAAGAAAAAAAAGTCTACCAAATTGCCAAATTTGATAGACTTTTTTTACTTTTATGGGGCATCCTTAGAAGGATGAAAACAATTTTTTTTGTTTCCTTAGTATTACACTAATTTTTTAAGAGCACCTAATATTTATGTTGTTTTAAGAAGCAGATCTGAAAGGCGACAAGATTTTCACAAATTGGCAGAACAGAAAGGAGGAGGATGGTGATTGTGGGCTCCTGCTGAAGAGCTGTTGTTCAGCGTTTTGTCTTTATTAAATTTTCAATACTTAAAAATTACAATTTGAAATATTTATTAAAATTAAAGGAAATACAAAACATTTAAAAATATTAAAAAAATATTTATTACTATTTCTATGTCTCCTGACATTTATCGGGACCCTGGAGTCTTGTGGTGCCACCTTTGGAAGTTGTACACCGAAACCACCTCGCAACTTAATTTTAATATTATTTTTTATTTTAATTAATTACATACTGTAAGTATTTAAATACCAATCAGTATTATTAATACCAAGGAGGAAGAGGAAATGAACAGTTTAATATGGAAAGATTAGGAATTATCCTATTGGGAGGTATATGGTTACCTACAAACTTTATAAAGAGAAACTTACTTATTTTCCTGCTAGAAATATAAAATCCCTTTAAGGTTGGATTTTTATTAAACTATATCCGATGATTAAGGCTAGGTATAATGATCTAACAGATGATTATGTTTAGGTGAGAATGTTCAACTCGGACAAAGATGTGGTGGACCTTGCCAAGGAAAACGCATAAACACACTTAGCCCATAATACGGTCCACTTGAAGGACTAAGTACAGAAACCAAACTCTATGACATAGAACATATCAGTCTGTATTGTTCCAGTGGGAACAATACAGACTGATATGTTCTGACGGGAGTGGGTCATAAACCACCACACGGGTCCAGTGCGGGTTGATGTGATGATTTTAAAGTCAGTTTATCCAGTAACTTTAAAATATTTTTTCTGATAAATAAGAATTAACAATTAAATTGTTCAGTGTCACAGACAAGAGTAAGTACATTTTATGGGTTATCAAATTTTGTAAAGTTCAAAGGTCATCAGCTGCTTAAATTAATGATTGGTGATTTTAAAAACAATGCTAGGCCAAAGGTGTGAATGAAACTTACCTAATGGACAAGTTTGATTATTTATATAGTACTTATACATAAACACCAGCGTAATGTAAACATTATTACGAAGGTGCGCCAATACTCACAAGGTAGACCATAGCATAGAATTTGTAACTCCCCCTGATACAACTTATCAACATGGTTCTCGTAGCATCAGAACATCGATACGTCCACGGGTGTATGAGTTCATGGCATCTACAATCACTGCACGCAGCTTCAAACCAAAGTTTACTAGCTTCAACCATTTTTAGATTTATACACAATTAAACACTGTACGAAATATATTTTGGAAGACGCATGTGTTTAATACTGATGATTATTGGCGTAGTTCACTTAAAAATATTGATGTTTGACCTCATAAAAAGTAACGGGTATTTTCGATACGTAATGTACGGAGTTCATACGAATACGAACGAAAATGAACTGGGAAAAATTATATTCATTCGTGTTGTGCTGAACAACATTAAGTTCTCTCTGACTGACAGTGACGGACAATTGACAATGTGCAGACATGACAAGTTGATGTCACAGTAAGTCAGTCATGACTTTTTATTTTAGGCATGACAGCCAATAAAAGTTCAAGTAAAGTCTTTTTTCCCTCTTTCATGGGATTTTTTTTTATTTATTTATCGATATTTTCTACTCTCAGACCGCTGTCTCATCTCATGCATAATTTATGACATTTTCTTTTACTGAAACGCGACATAAATTAAAATAGTCATAAATAAAGCCAGTGTACAACATCCACATTAACCACATTTTTACCTCTTTTTTACGAAATTATAAATAGTTATAAAAAAATATATATTATAGTTGACACAACAATTTGCATACCTCTTTAATTATTTTAAAGCCTCCATTAGTTTTCATTATTTTACTCCACATTTTCACCGTTACATTTGATCAGTGTAACCTATGCATTATTTTTCTTTTTTTCCATAGACACAAAAAGAGAGGCATGTGTTTTTGCATTACAAACCCCCAAAGGTATACCCCCATTTCAGAAGAAGAATTGACTATGCCGTTATTTCATGCTTTATTAGGGCCAGTTGCATAGTGGCTAGATAACTAATGAGAGGGATGTCGTGTGGCATAACCACTTTTTCTCTTTGAGGTAATTGATTGTAATAGGAGGAAGGGTAAGAAAGACTGATTTGAAAATACTTTCAGAGGAGAGAGGATGGTAAAGTGACAAATCGCTTGCATCTCCATACCATCACGATGATGCATAAGGACAGACCATATAATGTTATTTGTTCTGGCATCCTATTTTCCAAAAAATTCAAAAAAGCACTATACTCCATTTAGAATAGCATTAGAAAAAAGAGGCTTGTAGAAGCAGGAATGCAAAACATTTTATTTCAAAGTTATGATAAAACAATTTTAAGGGGGATGCGCTGCGGTAGCTGGCGAAATTCAAATTTTCTTGCGTTTTTTTCAATTTGCAGGTCAGTGTAAGGTTGTATCTTAATCAAAATATGATGCGCGACAATAAGAAATATATAGGTAATTATACAATTTTAACCTTAAAAATCATCAATACATCCCTTTAAGTTAGAATTGCTCCGGATTCGTCTGATTTCGCGGGCTACTGCAGCGCATTTTTAACAAATATGGATGTATAATTTAAACAAACTATTAGTAATATTTTAAAATCGGTAGAATTTTAATGAAACGAATAACGTTTCAGTTATTGTTCATCTCTCCTTCTTTTATGTTTTTAGTATTGACACTGTAATTTTACATTGGAGTTAAATAATGATAAATGAAAGCCACATATTTTCATAAGATAAATAGTTAAAATGGTTACAATTATGTGTGACAGCTGCTGTAAAAATAGATCATAATAAATTCGGCGTCTATCGTAATGTAACAATGTTTATTGTACTTTTCTTACAAAGTTTGCATTAAAAATAACCTTTATTAGCTTCTTCCATAAGCTATTGTAAATGGAGTATAGTTTAGCTACTCTTTTAACCAGGGCTGGATTAGACACATAGCAAGGCCCCGCGCTTTGAGGGGGCCCCGCACTTGGACGTACAAAAAAATAAATCTCGTTACTTTTTATACCTATACCATGGGTAGGTCGTTATTCGTTTTTTTTTTACCGTTATTTTTCAATCATCTGATAACGTTATTCGAGGAATAATTTTGAAATTTTGACAGTTCTTTCATATAAAAACTGTCAAACGTCAATTTTATTCCTCGAATAACAGAGGGGCAATTCTCGTAATTTTAAGAACGTTCACAGTCTGATCTCAGTCTCAATCTGTCAAAAATACCTCAAATTTCCCAACGTTTTGACAAGTTTTTGACATTTGTTTGTCGCCGAGATGACACTGCGACCAGATTTTAAACGTCTTAGATTACAAGAATAGGCCTTCAGTTATCTGGCGATGGAAAAATCAGCCCTAATTCGAACAGGTTTTTTATTGACAATTCGTCCAGAAATGTGAGTTGCTTTCCCATTTCTGGACAAATTGTCAAAAGAACCTCCAAGACGCGGGGTGCAAAAGGTTTACGAGCTCGCTTCGCTGGCTCTTGTTTTTTTGATTTCCCTTCTTCTTTTTCGTCTTCTATCTTGCATTGACTACTTCCAACAGGGAAGTAACAGCCTCTCTCTTTCTCCTGTCCTTGGTCTACATAATCAGCCGTTATTATTACCACTGCTGATACTGGGACACAGGCCCCCTCTCAGTGAGCCAGAGTGGGCCGTAATTTACCACGCGGGCCCAGTGCGAGTTTCTTTCAAACCCGTTAGGTCGTTCGGCATGCGGCAGACATGTCCAGTCAAGTCCCATTTCTTACTAGGCACAGGGCAGCCTTTTTTTCTTAAACCTGTGTTATCCCACTGCTGCCACAACTTTCCACTCTTTCCTGTGTGTTGCATTCTCCGGCATATTATCTTCCACAAACGCCTCGAAGTCATCACGCCAGCATTTCCTCGGACTCCCTTGGCGTCGAAGCCAGTCTTCTGGGTCCCACTGCGTTATGACTCTGACCCATCTGCCCCAATGCATCCTACATACATGGCCCGCCGAATCCCACTTCAGCCTAGGTCGGTCTCATCGGTGACTCCTGTTTTGGAGCGTATCGTAGTATTACGTTATTATAAATTACGTTTTCAGTCGCAATACGCTACGCTTTGGCGTACCTTTTGACCCAAATAAAATAAATGGTCTGCGTTTTGAACGGAGGTGGAATAACATAATTGTAGGTAAATAACAATTATTATAACGATTAATAAGTGTTGTTTTCTAAATGTAAATTATTTCATGTTCAAATGATGTGAAATAGAGTTAATTACTATTAAAAAAAACTACATTCTGCTCGCTAAAGCCAAAGCTAGCAAAAAGATACTCATGTATTTTCAAACTCTTAAAAAAAACTGGAAGGACATTGTTAAAGAGAGTAGGAGAAATAGGAAATAGGTACTTTGTTAGCGTATCAGAAAAGTTTAAGAATTTAAGATGCGAAACGAACTCGAAAATTTTACGGTCATTGCCACCCCTCTCCCAATTAGTCCGCCAGTATTGGGAATAGCTTACCTATCCTTATTTTCACATAATTTTAATTTTAAGAAATGTACTCACTGTAAATAATCCTAGATAGGGTGTATAAAATATAACGGATCCTATCCCACAGTACCATAGCATGCTGAAAAATGCATCTCTGCAGCTATTTGTCCACGGATGCAAAAGTTGATGACACGTGTATTGAGTTACGTCACTATTTTGTACCATAAACTTACTAACTTCAACCATTTTCACTAAAATTAAATAAAAACAAGGATATATTTGAACAGTGATCGCTAGTGAATTCCGTGTTACTGCGATTTGATTTACCTAAATGAATCGTATAGTACATCGCTGCTGTTTCATATTGAAAGGACAAAGTTCATTTAAAATTTTAATTTAAAATGAAACAAGTATAACAATGAGCAACATACTGGTCAGTTGGCGCATACTATAATGTATTTCGTTACATAATGATCAATTTACATATGTATACTTTGAAGCTATAAAAAAAGCTAGGTACTTAGATATAATCTGAAAAGAACATAATTCGTAGAGCATAGCCAAGCATCAGCTGAGAACTTCGTTGATTGGGATTTCTGGGTTAAAGTCTTACATTAGAAAAAATCAAAGTTAATTTTATTAAACTGACCTATCCTCCACGATTTTAAAGTTAATTGTCTTTTTTACGTGGATGTAGATGTTGGAATGATTTCCCATTTTGCCCCTCTTTAAATGGGAATTATGGGAGCTCATGCCAGCAGGACATCTCAAATCAATATCAGTTCCTACTCCTACTGACAAACCATCTCTAAAGTGCTCTGGGATGGTGATGTCCTCGTGGTTTGGCATTGGATGGTGAATGGTGAATCATCTCTTAGCTGCCACGGCCTATTTAAATTATTTTAGTTTCTGTTTGCTGTAGGTACTCTGGACGCTTTTAACATGTACTTCTTTTTTACGTCTTTCTCACAATATAATTATAACTTCAACGTTAATATTGTAACTAATATTTTCGTAACAATACAGGGTCAGATTAAATTAGCTAGCGAAACTCTGAAGACGTGATGGGTATTTATAACTGAGAGCGCGCATGGAGTTTCTTGCCGGTTCTTATCCATAGGTGCATACCTACTAGGCTTTGGAATGGGCAACTAGCTTGATATTCCTTACTGACCAACTCCTTGAAAATGGGGTGAAGCACTGAAAGCTCTTCATAGATTACCCAAATCGCCATTGTTGTGTTTATGTTTACTTTTATGTCGATCACAAATTAAACGAAAACTAGATAAATATGAATGAGACTTGGAGTGTAGCACTATTAATGATGAGCTAAAGAAAAAGGAAACGTCTACCACTGGTAAAAAAATCAGCTTTAGTGGAAAAGACATTATGAAAGTTTTATAATTTATAGTAAAGTAAGTATTTTTAAAGTTTTTTTCAGAGTTGAAATCCAAATCGAGTGTGATCTTCCTGAAAAACTCCAGAGATGTCAATTCTTAACTAATTCTCAACTTAGATCTCTTGGAAGCATGACCTGTTACGAATTTCTATCATAAAAATATTCAGGTTTAAAAAGAATAACACATGGTCTCGACGAAATATCGGGTTTCCAATCCTTTTAACATCTTTGGCACATACATGAGTCCCCGTATTTTTACAGTTTACAGCTGCGCAACGGTGCATATTAATTAATTTTTAACCTGACCCGGTTAAAGGCTCTCACTAAAGTCTCATACGACCTCATCACCGAGGTCATGTACGCTGATGATCTGTGTTTTGTGTCGGAATCCCAGAAGACCTGTAAGAGTTAATGGAAAGACTTGACAAGTCATGTCGTATATTCGGTCTTAAAATTTGCATCACGAAGGCTGAAGTCATGGCATTAGATACAGTTAACCTTGGCCCACTTGATATGCGACTCGACGGTGCCGTCCTTAAGCAGGTGGAAAGATTTAAATAACTGGGTAGTACCTTAACAAGTAAAGGTTACCTAGCTGGACCCGGAAACTAATTGCAAAATTGATGCTGCTTCAGCAGTGTTTGGCAGACTACGGGACAAGGTATTCCGCTCGCACGACCTCAAACTACAAACCAAGGTCAGCATGTAACGTAACGTCTTGCCAAACATCCTGTACTCCTCTGAGACGTGGTATGTCTTTATGAGACACATACGCGCATTAGACCAATTCCACCATAAGTGCCTCCGTGATATCTTGAACATCAAATGGTCCGACCGTGTTAGAAACACGGATGACGAAGGGCGAATGTCTACGGAATTGAGATCTATCTAATGCGTCGTCAGCTGCGCTGGTCTGGACATGTTGTGAGGATGCCTGACGAGAGGATAGTTAAGCGCATCTTCTTTTCTGAACTAAAGGGCGGCAAGCGGAAACAAGGCGGCCAGTTCCTCACATACAAAGACGTTCAGAAAAGACTTATGAAGAGATGCAATATTGATCCATCTCGTTGGGAGGAGTTGGCAAGGGATAGACCTGCGCCCTAATTGCGTAACACACGATCAATCGGAATCTGAATCATTTTGAAGGAAACTGCTAATCCATTGCTTCATAAGTTCGAAAAATTTGTCTGCTCAATACGTAAATAACGTAATGAATGTTGTTGAACTGTCAAAGTGAAACCGATTTCGATTGATCGTATGTTACGCAATTAGGGTGCTGTTTGGACGCGTTTGGTAAAACAAAATGTTTATAACTTTGGAGATCAGCGGAGGAGAGATCTCGACAGCAGGCGAGATCACCTCAAGAGTAAACCACCCGCCAACATTCAATACCATTACCACAATGGCATTTTACTTACCTTTACAGTGAAGATAGGTTACGTTAACCACATCAGATCACACGCCCGTAACCTATAGTTGTTGGAAACAAAAGCAGTCACCGTAGCCGAAATCGGCATGGGGATATATATTAATTAATTATGCGTAAAAGAAGTCACTTGTTTACAATAATAAATGTATGGATAGTGACAGCTAGCTGTCAAATTTTTGGTATGCTGGCACGCAGCGACATCTGAAATGAGCAAGTGGTAGTTTTTATCCCCATTCAAAAGTAAATGGTATAATTAAACTAAATGCTTTGAGTTTGAGTTTGAACATTCATGGGCTAAAGTTATGAAGTTTATTAAAAAAAGAGGTTCAGTAGCTCAACTTCTAAAATAAAACCCCTTCAAATTGTCAACTTTACAATATAGTTCGACCTTTCGAAGAAATAAAAATTGGGCAATTCAAACTCTGCGTTACAGAGAATACTTTATCTATGGTCGCCACAACACAAGTAAAGTTCTAGAATTCGCCGCTAATGTCGATTGTCGCTGCAGTCGGTAAATGGACGTTTGATGTGGTTGTTTGTCAAGAGTGTCCCATTGTCTGTTTACAGTGAATTATTTCCCATAACTATAATCCTAATTGAAGTAAAAGGTTTTAAGGAGTAGATGAAGGTGTGTATTTATTGGTTGTTCAGTAATTTCGTAAGTAAAGTGGTTGGAAGTGTGAATAATGAATTGGCGCTTGGGGACTACTAAGGTTCGAGTCGATTCATCTCTTTCATGTCAGCTGTACACAAAGATGCTACGCATTTACACAGTAATCGACGAAATAATGAATTAAATCAGTACTTTTTCCAGGAAATAGGCCTTGTTTCGTTGTTAAGAGCCTGTTAAGCATGTGTAATAACTGTATTCTTTAGGTTTATCCGCCGTACTACGGAGGTTATGGACTTGTGTTGTCCTTATTTTACGAAAGAAGATAATTTATCGAAAAATGTCGTTCTATCACACCTAATGACCCCTCGCGGTGTTATAAAGGTACATTTTTATTACTAAGTACCCCTCTAACGTATAGATTCGAGTCCATATTGTATGAAAACAATCGTATCAGTGTTTACGTAGATAAGTTTGAAATATGGATTGATAGAGCAGAAGTGTTGGTCGACGTTTCAGAAAAATCATTGTAGTTTTAGTTTTGTCACCTTATTGAGTAATATTCGTGGTAATTTAAACGTAAATTAGCGTACTCTTCATGACTTGTAATTTCCATGCAGGAATCACTGGTGAAAACACAATTTTTGTATAGTGACTATTTTTATTATACATTCTTAAAACTATGATGTATGTATGTCTTCATTGTAAAGTTTATACTAGAGTAGAGGAAACCAAAAGTTGTATATTATCCTAATGATAATTTCTATCATTAGAAATTGGGTTAAATTGATAAAACATTAATGGAAACACAATACTACTTACCATAAATTAATATGAGCTGATTGTATAGAACAATATTTTGGAGGGTCATCTATTTGTAGCTGTTATAATAATATCAAGCCAAGATCAATATATTTCTGTAATATAATAACTATTCAATAATATAATGGTACTGTAATAACAGTCCGATAGGTAGTTGCTACATGTAAATTACTGGAATTCAACTGCATCCGGTTAAACTGAAAGCCAACCTCAAGATAATTGACTGCAGGTTAGGCAAATTGAATTATAGAGCCGATACGGACCATGCCATGCTCCAAATATTGTTTTGTTCTCGAAGAGATTCTCCATAGACAGTGTCTCTGAATTATTTTTATATATATTTTGTATGTTAATATTTATTAAATTATCATACCATGGATGGATACCAGTATAGTATAATGGGTACCCCCTAAAATAAAGCCAGTATGTGTGTGCAATCTAGCAGAAAATGTATCGCAGTCCAGGCTTGGGCATCTATAAGTTACCGCTGTACATATGTGGCGAAATAAAAAAGTAGATGTTATGTGATATCAGAACTCAATTTCTCATTATCAGTTCTATAGGCAATTAAAACTAACCAAACATTTTTAGCACAAAAGAAACAAAAACATTTTCTATTCAAAACTGCTATTTTAGATCCAACTTGAATGGATTAGAAATTGACCTAGTTACTTGGAAATAATCATTGTTCAAGATTTTATGCCCTGTGTTGCTTTGCTGGTACATTTAAATGATTTTCCCTTATTTTTATTACATATTTTTTAGTCCAATTAGCAGCTAAATATCCTGGTTAAATATTTAGGTGCTTTATTTTATGCAAATTATCTTGCGTTGTCCTACAAACACACATTTAGGCTTGTGTGTATTAAAAATGAGTTGCTGTACCCACAGGTCTGACTATTAGAACAGATTTTTATTTTCATGGATGGAAACAATCACTTTCTAGGCCTTGGTTTATTTCAGCATTGTAAAGATGTAACAATATAATGCTGCATTTGGTTTGACTAGAAGCCGACCCCAACATACTGGGGCAAAGGCTTGGCAGACGATGATGATGATGAAACATGTAACAATGTAAATATCTGG
Source organism: Apamea epomidion (assembly GCA_947507525.1). Taxonomy (NCBI): domain Eukaryota; kingdom Metazoa; phylum Arthropoda; class Insecta; order Lepidoptera; family Noctuidae; genus Apamea; species Apamea epomidion. Next base: position 4,414,248 of record OX382238.1, on the reverse strand, counting down.
AATAATACCGGGCACATTTTTGTTCAAGTTTATTTTAAAATGTACTTGTTTCTTGTTGAATTTCTCATTATAACACATTTGCTAGAAGCATAAAAATAGTATTAACAGCACAACATTAACATATTGTTTACAAAACATAATGTATTCCAGTAATTTTCATTTCTAACATGCATGAAGTATGCAGCTGAAATAAGGAAAGTACATGCCATGAAATAATACTTTCTTCAATTGATTATTAATGACCCCGTAGCGATTAGTATAATCAGCCTATAATGTTCCCACTGCTGGGACAAAGGCTCTCTGTCAGAAGGAGTGGGCTGTAATCCATTATGTGGGCCCCGTGCGGGTTGGCAGATTTCTTAGAATGGTCCCTGTAGTGTTTATTAAGCTCAAATTGAGATAATTATGTACTGTAAGTTGTATCATAAGTCATATTGTATTGCTAGTATCTAGTAATTATTAGTGTAAACTTGTGTGAAAAATAATGTTATTTGTTCGCCAACTTAAAGAGAGTAACTGATTTAATTATGCCAAACAAAAATCCAATGACCTCTCCAATCAATGGATTTTATTGAACAACCAACTAAAGAGATAAGTAAAGAAAATAACATCACTCCATAGATAAAGATTGTTCCTAACTTTAAAACGCTTTATCCCACTCTCAGTCATAGATTTAACTGCTGAGCCCACCAACAATATGGTTTCTGGTTGAAAAAGAATTGTCTTCTTTGCTCTGGGATAAAAATATTAACCCGTTAGCAAGATACATTTGCCTACCTGGTTACTTACCTCTTTTGTTGATTGTAAGTAGATTGTTACCAACATTATATCCTCAATGATGACAACCTCATTCACTTGCAGGTGACAGAATGTCTCGCAACAAAGACAAGCATGAGAGCGCTAGCGGGCGCACTTATCACATCATGTCGGAAGCGGAGCGGGCGTCCGGCCGCCGCGGTGGCTGGACCACGCTTGAGGTAATTGTTTTATCATAGTTACTATTAGCAAGATTCAAAATACTAGTATTCAGCTGGATCTGGTTAGACTGGAAGCCGACCCCAACACATAGTCCTGAACTAAATCGAGCCGTTATGCAATTCCATGTGAGCATCAAAATAATGATGAGTCAAAGAAAAAGTTTGTATTCAGTTTCGACGGTGTTAGCCATCATTAATGTGTCGTCATTGTTCCAAGTTTGAATTTATGACCAACGATAGACTTCTTACTAAAAGTGCAGTGTGGCTCGATTTAGGAGTCCAGGGGGTCTACTCCGAAGTAGTATCGGCCGAATGTTCGGCCGTTTCCTGCTACGAATTTACTATTTGGTTCGGTTGGTTCCGATCCTACACTCTTACACTCTTTCGAATATTGACTATGGACCAACTGAGCCGATCCGAACTTTTTTCGCATTTTTCAATAATATTTGGTTCGGCCATGTGTCGGTCCGATCCGAACATTCGCACTTTGCACTTCAGAGTAGGCCCCCAGGAGGGTAGATGGGAAAAGGCACGCAGATGACTATTAGCAAGATGCACAGATCGCACGTTGCTTGGCTAAGTAAAGTAGGTAAGCGACTAATTTGAATATGAACTTTATGTACATAAAAATAATGTTCATATCCTTATGAAACGATAAATAACGACAAATTGCAGTCTATGCATTTTGTCCTATGTGATCATTGATATTAGAATATCAATGTATGTGTGTATGTGACAATGTGGAAAACTCACTGTTACATGAGGGTGCGCAGGCGATTAATGTCTCAGCCGAGTGATTATTTTAGTACTTACTTTTGTCTGGCTTAATTAATAGTATTGTCTGCCCGAATTGTCTTTGTAAAAGCATCTTCATGCGGAGCTTATGTATAGCGCAGGCGTTGACGCATAAATGGTAAGTCGCATTGACGTTCTATCGAAACAACGTTGCGTATGCGCAGCGTCTACGCTAATGCCCGTTTTTACTAATACAAGACGACACAATGAATGCCTAAACAAAACCCAGAGTGCGCTGTTGGATTTTCAATTTTCGACGATAGCGTTTATGTATACCTTAATAAGAAACTACAGAAAGGCACCTCTACGACCCTTGAATACTCCTTTTGCCTCGTTTCAACGCACCTAACCTTTCTGAAAAACTTCACCAATAAGGTTACTGGTTAGGTCACAGGTAAGGCCGGTAAGGTCATATGTCCTCTTAGGGCGTCCCCCTCCTTTTGTTAGTCGCCTTTCATTCCGTTATCTGACCAAGATTATGTCTGGACTTTAAAAGAGACTGTGACCTCTAAGTTTGTTTCGGCCTTTCTTCTCAGACTAGTCAGATAGGAAACGCCGACCTCATCTAGTTTTAAAATATGATTGACGTGTAAAAGTGTTTGTACAAACCTACTTACAAAAATAAAATCATTTATCATTTCATTCATCCCCTCAACATGACCAAACTACATATGTAAGCATACTCTTTTCAATTGTTACTACATCTTCTTTTAAACCGTCAATATTCGAATATTTAATCCCACTGCGATGAAAAGTATACCATCAGCAAGTGCAGGGGCTGTAGTCTGGATATTCATAGCCATCGGTTTACGACCGAATTCGGTCGCAAAGTCCTGTCACTCTTTACATTACACCTGTCAATCCGGGACTTTGCGACCGAATTCGGCCGTAAAGCGATCGCTATGAATGTCGAGACTGCAGCCCCAGGGATCTACAGCATCTGCATCCAAATCTGTACAGTCATTTAGGCTTGATCGAGTACCAAACAGGCCGACTTTCGCTTTTTTATATCAAATTCGATTGTACACTCACGCAACATACTAAATCACTTATTCTCTCGAGACAGCACGATTATTTATATCTGAATAGCTCATGTTGTAAGTACCTAAAGATAAGCTAGTCAGCAGGTAGATACCAGCCTCCAGAATGTTAGGACGTACTTAAGTGTCGTCACTAGTGGAGGTTCTTTTGATGCATCCTAATAAAAGCTTATCGAGTACCTATTTAATGTGATTCATATATTTTATAGTACCCAGTTACCTACGTGAATGCGGCTGATGCTGAATCGGTCGTTAATCAACATAAAATATAGCGCTTACACTTTCTAAAAGTCATCTGATAGTCTTCATCTGATAGTCACCATCTGCCTAGCCTTTTCCCAATTATGTTGGGGTCAGCTTCCAGTCTAACCGGATGCAGCTGAATACCAGTATTTTACATGAAGCGACTGCCTATCTGACCTCCACAGCCCAGTTACTGTGTAATACGATACCCCTTGGTAAGACTGGTTGTCAGACTTTGGGCTTCTGACTACCCGTAACGACTGTCAAAGATCCACGAATGACAGCCGGGACCAACGGCTTAACGTGCTTTCCGAGGCACGGAAGGGTCTCGAAGATGGTCACCCATCCACAGACCAACCGGGGCAAGCGTAGCATAACCAGATCGATCGACCTGTGTGGCTGTTATTATTTAGTAGTATTGTTCCTAATTGAAAATACTAGCACCCATCAGCATTTTATTGTCCTTATTCCAATCTATATAAATAAAAAAAACGGGTTGCACTCCGGGAGTGCCGGCAGAAGTGAAAACTTGAATATTAACGTTGTGCATTTTTGATATTTAGGAATGCGGTCTACTCTCCCTCCGTCTTACGAATTTTCGATCAGGTCACGTGTCCTGACGCGAGCTCCGTCTTACGAATTTTCGACCAGGTCACGTGTCCTGACGCGAGCTCCGTCTTAAGAATTTTCGATCAGGTCACGTGTCCTGACGTGAGTTTAACATTTTTTACCCATCACAAAAAACTCTCCGTCTTACGAATTTTCGATCAGGTCACATGTCCTGACGCGAGCTCCGTCTTACGAATTTTCGATTAGGTCACTTGTCCTGACGCGAGTTTAATATTTTTTACCCATCACAAAAAAGTGCACAACGCCGCTAAAGAAGTTTTCACTTCAAAAATGGATCTCCGAAATGTATGTACGCCCATAACTTTCGAACGACTGCACCAAATTGGATAATTCTTTTTTTTTGTGTTTGTTATTGTCAGGACAAGGTTTGTATACTTGGACCCGGTAGGTGGTGCTGCTGTCGGTATATGATGACTCAACCGGGCAGGACGCCGTTTGCCGGGTCCGCTAGGTTCTATCAATCAATAAGCGTTTTACTTATAGGAGTAGTTTAGGAGTAGGGTAGGAGTAGTGTAGGAGTAGGTTAGGAGTAGGGTAGGAGTAGGGTAGAAGTACGGTAGGCGTACGGTAGGAGTAGTGTAGGAGTAGGTTAGGAGTAGGGTAGGAGTAGGGTAGGAGTAGGTTAGGAGTAGGGTAGGGTAGGGGGTAGGAAACCACGCGAACGAAGTAGCGCCGGGCAGCTAGAAATAATTTATATGGCAAAACAACGTTTGCCGGGTCAGCTAGTTTCAAATAAATTGGGTCGGCGCAACATGTCTTCTTCCACACTTCTCTATTTTGACGGCACAGTTGGCACAGTGGTTAAGCGATTGACTGCTGCGCTGCGTGTCGCGGGTTCGATTCCCGCACGGAACAAATATTTGTATGGCCTACAAGTAGTTGTTCCGGGTCTGGCTGTTTGCGTATGTGAGATTAAAGGTTTGTAAACGCACCCACGATACAGGAGAAATTCCTAGTGAGAGGCTATGTTTAAAAAAAAAAAACAAAACTATTAGTCGTCATCTTGGTAATCACCGCCTTTCTAGCCATATCAACTTTCACACAGTCCATCCATCGTTTCTTTCGTCTTCTCCCTTATAGCCATCCACATTTATACTCAAAACTTTCCCCACGACAATTTATATCACTATAATTTTTTTGTTAGCCTCTGTTGTGGCCCACTGCAAAGGCTTCCATCTCTCTGTTTTGTGCGATCTCTGGCCTTGTTGACCCCACAAACATGATCCTCGCACTACCTTCGCCACAGTTACCTCGACGGCAATATCCTCTATTAGGCGCCCAGTGAGTGACGATCTGTCCCCATCTCTCTGGGGGCATATTCGTGCAACGTAGCCAGCGCACTCCCACTTAGCCTGGCGGTTTTTTCTCCAACGTCACTGTAATATGAATTTATTTTCTTGCGAAGAAGGTACAAACATCCCTACTCCTATATTTTTGTTTAAAGGATGCTCCTTTTCTATAATAAGGCTCGTAATGGTGGTACTTCCCACGAGAGAACCCTTCTTGGTACCCTTGTGCCAAGTACTTAACCCCTTTTCAACCTAACGACTATGCCAGGTACTCGTTACAAAAACCTCATTACAAAATTGGGAGTAGGCAGTATCAGAATAGGAAGGATGTCGGTCAATTTGCACGTAATTATTTTGTTCTTGGATAACCTTGCGGTGAAGCTTTGATTGTTCAGATTATTTAACACCCAATTCGTTATTTTTTTCTGATTAAACGTTCAGTTTCATTTAATTAAAACATGTAATTATTTTAATTATTTAATAATTTATTCATATTTATGTTTATATACCGTTTTAGATCAAGCAGATTGATAATTATAATTTTCATGGCATTGAAGATGATATTTTATTTAAATTGTCCAAGTATTTAAGGTAAATAAGTGCCTATTTACTTACCGACCTCCATGAAAGATTTAATTTATCCTTTTAGGCTAAATTAAACATTTTATAAAGGTTAATTCTTTGTTTGCTCTCAAGTACATACAATGCAAAGATACAGAAACTGACATTTTACACTTGTATGCTACATGTAATAGTGTCAAGATGCGCCTACGCAACGTGTATAAAAGTTTTCCTTAACTTGTCTTGTCGTCTCGAAACATTGCGCGAGAGTGATTGCAAACAAAATCCATATAAGATTGCATCTACTGGTTTTTTCTTCATTTACAGTCATTAATTTTATTTATAACTAGCTGACCCGACTGACGTTGTCCTGTCCAAATTTAAAAATCCCTTAGAAAAAGAACGTTCAGCTTCTCCCGAATTTGAAAAAAAAAACTGGGAAACTTTTCAATTTTTTTTCCAAAAAAATCTAATTCGGACTATTACGAACATTTTAATACAAAAATCAGCAGTGCGGTTCTGTAACCATCTCACCGTGATAACTTGCACAGCTGACAGGGCGTGTGACGCAGGATGGAAGGTGGGCCATTGTCTGTGTGGAGGTACCGCATACGCACTTGAGATCTGCCAATCGATTTTCTAAAAATGTCACCGTGTAAAGTTAGGTGAAGTGAGCTTAGAGTGAGCTGTCAATAGTGTCAATCCCTAGCGTTAGTTAGAATGACAGCTCACTCCACGCTCACTTCACCTAACTTTACACGGTGAGATTTTTACAAAACCGATTTTTACAACCTCATCTTGGTTGCTGCACTGAGAAGTTCGGCTTATCTGAGGTTCACAACCTTCCCAAAGTATGCTGTATTGTATCTATGTATGTCATTATCGTTAATTAGCGACCCGCCCCTGCTTCGCGGTTTTTACAACATGACAAAACATCGATATTTCGGAATAAATTCTCGAAATGAGTGTAAAAACCGCATCAAAATCCGTTGCTTAGAAGAACAACGCTGTCACACAGACAGACACGATAAGTGACTTTAATTTATAATATGTATAGATTCTAACTATCTAACAACCAATTAAACATTTTCAGGTAACAGGAGGTGTGCGCGCCTTAGCGCCCCAACTGTTCCAACTGACGCACCTGACGGCGCTGTACCTCAACGACAACTCGCTGCAGAGGATCCCGACAGACATTAACCAGCTGGCGAACTTGCACACCCTCGATATATCTAACAACAAGCTGAGATCGCTGCCCGCTGAGCTTGGAGACCTTATACAGCTCAGGTGAATATTTTTCCAGATAGTTCAGTTTGCGCGAAGGGTGTGTCCACTGACGTTATAGATTATATGTAGTTCCAAATTGCAGTATGGCAGTTTGGGACATATTTAGTTATTTACATTTCTCAAGTACTGTCCTAATCAGTCCTTGGGCGTCATAATGGAATAGTAGTCTACTTATTAACATGCAATATTATTCCATTCCGCTTTTTATGGTATCATTAACAAGATAAGTTATCGATACTACACCATAAACTCGCTGAATGTTCCTTTCACGAATTATTTGCGTTTCTCCTACCTTTCAAGAAAATTTACTCTTGAAAGTAGGTACGAATTGTATGGCCATTTTTATTCAACTTTCTCTTTCGTTCAAGAACCGAATTCTAAGGAAAAGTTCTTGTAATGAACGTTAGTGGCGTGCACGCCGTGATTTGCTTGTCATTACAGTTTTTAAATCACCAACGACTGTCTCAGAGGACAGCTTATTTTAATATCCGTAGGTCAATTATTTTTTAATGAGAAATACTTTGATAGCGATGTCGAGCTATATTTGATCGCAAGCTATAAAATCTAGCGTGTGTAAAATACTGCTGTGTCTTATTCGTATCGTGAAAATGAATTGAATTGTTTTAACATAAGAAAAACAACAGATAATCAGATAAACAGTTATTAATTGTTTACTTTTGGAATCAAACATGCAGATACCGGATTTAGTCTTCATTGTTATTAATAAAAGATTGCTATATACCTACGTTTAGAATGAGATATTTGTTTGTTTTGCCAGATAAAAACTTTATCTAAAACAGAATTAACGACCATTGACGTGTACTGTTTCAATACCCAAGGGCTTTATAAATAAAGTTTATTGCGGTTGGTACCAGGGTTAACAAATACGTAGATTTAGGTCTCTCTTATCTTATTCAAAGGTCAGGATTAAGATATTGTCCCAAATATTTTAAGAACCAAACTCATCTTTATTTTACGGACTTTATAAGCCTTATCATCTTCTAACATTGTTGTCTTGAAAATAAACTTCTCCAAAAATGAGAGAGTAATGGTAAGTATGTCAAGTTTATTTAGTATCAATTCAGCAACTTAAGTAATACTTTGCAAATACATTTTTAAAACTTAAAATTAAGATCAAGGTCTTACGAATCCGTTACGATTGGGGAAAAAATATTCATGGACGATTGTCTTAGCGAAAAACTCAAGTCTTCGTGAAAGTCTTTGTAAATACGACAGTCATTTATTCGATCTTGTGTGCCGCGACCTTCGGATCTATGCGAAGATATTTATTGCTCAGCCACATCTAAAGATAGCTTGGTATGCCCGTTTTCGTTTACCGTCCCTAATGGTTTTGGTCAGCTTGGCTCTGATGCATCAAGTAGTGGATATTTTCATCCGATCCTTTTACTCAAAAACTAATTTTAGCGTTTTTTTGCACATATTGTTGAAATTTGTCTAAATTTAACTCCGCTTCAAATCTGGGATCAATATCTTTTGTGATTGTTTGCTGGTATTTTGGTCGAAGGATTACAACAGCTCAAACCGTCTTATTGATCAGGGACTTGCCCTTTAAGGCGTGTTCGGTGGAAAGCGGAAAGTTTTCCTTTACCTACTTAAATTGGGCGCTCTCATAGGTAATCGGTATGCTCAGTTTCTTTATCAATTACATCACGAGTTTCTCTTCTCGTATTCAAAAGCAAACAAAGCTGTCACAGTATATTTATATAGCTATCATGTTATGCTGCTTACTGACTTGCATAATATTGCGTGGAACAGCTAACATAGCCCTTGACGTTTTTTGTGGTCTTTCGAAGGCATTCGATCGTGTTAAGCATCCATTACTATTTGGCCTTTATGGCAATTGTGGTTAAGTTCTGTACTTTAACTTCAGTTGATGTGGGTTGATATGGTAAAACCCCCGACTTACACTTGCCTCTGTTTTTGATAGCCTGACTGGAAATTCTCGTATTTTTATGAACGTTCACATTTTAAGCTTAGTCTCAATCTGTCAAAAATGCTTCTAATTTACCTAAATTTTTGACAAGTATTTCACATTGAATGTCGCTGAGATGAGATTTTGACTGATTTGAGTGGTTTTAACTATGAGAATTGGTCTTTTGGTCTTGGATCCCCAAATCTATAATCTCTGTTAAGATTACTACATCAAAATAAACAGAAACAGATCATGTAAGTTAGAATGAGATTTAAAAAAAACAAATCGAATAGGCTCTCTACACTAATAGGGGGTGTAGTTACTTTACTTGGTACCCCAAAGAAAAGCAGAAAATGGAAAATCGAGGTCTTTTTTACACTGTTATGGTTTCTTAACCATTGTTATTGTCGTTCATGGTCACAAAGAGGAGATTGTCCGTATGTAACACGAATTAATTCCGATCAGTGAGCAATGCTGACCTCGTTTGATATCTCAAACGTTCGACGTGTGTACCTACTCATTAACTTGCAAACTGTCGACCTCTATGCTAATTCGGTGCAACATTGATGGTTTTAATACCAGAGGGGCAATTCTCGTAATTTTAAGAACCTCTGTCAAAAATACCTCTAATCTCCCTACATTTTGACAAATTTTTGACATTTGTTTGTCGCCGAGATGAGACTGCGACTAGATTTTGAACGTTTTAAATTACGAGAATTGCTCCTCTGTTTGGTAGATTTAAATAATTATGTTTGATCGCTATGTACCAAAAATGGACGAATAGCGCTATGTTCCTATACGGTTAGGCATCTATATAATGGCTCTAGTTTTTCCAAAGTTGGGCAAGAATGTTGTCCTATTATCTTCTTTTTTATTTTTTTATATGCCTAAACTTTTAATGGATGTTTCAACTATGAATTTGCTTTTGATTCTGAAAAGTTAGTAACACATAATTGACTGAGTGCTTCCACTGCTTGGTCCTTTTATGCATTGGTATAAAAAATGCTGTGCAAAAGGACCACGTAGATGGATAAGCCATCATCATCATCTCCTGCGCTAATCCCAATTTATTCGTGGTCGGTGCTACGTGTATTTTTCTTTCATACTTCTCTATTAGTCGTCATCTCGGTAGTCACCCCCTTTCTAACCATATCATCTTTCACTCAGTCCATCCATAGTTTCTTTGGTCTTCTTTCTCTTAGATTGATAAGCCATATGAATTACATACCCAATGGTGATAAAGTAGGTATATAATCTTATTTCATATTCCACAATGTAAATTTCCTCCGTGTCACGGCCAAATCTTGCTCAGTTAAGACATGATTGACCAACAAACATACATTTGGATTTATTAGTATACTTTGCAGTTAACTTAAAACTGGCTACGATTATATTTTGTGAAGATTTAAAACAAATATTCACGCGACTTACTAGAAATGAAAAATGTTTATGCAAGACGTATGTAAATGATGATAGGCTCGCTCCCTAGTACATGGGGCTTAAACATAACTGGCGAAATGTGGGTGTACTATAGGAACTATACAGGGTGTCTGGGACACCGACGCGCTACCTGTTACGATGGATTTGGTACATGATTCTAACCTGCGTTAAAATTTCAAAGGTTATTAAAAAAAAAAACTGCTGTTCCATACATTTTAACAACGTAGGTATTGCAGTTTTCTAACCGCACCTTTTGTTTTGATAACACTGACGAAAAAAAAATTCCGCTAGAATCATGTGCTGAATTCGTGATTTCAGTTTGCACATCGATGTATGCCACCCGTAGGTCAAACCTCTGCCTTACCCTTCGGGGATTACGACAGGCGTGATGATATGTAACTGATATTTTTTTGTAAAGTTAAGGGAACTTTCTATTTGTTATTCAAATTGATAGCACAATGTGACTTAATGTTATCACAATATACTTACCTCTTTCTACAGATTATGACATTATTTATACATTCGGTTTTATCAACCGATAATAATATTTATGAATATAAAAACACATATATTTGCATTTAGCTTTGTTGTGTGTATAATTTAGTATGTATAGTAGAACGCTTATATAAAGATCCAAGGTCTTTGACCTCTCGCGTGTATTTTGCCATCGACGTATATATTTGTAAACACTGAGTGAAGGCCTGTTTACATTTTTATTAGTAATTTAAATGTTGGAGTATATTATAACTTGCTGGATTGGCACCGATTACTCACATAGATTATAGCATTTTAAAACTCGCCCCCAACTTAGTATTTAGTGGTCTTTAGAGAGGCTATTTTTAGGCATTTGTTATAACAAGCAAACATGAACATGAATTATTCATGAATACGTAACATACTTGGGACTAATCTAATCACATAGTACTAATCAAAATGAATGTAAATGAGTAAGTTCGTTTCATTGTTTCATAAGAATTTCAAGACTTGATTAGAAGTAATTACATGCATATTTTTATGTAGGTATAGCTAGTCTCACATCAGCGGTAACAATTTGACATTGACAGCACCTTTATGCCGTAGCAGTAAGGGTGATTGTCGTGGTGCAAGTGTTACTGATGTACGGTAGGTAAAATACGCGACTTAGTACTAAAACTGTTTCTATTATTTTCTATAATTAACGTCTGGCGAGTCATTGAACCCAAACGTGAACTTATTGCTGTGTGTTATTAATTCATATTTATATGGTAGTTATTAATATCGCTATCGGTCCGGAAATTGACTCGGTTTAATTGTGTTTATCATGGTTGTTTCAAAATATAAAATTGATCCGGAAAGTATTCCGGGAACTATGAAAACTCAAGATTTTTTTTGTGAACATGAGGGCAAAGTTGGTGTGACCTAACGATTAAAACATCCGTTACCGTTCAGACACAAAACTAGAACTAGGAATAAACGAATGTAAATTACAGCATTGTCTGATTATTGTATATAACCTCAAGGGGTCGTCATGATTGATTTACAGAGTACGGAAATGTCATGAAAACACCTGGATTTGAAATAAGGTCCTTAGAACAATCTTCTCAATATGTAGGTTTACACAACTTTAACTGAATATTTTAACATAATTACTAATAATCAATATTTAGTACTTACCACTTAGAACTAACAGGTGTTTTATTTTAACTATTGAAGCTTTAAAGCCTAATAGCCTCCGTACTCCATTGCTAAATTAGCGTATTTAGCAATGGAGTACGGAGGCTATTAGGCTTATAATAAACCCTACAATTATGAGAAGTAGAGACTAGAGACCATTTAGCGTTGCTCAAACACAATTTTAATAACAATCATAATATCTGCAAATACTAAATATGGCCTAAATTAATTTATTGACAGGAAGTTACATGTTAAGTCGAAATTGCTAGAATGTAGACCTAGCCAAATGGTTAATGCGTAGTGGGTTGTTAAATGGAATTGCCGGAGTAATGGTAGCAAGCGCCATTTAAACCTGAGGTCATGGTTACCCAGATTTAGGTGGAATAAGGTTCATTTTAAATTGCTCCAAGTTATGACACAAATCCATCCGATGGACTTTGCTAACCTGAACTAGACTTTATTGCCTTCATATATGAACCCAAAAGCCAGCTATGATAAACGAGGCCACATAACAGGCTACACAGCAAATCAGACTGGGCTGATTGAATAATCAAAGTGTCCGATTACGAATTTGCGAAAAGCGTTCACAGTGCTCCTTAAATCTTCGACTTGGATTCGAATAGGAATGCATGATAGGCTTCCAAGGGGCAAGAGGGCCTTCCCAAAGTTTTTAAAGAACCAGCTATGAGCTATCTATCATATCAGGCCTGGAAATTTGCTGTGTTAACTGTTTGCGCCATTGCCATCCGTGGCTCGGAAAGCATGCGTAAGGCCGTTGGTCCCGGCTGTCATTCATAGATCTTTGACAGTAGTTACAGGTAAATCAGGATTGCCTAAGAGTATTGTGATACCCAGCAACTTGGTTGTGGAGGTCAGATAGGCAGTAGCTCCATGTAAAATACTGTTATTTTGCCGCATCAGTTTAGACTGGGAGCTGACCCCAAAATAGTGACACTATTGACGATGATGATTTTTTAAACTAGAATATATGTAATATTTCAGCACATGTAATTGCAATTGAGAAATGGTACTTGTATTATATCTGTATGCTGCAACTTGGCAGATGTATTGTTCCAAAATAACAACCGCCTCTTGTTCCAGAGAACTGCACCTGCACAACAACTACCTCCGAGTGCTTCCATACGAGCTCGGCAAGCTGTTTCACCTTCAACTCCTGGGATTAGGAGGCAACCCCCTCAGCAAGGAGATGCTCTCGATATACAACGACAACAACGGGACCGCGAAGCTGTTGACGTATATGCTCGACAATTTGCAAGGTAAGTGATTTTTAACCGACGAAAAAATTGAGGAGGTTCTCAAGTCGACGCTTTTTTTTTTATTATATGTATGACCACGCATAACTTTGGAAAGGGTATACCCCAAAGTTGGTCCCATATAAATTTGGAAAAAAAATCCAACCCTAAGGGTGGGAAAATAGGGGTGATTTATTGTTCACTCACAGATTTTAATGCTGAGTTGTGTATTATTCTCTACTCAGTGCCACATAGCCTGCCCTTTGGCAATTAGGAGATTATAGCCACATAAAATAAAAACTTTGTAACAAAAGAATTAAACCGCCGAAAAAACTGAAAAGCAAAAATTAATAAACCTTTTTTATTTAACCTTAATAACTAAGTTCTTAAACTAATGTAAGTATACCTAAATAATTATGAGTCGGCGCCAAACAATCAATAAACTAAGATCACTAAATTGCCTTAAATTTAAACGGCGCCGACTCGAAATTATTTTGTTAAAAAGTTTTATTAGAGAAGACAGAAGAAACTAGTAAGTTTAGTCAATGATTAGACCATAATGTACGGCCGAATATATGCGTACGACGTACTAAATAATGTATGTAGCGTCCTTTCTGTTGGCAATAAATAATATCTATCTATCTAGCCGTAACCACGTGTCTGAAGAACGAATCCGATAAACGAATTACGACTGGGTGAAACCGCATTTGAGCGCAAAACTTTTTTAAAGATTTTATTCTTACGATAAATAAATCACATGTGTGACTCGCCTAATTTTAAAACACATAATATTAATCACCCGGTTTACCCCTAGGTCAGACAAGAGGGTCTTGAGCAAATAAGGGTTCTTGTCCCGTGTAAATACTCTTCCTAGATAAAACTAAACGAACGTTGTTTAAATTAGATAAGTCCACACGTTGGGGGTGACCCTCTGGGATACTAATAGCTACCAGTACTTATACCCATATTATAGCACGGAAAACATCTTCCGAAAAATGTAAATAATTCACAAACTGTAGCTATAAATAAGCTTAATCTATTGAAATGAGATACAATATTATTGTAAACAGAACGTTGTTCAACAAATTCTTATCTGTTTATTTTGATGTTGTTCTCCTCTTCAATTTTGATACAGTCAGCGCCACCTATCCACACAAGTTGGCACTATTTTAGTGCTCGTGTTCTAAGATAGATGTCGCTACGAGTTGCGTTCTAACTTTTTTCGCATGGATAGCACAGCGGATAGCCATAGCGCTAATTACCTTAAATTAAAACTGGATTTCATCCTCGAGACTTGAAGTCGCCATACATTCTTACTGGGTTAAGTTAATTTAAGTGGAAAGGTCACCGTGACGCCGTGTTTTTTTATTAACTTATTCCTTTGTTGTTTTCAATAATCTTTTGAGAAGGTTGTCACGGAAGAAAAGTTATGGCGTTTATTTTTTCCGTGCTCCAGTTTTCAGAAAGGTATGCTCATTGTAACAGTGAGTGGGATAGGTTAAGACAATCACTTCGTTTGCAAGTTTCACTTCAAAGATTTTGTTTAGAGAAAGTTGGATTAAATTAAGATTGCGTAATGTTTTCTAATGCAAACAGGAAATGTATTCATAGAATTATGAAAGACCGAGAGAGGCAATTTGATGTTAGATTAAAAAGCGCACTTGTGCACTGTTCGAAAAAAGATAGAGTAATGTAATTTAGAAAAGAATCTATGATTTAAAAATTAAATCGATTACCAAACATTTAACACGTATATTTTTCTTTGGACTTGACTTTTTGGGATGTTTTGTGTAGGCAAGCATGATAATTTATAAGCTTATCCAAAGCGATATTGGGTATCAAAATATGACAAAAAATCGCAATAAAAACTATACCATGCAGTTGTGAAAAACCAAATCCGATGAGTTGATTTATGAGGGCTATTATTTTTTAATGACTGATCTAAATAAAATACAAAGCAATGTTTTCGATCTGTCATAAAAATGATTCACGAGTTCGTTGGTTCTCCCCATGTTTAGACATGATCGCATTAACAAGTCAGATTTTTTTAGAATATAAATAAACTTCTGCATGTTTGGGTGATACACTAATATTTGCTGATAGAATTAGATAGATACCTGTCTAGACTTGAGGCTTCTGGGCTCAGCATAGTTGACGGGGCCCGACAGGGCCGAAGCCTGCCGGGGTAGTGGGATCGTCCGAAAGGGTTACCGCTGCCCTGGTACATAACGGGCTAAGGAAGGAACACGGGTGGGTTTTAGTCAGTAAGAGTCTGACACTCCCTTCTGCTCCACCCAGAGCGGGAGGGGTCATTTGATGATTTCCCATCCTAAAAAAAAAAAAAAAAGGCTTCTGGGCTAAGACTTTTTTATCGCTTATATTCAAAACCTCCTCCGTGTTATAATAAAACAACATGTATCCATAGACCAGCACCCGAATCGCGTAACATATAAATCACAATTTGAATGATTTTAATGGATATTGCTAATCCATTACTTCATATGTTCGAAAAATTTGTCTGCTCAACAACGTAAATAACGCAATGAATGTTGTTGAACTGTCAAAAAAGAAGGTTTAAAAACCATCGAAACAAGCTGTGCATTTCAAACCTTATACCGAAAAAGGCAAAACTCTTAAAAAAAAATTGCCTTTAAAATCGTCCTTAAGTTGTCAGTTACGTATAAAGAACTTTACTGAACACGGAATAAAGTACGAAATATTAAAAAAAAAAACCGGTCGAAGAATTCGAAAAAAAAGAAAGTTCTCGTTGTGTCATCAGACGGCCTGGGTTTAGTCCCCAATTCGAGCACCTTTGAGTGGGTTTTTTCTAGAAGTGTTCATGTTCATCATTAATATCGCTAGGTAAGTAGACACACTATTTACGATCTTTACAAGCTTTTTTATCTATACAGGAAAATAATTCATAACTAAGCGGCCTTTCTCATTTCTTTTTTTAAACCTTTCATCATAGAACGCTGCAAGCTCCAAGCAACATTGGCAAATTAGCCCAAAAAACATTAAACAATGTGGGTATTATTTTATAACGAATGATAAAAGATCTTTCCTCATATTTGCTAATAGGAAGTATGTTAACATTGCTAATTAAGGAAATATGAGTTAAAATTATAATAACCGCAAACCTAAGTGCAATCAACTTTGGTGTTAACTGGTGATAATTGTATGGGCAAACGTTCGATAGCATCATACATGTGATAGGTACCTAAAAGGAAGAATTATAATTTGTTTTAAGTCAACAAAAGAGATTGGTATCAGGCAACAAAACGTTTTATTATGGCGTGCGTAATAAATTTAAAACAAGATACACTCAGTCGTCAATGATTCTACTTCTCAGCAACCACACAAAATATTTTATCTAAGACTCAAATCGTGAAGTTGAAATGAAATCGTTTGGCTTGGTTTGGGCTTGAAAATGTTTATTCATCACTCTTTTAGGTACATGCCTAAAAGAGTGATGAATAAACATTTTGATGCACGAGGAAGGCCTAAGAAAAGATAGAGAGAGAGAGAGAGAGAGAAGAAAGATACGGAAGTGAATGATAGCCTGACGGTTGACAG
This sequence comes from Apamea epomidion, assembly GCA_947507525.1. NCBI lineage: Eukaryota > Metazoa > Arthropoda > Insecta > Lepidoptera > Noctuidae > Apamea > Apamea epomidion. Next base: position 4,397,571 of record OX382238.1, on the reverse strand, counting down.
GGGAGAATAGAAGAAGAAAACGTGTTGTGCCGACCGCAAGTAGCCTTAGTCCCTGGGCAGGAAGATGTTGATAAGTCTGATATCGCCAATCCGTCTTGAGCAAGCGTGGTGGTCAATGCTCGTGTATGTACAGTCACGAGCAAAAGTATATATACACTCGACTTTATTCAAAAGCGATTTACTCCTTTATTTTTGAATGAAATTTTATGTTGTTACGAACATAGCATTTTCGAACCCATAGGTGCATGTAATGTGTCACATTTCAACGTTGAATTCGTTATTTCACGAAAAAATCGCAAAAGTTGGCAAGTGTTGACATATTGGTGCTCGTGACTGTACGCTGTATGAGAACAGGCCCTTCAGTGGGACAATAAATTAAAGGCTGCTATTATTATACTTATCTCTTATGTTGACCATACGAAACCTCTCTAAACAAGTTGGCAAAAAATATCCTAGTAGTGTTAATTTGTAAAAGTAAAAACGAGATCGTGTCGTCACAAAAATCTTGCATAATAATAAATAGAAACTAGCCATTTTGATTTATATACATAATCTAGAAAACTGAGCTATCAACGCTTGCCTAAATATCTCCTCTCTAAAATGAAAGAGAGAAAAAACTGGTTTAGTCTACATTATGGTACGAAATACAATATACATCCACACGTCTTGAAATAAATATCGTTATCCTGTAGGTATTGACGCATCCAAATAAAAAGAAACTGGTACTGATAACCGCGACATACTTTGTGAACCTGATGTCGGTAACAGTCAGAAAGTTACCTTTCGTAGTTGCATTTGCATCTTATCGTACTTAAAAATAAAACGAGTGTTTTCGGACGACGTTATGTTTTTGATATTGTTAAGTAGCAAAACTGCAAAAAAAAAACTTGATTTAATTAAAAAAATACCAATTTAAACCCTGTCTTAAAAAAAAACAATTATAAATACCAATTTAAATCCTGTCTCTAACATAGCTTATAAGTAGTGTGTATTACTAACATTATATGGATCAAGGTCTGAAGTAAAGTTATTATATTTTTTTTTTTTTTTTTAAAACTAGTTAGAGGTAGCGAAGAGGCTAGATAAAAAAAAGTTTATAAAAAATGGTCAGAATGGTCCCAGACTTATTTTACGATCAAATTAAGAATAGGACCGTCCTTGTATGAGGTCGTATTAACATCACTTTGATGATTCAGCATATTCTATACAATTCTTTCCTTTTATTACCATGCGGGAGACCTTATGGATGGGCCCTCCCTTCGTTAGGCGAAAGGCTATGTCAAATTCTTACTTACTAAGACCGCACAGTGGGCTTCCTCCTTTTAGACGAGATAGCGCATAAAAAATCTTACCAACGTGACTCAACTGAAATTAGTATATCAACAAAATGTCACAATGGGTATGCTAACTCTCTTTTTATTCTGAAACTCCCACATTCCCAAATAAAACCTCCACTTATGCAGCAGACAATTCAGTAGGCGTTGATATATTTCTAGCGTTCACAAAAGAAAGTGCAATATCTAGATTACACATTTCTACAAGAAATAATGCGTCGTGATTTCATCAAGTGCGACAGTTAATAGAAGAGATGCGATTGTTTCAATGAACTACAATGGAGCTAGAAAGTGTGAGAAGAAGACTGATAATATTAATTGTTATACTGGTCTTAGAACTATCGGGGTGAGCCGGTCATATTACTTTATGTCCGCGTACTAGAAAGATGTCCTCGAAAGATGTGCATTACATTGTGTATGACAGTTCATTTGCTTTATATGTCGCAGCACTATTTATACGAACGATTACTGCAGTAACCACCATGTCATGCTGCAGACACTGATGCGTAGTTTCTAATTCTGGCCATTTATTTTTGTTTCGTGATGTTGTGTTTTCGAATATTGTTGATTGCTTGAATTGATCATCTTAATGGTTTCTCTCCTCACTTTGGTTCTTTTCGGAGTTAAGTTCTAAATGTAGGCAAGCGTTTTTTTCTCAGAAATGACAATCTCATTGGACCCTCAATCAATTTAAACCCCTGCGTTACTTGTTAAGCCGTAGATTCGCCGAAACGAAGAGATTGTTTCTTGAATAGCTTTACACTTCATTATGACGACAGCACATTCGATATTTATGTTTATTTACTCTCGCTGTTTGTTTCTCACAATAAATCTACTTTTAGCATACTTACTTATCTTAAAACTTGTAAAGCTAGAGAAATATTTATGAAAGTGACGTCTATCGGACAAATCGGTTAAGGCACTGATTGCTTTGTCACGAATTTATTTCGTCTGTTCGGGTCATATTGAAACGACATTGAAAGTGTCGATTTTTGTAAAGAGAAATTGCCTCATTTGTGGCAGTTTCACGTCGTTACTTTTTATAGCGCTTAGCATATTCTGAACATTTCTCTCAATTTATATTGTTTTTACATTCACACAGTAAAAATCAATAACTCGTAATCGTAGCTTTTCTAGGATTCTCGATATCTTTAACTTTCTGATTCGTAAACATCGAAACACCTATAATACTGTAAGCGACTGGCGGTAAACGAATTACACTCTATTTATGTTATACGTAATAAATGTGAAGCAAAAAATGATTGCTGTTACTGCTTTACGTGATCAAAATAGCTAAACAAATTCGACTTCTCGGTTATGTAACAATTTCTTATGTATTGCTCACGCGCACGAGTAAGGTGAAATTCGCCTTTCGCGAGCTCCCAAATTAGAGAGCCCAACTGTGTCAGTTCTGACCGAGGTGATCACGTAGGACTCATAAACAAACGGGATGTAGACAAAGCTTTTTGTGAGTCCGAGGGCAAACACGGCTAGCAAAAAATACCTTTTAAAAACTTGGTGTTACTGAAAACTCTTAAAGACCTAAAAACACAATACCAAAATTGTCGTGTTCCGTGTTTTGACGGTGTTCTTCAAGATTTTATTCAAATGAGCTTGCCTGTATTTTCATAAAAATACTAACATAATTACTATTGTTTTCGTTTCCAACACAACCTACCTTGCAGTAACATTTATCTATCAAGTCACTCAAATCATCAAAATAGATTTCAAATATTCAGTAAATCCTGTTGAACTGACACATGGTAACATCGTGAATAGTGTTTTTCGAATAAATAATGGTGTTGATTTTTAACCGGTCATCGATAGTCACGAGCGGAATGACAATGGGCCGGTTGTTGCCGGCACCGCCACACCGCCACACGTCGCGTCCGCCGGCGCCATGCCTCGTCCGACCGGTGAAAGTGTTTCGCGAAAGTGAAGCCGGAACCAAACGCGGTGACGTCACAGCGATTTGCGCAAGAGCACCCGGCTATGGTGAGACGTTGCGAAATGTTACCAACCTCCAACGTATTGTTGAGGATACGTTCGGTGATGCTGTTTTTGTGTTGCGCACCGATGTTACTTTGTTAAGTAAATTACGGCGCTTGTGTAATAGTTATTCTGGCTTTTCAAGCTCTAGTAATGAGTTTTGAATAATGTTTATAGTCATTTGTTAGACATATATGACGGCCTTTTGTTAGGACTTAGGAGTTCTATTCAATCCAGCGCCTTTATGTAAAGATACTAAACATCGTTTTCAAAACAACTATTGAAATATCTGCAACCGCTACTAAAGCAATTGAGAAGTGTCTGATTTCTTTGCTTTCACAGAATATTTTAATTAATTCTCACTCGTGCTGCTGAACAATAAGAAATAATGTGATCATAAAAATGGAAGGAAAAAGTAAATGACGATACAGTCGCATCGTTTCATTCTATTTTAGAATATCAGTAGGGTCGAGTAGCGATTATATCTTATTATATTGCAGTCTCGTGGGAGAAATGTCGGTGGACAATACGACATTAGCTGAAGAATTATTTTCATGAAGTTTCATTTACAGTTGGCGTTAGTAGGTTTACGTGCAGTTTGAATGGGGTCGCAGTAAGCATGGTGTGTGACGTCTAACACAGGTGCGGGAACACCTTAGGGATTAACTTGTTTCTTTGTTCAAAACGTTCGAATTTCACAGTTCTATTGTTTTAAATAGCGTCTATTTCGCTCACGATGAGTTATGAATTACAATACATCAATTAAACACTTTTGTCGAACTTCCCACATTTATTTTATTTACAAAGGAAGTAATTTTAACACTTATATTAATATCCTCTCTTCATACGATATCCTCATCCTTCATTTATCAAATCTATATGTTCATCACGACTCACGCGCACAGCTCGTTAGTCTCGCACTTATGGACGTTCAAGCTTGGCTATAACGATTTTTGCCCAAACTTTATTGCTTTTTGACGATCGGGTGTAATCAGGAGTAGACATTAGTATCCTCCTCACGTAGTTACGGAGACCGGGCAGAAATATAAATTCGTTTTAATTAAAACTTTGGAGAACTTGTATCATCTGGAGATTAATACAGACACATGTCGGCTTTATTTGTAGCAAAGGCAGCCGATGAAGTTATAGGTGATTCCGACCGTCCTGGATGCCCTTAGAAACAAATGACATTAGAGAAACTTCTGTAACGATGTTTCTGACTGTTAGACAATGAATGTAGTAGTTAGGAGTTTCCGAATGGTTTGTTGTGTGGATGTCTAATTACTTTGTTTTTGTTCCCGTTACCTGCTCTATTATTTTGGATCTGAATTTCTCGGCCCCTCACCTGCTCTCCTAAGTAGTCTCGTTTTGACTAGCTAATTGTCAATGTCAAGGTGGCATAGTTAATTTGACGTAATACTGGTTAAACATAATATTCACCACGTAAAAAACCTAGCCGTTTTCCCTCGATATTATTGTTTATTTGATACCTGAAAGCGATAACCTTATAACGTAACCTTTTCCAGTTGAAATTGATGACTGATAAACGTCATATCTGCTATATTAGTTAGGGTTCGGTTACACAGTTTGTGATAACGTGCGATACAATACAAACTAAGATTAAAGTTCTTGTTTACGAGCTGTTGCCAGTTTGCCACCCCAACGAGGCCAAACAACCGATTGAATATTAATGGCGTCAGGTGCTCAATTGAAGCAGGGATTAAAATGGATAATACGCAACGTGAAAACTTTCCCCTCACAAAATAAATTTACGAGAAAAATGGGCAACTTTCTGAATGAAAATGAGCGTTTTAATTTTAAATGTGTCTGGTTTTTAACTTTAACAAAAAGCCTGCGAAAGTACCTATTAGAGATAATAAATTTTGATATTAGGTTGGATAAGGGGTGAGCGCTTGAAGACAAATTGTAAATTTTATCCCGTTGCTACACGAGGGATTGTTCGAGCGTCGGCTAGATCGTAGGGATTAGATGTAAGATGACAGAGAATATGTATGTTTTAATTTGAAGTATTTCTGCTCATTAAAATGAACGGTATAAAGTTTCAATTATCTCTGTGCACAATAATTTATGTAACTTACCTTCGTGTTGATAGCAGAAAGAAAACTTTTATGTTCTTTAACTTTCATTGTTTTTAGAAATAATTTTAATGATTGTATTTTTAACTAAATGTTGGATCCATTTAATTAAATAAGCAAAAATGTACTTAGAAGTAAACAATATTAATAAATACATAGAACGTGCTCTGTAAACACAATGATACGACAAAATATAAGTAGGTTACTATACTTAGCGAAAGGACATAAAGACTAGCTGTTTTTATGTTCTCTAAACATAAAAACAGCTTCATGTCTGTAACTTGCTTTTTGGCAGGTATAGGAACACTAAAATAATCTAGTTTTCTTTATTGGTTGACGTATAAAAAAACTAGGTATAACTACATTTTTATAATGTAGCCAGTTTGTCAGTGTCTTTCGCTCTTCTATTAACTTTACTTTCTAATAGGAAGCTTAAAAGTTCTCAATTTTCAGACATTTCCCAAGTAAATTACTCTGTCAAATCAATTTATTCGACTAAGGTCGCATTCCACCAAACTTTCATACATAGTATACGTCTTATACTGAGAATAAAGTTTGAATTTTTGACAGTTTTTTTTATATTACAACTGTCAGATGTCAATTTTATTCCACGGATAAAAGTTATAATCTGACTTTATGACCAGATAATTTTATCCGAGAAATCATTTTGAACTTTTGACAGTTCTTCCATACAAAATCTATCAGACGTCAATTTAATTCCACGAATAATAATTATCTGTCGATTGAAAAATCAGCCCTTATTAAAATTTAAATGTCCGTTTTGGTCTACCAGCTACCTTGGCCCGCGACTCGTTACATAATGCCTCATTGGTCTAGTGGTGGCTCGTGGTTTTTACCATCAGGAATTTCTCAATAGCAGCCTTGAGTCTGTGTGGCCGGTTGATGTCAATAAGTTTGCCTCCCATAACATCGGACTAAGGGACTAACCACACTTGTTCAGCTCAGTTAAACATAACTTGCGAAACGTGGGTGTTACTTAGGTACGCTTCTGCCTAACTCTTCGGAGATTACAGGCGTGATGTTATCTTTATGTCGTTAAATAGCCGGTTGTGTAAGTTGTCGTCACACGGGAAAGGGCGGACATTGGGCGCGATGCAAGGGCACGGTGGCGCCCTTGTCGGGACTCGGGGCGCAGTCTGGAGGTCGCGGATGTACCCTTACTTCGTCCCTAAACACTAACTTTCCTGCCACAAACTCGGACTATGATAACTTGATAACTTTGTTATTGCCACAAATCTATACAGACTCACCCGATCAAACCTCACACCGTGGGGCGCGCTACTTTCAGGGGGCGGACGTCGGGTGAAGTGCAAGGGCGAAACGCCCTTGTCCTCGTGAAGTCTGAAGGTCGATATATATTGTGTCGTCTCTCCCATTTGCTCCCCTACTACTTTTTTCAATTTTAACCACTACTTTTTTTATCTTTGCGAAAAGCTAAAACATTTTGTTTTGGACTCGACTGCCATGCTTTTCTGGTAGGTTGCCAAATGAAACTTAAAGTCGTCGATTTAGCGGGAAGTTAGAAACCCGTTGCCATTATGTCTGAGTAAATGGAAATTGTTTTATGACGTCATGACGCTCGCTTGTTTGCCTGTGGCAGCATTTTCCGAAGAAGGCATCGCCAAGACCGAGGACCGGCTTTATTCACAGGCAATGGACACTGCATTGAAGTTATATCCTTTTGTAATCGATTGTTTATTTTTTTCTCCTATTGAATAATTATTGACAAGGCTAAGAAGGTTACTCGTAACAGTTGCATTATACAATGACCAATGACAAACGTCTTTTAGCTATGTTTACTGTCTGATGTCCATTAACTTGTCCCGCTAACCTTAAAAAGTAACGTTTAGTAACTTTTGAGAGAATAATTTCTATTAGAAATCATGTTTGCGTATAATTAGATGGGTGCGGTATGTTCGTTTATCATGCAACGAATAAATTTATTTTGTGGTATTATTTGTTTAAAAGGTTTACCCTTGAGAAAGCCTTTGTTTTATTGGGGTTGCTCGTAAGTCGAAAAATGTAGTAGGTGACATTATTTGTGAGTAAGTATTGTTGTCTAAATAAATCCATTTAAGGGGGATGCGCTAAGATAGCCTGTGAAATTCTAATTTACTTAAGTTTTTTGCAATTTGCAGGTCAGTGTCGGGTTGTATGTTGATAAATATATGACATACAACTGATATTGACCTGTAAATTGCAAAAAACGTAAGCCATGTAAATTTTGCGGGCTACCCGGACTCTTTCGCCTTAATAATACAAGGCATTTGGAATAACTTTGTTTATTTACGATAAATTTGTAGCAAACAATCTCCTTTTATTACGAGGCTCGCATATCAACCGATTTGCTTCCAAAGCTCATACATTATTGCACATAAGAAGTGATGACTTGAATTTAGTATTAAAATTCAACGATCTTAATACTTAATAGTCAAACCCCGAGTTAGTGCCATAGATCTGTTCGTAATGACAACTGTACAGATACTTGAATACAACAATCTTCCGATTTATGGTTGAGTGGAATACAAATGAGGTTGGGGATAGTTCTTAATATTGCTCAGTCATAGAGGCTCGACACGTCATGGTTTATTGCCTCGTAAAGTGAGCTCGTGCCGCGAAAACGCATAACTTTGTATTAAGTTACAATTTCTTTGGCGAGATCATCCATTATACAGTGTGCGCCTAGACACTACTCTCGCAATAAACCCTAAAACTGGTCTTAAACCGTTATAAACTTTTAACGTGCTTTCCCTCCGCAGTTTCCGTTTGAAATTTTGATAAGTACAGCAATATTTACAATAATGGCTGGCAAAGTTTAAATATAAGGACATTTGGATTTTAGTCGGTTAACTATAAAATGTGGAGAAAGTGTGTAATCGCCTCAATGTGCGCTAGTTTCAGATATATGCGATTCACGTCGTGATTTTCAATCGAGAACTCGTATTACAGACTAATGGCAGTAAACGCAAAACACGAGGTTTAGTGAATGTAACAGATACAGACTATAAAGAAACCATAACGTAAACGCTTCACGCGTTAGTGAAAGTGCAGGCTTTGAGCGGCGCCAATCAAAATCGCATTAGGCCTCGATACAACGCAGGCACATCACAACAATGTTTTGTTTTTGTTACACGAATACTTATATTTCTTTTGTGCAAAATGGAATTTAAATAGATCGTTTGTGTTTATTTCAGCGAATTTGTATCATCTAACTTCCATTGTACACTTATTTAAAATAAATAATGAGTCTCATAAAGTAGCGTTAAGTTTCAGTGATAATGTTGTCACTTTAATGGTTCCGTTGCACTTCACTAATCAGTTATACTTAGTGTTGCGCCCTGCTAACAAATGCCGCATGAGGTAGAGTGCCCATTTAAAATAGCAATTAACACATCGATGATTAGCGTAAACAATAGGTAGTTATCGAGTAAACGGGCCGAACACTTGCGCCGGCGCGCGGCGCTTGCTGTAACTGACGGAAACGCAATTACGTGAACATTCACCGGAACACATTGCGCCCGCGCAAATGACTGGTTAAAAGCGCTAAATGTAAATGCGGGCCGATTGTAAATTCAAATTTTTGAGTAAAGAATGGAACACAAGACAAGTTTTACTTTAAATTAAAGGAAGTTTTGTTGACAGTGACAAACTCCCTTCACGGTTAAAAAGGCTCGCCAGGTAAGTAACCTTTTCGTATCACTACAAATGGCTTGGCTTCCTTTTAATGTTAATAAAAAAATGTCCCAGATATCATCCAATTTTATGTGACAGATGAACTTCGGTCAGTCTGTTGATCTAGACACGTCAGCTCTATAAAATAATCTATCCATTAGTTTATTTGCTGTGTTACTGGCCTTGAATTAGCGTTAATATAGCGTGGACGCGATCAGAAAATTCAATTATGTTTATTATTTCTAACGTATGTACGGTGCGTACTATGTACTAACCTTGTTTTTTATGAATGCCCATTGTATATTTTGATAGGCTGTCTTTGGAAAAATATATTATGAAATAGATACCTGTCTATTCTATGAAGTAATGAACGAATGCAGTAATACGGTACTGCCTTAACCTAGACATTGATGCCGTCATGCTTCTAATCGTCAGATTAGAAGCATGAACTTGAAGTACCTCTATCTGTAGATAACATCAACTCTTATAAGGAATCCACTACATAATGTCCGTTGATTAAAATTGAAAGGAATGGAAATGGAAAGTGTATCCGGTAATGATGATAATTAGCCTGCAAATAAAACATTTGGTGACTTTCGAATGTAAAGGTTGGTAATACTTTTTTTTTTTCTTTTGCGGTCGCTAAATGTCGGGGTGTTTGGTTATTTAACACCTGTAAAAGTCATCGTTTTAGCGTACGACAGTGTTTTTGACTTCTTTATTTATACACCGATAAATAGTGCGTAGTATTTATGTTATTTGACGTTTTTATTTTGCAAGCAATTAGCTCGGAATAAATAACCAAATAAGAGATACAATTTAAGATATATTGTGATGAAACATGTAGTTTTTAAGGCTTATCTCATAATGTTCCCACTGCTGGGACACAGACCTCTCGGTGAGAGGGACTGGGATGTAATCCATCACGTGGGCAGTGCGGGTTGGTAGATGTCACAAGTCTTCAAATTTTTGGTGCTAGGACATGTCGGTTTCCTGACGATGTTCTCCTGATGACAAAAATACGTTCAGATTCGATCTCTCTGTGTCGCAAGAGTTCCAAAGCGTTGGTCAAGAAAGTCTTTGCGATTACATTATCAGCAGGCAATACGAACGCGGTTGTTATATCATAAAATAATATACCATAAAACAGTTAGTGAAGGGCTGACCAATATAATTATAAATAACAGATTGAGATAACTAGAGGAAACGTAGTTATTAAGCCAATTGCCTGGGAATGTTAGGACGATGAAGAAACAGCACTATTAAAACAGCCAACTGTAGATCTTATTACAGCAAGAGATTATACGCAAAAGCATTTCTAATTACTGCCACTCGATACTCAGCTCATCCGACAGAAGAGAAAGTTCCACGATCAAAATATGATGACGCCTTCGGGGTAGCGCACAGACCTGTTTGGTACAGCTAATAACTTTCCCTTACAGATATAATCAACGATGCTCTCGTAACAAGCGTAACACGTAATAACCACGGTGTTAGTCGGTTAACGCATCTAGTCGAGAGCGAGAGTGGATGGTAAATTGATTTTGTCTAAGCACGCGACGGCAAGGGTCAATGAATCTGAACACTTTCTCTGATCCGCCGTGAACGATCTGACGATGCACTGCAATGTTACGTGACACTAACTGCACGCTATTATTGTCTCTCTGCACATGTAATAGGAACTAAACTTGTTTATGCTTGAGGCAGATTGCCGCCGGGATAAAGTCATTTATGGAAAGCGAGTAAAAAGTTTACCAATCATGGTGGATGGCTTGAAAATACGTGCGGCTAAAAGTTTCCAAGTGTCCCGTAACCCTCCGTTGAAGTTACTTGGATCATATCGTATTATAAGAGTGATCTTATAATTTTACTGTCATGGCTCCCTTTCGTTTCAACCCTTTTGAACTGACATTCATAATACCACTCATTCATTCCTTTATCACATTATTTACGTAGACCATACAGATAGGCGACTCACCCTTTTTAATACACACGTATAAAAAATACAAAAATCAACATTGATACATTTTTTATTTCATTTCAACCCTCCCAAGGTGGGGTCGACATGTCATTTGCGTGATATCAAACTTATTTTATGAGTCTCTTTTCCTGTGACAATGACAGACACAAAAGTATAAAGATGTATTATGTCTACTTTAGCCAACTTTTGACCTCTTTTTTGACTTACTGGCTAACAAATATGATCAACTGACTGACAAGACATTCAGCTATTCATACAATACTTGGTCTGTAATAGAGATATAAGTACCTATGCTCTTTTTGGTTTCCTTTCATTAAAACTTGAAAAAGAACAAAAATGTATCTGACATCGTATATTTGTCGAGAATAAAGTACATAGGTAGAGAGAGAAAAGTTCTTTGTTACCTGTCTTTTTTATGAGACAGGCAATTAATAAATATTTTAATCGAAGCAATAGCGAGGCGTTATAAAATTAAATCTATTTCAATGGCCGCTGCAACAGTGTTGTAGAATCAAATAAAAGAAGCGCTAGTTATTGATGATTTGAGGCTGCAAGGCTTCATGCTCTAAGAACACATTGTATCAACAATTTAGCATTGCCCGAAGCACATAATCATGCTAACAGTAACAAATCAATTCCTATACGCTTTTACTAACTCTGAAGATACTATCGTCTTTAAAAATATACAGATAGTGCTATTACTTCATGTTCGCTTAGCGTTCTGTAGCATTTGCTCGGCTCCTAAGGGACCTAGCGTGTTAAATATATTAAATAGCCTTCTTGAAAAGTTGGGCTATCGAATAATAAAATAATTTTTCAAATCCGACTGGTAGTTCCTGAGATTAGCGCGTTCAAACAAACAAAAAAACAAAGCAACTCCCCAGCTTTTTTATTAGTATATAGATTAAACAATTATTTACGACAATGCCACGACGTATCGTGTACGCATCAGATTCACCTAACTTTCATTATTCGCCTCGACTCGATGAAAGTTCTTGTTGTTATAATAATGAATATGCTAAATGAACTTAGTATACGAATCTGCATATGGTACTGTACTGTCGCGTGCTAAGAGTGAATATGAATGGTTTTAATGAGTTTTGTTTTGATTGAGTTTGGTCATTTGAATTTTAGTTTTTGTGGTAGTTTCGGGGTTGAGGAGTACCTACGTGTAGTTTTTAAACATTAATAAAATATGAGGCTGCGCTATGGGACTTAAATATAAATGACAATGTAATTTTGGGTTAAAAAACCTCTACCAAGTAGGTAGATAAATGAAAAAAAAAACGTTCAACTTAGCTGGAGTATCGGAAACCAGTTATTATCTACTTGCAGTTTGGAAAAGGCTACTTTGGAAAGGTTGCTCTTTTTCAATTAGTTAATTTAGGTAATCACGACTTTTGGCAGAAGTATTGGTGACCGGAGAGTGAAAAATGGAAAAAAAATTGACAGGGACTAGTGAGTGAGTCACTAACAATTTTTTTTAAAGTAGTAATTGTTATTGTAAGTCAATAAGGCGTGCCATAGCTGATCAGTAGGTCGTAACAACACCTGTATTCTGTGCTTACCTATGATCCACAATAAAGAATATGATTTATAAATTGATTAATTAAAAGTACCATTAAGTAGCTCTGTTTCAGTAATACGTAAAAAAGAAACAACATTTATCAAAAACATTCACTTACTACAATCAAAACAAAAACTCAATCCTCATCTCCAAAACAATCACTTAAGCACACAATAGTACCTACCTACACAAGTTAAATGGAAAGACGTACGTACGATAATATTCACAAAGCTGACGTTTATCGAGAGAGAGGTCTGACTCATGAAGTTCACTTTCACCGTCCCTCCGATACAAACCTTGTTCAGAGGTCGACGGACACGTCACGGGACATGACGAATATTAACAATGAATTTGGGAAATACCTCCGCATATTTTTTTATTCAAAAGGTGTCCTCCAACGCTACTACGCTTTGGTATTGGCAACTAACTTCATCTTTGTCCGACTCCTTGTACAATTCAAAAGTGGTTGTAAGTGGTTTAATTGAAATAAATGCTTACTTCATTAGAACGAGCTGGTACACATTTGTGTACCACAAGCGGTACAAATTTGTACCAGCTCGTCCCCGAGATGATTGAGTTTTACCTTTTTTTGACGCTTGTCTAGTATTCAATGAATAATGTGAAACTAAAATATGGGTGGTTCAAGATTGAGGATAAAGGGTGTATAAGTGGCAGATTTTAAGTTTGATTCCTGAAGTTCACTTTCACCGTCCCTCCGATACAAAAGTTGTTCAGAAGTCGACGAACACGTCACGGGCTGGACGAATATACTAATAAAGAACTTAGGAAATACCTTTTTTTGATGTTTGTGAGGTTCGTTTTGCATTATCTGAAATTAGCTTTAAAAAAATCAGGAGACGAAAGTTTCAGGATTTAGTATTTTTTTCTTTCTTTATTCTATTCGGGAAACTTACAGCTTAATTAAGTATACAGTGTTCTTAAACAATATGAAATGGAAGGCCATTTACAATTTTCCATTGATAAAAGTTCATAAAACACTGATTATAAAAAAGTTAATACAAAACACAGAACATATTGTCCAAACACTCTTTTATTTTAACTGAAAATATTGTGTTTGCGACAGTCACAGTACGGTTTGTGTTAGGTGCCACAGAAAGCCTAAGCACAGATAACATGTATCATTTTTGTAATTTAATAAATTCACGATTTCGTTTGGAATTCCTGTAATGATTCTAGCTAGACTTACGAAATTCATTTGGCATTTTTTTTTGCAAAATTAGGCTAATGAGGTAGTTTTTCCAATGTCACGGGCAATTAAATGCATTTTTAAATAATTAACATTTTCATAAAGTGACGTAACTACATTCTTTAGCTTTTTTAGTTATTCTGTTTTACGAAATCTTCCTGTTTACGTCACAAATTGTATAGCAATGGCGGTGCTTAAAAATCAAAAGTTATCTTCTGAATATGTCAGCCTTTTATTACTTTTTAAGCTTGTTCAATTTATTTTTATTCGACACCCCTGGCAAGAAAGTGTGCCATTAAACACCCATTCAGGTAGAGCAGGTTCCAAAACAATTTACAGCCCAATAAATGCATTTTATTAACGTTGTTTGTTAGTTAAAGCATAAAAGTTATAATGTCACTTTTAAGACTCCTTAAGTTCCTTATGTGTGACCACTTTAATATTCGCTATTTTGTTGTAACAGGTAAGTTTACGCAGCACCCTATAGTGTCCGGGGAAAGCGGTAAGTGCGTTTACAAAGACTTTTTTTATTACATAAACTTGATTTACTGTATGTCAACATAGGTACAGGCTATAAAAACTGTTATTTAAAAGTATAACGTTCGTGAAAATGGTCTCCTCTTCGCACGTGCAATACAAACAAAATAAAAAGTACAGCCACCAATTAAACGGAGCTGTGGTTTTATCTGCTTCGTTACCATTTACATGAACAATTACTAAAGTGGTTTTCTTTTTTCTGTACACCACAAGGAAAGTAAACAATGTCGAGCGGTTTAATTGTAAAGCGATTAGGGTTGTAAAGTTTTCCGGTGCATCGACGCCACGATAGTCGCGTGGCGCGGCGAGTCAGAGGCGCTCCCACTCAACACTCGCGGCCGCCGCCGGCTCGCACCGCGCTCATTCACTCCAGTCTTCTGCCGACTGTCGCGGCGATAGGACGCGCGCATTTCGCTACTCGCCTCAGATGTTAGTGTACGATTACGACATCGCGTTGCAACTCGGACTTTTACCGTGACAGTGAAACGTACTTTCACGAATATGGGTTAAACACCCCTTTAAGCGTGATGAGTCCGGGCGAGCGCGCCGCCCTAGGGCGCCGCGAACCCGCTCGCCCTCAGTATGCCACCACCGCACCGGGTTTCCCGCCGCCCTACTATCCGCCCTATGGCGTTCCGCACCCGAATGCTTGGCTCGGCGCCCCCCTCATATCGATGGCGGGACGTGCACCACCACAGTCCCGGAACACATCAGTATCCAAGCTAGCTATGCACGCACAAGGAGCACCCCTCATCATACAAAATAGGCACGACCGACGAAAGTATAGCACGGCACCGGAGCAGCGCAACCATCGGCCGCTTGCACAAACAGAGCACGTCACTCGAGACCGGTGTGATGCACCCGAGGGAAACAGGCCGCGCAACCAGCAGCAAGCGCGATCCACGCGAGGCGGACGTAACAACAACACGGATGCGGTCAGTGTCGCGAGCGATGAAAGTTCCGGCTCGACCAACTCAGAGACTATGTTGCCAAGGATTATCAAACCGCGGAAACGACGCAAAAAGGATAGAAAACCTAATAATATCGTACCGCACGATTTAACAGCGGGTGCTTTGGATCTCGGTGATGTCGATCATTGTGCGGTGTCAGGCTTAACTTCGTCACACGGCATATATGAAGATACTTATTGTCGAGAAATGTCTTTGCCTTATCGTTTGGATGTAAAAGTGTTAGAGTACCCCGAACCAGTGCCGGAAACGTATCGAGTTTCAGCGTTAGGGGAAGCGTTAGAAGCGACCCGATTCGGTTTAGCCGAGGCCGCTTCACCTGCGGAGTCCGCGGTTAGTTCGTGTCAGTGTCGTCTCTGTGACCCTGTGGGACAAATCTGGGATGCCGATTCTATCGCAGATTTGCTCGACGAAAATTCTTGTGGTGATTTCGCGCCTACTAAATTGGAAGAGTCTATGAAAGTGGTTGGACCTCTTGGAAAAAGGGGAGCAGACACGACGTTGCGACGCAGCTGGAGCGATCCTTCATCGAGGGTTCCGGAACGACGAGAGATTAACACCGGCGAAACATATTCCGCCCCTAATCTTTACTCATTGTTCCCACCAACGAGAAGGGCTAGCTCGCCGGAACCTCGCTCTCCCCTTGCTCTAGACATATCCTCTGAGATTGTCACCTCGATGAACGGCCACCGTGACCTGGAAATCAAGTTGTTTTCGACCTCGCCCCCGGCTACGAACTCCGACCGTCGCTCCTTCTTCGTCGATAAAAGTGAAAGTGTTGTGAACAGATGTATCGCGAGCAAAGATCTAAAAGTGAATAGTGCGGTGAATAATAACAACAGAGTCGAATCTAGTGTTAAACAAGATGGCAAAAACAGTGAGGATGTGTCTGATACGGGGTGCTCATCGGCATTCGTAGCCGGCGAGCCCTCGCGCAACATTTGTGATTTAGCCTTAGTTACTGCCTGAGGTACTCGTGTTCGAGTAGCGCGATATGTTAAGTGAAACTTCAGTGCTGTCGAGCAGTCCAGGTGGCTCTACGCTCGCCATTTGAGCTGGACTCAAATTGTCTCAGCGAGGCATGCACGGAGCGTCTCACCAAGGCCCACTAAAAATTGAGATCTCCGAATCGGTTTCCTGTAGATTCTATAATTAATTTATTGATAACAATAGCGTAGGAAACTGACGGGGGACTTTATCTGGATAGACGTTGAGGTTTATTTATTCGCCGTTTATCATAATGTTGTTGTTAGGCGGAAAAGTTAGATGTGTTCATCAACGTAGAAAGTTTGTTTGAAATTATAACGGATGAGTTATTGAAAGTAACTAGTTGTGAGTAGGCGGCGATGTCAAGCAGTTAATGTATGATCGGTGGATTCGCGTACAGTTAGTAACTGAACGTGGTTCAGAAATGTTTCTGTCGAAGTTGTGCACGTAGAGTCAAGATCGCAATGTATGATATATTATAAATCAATTGCAATTTAGTGAAACGAGCGGCTGCAGCGATTTTACGGGCCGGGCGCGCCATAACTCGCCGTGTGCAATTAGCGTTTCACACTACTGACACGGTTCTCGCGCTGCGGCTGCGCGCTCACTATTGCGGTTTCCCGCGGTTTTCACCGCGCGCGCCGTTCCGGGTGGCGCCTCGTGCGCGCACACCGGTTTATACGACTAATGACTTTTTTCATTTCAACTAACTCTTGGCTCTCTCCGACTATTATGTTTTACATGAATATTCAGTTCACTAAAACGAACTCAAAAACTGCAGGTAATGCCGAGCGCTTATCTAAGAATCTATCGATCCCAATGTTCTTATCAGTATTTCTAATTAAAAACTTTATATAACAAGTATTCGTCACGAATGAACTATCAAGCTAGAGTTAGATATTTAAAGTTATTATAATATCGTAAGCGATAAGCACGTTTGACCATTGCATCCATCACGTCCAAGCATAAAATTCACGAAAGTATCATTATCATAGTCATTGAAGTCATTATCGTCAACATTGCTCATCATCTTTATCATTATTTGCACTTTACATCACGTTTCATCGCCGCGATCGCAAATCTTTGTTAGTGTTGAAATTACTATGATTTCCTGCAGTTACGTGACTTAACTTACTAAGTGTGTTAATATCGCGTTTCTACGTTCCTCATAGTTACATAACAGGTGCGCTGTAGATAAAATGCCGTGTCACTTTTTATACTAGTTTGTTATCTGTATTTGTTAAAACTGTGTACAGAAGGGGCCTTTTAAGAATATAAGATGTTTTTACGAGATATGCAAAAAAAACAGACTGTATAAAATAATCAGTACGTTTCTCTCACAAAAAATCAGTGCTCTAAGTTAGTCAAATAATTCTAAAAGGATTGTTTTGCGACAGTGCTTCAGTTACCAATAGGTATTTTATATACGGCACGAGATTGTCAAGGTCCACATCTAAGTAACTGGACATTTTATTATCCGTAATAAAATAAATTAACAATGTGATAGTATTATCATATAATATGTAAGTTGTAAAAAGAATCGTAAAATCCATTGCTAAACGGCGAATTAAAATCTCCCTTTTCCGTATGTCTGTCTGTCTTTATGTTTATGCGAGGGTCCAGCGGAGTAAGTGATGCCAGATAAAGTTCCATAATAATGTAGATAATGTGAATATAACTAAGTTATTCATGGACTGTACAGTTGTTCGCAGTCTCTATCGTTGGGTTTTACACTCTACGGGCTGTTTCTATGTTTTACGTTTTTATTTTTATGTGTGTTTGCTTATATTGCTCGGCGCGTGCGTGGGACGACATGATAAATTGGTTTTTGCTTCACTTTTTTTTTATCTCTACGACAGACTCGGGCGAAGACGAGGAGTTATAACACCGCCTTGTCTTCTTTACATTCAGTTTAATGCGTGTTAGCGCAAACCCCCCGATAGAGTTATTTGTCGGTGTCTTCATTATTTGTGCAATATGCAATAATACCCGATCACAGTGAAGTTGGGCCTCCTTCATTTAATGTAAACTTTTTATCGAAAAGGAAGGGGGCATTAGCTTCTTTATTACGTGACGTTACGTCTACTGATTTTGCCTTAACTATAAACAATATGTTATCGGATTAGGTAGCCGAAGTTAATACCGACGAGGAAATTACAACACATTTAATATTAGTCATATTAAATGTGTTGTAATTTCCTCGTCGATGGACATGTATATCGAAAACAAATCCGGCCATGAGTCTGTAAGTTGTTGTGTTGGGATTTATATGGGGCGTGGCAAACGTGGTTGTAAAACTCAACGATACACCTCACTATATTATAAACAAAAATAGGCTATGTCTAACATACTGAGTGAATGCATTTTATACATAAAAAACCTAGGTTTAATATTTGTTTGTGTATGTTGTGAGGCATGAGTTCACGCTCGCACACTATTTTTGTACAATAAATTACCATGTCCTGATGTAATAGTGGTTGTTTTATTTCAATTTGAAATGTGTTTCGACATAGTAGTTAGTTATACACGTGTACTTGAACGGTCAATATTTCCTACCATATCATACTACTTAGGTCTCGATTTGCTTTTTATCAAACCGCGGCGTAATATTCTGAATTATTTGAATATAATCTGTGGTGTTTGATATACGAGAAGTCCAATTTTGTGTTTTTACATCACTCATACTCAATTTTTTTTAAACTTGTTTTTTATCTTTTCTTGGTATGTCTCCTGCTGCTATAAGTACCTACATGTAACAGTTGATCAACAAACGCAACTATTCCGATGTACAGCATTATTAAAAAAAATCTAAATCTCTTAGTGTAAAATCTGATTTTTGGAATTATCACTGTATATACCAGACTCCACAGAGATGTTTCATTCAAGTTATACAAGGTTCTACGCAACAATGTGCAAGAAAAGTAAAAAAGTTCACCGCGTTACGTTACAAAGGCTTGATTTACTTTAATCATACTTACGAACAACACAATAAGGAAACTATCGATAGTTTAAAGGCTGGCGGTAGAAAACTCAAAACATAGTTTGTAAACAAACTGGAGGTGTTTGCGTAACTCTTCAAAGCCACTCTCTATTGTGGTACAACAGCTGGTAGTCGGTTACGCATGTAGCATTGTGCTCTCGTTTGCAACGGACACGGTTTGGGTGCGAATTGTTAACAAAACACAAACTAGCGTCGTCAGATATTCATTAGGTAATCACTTGTAACTTGATGCTATCTTCTAACCAGTTGTAGATTTAAATGAATAGAAACTGTCTTGTAGATATGTGTGCATAGATATTGCAGATATGTATGCATAGATATTATATTATAAAGTTTCAAAACTATGTGAGCAATGAGCTAACGTTGAGATAGATTTCAAGCTTTTGACTCTTGAAACCTTTTTATTTTAAAGTATTCATCACTTGTAACTTGAGAACTTCTAAGCAGTTGCAGTAGTGAATAAAAAGAAAGTTGTCCTGTAGATATGTATGCATAGATATTATATTGTCAAGTTTTGATACTATCGCGACGCGTTGAGACATGGGACTTTTCAAACCTTTTTATTTTAAAATATTCGTATTGTCCTCTAGCACCGTAGTGAAGGATAAAATAATTAGGAAATATTTAGCCATGTTAAGGATAATTCGAAACAACAGTTTTTTGTATTGTTTATCCAACAGATCCAATATTTCATGCAAATTTTGTCTGTCTTCTTGTTCGACCGATATTATCTATATTGTTTGCGATGTGTCACCAAAACATTGTACATTTAATATGGAACCATTTTCTGTATATTTCAATAGAATAGAACGTTCACAAGGACGTCGTCTTGGCCAATGTCACGAATGTTTAACTTTTTTATGGTTATTGCTCTTTTATGGAACTGCAAAAATTACATTCGTAACACGTGTTTGTTGCACAGTAATAATGTGATATGTTATATTGTCCGTGTGTCTATTGTGGATAATTCTTAGAACAATACATTATACGCCTCTTTTTTTGGGTAATCAATTTGGCAACAACATCCAACGCAATACGTGGATAATGTAGATATAATTCAGTACGCTCGCACTGGAAGTGTTTTTGTTTCAAGATGGACATATTAATCAGGTGTCACTGCCGTCTTGCTTCATATATTCTTGTCCAGTCTTTAGTTATTTAAAATTTAACCTCTATTTATCCTCGAGACGCTGTCAATCATAGTCTTTAACGCTTGTTATGAAAATTATTAAAGTTATATTTTTTTGCAAGTATGAAATTGCAGTTTTTGAAGTGTGAACACAGCTTCTAGGTTTTTTTGATATTTGATGGCATGATCGTGTCTACAATAATTCTTATACCTACTGATATTATGTTGGATTTTTAAGAGCGGAAAAGTTTTTCTGGCGACTTATCTGATTCATCGATTTCTGGTTGCCACTGAGGTATCAATTAACTTATTTTATATTGATAGTGGTTATTTACAAAATGAACAATCATCACTTGCCAACTCTACAATACGCAGATCTATCCAAGAATGAGCTAGCAATCCGATGCTTTGAACTATATCCAATGCAGATTGTTCACGTTTCTTGTAATCCGCGAATCGGGAGCACAAATTCAGTTCAGTTGATCTCGTAAATCTCGGCGTGCTACCGTACATTCAGTTATTTGTTTACTCAACTTCACATATCACGCGTTATTACCACGCATTACTGTTTCTGCGGACATTATTACGGCTTTATTGCCAGTTGCGACACTTGCGACAAGGCACAGCTTTGTAATACTTGTATTATATGAGGCTACTGCGAATATAGTCATATTTATTGCCAACTTAGGTTCCGCTCTCTGACCTTTTTGAGAATTTTTGAGGAATTTCGCTTAGTTCTACTTGGAATATTTGGTTGCAAATGTGGAAATTCGGGACAAGAATATGCAATTTGAATTCTCTTTTACATCATTGAAGTGGTAACTAAATGTCTTACGATTAAAATTGCAAAACCCAAAAATCAAGCAATTATACAGACTACAAAAAAGTTCACGGACGTTCAATCAAATACAACATTTCCTTTCGCAAACAAATTGCTAGACCACTTCATCATTACATATTCACATGAGCAAATAATTATCTCAAAGGCCATTGTAAAGGAAATTATTTATGTCGACATCAAACACACATGGAAGAGTGTAGAATAATTTAAATCAAGCAACTCTGTTCACATAATACAATGGGCGATCGCACGTGGCGCATGACCTTGCCTCTCTTGGCTATAGAAATCGCCACTTGTATTTATTATAGTCTCGACAATGTAAGGTAAACATAACACCGTGTAGTCAATTGTAGACAATGTTACGCGTAATAGCCGTGGAACATACGATGGTTGGTTCTGCGCTGTTGCCTTGTCGTGTAAGGGATTTGCGAATGCTTTATGGCCTGTAATGTTATGTTATGGCTTTATTTTCTATTAGGGTCTGCGCCTGCGCACGAGTTTGGATTTTGAACGATGGATTCGTAAAAATGTTTTCTATACTATGTTTGACTTTGTTAAATTCATTGATTTTAGTTTTAACCGTATTGTTTGACTGAAATTTGTAATGATTGAACTTGTAATATTCAATTCCAATTTAACCAAAAACATAGTGGATAATGTCGCAGAGCCTGCTCCGTTTTCCCATGAACGATGGAAGAGTAGTGTCATCAATATTCTATTCTAGAGGTCCCACATTTAAAGTGATTGATTTGCAAAACAAATGAAATTTGAACTACATCACTGCCAATTCTGAAATATGCTAGAAATAATTGGCGTCCTCGAACATTCTTCGTTACTGGATGAGAAGCTCGGGCCCGAATTATAATCAGTGTTCTGTTGACAGCTATTAAATATGCGTTAGACTTGCAGTCAGTTTCCGTATATTCTCGTAATATAGCAATTAGTAAGAATTCTGTTGCAGTGTCCATATTATTTAAAATTGTATGCAAAACCATCAATATTTTATTTAGGTCCATCAAGTTCCCGTCAAGTATTATGGAAATGCATTATTTAAATGTGAAAATATTGACTCAAGTGTGCTGATTGTAATGAGTACAGACGCTGTCAATATGTTTGCTGTTTTTAGTTGATTGAGGAGTTGAGTTAATTTTTTTTTTTTTTTTTTTTTCAACGTTGCTCCACACTAGGAATTTCTCCTGTATCGTGGGGTTTACAAACATTTAAACTCACATACACAAACAGCCAGACCCGGAACAGCTACTTGTAGGTCATACAAATATTTGTTCCGTGCGGGAATCGAACCCGCGACACGCAGCGTAGTAGTCAATCACTTAACCACTGCGCCAACCGTGCCGTCAATAATTGAAATATGACAGCTGGTTTCTGTTTACCCATCACGAAATAGGTCTGTCGAAGATATAATCCAACGCTAATATATTCAGGAAGTTAGCGCAGAAGATTCAGCAATCGTATATTAACTATACGAACCAGTTCCTAGACTTTTCGCAACATTGTACCGTAGAAAGTTTAGTGTTGTATTACATTTTACACTTAAATGGGATCGTAAACCGCATAGCTGTCAACGCCCTATCTATGCGGCACGTAGTTGCACAGGGTTAGTTTTCTTCGCTTGCGACAGGAGGCGGGGTAGAAAGCCGGCTGACTTCCGTTCGGAAGTTTCACGCGGCTTTCACTCGCCACTCGGCGAGATATGACGCCTTACCGCACCGCACCGGATTAATATTATATGCTTGAGCAGATTCGATCTGCACTATGTAGAAAACTGACTTCCTTTCTATAGAAAATATCGTTCTCATGGGAAAGGAGATCGACGCCTTTATGTTACTGGCGATAGTGAATGATTTATAGCCAGTAATTTGTTTATGTTCATTATTATTCTTCATAAACGAGTTAGTAAAAAAATATGTGTTATGTCCTTTGTAGGATGGTCAGTATCTCGGGCGGTACCATTAATTTTATTAACAACAAAAGCTCAAATTAAATGTCTAAACGAAATAATTTATTAAACCTTATTTCAAGCTCCGGACGAGGTACTCTGCCTCCTGTATCTAATTACGGTTTAATTCACTATACTTTCAAAACACGGAGAAATAGTAGATCGGAATGTTCAAGCATTTTGCTTCGTAGGACTTCCGGAGCACAAGATTCACAAGTAACTTTATCCAGTCGTTTTATAGCAAGTATCCGGGGAGTTGAACATGAATCAAGCCTAAACGATGAACAAAATTAAAGATGATTTCAATGCTTCTGTTTTTGCACAGTGCTAATGAACCTTTTTAGCACAAAAAAGAAACAATGAGCGATACTCATTTGTTCACACGCCGAGACATATTTGAAGACAAACGACCGATCCCATGAACAATTTAATTTCAAAGATGTTGTAGATGCTGTTGGGTCGACGTACTGCCTGAGGATCGTGCAAATCATCGTTATGTGTGGAATAAAAAAAGCATTTTTTCTTATGACCGTACGTACGATTTGTATCGGCGCAGTGTTAAATCGCATGTCTTCACGCGATTAATGTTAAATGTTCAATGATTTATGTTACGGTGAAAATTAAAATCCATTTTGGTTCCACGTAACGCACGAGTTCGGAAGGCTGGCTCGTTTAAGCTGTGTGTAATTGAATAAAATACTTTATTTTGTTGACTGTTATGAAGTATTAGGTGATGTTAAATTAATTTTTTTCATTATCATCATCATCTGCCTAGCCTTTTCCCAACTATGTTGGGGTCGGCTTCCAGTCTAACAGGATGCAGCTGAACACCAGTATTTAAAAAAAAAACACACTTTTCACAGTGTGTGAGAGGGGTGTGTGTGTGTTTTTTTAAATGAAGTTTTTTTAAAATTATATAATATCAAAACGCTCCACAATCTTTTTACCTATTTACACAATGTACTCACTGATATATCTTTAATAGAATACACATTATATCTAGTTCCAATAAAAAATGAAAGGAACCGATTGCTCCAAATAATTATAGAGCAAATTGTGGATGACCGTCAAGTCAAACAGGATCCCTGGATGATGTGCAAATGTATTGTGTCTGATTATATATTGCACCTCTCTGCCGTTTATTAACGATTCCGTTTAGTCATCTAATGAAGTATTCAGGGCTGAACGTCATGCGGTCTCGACGCATCCAACTCGGTCCGGTTTTAATAACAAATCATCTTTACCATTGTGTACGGATTATAGAGAATTACACGCTGATTTCCATTACCATTCCTTCGTGTGTCGTTTTATTTCGAAACGTTACAAGTTGATCGTAATTTTTGATTTATTCATATAGTTCTTTCTCACAACAACAACAATATTTCTGAGTGTTCTCATTTGATCTGTTTGTCTGTCTTTCTTTAGATAAAATATTTATTATGTCTAATAAAATAATCCTAATAAAAAACAAGCGATATCAATCGTTCAACCTACTTTTATCTCAGCTTCCGTAGTTGTATCTTTAAAACATCGATTAACAGTACATTCAACCTGCCTTTTACAATACAATGAATTCGTCGTTATTTAAATTCAAGATGCATTCGATTTAATCTTTGTTCATATTTTCTTTGTATTATAAAGCTCCGTGGGTACCCCATTTTAATTAAGAAATAATAAAATTCCACCACACTGTAATAACAATTTCTGCCTTGTTCGTTTTGGTATGATCACTTCCTCGAATTGCGAGATGTATCTGCATGCTCATGAAAGTTTATCTCTACAAGCCCACGCTAAAGAAGAAGCGAATAATATCGCTATAAATATATGAAAGTAAACCGTTACAATATAAAGCGGGCGTAGCAAATAAAGTTTCATTTGTGTAAGTCTGCGACGGGCGCGATGCTCGGCGAGGCTCGATGGTGTGATTTCATAATTTTCTCCTGGCAGTTTTCTATGGGCGCGAGCCGATAAAGCTGTTCGAGTCGCAAGAGAAAGCCGATATAGTGTTGCGTTTCCCGATGTTCTTGCACTTAGCTCGTGTGTGCCAAGCGAGGAGCGAATAGTATTCAATTCTTAATTAACGCTAACATCCAATTACTTATTTTTCCGAGTTCTTGGGTATTGATCACTGAGTCATCGATATTTCTGTCCACTCAAAATTAGAGCTTGCCTCAATTGCTATAAATAAAGTCCATAAAAAATGGTAGGTAAGGTATTTAAAAGATACAGCACAGTATACATATCAAAGGGTCCTCAATTCACTTTGATCACTTGATGAATGTGAATCGTGAAAGCCAATGAATAGGAAACACGACTTTTTTCTCTTCATTGCGATGAACTGTAAACCGTTTAACAATTTTTTATTAAAGGGAAGTGTAATCAAGAATGAATTTCACTACTGGTTTTATTTTGAAACCTTCTTCTATTGAATCACTATATATAAAAGAACAAACTGTTATAAATGTATTTATTTATAACGCTTCTCTCCGCGAGAAAGCCTCTATACCTTACCTTTACTTTTCTAAAAAAATATATGTTGTTCGTGATTTGTTTGACATTATTAGATCATCATCAACTTATCCTATCGGAATCCACTGCTGGAGCACTTCTTTCGGATAAATTTAGAATATATTTAGGGCAGTGACCTGAATCAATGTATTAAAAAAAAACCTTTTAAAAAAACTTGGTCCTTTGACATCCTCGGCTCCTACTCTTGTTTGGTTCTTTGGGACGCATCTCTGAGACGCAAACGCTGTTAGTTTGCGTTATGCGTCGTCAACCATACTCGTACGCACCGGTCTCGTGTCGATACGCGAGCGGTGAGAAAGTTGTTCAGCTGCTCTCTCAACACGATTGATTCTGTCTCGCGTGCGCGCAACTGCAGATGCCTCCGGGATCGCTGCGTCTGCGTCACCTCGATGCGATCAGTCAATGAGCTTTCCAAATCTATCACCGCCTACAAAAATAATGCCGATACAAAGACTGCTATACTACTTACTATCAAATATTCATTTCGTAGCCTTATTTCCATGTCTGATCTCTTTTGATCAGTTTTTCGGTCGAAGTTTTTTTGGGGCAGAAGTAAACGAAATCTATGCTCAATTTGAATGTTGAGTGGTTTAGTTTTGTTGAATCTGAAATGTAAATTGTGTTCTATGATTTGTTAGTTTTTAGTCTAGAGACCAAGACAAACTTTAGAATTCGTCTAGCTTTCTATATTTTTTAACTTTCAGGACAATAACAGTCGGCTGAAGATATTTCCATTTCGAAACACTAAAAAGTTATTACTTAAAGAACCGTAAGTATTTCTACGTCGGTGTTATTTAAAGGAGAATTTTATCAAGGCTTTACTTACTAAAACGAATATCAAACAGTCGGAAGGCAAGGACAGATAAGATCGGAGCTTTATGAAACCGTTCCGAGATTACGTCGGTATCATCGTAAGACACAACACCGATTAAAGATGCTGTGAGGTCACCGTTATCTTCTTCCTTATTTGATAGAGCGCGGCTTTTATACGTTACAGGGACGTAAGTGCCTGATAAAGCACTTTAAAAACGATTGGCCTTGAGACGTTAAGTGTTTCAGGTCATTTGAGATTTTTGATGCGGGACTCTCATAGATACAACACGCCCTATATTGAATGATACAATATGGTTGATGTGGTTCATGGCAGATACGTCACTTATTTCATTAACAGAATAAATAGAGTATACCATTATGGTAATACTTAGCTTCAGGCTTTCAACAGTAACTGATTGATTGCGAAGAGCACCACACGAGTGCACGTATAGATAAACTAGCGATGCATCTATGGAAAATACACTACGTCTTATTACCATTACATGAATTAAACATCCTAATAATACATTCCAAAAGCAATTATGTTCATTGTTACATTGCACATAATAAAATAAATCAACGTCGCGACGAAACAGTTGATTGAATAATTATGTATTATCAAGAGGACGTCATTATCCAACAAGTAACAAATTGAGAAAGATGAGCTGAGTACAGGAATAGATGCGGTTTGGCTCTTGGTTCCTAATTGAGGACACGTGACTTTGCAGGAGAGATACCCAGCACGTGGGGCGCCGAGGAAGTGTGATTTCTATTTGGGAACGGTTTGTAGAAAGTTTCGAACGTTTCACTTAAATAGAGAAAGGCCATGAGGTTTCTAAAAGGACTATTTCAAGATTATATATGTTTTTCGCAAATAAAGACCGAAACGTAATTAAAGACCTGAAGATCACTTCAGGTAATTAAAAACGTTTAAAATCTAGTCACAATCTCATCTTAGAGACAATCAATGTCAGAAACTTGTCATAAATGTAAGGAAATTAAAGGTATTTTTACCAGATTGAGACTGAGATTAGACTGTGAGCGTTCTTAAAATTACGGGAATTACTCCTCAGACTGAGATATGATGAATGCACTGAACTTTCATTGTTTAATGAAACAGAAACAATCAAATGTTGATAGGACACCGTGTAATCGTGTATACGGTGGCCAAATAAAAAAAAATCTTGAAAGTGTGCGCGTTGATAGCTTTTGTAAGAGTAAATATTATAAAATTTTTGCAAATAAAATTTCAGTAGCCAATTTGACATTCCGCTGAATGGCTCCATCAACAACTTACTTTTATAATGACAAGTGTGAATAAGATGTTTTAATTGAATTGCCTTCAGCGTTGCGTGTGCGACCTACAAACGCATGACTTGATGTATAATAAACTTTGCATCCAATTGCTTCCATGTCTATTTAATAACGCATCGTCTGGAATTATTCGAATTATAATTAAATGCCTTAGCAGAGGAACCTGCGTGCAAGTTATCTCTAACAGAAATTTATGTATCGCTATGTTAAGAGTCCTACCTTCCTATAATACTACGTTTAGGGAAAGGTACGTACCGTCGATCACATATCCTTATTTATAGACAAGATTTCCTTCTTCGATTTTAATTTCATTAGCGTAATAACTGCAATCGAATTACGTATCCCGTTTTTTAAATTGATAAATTCTTATCTTGTCCCCTGCAAGATGTTCAACCAGAAAGCTTATCTTTTCTATTTTCACATTAATTTTTATTTTACTGGTTTTCTAGACGTCAATAGGAAAAACGATTTATGGTTATCCACGAAATAACAAGTAAACATTAGCAATAACACTACAGTATAAAATTATCATACAACTGTAGTGTACAGTCACGAGCACCAATATGTAAACACTTGGCAACTTTCAATTGCGATTTTTTCGTGAAATAACGAATGCAACGTTGAATTACGACACATTACATAAACCTATGGGTTCGAAAATGCTATGTTCGTAACAACATAAATTTTCATTAAAAAAAAAATAGGTGTAAATCACTTTTGAATAAAGCCGAGTGTATACATACTTTTGCTCGTGACTGTACACAGTAATAAAAAGTGATACTTGTGGCATTGCTTTTACTATGCTTGTGGCATACGAGCAAAAGCTATCTATGATATTGTAGATAGTGAGCGTTTGTTATAAACATAAGTACCTCATGTAGTTGTGTTGCGGGAAAGTCCACCGATGCGTGTGGAAGGTCGGATCGTTTACCCCGCAACGTGATATCATATACGTTACGTAACAGTTCAATGCCTACAGTTAGATAACGGAAAATCAAACCCTCAACATAACGAATTTTGGGACGAGTATCGAACGCTCCGTCTCGTGGTGATTTCATCCGTATATTGAACTGTGCGTGTAATGAAAGCTTTTCGTAATACCAATAAAGTGAGCACACACAATCTTATCGCTGTTGTGTCAATGAGTAACTATATTTTCTATGTTTTTGAATAGATAATTTTATGTATATGTACATAGCGGCTCTTTCGTTTGAAAAATAGCGGTCTGAATTTTTTATATGGTCAAAATCAAAACACGCTCGTAAATGTCAATGTAGTTGAGTAATGTGATGATACGCGCCGTTCAGGTCGAGCCACTATGTCTAGGTTAGTAACCGCTGTCCCATTTACCTAAGTAACGACTTTGGAGCTTTGGGTGTAGACAAATCTGGACCACTGTTATAAATACTCAGTAGTCACAAAACTTTATTGGGATTATTGTTACGACAACCTCGTTCCCGAAACAACGCAAGAGCTTGTTTTTTACGACACTGAGCGCGGTCTGATTTTTATTGGCTGAGGCAAAATTGAGACATTTTTAGGTAATAACTTAAAAAAAATACTTTGTTGGCATGTATTGCTCGACCATTTTTCCAAGTAACAAAGACGGAAGTTCGACTTGAAGTCACGTATTCAGCTAAAACATTGTTGTTTCTTTTGGAAAACGATTCATCGTACCATGTGGAATTAGCACCCATAAAATATATTTTACCAATAAAATTAAATCCGTAGTGACGCCTTGTTTAACTTGGGCGATAAAGGCGACTAATATTAAAAGAAAAAAGGTCTGGTATATTTTTTTTTAGATAGCATTGGCGCTTTGTGGTCAAACGGGTTACTGCGCATTGTACGCATTAGTGAAACCACAGCCGGTAGCGATTTTGTACTGATCGACCTCGCACTAAAACTAGATTTATCGTTCGTTACTGGCAACTAAAATATTTGTTATGAACGCTCGAACTAAATAATACCAACATTACCAACCACGCTGAGAAATTTATAGAGTAAAAGCGCAGAAAATCTATTTTTGTGCACCACGTGCAGAAATGTTTCATGATCGCACACACGTGATATGTTCAATCCTTTGTAACTACGTTTCCAAATACATCTCATATTTGAGTTTAGCAGTTTTGTATGTAAAAGCAAGCTTTTATCAGCTAAAAGTTTCACAAATTGAGGAAAATAATGTCGGATGAAAAGGAAAGAGAAAAAAGGCTATAATGGCTGAAGTCTGTAGCGTAACAACGGTACATAAAAGACGGTGTTGATAGTAGTTTCCATTACGTGTTCAGATATTCGTTGTTTGAATTTCTCTCTCGTTGTGTTCTTGGTTCTTATCCTTTATTTTCTATAGAGCTTTAATATTCCCGAGCGCCCCAGTTATAACGACGTTTAGACAAGTACACATAAGGTACAGTTACGATAATGTCCTGACTTCATCATTGATGAAATGATGAGTCTCATGTAATATGTATATCCAATCACGCGATTCAATATTTGAAGACATTTTTCTGTAGGTAGTTTGATTTAATCTGTAGCCAATCAAATTAAGCTTCTTTAAAAGTTCCTAACCCATAAACTAGAAAAAATAACAACTGCCAAGGTTAAAAAACTCCATCAACATATTTTTTTAAATTGTTTTAGCTTCACAATCAGATAAACATTCACGTCTTTCAAGCTTGCCTTAGCTTTTAATATGCATCGTGCGTATTAATGTAGGCAAGCATAAACTAATAAAAAGGATTGTAAATACATTTCATACGACTGTATTCGAAATCAAGGCAATAAATACTGGATTAAAGGTACAGTCATATAAATAAAGACAATTGCTCATTCAGATGCCCGAGGATGTCCAAGATAATTAATTTATCTAGATGATTTCAACCATTTAAATGCTCATCTAGATCTTTCGATTGCTTTTCATTTATTAAGATATTAAACTACTAACGATTATTTATCGCACTCTTTACGCAGTACGAGATAATATATGAAAGTAGTTGATAAAGTTTAATTTGTTCAATTAAAGAGTTTTATCTCGTAATAGCTGTTAGGAAAGGATGTGCACTATTAATGTGATTTATTAGATGTTAATCAAGCAGAGCGTTGGCTACTGATTACTCGAGGAATTCATATGAATACAGAAATTCTTTCTAAATTAACCGGAGATACCGTGTTAGTTTCTCACGTTTGTCAGCTTTCACAATTTATTCCAGTTTTATCGCTGTTACAACATTTTCAATTCGTCTGCATGTCGGTACTTGACTAATGAGGCATCATTATTTATAATATTTATTAAGTAGTAGATTCTGTCACTGAATTACGGTTTTTCCAAAAGTCCGTAATTACAAAGTGTTGTGTACCTTCTTCACTGCAGTCGTCAGTTTGTTGTGTCTTACGAATACCAATAATTCATATTCCTTCTACCCTTATTCCAATTTATTTGGGGTCGCGCAGCATATATTCTATACATCTCTATTATTCGTCATCTCAGTAGTCAACTCCCTTTCTAGTCATAACATCTTTTAGTTTTCCCCGGGTCAATGAATTTCAATTTTCATACACAAAACCTTTCTCACGACATGTTCCTCATTTCTCCGCATCACGTCTCTAATAGCGTACCAACAATTAACGCATTACATCATATCACATAAGACGACCTTATACCATCAAAAATCAATGTAATACGCGTTTTACAGTGACAAATCGGAGCGTGCAGTGGCGTGACTCGTCACAATTTAGTCGTTGCCGAGGGGTTGTTGGTGACCCCGGCGATATCTCCGACGGCAACACTTGGCAGCCATGTCATGTAGGTGTTCCTACCGAATTTGTCTACTTTGTATGACTTTTATAACTGTAGGAGTGTAATCCAACTTGAGGGGCTGCCGCGTTCGCGTCCCTGAAATGGTTCAGCTTGAATAATAAAATCTGAGGCGTGTCAAGGTTTTTGGCACTTGTGTATACCTGAGTTGTAATACACATTTTTTATACATCCCGTTTTGTACGTGCAATTTTTGTTAATGCCTAGTTTTTGTATGAAGCAAGCCTTGGGTTAAATTTATGTTCATTGATATATCTCAGAACAATGAAGTAGGTGTCACCTGTCCAACCTCGTCGTAGACCGTAAGGATAACGTGTCATGACATTCTGGTAAAAGCACTTGCTTCGTCGGTAAACGCTATTATAGAAACATTGCCATATTTATCAAAAAAGATCAAAGACATTACTATGTAGCGACATACGTGACTGTTTGTTACCATTGTAGTGTTGTTCGCACTTAAATCATGCGTGATCGGATGAAAGTACGATTGTGGCGTTATCTCGCATCTTCCCACGGGCGACGCGCGATGGACGGCCTGAACCGCCCTATTGTTTCCTGTTGATATTATATCGAAAGAAAACTACCAACAAAACAATACTAATAGGATGGATCTATTACAACGATAGCCATGCCATGCTATACATCATTCATGACTTTTTGTTAAGCTCCTATAAAAACACGACACCATTTAGGGCCTTTTAAACCACAGCATGAATAAAAATATAAATGCCGTTAATGATGTTGAGGAAAATCGCAGAATGTATTCAACAAAAAGCGGCACGTCAAATGCCGCAAATTAATTGTACATAATCAATCAGAAAGTCTTGTGAGGCAATCGCTCGTTGTCCTGCCAAATAAAGAAATCTTACAATACATGCTTCATTTAATAAATCAGCTATTTAATTCGACCATCAAAATTCGACAGGTAATCCTTTGAATTCGTTGGTGCGTGATAATGTCGTACTCCAAGCGCCAAGGGACCAAACCTTTTTTCGTCTTCGGCCACATTCGAAGCATGACATCGATTAAAATTCCACAGCGCGATCCACCATTTTTGGGAGTTGACATATTTCTTAAGCGTTGACTGGTTGTTTTTTACGGTAAATGTACTTGTGGACATATACAGTTTTGTGTCGCAATATCCCATATACCTCGATACGCAACGCGTGACCACCGGACGTTTATAATGAACGCGTCAGGTTAATAACCCACACCGTTCATAAGGTCCGGGAGATTCCTAACATAATAAAGTTGTCATTATATCGCCATGTCCTCTTTAATTACGTCTGTGCTCGCTATGTCCACCGTGAAATGTTCTGCCAGGCAATAAGTACGTTCAAACTTTACTGGCAGTTTCTAGGAAATTTTCGGATTCTCAAGACGAAATTGCTATTCCGTTCAGGTTATCGGCACATCCCATCTGACACCTCAGGCGGCACAAAGGCGTTACGTGAGAAGCGACACTCCCGTCTAATATATTGTGCAGTATGGCCGGCAGCATCAATTGCATCTCGATTCCCCTGAATTTCCCGCAATAACCGGAGCTCTTTTCAATTGCCCGTACGTGTTCAGAACGCGTGCCGCCAACCACAGCTATCGACGTATCTTTGCCCACAATTTCGATAAAACCCTGTGTTCATCACATCATCTCGTTGAGGTGTGCGGTTGGCGCTCAAGTTTTATGCTGACCAAAATTGAAAGTACCAAATCGATCACGAGCATGTAACTAAGTATATGTCTATATCACGTTATAGCACGGCAAACAACGTTTCTCAACGTTACCGCAAGGGCCAATTTCAGAGCCGAGCCTTCCGAGCCACCCACCGGAGCCGGCCTGATTGATTGCTAATGACTATTGTTACGCTGTTACGCAACCCCCCGGGCGAGCCGTCCGAACTGACACCGTACATGACGGCTAACATTACTTCCATACTTCTGCGTCTCATGGATGGACTAAACCATTTATTTGCGAACAACAATAAACGGATATGTTGGCCCTCGGGGAATTGACGTATCAGTGATACCGGACACACACGGGACTGATCGAAGCCCTGTAATAATTGACGATATTCACCTCCTCAGGCCAGGCAATTTGAAATGACATCAGTCTATGATTGCACTATATTTTCATTCTCTTGCCATATAATCTGGCGCAAGGTTCTATACAAATATAAAGATGCATTAGCCGTGGGCTGTAATTGCTATCCAGTGGACCTGATTGATTGTTAATGGATATTGTTACGTGATCGCCTCTATTGGGAAGATAATGCCTGTACATAAAGGTCCGTGCCCCATCTGCTTGATTGATTTGATCGTATGAGGTTTCTCTCACAAGTAGTTGACTTGGTGTTTGCTAGTTAATACGAGGTTTGCTCGGACGAAAACATCTAAAGCTCTGGCTTGCAATTATGTTTCATTATAGTATTCTCAGCAGTTAAGTTACTGCTAATGAAAAGTCGACGGAGTGGTTAATGTTATTATATCGCCCTGAGGGTTGATGAACAACGGTATGCCGCAAATTAAATGACTATAATTTTATTAAAATTCGATAGACAGACCTAACATTCTGTAGTACTAATAGCGCTTGCGACAATCGTTGCGTGTGGTGTATACCCTGATTCGCCAGCAATTCGTGACGCGCGATAATCGATCCGCGAGCATCGCAAACTAGCGAGTTGCGATGCCCAGCGACCCGGCAGACCTCGATCTGAATCAGCACGCGGTCGATTCAGCGAACAGTACAATCTGACCAAGTTGGAAACGCACAACACAACCAACGACGCCAGAGCAACACACCGGCCGACCGGCCTCGGTCGATTACGATCGCGACGCTGCATCGCCGCACTCCCATTATGGCCTTTTACGTGGCGATTGTATCAATTGTGACGTCGATTATCGAAAATGCGCCGAGGTCAGTTCTCACAAAAAAATTCTTTGAATCCATTCATGTGTTAAAAGGGTATGTCGTTTTTTGTCGATAGTTGAAGTAGATACGGACGAACATAAATATTCAGCAGGATATCGTTTAAATTGTATGCTCTTAAACATCTATTATCTGAAGGTGATCAGTAAAGTAACGTAGTGGGTAAACAAAGGCAGCAGGGTCAGGGCAGACTGCCGGGGGCGATGTGCTGCTTGATTTATGAGTGCTCGATACCGGAGCCCTTCCGCGGTGTCCGTTGACGGTAACCGCACGGATCTCGATGGGCCCTTTGAAACCACCAGTAAATCCCTACTTAATACTATCGTACGGAGAAGGGGTTGCGGTTGTTTTGGGTATATTCATGCATTGTGTTTCCGGTTTAGTAAGGTTTCCATTTTATACCTGTTACATTACCTTAATTTCAAGACGCCCAGTCCTAGTAATGGATGTGCTTGTCAAAAGCCGGTGGCATATTCGTAACGTAATTCACAGTTCCACACAATGAGATATGAGTGGTATTACGATCTGATTATGTGCCATTATTGTACGTAGTGTTCAGTTGTAAAATTGATGGCTAGACACGAGATACGCAGCTACTATCAATGAAAAATACACCATTCGAGACCTGTACTTACTCAACGAGGGAATCCAGGCCGCTCCCTGCCATTAACGCATTAATTTTCATCTTAGCAAGAAGTTCTGCGGTCGTATTGGAAAATAGTAGTCGGTGAAATTGGAGCAAAGTTAAATGACTGATACGAGTGTGATCGAACATGTTCTTTGACCACTACAGGGCGCTGCGGTTTCTACTCGGTCGGTAACATAAGTAGCCCAGGACAGAATTAATTATCGACGGGTAGAAGTGCTCAACGGTTTCTTGTGTAAAACGAGACGAGACGCACCATGGGAAAAAGGTCAACTGCATATGCATACATTGTGGACAAGGTGAAATTTCCGACTTGTACGAATGTTCGAAAGTCTTTTAACTTTTTATGCCGTGGCGTCGCATAGGGATGGTCAATCAAACTTTGATTGTTCGATTACTCTCCGTTTCCGAGACTAGACTTGGTGAGTGCTTCCTGGGAATCAATATATTCTATGATAGCGATCCGGCATTGAGATTTCTTGTTTTTTTTTTCCCAAATCATATATCTTCAATACTCATCGTATAAAATGGGCTGACGTTCAAATAAATATTATTGAGTAAATAAAGGTGCATACTATTGAAAGCGACTCATAGTTTTAATAGTATTTTTAACGATAAACTTTATGGTGTAATACATCACGATGGTATAACATCGGTGTAGGGTATCTTAGTAATTGGATACACTTATCGTGGCGGCCGCGGGCGGGTCTGTCCCCGTCTACCGCGTGGATTTATCGCTGCAGCAAATCATTGCGTTCATATCACTCGGCTTTAGCTTCCCTTCAGCGAAAACTTTAGAAACGGCTAAACTTCCATTAGCCTAACTTCCGAATCTTCGTCTAACTTATAATGTCCCCAAAACATGAAGACAGGAAAAGTTATTGCCAAATGTCTAATATAAATTCGGATACTTTCGCGAATCTTCGCCGTTCTGTCGAAAATATACATAATTATGAAAGTGACTCCGAAGTCTAGTCTGCTTCATTAATGCACAAAAAAAGTATAAATAATGTTAACGTGTCAGGGGAATGCTACACAAATTTTAGTTGTTTTTATTTATAACTCTTTCATTTACATAGGTATTTGGAAAACCGATAACCCGACGAGATAAACAACAATCATATTTTTTGTTTGTAACAACCAGAAACTGTTTTATTCGATTGCGTCATAGTTCCAAGAAACTTTACTGGAATTAATAAAAGCTAGCTTGTGGTCCTGATTGCCACACCTTATAAATTGTTCGTCTAAAAAACTTCTTAGTACGTCGCCGACTAAATAACGAAGGCGGTCATTAAGTCCTCCATTGAATTTATCACTGCCACAAATTATCAAGGTAGAAACGACATAGTAAAAAGTTTATTTACTGTTTATACTTCTGAGGTTATAGCAATGGCAACACCCTCTTTTTAGGGTACGGTACCGAAACTAAAGGAAAGTAATAAAAAGTTTTAACTAGGGATAGGTACAGACGTATAAATTTTGTGCTCCCTAATCGTCGTCGTCCCTAATCGTCGTTTTTATCGATGAGGGAGACACTCATTGAACTGTTTTCGATACAACGAGTGTGTGAGTTCGACCGGTCGCAATTTTTGTCGTTGTATTATCTCTCATCGGATTCGTCAATGTCAGCTCGATAAACGATTCTACTAAATCGGCAATGCATTATCCTTTGTGTGGCTTAGCCGCTAAAACTGTTCGTGATAAATGAGACACGTCTAACGTGAGACAATAAATCAGCTTCACCAACCGGCAAATGCTCTTGCGTCAATTTCTTACTATTCCGTGTAGCTTTTCGTCTATCTTATTTCCATCGATGTCCAATTTCACCAGCTAATACTTTTACGATTGTTTTACCAGCATTGGACGGAGAACAACACGATGCCTTAGATGTGACCGTTCAAACGCTCGGTGCATTGTAACAACAGTTCTACAGCTGGGATCCTGAAGGTTAACGCGGAGACGATCATTTGTAAAGCTTTTGACCTCTGATGAACAATGTTACCCTTCGATCGGGCCCGTGATAAATGTGTGCACCTACATTTATTTTGAACGACCGTTCAACGATACTTTTTGTAGTTTTCTTTTGCTTTTAAATAAATCATTTTCGAATGGATTTATATTGCATTTGTGCAGCGTGCCAGCGGGTTGTTCCGTGAACTTTGTTTTACGTACTGTTTAATGGGTCAAGCTTTTAATCACTGTCAGTGGTTGCATAACGTGTACATGTATCGTGTTTCGTTCACGTGTTGGGTTAGTAACACCGTTAAGTGTGTCCGGTAACAAGTGTAGGGCTTCGAAACGTTACGAACTCAGGCCATCCCATGCCCGGGCTTGTTTGTAACTTAACGCTTTGTTTCTCACGCATCGGGTTACTTTAATGCTATTTAATGTTAAAGCAGAATTCGCAAGTGTTACTCGGAATGTGAACATTTGCAGCAATTTGTGAGTGCGGAGCAAGTAATAGCGGAATTTCGCTTTGTTTAGTTTATTTACACAACGTGAATTAGACGTAATAGTTTTTATCCCACAGTCGTGAATTGTCGGTTCAGTACAAAAGTTCCTATTTACATTTAAGCACGCCCTTCACAGATAAATCCACTAACGGATTCATTATTTAAGCTATAGAGAGTTTCTTTATTTATAAACGGACACTGTCTATCTAAATCTTCATCTCATGATAGCTTAGCATATAAATCTTGGAAATTTAGATCAGTAAAGCTTGCGTGCTGGCCTGATTGCGACTATAAACTACTCATCCTGAAACTAGAAGTGCAGCTAATCCTAACATTATGTGCGCGCGATCAAAATTCAACGGACGTATTGTCGTTGGTTCGTATTCGTAAGTACTGTTTGTGATGTAGTTATCTAGCGTCGATTTGTCAGAAAAATTATAGTGTCCGCTTGGTAACGGGAATTTTGTTTCAAAAGATGAGCACATAACAGTATTGTCATTATCATTATATTAGCTCAGAATCCACTGCAAGACATGGGCCATATAATTGTCAGCTACGATGAACAGTCGCATGAGAATTTCACCATAACCACACGCCTTACACACGGATTGACATAATTCGCCTTTTACGACACCCACGAGAATAAAGGAGCTGACCTATTCGCTGTTAGGAACTGCACGGTGCAAACAATTGAATCGACAATGCATTTCCATTGCATTCGAGTTTCATGCAGTGATCTCAGTACTTACTCAAGATAGCGTCATTAGGTGAGAGTGTCAACTGAATCACTGATCAATTTAAACCTTGTAACAGTTGCACATCTAAACTTATCTTAATTCATTGCTTATGCAACTGTTTCACAATTAATCGTCGAGGACTATTATGGTTACATCATAACTACGAGAGCTCTGTTGCTTTTTATCTTCATATTATTTTAATGATTTACGTTGATAATTTGAATTGAATATTGAAAAATATTATCGTCACTTCTTTAAATTTGCAAACAATATTCTTCCGCAGGAAAACAGAATTTACATACCTATACATCGCGGGGATGCGTATGTGAATTCGGTAGCGTGACTATTCACATATTTATTTTGCCTTTAGTACAGTTCCCAATTTAACTCAAAACGTTTTAGGTAGGGAACCTGAACTAGCTTCCTATGCGTCACACGGTCACCTGGCTTAGCAGCTGGATGAGGACATGAGTTGACGAAATAGGGTAAAGTAACCACGCCGAACGCCGCGTGATCTGCGGTTTTGTTGTAATGTTACGATCCTTCGGCGTATATGTTATGTTAGTATTGAATCTTTGACCGGAACGTGAACACGGGAATATTCGAAAGTGGTTTAACTGTAAACAGTGCGATATAAACTAACATTCCGGTTGCTAAGGCTCGATTTCATGTAAATGTCTGTTATTCTGTAACAGCTCCGGGGAGGATCTACAAATTGAAGGTATTTTATAGACACTGGGAGTTATAACATGGACATTTATTCGAATATCACTTGAGCGAAGCCGCAGGCAATGCGTTGTTTGTAATCATCAGTGGTATCCGGTCCTTATAAGTCTTTTTCTTTACATCAAAGCTTCTCAATCCTTAAGCACAACATTATTGTTTAGCTTCCGGGTCATTAAGGATTATAACTGTGAACCCGTCTAGAACTCCACTGTGCTACTGGTAGAAATAGACGAAGTTGTCAAATAATCATTTTCACATCTATTCCACCTTAATGATGTGCTGACAATATTTTATTATTATTTATGACGTTCAGTAATTTATAGACAGCCGCAAATCCTGTTGCATTAAAATTAAAATGCCTTGTGAATCTCTCGATTTGTTTTTACTCACGTATGGGTATTTATCACTGATTATTATCATTACAATTAACGAATTCCCCGGTTTAACAAGCATAAACAGGCTATGCTTCTCTTCCAATTAAGAGAAAAACGAGCCGAAGCGTCGCCTCGCCTCCACACCGGTCTTAGGCTATTTTCTACTTAGATTTTTTGTTCTTCGATAATTTCATGCTCATCCTCCTAACGTCCAAGCCTTTCTTTTTTATACGTTTATATTTTATTTCAAGTTCTTGTGAGCGTCCGATCTTCACTAATAATATAACATTGTTATGAGTTGACAGCGATTACTTTAACAGCGCTACCAATTTTAATGCGATTTATCCTTTTTTGCGCTGCAGGCTGACGATCAAACTTATTGTCTGTAGTTAAGGATCTGATCGATTAACTTGCCTCCATACACGCCATTCTTACATCACGTTTTCGACAATGATGTGCTACGCTTGTAATAAAGTCAGTGACATTTGTTTAGCTATAAACATCCATAATACCGAGGTCGGGGAACGAAATGTGTCAGGTGAGCTGTGTCGTTTGCAAAATGGATGATTAATTCGGAACTTTACGACTCTCACCGCCCACTGTATTACTGAAAGTCGATTTGATTACTATGGCCCCGTCGGTCGCTGTTATTTTTAAGAGGTTGATGTATCGAAAACGTCGTATATTAAGGCATGTATGTGGACGAAGTTTCTGCGAACTTTCCACTTGCATTTCAATTGGTGTTTCCTGCTGTAATGAATGAATAAATCTCAGCCCTGTGAGATTGAACTAAACTATTAAAAGCAAGCAATAAATATTTTACATTGATTAATTATTTTATATGGTCGTCTTGAAGAGATACAATTAAATACTACTGCAAATATTCCCCCTCTTACAAAATTGGTTCGAGTTACGTGTGGCCCGAGGCGTAGCGGGCGCGTTTTGAAATTGAAAATATAATTAACACGGACTACTTCATTATAAAATTGAACTGTCTTTAGAACGCCTACCGCATAAATTTTATTTACATTACGTCTTTTGTGGAGATGTTCGAAGTGTTCGACTAACTTGTTCCGTTTCACAGCTACCAACACAAGCGCATCTTGGGATATTTTTCTTCACTAGCTATCTATTCTATATTCTATACTAATAATAAAGTAGAAGAGTTTGTTTGTTTGAATGTGCTAATCTCTGGTTTGTTTGATAGCCCAGCCGATCTATTCTGTAAAAATCTCACCGTGAAATCATAGGTGAAGTGAGCAATCAATAGTGTTAATCCCTAGCCTAAGGGAATGACAGCTCACTTCGCGCTCACTTCACTTAAGTTCTCACGGTGAGACTTTTACAGAATAGCACTACAGTTCTTGAAGGATGTTCTATAGGCTAACAGCACGCTAAATCCCCTATGAGCCGAGCAAAAAGATGAGAAAGAACGCTTAGCGTCAATGAAGTGCTAGCGCGGGTAGGTGATACGATGTGGTGGTGTAACTCGGGGAAGAAAAAATTACACCCAGACGAAGTCGCAGACAGAAGCTAGTTTACAATAAAATTATGCATCATCTAACAAGATGTCATATATCATGCGGATAAAACGAGAAGCTATCTTATTAATCAAAAACATTTAAGATAGTAAAACAATCAAACGCTTCTGAAATAATGGTCTTGTCGTTAACTCATGCCCCTTGGCATCAAAATATAAGATGTGTAATACAATTTATTTATTTATTTATTGAGGATCTCCAACAAAGGATATACATATACAATAGAAAATTACAATAATAAAAAAGGTTCTTTTACGTGTGCTCCTTTAATTACAGAATACCACAGCATGCACATATAACTAGGTGTAAACACGATAAAAATAGAGAAATTAATTTATGAATACAAATTATAAAATTAGAAGGGAAAAAATAAAATGAACATAATTATCAAGATTGAGCATTAATATTACAAATTGTGTAGGCAGGATATAAATAAACATTAAAAAAAAAGAAAGGTTACACAGTTAGTAATTAAATCCTAATTGTGAAAACGACGTAACATCATTTTATTTATGACCGACTGACTTGACAACCGTTACAATGATGGTCAATCGTAATTAGTCACACCGAAATGCAAATGTCAAGTTGTCGGTCACGCGATGAGATCGTTTGCGACCTGAATGTGACGACACATTTTTATTGATTACTAACAAACCAACGCAGGTCCTGCGCACTGTACCGCTGATCTAGTCGATCTGTTTCATTCCAGATTTAAAACAGTATTTATGTTATTGACTTTCGTAATTAATATCAATCTCAAGCACATATGCAAAGTTATTTCAACCTTCTGCGGTTTTGTAACTCCGATACATATATTATTTTCATATGTATGTTGTAAAGTCAAAGCATTATGAGGTCAGCCGATGTGAACGGTTTATTTTTTTATGTTAATTTCATTTATTGTTAATTGATTTCAATGATTAGTATCACAATGGAACCATTGAATGATGGCCCTAGTTATGGACGTCCATTGTCCATCAAATACAAGGTTATTTAGTACAAATAGCAAAGAAATGTTGTTATTGAAACTTTGTGTGGAACTTCTTTGCTTGTAACTTGGAAAGAATTTGTGATTTCGTGAGACTAACTCTTCCAAGGTCTACAACTGAACTATATAAGTTTAAAAAATTCGATTTTGAAATGTTTATAGCTTTTTGTTAGTTTATGATTGAGTATTGTATGGACTGATAAAAGGTAGAGTAGTACTATAAAGTATTGTTTACTTGCATTGTTAAATTACTTACATTAAAGATAACAACCGTATTAAAGTTTTCAACTTTCTTGCCGTCAAGATTAGCGAAATCTCAACATAAACCACTATTCAAGAACACATTATGTATCAGGTCGTCCAGTTAGCCATAGCGATGTGTATGTAGGTCAGGCATAATAGGCGATGCCATGGCTCCATCAGCGGGGTTGTTACCAGCCTTGTCCAAGATTGAACTAGTTTTTCTATCAATCGAGACGAGGGCGAGGTGATTGTGAACTACGATACGACACGAACAAGTTACAAGAGAAAAGCGTGGGCGTTTTGACCATCGCTCTGTTTTACATATATGTCTGTAGACTCTTGCGTCGGAAAATTACTTGAAATATGAATATAGAGTTCATTAAACAAAATATAATTGAGTGCCACTGTTTACTGACGCAATTTCCAAAAGCATTTCATTCTTCTACATTCTTTCCGATTTTGTTTACATTTAACCTTATCAAGACCATTGTTCTACGTTCTGTCGTAAGCATGAATTTTGAATGTTTTGTAAATTATCGTTGTGTAAGAATTTTCATTCATCTAGTTGTACATTTGTAGTGCAAACAAGATTCAGATTGTCATTCAAAAAGTGATAAAAATCACATTTGAAAATATGTGCGTTATTTATCGACCTTGACTGTACTAAAACACTTCGAAATACAATATTTCAATAACATCTCGGTTCGTCTGGATGACGTTACTTGAAACATTGTGTTGGACGGAAGCCAAGATTATGTCTATTGCTGATAATCTTTGCTTTTACCAATATGTGGCAATATGTGTCAAGGCAGAGCTTTGAAGCATTTCATATTTAGCGGCCGGCTTTATAATGAACATTCTTATAGTAATTTCTAAATACAAAGTCTGGGAAATATTCAAGTCTTTCAATCGTTCTGTTAACTGCCATTGTCTTGCTATTATATTTTCGACTGGCACCAAGTCGTGAATTAAAAGGTCGCGTTGAACGAACGCAAATCATTCCTTCTATTGAGGTAATGAACTTTATAGATGTGGCTTTGAACTAATAGAACATGATTGACGTGCGACCGTTGTCGCTGGTGCCGACCAAGGTCGATATCTTCCCACTGCTCCTACTGTGTGGTACTGTTATCAGGGAGCTCTCCGTATGTTGATAAAGAAAATATACATGTAAGCACGTGCACCGTTGCGGTTTCCCTTCGAAATCTACCCGAAATCTCGGCGAAGATTGTCTCCGAGCTGTCTTCATTGAGGTCACGAGGTTTACGATTTCACTCAATACGTCTAAATACTCACGCTCCGCGACTGCTGCGCTTGTTGATTTTGGAAAAAGTTTTATGTTGCCATAAAACTCGTACTG
Source organism: Apamea epomidion (assembly GCA_947507525.1). NCBI lineage: Eukaryota > Metazoa > Arthropoda > Insecta > Lepidoptera > Noctuidae > Apamea > Apamea epomidion. The sequence continues at coordinate 4,353,820 of OX382238.1, read as the reverse complement.
CTATATACCAACTCAGAAACTTTAAAGGGAAAATGCACATCTTTGCGTCATATAATCTCGGAGTGCCATTCGATTTACGACATGTAAATTATTTATCAGCCGTAAATATAGAATTCCATTTCGTAAACGATCTTCCCATTTTATTAACTCAATCAGCTATGTAGTTTCAAATAGCCTCAAGATAAAGCTGAGCCGAGGATCGTAAAATTATACGTGTTTACGTGGATGACAAATATTAAAACTGCTTTATCAGCTCGTAGAGATGTTATGTATGTATGTGTAAGTGTCTTCGATTTAATCATATCCTCTCGTTTGAGCTGCAGTGTTAACTAGGTAGCGATTGTTACTAGTTAATATTTAATAGCCCCATCGGCATTGGTGTCAGGCTCGCTAGAGAATGGAAGGTTGTCGATCGGCACACCTCACCTACCGCTGCGGACGTGCAATTTACGCCGCCGCTGCATTCCTGCCCTTAACTATCTCACTGTAAGACATAATTAGGCTAGCATCGAATACACCGGCTACATTAATCTACATGCCGTACTTATTCGATTAACCTTTTACGTGTAAAGAATTGGTCCTGCTTTAAATTACATTAACGGCAATAACGGTCGCGCGCTACGTCAGACCTAGGTTTTTCTCGTGTAAATAAGACATCTTATTATAATTATTTCTTAAAGATATATGTTCTGCTTTTTAGTAATATTTCTTTCGAGATTAAACACGTTATTGATTGAATACAAAAAGTAGCCTTGCATCTGTGGTATTCACGAAGCTATTTAGATGTAATGTAAATCTTAAAGGGCAAAGGCGTGGCATTAAGTACTTCGGACTCGTAAATATATCTGTACACGCAGCAGGTGACCTCTTTGGTGTTTAGTTCGTGAGCTTGCATATTTATTGCATCCAATTCTCTACTGGCTTCTATTGTAGCTCTGTACAAACACACGCACTGTAAATCATCCTCAACGTGTGAGACAGCATGTTTCCTTGTTCCCCTGTGGGATTTACTACTGTTCTGACTTTATCTGCCTTGGAAATAAAATCTAATACAATACAAAGCTGTATTTGTTTTTGCTTCGCACAATATTTATGTTCTATAACGACTATCTGTGCCTTGGATAATTTAAATAACCGCATTCTCTTATTTGACCTTCAGTAATGTAACAGCGTTGTACTTACTGACTCTACTGAGTTCTAATGCATTTGCGCTCATAATGTGAATGCTAACAATCAACGTTATTGTAATCTCAACAGTTTGTTATTCTCTACCCGATAGCAGATTACAAAGGAATCTGTAATTGGCAACATTTGTCGAGTATAATGATTGCATTTGAACACCACCTGTTTATACGAAATCCGCGTGGGAATCGGCGAGCGCCCGCGGCGCGGCACCAGAGTTGCGCAAACGCACCGGTCGGTGGCGGCGACGCGGCAACAGACTGAAGTTTCGAAAACGGTTGCGACTGCACACCTCGTTAATGCTTCGCTGGCAGACGAGTACAGTTACAAGAAATTATTGAAACAATTTAGCAAACGTTAATTTTGAATATATCTTAACAATTAGGCTACCTAGACCAAAACTCGTTTTTAGACCGACATAATGCAGGTCAGCTGTGGATGCTGATTAAATGTACAGCGAATCACTTTAACCCGTTAAGTTGCTCGTTAGAAAGAAAGGATCCTGTTATAATTGGGATCGTGTTTTAATATTTATCATGAAATAGGTACATAGCTTTTATCTGATCTTATCTTGATTTTGCACGAATGCGCTTGATAAGTAAAGAGCGACGTTGTTCTTTTCTTTCTAATATTTTACTGGTACATTTCCAGAATATGCCTTCTAACTATAGTAATAAACGAAGTGATTCATGGTATGCAAACATCTACGTAGTTCGCAGAATCATCCATCATTCCTATATAAACCTAGTCACAGCTTACAGCTCACAGCCCAAGTAATTAACCTGATTAAGCAAAGCCAACAAGGTTGTTTTCTAACCTATAAATCTACAGTACAAAAGAAGAAAGTCCCGATACTTTTCCTTCCGCTTCATAAATCATAACCTACGCAAGTCAGAAGCTTTATTTGCCTACACACAGAATTGTTAAGACAAACAACGCAAGCCAGCTCCGTAAACGCTTCCGTTGCTCACTTCGACTATTGTTTGCACAAATAGGTGACGAACAACACGAGTGAATGCGACCTCCGTAAACGCTTTTCACTGTCCCTCGATTGTCGTTAATTTGGAACTGTTTCGGGCTATTGTAAAAGTGAAATCTTAAACGGTTAGAGCGACTCTCAATAGTGAATGATCCATTTTCACAGTCGTTTACACTGAACTTGAGCAGAATACATGCTTTTGTTGTTTACTTTTATGTATTTTTTCTCGTGTACGGCGAATATGAAAGCAGTCTTTACGAGCAGGTGACTTCGAAAAATAGATTTATAATTATTTAGTGACAACAAACAGTTATTTACTCAGATGACCTAGCTGATTGTGGAAAAAATATTGTATAAAATCTGTTTCGAAACCCATTGTCCTCTTTATTTGGTAAAAATCAAGAGTAACTTAGACAAACATGACTATAAATAAAAAAGTTAAAAATTACGCTTCTCTACAAAAAGTATCCCAATTAATTTAATTTTAATAAAATACCACACGACTTTATCAGATTGTGTAAAAAACCGTAAAACATTTATAATTTAACTATAAAACTGACACGAATATTGGCAATAAATTGGAATTCGCGTACAAGAACAATGAAGATGTTCGGACTAATTTAAAAGATTTAGGTCACGATATAATCTTTAAATTGCTAATATTGACTCACATTCATATCGATTTAACGTTGAAATCCTAGATTCAACCGGTTATTTTACTTATAGAAATTGAATTTTCATTAAATACGAATGCAGTAGCCGTTAACCTACTTAACATTCGACTAGACAAGAAGATTAAAAAATTCTTATCTGGTCTTTAAAATATGTATGTACACATAAAAAAACAACTTAACCACAGCATCCGGATTCCCTTTACTCACTTTTGAACTCTGGCCAAGTTTCAACACGAAACCACGGGCTCAAATCCAACGCAAATGTGATTATATTAAACCTTGAGTTCAAGCTTTTTCGTGTCCTGAACTATGTGTACCTACTTAGAGAAATGAGTGTTAAGCCTTTGGGCTACAAAGTAATTATTAAGCAATCTGTGCCACAGAGCTTTCTGCAGTTTACGGATGTGTGACGAACAGACGATGCCGCTAAAGCCTAGTATGCAATCACGTATCTTTTCAACGCGTGTAGGATTAAACGAGGAGCCTGTAATGTCCGCTTGCTTGCACATAGCCTGTAATAATATACGTCATAATTGCTTCTTGACGAACCCGAATGCATGAAACCGTTTAATCTTTAACAGAATCCGATAAAGCCATTATTATTTCATTAGCGCAACTTTCAATTACCGCTATTTACTAAATGGATTTAAGTACTGTTATACGTTATCGAGGCAAAAATTAAGTATATAACAGTCGCCTTTATCAGCCAGTCATTACCTCAACCATTTATGAATAAGATAAAATAGTACCTACTGTTCAAAACTTTGCGGTAAGCATCGTTATAATCACGTATCTACTTAATGATTTCGATTGATTCTTCATTGCCTAATTATATCGCAGTCATAATTACTCAAGCGATCATTATTCCTTTTTGCATTTAATCAATTTGCGAGGTTGATCAGCCACAATCAATTCCATCGCTAAACGTTGATAATTAAACTAGTTGATATTGTTAGTTCACTTCCTATTTCGGCAGCGATATAAATATCTTATAGTCGTCTAGGTGCCAGATGACTTACGTAAGCGCCTTTGTTGCATTCGTTCTCGTTCGAGAATCGAGTATCATATCTTTTGTTTTTTTTTACATTAGTATTAGATTTCTTTGCCTCGTGTAATACTTACGATATTTTATGTAATACGTGTATCTATTTATCTCACACGTTTTTACTCTGGCATACAGCAATCAGATATTGAGTTCAAACATTGTAATTTCACGTAAAGATGGACGGGCTGTCAATTATGGTAAACTGCGCGTGTAGAGCTTCTCTGGCAGCTTGTTAGGTTTTAGAGTATTGTATACCGTAGTAATATGATAATTTATAGCAGTACTGCATAACAATCGCTCAATTATGTTCCATTCTTTGAAACATAAAATATTAATGTATATTGTTATACTAATGTTATTAGTCCCACAAGACTTACTTAGACATGGAGAATTGTACAAGAATGCTATATTGACGATTGATTATAAAAACAATGGCCTTCTAATTAGTGCCTACGTCTAACAATACAATTGATTGTTCGATATGTATGGCATCCTACGTATATTCTGGTTATTTTTACGTATGTCCATTAGAAACTGTAAATGAGATTCCACTGAGTACAATACCGAATTAAACTCGTACTATGACACAGAATACATTGTTATACCGTGGGATAACGTCACTTTAATTACCACAATACAGGCATTTTCTGCACAAATTGAAAATGTAGCATGACGTATTGTTTGGATTGTTTCATGCAGTTCTTTGTTCTTCGCTGGAACGTGCATGCAGACCTGTGTCTCTTTTTATTGTACATCGTACCAAACGAGAGCGAGAGAGATGAAACAGTGTGTCAGTGGGCGCAGGTGAACGGCCGGCATACATTCGCTTATCAGCCGCCGACCGGTAGTGACGTCCCTACGCACCTGTCGATTTCTACATCTCGATACTCAGTATTAAAGTTGTCGGATGCCGCATCAGATGACCGGTTATTGGCTAATTTATGCAAATGTAATGACCACAGCGAATCGTCATAACAACTACAAACCTTTAGAAATCAACGCATATTCCTAACATTTTATTCTTGCGGCTTCAATAATTTGTATTGAATTTGTATTAACACGCAGTCGAATTACATGTCTGAATAGATAAACGATAATAGAAAACGTCATCGATATCGATAAAATATTAGAGTGCGATGCCGTAGTAATAGGAGTTTTGTCATCTCGAGACGATTAAATATAATTGAATCTGCCGAGTAGCAAGTTCGAACCAATCTAACCTCTCACGAAGTCGGGCGCGATTCTGTGCCGCAACACCGAAGAGTATCGTTCCACTCGCTTGGGATTTCGCAACGAAATATTACGATTACCTACGATATTGCACAATTCGGACATCGACACATATAGTCTCCAAGAATGCCAAATGTCAGCTTTCTTAAACATGAGAATCTGGATGTCCTTAACACAATCTTCTGTCGATCGATATTAAATATTCCGATGCGTTATTATATCAACATTGTCATGGTTTTTTATGCATTCTGTAATTGACTTGTAATCGAAGCCTTCTAATTGTACTGGGAATCGATAAGTAAACTGGTTCTTTTTCATTTCAGGTACGTACCATCGGACAACTGCGTACGGTTAATTGGAGCCGGGTATGTACACTAACCGTTTTAATAATGACGGTCGTTGCTGGTATGAAAGTCAATGGACTGAACCCTGATTGCAAACCTGTAACGATTCCTTCGAACAGACTCAATGTCGACTAATGTAAACTCTTCTTGTTTGTTTTAGGTTTGACAACCATTTATGTTTTATTAACTGAAGATGGACAGACAACACATGGGGATTTTAATGATCTCATCGTCACTTAAAACAGAATTGTAGATTGCACATATAGAACGTACTTGAGTATTAATATCATTAAAGTCGTCGCTGAATTACAAATAACGCTATTAATCGAAGGTAAATAGGGCTTAGAGGTCACGTCTAGAGGCAAAATATTACTGAAGCTTTAACTAACGGCGCTAGAGTCAACTTCTTATGAATAAATATACAATTCATCTATGACACTGAGAATAATGTCATTCTCAGACTATTTAGCAGCTGACAGACTTTATTTCTATAATCAAGATTAGACAAATGTTGAAATCCTTTTTCACTGTGCTCATTAATTTGATGGAACTCATTAGCAACTGAAGAAAATAATAGCAATTTCTGGTAACAATAACTGCATGTCAGTTCGTCCACTAACTACCTTCGGCAACTAATCCATCAGCGTCGTTGGTGTCACAACCACTGAGCCAAGGACGTCTGTGGACTGCAATTGACATTGTTTATTGTTTACTCCCTTCATTTGTTCGCTCGTTGCCCAAGAATGACATGTTGTATGAGCTCTTGCAAAAACCTAGCGCTTGGGAATATATACGGCCGGATAATTGGCAATTGTCTTCTAAGAACTCTGTGCTTACTCGTTTCTGAAGCAAGGTTTCCACTGACCTTTCCCGTAACTGTGGATAATCTTAGTTTGCAGAAAATTGATGCTACGATGAAGATGTAATTACTAAAGTTTGTATTTGCATTTTATAAATTGTTAGAAAAAAATTTAAGTCGTGAATGCAAATCTTTGTAAATAAAAATCAATTGCCGCATAAAAAAATATCACTTGAGAACGGCTCTACCGATTTGGCTGACTTTTTTTTTTTTTGTTGTGTTCTTATTTGTCAGGACGAGGTTTATACGAAAGATTTATTTTGAAAAATTCACCGAAAAATTGTATGATATTTTTTAGAGACATGAAATTCACCCGGGAGTAGAAGTAGAAAATATAAACTCGTTGAGAACGCTCGGTTAATGGTAGAGTTGAACCTTTTATCGACATATTACTGTCGCGTGTCTATCTTCATTGATAATGTCAGTCACTGCTTACATTAACGTAGTCTATTTCGTTTTAAAGCTATCAGTAGTATTCATTGATTGACGTGTACTTTAATTAATTTATAAAGTCGAGGTGAAGTAATGCACCTACTTATTCAATATTATACGTTTTGATTGATTATTCATGAGTAGTATGCAATAAGTAGCTGTGCCCGCGACTGCGTTCGCGTGCATGTTTCAACAAATTAATTTGATCTGTTTTAATTTTTTCGCGCGGGATCCTAATTCTTTTTCTGAAATAAATGTAGCCTTCGTTAATCCTTATAACATCAGCTATCTGTCAGTGAAAGTCCCGTCGAAATCGGTCCAGCCGTTTTGGATATTAGCCGAAATAAACAGACAGACACGCAAAATTATAAATAAAATGATTTTTTGTTATAGATACCGTATATTACTTTCATATGTATTTAGCAAAAAGATGTTATTTTGAAATTACAAACAGACACTTCAATGTTATTTATTGTACAAATAAATAAATTTGAAGTGTCTGTTCGATATAGATATGCATTTAGTACAAAGCTGTAATTTTGACATTGCAAACAGACACTTCAGTTTTTTTTATTTGTATAGATGTATTCTATAGATTCGCTCTAAAATGATATTTTATATGCGTTTATTTATTCACGGACCTTGTTATATAATTGTTTCCTTATTTGACTGGTATCGGTATCAGTCGTGATCTGAAGTTTTTTCTGCAACTGTTCCAATATTCATTAGATGAATCGTCAAGAACAGAACGTCCTGTTAAGCTTTTAGAAAATGATTCAAATTATATAAATGAGGATAATCTTTGGACAGGATTGAAGGTGAAGGAAAGGAAAATATTTAAATTAAAGTGTCATGGGTAAATAATTTTGGGGATATGGGTTTCTCTTGTTGAAATATAATCTGTTTTCCTAAGCGTGACCTTGGCTGACGGGTTCGTATTGGGATTAAGAGTAAACCAAAATAGCTAGTTTTTGTTTTTAAGAATTTTATTTTTATATAAAGCAAGAATATCATCTCACGTTTGACCACTACCTACCTCAACGTTAAGGCATGATGCGGTCGATAAATGTTTTAAGTTCAGGTAAGAATATCTATAGCCTATATATAGCCTATATATATCTATATATAGAAAAGCATATATTTCAATAGTGACCACAAATTGATTTACCTTCGATCCGGGGTACATGCACTGCCATATACTTATACGATGGAAAATATCCATACTTTATTACTTTAATACTGTAAGCTGTTCAGTCCTTTTTCTACCAGTCCTGCCAATGCAACAACAAAACATCTCCATCTGTGTGGGCTCAGTATCAGATATCGTTAATGCCATTTAATAAATACTAAATTATAACCTGCGACTTGGCTAACCCGCGGCACCAAGTCTGATTACAGTCAAAGCAGTTAAATTAAATTGACAGACATTTTGCCCTTGGAGGTTAATGTTAACATCGCATGTAAGTTGTAGCCTTGTATTATGATGTGCGAACTAAATATTAGTCGTCTAAGTACATTAGGCTATGCTGGGATATCACGCAATGTCCTTGCGAAATGCCTATGGACATTTGTCAAAGATCTTAGCGCTTGGGTTGAGGATAACTGTCATAATCTATTATGAAACTTCGGATTATGAATATATAACTTGCGTCCCGCCCCTGATTCACACGGTTTCTATGACTTGAAAAAATATCAAGATTTTTTTTATTATAATTTTGTTTAATATGAATGTTATTAGAAAATCGAAGCGTCAATGTCACACAGACAGACAAGTGACATTGTCTTATACTATATAATACGTATATATAAAAAATATTATTTCAGCAAACGTGATCATCTCGGACTTTTCAAAAGCCCTAGACGTCTTCTTTTATAGTTTAGCGTAGCTTTTGTATTCGTGAGCATTGAAAAACCTGAAACGGTGGAATTTTCCAGAGAGTGTACCGCAGGTGGGCGGCCTTTATTGTATTCGATACCTAACCTACAACGTAGATAAGTTATATCACCAGCAGCACAATAGGCCAAAGAATATTAGACGTTCATACTTGAGTAGGATTACTTCTCTTTTAAGTTTCTAAATACTTATTAGGTACCACTGGAAATTTATCTTCTGATACCTGTCTTCATTCGATCTAATAACATAAGTATATACAAGTATAATAAAATTCATGGCAACTGCTCTTATTTTTATAAGCTGGCCAAGTAGCTAATGGACATGTGTAATTTGTAATTTAAATACTTGTATCACTTACGCACATTAAAAGCTTAAAGGATTATGTTTTACATGAAGTGTCTTATTTTTACCACAATATTGAAATGAACGTATGGCTTTTTGGTACCATCGTGTCATGTCCTGACACGATGCTACAGAAAAGCCATGTCTTCTTTAAAAGACTTACGTGGTTTTACAAATAGCAATACTCGCAGCTTATTATACTATTCCTTATGATTAAAAAATACATTGTAATCCAAAAGCAATTTGTATGCAAAGAATCCCAGATGTAAGTCGTTCTATTTCTAGTTTTCAATTGAAATCCCCACTAACAAAGTATAAACATTCGATCAAACTGACAGTTTTGACAGTTATCCTATATCTTTTAGCCAACATTTTTATCGCACGGTTGCTAGTTAGCTTTTTATTACGAGCACACCACACGCACGATGTATGGGCTCAATTTCAAATTGAAACTGTGACTGTGCTTAATTACCATTGCAATAATTCAATGGCTGGTCTTAACGCATCGAGATTCAATTACACATAGCATTTAAGGGATTCTCCAGTAATTAAAATGTCAGTTTAAAAATTATATCGCAGTATAATCTTCGTGGTACTGGTTAATATTCCCGAAGTTGTATTCTCGACTCTTATCAGAATAAAATATCGAGTTTAGATATATTAAGGACAAGTTCATAATTATAACTCCACTCAGCAAGGCAGCAAAATATGTTGGAAATGTGTTCTGAATAATTTTATAACTAAATTCTCTCTACATCTTGATAAAAGTTTCTCAAATTGGGACGTTAAAGGTGTAGTAAAACTTATTTCAAATTCAGTCCCAAAACTAGTTCCAATTTTGGGACAAGGACTACGATGTCGAAAATTAAACTCCCGAGTTTTAGTGAGTTTCTAATTTGGTCTTAATTTTCGTTCAGAATTTAATGTTTCAAAGAACAGTAATTAACGTAGATTGCCTCCCTTGGGAGCACTTTAGAATTGAGGTTGAGTTTTGGTAATGGTTTCGATTTCTAGACTGCATTAGTAAACACAACTTGTATGCAAGAACGGCTTTCAAATTGACAAGAAGTGTGTTAAATTTCTTTATACTTCGTCACTCATTCGCATGCTCTCGTGACTGTGTATGACGTAACTATTTTCACTGTCTGAGACACGCCTCGCTTGCATAATAATGAGTTCACGTTTATTTCGCACGATTTTATGGCAAAAAATTCAAATCGCTACCTAAGCCGTAAGAAAACTTACATAATAATGGCGGTTAGTTAAGTTACCAACCTGATAACATTTTCTTACAACAGATTTATTGAGCAATTTAATAAAATGACTTAAGGGCTAGGTACTTCAGATTGCGAAAATTGTCTTAGCATTAATGGTTCTACTTTCAACAATACTGCAGTATTCACATTGTAATTAATATTCAATAAAGACGAGGATTACTGCGAGTGAGGCGGAGTCTGTTTCGAAAACACGATTGCATAAAATTTTCTCGATACAAAGAAATCTCAAAGTTACCTCTAAACCGTACAATAAAAGAAGAATAATCAATGAAAATTTTCAAATTAGATCATGAAACTTTGCAGGCTAATCGATCTATGCATAAAGCAGGTGTCATCTGTTCGTGTTTATTTTTTAATCGTTACATTTAACGTAAAAAGATGAGATTGGAAATATTAAGCTTTATAACACCACTCACACCTTGAACCGCTCTGCCGCCCGGCCCCCGACAGGACTCCGATTCAGTACTTGTCATACCGCTTCGGCTATCGGACGGGGAACCCGTGTCACTTCGCTTGCGCTCAAAAGACCCGATTGACAATGTTTTATATTCTGAAGAAATTATATAATAATGTAAAATTAAATTCAGATGTAAAAATAAGGCACCCGTATTTTTATTTTTTCCAAATTTTGTATTTTCGTTTATAAAAACATCTTTGAAATAGTATAAAATCGTAATCTCACGTCAATGTCAAAACATTGTCAAAAATTTAGGGAGGTAAACTTACCTATTTTATACAGTCCCCAATTTTTTATGGTGGTTTCAATATATTCAGCAAAACTTTTTTATAAATAATTTTATTTGAGATAGGTTTATGGTAATGGAAATATATTTCAATTACCACAAATGTATAGATACAGGTGGATTTTTGAAAGGATGCTACCTTTCAAAAATCCATCTGTAAAATAAGGGTAGGCGCCTGAACCGTTGTAAAATAATAATATATACAGGGTGTAAAAAGGCTGAGGCGGCTCCTGTCCAATCTAAAGGGTTCAAACGCCTCCTGCCGGAGGCCCTATGCGGGGTCGTGCAGTCTATGGCCCTTCACGGGGCACCGGTGTGGGCGCGTTCCTTGAGGCGGCGATCAGCCCGCCGGTTGAACGCTTCCCAAAGGGTCATGGCCGACCGGCTAATCCGAGGATACGTCACGGTCTCTGCTGAGGCGGCGAGCCTCCTTGCTCGATTGCCGCCATGGGACCTGGAGGCAAAAGTCCTCGCCCACACATGGGAGTAGTGAGAGAAGGCAAAACGCCGGGGCGTAACTCTGCTGCCGCGAGAAATCACGGTACAGCGGACAAAGCTCCGGCGGGGCTCATGGCGACATTGAGAGTGCAATTGTCGCAACCCAGCCCCAGCAGTCTCGACATTCATAGCGATCGCTTTAGAACCGAATTCGGTTGCAAAGTCCTGTCACTCCATACATTTCACCTGTCAATTCGGGACTTTGCGACCGGAATTCGGTCGTAAAGCGATCGCTATGAATGTCGAGACTGCTGGGGCAGTGCTGGGTTCCCCTCTTTGAGGAGTGGCTGGAGAAGCGCCACGGCGCCCTCACCTTCCGCCTGACGCAGGTCCTCACCGGACACGTTTGTTTCGGGAGGTTCCTGTTCAGGATAAGTGTCAGATGTACTTGCCGTTGATGTTAATGCCGCGTGCTTTCCAGTTCAGCGTCTTAAATACATCCTCCAATGATAAAAGAGAACAATTTCGTGGAAATTACGTCCCCTTCTCTCAGTACCACAATGCAGCGACTCCAAAACAGACCAGATCTCGATAGATTCAAAAGTACTTGTAGAAGTACATGTCTATTTGACAACCCATTTGAGAGTTGTTACAACTCTATATTAGATTTCATCATCGCGCGTTAGTATTTTACAAGATGGACGATGATTTCCGAAGCGCCTATTTTTTGTTGGACATCAGAAGGACAATTCTCATAATTAAAAACGTTCAAAATCTAGTCGCAATCTCATGTCAGCGACAATCAATGTCAAATACTTGTCAAAAATGTATGGAAATTTGAGGTATTTTTGGCAGTCTGAGACTGAGATCAGAGGGGCAATTCTCGTAATTTTAAGAACGTTTACAGTCTGATCTCAGTCTCAATCTGTCTAAAAATACTTCTAATTTCCCTACATTTTGACAAGTTTTTGACATTTGTTTGTCGCCGAGATGAGACTGCGACTAGATTTTGATCGTTTTAAATTACGAGAATTGGCCTGCTGACTGTGAACGTTCTTAAAATTACGAGAATTGGACCTCTGTACGTAGCTTACCTTGGTATATTAGCTAGATTATTCATTAGTACATTATAAATTGACAATTTTCTAGGTAATTTATAATGTACTAATGAATAATTTAAATTTCAATATATTTCCATTTTATTCTATACAGAAGACATCGATTTCGTATAATAATATAATCATAATTTAATCACTTATTACCAAGCCTACGTCCATCAACAGTTAGTTCACCCCAACTGAATCAGTTTGACAGCGCGAGCGGGATAGAGCGATACATGGCGCGGGGAAGCGGGGGCAAAATATGAATTTCAACTGAAGTATTACAAACCCTCAATAAATTAAACAATGAAGCAATTTAATAAAAGTTGTGGTTTTTTAAGGGAAGTAATGGCATTAGTGCTACAATAAAAAATAATAGACAAAGGAAAAAATGGGTTCCCTTTCAAATGTTCTTTCTGTAGACCTTGTCCTTCTACTAAGGTGCTTTAACTGAAAATTTTATATAAGGTAAACAGGGTTACATTCACCCTTCCTCCCAATACAACTTTAAATACATTATGTAAAAGCTTTTGTCCCCTCGCTGTAGTTTTTCTAGTGTGCGCAAACAAGAAGGAAAACACGCACGTACACCATGCTGGTTTCCTTATGGTGTCCGCACTAATCAAGATTTACGTGTTACCTGACAGATGTTATTGAAACGACCCGGTTATTCCGAGAAACCACGTGGTTTTATGTGATTATAATTTACAAAGTAGTTTATGTAGCGCTCATACACGCCTTCCCGTTATCGATTTCAGGTTAGTAGATAAGTAATAGGTGTAACCCGCTTCTGGGTTACGATGGATTGATTAAATATATGTCCGTGTGGTCTTAACTAAGAAGAGACCACCCGTCACATCCGGAGGTGTCGTTTGCCCATCATGAGACTAGGCATTAGCGTCCACTTGCGTGCTGATAACATCAACGCTATCATCGAATAACGACCCAGTTATCAAACGTTATCTAGGGATAATGTTTATGGCCGCGACTTACGAGTAGGTCGTAGGTTCGAACCCAGGCAGGCACTTTACTTTGTGTAGATTATTTCATCGCCACTGCTCTCAAAACTGAAGGAAAACATCGTGAGGAAACCGGCATGTACTAGAGCCAAACAATTTGAAAACGTGACATCCATCAACCCGCACTCGGCCCGCGTGGTGGATTACAGTCCACTCCCTCTCACAGAGAGGAGGCCTATGCCCCAGCAGTGGGAACATTACAGGCTAATTATGCTTATGCTACCAAACGTTCAAAAATATAACGCGCACTAACACAGACGATGACCACGTTATCGTGGCCTATTGGAAGGGAAATATTCACCACTAAAGCGGACAGTTACGGTCCATTATGATGATAGATGCATTACCATTTCTCTTCCAAACATGATATGAACATAGGTTAGGGAAGCAGAACGGCCTGATCGAATATGTATCGTTTGTTTTATTATTACCTTTTCCATGTTCAACTACTTAACTGTATTATCAACAAATGTTTAAACTGGACTTGGTTTCCGTCATTTTCGCTGCTATGGGGGACCCACAGCACTCTTGCTTAGTGGAAGCCTTCTTCGCACAGTCACGACACGCAGCTGTCGACTATTTCTGTTCTGTGGTCGTGATTATAGATCTATGTTGTTTGTATTTTTCTTTTCATTGGGACGACGTTCCTTAACGCGGCTTGCAGTAGGAGTTGACTGGTAGAAATCGTCATGTGAGGAAAAAGCGGTATGTTCCTCCATGCTACTTTCTCTGTCTCTTTGTCTTTATCTATTATAGACCAGTGTATATGTGCGTGCGAATAGGTACATATCGTGTTAGGTAATTCGTTCATTCGGAAGATAAACGTTTAACAAAAACACGAACAAATTATTTAGAACGTGGAATTGTTTTGATATGCGCTCGATAAAACTAAAACTAGTTGACTACTGTCACTAGTTTAGTTTACCAGAACATTTACCGAAATATTATCTTCACGGATTCATTTTATTTCATGCTTTAGAAATGTCTTTATTTATATCAATGTTTTACCTTGTATGTATTTCGGCCACCCCGTTACTGAGATTCGTGCCGGTTCGAGTCTCGACTGGTTTAGGTTCATTTAACCGATTTCGATGTTATAAATAAAGCGACTTCTCTGCTTAACTAATTATATTATTAGTGTTCCGTCGGATATAAAATATTACCATGCTACCATTAACGATGTTACGTTTGACGAGTCGATGCTCAATTTATTAAGTTAACTTTTTTACATAAATTTGTTGATATCAGATGTTTTCTGGGTCTCTTGGGAAAGGAAACTCATTAGATGGCTTCCTATTACATCAGCAAGTGCTTTCTTAATTGGTATTATTAAACTGTAAAACATAAAAACTTAAGTGTAATTTCATATTTATTTAATACCTACAATAATCGTAAAGATACACGATTATTTTAATACTCAAACCATAAATATTCAATCTAAGCGTCTTCTTTATTTATGTATCTGCGTAGGTAATTGCTTTATGTAACAATACTGGAATACATTATTTACAATGCAAAGTCTTCCTCAATGACGTTTAAAATTCCTATTTTATTTATTTCTATACATAAATGACTATAATTATAAGTCGCTTTTTGTGTCTGCTGCGTTGTAAACTACGCAATAGATTACGATGCGATTTTCGCCAAAATTTAGAGAATTTATTAGAAAGATTATTATGTATTAACTTACATATTATAATAAAGAACTCTCGATGTGTCCAAGTCGTAAAACCGTGCGAAGCAGGGGCGGGTCGCTAGTTCATTATAATTTTAAATTCTATTAAGATAAAACAAACGGGACTGCTGAAGGCATATTTGGTTAACCGATGCGTCGGGATCACTGCTTCCAATGAATAAATAACATTTCTATTAGGTAACGCACGCCGTTTACATTTCTGAACAATCTTATGTTTGTAAAGTGGAAACCCTTTTATTGCTCCCGTAATCAAAATATAGAAATCGTTGTATTATTATTTAGTTGTGGTACCTCATAAAAGTTTGTATAAAGCCGAAATACACATGGCATGTAACTTGCACAAAGTGTGCAAGTAGCTTGCATGACTTGTGCCATAATAAGTTCTGATTGGACTGTCTTTTGAACCAACCATGGGTGATTTTCAAGCAGTACGAACTGATAGCAGCTTCGCCTTCAGTTCTTGTGGGGTAGATTTTGCAGGCTCTTTTAGAATTTCGAGACGTAAAGGCCGAGGTAACCGTATAACTAAAAGTTATTTATGTCTGTTTGTGTGTCTAACCACTAAGGCGGTTCACGTAGAAGTAGTCAGCGATCTCACTTCTGAAGCATTCATCCTATGTATCCGTAGATTTGTGGCTAGGAGAGGTAAACCCTATGCTATCTATTGTGATAATGGTCGTAATTTTATAGTTGCATGCAAGGAGCTGGGTAGAATGCTGCAGAAAAGCCAAGAGTCGGTCTTCAATTACTCTGCGAACGAGGGAATCCGCTTCGTGTTTGGACCTGCATATTCGCCTCATTTCGGGGGAATACGGGAGGCTGGTATAAAATCCTCTAAATACCATCTAAAAAGAGTAGCTGGGGAGGCCTGTTTGACTTTTGAGGAGCTGGCGACACTGTTTCAGTAATCACGGAAAAATCGGTGTACATATAAATGAAAAAAGAAAACTCGCCGAATGCATAATCTCCTTTTTTGGAAGTCGATTATACCATGGTCTTATTTTGTTATGGTCACATTTTTATACAAGGTGTCGTTTTGCATCCTCGTCAAATTCAAGGAGGTAACTATGCTACTGATTCGCGACACGAGACAATATTAAAATAAGTAGGATTTTTTTTTCTTCTAATTTTCGGAAATCGGCATGTGTGGGACACGCATTTTAAAACGCGGCCTGTGCGAGACCGCACTGTAACTGCCCTTTTACACACACATAAAAACTTGGACGCTTATACAATACCATAACGCGTTTCTGTTCTTTGAAAGTGGTGTATTCGGAAATATTGTCAAACTTAAATAACTAAAAAAACATGTATGTATTCATTATTTACCAGGAATCGTAATTTTATTTGATTATTTGTCTTTTATAACAGCCTCCTGAAATTTGACGAGAATGCAAAACAACAGCTTGTATATTAATCAAGTAAACGTTATTGCGTGCCGTTTTCGTAAAAAAATACCTACCTGCTGCTGTGCGTCGAACTTGTTTTCACCGTTCTAACTTAATATCTATCTTAAAACTTAACACCTTACTGCTAAATGACTGTGTAGATATAAAAGTCCAGTGAACGTAAAACAAGTTTGTTTTGACGATACAATAAGTACCTAGACATCTTTTCTAGAAACCTTTTTTCATCATCGCTAGGAGTAAACATAGTAAGTTATCAAAAACAGGTCACGTTTTTGTAAGACCTTATCTCGAAACACGCAGATTTTTCTTATTAAATTGGGCTGATGTAAACTGCTGAATTTAGAACGAGAATTGTTCGTTTTGAATCCGTTGTGAATCGTACTAATATTATAAACGTGAAAGTTTGTATGGATAGATAGATGGATGGATGGATGGATGGATGGATGGATGGATGGATGGATGGATGGATGGATGGATGGATGGATGGATGTTTGTTACTCTTTCACGCAAAAACTACTGAACGGATGTTGGTGAAATTTGGCACAGAGATGGTGTATAACCAGAATAAACATATAGGATACTTTTTATCCCGATATTGCCACGGGACTGAAACTTATGCGGGTGAAACCGCGGGGCGCAGCTAGTGTTCTATATCTTTGTCATCGTCATCACTGCCTAGCCTTTCCCGAACTGTGTTGGGGTCGGCATTCGAGTAAAACAGATGCTGCTAAAAAAGCCGTGTGTTACACGTAGCGACTGATTCTATATCTTTGTCATCAACATACATATTATTGTCATGCATATTGAAGGAAGGAAAGAGTCTATTTCGAATGGTTTTACGTGAAACAGTTCCAAAAAGCTTCGTTTACCTCAGGGACTTGTATCGTGAAAGTGCTGCGTGTCTGTTCGTGTGTAGGCTCGTTTTATTAGTAACGCAACAGAATTCCCGCCGCTCGTTTCAACTCTGTTTCGTAGGAATGACGTGTTTTCCTTGCCGCTATTTCTTTTTAACTTAAACATAAGCTTTTCATAGAACAATTTTTCTTTTCGTAGCGGTTTCCTGACCTATTTTTCAAACTCTGTTTTCCTTGGAAAACTATTCTTTATTGATTTGGATTACAAAGATTGCTTCTGCAGTGGTCATTACAGTTCAATGACCATCATTGTCAATATCTATCATGAGCTTTAACTCACTTATAATGATAAGTGTTTCGTTATTATAAGGATGAAGTGCGTGAATATAAGAAATGTAAGAGTGAATATAAGAATATAATAAAAAACCCAATCGTCATCATTACCATTATTTAGATAAAGACTGTGTGCTATTATATCATCTACAATACCTATTCTACTTATTCATTTGGCTAGAAACAAGTTATCGTGGTATTTTCCTTTTACAGCGAAAAAATCAAATAGCACAAAATGTGTGCCAATCTTGCGGTCAAACATTTAATCAATCATTGTAAACTCTTCATCTTGTTTTTTATCATTGAGTTCAATTGAATTACCTATAGATTTTTCAAGTAATCATTCTGCGATAAAAAGTCGATTTATTTTGATAGCTTCAAAAGGATTTTTTCATGCACGATCATTCAGTTTTTGTGCGCGATCATTATTAAGTTACACATTTTGACTGACAAACTGTGACGGCCATGTTTCTTCATAACTATAATTAATATTTTCATATCTGTCATTTTTTGTTTAGATATATAATACTCTTGAGTTCTTCAGTTAATTTGGTGTATTGTTTGGCAATGAAGCGTCTTAGGTTGACGACATATTTATCTTTGAAATGATTTTTAGTTTTTGAAGTTTAAATATCTTGCTTGCTGGACCGTATTAAACTGATGGTTATTTTAATGAGATCTGAGGAGGACCTTCAGAACATCTATTAATAATAAAATTCAAAACTATAAAAATGCTTATACCTACACTGAATATAATTTTGTAAAGCACCAACTTAATTTTGCGGTTTTACCAACTTTTATTCCATTCAACAATAAAGCTGAAGATACTCTAAAGTAATTTCAGCGGTTGTCAACACATTTGGTATTTCAATATAGTATGGCGTCGCGGGAACGAGGATATCGTTGGAGTGGTAAAGGTCACTTGGTTTGAGGAGAGACCGGTCAGCCTTGGACCGTGTAATTCACTTTCGTACTCGACTGTATGGCCCTTCGTGTGGCCTCATTTCTCAACTCTGTTTGTTTTGTTAGCAGACCTGCGATATACAAGACAGCCCTTTCTTTATGTGTGTAATCATATCTTCTTATGTTACGAAGCGAAAGTTTGTTTATTAAGGGGTTAACACAGACAGACCTTCCCTATTTGACTGGCATTTAACCTCCTTTATCTCTCAGACTAAGTACCGAGTATGAAAATTGATCCGTATAGCATTGAAGTAATCTAATTCTTTTGACATTGCAATAATTGTGCTTGCTTTACCTAAATCGATTATCATCCGCCTTCAGGGCTTAGCAACTAAACCTGTGCCAATTATATTAAAATTACAATCATACACATACAATTTTCACGCCTTTAATTTGGTACCATGAGTAGTTGCTTTGTGGTTGCGTGGCGATTAAACCAATTGCCTGGCTTTATAACGAGGAAGCTCATTACTCAGGAGCAAGGCATTAACAAGCTGTTATTGTTCCTTGGGACTGCAACACTATCTTAGTACGATGTACTTCCTTGCTTTAAATTGCTTAACATGATTTTATATGTAAACTATCTACGATGTTGTTTGAGTAAAAAATCTTGTACAACAAATATCTGGTGTCATTAGTAGTTTATTTGTCAAAAACAAATTGTTTCAAACGGTTCTTGTCTAGAAGTGTTTTGTGAATGGTCATGTACTTTCTAAATGCATTCAACACAATTTACATAGGGTAGTCATAAACAAAATATATTGGCTATCAAATGTGCGACCAATCTAATCGATTCTGCACTTTCTCGTTATCTAAACGAATGGAACACATAAAAACCTATAGAAGGATGGAGTTGTGTTACAAGGAAACATTCTAAACTTCATTTTACAGTCGGCTTATACGATCTTTAAATCTAACCTTTCCTGGTCACCATAATGGTAAGCAATAGGTTTAGTTTTATAACTCTAGTTTCCATTACCTTGGCATGTAGGGTCCTGTGCAATACTAGGAACACTTACAGGTTCATATAATCGAGAATCGATTCGATTCAATATTCTGGTGGAGGTTATCGTTTGTTTCGGAATGCTCGTATGTGAACGAACCGATTATTCCTCAAAGATATTCCTTATTTTATAACTAAATCGTTATACTGAGAACATGATTCTATTTCTATAAATATATACATTTATATATCGGTCGGTATACTTAAATTCACGAATTCCGCTCAGCGGGGCCCACGCTTTGCTGCTTGCAAGACTTTACCGTTATACTGTAACAAAACATTGCAACGTAAACGAGTGCATTATCCTAAATGCCCATAAAAGGCACTCAGTGAATATGTTTAGTTTGTTTTCTAAAGAAGTATTTTATGCACTTCGGCGTGACATGGTGGTCCTTACATACGACGGTAACGCGACAAATACTCTTTAACAAAAATTAAAAGGACATTGACACTGTCATTACTTAACAGTCAATTACTTAATGGGGCCTAGATAAAACAATTCAGAGGCCGAACAGGAAGGTAGAAAACTCGCCTAATCGCACAACAAGGCAAACATGATATGAAAACATAAAACCTGCTTGATGAAAGTACATCTAGAAATAGACACGACCTCCCGTGGCTTCGTGCTAGGAAATCTTATAAAAATACTAACAATACCATTAAATGCTCCAGATACAGAATAAATAAAGATGATCTGTGCCACAACTAGAACGATCTCTATGTCAATTAGGGTAATTACTAACTTGAGCAAAACTATAACATACTTGGTACCGCTATTAAGACGAACTCAGTTAATTAATATGAGAAGTGCTTGGGTAGTAAACTTTAATTGTATTAGGAGAGGCTGATAGAGACGTGCTGACTTCTCAGTACATTTTATAGTGTTCAGAGAATACTCGTTAGTAAAGCTGGCAACACACCGACGAGACACCCAATCCGACACACAGATCTATTGGAAGGCACATCAAATTGGCTAACACGGTGGGATTACGGACGCCAGAATAATCAAATGTGTCTGAGAAGTCTGATGAGATACCGAGTGTGTTTACTGCCTTAGTGGAAGATTACGGCAAGTAGGAAAACAAATCAAAGTTGCCGACATAGCTCTTTAAATTAGCAAGTTGTAGCGGCAATGTTTGTGCTTGTAGTTACGTGGATCGATACTTCCAAAGAAGAATAAAATGTTACAAAGGCTTTCTGGGATTGTACAAGTATTCCCAAGATAATCACGTAACCTTTTCCAAATGTTGGTTTAATTTATAATAAATTTATAGCTATGTGTATTAAGTTTATTATCACCGTATCAACATCCTCATGTCGGACAGTATCAAGCTTTACGAAAGAATCTTACACTATAGTGTCAAAATATCACGGATTTATATACCTATTCTAACTGGTAGCTTTTATAACCACATCATTCGATAAGATAAATACCAATAACTATAAAATGACACGTGAAGACATAAATATGAATTTATTTGATTATATTAGTCTTTAGGCTTGAGCACCTTTATTTATTTCTTAGCCCATCCCATTATGCTATGATTGCGTCATCATAAAAACTTCTTGGACACATGTGGTTAGTATGGTTACGTAGATCTCACGACTGTTTATGTTTACATAATATAAAACTGATTAAAACTAATCCATTTAGCAGTGATGGACATGGAGCGTACCAAAAGCTAAAAGCTCTCCCAAATTTCTATTCACCTTGGCCTGTCTTTTTGTAGGCTAACTAAAATGCGTAACACACTAGATGTAGATTGCAATCTCTTTCATTTCACAGTACAACAACATCCATTGAGTGTAGATGCAGGGCAAGCCTACCATGTGTTCTGTTAATTAGTATCTGTGGTCAGACTGAGTCGTTATTCTTACGTCACACGGTGCGTTTTATCGTAAATCCCGGTCCCAGACCCCCTTCTACATATATGTGCTGACGGGCGGCCACCTTGGGGTTTAAGTCGGTAGGTGTCCGACAAACTCCTTTGCGATTCCCAGACGTTGAGTATACATGAAGATATCCAAACTAAATTGTAATAAGAAGACATGCGCCCATATATAATATCCGTCTTTACAGGCATCCTTACAAATACCGGCACAGTAATATAGGTTGCATAATATGCAGTATTAAGTTATGCAACCAGTAGCGCATTAGTTGGTGGGTATATGCTAATACTTCTGTAGGGCATGGGCCGGGTCGCTCCGGCCAAGGATATCGCACTGGAGAAGGGACGTTAAGTAACATTCCACTGCTTTTCGTGGGCTTTGAATGTGAATACAAATGATCGGCAACAGGAACTTAGTGGCAAAGTAATAAAACTATAATTATACAGCTGTGGACAGATGTTTCGTTATTTTATTGATTTGAGCACGCATGGTTAGCCGGGAATTGCTTGAAAGGTGAGGCGCGTCTGCGGCACCTGTGCGCGTTCCTGTTTTAAATAGATCTGTATCTCAACGCGGCACCTTTGCTCATTCTACTTGCAGCGCTTTATAGCGTCATGAAAGGTTTGCTTGTTCTCCAGTTATTTAAAAGAGTAAAAAACGGATGTTTCTTGTCAAGTACTTGGTTTAGCAATCCTGTTTTTGTTGTCTATAGAGATATACCTAATATTTATTCATATAAACAAAATACTATTGACACTAATAAATGTGCCATAAAAGTATCAATCGTCGCATTATGTTGATCGCTCAATACTTAATACATATGACAGCTTAAGAATAGACTGTACGTAAATTCTAAATCGTGAATGAAAATGTATTTTTTATTCGTTGAACAGTCAAGGTGAAACCGATGTCAGCGCACTTATTATGTAAATCCACGATGACTTATTTCCTTCTTTGGCTGCGTATAAGGTTATCTACTAAATCTCAACAAATTATTTACTGACATTGGCTTGTTCACCATATTCGTAGTAAGGACTGCACTTTAGTTGCCAAAAAAGAACAAAAGATGCATCTGGATATTTTACCTGTTATGATTATCCTTATTAAACTTAAACATCTTTAGCCAAAACGGCTATTTAATTCGTTTATGTGTGGACGTGCAGTTAATATGGCTTTTGACGTAAAACCAGAAGCACCTAAATACCATTACGCATATATACGAGATCCAATCCAGTTTGTCTTCTCAAACGGAATTTCATGAATTCGCACTGGACCTCTCTAAACGACGCAAATTAAATTATTCCGAACTTAATCGAATTATTCTGAACTAAATTGATTTCATTCATCTCGTTTCCTGTAGTTCTTCCGCATGACTATATCAATATTGGAGAATTTTCATGCCAATATAGGCATCTATCTATTTGGTCTTTAATTCTTTATGTCCATTTCTATCCTAAAATGGGCGCCTAGCCACACAGCATGGCAGGTAATGTATCGCGGTGTGGTCACGTTCTAAATAACCCACTTGTATTATATTTCACAGTCTTTGTGTCACGAATCGTGACAAAGCTCCTGTCTCTGTATCATCGTTCACATTGTGCAACCCGATGTGCTGAGCTGAGCCGTGTGCCTGTTCACAGGGGCACGATTACCCAACCAGTTTCAGTTGCGCTCGATTTCTTAAGTCTGTCGATGCGCCATGAGGTTTTTGCCTAGCCATTCGGGTTGCTGGATTTATGAAGCCGCATAGTGAAAGTGTTCGTCGCTTATGAAACACCCGAGCGCGCTGTGCTACGAGAAGTCATCAACTCATGTCACGTTTTATCAAACATTTCATCCTTTGAATCGTACTCGCAGTATTTCATCGTACGCGCCAGTTCATAATCAGCCTATAATGTTCCCACTGCTGGGACACAGGCCTCCTCTCTGTGAGAGGGAGAGGGCCGTAATCCACCACGCGGGCCCAGTGCGGGTTGGTGGATGTCACATGTCTTCGAATTTTTGGTTCTAGGACATGCCGGTTTCCTCACGATGTTTTCCTTCACCATTTTGAGAGCAGAGGTGGTGAAAATATTTACACAAAGTAAAGTGCCTGGCTGGGTTCGAACCCACGACCTACAACTAGTAAGTCGGGGTCTTTACCACTAGGCCACCGCTGCTCTACGCGCCAGTTGGCAGCGGTGAAATTGGTATTCGTTTGGTTGGACTTTCAAAGGGGACATCTGATGAGGCAGGCGCAACGGAGCGCGTATCCTGTGACATGCCCATCCACATAACTTAAATGCATTCACGTTATTTGCACGCTTTAACTGTAGTCTAGAGACAAATACACACCTACTCATTTAGAGGTGCAGTCATTTCCTATAATTTGTATTAACATGTTACCCAGCGTATTTTTCACTCATTGTTTTATATGCAAATGAATTTTCGCCTCACGTCTGGCGGAGCGCTGGCGCTTGCACTGAAAGCAGATTGATTAATTTCCGTTTACTCTCCGGCAACGAACAAATTTACTCTCCTACCTGCCGTCCCGACATTATGATGAAAAATGATGTGTTTTCTGCATCGTCGAATGAATTTTGAATTTGATTAAGAGTATAAAACAAATTAAGTATACTTTAATGTTGTCCGCTACGTGAAGGTTTTTAGAAGGGCATGACCACAGCGGAAGGTCGTTATAAATTGTGTGTGACATCATGTTCATTTTGTCGGTCCTCAGCCCCGACGTTTTGCGTTAGACGTGATAAAATATCTGCCCATTTTCGAGGATGAAGTTCTGCACGAATTGAAATTACTTTGATGTTCCCTAACTGATTATGATTGACTAAATCAACTTTGTATAATCATCTCAGTCAGCCTTACGTAATATCGTTATAATTACAGCTATTATTCACTCGCTTATTTCCTTCCATATTGACGATGAAGAGAAAGAACTATTCAGATGAAAGGTTTTGTAAAAACTTTATATAAGTTAAAAGCTTGCTTAATATGCGAACAATTACAATCAATTCTCAGTGACACGTAGTTGTTCAACTCTTTGTGTAAAAAATGTAAAAACGTCGCTTTGCATCGGGCATGGTGCCAAGAGATTATGCTCATGATGGCAGTTAATTACGACTTCTTATTAGGATTACACGTTTCTTTGACTTCGTCCAAATTGTTGTTTCAAATTAAAATAAACGTGGGTGGTGAGACTTTTAAATAGCCTGTCAAACTAGTTCAGTAACCTATTTAAATGAGGTAGCATCTTCAGAAAAAAGAATGTTTACTGCTTTTGTTTTATGTTCTTGGTTTTTATGTGATTTCCGGTCAGAATTAGAATTACAATATCCGGCCACAAGGAAGACAAAATCCGATTTATGTTACGGAATGGATCAGTACTCAATAGCAGGGATCCTTTTTATTGCTATAATAAAGACAAGCTTAGTTTATTAGGCAACATTTTGCGTAATACTTTGTGACATCTCAGTCTCTGCCTCAGTACAATTTCGGACAGGATGCATAAAAAATCTTTTATGGATTTAAGTCATTCATAAATATTTACAATGTTTTAAAGGATTGTACCAGGTCGTGTACCTTGTGTCGTATTGCTTACTGGTTCATGAATACCGATACAAATATCCGGCCAGACAATACGGGGTGGGACGTTCAAAGTCAGGCAGTCATGCACCGAAAATAATTAGGGCGGTGCAGCGAGGCGCAGGCAGCGCAGGCGTGCCGCGCGCTGACGGCGCACCTCTAACAAATGCGCGAGCGCAGCGACTGTATAACAATATGCAGTTTATAAAGTGAAATGACCGACTGCAATGATTTCATTTAACAACCATAAATTGTGAACCGTTTTAGTTGAAGAGGACACACATTATTCATGATTTTTCAAGTTAGATGAACTGTATATCGAGATAGGTCTTGCGTCGCTTCTACTGTGACCATAACAGAATAAACAAAGCATTGTGTAATAATGCAACTTTATAGCAGTGATAAAGAAATTATATTGAGCTAATGATGGGTTTTCTTCCTTATTTGGTCGTTTTTATTCGATGTTGTCTTGACATTTTGACAGTATCTAAATAAATGGTGGAGACGGTAAACATAAAACTAAATTCAATTCTTCTTTCAAATGTCGATGCTCCGTCATAGATAACTTCTGCCGCCCACATAGAAACCTATGAATCTTTGGTATTTATCTGATATTATGACTCTTGGAGTGCTCACCTCATGGTAAAGTCTGCCTGATCATCCTACGCATCAAAGATGGCATCGAGCGCTTGTTGGCTTTCTAACACCTCATTACTAGTTTGATCTTTGTGCTCGGCTGCTGTTTCTCTCAATTCGCTTTATCTTGTTAATTGGAGAGCAACACTGTCGCTGTCTGCTCCACTTCTGCCCATTGTTCGAGACACGACACTTTCTAAACTAATCTCTACTTCATATCTAGTTTTAATGACGTAGGGCCTGAGCTTTTAAGCCTCTAACGCTTAAGCCGTGTCATACTGCATGAATATCTTAAGTACTTTTTGATTGGCAGATTCGTATTCAGTTTTAAATTTATTTCTTGCTGACTTTAGTTACTGTGCAGTAACTCTAGGTTTCATCGTCCTGTCTTATATTTTATTCACACTTCAAATAAATAACCTAAGATTTTATCTCGGGCATTTGCGTTTTTGCTGGTTTGCCAATATTTATAGTTGATTTACGCAAATTTCATACAGTAAACAAATAAATGCATTTTGCTGTATCATATGCGCGCTCAGCATTATTGCGGACTTTCGACTCAACATTGGACTCTTCATTATTGACCTTAATTTGAGCACTGATTAAAATACCGTGTTTTATGATGCGTTTGTTATCTAGCCGTGTCTGGGGGAGTGGGTGTGCACGAAATAACTCTAGCATAATTACGATCTCGACTTAGCTCTAATTCGTGAGTCACGGCCGAGTGAAATGGCACGCGGTCCATGATCGCGCCGCCCGTTCATTCAATTACGCTGCGTGATGTGAATTGAAAATTATTGTACTCGGCTTGCGATTTGTCGTCGGTTCATAACAACATTCTCGAGCTTTCACCTTCTATTAAAATATTGACAATCGCAACAATGATTAGAACACGATCGGCATCGCGTTACAACTGAGATGGACTCGTATTGAAGCCATTGCTGTATCGGCTTGATCTCTCGACTTTGACTAGAGCTAGGTTGTAGTTATAGCTATTGCACTTATCATGTGTTGTACCGATAAACACAGAATCATTATATTGTCACAGACTGCCGACGGGTGTGGGTTGACTGGTAACGGTGCGCCGTCGAAACTGGGACACATCGACGTACGTAATCCTATTATGAGCTCGTTAACGTAATCCTGCTTGGACCTCAATTCTGCTTCAGTCTCGGCTAAACTGAGTTTTCTAACAATCTTTTCGTATGAATAATTTGTTGGTAAACTTAGAAACGTGCACAAAGATTAGATTCGCACTCGCCCCCTGATGACAAGTTCCGCTGATTCATCAAGAATAACTTATTGATTTGCTCAGAATAAAGCTGTGTAATAAATGCGTCGTCAAGGCGCCCAACACCATAGCTTATGACCAATAAGACAATCGTTATTACCTACTGTCTAACATGTAAACAGTTCGCGCATTGTTTTGCTGACTCATAAATAATGATAGATGACCGAATCGGGTCCGCCCTTGATACTGTCATAAAATAATGACAACAAATTATACCATTATTATAACTTGACGTCTGGGATATCAGAACACGGCGTAATGGTGCGATTAATTCTTCAGGGAGTGGTTATACTCATAAAACACTTTCATTTATCATCACGCACCTCACCATTTGCACCGTAGGTAGCTCCATGTGTGACATGTATTTGATGTTTTCCTCATAACCTAGACCTTTGGGGCAAGCCGGTTTTAACAATAGGTACATTATTCAAATGGATTTAAGATTGCATCTCTGTTGAGATAAAAACCCATACACAAATTGTTTCCGAGTAGAATACATGTCCCCGAAGGCCCAATTCCTTGAGCCCATTGTCGCCGGCGCGATGCTATCATGCGTGGGCGATGTCACGATAAGTTACATTTGTTACATCTCAAGTCTGTTTTCATTACTCGTTTACATCGTGACCTTTATGAGTTGGGGTTATTTGTGCGTGTAATGAAGAACGTGCACGTCGCCAGTTCATATTCGAGACTGGGCGTGTCCTGCTAGTAACTGGATTGTTGTAGATTTTTGACGAGATACGACTCCCTGCGGAAATATTATGCGGCTGACCTGACCGCTCTGACATTTAAAGAAAGGAATTTTTCTGTGTCGAGGTAATTCTCTTTATTAGCTCGTAATTGGTCTTGTTTCGCTAAAGTAATAGCCTATTACGGTCCCATACAGTCTGTAGTTGTAAGAATAATGATAGTAAATTGGCTTGTCTAATAAAAAGTGGAGCTTATTAGTGGACACTGTTATTGTTATTATGTCGTTAGATATAATGGGCTAAGGAATTTGAAGTCTTTGTTGATGATCATAAAAAGAGGGGATTAAAACTAGTGTCAACATCACTGACATGTAATTGATGTCCACGTCTCTGGCCACCTGTTTACCGTCAAGTCTTGAACCAAAATAAATGTAACCGTTTCGTGTCTGTAGAAGCGCACGACAACTCTCCATAATTATTTTGCGTTGCGGCTGAGACGAAGCGCGTCGTCCTCATCTCATCGAATATACAAGCTGTTGTTATGCATCCTCGTCAAATTTCAGGAGGCTGTTACGAAAGACATAAATAATCAAATAAAATTACGATCCCTGGTAAATAATGAATACACACTTGTTTTTTTAGTTATTTAAGTTTGACAGTATTTCAGAATACAGCGCTTTAAAAGAACAGAATCGCGTTATGGTATATATTTATGTGTGTAAAAGGGCAGTTACAGTGCGGTCTCACACAGGCCGCGTTTTAAAATGTGTGTCCCACACATGCCGATTTCCGAAAATTAGAAAAAAAATACCTACTTATTTTATTATTGACTAGCTTCTGCCCGCGGCTTCGCCCGCGTGGATGTCGGAAAGGATAAAAAGTATGTCCTTCCCCAGAATGCCATCTACCTCTTAGGCATCTGCTGGCAGGCAATTTTATCGAAATCCGTTTAGTGGTTTAGGCGTGAAAATGTAACATACAGACAGAATTTATAATTTTATATACACACATCAACACCGTCTAGGGATATTTTGTATAAAGTTCTTTAACTCCAAAAATACTGGCCAGTTTTAAATTCTTTTGAAGAAAGCTTATTTTGTAAACCTTTTTGAACGATTCTAAATTTGAATTTGAAAAAATAAATTAAAAACAAAAGATTTACGCGGCATAATGGTAGCGAAGTCCGAAGGCTTCATTTACCTACAGTAGTTTTTGGCTATTTTTTTGTGTCAAATTTAAGTTTTATAACAAGTTATCGGTTAATTTCGAATTAATGTTATTGTGTGCATCATGCAGCGGCGCCATTTAACGAGAGAGGAAATGTTAAGGGCAGTAGGCATGCTCCAAGCTGAGGCTACTCAACGGAGTATTGCTAAGGAAATTGGAACAAGACAAATTGTGATATCAAGGTTATGGTCACGTTATCGTGCTACTGGTGATGTGGCTGAAAGACACCCAGGCAGGAAGCACATAACCACTCATCGACAAGACCGATTTTTGCAAGTTGCCGCGAGAAGACAACCAAATGTTACGGCCATGCAGTTGGTTCAGAGGCTCCAGTCAGAGCACCAGTTGCTTGTGAGTGATCAAACTGTAAGGAGAAGACTGCATGAAGCTAACCTTCATGAGCCCAGACCGCGTCGTACTCCAGCACTACGCCGAGGAAATCGTGGACGACGACTAGAGTAGGCTCATGAACATTTGCTCTGGGAAGATAACCAGTGGTCTGTAGTGCTGTTTACCGATGAGTCCCGGTTCGGTTTCCATCCCGATACACGTAGAGTACGTGTTTGGCGAGTTCCTGGTCGTAAGAGCCGTCTGCAACATCCTCAGGAAGTCAATTCATACCACGGCGGGACAATTATGGTTTGGGCGGGAATTCGTGTTGGTGGAAGAACAGACCTCGTTTGGATCAGAAACACCATGACGACTGAAAAATACCGCAACGAGGTGCTAGTACCAATAATCTACCCCCATCGACTACAAATGGGCCAAGAATTCACGCTCATGCACGATAACGCCCGTTCGCACACAGCGAGAGTGGTGACGAGCTGGTTGCAGGAGCACGACGTATTGGTCTTAGGCTGGCCCGCTCAATCGCCTGACCTAAAACCCCATAGAACACGCGTGGGACATGCTCCAAAGAAGGGCTTTGAGGAATTTCCTTGCAAACATTGCGACGGAAGAGCAACTTTTTTTGCATCTTAACCGGACCTGGGACAATAAACCGCAGCAAGACTTGGATAACTTAATCCAAAGCATGAAAAACCGTTGCAGGACCGTTATTAACGTCATGGGGTGTTTTACTGACTACTGATTTTTCACATAACTGTTAAAAACAGATTAATTTTTCCTTATTTTTCACTTTTTCTTGAGAAACACATTCATTGTTAGTTTTACCATTATTTCACGATTTTTCTTTATTTGAATAAAAATTTGATTACGCAAAAAAAATAGTTTTCTTTTATTCTGGAGTATAGTCTGATAAATGGGCCTTATAAAAATATATGCATGCTGTATGTTATTTTTAATAAATTTTGAGTAAATTGAGTAAATCCAAAATATCCCTAGACAGTGTTGATGTGTGTAGTATAGCATTTGCCCGCGACTTCGTCCGCGTGTACTTTACTCTAAAAATTTCGAAGATGTATGATTACGATCTTTATCATTTATTTATTGAATTCGGGTTAATTTTAAAGTTTACAGAACAAATGAATAAGATTTTTTAAATAAACCTTGTCGTCCCCTTTTACCACGAAGGCTTTGTTTTTAAAAAAGCGTTTGGTACGTTCCCATTGTATGTTAGATTATTTATACCCATTTTCGAGTTAATGGAAGCAAGTAGTAAAATCCACCCCTTAAACTTTATTATCCTTTTCCGCCCCGATAAGAGACGATTATTGAAAATCCCTTAAAGCACATACTTTTTGTTTTAAGTATTAGTACCGAGTTTCGAGTTAATCCGTCCGAGCGGCTTAATATTTTTTCTTAACTTTTTCATCCCCTGTAGCCTCTTGAGAATTTTTCTTAAACTAAAAGTGACCATCTGTAATAATTAATGAGGCAAATATTGCCAAGTATCAAGTTTATTTTAAGCAAAGGATTTTTTTTTTTCATATTAACTGTATCCCGTCTTTTCACCCCCACTGGGGTAGAAAACAAAAAAAAAATGGGATGTTTCCATAATTTGACCCTAAGATGATGTACACCAAGTTTTGAGTTAATCAAGCCACGTAGTAAAATACTCCCCTTAAAAAATTAATTACCCCTTTTTGCCGCGTCAGCGGTCGATTTCCGAAAGACCTAAAAACTTATCATCGTTTCTTTCCTGTCAAAAGTATTAATATTGAGTTTCGAGTTACGCGGACCGCGCGTTCAAATTCTTCCACACAAACTTTAACATCTATAACCCTCTGAGGGGGTAGTTTTGAAAAACTTATAATGATAAGCTTCATTACTTACTTAGGCGAGTAACCTGTCAATTTTCAAGTTTATTAACCTAATGAATAAGATTTTTCATATAAACTGTATCCCCACTTTTCACCCCCACAGGGGTGGAATTTTGAAAAATTGTTTTAGGATGTGTTCATAACTTGACTCAAATATTATTTATACCAATTTTTGAGTTAATCAAACCGCGCTGTAAAATCCTCCCCTGTAAAATTGACTACTCCTTTTCAGCCCGTCAGGGGTAGATTTTCGAAAAACCCTGATACACATTATTCTTTAATTTCAAGCCTAGGTATAAATACTTAGTTTCGAGTAAATCGGACTGCGCGTAAAAATTCTTCCATACAAACTTTAAAACCCCCCAATCCCCTTTTAGGGGGTAGTTTATAAAAACAAAAATGGCAAACTTCATAATTTACTTAGATAAGCATTCGTGCAAAGTTTCAAGTTTATTAACTCAAGGAATAAGATTTTCCATACAAACAAAATCCCCCCATTTCACCCTGTTAGGGGTGGAATTTCGAAAATCCCTTTCTTAGTGGATACCTACTCTTCACGAAGAACACACACTACAAATTTCATGTTTCTAGGACCAGCGGTTTAGGCTGTGCGTTGATATATCAGTCAGTCAGTCAGAACTTTGAATTTTATATATATAGATAGATAGATTGGCGCGAGAATCAGTAGCATAGTTACCTCCTTGAATTTGACGAGGATGCAACACGACACCTTGTATTACTGTTTACCTACCATATGTAGGTATATATAAAGACTAATTTATTCAATACAATTTATTATATAACCTGTGGGCTTATGACCACTGTTGTAATATAACGGACACCTGTGGCGTTCGAAGGGCTGTGTGTATGATGTACAAAATTTGATTATATGTATATAACTATTACAAATATGGTGTAATTTGATAGAGGTCAAGCCTTTAAACGATTTGTTCCGGTTTGTTTGAAGCGGCCGATCAATCGGGGTACCTATATCCGTTTTAATATTTTTTATGCCGTTCCAATTCCTCGGAGCACGATCGATGTACCTATAGGTACGAACGAAGATGATTGTTTGTGAGACACCATATATTTTAGATTAACAAAAAATATTTAAACATTTAAACATCCATCAATGCGGATCATCTACATATTATTCATCAATTCTTTCTCTTCTATTTGTTCAAATTAACAAATGAAGTTGACGCCAAATTTATGTACCTACGTTTACTAAACGTATAAACATCCAATGAATACCGGTTTCCTTTATCAATAAAATCCCAAAAACTCCATGCCATCAATAACCTTTAAATACGTGACGTCACATTCTGTATCTCAAGAACAACTCAGTTTCTGGAACATTGCCTTTACCTTCCGATGCCTTTTCATTGGGTTCAATATAAGAGAAAATGTCGGGGGTACTCCAAAAGATATAAAATACACCTACACTCTTCTGGAAGGAGTATCAGAAATTCGGAATATTTCAAAATCAGATTAGGAACTTTTTGTGTCTGGGTGGCGTCCGTTTAATATCTTGAATATTTTAAAATTGTGTTTGCTAAAAGGTTGAGCATCCTTCCGTTCGTGTCCTCGGGCTATGTTCCTTCGATTAACCCTTTTCATTAGATTATATTGGATTGGACTCCAAACATACATAGTTTCAATATTAAATCTCTAAGAGCTGCAAGAAGTGTTACTCCTCAATCAAAACTGATGCCTAAGCGTAGCTCCTTCTTATCGGTTTTAACGATAAGACCGTCCACTGTCACCCCTTGTAAGAATTCTTTATTTATAATTTTATGTCTGTATTATTTATGGTGTACACAATCAAGAGAATTCTATTCTATTCTTAGTTTTATTGTTTATCTCAATTGTTATTTTTATAATGACCTGTGCTTATTACCTTTTGATTACATTTCTTGTACCCGAGTACTATGAAATCACAGTTAAAAAAGCACGTAGTAAACGAACTAACTCAGACATTTAAAAATGTCAAACGTACACTTAATAAATATTTAAACATAACTTGGCCCATCCTGGAACACTAGATCGGTGGGAAACCGCGTTTCAAAGTCCTATTGAAATTGTTTAATGACCCGCGTAACTTGAATGCGGGGACTACTAAGTAATGAAGGGGAGGTAGAATGGTCCCAAGCTCCCAACTGACTCACTTGTGGACTTCGATTGGATGTTCCACTTTCAGAACGGTTGGTAACAAAAGCATCGTAGGCAATAAGTGATCATTCACTTTGCTCGGTAGTTATACAGGCTTTAGGCCCTTCGTGTACACACGTTTTCTTGCCTTGAAAAACTACGGTTTATTCGTCGTGTGTAGGCATGGTCGCCAGTGTTGTATGGGTCACTATGGAAGCTTGTTGACAGACACTTGTTAAAGAGACCGTGCCGTGTACAAAGGGCCCTAGGACTCGGGACCTCACCTAAATAAGACTAATCACTTATTTGATTCTTCTTGCCAAACCAGTTCTCATTTTTTTGAGTTCAGCTTGTTTGTTCTGCTATGCTCCTCTTTCAGCCGTCACATTATCATTGCCTCCCTTTTCATTCATATCATCCCTTGTGCAAACCATCTAGAATAAGACTAACTAGAAACACTGATTTTGAAATCTAGGTGGGAATATATGCAGCCACATAAATATTTAATTATAAGGTGCACTGTGTACGGTCATTAACATTAAGGCGCCCTACTCACCTTTTTAATGAACGTTAACTAATTGTGGTATTAAACTTAACGTCAAACAAAGAAAGATCAAGAATAATTTGTACGGATCCTGGTGCGGTGAAAGAAACATCATCTAATATTTATTAGCAATCGTAAACGCCAAGTGACTATGAATTAATTATAGCTTTACGGCTTTTGCAATTAACAGGAAAATTACGACTATGCCGGAACAAATGATTAAATAATTGGTTGACTTCTATTTTATTATTCATTTAATTTGCAGTGAGTGACACACGCATCGATGCATTAAAGTAAATCAAAACGATCTTAATGTCAGTGCGGTAAGCCCTCGTGCCCATGGGCGATTTTCTTATCCTGCACTGGATTTTCAACGTACTGCTTAGCGCCGAGAGTTGAAAATCCAACAGCAGTGAATTTTTTGACACTCTGTGATGTAGTCTGTTGGATTCTCAATGCTCGGCCAGACACCGAGAGTTGAAAAAAAAAGTCGCCCGTGCGTACCTGGACTAACTTAGCTAACAACAAAGGTCTATTGTTATTATCGACGGCACCCTTTAGGTAAGTAACCCTAAACGAGGCTGTTCACATTGAGAACCGAATTCGAAACTTTAATTTCATTTATCAAGAACTTATGCTAATTAAAAATCGATTAACCCCATCTTTATCGTCCAGTAAGGCCATCGTGCTATAAAATTCATTCGTACTAGACACGTCACGAACGAAAAGAGTACACTGCCCTCAAATAAAATTATTTAAAAAACCCTTTTCCATACCAAATATTTAATCAGCGAATCACTAATCAGATAGAAGAATAAATCTATAGTATAATTATAGTTTTTAGGGCGGATTTTTCAATCAACAGATAACTTGTAAGTATATGAGAAATAAAAATTTGGTTTGACAGTGTTTGTATAGGAAATATTATGTCAAACCGCCATTTTTATTCTTCAGATAAAAGTTATCTGACTATTGAAAAATCAGCTCTTGTCATTTTTCATGTTCATGAAGACGAAGACATATTTTCAAAACAATGCATACTTGGAAGCGGAGCAGCTTCGTTCTATTTAAAGCTTCAAGCAAAAGCTGTCAAGCCTTCCCGTTTACTTTTATGATCAATCATCACAAGACATATCGTGATCGAATTGAATCTCCTTTAATTTGTATTTTTGTGTGTGGAATATCGATTCTACATACATACCTATTAAAGTTAGTTCATAAAGCTACGAAATCTGTCACCCACAGATAAAAAATATGAGAAATATAATAAGTATGAACGCTATAGTGAGTTTCCGAAGGCATAGATAATAATCAACTACTAAAATATAAATCACTTGCGAACCCCAGGGAACCCACTTCACATGAATGTTCTATGCGTTCACTTTATGTAACTAAGGAACTATTAACTAATCTGTGATAGACTGTTAGTACTGTGGGGTTTGAATTAATCGGATTAAATGTATTTACTCGAAGCCTTTACAAACAAACTCGTCCCTATTAAACTAAGTATGATGAAGGAAGCTATTAACTTGTCACTAACACTACAGCCTGACACAAGACTGTACCTACTCAGAAGTCGCCAGATCAAATTACGATGAACCTATTCTATACAAGATACCATTGTGTTATATTCTAATAGTTCCATTGAAACTGACTGACCGCATATTTAACATTGTCAATTAACATTATTATTGATGATCACAAGATAATCTGTCATTGATATATTACTCATAAGAGATCCGTTACAATGAATATTGAATTACTCGAATAGGATGTAAATTATGCTCATTGTTAAGTAATATTAATGACTACTCATATATTTACAGCAAATTAAAAGCCAAGCCTCGAAAAGTAACTTCGTAATTCAGTAAAAAACAACATCTACAAAGGAAGACAAAAGCTCTGTCTATTAGTAAATCTAAATAGATTCCCCTCTTTAATACGTGATATCCTTGGCCGCAATGTGCCCGTCCCTTGCCCTACAAATTTACCACAGCCTAAAGGCATTCTGTGTTGCATGTTAACGTTGACAACAGAATGTACACGCATGTTATGTAGATTATAAACCTTAGCAACGAAGGGGAAAAAAACACATTCTCGTATTAAAAAATAATACTTTATTCACAGCTGTATGAAACATTAATCGACTAAGCATTTTACACTATTTCTAGAACTATTCACTGTCATCAGAATCATGTTGTACTTTAATCACTGTGCCGGTTTGTGCGTCATAAATTGCTCTGTTTAGAGGGTCATCATCGTCTATTATAGTAAACTTTTCAAAACAATGAGGTTCGTAGTAATTCTGATCAGCCTTGAATATTACCTCACAAATAGCTTGTTGCACGGCATTTTTGGTCGCGTCTGAGTATTTCTTCATTTTATTTCCTATGAAAGATGTAAATGATTTGATCTCCTCGTCTCTTTCTGCTGCCGTTTGGCTGGGACCCGGTGTCGGATGTGATTTAGGGGTCATAGACGTATCGTCATCATCTTCTTGAGCTGCTTCTACTACCTTTTGGATTACTTCTCTCTTGACCGAAAATGACTCTCGACGATACCTTTTCATTGGTACAGGTGTGCCGATATGGTTTCTCAATAGTGTGTTTTGTAAATAATCAAAAGAATCATCATCTTCGTCGTCTTCTGTGCCCTGGAATAACAAAATAAAATCTAAATTCAAGTCGTCGTAATGCATGTTGACTGCCAAACGATTGTAGAGTGCAGTTTGTTTGAAACATAAAATAACTGAGCAAATCTAAAAGTACGGTACCTAGGTAATAACCGAAATTCATGGTAGATAAACGGATGACGATACGACAGACGGTTGTTATCTGCATTCAAACTGATAACTTAAAAAAAATAAGAAAAATATTCTTACATTTAATCGTCGTTTTCTTTCATTTTCTTTATCCATCAAGAAGGCCATATCTTTAAATGCGAACCACGTGCTCTTATAGGCTTGAGATGGATCTGTAAATAAAAATATATTCGTAAGTAAACATACTACATTATTAATTCTACATTAGAAAAACATGCAATAAATAATTATGTCACCTGATGTTTCCTTGATGCTGTGCATAATTTTGGCTTTTTCTCTTCTAAAAGATGACATTAATATTATCATCTTGTGTTTACATTTGTCCGGCGAAATATTAACCTTGTCGCCTATCTCGTGCCATGCTTTAGGTTTCATAGTCTTTTTAAAAAAGTACGGATCCTTTGGGTCCCACAGAATAGGTCTTGCTCTAAATTCTCGTATCAGCTGTATACATTTTTCTTCAGTCCAATCGTCCGTTACTGCCGTCGCCATATTTTTAAACTTGCAACAAGACACGCGTCGATTCAGGTTCGTGCGAACGCTACACTGGGTACAAAATGGCGGCCTCCGGCTGAATAGCGCGGTCGTGCGATGTGACGTCGCTTAGACGCGTTGCAGTAACCAACAGATATCCGGTCGAACAGCCATCTCTTTCGCACGATACGTGTCAGTGGTAAAGTGTGAGCGTGCCAGATATGTTTATCACTGTTGCACGTGTTGATCACGTGTTTACTAGTGGCGGTCAACGTACCGATACTGTAGCGGATCTGTATTAGTGTGCGTAAGGGTGAACATGTGTTGGATAAAACGAGATTCGTTCGTATTGTTGTTCGCTGAACAGCTCTGTATTTGTGTGACGCGCATCATTGCCAATGGCGCTTGTTGTAATGTTACGATTTATTTCTCAAGTTTATTATTTAAATACACATTTACATGTGAATGTTTTGGTGTTTATACCAGGGGGCGCCGGCTCCTTGGTTACTTTACAAACAAAAAACCTTTTGATGGAGACTATAAATAAAATTACGGGCCAAGCAACTAACATGTAACATGCCGTATCTGTAGGTACTACTCTGTTTGAACAGGATTTATCCAACGCGTATCAGCTCAGACTCCGCAACTTCCTGTTTACGCTACAACCAGATTTAGTTAATCCCAACCGCTTACAATACAAATGATAAATTCCTAGACCCGTAAGGAAGTCATTGTTGGAATAAGAGCATTGCATGTTGTTTGTACTCGGTTATAATTCAACAACTTGCTCATTGCGTAGGTGGATAAGGTAGTCGAGAGAGGTCAGTGCTTTACAGCTAACAGCTCGTAAAAATGTCACTTTCAATGCTTAGTCTAGGTCAGATTGTGGAGCAAATTCAAGTAAAGCCTTCAAAACGTCATTCACATGCATTTTCAAAGTCACTTCCCCTGTTTGTTATTAGGATGTATTTCTGGATGCCGATGCGTGAATGCTACGTCCAGATGATCGATTGTTGGATAGCAGTTTAGATAAAGCCACGAGAATACAAGTTGTCCTATGCAGCAGCGGCAGTGCCGGTTGTCTGTCATTTGTACCGCGATACATGCGATTCATGTTATCGGTAAAGTTCAGCTCGCTGTGTGAATGCTAAGAGGGTAGATTAGTCATGCGATGCACTCCTATGTTGTCGTTCACACGCGTCGAACACAGATGTACGAAAGATAGTAGCTAACAATAAACGTACCAGCTTTATATAAGTTTTCCTTGGAAGGATATATCTGTCGTTGACGTTGTTGTCTATCTAGCATTTGTTGTCTCCACAACCTCTTATATTATGTAAACTCATGAGAACGCTTGCTTCATTGTGTTCTATGCATCCTAGCAACGCTACAAGACAGTTGTGAGTTATGTCTGTCATTCATACTAAATTGAAACGTAAAATGAGTAATGACCATACATTTTAACTTGAAGCATTTCAAATATTATTTGGAGATGAAGCATGTTTTCGATTTACGGCTTTGGATATTCTAAAATAATACATCACGTTTTTTTTAATTTTAATTAATTTTTCTTTGCCTAAGATGCCTTCTTTACGTAAGCAATCAAATCGATTCCTTACGTAACACAATTATTCTTAATAATGTCTGGGTCTAGTGTTACTATCAATATTTTTTATATCTTATTATGGTTGCATAATCGTCTGTCGAAATTGGTGAGTCATCAATTCATCATAAGGCTCATTGCTCCTTTTATAAAAAATTTTTTTGCTAACATTCAATTTCGGATCTGACTGGGTCAATTTATGACCAAAAGCCGAATGTGGATGAAAACTTCCATTTAAAAAAGACCAGTTCTAGAATTTCTAATTACAAAACGCACTAAGTATATGTGTAAAGCTTGGAACTTCTCCACCACTTTATGAACAATACTAGTGTAGATTTTCTCACTTCTATATTCTAAGTAAGATATATGCCGAAAAGAAAGTGAGGGGATCTATCCAAGGACCAGAAGACAGAATCCGATGATAAAAAAAAAAACATTTATATTAATGGCCAACTATTGATCGATCTACTAATGAAATAACGGCCAAAAAGCGACATTTCTTAATCTTTTTACCTCCGCCGTGGCTGACAATTAATTACAAAAAAAATCTCAAGTGTCCACTCCGAGATAAGTGAAACATTATAATACCGTTAATACAATTCCATTTAACGCTATGCGTGCATACAACATTTTCTTGGTCCAAGATAATGTCGCCCATTTCAATTAGCACGATTAACCTGTCACAGTAATGTTTTACTTCTATCAATTACTCATGCAAATGGTTCCGTTCCATGAATATTCATTCAGCTGGCTCACGAAGTTATGCTTTTTAAATTACCACCGTTACTCACTTAATTTTCTATAATTCTACCATAAAATAAAGGCTGTCCATTAACATGAACTCCACAAAAAAAAAAACGACGATTATTTACAGTCTCTCCTTCGTAGCTATTGAGTTTTACCTACATTGAAATTGATGAAAAGGTTCTCATTGGGTTCATTTGGACATCTATGTCCCATAAAGCATGTAGATAGAAACAATAAACACGTATTACGAATTCACGACCATGTAGGTCTGTTCTAAAAAAATAATAAACGCATGTACTTGTACCTATCAGTATGAGTAAAGCGTATCACACACAAATTGACTTGCGAAGGCCGCTATTCCAACGCTCGAGAAGCAATAAAGCAATGTTTCAACCATTGTCCCATTCAAATCCGGGTTTATTGAAATATTCGCGTGTGTGTGAAGTGATGAAAGTTAATGGTCACCATTATTCTTGTCGGTGGACGCTGTGACGTTGATTTAAGCCGAACTCTTCCGAAAGCGGACGTTGGCGCTGTTGAGTGTTGACCAAGTTATTGTTATGTCCGAACAGCTACTATGAATTATTGTTTTGTTTGCTCTGCCTCTTGGATATGCTGGCTGGGAATGTAAAATTTTACTTATTAAATTAGAAAAGCTGGCAATTTGTGTGATGTTACAAAGTAGTTTTGACTTTCAGCACTTTTTTTCACGAATGGGATCCGTTTCTACTTAACTGTATCTTCGATGGTTTACTTATTTATGGCCTATGTCATTGATTTTAGTTTAGGTTTTTTCTTTAAGATTTATTGCTCTTTTTTTTAACAAATTCTTTAGATAATAAAGTGTTCGTGGGTATATGGCCTGGCACTGGCCTGCAGAACAAAGTACTACACTTTTAATTATTTTTTTTTTCTAAAATATAGAAGTTAGAGATTTAAAATAAAAAACGTCTCATAGCAAATTTTATCAGCTTTCTTTGAAACTAGTAGACAATATATTAGTAACATTTTTAACTTAAAAAAAAAAACAATAAAAATAGCCATTTTTACCTTAGTATCAAAAAACTCAATAAACATTTATAAGTATGTTTTACATGTTATTTAATTTTTAATAACTGGTATAGCCTCCTCGGGCTCTGACTACAGCTTCGAGCCGGTTTGGCATACTGAACACGAGGTTTCGGAGCCGATGTTGCGGAATGTTCTCCCATTCTTCAATCAGGGCCTGTTTTAGTGCACTGAGGGTGGTAGGTGGTAGTCTGCGACTTCTGGCTAGCCTACCTAGCTCATCCCAAGCGTGCTCAGTCAGGTTGAGATCAGAACTTCTTGATGGCCCAGCCATCACGCTGATACCAACCTCCTGAATATACTCTTGCACGACCTGAGCCGTGTGTGGCCGGGCATTATCATGCATCAGCATCGATCCATCACCCATATTTGCTAAAGACGACCCTGCATACTCGTTGAGAAACTCTTGGGCATATCTTTCCCCAGTCAGAGTGCCATTTTCTAAGGCCACTAACTCTGTGCGACCTTCTAAGTCTTGTCTTGTCAGTCTTGAAGTTATCATTCACCAGGCCGCCTGTAGACACTTCGCCTTCCATCAGATGTGTAAAGTGAGAATCGAGACTCATCTGTGAACAAAATTCTTGACCACTCTTCTTCATATATGTGTTCACGGGCGTAACGCAGTCTCGCTACTCGATGCTCTCTCTCGAGTTTGGGGCCACTCGCTGGTCTTCGGGGTTTCAGATTTGCTTCAGCAAGTCATCTTCTCAGTGTACTGTCACTAATGTAGTCCATTCGGGTTTGAAGAAGCTGTTGCTGGACTTCAACTGCATTAAGGTGGCGATTTCTCAACACAGTGGAAACAATATAACGGTCTTCTCGGGCACTAGTACACCTGGGTCTGCCGTTACAAGGTCTCCTCAGATGGTTTCCAGTCTCTTCCTACCTGCGCTTCACCTTCTGGACCGTTCGTAACGTCACACCCACCATTCTTGCAGTACGACGCATACTGATGCCTAGTTCTAGAAAAGTTATGATCCTAGCACATTCTTCAGGTGAAAGAGGCATGATAAATAAAATTTATGTGTGTCTAACTAAGCTTTTGTAACAAGACACATCGATCAAGAAAAAATTTGAAAACAAAAAAATGAATGGTAAAATGGTAATTCGAAAAGGATTATTTTTGTTTTTAAAGCTCTTTTCAGCCATTTCTTAAAAGAAGGTTCTCGACTATGAAGTTTTTATATACAAAATTAACCTGTTTTTCGAGTCCTTTTTATTTCGAAAGTATAAATCTTGTGTACCTAATTAAAAAGTTATTCAAATTTTAAAAGTGTGATACTTAGTTTTGCAGGCCAGTGTAGTATCTAGTGTTAGTCTCTCGTTTCCCGCATCCTTAGTAGTGGATGCATTGCAGCGTCGTGACTTAACACACTAAACCAATAAGCGCCTGAGTTTTATATTGCATAAATCAATC
Organism: Apamea epomidion; assembly: GCA_947507525.1. NCBI lineage: Eukaryota > Metazoa > Arthropoda > Insecta > Lepidoptera > Noctuidae > Apamea > Apamea epomidion. Next base: position 4,311,645 of record OX382238.1, on the reverse strand, counting down.
GAAGCGTGAGTTGCTTACTTATATATCTGGTTCATATAAAATATTTGTATCACAATAATGACCTATCATAGTGATATTGATAAAAGTTCCCACGCTGCCTCTAACATTCAACGTAGGGCTGTGACTTTGTATACTCATCGTGTTAATTTGTTTATTTCCTTTTAGCTTCTACAATTCTGTACCCATTCATAATTCCGACGTATCTGATTATAAATTTAACATTTTTATTTCATAATCCCTATTTTGTTGCAGGTAAGCCTAGGAGACGCGAGTTTTTGGACTCGGTAAGCACAACTTCATACAAACCTATCATTTACAACAAAATAAGGCGCCACGGTATAGATTATTATCGTTCGACCCTTTTTTTCTTCCCATTATTTGTTATGTAGTTCTCTGCGCTGGACATTCGGAGAATATTTATTTTTTAAAGTAACGTCTTCATTTCATTGTATGAAACTACCTCTGTATCAATTCTTCGTATTTTAAACTGGTTGTTTATCGTACGTTTATTTTTTTCATTTGCATACAAAAAGTGACATTCAACTCGAGCGGTATGCTATTCGAAAGTGATTGTATTTTTATTACTGTCGTTATTTCTTCTAAGACAAGCCTTAGTGTGCCTGCTCGTAATTACGTTTTTGTCATCGCATACATATAGCACCTGTGCATCGCATACGTAATACTCGGCCATATTATCAGTAGTTTTTTAAATATTGGACTGGCTTCTAATATTACTTAATGCAATTCTATTTTATATAGTGTTGATAAACTCAGAAGGAATTATTTCACAACAACGTCTGTGGTTGAGAACACGCTTTCTAAGTCTTGGCGCCAAACAGTCGATTATTTACTATTAACTTTCCAACAAATTGTGTCGCTTGTTCACTTCAACCGAGTTTTGAATCGATTTTCCGAAGTTGCATTACCCACCGCGTTTTAGGTTTTCCTGGTAAACTGTTTCCTGCTTTAGTTCATGTAATTATATTTACATTTTCTTTTTTTAGAAAGCTTCCAATATGATCCTCTTCCTTTTCTCCTGAGCTTCTTCAACATACTCCTGATTTATGTGCTTTGCGAATTTTATGTTGCTCAGTTGCTTTATTTGCTTAGCGATTTATTTTATGTTGTATTCTTAGATGAGTAGGTACAGAGGTTGCATTGCGCGTCACTTCCTCATTGACATTTAACGATAAGTAGGTACCTATCTGATTAAATTGTTTTTCAGATCTTCCTGATAAACGAAATCTTTTAGTACAAAAACAGAATTACAAAACGATCATGAGGCTGTAAAAATAATAGTAGAAAATACATAAAACGGTGACCCTACGTGTGACTCGAGTCGTAATACGGGTAATACGTGACTGTAATAAGGAAGGCGTTATGTCTACAATAAAATCGCTGTTCCATCCGAATACGGTGGCAATCAGCACTAAAATCAACTGGTCAAATGAAGCGTCCGTATTCAATGCGGTTCCGTTTGGTGGCGGCCTTGAATAAACTTAATCTGCAGTGATCCGATTGTACCTAAGAGAGCCTACATACGAGATCAGATTTTTTACTATCAGTCATCGTGCTCATTAAAACGCTACGTCTAACGATAAACATCATTCGGTGTATTGAATGTATCCTTATCCGAGATCTACAGCGATCGCCGCACGCACGAGTGGTTTCAAATCCTTTCGATCCTTCACGCGGAATCCGCTTTTTATCTATCCTTTGATCACTCGCTATTCAAAGGTAGGCTAGCATTTGCTTTATTTCATGTCTCTGTTTAATACATCCCTACTGCGATAACTCAATTTTGTCAGTAACATTAACATTTAGTAACTTTTTTGTTATTGTCCTTGACGCGCCGGATCGTGTACGCACCTCGTACCGTGAAGAGGTCAGAGGATGAAAAACTTGCTCCGAAAAAGCGGGCTTTCTCTTGTAGCTCCGTGGGAGGTGAAAGTCGAACGGCTTGTCCTTGAGTCCCTAATGTAAGTTAGAAACTCGGTGCGGGAACAGTGCCTAGTTTTTATGGCACTTCCCACCGTGTTAATCGAAAGAATAGATTCCATTTTGGGATTTTTTGGGTAAAGAATTAAGCAGCACAATGGACTGCAACCAAACCATTAAAAAAAGCATTAGTAGCTTTACGTGTATACCTTGTAGCAAGGCCTTACCATACATAATACACCTTCATGGTCGAGGGATCCAAAAACGGACAGAAAGAATAATTACCATCACTATTATGTTAATCAATTCTTTTAACGACGCCGCATGGGGCCAAAGTTGGAGTTGCACTCGAAATTTGAGACAACCCATTTATTAGTTATTTCACAACTGGTTTCAAAAGAACGATAAATTATGCACAGCTGTCGCATTTGATGCTTTAAAACGTTACCAAACGAAGAAAGAACAGTAAAGTTGCATTTCCTTTGTCACACGGCGATAGCGCGATTTTCGTATTGTATTGGTCACTTCACTTCAAAGCAGGACGATTTCGTATATTTAATGGGGTCGATTTCAGAAAATCAAATAAATGGTAATATCTACCGTTATTGTTGTTTACTGTTACAAAAGCTTTAGTGCCGGCCAACGATACGGTCCGTAAAGTCGGACTATATGCAGTAATGCGAGTACTAACACTGCTAACATTACTATTGTGTTGTTAGTGTTTATCAGTTTCCACCAGTTAACTGCTAAATGTAACTGTCAGGAACTGACTAACTGCCTAATTAACTTAATGACTAACTGACTAAATCCTTTGTCAAAAAGATATGAAGATCAAATGCTTAAAGGTACTCATTAGCGCGACCCCAAAAATTACAAGTTGATAAATACGATATTATGAAACGCACGCATATAAACTGTGACGAAGCAAAAGTTTTACCTCGAACCCAGGGCTGGTATAATGTGACACCATTCCACGACTTCAGTGGAGTATTTATAAAAGAGACGCGACATCGGCTGTTACCTGAGGGTAAATGACCACCTGACCCATATCCGCGTCCCGACTTTCACCGGCGGCCATTCACCCGGGAACCAGCGCGTAAACATACGTTCCAATTTCCAAAATGGACTCGCACGGAACGAACGTAGTCCACATTAATTGGGGCGCATTCCAATTAAGACCTCGTTACGTTCGCCTCTTACGCAATTAGCATCGTCCGGCTAAACCATTAAGTGAACAGGCGCGTCCAATTTTTGAAATGAGAACACAGTTTTTTTCTGATCCCATTTTAGTTGGTTTGTCCCTTTTTTTGGTTCAACCCATATGTTCTGTCAAAATGACACGTCCGAACCCCGGAGGCATAGGTTTCCCACATTCGCGTTAAATCCTGCCTGTTACGCCTTGTTTCATGGAAAAAGGTCGAGCGCTTGTTAATGAGCCCGCAAACTTCTGGTTTTCTATTAAGGTAGTGTTGGAGTTGGACCCCAGCCCACCAACCCTTAGGGAAACCAGATATTTCATAATACACACATCAACACTGTATAGGGATATTTTGGATTTACTCAATTTACTCAAAATTTATTAAAAATAATTTATAACATGCATATATGTTTATAAAGCCCATTTATCAGACTACACTCCAGAATAAAAGAAAACTATTTTTTTTGCGTAAACAAATTTTTATTCAAAAAAAGAAAAAACGTGAAATAATGGTAAAACTAACAATGAATGTGTTTCTCAAGAAAAAGTGAAAAATAAGGAAAAATTAATCTGTTTTTAACAGTTATGTGAAAAATCAGTAGTCAGTAAAACACCCCATGACGTTAATAAAGTCCTGCAATGGTTTTTCATGCTTTGGATTAAGTTATCCAAGTCTTGCTGCGGTATATTGTCCCAGGTCCGGGTAAGATGCAAAAAAAGTTGCTCTTCCGTCGCAATGTTTGCAGGGAAATTCCTCAAAGCCCTTCTTTGGAGCATGTCCCACGCGTGTTCTATGGTGTTTAGGTCAGGCGATTGAGCGGGCCAGCCTAAGACCGATACGTCGTGCTCCTGTAACCAGCTCGTCACCACTCTCGCTGTGTGCGGACGGGCGTTATCGTGCATGAGCGTGAATTCTTGGCCCATTTGTATTCGATGGGGGTAGATTATTGGTACTAGCACCTCGTTACGGTATTTTTCAGCTGTCATGGTGTTTCTGATCCAAACGAGGTCTGTTCTTCCACCAACACGAATTCCCGCCCAAACCATAATTGTCCCGCCGTGGTATAAATGGACTTCCTGAGGATGTTGTAGACGGCTCTCACGACCAGGAACTCGCCAAACACGTACTCTACGTGTATCGGGATGGAAACTGAACCGGGACTCATCGGTAAACAGCACTACAGACCACTGGTTATCTTCCCAGTGCAAATGTTCACGAGCCCACTCTAGTCGTCGTCCACGATTTCCTCGGCGTAGTGCTGGAGTACGAAGCGGTCTGCGAACATGAAGGTTAGTTTCATGCAGCCTTCTACTTACAGTTTGGTCACTCACAAGCAACTGGTGCTCTGACTGGAGCCTCTGAACCAACTGCATTGCCGTAACATTTTGGTTGTCTTCTTGCGGCAACTTGCAAAAATTGGTCTTGTCGTTGTGTGGTTATGCGCTTCTCGCTTGGGTGTCTTTCAGCCACATCACCAGAAGCACGATAATGTGACCATAACCTTGATATCACGTTTTGTCTTGTTCAAATCTCCTCAGCAATACTCCGTTGAGTAGCCCCAGCTTGGAGCATGCCTACTGCCCTTAACATTTCCTCTCTCGTTAAATGGCGCCGCTGCATGATGCACACAATAACATGAATTCGAAATTAACCGATAACTTGCTATAAAACTTAAATTAGACACAAAAAAATAGTCAAAAACTACTGTAGGTAAATGAAACCTTCGGAGTCCCCTACCATTATGCCGCGTAAATCTTTTGTTTTTAATTTATTTTTCAAATTCAAATTTAGAATCGTTCAAAAAGGTTTACAAAATAAGCTTTCTTCAAAAGAATTCAAAACTGGCCAGTATTTTTTTAATTTAAGAACTTTATACAAAATATCCCTGGACGGTGTTGATGTGTGTATATACCGGCTTTTACGAAATGCATGAAAAAGACAGGTTGTCACATAAACAGGTTAACGGAACGATTGTACTTTGAACGATAAATATCCTCAACACAGCAACATCAATATTCTTGGACAAATCGGTTACAATTCCGTCATTGCATGCCCCGAGTCTATTGTCAAAATCGATTTCCCACAAGTATCGAAACTGTTGCAAAACAATCGAGTTTTTGTTGTCAATGTCTAACGGGATGTTGATGCTAACTAACTAATAATAGAAACCGAAATGGGAACTGATAGATCCGATAGTATACACTAGAAATTCTGTTACACGATGAACTATTAAGATTATTTATTAAAGTCATCTGTTTAGTATTCATATGGTCCAAAACAGACGTGTGTTATTGTTTTCCGTATACAAAGAGATCCTTTTGATGCCGGTGCCAGCACAATGATCTGTATTTAACCAATTCATACCACTATTGTCCTTGTGCCACGGCTGTACACAAAAGACCTGTTTGCATAATGTACTTATCTTGCACCATCTAATTAAGATCAAAATGTACGTGTATTTTCTAACACACGGACGGACTGCAAATTATTTATTGCACCACAAGAACGTATTACTGGAAAATAGCATGTGGCTGAATTCACAACTGCAAGGATCGATAAGCAGAATGAAATGGTTGGCGGTTATAGTTCGAAGATAGAATTATGTTAGAATGACTAACACAAGCCTCAACAATATAAAAACGTATGGCTTTGTTCCTTTAAAAAAGTCTGTCGTGGAATAAAATGAAGATCGAGATTGGGATGACGTAGTATTTCAAGAAAACTTTGTGAATAAAGTAAACAGTGACAAAAATGTAATCAAAGCAAGTAAAGCTGGTCCAGTTCGACGGGTGGTCGGAATAATATAATACTGAAAGAAAATCGAACAATGTCGTAACAAAAGACCAGCAGAATTTTTACAACAAAATATTCCTACAATATGGAGAAGTGGAAAGTCTAAGGCAACAGCAATTTACGTAGTAATTGAAAGTCGATTTCAATTCAGGTGCAACGAAAGCGTTTACTGCGCGTAACACGAGTTTAGATAATGTAATAGCTATACTTTCTAAAAACGTTTCTTATTTATTTACATTGGCTTTAATTTACAATTAGCTGATAACTAATTGATTGTATTTAAGCAAGTAAGGCAAAATCCTCCACAGTGAAATAACGCAGTTGAAATGCTCACCTTCAATTAAATTCAGTTCGAAATACCGAGTTGTGGATCTCAACATTTTGAAAAACTGCATCTCGGTAATGTTAGCTTGAACTCTGGATCTGGACGCAATTATACCTCTGAGAACCTCTCATTGCGCGCCCTTCCTCATAGCATGGTCTTTTTTTTGTATAGTCATGCTCAAAAGAGCTACTGTAGTGCATTGAAAAACTTGTATCTTTGGAGGTAAACCGGGTCCGTATTCAGAACTGAAGGGACAAGTGGGCCTTGAAGCAACGCCGCTCCGGCCGACCGCAGCCGACATGCAGTAAAAATAAATAGGTACACAAAAAGCCTTCGAACTAAACAAGGTTACATACGGATAGGGGGCATGATTCAGACACGCCGTGATTCGACGTTCACTCGAATGCATCGCGATTATCTGTAATATGCGCGCCATGTGCGTTTCTGTTTGTGCGGTGCGTACTCGTGATTTCGCTGTATAAAAGCTGATTTTAATTACATTAAAATACGGTTCGTTTTACAACGTAATTGCTACCATACGCAAGATGCGCGTTCTGAGTACTCAAGACAAAGGATTCAAATTATTTTTATTTGCCCCTGTTACCGTTCAATCTGTTCTTCGTTGTGTTACTCGCTTATTTTTACCGTTGATTGCTCAATGGTACCATTCACTGTAAAACCTTATTGTCTACTCTGTGCTTGTACCTTTTGTCCAGCTCGTTGTTTTTGTGTAATTCTAAATGATACTTATCTCGGCCATCACGAGCATGTACTGTTATATCAACTAGTAACAAGTCAACAATTCGGTCGCAATATTTATTTCCTGCACGCGCATTAAGAGCTTCTCCAAAAATTCAATCCGCAGTTATCTAAATTGGATTATAGTCTTATTTACTCTTGTTATAAGAAAGGTCGTGACTCAGCTCAACGATTTCACCATTTCACGGTGAGTTTTTGAAAAAACCGTTTCGAGATGCATTTCGAGGTTCGGGATCATTTTATCAGATAGCATATCGATAGCTGATTGCGGTCCCGTTTCATTGATTTTTGTTGACGTGTGTGTTGAATAATCGGTTTTGCAACGTTCGATCGCATTGTTGGTGCGAAACGCGTGCGCCTCGCGGGGGCGTCGCCCCAGTGAAAGTGTGAAAGTGAGGCGAATGCGCTTGCACACCGCAACTACGACTGTCTATAAAACCTACCATATATTGCGCTTTTCGGATTTATTACTTAGCTATTAAACTAACCTGGCTTTTAAAGACTTTTACTATTCTTAATTTCCGCACTTTCTAGTAATTATTATCATTTAGTAACTGCAAATTATTGTATCCGGATTCGGTGTCAATATTTACGAGATACTTCATGAGAAGTATCCATTTACTTCTAATCCTTTTAAGACACAAGTCCACATAAAATCTAGGCTAGAATTGTAACTCTGTATATGTCGCAGTTAAATTATAAAACAGTCACGATTTAAACTATAACGAGAGGAGATGAAAAACTAAACGAGGCTCGCAAATAATGTATCTAGAGCGCAGTGGTGGGCCGTTGTTTGTGCTGTGTGCGCCGACGTACAACCGATCTCAACTCGACTACACATGGTAACATATCATATCCTATGTATTAAACCAACCTGATAACGTCACTCCTGAACATGGACAACATCTCTTCTAAATTAAATTAAAATACAGTTTTGGAGAAATCATGCTGTAGCCGTTAACTGAGAAATTAAAAGTGTACGTAGTTTTTTTAATCTCATTTGACATCCCAAATAAATTAATAACTGAGAATCTCACGGGTATAACAATAATTAGACATAGGATGAAATTAATTTCTTTCTTGATTTCTTTTCCAATTGATTGATTCTACATTAAAGCTACCATGTTTATTATCTTCGACAAGCCTAACGAGTATACAACTGAATCGTTTTATAGTAAGCAGAGTTCTTAATGACTTGTAAAACTATATTATATAGACGTTATTTATATCGAAGACGGTCATTAGCTTAATCGTATCGAGATATTTCGTGTTTACCTCCTACATTAATCTTAGTTTTCCAGCAACATTTAGTATCCGGGCGCTGACATCGATTAATTGTTATTGCGTTGTTTCCGATCGAAATAGGCCCAGATTCGTCGTAAGTCATCACGAAGCAAGGCTTTCGAAATGTATGCGACACATAAATATGTACAGTGCGGAATAATGATAGTAAATTATCGCAGTGTCGAGTCATGTAATTGTACCGCAATCGATGCGTTGCGATGCGACCTCTATAACAGTAAAGCATCCTTCTCGCCGATGAAGTGTGGCGAAACAGATAATATTTTAGCACCTCTAATGGTCGCATCGAGATATGTCGCTTTAATTTGATATTTCCGCACATTAAACTTACGAAATGGACGTTCGTTTGAATGTGTTTATCAATTGCATGGTTTCTTTTTATTATATTGAGCAATTTCTATAAGACCACAAGAGTTTATGACTAATACGTGACACAAACAAGAAATCCAATATTATTACTTCAAAATCACTTTCCAACGTCAATGTCTATTTCATCCCAAACATTTCTCTGTACAAAATAATTTTTGTTTCCTAACAACAGCAATCTCGCAGATGGAACGTTCTTGCAAGACAATTCAGAATCACTCTGTTTTACATTAGACATTGTATTGTCGAAAGCGACTATGAAATGTGTCGTAATAGCCGCTACAAACGCTTCTACGAATGCTATCATTTTCAGGCGCGTGCGCTAAACGCTCAACTTATTTGTATAATACCCCATGAATATGAATTAAATGTAGATTATGTTGCAACAAATTGCATTTTGTCAACTGTACTCGGCGACAATGTCCCATTTGTATGTGATTATCGTCGCTGCGTGGTAAGTAATTTAGTTAGTAATCCGGTACGTTAGAGTGAAGAAGCAAGTTTTAAACTTAATAAACGCCTTGTGTCTGTTGAATTTATGATGAAAGATGTTCATGTAAATTCCGTCTTTGTTATTTGTCTGCACCGACTATTCCAATTAGAGTTTAACCACGCCTAAGGCTACGTAGACCGTAGTAATACAAGACTAGATTCTGTTCTGAATAAACCAAATTCCTGTTCCACATAACTATGCTAATGAATGAAACTCATTTAGTGCAAGCTATTGCTGCCTCAAAGTATGTCGTAACTGCTTTTAAATCTCACATGAGCAAGTTTTGCATATTATGAAGTTTACGAATATTGATTTGACACACCTAAACAGAAGAAGTTTGATTGCAATGAAAATAGTGCTTAAAGACTTGAATAAAGATTGGTATCAAATAAATAAATTATGCAAATAGTAAAATGTGTGGCCAGTCGTCTCCTAGTGTCGTGTCGTGCTTATCGCACAGTCAATGCATTGAAGCTGGCTCAGATTGTTATGAGACGCATGCTACCATGATTAGTAATGCATGATGCTCGCTCTTCGTGTCGCTCTCTCCATTGTGCAGCGCATGACGTTTCACAATCTTTTGTATATGCCACGCCAGAACTCATCGTTATTTCATTGTAGACCACAGTTGAACTTTTTGTACGGTTTTTCTTATCTATCCCGCTTTGTGTTGGTTCTTGAGCATTAACTAATGTCCCCTGTCTGTCAGATGATATCGGGCCTCTCGTTAGTGGCATTGTGGCACCCACGCCGGGCCCTGCGCGCGGGCCTAATGGACCACTGACAGGATTACCTATGAGCCGTACGATCAAACGTTTACCTGAATGCGCTGATGATTTATAGACAAATAATTTTGCTCACGATCTAGTTATACTAAAACTAACTGTTTTTAAAACAAGTAATTTTCAAGGCATTCCGGACTATGATTCATCGGTGGCAAAACATGAGATTTGCGTAGGTGTGTGTGATAGAACACGAAATCTCAAGAGCGTGTGAACCGTGATATGCTCTGAGAAGACTACCAGCGATGTATCGGTCTCACGCGCACCTGATTTTATCTAACTTCGCGTTCCGAGTTCCGACCTGCCCTAATCATTGATCTTTACGTGTCTAATGGAAAATATTATGAAAATTATAACAAACTTGACTGCGCTTCAAGCGGGTCTGGTAAGCTTGGAGTCCTAAGTTCGAAATCTGGGTTGGATTTTCTCTACATGACTGCTCAGGCAACTGGGACCTCTTTAGCTCACCTAATAAATGGGACTCAAGTGACTAATTGCGGGTGTACTACACGTTAACCTTTACCTTCGGAGAATACTCGAGTGATATTTGTGATGGTGAATACAGTACTAGTCGATTCTGTTTGTTGCTCTATTTTTCCAGCGAGAACTCGCTCTCACTCTTCAAATTCGAACGCGAAATCGTTGTGATTGTCTTGTGCGCGCTCTCGCGAGCACGTTATCTAATACACTTCCCACAATGGATCAGTGCTGAGCGCTCCGACACAATGCTTCCGTCTGCTTCGGTTCCGCTCTCGTAAATTAGGTAAGTGGTGCATTTGACGAAACTTCACTTTTTCACCGGCCCACTTTACCCCGCTGCGCGCTGTTGAATTTACCAATCTATAATTTGTTTGCTGCCGATTAGCAACGCATTTATCCATAAAAGTTGATTTCCACGCTGTCTAGAGGGTCCATTAGAGAGCTGCCGATTCGCGACGGGAATTCATGCGATCTTTTCGCACGACAATCGGGAGCGAGACGCTATAACTAGAGCGACTAATATTCTAATGGACCGGTTTTAGATCATCATACCTGTTGCTTGGACGGACGCCGTTCTGCATGTACCACTAGTTTTCTAGTTCATTTATAAGCTAACCTTGATATACAGAATTTTCGATACTTTGTGCGCCAATGTAAGACACCAAAACCCTTTAATTTAAGTATTTAAAAGTATGCATGCATAAAATTAGCAACCGCTACCGGCGCGGCGGCGTGTGCTTCGGTGCGAGTATGTAGGTCGATCTAACTCAACGCTACACTTTCGTTGGCGATATGCAAATCAGAGCGTGAGCCTAGTAAGTAGTCAGTCGGCGCTTACACTATAAAATTGTTTGGAAACTGCCTAATCGACTCGTCGTTTTGCAGGCTGCACTCGGTTTCTGCAATATTGTTGTCATTACAGTCATTACTATCCGGTAATTGTCGGATCCACCGCGACTGCTTTCACCTCCATTCAAACAATTTCCTCTGGCTCAGAATCCGCCGGGTCCTGCCGCAGCCTGTAGCATTAAGTGCTCACATTGCAATACAGTCGCAGCATTCACCCAGTAATGTGTGGGAAATGGGCGTTCCAACTTTTTTTAATTACCTTGCGTCGGCTGTGCGGTATGTTATTATTGCGGAGCGTAATGCAACGCGGGCCACAGAAGTAAGGCGCCTAGCTGTCTCCGGACAATTTCGTTGTTAATTATCTTCCATCGGCTGGCTGGCTGCTCGGTGGCACGTCTGGCCTGTAAGTGCTGCTTCGAAAGTAGGCAACGAGTGTGTGGTGCTTGATGCACGTCAACTACTCTCGAATAGTATTTTCGATGCACAGCTGTTGTGGGTCGACGACCTATCTGCGGAGAGCCCACCGTGCTGTTTTGTTTATGCCTCTATTTCTGGAATAGACGTTCTCCGAAATAATTTATTAACGAAGAAGCGTCGGGCTTAGAATATGACACAAGAGACCCTTCACACCGGATTAATTTATGAATTAAAAAAAAAAATACACTGGTTTTCCTTATATATCTTTTAGTTTTCTGTCTTTTCAGTTCATTAGTCAACAAAAGTAGCGTACAGTTGAATTACACGCAGAATCCTAATTCATTTTTGTCGTTGCATTACAATCGTGACGCAAAGACACCCCGATACGAATTCGCGGCGACGATGGTCGGTGCAGCCTCGTTTCCGCGCTCGGTGCTCAAGTCTGCGGCGAATCCGGGATCATTTTGACACGCTCACTAATTAACTTAACTTATGAACTCGAAGTTTTTGCCTCAATTCTTTTTCTTGTTCAAAAAGGTCAAGCCGGCTTTTATAACAACAAGGTCGTTAATGAAATGAATATTTATAAAGCATTAAATATGGAAAAGCTGTCTTTGGGCTTTCGCTTTTGGCCACAGCTTAATCAAAAATATACTGGAAGATCTGAATTGAAATATCAACAAAAGTATACCAATTCAATTATACCTTTCTTGTACCTTTATCAGAGGGGTAATTCTCGTAATTTTAAGAACGTTCACAGTGTGATCTCAGTCTCAATCTGTCAAAAAATACTTCTAATTTCCAATATTTTGACAAGTTTTTGACATTTGTTTGTCGCCGAGATGAGACTGCGACTAGATTTTGAACGTTTTAAATTACGAGAATTGGCCTCTGGATCACAACATTCACAACCTGATCGTTTTCTACTAGTATCTAACTTATCTCATTTTATGACATCAGATAACAAGTTCGCTTACGTTGACGCTCATTGAAATTTTCACCGTCTACATTCCCAATCTGAAAAGCGCTTTAAGCGGTATTCATTATAATTTTAGCGAATTCACCTCACCCGTTACTTAAAGGCCTAGATGGCAAAGCGGCTGGAAAGGTACGTTTATTATCTGGTATTTGGCACAATACCGCTGTTTCGCTGTAAAATAACATTCTCTCTTGATGAGTCTATTACGTAGACATGAAATTGTACTTTGCTACTTGCATCCATGTCCCTACCGCAATGTTGCTATGTAGTGTCGTGATAGACATGCATTGCCATTATTGCTGCGGAATATTTGATAGTCTATTCAGTATCGACATCAGCGTATCTAGGGCATTTATTACAACTTATTTGTAGTTATGAAGAAAACTGTTCATTCTCCAGTAGATTGTGTAACTGTATGTCGCATTTGTACAGTATCTTATCAAAATGTAACTTATCCCGAGTCCTTCCAATCCCATGTCAATTTAAAACGTTCTTAAAAGTCGTTTCTGTCGCTACAATAATCTGAAGCGAGTTACAGCTTGAGACGAATCGACGACTGAATATTTAGTTACGTTTGAGAGTTTGGCCGTAAAACGTATGAAGTTCAAAACAACGATTCATAACAATTAAGCACTTTAACAAACTTTTAACGCGATAAGGCCCCGTAACTCATACTAATTTTTGTACAAATTACACTTTACTGAATTTATGAAAGAGCTTTATTTTCTCAGTATGAACTGTTTAGCTCTTAATTAATTCGTATAAGTAGGCAAGTCGTAAAAGCTTTAAGGTGCGTTTGGAATAAACGAATATATGTAGAGCAGGAACCTTTAACACCTCAAATTATTCGGCGATTCTCGAAACGTTGGAAACCTTCGCAGTAAAATACTAAGGCTCACTCAGATCTTGGAAAAAGTTAACGCTACTCTTAGCGTTAACTTTTTCCAAGATCTTAGGCCCATAATATTCTAAACATAGTACCTAAATACGGAAAAGATAGAACTTATCAGATGTTCTAGCTCTGTACTAGCTTCTTTCGTCTTATCTAAACGCAGCTTTAGATGTGGACTGAGTCATCGGTAACGACGACTCGCTCGTGACGTGAAATCCTAACCTGTAATTTAGACTAAGATTTACGAGGCGACTCTCGCGGTGATTATAGTCATTCTAAAGTGTGCGGCTGCCAAAATTAAGAGTTACAAAGCGCAATGATAAGTGGATACATACACAATTTAAATGTATGTTTAACATCTCAAGTCTTTTAGGAGTCAGCAGATGCAGTTAAAATCTGCAGTAGTTTCGTCACTTATTGCCGTTTTTAATTCTTGTCACAAGCTGAAAATATCCATTTAAGAAATGACGCATTCTCATAAACCTCTACAAAGATTAATCCTGGGAATTGGTGAAACCTGCGTATGGTGATAGTATATGCTGGCATTTTCCTCGTACAATCTCAAGTCGCATCTTACGACTGTTAAGACCATACAACACACCGCCGGCAGTATCTATGCATTATTGTACGTAAACAGAACTATTATACGTGAACAGATGTACTGAGATCAAGGAATTCATAAAATATAATATGAAAAGAGTAGGTATACCATCTTGATAACAGCAAAAAACGTAACACAGTAACATGTAGATTGTTGCAGCACACTTAACTTCTATCTGATTGTGCTGTCTAACTGGCTTACTGGTTTAATTTTTACTGCTAAAAACCGGTCCGAGCAATAATTAAAATCATCAGAACCCATAAACAAATTCTCATAGAATTGACTCGCGAGTTTTTTGTGCAATGCTTACGTTTATAGATTGAAGTCGTCACGTTTTTTGTTACATCATAAAAACATACCGTTCACGGTGCTCGCCTAAAATTTTATTTAATCATAAGCTTTCAACTCGCCTTTCAATTTAAATTGCCAGCGATTTTGCATGTTTAATACTTTTTTTCTCCCTCTAAACTATTACTATCAGTTTTTCTCTCATCACGAGTTTAGTCAGTGTGTACTGCCATGTTTTTTTTCTAGAGTGGCTGCCTTGCCCGTAAATGGCGTTATTTCCTGCCTACACCTGCGCCAATGGTCATTCCTTGGCAGCCGACGCGTCGTCGCCCGTAATCAATGCCTCACGATTAATAGCAAGCCGCAAAAACGTCGGCTTAGCTTCCTCAATAGATTATTTTTTTGCGGACAAAATGTCCTTTCGGTCGATTTCCGAACACATGCATTTGGATCAAAGACAAGCGGCCCGGGAACCATGTTTCTTATTTTATATGAATTGTCAGCAATTTCATTTATAATAAGCCCATATTATAGAGATTTGTAGCGCCTGCTTGCTGTTCGATGTTAATAGATTTAGTCTTGATTTATTTGGACACGCTGTTAACTATCTGTACCAGAACAGCGTATACTACGGCTAATAAATGATGTCTCTGTCGTGCTGTCTGTTTCTAGAAACAGCACTGAACAATGAACATGTTCTTAAATAAATGTTGACGTCCCGCCAGAACTTTACCTCCTATTCATTTCTAATACGTTTGGTTGAGATCAAAGTTCAAATCGCGTTACCAACGAACTGTTCTCGTTGCTGAGACAAGTCAACACTAGACATCGGTTAGTACTGAAGCTCGACTGTTCAAGTCAACGTACTGTGGAATTTTCTTGGGAGAGTTGGCTATGACATTGAACCCTCGTCAAATCTTGTACGAGATAGTGGCAAGACCGACGTCTTTACTGCCACCAACATCATTTGCCAAAACCCTTTCAAACAGCTTCATTACGAGCAGCTAGTTTTACTGGCGAGTTGGCCGTCTTATTGATTCTTAATGGGCGGTAAACGTGACAGTTGGTTACATTACACCCACTGGCGGTTTCATTGTAGAGAAATTACGTCGTGAGATCCATATTTTATGCTGATAGGTCTATTGACTTCATGATGTACGAGTTTGCATCGTTTATTATCAACATTAACATTGCGCACTAATTGATTCAACAATATCGCGCTAAGTGTTTTATTTGTGGGCGTTTTAAATGTTTTATTTGTCGTACGTTAATGGATGTCTTTCTTACTGACTGACTGACTGATATCTATATTTAAAAAAAGGTGTTATAAGTTTGACGTGTCTGCGTGTGTGTGGGGGGGGGGGGGGGGGGTGTCTGTCTGTGGCATCGTAGCTCCCGAACGGATGAACCGATTTTAATTTTGTTTTTTTTTTGTTTGAAAGGTGAATTTGTCGGGAGTGTTCTTAGCTATGTTTGATGAAAATCGGTCCAGGATGGCTGCCGCCACAAAATAGTGGATTTCATATTTCTTCACAATTCCCTCAATATGGGCATCAAATGAAAGGGTTTGACTAGTAGAATACTATACACTATGACAAATTTCAAATCCAAGATGGCCACTACCACAAAATGGCGTATTACAAAAAACCTGATTAAATACCAAATTACCTGAATCTTAAAACGCAAGAAAATAAAAGAAATGAAATAACAAGGAGTCCCTACAAAAAGCATGAAATAAAAAATTCAATTTAAAATTTAAAAAACCCTCGACAACGTGAAACCCTATAAAAAGAAAAAAATAGCCTTGAAATTTTGACCCTACGTAAGTAGGTACGTATGAATTTTATTGATAAAATATTGTTCTGTCGGGGGACCGCTACTATTTTAAGCTTTAACAGAACGTTTGGCTAATAATTAGAGCGGTCCCCCAACGGGACAATATTTAATCAAAAAATTTCATACGTACTTACGTAGGGTCAAAATTTCAAGGTTATTTTTTTCTTTTTATAGGGTTTCACGTTCTCGGGGGTGTTTTAAATTTAATTTTTTAACTGACCAACTGTCGATTAATAAACGACACGTGTTTATACAAAGGGCAATGGTAAGATTTTGTTATGTCCAAGCTGATAAACAAAACACAACTAACAAGACAAATGTTTACCGTGCTGTCACAATAATGATGTCACATGTCTAATGTAGTGTGTCTACTTGTCGAGATAACGACAACTTCAGGTTGTTCACCTTTCACGAGGCTCATTGTAGTCAGAGCATCGCATGACAAAATACAATGAGTATGTTTTGCGGTGCGCCTAATTTGAAAGCCAAAAGTACAAAGTACAGGTACAGTTCGCGAACAGTTCACGGACTATTGCTTTGTGAACGCTCCGATATATTTACGAGTCGAAAACGTTGATACACGCTCAACAGTTAAGGCGACGAGGGCAACATTCGTTGGCAAGCTCCCTCCAACGTATAAATATTCAAAGTAGGAGATTTATTGCTACGACATGATGTGGTTCGGATCCCACTGATACTAACAGACGACTGTGGTGGTAATTTTAGACCTATAAAACAAGAAAACTACACGACAGTCGTAATAAATGATGATTGGTACTTGTCAGTCAAGAGAATGATGTAGCAGAAACAAGATATTCAGCTTTACAAATGTGTGAAAGGTTACTCCTGTTCGTTATAAATGTCGGAGGCTATTAGCTGATATCTTGAAGGTCCAGCCTCTTTTTCTTACTTCTTAAGGATTTAATTAAAAGCAAAATTAACGTGAACCGCCTACGGCACAAATGCGTGTAGGGCCGTTGAATAATCTCGAATATCCACATTAATTGCAAAAGTTAATTTAGCGCCGCTCTTTAGCAGCTTTCTCACGCAAATTGGGCGTAGGAGGACGGTTTCTAAATATTTCACGTCGCCGCTGCGGCGTAGGAATAATTAATGATATAGTTATTTATTATCAGACACCGCACGCAGAGTTCAAGAATCCTACACATGAGCTATCACGAACTACGACTCCTCTGAACCAACGGTGCACCTTTCACAGTAATATGACTAAGGATAGCTGTAACTTTATATACAAGGTGAGCATTGTGTGCTTTTAATCGTGCGTCTATTAAAAGTCGTCTATCATGAATTCATGATTGACTGCGGGAAAAACTGACTAAATACGTTCATATTATCACTTAATTTTTATGTAAATGACGTATCTTTGAAAGGTCTATAAATTATATTTTGTTATCCTTTCAACTTCTTTCGAGCGTACCAAACCTCCACAGTAAAAATACAACTGAACAGTCGTCATAATTCATTAAAACACGGTCAAAGATCTTTCTTCAGAAAAAAGGCGAGCGAATAAACCTCTTTTTGAATACGACAAGAACAAGAAAATATATCCATTCGTTTGAATAACAAATTCTGCTACCGAACTAACATAGTCCCGACGAAAATATAAAGTGTATTTAACAATACCTTCGGCTTAGCTGCGAGTTCAGACTCCTGATTTGTTCAAAAGCCTATCGCGTATTTGCAGTCACCTCACGACTTCACTTTCACTAGCAAACTATCAATCTTGACTGTCACGCTTAAAAAATACATTGCGTACTTTATACTTCTTTGTGTCAAGGGACTCCGTTTTACTCCTTTTTTGCGATATTCGCTATCTAAAGAGTTTGCTTGAAACGTGTTGAAATAAGCATTTCTTTCCACTACATCTGCTGAATAGAAGGCTTTGTATCTGACTTTTTTGGTTCTCGAAAAAAATTTGTCTTGTGAAATGTAGAATACAATGTTTCTTTTTTAGTGGAATTTATTTTAACTTACAATTAGTAAGTGACTCAGTAAAACAATAGGAGGTCACTCGGAAACTTACATTCTACAATAATCCATCAGTCTGGTCCCATTGTCTCGCCTTTCTATGTCAAACGGGAATTGGCAAAAATGTACCGTCACCGACAGATGCTGAGGCAATTCCACTTCTGTACCAGTATTACCGAATTTGATACAAAATAACTACCTAACATTTCTCCTTTACAATAATAACTATCTTAGTATTAATCTTAACGATACGTTGTATGTTACACTAGGTAATATTAAAAGGTTATTGCCCTACCATTGTTTACAACCAATTATCTGCAGTATCTTGTTAAAATAATAATTGAATCGAGCGTGGGTACACAATAGACGATATTGCGCCTATATTCGGCGTTTTAATTACGTTGCACCATTACTGAGAATAAACAATTACTCACATCAGACGAGAGGTTAACCCCTCGTTCATGTAATTTGATCAAGGCTCTTGTGGCGTCATTAGTTCGGTAGATAGGTATCATATTTTAATATTAGCATGTCAAAGGGAACCAAAGTTAGGGTATAAGTTTAAAGTTAGCAGACTTTCTCCACGTGGTTTAGCCTTGCCTTCCCTGTAATGTTATTTATGGCCGATTAGCTTATACTAATTTGCTCCAATTGCTCTGTACTTTAAAGAAACGAATTTGTTTTAAGAAGTTCCAGATCGTGGATTATTTATCGTGTCTACGAAGTTGCTACGAAATTCGTAACCTCGTAGCAACAAGGTTACGAATTTTAGAATGTCAGTTCTTACAAAGCTGTCTATCTTATTTCATCTGATTAAGGATGCTAAGCTACTAAACTTTCTGTACAATTACAACTTCCCATTACTTGTTTCTCGCGATATTATGAGAACAGAAGTAATCGAACTTGTAAAGATAATTGCTTGTTGCTGCGGATCCGTATTGCTGTGGGAATTAAAGTAAACAGTATTCGTTCCTTATCTACCATTTAAATGGTAGTAGGCTGAACGTAATTATAGCAATACATAATCAGAAGTCACGTACATTCCCATTGATTTTCACCGTTAATGGTTTAATACAATTAAACCCCTGAACGAATTAAATAAGTGCTTAAGAATTTCATAATGAGTTCTTAGTTACGAGCCAATAATTATTCAATTAAATGTTAATGAGAATGACTTTTATGCAAAAATATCAAACTTAATTAAAAACGAAAGTTAAAAAGGCAGTATACAGCGCTTCTTAACGTATTTCAAAACAAGTCATACAAGTGACCAATTAACCGTTTAACTGCCTATAAATCAAATTGCATAAGCGCAGTTGAGGCATCCGACACTTTCCCGCCACATGTAGCGACCTCTGCACGCGGGGTGGTGAACTATTGCACTGCGGAATATTCTACGGCTTTGCGGCCCAGAGCCTTTCACGAGTAGGGTTACCATACAGATACACCAGCACTTCTGAGGACCTAAAAAGGGCCAAAAACGCGTGGCCACCTACTGGGCCCAAGTCATTTAAATTGACTTCGGGTCAGAGCAATATAAAAACAGCTTCGAAAAACCATATCATACCTCATATTTTGCTGAGATGAAGAATCTCCTAACAGGGTTGCGGTCGGATTTAGGAAATTTCAGGATTTTTCGGCAGTACATTTTTCAGTTTCAGTTAGAAAGTTACAATCAACACAAACAAAAACATAATCCTCTTTGCATAATATCACAAATCAACGTAATTAACACCAACAATATATATAAAAACATCATAATTTCTAATTGGTTTTTAGATTAAAAAAAAACAACTTTTATATTATGTGAATTTCCCAAATAATATCAATACATTGCGACGTTTGCAAAACCTCAGGACTTTTCTAAAAAAAATCAGGTTTTTTGGCAGGACTTCAGTTTTCTATCTGGTAACCCTATTCACGAGGAGGTTCAACGCACTAACGTTATCTATGAGTTCTATGACGCGAACTAAGTAATTGCCATGTTTTTTATGATAGCCGTGACTCCGTGGAGTTATGCTTTTCCTACTCTCTTAGCTGGAACGTTTAGCGTAAATGTGTCAGCGTTATGTGAAATCATGCAGTGCTAAGAATTAACTGTGATGTATTAGCTTTTTCTATAATTGGGGCAAATACCATGTTCATCGGTAAAGGTATAAATAATATATTCATAAATTCTTGTGTAAATAATAAATCTGTTTAATCACAAAATCACTTAGGCCAAATGTTACTTGAAGATTTCGTAGTATTTTGCCATTAAGCCAAACTATCTAGTAACATTCACTTCACATACTTACATAAATTGTTGTTTTACCTCTTAATGTCCTCAATCCACGTACATTACCTAATTGTATTCATGGAGTTGCAGACTGGCAAAACTTTTTATGCTTGCAACAATCATCAATCAATGTGGTAATACTCATTTATTATTTGCTAACGTTTGCTTTGTATCTAAAATTGCTGAAGACGACGTCTCTAAATCCTCGCCACGCTAGCGCTGTTAAAGTTCAGAATTAAATTCTGCTGCTCAGGATCAATTGCCTCTTAAACTCCTGTTGATTAACACTTTCTCCTTCAATAAAGTTTGGCTTAAGCAAAAACAAACTAACAAAACAGTCACTATGGAGACTGCTCCAGTATTGACACGATGCCCTAGTGCGGAAAAAATAGTCAGAGCGGAAATTTAACACGCCTCTTCACGGCAAATAAAACTATTCGACACAGAATGAGTAGCCAAGGTATTATTTAAACAAGACTAAACCAAAGTACAACACAATAATTAAACATAGGTACATGAATTAGTAACGGAAGCCGAGCGTGTTCGGTTGATTAAACGTCGTCTATCGTCGGGCGGGCCGTGGTGAAAGGTTACAGGGTTAAAGGGTTAAAGTTCACTAGTTATTATCACCTCGTCGCCTGTGAAATTGTTAGCTAACTAGCATCCTCTGTGTCCTGTAAGCTTCATGCTCATTAGCGAGACACACGACAGATGGGCTGTGATTAGATATACGACAGGGTTCTATTTTGGGCAGACATCAAAGTCCCTCTCGGCGCGTATTTTTAGCGCTTCGAGTTTGGTTACACTTTTACTTCTGCGTAATTAAGTGCGTACAATTCAATGCACAGGATTTATTTGATGTCATGTTCCAGCAAAGGACTTAATGGATGTTCTATTGAATTCAGATAAAGAAGACGTTGACCAGACTGCATAGACCTGGCACGTATCTGTCATCCCAACTGTAATTAAGTTAAAAGCTTTGTAAAAACAAGAATACCAGCAACAGCCTATAAACATCTCAGTAATGTGTTAAGCGGGCTTCCGGTCGCATTATCGCTTCAACAAGGCAGAAAAAGAGTCGTAGACCACATTTACAACAACGCTTGTAACAAGTTCAGATAACACACGGTGATATGCTTTATGTAGTAAAAACTACACCAGCCCGCTTGTCTGAGCTTCCGTTATACGCTTGAAAATAGTTTGTTTTTCTGTTAACTCTGTGAGTGCTACCAAAACTACTATGATAAAGTATTATTGAGCAGACACAGACAAGTTAAATCCAAACACGTGTAATTTTTTAGACGAATATATCAATTTTTTCATGACTAATGTTTGTTTGTCGTTTGAAATGTAGATGCGATCGCATCTGTCTCTATTCATCATCATGTTATTTACAAACACACGAACGATGACATGCGTATGTTTATACTTTATGCACGAGAATGGATAATCGATCACTAGGCACTTTCACGTGGTACGAGTATATTAGCTCACTGATACAATACACCTCACCCGTTCACTTTCGCCTTTCTTGGTCACGACCGGCCATAGTTCACGATCGTCACAGACTCCTTAGCCACTGGTATTCAAACGATACGGGAAAGTTTTCAATTGACCTTTACATAAATATCATTGCTACTACTACTCTCACTTGATAGTTGGCCTTTGCCATGTCACACTTGGTAATGGTCCAGCAACTAAATAGTAATTACATTCACGGTAATGTTTGGAGAAGTGGGACAATGTCTCTATGCGGTATAAACATGCCACTCACGTGGTCATTACTGCTTATTTAGATACTAATTACCTTGCAACCTTTAGCGATAGTAAAAGTTACTGTCTGTTTTAACAACGTCTGCCTTCGCACATTGCTGTGGTGAAGATATTCAAGATTTCTCTTCATACTAGGGTTTTTCTTGTCAGTTGTCGGTGATGGGGTCCCTTCTAAACGCTCAGTGCGTTTAGAAGGGACCCCATCACCGACATTTACCATCAAAACACTATCTATTTTCACCGCCTATTTCACTATTTACTGGCGTAATTAGTTGCATGTCAGACCTGCAACAACTTTCATATCGAGTTATCTTCAGTGATCTTTTGATCTGTTGCAAAATTGGTTAGCAATAACATGAGTCATGTGGTTTCACCTGTAACTCTTGAGATCATGCTTTATGTGTGTTTCGATTTATGTGCCTTTTAAATAACTTCAAGTGTGAGTTGTTGCAGCCGAGTTGACTTATGTGCACTGTAGTGCCTGTTATACTTATGGGTTTATACCTATAAGAATAGCTTCACGGAATTTACATCTCTAAAATCGGCTAATCATTTTTTAGATGGCAGTAATTTTTTAAAACTAGTTTTAAAAAAAAGTGATAAAAAAAAACGCGTGTGTGTATGTGCTTCGCCGTAGTTGTATATTATCAAAATTAATACAAATTAGGTATTCCATACAATATTATTTAAACGTTATGCTCTCAGGTTGGTTACAAATCTGCATAATAATGAGTTCTGTTGCATTTGATCGAATTCCAACCACAATTGTACAGTATTAAAATATTGCAACGTTAAGACACCTCTTCTGAGTAAAATCAATATTTCAAACAAGTTCGCGAAACGGCATACAAGTGTTCACACCACTTTCCACCCGTCATCATTACTCAAACTGTCATTTACAACTCATTTTATTACCATTCATACAATATTACAACAATAGCTAACGAGACTTGATGAAGTAAAAGTTGCAAATGCATACTAATGCCCCATTGTTACTTTCTACCGAGTCGTTATAATAACGTATCGCCGACATAAAATGTGATTGGAGGTCGACACAGTAATAGGTCCCGACGAACGGAAAGCGCTAGAGATGATTGTTTCAATATTTGCTTTCATATTTCATAGGTTGTCTCCCTACATAGTACACAATTTTTCTAGAGTACTTTACGAAGACATTAGTGTAACTGCGCTTTAGACACGATTTATGTATGGAAGTTAATGTTCTTTATATTGCACGCTTTAGTACTACTGCGCTAGTTTTCAGTTTCAACCGCTGAACTTAATTCCGCTAGTTGGTCACGGTTTTATTGCATTTTTATGTGTCATTTCATTACTGTTCTATTGCATTTTAAATGTGGTTAGCCAAATGCATTTTGATAACATTTTGAATAAAAATATTGATAAACTCAACTCACACTGAAACTATTTATTTCAAATAAACCAATTACAGGCACTTTTGAATTGTCAAGTTCGGTCAGTCAAAAAAAAAAACGAAGCTAGTTGCCCATTCTAAAGCGTAGTAGGTACCTATGTAGAAGAACGGGCAAGAAACTCCATGGACACTCTTTTAAATCATAATATTGTTACAAAGTATTGGTTACATCATTCATGTTCAAAATTATGCATGCGAGAACGATGCAGAACGTTAAAAGCGTCCGTAATGCAAAGATAAAAAACTATTCAAATATTAAATTAAATCAAAATAAGCCATGGCAGCAAAGAGTTGACCAGTCCCTACTGACGGCGCCCGTTCACGAACATGACGGATAGATTAGCACCATTCAGCTCAACCATTTTGAAGGGAGCTAAATGATCCAACACATGCGCCACCATCAGCGAGACATTAGAGTGAGCATAACATACTCTAATCCGCCAAGGCACATTCAAGTCAATGAAAGACGTACCCAGTAAATGGTAGCTTTATAGTATGTACATAGTACTCACATACGTTCTATGCAATTATACAATACTAGGAGTTTGAATTTATATAATGCAAAAATAGTATTTTAAAATCTTCAGCAGCTCCAACAGTATGTAGGTAGGATAGGCGTGTGTGAAGTATTTTCACATGCTAATCAATTTATTTATGCATCCTGTGGAGCAGGACCAGCGTTTAGCCAGGCATTTTTGTCAGCGATGTAATCCCCCAACTTATAATTATGCTTGGCTGCATAGTGTACGTTTGTTATACCTACAACTAAATCACCAGACAAGGCACTTACGAGTACGTTAGAGAAACGATAACATCTCGCAAAATGAGCATAAGGACACAAAGATGTTTCATTTTAAATGTGTAGCGATATGCAAATAAGAGTATACAAATTGAATGGATGGCTTCAACGTGGACATATTGGCCCCCAGATAACGCGAGGTACGCAGGCGATATTTGGTCGACGGCTGTTCGCCGTGGCGTGTGCGATAGCGATCTGACTGAACGAGCGAGCAATTGCCTTGTTTGTCGTGCCGGCGACGCACCCGATACTACGGTATGTTGATACCAGCCCGATTGGAGGCGGCAATTTGTTGCAGACGATTTATTTTATACACACCTGTGCCACCTGACCGCTCCTGGCAATTATACCCGATACCATGATAACTGATCGCCCATCTGTCACTAAATATTATGATGATCGTTTTAAACCCCGCGATTCTGACCAGCAATATACTCCACGATTTATATTTCGCGCAACGCCTGCCCTTCGTTTTGTCCATCGTTAACCTCGTTATTTTAATTAAGGTGCCTTTCATAATCTTTATCGTTTTCGGGTAAATGATGGGTACCTACTTGAGCAACTTAATGTAAAGCTCATGTAATGTACGAAAGTTTCTTTTATGCTAATCTTGAAATAACTTGTCCATAACTGTTATTCAAATGCTGTTACGAATACGAAGATAAGAATTCGCTCATGCGTGCTGCACGTGAATGTATGCAGTTCTAAATGTCCCTCGTTTGTAAATGTTCAGAATATTAGTCACCGAGCATAGTAGATGGCTAGATTCCTAACTCTGGGGAGGTCCGGTAAAGTGGGTAATACACAGTCGGCCGTGCCATCGCAGCTGGAATGACATGACTGAGCCGTTTTCAAGCTGGCTCTACGGGCACGGATACATTGACGTCGCCATTTGTGATATTTTGATGGTAGATTGTTCTGTTAACACACGAACGTCTATGGGCCACCTTCTAGAAACCTGCGTGTATTTAAACGACTTATCCTATGCGTTCATCTTAAGTATGCACCGTTTCGGTCATGACTCCATTCTGTATTGTTTCTACGAAAGGAATAGCAAATGAAACGTTCACGACGGACAGATTACTTCAACAGATGAAATATGATCGTGGAGCGTTGGACAAAGTAACTTTTCACTTCACCAACACCATTAGTTGTATTTGGTAATCAATCAACATAATGTTCACCTATTAGTCAGTCGGTTCGTTCACCTCGCCTTTCAAGGTCCAAGCGTGCATTATTTTATTTAGCGTCGGTGGCGACCCACACGCACTACTATGCACATTTCCAAGTACGATGCACTAGGTTGGAGGAATGAGAGCGCGTGATACGAATACACTAGCGATTATCTTGCCAGTGTAGATTTTATCAGTACGTAAAAACCTCCGGAGAACCCTGCCACACCCTCGTGAAACGGTGCGGACAAATTGAATTTTCCCGTAACAAGGCCGTGTAATCACTTTTATAACAAAGTATTCACAGTGGACCATCAAACTATAATAAAGCGCGCAAATACCAGGCCGCTAGAGTTGATTGTTTTCGACATGGAACACAGTTCATCAAATACAGACAGTAATCCAATAATCGGATAGTGATCACCGAGAGATTTAATAGTTCCCTTCTTGGGACTAGTAAAAGTTCCAGGCACTCTTTGTTAGTGTTCAATTTACTTAACAATAATTGTGTTGTACGATTGTCTAGTTGACAGGAGTCCATTAGTGACAGAGGTGAGCGCGGCGGTGATTTACGACGGCCATCGTCCTCCTTGATGGCTCCTTGTATCTCTAAATGAAACTCTCATACAGTAGCCGGTAACCACTCACAGCTAACATTTATCTGATGGTGATTTGAATTCTCAGGTGGAAGACACGATCGCACAAATCATTTTGAAAGGGTTTCTTTTTTTAATGTGACTATAAGAGCTAGTGTCACGCGCCAGTTTTCATTTGTAATAGGTTTATTAGTTTCTGTAATTTTCCAAGTCGTTCATCTTGTCAGAGACTCATAAAGACTCCCCACGTGGGCATGCGCGCGCGCTTCTTTTTTGCTTGGTAGCACATCGTTCGTCATTACGCGTTTATTATCTGTTTGACCTTGGCCGTGAACGGTCGCGCAGGAGGACACACTTGCGCGTGGGCAAATACGGTGGCTACACAGCGTACCGCAGAATTTTGAATCAACGCAGCAAAAAACTCATTGTGTCCATGCCACGAAATGTTTTACTTGACATCGCACAAAAAACTATCCATATTAAATTAAAATACCACATCTTTAGACGTGGTTAGAATAATAAACCTATTTAAAAAATAAATATGTACGCGTGTTTCTTTCAGTTTTTATGTAACTATTCGAAGAAATTAATTAAGTATTAGAATAATGTGTGTTGCGTGAAGTCTAACTAAAATAAGTCTTTGGTGCCACCCCCCGGTGTGCATGTTACAGCTAAATGATGACTGCCTCTACAATGATAAACAGTAACGTCATACAAGTATGATTCATGTGTAGGATACGTTACAAAGGTTTAAATATTTAAGCCAGGTTAAAACTGGTACCTAGATATAACAATTCTTTATGTAATATTCAAGACGTTTAAAGTTAGGTGTCCAACACCGTATTAGATCTATTTCAAGTTGGTCGAATTAGCACTTCACAGTTCAACGGGGTCCATTTGGGTCAATTGCAACAATCGGTAGGTTAGGCAGGTCGTTAGGTCCGCCCACCGTTGTCGGCGTGCGGCAGCCGACCTATTCGACGATAGCGCATCCGCTGGCGTGCTCATAAACACACATTTGCTTACTCCTTCAGTTACGTAACTCGCCTGTTCACCCCCCACATGCAATTATTTACAATATGTGCGCAATAAACAGCTATTTGCTACACGCACTGCACAAGTGTACGCCCTTTGAAGTGTACTAATGCGTACTCCGCGCAAGATTGTTCATCTTTGTAAGGAAGCTCCATTTCCTTACTTTAAGTACCTATCTAAATGTCGTCATCATATCTGAGTTTATCTACGTTGAATGTTGGAGCTTTATTGAATCTGTGACGGTAAAATGATTTTTATAAGGTGATATCACGCGCTTTTCGCGAAAATATGTATTTTACGATGTCGTCGCCCCATTGTGATAAAATCACCGACGAGGTCATCGCACCGATCATTAAAACGATACACAATTCACGTGAAAATTTCAAGTGGGATGATTTTCCAGAATTAGCTCGTAATTATTTCAGCTTAGCGTTTTTCCTCATCCACGATACGCTTAGAAATAGTTTAGTATTTGTATTACTGGTTCTACAACACAAATACATAGAACTAAGCGATTCCGATCTGACCACAATCCATGAACATAATCGTAAAATCACTTGATGAAAGCTTTGCCCGAACATATCCAAGCTCGCAACAAAATCAATAGACTATTCCCATGTAATTCTCGTCCAGCAAAAGCAGCTCTTTATTTATATCACTTTATTTGTTTTGTGCCTCGCTTAAAAGTAAATGGCATGTAAACTTGTAAATGCATCGTAAAGCTATGAGAATACATACCTTATATGTTTCCAGTTGTTCGACGTACGCTCGATGGTTTAGTGGAGAATTTGTCCTGCATAAAATGTCGTACGCGCCCATTGAATGCACAAAACATATCATTCATTAATGTCACATTACGAAAATGGATAAATGCAATCGCATCATATAAATGTCCAGCGTGACAGCACTTACCGGAGTTGTGGAGTCAGATCACGCAGACGACATGATATGCTCGGGGACTGTATTTCTGTATTTTCGCTTATAAAATAACGCCGAGAGACAATGACGATGAGTAAACGGTTCAGTCACGTATGTGCTTAAGAGATCCTTTATTCGAAGCGTGCGCAAAATACTGAAAATCATTTCGAACATAGTTTTTCATATCAAAATATTGTATAAAGTTTTTCACGGGTAAAAAAAATAGGCTCCGATATAATATTTGCTCTAGAATGTGATGCAACAGGGGATACCGGTTTTGGCTCGATCGGCTCCCCGGCGTCTAGCGAAGATACGATAGTCAATGGACTGAAAATGTTTTGCATGGAATTGATTAACCCCGTGGCCTCGGCGCGTTTGATATCACTCATATCTTTTTGTTATAACTTTTATGGTAAAATATTTTAGTTACTTGTAGTTTTACTAACATGTTTACACTTATTTTTTTCTTCTTATTTTCATACAACTTGCCAGCTTGTCAGCCTTTTTGTTGTCTTGAAAAATAACTTAGCCATATACGGTCGTCCGTGACCCGCACGAGAACATTCCATATTCTTCACTGCTGATATGCTAATATTCAATCAGATAAAGAATGCTCCTGTTTTGCAAATGTCAAGTCGTATGATACAAGGGGCGTTCTCACGGTAGCTCTTGAGAGAAGAACAGAGAAAGCCTTATCTCATGTATCGGAGCGCCAACAATGTGAAGAGCGTGTCGATGCTTATCATAGCCAGCCTATCTAGTGGCTGTAGTGCATTCGACTTTCACTCGCGCCGCCGCTACGCTGCCGTGTCGCTCCTAACACCACTTTGTTTGTGCCTGTCTTGTCTTGTTAGTGTTGTCGGAAATTGTGACGAGGTGAGGAGAATCGATGACTTCTCGTGAAAGTTGTTTCAGCACGAATCTTCGTTTTTTTTTTTGCCGCGTCGAGGCACACGCAACTCGAGATAAGTACAACATTGTTTACCTCAAAATATGTAAAGTGCGTCACTCCAGCGGCAGACGGAACAGCTTTTTTAGCGTTTAATATTCAATAACACATCCATAGACGTCCATTGTGTCGGTATGGATTATGGGTGTTGCGGGACGCCGGTTGCGTCGGTCGCGCATGTTAAAGCGAGCCTGTCGTGATTTAGTGCAGGGCCGCGGCGCGTACGCAGCCCACGGGCCTAATTACAAAGTGTAATGAGGCGACGACGACGCCCGCGCTCGCGTCCGCCCGCGACTCCACTCTGACGCCCGCCGACAGACAATAACTAACGTGTTGAGGTGACAATACCGCTTACGCCTCTTCTAGTTCAATATGCTTACATTTCTCCATAATAAATTTAAAAAGGACTTTAAAATAACTAACAGAAATAAAAGTTATAAAACTTGAGAACAGAAAACTCATAAAACCACCGCAAAGAAATAACTGTGTTTCATACTTTCATGTAAGAGTAAAGGGTATAAACACGCAATAAACACGACGCATGCATAAAACCCCAGGATATAAAATGTTTACACACAACTTAGCAAAATTAAATGACGCTTCGAGCACAGAAGTAAACATTTCATGACTGTATAAAAAATCTACCAACACTACCTATCAATAAAAAGAAAGACTTTCGAACATGTCTTATTTCGGCTAAGAACCTCTTTAATACCCATCCCATCCAGAATCAAATCACAATCAACAGTTACAACATCATGAAACCCATGTTCGAATTAATATTTTCATTACTACATTCAATAGATGGTTATCTGAGCATCAAAAAGCGAGCACACTGTTAGAGCTATAACCCATTACATAATTACAAAGCGACCGGCGTTTTCATATTATGATTTACGCACGAGTGGCCGCGGTACCACAGTATTGTGGCGGTACGTTGCTACGTCAACTTTGCCAAAAACACTCAGCAATACCATTCCACTTAATTTTGCATCCGAATGTTGAACTAATCTCAAACGATTTTCGTCAGCCATTTCTTTTGGACCATCTCTTTATGCAAAATATGGTAATCAAATCTTTAACTTTAACGCTGCGAGCAAACATAAATTGCCATCAATATTCCACTGAACAATCAATCAAAAACAAAGTAAGATAACTATCGCCCGTCTGGGAGCAATTTGAGCGAGCTAAAACCATACATCAAGTTATGCAAATCGCCATCTTTTTTCGTGACCAAATGTCGTCACATCGTAAGTGATGGACATACAAAATTCTGTTCTATTAATCTCTATTGAACGGTATGAAATACTTCGATCATCTGGACAAGTTACATCTTAGATGACAAGTCCCGACGGCTGTTATTAATTTCTTTCAACAGTATCAATATGGTAATGAAATTACTGAACAGGTTCCAATGACAGCTTAAGTTTTTAATTTAAAGGGAAAATTTATGTCTTGGGGTGTTCTTTTTCTTCGGTATGCACTACCATTTCCCACAGCATTTTGATCTCATTAAGAAGTTCCGTTATTTGTTCTATAACATAGGTTTCAGGCGTGTTTGTTTTATTTTCATTGATTTTCCGAGGCGAGTCATTTAGTTTTTGCTCGGACCAGTATTTGCAAATGCGGTTCCGGTACCGTTGTGGTAGAAACCACCGCACGCTTGTTGATTTTTCGCTCGGATTGATGTTTCGTTGCGTATACTGAACATAACAATAGAACAAGTTTTTAGGTGTCTTTGTTCGTACAGCAATGTAGATAGATGTTTACCAACGATACAAATGAACTGGGAACTTTTTGTTCTCGCCTTCGTGAAATATTGAGGTTTCTAACCACTGTTGATAGCTTTCAGTAATGAATACACATGCACGATCTACAATTTGAAATAATATCGCCAACTTTTTGCGAATGCAAACAAATGATTTATTTCATCCACAATCAGTTCAGTTCCAGATTTTTTGCAAATCACAATCGAATATCGAGTCCACTGCGATCTGTGACTGCCAGACGTCTCGTCTCCTAGTTTTCTCTTATATTAACTTTCTTGTTATTTTGTTTCAGTTTCTGCCACTCTACCGCCACAGAGGCCTTGGATACCATTGACCCGACCGAACAGAACTCGTCCGACTTGTAAGTATTTAAGTACCATATTTACCACACAATTAGTTTCCCAAAAACAAATATTTACACTAACTACATGAGTGTGCAGTTACTACTCGTTCAAACATTAATTTAAACGATACCATCGCACTTGTGCCTTTTTATTCGTCGCAGTAATACGATTCATAGCCAAGAACGGCGCGAGATTATTTAATAGCGATAACAAAAAGCTTAGCAACAAGTTCGTCATTAATAAAGTGTCATAGTGGCACGTATGGGCGCGGCGCACGCGGCCCGTCTCATAAATAATCAACCAGAGCCCGCCCTACCATTGCAACGGTAATGTTTCTACCCGTGGGAGACCCCAGGGATACTAGTTTGGTCCTGGTTCGGTCCTAACTTGTAGGCTTTCATCCGGTACCGTTACACAGTTAACGTTGTATGACATTTGAATAATTCCGAGAGGAGGAGCTTCCTCGTCTACCAAAGATTTATCTTACCATTTCACTAATCAAGTTGCGACCCTTCCATATTACTAAATTTCCTATCTTACCCTTGCTATCTCTACTTATATCTGGAGATAATAAATTGAGTGTTGTAATGACATTATAAATTGCGAAGAAGACATGTCCCTATTAAAAAAACCTGGTACTCAAAGTACACCTACTTTGTTATTAACATCGATTCCTACTTGGTCAACAGCATTACCCGTGTGCTAAGCAAGATGCAAATGATGCAATACGATTATATCAAGATGATCTGTCGAGAAACGAGATAAACCCACTTAGTAGAAAATTTTTATTCAATGCGCCGGTAAAGCATATATTTTCTTACGTTTCCCCGCAAAGCACTTTATGGAGTTCACTGAAATTTATTTTAGCTTGCAGTTCTAAGTAACAAGTAATCGTGAAGAGTGTGCCGGCGGAGTTTAGATCCCGTCACGCGTTCCTGGCCGGCACTCATGCCGCTGCCCGACGCACGATGTGCGTACCCAATTTACATAAATCATAGCGGACGCTCGAGCCTGGCAGGCGCTCGAACACCTTACACCTATTGGCAAATAATTAATATCGCTGCACATGCCACATTCCTGATTTGTTAAAATACTTGCAATAACCGCATGGATATAGGACGTTTGCCTCATTGCGTAAATCAGGCCAGCCATCCATGAAGCTGGACACTTATACAACGATATTACGCGTTCGACCTTCTTGTTACATGGCGACTATCGTACACTCGTATTTACTTAAGAATCAATCGACCGTAAATAGGAAGCGATCTACAATACACCTAGAAACCGATCCAGTCGATCGCGCTTAGTCGCTCTCATGGTCAGATTGCACGGGAAGAGAGGAAATGCCCTTCGTCTCGCCATTCGCGGATAAACAATGCACAATGAGAGACATTGGCTGCGACCTCCTCGCATCCGTGAACCCGCGGATCCCGAAAAAATTTATATTGAAACTGGATAACTTACTCTATTCAGACTACAGATTTCAGTGTATAAATCACTTGGAGACGTAAACAAGCCTCGCAGACGACAGCCGACAAACCTTGAGACTCCTCCGTTCTCGTAAATGCGACGTATAAAAATCAATTGATGGCTGCGAGGTATATTGCTCCAAGATTGTGTGACAGAATAAATTCCAACACAGCTTGTTTACAATCTGCACAAAGTAAGGTCTCTTTTGTTCATGACTCAAACTATAATGTGAATACTTTCAACCTTCAATACTTGTTTTCTTAAACTCTTGATAGGTGACCTTTCTAATTCAGTATATGTAAAAATTCATGAAACAATGAACGTTTACAACACTTGAATAAATAATTCCTATGTCTGTCGTGATACAAAATACCCACGTAATGGCATCGCCAATAAACAGACGGCTATGCGCCTCCCCCCATTATATTCAGATGAGACGCGATAGCTAACTGGTTTATTTCTTTTTTTTGTTACCGACATAAACACTGGAGTGAGATGTTCTGATCGACACAATCTTGCAACGTAATAACTGTTCACACCATCTCCCTGTTCTTAAATCATGCACGATTCTCAGAGTCTGAGGCTAGCTAGCCGTTACCCCTACTTGTGTGATTAATGTGTGTTCATGATTTAGCGAATGCATCTTTGCTCTCTACACCTGTCAGCAATTCTAAGAGAAATCTCTGACTCTCAACACATTCGATTTGATGCATTGCGTCTATCGCAACTTAGAGACCTGCAGACAATTTGTCATTTTCACAGGTATAGTGTTCTAGAATGTTCTAATTGTCTATATCAGTAATTGCAGTAAATGGAACTAATGAACGTTTACTTCTTCATTGTTATGTCTTTAATCAAAGAATGGAATAGTCTATTCAATAATAATTGAATCACCTACCTATAATCTTCAGAAAGTACAATTGCCTTTGTAGAAAAAGATGTACAGCAGAAGGACGCTCCCATGGCTTCGACGCCAGATGTCGATAGTTCGATACTGCCTTGTACGATACAAGTATACCACGATTCGACGCAGTTGTACACTTTCATATGCAAATGACAGTGACTCACCATTTTAAATTCACTCATTCGTATGTATTTAAGAACTTTGCTTCATTAATTGCAATAATTATTCCTCCGTTATTAAATCTGAATACACTAGCTACTGATACAGCAATTAATTACAATTAAAACTTTAGCATTAGTTACTTCTATTGGGTGAAATTAAATTAATATTTGAGTTAAATCGCATGATTCGCTCCCATTAGCTGAAGGTGAAATCCATGAAGCAGTGCGATCGGCAACAAGTGCCGATGTTACGTCTCGGCTCCCACTAACAACATCTTGTTAGCACCTATTGAGACTTCTTACGTCATATTGTCGATCACACCGGGCTCAAACCGAACGTGATCTAATGAGTTCTTTACAACGCCAATCCAAATGGAAATCTTTGCATACTTAAATCGGTTTTAATGAGCTGTGTTCACTGCGCAAAAAAGGCATGTGTTGATCTCCTATCACGAATTGTATTGATATAAGAAATCATTACGCGAGCGTGACTATAACCGACCACGCTAACGGTACCCATTGCCTCCAAAGATTTGACTGGTGGGCGCCGATTACAATAATGTATGATCTGTGTGCTCGTGTAGACATTCACGCGCAACACGATGAACATTACGTTGTTCTGGATAAACGTGTAAAAGCGAAGTGTTGTGGGGCTACGCGAGCGGTGCAAATACCCAGCGGGTCGTCGTGACATGCCTCACTAGTCGGCCGACTTCCGTCGCCACGCCTTTTCCTTTTTGCTTTTATATTTTTACTACACGCACTAGTAAATTTACTTTACAATATACATACATGACATCTTTGATATGCCCACGCTTCGGCGCTAAAACCATAACGTACAGCGCACAATGGTCGTAGCTATCAGGAATATTGTAACCACACGCAGTTAGTGTCACCTTCTCCCATTGTTTGTGATTCGTACACGTACTATTTCATCATCGTCGTCGATTTATTTGAAATGAAGACACGCGTCCACGTGTTCGACAACATTACCATTTATTATTGTGTTGGTGTGGAGCTTTCGTTTCGCCCATAGTTCCTTAAACAACGAGCGATTATCGATGCGTGTATTGTTTCGCGACATTTGGCATGTGCGCCGCGTCTCGCGCGCTCGCATCGGGCATACAATGGACGTATTTGAAGCACGTGCTGCGGCCGTATTGATCGTCGCCGAGTGTCGCCAGGTGACTTTGACTTTGTGTCGATTAGCATGAGCGCGAGCGCACCGCGCGATCCTTATCAATTTGTCCGGACTACGGCTCCGCGGACGATCTCCACGCATTGTCTTGTCCTTCCAGCTGTCGTGTGTCCGTCAGCGCCGCTTTGTCTTACAACCTCCACTCCCGGTTCTTTGTCCGTTGATTGACTGAGACCGGCTCGATTAAATCTAGATAATTGCATCGCCAAGGTCTTCCACGAAGTTGACATTTAGACGAGCGGCCCTCATCGTCCTGCACAGCGCGCCTTTTGATTCGCGTAATGAGACGGGTGCGAGCGCGCCGCGTCCGCATAAATCTGAGATAATGGTGTGGAGCGTGAGAGAGCACGGTCGTGCCACCTTAGTTTACGTAATAAGTGGATACGTTGAAATGAATCCGTCGCTGTTAGCTTGCGGAACGCTTATGATGCCCAATTTCCTTGTTCCAACCTTCCAACCAGTCTGAATGAGAACATTTCCGTTTTACATAAATGTCTCCATTGTGTAGAATGGCTTCATCACGTATGTATGAGAGTTCTAATTCAATTTGTCGTTGGCATAGATCGAACGTCTCATATCAGTACTAAACTTAATACCACAAAATCTGTAAACTGTTGGCTATTTTCAATCTACGACCTAAAACAACAAGCGCTAAGAATAATCAAGTGTGGTCGGAGCATCGGCCGCCGCGGCCTCCTGTGAGATATGATTAGAAAAAGCAAAGCCATTGTGTCGCGTGCCTGCCGCATGTGGAGCGTAATACGAGTCTTATTTTAATTGGAACATTTTTTATCTATCACGCGAGTGGTGCGGACACTGGTAACAAAGTGTCGGAGGCTGCTAATTGGCGGTGATGCTCACCCAACATGGTGTCGTGAGATAAACGACGCGGCAACACCGACGTTGAAAGAATTACAGCTTATTCAGAAGCGTCTT
Source organism: Apamea epomidion (assembly GCA_947507525.1). NCBI lineage: Eukaryota > Metazoa > Arthropoda > Insecta > Lepidoptera > Noctuidae > Apamea > Apamea epomidion. Next base: position 4,275,623 of record OX382238.1, on the reverse strand, counting down.
CACGTTCCGTGTTTATGTGGTGATGTTGCCGTACCTAAGCATCATCAAAGTGACACGATGAATGGTCGAGTCCAAAATTAGGACAGCTCTCAAAGAAGTCAAGTGTTTTTATCTCTTCCAGACATCAGCCTAGATATAGCCGTACTGCTTAAATACGTCGTTAGTGCTGTCAATAATACCGGTCATCCACTTCGTCACACACGTCGCGAAGTGTCGTCGTCAAGTTGTGACACCCGATACCTATTATTTGTATTATGAGTATAATGTTTTTAACATGCAATTGGTGGCTGCTCCACTTATCTTTGGAAACGGAAAAATTAGACCCTTTCACAGCAGGAGATGGCAGGCAATTCTGACTTGACATTTGTTGACAGTAGGTACCTATACCAAGAAGTACATATAAATAATTATTTGTTTATTATGCAGGTATATTCACAGTGATGTGTTACAATGTGCTATGTGACAAGTACGCGACGCGACAGATGTACGGCTACTGCCCCAGCTGGGCACTCGAATGGGACTACCGGAAGAAGGGCATCCTCGACGAGATCAGACATTACTCCGCAGACATCATCAGCTTACAGGCTAGTAAAGCTGTTTACTTACCCAGAACTTATAGCAGGAATGTGGAAAGTAGACCGAATAACTAATTGGTCGTGGGAGCCGCTGGAGGCAGTGAGCGCAGGACCGATAGGACCTTATGGATATAGGGTCATAAGTCCAGCAGTAAAATGTATCTGGCAACTATTATAAGTATGAATTAGTTACCGTGGAGATTGAAACCCTCAAAGCCCTGTTAATAAGAGTTGTTACCGTTCGTGATTTGCACTGGATGTGATTTAAGTATACAAATCTGTATTTGACTAAAACATTCTAATAGGTTTTAAGTTGGTTGGTTAGGTTTCAGGTTGCCGTTTTTTTCTTTAAATCGGTCAAATTTAAGAACATTAACTTTTCATGTACATATTAACCTCTTCTTTCGTTGATGACTAAGGACCGGCTTTTCGTATCGTAGTTAAAGTCAAACAATTGTTAAAAATAGTAACTAATGGTTAAATTTTTGCAAAATGTTTTTTGATAAATTTTTAAATTATCTAATGATATAATATCATTCCTAATGGTCAAATAACTAACTATTAGTTAAAAAAATAACCATTAGATAAACTAACAATGGATAAAAAACATTTTTTTTTAGTAGTTACTATTTTTAACAATTGGTTGAGTTAACTACGGATCAAAAAACCGGCCCTAAGACCAAAATAAACTAACTGCTTGCTCTGTCATACAGGAAGTGGAAACAGACCAGTTCTACAACTTCTTCCTGCCTGAGCTGAAGCAGGATGGGTACGACGGCATCTTCTCGCCCAAGTCGCGCGCCAAGACCATGGGCGAGTCCGAGAGGAAGTACGTCGACGGGTGCGCCATCTTCTTCAGATCTGCTAAGTATGTGCCGTTTTTGTTTCACTACATCATCGTTCTCTTGCTTTATTGTTTTTGTTTCCATTGTTAGGGTAAAAGACAGTAGTTTTCATGCCAGAGGAGAACCGTGATTAAAACAATAGTACACCAGTGGTCTCGGTGTCAGATGCATTAATTTTCTTTAAAAACAAAATAATCAAAGTGATCTTTATATATATAATACCTTTCAAGAATAAGGCTTGGTATTTATTTTGTCTCTGTTGGCTCACACATAATATAAAACTGGGACTTTTATAAGAGACTCCAGACTCCTTGCAAATAATTAGTTAATTCCATTGCAGATTATTTTCAGATTCTATCAAAGATACTTGCAAGTTACTACGCAATTTTATGATCCTATAATGAACACGTATTTCAAATCAAAAGCGTGTTACTTTGTTACGACAAGTTAAAATAAAAACAAAAGAAAGTAATGTCCATAAGCTCTTAGATTGATCTTCATAACAGCGACGATGTCGATACGCCCCCACAAGATATCGCTTACCATACGCATAGGTTATAAGTCAACACACTCTTTACAGACCGAGTAAAAAATATTAAAAGCTTATGACTTCATTCCATCGCAGCGTTTATAAAATGTGTTAATAAAACTTCTTTTGTTTTTTTTTTCACTGCCTGATCTAGTGCTCGTAAGCGCTACGGGTTCTATACCCTGGTTGGGCAAAATGTTATAGGGTTTTTTTTTAAAACAGTAATTTCTCAGTAGTAGCCTGGGGACCTAAAAAGGGCACTAAACAATACCTCTAAAAGCTATTCATTACCTGAATTCCCAGCAGATCATTAGAAATTCTTCTAATTTTCGTAAAATTTCATTTCATACTCTTGGTGTAAACTTTGCCGCATGAAAAAAAAAACCGTAATTTTATCGGTAAATTTCTCATTACAGTTTTTATTAATCAAATTGTTTGTTTTTATTTTTTATTTCTACAGTTTAAATGTTATTTCGTTGTGATATGAATTGCACACAGATCATATTATGAATTGTCAGTTTGTGACCATTTTACGATTTTTAATATGATTCATATTGTTATCCTATTATGATTCTGCCAAAGTGGCCTTTTTAGGCTCCCTGGGCAATAGACTCGCTTCCTATTACATGGCACTTAAACATAAATGGTGCAATGTGGGTATACCACAACGTACACCTCTGCCTTACCCAACGGGAATCACAGGCGTGATGTTATGTTGATGTTTTTTTTTATGTAAACTTTATATTGCAGGTTTGCCTTAGTGAAGGAACACCTTATAGAGTTCAATCAACTGGCGATGGCCAACAGTGAGGGATCAGATAATATGTTAAATCGTGTCATGCCGAAGGACAATATAGGGTTGGCCGCCCTTATCAAGACGAAAGAGGCGGCATGGGAAAACGGTGAGTTCGTAATTGTAGCATGCACTTGCGTGCGTGTCGCCTGGAAGTAGCGGTGATCAATTGATGCTGCGGTTTGATAATGGCTTTTCTATTTGAGACCAGGGGGCTAATCCCGTAATTTAAAGATCACAGACTGATCTCAGTCTCAATCAGTCAAAAATACTTCTGATTTTCCTACAGTTTTGACATTGATTGTCGTTGAGATGCGACTATATTTTGAACGGTTTTACGGGAATTGACCTTCAGGCCTTTAAGTAGAAAGTCATTTTGAGTGGAATACTGAGATTTAAGATAATATTTGCAAAATTTATTAAATATTTTCTCAAGCTTAAATTTTTTCACTAACACGATGCAATTTGCATTAGACCCAAATGACAGAATAACGACTCGTTTATATTCAAGTTTGAAGTAATAAATAAAATGGGTTACCATTCACATTAAAATTTCAAAGGATGAAGCACCCACCTAATTCCAAAATTCTTAACATTAAATAAAGTATGAGCGGACGGTAACGCTCTTAGCCCCTAATTGAGCCGCTGACGCAAACGTTGTAATTTAAATATGAATTTATGAGGCCTCTTTCGCCACTCATCCTCATAAATTTATAACGCCACTGCGGCACTGCCCTGCGGAAGCGAACCAACAAAAACCTTAAGTAACTGGCAAAATTTCAACGTCATCGCATTCTGTTTGTAGTGTTGGTACCTACTTCCTTTTCCGACCGACCTCGTCGTACCTTGTTCTATGGCCCCAGAAACTATGCACACAATTCAGACCACACTAGCAAAAAAATAAAATTTTATAGCTTAATTTAGTTTTAGCAAAAAATATTTGTTGAAGCACCAACCGTTGCGAATTTCTAAAAGTATACGATAAAAAGCGTGTCGGTTTTTTGTCATTCTGTCTCGTAATTATCAGGTGTCTATTAACCTAAAAACTGTGCAATCGATTTCTTAGTACTTTCTCTGTACGCGAAACACGTACGTGCAGTGGCCAATAAGAATAAAATAGCAGTTGTATTTGTTTATAAAGATTTTATCGGCGGAAAGTAAGAACAAGAAACCTATCGTATGAGTCATCCTCACATTATTATTCAAGTAACAACTTTTTTCTCCTTTGCAATAATGGTATTCGTGCTATTCGTAGATTCTCCACATTTCTGTTCATGTTTTTGGCTAATCATTAATGTCATTGAACCCCCTACTATCTTATTAAAACAAAACCTACATTGACATATCATTTAAAAAAAAAATATTTTAAAAAAATAACTCTCACCACTTAGATCCTCGTCATATGCTTGCCTAGCTTTTTTCCAACTATTGTGGGGTCGGCTTCTTGCCTAACCGAATGCAGCTAAATACCAGTATTTTACATGGAGCTACTGCTTATCTGACCTCCACAACCCAGTTACTGGGTAATAAATAACACGATACCCTTGATAAGACCGGTTGTCAGTCAGACTTTCGGGCGTCTGACGACTCGTAACGACGTGCAAAGATCCATGAATGACAGCCGAGCCCAACTGTTTAAAACGTGCTAGCAGAGGCACGAATTTACTTAAATCTACAATGACATATTCAAGAAATACATCATGATTTCCTACCAATTCTTTCTCCACTTAGATACTGCAGCTAATAAATTACAATTTCTACCTTCCTCTGTAAAACCACATTGAACACACAAGCGGAAAGTTTAAAGTAATGGATAAAAGTGCACTAAGCAGAGACAGGTCGCCTATCTACTCTGCCGACATTAGTACTTTCCTTCGATCGACTATTACTTAAGCAGCTAACGTTACGGAGGGTGTAGACTTGGGCGACATCGTGACGTCATTTCTTTCTAAACAGCGGAAGCCCATTTCCAAACAGACCGTTTTACAAACGGTCATAGGAATTATTGCATTAGGGAAAAAGATAGTAGTTCGGTAGTTAGATTTGTCTGCTCTTCACAATTTCCTGACATTATGAAAAATTTTCTAAATAGTTGGGCTGGTTTACAATAGTGTGATGAAATATGCGGGTTCAATATACAGTAATATACCTTATTTCTGTCACTCGCGTGTTGTGTTTGGTCTAAATTCATGATAATTACATCGACACATGCCAGTGTGCACGCACCACTACATTACATTACAAGTCTAGTCTAGACCCACCATTAGACATTACATTTACTTTTACTAACAGTTAAACATGGAAGTAAGATATTTGCTATTAAGTAAAGTGCGTTCTGAAGTGCATGATTATCGACGCTGTCTGCGCAGTGATGCCATCGGCGTTCTTTAGTTATCGCTTCATAACAGTGGACAGGGATGAATTTTATTGAATGTCCTGTCTTTACGAAGGAAGGCTTTAGATTACCTATCATCTTGAACCAATAGCTCTTGGCGATTCAAGAGCTATTGAGGTAAAAAGTTCCTACCGTAGTACCGGCCTTCGAAATTAACTTCTATGGAAAAATTCTTTAGTCTGCACTTAATTATCTCTCTCTATCTTAGCGAATAATCTCGAGAATTCAGTGATAATTTACATGACATGAGATGTTCTACCAGGTTGTGTGATAGTGAACACGTGTAGGCAAAATACCAGGAATGTTTTAAGTACCTAACTCTGTAGCTACTTAACTTCTACGCAATTTTGGTCTCTTGTTAAGCTGGGCTTGCAATTAAAATTTCAAGTTGCGCGAATTTGAGGAATGATTAACATAATCTGGTTTTGTTTCGTTTAATATTATCATTTCATATTGCTATACTTTAGTCTCAAGTAAAACATGAACATGTGGAAAGCTATTTTTTCTTTTATTCCAACGGAGGTTACATCTGTTATAACCAGCAGTTTGTGTGTTATGTGCTGACGCTGCTCGCCTTCACGCACACATTCACGTCTTATTTCTACACTTGGTTACCACAAGTAAAGCGCGCGTCGCTTCGTGAGATAAAAATACTGTACGACTGCTTTAAGGCCATCTGAAAGCTTTTGCAAATCGTTATAATCTGTGCTGCATACAGTATAATAATTGAGGTTTCATGTATGTAGGTTTTTATTCAATCCCTATTTATTTATTATGCTTCTTTCCCCATTTCAGGACTACCAACAGACTCATCAATGCTAGGCCAGCCTATCTTAGTATGTACAGCTCACATCCACTGGGACCCAGAGTTTTGTGACGTAAAACTCATTCAGACGATGATGCTTAGCAACGAACTGCGCACGATTCACGAAGACTCTGCGCGGACGCTGCGTCTGGCAGGCCAGAGGGATAACGTGCAGCTACTGTTGTGTGGGGACTTTAACTCGCTGCCTGATAGTGGTGAGTGAACTGACTCAGTGTCAAAAATAATAAAAGTTAATTTGGAACAATTTACCTAAAGAAACAAAGATAGCTACAAAAGTAAAATACTTCAACACCCAACTTAAAGTACATTAAAAGACATACAAGAAAAAGTTAAGTTGTCAAATGATTTTGAACCATCTGCGGTGAAACTATTAGTGTCACCGGCATTTGTTTTTGACGGGCGGAATCGGAACAACCAAGTCAAACCTCGAAGCATCTTTCAGAATGCTTGAGACTTGAGACACGGTAGCCCTGCAATGGCTCTTGGTGATCTTTGATTCCTTGATCTTAGTTTCACAAAGTGCTTAATGTTTGTCATGCAAAGATACTACTAAAATCATTTTCCATTAACAAAAAACAACCCATGTTTTAACCCGACTTCAAAATCTCTCACGCTATGCATATTTTTTTTCAGGAACTTGATTTATTTCGCATAACATTGTTGGATTTCCCCTTGCAACAAAATTATTAATATCTAAGAAAATCCAAAAAGATACAAACAAATTCGCACAACAAACAAAGTAGACAGATCTATCGATCTGTTTTCTCACAGTACGCCAGTAACTTAGCCACTTTATTCGACTGTTTGTCATTTACGAGTGTACCCAAAACAAAGATGGGCCCGATATGGAATTACGACATTTGCTAAGCCTTCGATTACTAGATTGGACACAATATATGGCTGAGTTTATGCGATTTGTGCACCTATTAAACAATTGCTCAATTTTATACTTTGTTCTTTTTCGGCTTAGGCTCTTTTTTAATAAAAATGATTTTATTGCTGGACTTTGTCGGTCAAGAACCTTTGAAGATAAAGATTTTTGTATTATTTTGTTATCTTTTGTGGAACTTTGACAAGCTACAATTTATTAACCACATTCTGGTTACATGTAGAGAGAGCAACAATGACACTCCGATAGTGCAAATAAAAAATTGACATAATTTTTTATTAGCCTACATTTTGTCCCACTGCTGGGGGGCATAGCCCTCCCCTTTCATAATGTTATCTTCCATTATTGAGGTACAACGGCCATGACCTCCCAAGCATATTGTACGGGAATATGGTGTCAATTCAGTTGAAATTTTTAGGGTTATCTCCAGGGCCTCCGACTTATGGTAGTGGAAGAAACAGTGGGGTTTTAGTCGGTAGGATTCCGAACGGAGGGTATCCATTTCCCCACGAAAAAAAGGGGCGTAACCTTGTACTAATAAACATTGCTTAACTAAATCCTTTATGTGTTACATTCCAGGCGTGATAGAGTTCCTATCAGCGGGTCGCGTATCCTCAGAACATCGCGACTTCAAAGAGCTCGGATACGCAGGCTCACTCCGCCGCATGCCCGGCTCAGAGCATGAGTTCACGCACAACTTCAAGTTAGCCTCCGCCTACAGCGAAGACATCATGCCCTATACTAACTACACGTGAGTATTGTTATACGTCATCAGCAGGCCATTGCTGGACATAGGCCTCTCTAATTGCACACCACTTAACCCGATTCTTGGCACACCTCTTATATCCAGCTGCTACCAGCCATTTCGCGAATATTGTCGTCCTACCTAGCCTGAAAGCATCCTACCTTCCGTTTATCGCTCCGCGGTCTCTACCCAAGGTCATGTCCACCCTAACGGTCATCGGTTCTACGGCTGATACGTCCGTGATATTGACCAGCTTGGTATCTTACTGTTATACTGCGATAGCCAAAAGCATTTATACTCGGAGAGAAAACTGAAACACCATTACACTCCATAACACTGTGTAGGTATGGTATTTTTATCTCACGAAGCGACGCGCACTTTACTTGTTACACGCTGTGAATGTGTTCGTGAAGACGAGTAGCGTCAGCACATCATGCGTGCACGCACACCTCCGACTTTGCCATTGTCTGTACCGAGAGTTTCTGTGCTTACACACACATTTACAGCGTGTTTGTAGACTTGGTAACCAAAAGTAAAGCGCGCGTCGCTTCGTGAGATAAAAATACTGGTACTCATAGTCAGTCAACGCAGCTTGGTTTTATGTAGTATGTAAGCAACATATACATACTTCTGTAGTATGTTTAAGCAGTGTTGGTTCCAATAACCTTAATTATGGATATTAGGCCCAGTCGACTAGACCGCTTCCAATCATTGGATCGCTCGCTGCTTTCAACCAACGTCGAATTACGAGTTAGTGAGTCTCCCAGAGATTACAGCTCGACACTTTAGCAAACAATGCCTCCTCAGGCCAGCAGCATCGTCTGCACGAATCTGGGATGATTTTTGAATTGTAATACTACGTGATTAACTATTTATTTTCTGCATTCCAGGTTTGACTTCAAGGGTATAATCGACTATATATTCTATAGCAAGCAATCAATGACGCCCCTCGGGCTCTTAGGACCACTGTCGCAGGACTGGTTCCGAGAGCACAAGGTGGTGGGATGCCCGCATCCGCACATACCTTCAGGTGAGTTATTGCAAACGAAAATAACCTTTATAGTACCTTGGTAACAACTTGACGGTGACAGCGCCTTTATTTCGTAGATGTAAGGGCGGTCTTCGTAGTTCAAATTTAACGTCTTTGTTTTTGCTAATTGGGTTATAATAATGTTCGATAATAATTTTTTTTATTCAGTAGGCACAGTTAAAGTTAAAATAAAACAAAATTTATTATATTTTTAATTTAAAGTGTACGCATACTACAAACATTTTGTAAAAAAAAAAAGTATAATTGGGTAGTGGAATCAATAAATGGCTTTTGTATTGATTGAATGTTCGATGTTGTATTGCAGACCACTTCCCGCTGCTGGTGGAGCTGGAGATGTCCCCGACCGCCAGCGCGAACTCCAACGGTCTGATCGGGCGCAGGTAGCACGCGTCGCCGCGCGCGCCGCGCCGCGCCAAGCGACACCACCACACGTAACGCCGCGTGCGCGCCACTCGCCCGAAGTGAACCGACGCCACCCGAACACGAGACAAACTAAACACGCTCAGTGTTTGCTAGTTTTGAAATAGGAACCGAACTTTACAGCTTGTAACGACGACGCTTTTATATACAGGATTACATTCAACTAGCGAAACTCTGCAAACGTGGGTGATATCTAAACATAATATTACAAAAGCAAAACGTTTTTTTTTTTTTTTGGTCGACGTCTTGTCTTCTTCCTCGTGTCGCTGCACGACTGTATTTTAAATGTTATTTTCCCAAAACTTTGCTAGTTCCACGGCGTTGTCGTTAACGTCTTAGCTAGTTTTGTTACTTGTAATATCAGTTTATGAAATCTGTTTAAGTCGTGTAAACCTCAAAAAAATATTTTCTCATCTCATACTTCAAGTAACACTATGATCAGTCGATGAAACAAAAAAAAAATATTTTATAATTTTTTTTTGTTACTTTGTGTTCAGATATTTTTTTTAAAATTAACCGTTAATGTCCCACTGCTGGGCAAAGGCCTCCCTACTCACTTTCCACCTCTCTCTGTCCAGATATTATAATTAATCCAGTTTAGATATTATACTATTACTCATCACGTCTGCAGAGTTGCGCTAGCTAATTTAATTTGACCCTGTAGTCCGACCAGTATATCTTGACAGTTGAAAGCTTATGAACAGCAATAAAATGACCAATTCGGTTCTATGCTTGGCTCTCTTTCAAGATATATCAGGGGCACTATAGTCTTGCAATGAAGCGTTTGTCTATAGTGTATTAAAAATAGAAAACTATAACTTTTATATGGCGTTAGGATGTGAATGCGTTTTGGAAGAAGTAGCCGCTGATGAGATCTAACAAAATTGTCATACTGCTACTTTTCCCAACTCGCCCTATGTCTAGAACGCGTTTTGAAACATTAAACATTGCCCGAGCTCCGAGTGATATCAACCTCCAGCGTGCGCATATGACATGTCACCTATTATCTATTTCATATCTCACTTCTCATAAAGAACAAACATTTCGTGCACGACTAGGGGTAATTGCACTGAACTGCTCCAAGATCTAGGCAATGTTCATAGTTTCAAACGAATTTAGCTTGTACTATACCCAGTTAAAAATCTCTACTTAATTCCTGTTTCAGTCCGTAATACCGCGGTCGAATATTTCAAACTACAACCACTAATATCAAAGTTCACTCTAAAATAATCTTTACAAATATCAGTAACTAGCTTATGAATCGTTTATGTACAAATAACTTAGTCTTAAGTACTTACTTAAAATCATCTCATAGTATACTCTGCGTTGTTTTTGTTATATCGCATGGTCTGGACAGGTCCGTCTCCGGACTCAACGTTACTCTAGTTAATAATATCAAATGTATTTTGTACACAGTTGCAGATGATACCGAACATAGTTTTCTTTTCACTGGACTTTTAGTACTGTAGTACTTCCTAGTATTCACCTAGAACTTGATACAGTCTCGAAATTTTGTTTTGCTCAATATATAGATGTTAACACGACCCTGTTTAGACAGCTTGTAAAGTTGATTAGTTAAAGCGAATTAGATTTTACTATAGTTAAATGAACGAAATATTTTAGAGAAATATATATTATAATCAATCCCATTTGTTTAATACCGCTGAATTTCGTGCTTACGAGGTGTCGTAACATGATATATTTTTGTAAATGACTTGTAGGCAATATCGTAGCACTGCCAATGTATACCTCGGAGAGTACAAAGTGAAGCGGTGCGCTCGCCAGGACAAAGCATGTGCGCTCGCGTGTTGTTATAACCAGTTCAACTTTTACGTTTCAGTGAACAGATAACGGGCCGTAGACTAGTATTATATTAGTTAGATGCATGGAAATTTAAACATGAAGCCTTTCAAATTTTTAGGAGTGATTGTAAGATAGTTTAGTGTGTGACGAATGACAGTGCAATTGTTTGTTACGAATCCGAGTATAATTATGTAGTTTTAATTTTAAATATTGATTCAATAAAATATGAATGAACTAAATGAGACGTACGCTTATTGTGTCAATAAAATTGTATGAAAGAATGGTGAAGATACATATTTTTCAGTCGATTACGACAGCAATTTTACGCTTAGTTTTTCGATGTATGTATATTATACAGTTGAGGAATACTATTAAAAACAGCTACATTATTGTTGTCTGCGGAGGAAAATAAAAGACCTAAGCTAGAGGGCGCCACTTTAGATGTTTCTCATTTTGTACTTGCATATATTACTTTCTGGTGTCCTTGAGGTTTTTTATTTTTCAATTAGCGCACGTTTATCACAATCGATTTCAAAGTTAATATTGATTTCAACATCTACGTTCTCATAATGTGTGAGTGTTTCAAACGTCCATTTACCAATTAGTGACCTAAATTCCTCCACTGTATATTATTTAGATAATATTATTGGGATGTTATTGCAATGTACGTGTCTGTGAGGCGATCGACTGGCAAGGCACGCTTAGTTCCCTCATGATTCGATCGATATTACTCGTTGTGGATCAGTGAGACTAGTATTCTGAGCTTACACGCTTTGTGTTTCAAACTTTACAGATGTTGGCACGTATTGGGACGTTTACACTGAGTAATGAATAAATGAAATGCTAATGTGCTTGTGAAAGTTTCATTTTTGCACAAAAAAAAAGTGGTCGTGACTGTCGCTACATATGGCAACACCGTATGAAGCGACGCCGACAAATCAATCTCCGCGCAACTGTTAATTCCATGGAGATAAATGCAACTTAGCATTCCATTTGTTAGTTACTCTGCGCATCCGTCGCGACGTCGCGACGAGAGCAGCGTGCGCGCACGCCTCGTACTTACGTACTTGTCATACATATACATAGTACGATATAGTTGGTACTTTCAGGGCCGGGTTGTAAGATAGCTATCATAAATCTTTAATAATGTAATAGAATATTTGAATTATTTTTGATACTTAATTAACTATTATAAAGTTTTATATAGAGACCATTGTTAAATCTAACACTGCCTACGAAGTGACATCACGTGTGTGTGCAATAAATTTTAAATATCTTAAGTGATAATGTGAGGTGGTAATAAGTGTTGTTTCATAAATATATTATCTGACGCGAATGTTTCTGTGTTGGGACAAACAACTAGTTATTACAGGCTTCCATGGAGGTACCTACGGAACTGTGTACACACAGTGGTGGTTAGGTTCATTCTATTTTATTTCGATAGGTCGTTGCGTGTCCAATGCACAGTCCTTAACAAGAAGTTTGATGTAAACCTGAAGCAATCGAAGCAATAGTTATAATAGTAGCGATGAATATAAAAGACATTGTAGAGATGTAATGTCTGCTGAGTGCCTTTCGTAGTGAGGTGCTGAGCCGTTGTCTCCACACCAACACTTGCATCCGTTAACTTAGGTAGGAATTTGTTTAACTCCCTCGTCTCTTAAAAGATGAAACATGCTTCCCAGAACATAGTTTATTCATTTGTCCGCCGTATCATTTGTAAATCTCCAGTGTTACGTAAACTTCTTGGTCGTGAAGACAGTCTCACTGATCGGTAAGTGTTATTAAGTGGTTTAGGTATTAGACGGCATTTCTATCGGTATAGTAGACTCGATGACGTTCGGTTCGGTTGTCGCGGACAGTCGCGCGGTGTCGGCGTTGAACAAAAGTAGAGCAGCGGCCGCTTGGTCGGAGTTAGGTTAATTGTGGCATCGAGTGTACCAATAAACTACTCGGCGAGACTTGTATACCCTCCCCTTTATCTCCCGTAAACCCCCCCCCCCCCCCCGCGTGAGTTATAGACGTGTCTGCGTATGTAAGTGGAGACTTGTGTAGCTTAGTGTAAGTTTTGAGTTTTATATGAATGGTCTCCTTCGGCGGTATGTCGCCGCCGGACGCCCCCCCTAGTTGTAAGTAGGTTATGTTATATGACGATCGAGACCCTCCCCCCCCCCCCCATTTTTGAAATACGCATCATCGTTACTATTCACAAAGTAATAATCGTTAGTTCTTAAGGCGTTTCATCTGGTTTTGTCGTAACATGTTCAGTATTCGCGTCGTCTCACGAGAGGTCCGATCAAAAATTACGAAACGATGTTAGATGCATTTTATTTTTTAGTTTTAGTAACTTTTTTAATTGATGTTCCGGAGGCGTCCGACGGTGAACCGCTCTACTTTTAGTAATAGCGGGTATAGCATACTGGCGTAGTACAAATGTTTGTGTGAGTGTCGATAGTTTAGTAGGCGTGGTTATTGCGTCACGTGTCTTGAAGCTTCTGATCGGTCGGAGCATACCTTGAACCCGAGGCACGCGTTAGCGACGTTGCCTTGTTCCGGATTGGGCACTCTGATTAGTTCCACTCAGGGTTGGACGGTCCTGAACATGCTAAGGTCTTGTGTCATCTTGCGTCGTGTCGATCAGGGCGCTATGTATATTACCTAGTCATCGGCGCAGGTTGATGAATCGCATCCGACTCGCTACAGAGCGAACGATTTTGAAACCATCCTCTAACAACATTCAAAACCGCGTCGTTCTAGCCAGCCGTTTACGATCGATCGATCTCTTGCGCAATGTTCTCGTTGTGAAAGCGTTAGTTGTTTCATCGGAATAAGTAGTGATATTTACAAAAAAATTAAATCACCTATATTATTATAAATAAAAACTATTTGGACCACTGCATAGTTGTATCTACGCTTATTTTTGTCATCTCCATCGGAATTATTTGTATCGAATAATTGATTTTTATTATTCAGTATATTATATTATTATGTATATCAAACGACAGGTGCTGTTGTATTTAATTTTTAATGTTACTAATGTGATTGTGATAGGGATACGTCTCTCTTGTAATCTATCTGATGTATTGTGAAGAAAAATTAAGCCAAATCATAAAAAAGGGTATATTGAATTATTACTTTTAGGATAAATGGAGTTAAAATGAAGTTTTATACGAATCAAATTTTACTACTGACGCTGTATAATTTTCTAAGTACAGTAGATTTTAAATCATATCATGATGATCTTGATCTAGTACTCGTGTAAATTAATGTAGGTTTGTAAGACTTGTGACTTCACACGCTGGAGCTGTTCCGCTGCGTCAGAGCACAAAGTATGGAGAGTCGTTACCTAAGTCTAGTGTATATTAATATCTATTTACATTTGCGGCGGAACGGTTCCAACGTAGGTTTTCCAATTTGCCTTCCTCGCACGCGAAAATTTCAAATGTTAAATTTAAGTTGACATGAGTATTCGAAACGATCCAATGTTTTCTCTTTAAAAATATCCACATATAGATTTTTTAAATAGTAGTGAGTATTTTTGCATTTACCGTGTTGTCAGTAATTATACGATACAATATCTTATGAAGCATAATAACTATATAGGGCTACATACAGTCGACCTTGGAACAATACCAACACAACAGGGCAACAATTATCTGCTAAGATTTGGCTTTACACGATTCTGAATTCTGAGCTATACTTACGCGGGACAGTAATGAAGCTACTCCTACAGTAGTATGTGCTTCTCACTTGCACATGATAATATTATAATAGAACCGACAATCATGTTTGTGAGTGTGTACGGTCATCACTTGCAGATATTTCTAAAATGCTGGTCTTGTGTCTGACCTAATACCAAAATTCGTATGAAGAGTTGTGAGAAACTCATTAACTCTTCACCCGAATGAAGAAATATGCAACAGTGAGCGGCCAGTCACGCTCGCAAGCGTGGATATCATAATATACACAAGTCATAGTCTGTTACATACATTTTACTATTCTATTCTATTATTCAAACAAACCAAGAGAACACAACACGATGCGTAAGTATCGCTTATGAATAATCTAGAGCTTTATTGCAACAAGTTTATCTTATTTGTAGAACATATATGATCTCTTATTTTTAATAGAATTTTGATGGACATTTTTACTTAATAGTTGTAGCAGTGTGTAGCGTTGAAATAGGAATTTATATCGCACATTACATTTGTTATATTCCACTGTAAGTATATTTATTGATTTACAAAAACTGATGCCATCCAAAATTGTGAAAAGCACTTTTTGTTCGCGTCGTTGAAACCTCTCTGCGCTTAATCACTATTGAATCGTCTTTATAACTACATATTTCAATATCGTGCTATTGATTATTCCTTTTGGAATCATTTGTATTTGTACATATTTGTATCATATTATCTTCATGACCTCAGTGTAAATATTCAAACTTTGTGTTTGTAAAATCTTGTTACTTCTTCCAACGGGAGGCTTCAACGATGCTACTAAGTTTTGGATAGTGATTCGAATTAACCACGAGAAGCCTTCATGTTGAGTGTATATTTTATTTGTAAATATGTAATTTCGATAACAATTAATGCTAAACAACGAGCGAGCCGTCGCATATTGTCAGCCGTTTGGACTTCTGCGCACACAACCAGACACACAGCTACGGAACACTTAGCCTTCACTTAGATACGTGTGTCTATCACGATGCACGTCAGACATTCCACAGGCACCGAATTAGCTCAATATGAAAGACTGTTTGAGACTTTAAAAAAAGGATATCATGATAATTAAAAATATTTTCTGAAGCACCTTAACGAGTTTACAAAATGTGTTTTATGGTGATTTATTGATAAGATCGCAATGTTTAACTCACTAGTATGTAAGGACAAATGCTTTACGACACTGTGATAGACAATACAAATTTACCTGAGAGCGACACCATAGGCATTTATGAGAAATTGTCATATGGAAATGGAATGAAACAAAATACTCTCAGATTTAGAAACGGACACCGCTTGGATTTGTGACCAACTTGAGAACGACACTGGCATTGACGTGATAAACGCCGTATCAACAAAACACTTTCAATTTAGATTCTTACAACTCGACAAACATACACACAAACTCACAGGAACAATCGGTGTTTGTTTCTCGTATAAGTGTAATAAAAAGATCTATAAATTACAAAGCGTATGTGCAGAAGTTCGGTCGCGGCTCGATACTGTGTTCGAGCGGTAAGTGTTCGAGCGGTAAGTGCGTGCGCAAGGTGTGTGCTTGTATGTGCCGGCTGCGGCAGTTGTTAGTGTGCGGCCGCGCGGCCCGTGTCTCGCTGTTCTGTTTGTTGATACATTATGTATATTTGAAGGAATCAAAAATTATAAGATGAATTTTATTACTCGACTTTCATTTTTACAATTGAATGTTTATTACATCCCTGTGCCTTATAGCGTCTGTTCCCTATAAAAACTTACGGGTGATTTTTGCGCGATTTGCTGCCTTATCTTTAGGTAGCAAATCGCGCAAACGTGTAAGTACCCAATTTTGCTGAAACTAACTAGAGGAATTTTTGGAATTTGAATATTCGACTTTATTATAGGTGTTAGAAGTCGAAACAAGCAGACGAGAGGGTTTTGAAGTGTGCGTTAATTTTCGTACAACTTTGCACTTCACTTTATGACAATAACTGTGAAGTTGATTATTCAAGTCATCAGAATATTTTTGGTCTTTGCTGAACCTAACATGACATATCACGACATATATTCCGAAGGGTTGAACAAAGGTGTATGGTACACCCACGTATTGCTGTAATAAACGGTGATAATTTAACTATTGGACAGTGGGTGTGTTTGTTGCTGCAGCCTTCAAAGTTTTTTTTTTCTGGCACATGGCTACAAAGATGTAGGTCTCTTGCTACCCATAGTAAAAAAAATAACAGCAGAAAACCTATTTTATATAGACTTTTTTATTATTAAACCTAATATATTACACTATTTCACTACAAATAAAGCTACACAATTAAATATATTTGAACACAACATCTTTAAAACTGTCGACGGTCTGTAACTCTAGGGTGACGGGACACTGTAGCCAGTTGGCTAATAGTTCTTCAGTGTAGCCAAGGAGGAAATACATTTTAGTGGGCGATACAGCACGTCTGATGATCGCTGCTACTCTTATGTGGTTGAATTGGCGCTTGATAATGACCTGGAAATATGAAATAAAAAATTGTTACTAACGTGAACAAGGATTGTTTGAAATAAACTTAAACATGGCAACAAAGAAGTCGAGAGATGACGGGACACCGTGTCGAAACGAAGTTCATTTCGCTGCATATATGTATGAAATAACAGGCACAATGAGATGATTTAAGTAAATATGTCATGTGTGACCCGTTGTTCCTCCCGTAGTCCCTGGAAGGTACCACGGGGATTTTCTTTGCCCGTGGTCCGTCCGAGAATTACAAAAAAAAAAACCTCAATCAAAAACTCTTTGAAAAATATTATATCTGGCCACTTATGACCATTAGTGCATATTAGGCACTATTTTAACCCTAGAGGCCCAATCTACGTCATCTTGACGTACACTCCAAGGAAAATATTCTCCGCACGATACTGACTCAGAGCAGGAAGGTTGTGTTACTGAAGACGATGTCAGGAATGACGTTGACGATGAGATGGTGGACTACATAGAAAATGGAAAACCTGACATGATATTATTTTACAATCAAAAGGCGGCATTGATTCTTTCGATCAAATATCTTCCTCCATGTCTTCTAACAGAAAGACTAATAGGTGGCTAGTGGCGGTGTTTTATGGCATGCTGAATATGGCTTTTGTGAATTCATATATTATATAGTACTGTCACAACATGCTGACTAAATCAGAAAAACCAATGAGTCGTAAAGATTTTATGAAAAAGACAGCAACAAGTTGTGACAGTACCTATATGTATAACAGAGACTTCCTGTAATGAAACCGAACCAAAGAAACGACGATATTGTAATTGTGTGTTGTGTGGTATTGCTTGTATAAAAAAAAGAGGATGACCAAAACACAGTGCTCCAAATGAAAAAAAGCAATATGCGGTGAACACAATATTGATATTTGTCAAGACTGTGTATAATGGCAGATTTTTTAATTTTAAAGTACATATTAAGATAAGAGTTGAATTATTTTTTAGAAAAAAAAAAAATAATATAGTTGATTATTGTAAAATTTATTTAAAGAAGAAACTGAGGATCTCATTTTTTGTTTAATTTTGTTACTTTTTTAAGTATAACTTTGTAAAAGTATAAATAAAAAGTTTAAAATATTTAAAATACGTTTTTTTTTTTATTTCACTAGAACATATTTTAAATAAATAATCCATAAACTAATAAATATCTAAAATAAAATAATTAAATTCAGCGATTTGATTTGTATACCTACGTCATTATTGCGTATGATTGGCCTTTATAGCCGCAAAAATATGATTGGGCTTGTAGGGTTACTAAGACATTGTAGGTACATATAATGTTTGTTCTTTGTTTCTACACACAAAATTTTACAAATGTTTCCTACTGGTCATGTTATTGGTTGTTATTACCATTGGGGAAGATGTTTGTGGCAAAATGCTAAACTCATGAGTTTCGGTAAATCAAAGCCAGAAAGAAGAATCGTATCTCTATGTGCAGTTCTACCGCTTTTAACTAAAGATGATTGAAGCGGGGTGGGCGTATAATATTAATTCTGATTGCGCCGTGGAACTTTAAAAATAAAAATATAACTGGAAAACGATCAAAACATATTATGTTGGCTGACGACGCAATTTAACATATTATTGTACAACTAATCAATGGTGAAATTTCATTAGGTTATGCCCTTGAGAAATTACGATAAGAGATGACGCAAGGTTGAAGAACTTCTTGTCTTTATGTTACAAATATATTCGTGATTTTTTAATCTTTATTTATAATAGCTAAAAATAAAATAAAAATATTTTATTTACAGACTACATAGGCCCACATTGTGTTAGTGTCTAAAATTATATTATAAACTATGTTAGTATATATGTACATACTTAGAAAACAAAAGAAAGGTGATAATATAACAACCACAGATAGTTTCACCACGCCCCATGTAATACATGAAGCTTGATAAACCTACCCATGGTAGCAAACCCCCTCAGGATACTGTTGGTGCTTCCTCCCACTCTGCGTGTCATTGACGCCATCTTCTTACGCATTATTGCAAAATATTCGTCAGTGTGCGCATCAGCAAACATACCTGACGCATTACAATAAGGTGGAAGCCTCAACAGCACCACTTTAAAGGTATTATTATATTGTGTTCGCAGAGCATTGTTTGCTTTTTAGGTATGATTAGCCCAAAGGCTGCTGGTGTAAAAAGTTTGACAGTAAGCCTTGAATAGGTAATTTTTACTGGTACCTACTGAGCAACCAGCAATCCTTCGAGCCACCATATTTCCCCTCACAGCCAATGCCCTGCGCTCCCTTTCCATATCTGTGTCATAGTCATCTGTCAGGCCTTCGGTAACAATATGGCCCAGATATTTAAACTGGGTTACTCTCTGTAAAAGTGCACCGCATAGCGTTACCGGAGTGATATATGATGGACTTTTATTTCGATCTCTAAACACCAGGTTTAAGGTTAGTTTTTTACTATATTATGTGTATGTAACAGGCGCTTCTCGCCATGAAACTCGAAAGTTTGGCGAAAACAACAAAATAATTTATTTTTGAGAATAATAAAAAAAAAATTCACCAGGTGTATGTGCCAAAGCAACTTTGTTTCAACAATTGGCAGTATTCATCCAGTTTCTTCATACAAATGGTCTGTGTTGTTTTGAAAACGGAAATGACCTATTGACACTTTTCGGAAACACAAGAACATTCTCAATCTATAATAAGACTATGAGGATATGGCATGCATCCTTACCTCACTGCAAACAAGTCCATGCCAGGTGCCACTCATAAACCTCCTAATAAATTCATCTTCTAATGCTGTCTCTGAGCGTCTGAGACCATCTTTCATAGTTGCTGAAACAAAAAAGATGAGATGATGGGTATTGTACTTATATTGTTGAATATAAACAACAATCTGTGTGTCGAAATCTGTGTATTCCACAATGGCGTATAAGAAACCTCAGTGCCAGATTATAAGGAAGGTAGCAGAGATGTGTATTGACATAATTGGCAATAGATGTTCGTAGCAATGGAAAGTTAGCTTTAGGTTTATCACCAGGCTTTACTAGTAATGGAAAAACAACTGCTACATGCAGCACGCAGCTGCTGCTGCTGCTGCTGCATGTTTAGAAATAAATAATTAAGTTCAAACCATTGTGCATTAGTGTATTGCTCGCAACATTGCAACACAGCTATAGCTATTTTTTTTTATCCTAATGTTTTTGCTTATTTTTGTAAACATATCTAAGTGGTTACCGCTGCCCTGGTACATAAAGGGCTAAGGAAGGAACACGGGTGGGTTTTAGTCAGTAAGAGTCTGACACTCCCTTCTGCTCCACCCAGAGCGGGAGGGGTCATTTGATGATTTCCCATCCTCAAAAAAAAAAAAAAAAAAGGGTAAGGACTATGTTCCAACAAAAAAATCCTTCATTCCATTCAACTAACAAGTATTCCACGAGTTCCATGATTTACGATGAGCAATGTAATGTGGAGGGTTCGCCATCTCGTATGTCAGCGGCTTGTCGCGTTTCTTCGTGATTCTGTACTTCCCTGACACCACTCTGCATAGCGGAGCAGACGTGTGCAGTTGAGACGCTAGTACGGGCGAACATTGCGCTATAACTCCAGTCGTAGCGAAGCTTGACTATAAACATAAAAATTAAGATTAAAAATTAATCAATATGA
The DNA here is from genome assembly GCA_947507525.1 of Apamea epomidion. NCBI lineage: Eukaryota > Metazoa > Arthropoda > Insecta > Lepidoptera > Noctuidae > Apamea > Apamea epomidion. The sequence continues at coordinate 4,254,884 of OX382238.1, read as the reverse complement.
AGTTATTTATGCATAATAAAAGTAGAATCATATTTACCTGGGCCAGTTTTATTATAGAAGAATTCATAATTGTTTTTTTCTTAGCCTATATTTGGTTAGACCAAAATATTTAGTATTTCATGCGATACTTAAACGAATCGATTGAGGTTATATTGTGAAATGAAAATGTCACTATGACATGACATGACATTGACAGATAATCGTGCGTTTTGTTATTACCAAGCAAAAACGAATAGAATACCGCATACATACGGAAACTAAACAACAAATTAGTTAACAGCCATCACGTAATTCAGATATGCGCTTTTATTCTATAAAATATATTTGATAAAGAATATTAGACGGTTGGTGTAGAAAAATTGTTTTACTGTTGTTTCGGTCAACCTGCCTTTCGATATTTGCAATACCAGTATTACTGCCATCGACAAGACGACAAAGCTGAAATGTCTCATGTTCTGCCTGTAACTGTAATTACATCGGCAACCGTACTCTTCAAACACGAACACAGAAACTCTTGGCGGCAGCAAGATAAGGTGGTAATGGTGGTAGTAGTTACCTACTACCTCCTTTACAAAGAGCTCTATTACTACTAGCTAGTTGGTTACTTTTCAATATTGGTAAGGTCGAACAATAATAATGTAGGCTAAGAATTATATCCAGAGGTGCTCATGAATATGAAGAACTTATTCTTCTCTTTAGTAAGAATTATGTCGAAAAATCCATGTATTTACTTGCACATTCAAAATGTATGGCACAACTTTTTTTATGATTAACCATACAAATTGTTATGATTGTTGGAAGGACTCCCACGGTGGACCGATAACCTAGGGAAGTCCGTAGGAATCTGCTGGATGCAAGAAGCAGAAAACCGGTCGAAATGGTGGAGCTTGGAGGTAACTTATGACCAGCAGTCTTTATGAAGTGAGTATGTATTGTTAGGTAGTTAAACACAGTTCCCTATTTTAGTTATCTTTATCAAGCGTTCTGAAAGTCCTAATAAAAATCCTAATTATTTTCATATCTCCTCAATTATAGTTACGGGTTGTTTAACGACAATTTTACAGATGTTTTATGGTTCTTTGAATAAATCAGTAAGAAAATAGCAATGGATTTGCGTAAAGGAATAACCTTCACGAGGTTTTCTTTTGTTTTTGTGTTTTTATTTACCTTTGCATGCTGTATACATGGTAAATATGTTAATATTTTATTTATTTTCTTGGTTTAAACCAAATAATTCTAAAGCCGTCAGTACCTATGTTGTACCTCATTTCAGTGATACCTAATAATAGGTGAGTAGTAGGTAGTAAAGTCCCTGTGTTTCTGGGCTGTGAATATTAAAATCTTTGCTCCACTGAACATTCCGTGAATTTTGAACAAGTGAGACTTGGTGGCTCCCTTGTATCTACCGACTTAAGTATCTTACTGATAAATCCCCAGCTGCACAAAACCAAAATAAGTATTTAAAAATCATTTTTAGATTCAGATTAGGCTGACAATCAACACTTTTTGAACGTCAAATGTACCAAAAGCCCCCAAAGATCCCTAAAAACTCTCACTACCTATTTCAACATTTTTAGGCTGCGAAAGAAAGGTGACTTTTTTTTTTTTGTTTGGGAATCATCAAATGACCTCTCCCGCTCTGGGCTGAGCGGAAGGGCGTGTCAGACTTTTACTGACTAAAAGGTACCCGTGTTCCTTCAGTTGCCTGTGCCAGGGGCCACGGTATCTCTTTCGAACAACCCGCAGCCCTGGCAGGCATCGGCCCTAGCGGACCCCGTCAGTTAAAGAAAGGTGGTGAACAAACTCCGTTTCTGTCCACCCACCCACACAACGTACCTACCAATTTTTTCATTTCTATGGTACCAATAGTTTTAAGTAGGTACTTTGGTCTCTGTTCCTTTCTAATACCTAGTTTATATTCGACAGCGGGTTTCGAGAAACTCATTAGCGCCGATTCCCTTGTTCACAAACTAAACTAAATTTAAGTTCAGTGCATCCTTTTCTTTCTATTTCATTAAGAAAAGGACAGAAGATAAATATTAGTTTAGTCCTGTCCTGTGTGTGTACGTTTATCATGCTGCACTTTTATTTACTTTAGTGCTATTAATCCACAATAATCGTAAAGATTATGTAACAATAAGTGGGGTATTTTATTGATGTAAAATCGAATTGCTATGATAAGAAGGTTAGGTAGGTATATGGTGCGGGCGGCGAGCTATGGGCAGCTCGCCGCCCGGTAAGGACCAGGCCCGGGTCGACGGCGCGTTGTGTTCCACGCGCGCCTCAAAGAGCTGTCAGCACGAACTGACGGGGTCCGCTAGGGCCGATGCCGCCGGGGCTGCGGGTTGTTCGAAAGAGATACCGTGGCCCCTGGCACAGGCAACTGAAGGAACACGGGTGGGTTTTAGTCAGTAAAAGTCTGACACTCCCTTCTGCTCCGCCCAGAGCGGGAGGAGTCATTTGATGATTTCCCACCCAGAAAAGTAAAAAGTAGGCGGGTAGTTTCTACTATGTCAGATCCTAAGTAACTTGTGGATCTTGTGATCGATTCAAACTACATATGTTCTGGGCTATACCTGCAGCTTAATTGCGTAACACACTTACAGTAGGAATGGTTTTATTTTGACAGTTCAATAACATTCATTGTGCTATTTACGCTGTTGAGTAGATAATTTTTTCTAACATAAGTACGAGTATGTAGCAATGGATTAGCAATATGCTTCAAAATGACTCAGATTTTGAATGACGCAATGAGGGTGCCGGTGCACACACACGGTTCTATTGTAGTTGATCAACTGCTAAGTCGAAAGCGATTGGAACCATCTGAACAGACTTTAAATCTAATTTAATTTCAAATTGAAAGTATGTTTTGGTGAACCACGAAAGTTGTTTACTTAACTAAAATCGAACCGTGTGAACCCGGTATCAGAGACGAAAAGAAACTCATTGCTCAAAGAATCATGAAAAGAACTTAATATTCGAGATTCGAGCTTGTGCCTAATTTAAATATTCGTCACATCCGCTGTGGTAGCAATAACCATGAAATTAGTATGTAGGTAGGTAAGTACAGACAGCGTCACTATGACGGATAGTAAAATAAAGGAACCATATGTGGGACCCGTCGAGTTTTATAATGTTATCAAGTACCTACCTACATTGAATTTGTTACGATTATTCTAAAGGTTCAGAATCCCAAGTTCTTAATATTAAAAAAAAAGAGTAGGTACGGCTTATTGTGGATACGATGATTTCCACCAAACGGCTCGCATCGCATCGGATCGGAACTAATTTTACCATTTTTGAAACGATATTAAATCGTGTACACAGTACTTAAAGTCTATATTACCAAGCCGCGCACAGCAGCGTGACCGCGGGCGTCTTCCGCGACACACGATCGTAGCTGAAAGTACGAGTACCTATGCTACGACGCGCGATCGGCTCCGTTCGCCGTCGTCGTTTCCGATCGAATCCTTTCGGCATTAGAACACGTCAACACGGTGGGAGTGAAACTATTTGACTTTGCCAGTATACTATTGTAGTCTTTGGAGTAAGCGCAGAAACGGATACGTTCGCAAGCGACGGTACGGGGCCGATCGTATACGTCGACATCCTGCCGGACGCGATCGGCTGTCGCCGCATCCGTTCGTATCCTTTCGGATCCGATGCGATGCGAACCGTTTGGTGGAAATCATCCTTTACGCATCGGCTATTGTCATTCAATACGCCGAGATTTAACCAACTGGTCAGCGAACTCGTTGCGATTGCGATGAATTTATAAACTACTATCTATCGTCCGCTCTAGGTACTTTATCGACCTTTTTTTAAAGATCGCTTTTAGCGATAAGACCGCCCATTGTATGACCCTTTGTAAAATTGACATAAAAGGTAATTATGCTCTGTAATTTATATGGGGTATATAATAAAGGGTATTCTATTCTATTATATTCTTTATAATTCGGTAGAGATACAAATTTAATGTTACTTAAATGTTCGTCTGTATCGTTGCTTATTGATAATACTTAATTATAAAATACAAAAACCTGTTATGCAGCTATGTCGGATTTGAACTTCGTATCGTTGCTGGGGTAGGTACAGATGGCAGCACATCGAGCTACTACAATCTGTCAAATTTCTTTAATAGATTTTCAAGTTTATCGCTAAAGTATTAAGGTTCAAGGTTGATTAGAAATTTGACAGTTTCGGGTAGCTTGACCTACTGGCGTCTGTACCTACTTAGTTGATAAAGGATAAACCTGTGCGTACTTTAAAGGGTAGCACGGACATCGCACGCGCAGTGTTTTTTTTTTAAACTTTCCCCTACACTAGGAATTTCTCCTGTATCGTGGGTGCGTTTACAAACATTTAAACTCACATACACAAACAGCCAGCCCCGGAACAACTACTTATAAGTCAAACAAATATTTGTTCCATATTGTTTCCATGAATTAAGCATATAATTCTAGACAGTCATAGAAATTTTTCGTCGGTTTGAGGAAAGTGCAATACTTACACGGTCAAAATGTATGGAACAGCTAGGTTTTTTTTTATTTCAACGCAGAGGGTTCAGAATCATGTACTGAGTCCATGTTAACAGGATGCGCGTCGATGCCCTGTCACCGACAGTACTATCTATAATTTCAGTAACAGTAATAGTTTCGACTACAATCGCTACTATTTACATTTCAGACGAAAACGCGTCGAGTAATAACGATAACAAATCGCTGTTTATCCAGGAAATTATGAAAAAAGTATCCAAACTACCATGGGGTACCTTATCTAAAGCACCGCATGAAACCAAGGAAACTATTTTAAAGAAAATAGAAAATAAATTAAGGAAATCTGCAGAAAGTATTGGCCCCGATGCAGACCAATATATTAATTTCATTATGGAACTGTTTAAAGCAAAAATGAACGTTTCTGTCACCGTAAAGGAAACGGAAAAAATTCAAGAGGATGCACAAGTAAAAGAAAAAAGTGTTATTCGTAGAACTAAAGAAGAAGGTAAACCGGCTCAGACTATGGATTCTGAAACAAAAAAAGAAATTATAAAATATGTAGCAAATAAAATTCAGACTCTTGCGAAAGCATTTATGAAAAATGCTAAAACAGTTGAAAATAAGCAACAGATATTAGAAAAAATTAAGAAGAGAATCATGAATTCCACTAAACTAAAGCACATACAGCTTCACAACAAGCACACGGAACTGAAACTTTATAGCAATCTCATAGCACAAGGAATCGACGAATCCGTGCGAAAAATGTTAGAGAGTGAAGCAGTTGGAAGGCGTATGAACAGCCAGCCAAAACCAGTTTCAGAAGAACTCATTAAAATAGAGGATCACAAGACGGAAAAGCCAACGCAAGTGGAAGAAGACATATTAAAGAAAACCATGTTCGTAATGGATCTAGAAGAAATTAATAAATACAGGGACCTTATTTCACAATCATTGAATGGCACTTCTGCTGATCCACGCTGTGAAGAAATTGTGGAAGATACATGTCTTAGTATACAGAAAATTAATCAAATACCGTGTGACAACGGAAAAGCTATACCCGTTGAAAATCTTTGCAACAATGTCTCTGACTGTTTGAACGACGTTGATGAAAAAAACTGTGCTGCTCAAGGTAAAAACGTGCTAAGAACTAAGAACCTAAATACGTACATATGTACAATGTAATACAGGTTAAAGGAGCCCTGCACCACTGATGACACTGGCACACGATAGCTGCAGATGTCAGGTAGGTAGGTAGGTGGCAGGCATCTTCTAGGCCCGCTCGTTCCATCATAGACCTCATCCATCGCTTTCCATCAGGCATGATCCAGGTCAAGAGCAGGCCCATCGGGCAATAAAAAAAAAATGAAAAAAATGTGGCTTGACCACATGACATCTGCATCTGCATCATGTCAATTGTTGCTGCACCATGTCAATCTTTAACAACACTAACATACTATACCTACCTCCTAATTATGTAGCAACGTTTTTTACTAAATTTACAGCAATGGAACAGGTGCGTACAGCTACGAGAGTCATGTCAGAAGTTGAAACATCTTTAAACCGTAAATGTTTTGTAATAACTGAAGAGAACCTTCTGATGTCACAGAATCAAGTTTTACGGGATGTATTACAGACTCAAATGAATTTCTTGGAGAAACATGTTACACCATTACAAGGAGCAGAAAGTCAATATGAAGTCCTTGATGAGAACGTTGTAAAAGCGGCCGTAAATGATGTAAATAAGATATTAAGTACGTTATCTTACGCCCTGGATGGGGCGCTTTGTGCACATATTTCGAATCCAGAACATCAAGGCAACAAGGACTTTCGCAAATATAACGACATTGAGATAGATGGATTGGATGAAATTGATGAAGCACCGAAAGAACCCGGATGGTCCCCGAAATCATGTGTTTGTGCAGGACAATTTTGCGCAGACCCACCGACATGTCCGGCCGCGTGTAAACGTGTATGCTGGCAGAGATACAGTTTAAACCACTGGGGATGTCAGGCCATAAGTGGTGCTACAGCTGTCTCTCTGAATGTCGTTTGTGACGGGAAACTGGACTGTTTTGATGAAACTGATGAGACGTTTTGTGTGATCGGTATTCATAGTATGTATATACCTAGTTCATTTAGTCCTTGACGAATTAGCGAATCCACAAAATAATGAATAATTAATTGTTTTAGATGTTACTTCCTGTAAGTTTGAAGCAGCAAAGTCGTACAGCAATTTACTAGATTTACTGGCAACTAAATCTAAATCAAACGACTTCATTAAAAGCCATAATAAGTTGCTTGCATTGCATGGTTTAGTTCGCAAGTTACAGAAGCAAACTATTAGAACAAATACTGACAGTCACACTATAAAGTCTCTTAGAGATGAGGCTTTTAACCTGCTCGTCTCAATTTATGATGATTTTTTGGAAACGGTCAACCTAGACGAATTAGATGATCACTATCTCAGACTACTAACAATTAACGAAAAATTGGTTACTGCCCTTAAAAGTTCTCACACGGGCAACGAGAATTTAATATCACCAGAAGGGTGTTATTGTAGAGGTGGAGTTTGTGCTCTTCGCAGGTGTACCAAGCATTGTATCCAGGCTTGTGTAGCTGAACCCTGGCTAACCAAATTTGCATGTAATGATGCTAAGAACCTTACTATACCTATTGAATCAATTTGTAACGGAATAAATAATTGTCCTAAAGAGGAAGACGAAAAGAATTGTTCAAAAGGTAAGAAAGGAGCAATGAATACCTTTGAAGAGTAGTGGTATTCAGTTTAACTAATTAGTATTGTATCTTTTGCAGAAGTTTGTCGACGACACCACCTAGTAATGTTACGTCATAATCTAGAAAACATAGGAGTAAAGCACAAGGGTTCAGTTATGGGGGAAGTCATTGAATCGTGGAAAGCTAAGGTAAATTTTGCTTAAAAATACCATATAACTTTCCGTGTGGATGAATTTTCTGTGTCATAGGTACATTTTGATGACAATTTTCAGGTTTCGGCCGCCTTGATCATCGCGGAGACTGCGCAAAGGACTACTCATAAAGTACTGTTAGAGATAGTCCACCGTGTCCTTCACGACCTCGTAATGGCATTCGCTGCCATGGAGGGCTACAGGAGATCCAACTCTGAGTATGCACTGCAAGAATTTAAAGGCATAGCTAAAATAGTGATGCAAACGGTAAAGTCTTGTAACAATTAAAACTATTGATGACTTATTGTGTGCTTTATTAATCTAATCTTACATTAGTACGATGCATCATTTAATATTCATTGCATCGTAGAATGACGAGCTTAAATAGGTACACAAGGTGACATATCAAGCTATACAATTCCAGTTTTAGCTGACCTAGCATTGTGTAAGTTTTTCGTACAATAAGTCAGCTTATACTGGAAAGTAGAGCTTGATATGTCGTCATGCGTACATAGGTGGGAAAATCATAATATCATAAATAAACATTGTTAGGAATCAATCTATACTGTTTATTAGGTACCTACGTACACATGATAATATAGGTCAGTTCAAATATGCAAACATCAATACAACCAGAGATCCATCAAACATTTCAAAGCGTAGTAAAATGAGCTTGTTGTAATGAAGGAAAATTAAAAGAAAAAAGGAATGTTTAAGCAAACATTCAGAATATGTCCGATAGATCATCGCGATTAGTCATCCATCAAATATATACCCATCTGTGCAAATGACAGTTCTGTGGGGTACATATGTAGCAAAGAGGTTACGGCGAAAGCGTCAGTGTAGCCCGCGAAATTCAAATTTTCTTACGTTTTTGCAATTTGTAGGTCAGTGTGTTGTATGTTGATCTAAATATGATTCGTGGCCGTGGCCTCAAATATCATGATTTCATTCATGATATTTGAGGCCAATTCCAACTCAAGGAGTTGTATTATTGATTCTAATGATTATACACATATTTCTGTCCTGCATACTGCAAAAAAAAGCAAGTAATTTTGAATTTCGCGGGCGACCTTAATGTGAAAATTCGTCTAGAATAGTCAACACATGCGTGGCGCGAGCAGCGTGGTAATCAATGCTATTGCTCCTTCTCTGCATGTGAAGAGGCGAAAATTGCAAAAAAAATTGATGCTCAACAAGGCAATCACACTTTCGTCTGCTAATTGATCGACGCAGTTATCAGACTACAAGAAGGACAACTTCGTTATCAACGCGTCGTTGCCCTAATGAGTCACATTTGTAATAAAATACCAGCAAGTCGCGGAGACACGGCAGTCACTAGCGAACGAGAGCACTGAAAACATGGCAGGTGAGTTTACAAGATAACGTGTGATAAGATATGTGATAACAAGAGTTGCTAGAATGTACTGTTCTCAAATAATTGTACATTTTCCTTAATTTTTGTGACATTATTTTTGTTGTCTTTCGTAATGTGACAAATTGTCAGCGTTTGTAATTTTGTTAAGCGTTCAGTTTTGGTTAAACTTCTTATAAGATAATGGAGAAATGAGTTTTAAATTATGTCCTTTTGTGTAAGTGTAGAATTGTGTCCTTTTTTCTAAATATGGAACGAGTTATTTGTGTCATCAAATAATTAGGTATCTACTTTCAACCATTTCATTTTGCTCAATTAGTTTGTACAGATTTAGTTTTAAAAGAACCATCAATTCATAATCTAATCTAAAATATTGGCTGAAATTTATTTAAAAATCAATTATTTGATGAAATACCTACGCAATATCACATATATAATATTTATTGTTTAAACAGAAGGTTCTAGATGATATTATTTGGTCTGCGCCCGCGCTGTTCTCATTGTCATGTAAATACTTCACGCGCAGCGGTTCATTTGTTTTCAGCTGAAACAATGCAGCTAAGGACTGTGATGTCGACTACGGCGATTATTGACCCATTTCTGTTTACTTATTACTCATTATTTCTATGAAAATATCATTTAAAAGACATAGATCTGTCCACTGAAAGCATCCCGTCACAATATTGAAATTGATGACCTGTAAAAGGCCAATGAGGCCCCTATCTGAGCATTTACAGTAAATAGTTACCGTTGCAGCATTATTTGATATGCGAAGACATTAATATCAATTGTAATTGGAATGATAATTAGCCCCAAAATTTTCATTAATAAAAAAATGTAATATGGAAAAACCTCACTCTTTAGATAACGAATAAGGTATGTCATATACCAAATACTAACTAAAGTGATTAATACATCGTGATTACTTCAAAAGTAGATAAATAATAGACGTACAGGATATATCGAGCACTTATTCAATACCTGTATCTAATCTATGAGACAAAGGTAGTTTTCATCGATAAACAATAAAGTGACATATAGACATGAAGTTGGAATAATATCATAAAGTAACTACAGTAAATGTAACGAAGTATAAACTAGTAAACATATGTTGTAAAGTAAATAATAGGCTGTTGATGACGATGACGCACTTGACTCTGTTGTTGAGAAAAGTGAAAGCAATTCAATTTCAATAGGTATTCCACAACTACGCATGAAGTATTGCAACTAGAAAATATTATTAAGCAGAGAATGTTTTAATAAACTGATTAGGTACAGATCATGTAGTTGAACCAACAGGCGTTCAAATAGGAAATATTTGTAACCAGTGAAGATAGAACCAATGTACATGGAATTGCCAAGAAATATGAATTAATAGCGCGAAAAATAATAGTCCCTACAAAAATAAACACGTCGATCATTGTTTCTAATTATAATCTGTTAACTATAAGATTGGTGATTAGGGCTCGTCGTTTGATGATCCTTATTTACTAGGCTCTTGATAAATACTCCCTGAAGTACTTGGTTTATCAAAGCAGTGCAAAACTACAATAGAAGCAACGACTCGTGCCGAATCAATAGCACTTTTATTAGCCACGTAATAATCACCATGACTACTGGATCGGCCGAATTAATGATATCTACGTCAATACTTATTTCTTTAATGAATCACAAAATAGTTTGTTACTAATTATCACAGAATGGTCAAAACAATTGACAGTTTGCTCTATAATGAGATATTTAACGGAAATTCTAATTTCGTAAACATTTACGTAGGTATTGAAATCCTCATTATGACTAGACAAATATGTCAATTAAAGCAATATATGCCTTAGTAGCTTTACTTTTTTTGACTTTGAGAATGTACCAAAGCATCATTGTGCAGATCGGAAGTACTATGGTTGGGGCGCACCGCCGCAACATTACCCTCCCCCTCCCGGTCACCCCGGACACATGTACCCCCCCGGCCCCCCCGGAGTAGTTTACTACCCGATGCATCCTGCGTACTTCTACCCCTACCCGGGAGGACAGATACCGCCCCCCCCTGATGGCGGAGAAGTCACTGTGGTCGATAATGCAGAGCCGGAATTACCCGGAGAAACTGTCGAGTTGCCGTGGAGTAAGTCTGGATTGGGTTTCCGGAGATAGCACCTTCGTTCTTTATTGTTAGGAATCTAGAAATATCACTTCTATTAAGAAAACTTCATTTTCGATATTCATATCGCATTGCACTTTCATAAATACAATTATAATCACAGTATTAGCATGTAAATAATTTTTAATCAATACTTACACATCCTTCTTACATAGAAACACCATCACATCAATAATGATTAATCTAATCCGGGACATTTTAGTCTTACCGATAAAACGCGTGATAAAAATAATTTCGCAATAAATCGGTGGAAATGAACAGTGTGAAATATTATTACAACTGAATCGATAAGGATTTCTTGAAAACATTTATTTCCCTTATAACTTACTCATATACACATCAAATGTAGGAACTTACTGAAGGTGTTAACTCTGAGTAAAAGCTTGAATGTATCGTACGCCATGTTTGGGCCAATCCTCTTTATGGTGACTGTCCAATCCAGACTTACGTCACACCATGTCATTGTATAATTTTCTTGTTAGTGTTTGGAATAAGAAGTCTTCATCCATATAGAGTTTTGGCCGTAGCTTCTGTGTTGTCAATATTTTTTGAAAAGTCATTCACCATCATTTTTTATATGTTCTTCTTACTGGGTATATTGAATTTCTGTTGCACAATTGGGTTACTATCTCTTGTCTTCTCTGTTACCACTGTCTTTTCCATTGCCATTATCTCATTAGACTTTAATCATTGCTGTAGTTTATTTTTAAGAGTGGTACAAGACCTACTCGTATAACCACCGACTTGATTATTGAATTTTTTTTATCGTTGGTAATCTTTGCACTTTGGGTTTCGCTCCCAATCTGGTCTCATATCTGGCCTAAATTTTATTGCTGATATAGAACATATCCTTGACTTGTTTATTTGCACCTATGTAGCATGTAGGTTTTCATCTAAACCATTTTACAATCATGTTTCAATTTCAACTCTTCTTCATCGGGCACGTTCGTTGGAATCACTGGGATCTTCTTCACAGCAATTAGAAGCACTTTATGTCGTAAAATAATCACTGTCATAACTTAGATTATTCAGTAAAAACAACAATTAACTCATTGTCGCCCTACTCCAGGTACATACCGTTGGGTCCCGGCATGCTTGAGCCAGCGCTCGATCCCGCCCGGCGCGCTACGCGTGGGCACCGATGCCGACGGTGATGAGATCTACGCCGGCAGAGCCCCGCATGAGGGCGACATCCTTCCCGCCAAGGTTATTCCCAACAAGAACGCCTGTTACGTTTGCTGGGGTGGCGAGGAAGTCGTCAAGGACCAATTCGAGGTAATTATTTGAATTATTTTAAATTGAAAAGTTTTACTAAATAATAAAAACTCAATGTTTTGTGTGTTTTCGTGCACTTGGATTAGTACCTAGCCGGAAAATCACTTGAATAGCAGTAGTGGCCACTTTTTGCACATCGTCATTCTTTGGTCTTGTGATTGTTGCTGTTATATGTTATGTTGGTGTTAAATAAAATATTTTCTACTTCTATTTTGTACCTGATAACCTTATTATCGATCAACTTAATTGTCAACCATCATCAATCAATGTTATATCTAAGAACGTATGTATATTGAGTATTCCTGGCAATTCGACCATTCAAAAATAGGTTATGATGTTGGAAAATTCTATGTAAACTAACTGACTTTAACCGTGCTTCCAGGTCCTGGTCCCCGCCATGTTCTCGTGGCAGTTCTCAACAGAAGGCGCAGTCCCCCCTGGCGCCGTGGCCGCAGGAGTCACCGCTGACGGAGAGAAGCTGTACTTCGGTAGAGTCACACACGACGGATGCACCACGCCCGGCAAGGTATGGAGAAATAGTAGATAACGATAGTTACTTATTCTTGTATATTAGTAGAATTACAAGTTTCTGCATCAAATAGACAGAGACTATAAGTAGATTTACAAGTTTTTATATTAAATAGACAGAGATGTGTTGCTGAAGAGTTTTTGTGTGAGTGTTGAAGAACAACAAAGAAGATTAAATGTAAGCAAAAATCGCGAAATTTCTTTGCCTATAAAATTTATTTTGAATTATTCTCTTTGACTGTTGGGATTTAGCAACAAGTGCTAGAATTTAAGTAATACGATTTGATTCTAGGTTAATATGATGGGATTTTCTTTAAAAAAATCATGTCAGGGGCTGCAGTCTCGACAATCATAGCGATCGCTTTACGACCGAATTCAGTCGCAAAGTCCTGTCACTCATACATTACACCTGTCAATCCGGAACTTTGCGACTGAATTCGGTCGTAAAGCGATTGCTATGAATGTCGAGACTGCAGCCCCTGGCGTTATATGTGTAATTATAAACATCACTAGTTTTTCTACTAAGTAACTGCTAATTGAGCAAACATCACCAGAAGAACCACATTGTCATGTGATCATCCATGACGAAGTAGTCTGTACTCCATCTTTAATTTCAAAAGGCACAAAATGATAATATTTGATTCTCAATTTCAGATCCAGCCTAGTCATGGAACCTGCTACTACCCCTTCGATGGTGAGGAGAGGAGCTCAGCTGAATACGAAGTCCTTGTCCTCATGTAAAATAACACCAACATTACCTATTTATACTGTAACATTATCTAAATAAATAAACGAAATTTATATTCCCAGAGTATTACATAAACTTTATAAAATCAACTGCCTTGTATCAATCAAGACCAACTGCAATCAAAATAGTGGTTCTTTTGTGGTTCGTATACTACCCATAACGATTATTTATTGTTAGTAAAATTAGTTTTTGTAGTGCTTTCATTGGTATCGTCGATAAAAAAGTAGGTACACCATTTACTACGAAAACCTGGTAGATTTTTGTTCATATGTTTGAAATCGTGTAAAGTAATGAAGTATTTTGTTTTCATACATTATTTTGGAGGTTTTAGAATACCAAAGTTCATAATATATGTACATTTACACCAACGATTTACATTTAGATACATTTTTCTAACTAGTGTAATTTTTTTGTAACGTGAATTAAGTAAATAAAGAGTCTATCGGAGACGTTTCCGTAAATCTTATTTTTTTCTTAACAGATCAAGGTTCCTTGTTACATGCTTTTGTTTATTAGCGTTTTTGTCGGCCCTTTTTATCCTTGGAGTGTGAGTCAGATAGTTCTTCCCATTTTACTTTATTTTTGTGTGGTTTTATGGAACTTTGTTTGCGTTTTTTGTTCAGGGATTATTATTGGTATCTATTCTTCTTCTTTTGTTCGTGACTACAGACATTGTTAGTATTAAAAGTTATTTATAGTTATATAGTTATTTTCATTTATCATTTTCCTTAATACTTAGGTAAATTGTATATTATAAAGGTAATAAGGTATAAGTAATTGTATTGTTGTTCTATAGTACATACAGAATGATATGGTATACGAGCACGTATGAGTCAATCCCATATTTTTAAGTGGAGTATTGATAAAGATATATATCTTATCACGACTATTATATGCAGATTGTGTCGATACGATGTCTTTACTTATTGCCAAATAGAAGATTAGAGTAATATCCGAGGAAACCTTGAGAAGACAAGTTTTGGCATTGGTAATGCTATGCCTATTGTTGCGCATGAGCAATTGCTCATAATTATTATTGCACACTTTCCATCAATCGGCCGTCACAAATATTGCCAACATATAGAGAGGCAGCAGACAAGTATCGACTCTGGGCTTATAGGGTGGATGGATAGGGCTATGGTATCTTTCTGGTAAATACATAATAACTATTGTATATTTAGAGCATCAATGCTGAATAAGAATGGACGATGGACGACCACCGATTTTTTCCTTTATTTGTGCTACATGACATTGCTTCTTGCCAAATTTCATGATTCTAGGTCAAAGGAAAGTACCCTATAGGTTTCGATTCCCTTGCGAGTGTCAAAATATGCGGCATAAACGGAACATGAACGCCCGTATCTTTTTATTGCGTTGACTTTCAAGGGATTGCAACCGTGGGTATTTGATAATAACTTTCAACTTGATAACTCCACGCTTTCTTGAGAAAAAGGATCTTGACAGGCAGACAGACAGACACACAGACGGACAACGAAGTGGTCTTACAAGGGTTCCGTTTTTCCTTTTGAGGTACGGAACTAAAAATGACATAATAGCGAGCAACACAACAAAAGAGACCACCCGCTACCTTACGGTGTGGTGCAGAAGTAGGTACTGGTGGGCTGACTCTAAAAATAAATTGGGATAGTAGCCAGGAGAAATATGAAGAAGAATGCTTAATAAGAATAGTATTTAGTTGCAGGAACACGAGTAGGTACACTAAGTTGACTAATATACATGGTAACTGTATCTGGTGCAAACCTTAAATGAAGATTTTAACACAAACAACCAATAAAAGTTATATAAAATCAAAGACAAACAGTGATTAACCCTTCATATACGAGACAGAACGTAGATCCACGCGAGACACAATGGCTTTTTAATAGTGTCTGTAATTACGGCATTCAACAGGTTAAATCAATACTGCACATTATGTCATATCATCGATATCAACGATTTCTGGGGATATCTCGATTGACACGCTTAAACTTATCGATTTAAAAAAAAGTCTTAATATTATATCGGTCAAGGATTGAAGGAGGTCATTGCTATCGTTAAAACAACACCTAAACCACCATATGACCATTCGCACCTAAAACGAAAGATGAACTAGGCATGGAGTTTAAAAAGAGCTTTCCCGAAACGGCCAATCTAGGAGAAAGACGGTTCCGAGAAGGGTCTTAGAAAACTCTTAGTCTAGAGGCTAAAATCAAAGCAAAATGTTTTATACTTAAACATAACTTCCAGTTAAAATGCAGATAAAAATGATTTGGCTTGCAAGGTAACCTAGTATGAGATATCCATAATCACATGAATGATTTAATGCTATGAATCATAATAGTGGGACAACCGATATGCCCGCACGCAGGCTCGATTTGCATGCTGCGGTAGTGCGGCTCATTCCGTCATCAGCCACCGTCAAAGCCGCGCGTGTATTGTGTTTACCAACGAATTTGTTACGGTAAACATTGTAAACAAAAAAGTGCAGTTTCTAACTGATTGTTTTTATTCCAAAAAACCAATTAACTATGAAGGCTGTCATCGGTTTTGTGATGCTCAGTAAGTTTTGTTTTTATTTTCCTTTCTTATACATAAGTAGGTACAATTCTTAACTTCCTTACTGTGTACCTTTTTGAATAAGCCTTCAAATGCTGAGTCCTTTCCCCTAGATCGTCGTACGAAGCATCCTGGGGTAATTTTCAAATAACTAGTTGGAATTAGCAGATCTTAAGGTGCTAGGCTTAATTATCTATGTAACAAATTAGCTACCTAAACTGCAAACAATAACTTCATTTATTTAAAGCCATGACTATTTAAATCTATGTTCATTCTTAAGCTGTCATCTGCGATTCGAGGATTATTATGAGCAATTTGAGAACCTGCTATTTAATTCCTAAATCCGACCACAAACTGATATTGTTACCACAATGAGATCAAATGCGTGTGGTTTTGGAACTTCAACATTATGTACCTCTATAAGTACAGCAGTCCATTTATGTCCTATCTTCCAGCATCTTTTTGCTTGGCGCAACTCTAAAGCAGTTTAGTAAGAGGCCATTGGATAAGTACCTTCTTACAGCGTTCTAATTGCGTAATTGCGTATCAATACATTGCTTCATATGTCGAAAAGTTTGTGTGTTCAACAATGTAAATAACGCAATGAATGTTGTTGAACTATCAAATTGAAAGTGGGTTACGCAATTACCCCGCTGGTGTCATTAGCCTATGGAAGAACATCTCATGGACATAGCATTCTCCAATCGCAAACCACTTATCTCGATCTGAGGCTTCTCTCATCCAGCTAACTCCAGCTGCTACCAGCAACCGATCCATCTAGTCTGAGTAGATCCTACCCGGCTGTTCCAGTAAACACTCTCTATACAGCATAACAGCATAATTAGCCTTAAAGTTCCCACTGCTGGGACACAAGTCCTTCTCTGTGATAGGGAGTGGGCCGTAACGTAACCCACCACGCGGGCTCAGTGCGGGTTGGTATACTCGTATATACAGCACCGAGGCAAATTATTATCAGCATTATTAAATACCGATATTTACGTAATTGATTTAATAACAAATGCAGTCTGTTTCATTATCACATCACGTGTTTAGATTCTATATCTATCTAATATTTGCAGTTTCTATGCATTCGATACTAAAATTATAAACCACATTGAGAGCGAAAATAAACAAGTGCCTCGGTAAGTATAGATAATTTCCTAATGTAGGGCAAGCGTAATTTAGAAAATTGATTTACGTTTTTCTAGTTACGTAACCAACTGTATGGTGTTCATACATACATGTCTAAACTAATGTTATAAAGAGAAAAGATTTGATTTTTTTGTACGTTACGCTTTCACGCTAAAACGGCTGAACGGAAATTTGGCAAATGGGTAAACCATGACCTGGATTAGGACAAAGAATATTTTTTATTCCGATATTCTCACGGGGTCGAGGCTTATGCGGGTGAAACCGCGGGGCGCAGCTAGTCTATTATAAAATATATATATATTTCTTTATTAATGGTAAGTTTATAAAAGTCTTGCTTATAAACTATGCCCCACAAAAACGTTTTCACGGTTTGTCTGTGGGAACGGAACAAACGGAGTAGGTACAAAAAAGAAAACCAGATTTACAAGTGCGGACACTTAATTTCCACTTAATAGCCTTACAAAGTAGGTAATAGATAAACAAAAATGGTTTACAAACTCTTGAGAAAGAACAGCTTAAGTAATTTGGCAAATTTCCCTTTTAATTCTTGATTCCCACTTAATAACCTTACAAATTAGGTAATAAATAAACAAACGTGGCTTACAAACTCTTGAGAAATAGCAGTATACAATATACATATACATACAGATTGGTAAATATGCTCTGAATCCCTAATTGGTCATTTATTTATCAGCATTGGTCCAGTGAGTAAGGCGACCATAGAATCGCTTAGCTATAAGCCCTGATACATTATGTACGCATTTGATTCGATTTCATCTGATTAATTCATGTCAAATTCACGCAAATATGTACGATATGTAGTTGCTAAGCTGACCACAGAAATAACGTGGGCTGTACCGACCGCCCGCGGTGTAAATCCATATTAATCTCACTATAAATTACCCCGTTATGATTGAAGATCAGCCTGTCTATTCCGTAAAAAAATCGATCGATCTAGGGATCTACAATGACTGCTGACTTTTCATATCTATTGCCAAGAAGAAAGTTGTTACTAAGTGTCTACGTCTCCCGAGTCCTTATTATCAGCGTCAAATCCATGCCTCATTTATTCATTATTTTGACAAGAAATGAGTTGCGAAACGAGTAACTTTTAGATAATAATTATCTGAAAGTTGCTTTACTTACTTTCAGTTTCGTTGAACATAACTCTGACTGAACTAATTTAATTAAACTCATAATAAGGCAGCAGTCGTAGAGTAGTGATGGCCAAACAATAAATAAAAAAATATCAATAACAATGAATAAATATCGATATAAAGACTGCCGATATTCAATAGTGTTTCTCGGCTTAAGCATTTGTAGGTGAAACTGTTTGTGTTTTTAAACGATTATTGATAAGAATTAATCGTGTTGAATATTTTTTTTCATTTAAGTTATGCTTTGTGCTGCCCTTTCTATTTTTTATGTTAGTATTTACCAGCGGAAAATGTTTACCAACACTGTTAATAAGCTAGATGTAAGTTAAGTAAGTACATGTTAGTAAGTAAGTTAGTACATGGAATAAAATAAAACATTAGTAGTAATGACGATGACTTCCCTGTTTCTAGTGTTGGGCGCGGTGTCAACAGACATGGCGGGCGAGTGCGACATGGCCAGCTTCTACACCGAACTGGCCTGTACGCCGGTGGCTCGGGAAGATGGAGGGCTGTGTCCTGACGCCTTCACCTGTCCCGATCTACATCCCGATCCCACTATGTGTTACTATAAGTGAGTAGACAACGAGTTTTGATTGAGTTAAGAATAAAAATTTGTTGCGCCACTTCTCCCCAGCAAAAGCACTAGGAAGTGGTGAAGGGTGGGCGTTTTGGGCGGCTGTCTTATGCAATTTTGACGTTCGAAAAGTGCTGATTCTCAGTCTAATTTGAATAAATGACTATTGATTTTGATTTTGAGGGGTCTAAAAGAAACTCTGATTTACTTTAATTTATCAAGCCTTTTCCTGCGTCATGAATTAATAAGTTAGGTAACTGTGGATTAAGAATTTAAAACAGAAAGCGAGTCAATATGATTTTAAAACTCAGAGAAGTCCCTGTTCCTGAAAAAGGTTTATTTAGGAAAAATAACAAGACTGAAAAAGACTAAACTGACTAAAAATTGTCTCTCAAGACAATTTGACACCAACACTGACAAATTAATTATTTTATGAAGTCCTTGCTCACGTTGCCGCATTGTATTTAAGATACCTACGTTTGGTCTGACTCATCAGACCAAATAGCCTTAAGACGTCAAAAAAATCCAACAACACCACTAAGTATATATAATAAAAGTGTAAATAATAGCACCCACCCAAGTCCTGACCTCGTGGAATACCCAGAAGCACCCAACAGTTAAAATGAACAAAAAGGCGGTGACCTCTCGCGCGACCGTCGTCGCCTGCGCAGGGAAATACCGCGACCTTGCGCTTGATCTGATGACAGTTTAGATATGCTGATATAAAACATTGATAATATTATTCTTAGGATATAAGGTAAGATGGTGGGATGATTATGTATCGCATGTTTGGCCTCTTTGTGATTTTTTGTTAGAAGACCTTTATTGAACTTTTTTTGCAATCTGAAAGTGAAAATATGAACCAATGATGACAATGGAAAAATTAAAAGCAACGTACTTACTTTTTGTGTCAAGAAAATAATACTTCGGCACTAGGCGCTAAAATAAAATAATCAATACTAATCTCATAATAAGTAATTAAAACTCATAGCTTAACAACCATTTTCATGAGTACCTACCGTAGCTACCGTACGTTTTGATAGACGGTAAGTTAATTCTTCAAAAATAAATCATTTTCATTTAGTCAATCTTTAAAGAATTATCTTTATATCCCTACTTAATTTCATTCAACCAACCAAGATACCATTTTCCCAGGAAAATGTGAAGGGTTATTTCAGAAACTCGCTCGTTCGATGAGTCAATTAAAACATGTCCATAAAAAATCTACAGATTCATAATTATCGTCAAGTTTCGTAATAAATAAAGTTGAGTGTTCAATACCCAATTAACTTTTAATTAACTGTGTTAAACCGATCGAACAACTTTATGGGCCTGCTAATTAGACATCTTTAGTGTTAGAACTTTCGAGTGCTTTTCGGGTCTCAGTAGGCTTTATTTAATGTTGTTTATATTGGGGATTTGTGCTTGTGGCTAAGTAATAACAGCTGCACGAGTCGATCGATTAGGGTAAGCTATGCTTGCCACGGTTGAACGACCATCTTTACATATCAAGACAATTCAAGACCCCTCCGTGCCTCGGAAAGCACGTTAAGCCGTTGGTTCCGGCTGTCATGCGTGGATCTTTGGCAGTCGTTACGGTTCGTTAGTAACCCGAATGTCTGCCAACCAGTTTTACCAGGGTATCGTATTCCCAGTAACGGTTGTGGAGGTCAGATAAGCAGTCCCTCCATGTCAAATACTGGTATTCAGTTGCATCCGGTTTGACTGGAAGCCGACCCCAACATAGTTGGGGAAAGGCTGGGCAGATCGACATTGAGGATTTATCCCTGTATTTTCTTTTATCAATATTCTCAGGGCTCTCACTTATTCTCCAAGAGTTGTCATTTATATTTCCAATACATTCAATTTGGAACTTTTCTACTTTAATAGATAGCTTTTGGAATATTTTTTTATGCTTCATAGAAAATTTCTACGGATGTACAGTCACCAAAGTAGATAAGTAACCAGGGTTGTCGGATATAGTTGAAGTTTAGTAAAAAACCGATAGATGTTTTCGAATGAAATTTAATTTGAAAAATTATTTGTTTTCTATTAATTTGATTAAATTTTATTCGAAAACATCCATCGGTTTCTTACTAAACTTTAACTACATATATCCGACGACCCTGGTTACTTATCTCCTTTGGTGACTGTACCTGAGCACCTATGCCTGTTAATCTAACAGGCATAGGTGCTCAGGTACAGTAACCTGAAGATGGGCTGTAGAGCCCGGAGATGATGTTATTTTCATTCAGGCGTACAGCACAGTTCCAGTGAAAGAGCGTTTGATAATTAGGATTTGAGTCTAGGTTTTGCAATGTTTCATGCCTTATGGAGAAATGCCGCGGATGCAAGGACCAATGTCGCTACAACCTTTTTTAGCTCGAACATTTGCCTTCGTCAATAGTGACTACTTATTTCGCCGGTGGGATGTTAAGCGAGGTTGAAAATGTTACACAACAACACGAGTGAAGCTTCGACCCCTGGGCCCGGCGGCGCGGCCGACGAAAGACCAAATTATTTTCCACCGCTCATTCGCTGGTACTTTGCAAAACAAAACAAAACACAATAAAAGAAACATAATACTTTAATCTTAATTATCAATAATTAGGATAAAAAATATTAAGTTTCATTTGTATCATCCGGATTATCTCGGAGTGAAAATTATGACCGCGATAAAATTTACGAGGAGCCGGAAATAACACCTTTTTATTTTTAACACTAAATTCAACGTGATCTTATAATTTATTTCTAATATATAATTTATAACTCTCTCGTTAGAAAAAAAATAGCTTGTAAAAAGGAAAGTGTTACGAATTTGTATTCGAATATTGTTATCTAATTTATTGTTTTATGTATCGAGCAACAAGCAATTGAAGCCAAAGCAAGTCTAATTAAAATCTCTTCCTTTTCCCTAAGGGCTTTTTCTAAACATACACAACATACACACATACATACTTCAACTATTTAACCTTAGTTACCTTACTTTGTGTGTGTCACAGGTCAAAGCATTTATTTCAAATAGGCACATAAAAGGCACTTTTGAAAGCCAAAAATTACAACAAAATAGAATTTATTCTAGTCGCCTCTTCAAAAATGTAGTTTTCGTATGGAGAACAATGCGCAAGAAGCTCCACCTCTTTTAAAATGTTTTAAAATGTTTTGCATACATTAATTATATAATAATATGTAAAGATGATGCACCTAAAATAAAATTACTATACCACAATAGATAAATGAATTAACATGGATTAATGAAACCATGACATATAAATTAATTTTGTGATAGATACATAGTGCTCACATATTTACAAACGTTGTAAAAGTAGACGATGTTCATTAAAAAAATACAGAAATTAACAAGTAATAAGTACTTTGCTTCTATTGTCCTGTGCGTGACCCTCGCCTACCTGACTTATCTTCTCCCATATTCAATTATAGGCGCCAAACTACTAAAAAATCCAATCTAGACTTAACGAATTTCCTCACGTAGCATTCCAAACTAAATAGCCAACGTAATTGTCTATTCCAGAGGCGTCTCCTACGGTGACAAATCCCCGATACCACAGTCGTTGATCAGCAACCCGTGCTCCCAAGCCTGCAGTTGCAGCGTGTTTGCCGGGGAGCCACAGTTCAGTTGCGCGGCCGTCGACTGTGTCGAGATCTTCGACAACGATATGCAGCAGCAATGTATCAACACCTATGAGGTAGACTCGTGTTGCAGCACTGGAACCGTTTGTGGTAAGTGTTCTTGTGTTTTAAATGTCGTCTATTTGTTAAAAGCAATGGATGCAGATGTGACTGGAATTTTAAGAGGAGTTGATAAGGAATGAGACATTTTAGTCTTTATTGCGAAAAGGCCTTGTTTGATGGGGCACTAGGATTGTTTCATTTTGCTATTTTAATGTAATTTATATCCGAACTGGCGAAATGTACGTGTACAATAGGTGTACCTCTGCCTTACCCTTCGGGGAAAAGTGACGTGATAGAACGTTGTGTTATTTCACAAAATTTTCCGACTTAGGGCTGATAATACCAAAGTAAATTGACGTCTAACAGTTCTAATGTGAAAAAGCTGTCAAAAATTTTAAATTTATTCTCAGGTTAAGACTTATTCTAGATATAAAAGTTTGGTGAAATTCGCTATAGGGATAACTTAGCAATGAACACAATAGCATTTGAAAAACGCGAGTGCTTTCAAAAATTCAAATCTCAGAGGGAAAAATGATGAATGCTCAAAAAATTACGTCACTAACTAATTTGTTCATCTCCATCTGTAAACAAAACATCCGCTTGTTTCCCACAAGGAGATAACAACCCATTACCACTAAATCTATAGCCTGTCCCAAAGGAAACAGCCACGAGACATCAACACAGTAACTTATGAGTTCATCAAATGTAATTAGATTTCAATAAACATTAACGATACATCTGGGGGCCTACTCCGAAGTGCAAAGTGCGAATGTTCGGATCGGACCGACACATGGCCGAACCGAATATTATTGAAAAATATGAAAAAAGTTCGGATCGGCTCAGCGGGGTTGGGACCATAGTCAATATTGGAAAGAGTGTAGGAGTGTAGGATCGGAACCGAGCAACCCAAATAGTAACTTCGTAGCAGGAAACGGCCGGACATTCGGCCGATACTAGTTCGGAGTAGACCCCCTGTTCTGTCAAAACAAATCAATTGCTTGCTAATCAGCAGTATTTAGATGACACACTCTTTAATGGCTTTAACACTATGGCAGACAATAGGGGCCTCCATATAAGCAGTCGTAATGATCTGGGCAATGGCAGGATTACTGTCAACGATCTATTGTCAACGTATAATGACGACGGAATTCGCATCCACGTATTAAATGCTATTAAAAAGACACAACACATTGTGTATATGAACTCATAAAATATTCTTGATATTACTTGTTTACAAATTATAAAACGCAACCTCTTTCTGTCTGTCCATTGATGGATTTGTAACCAGCGGGATAATGGCGTAACACACTATCAGTAGGAATGGGTTTCATTTTGACTATTCAACAACATTCATTGCGTTATTTTTTTCGTTGTTGAGCAGACCCATTTTTCGAACTTATGAAGTTGAAGCAATGGATTAGAAATATCTTTCAAAATGATTCAGATTGAATTGATAGTGTGTTTCGCAATTAGGATGCCGGAGCCATTTATCTGATTTGATTTATGTGATTTTTGGCAAGCTGATGCCATGACGGAAAGTTAAACCAGACAGCAATGTAAGTTTTTAGTCTTCGATGAATACATAATCAGTTCATAACGTTTCCACTGTTGGAACACAGGCCTCCTCTATGTGGGGAGCGTGCCGTAAGCCGCCATGCGGGTTTCGCAAAAAAAAAGCTCTTACATCATTTGTTGTACAATTGCAACATCTGACACTAATTCGTTATCAATTATCATCTGAATAAGGACTATAATAATGAGCAGCTTTACCAAGACGACCACCTTGACTCAGGTCGTGTCGTGACTCGTGTGTTGTTTATATAAATATTTATTTTTTTCATAAATATTTATTTAAAAACATTGAGAGGAGTGCCTTTTGTTTGCGAAATAAACTCGACTAAAGGAATTGCAACTTATTTGGCCATGTGCCAATACGTGATATTATGACCTCTGCTTTGTGAATATTTTTGGCAACGATTTCAGCTTGCAAATCGAAACTTTTGGTAGATTAAAAAAATAATCTAAGTAGACCTTTTGATAAACGATAGAAGTATTAGTAGTAGAGTACAATCGTAGAGTAGTTAATTTTCACCTTATCATTAGAATTTAATCGTGCATGAAGTTACAACTTTCCATGCGTAATTTAGTTTATCGTGGTGGAAGTTGATTAGTGTCGTATTTTTCATTATATGGCCCTGATTGCAAATTGATCCTTATTTTCCAGGCAAAGACGATATAGCCCAGTTGGCTACCTGCGAAGTCGACGGCCAGACGTACCGGGAAGGTCAGACGTACCAGCCCAAGAACACGCGCAAGACGTGTGTCTGTACCAAGGACTTCAATGCGACTGACTATACTGCTAACTGCCGGGACATCAACTGTGGCATCGAGATACATTACCAAAACGATCTGCTGCAGAACTGCGCGCCTGTGTTCCCAGGGAATATGCGCGGATGTCCTATTGGATTTGAGTGCCGTAAGTTTTGGTACCTTGCTAAATTGACATTTAGGTAAATAGTCATGTGTGAGAAGACTTGGGACAAACGTCAGTTGGTAATAAGGCCTGCGTCATCAGCGCCATACAACTATACTCTTAGCTCAAAACAGAATTCCACGGACTACGATATCGATTTTATTAAAATACATGCAAAGTTTTAGTGATAGATATTGATAGTGCTCGATCAGTTCAACCTTGCTCTCGGATGTCAGAAAGAAGAAGAAGAAGGAGAAGGCTTTGTTGAAGAAGAAGAAGGAGAAGAAGAAGGCTTTGTTGAAATTAAAAGCACATTATTTTTTTCTTAACACTTTGCGGGACACTAAAAGCTCCTCTACGCAATAACAATAAAACTTCTATTGTATCTCATTTAATGTATTTTAATGGGTTGAACCCAACGCATTAGTTACTTATCTTGTAAAGGCAGGGAAATTAATTATTAAGTAAATGGACTACCAATTAAAATGGTCCGTATATTGAAACTACGTAATTGTCGTTGGTCTGAAATGGCTATAACACAGAAAATTGACGATTTGCAAATTAACTTGCTTGACTGTATTTCCGTTAGATTTGGAAGTAGCTACTTCCAGATCTAACGAAAACACTTCAATTTAATTATGTCAGTTCGCTAACCGATATTAAAATTGCCTCTTCTCTGCAGAGACTACAAAGACCAAAGTAGTCCGTGGTCTTAACATCCGCAACCTGACAGCTTCGTGCGTCTTCGGCAACACGACGCTGATCGTCGGCGATGAGGTCACCGTCGACGACAACTGTACCAAGTGCACCTGCAGCGTACCACCCTTCGTGACCTGCATGAGGAAGGACACCTGCGACTCGACTGTTCAGTAAGGTTATGGTTGGGAATGTTTGGGTCTGTGAACTGGAAGTGAGACTGTGAGAGGATGGGAAAGGTGGCAAATATGACGTGTATGGAAATATGACGTGTGTGGATATTGTGAAGTAGTTAACTAAAACAGGCAGAGAGCGGTTGATGTTTATAAGCTGTTTTTATTGTTGAAATGTTTGAATTAAATTGTATTCAAGGATACAATTAATATATATTTAATGTTATGTTTTAGTATGAAATCAAAAGGCCAATTCTCGTAATTTAAAACGTTCAAAATCTAGTCGCAGTCTCATCTCGGCGACAAACAAATGTTAAAAACTTGTCAAAATGTAGTGAAATTTGATGTTTTTTTGACAGATTGGGACTGAGATCAGACTGTGAACGTTCTTAAAATTACGGGAATTGCCCCTCTGATGTTAAATAATGTCTTCAGATTATACGTAAAAGCTCTTACAAAATACATTTTTAGAAACAAATGTTGGGTAAGAGACTTTGGAGGCACTTGTTAGCGGAAAAATACTTCCGGCAGAAAACAAACAAATTATTTAAAAAATATATCGTTTATTTTATTGCTTCATAAATTGCTTATTGGTAAGAAAATGTATTTAAATTGTAAATAAGTAGTAACTTAATTTAACTAAGATATACCTTAAACTCGAATGTAGGAATCACATGACATTAACTTAATAAATAAGGATATTTACATTATGTACAATACACAGCCTAAGAGAACCTTTGTAAATTAAATTATTATAATAAACAATATTATTTATATTATTAAACTATGTTGTGACGACCTAATAATACTTATGTTTAAGTACTTAATTGTATAATAAAATCTTGTCTTAGGGGCCGTCTCCACCAGCTTGAGAATCGCGGCGATATTATCGTCGTGCCATGTATTTCTATACACTCTCTTAGAACGTGTCTATAGACGGCGATATCATCGCGGCGAGAATTTGATGGCACGGCGAGACTATCGCCGCGATTCTCTCGCCCGTGGAGACGGCCCCTTAGTAAAGTAATAGTGAATCACATTATAGGAAAGATTATAATATTTATTATAATTAAAGTACTTATTACATTTTTTATATTATGTGTTTAATTTTCTATTCTATTTTTATAGGTACATAGTTGGCTTTGTGTAGTTATTATAATAAATGCTTGTTATGGCAGTTTTCTTAACTAAATTGCACAATATTAATATTATTGTACAAAGCGAATATTCTGTGTTCTTAAAATTAATAAATTGAAATATTTTTGAGATCTTATACGTAAACAATAAACGCTTATTTAACGATACGTAGATATATAAATGCAAGGGGACAGTAAAAATATTCGGTAATTAATTCACAAGCATTTGCTTTTCTTTCTGGCATAATTTTTCCCTTTATAGGTACTGAAAGCCTGGTCCATTTGATCACCTGTCAAATCTGGTGTTAATGTCTTTGATAAGCTGTTGCTATTTCGATCAACAGCTAACAAGAATTTTAATCAACAGCTGGTTTACTGATCAAAGAATTGATCAAACTTTCAGTTGATATAGTTATGGGGTTACAATTATTTTTCTGAACTTCAAGTAATCTTGAGCCGGCGTTGCCATGTTATTCGAATTTCGTCGTAGTTTTCGTACCGTTTAGCTGAAGCAAGCCAACCCAAGTTCAACCCTGAACATCTGGTTTGGTCTTCCGACGTCCCTGATGGCCACGTCCAGAAGTGGCAGACGCCCTGGCTTGTCGGTCTGGAACTCAACTATGGTGCGTGCCCAGCTCAAACTCTTGTACTGTGGACAAAATTATAATAAATATATTGATGTCCTTCGTTTTGAGAGCCGTGACGATGAAGCTACTGAAAATCTGTAGTTGATTAATGATGTTGTTACTTAAGTCGTTTTTCGGGTGTTCTGTTATCAGTTTTGCGCAGTTCACTGGCTTTCTGTGGGATGGAAGCTTCGGAGCACAGTCAGTAAAGACCCGGTCGTAAATATGACACTCTAGTTAAGCTGTTCGATATACAGGCAAAATATCCGTATTTCCACTACGTTGCTAATATTAATTTGTATTGTGTGCGTAATAAGTTCCTTTTTAAACTTTTGGCATACTTAAATGAAATGAAATTGTTTATTCTGTAAAATAGGATACCTGAATCACTTTTACACGTCATATTATATAAAAAATAAGCTAGATGGAGTCGACATTTCCTATCTGACTACCACTGAGAAGAAATGGTGAGACAAACTCAAGGGTTACAGTCTCTTTTTAATTCCTGACATAATCTTGGTCAGATCATGTGAGTAATCGTGTAGCTCAACTCAGAACTTGACGAGCTCAACGACTCGACGAACAATACCAAAGAAAGGGCATTTGGGTAGGTCGCATAAAGTACTCGAGAGAGTCATGTAAGAGAATTATCTACTCAGCACAATCGCAAAATTGTTTTAAATAAGTTAGCTGCCCGCCATACCAAAAAGTTTGTTCGTTTGTACATAGTTTTTGTGACTTGTTGTCTAAATTGCAAGCTGAGAGAAAAACAGACTGCTATTTTTTTTGCATTAAACATTAAACTCTTTTATGAAATTTGAAAGACCAACTCACCTGGCATTCATCCAGCACCGCCTTATACCTCAGCCTGTTGTTGGCTTTCGGCAGGATCTCCGCGTCGTTGTAGGCCAACAACTTGATGCCTCGCCTGTAGTTGTTGGTCGTCGGGTCGTAGTAGCCAATAGTATTGCGGCAGTGGAAGGTCACGTTCTGGACTGCCTTAGATGACATCAGCTGCAGGTATGTGAGTTGCGTGTGGTCGGCCTTGTATGTGATCTAAAAAATGATGAGGGGATTTTAGAACAGCGCATAGGACATTTCAAGTGTCTACTACTTATTTTATCATATTGGGTTCACAATCACAAATTCAGAGGGTGGAAATCAACAGTTACAGTTAGAAGGGTCAAAGTTGTATTAATAAATAATGAAGATTTAAAAGGAACCCAAAGTAGATCTTTTTGTGAAACTGAGTAATATTCTCAATCCAATGTTTCTAACCATAATCTATCACTTAATACTTCTGATTTGAATCGATATGATTAATTATTTTTATGTATACCTACTCGTAACTGCCAAAACCCCTAAAAAATTCAAACTCAAACACTCACCGTAAATCCATTATCGATCTCACTCAGCCAGGGCTCATGCTCCTTGCCATCATACGCGATGTCCTGTGATGTCATCGGTTTGGGGAACACACAGCTGCTGCCGGTCTCCAGGTCGCAGTACACTATGATCGCATCGTTGATGTCGCCGCCGTTCGGGTCGATCCAGTATTGTCCTGTGAAAAGGTTCAGATTGAATGAACAAAACTTTTAAATTGTTAAGATTGCAAGTTTCACTTTGGTTCGAGTTTAGTTTTGCGACACCAGTAAATCAAACTCCGAGATCCAATCCAGGAGTTAGACCGCATGGGATTTCCGCTCTTCCAACTTATGGTAGACAGAGAAACACCATGGGGTAACGGTCGATTGGATTTCACCATAAATCCTATTTTCCACAGAGAGACAAGGCAATCCGGTCGAGCACTGTCCAGACCGTGATAAAGAGAAACTAGGTCTCGGGTATTTTACGAATATAATACCAAGATAAAGGTACCTTTCACACAAGATGGAACAAAGTTCGCTTAGACTTATTTAAGAAGGTTCTGTCTCTTACCGCTTTCAAACTCAGGATGGTGATACTTGATATCCCCGCAGGTCTTAGCTGGCGCTTCCTTAGAACCGTCTGGTTTGAGGAACTTGTCAAGAGACACCTTGAGTCGTTCGTATGCCTTCATCACAACCTCCTTGCGTTCAGCTGCTGTCATGTCTTCTTTGAAGAAACGAGGGGGAAGTGTGTTGGGGTCATCGCCTAACGGGTCTGGTCCTTTCACTGATCCTGTTGGAGATAAAATCGATACTTAATTTCATTCACAAGAACTTTAATCCTTAGTTGAGCATGAAATAAAAAGTCACAGGATTAACATTGACTTTCTTATGCGCTTTACGAATTCCAGTAGGTATGTACCTAGAATTATGGCTTCAGGCGCCATAATTCACCCAAAGTCATTTATGAAGAAAAAAAGCTAAGACACCATGTAGCCAACAGCCTAAACGGGAACCATTTCCTGGCTTTCCTGGAAAAAAATTGTTTCAGTAACATCTGGGTTAAGACGAACCAATCCATCAAGCAGTTGAGGCTACAGAAGGGTCCTAGAGCACAGAAGAACATACATTTGAAAAACATTTCCTCTAGGAGCATTCGGGTGTGGCGGACCAAACTAATTGCGATGGTTCCCACTGTTAGACATAAAAGACAACACTACGGTGGTCTTGAGCATTATGTCTATGGTACACAGGTATTAACTAGTTGCTGTTGGTCAGATAATTTGATAAGATTGTTATCCTGTGTTTGTGTAAACGTGCATTTCTCCGCTGTCGCTTGTATACTGTGCTGTGATACAAACACACATCTGTTACAACTGGATCGAGTTTCATTAAAAGTAAACAGGGCGCCTTAACGTGTCTAAACGGGTAATATGAAAAACAATGTTATTTTGATTTAGGTACATGCACATTGATCACCAACCTTGTTGTAACATGGCAGCTAAGGCAGCAGCATCATAAGCCAGGCCCTCTCCAGGCGGGCCGGGAGGTCCAGGTGGACCCGCCGCTCCAGGGGTTCCGTGTCTACCAGCTTCACCTGGAGGACCACGGCCTCCGGGCACTCCTGGAGGACCTTGCAGTCCAGGGTTTCCGTCACGGCCAGGAGTTCCTTTTGAAAAACATTAATGAAGTGTCAGTTTCCACTATTATCATCAACAAAACCTTTATTGACTAGCGACCCGCCGCTGCTTCGCGCGGTTTTTTCGAATTTACAGAACATCGTGATTACTTTATTACTTATATGTAAGTTTAATATTAACGATTTGTACATACACATATAACCTTTCAGAATACATTCTCTAAATGAGGTTGAAAACTGCATCAAAATACATTACGGTGTGACACAGACAGAAGCGATGTAATTAGATAGATACACTTTGTTGTGCAATAATAATTATCTTTTAAAGTTACCTCGAGATCCAACATCTCCATCCTTTCCAGGGGGTCCCATTTGTCCAGGTAAGCCTCTTTCACCAGTTCTTCCTGGGGCACCAAGCATTCCGGGTAGACCTGGCAAGCCTGCGTGGCCCTTTGCTCCATCTGCGCCAGCCTCGCCTCGCTCTCCCTTGGTTCCGTCAAGACCGGGAGGTCCCATCTTGCCGGTAGGTCCTTGAGGCCCATCAACTCCAGGTGGTCCGCTTTCACCTCTAGATCCTCGTTCGCCGGTTGGTCCGGAAGGCCCTGACGGACCTGGTGGTCCCTAATAACAATAATTCATTTCTATTATCAAAATGATTGTTGAAATAATTAATCTGACTCCAGATTAGACTTTTCATTGTTTTTTTCGTATCTTACATACTTCGTTTTTTTTTAATTTAGTAATCCTGCCTTTTCGCGATGAGAGTCTGTTTAACATCTAGAACGATTAAATATCGTTTTTCTGCTTGGAACTTAGCTATAATAGAAATTTACTAAATCCCTAAAAGATGTTGAAAACGCTTATGAGAAGTTGGCAAAATTTTACACTTTGTATTTCTGATGTAGGTATGCACATAATATTCTTCATCATCATCATTTCAGCCCGGAATCCCCCACTGCTGGGTATAAGCCTTCCCTTTCCTCTGCCATCATTCCCGGTTCCGTGCGTGTCTCATTCAGGTGCTTCCCGCGACATTGCCGATATCGCACATAATATTACTAACAAACTATAAACTTGAACAAAGTGATATTTTTATTATAATGTTGGGCAAAGAACAAAGTTAACAGATATAGACTTAATATTTACCTGTAATCCTGGAGGTCCACCTGGTCCGGATTGGCCTGGGGGTCCGAGTGGTCCCTTATCACCAGGTCGTCCAGAGATACCCGGTTGACCTTGCTTGCCCGGACGTCCCTCTGGGCCCGGTTCGCCCATCGGTCCCTGTGGTCCTTGCAGACCCGGAGTGCCTGATTGTCCTGGAGCACCATCTGCGCCTGCTTTGCCGGGGGCACCACTTTCGCCCTACAAATTTAAAGGAGGCTTAAAAATTTTAAACGCAATGTGCATAAGATTTAATAAAATCTGAATATCTTTGATTACATTGAATAAAGAAAACAATAATCATAATAACCTTTTATAAGAAAAGCATTGTAATCGTATTTTTTTCTGTTTGTGGTAGTACATACCTACTTTTATATTAATTATTTTTTGCAAGATACCTGAGCGCCTCGAAGTCCTTGTGGTCCAGGAGGGCCTACAATGCCAGGCATTCCAATTGGGCCTCTCTCGCCAGCCGCGCCTGGTGGACCACTGGGACCTTGCAAGCCTGCTTCACCTTCACTGCCTCTTTCACCCTTTGGTCCTTCAGATCCCTGAGGACCAGTCAGGCCCATTAGACCAGGTGCGCCTGGCCTGCCGGAGTCACCTGTAGATCCTTTAGCACCGGGGATACCAGGGGTACCTGCTGGGCCTGTGCTTCCTTGTGGACCCTAGACACAAAGACATCATGATTTCTACATTTATATTTGTAATATTTATGGAGACAAGGATTAAAAATATTCATTTACAAAATATACCTAGTTTAGTACCACGCTCAACATATAATGTACTTACAGGTGGTCCTAAATCTCCGGGTCTTCCGGGCAAACCAGTGTGTCCTGTTTCTCCTTTCGGTCCATGATCACCGCGACCACCCTTGGCTCCGACTAAGCCTGGCAGACCACGTGGGCCGGACTCACCGGGCACACCTTACCAAAAATAATTAAAATATTAGCACCCACTACTTGTATCACAAACTCCATCGTGAGCAGACAGGATAAACGGATAATTCTAGACTAGAAAGTAACTTATCTGAATTACCTGGGCTTCCCGTATTGCCTTGTTGTCCCTTCGAACCACCGAAACCTCGTTCACCCTTCAGACCAGGCATGCCAGTAAGGCCGGGTGGGCCAGAAAGACCAGGTGAACCCTGAGGTCCAGGCTGCCCTCGTTCTCCTGGGGAACCCGGGGCTCCTAATTCTCCAGGAATACCAGGCGAACCAGGTTCTCCTCTCTCAGCGGGTTCTCCAGCTGGACCGACGGGTCCAATTGGACCCTGAGGACCTTGTTCTCCTTGGCGACCTGTGGTAATAACATATTTTAATGAGATTTTATTTCTGCTTTTGTATTGGATGAATGAAAAACTAGCTGTCCATTGCACCCGTTGCATTGTCAATAGGTAAGTAATATATGGCAGATGTGAGTAGTAAACGCCGGAATGGGACGCCCTAGAAGGACGATGAAGGAAGGTAGATGGAAGGTGGTTGGAGTTTGGTGATGTTTTTCAGAGAGGTCATGGGCGTAGTAGTCGCAACTGGCGTGCGTGTATGACTAGAAGGTCAATTCTCGTCAATGAAAACGTTCAAAATCTAGTCGCAGTCTCATCTTGGCGACAAACAAATGTCAAAAACCTGTCAAAATGTAGGAAAATTAGAGGTATTTTTTACAGATTCAGACTAAGATCAGACTGTAAACGTTCTTAAAATTACGAGAATTGCACCAGTGGGAAAAAAGAGGGAGTTTATGTTTATGTATGTATATTCTTACTTTTAATTATTACTTCTTTTTACTCAGGAGATTAGATTAGAGCCCCGTTGATGACGATAGGATCACCTCTTATTAAATGGAACTTAAACATTACTGGCGAATAAAGAGTTTACTAATACACATCTAAGCCCAGCCCCTTCGGTAAAGTAATTCTTAAAATATTAAAATGATGGTGGCAAAATTATTATACCTGGCAAAAAAATAATTTACCTGGTGATCCGTCATTGCCAGGTGGTCCTGCAGAGCCTCTCTCGCCCTTCTCGCCTGTTGCTCCAGTAAGTCCTCGTTGTCCAGGCATGCCCATCGCTCCTGGGGATCCTGGGTGACCTTTACCTCCTCGGAGTCCTTCGGGACCCTAAGAAGTAAAAAATGGTAAGAAGAAAAAATTATGAAAAGTAAGATGTGAAAAGGAAATGACAAAAATGAGAGCACAAATAAAGATATAAGCTGAGGTAAATTCGAATTAAGTATAAATGACAAGCGGAGTTTTAGGGCACGTCTACCTACATGGCAAAAAAAAACACTTCATTCTTATCTCTCAAAATACAGTGCTATGTGGTGAATCCTGGGTGATACTATATTATATGTAGAAGTCTTTAAGCAATAGTTTGCTCAGTACCGTAGCTTCAAAAGGTTGTTTTGTGTCCTGTCAGTTCATTAATAAAGGAAAGAATTTGAAAACTGACGGAGAAATAAAAGAACGGGGTTGTATTTTAATTGATTGTATCTTACCGGTGGTCCATCGGGCCCTTGAGCGCCAGTTTCTCCCTTCTCTCCTATGCTTCCAGGCTGGCCAGGTTGTCCTCGATCTCCGGTAAAGCCTCTCTCTCCACGAGGTCCAGATGGTCCTGGGGGCCCGGAAGGTCCTGCCATACCCGGTTCTCCTTCTTTTCCTGGTGAACCTGGTAACCCAGCTGCTCCTGGCATACCCTGGGTAAAAGATAGATAGGTTATAACGCTTCGGAACTTAAGCACTGTCAATTGGAAGATTGTTCTAGCTAGCTACAAACGGGCGATAAATCAATGACAAATAAAAAACAGAGGGGCAATTCTAGTAATTTTAAGAACGTTCACGTCTGATCTCAGTCTCAATCTGTCAAAAATACCTCTAATTTCCCTACATTTTGACAAGTTTTTGACATTTATTTTTCGCCGAGATGAGAATGTGACTAGATTTTGAATGTTTTAAATTACGAGAATTGGCCTTCAGATATCTTCTGTATACTTTTATAGCAAAGCAAAGTATTTGCTATTTACATTTTGTGTGTACCCTCGTCTATCTACAAAAGTATATTACTGGTGTGTGCATTTACTGATAATATAATTTCTCTTAATAGATGAATTGGATAGTGAATGAGTTTTATGCTAAAACATAATACCTATCATGGTGGAGAAATACTTACAGGGAATCCAGTAGGTCCCGCAGGGCCTGACGGACCTCTTTCACCCGCTGGTCCAGCGATACCCTGTGGTCCCTGTATACCAGTTGCACCATCTCGGCCAGCATCACCTTTAGGGCCGTGAGGTCCCGCCTGGCCGGGATCACCGTCTTTTCCTGGTTCGCCCTATTGAAAACGACAATAAGTTAGCTGTTTCATTACAAACTGATTTAAGAATGTTTTTTTTTAAGAAACTGTCATCAAAGCAAGTTCACTTACTTGCAAGCCCCGTTCTCCCGGACCTCCCATTAAACCAGGTGGTCCTTGTATTCCCTGAGATCCTTGCTCACCAGGTCTTCCATCAGCTCCCGGTATCCCCCTCTCTCCTTGAGGACCAGTCTTTCCTGGCATTCCAGGCCTTCCGATAGATCCTCGTTGTCCTTGCAGACCTTGCGGTCCCGGCCTACCAGGGTCACCTGAGCTTCCCTTAGACCCAGGTAATCCAACACCTCCTCTCTCTCCAGGCTGACCTTTAGATCCCATCGGTCCATCTGAGCCGGGAAGACCTCTCATACCCATTAATCCTCTCTCGCCCTGGGGTCCAATATTGCCAGCAGGTCCTCGGAGACCTCTCTTTCCACGTTTTCCTTCTGGACCCATGTTACCGGGCAACCCGCGTGGCCCTGGAGCACCAGATTCTCCTCTGATTCCGCCATCACCTTTCTGACCCCTTTCACCAGGTTGACCCTTTAAAAATAAAAATAAAGTTATGCTCATGTTCAGCCTTCAGATCTTGATAAACGGATCGAATAATTTTTAATTTTTTTTTTTTTGGATTCGGACAGCGGTACATAATTATAGTATGTTATCTACAGAACATGTGTATTACAATATTGGTTTCCCTGTATTACTAGGGTAAGAATTAAAACGCAATCGGACTGCAAAGAAATAAAAAATATTTAGATTCAAAAGGTGCAATCTTAGGTATATTACTTATATTTAAGTTTAAAATTTAAAGAAGTTTACTAATGAGAAAATAATTTTTCAAATCCGACTGGTAGTTCCAGAGATAAGCGAGTTCAAACAAACAAACAAACTCTTCAGCTTTATTATTAGTATAGATTATATAATAAATATTTAAATATATTTCATACATTTAAAGTATAGATAGATTATCTTACCGGCATTCCTTTAGAACCAGGCAAGCCTGAATCTCCAGCCGTACCCGGCAGTCCTCTAGGTCCAGGGAATCCCTGTGGGCCAGACGC
Source organism: Apamea epomidion (assembly GCA_947507525.1). Taxonomy (NCBI): domain Eukaryota; kingdom Metazoa; phylum Arthropoda; class Insecta; order Lepidoptera; family Noctuidae; genus Apamea; species Apamea epomidion. The sequence continues at coordinate 4,218,566 of OX382238.1, read as the reverse complement.
CCCCGGTTGTCCATGCACTCCTTTCTCACCTGGGATCCCATCACGACCAGGAATACCAGAAGCTCCTACTTCACCAGGTTGACCCGGACGACCTGCTTCTCCTCGTGGTCCTTGCATCCCTTGACTACCTTTTGGTCCATAAAGACCCTGTTCACCTTTTAAGCCAGGGGCACCTGGGAACCCTGGTGAGCCTGGTTTGCCGACATTACCCTGAGAGAAAAGATTGTTTCTTTAAAATTTTAATAAATTAAACTTTGTTTCAAGAACGATTTCCGCTTTTCTGTGCCTGAATTTTATAAAAACACAGCTGTAGTACAGTCGATGTAAAACCACTCTTACTAATAATCCTTGGGGTCCTGGTGCTCCATCAACTCCTCGGACACCCGGCGGGCCTGGAGGACCTTCACGACCTCGCTCACCCCTAGCACCAACAGGACCCTGGAAAAAATACAATAATGAAGTTGATTAACAGTAATTATGTGCATGATTTTTTAAAAAGTAAATCCAATTTTACTAATTGAATATTTTTCCTCAGGAAGGAAAATAACTTTTACTACTCCATACAAAAATAAAATAAATCAACAATATTTTCAATTGCTTACCGAAGGTCCAGTCGGTCCCATTGGCCCAGGCATGCCAGTTGGTCCTTTTTCTCCTGATAATCCTTGCTCACCCTTAGCTCCATCCCGGCCGTCGAAACCTCGATGCCCTTTAAGTCCTTGGATACCGGGTACTCCTGGGGTTCCACGGGGTCCAGTCTGGCCAATTGCACCTGAAGGACCTGGTTCACCATCTTCTCCGGGAGATCCCTAAATAGATTATCAAAACATTTATTTCGATAAGTTAATTTAGCGGTATTATTTTATTAACTAGATGTTATACCTGTGCATTCTTTTATATGAGTTCATTCAGAACTTTTTCGAAAGTGTCTTTTGCTACCCATAACATTTATGTTAATGCAAAAGACACTTTCGAAAAAGTTCTAAATGAAAATTTTTCTTACATCTTTTCCTGGTAGTCCTTGGGGTCCTCTTTCGCCTGGTGGTCCTAGCTGTCCTGGCAGCCCTGGTTCTCCTGGTTCGCCGCGTTGTCCTTGAAAGCCTTGCGGGCCGGGTGGTCCTTGCGGTCCTAATAGACGAAATCCAAAGCTTATGTCGTTGTTTATTCAATCTGCTTGTACATTCTGATTCAAACAAGAAATCCATTCCATTCCAAGATTTCCATTAGGGATGTAAATTGTTTATACATAGTATGGATTTAAATCGCATCAGTTTTATTAAAGGGGATTGAAGATTTTTATATGGAGCCTGGCATACCTACTGACACGCCATTTTTTTTTTTTTTTTTCAAAATGAAAAATGAGTAGCCATGCATGAAACCTATATAAATCAATAGCTAACATCAATGGAAACAGAAAATATAATAGGACCTAACCCCGTAAAGTCAAAGTCACGTTTCCGAGATATGAACGTTCAAAGTTGGTCACGTGACATCCATTTTTTTTTAACTGTCGTACATCTTGTTTCTTAGATGTTTGAAATAAACACTCTGAAAGTTTAAAGTAATCAAACATCTATGACCAGGTAGGTATGCTACGGACCTTCAAAGCCCTTTGGTCTGCTTGGTTTGATTTTAAAAAGTAAGAAGAGAAATATCTTAATTATCCATTACATAGTGTCTCAGAAACTCGGAAAACACGACGTTTTTAAAGAGAGATTTTTGATATGCAGACAGGGTCTCACCGGGTATTCCTCTAATGCCTGGAGTGCCGACTGAAGCTTGCATGTACTGGTACGGGTCGAATGGTGGACCCTTATCACCTCCAGCTGTAGCCGCTAGTTGAGCCAAGTATGCGTTCACCTAAACAAGAACAATTTTTTTGAGTAGGACGAAAACGTATAAATTAAAGGGGCGTATTCAGGAATTCTGACTTGGTATGTCTGACTAGTGTTATTTGTACTACTTTTTTAGATCACGTTCTCGCAGTTTTTGCAGTTATATAGCCCTATAATCTTCCCAGTGGTACTGGGATACAGGCCTCCTTTCTATGAGAAGGAGTGGGCCATAATCCACGACGCGAGCCCAGTGCAGGTAGGTGGATGTCACATGTCTTCGACTTTTTGGTTCTAAGACATGCCGGTACTCACGATGTTTTCCTTCACCGTTTTGAGAGCAGTGGTGATGAAATTAAATACACAGAGTAAAGGGCATGGCGGGATTCGAACTCACGGACAACAGCTCGGTAAGTTGAGGCCGATTCCACTGGGCCAACATTCATTCTCTATTAAAGTACTCTAACTTATTTTTTAAATAATCTTTGTCCAAACAGTGGTTAGAAATAGCCTCGTGAATGTATTATTTTATTGTACAAGACAGGAGAGGCGTGATTGTATGAATGTGTACTCGTGTAGTGCCATTTTATGGATATTTCATTTGTTAAACTTTTTGTTTTTATATTGTGTTTTTACTTGTCCTTCATGTAGTCTGCAAAGTTTTTGCTTATTTCTTTTTATATCTTGTTTTTCTAGCGTTTTATTTTTACTTGATGCCTTATTTATTCTTATACTTACAGTTTTATTTCTTCACTCTTCAGTCTGTTTACAATCTACATTATCAATCTACATCTGTAGTGGCACGGGAAACATGTCATGTGATAAATGATAATACTTACGTCAGGCATCTGACCAGCGAGTCCAGGTATCCCAGGCGCCCCATTGACCCCGTTAACTCCAGGTGTTCCAGGGGGGCCGGGCGGGCCCTCATCTCCTCCGACGCCAGAGTACCCGCGCACCGGAGTTTGCTGCTGCGGAGACAAGCCGACGAATACTGGTCGAGTGGGAGCTGCAGAAATAAGATAGATCAAATATTTCTAATATGTGTACGACATTTAAATTGTAACTTGACCAAAAACTTGAATATGCGGTGCAAAAAGTTGGTTATCAACAAATAAATACATTTTTTGAAGTTACATATAATTATGTTGTCACAATGGACGATCGTATCCCTAAAAGCGATCTGACGCATGCGAATAAGTTGGTTTACATACTTAGGTTATATGTATATTATTTATATTAGTTTTGTGTATATGGTAGCTGGATATAATTCTTCTCTTTGTGTTAAAAATAAAAGAAACAATATTTTGTTTGGCATATATGGTACGTCAAAAGCTAGGTACGTGTGCTTAGCTTTTGACGTACCATATATGCCAAACAAAATATTGTTTCTATATTGTACCATATTTCTTGAGCCGGCAAGAAATTTCAGGGTTATTCTTTAAAAAATAATTGGTTTTTACAATGTTTTTACCCGGCGGATCACTGGCAGAGAGTGCAGTTGTCTCGCTTTCAGTTAATGAAGATAAAGAGAACATACCAGTGGTAAGGCAAGCAGGCACTTTGGAACAGTTGACTCGCCCGGCGTGGCACTGGCAGAGAGTGCAGTTGTCCCGCTTCCAGTTCTCTCCGTCAGACCAGGTGCGACCGATGTCAACACACTTGGGACTTGCAGGAACTGAGGGCAACAATGGCAAGATAATGTATTTCTGCTAATACATTTAAGTATTTTTAGCAAAGAGCGGACATTTAGAAAAATGTTGCTTCTTTGCTGCACGTTTTTACGGAGTAAAATAGAATCCAAACAGAATCAAAGTTTTTTATGTAATTTTGGATTTATTATTTTACTGGGCAAACTATCTCCACAACATAATAAAGAAATGCTTAAATTGCATTTAATTCATAACTTAGTTTTAGTGGTGTAGTAAAGTATTCTTTTTTTTTATTTATTTACCTCTTGGCGTCGGTCTTCGGTAGGTCGGTGTGCCTGTAAGAAAGCTCAATATCACCACAAAATAACACGATACAAAAGACTCAGACAAGAAAAACTTAATTAAAGAAATAAAGAAACTTCGCTACTAGGAGCAAAGTCGCAAGCTAAGTAATAAACTCACTGCTGGCGGATTCACGGAAATCCCTCTCGATCGCTGAAACAAGACAAATTAAAGATGTTTCACCGACGACTGTATAACCCGAAACTGTCTAATTTTCCCAATCAACCTTGAACCTTAATGCTTTAGGCATAAAGTTGAAAATCTATTAAAGAAATTTGACAGATTGTAGTAGCTTCATGTGCTGGTGTCTGTACATAATTTCTGTCAGAAAGATGAACCTCGAATTGTCAAACGACGCTGTTAAAACTTTTGTAAGTAATAAAACTAACGCTCTACATGCCTAGTCATAAACACTTCAATGAATAAACTGAAATTATAGTTTACTGTCCCACTTTAAAAATATGGAAATGACAAGAAAAAGTAATTTATTTATAAAGAGCTTATCCTTAGTAAGTAGAGATTCTTGTCAAGTTTCAATCGATTTGATGACGAGTACCTAAAGTAAACTTAAACTCCAGAGAAGAATTTCAATCACAAACTTATATACCATTTTCGTCCTCCCCGAAGGGATTGTAGTCGTCATAGTTATCCGGATCCTGGGCCTGTGGCAGCTCCTGTATGATCTCCTCTCGAAGGGGACCCTCGGACAGCTCCTTGCAGGCAGCTGGTAACACCAGCAACGCCAACCAGGCGGCCTTCAACCACCGCATGGCTGTCTGGTTGGACAATGAAGAAGAAAATAAAGTTTCAGAAGAAATATGCACAGATGTTTGTCTATAGTGGACTTCTGTGAAAATCATGCAACCTTCGTATGAAGGTAGATAGATCTACGCAAGAGGATCGTGTTAAACTGCACGATTAATCTATTGAACAGACAAATACGATCTAATAAACTCGTAGAAGAAAATCAAAATCGAAACTAGATTAAACACTAAAACTATGACAAAAAAAAACATACAAAGTATCACTTCAGAGCATTAACAAATCAGTCAAGTCAATTCAAGAAACAAAATTCAGAATGAAAATGGCCAATAAAATGACTATTGGACGCTATTAACGCGAATTCCTATCAATCAACAGCGCCATCTCGAAAATCTAGTAAGTAGTGTGTACATTAAAATATTCAAACTATTGATCTTCTTAAACGACAATATAAATCAATGTGGACGATACATGAGCGTCATAGAGCGTCCAAGGCTATCAAACCAGGGCGTCGACTCGGCCCGTTGGCCTATTCCTCAATCAAGTCCTCTAAAGATGTCATGAGCAAGTAGCGGCTGCTCCAGTAACCTTTCTAACAAACACATCTGTCTATATGGAGATGACAACCAGCAATTGGCAACTATAATAATTAATTTTAGCGACCAACTCCGTGTCTGAACCAATTTGTTTATTAAACAGAATAGTCTATGATTCTTTTCTTTAAGTGGTTCCACTTTCGTTTATTGAGATTTCGGCAGCTTAATTATTTTAAAGAATTGTTAGGGTCTCAGTGTCGTTAACACTTTGCTGTTGCTTACTTTGTTGTTAGCGCCAGTTATAATGAAGGTTTGCAACATCATTATGGGTAGTGTAACACTACCTGTTTGGAATTTGAACTCATAAACAACATTTGGAGGAACACTATGACGCATCTTCACGTAATTGGACTATCGAACAACATTTTATGATTGACACTTTCACCGTCCGCGTAGCAGACAGAATAGTTAAACAATCGCGGAACCATGTATGGCTACGTACCTAGGTATACATTCGTATATACTGCTCTGGGAATGTGTTATCAATTTATCATTAACTAGCTTCAGCCCGCGACTTCGTCCGCGAGAAAATTGTTCCTCCGCCCCACCCCGTCGCATCACATTGCCCTTTTACTTGGTTTCACTGTGCATTTTTTCTGACTTTTTTTTGTTTTTGCTGGCTCTTAAGAGTCCTAGCGTGATGTTTAGTAGCTTAAAGCCTTCCTCAAAATTTGGGATTTCAAATGCAAAAAGAAATCAAGTTCGACTCAAAATTATTTAGGTATACTTAAATTAGTTTAAGAACTTAGTTATTAAGGTTAAATAAAAAAGGTTTATTATATTTTGCGTTTCAGTTTTTTCGGCGGTTTAATTGTTTTGTCAAAAATTTATTTTATAATTTTTTGTGGCTATAATGTACTAATTGTTTGCCAAAGGGCAGGCATATGTGGCACTGAGAAGAGTAATAATACACAACTCAGTATTGAAACCTGTGAGTGAACAATAAATCACCCCTATTTTCCCACCCTTAGGGTGTGATTTTTTTTTCCAAATTTATATGGGACCAACTTTGGGGTATACCTACCCTTTCTAATACAAAAAGAATTATCAAAATTGGATAACTCTGTAAAAAGTTAGCGTGGTCATACATAAAATAAAAATAAAAAAAATACGCGTCGACTTGAGAACCTCCTCCGTTTTTTTTCGTCGGTTAAAAAACAAACATAACTTCATTATTAGTAAGTATAGATATCAATGTCGATTGAAAAGTTTACACTAAGTCACAATTTATCTGTGGAGGCTTGTAATTAGCAATTTAGTTATATATTACTGTTACTATAATGTTATTAGTCTGTGTAAGTCTTCCGAAAATAAAATATAAATTGTTTCTTGAATCTTTCTATACCTACCTACCTATTTAATATAGTCTACGTATTGCAAAAATCTGTTATGTTATTCAGTTGCTGAATCAACGAGAAACTGTATTTTCCCGCAACATGTCACAGAATAGATAATAGTACTGACCACCCTGCATCAGGTACTACCTATACAGGCAGGGACATCGATGCGCAAACTGTAACCATGCATTCAATATATGATTCTGAAGCCTGCGTTGAAATAATGTTGTCGATGTCTAAACATTTAGAGTTCCATACATTTTGACAGCGTAGGTACTGCACTTTTCTATGAAACAGCAGATTTTTTTTATAACTCCATTCGCACTATACTATATGCGCCACGCGATGGGCGCATCAACGCGTGGCGCGTTTTATGGTGTGAAAAAAAATCTTTCTACTCTAGGCGGTATAAAATCATGTGCTGAATGGGTTACAGTTTGCGCGTTGATGTTCCCTGCCACGTAGATATACAATACCCAGGGTGTCAGAAAAGATAAAAAAAGTGCAAAGATGTAGAAAGAAACCTTTTCAAGCAAATTTTCCTTGCCACTGACCATTTTCCAGGTAGACAATTTACTGCCCTCCTCAAATATAAAAAACGTTATGTATGCTGTGCTAGAAAAGTAAATGTATTACATAAAAGCTGAGTGATAGGGCAACATAACAATGTTTGTTTATGCTAACAGATGAAAATGGGTGCGATGCAAGCATTGCAAGAGCATAGAGGGGCGATATCTGCGGAATGGTACATATTGTGGGAACAATATAGCACAGGGTGTGCGCTCATGTCGCTTGTTTATTAAAAGGATTCTTTTGTATGCGCGGTAACCCATTTGATAAGTTTGTGTTACCATTCTAGTCCCATAATAGAGATGCGGACGATTTTTTTGATGCCCTTTGATTACTTCCACCTCCTTTTTATATAATTGTACCGGTACGTATCATTATATTTATATGTACTTTATTGCACACCACAAAAATACATAACAAAAATTGATCGAACACTTGAAATATACAATGGGCGGCCTTATCGCTTTCTGTGATCTCTTCCAGGCAACCATTAGTATTATTTTAAGATTTAATTTAAAAAAGACCCATACTGTGTGGGACTTTTTTTCCATCTATTAGTATTTATTATATTTAGCCGTTTTAGTAAACACTTAACTAGAAAAAGAAGTTTTCTTGCGTGCCAGTCAGTACCTAACCTACTTTTTTTTCTAACTAATTGTAGTTTATTGAAATCTACTGTTAATTTTGTTAAAAATTACTATAACCGTATGAAGATTACCGCCACATACTAGACAATTTCTTTCTAATCGTATGTTGTTTGATGTACAACCAGAATTTTCAGAATGATGACTATGCTAATTACAGAAGTACCCTATAAGGTTTTTGCGTAGACCCTGAGGGCCTTGACAAGTGACAATCGCTTTAAAAGCGTTTCGTATTTCTACAACGACTTTCAACAGGATTGACTTAAGTTTTTCAGTAGCTTTTGTCATTCATATACAGACTTTTCCATCATCGCTATAGATTTTCCTATATAGCTGACAGAATGTCACCACTTCTAGCACCTCTGGTTCACTTTTCAGGCGGAGCCGGTACTGTTGGTTATAGTCCGTTATTCGGGTGTAAAAACACTTTATAAACTGACTTCTAAATAAAATTCTAATCGACCAAAGAGCCAATTCCCCCTGGCAGTTGCTCCTGTTCAAAGTGTCGTTAAGCTACTTAGCATTAGTCGAAACTTTAGGGCTCCCTTTAAGTGGAATTCAAAACCCGGTTTACGTGCACGACACCTTTATCGCTATAAGTGCGAAGAGCTTTTATAATTGTACTTTAATCGCAATTATGTACTTGATTGCGATTTTAGCACTTATATATACAAGTATAAAAGCTCATCCATAGCATAATTAAGACCACATACGACATTGTGAATTCTTTTCAAATTAATTTTCGGTGAGAATACGAAACGAACTTAAGTATTTGTACTATAGCAAGTAAGTCCACAGCATGAATTTTCCAAGTGTGCTTGGACGGCCAATCAGAATCTAAATGAACGAATGAAAAATACTAAAAGGTCTCGGGGCCGATTTACATGAAAACTATAACGGTACGAGTATCACACACACAAACTTGGAAAATGTACCCTGTATACAATACATATTTGTAGCTTGAAACAGGACAACGTAACGGATGAAATCATAACAGCCCAAACACAATATTAATATGCAAAAAACAGTGTAACATACCTATGTGGTTCTTGAGATAGATAGGGGGTTGCGCGGCCCGCCCGCGCCTCCACGAATGCGCTGCCTCCCGCGGGGATACCAATAAATATGCGCCTACGCATGACCCGTAAGCACCGCCATCTATGAGCACAGGGGACGACAACCATTGGGTCATGTAACGTGCTGATTTTTAACACAGTGTATTTAAAAAGAAGATAGTTTGTTACCATCTTTTGAGATGGTAAAATAGTGGTAAAACAAAGAAACAAAGCACAAAAAGAAAGTACTAACCTACATACCTGTAAGCAGCTTAAAGAATTGGCATTAGATAGAACGCTGTGGAGTTGTGTGGCCATTAGTGGTAGCCCAGGCCAGTAACGGCTGATTTTTCATCTGATAACTTTATTCGAGGAATAATTTTGAAATGTTGACAGTTATTTCATACAAAAACTGTCAAACGTCAATTTTATTCCTCGGATTAAAGTTATCTGGCGGTGGAAAAATCAGCCTTAAGTCAAAGATTCTTGCGAACTGGCTTTGATTTGAAGAAAATTTTGATAGTTGCTTGACATTTTCTAATAGTATGGAACAGCAAATTTTCGCTGTGCTTAATTAATTTAACGATGGTTGCAATTTGCGCGTCGATGTCCCTGCCATCCTGTATATGGACATTTTCTCAACCCCTTACTCAGAAACTTTACTTAATTATCCCCATAGAGCACGAACGATATAATTATGATCGCGATATTACAGTGATTGGTACCATTACTATATTTTAATCAGTTAAAAGCATCTTTCCTCCATTATTTCCAGTAATATAGCGTAAATATCTACTCTTAGAACAAAGCAAATCGTTCACTGAGCATGATAGTCACGCGCGGTGTGAGGTTTATTCTCAAAAGTCAATAATAACGATAAACTACTAGAGCTGCTAGAGTCGTTAGACTATATTTGTGTAGAGTGTGGGGTCGCGGTACGATAAGTTTGTTCCCCAGGCTAACCAAGAAAATTATGAGCAAAACAATGGGCATAAAGGTACCAACGACCTAGAGGAGGTTGTGGGCAGCGCAGGAACCGTCAATGTGACCATTCTCGGAGGAGATCATGTCCGGCAGAGGACATGATGGCTAAGAAGATTGTGATAATGCACCTGTAACACTCGTTCAAGCTGCGGTTGTGTGTGCAGTCAAGTTAACTTTATACAAATGGTTCGCGCAGGAGAACTATTCCAGTTTCAAGTACATTGTGCTGTGTACCTTACACAGTGATGAGTGATTGCCATCGGCACGCTAAGATGAAGAAGCATGAGCAACTTACAGGAAACAAACAACATCATATTTCACCATCTCTCCCCACATCGCGGAGTTAGTATTAAAAGACCATAAAGGAATATTTTAATATTATATTTATTTATTTATATTATTTTAAAGAAAGCTTACAGACTAATAAAAAACTTAAATATCATGCATAAGTAGGGACATTTGCTAATTACAAGCTTCCACGTGTACACATCTACTTAATTAAGAGCACACCACACCACCACCACCACCATTCACCATCACCATCATTCACCATTTACAAATGTATAAAATGTTGCTCGCCCCTATTTTCAGTAAATAACTAGGCCGCGAAGTAATGTGTATTTAGTGTGTTGTATACTGTCGCGATCACTAACGCACCAATACTAAAAGCAAATGACCGCTTTTTAATTGTACAGGTCAACGGCGCGCGCGCCGATTTTTATTGCTAAGCGCCATTACATTGGCGACGGACACTCTTGTGAAAAAGCTCTGTTATTAGAACATGGATTATGGTTATCTTCTGTTAGTAAAAGAGAAAATGTAATGTTAAACAAATAACCCTGTATGAGAATTGGCAAACAAATAATTCTAGCTAGTTTGATTCTAGCAGTGAGATATAATATGCTTAAAAATTAAGGGGATCGAAGGACCATGTTTAATCCTCCCATTTAAGAGTTTCAGTCGATGATAGCAAACACAGTATTTACGTTTTTAACTCTTTATTTTCAAGCAAAAGTAACAACATTATAGATACAATCATAATAATTATAAACCGGATTACTCGTAAGCAATAGATTTTCAAAAATAATAAAAAATATCAGGATATAATAGAAAGGGATTTCCGAAGTATTTTAATTATTACACTAGCATTTGCATTCGCGACTTCGGCCGCCTGATATTTCTTGTTTTCCCGACCCACCCCGTCGCTTAGCATCATCAGGTTTTTGCTTAGTGTTTTTTTATTATTTTATTTTTAAGCCTTATTATACTCAAGAATTGTTATTTTTTTTCAAATCCGACTGGTATTTCCGGAGATAACCCCCTACATACCAACAAACAAACAAATTTTACCTCTTTATAATATTAAGAATAGATATAACATAGTAAAAGTAACATAGGTTAGTGAGAAAATATTAAAATGATGAATATAAAAATAATTTTCCATTGTTCATTGGGCGAGTCAAATCGTCGATGATGCTTAATAAGCTTGAACAGTTTCTGAAGTTGTATCATCATCTCCGGCAAGGTTACCAAGCTGCTATAATCCATCTGAAGCGTTCATCCTCATTGTGCACGCTACCATTGTGGCCCCAAACTAGTCTGTCTCCAATATTATCCGTATTCACATCCAGCTTGAGTCCTTGAATATACTGACAATTTATTATGAAGAATACGAGAGTACCATTATTAACCAAAGGCTCCAAATAATATCTATGCCTGTCTTCGTCAGACTTAGTCGAGCCCCAAGCTCGTCTGTCTCCGATATCGTCCACATTAACGTCCAATTTCAAGTACATACTGCGTTGTGTGTTGAACAGTTTGAATGTGACCCCGTCCTTGTCCCACACGGGGAGCAACTTCCAGCTCACTCTCGTACTAGTTATTTTACATTGGTGATCGTCACCCCAAGCGAGTCTATCATTGTAAGAGTCAGTGTGCACATCGAGTTTCAATGGCTGTAGGTATCGCTTATTGACTATTGTCACAGCGTCCTCATTGCAAATGTGTTGGAACGACGGGGGGAAGTAATGGCGAACAATATCTTTAGCCCCACCGTGCCACAGTTTATACGTCAGGGACATGGCGTTTCGTGGAGCAGAGCTGATAAGCCTCGTTACAATTTCATTGATGAATTCCCCACCAGTAGTTTCAAAGTTTTTGGCCATATTCACAGCAACGTCATAATTACTGTTAACGACTTGATTATACCATTCCTCCTTAACAGTGTGAATATTTAGAAAAGCCACGTGACTATCAGAATATGTGAATCCTTGAAGTTCTCGAGGCAGGGTTGCACCAGGACTAGAGGTCAAGCCTTTTTTCCTCAATTCGACGGCGAGCTCCGAGATCTCTTGAGAGTCGCCTTGCACTCCGTACACGATCACCTTGCCTTGGTCTCTGTTGACGATGCGAGCGATGTCCTTAGCACAGCTGCTGGTCATGTTTGCTCCCATGACGGTAACGGTGAGAACGGAGCCGTCTCTGATATAGCCGCTGGTGTCGCAGTTGGTGTCACTGAGGACGGGGATCCTGTTCGGTATCTTGCTGTCTAGGTCCGGGCCGCTGCTGACCAGTTGGTACTGATGATGGACATTGTAGCAGTTAGAGAAGCCGCGTATACCCTCTTCAGATACGACCTTACCTTCGCCCCAGTAGTCAACATGTTGAATCACTTCACTGAGGGAATCAGGTATCTTCACCAAGTCGTACTCTCCGAGGTAAGGAACTTCGGAGTAAGGGAACCGCTTGTCGATGTTGGTGATGTAGTTTGGTCGATTGGCAAGCTTCCAGACGGTAATGGAACGCATGTTGAAGTTCAGTGCGTAGATTAATCTATAAACAATGAAAAATAAAAATCTGTAAGAATATAGAAAAATAATCCTGAGACCTCGGAGCGAAACGAACCAACGAACGATCGTTTCCTCGTGGCTGGCCTGTTTGGTCTCTCTCTTGGGGTTATTTGGATGTAACAGAACATACCGAAAAAATTAAATCCTACTCCTATCAACTATCCTATCCTACTAATATTATAAACGCGAAAGTTTGTAAGGATGGATGGATGGATGGATGTTTGTTACTCTTTCACGCCAAAGCTACTGAACGGATTTGGATGAAATTTGGCACACAGATAGTTTATAACAAGGATTAACACAGGATGCTTTTTATAACCGATATTCCCACGGGATAGAAACTTATGCGGGTGAAACCGCGGGGCGCAGCTAGTATACAATAAAGTAAAGAAGAGAAGTAAAGGAAGGCTCAAAATCCTAAAAACTAATGTATCAAAAACAGAGCTACTTACCAACTTGAAGTATAAACCTATGTTTGTACAGTTTTCAGCATGTAGCGGGCTCTTATATACTATTTATTTTTGGTAGGCTTACTAGTTATCAGTTCTGGTAACCGCAAGTGGCTCGCGGTTTAAAAAATGCATTGGGCATTCGAGCCGGAAAATGATAAGTTCTTCACATAGATAATGGTACCGTATAGATAACATGACCTAATTAATATGATGCCTGTAGGCAGTACACCCACACATCGCAAGTTAAGTTATTTTTCTACGAAGTTCGTCTCTCGTAAACACTATACTAACTATTTATAAAATTAAATAAAGTTTAGTACTATTTTACTATGGAACTACAACTATAAAAAAACTTTTTTTTTGTTTAGCCTATTTTGTGCCACTGCTGGATAAAGGCCTCCCCAAGTCCTTCAAGGAACTTCCGCGCCACCTCGAACCAGCCCTCGCGGTACGCGTCCAGGTCATCTCGCCACCACCATAATAAATTATGCTCCATAAAATGCAATCCCTTCCCGATGAAATGTGAAAGCATACTTTTACTTTCAATGTAAAATGACGGGATCCCAGGTTATCAATTTGCCATTTCCTTACAGACAGACCTGTGTTATGCAAATAAATGATTTGATTTGAACAATGACTTGAAAGCTTAGCAACATACAACTAAAAATATCCCAACATTCCCAACATTACATTATACATATAGTTGATAAACATAAACGATAAATGAATGGTCCGAGGCACGCGTCCTTCGAAGGGCGACATAACAGACAATTGCCCTCAATGCGCTTCGCCGAAGCGAACCAATTCAGTTCACTATCAACTTGCTGATTGATCAATCGTATTCATGACGTCATTATATGAATGGCTACATTCCGAATTAGGTCCAAATTAACCATAAGATAACATATCTTGTAGAAAATCACAACTGAATCCTCCAAAGGGAACATACCTACGGGTAAAGCCATGTGCCATCAGCTGGGCACAAAACTAGACTCCGGGCTAAAACTGTATTTTACTTTGCTTAGCATGGTATTAGCATCGAACCCAGGACGACCCTATACTCTACAGTTGCGCTTGTAAGTAACTGTCTTCAAAGCATCATCAGAGTCAGACAAGGTATGGCAGCAAATAGTTCAAAATTCTTATTGCATTTTTTTATTTACTGTTGTTTGCTAACCATAACTTCTGAATCTTTAATTAGTCAAGGTGCACTAAATAAGTTACTAAGGAGTTCTTTACACATCGTACATCAAAGGCAGCTTGGCTATAGAATATTAAGTACCTATCAGTTCGCTCCCTTATCCGTTCAGTAGTCCCGCGAAAGCCTTACCGGGTAAACGCGACTGAAGGTTGCGAAGAACGTTAACAAAAGTCTGTGTATCAAAACTTGTACACTGGTCGTTTGTCAGTGTCATTAGTTGGCGAAAAATTAGGCTGTGGCTTACTGATGATTGCGGGATTCATTACGTTACGGGCAGATTAAAGTCATTATAGTCTTTTTTTATATTAAGGGCTTATTTAATAGTAGGGGTTTACAATTAGGATTGGTATCCACATGGGTTTCCAATTAATCCATCATAGAAATACTAAAATTATAATTTAAAATCACTTGCACATGAACACGAAGTGATTTTTTTAACTTGTTTTTTTATGTAGAATATTTTATTTCATTGTTCTTTCTGCTTTTTAGATTTGTGCGTTCTACGTCTACCAACATTGTTTATCTTCGATTTTTTTTTAAGTTAGCGAGTGTTTCCTGTAAAAAATAAAAATTTCCAAACCAACCTAAATTAAACTGTAATATCCAAGATGTACGGATGGTTATTGGAGAGTGTTCAGCACTTCATAGTGGTAAGCTTCCAGAAATTATTTTCCTATTCACAAATCCTTGATTACTTTAAATTACTGTCTACTGTTCCTAGTGCTAGACTAAGATCTTTCCCATGTTGTTATTCTGTGTTACCTTTTGCGAGCAATTTCTCATAAATTCATCCAAGACCTAGCCAGGCATGCCTCGACACCTCCCCAATTGTTTATCTGATATGATACCTAGTTATTATAGTGTTATGTAGTGCACCATTAGTAAAGGCCATAGATATCCAAGGCAAATTAAAAAGAGTAGGTCATCGGATACCTACGTCCCTAGTTACGAGTAGTTCGTAGTTAGTTCTATTATTACATCTGTGTGTATGTTCCGCGATTTGTAGTTACTATGTGGTCAGTGACAAGCAAAACCACTAAAATAACAAACAACTACCTAAATGATAAATTATTTTATTTTTGTAAGTATATTTTTAAAACTAGATAAGGTTGGCTTTATCCACTTACTCTAAAAAGAAAGGCCGAAACAAACTCTGATCACAGTCTTTTTTAAACTCCAAACATAATCTAGGTCAGATCATTTTATTTATTTATTAAAAATATCCAATTACTATCATTACAGGTTGTACCTAATGCAATAGCGTGGTCTTAAAATTAACATGACATATGTGAACACCATATACCTAGTATAGGTAATTTGGAAATTTAATTAATCAAAACTTGGCTAAACCAGGGAGGGTTGTATAATACAAAAACTCTGAATATTTTCTTGTTTATATTTTATTAGTTGCCATACATAATAAATATTAATATAGCCAGGCCACCACCACCAGCCACCAACTACTTCAACCAAGGAATATCGTGTTACCCAGTAACTGGGTAACACGAAAAAAAAACTGATTTTCACCTGCACCCGGTTAGACTGGTAGCTGCCCCAACATTGCAAATGCATAGGCAGATGATGGATCTGCATAAGTCTAAACTCCAGTGCAATATAGATCGGCGTCTTTGTAAGAGCTAGTCTTTTTCTAGGACATGCGGACAAACGGAAACCTTTGACCACCGTAGTTCCGAGAATATTTAACTCTTTGCCACTTCGGAAGGTTCTATTATCATATATGTTTCATCTTCTCCCTGAACTTTATGTATTAATACCCATTGGTATACATAAAAGTTGTTGGAAAGTTGTAGCTTGCATCATCCCACTGCTGGACAAAGGCCTCTCCTCATGACTTCCAGCTCTTTCGATCCAGAGCTAAAGTGGACCACTGGTCGGTTGTTTATTAAGTACATTACATTTATGAATTAGCAAAATACGCGTTACAAATTACAATATCGTTTTCTGAAGGCTCTTGATTAGACACAATAATTAACCATGTTATTTTTCGTTTTTCCGCGTGTCCTTTTTGGAACTGATTATTCATATAATACGGCTCGTGTAAGAAAAACAGCTCTGCGAATCTGTCTCTCTGTGTATGCTGTCGTATTTGGTGAAGTAACTCTATCTGCCCAGCCTTTTCCCAACTATTTTTGAGGTCGGCTTCCAGTCTAACCGGATGCCGCTGAATACTAGTATTTTACGTGGAGCGACTGCCTATCTGACCTCCACAACCAAGTTACTGGGCAATACCCCTTGGTATGACTGGTTGTCAGACTTTCAGGCTTCTGGCAACCCATAACGACTGTCAAAGATCTACGAAGGACAGCCAGGACCAACGGCTTAACGTGCTTTCCGAGGCACGGAGGCGTCTCGGTATGTAAAATGGTCTGCCATCCACGGAACGAGAGTGGCAAGCGTAGCTGAACCTGATCGATCGACCCCTGCGGCTGTTGTTACTTAGCCACAAGCCCGTGGAGAGGTGAAGTAACTAAACAATAATAAAAAGAATATTAAAACACTTTTATTATTTCTTTACTCCCATATAAGAAACCATTTTTACAGCATCAGAATACCGCAACGATGTTTCAATACGTAATTTAGATCCGAGAAACTTTCCTTTCGACGCTATACCTTCAGGGTGGAGTATACAATATAGCATTGCTGTAGGTACGGAGAGATGTAACGTCGTCGTCTACGCTCGAGACTCAAAAAATCAGAGCTAAGCGGTTATAATACGTCTTCTTAGCTCTTCAGTCGAATATTATGACTCCAGGCTCAGCGTATGATGGCGCATTTTTCTGAGATATGAGACTTGGTAGATTTATGAATACCGTTCATAAATGAAATAGCTTAGGTTTCAACGCTGAGTAGGGTAAACTAAAAGTTATGATGACGAGGATATTCGGCAACTATCCGGCTTCATTTGTCCTTATTTTACTATCCGGCTGAATATCGGTAGTGGTATGCTTTCTGCTACGACTGGTTTCCATCGCTTTTGGGAAAAACTCTAAATCTTAATTCATATATCTCAAACATAATACACCCACTATCTGGCGCAGAACTATCCACGGAACGGCTAAAAAGCAGGCACAACTTCTTCAAATCGACAGCGTCTATACCAGGAATCCCGGCCGAAGCCCGTTGCAAACTGTGGCAGGATACTCTTCCCCATCCTATATATGTACTATCTCCCACCAAAGGAGCATCTACCAGCCTTGCAAGGTGTCACCTTTCGTGGTCCACTTGGAAGTCCCTGAAGCGTCTCCGGACACAAGTGGGAAGATGTAACTCCCACCTGGTAAAGTAGACTAGCTCAAAGGAACGGCAGTAGGGTGTGGATGTGAACCTACGTCACAAATTTAGCTTCACCTCCTATCCTGCCCTCTGTGTCCCAAAACATGCAGTCAAAGTGGTCTTTGCCACCGAGGACGTCGTGGAAGTGGCAAATTTTTGGGCAACAAGATTTGAAATCAATAGTATTTCAAATCTTGACCCAGCTACATGAAGAAGATTATTTATTAGGTAACAATAATACTGTATATTTCCTTAACTTCCAAGTGTTGCGTGTGAACGTTGACGAGGGCAATTAATTATCTATATGTTGGTCGTTATGGTCGTGGTGGCAATAAGGTGGCAATTAAATAATTACTCCTACAAATACCGGAAGGGCGTGGAAGCCCGTATCCTCTATATAGCTTATATTCATATATTTTCAGAGGAAAGTATATTTTGAAGACGCATGTTTGTTCCAAATCCGGATGTTTGTGTCCACGGGTGTGATCATTGGTGCGTTAATAAATGCTGGGACAAATATAAATCACGATATGTTATAAGTCTAAGGATCTAGCTACTGCGCACGACTTCGTCCGCGTAAAATTTCTTGTTTCTGAAGCTCCAAATTAGTGAAAGAATGTTAGGAATCGGATCAGTAGTTTCTAAGATTACATACAAACTCTCAAATTTTTCGTCTTATATAATCTAACATTTTAAATAATTATATGTACATGTGAAAAATAAGCAAAATAATCATAGGGCATCAAAAAATTCGTCCGCATCGCCGTTAACAGGAACAGTGCCCAAAAGGCTGGCAGCATCCATGCATTGCTGCATTGTTTGGCATGGCTGGTTTTCCTCTAATAATAGTAATAATATTAGTATTCATATAACAACGTGCCGAGCGTATGTGAAGCTTGAAAGTCTGATAAACAGTCTTAGCAAGTGCTATCGTATTACTCAATAGGTAACTATTTTAGGTTCTGGAGGTCAGATAGGCAATCACTCCATGTAAAATACTATTATTAAATATTCAGGTATTGCCGGTTAGACTGGAAGCCGACCCCAACATAGTTGGAAAGACAGGCTGGGAGAATGATGATGATCAGTCGGTGGTTGCGCAAGGATCGTAAGTTCCCGCGACCCCCGGCGTAGGTGTGAGATGGAACACCGGGGTGGCTTTTAGGTTTTTCGAAGTGAAAACTTCTTGAGCGGCGTTGTGCACATTTTTTGTGATGGATAAAAAATGTTAAACTCGCGTCTGGACACGTGACCTGATCGAAAATTCGTAAGACGGAGGGAGAGTTTTTTGTGATGGGTAAAAAATGTTTAACTCGCGTCAGGACACGTGACCTAATAGAAAATTCGTAAGACGGAGCTCGTGTCAGGACACGTGACCTGATCGAAAATTCGTAAGACGGAGGGAGAGTAGACCGCATTCCAAAATATCATAAATGCACAACGTTAATATTCAAGTTATCACTTCTGCCGGCACTCCCGGAGTGTTTTCCACACCGGGACAAAAACAAAAAAAATATCAAAAAGGAGATAACAAGGTGCTAGAACCGAGATTAACTTTTAGTATACGAATTAGATATTTATTGTGTACAAGCCGTGTACCCACCCACTGGGAAGTACTATCGACAAAAATGACGAGCTTCCATTAAAACCTTCATCGCCTAGTGATGGATTTACAAAAATACTTCCTTAGTGCTCACCTTCGTTATAGCCAGCCCAGCTTCTAACCCAAACGGTTGTGTTTGGGCTGAGCGTTGTCTGTCAGTAAATTTAGATTTTTATTTTCTTTTTTATATGTACATGTACATATTATTATTATTTTAAGACTGCATTATTATGTAAATATCTGGTTTCAAAATAAACATGAATAGGATATACATAACATAATCAGCCTATATTGTTCCCACTGCTGGGACACAGGCCTCCTCTCTTCGAGAGGGAGTGGGCTGTAATCCACCGCGCGGGCCCAGTGCGGGTTGGTAGATATCACATGTCTTCGAATTTTTGGTTCTAGGACATGTCGATTTCCTCACGATGTTATCCTTCACCGTTTCGAATAATATATAAAATATAAAAATAAAGATTTTAGCAGACAAAGTATGACTGTAGGAGCCTAAACGCATGAATAAACTTGATAAAATCTGTCGAATCCATTCAACTTCATTATCGAATTACAATTTTCATTTTATTACAGCACTCTCCTTCCACGAAATGCCTAAAAGATACCTGAAACTATAGAAGCCAAATGATTAAGAAGATGTTTAATTTGCAAAAGAATTTCAAAACTCCGTTGCAATTAAAAACCTTGAGATTTATCAAATAAAATGCCAAGAACACGTTTAACTAAGACAAATGGAATAGCTCACAGAACTTTGTCTTTGTCTTGAGCACTTGTAACTCCATTTTCTAGTTTGGATTCGGATTCCTTATTAATTTGATTTGGCTTGGCGATGGCGAAAACTTTACAGTAAAGATTTCTTCGATCTTAAATATTGGTTTAAATTTTATAAACAGCGTTGTGTAATTATACGAAATACTCGTACATCCTTACATTTAAGTACTTCAAAATATGTTATTGACGAAGATTCGATCAATCATAAATACAAACACAAAAATTATTTATTGACATAAAACAAGTTGTACGTACAACAAATGATAGAATTCTTTGACTCCTGCGCTAGTAATAAAAAACTGTGTTGCAGAAGAGAGCAAATGCTAGAGTTGATTTTTGTTTGTCTATAGATCTCATTAGTTTTAGTTTATACATTCTTATGTAAAGGAATGAACATAATGGAACAAAATTGAAATAGGCATGTCAATGCCTTCCTTAGGTATGTATAGAAAATAGCGAAGGGTCGCGAAAGGACGGATCACGTAAATAGAAACCCAAATGGTAGTCTCTGGGATTTTCTTAAAGGAAATTCTTGAATACGTGTGGTATTGTGCCTGAAGCGGCGAATAGGGATGAAAATCGAAGTAATTCTTTATTTCACTTCATGTCGTATAACGAGAAATACACCAAATGTGCCGCGAACGACACGTAGTCGTGAACAACAAACATAATTCCCAGCCGGACAACGGACAGCCATCAGTGTTTCAAACAAGTGACATTACGGTTGCAAATAAAAGTCGCGAAGTCCGACGTCACGCGCCCTATTACGAAATAAATATTAACTGTCCATGGGAGTACGTGAATGGAATACCAAGCTTTAATTATTATTTTTATACCACCATGATTATATGGTACGGCTATTACAACACATAACAATTTATTGGTAGAGATTTGAACTGTCTCTGAAGTAGGAACGATTGTTTTTTTTATAAATAAAAAGCGTTGTATTTTATAGGAAGAATGTGGAGAGGAAATATGGGAGACGATTCTTCGGGAATCAGGCGCGAGGAATACTGTCTTCAGCGCCACTCAGGTAACTTATAATCTTTGTCCCTACCTACAAGTATATAAAAGTAATGTATCTATCTAATCAGTTAACTAATAAGTACTTTCTTCGTGGTTTAGCAATATCCAGATGCCTTGATGTTGCGACTCGCGAGCGCTCTAGCTCGATTAATCACCAAAGATCCGAACAGCCCTGCACCATCTAGATCAAGCAGCCCAGCTCCCAGGAAACAATCAATAAAAATCAAACCAAGCTGGCGAAGTGCTTCGGTCCACACCGACAACAGAACACAAAGCTACAAGTGCCCCTTCACAGCCACCAACGCCTTAAAAAACGTCACCAAAAAAGAAATCGAAGCATACAATTCGTCAGAAGAGATACGGTCATCAGTAGCAGCGTCTACGGGCAGAATCAATGAAACCAGAATCAGAGAGGAAGCGGAAATTGTCGCCCGAGAGTTCCACAGGAGGAGTCTTGGTTTCAAGTTCGAAAACCACAAGGTTAAGGAGACAGTTGAAGAGCCTATCCCTGAAACAAGTCAAGTGGAGGAACCAACGCAAAGTGAAATTGCTGGAGAAGCCGCTGTTGTGGAGAACCTGGTTCCTGCTTCCGAACTAGCATCTCCAGAAACTGATACTGTTAAAATAAACTCTATACTAAAGCTGCCTGCACCACGTAAAACTAGCTGCACGGTTGCTCTGGACGTATACAAACGTCGAGGGTCCATGAACCCCTCTCGGCAGCGGATGAATAGCATCAGCCTAGTTAGTGGAGACAAGCTCAACTATATGAGGGAGAAGTTCGGAACCCCTGAGAAAGTGATGCATTTCTTCGGCAGATGTTTCGTGAAGTTCTTCAGTAATTACGGGTAAGTTAAATGATCTCGTAAATGACATTCTCTTTAATAGCATTTTCTACTTATTTATAGCAACAAAGATGCTATTAGATAAAAGTTAAGTGCACATTATTTCCAAATTGCGTAAATTAAGGTACTTTTACGGATTTTCGGCTCGAAGGCTTTGATATTTTCTCGATAAGAGATGTTTCATAAGCTTTCTTTACGTCGTTTTTTACTTAAGGATAGACGGGTAAGGCCTTATCCCAGGGTTAAAGGCAATTCCTCTATCTCCGCATTGTCCCGCCAAATCGTTTTCGTAACATACATATAGCACTTACCATATTACAAGGTCTCAGATCAAATTTATCTAAGGCCCCACCAATATCGAGCTGTCATTCAAATCGTTAGAGGCTCAAGCCTCCAAATCATGCCTCGTCGATAAGATCCGATCCCGATAACGGATTTACATAAGTAAAGAGTTCTATTCAGACATACAATTTAAAAAATATGACCTACACACTTACCTATAATAAGGTCGACCTTAATGTGGGTTTTTAAGAAAATCTGACAACCCGTTTTTTTTTTTTTAATTAACGGGTATTCACGACGGTCGGTTTTGAACGGATATTCAAAACTTTGCAAATGAATAGATAGTTTAATTAAACTTGGATGTTATTTTTCTACTTGTAGTTAGTTAGTTCATAATATTACAGCATTAATAAAATAGTCTTAGGTTTAAAACTCAAGAAATCTCCCGTTTTGGCCCATCCGAACCGTGGTCATTAAGCTTAGTTAGGATGGTTTGGAGAGTTAAAGTAGAGATTAAACTTAAGCTGACAACAGTGAAAACTGAAGATTTGAACCCGGCTTTGAAAGGCGAGCCATAATGGGCTTACGAGTTCGATCCCTAGGTTGGGTAAAATTGTATATGGTTTTTTCACCACCGAAATTTCAGTAGGTAGCAGTCCGAAATCTCGGATTTTTAACATGGGACCTGACCGGTCCCATGTTAAATAATTGGCAAAATTTAATGATATAAACTAGTGCTGACTGCGATCCCGCCTGATGGAAAGCTGTGATGCAATCGTTGATGGTAAAGCGCACTAATTTATTATGAGCCTATTCACTCTAGCCTTGAAGACACTTAAATTATAACCGCACGGGAAGATCGCTGCAGGCAAATTGTTCCAGTCCCTCGATGTACGCGGTATAAACAACAAGGCGAATGCTTCGTCCGGACGTAGCGGTGTCAACAACGTAAGGGTGGACACTCGCCGTGCGACGGGTTATCCGATGAGGGAACGGTGATGGCGGAATTGAGTCATGTAATTCCCGCGGACACTCTCCAGAATGCATCCTATAGAATACCGAAAGGCTGGCCTGTGCTCCAGGTAGATTGGTCATAACCAAAAAAGCGGTGAACAGACACGCTTGTGTTTTAGCGGCGTTGAATCCCACAAGGTTGGCATCGCCCCACTTGGAGACTGCCTGAAATGCGTATGTACATTCGTACGCTCTACCATAGCCTCTCTTTCGGACCGGATTACTTCCTTACAAGCACGAGCACTCGGCAGGTATCTCTCTACAACTGTGCTGTCATCTACATATCCATAAATTCTGGGCATCAGCAGATCGTTGATATGCAACAGGAAGAGAGTTGCAGAGAGAACAGACCCCTGAGGAACACCGGCATTAGTCATCATGGGCTCGGATGAGCATCCGTCGACAAACACTCTGAGAGACCGTTCACTTAGGAAGTCCCAGCCAGTCAGACCAGGGGAAATGCCGTACACTGGAAGCTTACTCATAAGGCTAGCGTGCCATACCCTGTCGAAGGCCTTCGAGACGTCTAAGGAGACGACAATCGCTTCACCATTCCTCTCGAGGGCCTCCCCCACAAGTGATTGGCATACACTAGTAGGTCCCCAGTAGATTGATTGTGGCGAAACCCGTACTGTCGGTCTCTGAGGAGATCGTTACCTTCCAGGTATGCCATGAGGCGCGAGTTCAACACGCGCTCCAAAATCTTGCAGAGTATGGAGGTTATTGAAATCGACTGATAGTTGCTAGGATTGGCACGACTGCCTTTTTTGGGCACGTGCTGCAAGTTGGCAAACTTCCAGGACTTGGGCACTATACCAGTCCCAAATGAGGCACGACGGATCGCTTGGCGGCACGACTTTGTCTGGTGGGTGGTAACTTTTAAGCCGGCAGTCGATGCTATGGCCTACCACCATTATTATTACTGCTCGTTTAGCACTACCCAGGGGACACGTGTAGGGTGGTCGTAACTCCAGTAGATTTCTACGGACGCAAGCAGTTCATCCCCCAAATGCGTTGTCCGTCCCCACATGTGTTTATTAATATCCCTTTATCTACATATTTTGATAGTCCATCTTTTTCATCAGCTACGACACAATGATCCGCGCAACTGGCCGCTACTTCTGCACATTCCTGCAGTCCGTGGACAACATCCACCAGCGCATGCGCTTCACGTTCCCGCGCATGCGCTCCCCGAGCATGCAGCTCACTCGTGCGCACAGGCACGGCGCTGAGCTCGTGTACAGCAGTGGCAGGACTGGGTACACGCATTATCTTATGGGTAAGTTTTAAAGCTAAGGCATCAAAGAGGCAATGATGATGATGACTTCTAGCTGATTTCTGTTAGCGAGCATAGTTTGTGACTCAGCTCCAGGATATACTGCCGTTCCATCTAGGTAGCCCCATTTTACGACGTTGGACTTACATATTCCCACTTGGGTACGGAGACGGTTCAGGGACTTCCACCCAGCAGGAAGATGCTCGTTTGGTGGAAGTTAGTGAGTAGGTGGGGAAAGGTATCCTGACATAAAATAACTATGCCTGCTTTATAGCCGTTGCGTTAGTAGTAAAGTAACGTTACATTTCAGGTCAGCTGTACGAGATAGCAGAGGACATATTCTCGCTGAAACTGAAGGTGTCCGTAGTAAAAGAAAGCATGGAGGGAAACTACTACGTCGCAGTTCTGAGGCTGGAGTTTGACAACAGTGATTATGTAAGTATTTTTTACATCTTTTATGTGGCATTTCCAACACAATAGGATAAAAGTGTTCGATAAGTCGAAGGTGTTCCACAGGGTACAATAATCGGTCCATTATTGAAGATATAAATACACAACCCTGTTACTAGCCGTCTTCTCGTTTAGTAAAAGTTCATTAAAAAAAAAATCATTATTGATCGTGATTGTGAGATTCTTACTTAGAATTTCTATGGTAACTTCAGTAGGTACCCACATAATTTTATTAACATCTAGATTACTTCATTTTTAGTAGGCCTGACCTTCAAAAATTCAATCACTTTTTCATCATTATCTTATATCGATAATAGATTGATACCAATCGCCGGCTATCGCTGAAAACCAGCGCTGGGGCTCTGTAGGGTCTTACACTGTAGAGTCTTGCTCTGTAGGGTTTTGCAGTGTTATGCTAAGCGATGGCCGTTTTGCGTGAATGTGACGCATGTTGTCCCCAACTTGTTTTTTTTGTGTTTATGTTATTTTTATGCGTCATGTTCGCCGCAAGTATTGTCTTTCTTTCTTTACCAGTTAGAGCCAGAAGTTTATTATCAATTGTTTACGACTGTCTATATAATCATATTTTTCTGTAACCCAAAGATTTCTGTAGCTGAATGAGTGCTAGGCGAGTTAATCTTCCGAGTCTAGCCCATTGTATCTTTTCAAATTAAGCTCAGTATAAAGTTACGAACTTCACACATAATTAGTGACAGTTATGTAGGACACATGACTCAGTAATAAAACATGATATTGACGTGTTGTGTCCATTAATTACATTTTGTTCCCAGGGAGAGTTGGAAACTGCCATATTGAATGCGAAAGAACGAGACAGAGAACTTGTTCTGGAAAATACCGCTTAATTGATATCTATTTGACCATAATTTCTCAGAAAACTGAAACTGAATCACTTCATAAGACAATGTACACGACTTTGCTTACTCCCTTATTTTTACGATCCCGAAAATATATAAGGATCAAACACGTTGGTATTATGCCGACAAAACCATCAATATAATCCGCCCCAATCTTGACATGACAACCCCTAATCATCTCAAGACTGATATGATCGTTCATTCCACCCGTCACAAACAGGAGTCAGCGTCTCCGTAACAACAACAGACTTTGTGATAAACAACCCATTAGCAAAGAAGACAGAAACGTGACAAAACATAACTACAAACAAGCAAATTATATCCGTCGTCGAGTTATTTCTCAAGCACAAAGTCTACAACAACGCTTAAACCAATCAAACGAATTGAACGCTCACAGGGCTAAATAAAAAAGAAATCCAAAATAAATCCCCAATACTTCTCTCCGTAATGAAGCAATCTCGTTACAGTAAACAGCTATTCAGAATAGGCTATTGTCCCTGTACCTGTTACGTCACTGTATTAAGCCCGTCTATATTGCGACACAACGCTTATGAATAAATAACAGTAGCTTTCACGGGTTCCCGAAATTGCTATCGACTTGTAAACTGGATAACTGCCTATGTTTTAACTTAATTAAATCTTTGGGTGTGGCACGTATGTATATGACGGAAAACTACGTGTCTCTCGTTATCATCAGCCATATTTTAATTACTGTGGGCTAGAGATCAAACGGGCACACCGGTGCGTGCCCCTTTATGCACCCACCGGTCCCGGCCATTCTTACCGGGCCCGGTCACCGGACCCGGCCATTCTTATCGGGCCCGGTCACCGGACCCGGTCATTCTTATCGGGCCCGGTCACCGGACCCGGTCATTCTTATCGGGCCCGGTCACCGGACCCGGTCATTCTTATCGGGCCCGGTCACCGGACCCGGTAAACAACTGCGGCGCCTTTAAAAGATTTCGCTATTCGTTCAATTAGTAATAGTAACACTACTAGTCATAATAGTAACACTACTAGTCATAATAGTAACACTACTAGTCATAATAGTAACACTACTAGTCATAATAGTAACACTACTAGTCATAATAGTAACACTACTAGTCATAATAGTAACACTACTAGTCATAATAGTAACACTACTAGTCATAATAGTAACACTACTAGTCATAATAGTAACACTACTAGTCATAATAGTAACACTACTAGTCATAATAGTAACACTACTAGTCATAATAGTAACACTACTAGTCATAATAGTAACACTACTAGTCATAATAGTAACACTACTAGTCATAATAGTAACACTACTAGTCATAATAGTAACACTACTAGTCATAATAGTAACACTACTAGTCATAATAGTAACACTACTAGTCATAATAGTAACACTACTAGTCATAATAGTAACACTACTAGTCATAATAGTAACACTACTAGTCATAATAGTAACACTACTAGTCATAATAGTAACACTACTAGTCATAATAGTAACACTACTAGTCATAATAGTAACACTACTAGTCATAATAGTAACACTACTAGTCATAATAGTAACACTACTAGTCATAATAGCCAAAGTTTAAGAAATAACATAATACTTTACTTTTAGCAAATAAGAATTTGTTTTGTTTATACCAAAGCTACCAAAGTTTATCTATCTATCTAATCTAAGTTGTTATGACACGTTTAGTACTTCAAGCTGCGTTATTAGTTTCTTATTTTGTACAATGTTTTCAAATAGACACTATAAGGAGTAAAGAGAAAGACCTGCTTGTTTAAACTTATAAAAATGAATAATTACTAATACTAATGTTACTTTTCCGTCCATAAGTAAAAGTAATCAATTCTGTATTAAGTGTGATTTTGAGACTTGAGTGAGACTGATTATTGTGATAATTGTTCATAAGCCAGTTTGAAATAAATATTAACCTTGAATCATTGTCGTTTTCCATTCATATATCGAAAATTTTCATAAAATACTTTAAAGGTTTCATCGCTAACACACCCGGCCGGGTTGAGACACATACCGGGTTGCAATCTCTACTGTGGGCGTACTTATGGTTAATATTGTTTATTGCGCAATAGAAAAATCGTTTGCTGTTCAAATCAGATTATAATTTACGAACAAGTTAGTCACATTAGCGACTCATACACTGTAGGCACACGACACGATGACACGGAACGCGAGACAGTTTCTGAGCACATGTCCGACCGATGTGCGCTGGTCAAGAGTGGTGCGAAATCAAAGAGTACTATAAGATACCGGGTGCGAAGTGCAGCGGTGGGAAGCCTTTCACACCGCTCTGTAGCGCTCTCGTCAACTTCCCCAAACTAAGGCTAGACTGTTAAGCGCCACCTGGTGCTGGCGTCCGGAATCATCAAACGAATGACTGACGTATTTCCGACACATACGATGGAACATATTCCCTACAGTAACCAAAAATACTTTTAATATTAGAAACGAGTCTTGTGTCATCCCATCCCATATTTAACTAATTTCAATTATGCTTGATGAATTAGAAGTTCTCGGGTTGTAAAACTAACAACTGGTGCCTGTAACTGATATCTAAGAAGCTGAGAATTCTTCGGGTTACTGACCAGAGGGGCAATTCCCGTAATTTTAAGAACGTTCACAATCCGATCTTAGTCCCAATTTATCAAAAATACCTTAGTTTCCCGACATTTTTAACCAGTTTTTGACATTGACTGTTGCTGAGATGAGATTACGATTAAATTTTGAACATTTTTAATTACTTGAATTGGTCTTCTGCTCAATATGTACCCTAGTTTATTCAATTACGTGACTATCAGCTAAATACCAAAGAAACGAAACTAATTGAAACTAATCAAGAGATATTTGCAACAAAATAGATGATACTCGAACTGATCGTAAAATTGCCACTTGCAGTACTAAAATAATGGCATTTGTAATGAAACAATGCCCCAATTTCGGTGTATGCATACATAAAATCAGGGGTTACGATCTTTAATTATAACATGCGCAGTGACAAATCATTGTTTGAAACTCTCTCTAATTTGAATACAGATTCCTATCATAATCAGCATCTTCTGTAACATGACATAAC
Organism: Apamea epomidion; assembly: GCA_947507525.1. Classification (NCBI taxonomy): domain Eukaryota; kingdom Metazoa; phylum Arthropoda; class Insecta; order Lepidoptera; family Noctuidae; genus Apamea; species Apamea epomidion. The sequence continues at coordinate 4,189,750 of OX382238.1, read as the reverse complement.
ATGAAAAATGTATACCTTTATTTTTGTTATGAATCCGTATAAATATGAAAAATGAAATGAAAAATGTATTCATATTATTTGTTATCAATCCAGCTCAACTGTCACTAAAGAGACAATTACTTTTTCTATTGTTACCGAACTTAATAAGCTTGCCGACGAGTATATCTGTTAACTTCACAAACCTTGACGAAAACAGGTAAATTAATTATGTGATAGATACATGGTACTCACATATTTACAAATATTATAAAGTAGATGATTTTCCTACAACTAATAATTTAGTGTGTGAGTTAAAGTAATCAAAAACTAATGTCATAAAAATGATCAATTATACAATTAAATTAGATCGTCCTATGGAGCAGGATCAGCATGTTTCCAAGCATTCTTAACCTGGATAGTAATACGTAGATTTATGTACCATCAACACCACTTTCCTTCCACCAGTCCACAATTTCGTCGAATAACATAGTGTTTTTTTTTAAGTTATTATTCTGAGGAAGGTGACATTATGGAACAAAGAGAGGCCGATGCCCAGCAGTGGGTGAAATCGGGTTGTGGGTGATAATAATGATGATTTCGATGTAGCGTATTTTGGGTGACCTGGATACTGCAGACTGTTAGATGTTTCAGGAACTGTTACTGGATAGATATAGATAATTGAGTACGGTGCTGTACAAATAGGTATATTAAACCGTACTAATCTACTGCACAGACAATGGAATGCCTTAGACGCTTAGTTGGCATTGATCGTGTGTCATTAGTTCACAGATGACTGCTCGTTTCGTACTGTTCTCAGTAGTATTAATAGGCATTAGTTCAATTTCAGCTCGATTAAATGTGGTTTTGTCTTACAAGCGACATACACCGCCTGGCTTCAATACTGTCGTAGGCAGAGTTTTCTCCAAGCCTTAACATATCCATATAATAGAATAGTCTGAATTTTCAAAGATTGATAACTTTGGGCTGTGGACGTTAAAAACTTCATACATACATACTCAGTCTATAATGTGCCCACACACAGGCTTCCTCTAGATGAGAGTGGGCCGTAATCCACCACGCAGGCCCAGTGCGGGTAGGTAGATGTCATATGTCTTCAAATTTTTGGTTCTAGGACATGCTGGTTTCCTCACGAAGTTTTCATTCACCGTTTTGAGAGCAGTGGTGATGATATAATTCACACAAAGTAAACCGCCTGACTGGGTTCGAACCTACGACCGACTCGTAACTCGCGGCCGTGACCATTGGACCACCATGCTCATCACAGAACTTCGGTTGATTTAAATAGCTGGATTTTTTTTTTCTTTTGTATGGGCAATGGTTCTTACAACATGCAAGAGCCAATTTGAGACCCAAGCGGTCCCTCCTGACCCCCGCTCTAGCCATCGACGTCGGCATCGGCAATAATATCTGATTTCATGATTCATTTATTAATATCAGCTGTTCTGAAGAAGACAGCAAATATAAGTGATTATCTGTGGAAGGCATATATATAGCGGCACAAATATAAGACATCGAAGGAACGCCAAAACTATTTGATGAGATACGCAACGTTAAATTACGTATAGGATGCTACATCGGCTTTAAAAATATTTCACCTCTCAGAAAACATTATGCTCGTGACTTTGAATCTATGAATCTGAATGAATCCTATTTACTTTGACTCAGCTAACTTAACTTAGACAAAAACAAAATTAAAATCGGTTCATCCGTTCGGGAGCTACGATGCCACAGCCAGACACACACACACACACACAGACACGTCAAACTTATAACAGCCCGTCGTTTTTGCGTCGGGGGTTAAAAAAGGTAGAATCATATCGTTATCATCTTATATCCTGAGATATGTTAGGAGACCACACGGCTAGCATCCTACGTTATCAAACACAGTTGTAATTTATCTGCAAACAATTAACACACCTTTTAAGGAGCATGAGTAATGATCAGAATCGTTTGCACCAAAACAGTCGCATTGACTGACTATTGTTGACTTTGCCATTGTCTCGGGACTGGTCGGGACCTTCTCCTTTACGACAACAACTACATTAAAAATACGATTTCAAAGATTCAATTCGATTCCTCCGGTTTGGGAGGTAAGAAAATGAAATAAAGAAAATGTACGTTAGCCAGTGATTTTTTTGCTACATTCCTGTGCCCTTTTAATTATACGATGACCAATAAAGAGTATTTTATCTAAGTATCTGGACACCACTCGACAAAAAGCAATTTTCACTCAATCTGAATCTGTTACATGAAAACAATAAGAATCAAACCGCAAATTCGAGACTTTGTAATGATCCCGGACGCCCGACACTGATTGATTTTGGTCCCAAAGGACATTCCGACGGGACCAATGGATTGGAATTTTAATATTTCATTCCATTTAGTTTTCCAACCGGTTGGTCCCTGCGGCAAGACCAGTGGAACGTTTGCAAATCCGACAAACTGTTTTTATCGATTCGACTAAAAAATAGTTAGATTTGACCAAGTAAAGGACTAAAAGCTAACTTGTAGTACCGCCTGTATTCCCCAAAGGGTTAGGCAAGGGTACACCCAGATTCTGTTTAAGTCTCAAGAAATAGTGGCGAGCCTATTGCCATCAACCAGGCTGAAATCCAGACTCCGGGCTGTCACAAAAAAAATCCAGTCTGAAAAACCCACTAACACTTTTCACTTCAATGAAAATAAGTAGTCATACAATAATCGATTAAGGCGGATGATCCAAGGTAGCCCGCGAAATTCAAATTTTCTTACGTTTTTTTGCAATTTGCTGGTGAGTAGTAAGTTGTACGTTGATTAAAATATGATTCGCGAATTATAATGATTAGAATCAGTAATGCAACTTTTTAAGTTAGCATAATCCTAAAATGTCAAGATTTCATGACATAGTAATTCAGTAGGATTACTTGATCTTAGAGACTCTAATGATCTTGATGACTTTAATGATTATAATCCTGTAAATGTATTTACAGAATTGTTACGGCCGCGAATCATATTTTAATCAACGTACAACTTAGTACTGACCAGCAAATTGCAAAAATCGTAAGAAAATTTGAATTTCGCGGGCTACCTTGGAGCATCCACCTTAAATAGTAGATTTAGATAATAAATGAACAGCATGAACGGTTCACCTCCTAGTGACTAAGGTTTTATTTATTAATGGTAATCTGTGAACAGCGCTGTGTAATTTGTGTTTTTCTGTTTATAATATTGCATAATGTACCTGTTTGTTATTCCTATTTATTAAAATAAAATATGTGCTCAGTAGTTCCTGTACTTACTTACGTATATAGGCAATCACTTAACAGCTACAATGTTACCTAAGCTACCTCTTTTCTCACTAAGTAGGTAGTACTATTTTATTTACGCAGTTAATTAGTGAGAAACCTTTCTACTAGACACTAAACAACTCTTGAGGGAGTAGTTATTTCTTTTAAATAATTCTTACCGACCTGCTTATTACACAAAAAGGCTATCTTTGAAATTATTAAAATTATTTCGTTTATTTATTTCAATATTTTTTTTTTAATATTTATAAAAACATTTAAAAATATTATTAAAATAAGGTTATACTGATGCTTTCTGTGCTCCAATAGATATTTATATTTATTATTTTATTTATATTTAATAACAAGTAACAAAGGACTCAAATATGTTAGTATTAGGGGTTAAAGTATGAAATTGCCGATTTGTACTGAAAACTTGAAATTCGTTTTTCTTTTTAATTTAATATATTTATTTAATCAAAATAATTACCATTACTATCTATACATTGCTGCCATCTAATAGGAAGGTCATTTATGCCTTTGCGATAGAACTCTCGTGATCTAGATTCGACAAACTGTGTGAAAGCATTTTGTACTGCCTCCTGAGAAGAAAACTTTTTATCACGTAGAAAATTGTCCAAATCACGAAAAAAATGGTAGTCCGTTGGAGCAAGGTCTGGCGAATACGGAGGGTGACGAATGTTTTCTAATTGCAGTTCCTGTAGAGTTAAAACGGTTTCTCGTGCTGTATGAGGTCTCGCGTTATCATGGAGCAATAATGGTGAAGATCGATTCATGAGTCGGGGCTGTTTCACTGCTAGTTTTGCTATCATTGTTCGGAGTTCGGCACAGTAGATCTGCCGTTATTGCTTGACCAGATCGGAGAAAGCTATAGTGAATAACACCATGCTGAGACCACCAAACAGTTACCATTACCTTTTTATTGGTAAGCTTTGCTTTTCCATCACGAAAGCGTTTAAACCAAAATCGCACGGTGCGTTCATTAGCAGTCCCCTCTCCAAACGCAACATTGATATTGCGAGCTGTGTCTGCCGCGTTAGTTCCGCGTCGGAACTCGTATTCAAAATTAACTCGAATTTTCGAAGTATCGGTCTTTCTTGTCTAAGCTGAATAAAAAAAAACAACTGAAAGTCGATAATCGAATGTTGCACATTTTTTAAAAAAAGAACTCATAGGTTCATGTGAAAAAAGTTTCACTCAAAAATATCAAACCATGAAGGTTCTATGTCCATTCGAAGTACCTATTACAATAAAACGGCAATTTCATACTTTAACCCCTATTATTAGCAGCATATTTTTTGGTCTAGGTAATAAATGTTAACTACTTATCTGAGCTTCTCGTCTAATTTCGGGAGCAACCGCAGCTAAAGGCTCGTTACTGTACCAAGTTTATACTTACAAAAGTCTTGAATCATCACCACCAATCACCTTTAGTCTGTAAACAGAAAACTAGAAACCTTAGACGGTAACGTTCCTACACTATTTACATACTAGTAGAGTTTTAGTACGCCATCCAGCTCGCATATACCTAAACGAGGCACATAAATGTACATACATAGCAACATGAATCTACTCTCCGCGCGGACTGTTTACTTTGCCAAATTAAAGGTTGAACCCTGAATATAATATGAGATGTTTTCTCTTTGAAATACATGATACGTAGAAATAATATAAGTATTAGAATAACATTGGCTAGTATAAAATTTTTTTTTTTAATTTTAGCTAGTATACAAAAATCAGCCTATACTGTTCCCACTGCTGGGACACAGGCCTCCAGTCTGTGAGGGAAAGTGGGCCATAATCCACCACGCGGGTCGAGTACGGATTGGTGGATGTCAAGTGTCTTTGAATTTTTGGTTCTAGGACATACCGGTTTCTTCATGATATTTCCCTTCGTCGTTTTGTGAGAAGTGGTGATGAAATAAATAAAATTACAAGAAGATCAAAAAGCATAGGTTCCGATTCGAAGTACATACACCTAAATAAACTAACATCTCAAAATCATAATGACAATAATACTCAGCCATGATCTTGATATCAAAATTAATGACACCGAGTATCTTATAATCAGTTAGATTGATAAGTCACGTAGAGTAACGTATCTACTTTATCTAGATATTAAAACATGTCTAAACAAGGTGAGACAGGAAGTACCTACTTAATGTAAAATAATAATAATAATAGTCCTCTAGACAGTATTTCGGCCATAGCAGCCAATCTCAACTGAGACTAGCCTTCGGCGCGGAAGATATTATAGTGCAGAAGTGTGTGCGCGAACACAGGTGCACTGCCTGTTCCCTCATTCTCATAGTCCGATGGAACGGCACGCAAACCGACAAGACCGGAGAGGTATCAAGCGCAGGGCCAATGGCTTAAGGTGGATGCTCCAAGGTAGCCCGCGAAATTTAAATTTTCTTACGTTTTTTGCAATTTGCTGGTCAGTAATAAGTTGTACGTTGATTAAAATATGATTAGCGGCCGTAACAAATATGTATTTACAGAATTATAATCATTATAGTCATCAAAATAACCCTCTAAGATCAAGTAATCCTACTGAATGACTATTTCATGAAATCTTGACATTTTAGGATTATGCTAACTTAACAAGTTGTATTACTGATTCTAATGATTCTAATTCTATAAATACATATTTGTTACGGCCGCGAATCATATTTTAATCAACGTACAACTTAGTACTGACCAACAAATTGCAAAAAACCTAAGAAAATTTGAATTTCGCGGTCTACCTTGGAGCTTCCACCTTAACATGCTTTCCGAGGCACGGGGTTATCACACCGCCAACTTCCTAGCTCCGAGCTGTTACTAAGAAATTCCTAATGGAAATACCCAATAACACTTTGCTCGACCTCGGCATCGAACCCAGGACCCCATGCACAGCAGTCGCGCTTGTGACCACGAGACCAACGGGACAGTCAGAAATGTACTGAAATAAAATAAAGATACTCGGGAGAGTCGACCTGAAAAAAAAGTGTCAACCCCAAAACAGAAGTTACAGTGCTGAGATCTTACAACATTTAAAAAATCCTTGGTCAGCATTCCACCAATATATATGTATAGCAAACTACTTTTTATCTTAGGTGCAATCACTAATGCTACGGAAGAGTCTGCCATGTCCGCTGCCAGCAGTACCAGCCTCCTTGCTACTGCAGCTCTTCCCCTTCGGAGTGCTGCTCGACAGGAAAATGAAAATCCTTAAGGCTGGAGAGAGAGTAAGCTTTATTCCTAATCATATCTTGTTCACAAAAAGGATACAAGTATGTAAGTAGCAGGTGGCATTCTGCAGTTTCTGCCCACTCCCATGGGAAAAACTTAATAGAAAACAAACAGTTCATTTATCAAATTTTCATTTCAAAACATCCATCCGTTTCTTACTAAACTTCAACTATCCCGACGACACTGGTTACTTATCTCTTTTGATGACTGTACCTACTTTAATTTATGATGTTGTTGCAATTGTAGTTGGTAGCTGGATGGGGTGGACCTCTCAACCGTATAGAAAAATCTGCTATAGCCGAAATATTACGCCTAAGGAAGCCTAAAGTGGCTTTTACATGGGACAAGGTAAGTTTTGACTAAGCATACATACTAAAATCCTTATTAATTTAGAAATCAACAGTTATCAAAATCAAAGGGTTTACTAGATCAGCTTGGAATTACCAACTCGTGACCGAAATGTGTGTCTTCTATAGCAATCCTTAGTACCCGTAGTTATTCTGATCCTTTTGCCATCGAATCGTAGCAAGAAGCGAATTTTAGTTTCTGCCTTCTCCTGTAGGAAAAAACCGTTAGTTAATGTATCTGTTCTTCTTTAGGTCGTGTGCATGCAGACCATGATCTTTGATCTGGAACTGCTGCGGTACCGCGGCGCTAAATGTGGTGATGAGGTCAGGAGAGGCTCACAGGGCGCTCGCTCCATACTGCTGCGAGGACCTATCTATCTGCTGGAGGAGATAGACGCGCTTATATTTCTCTGCAGTCCAATGTAAATGATACTCTTTAAGTAATTGTCTTTCGTCAGCCTGCGTCCACAGTAACGAGATCAGGTTTTTACACCTATTATGAAACTGAATGATGATGAAGGTGTTTAAATCAAATGCATTTAAACTAAGACTTGAAGTAAAACAAAGATGAGCTATTATGTAGAGCCACTAGGGTAGTATAATATAATTAAGTTAAGAGCGTTAACAATTTTATCGTATCGATATCGTAACAACTCAAAGTTTGATTCACTTTCCTTCGTTACAGTTTCAATGACCTAGATGAACTTCGCCAAGTCGGGCTGTCCCTGGCCGATATGAATGGACACGGTCTCTCCAAAGAAATGCTTCTGCAAGGTTGGCAACACCTCTCCCGGTTGGAGCTGCTCTTCGAGAAGGCAGAGAGCAGAAGTCTTTCTTTAGAAAAGTCCTGCAGACTTCTGGATCAGTGGAAGAAGAGAGGGGATCAGCTGCTGTATTCTATGATACCGAAAGGAATTGCTGATCATTTGAGGGCGGGGAAGGATCCTATGGCTGCTTGTCAGGTAAAAACTAACAAATATTAAATCAAATACCTACTATAACATCGGAAAATTAATATCGAGGATCCTATTCGAACGCTACGAACCCGCTACGCCACGCTACAAAGACGATACGCCACGCTATGATCTTGCTACGAAAACGCTACGCCACGCTACGAATTTGCTACGAATACGCTACGACAGCTACGAAATCGCTTCGCATGAATAGATGCAGATAGCAAATGTATTTGTATATCTTAGTAAAATTTACACATTTTGGACGAAATAATCCGAAAAGTTCCTTTTGTTTTTACAAAGTTCATGTTTTGGTTCTTCCTTTAACCCTTCGAACGTGAATCCACACGCGAGACAATGGGTTTTTTAATTTTTTCTGTAATTATGGCATTCAACCGGTCAAATAGTAAACAAAAAAAAAACATTTTTTTATAAACAAAAGACTGCATTATCGCATTAGGTCAAACCTGCAACGATAGTTTTAATGCAGATTTTATTAAATAAATAAACTCGGTCGACAAAAAACGTGATACACCTAGGTACTGATGAAAAAGTATACTAATAGCCTGTTTTAGTTGTCATAACATTTAGTTCTAGTAACGCCATTTGTCTTGCATTATGTTTCAGGCGTTCGAAAACGTAACTATAATATTCTGCGCCGTCCGACTGGCGGAGGCAGGCACTCGAGCTGACGTCATGCAGGTGGTCGCCTACATGAACGACGTGTATTCCAGGATCGACAGGCTCCTTGACACTCATCGCGTTTATAAGGTAGGCAAGGATACTCTTTTACTGCTTATTATGTAGTCTTAGCCATTTCGGCAAAGATAAAGTTTTTAAATCAGGCGATACTTTACGGAAATCCATGACAGTATAATGTTATGTAAAAATATTTAGTTTTAATACCACAATACCTAGATCCCGGCTTGGATGTGGCGGCAGTTCCCGCCCGCAAAACTATGCACATGCTGCAGATGCGGTTAATTTCGTTGATACCCGCTGTTGAAGTAGACGACATGGTTGCTACACTGGCAGTTCGATCTGTCACACGTGTCATAGGTTTGATTCCCGCACAAAACAAATGTAACCTACTTATTTTGGGTCTGCTTGTAAGGGCATTAGTGAATAACCCGATACCAACATCAGAAGGCGCAAGAATGGAGACACTAAAGACATTGACATTGTGGATTCTTATCGTGATAAGAATCCACAATGTTCTGTCTCTTTGACACTCTGAATTCCGAAGTGTCGTGTGTACTAATGTAAAACATTAGTCCGTCAGTTAGATTATCGAAAATTAATGGACACGTATTTTTTCTTTTGTCAATCAAACAAAAAATGACAAGGGTAAAGCGTGTCAAAATTTGGGAGTGGGGGGTCGTGACATCACTTGCTTGCAAAAGTGTCGCAAGCAAGTGACGTCACGCGGGACTTTAACGGGCGATATCTTCATCATTTTTTATATAATTGACAAAAGCAAAAATACGTGTTCAATATTTTTTGATAATCTAACTGACAGACTAATTAGATTTTTTTAGGAAAATAGCCTATTAAGATAATTGAATATCTGCGTGTTAACCTTCAGGTGGAGACAGTAGGCACGGTGTACATGCTGGTGTCTGGAGCGCCTGAACGCAGACGTGCGCACGCGGGCTCTGCGGCTAGTGCTGCTCTCGCGATCTCGCGGGCTATTCCTGCACTTACTATAGGTATAGAATTGGAATAAAGTCATCATTTCACTGCTAACTTCTGCTCCCAATCGAAATACGACTTTTAAACACAATAAACTGCCAAAATTCCTTCATCATCGATCTTTCCAGCGATGCAGGTGCTTTTTATGACCATGTATAAGTATTGAGCAACTAGCGGCCAGTTTCTCGAACGAAAATTTGAAGCGCGCGTAAACTGCTGCAATTGGCTGAATAATTAATCAACAACCGTCAAGTATAAGATGGAAGTCTGGAAGAGTTGCTTCGGCTAGAAACTTAAAACGTACCTATTTCATATTTAAGTACCTACTCTAAAATATGTCAATTGTTTCTTATTGAATACCAACAGGAATCCACACTGGTCCGGTCGTGGCTGGCGTGCTCGGGATACGCTTGCCTCGATACTGTCTCGTGGGAGATACCGTCAACACTGCGAGCAGGATGCAGACATCTTCTGAGGTAACTTTTCTTGTTTCTGCTAGCAATGGTGTAGGTATATGTAGATATACCTCCTATATAGGTATAGTGCCGGTGATCCCTCCTAGGATTGTTCCTAATTCAGAACAATACTTACTGACTGAAGATATTTCCACACTTCCACACTCCTGGGCGTCATAATTAGAAAGGCATTGGGCATTGGGTTCAGGTCTCTAGGTAAGCTGAAGAAAAAAAAACGTTATTTTTTCTCTTTCTAAAAAGAATGGAATGGACATCCGTAGGCGTAAGTAGCGTTATCATTCATACTTATCTGGTTCATATTCTTTCAGCCTGGCCGTGTCCAAATATCGGCAGTCGCAGCAGCTCAACTACCAGCTGGGAGATTCCGGCTCAGATCGAGAGGACTCATCAAAGTCAAAGTGAGATCCTAATCATAGCGCCGAAACATAAGGCTTTGCCTAGGTAGTTGTAGAGCTCTTTGAGAAGTAGGTACCTCTACCTACGAGATACAGTGCCCTCCAAAAGTTAGTTGAAATTTTTCAGCTGTGATGCCACATTATGATTTAAAATTCTAGTTCCAATTGATAAAACTGTACACTGGAACGTTTTTATTGTTTAACTAGCTGCGCCCGGCGGTTTTACCCGCATATGTTTCGATCCCGTGGAAAAATCGGGATAAAAAGTATTCTATGTGTTAATCCTGGTTATAAACTATCTGTGTGCCAGATTTGATCCAAATCCGTGTATTAGTTTTTGCGTGAAAGAGTAACAAACATCCATCCATCCATACAAATTATACGCAAATACATTTGCGTTTATAATATTCGTAGGAAAATAATCTTGTAATCCGTTAGGATTAAGTACTAGATTATTTTCTTAATTTTTTATTTTAAATCATATTGTGGAACAGCTGAAGTGGAAAAAATTCAACTAACTTTTGAGTGGCAGAGACATCGACGCGCAGCCTGTTACCATGGATTCAGTACCTACACGATTCTGAACCCGCTTGCGTTCACCTGGGAGTCTGGAATCATGTGCTGTATTCATGGTTTCAGTTTGCGCGTCAATGTCCCGACCATCCTGTATATCCATACCCATTTTGTTTTACTGTGTTCTAGTTTCAAGGGTAGGTGTAGTTGTTGCCTTGTCGGTGTCAGTTAAGGTGTTAAGTTTACATTTCTGTTCAATTTTCGCAGGGCAAAGGCACCATGGAAACGTTCTGGTTGGAGGGAGAAGTAGAGGAAGAAGAGCAAAATGAAGCATTACAACTGTTCTCCGAATTATGCGGTGATAATTGAACACATCTAAAACAGCAGAATGTTTTACCTGACTAGTCCACCAGCTCAGACTACTATATTAAATTAAATAAATCATTTAATATAGATTCATTGATTTATTCTATTAAAATGTCACCGTGAAAACTTAGATGAAGTGTCAATAGTGGATTCTAGATCAGGTGGAATGACAGCTCACTTCAAGATTACTTCAGCTTAGTTTTCACAGAAACGACCGGAAGTTGTTTTACTTTACGGAAATTGTCTACCCTCTAGGCTACTTAATCAAATCGCTAAGTCATAGACAATAGGTAGATTGTCGTCCCGCACTTTGGACTTTGTAGTGACAAACTAATCAATGTTAACGTACCGTAATCTGAATGATTAATAATATATTGTAGAGTTCAGGCACGTAAGTAAGTCTTAGGAATATAATTTACATTTAAACAAAACTGTAGCTGTAGGTACTAATTTTCATGCCTTATAATTTTGTGAATAAATATATTATTATTAAATATATCGGAGAAGGTATGTCTGTCTCTCGTTAACATCACGCATATTTTAATACTGTGGGCGTGTTGGTTATAGTGCAATAGAAAAACGGTTTGCAGTTCAAAGCAGATTATAATTTATGAACAAGTTAGTCACACTAGCGAATCACACACTGTATGTACACAACTCAACGATAAGGAACGCGAGACAGATTCTAAGCACATGTTGTTCGTACGATGTCCAATGTTTCGATGTTCCCGAGAGCTCTGCTCACACCGTTCTTGTAGCTGTAGCTCTCGTCTGCCTCCACGAACTCAGGCTAGACTCTGTCTAGCGCCACGAGATGGCGCTGGCGTTCCGAATAGTCAAACGAATGACTCCGACAAATATATTATTATTATATTAATTTATTGTACTATCGTCTACCCGCGGCTACGTCCGCGTGAAATTTCTTGTTCCCCAACCCGACGACTTTTGTTTTTTTACTGGCCTCCTATGAGTCATAGCGTGATGTTAAATAGCAATAGCCTTTTTCAAGAATTCGGATATCAAATGAAAAAATATTTTTTGTAAATCCGACTAGTAGTTCCAGAGATTAGTGCGTTCAAACAAACACTCTTTAGCTTTATTATTAGTATTATAGATTATCGTAAACCATGTATTTTAATCAAATTAATCTATTAATCTGTATCTTTATGGTAGCTTTGAAAGCAATTGTCAATACTGATTATTATTACTGATTACATATTTTAATGTTATCTGTTAAGTATAGAATAGATTGCGTGTAGGCGATTATGTGTGACATAAAAATTTAATAAATTTTGTTTTTGATTATTTCCCTACTCTTTCATGATGTAGTTTTCTGTGGCAATGTACATAAAACAAGTTTTTCAGTCTTTTTCATAAATGTATATTTATAAAATCATGAAACAAGTATAATTTGTAATGTATACCTACCTATATATTATAATGAATGTGAAAATGCTGTGACGGCTCCCACACTGAACTGCTTCAAGAATCGACTGTACAGATTAAATATCTCCAAACTATTTGATACACCCGCATCAGCTAAGTAGCTGCTAGTGTGTCTAACCAAATAATAAATAAATATTGATTAATTATAATAAAAGTCAACTTGTGTAAATGGATTCGTAAACAAAACACATTTTGCTAATATAGTATTAATTTAATATCAACAGACGAATTAAATTCGTATTATTTTTTGTTGCATTTTTATAATTTCTTTAAATTAGGTACAATATTGTGTCTTATTACTAGGCTACATAATATCAACTATCGGTTGAGACAACAAAAAGATGCAACGTTTCGAACTGAGTGGCGGGGAGAGCTTGATTGGTCGATAGAACACGTCGACAATATATCAACAGCTCAATTCCAAAAGATCCCATTTCTTTTTTTTCTCGTTTAGATAGGTATACTTACTAATAATAGTTTAATTATTTAAAATTCAATAAGTCAAATAATCACAATAAAAGTAGGAAAAAAAAAAAGTATTTACATGTTCAGAAAAATATTGTAAAACATTCTTTATTGTTGTTGAGCATGATTTTATTTACAGGAAAAAGGTGAAATATAAAATAAGGAATAAAATAAACATTGTCGGCAGTACAGTTTACCCACACTTTTATGTATAGTTGTCGCGTTTTAGCGTGGCAATACCGGTCATCGACCCACCTACATTTTGTAGCATTTCTTATTTAAAAAAATGAAATAACGTCCGTTAACGTCCTCAATCAATATCGATCGTGATCTTGAACATGTTCCAGTAACGAAATACCATACACAGTTTATTGTTTGGGTTCGTACGGAGAGCTATCAGGGAAAGGGTAATGACTGTTATTGTCATGCTAAAACGCGACAACTATAGACACTTGTAAGATAGTTTTGTTAAAGCATGCCTACCAATAAATAGTATTGGCAAAGCTTGAAATTACATTCACTTTTAAAAGACTAAAGCATATCTTTGTTAATTACAAGTCACTTGTCGGTTCAGCAAAGTTAAAATTATTTAGATGTTTTTGCTGACATTACGTAATAAAATTGTGATTGATGAAAAATGTACTTATATCTTAAAAAATTATAAAATCATGATTTGGAATTAAGAAAGGCCTTTCGTTTAATTGATCAACTCCAAAATAACTACTTAAAAATGTCACAATCGAACACAAAAACACGGTTTATTATGCCACAATTCGCTATTGTCTGTTCTGATTCCTCCTAGCCAACTCTGAGGTTTTTAAATAGTCAGTGGCAATTATGACTTCAAGCATTATTTGTTAAAAAAAAAAAAAACTTAACACATAACTATAATACATACAGCAGGTTTATATAAAGGGGCAGGTAATAGTAATGGCAACCCCACTATCGTTCCTGTATTTTCTCTCGCTCGTACATACATTCAAAGAGCGAGAGGCATATGGTAGGGTTGCCATTTTAGAACTCCTTTCAATAAACAAAATTATACATTATATACAGACACGAATATATAGTAAGTTAATATACTGTCAAGATTGAGCTGAGTTTTTCCTAATTTATTTAAAAATGTTTTATGTGATGTCAATTTTACTTTTTTTTATAATTAAAAAAGTGAGTTTCTAGTACAAACACATAGTTGGCACTAAGGTACATTGGGACGGTTAGATCTTTAACGATTCCCTCAATTACAGTTTACGTAAATTTTACTAATATAAACAAACAAGCAAAACGCACCAATTAGTAACCAAACATTAGTTTGTAGTTCAACAAAATTGTTGTAGCCAAAGCGTAGTTGGTTTATTGTTTCATTTTATTTAATACATAGTACTATTACTTTTATGAATGAGTTAACGAATGAATCTATTGACTAATGTTTACTTTAAAATAGTTTTCTAACGCTTTTAAATATTAGAATAAAGTGCATTTTCATAAGTTATTAACTATTGAGGTATCGCGTTTAGCCTTAACTAATTTATTTGTCTACGGGCAGAATTTTAAACGTTCTAATGTGAATTGTCCCATTTACTTAAGTGGGTCCATAGCTGATATTGTATGGATCTGGGAGGACTGGACTTTAGACATAGCATTGAATTGAAAAAATATCTAATAAGGGGTACTTAGTTTTTTTTAAATCTGGTTTAATAATCGCCAGTGAATCGGCGTTTACCTATGTAATAGAAAGTGTAAATATTTAGATTGTATACAATTCACTAACATGTTATTATAGTTTATAATAATATAATTTATGGTCAATCATTATTCTCAGTGAAGCATATTTTTATGCTTCACTGAGAATAATGACTTGACGAACATTCAATGATACCTATAGATAAGGGCTTGTATTTGACTTTTTCTTTCAGTTTCTTTCACAGAAAGAAAGGTTTTAGCCCTAGTGGTGGAATATAGTTTCGAGCCTGGGAGAGAAAACATAGTTTCGATTCCAAACGAGAAAATAGTTTCGAGCTCTCTCGCTTCTTATACCTTTACCCCACTCCCGCGCTAGAGCGAACTAAGTACCGTTTTACTACCTGCTTTGATTGACCTCTTTTATACGAATGGAGGAATGGACACGGAAAATTAGGCATTTGAAACTGCACTAACTCTCCCCATTTCACTGTAAAACAAAAGTTAAGGCACTAGAGTAGACAATAGGAAAGCACCAAAAATACTTATAAAAAAAAACTAAAACGCGTTGATCTAAATTCGCTGTCACCAGCACTCAAGAAACGTAATTATAAACAATGTCTTAATAACCATACAAAATACATACATAAAAAAACTTTTGGTCCTCAAACCTTTGGAAATACAACCATAATATCAAAACAATGTGTAACGCATTCATCAATAAATTAATAATAAAATGTTGTTCTTGACATTATCGTATATTACGGCTCCTTTACGTACAATAGCTACTTAAGTGAAACTTTATGAACCATTGTATTAATATACTTTACTACAATGTATAATATCATGATTTCTAAATAGTGATTCATAATATTTAATAAATATTGGAATTAATGCATAATCGTCTTATATATTTATACAGTATTCATTTTATTGTTAAATAAGTACTTTATTTAAAGGTATATCAAGTATGAAGAATCTTTAAACGACTCCATTTAATATAAGTGTGGTGTTCAGTCTTTCCATTTTTATACAAATCTGGTTGAAAGGACATAGATAACACTCGCTCATCTATATTATTCTAGAAAATCGAATTTCATACAGTTCTATCACAATAATGCTGTGTAAACTCATTGCAGTGATGCAATCAATATTCTTAGGTCTAAGGAATGTCGCTTATATCAAGTCCTGATTACTTTTTAAAGAGAGCTGTGACCTCCTCGATCGTCCTATTCTTTGTCTCTGGCAGCTTGAGATAGGTGAAGATGAAGAATAATACAAGGAGGACAGTGTAAGGCAAGAATACGTAGTTGCCGAATGCCTCCGACATGGGAATGAAAGTTAGGCCTACGATGAAGTTCGCGAACCAGTTGACGAGGGCACCAACACTGACCGCGGCGCTGCGGGCACCCTGCCCGAACAACTCCGACAGCAACATCCAGGGGATCGAGCTCGGGCCCACGCCGAAGAACGCCACGTACATAAACGTGAAGATCACGGCGAATATGCTCATTGTCGTGTTGTTCTCGTACGTGAAGAAAGCGATGGTCATGAGCACAGAGAACACCGCCATCCCGGCGAGACCACCCAGCTGCAGCGTACGTCTACCTAGACGATCCATCAGAGGTATTGACACCAGAGCCATTATAAACAACATACTACCGACACCGATTGATGACAACCTCGCATTCTCCTGCGTCAGTCCAGCACTCTCGAATATCGTCGTGGAGTAATACAGAACCGCGTTGATACCTCCCAGCTGCTGAGACAGATGCATCACGATACCAATAATGAGTGGCATTCGAAGTGCTCTGATCACAAACAGGTCTCGAATCGTGAATTTCTCTTCCTGTCTGGCCGCGCGGTCCTCCACGTGCATGTCATTGATCTCGTCGTCAATTTCGCTCGTGCCGCGGATTTTAGCGAGCTCTGCCCTTGATCTCTCCTCATCGCGAGCGACCAGCAGTAAATAACGAGGACTTTCAGGCGCAAAAATAACCATCACGAACTGAAGGGCTGACGGTATAATCGCAAGTCCAAGCAGCCACGGCCAGCCTTCATTACTTCCCATTATCATATCGATACCCAAAATCTGTGCACCAACCAGTCCGAATGCAACCGCCAGCTGGTTTACTGTTCCAAATGCACCTCGCAACCTCACGGGCGCTACTTCAGATACGTATGTGGGTGATGCAGTCGTCGCAAAACCACAATTTACGCCTATTATGAATCTACCAATAATGATCATTTCGACCGAGTTACCCAGTTTGCTGAAGCCCATAAACACAGCGCCGAGAACACCGATTATCGAGTTGACGAGAAGGGCATTTTTGCGGCCGTATTTTTCTAGCATCCAGCTGGCGAAGGGACATCCGATCATACCTCCGACGGCGAAGATACTGACAATAATGCTGAATATGAGGCTGGGGCTGGCGTCATACTGCTCCCTGATGAAGTTCTCGATGAAGGGGCGCGGCGCGTTGATGACGCCGGTGTTGAAGCCGAACTGCAACATGCCGAGCACGGCTGCGCTCACCGCGTACAGGAGCGCGCCCGTCACGCCACCCTCCGCCATCTTCGGCTTCGAAGATTCTGAAATGACAACAATAAAATACCATGAACATCTAAAAATACATAGTAGAGATATTATCTTATCAGATTCAGGGTGTCAAATGACCAGTGGCAAAAAAAAATTTGTGACATTATGATAAAAGATAAAACTGCATTCAATTTTGCAAATCCAACACAATTCTCATATTATTATGTAACGGTTCTATCTATCTAGGATGTTCTGAGAAAACCTGTTTCATCACAATGTATATCCATCATTATGCAAATATAGCACAATTGTAGTCACGCATGTTGTTGTTTTTATTATTAAAAAAAAAAAAACAGAATTCCAACTCGACATCTAACAAAACATGACCTTCACATGTTTGAAAATTTAAAAATATATCTACGTCGATTATATACGAGTGTCAAACACGTATGTAATGTTTGTTAAAAGCATAGTATTAACATTTGAACAAAAATGAGAATAGTATTCAGGATTAACCACGCTGATATCTCCGAAGCGAAACGACACTCATGCATATATTAAATGTAATTTGAAAAGCTCAATTAGTAACAGAATGTAATTTGTAAACGTTTGAAAATTATTTAGGTATGTTTTTTTTTGTTACACACAGAGTATAATGATTTCAGGAAAACAGTGAAGCAAGTATGACTCAAACAACTCTGCCAGATTCACAGAGCGTTGGTATGAAAAGTATTTATTTATACTTTATTGTACACCAGAAAATACATAACATAAGAAATACATTTAACACTACAAAACATACAATGGGCGGCTAGTATTGTATTTTAACGCGACGAAGACACCATTCTTCTCGGGTTTGTAAAACCATAGAAGAAAATTTATTTGGGAAATAAATTTTAACATGAGAAATTTAGAATATTAGCTGCGCCCCGCGGTTTTACCCGCATAAGTTGCGATCCCGTGGGAATGTCGGGATAAAAAGTATCCTATATGTTAATCCTGTGTATATCTGTGTGCCAAATTTCATCCTAATCCGTTCAGCAGTTTTTGTGTGAAAGAGTAACAAACATCCATCCATCCATCCATACAAACTTTCACGTTTATAATATTAAGGATTATAATAATATAATATAATATAATTAGTAGGATTTGGCATTTCCAGGATCTGACATCCTCAAAATAGGTCAACTTTTAAAAAGATTTTTTTTAGTGGCAAGTCTTTCATTATTTTATAAATTAACGGGTATACACACACTTCCACTACAATCAGAAGCACCTTAATAATTCTGGTAAATTGTATTTTTCAACGTTTTAATGACACACACAGACGTTATTGCTCCTGTCTAATTTAATTTGTATTTATTTATTCAGTAGTACACATACATTTTATATATTTAAGTTGGAGCCAACCAAAGACATTAAATTATTTACTTGTTAAATCTCTTTGGAGCCAAAATACACAACAACACTCATTAAAATTTTACCGTGCCCCAAAATCATCGCCTACATAATTTAGAGAATTAAACCCGTTTAAGTAGGTGCTAAGTAGGTATTTCAGTAGGAAATTGAGCTCATATTATTGTTCTTTTCTTTGAATACTATTTAATCACTTAGATAGAATTTACTAAAGAAATCAATGCTTCCATGAAGAAAATTCAGTTTAGCTTACCGGTAGATTCCATTGCAGGATACGTTGCGTCGTATCGAGTCGAGATACAGAATGAATAGTTATAGTTAAGTCCCCGAAATATTGCCTTTATCAATCAATAAAGATAATAAATCTGATCAACGTTTGAGATAAAGCAGAAGATAAACAACAAATAAATGATTTCTACCATTCCAAATAATAATATTTAAGCTTCCTATCTTGATATCAAGGTATGTGTTAGTGGTGTTACCAACGATTGGGAATTGTAAGCGATACGCATAGATTACTTAGTATAGGTACATTCTTTAAGAAATCTATGCGTTTCGGCTGTTTGACGTTGTGTACAGATAAATATGTTGAATGGAATGGTATTGTGTAACATCTTTTTTTTGGGTGGGAAATCATCAAATGACCGCTCTGGGCTGAGCGGAAGGGCGTGTCAGACTTTTACTGACTAAAACCCACCCGTGTTCCTTCTGTTGCCTGTGCCAGGGGCCCCGGTATCTCTTTCGAACAACCCGCAGCCCCGGCGGCATCGGCCCTAGCGGACCCCGTCAGTTCGTGCTGACATCTCTTTGAGAACAACGCGCCGTCGACCCGGGCCTGGTCCTTACCGGGCGGCGAGCTGCCCATAGCTCGCCGCCCATTGTGTAACATCTTCTCTCACAACATGAAAGAGGTACATAGAAGAATGTCAAATAAAGGTAGGGAAAGCAAAAGAGTCACTACATTGCTGTCAAAAAAGAATTGTAAACTTGAATTGAGTCTGTTTTATGACTATGTGAAATCAGAATGGGAAGCACACTTTCTTCAAGCGGACCTACAACATGAAACAAATGGCAACCGCTATACCTATGTAAACAAATGACGGTTTACCTACTTTTTCGGTTAACGAAGTGCTTCCTCTTCTTCCCACACCACAATTTCTTGATTAAAACGCACCTATAGGTACACCTAATGAAGTAATGATGCCACTTCTTTCTTTGATGACACTTTCGTATATTATTTTCCCGAAAAACCTATTTAGCCCAATTACTTTCCACAATAATGTAATTGTTTGTTCAGAACAAATGGAATATTTTTGTATATACGTTGTGTTTGGCTACTGGATACTATCAGATGGCCGCTGTGCACAATATTTCTTTTTATAAGGAGATAATGTTAAAATAAATCATAATACTGTTCCGTTTGAGAAAATGTGTAGGTATATTTATCAATAAATCATTTAGCTAATACACCACGTAAAACAATACGACAATAATAGGATAATAATAATGTTATTTTACTGCAACTGGGAAACCAACAAAGAAACCTAGGCTAAGGAAGCTGTGATACGTCGGCGTAGTGTCTGTCGGCGTTTAGTCGTACACTCACGCCAAACGGTTGAATTCGTCAAAAACATCAAATTAAAAGGTTATTTCAATTATATTGAAGTAAAAATGAGTTAGAGAAATTCTCTCCCAAATCCTGTCGAAAATCTCCGGAATTCTTCTTCTTTAGTCTAGACTGAAACGGCACGATAGAAGATAAGAACACTTTTCCTCTTCGCGAAACGCTAGGCTATACCTAGCGTTTCGCGAAGATTCGATTCCAACCTACAGTTGAAATTGAATTGCATTTTGTAACGCGTATAATTGTTCGAGAAGTTTCCTTGATATTTATGTGGGAGTCATCACAACGTAAACATCTTTAAATAAAATATCCTCGTTTGCCTTGGTTGACCAGCTTAATGCATAATGTAATGTAGATAGAGTCGAAACTCTTCTGTATGCAGAGGATATAATAACTACTCCACTCTATCAATTTTTGTAAAAAAAATTGCCCAAAAATTGACACGACGAGAAGAAGCTCAAAAGTGTTAATTACTTGTACAATATCGTGATATTAGACTTAATTAGTACAAAGGTTAATGAGTGGGATTATTATTATTATATGCTTCTTACCATTACCATTCTTTACCATTGAAACTCAAATAATTGGTAAAAACCCGTTATTATCAATGAACCGATACAAGCTTAGATTTTGTATCGGTAAAAAAGTTCATATATTCACAGTAAAAAATACCTAATGAGGTCATAGAATCGTGGAAGATTTAATTTTAATTTTAATTTGAGCTTCAAAGAAACTCGTATTGCCAGTTAGCCAGCTAACCTAATAACAAAGTACAAGATTCTTATCGTTTTTTACTACAATCACGAAAACGAATTGCAACATAGATTTAACGGTAGAGAAACTACTTTTTTTTACAAAGCAGTTGCATTTTTACTATCAGAAAATAATAGATCTGAAGCAATCGACGA
The DNA here is from genome assembly GCA_947507525.1 of Apamea epomidion. Taxonomy (NCBI): domain Eukaryota; kingdom Metazoa; phylum Arthropoda; class Insecta; order Lepidoptera; family Noctuidae; genus Apamea; species Apamea epomidion. The sequence goes on along the minus strand of OX382238.1, from coordinate 4,168,412 downwards.
TATTCAAGATAGATTTTGCCGAGTTGTTGAAACACTTTAACAAACAAGTAACCTAAAATGCTAAACAAAACAAGGCATAAGTTCCGCTTGACGAAGTGAATAATAATGGGATGTGGAATAAAATAACGAGTATTAAAATATACGAGTACCTAAGACATTAAGTAAGTAATACAAAAATACTTCAATTGACTTTCTTAAAAAGTCATGTTATATCTCGGCAGATTCTCCAGAATTGATGCCCAACCATGAAAAGATAAATAGCATCGTCGGAACACAAAGTATGAAACACATGCGATCTTGTGTTCCACAGAAATATTTCCCAAAAGGGTCCTGTTGGCATAACAAAAACAGCCCGAAGCTATGAGAAATTATGCGGTGGAAATGGTAATACAAACAAGCAAAATTGTGTAACGCTATTTGTGGAATGATGAATTCTTTACTGAACAGTAAATATTACGTTCCGTATCAGTGTGTAAACATTTCATAGCATGAATAAATATTTTTCACCTAAACGAAACCAAATGAAGCAGACTGATAATGTAGGAAAAGGTGAAACAACAGACTCAAAGCGTATAATGACTTATTTTTCTACACACATAAAATATTGTATTGAAATCATGGTCTACAAATATTATCGCATACGAACCGGTAACTTAACTGGATGTTAGTTTCCAGTTTTATTTCTCTCACAAAAACTCTGTCACTATAAAATTCCGACAAGGTTGGTCAGAGATACAAGGACTTTAAAAGTAGGTGACAAGACACTTTCTGTTCGAAAACAACTTATTCAAGTGGCTAAAATTGTATAAGGAAAAAGACGACTCACCAAAACCAATAGAATTCCAAATAAGCACGTTAATAAAAACAGTATTATAGACACCACGAATAAACAGCAAGACGTTTACGCCGACGATGGTGAAAACAGTGTAGTGAAGGCGACGGAGCAAAACGCACTGGCTGCAATAAAGGTCGTACACAACGGCGGGACAGCTGTCGTAAAGCTTAGAACATACTGAACGTAACGACCGACTTGCATTGAGATATTCAAATCATGCTTAACGCTCCACGTGGTAGATTGCTTAGATAAATATCTAGATATATTGACAACTTAATAATGTGTCATTATAGATTTAATAAATATGGTTATTGAGAGCTGGGGAAGAAGTGAGCATATTGATTAACACGTTTGTTTTCTTTGAACGAAGAGGTACTGAGACGGATGACTTTAGATGAGTACAGTGCTGTGTATCATTTCAATATTTAGAACAAATATTGTAAAAACAGTGCATGGGGTTTTATCGAAGTCATCATGCGTGACGACGGACAGTGATCACAAAAAGACCACACGATCCTATTGGTATATGTAGTTGTGGAAACTGCTAAACGAATTTATTTAACGATACCCTTAAAGGTTTATAGAGATTATTAGATTATAGAGCTTTTTATTAGCAGTAGAAACCAAACGGCACAATTACTCAAGAATAATTAGGAAACGACCCAAATGGCGTTAGCCAATTCATTCTTGATCGATTAATTCCACGGAATTGCAGTACTAAGCCAACAAAAAGTAGACGCTACCTAACAACCTAACCTACCGCTTCTGTCGTTGTAGAAATATTTGAATATTGTTGATTTGATATGCAAGTTGTGTTGTTTGACTGAACTGGTGACTGTCACCCGTTCAGTAAAATTATCGTAAAACTACTCCAACAATTATATATTTTTTAAACAATGCCTATGGTATATCGAGGCATTGTTCATAACAACGAGTTTCTAAAGTACATTAAGTATAATTACTAGGTGCAGTAGGTACTAGTACATAATTTACATTAATCTCACAAACCACCTGCGGCATTGTTATGAATGGCAAGGTCACAGAATATCAACAAGTTGACGAATGGTGATAAACCTTACATTATAATTAATTCTTTGGTAGAACATAAACAGTGGATACTACTATCAATATTTTATTATAATCATTCTATTTTCTACCTTACAGTAAATGAGGTAATTTATTTGTTAAAACAGATATAATCAGAATTTAAAACTCCTTTTACTTTAAGAGCACTAGCAGAGTAACAGCTGACTATGGTAGACGTTCAAATCCGTCCAATACTAGTCATCATTATTAGTCTATAGCAGTCCACTGCTGGACATGCTATATCGCAAGCCATTCCACCGTTAAATTTTGATCGTTTTAATCCTTAAAAGGGGTCATTGTACTTATCATTATGAACAACTTTTACTACGGGACCAACCCTGAAATCGGGAAAAAAAAATCAGTTAATCCACACATTATGTCAAGTTATGCGAACATAAATCTATGGACTAAACTGATTCTTTTTAAAGTTATTCATAATGATGAGTACAAAGACCCCTTTTAAGGATTAAAACGATCAAAATTTAACGGTGTATACGCTCGATCTTCGGCCTCCTCCTTCATTCAACTGCTAACAGCCAGCGAAGATCGTCGCTCTAGGACTACAGCTTGCCTAAATCCAGCCAACCTACAAACACTATGTCTGCCGACTCACTCTCCACTCAAGAACACGTTACGTCTACTCCAAAGGTCGTGAGTTCGTCTACGGCTAATCACACTAATTATATAGTTATTTGCCTTTCCCTGCCACTACTGTTAAGGGCTGATTTTTCCATCGCCAGATGACTTTTATTCGAGGCACAAAATTGACGTTTGACAGTTTTTGTATAAAATAACGGTCAAAATTTCAAAATTATTCCTCGTATAAATATATCAGATGATTGAAAAATCAGCCCTAAATTACTTTAATTGCAAAATTCTTAGTTGTCTTCCGTGTCAACATGAAATACATCTACACACAGTCAGTCTTACTACACAATGGTTGCATTGGTTACTCTAATCTTATCACTTTCATTAAGTGACTTTTATCGGCATGTCGTATGTTTGGTTCTGGTAATTAAAAACAGTAGCTATTACAAGTTAATTACACTGTTATTAAAAGTTGCATTATATTGCCATATAAGGATACGAAATATGTATCGGAACCCAAAATTTCTACAAGTTGAATATAATTCAGGGTAGGTTGATCTATTTGTTAAAAATACACTCAAGAAAAAAAAAAGATAAATAAACGCTTCCAGATTCAACTTCCAACTAACTGGACGATCATAATAAATTGATAAAAATAAACATAACATTATTACAAAAGAATATAATAATATTAAAACCGATGCGATGTACATAGACCATGCTTAAATTATGTCTCAATAAAACAAATTTTCTAACCAAAATATACATGGTTTTTATTTGTGCCAACTTCGTAATCACAGAGACATTTGCATCAAACTAATCATAGCCCTGGGTAATAGGAAAAATCACCACAACAAATAATCATAGACTACTAGTAAGTTAACAAGACATTATCTTACCTAGGACCTAGTCACTTGTAGTCACCTATTCTCAATGACATGAAGGAAGACGCTATTTAAACTTAATGATATGTTTTTTGCCATGAGACTTTTTTGCATATCATCGTGGCAGTGATGTTGATCTAGGCACACAAGACGATAAGGAATGATGCTCAAGCATGAATCTTGTTTTAAAGCTGACGAGATCTTATACTCGTAGGTGCTAATTATTTACTCAAATGAAGTTTTGAACACAGGATTGGGTTGCCGAGCATAGAGTGAAGCTCAAACTCCTATATATTATTATGGTATGTGTTGATCTGAAGTACCTAGACAAAAACCTACACTGAAATAATACGTCTGTACTGTTATACATAGTAGAAAAGGACGATAAGATTGATTGCTACACATAAGAGCATTATACCAGTTTTTTTAAGATGGGAAAACAGGTAGTCTTAATAAAAGGCTTAGTTTTTGGAACGAAGTTCCATAACGCAAGTTAAGTATACGTACTCTGCAAAACGTTACACTTTTTTCGATCATTTTCTCATTCGTAAAATGTGGAAAAGGGAAAGGTACTTCGTGCCAACCAACGCGCAACGGCGTGTTCCACAACACCACTCGTTGGGTTTTTACTATGCATTTCAAAATTAAAAACAAGCAAAATATGTCGCAAATATACAGAATACTAGTACCTCTAATTTTAAGTCAGTTTTCCTACGCTGAATCAAGTTGTATGAATGGGCTTAATCATAATAATCACATCCATTCAAACTAACGATGTTCTATTTTCGAAAGCAAACACTCATCTCTCCGCCATTTCTGTGGGTCGGAAGAAAAATTATACTATTTGTAACATTATATTATTGGAGAAATTGGCCCGAAATAAGGGGATATTGAAATTGATCTCCATTTTTCCGCACGACCTACTATAATTTTCTTTTTGATTAATTTCTTTGACAAGTCTGTGAAATCTTGAGGCATATCTACATCGGTAATCGATTTTCAGGTTAATAAGAGTTTTCGGATAGGAATGTGTGAAAGGCTCTTGACAGACTCTAGTAGAAAAATATTATCATTACTATTACTTACCTTAATTAATTAGAATAGTAATGAGATTATAGTGATGTCAGTGAACTTCTCCAAAATCTTGGAACAAACTGGAACTGGCAAGATAAAGTATATAAACAATACAGCATAAGAATTTTAATATGTAATCATATTATGTAAAGAAGGATCTTGTTTATGTAACTAGAGACGTCGGATGCAAAATAATACCCATCATTACATTACAATAATACAATGTATATATATATATTTTCTGTACAATTCACGCTTACTTAGTATTGGCAATGATTCGTACGAAGCTAAACTAACTAGATCCAAAGTTCAGGAAGTTACGCTAATAGAAACGCGTAGCTGACCCTTTGAAATGAGGTACTTTTTAAACCCTGTATAAATCCGGTTTGTATACAGGGTGGCAGGGACATCGACGCAAAAACTGTAACCCTGAATTCAGCACATAATTCTAAACACCCAAGCGTAGACATAAAAAATACTTGGTGTTTCATAGAAAAGTGCAATACCTACACGGTCAAAATGTATGGAACAGCAATTTTGTTTTAATAACCGACGAAGAATTTCAACACAAGAGGGTTCAGAATCATGTACTGAATCCATGGTAACAGGTTGCTCGTCGATCTCCCTGCCACCTTGTATACCACTCTACGGATACCCTTAATGAGCTCGTTTCGAGATTTCGTCAACCTAATACCATGGCTCACTCTGTTAATGATCTGTGGTAAAGACCAAATTCAAAAGTGAACTTAAGAAGGCAAAGATAAGACATCATTTTCTATAGACAGACAGTAATTTGGTCGTCGTACCTACTACGCACATCTACCAACCCGCACTGGGCCCGCGTGGTGGATAACGGCCCACTCCCTCTCAGAGAGGAGGCCTGTGTCCCAGCAGTGGGAACGATTATGATGATCTATTCAAGTACTACTAGGAGGTGCGACGACAAAATTACTGTCTATCTTTGACACTTTGAATACTGACTTTAAATACCTGCACTTATTATAGGTAAGTAAGAAAAGATCAATAATTACGTAATTTGTATATAGCTACCTACCCAAGGTACAGGCGTCATTACCCATGGTTTTCCCCACTATTCGTAACCCCACAACGCGCGTGCTAAACCGCAATTCTCCCCACAATATATGGTATGAATAGGTCATTTGTCAGGTAACTTTTATTTAATTTACCGTTCACCAGTTTTGGGTTTGTTTGTTTACTGTTGTTTATTTTCGATTGGTTCGATAATGAATTGCCATTGAAATAAGGAAGGTAATTACGGCAAATGGCATAAAATATATATTAAAAATGCACACCCAGTCGGAATAAACATTCAAAGCAACTATAACTTCTAATGATAATAATAAATTAATATGGATGAAAGAATAAAGCCAAGTTGTTAGCTATTTATAGTAAAGCAACCATTGTGGTGAATTTACAAAAAATGTACGACTAACATAAAACTGAAGGCTTGACACAGCACAGCAAAAATGTATAATAAAATTATTATGCAGCTTGATACATAAGGTTTTCCAATTATCTAGCATCCCCCAGCGCCAGAGACTATGAATATTTAACTAAAGTAAATACATCGTAGATTGAAATCTGTTGTATAATCATAACTTCATTACTAATGGCTTATTTTATTCGCACCATATCCACGAATGCGTAATTTAACCTTCAGAAATATTGTGGACAAGCCATGCGTCCATTAATCCTCTGCTTAGCCTTTCCCCAACTTTGTTAGGGTCGGCTTCCAGTCTTACCGGATGAAGAGTATTTTACATGGAGCGGCTGCCAAGCAAGCCGTGCGCCCGTAGGAATTATTTCCCATCGGTAAAAATTACGAACTTCCATAAAAACTTTCATCCCTTTCTCACAACTTTCACCCCTATTTAATCCCTGTGTATTTTAAAACTCTTCCTTAGTGATCCCAGACTTGTTTTGCAAAATTTTTGCGGTTTATGTTGTGCAATGTCTGTCAGTGAATTTAATATTTGGATTAAGTAGAAAAATTCAAAAGCCAATTATTGTACCGCCGCGCCGTACTTTAAAGCAATTCGCAACAATAGCAATGGTACTCTGTAAGACCCAAAAGCAATCTGATACAAATTAAAATAACTACATTGTAAGTAAAAGTGTAAACACGATCTAAAACTTTGGAGAAAGTCTAGTCGGCGCCGGCGGCAGCACTAGTGACTAAACTACGTCATCGTTGATGTAATCGTCACATACCGGGGCGAGACGTGCTTAGAATAATATCAACATGATAAGATGGTGAGACTAACTAGATTAAGTTATGGTCTGCTTGCAGGGATATTAGTTTTTCGTTTAAAATAAGGCTAGCCAGTTTTTGCTAACACCGGACAGCAGTATTTTACAACACAGCTCGCAGCTCACTTGCGCCCAAGCTCTTTCTAGAAGGCGCTATTTCCTGCAGTGTTAGAAAAAATAACATAGAATGTACAGTCACGAGCACTAATATGTCAACACTTGCAAACTTTAAATAGCGATTTTTGCGTTAGATAACGAAAACAACAATGAAATACGGCACATTGCAAAAACCTATGAGTTCGAAAATACTATGTTAGTAACAACACAAAATTTCGTTAAAAAATAAAGAAGAAAATCGCTTTTGAATAAAGCCAAGTGTATACATATTTATGCTCGTGACTGTACATGTGAAGTGAAGTGTTCAGCATGGTTAGTTGAACATTGTTATCAAATCATTTGTCGCTTGCCACAGCCACGTCAGTAAGTTCTACGAGCATTTCTCTAGTGTCGATGACTTTTTGAGAAAGAGAACTACTTATATCCTGATTCCTATAGTTAGATTCCTTGGTGATGATCGATATACAAAGCCTCAAATGCGTCTTGATAGACATCTCAGGACATTGAAATTTGACGTGTCTTAAACTTTAATGGTTCTATTCCTTGTTAAGGAAGGAAACATTTTCAAGTTCAAAACAAGCGGAAAAACAAGTTTCGTGTTGAGATAATCAACATGCAAAAAATTTGGGGTTTGGAGGAGAGCAGCCTATTTATTATTTACGCATTGACGTAAGCAAACGGCTGACATAAGATCCCAAACATAACTAAAACTGTTGATTTGCATCTGCGTTTATTTTATAAGAACAGTACTGTTGTTCATGTAAATGAGCTTAAAAGTTATAATAATAACAGCATATTATGTAGAACGAAACTTGTTCCAGTCGTCAGTCGTCGTTAATATTATGGGCCAATGTTTTATTCATTCTAATTGATGTTTCCCAAGCATTATTTCAAGGTTCCTCTATACCCAAAACGGAATGGCTATTGATAATTTCCAGTTGTACACTGGATTCAGGTAACTCGAACAAAATCGTGACATGGAAAACTTGCCAATGAAAAAGAGAACCAAAAAAAAAGTGTCAGTACCTAGTTCAAAAACAAATTGTACGAGCAGGTTGTTAACCAGACAAAAACACAAAATATTTTTATATTTTTTACCACTAAGATACTTAGAGTGCATGAATCTTTATGAAAAAAGTCACGAACTGCTCGGTAAGACGTGGAATTCCAATAAATTCCTGCAATACCTACTGTGACCTAATTCTTTGTGAGGAAGGACAATAAAATACCTACCTGAGTAATGCTGAACGATTGACCTACAACATTAGCCTACTGACATTTAATTTATGGATTTGTACCCGATAGAGGGCATTAGGCGCGCCTTTGAAGAAGACGATATAGGTACACCACAGCAGTATTATGCGAATGTTTGGATTTTATTGAACCCGATATGGCATTGGTCCTGTCCCGCAAACGATGGGACACTTAATATCATGTCCTGCGTGTCCTGAAACCTCCACATCACTGATACTAATCGAGCGTCCATTAGGATCATTATAATGACGTTGAATTCGTAGCTAAGCTCTGGGCTGATTCAATTTAGATTGCCATCGACACGGTAAGAAGAATGGCATTAGCTTCATTTTCTATTAGATGAAAAAAGGAAACTATTCAAACGAGTCATAGAGGAAATGTAGATAAAGAACCTATAAAAAGATTTTAACAGGTTTGAGTTATAGCTAGGGAGGGGAGTCCTGTCTAAAGTCCAGAAGTGGACTTCTACGGGCTGTTAACTTTAATGACGGTTAAGACGAATGACAATGAATAGCCGCAACGACAATAGGGTCATTTGTAAAAGCGGGCCACGTTCTGTGCAGGACTATGTTTGAGTATAAAAGACAATTATTTACGGACTCATGTAACGAAGTCTATCTGTTTTTGAAGGCGAATGGAGTATTTGCTTAGCAGCACATTCGAGTTACCTATGACATACCAGTCTACCAGAACTATGCATTCATTGCTTTTGTATAATACCATTAGCCTGTTCTATTACTTAATGTGTTAAAGTTTACTCTAGTAAGAATTCTGTGATTCAATTCTGAAATTCAGTAGACCAGCACCTTGAAGTATTCTATACTGTCCGTAATGGAAACTCAATTTCAGAACAAAAAAGAACAGCAAACATCAAAGACGTCGTTATAATAGCTTTTACAATAATTCTAACTTCGTTCTAAAAACAATACCTTTGGCTTGGCAGTTGCCACTGACATTTAACGTAAGTGAGATTCCCCGAATTTTGATAACAATCAGTGGAATCAGTGGCTTCCCTACATTTATGTAAGTCATTAAGTAAGTGCTTACTTTCCCGATATGATTCTGGTGTATTTTATGTCTTCTTTTAATGTTTTGACTATGCTCGAGACATAAAACTGTATGAACACAATACTCTCACGCTGGTCGCCACAAATTTACCTAGTCGTGACTTCTTGGAAGATATTTTGAGACAGGTTACAATGCAAGAATATTTATTGGATTATATTTGTCATGTACCATTAATAAACAAAATACATCGTGTCCTGCGGTTTGGTACAGGACAACCACTTAAATGCTTTTCTTTCCCTGTCTTTACTGTCTGCCGTGCGTCATTGTCCTGGATGTCTCACCTAGAGAAGCCAAATATCAATAAGTCACTCTAAACCACAATAAGAGAAGGGTGGGTGTATGACGCAGATGTCAAAGGAATGACGCCTCAGCAGCTCAACAATGTATAATTTGTAGCTTTAATACACAATCTTAATCTGTTTTCAACAACAGGTAGGTATACTTTGAAACAATTTGTTAGCAAGAACCTAATCTATCAGGTAGGTATACTTTGAAATAATTTGTTGGTAAGAACCTAATCTATAGTAAAAATAAAACTGAAGAGTTTTTTGTTTGTTTGAACGCGCTAATCTCTGGAACTGCTAGACGGATTTGAAAAGTTCTTTCTGCTTTTGATAGGCCAATTCTTGAGGAAGGCTATAATCAAGCTTAACATCACGCCAGGACCCTAAGGAGATGAGCAAAAATAAAAAAGTCTGAATGAACGCTAAACGTACGCGGGTAAGCGATGCGATGAGACGGGTCGGGAGAACAAGAATTTTCATGCCAACGAAGTGGCCAGCAGAAGCTAGTATGTAATAGAAGCCGTGGATTATTTGATGTGATTCTTGTTATGTATCCGGAAGTTTTGCAAACGGCAACTGAGCCCGTAGGTTTCTATCAGGGGGCGTGTAAACGAGCAAACCGATCAACAGGAGGTTTTTACATCCCCAAACCATGAAGCAAGGTGATCGCACGACTTTAGTAGCTCCCCTTATCACATTCGACATTATGGTATCAGACAGGCAGAAGATAATTGAATGAATTGGTAACGCAGATTTTTTTATTTTTTTTTATTGCTGAATGGGCCTGCTCTTGACCTCGATCATGCGATGGATGGAGTCTTTGATGAAACGAGCATGCCCGAAAGATGTCTGTTCACTGTTCTGGCTATTGATGTTGCGGTAGATACCTCTTCAATCCACGAAAACTTATAAGATTTAGAACAAGCTGAGTTGCTAAACCCCGACATTTAGACTAGATTTAGAAGAGATTTAGAAGTAATTCAACATTTAAACAGTTCTAGTTTCAAACTTTTTTAGGAAATTTGACTTAAACCAACTGTTTAAATACCTAACCGGTGGTTTGAAAGTTGGTGACCACAGGCCTTAGGCCATCAGTTACATAATTATAGACGGTTTGAGTAATTCACTGTGTCGCTCGATTAAAAAGCGTTGATAGAGGATAGAGAAATAAATAAATAGACTAACGAGAAAATGCGAATCCAGATGGAAAACTCGGGCTCAGCTAACGAGTTTGGATTAGCAAATCAATAGCGGCCAAGTCCGAGTCGAACTCGACAAGGGTCACAAGGCAAAAAACACGTTTCTTGTCAGTAAAAATTAAAGAAGGTCTTTAATTTTAAAATTTAATTTATTTTTATTAATTGTTGTTATAGCGGCAATAGAAATACACACTGACGAGACAGTTGAAAGTATCAAATTTGACTCTCTATTATATTTGATCCAAATTTGACGTCTACCTATTTCGGTTTATGAGATACCGCCCGCTGACAGACGCATGGACGGACAGCGAAGGCAGGGCATTGGCAACCTTTGGGTGCGGAACCCTAAAAACTAAACACTGCTTTAAATACCGCAGCGATTTTTACGATGTTAGGTGATAATAAAAGCAAAGAGCCATTAACGTCAACAAAATTTTATGAGCGTAGTAAAATAATTTCCGTATTGTAGGTTTTCATGTAGATTGTAGATACAAGACGAGCGTCTAACTGCATGAATTTTCATTACATAACCGTGTAACGACCATTAATGACTCCTAATAAAAAGGTCGATGACATGCATAGCGCGACGAGTCGCAGAGTTATCGTGAATGCTAAGGATATTTTCTAAGGAGGATTTGCTAAGGAGGATTTTCAAGTCGACTAGGGATACCGCGTATCTGCCTATTAGTTTTAAACGTCAAATAGCAGGGCTATTAGCTTTTATTATTAACTCAGACATAAGTAGTATGTCGAAGTCTGATGTAGTTAGCACCATAAAAATTAGTAATAATACTAATATTAAGGTGGTTAGCAACAATAGTTTAAACTAGTCAGTAAGACAACAGAAGGTACCAATAACAATATTGTTAATCTCACCTCCAACAAGGTATCTTCTAGCACTCAATTAGTTAAGTGTAAAAAAGGGGCTAAGCAGAATTCCTTGAAATTGTTTCATCAAAATATTCAAGGTTTTTCTTCCAAATTATTAGAAATTCAATTATTTTTAGAAAAAACAATGTTTAATATTATTTGTATAACTGAACACTGGTTGAAAGATTATGAAATGCTAATTAATTATGAGAACTACAGCGTGGGCAGTTGTTTTTATTAAAAAATCTATAAAATTTAAGACACGTAAAGACATAGTGGAACTATCGGTGGAACATAGCATCGAACTGTCCTGTGTTGAGCTAGATAACCATTTTATAGTGTGCGTATACAGACCTCCAAACTATCAAAACTACTCTTTTTTTGAGTCAGTAATGGAAGATGTCTTTGCAAAACTTGCAACTGGTAATAAATCAGTAATTATTTGTGGTGACTTTAATATTAATATTTTGGAAATCAATTCAAATAGCAATATATTATTAAGCCTCTTTAAATCATTGAATCTGTCAAATGTGTTTTTGGAACCAACACGAATAACTACGGCTACTGCTACATGTATTGATAATGTTTTCTGTTGCTGCGAATATCTAGAGAAGGCCATTGAAAATTATCTCTCTTCTGATCACAGCGGTCAAACCGTTTATTTTAAGTCCAACACACTGATACAAAAAGTGTAGATTCAAACTAGACCAATAACATCGAGTAATTTGAATAAGTTTAATATAACTTTAAATAGCTAGTTAATTGCTCAGGGCCTAAGTATGACTAATGGTAATATTTTGTATGAAGAATTATTTTCATTAGTACAAACAGAGTTCAATCATTATTTTAAGAAGAACTCTAAAACTATTTGCCCTAAGTTTTTATTCAGTGACTGGGCAACTAAAGGAATCAGAAAAGGTAGGGAAAGATTATTGGCCTTAAGCCGTATATTAACACGGATACTTTTAATAAGTATGTTGCTACTTATTCTAAAACTTTTAAAAATATCTGCAAAGCAGCTAAAGCTTCATTCATTAGTAACAAGGTTAAATCAGCAGACAGTAAAATAAAGACAGTTTGGAAGATTATTAACAATGAAACGAACAGGAACAAAACACGTAATACTGATTTCACACTTAACACTTCCCGCGGTCTCATTAGCGATAACATCGATGTTGCTCAGGAATTTACAACTTTCTTTACAAATATCCCAATCAAAACTACAGAAACTTTAAATTCCTCGCCCGCACTAACTATAGAATTATTAAGAGCGAATGTCTCAGCCTGTACTGTGGAATTTAAATTTAAACATATTAACCCTATAGTCATTATAGAGGCATTTAAGCAACTTAAGATCAAAATTACTGAAGATCTGTGGGGCATGTCTGCTAAAGTTTGGCAATCAATTATTGAGACAATTGCACCCTACTTAGCTTTCATATTTAATTTGTGTGTAGATCAAGGGTTATTCCCGGATTTAATGAAGTTCAGTAAAGTTATTCCACTTTTCAAATCTGAGACACAAATAATTATAGACCCGTATCGGTTTTGCCGGTTTTCAGCAAGGTGTTTGAAAAAGTAATGTTAAATCAAATGCTCAATCATTCTAATCGTAACAACATCCTACACGATCAACAGTATGGTTTTACCAAAGGACGTTGTACAACTGAAGCCGGTGCCACCTTATTAAAACACATCTTTAACGCATGGAAAGAGGCACAAGATGCAATAGGCATCTTTTGCGACCTATCCAAGGCATTTGACTGTGTGAATTACGAAACACTGCTCTTGAAACTTGAGCATTACGGACTGGGTAAACTAGCTCTTAGCTTAATAAAATCATATTTAAATGATAGATTTCAGCAAGTTCAAATAAACGGTGTGAATTCATTGGGCTTAAAAGTCAAAATAGGTGTACCGCAGGGCTCAATATTGGGGCCGTTCCTATTTTTAGTATATTTAAATGATTTACCTCATTTACTAAAAACCCGACCACAAATGGTGTTATTTGCTGATGACACATCACTGATTTTTAAAGTAGGCAGACGTGCACAGGAGCTTGACGACGTAAATAATGCTATGCTTATGGTCCATAATTGGTTTACTGTAAATAATTTAGTATTAAATGAGAAAAAAACTAAATGCATTAGATTCGCTTTACCGAATGTTAGAAGTAGTGAATGTCACGTTGTATTGAAGAGGGAGACACTTGAATTCGTCGAAAATACGGTTTTCTTGGGGATCACGTTTGACTCAAAGCTGCAGTGGGGTCCTCACCTAACATCACTTGCAGGGCGGCTAAGTTCAACTGCTTACGCTGTTTGAAAAATCCGTCAATTAAGAGACGTGGATACCGCGAGACTGGTCTATTTTAGTTACTTCTATAGCATCAGGTCTTTTTTTTTTTTTTTTTTTTTCAGGTTGGGAAATCATCAAATGACCCCTCCCGCTCTGGGTGGAGCAGAAGGGAGTGTCAGACTCTTACTGACTAAAACCCACCCGTGTTCCTTCCTTAGCCCTTTATGTTCCAGGGCAGCGGTAACCCTTTCGGACGATCCCGCTACCCCGGCAGGCTTCGGCCCTCTCGGGCCCCGTCATCTACGCTGACATCTCTTTGAGGCGCACGTGGAACACATACGCGCCGTCCGGCACGGGCCTGGTCCTGATCGGACGGAGAGCTACCCATTGCTCTCCGCCCGCAGGCCCGCGCCTACGGTGGCCGGGAGTCGTCACGCGGCTCCCGACGCCCGAAGCGTCTCCCTCGGCGGCTGAGGCGTGAGGATCTCTCCCTCGCCCATCCCGCCACCTCCTTCGCTAGCATGACTGCTTCGCAGAAGGAGGTGACCGCCTCCCACTCCCTCTCGCCCCGGACCATGGCTTGCACCAGGGCCGGACGCGAGAGGTCGCCGCCGCTGCCGATCGCCTCTACGAGGACACGGCGGTGCTCTGCCCAAGCGAGGCAGACCTCCACCGTATGCTCCACCGTGTCCTCTGGGCGATCCTCGCAGTGGTGACACCCGGGCGTCTCCTCCCGCCTGATGATGTGCAGGAACCTCCCGAAACATCCGTGTCCGGAGAGGACCTGCGTCAGGCGGTAGGTGAGAGCGCCGTGACGCCTCTCTAGCCACTCCTCAAAGAGGGGTCTTACCGCCGCTATCGTGGCGTGCCCTATAGCATCAGGTCTTACGTTATTTTGCTGTGGGGACAGGCTGCAGATATTGATTCTATCTTCATTCTGCAAAAGAGGGCTGTCAGAGCCATCTACAATCTGAGCAGACGCGAATCTCTAAGTAAACTGTTTAAAAAAATTAACATCATGACGGTTCCTTGTCAATATAAATACATATATACGAAAACATTATGTACGTTCGAAAAAATCTACATCTTTTTAGTAAGATAAGTGACACGCATAATTTTAACACTAGGAATAGGAACAAACTAGATCAACCGCGCTTCAGATTGTTTAAAGCAAAAAGTTCTTTTATGGGGTACTGTGTAAAATGTTATAATAAAATACCACTCGATATTCTTCAACTAAACGAGATGAAACTTAAAACATGCATTAAGCGCACACTATGCAGACAAGCACATTATGGGTTGGACGAGTATATCGTAGATAAAAATGCTTGGCTTAATGCTGGTCCTCCTCCACAGGCACTTGGGCTCACTAGTTGATCACAATTTCAATATTTTGAAGAGATGCTTCCCCTTTTTGTTTTTTTTAGTGTTTCTGACATTAGGAACTTAATGTTTATTTTATTCAATCGAGATTTAATTCTTAATACTTCAATATTAAATACCTCTCCCTGATCGGTAGTAATTTTTTTTCTCATATCTTAAATAAATTGCAAACTATAGTTTTGTTTAATTTAGAAGCGTTTTTTAAATTTTGTAAATGTAAGAACCATGGATCCGTTTTTTATGATGTTGACTTGAAAGAGCATGGCCGTTGAGAATATGTCATGCTCACTTAAATGTATCACTGGTGGTGGCGCGTGTGTTGGATCATTCGGTTTCCTACGAAATGGTTGAGCTAGGTGGTGCTGATTCACGCGTCAGTTGAGACTGGTGGTGCTGATTCACGCGTCATCTCTTAACTGCCAGGGCTTAGGTATTATTTAATATTTTTAATTTTATTTTTTAAATTGTTTTGTTTTTTAAACTGTTCTCACACTATATGTGAGCAATAAGAATAATGTACCCAGGATTTTGTAATAATATCTTGATTTAAAAGAGTGTCCGTGGAGTTTCTTACCCGTTCGTCCATACAGATCTACGTTTTGGAATGGGCAACTAGCTTCAACTTTCTTACTAAGTGACCGACTATTTAATTTTGACAATTCAAAAGTGCCTGTAAATGGTTTAATTGAAATAAATGATTTAAGTTTGAGTTTAAGATAATCAAAATAAAAACGTTAACTTTATAGATATTTGTTCGTAGCATTTTTCAGGTGGGTAATGACACACCTTTTTGTGTATATTGATTGTATTACTTATGACAGAATAAGAAAAAGATGATGGATAAGTATTTTTTTGACTCAACCTTCTCTTAATATAATTCTTTCATAAAATATAATACTTGACCAATGTCAATAACAAATACGAACTTTTTAGCAAGTAGAACATTTTACCCTTACTGAAACGTCACTTTGTCAAGCACATTTTTTTCTTTTTGTTAAGAAAGCTATTGTAAACACTTTATTTAATTTACATATTAATTAATTTTTATCTTAACAAATAAAATACAATATACTATCTTCCTGTGAAAATATTATGAGTAAGAAAAAAAATGTGTTTTAAATGTGTGACTAAATAAACTAAAAACAAGGTAATTTAGTTTTTTTTTAAACTACCTACATACATACCTGTGTTTAGGTACACAGGCAATAACATGATTACCTTTAAAGGACACATTACAAAGCAAAAACAATTTACCTACTACACCACATTTTTTTGCAAAATAGATACACTAAGAATTGGGTAGATACAGCATTTTACATCATATTACTTGCAAACAAAAGACATCAGACATTAGGGATTCATAAGATCATTGGAATATTAATCATGAGAATTAAATACTGTTCACCAATTTTAAATTAATACTCGTGGGTAGCGTGTTAAATAATACAAAAGAGGTTTAATTTATCATGTACATAGGTACAGAAACTTTTTACTATTTTTAACTTTAGTACAGAAGAAGAAAACTTTTTTTAAATTAATGACTAACTGCCTTTTTGATGGTGTGTTAGACATTGGTATTTAAAAAAAAGAAAGAATGCCTGTTAATCTACAACTTATGGAAAGATTTTCAAAGTAAAATTAATTTCTAACCATTGCCCCGAAGTAGTGCTCCATAATTATCACTTTGCATTGTATGAACTAGTCAACAGTTTTAACACAACTGGAATTTAACGCGCGGGTATGAAACCGGTTTTAAACATACACCAGAAATCTAAATATTTATTCCAGTTGACAGAGCAAACAAACCTTGAAATCAATTTGAGAAATAAATGATATTATCAAATAAATGAATAATAGCGTGTAGCGATGCGAATTGATGCATTAAACTGTGAACGAATGCGTCGCATGGGTGTACCTCCGCACGGTAACGTAATACTTTTAGCCTAATAAATAAGTAGTCTCTCTTTTTATACTGATTACTATACCCAAGATAAATAAATTAAACAACGATTTCCAACATAAAATAGACGACTTCATTAATAGAAAGATGAATAAAATAATAACTTAGAACATACCTTTATAAATTATACGAAGCGAACTTTTCTACCGGAGTGTCGCTGTCATGTTGCAATTGTATTTGAAAAATAATTCATGCGCTGCATAAGAACTGCCAGATATTAGGTATCGTCTTTCTGAATTATTAAATTGGAGAATTAAATAACTTAAACAATCATCCACCACACCGCCAACTACTATTTGCTAACTATACCAGCGCTCTGTTCCACCATTGTTTACTAATCAGATAAATCGATGTCACAAATGACAGCAGGATAGAGAGTCGTCGCGATGTTAAGAGAGAAAGAGACCAATTTAGAAAATTTAATAAAATAAATCGTGTAACAGAGCACTCTGTTTTTTAGATTTTTTCATATAGTGATTTATTTTTATATTTATGTTATAGTACTACAACATAATAATATTAGTATAACATAGTAGGCGATGAATGAATTATGCCACCCCAATTTTTTTTTTCTATTTATCCTAGATCCTACTACTCCTCTGCAGAGTTTAGCGTATTTGTCTTGTCTTTACTATAAAAAGCTAGCAAATTGTGAAAGAATCGGGAAGTAAACTGGAAAACCCGGTAGATCTTGGGAAATCTTTAAAAAAAATACAGGATTTTTTAATTAGAAAACTAAAAGGACTCATTCTCACTCTTGGACATTCAACTTTTTCAAAAACTTTTGATATTTTTCGCGTTGCGTTCGGAAACGGTTTGGGACTTTGGGTAGGTAGATGAAGAGTTCAAGTTCCCGCCGACGCCGTGATATTTTTATTTTATTATGTATTTTTTTGCATTAGAAATTCATTTGTGGTACTTCACTTGAAATTTTGAAAACCATAACCTTTAATTTCTAGTACTTTCTACAATCGGATGGAATTATGACGTGACTGAAATGCGCGAAACGTTCCGATAAAATAACATGTTTAGCATTGCTTTTTACAAATCGCTTCCATCAGAACCAGTAGTTAGTAGTAGGACGAAAACAGAGATGACCGATATACTGCTATGCTACGCATATGCAACTAGCTCGGACTGGATTGATTTAAGAAAACTGCTGTCAGCTGTCGAATAATTTTTGTTTGTTGCGCAATAAAATAATCAACATTTACAAGCAAAAACAACCGGATTAGCAGTTAACATCACCGGAAAAATCATCAAGTTCAACTCATCATGGAAAAAAATTATTTCATGGATAAATTACGAATATTTTTTGGCTTAAGACAGAATCCGCCTCAAAATGATTTCAGAAATCCGATTTGGAGTTCCGACGATGAAGACGACGGTGATGAACTTTACACCAGACACGAAATGGAAGATTTTAATGAAGCCATTGACATGCATGAAGAATTCTCCAGACAGATGTTCGATATGCTCCGATCTTTCGGCTCTATGTTTGGAGACGTCAAATCATTCCTTAACGACAGCCCCTTCGATTCCCTCACGACCATCCATCCTCTGCCTCCGGAACACGGTGACCAGGAACAGTTCAAGGGAGACAATATAAGAAACTATTACTTGAAACCAGGTTACCAAAATCGCCCACAGGAATATTTAAAAGAAGACAAAGATTTGGATGGAAAAATAACATCTAATGATATATCGGGACTTTTTAAAAAGAAGAAAGACACTCCTCCTTTGACACCCTTTAACGGAGCACTGGTGCCAGGTCAATCATTCTGTCAAACCATTATCACAACCAGTGTAACAAAGCCAGATGGATCAGTGGAAACCAGGCGAATAGTGAAAAATGGCAACGAGGTGATTGAAGAGACCATCACGTCTACGTCCACGGGAACTGACACCCGGATGCCGCCAAATACACCAGGTTTGGATCAATTATCAAGTCCCGGTCATATTTACCATAATGTTCTGTCTGAACTTTCCTCTTTATTTAGACATTTTCACTTGACTCGTTAATATCGACTCCCATTTCTGTAGTTGTGTATGTTGTAGAACATTTTGTGAAAATATTAGTGTAAGACAACAATTATAGTAATATTTTCTCTTTCTTGCAGAGGAAGTAAATTGAAATCGATAGCTACAACTATTTATAGTATTTGCATATAATATTGCAGAAATATAGATGTTTAATTATAGCTAAAAGTTTATTCTAGATTCTCAATGTACAGTCAACTACAAGAGTTTTAATATAGTCCTTTACTTGTAGGCTTGATTACATTGGACCTAAATACTATTACAAATATTTCTTCCATAATCTATAGATTCTGAGTAGTATAGGATTCTCTTACCTTTACTGTTATTAATAATATGGATAAAATAAATGTCAACTTTCTTTTGAATTATAATATTCTACATAATAGAACCAGTGTTTCATTATATCCAAAATTAAAATAAATCAAATTTTCGAAATGTGTAGTTAGCTACCTCAAGCATGCTTAAGGTAGCTAACTACACATTTCCCCGGTTACCGGTTAAATGTAGTTTAACGGGTTGAATGCTGTAATTACAGACACAATTAAATTAAAAGCCATTATGTCTCATGTGGATTTATGTTCCCGGCATACGAAAGGCTAAAGGTATGGTAATTGCAGATCAAGATGAAATAAACCTTTGCAGGTATTAAAAGTATTATGTTGAGTACAAAAAATGTAAAACAATAAAAAACCAAAATCAATCCTACATAATTTATTAAATAAATACTATAGTTTTATTAACATAAACTTAATTACATTACAAAAGTCAAGTGACAAAGTTACAAAAATATTACAGATCACACCTGGTCTAAATTTAGTAAATCTTTTACATTGTAATCTCTCTATATTTCGTAAACATAATATAACAAATTGGCAATGATTAGTAATTTAAAATGTATTTAAAAAATAATATAATGTTTTTTCGAAACAATTTAGCTTGGATCATGTTTCCCGTGTTACATGAAACTTGTTAGCTCTGTTGTCTCATCTACCTAAGCAAACATTTAAAAATGAAAATAATTATAGCATCATCTATGCAAAATTACAACGCTAATCTGTTATTCTCTAATAACATAGCCCAACAATTTTTGACATAACTTTGTCGCATCACCTTTACATGTGATTGTACGTTCGCGTTCAGTCGCAGTAGCAAGCGTCGGCCGTGTTGCTCTTGATCCACGTCAGGTATCGGTTGACCCTCGAGTACACTCCGTACTTGTCAGGCCTAGCACAGCCCTCGCCCCAGGACACCACACCTGAAACACGTGATTTATAGCGTGACGTGGACGTGACGTCGATGCCAGCGAAGTGTGAACAATGTGAAAAGAACAAACTCTTATGTTAGAAATGAATAATTCAAACACTTGACAAAAGCTAGGACTCCAACTCGAACAGTCGAAAGTCAAGAATTAATTTATGGAAATGAACCAGGTTACCCTCCTACCTACTACTGATACTCGTAGGTACCTAATATTGTAAAGTGCAGTTTGATCGGGCTTAAGAAAGATGACACTAGAGATCTCTCCATCTCAGACTTGTGTAAGTCGCAGTAAGATGGCTGAATTTCACTAAATTAGTCTAGCAAGATGGTAATATTACTAGATCGTGCTTGTATCACAGTTATATTCCTAGTAAGACAGTTATGAACCCCTTTCGTATAACTATATTACGGTATATAGCTATATCCCTAGAGATATAACTATATCACGGCTTCAACCATCTTACTGCGTTTATTTACAAAGGGAATTACTGACTACAATCAATCTTGGGATATAAATACTTAGCGGTATTTAATATGCAATGATCGTGACATTCATTATCTTATTGACCTAGGTCAGCAAAAACGATGATGATCGAAGGGAATCACGTCTAAACTTAGCCAACTTACTACTACGTACCAAAGCAAACTTTACGTGATGGAAGATTGGCACTCTTGATCGAGAGTGTCTGACGGCCCTCCTGCGATCAGACAGAAACACCTATCACCATTACCATATGGTGATAGATGGTTATAGTACTTTCCCGGACAATCTCTGTCACCAGGAGTTCCATCAACATAGATAAAATAAGTACTTCTTCTTACCAACTTCCTGGTACTTCTCGGTGGTCTCATTGAACACATGCAGGGGTCCGCCGGAATCGCCCTGGCAGGCGTCCCGACCACCATCAGGCTCACCAGCGCACATCATGTTTTCTGTGATTCGTCTGCCGTACGACCGGTCCTTACATTCCGAGTTCGATACTATTGGCACTTTCACCTGGAAAAAAACAAATGGGGTTTCTTTTACAGAGCTCATGTAGCATTCTCTAATGAATGTAGGTAACGCCAGTAAATTACTGACGATGTATTTTATCTAAAAACTACTGCAACTGCCACTCAGTCGTTACCGTTAGCATCACAGACTTGGGGGCTTACCAATATTGGTTACGCCGACGGAGGTAGACTGCACCAAGTAGTCATATCCTACTAATATTATAAACGCGAAAGTTTGTGAGGAAGGATGGATGGTTTGTAACCCTTTCACGCAAAAACTACTGAACGGATTTTAATGAAATTTGGCACACAGATAGTTTATAACCAGCATTAACACGTAGTATACTTTTTATCCTGATATTCCCTTTTTATCGAAACTTATGCGGGTGAAACCGCGGGGCGCTGCTAGTCCTTCATAAAGAGATCCAAAGTTATGGATGGACACATTGAGAAGTAATTTCTTAATATATTTTGTTAAATCAACGCTTTTAATCGACTATGACGAGCTCATCTGACTGAGATCATAAATATGTTTACCTAGTCTACTTTTATCTCTCTAAATCTCTACGTGTAGTGTGTTATCAATTATAATTATGGTTATCTAGAAAAAAAACACTCGAACATTATATTTATTAAATCTCCAGTGCGATTTGATCAGCTTATACATATAAGTAAAGATTATGAACAATTTCATACCTCCTGCAACGTATTGGAGACGGATCCTCCTTCATCAGTAACACCCCAGCCAATCACAACGCCACACTGGCGGGTAAATGATAACCCAGCGGTAGGCAAGCAGACTGGTCGCACTCTATGATCATCATCAGCCGGCTCTATGGGCGTCGTGCCGATTGCTTCAGTAGTACTGTCACTGGGACTGCTCGTGGTACCCAGTTCTTCATCATCCCTGCGTATACGCTTTACTGCGCTGCTTAGGTCCAGCTAAAAAAAAAACATTGAATGTTGATGATAGGTACCTACTTACTGAAGGTCCCGTGAATCCACAACAGAGCTTTTGATCAACAAATACTTAATTGTTTAATTCAAAGTGGATGGTTCAAGGTAACCGAAAGAGTGTAAGTAAAAGAAATTCGTTAGCGATGAGGAATTTCAACGCTGCATAGACGAATCATATTTATCCAACGGTCCACGCTGGAAAGTGCGGATTTATCTTCATTGTCACGCAATTTGGCTACAAAACAAACAGTAGCTGTTGCCAATTATTTTGTTCAAAGATTTTAATGAGGGGGCGACTTGATAGGGACATAAACTTTGTCTTGACACGTCTTAATGTTTGGTGTTTTACTAAATCAATAAAATTCACATATTATACCTACCTAGGTACATGATTCTAACTTCTCTTTTTCAAGATAGTAATTTTGTTAATTATTCTACCTACAGTTAACGCTGGGGAGTCTTTTCACTTCTTCGTCACTTCTTCTTTCCAGATAAAACACTAGGAAGTGGTGAAGGGCGGGCGTTTTGGGAGACAGTCTTATGTAATTTTGACGTTCAAAAAGCCGCGCTTGAATAAAAGACTTCCTTCGTGGATAGTAGGTTACACCGACTAAAGCCACTGAAAGTCAGCGATCCCATCGCCTATTCTACAATTACCCCCTACATCTTCTCTTTCTAAAGCTATCACAGTTTCTATCACTTATAGTTTCTATTGCTATCATTTGTTTAATTTAAGACCGGAGTTCTATTTTAAAATTCAATACTGTGCCAGATTACCCTTTCATCGAGCTTCATCAACGCGATATCGTTGTCATAGGTGCCAGGGTTGTAGCGCTGATGACGTATGACTGCCGACACTTTCCTGTCAATGGTCTTCGTCTCATTGGGGTTTTTGGTGTCATGTTCCAGTAACCGAATTGTGATGCGCTCCTTGCGGTACCTGAAAAATGTCAATGATAGTTTAGTCAGATCGAAACAAGACTACAACTATTTTTTTTGATAAGCTTGTAGGTGATGAATTGATTAGTAAGTAGAAGATGAGCGGAGAGTACCTAATTAGCTATTTTTGCTGAAGTTCCGTCCCCAAAACCGCCATTTTCTACACCTTATTACATAGAGTAATTAATTCATCACCTAATCTAACATGGTAGCGTTGTTACTCAGTGCAAATTTTCCGAAATAAAAGCCAAATAGCACCACCATAAAATGTCCAAGTACACAACCTGGTGACAACGGCAGTAGTCAAATCGGATCACCGTGATAATATGCAACTGTTTTATATTAACAAAAGCATTTAGATGCGTGCGGCAGAACGCCAGTGGCATGGGGCCAACGGCGCAATCATCTCCATTTCACCTAGACTAAGGGTGCTTGCATAAAGCAGCAGGTTCCCGGTAAAGACAAGTCGGTACCGATCAGTGCGGGTGAAATGGTCCCACATTAACTTATGCGCTCACATATAATAAAGAAACGGGTAAAACATGCAACGGTTTCCTTCAAATCAAATCAAACGTTCATTTGTTTTTCCGAAGATCAACCTGCAGAGATCTGTACCGGGAGTCTGACACGAAAACCCGTTTCTTTATGCAGGCTGCATTATTATAGTAGGTAGGTAGGCAGGTACAAATTGGCAATAGTCACTCAATGGTGTTTTTGATCTCGATGTGGCGTTGAGTCGCTGGCAGCAGTTAGTAAACAAGATACTTTGTTGAGAGAGTTCTCAGAATTTAATGAATTTTTGCTTTTGAAGGTTAATAAACTACGAGTATACACATTTTTCAGCCAACTTATCATTTCAGATGCTGCTCAGATGGTCCTACTTTAAGGGTGTATCCCAAGCAGATGAAATTGAATTATGAGGTAGTTGATAGTGAGTGAGCATAAGCTCATTCTGCTGTAGGTGTAGTGGATGGGTGCCCAAGGAGCATACCACACAAAGACTGTTTTATCTTGCGTATTTAAGAGATTTCTAGATACATACCCAGTACAATGCGCAGCGGTAAGGACATACAGGTCATTGATGAGCGATCCTCCGCAAAAGAACCTTCCGTTGTACATTAGCATCGCCATCCAGGGGTACTCGCGCTCTTTGGTCTCGTACCCTCCCACTATGCGCCGCTTCGTCCGGGCCACTCCGCATTCTGGAAATTGACAGGTTTGTGACAGGAACCAAGGATTATTTCTATCGTAGTGTGATAAGAAAGACTAAATAGCTAATCGGTTTCATAAGTATATGGCGTAACATAATAGATAATACGGGCTGTGTCAGCAAGTCCACATCAACGCGCGTATTTACATACAAACAAACATGACTACTGGATCTTTTTAAGGATTTTTGGGCAAAGATCTCCACACAATGGGTGCCTGAAGAATGGACGGCGCCGCCGAGACCGGCCCAGAAAGAGATAGCGGGATGACATGGACGCGTACCGCGACGGCTAGTTTGAGGTGGCCTGGTGGCGTAAGAACAGAGTTTCTGGAAGGATTTGGGAGAGGCCTTTGCCCAGCAGTGGGACAGTATAGGGTAAAGGGGACATGGGATTTTTATTCCCATGTCTGAGTAGCTGACGATGTCAAGCTCAACCAAATTTGGTTCAAACAGTAATGAAGCAGCTCAATAGGTACTAATACTCCAACTCGAAACTAAATGTTGGCACCAATTTATTATCAGTTGTTACTTACGGCAAGCAGGGCAGCTGGGCGGAGGATCATGAGCTATGACGGGGCTGACTGTGGTACTGCTGCCGCCTAGCAGGTTATTGATCCAGTCGATGAAGCCCTTCTCTTTCTCTTGTGGCTCGAGGCTCGCAGCGCGACAGCTTGTCACGCCGACGAGGCATACCAGCAGGATCGCCCAATTCATCGTAGTAAATATCTAGAAGGACATAAAACAAGATATTAAAACCGGTAGAAGACGTCCACTGCTATGACACCTACAAGCGACACCCTAAATACAGATTCTGCGCATCCAGCAATCATACCTTAAAGTGTATATTTAATTGGATTGCTATAGCCATTTAAATATGTCTCTGAGTGCTGCGAGTGCTGTTACTTCTTAATCCAGGAAACCGTAACAATGCCATAATTCCAATTCGACAACTCACATTGTAATCACAATTAAGCAGGCGCCTTCTTTACAGTTCATTTCAACTTATTCGAGCATAATAATCAAGTTTCCAACGAGATTGCATTGCTGATAACGTTAACGAAGAATCAAGGACACGACGACGTGACCGGGTCAAAAAACCCGCTGCGGGTTGCCGATGTACCGCTAACTTAAGATCACTCATCAAAACAGCATCCATTAGCATTTTTTTTTTAAATTCGATCGAGGGCTCAAGTCGCGTCGTTGTGGGACCCCCAAGGGACTATATTGGGTCCTAATATAAATTACAATTAAGATCATCACACAAAAGATGTAGGTACCGTTTTCCGTGAATCTTCGTATCTCGGATGAGGTCATGAGATTTATTCTGGTGACATGAAAGTTTTCTCTTCCAATTTGAATATGTTTTTTTAAGTTTGAAATTTATGCGAGAGTTTTAGTTTCTACGAACAGCCGGAACAGCTTAGCATTGGCCCCGACCTTTGACCAAGATGATTTTTCACCGCACATTATAACAATAAGAACTACTTAAATCCTTAGTTGCTATGAATATCATATTGTTTTCATGGTGCCCCATGAAAATTAAAAAAATTGGTCGCACGTTACAACCGTTAAATTCAAATAAGGCAATCCTTATAAGGCGCAACTACTTGGTAATTCGCTAGAAATCGTCTTACAACATAATCGAAACAACTATAAATAATCTGTTGAATCGTAAGTGATAGAATAAAATTGTAATTTCCCGATTGGTATGCGCACAGCGTGCGACTCCGCGGTTCCCGGGCCTCTCTACTGAGTAGAGAGAGCCGTTGGTTTTCCTGCTCCCCAACTATTTCGCGGAAATGAAAGTGGTTCGTCATGCATTTATAGAAATGCCCTTTGTTGGTCCCAGATTTACTAGATATACAAGGGTTACAGTATTGTCAAGGGCTGTGCAACAGATGCAGATATTCGATGTTGCGCGTTATGGATGACGACGATGAGGTCTTGCCATGCTTTGCCGCAATAATATTCGAATAACAGTCATTCTGTATGTCTTCTATCCTTTGTTGACACGAAAACAAGCTAGGATTAATAACTAAAAGAAAGGCATGTAATTTGAAATAACTGTCTTTTCGTAGACGTTAATTTTAATGCATGTCATGCAGTTAGTCTGAGACGAAACAGCTGTAGGTACCTATGCAATTCGATGGAATAGGAATGTGTAAAATTGTAGATATCTATAGGAATTTAAAAATTAATCCTTTGAATGCTGACTGCTACTTACTTAATATGTATTAATTTATTAGCAGTTGACAGTTCAATTCTTTAAAAATGCATGCGCTTCTAATTATTCAAATGCGGGCCCATTCTAGATAACTAGTTAATTATTAGATTTTCCTGTTCTACAAAGATTTCGGGGAAATTTAATTACTAACCGTATTATTGTAAACACAACACTTCACAGCACGACCACGAATAAAAAATCAAGGTTAAAATCAAGGTGAAATCGGAACTCACGAGGAGGCAACAGTTAGCAGTGCGTAAGGAGGAGGACGAATGGCGGCTGACGTTGCGCCTGCGCCGGACACACTACAGATCGCAGAGAGCCAGAGCCCAGGTTGCCAACACTTTCTCCACTACGTTCTACTTAGTCCTGCCCACCGTGTGATGGTCCTACACCCGCACAACCACTTATAAACAACCCAGTAACGTTGTCACAAATTCCATAAGCAATTTTTATGGAATTATTATCTGTAATGGTGTAATTAGAAGCATTAGCGAATCATGAGGGATCCTAATAGATGCCTACATGCGATAGTAAGTGGTCTTCTTATTATGTTTGTTGTATAACTGTGTTTATATGCAGCGGTTATGTGCTGCTAATCGCACGGTTTAAATAGGACTTTTTAATCAGGGCATTACATAATGTTACATTTTAGAGTAACTACCTAATTAGCAAAATTATGATACGCCTTCAAGTTTTTGCCCTTGCAGAATCAGCAGATAAGAAGAGTTTGCTGTTGTTAAATCTGCAGGTTCGCTTGTTCATAATCATGATTTGCATGAAACAATAAGTTGAACTTCAAGATTTGGTTTTATGGTTACAAAATATTATTAGTAGGTATAACGTACAAAATATTTGATTAATTTATAGGCAAAGCAAGAACCTACAGAAGCTATGTTCGCGTTGTAAAAAAGACCCTATTGTTAAGTACCCAACTGTTCAAGCGTAAGTAAGACTGAAATGATTCATTGTGCAAAAAAACTCTGATAATAATTATCGATCCAAAATTGCTAATTGCATACGGGTTATCTATGAGAATGAGTTTTAAAAGAGCCTAACGAAGTTTTATTGTTAGATACTAGACAGTGCCGTCGAATTTTGTATCGCAATCAATCGTTGTGACTTCGTTTGCTTTGAAGAAAATGCCAGGCATTTCAACGATTCGACGAACAATACCAAAGAAAGGATACTTGGGTAACCACATAAATTAATCAAACTTCAGGCGCTACCGTCACTCAATATAGGCACTATGCTGGGTGACACCACATTCCGGCTCGCTACATGTTTGCGTCTAGGCGCTCCTTGCGGAGCTCCACATTGCTGTCAATGCGGTGAAGCTGTCGACTGCCTCGGACACCATGGCCTATCCTGCTGCAAGAGCGCAAAAAGCTCCCTTGTCACTACTTGTGTACCTAACTGAAAGTCTGACTCTATATTTGATATTGGTCATTTTGCATCATTAATATAGGTCAATATGCGTAATAAGAAGATTGGTCAATATAAGTAATTGAGATTGGTCATTTTGCGTATTGGTTATTTTGCGGGTTGGTTATTTCGCGTTTTGGTCCTTCTGCGTTATTTTTACCAATACATATTGGTCATTATGCGTCTAAACCAACAAAATGAGTACTTATATCAATTCTGAAAAGAAGAATAGTATTTTGCTACGCTAAACACAAAGCTAGGTAACCATTTATTAACACACAGTTTTTTAAATGAAAATCAATGTCAAGTGTGTGGTGGTTCATAGTTGAGTCAACCAATCACAACAGTTCACTTGTTTTTGACAATTTGTTAGTTAATTATTGTGTTGATTTTCGTTCCAGAAACTGGGTGTAGGTAAGCCTAGTTAATGCCAAACGTGAAATGTTTTTCATAAATTATGGTACTTTCTTCAGTTGAATATTTGGTATGAGTTCATACACAGCACGGCCATGTATCGGTCAACATAATATTATAGAGGTATGAGGAACAGGGTGTAAAGTTCACTCATACTCTATAGAAAAGGGAGGATCCTCCGACCAGATGGGTGTTGTGTCTGGCGGGCAACTGCCCAACGATTGATGTTAGGAAATTGTATCTATGCTAATTGCGCGGTAAACTCTGCTTGCGAGATGCAGGATTTGCGTGACGTCAGTATGACGCGTTGTTCGCATGTGGCGTTGTAGATACCGCTACATCACTCCCCTCCGGAGACCGGAGGTCGATAGTGGACTGAGTCTTGTATCTTGCGATGCTTGCCAGGCCAGCTGAGGTTCCAGTGAGTCGGAACCGGTTGCCGCATAGTTCACGGTGAGTGGGAACTGTCTGCGGAGTTGTCCCCAGTGAGTCGGGGTGGCGCTGCGTTATATTCCAGTGCGTCGGATGTACAGCGCCGGGTTGAGGCTGGCTGCTGCGTCGACCAGGAGAGGGTGCTCTGCTTGTTGACCGGCCGAAAGTGCAGTGTGCTGTGCTGAGGTTGCTGATGAGGCTGAGGGTGATGACCAGGTATGCGCGGACGCTGCATGCTGATGGTCAGGATACCCGTTGAGGCCGTGGGTGCTGGCTGGCTGGGTGACTCGCCGCTAAAGCTTGCGGGAGTGGTGATGATGACGTCACGCTGAAGTGTTTGCACGAAGGCTGCGCTGACGTTCATGTTCGGGGTCACCAGTATAGAGGTATGAGGAACAGGGTGTAAAGTTCACTCATCCTCCATAGAAAAGGGAGGGTCCTCCGACCAGACGGGTGTTTTGTCTGGCGGGCAATTGCCCGGTGTTTTGTGTCTGGCGGGCAATTGCCCAACGATTGATGTTGGGAAATTGTATCTATGCTAATTGCGCGGTAAACTCTGCTTGCGAGATGCAGGATTTGCGTGACGTCAGTATGACGCGTTGTTCGCATGTGGCGTTGTAGATACCGCTACAATATTATGAAGCTTGTGACAAAACTCAACCTTGGACCAAGTTCAACAAGCACGATCAGTTTCTTCTTCTTCTTCGTAGCACTCTTGTCAGAGCAGTCGTGGTCCTCATGTAGTTTCTTGTCTAGGAGCTGATGTGATTCGCCTCACGATTTCTCGCCACCTACTCCAATTTTTTGTATTTTTGGTGTACTCTTACAGGGGTTTTCAGTTTTAGATTTTTGTTAAAGATCTATATTTTGTGGTTCTTCAGGAGGCACAGAGGGTCCTGGATAAATGACGAATTTATGATCATCCGTCTATAGCCTGATGAAACGCAATTAAACGCCCCTAAGCCCACGGTTCTCATTTATAACAATTAACCTATCCTTTAGTAGCTGAAGTCTACGCAAAGTCGATGCATTGGCCTATTGGCAACCATAATATTAAGCTCAGTTACCAAAGTCAGTTCTTAAAACATCACAATTTTATGCAGCCTTATTTAGAAATTAAGATTTTTGAGTGCAATAAAAAGAGAACTAATTTGCACTTGCAACAGTTGCAACGACAACGGCACAAAAAATAAAGATTGCTCCAAAATATAACATTAATTTATCTGTCACTTGTTTCTACTTATCTTTTCCAACTACCAGTCTTACCGTAAACCATTGTGTGTCATGCTTTAAGATTTTATCAAAGAAATATTTAATGGCTGACCACTTTGCTTACAGGAGAACAAGCTTAGTTACTCATGTTTTTTACTGAAATGAATCGTTATCTCCATATTTTGGGTAAAGTTTAAGAGGCTTTTACCTTTCTACCCGGAGCAGGCGCCATTCCGCACATTGTAACTAGGCCAAACAGGCAGTATCGAGCCGAGAAAACAATAAATTCAATACTTGCTCCAACAAGATTCCGTTCTTTTATAAAGTTAACTTTTCCTGTGGAATATACTTTGCAACGGGAATCATATTCGCTAATGCAATATATCGCTATACAAAACGCGTGACGCTATAGCAAAATTCCGTCAAGTATAAATCTTCTCGTCGTTCAAATTGATCCATTATAGAACTCAACTTAGGTATGTCATGATATTATGAAACAAAATATCTAGGTTTATTACGGGTGGTTGGCACTTACAGGTACTTTTATAAAAAGTTTAAAAAAATTATCGGTTTTTCTTTATTATCATACAAAAGTGGCATACAGCCCGGGAAAACATAGCTTTAAGTATTGCGAAATCAATTCAGTGCACAGTTAATTTCGTAGCAAAATTCCATCAAGTATAAATCTTCTCGTCGTTCAAATTGATCCATTATAGAACTCAACTTAGGTATGTCATGATATTATGTAACAAAATATCTAGGTTTATTACGGGTGGTTGGCACTTACAGGTACTTTTATAAAAAGTTAAAAAAAAATATCGGTTTTTCTTTATTATCATACAAAAGTGGCATACAGCCCGGGAAAACATAGCTTTACTGCGAAATCAATTCGGTGCACAGTTAATTTCTCGCTTCGGACCGGTAAATTGGTCGCCTAGCTCGTGTGATATCTCACTTCTAGGCTTTTTCCTTTGGGGCTATGTAAAGTCCGAAGTCTACATGGATAAGCCAGGTACGATTGAGGAATTGGAAGCCAATATTACCTACTCGCGATATTCACCAATACCACTCGAAATGCTCGGACTCGTCATAGAAAATTGGAACTACAGAATTAGCCATGTTAACCGCAGTTGCGGCCAACATTGAAAGAAATAATCTTAAAAAAATAAATATAATGATGGTTCTTGTTTTAATAAAGGTAACCCGATAAAATAAATATTTTCTTTTTTTAAAGTGCCTCTAAATGAATCACCCGTTAGTAATGGTCCCAAAATAGATTCCTGAAGGACACCCCATTGAATCTGTGAAAACCTTAGTCCCTTCTAGTCGTTTATCTTGCAAATGCAATAATCGAATTTCTTAGTATTTTACTCATTAGCGAATGGAAAAAATATATTAGATGTGTTCCATACATCGTGTTGGTATCTACACAGAGGTGAACTTTATGTCCCATGTCGAATCCCTGTTAAAATTCAACTAAACCTGTACATATTCTTTTAATGAATAAAATCTAGGATTAGCGACTATACGATTTCATCAGAGGGAGAATCGATAACAAATGAGGTATGTACCTACTTCAATTTTACTACTAGCTTTATTCTTTCCGAAGGATTTATATAACATATTCTCCAAAGAGTTAAGTGTGTGAAGTGAAAGTAGGTATCTACTTACACCCACCTTTTTATATGTGTTCCTTCCGAAGGTACCTATTAGTAAATCATGCTGTTTGTATCCTTGTTATCCAGGTATTTTATATCTAGTATAAAACTCGTTAGCACGTCGATAAAAAAATCTGAAATATCGACATCATTTAGGAAAACAGAGCAAACAGCCCTATACGTAGAGGTATTTCTCCATACCCTAAGCGATAAATTCCGTGATCGCTCTTAATTATAGATTCCTGTTGCAATTCAGAGATGTTACAATGAAATCAAAAAGTGGAACATTACATGGTCAAACAGTATGCAGGCCGATACCGGGCCTTAGCGGGCCAATGCTGAGCCAAGTGTGTCAGTGCATAGGGTTTATTTTATTTCACAGATTATGGAGGCATCAATAAATATGATAAAGTTATATTACCAATGGTTTTGATCAAACTGTAAAAAGAATATTCATTCGAGTTTTTTTCTTGTGCGTCGTGTCAATGTGCTTAATGTTTTAATAAATCATTATTGGCTGTTTTTGCTGAATGTCTTCTTCTGTAGATAAACTTATGATTATGATGATCTTTGTAACTTACACTTACAAAATGGAACTAGACAAAGTATTGTCATGCATGATCAATGATCATGCATGACCAACATTCATTGATGATCATTGATCATCAATGAATGTTGGCGGACGGGATAAGGGAACGCTACCGGACCGTGCAACGTGTCTTGCCATCGTGTGTCGTCTGCCGTAAGGCATTGCCGCACTGGCCTATCTATACAGCCAGTCCTTTTGTAACGGGTGTAAAAAGACACATCATCAAGCCGAGGGAATTACAGCGTGCGGCAGGAGATGGACTTTTTATACTCTCTAAAAAAAAGTTCTTAAACCAGCGGGGTAACTGCGTAACACACTAAACAATAGCAATGACTTTAATTTTTTTTTTATTTTAGCTGACAAATTTTTCAGACATGTTAAGCAATGAATTAGTAATATCCTTCAAAAGAACTCAGATTGTGATTAATAGTGTGTTACGCAATTAGGGTGCCATTAGGTGCATACTTTGGTAATCTTGCTCATCTCGATTGGCGAAAAAAGTAAATAAAATAAAAATTGATTTCTCGGATGGATAAATAAAATATAATGGAAATTTCACATAAAAAGCTATGTAAGAGAAAGTGAATAGGGAAACTAATACGAAAAAAAGATAAACATAACTGCATGACGGCATTGATTACAACGAAAATAGACAAGAAAGTGATTGAAACTTTCTTTAGGCTAAAAAAAAAACAAGAAATGCATCACGTAATTCTTTTATGGCTTATAATTTAATATTCAAATGAATAAAAACCAATAATTTTTTCCATACAAAAGCAGAAGAAGACATTTGATATATCTTTAATGGACTTCTGAAACAGCGCATTTGACTTAGGACTTGAATTTATTGATAAAATTATGCAATCGTTGAACCGCAGCTGAGAGAACTTCACAATAATTTGCATTTGATTTTAGGAACAATATGAAAGTGAACTTTTACCGTTCTAAACAGGAAACACAACATTTAAAAAAACTACTTAAATAATATTATTATTATTATACCTACCATTAAGTACAAAAAAGTCTTATCTAAAGTATAGAAGCTCTCGCTTTCATTAAAATTCTACAGCTCATTAGCACTAACGGAAATATCAAAAATATATATTCCCTGTTATACAAATCGAAATGAAAATGAATTGTACAACAATAGTAACTCGATTGAATCATTGAAT
This sequence comes from Apamea epomidion, assembly GCA_947507525.1. Taxonomy (NCBI): domain Eukaryota; kingdom Metazoa; phylum Arthropoda; class Insecta; order Lepidoptera; family Noctuidae; genus Apamea; species Apamea epomidion. Next base: position 4,134,716 of record OX382238.1, on the reverse strand, counting down.
ACAGTGAGTAGGCGTTCATCGTTATCTGCGACATACGGGTGGCCCGTCGCCTTGGCACCGTTGCACATATCTTCAGCTCCACGCGGCTCTTTCCATGAAATTAACCTTCAAAAACAGTCACAAGGTCACCCAATGTTTGTCTAGACTAGCGGTGGTGGGTAACCCTTTGATAAACATTTCGTAAAACAGGGAAATAACCCAGATAGCGCCGAGATTTGAGGTTCGTTCAAGTATCAATGTTAAGTCAATTTTGTTTTTTTTTAGAAGGTAACACATCTTCCATTGTTTATTGATTGGGTAGTTTTGTTTATCTTTTGCAATCAACATTTAGGTTAAATATTGTATATCTTTTTAGCGCGACCGCTACACTCAGTGTTACCACGACGATAAATTACTTCACGGTATTTACACATGCTGGCATTACCTACGCACAGGATAAATCATAATATCAATTACAGTATTATTCCATGGTACTCGATGTAAACAAGAAAGTAGAATGGCATGGCACCGCGATGTTATTCTGACGACCGCTGCGAAGCCACCGCATTGTCCCCTGCATTAATGTTTGTTCCGAAATATCAAAAATTGCAAAACGTTCAAAATATACCGCTTTAATCCTGCCATTACGTAAAAAGTTAAGTAAGATTGTCCAAATACATATAAAAGAATTAAATTGAACCACTCGAGCCATCCGGCACTGGGTGAAATTAAATGCATGTTGCGTAACATTCAAGCTCGACTTTCAATGCAAGGATAAATGCGCACTACACGCGACCCACTCACGGACGACATCGCGACATCCTTTCTATACACACAATACTCAAATACCAGGTTATTTTAAGACGCACTAAAATATGCTAAACTAGCCACGCAAGCGTAACAAAGTTCACACGCATACATATTTATGATGATTAATCCAAAGTTACAACTTGAAAAGAAAACACAAAGTAACACTCCATGGTTTCTTTTTCGGTGAACAAAAGAATCAACAAACTGCAAAAGAAATGTGTAGTCAAGCGCTACTATCTCAATTTCACCAAAAAGTGTCGCTGCATCGTGGTAACCCAGACATTAAAGAATTCGAAGCGATCAATTAACTAATTGTGAAAGCGATCCCATCCATATTATATCTGAACTCTTATAAGGAATGCAACGGGACCCGTGTTCGGTTAAGGGTACCCCTATTCATTAGTGACAAAATACTGCTTTACCGAGTAATAATGTGACATAACTAATTACAGAACTTGATTTTCCGCTACCGGTCGCACGTCAATGGCAAGCCTTGTGTTGTATTTATGCATCTTTAAGAAGGGGGCTTGCCTCTCTTGGCCGCGCATGTGAGAGGCGATCGGATGATGAATACCAAGTCGCGCCACCACATTCATTTGCAGTAAATATTCGTTAATTTAACAGATCGATTGAACCAGATATATCCTACACGTGAAACTGTTATATTTACATAGTGATTAAATCTGACTAAGTTGTTGAAATATTAGCAATCTACCATAATAATTCGAACTTTTTTCTAGATCTACAAATTACACATTTCCATTCATAGAGAGCAGATCATGTTTAAAACGCATTGCATCATTTAGAGCTTGACGTAGAAACCGCAACCTATGCAAGTATGCATATCTTTAAAAGTAGAACGGATTAGAAGAATCAATGATAACCACTGCGATGGGTTTCTCAATCAGCTCCATCGCTTCAAGGTCATTATCTAAGCCGCTGGTCCTACACGCTCCCCGAGCGGGCTCGGCGCGAGTGGGGTGACGCGGCCGCCGTCATTCGCTCAGTCGTCGCGTTGCCGTGAACTTGGCCTGATCTGGTCTGTCACACTGGCCCCGAGGCCTTATCTGAGGCGCCGCCCACGGCCTATAATAGCTGGGCCGGCGTCTCCCCCTGACTATAGAGTGGGCTGTGACTCCGACAGACATGTTTCGCGTCCTCTGCTTCCTCGCTGCCGTTGCCGCAGCCACCGCCTGCAGGCCCTGCAGTGAGTGACCCAACTATTATTTTCAACTGCGGGATTTGTCAGCTTTCATAATTTTTGTGCTTTAGTGGAGTGCTTTTCAGTTAAAAAAATGTGGAGATTGATAATTTTTTCCTGAAAAACAATAATTTCCGCTTTACGTATGAGGATTACGATAATTAGTGTTCTTTTTCTAATTAATATTAATTAAAATTGAATAGTTTCGGTAAGTATAATTAATTATATTCCCAGTCTGACCCTAAAGTCAATGAAGTGGTTTCATAACCAGCGTTTTTGCGTATTTGTTGTGACAAGGGGATATTCTTACACAAATTTTAATTTCTAATGTCTTATTCAATAGGCATTACTTCAGTTTTGGTTATGTCACAAAATAAGTGCTAATAGTTTGAAGTGCTTTTAGAGAGTGGTCACTTACTGGCGATGCTTATTGGCATAAACGTCTGTTGAGATAAAACCGCTGAGATATTTCCACAAGTATGTTAAGTGCCCCGGATGTGTGTGTAAAGAACGTCTTCGAAATGTTGAATTTATTGTCTGTTACCGATTAACAATTACTTAAGTACATCCGCGACTTTAATGTTAAAAGCCTTTGTATACTCGAGCATACCGTTGAAATTGGTGCGAAGAAAAAAGGCTTATCTTTATCGTATTTTTGATCGCAATTCGCGACCCCGTTTGTGATACTAAATTATGTTTGTAGTTAAGAAAAATGCATAATGTACGTGGTAAAATGCAACATGCATGTTAATGAATTCTAGTGCAACTATAAAACGAAATCATTTTGGCGCGAATGTTTGTTTACTAACACTGCGTTCTCTAATATGCAAATGGACTTCGTTTGTACGTCGTCTTCTAATGGATTAAATGACGTTTAATATTAATATTCAAAGTGAAATTTATTTTATGTTGGATTCCTGAGATGTTGCATCAGCTTTCGATGGTTCAAGAAATACCAAACTTATAAATATATGTAAAACCTAAAATTAGGAAAACAAAATGGAAAGAAAACCTCTGCCTCGCCTTTCGGGAAAACTAGAGTGGCGTTATATGTTATGGAAAAGAAAACGCGATTGGAAAACTGGTAAAAAGTGAAAAGATAAACATCAACAACAGACTTGATAAACAAAACACAATAAAAAAAAGTGAGACGCAAAACCAAAAGTGTCACTTTCGAAAACAAAATGCAGATAATGTCATGAGGTCAATATCAGTTGATATTGAACGCCTACGGTGATAGTGACACTTGTGGTCTGTGTGGTCTTGTGTTCATAACAATTGCTTAATTATTCAATCATCGCTTGACATGTCCTCAAATAAACAGGACTTGGCCTGCTTCTTTGTCAAAGGAAAAATACTAGACAGGAAAATATTTAGAGCTAACTCTATCTTTTTTAGTTGACTTCTGTAATGTGTCAAAAAGCCTTGTTAAATATTTTCGGTTAAATAATTTCTTCTCCGTAACGAGCGTCTGTATATTCCAAAAAGCTACTGATGAGAAAATAAATTAGAGCATAACTAAAGATTCATGAAACAACTTTTGAAATGCATCTTCTGCAAAGTTCAGAATGAAACGAGGTCATAAATTAGCAATACTTCAATGTTAGCCCCAAAAACTACCTAGGAAATAAGTGGACATCAATAATTTCAGCAATGTTCACTACCAAAACACACTGCATTACATTATAGTTACTCTCGCTCTTCTATGAAGAGACTATGTTCCATCATAGACTTCATCCATCGCTTTCCATCGTCGTGATCGAGGCCAAGAGCAGGCCCAAACAGTAATTTAAAAAAAAATACAATGTAGAAATTCAGGCTCGATAGAGTGTCATCATCATCATCATCACCCTGCTACTCCACTCTCATCCACATAGAATCTGCTAAGCTTTTTCAACCATCCATATTATATTTAATTAAACCAATCCATATTATTCCAAATCTCTCATTTCAATTCGTTCTCTTTATTAATATATTATATTCACCTCTTCCAGCTTGTGGGGTGGCTCGGGGTGCCCGAGTTGTTGGGGGAGAAGCTGTGACTCCTGGAGAGTTCCCATGGCTAGCAGCTCTGAAGAGAGATGGCAAGGTCATCTGCGGAGCCACCGTGGTTGCCAGAGACCATCTCATCACCGCCACACATTGTGTACATGGGTAAGTTACTTGAGCTCAGAAAGATCGTCCTAAAGCTGCTGCTGAAGTTTTAGAAATTGGTTTCGTTCTTTTCCCTCTCTCTTCTTAAAAGATAGAGTACCCATATAGAGATTTTTCTGAACCTAAAAACCAAAGTCCCACCCAAATGAACTATTTGAAAATAATTGTCGGCGTCACAGTTACTAACGAAGACGAAACCGTCAATATAAATCCCGAGCCATTTTAAGTGCGTTCGAACCAAACTCTACTATAAAAACGGTATGGTATCATTGAAAATTATTTCGGGTGAAATATTTGTTTATTTACGAAACAACTTTGTCACAAAAATAACAAACTCTCAATTTCGTTGATCAATAATGATTTCCTTTTTAGAGATAAATACTTATAAACACTTAGGTTAGGTGGCACTTAAATAAATCCGATACTTCACCATCCTAATGTTTTCGCAAATCATACTCCTATCACGTAAAGGTCCCATAACCTTGATCGATAACTGTGACTTTGACCTCGTAACAAAATGTGCGTAACACCTAGCTTATCATTCAAAACAAAGCTAGTTCGAGGTCAACCTTTAAACTCAACTAAACTATTAAATGGTGAATTATTTTAATTAAGGAGGAAAAACGGGGAAGGGTTGTCATGATCCTGCTAAAGTCGAAATAAAATAAATGGATCATAGTTACTTATTAGATAGTTGATATACAGTGTAGGTATGATAAGGCTTTTGAAATATTCATAAAATACAATCAAAATTCACAACAGTAAAAGTTTCAACAATGACAGTATTGACCTTATCCAACTCTAGGTACACACCCTAAAGCTGCAGCTTTATGTTATTAACATCTCAATTGCGACAGAAACGATGAAATTTCTCAACACCTTTTAAAGATCAATATGAAGATATTAAATATCATATTACTAAAACCAGAAGCTTAATCTGAAATCAATCTCGACCTCTCGCAACGCCAAATCCTTACAAGGTGTTACAATAACACTATATTTGTGAATTTTACACTCTCTAAATTTTTATTTAAAGATTTGATGTGATACCGTTGTGTTCACACCATGTTTGGTGAGAAAGCAATCGAAAAGTGGAAATCGAAAGTAGAAAACATTACAGAAAAGAACATTGGAGTCATCTGTATGTGTGACTTTTTAAAACAATTCTTCGTTGTTCGTTCGTTACCTGTTGTGATTCTCTTCGCTCTGAATTGAGTTCATCTCAGAGTTTATAAAAATACTTTTCCTTTTTAATATTTCTAATTAGGATACCTCGTTTGACTTCCTCTAATGAGTACGCTCATCTAATGAAGTAGTTTTTTGTGCTATTTCTCTGACACCAAAAAGGAGGTCAAATGTCATATTCACTCGGTAGGTAACCCATTCAACGATCTAAGATTCTAACCTACACCAATCATTACTGCCGCCGGAGAGGCGATGATGGCCCACTAAATGATTTATTGACATGCCTTTCTATAATATCAATTTACATGTGCAAATCAAACTATTAGTCATACAATTGACATGGATATCTCATCATAAGATAATAATGGTTTTATGGTTCCGTTGCTTTGGACAATCTGCAAACAATAGTCTATGTAGGTGAGTTCTAATTGGTGAAAGTGGATTATTGACTTTAATAGAGGCTTCAGCAAGTCATGTCATCAGAGAATTTGTGGTCAAAGACGTGCGAGCACCTGTCGGTTGTCGGAAGTCATTGTGGGTGCTTAACCGCTCCATTCAATTCTTAATGAGGTCAAGCTTAAATTATTGTATGCTAGAATTTGATGTGTCCTGTCATCGTACGCACAATATATGATTTTCGTCTAATGTTGTATTGTACAGCCGTCGGCACCTCAAAAGCTTTTGTCTAATCTAACTGTTAACGTGACTAATCCGAAAGAACACACACTTTCATTGACCGTAAAAAGTAATTTCATTGGTGCCATGTTGATATGAATCATGAATGAAAGTACTATAATTTTTAATTTTGAACTCTCACCTCGCCTAATTCCCAGTGATAGATACCAAGAGCGTAATGTTAACGCAGAAAAAAGGCTTGAAAGATGTTGTTGAGTGACGAGTCTCAATCCTTTTTAAGTTTACCGATATTTTTAACAGGAGTCAGTGATTACATATTATATTGACTGTATTGCAGCTACTAATAAGCAAGGGGTAAAGCAAGTTCTACTGTTTTAACCACGAATGATTTTGTTGGAAACCGGTACATGGGCGACGGAAAGTCCCGTAAGGGTTTCGCAAGGAACATAATTAGGACCAAACTTGTTTCCTTCTGGATGTACAAAATTATGTAAAGTACCGTTGGCATATGGCGTAATTTAGGCTTATTAAACGTTATTGCAAATAAAAACTAATTGCTTGTGCAAGCATGAACCATAAGGAAGATGTTTCCGTTACTCAAATAAATAAGTGGTTATTTATAAATTCGTTTCAGGCCCGTTCGTTATGTTTTATGACGAGCTCTGAGTAAGGATTAGAATTCCTGGAAGGCCTCTGTATATTATGGTTATTATTGATCACAGTTTGCAGGTGATTTTCAACACTATTGTGGGCTTAATACCTTACCCCTTTCTTTTTAATATGTTGTCAACAGATTAACATTAATTTAGCCAAGGATCCACCATTTGGCTCAATGAATACTTAGCTGTTTATTTAGCCGTCGTAGCTTCGGTGAGATGACCTAATACGAGAAAAGCACTTCACAAAAGCATGCGGATCTGGAAAATATATCAACAACGCGGAGCGCCATGAATTATACCTACCTTAGCTTACATCACCAAAAATGATGACAAGACCAAGACCATACGGAACCCTGACCCTTTTTTTAAATTGAAGAAACAGTTACGTACTTACAGAATGCATTGCATTTAGTTAAAACTTTTCACGGACTTTGGTTTAGGTGATGTTTTAATTAATTCCATGCAATTCGGATAACTGTTAAAATCTGATAACAGGATGCCTGTGGATGTTCGTGTATGTTCCTTCCATGTGTGTATGGAACTGAGCATTGCCTCCTTGTGGGATATGTTTTATGGCTTCGCATTTGACCCTCAATCCGTTCCTGCTTTCCTTACATTAAGAGGGGGCAATAAAATACTGTTGCAACCGCTCAAACATTTTTATTTGTGTCAATTTGTTACTCACGCATTTTATTGCGAATGCCACTTCTTACTTTCTTATGATTTTCGACAATCGTAAAATTACTGAAATCACAATACTGTCTGGTGTTAACTGTAAACATTCTTAACAAAAGAACAATAAACATTCTTTGTTCAATGTGCAGCTGAAATAAATTGCTTTATTTAAGTCCATTAAAACACCGACCGAGGTCGCCACTTTTCATTCCCTATATCTACTCCAATTTAAAACCCATCAATATCAGATTTTAGAAACCTGAAATTTGGCCTAGAATACTACCTTCTTACGTCATAAAGGATTGTTTATACTTTGCCGAAACCGCAATATTCAATATTAATTTACATAACAAGTACACACATTGCCCTTAAGGTCTCAGAACAATACATGCGACCTTTAATGTTACCGACACACTTTCCTTGTAGTTACGTAAAGATCTTTTATTAGTAAACGTACAAAATGTTTGCGTTGTAAACACATCCTGAGTTGACCCTGATTGGTTCTTTAAAAGAAAAAACATGCTAATTGTTTGAAAGGCGGTTTTCATTACAGACATTTTTGAAATTGCAATTTGTTATAAGTACCAATTACAAAACTGCAGCTTTTTTTCTTCATGTCGCGAAGAAGTCCTGGATATTGCAATGAAGGCTGCTATATAGGGGAATGATGGAAATGGGTTTCAAGACGCTTGATAGAATCATAAAACTATCACTGTTCTAGTGTAGGTCAAATTGCCCGCAAAAATGAACTAATATTGAGTAAATTTACTTTAGCTAGGAAAGGTTTTAGGTGTGTTTAACATTCACACAATGATACATACAATGATGTTTATTATAAACAATAAGGTTTTGGGGTGAAGATAAAGATTAGGAAATATAATACACTTTCGGTGCGCAGCTCTCAGTTGACGGACGTCACACGCGTATTATAAAGTGTTCTGTGGTCACACGTCTCCTGTCAAAAAGGGCCACACGTCTTATGTTTTATAGGAAGCTTCTAGAATGTTCTAGAAGCTTCGACTCGCTCTCATTGGCGGGCGGGAACGAGAAACGTTTCCGCCAGAAGCGCGTGGATTGTGGCGGGAGCGGTTAGAAAGAGGTTCGCGTTATAGTAGTTAAAATAATAATAATAATAGCCGACCCCAACATACAGTTGGTATAGGTAGTTAAAATACAGTTTATAAAATTCATATCATCGAAATCTTGATAAATCTAGATACTTGCTGTGGAAGTTCCGTCTACAAATCAAAAGTGGATAACGTTATAATAAAATAAATGACAATCACTAATCATCTGCAAGGCCTTGACTTTTGGTGCTACGAGTACATTGACTCATTATAAATTAAGTAGAAACTTTCCATCATAACAAATTAAAAGCTACGCTTTAAGCTGAATAGCTAATGAAAAACACTATTATACTATTCCTCCGTGGGTAAGGGACGATCTCAAAAGCAGTTGAGGTGGTTTTGTCACATGATCGTTTTAAACGCATATATTATGACTTTAATAAGCGTGCTTGTCTTCCCGTGGGAGAGAGAAAAGGTGAAAAATCGAGAGGGACCAGCATCCCTCAAACGGTCATCACAGCCGTTTGCAGCCTGTTTGGCAGAAGTGGTAGTAGTACAGAGGCCAGCAGGTCAAGCTACCCAAAACTGTCAGATTTTCCCAATCAACCTTGAACCTTAATACTTTAGGGATAAAGTTGAAAATCTATTAAAGAAATTTGACAGATTGTAGTAGCTTGATGTGTTGGCGTCGTACCTAAGTAGTTTTACGGTCTATGTCATCATCATCATCTGCCCAGCCTTTCCCCAACTATTTTGGGGTCAGCTTCCAATCCTACCTACCTACTACTTATTAGGACGGTATTGAGGGATATCCCACATCATGAGACATCGCATAGACACAAACATACGACCAAAAATCTATTGTGTGACCGTTCGTATACAAATCAAAGTAAATATACATACATAGGTAGGTATGTACATGTACCTACCTATATGATGTACAAGTAATTTATTACCGACCACGACCTGAAATATTTGTTTGAGAATATAGAGGCCAATGTTAGATGATGCCGCAGTTACCTTGACGTTGCATGGCCTACAGTTATAGGCCTGTAGAATTATTTATTTATGACTAACACTTTGCTCGCGACTTCTTCCGCTCAGATTACGGATTTTCTCATACAAACTTCAACACCCCGTTCAACGTTTATTAAACGGAGTTTAGACTCTTTAGGAGATGTTTCTTTAGAGTAGATCAACCTTTTTTCAAAATTGATTCAGCGGTTAAGCCGTGAAAACAAAATAGCCAGACCTTCGCACAAACTGTTAAGGATTCAAACATAATTTTATAAGTATTAAGAGCTTGCCAGGTTTTTACCCGGAGAAATGATTGAGTAGGTAAAGGAAGTCGAAAGCTGCTCCTTATTCCAATCTTTACCGGGCAACGGTAAATTTGAATTAGGTATTTTTTTAAATTAGTTTAGTGTCCTGCTTAGCAACTAATTCGCTTCATTTTGTTTCCTCATTTCCGAAAGTTTTTGAAATAAAAACCCAAAACCTGCATTTTTAAATCTTGGTATAAATAATAAACATCATTTAATATTTTATAGCTCATAATCTATCTATCTATATATATAAAAATCAATTGCTGTTCGTTTGTCTCGCTAAAACTCGAGAACGGCTGGGCCGATTTAGCTGATTTTGGAAATGTTTGTCGTAGTCCAGGGAAGGTTTAAACGGTGAGAAAATATGGAAAAATTGCGAGGAAGATAGTAAAAACAACAATTTCATTTTCCCATGTAAACTGTTCTACCTACTTTCCTGTCAAACATTTGACGATCGTCCCTTCACGGTAGACTCGGGTCCACTCGAATTGAAGCACGTATTAAATTAAGGGTTTTGAATATTGTAGGAGTAGGTTAGGAATAGGGTAGGAGTAGGTTAGGAGTAGGGTAGAAGTAGGGTAGGAGTAGGTTAGGAGTAGAGTAGGAGGAGGGTAGGAGGAGGGTAGGAGTAGTGTAGGAGTAGGTTAGGGGTAGGGTAGGAGTAGAGTAGGAGTAGGGTAGGAGTAGGGTAGGAGTAGTATAGTAGTAAGGTAGGAGTAGGGTAGGAGGTAGGACACCACGCGAACGAAGTAGCGCCGGGCAGCTAGAAATAATTTATATGGCAAAACAACGTTTGCCGGGTCAGCTAGTAAACTATAATTTTAAGTTCCTAATCTTCTACGCCAAAATAGACGACTCTACTTTTACTTTAGGTACAGACGCCACAGGACATCAAGCTACAACAATCTGTCAAACTTTAATAGATTTTCAACTTTTTTTTTAAACGTGGGCAACGTTTAAAAAAAAACAAAGTTGAAAGTCTCACACTAGGAATTACTCCTGTATCGTGGGTGCGTTTACAAACATTTAAATTCACATACACAAACAGCCAGACCCGGAACAACTACCTGTAGGCAAAAATCGGGAATCGAACCCGCGACACGCACCGCAGCAGTCGACCGCTCAGCCACTGCGCCAACCGTGTCGTCAAACGTCGACTTTATCGCTAAAGTATTAAGGTTCAAGGTTGATTGGGAAAATTTGACAGTTTCGGATAGCTTGCCTTGCTGGCGTCTGTACCTACTCTCATTTTCCTCGAAGACTTTTATTAGACAGGCATGTGTCACGAAGACTGCCGATAAACCTATATCCACTACCTTTTTCAAATATTAGTTTCCTTTTTTTTAATTTAAGGTTTTATCATTTTTTATTTTGCATGTAGGCAACGGAATATGAGCTAGGCAGCCGTAAAGTTACATCACTCCAATGAGGTTAAGGTCTCGTTGGATGCGCTCGCGATCCTTTTGTCCTCTCCAATAGCCACGTAGTGTCGCGAATCGATTGTTTCGCGTCACTTAACGATGTGTGCTGAATTTTAATCGATATTTTAACGAGAGATCGCATAAATGAAAATATTGTAAATGAAGCGTGAAGCTGTATACAAATACAGATATAATTTCGAACGTTTATTAGTAATAAATGTCGAATTAAGTACTACTTTACTTTGGTAAAATAAATACCTTTATAATCTTATAATAACTGTATATTGAGCTTATAGGTCCAGTTGGCAACAAAACGTATAATGGAGTTGAATACAGTTGGTTTAATCGCTGTCGGGCCGTAATTTTATTTTGATGTCCGTCCCATAAATTTTACGGCCCACCTTCTAATCTAAATCAATGCCCTTTAATTTAAGTATTTAACGGTAAAAACCAGGGAGCGACACTTCATATAAATGGCTTGATGTTCGCATTAATTTACAGAAAAAAAATAATGTCGTTTTATTAGCTTTTAATAAACAAAGCTCAAGTAAGTTCAAGTGTCCTTTGGAAGGACAATGTTAGGTGTTTTTTAATCAAACTTGCCTTTGTTTTTATTAAAAAAAACCTCTACACATCTCTGCAACTAAAAATGGATTAACCTTTGATTATTTTCTTAATTTTCAGGATCGAAGCATCCCGTCTGTCAGTCCTTGTGGGTGAATACGACGTAAACAACTCGAGGTCCGACGGCTTCGAGGTGATCCACGTGGTGCAGCATCCCGACTTCAACAAATACACATATGACTATGACATCGCTGTTCTGAGGCTCGCTGATCCGTTACCAGATAATTTGTTTAGGCCTGCCTGCCTACCCGGTAAGTTAAAAACACCTACGTAGGAACCTAATGAGTTAAACCTCTTTAGTTATATTGGTTATAAACCTTTTTAGATGTAAATACAATAAAAGTATAAAGACAGAAAAAAATAATTCGATGCCATTAAATAAAAAAAGAAGTTAAATTATTTTTTCTTCTATTTTTTTCTTATGTCAACCAAATTTTTTTTCCACTAAAGTAGCCAGTATCAAATAGGTCTTACATTTTATGGATATTTTCCGTAAAATAAACAAACTATTACAAAATTATTCTGTAGAAAAACTTTTGTGTAATTAACTTTTATTTACTAGGAACAAAAGACATCAACGACAATTTTAGGAATAAATATTTTTAACTTTAAAACAAATTCTAGATGCTGAAGACCTGGATGGTCTTGAAGGAGTAGAAGCTATAGTTACTGGTTGGGGCAGCACTGTCGAAAAGGGACCCTCTTCCAACATACCGATGAAAGTAAGGAAGTTAGCGCGCGGTCAGAATGTGATACGACCACACGGCCATCATAACTAGCATGACAATGAAACTGAACTTATGACAAGAATTTAATTATTCAATCATTTCCTGATTTTTAATGGATCATGTCCCATTCTGATCGCGTGCGTAGGTATTGTAAGTACATTGAATCATTGTTGATGAATTTTATTGTAATGTTAGCTGCTTGTATTTTCCGGAACTTAAATATTAAACACTTTAGAGAATATATTACACATTTATTTCTCTAAACTCTAAAGCATAGGTTCTCAACGTGGGCGATAACGCCTCCTCGTGGGCATTTGAACTTTCATGGGGGCAGTAGTAGACCCAGAGAAAATTAGGGGACGTTGAGATGGCACAGAGGGGTGTGGATAGGTTAAAAAAATATAGTCAAAAAAACACAAAAAATTAGCCCATTAATACCCAGGATTATACTCGATTGTTAAACGATTTCTAAAAAAAATCTCAAAGTTTGAGCGGTGGGCCAAATTAGGTTGAGAACCTATGCTCTAAAAATAATAAGCAGTCGGGGGCGGTCAGTGGCCAACGCTAGATCAATCGAACTAGGCCAACAACCAATTCTTGACTAATGCTATACTTAATTATTTTTTCAGTCTGCAGTGCGAATCTGGGCACAAGAAGAGTGTTCAGGCGCCGGTTACGGTCGCAGGAAGGTGACGCCGCGCATGTTGTGCGCCAACGCACCTGACAGAGATGCCTGCACCGGTGACTCTGGCGGTCCTCTACTCGCGTCGCAGCCCTACTTCACACTTGTTGGTGAGTTTCCTACCTTCCAATGTATTAAGTAGGACTTAGGACATTTGAATTACCGATATTTGTCATCAAAGCGTAACTGCAGTCTCGGTTCTGAGGAAATGAGTAATTTAAATGTCCCAAATTCCAGAGCACTAGCTCTGACTACTTCAGATCCAGAACATCCTGTGGTGGACGTATCAACGAACCCTGGCGTATTTGGATTGCCAAGTCAAATGGTTATCTCACCATATTTTATTTATCAGAACCCCGTCTATCGTAAAAAGCTGACTGCTTTTTGCTCCTTAGCTTATACCCACGATATAGGCTAATTCTGAATCAACGTAAAAATAAATCATCGTTTAATTGCCGGTTTTCTTTTTACAGGTATCGTGTCCTGGGGACGAGGATGTGCCAGGCCGGGGTACCCAGGCGTGTACGCCCGTGTTGGCCGCTTTCTGCCATGGCTCCGTGTAGCACTCCGTCATGCCTGCACCTGCCAGCCCCCTGTCTATGGTTGATACTTGACACAGACTGATCAAAGTTATTGTGGGACCTGTAAATAGTAATTTGTTAACAAGGCCAGTTTATTATGACCACGAACTAAAATGCGCTGGAATGATGGCTACTGAAAGCGCGGATTATGGAATAAATAGAGATTTCATGCGTTTTTATTCTAAAGCGTACATGAACTCTCGCAGTTAGCATCGAACCTTGGAGGGTCAGTTTTTAGTTATCACTTTCATTAATATTTGAGCATTCCATTTTATTACCTACTTATTCAGTGGTTAGTAGGAACCATAATCGGACCGCATTTGTAGGTACGGTACGAATGTATTGTAAAATAACTTCTGGAACTCAGGCCGCCTAATCGCTATTGTAGATAAGTTAGGACTTAGTTTTTAATTTTCGTTTTATAATTTTAATTTGACATAGTAGGTAACTGCATAAGCATGAACTTTGTTCATCAATCTAAAAATTAAAGCAGCCTGCTGTTACACTATGTACGATGATTTAGTACGAAATCAGACTTATGCAATCATCAGTATTACAGTATGATAAGTAGATAATATTTAATACGTAGGTACATATATAATTTTAGGATCTAATAACCATTTTGGCTGTGATTACTTTTAAGATAGATGTTAAAATGTTATTGTATTTGTGAAATACACAAAGGGTAAAATATTTTTTACACAAAATGTGGTAAAAGATATGATAAAAAAATAATTAAATCACTTATATTTTATTTTGTTTGATTATTTACCTCACACCTATTCAAACCCCTACACATTTTAGATTGACATCATGCATAAGTTTATTACCGATAGTGAGAATGCCGACAAATGTGATACCTACAAGTTAAAATAAATTAAATAGAAATTAAATTAATTTTTAGCCCAAAGAATCAGCATTGCCATCCAACGTGGTAATGCCGCCAGTCTTTTGGGCACTTATCCCATTGACAGTGATGCGGATGAATTTTTTGATGCCTAATGAGCTCCTGCCTTTTGCTATATTTTTTCGTATTACATAATTGTATATAGTATATATTAGTGTTAGCTTGTAAAAATAATAATTAATCTGTGTATGTTAAATAAAGAAAGTACTCAGGTGGAAATTAAATAGATAAAATGGAAGTTATAATTTACGACGAATCTTAGGCCAAAATCTTGAATATTGATAATACATAGAGTTTCGGCAAAACAAAATGGAACTACAATAAACGCAACAATAGTACTACAGCTGTTCTATGTGAACGCACCTAACTCTATAGGCGATGGCTCTGCTCCCGCGAAAATTTGACATTTGACGTTTCAGACGCTGTTGTCAGCTGATAAACGATCTCAACAGGAATTAATTAGGAATTTATCTAAATATTTGTATGAAATTATTATATATAAACTGTAGGACGTTACACTAACGAAAGATAGTTACTAGAATGAACTTTTCGGACAATGAGGCCGTGAGTATGACCTTTTTTTCATGTTGTGAAATGACTCAACATTGTGACTTGTAATTAAACAAAGTTTGCTTTGTTTCTGTGCTATATATGTGCTTTTTATTGTCATGAATATCCAAATGACTTTGTGCTGGAGATCACTGACTTACCGTAGTTGGAAATCTCGTGTGTTTTAGGATGATACTTCGAGCGTTGAAAGTACTTCGAACACCGATAATACTTCACGTAGCGAAACTCCTACAAACTCGCGTGTGAAGAAACGTAGACGAGGCAAGAAAAAGACTACCACGAAACAAGTGAAACCGCCATACAAATTCAAGTAAGTAAACAGAGTAAAAACCAATTCTAACAATATTATAGACCTTTGTGGTTTTCTGAGTTCATACTAAACAAATTGAATCCACAGCTGTAGTGCAAAAGAAGACCATGGCCAGCCATTGTTTGGGTGTCAGTTCAACCACCACTTGGGCGAGGGGCAGCCACAGGTGTTTGCGGTGGTTGGTAGCAACAGAGTGTCCATATATGAGTGTCCTGACTCCGGTGGCTTCAAGTTTCTTCAGTGCTATGCTGATCCTGATGTAAGTGGAATACAGATTTTATATTTAACTAACAGCTAGGTATAGGTTAGGTAGAAATGTTGTGACCTTGAAATTCCTGTCTAAAAAAGAGTATAATAGTTTGATGGCTATTAAACATACAGTGATTCCTTTTTACTTTACCATATTTATTTGTCAATTTACTCTATTAGCCTAAAATCCTCAAACCAGAAACATGTAATAGGAAAATCCAAATTAATTGGCCCGTGTAATTAAACATTTTAGCAAAATAATGTCCATAGATGGTGATGATAGCTCACTATCAAGTAGGCTAGCGGCTTGTTTACCTTCCACCAAATAACATAGAAATCACTACATGAATAATATTTGCATAGTAAACTATCCTAAACTTCATTACTTATGAATGTCTATGTGATTTGATAAATTCCCCTATTCAATAGATAAAAAAATACTCACATAAATAACAATTCCATACAGGTTGAAGAAACATTCTACACTTGTGCCTGGTCATATGAAGAAGAGACCAACCTCCCTCTCCTAGCGGTGGCAGGTTCCCGCGGCGTCGTGCGCGTCTTCCAACCCTCGACGCAAACCTGCATCAAGCACTACATAGGCCACGGCCACGCCATCAACGAGGTCAAGTTCCATCCCAGAGACCCGAACCTACTGCTGTCCGCAAGCAAAGACCATGCCTTACGACTATGGAACATCATGACAGATGTTTGCATAGCTATCTTTGGAGGTGTTGAAGGTCACAGGGATGAAGTACTCAGTGCTGATTTTGATCTCAAAGGCGAGAGGATCATGTCCTGCGGCATGGACCATTCTCTCAAGCTATGGCGTCTGGACAAGCCGTCCATGCATGAAGCTATAAAGCAGAGCTATAGCTTCAACCCACACAGAGCTTTGAGGCCTTTCAATTCGTTGAAGGAACACTTTCCAGATTTTTCTACTAGAGATATTCATAGGAATTATGTGGATTGTGTTAGATGGATGGGTGATCTCATTTTGTCTAAGGTAATTAATAGAAGCTGCAATCATTTATTGATTAAAAATATTAAATTTATTGAAATTAACCATTTACTTCATGTTTATCTTCAGTCGTGCGAGAACGCCATCATCTGTTGGAAGCCAGGTCGTCTCGAAGATCCGGAGCTTCGTCCCGGCGACAACTCAGTCACCATTGTACACAGGTTTGACTACAAGGAGTGTGAGATATGGTTTATACGGTTTGCAGTGGACTATAGCCAAAGGGTGAGAACAGTTTACAAATAAACTCTTACTTATGGTAAATTGATATGAATTGGCTTAACAGCATAATATGATATCACAGCATCATATAAATGCAATGTATCCTATTGCAACATGAAGCATGATTACATCTATCTATACAGGGTTATTTTTTAAAGACCAGCCAAATTTAAGGATGTGGTACAGACCATCAAACTGAACAACTTTCTCCATGGGACCAACATCGTAATCGCGAATAAAAATTCAGCCGTCCCATACATTTAGGTCGAGTAGGTATTGAAGTTTTCTATGGGACAGTTGATAAAATTTTCGCGATTACGCTATTTGTCCCATGGAGAAAGTTGTTCAGTTTGATGGTCTGTACCACATCCTTAACTTTGGCTGGTCTTTAAAAAATCACCCTGTATACTAATAATAAAGCTGAAGAGTTTATTTCTTTGTTTGAACGCGCTAATCTCTGGAATTACCAGTCGGATTTGGAAAATTCTTTTTGCATTTGATAGCCCAATTCTTGAGGAAGGCTATTTAACATCACGCAAGAAGGAAAAAGTCAGGAAGAACGCTTAGCGTAAAAGAAGTCATAGCGCGAGCAGGCAATGCGATGCGACGGAGTGGGTTGGGGGACCAAGAAGTTTCACGCGGACGAAGTCGCGGGCAGATGCTAGTTTCTATAGTAAAACTAGCTAGTATTGTCATTCTTTGATGTTCTCATAAAGCTACCATTTCCATCATAAAATAATGTAGTTCCCTTGCAGGTAATAGCACTAGGCAATCAATGTGGCAAGACGATGGTCTGGGAGCTCGGCAACGTGGCGGGCGGCTCTAGGGTGTCGCAGCTGGTGCATCCAAGATGCGCAGCAGCCGTCAGACAGGTATGAATGTTTTTATTTCGTATCAACTTAATCTTACAGGCCCTCTCATTGTCCAGCCAGGGAAATTAATTGTTACGGCTCGCATCGCATCGGATCGGAAAGGATGCGGCGACAGCCGATTGTGTCCGGCAGGATTTCGACGCATACGTTGGGTTCCGTACCGTCGCATGCGAACATATCCGTTTCTACGACTAGTCAAATAAGTTTAATTCCTACCGTGTTGACGTGTTCTAATGCCGAAAGGATTCGATCGGAACGGAACCGATCGTGCGTCGTAGAATACTTTCGGCTACGATCGTGTCGCGGAAGACGCCCGCAGTCAAGCTGCTGTGTATTGTAAAATCCGTTCCGATCCAATGCGAGCCGTTTGGTGGAAATCATCCTAAAGAATGGCAGTTGTGATTTGAATATACGGACAATTTATTTAAGTTGGTACTCAATTTAGTAAACTATTCATTTCTCTCTACCGATTTCCGCTATTTTTCTTTTTCTAAACATATTTCCTTACACGCTGTTTATGTAGATGGCAAGATTGAACAAGTAAATGGTTACAAGCTAATCGTAATAATTTTGCTCAGGTGACGCTGTCCCGCAATGGCAAAATCCTGTTGACTTGTTGCGACGATGGTACCATCTGGCGGTGGGACAGAGTCAGCAGTAACAATATTTGATGAACCTTAATACGTAATCAAGCAGTAACGTCTGTGATTACGGAATCTTAATGAAGTGCATGTATGTGAAAATGGACTCCTAGTTAATGTAATATAATCTAGGATAATTATGAATTGTAACTGAATATTTTTTTGTTTGTATTAAGAAATGTTTTCATACAATGTGATGATCACAATAAAACAAGACTGGCAATAGTCAATGTAAGCTTTGTATAATTTCAGAACTGGGTATATGGAATAAAAGGCAATGTTTTATGACAAATTTTATTTCATGACCAACAAATTACTTCTACATTATTTAACAAAATGAATCACAGGGGCCAAGGTGTTATCTCGTGTTCACTACTCGCAGTTAATGTTAGACACATACAAGGTTGCACTACGTAACCAGGTGAGTCCTAAATACAAGTTATCAGTTACCAACTAAATCTAAACACCGATATACACGACCCTACGTACTCTACGTACCAAATTAAACATTATCATCAGTAATTCCTATAAACTAAGACTAGACTAGACTAACATCCATGACTGCATAATTGAATTTTAGTCAACTTCCATTTAATTCAGTCTTTAAAATTTTACAATTTAAAACGAGCAATAAAGACTGTGGAAACAATAACCAATGTACAAAATTTTTAACATCATTAATCATTTGAGATCATCGAATTACAAAAGTTCTGAGTTTAGATTTTTTATTTATTTATTTAATTTATATGTATTTAGATAATTGGAATACAAATCACGGAACTACAATTATCTAATACAAATGAGACGATACAAAAATAACATAGGTATCTACAGTAAGCGTGGTACAAAACATCAGTCACAACAGGGACATTGAGCTAAGACGATACGAAGTACAGTCACACACGCCAATCAAAAGGACAATGAACATAGTGCCGAACTACCGACCGCATACGTTAACGACGAAGGTATACAACAACACATAAAAATAGTTAGCAAAGGGATAGTCATGGGATTGTACGAAGTAGGAATACACTACGTGAATATCATAAAACTTATATCGAAGTAGGATTAATTAGAACACAATGCTAATAGTCAATATATAATACTATCGACGATTGAGATAACTTTGTTCGAACAATAATATAAAACACAATGACGCGAACACTAACAAATATCAACAACTAACAAAGGTACGTACATACTCTTCAACTTCGTAAAGGCACGAAACTACATATAAACAAACCATTCAAAACAATGGTTAACATGTGTGTTACATTATTGTTATAACTTTAATGTATTAATGTCATTTAATTTTAATAACGCTTTTGAATTTCTGTGATCGTACAAAGTTAGTAATGGACATCGTTTACATGTTACGACTACATTAATTCATCATTGTGCAGTCTGAAACTATGATTGCTTTTCTATTTGGCGATGTATCGGGTCAAGCCACCTTAAAGACTATTTCCCTTTAACAATCATAGAATTTCAGGCTATAAAGGCGCACAGATAAGTTAAAGAAATCAATCTACTCAAGAGATCACCGCGAGATGCTCAATAACGTTAGAGCTTGCTCAGGAAGACAGTCTTGGTATGCCTCGGCTCGTGTGCCTGAATCTGATAAATAAGTGATTACAGAACACGTGCATTGCATGCCTTCTTCAAGAGTCTGCTCTAGTATAGACATGGCTTTTGAAGTGGCGCTGACGAATGTCATTGACAGCTCCCCACTCAACATTCCAACGAATACGATGAACATTTCCCACTTAACTTATAACTTTAGAAGTAAGTACTCCATTTACTTAAATCTGCGTGACTTATGACATCTAATTCTATTAGTGTTAACGTAAAATAATTTCAAGGTATAATATACAACGTGTTTTTTTTTTATATCCATATAAAAAAAACACGTTGTATATGCGTTATGCGATCGTCACTTGCTTCCGTCATTAGGTCAGGAACGCTAACTTACGCAACCCGTAACAAATCGGCATATCGCTTTATCGTCATTAAGTAACATGTGAACGACACCAAACAATCGATATCATAGACGTAATACAACAGTCTGCGTCAATCGTGAGTACATGGAAGAAATAAAACTACAAACTCTTTGTATTGGACTGTATTCGATTTTAATACTCGTTAGAATCCATTACAGTCTAATACAATGGCCTTGCTACTTCAAAGTATCGTCATATTCGCAAGTGAACTAGGCGAGGTAGCCTTTGAAACGATCTATAGGTAAACACACCACTACACCTAACATTTCTTTCATGTACCTACTATGACAATAACAACAGATGATCAGCTGTTCCTTCAATCGACAACAAAGCTTACAATCTTGAGTCCATATAAAACGTCGTAACGCATCTATAAAACATCCGAAAACGGATAATGTGATACTAAACACTACTCTACGACTTTTACATCCATTACATATGATGATAATTCATAAAGTGCTACAATATAATTTGAATTAACACTACATTGGGGCGGTTGTAATACTTACATTATATAGGGAAACGTGAGATTAAACTAAAGTGTTTTATAGATACGAATAGATAAGATTGAAGATTTTTTTAAAACAAAGTTTATTGAGATTTTCTTCGCTCTATTTACTAAACAGCCTAAAGTTAAGGATTCTTCTAAGACTATTATACAATAGAATATTTTTAAAAGATGTTAATATTAGCTAATCTGATAAAAATGCCTTTGAATGAGCAATATCGATTAGTTAGGCTGTCCAATAAATAATTACCAAACATGCATATTCCAAATCTGTTCTTGAAAAGTTCCTCATTACGATTCCCTATACTTTTTCCTACTGTTGCATATAGCATGCGAAATACCCTTTTTATAAGCGATTTAGCATCGACCGGCTACTTTTCGACGTGATCGCCTTCATAGTAATATAAAATTATTGTTATTTCTAAGTATATAATTTACCCTGACTATATTATTTGACTAGATTCTTTGAGATCGAGTAATAAGTTATAAATTCGGAAGCAATTCCCGAGGACCTTTAAAGGTATGAAAGAAAGTCTATTTCGCCAATACATGGGTACTTTAAATAAGTAATTATATTATCAGTTTCTATATTATTATTGTCATTGAAAAATGAAGCTAGTACATAGAAATCAGTATATAGAAGTCTTAATTTGAGTTGCATTTAGAAACTATTGATATATTTTCTCTATATTAATTTCTGTCCTTTTTTCACACCTTTAAATGGTCCTTTATCTACACTAAATCTACGGGTGGATCACAACACCGAGATAAGTATGCAAGTACCATTAGATAAGAATAGTTACAAGTGCCAAGTTATTAAGTTACAACTAAAACTTGCTGGGAAACTAGTTGCGATACTCACACAGAGGGGTAGGAATGTTCTATTTATACATAAGTATATCTTAGACTTAAAGATATTGAATTGGAATAATTGATAATGGACATTTTGGACAGTAGCTGGTCCTAGTATCGGGGAGAAAATAATAAGCTGGAATGTGTTTTAACGAGTATCATAGAAGTTTGCGCTGTAGTATTCAATATCATAAATTCATATTTGTTAAAGTTACGAAAACCTGCTTACATTTTTATTTTAGTACTACATTTTATTTGCCATAAAATAAGGTTTTGGCCCTAGACTAGCGACGGCGGAGCGTCGTCGTCGCGACTGTCGCACTTACGAATGCCGAATCGATATCGCCTATTTTACGACAGATGCGTAGCTCCGCAATACTCGAGCTGTCCAGCTAGGACATGATATAATAACACGTCTGATCATAAAACTACTCAACTCAACATGAACAATAAATTCGCGCAAACTTCGAATATCAATCGATTTTCTACCGTGTACTAGACGCGCACGAAACTACGTAACCACTAGTCTAAGCGCAAACGTTTTAGATAATATAGATTGATGTACCTTGGAGACTAATCTGAGCTCTACTTGCCAGTTAAAATTAAGTCAGTAATCCGAAAAACGACAAAGATTTAAATCGTCAGATTCGCCCGACCGCGTCAAAAGATGGTCACATTTCTGTTTCGTTAACATTGACATTGGACATTTTTCTCACTCATGCTGGAAATCGTATCTATCGCTCCATGCAGGATACGGTGAGGGCAGATCTAATGATTCACATCTTTGAAAGACGACTGATAACGCGACTTATCGAGAGCCGAGTACGAAAAAGACGTCTATTTCCGAAATATACAAGTGAAGCCGTACACAATTACATTCACATAACAACAATACAATTACACACATAATACTAGCCTGTAATTGTCCCACTGCAATCTCTTCTCATACAGAGAATGCATGAGCATTGTTGATCACAACGCTTGATCATAACGCTTGCTCACTGCGTGTTGACGAATTCAAACCACTTAGTTCACATTTTCACACGATGTTGTCCTTCACTTTTCCTTGCGATATAGTTACTGACCTAGTCCGTATAAATAAATCACTTTCAAGGTCCTGCCATTTCATTACGATTTTTTATGTTGTTAAATATTTGGCGCAGTGGATGATTGGCTTCTGCGGTATGTCAGGAAACGGATTGCCGCTCGCAACAACCATGTCTCTGACTTATAGATAGTTGTGGTATCTAAACACCAACAACACCACAATGTTGTAAATTGGGGCAATATTTTTATTGAAACGACGCGACTTTTCCGCTTAACTTTCGACAGTTCTTCAATGAGAATGATTTACCCATACAAGCCAAACGGGCAAAAAGAGTTCACACTAAGCCTGTCTACACAGATTTCCTGACAGCGTGCTCGTAGTATCCTGGCTCGCAGGACACCACGAGTAGCGGCTGCTAGGTGGGCGGACTAGGCTCGGGCGGTCACCTGACGCGGCCCGAGGGCGAGCGCAGGTGCGAGCGTATGTACCCGGTGCGGTAGTCCATGGCGTCACGGTTGCGGCCCGTGCCGTTGCTACCCCGCTTGCGACTGCGGCTCCATCTGGTGGGAGGATTGTGATGCTTAGTTTTGGATGTGTGGAGGAACATGATCCTGAAACCAGGCGGGTGAACTTTTCTTGAGTAGGTAATTCAGGATACATTGGGTGACTACATTGGTTCTAATTTAGATTTTTGACTAGGGTATTTAAATAATATAGGTCGCTACGGGTCAAATCTAGGCAATTAAATGCGTAAAAAAGAAAATTAGTTAGTTTTCAAACTCGTTTCAATTGAATGGGTTAAGTTGGGTTCTAATCTATAATGTGGTGGTCTAAATTCCAAGCATCAAATATTGATGATTCATTCTACAACTTTGTGGTTGACCTAGTGAGTTGATAAATTGACGTTATCAATAATCTTAACTTCCATACATTTATAAAATGATCTAAAGGTCAGAATTAGAATAAATTCAACATTTAAATAACTTGACTTACCTCAAAAGTCTCATGATATAATCAGGCCAGTTGTCCGGGAACATGACCAAGAAGAAGCCGACCCCGATCAGTATCAGCCCAGCTAGGTTCATGCCTTCGAACTGAACTCCATACAGGACAACGTCCAATGCTACGATAAATATGAAAAAAAAAAAAGTTTATCAAGTATGGATCATAGCATCAGGTAGATATTTCAATCACCCAGAACCTCGTTTACACAGAGAGTAAACACAAGAGTGCAATACATCTCTTGACTATCTTCGCCCCTCGATCAAGACGAAGAGAGCTTCTCTTCGTATAAACAAGACAAAAAAAATGTTTTGTAATTTTAGAAATGCGTCGTCAATTTACCTGCTGAAACCGGAACTGCGGTAATAAGAGAGAGTGAAACAAATATGTTGTACGTTATGATGTTGCCGAACTGAAATACCAGGTGGAAAACTGAAAATGAAACACAGTGTTAGCTTCCAATATTCAGGTTTAAAAATATATCATTATTTTGCTCGTATTTGTTAAGATTCAAATCTGAACGCACGTATTTAGGTGCCTCCTGCATTGTTTACAACACAGACCAAGCGCCCGGCAAGTTCAAAAAGTTCAGACGCGTCAAAAGATCTATTTTTAAGAACAAAAAACTTGTCACACCAATAAAAATTATACAGCAATCTCCGAAAGAAGTCAAGAATTTCCGCCAAAAAACTAGAAATGGCTTTGTACTTACTGAGCAACGCAATGCTAGCAACGAGCAGGCATATCCAGGGCATGCGTTGTGAAGGCAGCATCTCGGAGCCAGTAAGGTACAGCGCCAGGCACAGTGGCCACAGAAGTGACGCGTTCACTATGCCCAGGATCGAGAAGAACAAGGCGCGCTGACCAGAGTTCACGTCACCCATCACTTTTCTGAACAACACCTGGACCAAAATTATGATGGATTTATAGAACGTTCGTAGAATATAAGAGACAAGGGCATAATATTGCATAATGGCGAGTCGGAGTTCACACCCTCCGATTCGGAATTTTGAGTGCCGATAACTACCTACAGTAGCTACTTACATGCCTATTGTTTCGACTTAGAACGATTGCCCTACATGACACCTTCAATTTCATTGATAGAAAGGAGGCCGTGGGCGGCCTATTTTGTTTGGCTACGAATTTGGTAAGTGTCTGTGGGTAAACTTTCAAAGGTAATTTGTTTATGCTTTCCCTAGTCTCAGCGGCGAAGAAACTATGATTTGTGCTGAGATCAATATATTTCTAAGGTGTAATATATTTTTCTATGTTTCGACCGATATTTTATATGGTTCGACCGATAGGAGCAGGTCGTCTGCGCGTTCACTAAGAAAAATGTCGCTGTGTGACGTCAAATGCGATTAGGGGATTATTTTCTGTGGCGGCCAGATCCATTTACCCACTTATGACATTATATTATTATTGCACCTTAACTTAATACATACTGTAGATGTTTTCTTTAGAGTTCTGATAATGCACCTGTTAATACAATTTAAAGGGAGAACAGAAATGTCCTAGGAAAATTAAAACTTACCCTAAATATGGCGAAACCAGCGGCGGCACAAGCAGCTAGCACCACGCCTCCAAGAGTTGAGCTGCCCGTGATGCCGTCCATGTACGCCAGGAGCGCAATACCCGTGTCGCAAAGTATTGCTGCTACGATCTAAAATAATATTGTTATACGATAAAGCGAGTAAACTCTACGGTATAGCGAGTATAAAGAGAGTAAACTCTATTTATTTTAGCACTAGTTTCTGCCCGCGGGTCATCCTATGGCACTCGGCAATAGTGTAGCTTTCTATCAGTGAAGATTTTTTCTGAAATCCGATCTTTCGGTACTTCCAGAGATTACCTCTTAGGATTTTTTTTTACCTCTACATATATTAAATAGTTTAGATAGCAATATAGCATTAGTCAAAAGTGGCCCACCGGGCACACCTTTTTTCAGCCGATCTTGATTGACTGATAAGATTCTTTGTAGCATTATACTGTGTTGAATACATACTGGAACGAAGTTAATTTGTACGCTTTTAGATGTTAAAGTGGCTTTTATTTGTAAATAGATTGTAGTTAACTCTGTTCAAATCTTTATGTTGTGTTAAGCAATAGTAAACGGTTTAAAATTCCGTGATAATTGACATTAATTAAACCTTAACTCTCAAATCGGGTGACACGATCCCGAGAGCCTATTCGTGACCACGATTAAAATTACAAATATGGAATGGTAAATAAAGTATGAGTTTAGAACAAACGGCACTAGTTCCGGCCGCAGCAAGCGATAGTGAAATCGGGCTCACGCAACCACGCCGACCGTGGGCCTTAGGGCATCTATAGGCTACAAAAGCCAAAGTGCCCTCTTTGAGAACACGAAGGGTAAAAGCAGGCTTTTAATGACTAGCTAAATCAAACGGAGTGATCAACTACTTTACCCCGAGGGTGCGAGGTTCCTTCGAACGCTCGCCGCTTCCCCGCAAGGCTATAATTGATCAAACCACTGTTCCGAATTTATTCTCGGGCGGTCGATTCTAGATAGTAAATGCCGGAGCTCGTCTTATAAGAAAAGTAAGGAGAAAATGTACGTAATCGGCATTGAATCCCTGCCCAAGTCTTGTCGTAAGTTCTTATGCCTCGATCACACGTACCCAATAAACGGGCGAGACAGTAAAATGTTTCTCGGCCGAGGCAGTGATGTAAGCGAGCGATCACGTTCACACATGTTTTGAAATTAGCACAGTCAGTTCAGTTCTATTGATACTACAATTCGGACACGATGGATCGTAAAAAGATTATTAAAAAATATAGAAAGTTACTCATTCCGCTATTGGTAGAAGAATTAAAGGAATTGTTGGAAAAAGAGCAATGCCAAGATTTGGACAAGACCTGATTTTGGCGCTACAAACATTGTTTTTAATTAATGAAAGGTATAAGATCCTGCTGAATTCAGCAGGATCTACAACTGCTGGATGTATAACATTTTGACACAGTTAGAAAATATTGATAGAAAGGGAAGATACAGTCATGAGAGAAGCTATATCTGCAAAGACTAAACTACAAGTAGCGTTAAGCTATTTGGTAACTAGGACGAGCTACCGTTATTTGCAGGCTTTTTACAGAGTATCTCGGGCTGCAATATCATCAGTCATACCGGAAGTGTAATATTTACTTATTTGGAGAATTATTTAAAGGTACGTACTTTTTTCTTAACATACTATAAATAAAACTTTAGTGAATTGAATACTTTTTTTTTATTAATTTTAGACAATTAGGTAGAAAAAAGACAAAATTAAAAATGAAATTTTTTGTCTTCCATCTGTCTCCAAAGCTGCAAACATCGCAGCTGCTACAATGTCATTAGTGCTCACAGAATTTGGAGTAGTGTTGACATTATGTACTGGAGATGTTGCAGCAAAGATTGATTGCGATGTAGACGTCATGGGTGCTGGTATTGGTAAAGGAAAAATGGTACAGCAAAGATTGATTGCGAATATTGCGATGTAGACGTCATGGGTGCTGGTAATGGTAGTTGTGGCGGAGATTCAGCATAAGTTTCATCAAATTGATAAAAGTCGTTGTGAAAACTAGCATTAGTGGTGTTTGAATATACAGAAGACGTCGGCCTTTGGTAGCTGTGATTAGATGAAGAAGAATGGCATGCAGTTCTTTGTCTAAGTTCTTTAATCCCATATTCGGTCAGAATATTCTAAATTCTGTTTTGTGGATTAATTCTTAAGTTGCAAAGCAACACTTCTTCCATCAAATACAGTTTCGTTCTCAGAATTAACATCTTCATTTAACTTTTTCAGATCAGAAACAGCGTGAACAATTTCTCTAGTCCTCTTTTTAGCTTTTGCCGTATTTCCAGTGTTGCTAGTAGTTGCTGTGGTAGTAGTCGTAGTAACAGTAACTGGTACTTGCTGTTTGTTGGATGTATTAGCTGGTACTTCCTGGTTATTGTTTGAGTGCGACGAGGTAGCAGAGCTACTGTCCTGAGAACTTGTGTCTTCATTAGTGGGACGACGATTCTGTGAATTAAATTAAAAAAATATTTCAGGTACCGCAGAACAATGAAGAATGGAAAGAAATAGAAACAGGCTTCAAAACTAGGTGAAATTTCTAGGAAGCATGTGATAATTCAAGCACCACCGAATTGTGGAAGTGAATATTTTAATTACAAGGGTTCAAACAGTGTGGTTTTGATGGCTGTGGTTGATCATGACTATTGTTTTCGCTATATAATATTAGGGTAAATGGAATAAACGCAGATGGGGGGATTTTTAAAAACTGGAAATTACGTAGTGATCTTGAGATATAATTTGTTACCAGAGGAGGATTTTTGGTTGGAGATGATGCGTTTCCACTAAAAACATATTTATTAATACAGTAGCACAAATCTTTCAACAAAACAAAAAAAAATAACTACAGAGTCTCTAGAGCACGGAGAATCGTCAAAAATGGATTTGGTATTCTGGCAAGCAGGTTTAGAATTTTCAAAACCCCATACCGACTAATGACGAAACCACCGATAAAATTATTCGCACCTCATGTGCTCTGCATAATTGGTTACGACTCACAAGTCCCGGCCATTACTTTCCAAGGGGTTGTGTTGATTGGGCACGCCACAATTGCGGCGATAAGTCCCCTCTTTGAGGAGTGGCTGGAGAGGCGCCACGGCGCGCGGCGCCCTCACGTTCCGCCTGACGCAAGTCCTCACCGGACACGGTTGTTTAGGTAGATTCCTGTTCTGAATAAGGCGGGAGGAAACGCCAGGGTGTCACCACTGTGTGGATCGCCCGGAGGACACGGTGGAGCATACGGTTGAGGTCTGCCTGGCTTAGGCGGAGCACCGCCGCGTCCTCGTGGCGGCGATCGGCGGCGGCGATCTCTCGCGTCCGGCCCTGGTCCAGGCCATGGTACGGAGCGAAAGTCCGAAGCAGTAATGCTCGCAAAGGAGGAGGCGGAGCGCGTGAGGAAGAGGCAATCTCTGCGCCCTCACGCCCCTAGTCGCCGCAGGAGACGCCCTGGACGTCGGGAGTCACAAGCCGACTCCCGGCCACCGATGGCGCAGGCTTGCGAACGGCGAGCAATGGGCAGCTCACTGCCCGGCAAGGACCAGGCCCGGGTCGACGGCGCGTTGTGATCCACGCGCGCCTCTATGAAAAAAGGGTTGTGTTGATGAAGAAGATATAGATTCGGGATCCATTATTGACGGAACTTGGAGACGAGAACTTATAGCTACTTTGCCAACTATCAATGATCATAACACCAACAATGCAGCACGTATAGCAAGGGAGCTTCGAGATAAATACGCTGAGTTCTTCAGTGAGTGAGAAAGTGAGTGAGTGAGTGGGCAGGTGCCGTTTCGTGGCAAAACAGAATGATTTCATAATTTTATTTAAGAAATACCTACATTAAAACAATAAAAAGTACTTACGTTTTCATAAACATTTTTGTTTAAATCTTTTGAAAACACCACTTCCATCTCTATCAGCCATTTAATATTAGAAGTGTACACAGTACTGAGCGCCGCTCCGGATTTCTTCGAGTCTTGAATTTTTTTATTTTCTTGTTGGTAGGTCGACCGTAATTTTTTTATTTTATTTTTAACTTCGTACCAAATCTGTGATTTCTTGAACTATGGAATTATATGCAGCATCCCGTTTTTTGCTTTATCTTATATTCCGTAGATTGGAAGTACCAAAGACACGGATGTTGTTTATATAACTGTATAAATTTAATAGTTGTTTCGACGTCCCATTCATTATTGGCAGACATGGTATAGGTAGTTTATTTTGTTTGAAGTTGTTCTAAAACAAAAATGATATCAAGAAAAGGCGCGCGCAGCGATGCGACGTGACGACGATCATGTGGCCGAGTGGCGAGACAGTGCACGTTCAGACCTGCCGAGTGAGGGAACGAGACAGTGCGGGGAAGCCGGGGGGTGGACACTCTGCCTAGGACGTAGAACGGGAGCCGAGCTACTGTCTCGCCGCTTCGTTCGGCCAAGCGCTCGGCCGAGCTTTCGGCGCTATCTTTATACGTACCGAGTACTCGGCCGAGAGCACTGTATCGCCCGTCTGCTCGGTACGTGTGATCAAGGCATTACGCTGCGATTATAAAACACGATGACGGGATGCGTACGGCGCAGCGTTAAATTAGCTATATGGAACCGATATCATTTTCTCTAATAAAACGCCACAGCACACGTACCATACGCCGCCGTAACGTAAAACATAAAAAGAGATTACTTCGTATAGAAGCGAAACTCGCGTTCCGAATGCGTCAAAAATTATTACCTTACAGTTTTAGTGTGTATGATACGCCCAATTTCGCTTCTACACGAATTATTATTGCTTTCTCGGATGTCTTCATCACTCACCCTGACTCCAACAAACTGCTCGTGTAGAATGACCCATGACAGGAGGTAGATGCACGATACGTTGGTGGCGAACAGTGCCATCACATCGGTGGAGAGCAAGATCTTCAGTGCATATGTGTACATGTAGATTGTGACTGTCCACAGCAGGCAGAAAAGCCCGCAACGGCTTATGAAGCGTGCTGTTTGAAAGATGGTTTTTACTAACACAGGCTCTATTTTTTTTTTTTCTGCTACATGTATCCTGCTCAAGATGTAATTGGTAACCACATCAAAGGCTTGGCTTGCCTCTCTGGACGAAAAATCACATGACAAGTCACTATTGAGATGAATTCCCATCCTGACCAGAACCAAACACGAAGTCAGGTTACGGGTACCAGCTAGCTTAAACAAGAATCATTTTAACCCAAACCAGAATTATTTTTAATTCTGTATTTTTTATTTATTCAACAGTGCCATCAGATTATGTACAGGTCAAGCTTAATTTTGTAAGGCTGACCATTTTCTCATGGCTTTTATCTTCATCTCAGTCTAGATATTATGTGAATCTCATATTTTGTATACTAATTCCTATTCTAAGATTTACTCACCAAAAGTGAAACCCTTCTCTTTGAAGTCACTGAAGGCGTCGAACACAATGTCGTTGGCCGACTTACACTTGTTATGTATGAGCATTACTATCACGTAGAGGGGGTAAAAGAATATCAACCAGTTGGTGCAGAACCAAGCTGTAAAGAATGGCGCATTGTAGAGTTGCTGAAAGAAAGAAGAACACTTTAGGAGGTAATGCTGAATCTTAATAAGTTTTTTCTCCCTTACAAGACTGTATTATAGTGGACTCTTTTGGACTACAGAAAAAATATACAAAGGTTTTTAGTAATAACATTACTTATCATAAACCCTGTTAGTTAGATCAAGACTGACTTGGTTTGTTTATTTATTTTTTTAAGGACCCCCACCAAAGATGTACACAAATAGATCACAATTATTTAAAAAAAAGGCAAATCAATATTGGAAAAACAATTCAATTTATCAATAAATATTGTTATTTTAACTTTTGCCTGTTGTGGTGCACTCCTTCAATTACAGAAGGTCACAGCTTGCACTAAAACGATAAAATAGTGGGCGGATCCAGGAGGTTTCCAGTGCATATAAACATCTCACGATCTGGTACAGACATGAGCCATGCACCATTTCTGTTTTACTGGCTGATGATATCTGACCAGCCCTAAGATGACACTCTGGAATAAAAAGCATCCTAACATAATAGTATCATTATTCTTACATTTGTATGTTGCCTAGTAAAGTTATTGACCATGGGAGAAGACTCGGTGCTGTAAACCATACCATGACTGGAGGGTGGGTATTCTTCAAGGTACATGTGCTTTATACAATGTGTAGATGTCACCCAGCTGGCTGTTAATGTTAACATTACACAAATACCATAGTATATCTGAAACAAGGTTTGTTAGTTATTTTTTACACCATTCATCTTTACTCCCATCTTGATGGGTGGCAGTCATTGAAGTACTGTGGTTAGAACTGTTCCTCATTTACCAGGTAATCGTCCTGACAGAAGTCTTCCAAGTGATGCACCATAACTCAGTTGTGTACCGTCTTAAGTTTGTTACAAATCAAACTCAACAATATAGTATCAGCTGTCCATAATAATAAGCTTAGTATCAATAAACAAAATAGAAGAATCAATAAAAGTGCAACATTTTATTATTCATTAATGAAAACTAGAGTGATATGTCACAGGAGCTTGTTGAATATGAGTTTTTCCTGGGGATATTTTCATAATCCATGCGAATATCAAGAATACTTAAAAGTTAGAGAACTCAAATTAACAAAAAATACCTTTTTGGCGAATTTTGAGCAACAAGATCGAGGGCATTTTTTGTCACGCAGCTGACGCTCTTCATCTTGACTGCTAGTAGCCGACTCACTGTAGGCCTGCTGCAGCGACGGCTGTGTGGTCAGCGGAGGCGCCGAGCACACTGATGCCTGCGGAGTAAGCGGAGCCCGAGGACTCAGAGGTGGCGGTGGACCATTCGGACGGTCCCTGTCTGCATCACCACCACCCCTTTCACTCTCCACCACTTCTTCGCTCGTTATTATCACAGAAGGAGCACGCACTCGCTTGGGGTTGAAAATAGTGGGCAAGTCGTCTCGCGCCATCCTGCTTAGTTTATTTCCAAGTACACATAATGCAAATCCACCACAACCATTTTTAATTCAAAAATTCGATTTCACTGAAATTCTTACATTAAATTTGGATACCGTATCATTTTCTAATTAGTCACGAATCTATAAATAAAAACACTACATACACACACATTAAATAATAGCGCCTCAATCATAACATTGCGACCGGCAAATTATAGAAATTGTAAATTCTTTGAGACAATTATTTTTCACACTAGTATTTTCATTCATTTTTCTTGTTTTTAAAGATTTTCATAGATTAGTTTTCTTGGCAACATTTTATGTTGCAAATTAATTAAAAGTTCACAGACAATAAATAATTTAGTTACGGAACATGCGGAAAGTTTTGTTTTGTTCGAAATGGTAACATTTAATTACTGTCAAAATGTCAATAACATTTAATTGGCCGCATAGAAGATCAACTCAAACCCAGCTCATTGTTGATTGGTCGATCTAAAAGATGTTGCCATAATCCAGACAGAAATGCACATGAAATGCTTGACTAAAATTTTTACACAATTTATGCTCAATATAATGAATCAATTCAATAATATGTAGCTAAATATTATTTGTTTTTAACTACATGTACATAAATTTCAAAAAACTACATATCGTACTGAAAAGCACTTCCAAGAATCATTTCATAAATTGTCTATGGAACTGAAAACAACGCAGATAGATGAAAAAAATTGATTTATTTGATCAAAAACACACGGATTTACTTGTATCACATGTAAGATTATAAAATAACTTGAAAAACCTCTAAACAGCATGAATAGTATGCAAAAATTACAACAAACAGATTTTAACGGGCAGTTTACATTCTTGCGCAGTACTAAAAAAAAGGACAAAATATTGTTTATGAGTAGAATTTCGCATTTTTTGTGGTAGATGGCATCATAAAAGTTCAAATTTACTACACCAGAGGGAGATAATTGGTTAGCCTACTTGAAGCATCCGGGAACCTCGCCATAGTAGTAGACATGGCGGGTATCAACCTGGCTAAATGACGAAATAAATTTTGTTTGGTAATATAAGATCGTGTTAATTTCGTAGAAAAAGTGTTGATACTAAAAGACTAATTAAGTTAAATTGGATTAGGACAAAGATGCAGAATGTTGGACAGTCTGAAAACCGAAATATCGATAAGGTGAATGTGCAACTTGATGTGGTAAAATCGTCCACTCCTCAAAGTTCGGCTTCGAGTCCGGCCAAATCTGAAACCGAAACGTATTCAGGAGCGCCTGCCAAATACATGACGGACTCTTCGGAAAGCGAGGATGACTCTGTGTCCGAGGTAAAACGTGTTTTGTTTTCGACAGAGGCGGTGGCAGTGAGGGAATGTGATTATCTGTACCGCTCTAAATACTGCAAGGGACATCTTGTACATGTCTGCTCTAACCGTACAGTTTCTTCTATTACCGAAACTACTCTTCTAGCAGCAATATTTGCTTGAAATCGTGCGTAGCACGCTGAAACGGACTAATCTATTTTACATTCTGAATAGAGTACGTCGCTTGCCAAATATTCCGTAAAACGTCAGAAAGTCATAAGTACATACGTACTACTGAGTAATGCATGAAATTATTTATGCCAGCCGCTCCTAGACAGTATTCAATTGATTCTTTGTAATTCTACGATGTATAAGGGTTAATCCGCCGTAAGAGAGTTTTCATTGTCTATTTGTGTTTTGGATAGGGATTGATGTGCGGTGGCCATGTTTCTCGGATCACATGCATTCAGTTGATGTAAATCTCTGAATAATGGATTTTCATGACGTTATTTTACTATGAATGTGCGAATTATATAATTTTCTATTGGATTCGTCATAAAAATCGTCAATCATGGAATGTTTTATGTCGTCACGAATGAGCAAGTCGTACAAAACGCCTAGTGATATTCGCGCAAAAACTACGGTTACTGGTGAATTGCAAGGACCATTGACAGTAATGATTAGCTGTAAACTCGTCCTTACGCACCACATTGTCAGTACATCTCACATGTTTCTCGTTGGTGTTATAGATCTTGCTGGCTTGTTTGTGCCTTAGCAGGCCAGACCTGTTGGTAAGTCGAAGACAACATTACTGAGTGCCAGTGCCCAGTGCTACAGCTTCACCAACAATAATAGCTGTTGCAGTTTGAGTGACTCTTACCGTTAACCTGCATAATGTGTGTGCTATGGACAATTACCACATATATTTGTTTTCTTTTATGTTGAATGGTCCTTGTGATTCTAACATACTATTTATCTGAATCTCAATATTTCCAATTTATGTTAACATTACTAATCTGTAACCTAAACATGACTTGAAATGATTCAGTATTGTGCTAAAGTTGAAGTTGAATGATCTAAAACACTACAACTAACCTAAAATGCTTTTGGTGTTGTGAAACTTGGAGTGAATTAAAATAACTGCTTTACTGAATGTTAACCTTTGAATCATATGATTATTATTGAAATATTGAATTTAAATTAGTTTTTTTTTTCAACAACAGTGATATTCCTGCGTAGTTTTATGTTATTTACTTAAAATCAATTCTGAATTTCAAAGAATAACAATATTTTACACACAACATAAAAGTTCAAATTCCTCCCTTAAAATAGTTAGAACATGATTGTTTTTATTTAGTGATAAATTGATGTTTGTAAATCAGGCGGAGATGGAAGAAGAAGGTAGTGGTGCAGAGCCATCCAAGTTCCTGCTGTCCCACGATGACCCCGAGCGGGCCGTTGACCCAGAGATGCAAGCACGCCTTGAAGCTCTGCTTGAGGCAGCTGGTATGTTACCCATATACTACTAGTTATGAATATTACAAAACTTATGCAATGGGAAAACAACATGTGCTATATATGCACTTGCTTGTTATTACTATTTCATTATACAACAAAAACTACATCTTTTGACTTATTACTAGGGTCACATGTTATATTAATAGTTATGCAGATTATTCAGTTGACATTATAAACAATAGAAGTAGATAGGTACTGATTAGAAGTTTTATGACGATCTTGTGGTTCTTAGATTTCACTATTTCCTTAAAAGAAATGGACAAAATCTAACCTCAGTTTCAATATTGTTAGCTCTGACAATCAGTTTCACTTTACTTAAAATCAATGCTTTTAATTATCATGAATTACTGTAAGTCTAATGTTTATTTAACCTTTGTTTATTTTAATTTGCATATATGTTATCCTGTTATAAAACAATGTGTCTAATTTTTAAAGGTTATATTATGCTAAACCAATGTTCTTATTGTTTATTTCATTGATTACCTGTAACTATATAAAGTGAGAAGCATGTGCTTTCCATTCAGTGCACTTTAGTAATTTGACTGCACTAACAACGATCTTGCACCAAAATAAACTCAAATTATTTTGTTTACAAAAAAAACTTTTTTCTAAAAAATACCAAACAAGAACAATTTGATATTATGTATCAGACAGATACTAATCATTAATTACTATGAATAAACAAGAAAAAGATAGTGACTGTAGCTTTTTAAGGTAAACAACCAAATTAAGTTAAACATGCCAATGTTCACATCTCAGTTTCTTACATGATATTGTTGAACAGTGTTACACATATTTTTAGTAATTGCCATAATAGATTTCTTTTTAAATTTTTTACCGACTTCAAAAAAGGAGGAGGTTCTCATCGTTCTCAATTCGACTGATTTTTTTTTAAATGTTTGTTACCTCAGAACTCCATTATTTATAAGCCGATTTGCAAAATTCTTTTTTTATTTGTAAGGATATACTTTCAGATTGGTCCCATAGAAATTTCATCAAAAACGGTTCTAATCCAAAATTACTGGTAAAAATTACAACTTAAAAGTGAAAAACAAAACTTTTTTGCAAAAAAAAAAAAAAACAGTTGACTTCCAAAAAAGACACAATTTGTAAACAACGAAAATGCGAACCCAACGACACCGACTTCCGAAATTAAATTTATTTTTCACTTTGTAGTGTCTTTTTTGGAAGTTGGTTTTCTTTTTTACAAAAAAGTTTTTTACTAAGAATAGTTGTGCTAATCTGAGTTGTATGCATATTAGTGTATAAGTATGTAAACAAACAATAATGTCACAGAACATAACACTACTTATTATTAGTGTATATTGAGATATGTTGATGTGCTCATTTTGCTATTATATACAGTTAACACTACTATATTAAATACAAAATTATCGGTAATTAAAGTTAGTCGTCAAGTGCCTAATGTTTAAATAATAGCAAACAAAAAGTGTTTATGGTAAATACAGTCAGCAACAAATTAGGTGCTGTATCTTAGAAATATTATAATGATATTGATCAACAAAGCTTATGTAAATATTGCAATTTATATTAGATTTTGCATAGCTATTTATATAATTTGCATACTTGATAGTGCAGTGTTACACCACTGAGATCATGTCACTTTTAATTTACACGTAGTCATAGGACTAACAGATGATCAAGTTTCACATCAATAAAAAAGGTTCAGTTTATCACTAATGAACTTTAAGAAGGAATAATATTATGGACTTAGTAGAGTAGATTATATCTGATCAAGGAAAAGGAATTTTCCTCTTACGAGCGCACCTCTTCGCAGTCATGGTATGCATATTCGAGTAGTTAGGAAGCTAGTGTTCGGCTGTTCTGCCATTTAGCACTACCGGTTTAAAGTAAACGCGCGGTACTTATCTATGAGCAGCTGTTGGTGTGTTGACATTGACACACGCGTGACGTCGCCGATCCACGTCTGCAAATGAACGTCCAAAAACATAGCCATTTATTGCATAAAATAAATTAACATCAATTTATTGTATGCAATAAATGGCTATGTTGCTCAAAATCAATTTCACACCCTTTTATAATTAATACCAGATATTAATCTTGTTTATGTTCCGTTCGCGCCTGCGTCTTCACTCTTCACGTAATATTGCATGCCTTAAAAATCATTAAAACATTGTCATAGGAAACTTCTGTGCGCAATTTTGATGGATGACTGGGTGTCATTGATCAAATTTTCTTGCTATGCTTCCTACTTTGTCCTCAATTTTTGCAAAACACAGTTTCCTAATAGATAAAAATGTAGGTATGTATGTGAAAGAAATTAAATCTGCAGTTTCATTTTAACTATGGAACTGCACATACTGTTTGCAAGTATAGATGGACTATTAATTATGTTAATGTTTTGAGTTTAATTCACAACGCATAAATGCACTCTCATGCCTGCTTACACTAAATCACAAAGAGATATTTGCATGAATTGGACTCGAACACGATTTCCAACGCACCGCCTCGCATCGTGCTGGTAGACTTGACATCCGAAATGTGCAACGTCACTTGTAAGAAGACGCGCCACTCTACGCACCGGAGGCTTGGTCCAATCTGAAAGCAACAGCGACTTTGATCACTACAAATAATTGTACTAAGTTATCTATAAAACAAAAGACTTATGTATCGCTTTATGTTGTACCATTAATCTAATAGCACAACAACTTTATAATACTTTTTAGAGTCGAATTTGTTACACCATAACGTACACAAAATTCTCCAAATGCAGTTAGATTAGAAAGATCGTAGCCTAGTAATATTAAACGCGATTGATTTTATAATATTGCGCGATAAGCCGCGCTTTACTCCTCGTCAAGTAATAAGATATTTAGTAAATCGGTAGAGTTTACGTCATCTCTATCGCGGGCTCCGCTTACTCACGCCACGGCCAGTGCCCCATAGCAATTGATAAGCTTCGAGCGCGCATTATATTATGTTCGGCATACCGCGTACGCTACACTCATGCCTGGGACTCCGCGGCCAGATGTTAGCGTGATCCACGCATTATCTGTTTCGTAAACAATCAGTTTTTGATACAATGAATTTATAATGATATTGTTAGCTGTATAGTTGAAAGTGATGTGTGAATGCTCAGTGCTTTATGTTGAATGCTCGACATTTTATGCGCTTTGTTTTGTGAGGACGTAGTATTTGCATATTGTATATAGAACAATGTACAGTACCTATCATTTAATTATTTTGGTTTTATATTTTTTTTAAATGTATTGACTTCATTTACCTAGTGGGAATGTTAAAACTTGATGCCACATGAATAGATATTTAAATACAAAAACTTAGTAGTGTAGCTATTTATATAAATGAATCAGTCGTTTATTTTCTGATTTTTAGTACGTATTATGAAAATATAGCCAATCGAGTGTCATTCAAAACGTTACTTGTAACTAAAATATTAGCAAATAATGGGCGTCAGTGTGACTAGTAAAATAAAGCACAACCCGCCTTGACCTCTTCGCACACATAGCTGCATTCACTATTTGTCTGAGTAAGTATTTAATAAATCGATAACTTTCGTTAGTCTGCTACGAACACAAAGACTAACTAAACTAAACTTTAGCACTCGTGAATGTAGTAGATTCCAACAATAGATGATTACATATAGGATTAAGTACCTACCATGGGTTTGATAATCATGTAATTTAATAATATAATGCCGCATATAATAATACAGGCTAAAATCTACTTGGATACGACCTTGTTGTGTAGGCAGACAGTGTAGACACCTAGTTGCCAAGAAAGAATTTAAAAGTAAAAACTTTTAACATAACTTTATGATTAATCTGCCCACACGTTTTATTCTACGCCTTGTCGTTTTCCGTAAAAGTGCATAAAATATTTGAATTTGGTAAACATAAACTGTTCATAAAATGTAATATATTTTGCAAATAAATAGCGGTTTGTTGTATCGCCCTTGAGAAAACGGAATTTCTGAAATAGTTGGAACGTCCATGTTGTCGATATAATTTATAGTTGTACTACTCATAGGTGGCTTGTTAACCTATGGTATCGAGGTCGGAATCTCTTATTAACTAAGCTAAAATTAACTTAGAAACCAAGTAGAAATAGCGTTGTATTGTTCTGTTGCAAATACGGAGACTTCTCATTACGGTATCGGTATGGCGGGCAATCGCCAGTCACCAAGTCACCACCCAAGTACCGCGGCTCGTGACGTAACTTATGCACGAACTGCCGCGGAAAAAGATCTCCCTAACGGCCGCAAATGAAAGCGCAACACGCGGACGTGGGCTATTCAAATGTGTCGTTTTATAAGGGAATCGCTTCACAGGATTTTAAGGCTCGTTTGATGGATCGATTTAATCGTAAGGCTTCCCTGTTCCCCTTTATAAATAGCTGCGGTAGAAGCTTTATAATGTCTGGCTGCCGCAAAACGATATCTACTGGTGAAATTATTGATAGATTGGTTGGATACACGTACTTAATAACACGCCCAAATGGTTTTTTTTTTTTCTAGAAAAAAGGAAGTATTGGATATAAAAGTTGTTAACGATTTCTCCACTTCTCTAATTTTCCATGAAAAATCAGTAAGCAGCTGCAGTAAATAGTTGGTATTGTAACCACGTTTTTGCTTTTAATGTCATCCTTATGCCTATGGAACAGAAGTTAAAATCGGTTGAACGGACTGTAAAAAAGGTTTGTTTAAGTATCTAACCGAATGGAGTATAGTGTCAAGTTTATGAACAATCCGCTATTTTCAGTGCACCGCAAAAATTACTTTGTGCTTCACAATCATTCTCCTGTCCGTATCCCAATGTATTTGGGCTCGGTGCAACTAACATGTGCTTGTGCTTCACAATATGATTATAATAAAAAAAAATAAAAAAATACAAAGTGATTTTTGCGATCTGTAAAATTGACATAGTATTTAGTTCTGCTACGGGACCCTATAATGCGCATGGTCCGTTTTCTATGGGTGTCGCATATGAATCTGTGAAGCAGAACTAGATGAGATTCTGTGGAAGCTACATCTTTGATCGTGTAGTCACGTCAATCTATCTCATAAATAAATGCAAAGGACTTTACGCATATTCTTGTAGAAGACAATCATTCAATGATGACCAGTATTGATTAATAAACAAATATTCTTAGATACAATAACGGTTCCTAAAACTATTAAAACCCATAGAATATGTATGATGATTCGTTTGCTCTAGAAGCGCTCATCGTCATTTAAAGTTATTCAGTCGCAGTAAGAAATCAGTTGGAAATCGTCGAGAAACTTGTGCGATAGATGTTGAATGAAATGTGTAACATTCCTTTTGGCCCCATTGTGCCATCTTGTACTCCAATGAATTCCTTGAACACGAACAATTACGTAAAAACAATATCTTGTGAATTTATTTATAGTTTTTATACTGTTACTTATTAAGGTTTATTAATATGGAATCTGCCTAAACCGGCACCAGTTATGATCGCTTCCGTTTGTCAGTTCATTCAGTATTCATTTGCAGACAACTGTTTGATTATTTGGCTCCTAAATTAGGGATCCCACATAGCGTCCCGCGTGATAACGGTATGCGCCTCAACGCTGTGATGTCTGCGGACTGCGGAGCAACGCGTTATGAAAGAAAGGACTTATTTGATCACAAACTTATTTAAGTTTCACAGTACAACATTGTTCGCAAATGTTTCATTTAAATATGTACAATCATTTTAGATCAAATATGCTATGTTTTTCATCTATAGGTCTATCCCTCAACTTTAGTACTCCAAGTATTATGAAGTTGTTTCATTAGAAATTATTTAAGAACAT
The DNA here is from genome assembly GCA_947507525.1 of Apamea epomidion. NCBI lineage: Eukaryota > Metazoa > Arthropoda > Insecta > Lepidoptera > Noctuidae > Apamea > Apamea epomidion. The sequence continues at coordinate 4,093,603 of OX382238.1, read as the reverse complement.
GATACTTATTCAGACAGATATCCTCAGGGCTTTGCCTTCTTTATGTTAAAAGTACGAGCGAGCAAGTTTACGTATCCATGTTGTTAAGAGTTGGATTAACACTACGTATCCGAAGAATCTTTGGAATTTGCTCAATATACCCACATGCCACATACTTTAATTGAATTGAACAAGGCATAGGGTCTATTGTTAGGATGTACAGAAAAAAATCATATGTTAAATTGATGGGTGGTGGTCATCGATTACTAATTATTAGTGATCGATGGTGGTGGTAAAAAACTATTCAATTACCACATCTGTTCGGCATCATTTGAAGTTGTGCTGTTTAGTAAATCGGCCTCATCATTCTCATTTCGGTTGTAGAGAAAGTTAGCTATAGATAGAGCCAAACTTTCAGACATTAATGCTTTGCTTGCTGTGCAATTAGACTAAGGACAGTAATGTTATAACGTTAATCAAAGCTCCCACGATCTATAATGCTTAAATTGATATATATATATTACAATCTGACGCCTTATTAGCTTGAGTAGATACTTGAGGAGCGTGAGATAACAGATCCAGCTGCGATTGATGTTTTGTTTATGCGTTGATTGATCGGAGAAAAGTACCAAGTGACGTCATGCGTGTACCCTAATTAGGATAAATGGAATATTGTTTAGTTTAGGGAGCGACACATTTATATTCATGTGTACTGCAATACAAATCAAGTTTACTGGCAATAAATTAAACAACGAGGGAAAAATAAAGCAAAGAAGAACAAAATAGTTTAACTACTATTTAATTGCCATCAAAACATTGCAAGTTATGGTTCCATGAAACACTTATCCAACGGCCGCCGCCGACACGTCTACGGCTGCCATCGACAACGTGCCGCTCGTGTTTTTGAGCACTGTACTCAAATACACCAGTGATAATTCCGATCCAGCCTGTCCCTTGCTCCTCTCTCCCAGCGACGCCCTAAGCCGAGGTCCGTACCACACAGGGGGTGCCCTTAGCGCGTAGTCGCTTACATTTTAAGTTTTTTAAGCCCTGTCTGGAGGCCTTAATTTATTGCGGCATCCACAGGCAGCCCGGTTAAGCAGACGACAACCTCATAGGTTGAACTGCGAGATGCTATTACCAAAAAAAAAAAAATACACCATCGGCACGTTGTCGACCGCTGCAGTTGCCTCTGCCGTTGACGCGCGCCGCTCATGTGTATAAGCACTACCATCTCACAAGAGTCTTCTAAGAAGATCAACAGAAGTGGCCTTGCTTTTTGTGCGGACATTTGGCTCCTGTTAGTTGATAGGCAGACGATTCTCCATCTAATTAATTGATGCATCCTACAATCTCTGTACATATTGGCGTCGGAATCGCTTAGAACATATTAGCGCTGTACAATTCGCGCGAGCCTTTGTTAACCGATCTGACTCATTATTTCATTAACTACTGAATAGCGCACCTGTATCATTTATTTAGGGGGGGGGGGGGGGGGGTTGCGCTAAGGTAACCCGCGAAATTCATTATTCATTTACTTACGTTTTTTTGTAATTAGCGGGTCAGTGTCGGGTTGTATATTGATTAAAATATGATTCGCGTCCGTAACAAATATGGCTTTACAGAATTATAATCATTCAATACAGCTCCTCAAGTTAGAATTCGCCTCAAATGTCATGGTTTCATGAAATAGTCACTCAATAAGGTAATGTGAACTTAACAGGGTTGTATGGATGAAATACATATTTGTTACGGCCGCGAATCATATTTTAATCAACGTACAAATTAGTACTGACCAGCAAATTGCAAAAAACGTAAGAAAATTGGAATTTCGCGGCCTACCTTGGAGCATCCACCTTAATAAACCTTTTATCAGAGCTAAAACGTGCCGCATTTCGTAACATGCGATTACTATCGTTCTGACAGTGCTTGCCCTTGTCCAATCATTCAACTGATTTCAGTTATGACAATGATTGGTAAAATAACTCGGCACTTTTAAGGTCGTATTCAATGAGACTTTTAATTATTAGTTTGTGCTATGATCTTTCCCTCTCACAGAGAGGAGACCTGTGTCTGCGGCTGATTATGCTATGCTTTATGATCCTTCAGTTGTATGTTCGTTGTTCATTGTTTGAAACTTTTTGTATGCATCTAAAGCCAACTTTACCTTAGAAACATCTGTCGTGGTCGTAACCATTGATTGCAATGCAATCTGCGGCCTAATCATGTAATTTTAATGGTAATCATAGGCACTTAGGGTTTCTCTTTGGATTATAGTTTCTATTATCATTGAAGTGCCATGACTTTTAAAACTTAGAATCAGTCGTTTGAGGTTCTACACAATCGGTGAAGTAATCTCTATTCAATACCTGTGTACAGTTAAAATGGCACATCGGATTCTAGAACAAAATCGGCGTAGTGTACATCACGAACACCGGTGCATAATCAGCCTATAATGTTCCCACTGCTGGGACACAGACCTCTCCGTGAGAGGGAGCACACCTGAGTGTCAGTCTTTTTTCTAAAGCTCGATGTGTCATATTAACGCCCCGGTACCTTACAACTCACTGTAGATTTTTTTTACTTCTTAAGATTTTTTCATGTGCCATAGTCCGAATGCCATAATAAACTGTGACGTTCCATTATTTCGTCCACCACAAACATGATATAACACATAACATAGCGCCTGTGATCCCTGAGGGGTTTGACAGAGGCCGCACACACATTTGGCCAGTTATGTAAATCCCTTATAATCCCGTATTATAAGGGACTTACAACATAAGTGGCGAGCCTATTGCCATCTACCGGGCACATATCCAGCCTCCTGGCTGCTACTAAGAAATTCCTGATAAAAACACCCAATAACAGTTTGCTCTGCTTGAGAACGCTATATTAAACTTCACGTTTCATGATGTCTACCATTAAGTACCCAACTAATTCACCCCCATCTTTTTCCCCACAGGCATCGGCAAGCTATCCGGCGAGGGCAAACACCTCGCCGACCCGGAGGTGCTGCGGCGCCTGACGTCGTCGGTGTCGTGCGCGCTGGACGAGGCCGCCGCCGCACTCACGCGGATGCGCAGCGACCAGCCACCGCCGCACCACCGACACCACCATCAGGACAAAAAGTATGACTGGCTTTACTAATAACTAGTTTAATTTATTTAAAATGTACTTATCCGACATAAAACGGCTAAGGCCAATTATATTAGTTAAAGACAATCTTGGATTAGTTGTCTCTGTTCCCAATCCCCCATATTCCGATTTACTCATGTCCATTACAAGTTCAATTCACTTCAAAATTATTTAAAAAAAGTTTTATGATTGATGATGATGATAAACGATATTTATTTACTAACTTAAATTTGTTTAAAAAAAAAACCTTTACATGTCGAAAATAAATAATGTTTTAAAACTAGATGAGTTCGGTGTTTCTAATCCGAACTGAATGAAATGTAGCAATTTAAAGAAGCGAACCTAATGCGGGTTGAAATTAAATTATTGTCATACTGTAATGCAGTGCTCAAGGTCCTAAATGAGTCTAGATTTCTAGAAGCAATCTTGCTCAGACTCCATTTAATTTATAACATCTGGACTTATCTTCCGCTCAGTAAACGCGGTGTTTTATTAAGTAAAATACGCCGTAATAATAAGCAATGCAAACCTTTCCTGATCAAAAGACAACATTTTTAATATTATTAGACCCTTCAATGCCATTCCGCGTCGCATGTTTTCATTTAACATGTTGACTGGCGAAGTTCACTGCAGATGATTCATCCGGAGAGCACAAACGACTAATGATGACATGTGTTACATAAATTCTTGTCTAGACCATCCTTGTATCTAGATTCTATACGATAATATGATTCAAACACTAATCCTGTCAAACAACCTGACCTAAAAATTTGAAAAAAACACGCTCTAATATAAGTCTGAAATCGCCAACCCGTCTTTTAAGCAAGCATCGTATGATCCTCGATCGTGCATATTGATCTTACCTCTTTTTAGGTTGGTTAGTAAATTAAAACTGTAAAAGCTACTCTTAGACGTCTAGGGACTGTGGTCTATGATATCAGTCTGGAAAACACATTCAACAATTCTTCTAGACGACCTGCCCTAATTTTGGTTCAGTAGTAGATATACGTATAACCTAGTTACCTTTAAAAGGTGAACTGTGGAACTAAGGAAAGTAGGACACCCATGTTAAAAATAACATTGTCAGTGTTAAGCTAACTCAAATTTATTGCAATATCATTGCTACACAAGTTGTAAAGGGTGTAAAAGAATGGAGCAATATTAATTTAAAAGAGACAGGCAGCAACTACTTAAGTATAGGAGTAATCGTGAATAAATTAATGAAACAAAATCTGTTTCCATACTTTCGAGTCAAATAGACGTTGATAATGATACAGAAAGAACTTATTTCCATAAGAAGTACAGATTTGCATCCAAAAGTATGTATAACTAGCTTCTTCCCGCGGCTTTGCGCGCATGGATGTCCAGAATTATCCCACGGGAACGTGCTATCGGGAAAAAAAGTAGTCTCCGTTTTTCCCCAGGATGCCATCTACTCTTACTCTACGTTACTTTCGAATTTATAATATAAGTATGGATTCCAACTTGACCTCCTTGCATATCTGTTAAACAGTAGTATCACTTGAGTTCAGTCGAAGGCCGCTAAAAGCACATTAAAGCATGTGCATTTAGGAGAGCTTTTCACGTTTTACACATGGCTCGCACGCATTACCGTGTAAACAGTTGAAGAAGGCTCGATGTCTCACCGATGCGGGCACAATCAACATATTGTTGTCGGCTGTAGTTTTATGTGACAACTCATCTTTTAGCGTCTAACTGTTGTTCGTTGACATTTTGGCTGGACTTGGTCAAGAGAGTTCCACAAATTCTTAAGGTGTCCACGGATTTGCTCGATTTTTATCGATTGACTGGACGTGTGATCAAACAAACAAAACTACTATTCAAGTGCTGTGTTTTGACGGTCAAAGTCAAAGTCAAATCATTTATTTCAAATAGGCACATAAAAGGCACTTTTAACGTCAAAAATAAAATTGATTCTAGTCGCCCCTTCCAAAAGGTAGTTTTCGTATGGAGAAGAATGGTCAAGAAACTCCACCGTCATTAAGATGTTATTTAATCTTGTGATCTTGTTGCTTGTTTTTGTTTGATCACACATGTCGATCGTCAAAAATCCCGCAAATCTGTAGGCAGCTTTAGATTTCTTAGTAATATTTACAGTTTTATTTATCTGTATGTTTCGGGATTGCTCAATCGCGAGCTGATCACGCGAGTCATTCGCAACTAGTCGGGCAATCCCAAAGCGTTTATGTGAGTAAGTTCTTATAAAAATAAACATGAATGTGTCTCACGAAAGCTGTAATAAAAAAAATCTCAGCGATTATTTCAATGTAGGTATTTGTAACACGAATATCAGAGACACGACTCTGAATATAAATTATCTAATCAAATTCTACCCGTTCATTAGTCATCTTTTTGAATAGGTCATTATTGTGATTACCTCTCGATTTCTTGTAGGCTCCTAATTTGGTCAGCATTTGATCTTAAAATACCAAACATTACGTCACGATTTTTCCTTTCACCATTATGTTTTCACTTCATTCATCGAAACAGTTTCCCGGTTTAACATAGTCGTTTTTCCTATTACGTCACAGTTCACAGTTATTATACATAATATAAATTATCATAATGTTATCTGTGTTTTGATTTGCACATTGTCTCTTGTTGAAAACGGGCCGTAAACTCCTACCGGTTTTTTTATGAATAATATAATGATAGCTTACTAAATCGTTCCAATTCCACTAAAGCCAATTATTTATCGATTGAACGTCATGATAATGCATCGTCATCAATAATTATTTACCGTATATTTGAACACCGCGTCTGCAGAACACGTGTTATGTTATTTTCTTTCTTCGAAAATTATTTAAACTTTCTAAATATAAATCCGTTTTCCCTAAGCGTTGAAGTTCTAGGGTAGGGTAACTTTCAATGATGATATCCCGAGAATTGAGTAACCTTTGTGTGCGGGCGGGAAGCCTCTCGAGTTGACGTCTTCCATATTCTATCCGCGGCAACTCGATGAGACCGTCTCGTGACAGTGATTTTTTAAGCTTTGATCTTATCTGATTGACTTTTGTATCGCCATACCTGTGCCTTTGTCATTCAAGAGTTGATATTATGTGACCGTGATGATTTTAGTCAACAATGCGGGTCGAGTGCCACGGGGAGCACGCCGACGGTGGCGTCGTCGGTGGGCGCGGACGGGGCGCCGTCGCTGGCGGAGGCGTGCTCGGACGGCGACGTGGGCACCGTGCGCAAGCTGCTCACGGAGGGCCGCTCCGTGCACGAGACCACAGAGGAGGGCGAGTCGCTGCTCTCGCTCGCATGCTCCGCGGGATACTACGAGCTCGCTCAGGTGCTGCTAGCCATGCACGCGAGTGTAGAGGACCGCGGCATCAAGGTAACTAAATGCAACTTCTTTTTGAATCTGAACGAAACATTAAACATAGAAAGTTGAACAATTTTTGTAATGTTAAGTCTAATTCTCAAAATCACGAATCGTGTAGGTATTCAAAGTAGGCACTGAATCAGCACTTGATCCTCGAAAAATTTGAAGAAAAAAAAACCGACTGCAAGTAAAAAGTTGAAAACAAGCTCATTTTTAGGGTTCCTTACCCAAAGGGTAAAAACGACCCTATCACTAAGACTTCGCTGTCTGTCCGTCCGTCTGTCTGTCACCAGGCTGTATCTCAAGAACCGCGATAGCTAGACAGTTAAAATTTTCACAAATTATGTATTTCTGTTGCCGCTATAACAACAAATACTATAAACAAAATAAAATAAATATTTAAGGGGGCCCCCATACAACAGACGTGATTTTTATAGATAATGGTACGGAACCCTTCGTGCGCGAGTCCAACTCGCACTTGGCCGGTTTTTTTCAAACAGTCTTATCCAGTTGCAGTAATTTTAATTCAATCTAAGATTCGATTTTGCAACCTAGGTACAAAAATACGCGTGAAAAACTTAACCCAGTCTTATAAAAACAGAACACACACTTTAACACGTTCCAGTGTTTTAGATGACAAGAGTCGATTCGAATCGCCTTGTATGGAATCGTTGGTCTAGTGGTCGCAAGCGATTCCTCCGGGTCCCGGGTTGGGCATAGTGTTATTGGATTTCCCATCTGGAATTTCTCTATAGCAGCCCGGAGCCTAGATTTTAGCCCATTTGGTGGCAATAAGCTCGCCTCTATTACATGGAACTTTAACATAACTAGCGAAATGTGGGTGTAATATACATATGTACACCTCTGCCTAACCGTTCGAGGATTACATGTGCGATGTTAAGAAGAATAACTAAACAAACTCCCCACCAACACGTCTCTTAATGAGTTTTTCCACCCCACAGGGAGACTGCACACCTTTGATGGAGGCGGCGAGCGCGGGTCACGTGGACATCGTCCGGCTGCTGATCGCGCACCAGGCCGACGTGAACGCCGTGTCGGGCTCCGGCAACACGCCGCTCATGTACGCGTGCGCCGGCGGGCACGAGGAGTGCGTGCGCGCGCTGCTCGAGAGCGGCGCCAATGTTGAAGACCACAACGAGAACGGACATACGCCCCTTATGGAGGTAAACTTAAATTCATTCACTAAATAAATCATTCAATTCATGCACAGCCTAAATTATCAGGTCTAGAAGCATGAAATTTATCCCCTAAACTTTAGGGGATAAATTGCAAATTTAATCACTTTAGGCCCTAAAGTGATTAAATAGGGGATGAAAGTTTATAAGAAATTTCAACATGACATTGAATTATAAACAGTATCGTCCATGGTTGTCGCATAGACATCGCTGCAGTACGTATGTATGTAGTCCTTGTAGCTCCGACTTGCGTCACCTTCGGGGAACCTCCTAAGTTCGGTAACGTAGCTAATGGTCTAGACTGCAGCGATACGAATTTGTAGCGGGATCGTCCGAAAGGGTTACCGCTGCCCTGGTACATAAAGGGCTAAGGAAGGAACACGGGTGGGTTTTAGTCAGTAAGAGTCTGACACTCCCTTCTGCTCCACCCAGAGCGGGAGGAGTCATTTGATGATTTCCCATCCTGAAAAAAAAAAAAAAAAAAAAAAAAAAAAAAAAAAAAAAAAAAAAAAAAAGCGATACGAATTTGGATGTAGCTTGTATCAGGATTTAATGGTCCACGGCTGAAAGCAAACAGACTGATTGACTGCTGTTACTTGCTCATCATCAGGCAGATACAGGTTTTGAAGCTTTTCCACTAAATACAAGTCTTGAAACCTTCACCAATGGTGTTTGGATAAACTGTACTTTCGCCCACATCGACACTAATCTGAACAATACAATGTATTACCATAGATAACCGTTGCATAGTTACATTCCGTATTTATCGCGAATCCAGCTCCAATGAATCATAAGTTACATGTTTTGTTTTCACAAAGCTATTTTGTAGATTACACATAATTTGTATGTGATTACTGAGATAAAGTGCAATTGTACATTTTCAACTACATTTTATTCTATCCTAAACTGAGAGAATACAGTCTAGAAAAAGTTTGTCCTAGTTTGTTTGAGATTCATGTCTACTCCAGGGTCTATTCATTAAAAGACTCGGTGTTTTCTTTAATAAATTTTTTACTAGATTTTTCTGGCTTTGTACATTTTACATCTATTATCTTATCAGACGTAGTAAAAAGTGCAATAATTAATTTGTAAACAAACCGCGATTATGCATTCTTGGCAATAAAGTTTTCGAGTAAATTATTCAAAGTGCTGTCGGTGCTTACTGCCATCAAAATTACCACTTTATCACACCAGTAACAAAATCCTTTTTCCTTAAACCAGGCAGCATCAGCCGGTCATGTGGGCGTTGCCAAGATCTTATTAGAACACGGCGCTGGCATCAACACGCACTCGAACGAGTTTAAGGAGTCTGCCCTCACCCTCGCCTGCTACAAGGGCCACCTGGACATGGTGCGCTTCCTATTGGCAGCTGGCGCTGATAGGGAGCACAAGACCGATGAGATGCACACCGCGCTCATGGAGGCAAGCATGGACGGGCATGTGGAGGTGGCGAGGTTGTTGCTCGATTCTGGGGCGCAGGTTAGTGTGAGCAAGACCTTATTCTTATAATTAACATAGAACCACCACCTGTCAAAAATCAGCCCATCTTGTTAAACTGTCAGTTTTCAAGACGGGTTGATTTATATGGGTGCGTCATGTTGAACCAGACAATATACAAAAATCAGTGGCAGAATACTGGTCTAACCAGTACAGCATTCTGCCACTGACTTGTTGTATCTTGGGAAAACAAAATTGATGATTAATACTACTAAGAGAATTTGCAGCATCTGAGGCTAGTTAAATAATGACGCATGGAGGTCCTCGAAATAGTCGTTTTCACACTCCAGTTTACTGATTGGCTATTTCAATTTAAGGACCCTTCAAGTCGTCACAAAATCAGTTGCATCCGGAACTGTATCTACCTACCGGGTATAAGTAACCTCCTCATTTAATTAAAGCCTGTATATGTTGTTTTTTTAAATTGGAGTCGGTGATTGTATCTTTAGCATAACATCTTTTTAATTATACTTTTCTTGGTCAAATATTCTGTTACTTAATAAAATCCTTGTTTGTATAGGTGAACATGCCAACGGACAGTTTCGAATCACCGCTGACGTTGGCAGCGTGCGGCGGCCATGTTGAATTAGCGATGTTGCTGCTAGAACGAGGGGCCAACATCGAAGAGGTTAACGACGAAGGTTATACACCGCTCATGGAGGCCGCTAGAGAAGGTATGAAGACTTCTTGCTAAATTTTATTTTGTGTCTTGGCGAGGTAAAAATATAAGTTGAGATTTGAGAGCCAGTATAACTTTCCGACACTGGCAGAAAGAACGGTAAAAAAAGATCAGTTAATATGGAGTCAAAACAAGTTGTCATATTACTTATTACTGACTTTCTATCTGTTCACCAGCCTTGTTTGACTCGTAGAGTATGTCTAAGGCATTAAGTCTACCTTGGTATCCTATAGGTACTTTTTAAATTACATAATGTCTCATAAATAATCAAATTGTTCTTTCTAAGGTCACGAAGAGATGGTGGCACTCCTGCTAGGTCAGGGCGCCTCGATCAACGCGCAGACGGAGGAGACTCAAGAGACGGCGCTCACGCTGGCGTGCTGCGGCGGCTTCCTCGAAGTCGCCGACTTCCTTATCAAGGCGGGCGCTGATGCCGAGCTCGGAGCGTCCACGCCTCTCATGGAGGCCTCGCAAGAAGGACATCTTGAACTTGTGCGGTGAGTACTACATAGATTACTAAAACGTTGATATTTTTTGTGCTTTTGTTCGATATAATGAACATCATCATAGTCTTTATCACTTCTGTAGTACACAGTTAACGCGTTGTTTTGATTTTCACGATGTAAATCAAAACAATGCGTTAACACAGTTGTAAGTAAGCTCAAAGTTATTAAAAGTCGACTATACTACCATTTCCGACGTCTCAGGGATGGCCACGCATTGCAACGCTTCTTTATTAATGATGTCTGATAAAAACCTGTAATCATCAGATGGGATATCTATTGATTGGCCATCCAGCATAATCAGCTTATTAATTTTCTCTCTGCTGGGGCACAAGCCTCCTCTCTGTGAGAAGAGCCCTTCAAAATAGTGAAGGAAAACATCGTTGGTCATCTATTTTCATAAAATAGCACCACCTTGGTTTCCTTGATGTAGTTCGTCATTGTCTGGCTATGTTTATTTATTTATTAAAACTATGCTCAAGGAAAAATTAATTAACATATCGACTCTGTCTTCACGTGCACTTTTAATATAGAAATTAGATTTGAAAGTATTATCATTTGAACACGCAACATTGTTCTACAGTTACCTACTCAACGCGGGCGCGGACGTGAACGCCCAGACGCAGACGGGCGACACGGCGCTGACGTACGCGTGCGAGAACGGCCACACGGACGTGGCCGACCTGCTGCTGCGCGCGGGCGCGGAGCTGGAGCACGAGAGCGAGGGCGGCCGCACGCCGCTCATGAAGGCCTGCCGGGCCGGCCATGTGTGCACCGTGCAGTTCCTTGTTGGCAAGGTAAAATCCTTCATTCAAATTAGCTCTGGGATTCAGCACACCACAAAACGCTTACCATTTCCTAGTGATATTTAGCTGGAATGAAATACCGTAAAACGGGGTGAATCGGGTTGCATGGGTGAATCGGGCCGAAAATTTAAAATGGATTTCAACGTTGAAATAATATAGTTTGTTGCCAGAAAAGACTGTAATGTGTTTACTGTTTCTTAATTAAAGATTAAGTGTCCTTGTTTGCAGCAAACTATATTATTTTAAAGTACAAATCCATTTTAAAGTGTCGGCCCGATTCACCCATGCAACCCGATTCACCCTGTTTTACTGTAGTGGTTGAAAATGGAAGCATACTGTTTTGTTTATGATAGTCAATTAGTTCAGCGTAATGTCGTTCTTTCTGACTCAAGGGTCAGACTTGAAAATTATGTTACAGTTAAGAAATTTTTTTATTTATAATTCAATTGAATAAGATTTTTGTCGGAATAGTCGTGCATCATTTTCGTTCTGAAACACAGTGTCACTGAGATATAGTTAAATTTGTACCTATAAATTAAGACTTAAATTCGTTGTAAATGTTTTTGTGAACTAGTCATTGGAGGGCCAAAATAATTAATAAGGGTGCCGTCAGTAGGGACTGGTCATCTCTTAGCTGCCACGGCTTATTTTAATTATTTTTTTTATTACGGACACTTTTAACGTTTTGCCATTGTTCTCACATGTATAATTTGAACATGAATGATGTACCCATATTTTAATTTAAAAGAGTATCCGTGTAGTATATTGCCTGATCTTTTCAATAGGTACCTACTACGCTTTGGCATGGGCTACTAGGTTCATTTATCTAACTGAGCCCTTGACTATTTAAAATTGCCTGTAATTGGTTTATTTAAATACTTTAAGTTTGAATAAACTCAATATTTGGTTGTGTTTACACAGGGCGCAGACGTAAACCGCATGACCGCTCTAGGCGATCACACCCCCTTATCCCTCGCCTGCGCGGGCGGCCATGTTGACGTCGTGAAGTTCCTGTTGGCCTGCGATGCGGACCCGTTCCGCAAACTGAAGGACAACTCCACCATGCTTATTGAGGCCGCTAAGGGAGGCCACACAGCTGTCGTACAGCTGTTGCTGGACTACCCGCACTCTGTTATGCTGCCTAGAGGTATGTTGCATAATTTTGTTTCTCTCAATTTTTTAAGATGACGCTTGAACGAATCTTTTGATGATGCAGTCTTAGAGTTGAGGATGTGCAGAATGAGTCGTGTGGTATAGTACCAAAAAGTAAGCATATACATACTAGAAATCGGATGAAGTGTGCTAGTTGAATTAATTATTTTGCAAGTGGGTCTCATTTGATCCATCCCAAGTCCTAAAGCAAGGTGAGCAGCGCCTCGATCGTCGTTACGGTTCCGCGTAGAATAGAATACTTCGGTACTCAGTACCGCAACGACGTCTGGGCCTAACCGTGTCCGTCCGCAGGCACCGCGGCGGCCGAGGAGCCGGGCGGGCTGACGGCGGCGCAGGTGGCGGCGCTGGGCCTGGCGCACGCGGCGGCGCCGGGCGCGGGCGGCGCGCGCGCGCTGCTGCCGGCGCACGCGCACGCGCACAGCGCGCTGCACCACCCGCCGCACCACCACCCGGCGCAGGACCTGCCCACCAAGTTCTCCAAGGTCTACCTCGACGGTGAGCCATCGGCGCACGCTTTGCGGACGACGAACGTACCCTATTTTTTCAATATTATTTTGTCGACTATTTATATACATAATATGTATGCTGTAATCGAAGGACCGTCGGCGTAATTGAAGGGCCGTCAGACAAAAACTTATTATTGCAGACTGTGATTTTTTTGTGTACATCTTTTATTGAAGATTCTCAATAATCAAAATTATTTTAATGCAATATTCTATTAAATATCCACAATTTTCGGCTACCACGAGAAAAGTCACCCTCGAGGTGTTCTTCCGTAAGCGACCGCAACGGTGACGCCGCTCGATGTTAATGAACAAGAGTCACATAGGACGAGCGGCGTCGCCGCTGCGGCTCGTGGGAACGCCTCGTCCAGTGGATCCATGCCGTGTCGGTCCGCAGAGCGCGGCGTGGCGGGCCGCAAGAAGGCGGGCGCGCTGGCGGCGGGCCCGGCCAGCGCGCCGGACGCCAAGCACAAGTGCGCGCGCAAGCAGCGCGTCGCGCCGCCGCACTCCGACCACCACCTGCCGCCGCCGCCCGACATCCTGGACGACACCGTACGTACCGCCGCGGCCACGCACGCGCGCTAATGGCGCTTGGAACGTTCGAAGGCTTACTGAAGGCCCGGTTTTCATCAACACGGTGGGAGGGAGATGTCTCGAGCAACCAATGAGTTAACGATTTTCCAATTACGTCGGCTTGCACTAAAATTGAAAAATCACTAACACATTTAATAACGCTAAACGAGTTTAAATTACCATTCTGTCCCGTGCGTCTTCAAACGATGGTTTCAATACGTTTAGCACTAAACGCATTTAATGATTTAGCGAATACAATCTTTTTGCTGTGCGTATAGATCGTTTTATACGCTCGCAAACGAGGGCCTTTACCAACACGCATCTCGTACGAGCGCAGACGCGTAAGATCGTATGCTACTGGCTAACCCACCGGTATAAGAGCGTGTACGTTGCAGCGCTTGTTATGCTCGAAGCATTTGTAACAACACGTCTATAGGTTCATAACCGCCCCTAGCTACAACTCAATAACATATTGATTGTTTTACGAGACTTCTCCTCTCGACTTTGTTAAAAACTGGGCTTTATACACGGCAGACTGCAATGCGACACCAAAACATATAACATTTAGCGAACTAACCGTCCGTCATCCAACGGTTGTCACACTGCAACCTGTCGGAAATGTTAAAAGCAATATAATTCACCCTGAGCGATATTGAACAAAGATAAAACAAAAGGATATTGCAACTTTGCTAACTCCGTACATAACGCACGTATGTCGGTTTCCCACAGCCAATTACTGGCTTACCAAGAATAAAGCCCGCGATTGATTTGTATGAAGTTGTAAGACTTGTACAAATGTTACAATGGCATACAAATAGATATTGGTATTCTTACTTCGCGATTCAACGTGAATTACATTGCTTACATTGCACATAATTATCAAATATACTCAATATGATTATATTGCTCGTAAACTTGAGTACAATTGCTAAATAACATAACTAACATTTCCCGACGTTTTTATCGCTTTATAATGGCCAAAAGGAGTCACCATACACATACCATAAACTTACGCCTTCTCCCCATGGGGGTAGGCAGAAACAACAGAAAAAAAGTCTCTGAACCCTTATTGTGTATGGGTTCCACATTCTTGATCGTTTTAGACAAGCTGTGCCATTAGTATAAAATTATGAGTGTTATAAAGGGATTAAAACGTCCAAACATAACTTACTTTAATAACAAATTAGGGACTATTGGCAAATAGCTTCAACCCCCCACAGTTAATTCAGAATCTAACAATGTTAGGAATATGTTCAGAAGTTTATTGTGATTCTTACATGCAACTAACAAAGTATTAAAACATATTGTTCAATCTCCTAAACATACAAAAATCAATTTGTAAATATTTTATATTCTCTTTAATTCAATCTAAGTAGTATCATTCTAGAATACATATCTAACTGCTTTATAAAATGTAAAACACTGTAGGGTTCCTATAATTGGTGATAGCGTCACTGTAAACTTCTGAATGCTTGGTGTAACAGAGCTTTACAAAACTTTACGCTAGTTGCATAACTAAAGTTTATATGGACTTGTTTTTTTTTTTTTTTTTTTCAACTTAAGTATATTTAAGTAATATTCTGCAATGTTTCAAAATATATTTCTGAGTAAAAAAAACTTCCATTCAATATACAAAAACGAACTTTCTTTATTGGACTATTGTTTAGTACCGCTTGCTTTGCAAATACTATCCCAGGGTACTGGCTTAATTCATTAAAATCTATTAACCAATTTCTTTCTACTCCGTAAACTAATTTCGGGAACACCGCGGCAACCCCGCCGGAGCTATGCAGCTAGTGTATTTGATTTTGCTCCTTTATTCATAAACAAAAAAGTAAATACGTTTTATAAAGAAAAAAAAATAATTTCGTTATGTCTATTGATGTGTAAGTGTTTATGAATAAAGGCCATAATCGTTTGTACATTTGTGTTGGTTATTAACCTGTTATCGTAAAGCTTAGCTCCTATATGCCTCTCATTTGTATTAAATTTTCCAAATTAACCATTGCGCCCCCACCTAATGAATAATATGGATACATATGTATATTGTTGGCTTAATATCACGATTCTATCATTTCATTTCTATTTGCTTGCTTCCCACGGTGTAGATTTGCCACCACGCCATGGCTAAGGTATCACTCCCGCCGGGGTTTACGTGGAAGGATGTTAACAAGAAAGTTAAAATTAAATGCCAGATTAAAAATAAATGCAACGTGAGTCACACTATAATTACATTCACTAAACTAACTCAAGTAAATTGTGTACAGCGGCGTCGCACACGTAGACCTGACTGACGCTATGAGCTAAACAGTAAGAACTCACCGCGCGGCTCGTGGACGTCCCCAACTAAATATTAATATGACGGTAGTTGTGAACCGGATTGTCAGTTTCGTTGTACACTTGGTGGCCGGAACCGCTGGGTGAGTTCACTCTTACGGTGGCGTCAGTAGCGGCCGGACGTAGCACGTAGTGCGGCGCCGCGCGACCACGACTGACGTTACTTTGTTACAGCGGGACCCGCGCGACTGCCTCCCCGAAGCCGACCGCAGCCTGCTCGATTTGCCCGACCCCGCAGGTATGTACCACACACTTTCTTTATAGGTTTAGAAGTTATAATATAGTTTGCAGTATGCAACGGTGCGGGGATGCTGTTGCAGGGACTTGATATAATACTGTAAAAAAAAAAAAAAAACTGCCAAGCCTTCAGCCTGAGCCCAACCCATGGACTAAAATAAAATAAATCTTAGGATTTGAGTCTTCAGATCCTAAGATTTATTGATTTATAACAGTTGTCCTACCTGAACAGCAATTCCGCAATGTTGCACACTTTTGTAAGAGTTGGTTTAAATGATACTGATGAAATTAGCGGATTTGAGGATTTAACGAATGTTAAGTATAAGTAATCATGAAGTAAAACGGTGACGTTGTATGTGAAGGTCCGCCGACGCTCGCCACGTCGGCGCTGCACGCCTTGGACCTACAGTTCTGCGCTCAAGGCAAGTCCGAACATCACACGTCACCCTTATAGCATTGTATTTATGTTTGGCTTCACACATTCCGTTTCGCATCGTTAGGATGCAAGCAAACCAAGCTAAGGGTGAAATAAAATTTACACGCACACCTCAGCATTTTCCTGTATCCCATTCTGGCACTCAGAAGCACACTTCACTAGAGCGAGAATTCTATTCGCACGCAAAAGCACGAGTGTGGTTGCTTGCAAGCGGACTCGCAATAGCGAATCTCAATCTCGCAGCCTTAAAGTGGCAGAAGGAGATAGTGATACAGAAAAATGCTGATCCGAGCGTGTAAGTATGGCTTCGCCCTAAAAGTTCTCGTTGCTTGCATACTCAAAACTCTTGGGTATACCTTAGCGTTTGCGTATGCGAGTACTGCGGCCCACATATTAATCCATCATAATGTAAACCATATAATAATCACATCCTTTCTTCTGTGTATGTAAATACGTGTTTTCTGCGTTGCTAATCATGTCAATATTTGTTTCGTTATTTGTTTTTGTCAAGTCACTTTTTATATCTGTTCTATCACGGATAATTTGGGTTTACCACGAGTTCTAGATGTTGCCTAATTCACATAATACAAGTGTTAACATTCACCGAATTGCTAAACACAGTTAACCTGTATTAACTATAGTACAACGGTTTAGGGTGCGGCCCGATACCGTTGCGCTATTGTAGTGAACTAAGAACAACCAGTATTCTGCTTGTTCTTACACATAGCTGATATTCTTGAAGGGCTGATTCTTCAATCGTCAGATAGCTCTCTGGAGCATAAACGTGGCGGTTTAACAGCTTTTCTATAGAAATATGTCAAACTGCCGTATGAACAATAATTAAATTATAAAGTTTACTGACGATGGAAAAATCAAACCTAAACAAAATATTGACAGGTAGGTGGTCTTAATTTCCTTGTGCAATATAACCAGTATTATTCCTAGGCAATGTAGTAACAGTAGTTTTTACGATGTAGGTGTGACGACCATCCACCCTCCGACTACGCCACCGTACCCGCCTCCGCAGCAACTGTTCCCAGTGCAACAACTAGCTACCAACCTCAACCAGGTGGGTACACTTGCTTAGTAATATTTATTGGGATTTCGTTAGATTAAGCGTCATTCTAAAACTAGTGCAGGTAACTGATATAAAATGCTCGTAACTTTGTGTCTGCGTAAAAAGTTCCATGTAGGTACTAAATCCGTTCAGCCGTTATGGCGAGGTGGAGTATAAAAGGTCCACGACATAGCATAGATAAGACCAGTTCAATACCTGAACTCTATTTTTGACTCCAGATTTTTTTAGCTCTTGTCAATCTATCAAAATATTTCGTGTTATTTTTGAAGCCGTTTAGTACAAATGGACGAAGGCTACCTACTCCATAAGTTCTAACCGCGTTAAACATTATAGAACACTCCAATACAAGAGCGTCCGCGCGCGAAGGTTTCACGTAAATGCTCCAAGTTCGGTTGCAAGTTCCTTCTGCTCGACGCGTTGCAACGGCTCGGCCAGCACATTAGTGAAGTGGGTGCCGTCGCGGTAATCTTCGCGAGTTGTTTATGACATTAGAGAATCCTTAAATTATTGTACGAAGTACTATTCATAGTGACTGTCTTTATTCTAGCACGACTAGCTCCATTTACAACGTAATTCAGTGTATTGTTGAGTCGTTATTAGAATCGAAAAGCCAAGTATGTTGTTACCATGTACGTCTAGAATATGTTTATGATTATCATCATAATAATTTGCTGTATAACAAGTATTGTTATAGAACCCATCATCTGTCTCTACACAAACTTATTTTCTCCATATTTTACAGCACCAACTGCAGGAATTGCAGCAACAGCAATTCCAGCAGCTAGCGGCTCAACAGCAGCAGCAACAGCAGCAGCAGCAGCAACAACAAAAGAAGCAGCAGCAACAACAACAACAGCTGTATGTGCAGGAGTTGCAGCAGAGGCCTGAAGCGTTTGCCGCACAGGTGAGATTACATGTCACTTTCCACTTTTATTACTATTGAAATTTGTCGTTGTTCTAATGTAGCACCATCCTTTTTTCCAAAGGTAAAATTATAGCCTTTTACATGTAAAAACAATGCTAGTAGAGTATTTTTTTACATTCTTCGGCAGACGGCGCGGCGGCACTAGTTTGCGATACAGTTTAGTTTTTAACGCTGACCGTCGGCAGTATAAAATGAAGATTAAAGCTAACGGCAAGATAGTGTTGTAATTGGTGTGTTGTTCGCTGCGCAGTTGGTAGACGCGCAGGCGGGCGACGACGTGGGCGGCGCGGGCGGCGGCGTGGAGGCGCGCGAGCTGGGCGCCGTGCTGGCCTACCTGCAGCGGGAGGTGCCCTCGCTCGTGGCGCTGCCGCCCAACGAGCTGCGCTCGCTGGTGCTGCAGGTAACGGAGCGGCCGCGCGAAATTGGGATAATTCCTCATTGCACGGACATTTCATGTATCAGATTTTTTTGGCAAACTCCAAAAGAAGTGGCCCGTTTATAACGTTTCAACACACATAAAATTTTTACATGCTCCCACGTTATTTCTCAGACGTTACAGGGATTTAACATTCTTACAACTGTTGTCAAAGATTTCATTTAATGCCTCTACGCAAAAATCACCTAATTTCACAGTCCATTTTTAACACCAGAAATAACATAATGCTGTAGCATAGTCTCTATACACATAAACGGTGAATAGATTCGCAAGTGCTATGCGATTTATTCTCTGAATGATGTGGGCACGGCGCAGGTGATGCAGCAGAAGTCGCACGAGATCCTGTCGTCCAAGTGCGCGGAGGAGGGCGGCGAGGGCGCGGAGGGCGAGGGCCACGAGCGCCACGCGCGCCGCCTGCTGGAGGAGGCGCTCACGGCCGACTGGCCGCGCCAGGACCACCACCACCACCACCACCACCATCACCACCACGTCGATGTCACGGTAACTATACCCACAACACAAACACTTTTCATTTGTTCAAGTGTCTCGTGCATACGAGACTAATGGCTCTAAATGGGGTTCTCTCTAAAGCGAAGTCCTAATAGAAAGCGGTCATCGTACGAATACGCGATCGTCGGCGAACCTGAACCCGATCGAGTTCCATCTATTAGGTACGAGGCGCTCAACTCTCAAAATCACATTCATTTTTACGGGCTTGACGCCCATTGTACACACGTTTTTTCTTGCCGTGATAATCTACGGTTTTGCCGTGAAACTCTACGGTTGATTCGTCGTGTGATCACTATGAAAGCTTGTTAACAGACACGGCGGTACTACGGCGCCGTCGCCGTATGGCCGCATAGACAAGCTCACACGATTTTCTTACGGCGCGGCTAACAAGCCGTAGCGTAAAGAAACCGTGTCGTGTACAATGGGCCTGACAGTACACTGAAAGCAGTAGTACGTTTATAACAGTTTGTAGTGTTAATATATCGCTAGCTATCAAAATTCCGTGTATCATGAAAAGTATTCTTTCTTACTAAGATGAAATTTTACTGAAAGCTCTATTTCGTTCTCAGTCCAGCACCGGATGTCAGTTCCGGGTTCGTCCATCTTCGCCTTCCGGGAACCTGGAGAGTGGTATCATCCTGACGCGCGCCGACAACGACATCGTGACGCTGCCGCAGTCGTCTTCTCAACCACCGCTGCAGCACCAACCCCAATCTGATCTCCAGCCACATTTCGCACTGCCACCACCCACGCTGCCCTATGAAGATTATAGGTAGGCTATACTTATGTAAAATATATGCACATAGTTTATTTGGTAATTCTAGATAAACGTACGAATAACCTGGCTTCTAAGTGTGTTAAAAAGAGTGCTAGAAAGGAGAATGCCAAGGTTTCCTACAAGGCTCGGCCAGAACCGAACCGACAAAGAATAATAATAATAATGCTTTATTTCCAAGTTTACAATTTAACAAAAATAGCAGTATGTAGAACAGAACAGAACCTAAAAATTGTAAGAATACCACTGAGTTTAAACCTCTGGCACCCAAGCTAAGATTAAACTTGTGTTATGGGTGTCAGGGCTCTCTCTTTATACATTTACCAAGATAATATAAACGAGATTCGGAGTTACATAGTGATTAGTGTCACTAGCAATTGCCGGAGTAAGCAGAATGGTTAGTTTAATACAATAGAATAGAAAAAAAACTATAAAAATACTACTTAAAACTAAACTGTAGCCATTCTCAGAGTGTGTATTTGTATGTGTGCATGGGTGTGTGAGTGTGTGAATGTATGCGTGTGAGTGTGTGAATGTGTGCGTATGTGTGTATGCGCGGATCCACTGTATATGTTTGTGCTATTTATGTGAATTATATTGTAGAGTGGATGATCTATATTTCATAAAAAGATGATCAATATTTCATAAAAAAGGAAAATTATTAAAGAATTTGATAGTATAATTAGTTTTCTATTAGTAGTACACCAAAAAAAGTTATAGCCCTTTAAAATTGACCACATAAGACTTCTGATTTTAACAATAACATGAAAAAAAAACGAGTCAGCGAGTTATACAGGTTCAGGTTCAGTTTCAAAAGCCAAGGTAGTGTAAGTGGTAGAAAAATCGGAGTCCAAAAAACACAGCAATAAATAAAACAAAACTCGAAAAAACACTGAAAACACTTCGTCGCTCGTGGGAGAAGTGAGAAGTCAAACTATTTGACTATGACAAATAAAGTACTATAATAACATTATTAGGAATAAACTATTCTAAACGGTATCGATAATCGAATTAAATTATTTTTAATTATTACATTACTTTATAATATATATTCAAAAATATAAATAAACGCTATTTATTATTATAAGAATTACGAGGTTCGACTTATGTAAATAATAAATTCACTTACGTAGCTTCATATTGATATTACTGTAATCAATTTGCAAGTGTAATTTCGTATCGATATTATTTTGTTTTGACATTGGCAACATTTCTAATTTAAATTGTAGCTATGAAATGTGTTGATAAATTGAATAACTATTTAAAATTACTTTTCAACGGTGTGCTTCTACAGATTTTATTTATATTGTATAATTCTTATTGTTTTATAGCATGAATTACCATTATTATTAGAATGCCTGTCGGACGCTACCACGATTCGAGCCGATAGTTGGCATTGTCCTTTGAAGAAGAATAATACAAAACAGGCACATATCCTTTTGGTGGGCTACCACTGTTTGCAATGAAATTTTCGATCCACCCTTGCTTAAATTTTAGACTCGACCAATATCAATGAATTCAATAAATTTGAAGCGCGTTATTTATATTTTGCCTGTATCCTTTGAATAACACTGTAGTTTCCATAATTTTTAATTTTACGTTTGTTGTTTGTATCTTAGTTATGTAATTGTTGGTTGTTCCAAATAAAATAACGGCTCCGTGTCCGCGCGCAGGTCGGCCACGTTCGCGCCGCCGCACACGGGCCCGCCCATCACGCAGCTGCAGCACGTGCCGCAGCACGGCCCGGCGCCGCAGCAGCCGCACTCCAAGCGCGACCAGTCGCACCATCACAACAATGCCTCCGTCGCCGCCAAGAAGAAGGTAACTCATTTTCCCGCCAATTTAAGTTTGCCTTCCTTATTTATATAAGAAGTAGTACGTTTCGTACAAAGTAATCGCTAAAAAAATATCAGAAATTACAATTCGCAAATTATCGTTATTGTAATCGATTAGAGATGATACCAATCATTTAAAATAAGATACCCAAAGATATTAAGCAATGCAAAAATATCAAACATTTTGTTGGTTTGAATCATTAATATGCAAAAACGTGTCATAGAAAGGTCTCTAATGAATCAAGCATAGCTATGAACATGTAACGACGTGTCCGTAGGGTCGCTTCGCGGGCACGGGTCGCGGCTGCCGCTCGGGCGAGGCCTACGGCACGGCCACGCCGCCTGCGCCCGCGCCGGCCGCCTACTGCGCCATGGACGTGGACGGCGAGACCGACTCCAACCACGACACGGCGCTCACGCTGGCCTGCGCGGGCGGCCACGAGGACCTGGTGGAGTTGCTGCTGAGTCGCGGCGCCGACATCGAGCATCGTGATAAGAAGGTACAGCTAACTTACTCTGATTATACTTTTCTCATTCTTTTGTATAAACTTTTACACACGTGTTTCTTTTAGTTATCTACAAAAAAATACTCGCCATATGCATAATCTACTCTTGTATTTGAAGTCTGCCAAAAAATTGTAAGAAATAAAACTCTTAATATAATTTAATAACTTGTTTTGTTATCAGTTTTATTAGTAACTCAAAATCCTCTGGCAGAACATTGACAGGCGGATATTTTTGCTTTTCTATTGCCTTCATGCAAAACTAACCGTCACTTCCTCCACAGGGTTTCACCCCGCTAATCCTAGCGGCGACAGCAGGCCACGAGAAGATCGTCGAGATCCTCCTCAACCACGGCGCCGACATCGAGGCGCAGTCGGAGCGCACGAAGGACACGCCGCTGTCGCTGGCGTGCAGCGGCGGCCGCTACGAGGTCGTGGAGCTCATCCTGAGTCGCGGCGCCAACAAGGAGCACCGCAATGTGTCCGACTACACCCCTCTCTCGCTAGCCGCCAGTGGTGGCTACGTTAATATCATTAGATTGCTGCTCACGCATCAGGTAACTTACTTATGATGACCTAGGTTTTATCATTATTATAACATCATGCACTAGTTAAGAAAAATACTGTACGTGTGTACTGTGCTTGTTCTACCAGGCAACCTTAGGGTCATACAGAGACAAAAGATGGCAGGTGCAATATAAAAGAGAGATAGCTCGAAAATAATTATAATATACAAGAATAAATACTTCAGAAAAAATAATACATTTATTTGCGGTACATAAGGCAAACAAAGAACAAGTTAGCGGGGTTTTTTTTTTTATAAGTACTTTATTGTGCCCCAGAAAATACGGAACCAAAAATACAATTATCAATACGAAACATACAATGGGCGACCTTATCGCTTTCTGCGATCTCGCATCTCGCGAAAAAAAAAATTGTAGCGGTATCTACAACGCCACATGCGAAGAACGCGTCATACTGACGTCACGCAAATCCTGCATCTCGCAAGCAGAGTTTACCGCGCAATTAGCATAATATACAATTTCCCAACATCAATCGTTGGGCAGTTGCCCGCCAGACACAACACCCGATTTTATAGAGGATGAGTGGAATTTACACCCTGTTCCTCTTACCTCTATAAATTATTTGGGACTCGTTGAGTTTCATTATCTCGACGCGTTTCTGATTGCCCGCCACTGTAGATTCAGGTTGAAAAGAGAAACATTGATTGAGATAGTGGCACATCCCAAGAAAACCCGCATAGACAGAAATAATCGACTTCTTTTTTTCGCCTTACTACCGCAGTAAACAGCCTTACGTGTTCGGAGATGTTTAATTACTCAAACAATGTTTTCAAACATGTTTTTATTGCAATATTCGCTAACATTGAAATTCCTTCCAGGCTGAAATCAACTCCCGCACCGGTTCAAAGCTAGGCATTTCCCCCCTCATGCTGGCGGCTATGAACGGGCACACTGCGGCCGTGCGCTTGCTGTTGGACTGCGGCTCTGACATCAATGCGCAGATCGAGACCAACCGCAATACTGCGCTTACCCTCGCCTGCTTCCAAGGTAAGAAATACTAAACCTTTGTTATATATCTGCTGTCACTCATCTTTGTCGGGTGGCATACTGAAATCAAGTCTAAAACATGAAATTTGTGTCAGTTGTGAGTATAATTAAAACTAATATCATGTAAATTGGTCGAGTGGGTCTCTAGTTAGAAGTGCTCCAACGCAGATGGTTTCTGCAAGCACGAAAAACGTTCGTAGGAATAAAAGGCATAAAAGAAACAAACTGTCGTCGCATACGGCCGTGTTCTAACCAACGCGATCGTCACCGCTAATATGCAACCGTCGCATTCATTTTCTTCCCGAACGTGCGATCGCGTCGTCAGCGGGCTCCTTCCGGTTTTCCGAACAAACGAGTGACCTATAATACGAACGCGACGATCTTGCACTCGCGCGAACGGTCTTTTTGGCGTGCTCCATATCGGATCTGTCGAACATCGTAGTAACAGAGCGCCCCACAGGTCGCCACGAAGTCGTCAGCTTGCTGCTGGACCGCAAGGCCAACGTGGAGCACCGCGCCAAGACCGGGCTCACGCCGCTCATGGAGGCGGCCAGCGGCGGCTACGTGGAGGTGGGCCGCGTGCTGCTGGACAAGGGCGCCGACGTCAACGCGCCGCCCGTGCCCTCGTCGCGCGACACCGCGCTCACCATCGCGGCCGACAAGGGCCACACCAAGTTCGTGGAGCTGCTGCTGCAGAGGTCAGTGCCGACATATATCCGGAAGACCGACTTTTCTACTTGAAAATGTTCAAGATCTGATTGCGATAGAATTTTGTCTTGATGTAACACAACGGCGTCCGATAGTTACCAAAGTCTTGATATTCGTAAGTTTTCTACGTTAGTGTACAGTCACGAGCATAAGTTCGTATACAATTGGCTTTATTCAAAAACGATTTACTCCTTTACTTTTGAATGACTTTTTATGTTGCTACGAACATAGTATTTAAGAACCCATATGTTTTTGCAATGTGTCGTATTTCATTGTTGTTTTCGTTATTTCACGCAAAAATCGCTATTGAAAATTTCCAAGTGTTGACATATTAATGGTCATGACTGTACGTGCACGCCCATTATATATGGATAAACTTACCGGACGACCATTTATAAAAACACAGCATCTTAGAGTACACAAAGGTGCTCTGGACGCTTCATAAGTGATTTTCGTATTTGCAGGCGAGCGGCAGTGGAAGTAAAAAACAAAAAAGGCAACTCTCCCCTTTGGCTGGCGGCAAATGGTGGACACCTCGCAGTAGTCGAGATGTTGTACGCGGCCGGCGCAGACATCGACTCACAAGACAATAGAAAAGTACGTACAAACACATTATCTTACTATATCAGTAGAGCGCGGCCGGGACCCTGCTAAACGAAGACCACGTGCTAAGTAACAACAATGTTTTAATTTTAGGTATCATGCCTAATGGCTGCCTTCCGAAAGGGCCACACTAAAGTGGTCAAGTGGATGGTCGGCGTAGTTACGCAGTTCCCTTCAGACCAGGAGATGACAAGGTAAGCACTATCATTCTCGAACCTACCAACCTATTAGGGTGCAACCAGACAGCGGTTGATCGATGACATCACGGCATATTTTTGAACGAATATGTTTAGAAAGATGGCGTGATTGGAGGCGACGCGATGGTCGACGTAGATCGACCGCGGTGTGATTGCACCTTTATATTTCTGCATCAACTATATATTTATAGTTATCAAAACGGTAAACCAAAATCTGTTACGTCAGTTGCATAAATTGACATAGAAACACCAAGGATCGGCCAAAGACTACTTTAACCTAACATGACCATTTTGCAGGTACATTTGTACAATCTCGGACAAGGACCTACTCGAAAAATGTCAGGAGTGCGTGCGAGTGATTCGCGCGGCTAAAGAGACGCAGGCGGCGCGCGCCAATCAGAACGCGACCATCCTGCTGGAGGAGCTCGACGCCGAGCGGTGTCGCGAGGAGTCGCGGCGCCAGGCCGCGGCGCGCAGGCGCGAGAGGAAGAAGAAGAAGAAGTTGGAGAAGAAGGTAATACAATAGACAGACTTACTATAGTTTGACCGAAACTACTGTACCGCGCCTTAGGAGTGCGCGGCGAGGCGGGGGCGGCACGCCGTGAGCGGTGACGAGAGGTTTGCCGAAGCAGGTTATCTTCATTCATTAGCTTTATCACAGTAGTTACCTAGCCATTATCATCTTTCAAACAATCCACCCATCGATACTTTGATCTACCCCTTCCCTTCTCCATCCAGAATCCGATCACAACACACATATACCTCCACAACTATGTAATCCTTATTCCTCCACATCACATGCCCATACAAAGTCCAGTAGTCCAATGAAAGGGCAGCATTACACAATTCGTCAGTCTTGCCTGCAGGAGGAGCGGCGCAAGCTGCAGGCCGAGAACGACAAGAACTCGATGTACAGCGACAAGGCGCTCGGGGAGTGCTCGGAGGGCGGCGAGCCGGATGACGAGCCCGTGCCCAAGGAGGAGGGCGACTCCGGGATCGATGCTAACTCGCAGGTATGCCCTAAAGTAAATGATAACTCGTTATTATTAGAATACATTTTTTTACGTTAATAATAAAATTTACGAATGTGTCAAAAGTTCGCGCATCCTGCAGAATTCGTATAACGTAGTCAATTTTCTCATAACTAAGTTTCACACACTTTGCACAAACTTAATAGTCTTACAATGCTAGTTGTTCTGTTTATCAAGAACAATAAATTCCTGCCCAGGGTTCATGTTCATCCTCTGACGTGAAAGCTCCCCCGGTGCAGACCAGCAAGTCTAAAAAGAAGAAGAAAGAAGAGAAGGTAGCAGCACCCCCTCCCCCCGCGCCACCTGCCAAGAAACAACCCGATAAAGTAAGTGAACTTATCTCATGCTTTATCATTATCTAGAAAACATAACAAAGGAGTCTGTAAGTTCTCTAAACAACTCTTACACGCCATGCTGTGTTCCGATTTGAAAGGGTGATGGTGAAATTACAGACAGTTAACCTTTGTCCCTGAGTTGACAATACGTCTGTGATGCAGATTTCTATAAATGTGATAAATGGCGGTGCCCACTTCGTCAGGTTGTTTGCTATTCAGTTACATAAAAAAAATATATATATTTCATTATTATTTATCATCTTTGGATTTATTTAATTTTCACTGCGGCACTTTTTATCAGAAGTTGCCCACTTCCACACAAAGAGAGGCTTGTGTCTCAGCAGTGGGAATATTATAGGCTGATTATCAATAGCTTATCTTATTGAGTAAAATATCGAAAAAATAAAAACATAAAGTAAAGAACACTGTGGCACGAGACAGATCCCTAACCAATTAAATCAACAGCCTCTTCCACAGAGTAAACCTAAAATAGAGACAAAACCTGAGAAGGAAAGTACTCCGAAGCCTGACAAGAAACAGGAGAAAGAGAACGTCGCGCCGAGTTCTCCACCCGCCACGCCGGCTAAGCCCGCGCCGCCGCCCGAAAGACGACCTGCCGAAAAGAAAGACAAGTTAGTACTAACAGTAGTTGCCCTAACGCGAGACTGTACCTACCACACTATTCGGCCGTTAATATAACACCTCGAGCTTTAGAAACTGCCACATACGTATAATTTCAAGGAATCAAAAGACCAAACGTTCAACTCAAGTCGCGAGCAACGTACTCATTCAATACAATACAATACAACGCAATCAGTAGGCCAATTCTCGTAATTTAAAACATTCAAAATCTAGTCGCAGTCTCATCTCGGCGACAAACAAACGTCAAAAACTTGTCAAAAATGTAGGAAAATTAAACGTATTTTTGACAGATTGAGACTGAGATCAGACTGTGAACGTTCTTCAAATTACGAGAATTGCCCTCCTCATCTCGGCGACAATCAACGTAAAAATAAAAAAAGTAGGTAAATTAGAGGTTTTTTTGTTAGACTGAGATAATAACATTCTTAAAACTACGGGAATTGTCCCTCTGAAGTTCCTATAACTTGACAGACTTGCTGAGAAGTTGGTTGCAACACTTTTTCGTATCAACTAAAATACTTGAAAGTGGTGAAGGGATTCTCCCCTTAAAGCAATGCAGCACAGCATAATTTAAATATATGAATTAGGATTTGAAGAGAAAACACCACAAAGCCGAACTTTTCTAAATCTTGACGTGCATTATTAACCGCGTATTAGACTTAGTTGTGTTTGTGCAGTCGCTGACGCTGAATGAGTGGATTTGGCACGTCTCACTTAACAATAGTTAGCTGTAATGTCATGTTTGTTGAAAGAAAGATGTCTGGTAATTAGTAAAACAGCTGCTACCGCCGTCGTTGTCCCCTAGAAAAAATACTTTCTTCTCATTTTCTCCTCCATTCAGCTCGGCGGTCTGTACATTAGGTGCATGCTTTTTACTGTTTGATTGAGTGAATAATAATGCTTGATAACTTTTGATTTATTTACTAGCAACAACAGTATAAATTATGTGACCCAGAAAGCAATTTAACTAATGAATTGTTACGAAAATAAACCAAAAGGGGGGTTAAAGTAGTAAATATTGTTCTTACAGAAAACCCGAAGAGGAAAACCCTAAGAGCATTACAGTACAGAATGTTAACAAATATGGGAATAACTCTAGAAAGAGTCAAGTATTCGAATCCACTAGGCACAATGTGGATAAAGACGATGTTGACACAAGCGACAAAAATAAAAAGACGCACAACACGCATCAGTAAGTTCGACCATCACGTAAACGTATCGCGGCACCATTATAAAGATACACGGAAAATCAGTGTCAAAGTTGTTTTATCCCCAGTGTAACTCGCGGTACTTGCATGCCCTAGTGGTATCCGCTTTGTTTCCTATACTTGACTTCACAATGACATTGATTTTTGGATACTTTATCATTTTATTGCTTAATTATGTTTGGGGTTGTTGCATTACGAATGGTAACACAGTAACACTTTAAAATATTAATTTGTGGCTTGGTTGAAATCTATATAGGGTTTGTAACTTTTGTTTAGCGCTATGCGTGCGAATTGTTCAGTATGTTCATTGATAAAGTAGGATTTGATCGGATGTAAAGTCGCTTCACGTCTAACGAACTAATTTAAACCCAAAAAAAAAAAAGATTTACTTCTGATTTGTCCCATAGATTTGCTAGTTTTAGAATGTTGGTCTAACTATGGCTTATAGATTTCAGCCATAGGATGCGTTGAAATACAATAAAAAACAAACGTCTTAAGCAAAACAAAGAATATTAAACGTAAGCCCAAAACCCATAACTATAATCAGTTTTATAAAAACAATCGTGTTCCCAATATAAAATCAGCTTTAATACACTTGAACCCACAAGAGAACCAAGTAAACTTGAATTCAGAATCGTCGATAATTACATTCCATTGCCACTTACATATATTTTAGCATAACGTAGTCTAGGTTGGTTTTTGAGTGATTCTGAATTGAAGTTAATTCATAGTCATTGTAAAAACTGTGAGAATATTATCATTAACTTGGTTTTGCACATAACAGATGGGAGACGGAAGGCAAGAGCACGTCTCCTAAGGGCGGCTGTGTCGGCGGGCGACGCGAGGAGGGATGGAAAGAGGTCGTGCGCAGGTCTCAGACGCAGACGCTCTCTACCGTGGAACCTGGGTGAGTTATACTAGCACAAATAACGTTGCTGTCTTACAATAATAGACCGAAGTAATGTACAGCGGCACTCTCCAAGTAACTTATCTCGTAAGCTAACGTATGTGATCATGTATGATTTAAAATAACATAGTTTGAGCCTATGCTTGAGTAATCTCTCAAATCTCTATCAATTTATTAAAGCATTTGTTTAGAAAAAGTTTAACGACTGCCCCAAAGCAGTAAATAACAAAAAAGTAATAAAAAAAATTTACGGTGAAAGATACCACAGTAATCACAAAGTCTCTGATTATTATCTGATTGAGTATTGTATCTGATTTTCTAGCAGCGGGGGGGACAGTTTTGTTTGGAAATATAGCTTACTTGATTCCCTGACGTTTCATGAGTCTAAAAAAAACAACTAGCTTGTCATTACGTGCTTTCTCTTCCGTACAACTTACCTTCAAAGTAAGTTGCACTGTGCAAATGCTCGATTATTCATGACCCCATATTATTTCAGCTGCAAGAAAGTGTCGGTGGCATCGCATGCGATCTCTCGCGTGATTGGTCGCGCGGGCAGCAACATCAACGCAATCAGATCTGCCACTGGTGCACACATTGAAGTGGACAAGCAGAGCAAGGGACAGGGCGAACGTATCATCACTATCAAGTGAGTGTGGTTGCAAATTATCAAGTTTCAGAAATATTTGTAAAAACACATATCTTGCAATAGAAGATATCTTGATTTAGAAGTAGATTACAGGAAGATAATCATTTCGAAGTAGTTTTGAGTGATGGTTATTCAGCATTGATTTCTGACTGAGACTAAGGTAGGGTGGGAAAGGTGGATAATACTTGGGAAAAAAACTTTTTATTTATTCAACAGTTCATGATTGTTGATGAGTTTGGATTTTCGGATATTTTGTCTGGTAAAGGAGTAGTTTCTTTACATTGTATACAATAAATGGATAGCACGTGTGATTCTGTTTATACAAGTATAATGTAATGTATTTGTGTGCAGGGGCTCAGCGGAAGCCACAAAGCAAGCGGGCATGCTGATCGCGGCCATGATCCGCGACCCCGAGGCCGACATCGTGCAGCTGCTGCCGCGCGCGCCCGCCAAGCCGCCGCCGCAGCCGCTTCCGCTTCAGCCCAAGACGCCCAAGCAGCCGCCGCCTAAGGTACAATACGAAAACTTCTCCAAACTATTTCGTAACTAATTTGGACGGAACTTATTTACTGTTTTTGAGCACTGAGCTAATTTTCATTGAGGAGCGATCAATATTGACGGAACTTGCAAGCCAGATATTATTTATATCCGTTATTTGCACCAGTACCTCAACCAGTAACTCTGGCTAACTGTAAACTTCTCAATAAAATTCCAAATTCCTTCTGTGTAAGATGCTTTGAAGGCGACATATCAGTTAATTGAATGCTCTTGGCATTCAGATCTTCACCTGACATTTTGTTCTATTTCATATGTTAAAATTGGCTTGATTCGAGTAGATTGAGTAGATCTTTCATAACATACCGATAAATACTGTTTTCATTACGTCATGTAGCAGCAAGGTGCGAGTAGCAGCAGCAGTAGCTCAGCTAGCAGTCGCACCACGCCCACTGCGCGAGCGCCCGCCAAGCAACACGTGCGGCCCGCACCGCCGCGCCTGCAGACACACAGTGAGTACCACTAAAAACAATCATGATATCAGATAAAATACTCCCGCAATAAACATAAACAAATATCAATACAACGACCGGTCTTGCGTCACAAAAACTCTATATTTTGTAAAAATTGGTTCTTCAGTATAATACAGATTGCATCATTGAAAAAAAAATAGAATGCGTAAAGGTTCGTCGAACTCATAACCCAGAGCCTGAACATGTGTGTAAATAAATGAATTTGTTTCGAGCATAAAATGGCTAAATGAACTTGAATGTTGTAATGTCATCATCTCCCTGCCATTATCCCATGTTACTTGGGGTCGGCGCAACACGCTTTCTTCTTCCATTCTCCCCTGTCAACCGTCACGCTATCATTCACTCCCTTCTCTTTCATATCATTCCTCACACAATCCATCCATCTTTTCTTCGGCCTTCCTCTCCCTCTCCATCCATCAACATGTATATTCATCACTCTTTTAGTCACATGCGTTTCGTCCCTTCTCATCACATGCCCATACCAAGCCAAACGATTTCCTTTCAACTTTTCTGTCACTGGCGCCACTTTCAAACTTCCCCTTATATACTCATTTCTTACTTTATCCATTCCCGTCACTCCACACATCCATCTCAACATTCTCATTTCTGCTGCATGCAATCTTTTTTCATCAGTCTTCTTCACAGCCCAGCATTCAGATCCATAAAGTACGACAGGCCTTATCACGGACTTATAAATTTTCCCCTTTAACTTGAGGGGCATCCGTGGGTCGTGATTTAATGTAAAATTACATAATAACATAAAGCAGGACCTATCGAACAGAACTTATAAATCATTCGTTTCCTTCCAGCCTCCACAGCAGAAAAGCGAGCGCCAACATCGAGCACGTCCAGCATCAGCGTGGCGAGCGCGAGCAGCTCGAGCACGAAGACGTCGGGCGCGCTGTCGTACACGGGCGCCATCGTGGGCGCGCGCACCTTCGCCGCCAAGCTCACCGCGACCGCTGCGCCGCCCACGCCCGTGCCCACGCCTGCGCCACTCGCTGAAGTTAAACCTAGGCCTCCGCAACCGGTATGATCACACGAATTTTCTACTTTTTGAATGGGTACATTACATGGTCATATAGGTAAATAGGTTCAGCTATATTTTACCAGTAGGCATGCAAAAGTTACAAAAATAAAAACTAATCAACTAATTTTAACAACTTTTGGCACATACTATATGATAATAGTTGATGCTAAGTTGTCATTCAACTTTTGAAGACTATTTCAGTGGTTTGTTTTAATAGTAAGGTTATTCGCTATAGTGAAACAACATAAAAGTGGTTTTAATTACTAATAGTTAAATCAAAACACACAATAGGTTTTTGCATAGTTCTTTTAGTTGGGAGAAAAATGAAATTACATGTACTGGTACTGTAGTGTTGCTCTGAAAAAATCTCACAGTGATAACATGGGTGAAGTGAGCTTAAAATGAGCTGTCATTGGTGTCAATCTTTAGCATCAGATTGAATGACAGCTCATTTCACCTAATCTGCATTCGTGATATATTCGCCAAAAATGTAAATAAATATGAGTTTATGGAAAAATAACTTTAATTTCCACACAATAAAGTTTAGTTTACACTACAACTTCAACATTTTTATAATTTTTTCCATAGTGCTAGTTACTCTGAAATCAATTTAAATACCATTAAAATAAAGTTGATATTTGTTTAATTTGAAATAACGTCAATTTGAAATATAAATAAAATTTAAATATAAGTTCTCACGGTGAGATTTTAACAGATAGACCGGCTGAAAAAATCTCACTGTGATAACTTGGGTGAAGTGAGCTTAAGATGAGCTGTAATTAGTGTCAATCTCTAGCATCTTATTGAATGACAGCTCACTTGCGAAATTGCCAAGAGTGTGAGAGTTCCTGACTAATGCTACAATGTTCCCTCGCAGCCGGCGGGCGGCCCTGCGGGCGGCCCTGCGGGCGGCCCTGCGGGCGGCCCTGCGGGCGGCCCTGCGGGCGGCCCTGCGGGCGCCGCGTCGCCGCTGCGGGCCCCGCGCGAGGCCGAGCCCGCGCCCGCGCCGCCCGCGCCGCACAAGGACGACTGCGACAAGCAGCGCCTGCCCGACCGCACTGTGCAGGTTACTTGCTATCCTATAACAATCACGTGTCTTAGGCCTACGTAATTGTCTGATACGCGTCCAGAGCGCTCTAACGGGCACCGCTAGCCTCGAGGTGTGAGGTGCTAATTAGATACAGCATACGGACAAAAGAAAAGTTCGGGAATATCAAAAACGTATATCTGCTGCCGGCGTTTTTACGATCCTGTTAGGCCCTATTTCCAAGCAGTTATTAGAATATTATATATTACACCGCAGGCATCTTCCTCTCTAAGTTTTGCATACTGACGGTATTCTATATAATTAACTGTATCATTAACATGAGCCAATATTGTTCACAGCTAAGCCCTGATAATTCAAGCTCCTGGAGTGCAACCGAGGAAAATACGCCTAACACCTCCTCAGCGCTACATATTAACACGACGCCACAGGTACGTCCTTTTATTTTAACTTCCTTGCGTTGAATTTGTCCGTCAGTCACTTTTAAGTTTACTATTGCACCATCTTTTGCTGAACTGAGCCTTTTTGGCGCAGCCGTGAGGCACACTTTCCTGCTAATTTCTTACATTGGACTTCATTTTTTTTATTTAATCTTTTTTATTTTATTGTTTGTTTTATCTGATGTATGTATCTACTGTATTGTGTGTCTTTTAGTTTGTGCCAAATGAATGTCTTTTCTTTCTTTCATCTTCAAATCATAACAACAATTGACAGATTTTGATTTTGAAGAAATAAGTATTAGAATTAAACATTGTTATCGCTAGCACAAGAATAAATTACGATCATTCATTGGCATTGTATGGAACATTTCCTAATATTACATTGCCGAGTCAAGGATTAGCCGGTGTAGTAAATGCTTTGTGTGGTCGCAGGCGCACGCGGGCGCGGGCGGCGGGCAGGAGTACTCGCTGTTCAAGGACGTGTCGGCGGGCGCGGCCGTGTGGGGCGCGCCCGGGGACGCGCTCGGCGCCGACGCGCCGCCGCCGCAGGTCACGCACTTCAATGTGGTAAACGCACTGTCTAACTACATAATCAAAAAGAATCGAGTCGCCCCATGCTCTTCGATTTAACATAATCTAATGAAAGTATATGTGTAGGTTAAATTAGTGAAAGAATTGTCAAAAGTATTCACTCGTCTTAGAGAAAAACGCGAGTTTCCGAATATATAGATCGAATAAAGAAGTTTCTTTATCGATTCCTTTGTTTGAGAAAATCGCCAACCCGTCTTGAGCAAGAAGCATGGTGATCAATGCTCGTGTTTGCTCTGTATGAGAAGAGGTCTTTGCCCTAAAAAGGGACAATAATAAGCTAGTATTATTCGAAGGTACTATCCGACTCGAATAGAAAACAACTCCGTTCGGGTATGAAGGAGGAATATGTTTATTTTACAGTCACGCTTTTACATTGCAAAGGTCTCTTTTCTTGCTTCGAAAAATTGCAATTGAGTGCAAAATTTAGTTTAAATTTGTTTACGTATATTTTGTGATTGTCGTCGCGCCAGTTCTGGCTTTAGTTTAATTTTGTTAATCACTTTAAATAAGGCTTTGAATTTGTTAAAAACCGATTAACAGCCAGGCCTACGAGATGAAGTCGTACGCTTCCCGCAGGTGGACGCCAGCAAGGCGCCGGGCTACCGCGGCGGCGGCTGCTCGCCGTGCTCGCGCACGTCGTCGCACGGCAGCACGCCGCCGCCCGCCTACGCGCCCGCCATCCACCAGCAGCCCAACTACCACCAGCCCATGCCCATCGGTAAATTCTAATCTGCTTGCTTACTGCATAACCGTATGTCAACTTTTGACTATCGTTCTCCCTGTACCATGACATTTTTATCGCTGGACAAATAAAAATCACTGTAAAATTATGAAGAAATAAAATTGCCCTAAAATCGTTTACGTAGCCTCAAAGTCTACAAATACAATGTGATCTTCTGCCTTATAAACGTAGAAACAATTTTTTTTTGTATGCATTTATATTCATTACCATTATGGCTTACGTTTCAGGTAACAACGTAAACACGATGGACATGAGTGGACTCTCCCGGAATGGACCTATCTATCAAGATAACTCTCGAAATGGACACAACATGATGGTAAGATATCCAGAACAATTTTAATAGCATTCTTAAATAAATCATCCATTGTTAACGGCTCCACATCTCCAATCCGAACGCATAATGACATGTTTCTTATACATCGTCTTAGATCGTATTCAGATCTTAAGTGACAACCATTTCACCGTCATTCCTTTTCAAGTCTAGCAACGCTTTTTCTGAATGTTTAAAAAAAATACAGCCACCCGTACGGTCAGTACAGTCCAGACCGGTCGAACAACTCACGAAGCGTGCGTCGTCTTGCCTACGCTAGGCGACCTAGAGCGTGTTGGCTACTGAACGCTTCTATAATTCATTCTACTTCCCTCTTCTAGTCTGACCGACTTTGTTTTGTTCTTAGCAACAGGTATCGATCTCGAGCGGCGTCAACATGAGTGGCGCGGCACTAGGGCTCGGCTACGTCGGCGTGGAGACTGTGTCGCGCCTCAACCCGCGCGCGCCCGACTTCGCGCAGAGACACCCACTCATGCAGCAGAAGCACAACGCTCAGGTAATAAATACCAGCCTATTATTGCCCCACTGCAGGACCTTCTCATACAGAGAAGGCCATTGATCACCTCGCTTGCTTAAAACGGGTTGGTGATATCAGATTTATACGATGTTTTCCTTCACCGATGTCAGGTAACTTACATAAAATACAAATCTCGTTTTTTCTTCCGAAGTGGTTGTCACAGATATGATACATCCACGTTTTGCGAATGATAGTAAGTCGCAACAAAATAGGAATCGAACACGACATTCTACTACACTAGATTAACGAACTATCAACATTTAACAGCTTACCCTGTCTGCTAATATATTCAAAAACTTTCCCGAAAGTATCGTATCTGACCACAGTTACTCGAAAAATAAATCTGACAAAACTCTTCTGTTAGCTAGTATTTTATTGTGCTACTGGTTTGTGTAAGTCAAATAAATGAATTTGAGTTGATTAGTTCCACTAGAATTTTACAACTAAGGCTATCACATCACTAGTATAAATAACAATGATACTGGTTAGAGTATAATTCTTCGTCTTATAATATCGATGGCAGAAGGCATATGTTTGACCCTAAATTCAGCTCATATTGTACCATTGCCAAAGATTGCAGCATCAGAAGTTAGTCAATTGCACCCTCGGTCTATTAATTTTGTGCGCCTGTTTATTTTCTTTGTTGAATTTGTCTGATCATGTGGAAACTTTTACTTGCAGTTGTTCGCGGGCGCCAGCAACGCGGGCAACTTGAACGCGCTGTTGATGTCGTATCAGCAGCAGCCTATGAACCAGTCACCTAAACCCATGCAGCACACGCCGCAGCAACACCATGCTTACCAGGTAACACCCAAATTATAATTATATTAAAACCTACAGCAGTCCATTGCTGGAATGGCTTATTCATCGTACATCATTTTTACTCGATCTTCAACTACTGTCGTCCACTTACTACCCAAGTGTTTAGCTATCATAATGAATTTGATTTAGAACCTAATGCGACCTAGAAAGTCTTCAGAATTACTTTCCATCCATTTTAAGATCAAGTGACGATTCTATAAATAGAATCGCTAATATGCTTTTTTACTTTACTTACCTAAGTTTTAATTTCGTTTTTTTTACTTTGTACTTATTCTTAGTTTTTATTACATCTAGTATTTATGCACTTTCTAACCTGAAGCACGCACAGGTTCAACCTTACTCAGGCAAAAACCTAACTGTGCTCTATTTTAATTTATTGTAAATGTGCCCCTTTTATAAATAAACGATGATTATTATATTATTTCTATAAAGTGAATGGCTTTTAAGAGCCATTTCACGTTTTGGCGCAAATATCTAAGATTTTAGTCGCCTAATTTACCATCTTAGGTAAAACTCTGGCATTGTTGAATACATGTTAAAAAAAGACTAGTCTTTCGTATTGTTACTTCATGTAACACATTTACAAAAACTTATTTGTTAACTATGTACTGATTAATCTCCCACAACTAGTTTACTGAAAAATCATCGCAGAGTCAATTTCAGACTCTCTATATCTATCATTAATATTTATAAATTTCACTGAAAAAAATACATAAAGCATTAGGTGTATAATCTTGTCGACACATAGTATACTAGAATATTGATAATTAATAACAATAATTAGTAAAAAAGCAAAGTCTTAGGTCAATTTTTACGTTTTATATCGCTATTTTATCGCGATTTTTTGGCTTGAATAAACATTTAAAAAATCATGTAAAAATAAACTATGTTCTTTTACTAAACTAATTCCAAAGTTTTATTAAAATAATTAATTTAATCAGACATAATATAATTTTTAGCATCACTCTAAATTACAATAAATTACTATGCATATGCGGTCACCGATTACTACGGCACGAGCGCCCAGCGACGACGGACCTGTGCCATTTTTTCCCGCGTCCCGAATTTCGAGCGCATCTATCGTGAACGCATTGTTACACTACGACTACAACATTTTGATCCTCTTTGTATTTTTTTAAATGATAGTCATTAATACTTGAGAATTATATGTAATTGTTTCCCTGTTTGTTTTATTTCTATTACCTATATATACCTACTTTTCATAACATACACACATCAATAGAATCTAGGGATATATTATATTTCATCAAATATCTAAAAATCTATGATTTTTTTTCTGATATAGTAAATGGAAGAATGATAGGTTATTTTAAGGTCTTTAATAAAATAATAAAAAACATTTCGTGATTTTTTTTGTTTTAAACATAAATGTTATTTAGTAGCGGTCTTCGAGCATGAAGACCGACTTCATGCAACCTGCTTCGCACGGTTTGGTCGCTTACCAGCAGCTGGTGGTCCTCCTGGAGCCTTTGTACTAGTTGCATCGCTGTGATATTAGGTTGTTTTCTGGCGGTCATTTGGAAAATTCGATCCTATCTCTGCGTAGTAACACGATATCTACCCGTGTGCAGCTCAGCCACATCCCCAGTACTGCGATAACGTGACCGCAACCTTTTATCACGTTTTGGCTGGTGTGTAGGGCCTCGGCAACGACGCGTTGAATAGCACCATTTTCTAACATGCCCACGGCTTGTAACATTTCATCTCCACTCAAATGACGACGTGACATGACTCATAAAGTTCACACGGCACGTTAAATTAAAAAAGAAAAACAATCTAATCCCTTTTCATTCATTAATATTAATAAAACAATTTTAAATTTCCTTAACGTAACGGATTATTAACAATATTGTCGCCGTGTTTTGTTTTTTTTTATTTACATTTTGAAAATAGAATAAAGGATGTTTCAATCTGTATATAAACTTTATATAGAAACTAAAAAGATTTTAAACTATAAATTGGTAATAAAATTTAGGATCAAGGTATCCCTAGATTCTGTTGATGTGTGTATATTTGTATTTTTCATATTAGCCTAAAAAGCTTTAATAGATTAATAGACTGAATAAATAAATAATCTTTTTGCATAAATCTCAAACCAAGGTGCATTACGATTATAACGGCTCAAGATTGTTTAGTCCGTCTCGACACTCGCGCTGCACTGTTTGCGTTGCGTATGTGTGGATAGCTACGCACACATACACAATGCTGCGATCTTTTACCTAAGCTCGAGCGTTGAAATTTTGTGAAATGGCTCTTAACACATTGTAACAATTGCAGTCCCTCCTGGAGCGCGGCGTGGGCGTGAACGTGAGCTCGGGCGGCGGCTGGGGCGAGGAAGAGGAGCGCAAGCCGCGGCCCATCGGCACGGAGCGCGCCTGGAAGCTCACCGCGGCCGACGACTGGCCGCACGCGCACATGCACCACCAGCACATGCCCGACCATGACAGATACCAGGTGAGCCTCACGGACACACCAACTCACGCTTTTTTCCCGTGGGGGTAGGCAGAAACTACAGAACGATGAATCCCTAGGGCGAATTTCACCAAACTTTTAAACCTAGAATAAGTCTTATCCTGGGAATAAATTTTGAATTTTTTACAATTTTTCCATACTAGTACTGTAATAATGTCTGACGTCAATTTTATTCCATGGATAAAAGATTGATACTTAGGAAAAATCAGCCCTTAGTGTAAGGTGTCCCTTTAGCTTTGTTTTCGTTCACACATCTGGTCATACATGCACGCCGGTTTCTTCAAATACCCTCAGACAACACTAGAATATAGTTCCGGCCGTTAATAGTAATACATCGTCGTTATAAAGAGTGTTGTACAGATTTTTTATGACAAAGATAACGCTACAAACCTTATCGTTTTCTATATTTATAAAAGTCATGTTTATTGAACTTTATTGGCTACTAGCTTTTGCCAGTGGCTTCATCCTCATTGTCTGAAAATATCCCACTGGAACGTACTTATGTGTTAATCCAGGTTATAAACTATTCTGTGTACCAAATATCATCGAAACCAGTTCTGCCGTTTTTGCGCCAATCCGGAATATACAAACGGATACAAATTCGAAAAACTATACTTTCAGCATCAGACTCGTTCCACATCTTGTAGCAATAACTTTTTTTTTTAAATATTCAATGTACAGTTTTGACTTCGTTACTATTTTATTATACCTAACTAGCTGACCCGGAAAACGTTGTTTTGCCATATAAATTATTTCTAGCTGCTCGGCGCTACTTCGTTCGCGTGGTGTCCTACCCTACTTCTACACTACTCCTACCCTACTCCTATAAGAAAACGCTGATTGATTGATAGATCCTAGCGGACCTGCCAGACGTCATACCACCCGAAAAAGCAGCACCACCTACCGGGTCCAATTTTGTATACAAACCATGTTCTGACAATAACGAAACAAAAAAAAGCATTATCCAATTTGGTGCAGTCGTTCGAAAGTTATGGGCGTACATACATTTCAAGCATCAATTTTTAATTATATAGATATGTAA
Organism: Apamea epomidion; assembly: GCA_947507525.1. Lineage (NCBI taxonomy): Eukaryota > Metazoa > Arthropoda > Insecta > Lepidoptera > Noctuidae > Apamea > Apamea epomidion. Next base: position 4,053,209 of record OX382238.1, on the reverse strand, counting down.
AGACAAGCATGCTGAGACCTGATTAGCTGTGTCCACATTGGAGGATTCACACTTGGATCAGCGCTCCACCTTCCGCGATCATAGAGCGCACTGGAACGTCCGGTGTGGACTCAGCTAATTTGCGCTCCTTCATTATCATAAGGAAGATAACGAAGCCGGTCATGCAGCTCGAACCGTCCAAGTACTTGACTAATGTAGGCATGTTATGTCGTTCAGGGAGTAAGCGGCATGGGCGGCGTCGGCGTGAGCGGCCACGTGGGCCCCGGGCACGGCATGGAGGCCGGCGCCTACGGCGGCGTGGGCGGCGTGGGGGCCGGGGGCGCCACGGCGGCCGCGCTGTCGCTCATGCACGCGCTGCCGCTGCACTACCTGCCGCCCGCCGCGCCCGCGCCCGAGCACGCGCACTGGGACCAGGCGCCGCAGCACGCCGACAAGCAGGTACGCGTGCGGCCTGCCTACAGCCTACGTCTACTGTAGGCGCGTCGCGGAACTTCGCCTCTGCTTTCGCACGTGCGGAGTTTCCGCTTGAAATCGTACCTCCGCAAGATCTTAACGTAGTTGCTCCAAAACTATGCGAGGACTTTTAATGTGTTATTGTTGTGGAAATATATTATGTAACTTGAAGTTTCTAATTTTTGCTCCCATGTCACCGCTCCGCCAGGTTCAGTTCTAAGTGAGCAACTTGATTAGTGAAGTCGGCTTAATTTATGAATCACTCAGAAATCGTCTACAAAGTGACCAGCCGAAAAACAGTTTTTTGTTTTTTTGTAAAATATAGTTTGCCCATTCAAAACTTTTATTACCAATTGGTCTATTTTTGTCTTAAATTATTTCTTTATTTTTCCACCTCCGCCTCCATCTCCTACATCCCTAATCAACTTTTACACCTCGCTGACTGACGAACTCTCGCTTATCGCAGGCTTGGAGCAAGTGGACTCACTAGAGCCGGCCGGACGGACCCGAGGCCGCGCCCCGCCCCGCCCGCCCCGGCCCCACAGGATTATATATAATTGTAACCCTTGGAAACGGTGTAGATATTAGTGAGAAAGAATTATATTATACAGATTATCTATATACATAATAGAGAAGATGTCCTATCGAGAAGAGAACTACTTATACTGTACGATCGACTGAAGTGAGCATTAAACGATTCATTATAATGAAACTCGTGAGGGGAGTCGGATGTAGTTTTATTTGTTACTGCCGCTCGCCGGTCGCGACGTTACGTTTAGACGAATTATAGTTATGTTATAGTCGGCGTCGCCGTTTTCATCTGATGTAGATATACGCGTAAACGAATGTAATAGTAGGTAGCTTGGAATGTGATTCCGAAGTGCCGCCGAGTGTTTTGAGTTGCCTTGCGTGCGGTCGCCGCCCGCCGTCTATTATACATATTTTACACTATATTATGGCATAATGCGATATTAGTTTCGATAATTGGTACGCTCGTTAACCGAGGCGGAATATAAAACATGTATTAATAAATTTGCTTGTACATGAAGATTAAATATCGATATATTGATGCACTGTATCCACTGGTGTTTTTAATAATACCACCTGTTTTTCAATAATATCTTTTTTTAATAGGTTTATTTGGGGAATGTGTATATTTATAAGTAAATTATTATTGAGGACTTACTTTGTCTCGAATATGATTAAAAGCAGGATATGCGGTAAGTTCTAGGCAAATAAACCGTTGTCAAAGTAACTTGCGTGTGTTCTTGAATAGGGCCTGACTATTGAAATAAGTATCAACATTCCTTCATAAATTTACATCAATTCAAATGAAACAACAGTTTTGTTTGCAGGAGACTCAAACTCATTTTTTATTAGAAACAATCACTGAGATTCATCATTCTTATTTACATTTTTATTATAAGTTACACTAAAAAAATATTCTACACACAACATTCAATATGTAAACTTGATTTTATATCATTACTGTGTAACGAACAGTACACCTAGCTACCTACGAAAATAGAATCACAATTTGTTCTAAATGCATTACATTCAAAGGAATCGAAAAAATTTGATACCATCAGCTTTGGCAAGTTTTAAGCAGTTAAAGCTCAATGTGACGTTCGAGTATTTTGCTCTCGAGGTCAGCATGAAGCTTCGCGACCTTCCTGGAGTGTTTCTTAATCATCTGCTCCTGTTCTTCAAAGTGGTTCATCTTTTCGCCGGCGCCAGCCACCTGAGTATCACGAAAAAGAATATCATGAACATTTCCACTAAAAGAGGTCAAGGATTGATTCAATATGAATTTGAGCAATCCATTTCTATGGCTTTCAAATGAGTTGTTGACATTCGAAATAAATAAATCTCGTTGTGCCGATCTATCACTGAATGTTAAAAAAAGTGCATCCATAAACGAAAAGGAAAACATACAAGTCCCACAATCAAGAAACAGATCCATTGAACTAAAAGAGTAAGTAATAAACTTGTAATATGAAACAATAAAAAAGAAAAGATCAAAAAAAAATAACCTTGCTCTTGTGTTTCTCGCGAATGCTTACGTTATTTGCTTGCAAATTACGCAGCTTCAGCAGTCGCGACTCGTAATGCTGCAGTTCCACCTGGGAAAGGACGGAATACACGCGGTTATGATACGCATGGATGGTAAACAAATGTTGAGCAACAGTTGAAATGTTGCTGGAACAATGTTAACATAGGTATTTCTTGTTCACACAGCCAGTCTGCGTAAACGCTCGCTGACCAGTAACTTGTCATCATGCGGAATAGTGGAACATGTTTCCAGCAACGCAATAAGGTGACTTTTAACAAGTTGCTACAACAATGTTGCTCAACATTTGCTTACCATGAATACCTGGCTCTGTTTTAAATATTTGTAAGTAGATCATATATCAAGACCAACTGAAATTGCTACAAAGCGGGGGTGAATACTGCGCCGATTCCAAGAATGATGGTGAAAATGTGCCAGTGCAAGTCGAGAATTTGGAACATTAGTGAGCGCTGACAAGGATATGAGCTGGGATAAAGTAGCTCATTTCTAATTAGCAGTAAGTACCTTCAATGAAGCCAGTTCTTCTGTAGTGAAATTAGCACCAACTGCGATCTTCCATAGGCCTTGCACTTTAGGTTCAATAAACTCTTTGTTGTTTGGGGCTGAAAGTAAAACAAAATTTAAACATGTTTAGAATAAAAGATATATTTCATTATTTTCCTATGAACAGTGACAGACATAATTATGATATTTATTGAAACAGTGCTAGAATGAGCATAGCATGACTGTAGGAAAACTAAACATCTTTGTTACTCCCCATAACAACAATTTTAACACATGATTCATTGTACAGTACACAGTAATATGTGTAGCATAAATCTCAACGAAAAGTAGTTCACGTTGTCCCAGATTCTGATGAATTGTGACATATATGCCTCAACAGAAACTGTCTATAAATATTTTATGACCCTGCATGAGTTTGTAATGGACGAGTTACAAATGGAACAACTGTGATATTATAAGCTACGTAAATACAAAGTAATATAAAATTGCTGGGCACATTTTCATGTGAACTGTAGTTCACATGAAAATGTGTGACCTATTTGATAGTACATAACTTATACAGATCACTTTGAACTTTGCAATCAAAACAATGTCTTTATTAAAAAATAAATATTATTAAAAATCTCATATGGAAGTAATTGATAGCATAATCTGCCTATAATGTTTCTACTGTTGGGATGCATGACCCGGTGCGGGTTGGTCGATGTAATGTCTTTGAATTTGTTGGTTCTAGAACATGCCGGTTTTTTCACAATGTATTCCTTCACCGTTTTGAGCAGGCTGATGAAATAATTTTCACAAAGTAAAGCGCCTGTCTGGGTTCGAACCTACAACTCTTTTAAGTCGCGGCCGTTACCACTTGGGCACCACTGCTCTCAATCAACCAGTTGATATTTAATTAAAATGTTTACCTTTGGCAATGACTCTCTGCAGCCGGTCATAGCCGTCCCGCAAATCACGGTGCTTATCTCTGATTAAATTAGCCTTATCAATGTAGTCCTTTGACATTTCATTTGTTTGTTCCCTGATTTCATTGAACTTGTCTAAATCTTCTTCATTTATGACATCTGTAATGTGGAGATAATATATATACAAAAATCCATACATACTTACATAAACTCGTGCCATGTCTTTATGACAGGGTGGGCAGAAACTACAGAAAGCCACATGCCTCAAAATAGTATTTTAAAACAGTTTATCTAACCATTTATTTAGTATGTTGTATGTCCTGCAATTTGATCCAGAAGGCCAAATTAATTTCAGTGATTAGACTCTGCAGAAAATTGAGCTACAAATTCATATTGTAATTATTATTGTTGTCGTAATATTGTGACTGTGAATACACAGTTGGCAGCTGGAGTTACCATGGCTTATGACTTTGAAAATAATTCATAAATATGTGCATAAATTATAGTCACTATTATTTCAAAGTATATCAGTAATTATTAATATTGTTTTTCAAACACAAACTATGTATTATATTAATACATGGAACATAAAAATAACTGGAAAAATGTGGATTAGTATAGCTACACCTCTGCCTCACCTTTCGGGTATTACAAGCGTGATGTTAAAGTATGTTATGAATTTCTTACTTTTAAACGCATCATCCTTGGGGGATTCATCATCAAACAAGTCATAGTACTGGTCTATCTTCTCCTGATGGTGCCCAAACTCCTCCCGCAGAGCCAGCAGTTCTTCCATTGTAAACCCTGAAGCCTCAGCCTTTGTCCACAGATAGTTTAGCTTTTTGTCTTTGAAAATACTCTTGTTTATATAGTCATCCATTGCCGAGTTGTAAGCCTAGATAAAATAATAGTTTTGGAGTCTTAAGCTGTGCTATATAGAAATAGATTTATAACAGTTCTAAACCTATTTAGGTGAGTTGGTTATATTAGAACAATAAACCCAAATAATAATGACTGTGTTCTAAATAAAAATGGTAGAAGATAGGTTTTCATACATTCAGCTGCTGTAGGATATAATATAATCTGTTAGCTTAAGAAAATAAAAAGTTGGATGTAATCAGATTGAATGTCTGACTTTGATGCCTGAACACTAATAACCTTCTGAAGTTCTAACACATTTTCTTTGTCTTTAGACAAAGCTATCAAGAATTTATCAGTTTAGGACAACAGCTGTGTCAATGAACACTGTGAAAGCAATTACATTTTATCTCTATGTCTTTATCAGACATTGTTTTTGTACATATTTTTTTTATCTCTACTAACTTCTTTGCTAACATGAGGAAGCTATTATTTTATCTTAGGATGATGACTAATATCATGCTTTTGTTTTTAGGACAATATATCTTCAGATACATCTTGGGGCCAGTTTCACAAAACTCAAATTGTCAATATAACAGGGTTTTTATAGACTTATCTGTCAGATAAGCAGTGGAACCCAAAGTTGGTGAAACGGGCCATTATAAATGTTATTTTTCTTACTTATTTCTAACTTTACTTACAGGATGGTCTTTCTCTTTAGCAACATCAGGGTCAAAGTGGTGCAGCAAACTATAAGCAGACATGATACTAGTTAGTTTGCGCCTCAGTTCAGCCTCTTTTAACCCCTCCTTATCTCCTCCTTCACTTTTCACCCTCTTGTATATTAATTCTTCTTTGTCTTGAATCATCAAATCACTGTACAAGGACTTCAGTTTTGGTTCTGTAAGGCGCTGCAACGTGTTAAATTGTGTTTAGATATTTATTAAGAAACTGACGGTAGAGTACTGCTCATAACAGCGCCTTGAAATCATCTGGGTGCAAGAAAAGGGGCGGCGAATTCTTTACCGGAAAAAAACACAGCAAAATGACGATAACAGGAGATCACAAAACATGTATGAATAAAACTGCTGTTTACCTGTCGAGCTTTAGTCCACAATAAATTAAGCTTATTCATTCTGAAAGGTTTTTCCAAACTTCTAAAATCTACATCGCTCTTTTTCTTTTCATTGGCGCTACGTGAATATTTATTTTCACAAAAAGCACTGGCCACTAGTATCAAGAGACAGAACAAAGTTTGTGAATAAAAATTCATTTTGTTTATCTAAATCAGTAAAACGGCGCTTTTAGAATACCGACGAAGCGAAATTCTAAAACGATGACATGACGTGAGAAACAGAAATCTGACAACAACGGACAATTTTTTTTCTTTCTAGATTTGGTTACCAGCACTGACACCATGATTTTGCCAACTATTTTAATTTATATTATCCATGGAAGTAGTATTTATTTTAAAGTACAAAATTAATTTTTGATGAATATGGAGATAGCGGGACGAGCTGGATAAGTTCCGTCAAAACTGGAAGGTGGACGCGCAGGCTCGCGAAAGATGGATGGAGTGGAGAGAGGCCTTTGCTTAGGAGTGGGACAGCGCAGGCTAGTAAAAAATAGTATGAAAGAAAGATTGGTCCTTGGCAGTTCTGGTGGAAACAGAGTAGGGAGGTCTTTGCTCTGCAGTGGGACATTAACGGCTAATAATTTTTTTTTAAATAGTATGGTTGAATATGACATGTTGCTCCGACCCCAAATAATTAAAGATAGGGGTAGGGCAATCATGATTAAAATTGCTTCTCGCAAATGGCTCGCGAGCTGCACATTCGCCAGATGCGTCCAGACCAGGCAAATGCGCCGCTCGCAAGCCGCTTGCGAACTGCGCGCATGCAATTTATGTTCGTGCGCAGCCTCTGCGCCATCCGCGCGCCGCTCGCGCGCAATCTACGCGCCGTATTCGAGCGGCGCAGGAGGTGCGCGCGTGCCGCCCGCAGTGCACCTCCCTCGCTATTCTAAAAAACGGAACCTGCCACCAACGTCTTCTGTTTTTCCTTTTAGTTTTTGTCTGTAATAAAATAGCCGATGCTGCAGCAGTCGTATGATCCGACATCTTCGGAAGCAAATTCACAACTGAGGCTCATAGGCTCGAAAGAAGCTATGTGCGCACGAGCTGCACGCGCGCCCCACTCGAGCCTTGCCGGAGTTGCACTAGAGCGGCGCACCAAACATGACTGTAACCGCACGCGAGTAACACGCGCGCAGTTCGCAAGCAGCTCGCGAGCGGCGCATTCGCCAGGTCTGGACACACCTTTAGGTCCCCATGTGTCCAGGAAATAAACAAGCAACTATATTTTTGCCATCGACACGCTAAGAAGAAGAATGGTGCAGTATACTATTGTAGTCTTTGAATGGTGCTCTCTAGCGGAGGAAATGTAATGTTAGCTACACACAAAATACGTTAGCGATCATTTGGTCGTCAAAATCTATGTGTCGACATGAAATCACCAGGAAGTCGCTGCATGTGTACCTATGGTGACATATTTTGTTCTAGGGAAATCAAAATAACTATTACACAGTTATTTTACCTCTGACAGCAGCAACCGTATTGTATAATTACTTTATTGCTATGGCTACATTGTCGGTAAACGAACTACACTTCACGCGCTCTCTGTTTACAGGGAGAAGTCAAGCGGCGTGCGAGAGAGAGCGCTCGAAGTGTAGTTCGCCTTATCACTATATTGTGGTCGCAGCATTACAAGATTAATACGGACAACTAGTGGGCATCCTTTTCTTATTTAATTGGTTTTGTTTTGAGGTTTTTTCCATTGAAGTCGTGAAATAATGCGTTATTCAGACAGCCAAAAAAACTACCAAAGACAATTTCTATGTTTTAGTCGTTCTAGTACGGTTTTAGTTTCCGGCAGTGCTGCTTTCTATCCACCGTTGCCACATCCACGGACTTGTCAGTAGATCCACGGATTTTTGAACTCACCTACGGATATATTGACATGCATCGCTAATCTACGGATTTTGAATCCATCCATCCAAACAAAGGAATTTAGTCAAATATTGAGTAACAAAATTCGCAAAAAAAATTACAAAAAAAATGTCTATAGACACGGATTTTTCTACTAATACACGCAATTTACGATTTCTACTGACAGGATAGACATAACGAGTTTTGATCAAAGTCAAAGTCAAATCATTTATTTCAAATAGGCACATAAAAGGCACTTTTGAAAGTCAAAAATAAAATTAGAATAAAATTGATTCTAGTCGCCCCTTCCAAAAGGTAGTTTTCGTATGGAGAAGAATGGGCAAGAAACTCCACCGTTACTCTTTTAAAATGTTTTACAATATATTGCATACATTATTTATATAATTATATGTGAAGACGATGCACCCAAAAATAAACTTACTATACCACAATAGGTAAAAGAATTAAAATGGATAAATGTAACCATGACATATAGATCAACTATGTGATAGATACATGGTGCTCACATATTCACAAACATTCCGATCTGGCTACACTGACTGTATTTGTTAATGTTTGGTCTGTCACTGTCAGGTATGTGTTTATTAGTCCATAGACTAATTTAAATAAATTAGTCTATGGTCTGTGTCGTGATAAATAAAAGTACTCTGTGGTGTCGTGCGTGCTGCGTGCGATAAAAGTGTGAGTTGTGTGAGTGAGTTGCTGACTGTTTTCGTCGACTAAATGTAGTACCGGTCTTCTTTGACAGATGTGAATGTATTGTAGTTTCCTACTCGTAGACACTCAATTTTGTTCATTTTATTTTTATAAAATTGCATTGCTTGTTTAACCGCGCTTGGTTCCCGATGTCCGTGATAACAATCATCAAAACAACTCGATGAATAGTTATTAACGGCATTGTTTTTTATCTCGTTTTGTAACCGTAAGTGAGTCCAGTCAGCACAATGGGAACTCAATAACAGCGAGTGTTCCCCACCTGAGGCTGCATCTGTAGCGCGTCCGCGAGCACGTACGTTCGGCTGACTGTCGGCACTTTCTCTCGCTGATGCGTTGCGAGTCGGTTACTCAATACGCGTTGTGCAAAGACTGGTCGGAGTCGATGTCGATATTTCATAACGGTAGTAGTTAATCTGTGAGGGTTGATGTCGGTCGTGCGAGGCTGAGAGTAGTTGCCAGTGTTTGTTGTGTAATGTGTATAAGTTTGGTGTGATGGTGGAACGCGACGGCATGAGGCGCGGCAGCGGCGGCGGCTGCGGCTGGGGCGGCGGCGTGTTGGGCCGCTGGTCGCTGCGCCGGCTACTGCTCGACAGCCCGCTCGTTGGCAGACGGCTTGCACATACAGGTACATAATCTACACCCAGTATCCCATGACACACATTCTTTGAAAACATCACAGACCCGAAATCTAAGAACTTCGATATTAAGTTTTTACTGTAAAAAGTTAACTTTCATTTAACTCCTCAGTGAAAAAGTAACATGGATTTAAGTGCAAACAAGAACCCCTGAACCATTGAATTTTCAAATTAACGTTAGTTTGAAAATGCAATGGTTCAGGGGTTCTTGTGACCACACTTGAATAGGTACAAAGCAACAACTTATTTAAAAACATTATATACCTAAGTACTTCTTTAGTTATTTGCATGACAAATATTTATTCATCTAACATAATGGCCAAGCAGCTGTATTTTAACTAATAGACAAGGTATCAATAAGTTCTCAGAATACAAACAGGAAGACTTTACTTTTACCTTGTTTTTATTTGATATTTGTTTGCACTTAAATCTGCAAATCCAAGTGCCAATAGAAATTAATATTTACAGGAACAGATTCGTAAAAAATGCAACAGGCTTCTGAAAGTATTTGCCAGCTAGTTCAACAAGAACTATCTATGTGTCAAATTAAGCCATATATCCAAGTTTGTTATAACAAAATCATTTTATTGAAATCCAGATACCTGTCTTATTCATAACTGATTCTGGATATTGTTTTGCAAAAAACAAAATTACCTGCTTTCCACTTTTTCTGTGTAACTCATCTAAAAGAAAAAAATGCATTTATTGGCATTAGAGCAAAAAAATACATCTTAAAAATAACAAAACAAACAAGAAAAAATAAATAGATAAATAGATAGATAGAATACTCTTTATTGTACACCTTACAAATTACAGAGACATAAATATATAACATTTTAGAAAGGGTGACACAATGGGTGGTCTTATCGCTAAGAGCGATCTTTAAATAAACGCATATTGCTTTTTCAAAATTGTTGTCGGTGAAATCATACCAAATTGACATTGCATGCTAGCAGATTTATCCTAACATGCATACAAGGAAACCACAAAAAATCCTATGTTAACAATAACACACACTTTCTATGTTCCAATTGATCTATACTTTTCCTTAATAAGTAAATCATAAACATTTTAAGACAATAGGTACAAACATAATGTTTGACCATTCATTTAATTAATCATCGGCATCATTAAACTTTTATGAGCATAACCAATTGAGGCATTGAATATTAAGGTCCCAAACAAATGGGTCAATGTCAGTCCCAGTAGAAGAATGTGACCTTTATAACATACTAGCTGCACCCGTGGTTTCACTTGGTTCCGATCCTGTGGGAATATCGTGATCAAAAGTATACTATGTGTTAATCCTGGCTATAAATGAAATCAAAAATCAAAATCAAATCGAATTTGAATAAACTACCTGTGTGCCAAATTTCATCCAAATCCGTTCAGTAGTTTTTACGTGAAAGAGTAACAAACATCCATCTATCCATCCATCCTCACAAACTTCGCGCTTATTATATTAAGCAGGATATTACTAGGAAGTTTTGCAAATGATCTGTTACTTACTATTCTTAGAACATAAAACTGACCTATTTGTGATATCAAAATTATAAATAATGTTACCTTTATCCACAGTAACATTTTTGCCATTATGTTTATTTGCTTAATACGTCATCAGTTCTTATCTTTATCATCACTATTTTAAAATATTGATAAGTATGGTAAATTATGAACATCAGGATTTCTGAATAAGCATACTTTTGTGTTGAAAGAGTATGCATCACTTGTTTATGTTATTTAAAACTCGACTGATAATAAAATGTTGTATTTCCAATCTTTACATAAGATTTATCTGACCCGCGGTTAATTGGATAACTGTGCTACGTGAATCCTCTTTTCTTAATTTAATTATTGATCTTTGAACTCCATTACATTTTATTGCATGATTGAATACATTGCCTCTAAAATATGAAACACTGCTAATTGATTATAACAGGTAAACATTTTAAACATTTCTGTACAAGAAGGAAACAAATGTTATTTATTTTTAGTTAGTTTTAAGCATGTTGGCATAGGTATGTATGTGTTGTGTGTAAGGAAAGATGGTTGTAGTAGAAAATGAAGAATTGCACTTTCAAACCATAAATGAGTAAGTACTCATTTCATTATGCAACAATGAGGAATGAAACACACCTACTTGACAAATGATGTAATTTTTCATGAGCTCTATGTAAGAGTAATACCTGCACATATAACATACCCATTGTTATGTCTACTGTGTCCAGTGTTTGGATGTCAACAGTATTTTTTTTAGCCCATTTTCCCTAATGAGTTGGCACGCCTGCCAAGGGCATTTGAGAGTTTACAGTTTTCCTTTTTATACCACAGTCCCACCATCGCCTTATGAACGAATCTGTTATAATATTTCAAAAACTGGCATCTGTCAGGGTTAACAGAGTTTGTTCCTATTAATCCACGAATGATAATGCAGTGCCTATCCTTTGACGTACTCCTGGCTACTAGTAGTTACCCAGTACCCAGCGTAATTCTGCAGAACTCCACGCCACGCGTCACGGACACCTGGGACCTAAGAAAGTAATCGTTTTGTCGTGAGTTGATATACTATTTTTTCCCAAATCAAATTAAGTACTCGGTTTTCACCAAAAAAAGCATAAAACTCACTTTCCCATCAAGGTAAGGGTGCGTTTCCACTGAAGCGGAAACGAGCGGAGCTGTGTAGAGACGCGCAAGAATCGACCAATCACAGACGAGACGAGAGAAGCGATCTGGATTCAAACAAGATAAGTCTAAAGTACCTTGTTTCCAACGTTCTTAAGTTAAAAACTTAGTTGCACATCATTATCTGGAGAGGCTGCAAAAGATGCGCTTATCTACTTGAACCGCGTCCCCCACGCAAACCTGTTTCCGCCTACGCGAACATGTGCTTGTGTAGTCTACAAAAATAACAGCGTGTATTCCACACAAGATATGTGGGCCATTCGAGAGAAAAAGAGACAAGTAAAGCAGACTGCACGTAACGTAATCGTATTATGTCATATTGTGAGTCAAATTCATAAACGATGGCAAACCTTTCAATGAACTAAAGTAACCGCAGTACCCCATCTAGTCGAAAAAGATTTTACACACAACTTTCGATTGACTAAAAAATCTTCTAAATCCAAGTAACGAGCCTTCTATCTAGTTAGCACAATCACATATTGAAGGTATACTAACAGAAAGAGTAAATTAATACCATGTGTCATCGAGGGCATTGTTATATGATTAAGTGTTTAATTTCCTTCTAATAACAATCATTCATTGATATAAGAAAAGTTTCAAGGGAAATATAATAATTAACCAGCAACTGAAATAAAAGTTACCGTTCTTACATAAGGACGTGAGTTCTGACACTGCAATCCCACTCCTTCACTAAAAAAGAATCTACCAATGCCTACTTAGGGAAAATACAAAAAAAAAGTACCGTACATACCTTATCGCAGGTCACCTGATAATAATAACGTAAATAATAATAGGATACCACCCGATTACACTTTATCGCCATAAAAAAAAAACAGTTAATTAATTTATTTGCTTGGATTAGAAAATACGTACACGGAACAAATATTTGTATTGCCTACAGGTAGTTATTCCGGGTCTGGCTGTTTGTGTATGTGAGTTTAAATTTTTGTAAACGCACCCGCGATACAGGAGTAATTCCTAGTGTGGGGCAAAGTTTTTTTTTAATAAAACAAATAAAACGTATGCATACTCAGACTACACAAGGAAGGTGCGAAGAGTCGTTATCGTGATTAATATCGACGATAACTTGTGCAATTTGATTGGAATTTGGTCCCGAAATAGCAGTTAACTGTCCAGAAGTTTCTCAGAACTGACGTGACTTATAAAACCTGGTTCTATACTGTATAGAACCAGGCTCTATAAGTCATAATGATTACCAAATAGCTGAATGATACAGCGTGTCATGTTACTCGTTAGTGGTCGCTCTCTAAACAATCGTATTGTTTTACATATTCGTTCAATGGCTTAAGGCACACGCGAGCAAGCGGAATTGGTGAAATCTGATCAGCGAAGTCTAGCCATGAATGGCAATCTTGCTTCGATAGTTCCTATCTTGTTTTATTCGCGTAGTTGAAAGGAGACGGAATAGCTTTTGAAGCGACCTGAGATATAAGTTTGCCTTTCATGGTAGTGAATCGTGGATCTGTGCTACGTGAGAGGTAAATCGATACTATTGACTCAGTTTATTTAACTGTTGAAGTATGAAACGCAAGCTGTTGTAAAACGTGTCTGGTTTTAAAACACCACACAAATATTTGGTCAGTTTTGGTGTGGATTCCGTGTAGACGAATCACTTGATACACACTTGTTTTTTCTAGAGGAAACCATAAATTTTATTGGAGGTGTCTTCTCAATATGGATTAACCTTCTAGGCGTGACGTTGCAATGTTCGCGTCTTCCTCATTCCTTATTTACAATTAAACCGTAATTATGGCTGTCTAAGCTACATTACATACCTACGCTGACAATGAAATCTTCGTCGTATGTGGGTACTCTTATGTAGCACACTGACATTTGTCAAGCGAGGTTATAATCTAGCTATAGAGGGTAGCTCCATAAATCTAGCCCGAGGGACTAATTAAAATGTTACCCATTATCAAAACACTATGGCATAATACAGTAAAAATATTGGATTTCACCGCAGGCGCTCGAGACGTAAGACGATGTATTTATGGAAAATTAATGACTTAATTTTCCATAAATACATATATTGCGAGATGAGACGTGACAATCCAATTAAATACGAAATCATTGCACAAATGATTTATTACTCCTCGTCGGATATGTTATAGCAGATTTGGGTTAAATTCGCATAAGTATTCGTAGTGCGGAATAAACTCCGCACCTGGGCCCCCCCGCTGACGCAGAGTCTCCGACCCCAGCTGGTGGAGGAAGTGGTGAGCGCTCTGTTCCCTTCACGGGGGGAGCATACTCCCCCGCCTATGGCTCCGCCACTTGCGGTGCCCGAAGCGGACCACACGGACGACGACGACGACACCCCTGAAGTGACCGGGGTAGATCTGAGAGCGGCGGTAGGCAGGCTGAAGGCCAAAAATACCGCCCCGGGACCCGACGGCTTGCCGGGTAAAGCCTGGGTCCTGGCCTCGAGGGCTCTCGGGCCTCGACTGGAGGCGCTCTTAAGCGCATGCATGGAGAGAGGCCAGTTTCCACTCCGTTGGAAGACGGGGAAGCTGGTCCTCATTCAGAAGCCAGGGCGCCCTGCGGACTCTCCGTCCGCATACCGGCCCATAGTGCTGCTCGACGAGGTCGGCAAGCTCTTTGAGAGAGTGATTGCGGGCCGCCTCGTCGGGCACCTGGTGAGGACGGGGCCGGATCTTGCGGAGTGCCAGTTTGGCTTCCGCAAGGGGCGCTCGACGGTGGACGCCATCATGCGCGTGAGAGCCCTCACGACGGGGGACGCGGTGTCCCGGGGTGGGGTGGTCGTGGCGGTGTCACTCGACATCGCCAACGCGTTCAACACCCTGCCCTGGAGCTGCATAGGGGAGGCACTCCGGTATCACCGGGTGCCGACTTACCTCCGTCGAATAGTCGGGGCGTATTTGACGGACAGAGCCGTCATCTACCCCGGTCGCGACGGGAACTGGAACCGGCGAGAGATGTCGTGCGGTGTCCCACAGGGATCGGTTCTGGGGCCGCTCCTGTGGGACATCGGTTACGACTGGGTGCTGCGGGCCGACCTCCCTGATGGCGTCAGCGTAGTTTGCTACGCTGACGACACGCTGGTCCTGGCGCAGGGGAGGTCGCATCAGGCGGCGGCCGACGCGATGACACGCGGGGTTGCGATAGTCGTGGAAAGGATCCGGCAGTTGGGTCTCGAGGTGGCATTGCACAAGTCCGAGGCCATGTCTTTTCATGGGCCCCGGTACGGGCCACCTTCGGGATCCCAACTGATGGTAGGAGGGGTTCACATCGGCGTCGAGAAGACGATGAGATACCTGGGTCTCGTCCTCGACAGCCGGTGGAACTTCGTCGAGCATTTCCGACGTTTGGCCCCAAAACTGGAACGGGCCGGGGCCGCCTTAAGGCGGCTCCTGCCCAACCTGAGGGGGCCAAACGCCTCCTGCCGGAGGCTTTACGCGGGGGTCGTGCGGTCCATGGCCCTATATGGGGCCCCGGTATGGGCGCGTTCACTGCGGCTTCGAGCCGCACACTACCTGAACGCGCCCCAAAAGGTGGTAGCCGTAAGGCTGATCCGGGGGTACCGCACGATCTCGCGCGAGGCAGCAAGCCTCCTTGCCGGACTGCCACCATGGGATCTGGAGGCGATAGTCCTCGCGCGCCTGTATGACTGGCGCGCGGAGGCACTACGTCGGGGGGAAACTCTGCACCCGCGGCAAATCGCTGCGGAGCGGACGGACCTCCGGCGCGGTCTCATGGTGGAATGGAAGGCGCGACTATCGCAACCCAGCGCAGGGCACGCCACGATAGCGGCGATAAGACCCCTCTTTGAGGAGTGGCTAGAGAGGCGTCACGGCGCTCTCACCTACCGCCTGACGCAGGTCCTCTCCGGACACGGATGTTTCGGGAGGTTCCTGCACATCATCAGGCGGGAGGAGACGCCCGGGTGTCACCACTGCGAGGATCGCCCAGAGGACACGGTGGAGCATACGGTGGAGGTCTGCCCCGCTTGGGCAGAGCACCGCCGTGTCCTCGTAGAGGCGATCGGCAGCGGCGGCGACCTCTCGCGTCCGGCCCTGGTGCAAGCCATGGTCCGGGGCGAGAGGGAGTGGGAGGCGGTCACCTCCTTCTGCGAAGCAGTCATGCTAGCGAAGGAGGTGGCGGGATGGGCGAGGGAGAGATCCTCACGCCTCAGCCGCCGAGGGAGACGCTCCGGGCGTCGGGAGCCGCGTGACGACTCCCGGCCACCGTAGGCGCGGGCCTGCGGGCGGAGAGCAATGGGTAGCTCTCCGTCCGATCAGGACCAGGCCCGTGCCGGACGGCGCGTAAGTGTTCCACGTGCGCCTCAAAGAGATGTCAGCATAGATGACGGGGCCCGACAGGGCCGAAGCCTGCCGGGGTGGCGGGATCGTCCGAAAGGGTTACCGCTGCCCTGGTACATAAAGGGCTAAGGAAGGAACACGGGTGGGTTTTAGTCAGTAAGAGTCTGACACTCCCTTCTGCTCCACCCAGAGCGGGAGGAGTCATTTGATGATTTCCCATCCTGAAAAAAAAAAAAAAAAAAAAAAAAAGTATTCGTAGTCCGACATGTATGTAACTTCAACCCAATTACAATTAAGGTATCGTGATTATTACAATGTTTAATTGCTCACACAATGATTAATGCAGCTACATATGGATTCCGACCGCGCTGCTGCCTTCACTGCAATAATTGAATGTTGAAATGTGTAGTAAGTATGTAGTACCTACCTGCCTAACTACTTTGACTTCCTCTTCCCTTCCTCTATACTTTGCTAACTAAGTTTCGTAGTATTTACAGGTATAATCCTTCTTTTGTTTTAATTTGTAGTCCAGTCATTTAAAACATCCGACGATGTTTTGTCGAAAAAAATTGCATTGTGTAATTTTTTGGGATCTTGGCTATATACCATAGTGTAAAACCGAGTTTGCAGCTTCGGAAAACCAGTGTTAACTGCGTGGTGCTAAAAAAACCTCGACATTTTTGGACTACTTTCAGTTTCTGACTTATAACTTTTAAAATGTACAAAATTTGATATAATTTGAGTACAGCCGTAGCTCTGTAGGTCCAAAAGAAACCGAGATTTCGCCGCATTTCAAACATGGCTCATATTTCCAAAAAAGTTTAAAATTGCAGTTTTAGCTGTCTTCCGCGATTAACGCAATTCTTGTGGCTACGGTGACACACCTATTATAATTATTACTTTGTCGCCTTGTGAGAAACTTTAGCAGGTCCATCAAAATCCAAACTCTTTAAATTGCGCCGACACTCGTTACTTTTCTCTGTTAGAATAAAATAAACAGCTCCCAAAAAGCCTTATACACCATTTCGTAGTGGGAAAATCAAGCGGAGCCACAATTCCAAAGCCTTATGCTTTATTTCTAAAAACTATGTGGGAGAGAAGTGGTGCAACATGAAGTTACACCGCAGAAGGGACCCATCACAAAAAATCATTGCCAAAAAGGTTCCATTGTTTGGTAAATACTTATGCTATTGTATATTAATAATTTGGCAATATGTATTTACTAAGTTAGTGCACCATAAACTTGAGCATCTAACTTGTTTTTAAACTGTTTGCGTTGGTACTTAACTGTAGTACAGACTACAGACGCCTGCAAGTCAAGCTACCCGGAACCGTCAAATTTTCCCAATTAACCTTGAACCTTGATGCCTTAACTATAAAATTGAAAATCTATTAAAGAAATTTGACAGATTGTAATAGCTTGATGTGCTGGCGTCTGTACAATTACTTTTTTTAAATATTTACGATAAAACATTTTTGCATAAAAAAATAACCAGCAGACCTCGAATATGAAGTAAAATATTTACATAATGTGATATTTTATTTACCAATAACGTAAGCATATTTGACACATTAATGATGGTATTGTGCAAACTCAAAGACTCTGTTGAGGTCAAATGTCAGCACTTTCGATATTGTACGGAATAGGTAATGTGTGTCATACAGCTAATATTATAGTCTAGCCTTCTGTGTCGACACACTGCAAATGCTTGCGTCTTCATTCGGTGAGAATAAACGCAAGCATCTGTATTTCTGCAGTTTCTGATATAAATATGGCGACAGCGGAGATGACAAAGAACAGGTAGTAGATGGTAATACCAAGTTTTTGGTACACACAAATATAAACTGCATTAACAACAACAAAAAATATTGTGACCTCTATTAGTCTGTTCTGTTATTGTGTTTTACGAAAATTAAGAAAAACCATACAAGTTAATAATGATCCACGGCGTCAATGCCTTTGAGTATGAGTATGACCTACAAACAAACAAGTACGGTAAGTACTGCGTCGAAAATGTTAACTTTCAAGGATGTGCTCGAACAATTCTGAAACCTTCGCAGCACCCGCCTTTTGCCGTAACTAACTAAAGGAAGCGCGCAAGGCGATGAACGCGTACCATTTTATATCACATCCTATTACTCCTTAGTACCGGGAAGTGAAGCGAAGAGGCTTGTTCTCGGATATCGGTCTATGTAATTGAAAATGAATGCTGGCAGGTTAATCGAAAATCGACTTCGGAGAAGAGGGCTCTATATCTGCCAGGAATAGAGAAAAAAAAACCTTTGCCATTCTGGTAACAATGATTTAACGTTCCTCCCAAAAAGCAATGCTTCATTATTTCTGATCAACGTGTGAATCCAAGCTTAAGGGAATTGCGTCTGTGGGTCAATTGAATCGGACGGATATGGGCTTTCTCGAAACGAGCCATCCAATTATTTCGGCCTCGAAAACGTTATTACACGCTGAATAATAGACAAAGTGTTTTGTTGCTGCTATGCCGTATCATTTACCGTTTTCTTGCCGTAGTGTATCTCGGCTGTGTACATTATCGTTTCTTGGAAATGCCTTTTACAACTGCAATACGAGTTCACGTATGTAATATCGGCAGACATTATCCATTCCGGGTGAGAGGAAAGCTTGCAGTGAACTGCCATCGATTGCACGTTACTGGAAGTTGTTAAACGACTTTAAAATTAGTATAATTTTATTAAATAATAATCTAATGACTAAGTCTTAATAAATTGGCACTTTAGTGTCCAAATGTACCATTTTATCGGTAGTTACACAAGCCTGTCGTCGCGTCAGCGAGTTTTTTTTATAAACAATTTGTTGAAAAATAGTATAAGATCAGTCAGGTTCTGTATTGTTCTTCTTTTTTTCTATTTCGACAAAGATCTTACGTCACTACGTTATTGGTGTTGATGGCTCAACAGCGCTGTTTCACATTTAATCACTTCTCAGATGCTTAGTCGCTTGTGATCCCACAAGCGACCAAGCTGGTGAAAGTGATGTGAACCATTCAAAATTATATTTTGTCCGTTGCCTCATAACTGGGTAACCTCAATTGAGTCATGACTTCATGTGTAATTTGTCATGGGTCGAAGCTCTCGCTCTTCGTCTATTAGGTGACTTGACCGAGAGACTATTTAATCAGGCTCTAAGATTTTTAGCCCTAATTGAGCACGTCTATCTCCATAAAGTTCATCTTCTCTAAGTCCTTCAAGTTGTAAAGAACGCAAGCAAATCCTTGAAAGTTTATTACTTAGTCTTTACGTTCTGCACGCTCCTGATCCGCTTAAAGTAGTACTTGGTCTGCAAATTGTAGAATACAGTTAGTTACTTAACATAATATTTTCACGTTGTCCGATAATACGCGAGCACTTCGCGTATGCTTTCCAAATAAATGTAGGTCATTTGCTTCGAGTTTTGGCAATCCACACGTCTCGTTGCATGCCGTACTGGTTTACAATGTTGTTCTCATCTTTAAGAGCTTATTGTTACAGTAGCTAATTAACTTTTGGTTTTAACGACACTCCCAAGTGCATTTCGTTTGCATTCCAATAGCGTGTGTGGTCTCAGGTGAAATGATTACCAAATTCGTTTCGGTGAGTTTAACAGCGTGAAAAAAATTGGAGAAAGACTTCTGCATCTGTTGCGCTGGGAACACTTCTTCAAGTAGTGAGTTCGACTATCTGTTGATAAATAATGAGCACTTTTTCTATCACTGGTAACCTTTATCATTAAATTTATTAATGCACGTTTTTGTGTCATTGCTGGCCGTTGTGTGTGTGTCAACGGTAGAGGTGTTTGACGGATGTTAGTAGATCTCGGTGATAAATCATAACTACCAATGTAAGGACGTTGGAACCTTGTATCAACACTGCAGCACCAAAGTCGTGTTGACATTCAAAACTGATCTAATCAACTCTCAAGAGCCTTGAGTTGCTAATACTTGAAAAGCAATTGTATTGTTTACAAGTTGTCCACTACAGAGATACGGAGCTCAGTCCAAGTGGCGTAATAAGTTTACAACATTCTGCAATCTGCACCACAATCTAATGTGATGTGGATCAGTGAGGATAAATCGCTCGCTTTATCATTTTATAACACGTAATTATAAGACCAACCATATAATTTACCTATATGACACATATCCACGTCATAGGGAGCAGATACCGAACAATGTTGACGACAGTTTGTTTAAGTTTATTGAGTGGCCGTCTCCAAACATGTTTTCTTACGTAAAACAAATATTGGAAGAAATAAAGTGGGCTTCGGGGACGACGTCAGAAGGTGACCGGTCGTTATTCGCCTCGATGTCACATTCTACAGTGTAGCGTTAACACGGTAAACTGATACGCTAAAGAAAACAAAATATTTATTCTGGAGACGGATAATAAAGTGTTAATATTTCCTTAAGCTGGTGTCGTCACGTACCTCTCCCTTGAGCAACGAAGCATAAATATGAGTTTTCTATTCTTAGCACCAGCTGGAGGGTTGTTGGTTAAATATCACGAATAGTCATAGTTTACAAGCACAGTCTACCACAGTTTGATTAGTGTGATTAATGAGTACCTATCTTGAACTAGTTAGCTCAACAAACATAAAACAAAGTATGACTTTCCTTAACTCCTAGATCAGTATGTAAACATCGAATAAATTTTGAGAGATAAAGATGTGTTCTCGCGTGAATATCGAGTGAAAACCGTTTATATCGTGGATAACGATTCACACTGACCTGAATGTGCATCTGTCTGTTCCAATAGGCAACATCGGATAGTCGTCATGAGCATTGAGTTCGACGCAGTGTGTTTTGTCGTTGCGCCCGTATTCTAGCGTTCAGCAGAAACTATTACCACTTACCGTTCGGCCGTATTTCTATGATAACGATCCTGTGTTTGCTCTCTCGTAACATAAAATCACGCCTTGTTTCCCTGAAGGGTTAGGCAGACTTATAGTAGGTACACCAACATTTCGCCAGTTATGTTTAAGTTCCATGTAATAGGTAGGATATAAATCCACATAATATCGAAGAGTGCAATGCTTGCCGTCGCCCGAACAGCTGTGCACATTGTTTTACGTTTGCTGCTGAATATGAATGTGAAAACAATATGCACAGGGCTGAAGTTCGCAAGGTCGCATATTTCGCACACGACACTCACTTCCATATTGTTTTTCCCAGACGTATGTAATTTACCTGGGTATGAAGGATTTATTTATATCGCAATGAGTCATTGAATTTGATAAGATATATGTATAACTTATTATCATGGATTCGTATCAGTTTTTTTGCACCTAGTAACAGTCCTGTTAAGGTAAAATTTTAATAATCCGGGCGTTATCATGTTGACATTAAAAATGAACCATGTAGTGCTAGTTCCTTGCTACGTACGGTTTATCAACATTGAATTCTAACAAATTCTCAAAATATTTTTCCATAAGGAACTTAGGTCATGTCATGATGTTTCCAATTACTTAGTCCTACAGTAAACAGCAGCGTACTATGCTCATTTAAATAAAAACAACAACTGCATCCTCCAATCTTGTCTTTTTACAAGGCCGATTCGTAAATTTTGTGAAATCATGTACAATTGAATTATAATGCATAATTCAATTGTACGTGATTTCACAAAATGTATGTGTCATTAGCGATTCTTACATAAATACCGTTTATGACGGACTTAAGAACATAGATGCAACTTTTTTATAAATCAGTGAGTGATGCATGAAGAATGTATCTTCTTGCCGTGTAAGCAATGGAAATTACGTCAGCGTTTCTATAGAAGTGGATGTGGTCCCGAGTCTCGACTACTAATAAAAAAGAAATGATATTTAACTGGTTCTGATAAAACTCTGATAAACTCGAAGTCGACCTTAGTAACCTGGGAAAAACTGCGATAAGTCAATATCTGAGAAGCTATTATAATTATAATATAGGTAAAATACTTGCATGTAAATACAGCTACTTGGATGCTGAAATATAATCGCAAGGTATTTAGCATACTTTCTACCAGACACGAAGCCAATGAGCTATCAATCAGCTGGCAACACTGACCCGGTTGCGTCTCAGCTGCGCGTGCGCCTGCGGCTAATCCGACCACTTCGAAATTAAACAACTTTTTTATAAATTAAATTATAGACTAAGCGAATATTTATCTTTTATAAATTATTTACCTCCTGGAATCTAAAAGTAATTCTTGTGATCCCGTTTTCGTCTTCTCTGCAATTTTCGGAGACCTCTAGAAATCATAAAGGTTATGCTTGTGGCCCATCAAGTCCCCTATCCTATTATCTACAAACTTTTAATAGTACTAATAATCGTATTAAAACGTTTTACGACAAATGCAACCATGTATTTTCCCGTTAATTTTGTCGTGATTTAGGCAGAATTCCAAGTCGTAAAGCGCAGTGCATTGATATGCTGGTAATATCAATAATGTATGTAGTTTAATGTTCACAACGTGTGTACATACTGGTTGTAGGTTAATAAATCCATGTTTGCAACATAAATTCTTACCTGCGATAATATTCGAGTCATTATAAAACTGAATCAATACGTTGGTATAAACGAGAATCTTTGAATTCCAGTCTAGATGGGTTGGAATGCGGGCTTCACTCGGAACGACTGCCCTCTAACCTCTGCAATATAAATAAATAATATGGAAATCTGTCTTTTAATAACACTTGGTGCGATTTTAAGTTTTGCTTGTTCTATCGAAGATATTAAAAATTATATAGCGTCGCAGGAACTATGCTAATGCATGCTTTCCCAATCTTGATTCATCTACATATTTCAGATAAAATATTTTAACAAGATTGCGGTCTGCGGTTATCCTGTCCTTTATCCTAAATAGCTAAGATCTCAGACTGCTTTATTTAAGCATGACGTCATTCGTGAATTCCTTTGAAGGATTCTCAAGCATCCTAGCGATTTAAACTACCTGCTGGCCGGTGACTCCTAAAGGTCAGATGAGTAAAAGCAGTTCGTGAATCAAGCGTGTGTAACCTCACTAGTGTTCTGATCTGAATCATTTTATTATCAGTAGCAATAAAGTAACACGATAGACCCCACCGGTAGCTGGTTAGAAAAATATTATGGCTTGTACACTAGTTTTAGTAACACTTCCATTGATGGTACAGTAGATGCACAATGGATCTCTTGCATATGAATAAAACAATGGACGTGAAAGTGAATCATGAAGGAATTGTGTGATGTTTAATAAAAACATGACGTCTTTTATGTCCTTTTAAATATACTTAAATGTAGGTAATGAATTTGACTTACTACTTATTAGCAGTTACATTCCAATAGCCTCTGATAATATAAGTTATTATAACAATACAAATTGCTAAGATAACATTGCAATTTATATGATACCAAAGAAAATAACCGTGAGTATATTTATGTAGACACGATACATACAATGATTATTAAGTCAGATAGCACCTAGATATTTGTTTAATTATCTAGTCACGAAATCACTTTACACACGCGAAATAAAGTAAGACAACAATTTTATAATTACAAGATGGTTTATCAATTTTACTCTTTGTTATTAAGATTTTTTGTGTTCAACATTACAAAACAAGACAATTTAGATAAACTTCACGTTGTGCCGTAAAGTTTCGCTGTTTGGATATTAATTTCTGAACTGTCTAAGACATGCACGCTCGATGACTTTATGATTAAACTTGATAAGTTGCGCAATAATACCTTTTCTGACTAGGTAATATGTGTATGGTATGCAAAACCAATTATAATATACAGCTCTGCGTATAAGTTACAAAACAATTACTGTTCTCCGCCATCCAAGTAAAGATCTTTTTGAGGAAGAACTGGAAGAAAAACACGTTTCTCCGGTGCTGTTAATCTTCGTAATGTAAAAATCTAGGTAACAAGCAGGTCAAATGGAAGGAGCTATAAATATTGTGCTTTTAACGCAGCTGTATATACCCTAAAAGAACTCGCCACATCACTTGCTAATGAGCACATGACCCATTCCTGTAATTAAAGCTAAGCCCTGTGGAAAGGCGCGAAAATGGTAAAGGCGCTGGTAAAGGCGGGCTTTTTAGGGATTGCTTTGCAAGAAATTGTAGTTAAACAGACTAATGCGCTTCGTATTAAACAAGGCTCTATTCATAAAGAAAACATGAGCTATTCAAGCCGAATCTATGAGTTGTAATTGATAACTAGTCAAAATCAAAATAATTAATTCCAAATAAACCTACATGGGCACTTATGAAACGTCAGAAGTCAGGTGCACGGTTCCAATTGGTCGTAAAAAATAATTGGCTTTTACAATGTTTTTAAATTACAGTGTTAACAGATATGGGAGGACAATGTAGGCCTGTCAACAAGTACCAGGTACTTAATAAAATAGAAAACGGTCTACAAATCAACGGTAGTACTGTCTACAAGACCTGCAATGTTCTCATATTCACAAAATTTAGAAGAATCTATCAAGAAGATAAATAAAATAAAAACCTTTGCAAATGACGTGATTGCCATTACAACCACTAATAAAGTCATATTATTATACAACTTACGAGTACTACATACAATGAATAAGTTATTGAACTATTGTTAGTCGTTATCAAGCTGTTCCGGATTGCAAAATCTTTACCGAGTCTGCTGCCGATAACAGTTCTATATCGCTCTGCCAAGTCTGTCATCGCAATTCGCAAGACTATACTTGAGTTATTTACTTTCCTCAATTTTTATTCCGTTGTTGTTGGCATGTTACTAAAACACGTAGGAAGATATAGAGTCAATGACGAGATGACACGAGACTAATATAGACTCGACTAATATCGAGACTAAATTTATATCGCAAGAATACTTCATATTTATATAAGAATGTCACCCACGATTGGACGAGAATAGTAAAACAGGAAAATCTGGCTCATTAAGGACTTTTAATCTAACCTGCCTGTAGGCGGACTGTGACTGGTTTACAATTTGGCGTACAATCAAATTGGAATGAGCTAATATTTCCTGGGACTCATACGTTTTACATCATGATTACCGCACTCACGTAGAAGACAAGGAAATTCAATGCACAGAATATTAATGACAAATGTATTTATAGTGCATTAATATAAACCAGCATACCTGTGTTCGGTCAGCGACAAGGCTAGACGGACCTCGGTGTGTGAGCAGCCATGCAAATTCTTTGAATATTGTTATTATTTGCTACCTTTACAAAGCACTGCAGTGAATACAAATCAGTACATTCTACTGCTCGATTAAAACCATAAGGCGTATTGTTTAATAATCAATGTATTGTTAATCAAACAATACGCAAATACGACCATTTGGGCGAAATTGATATTGTTATAAGTTAAGATCCTAAGTAAACGGCCGACAAAAACGTGCGAGGAATTTATTACAAATAATATTATGAAGGCTTTTTCTTACAGAATTGGTTCCAAATGGTTAACACTGGAAAACGACTACCTTGTGAACAAGACTTACCTAATTAAGTTATAAAAGACGACCAAACCATGTTTGTGTTGAGGTTTTTGATTGAAGTTATTGTCACCAAACTAGTAACCTGGCCCAACACGAGTTTGAGTTTTAATCACGTAACCAAATGCGAGAAAATGGCGTCGGCGTGGGAGTCCCTTTATGATGTTAGTTGACAAACATCTACGCCCACTCTAATCATGTTGCCCATTACCCAGCTATAGTTTGAAGTTTGTAATAGCAATCATATGCACGTCGAAACAAGTCCTTTCAAATTGTGATTGATGTTCAGTTTTAAAACTAGCTTCGTTCTATTAATAGAAAAAGAGCTATGTCCTCTAGAAATATTGTAATACTAGTGTGTGTGTCAATGTAATTGAAAATATGTATCTTATCATAGGTGGCGTAAGGTAATTATTACCTAACTGCACTAGTTTTATTGGACAAATTCAAAAGTCATTCATTAAAACTAGGTTGAGAATCAGCACTTTAAGTCAGTAAGTGTCAAAATTACATAAGATAGTCCCCCAAAACTCCCGCCGTTCACCACTTCCTAGTGCTTTAGCTAAGAAGAAGTGGCGCAACAGACTCCCTAGCAGCACAGCAGTCTGTTCAGCTAGAAGAACTTGATTCTATACAATAGGAAGTAATTAACATTACAAAACATAAAACATTAAAATTAATTATTTGCCATATGTCAGCTAGCACATGCTAATATACCAACAAACACGGAGGTTGCTGACGGCCGGACCCGCCCTCAAGGTGACCAATGCCTGTAACATTTTGGATCAAAATAACTCAAACATGACAATGGACAGAGTTCACAACAAAGAGTAATCACCAGTAAACATTTTATCGTTTGTAGTCACCAATGCCAAGTGCTGAGGTAGCTTTGGAAAGCCCATAATTGGAAAGCCCTACGCTACGTAAGTCTTTATCTTCGTGATACGACATATCTTATTTAATTCGATACAGTAATGTAATATCGCCTGAGATAAAGACGATTATAATATTTTTATTCACATCGATTGTGAATTGTTAGACGTGAGAACATGTAATATTATAATGAACTCGTTCTGAGTTAATTGTACAATTATGATTAATTTGACACATGATTTGCAAATCTAATATAACCGCGTCACAACAAAGACGAACATATTTTTGTTGTTGCTTTTGCGTCTGCTGGAACCTGTTAGTTATTACTTTGGAAATAAGCAAGACCTTGGTCCATCCGTTTGTGTTTGGCCTTTGTGTTAGCTTTTTTCGTTCTGCGGGGTAATTGCGTAACACACTATCAGTGACAATGGCTTTTGTTCTGACGGTTCGACAACATTCATTGCATTATTTACGTTGTTGAGCAGACAAATTTTTCTAACATATAAAGCAATGTATTAGCAATATCCTTATAAACAAAGGCTAGTATACGTTATGTTGACCCGTACTTCGGCAGATTCATTTGCACATTGTGGCCTTTCAAAAGTAGGTATTAACGTAAATGCGTGTGCGTGGAATGTTAATGCAGCGATTATGAATACGTTGGAATATTGCGAAAACCTGAATAACATTAAAAACTGTAACAATTACTTACACCGACATCATGAAGCTTTGATAAGCATGTTCCTGACCTAATTGAATTTCAAATTAATATTGCTGTTACTTTTGAACAAGATGAAGTTGTCTATGAATGGCTGGCTGGATGTTGTTTGTTAAATCATTCCATAGTTCTTGATGGATGCTAAAAAAAGGATACTACAGTAAAGGAGACAGACAGGTTATGGGGATTGGAAAAGATGAAAATTTCTCGATGCCTCGATATTTCAAGGGCTACCCTTGACGAATTGTCTGAAACATTTCGAAATGACAAATACTGGACATTGCATCTTGGCCTCGAAAGTGTAGCATTTAACTGACCTATGCGTTACGCATTGTATAGTATGCAAATTGTGTGTCACGTGTCTGATTTAATCTCGATTGTGTTTTGTATCGTTGGATATGTTGTATTGGTACACAGTCTCAACCTCTCCCCTGTTTCCTTCAACCCTCGTGTATTCGTGCAAGTTTGTTTGCTTGATGTGTACCTTTTATTTCAACCTCCACAGTCATTTTTGTTGGAGAAGTGTTGAAAATACTCGAAACAACCAACACAATATGGGTTGCGATTATTTACTTGAAACCACAAATGTTCACGTGTCCCAAAGTACATAATTCCTTCCGCTCATTTCACTTAAAACTTGCTTCAAACTTTTTCCACAAATCATAGTGAGAATTATTTTCTTGAACTAGTAGCAAGCTAGCTACGTAGCTCGACGCGAAAGTTTTGGAACCTAAATTGTCGGACTAGTAGTCGTAAATTATACTAACGCCATATTTAATTAGCTTGGAACTAAACAACATAATTTGCGATGCAACAGGCATTCCCAATGTTTTCAAAAGAACAAATAGCACCCTTGCATTCTTTGAGAGGAATTTTAATTAGTAATTTAAGAAAGCGCAAATACATTTTTTTACTTTGCCTTGGTTGTTTATCTGCGTGCCTGCTATGAGAAACTTCTCATGATTAAATACTTGGTTTTCAGATTGTTTTGATATTTCTTTATGTAAAAAGCAATCTGACACTATAGTTTACCAGGATTATCTGCAAACTAAATTGCTGACGTAATGTAACTTAAACCTAGCCGTTGGAGATTTTTTTCAGGAGTTTTTTTACTCTGACAAGGACAATAAAGATTAGAAGAAGGCTTATAAAGATTCCTTTATTTTGCGTTGAAGATGTTGGTTGTTAGTATTTTTTCAGCAATTATTTGTTTGCGAAATGAAGTATCAAAATATGAGGCCTCATGGTTATCGCAAAGAATGAACGATACGCCAACGAAAATTACATTGTCCTAAAACGGGCTATAATTTCTACGGCCAATAAGTGTCTTGCAAGAATTTCGTGGTACCAAGTGGTGCACTAAATACTTACCTTTATTGTGGTGTGGGTGTGTCAGAGAACCGGTCGCTGCTACCAACGACTCCGGTATTCCTGACCGAGGACACACTGAATAAGGGAGGTATATTTCATTTAGTAGCTATTGCTCGCGGTTTCACTCGCATCGTGAGGAACTGCTTCATGCCTGGGTAAAAAGTATCCTATATGTTAATCCAGGTCATATGTCACTTGTGTGCCAAATGTCATCAAATGTGATTGAGTAACAACCATACAGACTTTCACATTTATAACATTAGGTTTGAATAATCTAATCTACTATCGGAACTTCTCCATGTTCTTTACCTTTACAGTGTAAAGGTTACAGGGTTACAGTCCGGGTGATGTAAACAATTCTATTAAGTACCTATCGCTATGATTAATAAACCATTATGTTTGGATTGACTGTTTGAATCGTTTGTTCGACTCGATAGTTTAACAAACATTGCTGTTCAATGATTTCATGACGTCATTTCGTTTTCCTCTAATTTATTGAGTCAGACAGACCAAAGGAAACAAAATTGATTGCTTTCGTATTATTGTTTGTTTTGTATAATTTTGTCATAATGATAACCCATGTTTTGTACAGTTAATGTGTGGGATAAGGCGCGGGTCAAGATAATAGTATCCCATGTAGTGTGGTGTGACGTATTATATGTTAATATATTACTAATTATGCTTAATAAGTGTTTTTATTAACACTAATTAAACTTGATTTCTATGTTTTTGTGTCATGCAGAACTTTTATGTAATTCCCAAAATCTAGTTTAATTTTTGGAACAAAATTTAAATATTTTAACTTGAATTATAATACAAAAATCTGTAAATAACCTATTAGTTCACGATTTTCTTATTAAATATCAATCTAATACATCGATTGCATGAAACAAAATATACAATTTTATGACTGCATCCTTCGAATAACGAAGTTATAAAAAAGTTAAAGATCAGCTGCATATGTGCATACGAACAAAAATGCATTTTTATTCGATTTGCATGTAATTAGATAACCCTGTTTTATTTGAAACGGTGTCATTGCCAGAATTTAATTGAATTATTTGGTATTGCAACCTTGTCATTAGCAGTCAAATGCTCCTCATCGGCCCTGAATGTTCTTAAATACTTACTGAAAAAAGTTATCACGTCTTCACAGCTACGGCATTACATCTAAAATATTTTGCAGACAATGCAATTAACATTGAGCAAAGAAAAGAACAAGCTGAATATTTTTACCACGTTGTTTTAACTAACCAATGCGGTCTACACAGCCTACAAATAAGAAAAGCTGCCAATATCAAATTTAATGAAATTATAGTCTGTCTGGAAGATCCCTTCATTAGCATTAGACTCGTTGTCCCCTTCGTTAAGAGCTAATTCAAAACGACGCTACTGTGCAGTCAATGGTAGGAGTATAAAGGTTTGATTAGAGATAATCATGTGCTGTACAATTTGCATACGTGTACCGTTGTTTGACATCACGCCATGCGATGTGAAGCACAAACACTAGTTCGGCTGGATGTGGCATGATGTCATAGAGAGCGTGTACCGCTTGCGGCCACCACACGAGAACGAGCTCCGAGATAAAATCACGTAGATCGCCTCTCACATTGCAATCTATGACAACTATGTAGCACTGACATTAAGCTAACTAGTACGTTTGCAGCAAAGTGGGTTTCGTTGTTCTCTCTTTATTGGTCTATATCGTCGACGTGCATTTGATTGCGGCCAGCCGGGTCGCCGACTAGATTCGCAACCTTGTGCGGTTTCGATTTCAGATCAACGTCTCAAAGGTTAGCGACATCGCTAATCCACGGGCGATACACTAATTTTGTTTCAAATTTTTATTCCAGTAAGAAAACTTGACGCCACAACCACAATCGATTTCACAGTCCAGTAGCTTTTGAGAGCCGATACTAGTATAAATAACTATTTCTTATGGTTATATTTTAATTCTTCATTACATCGACGTATTTTAAATACATAGATGCATATTGGAGCATCATTGGCTCCCATTTGGCGGCCGGGTGTTTCTTAAATGATATTTTAATTTGTAGTAGGTATCCACCCTATTGCCGATTGTGTTGACGCCATTGCTTCTATTAGCAATTGACAGGCGTCTATTAGCGATTCATTTTAGAGTTTAGAGACCAGTTTAGAGAGAATAAATCAGATATTGTTTAGTTGGAACTGACTAGAGTCGGTTGTTTGTTATCGATGGCATTACTGTAATGTATTCAATCACGTGTACTCACGGAGTTGTAGACCACAGCAGTGTGCACAGGCATGTCCTCGTTCCCCTTCCAATATAGCAAAAGGTCGAACGAACCCGCCACCATTCTATTGCAGTACCTACATGTGAATTTACTTATTGTTCAATTGACGTATTTAAGCGGCAGTTGCTTACGGTATACTGCTAATTGCAATTTAAAATATTTTAATCGAGATAAATGGCGGCCCGCTTTGCTGAGCACTATAAAATAATAATATTGTTCCAACAGGCATTAAAATAACCTGATGTCGAACTTACAAAATCCCCTTCACCTCAATGTCTGAAAATGTTCTTGTTATTGGTACGTATTGGACATTTTGCAATGTCCGACAAGACAGGTGCACCGACATCGTGTTTGCCACATAGAGGGGCCTTCTCGTGCATTGTGTGTATGACCCGCTTCCCCGGAACCGTGCCAAGGCACGACATAAATCCTTATTTTAAATGATTTCTGAAGACTCCTTGAAGTTTATCCATTTAATCTACGTACGTGGATGCTCGATGACCGTTACCTCTACGGTTCCGCCATTTAATTCGACAAGAAACCTTTGTAGGTCACTACAAGATATTATCGAAGCGGATACGATACCTCTGTAGGATCTTGCAAGACTAATGATTTAATCAAACATCATGTTCCAATTTTTCCTTGTTACTTTCGAAATTACTCACAGGTTTATAAACTGCACTTTCGAAACATTAGAAAAAAAATGCTTCATCAGAATGATCTGTCATCCTTTTCTGCAAAATTAGTCACTGACTATTAAAAAGCAACGAAATGAAAAGTTGCACTGACATTGCCCAGCTGTTTTACCTCAAAACGTTTCACTACTAATCACATCATAATCCTTTCATCACATGTTTATTATGCTATAAAACATGTGATATTTTGGTCATGCGAACGCGTTTGACGACTCCGACCTTCACTGTAGTGGCCACTCGAAAATTTTATACGGATGGCGGAAAGTATAATGGTGCGAGGTGCACATGCGCTCGCGCTGGCAATGATAATGAGCGGATGTGTGTTTATCTACTGCTATGTTAATTGAAACCCTCTTATCACAATACGTACGTCATTTCCATTACAACTTATATTACCTATATGGGAGACATGCTTCGCTTCGCAAAGAGTTGCCAAAATCTACGAATTTGGCAACGTTTGTGTAAAGGCGTAAACTTATCCTGATTTTTTTCTCGTTTGCGTGACCCTGTATCCAGCCGCTGTCCTATTTATATTCTTAACATATTCTGGATAAACCCGTTCTACATTTTTATATTCCTAAGTCATCGGGTATTTCCAACCGGTTGTCTATTGTAGCCACTTGGAGAGTTTTACTTGTGCTCTAGGAATTCGACATCACGATCATTGTTTGCAGTCATGGTTCGGATTGCAATCCGTCACGGTGCCCGGACATAGTAAATCTGCTGAAAATTTAACAAATCGAAAAATATATTATCATTACCTACCTATTTCATTTTTCGTTTAATCGATGACTGTTGACATTGTGTAAGTACGTACCTACCCGTGGCTAAACTAGATACACACAAAACCTCATGTTTAGATATGTTATCTAGCATATTTCGTATCAAAAGGTATGACTAACCAACGCGTAGTAATTCAAAAACTGTCCGGCTTTTGCTTGCAGTTGCAAACAAGGAAACTCCGGCAACTTAAGTATTATTCAAATAAATAAAAATATTAGGTCTATATGTTTAGGAATACTGGAATATCGTCATTGGGCTTTCTATTTGGCGATTTTTCGTCAAAAATTCTACGCTGAAACATTTACCATTTTACGTATTCAAATAAATTCAACTATTATTCAGTCTGGAAGTGATACCAGACAGATCATTAGAATATTCCATATGCTTCACTTGAAAAAGCCAGATTAGCGGAATGTAGATAACCAAGCTGGTTAGAATTGTAGCAAGCCAGGCGTGGGACTCAACACACCGTGAACAGTCACCTTTGTTAGTCATTGTGGACTTCCCAAGTTATTGTTTACGATTTCAATGGCCACTAATGATCTTCCGAAACAGTACTTCGAGATGGTTTCTTTGGCAAAGTTTGATCTCCAGCCTCGTTCCTCCCTCAGACTTTTAAACCGTACAGCCAGAATTTTGTGTTTTACAGAATATCAGAATTCGTCTTGTACAAGCAAGTTGGGTAATGAACTATGGAGAGTTCATTACCCAACTTGCTTGTAAAATGCTTTTGGTATCCATTGACCTAGGACCCAGGTTATCTATCGACTAAAATGAGATGAGAAATTCACGTCTTCTTTCTTGACAATTTCGTGGTATAAACATTGCAGCATTTTAATGAAATAACCAAGCCCTGGTGCTTCCTGCTCAGAGACGCAAGAAAATTTCATTCTAAATTGATCGGAAAGTAATTTGTTTTCAACAAAACACTTGCGTTTACTGCTATGCTTTCTAGGCACATTATGAAAATTAGAATCCGCTATGCAGCACATTCACTTACTTCATTTTCAATATGCAAATCACTCGCACTGATTAATCTCGGAACGGACCAACGGACCTAATGAATTGCATTGCGTGCTTGTCATACCGCCGTGCTTACCAGCACATAAAATTGTATGTGCAAAAACAGACAAATCAAAACAGTTTTTTGCGACGGTCATAATAACTGGATTTAAATAACTTCATAAATTGCCAGTCTGCCAGTTGAATTATAATATTTTTAGGTTTTCCTGTTCTATTTAGTGTGTGAACTTTAGATTCAAATCACATGTCAAAAACCAGAGGATTTTTCTAGTCAGTTACGATGGCGGCGTGTTTATACAGCGTGCCAACGAACTTTAACCACAATTTTTTCTTAAAATTATCCTCCTTATCTGAGGTCCCTGGAGCAGGATTTCCTCTCTTTGTACCTTTTTCGCTATGCCCTTTGACAAAAATGCGTGAATTCTGAGATTAAAGTTGAAAGAGATACCGGAAGAACGGTTAGATGGGAAGATAACCCGCCCTAATTATACAGCTTCGTTTGGTCGTTTTCAACGCTAAAAAGTCCGTAAATTATGTAATAATGTCTCTTTTTGTTTCACTTCTGTATTCGATAATTATGATAGCATTACCAAGATTAATTGTTTATTTACTTTGTTAAACACGAAGCCTAGTAGAGACTTATTGTTCTATAAATTCAAGAGCATTGTTTTTACCTAATGCGAGCAAATATATACTGTCGTTACCTAAATAAATAGCAGTAGCTTCGCGTGTTTGAAATCGTGGCACGTTTTACCTCTTACTTAGAATTCTTGTTTGATATGTTTGCCTTTGTATTTGGCATCTCAGAGCACGTATGGCCGGTGTGATGATTAACGCATGTTTTCTTTTCACGATCAACATTAGCCCTAAGCTCAAACACGAATGCATCTGACTCACGTCGATCTGTTCTTGTACATTTATTTAGCTGTGACACGCATGTTGTAATGAACTTGTAGTTCAGCTACTGTTTTATATTTAGCGTTAAGTCCAAAGGGAACATCTAAAATCTATCGTATAGCTAGAACGTGTTTCGACCAAAATATGTCTCGTTGCCAAAAGCATTCGAGCATACGTTATCTCCAACGGGGAATACCGACCTTTCCAA
Source organism: Apamea epomidion (assembly GCA_947507525.1). Taxonomy (NCBI): domain Eukaryota; kingdom Metazoa; phylum Arthropoda; class Insecta; order Lepidoptera; family Noctuidae; genus Apamea; species Apamea epomidion. The sequence goes on along the minus strand of OX382238.1, from coordinate 4,018,759 downwards.
GAAACTCGTGTAACATGACTCATTGGCGGTTTTTTTGTTGCAGTATTGGACCAAGCAGATGGTCGGCCTGTGAAATTAAACAACGTGGAACAGCAAAGACAAACTACAGTAGAATTTATAGCCGAAGATGAAGAGGTAAGACAAAGAGTTCTTTATTTTGTTTTGCAATATTCCCTGTCTGGTAACAGCTAGGCTATTGTATTCGAGCCAAGACAAAACTTTCAATCAACTCAGCCTATTGCAGTCCACTGCTGGACATAGGCCTCTCCCAGGCTGCGCCACAACACCCTGTTCTCCGCCTTCCGCATCCAGTCTGTCCTAGCCACCTTCTTTGGATCGTCCGTCGATCTAGCAAGCGTAGTGTGGTGGGCGTCCCACACTACGCTTGCAGATTCACGGTTTCCACTCCAGGACTTGTCTGCTCTACCGGCCATCGGTCCTTCGAGAAACATGGCCAGCCCACTGCCACTTTAATTTGCTATGTCAGTAACTTCGGTTCTTTTCCGGAATATAATTTCATTCCTGATTTTATCCTTTAAAGAGACTCCGAACATAGCTCGCTCCATGGCGTGCTGAGTACAAGTAACAGTTGGGAAGAACAAACTTGGAACACCAAACAAGACTAGTTTTTGTACAATAATAATAATAATCTCTTGTTTCCGAATTTCGGGTGTTTGCTGAACAAATGCACAATGTTGGAAAGATAAGAGAGCCTTATGTAAAATGGTCAATGAAAAAGGTTAGTCAGCTGTCGTGCTCACTTGTCACGACAATAAAAACACGTACTTAGCGAGAAAGTAATCGATATGTCTAGCGCGGTGCTGTCAGTTTTATTCTCACTTCGGTTCAATTGGCGATTACGTAGTCTGCTGGGACTCGAGATGAGGCTGATAAAATTGCTGGCTCCAGTCGCCGACTGCTTAATTTATTTTAACGACTGAAGGTTTAAATGCCCGATTGATGTGTCGCGGCCGCGGTGGATCGGCTTGGATAACAGACATTTTGGTTAATCCGTAGCCAGGCAAGACCTTGATAGCGTAGCTAATGTCATAATGCTCACCGAACAACAAAATAAAGTTGTGCAAGTGGAGAGCGCAAGGCTAGAGCGGGGTGCCCGGGTCACGTCTGATGCCTTAATCCGTGCGTTGCATATACCTGAACTAAACACTTTCTACAACAACTAGTGGACGTGTTCAACTCGTTTCAATTGCGACATAACCTGACATATTCAAAACTTGAACGAGCACAATAACACCTCTGTTTCTGAACGTGCAGAAATAAACCGGCCTCTTAGTATTCAGCGGCAGGTCTTATTTCGAAAGCTCTGAGAATAAAGACGTACATGCTCACGTTTAGAAACAATAGCGTCTGTCTTACTTAATTTGAGGATCACGTTTTGACTTTTTGCTAACTAATTTTCCTGGTCGACAGCGAAAAAGTTGGTTCTAAAGCTGTGGTTATTTTGCAATTACTTTTTATCATAATGAAGAAATCACCCAATCACCAATATTTCAAGCGTGAAAGAAAAGACCTACCTAATGAAAATTATAGATTTCACCGTAATCATTGATCGTAGTCATTTTCTTTTTATTGTGCGTAACTATGTTATTAAATTTAAATCGTATGAAGCTATAAAGTTTCTCTTAAGAGAGTCATCCATGTCCCGTTACGAAGCACAAATTGAGCTGCATCATCGCGAGACGAGCGGGTCTAATGCTTCAAACATCTCGGCTAACCCATGGTGGTCTTATCATTTATCTTCATTACGTTCTCTGAAATGAATGTTTCTCTTGACGGAACAAAGCCACCGTTACTTGGTTCGTTTTGCAGTTACATAAATCTTATTAATGTGCATACTTTTACTATTCCTCTTGATTTTCAGTTTCCTCAATAACTGTTGTTTGTATGTACTCTTGCTTGTTTTCTGCACTGCGGAAATGATAACGTTTCTCACTGTCTATTGGAGTAACCCGCAAACTTCATAGCATATATATTCATAAATTTTTCATTAAGTATAACACTGTCAGATAGTTCATAATCTTATGTTATCTTATCTATATATTATCTTTAACGACAGTGGGAGTTCGTATCATTAATAATGAGTTTGATACACGGTACGTTCAATCTCAATATTTATGATACAGGAAGAAATAAAATAATAGTTACAGCCATAGACTTCGTAAATATTTACGATACTGAAGTAGTAGAGATCCGGCGATCTGCCAACTAAACGAGTATCCCGACTTGTTAATTTATGAAAAATAAAAATGTTTGTTTTCTTCTTTTCTTGTACCAGCTTTTTACATAAAGTTATCGCTAGGTACCGGATTTGTTTTAATCTCGGGTTTCAATCTTATCTTAGTTTATATGAAGCTGTTTCTAGAAGAGGAGTTTATATCTCGTGCATAAATATACTTCTTCAGTGCCCTCAGGGGATTATGCGTAAGATGCGACATTCCTATATCCGAGACATGACGCGTATTATTCAAATATGTACACGATTTAAACATTATAAGGAAATCCACACGTTTATCAATTCTAAACATGTGCTGGCGTCTAGAAAACGGCGGTAGGATAATCTTCTGTCGCGTTGGGTGATCTACCGCATCGTGGATATATCCAGTTTATGTTGATTCAATCTTTGCGTGTAAAGTGCCGGTACGACTAGAGAAACCTACTCAAGGAAGAATACAATCACAATTAATATAGCTAGTATTGTTCACCATTGATACTTGATTTTGAGTATGTTAAAAACCCCATGAGACTGACTAGCAAATTGGCCAATATGCTGGCTAATTCATCAACTGCCTAAGGTGTTATTACTGCGAAATTGAAGTCTTCGTTTTCAAGAACAGCTCTTACTGCCACATAGCTTACTTCTGGATTGCCGTTCAATGTTATTATTTAATTACCCAATAATGTAACATCTCTACTTTCGCCACAGAATAGCATGGTAATCTCATTCATTGCTGCAATCCATACGAGTATAAGGAAAAATGTATGGTGTAAACATACACGTACAGGCACTTTCTATATTATGAGTTTAGACACGTCCGACTTACATAACATGGTGTTGAAGCGTTACTCAGTATTACAATATGTTACTGGGTGATAATGTTATGTATTAGTAACCATATAGGCGACTTGGAATAAGGCTTGGACGAAAGTTTCAGGGATTTCACTGTGTGGGAAATTGACCATGTTGAAGATAATAGAAATGTTCCATTCGCTTTTATGTCTTCGGTGGGAACTGGCAATGTGTCTATGTCTAGCAATGGATTTCCTTGAGCTTAGTTGATTGATTCATCATCGTTTTTCATGTCCTCTTTGATTTATTTACAGCTATAAATCATACTGAAGTCTTCGACTTGTTACATATACTACACATCTGATATCCAAGATTATTCATCGTTATTTTATGTAAGTTTTATTGGTTTTTGATGAATGTGGATTTAAATTACTCTCGTCTATGCTTCTTCAAATGGCACCTTTATTTATTTAAATTGCTTGTACGCGTAATGAATAAAATGCAATTTATTCCTAGGATAACTGGTAGTAAATAATGTGTAGACGTACATATCGTGTGGTTGTAGACGCCAACGTGTAAAGCATTAAATTAAACTCGTAAATACGCGGCAGACGGCTCTAAATAACAGGAGATGGTTTTATGTCTTCCTACTCGCCTATTATAATGATTCTTTGCAGCGTTTTCTTCGAAAAACTGGCTTTGTTCTCCTCGATCTACAGATTAGCTACATTTACGATTGTTGTTGGAAAACAGCGGTTAACTTGTGTTTAAAATTGTATCATCATCATCAGTATGATAATTAGAATTCATCAATCGTTTTCATCAAAATATCTTTATCGATGCATTTTTCTAAAGAGGTTAAAATTCTGGGGGTCTACTCCGAAGTAGTATCGGCTGAATGTTCGGCCGTTTCCTGCTACGAAGTTACTATTTGGTTCGGTCGGTTCCGATCCTACACCCCTACACTCTTTCGAATATTGACTATGGTCCCGACGCAACTGAGCCGATCCGAACTTTTTTCGCATTTTTCAATAATATTCGTTCCGACAATGTGTCGGTCCGATCCGAACATTCGCATTTTGCACTTCGGAGTAGGCCCCCAGGTTTCAGTTAATCGTAGATCGAGGCTCATTGTTCTAACTAAGGCAATCTTTTAAGTTTGACATGACTAGTACCTAAAGACAAATTGTGCAGAATAACATTGAACAGTTTATTCTCTGATTCACATATATTACGCTATTTGTTAAATGTTCACATAAATTGCGGAAACCTAGCCTAATACCTTATTAGGAACTCATGTTTTGCGTCTAGATAAATAACGTTTGTAGTCGTATTTGGATGTGTTATTAGAATTTTATAGCAATAGGGAACCTATTAAAAGGACTACTTTTGTCACCGCTGAAGCTAGTATTTATGTATTTTATATTATACACATTTCGTTTAATTGTATTGTTTCAACGGACGTTTTAACGCCGAAAAACAAGTAAGTAAGTGAAAAGTAATTTGACAATATAAATCGTTTATAAACTTTATTTTGAGCTGCAAATTGGGCACATAGTAACAGTACCAAACACACATTCTTTTAAATACTTATGCTAATTCAATGACAAAATAAAATCAATTCTGTAATCATGTTCAGTGATGCTACATAACATTATTGGGTCCGACTGGCTAGCCTTAGCCGTGTCGTAAGATCTAGATTCTAGACAAAACCACCTTTCTCTCGCGCGGTTGCCTGGCCTGTATTAGCTGATTTGTCGTCGACCTTATTATCTATCAGCTTTTTATCTGTGCTAGCATTATAGGTTTTCTTTTTTTTGTGAAAACAAACCAACTGGAACTTTATTGTTATTTTTCTTTTGTTGGTCCTTGAATTCCGTTTGGACCAAAAATAGTCGATGGTCCTTCGAGTCGGTGTTATAAAAGTTTCTCAAAGTTTTAGTCACAAACGGGTCGACTTTGAAGTATATTTATAATAAGCCAAGGCATCAATCATGGCATGGCATTTAAAACTTTGGTTCTACATTTACCAACGCTTGTAAGCTTACTGGTTAATTAAATGGAACTTGCAAAGAAACCAACCTAGATATCCAGGTGCGAGCTACCTTTCTACCTAAGTGTATATGACGAAGGGCAATGTCCTTATTTTGTGAGAGGCTTGCCGCCTACTTGGGGGACAGGGACAGGGTAACAACCTGTCTGTCTAGAACACAAAGACGCAAACTAAGCCCTTTGAACCCGAACACCTCCTTTTAATGACCCAAGAGTCTAAAACTGTATCAACGTAAAACGTTTCATCTATGTAAGTAACATCGCAATCGTGACGTTAATACTAGGGCATGGAAAAACATGGTTGTTTAAAAAAATCGTTTTTTTTTTCAGGTTTTTGCTTACAAAACCTGTTAAATCGGTTTTTTTCGTTTTTGTTTTCAATTTTTATTAAAGAAATGAGAAATACATGTGTAGAAGAAATTTTTTTTTCAGCCTGAAAAATCGGCACCAAATAACGTGAGAATATCAAAAAACGTGTGAAAATTTTGCGGTTTTTCGAGTGCTGCAAAGTTAGAACAGGTCTTTCGAAGCTGCAAACTTGGATATAAGCTACTGGTAGTGGTCCTAACAACATATTTCTTTTGAAATATGTTGGTATTATGGTATATATTTTTTTTGAGATTTCTTATGAAATAAGCATCACCTCTGTACCTATTTTTTCTGTTCTGTTCTTCATTGTCTGTTTATATATGTGTGTACATAAATGGTAAAATAAATAAATAAATAAAATAAATAAATATTTAAAAATCAGAACAAGTCGTTAGTTTGCGTTTTTAGCATTTTTTAGTGTTAGATATGACTGTCCTACAGTCATTCTTGTAGATATAGATTAAAAATTCAAAATTAAAGTTACACAGCTAAACCAAATTACTATTTTTTACTTTGATAGAATGACCGTCGCGACTCGCCGTCCTGTCCACGTTTGTCAGTGATAAATTTAATATTTTGTTTGGGAAAATTAAAGTATTATGAAATCATTAACATAGGAGAAACATAACCGAAAAATCCGGTTTTGTTATCCTAAAAAACCCGGGTTTCAAATCAGTCGGTTATGCGGTTTTTACGGTTATCCGGGTATCCGGTTTGCATGCCCTAGTTAATACGTGACGGCACAATCAATCGACGTTACTTACGTAAATAATAGAAGAATTTCCTAGAAACGGTACTCTTATAAAACACGCCAATAGTTTTATGATATTAACACTATGAAAGACGTCTCGCCGAGAGAAACTGTTCGATACAACAGATATGAATTGCGTGCTCTGTCAAATGTCAAATTGTATTGTGTTTGTCACGATTTAGGAGATACCCAGAGAAAACTGAGGGATTGTACTATTGTGGATATATTGGCAATGCCACTTAGCTTAAATCCCCGATCAATTAATAAATTATGTTGTCCGAGGGTCGACTCTTATGGCATGGCCGTGACCTATTCATGTTGACTAAGCTTTAAAATAATTTTAATGACAAGTAAATCGTTGCGTCCTACGAACGATTTTCAAAGGGTTTTTTTTTTTTTTGTTGACGTCAATTATCCGTTTTGTCTAGTCTAGACTCTAGACATCGATCTGTAAGCTGCCCGGGCATTTCTTTAAAGAAATATTAACATGGATCCTTCCTTTTCTTCCCGCCCTTTGCGTTCATACAAACAATGCTTATTATATTCGTCCAGGGAACATTTTCTTTGGATTTTGCTTGCTCGGATAGATCTTTTATCTTTGAAAAGAAAGTCCAAACGCCCGTATCGTTTTAAACCTTTTTGCTGACTCAGCAATCTGAATCCGTATGTGCGATCTTATTATTGCGCATTCTGACTGCAAACGTAAGTGCATTCATTTACATTACCATAATACAATTTATTGTGACCATGACATTTTAGCTGAGTATTAATTATTGGTAATAATTAACTTTATACTTTCAAAACCACTATACTCACTCGGGTCTTCGAGCCGATATTCGTGATCGCGGTTCAGTCATTACTTGTTAACAAAGACGTAATCGCTTACTCTATATTATTAATAGCTTCAACAAAAAAATCCAGCCTAAAATAAACACTAATTATTAATAATAAACTCACAAACCCATGTCAAGGTAAATCACGTGCAGAATATTTTTTGGTCCTACGACCCGCTTCTGAACTGTGGCACGGGTCTGTGGCTTTTTGGTCCTACGACCCGCTTCTGAACTGTGGCACGGGTCTGTGGCTTTTTGCAATTTTGATTAGGTCTGATAACCTTACGTGTCCCTTTGACCCAACACCTTATATTATTCATCAAATAAATTACATCGTGTTCATATTCGGAGAGGCTTAGGTAGCCTCCATTCTACGAATGTAAAGTATGGTTGAGTTCATTTCTTGACATGTGTTCGATTAAAACGGCTGTGCTATTTTTCGAATGAGTGCTAAAATTGGCAATGCGTTACTGAAATAATGTGCTAACTACAAACATTAGAAATGTGGTGCTGTTCCACAAACAATGGAGCGCTTTTATCGTGTCTAGCGAGTCCTGTTGCTGACCGTTACTGGAACTGACGGAGGCTACTGAAGGTGCCAAAACTTGTAGCTTAAATTCCGGGCAGACTCTATTTAGATTGCCATCGACACGCTAAGAAAAAGACTACAAAATATTGTCGTATGTAACATTTCGTCATAGACTGGCATTGACGGCAGCAGACTCAATGTCAAGTAAGTATCGATTTTTAAGCATGTCAACCGTTTGCCGTATAAATTAAATTTTTCTATTAAACTGCTAAAAATCTACGCTACTCGGCGAAAATGGCCTTATTGAGAAGAATCAACTTCTAATACGTCTTAAACAGAAATGGTCGGGTATCTTCATCCATTGTGGTGTGAACAACGCCATGTACATTGGCGCCCGTATCATTAATTAGGTGTAAATTGTGGTTGTCACCGCCTGAGCTTGGTTGAGCCATGTAATCCTAGTATTAATAGTTGCTAGATGAATTTATGGATGGCCTAGCATCACTGTTACTAGGTTATTGTATCTTGTAAGTTGCCCTAAATGTTATTATGTTGGACTCGTGCTAGGACTATTAAATAACTATAGTGATTAAACTAAGGTTAGATAGGTAAGAGGCCTTTGGTGGCGTTACTTAGAACTAAATTATAATGCCATAACGCTAAGCGGTCCTAGGGCCGCATGTGCACCTATCTTATTGTATGTGAAAAAATGATTCAATTTGGCCTTTCGTAGCTTTAACAGCGTAAAAGGTTCTATGACTTAGGTAAAACTACTTTCTTCTTCGTAAAGATCATTGTCTCTGTCGAAACTTTATCGAAGTAATCTTACCCGAGACAACCGGCCCTAGGTAGCGGCTCACTTAATCCCACCGTTCACGTACAATCCAAATTAAGTTAGGGGCTCTCGAAAAACGGTGGGACTTTGGAGTAGTTGGGAGCAATTGGCTAATTTTCTTTATTGCCAAACACGGCTTTCCGCAATGAGGGTACTGTCTCGGCCAACAGTTCACTCTGCAAAGGAAAAAGAGCATGAAATGCGTTATGCATCACTTGCTTGATACTTCACTTTCATCACCGACTAGGAAGCAATAATAAACACGAATATCGAAACCAAATAATTTTGCTGTAACGGTTTCACTCAAGTCTGTTTAAAACAATCTGATTGGTTTTATTATAGAACTTTGACTTGAAATGCTAAAGACACTTATGTTTTATAAACATCTAACTGTTACGCTTCCATTATTTTATATAATACAATAAAACCAATAGACATTCTTTGACGAAGAATTCTTTGTGTTGCATTGCTTTAACAAACTCGAGTGCATCGGGCTTTAAAATTGCCATAATGCATAAATAACAAACAAAACGTCGATTGTTGAATGTCATAGCGACTGCGACCCATTTCCCTTTAGCTTTTACAATTGTCGAATAATAAATAACTGACAGTCAATGGGTTTCTTTGGCGTTTCCATATCAACATATAGATGGTCGTGGCGTAATTTGTGAAACGCTGGTTTCTGAATAAAAAAGCTGTCATATTTACAAAAGCTACACTTTATATACCAATGGCACAGATTTGTGACAGACTGACACACTTGGAAGGGACTTCGGGCGCTTATAAAGAAATGAAATACTGATTGTAAAGTTTACCGTTGAAAGGTTAGTTCAAGATCAGACTTATCTACTTACTTTGCAGTAAGTGTTACAGTTAATCAGCCTCTCCCAGAGACCCTATGGAATACCAAAGGCAGTTAGCCAAGAAGGTTCCATTTTTTCAAATATTGCCACTTTGAAATGCACTAGCATTTTAGTTTAGATATCTTCTGTGCCATGACTCGGTGCCAAGCTAGTAAAATTTTGTCCACTTTAGTATTTGAAAATTTGTAACAAGATACTTATTATACCGCGACATTCTTTCATTTTTGTACTTCTTATGCAAGTCCAACCTCCGACTTCAAAGGAAGCGCACACTTCTGAGTTCTGACTGCATTGCAATTTACATCATACATACAAGTCTTCATCTTTCTCATTCAGTCTCCATGCTAGCGTAAAATTCTACGTACAGTTATAGATAGGGAGTGTCGTTCTTTCGCTTTAGCTTCGCGTCTCGACGCCCGGGTGACCGACCTCCATTGTTCCAACCGTTCCAACTCGAAGAGATGTCAACAGCCCGTAAATTACTAATTAGTTACGAAGCCTCGCCTCTCCGCTCCGCTAAACGTCTTCCACGGTTCCCGAGCCCGGTCCCACAACTTCGAAGTGGGCCTGTTTGACTCCATTACTCTTAATTTAGGTCGTAATTGCTACGCCCGTGTTGTTTGTCGCAAATTGACGCTGAAGTTTCTACAATAGGTTTAAATAGAAACTGAAGGCGCTTTCCATTAATATCGTTTGGATGGATTTTTATGTCGTTTACAATTTGCGTGATTGCTGACTCGTTGATAGACTGTGAAACTGGTGTCACTGCTATTAAGATAGCGTCCACCGGCTGTAATCCATAATGTGCATAGCAATAAAACACGTCTCCCCCTCTGTCCAGACTCAACCAGCAAACTAATGGTAGATTTACATAAAATTTATATTAAATACGAGTTTCTCAAGCGTTTTCGGGGGGAAACTTTCGGTGTAATCGCCTCGCGTGTGAAGTAGCTGTCTAGACGGTGCTATTTTATATTCAATGCACACGATTCCACAGGAGACTATCTTACTACCTGTAAGTATCATGACGTGAGTTGCCAAATTTTGTAGAAGGAAATATTCTAATTGCAATCGAAGAAAATGTGCATTGATCGTATCGACCGGGTAACGAACTTGCTTACTAAACGCGATTCATTAATTATTATTGTTATTACAACAACGCGTTACAATTGATTCGATCCAATTCCTCGAGCTCCAAGCGTACTGTAATTGTATTCGTAGCGCTAATGAGTGTGATATTAATTAAACCATCTACAAGTGTATTGTGTTGGTGGAAAATGCTTGGAACACGCTGTTGGCTTGCCGCAAATTCTTTAAGGAGTCAGAGGAAATTGCACACATAGACCAAGAGTACTTTAGTACGACTCATTCGTAACTTGAAGAGTTTGTAAAAACTTCTCGTCAATTCTGACGCATATTGCTTACTACGTGTTGCTACATTCAGAGTTTTTTACAAGCTTGAAAATCATTTCACGATTGGTCTTTTCGGCACCGATATATGTATAGCCCACATTTTCATACAAACAATCATGCGCCAAAAGCCAAACAGCGATTAATATCGCTGTAGGTATTATTGTTTGCCTTTTATTTGCATAACCAACATCGCGTTAATCTAGATTAAGGTCTACACGATAAATTGAAGCATTGACCGTGTTCAATACAACAGTGGAGCGGACATAGTGAATGGCCCTAAAACATTGATCATAGATAACGTCGGATTTAGGCACGGGCCACAGAAGGGCCGTGAGGCGAGGACGTGACGCAGAAGCGGCAATAGTATGCAGATGGAAAAGCGAGCTCTCTGTATATTTTGAACCAGATTGCTTGAGTACATTTTGTATGAAGAATACTAAAGATACGTGAAAAGGACGCCGCATCTGCGTCCCGTCCGCTTGCTACGGCCGCCCGAGACACTCCCTCCCGCAAAAGTAGGATTCGCCGACCAGGCCATGCCCTTACTATCCTCGGTCCGTACCCTTAGCGTGTAGTCGCTTAGTTTTGAAGTTTTTAAGCTCTTGCTGGAGGCCTTAATTATTGAGGCAACCACAGGCAGCCCGGTTAAGTAAGTAGTCGACAACCTCCTAGGTTGATCTGCGAGAAGCCATATCTAAAAAAAAAAACGACCCGTTCTCGTCTAACGTCCCTTCTGTGCGGCCCGCGCCTTACAGTATTTTAGGCCCGTCATTATACATTCCGACAATTCCGACTGTCTCGTTATATTTCCTATTCTCATTATAATTTTAACGTTTTCATCGTGAAAGACTAATAAAGATTTCCAAGTAACATTTTCAAGGGAGTCAAATTAATTTGCTTTGGCTTATCGCTGCGTTGTCGCTCATTATCGGTACAAATATTTTGTTCTCGCGTAAAATTTTCAGCTGTTCGAATGTATGAGTCATAATGATAACAAACGGAAAATTCACTATTTGTGCAAAAGTGCAGCTGTTATTTGTAAGTAGTACGGCTGGTTGAAACTGACCTACACTTAAGACTGACATTTTGCCAGCCTCTACCATAGTTGTATCTTACTAAGGCTTGCATCATCATCAAATACAACTTCTCCATTAATCATATTTTTTTTCTCGATCACATGCAACAGGTTAGTTATAATGATGTCAAACGGAAAATTCACTGATTGTGCAAAAGCGCAGCTGTCATTTGTAATTACTACGGCTGGTTGAAACTGACCTGCGCCACTCAAGACTGACTTCTTTCCAGCCTCTACAATAGATGTATCTTACTAAGGCTTGCATCATCACCAAATAAAACTTCTCCATTAATGATAGTTTTTAGGAGATGTATTTCATCATGTTTTGTGTTTTTTTTTCCTCGATCACATGCAATAGGTTAGTCATAAGCATGACAAACGGAAAATTCGCTGATTGTGCAAAAGTTCAGCTGTCATTTGTAACTTTTACGGCTGGATGAAACTGACCTGCGCCACTTAGGACTGACTTGTTGCCAGCCTCTATCATAGTTGTATCTTACTTTCTGCTTTCATCATCATCAAATACAACTTCTCCATTCATGATAGTTTTTACGAGATGTATTCATCAAGATTTGTGTGTGAAAAATTTTCACTCTCAATGTCAGACATTTACAAGATTTTTGGCAAAGGCAACAGCGGTTTGAAGTTTTCACTTTCAGAAAATTAGCAAACAATCCGTCAGAGGTGACCTAGAGAGTTAAGGGCAGGTTTTAAAAGAAACCGTTGCAAATAGTATATGCTCAAGGCGAATAGGTCAAGGAACAAAAAAATTAAACCTCTGCCAAATACCACACTTTTACTTATTTTATTAGCGTTGGCGCAATGAGTCGTTCCGGTCATTTTTATATAAAAATGATTCTTTGTTTTTTTATATGTTTGTATAAGCATGTAATAACTGTATGCAATAAATTAATGAATTGAGAACATGGATCAGGCTTAAAATAAGAACAAAATTTATAATAAACAAGTTTATTTCTATAACAGGTTTAATTACAATTAATCAGTTGAAAAAACCCTAGTTTTCCGTTGCATTAATTAGGACTAACTTAACATATTATTATTACAGACTGACGTGGAAGTCTGTTTATAGTGAACGGTATATTTTTTTCTGGTACAGAATCTGTGTCATATAATTAAGTTCTCTTTACGGTATTTGCGTTTTTTGTAATAAACACGTTTAACAGTTATTATACCTCGACTTTTAATCGTATTCAGTAAATTGACAGTTCAAAGAAAAATAATGTTACCATAATAAAACTATAATGTTGGGGTAGTGAACGATTTTGCGTAAAGAACGAATGATAAAAATGTTTTAATTTAATTATTGGTATGTAAGGTGTGGAATATAAGCATAATTATTAATAAAAGTCGTTATTAGTTAATAAAAGTAGAAATTTCCTTTTTTTTATTTTCTTTTAATAGTAATAAAATAAAAATTATATTATTTAATTTTCTTACTTTTGTTATTTTATTTATTTCATTATTTTTACTAATTTTTAAGACATGTTATTAAATTTAAAATAAAACGTTTGCATTTAAGTACATTATTTAAGTTCATTCAATTTCGTTCATTTTTGCACCGCCTCAACCTTTTTTTGTCAAAACCTGGTAACCCTTCAACTGTCAAGTTACTGAATACGATTAAAAGTCGAGGTATAAGTCTTCATTTTCGGTCTTATCAGACATCACGGCAGAACGCAATCGTGCGCACGCACTGTAATGAGGAAAACTATTGTTTTGGTTCTACACAAACTGGGGAATACCAACGCCATTATGAAAACAACAAGGAAAAAACGCATCACCTTTAATACAAAAATAAAAACACACATTATCTGACATTTACCCAAATCACGTTATCATATTAAAGGATGAATGAAACTCGACTCGATCGGTTTAATTGATTCGGTTTAGCGGCTTATCAAACACATTGTTCAACTGATCAATTAGATCAGTGACGCATTTTCTATTCATCGTGTCCATATACATTATACATGTGATATTAAACTGTACTAAAAAAATACTGACACTGGATGACGTCACTCACGTTAACGGATACTTGAGATAATATTACCGTGCTAGTGACTTGTCAAACCGCCAATAACTCTCACTGTGATTATAATAGTTCGAAGCAAAAACATGAATATTCTGAATTATTATTTATATAAAATTGGCTGGGGATCTCTAAACGACCTTCACTTGTCATGGATATTTAGATAAAGTTAGCAAAATAAACTGCTGAATGGGATTCAGTTCATGTGCAATAAGTTGCTAAGCAAGTAAACTAACTTCCTTCAGGACTTATTGGGAAGCTGTAGAGCTTGTCTGAGTATTTTGTTGGCGACCATACATGTTTCCAACTTTTAAAACTTGCGTTGGGGGATCCTATACGATTCTAGACATTCTAGAGTAAGTTATTGGGTATAATAAATATGCGATACACCTTGTTATGTAAAAAATAAATAAATAAATCATGTTAAGTAAACAGTCAGTATTTTCCTTACTGAGGTGGGCAGGACCCACGAAGAATCACGTCGCCATTGAGGTCACCAGTTTGGCGGTGGACGATGATGATCTGATGGACTGCCCGACGGTTGTTGTTGGACATTCGTGCACCTATGGATATTTCGCGGTAAACTTTGCTTCCGCGATGCAGGATTTTGTGATGTTAGTCGTGTTTCATATCTGCAACTTGTTAAACACGGACTATCTAAGTTTTGCTCAAATGAAGCGGAACAGGATCTGCTAGAAATACCAAGTTTTTATACTAAGTTTTTTATTTTTTATATCAATTAATAAGATTTGTGTAAACTGGGCGAAGCGTATCGTTATACATATCGTTTTAGCATGTGGCGTTCTAAACGTTCTGCTTAAACAACTAAAAACAGTATTCACTTTTAGATTTCGGAAGCCTTAAAATAGTATAATATCTAGTCATCATCATCATCTTGTATGTTTTCTGTCTACATAAACCCAGGTTTGAAGATAACTAAATGAATACTCTCTTTATTAAACCAAATAAATCAAAAGTCATAAACATAACATCACGCCTGTAATCCCGGAAGGGTAAGGCAGAGGTGTACCTACAATACCCCTACATTGTAATAAGGGGCGAGCCTAACCTATCCAAGCTCCGGGCTGCTACTGAACGTCCTTATTACATAAAACGGTCCCCTAAATCGCCCGCCCTTCACCACTTCCTTTAGTTCTCATCAGCAAAGGTTCCTTATGTTATAACGTCTTCCCTTTTACCTTTTCACGGAAAAGAATGACGGGCTTCTTGAACACACGGCACTTATGCTTATGACCGCTATTTGACCGCCCAAAAAAAAGAAATAAGGGATCCAATTATTACGAAACACGACAATTTATCAAAGCAACTGAAACTGAAGGTGCTGTTGTAATTTATGACGGTAAACCCCTGTGATAGGTTGCGCCATAAGTCACTGGGCATGAACTGATGACGCAAAGTGGCAGCTGGGTGCAGTGCCAACCATGCATCATGGCCGCTGACAGGCTATTAAATACTAATGTTAACAAATTAGCAGATGAGAAAGCTTATTATAGCTTTAGTGTTACTGAACAGAAAACTGAAACTAGACTAATATCCAATTTCTGTAATCTGAACAATTAGATTTATTTTAAGATCTTGACAGTTAAATTTATTGGCTGCTGTTATTTCTAATGACAACAACTTACATAGAGCTTACTGCAGATTCACTAATCAGAAACATAATCACCTTGCAGAACCTGGGGGTTTATAATGCATCTCTACCCTACAAATTTTCACCTTCAGATCTACGAATTAGACGAGATTTATCTAGCAGGCATGAACCATCTTCGCCACAATGTAAAGTAGCGTCCAAGATGACTATCATCTTGAAAATTGCGGACATTTTCTGCAAATGCCCCAATCATTATCTAGCATCATCACCTAGCCTTTTACCAACCATGTTGGGGTCGGCTTTTAGTTTAACCATGATGCAGCTGAATACTAGTATTTTTCTTGGATTGACTGCCTCTAGGACCTCTACATCTTCCCTAATTCTTAAAGTTTGAAATTAAACTTGTTCTTTTTCTTTTACAGGGCGACGTTCTGGAGTGTCCGCTATGTCTGTCAATGTTCCCGTCACCGGCGATGGTCCGGCTCGCGTGGTGCTCGCACCGGTGCTGCGAGCCCTGCTTACGACAGTACCTTGCCATCGAGATCTTCGAGGCGAGGGTTCCCGTCAACTGTCCTGTGTGTCACGAGAGCATGCATCCCTCAGGTAATACTTCAGAATATAGACTTTGTCGTTGACGATGACGGACATCCAATGTCGACCAGACATTAATTGAGATAGAAACCTCAATTAGATTAGAGAATTAATTAACTCGTTGTAGATGACGTAATCAGCAACGACCTGAAGAAAGCTGAACTAGATGTCTCTTCTCACAGTCACAACTGACACATGAAATGGGATAAAGGTTGTGTGTTGTCCAATGTTCATGTCTAGGAATTGAATTGGTGGTGCACTTAAAGCGTGTGTCAACACGGTCAAACCTTAGCCATTCAATAGCATGCTGTAAATGAGACATTCGATTCTTGCTTTCTTCCTTATGACCTTCCTTAGTTTAGTTGTTGTAATTAATCTTATCCAACATCTTCCAGCTGGTCAACTTTTTTGTGATATCCTATCTTGCTTTAGTAAATCTTTCAGTCTCACGTCCAAAGCGTGTCTAATAATAAGATATGTTTTAATGAATTCTACACGTGTTTTAAATTAAGTACTTTTCTAAACTATCAGCAGGAAATGTGAGCGATATTAAACTCTTGCATAATGAATAAACACATTCCGGTTGAGAGCCGGTCTTTTCTATACGTATTGATATTTAATCGATTGAATTATGTAAAAGATTCGTCGGATGGCCTTAATTTTACTAGTTTGCATGTAGTGCCTACAAAATGCAAATTACTTTCATCATCTAATGTAGATTAGCTACTTTTATATAAGCAGAGATTTTATATAATTTGTATTCAGTTCTCTCATACATCCACAATGTGGCGCTACAATGGTGACATTAATTTATCACATGGGTAGGGCTAGTGCCCATTAACCATATAAACTTTCATAGGTTAAAATTATTAGTAAATTGAAAAAAAAAAAAAATTTAAAACAAACTATATTATGATAAAAAAGTAACTAAAATTGGGATCACCCTTGCAAAAGTTAATTCATGAAATTATTTACCTAGCGCTAGCTGGCTTACGTTATCTCGGAGCGGCAACGCGTCTTGTACCTACTCGTGATCGATCCCATTCTTTGACGGCATGTTATCAAAGAAACCGAGCGGCGCAAGTGGTACCTACAGCGGAGGTGCTTAGTCAAGCACTTATCATATCACCCTCTCTTGTTACTATTAGTTATAACTGTCATCACTAATCACTGCTTTTATTTGTTTTTATTTTAAATTTTCTTATTTTCAATAAGACCACCGTGTTGGCGGATACAAAGAGCTAAACGGCGTTTCATGTTTTCCCGCACATTTGAAAATAAATTGTCATTTATTTTCAAATGTGCGGGATTTGCAAATAAATAATCTCATTGTTTGCCTCAATTTAACAAACGCATTTATTATTCGATGGCGTAATTTATCCACCGAATCCACGTTCTCCGCGTACTCATCGTCTTTGATGCACCCCCAAAAAAAAAATCGAGTTGTGTGAGGTCTGGCGATCTTGCTGGCCACCTACGAGGTCAAAATCTGCCTATCCATTGTGCACCAAACGTGTCATTTAGCCACTGCCTGGCTGTTGTTACAGAGTGTAGTTGTTACGGCGCGCCATCTATTGGTACCACATTCGTTGGTATCGGTGGATAGGTTGTTTGTGTATTCTGACACCGTATCATTTAGTGGGTTAACAAACCATTCTCCTGTCCGATGATGTTGTCACAGTGAATAGCTATAATAATAATTTATTATCTCCAAAAAATATTAGCACTAAGCGATACCTGCCCAAACATTTACCGAAAATCTGTATTGATGGGCTGACTCTCGCTAAACGCGCGGTTTTTGGTTTTTGGGTGCAGATTGTGCTGGTTCCACATGCCGTTTCTGGTGAACGTACTATTGTCAGACCAACAAATTTGGGAAAGAAAGTCACTGTCCTCTTCAATTTTATTCAGTAACCACTGACAATAATTCACTCTTGTTAATTTATCACGCTCTAACAGAGTATGTACTTTTCTAAATTTGAATGGGTGCCACTTTTCGCGCTTTAATATCCTATGTACGGTTTTGTGATGGACTTGAAAATGCCTAGCGCTCTGGCGGAGGTTAGTTTTGGGTTGGTCTTCGAAACATTGTAGTACATTTTTTGTTAACTGGATTGGGTTTTGTCGTGTAGGCGGTTGATCTGGGCGTTTAGACCTAAGATCCACTGGCCGGTTTTCGCGGATGCGCTGAAGAGCTCATACAATAGTGCGAGGATTAGTAGGGCATTGTCATATCTGTCGCGATATGTCCTTATCGCAAGGGCGGCATTTTGATGACATTCTCCGTAAATTAGAATCATGTCCGCATATTCAGCTGCTGTGTAGTTCGGATGTGTATTTGCCATCACGATCACAAGTTTACACAAGCACTAATAACACAAATAAAAGCGTCCGTATCGTAAGAGATGTAAACGTACCTACTAGATTAAAAAACAAAGCAAAGCGTCTTTATCACAGTACCATAATCTAATTACTATCCTAATTACACAAAAATAAATAAATAAAACAATAGGTAAGCGTCTTTTTCGCGGAAACATGCACAAAAATATTTGACGACGTAATTATGCGCACTAGTATGAAGAAGTGTGTCAAGGACACTGGTTCGGCTAGTTCTAGAAAAGCAAAAAAAAAAATTCTTATTCGAGTTCTGTGCGGGTGGAAGGGAGGGTGCGCGCCGTCTGCGCCGCTCGCCGACAAAGGGATGTCTCTTTCCTTCAATTCGCCTACTCTTTGCACTTGTTTCCTAATAGTATTGCTTATTCGTTTTAATTTCATTGGTGCGATGTTATGATCCGTGACTCCGGTAAATGACCGCTGCGTGACAGTTCTTTATGTACAGGTTGCTCTAAGATGCCATTTTCTAATATTTTAAATAAACCGTAAATAATAACGTTTAATGGAAATATAATTTCTTAATGAAACGAAAATGTGAAAACGTATATGTGTGTTAAATTAATGTCACCATTGTAGCGCCACGTTGTAATACTTACATTATTATAAATTACATAAAGTCCCTTTTCGTGTTCGCGTTGATCTTCTAAAGTACGCAACGGATTTTGATGAGATTTTCTCCACCGAAAGGTGTATGTGTAAAATACATTAATATTAAACTTACATGTATTAAAGAAATCTCGATGTTTTGTCAAGTCGTAAACCGTGTGAAGCAGAGGCACGCTAGTACACGAATAAATTACAGTACCACCTGGGAATAACATAAACACATCAGTCTTTATAGGGAGACACTCATTCTGTCTAGCCTTTTCCTAACTATGTTGGGGTCGGCTTCCAGTCTAACCGGATGCAGCTGAATACCAGTATTTTACATGGAGTGACTGCCTATCTGACCTCTTTACTGGGTAATATAATACCCCTTGGTAAGACTGGTTGTCAGACTTTCGAGCTTCTGATGATCCGTAACGACTGCCAAAGATCTACGAATGACAGCCGGGACCAACGGTTTAACGTGATTTCAGACCATTTTTCCATCCACGGACCAACCGCGGCAAGCGTAACTTAACCTGATCGATCGACCCGTGCGGCTGTTATTACTTAGCCACATATCCCTCTTTATAGGAAGACACTGTCACACAGAAAAATGACTGTTCTACAAAGCCAGACTTCTTCTAAACCCCAATGTATCATTATTTACTACAGGGTAAGTCAAAGATTTTTATTTGTTAAACATAGGTATATAAATATGTGTTAAAATATAATGAGTACATAGATCTCTATGATTTGCTGTTCGTTGTATTGCATTTAGAGCGTCTACCCTCCCCATTATGATAGAGAGTTCCGCCTGACTTATGTCAGCAACTTATATTCGACATCTCGAGTCCATTTAAGATTGTTCGTCTACGAACAAAAGACACGTCGAAATGAATCCTGTAACATTGTTCTCCGTCACGGTTTCCTCCAAATCACCGCAATATAAGTTGGTGCGCCACTGATTCGAATAGTTGACGAACTTCGACACCATTCCGTACAAACTTTGGTTATCACACTCTGTAACACAACGTACTGTGTAAAATATACGTTTTTATTTCCGCAGATGTAAACTCTTGTGTAAAAGGTGTCGAACGAACAATTTCAGTATGAGGAAATATTAGGAAAATTTCGACTTACACGGTAGTAATAATATTTTCCCATTTTTGTTACGTCATCTCAATTAACTTATTTAAGAGCAGTGGTGACCCAAAGGTAATGGCGACTGGTAGGTCGAACCCTGATAGGCGCTTTACTTTGTGACAATTATAATGTCTAAGGCATTAAGTCCGCCTTTGTACCTTTTTGTGCGAAAAGTTTAAATAAATAAATAAATTATTTCATCACCACTGCTTTCAAAACGGTGATGGAAAACATCGAGAGGAACTAGAACCAAAAATTCGAAGCCATGTGACATCCACCAACAATGGGCAATGGGCCCGCTTGGTGGATTACGGCCCACTCCCTCTCACTGAGAGGAGGCCCATGTCTCAGAGGTGAGAAAATTATAAGCTGATTATGATCTCAATTTATTTCTTGTAAATACTTGTGAAATATGAGCTTGTCACATAAACCCAGCTGGTAGGCATGTTGCATACCTAGTACCTACGCCCAGGTGAACACATTATCATGTCACCCTACCGTTTTCCCTTTACTCTGACGTCAGAGTACAGTACTTAAGCATTCAACGGCGCGATCATATATGCAGCGGAGAGACGTGTAAATTGAAATTCTAGACTGGAGGATGCTAGGAGTAAGTTTTATAACAAGGTGCTGAACTATTTACGTAACTGCATAACTTAAGATTGGTAATAGGGAATTCTCTTACTAACAACGAGAGTATTTTGCCATTATACCTAGAATAATATTATAATAAAAAAAAACTACTTTTCCCGTTATACAAACCGCAAGTATGTTAAATATGTATAGGTAAAGGTTTACTCCACTTGAATTTCTTACCAGTTTACCTCAACCACAAAAGCCTAAACGGAAAGGGTGAGTCACACCAGCTTCCATTTATCATATAACTGCAGTTAAGTTGAATAGCAGTTCGGAGAACGATAAAAATGTAATTATCGGAACTGTAAAGGCAAAAGTGACGAGTCATAAAAAGTATTTGTATGTCAAGTGAGTGTCGCAAGAGTTAATGCAATAATTGCCCAACGTGTAATGGTGCTTGAACTTAACGTGCGAACATTATCACATTCTGATCAACATTATAGCAGGATTTTCCTTATAAACCTATTGAAATTCTACCCTGCTCGTTTTAAACAAACTAGTCTTTGTTCTACTAAAGTAACGTCTTGAGTCCACTTTGGAATTATGGCGAGATTTGATGACAAACTAGATTTTCCGTTGACATAACCTGATTTTTAAATAATTTGCTGTAGGTAACATCCAAAAAGTTAATAAGTGTACTACGTGACTTCGAGTAGATAAGTATAGATGTCAAACAGCTAAAAATATCACGTAATAACGATTCCTCGCACAAGGACATGTTCACAGCAACGCCCACGATTTTCCTTTCCTTGGAATTTCCCCAAAATGTTTAGTATTGATTACTCATTTTATCTCCTTCGAATTTATCGGAATTCTTTTCCATAGAGCCTTCTACTAGAAATATTACTATTGGTATACCGGGTCGCAGAGACATCGCCGCGCAAACTGACAGCAAGAATTCAGCACATGATCCACAATTTTTCGTAGGTTCTATTCTACTGTCTCTTGTCTATAGACAAGTGGAATCACTACGCGGTCAAAATATATGGAACGGCAATTTTTCTTTAAAATAACCAATGAAAAATTTTAACGCTGGGTTCATAATCATGTACTGAATCCATGGTAACAATTGCGCGTCGAAGTCCCTGCCACCCTGTATAAAAATATAGCTAAGGAAATATACTGGCCGATATTACTGTTAACAAATCTTAACTTGCTTGAGTAAGAAACTGATTTCAAAATTAATTAAGGGGCTTCAATTGGTTCGTTTTAACGCGAAAATTAAGTATCAAAGGGGGCGCTTACGCATAGAAAGTTAATTGGCCATCATACGGCTTCTGTTTACAGAAAAGACAGCGAATTTAATAAATATTGTTATGAGACTGAAGCTTTGTAGCAGAACCTAACCATATTTAGCTTTTTAGTTGATGACAACTAACTGCGTACTCATGAATGTTGTATACTGAGAGGCGAGCAGAAGCGCACTACCAAATGCACACTGGGGTTATCCCCAGTGTGCATTTGTGCCAAATAAATGTATTTTCTTTCTTCTTTCTTTCATTTTAACGCGCAAAGATGCACTCCGTTGGATTCTCGACGGTCGGCTCGACGGCGAGAGTTGAAAATCTAATGCGCGGCACAAAAAGTTTGACTTTTTGTTTTTGTCTAAATCTACACAGTACTCCTCTAACTACCTTTAGTCGAGATGTATTCACCCGACACCCACATAAGTGCATACTTAGTAATTCTAAGTTTCCATTAAATAACAGGAATAGAGGACAAACTCACTAGGTACCACATAACACAGTTCCCAGAATTCATGGAGAACATCGATCCACGTCTTTGCTCCTGAAAGTTCTGTGAATCGGGGTGTTTGGAATCAGGCCATACGTTTCCAATGTTGAACATGAGGCATACATATGAACGTAGTTATGTACAGTCGGCAATTTCAACTGACAAAGTTGTGAAGTTCTACGTATACGTAACTGTATCTTTCGTTGGAAGCACCAAAGATGATATTCACCCTCAAACATTGACGAGATAGTAAGACATGAAACTCCAAGCGATTAGTCGCCCAACAAAATATCTACTTAATAAAAATCTTGAATTCATTCATTGACTGACAGACAACGCACAGCTGGGTCTAGATTCTAGACCCAAAATTTCAAGCTTTCTAGACTCTAGAAGCTTGAAAGTTTACACAAGAGTTCCTTGGGGGGCATTAAGGAATGATTTTAAAAAATGAAAAAAAAAAATTAATTTGATGATTTCCCTCGAGAAAAAAAAAATGCATCCCCTTAAAGGTTAACCGGGTTAACCCGTATAGGGAATGGAAGTTCATAATTTTCGCCGATTGGAAAGAGTGTACTACGTGAGCTCGACAAATGTATGTGCGAATAACACTTGTGCGACACACTGAAGCTCGACAACACGCTAGTGCGACATGAAGACACATTAGTATTCATAATCATATGTATATATATCTGATGACCTTGATAGCTCAGTTAGTTAGTTCGTTTCCGGGTTACAAAACTTGTTAGCAGTTTTAACGATATAATTCTGAAATTTTCATGAGAACATTTCATCGTTTTCTTCGTGATAGCATGTATTTTTTTAATTCTAATTACAGATCTGTTAATAAAACTTTACAAATAGACATAATATTCTTAAACAAAATATTCGTTGATGCTACGTATACATATTATAATAATGTATAAGTACTTCGTTTATTGGTAACAGGGTTAGTGTATGGGATGTGACTAGCATAGCATCTTTATTATCAGTACGACAGGAAGTCGGATTAATAAATCAACGAGTAAGTTTACTGATTAAAAATATGTATTACAATAATTTAATAGTTGTTACTATTTCAATTTAGTAAATATTGTCCGTATACGGTTATAAAACAAAGGTTGGTAGTAAGAGAAAAAAAATCCAGCAGCTTTCCGTTTTATTGAAGAACAGATACTGCCAAAAGACACTGAAACGGCAAGTGAATGGTTCCGGAACTATTATGTTGAAGGAACTTGCACAAAAAAACGACCCGTAGTACCTGGTTTTCTGAAGCTGAAAATAACCACCAACATTTCCACCACACTAGTCTTATGGTCTGTAGCTTCTAGCATCGAAACTGGGGTACCTACTACACAAAACTGTGTCGAAATATGGCCGACAACGGACACAATAGAAAATATCAAGTACCTAGCAAGTGAACAAAAAGAAAAAAAAAAAAACAAGATAGAGAAGAACAAATTAAACACATAAAAAAAAAAAAGATTCAATGGATTTGTTATCATTCTTGCGTGGTCTGTCCTATATTTGCATTTCAAAAAAGAAGTAATCAAATCGAATCGTATATGTTTATCAATACCATGTTTTTTTCATAAATCAGAAATAGTTTTAATTATATTGCATAGTTTTAATTATATTGCATAGTTTGTTTTATTTATACAATAGGCCTGTCTGCGAACTTTGTACCGCCTTAGAATCAATAACAAGTAAAACTACAAGTACAACTTTTTTTTTTCTTAATTTTTCGTTCCGTAATAAACTTCTACAAAGTATTAGAAAACTTTTGAAAAAGATATAAATAAAATCGGTAAAGTTGTTCTCAAGTTATGGCTTGACCAAGGGAAATAGGGATTCATTTTTATATAATATACCTAGATAGATTAGTTCCTAGCTAATCTATTAACACTGTAACACTGTACACATGATTCGACAGTACGTTGGTACAGTATTACAAGAGTATGAACTCTTGTAATACTGTACCAACGTACTGTCAAATCACAGTACTGTCACACAATTGTTTGTCGCACTACCGTAGTGTTGAACTGCTGTCGCACAATCGTTTGTCGCACTAGCGTGATGTCGAGCTTCAGTGTGTCGCACAACCGTGCATTCGAACTATGGTGAGTCGCAGTACAGTTTTGTCGCCGCTGTGTTATTCGCACATCCATTTGTCGAGCTCACGTAGTAAACTCAATTGGAAATCCCATCAGCTTGTACACAAATAAAGTACTAATAGGTCGTGCCGTTTGTTTCAGACGTCCGTCGCATCGTAGACAACCCGGTGCTGTACGACAAGTACGAGGAGTTCTCAGTGAGGCGCGCGCTCGCAGCAGATCCAGATACCCGGTGGTGTCCCGCGCCCGATTGCAGGTGAACTAGAGCTTTTGAGTTTCAACTAGATAATGTTAGGGATTCCTTCCAGCTAAGTAATCTTTGCAAGGTGGCGTAACAGCTGGCTGAGTGTACAGACGCCAACACATCAAGCTACTACAATCTGTCAAATTTATTTAATAGATTTTCAACTTTATTGCTAATGCATTAAGGTTCAAGGTTGATTGGGAAAATTTGACAGTTTCGGGTAGGTTGACCTGCTGGCATCTGTACCTGAGGATTGAGTTAAATGGTGTGGAGAGGCTTATGTCCTGCAGTGGACTGTTAATGATTATGAAAGGCCGGTTTAAGTACAAATTAATATTCTAACAAGACAAAAAAGATGGTAATTTTTTCCAGAAGCGCTCTTCTCTTCGTGACGAGTTATCTATCTTGTAAAGATATCGCGATTAACTATGCGTTGTGGAGTTTTAAACTTATAGAGAAAATGCAGAACTGACTTTTATCTTCTAATTCAGTAAAAAGTCCCCATTTCCATGAGTATTTTCCCTAGTTTTATGTTCTTTTTTTTTTTCTCGATTCCAGCTTCGCGGTAGTAGCGACGGGCTGCGCGTCGTGCCCCAAGCTGACGTGCTTGGCGCCCGGCTGCGGCGCGTCGTTCTGCTACCACTGCAAGGCAGCGTGGCACCCCACGCAGACGTGCGACGCGGCGAGACGCAGCCGCGCGCCGCCGCCGCGCCAGCCGCAGCCCTCGCACACTGACATCGACCATGGTGTGTACTGACTAGTGACTGACTATTGTTGGCATTGCCCTAAACCTAACCTAGTACACAAATTCGCTTCCAATAATTGCACGGAAATGTTGCAGTACGTATTCTTTCGTGTTCCTTAGTGGAGAAAATGGTGAAAATCAATTTTAACGTGAGCAGACAATTTTTCGTTCCCAGGCGACGTGAAGCCGTGCCCGCGGTGCTCCGTGCTCATAGTGAAGGTGGAGGACGGCTCCTGCAACCACATGGTGTGCTGCGTCTGCGGCGCAGAGTTCTGCTGGCTGTGTATGAAGGAGGTGTCAGACTTACATTATTTGAGGTGAGGCACCAACTTGTAAAATTAGATGGTCAAACGCGACTGGCAAGTTTGAGGTCTTATGTTCGATTCTTAGGTCGGGCAAAGCGTTATTAGGTTTCTCCATCAGGGAATTCTCACTAGCATGGAGTTACGATTTGTATCTGGTTAAGCTTACGATTTGTATTAAATGGCTCGCCCCGTTTGACATGGGACTAAGTCAGAACTGGTAAACGTGGCTGTACTAAACAAATATCTCGCCTAACCCTTTGGGGATTACAGGGGTGATGTTGTTATGTTTTTCTATGGACTATCTTTGACGTATGTTTTCGTTTTCAGCCCTAGCGGATGCACATTCTGGGGCAAAAAACCCTGGTCTCGCAAGAAGAAGCTCCTATGGCAGCTGGGCACCCTGGCGGGCGCCCCGCTGGGCATCGCCGTGGTGGCGGGCGTGGCGCTGCCGGCCCTGCTGGTGGGCCTGCCGCTGTGGGCCGGGCGGCGCGCGCACCGGCGCCTGCGCCGGGCCCCGGCCGCGCGCCGCCGGGCCGCCGTGGCCGCCGCCGTGGCCGCCGCGCTGCTGGTGTCGCCGCTGGTGGCGGGGCTGGCCGTGGGCATCGGCGTGCCCATCCTGCTGTTCTACGTGTACGGCGTGGTGCCCGTGTCGCTGTGCCGCGCGGGCGGCTGCGCGGGCGGCGCGGCGCCTGCGTCGCCCGCGCACTTCGACGACGACCGTGACCACGCGCCCGATCAGGACGCCGCTTCGAGAAGACTCGAACCCAGTATTGGTGAGCTACATTATTTTCTATATCTCGGTCCTATTTATCTAGAATATATTTTTCCATCAAATCTTTTGTCGATCATCGCACACTAGGAAGCAAAAGAGTCGAGTTGTTTTCGTTTATATTGAACTACATATCAATGAAAATACTATTGAAGATAGCGTGCAAATAATATTTCCTGTGGCGTTGTTGATCTAGCTATTTTCAACTCTATTTTTGGTGTGATTTAGTTCACTACAATTTATCCATTAAAACTAGTTCGACATTCTGTGGCTCAGTATGCGCTCGCCGATCGTTATGCTGACAAAATCAATTCTAAATATACATAGGTACCTACACCGACACCCACATTCCTCGTTTAGTTCTAACATTGCTCCTCTCGTATTTCCAGGTGACGCATCTCTGTCAGCGGGCTCGCACCACGCGGAGGTACGCGCGGCGTCGCTGGCGGCCCTGGCGGGGTCGCTGGGCGGCCACGAGACGCACTCGCCGGCCGCGCTGCGCCTCGAGGTCACGGCCGACGTGGCCGCGTCCGACAATACCAGCGCCGCCTCCTGGCCCGACGAGCTGCCGTCCACCTCGTCCCGCTCCGCGCGCCTGCGGAGCCTGTTCCTGTACGGCTCCGCCGTGCCGCCCGACCCCGAGGCCGGCACCGGCACGGCGGCGGCGGCGGTCCCGGCCGGGCCCGCCGGCACGGAGCTGAGCGCGACGTGCGAAACCCGCGCGCGCTCGCCCAGCCCGCCTGCGCCGCCCGGCCCGGGCTCGCCGTCCGGCCCGGCCGCGCCGTCCGGCCCGGCCGGCGACGCCGCGTAACGAACGTGCGCCGTCCGGCCGCAGGACGATGTACTCTCTCGTTGTGATCGCCTCCCGGGCCGCCGGACGCCTGCGCCCGAGCCGCCGCCTCGGCTCGACCCACCGTTGCCATAAGTTGAGCTTACTTTTGAAACATATAACGTGCGCTAACTGACCCTACTATATCTTTTCGATTTGTTTATTCTACGACGGTATGTACGTCCGTATGTAAAGTGGCGCGCCAGTGTTACGTAGTCGCACTTGTCCGTCCGGCGCGAGTCCTCATCCCAACTTTGATTTAACGATTTGTGCCAATCGCGTGTGATTATCTAGTACTTTGAAGCGACTCTGTGATTTAATTATTTGATAAATGTAGCGAGTTTCGAAGTTAAATAATAACCGGAGTCCATGATAGCGATCCTGGGAGGGTGGCAGTCCTAGATATACGATAGATGCTTCGCGCTTTCAGAGCAGTGTTACTCTATCCAATATTTGTGATACTTTGAATAATAATTACTATTAATGATCTAAATTATTTAATTTTTCACGTTTGTAGGCGAAAAGTAATCTTAAGCGATAATAACTATGTTATGTGAATCTATAAAGTGTAAACTATAATTAAAATGTGATTTAAATTTATTTGTTGTTTATATTTCATGCATAATACATACCCAATTAGGAACTCTTGGTATTGGCAAACCGAGACCTTTAGAACTCTAAATGTCGTGGTTTGCCAATACCAAGAGTTCCAAGAAATTTCCAAATATCGGCGAATTAATAGTATCTAGAATGTGGAATCGGCTGATAACATCTATTCCTTGCAACTTTAAAGTGTCCAGTTCTCATCAGTACGATCAGAATCCCTTTGAAAACGGAACGCGCGGTCCCTACGTCGCATTGCCTTGTCATGTGTTCCTCTTGTCATCCATGGTGCAAATGGGCATTTTAACTTCCCTTTTTTCGGACGGGAGCACGGATGTCATAAAGGGTGATCACAACATCATAGAAGATCGCAACCTTGTCGTCAACGGAAAAAATGTTCAAAACCTGAATGATGTCCTTTGTTGCACAATTTACAGGGAGTATGACGAACTTGCTGCCGGTTGCTCAATTGCTCAAGCAAGAGTAATATGATCAATTGTTGAGGTCGCTAGCTAACCATATATTGCAATACAACTAATTGAATTCAATTAAAGTTTTGTTTAAGTGAATTAAAATTTTAAAAAACCCCCGACAAACATAGCTAAGAACACTCCCGACTAATTCACCTTTCAAACAAAAAAAAAAACAAAATCAAAATCGGTTTATCCGTTCGGGAGCTACGATGCCACAGACAGACACACACAGACACGTCAAACTTATAACACCCCGTTGTTTTTGCGTCGGGGGTTAATAAATGAAAATAATTAAATTAAATTCACTTATGAGTCAAATAAAATAAACAAAAAAGTTAACAAGTTGTTAGCTTTTTAATGTCAGTTAATTGTTAGCTTAAGCTAATTCTGGAGAAAGTACACAAACATTGTCTTGAGTTAATCACAGCGACTAATTAGTCTTATCGTTTAATTAGTTGTTGATGGAATAGTATGTCTTTGACCAAAGGTTGGATTTTACTTGTGCTTTAACGCATTAAAAGGTAAATCTAGCAAAGAAAAGGGTAGCTTGTTATAAAAGGTTGCCAAGCCCAACAAATGAGTTAGAACCTTATGAAACCGGTGAAAGGAGGCCGTAGTTTGTCCTTATTTCTAGTATTAACATTGTGAATATCACTGTATAAGTATCTATAAGAAGCGAAGATGAATAATTGTGATGCCACCGAGAGAATATCTTAAAAAAAATCTCTCAGAAAAACTGGCACCTGGCTGGTAAATTTCTCGAACAGCTCGTTTTTGAAGGACAAATATATTTTGAATATCAGCGGCTTTGCCCCACAGCAGAATACCGTAGGACATAACACTGTGAAAATAACTAAAATTGACTAACCGAGTTATATCAACGTCAGTGTATTGTCTTACTTTCCTGACGGCGTAGGCGACTGAACTGAGCTTTCCCGCTGGGCTTGATATGTGATTCCCGCTGAAGTTGGGCATCTACTGTTATGCCCAGAAAAACTGCCGAGTCTACAGTTTCAAGCACCTCTTTATCTAAGACAATGTTGGGTCCTCGATTTCTAACATTCGGTAAGGCGAACTTTACACATTTCGTTTTCTTGGTATTGAGAACTAGGTTATTTGGCGTAAATCAATCCGATACCATTGAGAGTGCACTGTTTGCGTCGTCAAAATCTTGTTTATTCCTGTCTACTTTAAAAATAAGAGAGGTATCATCTGCAAACAGTACGTCACAGATGCCCTTTAAATAGAATGGCAAGTCAATGATATACTCTAAAAACAAGAATGGACCCAGTATTGAGCCTTGAGGTACATCTAACTGAACTGGTAGTCCGGAAGATTTCACACCATTAACATCTACACATTGGGACCTATTATGTAAATAAGAATTTAATACGTTGAGACCTTCGTTTTGGACACCGTAATGACGAAGTTTACGCAGAAGCGTTTTGGTGCACGCAATCAAAGGCTTTGGAGAGATCACAGAAGACTCCAAAAGCATTTTGCGAGCCCTCCCGTGCGTATAATATGCGTTTCAGTAGAGCATCACCCACGCCAGTAGTCGAACGACCTTTTGTAAAGCCATATTGTTCATTTTGATTTGAATGAAAATGTCTTAACTGCTTGAGACTTTTAACATACTTTTCTAAATGCAGGTAAGATAGAACCAGGTCTGAAATTGCCAACGTCATTTTTATTAGGTACCTGATTTAAATCATGGTATGACCCTACTACTCTTGATGAGGCCCGATGATCCATCAAATAAAACACAGTTATTGATTTGCATAATATTTTATTAACTCATCAACTACTGTAACGGAATGTCTCGCCTACGGTCATTTGTAGGCACTCGCATTTTAACGTAAAACATTTATAAACAAACCAGTACACATCCTTTGACAATTTCACTAATTCAAACAGTTTCAATTAAAATAATTTCATTACTTAACAATATTATAGAGATAGTGCTCCAAAGAGCAGCATCGAAACATTTATTTTATTCTATTACAGTTACAAATGATTAAATATTCTGTACATCCCTTATTGATGTAATACGATACACTGTGTTGTCCAAAGACGATTATTTAAATGCAGGACGCGTCCAGAAAGGAAGAGGCCAAACGTTCTGCGTTCCGTTGAATATTATTTGTTCATTCTAAAGCTTGATCGCGAAGCTGAACTGAGAACGCTTGAACGCAGTCTGCCAGCGCGATCTTTTACACAGAGTAGGTAATAAATCTTAGGTTTAAGGTAATTAGAGATCTTTACAACACCACGGATTTCACTAAAACGTTTTAACTAAAAAGCGGTTAACTTGTACTGGCAAATTATACAATATTTTTTATAGATTCAACAGAACTCATCTACTATCATAATCAGTGATAGGAATAGGTAGTGCCTATTTGCCTAAACTTCGAAGAACAGAGACAAGAAACGGAGACTTCCTTAGGACTAAATTTTTTCCGGGACATCTGTCTCGAAATTCGGGACAACACTTTTAAATACATTAAAAAAATATCTTATTCGTCGTGAATTCGTAGTAATTCGTCTATATTTACCTAAAATTTGCGACTAGACATAACATTTATAATTCCAAATAACATATTTTTTTAATGTACTTAAAAGTGTTGTCCCGGAAAAAATTTAGGTTTACGTTGTTTTCCTAAAAGGTGAAATGATCTAGGACGCAAATAGCTTGTGTTTGTGAATAGTTAATTTTTTTCTTTATGTTTATTTACTGAAATATGCCTAAAGAGTCGTGACACTGAACATCTGTTTCACCATTTGTATCTAAAGTAAAGGAAATATTTGTTCATCTTTTAATAGTAATCTTGAACTTTAAGGCCCACCTGCACCACAAGTCACTAAGTACTACAGTATTTTTATCTCACGAAGCGACGGGCGCTTTACTTGTGGTTACCAAGTGTACAAAAACGGTCACTGTCTTGGACGGTACCGACCGAGAGATCCTGCGCTTACACACACACATTTACAGCTTGTTTGTACACTTGGTAACCATAAGTAAAACGCGCGTCGCTTTTTGAGAAAAAATACTAGAGCGCTGAAATTGTTTATTGATTTATGGTGCAAGCGGGCCTAAGAACTATTTCATCAACTTTAGTTCCCTTAATTTTGTGAACTTACTAATTCAGTATACGAGTACTGTATTTTTATTTTTCGGGCAAAATCCCTTGGGTTAGGTCAGGTTAGTCCCTGTCTAGACATTAAGGCTTGTAGCAAAGGGGAAATGGCCCTGTATGCAACCATTAGACATATTAGTGGCGAAACAGAGAGCGAAACATTTACACCTAATTTTTACGTAGTTTTTATACATTTTACAAATATTGTCAATTCACTTAAAATCGGAATTAGGTGAACTAAGCTTTATTGAAATCATGAAATAAATATTTATCTATTTTGCATTTGAATTTAATAGGATGTTTTCTGGTAAACATATTTTTTATTTCCTTTATTTCAATACTTACAAATTACATTTTTAAATATTTTTTTAAACAAAAAAAAAAACATTTAAAAATATAAAATATAGTAGCCCACCGGTATCGGGAACAGGGTCCAAGCTACCGGCGGCCAGGGCTCCAGAGAGAGGAACCTCCTGACAATGCGAGCCGTGTCCAGAAGTACCGCTTTCTGAATCAAGCCCTTGATCCAGCTGCCCAACGAGAGCCTCCTCAGGTGTTGGTCGAGCCTCTTGGCTATTAAGCCATTGGCTGTCACGACTATCGGCACAATGATCGCTGAGTCCACATCCCACATGTCGACAACCTCGCGAGCCAAGTCAAGATACTTGATTTGTTTATCTTTCTTGGCTTTCACGAGGTTCTCATCATTCGGGACGGTTATGTCAACAATCATTACGCGCCGCTCTGATCGATCCACCACCACTATATCAGGCTTATTGGCAACAATAGTCCTGTCAGTGATGATGGATCGATCCCAGTATAATGTGATATTTCCATTTTCGAGAACTGGGTCGGGCACATACCTGTAGTACGGCACCTCAGATTCCACAAGGCTGTATTTCAGAGCAAGTTGCTGATGGATTATCCTGGCTACCAGGTTGTGTCTATGCAAGTACTCTCCGTTAGCTAGACGAGAACACCCGGAGATAATATGCCTGATTGATTCTCCCGGCCGGTGGCATGCCCGACAGATTTTTTATTAGTATTAGTATTTTTGTCTAAAGCAAAGAGTTTCCAAAAATTCATTTCATACACACAAATTTTGCGGCTGATCTAAATTATCACATTACACTTATTAATATAACTTAAAGTTATGTT
Source organism: Apamea epomidion (assembly GCA_947507525.1). Lineage (NCBI taxonomy): Eukaryota > Metazoa > Arthropoda > Insecta > Lepidoptera > Noctuidae > Apamea > Apamea epomidion. The sequence goes on along the minus strand of OX382238.1, from coordinate 3,985,889 downwards.
TATTCACAGAATGGAATAGTCATTTTGTAGTCATTTTTCATGTGCTACATTATTTGGCTTATTTTATACTTAAACATAAATTAAAAGCATTTTATATTGGCTAAAAGCACGTTATTTTAGAACAACAATTGAACATTACATATTTTATTTAATGTCTTTATTTTAAGGAGAAAGCGTCATGAAATTCAAATTTTCTTGCATTCTTTGCAATTTACAGGTCAGCATCTGGTTGTATGTTGTTCTAAATATGATTCGCGGTCGTAACATTTATTTATTGATAGAATTAAAATCACAAAAGTGATCAATAAAACTCTCTAAGTTCATATTACTCTATTGAGTGACTATTTCATCAATCTATCAATCAATCATGACATTTGAGGCCAATTTTAACTCAAGGAGTTGTATTGTATAAGTTATATTTGTTACGGTCGATTTTAATCAACATATACAATGTACAACCCGACACTGACCTGCAAATTGCAAAAACTTAAGAAAATTTGAATTTCGCGGGCTTCCTTAGCGCATCCCCCTTTGAATATCCTTCAATGTTTAGTGGACGACTGAACAGTATCAGTAACTAGTAGGTGTTACATTTAATTTTATATAATTATGTATGCTTAACATTATGTAATGTCTCGTAAAAACATTATTATACAGTTAATATAATATCATGATTTAAAGTTTTAATATTTCTCTATTTACATTTTCTATAATACATAATTTATTAATAAAAATAAACAAAAATAATTCGGCGGCCGTGCTACTGATTATCATGTACTTATAATATGTACATAACCCCTCGCGGTATAGGGAGCAAGTCTCATTTTTAGGCCTGATTATTTTCTTATAAGTTAATAAATGTCTATTTTTTTATATAGTCTAGGACTTAAACTCAATGAAACTGACAATATTTACAACAAATATAACTGTAATTTAGAAATGAAACTGTAAGCAGGAATCGCTTAGCTATTTATTAACTGTTATGTGACAAAAAGTAACACAGATAGCTAAGCAGACACGAAGTCATTCCAACTGATAACAACCCGAACTTGGCAAGCATTAGGAATAAGATCTGTTATATCTTACGACTACTGTCACAGCACGCGTTACTCTCAACAATGAGTCTTTTCCTTGTCAAATATGCATTCCACGGTATAACATTTATTCCACAGTGCAACATCCATTCCACAGTGCACATTCATTCTAGTGTTACATCTATTCCATACAGGTATAAAGAACTAGCGTGTCTATGTTAGGATTGGTACACACATGTTTGGGAATCGTAGATCTGCGTCGTTCAGCATGAAAGGATAGCTCAAACACGGCCCCAAATGTGTATAACACACCTAAATGAACACGCCTAGGTGACCGACAATCGGCGGCCGATATGTCGTCGACGAAAATATGCTACAAGACCTCGAAAGTAGGTTTTAATAAAGTTGGTGAAATTTTTATATTTATATCCACCGACTGATTGGCCGCGCAAGGAAACATTTGTACAGAAAATCAAGATGATTACCGAACTTCAAACATCTCTTGCTGTTTTGCCAACATTCAAATAGACTTTGCCTACTGTTTAATAGAGTTGAAAGTCGTACGTGGTGGATCCATCCCGCCAGGTGGGTTCGTCTGCGACTTTGGCTCGGCAGAGGGGGCAAGTGTGCTCGCGGTCGAGCCAGGCTGAGATACAAAGCTCGCAGAAGATATGGCTGCACCCTAACCGCACTGGCGTCGTGTAGTCATCGTGACAGATGGGGCAGGAGTCGCCCGCTGACAGCAGTTGTTCGCATGTTGGTTTTGTGCCGAGATTCTGTTGGAAAGGCTTGGATTTACATTTTGGGGACATACTTGACGATCTTTGTCATTAGAATAATATGCGTAAGTACAAAGAGTGAGTCAACTTCTTTGATATCACGCAAACCGAAATTGCACTAACTCTATAAGAGATTACCAAACTGCGTTATGGCAATTTGGTAAGCTACAATCGATGTTCTTCTCTACATTACTGATTCTTCATTTGCTGTTTATGTAACTAGTAAGTTTAATAGCAAAAACTTTTATATTTTAGACCTTATTTCAATTAATTCGAATCGAATCACTCACCACGCTCTGTAACAGGGTCCAAGTGGCATTCTTGAACAGCCTGAGCCGGACCAGCACCTCAATGACCTTCGCGATGACGTAGATCGACGTGAGGAACATGCCGACCATCTTCTCGGAACCTTCGTACGACTGCATGAGGAAGAAGATCCAGGGCTGGATCGTGAGCAGTGAACGGTACAGCTGGGATATTGCCTCCGTGAATAGGTATACTTTACCCTGCAAATTGTATGGGAATTATAGATGTGATAAGTGGTTGTACAAATGAAGATATGCGGTGTGTCCTGAGCATATACTTTATAGGAGTGCTGGGTAGCTGATGTAATTTTGAGGTAAGCTGTAAGTCTGACAGATGCAGCTAAATAGAGAGCCGGTTGCAACTGTCTCGCTGGTCGTGTTTAGAACTTAATCCACAGATTAAGTGACTGTAAGACGAATCTTCTTCTCAAAATCAGTGACGTTTGTTACATACAAACTCGGAATTGTACTAAACATACTAGAGAGCTCTACTTAAAAAAAAAAAAAAAAACAAGTGAAATTCTTACCCTCTTCTGGAACGGCAGTATAAAAGCAGGCATCATGGTGACCAGTATCTTGATTTCTACGGTAATAATCTTGACGATGAGGTCAGTCAGCACGACGAGCCACAGCAACTCCCACACATCTAGCTCAGTGTACCCAGGGAACATGACCACGTTGGGGAGCAGCTTGCCATGGCCGAGGAAGTACTGCACCATGAGGATACAGCTTGATGTGAAGAGTAGTTCGCTGAATAACGCTAGTATGCTTCGGTTCATCTGCTTGCCATGTTCCCTGGAACAGTAATATAGGTAAAATAAATAAAAATTGCCCACTTAATGGAAAGTTTATGGTTGAAGTATGAATGTCTTCTTTTACGAATATTCTTAAAAAAATGGGAACTTGAAATGTTTATACCGCCATACTCACTTCTGTCAGAAAATAGTATTGCTACATTCTGGTTTAGAATTTACAAGGGCCAATAAAAATACAAACCCGTGAGATAGGGTTTTCTGTTTTTACCGCTTCCGCCAACCATTCGTAAGGCTTTTGGAGTGGTTTATGGGCGAATGCTGTTCATCAAGCGTCTAATCAGACGTTTCAATTATAGCGTCAAATACACCTCAACGTCCTGGCCGCATTAAGATCGATCGCTTACGTGCTTCGAGTGGCCGCATATAATTTTGGAAATAACTAAAGACTTATAGCAAAACAACTGCAAAATAGCAGTTTTGATGACGTTTTTGACAAATAAATGTCAAAATTGACCGACTACGCCAATCAATCAAGCCTATTGTTTCCCGTCTGCATGGGCCCTAACCAGCGACTCCATAAAAGTAGTCGTTACTACCATCTATGGTCACAAGGTAAACTAAACAAAAGTGCCACTTACCGCCTCACGAGACTATTGCTGTGGGTGAATGTGCTGAACAGTATGACGAACGTGAAGATGCCTTCCCGACTGTCGTACATTAATTTGATAAATAGTAGGAAATAGAAGGGCGCGTATCGTATGAGTAGGTTTAGAGTAGCCCTCACGTCCACTACCTGCAACAAACATAATAATATCGTGTTATTGGAAAGAAGAATTAAGTAATAACCTGCCTGTGATTTCTTTACACGCATCTCTAACCTACTTCATGAACGTAAAAGGTATCTATCCTATACTCAACGTTAATCCAGGCCAAGACCTATGTCACTGCCAAACATCATCCTGAATCTATCAGCCGTTAATTTACGATTGAGTGACTATCAAGTAACTACCTTCACTAACTTTTACATTTAAAATATTATAGGGATGTGAGGATATTTTTTTATTGTTTATTCACCATTTTATCTCCACAATCGGGGCTTTTATTGATTCTAACGCCGCATCGGCACTTTGCCAACATCTTCGGCACTGCGTTTTATAAAGCCCCAGTGGATATCCCCCATTCTGCCGATTCTAGTTAGTTGTTGGCTGTCAGTACCTTTTCTTTAATACTAGAGGAAATAACGACTAACCCTGTTTGATATAATAATTTAATAGATCACCAGACGCCTTACTAAATGTCGTCGCACGTGTATTAAATGCCGATATTGCCGATGCGTTCGCAAACATGGTAAAGCAAGCATAAACTACGAAAACAATCTTTTCATTTTTTACGCTTTTCGCTCAATGCGGCGAAAGCTAATAGAAACAAAATAACTACAGGAAATACGCAAAGAAAGCAAAAATGCCCCTGCTTTAGGGCATTTGGACTCCAAACGCTTCTAAAATAGTTATTTCGTTGTTTTCGGCGCGTATCCATTTAATTACTTTAAACTCGTCAGGATTGTATCGGAGGGTTTAAAATCGAGCTACTAGTAGCCCACTGGTTTTGGGTGTATGTTACGCCATCTCGCTTCTGTACGATGTACCATAATTTTTTCTATGCCACATATGTTATATTCCCGAATTTAAACTACACATGAATGGTCGCGAAATAGACGCAGTTTGAATCGGCTTTGTGGGCCCAACACGAACGCGCGTGAACGTAACGTAAATCCGAACGAATTTAAAATTGCTAACACTCGTACTCGTTTCACACATAATATTTACTTAGTTATTCATCTACGGGTATCTACGGGTGATACTTAATGTGCTTGTCGGAAAAATTTAAACCAAAATGCTATAGAAAATGCAAATGCTCTGATGTACTTTCGATAAAAAAATCGTTCGGATTTATATTACGTTTACTTCGCGCGTTCATTCGCCTTAGGTTGCGGAAATTTAGATAGAAAACCAGGCCACAATAACAACAGTAAGTCCTACAGTAAGTACTACATTATGCACTGATTAGTACGGTCAGGGAACGTGAAAGTGCTAAGATAGTGAGAGCTCAACTGTCACTAATGACTCTAATGAGACACGACTACTTTCTTTTGTTACCGAATTTAATATGTCTACTTAACAGACGAGTCATACTTCGGTTTTTATTAATCATCATTACTTGGAATTTGAGTAAGATTTTCGGTACACACTGTTTACTGCTCAGATTGAGACAATCCTTATAGCCACAGTTTATAAACATAACACGCGCACGCTTTGCTCCTATTGGTCGGCTATGAAAGGCGCGTAAGCACACACACAGCACACACTTGAACACTAACAAAGCTATATTATGCTGTTCATATCACCACTGAGTGGACTGTACTGCAATCCTAATGAAGAACCCAGTATTTAATCGTTATTTTGGTCATTTTATCAAAAAATGATAAGGTAAACTATTAACCTAAATAATTAGGTAGGTAATTGAACATGCAACTACCAAACTTTAAGTGATAATGTAGTATGCTTAAGATTGTATGGTTATCAAAACATTGAAGTACTTTTTTTTTTCGAAACTGGGATTTTGTATTACTGCATTTACTGGTACAGACGCCAGCACATCAAGGTACAAATTTCTTTAATAGATTTTCAACTTTATCGCTAAAGCATTAAGATTCAAGGTTGAATGGGAAAATTTGACAGTTTCGGGTAGCTTGACCTGCTGGCGTCTGTACAAGGGCTATGTAAATAGACCATAACACTTGTGTATGATGGACACATATAGCTGTTCTGAAACACATTTACGCACATAATTAGTGTGATTAAATTTGAGTCTGATACAGAGCCCTTTGTTACGAAGTCACACTGGGGAATTAACTAATGTCAACATTAGGATTTATTTACATGGAGCAATCAGCAAAATAGTACCAGCATTTAATTTATATAGGATTGTGATTATATCACAATCCTATATAAATGAAATGCTGTTTATTGGTAAGCGCATCATTTGAATATGGTTTGACCGTTTTGGCAATTTTGTGATTTAAAATATTCGGAATAGTCCGAATTAGGTTTAATGGACAGTAAAATTGGAAGTTTTCTCAGAAAATTTTTGAACTCAGGAAAACCAAATGTAACAACCTTTTTGTTTGAACTATTAAAATCTAGACAGACAATGTCTGTCAGGTCAGCTGGTTATGTATAAAAAGAGATTTAATAATTGGCTGACAGTACCAGTTCCCTAGCAAATTTTCTGGATGGAGCTGAATGAGGGTGAGCTTACATGCGCAATTAACTGTGCAATTTAGGGCTATTTTGGTCAATATCTTTTCTCAGCAATATAATTTTATTTGCTTAATGTAACACACCTTAAAATGCCCCTTAATTGATAAGAGGTATTTTACAATACTACTAAATACAACTACAGTGCAGCCGACAGACTGTAATTATAACTTTAAACTCTTGGTTTGTGTTTGAGGAGTCACCACAATTTTGCCAATTAAAGCATCAATAATAAACATAATAATTATCTTACCTACAAATGTATTTTTAATAACAGGATAAAAGACTTCTCTATCCTACAGTACTTCACTTCATTTGGTGTGTATGAATGGTCACATCACATACTATTTATACAGTCATAATTATAACAGTTAAATTAAAATCTTGGATAGTGTTTTGAAGTTAATGTTACTGATATTATTATTTATCATGTCAATGTCAAAATGTTTAGCTTTTTTTGCATTACCTTGTTTAACCCAAAAATAGGTTTTAGTCAATACCCACAGATAATAAATTGGATTGTAAGTTAAATATGCTTATTACTTCCAGTTTTATAAAATACTGAAATGGGCATATCAATGAAAAAAATATTTTAGACTGACCTGCTGACCATCATCACTCTGGCTGTCATTATCAGCATTATCATGAATATTGTTGTTATTGGCTGGATTCACTGACACGTTGATCTCAGGATGCGCTTGCTCTGGTTCTGACAAGTTGGAGTCGTTTGAGGCACTGTTGCTCATCCCAGTAGACTGTGATCGCTGTGTCGGTGGGGTACCCCGATCATTCACTATGTATGTTTGAGCATTTGGCCCCAAGTTCACGTGTGCTATCGAGCTCTGTGGTCTTTGATTGATTTCTGAAATATGGGTTGCCGCCGGCGTATTCCTCGGCATCCATATTGGTAGCGACAGGCGAGCATTATTGCTTTGCTGTTAAGAAAAAAAAAATGTAATTACTTTCTCCGTTTTTTAGATGAACACTCCGTATTTGATTAATATCAAATACGGAGTGTTCATCTAAAAAACATGATCAAGGCTATCATTTTTTGTTGCTATCTATTGCATCACAACAATTAGTCAATGTTAATAAAGACGTGCGACGTACCATACGCGCCTGTTCCACAAGCGGTCTAATTTCTCTGATAACACTGTTGAGGCGGTCTCCAAGTCCTAGGTTATTTCTATTCGGAGCTGCGGGCCTGGAAACTGAATCGAGCCTGTGAAGTGCATTGTGCACCGCACGCGGCATCGCCTCCGCAGGCTCGTCGTCTTCTATATCGACTGTCACTTGATTTGGTTGAGCCATGACTGTAAACTAAGTAACTACAAAAGTGACTTATTATAAATTATTGAAGCAAAAATTATCATTTCCAAATATTTATGAGCGAACGAAGGTCAACTATTTTGACATTTCTTGCCTGACGTCTTGTATGTACACAGACCATATATACCCTAAAGGGGTGTATGCTTTACTCTATGGGTGTGTGTATGAAATTCATACTGACTGGCAAAATTATTCAAAAGAGCCAGTTTAGAAATAGTCGTGAACAAAATGATCGGTTTCTTATAGTTTTTTTAAACTCGTGTACTTTTATAATCATCTAATTTCATTGAGTAAAGAGACTTCTAGAATCAATATGCCTGCTTTTCCAAATTACGTTATAAATCATGCATGTGTGAACCATGTTTAAGCTGTGATTCAAGCACAGATTTTTTCTCAAAAGTGCACTATTAAAGTCCGGTCAAATATGTAAAATTCTTGTAACTATAGGTAAGAGCGAGGGTCCAATTTGATCTATCCGGCGGAATCCAATTTTGTTGCCAATACTTATGTTTTATTTGTCTATTATAAGCGTTTAAACTTAAAATATAATAAGTAGGTAAAAATTTGTATAATATAATATTTGTATTATAAAAGGGGAAGGAATCATACGGCATCAAAAAATTCGTCTGCATCGCTGTCAACAGGAAAAGTGCCCAAAAGGCGGGCAGCATTCCCACCTTGTATGGCGATGCTGATTCTTGAATCAAAAACTAGGCCAGCCCTCTAGGTCACGTGAAGAGTCGACCAAACGCTTGACAATGTCTCGAAAAATCAAGTTGGCATTCGGACCCTATGGCCCTAGTGTTTCAACCACAAACGGTTCGAACATATAACTACCAATAAGGTTGGAATGTTTTCGTCGCTTGAGGTGCTCGGCACCTGCAGCAGCTGCCCCAGCACTGCCCGCTGAGCTAGGAAGATAGGATGGCGCGCAAGAGTGTCGACGCACGTTGCATCCCACACCAAAGTCCTGCTTACCTTCCAAGGTATTATTGTCATTCCGTCTCTTGCCATCGTCGCGTTCTAAACAGCTGGCACCCCGACGGTGACAGGAGCTTGACGGATGATGTCAATAGTTCTGGTGTGTCATGCTATCCGGCCTGCGCTCTTACTGCAAGATAGGCCAAATTTTACTTTACTCTATGGCCTCTGGGCCATGGTGTCCGAGGCAGTCATCAGCTTCACCGTACTGTCCTCAGCGTCGTCTGCGTTATTAATATAACAACAACTGAGGCCCCGAGGGATTACGTTGTGTAGTTTGAGGATTGTAGAACATTACTATAGAGCTAACATTATGTACTTACATAGGTACGCACGAGAATAATGTGAAGTTACAGCCCATGCTGCTAGAGTATCTAGTGTTTATTTTTTATCGTCAGTCGTAGTCCAGCCAGCTGCTACACTTGTTGGAGCTAAAGGGATAACAAAGAAATGAAACGTCAATTATACTGTCAATAATTTATTTTTGTTTTTAAATAATAGTCAATAGACCGCAATGAATTTCTAGCTTTTGATACGATGAGCAATTAACACCTACTGTAGATACGATACGTCATGTACGCACGATGTAGATATACGTAAATTCAGTCTTTGATTAGGCTTCACACCGCTGCCGGCTCATGGCACAGACCACGGGCGTTTCCGTCGAATCCGATCGTTGTTAACTAAGACGAGTAATAATGTCACGTTATACACACACGAATAAATTTTAATTTGTGCTCAAATTATGCCCAAATAAATAAGTATAGATACACTATGTAATTGGACTGCGTAGTTAAATAATGAACGGTTGATTTTAAATACTCAGCACGACCTTGGCACGTTTTTAAGAGCTCTCACGCTTCGTTGTCGGGCCTTAAGGCGAGAACACCTTGCGAATGTAGATCTCGGACCGCTTCCAATAATCTTCTCTCAGCTCTAGGCTCTCCTAATGCGACGTCGACGCTTCCTGCACACAGGAGCAGTGCTCTAAGCGCTGCCCGGGGCCAATCCGGCCTTAAACCTCGTCTAACCGTGACTCCAGCAGGTGCAGCACCTAATCTCGCACACTCAGCTTCTAATCGATCTCCGTACTCCTCTATTAAAGTGTCGCCCACTGATCTTCTCAGCTCTGGTGTCAAAGACGACAGAAGTAACAGCGCAACGTCATCCATCGGTCTACCTAGAGAAACCATTTGCCAATCTAGAGCTATACATTCGCTGACACCTTCTCTTTCGCGGAACAGGAGATTTCCACTCCAAAAATCGGCATGTGCGAGCGGTGCTGGCTCAGCAGGTCTCAGTAATGTTTCGAGTAAGGAAGGTGCTCGAGCACTTAAAGCAGACACAGCGGCCGCTTCCTCAATGCAGTCAGGACGACCCCGTAGGAATGCTTCAAGTTGTGGTAGTCCTCGCCGCACGAGGCGCAGGTATCCAGCCGCAGCTCTTTCACACGGGAACAAAAAATCAAATCTCTGGTCCAAAGGCCCTTCCCTATCGCGCAGTGCAAGGGAAAGTGCGTGGAGTCTCGCAGCAGCATGGAGTGCTGATCTCGCGCGCTCTTCAGTCAGACCTTCAGCGAAATCTGCCGCTTCGTAGCCGATTGACGTGACATCTTCTAAAACAAGCTCGCTATCTCCTCCGATCTCATCTGAAAGGAGAATAAATAAAAATATTTGAAAAAGATTGTTTACTTTGTCGATTGAGTGGGTTTAGTGTGTTTTTCTAACTCGGTAATAATTATGCGTAAATACGACATAAGATAACAGTTATTCATTTTCAACGCAGCCAAAAGCTACAGCCTGCTACGGCTGAATAGCCTGACCTAATTTACGAACCTATGAAAAATGAAACCTAGAAACAGGTCACACAGGCGAGAAGGGGTGCGGGGAAAAGAGGGTCGGGAATGTCGCATGTGACGCGCAAAGGTGAAAAGTCAAGTGGGACTACACAAGATCATAAAAAATGGAGCTTGACAAATTGTTTAGATCGGTTAGTCACTTCAGTATGTACTATAGGTAGGTACCTACCTACCAAGATATAGTTAAACACACGTGAGAATTTATCGTGATGTAGGTGTTTGAGACATTCCACCAGTCCACTAAGGCCTTGAGAAGACAAAAATAAATTGCCTGAGTCAATGACTGGAGATCCGATACGTGCGATGCATACAAATGACTGAAGAATAAACATTACATTTTGTGATTTGAGATACGTTTTATGCATAGAAAGACGTATGCGCAAGTTAGAATACTAACCAGGTAGTCTGGCCTTCACGCATCTAGGCACAGGTAAGCCCGATTCAGGGCCAAGTGCTTCCTCCGCCAGTTTGTTGAGAGCCGGTGCGAGCTCGGTGTAGAACAGAATCTCCCTGGTGTCAAACTGAGCTTCCGCCACGAAGAGCCGCCCGAAAGGGTCTCGTGGAGGCAGTTTGACGACCAGTGGCAGAGCCCTTCGCTCACCATTACTTTCGTAGCAGACTGTCACAGCCAGAACACGACTTAGAGCGCCAGCAACACCTGCGCGTGACTCCACATGCACCTAGGACATTCAGTTCAAAAATTATGTGAGATTACAGTACAAATGATTATAATAATTTCATTCATTAATTCTACATATTGTATTCATATTACAAAGATAACACCCAGATATCTAAGTGGATGTATTGAGTGACCGGCGGGTATGATTACAAACAAAAAAACGAAACTTATGATTTAATTTTCGTGATTTACCGGCTCTAATTTTATTCGCGATATCATGCTCGAGCGAGAACAAATAAATTCCACGCATTCGTAAGTCAGATCTAGCTAGTTTTGCAGACACAAAAAACAAAAAATTATAATCTAAACATAGGTGGTCAATTTAATGAATGCTAACGGTAAATAATGAGGTAGTAATGAGTATGACAGAGACGAACCTCGCTAGGTGCGACCACGCCCGAGCCAACCAGCAGCTCCCGGGCCCACTCCTCGGTGAGAGCGGCATCCGCGTCGGCCTCCGGGCACGGTTCGCAGTCAGAGTCCTCGCTGCCGCTGCTGGGGGCCTCTGAGACCGCCGCGCTGTCCGGCCCCCCGGCTTGCATCGTGCACACTGTACTCTCTACAATAACTCGGCAACAAATACTATATCTAACTACCTATAACGACGTGACTAAGCACATCTCCGTGTCTTCAACGCTTGTCGTATGTAAGAGCGACGCCAAACATTCGATAATACTTCATACGGTGTGCCAGTGTCGGTGCACTGAGCTCGAATAGATACGCCTGGGGCTACGTCTCGGTTTGCCGACGTCTCGCGCATGCGTGTATCTACGAGCGCCTCAATTATTCATCGGGACTCCCATATCGTGTCACCCACAGCTCAATCATGAATCAACCTATGCATATATTGCTTGTTTTTGTCTAGTGTAATGTTGCTGCGAACATAAAGATATTCTCGTATTCACAGGATTAACAGTCACCACAAACATTTTATTATTTATTTGTATGAAAGATGAATAAGACAGGTTTTCTAATTTTTTACAAATGTCATTTGTCTCAGGTTGTACTAGCAACTACGACGGGTTAAAAGAAAAGTTTATTATTCATTTATTTCAGATGACTTTTTCACCGGCTCACCAAGACGAATAGTTTCGGAGCCTAAAAGGAACTCTAGTAGAAATTGAAATCACTTCAAGATGTGAGCACCATGTATCTATCACATAGTTGATCTATATGTCATGGTTAGATTTATCCATTTTAATTCTGTTACGAGCTTCGGGTTCGTGACAATAAAAACTGCCGATAAAAATTACCAAAAGTTACACTTTAATTAAACAACTCTAATAACAACTCAAACACACTAATTATAAAACACAATCACTCTTAAGTCGCACTTGAATATCGCTTTCGATGTATTCGCTTCTATCGCAGAACCAAGTCTGATTAGTCGCGGCTAGTCCCGGCCTTATATAGTGCCGCAGATAATTCCAGAATCTTCTATTGTAGAAACATCTAGAATGTTCGAGTACATACCGGCCCCGACTGACCAGATGTCGATAGTTCTAGTAAGTTCAGCCAATCGATAATAGATGGCGCTAGTGAAGAACTAATAAGTTCTTCTACTAGAAACTGGATGGCGCTAGTGGTTACTAATGTCACCATCATCAGGCATTAATTGTGGCGCGCAACACTGCCCCCTCCTAAGACATGCTCGTCCCGAGCATTATCGGCTCCATAATAACGCGCCAATCGATCCACATGGACGATCTTAGGAGTACCTCTTGCACCTTTCTGTATCCGGTAGGTTACGTCATTGATCTTTGTCACAATCCGGTATGGTCCATCCCATTTAGCTTGAAGCTTAGGAGATTTCCCCTTGCTGCGGACTGGATTGTGCAACCATACTAGTGAACCTTCGTCGAACCCTTTACTGTTCATTTTGCGGTCATAACGGGTTTTCATCTTTTCAGACATTTGCTGGCCCGATTGTCTGACGTGCTCATAAATGTCATTCATTTTGTTCCGCAAGTTATTCGCATAATCGGTTATACTGCGTGGGGCATCAGGTGGTATTCCGGTGATCAGGTCTGCAGGCAGCCGTAATTCTCTTCCAAAGTTTGCGAAAGCTGGTGTCACCGATGTACTTTCGTGAACAGCGCTTCGATATGACAACAAAAACGGTTGTATGTGCTTGTCCCAATCTCGTTGCCGATTTTCCACAACTTTTGCTAGGTACCTCTCCAATGTCTGATTGAATCGTTCCACCATTCCATCCGATTGTGGGTGGTAAGAAGTTGTTCTTGTTTTATGAGTACCCATAACTCGACAAGTTTCCTGAACTATTTGGGACTCAAAATTCCTTCCTTGATCACTGTGAATCTCTAAAGGTACTCCAAACCGACAGAAGACTTCATAAACTAATTTATCTGCAACTGTCGAAGCTTCTTGATTTGGGATGGCGAAGACTTCCGGCCACTTAGTAAAGTAATCCATCACAACCATGAAATACTTGTTACCACTTTCACTTTCCGGAAACGGCCCCGCTACGTCAAGGGCTATCCTCTCCCATGGTGCGCCAACATTGTACAATTTCAGTGCACCTCTACTACGAGTCTGAGGTCCCTTTACAGCTGCACAACTTGTACACTTGCGACACCAGTCCTCGACATCGTCTCGACAGTGGACCCAGTAAAACCGTTCTCGTATCTTCAGTAGAGTCCGTTTTACTCCCAGATGACCTCCTGAACAACTATTATGGTACAGCTGTAGAACATCCGGTACTTGAGCTTTAGGGACAACCATTTGCAAATGACAGCTGTCTCCCCGAGCATTTTCCCATTTACGGCACAGGACTCCATCCTGAATCACCAAGCTGTCCCATTGGGCCCAATAGCTTTTTGTGATCGAACTCATTGCTGAGACGTCGCTCCACCTGGGCTTAGGAGCTCTGGCCTTCATCCACTCGAGAATAGGCTTGATGTCCGAATCTTCCTGCTGTGCACGTTGTAGCCTTTCCTTCCACTCGTTGCTGAGGTCTGTCTTGAGCATCCTCACAGGAACGACTTCTATACTTTCTTGCCTAGTACCAACTAGTGTACCTTTTTCCATAACCTGTTCCTGATCACAAAGGTTCGGCACACGTACCCCTGACATGTCGGTGGCTCTGACCAAAGTTCGGCCCACTTTCCATGGACGGTCATTGTCTACCCTTCCTGTAGTTCGCTTGGGGCAACTGGATCGAAGGTGGCCCCTTTCCCCACAGCCGTAGCACCTAGGGCTGTATCTTTTATTGCAGTCGCGAACTCTAGCCGCTGCAACCTCCCTGACGCGATGGGAGCGATGATCCTGTCGCACGGCTTCCACCTCCAGTGCATGGGCCAAGGCGTCCTTAAGCGTCCCGTGGTGCCCGAGCCTCACAGCAGCTCTAACTTCAAGGTCGCGGATGCCGTCGATGAATGCCTGCACCAGGTTCCCATCAATAAGCGCAGGTACGGACTGGTAAGCTTTACGCACCAGCTTCTCCACTTCAAGGGCCCACTGCTGCAGGTTTTCATTACTGCCTTGCACGCGATCCTTGAGCTGCGCACGAAACACGTGTTCCAGGTGAGCGTCGCCATACCGAGCCTCCAATGCCTCAAGGAGCTGCTCGTAAGTCACTTCCTTACCGAGAGCTTCCAGAACAGTTAGGCCTGGTCGCGCAGGCCTAGGGTGAGGGCAGTCATGGCCTGACTGTTATTCCAACCGTTCGCCTTCATGACAGCCGCAAACTGGATTTTGTAGGCCGACCAGGAAGAAGTTCCGTCGAACGGTGGCACTTTGAATCCACGTAGCGAAGGTGTTGTAGCTACGGGAGCTGCGATTCCATCCCCAAGTTTAAGGTAATCCAGCGTTTTCTTTACATCAGCCATCACGGTTTTCTTTACGTCAGCCACCACGTTGTCAACCCGATTATACACTTGGTCGATCCGGATTTCAGCTTCCGACAGGCGGTTGTCATATTGAGCAACCTTATCCTTCACCTCCTTCATGTCTTTCCCAAAAGTAGCGTGAAGGTCCTTAATAAGGAGCATCTGCTCTTCCTGGCGGCGCGTTTGCTCCTCCTTATCACGTTGGAGCTGTTCTTCCAACCGACGAGCCTGTTCCTCCTGTCGGCGAGCCTGTTCCTCCTGTCGACGAGCCTGTTCCTCCTTGTCCCGCTGGAGCTGTTCTTCCAACCGACGAGCCTGTTCCTCCTGTCGGCGGGCCTGTTCCTCCTGTCGGCGGGACTGCTCCTGCAGCATCATCATCAGGGCAGCAAAGTCTGGTGCTGCTGATGCTGGAGCTGCTGCGGACGTTTCGGCCTCCGTGGTTGGTAGCTGGCCCTCCGACCTCTGCGGCATAGCTCCACCAAAACGTCTCTGGTCCGTCTCCTGTTGACGTTGACTCCGGGTACGGATACCCTCCGTGTCGTCTTTAGGTAAAATCGGCATG
Source organism: Apamea epomidion (assembly GCA_947507525.1). Lineage (NCBI taxonomy): Eukaryota > Metazoa > Arthropoda > Insecta > Lepidoptera > Noctuidae > Apamea > Apamea epomidion. The sequence goes on along the minus strand of OX382238.1, from coordinate 3,970,442 downwards.
ATTTTAATCCTTGCTTCTGACACCAATTGTTACGAGCTTCGGGTTCGTGACAATAAAAACTGCCGATAAAAATTACCAAAAGTTACACTTTAATTAAACAACTCTAATAACAACTCAAACGCACTAATTATAAAACACAATCACTCTTAAGTCGCACTTGAATATCGCTTTCGATGTATTCGCTTCTATCGCAGAACCAAGTCTGATTAGTCGCGGCTAGTCCCGGCCTTATATAGTGCCGCAGATAATTCCAGAATCTTCTATTGTAGAAACATCTAGAATGTTCGAGTACATACCGGCCCCGACTGACCAGATGTCGATAGTTCTAGTAAGTTCAGCCAATCGATAATAGATGGCGCTAGTGAAGAACTAATAAGTTCTTCTACTAGAAACTGGATGGCGCTAGTGGTTACTAATGTCACCATCATCAGGCATTAATTGTGGCGCGCAACAATTCTTTTACCTATTGTGGTATAGTAAGTTTATTTTTGGGTGCATCGTCTTCACATATAATTATATAAATAATGTATGCAATATATTGTAAAACATTTTAAAAGAGTAACGGTGGAGTTTCTTGCCCATTCTTCTCCATACGAAAACTACCTTTTGGAAGGGGCGACTAGAATCAATTTTATTTTAATTTTATTTTTGACGTTCAAAAGTGCCTTTTATGTGCCTATTTGAAATAAATGATTTGACTTTGACTTTGATTTGCCTATATATTGGCATGTCACTGATGAATTTATCTGCAACCATTTTTGTGGTAGGACTTCAAAATAAAAATAAAGTCGCTCCTTCCAGACGCGGCACGACAAAGATGTTGTTCGACTCACCGAGAGCACCTGGAGGAGCTATTGGTCAATGAAAGATCTTTTAAAAGGAGATCTACCACTATGTCTCGAACGCAAATTATGGACATGTGTATTCTCCCCATTCTCACATATGGTGCTCAAACCTGGTCTTTGACACTTCAGCAGAGGTCCAGGTTCGAAGTTTGCCAGCGAGCCATAATGGAGCGCAGTATCCTGGGGGTTCGGAATTCTGACCGTATAAGAAACACAATACTGTACGCCAAAACCAAGACTTTCTGGGTAACGTCCGTTATCCAGAAAGTCTTGGTAAGCCGCTAAACTTAAGTGGGACTGGGCCGGACATGTTTGCCGCATGTCAGATGACAATTGAGCTAAAAGCACCACCGATTGGGTCCCACTAAACGCACGACGCCATCGTGGCAGGCCAAGACGAAGATGGCGGGAGGAGTTTGACTCCTACCGTAAGGACCGAATTGTGTAGAAAAGGGCTCTCCCTTTCCCTTCACCTTTCTCTTAAGGCCGTTGCCCTGCAGTGGTACAATACAGGCTGGTTAGATTGAGATTAGAAATTCATTTTGATTGGGGAAGGACCAACAGACACATGGACGTGGCGAAACAATACGGATGCCTAATGTGACTGCGAATACGGATACAGAACTTTAAAATCATAACCCGCTTTTTAGGCTTTGCCGTAGTTGGTTAAAAAAATACGCACCATGTAAAATTGCACAAGACTTTGAACTGTCGTCAAACGGTGGTGCAAAGTAACTAGGATTATTTTTTATTTTTTTTATTGTTTTGTTAAGCATTAGAATTTGTCTTTTCTTTGATTTATTTTAATAGATTACCTATCAGATCAAAAAGAAAACAACTTTAACTGCATACTAAAAGACTCTCGTATGCTGCACGCTGCGTGCAACCCTCAATAGGTCAGAGCTCAAAAGGTTCAGAAAAGATCCTTTCGTTTTCTGAAAAGATCTGCTTGCCAAATTAAATGAAAAATACGTTTGAAGACCTTTTCATAGCTTTCCATTCCCATGTCGGGAAAAGCAAAGATTCTAGTTATGTAATGTCAGTGTCAGAGTGTTTAGCAATGTCAAACGTGTAAGGTGTAAATGTCAACGACTCTGTGTCACTGTCATATCGTAATGCGGCGCGTTGCGGAAATGTAAATAAGTTCTAGATTTAATAAATAAATAAAAGAAAAACTATAATATGGGCAAGGAAAAATCTAAGAAACGAAGAAGAACAAGTTGCTCGAGCTCCAGTAGCTCTGACGCGTCCCGAGAAAAGAAGAAACTTCGCAAATTAAAGAAAAAACTCAAAAAGGAACAAAAGAAGACTGAAAAAGCATTGAAAAAGAAGTTGAAAGAAGAAAAGAAGAGGCTTAAGAAAAAGCAGAGGAGCACGAGTACAAGTCGTAGTCGCGATGGAAGCAATGGGAAGGAAGGGGCCGCCTCGGCAGACATACCACTTGGTATGTCTGCAATGTTCTAAGTGAACCTGCTTGATTGTAGTTATGTATCGATCGGAACGTGTTGTTCGTTTTAGCGTGACAGCATACCAATGATAAAATAGAGTAACAATGCTCCAAATGATTTTACTGTTGACTATAGATTTCTTCTAGCTTTGTAAAACCTCATTTCATTAACATAGACATGTCTTAAGAAAATTATTTTTCTGGATAAGTACAAAATGTAGGTATATAAACCTTATTTCAATTGTCTTCAGAACTGATGGAAAAATCCAAAGCGATGGCCCCAATGACCAAAGAAGAGTGGGAGAAACGACAAAGTGTAGTTAGAAAAGTTCTAGATGAGGAGTCGGGCAGATACAGGTTATCCTATCCCTCTAATATCTTATATTTATTACTTTCAATACTTTTCAAAAGATTTTTTTTTTACACATGTCCCAAATCTACAAATCATTATTTAGTGGCTTTTTTAATGAACATTATTACCATCCCTCAGTTGAGTCTTGTTTTCAGGTTAATAAAAGGTGATGGAGAGGTGTTAGAAGAAATTGTGTCTCGTGACAGACACAAGCAGATAAATAGACAGGCCACACACGCTGACGGAGCATTCTTTCAGTCCCAAACTGTGGAGAAGAAGCTGCTATAAAGAATAATTTGGATTTTACATCCTTATCACCATGACTTTGCCGAGTTACTGCTAATAATTGTCGATGCATTTTTAAAAGTGTGCCCACTATGATACATGCACCAAGATATATTGATATCTGCTTAAATGTGTACCTTTCCTTGTAAGTTCAAATTAATAATATTAAATGTACCTTGTTAGGTGTTGAAACTTCTGCTTAAAAAAATTTTTTTCTTTATTACTTTATGTTCTCTCTTATCGCTAATATCCTGATGACCCTTTTCCGGGAGTAGTCAAATTGGGACCTTGGGAGTTCCAGAGCATAACTAGCAAGACCAATGACTTTTCTAAGCTCTTGAACCCTCTTAACTTGAACAGGAGTTCGTAATGTTGCTTATTATGCATGGTAAACTTAACTTGCATGATTGTCATTGTAGCTACATACAAATGATATACATCACAGATTTGATTGCATGCTGAAACTTCAATGTGAAAAGATAAGAGCTAATGAACTGTTTCTCAAGAACTTTAAAAGGAGACCATGCACTTTCAGAATGGATATTATAATAATGAATGTTGAAAAATCAGGAAAAAATAAACAAATGTTTTTATCAAATTTGTTTATTGATCTACCTATTAACGTAATTTATAGCTCATCTTTGGTTTTCATGATCTCCTCCTCGATGGAAGTAGTATCTTGAGACGCTGTGTTTGTGTCCGTATCCTGAAGGTGTTCTGTGACTAGAGTTATTAGGCTTTCCAGCGGCCGCCCGCCACGTTCTACATTCACTATCTTCTTTTCCTTGTATAAAATTAGTGTGGGGAGGCCATTGATCTAAAAAATAATGATTTTATATTAGAATGCGTCATAGGTTTTAGACGATTTACGTACTCCCATTTGTCAGGTAGTTGTAAATGCGATTCCCTAATGCACAAACGTGGATTGCATTGATTTCAGCACCCTAATTGCGTAACACACCTTAAGGAAATTCCTACTACTTTGCTTCATAGGTTTGAAAAACTAGTCTGCTCAGCTAAGTAAATAACGCAATCGAACTTGGCTGAACGGTCAAAATGAAAGGCGATTAATGTAATAGATATTTTATGGTTACCTAATATTTACCAGAGGAATGTACCTACAATGTACCTCACAAATGCTATTGATATTGTTATGAAAAAATGTTAGGCGTCAAAATTTGTTTTCTTGATTGTCTCGTTAATCACTCGTCGCATTATATTTTCAGATGATATTTTTGTAAGGTACTTTGTAGGTACATTCCTCTGGTAAATATTATGTAACCATAAAATATATATTACATTAATTATCAGTATTCACCTGTCATTCTGACTGTCAGGACTGCGGCTCACTTTATTATTATACTTGTTCTTGTTTCATGGAGGTACATTCAAGTACATTGCTGGTACATTCCTTTCATATAGAACATATTTATTTCTGCAACAATACACCCGTCATTCTGACCCACACTAATTTTTACAGTTACAAGTTTTTCAGCAGTTAGCAGTTTCATAGATTACAATTTTATTTATTTATTTATTTTATTATTTATGTACACACAGTAAAATACAAATTGATATGACAGAATTATAACATGAGTACAAAGGTACTGCTTATTTCTTAAGAAATTTTATGTGTGTTACTCAATTACCCAGCAGATCAATGCAGACCGGGTTACCAAATCGCGTGACTTGCCCCCAATAGACAACAAATAAATACCAACCATGATTAGATTAGCTTTATTTGCTTGACGTTTGGCTATAAGACCCGAACATTTAGTACAAAATGCAATGACTGTCTCTCTCACCTTTTCCGTTTCGCATATTGGCTTTGATTGCACACAGTCAACATCGGCGATTATAACACGTGTTTCGTTTTGAAATCGCTCTCCCAATTTCAACCAGAGAGGGCTTAACTGCATGCAATGTGCACACCTGTGAAAATAAAGTTGAATAAGTTGTTTATTTCTACAACTTTTTTTAAACAAATTATCATAATATTATTTTAGGCGTGTTTTTAAATATATTAGGTTGTCTAGATCTTAGTAGGTAGCTTTAGAGCTTGGATTTAACTATGCCCTTACCTCAACCTAATAACCAGTAAAAAGTATCCTTAGTATTTTTATCTCACGAAGCGACGCGCGCTTTACTTGTGGTTACCGAGTGTACAAACACGCTGTGAATGTGTGTGTAAACGCAGAAGCTTTCGGTGTCAGCACCGTCGGAGACAATGTTGAATTCGGAAATGTGTGAGTGTGTGAGTTATGTGCTGACGCTACTCGTCTTCACGCACACATTCACAGCTTGTTTGTACACTTGTTTACCAGTCCACATGAAAAACGCGCGTCGCTTCGAGAGATAAAAATTCTGTAAGTAACACAGAATAGGAACTATTACATTATCTTGTCTGAAATCATTTATCAGTATGCAAATATTAGGAGCAAACATGTATGATATTACTTGTAACAGAAATTGAAGAATCTAGTTTGGTGATGTTTCATTTGTTGTTGAGATAACAGGATATATACCATGGCGCAAAGTAATTTATAAATACTAATTCCTTCTCCAGGAAGGTTTCGAATGTTTCTTCCGATATCCTGGCCACTGGCAGGGCTTTCTTTTTCTTCAAGAATTTGTCTGGGTCATGATTTTCAGTCAGCAGCATTTTTTCCACATATCCTTTTAAGTCATCTATTGTCTCTGCTTCAGCTACACCCATCTGGAAATTAAGTAAATAAATAATGGGTCTTTTTTTTAAACTGTAGAACAGTATTATTTACAACAGTTGTTTGCACATCTGTTAGCAACTTTATAGAATTTCATTGGTATGACATTTAATTGTTATTATGCTTGTTCTTGTTTTTGAACACTGCCACAAAGTACGAAGTTCTCATAATTATATTGTTAGAGCATTTAAAGACAAAAATTACACATACACAGGCACAAACACCAACACTCGAAAAACTTATTTTGTTTTGAGTGCGAATCGCCTCGCCGCGATTTCGCATTTGAGCTTATGTGAAATTGCGGCGGGTCGATTAGGCCCTTTGTACACGGCACGGTTTCTTTACGGTACGGTGTGCAGTCACGAGCACCAACATGTCAACACTTGGCAACTTTCTATTGCGATTTTTTCGTGACAATGGAATGTTGAAATACGACACATTACATAAACCTATGGGTTCGAAAATGCTATGTTCGTAACAACATAAAATTACAATACTACAATAGAGCGGCAGTCCCAACAGCATCCTGAAGCAGTTATTATATTGAATACGTATTAAAATCAATGAGTTAGTTTTCAGTGCAGCAAACTGCCATTAGTATCAGCATTTCATTTACTTGCTATTTACATGGAATTAACTTACAATTCTGCCGTTGACAATCCACATAAGATATGGATACTGTTTGATATCAAAAGTCTTGCAGGTCATCTCATTGTCCAAGCAGTTAACTTTGCCTATTTGGATGTACTGATTGTGTGCATACTGTACTGCTAAATCCGCCCATATTGGTGCTAATTTCTAAAAATTTTTATGTTATTTACATAAGTACAATATTTATTCTAATGCAGTTTGTTAGAAATAAAAAAAAATGTTTTTTCTTTACAATTATTTATGGCCACATTACTCGTTATATTTATATTCATTGTTCTATGATATACATTTTATTTATTGCGTCATTCATGATACTGTAAAGAATTGCCATTTCATGATAGGAATTCAGCCTTGAAGTCTTTAGATTAGACAACCCACATGAGCCACATGAGACTGGAAATAATTTCTTATTTACCTGTGATGCTTTACACCATGGTGCATAAAACATAATAAAATGCTGTCCTCTTGACACAAACTTCTCAATATTCTGGTCATTCAAATAGGCCATACCACTGTATGTTTTCACCTCTGGGGATTCCTTCTCGTAATCCAAACCCTGAAAAATTATATTGATTTTTATTGCCATTCAGTTTAGAACTAATTTACTTGTTAACAGTTATTATGGGAAGTTAATATGGATTAACAAATTATAAATATATTACTGCCCTCTAAACAATAATGGAATACTCTCTATTATGTACTGTAAACCAAAAAATCAAAAATAAAAGTTTGTTTGCTTTGGTAAGTTTGTATATTATGTAAAAATTATGTCCATTTAAGACCAATTGACATAATTTTTACATATATTAACTGCTGTTAGTCTCCTACCTGGTTGGAAAAATCTAAGCTTAAAATGAATTTATCGCTTACCTCTGATTTCATAGTAAACACTTCACTTAAAAATAATGTTAGGGAAGGCAGGTCCCTAGTCCCCTTATATTCTACAGGTGAAAAAGTATTCTTATGGAAGTACAATAGTGTTGGGTATCCTGGAAATCAATGTGAAACAAAGAATTTTACAATTTTGTATAGTGTAGTTCATTGTTGTTTGTACTGGACGGACTAATTGATTTATAGCACAGCACAACAATTTGTAGAAAAGGTATGCTTAGAGGATTGCATGTCAGTATGTTGGTATGCTTTAAAAAAGGATGAATTTGTGGAACAGGGGAAGTAAAGATTAGAAGACCAATATTTTTGTTTAGCTTGAAAGAATATGTTTCATTTGATCATCGATAAACACTGAACAGTACATGTTTTATACTTTTGTAATCTAATTATAAATCATGAAGTACCTGTGATGTCGTTCTCGTTACATAATTTGTAGTGTATTGTACAGTCAACCTGGGCAATAGCAAACTTTGAATCTTTTGTATTGACTAGCTCAGCTAGTTCAGACCAAATTGGATGTAATTCTGTGCAGTGGCGGCACCTGAAAGTAGATTAATGTTACTTGACAGAATACTGCTTACCGGCAATACCGGCTGCGGTAAAAGCATTACAAAGTTATATGAAAACTGGAGTGTTGAACATTACGGTTTTGGTTCTAACTTTATTGTTTTAGACATCTAATAAAAAGAAGATACTCACCAGGGTGCATAAAACATTACAAAATTCCCGTCCATTTCTTCTATTTGAAATTTAAAATTGTTTGCATTGTATTCATACACTGAGCTTTCTTCAAGTGCAACGAAGTAGGGTAAAAATAGAAAATAAAACAGCACTAGCCTCCTCAGCATTTTGGAAGAAAAACTAGAAATAATATTCAAGAACGTTTTTATAGTTACGTAGCTAATTATAAAATGTGATCATTGAAGAAATTGATAGAAAAATATTATAAAATGATGAACACGAACACCAATCATCGCTTCACAACAAATCAAAATGAATTATTTGATTGAATATTTTGTCTGCCACAGATAATTATATCAAGAAATCAATATGTTGAACTAATCCCTTCACTCATTCACTCTCTTTCATAATTCCATAGACTACATCTACAGACTGCTACAGACTGGCTGTTCAGACAGATTTTTTACTAAAGTATCATAGCTATTCACTTATCGATTACAATGTCAAATCATTTGAATTTAATTTAGTAAAAAACAATTTCTGTAATAGATGAGTTTCAAACCTTAAATTGATATAAATGAAACTATAAACATTATTCTTATACCATTTAAATTAATTTAAAAGAATAAAGTTAAAATCACAATAAAATACAGAGCATCGACAAACGTCACTATGCCGTAGCTTTTAGGAACATACAAAAGAATGTGGTAATTCTTCAAAATGGTCGCTTTGTATGGTTTGCCAACTTGCATGTCTGTGTTTCAGAGTTCTTTGTTTTCGTAATTCATTGGATAATAATACATTTATGGAAAAGTTTATGCAAATTCTCAGTTGTTTAGTTCGGATATGAACATTGACATTGTTATCATAATTTGTGGTGTACGAGAAAGATGTCATCGGTAATGTGAGAGCTCTCCGACAGAATTTTTATTTTACGAGATTATGACGTTTGTGATTCCGAATCAGATTCGCAGAAAGTGAAAAATATCCTGGTAAATTGTTATTCTATTAAATATTTCAAATCAGCGCCTGTAATTAGTTAAACATAAGAAACAAAGCTGACTCTAATTTTGGCATTCCACAGTACTATGTCATGATTGATTCGTGTTGAACATTCTTTTGGCTTGTAATGAACCAACAGCTTTGACTGGAGGAATATTAATTCAGAATGTTATTTTGTTTAGTTTTATTCATACTACACTTAGTTTTTGGTTATGACATTTAGTGTATTTGTTATAGATTGTTATTCATGTTGATGAAATTGTGTCCATGTCAAATGGCACAAACAATCCAGTAAGAGTTCAGTTTTGTATGTGATGACAACTTATAAGAAGTGTGTGAGTGTCTATTTAGTCTGATATGTGATATTATTCTTTTACAGTTTATAAAACAAGCTCTCAGAGCATTGGATGTCCATATTATGTTGAAAAAACCCAGGCATTAAATAGAAGCTAAACAAACGAATTTGAACGCATCTGGACTACAAGTTGCAAGACAATATTTTGGTGTATAATAAATGCAATCGTGAGCAGTGAACATGAGTGTGGTCAGAAGGTGGTGTGTGCTCATGTGATGGGAGGGGTCGGGTGAGAGGTGAGGCGCACGGGCGCGGGCGCGGGCGCCATGAACCCGCCGGCGCCCCGCCAGGCGGCCGCTCGCTCCGGCTATCATCAAAAGGCGCTAGCCCAGATCCGCAACTCACTACTACCATTTGCTAACAATGGCAACTCTGAGCCCCCTGGCTCGTCAGCAGCTAGCACCGTCAGCTCTGGTGTTAGCTCTGGCTTCAGCTCATCGTCAGGAAATGGTCTTGATAAAGATTTAACTGCTTTACCGCAGACCTTAAATCAACTGATTGCTTTGGGATTTGATGAGGTAACTACAAGTATTACTGATTACTTTTATAATAGTTAATGAATATTTATACTGAGAATGGTTTTATCCTATAAATTATAAACAGATAGACTTGTGAGCTCCCAAAATGCATTATGTTTAAACGCTACTATTATGTGTGCTAAGCGCTAAGATTAGAGAAGGTACTAATAGTCCAGAAATTATGACGGCTACAACTGTATAATTATCCTAACATACTGCTAATACTGAATGCACTGTTATGTAGGATCAAAATAATGCTTTCATGTGTATTTTCTTGGCTAAGGAATTGTTTCTTAGAGCATTTTTAGTTCTGTTTCATGACAGCATAAAAAAGTATTTACTAGGCCAGTGTTTTTTCAACCTTTTTCATGGCATGGCCCCCTTATTACGGAAAATATTTCGCGACTCCCTTCCCTCCGCTGCTTGTAACTTGGAATTCAAGTCTGTCTCCTTGGGTACCTTTTGGTTAAGGTAAAGACCGCCCATTGCCATCGCTTTTGTAAAATTGTATATATTTATGTTTCTGTAATTTGTATGGTGTACAATAAAGAGTATTCTATTCTATTCAACCACTGAAGCTTTGAAGTGTTTGATTCCATTTGGAACCTCATATAATTTTAAAGAAACGGCGGCCCCATTAAAGAGGCTTGGCGACCCCCTAGGGGGTCGCGATCCACACATTGATAAACACTGTACTAGGCATTCAATAAATTTCAACAAGAAAAGAAGTTTGTATAGTAAGAGACTGTTCCTTCATTAGTATATTAACATTATTGTCTTATAGACAAATGATAATTTGGAAGATCACAAACCAACCTGCACAGTCTGAATACTGGTCTGAAATAATGCAGCCTAATTAGACCCAAATGTTACATTAATCAAGTAATGGCAAGACTACTGAACACCACATAATTTATAATACTCCTAAAACAAACAAACTAGGTTCTGTCTGTACTTTTTAACATAATACATATCCTACACTACTCGGCAATAGTGTAGTCGGAAAACCCAAAAGTCTGACCACTAGTCTTACTAAGGGGTATCGTATTATCCAGAAACGGGGTTGTGGAGGTCAGGTCGGATAGGATAGCTGTTCCGTGTAAAAAACCGGTATTCAGCTACATCTGGTTAGACTGGAAGCCGACCCCCAGTATAGTTGGGAAAAGGCTAGGCAAATGATGAACTCAGCAATAGCTTAGCTTTTTATCAGTAAAATAATTTTTGTAATCTGCTCAGTATTTCCAAAAATAAATAAATAAACTTGAACTATCTGTTTAAATGTCAAAATAACAGCTTTTTACTCAATGCATAACTGACAGTGTATATGGCACTTGTAGCAAAAAAGCATTTTTTTTTAATTTTGTCTATCTGTTTGTTCATGGGACTTTCACTGGCTGATGTTAAAATGATGGAATTACTTTTGTTTTAGAAAAATATTTGCGTTCAGCACTCTAAAAAAAATGACCCATGAAATCCAATTTCTTTTCCGAACTGCACGCGAACGAAGTCACGGGCACAGCTAGTATTTAATAAACAAATACTTTTTACCTCTTTATAAGTTTAGATTTAGAAAATTCACTAAAGATTCATTTGGATACAAGATTGGCTAATATAATAATCAAATAATAGTCTGGATTTTTAAAAATATTAGTGAGAAAATTAGTGGCTAAATTTGTTTTACAGGTAGACAAGTAAATACAATTTTAAAGGGTTAGATCGGGGTATTTTATAGGGTTTGAAAAAAGTGTATTTGAATCTGCCAATTATGTATCTGTTTTTTTAGTATAGATGTATTTTTTGAGCTACAACTTTTTCTTTACAGGACCCAGCTGTAAGAGCATTAAAATATGCTGGAGGGCGATTTGATGCAGCATTAGATTATCTGTCAAAGCAACAGGAATCTATCAATGGAGTCCTCAAGACAAGTAATTTAAATGCTCTGAACTCCAAGCTTATAAGAAAACCTAGTCTAGAGCGTGAAATAAACCTCCATAGAGGTAGTCCTGCACTCGATTCTGGTGCAGGCAGCTCTCGGTCTGACAGTCCGCGACAGTCAGACGCACCTCCCCTTCCTCACGAGAAATTGAGCAGGCAGTACTCGCCGTCCGGTTTCTCGGAGCCGCCGCCCCCTCCTCCCCCGCGATGTCCGTCCACGCCGCCGGTGATGCCGTCCGTGCAGCAGCTCATGAAGCGCATGTCGCCCGCGCCGCCGCTTCCGCCCGCGCGCGGCACCAGCCCCGTGGCGGCCGGTGCGCCCACGCCGCCCGCGCGCCAGCCCATGATCGTGCAGAACGGGCCGCAAGTGCAGCAGCAGCTCACGCAGCAGATCCAGGCCCTGAGCATCTATCAATCGTCAGGCGGCGGCGCAGAACTCCCGCCCCCGTACCCTTTATCGGGCGTGCCACCTCCCCCTTCATATTCGGTCTCGATGCAGAATCGCCAGAGTCCCACGCAGTCGCAGGACTACAGAAAGAGTCCGTCGTCGGGGATCTACTCGGGAGGCACCTCCGCCGGTTCGCCGAGTCCGATTACGGTGACCCAATCCACCGGCTCGTCGTCGGGGATGACTCGCCCTACGCCTATTCAGGCGTGGACTGCGAGACAAGCGGTGCAGCCTCCCATTATCATGCAGTCCGTGAAGAGTACACAAGTCCAGAAACCGGTCCTGCAGACTGCCATAGCGCCTGTTGCCCCTCCGCCTGTCGCGAGCTCGGCCGCGCAGCCGCCTCCACCTTCGTATGCTAGTTCTATTCAGCAAAAGCAACAGGCGCAGACACCGCCGAGCTACCCGCTGGCCCCGAAGCCGTCCTCGCCCGGGTCCACGCCCCCGGTCATCCCGACCGCGACCACTCCCACCGTCCCCACCACAGAACCGCCGAGCTATGCGATCACCATGCAAGCTCTAGCCGTGCAAAGAGGAATGCACCCCATTCCACCGCCGCCATATGGTAACCAGAACGACAACACGACTACTGTCAACTCCCACCACTCGCCTTTACATAAGAAGTTCTCCAACACTGGTGAAGCTTCCCAAGTAGAAAATAAGTGTCCGAACCAAAACTGCACGAACAATCTTCTAAAAGACAGTGTTGTGGCATCCAGCTCAGATAAAAGTTCGAATGGTTCATCTGAGCGCCGACCCAAAGGTGTAGAAAAGATAAGGCATCAGTCACCTATACCAGAGAGGAAGAATATTAGCAAAGAAAAAGAGGAAGAACGAAGAGATTGTAAAGTCAGAAACTATTCGCCTCAAGCTTTTAAATTTTTCATGGAGCAACATGTCGAGAATATTTTGAAGTCGTATAAACAGCGAACATTTAGACGAATGCAGTTGGAGAAAGAAATGACGAAAATTGGTCTCAGCGCGGAAGCGCAATGTCAAATGAGGAAGATGTTATCTCAGAAAGAATCCAACTACATTAGGCTAAAAAGAGCGAAAATGGACAAGTCAATGTTCACGAAGATAAAACCGATCGGTGTCGGTGCCTTTGGGGAAGTGACGTTAGTAAGGAAGATTGATACTAGTCATCTATATGCCATGAAGACACTTCGCAAGGCTGACGTGCTGAAGCGGAACCAGGTGGCGCACGTGAAAGCCGAGCGGGATATATTAGCGGAGGCTGACAACGAGTGGGTCGTCAAGCTTTATTACAGCTTCCAAGATAAGGACAACTTGTATTTTGTGATGGACTATATACCTGGTGGTGATCTGATGTCCTTGTTAATAAAGCTGGGTATCTTCGAGGAGAGCCTCGCCAGGTTCTACATCGCGGAGCTGACGTGTGCTGTGGAGAGCGTCCATAAAATGGGCTTCATCCACAGGGACATCAAGCCCGACAATATTCTAATAGATCGTGATGGCCATATTAAGTTGACTGATTTCGGTTTATGTACGGGATTCAGATGGACGCATAACTCGAAATACTATCAGAGAAATGGTGAGTATATTTATTCATCAATGTATTTTATTGACTAAATTTTAACATAAATTCTTACATCAACACCCGCCTGCACTGTGTGATATGACTAGATAACACAACCTTTTGCAAAAAAATTAGCAGTCGTACTAAAAATCGAATAATTCCATCATTGATTTCGTCATCGTTAGTTATACTTACTCTCATAAAATTTTCAGATCACGGACGGCAAGACTCGATGGATCCGGTGGACGGCGAGTGGGGCGCCATGGGCGAGTGTAGGTGTCACCAGCTGAAGCCTCTGGAAAGGCGACGCAAGCGGGAGCACCAGCGCTGCCTGGCGCACTCGCTGGTCGGGACGCCCAACTACATCGCGCCCGAAGTGCTGCAGCGTACGGGCTACACGCAGCTGTGCGACTGGTGGTCCGTCGGCGTCATCCTCTACGAGATGCTCGTCGGGTCACCGCCCTTTCTAGCCTCCACACCCGCCGAAACGCAACTGAAGGTAGGCTATTTAACTGTTATGCTTCATTATAACCTTTCATTGAATATTTTTACCAACTACTATTTTATTGCACAGGTTATAAACTGGGAAAGCACCCTTCATATTCCGGATGCCGCAAAGTTATCCCCCGAGAGCAAGGATCTAATCCTACAGCTGTGCTCTGGTCAGGAGACAAGGCTCGGCAAGGATGCCAACGAGGTGAAGAACCACCCGTTCCTGCATGGCATCGACTTCGACAAGGGGCTGCGGAGGCAGGTGGCGCCCTACATCCCGCGGATCGACTACGCCACCGACACGTCCAACTTCGATCCGGTCGACCCGGACAAGTTGCGCAACTCGGGCAGCTCCGACTCCAACAAGTCGGACAGCGAGTTGCTCGACAACGGCAAGACGTTCCACGGCTTCTTCGAGTTCACGTTCAGGAGGTTCTTCGACGACGGCTACACGAACAAGATAAACCTCGACGACAACGACAACCAGGGACCCGTGTACGTATAGAACGACGCCGACAGTGATAAAAGAGACACTGAGACTAACTTGTAGGATTTTTTTACAAAGTGTGTGCCTTTGACTCTCTCTATTAAAACATTAGTTTTTGTAAACGTAACGAATATAACGTATTTAAAATTAATTAAAAGCCGTATTGTTAATAATCCCGGTGATAATGTTGTAATATTGTATCGTTATGTATTTGTAAGAGTAATCTTATTTCACTGTAATATATGTAACGGATGGATCACAGTAGTGCATAGCCTAACTATGGTGCTGTACGCGGCGGCGGGCGCGGTGTGACGCGGCCCGCGTCGCGATATCTAATGTCCATTCAGTGTATACTATTTTTTGTAACTAGAGAAATTATTTATGAGATAAGAACAAGCTTACTGGAATTAGCGAATGATTGTCATTATATTTTCTTATGTATTTATCGAGGTAGGTCGCTTATGTGTGTTTGTTTATATACGTGTAAAACGTTTACTTATGATTCATTAACGTCATACAAACATTGGCATAATTAGTAAAACGTACTGTGCTTCCATTTTGTCTACAGGACACTAGCTCATAATGTGTGCCTTAGAATTTCAATATTAACATTTTTACAAGTGTATATTAAAGAATTTGTGATGGGTCGGTCGATTGTATACTACAACATAGTAGATAAAGATATAACTCGACGTATGTACTGAGTGCAATACATATTTATTAACGAAACAAAAGTCGATACATACTTCATTTGCTGTTGTTGAAGGTTTACTTTGATTTTTATTTTAGTAGAGCACATTTTGAGTCGAATTTTTGTGTTTAAAATATGCAAGATTTTGTAACTATCATTTAACTAACAATACCCAATATAGTCGCAAAGTAAATAACATACAAAAATGAGAACAAAAGGCGTCCCAACGGCGCCGCCATACAATAACAAACTGCTTGTTTGTGGTCGTTATAAGAAAAACGCCATTTTTTCACTTGTACAGTAAAATATGAGTCAGTTCAATTTTAAATTATGTGTTATTGAATGTAAATTGTTTTATTCTGAAATGAATCATGCTTATAAGTGAATGAAAATAAAATATGGGAATTTTTGTTAATTTTTTCTTTCAAGTCCTATTATACAAATATATCACCATAGGCCAAGAATGTGACCTATCTATTGAACAGCATAATAACTTATTTATTTTGTAACGATCCTATTTTTATGGTTCTAATAAAAAGTTTTGCACTCTCTGGTTAAAATCTTCAGCATACTTCAAATGAATGTGATGTTTGCCTTCTGGGTATAGATGTATCCTAGAAGAAAAAAAAAGCGGCATATAAAAGCTTCCTTATATTACGGGGTATCTATACATAGAAATAAATAAAATTGAAGTGTCTGTTTGTGATGCCAAAATAACAGCTTTTTACTAATTGCATGTGAAATTATATATACAAACATGGTATGGTACCTATAAAAACACCAAAAAAACTATTTAAAAAATCTTTGTCTGTCTGTTTGTTCTGGCTAATCTCCATAACGGCTGAACCGATTTTGACGGGACTTTCACTGGCAGATAGCTGATGTTATAAGGAGTAACTAATGCTATTTTTATTTTAGAAAAATAGTTATGGTTTCGCGCAAAAATAAATTAAACCCATAAAATCCAATTTGTTTTCCGATGCACCCATTCCATGCACGCGGACGAAGTCGCGGGCACAGCTTTACATAAAGTTGAAAGTTTTGTCTGGCACTTACTTTGACCCATCGATGTGAGTGTGTAAATGGGAAATATGACTACAGTCCACTAAAGGATCCTTTTGACCATACAGTATGTATGTAGGACATTTTATATCCTTTAGGAGTTCAGCACAAATGTTGCCATTCTTTGTTTTGACGATGGCTTCCTGTCCATCTACCCACTCGGCCCAGTATCTGGAGAATAGTTCTTCTCCATATACCTCAACTAGAGGTTCCCTCATTCTTTTTGACCATGTTTTTGTATCCCTAATTTCTGTAAAAAAAATAAACAAAGAAATTGGTTTTTTTTTTGCAAATTCTCATGGTTCAACGCAGACTTTAGACCTATAATGAATTTCGGAAGAAAACTTACTCTTATACATTAATTCCAGTTCACTGGGCAAGATGAAAGAGTTGGAGCTCCAAACCACTAGTTTAGTGACAACATTTTGGTACTTAGCAGCATGGATCAAACTTGTGGAGCCACCATCACTAAATCCCAATACAGAGTACTTGGGAATTTTCAAAGCCTTTAAAATAAATTATAATATGACAAAAATAACTGTCTAAAAAGGGGTAAGTATCCTAAATTTTGGCAACACCATCTAATAGTTGTGGAAACTCAAAGATTAAATAAAATAAAAATACCAAGTTTTAATCTACCTTCATGAACTCATAAGCAGTGTCTGCATCCCTTTCATAGAAGTCTGTAGTAAACTTTTTTTCTGGCGGTCTGCTCTTGCCATAGCCTGGGGGATCCCAAACTACTAAAGTGAATTTTTCACAGTTGAAATTCTCTACTTGAGGTTTTGCCTCAGTCCATATAGTACCTAACGCCCCAGGTAAGAACAAGATATGATGGGCTCCATGACCAACTTTCACATAGTTAATATTATAGTTATTTATTTTTATTTTCTCTTCCTGAAAGTGAATAATTTATAAAAAAGATTTTGACGAATCAAGAACATTTTTTTTACGTTGTTTAAAAAATGCTAAGTTTTTTTTATAGAATGTACTCTGACCCTTATTGTAGCATAGGGTCAAGCAAGGGTTAACTTCATGAATAACAATATTAGGTTACACTAACGGATTCTGCATTAATTAATTTACAATATATTTCTAATTATATAAGCACTTCAATTTAAAAAGTAGTTAAAAACCTGGTTAAACAGTACAGTTTAACTAATTAATTAGAATATAAATTACCTTTGGAACTGCCGACGTTGAGACAGCGCGACAAACGTTTTTACTTAACTTAGATATTGGTGAAGTTATTTTTCTTAACATCTTTCTTTACTAGTAAATTGTTACTAGAGGTAATGTTTTATTTCAGCGTTTTAAATATTTCTTTGACAGCGCTGATTCATTCTTTTTTATCTACTGTTATCTGTTCGTTATTTACAATGAATTAAAATAGAATAATATTTATTGCAGTATTGCAGTCTTATCAGTTGTGTAAATCCAACTTTATCACCCAGAGTTAAGGAATAGAATAACAGAATGATTAGAATAACAGCAGAGCAAAATGACAGCAGGATAGCATTACTAATTTACATGAGAGAGACAAGGATAGAGAAAATTGTTGCTAAACTTGCAACCTTTTTTTCGGAGTTCCATTTCAAGCAAAAGAAATTCTTGATGAATGTTGCCCATAATATCTCCAATATCACATTTAAAAAGAAAGTAATATTTATAAACGATTCAGTACAGTATTAATAAACCTACGTTAACAAACTGTTAGCTTGTAGTTGTTATAATAAAAACCGAGAAAAACGCATTTTATTTTAACTTCTACAAGTAAAATGTAAATGAGTTCTAAAACAAATCAGCGAAAGCCAAGCACTAGGAAGTGGTGAAGGGCGGGCGTTTTGGAGGACTATCTTTTCTAATTTTCACTTCGAAAAGTGATGGTTCTCAGCCTAATTTGAATAAATGACTTTTGATTTTTTAATCATGCGGAACAATTGAATGAAAATAAAATATTGAGTATATTTGTTAATTTTTCTTTCAAATCCTTTTGCACAAAAAATACAATTGCAACTATTTAGTAGCATAATATCATTTTGTAACAGTATGCATAAGGGTCATTTACATTGCAGCCAGCCTAGAGAAATATTTTTAGTTTCTAGGCTTCAATAAAAACTCTTGCACTCTTTGGTTAAAATCTTCAGCATATTTCAAATGTACATGATGTTTGCCTTCTGGGTATAGATGTATCCTAGAAAAAAAAATTACATTAAACAAAATCTTACACAGGTATTTGAATAAGATGAAAGCTTTGTTAGGCTTACCTTGAACCATCAATGTGAGTGTGTAAATGAGAGGCATGAACACTATCCACTAAAGGATCCTTTTGACCATACAATACATATGTAGGGCATTTTATTTGTTTTAAAAGTTCAGAACAAATGTTGCCATCCTTAGTTCTCACAATGGCTTCCATTCCATCTACCCAGTCAGCCCAGTATCTGGCGAATAGTTGTTCTCCATATATCTCAATTAAAGGCTCCCTCATACGTTTTGACCATGAGTTAATATCCCTAATTTCTGTAAGGAAATAAACACTCATAAATATGAAAGGTTTTAAAAAGAAGAATTCCAGTGATGTGAGGTGTAGTAGTACTACCTATAGTATAAGGTCTATGACCCTATCCATATGAATGTATCTTCTATTAATATATTAACACATTTATACTCTTGCAGTCAGTAATTAAAGGTAATCGCTTGAGAACAGTTGTTTCAATAACACTACATCCCCACATGGCGACCCTTGCCATTTTTGGGGCGCGTGACGCGACTTCTATCTCGGCGTAGTGTTACGGCTCCAAAGCAAAGTAAATAAATTAAACTCTTTGTAATAAATTGGCGTGAAAATATTTGTGGATAATGGAACTTTCGTAATTAAAATGAATCAAGTACATTTAAAAAGTTAATTTAACGTCCGGAAATCAGTGAGAATGTGTCGTTCCAACGTAGAAAAGGAGACGGTCTTCGTGAACCAGAATTCTGCTGGTTCCAATAATGCACACGTTGAAGAATTGAAGGCACATATTTCGACGATCAGTATTATCCTCATAGTAATTTGCGTTTTACTGGGTCTTGGCATTATATATTTTGCGTGGAAGCAGTACAGGAATTGTCACCATTCCTGGATCAGGGACCAGATTTTGCAGAACAGCCTGCGACGATCGTTCAACCGTTCCAGAGCAATTCGCGGAGAAGAGCAAGCAAATCTTCCAATGACGTAGAAGTCGGAGTATTCATCATACTCATCTGGCAGCTGTGCGGTATCATTTATTTAGTGAAGTGCATACCAAGTGCGTCTCAAGTGCGTTGTGCGTATTATAGTGCGTAAGATGAATTCGCGAATCACCATATAAATAAAGAGACAATAAAATGATAATAGACATTAAGAATTAAAATAATGAACTCTAAGATAAATTAGCAGTTTAAGTTTGTTTTGAGTGATCGTATATCATCATGTATCATCTTACACGCTGTGTCCCCTACTACAGTAATTCACTGTGAGAATCGGGTATGTATTAAATGGTTTAGTTAATATATATTACTTTTGCATGAGGGAATGGAAGATGAATTGTTACTTTGTTTAAATGATCTTATATCAATAAGGAAATATTTAATTAAAAAGGGAAAAACACGATTTAAGGGTAATATTGTTAAGAATAAATTATGTGAGGTTGAAACAATTTATGAGAAAAGTAAAGGATTAATAAAGCTATTATCTACAAAACCAGGAGTAAAATCAGAATTGTTAAAATCATTATCAGTTACGAAAAGCGAAATAGAATCGTGTTATTCGCAAATTAATGTTTTGTGCGCTGTAATTAAATCAGACTGTGATAGTGACAGTGATATTTCTGAAGCAAGTCCAAATTCAGAATCAATCATGGAGTTCGATTTAAAAACAGCATGTAGTTTGATTCCAGTAATGACCAATAACGAAAATAATATCAGAAGTATCATTGACTCTATGGAAATGTACGCAGACATGTTGTCGGAAACGGGGAAAAAGTTACTAATGGCATTCGTTTTGAAAAGTAGATTATCAGAAAATGCAAAATTACGTATAACCAATAATTACACATCTGTGAACGATTTTGTCAGAGATTTACGTGTTGCACTTTTACCAAAAAAATCGTTTACTGCAATACAATCACGATTACAAAACGCAACGCAAGGCTGGCGTACAATTGATCAGTTTGGAACAGAATTAGAAAAGTTATTTACTAATCTGACCATATCGCAAGCAAATGGTAATTCTGATAGTTATTCCGTACTCAAGCCCATAAACGAAAAATTGGCAATTAAGCGATTCGCAGATGGATTGAAGGATTCGAGACTAAGTACGATTATTGCTGCACGTAATTATGACAGTTTAAAGGACGCGATCCAGGCAGCGAAAGATGAAGAGTTGACATCGGCATCGACTTCGACCAACGAAAATGTCATGCAGTTTTCACACCGCGGAAGAGGTAAGTTTCATAACAATAACAACAACTTTAGGAATGGCCGTGGTTCTCATAGTCAGCAGTTAAACCAACGCAGTCGAGGACATCATTATCAGCATAATTCAAATAATTTGAGAGGTAATTTTAGCCATAATTCAAATAACTTCGGCAGACGTGATTTCAATAACTCACGTGGGCGATCATCCCATAACTATCGTGGTAACGGACGTGGACGAGATTATCAAACTTCGAACGAGAATCGATCGAGTAATGAAACTCGTAGTAAAGGTCGTACCAATAGAATATTTTATTCCAGCAATGAACAAGATAAGAACGATAGTATGCCTACAACAAACGAAATGCAGTTTTTTCGATCTTAAACATAACATTTTAGCTTTGCAAGGTAAGGCAAAATTTTTTGCATTATACATAGGTAATAGGAAATATTATTGGTTAATAGATACCGGAGCATCTTTGTCCGTAATTAAAAAAGATGCGTTACCATACGATAGTGCAGTAATTAGAGATGAAACCATCATAAATGGTATTGGAGGTAAAATTAGTTCATCAGGGTTTGTTCAACTTAGCTTGACTCATCGTGATGACCAACACTTTGTTGACTTTAATATCAAGCTTCACGTTTTTGATAACATACCATTAAAGGCAGATGGAATATTAGGTTTAGATTTTCTTTGTCAGTACGCTTCAAATATAAACTTAGAAACTAATGTCATTAACCTATCTAATTATGGAAAGTATTATTCATTAGAACTAAGTGATGTCATAGATTACTCAGCTGAGGTGTTACATATCCCAGCACGAAGTGAGTCGATACATTATTTGCTATTAAATATTGAGAATATGAATGACTGTATTATCCATAGCGAACAGTTAGCGGAAAATGTTTTTCTAGCGGGATGTATTGGACGAATAAAAAATAATAGATTACCGGTTAAAATTTTGAACACTAACGAGCATGATATTTACCTACCAACTTTTCAACCACAGATATATTCAATTGAAGAGTTTCACTTATGCAATTTTAAATCAAACGCTAACAGTTTAGAACGAGCAAAGAACTTATTAAACATTTTAAATTTAAATCATTTAAAAATGGACGAACGGAAATCAATTGAAGAATTATGTTCTAAATATTCGGATGTTTTCTTTTTACCAGGTGATAAGTTAACGACTACAAGTGTTTATGAACAATCCATAACTATAAAACCAAATACAAGTCCGGTTTATACGAAGCAGTACCGATTGCCGCATTCTTTGAAAAATGAAGTAAATAGGCAAATTCAAAAAATGATTGACAATGACATTATAGAAGAGGCGAAGAGCGAATGGTCGAGTCCTGTTTTACTGGTACCAAAAAAAAGTAGCAACGATAAAAAATGGCGACTAGTGGTCGATTATCGGAAGCTTAATGACCGTATTGTAGACGATAAATTTCCTTTGCCAAGTATTACGGAAATTTTGGATTCGCTCTCTGGCTCAGTCTATTTTTCGCATTTAGATCTTAATCAAGGATATTACCAAGTAGCTTTAGATAAAAACAGTAGAGAGTATACAGCGTTTACAACTAGTACTGGGCAATACCAGATGAAGAGGCTACCTATGGGATTAAAAACAAGTCCGAGTGCTTTTAGTAGAGTAATGTCAGTTGCTATGTCTGGGTTAACATACGATAAATGTTTTATATATTTAGACGATTTAGTAGTCTTTGGGAGAAATTTAGATATCCATAATAAAAACTTAACAGACGTCTTGGAAAGACTTAGGAAAATTAATTTAAAATTAAATCCAGAAAAATGTAATTTTTTAAAGAAAGAAATTCTTTATTTAGGGCATTTAGTATCAGAAAATGGAGTCTTACCCGACCCAATTAAAGTAGAAGTACCTATTGAAAAATTACCCTGTACCAAGTAATACCGATGAAGTAAAAAGATTTGTAGCATTTTGTAACTATTATAGGAAATTCATTAAAAACTTTGCAAGAATAACTTGTCCATTAAATAAATTAACTAGAAAACATGTACCATTTGTTTGGACTGAAGAGTGTCAAAGTGCGTTTGAAGCAATGAAACATGCTTTAAGTACACCACCAGTATTAGATTTTCCAGATTTTTCAGAAAATAATGAGTTTGTCATTCAAACAGATGCGTCAGGGACGGCTATTGGAGCAGTCTTGTGCAATCAAAATATGAAACCTGTAGCTTATGCTAGCAGACCTCTGAATAAAGCTGAACTCAATTATCCAACCATTCAGAAAGAGTTAGTTGCAATTGTTTGGGCTGTAAAGTATTTTAGACCCTATGTATACGGTAAATCATTTACAATTATGACAGACCATAAGCCTTTAATATATTTATTTTCAATGAAGGACCCATCTAGCAGACTACTTAAATTTAGACTAGCACTAGAAGAATACGATTTTAAAATTTTATATTTAAAAGGAAAAGATAATAGCATAGCAGATGCATTATCTAGAATTAATATAACATCGGATACTTTAAAACAGATGAATAATGAAATTTCTTTAGTTATGACTAGAGCTCAGAAAAAACGTTTAGATGTAGGAAAACAATTGGATACACCTAGTTTTAGTAAACGAGACGAAACGTGGCCTGATCAACCACGAGTAGTTGAGGTACTAAAAATTCCGAATAATTCTGTAGAAATGAGTTTTATAGGAAGTGATGAATTAAATAAATTAAAAAGACAAAATAATATAGATGAAGAAAAGGAATGTTTTATTTATAACAATCGAAAGAAGATGTTGTATATTAATCTTAACTTTAGAGCACAACTTACGCGAGCCGAATTTGTGACTAAGTTAGGTCATTTTTGTAAACGAATAGGTATAAATGAGCTATGCATAGTAAAAAATAAGGAATATGAGAGTTTTATTAAAGATGTATTAAAAGAGATAAAAGACAATAAGGATTGGACCGGTCCACGTATTTATGTATTGAGAGGAGTTAGGAGAATTTATAATGAAGAAGAAAGAAAGTATATTTTACATGACTTTCACCTACTACCTACCGCAGGACATGCAGGAGTACGTAGGATGACCAATAATATTAAGAGACATTTTTACTGGCCAGGCTTAGACAACGATATTAGACAATTTGTGAGTAAATGCATTAAATGTCAGAAAATGAAGCATTGTAGGTATATCAAGGCGCCCATGGAGATAACTACAACGGCTTCACATGCTTTTGAAAAAATTTATCTGGACGTCGTAGGTCCATTAGAAAAAGACATTGAAGGAAATTGTTATATTTTGACACTGCAGTGCGAGCTTACTAAGTTCGTAGAAGCCTATCCTTTGAAAACGAAGGAAACCGTAAGTATTGCTAAAGCATTAGTTAATAATTTTATTTTAAGATTTGGAATACCTAATACCATCGCAACTGATCGTGGAACAGAATTTGTATCGTCAGTAATGGAACAGGTATGTAAACTTTTATGTATAAATAAATTAATGTCTACAGCGTATCACCATCAAACCATCGGTGCGCTCGAAAATTCACATAAAAATTTAGGATCGTTTTTACGAATACAGTGTAATGGTCAAAAAGACACATGGAGTCACTGGCTACCATTTTGGTGTTACAGTTTCAACAATACAGTTCATACAGAGACAAAGTACACACCATTCGAACTGGTATTTGGTAGAGCTAGTATAGTACCATCTAGAGTTAGTCAGTACATAGAACCATTGTACAATCCAGAAAGTTATCCTTTAGATCTTAAGTATAGGTTACAAGTAGCACATCAAGATGCTCGTAATAATCTACTTATAAGTAAACAAAACCGTAAGAGTTGTTATGATAAGTCTTTAAATAATGTGACATACAGTAAAGGACAACAAATTTTAATTAGAAATGAAATAGCTAATAAGTTAGATCCTCAATGGGAGGGACCATTTGTTGTTTTAAATGATTTAGGTGTTAATGTAGAAATATTAAAATTTAATAAACCCTATTTAATCCATAAAAATAGAACCAAACCTTTGGTAACATAAGAAATGATATTAAGTTACATTTACGTAAAAAAAAAAAAAAAAAAAAATTGTAAACTATATATATTTTTTTTTTTTTTCTATCACCCCTGAGGTGAGGTGTAGTAGTACTACCTATAGTATAAGGTCTATGACCCTATCCATATGAATGTATCTTCTATTAATATATTAACACATTTATACTCTTGCAGTCAGTAATTAAAGGTAATCGCTTGAGAACAGTTGTTTCAATAACACTACATCCCCACATGGCGACCCTTGCCATTTTTGGGGCGCGTGACGCGACTTCTATCTCGGCGTAGTGTTACGGCTCCAAAGCAAAGTAAATAAATTAAACTCTTTGTAATAAATTGGCGTGAAAATATTTGTGGATAATGGAACTTTCGTAATTAAAATGAATCAAGTACATTTAAAAAGTTAATTTAACGTCCGGAAATCAGTGAGAATGTGTCGTTCCAACGTAGAAAAGGAGACGGTCTTCGTGAACCAGAATTCTGCTGGTTCCAATAATGCACACGTTGAAGAATTGAAGGCACATATTTCGACGATCAGTATTATCCTCATAGTAATTTGCGTTTTACTGGGTCTTGGCATTATATATTTTGCGTGGAAGCAGTACAGGAATTGTCACCATTCCTGGATCAGGGACCAGATTTTGCAGAACAGCCTGCGACGATCGTTCAACCGTTCCAGAGCAATTCGCGGAGAAGAGCAAGCAAATCTTCCAATGACGTAGAAGTCGGAGTATTCATCATACTCATCTGGCAGCTGTGCGGTATCATTTATTTAGTGAAGTGCATACCAAGTGCGTCTCAAGTGCGTTGTGTGACAAGTTGCCGGGCACAACCCATACTGTCAAATTCGCCTAAAATCCATGTAACTAGAGAAAGGAAACTTACTCTTATACATTTCCAGTTCATTAGGCATGATAAAAGAGTTGGTGCCCCAAACCACAAGCTTGTTGACGGCATCTGGGTACTTGGCAGCATGGATCAAACTTGTGATTCCACCATCACTAAATCCCAATAGAGAGTAATTGGGAATTTTCAAGGCCTAGAAAATTTATATAAAAATGTATTATTGCAGATATTATAAAAGTCATCCAAAAGACATGACTGGATACTGTCAGCCTGCATAATCCTTGTGCTGGGCAAAGGCCCACACTCTTGGTATCCATTTATATCAGTCCTGGAAGAATGTGGACCTTTGCTTGCTTGGATATATGTAAATGTTTAGAAATCAGATCAACATTACAAATATTTAGCAATATTTTTTTCAATTGACTGAAATAACTATTTCAGAAAATAATTATGTATGTAGGTCATTACCTTCATAAACTCATAAGCCATGTCAGCATCCTTTTCATAGAAGTCTGTAGTAAACTCCTTTTCAGGCGGTCTGCTCTTCCCATAGCCTGGGGGATCCCAAGCTACTAAGGTGAAATTCTCTCGGTTGAATCCCTCTATTTGAGGTTTTCCTTCGGTCCATATAGTGCCCAAAGCACCAGGCAAGAATAAGGCATGGTGGGCTCCATTACCAACTTTTACATAGTTAATATCACAGTTTTTGACTTTTATTTTCTCTTCCTGCAACATTATAAAAATAGAGTTTAATAAATATGTACTGACACTATTATAGGACTGAGTATCGGATTTCAATTCCAGAAATAGATAATATCAAAATTTAACGGGTAAGTAAACAATATTGGGTGAGGTAAGCACTGAGCACCCTTAACACACACCGCACAAAAAGTGTAACAGAAACTACTGCATATATAACTGAAAATTATAATGTAAATAAATTACCTTAGGAACTGCTGCCGTAGAAAAAGCGCGACAATTTTTTTTACATAAATTAGATATCGGTGAAGTTATTTTTCTTAGCAACATGGTTTCTTTAGCAATAAATTACGACTAAAAGCAACTTATAATGTACCTCATTAATATCACTGGTTCATACGTATAATCCAGTGTTATCTAGTTTTTATTTACAATTAATAAAAAGAAGTACATAATTTTTCCGGTGCTTATCAGTTTAGATTGGAGGTGAAAATACAACAGGAACTCCTTATCACCGAGGAACAGACAGAATGATATCAATATCAAATGTCAGAGCAAAATGACAGCAGGATGGCATCAGGTGCTTCAGTAAAGAGAGACAAGGATAGATCAGTGATGCTGAACTTACAAGCATTTATCCAAGGAATCGTATTACTAAATTCCGTTTCAAGTAAAAGAATATAATAAAATATAATTTTTGTTGTAAAAAATATGTAAAGTTCATAATGATTTTAAGGGCGGATTGTTCGTCATTCAGACTTTGAGAGGAGGTCAAAACAAACGATGCGCGCACTCGTGTGATCGCGTCCGGTATGGAATTCGTTTCAGTTTGAACCACAGAGCATCTAACCTTGTTTGAAAAGTACCTAGGTGGTACTTTTTAATTTGAAAGCTATTGAAGAATAGGTACTTTGTTAGACACTTTTTGTAATGTTAGGTAAATAAACATCGCAACTTAAATAAAAGCTTGTAAAAAAAACGAAATCGGTAATAAAATCGCTGTAGTAAATGTTTCCTCTAAAGAAAGCTTGGTGATAAAGTACCTATTACTTTACTTTTTGTAGAACTGCTAGGTACACTTGTGTCAGAGCAGTCGAATCGGACACCCTGGTGGACTACGGGTCACACACGGTGGCGAGGGTTCAGAACCCAGCGAGGCGCTATGCTTTGTGTAAATAATTTCTTCACCACTGCTCTTAAAACGGTGAAGGAACACATTGCGAGGAAACCGCTATGTCCTAGAACCCCGGAACATTAAAGGCCGATTATGATTGGGTATTTCCAAGCAAGTCGTCGAGCCTCTCGGCCTCTGCCTAAACCCTTCGGGGAGAACAGGCGTGCTGTGGTTTTATGACTCAATTGATCGACCCACTAACTCTGGGATTTCTATGTCAAGTCGAAAACTGTACATTCTTGTTGATCTAGATATTAAAGGTCAGTTCAAATAATACAAAATAATAGTAGTCAAATTTTATTATCAGTGTGACGCACGACACGCCCTAGCAAATAAACTAGCATTAAATGTTAAAAGCAAAGACGGTTTCTTAAAATAAATTATTCTTCCATTGATGCAAAATATTGTGACGGTTAACCCTGCACGGATACAGATGACAAATTCTTTACCTGACCATATACCTACATCTCTCATCTGACTTACATAAAAGGATCATGTCTCTAAAGGAATTCTTATACAACCAAGCTTTGGTTACTTTTCACTGATCCATTAAACCAAAATGTCTTGACGAAAACTGGCACAGCGAAGCGTCGAATCAAGATAGCTCCCGGCTATAATTATACGCAGTGAAAACGCATGTACAAATGAACAATAATACTATTTTATAGCTTACAAATAAAACGATTGAATAATAAAGGCGTTGGAGATATTGTGTTACTTCTGTGAAGTGTGAACATGATAGTTATACACTCCGACGTACAAATCAATAGTACGTCGACATACAGGCACCTCAAGCATTCTATACTATTTCATAGATTGATCTCAGCACGTATTAGTTATTCCTTCGTAATATTAATATAATAAAAATATCTTTTTGTGATTATAACTGCAAATTCGAACTCTATAGTCAGCACCACTTAGGTTAAATACCAGTGATATCGGTTGAAGGCAGTGCTAACATTACACAAGACGGGAATTTAGCAGCGGAAGGCGGGTGTGCGCACACACAAAGACCTTCAGACATGACGTCATGCTATAGTGTATTAAAATTCAGTCGAGTGCAGTACTGAGATCGCCTTAGAGCTCACACCTAACTTAACATCGTGATACAGGAGTTTGCAGATGTTACGTTAGTCGCAAGTGTAGCGTATATTTAAGTTATTTATAGTTCTCCGGCGTGGCAGGCGTCTTCGTAACTCTTGCCCCTCTGCTCAGGGTCCAGCTTGATCATGTCATCAATGCGGAGAATGGTAATGGCGGCTTCGGTGGCGAACTTGAGTGACTTCACCTTGGAAATGGCTGGCTCGAGGACTCCGGCTGCTAAGTTGTCGCGTAACACGCCTTCAGTCAGGTCTAGACCTACCCATTTCAGGTTCGCGTGCTCAACCTGAGGAAAAGTAGAAAGTCAATGTAACGGAGTGACAAGAACTCATTGTCACATGTAATACACCTCTAAACATATCATTCTATAGTCGACATCAGCTTTGTTTGCTATTTAATAAAAGTAGAATATATTTCTGCATATAGGTTAAAATGGGTAGAAATTGGTACAAATGTCCAAGTCCACAGTTACTTCTTATAACATTACGTGTTATGCCATTAACAGCAGTTCGAAACCCCAGTACCTCACAACACAAATTATCCAAGTTAAGCATCTGGGAAGAACATCAACCTGACAAGAATTAGATACCAGTAAATGATGGTTACAGTGTGAACCTTACCTTTGTCTGTGATGAATTGTGGTAGGCACGCAGCTTGGCGACGAGGTCGGTGGCGTCGCGCGCGGCGTTAACGGCCAATGTCTTCGGGATGACCAACAACGACTGTGCGAACGCGGCGATCGCTAACTGCTCGCGGGAACTCTGTAAAATTTACGTAAGTATAGGATTTTTCAGATTGATTGGTGAATATGATGAGAGATAAGACTACAAGATTGTTGAGAAGTTTAAAAAAAAAAATCTAGTTGTTCGATTTTGGCAGATCTTCAGGTCAAAAACCTTTAAGTTGCAGCTTTTGCGATTCGTCTTCATACAGCTCTATATTCTCGCGCAAAGTTCTAGCGCGTTGGAGTGCGACTACATGCCCCCTCCATCCTGCTTTGTACTTGAGAATTATGTTACACTAGCTGTGCCCGCAACTTTGGTCGCGTGCATTGGAAAACGAATTGGTTTTGATGGGTTTTCATTTTTATCCGCGGAACCGCAATTGTTTTCTTAAAATGAAAGTAGCCTATATTACTCCTTATAACATCACCTATCTGCCAGTGAAAGTCCACATTAGATCCTCACGTGGACAGGTGGGCCACGGTCTGAGGTATGTATGTTAGTGTGTTATAAATTATGCTATGATATCTTTATCTATTACCAGTGTGGTAGCGAAGTTCTCCAAGTATATCGACAGGGCAGCTTCCACGGCGCCTCCACCGGGAGCAAGACGTCCAGACTCGAGCACACGTCGCACCGCACATAGCGCGTCATGGGTAGAACGTTCCATCTCGTCACAGTAAGCGTCTGTAGGACCGCGCAGGATGATTGAGGCTGCGGTGCGAGCTACGGGGCTAGAGACAAAAGAAAAACTGGTATTAGAGAGACGGATATTTAATAAAATGGGTAGTAAGAAGGCTGAAGAACACTGCATTTCAGATGGCAAGCTTGCTGATTATGGCGAAGCTGGGGTGAGTCCTATTTCCAGCAGAGAACGTCTTACGACTAAATGAAGATGATGCAGTGTACTCTGTTCTTCAATCTTGATTGAAAGTACTAGGGTCTAGTTCATTATATCACATCAAATTGTTCAACATAATAAAAAAAAAAACCGGTCAAGTGCGAGTCGGACTCGCGCACCGAGGGTTCCGTACAAATTTGTAGGTATGTAACTAAAAATTTACGGTTTTCGCAATTTTTCCTTTATCTGTGCTATAAGACGTTGCTTCGTACCAAATATATATATAATAAGCATAAACGGCTGTATCTTCTGATTGCGTTGGCTTAGAAGTTTGATTTTTTCACAGCTCCAAGGGTCAGTAGACATGAGTATTTGATATAAATTCCAGCTTGATACCTCCACGCGTCCCTGAGAAAAAGGTTCTTGACAGACAGAGACGGACGGACGAACAACAAAGTGATCCTATAAGGGTTCCGTTTTTTCCTTTCGAGGTACGGAACCCTAAAACTATAATCTTTAGTTTTATAAGGTATGTTGAGCACATCTTGCAGAGGACGTGCAAAGGCATGAAAACATATTGTTATGAGTATGTCTCTTTTCATAAATCTAAAATTTACAAAATAAAAAGGAAAACACCTCACCCCTTGATAAGAATGAGCTGGTCATCACAGATCTGTTCCTGTACAACTTCAGCCGCCTCTCCGATCATGCTGGCCTCAAACACTTCTTCTCCTTCCATGTTAGTCAGAGAAGTCAAGAATGCTGCTCCGGTAGCCTTGGCAATCCTCTTGAGATCAGCCTTCTTGACCCGCCTTACACCCATAGCACCATTTTCGACGAAGTATTTAAGACATAGGTCGTCGATACCGCCTGAGCACAGGATGACGTTAACTCCGGTCGACAGTATCTTTTGCAGACGCTCCTTGGTGATGTCCAACTCACGGGCGCGAATAGCTTCTAGCTTTTCTGGGTCGCTTACCAGGACCTGTAATTGTTCAGGGTTAGTACTATAAATGTATCTGAGTTAACTGGCGACAACTGACTGCATTAAAAGAGAGGACAGGTTATAAAATTACTGTCAGAAATAAGTCATATAATTCTATAAGGTATGTTATCTATTAATCCTGATTGCATATCATTTTGGAAATAAGACATCATAATATAGATATCCTAGTTTACCTGAACACCAAGCTTCATCTTAGTCTTCTGTAGCGAGAAATCGAGACACGCAATCTTCGCGTTCAGAATCTTCTTGGGCATGGCTTGGGAAGCCACGGTGCAGTTGAGGGCGTAACCCTTGACTAGCACACTCTCCCGAGCGCTTTTACCATGGGCCTTCAAGATGTTCACAGCCTTAATAGGATATTGAGCAGTTCCTTTGAAGTCAGTCACTTTGATCGCCATTGCAGCATCCACTACCATTTCAGAGAAGAAATCTGCATCACTGTGTTTGGTGTTTAGGTCATATTATTGTTTAGATAAATTAGCTGATCATAACATGACTGTTTTAACAGCATCATAATCAATGTTTATCAATCAATTACATTCATTTATTTTAATGAATCATTCAGTGATGAAGAATGACACAAAACCAAAATGACATGTAAGAATAATTGCAATGGTAGAAAATTACTTGTTTACTACAGTTAATATTTTGATTTCTTACATGAATTTCAGAGAAAGCAAAACAGACTGAAAACGAAAAGATCTTGATTAAAAAAGGAATGAATAGAATTTCAAAAGGATACGCTCCAATAAGTTTGGAAGACATGGTGGTCTTAGCGGCATTGACAATGGATGGCCTTCCAAGTGACTCCACGGTGACAGTGAGGTTATCCTGCACATACTTGACGGCCTCCTTGCACGCTAGACGGTAACCAGAGATTATACTTGTAGGGTGGATCTTGTTCTTGACTAACTCATCTGCATTCTAAAATAAAACAAAAATACACATACATCTATTTTTTTACCTTTTCGAATAAAGTTCCTTAACGCAGCTTGCCGTAGAACTTTAGTGGTAGCATTTGTTATCTAAGGAAAAAGTGCTATGCTACTTTCTCTCTCTCTCTTTCTATTATAATATATGAGTGAGTGTTTGCGTGCGAGTATCACTTAGGCTACTTTGTTCCTGACAGGGATCCCCAGACACATTTAACTTTTTCTTGGACTGAACTGTTTTAGTTATGTATGTCTAACATGTAACTTTACTTTCCTTAAGGCCTATTATATTTTAAACTATATTTTTTTCTTGAAGGTGCACATAATCTATTTTATTTATTTATTTTTACATTCAAAATCTATTCATGAAAATCATTAAAATGTATTTAAAAACTAGTTCCCCGGTTGATTTTACTATTTACATGAAGACGGTATAAATATTTGCATGAAAAAGCCACTATTTTGTTTGTCAAAGTATACCTACTTCTATACCATAACTGGTGAAAACCAAAACAAAACACATAATATATTATATTTTCATAGTTCTCATATGGCACTCTTTACCTCCAAATATATCGGGAATGTGACACATTAGGGTACCATATTACTGGACATTTTTTGTTTGTACAAGTGTCCCCGTTCCCTACCCATATAATACTAGTTTCAAAGTGCACAGAAACGTTGAAAAAAAAAAAAACATACAAAATGGCGGCACCAGCGGGTCGGATATGACACAAAGGTACGAACCCCGAAGACTTATTTCAAAATAGCCTTTCATATTAGCTTGTAACTATTACTTTTAACCACATTGATTTTTAATTGTTTACATGTTGTCTGGGTAACAGAGGGAACTTTTACCTTTAAAAGTTCAGCAGCAATGATCACAACTGATGTGGTGCCATCTCCAACCTCCTCATCTTGCAGCTGTGCCAGTTCTACCAATACTTTAGCGGCAGGGTGCTCCACCTCCAACATTCTAAAAACATTTGACATTGAATTGGGAGATTTTTGCAAAATGATGGTATAGCCTGCTGTGATATGTATGGAACAGAGTCAATCTAATGATCCTATGTGAAAATAATCAATTTAGAAATGGACATATTTTTTACTGATGTATAAAAAGGGAAATAATGTTTTCAGTAAAGTAATAATCATTATACTTGCAACAGGTGCAGTGTTGTAAAAATAATAGCTAAAAGAACTTACTTGAGAATGGTGGCACCATCGTTTGTGACTGTTACATCTCCAATGTCATCAACCAGCATTTTATCAAGTCCCACAGGCCCCAGTGAACTCTTCACTATGTTGGCTATAGCAGCCGCTGCCATTACTGTGAATCATTTCATCAACATTAGAATTTTCATTGTCTCCCACTCATGAATGCATAGGTTATTTTAGTACAACAAAAATATTGCTAAAAGTACACTAACTCCCGTCCTAATAGAAGTTTACATGGCTAAAAAGCACATAACACACAGTTCTTGTCACATTTTCATCACTTTTTCGAGATATTTCCAAAAATGTAACCATAAGTCGCGATGCATGTGATCTACCGGAGTACGAAAACCTCATGTGAATCAACGTGAAATATCATATAAACATTACCATTTTGACTTCTGACTGACGCCCCTGATGATCTGGTTCCTGCGACGGATAAAGCTTGAGCGATTGTCGACATTTTTAATAGAAATTTAACACAAAATTCATAAAATAATCGCCCGTCACACTTTTTGATTCTCGAAGAACCTTTCAATGTTGCCAAACTACAAAATTTTATGACAACTGACAATTCATTCTAAATTGCCAGTACTAGAATAAGAATAAAAAAATTGTGAGTTTTTATTGTGACAGCATATGTGAACCTTTTTAGAAAAAGTCAATAAATTCGTAATCTTAATTTTTATTTTCCACTTGGGCCAATGTTGCATTTGATTGAGCTTTATATTTATTATTCTTCAATGTAGCAACACAATGTTTTAAGGTTATTCTAGTATTTTATGATAGTGCGGTACCTACTCAAAGAATATGGCGGTACTTCTTTTTACTTGAACGTCTGATTATTCCCCAGCCAGCATAAGGCCACCATGGTTGTATGTACAACAACCACTGTTGTAAATTACGACTTTGGGATTACCACAAACTTTTGGGTTAGTTTGTGACTTTGTGCATGGCGCTCTTGAGACCACTGCTGGTTTCCCGGATTATGGCAATAATAATAATACCAGCCCCCACAAAAGGTATTTGACAAAGGCATGAGCATTCCATGCTTGCTCAAGACGGGTTGGCGATTTCAAACTTAACTATATTAATTATAAGTCCAGGGTTTCCTCGCGATGTTTTCCTTCACTAGTGCCAGTGAACGAATTGAAAATATCAAAAGAATGTATGCCAATAGATAGTTGTTATATTTATAACTGTTAAGTTACCCTTTAGAATTAATGTGATGTTTATAATGATAACCGTCTTCTAAAAATAAGATAACATCACGCTATACATACCTACTCCCTGAAGGAGTTAGCAGAGGTGTGATCGTTAGGGAACCTATTACATCTGTATTTGTTTATTAGTGGCTAAGTTTTTAATCAGCACCCTAATTGCGTAACACACTATTAATCTGAATCCGAATCATTTTGAACGATATTACTAATCCATTGCTTCATATGTTCGAAAAATGTGTCTATAATAACGCAATGAATGTCGTTGAATTGTCAAAATGCCAGCCATGAGCCAGTGAGTTACGCAATTACCCCGGTTGAAAGTTCAGATTCCGGTCTTTGTGAAAAAAGCCAATAACCGCCTCCGCCGCATCGAACCCAGCATCTTACGGTCGGCATTCGTGCTACCGACTACTAGACATAGAAGCGAAGCGGTTTTTTATATCTAGAAACCAACGGCCGACTAGACTAAGTTTTTTTAATAGGTAACCTATTTTGTCCCACTGCTAAGCACGCACGGGTCGTCCGATAAATCTTCCAATTCTCCTTATCTTTTGCCTTCTCCAGCCAACAAGCAAAGACAACTACAATAACTTTATCACACCAATAACGAAACATCTCCGAATAAGACACAGATTTACGACGTCAGAAAATATGAGTTAACTTTCATACGTCCATACGGTACGGGTCTGACATTTGATACATTTATCACGTAGGATTCAGTAAAAGGGTAGGTATATGGTTACGTGACCAGCGAGACGGTGGGACCTCCACCAGAATTGGGAAAAGCACTCGTGATAGTACGTGACAGAGTTTTGCGTGCTTAAAATAACTTCCCTGTATCAGTAGGTGGACGGAAAATTAAAGGGCTTGAGTAAAGAACGGGGTGATTAATGGTTTTGGACGTGATGGTGTTTTGTAAACTATGTAGTTTGGACGACTGCATGTAGTGGAGTGATATTAGAGTTATTTTTTCGTAGGTACCTATAGAACATTTTATGAAGGGCCCCCTACATTAGACAGTCTTTACCCAAACGCAAACTCAAACTATTTATTTCAAATAAACCAATTACAGGCACTTTTGAATTGTCAAGGTCGGTCAGTCAAAAAGATGAAGCTAGTTGCCCATTCCAAAGCGTAGTAGGTACCTATGGAGAAGAACGGGCAAGAAACTCCATGGACAGTCTTTTAAATCATAATAATATTGTTACAAAGTATTAGTTACATCATTCATGTTCAAAATTATGCATGTGAGAACGATGCAGAACGCCAAAAGCGTCCGTAATGAAAAGATAAAAAAAAAACAATTCAAATATTAAATTAAATTAAAATAAGCCATGGCAGCAAAGAGATGACCAGTCCCTACTGACGGCGTCCGTTCACGAACATGACGCATAGATTAGCACCATTCAGCTCAACCATTTTGAAGGGAGCTAAATGATCCAACACATGTGCCACCATCAGCGAGACATTAGAGCGAGCATGACATACTCTCATCCGCCAAGGCACATTCAAGTCAATGAAAGACGTATCCAGTAAATGGTAGGTTTATAGTATGCAGTTTATTTTTTATAGTTTATAAGTCAGCTCTTGAAAGCACAACACACATTAAATGTTACCAACCCTATGCGAAAGAACCATTTTTTTTTTTTTAAATCTTCATAATAGTCGGAATAAGGTTTTAGGGAAAGACAAATTTAAAAAGTTTCCTGGAAGAGATCGCAGAAAGCGATAAGGCTGCCCATTGTGTGTATTGTAGTAATAATCGTATTTTTTTTGATAGTATGTTCTGGTGTACAAGAAAGTATACAAATAAATAAATAAAAGTTGCTCGGAAAATGGGAATATTCGGGAAAATCTGAAACTACCTTTTTGCTATGGGATTTCAATAAAATAAGGACATGACAACGTTTTCGTGTCCATAGCTAGTTTTTAATATTAAAGTCAATATCACGGATGATCAAAAGTACTAACAAACTTGTGTGCGCGTCAAAACCATCCCCGTAGATAACGCGTTACGCCGTAGTAAGTTTGCTATGACTGGTACGAGTTACGCCGCTGTCGTAGACGCGTAGCACTTGAAGTGTATAAATAGATACAATACTCTTTATTATGTAAACCATATATAAATTACAGATATAATTATAGAAAATTTTATAGTGTATAAAAAGTTTAGGCTTACGTAAGCCTAAACTTTTCATTCTACGTTACTATTACTTGTACATGAAGTATAAATAAAAAAATATCAACTTAATAGCATTATTAAGTTTGTTGGGGTGGGTATTGAACCTAGGTTCTCTCTCATTGTCATTAGTTGCGCCGCGGTCCGTTTACTTTCACCTAAGAGGCGTAAACAAAACATCATCTAGTTCATACATATTCTAAATATAGTCAACTCTATAAATTACAAAAATAAACCCAAAAAGCAGGAGTCATTAATGTATTTAAATTGCAGTAGACTTTAGCTCTGATATTTTCGTCCAGCAGATTGAGAGATCTTTCTTCATTGTAAACGAACGAAAATTCATATCTACAAAAGCTGATTTTACTTCCAACACTCGTTTTCCTAAGAATTAAACATAAAGCGACTTACGAATTCATTAAAAACGATATCCCCTAAACTTTGCACAAATCCACTTAAACATTATTCTCTATTATCTGTAAAGAGGTTGTTTACGTTTACCCGGCTTTTAAATCCGCACGATGTCCATTGCAATTCATGTCAAGCGACGTGAATAAAAGCTGACAATATCTCAGAGAACTTTAGCCGACGTTCATTGGAATGCTCCGCAACGCGTACCGTATCTATACGAGAGAATAATCTCGTTTTCTGCGGCTTTTAACGAAAGCCCGATACGGAGTCGCAGAGCAAAACAAATAGCGGGTAGCTGTGCACATGCGCTGCTCGACGCACGCACGCGCGTCCGCGCGGCGCGGCAGTCGCGCGCCGCCCGTCGCCGCGCGCACCCGTGCGAACCGTGTCTGCCGCGCTCCCACCACGCGCTAAATGGCGCCCAAACCGGGACCTCGCTCACGCGGGTAAGTCCGTTACATAATCACATTATTATACCAAAAAATTAATATTCGTCCTTGAGATGACAAGTGGTCCATGACGCAGCATCCGCGAGGATCTCCGAGGGCGTGGTAGGGCATCGACTGGGGAGGGGGCACGGAGTCGGCGTGTTGGCGATAGCGCGCCGCCTGATAAGGTTGCAGCCCTCCCACTGTCAACAAACCCTAACATTATATAAAACATTGGACATTTATAAATGAGCGTAAAAACGAGTGGTAGCGGAGAGTCATCTCGAAGACGTGTATCTATTGATTTTCGCTTCGCGTTCCGGAGACTCTGCGGCTGTTGCCTGAGACACAATTAGATATATTGTCGCAGCCTCTTTAACATTCAGCTGCGGAACTGTCGCTCAACCGCTGAGCCAGGGTCTCTAGTGAGCCTGTGCCGAGATACACTGTACTCGGCAATTACTCTTGTTGACATGTGGTAATCTTTGCGGTTAGACCCTGCTTCATTCTGTCATGAGCGAATTGGCTGCAAAGTACCTCCTTAGTACTTATTTATCTTTAGTTGCTAATGCTGTAATGTGTAGAAATAAGCTCTGGAGCTTGCTCTAGGAGTGTGCCTTAGGCTCTTACAATACAATACATTACTAGTGCTTATTTATTCTTCTTTTTATTGTTCGTAATCAAATTATATCTTTGCGTACATGTAATGCTTGTAACTTCCTTATATTAGTTATTATTTTGTAGATATTTTCCTAAATAGAGAGCTAAACTGTTCAACCGAATAGGCACGAATACTATGCGGTTTGGTCAGTTTCGGGTGCCAAAATAAAATACATAAGGGGAACCTCATTAAGACTTCTAATTAACAGACCTTATTTAGTTAATACAAGGAGAAAAACCTTATATTTACATACGTTTTACAATGTGCCTGGTGTGCCGGAGGTTATGGGATCCAAGCACTAAGTTACGGGTTCGAAACCTGGGTTTACAACACTCTGAAATTGCCAGTACGCACTGAACAAGTGAGTTCCTTCTGTATAAACCTTTTCTAGGTATATAAACCGGTCTTTGCCCTGTAGAGAAACGCTTACGGGAAGAGGTTATTTATCTTTTATTTGTCTAGCAATATATACCTATATAGTATAATAAAATAGTAACGAAGAATTTTAAAACGATTTTTACGTTTGTCAGTTGCCTGGATGTATGTTCCGGATTGGCGCAAAAACGGCTGCACGGATTTGGATCAAATTTGGCACACAGATATTTTATAAACTGGGTTAACACATAGGGTACTTCTAATCCCGGTAGTACATTCCCGTGGGATAACTGCCGACCTCCATGCGGGTGAAGCCACGAGAAAAGCTAGAAAGTAATTACTTTAAAAATCTCTCCGGGCACCCCAAACGCGAATGGACACCAAATATGTCTGTAAAGTACTCCTATCTCTTATAATATTATCCTTGGGTTGAGTTTCTTTCGTTTCCAATATCCAACAGACCGTTTAAGGTTATCTAATTTCAAAGTAATTAATTAAAAACCAAACTTTTTAACCAACCAAGAATCTCATAAATAACAAATTGAACATCGCAAAGTACCAAGCAGTACCAAATTCAAATTCGAAAACAATTTGAGAATGTTTTGGTTTCATAAAGAAATTCTTGGGATTGTTTGCTAGGAGTTAGGTATGTCTAATATTCGGAGTGCCACGACCTGTCTAGAGTAGGCGACGGGCTATGTCGACGAGCTATTTCCAAGAGCTATGTCGAAGGTAGCACACGCTTTAAGGTAAGCTTAGCGAAGGAATTCGGAACGTCTAGTGTAGTGCAATGTTGGATAATCTACAAAGGCATGCCGCCGGCATTTTGAACTATCAGTATTAAACATATTTCTTGTAGGAATATAATGAAAACCTTCGAAGATAGTAAAGCTATTTATGCGATGTGTTTATAATTAAATATATTATGTACCGCGAGGGCTGGTTCGAGGTGGCGCGGGAAATGAGTTTCTGGAAAGATTTGGGGGAGGCCTTTGCCCAGTTGTGGGACAGTATAGTTAGGCTAACAAACAAAAAGTACTTTATCAAGGGCATGCTTCTATTTGATTAAAACCGGTTCATAACATTCTATACCCAATCTCAACTGCCCATAATAGCCTATAAAGTGCGTACATAAACGAATATAAATTAAAAAATCTGATTTCAAAAAGATAATCCGCCATTATATATTTTCACATTCCCAAGAGAAAACGCGTAACAAAAAAAAAGCGTCCTGTTCAATATAAAGAGCCCAATAGCCCCAAAGGTTAATCACTGAATATCTGTGGCTCCGGGTGGCCACAATGTGTCGATGTTATCAAGGCCGGTCCCGCGAGGACACTAGGCAGCGATTTCTTCTCCATTTATATGATAATTCGCGGCCAACGCCGGGGAGCGGGCCTTGTCTCCGGATATTAAGTGGACTGGGGCTCGAACAAACGGCATTGGCTGAGATATCTCAGGAATGCTGTCGGTACGTTCCTACAGTATTGTTTAAGAGCCTCGGCTGTGGTGATATGAATCGAATTTTCGGTTTCTTTTCGGATCAACTTATTTTTTTGGGTGTAGATTTCCAAGTTCCTGAGTTTAACTGTTAGAAATGTTTTCTTTTAAATTTGTCGTTGTGGTAGGTGCCTTTATTGAACACGTGGCAAAATGACATATATCAGTTCGTGAAACACAAAACACAAATGAATAACAAAATAAAAAAGTGAATATAATGTTTAGACTACAATTCATGCCACAACCTTTATTTATTGCAATATTGACGCATACAGTATCTCGAATGTGGTTGAAACAACAGCATTAGGATTGTTAGAAAATAGCACGTCGCCTTTCGTAGGTTTTGTTTACCTACTTGCTCCTCGGAGTGCTGTAAAGTAAAGATAAATAATTACGTAACATTTGTCAAAAAATCAAAGGGCTGTTCCATTAAAATATGAGCAACTCAGTAAATCTTCGAAAAGTTAATGGGAAATCGAAAGCTTCCCCCATAATTGCTTTCATAACGTTCCGTCAACAGTCACCTGATCGTCAAGAAACTTAAAGACACCCGTTCATATTAATTTTAGATTAATCTTGACGACGTTTTCAAATATTACAAACTCGTTTTTCATACTAATAACTGGGAAACCTTCGGGAATGTTTTCCTAAGACTGAAAAATACTAGTTCTTGAAACATCTCAGTTTGTCATCTCGATTCTCCGAGGACTAAGGAATGTTGTGTTTGTTTTGAGATGAAAAATAGTTCCTTATTCATGTTTATTTATATATACTTTATTGTAGGTACACCAGAAAAATATATAACAATAAATAAATCAAACACTACAAAATATACAATGGGCGGTTTATTGCCATTTTCTTTTGATTTATCATTACAAAACAAGTTGTTCTCTAGTTCTTATACTCGACTCAAAAACCACTGATAATTTTGCCTGGCAGGAATATTACCAGCAGATTGAAATAATGATGATGATCAAACAATACATGGTGGCAGGGACATCGACGCGCAAACGGTAACCATGGATTCAGCACATGATACTAGACCCCATAGCGTCGAAATTTTGGGTCGGTTATCAAATAAAAAAACTTCAGTTTCACAGAAAAGTGTATACCTACGCGGTCAAAATGTATGGAACAGCAATATTTTTATTTAATAACCGACGAAAAATTTCGACGTTATGGGGTATAAAGTCATCTGCTGAATCCATGGTTACAGTTTGCACGTCGATGTCCCTGCCACCCTGTATAGTCTATCGCAGTCCACTGGTGTAAGTATGCCTCAATCAAGTTGCACCACAAATATCACAATACCCGGTTTATTCCGCATCTAGTCTTTCGCCACTCCGCTTTTTTGTAGTTGTAGGTCTTGTCGGGTGTTGATAGATACTAATACCTACTTTCCAATAAGTCGGGCGTTATCAAATAAAAATGTAATTTACTACCTTCTGCCCGGGACTCCAACGTTCAACTTCAGCGTGAACATAAAATATATATATCTCCTATGACACTCGGTAATACTGTACTTCCCATTAGTGAAATAATTTTCGGAATCGCATCATAGTTCTAAAAATTACCAACTACATACAAACTCATTTAGCTCTTTAAAATATTTGTGTAAATACTTACTTTCAAAATAAGTTTAACATTATCGTTTCAGATTCTTCCTCTATATGAAATAAACAAAATATATAAATTTAATGCAGTTAGCTAAAGAACTAAACTAAATAAAATGATTGTACTACGGCTAAACTCGTACATACCCATAGGTTTATAGCGTTTCGTACGGTGTGTACCGCCCAAGAAGCAGCGATAAGGGGCGCCACATTTCACGGGGCTCGTGAATTACAAGCGCAACGTGATTTTACTACGATAACGTGGCCATAGAATTTGTTCATGTAAGATACGACACACGTCTCTTGTTTCACATTATTCTTTCTACTACAAAAAAGTTTTTAACTACGAATAATGTATTGTAGATGTAAAAAACTCAACTCAGAATGTGCGCAATATCTTTCACATACCATTCGAAGAATTTTCTGTTAAAATGTTTCAAAGAGAAATAAGAGCGAGTATTTCTTGATTCAGCTGTTTCTATGGATGATTAAAGAATGACTCAACAATTTCCTTTAACGTTACTCACACAGATATTGTGGAGATTGTAAAGACATGTATTATTATATTATTTATGCTAACACATACGTCTATATGCAAACGCGTTTGTTTACTCGCATAAATTGCAAAGAATTATTTGAAATTTTTATAACATGGCGTCGGTCGGTCGGACAGTTTGGAACGTAACCGACGGGGAGTGCAAGCTAAAATTTTAAACACAACACGAAGATTAGATACCCGGGGAAATTGCAGCTGTAAATTGTATCCGAAAGGCCTTGAGTTTACAAGGTGTAATGAGGACGGACTAACGTAGCGTTTTTGGCGCAGTCCCGCAGATAATCGAACTGGATAGGTATAACTTAGATATTTGGAATCGGTTCGCTTTCTTATTAGATTGTTGATCTGTGTTTTTAAAAGTTGTTAAACCTATTTTGCAGATGGATTGGGGTGTATCAGGTATTATTTCTAATCCTTTTGAGAATCTGAGCATATAGCTGTCTAGCAAAGGTCGTTTTTGTTGTAAATTGTGTAGTTAGCATAATTTAACCCGTTCAAATAACTGATAAACGTGGAACTACGAAGGCAAACATGTATCAGAACCAAAACAAATACACAGCTGTGTTTACTTTGATTCAGAAAAACGACTCTCTAGCCAAACGCTTTAAGATTATTACCTAGACAATACTGCAACCTCCCGTTAAAATATCCTCCAACAAGGTTTTAGCGACGAAGCAAAATATTTCTAGGAAACGAACTGCGAATTGCCCCATATATCAAGTCGGGTTGCACACGCTGTAACATAGATAAACCACGATCACACTTAGTGGGTCATGTC
This sequence comes from Apamea epomidion, assembly GCA_947507525.1. Taxonomy (NCBI): domain Eukaryota; kingdom Metazoa; phylum Arthropoda; class Insecta; order Lepidoptera; family Noctuidae; genus Apamea; species Apamea epomidion. Next base: position 3,927,288 of record OX382238.1, on the reverse strand, counting down.
TGCGAGCTGATATAGGATCACCCCATAGTTTCCCATGAGTCTCGTAAACCGGAGAAAAGGATTATAGTGTGTGTAGGTGCGAGTAGGTAGTTTAATGCGGTAGTTGGTCCACATGTGTGCTGAAACTTTAAGAGCATTGTCCTGCATAGCTGAAATATTAAGATTGATCTGGTAAATATTTAATAAAGAAACGATGCCCTAGCTAGATTTAAATGGTCTTAAGACTCCCTTCTTCTTCCTTATGTTAATATCTTAAGACTCCCTTCTTCTTCCTTATGTTAATATCTTTTGTGTCGCATTTCTTCGCGATATTAGACTCTAGTCAAGTAATGGAAGCACCGTGAACGGCTTAATAAATTCACAAACTTATTATTATTAATATGTTCACCTTAGTAGTTACAGTTAACTAGCTTTTCCTCGCAGCTTCGCCCGCTTGAGTGTCGGCTAAATATCCCTATAAAAAGCATACGATATGTTAATCCAGGTTATAAGCTATCGGTGTGCCAAAATTCATCCAAATTCGTTTTTAACGTGATTGAGTAACACACATACAAAAAGAAACTTTCACATTTATAAAATTATTATAGTAGGATAAGGCTTAACTAAATAAAAAACTTTAAAATAGAAACTTTGTTTTACAACAAGCAAGGAGCGCCTGTGTTCTGTGGCTTAAACCTAAAATGGGGCTACAGAGGTAATTAAACTAAGTAGAGGTTCGATTTTTGCTGCAAGCCGCCAGTGCATATTATTTATTCAGATTATAGAGACGCAGTCGTTTCGTTCTTTACTTGTTTTTTTCCGATAATAATTTAAGAGCGTCATCCCAGTCCAGTGCAGTGCAGCTTGTTGCATCGATTCTTCTTTTTGTATAAAACGGGACCATAAGATCGCTAAAATTGGGCCAGTTATAAGCCAGTGACTAACTTCACAACTGTACCTAGCCGACATTTATTCTATCGCCCAAAAAAAGTGTTCTTATACGACATGATAACCGTAACATAATCAGCTTATAATGTTTCCACTGCTGGGACTCACATCCCTTAAGGCCCTTTATATACACACGTTTTTCTTGCTGTGAAAAACTACGGTTTCTTCGCCGTGTGTAGGCACGGTCGTCAGTGTTTTATGGATCACTTTGGAAGCTTGTTGACAGACACTTTTTCTACGGCGCGGTTTATACGCCGTACCGTAAAGAAACCGTGCCGAGTACAAAGGGCCTAACTGTGGGGGGGAGCGCGCCGTAATCCACGCGGCGGTCTTAATGCGGGTTGGTAACCATGACACTACAATAATTTCACTTTTTAAAGTAACGTTCTCAAAGTGATCGTACTTTTCACTTAAATCTGTAAACTTCAAGATTACTCTTCAAGAACTTCGTAATATGACCGTGGACTCTTCAATACTGTAAGGACATCAATGGATGCGTTGGCGGAACAGCCGAACTTCGCAACTTTTGATTTATGAGGGTCTTCCATTGGCGTTTCACGTCAATAATTCAGGGCACCTCAATGTTTGTGCGGTCTGTCTCTACAGGACAGAGTTGGTGCAAAGTTTATAGCTACATATTATTTAGTTGACAAATACAGGTAAGAGAAAATAAAGGTTTTTATGAGGATACCCACGTAGAAAGTATCACTGACACGTGCCTAAACATCAATAAATCGAAAGATGACAGTAGAATTTGTACTCTGTATCACATTGATGTGCTTCCTATGTGACATAGAGAACATTCCGTGGCTAGTTATCTGGAAATAAGCAAGAGAAGTATGTTAAAAGTGAATAAAAATATGCATTCGGCAAGATGTTGTCACCATTGATAGAATTGTTGCTGACATAGGGAATTTATTAAAAACCGGGAATTTATGAGGGACCGAAAACATGAATGGTTTTTGACATTGGTTCTGACACAGTATTTTGGAAAGACGAAAGATTGCTGCAAAATAAAAACAAAAATTGCATATTAGAAACAAGGCATAAGCCCTGAAGAAGGGATGAAAGCCGTGGATGATGATAAAAAACGATGTCCACATATACTTGTTTTTTTTTTAAACCACAGAATACTGTAAGAGACAAGGCAACAACGCTGAAGAAGGCATAAAACCAAAATATGATAAAAATAGAGTCCACATTCACTTGGTTTTTATTGAACCACAGAATATTGAACAGTAAGAAAGCCGCACGAGCGACTCTGAAATTAAAATCGAAGCCCGTTTAATCAGTTCCTTATCGACTTCAAAAGGGAAGGAGAGGAAATGGCGCCTATTATAATATTGATGGGCCCGCATTATGATACTTTTGTAACGCGGCTTACAGGGCTTTACGGTTGTCGCAAGAACTGACGTGATTACATACTTGCAATGGGGGTTTACGCGTATTATATATGATACTAGCTTATGCTCGCGTAGATCACCTATGTCGGAAATTAACCCACGGAAACGTACCACCGAATAATAAGTATGCTATGTCCTAACCCTATACATGATGTTTTAGTTACTTCCACAGTATTATGTCATATGGCATTTTATTGTGGGGTCGGACTGCTGACATTGAATCCATTTTTATTTTGCAAAAGAGAGCTGTCAGAGCCATTTACAATCTACGTCGCCTCGAATCTCTTATGGAACTATTTAAAAGGGTTAATATTATGAAGGTACCTTGCCAATTCATTTATGAAAATATGATGTATGTAAGAAAAAATCAACATCTTTTTAATAAAATAATTTTAATACAGAAATAAAGATAAATTAGATCAACCTTTTTCAGATTATCTAAATTACATGCATCTTTTATGGGGTACTGTGTTAAATGTTACAACAAAATACCTTGTGAAATATTGCAATTAAATGAAAGGACATTTAAAACTTATATTAAAATTACACTTTGTAAGCAAGGATATTACAAATTAGAGGATTATATCCAAGATAAGAATGCTTGGAAACATGCTGGTCCTGCTCCATAGGACAATTTCTAGAGTCAAGACAAAATCAAACTGGTTGCTAATGTAATTGTATTTTTTTTTTTTGACTTTGATTTACATTCTGTAATTACTTAAAGTCACACCCGTACTTATTACTCTTTATTTATTTATGAAAATCGTCTACTTTGAGAATGTTTCTAAATATTTGAGCACCATGTATTTATCACATAGTTAATTTATATGTCATGGTTTCATTAATCCATTTTAATTCTTTTACCTATTGTGGTAAGTATAGCAATTTTATTTTTAGGTGCATCGTCTTCACATATAATTATATAATTAATGTATGCAAAATATTGTAAAACATTTTAAAAGAGTAACGGTGGAGTTTCTTGCCCATTCTTCTCCATACGACAACTACCTTTTGGAAGGGGCGACTGGCATCAATTTTATTTAAAAAAAATTTTTGTCGTGCAAAGTGCCTTTTATGTGCTTATTTGAAATAAATGATTTGACTTTGACTTTGATGGCATCGACGCGAATTCAGCACATTTTTCTAGACCCCATAGAAATTTTTCGTGGGTTATAAAAAAAAAATCTGCTGTTTAATAGAAAAGTGCAATACCTACGCGATCAAACTAAAAAACATTGCTAACTCCAGAACCAATGGGATTGGTATCGCATAGTTTTTACTCACACTTGATCAGGCCATCTTCCGATATCATTTGACACTACTCAATCCTCATCCAGCCGGTCGATTCTGTGAAAATCTCACCGTGAAAACTCAAGTGAAGTGAGCTTGATGTGAGCTGTCAGTAGTGTCAATCCCTACCATTATTTGGAATGACAGCTCACTCCACTCTCACTTCACCTAAGTTTTCACGGTGAGATGGTTACAGAATCGCACTGCTGTTATTGCAAATTCTACATTTGTAATAGTAAAATCCATTGCGTCTCCTTCAAACTCCACATTTGTAATAGTAAAATCCATTGCGTCTCCTTCAAATTACATTTCTCTTTAGGTATTTAAGATAAGTCCTTTATTTATTGTCATAGACCCTGTTATTCTCAAATGAAAGTCGATTTGCAATCGTGAATACCGCAAATTGGTCCTCTTATCTTAACCGTAAGTTACTGTTGGTTCGTTAACTGCAAAGGACAATAATGTACAGGTAGAAGACAATTGGAACGGTTACGGAATCCGCTACTGTTTCATTTTTTCCGCACACGTTAGGAGAAAATGCTTTTCATTCAAGTGGTGTGTTGGTCTTTTTGCTATAAATAATGTCTTTCTGAATATCTAGACATTGTGCGCTTTTATAAATTATAACGTGACGATAGTATCGTGGACGTCCAGCGGAGTAGTGGCCTAACACACTAACAGTAGCAATGGCAATTTTGACAGTTCAACAGCATTCATTGCTGTGCATTTGAGCAATGAATGCTGTTGAACTGTCAGAGCAGACAAATTTTTCGAACATATGAATCAGTGGATTAGCAATATCCTTCAAAATGATTCAGATTGTGATTGATAGTGTGTTACGCAATTAAAACAAAAAAAGGGTGCTGGTCCACGTCACGACATCACGATAACACAGGGAAGTAAATGCATAAGCAGTCACATGGTTATAAGTTCCGGAATAAGGTGGAGTTACTGATTTCTAAACCTAAAAATACTAAATGCAGACATCTCTTGACTTCCATGAGAAGAGATTTAAGATGATTCAAGAACTTCATTTTTTTGTTATTCGGTGACCTTTTGTATTTTCGAAAGTCAGATTTATGTACCTTTTCTTTTTTTGGGTGGGAAATCATCAAATGACCTCTCCCGCTCTGGGCTGAGCGGAGGGGCGTAAAACCCACCCGTGTTCCTTCAGTTGCCTATGCCAGTGGCCACGGTATCTCTTTCGAACAACCCGCGGCCCTGGCGACATCGGCCCTAGCGGACCCCGTCAGTTCGTGCTGACATCTCTTAGAGGCGCGCGTGGAACACAACGCGCCATCGACCCGGCCCTGGTCCTTACCGGGCGGCGAGCTGCCCATTGCTCGCCGCCCGCAAGCCCGCGCCGGCGGTGGCCGGGAGTCGGCTGTTGACTCCCGTCCAGGGCGTCTCCTGCGGCGGCTAGGCGCGTGAGGGCGCAGAGATTGCCCCTCCCTCACGCGCTCCGTCCCTCCTTCGCGAGCATTACTGCTTCGCAGTAGGAGGTGACGGCCTCCCATTCACTCTCGCTCCGTACCATGGCCTGGACCAGGGCCGGACGCGAGAGATCGCCGCCGCCGATCGCCGCCACGAGGACACGGCGGTGCTCCGCCTAAGCTGGGCAGACCTCCACCGTATGCTCCACCGTGTCCTCCGGGCGATCCACATAATGGTGACATCCTGGCGTTTCCTCCCGCCTTATCCTGAACAGGAACCTCCCGAAACAACCGTGTCCGGTGAGGACCTGCGTCAGGCGGAAGGTGAGGGCGCCGTGGCGCCTCTCTAGCCACTCCTCAAAGAGGAGACTTATCGCCGTGATTGTGGCGTGCCCGGCGCTGGGTTGCGACAATCGCACTCTCCATGCCACTATGAGATCCCGCCGGAGAGATTTATGTACCTTAATAGTTACTGCATGCGTTTTGAAACACAAATCTTAAATGCGCAATGCACATTATGTCGCAGAAGCTAACAATGCTCAACCACTACGCCAATAAAACCGTCAATTTCCTGATATTCAGCCTTGATGACCATCAAAAGTCAAAGCTAAGAACAGTTCTATTGAAACAGCATCATCAACTATCCATCATCATATTCCTTAGTCCAGTACAGATTACCGTGACGTGTGAGCGATGTGCCGAAGAGGGTAGCCCGGCGCTGTCGGTGGCTGAATTAATGATAGGTACTCCTGCAGCGGCCGGCCGGGGGAAATAGAGTGAAAAATGTTTCAACGATTTCCTTATTGGATAACAAATGAAGTTAGTTTGGTATTATTCGCGGAAAGTGATGATTCATGATTCTTTGACTGAATGGCTGGCGTTTGGATGTTCACGCTCGAAAGTCGATAATTGGAAATTCATCTTTGCAGTTTCTGTAATGAAACTTCCGTGACTGACTGACAAAAGCTGCTTAGCTTTTGTGTAAAATTTACAAAGTTTTTGTAGAATTTTCTATCTTGAGTAGCTTTACTGAAGATAGAAAATTAGAATTGGGAGGATCTAGGTTCCTCAGGGTTTTTATGATAGAAATGCTAGTATTTCTATAACTTAAGCCCTAAAGTAGTCTAAATGGGCGTTTGTATGCGACAGAAACTTCGAGCAATAGCTAGTCTTGTACACAAATATAACAATGCAAACAACAAGACTCATTATAATGTTATTGTATCAGACTGTATGAGGTCCTGGGTTCGATTCAAGGTTGGGCAGTGTTATGGTTTTTTCATCAGGAATTACGTAGTAGCAGCCCTGAGTCTGGATTTGTGCCCTGTTGATGGCAAAAGGCTGGTCAATTACATGGGACTTGAACATAATAGGTTATTTTCCTAAAAAAATCTAATTAGTCCGTCAGTTAGATTATCAAAAAATATTAAACCCGTATTTTTTCTTTTGTCAATTATATAAAAAATGATGAAGATATCTCCCGTTAACGTTCCGCGTGACGTCACTTAATTGCGACATTTTTGCAAGCAACTGACGTCAAGACCCCCCACTCCCAAATTTTGACGCGCTGTATCTTTGTAATTTTTTGTTTGATTGACAAAAGAAAAAATACGTGTCCATTATTTTTCGATAATTTAACTGACCGACTAAATATAATAATTATTTTTTTACCAAGGCAACTACCCTATTGCCGAAATGTGGGCGTACGTACTATGGGTAACCTCTCCCTAACCCTTCGGGGATTACATGCGTGCTATTATGTTATGAAACAAACATTTGAAACATGCCAAAAACCGGGTAAACACGGTTCTTGCAAGTGACTTGCAACGTACCGAACCTCCATCACTGTTTATAATTCTACACATACATATGCCTTCCACTTCACATCATCAACAGTAAGTGGATTGATGAGTTAACAACAACACTTAAATACAACATAGTTTGTTACTCTGTAATGTTGACCATGTACAAACATGGAGTAGGTACTCGAAGCCTCGGAGGTACTCCAGCCGAGGTGTGGGTTGCATACGTAACGCGGCACTTCTAACTTCGGAGGTAAATACCTCAGCGCGAGTGCCGATTTCAATTAGTACGGGAATTAGAATAGAGAAGTTTCAAGCGTCTGATTAAAATGGTAATTTGACTCTTACGCTGTAAAATATATGATTGATTTTCTAATGTGTTGTGCCAACTTTGAATTTTGAAGGCAGAGTTTATGCATTTGATAAACGGCTTTGAGTATTATTTGGTTAACTTTATCGGGTATCAAAAGTAAAATGAAAAGTGGATAATTTATGCACATTAATTCATTTATTAAATAATTATAAATACATTTCTAGTACTTAAGCATTGTACGTTTTATAATGTTCAGCGTAAGATAAGCTTTACCGATGTAAATATGACTGTTTTGAAAAAAAAAATTGTACAACACAAGATGGGTGGACTTAAATAGTATGGTATATGTATGTTATGACGCTTCTTGCGACTTGTACTTGACAGGGCTTTGATACAGCAAATGTTTATTAGAATTCATTCACTCTAAGCAATTTACTTCAGCTATAGTATCCAGCGCCATAATTGCGTAACACATTTTCAACTACAATCCGAATCATTATGAAGGACATTGCTAATCCAGTGCTTCACATTGACGAAAAATTTGTCTGCTCAACAACGTAAATAACGCAATGAATGTTGTTGAACTGTCAAAATGAAAGCCATTCCTACTGTTAGTGTGTTACGCAATTACCCCGCTGGACGTCCACGATACTATCGTCACGTTAGACGTTTACTGGATTAGATGAACAAGCCGTTCCATCCAGAATACTGTCCTCAAAAGATCTTGCACCTCCAGCTATAGCTTATTCGAATGTCCACCAAACACCATCGCCAGAGCAAAGATAACGATGATTATACCAACGCATGCTATTGCAAAAGCTATTTTATGCCACTTTTGTATTCGTAACCTGTTCTCGTCACTACTGAAATACTTGGAGATCTGCTCTAGCTGGTCTAACACACACATTTTAAGCCCTTTTATTTAGCCTAAATATTTTTCTTTGTACTGTGAATTGACAATAGTTCTGAAGGGAAGCCAACGTGAATGTTGGAGCATGAAGTTGTGCACGGTCCACTGCGTACATTGAACAATTGTGTATTGTTTTTGGTCCGATGTTGAGCTAGAGCCAAATAAATATTTGTGTAGTATTCAGTCGATTCATTTAGTCATTTGGTGACGATAATATTTCATAACCAATAGCCCTTAAAGATAGAATGAGCTTTGATCACCATGTTTTCTTTATACGTGATTCCAGAATCCAGATCAAAAGCATTCTTCTCTTTCTTTAGACCTTTTCCTGATGGTTCTCGTCACCTACACAATGGTGTCTTTTTGACTTGGAAACTACGTATGAAATTGATAAAGGTTTCGATTCTGCAACTTAGTGCTCACGAAAGTGGGTCCTAAATCTCAAAACAAGTTACTAGGGAATGCTAAACAAACCAAAGATTGCCTGAGTTGGTACACAGAGAAAACCAGACCAGTTCATTCATACCCCGCAAGATAAATATTCGCATACATGTTGTTGGTTGTTCGTGTATTAAGTTCAGGTGAATACCTGAACTTAACTACTACATACTACTTCAAACATGAATATGTTTGTTGACGATTCTCGCATAGTTTTGTGTTGAGACAGTATAGTACACATACAGTTCATCATTATAATCACCATCCACAGCCCGATATTATCCACTGCTGGGCATAAGCCTCTCTTTTCTTGCGCCACGGCTCTGTGCCAATCTCATCCAGGTTTGCCCCGTCATGGCAACAATGTCGTCCACTCATTTCAGCGCTGGACGACTGATACCTCTTCTTCATGCCCTTGGCCATTTCATACTTACATGAATCAAGCTATTTTCCGATGACAAAAGGCAAGAGTTAGGCGAAAAACTACAAAACGCAACGTGCTTCTATAATACTTCTTTTCACATTCATGGACTAAACAGTTACGACTCATGTACGTTATGGAACACATGAGGTAATATAGTTATTTTGTATTCCTTGCAAAGATACCCTTTTCAAAGTAGGTACGAGTATGTAGGTGTGTGGTGTTGTATGTGTATGTGTGCTTATGACTACTTTGTATATGTATATTTTATGTAATTTTTTTTTGTAATGTGCGTTTATTCTGCAAAATAAACTTTTTTTTTTTCTTTATTTTATTTTTTTACCGCAGGGCTGGTTCGAGGTGGCATGGGAATAGACTTCCTGGAAGGATTTGGAGGAGGCCATTGCCCAGCAGTAGGACAGTATAGGCTAAAAAAAATGATTTACTGCTACTCTGTTAATGCAAAGAGCAGTTAGGCTCATAGCTCCGCAAGTCACGTCGTCGTGGCGGTGAGTCGCGACATGCTCTTGACAATTTCTTTCATTTGTTTTCTCCGCAGTCGCTGTCGCAAGACGCGTGTGGCTTGAGCGTGTAGCTCGTGACCACGGGGTCAGGTAGCAGTTTGAAGAGCGCATAACATAATCTGCCTATAATGTTCCCACTGCTGGGACACAGGCCTCCTTTCGGTGAGAGGGAGTGGGCCGAAGTCTACCACGCGAGCCCAGTGCGGGTTGGTAGATGTCCAGTCTTCAAACTTATGGTTCTAGGACATGCCAGCCAGAAGAGCGCATGTATGGCTAGAATTACCCATCGTAGTTGCACACTCAGACACGAGGAAGCGACCGAGAATAACTTTAGTCTGGTAATACATTCTCAGCTATGAAACGTTTTATCAGTTTGTCAATGTGGCTTCATCTTTCTTTACTTCTACGATAAAATGAGAAAAAGATAGCAATACATAAAGGTGTGTCACAATACATCGAACGACCGTTCACCCCGCTTGTCACCGCCTTAAAAAGCGCATAAAAATATACGGGGACGTATCTTCCTTAAAATATTTACCTACTCATCGATGTGCCGTTGCCGAAGTTTACTCTACGTAGTTGCGAATAACTTTATGTTCTCCGCCGAGCCGCTGGGGGTCGCTACGTGAAATAAACTCGATAAAGGCTCCGCGGTTCGTTGGGTGACCCAATTTAGAAGGTCGACTTTCATCCCCTTCCGGTTGGAGTTGGTGATTTTCGATTAAGGAGCTTTCGTAGGGTAAGTTTTTCTTTAGTGTCAGTATTATTGGGTAAGTTGGAAGTCTATTGGTCTTTGGGTTCTGCAGCTTCTATTCTTAGACAGGTGGGGGATTCGCGTACTAAGTTACTGAAAGAGAATTCAGATAACATTGCCTCCAAATATTAATCACGTTACAAGTCATTAGTAAACTTTGCGGACTATGAAAGTTATATTTTTAGTTGACTGTACCGCTGTAATAACTTCGGACTGTATCTACTGCTTATTTTACTGGCAACACAACTATAAAGTTTGAAAAAAAAACAACTCAAACTACAAAAAATATAGACATTTTTTGATGCAACAGTTTCCCTTTGCAAAGGCCCCAGAACCGCTGAAAAGTGCTCGAAACATCGGAAAACGTGCGAAGTTAAATAAAATACCGACATCATTTGTTCAGTAGTTTTATTTTTAATTCACTTGAGTTCACTCGTATGCCTTCGCGCTTCGGGTTCTTTTTCATCTCAAATGAACGAAGAAATTCTTTGCTTTTATTTTGAAACTAGCTTTATTTTCTGTCTTTTCTCGAGTGGTCTCTTTGATTGAAATAAAAAGAGTATACTAAGATCGCAGTAAAAGTTTCTCTTATGTATTAATGAATTGTAGTTGTTAACTTGTTACCTACTGCGAATATGCAGACGAACCCCTGAATTATAATATATTTCCACGCCAGTCAAAAATAATAAAAACAGGATTCGTTAAAAACTCATCATTTTAATAAATTCTCATTATGTTTTGGATGTTTATAAAATGTAATTATTAGATGTTGGTGGTCCATTTTTTACTCAAAAAGATTGTCAGAATAAATGAGGCAACCACAGCAAAAAAATTAATCGTTAAAATTATATGTATGTTACAGTATCGTATACTTCAATGCTTTGAATACACCAACGATGTCTCATGTTGATACAAATCAGAAGGTTAAAATATCTCAAAGGACTACATAATATTTACATCTATTTTCATAAATATTTCTTTGACAATTATAAAAAATAATATTTGAGACCCTCACAACAAGCCATTTCATTTGAAATAACACACATTGCAAATTGGCTGTTTGAGTTTCTTGCCCGTTCTTCTCCATAGGTACCTACTATGCTTTGGAATGGGCAACTAGCTTCATCTTTTTGACTGACCGACCTTGACAATTCAAAAGTGCCTGTAATTGGTTTATTTGAAATAAATAGTTTGAGTTTGAGTTTGAGTTTGAGTTTGCTGTGACAGACAGACATACGAGTGACCTGATAAGGGTTCCGTTTTTTATTCGGACCTACGGAAGCCTAGTAACATACCTAACACAGTGGAGCGGGCAGGTCAGCAGGTGGAGCGGGCGGGTCAGCAGGTGGAGCGGGTAGGTTAGCAGGTGGAACGGGCAGGTCAGCAGGTGGAGCGGGCAGTGCATGGGTTGCATGTTCGTGCAATTCGTGGCATCCTATTGGCTCTATTCTAAATCTAGATAGTACATGGAAATATGTTTTTCGTCGCATCTGTGATTGTGAGAACTTTCTTGTTATCCTGTCTCACTGCACCACATATATTATTATACAGTACTTCTGTGTTCTGCGCGATATGTCTTGCAATGCGTGTAACCCAAAAAGAAGGGAACATAATAATGAATTCTCATTTTAGGATACCGTCATGCGCAAAGAGCAAACTTGCATTTTGTAAACAAATAAACATCAGCAGCCATTTAACTTGCTCCAAATAGAAATTAAAACTGTCAAAAAGTCTACTCGCGCAATGTTACCTGCTTGCTGCCATATCGCATATTATTCATCAACTTGTATACCTGCCTTGCCTGTAAGTGTACAGACGCCAGCCAATCAGGTTACTACAATCTGTCAAATTTCTTTAATAGATTTTCAACTTTATCTCTAAAGTATTAAGGTTCAAGGTTGATTGGGAAAATTTGACAGTTTCGGGTAGCTTGACCTGCAGCTGGCGTCTGTACCTAAGGCGCGGGCCACACGGAAGGGACGTGAGACGAGGACGGGATGTAAGACGAGGACGGGACGTGAGACGAGGACGGGATGTAAGACGAGGACGGGACGTGAGACGAGGACGGGACGTGAGACGAGCACGGGACGTGACAGGAGGATGGGACGCAGACGTGGTGTCCCTTTCAGGTATCTTCATTATTCTTTATACAAAGGTGTATTAACGAGATCTGGTATAAAACATACAGAAAGGACAAGATGCAGGTGCGTCGCTTTTCCATCTGTATATTATTGTCGTTACGAGTCATCAGAAGCCCGAAAGTTTGACAGCCTGTCTTAACATGAGTTATCGGTTATCGTATTACCCAGTGACTGGGTTGTGGAGGTCAGATAGGCAGTAGCTCCATGTAAAATATTCAGCTGGATCTGGTTAGAATGGAAGCCGACCCCAACGTGGTTGGTAAAGCATATGAGGATGACTAAGGCCCCGTCAGCGTCCCGTCCTCGTCTCACGTCTCCTCTGTGTGGCCCGCGCCTAATCAAGCAGCAACCCTCTTGTCACGCTGAAAACGAAACAAAACACCCGCCAATCAAGTCTATTTGCTTTATTAAAAACGTTTTTATCGAATATTTCCGTGCTTCCAGTCCGCTAAAGCCTCTTCCCTTTAATTTTGCATGAGTGTTTTATTGGAGCAAATAGGGTTTCACGTTCTCCCCCTCTCCCCTCCCCCCTCCGTTGTTTTATGAGTACTTTTTTAAGGTACATGGATATAGGTAGGCGATAAGGAAACGTATGGCGCTTGAGAGTTATGACTGTGGGATGTCTTTTATATAACATGTTCATCTGTTTATTATTCATTGGTTTTTGTAAGGCCGTTTTGGAATTTTGGATGGTGTAGAGGAAACTTCGATCAAAAGAAAGGAATTTAATAGATGTGTTTTTCTATAGTTGTTGTGTTTTAGCATGGCACTAGCGGTCATTGACCCACCTACATTTTCTGGAATTTTTATTTAAAAAAATGAAACAAAGTCTGCTATCGTCCTGAATATCGTAATCTTCAACATGTTCCAGTAACGAAAAGCTATAAATATATAGTTTAATGTTTGGGTTCCTACGGAGAGATATTAGGGAAAGTGCAATGACCGCTATTACCATGCTAAAACGCGACAACTATAGTGACGGTAATGTGTATTAATAATGTAGTACATGAAGCTTGTATAAATAAAAGACAGTTGTGTTGAAGGTTGAGTCTAAGTTTTATTAACCAGATTAAAGTCATGTAAATTAATAGGCCAGTAGGTTACCTACCCAATAACCTAGGTTCAAAGCTTTGATCAAGAAAATCAAATAAAAACAATTAAGCGACTGGGCAAAATGTTATTAAAAATACTCTTACCAAAAGTAACTTTTTTAAAATATGTAGGGTGCTATTTCGAAAATACATATAACACACATTTGTTTGAGTCATAATCAATTTTCTGCTTCTTGTTAAACAAGAGAATTTGGCGGTGCAGCCAAATAATACACTCGGCAAATAAATTGTTACTGCTACGCGACTTCGTAGCTCGTAGCCGGGAGCTACGAGGCTACGGTGCTACGAGCCCCGCTACGCAATGAGCGTAGACCGTATTGATGTCGTTATGAGCAAAGGAAACCAATAAAGTCTTTACATCGTTGGATGATATTTTTTTTATACCTTTCTGGGTTCCGACTTCGTTTCCGTCTTTCTTCGCAGAGTATTCGGATAGGAAATATCGTACTCATCTAGCTTTAAAACATAATTTATTTTTGACGTAGTGTTTTGTCTAACCAATTTACAAAAAAAAATACAATTTATAGTTTATTATTTGTATGTGTTTCTATTAAACATATTTAGTAATGTCCGATCTTTCCGAACTTTTGGATCTACCAAAAGTTCGAAGACATGTAACGTCTACCAACACGCACTGGGGTTCCGTTATCCACCGCGTGGTGGATTACGGCACTCCCTCTCAAAAAAGAGCAGGCCTGTGTTCCGGCAGTAGGAACAATAAAAGCTGATAATGTATGTGTAATTTTATATGAAAATATCGTTATCTAACATTTATAATTTAGGATGTAAAAAAATATTTTTGCAAATATAAATTCCCGTCTTAGACTCTAATATTTTAAATATGCTCAGTTTTTTAAATGTACGGGCTGAGTTTGCACTTAAAGGAAGGTTATTTATTATGTTTCACATGATTCTTGTTTATTTGTTTATTAGGGATCATAGGACAATAATACTGAGTAAATACTGTATACATCTCTGTATCTATTGTCCTGTCTAGGGTGTGCTGGAAGAGATTTCTTGTGAAATAAGCATTGTAGCCTCCACCCGTTGATTCCCACCTAATAAATGACAGCAGAATAAAAAACGGGTGTGTACCTTTAAAACTATATCGAGAATAAAGCCAGTCGGAGGCTCACAAAGATTTGTGGTTCGTGGGTTACAAATGTCTGTTATCACTTCTGCAGGGATATGTGAGTACATATCCCTGCAGAAGTGACAACAGACATTTCGCCGGCAACTACAGGGGAGCCCCTGTAGTTGCCGGCGAAATCCCGCCGCTGGCCGGAGATGGAAGTTGGCTGAAGTTCGGTGCTGAGCTGTACGGTGACGTCACAAAGGCATTTAAGGGCACAGCCGACCGACTTGCTCGGCACACCGGTGGCGAAGCGACGTGGGTGCCCTCGGTCCGTAGGAAGCCGGACACGGAGCTGATGCCGACGAAGGCTTAGAGTAGAAGTGAAAATCTGGAAACCACCGTTCCGAACCAGATGATTAGAACTCGGCCTGATAGCTTCCGTGCTGGGGTACCACCGACGACAACGAGGAAGAGATGCCTATCCAACTGTAGTAGTATTGACGTGGTGGTACTGACCAGAACGGAGTTTACATATAAAGCCAGCTAGAGCAAAAAGAAAAAGTCAAAATCAATAGTAATTAATTTAAATTTTAAAATTAAAAGTGTCCTTGTAGGTAGAAGGAAATTATGTAGCATGATACTGCATTATCAGCCATTCCTGAGGCTATTCCTAAATGGTGCATACTTAATAAGATGAAATAAGCAACAGAAAATGAGTTATAACAAGAAATATATAATAGTAGTACACAGAATAGTGGTTGGCAATAAAGCTACATGACTATGTGCGTTATTTGTGTGCTAATTAAAACTTAGTTGGCACTTAATAATTTTGTTGTACATTCTGGAAAAGAAAAGGTAAAGGTTCACGTAACGGGCGCTCGACAGGACGCAAAGCGATACATGCAATCTCACATCAGCCTAGAACCGACTGACGTGGACTCCCGTCAGCTGCGCGGGCGCAAACTCGTTCGCATCACTTGCCCCGCACCGCACATATCTAACTGGCGCGTTCCAAGTCGTACACAAACATAGAACCAAGCATTCGTTTATAGACTATTTGTCTTTTTGAGTTAGAACCATAAACAATGATTATTCAAGTAACGTTCCATTACAGCATCACCTCTGACCTATTTTATCTGTTCTGTTTTTTCTTGTCTGTTTGTATATGCGTGTGCATAACTGGTAAAATAAATAAATAAATGTGTGTTTTGACCATATATCCAAAGTGGTCGACTGGCCTGTTAAAGGCAATCCAAGTGTTACAAGGTGACCTGTTTTTAGAGCGAAAAGCAATCTTGTGGGACAAAGTTTAAGAGTGATTTCTCTTTCAGGTGATCTATGGTGGGCGGACGGCCGCGTCGCAAACACACATGCTGACGATATGGCAAGTGATATTTTTATTACTTTAATGTTTTTGCATCAAGATTTGTTTTTCTAGTAGGTAAAAGTCTGTATCGCGAAATAATTTTGCTGATAAGCTTTTACCTATTTCTTAACTGTTTGAGTAACTGCTAAGCAAGGGTCCTTCGATTCCTTAGACAGACAAAGCGTAATTAAGTTTATCCATTACGAATTTGTTAATAACATACAGAATTCTGGATTATTGGCCCTTACATGGGACTTAAGCATGATTAGTGAAATGTTGGTGTAATAAACACGTCTGTTTGACCTCTCGTTGAATACAGGTATGAAATTATGTAAAAGGCTGTATTACTATTGTTAAATCATGTAAACTGCCAAAAAAATACTTTTCCTTTTTCTCGAGGAAAATGCTCAATTTGCCTTTACTAGCGCCATCTAGTCGTTTGGCGCGGTATTACGGACTCAGTTGGTTGGCTGTTCAAAGCATTTCTAAACGCCGAGCCACAACCTTAGGCATCTAGTTTCAGCGCCTTCGACTAGATGGCGCTACGTGTGGTTGAGTTTTGTTCGTCGTGCAATTTCTTTTTGCTTCTACTATGTTCTACTATACTGCAGTTTAGTTAAATAATAAATAATTTAAAAAAAATATACAATGTACTTTTTTATAGCAGACTGGCTAATATATTCATCTTCACATTAGCGTATCCAGGACTTCTGTCACATATGACCTTTAATCTCGGTTAGACTTGGATCAGGGCTTGTGTTTCGTGCACAGAACAGATAAAAGAGGTCTTTATCTGTTCTGTGGTTTCGTGCATAAAGATACACGTAATCTTTACTCACGTAATTGTTCCTTATGGTACAGACCTTAACGAACATATATTATGTATGTAGTATGTACCAACTGAAAGTAATAATGTTATTTACAGGGTACAGTATGGCCGCGGCATATTGGCTCAACTCGCTCGGATGCCTGTCGCTGTCGCTGCTATGTCTCTTCGCAACTACTCTTCAAGTCACAAGCGGTAAGTACATTTGACACACCCTCAGACAATGTCTTACCTTCCATTCTGCACCACAGTGTCCCCTGTGCACTTGATGATCTTATGACTGCGTCAGTGAGCGGAGTTCGGACAGCTGAATTTTGGGCCAATAATATATTTAAACATTTTGCCATCGACACGCTAAGAAGAACTATATATTTTAGTAACTTTTAAGTTTTTTACACAGGAAAAATAAGATAACCTCAGCCGATAACGATTTCGACAGTCGATGTGACCATATATTTTATCATGTGGCGTTAATTAGCCTGCATCAAATGACCAAAAATATTAATACCTACTAATTAATAGTTATAGCAGCCTATATTGTCCCACTGCAGAGCAAAGGCCTCTTCTCATACAGAGAATGTACGAGCATTGATCACCACGCTTGCTCAAGGCTGGTTGGTGATTTCTGACTTATATTAAAACTACAAGTACAGGTTTACTCAAGACGTTCTCCATTCGCCGATGTCAGTAATGTTCAAGATAAACTCCGAAACTACATATGAATTGATAAAGTCGCATGAGTACTTGTCCGGATTTGAACCCAATACCTCGTGCATGAGAGGCGAGGCCTTAACGACTGGGCTACCACGACATATAAAAGGTTCAAATCAAATCAAAATTGTTTATTTGCATAAAATGTGGTTGGTACAAAGATGATACATACAAATTCAGTGCAAAGACACAAATTAGTTAGAAATGTTAAGGGAATCAGCAAAGCCAATCGCAGCATCAGACGTTCTAAGGCAAGGTCTAACAATAAACTGCCCTTAAATGCTAAACGACATTCGTAAGAAACATTAATAGAAATTACCAGACAATCCAGGGCTCAGTAATACAGAAGTAGTAGTAGTCCGACGTGCGTGGTGTGTCCTGGCTAACATAGCCAGCTCCGTCCAGAAGCATGGAAGCTTCCCGTGGGTCCCACAGGCTTCGGGGAGACACCTCACTGTTCCAAGGCTTTGTTTTCGTTGCGAATCCATGGCATCGCATTCCAGGATGTAGTTAAAATGTGGTGTTTTTTTCTACTTTACAACACTGGGAATACGAATGCCGGTCCGTACATGTACAGACACCAGCAAGTCAAGCTACCCGAAACTGTCAAATTTTCCCACTCAACCTTGAACCTTAATGCTTTAGCGATAAAGTTGAAAATGTATTAAAGAAATTTGACAGATTGTAGTAGATTGATGTGTTGGCGTCTGTACATTATAATGATGCAACCTCACAACTGTGCTATTTATTTAATTTGAACTAATTTTGTCTGACTTCCCATCTATTCATGTGAAATGTCACACTAATGAACTAATTCATGACAGCTGGCTAATTAGGATATACATATGACATTTATTTTACATTAACGAAATACCTATTATCATCGCAAATAATAATACAACACTATAGGGTCATTCGGGGTTTTGGGGCTGTCTGCATAACTACGAGTATTTTCTCTGAAACGTAGTTTGTTGGCAGAAAAATGATGAAAGACCTTCGTTTGACTTAGTTAAGTGGTCGTTAAGAGTATCGGTATTAAATACACTGAAAACATTGTTTCCTAAAGGTTAGTACAAAGTAGCTTACTGCGCTTTATGTAAAGGTAAGTCGAAATTAATTAAAAGAAGGTACGCTCAAAACAAGGGCGCGAGCACGAAACAAAATTGATCCTGACAACAGGCTGAAACGTTAATATAAAGATGATTAATAAAATAACAAAGTATGCTCCTGTACTTGCGTAGGTATATTCCGAGTTGCGGGGTAATTGCGTAACACACTAACAATGGTTTTTAGGGTTCCGTAGTTCACGTCTCGGAACCCTTATAGTTTCGTCATGTCCGTCGGTCCGTCCGTCCGTCCATCCGTCCGTCCTGGGCTTACCTTCCAAACGGTTAGTGCTAGAAAGATGAAACTTTGCATGGATATGTGCATTTACCACGTTGACAAAGTGATAAAATAAAATCACAAAAATTTTTTTGGGGTATCTCCCCTACACGTAAAGTGGGGAGATTTTTTTTTCTCGCGTCTGCCCCATGGTATGAGGCATAGAGTAAAGTAAAATATATCGGGTATGGAGTATCATTAGATAGGTCTTTTAAAAACATTGAGAGGTTACTAAGACTTAGATTTAGGTATCCGTTTGCGAGGTATTCAACTTTAAAGCGCATTTTTTTGTTAAAATAGGGCGTCCCCCCTATAAAAGCTAAACGGCTGGCTCGAAAAATCTGAAAAAATTCACGATGTTAGTCCATGTGATGAACTTTGAAGGAAAACTATAACGACTTAGTTAACTTTGTTAGTTCAGGAGTTATACAGGCCTAACTTGTAAAGTGCCATTATGGGGTACCCTATTCTATGCGTGGCCTGACACGCACTTGGCCGGTTTTCTTTTATTTTGACAGTTCAACAACATTCATTGCATTGTTAACGTTGTTCAGCAGACAAATGTTTCGAACATATGTATGATGCAATGATTTGTATCCTTCAAAATTGTGATTGAAAGTGTGTTATGTAATTAATTAGTGTTAGTTATTAAACTAACACTCTAATTACATTTTAATAGAGGTAGATAGGTTTCTCGATAAAAACCAAATGAATTACTGTGGACAGGTTATGCATTATATAAAAAGAAAAGATTTGTCTGAAGTTAAATAAATCTTTAACGTTTAGGATTAATACTTGGTTGGCATCAAATGATAATGTGTCGTGCATCCCATACACATAATTAGACCACAAACATAATTATTCGGCGTTATTAATAGACTCTTTCAGGAAGCAGAGTGGTTATTACCAAACAAATCTTGGACAAAACAAGACAAAAACCAAGAACATTACGAGATTATTCACATGCGTGTGTTGCTCTCAACAATACCTCACAATAATAAGATCCTACAGGTTTTCTTCCCTCTCTGTATTAATTACGTTACCATCTACACGTTCAGGCGGAAAACTGTTTATGGGTTTTTTGACACTCGTTAGCAAATACAAATTGAAATGGTATTACTGCGGTTGCCTCTCAGAAAATAAAAGGATAAAGTATAATATATCCCTAAACTGTAGGTACACTGCACCTATTAAAATCATGTATCCCCAAGTCGCTTCAGGGATCGAAAATCCTGTAACAGCCTTCTCCTGCCATAGATATCCTCGTTGGGCTTAGCGGCCATTGAGAAATATACACCTATCCCTTTCCAACATATGGTGAAGTGCTAGCCGTCCCTTTCTTCAGGCGTAGGGAAGCGATCAATAAGGATTCGGATTCTAAATTCGAATAAGATACCGTTGGGAGAGAGGATATTTTTGTAATGATGTTCAACCGCTTAGAATGTTTTTAATTATATCGTATCGTAGCAAGTTAGTTAAGTCAAGACATACGAAAACTTAATAGTGTCTTAATAAGGAACTCCTAAGACCTAAGCATGAAATTGTTTTTTTTTCACGGTGTCTTCGCAATCGTGAACAATTTAAAGACAATATTTGGTATGATTTAATAAAATTATGGTTGATATCTTCTAAAACGAGGTAGCTTCACAATTACTTCAGATTGACAAGTGACTACAGCTCTACAATCACAGTAAGAGCCTTTCTTTCAATTAACTTCAATTTCAAAGAGTCTCGATGCAAATCTCGGCGTCCATTGTTTACGCGTGCTATTCTTGCATTTTTTCCCTCGAATTTCTTCATTTCTGGTGGCAAAGTCATTAGCATAATTACGTCGGCTCTCATAAACATGCCTCTAAAACATTTCGTAGTCGTTTGAACGAATTTTTAAAGGGCAAAGGAAAATTAAGGTTGAATTCATCCTCGTATCTTTTGTTTGAAGTACAGGCGCATTCTTTAATCTTAGAGATTTTAATTCAACCACCGCATAACTGGATATAAACTTCTTTGGAACCGACAGTACACTGCGTGTTCCACTTTTTTTTAATTATAAAAATGTTTCGTAAAGCAATCGTAAAACTGTCTCTTTCTTTCTTTTAATTGCTATGAACGGTCTTATCTCTCAATTACTTTTACACTGAAACTAATAAAATCTTTTACGACTCAATTGTCAACACAAGTGGTGTATTGTGTTCGTAATAGAGATGTACCTCAGAGGGGCAAAGACTAACGAGTAAATTAAAACGAATAGTCGATTGTTTTCGCGACTCGGTGGATGGGATCATTCGTCACTGCGGCGAAGTTGCGGTGACTTTCTAGATGGAATTTTCCTGTTTTCTTAACCGAATCCTTTCTCCACTCGACGCGTGAGCTCGGTCTGAGTAACGAACTTACTCAGTATTAAGTTTTCGAATTAACAAATCAAATATTTTGGCATTTGCGGGTTTTTTAAGTCTGTTTTCACGTTGATGTTTATAGCATAGATAGTATTTTTACGGCCACCTACATATCTATCCGTTGATCTTATCAAATGTACCTACTCAATACTGTTAGTAAGATTTTATTTAAAAAGCGTCATTTTGATAGAAAAATAAATTAGACCAGTATATAAGTGCAATTAACACAATGGAAACGTAGGTACGCTTGAAATATATAATCGAAAATTAAAAAGTTCTTGCAAATCAAATTAAGACGGTAAAACTCACAATAACAGTAGGTATTGATAGGTATTGATTATAAAACCAATATTTTATTGAACAAACTCCTACGATCACATGTATTCATCCCGAACGTTCGCAATGAAGCAAAGTAAATATTTCCACCCTTGTCATACGTCAAATATTAGGAATTCTACTCGAGTTCGAGCAAGATAAATCACATGCTGGTATACCAACTTGTATTTACCGGTGAAAAAGTAGCTTCGGAACCATTTTAGACTTTATGACGTCTGCAGTAAGATGAAGTTGGTGTGCTTGGATACTTTGTGAAGTGTAAAGTTATGTTTGCGAAGTTATAGCTAGAATATCAGAGTGTTCAGGAATAGATTCGCTTCAGGTCTCGTTCGAGGAGTTGCTACTCTCACTGAGATGCATTCCGATGTTTAAGAGAGTTTGACTGTAAATATGCGCTGTTGGTTAGCTTAAAGATATAGGTTTTTGGTGCATAGCAAATATTCCTCCAAAGGCGTCAATGAAAACATTCAATTAATTTTAAATGGCTTGTTTAGAATTACACTGGATAATATAAACATAATTAAACTCATTGTTATGGATACGTAAGGAGAATAACTTACCTCTACGTCGCGTCGTAGACTATTGCTACGCCGCCGCCGCGGTCGTAGCGACTACGCGTTCCGGTTCACCAAAAAAAACCTGACATATGAACCGCGACGACTGCGTATTCGACGGTCGCTTTTGGTTAGGGAAAAGTACACTATTTAGCTAAATTAAAAAGCAAATTGTAGCAGTATTTGTAGTTATACTTCAGGAACATCTAATTGAATTGGTTGTTACGACTAGTATTTTGCCGGCCACAGCTACTGCTGCTAATTGAAAATCCGTATTTCTGACTACCTAACGCTTGCAGGAACAGGAAAGAAAAGAAAGGAAAAGAAAAGAATAGAAAAGAAAAGAAGAGAAGAGAAAAGAAAAGAAAAGAAAAGAAAAGAAAAGAAAAGAAAGAAAGTTATTTATTTTTCTTCCGTCCCGCGTTGCCGCACTGCAAAAGCCTTCCTTCCTTTTTCTGCTTCCACTAACTAAATAGATCATTTAAAACCTATGCTAAAAGCTTTTAAAAACTTCTATAAGTAATTAGTGAGTTTTCTATTAGATACTGTCTGACCTGTTACGAGGCACACATTCCTAGTACGCGCACGGGTTCCTAGGATCAGACCCTACAGAAACGAAAACATTGAGAATTTATTACAGAATCAGTCGTCTCATGACTATTTTAATCCTTCTCTTAGCTTAAAAATATCCAAAATGTATGGAATATAGTAACGGTTACAAATGAGTAAAACCAAGATATTAATGAACTCGCACATTATCCTCAAGATACTCATAATAGTTCATCATCTAATAGTCCTATGAGGTTTTATCGCTTATAATTTACTAGCAGCACCCCACTGTTTCACCCGCAAAAGTCTAGATCCCATGGGAATATCGGGATAAAAAGTAGTGCTAATCCAGGTTATAAACTATAGGTATGTGTGCCAAATTTCATCTTAATCCGCTCAGCCGTTTTTGCGTGATTGTGGAACAAACATCCAAACGTGGATATACTCGTATATACTCAAGCGGAGGGACGGTGCCCAGGCCACAGTGTTCCGACGGCCACCGGGGTTCAGGGCAATTTATTGCTTTTTGCCTGCCGTACAAGGAGATTCTATTGTATAATGTATAATAATTAATCATTTCTAGCTACTCCATTTTTAAGAGTGCCTCAGTTTTGGTAAAATATTAAGAAATTGAGAATGTTTTTGGAATTTTATGACAAGTCACTGCTTCTGTATAGTCGACCGCATATCTGTGGTAGGGCGAAGTTTTAATAGAAATGGAGGCCAACTTATACTGGTTTTATCACCACAGACGTGTGGCCATCCGTACTATGGATGTAGTTATAGCAAGCAAATCGTGCTATTAGCCTACAGCTTCAGGGCGCACCCAGCTTTGCTTCAATACACAGTTTTATTTCTTTTTGAATGCTACGTCAATGAACATTCAAATCTATTTACAGGGTGGGCAACTTGGAGGTATACAACTTTTTTTTGCCGCTATTTGTTTTGGCGGTAAATATGACAGTTGTGTCATGAACATTATTTTGTTTAGATACGGCAAATTTGTTATGGAGCGTTTTACGACTGAAAAACGTGTTTTAATTATTAAAACATTCTACTCAACCCAATCATGTATTGCGGAAACTTTAAGATGATTACGGCCAATTTTTGTTAGAAATCACTTACCTTCGCGGCTAACAATAAGTCATTTAGTGTATAGATTTGAGCAGCATGGCATTGTAACAGATAAAGCAGTTCCTTGTCATGTCAGAAGGGCTCATAAAGAGCAGAATATTGAATTTGCTCGTCAAAGTGTAGCTGAAGAACCCACACTGTCTACCAGGCGACGTTCTCAACAACTCAGAATTAAGAGGACTTCTCTACGGACAATTCTGAAGACAGACCTTGGTTTGTTTTCATATAAGGTTCAGATAACTCAAGAACTGAGAGAGAGAGAGACCATGGAAGGCGTCGTGATTTCTGTATTGTTATGCTACCCAAGCTGGAAAGAGACCCAGATTTTCATAAAAAAATCATTATGAGTGACGAAGCTGATTTCGACCTCAGTGACCTCAACCTTCGTTGATCCACGAACGACCACTGCATCCACGTCGAGTTACAGTTTGGTGTGGAATTTGGTCAGGAGGAGTAATTGGGCCTTATTTCTTTGAAGATGCTATGGGTAATGCTGTTACAATAAATGGAGATCGGTACCGTGAGATGATAAACAAATTTATCTTACATCAAATGAATTAGTTGGGCTTAGGAAACATGTGGTTCCAACAAGACGGGGCCACATGTCATACGGCACGAACCACAATCGAGACATTGAAAAGAACGTTTCCGGGTAGATTAATTTCGAGAAACGGTGACATTGATTGGCCCCGAAGATCCCCAGATTTCCTCCAGATTTCTTCTTTCAGAGCTCCTGACTTTTTTCTATGGGGATATCTAAAGGGACGTGTCTACGCTAAAAGGCCAATGAATCTTCAACAATTAAAACACAATATCCGAGACACAGTCACTGAGATAACGCAGGAAATGTGTGAAAATGTCATGAAAACGCAATGAAAAGGGTTCACATCTGCCATGCTGCTAGAGGTGGACATTTGTCTGACATTATTTTCCATACTTAATTGCCGGCCTTAAAAGTATTTTCGTCGGTGAAAAATTATTAAGTTTTTTTTTAAATATAGTAGGTAATATAAAAAACAAAACTTAATAATTTTTATATTTCATGGAATAACATTTTAAAAATAAAGTGATATATTAATAGGTTTATTTGTCACAGAAACACGTGCATACAAAAATATAATTAACTCTTATAATACGAGCGAGCGCAAAACAAAAATAGTCGACACCCGCACGTCATGGCTCTGACAAGAGGGCTTCCACTCAGCATGATGCTGTGCTAGACCCACAGCACAGCGCTGATTATGTAGCGTATTTTGGTATTTTTACGCTTAAATATACATATACGCGTCGACTTGATAACCCCCCCTTTTTTTTTTCGTCGGTTAAAAAAGATCAAAAGTTAACAAGGATCGTGTAGGTAATTGAAGGTAATCTGCTGGAGGCTTCTCATGTGGGAGGAAGATTCGAAGTATACGGTATGGTCTCATAATTCTGTTACCTTAATTTATCATAGAGCCATTACTTTGTCGTTACGTTTCATATTTATCTATGTGAGTTATGTAAGCCTATATTGTTTTTGACTGGTTTGCTTATTAAATTGTACAATATAAATCAATACAAACATGATGTCATACATATTTACACTTACAGTTAAGAATACACAGCTGTTCACCAAAATGCGTGCTTAAAATTTTAAACCTGACTATTGTACACAATTTTATAACTACTTTACTACTTCTTAAGAGATATAGAAAGAAAAGAAAAATATTGATATTTTCATACGAATAAAACATGTGTGGCGGGGACATCGACCCGCAAACTGTAACCATGAATTCAGAACATGACTCTAGACTAATGGGCGTAGAAATTTTACGTTTATTTAAAAAAATATATTTAACAGTTGTTTAATATAAAAGTGCAATACTAACGTGGCCAAAATGGATAGAACAGCAATTTTTTTTTTAATAACCGGCGATAAAGTTCTACACCGGGGGGTTTAGAATCATGTACTGAATCCATAGTAACAGGTTGCGCGCCGATGTCCCTGCCATCCTGAATTATTAAGCATATCATAATCAGCCTATAGGTAATGTTCCCACTGCTGGGACACAGGCCTCCCTCCTCTTTGAGAAAGAGTGGGCCGTAATCTACCACGCGGGCCCAATTTGGGTTGGTAGATGGTAGATGGAATAATTAAAAGCACATAAAAAAACGGTCGGCGTAGTCGGCAGCTGCACGTTGTGACTGTGACATTTCCTGCCACTGCTTCCAATCAGCATGATCCAGTGCTTTGGAGGACCCACAGCACAGCGCTGATTTTAAGATAATAACAACACATATTTTTTGCTAGGAAAAATTGAGCAGCAATTTTTTCGTTGCTTATTAAATTTTGGGCAAAATAACGAAATTGTTTCGTACCGGCACAACATCCTGAATGAATTTATTTGTAATTTGGGCTACATTTCCTCCGTAACATTTACCAGTTATTCTGGTTAAGGTTTCAGGACCACGACTGAAGTAATCTCCTTTTTTTTCTGATAGTTTTTATCGAGTGTTTGTATGTACTTCTATGTATTTTTTAGCCGTGTTGGCTAAATGGCTCGATGGATTTAGAAAAAACAACCAACTCTTACATAACTGATTCTATATATACCATTTTTACATTTCTATGATACACCTCTGCACAACTTTTCGGTTGAATGCAGGAGAGATGATATTTATACTAATATTATAAATTCGAAAGTAACTCTGTCTGTATGTTACCTGTTCACGCCTAAACCATTGATCGGATTTCAATAAAAGGCAAGGAGATAGATGGCTTCCTGGAGAAGGATTTGTTTTTTGTTTAAAAAAAAAAACGTTGCAGAAGCTAGTATGAATATACAAAAAAGATCAAAATGGTATAAAACTTGAAATGGTTGAACCATTTCAAGGTTCACACCAAAGAGAAAGTAAAAACAAAAGATTTTCAATTTTACAGTTTTCATTGTTTTTTACTATAAATGTTTAACACATCGATGTCATTAATTTTGCAAGGGTTTCATACAGTAAATGTAAGTACCTATAGATATCCTACATACAAATGCAGTATATGTATAACACGAGGGCTGCATTTGTTTTTAATATTTTAATTTATAACAAATATAGACAAGGTTAAAGAGCAGTAATCAAAATTCTAATAAACTGCGGCAAAAATACTACATTCGCTTCAAAACTAATCTAAATAGTGAGCCTTCGTAGATCAAGGTCGAAAACAAAAGGTCTAGTAAGCTGGTTCAACTCCTCGTCGTTACGCATGGCCAGTACAATGTGATCTAGTGTAATGTTGGTCGTTCTGCTGTATCTTGCGAAGGCCAACTTGAGGCGGTCAAAAAGTCGGGTTGCCTCGTTACTAAAGCGGTCGTTACGAAAAATACGAAATTAATTAAATAAACTAGCTGTGCTCTATCAGCTAGTTTTTTGTGGAGAATTTCGTATTTTGTACTTACCAAACAAGGCTTAGTGACCTATAACAATTCACAGGGCATCTTTAAAGCACATATTAATGTCCGTGCCACAAAAATCCGCAGAAATACTCTCGTACATTTTACCTTTTCAAAGCTTTTGCGTCCACTAATAAAGAACGTAGAAAATATATGATACGGCCGCCACTGTTACGTGACCGAAGTTAAAATTTCTGGTAAATGAACAAAAACTTGTAACCTAAGCCAAAAAATGCCTCGTAAGTGAAAAAATAAACAGCATAAGAACAGCGTTCCAATTTTTGTGAACCTGCTTGAGGTTTGGCTATTCCCGTAAGTTTTAAATCTAGCCACACTCATATAGAACCTCAGCGATAGTCAAAGTTAAAAACTTATCAAATGCATAGGTAAATTACAAGTATTTTTGGCAGATTGAGACTGAGATTAGAATGCGAACGTCTATAAAACACGGTAATGGCCCCTGTGGCGGTCTGGCCTGTGTTTAAAATAAAGGAGATAGTCAGTAGCTTGGTCATTATCCCCTTACATCATTAATTTCTCTGCCGTGTGTAGCGATCGTAACAGTACTCCTTTTAGTAAAGATGATGTATCATCTTGTACATGATTCAAGCGTTATTTTGTAAGCAAAGATTGTAAACAAAATACGATATCTTTCGTGTAATTGACACCTCCTATTCGAAAAGTAGGTACGTAATTGTGTATTGCTTACATTAAAAAAATATTTGCTGCCTAAAAACGATATATGTTAGGAAACCCATCCACCAAATTACGTGATATTTACACAGAACCGTATATTTTCCAAATAAAATTTATTTTCGGAGAACAGAGGCAGGTTTTCCTTTTATTTTATGCTGATTCCAAGGGTATTACGAGGACAGGTTAAGTAAACAATGGATCACATCCGCGTAATCAGAATGTAACGTCGGCAGCTCGGGAGTAATCGTTAGGATCACTCTTCGAACTCAATCGTCAAATTCACTGGATGAAGACGATGAAAAAGGGTCAGGATATAACTATATAGTGCACCGTACAGTGATGTACTCTTCCGAATAATTTGCTGACTCTTCTTACTAGAGTAAGAAATCATATCATCATTTGATTTGATGCCTTGCTTTGTGCGTTGGTTATTCTTTTGTTAGGCTGTTAAGTTCTGACTAATACTAGAGTAATAGTGACCAAAAGATCACCATCCAGCAACCAGTACAACAATGGTTTCAGGAGTCGCAACCGCAACCCGAGAATTATAGCATAGTGTTTCAGCTCTCCAATTGTATAGCAGTTTGTGCGAAGGGTGATTGGTACTACGGTCTACGAGTAACTGCTATGTTACTAACACTATGGATTCTTTGTTCCGTAATAAAAATTATTATTTATTTTATTAAAAAAAAAAAAAATATTTATAGACTCCAATCGACAATATCTATTGGCTGAAGAAGTCGAGATCATTTTCACCATAAAGATATTGATCTCTAGGATGCAAATGATCTCGACTTCTTCTTCATCATTTGCCCGATGTACAATAAATACACGTAAAACTACTTTACACTGTATTCACTAACAGTTAATTAAAACTCAAGTAAGTTTCAAACTATTTTACTTCAACACCGTTGTACTAGTGCTCTTCCGTGTCTCTGAGACCAACTTTGATTACTTTAAAATTACACTTTCCCGGTTTCCGCACTCGCTTTGCACTTTCATTCTTACCGCATTACATCGGTAAAAAATTTGAAACCACTGATTATAGGTACATACTACTAGTCCTCCAGACGGTCCGAATTTCGGCTATGGTAGCTAATCTTAGCAGAGACTAACCATTAATGCTATAGATATTATAGTGCACAAGCGTGTGCGCAGACACAGGTCAACAGGTGCACTCACTCTTCCCTCTATTCTCTCCTCTTCTCTCTTCTCTACGGATATATTGCTGTACTCAACATGAAAAATGAGGGTTCATTATAGGACCCCCACTAGTGACGATATTTAAGTAGATTCGACTCGCCCCGGGAAGTCAGCCCCGCTACCTAACTAGTTGACTTACTAATCTTCTCACCAAGGCATGAGCTGTTGTTTTCAGCAACCTAGTTTATTCCGCCTTGATTAAAGCCTTTATCTTTTTCAAAAAGCCAACTTACGTTAAGTAACTTAAGAATTTTCCTTTGTACAATTAAAAGCCATTGCGTGTGTATGCCCTGAGCTTCCTGAGTGAGGGCTATGTGTGAAGTATCTGTATAGTGCTTAATCTGTTTGCGCTTCGGATATCGCGGCTCATCTCTAATCCCGGGTAAAAGCCCAATACGACGCCCGCAATTAATAAAACTGCGCCCCTCCTCTACTCTTTGCCGGGATTACAATTTTGCAAGTCCCGTGATTTCTGCCCAGCTTTTTGTTATAATAATCTGTGGTCGATGATTTCTTTAGATATCTTTTCTCTTATAAATACAGTTTGAATGAAGTGCTATGCTGATTATACTTAGGTAAGATTTTCTATGCAATGTTAAAAAACCAAAGTTCACTTTGTCTTTGGTAAGAACGTGGACGATGCAAAAGTGAATGTAAGGATCGTTGCCAGGCCCGGGTCAACGGCGCGTTGTGTTCCACGCGCGCCTCAAAGAGATGTCAGCACGAACTGACGGGGTCCGCTAGGGCCGATGCCGCCAGGGCCGCGGGTTGTTCGAAAGAGATGCCGTGGCCCCTGGCACAGGCAACTGAAGGAACACGGGTGGGTTTTAGTCAGTAAAAGTCTGACACGCCCTTCTGCTCAGCCCAGAGCGGGAGAGGTCATCTGATGATTTCCCACCCAAAAAAAAAAGGATCGTTGCACAAGGCGTTATAAAAAATAAAACACATATTAAAACAAATAAGAAAAGTAAAATATCAATTTTAGCGTGCGGTCGATAAGCAATACATTAATCGCAAAGTTCATAACATGAAGGAAGTTGGCAACGCGTTGGACTAGCGGTGTTTACCTAATTTTGACAGTTCCTACAGAAAAAAGGACGCGCGACGACGTTGCTAAATCGATCGCCTACGTGCGTTTATGTGCATCCCTTTCCTAACATGCTCTAAATTTACTTTATTTTAATTTGGTTCACCTATTCAATTTCATGCTGTATAAATACAGAATTGAATTAATATTATTATAACAATTTTCACGTCTCTTGATATTTCCCACCCTGGGGTCCCGAACCTTTGGAAGGGTACGAGGGGCGAAGCCAACTCGCCAACTCGTTCGGCATTTATAATGAAGTGACAATATTATTATTTTTAGTAATAGTGATGAATGGCAAATTTAAATCAAAACTTAAAGCCTTTTAATTGTCTAGAACTTCAAACACGAGTGCTTCTGCCGCGGATGCCGTCAGCTAAGTATAGAATAACGAATTGGACACACAGACTGATATAGAGCGCAGATACCACATTGACCTAATTCCTAGATAGACTTTAACATCCCGACCTGAAACATTAAGTATGTGATCCGTTTCTTTTTAGTTTCCTACATTAAAATTGGAAGCAATTGACTTAAGTATAAGCAGGTTCTATTGTGCAGGCGCTATTTTAAATGGTTTGAAACTCTTGAAAGTCTGGTTTCACGTCTAGGTCGGGAGAGTTAATATTAACAAATAAACTTTCCCCGACTAGAAGGTATTTTTGACTTTTCTTCTATGTGGTATTTTAGGTAAATGGGTTCAGGTCTATAAGTTAGGCTATCGGTACATAATATAAAATGACGCCTGTAATCCCCGAAGGGTTAGGCAGGTGTACTTGTAGTACACCCACATTCTGCCAGTTATGTTTAGGCCCCATGTAATAAGGGGCGAGCCTATTGCGCTCAACCGGGAACAAATCTGGGTTGCTATCGGGAAATTCCTGCTGGAAAAACAATAACACTTGGCCTGACTTGGGAATCGAACCTAGGACCTTACACTAAGTAGTAGCGTTTGCGATGTCTAGACCAATTATGCAGCTATTGTTTTTACTACACGAATAATATGTGCCAAAACTCTGCCAATATTAATCAGTGAAAGGCGAAAAATGGTACAAAAGTTGTATTTCATTCACAGTTTTTAAATAAACTCACAGCGAATATTTCACACGTCCTCTTTACATCTACTTAGGTAAGTATGTTGAAGTGGACTTTGCGAAATGGATAGTCGAAATCCGTTCAATCAAAAATCGAGTGTGATTTCGATTTAGGGGTGTTAATTCCCCCGCCGCGGTCCCGTATCCTCTCACACAGCGAGAGACGGGGCTATTCCGCTTCGTGACTCGACATTTTTAACCTACGATTTTTATATTGAGGAAAGTTTTGGTGTAGGCACTTAGATGCTTAAGCAAGATGTGTCCGCTTCAGTAAGTAAGGTTCGGGGAGGGAATTGGTGAAGTGTGGTATGATAATTTTATCAACATCATATCGGATCACCATGAAAATGTCCAATGCTGAGTATGAGCATCCAAGGAAATACAAAGGGGATATGTAGATCAGGGATGTTATAGATTCAGATTTTTTAACGGATATCCAGATATGTGGATATCAAATTTTTTAAAAGGGATCCGGCAAGCAAGTTGCAAATTGCCAATTCTTTTACGTTGTATGTTGATCATACATAATTCAACTCGCACACCACAATTATGGTACTTTTTAGTTGTGGTAAGCAAGTATACAAACACGCTGTGAATGTGTGCATGAAGACGTAGCGTCAGTACATAACACACACTTACACGCATACACACACTTCCGACATTCATTGTCTCGGACGATCCCGAGAGGTCCTGCGCTTACACAAACATTTACAGCGTGTTTGTACACTTGATGACCACAAGTAAAGCGCGCGTCACTCCGTGAGATAAAAATACTGTAACATAAATGCGTAAACTCCACAATTGTGGACAGGTAGGAATACCCGCCACGTCCCTGACGTAGGTAACGGTACACTTGACAGCTGAATTGGTGATCACATCAAGCAAAATTCCGGCCATGTGCATACCATAATAGAAGGTTTTAATCAGGTCATGGAAACAGAAATGGCATGTCGTAGCATAGAAGTGATTAATCTGTGTGAATAACTTCATTTTGCACGTACTTATTCCTCTCGTGGTGATATCAGCATAGAAAGTCACGTCATTACAGGCGCCTTCGGAATAATAAAATTGTTCTAGAATTTTCCCTTTTTAAAAGTAGGCATTCTAATTGTTTGGACTGGTTTTGCCTGACTGTTTATATTAACTAGCTTATGTCCGCGGCTTCGTCCGTGTGAAATTTGTTTCCCTGACCTACCCCATCGCATCGCATCACCTGCCCACGCTATTACTGTGTTCTTTCAATTTTTGTTTTTACTCAGCTCCTAAGTGTCTTAGCGTGATGCTAAGTAGTCTATAGCCGTCTTCAAGAATTGGGCTATGAAATGTAAAAATAAACTTTGAAAGCTGAAGAGTTTGTTTTCTTTTTTGTTTGAACCCGCTTATCTCTGTAACTACCGGTCGGATTTGAAAAATATTTTGTGCATTTGATAGCCCAATTCTTTGGAGGAAGGCTATAGGTTATTTATCATCTCGCCATGACCCTTAGGAGTCGAGCAAAAAGAAAAAAAGTCAGATCGCTAACCGAAAACGAAGTGACACTACGGGCAGAAGTCGCAGGCAGAAGTTAGTTGAATATCAATATACACGGTGGCATCGACGCACAACCTGTTAACATGGGTTCAGCGCATGATCCTGGACCCCCGGCGCTGAAAGCATTCAGCGACGAGTCTTTCATTCTAATAATAAAAGCGTGCTCCAGATACCGAAAAACACTTTGTTCATCCCTTCATCCTAAGGTTTTCTTGCAACGATCGCTGTTAGCAAGCAGAACGTCTATTTTAAGACTTTTCTTTGAGGCATTTTATGTCTGTACCGTAATTGATTATGTTTCAAACGCGATAAAATAAGTTTCTTACCATTTATAAATCACAGATATAGGTATATAGTTATTAAATTCCTGAAAACCCAAAAAAAAAAAACTCTTCTAATCCCGTCTGAAACTGATTTAAGTTTCGGTTTGTTTTAAAGGCTAACTGCGAAAAAAAGCTATAAGTAAACTTTAATCTGTTAGGGCAAAATCCGAAGCTACCACGTAGACCGCAGTTTCTCTACTAGAGAAAACCCGAAAAAACCGCCTCAAGCCTTAAAAGTGTCGATTAAAACTTTCTCATTACGGCGATTCACGTGGGAGTAAATCCCTGCGATCCATTAAAAGTCTCTCGGCGAAGGTGTTCTTCCTAATCTGTGGCAGATGTCCGTGTGATCGAGTCCGCCGCGCGCCCGCCCTGATGCCCTGATCAGGCATCACGCGTCAGTGGGTGTTTGAACCTCGCCGACGCTGCACCCGCACACGCCTCCGCGAAAAACAACCGCGATTTTTAAACAACAAAGTTATATTCAAATAATACCCACAGGGTATAGTGCTGTTCTACATTAATAGTGGTTTATTATCAAGTTTTAGACCATAAAAAGTTTAGCATTGTATACGTATTTCGTGTGTGTTTTTAGTGTTGATGTTCTAGTGTTTAAAAAATTTTATTGTAGTTTTTTTGAAGTGGTGTGTCTTATTTTTTATAAAGGTACAGCGTAAAATTACTAGCTCAAAAATAAAACTGAGTAAATATGTTTGACCGACGGTTTGAATTAAAATGCGTGTGGAGCCATTTTGCAACGATTTAAATTATAAAAATAACTTTTAAACCACAAAACCTCAGCTTGTTAAAAACGATATTCGTGAACATTGATTGAGTTCACTCGCTCGAAACAGTGCACACGGAGCGAATCAAAGAATTCAAAACTAACATTTTATTCGATGAATGTGAAACGAATAAAACATTTAAAACTGAACGGGTAAAGCTTCGATTTCGTTCTCTTTGAAAGCGGTTTTTGTCTACTCTAGATTTTTCGTATGCACACAATTATTTTTACTCAATTTAATCCTTATTTGCAGGGAGGAAGCTGCAAGTAATTACTTCTTTACATACGGGCTAGTTAGAAATTTCTCAGTAGCAGTCTGGTGTCTGGCTTATTATTCTCACTTGTTTTTACATGGGACTGAAACTGTACTGAAGAATTAGGGCAGAAGTTCTCAAATTTTGAACCTCTGCCCTACGCTTTCGGGGAAAACGGGCGTGATGTTGTGTTTTGCAGTTTTTTGTTAGATTCTTTTAAAATGAATGAAGAAAGTACTTGAAAGTAACAAGTAGAACAGCCGACATTTCCGTCGCATTGTTCTTCGAAGGCAGTGCCCGAACACCGAAGTTCGATTGCTTCTGCTTAGAAATAAGTTTTCTTAGAACTGAGTTTTCAACTTCGCGTCGGCCTACAAGCCTAGATACCTATTTCAATTTTCTGCCTTAAGAAACGACAGCGCACATCTTGAAACAGTGACCCATCTCACTGTTTGTCAGGAGCTTTCCTCTCAAATGTACCCAAACACATTTGACAGGAATCTCTTTCTTCACATAACCTTCT
Organism: Apamea epomidion; assembly: GCA_947507525.1. Taxonomy (NCBI): domain Eukaryota; kingdom Metazoa; phylum Arthropoda; class Insecta; order Lepidoptera; family Noctuidae; genus Apamea; species Apamea epomidion. The sequence goes on along the minus strand of OX382238.1, from coordinate 3,892,577 downwards.
TTACATGAAATTACAGGACTTTAACAGAGACGGTTAAATACCCATGACTTTATTTCGGTGTTTCTTTTCAGTGGTTAGTCTATTTAGGCTGATTTTTCAATCGACAGATAACTTTTAACTGTGGAATAAAATTGACGTCTGACAGTTTTTGTATGGAGAAATGTCAAAAATTCAAAACTATTCCTCGGATAAAATTATCTGCCGTTGGAAAAATCAGCCCTTAGTTAGTAAAAAAATACTTGTATAACTGTTATTTTTATCCAACTTACAGATAAAGTACAATGTATTTATTATTTGGCGAACCTAGGATTTTATTTAATGTCCCTTTGACCAAAGGGACAATAAACTCGAATGGGTTATTTGTCATGGTGTGTTCACAACTAAGAGAAACAGCAAGATATATCTGTCTCGTTTATGACAATGCTGCTGATCCCATGGGGGCTTGGTGTCAGAGTTTCGGGATTATAAGGAACTTAGTGTTTCATTGGGCCGTCGGGAGGTGCTTGTTCTGGAGATACGAGAGGAAGTATTGATATTGCCTTGGAGCTACAACCTTCCTTTGTTGGGTAATAGTTTGATTGACATTAAATTACAAGTGTCTTGGGTATTATTTGTATTATGTTCCTTGTCTTATAATTTCCTCTTTGAACATGGAAGGGTTTAAATGCAAAACGAGTCTCGCTGTTCGTTTGTGTAGTAGGTATGTTTTCTAGTCTGAACCATTGAACCGATTTTGATGAGTTTCGCCGGAGGTTGTTGGAGAAAGGCGCTTAATATTCAGGAAAGTTATCAAGCTATAGGTAGTGTAGGTTTTAATAAATCGGTCTAAACTAAACGATTGCTTTTTTATTGCTTTATCAATATTTCAGAAGTTCGCAAACTAAAGGTATGTTAATCAGCACCATGTAAGTTGGAAAACGTCAATTTAAATTCAAAATCTAACAGGAGATGAGAATATCTTACAATACTGGTCAACAAGTCTCTCAAAATTTGAATAGCACAGCCAGTTCGGACACAAGTTCTTTGTATCGTGAGTGAAGACATTTTGTAGATATGTGGGCAGTATAAAAGTGGTTGTTGCTAAAACACTTTCTTTTCTTTGTCATTACGTTACCCGGTCTTTTTTCAGTCCACTTTGTTTTAGGAAACTGACCCTAGTCGTCTGAAACTAAGTACTAGATAGTTTCTAGGAGGTACCTATTTTTGTACGTTTTCATTTTTGTTTGAGAGGCACATTCATGCTCAGAATGAGAGGGAATTAAGTGAGAGGCTTTCAGAAAAAAATCGTTACTCATTATGCAAATCATATATAAAGAAAAGATTTGATTTTGTGTGCTGTTTTGTTACGCTTTCACACTAAAATGTCTAATCAGATTTGGATGAAATTTGGCACATGGGTAGACCATGTAATTGCGTAACACACTGACAATCACAATCTGAATTATTTTGAAAGACGTTGCTAATCCATTGCTCCATATGTTCGAAAAATGTGTCTGCTCAAAAACGTAAATAATGCAATGAATGTTGTTGAACTGTCGAAATTAAACCCATTCCTTGTGTTATTGTGTTACGGAACTAACCCGCAGGTCGCAAGTCGCATCGCACGAGACTGTGAACGAGGTCTTTGAATGGCGAAAAACAAAATTGCTATAACCACCATGATAGCCGCGGTCGCATTTTGATGAGCTTAGCGTAATCCTTTTATCACTCTCAAATACCCGTATAACTTTTAATACATTCCGTACCTAGTACTATAAGAGAAGCAAATTGGTAGAAGCCATTATCCGCCGTGGACTGTGTAATAGAAAAGATGATATAATTATGTTTCGGTTTCCAAATATTCATAACTGCCGCGTGATTAAATATTTAATACTCGTAATGAACGCACCTGCTTTTTCCCAGTCCTTTAACATGTACATACTTGGTTATGTATTGATGATCTCGTGAATGTTAAATATAGTTCGGTATTGTGTTGTCGCATACAAAACATCCATTCATTTGTAATTTTTCTACCAGTTGCTGTGTAAAGAGAGTATAAAATGTTTCCACGATCCACATTGCTTTCGATTTAGACATCGAACTGTAATCAATTCGAGGTGTTATTGGTGTGTTTCAAGATTTACATTCTACGATGACGTCTGCTTCAAAATATTGAGGAGTATTGCGCATCGGTTAAAAATAGTGTACATCAAGATGTTTTTTAAACCGTGGTAATGGCATCCGATTGGCCCGATACGTATAAAAATAGGTAAACTTGGAGATTTTTTCAATTTGAAGCATATTTTGCTGTCTTCCTTTTAGATTAAATAGATGGTACCCGAGGAGGCTCTGGAAAAGAATGCCTGGAAGGATTTGGGGGAGGCATTTGCTTAGAAAAGAAAGAAAGAAAATGCATTTATTTGCGGCAAACATGACGCATGAAAAAAGGACATAACACACAAAAAAAAAAACAAGTTGGGGGTAAACATGCGTCACATTCACGCAAAATGGCCATCGCTCAGCATAATGCTAAAACCCTATACGAGACAGAGCCCCAGCGCTGGTTTTCAGCGGCAGCCGCCAGTGGGACAGTGAAGGCTCTAAAAAAATTAAGGTAGTCTACAATATTTTTAGGGTGTTTGAGTACGAACACTGTTTCAGCTGCTTTCATCAGTTTTTCCAGGTTATAAGCCATAAAACCACCTTAAAACACTGATCACAATCCCCTAACTTTGCCACGTTTATTCTTAAAGCTGAAACAATTAAGATACATTTTGGACCCAACCTACCTTTAAGTTAGAAGAAAAAAGAAGCGGAATTATGGAAATACGAGTACTTTAACTAAATGAATGAGTTTGGGAAATTAAATTATGTAGAGAATGTTTCTAGATCTTTCTGTTCCTGTTATGATATAATGAGGCGTGTGTTATGTTTTTCCGCAGTTAATGCAGGAGGTTCAACATATTTAGGTATTCCATTTTAGGCTTATATATTAAAGGTGTTTGTACACTTGGTTACCACAAGTAAAGCGCGCGTCGCTTTATGAGATAAAGATACTGTACTATCTATTATGGACCTTTTATTGTTTTTTTTTCTTTTTATGTGTGTAATGTGTTTCTGTTGTGTTCTTTTTATGCGTCATGATTACCGCAAATAAATGTATTTTCTTTCTTTCATAGAACGCAGATAGTAAAAGCGTAACAATCATTATTATTAATATAATATGGAATTGGCAATGTAATATTTTACTGTGGAAGTAATATCTAATATTACTTACACTAATTCGCTAATGTAACCACGCCCGTCATAAAATAACTGTAGACGGAGACTCACAGGTATGATATCAGCGATATGCCTTGGTAATAGATATGAAGGGTAGTTATACTTAATTCAAAGCTCGTACTAGATTTAATACAATCCTACTTTCTAATAATATTATAAACGCGAAAGTTTGTATGAATGGATGGACGGATGGATGTTTGTTACTCTTTCACGCAAAAACTACTTTTTATCCCGATATTCCCACGGGATCGAAACTTATGCGAGTGAAACTGCGTGGCGCAGCTAGTACTCAATATATTAAACAATATATTTGACAGCCACGTTGGTCTAGTGATCGCAAGCGCTACTGCTGGGCATGAGTGACGTGCGACATGACATGACAAGACAATGACATGACAAGACAATGACATGACAAGACAATGACATGACTTTCTACATCGTTCTCACATGGTTAATTTCAACACGAATGATGTAATCAAATATTTTGTAACAATTTTATGATTTAAAAGAGTGTCCATGGAGTTTCTTGCCCGTTCTTCTCCATAGGTACCTACGCTTTGGAATGGGCAACTAGCTTCATCTTTCTGACTGACCGACCCTTTGACAATTCAAAAGTGCCTGTAATTGGTTTAGTTGAATTAAATGATTTGAGTTTGAGTTTTTGAGTTTGAGTTTGAGGTCCTGGGTTCGATTCCTGTTCGGTTCTGGGTTCGGTTCCTTCAGGAGTTTCTTAGTAGCAGGCAGGAGTCTGGATTTGTGCCCGCATGGCAATAGGCTCGCCTCCTATGACATGGAACTTAAACATAGCTGGCGAAATGTGTAATAATTTAATTTAATAAAAATACAATATTATAACTAAGTAGGTATCGTATATTTTTGTCCTTAAATGTTATTTATAAAGTAAAATTATTATTGTTTCTTCTTCTTCAGTCTTCGCCAGCCAATGCTGAGTGTAGGCATCCTGCAATGCACGCCACGTTTCTTTGTCTCTAGCCTTCCTAAGCCAGAGTCGTCCAGCTATTTATATTGTTTACGTTACAGAAAATTTTAGGCCATGCAAATACCTACTGATATGTTTAAAACTCCTTGTGCGTTTCTCAGTAGATGTAGGAAGTTCCTGACAAGGTTTAAACGAATGGTTTCCAAACATGATCCACCTTAATTAACTCCAAATTAACTGTTAATATTTACCTTCCTTTGCAGAAACGTACTTGTTTAGCTTTCCGCAGCTCCAGGGTTTTTCTCAGAATGTGAACAAGCAAGTTCTTTTTACGTTCCTAAATGTGTGTTCATGCCTATGAAAGTATGTATAAACACGTTTTCTTTGCTTTATAGCGTATTATCATAATCCTTCTTGCGCTACAGCGCTGTGTAAGATATCAAGCGTCATTTTCTTCGCTCCGTTCCTTGGGTGCGTATTTCAAAGGGAATTTAGCGAGTCATGTTATAAATGGTGCGTCTCTTTGAAGTAAAATTATATTTATACTAGCTGTGTCCGCGACTTCGTTCGCGTGCATGTCGGAAAACAATATGAGTTTATGGGTTTTAATTATTTCTGGGCGGTACCCTGTTTTTTTTTCTAAAATAAAAGTAGCCTAAAGTACTCCAACTTTCTGCCAGTGAAAGTTCTGTCAAAATCAGTCCAGCCTTTTCGGAGATTGGGTGGAACAAACAGACAGACAGACAAACATTTTAAATTTGTTTTTTTTTATAACTACCTTAGATACTTTCATAAGCATTTAGTAAAAATCTGTTATTTTATTTTGATTATATTTATCACTAGCTTCTGCCCGCGACTTCGTCCGCGTGGAAGCTATTAAGTACTTTGTTTTTGCGTAGCGTTCTTTCTTCTTTCGGACTTTTTTCTTTCTGTTCGGCTCCGAAGAGTCGTAGCGTGATGTTAAATAGCCTTTCTCAAGAATTGGGCTATCAATCAAATGCCAAAATATTTTTACAGAATAATATCAGACTGGTAGTTCCAGAGATCGCGTTCAAACAAAGAAACTCTTTGAGCTTTATTATTATTATTACCTCAACTTGACATAGAAACAATCGTAAACCAGAATTACGAAGAGGAGAAGGAACGAAGTATTTAAAAAAACCAAAACCAATAGAATCAATAGAACGAAATCCAATCAATTTACATTACCCAATGGCAATACCGACAATGTCATTAATCCGCGTAAAGTATGCACAACGTGAGTCAGAAACATTACGTATTTGTACAACGCCATCTATCGGTAAATGGATAAAACGTCTGCACAAAGCATGTGTAGTTGTATTCGTGAATGTTTTAGCGGCATTTTGCGTTTTAGTAATTTTCTATTATCTCCGAAAGTATGTGACCAATTGACAAAGTGTAAAGGGCAAATCTTATCTCTTGTTCTTGTGATCATAAAATAATTGATTTTGATAAGGATTCATAATTAAAAATTATATTTTCATCCAAACGTAAGCATGTGAAAAAAATACCCTTTTAAAACATAAAAGTGATATTAAAAGATAAAATACAGGCTGATTTTTTAAAGACCAGCCAAATTTAAGGATGTGGTACAGACCATCAAACTGAACAACTTTCTCCATGGGACCAACATCGTAATCGCGAATAAAAATTCAGCCGTCCCATACATTTAGGTCGAGTAGGTATTGAAGTTTTCTATGGGACAGTTGATAAAATTTTCGCGATTACGCTATTTGTCCCATGGAGAAAGTTGTTCAGTTTGATGGTCTGTACCACATCCTTAAATTTGGCTGGTCTTTAAAAAATCAGCCTGTATAAAAGATAGAAATTTGGTGTCGCGGCCTTTTTTGTAGAACTATTTAAGGCGGACCAGATTATCATACATTGATAAATGATAATGATAAATGATTTTATTTTGTAAATAGTTTTGCACAAACACTTTTACACGTCAATCATATTTTAAAACTAGATGAGGTCGGCGTTTCCTATCTGACTAATCTGAGAAGAAAGGCCGAAACAAACTCGGAGGTCACAGTCTCTTTTAAAGTCCAGACATAATCTTGGTCAGGTCATATGAAGACCATGTAGATCGATGTCTGAGATGATCTTTTGAGGAAAGAACCACACAGATTAAGAGGACCTGTCCATTCAGTGCACACATTTGAAGTGTGAAGCTCAACTCAAAACTTAAGGAGCTCGACGATTCGATGAACAATACCAAAGAAAGGACATTTGGGTAGACCACATTAATTACTCAAACTGCCAGACCATGACAAAAACTAACAGGACAGAGAAAAAAAAAAAAAAAATATAAATAAAATGACCCACATAGTCTTCAAATTCACAATAATTAAAATAATAAGTAAGCAAATGTCATAGTATATATAAAATTCATGAATGTCAAAGTGTATATAAAAAAAACAACAACAAAACATAAAAATAAATAAAATCATTCAATATCAATTGGAAGCAGCTTAATCCCAAGCCTTTTTATCCTCGATATAATCCTTAACAGTATAAAAGGCTTTCTGGCACCACTAACGTTTAATGATACATTGTTTTTAGTTATATACAACTGTTGAGGCAGCGCATGCAAATAATTCTGTTTTAAGAGGTATTTCTTTCTGACTTGCTAGACAAAAGTTGTGATAGCTCAGCTAAAATGCATGATCTAAACATAATTTATAGCCTATAGCACTCATACACAATGTAGATTTCTACCAGTGAAAACCTTTTTAAAATTGGATCATTAACTCCGGAGATTACCCCCTACATACAAACAAACAAATTTTATCTCTTTATAATATTAGTATAGAAGTATAGATTATAAACAGACACTTCAATTTATTTGTTTGGAAATATATGTATTATATGAATATGTGTGTATGTGTAGATGATGAGATTATTATTATTAACCTTTTGAGAATGGTAAGGGATCACTGTTCTATTGTCGGAGACTGGCTTGAAACTACGTCGTATCTGAAAAATGGGCCTAAATAGAGTTTTCCACCAGTGCTGCGTTTTCAGCTAATTTCGGGGAAAAGCCCCGTAGCCCCGAAGATAGGTAGTTCTAAGTTTAAATTAATTTACCGATCACATATTTCAAAAAAAACTGCCATAAATAAAATAAAAAATCGAATGCTATTTTTCAGGTACATTCACATAACACTTTTCCAAATGCTTTATCAGACCCTCGATCTCTTGCTCCTAATTTCTTTCTTTTGCTACTGAGCCTTACACCGAAGTGATAATAGCCATTAAATTGTGGCGGCATCTACATCGCCACATGCGAACTACGCATCACACTGACGTCACGCAAAATCCTGTATCGCGCAAGCAGTTTTTACCGCGTAACTAGTCCCGAATATCCGACATCAATCGTGGGGCAGTTGCCCTCCAGATACCACCATACACGGTCGCAGGATCCTCCCTTTTTTTATGGAGGATGTGTGAACTTTAAGCCTGTTCCTCATACCTCTATAAAATTAAAAAGCTATGTATATGCTTACTGGACCCCAATACTTATTGCGGAGCGACTTCGGCACAATAATAGATCGACTTCGGCTTCCAAAAGGTAGATTTTCCTCAACCGAAGCCGGTCGTTGCTTAGCATAATAATAGGGTTCCAGAAAGCTCTTAAGACTTACTAGCTGTAATTAAATTGCCCTTTATGTTGATGGAATGATTAACATAACATCGTTTTCTTTTTACGTTTCGAGAAATCGTTAAAAATAGGTCTGAAATTGTATTTATTAACCTTAGAAGCGTTCACTATACAATTTTAGTCCTTTTTTTTGGTATTTTTCGCGCATTTTATATGTTAATAAATTACGTGAAATAAAATAGCTCTAAGCATACGAATACAAAATATTTGATTACATCAGACTATAATGTTCCCACTACTGGGACACAGGACTCCTCTTAGTGAGAGGGAGTGGGCCGTGATCTTCCACGCGGACCCACGGGTTGGTAGATGTCACATGTCTTTGAATTTTTGGCTCTAGAACAACGATTCAAAACCTAATTTTATCTTTCACACCTGCAGTGATATTCTGTAAATATTACACCGCGAAAACTTCAGTGAAGTGAGCTGTCAATAGTGTCGATCCCTAGCATCAGATGGAATGACAGGTCACTTCACATTTTCACGGTGAGGTTTATACAAAATAGACCAGCTGAACTACTTAACATAATCATAACAAAGTTTATTAGTACGAGACTGTGTTCTAAACAGTTGCGCGATAATTTGTCTGTTTACATTATGTGGCCGCAAATTAGCGCCTCCCCAATTGCGGCCGATGCTGTGCCGATGGCTACCGAATCCAATTGAAAGGCCTTTAAGGTTGACAACGTGAATAGTTTACTATGTTCCAGAGAATTGGGAAATTGGTTTAAGCACCGGATGGCAACAATTTACTAGTATAACTTCCTCTCAAATTGAAAGCTTGTCCTGGATAAGTTAAGTTCGAAAGCTCTATTGAATAATAATTTTGTTTGTTCCGTTTTTTTAACAGTATTTGTAAAATACTTTGAAAAGTTCATGTTCCTAAGTGTCTTCGTAATTCTCTGGTATTTTATAATAACTGTGAAATACATGAGTATTTTCCATGCAGATATGCAATGGTTGTCAAAAAGCTGTTAACAAGCATGCTTCATGCCACCAACCATGTATGAAAAAAAATTTAATTAGTATGTCCTATATTGGAAAAAACATTTGAAAACATTTGTGTAGTGTACCCCTGGCCTTACACACAAACAACGCCCCTAAACCTCACAATGTCACTTTCACTTCACCTAAACCCGATAATTTAACGAACATTAGAGCGTACTCACAACACACGTTCACGCCCTGTCATGTCTAATGTATTGTATGTAATGTAGATTGAGTCACATGCTTGAATCCATTTACTTCCAATATTGATCATGAAACCGTGAATGAGGTGAAATATTGAAGGGGATGATGGCCCAACTGGACCAACATGGAATAAATGAAAGTCAGAGGAAGTCCCAAAAGTGAAATTCGGACCATGCATTAACATCATATATTATGATCCACGAAGCTTCCGGAATCAAAATCAACACTGTGCAGTCCACAACTAGTCGGTTCCTGCTAACTTCACAAAGTTGTCCACATTGTATGTGGGTCAGTTTGATAAGTTTACTGTAAAAAGCTGTAACTAAGCGAATTTGAGTGTGTCTTCATTACTGCTGGGAGCAATTATTATGACGGTCAGTGAGGGTGGCCCTTGTTCAGTAATGGTCACTTAAGGTTGATTTATGTTGATGACTGGCCCATCGACCACCATCTCTTGGCCCTGCATGGTAGAAAAATCTTTCTTTTTTACTACTTGTATGATTTTGGTAGAGAAAGGTGTTCGTTTTACGAACTGTCTTTTGGAAACTGCGATCTTCAAAAATATGAAGATGAAAACTCCCTCTCACGGAGAGGAGGCCTGTGTTATTGCAGTGAGAAGATTATAGGCAGATTATGCTATGATCTTCTAAATGTGCTTATTTTTAGCCTAATTTGAATTCATGATTTCTAATGAATGTCTATCTTTCTCGCCTTATTCTATAGCACCCAGAGATACCCATAGGTGGACACAGAGACACATGGTCTGTGTGTGTAGTACGCAGAGATACGACCAGTATCTCCGCCGTTAAATACATAAGGTGTATGTTTCGTATCAATAAAAGTTATTTCAATGACGGGAAACTAATGGATGTTGGTTGTTTTGAAAATGTTTTTGTTAGTTTTATAAACCTACATGTGAAGACGTATTGCTTCTCGATCATATTTCAAATTACCTGCCGTGATTAACGAAAACAGATTAACGATTAACTAAAAATACTTTTGGAAACTAGATTTTTTGTTTTAAGAATGACACTATTTAAAAGCTTTTGAATCCATTGAATATGAAATGGCCTCCTTCCCTTTATAATTTTCAAAGACAGGTATTAATTAAGAAAAAAAAAGCAACGGGTTCCACTCCGGGAGTGCCGGCAGAAGTGAAAACTTGAATATTAACGTTGTGCATTTTTGATATTTTGGAACGGTTAGGGAATAATTTTGCACGAATTGCTTTAATATTATCAGTATAAAAGTACTATCATTTATGTGGTAAAATACAATATTCATTTCTACTCTCCCTCCGTCTTACGAATTTTCGATCAGGTCACGGGTCCTGACGCGAGTTTAACATTTTTTACCCATCACAACAAAAGTGCACAACGCCGCTAAAGAAGTTTTCACTTCAAAAACAAGTCTGTTGCTGTAGTTGTAGTAAATTAAGTTGACAGTTACAAAATATACCGGTTTTGTTTTCCTTACGAAAACATTTTTCAGAGAACACACAAATAATGATAACAATGCATTCTGTTAAATGATCATTTTACATTCAATTGTTTTACAAAATTAATTATCTGGAAAAACTAACAGGTTTGAAATTACAGTTAAAAATAATGTCCAATATGAATTGTAAAATGAGTCATTGTTTCCCCGAATATGTTCGTAATCTAATAATGATATTAATGCGATGTCAGGAGTCCAAATTAGGCCAATTACCGGCTTGGCATAATCTGGTTTGGTGGAACTCGCGAACAGTTGCAGATCCGACCTAAATATGTGATAGATCAATACTCGGTTTTTGTAGCAAATGACTAATTGTAGTTATGAATATAGCTGTAGATAGGCATCAGCAGTTCTACTAGCATTGTCTTCTGGTCTTAAGGCATCACTTGCATTAGTTAAGTGGCGAATTAAGACCTCTATACAGGTTGGTAGGGACATCGATGAGCAAACTATTACCATGGATTCAGTACATGATCCTGAACCAGTTGAAATGATTCACCGGTTATTAAAAACATTGTTATTTCATACATTTTGACCACGAAAAGCGCAATAGATACCCTATTGCACTTTTCTATGGAACAGCATGTTTGTTTTTTTAAGGTAAGAAAAAATAAATTTAGCGGGCTACTCTGATGCTTTCGTCTTAAGGCTTGATTGAATAAAAGCTTTTTCATTATCACATTTCAGCCCCGAATCCATAACTCCAAATGGCCGCAAAAATGGTGAAAGTATCGGAAAAGTTAGTTATAAATAGCCATATAATAAATGAAGGTGAACACAGTTATTTTTAGGTAGTGATATCTTTCACGTCGTATCTATAAAATACTCCTAGGGGACTCGTCGTGAATACCGAATACCGACGAAGAGCCCCGAAGAGGTGAAATGAATGCTCCATTCATTGTGTTCATGGTGACAGCTTTCAGCACCCAGAGATGATTTATTACTAATGTTATCAAAATTCCTTCTGTACGTTTCAGTAGTATTTTCATATATTCGAATATATAGTGTATTTTAGTTATTAGGTGAGTTGTTTTAGATATGTAAATTAAAGCAATTAAAGCGTCTGATTGTTAATGTGAGTGAACTTTTCGTTAGTTTGAAAACAGAATACAAGAGAAGTTTCAAGTATTTAGTCGAAGTAAATTTTTTTTTTAAAGAAAAAAAAGCGTTTAATAATAATAATATCAGCCTATTATTGTCCCACTGCAGGACCTCTTATCATAGAGAGAAGGCATGAGCATTCTTCACCACGCTTGCTCAAAATGGGTTCGTGATTTCAAACTCATATTAACTATACGTCCAGATTCCCCCCTCACGATGTTTTCCACCGATGTCAGTCCAAGGAAACTCAGAAAGTACCTGGATTTGAACTTACAACCTCGTGCATGAGAGGCGAGATCTTACCCACAGGGCCATCACGACAAAAACATTAAAAAGAAAAGTTAAGTACGTTAAAAATAATATATTTTAAAGTATTATATTTATCAGTTAAAATCAACACCACTAACTCGTAAGTTAAAGTTGCATCATACTGAGGGCTCAATTTGAAATTCATCGCTGTTGAATTAATGTAGTGACTTCGCTTCTCGCTTATTTCACGAACAACTTTAAGATAAAATTAGTATCTAATGAACTATTCATGGGAAGCCTTCTTTTAAGTGATGCTTTAAGAACTAAAGTGGAATAATTAAGCTAAGTTCGAAAGTTGAGTCCTTAACAATTTAAGAACGTTTATTGATTAAAATAACGAAAAAAGTGAGAGATATGTTGGTCGACTGTCAAAGGTCTACGAATGACAGCTGGAACGACACACGCAGGGAGGGGGCTCGATATGTAATGAATGGTCATCCATCCACGGTCCGACTGCAACAAGAGTAGCTTAACCTGTGATCGTGCAGCTGTTATTATTTAGCCACGAGCCTTAACAGTTCTGAGAGAAATTGACACACTTTGAGGTTCGCGCGTCGCTATATTTTGCTGTAACAACACGACTAAAGTCACTTAAAGAAGCCAGTTTCCCGTCAGCCAATTTTCTATTGTAGACTTGTTTCTAGTCCAAAGATAAGTATAACTTATTTAGAAATAGGTAGCCATAAAAAAATCTGGAAGACTTCTATTTTATTCTCAGAAAATGCTTTCAAGTTTCTATTTTAGTTTGTGACCCGACAAAATATTTCCTGTTGTTTATTCTAGCAGACACTTTAACCAACTAACTTCATTTTTTTTGAGCTGCAGTAGTTCTGTAGCTTTCGAAACTGGTTTAGCATAATTGTGTAACTGAGTTTTATTTTTCTAGCATTAAAAGCGTATCAAGTTTAATTGGTTGTACCTCTGGCTGTGTCCAGCAGTGCACCTACTGCTATAGATGATGAAAATGAAAATTGGGTATCTCGATGATTATTGGGTTTTTTAATTCTCAACGGAATATTGATATGAAAAACATATCAAACCCCTTGTTCTTAATTAATCAATTCTTTATTTATAAAAAAAAAGTGACAACATTGATACAGAAATTACCTACATTTACAATATGCAATTGTTCTGTCTTTATTTTGCTAATGTTACACATTTGGTTCACCGAATTATTGGAAATTGTAACAACGGACGAAGGGATGTCTCCTATAATAGAGGACTTTCCTAGCATAGGGGACATTATTCATAAAATAAAATAAAATGCAAAAGAAGAACTCCTAGATGTAACACGTCATGTATTTTCTTTTTGGCAATAAAACTTATTATTATTATTATTGTCACGACACAATATGAGACATTGTATTATTTTGTATTATAGTATCCGTTTCCTCGAAGATTCGGTTTCACAAGGGAGAAAATTAATTTATATCGCCATCTAAAAACACCATACTCGACGAAATTCAACGTTCATTATCTACACAACAGACCACCATAAGTTTATAAGCGACTCTCACATAACATCTTATGGCAAAGTGTGTTTATGAAGATGAGAAACAAACGCTCAATTTATACCACAGTATTTCTAGACGTGCTTGCCATAGTGATGAAGAATTTCTCGTTAGCGGGACGAGATTGTTTTATGGGATTTAAAAATAATTCTAATCTTTTTCACAGATGCGCACAAACTACAGCCCGGAGTCTGGAGTTGTGCTTGTTACATGGGATTTAAACATGACTAGCGAAATGTGGGTGTTACTATAGGTACAACTCTGCCTACTGTAGGAGAGGGAGGTTTACAGGCGTAATGTTATGTTACAAACTACATAACATTCATGAATGCAATGAACAGTTTATTATTATTTATTAGCCAGTTAGGAGAGCAGTAGCAGCAGTGATTGCCCAGTATGGTCCGATCGTACATAAAAAGTTTCGCCATCCGTGGAATGAGTTTTAATAAGACATTTTATGGATCAACCAGATGACGGAGTGTTAATCTAGCTTCCATGATATAGCTCGATTCAGTGAGCCACACTGCGTGGAATATATTAACATTACTAATGCAATTTCCCCAGATTCTATATCCGAACACATACCACTATATGAACGTCAATTACTCGACCACACGGAGTGCTTTCCCGAGTGTAAGGTGCGTACACGTCAGTGAATAAGTCAGTCAGGTTTCCGCTAAAATCGCACAAGACCGGTTTCATGCAAGAGTGCGAATTTCTCGCTTGCTTGGTTTAAGAACACTTTACAACATCTTAACTGAACCACAGGAAATGAGAAACGAACGAAACACACATAAACTCACGCTTTCTTCCCATGGGGGTAGGTAGAAACTACAGAACACCACCTGCTACGATCCTTACATAACCTCTTTGCTTCGTTTACGTTTATATATCTGGTCATACACGCACTCCCGTTGCGACTACGACACACCTGACCTTTCTGAAGAGCATCACCAATAAGGAACGACGGAAGTACGGAAGTTCTAGTTCTGTGTCAATTAAAAGCAAAATATCTCGCAAAGATGAAACGGTTTCTGTTTGTGGTAACTTTGTGGAATGTTTAGACCATCACACTTTGTTATGATTATTATCCTTAGCCCTTATCCCCATTTATTTTGAGGTTGTATGTAAAGAAAGAAAGAAAATACATTTATTTAGCACAGATAAAAAGACCCACAATATGATATACAGCTGAGGGACAATTCTCGTAATTTTAAGACCGTTCACAATCTGATCTCAGTGTCAATCTGTCAAAAAATACTTCTATTTTCCCTACATTTTGACAAGTTTTTGACATTTGTTTGTCGCAGAGATGAGACTGCGACTAGATTTTCAACGTTTTAAATTACAAGAATTAGCCTTCAGACTGTGAACGGTCTGTCAAAAAATACTTCTAATTTCCCTACATTTTGACAAGTTTTTGACATTTGTTTGTCGCCGAGATGAGACTGCGACTAGATTTTCAACGTTTTAAATTACGAAAATTGGCCTTCTGATTAAAACAATAAAGAGTGTAAAGTGTGATGTAACAAACCAGGAAAGTGTGCCTGACGGCTAGAGCTACGCCAAAAAGGCCCAGTTCAGCAAACATGCCAGACAACTGAGGCAACTAGTGCCTGCTGCTGATTTTCAACTATAATACGTGCTTCTCTTTGATATAGCTCTTGTATTGGCACAGTTGATAAGTTGAGTTCAATCAAACTACGTATTTATAGTTTAGCAAGACATCTGTACATGTGGCATCACATGTACACATGTCATCCTGAAATATAAATGATGTGATACACGCAGCAAAAACCCGCAATTGTGGAACAGACAGGTTTTTGTTCACGAGCTCGTAAATCATCCACTATTCACCGGCGCTACATTGATAAGGCTCATCTATCCTCAGTGTTCACCTTATCTCGATAGTTTTTTGTGAACGATGAGAGGTTACAGACGGCCAACGTTACGTTGTGTCTTTTACTAACATTTCGTGTCATATTTAAAAACTTTTTATTCAATTTCTTTTTTCTCAACAAAAATCTCGTTAAAAATTTTTGGTTTTCGTTGAACCCTTCAATGAAATCAATCTTTTAGAGTAATTTTACCTACTTCTTCCTTAATTTATACATGCAAAATAATACGTAACAATATACTCCAATAGCATCATTTTCTTACACAACATTAATGAACATACAACGCACAGATTCTTTCAAAGTCCCTCGTTACGTAACATCCATACTCCTTGAGTCAATTACTCATTAAAACGGCAGCCTCTTTAATAATTGAAGGAGAAAATTGTCGAAACTCATTTTGATTGCCGAATTTCCTTCGATCGAAAGATTCTTGGCTGTAATTCAGTCAAGACTGTCTTGGGCCATTTGTCAGAAGCAGCTGCGAATTTATTGATTCCAATCACCAGGCTGTCTGGGAAAAAACAAAGAATACTAGATCCATACCTTTTTTCAAGGATTGTCTTGTCTTCCTAAACGATTTGAGCAGCTCGAAGTGACGTGGGAAAGGATTTGGCTTCATGAATACATAGTTATGGTGTTTTGTTATTGGTAATGGCGTTATTGAATTATGTAGTTTCAGTTTTTGCAATTAATTAATCCATTTAGTTCATCGTCGGTTTGCAGAAGCCGTATAGCAATCTAGAGTACCTTAGCCGACCATTGACAAAGATTACAGTTAAAGAAGGCAAACATGAATAGAAAACCTCAAACAATCCTAAAATAGCCCTCGTCCGTTATTCGTGATTGCATGACGTCATCCGTAAAAAGCAAGATGGCTGCCACTGATGATTTTTCACGGCTCGCTCTGTTTTTCATTTCACAAATCATTACGGGCCGACCTCCACAATAAATGTAAGGACACGACCTCGTTGGGAAAAATGCTACAATTGTTATTGTCAGGTTTCTCATTGCAGAGTAATCTCGACCCGGAGAAATGAGTGTTCAAGAACTGTTGCGACTTGCTAGTGTGTAGGGTTGGTCAACTAGGGTTATGTGTGAATGTATTAAGCACTTTGTTTCTGAGTGATGCTTGTTTATGACGTAAAATTCGCGAAAAAAGAATCAGAGCCGACGACGTTTACATTCTGGGCGTTCTATAAAAAATAAGCTTTAACGGGTTACTTACAAAGCAGAAGAAAGTATGCTCAGAAATAATGTAATCCTGGGTTTTTGTCTAACAAGTCTTGTCATCTGAAAAATGCGGCTGCATATTATGTAAAATAAGAAAAGTATTTTACATTTCTATGCATTCAATATTTCAATTTCATTAGTTTAAAGCTCGCAATACCTTCTGTAACAGGATACAGAGTACCCATTACCATAGACAACATGGAAGACTTGTTTACTTTGACAGCAGGTGTTTCCTCTGTGCCACGTAAATATTACAACTTTGGATTAAAACGGATGGAGGCGCGTAAATATTAGAAGGATGCGAGTTATAGCTGTCGTTCGTAGTCGCTGAATCTTCCATTTCCCTTTAATTAGCGCTGTGTCTAGTATTTTGTATCGGTAATAGTCTTGCTTCTCTTTCTAGGAAGCGCTTTTACGTTATTTTCCTATAAAATATATGTGTGTATATGCTCAGCACTTATTTCCATGAATGTTCTACCCTATTTGATACAAGATTTATTTCATTCTTATATATCCTTTACGGCATTATTTTTATATGTATTTGAAAGGCCCGGGACTACGCTAGAAGTTTTGCTCGGATCCCTATCAATAAAAACTTTCCTTTTTATAATATTGCTACTATGATCTATTTACCGTTTTACTGTTATTTTTCCTCCTCGTACGTTGCAGCCCTGCTAAGGTACGCGATGTATTTTTTTAGCTTGTCTCTCTAATTGGAGTTGTGAATACAAAACCGACGCCCCGAGGTAATGGCGAGAGAAATTGGTGCTCCACGCATTTTAATTTATATCGTGTCAGCGATAAACTTATAAGCAACTTTGAAATTCATATTTCACGGAAAGTTAGGCAGCGTGCCTCCGGTGTCTGAAATTGTACTTTACTAGATTTGACAATAATTTTGATTTATTATCTAAACGTAGAAATGGTACATGCAATGTATCGAAGTGCTCAAAATTGTTGGTGAACTGTGGTATACGATAAATTTTGAATAACATATATTATTGATTTTAGTGTTTTGAATGTTTCTTCATATAAAAACGTTAGTGTTACTGTAGTTGAGTGCCAAAATAGTGTTAACCCTTTATATTAAACCTGATAATCGTTATAACCGTAAAGCATAAAATACAACCATCTCACAAAAGCAAAGTGATATTTGAAAGTCAACATACATAGTATCAAAGACAACAAAGTCAATTTGCGCGAGCAACACAGAATTAGAAGTAACGTCAGTAAAGTGACAATCGCAAACAACCGTCAACATTATACCAAGAACAACACCGCCAGTTAGCGCTAGCAACACTGCAGTGTGACGTCACATTAAATTTTCCCGCGGTAAGCGACCGCCGTCAGGATAAGCGCGCGAGTGACCGCGGCGACGCTAACCGCGGCGCGCGCGCAGGCTGCGCGGGGCGCCGCCAAGCTGGGCGAGCACGCGGCCATGCTCGCGGTCGCTATTTGCTGCATACTGGTGCTGCTGCTGGTGTTCATCATACTCATCATTGTGGTGGGACAGAATATGGAGGTTAAGGGCGGCTCCTAGCGTCGAAGAGGTAAGGTTCTGTTTGTGAAAATTATGTTGTTGATGAGGGAGCCACATAGTAAGTGTTTATTAGTGAATTTGGAGAACTTTTCTAGCTTTAGAGGTCATATGTGAAGCGGGTTTGGAATGAGGGTGATCTCCTCGAAAAAAGATACCTACTACTATTCTAATGCTAAACTATTGGCTTACATCCCATCATTTTTAAACTGCCCGATTAGGTGAAGTGTGTGATATTTTAAACATTGATTTAATTAAGACAGTGTTCATAGTTATTACAGTTTACTTAATATCGAATGTTCCAATTTCACTTTTCCTGGAACACTGAAATTGAAACTAAGTCGAAGCAACAAACTTCGAGGTCTTAATTACGGTCGTCGACAAACTCGACAACTTACCTACAGTAATTGCACCAAATAACGACAGTTTAAACTCTTTGATACTGTATACCAACCCTACCTTCGGGAGTTCAGAGACTGAACTGTTCAGTTTCTTAGAACTGATTTTAAACGTCCTGCGTCTGTAAAAATATTGTGTCAATGCGATCGTCTGGAGTTGCCACTCGTCTGGTAAGTAGTCAGTGCCAGTGGAGCGAACGTAACGAGTGGTTCAAAGCACTCGCCTTGAAGCATTGTGATCACGGCGGCAGACTCTTTATCAAAGCCTTACCTTTAAGTCGTAAGGCGTCTTATTTACAACTATAAGTAGAGTTGATTCACTGGAAAATAAATATCGATACATGTAGGGGTTCATTTATAAACGTAGCTTAAAGTTAAGAGACGTTTAAACGTTAAAAATGTGTGGTTAAACAGTCGCTAATCATTACTTAACTTTAAGTAACGTTTATAAATAAACGCCTTTGTCTATCGTCCGTCCATATATTTTTGGTTAGGATTATACTCTAAATATAAATGGAGGAGACAGGTTTGTGTGGGGGACATGGACTAAGAAAGTGCGTCTTGCAGCATTTCAAGAAAATTATGTAAAATAAAGTGTACCACAAAATTATGTATAAAGAAGAATAGAATATTGTTTATTATGTACACCATAAAACTTACCGATATAAAGGTCGACTTCTTACAAGGAGTAACACAATGGGCGGTCTTATCGCTAACAGCGATCTTTTCAAGACCCTTTAATCTTTGGGCGGATTAAGGCTGAAGGAAAGACAATACTGAAGGTAGTCTGTGGTGTACCATTAACAAAAAAAAAAAAAATTTTGATTCAATAAATCCAAAGTTAAATACAATATACTAGCTAACACTGAAATATATATAACTGTTAGTGCGACTGCGCGTCTCCTTTTTAAAGAAATTTCTCGCCGGCTGATCGACACTTCATGTGACCCAGAGGGCTGGGTCGTTCTTTGAACATAGAATTTGCATTGCCATTCAACGTGGCAATGCAGCCAGTCTTCTGGGCACGTTTCCGGATGACAGCGATACGGACGAGTACTTCGAACCCTAAATATCCTTTTGTTTTTGTATTTATTTATATAGTTAAGTAGTAATAATTGAAGGTTCATTTATTTGGTACCAATTTACAAGCGAACTATAAAATAACAAAATTATATCCTAAATGAACTAAAACTACTTACAATCTAAAATATAGCGTCGAGCAGGATAGTTAAGCAGTTCGTTAATTCTTTCTTTAACGTCTTTTAATTTAGTGTCGTGTAAATAGTTAGCTATGAGATTATGAAAATAAATTATGTGTTATACTAGAACTGTTTAAGTAAGTTATAATATATAGATACCGATTTAAAAGTCCATGGAAGAGTTGTAACGTTACGACGTTACAATTATTTCATTCCTCCTCGCTTTACGCATGGATCTCTTCCATTGTTTTTATTGTTTCGAGTCTCATTATACGTATTGTCAAGTACTTAAGTTTCAATAATATCCATTCACTTCATTTTTACAATGACAGAAATAAGTACTTCAGTGTTACTTGTTAACCCTAATAAAAAGTCAATTGGCTTCCAGTCTAACCGGATGCTGCTGAATACCAGTATTTTACGTGGAGCGGCTGCCTACCTGACCCCCACAACCCAGTGTCTGGGTAATATTTACGAAACTCCTTGGTAAGACTGGTTGTCAGACTTTCGGGCTTCTGACGACCCGTAACGACAGTCAAAGATCTACAAATGACGCCGGGGCCAACGGCTTAACGTGCTTTCCGAGGCACGGAGGGGTTTCGGTATGTAAAGATGGTCACCCATTCACGAACCAACCTCGGCAAGCGCAGCTTAACCTGATCAATCGACCCGTGCGGCTGTTATTACTTAGCCGCGAGCCCCTCCAAATCCTATGAACGAGTGTTGGCAAATAAAGTGAAAAGTATCTACTCAGTTCTCGATGTTCTTAGTAGTGTTATCCTTCTTTCTCATAAAGTGTGTTAATGTGTGTGTGTGTGTGTGTGTTCAGTGTTTTTCACAGTGTCAGTTTTCTGACCGGGAAAGAAAGCAAATAAATACTACACATTAGTTAGGAGTGTCAGGAAAATATTAAATGAGGAAAGAAACTTGTTCTTCTAAAAATATGTGTGTTTGTTTATGAATGGGGTGGGGGGACTAAATGTAGTCACGGAAATTAAAAGTTTAGCAAATATACTATAAATATAAAGGCTGTCCGGTAATTAATAGAAGACTGTTAAAGAAAATACAAAAATATTGGTATCTAAAGTAGGATTCACAGAGATGTTTTATAGATAATTTTAGCATTATATTTAAGATTGGCGTACGCCTCGACCACAAATGAATGAATTTCATCGGTTTTGCTGGTACAAAAAAAAAGGACAAATAAAGTATTTTTGAACGGCCATTCGTTTTTATACAATTGTCATTATTTATCAGGTCGTATTAATCGCGTAATAACATGGTAAAGACGTTTTGTTTCAATCTGATGAACACTGCCCTGGCTGTTCATAGGTAGGAAATTATACTTCTAGCGTATGTCTTTTAAAAGTTGGAGCGAGCTCGTATATGCGAGTGCGGTATATGGATGGATCCTTCTATAATTGAATGCTTTTATAGGTCACATCGCACTCACAAATGTAATATCCAAGCAAGAGCTGAATAAGCTGAATTTCAGAAATATTATGTAGCCAACGCGGTGCGTTAATGTCGAAAAGAAAATATTGGGATCATACAAATATTTGACAGGTGCTTAACACACAGCCTGTTGGTGAGGTCTCTTGTCACCTGTACATTGTCGTTGTTATTAGTTAAGTACTAACATAGGTTAAGACTATTGTTACTAAACCAATGGGATCTTTGTTATCTTGAAAATAAAAGAATTATTATTATTTAACTTAGAGTTATAGTTTTGGTGCAAAAAGGAAACTCCTACAATTTTAACGAAAATGGGAAGACAAGTGACAAGTCATTAGTCTAAATGTTATTCTCTTAGCTAGAATCAACAGCAAACAATCTTCATAAACATAAATCTTCGGTGGATCTAGATAGATGATGATGGGAGGACTTCAAGCCAAGTTTCCGCTCGTAACTTTTATTGATTACCAGTTATCGGGGCTGAGTGTACCACAATGGAATAATGCTGGAATTATTACGAACAACTTCGGTTTATTTGGAAAGTTACCTTGCTTAGAGTTGGAGATATACTTGAGCATTCATTCTATGGAAATAAAAAGGAATTCATGTAAAGTACCTATATTTTGCATGGAAATAAGTTAGAGTTTGTTGAGAATGTTTTGTTGCTTGCACAGCAGTTTTGGTAGTCTTCGCCGCTTTAGTACTAATAATGCTGGCGTAAGCTTGGTTTAAAGAGAGGCTGTTTTTTTTCCCTTGGGGCTTAGTAAACTTGCTGAGCGTAAAATAAAAAATGAGAAGAAGTAGACATATTAGTTCAGTTAAGACGCTGCTGGCATTTAGTATGAGAATTGACTATGGAAAGAAGAATTTGAATACAGGGTGATTGGTAGTTCGGTGATATAGATAATACTAGTACGAAGTAGATTTCTCTCAATTAGCGTTCTATGGTTGACAGGCGGCCTTAAAAAAAAAAAAACTAAAAAAATTCGATATCTCCAAAGTACCCCTTTTTGGGCCCCAAGTTATCGAAGTCAAAAATGTTGCAAATTAGCTCTAGTATTAACAATTTCAAGGTATGTGCCCAATTACCAATCACCATGTAACGCCTTCGATGACATTAATGTGGTGTAGATGTCCTACAAAGGTTTAAGAGGAACACATTTTCAATCAACTCGTAACACATGTTGCTGCTACAACTTGCAATCCAATCGCATTCGCATTATAGCGAATGCGATTGGATAGAGCCACAATCACACACAAAAAGTCACACACGAATATAGAGCAACAAAGTACGATTTAGAGTACTGTTAAGTACAGGACTGCGTCAATTACTGGCTGCGTCTGCGCGTGCAATCGGAACTAATCCGGTCCCTGCAGGCTCAAAGTTGCGCTGTACGCGATTGTACAATTACGAGTTGTACGCTTTTACATCGCAACTAAGTCTGATGTGCATAATAGACTTTCATTGCGAATGTAAACGGCAGTTATTGTTTAATTGTTCGGACTGAGATTTTGCAAGGCTGTTTGAATTATGACAGGGTTTACTGGATTTGTTTGAAGGATTCATTCAGTGGTTCGGTGAACTGGCTGTTATATAGCAATTCATGTCAGAGTTTTAGGAATAGTTTAGTATATAGGTTCTCAACGTGGTCAATAACGCCCCCTCGTGGGCGTGACTTTCAGGGGGGCAGTAAAAGACTCAGAAAAAAAATTGCCACCTTATTACGACTATATGTATATACACGTTTAAATATAATGGTGGCAATAGCTGTTTCGTGACAGATGGTAAGTAAAAAAGAATGGGGGCTAGAGAAAAAAACCTCATAATGGGCGTTGGGGGAAATAAGGATGAGAACATATGGTTTAGTAGATAACCATGTTTGCATAGTTTATTTATTTTGTTATTGATTCTGTCAATAACAAGCTTTGTATCTGTACACATAGACATGGAAGAGGGAAGTCTTCTGTTACAGGTATCTCCATACTTAAAAGAAGGCTTATTTATTTATTTATTTAAGAAAAGCACAGCCACATCACGTACATTAAACTTATGCTAGAATAATCTTAATAACTAAAGGACTAATGTACATGACAATTTCGGCGTACATAGCATTGATTAGGCTTCTAAAATATATTTCTTAAAATCTGTTGATTACAAATGACCCTTGGGAGCCGTTCAAAAAGACAGAAAAAACGCTAAGCGAAACGAAGTAATAGCCCGGGCAGGTGATGCGATGCTATGCGACGGAGTGGGGCGGACGAAGTCGCCGGCAGAAGCTAGTATATGCACGCTCAAACTGTCTTTTTACGTTAATAATAAATGGTTTGCCCAATATGTCCCTAAGTAAGAGTTAGCTAAGCAGCTTCAACAAACAACACGATACCCGAAATAAAATACCCAGCGAGGCGACCAGAAATTGAGAGGGTAGGTGGAGGTACACAATTAGGGCTTAGATGTGTCCCGAAATTTCGAACAACACATGACTAAAGCCCCGGAATTAGTTTTGAAACCTAAAGTTTAACCTACATTACATAAACACGGTTCCATTTCAGGTAGGCAAATGAAAACCTAAAAGTTTCCTCTGGCCGCACCTTATTATCATACTTTTAACTTAAATATTGAGTTCCTAAGTTTGTAAGTACGACGTAATTTAGATGATTCATGATAAATCGGTGAATAAGAAGTCTGTGAGTTTGCTCAAGGTTTTCAGTTACGTCGTCTGGAAAGTTTTAACTAAACATTGAGGTTTTACGAGGCTCGTGGCTAAGTAATAACAGCCGCACGGGTTAAAATATCAAGTTAAACTACGCTTGTCTTGGTTGGTCCGTGGATGGGTGACCATCTTTACATATCGAGACCCCCCCGTGCAGCAGTTAAGCACTTTAAGCAGTTGGTCCCGGCTGTCATACTTGGATCTTTGACAGTCGTTTTGGGTCGTCAGAAGCCCGAAAGTCTGATAACAAGTCTTTGGTAAGACTGGTTATCGTTATGGGGTATCGTATTATCCAGTTACTGGGTGGTGGAGGTCAGATAGGCAGTCACTCTATGTAAAATACTGGTATTCAGCTGCATCCGGTTATACTGGAAGCCGACCCCAACATAGTTGGAAAAGGCTAGGCAGATGATGATTGAGGTTTCATTTTACGTAGTCTTTAGGATCACGTAAAACGAGCTCCGTCTTACGAATTTTCGATCAGGCCACGTGTCCTGACGCGAACTCCGTCTTACGAATTTTCGATCAGGCCACGTGTCCTGACGCGAGCTCCACCTCACGAATTTTCAATTAGGCCACGTGTCCTGACGCGAGTTTAACATTTTTTACCCATCACAACAAAAGTGCACAACGCCGCTAAAGAAGTTTTCACTTAAAAAAATAACTTAAGCTGCGCTCATTCGTTTTTCTCACAAGAAAATCGCATATCACTATAACGATCGATGCGTTGACGAACGCAAATGTCAGCCAAGATGCGAACATTATTATCATACGTTCACATATTGCTTTCGAATGATTAAACTTTTATGTATTCGGTTGTCAAATACGTTGATTGCGCAATAAAATCGGCTCATGAACCACCCTTCCACCCCTCCCACTGTTGGGGCAGACAGCAGCAAGGCAAGCTTCCCTCATTTGTGCTCCGGAAATGGAGCGAGACGGTTCCCCGGATTGCTACATCGCACAGCTTCCTACTCCCAGTTCGTTCCCTGGTCTTTTTGCTACATCTTGATATTGATGACAACTTTTTATTGAATGCGAACGAATTTTTCAGCTGTACGTTTGGTATGGAACCGTTTGCTTGTAGTTTTTGGTTGTTGGTATTCGATTGATATTAAAATTTATTTACAAAATACGAACCAATATGAATTTGCTTATTATACAGTGGAAAACAATAACAAATTGACGTCACAGTTCCTACATCGGGTAAAAACAAACCCTCGGACCGTGGGATCCGAGTGCTCATGGTCTTTTTAAGAAAATTTAAAACGGTTGGTTGACACTTCCTATGACCCAAGGGCTGGCTTTTACCTTGGCCAGAGGCTAAGCATTGCCATTCAACGAGATAATGCCGCCAGTCTCTAGGGTATATTACCAGTCGACAGCGATGCGTATGAATTTTTCGACGCTATATTTTAGTCTGTGTATATAGGTAGTTTTAGTTAAGTTAGGATATAATTTTGTTATTTTAGTGTTAGCTTGTAAATTATAATTTGTGTATAAAACTTAACTATTAAATAATTTGGCTGATAGAATTAATCGCCCACGTAAAAGTTCTTCAGTACATTAATGTTACCGAATCTAATAAACGTTAGGTACAAACAACAAACTTTAAATACACCTAAGATGAAAAGCGAGCCCAAAGCCTTAATTAGTTGAATATTATATTAATGTTCACGGAGCTAGAGAGATTAATGTCCTAAACTGAATGTCTACAAAGATCTAGCTTTGTGTCTCGTCTGTTTATCACAATAAATCCTTTAACAGAAGCCTAGCTTAGTTGAAAATAGCCTTTGAATTTTACTATATTTAGACATCTTTCTATGTAATATGTATTCCCGTAGCAAAATTTAAAAGGGAGTTTCTCCTGCCGTACCTATTGGGTCACTTGCTGAAATGTGATACCTAAAATTCATAAATATGTGTGTTCGAAGAGGCTTTAGCGTACAACATCTCATCATTTCAATCAATACCAAATTCGATTTTATATTGACTGTCACGCTGTCTAGTTTTGTTACGAAGTTACTGGAATCTCCGAAAAGATCGGATAAAAGTGACACTGGCGATGACAATCACTAGCAGAACATCGCATCGATAGTTGCGCGGCGGCTGTCTTCTGAGGACATATGATGTTTGAGGTGCCGCTGTCGTACCACGTCCACGACGAACTGCTATATTCCGGCACAATCCTGCTGATATTGCTGAACCACTACTGCAATCACCACTTCTGGTAAACCTCCTACGCCGTAATATTTAACTATGTCTACAAATCTTTCTATACGAGTGTACCTAAAGAGTCTGTTCCATCGGGAATTAAAGCTGTATTTAATTCGTGTTTGTATAGTCATCGATAAAATGGGATGGGAAGAGGAACTGCAATCATCAAGTGCTTTATCGTCTGTCTTGGTTTATAGTATTGTTTTCTCGTACGGTTTTAGAGGAACATACAGATTATATGCCAAGTTATTGTATCGCATTTCCGAAGTCTTTGTCCCGTTTAAGTAGTATACCAGCATTATTTGATGGAGGCCCGAAAGCGTCTATAAAATGATCGTGCTTATTTCCAAGTTCAACACAAATAAAACTAATGGTGACAAAATGATACTTACTGTTACCATAATCATTTATTTGCTATAGGTATTGATTGGTACAGTGTTGGTCTTAGGGCTGATTTTTTAATCGACGGATAATTTTTATTCGTGGAATAAAATTTACGTCTGACAGATTTTATATGGAAGAACTGTCAAAAATTCAAAATTATTCCTCGGATAAAATTATCTGGCGATGGAAAAATCAGCCCTTAAAGGCAGTAATAAAGTTCTTAATACATAGTCAGACATTAAAAAAACTTGACATGCAAAACTTTAGGTACAATGTATTTAATGTTAGAGTATATTTATGTCCAACTAGCTGACCCGGCGAACGGGGTGGGATACTCAACTTCAAAAACCAAAACATCAACAATAAAAATATCAACACCATATAATTAACAGTTTAATTTTTCAATGAATCAGAATAACATTAGCTTAAAACATAAACGGTTCAAAATGTCAACACTTCAGATGAGCAACAAATGTGAATAACATTGATTTATTACATAAATAGTTCAAAATATCAACACTTTAGATGATCCACGAATCTGAATATCACTGATTTATAAAGTAAATTAGTCACTTGATCAACACTCTGCATTGCATTACACAAATTGCATTTATAATTTATTTATTTATTTTCTGTACATGCACTAGTACAGGCGATTCACATCACAGCGATCTTGTATACGGCTTACTTCCGTGGAAGACTGAAGAATGTTATACATTTTTTTCGATGAACTCAAAAAATGTGGTGAAACATACAATTTGGAATTGTGTCCGGAATTTATAATAAATGACTTCGAGATGGCAGTTAAATAAATGCCTGTAATCGTGTTTTTAATGGAAGTATCCACAAAGGTTGCTACTTTCATGTCACACGAAATGTGTGGAAACAAATCCAAAAGTTTGGATTAGCCGAAGAATATCACAAATTGAAAACTGTATTCCTGAGTGAGCTCATGATCTTTTAGAGTGGCAGCAGCATTTAACAATGTCTGCAACGAATATTATGTTATGACTGAATATTTCACTATATTTTTTCTAAAGTATTGATCAAGTGACCAATTTACGTTATAAATTAGTGATATTCAGATTCGTGGAACATCTGAAGTGTTGACATTTTGAACCGTTTATGATTTAAGCTAATGTTATTCTGATTGATTGAAAAATTAAACTGTTGATTATATGGTGTTGATATTTTAATTTTTGATGTTTTGGTTTTGAAGTTGAGTATCCCACCCCAGCGAACGTCGTACCGCCATATTTATAAAAGATCTTTTTTTTATTTTTTTCTATACAATCCTTGTCCTGACAATAACAAACACAAAAAAAAAGAATTATCCAATTTAGAGCAGTCGATCGGAAGTTATGCGCGTACATAACATTTCGGTGATTCATTTTTATTTATAGGTATAGATGGTATGCTTTAAATGTTAGTTTCTAGCATTCATTACTTTTACAATACATCCAATATTCAGTAACGTCACATTCATTTAAAACAAATTTATAAACTCATTTACAGAATAAAATCTTTTTTTCCAGCAGCAAAAAATAAATTATTTGTTAACTATTTAAATTCTTTTGCTATTTTATTATAGATAATTAGTCCACTCATATTATAACAATTATTTTTATACAGATGTCCTGGTACTTGTTTGATAGAAGTCCGTGCTTAAGAACCCTGCTATAACTTTCTCTTGGGGAAACTAGCATTTCTAATCAGATTCCTAACTGCTTTTTATGGCTCCGTACTCAAAAGTTGCCCACGGAACCCTATTACTAAGCCTCCGCTGTTTGTCCGTCCGTCCGTCTGTCTTGATAGACAGAGGGACGGGCAAGCTGTATCTCATGAACCGTAATAGGCAGACAGTTGAAATTTTCAGTGTGTATATAACAACAAATAAAATAACAATAAAATAAAGTTAAAGAAAAGGGTCTCCATAGAGTTTTTGACATTGTAGTACGGAACTTTTCCTGTGCGAGTCCGACTCACACTTGGCCGGTTTTTCTATTTACCTTGTCTTTTCAGACAGATACGACCTCCAACGTATCAGCATGTTTAGTAAAGGTTAAGGTCGTCACTTTTTACGATTGGCACTTTCGGCGCTGAATTAGAGCTCGTTTCCCCGAAAAAGTGTTACTATGTGGTGACAAGGGTAAAGTTCCCTTTGTAAGTTCTCTTCGTGTATTACTTTCAACGAGGGTTCAAAATATCTGTTTCTCAGTCGTTTACAGGGTGGCAGGGATATCGACGCACAACCTGTTTCCACGGATTCAGGACAGGTGGTTATTTAAAATAAATTAGGTATTCCATACATTTCAACCGCGTAAGTTTGCACTTTTGTATGATAAAGCAGATTTTTTTTTATAACTGACTACACTACGCTACTGTTTACGCTCGGGGGTCTAGGATTAAGTGCTGAATCCATGGTAACAGGATGAGCGTCGATGCCCCTGCCACCCTGTATAAACGGCAGAGGTATCAGTCTTAAGCTAAAATCTTTACCAGATAGATAAAAAAAAATCTATAAAACCTTACCATTATGTCCGATACCTATAAGCTGGGGCTTTTTCCCTGCAACTCGGTGATCCCTGTTTTCTCAATTGACTGGTCGCGCAAAGATCGGTATAAGCTCAAATCACATCGCTTCACCGACTCTTCGATTTTCCTCAGCCGGGCAATGGGACTGTCTGGGAACTGAAATAAAACGGCTATTTTTACTTTTGTACAACCTTGGCCTTAAATCAGGATGGACTTTAGAGTGAATGTGGGAGGCTGGGCTTAAACTGAAACTCGTTGGAAAATTGTATTTAACGAGTGAATACTCTAGAAGTAATATTAGATACGAATGTTTAAATAACAAAGCTAACTTAGCCTGTCAATAGTTAACAAAGGAGATATACTTTATTATACGTACTTATGTTGTTGTGTTACACCCGGGGGTCACACGGGCATACACTTTTATACCATCTAGCTAGAAATTATTGTCATAAACTGTTGTTGATTGTGGCCAGGCAATTGGAGCAAGAAAACATAACAGTTTTTACATTTTATAAAAACTATATTTTACAGATATTTTGACCTCAAAAAGTGGAACTTCCCGCCATAATAACCACAGCATGTTAACCCTTCGCTCTAAAGTTTAACTCCGTAAACATTCGAATAAATCGAATGAAACTTGAATGATCGGCTGAATATGAGTTTCGCAATCGAGTGCTCAACCCACTGGCTTGAACTGAAAGTATTGTTTTTATTGTATGAAGCCGTCAGTGCAATGTGGAGCAGGTTTATGTACTCTCTATTCAGTTTAAATGTCGTATTTGTGGACCGGTTGGTAACTTTAGAACTGATCAATGTATAGTATTTTTATCTTACGAAGCAACGCGCGCTTTACTTTTGGTTACCAAGTGTACGAACATGCTGTGTATGTGCGTGTGATATGTGCTGACGCTACTCGTCTTCACGCACACATTCACAGTATGTTTGTTCACTTGGTTACCACAAGTAAAGCGCGCATCGCTTCATGTGATAAAAATACTGTTATAATAGCTATGGACGGTATAGTCAGAGTGGAATCATATTTTACAACTGTATGATAAACTTCAACTACGTAGTATTTCGAAACTCACATGAAAATAAAGGTAAAACCTAAATAAAAGGTAATACCACTATTGAACGTGGTCTGCTTAGCCAAAAGAGATTTTGAACCAGGTTTTTTTATTCTGACTGATACAAAAGGGCAGCGCAACATTTGCGTAGCTTGCGCCCACGTCCGTCTCCATTGTCCCATATCGCATTTGGGGTCAGATTCCGTATACCCTCGGCCCAACAAACACCTCTTTGACGAATACATTTTAAAATAATGGCGGTTATGTGTTACATGTAGAGTAGGCATGTGAAATATTCATAAGGTACCAAATAAGCCGCTTGGCACACAAAGCCCCCAACACGACTCAAAGTCGCCAGCTCAATAAGACAGATTTTATGGGTTTAAAATGGGCATGTGATGCTCGTCGTTAGTAGACTTTATATTTATGTGTGTTTTACTGTGTACAACTGGTGTCTGAGCTGATTCCGTATGTGTTTATTTATTATTTACCAAGGTCTTTTGGGTGGAGTTATATTTGATTCTAAGCCTACTTAGTTAAGCTTTTTAAGAGTCCAAATATATTATCCTACTAATAATGTAAATGTGAAAGTTTATGTGTATGGATTTGGCAGACATATAGTTTATAATAAAGTCCTATAGTTTAAATAGTGAAGGGCGGGCGTTTTTGGGGGACTTTCTTTTGTAATTTTGACGTTCGAAAAGTGCTGATTCTCAGCCTAATATGAATAAATGACTTTTGATTTTGAATACTTTGACCGTTAGTACGTTCCCGTGGGATAATCTTCGACCTACACGCGGGCGAAGCCGCGGGCAAAAGCTAGTTGGAATATAAAGATATTTAAACCACTTCCTGGCTAAAGCTTCTACTTATACTAGGACGGAGAAGCACGAGTTCGCGTTTCCGGTGCTTCGTGGCGAATTTAGACCATTAAGTGCAGTTTTTCCTGACGATGTTTTCCTTTGTAAAGAGTGTACAA
Organism: Apamea epomidion; assembly: GCA_947507525.1. Lineage (NCBI taxonomy): Eukaryota > Metazoa > Arthropoda > Insecta > Lepidoptera > Noctuidae > Apamea > Apamea epomidion. Next base: position 3,861,469 of record OX382238.1, on the reverse strand, counting down.
AATGGCACGAACAACAAAATTGAAGCAGATACTTTTACATTACTAATTACTGAACAATGTTATCTGATATTACGTTAATGATCTGTGTTACCATGATACTGTAATCACAATGGTTTGCATGCCTCTAATCGCACGAATCGCACCAGTATACCCTACAGAGGACCAAGTACTTTATACAATCACTTAGTTGCTTATACAACGCCCACGGGAAGTAAGGACGAGCGCTAATTTTAGCAATACCGCCGCAAACAACGAACTTTTATGTAATAAGCTCCATAATCTATATTATAACCCGCAACATATTTCATTAATGAAGGAAGGAATGTAATTTTGAATTGGTGTCCTGAGATAGCTAGAAGTGGTGCGGTAGACCACGAAGGAGATGGTGGGTTGACTTGGATGCAATTTCCTAGGCATTGGTAGGAGAGGTGAAGCACGACAGGGCACGTCATCACGTCAACGCCGGCGGTCGGCGACGAGACAGATCTCGTATAGGGTCTTAGCATTATGCTGAGCGATGGCCGTTTTGCGTGGATGTGACGCATGTTTTCTCCCAACTTGTTATTTTTTTTTGTGTTTGGGTCCTTTTCATGCGTCATGTTTGCCTCAAATAAACGTATTTTCTTTCTTTTACATGCAACTAAATAAATTAAGAAAAGGGTAGACGGCTGATGATGATAGTTAAAAGCACAGAAACGAGAAAAATAGTTTAAATATGGTGAGAGGCAAATGCCTCAAGTCTTGAGCAAATCCTAGCTGCAGGAGCACGTTCGACAGTGTGGGCTGCGATCAGGCGAAACAATTTTTATAACCGACGTTGTCATCCATCTTTTTCTTGCAATGGACAGCCTACGAGAAACTGTCGACCTGCACAAGTTTGATATGTCTTGTCGACGGAAACTCTGAATATATCGTCACACATTTCATATGATTCAGAAATGTCACGAGGGACTGGCTTTTATTTATACCAATATTTTGTTAAGGAATTGGGTCGTATGGGGAGCGATGTCCCACTCCTTTCAGGATGGGCCACTTTTGTTAATGTCAATGTTTGTGTTTATTTCAACACTGTGAATATTTAATTATTTAAATGAAATATGTGGGGATTGTTTTAATTTCGGGAAGGGCACGGAGATTATATTATTTTCCCGCTCATAAATAGCGTGTTGAATGATAGAGGTAATTTTATTTTTTAAATTCTAACTGTTGATGTTTATTTGTCGATGACTATAGACTGTCTGAGATAGAACGTTAAAACATCAAATAACATGATGCTTTTACAATTCATGAAAACTGAAGTTAAGTTTGCGTACTTGTCTTTTAAATCGATTAACAGATATTCACTTTACAATAATAAAAGAAATATACTCATCTGAATCAAATAACCGAATTAGCACCCAAATAACTTTGCAATTGACTACACTAAAGGTGTAAACACACAACAAACACCACCCGAACATACTAGCAACACAATATTGTATAATGTTCACAAATGATCGAGTATGGCCGTTAGCATCGGAATGCTAATAACAGTTGGTTCACTAACAGTCGGCTAGCTAAAACAACGTGCAATACAATACGTACTGATGCGTACCTGTGAACGTGAGATGGGACATTGTTTAGAATGGAGCTTATATAATTGGCTTTGCTAGTACACAAGGTGGAGCAGCTAAAACTGTAGGTAGTATCGTTGTCCTTTTTTCTATTTGTATTTCCTGTGCGTGTCCCAAATGTTTTTCTTTCATACTTTTTATTTTTGCCAAACACTTGTCGGTTTTAGAATCCTGTGCCGAAAATTTTTACTGTTACATATAGACCCCAAGTGCGGACAGAGCTTCATGATCTTTATGCCCATTCTATTAGAATAAATAATGGAGGAAAAATGGTTTTAAATGTATTACTACCCATACTAATTCTTCTTAGACGGTTTAAAAGGCTTTCAGGCATTTGATAATACGTTTGCCGCACATCGATGAATACGCCTATTTCTAAAATCTACAGGCCGATTCCCGTAATTTAAACCGTTCAAAATCCAGGTTTATCTCAGCAACAATCAATGTTTATCTCAGCAACAATCAATGTTTATCTCAGCAACAATCAATGTTTATCTCAGCAACAATCAATGTTTATCTCAGCAACAATCAATGTTTATCTCAGCAACAATCAATGTTTATCTCAGCAACCATCAATGTCAAAACCTTATGAAAATTACAGATACATATTGTTGACAGATTGAGACTGAGATTAGAATGTGAACGTTCTCAAAAATACGGGAACTGCTCCTCAGCTAATGACACACGTATCTCTGCAGTAGCAACATATATGAAACTAGTTCTAAAAGTTTTTCGATGCTATCTGCCTTGAATATATATTTCCTTTTCCCACACAGCTCCTTGTCCAGGCGGTATATTTCTAGTTACGTGCACGTACGGGTAAGCCGCAGTACGCAAGCCGTATTCAAAGGAGTTCCAGGTGAGTTCAATGAGACGAATAAATATACGCCATGTAACGAGGAATTGGTGTTATATCGTCAACTCAAACAGAAATTATGAATTGGAAAGTTATTTTTGCTGAATGGGTCTGCGTTTCTTTTGCGGAGTTTTCTTTCGTTTTGTTTGGTTTGAAATCGTTTATTTAAAGTAGTAGAAGTTTTTATTGATCATTTAAGACTTCGCATTTGCCACATACCCGGTGCCAGCTTTACACAATACAAAATATAGTGATTGTTGTGTACACAAAAGAAAAAGATCATATTTTCGTAAAAGTAAGTTGCCACAACTAGTCAAGTGTACGAGTATGAAAAGGTCAAATAAATAAACTCAACATAAAATTTGACATCCCGATTATGACGCGTTAACTAATTAAACAACCTCTATGTACGCTCTACGGCGTAGCACGCTCGTAGCCGCTCGTAGACCGCTCGTAGCGCGCCGTAGCACGTAGCGACAAACCGCATTACTCGAAATCATTTGTGTTTACAAAACAATTTCATTCGAAGCAGCTAACATTGTTAGCATGAATTATACACGTGCCGAAGTTTCATTCATACAAAACGGCACATGTCACAAATGTTGATAAAGTGTATTTCTGTGAAAGCACTAGAAGTTAAAGACTTTAATTATACCTTAACATACCGAATTTATTTGTGAATGAGCTACTGTTTGTTGCCAGGTGTGAAGCTTCTGTATGTTGCTACATTGTGTTGTCTGGTCCATAATCGTTAGTCAGCCCGAAGTTCCAAAGCAATTGGATTTTAATTGTACCTCCCACGTTTGGCAGAACAACATCTGCACAATTGTATTTTATTTGTTTCATATTGAGCTAATCTTTGCTCGACCGTTTCCAATTACTTTCAGTGTTCTCTTAGAGGCAATAAAGGGAATTTGCGTAATGTTCTTGATCTTTGACCTTTGAATATGTACCTTTTCAAGAGCAGAACGAATGGATAATTAAATAAAGTGATAGCTTTAATTAAAAATACAAAATAGAAAAAATACTATGTAAGTGATTAGCCGTATCCTACAGCACTCAAGGGAAATAATGGATTGCACTACTCACAGCGGAAGCTACAACGCAACATGAAAAAGACGGAAAGCGCCATTTTTATACTTTATCAAAATCAGACGCGTATTTCATACAAAACTTTTCAAATCAAGATTCGTTTGCAATACATCGTCAAGTAAATAACAAGATAAATAACTTCGACGAAATTTTCTGACGAACAACACAAAAGTGGCGGGAACTCGAAGTATGAAAACAAATAAACCCAAGATGGCGGCGGTAACTGACACTTGCCGACATGGCTTCACTCTTTCGTTTGTCCTTACACTCGCGTTTCGGTTTCAACTTTCGCAGTCAACAACTTATTCAATACTTCGTATCTTCATATCTTCAAAATATTTCATTTCCCTTTTTTTGTGTATTTTCTCCGTTTCCCGATTGTATTCTGATAAGTCTGGCTCGTTTTGTTGCGATCATTTTCGCTTCTTCGTATTTATACATTTAATGTGAACGTGTTTAATTTATTTTATTTTATTATTTATGTACACACAGTGAAATACATAGGGATATGACATAATTATAATATGAGTACAAAGGTACTGCTTATTTCTTAAGAAATTTCTTCCAGCAGACCTGCGAAAGGAGAAGTAAAAAAGAAATATGTGAAAAAATATGAATGTGTGAAGTCTAAAACTAAAATACTAAATATAACTGCATATAATGCAAATAAATTACATAACTATACTTAAATAAATACATAATACAACAATATATAAACATATATATATATATATACAAATACTCACGGTATAGAGGAAAGAATCGACGTTTAACAGTTTTTAAATCACGAATGCTAGCCGCAAGTGAGTTCCACAATCTTACAGCATGGACAGAAAAGAAATAAGAATAGTAGCTCGTTTTGTGAGGATGAGATTTAAGGATGGATGGTGCGGCGCTAGAGCGAGCGTAAAAAAACGCTCACGCAGGTAGGAAGGATAAGACGGGTTGTGTTAGATGTTGAAGAGTAGACATAAAATCCGAGTGTTCCTGCGAAGCCGGATTGGAGCCACTTGAGTTCCTTGCGAAGGTGTGAAACGTGGTTATGAGACCGAAAGACCGAAAACAAAGCGAATGCACAGGTTATGCAAGTCTTCAAGGGCAGAAGACCCTGAAGGCATTTCAGCGAATGAAAGGAGAAATGTACCTTTTGGCTGACCTCATTGACCTGAGCACGCCACGAAAGATTGGAGTCAATAACTACACCCAGATCTTTAGCGGTTTCAGTATAGTCAATGCGAACACCATCGAGATATAAAGGCATGAGAGATGTAACATCAGCCACATTGCGAACGAATCTGCTGCCGATGATCATGGCCTGGAATTTAGTTGGGTTAGTTTGCAAACCAAATGACTTAGCCCAAACATTGACGCAAGCCAGGTCATGATTCATTGCAGCAATTGCAGAACCCGCGTTAGCTACAGTAAAGTCTCGATAAAGCTGCAAGTCACCTGCGTAGAGATGGAAACTAAGGAGATTACTCTGATAACAGAGTTTATGAAAATTGAAAAAAGAAGAGGAGAGAGAACGCTACCCTGAGGAACACCCTTAGTGAGACTACACCAATCAGAGAAGGACTCCTCCAGACGAATCCACTGAGAGCGTCCCCGAAGATAAGAACTGAACCAGGATAAAGTGGACGAAGAGAAATTGATAGATTTGAAGAAACCTAGTAAAATGTCGAAATCCACTAAGTTGAAGGCGCTACTAAAGTCAAGCAATACAAGAACAGTAAGTACTTTATTCTCCATTGCCCATCGGATGTCGTCAGTCAGTTCAAATGCGCGGTTACAGTACTGTGACCCGAGCGAAAACCGAATTCAAAAGGGGATATTATCGAGTTTGATGTCAAGAAAAATGATAATTGTCTATGAACTATGTGCTCAAAAATTTAGAGAGAAATGGGAGAATAGAAATAGGTCTAAAGTGGGTTAATAAAGTAGGATTGTTAGTTTTAGGTAAAGGTATTATGTGAGCCTGTTTCCAAACTGACGGAAAGGAGCAAGAGGAAAATGAGTGATTGAAGATGTGAGTGAGAACAGGAAGTACTGAAGAAAGGATAAGAGTTATCATTCTTGAACACAACTTATCATTACCGACTGCTGAAGAAGTCATCGCAAGTATAGACTTCTTAACGTCATCAAACTCAAACCATTTACAGGCACTTTTGAATTGTCAAAGGGTCGGCCAGTCAGAAAGGTGAAGCCCATTCCAAAGCGTAAGTACCTATGGAGAAGAACGGGCAAGAAACTCCACGTACACTCTTTTAAATCATAAAATTGTTACAAGATATTTGATAACATCATTCATGTTGAAATTAACGTTTATGTGAGAACGATGTAGTAGGACGTGCACGTTAATAGCGTCCGTTATAGAAAACATAAAAACAATTCAGAAATTAAAAATTGAAATAAGCCAGCTAAGAGATGACCAGTCCCTACTGACGGCGCCCGTTCACGAACATGGCGTATGGATCAGCACCATTCAGCTCCACCATTTTGAAGGGAACTTAATGATCCAACACACACGCCACCACCAGCGAGACATTAGAGTGAGCATGACATACTCTCAGACGCCAGGGCACATTCAAGTCAATGAAAGACGTACCCAGTAAATGGTAGCTTTATAGAAAGTACAAAGTGCTCACACGTGTGCTATGCAATTATACAATACTAAGCAATTGAATGTATACAGTGCAAAGATAGTTTTTTTCCAATGTTCAGCAGCTCCAACAATGTTTCCGAATGCTAATTAGTTCATGCACCCCTGTGGAACAGGACCAGCATTGACCCAAGCATTTTTGTCAGCGATGTAATCCCCTAACTTATAACATGCTTGGCTACATAGTGTGCGTTTAATACAAGATTTAAATTTCGTTTCATTCAGTTGGAGTATGTGGGGAGGAATTTTATTGTAACATTTTAAACAGTACCCCATGAAGGATGAGTCTACTTTAGCCAGTCTGAAACCTGTTTGAACTAATTGGTCCCTATTTCTAGTCCTATAGTTGTGTCTTTCACCTCTTTTATTGAATAGATTTAAATTTTTTCTTGAGTACATGATGTTTTCATAGATGTATTGACAAGGTACCGTCATGATGTTAATATCTTTAAACAGCATCCTCAGTAACATCTTTAAGCTTGAAGTGAAAATATTGTGGTAACGGCAAACTAGCAAGACTCCCAATGTCGCAGCCTTGACAGACGGATCAAGAGAAAAGGGAAGGAGAGAGAAATGTTTATTGAGATCATTGAGGTTCACATCCTTACACTGGTTGGCAGGTGACTGGCCTATGCCTACAGATTTGAGAAATTTCCATACATCGGAAGAACTGCGGTTATTGAGTTGGTCGTGGATATAGCGTCTCTTAGCATCTTGACACAGATGACTGCAGGGATTACGAAACGATTTGTAGTAAGAGAGATTCAGCTCTGAAGGTCTGCGGTTATATCTGCTCTTAGCTTTATCCCTGCGAGCCATAAGCACTTTAATTTGTAGCGTTACCCATGGTGCAGGGCTATGTCTAACTTTGACACGTCGGACAGGGGCACGCTGATCATATAATTCGAGAACGGTTGCGTTAAAACAATTCACTTTATCGTCGATGTCATCGAACTCAATCAGAGGTCCAGTCGAGATCGCCTGCATCACGCTGCAAAGCTTCCAGATCTATGCCCTTGTAGTTACGGAGATATAAAAGCTGGGACTTACGCTTGGGAACACGGATACAATACGAAAGGTAAATGAGATCGTGGTAAGAAAATGTAGCCGTAAGTTGACCATGGTAAGAAACATTATTAGGAGAGGAGACAATCATAAGATCTAGAAACGAGAGTGTACAATTAGGAAAATAGTGAGTTGCAGAAAGAGGCAAAACTTGAAGATTGAAAGAAGACAAGAGTGAAAGGAGTTTAAGGGATCGAGTGTCATTTTTAATCAAGCAGAAAATCACCCATTAAAATAACGTGCTCATACATGGGGCAAAGATCACTGAGTGTGGGTGGAGTCGAAAGAATTGTTTTTGTTATTTATGCTTTTGTTTTCTTGTTTTTAGCCTTTTTGTCCTTGTGGCTACTTGTTGTCACGAGTACGAGTATAATTATATTTTCCAATACGTAGTATAAAAATCCTTGTTATTGAGAATTTTTATTTAATTTTTTCTTAATTTTCCCTTGCTGATTTAATTGCTAGCAAACGCACAACCGTTTTTTAACCATTTGCGGATGCAAAACTGTCAAATAAAATACGTTCAATCAAATATAAAGTATCGGAATGAGCAATTCAATTCGATTTATCATTCATAAAAAAAATTTACGTCTCGAAAATAAAACCATTTCACTCAAAGCGAGCGACGTTAAATTTTACGACGAAGTCGAGACAAAAAAGTATGAAATTATCAGGAAAACAGCTTTCATATTGGAAATATTTGCAAATACAAAAACGTACGATAGTGTTACGAGCATCGGGTTCGTGACAATAAAAACTGCCGATAAAAATGACCAAAAGTTTTTACTTAAACACTTTAATTAAACAACACTAATAACAACTCAAACACACTAATTATAAGTCGCACTTGAAGATCGGTTTCGATGTATTCGCCTGTGTCGCAGATCCAAGTCTGATTGGTCGCTTTTTTTTTTTATAAATGGCCTCTCGTAGTTGGCCTTGAGAGGTCGTGACTACTTAACCGGACTATCCTGTGGTTGCCTTAAGAAATCTTAAAGCCTCCAGCCAGGGCTAAAACTAATTAAAACTAGGCGACTGCACGCTAAGGGGTGCCCCTGTGGGGTATGAACCTCGGCTTAGGGCGTCGCTGGGAGAGGGCAGCAAAGGGACAGGCTGGATCGAATTGGTTTGATTGGTCGCGGCTAGTCCCGGCCTTATATAGTGCCGCAGTTCCAAAACCTTCTATTGTAGAAACATCTAGAATGTTCGAGTACATACCGGCCCCGACTGACCAGATGTCGATAGTTCTAGTAAGTTTTAGCATCGAAATTTCTACTCGATAATAGACGACACTAGTGACTCTATTAGTTCTGCTATTCTATAATAGATGGCGCAAGTGACTCTATTAGTTCTGCTACTCGAAACTAGATGGCGCTAGTGGTAACTAATGTCACCATGTATCAGGCATTAATTGTGGCGCGCAACAATAGTAAATAAAGTTAGTAGGTACATTAAAACATTCCATTCCATAAAACATTACAAACAAGTTCTTGTCTGTTCTAATTCTAAAACATTCATTTCCTAAACCTAAATACCACCGATCAAACATCGATATCGATTTTATCTACATTTTATAACATCCCTCTTAGCTAATCCCTAATTTTACACCCATAGAGTAGGTCGTTCCTTTGACGGCCGCGAGAGGGCGCTCCAGCCTCAAGTGCTAAACAAAACGAGGGTATCTATGTACAAGGTGGCATCTTCGATACCATCTCAAGTTGCTGTGGCCGCGATATTTTTTCAGTGACCCACTTTCTTCGTGATTTTTTTAGCTGAGGCCAAAATGTTTCGGATATTCTTTCGACGAGGTTCGTTTTAGTGAGTTATGTATTGAACGTGCTGCGGGATTAAAAGAGATAGTGAGGGGCTTTTTGTTGTCTGTTTTAACGCTCTGTAATGGAGGGAAAATGTAGAAAACATATTTGGTATTTATGTAAAAGTGAACATTATATAGAATTTATTTTTACTCCTATGGGGCGTGAAGGCTGAAAGGCTCTAACAAAGCCGACGTGTTTTCCAAACAATTTGTGTAAACAAAATCAAAATAAATGGTTATTGGAACACAGTTCAACGAAATTATCTGATAACATTCTGAAATTATAGATAAGTGTATCAAACTACCTCCTGTACAAACTACGACTCGTTTATGTTCGAAACAATTTTGGTGTAGATAATTACAGTATTGATCTAAATCAGAGCTTCTAACAAAAAAGTATTTTTCATATACACATATGAAAAATACTTTTTGCTTTTGCTTTTGTGTTCCGCTTTCTACAGTCGAGGCTTTTTTGTTAAAGTATTTTATATTTTAATCAAAGCTTTGAGGGTGGTGCCAGTTTTTAAACTCGCCTAAACCAGCTGTGTTTTACGTGATGTTGCCACAAAGAGATAAAACACACTTTGAATTGTACTTTGAAAAAGTTTTATTTCATGTTCCACCTTTTGTGTGTTCAGTTCCATAATACGAGTAAACAAGTTTAATAAACTCCAGAATCTATTTTAAACTAACAGGTCTACCATACCAGCGATTGTGTAATAAAAAGGCTAGGAAAGTGTTGTGCTGACGAAATGGAACTTTAGAGAAAGAGAAACGTTTAGTAATGAGAGAATTTTCCGTTGCACTTCCGCTGAAAATCTCCACAACTGCGTAAAAATTGTAGCACTCGCTTGTATGCACTGAGCTTGTATGGCTCGTCATACAAGCTCAGTTTCCGGGCTCGCTCAGCGCTGCTTGACCCCTGCTGACCTAAGGTCGCGCCTGGCCATTGTTGCTCGTCTTTTGTTCAGACTCACACGCGCGATTATGTGATAGAATGTTTATAGGTCAACCGGTATACCTCCTTCTTTATACATAAAAGCCGCGAACTCTTCGAGATGACTTCCTTTCGGCTTTGAAAAGGAAGCAGTGCGGTTGTTACCGGTGAAATGGAAGGCACTGTGTTATGTATATGAGTAAACCTGCGCTGAATATTTAATTTTTTAGAGAAATGGGAAGCTGGATGTGGGTTATCTTATTTTATGTATTATATTTATAGAATAACTGGCAGCGCCCTGCGTGTTCACCCGCATAAGTTTCGATCCCGTAGGAATATCGGGATAAAACGTATCCTATGTGTTAATCCATGTTATAAATTAGCTGTGTGCCTAAATTTCATCCAAATCCGTTTAATAGTTTTTACGTGAAAGAGTATCCAGTATCCATCCATACAAACTTTCACGTTTATAATATTAGTAGGATAAAGTAGGATAGTAGGATTATATTAATACGATTTCCTAATCCACAAAATTTTTCTGACTCTAATAAAAATTATAACCTTTACCAACTGAAGTTTTATGGCATTAAATTGTCTTGTCATTAAATTCCTATGTTTTCCTGATGATATTTAAATATATCTCTTCTACTTGTTAATCAGCTACTAAATTTTAACTGGCTTTTAAAGAATGCGGCAGATATCCATTGAAAAGAATTGCATTTTGTGCTACTGTTTGTAGTTCCCTCCGATTGAATAAAAACTCGAATGTAGAAAATATCGGAATGCTGACACTCGATACATCGCGAGTGGCTCTCGAGTGGCGAGTGATTACCGTTCACTCGACGCACGCCACTCGCCGCCACTCGTTGACTCGGAACGACTCGATTAATCGAACGGTCTTACTATACAACCACCGACTATTCACGACGATTTATTAGAGGCTGCCGGAATCGTAAAAAAGTTAACTTTAGTGGTGGAAATTGCGTAACTGTGCCAATTTCTAAATGATTTTCTTTAATGGCTTTTTAACTATATTTTAGTAGGTACCTTGTAAACTCGCGCCCATTACATGGAACTAAAGTGGGTCTACTATAGGTATACCTCTGCCAAACCCTTCGTGGAAACAAGGCGCGATGTTATGTACCTTGTAGGTACTTACAAAGTTACTCAACTCTTCTAAGAAGTATTAAATTCCACTAAAGAAGGTAACATTGCCGTGCAACTTGTAAGCGTCAAGTGAGTTATTAAAAACTTAGTACGCCAGCAGCTATGCAACTGCTTGCGATATTAAAAAAAATATTAAATTCTCTTCTGCGCTTATGTAAATAGTCAAATTCACAAAAAAACGCGAAGAGTTTTTTGTGTCAAACACGAATATGACGACATAAAACCTCAATTCCAATAACTCCCGCCAATTCCAAGGATTCAATACCCGAATACTTGTTAGTATAAAGAATATTTTGGCACTCATAATAAAAAAAAAGTTTCTCATTCGTGTGCGTCGACGTGGAAATTGAAAGTGAAGTAATAAATAGTGATGTCCCTGTGTCGAGCCGCGCTACGAGTGGCAGCATTTCATTCATTAGACTAGATACTTACTTCGAATAAATCCATTCAAGACTATTTTTAGTGGTTTCGACGAGAATACTTAAGGCTTCCACGGCTGTCTGGAATTTATAATTCAGTCTCGTTTAGTAAGACGACCTAAAACTGGAAAACCTATCACAAAATAGACTATTTTCGCAGAGTTTCAAGAGTTTTATTTAAGATTTTAAATGTTAATTCAAATACCTTGAAACGTACCAAATAATAAAGCAAGAGAAGAGTCCAATATTACATTCTTTAAAAATAAAATTCAAATAAATCTTCATAATGGAAATAAATCCCCAAATAATAAATGTTTTTTCTCTTCCCCAGGTAAGCACGTCAACAATGTAGACTCCGGAACAATAAGTACGTAGAATTACCATAACGATAGCAGAATTCGATGGCCGCCAGTATCAAAAACGATTATCGAAATGAATAATGCAAATAGACGTCCTTTAGTATTATTTTCGTCGTTGAATATTATTATTAAAGTCATGTCGTAATACAGCCAGGACAATAATAGCCGTTGGGTTCGATAATATTTGGAAGGCAATGGCTTTTGTTATGCAGCCTCTTTTATTGCTATTGAAATCAATAGTTATAGAATAGATATTTGAGGTAATCAACTAATCACACAAGTTTTGTATTAAAAATGCTTCTAACATTGCTACATTTAAAAGTAAAATCTTTACAAATACCATATCTAGGCTACTTCACTTCCCACCATAAGTGTTTCAGCATCAAATGTGAAGAGAAGTATGAATGAAGTGAAGAAAAAAAATATTTTTATGCTCAAGTTCTGTTGAGTAGCGTTGCAATTAGTGCAACGGCCGCGCTAATGAGAGCTTCGCCGCCATCTTAATTCGCACCTCGCATTACAAAATGGCGGCCCTTCGCGAGCACACCACCATTATGCATCCACTCGCGAATTTCCAGAAAATATGACGAAACTTTATCAAGCTCGTGAATATTTATAACGGTACGGAACCCATCTTCGTGGACCTTTGAGAGATCGGGGATAGTTAACTCGCGACGTTCAACGCAATAGTCCATTTGATTGGATTAATTGAATTAATTACTATTTCACTGTGAGTCCGATTTAATTGTGTTTTATTTCGTCTGAATCGTGGCCGTCTTTGTTGATAGCAATTAAACGTGTAAGCAATCCTTTGGATCAATGAAAGGTGTTCGTGTAATTTACTGTGTTTGGGGCGTGGGCCGTGTTTGTTCGTGTATTTTCTAGAAAAATAAGTTGGTACGTAACATACTGTTTTGTTAGCGATGGAAAAATAAACTGGACCTATGTTGAGAGGTTTTGCTAATAATACCTATTCCAATTTTAGTTTTAGTGCAAATGCAATTTCAATTCCTATTGTCTTCATATTAGAGCACATTTAGTGGTTTTTCAATACTCGAACAAAATATGGCATACATAAACGAAAATTAATTACTACATAATTTATTCGGGTCGTCTCCCGCGAACCTCTTCTAATCCATGCTCAGGGGAAGGGGGGAGGGAGATAGAGTACACAAATCACTGTGCTTACCTTCGAACCATATTAATGGCTTTTCACTTAGGTGTCGACGTTTGTTTTATCATAGAATTCCACACATTTTCTAAGTATTTTAGGTTAGGTTGATGAACCTACTCGTATCTGGATTCCTCCTTTATCCAAATATCAAGTTATTTTCTACCAAAATTGTTGAAAATTATATTACAAATATAAATTTAGGGTGTCAGTGTCGTTGCCACTGGCCATCACATCATGCCAATTACTGCAAAAGGGTACCTGTTTGAAAAATGGAACCCATCGAAATAGAATTGCTTAGATCGAAAAAGGGATGTTATCAGTACAGATTAATGTTGCGACTCAACTCAACTCAACTCAACTCAAACTATATCGACTTAACTGAACCCTTTTCTTTTAGTCCGATGGACGTATTTGGGAGGAATCAAACTATTATATTGACCAAATATTGTATTGACTTTTGTCTATCTTTCTTTATCTTGTGAATACCACCCATTCACGGAGATTTTTCCAGCTCGCAGCTTCTATAATAAATTAATTAGACCCAACGCTTCTTCCAACAAAATTCTAACAGTTAAATAAATAACTCTAAACTTATAAAGAGGACGAAAAGTAACTTGATTGTTATTAAAACGAGTCATTCTTATCTCTTCTCGCGGTGTTGGCCCTCCACGAAAATAAAACAAAAGAAGTTCGAAATTAAACTTTCCTGAAAATATAGGGAACGATCCTTTTGTCGGCATAATCGAGGGGCGTGGCGGGTCCCGATCTTTACTCCCGACCCTAAATTATCTCGCTCCAATGGTTCCAGATGAAGATTAAACTATTAAACGAGCCCTTGGAACCTTTCTTAGTGTTTTATAACTTTTTTTGGCCCTCCGTACCTACCTGCCAGGATTTTTCCTTTAAATTACAAACTTTAAACTTTATTACAAACTTTAAACTTTGTGGGTGATTTTTTCATCTGTTTTTATCGTTTTTTTTGGCGATAGATTGATAGCTTTGTGAAAGTTTTGGTAAACATTAATTATCTAACTATCTACCTTTTATCTTAACTAACTGAGGTGTCATAAAGTTTCCGACAACTCACTATAATGCTGTAGAATCATTTTCATCAATGAAGCGTTAGAAGCTTACGGTGTTTTCACTTTATGTCACAAACATCAACGCATTTAACCACTATTAGCCGGTATCACTAGTATGACTTCGCTCGTTCGAAAATGAAGAGCTGCCTGTCCACAAAGCTATTCGCTTAATCTCTTAGTCACATGTAACGACATCAACTGGACGATGATCCGGAATTCCGTCGAATATCAGAGCTTCCATCATCTACACAAGTCATACAAGCAGTAATTTTGCCCTGAATGGTTCAGGAGACAATAAGGTTAGGTATCTAGATCCACAATATTCCATTTCTTTCTTTTTTCCACCATTGTCCACTTGCCGACCTTTCATCGATTACAACTGTAACAGACCTCTCTCGTGAATGAAACCAGACGATGAATCTACAGGGTATTAAACGTGTTTTATGTTTGCTTTCTTTTGCGACTGCATCCGCTGGTAATACTCGTAGGTATAAGTTCCAGAGGGGACTTTTTACTGAGATCAAAACTACATATAGTATGTAAAGCAGGGTGACCCTTTTTGTGTTACAATTCATCTAAGCTGTGTTACCATCTTGGTGTTTTAAGTGGGAAGATGTAAATCCAACCTGGTAAAGTGGGGCTACCTTGACGGAACGGCAGTAGGGTGTGATTGTGGAGCTATGTCACAAACCATGCTCTACCTCCTATCCTGCCCTCTGTATCCCAAAACATGCAGTCAAAGTGATCTCTGCGCTGCCACTGACAACGACGTAGAAGTGGCAGTTTTGGGCCAAAAATATATATAATACTTTCGTGCTAGCGATACGAAGAAGATGTATTAAGTGAACCTACACCACAGCAACATATACAGGATGCCTTGGGTAGCACGTGAAGCCGTTGGTCCTGCGCCTGTTCTCTCCCCGGTCGTGTCGGATTGCCGTCCCATCGGACTATAAGAGTAAAGGAACAGAGAGTGCACCTGTGTTTGCCCACATTTGTGCTCTATTATATCTCCTGCATACTTGGCTCACCTCTGATGAGATTGGCCACCGTGGCCTAAACTCGGTCGGGAGGATTTTTTTTTACAGGTTGTATTTTCCAGGCTGCTAAAAAGGATTTTTTAGGTCATGCTACTTCCTTGTCTATTGCAATAAAGCTGTATCATAACAGCATCACAGCTAGCTACATACATCGAATTAAGCTGTATGATATCACAACAGCATGGAATAGGCTCCCGGAAAATGTTGTGACAGCTCCCACACTGAACTGCTTCAAGAATCGACTGGACAGATTAAATATCTCCAAGCTATTTGATACACACGCATCAGCTAATTAGCTGCTAGTGTGTCCAACCATATAATAATAATAAACAACAAACAATTACGTCATTTCCTATTAAATGCACGTACCAGTTAAATCAGTTACCGGATCTAATTAGCACTAACTCGATCTGTTCATACTTGAGCCGAATCTGATTAGCGAGGCGCTAAGTTCAAACCGGATAGTTCTATCGCCACCAGATGGCGCCACTTGCCGCTGCAATATAATTTACTGCGTTAACTACCGATATCCTGTTTTAGAATATTTATTGCATAGCTCTACATGCAAATTGCACACCATTATACTACAGTTCTAAGAAGAAACTACCTTAACTGTTTATTGAGACAGATTATAAGTAATTGTGGTCAAATTAAAAAAAAAACTCATGACCTATAATTTCACTCTGGTTGGGACATACAATCAAGAGAAAATACCTTTTTATGGGTCAAGGAATTCTTTTCTTGATATCAAAACGTGAAAGGCGCTTTTTATGTTGCTATAGAATACAGCCATAACTAAATACCCTTACTCATCATGCCAAAAAACAAGTTTCAATTGTGTGAAATCGTTTTTCCGAGGTCTCAACCTTACACAGTCTTCGACCAACCTCGCTTTCAATTAAAACAATCAGTTATCGTTATCGTTAGCAAACATCGTTGTCACCCCAAAACCGATTGAAGTGGACATAACACATGTTAAACGGACGTGATAAACAAACAAATGGATGCAATATCTAGGCAATTACAGGCGAGCGCCGATCTCCAATATCCGACTAGCACAATCAAGATGGCCGAGCTTCCGGCGGCCATGTTGCTACGTCTGCACACTGATACACCAATTTGTTTACACTCTGTATGGGATAAATCTTTAGTAATAAGATAGGGATAGTTTATTAATTGTAGGGATGGGTGATGAATATGTTATGTTTATGTATAGTAGTTTATTTCCACAAAACGACACGGGACTGCATACTTCGAAGGCACAACATTGGAGGCGTCGTCGGTGCGTTATCTTTGACGGAGATGATTATTTATTTGTTTATGAAAACTTTATGCACAAGTAAAAAATACTGTACAATGGCGGACTTAATGCCTGAGGCATTTTCTACCAGACAACCTTAGGGTGATGCAGAGACAAAGCATGGCAGGTGCCACATACGGGATAAATAGCTAAAAAATGGTTTTTTTAAAACCAAAAATAAATACTAATACATAGATAGATACATACATATAAACAAAATGAACTGTCAGGACAAAAATATGATCGGTAGAGGAGAAAAGGAATCCAGCAAATCAGCGGTGGGATGTTACGGCCAACTTCTGACGGATTATGGTATACCTACTTACTAATATATACTATGAAATTATGTGATTATTACCTACATTTCTTTATCACCCGTCAAATACGATAGGGTTTAAAATAATCTGAATCCAGTTAAGGTTGAATCCTACTAATATTATAAAAGTGAAAGTTTGTATGGATGGATCGATGGATATTTGTTACTCTTTCACGCAAAAACTACTGAACGGATTTGTATGAAATTTGGCACACAGATGGTTTATAACTAGGATTAACATATAGGATACTTTTCATCCCGATATTATCACGGGATCGAAACTTATGCGAGTGAAACCGCGGAGCGCAGCGAGTAATTATATAAAAATGACAAAGTTCCAACATATTTTTTCCTCTCTTCGTATTCACTGTATTGGTTTTCCGAGCACCCCGTGCAAACTGAACATCCAAGATAATGCCACCGGCTTTATAAGTGGAAAACACTTACAAACCACCACTAACCTATATTTAAACTGTCTCCCTGTATAAATACCGTTAAACGTTTATAGGGCATGTCTTAAGGTCATAACAGGCAAGAGGCTTCAAAGAACACTTTTTCGGTAGTAGGTCCCTCGTAGAGGTTAATAGTAGGGATGAGCCGAAATTCGTTAAACATTCTATACAAGAACATATTAAAATAACTCAACTGTTTTGGCTAAAATAATAAAACTAAACCAGTAAAATAAAATCATAAGCATTTTTTAATGGTTTGTTTATTGTTATTTATTTATTTAATTAATAAATGTATTTTAGCCATTATCAGAATTTTGCTATTGAAATAATTATCGCCAAAAATCACTATTAAAAAAAAATGTTTAGTTAATCTTTTACCTACCGGTATTTAAAATTTACGAAGGGCAGGTTATGGTGCAAAGAGACCAAGGATTCTGCGTTATCTGGTAGGAGTCTGTTACGTTTCGTATACGTTTCGTGCTTCTGAGAAAAGCGTACCTATATAGTGTACGCATCAATCATTCAAATGAGCGCGTAAACAAAATTCGACGCATCACTCTCGAGAAAGGGCGATGAAAATAACCGAATTTCAGCCGAACTTTTTTATTTTACTGAATGTTCGGCCGAAGTTCGTATTCAGATTAAACCATGTTCGGCCCAACCCTAGTAAAAATGTAAGAGGTATGGTAAGAGGTATAATACTTGTTGAAGTCGCGACGTTCTCGACAAGACATCGGATTTCATCCGGCATCGGTTTCCATTTTGTTCAAGGTTCTCGGGAATATGATATTCCTGCGCGTGGAAAGTTGCCACTACTTTTATGAGTTCGAGATGGGGTAACTTGTGCTAAGGGTTTCGAGTGTAAGGCCAGATGCGGACGGGTAGGATACGTTTGATTTGTTTTGTTTGTTACAACTTTATAGGGGATTTTTGTAGTTTTGCCGCCTTCAACCATTCTCGTCATCATGGTGTGTAGAAAAGTGGAATATTTATCATTTGTAAAAGGGCTAACTACAGATCCAGCAAAGAGACAAAAGGATGAATACCCCTGTATTCAACTGTGGATAGGTTATTAAGAGCCTTTACCAATATTCCGTATCGGCTTTTCGACTCCCATTTAATAAGCTAACCTGTAGCTACTGTACTGCCCAGAAGGCCAACTCTCGTAATTTAAAACGTTCAAAATGTAGTCGCAGTCTCATCTCGGCGACAAACAAATTTCAAAAACTTGTCAAAATGTAGGAAAATTAGACGTATTTTAGACAGATTGAGATTGAGATCAGACTGTGAACGTTCTTAAAATTACGAGAATTACCCCTCAGATCGCTCTACAAAAACAATTTGTACATTTATCCGTTCTTAGACCAGACAGAAACAAAGCTGCTGCCTCATTTATTCAAAGCCTTTAAAGATTAGTTACTTGCCTAAGTAGGTAAATAAATCAAGGAGAGTCCAGCCCGGAGCTGTTCGACGCAACACTACTCACGCATTGCTCGTATATTACTCTATTATTTTTATTAGTCTTATTTGTTATCTAGTTCACCCTTAGGTACCTGACTATTCGTTTACCATTGACAGAACATAACTTTTCTTTGCTTAGCCTCTTTTTGGGCATTACGTGGATGGCAAACGGGGATTGGGATTTCGGGTATGATGCCGTGGTCCTACATGAGAGTCAGAAAAGCGTCACAGAAATATTTGACTATCTTTTCGACTCTTGTTGTCAATTATTAGACCAGCACAACTCATCATCTGCCTATCCTGCTCCCAACTATGTTGGGGTCGGCTTCCAGTCTAACTGGATGCAGCTGAATACCAGTATTTTACATGGAGCGACTGCCTATCTGACCTCCACAACCCAGTTACTGGGTAATACAATACCCCTTGGTAAGACTGGTTGTCAGACTTTTGGACTTCTGACGACCCGTAGTGACTGTCAAAGATCTATGAATGACAGCCGGGACCAGGGTTTTGGTATGTAAAAATGCTCACCCATCCACGGACCAACCGCAGCAAGGGTAGCTTAACCTGATCGATCGACCCGTGCGGCTGTTATTACTCAGCCACAAGCCCCTCATCAACAGAACTATACCTACACAAAAAGAAAGGTTGGACCACGCATACTTTACATGCGAATCGAGAGAAGTTGAGTCGAGACAACCCCTCACCACTCGACTGAAGGATAAGAGCATACGAGCCTCACGATAATATACTTAGCAGCATCCTAAAGTCAAGAAAGTGTTTACCACCCTTTCCCACGCCACAAACACTTTCACACTTCATGTTTTCCTTCCGTATTGAGCCAACAATCCAGTTATCTAAACTAAAAACACAAGTTCGTTGGTTGTTCGCCGCTGTGTCGATCAATTTGGTACACTTTCGGTGCGCGGTAACGAAATCCTATGAGACTAAGTTGAGGCACTGCGCTCGCCGGCTTAGCGTGGTGCTGCCACGTTCGATCGTCAACTACGAAAGTTTCGTGTGCTCGCGTGATGTGCTTATGGCTAAAGCTTGGAGTTTGAGTTTGTGTGTGTTTTGCATGAGTACCTATGTCTCCTGAAGTCTTTTTGGATTGTTTAGTAAACGAGTGAATAAGGTACCTTATATGCAAGACCTAAGTACACTATAGTAGACCGCGTCATCGCGTATCTTTTGGTAAGATTCATTTGAATACAAATACAAGCCTGTCCAATGCAAAATAATGCAACTGAAAGTGATGGAAGATATCTACTGTGTTTTTCAGAAGTTTTTACTATGCTGGTATCGGTTTCTATCTTACTAGACGTTGCGACTAATTTAAGAGTACATGCACAACTTTACAGACTATATGACTAGATCCCAAGGCGTTGTACACAGCAATTTACAACAAACACACATACCTACATACTTAAGTAGGTTAGGTGAAATTCAATTTAAAAAAAAAAATAACATGAAAATTAAAAAATAAACCAACAAAACACACAGGATATGATACGAATTCACTGATATATTCTATCGTAACTCGAGATATTTTGTGGTGAACTTCACGTGAGTTCATGTATTTAAATTCCAGATGTAATAACACATTAAGTATACATACTATATTGTGTTATTAGCCCGGATTCTGGAATGTGTGCCCGATGGTGGCAATAGAGTGGGTGTACTATGACTACACTTCTGCCTAACCCTTCGGGGAAACAAGGCGTGATGGTATGTTATGTTACTAAACGCCATTTTGCCCCAAGTCTTTAACGACATCTTTTACTTTTATCTTTATCTTTAACTTTTATGACGAGCAAAGATAATCCGCCATACCACTGAAACTTTGCCCCAGTATCCCAATCTCTGTAATAAAACATTTACCTGCTTATGTACAAAGTTATATTAAGTCCATGATTGAATTTCTGGCGAAAAATGTAAATATAGTAGCGGGGACAGTTTCATGAATAGGTGGGTACATCAGAATTGTGTCCCATTGTTGTTGGATACTAATCTAGGGGTCGAGTACCGACTACCGCTGTTTGTAACGCTTTTGGAATAAATTTATTGTAAGATGTAGTAGTTAGGTAATGTCTGTTGTGGTTAACAACACAATTAGGTACAATACCGTTAGGAAGGTAGAGAATTCACTTCACGTAGTCTGGACTAACGTTTTTTTTGAGGAATGGTGGCCGGTTGCTATCCACGACTTACGAGCTTTCGTCATCATCCATAGCCCAACTTTATCCATTCCTGAGCATAGCATAGACCTCTCTTTTCAAGTGCCGGTCCCCACGCCCCTGTTCTACCCGCCTCATTCAGGTTCTACCCGCGCTTTGTTTTGTGTAAATTATTTCATCACCTCTGCTCTCAAAAACCGTGAAGGAAAACATCGTGAGGAAACCGGCATATCCTAGAACCAAAAATTCGAAGACTTGTGTTATGATTTGAAGATGCCTGTGAATATACAGGCAGCTGAGATTTTTCAATATTGTCTCTACGTGACAAGCGGAATGCAATAACTCGTAACAAATCTATTGCAGCTGCAACTGTAGTAAGCAGAAGACCTTCCAAATTACGTGGACCGTCTGCAAGTTGTGTCATTTCGGTGTTCTTTTCTTTTTCTGCGCAGATTTTGAAGTAGTATTTAATTGTACAGTATAAATGATTACATTCTTGATAAATACGAGAAACTCAAACTCAAAGTATTTATTTCAAATAAACCCATTACAGGCACTTTTGAATTGTCAAGGGGTCGGTCAGTCAGAAAGATGAAGCTAGTGCCCCATTCCAAAGCGTAGTAGGTACCTATGGAGTAACCACAGGCAATCTTTTAAATCAAAATGTTGGTTACATCATTCAAGTTAAAAACAACATCAAATAACTAAGTAAAACTTTTTCTAGATAAAACAAAGCTACATAATTTCCAAGACTAACGAGCAACTATGCTCGTTTCTTGTTTTTGTACTGACTGAACATTTTTCTAGAGGCTCTTACGGAGAGGAACCAATTTATCTAAGTTTGCCTGCACGAAATGTCGCGAACTGTATACGCGTATAATTTTCTTCTGCAATAAATTATGTGTGGGACATTTCCCCGCACTTTTGGGATATTAAAGGGTTGTATTTTGTATCTGGAAGTGTACTTGCCACACGAGGTTACCCATACTTACGTTTTGTTTGATATGTTTGTGACATACCAGTATTTTATTGGAACTTGGAACGAAGTTTCTTATCACACGTCACACTCTGTGCACTTGGTGAATGAGAACTAGACCTAAAAAGTGTAAAATTTTGATCGTCGCGTAATTTTTTTTCCCTATAACACTCTCAAACGTTGTTAATTTATTTAACCGTGGCTGTTATTTAATACATAATATACAGCGAAAGGCAATTCGTTCCAACCGCATGTCCCACGACACCTCTCGACTTTTTTAGTCAACAGGCATAAAATTCAATCATGGAAACCCAGAAACAGGCACCTGAATCCCTAAGCACAATCAATAAACATTATCAGCCTGTAATGTTCCCACTGCTGGGACATAGGCCTCCTCTCTGTGAGAGGGAGAGGGCCGTAATCCACCACGCGGGCCCAGTGCGGGTTGGTAGATGTCTCATGTCTTCGATTTTTTGTTTCTAGGACATGCCAGTTTCCTCACGACGTTTTCCTACATCGTTTTGAGAGCAGTGGTGATAAAATAAATTACGCAAGTAAAGAGCCTGCTGAGTACGAACTCGGGATTTGAACTCAGTCAGGCGCTACCTACAACTCGGGAAGTGGGGGGGGCTATTACCAATGGACCACCACTGCTCGCCGACTCGCTAAAAACTTTAATTCGAAAGTTTTTATTATCTCTTTACACTTTTAGAGCATCTACCTATACTTATGAAATATTTACATAATTCAAAAAGCTAATAAGTCTTAAAATAATAATATGTACAAGATATAAAAAGAAGGGGAAATAATCAAAGGTTATCAAAACATCCGTCCGCATCGCTATTCTATACTTTGTATAGTTTATTTGTAGAATGTATAGATTTAAATCGTACTAGAATCTGCTTGTCAATTACACTTAACATACAATACATAGAGATGTGTGTCCATCCTATTACCGAATACAGGGAAACGTGATTACAGCCTGTTCGAGGATATAAACTACTAACATCTAGTTGTACTGTTGGTATCAATAACTGATACAGGCATCGTGTATAGATATGTGATTAATATTAACTGTTCGAGCATTATAGCTGGTTAGTTTTTTTTTGGGTTTTTAATCATGGAGTTTACGAAGAAAATACTCTTTTGATCAATTTGTTCATTCCAGTGGCATTTAAATGCCCACTGCCCCATAGGCCTCTCTTTTCTTGTGCCAGCCTTATCCAGGTTTTACCCACGACGGTTTTGTTCACTTAATTATTGTTTAACTGTCTGTTAACTGTTTAATTCAGTAAATAATAAGTATTTAATTTAAATTAATTCAACAATCCCACTTACGCTACATAAATTTATACGATTATATAAATACTATTTAGGTGCCTACGTCCATGCTAATATTATAAATTCGAAAGTAACTGTGTCTGTATGTTATCTAATTACGCTTCAACCACTGAACGGATTCCGATAAAATTGGCAAGGAGATAGATGGCATCCTAGGGAAGGACATAGCCTGCTTTTTGTCCCGGTAGCACGTTGTCGTGGGATAATTTTCGACATCCACTCGGGCGAAGCCGCGGGCAGACGCTAGTCAGATTATAAAAGTGTAGGAGTTTCTTGCAAATTAATTCGGCGAATAATACTTGCTCTACGAATATAATTCTGCTAAGCCCCTTGATGTCCCCTAGACGAGACTGGCGCATGTTTACGTATTTAGGGCCTCAAGCGTACAGCCTGTTTCAAACAATAATTAGATATATGTGCTTAGATTTTGATATAATAAACCTTATAAAATGTAAATAAACTGTATGGCTCCCGACTCAAATGGACAAATGCCCTAATTCTTCTTTACTCTTTTCTTGTGTCAGTTCGAGCGACACCAGAATAGCTCATGTCGAAGTGAAAAGATCAGCAGAATTGGTTGAGGGCTTCACGGGTCAGGGTGTGCCACACATACCGAAGTTGTGTCACTTGTTGAGTCTATTTTAGTGCTCTTCATTTGTTTTAATGTTTAAGGCACAGGTATAATTGGGCACATACAAAACGTCTAAAATAAAGTGCTTGGCTCCAAATCGTAGGTTTTATCCCTGTAACAATGATCACAGAATCTGGCCTATAAAGAAGAAACAGAATAGCCTATAGATTTTCAGACATTATACAGGGTGGGGACGTCAATACGACAACAAATCAAACTTCGTAACTAATTATGTTCCCTGTACACAAATACAAAAATTTCATCAAATACATCATATCCAATTTGGCAGTCGGCTGATTGGCAAACCCCACAGGCATCCCATCACTAGACGCCTATTAAGGTTACATTAGCCACATTAGAGCAGACGCTCGTAATTTTTGTATTTTTTTTTAATTTCGAGTATTTGATGGTTTCAAAATAGGTACTAGTATTGCCAGTGTTTTAATTTACTGCCGTGTTGTCCTCTCCAAAAAGTATGAAGTGCAGTCGGATACTGAAATGTTATTGAAATATCGGTTGTTCATACAAACACATCTTTCATTGTCTTGATCTCAGTTAAGACAGTATTGTTACAAATTATATTATCTGATGCATAATATAATTTACACCGGCTGTCGAGAGTACAATGACTGATATTGTATTTGATCTGCTACACAATACACTGATACAAGCATAATAATTATCATTATATTGTTACACGATCAATCAAGTTTAGACTGTAGTACATACCTACAGGGATCACAAAAGGTCTGTTTTGACTACTCGTAGTAGATACAAGATTAACCGCTAACTTATCGTAAGTAAAGTCTTCATGAAAATGCGAATTTTTATAGTAAACATAGTTTTAAATATCTTTACGATGTAAATAGTATTTTCGTAAAAAATCGCTTACGGTAGATAAGCCGGCGGCAAGTGCTCGTAATATTGATATAAACCTACAAATTACACGATCAGTATAAGTTTATAAAATCTTTTCATTCGGCAGAAATCGGCAACAAATGCCAACTCAATGGAAAATCTATTGAATTTAGCTATCTTTTGAACCTCTAATCTTCCTCCAAACTAACGCGCTTGCTATCGGATATGACGTCATTTAGTGCCCGTATACCACGGAACCCTTCGAGCAGCCTGATAAGACCGTACTCATAGACTGCCGATTCATCCCTAATTCGATCACAGATTCATAGGCGGCCCGAGGTAAATATTTGTTAAAATTTTGCCGTCGTCATCTAAGTGACGGGGGTTGAATATTTTAATCTATGGAAGGATGAGGCTGTATGTTTCGGTATTAATAGAAGGTTCGATAGAAATACATACAGGAAACAAATATAGTAATATCAAGACCCTGAACTGACACTGATTATTCCCATTGTATACATTTACGCACACACAATCGTCACACGCACGCCATACCTGAAATCACCTATCTAGTCTCCACACTGGAATTCGTACCCCGAGCACCAAGATAACTGCCTAGTTTGGGGCTCACTGACAAATTATATATAATACCTAGCTGGTAATATTTTAAGCCACTCATGTCAACTTCAACTTGCTGTTAAACTGTGAACCTGCTACCTGTTTTCCCTGGACAATAAATACATATTTACTATTTCAATTTTCCATTTTTTTTAAATATTCTAATATATTAATATTAATTTGTTTCATGTCAGCCATATTTTGTTGTCCTGTCTTGGACTATGTATCACACTTTGAAAATGTCGCAACATTGACTCCCAAGATACAGGCAAATACCTAGTTCCTCTAGCTCCTGACTGGGGGTCACTGTATATTCTATTCTTGTTTAAAATTTCCAGTTGATTTTCGCAATGTTACTTTCAACTTTTACGCTTTGGAATTGATTTTGGAAAAATGCTCCTCAAATCATATCTCTCTTTCATCCATGAGTAAGAAACGGATATGTTTTACAGATATGGTGTTTTTACGAAAATTCCACGAATATTTTATGTTTGTAAAAAAGCAAATGAAATAAAGTACAGCCGGACACAATAACCCTTTCCATTCAATATACGAGGTATTTAAAAACACATTACAGTACATAGTAGGTACGAGTATACAATAAAGAATACATAAAACTTTGAAATTGGATCACTTTAGTAAATGATTGCATCGTAGCCGCAGCTGTGCTGTACTCATTTCCTTTTTTTAAATAAAGTCCACCATATCTTTTTTCTTCATTTTCTTTGTTAAGCCGAGCACACACTGGCACAATAGAAAATGTATGAGAAGTGACACTTTTTATTTCCGACTTTAGCGCAGCAAAGGAAGGGCGGTGTCCAAGTGTTACATTTACGAAATGTGGCTTCGCTTAGTGATAAAAATTCAGTAAGAAAGCGATAAGCAGGTGTGTACCTAATTATAACTTAAAACACACATAATAACATTGATCATTTTGATTCCAACGTTTAAAAAAATAAGCGATCCATTCCCTTATTTTAAATTGCCGCGAAAATTAATCTGAGAGATGACGCTGCAATTTGCAAATCGTGATTAATCAAGGAAGTTTAACCATTCATTAATTACTCCTCTGAGTGTTGACTGAACAGATTCGCCGTTTGATTTGAGTTGCAGTTTTATGCAGAAATTCCGTCTTAATAGTTTTGTACTGAGAATAAAGTGAGCGATTGATTTATCAAGAATTTAATTTTTATTGTAGAGACTGCAATTATTTATTACCTACCTTTTGCCCGCAGCTTGGCCCGCGTGGATGTCGGAATATATCCCTTGAGAACGTACTACTGGGATTATTCCTAGTTCAGGTAGAATCCAATTATTTCTTATTTACCTCTAGTTTAAGGCCCTATTTTGTAAATATTTATATAAATCAATTATTTCAATAAACAATTTCAATTTCATTAAAAGTACCCTATGTGTTAATCCAGGTACACAATGTATTAATTTCGTAATACATTGTTTTCATATAACTCTATGGGTCAGCGCAGACAGAGAGGAATAATCCCCGCACGGTCTCGGGCATTGCCTTTACGGATTGCGTATTTATTCCCGTGTATCTTCGTGGACGCGCGAGCATTTTTTGTCAGGTTCAAGCATTTATGCACTTTATTGTAATAATTTTAAAGTTTATTTTCAAGTGCGTTAATAAAATCCTCTCCGCTGCGCTCCGTTCTGTCTGCGCTGAGCCTATTGGTTTACGCGCCGCACGCCAGTAAAGCTCCCAGTCGACATTTTTTTCCGACATCTCCAACAATCATCGTCATATTTCAGACAATTTTCACAAAACCGTTAATGAACGCTTACACCTTTTTCATGAATAACTCCGTCCATTGGTAAACGCCGTATGTAAATCCGTTCTGTAGTTTGTTTGTGTTGAGTTTATCGCGTTCAGGCAGACAGACGTGGCAGTGGGACTTTGTTTTATAATATGTAGTGATTCCTATTTCCAAAAACATTGTAAAGATTTTTTATTATTTATGCATCTCATAATTTGGGGTGGGCCTTTGCCCAGCAGTGGGACAGTGTTGGCTAAATAATAATAATAAATTATACTAATCACAAATGGTTGGATAATGAACATAACGAAAACACAACAGTCTTTTGCAGCATCATTATAACTTAGAATTCGAAGACAAGATGAATTTGGAATTACGTTCAGCCACCCGCGCGACCTGTATTGTGAACACTGTATCAAACATAGAAATGTAAAAGTCTTCTTTCTTATATCTATGGTATCAACCCTAACATGAATTCATCATCGTAGGTAAAAGAAAGGCCGCGGAATTAAAAAAGTCCGTCAGTTAGATTATCAAAAAATATTGAAACCGTATTCTTTCCCTTGTCAATCACACAAAAAATGATGAAGATATCGCCCGTCAAATTTCTGCGTGAATAGACGTCACGAAAAAAGGAATAAAACAAAAAAAAAACTCGCTGAAAGCATAACTGCTCCTTTTTTTAAAATGAAATTGGTAAAAAATTGTAATTAGGTGGTATAGATTTCAATTCTTTGCTAATCAGTGATGTACAAAAGAAAATAGAACGTGTGAACCATTTCTCATGCATCATTTCTATTGGCTGCAACCAGCTGTCCGTACCAAACGAGGGGAGAAACTGGTATTTTTTTACACTTGCCCCGTGGCGTCCCTGTCTAGACATATTACAAAGCAAAAAATTGATAATTATTCTTAGCAACTGCCAGTAGGGTTAGCTGGACTGACCAGTGGACAATCGACCCTTATTTCGCCATACTTTGGCTCATTTGAAACTGGATTTACTCGCTTTCGTTTTCATCAACATGCTGGCACTTCACTTGGCGTCTTTGCCTATACATTTGCGTTAATTGATCAATGCAAAATATACCATATGATTGTTTAGCAGTCTTTAAAAGTGCAGACTGGCCGATGATAACTACGAAGGTGTCTTTTAAAAATTATATACATAATCAAAAGAAATAAAATTACAAAAAATTATCAGACAAAAAAAGACTCCACGACCTGATCCCGCTATCGCCCTTTTACCACCGGACAACCAGACGTACTGCACCGTACCATCCACACTTGATTACCAACGAGTTGTACTCAGCGCTTCTCCTCCACGTTTATTATGCGCACAGCAAAAGTGTGGAAGTCTCTTCGTCATCTGTGTTCCCTCTCATATTTAACCCGTCTGCCTTCAAAGCAAGAATGAACAGGCATCTTTTGGGCACGCTCGTTCCATCATAGACCTCATCCATCGCTTTTCATCAGGCGTGATCGAGGTGAAAAGCAGGCCCATTTAGCAATTAAAAAAAAATGTCTACATCCCGTTCGCGCTAAGTTTGCCGGTCCGTGGTATGCGCGTCCCCTCACCCCATCCGCCTACCGCACCGACGTGATCGAAAGCGCCTGTGATGATTACATATTCGGCACCTTAATATTCTTCAGTTTTCTTGATATTTGTTAGTTTTGCTGACGGTCAACGGCAAACTTACGGCTATAGCTACGCCACCCACGTCCCGTATACTCTAGCTTTTACCGCGTCGATGCACGTCCGACAACGAAGTTAGCTCGGTTGTCCCAAGCAGGAAGCGGTGACGTCATCGCGTAGGTGTAGCGTACCTCCAGTATGTATGCGGCCATTAGCGCTCTTTGTATTAACTTTTTAAACTTCGGTGTTGGACGCGGCAAAAGTTTGAGTTGCCACATGTTAGGGTATTATACCTTTTTAAGCTTGTTTTCTACTTTTATTTTTTGCTCGTAAATACGTAAGTAGTTGTGGTGTGGCTGAAAATGAATACCGTTTGGACTTTAGGTCTCGTTTTTAGCAAATCATACTACAGTAGATAATATACTCTGAGGCACTGTCTCTCTTTGCAACGATAAGTATCTATGACTACAGACTATTATTGTAACACATAACATCAAGGTTTTCCCGAAGAGTTCGGGAGATGAGCTCATATAGTACCTACAGCCACATTTCCTGGATTCGAATCCCAGTTCGGGCATAGTGTAATTTTTGTTTTCCATCAGGAATTTTTCAGTAACAGCTCGGAGTCTAAATTTGTGCCTGGTTGATGGTAATGACTCGCCCACTATTATATAGGACTTCAACATAACTTTTATCTTTTACAGGAAAATATAGAGTAATCAATAATACAGTAAATAAAAATCTTCTCCAAAATGCAGTCAGCTCAGCGGGGTAATTGCGTGATACACTAACAGTAGAAATGGATTTCATTTTGACAGTTCAACAGCATTCATGACTTATTTACGTTTTTGAGCACACAAATTTTTCGAACATATAAAGCAATGGATTACCAATATCCTTCAAAATGATTTAGATGGTGATTAATAATGTTTTCCGCATTTAGGGTGTTGGTCAAAAGGTTGCGAATTTCGAAATGACCTACTAGGTAGGTATACCTGTCCTAATCAGCCAGTGACCCAAAAATAACTTACTAAGAACAACTAACTATCGCTAAATATCGCACAACAAAGTTAGAACTAATAACAGTGTCAGAGAGTAGGCCGCAGTAGACGTCGCTACTGTCGTCTTGTTATCGCGCGCCCTATTTCTGTCACTAACTAACATTCGGCACTTCTGAGCCGATCGAACGTCACTGTAACGTGTGACGTAGTTATACAGACGCAGAACTTTACAAGATATGGCTTTGGACTTTCTGATCTCAATCAATCGGCCTTTTCCTAACTATGTTGGGGTCGGCTTCCATTCTAACCGCATTTTACATGGAGCGACTGCCTATCTGACCTCCACAGCCCAGTTACTGGGTAACACGGTACCCCTTGGTAAGACTGGTTGTCAGACTTTTGGGCTTCTGACTACTGTCAAAGACAACCGGGACCAACGGCTTAACGTGCTTTCCGAGGCCCGCAGGGGTCTTGGTATGTGAATATCACACATCCACGGACCAACTTCGGCCATGGTGAAAAAGTTATTAAATTGTTTGTGCTTTTGACAAAGTTGTGTGTAGTAACGGGTGTTCTAATCTATTATATTTTTTTATAAAATGGCAAGCAAAGCCGATGTCGACTATTCTGAAATTTTTTAAAGTGTGTTGGATAAACAAGTGTGCTGCCTCTTACTACACTTGCGCGCTGTGTGCACATGACATAATTCCGTTGTACAGCGTGAAATGTTGCAAACCTGTCTAGTTACGGGTTCCCATTCCCAACTTGTACATGTCTCTAACTAATATTCTGTAAGTTCTGCAGCGTTCGAACTGCAGGTCTAGAACATATTACGATGCATGTTGTACAGAACGTTTTAATGACCAAACGTTTTGAAATATGCAAATTGTGATGATTGAGGTTGGCTTCATTCGCACTGTATAGTTTATCGTTGGATATATCCTCATTTTCGGATAAGTAAATGCAAAAGTGTGACCAGTCTGTGCGAGAGTGTGACATTTTCACGGTTAAATCACTGAACCAATCGTTATGTATGGTGTATGTGATAGGTAGCCTGGGCCTGGAGAAAGACATAGACTACTTTCATGCTGGATATTTGTATTAAAAAACCGGCCAAGTGCGAGTGGGACTCGCACACGAAGGGTTCCGTACCACCGTAAAATATTAAAAACACAAGTTTTTTGAAACATTTCAAGAATTGTTTCAAAAAAATGTGTTTTTAATATTGTATGTCCCATTTAATTATTAACTTAATTTGTTGCTATAGCGATCATAGTAGCACAGTCACGAGCACCAATATGTCAACACTTGGCCACTTTCAATTTCGATTTTTTCGTGAAATAACGAACGCAACGTTGAAATACGACCCATTACATAAACTTATGGGTAACTAAAAAAAAAAACATAAACATAAACCACCATAAACTTATGGGTTCGAAAATGCTATGTTCGTAACAACATAAAATTTAATTAAAAAATAAAGGAGTAAATCGCTTTTGAATAAAGCCGAGTGTATAAATGCTTTTGCTCGTGACTGTACACACTCTGCGAAAATTTCAAGTGTCTACCTATTACGGTTCAAAAGATATATCTCTGTGACAGACAGGTTGAGGGACGTAAGGACGGCGAAGCCTTAGTTATAGAGTCCTGTTGGCACCTTTTGGGTACGGAACCCTAAAAATGATGAAATACAAAATACACGCAGATGACATTGCGGGCAACAGGAAATAAAAAATTGTTCATAGTACAGTTAAGTACCGTTCCTAACATCTTCAAAGGTACGCTACTCTGGCCTGTCATCAATTCCTGCATTTCGTCTGTATCCTAACTAGGCTAACATTCGGTACTCAATGACAGAGTACCTGCTCTACTTTGTCACTGAAAATTGAAATCTACGAGCTTCCAGTGGCTAGTATGTCATCATGTGCTGACGTCGAGGTCATGACGAAGCTAATGATCAATCATTGTAGTCATACGGTTAATAAGAACCTCTGCAACGTAGTTTGTGAAAGGTTAGGCTCATGGGAAATACTGTTAGTACCTATGAATATACTTTCCACAAGTTTAGTTTTTTATAATTTAATTTATATTATTTCAAACTATGTATAAACTTGTATATACAAGTATATACTTGTATGTACTTGTATATACTTGTGGTGCTTTTCTATAAGGAATGAGGTGCTTAGACTTGACTTCCTTTTTTTTTTTTAAACGTTGCCCCACTCTAGGAATTTCTCCTGTATCGTGGGTGCGTTTACAAACATTTAAACTCACATACACAAACAGCCATACCCGGAACAACTACTTGTAGGTCATACAAATATTTGTTTCATGCGGGAATCGAACCCGCGACACGCAGCGCAGCAGTCAATCGCTCAACCACTGCGCCAACCGTGCCGTCAACTTAAATGCAATGTACCTACAAATTGTAAAGTAACAGTGTACTCATTGTTGAAAATCCTAATAATAAATAAATACATACAGACTGGTGTCCCTGTTTTTCTGAATTGAGCTTATCATTAGAAGAATTTAATCTTCGGTCTTGTTTTTGTGTCCATCGACACAAAAGCGCGGGTGAAGTACAATACCGCCGGCTTCTGTTATCTAATAGCTAATATATCGGTATCGATCCCCAAATGATAAGAGGAGATAATGATAACTTATCAGTATTTCATTTTGTTACTAGTCGACGTTGTTGCTTAAAATATTCACGAAAAAACTCAAATTTTAAAAGCCGGTCAAAAAGGAAAAATACCTGTCTCGATTACCATCATCATATGATTATGATGATGCTAATTGAGACAGGTATTTTTCCTACATAATGTTCCCACTGCTGGGATACAGGCGTCCTCTCTGTGAGAGGGCGTGGGCCGTAATCCACCACTCGGGCCCAGTTCGGGTTGGCGGATGTCACATATCTTCGAAGTTTTGGTTCTAGGATATACCGGTTTCCTCACGATGTTTTCGTTCACCGTTTTTGAGAGCAGTGGTGATGAAAAAATTTACACAAAATATATTGCTTTCTTGGGTTCGTACCCACGACCGTAACTCGTAAGTCGTTGCCACTGGACCATAAAATCTATGTATTTTCTCATAATTTTTTTAATTAACTGAAAAGAACTGGATTGTGGTTCAAATAATTATTAATCTGTGGTTTATAATGCGGTCGTGGCCTGTTTGTGTCACTCACACTCAACACCTCGACGTGTGATGCTGTAATAATACCTATATGGCAGAGTACCTAGACCTCATCTAGTTTTTAAAATAATTATGATTGACGTGTAAAAGTGTTTGTACATACCTACTTACAATTAATCATTTAGTCAATTATTGTCAAAAACGTTATTAGCACCCAGTAACTGTAGGGTAACCATTGTAACCAGGCGATCTATTCTGCCAAACTCCAACTCAAAGCATTTATATCAATTAAACCATTTACTTTAAATTGTCAAAGAATCGGTCAATTAGCCAGATGTCAAAGCTAGTTGCCCGATTCCAAAACGTAGATCTCTATGTAGAAGAACGGACAAGAAACTGCTAAAAATCTCACCGTGATAACTTAGGTGAAGTGAGCTTGAAGCGAACTGTCAATAGTGTCAATCCCTAGCATCGGGTGGAACGACAGCTCTAGGCTGTAGGTAATATTTTAAGCTATCATGTCGTCTCAACTTGCTGTTAAAGTGTGAACCTGCTTACTGTATTACCTGGACAAGAAAATATATTCTATTATTTCTATTTTCTGTCTACATGCTTTGAAGTCATCACACCTTTATCCTTCTCTGTTCCACTTTTAGACTAGTTTGTTTGTAGCGTTTATTGAACCAGTATCTATCCGGGAATTGGGCCACTACCATTTAAAATTAATTTGAATCTAAAATATCAATGAACTAAAATGTAAATACATGCACTGGAATACTAAAACAACTATGAATTATGTCTTGAATTCCGGCCCAAATGCTGTGCGACAGTTTCCATAGAGTCGGCTGAATATTCATTAATTGTTTTATTCAGAATAATTCAGAGGAACTGTTTATTAACTCTTAAATTAATCGTGTAATTTATCTTTCAATGGAGTTGTTTGTGGAATTTATTTAGAACAGCCTACTGAGTGTAATTGAATGTTTTGTGAATTTTGGGTGCCTACATCTAGATGTTTACAATGGAAATAATAGTATTCTCAAGTGTTATAGTGACTTCTGAGTTTATACTGCATGACTAACGCTCATTGAATACACATTATTATTATTATTAAAAGCCTGTGATGTCCCACTGCTGGGCAAAGGCTTCCCTACTCTTTTTACATTACACATACCTTTTTGGATTTAGTATCTCATTGATCCATATTGTGTAAATCTCTGCCTGGCGAAGTTCAAAGAAAAAATATTGCGGCAATAATTAAATTTAAAAAATCTGATGCAGAACAAAATAACTTTTAAAACATTATGTTCTCTTTTCATACCGAAGTTGCTTTAACATTCACAACAAAACTCTTAATTCCTACATATTATACAGATTTTTTCCTAAAGTTCTGGATTTGCGGTCGGCCATACATCTGGCTCAGTAATTAGGGAAGTTTCTCGTGCGGCGGCCGGACACAGTGGGTTTAGTTTGTCGCTTGCCAGATCTACAAATTCGTATATACAATACAATATAGCAAGCAGTCTGTGGTCTGGCCTGTCTATTAACAACACTCACTTTAGTCTGTTTTACTTATTTATAACTTTGACGAAAATTTGTCGTTTAAATGTTAAATGAAATCGTCCGACTTGGACTTAACTTATCCTTTTTTTTGCATACCATTCAACTGTCAATATTAACAAAAATTCGTCACAAAGTTTAACGTAGAAAATGCCTTCAAGTTGATGTACTTCCTCATATTTGTACATTCTTTACGACTCCAACGCTTGATGAAACTCCACATAACTTGATGAAGTATCCTCATAGGATACTTCATCAAGTTATGTACGAGTACTGACGAGTGTGGAAGGTCGGGAATATGGCGCTGCGTGTGCCAAGCGTGGGATAGTTTTGAAGGAGAAAAGCCCGTTTAACCTTAACTTTTGTGAGGTGTTCCTTAATAAAATAATCATTTTGAGAAATATATCTTGCGTGACACGCATACAGTAGCTAAATGATAACAGCCGCACGTGCCAATCGAAGGTTTAGAGCTACGCTCGCTGCAGTAGGTTCGTGGATTGGTGACTATTCATTACATATCGTGACCCCTCCGAGCCTCAGAATGCACGTGGAGCCGTTGGTCCCGGCTGCTATTCGTAGATGTTTGACAGTCGTTACGGGTATTTAAAAACCCCAAAAGTCTGACAACCAGTCTTACTAAGGGGTATCGTGTTACCCAGTAACTGGGCTAGTCAGAGTCGCTCCGTGAAAAACAGTGGTATCCGCTGCATTCAGTTAGACTGGAAGGCCACCTAAACATAGTTGAGAAAATGCTAGCCAGATTGATTGACAGCTTGTGAGAGATGGTATTTATAAAGTAATGGTAGGTCTTTACAAATAACTGGATGTTATTTCTGTGCAGTGCTCGCGGCAGAGACCACGGAGCTCTCGAGCCGCGCGTCGCTCGCTGAGCCCACGCCCACTAAACTTCCAAGTACGTCTTCTAATAATAAATTAACAAAAAAACGCTACAATAAGATCTCGAAGCAGAAAAATGTTCTATTTACTACTTTATAAGTACGTCTTTCGGAGCAAATAATGTCTACGGATTTATGTGATGTAAATGTATGCAATACGACTTACATGGAAAAAAAACTTGAAAATTTACAGTAAACCAAATTGTTACAAGAATTGATAGAAATCAAAAAGAAACTTAACAAAACCTGTAAATTGGCAAATTGAATTCATATAAATTAAGTACGTTCTTCGTCATCATCATCATGTGTATTACACATTTCATAACCCAACACTAAATTTTTGTTAAGAGATCTTATTCTAGCGGCTCATAGATGTGTCACCCGTTCGTAACACTGCACGAATGTATGTCCAGCACAAGCCAGTCACTATTAAACCCTTTTACCCGCAAATTGACCGAGCGAGCCGAAAAGTCCTCATCAAATTCAATTTCCTATGTCACAACATTTTCGCAGCTCCAGAAATTACTTCGGCGAATAAAATTTAAATTGATACGAAAGTGAAAGTGTGGCCGGCAAATTGAAAAAAACATTATATCTGGCGTGTTTCCAATAGGTGCAACACCCTGGCACAATGTAGATCCCTATCACAGCCATCCCATTTTCGATAGAATACGTTTCACGTTTATGTGATTCCATTCTGCTGTCAACACCCATCGAATACTATTTGGAACTGTTCCCATTGTTTACATATGTTTTTGTTATGATGTGAAACCCGAGCATGTGCTGTGTGATTGTTAGTCATATTTTTAATCATACTGGTGTGTTGACCTACAATAACTTATTAATTTCAGTGTTAAACGGCTTCATTTTAAGATGTGAAGTCCAACATTATGCAGCGTAATCTAAAAACAGGAGTCAGTATTTTTTATAGACTGTAAATCTACTTAACAGTGAAACTAATTTAGGCTAAAAATACTCTTAAAATAACCTTCGTCGTCTACCGATGACTACCCAGCATAGTTTTACTTTATTTAAGATAGGCATCTGATCACAATTTAACCCTAAAAAGCGTTAGTCTCTTTGTCTAAAAACGTTTCACAAAAAAAACATTTAATGAAGTTCTTAATCGAGTCTATACCGGGGTCTGCGGCTGGTAAACTTTTAATGGGCCTACTAACAGCCCGCAATGAAAAGGAGTGGAGACTTGAAACATGACCTGACCTAAGCCCAAGAATGTTTGCGACATTTACCAAATGATACGACCTTCGCTGTACGCTACACTTGGCTACACTATTCGTAACAAAGGTTTGCCGTGTGTATGAAACATGGACGGTATATAACGGGCTGGTAGTTTCAGTGGAGGGTTTTGTTCATTGTGTGGGAGAAAAAGGAGAGGGTATTAATAATGTAAAGGGTCTAAAATTAAACCGACTTTATGGTATTATTTTTGTGTGGACGTTCCCGTTAGCATTAATGTATTTTAGAATGAGAAACTAAATTAATGAATTTAAAGTACTTCAGTGTGAGGTCTTCGTTAAAATTATTTATCGCATACTGATATTCTACAAACTTGAATTTTAATTCATCCTAAATGACAAAAGATACCCTCTGCAAAATTAGTTCATCAGCGAAACGGCGACATCATTGAAAAAAAGAGAACCGGGACATAATCTGCACTAAGTAGCCTACTTCGCGCCAACATTGCTCAAAGTGTTATAACAAAGCCTCGTACGAGAACATTTAACAGAGAATATTGTCTGTTGCATCGCGCGTCGCACGTCTGGCGGCGCTTTACCCAGCCAGTCGTGAACACGTTTTTATATTCAACACTATTTTCTACAGAAGGCAGTTCTTATCTAGTGCCCGGAGCAACGTCGCTAAAGACGGCTATTTCGGTACTAAATCCCTACCAGGTCTTGTCTTTTAGATGTGACGGTAAAAAGCCTTTTTGTTGGGGACGTGATACGGCTATTCTTTAACACGCTTTAGGGCTTCAAATTATGGAGCAAGGTTACTTTTGATATGTAAGATGTGTCTTATTTTTGAGAATAGATGATGTGAAGTACCTACGGTAAATATTGCAGCAATAGTAAGTATTGGAAATTATGATTTGACTGTCATTCATTCAACAAAGATGGTTTTCGTTAAACCAATGTTACTTTATAAATTGCAGTAAAACGTCGGATTTAAGGTATCATTAATTCAAAAGAGAAACAAATTTCAACCATCACAAACCTCTATCACCAAAATGCACATAAAAAATACAAAACAATCTTTCATTCCGCCAGAGGTTTATCAATGTTATTTCAGACTCATTTGTAAATTAACAAAGCTTACTTCTCTAATGCGTTATCGCGGTTTTTCAGGAATGTGCGGGGTTAACAAAGGGGACATTTTGGGGACGCGACCCTTCAGCATTGTGGGCTGCCCGTGACGTGTTTATTACGAGAACCAGATGGGGACAAAGCCGCCTTCTCGCGATTATACAAATGTTGGACAGTCACCATTTTATAAAACATATAATTATGGTAGAGTGGTTTGATAGTGAAAATTGCTTATTCATAATGTTGAAAAATATTAAAAAAAAAAACAACAACAAGCCTCAAAACGCTACGTAAAAACTTTTCGTAGCAAATGTGCTACGCGTACGCTGGCGTAGCGGCTCGTAGTGGCGACATGGTCTAGTATTAATATTATAAATTAGATCTTATAATATTTAATTAATCTTCTTCACAGATATAAACATGACAATAATTAAGTACCTAAACTATAGTATAGAATCGCCTGATTATGCAACGTTGCAATATTAATATAAAATGCAATTCCCGAAATGCTTGCCTGTAAGTACAAGACAATGTCGTAATTAATCAATATTGGTAATATGCTAATATGCTTAGGCTTAGATTAAATTATAGCATTTGGTGAGGGTCGAGTATAACAAATATGACCTCTCGATTAACACACCAATGCCTTTTAGGCACTGGCAAAAAAAAACAGAAGAAATTCTGTGTAGGTAAATTCATCCGTGCTGATTCATATTCAGATTTTTGCACACAAAGTGAAAATTACAGGTGACACGTACATAAAAGATTCGAGATTCATCGTCCTATATGCAATCAGTGGTAAAGCCAGCAGCGAAGCCGGAATGATTGCTTCTTTCGCGGCTACTATGGAACTTTAGAGGAGGAATAAAAATATGTGAACTGATTCTAGGGATTCTAGAGGAAGGTCGGAACTAAGTTCTAGTTCCCATGTTCAAGAAAAAGCTGACAAGTTGGTTATTTGGATAGGTTTTATGACATTGGCATATGTCAAATATCAGTTTGTTTTTAAATGTGAATACAGTTTATTAAATGTCTTATAGTAAATTAACTAACAAACTATTATAATTAAAATTATATCTGTTGAAAAATGTTTAAGAGCGAGAATTTTATAACAGAACAAAATCGCGGAAATTCAGCACGATGTGGTTATCGTGCTGAATTTCCGCAACGCGACAAAAAAAAAATGTCTTTTTTCAAACAATGTGCCAGAGTTACCTAATACTGAATTGATTCATAAAAAAGTACCAATTTATCTTTTAACATTTTACAGCAGCTTCGTGAAAGAACCTTCTCCAAAGCCCTACTAAAAACTACTCTTTCCCCCACAGAGTGCGACCGCACATTCGTGAGTCGCGGCGGCTCGAGCAACGGCTCGTTCCACGCGCCCGAGCTGCTGAACCCCAACAACCACACGCGCCAGTGCCTGTACACGTTCCTGGCCGCGCCGGGGCAGCGCGTGCAGGTCGAGTTCCACACCTTCGACCTCCGGGGAAAGCCGCCAGAGTATGTCGCACTTTATAGCCTGCATTAACGGTAATACATGGCGTAAAAATACTCATTGCCAAGCCGAAATCTGACAACATTATGAAAAATAATTGCTGGAAAAGACTTTTATTTTTGGGATACAATACACGACTCTCGGCATGGCAATAGGTCTTTTTGCTTTGTATTTTACTATGATTGTAATTGAATATACAGGGCAGACTTCAGAGGCAGAAAGTACCATTAGAAAAAAAAGTACCAGTAGAATATGGACATCTGTAAGTCAGGTAGTGACTAGTAATTACATAAAAAAACAGCCGTACTGTTACTTCGATGCTTGGGATCAAATAAAATCCATAAACATAGACAACTTCTATTACCGAGGTAGCGGAACAGTGTCAAGTAATATTGTGGAAGTGATGTTTATTCCTCGAGTTCATAGTTTGTCCATTAAACACTCGTACGCTTTCTTCTGTGACTTGTATGAAGCCTACTACAACTTAAACTTATTTTTACAACTGTACAAAATATGTGCTACGAAAGCGTCGTATCTGGCGTAGCGAAAAGCGCATTGCCGATACGATATCCTCACCAATAAAAAGAAAAGTTTATCTAATAATACATATAAACAACAAATTAAAGACAAAACATTGTGAGGAAGCAATTTGATCACAGAAACGATTCGTCCGACATTTCCTGTAAAATCACTAAACGATGTACCTGTACCTCCTTGAATCAATTTATAACTTTACTTTGAAAGAGGAGTTCAGAACTTGGAGTATTTCCAATCAACAACTTCAACAAAGCAAATCAAATAAACCGCTTCTCACTTGTGTAGGACAGACAACAAAATAAATGAATAGTCGGACAGCTATCTACTGCTCGTTTTTGACCCGCATGAGTTTGCTGAATAATCAAATTTTTGACAAAACCCGTCTATGTGTGTAGTTTTGTCTAAAAAACTCTTCAACGTTTTCATAGTTATTTTACCTCTGTTTTTATTTTGCATCTCAATAACAAACACTCAACTCAACTCAATTTTGACAAACTTGTCAGTAGCAGAAACTCAACAGCAACCTTGTACTGACAATATAAATCACTATGATTTTAAAATAATAATGCACTTGTAAGATACTTAGGTACGTACAGTTATTTTACAAGGTTTTTTTGGCGTGTGACCAAATCGGAGTTAACACCGCCATCTTGACTACAATTTCACAAATATTTATGGTATTTGTATGGACTTTAATATACCTAGTACAAAATAATGTTTACCAACAGCGCCCCGGTGCCAATGCCATTCATGCGCCACACGATCTTCGTAACACTGTATTAATGTACCAAGCTGTAGGTGTACCAAACTCTTTCGTTGTCCGTACAAAACACCACATTCGATCATAACATGATATTATTTGACTTTATCGCTCACTTAATTGTTGTTTTCCAGTGGAGCCGCAGTGGGAGAGCTACCAGCGTGAGTATATCTATCCCTTTCACTCTGCCCCTATCACTAGAGACACAAACAGGTTTTCTACTAATGCTATTATTTATTTGCCGAAGTACAGGCTTAGAAATTAGGTCAAACTTTTCCGGCAGGGGATAAAGTTCGCTTGACGGATTCCGCTGAACTCGAAATATTCGTTTTGTTGATGACTTTATGATCTAATATAAACTTAAGTATGAATGCTACTGATCTAATATTGACGACTGCAATCAAGTCAAAATGTTTTAAACTATAGATGTTACATGGAGTTGTTTCCTGTTAAACAGGAAGGATTTTTGAGATGGGACAGTAATGACAGGTCCTTTACCGTTGTAGCTACAAGTAAATAAATAGTCTTAGGCGATTGTCCGTAACTTTTTAAGACATTTTGATCTGCATACACAGATCTTGAAATAAAAAAAAATTACAGTTATCAAGAAAATGGGTCATTTTCACAAAAAATTTTTTTGATGCCAATCGTTCCTGTTTCTTATAAACAAACTCCATCGGACCAACTAAAAACCTTTTCCTATACATTTGGTAGAAAAATAAATTCCAACTTGTTTATGATGGACAAACAAGCCGAAAATAAAAAATAAAAAAAATATTTCGAACGAATTTGAATTTGATTTGCATTGGGATTTTTTTATAGCAAGAGCGGTAATGAAATCCAACGCAATGCTAATGATACACTTACATATTACAAGAAACAACGAATGGGTTTTTATTAAATACTAGCGGACCCGGCAGACGTCGTCCTGCCCGGTTGAGTCATCATATACCGACAGCAGCGCCACCTACCGGGTCCAATTGTGTTTTCAAACCATCCAGGAACCCATTGAAATATACACACAAAATTTCATCCAATTTGGTGCAGTCGATCGGAAGTTATACGCGTACATACATTTCGATGATTCATTTTTATTTATATAGATGTGAATTATATTATAATGTAGCAACAGTAGCAAAACTCAAGATACCTAATATGAAAACCAGGGTAGCAAATAAATCCATTTTGTAAACCAGACAAAGTTTTCCCATAGTTCATTTCATTCCTCATCCAGTCCATCTCAAATACGTAATACGTTTTTTTTTTAAATAAAGAAAGAATACCTTCTAAAAACCAGCTCACAGTTAGTTAATCAAAGCATTAATTCCTCTGCCAGATGCCAACACGAGTCAATGGACATCTACTCGGAGATGGCGTCCCTGGAGGCCGGCGAGCTGGTCAACTCGGCGTTCGGCGGCAGGTACTGCGGGCCGATCCCACCACGCCGGCGCGTCTCGCTCCACCGCGCCGTCGCACTCTCGTTCTTCACCGACAAAATGTACACGCCGCCTACGCTCTTCACAGGAACCTACCAATTCATCAACGCAAGTGAGTAGAATCGAAGGACCAAGTTTTTGTGGTCCTATTGGACTATGTTAGATATTCCAAGCACACAAAAAAAAAAATGGAAAACATAATTTTCTGGTTGAATTCAGTTTTACTCTCTTTTCCAATGGAACATGGCCCGCATTTCCGTATTTACCTACTTAAGAATTCAGGGTGTCAGATACATCGACGCCGAAACTGTTACCTTGAATTCAGTGCATGATTCTAGATCCATCGGCGTTGAAATGATTCGCCGACTATTTTTTTTAAATCAGCTACATCCTGTTCCATACATTTTGACCTAGTAGGTATTGCACTTTTGTAGGATACAGCAAGTTTTTTTTTAAATATTTGTCTAGAATCACGTACTTAGTTCAAAAAATAAAAACAGGTTGTAGTTCCTATAATTGGAGATAGAACGCTCACTCCAGTAAATTACCAATCAATGAAACATATTTAGTTAGCAGAACAACATTGAAGTGCCTGGCAAAGTTAGCCGTCCCGCGTCCGCATAACTAATGTCCAGCAGTTGGAGCTGTCAAAAGTTGTTTAGTCCTTCGTTTCTGATCTACATAGTAGATACATTAAAAAATAACTGCCGACCTTCCAGGAATTTACCCTTCAAAAAAGAAATCCAATATTTTAGCAATATTGGAATGCGTAGATATTAATATTCCATGTCAGTAGTGGACATCGAAAAATATGATATTACAATAAGACAGGCTTTTGTCTATCTTTCCAAATTGTCACTTGATGAAGAAAACAGCATGAGCATAACCATAATCAGCCTATAATGTTCCCACTGCTGGGACACAGGCCTCCTCTCTGTGAGAGGGAGTGGGCCATAATCCACCACGCGGGCCCAGTGCGAGTTGGCGAATATCACATGTCTTCCAACTGTTTGGTGCTAGGACATGCCGGTTTCCAAACCGAAGAAAATATACGTTCTGATATTGATACAATATAAATAGTACCTTCGAGTTTTGACAACTGTATTGACTATACATTCATATTATTATATCAAAAAGTAAATTATCAGTGGACCTTGATTTATAGGGCCCGGCAAATGGCAATATGTAAGTTCTTTGAACGCATTTGACTTGAGACAACAGAGCCAGGAACATAGACATGACGTGATATAGGTACATATCTACTCAAATATTGTTGTTAACATTTTATATCATCTCTCAACAGCGGAATTCGAAGTGGGCACCCCAGTTCCCAACACATTGTGCTCGTTCGTGATAGAGGCGAGCAAGCGCAAGACGGGCTTCCTGCTGTCTCCAACGTACCCTGGCATCTACCCGAAGGACATGACCTGCAACTACCTGTTCCAGGGACAGCCGGGCCAGAGGATACGGCTCGAGTTCAGAGACTTCGATCTGTTTTTCGGCGGACCTCAGTGAGTAATATTCTGTTTTATTTTCCTTGTTGTGTTTTGTCATAGTTGTGCAAACTTATCCTACTATGCGAAAAAACATAGTTTATGCAAGCGTAACTCATTAATTCTCCGTACTCTCCCTCTCTTATTCTTCTGAACTCAAATCTCACATCAATTTATCCGACTGTAAAGACCATCTTTTTATAGCTAGGAAGTCG
The DNA here is from genome assembly GCA_947507525.1 of Apamea epomidion. Lineage (NCBI taxonomy): Eukaryota > Metazoa > Arthropoda > Insecta > Lepidoptera > Noctuidae > Apamea > Apamea epomidion. Next base: position 3,817,797 of record OX382238.1, on the reverse strand, counting down.
TTTCCTTAACTCAAGAGTCAAGATGCCTTGAACTGTTTTAACTTCTAAGTTCTGTGACGCTAACATGTATCAGATTATGTCCAAGGGTCTGTTCTCTACCATGACAGAAGACCATGTTTATGCATGACTAGTGGTTTCTAATTCCTGTTATATTTCTGTTCGCAGCTGTCCGTTCGACTGGGTGCGCGTGTACGACGGCCCCGACAACACGTCGGCTGTGATCGGCACGTACTGCGGCCAGCAGCGCAACCTGGTGCTGTACTCCAGCGACGAACGCCTGCTGGTCACCTTCTTCACGCTGCCGAGGGCCGCCAGCACGCAGAACCGCGGCTTTAAGGGTATCTTCGAGTTTTCAGAGAGTTTTGTTAAGTTAGGTAAGTGGGATTGTTTATTTATTTATTTATTTACAAGCCGTGCGCCGGATAACAAAAATGTCGAACTTCCAGACAAACCTTTTATACCATAATCAGCCCCTTTATTTTTAGAAATCCATCCCCGGATTTCTAAAAATTCTTCGTCTCACTTTCGCTATTTATGGAAGACTTGGGCATAAATTTATGCTTCTAAAACAGAAAAACTTAAATTTAATCACGGTGATCCTTTTTCCTGGACAAAGTTACTTTTGATTCCTAATAGTTACAGTCTCTACTGGAATCTCCCAAGAGCTTGGGTATGAAGTGTTATTAGGATTTCCTGAGTGATCAGGACATTGGAAGCAGGAATTTAGGATTGTTTTAAAAAAATGAATTTACGGTGGCAAAAATGAGACACACACACACACCCTTACACACACCCCCACACACAGCAGCTACATTATATGCAGCTGGGTAAAAAATTGAACAATTGTACCGGCCAGTGTGGTCTAAAATAATTTCACAAATAAAAATCCCCTTTTTGACTAATTTACTGTCTCCTAACTTAAGTTATTACAAAAATCTATTGAATGAGCACATCCAAAAGTTCGTAATTTATTACATCCTTACTTTGTACAAAGAGATTTTTCCTTACTCAAGGAAGTTGAAGAAGAAAGTTTTTATTACTTTGGCCTCTTGCTTTTCAGATTTTATAAGTAAACACGACGCCGAGCACATTAGGGGCTCAGAGTGCGACCAGAAGATTCTTAGTAAAAAGGAATCGACGGGTTTCGTGTACCATCCAAATTATCCATTCCCCTATATACAAAAAGTTGTTTGTAGGTGAGTACCACCTACCTACTACAGATCTTCATTCTTAGCATGAAATGACTATAAACGCTATTGGGGCTTTTAATTAACACGAAAAATTGGTTTTTCTTTACAGATATTTTATATATGGTATGCAAGATTCACAGAATTTGGAAAGGGTTCGATTAGAGTTTCAGAACTTTTCTATACCGAAGGGCGATAATCCGAAACCGGAGTAAGTGTAAACTAAAATTTTACTGATATTACTTTGTTTTTTCCTGATTCCTGAACTTTTTTTTCACTCTTCTCAAGTATTGATTGATATAAATTTTATAGTACGTTACGATTTACTTACAAAATATTTTTGGAACCATACTACTATAAAATGGGTTTTTTTTTTTCAAAATTTTAATCGATTTTCTGGTTATGGTATTTATGCTCGTGACTGTACTCTGGTATATTGACATAATTATGTAGTGTAGAGTTGAGTTTAGTTAAAAGTTTTTAATAACCTTTTCATCGTACAATTTCCAGTGCATGTCCTGACGGCTACCTGAAGGTATACCTGCGCGGCCAGGAGGCAACGGATTCGTACGACAAGCATGACGCTGAGCTTTGCGGGGAGGGGGCAGGCGGCAACCCTCCCTTCCCCCCGCCTCTCCTGTCCGACGGACCCCGCCTTGTCATGGTCTTCAGCTCAGGAGAACTGCAAGGCAGGGGGTTCAAAGCCAAGTATACTTTCGAGACTGGTAAGTGACATTTGGAGGGGGCTTCGTATTATTATTTTGTTTAAGGCTAGGGTCGGTGCTGGTCCTTTTGGTTCTGGACCTATGGGCTAACGTCTTCTGGTGAGAATGTAACCAAACTAAAAGCAACCTATTGAAGAGAAGCCATGAAAAGAAGCCATCAAGACGTTGATGCAATGAGTTGTAAAGAAGAAAAATTTTTGAACCTCTACAACCTTTACCATTCTCAGAGTAAATCTTAGTAACTGCAAAACTTATTCAAAGTGATTCCATCTTCATGCTACCATGTTCCAGAATATCGAGTGCCAGGCACAGCGGCGCCGGGCGGCGAGTGTGCGTTCACTTACCGAAGCGAGGCGAAGAAGCGTGGCGAGTTCAACTCCCCCCGCTACCCCTCCAACTACCCCTCGCACACCAACTGCACTTACACGCTGGCTGCCACCCCCACAGAACAGGTCACCGTGGTGTTCGACCACTTTAAAGTGAGGGCTGATGCGTGGAATGCTACTGCGGGCGTGTATAGGTGAGTTTAGTTTGATGTTAAAGTAACCGATAAACAATAGCCTAGTTCTTTTAAGTTCTAGGCAAGCACTATCTTCGCCCGTAACATCACTTACCAACAAAAATGAGAAAATGGTCAAACTCGTGCCTATACATATACAAATAATCAAGCAATGGCGAATTTAAGGAAAATCTGACTAAAACGCTGCATTATAATATTGCTGGTCATTGCTATGTGGTGGAACGGGATCAGTCTTTAATGTTTCAGGTTGACAGAAATGTGGTATCAGAGGAATCATTTTTCAGAGGACTTGAAGGAAGAGGTGGCGTCTTAATTAAACCTTTTGTTGAACCTTACTTATGAAGGCGTTTAACATTTTCAGTGGCGCAACGTGCAGCGAGGACTGGGTGGAAGCATGGTGGGTAGGACGTGAGGGTGCGCGGGTCCCTCTGGGGCGGTGGTGCGGACTGGCCACGCCGGGGCCCATGCACTCGCCCCGAGGGGCCACGGGGCTCGTCATCGCACTGCACACTGATGCCGAGGCCGTCGCCTCCGGCTTCAAAGCTAGATATATTTTCGAGGTAATTCAGATATGTACTTGATTCTAACAAGAAGGGTCAGTAGAACTTCCTGTTAGTCCTTTTCTATGTCTCCTTTATGGATTAGAAGAGCATTAGTAAGTTAGTTTGTTACATAATATTGTTAGGTTGGTCCTCTGGCCAAATTATGAGTATTCAGACCACATGGAATTGCCACCATTTACCGTGTTTCGTGTTCCCAATTAAACATTATTCTTTCTTTGGCCTCGGGGGGCCTTTTGGCCTCGTACAAGACTTTGTTTTTTTTACGGTACTGTTGTTTTTATATTTTTTAAATTTATGTTTTGATATTGCCATACAACATGGCAATGCTACCAGCCTTTTCGGCACGTTTCCTATTGACAGCGATACGGACGATTTTTTTATGCCTATGATTATTTCCCCTCCTTTTTATATATATATACTTGTACATATTATTATTTTAAGACTGTTAGCTTTATAAATGATGTAAATATTTCATAGGTAACCTAACAAATAAATGTCTCATTTATATTTTGGGTTTTTCCTGTGCACGTCTCAATAAATACTTTTTCTTTCTTTCTTATCCGCAGATCTGCAAAATATGACAGTACTATTTATTTCCAATATCCTAAGTAGTTCTGTCTCCTAACTTCTTATTACTATCTCCTATCTTCAGCCGGCGAAGTCGATATTCGGCGACTGCGGCGGCAACATGTCCGGCGCGGAGTGGGGCGTGATCACGTCCCCCAACTTCCCGCAGAACTACGAGCAGCCCAAGAACGGGCCGGCCTCCAGGGTCTGCAACTGGTTCGTTACGGCGCGCCCCGGGAAGAGACTCTTGCTCAATTTTGAATACTTCGCTGTCGAGGGACATCTTACTGGTAAGATTTTTCAAGATTCTTGCTTAATCTTGATTTCACGCTGTAGATCAGAGTGAGTAGGTTTTGATACGACAGTAATATAATATTCTGGACTTTTTAAAATTCGTCCAAACTGCTTTTCAAAGGGTTTTCCTCCAAAATGGTAATGCTGCTTTTTGCCTCTTTCCAAAAAGAAGATTATTGAAAAATCAAAGAAGTGCACGAAAATAAAAACACCGTTCTTTCAGAAAATAATACCGGCATTTTTTACTATTGCAATGAAATCTTTACGATAAGACTGAAGAAGTTTCTTTTAAATGGTCTCTTCAAACTATTAGAACCTTGTACGTCAATAATTTGAGCGTGATTGTGTATTCCAGAGCGCGGATGTCCAGCGGCAGTGCTCCGACTGTGGTACGAGAGCCCGGGCCCTCCGCTCGAGCTGTGCGGGGAGAAGGCACCCACTGATCGCTGGCAGTACCTCTCCTCCTCCAACTCGATACGATTGTCGTAAGTCTTACAGATTCTTTGCACTTTTGTAGTTTTGTGTGCTTCACACAAACACGTCACGATGATTTGTAAATATAATAAATGCGAGGAACTTTAGATAACGTTGTGCGTTTACTCCTTCTGGAAAGACCAGAAAAAACGTCTTTCGGTTTCTTTTAAGCCAAAGGTAATTGAAGACAGAACGCTATTTTAAATAACTAGTAGGCACTTGCGCCGTTTTATTCTCAAAAACGTAGCTTGGAAGACCTGCACATGTTCCAAGCCCTAGTGGAGTTAGAGCACTGTTTTCGCTTGGTCAGGTTTATAATAGCGGATAAGGCGGTGGGCGCGATGGGCTGGCGCGCCGTGTGGACGGAGGTGACGGTGCCGGAGCCGGGCGGCGCGTGCGCGGAGGGCGCGCTGGACTGCGCCGGCGCCTGCCTGCCGCTCGCCGCGCCGTGCTCCGGCCTGCAGCACTGCGCGCTCATGCCCGACACAAAGCCCACACACTGTTAGTATGCACCGCTTCTAGCGCAGTACCGCGGCGTCCACGAGGATGATCCGACGCGGACGGTCCGCCACAGACCGCTCCGTCGATATTCAAAGATCGGACGTCGAGGAATACTCACAAAGAGTATTATAATAACAGTAGACGTTATTCTCTTTATCTCGTACATATCTAATGACTTTTTCTTCTAGGTGTCTGACGAAACTCATCGTCTTCGTTATGTTTTAAACTTAGATTACGACTAAGTCTAAATTGAATAAGCTAAACTTTTTCCAAATTTTTAATTGATTTTGAAGACACTGTATATTACGATTGGCACTTTACCGCACTTTGCATTTCCACTTGATAAATGTATCTACACCGTTGCATTTTGTCGTTGCATTATAGGGGTTACAAATTAATCAAGTCTATATAAATTATAACTATGATAATGTAGCTTGTTGAGAATACTTACGGAGTAAGCAGTATATGAACTACTGACCATTGTTAATGTGCTTCCATGTTTGCTTAACACATTCACCTGTTGGGTATAAAATGGCGAAAGATTTCAAGTAGAATGTCTCAAACAAACAATAGTTTTGGATTTTTTATTGAAAAAGAATAATTGCGCTCACTACGCTGAAAAACATCAAATACAAATGTCGGTTCAGTGCTTAACTAAGTCACCTGATCAATTCTTAACTGAGTCACTCAAAAATACCACTATACCTAAGTTAATTTTTTTGGTCCTGAGCCGTGAGTACCTACTATGCGTGTGTGGTGACAAGTACCGCAACGGCCAAAAACTATAAAAAGTTGTAGAACTTAATATTTTTATATTCATAAAAGACTCGACTCTCTGAGATATTCTACTCGTACTACTTTAATCATGCCCTTAGCACCCGGTACCCGGTATAATGTTAATCAACACTCCCTACAAATATGTTGCTACACGAAGCTTGTCGTACATTCGCTGCTTACTCCTGCTTTTACCTTCTAAATCGTTGTAAAATATTGTATTCTAAACATTGTAGCACTGTTAACTAATAACTCTAAACAAATATCAATAATGTTATGTTCACTGTACTTTCTCAGTATAATGATGGTTCAATGCAATCTTTGTCTCTAAGGATGTTGTTACATGTACTCTAGGGCTCTAGGTGTTTAGACACTTTCAAACGATAAATCATATAATTGTTGGTGAATTAGCAGAATATATTGAATATGTTGCAAAGATTACAGACTTTTTCATTTACATACCAAGGCTCCCCTTAGTATAATTTAAATCTAACTACTTAAATGTTTCTTCACGTTAACTCATTCTTGCATCCATAACTTCTACTCCATTTAAATACTCTATTATTATTTTACTTTCTTCAAATACTGTGATGACTCAGGAGAGTTGCATCTCTGATCTGTCCTAAGTCTAAATTTTTGTTATATGTTTTTGATCGTTTGCGTATTGATAACTTGTTACAATTGATAAAGTAGTCACTCCAATGGGACAAAGCTTGCATTGAGTCATCGCACTATGGGGCCTGGGGTACCTCGACAGCTGTTTCTAACAGAGCACTTTCTGGTGGAGTACTAACGTGAATTCATCTTCAAATCGTAATTGAAGCTCGGGATATTTTTGAGATCGGTTAAGTTTGCGTTGCGAATGATTGTTACTGGAAGTAGCAAGTGGTCGCAAGTGTTCCACCAGAGAGTGTGGGGTCCGGGCCCCGCTGGTCTGACGGCGCGGTGTGCGCAGGCGGCGCGGCGCCGGGGCGGTTGGCGGCGCGCGCCGCTCTGGTCGCGCTGTCGCTTGTGCTCGCCGCCCCGCACTGACCGGGCGCTGCGCACGTGAGTCTATACTACCACCCACGCCTCGCCGCTCCTAGCTCCTGACTCCTCCTCTGTCCATCGTCATTGCCGCTTCGGAAAAGAGGGAAAACAGACAGTCGCCAAGTACCTAACTATCCACTCAACTTCGTTTGGCAGACTCTTGCGCTCGACAACATTCAGTGGATTAATAAAACACATGTGCACCATAAAGAAATGAAAAGAACACATATCGAAAAATTAAATTATTCTTCAGCACACACAAAACTAAATATAAAGAATTTGTTTAAAAGGGTTTGATTAGGAAATCTATGATTCACACACTGTCAGAGCTGCTATATTTTACATCGAGTGGCATAAAATACTCGTATCATATTAGAGATCGATGATTGATGACTTGATAAATAACGCCCACCGTCTGTTTTCTACTCTGCTACGCTATTTCTATTACAAAAGTAATGCTCTTCGCATTACCTACCTAGGTGCAGAAATGGATAAGAAAATATTTAATTTGTAGACAGGTTACAGCTTATTGATATTTTTGTGTCCTATTGTATTTTTGTTGCGGCCTTTGTAAACACAAATTTGGTAATTTAGGCGATTGTTTTGTAGAAAGCTGAGTCCCTCTTCTGCCAAGCTAAGCTTTGTCATGTGCTCTTTCGGTCCAGGATTAATTAATTGCCTTCTCATCCGTATGTTTTGTTACTAAAAGCGCTATTTGTTAAACGTAGCAGTTACTAAAACGCAGCCACGCAAGCGTTATGTTTATGTATTTGGTCCTTCGAGCCACAGGCGTAGCAATGGATGTGGGATCTGGTTATGGTAGAAAGATCACATTTTAGTACTGCATCTTTTTATTATTCACTTGTTTCGGGAAAACAATAGCATGGTTTTGGTTTTTTGGGGGAACTATGCAAGGCAAGTTAGACTAACTTTAAAGCCAATTAATGATATCCGTGACCGCTTCACCACACATCACTTTCTGCTTCCCTATCTAACTTACTACTTTTATAATGTTTTCTATAAAATCGTACAAGTTTGCATGTTGTAAAACTCTCTACCTAAACTAACAAGTAAAAAAATATAAAATAAACCTAAACTTTAAAATAAGCTTTACAATATTTATTGATAAATCTATTGAAATACCATATGCCTCTCTGTATGGTGGCTAACTAATACGACCTGGACAAAAATAACTAAAAACAATAGTAATTCACCCTACCCAAAAACAAGATGAACTGAAAAAGTGAAAATGATTTATGTGTAAATATATTATGATAAAGACATTAAGAAAATTCAAAACATTTTATCCTTGAATATTGTAATGCTTTCTGAAAAACTACTCTACCTAAAAGAACCGAGAGGTCGACTCCACCCAGACTCTACGTCGAAGGCAGATCGTATAATTAACCTTCAGTAAATGTAGGTAATTTATACACCATATCATCACGCATGTATCCTCTAAAGGCAAGGCAGAGGTGTACCTATAACATCCACATTTAGCCAGTTAAGTAATGGACCCATATAGTAGAGGGCGAGCGTTTGTCATTTACGGCCCAGGTCTACACTCCGAAGTGCTGCCGAGAATTTTCTGATAGGAATGCTTTGCCCGACCAGGGAATCGTATCGTGGGAACTCACGGTCATATCAGTCGCAATTGCGACCACTAGACTTACGAGTCACTGCATCGATTATTTAATAGAGAGCCTGTACATGCCTCAGGAACTTTACTCTTAATGGCTTATCCGTTAGGAATAAGCACACCCTGTTCTTTAAATTATACGATCTGACTTCTCCTTGTACATCATCGGGTCAAGCCTTTAAGATCCAGCTATAGCATCGGGAGGTTGGTCGGGGAGTCGACCCACCGAGTCCGGACGAGGTTGTAGGCATGACGTATCCGTAGGCGGCGAGAGTGCAGTGACGGGTGCGTCCGGGAGCCTGGCGTGGTGGTGGGCCGTGTGCGGCGGCGGCGGCGGCGCGGTGGCGCTGGGCGCGTGGTGGGTGCGGCGCGCGCGCAGGACACGAGCAGCGCGCGTGCGCAGGCCACCGCCGCCACCGCGCCCCCCGCCGCTCGCCCGCCGCGCCCCCGCTGCCCGCCTGGCCGCGCCCCCCGCACTCCCTGACACCGTATGACGACGCGCCCACGCCGCAACGGCGACACACGCACCACTAAATAGTTGATTACACGACTTTAACGTACTCTTTGTTTTATTGTTCACTTATGAAGAGAACTTGCCTCAGATTTATGCTAAGGTACGTTCGCTTCAGATCCCCATCTTTAAGAGCCAAAGAATTCTAAACCACAAAGTAACACTTTCTCGCAACCTCAAACGTTTTCCTGTATGAGGGTAGACTCGAACACTCGAACTTGAAAGAAATCTTTGTCCATAAGTCAGAGACTTAAACCATAAGGAGCGGATAGAACTCTGGACACACTTAGATATATCATTACAGTCACACTGAGCTGCTGCGCTGGACGGACTTCTGTCCTACTTCTACACCAACATTACGCTAACAACCTACTTATCTAAGTAGGTACCTTCCGTACCTCATTTACCTACTATTATAGCAGCAAAATCAGGCGTCATAATTCTTGATACAACCTTCTTTCTTTCGGAGGCTACACTCATGGGTAAAATGAACAAAAACCAACCCAAAAATGGCCTAACAGCCAAAAGGAAGCCACGAGCAAAATTGGTAAAGCCAGTCGAGAGTGGCTCTCCTACATAATGCCTTAATCACTGCCACTCTGCATATTCAACGCGCATGCACGTGTAACATAACCAATCATTAGTAAACTCTAGTGCTTTGAAGAATCATTAAAAGGTTAATGATTATAGCATAATTGATGGAGTGAAGTACCTATAAGTGCTTTAGCTAGATACCTAAACGTTTTAATTACACCTAATTGACCCCATAGTGGCGCCGATTCCCTTGTTCACAAACTAAACTAAATTGAAGTTCAATGCATCTTTTTCTTTCTATTTAATTTAGAAATGGACAGAAGATAAAATATTAGTTTAGTCCTGTCAAATTAAGATACTCCATAGATAGATTAGACGTGATTAAAAACATGGCTACTAAAAATAGGTCAATTTACGTCAGGCGCTGACTTAACTAATATTTATCTTCTGTCCTTTTCTAAATTAAAAAAAATAAAATAATAATAATAATAATAAATTTTATTTATTTCCAAAAGGTTACAGACTTAATTTAAAAGGTTATCAAAAAGGTATTATTTATTACATCTAGTGGTAGGAGGTAGGTACAAAACAAGTGGACTAATTTACAGAAATCTGTATACAATAAAATGGGGAGCCCTGCCTCTCAAACTAGGGTTACCTGTATCTTGAGAGACAGCGTTCTGCCATGGGTTGAGTACAATAAAATTTATACAAATTGTGGGTTGTGTCGATCTACCAAGTGATATAGAAACTACCATACTTTATAATTAGAGAAAAAATAAAGATTTAGTAAAATAAAAAAAAATAAAAGAACAATGAGAAGAATTCAAGGAAGGCATGGGTGTGCGGGTGTGTGTGCGGGCGTGTGTGTGTGTGTGTGGAAATAGAAAGAAAAAGATGCATTGAACTTAAATTTAGTTTAGTTTGTGAACAAGGGAATCGGCGCCATTATATTCTTAACCCGGGGCAAATGACGTGAAAATAATTACGCCGACGATGACACGGGGTCATCATGTCCCGGATTTATCGAGTAATTGTCATAAAATTCAAGAAGTTATCTAAATTTTAATGATTATTTATTATACAAGAGTTTTTTTGCATATGTAGTAAAAAAGAAATAAATCCAAATATTTTATAATTCAAACTTTTACAAGCTTTCTTAATAGCGCATGCAAAATCAACTCTGAAAACATAACATTAATATTTTTTAAATTTTTGTTAAATTATTCTAAATAATAATATAAATTAATAATCGTACATAACAATATACAGAACAAACAAACTTCTTATCATAATAATAGTAACAAATCAGTCTTCTACTTCCTCATTCAGAGACATAGAACTACTGGTATTATTGCAGTACGGAATCAAATGATCTGGGCATTTGTAAATCTGGCATGCATTACAAGTATTAGCCGCTAAAACGTTTCGAGCGCGCGCCAAAAAAACCAGCTAAGTGCTCGCCCGACTCTGGAACCTTCGGGGGACCTCCCCCGAAGGTTCCTAGGTGGGGTCACTCGCAAAACCTGCGATTCCTTCACGGAACTGTCGAAGCAGCATTTAACCCTTCTTCGTCAGACCCCGACTCTTCTAACACCGTAAATATTCTCTATCAGTGATGCAATATTTAACAAAAACAGTCAATATTTAACAAAAACTTAAAAAAGAACAAGGTGAATTGACAACAAATACTAAAGGACCTTTTTTTTTTTGGTGGGTAATCATCAAATGACCCCTCCCGCTCTGGGCGGAGCAGAAGGGAGTGTCAGACTTTTACTGACTAAAACCCACCCGTGTTCCTTCAGTTACCTGTGCCAGGGGCCACGGAATCTCTTTGGAGCAACCCGCAGCCCCGGCGGCATCGGCCCTAGCGGACCCCGTCAGTTCGTGCTGACATCTCTTTGAGGCGCGCGTGGAACACAACGCGCTGTCGACCCGGGCCTGGTCCTTACCGGGCGGCGAGCTGCCCAAAGCTCGACGCCCGCAAGCCCGCGCCTACGGTCGCCTAACAATAGTATGTCACAAAAATACTACGCCAGCGATGGACGCTGGGTCATATTGTCCCGTTCGGTCTTATGAAGGAAGTCGTATCTCCAGCTACACAAACGCTAAAATTGCACGATCAGCGTAAAAAAGAATAATGACAGATTTAAGTCGCTTCGGGTCAATATGACCCAGCGTCATTGGCGCCGGGTTAAAAGAATCGACGTCGGCGTAACAGTTTCCAGCTTTTGCATATATCCCATCAATGACGAATACGAGAAGCTATTATATTACGGGAATATATTATTCAAGAGCTGGGCTCTAGCGAGAAGGAAAGACGACGTTCCAACATTCTACGTAGTCATACGGTGCGTAGCTTTCGCCTTTTACGCATGTGTGGTGCATAACGCACAAGGGCTTGCGTAGCGCCTACGGCGTAGGCGATCGCGGTGTAGGCAAGCGTAGCACGTAGCGTTCAAGGGACTGCGTAGCGCCTACGCTGCGTAGGCGGTCGCCCTGTAGTTAAGCGCAGCGCGTAGGACTCAAGGGATTGCAGATTGAGTTTCTACGCTGCGTAGGCGTTCGCTCAAGGGCTTGCGTAGTGCCACGTCGACGCTATGGGAGACAGTTTTGTTAATGCTGCGCCGACCTTTAAATTTAATTGACCTTGACCGTGATCTTTGTCTAATTATTATTGGATTGCAAGTGTCATCGTTAGTTGCGTCCTAAAATTGAATCACTTTTTTGTTTTTCGCAAATTTTTCAAAAAGTAGGACTCAAGTTTTAGGTCAAAAATAATGAGACTATATTGCAAAATATTCCGTCAACAAATAAAAAACGATCATTAGAGGAACGGTTTTTTTCAATAAGACAGGATAGATAGTATATGGTCGCTACAGTGTATTAACGATACAGGATCTAACAAATTATGATTGGTCGTATCTCTGCGCAGCATGTTTTAGTTAAAAATCTTACTGTATTTTCTTTTTATCCATTAAACTGAAGACTCAATTAATTAGATGTATAATTATGATCATACCAACTCCGTTGGGCAAACACATTTAATCTAAAAAAAATGTTGACTAATTTAGCTCGAAATAATTTTTATTCTCCTAAAGATCGCATACTGTTTTTTCTTAATTTTTGAAATCACATACAATACGATTAAAATCGTCATGTTATAAAATTAAAAGACTAGAGGTAGAAAAAAGGTAAGTACTAAATATTAAATGGCTCAAAAATAAAAAAACCATCCATTAACATGCCCGACGAAATTGTTGAATCGTCATTATTTATATTAACATTTATGGTTGATATTTCTCAAACGATTCATGTTAGAAATAAACAAATTACACATTTCTTATGTAGAATTAAGATAGTACTTACTGAGATTTAGGCTATGCCACTTTATGCACGCGTCTGGATTGAGGGCCAAAGTTATTTAATCATAACAGTTTTAATCCACGTTTAAGATATTCATGATCCATTGCTTTAAGCTTATACTATTTTTAACTAATTTCCCTATAAGTCTTATTTCGTTTCGCAAGGGTTCAAAAAATGGGCCCTCGATCCAGATGAACGTGTATTAAAATACTATATAGCTAGGATATTCCTCCGGCCACCCTAACCATTTTGTGCTTTCATTTTGACTTTTGACGTCAAAATGGAAGGACCAAGGATTTTGTTAAACTCCGTATACATTGAGGTAGCTAAAATTATTGCAAAGGTAGGTAGCGAATATGGCTGATTTCTCTATCGACAGATAATATTTATTTGTGGAATAAAATTGACGTCTGCCAGGTAGTTCCATCATGGAACTGTTATGTACTAGTGGCAACGAAGCAGATTTTGTATGGAGGAACTGGTGAAATTTCAAAATTATTCCTCCGATAAAACTATCTGGCGTTGGAAAAATCAGCCCTTATAGTACTGATTTGAGATCGAAGACTTGGTCCCTCCATCTTGACGCTAACTTGAAACATCCGGCCCTAACGAAGTTACGCCCGAAATCTTCGGTCAGATGTGTGATTAAATGGAATGGAACCAAAGACTTAGTCGATTTTTATATACATGTGACCCAAACTGCACACCATCTTGAAACTAGTAATTTTTGAAACTTGACATTCAGGAAACGGCCATCAAAAATCAATCACTGTATATAATTAAATTAGGCATCAGAAATGAAGAGAGAAAGGAAACGAGCAGATAATAAGGCAAACACAGTTTTGCAAATTTATTCCACATATTAAACTGATACAAGATTGATACAAGTCGAGTTCTAACAGTATGGACATGCTATGTGGTAGAATACAAAAAAAAAGTTTAGTACAGCAATAAACATTACAGAAATCCTGAACTTTACAATACTACTGCCTCACACTAATGTATTTTAAGGGAAATATGTAATAAAAATAAAGCAAAAAAAACTAAAGCAGGAACACAGTCGGGAAATGTTCGAGTACAGGGGGTGGTTTTATTTTAGCCGTAATCGCTAGTCGTCGGAGAGTTCAATTCATTCAAGAATCCGATTAAATTCATTCAAGTATCCTAAGTTGTAAGTATGTCAAAAAACAACAGTCAAACTCCTTACAATATAATAATTACTGCTAAAATACACATCACATCGCAAAATGCGTTCACAGGAATAAAATATATCGAATAACATGTATTAAAAAAAAAAAACAGACAGTCGACGGGTCCGCGACCCGAGCGCACGGTCGCAAACAGGCAACCGCGGCCGCACGCTCCCCTCAAATAAAGTATATATTAAATATATATACGGCTAATACGACAGTGAAAAACATAAGCATAACGGGAAACTTACAATCGAAACATTTCATAACGTCCTACTTTAAGATTTTTTCGGATCGATGCGATACAAAATCGAAAACTCGAAAATCAAATAAAAAAACACATATATAGAAAAAAGTAGAGCGATCCTCTCGGCACGCAGCGAGGACCGGACGTGAACGTATCCGCGGGCCGCGAGCGCGCGCGCGCAGCGGCCGGGTCCTCCCCCGCGCAGCTTGTAGTACCTCCCATGCGGGGGCCGGCCGCCCGCGGCGCCCGCGCCCGCGTCTCCCGCCCCGCCCGCGCCCCCGCGCCCCCCTGCCCGCGCCCCCGCGCCCCCGCGCCCCGCGCCCCCGCGCTAGCTGGCCAGCGGCTGCTGCGCCAGCGCGCCGCCGCCCCAGCCCGCGCCCGCGCCGCACCCGCCCGCGCCCACCCGCCGCTTGCACTCCCCCCCGACGTTCTGGTGGCCCCCGTCGTGTTTACGTTTACCTGCGACATACAAAACACCCTCAAGTACACTGCCTTCGGCAAGTTTGAGCTCTTACCTCCGTTGAGAGAGCTGTCACGGATTTGGAGCTCAACATGAAACAAAACAAATTTGGAACTGGAATAGTATAGGAAGGATGATATGGAATAGGAAGTTCATTACGAATTTGGAATAAGGATTTGACCTTCCGCCAGTCTTGCAGTCTGACGCCGACCACAAGCCACGCTAATTGCCAGTGACAAAATAGGAACCTAAAGGTCTTCCACAAACTTCGAAAGGAAACAATGGACTCGTCACTCGATCGAGCTCTACAATTTTGGCCAAGTTTGTGGTAGCCCTAGGACTAAGGACTAAGGACCGCTATAGGAGGTGGATAGTTACCGATATAGAATGTATCGAAATCCAGATTACACGCAAACCATCATACATGCTGAAATAAAAGGAAAAGGTTTCAGGACATTATTTTAAGGGTAACTATGTCGACCGAGAGAGAGTCCAATGTCATTCATTCGTAATGTTGAATTTTGCAATAGGAACACTAGGTATGGGTATAGTAGGGACAAAAACTAGGTATGGGTATAGTAGGGACAAAAACTAGGTATGGGTATAGTAGGGACAAAAACTAGGTATGGGTATAGTAGGGACAAAAACTAGGTATGGGTATAGTAGGGACAAAAACTAGGTATGGGTATAGTAGGGACAAAAACTAGGTATGGGTATAGTAGGGACAAAAACTAGGTATGGGTATAGTAGGGACAAAAAAGGGATTTTGAAAAAAATGTCATGTAAGCGATGTGTTCATGTAGAGTAAATAGAAAGACAAAGAGAGATGTGATTTGTATAATATGCAATTTCAATTTATTAAAATTGTTATGCATCGGAGTTCAGTCCCCGTTCAAGAGTTAATACTATCTACTCTGAGTCTCTGGCGCACAACCGTCACAAGTTGAGGCAAAGCAGCAATAGCAACCGACTATTGGCGATGCGAGGTTCAGTGTGTAAAGTATACAATGAACCACACATGTCCAAAAGTCGGGCCGGGAATATATCGAATCGCACGTGTATCAATTAGTGTAATTACGATCCAATAGACTGTTCCGACAATCGAATCCTACAAGTTCCGACGTATATTCCTGGCCGTAATATGGGAGTTTAAGGTAGGACATTAACGATCGACATAAAACCCTTAGTAAGTCATTGCAATGTAAATCTCTCGGTAAGGTAAGGTATAAATTAGAATGAGATAACGAGAAATTGCTATGACTTACTAATGGTTTTACGTCATTCAAGTTTAACCGTGAATGTGCTGTTTAAGAAACTAGTCTACAGTAAAGTGGAGGACATGTATAGTGTAGGCGTGTTGTGTGTTTTACTGACCTGGTAAACTTGGCTTGGCGCGGGGATTGCCACGCATGGCGCTGGGCGTGCGGCGGCCACGCGCGACGCGGCGCGCACCACCACGGGCCCCAGCCGCGGGGCCCGGCGCCGCCGCCGCGCGCCGCGCCCATCGCCCGCCCGTCCCACATGACCCAGCCTGCTGAGGCCAGAGGGTCACGCACCGAAACACAACCACCCGCCGCCGCCACATACCAGGAACTGCATAGCTATTCACAACGATACGCTACCGTGCCTAATCGAACGTCAATGTTTTCGAAGGAGTCCTGGTAACGCTAGTCTCCGAAACCCGAAAATATTGTCAATTTAAATCAAAGACGACCGCTATTCTTCCAACAGCTATTTGCTGACAAATCATGTAATCGAAATGTATCATTTTCGACACGACAGCCTGTCGAATATTTGTGAATAGCTATACTGGTCCCCTACGACCCGCGCTTGTCGCGATGCTCTTTGATCGCAAGATCTTTTTAAAACCAACTACACAATTTCGTAGGGAACCTTCCAAAATATGTTGCGAAAGAGGGTGCTAAAGTGGCGAAAATTAAAAAAAACAACGACCGATTTCTGTCTCATGTACTTAATTGCTTATTGAGTTTTGTTAAATGTAAGCTAAAATAAAAACCTAGGCACATAATAGACAAATTCTTTTACTTGGCCTTAAAAAATAAATAAGCAGATCTAACACTAACATGCATGAATATTCAAGTTTACTGAATTTCTAATTAGATACTTTGTCTCTACAATGTGCTTAGGATTTAATTATTGTAATCATGTTCACTTCAAATACAGAACTCGGTCCAAAATAAAATAAAAATATAAACAGGTACTCTAATCATTTCAACTATAACACGTTTCTAGAATTGTGCGCATACTTAAGTTTTCAAAAAATAAATTTTACTCTTTCGTTATGGTTGAAATAATAGTTGAAATAAATTACTATCATGCCGCAAAGTATCGTCGCTATTGCAATACAATGTAACTATGTCAAATTACCAAATAAATATCATTACACTAAAATATATGTAAATACACAACTTACAAACGCTGTTTAAATGTTTTATTTTTTAGTTATACTAAGTATATCGAAAATCCTTTAATGTGTAAACTTTTAAACAACGTCCGCGAGTCCATAACATATCAACATATATTGTGGCTTTCAAGATAAAAGTACCTGTGATGAGCTCACGTCAATCATGGTTAGTGCCAACGTCACAAGCATTGTTACGAAAAAGAACACTTTTACCATGGAACGCCACACAATACCAGGTCGACCAATACAGTGTCGTTACAAAAGTAATGAAACAATCAGGTACCTACTGAAGCTTTCTAAGTCAACGTTCATCCAACATGAATTTAATAAATGCATTCTAGGATAGGGTAACGAATATCGCTATTTACTTTGCCAACTCGACATTTAATACTTTAATAATATAAATATTAAGAAAATCTATAAAATCTACTATATAAATAAACTATGTTGTCTATGTTGACATCGTCTAGTCAAATCTAACACCGACACGACATCCACTAAACATCAATATAATAATTTGGAATAATGTGAGCGCCCATCGGCGGTACCTGAATGCCTCCGGTTAGATCGTAGTAAAGCGAGTTGGGCCCGAGACCGAGCTCGTCGTCCTGAGTGAGGCATTTACCAAGCGGGTCAGTAAGTCTTCTCAACATATTCTCTACCTCGTTACAACAACGAGAAATATTACAACATTACTCGGGCGTTCCAAAGCTTCGGGGGCACGCTACGTTCCTCGCCTACGGGATGTGTGCGGGTGGCAAAGCTCGAGCGTGTTATCGGTTAGTGATAAGCGAAGCGAAGCTCTACATGGGGGTGATAAGCGCGGCGGAATGACGTTAAGCGGTGCAAATGTGAAATGGCAACTGAAAACAACAGGTACAGATGAGAGACGGGCATGTTAGTCGGAGTGGCCGCAGCCATATAGACCTGATGGTGAGATCGGCCGACGGCCACCCCGCGCCCACTAACACTTTTCCCGGCAATCAGTGACAAGTCGGAGGCCCCGCCCGCCCAGTGCAATCACCACCGTCAGGCCTACACACTACCGTCTTTACCGAGTCACTAACTCCGTTCGAGGATGGGATTAACAAAAAATAAAAATAAAAACAGTAGATGATAAAAATTTGGCAAATCAAAATCGATAGAACAATAATGAGTACAGCGACTAGTGACTAGTAAATAAGAGTGATACATTAGTGAGTGTGTGTGGGACCCACCGGTTGCGGTCTGTTGGGAGGCTGGCGGACGGCGGACGGTTGCGGTGGCCCCGCGTAATCAAAATAGAACTCATCGTACCGGTAAAATGGCTCATTGTAGCCACCTCGGTAATCACCGTACCCGTAATAGTCGTAATCATAATCTATAAACACACAACACAGGCCTTTTAGAGGCTAAGCTAAACTAACTCTAACTTACAAGCTACCGATGTCGGCTGGCGGATAGCGAGCCTCCACGACACTCGTACCGGGAAAAGATTATAACACATGCTGTTGTCACTTTACACGGGGTACAGTACAGGTATGGTATGGTACAGCACACGGGTTAAATCCAACACCTCTGCTCCTCCTGAGCGGTCACACTGAACCGACTGAAGCTCTTCACGTTATCGACACAAACAACATGCATCGTGATTTGTCTAACTGTTCATGTCCACTGTCTGATGAATGAAATTGTAAATGAGAATTTAAATTTAGATAACGACTGTATGCTGATTGTAACGACCCATCACCGGAACCTACCTAAGCGTCGTTAACGTGCTCAGGCGTCGGTCGACGCCGGCGCCTGAGCACTCACAATGACTTCAGATTGTAGCATGCACTGTCTGTTAATATTGTTATTACACTTTAGATGGACCATGTGTGGGCTACACGATTCTTTGATAGATCAAAACTTTTCCGAAACCATGCATCGAACCTATTCCTAGCTGTCATTAATATCTAGCCTAGGTAGTAGCGTTAATGAAACATGTATTGTGGCCTTAACGATACACTATGGAAAACTCCTAAAGTGGTAGTATTATTGTAGGCTGGCAACACTGGCGGGAAGTCCCGCTGGTGAGTGTATAGTAGCGGCCATCTTGTTAGTAAGGGACAGTAGCGGATTGTGCGAGTGTGCGCGTGGAGACCACACCGTGTTCACATCTCTGTTCGTGTGAGGGAAGGTGGGAGCTAGGCGGAGGGAGATAGTCTATATTTGTACTTTATATCTTACTTTACATTAAACAATGCTGCGATACGGTTGTACGGTCATTGTGTCTAGTTCCCTTCACCTATCTCTGTGTGCTGTCACGTTGTACTGTTTTGTGGTCCGCTGGAGGCTCGGTAGGTGGTTCTTAAGTACATTTAAATTTCATTAAGATTAAACTAGTTCATACCATCCATAATGGAAACTTAAACAGCCTTATGGCTTTAGATTAACATAGCAAAAACAAGTTCTAAAATTAAGTTAATAACAATATTCTAGTCAATAAAAATGATCAAAACAGCGGCTGGTTGCTGTGTAGTGCGTTGTGTCCTCGTAATGACATGACCGAGCGTCCTCGTCCCGTTCCGTGTGGACGTGTCCCGCGCATGTGTGGCGTGTAGTAGGTGTGATACATATGGCGTGTGTGCGTGGCGTGTGCATACTGACCGTAGTCGCCGCGCGCCTGTGGCGGGCGCGGCTGCGGCTGTGGCGTGCGCCCGCGCAGCACCGGCGAGCAGCTGCACCAATCGAATCTGACAG
Organism: Apamea epomidion; assembly: GCA_947507525.1. NCBI lineage: Eukaryota > Metazoa > Arthropoda > Insecta > Lepidoptera > Noctuidae > Apamea > Apamea epomidion. Next base: position 3,798,067 of record OX382238.1, on the reverse strand, counting down.
TTAACACCCGACGTTACATACATCGTGAACGTGCCTAGCAAGCCCCGGTAAACGCTCAAACTAGCCCAAGGCGCTTGTACACATAACAATGCCACAAACGAAGACAGCGAAGTTTCTCGCCCTAAGGCGAAAATACCAGGGTAGCCCGCGAAATTCAAATTTTTCTAAGTTTGTTGCGATTTCAGTCCGGTTTTATGTTGATCAAAATATGATTCGTGCATAAAACCTGGCACTGACCGGTAAGTTGTAAACGTAAGAAAATTATAATTTCGCGGGCTGTCAGCGCACCCCCTTAACTTGAGTAGTAGTGGCTTTCATAACTGTGTCGAACCTCTTTTAGTGCTGTCTTCGTTAGTGTGTTGCCTGTCGCGGTCTACAGTTCTCGGTTGCTCATTTCATATGAACGCATTTTAGCTGGGTGTCACTAGCGAGTTGTAACTTTAACCGAACATAAAAGCTTACTGTAGGTAATCGTTGCTTTCGTGTCCACGTGGTTCATTTGTGGTTTAATACAGCTTACTAGTGAGTACTCGGCTTGTGGATAACACGATCATATGGAATGAGCTATATGGAGTAAGATCTGTCATTTACGACCAAGAGAGTGACCGAATGTAGACCCGACTTTGTGTACAAGCGCACATTATCTTCAACTTCTATTGCCATTCAATTGAGAATTTAATATTTCAGCTATGTTCAGGTGATTCTTTTATTCGATTAAACATGAGCTGATAATCTGTCGTTCCGAAGTCCGACACTTTCTTTTAAGAAAAATATGATTTTGAATGTAAATAGATATTAACAAATAACTTTTTATGCAGACGAGAGTTGGTGTTCTTCGTAGATTTTACATTAAATAGAGTTGAGTTGAACAAAACTGGCACATAAACGAGTTGATGATAGGGCTTTTCGTGGTGCGTTTTCTTTTTTTTTTATAATCACTCGTACGAATACAAGTTTCAACCATCTCGTTTGATGGTTTACAGAGGCATAAGTGAGAGACTAACTTTAACTTTGCAAATTCAGCAAACAATATTTAAATAGGTTCACGTAAACAATTCAGTATCGTTTTATTCTCAAAATGGGATGTATTCTGAGTAACAATGCACGCCAGGGATAGTATAATAATATATCAATAAAAAAAGCGAGGAGCCGTCAAACAAAATCTGGTAAATCCATTTCGACAAACTGTATCGAGCAAGCAAACTTTGAGGGAGAATAAATTTTCTTAAATTAAAACTGTTTTCTGGCATTCACTAGAACATACGAGTGCTGAGACCTGTCACATTTATAAAGACATGTCTGCTAAATAACAAAAACACGCAAGTTTCCTTGCAAAATGGATACACAGTACCCGAGTGCTGATACGACACTTCGAGATTTAGAAAGAGACCGCCATAAAATATGAGTGACAGAACTACTACAAAACTACGTGCGATATCAACAGCTGTATACCGTGTATGATTTTGTCCGTCAGCTCCTCAGACAGCACACAGGCTAACACTTACCCGCCACGGCCATGAATCATCTGCATCATGCGTCGTTCGCGCGCTCGCAGTATTTCTTCCTTCTTCTTCTTGTCGGACGGCGGCTTGGCTAACGACACTTCCAGTCGCGCGCCACCCATTTCTTTGCCGTCTAGTTCTTGCATCGCCTGGAATAATCATAATAATGTCTTTATTTCAGACATGTACTTAATAAAAATCTTAAATTCATTTATTTACTGACAGACAACGCATAGCCTACAACTGCGTACAACTTTGGGGCCCGAGTGAAATCAATCTGCACATTTTCTGGTTGACGCCCTTTTTGGTTCTATTAGACCGCCCCTGCCGTGGCCAAGTGTCCAAAAGGCTATAATACCAGTAACACAAAAGGCCAGAAGTAAAAATGCTGGGAGCTTTAAGGCCAGAAGCTCAAAATACCGAGAGTTCTAAAAAGCCAGGGTTCCGTAAATATATGCAAGACATTTAAAAAGACTCCTAACGGATAATAGATAGCACAGCAGCACTTGAATATTCATTACAAATTTTCAGAACAAGAGTCGCGCCGGAAATGGTGAGATTACATACTAAGTTCTTCTCGAAAACTACAATAAAAGCGGGTTCCACCACGCTAGATTAAACAAAGGCTGTTTCTTACCTTTACTGCACAATCCCGATCCTCAAAATGCACAAACGCGTAGTCCTTAATCTTCTTGACACGTTCCACAGTTCCGTAGCGCTCGAATTCTTCTTTCAGTGCATCTTCAGTTATTTCTTGCGTCAAGTTGCGCGCGTACAATACCTTCACCTGAACAGTGACAGTTTGTTTTAGTACTGTATAACGGTAAGAAAGACTCCAGTCGTTTTAATATTATAGGCAAGCAATGTCGTAAGATTTTTACATTTGCCAATTGAAAAAGAAAAGAAGGAAAGAAAATAAATTTATCGATTGTACTTGTGAGATTACGATACGATAATAGGTGGATTGTACTGCTCATACATGCATGATGAAAATCGGTGATGTAGAAGCAAGAGAGAAAACCAGTGCACTTACTTTGCTCATTGTTTGCTCGTCCGGTTCCTCTTGTGGGTCCGCCCAGTCCACTATTATATCACAGCCCCATACCTGCTCGAATTATAAATGAACATTACACTATTACTCTGTCCTGGCCATAACAACACGCTATATAATAGATGTTACACGTCAGCAGTAAACATTTACCTTTATTCTACCTGTGCCCAGTCTACGTTTAGCTAGTGACGCCGCTTTGTGAGACTCGTATTCCAAAAAACAAAATCCTCTATTTTTCTTCTTGTCATCGGGCGAACTATATATTATAACTTCGACGAGCCCAGCTGCAATCATAAAATATGGATAAGGATCGGGAAAAGGGGGGTAGGCACGCTAACGGTATGAACAAAGCTTCCCTCGAGCCCGACGCGCAAAATTCAGTCATTCAACGCTACAGAATATGAAGCAAATCAAACGATATTCCAGGAGAACATATACGGTACTGAAGAATTCTATTCTAGAGAACAACAGCAAGGTTCTCCAGTCATGACCAGTGAGCATTCTCGAGGCAAAGGCCAATCAAAAGGTATACGGTCGCCGGGGCCGCGGGCCACGGTGACGCGCGAGAGGCCCCCCGAGCCTCAGAGTGGGCCAGGCCACTGGCCTACGGCTCCAGGCCACTGGCCTACGGCCCGACCAGGCGGGCCAGGCCGGGCCGCACGCGTCACGGTGCCCCGAGGCGCGCTCTAGTAAACAACCGAGTAGCACTTATTATGAATTCGACAAGGACTTACGTGCGTGCCTAGTAAACTCCTCAAACAAATCGTCCCGATCTCGATTCTTAGGGATATTCCCCACGAATAACCGGTGATTGTTAAAGGAAACTGTTACGCCAATCTTTTTCCCCTTTCGAATTTCATAATCATTCAGCTGCAAGAACAATTCGAGGGAGAATAGCCTGGGCCGGGGCGGGGTCGCTGGCGCGGCCGCCCGGCGGCGTATGACTGGAGAGACGCGGGAGGGACGCGCGGGACGCGGGAGGGGACAAGCGGGAGCAAGCGGGAGCCCGAGCCGGTCCACACCAAGCCCCACGCACTCAACCCGACAACTCTATAAACTCCTTAATTCATTCGAGTGACACTTTACCTGTTAATTTACCAAACTCTTCCAGTATCTCCTCTTTGCCTTTAGACTTGGGAATGTTGCCGACGAAAAGTCGCAGATTCGGTACGCTAATCTTAATTCTCAGAGTCTTCCCTGGTTTTATTTCGTGATTATCGAGCTGTGGGAAAAATAACAAGGGAAAAATTTTGAAAAAGGGCGTCTTTGCGGACCCTTCGGGCCGTGGCCAGCGAGGCTAGCCTCGTCGACGCGCGACGAGCGACGCGCGAAGTGATGACGGTTAGAGCCAATCGTAATGAGTTAACTGAATTTGGATGATAAAAGCCGACAGTGTTGTACGGAGCAAAGAGGAGAGCCTGAGATATATTAAATTCTCAGTTGGAGAACTTTTCGAAGCCAATTCAAAGTTAACCCTGTAAGTGGACCGTTTGATGGAAGTGAAAATAAAAGAAGCGAGTACGTGTGATAGTAACAAAAATAAAATAAAATTAAAGCAACTTAAAATTGAACGAGGTGCAACAGTAAAGAACGGGATGATATCTCAGGACAAGCGAGGCTAGATCAGTTTATAGGTGTTATGTTTGCACATTTACACAAATTCAGTGATTATACATATTAAATGGACGGCGGCTGCTTGCCATGAAGCGGTTCAACAATTCATCAACATTATATAGTTACTGTATATAGTAGCATTTACAAAAGGGAACAATTTAGTGCGAATGGGTGCAAATGGCCGCCGTGAGCGGGATATTAATGACATGCTTTTTAAATGATAGAAGAAGCTTAAATCTAAATCTCCCAAGTGTGACTGTGAACATATTCGACAGGCAAATGATTGGGACCTTGCAAAAATACTGGCTGATGAGAACTAGTAGTCTTGCAAGTGACGCCGCGGTTTGGTCACTTCCTCTGCGCACGGAGAAACCATCAGGATGCTGCGGTGACAATATCTAAAGTGACTAGTAACGTGGCAGAGTACATCGGCAAGTGTGACGCAGAAGGAACGTGATGGTTTCGCCAGGAGGGTACGCGCAGACGGAAGTGCCCAAACGCGCGGCAGCTAAGTGCTGTGATACTGTTAATCTTTCAAGGGAAATATACTTAAACATTTCGGCGAGTCACCTGGAAAGTAGACGTCAAATTAGAATAAATTTTGTTTCAAATTAATAACACCAATTTTAATCAATATAAAAAATTATCCTTTTAAAGCTTTAGAGTTTTGACACAATTTTGTGTTACCAATCGTGATAGCTGATAATGAACAATTGCACCATTGTTTTAGTTTTGAGATAACACAGTGTGCTGTAATGTTGGCTATTGGTACAGATGTGCTCGATAACATCCATGTATCGCACAAAGATAGGTGCCGCACTGCCGGCGCAGGCCGCTGGTTATCAAAATTTTTGCAAATCGTCAAGGCTGCGGGGACGCCGTGCCACACTGAGCCACAGATGGCACCAATCTTTGTAACAAATGTTTGTTCAACAACTCTACGGCTTATTGTACACTAAAGTTCGAGGGAGTGGTAATTTTCATTCATCATTGATTGAGCAAACATTGAGCGAGTGAAACATAGGATTGTTCCAGCTATTAAGACAAGAGCAACATCGAAACAAAAAAGAATTTATGAAATTATAGAAACCAAAAATATACATAGAACATCACGTAACATGCAACAGCTACTCTAACATTTATGCGAATGACCTCTCCCCCGGACACACTCGAGTCTCCGATGCCGAGCCGCGGCCGGCATGGGAGACGCCATACTGCTGTAGTGCTATTCTGTAAAAAAATCTCACCGTGAAAACTTGGGTGAATTGATCTGTCAATAGTGTAAATCCCTAGCATTAGGTGGAATGATAGCTCACTTCATCTAAGTTAACACGATGAGATCATTACAGAATAGACCGGCTGGTGTAGCGACGTGTGGGGCGCGTTAGTCTAAGGTCTCACCTCCTGCACAGCGCGCTGCGTGGCCTCGCGCGTCGTGAAGGTCACGAAGGCGTAGCCGCGGTTGGTGCCGGTCATGGGGTCCATCATGAGGCGCAGGTCCCAGATGTTGCCGCAGCGCTCGAACAGCGGGATGAGCTCGTCCTCGTACATATCCTTGGGGATTTTGCCGCAGAACACCTCGCAGCCGGCGCCCGGCGTACCGCCTTCCCACCCGGGCGGCGGCCCGCCGTACTTTCGTTGACCTGGCCATAACCAGTTACCAATGTCAAATTTATAAAGTATCACATCAAATCGAGAGCTATCCGATTACACCTAAGTGCCAATTGCACCAATGAAAATGAACGCGACCAGCAGATCCAAACTGCTTTTAAGAGTTGTCTATGTCAAAATTCCTCAACAATGATGATACTGACAGCTGTTGAACGCGGTTTAGATGTGCTGATCGCGTTCAATTCCATTGGTGAAATCCACCCCCTAAGGATATTTCATCAGATAATATTATAAATACGAAAAAAAACCAATGAAATGACGACAACCCACAACCGTACGGTATGGCGCAAAAGTACTAGCAGGGCTGGCCCCAAATGAATTGGGATAATAGTCTCCTAAAATAGCTTATGGTTCAAACACGATTTTGAAGCCCCAGCCCGGGGTGCACGCTTTTTTCGGACAAGATGTTCAAATTGACCTATTTATTGACCACTACACGCAGGGATCGCCTGTGTGTGTATGTTACAAGCTACGTCCACACCGCTATGTAACTTAAAAACCACGTGCACTTACGTTAAACAGAGTGCCAACGCGCACGGAACTGGAGCTTCCGTTCAAGTACGGGAGCACGTCCAAATATGGCCACACTTATTTGAATGCGTGTCTAGAATGTGCACATGCGTGGACCACGTGAGTAAGTCGCGAAACCACATTCCGTGCGTGCGTGTAATGTAACGATACATTTGAACCCTAAGCACATGTGCATAGCATATCGTGCGCTACCTCCTGGCTGGCGGCTTTAAAGTTTAAAAAAATATTCTAGAAAAACGATTAGACATCGAATTCTTAGAAGACCAACATTTCACTTATGACACTAATAATCTTGATAATATTTTATAATTCCAATATCAATGTGATACAAATCATCGAATTATGGATTCAAATATCGATCTGACAAGTATTGTGCCAGGGCAGATTCCAATTACCTATGCTGAATCGGATTCCAATCGGTCGGGTATCAGATTCTGGTTGGTCGAATCAGATTCCAACTCTGGTCAAATTTCTGTAGCGGTCTCTAATGATCTAATGAGGAAACATCCTCCATTCAAAAGTAACACTGTTATACAATGTCCCAAAGTTCTTTGTCTAACAAGTAAAAGGGACGAATTTCACCAATACAACAATGAACTCGATCAGCACATCTAAACCGCGTTTAACAACGATCAGTGACAATATTCCACAACTATGATGCCGCTCTTGAACGCGGTTTAGATGAGCTGATCGCTTCGTTACATTGGTGGAATTTGCCCTAAATTTAAAAGATATTAATTAAAATCAGGACGTATGGGTCTAATATTATAATAAAGTACGTGTTTGAAAATTATATTGAACTATATTTTATGTGATACCAAAACAAGCTAAATATTACATTGTTTATCGGAACATTACCCGCTTTCGTTATAAACGTTGCTTAAAAGTTAAAGAGACATTTAACACGTTCACAGTCCCCATACAAAAATGTTAATCGACCCGTAAAGTCCGACTGAGATAATGTCGAATTCGTATTTTGAAATATTTTAGTACAACAGATAAAAAGTATTATTACCGAAAAACGATTTTTCCTTAGAATTTTCCGCAGTTTTTCTCGTGACCACATGTGGGGGCACGGACTTCGAGTAACAAATAGAGTGAGCCCATGTGGGCTCACGGACATGTGAGTAAATTCTATTATTTTGATTTTGCGGTTAGAACTAAATTGACTTGAAACAGTTGTGGTTTTGATTTATTTGAGTGCTACGTTTATCCTTGTGCACAAAATGTCTTTTTTGCCGGATAAGGATATTCAGACAATTCTGGAAGACGAAGAAGTGACGCCGGAAGTATCATATTATCAGAACTAGAAAATGATTATGTATATAGTGAAAGTGACGGAGAAGTTACAATTGAAAATATAGAACATTTTATCAATACTTCAGGAGTAATACTCAAGAAGTACTTATGACATTTCTATGTTATTTTGGTTTGGATGTAGGCCATTGATTGTAGTGTTTTTTGACCTATAATATTCTAATTTTATGGGAAACTCCAGACAGAAGAACCTATTACAGGACAAACAGCTTCTGTTGAAGTACATGTTTCTGTGCAATAGGATCAACATGAAGACGTTGAAAGACAGGTTTCTGTGCAAGAGGATCAGGAAGAAGACGTTGTGATGAGAGAATCTCCAGCTCACAACCGTCCAATTTCCTGTCGTCGCGCTACTCGGCAGCGAAGAGGGGAAATTGGCATGGTTCTGGACTACAATGCAGGTAAAAAAAGCTCGCTGGCTATAATACCCAATCAGAAAAACTATGATTTGGTATAAAAAGATCGCTGGGAATTTATTGTCAATTTCCATCGTAAATTCCGTAATTATATACAATGAATTCCATACATTGAAGAAAGAAAATCAATCAATTCTCTCAGCGTATGTAAAGTCGCTGCTTGGTATAACAGAAACTATCCTTTCAACGCCATCTAGATCAGGGCCATCACGTCTTTCAGGATCATTGTAGCGTCCCTTGAAGTCTAGTTCAGCAGTTTTTGGTCAACCTGGACCTTCACACAACACTTTTTGATTGATCTTCCGAAAATACCTGGGAAGAGAGGTGATAGGAAAAGATGTGCGGGGCTGCTACAAAAGGCTACCTGACGAAGGGAATTCAACGGCAACTGCTCGAAAAAGAACTACAAAAGTACATCAACAGTGCAAACAGTGTAAGAAGGGTTTTTGTTATATGTGCGTTGAAACTTATCATCGGTGATGTGTTTTTGATACAGATAATAAAATCTTTTGCATAAAATGGCATATTTTTTTACTTTGTAGACAATACGTCCTACTCACCGCACGAAAAATAAATTGTGGTATGTTTTTTTTAATGGTATGAATTTTATTCTCCTCTCATAAGTACAATAAATTTACGAGTAAGTTTATGTAATTTATTGTACTAGTCTAGGCCTGTAAAGTTGTTCGAAATCCTATGAAGCCCGTGACCCACATGTGGGGGCACGGACGTGCCATCAATTTTTGTGGTGACCCCACACTGGGGGCACGGGACTGTTAACGTGTTAAACAGTTGCTATTATCAACAGTTATTATTAGCACTTAGCTTTGAGCCACTTTTATAGATAAACCCCTTAAAGTTACATCTGTTGGGAAGAATCAAGTAGGTACCAGCAGTGAAACACAAATTCTAGCATAATCGGGTTATCCACTTTATATTTTGGCTGCAAGTAAATAAGGTTCAATTTGAACCTTGTTCAGGAATAAACTAGTACATAACAAAGAAACCAACAAATATATTTATCCACAAATTAATGAAAGGACAAACTAATGAAGTACACGATGTCCTTCGCGCTGCATTGCACGCAAAACTTGAGAACTTTATTATTCGCATATACAATGTATGCGTAATGAAGTACACGATGTCCTTCGCGCTGCATTGCACGCAAAACTTGAGAACTTTATTATTCGCATATACAATGTATGCGTAATGCATTCACAATTTATTTAGTTTTATTTCAAGCATTGTATTTATAAGCCCTTTATAGAGCAGAAACGATATTTGTACAGCGCCTGTAACCACCAGACTAGTCTAACGTTAAGACAGATTCTTTTATCGATAAAATCGGCCTTACTGTTACGACTGGTAAATTACAAATTTCGTTTCTGTCCTATAAACGGTTAAGAAGATAAATTTGTAAAAAGCAACAGTGGCAATAAATTTTCCGATCTTCCAATGCGTCGAAATCGGAATTAGCCTATCTATTAAAGGGGGAACACAAAAATATAAAATCGTATCACATAAAACATTGCGCAACCATTTGAATGTGTCAATATTTGACTAATTAAACTAAATGTATCTATTTACAGATTCAACAACAAGTTATCTATAAACCAATATTCTCTTTGAACTAAGTTATCTTTGGGTCAAAGGTCTCCGGTCCCTAGCGGCTATACTGACCTGTGGTAACATCTAACGTGTACCCGGTCCGGGCCAATATTTGTTTGATCTTTTCTTCGTCGGGGCCCTTCACCTGGACAGTGGATGACAGCGCGGGCGCTCCTTGCACGCCCGCCCTGCTTTTCTGTCTGAAATACAACGCATCACTGATCAATTCCTTTGCAATGATCATACTGGATATACGTGAGGTACAGTCAGTAACGAGAGTTGGTTTACCACTTAAGTTTTTTTAAATAAGTACCCACTAACCAACTCTTGTTGCTGACCGTACAAAGAGGTCAGGCAAAGATGCATAACTTCTATAACTGAATGTTGCGTCAAAACGTATTGTAAAAGTCTTGAGGAAATAACTCCGTCGTGAGTTCACACTACGATAGACACGAATCCGAGAAAAAGGCGGCAAATCTTTGATGTACAGATACGAGTTTTCTCGATAGCGAATTCAGCGCTGCGACAAAACTTTCGCAGGACTTGCGTTCCGATTAAAACTATGACACTTTGTAAACTATGTGCAGTGACTGCAAAGTACTTAAGCAGAACCATCTAGGAATTTAACCCAGGGCATCAACTTTAGCAGCCCTGTTGCAGGCACTATGCGAACGCGAGGCAGTACTCGTGACGAGACACGAATACTCCTGATAAAAACTCAATTTAAGGTCTAATTATAGCTATTGTAAATTGGAAACCGAAAAAATTGCACAGCCATTCCTTAATAAAGGCTACTCAGGATGATTCCAATTAGCATTTTATTGAATCTCGCAAACAGGTTCTGCATCACGACTGCACAGGGGCTAATGACCATCCGTAATCTAATCTTGTGACGAGCGGCGCAAATAAACACGAGGACACAAGCAAAATGATCCGTCAGTCCGTCACGGAGCGAGCATTCCAGCTACAAGCACTGTGTCACGTATCAATTAACGACTCACTTTCTCGCTTCATCAAGTTTGATCTTAAACTCCAAGGGAACAGTCGCAGCGGATAACAATGAACCTACTCTCGCTGTCTTTAGAAGAGAATTAGAAACAAACGAGCGCCATGTGATCGAGAATTAAATCTCGTGATTTGAAAGCGCTTACCAAGATATTCTCAACGCATCTTTCTACTCGGTAGAAATCAAAGTATCACAATACCCCGTGCGCCTCCTATAAACACGCGGTATAGCAAACAATTATACTTATTAACGGAACAGCTTGAAAGCCATTTCAAAAGTCACTACTACCAATCAGAGCTAACACGTTAATGCTGGCCGGCATCGCATTGGCAGCCTCCGAGGCACGATTATGCTACTTAGAAGTGCTAAGCTTTGCGGAACATGCCATTTCTGTCTAGTGTCATTATGAGGGCATTATAGACGCGGCAATCATTTTTATTGCATTTTAATGGTCGGTATCGAAGTGACCTCTTCTCCAAAAGGTCGACAGTTCGAAACGAGATCTTTAATTCGTCAAACCGTGTAGGAACAATCATATTGATTGTCTCAAAAATCCCTAACCGGCGATTGGCTTTGTCAAGGCTTGATGCTGTGCAAAAGAGGTATTTTTTAAATTGTGCGTCGGTTTTCACATTGCCATTCCGAGACAAGGTCGTGCAGTACATAAAACAGCACCATTTCCTAGTTACTCAGGCAGAGGGCCGCGGGGTTTAAATTCAACGGTTGTCCGCAACGCGGCCTATAATATGTCAAATCAATTTTTCAAGATTGTGACCCAGATATACCGGACAGTTTGGCAATCATCCAATATTTTGATCGTGTTGCTAAGCGAAATAATACAACGTGGGTACTCACCTATAGGTCTTCATGACTCCACATAAATAAGCACTTTTATTAGATACATGCTCGAGATTTGAATCTAAAAATTGTCCAAGAACACTTAAAGCACCGTCGGATGGAAATTCTTTTAAGGCATCTAACGCACGTTCATCCAGTTCGGCGTGCGCTAGCTTTCCAGTCTTATAAATGTCGTCGAGCTTGGCTGCTACCTGGAAACGACATAATATTCACCATTAAATACAATTTCTACCGATATAGAAATTACAGTGTACGCGATTCTCACGGAGGCTATTGGAGTGTGGTGGTAGTGTGGGTAGGCACATCATTGTGTACTGCATTTTAAGGTATGTAGTTGTATACGCGGTACCGATAAGGGCAGGTCGCGCGGCACCACTGGAGCCTAAGACTTGAACGGATCTTTTTAGAGTTAAAGACTTCAATAGTTCACTGCTAGTAAAAACGTATAACAAACCGTGGTTGCCTGCTTACTTGCCCTTAGGAGTATAGTAGCCTAGTTTTAAAGGCGGCACACAAAAGGCGGGAGAACGTTACGTACGAGTTCGCGTACGTGTTCGTTTGATTATCAATGCCCAGAAAGAAATTTAAAACTTGGGGCAATTCTTGATTAGGAATTATCGGAGATAATTGCAGTATATTATATCATATACATAATAGATATCGGTAACACTTAACTATCCTTTACGATGATATAGCAATTCACTGACCATCGCAATTCACGCAAGTAAATAACTTTGTGTGGAGATAAGGGGTGCCGAAACGTCACTATGTCGGATATACAAGGCCATCTATAAAAGCAAGCATCGAAGTGGTTTTTTTCGAAATAAAAAGATATGTTTTATACTTAAAGCTGTAAAGGACAGTGACGAGGAAAATTACTCAGTGCCGCCCCCCGCGCCTCCTGCGGCCCTCTCGACGCATACCAGTGTGCAATGGCCTCATGCGTATAAGGATTTCCGAATGATAAATTTGTCAACATGTACATACGTACCTATCTACATGACCGTAGGTAGGTAGTCAGTTGGCAAACCTTATTGGAATCCAGTATGAATACCGCCTATCGGAGTATAAAGTCGCAATGAAGCACTGGCAAAAATTGCATTTATACCAAACAAATTATACATGCATACCTACTATATTATACAGATGAGTTTATCTAAACATGTTATGAAATAGCATTAGGTGATAAAACCATTAAACAAAATTATTTTTAAATAGGTAGGTACTTATTTAAAAATAATTTTGTGCATTCCAAGCCCCTCTGTAGGTACAGAGGGGCTTGGTATGCACAATACAATTTCACCATTAATTGCAGAGCTTTACATAGAATTTACATACAAAATGAGAAGAGGCATAAGGATTACTTGTAAAACATTTATCATATTTAATAGCATTCTGGTTGGCAACAATTTTTAAAAAGCCTGTATGCATTGCAGGTGCCCAGATAATAAATGGCAAAGGTCAACTTTATCAGAGAGAGAAAGTGCAAAATAAATGCTACCAACCTAATAAGTTTTCTTTCAAGCATTTAACTTTTCAAGTGTGCCAACATAAAGGTTGTAGAATCCCCACATGGTTTCTAAGAATGAATGCAAGACTGTGATAAGATTTGTGAATCAGTACCTACATACTGAGCACTAAACCTGTTTTATTACCTATACATTGTTGTTTAATCAACTTTTTACTATAGCCACTAACTACATCAGTTATCTGAGGAAAATTATTCTGATTTTCCTAGATACATTTTCTTTATATACCTAGTAAAAAAAGTACTGCAAAGCTAGGGCTAGGGCCCACTAGGTACAGAATCATTCCTGAATAGTCTTAATATGGCTTTTTTCACACACAGTTGAAGGCTACAATCCCTTACCCAGTACTATAATCTAGGTAAGTACTCATTTATTTTTGTTATATTTAAGCCATATACTTATAGAAACAGAATTCTTATTAGTTACATGTATATATTAAAATCAAATTACCAACAGTGTGTTACTACAAGATTCTAACTAGAATATGCACAACGTTTATGTATATTAGGATAATACTCCAACTAGATTCCAATAAGATATTAATTTAATTTATTTTTACACATTTTGGAAATAACAGAAATTGGCCTCTATTACACCAACATACAGTATAATATGGCTTTGTCAGTTGGCTGAAACAGTTATCATATATAGGTTTTGAAGCAAGTATGGAACTTCATCGAGACGGGTGATACCTCAAGGGGTCAACTAATTCTACCAGTTCAAAGTACTAAGACTGTCTAACTATAATATATAATAGAAAAAGCTGTCAAAAACACTACTGCAACTCAAGGACATGTTATAAATTCATCAAAATTGGGTAAACCGAAGTTTTATATCGACAAACATATTTTTTGCAAAAATATTTTTCTTACTAGCAGTTTCTATGTTTCAATAGGCTCCAAATGAGCAGGTCATGCACTAACATAACTAAGAGTATTTATTGGCTACTATTGAATACAAATGCTTACCTTAGGATCCAAGCCGTACTCAATGAGTTTGCGATAATCCGGTGTTCGGCCAACATCGGAGTCCTTCCCAGGTACCTCTTCAATGGGTATTTCTCCATTGCCCTCCGCCATTCTGCACATTCATCATCATTTTACACACACTACACTCAACTGCTGCAACTTTGGGATATTAGACAAAAGTTCAGAGTAAACTTTATAATGACTTTGAGCACTAGAAATTGGGATATCTTATGGCTTGCCTACAGATGATGTCATCCAGCAGCGATTCAAGGAAGCCACGCATGTGAACAATGGCAACAAATATTTTTTGGATATCAATTTATTTTATATTTACTTATTACTGTGGAAAAGAATAATATTTACCTTTATTTCGTAATTTTTGTAATTTTGGAAGAAAATGATAACTCTCTAATCGTCCGAAAAACAAAAAAACAAATGATGTTCAAACATATGAAACTGTGAAACAATGGGATTGTGCACTCCTCATTCCATCCGGGTGAAGGTGAAATTTCAAAAAGCGAATGCGTGTGTCATTGCATTCTTCTAGTGAAGTGACACAATTATGAGCCTAAAAAACGAAAATCGGAATTATGTCAAAAAATCTAACAACACCACTAATTCAAAGGAGATGCGAATTCCGGCGGTCAATGACCGAAATAACACAGAAAACTGTGACAGCTCTATATAAACCGCTTCACGTATCACTTTTAATGAATAATCACTTTAGAACACATTTACAATCCTCTTTGAGCAGAATATAAACACTAGAAACTTTCCGCGCATGAAACTTTGGTGAATGCAATACTGCAATAAGTTGAGAGTGCAACTGCATTGCACCCGATAAGAACCGGCCGGCGCGCGCCTCAATTTCCAAAAAGAATCCAATTAGAATCACCACAAAGGATGCCAGAAGATAGAAAACACTTTAACACACAATCACTGAACGACAAAATCAATCAAAAACACTGTACACGAAATAATTACCTATTAATTTTGCTAGTTGGTGGCCGAGACAGATATGGCGGCGCGACGTCAACGTGACCGCCAGTACGGGGTTCTCATAACGACGCGCGGGACATGCAACGAGGAGTGCATTCAAAGTTTAAAAGGCACTTAATTTCTTTGTTAACTTTTAACTACCTCTCTGTTTTAAAACTAATTGTGAACGCATCGAAATATTAAGTATTTATTGCACAGAGAGTTTTTGCAATGGTTG
Source organism: Apamea epomidion (assembly GCA_947507525.1). Lineage (NCBI taxonomy): Eukaryota > Metazoa > Arthropoda > Insecta > Lepidoptera > Noctuidae > Apamea > Apamea epomidion. Next base: position 3,782,780 of record OX382238.1, on the reverse strand, counting down.
CGATTGCGAATAATTTTGAATGTGAAAGAGCGCGGCGCGTCGCGCAAGGCTGCCGGCCGCGAGGTGAGACAGGCTAGCGGCAAGACGGCGACGAGCGAGAAGCCGAGAATGAAGGGGGGAGGGTGTTGCAACCGCCGGTGCAGGCGTGCAGCAGCGACGCCGCACCGAGCTCGCCTGCATACTTGCATACATACGCACACTTGCAAACCCTTTGACCTTCGTTACTCGCAATCGATTCACTGCCAGTTTCGCCTTTGTTGTTACAATTAGTTACGTACTTCGGTATTGTCTCTATGCGTTTTCCATTTCTAAAATAAATAAATCTCTAAAACTTAAAACTAATAATCATAAAACAAAATACCATTTTTGTACCACTATTGTATTTAAACAGTCAACTAATTAGAATCTTATAATAATTATAACAATTTAAAAGACAATAGGTCATTATTAGAATAAACAAAAGCACCTATCGACACTTACTGGTATTCTAACATAAATTCAAATTAAACTTGTTAAATCAATAATTCTACTAAGATTTCAAATGTTAAAGTTATTAAATACTACAGCTTTAATAAAAATATTGCAATACCGCTTCCATCCAATATAAAAAAAATCACACGGTTACTAATCGACGTTGTCCAATAGTAGAACAAGGTTCATTACTCTTTGATATGGAAACGAAGGGATAAAAGAGTTAATCGCAATAACCCCTTGCCTTTAGTTCGCTTACACCTGCTGATCATCGAAGCCGTATGTATTCGCGACACATACACATATTTAAAACTGGCCTTCGTACTTCACGTGTATGTGTAAGTAAGAAACTTGGATCTGTATCCGTCGCATTATGTGGGTAGGTAGGTAGGGCAGCTACTGCGGGTGCCTCGTTTTGAACGGACAAGGTTCCAATACGGTCCTTTTACTGCTAATATGAATCTTAAATGAAGGTAATATGAAGTCGAAAATAGCTTATTCACTCGATGGAGACTCTTCCTTTCTTTACAAAGAAAGAACTCTGGTGTAGTGTGTCTTGTAGCACCACGACAGACACACTTCCTTTCTCACATTTTCTCAATATCAATAGCGTTAAAAGTTTAGCAGCAAAACGAATTCTCACCGAGTTTCCGGCATTGGGTAAAGTCTTGAGAAAAAGAATTTGCTCACATGATAACTTTAATTTAACCCGTGGAAAAAAATTGACAGCCAGTCAGAATTATTCAACGAAGTACTTAAAAAAACCGATATTTCTATTTTTCCTAAATAAACCGTTAAATGAGATGAGGACATCACTATCTTCGATAATTGACAAGTAGAATTGGCGTCATTTTATTTTATCTTTTTCTTAATAATGTTTTTTGTTAATTTTAAATAAAGTCAACCAGTTCTTACATCATTCAGTCATCCATCATACATAAAACTTTTTGGACGCACCTAGGAGGATTTAAACTTTTTGTAAGTAAATGTTTGACTTGATTTTCATTGATGGGAATTTAATGAATACTTACGTCATTTAATGTTATTACTCACCAATTCTCAGGACCTTAAGAAATAGCTCGAACCATCCGTCACGGACACTCACATCTATAAATAACCATTTTGCAAACACATAGCACAGCAAGCTCGCTCCGCTTGCCGCGCCGCGTACTACATTTCGCGATAAGGTACCTACTTGTGCGTATTTTAAATACGTCAACAGTTCATTGACCCCCGCGCGGTTTCGCATCGTACGTTGCTGAATTTATTGTGTCTGTAGATTTGTGGGTCACTGTACTAGCTGACGTCAAATTGGGGGCCCAGACGACGATGACGTCACCTTATCAAATTAAACTAGCCGGTGATTCTAGTTCTATTTTATAATAACGTGTTCACAAAACGAGTACTATGAATTATAATAGCCGCCCTAATCTGACCTGACTCGGTTTGAATAATAGTGTAAGTAATCGTGTCTATCATGTGTGCCGAGGTCATTGCTATTTGTTTATTTTTTTGTTAATTCAAGGGCGTCTTCGCGCCCGGTACGAGTAATCATCGACGCGTCGCGTCGCAAATATTTTTATTATGTTTTTGCATATTTGTTGCATCTATGTGTATAGATACCTATCTTAGATGTGGGTAACAAATTCTACTTAACTGTATTGTAATATTGAGAGATTTTATTGGGTATTAGTTGCGAAGTGCAATTAAGTCGTGGAATATTCTTGTCTATTGTCGCGGAGGTTTTCGACCTTTGCAAAGTGCGCGGCGCGTCGCATATTCAATAGACCACAAATTGTTTTTTTTTTCTGACTATAGACACGTCTGGCCCTCGTGTCACAGATGTGCCTATTATAAAATGTTTTATGGAAGCGAGTAGCGCGCTATTTGAAATTCGCAACATGTTAATGTTGTGTTGCTTTTTTAATTTTGTATTTGTAGGTTGCTCACATAAGCTTTATGTATTAAACGTACCTATTTAAATTCATTCATTTTTCAGACTCGCACTTTGTGTCCTATATTCTTGAATTTACTTCAGTGCAGCATCACTGCACCAATAACACGCAGCCAAGTTCACGTTGCTGCCATGGATTTCATGATAGTTACGTAATTCGAATAACACTGTAGCACGCACACATGCACTATTGAATCGTGAATCAATATTTCCTCATTTCTAATTTTCTAACGTTTACATAGTGCGTCGAAGACCGGCCTCTAGAGAATGTAGATCATTAACTGAGGACGTTCGTTTTAGCGCGTTGCCAATTAAACGTAATGATGACGTATTAACCAGCCCATGTTGCTATAGTAGACATAGTAGTGTCAGTCAAGTGTGTGCATTTCCTTGTATTCGTTAGAAGCGGTAGAGTGGCAGCGTAGTGCTCATCTATTCTCAATTAATTTGTTAGTTAAATTGCTTAGATGCAGTTTGGAATACGTAACGTTCCTTCGTTTTAAATTCCGTTTATGAGATAAGTACCTAATATTATTTTACCGGGTGCATTTTTGTAACGACCATGTAATGATGTCTTTGTCTTTGCTATTAAGATGATAGATAGGAAAAAGGTTGATGTTCACCCAAAACTAAAGATAGAACTTTAAATTCTTATCGAGAAGTGCCTTCATATAATTAGGTTTAATCTATGCAGAATCAATAAATACTTTCTTATAGCAAAAAAGATGCAAGATGACTTTTAAAAGCCCATATCAGTAGAGATAGGCTCGTACATAACATGTTTACAAGCCAATTATGAATGAAAATCGAATTTGCGTAAGTTGCCAGAATAACTAGAGAAGGAAGTTATCCACATCCTGTTATTGATAAAGCGATAGGTACCTTCTAGGTATTACGATTAACTTAATCACCAGTAAACCACAATGATTTAATAGTTCATGCGGATTGTTAGATATTTCTAAGTATTTCGGTAATATCTAATAAAATGCTATATGTCTCTATATCTACCGGTTTATTCTGTAAAAACCTGACCGTGAAAACTTGGGTGAAGTGAGCTTGAAGTGAACTGTCATCTTACCTGATGGAATCTAGGGAATGACAGCTCACTTCAAACTCGCTTCACTTAGTTTTTTACAGAATAGCACTACAACTCGTTTATTAGGTCGTCAAGTCATAATTACACAAAAATAACACCTTAGAGTAGTAAAATTAACGTGACTCATGTCACGTTAATTTTACTACTCTTGATGTGCTATTCTGTAAAAATCTCACCATGAAAACTAAGTGAAGTGTAGTGTGTAATCAACAGATTTCTAAGGTTCCAGAATGTGGTTGTAACCTTTTACGAAGTTCGAATGAACTAACTTTCAGAAATAAATACTAAACAACGTTAGATTTCTTTTATTTCAGGTGCAATTGGACTAGAAACCAATAACCAACTCCAATACAAATACCTGGATTCCAATATCTAGCATGCGCGTTAAAACAACTAACCTGCGCCCGCAAGTAACCTAAGAATTGCTGCAGAATAATGGAAACTGTTTCTAACTAGAACTTGGAATGTTAGATGACTTTTAAAGCTCAACTTAGGAGTTAACAAGTGACCCCTGAACTTTACAATAGCTGACCAGCACTCAATGGTCTCCCAACTTTTTACTAAACTGGGATAAACTTTATGAAGACCGAAATAAGACTCATTGACATGCGGACGGAGAAATGAAGAATACTACCTACATATCATGATCAACAGGTGCAGAATTGGCGGCGCAATTTGTGAATTCTTTAACGAAATTACTCGAGAATTCCCATGTGACATGTGCAGATTTATGTACCTATGTAGGTACGTATCTCTATTTCCATCTTGATCTTGGAGTAAATGTTAGTTTTGCGTAAAAATACTGCAATTTTTTTCGCCTTGATTATCTGGTAGTAAATTAAAAATGAATGAATGAATCAGCTTCCCGCCTGCTGAAATTATTGCGAATAGAAAAAGTACCTAAGAACATATTTTTTCTGCGGTGTTCCATTTCACAATGGACTGGTAAGTTGTTAATTCAACAAACAGCACTAGCCCATTCAAAAATGACCACTGCTTACTCAAAACTCATAGAATAACACTACAATTTAGCTGACCCATGTTACTGCTGAGATATTTGACACCGTGCATATAATTATAAAAGCAAATTGGAGGAAAAGCTGATGTGTAACTAAACCAAGAGAGTCAACAACTTTTCCACTGCGAAAATTGTGCCGGTTCCCACCAAAGTTCGTTCACAATAAGCTTATCCAGACAGCGACAGTGGTTTGTTTACAAAACACTAGTGGCGCCACCCTCACAAGAAAACTTCGTCGTTTGTGGCTCGCACTTATGAGACTAGGATAACAATATAAGATTTATAGAAAATAAATTCGTACGTATCATTTAATTGTCCATAAAATCACTCACCTTAACAGTAAACGAAAATAATTATGTCTACCGTCCTTCACTTAAAATTGCACTACCGTTTCACTTGTTAATTTATTAACAAAACTTAATTTTACGAAATAACACAAAATAATAGACTGCTGTAAACTTAATTTGATAACACTCAAAAACTTAATTTTAACTTGGATCCACCTTCGTTGGTCACTCCCATTTGGCAATCTACTTTAAAATAAAATTGTGAATAAGAAAGTGATATTGCACCAAATAAAATTTACAATTCAAAATTGGTATTGGATCGTCCCATAGGACTGAGTGGACTGACCCTATTTAACTTCAACAATTGGGGTTTCTTAGCGGAAAATAAAAGAACAAGAATTGTCACTGGTCGTAAAAGATTACTCTCACCTATCACAATTTCTCCCCATTGTTCGGACATCCATTAATTTTTTATTTCTTTATGCCATGGCAACGGGTTTGTCTGCTCTGCGAACAAAAGCAGAATGGATGAAAAGACGGCACGGTTAAATTATACAATTCATAAGACTGGTCCGGACGGATGTATGGAAAGTTCGAAAGGAACCTATCCAGACAGAAGGGTGAAAGGTTTAAATTCATTGTGACATCTGACCTCTTCTATCCTTCTATTATGTATCTAGGCTATTATGTGGATAGGGGGTATCTATCTTTTGATTATTCGCAAGTCCTTAATCCTTTTTTTGCAAAACGAAATTGATGAGAAACTTTCTCACCAGATGAAAGGGATTCTTTTGAGTGATTCCTGTTATAACTTACATTTAAGGGTGCAAACCTGTTAATAGACTCATAAAAAATGCTATCGCCCTTAGATACAGGTTCAATTACATTCAACCCATTAATTACATTAGGTATCTACGTACTTCAAAGTTTTAATTTATAACATATGCCTAATGAAAGTATTATCATTGCCTACAGCGATTAATAGCACATAATACAAGAACGTCCGTTCCCTTAGTCCCTTAATGTCTCAACACGTAAACTATACACAAACTTAATCTCATTATATAATTTCAACTTCAAGTGTCACCACTTGTGTTAGAAAGCCATTCATCAATTTCGGAGATGCCCGATACCGACCGCAACGAAGCTCCCATGAAAGCTAGTCTTAGAAATAAAAGCTAATAAGTCCAAACACACGTTTGAAAGGCCTATTCAGTTCTATAAGCGTAGTACCACCCTACCATTAAGAAAAATCCAGTTGGGCCGCAACTTAGCATGGGAATGTTCAGGGGGTCAACGCCATTCGTTTCGCGTACTTGTCCTGGGTAAGCAGTGCGTATTATTATTTCGATAGATGTTTTTATTTTAGGGTCTGAGATCCGGTCTGAGCGCCCCCTCGCCGCCTTGCGGCCGGCTGACGGTGTCGGCCGTCTCGGCTCATGCTCCATTGATACATCATGTTGTGATGTACACGACCATTTTTATTTTATTTATTTATTGACACACCAACGACCTTTATTACCTTATTTAAACCTACCTTTTGCAAATTAAAATCTACAATCTTGTATTATTAATAAGGTAGTCAAAGTAAGGATAAAAATATCAGAGGCTGGCAAAATATCGAAGGTCCGAGGTAATTGGGTAATGTTTGTGGAAAATATTTTCAGTGCATCTCAAATTATCAGCGTTTGGTCACCAGCAACTTTTAGTACATTAAAGATATGCTAAGTCTAAATATAAAAATCTAGGTTACCGAGATACGGGAAGAGTAATGACTGATAATGCGTCGTGAAATGAGGTGACTTTTTAATATCGTTAATATATTTCAAGATCAGACTGAAGAAACATAGGTATTATAAAGTTAAGAAAATTTAATCGTTCCCAAATGAACTATGGTCGAATGTGCAACACACCTCGACGCGACCGGTTCTCTCGATCAATCTCAGCCATTGAAATCGCGAAAGCTATGGCCGGTGCGAATTTCACACCAGTCTAGTCTAGACTCTAATAATGTCGCAATAGGCTACCTAGGTCTGTTCATTGCCTAGAACTGTGAGAATAAATAACGGGCCGCGGCGCATGATTGAGCTCACTCGTTTTGTTATAATCTAGTTTACAGTACCTACGTGACGTTTGATGTGAGAATTTAATTCTTTGTATTTTGTTATAAAACGTGCTTTTGAAGATTTAATTAAGTTTCTTGCATTAATTATAACACTTTGCTATGGATTTTCCGAGGGTAGGATCTTTTTATAACATTCCTAGTCTAAGAACACTAATCAATCTTTTTTATTTAATTTGAACTCTTCTCTTTTACTATTGTCGTGGCATAACCTGCACCTTAGCACTGCGACAGACTCACTCAACTACTGTTGTCAAGTAAGTTTAACTCAATAAACTTTCTATACAACGGATAGAAGATCGAGATTATTCCTTTCTGAAGACCATTAAAAATAAATAACTATATAAAACACAATAAAAAAAATTTTCATCAAAAGCGAAACAGTGAGCAAATATAGTCAATTTTAGCACGCCAATCAATTGCTTTCGAAGACCTGTAATCACGGCATCACGTGATAATGGCCCAATGGACTGACTCACGATTTTGGCCATTATGGCTATATACGAAAGTAACAATAGAATGCACAGTATTCCTAACAACTACTGCAGTAGTACTGGAAGCTCTTACAGCCGTTAGATGGGCAATAATGGCGTATGGCATGTCATCTAGCCTTTCTACCGTTGAGATCTATATGATGTGCAAGTAATTAAAAGGCTCGGCATGTATGAATCGTTACGCTATTTACCCATACGGGTGAACTAAACTCCAAGCAATTAATGTCGGTACCGTTCGTGGTGGTTACATGCTGCAATTACATAATGAGTAAAAAATTATAAGAATAGACCTTATTTGTTTAGATGCGTAAGAATGGAACACTTCCTCCTACGTGATGAGAATTGACAAGCGTGCCCCATCAAACTGACCGACCATCAGCAATCATCCAACCCTCGCTTTTGGACCATCTTCATGGATGGTCAATTAGTCATTCAAGCATTGCGGTATTTGGACTAGGTCCCCTTAAATCTTAATGAGTATGGCTTTGATCTAATAAAAAATGCGTTCCTACAGTCGCTAGTCGTAGCCAAAACAAGCATACTTATTGAACCAGAGGAGAATAAGTAGAGACACGCATGCATCATACAAACATGCAAATAATGATATTGTACAAACTAGTAACTAGCTGCAAACATTACGGAGGAATGCATAGCATGCGCGATCGATTTTCGACCTAGTTGGGATTGCAAATTGGCTGCAGCCAAGTAAGTACAGTGGCATGTTTTATGTATCCGCGGAATTAGCTGGAACTTTAACGAGCCAGCTGTCAAGTCATTTGACCCTTAATTTGGAGTCCTTACACGAGTCATTTTGATAGGAAGCATTAACAATACACGAACGAAAGAAACGTGGTGATGCATCAACTGCTCATTCTCTAAAGACCGTTCATTATACTTTGTCCAGCTGAGGACGTTTAGTGATTTGATGATGATTGAGGAATACAAGTTGGGGTAGTAATTACTCGGTAATGGAATGCTATGCAAGGTTGTGGTACCGACAGTGGCGTAGCTCATCCTAATGGGGCCCTGTATCAAATTTATTTGGGGGCCCTTTTTACCCAACTGTAAACCTACAGAGGGTATTGTTTTTACAAAATAAAGAATATAGCATACTGACTTAGAAGGTGAGGGGCTCGTGACTAAGTAATAACAGCCGTACGAGTCGATTGAAGGTTAAGCTACGCTTGCCGCGGTAGGTACGTGGATGGGTGACCATCTTAACATACCGAGACCCCTCCGTGCCTCTGAAAGCACGTTAAGGCGTTGGTCCCGGCTGTCATTCGTGGATCTTTGACAGTCGTTACGGGTCGTCAGAAGCCCGAAAGTCTGACATCCAGTATTACCAAGGGACATCGTATTACCCAGTAACTGGGTTGTGGCAGTCAGATACCTAGTCACTCCGGAGGTAAAATACTGGTATTCAGCTGCATCCGGTTAGATTGGAAGCCGAGACCCAATAACACTTTACCCGACCCGATTCGAACCTAGGACCTCATGCTCCGCAGTAGCGCTTGCGACCACTAGACCAATGAGGCAGACACAGTTTTCTTCCATACTTCTCTATTATTCGTCATCTCGGTACTCACCCCCTTTTAAACATATTTTTGAATAAATTTACAGAAATAAATATCATTTATCAACAAGAATTTTAGGTTGTGGATATTATTTTTAAAAAAATTGCTTATACACGCTACGTCGGGGGCCCCTGTAGCTCAGGGGCCCCGTATCGTTGATACGGCTGATACAGCGGTAGCTACGCCCCTGGGTACCGAAAGGCATAAGATTGTTTGATGAATATTGCAAGATGCACTTTGTCATCGTTTAATTTCTTTCACGTTGATGATGGCTTGGAAGTAGTATTTTGTTTATCAAATGATCCATAAATTATCTTTCCATCAGTTGCAATATTATTGAAGCCGTTTATTCGATTAGCGTAGAAATGTATGTAGGTGAAGAATCAATCTGTTATAGTAGTTAATCACACAAGTATGACTAAATTAGTGTTATCGTATGTAGGTACTCATTTGACGACCTTATTTGATATAATTATCAAAATCTTTAATACTACGTAGTTTAAGTAACGTTAGAAAAAAAGCCTTTTCCTGAAAACTGAAAATATTTTCATGCAGTACCTAAGAATAAACCTAGTGCTGAAAACACCGTCATGGTAACAGTAGTACACTAATGTATTATTCACAGTTAGTTTCTAACGCCACGTCGAACAGTGGGACAAGTTGATTAGATCAATAAAGAGTTCCTGCGGACGGGCTGTTGTCTACAAAATAGAAGCCTTAAAAGTATTACCGTCGCAACACATGCGCTAATGCATGTGGGACGCCGCCATCTGTCTATGGCTTTGCACGCACCATGCCTGTATTAAAACTTCATAAATGACATGGAAATTCCATAATTTAATTTTGAACTGATGAAAGTTGAGCGATTTCGCGGAACTTTGAATTAGTAGGTACGGTAATGTGTGTTAACGTGCCTTGTTTTTTTTTAAATTTAATTAAGTAACCTCTCTAAATAAGTTGTTTGAGTAGTTAAATCGAATTTTATAATAATTATTTAATTTTTAGTCTATGTTGTCCCAGTGTAGGGCAATGACCTCCCTTAGGTATTTCCACTCCTCTCTGTCTTGAGCTAGTGTGGATCAATCCGATCGGTGTGGATCTGTGTGGTCCGTGTAGGCGTCAAGCTCGTCCCGCCATCTCCTGGGTCTGCCTCGATTGTCGGAGGTTCTCTGGGACCCACATGGTGGTAGATTTTGCCCATGACTCGTTCGACAAGCGGCAAACGTGTCCAGCCCAGTCCCACGTATCTAAGCTTGGCTGCGTGTAATAATAATAATAATGCATTTATTTTCAGATAACAAATTAATAATTATTACGGTTTGACAGCTTTTGTATGGGAAATATGTCAATCTGTCATATTTATTCTTCAGATACCTATAAGTTATCTGACTATTGAAAAATCAGCCCTTATTCTTGAGATTTATGTAAATGCACAGGTGTATTTATGATATAGATTTATGTAATGCATATATAGGTATTCTTGTCTGCGAGAGAATAAATCGAATTGTATAAGATTCTAAAATGATAATAAGCTATAAAAATGATAATATCACAATTAACTTGCATACGGCTACGAGACGTTAGAACGAAACTCCCGCCTTTTCATGTAATGGCGCGAAAGCCTACCTACTTCGCTGAATAGACTCCTACTACGGAGCTACGGACTACATTTGAGCGTGTTTGAAACTCATTGAGTTATTCTGACATAACAACCACACAATACTAGAAGCACTTTACGGTTTATTGGCGTTTACGGCAATTTGAATCGCATGCAAGAATTCTTAGCGGCGGCATTTTCTCGCGGCTTAGTGCTTGGGTACCTACGCTCAGGTATATCTAGCTAGGAGCTGAGCGTGCCTGAGGCACCTATTGGATTACATTCTACTTATACAACATGTCCCGGAATTAACGCACACTACCACCCCAATTAGAATATTATGTTATAATCATAATAAATACACTGAATATTTATTATTATGTAAAAAACTTTGTTTTTTTAATAAATTATTTATACTGATTGTGGGAGAAAATTATGGTCACATTACAAATCTACGCATGCACACAGTCGCATTCGTATAACGGTCTAGCTTAGTGGGTATTTCATCCATTTTGGTTGGTTTTGACTGTACAGCGGAAGTGTGACAGTAATTTACGTAGTTTTAATTATTTTTGTGATAAAATATTACCTATTTTAAAAATTACAGAAATCGATTCAACAAACAAACTACTTTCATAATGTGCATTAATTCAGTTACACATTGTATATAGGTAACGATATAGTATTGAATATCATTTCCTTGTATCGTTTCCAATCTTCATTTTCAGGTGGTCCCCAGCAATAATTTTTCAGGTCTTCCTTCAGGCCTGCCTGAACTACAAGACGCGCTATATGTTTCGCAAGTATTAGGCTGCTCAGCTATCAACACAGAGTTTTGAGTACAACCGTTTTAAACCGAATCGTCAATTTTAGGTACTCGTTGTTAGGTAAATATTGTAGTTAAAACTCCAAAAATGTTCGTCTACAGAAACATCATATTTTATTTAATAGACACTTAACTTTAGCAGAGTGGTTAATGTTTATAACAAGCTGAAATTCAACAAAAACAAAAGATATCATTTAATTTTACTAAAAAATAAATACTTAGCTATTTATTTTTAATTATAATATACTAGCCTTTCGATCTTGTTTAAGTTCGAGGCCAGTTGTCTACCGCAGTCCTATACATGTTGTCATTAAAAAGTTTAAAACTAGAATTTCAATCCTGCCAGACCTGGTCAGACCTGCGGGGTAATGCCGTAACATACTTAGAATGGCAATCGATGATAGAATAGCCTTTCATTTTGACAGTTCAACAACATTCATTGCGTTATTTACGCTGTTGAGCCTTCGATCAATAATTGACCGAAGCCTTGAGCAGACAAATTTTTCGAACATATAATATATGAAGCAATTGATTAGCAATGTCGTTCAAAATGATTGTGATTGATAGTGTGTTACGCAGTTAGAGTGCAGATTAAACAAAGTACGTAGGAGATGTTGTTTTTTATCAGGGATTTTTTGTCACTTCTTCCTAACAAACCTATACCAAAACATGCAGACAAAGTGACCTCTGCGCTGCCACCGACAACGCCGTTGAGGAGACAAATGTTTCGAACATATGAAGCAATGGATTAGCAATATCCTTCAAAATCATTCAGATTGTGATTAAAAGTGTGTTATGCGAAATTCGGCTGCACTAAATCTAGAGTGCAGACGAATTTCGATTTTGGTTTTCGGCTAAATAATAAATACCTACCTGCTCACTTCGGCCGCAGCTGAAAATGATTTATACAGACAGTAGCAGGTACCTAATTAATTGGAAAAAATCCAGAAAAATTGCGGTGCCGTAGCCAAATGGAGAAAACGGAACCCTTATAATTTCGTCATATCTGTCCGTCGGGATGTCACAGAGCCATTTTACTCGGAGACTATTAGCACTTAATCGATGAACTGGAAAGGTATATATATTATATGCACCGCTAAACAATGGTGTAGTGAAATTACGAAAAAAATAATTAAGGGTGGCACTCTCCGTGAATGTAGGTACCTACCTAACCGTGTGGGGCATTATTGGATCCCATAATGAGAGGCTAGTGCTGTGGCGAGATAGTGCCTTCTTCCTTCCAACCCATTCGTTCCACCTGCTGAAAATTTAGACATAAGTTACCTTGGCTTATCTGGAAGTCTAATAAGACAGACATTAAGAGGTAGCGCAGGGCACTGGCGGTCTGAGATTGTTGGCCTGTGCTCTGACCTAGTAAAAATTACTCTTTTTAAGGCTTACTGTCAGAGTTTTTACACGAGCAATCTATGGATCAACTACACTAAGGGATCGCTGGATGTTCTGCGCGTACAATATAATAATGCTTTCAGGATTTTGTTACGACTGCCCCGTTTCTGTAGCGCGTCAGAAATGTTTGCCGAGGCCCACACAGACGGCTTTCAAGCTTTATTATACACAAAAAAACTGCTCCGCTGCTGTACAGAGTGCGGAGTAATCGGCAATCGCAACTATATCCTGAGAGCTGTGGCGGAGAGCTATACTACAAATATTTGGCATTTTGTGCGGAGGTTGATTAGGTAGGAAAAATATTTTCTGGCTGCTCATCCTTTGTTTTAATTATAGGTACTATTTTTATATCAATGTTACTAACACTAGAATATAAGCTGTTTGTAATACTAACAAAATATAGATCACTGTTGTCCGTAATAAATGAATTTTAATTTAATTTAATAACACTTCCACACCTATGCGTGTTGCATCTTCTAGCCAAATTCTGTCTAACATGCACGATCATTGCTTACAATTGCAGACCGTTATATGACATGCATGATCCCGAAGAAATGATGGACCACTTTTATAATACATTAAATAAAATTATGGACAGTTGCGTTCCTAAAAAAAAGCAAAATGCAACTCAGGTAGGTAGTACAGGTAGGTGGTAGTAGGTACAGATACCCTGAGCGGTATTCTCGGGATATTATTCGTACAACTAAAATGATAGCAAAACTTCATAAACAGTATAAGAAAAGTGGAAACATTGGTGATTACGAAATGTTTGTACAGGGCCGAGATTAAAAAAAAAATAGTGTGTGCGCATGGACAACACCAAGAGAGGGTCCAGAAGCAATTTAAAAAGGATAACAAGTCTTTTTAGGTTATGTCAGAACTAAAATGGGAACATGTTTTAACAAAAATATTATCAAAAATGGGAGTATTTTATCAGAGTCAGAATGTGCTGATGAGCTCGCTCGATAGTTCTATTCAGTGTATAACAATCACGAGGCGCGATTGGAAGTAGATGCTGCAGTAGCAGCGAGTGGTGGAAGCAGCGCACGTGTCCACATTGACCAAGTAACGTTGCAACAGGTATATGGCGCACTAGCTCGATTAAAATCGAAACGCTCAGAGGGACCGGATGGTATTCCAGGTTTTATAGTTAGGGATTGCCGTGCAGTTTTGTGTATATAATTCCAGCTTCCTCATATGTGATATAATAATTCTACCTATGCCAATATTTAAGGCATAATAGCTGCAATCAAAGTTCCCAGTCTTAATTTAGCTGCCACAAAAACTTCGTTAATATGACCCGTTTAGTGTGTGTTAGCTGGAGTGACGTCACCCCAGCTTCTTCATTCAATACAGACAAGCCAGTGAGGTTAGGGTTTTGGACTATAGTCAGAAAAATAAGTCATAATAGCTGCACAAGGAAGGAAAAAACTGTACGATAATACTTAGAAAGTCTTGAACTACGATCAAAAACGTGTGTGTAAGCTGGAGTGACGTCACCCCAGCTGCTTATTCATATCTTCCAAACGAAAGAAGATACTATATGATTATACATTATAGCTTAAAAAATAAGGCGTAATAGCTGCCATCGACAGCAAAATTTTCAAATCTCTGGTCAAAATACTCTATGAGTTATTAAACCGATAAATATGTGTAAGCTGGAGTGACGGCACCCCAGCTGCTCATGTCATATCTTCCGAACGAAAGAAAATATGATTATGTATTATAGCTCAACCATTTAGGCATAATAGCTGCCATAGGCAGCAAAATTTTCAAATCTCTAGGCCTTGTAGTTTCCATGTAATGCCCAAAAAACGGTGTTCTAGTCTACATTATTACAATTAAGTTTTAACTTAGGAGGCATTCTTTTAGAAGTAATTTTAGCTTCCGCTCAAAATTATTTTCATTTTGTATATTGAAGATATAGACTGAGAGCCGACTGAACTTTAATGGAACTATGAATGTAATATTAAAAAATAGATTCATATCAATTTTACACGACGAGATAACTACTATTATAGTTATTTTTTTTGTGACTTGTTCTCTGTAGTTCGGTTAAAGTGGATGTGCAAAGGTAGCCCGCGAAAATGAAGTTTATTGGTTCATGAAATCGTGACATTTGAGTACAATTCTATAGCAAATCTAAAGCAACATCGAATCAGAACAAATGTCATTAAATAAGAGATGGCTGAAAGACTAATGCCCCAATGCCTATATCTGAACAATATTTTACCTGGTGAATGTATCCATTAATCTGAATAACTCAAAATGTGATTTATGATAAAAAATATACGAAATTATTACACTTAGTTTTTTTTTAAATCTTATGTTTAAACACAATATGACTATAAAAACTTCAATACTAACATAGTACGATTAAAGTGTGTAAAAAAAAACAGTTTTTTTGTTTATTACGTGGAAACTACGAGGCCTAGAGATTTGAAAATTTTGCTGCCTATGGCAGCTTAATAGCTGCCATAGGCAGTAAAATTTGCCTAAATTTTTGAGCTATAATACATAATCATATCTTCTTTCGTTCGGAAGATATGACATGAGCAGCTGGGGTGCCGTCACTCCAGCTTACACATATTTATCGGTGTAATAACTCAGAGTATTTTGACCAAAGATTTGAAAATTTTCCTGCCGATGGCAACTATTACGCCTTATTTTTTAAGCTATAATACATAATCATACCTTCTTTCGTTTGGAAAATATGAATGAGCAGCTGGGGTGACGTCACCCCAGCTTACACACACGTTTTTGATCGTAGTTTCAACGCTTTTTAAGTATTATCGTTCAGGTTTTTCCTTCCTTGTGCAGCTATTATGCCTTATTTTTCTGACTATAGTCCAAAATCCTAACCTCACTGATTTGTCTGTATTGAATGAGGAAGCTGAGGTGACGTCACTCCAGCTTACACACACCAAACGACTCATATTAACGAAGTTTTTGTGGCAGCTAAATTAAGACTGGGAACTTTGATTGCAGCTATTATGCCTTAAATATTGACATAGGTAGATTTATTCTATCACATATGAGGAAGCTGGAGTTATACACACCTTTGGCCAAAGCGCAGCACGACTAGCAATTTATTAAACTTCATGTCGGAGGTGACCCCGCAGGTGGATGCGGGAGTACATACAGTACTGCCTACTTTGATTTTAAGAAAGCTTTCGATTAAGCGGATAACCACATCTTATTATCAAAGCTGGCGGTGGTTGGATGTACTCCTAAACAACTTCGGGCCTTTGCTGACTACCTGAGACATAGACGGTAGTTTGTGGATTATGCAGGATTTAAATCTGAGCCCTATTTTACTAGATCGGCAGTTAGTCAAGGAAGTAATTTGGGTCCATTACAATTTATTATTATGATAAATGACCTGCCTGATGTTGTCAGGGATGCCACCTGTTTGTTATTCGTAGACGATCTGAAATTACTAATGGCTATTCAAACAGAGGCTGACTGTCTTAGATTACAAAAAAAACATAGACAGAGTGGTAGAATGGTGTAAGAAGAATGAACTATTGTTCAATGCACAAAAATGTTTCAGTCATAAGTTTTTTTGGTAGGATGAGTGATCCAATATGTCATGGCATGGATATGAACTGAATAACTCGGTGGATCGTAAGGATGATGTACGCGATTTGGAGGTGCGTCTGGATACTGAACTGTCATTTTGTGAACACATGACATCGGTTTGCAAGAACTCTTATAGAAGCTTAGGTTTCATACTTCGGAGGGCAGTAGGCTCTAAGAATATAAAAGCTATAGCCGCCCTGTATAACGCACTCGTAAGATCGTAATTAGAATTCAATGCGGCTGTATGGGCTCCACATGAAACCAAATATGTCCTAATGCTGGAGCGCATAAAGAATAAATTCACACGGTACATGTACATGAAACTTTATGGAGTCTATCCTTTCTATCCATTGATATATCCAACCCTATTTGTGTTAGGTATGGTTGGGTACAACAAGCTGGAAACAAGAAGGTATTTGGCGTAGAAAGATCTCTAACCCGGGTGTACTAAAGGATGTGTGTCTAAACGTGCCGGATAATTACGTGTCGCGGTGACCGAGACCACGGTTACTGGCGGTGCCTCGCGGCCGGACCAAACTCCTGGGTAAAGGACCTTTGACGCCCGCCTTGCATACACTCAACGAAATTGCGGAAAGGATGGATTTATTTACCTGTTCTCTGAATGAGTTCACAAAAAATACTTTACATGTGATAAGCTGTACTTAATGGAAAAAACGTTGTTTAATACCACGCTACCGATTTGGCGCAACCTGTAATGATAGTTGTGTTGGGAACAATAAATAAATAAAAAATCATACTTTTCTTGGCGCCTAAATGAAACGCTGAAAAGTAATTTAGATGACATGTAAAAGTGTTAGTCGACTTTCGTTGCTGACCGTACCACGAATCTGCAAAAAACCTGATGTCTATATGGGTGGGCCCGTGGCCGTCACAATCAGCCTACAATGTTGCCACTGCTGGGACACAGGCCTTCTCTCTGTGAGAGGGAGTGTGCCGTAATCCACCACGCGGGCCCAGTGCGGGTTGGTAGATGTCACATATGTCTTCGAATTTTTGGTACTAGGACATGCTGGTTTCCTCATGTTCGTGGCCGTCACCGACTTGAATATGTTGAAAAGGCTTTTTGTTCGAATTTTCTCCGTGGGGAAAAAATATCTTCCGATCATTTGGCTGTAGGTGTGGCGCCCTTTCTTGCCAACGATGAAATTAAATTTTGCAAAATGCAGGCTCCTTGCAGGCAGAAGAAAGGAAATGGAACCGACATAAAATTCCTACTTTAATTTTTCTACCTACCTGAAGAAAAAGCTAGTGAATAATTATGATTTTCTGTTATCTAATTTAAGATAAAGTATGATGTCCCTCAAGGTTCATTATTGGGGCTCATACCGTACTAAGGTATTCTCAATGAACTCGAAAGTAATCTTGGAAAGGGTAATTACGGTACATTTTTATTTCGCAAATACCTAAGCCCTAAGTTGTTATTTTAGTGTTAGCTTGTACCTAAATTGTAATTGGTACCAAATAAATCCATTTATACAGCCCTAAATGTGATTACAGCCTAAATATTGCTAGCCACATGTTACTGAAACAATGTTGTGCAAACGATTCCCATGAATAAAAAGTACGAGGCTTATCTGCTTACCGCTACCGCTTTATAACTATTATAACGGATGCATACCTATGATTTTATTTCAGCTATGAGAACCATGAGAATAGTGTTACTACAGCTACTCACTGGGAACATTCTCAAAACGGTACCTCATGTATTTTTTTAATAGTGCCTTTCTACTTTTAATAAGTCTATCCTGTTAGAGGACACCATGGGAAGAGTATGCCCTTAGGGTAAGTCTCTCTAAAATAAAAAAGAACGAAGAAAAAAGTTCCTTTATATTATGAAATGAAGATTACTTACAGACAAGTAGTGCATTATTTGTAACTTTAGACACCGTCTGTCCGATGGAACCCTCTGTGAATTGCACGCGCAGTTGACCGGTTTCTATATCAATACACACGGGCGTGTTGCCTAGTGATATAGGATCTTATTCTTTTATAAGATTTATTTACTCAATGTATTACCTACCTACTGAGTTAGTGTCCACATTTTTTTTGGATGTTAGTCGTTCTTTCGGTTTTTAAGCAATTATGGTGTCCAGAGTCTACGGGATTATCAAATATTTTGCCAACAAAAAATTCAATAAATCACAGCGTCTTTATTAAAAGCACCTAGTTAGACTCTGATGCTAGGTACTGAAAATATGCCTACGTTAAAATTAAAGATAAAGGAACGTACGGCCTACGTAAGAAAAATCTAAAGCCTTTTCCCGCAATTAAATCTTGTTTGATGCTTTTGATATACAGAGTTCATATTTCTATGAAAGCAGCCTGTCGGCCATATGCACCTGGAATACTTATGTCATTATGCAACGGTGAAAGCCAGTCTAGCGTCTAGCGGAGCCCGGAGCAGCCCTTGACGCTTTGATTATAACTTGCCTCATTAAATGACTTTGTATATGCAACTATTTATGAAACCCTGTCTTCATATTTCAGTGTTTTACTAGGTACTTTAAAAGGTAATATAACCAGCTATAGCGGTAGGTATGTACTAAATGTTAGAAGTAGGTGTCATGAAGTAGATACGACTTCGCACAGTGAAACCAGTTATTTAGTTTAAAAATATTGGGGTAGGTAGTGAAAATGGCCTTTGAACACATTTAAATTGTTTTGTGTGAAGATATACCCAGCAACCGGGTTCATATGATTAAATAGATAAAGATCTTTATTGAAAAGATAACAACGAAGCATGGTCGTGCCCAATCAAGGCTATCGTTGAATCTGGTTGAATCGCAAATCATCAACATCGTTTTAGTTTCGCAATTGCTGCATAAAAAGAAACGTGTTATTTAATGTTGCTAAGAAAAAATTGTTTATTGGAAGATTTCTAACAAACAACATTATTTTAATAGATATGGAATTTGGTGATTAGGCGCAACACCCACTACAACGCGCCACGCGACGGGACGCAGATAACGCGCCCCCACGCGTGATTTTTTACATACAAATTCAACAAAAACGCGCTTTCGCGCGTGGAATTGGCCTCCGTTTCCCGCGCCCTATTGCGTGGCGCGTTGTAGTGTGTGATGCGCCCTAATCAGGGAGACACCTAAAAAAAATTAAAACTTGTTTAATTATTGCTGCGAATTTTCTAAAACCTCAACCTAAAATTCTCAGCAGGCAATATTATTAATATCGTCAGTTAAAAGTGTAAACTAGTAACACTGAGTTTTTCAGTCACTCAGAAATGGGGCTGCTGTCAATTTATTTTAAACCCAATTTTTTGGGTTTATTGAAATGTTTAAACAAATTGAATTGGTTTATTGTGTTCTTTAGTTTAATCAACCTATCGGTATGCATTTACGAGGACCAGATTGGAAAATTCGACTGGTAAGTGTATATTTTAGGTTATAGTATTTCTATGTCATTGTAGGCTCGTAGTTGACTGAATTTTTAATGAAATTATGAATTTCAGGCGTCAAACATACGTGGGAAGGATCAAATTCTCCCAATTTGATACTGTATCTACTGCCAAGAAGATAATTGTCGCCACCGAGGAGAATGTTTTAGCTGCACTGAATTTGAAGACTGGTAAATTGATTTTATTGAGTGTATCCGTTTTAAATGTAGGAAGCCGGCGTTAGTATGATAATCTGCTTACACTCTTCACATTAACATACGTTCGGGAATTAATTCAATTATCTAATTAATTAACTTGACTGAAGTGTGGGTGCTAGATATGAAGTTACCTTTAATTAAAAAGAATACAGTATCTTCACAAGTTGCACTGTCTTTTATGGTTTTTTTGCAAATCATTATTATAATTCAATCTATAACCTTACATTAATTATGCATACTCTAAAGTCTGTTAGGCATAGGTTTGTTATAATTAATAATAATAGGTAACTAAAACAAATTGCACATTCATAAAATATGCTTACAGTAACTTATAGTTGTTGCTCAGTTCTCCAGAGTTTATAAACAAGTGCAAACAATAGCACCATTACATTGCTTGTCATTGTGTTTATTTATTACTAAGAACTCTTACACACCTCAAATGATGTTCAGAAGATAGCATAAAAATTGTAATGAATTAGTGCTTTTAAACATGATCCTTTAAATACTGCAACAAAGTTCCAAAGTTGTACTTTGTATTATGTATGTTAATTAATTCTACAGATTAGAAGATTTTCCTCAATGTAAATTATTATAGGTAATTAATATCGTCTGTTCTGAGCATGGACAGACTATATTGATTGCATACTTAATTCATCTACACATTATATCTTATAATTTTCCTTATTGGTTATTTTCAATTTCTGTTTGCCGTTCACAATACAAAGTCATAACTCTTTTCAGCTTGCAAAAATGTTTTTGTAAGACTAGGAATTCTGAGAAAACATGAACTTCATGAGATTTCAGCATTATTCAGCCATTTTTTTGTTGTGTCCCTTGTGAGTCAGTTGCAGTATGTAAAAAGTTCCCATCTTATTTTCAATTTCTAAGGAAGTGATCCATTATGGCCACTCATTTGCTTATGTTTGTCACATAAAGCATTATTTAATGTTACCCAGGGCAAGTGGTATGGCGTCACGTGTTCGAGAGTGCCTCTACAGGCAACATTCAGCTTCTGGCTATAACAGACAAGGTGGTGACGGTGTCTGGATCCAACCCTTACTTGGTACGAGGATGGGACTCTGCTACAGGTATGTCCTTTTGTTTGACACAAGTGGGTTATCAGGTTGATGGGTCTTTTGTATGAAGTGTACAAATATTACTGTAAAAAAGAGTGTTTTAACACATTGGCTGTCCAAGCAAAATTTATTATGTACCACGAGATGTCCGGATGATTTTTTTCGGTGTTTTAATTTCCTTGTATCCTTGTCTATATGTCTGCCAAAAATATCTTTCCTAGTTCAAACATCCAACTCACAAAAGGCAATGTAATTTGTATTACCTAATGCATTATATGTAATGCATGAACGTCCTGGCTGAGGCGGAAATGCATTACATAATAATGCACGGACAGTCAACGTGTTAAAGATTTAAAATGGAAATTGCATTTATTTAAGTGTTATTTTAGTATACGGTTTCTTTTATTTCGCTGCCATCTTGTTTTTTCTCTTGTTTATAAAAGATAAAACAAGATGGCCGCTAATGGCCTCATCTACTTAACTTCTTAAATATCTCGTGAAATAAAAAATGTTACAGGTGTACTCCAATGGGAATGGTCATTAACACTTGAAAACGACGAGCATGCAGATTTCTCAGAGTGGTGGGTGCAGAATGACTTGCTAATTCATATGCTGCCCGTGTTCGGCTCACACATTGAGGTCAGCATGTACAACCTCGCTACTGGACAGAACAGGGGATCTACCGCTAAGTTACCTGCACTGTGGACTAAAGATGGGTAAGAAAAGTTTAATACTCGTTTCCTATAAGCAAATACAAATCGTTTTGGTTATCAATGGACATTTTTTTTTGTTCCTTAACTGGGCATATAATAAATAGATTCGGAAACTAAATTTAGCTGTGATAACATATGAGAGGGTCTACTATGCAAAGCTATGAGGTATTTGCTTCATTATTGGTAAAGATACAAGAGTCTTAATTTTAACTAATAACCGTCCATGAATTATAAGAATCAGCCATTAATAATTTAAGGAA
This sequence comes from Apamea epomidion, assembly GCA_947507525.1. Taxonomy (NCBI): domain Eukaryota; kingdom Metazoa; phylum Arthropoda; class Insecta; order Lepidoptera; family Noctuidae; genus Apamea; species Apamea epomidion. The sequence continues at coordinate 3,760,673 of OX382238.1, read as the reverse complement.
TTTTTGGGAAATGGAAAAGGGGTTATTTTGAGTTGTTGTCTAGTAAGTTAGTATAGTCAAGCCTGAACAAGGTGTATACATCAACAAGAAAGAAGATGATGGTCTTCTATTTGTGTTTTGTAACACAGTATCAATATGTCAGCCACAATTTTAAGTAGATACCCAATATTTTTTGTTGCTACACATTGGCACAAAGAATAAGACAATTAAATGGATTCTTGTTATTCGAGGCTGAAGGTACTAACTTTTAACAACAGTCTATTAACTCATAAGTTAAGTCACTAGTTGTGAAGAGGTGAACCAGCAGGGTAATTGCGTTACACTATCAATAGCAATGGACAGCATTTTGACAGTTCAACAACATGCATTACTTTATTTACGTTGTTGTGCAGAAAATTTTTTCAACATATAAAGCAATGGATGGATAAGCTATATCCTTCAAAATGATTCAGATTGTGATTTATAGTGTGTAACAACACATTTAGGGTGCAGATGCCAAAGAAATATTCATAGTTGTATTTCCATACATAACATGCTTACATAGAGATAATAATGATAATGAGATGAACATTAAATGCAGATGTTATTTGTCTTCAGATAAAATGACATTGACCCTGTTCTCTACCTGTTAGTATCATAAGGCAGAATATTGCAATCTAATTTTGGACATCTTCCTCTTGATCTATTAAAATATCAAATCAAATAAATGCAATGAATGTTGGAAGATTATTCAGATCAGTTTCAATATCAAGTCAAATGATTTTTATTTATTGGACGAATTAAATATATTAGTTGTCCCAAATAATAGGAAAAACGGAAATCTTTGACATTGCTTAAAATGTAATATAAATATATCGTCTCCTTATGTAGGTTGTAAGTGGGACTGTGCTAAAAGTTATTCTTAACATTTCAGATGCATAGTAACACCACCATACTACACTTGCATATCCGGTGCGAGAGGTAGTCAACAGCTGATTAGTCTTGACGTGACATCCCACGCTGTCCAGCTTATAACCCGCCCACTTTCCGAATACGTGAACCTGGACACATATGACGGAGGCCTGCGAGCTGTTGACGGCAGCAGTGTTATACCAGCGTTCACTGTGGACGACAAGAAGATTATTATGATAAAGAATAATAGGTTTGAGTTGTTGAAGACGAATGTTGCTGATGCGTCGGGAAGTGTGGCGTTTATAGATATCGCGAATGGTCCGGTTGTGTTGCAGGCTTGGATGGATGATAGTCAGGTCATTTGGATTTTTATTTATGTTTTTAGATTAAGTGGGATTCACAGATTCATTCACATTCAGATTCACCTTTTGTTTAGGACTTCTGAAAATGGTATGTCCGGTCAAGAGGCATTCAGAGAATTTAGTTGAAAAAAAAAATAGCAATCAGACCTATTGTTGGTGAAAACATTTAAACAACAGCTCCAAAAACGTATTCCCTGCATCATTCCCAGTTAACAACTCTGCTAAGCTGGAAAAGTTGCACAACAAATTTGCCAACAGAATTGAGCTCCAGTCTCTTGATAAGACTGAACTACACATGCAGCACCTTTGCTCACTGATTTAATCAGCGACATATTCATCTAAACTTATACAAAACAAAAACTTTATTATCTGTCTTCCATCTTCCCCAGGGCTTCACAATGACAGCACACAGCGTATCAACAGGCGCCGAACTCCCAGAACTTCGCGTATCAGACCGTAATCTGAAGCTACCAGACCCTGAGGTGTCTTCAGCTGTCTGCACCAAGTCCAACAGGGAACAGCTCATCTGCAGGATACTGTTGAGCGGTGGTGATGACTCCGTGCATCTTATGCAGCAAGGAGGTGGGTTGAAATTGGGTCTATAGTTGTTTATATTTAAAAGAAACTTGTTGATCTCATAAAAAAGGATATAAAACCTCGTAGCACAACTGGGTATATAACGCGAACCTCAAAATTGTTGCGTAATTTTAAAAGCGTTTGGAGTAGGAGGTTCGTTTTTTCGGAAGTATAATTGGTTCTTCTACGGCGATGGTGGGTTATAAGTACCAATGGTTAGTCTGTTCAATATTTTAGGCCTAGACTCCTACGAATTCCATTGTTTATATTAATTAAGCTGTGCAATCTGTAAAATCTTTCCAACTCTTTTTTCTTACACTTACCGCCGAACCCTATTACCTATCTATCATCAATTTTGGCGCACTGGTGGTAGAAAAACCTATCTATCTCTGGTTTTAACGTCCCAATAATCTATATCAGTAGCGATCTGTCAATAGGTTATAGGGTTCGGCCGTTAGAGCTGTTGCCATATCTAGCGGCTTGAAATAAAACGGCTGCTAAGTTGAAAAGTTATCTCACAGTAATACTATTGAAGTTAGCTATTAATAAATTTCCATAACTACAAGATTTCATATTTATTTATCAGGTCGTGTCTTGTGGGCGCGTGAAGAGGCGTTAGCGAACGTTGTGGCTGTAGAGTTCGTAGAACTTCCTGTGTCTGACTTGGACGCCGCTATCGAGTCGGAGTTCGACCAGAAAGAAGGTAATGTAAATGCTGTTGGTAGCCAAATACTATTCGTTTTAATTGACATTTCAGTCTGTACCATTTACTAAAGATTATTTTTCATAATTAAATAAAGTAAATTTTGGGAATATGATATAAGATTTCATTGATCGGTATCTTCGCGACAGAAGTAACAAACATACGCGTATATATAAAACAGCCTAAAAATGACAGCGAAAAGCAAACTCACAGCCGTCTTAAATATAAATGGAAAATAATAAAGCTTCCGAAAAACAAATTAACTTCCAGCGATCTGTGGTTGACTGTAATACTAACTAAGCTGTGTTAAAATGAATTACCGAAAAGTTAATACAAAATTAACCGACAAAAAATGTATTTATCAAACAAACATGAAGCTTATTCAAATTATAATTCTTCGAAAAATATTCTATACTTTCAAATAATAAACTAATTTTCCAAAAAAATACTAAACTTCCGAAAAAAATACTATTTTTATAGTTCAGTGAAATTTGCAACGTAACACGCATATTAGGTTAGGTTAGAACTGTGAGCACATAACCGGCAGAAATATATTTTTGATTGTAAAACCAAACCACAAAGCCACAGCGCCACAGTTATAAAATGTGTAAGATTGATTTTAAATTTATAATATAAAATAGATTTCGGTAAAACGCAATTTAAGCTGGTGGAAAAACATAACGTCAGCAAATATTGTATTAATTTTTCGGAATTTTCAGGATTTTATTCGGTCGTTTCTTCATTTGTATTCGCTTATAAGTCGTCGAAAAGTTAGTATTTAAAGCAGTAAATTTCATATTTTGAGTATGCTCATATTTTAATGTTTTTTCGGAGCTTTTATTACTACCCAATATAAATTGTGCAGTATCAGGTTATATTGCAGTACACCGACTTGAGGACGTTGGTTTTTTTGTATTGCGTAATTTGTTAAGATACATTATCTCAACCTCTGTCGTCATAACTAAACTATACACTTTAACGTTTCCATGTATTTATCCGTATATTATGTATTTATTTATGTTCTTGTTTTCTAGCTGCCAAGATGTATAGTAAGTACTGTTGTGTGGTTGTGTGATGTTTAGAAACCTTGAGTTTTAACTATGCTATCAGTACAGTGACGTAATTATTTTAAGATTGGTTTTAAATATCCTATGAAGTTTCTAGGCTGCCCGCATTAGCAACTACAGTGCTACAAGGTTCTTTTGGTACGTGGCCAAAATCGGAACTAACGCCGCAAACTTGTTTTTTAAACATTTCAAATGGCATGTCACAAAACAATAGCACAAATTCTTACAAACAGGCTGTTGTAAGCATTTGTGTTAAGCCCGTGCGTTGCCAAGGGGGCGCTGTTTAAAACGGCGCCGGCGCCCCCTTGGCAACATCAGACGAGCGCCAAAAGATCCTAGTAGCAGTGTGTCGCATGAGTAGTCGCTCGTGCTTTTTAGGGTTCCGTACCCAAAGGGTAAAAACGAGACCCTATTACTAAGACTTCGCTGTCTGTCCGTCCGTCTGTCTGTCACCAGGCTGTACCTCAAGAACCGCGATTAAGCTAGACAATTGAAATTTTCACAAATTATTTATTTCTGTTGCCGCTATAACAACAAAATAAAAAAAAATATTTAAAGGGGGCCCCTATACAACAGACGTGATTTCTATAGACAATGGTACGGAACCCTTCATGCGCGAGTCCAACTCACACTTGTTATTTTTTCGACCATCCCGTTAAGCTACCGTTTCCTAAAAGAGCATTTCCATCATATTTATAACGGACGTCATGAAAATCTGACATTTTCACCAGTATTTAGCATTAATGTGTCAATAACCGCTTTGTATTTTGACATTACGCCCGCATGTGGCGGTCACCGCTGTTCTAGGTAACCGTAGTTTTATACGCCAACCGCTTAACTGCGACGTTGCCTGAGGTAGCAGCGCGGTGCGGGAGGGGTGTGGTGACGTGATGCGAGAGCTCAGTGATTCGTCAACTTGTGATAACTATCACCCCTCCCGCACCGCGCAGCTACCTCAGGCAACGTCTCAGTTAAGCGGTTGGCCTATAGTCCGGATCAGTGCCGAGCCGCTGACCTATCACTTGGCGCCCGCATGCTCATCTCTTTCATTATCTTCTTTGGAAACCAGCTGCTAAAGTACGGTAGCCGATGTATAGTAGACTTAATTTGGGTGCTAGCGTGAAAAAGTTTTGCCTTGAGTTCAAGAGCTGGCAGAAAAATTTGTATAAAAGTATTGACCTGTTAGCAGTTAATAGACATCTTTTTCATAAAGTTTCTTTTCTCTTCGGTTTGCAGATTTTAAGAACATTTAGAAAGTTGTTGTTTTGTATTAATTAAATAGAATACCTGGCAAGATTCATGCATGCATTACCAAATTAGCTTTTAGGCAAAATCAAGACAAAATATTTTCGATGCTCATGCTTATTTACTTTAATTGATTAAACATTTGGCTTTATAGAGCAAGTTAAATTTCAGTGCAGTGACATTTTTCACATAATTTTTTTTGTATAAACAATGTTGAATAAAAGCTGATAAAGAATTATCATTATATTATCAATACAGGGTGGCAGGGACATCGACGCGCAAACTGTAACCATGGATTCAGCACATGAGTTTAGACCCCATAGCGTAGAAATTTCTCGTCGGTTATTAAAAAAAAATATTGCTGTTCCATACATTTTGACCGCGTAAGTATTGCACTTTTCTATGAAACAGAAGATTTTTTTTTGATAACCGGCTAAAAATTTCGACGCTATGGGGTCTAAACTCATGTGCTGAAATGGTCATTAAAACCAAGTATTTTGATCCTTGCCTACCCCTTTGGGGAATACAAGCGTGGTGTTATGTTATTCATATTCTCTGCTTCTCAATACAATCCCTAACAGTATTCATCATCACTCCAATCCTTCGTACAGGTTCGATCTGGGCCGCCTTCTCCCGGCGCCTTCAAACTCAGTTCCAGCAGCTGCAGACGTTGATACAGAGCATCCAGAGGGGCGAAGGCCTAGAGGAAGACGCGCCCTCCGCCCTCGTGCGCGATTATTTCGGACTGCATAAGATTATTGTGCTTGTTACTGATGTGGGCAAGGTCAGGATCAGATAAACTTAGCAAAACATTACTCTCTGAGAAATTTAGCTAAAACTTAACTACATATTCGTAAGCAGTTACACACGGTTTTTAATGTGCTAATTAAAAATGTTCTTGTTTTCATATAAATCAAACTCATCAAAACAAAACAATTTAAAAAGTTGAACACGTTGTAAGCACGCACGCGCACAACCGTCCCACGTTGAGTTGAAGTTGACCCATTAAATCATTTACAGAGATTTTCATTTATACTCTTAGAATAAACAACAAAGACAAGACAATAAACGTTATTCTATTCTAAGAGTACTTCAGTATTACAGCTAGTTGTAGTAGGTACATACACAAACTATAATACCGGAAGCAAAAGCGCCAGCATAATGCTCAGGTCCGCAACCGGGTTGCCAAGTGCTAGTTTTCAGCTTAAACCTAATCTTTTCAATTAATTACGTTATTATCTCAAATTTAAGACCAAAGCGAAAGTGAATAGGCATCTCCTGGGCATGCTCGTTCGTTCCACTGTAAACCTCATGCTATTACTTCATCTAGATCTTCGGCATGGACAACCTATCCGGGGCCATACTGTGGCAGTACTACGAAGCTGACTTGGACACGGAGGGCGTGATTGTGTTCACAAGGAGGACCGCCAGGCATCCGCCTAACGACGCCTACCTTACCGTGGTCGGTAAACATGAGGTGAGAATATGTTGTTAGATCATTATAGTTGATAACTTCTCTTTTACTAAAAGAAAATCAGTGTCTCTGCTGAGCTTTCTCAACCCTTAAAATGGATATTTGATCTAAATACACTATTCTGAACAACTTTCCCTATGAAAGACATATCCAATTCAAATCCAAGAAAAAAAAATCAACTTCAATGTAAAAAATGTACAGAAACTATAGTTGATTTTACACCTTTTACTGATCAACCAATTTCTGTCACCCAGGGAACAGGAAACGGCCTTATTATCAGCCTGAACCCGATAACCGGCACATTGATCGGCGAGCGCCTCCTGAAACTGGACGTGCAACTGCTACAGTGCACGTTGTTGTATCGCCCAGACAACGAGAAACTACATGCTCTTATATTACTCGATAAGGAAGAAAATGTCCAGGTAATACATCATCATCATCCTATCGGCCAAAAGAGGTCCAGGACTGGAATTTCAATTTATTGAAAGTTAGAAGCCCCAAAATTACATTTGTGTAAGAATTTTCAATGTCTATTTTCAATGAATGTTGGTTGTTAACACATTTTGAACTCTGTCTCAGCCATCTTCAACCAATTGACAGAGACGGAGCGATGTTTTAAATAATTTTAGCTGTAAACGTATTTAACATGTCTGATGCAAGCGTGCCTACGTACTAATAATATCTCACGCATTGCAGGTACTACCTCGCTCAGCGGCGCCGCTAGTAGAGAACATGTTCATGTACGTGGCCGACAGGAACACGGCGCGCGTGCAGGGCTACGCGCTGGTCTACAATGGACAGGTGAGCCCTCCTTCTTTTCATGTCTATAGAGTTTATGTACTTGAATTTATATGAGGTAAGCACATAAAACCAATGAAGAGTAAAATATTTCTTTGTCACAGCAATCGCTCGAGCGCTCTAGCACATTGCATGAATAGTCTCAACGGTGAATGAAGCCTGGATTTCTACTCTTCACCTAAGAGCGTTTTAGTTACTTAGCATTGCCAGATTGGGTACTGCATAATCATCCTATAATGTCCCCGTTGCCGGTCCCAGATCGGGTACCGTTTTCGCTAATCTCTGTTAATAAGTGAAATGGTCGGTAAGCCACAAACTAAGCGTCACACGTCGCTTGTATGTATCTTGTGGCTCTGGAGTGCGAATTTAACAAAGTTCAAATGGTTACCTTACAGTTTGAGGAGATTATCTACAAAAGATAAGAGTTCAAATAAAATAAAACATTATATGTATTTGTGAGATTCAATTCTAAATGAAAAATTAAAATTAAAAATAAATCTCATTAATTGATATGACGGTATCGTCATCACTACTGTTCACAATATATTTCGTTATACATTTATACATAGCTTGGCGCTGGCGAGGCATCGCGTTCTGTGTACGTTGGCGGTGAAAAGGTTAAATTGGCTTTGTCTGGCGAGAGGTTAAATTCTTACTTTTTGATGAATAAACGTTATCTCTACTGGTTCAACGTTCTCCACAAAATACTCCGAGTTCGATACCACATCCTGTGAAATGTTTAAAAGCTGATCCGAATCCAGTTCTTCATTCATTTCACTACCTATTTGTTTACTTATTACTATTAGTAAAATAGAATTGTACCTATTGTTACAAGCAAAGTGAAAGAACCCAATTAGTACCTGCAGTTTGCACTATGCCAAAGTGACCTTGACAGCCGTTGACAGCCGTACGTTTATGACGTCACAGAAAATAGTCCGTGGCTATCGGGGCACTGACAACCGTAGACTTATAGCTGACAACCAATTGTTTTGTAGAGATGGGAATATAATTATCGACAAGGATTGGTAACAACTATTTAATTCCGAGTCGGCACATATGTATTTATAAATAATTTAACGGGTGAAATCAAACAGTGATAACTTTCGCGTCACATCACTGGCCGATTATGTACAACGTGGCGCTACGATGGTGACATTAATTTAACACACGCGTAGGGCTAGTGCCCATTCATCATATAAACTTTGATAGGTTAAAATAATTCGTAAATTGAAAATATTTTTTTTTCAAACAAACAATAATAAAAAAGTAACTAAAATTGGGATCACCCTTGCAAAAATTCATTCATGAAATTACTTACCTAGCGCTAGCTGACTTACGTTATCTCGGAGCGGCAACGCGTCGGTTCGCGCGCTGGAACCGCGCAACGCGTCTTGTACCTACTCGTGATCGGTCCGATTCTTTGACGGCATGTTATCAAAGAAACCGAGCGGCGCAAGTGGTACCTACAGCGGAGGTGCTTAGTCAAACACTTATCATATCACCCTCTCTTATTACTATTAGTTATAACTATCATCACTTATCACTGCTTTTATTTGTCTTTATTTTAAATTTTCTTATTTTCAATAAGACCATCGTGTTGGCGGATACAAAGAGCTAAACGGCGTTTCATGTTTTCCCGCACATTGGAAAATAAATTGTCACTTATATCCATTTGCCTCAATTTCTCAAACGCATTTATTATTCGATGGCGTAATTGTACCACCGAATCCATGTTCTCCGCGTACACATCGTCTTTGATATTTGCCATCACGATCACAAGTTTACATAAGAACTAATAACACAAATAAAAGCGTCCGTATCGTAATATGTAAACGTACTGCAGAAGGCTAGAAGAGCCCTCTGAGGTAACGGGTGGAATCAAACACTATATGATTCCTTTAAGTTTATATTGGGAGAACGTCTTTATATTTGCCGGCCGGCCTGCATTACATGAGGTCGTCTTCGGCAGACAAGCCTCTACAGTACCTACTAGATTAGAAAACAAAGCAAAGCGTCTTTATCACAGTACCATAATCTAATTACACAAAAATAAGTAAATAAAACAATTGGTAAGCGTCTTTTTGGCGGAAACATTCACAAAAATATTTGTCGACGTAATTATGCACACTAGTATGAAGAAGTGTGTCAAGGACACGTGTTCGGCTAGCACTACACTAGAAAAGCAAAAAAAAAGAATTCTCTGTGCGGGTGGAAGGGACACGCGTCGCCTGCGCCGCTCGCCGACAAAGATGAGGATGTCTCTTTCCTTCATTTCGCCTGCTCTTTCTAATAGTATTGCTTATTCGTTTTAATTTCATTCATGCGATGTTATGATCCGTGACCCCGGCAAATGACCGCTGTGCGACAGTTTAATGGAAATATAATTTCTTAATGAAACGAAAATGTGAAAACGTATATGTGTGTTAAATTAATGTCACCATTGTAGCGCCACGTTGTATAAAGGTCCTTGGCGTTCTGGTGACATTAAAAATGTTCGGAGTTTTTGTTTTTGCCAATTTTAAGACAAATAAAGGCTTCTTTTGTGTGGAAAAATAAAAAACAGGGTATTAGACATTAAATATTATATACAGGCTGATTTTTTAAAGACCAGCCAAATTTAAGGATGTGGTACAAGACCATCGAACTGAACAACTTTCTCCATGGGACCAACATCGTAATCGCGAATAAAAATTCAGCCGTCCCATACATTTAGGTCGAGTAGGTATTGAAGTTTTCTATGGGACAGTTGATAAAATTTTCGCGATTACGCTATTTGTCCCATGGAGAAAGTTGTTCAGTTTGATGGTCTGTACCACATCCATAAATTTGGCTGGTCTTTAAAAAATCTGCCTGTATATACAGTAAATTTATTTTTATAACATAGTTAAAATGAAAAGCTTCTAATGAAGTCGTGGCGCGGGTGGACGTAAATCTGGAACTTCTATTGAAGTCCGTGGCGGTAAAAAGGTTAAACTTGCTTGCTTCAAACTCGAACTTAAAGCATTTATTACAATTAAATCATTTACAGGCGCTTTTGAATTGTCTAGGAGTTGGTCAGTCAGAAAGATAAAGTTAGTAGCCCATTCTAAAGCGTAGTAGGTTCCTATGGAAAAGAATGGGCAAGAAATTTCATACACTTTTTGAATCAAAATATTGTTTGGAAGTGACAGCACTGTTACTCTTCTACCCACAGACAGTAGAAGCAGTCCGCACATGGCTGGTGCAGCTGGGCGGTGCGGCCGAGGCCGGGCACCGCATCGTGCGCGCGCTGGGCAAGCCCATGGGCGAGCGCGTGCACTCGCCGGGCCGCGTGCTGCCCGACCGCTCCGTGCTGTACAAGTACGTCAACCCCAACCTCGTGCTCTTCATCACAGAGGGACCCGACCCGCTTCATAAAGGTAAGCCATGAAGATGGTAGAATATTTGTAAAATTTCATGTTGTTTACTGCAATAAGACACCAATAATTATAGACCAGTATCCGTATTGCCGGTATTCAGCAAAGTATTCGAAAAGGTAATGCTCAATCAAATGCTGAACAATTTTAACAACAACAAAATCTTACATGATCAGAAATATGGTTTCACCAATGGACGTTGTACGACGTGACTTGGGTGTCACCTTATTAAAACATATATTTACAGCGTGGGAGGAAGCCCAAGATGCCATCGGAATCTTTTGTGACCTCTCCAAGGCATTTGACTACATTAATCACGAAACCTTACTCTTGAAACTTGAGCATTACAGACTAGGTAAACTTGCACTCTGTTTAGTAAAATGTTATTTACATGATAGACAGCAAAAAGTTCAAATAAATGGTGTCAATTCACTTGGTTTACAAGTAAAAATGGGTGTTCCACAAGGCTCTATATTAGGTCCTTTCCTCTTTTTAGTATATATAAATGACCTACCCCATTTATTAAAAAAACAACCACAAATGGTGTTATTTACTTACGATACTTCCTTAATTTTTAAGATAAGTAGACGTGCATCAAATCTTGACGACGTAAATAACGCCCTACTGCAAGTGCAAAATTGGTTCACTGCTAATAATTTAGTATTAAATAGGAAAAAAACTAAATGCATAAGATTTGCTTTACTGAATGTTAAAAGTAGTGATTGTGACATAGTATTGAATAAAGAGGAACTAGAATTCGTCGATAAAACGGTTTTCCTGGTGGTAACACTCGACTCAAGGCTGCAATGGGGTCCTCATTTAACATCTCTTGCAGGACGGCTAAGTTCAGCAGCATATGCTGTAAGAACAATCCGTCAATTTACTAATGTAGATACCGCGAGGCTAGTCTATTTCAGTTACTTTCATAGTACCATGTCTTACGGTATTTTACTATGGAGACGGGCTGTCTAGTCTATTTTTATTCTGCAGAAAAGAGCCATCAGAGCAATATATGGCCTCCGCAGGCGTGATTCTCTAAGGGAACTGTTTGAAGATATTAATATCATGACGGTATCTTGTCAATATATCTATGAAAACATCATGTACGTAAGGAAAAATTTTAATATTTTTAGTAAAAAAGGGTGACAGACACACCTATAGAACTAGAAATAGGGACCAATTAGTTCAACCAGGTTTCAGACTGGCTAAAGTAGACTCTTCCTTCATGGCCTACTGTTTAAAATGTTACAATAAAATACCTCCCCACATACTCCAACTCAATGAATCGAAATTCAAATCTTACATAAAACGCACACTATGCAGTCCAGCATATTATAAGTTGGGGGATTATATCGCTGACAAAAATACTTGGCTAAACGCTGGTCCTGCTCCACAGGACGAATAAATAACTACCCTACCTATATACTGTTGGAGCTGCTGAAGATTTTAAAATACTATTTTGCATTATTAAAATTCAATCTCCTAGTATTTTATAATTGCATAGCACATATGTGAGTACTATGTACATACTATAAAGCTACCATTTACTGGGTACGTCTTTCATTGACTTGAATGTGTTTTTGCGGCTGAGAGTATGTCATGCTCAGTCTAATATCTCGCGTGTTTTTGCGGCTGAGAGTATGTCATGCTCAGTCTAATATCTCGCTGATGTTAGCGCATGTGTTGGATCATTTAGCTCCCTTCAAAATGGTTGAACTGAATGGTGCTAATCTATGCGTCATGTTCGTGAACGGGCGCCGTCAGTAGGGACTGCTCAACTCTTCGCTGCCATGGCTTATTTTGATTTAATTTAATATTTGAATTGTATTTATTATCTTTCATTATGGACGCTTTTAATGTTCTGCATCGTTCTCACATGCATAATTTTTAACATGAATGATGTAACCAATACTTTGTAACCATATTATTGTGATTTAAAAGAGTGTCCATGGAGTTTCTTGCCCATTCTTCTCCATAGGTACCTACTACGCTTTGGAATGGGCAACTAGCTTTATCTTTTTGACTGACCAACCCTTGACAATTCAAAATTACCTGTAATCGGTTTAGTTGAAACAAATAGTTTGAGTTTGACCAAAAATTCAAAGACAGGTGACATCTACCAACCCGCACTGGGCTCGCGTGGTGGATTACTGTCCACACTCTCTCAAAGAGGAGGACTGTGTCCCAGCAGTGGGAACATTATAGGCTGATTATGTACTGTGATTAAAATTCACGACAATTTTAGTAGTCGAATTATTAACCTATAGTCAAATTATCCAATCATCACAATAAGTTCGATCTTCTTTTGTTCTCAACAGCTTTTGACCCTTCCACATCAACTACATAAATATTTCATGTTACAGACGTGGTCGTGGCGACCTGCGTGGACGCAGCGTCGGGCGCCATAGTGGCTGCGCAGGCGCACAGGCGAGCTCGTGCGCTACCCCTCGCGGTACACACGGAGCACTACCTAGCGTACCTCTACTACAATGATAAGCATCGCAGGACTGAGATCGGTAAGGTTTAATCAAAATACCAATTAAATTGTGTGTTGAATAGAATATAATGCTCTTTATTATGTTCACCATATAAATTACAGGTATAAATGAAGAATAATGTGAGTGTCTCTGTGTGTTGCATGTGTAATATTTGGTTCAATATGTTTGTTTCTTTCAGTCCATCTAAAGGTTCTGTTAGATAACGTCTTGTGCGATAACATCGTCAATTGTACACTAGTTTCAATATGTTTGTCCTTTTTATTTTATGTCACACCACATAAAATAAACAAGACAAACGTATATTGTGTATATGTATAAATGTAATGAAGTAATTAATATGTTGTGTATTTTTATGGTTGAAAGATCGAGAGAACTTCATTCTTGTCTCCATTTTCTAAATGCTTATCTAATTTATTCTGTTATCAAATCTCATGTCAAGTTGTACGTCGATATATGTGATCTTGTTGGATATATGTATTTGATCAGTTTAATTTCCCCCACAGCTACTCTGGAGCTATACGAAGGCAAGACCCGCTGGCTGGCGGCCGGCGCGGCCTTCAGCTCGCTGTCGTCGGAGCGCGCGCCCGGCGTGGAGCGCCAGGCCTTCATCCTCACGGGCGCGCCCACGGCCGCCGCCACCACGCTCACCGAGCGCTCGCTCACCGACAAGCACGTGCTGCGTGAGTACATGCCGCCCGCGACTACACTAGTTATAACCGTGGTTCACGCACCGCTTACTAGTTGGTTGCTTACCGTCCACGCGCCAACGACTAGTTTTCAGCTCACAGACCGGTTTGCGAACATTAGTCATTGATCTCCTTTCTTCATCGGGGAGTGGGCTGCTCGCTATTAGCGCGAGGTCGGCGACTTAAAACGCATTTGATTTAAAATCCTAACTTGAAAGACAAGTTATTTGCTGTGTCAGAACGGTGCTGTTATAATGAGTGATGACGCTGATCACTAATTCAACTGTCACAGGCATTGTCAGAATTATCACGGGCCGTCAGTTTCTATGAATAAACGATGACGCCCACTGACACGCTTGGTTTGTGTGGCACTTTGCTAGCAGCGGCCGCTGATGTGTTTTTCATTTTGTGTCTAGGACCAGATGATGTTTAGTATTAATAAATCCACCTACCCGAATAAACCTGTTGGCTTTTCCCCAGTGGCGTTATCATCAGGCGCAGTGGTAGAAGTACCCTGGGTATACCTCGAAGCCCGTCGGGGCGGCATCACAGAGGAAGGCGTGGTCCTCCCGGCGTACGCGCCCGAGTTGCCGCTGGGAGGAGACGCGAGACTTAACTACAACCGCACGCTCGCCAGACCCACGCAGATACACGCCGCGCCCGCGGGACTGGAGTCTACCAGTCTTGTGCTTACTACTGGATTAGGTAAGAACATCAGCTAACAACATATGAACTTAAAAAAACAGCAATCGGACTTTACATGTGAGCTACCACCATGCCACAGTCAGACAGACACACAAAATGACAGAGTCGTCAAACCTATAAAAATGTCGAAGAAGACGACTAGTAGAAGATTATTCATACCTAACCATTTTTTACGACACCGCTAATGAAGAAAAGTGACTGCCATTCCCAAAAATCACGTGACAAAAACGCTAATTTCAAATAAAAATAATATTCTAAAATATCATCATCTTTTCACAGACCTATTCTACACTCGGGTGGCGCCATCAAAAACCTTCGATCTACTGAAGGATGACTTCGACTATTACCTTATCACCATAGTACTGGCCGGCCTCATCCTCGCCACATACAGTACCAAATACTTCGCCTCCCGGAAGATGCTCAAACAAGCGTGGAAGTGATGCAAGTACGTCGTCTAGGGTACTTTAGAAGGGAATTTGGACTGTGTTCTCTTGGAAATAAAGTTCATAATTGTTTAGCGCGCTCGCTATGGGAAGTGTTTGCCTGCCGCCTAAATAGGGCAACAATTTAGAATAATAAATAATTTAATACTGATTTCGCAAGTAATAGCAGTAATGTAGCAGATAAATAAAAATGTTCTAGAACGAAGTATGGCCCGGACTCCACCTAAGCGGAGACGAGAGGAGAGATGTGTTAGATACAACCAATAGGATTTCGTTATTTACATATCTCATCTCCGCTTAGCTTAAGTGGATAAGGTGTGAGCAGAGAGGAGAGATTTCGCATATTTGATAGCGCGAACAAAATAGACATGTGAGCTGTGCCTCGCAAGCGCCGCCGCGCTTCGCTGAGTCGAGAGGTGTGACTGCTAGTTCCCGCGCGTCGCACAACTTCTGCTGTCCTTCATGCCCGCCGCGCTTGCGGCATATTCAACCAGAGCTGCACACAGCTCAGCTCCGCTCTACACAGTACACATCTCTGCTCCGGTGTAGCCAGTAGGCATATCCGCACAGCTTCGGTGGATACACCCTAGCTGATATGCATCTCCTCTCCGCTTCGGTGGAACCCGGGCCTAAAGCTAAATATCAAAGATTGATACATGTAATATTAATGTAAGTAATAAGCTGTTGAAATTATTCATATAAAATATTTATCTTCACATTCTACATAATGTTACTTGCCTAAATTCGATCTATATGCCGTAATCTCAATATTCCATATCAAACTTGAATAATACTTGTCTCGATAAAGGTGCCATCAGTATGTTTACATCGAAGAAAAAGTTTTGATCTTTCGTCTTATTTTACCCCATTAAATTCTTCAGACGATTATTTTCTAGTTATACAGGATGCATATTATTTTGACCTAAAATATTTAACGTTAATTGTGTTTCAAGCATTAAGTAAGGAGCAGTTTAGTTTATATGCATCTTCCATAGTTCTTCGTGTCGCTGGCACGACTATTTTATATCTTGTTGGCCCAAAACTTTGCCACTTCCATTGTCAATGGCAGCGCAGAGACACTTTGACTGCATGTTTTGGGACTGGGACACACGAGGGCAGGATAAGAGATTGCGACATAGCTCCACAATCACACCCTACTGCCGTTCCGTCAAGGTAGCCCCACTTTACCAGGTTGGACTTACATCTTCCTACTTGTGTCCGGAGACGGTTTAGGGACTTCCAAGTGGGCCACGGAAGGTTACAGCCTGCAGGGAGATGCTCCTTCCATAGTTTGTTCGACAAAACCTTATGCGATTTTCATTTTACATCTTTAAAATTATGATTACATTTCCATATAATCTAAACATTTCAATCGGAAATAATATTCCACTGCCATATTTTCCGACGCAGTCCAAATTCCTTTATTTTAATGGACTTTTAAATAAATAAAATATAATAGTTTCGTGATCGTGCATAGTGAGTGTTCATGAATACATACACATTAATATATATTTCAAGCATTCGCTCCGTTGTAGAAGTTTGTATGGCAACATGTTTTTAAATGAAAAGTAGTAGAAATGAAAAGGTAGAAAAGTTGCCAGGATCGTCCTTATAATAATTGTTGGTTAGATGTTGAAGTATAACGAACATAGGTCATTACAAGACAGTTGTCAATAAACAAGCGATCCTCGAATAACATTATGAATAGTATTGGATAAACTGTGATGGTGGTTGATATCACGACTTTTACAACGGATCGTAAGCACGTCATATCTAGTAAAACAGGTGTTTCTGAATCAATTCAGTGATCAAATTCGTTCAAATAGATACTGGTCTATGCAGTTTAACTTGGCCCTTTCGGTAAACATTATGCTTTTATGCTACGGCTACATTGTCGCGATAACGCGTACTACACATAGCGCGCTCTCTCTCGCACACTGCTCGACGTTTGGCTGTACAACAGAGAGCGCGCGAAGTGTAGTTCGCGTTATCGCGACCATGTAGCCGTAGCAATACAAATACTTGCACTTATATAATATCTTCTATAATGAAATGTAAGTAATTTTGTCTAAGGAACATGTTACACTGTATAGACATTTTATTGTAAAATTTAGCTAGTGAAATTTAGATGTATTATTTATTTAAGGGTGGTTTGTATTATACAATTCATTTATTAATATATTTAAACCATTCCACAATTTGTCACCTTACATTTCATCAATGTTTACATTTGCTCTATTGTAAACTAAAGAAATAATTCTTATTTTTCTCCTATTTAAATCTATTCTAAAGTCTATGTAAGGTGACTGAATAAAGTCTTATCTTATTAAACATAGCATTTAATATAATTATCTATTTAATTCAATATGTATTAATAACACGAAATGTCCATGCGTTTGTTCCTACAGTTTTCTGTTTTCTTGTTATTTGTTACAAAGCAAATCTGCGAGACACCTCTATTAAGTTTAACGCAATTCCCTCGAAAGATGTACACACTGTATAATCTCAGTTAATTTTAAGTTGCATTCATGTTGTGGACTATAGAAAGTATTATATAAACTCATTTCACAAATAACTTTCTTTAAATAACTCTGTAAAGTGTGAGACAACTTAATTATGTATAGACGCCAGCACATCAGGGTACCCGAAACTGTCAAGTTTTCCCAATCAACTTTGAACCTAATGCTATAGAGATAAGTTGAAAAGAAATTTGACAGATTGTAGTAGCTTGATGTGGTGGCGTCTGTACTTCATGGCGTAATTATGAAAGAACAATTTATTGTTCGCTCGAAAAAAAATATCGGATAGCCAATTTAATCGAGACTACAACTGTGTCTGAACTGAGTCAGAATATACAATATAAAATTAAATAAAAGAAGAATATATGTTAATATAAGCGAGGATTTTTTTGTTTAAAAGTATTTGCTCACACGAGTTGTTAATTAGCAGTTAAGGTTAAAGTTTCACCGTGTCTTTTCTTTGTTTATTATGATGTTTCTTTGTTATTTCAATGTGTTGCAATGGTGGCTTATTAATTCAGTGACAGATTAACATTGCAACCACACTCATAGCCTAATATTGAGAGTAGTATGATCCACATAGAGCAGACTCACAAATGAAATGAATGTACTCTCAAAAATATTATGTAAATATTAACTTTGCGAAGAAACACAAATATTTGTTAAAATCTGTAAAATTATACGTATAAGAAACATACCTTCTTGCTGTATGTGAAGTTTGTATGGCTCCACTACAAAATATTTAACGTAAGCATCGATTAGCCTAAGACCAATTTTCAACATTTATATCCTGACTCGTTTGAAAAGCCTGAATATCTGAATAACATTTGTTTTTCTTTAAAGTTATTTATAAAATAAATTATGTTACTTATTCTTTACTTGGTTTGTTTAATTACTCACTTCAAATACACCTTTTTTCCTTAGTATGTCGGAATGTTACCATTTCATTATTTAATTTTAGTGGTGTGGATGAAAATATTATCATTATATTGTGAATTATGTTATTGTTCTTGTACTCACGTCTTTGAATAAGCTACTTTTGAATATCGACAATCACAGCACTAGTGTACAGTTCGATTACATGCATTTGGTGAATGTACGAGTGTATCGAGAATAAATTAGATTTCTGTGGAACGACACACTAATTTAACAATCGATTTTGCATTTAATATTAATTTTAACAGTCATGCATTACAATGAATCGTATAAGTAATATTTTATTCCATATCGAACTGTACTCTTTCTAAACGTACCAGTGGTACGTAAGTTTAAATGAATGTTGATCAGTCACCGTAAGTTAGCAATTTGACGAGCGCCGGCGCAGGACGATCGTCAGAGCGATGTGTCCCTAAACGCAGTGACTTTGATTAGACTGAGTTTAAGATGTGAGAGTGGTTGCAATACATAAGTATAATATGTAATTAAAATGGGTATTTGTTTTCTGTGAGCAATGTGTTTTGTAAAAAATAAAGTTGAAGTAATTACTGCCATTTGTTTGTTTAATTTGTGAAACTTGGATTTAAAACACAACATTATTTAAAAATAAATTTATTACGATACCATATGCTTGAATATTAACTTAATATTATTTTGATAGTCCTTATCCTTAGCTTCGAATGGGGTGCCTACTATTGGTTGTAAATGCACATAGTTGACTGTGGGGTTTAGTACTTCATCGTTGTTGCATAGTTCTCGGAGGTGATACCAGGCGGCGCCGTAATCGTAGTCTAGGATGGTTTTGAAGAACTCGACTGCTAATGACTGAAAACAGCAAACAACACTTTACTTACTGCAGTTAGTTTTTACGCGAGCGTAACATAGATTGTACCAGATACAACCTTGACTGATTGAACCTTTCTTATGCTTCGAAAGCCTGCCATTAACCTACAGCTAAAGGGCGTATAGCATGCCCACTTTCATTTCTATACGAAATTAATTATTTATAATTGTTTTTTTTTTTAAATTATATATTATGTATTCAGCTGCATCCGGTTAGACTGGAAGCCGACCCCAACATAGATGGGAAAAGGCTAGGCAAATGATGATTTATTTTTTTATATGATATTGGTTACATTGGTAACCTAATCGATAAAGAAATCAAACCAGGAAAAAAAATCTAAATCTTACATCCTGTAATGTAGTCGAAAATGTTACTATAACTAGAAATGAAACTAAAATGGCTGCGATAATCATGCCCTCTCACGTCCATATTATATTGTCCGAGTGAGAGGGCACGATGAGCTCACTGTGGGGATCGCCCGGAGGACACGGTGGAGCATACGGTGGAGGTCTGCCCGGCTTGGGCGGGGCCCCGCCGTGTCCTCGTGGCGGCGATCGGCGGCGGCGACCTCTCGCGTCCGGCCCTCATACAGGCCATGGTCCGGAGCGAGAGTGAATGGGAGGCCGTCACCTCCTTCTGCGAAGCAGTAATGCTCGCGAAGGAGGAGGCGGAGCGCGCGAGGGAGAGGCAATCGCTGCACCCTCGCGCTCCTAGACGCCGCAGGAGACGCCCTGGACGGGAGTCCACAGCCGACTCCCGGCCACCGTAGGCGCGGGCTTGCGGGCGGCGAGCTATGGGCAGCTCGCCGCCCGGTAAGGACCAGGCCCGGGTCGACGGCGCGTTGTGTTCCACGCGCGCCTCAAAGAGCTGTCAGCACGAACTGACGGGGTCCGCTAGGGCCGATGCCGCCGGGGCTGCGGGTTGTTCGAAAGAGATACCGTGGCCCCTGGCACAGGCAACTGAAGGAACACGGGTGGGTTTTAGTCAGTAAAAGTCTGACACTCCCTTCTGCTCCGCCCAGAGCGGGAGGAGCCATTTGATGATTTCCCACCCAGAAAAAAAAAAAAAAAAAAAAAAGGGGCACGATGAGCTCCTTTATTTGACCGTTTCGTTTCTTTAATGGCGTGGGTTATACAATAAATATACAGTATTTTCACGTTCAGCTCACCTGCAAAGCCTTAGGCTGTTTCTTGGATAAGTACGGCTGCACACTGTACATAGCATCTTCCAACGCATCATCTTCAAGCATGAGATCTGTCGCGAGGTGCGGCAGAGCGGCTAGTGCAGTCAACTGTAGACTGTATGCTTGACTGTTGCGGTAGGCCGAGCCGACGTCTTTGAGGTAGCTGTCTCTTGAAGTCTTTTGTATGTAGTAGTATATGTGTGGGAGGACATCTCTGCGGTTAAGAGACGGAAATAGTTAACTGCTGGTCATACGACAGTCTTTTAAGGTGGATGCGCCAGGGTAGCGAAATTCGAATTATCTTACGTATCCTTTGCAATTTGCAGGTCAGGTTGTTTGTATTTACAGAATTATAATTATTAAAATCATCAATACAAACCTTTATGTTCATAAATGCCCTATTGAATGATATAAATCAATAGGGTTATATGAACTTAGAGGGTTGATACTATACAACCTGACACTGATCTGCATATTGCAAAAAACTTAAGAAAATTTGCCCACGTGTTCATTAAAAAGCGTGGCTAAACGAGATAAAATATAACCAATGAGCATGCTTCATTGTCGTTATATATCTTCAAAATTCACCTGTAAAAGCAACTTTACTAACACTAGCTTGACAGCTCGACTCCAAATAAAATCCCTTGCTAACTCCGCCATAGTGACGAGCAACTCAAACGCCTACTTCATGATGGCAGGCTCCTAGCCGAACCTGGTCACTGAGGTTCCAAGTTGTGTTCTTACTGACGTAATTATAGGCAAGCCGTAGTATTGAGTTGTCATAATGAACTTATTATAGCTAGCGATAGCACTAGGAAGTGGTGAAGGGGGACTGTCTTTTGTAATTTTGACGTTCGAAAAGTGCTGATTCTCAGCCTAATTTGAATAAATTACTTTTGATTTTGATTTTACAGAATCACGTGTAAACAACTGAACGATTCAAACTTAAGCTACTTTTTCTCCAAGTACGTGAATAATTTCCCCCCTACAATGCAAGCGAAACCGTGGCAACAACTAGTTAAAAAATAAAAGTTACTCAAACAAAACTTACGTGACAGCTCGACTCCTAATAAAATCCCGTGCCAACTCCGCCATAGTGACGAGCAACTCAAACGCCCTCCTCATGATGGCAGGTTCCTCCACGAACCTGGTCAGCAGCGGGGCCCACACGCTGTGTACTAGCGGTAACAACTCGTCCTCATACTGGCGTAGTATAGGCAAGCCGCGGGCCAGTACTTGTAAGGCGAGTATTGAGTTGTCTCGTTGAAAGCATGTGACGTAGTTTAGGCAACGTTTGAGGATTGTCACTATTACTGCTACGTATTGGGGCGGTGGGGGTTTTTCTTCTGTGAAGATAAATAGGCTTTAATAATACAAGAAAACGGTATTTAATAAATAGGGGAATATCCACACACACCTTTTTGTGTGTGTGGGTTTTCACCTATTTTACAAAAATAAAGACTTGTTGTAGTTTGGTTTTGTTACCTACTTTAAAAAAATATATAATTTGGGTTTTTTTATTTTTGATTGTGTTTAGTTTAGTTTAGTTTTATGATCTTCCTGTGCGAGTCGCAATAAATGTTTTTTTTTTCTTTCTTTATCCCGCAGTTGAGGAATAAAAGAGCCTCATTTTAGGAATTTCCTCTGAGTCCTGAATGTGTTAACAAACAGAAATCGCGCGTCGCTCACTGGTAAGTGGAGGCGCAGTCGCGGGCGTCACTGCTCAGTAGAGTACGTGCTCTCTATGTAGATAAAAATTATTCCTAAAGAAAACGTAGGTGCCGCTTGTGCGCCCGCGCCTTGACGCCGCATCGACTCTAGCTCGTGTGAGCGAACTTTAGGCTATGCAAATAAGAAAATCAACTAAAACCTAGCTTTGTGTAAGTTCATAATCATATAATATAGTAGAAATACAGCTTAAGCCCCAATAGTACCTACCGTAACTATTAAAAAAACTGATTGAATAAAAGAACAGAATGTTGTGTAGTCGATTCTTACCTGTAACAGTATCATCATAATCTAAAACATCATCTTCCTTCTTCTTCATATCTTCTCTATACATCTCCTCCACACTCTTACCGCTCTCTTCCTCAAACTCCTGCGCATTCAGTAGCCTCTCTACTTCCTCCGTACTCTCTACGAATACGGACAGTTCTTTCATCACGTCTATTGGCTGGTTCCTTGGAGTTGTCTTTGGTAAGGCTTCGGGTATAGTGTACCACTTGCGAATACATTCCACGAATGTTAAGAATACTTGTAAGTACGCGTACAGATCTTCTTCGTAATATTTATCACAACTTTGGACTAGAACCTGTAAGTGAAGAATTAGAATTCATAGTATGGGTATTCATCATCTAGTGGAACATAATGTATTTTGCCATTTACATTTTGACGCGGAGTGTCATCTTACTGCTATGACACAACATAAAGGGAAACATTACACACACAACATGACATCACAGCGGGCCCTATCAGAATACCAGCGCTGCGACATTTATTTTTTAAATGTCGAAGCATCATGCTGAGATATGAGCCTTTTGGCCTCGCTTTCTGTTTCATTTTTCCTTTTATTACTTTTTTTTATATAATATAATTTGTTTTATTTTTAACTGTGTTTAGTTTAGTTTATGATCCTGTACGAGTCGCAATAAATACTTTTTCTTTCATTACATGAGGATCTGTATAATTTCTTCGTATTCTTGTCTAACTTAAGTATTTCGGCCCTCAA
Organism: Apamea epomidion; assembly: GCA_947507525.1. Classification (NCBI taxonomy): domain Eukaryota; kingdom Metazoa; phylum Arthropoda; class Insecta; order Lepidoptera; family Noctuidae; genus Apamea; species Apamea epomidion. The sequence goes on along the minus strand of OX382238.1, from coordinate 3,737,620 downwards.
TTAAAAGTACAGTATTTTTATCTCACAAAGCGACGTGCGCTTTACTTGTGGTACAACCAAGCTGTGAATATGTGTGTAAGCGCAGGAACTCTCGGTACCGTTCGAGACAATGGCCAATTCGGATGTGTGTGTGTTTGCGTAGACGTTACTCGTCTTCACGCACACATTCACAGCGTGTTTGTACACTTGGTTATCACAAGTAAACCGCGTGTCGCTTAGTGATATAAAATACTATACAAGGTTTGTATACTCACGTCTTGAACGATTCCGTAGAGATAGTTCAATATACTTGAGTCGCTGTACTCCATCACCACCGACAGTATCTGCAAGGCTGACTGACAGTTCCAAGCCTGAAATATGAGCGTTATTTTACTATACAGTTACATAAGCTATGTCCCAGTATTGACTCATAGGCACCGCCTGACATATTCTAGGGGGTATCACGGGCCAAAAGGATTCGAGTAAGTCAGAGAAGATTTACATCCACAATGGTAAAACAGAAATTAATTCCATCTCAGAAAAAAGAAGTGTGCGGTCAGGGGACCCCGTCAGGAACGAAGTACCTTACGCGATACTCGCACGCACGCACACTCGTATAAAATAATAGAAAGAGAAAGAGAGAAAGTCGAATGGACCCCTCCATTCGACTTTCTCTTTTACGCTTTTTCGTTCAAATCAAATCAAATCAAATCATTTTTATTTGCAATATAGGTAAGTATAAAGTGTTGTTACAGAATGAGGTTAGTAGGTATCTCTATATTTTGCCACAACAAGGCATGCAAATATTTAATACAATTTCAAAATATAATTATAGCAAAATTGAATAGGAAATGTCAATAAAATTAATCATGTCAAAAATTACTCATGTCAAAACATTACTTATGCTAATAAAATTACTCATGTCAATATTATCCATTAGAAAGTCATTGTGTAATAACATTTGTCAACCAAAAACTTATTCATACATTTCTTAAATTGCATTATATTTAGTTTTTTAATGTCATCTGGTAATTTATTAAAGATTTTTTGTGCCATGCAAAGAAAACTCTTTCTGAGCAGTGCTGTGCCAGCGCCGTACGAAATCTCAAGCTCCAGTTTATTCTTATCACGCAGTTGTCTGTAGTGACTTTTATATGCAATGCTGTATAGGTAAGTGTTCGTCCTAACAAAGATACTCACTTCATAGATATACAACGAAGGCAATGTCAATAATTTTAAGTGTTTAAAAAATGGTTTGCAGCTTGCTGTTGTATCCAGGCCGCACATGGCTCTGATACATCTTTTCTGGGCTTTAAAGACAGCGTCTTTTGAGACTGACTTTCCCCAGAATATTATGCCATATCTCAGAACGGATACGACATTTCCACGGTAGGCACATAGGACAGATTCTCGATTAACTATTTTGGTTAGTTTATATAGAGCGTAGGCTGATTTGCTCAATTTTTTACAAATCCCATCTAAATGCGTTTTCCACGATAATTGATTGTCAATATGTATACCTAAAATTTAATTGCATTAATTGAATTAATTATTTCGCCTTGATAATTTAAACTGATATCTCTAATATTTAATCTCTGATGGAAATGCATACTCCTACCGCAAGCAGCGTTAAACTTTGTTCCGTAAACTAGTGCTGATAAAAATATAGTGTGCAAGAGGTAAGACAATAATGTTTCAAAATTGGAAAACATACCGGTAAAATGAGGTGAATAGGGATGCAGGGGTGAATCGGAACGAAACTTTAAAATGGATTTGAACTTTAAAATAATAGTTTGTTGCTAACAAGGATACTTAATCTTTAATTAAAAAACTGTAAACACATTAGACTCTTTTCTGGCAACAAACTATATTATTTCAACGTTAAAATCCATTTTAAAGTTTCGTCCCGATTCACCCCTGCGTCCCTATTCCCCGTTTTACGGTAATGAGTTCAACCAACCCGCACTGGGCCTGGATGAGTCTACTCCCACTAATAGAGGACTGCGCTGATTAATAGTGAAACATGATAGGCTGACTCTGGTGTGATTATCATAATTAAGGAAGGAAAAGGGGAATGAAGATTTTTATATGGAGCCTGGCGTACCTACTGTCGCGCCATTTTTGAAACCTATACATATAAATCGACAAATCTGACATCAATGCAAACTGAAAATATAATAGAGCCAAACCCAGTAAAGCGTCCAGTTTCCGACATATTAACGTTCAAAGTTGATCACGTGACATCCATATTTTTTTGAACTTGCGTACATCTTGTTGCGTAGATGTTTGAAATATTCACTCTGAAAGTTTAAAGTAATCAAACGAACTCACGGAACGGACGTTATGAACTCGGAAACGTGACACTTTACGGAGTTTGGTCCTATTATGTCTTCTGTTGGCATTGATGTCAGCTATCGATTTATATAGCTTTCATACTTGACCACCATTTTGAAAAAAAAAAAAAAAAACAAAATGCGGATAGGTAGGTATGCCACGGACCTTCAAAGCCCTTTCGAAGCGCATACCTTCTTGAGTCGCACTGTGACTTGGTTGGTGAAGTAATCGGCGTTGTGCTTGATGAGGTCTGCCACGGTCGCGTGGCCGCCAGCTTCCGCTATGTTGTGGATAGCCTTCAGACCCGCTAAGTGCAGCATCTCGTATTTACTGCCTGTAAACGTTATGTTGTTATAGCGAGGGTTGATTATTTATTACTGTCAAATATGTGACAACAGGAACGGACAAAATAGATCGGTTTATGGGCTGAAATTATATAATTATCATGTAAATAAGTAGCAAGTCCACTAAGCGATAGGCACATAAGTATCAATGGGGCATGAAGTGGAAGCTGAATATCTACATACAAAACTGCAGTAGTGCAGTGTGGTATTTTATTTTTATTTAAGCGATTCAACGCCAGCTACCTTTCGCGACACGTTCTAAGAAGGAAGTTGGTTGTATGGTAAATAAATATATATTGACTTGCTTGAAAAGGAAATGCTAGAAACATCGAACCCTAGAAGACGAAAGCCAAGTTTTTTTTTTTAATTTTACAAGTTAAAAACATTACTCACCAACTCTCTCTAGCACTAAACACAGAGTCTTCAACAGAAACGGTTGGTAGTTGTCCATGAGCCTCTTAGCCATCAGGCCGACGCCCTCAGTGAGTAGGCAGGACATCAGCATGTTCCGCTGCGCGTGGCCCAGCGTGGCGCAGCTGCCGGGCTGGGCGCGCGGCCGGGCGCGCGGCGCGCGGGAGCTGATGTCGGTGTAGCGGGTCTCCACGGTGCCCTCGTATAGGTCTGGGAGATCAATATTTTTATCAGAATTATTTGATAAATGGACAACATATTGGATTTCGAAATGGGCTACATTTATAGTAACAGCAACACAAAATCTTTGATATCTATAACTATTATAAAAATTCACCAATATCATGGCAATCTTTAATTTTGACCTCATTTTCGATATTATGGAGAATACACCCTTAGCTAAAATATCGCCAATAGTAGCCGCCATCTGGGAATTTTGATGTTTTGTTTCCATTTTGAACAAAACATAGCCAGCTACTTCACATGGTTGCCATTTCACATGTTGTGAATATACCCCAAGCTTTAGAGCCCTGACCCTCATCCACAGTGTTGACTGACTTTAAGATAGCTAGTACAAGCCGATTCAAAGTTTATGGCGGCTCGGAACATGAGGCGAGTCGCTGCGCAGTAACAAATTCATGTGTCAGCGGGGGTGAGGGGTGCGGTACTGCGCAGCGAGTAGCGCACGTCAGAGCCGATATAAAGTTTGAGTCGGGCTGTACTACCTAGACTGTGCCACTTACTAACCTGGCACACTATCCTTATCCCAAGCCCTGGGGTTGTACACCGATACGTCCAGGGTCTCCTGGTCAGTCAAGGCGGGGTCTGCAGTGCCAACTTCCAGAGGCAAGTACCACACGTCTTCTTCTAGGTATGTGTTCAGAACACGCTTCACCAAATCTTCCGATGAGTTTGGCGCTGCGAAACAGAAGAAAAGTATTATTAAAGTTTTACAATTCCTATCATTATATTTTACTAGCTGCGCCCCGCGGTTTCACCCGAATAAGTCTCGATCCCGTGGGAATATCGGGATAAAAAAGTCACATGTCCTAATTCAGCGGGGAAATTCCGTAACACATTATCAATCGGAATCGGTTTCATTTTGACAGTTCAACAACATACATTGCGTTATTTACGTGTTCAGCCGACAAATTTATCAAACTTATGAAGCAATGGATTAGCAATTTGCTTCAAGATGATTCAGATTCCGATTGATAGTGTGCTACGCAATAAGGGTGCTGGTCATGGTCTACCCATGGGCCAAGTATCATCCCAGCCCGTTCAGACGTTTTAGCGTGACAGCGTAAAAAACAAACAGAAGAAATCGAGTCTTTACTCTTTATAATTATTAGTTCGTCGCCGTCATATAAACGTAATTTAGTCATGAATACGTTCCGTGGTGATGAACGCTTTAGCTTATATTTGCAAAGCAAGAAGAGCCGCCATATGACGCTTGCAAAATGGCCTGTAGTGTCAAAAAACGTTCTCTATTTATGGACGGCCGCCCTTTTCCGATTTTTCTATGACGGCATCGCTTTCTTAAGAAACTCAAGCTTTTCGTTGGACTTATGCTAGAAGCGAATGAATCCTTATAAGCAGTCTTTAATTTCAACCCTCACCTGCCGCCATACAGTTACAGATGTACACGAGCTCGCAGCTCCGGTCCTGCTGGAACAGCTCCAGCAGTCGGTCCAGCAGTAGAGAGGCGCACTCCGCCTCGCCAAGGAGGCACAGGATCTGTTCCATGCGTTGGGAGCAAGCCTCGTTGTCTAAGTGACGGAACTTGCACCAGGGGGAGCCGGTGGGAGGTGGTGCGGTTACGTCTGGAAAGAATTGGTTTTGTTTAGTTTTATATACATAGGTAGTTCTTTACATAACAAACATAACATCACGTTTGTAATCCCCGAAGGATAAGGCAGATGTGTACCAATAGTGAATGTGATCGCGGGAGTCCTCGTTCACATTCGCCAGTCATGTTTACCGACCTGGGAATCGAACCCAGGACTTCATGCTCAGCAGTAGCGCTTGCGACCACTAGACCAACGAGGCACTCCAGTAATATAGACTTTTCTGTTTTATAATTACAATCTATACTAATATTTAAAAAGGTTTACCAACAGCTTCTGTATAGAATATATCATAAGCATAGGTAACAATTAGTTCGTTCGTATTATCTTCCTCAGGCTCATGTTACCTCTGTGTGCGTGTTGCGTGAGCATGGTGAGGTCGGCGTGTATAGCGCCGGCCTGCGCCAGCGCGGCGCACACGGCCTGCACGTTGTCCAGCACGCTCAGCGCTGACGTCAGCCGCTGAGCCATCTTGTCTTCGTTCAGAACTGTCACGTAGCCGTGGAGGAGGTTTAGAGACGACAATTTGCGGCTAGAGTCTGGAAACAAAGAAAGTTGTTACAATTTTATTTCAGTTGAATATTTTAGATAGTTGAGAATTTGCGGTGAACGGTATTTGGCTAAAACAGACATCATTCGAACCCTAAAGGAATGTACTCATCGCGAACGTCTTGCAAACATTTGTTGCGCGAGCTTTTATTACGTACCGAACATTCATTGGCGAAACGAACAGTTTAGTGAGTACATGAATAAAAGCAAAAAAACGAACGAGGATACCGTTCACCGTCCATTATCATAAATTAACAAGTTATTATACAAATTAACTGTGATAAAGTGTAGTATTTTAATCAACAAAACGACTGCGATAAGAGCAAGTGTTATGTGCACAATTCTGTATTCAACACTCACGCAGACTAAAATACAAAAAGACAGGGAATTTTTTAGAACTTATCCTAATAATACAAATATAAATCCTAACTAATCCGATATAAAGTGTAATAACTTTATATCTGATAAGTTCTAAAAAAATAAAGAAAAAAAACTTATTACTTATTAATAAAAAGAACTAAGAAGTTAAAAATAACTTAAACCTGATAAGAAATAAATAAAAGCGTGTTACATTTTGATGGAACATTAAAGAACATTTAGAACACAATGTAACACGCTTTTATTTATTTCCTATCAGGTTTAAATTATTTTTAACTTTTTAGTTTTTTTTACTAATACGTGATAAAAGCTTGTTTTATAAAGTTTATTTTTATTTTTATTTTATTTTTAACTTTTTAGTATTTTTGATGCGAGATTGACTACGGCGTAGTTCGTAGCGCGTAGCAGTGTTTTTCCGTTATATGCGTTTACTGCACTTAAGCTACCTGTTCATCTTTAGTCCGTGGTTACCATCTAGCACCAAAGTACTCGTCAAGACGAATCATACGACCCCAAACTCGATGGAGTTGTGTCGTTTAATTACCGAGTTCCTATGGCCACCTTCCGGTTCCATCATCAGACCCTAGTTACCATCTAGCACCACAGTTCTCGTCGTGACGGATTAAAAGAGTCCAAACTCGATACGGTTGTGTCGTATAACTACCGAGATCCTATGGCCACCTTCCGGTTCCATCATCAGATCAGCTCCATGTCATAATAAGTTTGCATTGTCATCCGATTTACACATGCATGCAAAATTTCAGCTCAATCGGTTGAAGATTGCTGCTTCAAAATTGAGTTGCAAGAGTCCACCCGAAGAAACATAGTGACATACATACATCGCAAGTTTAATAAAAGCTTGTCAAAAGTAACAAGCACACTAACAACGCCGAAAAAATTGTTGCATTTTTTAATATGCAAAATGACTTACCTATATTATTCATAACTCGCGGCAGACTATTTATAGCTGTGAAGAAGTTCTCACAGAGCAATTCTAGGGTCTTCGATCTAGCATCGTCAGCAGCGTACTCAAAGTACGCGCTGATCGCATTGCTGCTGAACTCCGCTACCTCCGGGTACTCGTCCTTAGCTAGCGAGATGAGAGTGTCCAAGGCTATGGGTACTGTAGATGCCAGTGCGCTGGAAATAAATTGTAATTTAAAAACTGTTCCTTTTCCTAAAAGCCTCTAATAGTAATTCGTATTTTATAATGTAACCAAACATTGCAAGTTTGATAAAAATGAGACATGTTACGACGACCCCAAATAAATTGGTATAAGGACAGTAAAAGGATCATGTTTTAAATAAAAAAAATATTGGAGGGGCGCGCTAGTTCAGAAGATAACAAACAAAAAACAGCAAAGCTTGTGATTTTATATGGGAATATCGGAATAAAAGTATTCTATGTTCTAATCCAGGTCATGGGCTACCCTTGTGCCAAATTTCATCTAAATTCGTTCAGCCGTTTTAGCATGGAAGCGACTAACATACAAAAAATCAAGTCTTCTCTGTATAATATTAGTTTAAATAAAAAATATTAATGATATAGATGTTTTATAGATAATTTATCTTTATATTTAAAAAACTCACATATCACATTCAAACATCACCCTAGAACAATAAATAGCGAGTTCTTTCCTCACTCTGAAATGTTCGTGTGTTCTCAACACGACCAAATGCTGGGTGACTATTAATATTTTCTTACTGGCCACACTGAACCATTCTTCACTCCTCACCGGCAAGTTTTTGGGGTCCACCGCTGAAAAAGAACATAACAAAAAAAAAATCAAATGAATGTGACGAAAATATTAGTAATAAAAAAAAAACGTCTCGTGAACAAAAGCGAGAAGAAAAATTTTGAAATTAAAAATAATTTGTGTATTTGATAAGTGGTCGACATAAAATTTTTAGCAAATTTTAGAGCCAAAACTCTTACCACTTTCAAACAACACAAAAGTTTTAAATTAAAATAAACAAAATATTGGTATAACAATCCAATTCAAGTTGTAGTTGATTTTACTAATTATATTCTCTAAAATTACTAATTACCCTTACTGCTTACTTCTATGATTTCCTTCTCTTTGAACCTATTCGCAAAGTCTTTCACGGTGATGTCGGCGGGCTGGCTCATGAACTTATTGTTCATGGCCAGACATAATATTCGGTGCATTGCGTCTATTGCTATCTAGAATTTAAAAAACATTACTCTTCGTTAACCACTTACACACTACACACTTATCATACCAAGAAGTGTTTGTATGTTGAATCACACAAAGTATAGGACATAAAATGGTACATAATCAGCCTATAATGTTCCCACCGCTGGGGCACAGGCCGTCTCTTTTCAAGAGGGCTATAATTTACCACGCCGGCCCAGTGATGTCTTCAAAATTTGATTCTAGGGCAGAAGTTTTCTTTACATCAAGAACCATAGCATGGGTTCTTGATGTAAAGAAAACTTCTGCCCTTTACCATACCATGTCTTCAATAATTGATGTTATTTCACGAATTTTAGCAATTGGTTTCCAGATCTGATGAAAATTACCAAAGTTATTTCACTGTACAAATCTGGCAGCACAACTGATCCCACGCATTTTCGGCCAATTTCGATATTAGCCAAATTGAGCCAAATCTTTGAAAAATCATATTAAATGCACATAATTTACTTCATGTAAAACAGTTTGGTTTTACAAAGGGTCGTTCAACTAAAGAAAGACGCAGGCGTGGATTATTACTTAAGAGCATGTTCGAGGCCTAGGAGGAGTCACAAGATGCTCTTGGCATTTTCTGCGACTTGTCTAAGGCCTTCGATTGCGTGCATCATGATTGACTCATCAGAAAACTGTACCACTATGGCTCTCGACTTTCTGACATCTTATCTGACTAACAGAATTCAGAGGGTTGATGTTAAGGGTAAGAGATCTGCAGGATCCGCGGTTACCATTGGCGTTCCGCAGGGTTCAATTCTAGGTCCTTTTTGTTTCTGATTTATATAAATGACTTCCTATATTTATAAAATCAAACGTTAGTTAACCATCTTTGAACAAGTTAACGACGCATTCTCTAAAGTTATGCATTGGTTTAACGTAAGTGATCTCCTAAATGAAAGAAAGAATAAAGTCATTAAATTTTAAACGCGTTAGTTATATCGTGTATCAGCAAAGTCAAAGTCAAATCATTTATTTCAAATAGGCACATAAAAGGCACTTTTGAACGTCAAAAATAAAATTAAAATAAAATTGATTCTAGTCGCCCTTGACTTTTGACTTTGACTTTGACTTCGTGTATCATCGCCGTGAAATGACGTTTATGTGTGTTGTGGTGCTCTTTCATTTTCTTCGACGTTGATTTCTGAAGATAATCATCCAACTTACTGGACATTTTGCACTTTATTAGTAAGGAGAAAGAGCAGAATAATCAGCAAGAGGGACAGCTCCTGATGCGCCATTTCAATGCAGCCTTCGCCTTAGCACATGCTCTCCCTTGACGACAAATAATAATGTAATACCAGCCTTTTATTGTTTCACTGCAGGTCAAAGGTCTCTTTTCGTACAGAGAAAGCATGAGCATTGATCTCCACACTTGCTCAAGGCAGATTGGCGATTTCATTCCATTAATATTATAAGTCCAGGTTTCCTCACGATTTTTTCTTCACCGATGTCCAAGATGAACTTATAAAATATATTTACATTTAAACAAGTCTGATTTAGAAAGAAAATTCATTAAAGAGAAGACTGGGCGATAGTGGTCTATAGGCCAATACCAATACGGATTTAGGAAAATCTTGTACATTCTTAAAATAACGACGAGGTATTCTTACAAAGAAATCAGATCCATATTACTATTACGCACATAGACCACTTCCTATGCAGAATTGCCCTTTGCACTAAATGTGATGAATAAAGCCTTTGTAGTTGCCCCGATTCTAAACGACAACCTCGTGCAAACCTTAACCACTGGGTCATCACGATATTTTTGACAGCCAAAATATCAAAAATGACCAGGACTTTTGACTTGACAGGTGTCGATCTCACCACAATCACAGCATGTCCAGGGTTTTCCGTGCAATTGGCGACATCTTGCAGAGCCGACATTACGCCGGGCAGGATCAGAGACAACATGTCTACCGCTAGTTTCTCTAGAACCTTGTTTTTGATGTGGTAATCTGTGGTCAGCATCGGGTGGGTCGCTGTATGCGCTGTCACACATTGCAGTGCTGCTAATCTGGAAAGTATTTGGGGATGAGAATACATTGAATAGGTGCATAGAACAAAAATACAGTACCCGGGCATAAATATATCGATACAGAAAGAGACTGTCAATGCGCGACGATCTATAATGCCAGAGTTTTCTTAAAGCTTGATGTGACATATTTACAGGAATTGTACTGTTTACATTTCATACGCTAATTTACATTTTTTTTTTCATTTCTTTAATTAAAACGGTTTAAAACCAATTACAAAAATTAAAGACACAGTTTGTGTATTAGAAAAGATAAAGTATAAGACCAACAAGTAACAAGACAACGACAACACTTTCAAAAATCCCTCTCACAGTACTTCTGACATGCCGACCAAATCTTCGTCCATTAGTCCGCAAACAGATCGTTTTTTTTAAATTACATTTGATATGTACTATGTAGCCATATTATTTATTACTAGCATCTGCCCTCGACTTCATCCGCGTGAAATTTCTGCCCGCGACCCATCGCATCGCATCTCATCGCTCGCCCGTGCTACTACTTCGTTTTCGCTTACCGTTCTTTCTGACTTTCGTTCTTTTTGCTCAACTCCTCAGGGTCCTAGCATGATTTTAAATACACCCATGCTTCCTCAAGAATTGGGCTATTAAATGCAAAAAGATTTTTTCAAATCCGCCCGGTAGTTGCAGAAATTAGCGCGTTCAAACAAACAAACTCTCCAGCTTTATTATTAGTATAGATATTGATTGTTATTTTATATTTTAAGGTATTTAAACCTACATTATATTCGATATTTACTACGTAGCCATATTATTTATTACGCCAAAGCTTTTATTCAGCTTTATATTTAATCCAATAAGCAACACACAATTCCGTCAACAACAAAATTTGTATATAGAACTAAAACCCGGCCACATTTCGCTCATCATAAAAAAACAAAAGACCAGGCACCCCAATTGCGTAACACACGATCAATCGGAATCTGAATAATTTTGAAGCAAATTGCTAATTCATTGCTTAGTACTTACTACTTATAAGTTCGAAAAATTTGTCTGCTCAACACGTAAATAAAGCAATGAATGTTGTTGAACTGTCAAAATGAAACCGATTCCGATTGATCGTGTGTTACGCAATTAGGGTGCTTTAATACAACTCACCTGAGCGCCCTCAGTCTCTCCATCTTGGCGATATGCACGCACACGTAGACTGCCTTCCCCATCAGAGGCACGTGAGCCTTCATCATCGTCTCCCTAAACTTGGCACTGACATTAAGAAGTAACGTTGTCATGCATGTCATCACACTGTATTTCAGCTCTTCTGGCACCTCTGCAACTGAAAATTTAAGGATATATTACTGCCAATCATTGACTGTTTCAACATCTCTGGGTAAAATAACTAACAGATTCGCCATCAGCATCATCATCATCAGCAGCCTATAGCAGTCCACTGCTGGACATAGGCCTCTCCTATTGCACGCCATTCAACTCGATTTTCGGCAACTCTCATCCAGCTGCAACCAGCCATCCTAGGTCATCGTTCCACCTAGCCTGATGGCCTCCCATCTTACGTTTACCGACTCGTAGTCTCCACTCAAGAACACGTCTACCCCAACGGTCATTGGTTCCACAGCTTATATGGGCGGCTTATTGCCACTTCAGCTTGCTTATTCTGTGAGCTATGTCGACAACTTGGGTTCTCTGCTGGATCACCTCGTCACCACAGGTAGATTACTTCATTCGAATTTATATCATTTTTTGTAAGGATATAGATTTTTTTGGTGGATACTGCCCGTATTTTGATGCTGCTGTGAACCACCTAACAAACGCAAAAGCTTAATTTTTTTCAGTTCTGCATTATTTTGTATTTCATCATATGTTTTTATTTTTCCATTGGTTACAAGATTTTTTATCACTAGCGATATATAGCGATACGTTTTGCATCCTCGTCAAATTCAAGGAGGTAACTATGCTAGTGATTCTCGACACGAATCTAAAATAGGTAAGTTTTTTTTTCTAATTTTCGGAATTCGGCATGTGTGGGACACGGATTTTAAAACGCGGCCTGTGTGAGACCGCACTGTAACTGCCCTTTTACACACATAAAAACGCAGCCGCTTATACGATACCATAACGCGATTCTGTTCTTTGGAACTGGTGTATTCTGAATTACTGTCAAAATTAAATAACTAAAAAAACAAGTATGTATTCATTATTTACCAGGGATCGTAATTTTATTTAATTATTTATATCTTTCATAACAGCCTCCTGAAATTTGACAAGGATGCAAAACAACAGCTTGTATATACCGATAGCGATGAATACATCACTATTTCTTATGTAAAATTTAGGTCAAGAAAAGCATAATTGTTTACTAAAAATTGCAACAGCCAAGAAATTATTATTGCAACAGCTCACAGTGACAGTTAGACAATCAATGACTGAACAAATGTATATTGATCCATTGACTTCAGTTGACTTCATAGATTGTCTGGCAAGATAAATATTCTTGTATTCACATATAAAATATTGTTTTTCATTCAACCTCAGGTCATCGAGACTGTATTTTATATCTCTTACATTAGTAAGAGATATAAAGTACAGTCGAAGGACTGTTAACCTTTTTTTTGATAAACAGGGTGGCAGGGACATCGATGCGCCAACTATAACCATGAATTTTGCACTTGCATCTAGACCCCTACCGTAGAAATTCTTCGTCGTTTATTTCGAAAAATCTGCTGTTTCAAAGAAAAGTGCAATACCTACGCGGTCAAAATATATCGGAAAGCAATTTTTTATTATAGCAGTCGAAAATTTTTAGCACAGAAGGTTTAGAATCATGTGCTGAATCCATGGTAACAGGTTGCGCGCTGAATCATTAAATGGGTAGAAATAGAAAAATAAATAATATTTCAAACAGCAACTCCTGCTCTAAACACAATAAATCGCTATAGATTGGGACGAGTCGCGACTTAACGCAACACATTGCAAAAATTGGCCTTCATCCCTTTCTCTCAACCAACACACACATTAGGCGGCGCAACGCATTTTCATACAAAAAAAAAGCGATGTGGCATCGCACTTTTTTTGTATGAAAATGCGTTGCGCTGCGGCCCGTTGCGGCTGTAAAGTGCGCTTGGCTTGAACCTATATCGACGGGGAGTATGATACGCCTAATTAGTTTTGCTATTCAAGTTAAGGCCATTTTTATTTTGTTCAAATTAAAGAGAATGATTACAGTACCTAGTACCACCTTCGAAATCTAGTTACAATTGGTAGCTTCATAAATGGTATTATGAATATTAGCTTTTTTTTTAACAACTTCCAATAAATGGAGGCCATGTTTTTTTTTTTTTGACGTTCCGCTGCTGTGCAAAAGACTTCCTTCTCTTCTTTAACCTCTCAAAAAACTTTTTATAAGTGATGCAAAACATATGTATTTCTTACTCATTCCTGGCCTCTTGTGATCAAACACAATCTGCAGCAGTCCTATTTCTATCTTCATGCACATTTCGAAGCTGTTTATGACCACCCTGTTCAGCAGTGCCCCCATGCAGTCCACCAGCTTCTGCTGTACATCATGTTTGTTCCTGAAAGTTATTAATAGATAAACAATCAAATCAAGTCTTGTCAAGTCAAACAAATCAAGTTTTGTCAAACAAAGCGAGTCTTGAGGTTGGACTTTCAATGAACAGATCCAAGACACAAGTCATGATCAAGAGCAATGGAACGCAGCATATGAGGTGTTAAGCATACAAATGGAGTTAGAAACACCACGCTGCACTCCATAACTAATGTAGCGGATGTTGAAGAAATAACAGCCAGGCTGAAGTGGAAGTGGGCCGGACAAGTCTCATGAACGCACCCGGAGAGATGGGCAAAGATCGTCGCTCACTGGGCGCCTGAGTGAGGACATCGCCGTTGAGGTAATTTACGATTAAAGTAGTGTGACGATCTGATGACATTTGCAGGGCCAACATGGCCAGAGATAACACAACACAGGGAGGTTTGGAAAAAAAACGGGGGGGCCTTTGCCCAGCAGTAGGACACAAAATAGGCTAACAAAAAAAAAACAATCAACAGAGATCACATTACTCATTAAAGATCTCAGCCTAAGAAAGCAACATTACTACACAATATTCTTATTAATAATATATAATTATTTAAAGTGCAACAAATTACAAATCTAAATATTTTTTTAATTAAAATAGCAATATTTTTCCTGTCTGCATAAATTCAGAACATCTAAGATTTCCCATAAATTACTACATAAAAGTAACTGGCCCTTTTGAATATGATGACATAATAAAATAATCACCCATTATGTACTATTGCCAAAACCTATATCAGACCATTTTGAAAACAAAATCCCGTGCACATAATGACCACATCTGCGTCCGTAAGTAAAACAAAAGAGGATCCTTTTTAGGTCAACTAATAAAATGTGCTGCAAGCAGGAATAGTCCTTATGGTGGTCAGATATAGATTTTGGCGATAGTACACTAAAGATAATCAAACCGCATCAAAAACATGATTAAGACAAATCATCGATCATCAATTTTGGTTCACTAAATGCATGTGCAGCAGACAATAAATTACAATGAGGTCTATCGCATATGAATTCACCACTTGAGGCGCCAGTGTAGCGTGAGGTCTCAGAAATGTCAAATGTCACTGTTTGTCGGTGGGGTTTATTTCTAATTAGAATAATGCTGTGAATATTTTGCACTGCCTGAGATCAATTATGGCAAATATGGGTTATGGCCAATGAATGTCAGTGCTTTAAAAGTGGAGGAAAGAAAAAAAGCATGGATGATATCTGAGAAAATTTAAAACTGCCTCATTGGTCTGGTATTGCTTTGTATGAGGTCCCCTTGCTTAGGACTTTATTGTTTTCCTAAATGTCTCAGTAGTAACCTGGAGTCTGGACTGGTGTTCGGTTTATGGCAACAGGGATTATGTGGGACTTAATCATAACTGGCTGGAATTCAGTAACTGCAAACAAAGTTTGTTTTTTTGTTTGAATTTAGCTAATATTTGTATTCATTTTAATAATTCGTTTTTGCTTACTCAGTTTCACTTGACTTCAAGTGTGTGATGAGTGGAAACAGTAAGTACTGCTGTAACTCCTGGACCACCTCTCCTTTTAAATCTGATACACGATCATGAAAGTCATCAATGCTATCCTTCGTAGGACACACCATGAGAACATCGCACACGGGTTTAATGCGCGAAAATGTTTCTTTTCTATCGCCATTCATCTTGATTGCATTATACGCCTCTCACTGCAGGTAAATGCTATTTAATAGGTCCGTAGAAAGACTAGAAAGGTTCCACAATAAGTGTTTGGTTTGTTATTTGGGAAAAAACGGAGAAACTCTAGTTATTTCATTTAGAATATCAAAACACTCGGGTAGAAAATAACAAACCAAATGCCAAATTCTTTCTTGTGCTTCCATTTGACAATTGACATGAATAAACAATTTGACATCTTTTAAATTTGACATTTTAACATGACTCGCCTTTTTTTTATTCATTGCTCAGATTAAATCTAAAATAATCGACTAAAGGGACATGCGGAGGAAATATAGGACAAAGGAGAATGGGTAAGACCGTACCGAGACACAAAGTTAATTGTAGCCACGGATATCGAGATTGTAGCTTTATGGACTATGTTGATTTTTGTTGACAGCATGCCTGAATTCACTGGAGCAAAAAGATAAGAGTGGAAATTAAATTCATTTAATAAAGGTACATATTTATCTTATCCTCTCGAAGCTTATTGACCAAAACCTGTAATTTCTGAGGTGCGCAAAATAAAGCATTATTTAATCGAACCTTTCACAATTCTCACTATGCGCTGCAAAAAATATTATTGAACACTCTAATATAATGATTGCGCTTGTTTTTGTGAACCTCAAACCTATTTTGGGGTCCTAAAAATACTAAATGGCCATGTAACTGCAACCAACTTGGTTGCAGCGCTCGCTGGCTGCTGACGCAGCACCACATGCTTCGCTCGTTCGGCTTTCGCGGTTGGTCACAGTTCCAACCTAACACGTTTGGTCGAGGTACCCTCGCAGCTAGGATACCTCGACCAAACGGGTTAGGTTAGCTAGGCTAAGCTCCCCCCCGGTGGGTTCCCGCATTGTCGAGCCGGGGGGCTCAGTAGCCGTGGCTTGGACAACCACGGTGAAGCTACGAGGAACCCGAGGAGGGGCTGCTCGTCAGGGCTTTGCCAGTAAGCCGACGACGTAGCGGCTAACAAGTAGGTTGCGGTGCCGCTTGGGCGAAATCGCAACTGAGGTCGCGATGTCGTATGGGAGGCATCGCGGCTGAGGGTTGGAGGCCGCGGCGGTAGAGGAGTGCCGGTATTGCGGTGCGCCGCTCTCCCTACCTTCCGCGGCCTTGACGGGGTCTCCACCATCCGATGGCGGACGCGGTGGGGCCGCAGGGGAGGAGGAGTGTTGGTATGAAGTTGGCCGCTCTCCCTATCCTCTGCGGCCGTACATTGGCAGGCGGCGGGGCCAATGACCTGACCCGTCGCAGGGGGTCCAAGGGTGCCCAGACACGGGGTCATCTGGCGCCCATGTGCTGGTTTGGTCCCTGGGATGGTCACGGCGTGCTATGTGTTCTGGTGCGCCGGTGATGGGGAGTACTCCCCAGAGGAGGGTCCGGTGATGGACAGCTTTGGCGGGTTCACGGACGAGTGCTAACGCGTGCTCGCGTTCTCGCCGTAAGCGGCAGAGGAGGACACCGTGGAGTTTTAGTGTGTTAGAGTCCCACATAGCTGCACTATCTCCCCGTGGTAGTGCAGAATGCATGAGCATTTCAACACGTTAAAAAAAAAAAAAGCTAGGCTAAACTAGGGCCTAGCTTAGTTGGCTTGTGTACTGGCCGGATCCCCGCCCTGGGACCTTGAAGCGAAAGTACTCCCTTCATTGTATCGGTGGCGCGAGGAAGCGAAGACGCGGGGTGAGCGACCGATGCAGCGACACATGGAGCTGCGTCGGTCTCAGCTTCGCGAGGTCCTGGTGGCAGAATGGCGGGACAGGCTTACACGTCCTACCGCTGGCCTCGTCACCATCGAGGCTGTCCGGCCGGTGCTCGAGCGCTGGCTCGGGAGGAGGCACGGAGGCCTGTCGTTTCGGGTGACGCAGGTGCTCTCGGGGCATGGTTGCTTCGGGCCTGTACCTGTGTCGCTTAAACAGGGAGCCGGACGCCCGGTGTCACCACTGCGTCGACTGCCGGGAAGATACGGCGCGGCTTACGCTGGCAGAGTAGGCTGCCTGGAAGGAGTCACGCCGTGCCCTCATCTCAGAAGTAGGCAATGACCGGTCGCTGCCGGCCGTGATCGAGTCTATGGTCGGCAGCGAAGAGTCCTGGGACGCGATGGTTTCCTTCTGCGAAACAGTCGTCTCGTAGAAGGAAGCAGCGGAAAGGGAGAGGGAACTTTCGTCCGCTCACCTGGCCCGCGGCAGGCGCACCAGGCGTCAGCGGAGGGCGGACAACGCCCTCTTCCAGCCCCCCACACATCACGACCCGTGGTGAGGGCGCGTAGTGTTCCACGCGTGCCCCTCTTAGACGTCGCGGGGTGAGTCAAACACCGAGGAGGCCCGCGGTGGCGGACTGGCACCAGTCGAGGGTTGCGGAAGGATCGTACGTTCCCGCGACCCCCAGCGTAGGTGTGAGATGGAACACCGGGGCGTTTCTTAGTCAGTAAGAGTCTGACAGACTCCGCCGCCCGCCCCAGGGCGGTGGACATACTAGAGGAATTTCCAACCCGAAAAAAAAAGGGCCTAGCTGTCATAGTTGGTGGTTGGTGGTAGTAACTACAGTGGTAGTAAACACAGAGTACATTTCTATATAGCTAAACTACCACCAACTATGACAAAAGGTCAGAAAGTTAAAAAGAGGCTCCATTATTTAAAAATAGTGCATTATTAGAACAGCAAAATTTTTTTGGAGGTTCATTAATTTAAAAATAAAAAAAAATACGCGGTGACTTGAAAACCTCCTCCGTTTTTTTTGTCGGTTAAAAAGGTCTATCATCAGTAGGTCAATAAGTTTTTAGAGAATAAGGTCCTCACATATCTTTTTTCTCCAAGTGAATTCAGACAATCATGCTTTCTTAGGATTAATTAAACTACTCCCTGAGACTCCTGAGAGCATAATTTACAGACATAGTTCATAATGCTACAGTACATTTTTTTTTGGGTATGGGGCCCATACAATAATAACCGCTGTCCTTTTAAAAACAATATAATGTGTACATACATTGTATTTATCGTATACAAAAAAGAGGGGAAAGAATAAAATACAAAAATTAGAATTATTCTGAACGAAACTTATTAAAATTTCAAAAGAGGAATTGTCAAAGTCAGGTGTTAATTGCTTTCTGTCAAATAGAATTGAATGGAAACGAGAATGCGAATAAATAATTAAATTACCTTAGATAAAATCATGTTTTTATGATTTTTTAAAGTGTGAAAATATTCCAAAATGTTCACCTTGGTGGGGCAGCGGGTCTTACATAAGTGCCTCAAGATTTTGAGGTTATCTGTTGCAGATTTCAGCAACTTGCCCGACATCAAGAAATTAAATGCAGTTAGGACTGTTGAAAAGACAATAGATTCCAACACAAGCATCTTTATTGAAAGTCCAATACACGTTAAAATCCAGCCGATCGATGTGAACGACTTAAAAGCTCACAACAAACTAACCATGACATTGTACAGCCAAGGCAAAGATACTAGTGACTTTCAATTAAAACAGACATCCAAACGCTTGGAATTGCTCAACAAGAATACCTCGCCGGACAGAAACGACGTCTGCGTGATCCAGGTACCATATCATTTGAATGTGCAGGTCACAACAACAGATTATGCTTCAGTACACCTAGCTAAGCTAGAAGGACAGGAGTTTGTTGTTAAAACACAGAAAGGGACAGTTAATGTATCTAATCTGAAAGCACAAAATATTGTGGTTGAGAGTATTGAAGGGGAAGTAAAGTCAGAGGGGAGGTTACAAGCAAGTAGCATAGATTTAAAAACTGGGTTAAATTCTGGAATTACCTGTAACAATATAATGTCGAATGGTTTCAGTGTTACGACACATGCTGGCCCAATAGTTGTAAAGTCTTGTTATAGTGACAAATCTCATTTTACTACATTAATGGGCGACTTGAAACTGTACAGCCTGCACAGATCCGTACTGATTGATGTCATACAGAAAGGCAATCTTCACATCACAGGTTTCTCAGGGAACATACAGGCTTCCTTAAAAAGTGGAGATGTGTTCATGCACGCTTCACAGTTTACAGATCAGAGCAGTATTTTCATACATGAAAAGGGAAAGGTTGAGCTTCTAATGCCAGACATTGTAAAAAATTTACCTGCTACTAATTTGATAGCAGAAAAGATAATAGTTGACGAAAAGATACTGAAGCTAGGCCGTTTTATGGATGACTCACACCCCAAGAGGTTCCGGTTTGAGAAGGAGCCGCATACTGAATTGCACGTAGTTTGTAAGAATGGCTCAATTGAGTTAAAGGAAACGGACTTACCAGTTTTTCTGTAATGACCAGTAATCTGTTTGATAATGAAACATGTACATTAGGTTATATATTGAAGTTTATACCGTGTATCTTCATGTGCTTGTTACTTTTTTTATGAGTTAAACATTCATTATAATAATTATTAAATGTATTTGTATTTTAACATTGTGATGTGTTGATCATTTTGGTGATAATGTATAATAGTAATCAAGTAGATTTCCATAACATTCATTTAATATTTTGTTGATGTAGTTTTTTCAAATGGTATGTATTGTTGAAATATATGTAATATATACTAATGTGCAATGTGTGAGTTCTCTAATATCATTGTTGTGTCTTCCATGAACCATACAAGAAGTACTAATTAGGATGCATCATTAATTCTCAGTTATGTTGAACATAAGTGTGATCATTGTAATTTTTTAAGTAAGTATGACTGTATCTTTCTTGAGATATAAGAAGTACTATTATACTGCCAAAGTAACATTTTGTGTAATGCAATTTGTACTACATTAGCAAACAATTTATTCATGCATTTATAACTAGCATTTGAAGTGAAATTGATTGAAATGATATTGCACAGTGAGGTTGTCTCAGCTCATGTACATGTAAAGATTTATTTTTGTAGTTCCTCTATAAGACATTAGTGTGTTTGCTTGTAGGTACCATAATGTCTTAATATTGCTAGTCCTTATATATATGTTAGAATTATTTAAATATTCTTCTTTAGGACTTCAAAATGTTAGTAGCTATTCAACATTGTTATTTATTTAGGTAGTGAACTGTTGAAGAGATCATTAAAATATTATTTCATTTTATAGTTATGTATTATTTGAATATATCCTTTCACACTTGATAACATTGATAGATTGGTTTGAGTCAATTAATCGAATCCCTCAGTTATATATTTGTCATCTAATTATGTATTTCCCGGTTTGTTTACTTTTTAACTAGGTAAGCGTTAATTGGGTACAAAGATGATGGATCGTGTGGTGGGGGGCGCCCCGCCGCTGTGATAACGAGGCTGTTTATATGCTGCGCCAGTGCGCCCGCGCTTCAGTCTTACCGCCAGCCGCACTCGCCATGCCGGCCTGCGCGCCCGAATTCAATCGCCTCGCACGCTCCAACACAGAGTTAGTGTTCTCTCCGCGAGTCAAACGATGCTCGCACCAGCCGCCGCCCTTCACAGCGCTGCGGCGATCCTTCTCCTCCACGTTCTCCTTGATACCTGAGGAGCGCGCCATATCTCCTGAACGCCCACCACCGCTGCCGCGTTTCATCAGAATCATCACATGGGTTCCGCGGCTTGCGTTGCGACCGTTCATCGCCATACTAAGCCTCATAGCGCACCCGGCTTGGAAGCAAATCCTGGTCGTTCTGCCTACGTTATGGATCGCCGCCTCGTGTTTCTTATTCTGGAAGTGTGCTCAGTGCCCTATTGGAGTTCTCAGGATGATTGGACGTGCCATTAGCTCAAAAAACCAGAAAAAACCACGTACTGTGCTCATTAGTGGAGGAAGCTCAGTGCAAGCTTTACATCTAGCTAGAAACTTTCATTCGGCAGGCGCAAGAGTTGTAGCGTTTGAAATAGAAGGGCAATTTGCATTGTTGAAGTACTCGGCTGCGGTGCATAAGTTTTATACAGTGCCGCGGCCAAATCCGGCTGACCCTCTAGCCTATACGCGGGCAATTAGAGAAATAGTGGAAAAAGAGTCGGTGGTGTTCTATGTACCGGTGAGCTCCACTACTCCAGCGTATTACGATGCGCTTGCCAAGTCACATTTAGAAGTACTTGGATGTCAGTGCTTTGTACCTTGCGCTCGCGACGTTGTTACATTAGATGACCCTTTGGAGTTGATGAGGGTATGTCGCGCTGCTGGCCTAGCGACTCCCCATTTCTGGGTAGTGGCCAACGACGAAGATGTTCGTGCGTGGTACGATAGCGGAGCTTCTAAGGAGGGTCGACATTTCATTGCAAGTGCTGGTGCTCGTGGAGCCAGAGACCGATTGCGTTTTGCCATGCCTGAAGACAAAGCCCAATTTAGATTCCCACGGGAAATCAGTGCGGAGAAACCGTGGGTTATTGTTCGGGAGCCAAAGGGAGAGAGGATTGTGACGTGTACTACTTTGAAAGAGTCGCGCGCAGTCAACAATGTTTCGTGCCGGGTAGACTCTGCAAGAAAAGGACTGGTGCCTCAAAGGGATGAAGAAGCTGACGCTTGGGTTCAGCGATTTGTATCATTCCTTGCACCGGCGAGGCCTATGACTGGACACGTGTCATTTAGGCTTGTTCGCGAAGAGCAGACTACGAACGGTCATACTAATAAACTGGTGGCTATTGGAGCTCGAGTTGGAGTATCTCTGCCGTATTTGTGCCAAGGAGCGGCACGTTGTGGGCACGCAGCAACTGTGGGCAAGCTGTTGGATACCGTGCTGGACACTCGCGAGGCTCTATTCGCATTCTGGGACCCGCTTCCATACTGTGCATACTACCAGTCGCGTATGCCAGATGATCGGAGGCCGCCGCCCCCGGAGCCTTGCAAGACGCCACCCAATGTTCCTCTCTGAAGTGTAATGTAGTGACGTCGTAGGAATTATTTATTAAAGACACTCAAGTACCTGAAGAGTGCGTGAGTGGGAGCTCTCTCGGCGTGTGCCATAGTTAAGTCACGCTCTCTGTGTGTTGTTTACTCGTCTCGCTTGTGTACAAGTGTGTGATGGAGAGACGATACGATATTTTGTAACTACTAAGTAGATATTTTAAGTAAATGTGTACCTACAAAATTGAATGTTATACCTACATTATTGTTAGGGTTAAGAAATAAAAAGAGGTCGATATTTTTAAATACTTTTGTTTATTTTCTTAATTCATGCAGGCGTTCCTTAAATAGCTTTCAAACATACACAAGTTTATAAGGATACAATATATTACTCATCATTCATCACATAAAGTGCAGTTTTATCTGGTATTTACTTTGTCTCCTACTACCTTCTTGAAAGTTCAAACTAAAATCTGTATCCAAGAAAGTATATTGTTTATAAAAACAGCCAAGCAACCGTTAACTACGCTCGTTAATAAATTATTTTATCACCAAGCGAGCAGGTTGGTAGAAGTTATTTTTCCACAAGATCTGCGGGGAAAAGTGTGATCTGTGGCCGGGCGCCCCCAGTGACCCGGACGAGATAAGCACTATCTCTTCAAGTGCACTACAATTTATAATAATATACACTTGCCACTTATCGGGTTAAATGGACAAACACCATCCCTAAGATGTAGGTAGGCAGAGTCTTAAGCCAGGCGTTTGCTACGGAAGTTCCGTCGATTATCATTTCCCCGTGACGGATCTATGTAAGTACCTAATAGGCATTATACAGATTTTATTGAGATGGGTCAGTATCCCGCAAATCTTAAATGAATTGAGCTAGCTGGAAAACTATGATGTAGGTAATGAACCAATGCGTCAGTCAGTAGTAAAAAAATAAATAAAGAACAGAACTGCATTGAAAAATAAGATTTGCATCCAAATTCAAGCCGAACCCATTTTCCTGGGATGTTATCAATGATGCACCTATTACGTCATTGCCTGTTATTGATTCCATAGTATACTGTCGATCTGATACACATATGTGTAGAGATCAAAATAAGTTCCAAATCATGGACAAAACGCCTGTACCCGTACCCACCCTGTACCATATTGACAAAAATTATTACGAGGACATGTTTGGTAAAAGGTCTGCCCTTATTTATATCCTGGTTAACCCTGTGAATCAAATCTTGATAGCAGGTATCTACACTAGGGAACTATTAGACATCGGCGGGCGCCATTTTTTTTCGTAGGTAAGATACTCGTACCTACTCGTACTTCAAACCATGTCACCAAATCACAACTTGCCGGTGTACCTTGTATTCCCTGAATTCGTTGGTCTCGACTATGTTCGCGTGGTTCGTAATTAGGTACCTACTGGCGGTAGGTTATCATGAGTTAACTAAGTTTAGTATTATCAGTAGGTAGGTAGATACTAGAGTGTCTATATCTGATGATCCTATGTGCCTGCTTCTGTATGAGTATCTGAGGCAGTTCAGCAGTTGCCCTGTAATGCTAGGAGCGCTAACACACTGGGTCGCCATGGCGACGTCGCCGCGTCGCCGGCTACGTATCCAAACAATTCGTATTAAAATGTAAGACAGTTCACGGCTACGGTCTGTCGACGTCGCCAATTTGGAAGCGTAGCCACGATCGACCGCGAAGCCAAGTCGCCAGTATTTTGTATAGGTACCTACAAGTAAGTATTACGCCTCCCACATTCTGGCCAACTGATCGCCAGGACTGAGAGTCAGTAGCCACTGGTTACTTATTTGGCAACCTCATTTGGCTAAGGTAGGTAGCCAGAGGTAGGCATTATGTCTACGTCGCCATGGCGTCCCAGTGTGTTAGCGCTTTAAGACTGACTTTATTTTTTATTACCTATAAAGTGTAATACCTACTACTCTCTACCAGTTTTCTGGTTGTCTCTCCGTCTTCTTATACGCGTGTAGATGACATACTATGTTTCAGTCGATAGAAAGTAAGTTGTTTGTCAATGCAGAACTAGACTTATTATTTTGAACTCCTGACCTTTGTAATAGTGGTTAAAGTATGAAATTGCCGTTTCATTGTAATAGGTACTTCGAATGGACATAGAACCTTCATGGTTTGATATTTTAGAGTGAAACTTTTTTCACATGGTACCTATGAAGTTCTTTTAAAAAATGTGCAACATCCGATTATCGACTTTCAGTTGTTTTTTTTATTCAGCTTAGACAAGAAAGATGGATACTTCGAAAATTCGAGTTAATACGAGTTCCGACGCGGAACTAACGCGGCAGAAACAGCTCGCAATATCAATGTTGCGTTTGGAGAGGGGACTGCTAATGAACGCACCGTGCGATTTTGGTTTAAAAGCTTTCGTGATGGAAAAGCAAAGCTTACCAATAAAAAGGTAATGGTAACTGTTTGGTGGTCTCAGCATGGTGTTATTCACTATAGCTTTCTCCGATCTGGTCAAGCAATAACGGCAGATGTCTACTGTGCCGAACTCCGAACAATGATAGCAAAACTAGCAGTGAAACAGCCCCGACTCATGAATCGATCTTCACCATTATTGTTCCATGATAACGCGAGACTTCATACAGCACGAGAAACCGTTTTAACTCTACAGGAACTGCAATTAGAAACCATTCGTCACCCTCCGTATTCGCCAGACCTTGCTCCAACGGACTACCATTTTTTTCGTGATTTGGATAATTTTCTACGTGATAAAAAGTTTTCTTCTCAGGAGGCAGTACAAAATGCTTTCGCACAGTTTGTCGAATCTAGATCACGAGAGTTCTATCGCAAAGGCATAAATGACCTTCCTATTAGATGGCAGCAATGTAAGATAATAATGGTAATAATTTTGATTAAATAAATATGTTAAATTAAAAAAAAACGCAATTTCAATTTTTCAGTACAAATCGGCAATTTCATACTTTAACCCCTAATATTATGATTACATGACTGATGACTTTAAAACTAAGTAAATAATAGGGGTTAAAGTATGAAATTGCCGTTTTATTGTAATAGGTACTTCGAATTGACATAGAACCTTCATGGTTTGAGATTTTTGAGTGAAACTTTTTTCAAATGGTACTTATGAAGTTCTTCTTTTAAAAAATGTGCAACATTCGATTATCGACTTTCATTTGTTTTTTTTATTCAGCTTAGACAAGAAAGATGGATACTTCGAAAATTCGAGTTATTTTTGAATACGAGTTCCGATGCGAAACTAACGCGGCAGAAACAGCTTGCAATATCAATGTTGCGTTTGGAGAGGGGACTCCTAATGAACGCACCGTGCGATTTTGGTTTAAACGCTTTCGTGATGGAAACTTTGATTTGAAGAACGAACCACGTGGAAGACCGCCCACACAGGTGAATAACAATGAGTTGAAAGAGATGGTGGTAGCCGATCTGAGCCAAACTACCCAGGAATTAGCGGCATGGTTTAACGTTACTTTACCAACAATATTGACTCATTTGCGGCAAATCAATAAAATAAAAAAATATGAGAAATGGGTGCCTCATGATTTGACTGATCTGCAGAACGGAACGCGTGTTGAAACTTGTGTTGCCTTGTTGAATCGACACAGAAATGAAGGAATATTGGATCGAATTGTGACATGTGATAAAAAGTGGATTCTTTACGATAACAGTAAGCGAAAAATGCAATGGCTGACCCCAGGTCAAACGCCGCAACAGTGTCCTAAAGCAAAGCTTACCAATAAAAAGGTAATGGTAAGTGTTTTGTGGTCTCAGCATGGTGTTATTCACTATAGCTTTCTCCGATCTAGTCAAACAATAACGGCAGATGTCTACTGTGCCGAACTCCGAAAAATGATAGCAAAACTAGCAGTGAAACAGCCCCGACTCATGAATCGATCTTCACCATTATTGCTCCATGATAACGCGAGACCTCATACAGCACGAGAAACCGTTTTAACTCTACAGGAACTGCAATTAGAAACCATTCGTCACCCTCCGTATTCGCCAGACCTTGCTCCAACGGACTACCATTTTTTTCGTGATTTGGACAATTTTCTACGTGATAAAAAGTTTTCTTCTCAGGAGGCAGTACCTACAAAATGCTTTCACACAGTTTGTCGAATCTAGATCACGAGAGTTCTATCGCAAAGGCATAAATGACCTTCCTATTAGATGGCAGCAATGTATAGATAATAATGGTAATTATTTCGATTAAATAAATATGTTAAATAAAAAAAAAACGAATTTCAATTTTTCAGTACAAATCGGCAATTTCATACTTTAACCCCTAATATTAATTTACCAAACATAATTAATCATAGCTTTTATTGGTTCACTAATCTCATGTTTTTGACTTGGATAGGTTATCTGTGCCAGGAATGTTAGCCAGGTAGAAGCATTTCTGAAAATGGGTCACCTAAGTCAAATGAAACCCCACGCCGTTTTGGGAATTCATGGTTTCAGGCTAACGTTCATTACTTATTACATTCGTTGAGGGATACCTCACACGATTCTGCGGTTGGTATTTGTTGAGCAACAAAACCGGCCCGAAGCAGTAACTATTCGGCTTTCATTCGGATCGTGCTTATCGGCAAACTTCGATCGGCATTTACCTTCGCTCAATTATGTTCGGGTCGGCTCGGCAAGATTCGTGCTAAGTCGGGCGGCTTTTACCCGAATGATGACATGGATTAGGAAGCAAAATGAGTACCGTATGTAAGGATGATCGTAGCAGGAGGCGTTCCATTGTTTCTGCCTACCCCCATGGGAAGAATGTGTGAGATAATGTAAGTATGATTACGAGGACATGTCTGCCCTTATTTATATCCTGGCTAAGTCTGTGAATCAAATCTTGATAGTAGGTAGGTATCTACACTAAGGAAATAATAGACATCGGCTGGCGCCGCTGAAGAAAATATTTTCATTGTCTGACGTTCTCATCAGACAAATGACTCTTTTTAAAGTAAAATAAAAATAGCGTGCAGCAGTGAATGATCGAGTCTTTTTATTTTTAAATTCAGCATCCGAGTTATTGCGTCAAACTTGCACTGTAATGTTTTGATTCTCAGAAGGTTACTTACCGATAATTAAGAAGGAAAAATAAATAGGTACAACCTAAATGACTACGTGATGTAGATGGCTTACACTGTACCTACTTCTTATCTAAAGAAGCAGAAAAAACCGCTAGTTGTTTGTTAAGTAAGTAATCTTTAAAGAACTTTGAGTCGCAGATAAGCATTTCTTCGCGCATTTGCGAGTTTCCTTATCTGTATTAAGTAAATGGAAAGAAATTATATGAGTCAAGCAGGCCGTACTTATCGATTTTAAATTCGAAGAAACGAGAAATCGATACGTGATTGCTTTTCGTTTAACAGGGGCAATCATCGCTACCCATGGTCATTCGCTACACATGGGGAGACTCTCATGCACCATTTAAGTGCAAAACCAGTCACAGTACAAAAGTCCGTAGTAGGTACAGCTACTATAATACCCTGTTTACTAGGTTAACCGTTTTTTGACAGATCGAACTAGTAAGCAATTTTTTTTTTGTCAAGTCTGAGACACTTAGCGTATTATAATGTCTGTAAGAAGTCATAAATAAGATAATTCAATAAGATTAGGCAGTTTATGTATTTATTTTATTACGCATTTTAAAGTGAACTTTACGTAATCTGGAATAGTAACGTACTGTAAAGCAGCTGTCAAAAAACGGTTAACCTAGTGGACAGAGTATAAGGTTCCACTTTCTTTAAAACATGCAAAGCTTCTTGTTAAAAAAATAAACAAAAGCGAAAACTTATTTAAGTACAGGAAAACTGGGTCATTCACTTAGTCATTCGCAAACAGAAATGGTATTTTTAGTGCACCTCGAATGATATGAATGTGTTATAAATAACGTCAGACAGATATACGAACGAAACACATGAGCACGTCTCTGTCTACCTTTTCGAGGAATGTAGGCGTGAATGCCGTGAGGTTATGTATGCCAGTTATTCACCTGGGCCTGGTGTGTCCAACACCAAACTGAAGTAGGTATCTAAGGCTGCGTACACACCAAACGCATAGTCAGCTGCGGACTGTGAAAATGTATGAAAAACAAAACACGGTCAATCGGCAGCTGTAGGTGTTTTTTTATAAATCTTGAACTAGACGCTCGCAGTCCGTGGCTGACTATACGTTTTGGTGTGAACGCAGACTAATACTTAGATGTCGATTAGGAGGTGTATATTATCGGGGGACAACTTTCTAGCATGCAGGTACATATCATTTTCTTAAATATCTATGGTACCTACCTCATAATCAGCCTCTAATGTTCCCACTGCGGAGACAAAGGCGTCCTCCCAGTGAGAGGAGGCGCTTTGCGCTGCCACCGACAACGCCGTGGAAGTGGCAAAGTTTTGGGTAAAAACATTTAAAATACAGTCGTGCAGCGACACGAAAAAGAAGAAGTGGAAGAGGGTGGGCAGTCACATGTGAATGAATGAATGAATTTTTGGTTCTAGGATATGCCGGTTTCCTCACGATGTTTTCCTTCACCGTTTTGAGAGCAGTGGTGATGAAATAATTTACACAAAGTAAAGTGCCTGTCTGGGTTCGTACTTACGACCTACAACTCGTAGTTTTCTAAGGTACCTTTTTAGAGTTCCGTAGCCCTTATTAACCGGAACCCTTATAGTTTCGTCATGTCCGTCCGTCCGTCCGTCCTCGGCTTACCTTCCAAACGGTTAGTGCTAGAAAGATGAAACTTTGCATGGATATGTGTATTTACCACTTCGACAAAGTGCTGAAATAAAATCAGTGGGGATGATTTTTTTTTCTCGCGTCTACCATAGTGTGGGTTATCATTAGATAGGTCTTTTAAAACCATTGCGAGGTTGCAAGACGATCTTTTTATTTAGGTATCCGTTTGCGAGATATTCAACTTTGAAGCCCTTTTTTTGTTAAAATAGGGCGTCCCCACCCTCTGGAAGCTAAACGGCTGGCTCGAAAAATCTGAAAAAAATCATGATGGAAGATGTGATGAACTTTGAAGGAAAACTATTACGGCTTAGATAACTTTATTAGTTCAGGAGTTATAGAAGCCTAACTTGTAAAGTGCCATTGTGGGTGGCTACGGAACCCTATTCTATGCGTGGCCTGACACGCACTTGACCAGTTTTCTTTTTTTATTGTATAGTTATGACTCGCATAATTCGAATGTAAAAATGTTTTCCAAAGAGAATTTTCTTTTTTTTCTTCTCTTTGTTATTCCGGCGTTTGGCGCTTGTGGGTTGCAGCTGAAAATCAGCGTCAGGTGGTACACTTCGTGTTGATATCTGACATTATGCTGAGCTGAGGCCCTTTTGGCATTATAATCTTTGTTTTCGGTGTGTTTATTTTGCAGTAATGCCAATTTTTTTTCTTTCTTTTTTCTTTGTTTTCAAGTTCAATACTTCGGTGAATACATTTTCCTCCGTTGCTTCAATTATATTGTTCCATATAAATATATCTGAATATCATTGGAATGAGATATTATTTACGATTATCAAGAAACACGCATGTATACGCGGCTAGTTTGCATTACGATAATAAATACTATACTATGTTCGTCGCGTGATGCTCTCTGCGATCACGTGAACTACATACATATGCTGAACATTATTTTCAAAGTTCATGTGTTCCGTAGACATGTATTACATATTCAATGAATGTTTATCTTATGGACTCCCACGCCTTTCTCATAATCAATAGCGGCTTTCATTTATGTATGGTGCTACGTTATCTTACAACGTAGGCAAGTTTACAGTTCTTTACCCCTGTCCCCTTAGTACGTAAGAGTGGACCTTTGATAAAATCGTACCTGATTACTATAAATGATAAATTATTTTTATTTTGTAAGTAGCTTTGTACAAACACTTTTACACGTGAATCATATTTTAAAACTAGATGAGGTCGGCGTTTCCTATCTGACTAGTCTGAGAAGCCCGAAACAAACTCAGAGGTAAGTAAATCCTTTAAGACACTTTTACACGTCAATATTTTGTTGGTCAATATTTTAAAATAGATAGATAGAAGTCTACAAGAATCTCGATTTAATATGGTTCTACCTGCTACGGTTGCCTTAGCGCAGTGGTTTGCTTGCTGCTCTGACATGTCACGAGTTCTATTCTCGCCAGAACAAATATTTGTACAAACAGTGGTTCACGCCCGGTTTGTTTATGTGGTTTTTAAATGCTGGGTGCATTTAAAAACCACATAAACAAACCGCCACAGAAAACATCCTACTGAGCGAAGTTTAAAAAACAAAACAAAGTACCTACGGTTGTTACACGTGAAAGCAATGTCCTTTCCGCAATTCGTACTTCGTACTTCCCGACCCTCGAGGCTACGCCCCCATGGTCACGTACTCTATCAGCGCGTTCCAATTCCCCAGATGCATAGAATTAGTATGTACTTTATCCAGATGTGTGACGGCAGACCAACAGACGATGTCGTGACACGGAGGACGAAGTCGAACTCGACGGAGTGGAGGGGGTGAGATTATCAACATGTTTTTAAATTAATTTTAGTTGTAGGTAGAGGAAAATCATGACTACCTACTCTTAATAGAGGTCATAATATGACCATGACACGCATATGACGCTCATATGGTCCTGACTACAGAGTCATACTGACTCTAGAGACAGGACTTTGCTTTTCAGAGGCTACGCTCCATGTTCACGTACCTACCTAATCTATCAGCTCGTTCCAGTTCGCCACGTGTTACGGGTAGACCAGCGGACGAAGTCGTGACACGGAGGTTGAAGTCCAACTTGACTGTGGTTAATTATTTGATCGAAAGCTTATCCTGTCTGGACAACCTAATGGAGCTGAGATTCTCAACATGTTTTTTTATTGATTGATAAATTATTTTTACCTTAATCTCTGCTTTAGGTAAAGGAGAATCATAACCTACTCGTAAAAGAGCTTTAGGGGCTATAGGGTAGACAGGGTTTTCCTTCAACGCATCCCATCCTGGTTGCGTATTTGAAAAATGTATGTTAATGTAAACCACTTTGATAGCTTCAAACTATCAAAGCAGATAAATCAAGCTATTAGCTTGATTTATCTGGTACCAAATACCAAGACACCTTTTATATGTACTTGCCACGTAGGTATGTGCTAATTTGGTAACAATTCTGTAGAAAGTGTTTATGCATTATTACTCTGTTAAGGGCTGATTTTTCAATCATCTGATAACTTTATTCGAAGAATAATTTTGAAATTTTGACAGCTATTTCATACAGAAACTGTCAAACGTCAATTTTATTCCACGAATAAAAGTTATCTGCCGATGGAAAAATCAGCCCTAAATCGATTCCGGATCTACCAGTAAGATCCGTTTTTTTTAAAATAAATAAGTAACTATTGAAAAATTCTTGCCTTGTAAGAACAGGTGAGTACGACTTGTTTAAACACCATAGGTACCTATTTGTTGGGAAACTAAGAACAAACTTAATAGCACTTTGAGAACCACCGTCTATCACCGTGGATACTACTTAATTAGGTATTGAGGGAGTTTCCTTTAAATCCGTTATCGTGTGTCCTCAAAGAGAGATCCGCTTCGGACGTTTGACAACTGCACATATACCTAATTACCTATTTACTTTGAATATTCATAGTCAAAAGGAAACATCCGTGTGGGTTTATACAGAATTGATTATTATTCATACAGATATCAATGAATCGAATATATTATTGGAGCAACATTTGAATATCACGGTATCACAGTTCGGGTAACTTGCGTGATATTTCTTTGTTGACCCAGCAATGACACGGATTCGGCAGTGTCACGGGTTTTGTCGTACTTTCGCGTGACACGTGTCGTGTTTTGTAAGCGAGCTAGGAAGGAAGGCTCAGCACCCACACTCCACCATACCATAGGCGACTTCTTAGCGTGTCGATAAATGGACTCGGCCCAGAATTCGGCTACTTGTTTGGCGCCATCACCAGTGTCCATCAGTTCCTGTAACGTGCAGCTGACAGGATACGACTGATCGTAACAGATAGAGAAAAACCGTTGACAATTTGAAAATGATTCTCAGCAGTGAGAGAGCGATTAGGAAGAAGATGGAAGGAACTTATAATGCGCTGAAGGGATACTGGTAGACGCTAATATATAACAATTGAATATAGGTATTTGCACAGAGTAAATAACTTCTAACTACTGCTCTCAAAACGGTGAAGGACAACATCGTGAGGAAACCGCAATGTCCTAGAACCAAAAATTCGAGGACAAGTGACATCTTCCAACCCACACTGGGCCCGCGTGGTAGATTATACTGCTCACTTCCTCTCGAAGAAAGGAGGCCTATGTCCCAGCAGTGGGAACATTATTGGCTGATTATGCTATAGGTACTTGCATACATAGAATCGCAGCTTTCCTATGGGGTAGGCAGAAATTACAGACCGTTATATGCTACGATCTTTATAACTTTTGAAGGAAGCTGCTTACCTTCCACAATAATGCATCGTTTTAAAATGTGGATCGTCTAGGTAAACAGCAGCACAACAACAGTATCAAACAAAATAAGGAACACCATAGTAGGTATCCATTTTACATAGTAAGGTCATAGCGCACGGTATTTTACCCATAGATATGCAAATATATGGTGGCAGGGACCTGTTACCAAGGAAAGTATATGACGAGCGTTAAAATTTTTGTCGGTTATTAAAAAAAAACTGCTGTTCCATACATTTTGACCGCGTAGGTATTGCGTTTTTCTATGAAACAGCTTTTTTTTTGATAACTGACAAAAAACTTCTACGTTAGAAATCTAGAATCATCTGCTGAATTCCCACACACACACACAGTTCACACAATTGGTCACAGTTTGCGCGTCGATGCCCCTGCCAGCCTTTATATTTTCGTGCAAATAAATATTCTTTTCTTTCTTTCTTTCTGTCCTCCATTAAACTTGTGAATTAGAGCCATTTGGAGGACGCCAAATACGCCGACGCCGACGCCATTGTTGATGTAGGCAATGGTTACTAAGTAGGTAACTATTGGACAATTTGTGGTAGATAATTGGCCAGAGTTCTGCCATTATACATACCTACCTATAGGTACATAGTAATTTGCGACGTATTGTGCAGAGTTCACCTCGAAAGGGACAAAGGGCTTGATGATAATTCAATTATGACATGTTGTAATGTCTGACTATCGTTAAAGTTAAAATTTTCCACCGGGGTCGTCGCTATCAGTTGCCATTGCTAGACCTTCATGTTCGTTACTATTGATAGTTTGTGTTTAAAAAATTATGGAAATCTATAGAAAAATAACGAATTTACAATCCTTTCCTAATAAATCTTGCTTAGCCATGAACAAATAAACTGATAACTGGAAAATCATTGACTTTGCATACAGAAAGAGCTAATTTGCCCTCCATTCGCCTGCTCAA
This sequence comes from Apamea epomidion, assembly GCA_947507525.1. Taxonomy (NCBI): domain Eukaryota; kingdom Metazoa; phylum Arthropoda; class Insecta; order Lepidoptera; family Noctuidae; genus Apamea; species Apamea epomidion. The sequence goes on along the minus strand of OX382238.1, from coordinate 3,704,044 downwards.
ATATTTAAAAACAAGATACCAAACTGTTTTTTTAAATATTTTCAATCATGTTTTCAATCACAACTACGGTTCAATAACCTCTCACACCGTAGACATTCATTCTAGTGAATCACCTACGTCAAATTTTCCGAATCGTGGAAATGTCCTTAGGTATATTCTTAAGTACATAAGTGCGCCCCGCGGTTTCACCCGCATAAGTTTCGATCCCGTGGGAATTTCGGGATAAAAAGTATCTTATGTGTTAATCCCGGTTCTTTCTTTCTTTCAAACACACACTCACTCACAAACTTTCGCCTTTATAATATTAGTGTGATTAGTAGATAGGATGATTTACCTATGCAGAGGTAGACATGTGGAACTAGCTAGTCTGACTTTCGGGTGTTACCGATATTATGATGATACCAATTTGTATGGTAATTATTATACCTGGCGTAAGCTTACCACGTTCAAACCACGTACGGTTGGCCAGCGTAGTATTTTGACAATAGAAACGACGCCAACTTCGCGTTTTTTCGGGCGGTTTCGTTCATTGTGTCGTCGAGAATCAATACGACATTCTCTATGACACAATGAACAAATGAATTAGGGCCAGGTTAGGTAATCTAACTTTATAGGTACGTCAGTGTGCATTTTTGACACATTGTTCTAGAAAGCAACTGATTAAACAAAATATCTCGACAATAAACGGAGTCGGCCTTCGCCTTTTCATGTTTCATCCAGTCCTACTATATATACTTATTTGTAACATTAAAAACATATTCTGATAAAATAAAAAGGCGTAGTGTTCATGGTCCAAGGTTGCTGCGCAGACGCATTGTAGACGTTGATTAGACGTTATCATTACTTTTAATTGTGTTACGAACCCTATCTGTTAGCGTTGTTACTGCTGCAGAATGATGAAGACAGGAAAACTGGAGGATGGTGTAAAGAGAGAGAACTGAGGATGAATATTAATTTTCTATTTTCGTAAGTAGGTACCTGGTTGTTGAAAGCCTACACTGGTCTCCCATACCTGTTAACACTGCAATTTTAAAACATTGTAAAAGGCAATTATTTTTAAAAGAGTAATCGCGGAGTTTCTAGCCGGTTCCCGTTAAATATGATAAATGTTCAAAGGGGTGCGAGCCTGGAGATTTGTCATACAGGTCCCGAACCTAGTTCAGACTCCAGCTCTCACAAAGGTTCTAGCATAAGGTTATTCTCTATAGGAAACGACCAAGTGGAACCGTGCATCTAGCTTCTGACGTTTCATAAGTGCCCATGTAGGTTTTAAATGTGAAATAAAATATTTGGAATTTGAATATCTAGTTTTCTTTTGTTTCAAATTGAATCACGTATCACAAAAAAAGACGTTTAGCAAAGTGGTTCTAAGGCACTCTTCTAACAATTCATAACAAAATGTTTTGCATTTTATTATCGACACAGGCGGATGCACTATCGTACCGTATCGTATCGTATACCTACATAAATTCACACCTTTTCCCATTGGGGTAGGCGGTAACTACAGCCACTGCTATCTCTTAACAATTAGCCCTTAACTTTATTAATAGTTAGACTTTGATCTTAGATAAGATAATAAAGAAATCAATGAATGGCGACTATTTTATGGATAATCTCCAACACGTGCCAAACTATACCAAAATAAATCTGCCTAACTTTTTCCCAATTACGTTGGGGTCGGCTTCCAATCTAATCGGATGCAGCTGAATAGGACTCAAGCTCGTCCCGCCATTTTCGTCTTGGCCTGCCGCGATGGCGATGGATGGATTAGGTAAATGTGCCTATACGATGTAATTATAAAGTCTAATGTAACGGGCTTTTGCAGAATAGAAAAACCCATCCACCTGTCTAATTATTTATCATTCTATTCCCAGCTACTTAGGGCCGGTTTTTTGATCCGTAGTTAAACTCAACCAATTGTTAAAAATAGTAACTATATAATTGCTAAATTTTTGCAAAATGTGTTTTTTAAATTTTGAGTTTATGTAATGGTCAAATGGTGATATTAAATAATAATTGTTGATTGTTTGGTGATATTATATCATTAGATAAACTAAAAATTGATCATAAAACACATTTTGCAAAAAATTATAACCATTTGTTTTTAACAATTGGTTGAGTTAATTACGGATAAAAAAACCGGCCCTTAGTGAGCCGTTGCACTATCCACCTATCATTCTTCTAAGTGAAGTTAGCTCATTATCTAAAAATCATTACCCTCCTTTGGCTTTGCCGTAGTCGGGTAAAAGTGTAAAATTATAACAGGATACTACTACTATACTTTTAATAGCCTAATAACCTGATATAGCAGAATATGATATCTACCTGGTATAGCAGTGAATAGTAAAATAGATTTAATAAGCCAAGCCATCCTTGATAACTTAGTTACTAGTCCCTGGAGACAGAATTGATAATAATAGAGAATAGGTACAAGGTACCTACAAGTAGAATACTCTTTAATTCTTCAAAAGGTGCACCAATGCAAGCTCCTAAGTTAGGGTTTCCTAAGACTGCGGTGGCCACCATAGCGACCGCAATTTACTGTCGAATGACGTCACTGGGTCGTTATTTAAAAAATAAGTAAGTTTGTTTTTCTTAGTGATCGTTTTTTGACATCGTAAAGTCAAATTCTGTGCCATAATAATAGGTCTTTACCTATGTTATTGCAGATTCTTTAGCCAGCATTTTCAGATTTAATTATCTGTGGATTGGCGCGCAATTCGAAATTCAAATAAATTTTATTCGAAAGACGTGTTACTTAATTTAATTTCAAATTCAGTCATTTGTTTTTAGATAGTTTTTTGTTTTTGTGACATTGTGGTAGTTTTTGGCGCCATGGATAAACTGAAAATTCGTACAATTTTCGAAGATGAGTTCCTACGTGGAAATACCGCTGCGCAAACAACACGAAACATTAGCAACGTGTACAGTCACGAGCAAAAGTATGTATACACTCGGCTTTATTCAAAAGCGATTTACTCCTTTATTTTTTAATTAAATTTTATGTTGTTACGAACATAGCATTTTCGAACCCATAGGTTTATGTAATGTGTCGTATTTCAACGTTGCATACGTTATTTCACGAAAAAATCGTAGTTGAAAGTGACCAAGTATTGACATATTGGTGCTCGTGACTGTACGGGCCTAACACTGCTTGCATAAACACGGTCCATTATTGGTTCAATCGTTTTAAATCTGGAAATTTTGAGTTGAAGAACGAGCTTCGCGGTCGGCCGGTAACCATTGTCGACAACGACGAATTGAAGGCAATAGTGGAAGCGGATCCAACTCAATTTACGGCTGAGCTTGCTGCGGGCCTTAGAGTTAGTGTCAAAACAATATTGAAGCACTTGCGTCAAATCGGAAAGCTAAAAAAGCTAGATAAGTGGGTGCCACACGAACTAAGCGACCAACAGCGAGATTTACGCGTCAAAGCATGCATAGCACTACTGAATCGGCATAGAAACGAGGGAATTCTTAATCGAATTGTTACCTGCGATGAAAAGTGGATCCTGTACGACAACCGTAAGCGTTCTTCGAACAATGATGAAGAAGCTCACAATTCAACAACCAAGACTAGTCAATCGCTCTTCCCCCTTGCTTCTTCACGACAACGCGCAAGCTCACACTTTACGACAGACCATCGCAAAGCTACAAGAGTTACAGCTGGAAGCTCTCCGTCACCCACCGTACTAACCGGACCTTGCCCCAACAGATTTCTACTTTTTTCAAAATTTAGACAATTTTTGAAGTGGAAAAAAATTCAACATCCGATAAGCAATACAAAACATCGTCATCGCCTCCCGTCCGGCAGACTTCTACAGTAAAGGGATAAACAAACTGCCATCCAAATGGCAAAATTGTATAGATCATTTGGGCCAGTACTTTGATTAGCTGAAATAAAAAAAATACCAAAATTGTTATATTTTAAAATTATCATTCAAATATCCAATTTCATAGGTAAAGACCTAATATTCATGATGGCGGTCTCTGCGGCCGCTATATGGCGGCCACCGCTATTCTAGGACACCGGAGCGTGCAGGACAACCGATCCAATAGTTTCAAGCACGTGTCATTTTTATGTTTGGGAAACAAATAGGCAGCAATATATGATAATACACTTTTTGAAAATAGATGATGCCAGACGTTAGAGACGCTACGGCGCTCGGGAACTTTGGTTCACGTATTGTATTTGCTCATTGTCGAGCGTCGTAGTAAAATTAATTGTTCTATTAGTTTCTAAATGTTTTGTTAGTTTTAATGTAAACTAAGTTTGTTGCCTGCACCTATTCATAAAAATAGATAAGGTATCCCTGTCTCCGCTGTGCATCGCTTGCACAAAGTGAGAAAGGGCTCTGTATACGACATGGTTGTAGATTGCACAAAGTGAGAAAGGGCTCTGTATTCGACATGGTTGTAGATTGCGACCCCACAGAAGGCCATCATAACATCTGCCTTTTTCCAAATTTATTTAACCTTTTCCAAATATGTTGGGGTCAGCATCCAGTCTATCCGGATGCAGCTGAATACCAGTATTTTACATGGAGCGACTGCCTATCTGACCTCCACAACCCAGTTACTCCATGTTAAGACTGGTTGTCAGACTTTTGGGCTTCTGGCTACCCGTAACAACTGTCAGAGATCTTCGTATGACAGCCGGGACCAACGGCTTAACGTGCTTTCCGAGGCACGGAGGGGTCTCGGTATGTAACGATGGTCACCTATCCACAGACCAACCGCGGCAAGCGTAGCTTAACTTGATCGATCGGCCTGTGCGGCTGTTATTATTTAGCCACGGGCCACACCTTATAACCGTTTAAAATTTCACCGACTAGATAGTCTTTTTTCACGATTTGAAATTAATTAAGCGATTGTTATTTTCCTACTGACCTGTCCTGTACTTAAAGTAGCTGATAAGATAGCCGAATTAATTAATTATTACTATCAAGGATTTGTAATTCACCGGAATTCTCGTAGGCTGTATGTTGTTGCCAAATATATCTGGCCTCGGCAAATGACCTCGTCTATCCTTTACGATGCCTATCTATGCTCATTATTCTACCTTTGCCCAGCACTGGAACACAGTTCCGGTAAAAAACAAAAATGATAATTTCTCTTGTCATATCGTCCTTGATTTTTGTCAAACTATTTTCGAAATCATCATCTTATTGCGCAAAACTATTTCTAAGTGACCTTCACGTACCCAGGGCTGAGTTGTTCTTTGGTCAAAGTATTAGCATTTACGTTCTCTAACACGCCCTGAGTCCCAGCAGTTGGAATATTACAGGTTCAATATGGAGATGGAGAACAATGCAGTCTCTTAAAACCGGCCAAGTGCGAGTCGGACTCGCGCACAAGGCGTTCCGTACCAATAGATAATTGTTATGATTTATTTTTAATATTTTACATGGTTACTTATTATTTCGTTATTTTTGTAAAAAAATCGTCTTAGTAACCTCAATGTTTTTAAAAGACCTATCCAATGATACCCCAAACTATGGGGAAGACGCGAGAAAAATAATCATCCCCACTTTACGTGTAAAGGAGGTACACCAAAAAAAATTTTTTTTCGTGATTTTATTTTACCACTTTGTCGACGTGGTAAATACACATATCCATGCAAAGTTCCATCTTTCTAGTACTAACCGAAGGAGGTAAGCCGAAGACGGACGGACATGACGAAACTATACGGGTTCCGAGACGTGAACTACGGAACCCTAAAAACTAGGGCTATCAATACGACGGAGCTTTTGGGCCAATGTCAAATTATGAGGTATCCACCGGGCACAAAGCTTCCTGGCCGCTAATTCATGGAGGATTTTATGCGCTTGACTCATACCGATGCCTAAGCTTGTCCGAATCTGCTGATATGTCACTCTTTTGTCAGTCTCTATCATATGTCGCAACACACTGATGTTATCTTCAGACGTCGCCGTAGAAGGCCGTCCCTCACGCTGATCATCGGTGAGATTAGTGCGACCACGTTTAAACTCATTAAGCCAGTTGTAAACAGTGGCACGAGATGGGGCTTCATCGTGAAAGGCCAATCTAAGTCTATCATAACTTTCTTGTTGACTTAGATGTCAACGAAAGTCATAAAAAAAAAATTGTACGAAAATTTTCTCGCGTTAAATTCATGCTGACGTAACGCAGACAATTTTCAATTTCCCGGCAAATCCTAAACAAATGTCAAATTAATAAAATACATACAAAATAATATAGGCAAAGAGTTCCATTTTCAAAATGTTAACTTATTTTTTTATTATATCGTTTACAAGTGGCCAGTTCTAAAAACTTTCAGTGTCGCCCTCGTATTTTCAAGTTCGGTGACCCTACTTAAAACACACACCTAGAAAAAGTATCTGTCTAACTCCAGACGGGTCGTTACAGGTCGCCGGTGATTTTCCTGCGCGTGAGTGCATTACACCCAGACGTACAAAGTGCGGCTCGTCCAGACGACGCGACCCACTTGCCGTTAAGTAAACATCATTTACAATTATAAACTAATCCAAGGATATCTCTAACTGTACTCACGTGACGGCTCCTTGAAGTGACGTTGATGATATGAGGATAATCTAGTTGTAAAATTTTCTAACAGAAAATGGCTGAATGTCTTTAAAAGATCACTTTTAGCGATAAGACCGCCCATTGTGTCACCTTATGTAACTACACCATAAAAGAAATAAATACAGATTTTTTATTTTTATTAATTAATTATGTAATTAAGACTACTCTATTCTGTCTATACGGCGGCTACGACACTATTTATTCCCCTAACATTTAAAATCTAACTAAAGATTTTCAATGATGGTTATCATTGGAAAACTTTACTTTGATTTTAAATGTACTTTGTTGCTACAACTTGAATCCCTAAAAAATCGTGGATTAGGTAAGTATTAAAACAAAAGACGCATATGTTACAGTTTACACAAAGTATACAAACGCCCTACCTGCAACAAAGTTATACTGAATAAACACGACCTTAACAACGCACTCGCTAATTGCAGGTAAAACAAAAGCATTACACCTTCAGACAGAGGGTTAGGTCTACATATGGTGTTAGGCCAAACACCGTAGACGCTACTCCCGCGGCGTAGCGTCGTAGCACCTACGTAGCTCTTTTTAAAAAGAGCTAATACCAAAGTTTCGTAGGCCTCATAAAGCTGGTACAAAAGCTGTCTACGAGACAAGTCATTGTACAAAGATGGACACATAATGTGTTTAGGTAACCAATTAATTATAATAAAAGCGAATCCCAATTAAAAATAAAAGTTTATTAGCAGTCTTGTGCTTTATAGCGGCATATCATGTTAACGCTGCGTGTTCCGTATATCATGCCATCCATACCTCTGGGCAGTATAAAACATTTTTATCAAATTAGAGAACGTTTGTATGCTAATTAAGCAATACGGTTCTATATTTATATCGCCGTGTGAAAAGGTCGCGATTGGCATTAATTATGATATTACATATTTCAATCTTTATTGGGTCATTTATCTTGTGGTTTGAAAGACGATGCAGACGACTATTTATTAGATCATGAGAGTGGTTTAAGCCTTCGTATCGAGCGTGGATCCACGCGAGATACAATGGCTTTTTCTAATTGTTTCTGTAATTACAATTCATCCGGTTAATGGCATTTTTAAGCAAAGTGCACGACTTGGTGATTGGTTAAAAGTTTAAATCCGCTTTGAAAAATCAAAAATTCACTGACAGACAACGTGTGCGTTGTTGAATCGAGATTTTTTCAGTGAATTTTAGTGCCTAAATCCGTTTGGTCTAGAAGCATGAAATTTTGCACAAGACTTCCATAGCGAAAGTGGGCACTATGGTAGTAAATTTAGAAAATGCACCCCCTAAAGTCATTCAATTCCTCTATTTAAGGTGATGCGGTAAGGTATAGCCCGCGAAATTCAAAAGTACTTACGTTTTATGCAATTTGCAGGGCAGGGTCAAGTTGTATGTCGAGAGGATCCGGCAATTGGGACTCGAGGTGGCATTGCACAAATCTGAGGCCATGTGTTTTCATGGTCCTCGGGACGCGCCACCGTCGGGTTCACAAATAACGGCGGGAGGGGTTCACATCGGCGTCGAGCTGACGATGAAGTACCTGGGACTCGTCCTCGACAGCCGGTGGAATTTCGTGGAGCACTTCCGACGTTTGGCTCCCAGACTGGAGCGGGCCGGGGCTGCCTTGAGGCGGCTCCTTCCCAATCTAGGGGGACCAAACGCCTCCTGCCGGAGGCTCTATGCGGGGGTCGTGCGGGCCATGGCCCTTTACGGGGCACCGATATGGGCGCGATCTTTGAGGCGGCGACCAGCCCGCCGGTTGATCGCGTCCCAAAGGGTCATGGCTGTCCGGCTCATTCGAGGATACCGCACGGTCTACGCTGAGGCGGCGAGCCTCCTTGCCGGATTGCCGCCATGGGATCTGGAGGCCAAAGTCCTCGCCCACATATGGGAGTGGCGAGAGGAGGCAAAACGCCGGGGCGTTGCTCCGCTGCCGCGAGAAATCACGGCACAGCGGACAGAGCTCCGGCGGGATCTCATAGCGGCATGGAGAGTGCGATTGTCGCAACCCAGCGCTGGGCACGCCACAATTGCGGCGATAAGTCCCCTCTTTGAGGAGTGGCTAGAGAGGCGCCACGGCGCCCTCACCTTCCGCCTGACGCAGGTCCTCACCGGACACGGTTGTTTCGGGAGGTTCCTGTTCAGGATAAAGCGGGAGGAAACGCCAGGGTGTCACCACTGTGGGGATCGCCCGGAGGACACGGTGGAGCATACGGTGGAGGTCTGCCCGGCTTGGGCGGGACCCCGCCGTGTCCTCTTGGCGGCGATCGGCGGCGGCGACCTCTCGCGTCCGGCCCTCATACAGGCCATGGTCCGGAGCGAGAGTGAATGGGAGGCCGTCACCTCCTTCTGCGAAGCAGTTATGCTCGCGAAGGAGGAGGCGGAGCGTGCGAGGGAGAGGCAATCGCTGCACCCTCGCGCTCCTAGCCGCCGCAGGAGACGCCCTGGACGGGAGTCAACAGCCGACTCCCGGCCACCGTAGGCGCGGGCTTGCGGGCGGCGAGCTATGGGCAGCTCGCCGCCCGGTAAGGACCAGGCCCGGGTCGACGGCGCGTTGTGTTCCACGCGCGCCTCAAAGAGCTGTCAGCACGAACTGACGGGGTCCGCTAGGGCCGATGCCGCCGGGGCTGCGGGTTGTTCGAAAGAGATACCGTGGCCCCTGGCACAGGCAACTGAAGGAACACGGGTGGGTTTTAGTCAGTAAAAGTCTGACACTCCCTTCTGCTCCGCCCAGAGCGGGAGGAGTCATTTGATGATTTCCCACCCAGAAAAAAAAAAAAAAAAAAAAGGGTCAAGTTGTATGTTGATTGAAATATGATAAGCAAGCGTAACAAGTACAAGTATGACTTTACAGAATTATAATCATTAAAATCATCAATAAAACCCTCTCAGTTCATATTTAAATCATATTGAATGACAATTTCATGAAATGCGTTTCCCCTTAACTAATAATTACCCTCTGTTTAAATAGAGGATGACAGTTTGTAGTTCTTACCGATGGGAAATTAAGCCATCGAGCGCGGGGTGCCAGGGCAGAAAACCTCCACGTGTGCCTGGGGACTGGAGTTCCCTTCTGGATACGTCCGGGGGGAAGACCAGTTTTCGGGCCGGTGCATCCTGGGGTGCGGGCAGCTATTTCTCAGTGGGATTTTTTCCCAATGAGATCTCGCTGCCCGCATGCTAATGTTCTGCCAAGAGGAACGCTCCACACAAGCCGCTATGAGGAGCAGAGCGGCTACTGTGTGGAGTAAGAGCGGGCCTGGTGTGCACTTACCCTGCCGCCGGGCAGGCAGGAGGGGACAACCCCCCCCTCCTGCCACCGTTAATATCGTAGCCCCGAAGATTGTCAAGGTCATGTCTCTGACTTTTGACGGGGGTCGAGGGTCTTGGCTTAACCGCCCGGACCGCGAGGAAGATTAACCTCTATAAAAAATTCCCCAAACCTCCAAGCGGCGGCGCACCGTGAGGGAGGTAGTAAGCTTGGCTAATGGGTAGCTTGATTTAGTCACTAGTGCGAACCACGGATTTTTGAGCAGGTACCTAAAGTTTTATACTCGTGGGAACAGAATGGAAACAATTTTTAAAAACAAAAACCCAAAGCACGTAGTGAGGAGTGATGCGGTGTCGGAGTCCGACGCTGCATCTGGAGGAGCGAGCACGGGAGGCTCAGTGAGCCCTCGCCGTGACCAGAAGACGGCCGCTGCCAAGAGAAAGGCACAGAGCAAGCGGCCAAGGTCAGTGGACGGCCAGGGGTCGTCCTCTGACGGGGAGCTGGCTTCGGCCAGAAAAATCCCCACCAGCAGGCGGGGAGGAGCTCGAGAGCGAGGCGCAGGGAGGGGGCTCACTGCTCGGGAGGCCGCAGAAAAAGCGGAGGAGCCCGCAAAGGAGGGGGGTTCTGGTCGCGCGTCCGCATCAGAGACCTCAAGTGACGAGGCGGCGGAGGTTGGCGGCCCTGATGCGGACCGCAAAAAGAGGTTCGCGGAGGTCGTGGAGGCCGCAATCCGGGACGTGGCCCTGAAGAAGTTGCAGACTTCGAAAAACAGGGCCATAGTCTCGGCCAAGGCCTCCATCTTGGCGGCAGCGGAGGCCATCCATCTCGGGCCTCCGCCGGACGGCATGTCCGAAATGCGGGCGGAGGTGGCCCGCTTGACGGCTGCCATGGAGCTCCTCCGAAAGGAGAACGAGGAGCTCCGAGCGGACCTGGCCGGGATGCGAGCGGCCGGCACAGCGCAGAACACCCCACCACCAAGCCAGCCCGTGCCGGTGGAGAACCAGGTCCTGAACCTGGTTCGGCAGGAGCTGGCGACCTTCCAGGCGCGGTTCGCCGTCCTGGAGGGTATTGTTCTGCGCCCCCCCTTGGCGGGTAGGACGGCCCCAGGGCCTAAGGCGGCCTCGTACGCGGCCGCGGCCGCCCCTAAACCCGGGCCGTCTGGCCGGGCTCAGGCGCCGGCCAAACCAGCGTCGGCTAGAGGAGCCCCGGCGCCGGCGAAACCGACGTCGGCTGGTGGAGCCTCGGCGCCGGCGAAATCGGCGCCTGCCGCCAAACCCGCGGTGCCAGCCCAGAAAAAGGGCAGAACGGCTGGGGAGGGGAAGGCCTCAGAGCCTACGCCTCCCCCAAACAAATCTCCCACGACCAACGCCGAGTGGCAGGTGGTCGGGGAGAAGAAGAAGGCGGCCAAAGCGGCCAGGAAAAAGGCGCAGAGGAGGCGCCGCAAGGAGCGAGCCGTTGCGGCTAGGCTTCGCTCCCCCAAGACCGCGGCTGTAGTCATTACACTACAGCCGGACGCGGTCAAGAGGGGGGTGACCTACGGCGACGTGCTCGCCAAAGCGAGAGCGACGGTGGATCACCAGGAGCTGGGGATCACCGGAGGCCTCCGGCATAGGGTGACCGCCACTGGTGCCCGCATGCTGGAGGTCCCCGGTGCGACGAGTGGCCCCACCGCTGACGCCCTGGCTGAAAAGCTAAGGGCGTCCCTCAATGCGGATGAGGCTCGAGTCTCCAGGCCCGTCAAGTGCGCGGATATGCGCATTGTGGGCCTGGATGACTCGGTGACGGGGGCCGAGGTGGTAGCCGCCGTCGTCAGGACGGGCGGGTGTCTGACCGACCAGGTCAAGGCGGGCACCCTACGTCCTGACTTCACGGGTATGCGAACCATAACGGTTAGCTGTCCCGTGACGGCGGCGAGGAAGATAGTGGAGGGCGGAAGGCTCCTGGTGGGCTGGGTGTCAGCGCAGGTGAAGCTGCTGGAGCCCAGACCTCTAAGGTGCTATCGATGCCTCGTGGGGCACCACGTGAGCGTCCAGTGCACCTTAGAGGACCGCAGCACTCTGTGCTTCCGCTGCGGCAAGCCCGGACATACGGCCGGCTCGTGCAACGCCGCGCCGCACTGCGTCGCATGTGCGGCTGCTGGCAAGCCGGCCGATCACCGGGCGGGGAGCAAGTCCTGCGCTCCACCCGCCGAAGCCAGGAGGAAAGGCAGGCCCTCCGCCGTCGTCGCCACCACCACCGTCGCCGCCACTGTCGCCGCCACCGCCACCGCCGCCGCCGCCGCCGCCACCACCGCCGCCGCCGCCGCCGCCGCCGCCGCCACCACTGCCGAGGGGGCCCGGGAGGGGGCTGAAATGGAGGAGTAATAACTCCTCCACTACGCCTTCTCCAGGCGAACATCAACCACTGCGCCTGCGCTCAGGACCTGTTGCTCCAGAGCGTGGCGCAGTGGTCGATTAACATCGCCGTGGTCGCTGAGCCGTACTTTGTCCCGCCCAGGGATGACTGGGTGGAGGACCTGAACGGCTCAGTGGCCATAATTTCGTCGGCTGCCGCCGGTACCCCGTCCCTCGAAGGTGTCACGAGGGGACAGGGGTGCGTAGCAGCACGGTTCGGAGAGATTGTAGTAGTGGGAGTATACTTCTCTCCGAGCCGAACTCTCGCCGAGTTCCAGAACTCTTTAACAGAGTTGAGTGTCGTCGTCGCCAGAAACCACGCCTTCTCCGTGCTAGTGCTCGGGGACTTCAACGCCAAGAATTTGGCCTGGGGTTCCCGTTGCACGGATGTGCGGGGCAGGATGGTGGAGGACTGGGCTCTGGAAACAGACCTGGTCGTCCTAAATCGGGGTTCTGTTCCTACGTGTGTGCGGATGCGGGGCGAGTCGGTAGTGGACATCTCGTTCGCCAGCCCCGCTCTGTCACAACGTGTCATTGACTGGCGCGTCATGGAGGAGGTGGAGACATACTCCGATCATCGGTATATCCGGTTTGATGTCTCCACCCAGACCTCTAGCGCGCTGGTCCAACAGGCCCCGAGTGGTCCACGGTGGGCGCTGAAGCAGCTGGACCGGGAGCTTCTCCTGGAAGCCTCGATCGTGCAGGCCTGGGTGTTTTCACCGGACAGGCCTGCTGACATTGACGATGAGGCGGAGTGGTTCCGGGAGGCCATGTCCGAGATCTGTGACGTGGCAATGCCCCGAGTCCGGCCAGGACGCGCCCGACGTCAGGTGTACTGGTGGTCGCAGGAGGTTGGGGCGCTACGCAAGGCGTGCGTCGACGCGCGACATCGGTACACCAGGCACCGCAGGCTCCGCATCCGCCCTCCGGATGCGGAAGCCACGGAGGTGGAGCTGTACGAGGGGTACAGAGCGGCGAAGACCACCCTCCAAGAGGCTGTCAAGCGGGCCAAGGATACGGCCCGCGAGGAGATGTTGGAGACTCTGAACCGAGATCCATGGGGGCGCCCTTACAGAATGGTGCGGAATAAACTCCGCACCTGGGCCCCCCCGCTGACGCAGAGTCTCCGACCCCAGCTGGTGGAGGAAGTGGTGAGCGCTCTGTTCCCTTCACGGGGGGAGCATACTCCCCCGCCTATGGCTCCGCCACTTGCGGTGCCCGAAGCGGACCACACGGACGACGACGACGACACCCCTGAATTGACCGGGGTAGATCTGAGAGCGGCGGTAGGCAGGCTGAAGGCCAAAAATACCGCCCCGGGACCCGACGGCTTGCCGGGTAAAGCCTGGGTCCTGGCCTCGAGGGCTCTCGGGCCTCGACTGGAGGCGCTCTTAAGCGCATGCATGGAGAGAGGCCAGTTTCCACTCCGTTGGAAGACGGGGAAGCTGGTCCTCATTCAGAAGCCAGGGCGCCCTGCGGACTCTCCGTCCGCATACCGGCCCATAGTGCTGCTCGACGAGGTCGGCAAGCTCTTTGAGAGAGTGATTGCGGGCCGCCTCGTCGGGCACCTGGTGAGGACGGGGCCGGATCTTGCGGAGTGCCAGTTTGGCTTCCGCAAGGGGCGCTCGACGGTGGACGCCATCATGCGCGTGAGAGCCCTCACGACGGGGGACGCGGTGTCCCGGGGTGGGGTGGTCGTGGCGGTGTCACTCGACATCGCCAACGCGTTCAACACCCTGCCCTGGAGCTGCATAGGGGAGGCACTCCGGTATCACCGGGTGCCGACTTACCTCCGTCGAATAGTCGGGGCGTATTTGACGGACAGAGCCGTCATCTACCCCGGTCGCGACGGGAATTGGAACCGGCGAGAGATGTCGTGCGGTGTCCCACAGGGATCGGTTCTGGGGCCGCTCCTGTGGGACATCGGTTACGACTGGGTGCTGCGGGCCGACCTCCCTGATGGCGTCAGCGTAGTTTGCTACGCTGACGACACGCTGGTCCTGGCGCAGGGGAGGTCGCATCAGGCGGCGGCCGACGCGATGACACGCGGGGTTGCGATAGTCGTGGAAAGGATCCGGCAGTTGGGTCTCGAGGTGGCATTGCACAAGTCCGAGGCCATGTCCTTTCATGGGCCCCGGTACGGGCCACCTTCGGGATCCCAACTGATGGTAGGAGGGGTTCACATCGGCGTCGAGACAACGATGAGATACCTGGGTCTCGTCCTCGACAGCCGGTGGAACTTCGTCGAGCATTTCCGACGTTTGGCCCCCAAACTGGAACGGACCGGGGCCGCCTTAAAGCGGCTCCTGCCCAACCTGAGGGGGCCAAACGCCTCCTGCCGGAGGCTTTACGCGGGGGTCGTGCGGTCCATGGCCCTATACGGGGCCCCGGTATGGGCGCGTTCACTGCGGCTTCGAGCCGCACACTACCTGAACGCGCCCCAAAAGGTGGTAGCCGTAAGGCTAATCCGGGGGTACCGCACGATCTCGGGCGAGGCAGCAAGCCTCCTTGCCGGACTGCCACCATGGGATCTGGAGGCGATAGTCCTCGCGCGCCTGTATGACTGGCGCGCGGAGGCACTACGTCGGGGGGAAACTCTGCACCCGCGGCAAATCGCTGCGGAGCGGACGGACCTCCGGCGCGGTCTCATGGTGGAATGGAAGGCGCGACTATCGCAACCCAGCGCAGGGCACGCCACGATAGCGGCGATAAGACCCCTCTTTGAGGAGTGGCTAGAGAGGCGTCACGGCGCTCTCACCTACCGCCTGACGCAGGTCCTTTCCGGACACGGATGTTTCGGGAGGTTCCTGCACATCATCAGGCGGGAGGAGACGCCCGGGTGTCACCACTGCGAGGATCGCCCAGAGGACACGGTGGAGCATACGGTGGAGGTCTGCCCCGCTTGGGCAGGGCACCGCCGTGTCCTCGTAGAGGCGATCGGCAGCGGCGGCGACCTCTCGCGCCCGGCCCTGGTGCAAGCCATGGTCCGGGGCGAGAGGGAGTGGGAGGCGGTCACCTCCTTCTGCGAAGCAGTCATGCTAGCGAAGGAGGTGGCGGGATGGGCGAGGGAAAGATCCTCACGCCTCAGCCGCCGAGGGAGACGCTCCGGGCGTCGGGAGCCGCGTGACGACTCCCGGCCACCGTAGGCGCGGGCCTGCGGGCGGAGAGCAATGGGTAGCTCTCCGTCCGATCAGGACCAGGCCCGTGCCGGACGGCGTGTATGTGTTCCACGCGCGCCTCAAAGAGATGTCAGCGTAGTTGACGGGGCCCGACAGGGCCGAAGCCTGCCGGGGTAGCGGGATCGTCCGAAAGGGTTACCGCTGCCCTGGTACGTAAAGGGCTAAGGAAGGAACACGGGTGGGTTTTAGTCAGTAAGAGTCTGACACTCCCTTCTGCTCCACCCAGAGCGGGAGGAGTCATTTGATGATTTCCCATCCTGAAAAACAAAAAAAAAAAAAAGCCATCGAGCGCACGGCTTGTCTCATATAATTGTAGTTTCGCTGCATTCGGTTACACTAGTAGACAAAATGCTAGGCAAATAATGATAATAATAATTATAATATTTGGTATATCACAAACTAAACTAAGCACACTCATAGAAAAAAAAAACAAAAGTAAATTGAAAAAAAAAAAACAAGTCCTGCACGAGGCCAAAAGCAAATGATGCTGCGAAATTGTCGCTGTGCTAGTAAGGCCCGCAAAAGAAGAAAAGAGAATTTATAGACGTGATTTATATCATCAGGTCGGGTCGAAAATGAACACGTATCTCGCAGGTCAAACCTACTACTTACGTAATATCATTTCTCGAGTTATTATACCTTCCCTGGCCATGTATCATCTGACCATAATCATTGGTTAATCTTTCCATAATTTATACTTTAACGCGAAAGTAAATCTGTCTGTTACCTTTTCACGCCTCAATGGCTAAACAGATTTCGATGAAATTTGGCATACGGGTTAGTAGACCATAACCTGGGTTAGGACATAGAATACTGTTTAAACTGGTAGTTTGTTCCCGTGGGATAGTTTCCGACCTCAATGCGGTTGAAGCCGTTAGCAAAAGCTAGGACTTTATATACGATCCCTAAGCTAAAAAGGGTATGTTTTCCAACTCTCCTCATCATGTGACAAACAATCTCAAGTTATAATTAGCACGAAAATATTACGCAACCTTACCCACTAATTATTGTAAGCAAGTTGAGAGGTCAGTCGGTACTAACACTCAAGAGTTAAGATAAGAGATATTCTTCAATTCGAAGCTTCGCATCCGGGATGCGCAAAGCGGACTTCGATCGTTGATACTGTGATACAAATTCCGGATCACGGGTTATGGCGCATCGCAATTAGTGTTGTTGTTTACTTTAATTATATTGGGTGCATTGATGTAATGGACTAGATTATTACATATTCAGCGATAGAGGGATAAACTTGGTTCTTTTCTAAGAGATTAGCCTCAAGCGGCAAAAAACAGGAAGGTGGAAAGGGACGTCTGCAGTGGGACAGACACTAGCGACTGCGAGTCGCGCCTGCTTTGCACGGATTTACGACAACAAGAAATTAAGATTTCCTTATAATCTATTTGGAGACAAGGCTGTTGTTCGACGATGTATTTCGAACTACAGCCTTGCCTCCAAATAGATAATAAGTTTACTAACATAGGTATATGCTATCTTTTTGTTTACTAACCCATATGGATGTTGCTTATTCGAAATAAAGATTTTTTTATGAATGTATGTAGTTCTAATAATGCACCTACTTTTTATACAAATAAACCTTCTAAGTGATGGTGATGATCCCATCAAAATCCATTGTTTAAATGATAAATTATTTTATTTCTGTAAGTAGGTTTGTACAAACACTTTTACACGTCAATCATATTTTTAATTAAAAACTAGATGAGATCGGCGTTTAGTTTAGAATTTTAGAAGATCTAACCGATCACACACACAAATATGAATAGGGACTTTGTGTTATACCACTCTAGTATAGATAAACATACCCAGCTAGAGAAGCGAGACTGTAAACAAGTTCGGTATTGTGAAGATAATGAATAACTACTAAATCCTCAACTAGCATGGTACGGCAACATATGGTCATCCCCTTATTGACCGGATACAGATGATTATTTATTACCAAAATGACCTACACGCTTTGCAGTACGAATGGTGAAAAAACTTTCCGACGCCAGACAGGAAAACTGCATTTGGCCCATAAATGGAGCCCTGTTTAGAAACTACGGACTAGTTTAGTTACTTCAGTATTATTACAACCGATGTGTGCGGAAATGAGTTAAAAAAAAGTTAAGTAGGTATACTTAGCATAGCATTATCAGCTTATAAACGTGCCCACTGCTGGGACATAGGCCTTCTTTCGATGAGAGGGAGAGTAAGCCGTAATCCACGACGCGGGCTCAGTGCGGTAAATGTCACGTCTTCGAATTTTTGTTTCTAAGATATGTCGGTTTCCTCACGATGTTTTCCTGCACTGCTACCTACTACATATTTTTTTTCCGTTTATGCTCGATTGTTAAGAAGTTTTATACGTTGCGTGTGACAAAGTAACTTACCTTTTTATTAAAGCTTTTATTGACTACCTACATAATTTTGTCGTAATAACATCTTTGGCCCTTTTAACAATCCTCCGTTTGGCATCCGCATATTTTCATGTTATAATCTTTCTCATAGTTTTGTTGGGAAACCCTAGCTTGCTGTGATTTGCAATCGATGCTTCACACACTGACCTACATACACGAAAATAGACTTTCAATAATAGGGGTAACAAAAGCTATTGTTGATGCCACATAAACTTCTACTATGTTAAATTACGCTCGGCGTGTAAGCGCGATATTTTAATGTTGTCTCTTTTAACGCCATGTGCTATGAAAAAGACAGCTAATATTGAAGTTCTTTTGGAAAGGTTTTAGTGGTAAAGGGTAATTGTTATTAACTGACTTGCAATTTTTGACTTTAGGTGATGAATCTTAAATTTTATCAGTAGTTGCAAAACTGTAGTAGAGGTAGTACGTTAATAACTCAATTTAGAATGAAGAAAAAAGTTAAATCTAGAAAATTTTAGGCTCGTAAACAGTATGGCGAAATGTCCGGTTCATCAAAATGTCTTCATTCGGCGCGCTCAAGAGCACCTCTTAATGAAGTTGGTGCAAGATGGTGGGAAATGTTCGGCGATGTAGACCAAACAGCGGAATACTATGTGCAAAACGAAGCTAAAGGCTCGCTAGTCGATAATAGTAAGGATACCGATCACAACAAATCATCCGATACCAATAATTTAAAAGTACAAAGAGCATTACCTTCAAAACTCTATGAAAACTTTATTGGCAGAACTGTGAAAAATGTTGATCCTAAAGGTAAAGTATTGAAAAAATGGAGGGAAGACCAAGCGAAAGCAAGGTACGAACAAGCTAGGAAAGCCGTTATTAATTCACTGAAAGAAAAATTCTGTGGTCCACTGCAACAAAGCAATGTACCCTCTGTGTCTAATGTCAATAAAGGGGATAATACTAAAGCAATACCAACGATTATCATAACTGGAGACAATGTCGAAGAAACATCAAATTCGAATGTAAATCGTGACGGTGATAGTCGGTTGGAATTTGGTTCCAATTCTGTGAGTGCTAAGGTCGAAATTCTGAATGCAAGGGTTGAGGATGTCAGTCACGCGAGGAGGCTTCAGATGGGGCCAGGTGGTGAGCTGGCACAGTGGAGGCTTGCTCCTCGTGGCAGTAGGGCGGCGGGCGCGGAGGGCGGACTACGCGGGCTTACGAGGATCGACATGCCGGTAAGTAACTGCATTTTACCTAATATGATCATTACTTTCACCCTAATCATTTTGACCCAGACAACAAGTTTTTTAAGCCTTTTGTCTGACATTGGAGACAAAATCGTGTGATTTTCAGATGTACATAAGTCTGTTTACAATTAACTAATTTGACCTATTTCCCCTTCGGTTCCTAAAGATCCCTTATCTTTAGAAACTCCTTAAATTACTTTGAATATATAGCTTTTTGTGCTAAAGTTTTAACTGCAATTCTAGCAAGACAAACATAACGAATTTCCCACATGCGTAGCTCCTAGCTTTCATTTTAACCGAAGGATGTTATCGGGTTCAAATTGAAGGCAGTAAACATTGCTTCCATTAGTACTTACGATGCAGGGAATAACCGATAGTCATGCTATCACGAACTAATCGGGAACCGGGATCTACCCTGACTTTCTGTACATGGACTACGTATGGATTTATTACGATAGCTTCCCGGTAATGCATGGATTTTATAGGCTTTAGTAACGTCAATTGGATTATGTGCATTTGGGCAATGGGCATTGATCGTATTGAAAAGGGTGCCTTAGCAGCCGAAATATAGTTTGGTAATGTATTTTTGGCTCTGTTTTGGTGTAGAAATAAAAGTCCAAAAATATTAGCTCTGCTGAAAAGTAGAGGTTTTCTAGTAGCTGTACCTAAAGAAACTCTGAGCTAAGTTTTATCGCATTCGAGATAATAAATGAACATCGGTATACTCGAGTTCGAGTAGCATTCAATTGGAAACCTCAACATGGTCATTTATTGGCTAGATATGATGATGACGATTGTGACGTTCCTAACACACCCACGTTTTGAATACGGTTAATTGCTATGCCGTATGTTTAGCAGCGGCGCCGCCCCGGGGGCTTATCAATAAAGACAGGTGTAACCATCGCGATTTTATTTTGTTTACTCCTGAAATGATAGGCGATGGCCCCAATTAAAACTTATCACTAATTATCTTGGTCTAGATGAGGCGTATCAGTCGTGTTTCAAAACCTGAGCAGACTGCATTGCCGATATGTTTTTTTAGTAGATAGGTAATTTATTAGAATATTTTGTTCAGCAATCGAAGATTTTTATTGTTTTTATTTGGCATGATTTTAACATGAACTTTTATCTACTGTCACAGACTACTTATTCATTTTCGAACCTGCTATGAGAGCTCATTGGAGGCCAATGAGGACCTCACCTCAATGTTCAAACTGTTAGTTCTAAGATGGTGAAACATCCAACGATGTTTCTCGGTCTTAGAACTAAAAAATGTTTTTTAGGAAACCCGTATGATGATCTGCTAAAAACTAACCTCATATTCTGTGACCATCTTCGCTCAGTAGATAAAAATGATACAAATAATAATAATCCACGTTTAATGCACCCATAAACATAGCAAAATAATCAAAAACCGGGCCAAGTTCCAGAAGTTTAATGAAACAATCTGGTATAAAAACGCAGTGATTACTGTTGACGCGATAGGGGATGAAATGGCTTCATATCTGTTTCGCAATGTACTAATGTTCTGTTGGCACGTTATGGCCTGCGAAACGCGCAACTTTTCAAATGTTTTACTACAATTCGCTACGAATGCGAATACAATACGAATTGTGCGTGGCTTGAGTCATCGTCGTCTTTTTATCACTTATCAAATTAATTAGGTACCTACTGAAGACTTCTATGACCTCGGAGTTTGTTTCGGCATTTTTTTTCAGGTATCAGTCAGCTAGAAAATTGCGGTTCCATACAGTTTTAAAATATTGACCAGAAAATTGATGTGTTAAAGTGTCTTAAAACCTCACAAAAATACATATCATTTCATTTCTATAAAATAACAGTCAATAATTCAAAAGGGTTTGCCATACTCACTCTCACCCTCTCACTCTGCCCCTATCCTCTAAATTTCAATGGCAGCATGTCTTCTTCTCCCAAACATCATCCGTAACCTCTTTCACCCCCCTCTGGCCATATCATCTGTCACAGAATCCATCTGAAAATTGCAACATAGTTTCCTAGGATCTGCAATAAGAGGCAGATATTTCCTTACCTTTTGATCTTCTTAACTTTCCATATCTGCCTTTACCTTAGTAGCAACTTGTAGTCTGAGTTTGAGACTAGCTTACTAATTCCATAATTAGTAAGTATGGTGTTGTGACTGTTCCTAAATTATCCTAGCCTAGGCTGATAAAACTTTAGTTTTTCCTAATTATGTTAATATTAGTATTTAGGTCGGTTCCTCCCTAAGGGGGAAGAAACACACCTCCCCGTCCACGTGTTTCTGTAGGACTCGTCACCAGATATGGGCACCCTCCCACCGATAGAGAAAAAAATAATTCCAAACATCAAATCCAATGCCTTGTCTCATCATAAAGAAATGCTAAATAAAACTTAGGAATTCATAGTTATGAACATACATTGAATGTGGTTTTAGAAACATAGTAATAATAGAGGGATGCAAAGTATACTATTATTATTAAATTGTGAGTAACCAATACGCTAGCGTAACAGGATTTGATCAGTCATTACTCACACGATACCTCACGTCTACACTCGGAGTACTCAGAGCAACACTTCCTTATAGTGACGCAAGTGGCTTTTCAGCGGCATTGCGTCGGGATCATGCTCTTTTGGAGACATGTTACCTAGCAGTCCTTGAAATGATAAACGTGACGAAGCGGCTTTTCGTGCGGCAACCGAGCAACCATCCTTGGCTGACTAGAGGGCGGCTAGTTCCAGCGAAATTGGTCGGAATCATGCTCTTAAGGAGACAAAGTCCCAATCAAACCTTGGACTGGATATGAGATAGATATGGTCACCCAAACCCCTGGAAGTTCACCCTTTGCACAACAAGCATATCTGCAAGACAGTTGTTCATGTCAGTCTGACCGAATTATTGGTCTGCGATAAAGAATACAACATTTAAGAATTACTAGATAATAGAGTTGAGATTCGAAACTCAAGAATTTTCATTTAATAGAGTTTTGGATAATCTCTCTTAAAGCACTATTATTGGTCGGCGACAAGAATTTACTAGATAAAGGTAACGAATCAAAAAATAAGAATGATTCATTAAAAGAGTCGTAGATCAGCTCTCTTGAAGGTCTATAGACACTAGACAGCCCCAAAGTAAAAAAGAAGAAGTGGCGCAACAAACTCTCCAGCAACACTTCTCTGTCTGCTTAGTTACAAGAACTTTAATTACTCTATCAGCTTAGGATCATTATTATAATGAAAGACTCACCCAGTCACACCAACAAACACACACACATACTTCACACACTACGTTCTAACTTGTTTCATATTAATCGCTCGTCTACGACAGCCCACTTGGACATGGCCTCATGGCATTCTCCGAGTCTCCTAACATAATTAGCCTTGACTATTACGTGTGCACCCTAAAGCGGTCTCCAACCGACTCCCCTTACATCTCCCTTATAATTCCTCACATTCTAAAATCACCTCACTCACTTTCGCACAATCGGTTTATTGCCGTTTTTGTAAAATTACTCAATTTCAACTTGAGTGTCAATTTGAGTCGGGGCTAAACCCAAAACGGACCCTCCGTTTTGGGTTTTGCCCCGGCTCAAGTTATAGCAACCAGATATGTCACTAGTAGGTACATGTATTTCTAAGTGGCGGAGCCATGTACCGGTTTTAAAATAAATATAATATTTTGTTAATAAATGCATGTATGTGATCCTACTTAATCAACGAAGTCAGCCTGAAGTAGAGACTTAAAAAAGAAAAAGAAATATTACTGGCTGATGATGACATAATTTGTGTAGGACCGCGGATAGCTGTTTCATAGGCACGTGTAATCTGACACACTGTTATTAGTAAAGGGTTTATTTATCTATTCTACATAGTTGTGACCGTGAACAGTGCTGTTGCCTACGTGACCAATATTGTGTTGTCTATTAGATACACGAGTAAGTTCCCAAATCACGTGATGATGCAATGATATATGTAGATTTTGGCCGAATAAAGTGCTTTTTCTAACACACTGGGCTTTCATGAGACTGGTTTTATTTTGAAATATTTTGTAAACAAACTTTTTGGAATTATAAATTTAAATTTGTTCTAATTTAGATGGGCATTTCCGTATTTTTTAAAACTTCAACATTCATCTGAATCGCAATCTGTCAGAAAAACGTAGGTAAATAGTTAGTAATAGGTAGTAGATAAAACGTAGTATATAGGTAGGTAGTTTTCAACAAGTTTTTACATTGGTTGTCGCTGAGATGAGATGTCGACTTCATAAGTAGGTGCGAGAATTGGCCTTGAGCTAGGAGACATTTATCATAGTTATTGTTTCTAATCAAATGAATGTTAATTTTTTTTTTAAGTCTTTATTTATTTAGGGGCATTTATCTTCATGGACATGAGAGCCCCAACGTTACCTAAACTAAATTACATCCTTAATCATTTATAAAGAAAGGAAAAGGCAACAGTCACTGGTGCGAAATTATATTTTCAACAATTGATATTGCTGCATCAGATGTTGATTCTGCTAATATGCTTAGGAATGCGCCTTGATCGTATTTATTTATATTAAATTTTTGCATTTATATTAAATCAATGCCTCCCTCCCATTCCGGTATTTATCACACTCTACAAGAATGTGTTGTACATCGTCTAACTTATCACAATTTGGGGAATCAACCCTTTTCATTAAAAAAGCAAACTTTTTTAAGACCAGAGCGTAATCTATCTAATGTTACAATGTAGGATCTACTTAACTTACTATTGTAAAACCAAGGTACTCGAGGAGGCTGATATTGTATAGTTTTGAACCATATACCCTTTTCTTTACTTTTTTCATCAAAGTATTCTTTAAATTTTAAATAACATTTATTTTTGAATCTAGTAAGAATTTCTGTATAGTGTGGCAAAATTGGAAAGTGAATACTATCTATCGCTGCTAATTTAGATAACCTGTCAGCCTCGTCATTTTTTTTTTACGTTAATTACATTTAATTCCATTTTATAAGATAACACTAAAATAACAAAATAATATCCTAAATTAACTAAAACTATTTACAAACTAAAATATAGCGTCGAAAAATTCATCCACATCGCTGTCGACTGGTAATGTACCCAAGACACTGGCGGCATTGCCACGTTGTATGGCAATGCTTATCCTCTGGCCAAAGCAAAAGCCAGCCTTTGGGTCATGGGAAGTGTCAACCAGTTTTTTCGAAATTTCCTTAAAAAGACCATGCGCACTCGGACCTCACGGCCCGAGGTTCCGGCCTCCTCATTACCCTTTAACCCTATATGTGACGGAACCCATTGCAATTTTCTGATTCACATTATAATATTTGATTAATTCATATATTGGAATGTTAATTGGGCCGTCAGTTACCTACTAAGTCACTCATCCAAAGATGAGTTTACATAATAATTAACATAGTAACCCTTTATATTGATATTATTACCCTGTTATCGAAATAACAGGGTAACAGAAAAAGTCTCAATACAGGGGAACACACACACAAACATTAAAAAGTGAGTCCTTTTTTAATGTACTATTGAAACTTTTTCTAACATGAGACTATTTCGTTGCATTAGGGACTTACTGATTATATTTTGTACTTACAGCGGGGTAAAGCGTAACACACTAATCAACTGTAATTAGTGTTGAAAATTAAAGTCATTGCTACTGAGCAATGACTTTAATTTTGACAGTTAAACAACAGTCATTGCGTTATTTACGTTATTGAGCAGACCAATTTTTCGGACATACGAAGCAATGGATTAGTAAAATCCTTCAAAATGATTCAGATTGTGATTGAAAGTGTGTTACGCAATTAGGGTGCGGGTGTGAAAATACATTACACATAGTAAAAAAACAAAATAAAAACAAAAACACAAATAAAAACATGAATCGTAAGTACGAATCAACTTAATTCCCGATATACAAAAAAAAAGTAAGCAAATTAAGTACATACTCGTAAGTACTTAGACACTGAGTCATATTATTTATTCCATGAAATATTTATAAAGTATTTATATTTGTACTGAATTTTAATTTGGTAACATTTAGATATCCCGTGGACTTTGTCACACGTGATGATTTCATGATAGATAGTAGATCTAGACATTTTTACATCGAATTACGATTAATTATTTGTTTATGAATATTTAAATATCATTGTTGATAACAAATTATATTCGTTAATTAGCTTATAGTAGTGTTGATGATTGGGATTTCCCGCGGCTTTGTCCGTCTGATAAAATGTTTTATTTCATTTTCTTTTAATATACATTTACACATATTGTATTTTCATATGTGACTACTTAAAAGAAAGTTAGTCAATAGGTACTTACTTTGATACAAAGTCAAAGCCGCACGACATAGTGTTTTAACACTCGTCGACATACTTACGGCAAACATCTGCAATGTAATAATGAGATTACGGTTTCATTTTTAAAAGAATTAAGCACAGTATACTATGCGAACGATGTGGCGGATCACACTACAACGCGCTACGCGACGGGGCGCGGAAAACGGAGCCTAATTGCCCGCGAAGCGCGAATTCGTATGAAAAAAATTACGCGCCGGGTGCGTCATATGCACCCCGCCGCGTGGCGCATTGTAGTTTGTGATCATGAACTTTATAAATCGCAAGGCAAGTCATAAATTATGAGGAGTAGGTAGGTAACGCCAGTTTTTTTTATACAACAACAAATTGTTTTTACTTCCCGACTGCTGTAAAATAATGTTCAATCGTAGCTCAAAAACAACCTATCTAACTCTCATATAAATGCTTCAGATAAATCTAGGTATCTGACTATTGAAAAATCAGCCCCCAGACAATTCGATTTTTTCGTTTGTTTCTTATTTAATCCTATTTAATATCTAATGTTTAGTTAGGTAAACTGCGCGGTTTATAAATACATACTCCTAATCTAAATCAATCAAATTATGTAACGTTTTGCGTCGTAGACATATATTTCCGTATAATGTTCTAATTATAGGTACAAAGTTTCCCTATCAATTTGTACCTAGTTTGCACTAAATTACTGCGTAATTGTCGCTCAAATATTTCAAACATAAATTCAAGTTCGATGCACCGGAAACTGGAATATTCTTTTACAACCTATACAAGGCACAGTTTGTATGTAGGCCATTGCAAAAACATTCTTATCACTCTTGTCATAAAGAGCAAGTAAACTGCATATCGCTGTATGCATAATAGCATGCAATGAACTGAATTTCCTTTATAGTCTACTATCGGAGGATGTTGTATATTTTTAGGTGGCTTATTGTTTTAACTTTAACACACTGCCATAGTTTTACTGTACAATGTGGAGATGATAACAGGACATTTAATGAAAACACTGGCAAAACTAATGCATAGGAGTTTTTAGGAACTATCAAATAATTAGTAACATTGAAATTAAAAAATTAAAAGAAATAAAAACTTTTTAAAAACAAGCTTTTATTACTTGATAATAAAAAGAACTAAAAAGTTAAAAATAATTTAAACTTGATAAGAAAAATACCATTATACATATAGGTACTTACTTACTAAATAAAAGCATGTTACATTTTGATGGAACATTAAAGAACATTTAGCACATTACAACTTCATTATTTTTCTTTTGCAATCACAATGTAACACGGTTATGTCGGTTAATTACTGAGTTCCTATGGCCATCTTCCAGCTCCATCACCAGCCCCTGGTTACCATCTAGCACCAAAGTACTCGTCAAGACGAATCATACGAGCCCAAACTCGATGGGGTTGTGTCGTTTAATTACCGAGTTCCCATGGCCATGTTCCAGCTCCATCATCAGACCCTGGTTACAATCTAGTACCAAAGGACTCGTCAAGACGAATCATACGAACCCAAACTCGATGAGGTTGTGTCGTTTAATTACCGAGTTCCTATGGCCATCTTCCAGCTTCATTATCAGACCTTGGTTATTATCTAGCACCAAAGTACTCGTCAAGACGGATCAAATGAGTCCAAACTCGATGGAGTTGTGTCGTTTAACTACCGAGTTCCTATAGGCCACCTTCCGGTTTCACCATCAGATCAGCTACATGTCATAATAATTTTGCATTGTCATCTGATTTACACATACATGCAAAATTTCAGCTCAATCGGTAACCGGGAAGTGGATCAAATTTAACTTGCAAGATTTGATTACTCGAAGTTATCTTTATATTGTACTAGCCACCCGCCTCTCGAGATATCGTTATTACCTATGTCTAAGTACAGACGCCAGCACATCAAGCTGCCCGAAACTGTCAAATTTTTCCAATCCACCTTGAACCTAACGCTTTCGCAATAAAGTTGAAAATCTATTAAAGAAATTTGACAGGTTGTAGTAGCTTGATGTGCTGTGAAGGGCGTCTGTACCTTCCAGAACAAATTTTCTAAATGTTGGCGAAAACCACATCAAAATCCACTACGAAGTATAGAAGAACAATGCGGTGACACAGACAGACACGAAAAGCGACTTTAATTTATAATACATATGTAGGACTAGATTTAAAAAAAAATAGCGTAGAGTCATCTCAACACCTTTCTCCCTTGATTTAGTATAATATATACAGGCTGATTTTTTAAAGACCAGCCAAATTTAAGGATGTGGTACAGACCATCAAACTGAACAACTTTCTCCATGGGACAAATAGCGTAATCGCGAAAATTTTATCAACTGTCCCATAGAAAACTTCAATACCTACTCGACCTAAATGTATGGGACGGCTGAATTTTTATTCGCGATTACGATGTTGGTCCCATGGAGAAAGTTGTTCAGTTTGATGGTCTGTAACACATCCTTAATTTTGGCTGGTCTTTAAAAAATCAGCCTGTATATATAAGTAAAGTAAAGTAAAGTAAGTAAAGTATTTTGTATATATTATAAGTATATATTATAGTAAATTTATGTATTTGTGTACCTAGTTTTAAGAGTTTTTTTATCATTGTCCCTCTCAACCAAAGCACCTGCCATCTAATCTCTTCACCACCCTTGGTTGACTGGTAGAGAATGCCTAAGGCATTAAGTCCGCCTTTGTACCTTTTTGTGTGAAAAGTTAAAAAAATAAAAATAAATATATAGATTATTGTCGTGGAAAAATGTGGCGAGAATGACGCGATAAAATAGATATGTTTTGGCCTTTTTATGTCGCAAGCTTTTTTCGTCGGCCAAAGTTGTACGTTAGATATACAAGGTGGAGACAACAATAAATTAAACTGCTTATAGATCTTAGATTCCCAGTCTGCATCCAAATCAAATCATCAAATATAACCAATAGTTTAGTCAATAAAGCTAGTCAAAGATTGGCAAAACTATTAGTCGGCCCAACACTATCTACTATTTAGTTTGTTTACATTAAAGCTAACATTTAAAATAATGACATGGAAAAAAATAAGCAAAATAATCATAGGACATCAAAAAATTCGTCCGCATCGCTGTCAACAGGAACAGTGCCCAAAAGGCAGGCAGCATTGCAACGTTGTATGGCGATGCTTATTCTTTGGCCAAGAAACAAGCCAGCCCTCTGGTCACGTGAAGAGTCGACTAACCTCTTGGCGATATCTTAAAATATTATATCACAGTATGTTTTTATAATCAATCTGCCTTTTCCCACCTATGTTGGGGTCGGCTTCCACTCTAACTGGAAGCAGCTGAATACCAGTATTTTACATGGATCGACTGCAACCCAGTTACTGGGTAATACAATACCCCTTGGTAAGATCAGACTTTCGGACTACTGACGACCCATAGCGACTCAAAAATCCACGAATGACAGCCGCGACCAACGGCTTAACGTGCATTCCGAGGCACGGAGGGGTCTTGGTATGTGAAGATGTTCAGCTATCCACGGATCAACCGCGGCAAGCGTAGTTTCACCTGATCGATCCACCCGTGCGGCTGTTATTACTTAGCCACTAGCCCCTCCTGTATATAAACTATATATAAAATATATACCCGCCTATTATTGTCCTCAAAGGCCTCTTCACATACAGAGGAAGTACGTATGAATTTCCTAAAGGAACTCTGCATAAATAAACTGTCGTCGCTCAGCAGAAATAACTCATGTCGGCACACTAAAAAGTAAAGTATTAGGGGTTAAAGTATGAAATTGCCGATTTGTACTGAAAAATTGAAATTTGTTTTTTTTTTTAATTTAACATATTTATTTAATCAAATTAATTACCATTATTACCTATACATTGCTGCCATCTAATAGGAAGGTCATTTATGCCTTTGCGATAGAACTCTCGTGATCTAGATTCGACAAACTGTGTTTTGTACTGCCTCCTGAGAAGAAAACTTTTTATCGCGTAGAAAATTGTCCAAATCACGAAAAAAATGGTAGTCCGTTGGAACAAGGTCTGGCGAATACGGAGGGTGACGAATGGTTTCTAATTGCAGTTTCTGTAGAGTTAAAACGGTTTCTCGTGCTGTATGAGGTCTCGCGTTATCATGGAGCAATAATGGTGAAGATCGATTCATGAGTCGGGGCTGTTTCACTGCTAGTTTTGCTATCATTGTTCGGAGTTCGGCACAGTAGACATCTGCCGTTATTGCTTGACCAGATCGGAGAAAGCTATAGTGAATAACACCATGCTGAGACCACCAAACAGTTACCATTACCTTTTTATTGGTAAGCTTTGCTTTAGGACACTGTTACGGCGTTTGACCTGGGGTCAGCCATTGCATTTTTCGCTTACGGTTATCGTAAAGAATCCACTTTTCATCACATGTCACAATTCGATCCAATATTCTTTAATTTCTGTATCGATTCAACAAGGCAACACAAGTTTCAACACGTGTTTCTTTCTGCAGATCAGTCAAATCATGAGGCACCCATTTCTCATATTTTTTTATTTTATTGATTTGACGCAAATGAGTCAATATTGTTGGTAAGGTAACGTTAAACCATGCCGCTAATTCCTGGGTAGTTTGGCTCGGATCGGCTTTCACCATCTCTTTCAATTCATTGTTATTCACCTGTGTGGGCGGTCTTCCACGTGGTTCGTTCTTCAAATCAAAGTTTCCATCACCAAAGCGTTTAAACCAAAATCGCACGGTGCGTTCATTAGCAGTCCCCTCTCCAAACGCAACATTGATATTGCGAGCTGTTTCTGCCGCGTTAGTTCCGCGTCGGAACTCGTATTCAAAAATAACTCGAATTTTCGAAGTATCCATCTTTCTTGTCTAAGCTGAATAAAAAAAACAACTGAAAGTCGATAATCGAATGTTGCACATTTTTTAAAAGAAGAACTTCATAGGTACCATGTGAAAAAAGTTTCACTCAAAAATCCCAAACCATGAAGGATCTATGTCAATTTGAAGTACCAATTACAATAAAACGGCAATTTCATACTTTAACCCTTATTATTTATCTCTGTTTGTACCCGTCTTAGGTTGCTTAAGGTCAGTAGTGGACTAATACAGACTAACATAACAGATTATGCTGATAAAGAGATAATCCACACGAAGCAACCACGAGGCTCCACGCGGCTTCGAACCGACACACCTCACGCGTAAAACTCATGTGTGTGCCACTATCAGTCGACCTTTCGTCTGAGGCTGACCTATGAGACTAAGGCTGTGATAAGCCACGGATATCTGCATGTTGGTATTGTGTTAATTGAGAGCACTAGGACTATCCGGATTTAGCTGGTGGTCTAATAGCCGCACCTCTGCAAGAGGGTCATCATGGGTCTATGAGTGTTTAGGTAATTATCATACTTATACCTCTCACGTTGGATAATTTTAGCCTTAACTGGCTGTAAAAAAGTAAGGTACATAGGTATTATGCAAAGCAGTCCGTCAACATAGTATTAATGTGTGAGTATGTACGGCGATTTGGCGAAACTAGCCCTATTATTTTGATTGTTCTTTTTTCTATAATTGTAACGATCAAAGTTGCATTATACTGACCTCCAAGATGAGTTATTTGGATAATAATTTGCAAGCGTTATTATGAATTTCATCATCTTCAAAAATAAGGAAATTAATTAAGAGTGGAATAACCAATGACAGAAAAAATCATTGCCGGAACTTTTGATGAAAACGAAGAAAATATCATGTTTTTCCTGTCATGTGCTCGCTGTGCTCATTTAGTATTGCCATGCTTTACATACATTTTACTATGACAGCGTGACATTATGTTGGCTATATCACTATCTACATGGGGTGACCGAAATCCGACCGAAAGGTTCTGCCATAACTTGTCGTAAATTAATGATAGTAGAATGCCATAAATTACTTGTTGGCTTGTTACAACGAGGTCGGCCCTTTGCTGTATTAATAATAATAATAATAAATAATAATAAATGTTTATTTCTCAAACAACTTAATACTAGTTTACAAAGTTTATAACTTGGCAACAATATTATTATAACAGAGAGTTTACCATCTGTAGCCGAACTAGGCTGAGCCTGTATTTCGGCTATCAGCGCCTTTTCCCCCAAGTTATTCCAGGTAAAGGTATTATCATCAAGTCCAAGTACAAGGTATGATCGGTTATGCTATCCATTACTTAATTTAGTTGGAAATTAGGAATTAATAATTATGTCATTAACATTTTGCGTACTTATCAAGTTTTTATTGATAACGGAATTTTAATTAGTCATTTTATGGTTAAAATTCAATAGATAAAGAAAAATGTGGATTTTACCGGTTAATACATAAGTAATGTTTATCTATAATATTTATGTATTTAGAAATATATAAGTATGTTTATCAGTTGTCTAGTACCCATAACACAAGCTCTGCTTAGCTTGGGACGAGATAGCGTTGTGTGATAGTTGTGGAATATTTATTATTTATTATTATTATTAATGTAAGTTCGACCCTATTTTAATATTATCTTGCTTTATCTTGCTGCGTTGCAAGCCAGTCTATCGAAACATATTAATTCTGTACAATAACAAAAACACTAGGTACATACCTTGGTGTTATTAGTTTGATAAGTAAAATTACCAACGAAACCAGTATCTAGAAACTTTCCAAATTATTGTCGGACATATTATTTTATCTAAGTTTCGTTCATAAAAGAAAAACAATTTAAAGTAGATACTGTTGCTTAGTTGTACATTGCAAGACTCACGTGCGTGCACAGGATAATCAAATTTCGGTAGAATGGTACTAAACGAAAATAAATTTACATAAGGAACGTATCTCCGTATGAATGGGTTTTTGGTAATTTGGGTAAATTGGCGCAAGATATATTGGTTTACTCGTACCATATTATAAGTTCCATAACTTCGTAATACCAATTCAAGGCAAAGTTCCAAACAATTAGTTGTCATGGGTAAAAATGGCGCGTATAATAATAAAGGGGTAACAAAGTGGGGAACAGGCACGTAGTGAAAACGGCTACAAATAGCACAGCAACAGCGGTGACTGCTACGAAGAGAACTCAAACACGTTGGTACGCTTGTGTATGTGTACGAGTAGTAAATCTCTTCATCCAGTAAAATGGCCACGACACTCAACTACGTCGTCGTAGTAAAAATCGCGTAGCGGTATTTGTAAACGACAGTTCCTAGTCAGTTTAATGCTTATCATAAATTATAGTAAATGACGAACGCGCGACCATAGTCTGTTTCTGTTGCTGTCAAAAATGTCTAAAGTTAACATTCATTTGTCTACCTTTACTCACGACAAGCCGTCTAACAAACAACTGTTCCCAGTCAAAACAGGCGGTTGCAACTTGCAAATGACGCCCGTAATTACCTAGAAAATTGCAAAAATATTACCCTTGCCTGTTCCGAGCTGGCGAAACTAAACTCAACTAAGTGTTTGATTGAAGTTACACCTCTTGAACAGCACTAGATGTTTACATTTCGAGTAATCTACTCAATTGCTCGCCGATTGCCGACGAATCGAGATCGGCGGTAAGCACCAGTTGGCACAATCGATAGGAAGACGAGCACTCCCATTTTTATAAACAACAGCAAAAAAATTACTAACGAAAAAAATGGGCCCCTCGAAAAATTGGACTCTATGTCAAGGGCGTAACGCATTCCAATTTTGTGGCGGAAGTATGGTAACGGCAAAGTTATGTTTGTTATATTTTACCGGTTAACCAAGATGGCGGCTTTGACACGTGACATAAAACGATATTTATGAGCGGCAAGTTCGCGAGTCAGGATGCGACATGCGAGACCGTCACGAACCGAGGATGTACGGATTTAATGAACGATTTCTATTCATGACGATTTTATGTGAAGCAGGAAGGCACACGGGACATGTCGAAACCTGAGGAATGTTCCTTATACGGTATAAGTTATGCTAATGTTCAAACAGCAGTTTGGACTCGACTTCATGTCGACTACGATCACAAGTTGTCAACGTAATTTGCATGGAGTTAGTGTGAGAAGACGTTGAACCTGCAAAATTGTAGCAACTTTTACGATACTCGTAAAGTTACAGCCATTCTTTGTGTAAAGAGGTAATGAGCGTTTAAAATGCATTGAGACTTCATGTCTCGAAACTATAAATAGATGTATATTTAAAACCTCAGAAAGAGAGCCTTGAAAATGAAAATAAACCGAATACCATACGCAGTAAGTCCCGTGCTTTCGTAATTACGTAACATAATAACAGTAGCAATGGCTTTCATTTTGAAATTTCAACAACATTCACTGCGATATTTACGAGTTGGGCAGACAAATTTTTCAAACATATGAAGCAATGGATTAGCAATATTCTTCAAAATTATTCAGAATAGAATACTCTTTATTGTGTACACCATATAAATTACAGAACAAGTAAATACAAAGGGTGACACAATGGACGGTCTTATCGATAAGAGCGATCTTTTAAAGGCAACCTTTGGATGGATTAAAATTAAGGAGAGACAAATACTGTAAGTGGTTAAAATATATAATAAATATATTTTATACATTACGCAACTAGGGTGCTGGTTATGTTTTGCAGTCCGGGCTTACCTAAATGACGGATATAACTTATATCGTCTCGTCGTTAATTTCCGCCGACGAAACAAATCAGTCGACATCTTACGTAAGTACCGCTAATAGAATTAAATCCAGACAATAAACTCAATTTATCCTAGTGCTTCAATAGAGCTGTTTAGTGTTGTAGTCACGCCCTAAAATACAATAACCATGATCGACTAAATGAAACTACTATAAATGACTACCTACCAGCGGGCATAGTGAGCCAAAGAGCAATTAACAGAATCTATGGTTTCATTCACTCCTAGAACACTGAAGTGAACATTCTATAAGTCTAAATATAACTTAAGCTTGAGTTAGTCAGCCAGTTAGGCACAATAACGGTAGATAGTATTGTTAATAACCGGTTAGCTGTTCGTTATCGAAAAGTTTGACACTAATGAGCAAAAGTTTTCGCCACGCGAAAAATGGGGAGCGAAATGCGGAAACCGAGTAAAAAACTGCGGATTTATGCATAGTGGGGGACGGGAATATTAAACTAATATTATAAAAGGCGTGACTAATGATTATTTCCGTGTCCGTATAATACCAGCCTATTACTGTCCTACTGCTGGGCAAAGGCCTCTTCTCAAACCGAGAAGACATGAGCATTGATCACCACGCTTGCCTAAGACGGGTTGGCGATTTCAGACTTAAGCCAGGTTTCCTTACGATGCTTTACTTCATCGATGGCAGTAATGTCCAAGATAAACTCGGAAAGTACGTATGAATTGAAAAAGTCGCATCGGTGATAGCCTGCATTTGAACTTACAACCTCTTTCAATGAGAGGCTGGCCGTCACGTCATGCTGTAGATATGTACATATGCGTAAACATCATAGTAATTAAAAAGAATTAAGATCTTTTATTGCATTTTACTTAAGTCCGTTCAATAAAAAATGTAATTTTCAAAGTTTTGTGCTCAAAAACAGGCAAACCAAGAGATGGATAAATCTCATAGTTTGATGCCTCAGTTAGGCATCAAACCCAATTAGTACCTGTGTAATGTTACCAGGATTGGCTATGTTTGTTTCGACATATACTCCTTGCAAAGTGACGCCATAAAGCCATATATGTCTCTGATTATTAACTTGATCGATGTATTAATTGGTTTGTGTAAAAGGGTGAGGGAAGGGACGAACGCAAAGTAATAAATATCAGGAAAGGTCATAATTGTGCAAGCAGTGCCAGGCATGGGTAGCTATAGGAAAAACCTGGGAAGAGACCTTGATTTTGTTGAGCACAATGTTACCTGCTTTTCCGTGCATATAAAAACAATATCCTCCTGTGCGATTTCGGTCACGGGGGCAATCTGAACAGATATTATCCGAGTACGAAGGAGATATTATAGTGCTCAAGTGTGTGCGCAAAAATAGGTGCAGTCTATGTTCCTTTATTCTCATAGTCCGATGGGACGACAATCCGACACGATCGGGGAGCACTTCCAAACTCCAGGCTGTTACTAAGAAATTATAAATGTAAACCTCAATAACACTTTTCCCGACCTGGGAATCGAACCCAGGACCCCACGCTCAGCAGTCGCGCTCTCAATCACGAGACCGACGGGGCATATATAAACAATAAGTAAAAAAACGGGTTGCACTCCGGGAGTGCCGACACAAGTGAAAACTTGAATATTAACGTTGTGCATTTTTGATATTTTGGAATGCGGTCTACTCTTCCTCCGTCTTACGAATTTTCGATCAGGTCACGTGTCCTGACGCGAGTATAACATTTTTTACCCATCACAAAAAAGTGCACAACGCCGCTAAATAAGTTTTCACTTCAAAAATAACATAACATCACGCAAAGGACTTCTCATACAGAGAAGCATGAGCATTGAACCATCGCTTGCTTAAAGCGGATTGGCGATTTCAGACTAGGTAATATTTATGTAAAGTCCAGATTTCTTTACGATGTTTTCCCTCACCGTTGTCAGTGATTGATGTCCAAGAAGATAAACTAAGAAATACATACGGTTGGATAAGTCACATTGGTTCTTTCCTGGAATTGAACTCTGAACCTCGCGAGGCCATCAAGACTTAAATACTATATATATTCAACCTAATTTTGACAAAATGCTTCGGTTCTGCTAAATACGAAACGTCAAACCATGCCTCCTTATATATATGACTTGCATTAGTTATATCGGTTTTCACATCGCCGCGAAATCAACGCGGGTTAGCAACAGAACCCTGGTGGGGACTATAGCTACGCATATATTGCCTCGCCGTCTGGTCCCGTCGCCGTTCGATTATTTGCCGAGATTATCATTTTGGTCGTAAACGTTTATTGTGACCCAGTTCGCGGGACCATCAGACACGCAGGGTTCAAATAAACAGAATACAATCGTTCCCGAACTCAGAAACCACAAGCTTTTGCTAATTTATTCTGCAAGGTTTTACTGTCTTGTTGAATTTGTGATGAGGTTGGTTCTTCGAGTTTCCTTATGAGGTGTAATTAGAAAACTGAGAGGCAATTCTCTTAATTAAACGTTCTTAAACGTTCGCAGTTTGATCTCAGCCTCAATCTGTCAAAAATACCTCTTATTTCTCTTCCTTTTTAAACATTTGTTTGTCGCCGAGATAAGACTGCGACTAGATTTTGAACGTTTGAATTGGCCATCAGAATAGGAATATATAAAGTCAGTCAGGCATTCTCTTCTTTCCATGGGTGATCGCCTTTGCCTAGTCAATCATCATGGGCTTCGAATTCAAGGTCAGAATTAAATTGACTGTGATGATTGCAACTTTGCAATGTAGTCAATAAGTACACTTAGGGTCTGAAGACCCTAAGAAAGTGCCACGAAACTGTGTAAAAGTGCAAATTGACACTGTTCTTAGTTATAACATAATCTATCTCGTAAAATATTAAGTTAGAGTTAAATTGCTTATTAGTCTATTAGGCTAGATTGTAATCAATTAATAAGAACTTTTTAATTAATATTAATCAAGAAAAAAAAATAAGCACACTTTCTCAATAAGTAGGTTTTTAGTTAATTTTAAAATCAAAATCAAATGTGACTTATTCAAATTAGGCTGAGAATCAGCACTTTTCGTACATCAAAATTAAATAAGACAGTTCCCCCAAAACCCCAAAGCCCTTCACATTAAACTGCGGGGCAATCGCATAACACATTATCAATCGGATTCGGTTTCATTTTGACAGTTCAACAACATTCATTGCGTTATTTACGTTTTGAGCAGAATTTTTTTTCAAACTTATGAAGCAATGGATTAGCAATTTGCGTCAAAATTATTCAGATTCCGATTGATACAACGTTACGCAATTAGGTTGCTGCTATGGAAAAATACAGTCATACCAAATTATAAATATTTTCATGAGCATTGTCCCTAAAACAGTCAACAAAAGTCATGACGCACATGTTCCAGGCCCTCCACAGTTTTAATTTTTTTTAGCAAAACAAACAGTAGATTGGATTCATAATATTTTGAGTTAGAAATTAATAACAAAGGGGTGTCTGATAAGATTACTTGAGTCAACGTCCGAATGATTGCTGTGAGTGTGCGCTGGACCATGCGCTACTTGCGTCATTTAATCATGGTCTTTTAAACTGCCAACAATGTATTTGATAACTAAGTTAACGGGTGTTGTGTCACTGTCAATAAATCAATCTATGTCAATGGAACAACTTTCTGTTAATTTGAAATAATACAGAATCACTAGAAATTTCTTGTGTCCTGGGCTCACCTTATTGTATCGCGTCGTCTACCCGCGCTATTAATTCGTTTTCGCTTAGCGTGCTTTGTGGCTTTTTTAGGGTTCCGTACCCAAAGGGTAAAAACGGGACCCTTTTACTAAGACTTCCCTGTCTGTCCGTCCGTCTGTCTGTCACCAGGCTGTATATCAAGAACCGCGACAGCTAGACAGTTGAAATTTTCATAAATTATGTACCTACCTATTTCTGTTGCCACTATAAGAACAAATACTAAAAACAAAATAAAATAAATATTCAAGGGGGGCTCCCATACAACAAACGCGACTCTTTTGCCCCTTTATGCTCGATATCAATAATGGCAACAGGTAGGCACTTGAAATATTCACAAAATACTCAGTTGTATTTTTACTTTAATAATAAATAATAAAATTAAAATAAAATAAATATTTAAGGGGTGCTCCCATACAACAAACGTGATTTTTATAGATAATGGTCTCTCGCACGAAGGGTTCCGTACCCTTCGTGCGCGAGTCCGACTCGCACTTGGCCGGTTTTTTGTTTTTGGTCGGCTCCTAAGGGCCCTATCGTGACGTCAACTAGCCTTCCTCAAGAAATGGGCTATCAAATGCAAAAAGATTTTTTCAAATCAGATTGGTAGTTCCAGAGCTTAGCACGATCCATAGATATAATTTCTATGGTACGATTGAACAAACTAAAAAAATTCTTCAGCTTTATTATTAGTAATAAAGATAGATATAGATAAGTCTTAAGATTGTTCCTTTGAAAAGTTTAACAGAACTAAAGTTTCCACCCCCCGATGTAGAAAATATCCTTAATAATGACTTACCCTTTACACCACAAATTCAAACGGCAAAAGGTACGTAATTAATCCTTTTATTTCGGTAAATGTATGTTTTATGATACAATTTACTTGAAATATTCGTACCGTGTAAGTCAAATGAGTTGGCATTCATTAACCCAAACTGGGTTCGCGTGGTCCACTCCCTCTCTAAGACAGGAGGCCTATGTCCTAGCAGTGGTAACATTATAGGCTGACTAGCTACGCCCCGCGGTTTCACCCGCATAAGTGTCGATCCCGTAGGAATATCGGGATAAAAAGTCGTTCCTATCCTATGTGTTAATCCTGGTTATATATTATCTGTGTGTCAAATTTCATCCAAATCCGTTCAGTAGTTTTGGCGTGAAAGGGTAACAAGCATCCATCCATCCATCCATACAAACTTTCGCGTTTATAATATTAGTAGAATTATGCTAAGCAATCGAGGACTATGTGTTAGCAACAAAACCAATCTGACACTATGTAAATAAGCCTACATACAATTTTACATCCTTCATTGTGTGTGTATTGGAGTGATTGTAGAGATTACCTTTGTAACGGACAGAAAAACAATCGACGATCAGCCTAATTCGTTGATAACAGTCAGCCAGGGGTAGTATTAATTTTCACTTAATCTGAATCTCGAATATTTCCACTATTGTATCACACATTCTACCACAGTAAAAGGATTAATTAAGTAGGTATGTAGATTATAATGTTGCCCTTTCAATTTGTGGTATACACGACGTCATATCAAGCTATAACGGGAGTAAAAAAACACTTAACAAAGCCGTGTAATATTTTTTTTATACTGGACCATACCTGGGAACATTCTGGTTATGGAGATATTGCAGGTCAAAATTACAACTTTTACTGACTTTTTTAAGACAACAAGTTTTTAATGTTATAACACAATTTTAATTACGGTACCCCCATGTCCCCCGTACCGTTGCATGCACCCAGAAGATAAGAAACAGAACAGCACACACACCAAAAATAAAAGTCGTTTCACAGCAATTATTTTTATGCAATGTTATTTAGTTTGATGTACAGGCTGCGATTAGTCCGATTAGTCCGATCCTCATACGTCCTAGTGGACGTATGAGGATTATGTGATGTGCCTTGTTACACCCTGTATATTTCCAGTTTTAGTTGACCTCGCATTGAATAGGCTTTTCGTACAATGGGAAGTTAGCTTATACTGAAAATGTACGTATAGCTTGACATATCGTCGTGCGTACCAAAGTCTAAAGGTACAATCGTACAATCCTTATCTTTATTTGCATATAAATCATTGACTAAAATGACTTCAGACTTTGCCCCTTGCCCACCAAAATCTAAAGTCACCTCAGTCAAATAGAAACGGATTATTCTTGGTTCGTTTTGACACCTGTGGTGCCTTTTGTAATTTTTTTTGCCTGTTTTATAATTTGTCTACAGATGCACAAATCTTGAACATAACATTAGGTCTTTTTGCTACAAATGCCATGCCATAATGGTTCTTGCGTAGGTACGTAGCAACAACTACTGCCAGTTGCGTTGTACCAAATACTTACCTAGTAATTGTACCTAATGTCAATATAGTAGGTTAGGTAAGATAGGTACATACCTATCTACCACGTGATGTTTGATGGATCTAGGACATGGCGGTTTCCCCACGACGCGATGTTTTCCTTCACCGTTTAGAAAGCAGTGGTGATGAAATAAATTACGCAAAGAAAAGCGCCTGCCTGGATTCGACCCACCGACCTACAACTCGTAGGCCGGGCCCTGTCCCACTGGCGACCACTGCTCCGCGCTTATACCTAGTCAATCAACTCAGCCTATCGAAGTCCACTGCTTGACATATGCCTCTCCTATGCCGCGCCACAACACCCTGTCCTCCGCCTTTGGCATCCAATCTGTCCCAGCCACCTTTTTGTGGTCGTCGGTCCCACACTACGTTTGCCGATGCGCGGTCTCCACTCCAGCAGTGCGATTCTGTAACCATCTCACCGTGAAAACTTAGGTGAAGTGAGCGTGGAGTGCGCTGTTATTCCAAATAATGCTAGGGATTGAAACTACTGACAACTCACATGAAGCTCACTTTACTTGAGTTTTCACGGTGAGATTTTTACAGAATCGACCGGCTGGACTCCTCTGCTCCACCGGCCATCGGTCCTTTATACCTATTAATTTTACCTAATGCCAATATAGTAGGTAGGATAGATACATACCTACCTCCCACGTGTAACACATTATACTCGTACTATGTACTCGTATTATACTATCTACATGTTTATCTATGTGTATATAGGTATTTCAGCGTAAGATAAAGTAGTTTTAATTCCTGAATTGTTTTTATCTTTTTTATAACGGACGCTTTTAACGTGCACGTCTTTCTACATCGTTCTCACATGTATAAATTTAACATGAATGATGTAACCAATATTTTGTAACAATTTTATGATTTAAAAGAGTGTCAGTGGAGTTTCTTGCCCGTTCTTCTCCGTACGTATCTAACAATCACTCACTCTATCATTCTTTGACTCGTGTAATGAAGTGTTACAAATTAGTGGCCTCTTACGGCAAGCTGACATAAGCCCAAAGAACAAGTAGTTTGATATCGATATACAAGGAACCAACAAACTATCTCAAACACCGTATATTTATAAAAATAAATCTAAAGCAATAAAAGGCGAACTTAAAAAAAAACAATTTACTCTATCATTAACAAATTAGGTAGGTGAATATAGCTATATCTTAGTATTGCCAGCCAGCTAAAATTTCAGCAGAGAGAGCTAGGGTCGTGGGGAGTTGGAGATAAACCCAGTCCTGTTCCGTGTTAAACGTTTAAATTATATAAGATAAATTTCAAATTTAAGGTACCTATCACCTTCCAGTTATTTGAATGTTATTAATTAGTAAATGGGCGCCACGGACTTTGAGAGTCCCGGATCCCGGAGCCGACGAAGGTGTCCAATATACTTCTGGATGAATGTAGAATGTCGAACCCAAGATCCTCAGTTCAAATTATGTTGAAGACCAGTTTCCAATGTTGAAAACCGGACTAAGGTAACCATCGGGTTCTTACAGAAACCGTATTAAAATTTAAAAAAATATTCTTAGGGATAAAAAAAAAACATCGAGCGGGCTCGAGGGACGGGTCTCGCGTCCAGGCCCCAGACACTCCTCTAGATCCTGGCGGCGAGACGAATCTCTTGAGGTGCCTCTCCTGGAATTGACAATACGGAGACCTTGTAATATAACGGGAAACTAATTTACTTTCCTTGAGCTGACCGAGCTTTCAGATCTAGAAGGATAAAACATTAGCCAGTTAACATGGCCTTCAAATATGAAGAAGGATTACCCACGTGGCGTTCATCAACTCCACAACAAGGGCTCGTTGCCTTGAACAATAATTTAATACCGAGGTTAACACTGAGGAATCTATGGTAAATAGTCAGCGGGCGAAACACTCACGGTTGATTTAGGGAGGAAGCACTTGACTGCAAGATCCTCGACTGGCTGGTAAGTTGTCAGCGTATGCGCAATTTGGAATCCTGTAATAAATATCCATGGATCACGACAATATCCTTTTAACAACCAGGAAAGGGCCAGGCCACTTCCTAACACTATCACAACAAAATCCTTACCTTTTAAAATATGGAATAAGGTTTGTAGTATCACTCAACCGTGTTCAAGGGCAAATAGACGCCATCACGGTTCAATAACCCTGTCATGGATCACAAACCGGAACTAGACGGAGCATCCCGAAAATTTCCCCTATTTCAGGTAAAATGATTAGAGGATAAACACTATACGAAGACACCTAATTCTTGAAAATCACTAACAACTGTCCAACGTGACGTTTAAATGCTGAAACAATAAGAATCTTCATGATCCAGACCAACAAACAAATTATTTGTGATTTCCAATATCAAAATTGGTCCTGATTGGGGTAATTATCCCAGAATATTCATTCGGCAAATTTAGAATTTACAACCTTGCCACACTATGTCAAAGACAATGCACAGATTAAAATTGGATTTATTTGACAACGAAGTTTCTAGAAAGAAGTCCGCTCGATGTTTTTTTTATCCCTTAGAATATTATTTTAATTTTAATACGGTTTCTGTAAGAACCCGTTGGTTACCTTAGTCTGGTTTTCAACATTGAAAACTGGTCTTCAACATAATTTGAATTGAGGATCTTGGGTTCGACGTTCTACGTTCATCCAGAAGTATATTGGACACCTTCGTCGGCTTCGGGATCCGGGACTCTCAAAGTCCCTGGCGCCCATTTACTAATTAATAACATTCAAATAACTGGAAGGTTATACCTTAAATTTGAAATTTATCTTATATAATTTAAACGTTTAAAACGGAACAGTACTGGGTTTATCTCCAACTCCCCACGACCCTAGCTCTTTCTGCTGAAATTTTAGCTTACTGGCAATACTAAGATATAGCTATAGTCACCTACCTAATTTGTTAATGATAAGGTAAATTTGTTTTTTTAAGGTTCACCTTTTATTGCTTTAGATTTATTTTTATAAATATATGGTGTTTGAGATAGTTTGTTGTTTCCATATATATCGATACCAAACCACCTGTCCTTTGGGCTTATGTTAGCTTGCCGTAAGAGGCCACAAAATTTAATTTGTAACAGAAGCTAAGTTGCCCATTCAAAAGCGTAGCGCTTTGGAATGGGCAACTAGCTTCATCTTTCGGACTGACAATTGATCCCTTCACAATCAAAAGTGCCTGTAATTGGTTTAAATTATTCGGAGCTCATGTGTAAATATTTCACGCCATAGCATACTAAAATAAATAAATAGGTTTTGTTAGGTTGGTGGAAAGAAGGTAAAAAGTATTCTTAAAGACATTATCGAATGACTATTTTGGGGCCAAGGGCTATCGTTTGAATAATCAAGAACTTCAACTATATACAATTCTCGTACCTACAGCAATAAATTTGATGTTAAACAATAATATTGTTATTGCATTCAATAATAACATTCGGATAAGATAACGTTGTGCAGTCTCGCTCCCTTTTTTTTTTATTACGACATTATTATAAATTATCGATTGGTTAAAGACGACTGGTATCTATTCTTCAAGGAGACTTGAATCATACTGCCCTGTATTAACTTTCGTAAATTATAATAATTAAATATTCAAAATGGGCCGTTTATTATACCCGCTACGTCGATTTGCCTGTTACTGACCAAACTGACCATAATATTGCTACAAATGCTACGATGAGCATAATTATAATACCTAATCTCAAGCCGATGATTTTATAGCCCATGTTTTTGCTTTATTCATCTTAAAAAGACGTCAAAGTATCTATTGAGCGTAGTTGGTAGCAAAAACGATTCGTAACCAATCGACGCGTAGCCGCAGCGTAGCGGCGTAGACCCACTCCAGTCTGCTTTTAGTAGGTGACTAAGTAAAAAATACTTCGTCACCCTTTCGAGGCTGAGTTCAGAAACAACATAGATAGTCGGACTTCTAATTTCGTATAAGGATATGAGGTGCGACGTAGCACTTTGCAGTTTTGGTTTGTAAAATAACAGCTACTTTAGCCGATCTTTTCTGTAAAAATCTCACCGTTAAAACTTAGGTGCTAAGTTTGAAGTAAGCTATGAATAGTGTCAATCCCTAGCATCAGGTGGAAAGAAATATCACTTCAAGCGCACTTCACTAAAGCCGAATTAGCTAATTGCGCAAACTTAGTTATTCATTGATGGTTTCACGTTTCATAACTTAGGCTTAAGTTTTCACGATGAGATGTTTACAGACTAGACCGGTAGATGTGACCCACACAACGCAAACAACCCTTACATAACGTCTTTAATAATTCATACATTCTTACAATTAGCATGGATTACTATCTTAAATTGTGACTGAAGCTTATCAGGGATTGTGGTATCGGTCGTCGAACCCACGCATCGCACGCAAATCTGTGACGCACATAATATATCACACTAAGGATTTGTGCATAGTTGTTTATGTTTGGTTTGTACCTAATGTAGATAGGATTTTCTAGAAACTAGTAAAACATTCTAATAAGCACTGTTCATACAATCACATGTGTGCACTTTTCTAAGGTCCACTACTTACAGACAGATTTTAATTTGACAGACTGTCGAGTAGTTATACGTACATGTAACCGTGTTGGTGTGTTGTGGTCTTCTTCATTTCTCTGTCTCTTGACTCGCTTTAGTATTCTAATAAGAAATACTTATTTTATACTAGCTGCACCGCGTGGTTTCACCCGCATAAGTTTCGATGCCGTGAGAATATCGAGATAAAAAGTATCCTATATGTTAATCCTGGTTATAAACCATCTGCGTGCCAAATTTAATCCAAATCTGTTCAGTAGTTTTTGCGTGAAAGAGTAACAAACATCCATCCATCCATCTATCTATCCATCCATCCATCC
This sequence comes from Apamea epomidion, assembly GCA_947507525.1. Classification (NCBI taxonomy): domain Eukaryota; kingdom Metazoa; phylum Arthropoda; class Insecta; order Lepidoptera; family Noctuidae; genus Apamea; species Apamea epomidion. The sequence goes on along the minus strand of OX382238.1, from coordinate 3,659,116 downwards.
ATACAAACTTTCACGTTTATAATATTAGTAGGATATTCACATTTTATTTTTTACTACGAATATTTTTCTTTGGTAATAAAATAAAATCACACCAGTGGTGGTCAGGTGGTAACTGCTCCAACTTACGAGTGTAAGTCTTACTTCCGAACCTAGACAGGCGCTTTACTTTGTGTGAATAATTTCATCACCACTGCTCTCGAAACGGTGTAGGAAACATCGTGAGACAACCGGCATGTCCTAGAAGCAAAAAATCGAAGACATGTGACATCTACCAACCCAACTATAGCTACTTAGCAGTGTAAGTCATGTTTAAATTACTTATTAGCTAATAGGCTAGATTGTTATGTGAATAAAGTATCACCGACTGTGAAATTTTATAATAAAAAAATATTTTAAAAAATATGTACCTACCGCGGGCCCAGTGAGGGTACACTGGGCCCGCGTGGTAGGTTACAGCCACGGATCTATGGTTACAGCCCACTCCCTCTCGAACAGAGGAGGCCTGTGTCCTGTGTCCCAGCAGTGGGAACATTATAGGCAGATTATGCGTTATGCGTAATAAAATCTCTACAGTATAAAAAGGTTTTATGAACAATTTGCAAATCATTATGATATTTTTAATTTCGTAATATAAAATAACTCATTAGGAAAATCCCTTTCAGTAGCAAAGTCTACTGTACGATTGGAAAGACTTGTATTATCTAAGAACGCATTTATGAATGCAACATTAACATTTACGAAAGCGGGTACCTACTTGTAGATTACGAAATGTTCATCATCGCCATCCTCGGCCTTTAATGTTCCCACTGCTGGGACACAGGCCTCCTCTCGGTAAGAGGGAGTGGGCCTTAGTCCACCACGCGGGCCCAGTGCAGGTTGGTAGATGTCTCGTTTCTTCGAATTTTTGGTTCTAGGACATGCTGGTTTCCTCACGAAGTTTTACGAAATGTTAATGTCTTATAATTATTCGGTTTTTAAATATTTCAGTTACGACCACACTTCTAATTATTTATTTATGCAAGGACAGAATCTTCAGTTTCAGGGTAGCAATCTGCAATAACAGCTACTAAAATCTGACGAAAAAAACGGAACAGGCACTGTAGCACAACCCAGACAAGTCTGACGACTTTAGACCTCCATTATACCTATAGTCATGCATAAGCATATCAAAACCAACCTATAATGTTCCCACTGCTGGGACACAGGCCTCCTCTCTGTGAGAGGGAGTGGGCCGTAATCCACCACGCGGGTCCAGTGTCCATGTTTTCGAATTTACGGTTTTAGGGCTTGCCGGTTTTTTTCACGATTTTATCCTTCACCGTTTTGAGAGCAGTGGTGATGAAGTAATTTAGACAAAGTAAAGCGCCTGTCTGGGTTCGAACCCAAGACCTATAACTCGGTAAGTCGGGGCGTTACCACTGGGCCACCGTTCCACTGCTCTATAATCATGACATGTATGTTGTGGTATGTTGATGTTTGTGGTATTCCTCTGTCTGTGTGGCCTGGCTGAGTATTTACGACATGATAAGCTGTCATATGTGCTAATAAAGCTATTATTAGAAACATATTAATTAGGTGCTGTATGTTGATTATTAGGTCATGCGCAAAACGTTTAGGGGTTTCTGAACGTTATTAATTTTACACCATTAAGGGTGTAGCTGTTATAGTTCGGCCGACGAGAGAATAAGTTCTTGACATCTGTCAGTTTCATACAAACGTACGTTTCATACCTACGTGTTTTGCAAATTTCATCATTATTAGCTACTAGAAATGTCGCACTGACAGGTGTCAGGAACGCATTCTCTCACGGCCGGACTGTAGTCAAGACGATTTATGGAAATGGCTATTAAAAACTATTACCTAAGTTCTGTTTGCTTAATCCGGGCCATTAGGCAGATACCTATTAAATGTATAGTTTTTCTGAAATCTGAATGCTCGAATCAAACCAGAATATTTGAGAAGTCGCCGACATAGTCCACATATAATTTCTTTAGGACAAAAATGCCTAAGTATCTAGAATAATATCGCCTTTTCATAGAGAGACATAGTCTAAAATGTCTAAAATCTAAAAACCTTCCTAACCTCCTCTATTCCACAGGATCACTTGTTTATGAGAAAAATGCCTAAGTATCAATATTAATATCGCCTTTACATTTTAGACATAGAGTCTAAAATGTCTAAAATCTAAATAGGTAGGTACCAACCTAACCTACGCTAATCGATAAAAAGTAAATAGAGTGTTAAATAAATCGTTTTTTAACCAAGTGCCAACGGCGGCGTAACTAGTTCCTTGAATCAGACTGTATTTCGGGGACAGTCATAGTGGAATCGATAATTAAATGGGGTCAGGCTGGAGTCCTAGTTTACGCTAAGAGTTCCGTAGGAGCTCCTTGTTTTATTCTCCATAAAAGTCTACAAAAAGTCTCCATAAATTGGCAGCTTATTAGACAATCTTTTCCTAAAATCTCTGATTTATGAAAGTTGAGTATCCTTAGCTACGCCAGGAGTCTAGGGCAACCTTTGTTGCGCAATATAATGGTGTTATCATAGTTTTTTGAAGTGTGGAACCCAAATAAAAAAGTGTTATCATTATCATATCGTTGAGGTAGGTACACCTGTACCAACTAATAGGGGGCGGCGATCAGTCAAGCGAATCGCTCGCCCCTCGAAATATCAACATTCGTACATTTTTAAACAGTCCACCCCATCAGCTTTTGTTGAACACACGTGTGACGACTGTGTAAAGTATTACACGGAAACTTGGAAAATGATTTAGTTTAGATTTATGTAAACTGCACATCCGTGCTAATAATACTGGCTGTCAATATCGTTATTGCATCAGGCGTAAAAGTGGGCGCGAAACCAATGTCAAAATGGAACTCGTGGCTTTCAATAACGCAGTAATCAACAAATTCAATCGATTCTCTTTTGTTTAAACTAAACTCTGTTTCATAAAAAGTGCAATTTCCCTACTAAAAATGTTTTTAAAAGTGCGTCTACTAAAATTCGTTGTTAAGACTAATTAATTGACTTACCTTACCGCACGCCTTGATTACGTTGCTAGGATACGTGCGTATTATCAATTTTTCACAAAGTTTTGATCAAATAACTCGACGAATCATGGACGCCGTCACACTTTCGTCCAAATAGGTGAGTTTCAACAGATTTCCTTACACTAGTTTTATCGGAAAAAGATATACTTTAATGGTAAAAGATGGTTTGTTTACATGTTTTGTTCTGCAAGGTTAAACTTACTAGTGGTGAATGGCATACGATAGTGGTAAGGTAATTGACCTATTACCTGACCTACATTGAGCTACAAACTTTACTAGGTACCGTACCAAAGAACAATGCTGTACTTTGCTTAAGAACCAAGGTAAAAATACTTGTCATGTTCCGAAACATAAAAATATTTTTATTGCTAAAACGTCTTAGTGCCTACGTATAATTTACGAGTCAATATTTTTAGTAGGTAACACTATTTTGAATTTAGTGCTAAATAATTCACTTTTAAAAACGATATAGGAAAATATCTAGAGGAAACCAGCATGTCCTAGAACCAAAAATTCAAAGACATTAAGTGACTAGGTACCACCAACCCGCACTTAGCCCGCGTGGTCGATTACGACTCACTCCCTCTCATAGAGAGGAGGCATGTGTCCCAGCAGTAGGAACGTTATAGGCTGATTATGTAGAATTATTCCAACTTTCCGACCTATTTGGTGAAACGGAAATTAAACTCTACCTAGGTACTAAAAATCTGAAAATACTTTAAGCACTTGTAAGATCTGTGGATTAGTTTTAACCTACCGACTTGGAAAGATAGGTTGACGTAGGCCTGGTGCCCCTATGGTGCTTACCGTTCTAAGTGGGTACGTTGATGAAGACTGGTACCTAACGGTAATATCGAGTATCAGGTTCTACATAATGATAGCAATCTAATAATTAAGTAACTAATTACTATCCATGTAAGTACCTTGATACCTATTTCCGCTTAGGGGGAGCTATTGCTTCCTATAGGTAAGTACGTATTAATCGAAATGAAAAATCATTATTTTACTGGCGGAAGTTTCTTAAGGGTTGATTTCAACAATTACACAAACTTTATACCTACATCATATATTTAGTGCTATAGGGGACAGGTTTATTCACCTCGGCAAGGGGTCTCGCTGAGTAACTGCATTGTGGGCGGTGATAATTAGATGCCTAGTCCGATAGCCAGTGTTTCTTGCCGCCCTACAGAACGCTATTTCTGCAGTACAAACCGCAATTTCACTGTTGCCACACCTCAGAATGTTGTCTTTTTACTTTTTATTACGACCTCCTTTCTATTTCTTCGAGCTAGTGGACGTTTTATTTTGTGAAAATCGCAGATAAGTGAATGAGTTAAGCTTTCGTGCAAAATGTCTTTCGAATTTAAGTCGGCACGTCATTTTTATTTAGAAATGAAACAAAAGAAGGTTAAGAAGAAAGTTACTTTTCAGGTCGCTACTGTTTGTTAATAATTAAGGCTCGACTGATTTGTTTTTGGAGCAAAATAATGTCTCCTTTTTATTTTTTGGTTTAGATATTTTGTTCCTACTGATATTCTTGTTTAAAATACATAGATACCTATGGGAAATACTTAGGTATCCACTTAATTTCCTGTGTGTTTAAAACGTGTTGTAGGTTTTGGTAGTAAATTAACCCTTTGTTTCCTAGTTGCCGAGCAGGGAAGGTCTGACTACGCCGCGGAGCGCTCGGGCTCCTATCGGCCGGCGACCTCCGAGCACGCTTCCTCATCAACGGCTCAAGAAGGAAGTAAGAATACACAGTTTTATTAAACCCACACAGTTTTGTGATGGGCCTTAGCAAATATTCACAGACCGACCGCCTAACAGTGTTATCTGACTCAAAAATGTTTACCCAAAGTTTAGCTGGTAGAAAAGCATTTAAGGCAATTAAAAATCTGGTGTCAACATTCTGGCTTTCATTCTATCCTCGCTGTTTAGAAGTCACTGGACAGCCCTCCAGAGATGGACTCTCCGGGAGGGAGCGTGGGTTCCGGCGACCTCCGGCGGCAGAACGAGGAGCTACGCGCTCGTCTCGCCGGCGAGGCTGCAGACCATAAGCGTAGACTCGATGCTTATCGCAAGGCTCAGCAAGGCCAAGCCGCGTTGGTGTCCAGGCTTCAGTCCAAGGTATTATAAGATAGTTCTTCATAAAATGTTTTCAATGACTAATGTGTAAATAAACCAAATTGAAGACGCTGACCACAAAGTAAGTATTACCTTCTGGCACTGACCTTAGAAACTGTTAGGTAATTATGTTATTTTCATTATTTTCTGACAATTTTATCTGACTTCAAGTGTGTCCTACACCTTTTCGAAACTTGTCTTCTTTATTTTTCTATAAAAAATTCTGAACGTTAAATAAAACGTCAATCAATACAACATAACACACCATTTGTCAATGTCAATCAAATATTGAAATGCCAGTGTCAGTTTATTTACAAACAGCCGAAAACTTTAGAAAACACAATGAATTCCCACTTTTGAATGAAAATAACTATACATTTAATATTTTCGACCGTATACTACTTCTACAAGTCTTTTCACACAAATTCCTCTTCACAAAGGTATTGCAATACAAGCAGCGATGTTCGGAACTCGAGACCCAAATGCTGGAGACAACACCACGCAGTGAGCCAACGACTTATCGCGAGCCGACTTCTTACCGGGAGCCGTCGACCTTCCGCGCTCCGGTGGTGAAGAGCCACGGCATCTCGCTGCCGCCGCCGCCCTCCGCCACTACGTGCGCCTCGGCCGCCGTATCAGCTGCAGACGCCAGGATCACCGATCTAGAGACTGCGTTGAGGCGTTTGGATGAGGAGAAACGCAAGTAAGTGCCGATTTGTAGTTGAAAGCGCTCTTGGAGAGAAACTATCCAACTAGCCTGTATTGTCCCACTGCAGGGCAAATGCCTCCCTTTCCCAAATGACAGAATTGTGTGGAAAGCCACACAATTCTGTCTTTTGCGAAGGAAATTGGTAAACTAAATTAATAAGAAATTTGTGCACAAGGCAAGTATTTGGTTTACAGTGACAAAGGTTGATTGGAGACCTATCTAATCAAATTTTTCTCAAAATTGCATTTTTTTTTTGTTATGTCACCCTTTTTGCTAATGAGCGATATATAAAATTGTCCACTGTCCACATAACACCACTACTATTCCATATTATTGCTCACCAGGTGTGAGAAAGTGGTTCAGCAGAACAACCTACTCCGTGACCAGCTGGAGGAGTCGCATCATCTGAATGAGGCTCTCACCAATGACCTGCAGAAGCTCACCAATGACTGGGAGGCTCTGCGGGATGAGATGGCCATCAAGGAGGATGAGTGGAAGGATGAGGAACAGGTGACTTATTTACAATTTTTGTGTCTAATTTTTGTGTTGATAAGGGTGAACCAGAACTAGATATTATGTTCTGTACTGTTCTGTATTTAAAAATCATGCCTTTCCTATTTCTTATTTTACCAGTTATTATTATGCGAGTTATACTATACAGATCTGTATAGTCATAAGTCATAGCCATAAATTGTTTTTATTTTGATAATGTGAAACTACAAACATTCATTTATTTGGTTTTCAACTTACAAGTAATTTAGCTTTTACTTTAGCATACTTACCAAAATATATTTTGTTAACCTCTACTCAGGCATTCAACGATTACTACTCCAATGAACACCATCGTCTACTCAGCTTGTGGCGTGAGGTAGTATCCGTGAAGCGCCACTTCTCTGAGCTACAGACCAATACCGAGCGAGACCTGTACCGCGTGAAGAATGAGTTTGATTCCAACGCTAGAGAACTGGTTGGAATGCTCAGTGGATACTCCATCAATGCGTTTGCTGCTTCAAGTATTAAGGTGAGTGAGGAAAATTATGTTTGATTGTACTTGATAAGTGTTTGTCTTTGATTTCTATGATGTAAAAAAAAAGAGTATGAGACTGTGAATTTTAGACAATAATGGTTCAGCCATTATTGTCTAAAATTCAGTCTCATACTCTTTTTTTTTATGTTCCGTAATGTTGCTAGATGTCAGTATTAAGTAGATCCTTGTCCAGTTATGGAATGTCAAAGTTTTTATTAAATGAATCAGACCAAAATTTTCTTTTTACGTTTATTTACCCTGAAATTTGTTTTTTTCTTTAGTACAGTAGTTTAGACAATACTATGAATCACAAGCATTTTTATTTATACACAGCCGGAATACCAACCCTTGTCCCACCAGACTTCTCACGGAGGTGCTTACCAAACCCCACAACACGGTGGTTACCAGGCCCAACAACAACCTGGTTACCAAGCCCAACAACAACCTGGTTACCAAGCCCAACAACCTGGTTACCCTGGCTCCCATCCATCTTGTCTCCAAGGACCTCAGGGTCTCCAAACGTCCGGTGGAATATCAGCAGGACCATATAGTGTGGAAGGAATGCGCGTTGATCTGCGCGATATGACGGCGCAGCGTGACTCTGCGGTAACTGAGTTGCGTGAACGTGATGCGAGGATACAACGCCTGCTTGGGGAACTGCAGGGATTGGTGAGTGTGTAATAGAGATTCTTCTTATTTATAGGGTACCTTACGTCTTAATGAAAATAATCACTCATGTGTCTGTCTGTCCGTCCATCTGTCACAGCCAATTTGCTCCAAATCTACTGTATTGATTAACTTGAAATTGGGTACACATATGAATTTCTGTGGACAAATACGGATGTGTAATGTAAATAAATGAATTTTGAATATGGGGGTTTCTTTTGGGGGGCAAACTAGAAAATTAAAACTAAAGAGTTGCAAACTGTACCGTGTGACATATCCAATCAAATAACTTCTTGTGAGGGTCTCAAATATATTTATGTATAATTTAAAAATAAACAGTTTTGAAGGTATTTAAGAAAGTATATGAAAATTGACCAACTCCGGTTTTTTCTTATTTATCGACACGACTTTTATGCGAATTGCTCAGACTGTGGTTAAATTATTAATAACAATAATAATACACCACATTTCTTGCCTATATTGGCCATCTTGAGTGGAAATCCGCAACAGCAAACGTGCTCGGAGGAAGGAAGTATTCCAGTAAGATGCTGGTAGGGATGTTGACCGTACTTCCGGTATTGTCCTGATAGCCGTGGAATACCTCTCCACTCCTCATAAGCACCTCAGGACATGTTGCCCCCTTGTCGCTATGACATTATGTGCTGGCGACCGTTTTCAGGGCCCATTATTGAGTGTGCAAGTCATCCCCTGCTATTTTATCTGTGTAATTTATATAGAACATTGATCAGGCAGGGGCTATAGTTTTTCCAAAGTCCTAGATAACCAGTTCACTTTAGCCACCCAAACCCATAACCCAACATCTTTGTTTCCATATCTTGCAATAGTCCTACACCAACCGGAGGTTGTCCTTGGGAACACTCGCATAGTGCGAACAGAGATAGTCGTCGGTTGGTGCGTGCCTCATTTCATTGAAAACGTGTAACGGGCCACTGCGAGTTGGCTTCGGCCCCACGTACGCCTTCCAAAGGTCCGGGACCCCAGGGGCCCGAGGTATGTCAAAGATGAATACTTAAAGCCTTTGTATAATAAGTAAATTAGTATTAAGATAAAAAAAACTATAACAATTTCGAATAAAAAGGTTATTCCGAAATTGTTATAGTTTTTTTATCTTAATACTAATTTACTAATCAAAGTATAATAAAGTATAGTCTCTAAGCTCGGTGTGCCTTACGGCATAGGCCTCCTCCAACGCCTTCCACTGTTTCCTATCCGTTGCCACTCTTAGCAAAAGGGGACCTAGGATCAGTTTCAATTCATCTTCCCATATTCTCACTTTGCGCCCTCGGCTCCTAAACGACACGACTTTTATGCGAATTGCTCAGGCTGTGGTTAAATTATTAGCCACTCAATAATCCTGGGTCTTAATCGATCCTAGGCACAACGATGTGCTTAGGAATAATTATAGCCGGCACACTTGACACGGTATAGCATGCAAAATAGATATTAATGCCATGACTATCCGAGTTTAAGCTCGGTGCTGTGATTGGCGTGAACATGACGTAAAGACTACGTCACTTAACGACAGTGTCGCTGAACTCTAGTATTAGTGTTTGTAGTATGTCATTCGGTGTTAAGCTAGTGATATTTTATTGCGTGTATAACATCTATTGCTTAATTCCAATTAGTAGGTAGAATCCTGTTGATAGTTACTTGGAATCGAAACCGCGTGAAGTTGAGACACGAAGCACTCAATTCATGAAAATTCTAATTATTTTAATTTCCTGTTTTGATTAAACGCTCCTATCTTATTTACTGTTGTATGAAAGCCGTGTATATAGATCTTAACTTAGGAAATTTTAAGAAAAAGAAGCCACAAATTCACAGGAGGAGCGTTGTGAGTCCGCGGAGGCGGCGTGCGGCGAGGCGGGCGTCATGCGCGCCGCGCTGGAGGAGGTGGCGCGCGCGCTCATACACGACTCCGACAGCGACGCGCCGCCCGCGCACGCCGCGCACGTACATCTGCACGACAGGTACGTCTGCTCCAAGTTAATAAATCAAATCTACCAAATGACGGGCTGCAGTGTGGACCGCTCGATCGCTTGATCGCTTCTGACCTCGCCGGTGCTCTGCCTTGAGCGCGTTTTCCTCCCACCCGGCGCAGTGTTCCAGCCTTTCCAGACCACGCTTAGGTGAACGCATAATATGTCTCTGTTACGTGCATATAAAGCCCTAGTTTTAGGGTAAGTTACATAGATGTTCGATCTGGCCATAATGAAAAATGCTCTGATTTTAACAGATCGAAGTGTAAACACGTTTCGTCTCTACATCTTACCCTTTATTTTATTTTTTTGGGTGGAAAACCATCAAATAACTTCTCCCGCTCTTCGTGTCAGACTTTTACTGACTAAAACCCACCCGTGTTCCTTCAGTTGCCTGTGCCAGGGGCCACGGCATCTCTTTCGAACAACCCGCGACTACATCTTACACTTAAGACTCAAGTTATTGTTACACTGCAATATTGCGATTGTCAGTAAGCTACCCTACCCAAGCGTTTATTACATTTAGTACTTATTTCAACCCCAGTCGTTACAGGTTACTTAATATTACTCGACGTATTCCATTTATGGAGTATTGTGTACTGTAGGAGAATTTAACATTAAATTGAACAGCATACAAAAATTGCTAGTTTCCCCAACGTAACTAGAACAAAGGAATATATTAGTGCATTAGCCATTTAAAAATGTTTTGACGACACGGTTGGCGCAGTGGCTGAGCGATCGACTGCTGCGCTGCGTGTCGTGGGTTCGATTCCCGCACGGAACAAATTTTTGTATTGCCTACAGGTAGTTGTTCCGGGTCTGGCTGTTAGTGTATGTGAGCTTAAATGTTTGTAAACGCACCCACGATACAGGAGAAATTCCTAGTGTGGGGCAACGTTTAAAAAAAAAAAGAAAATGTTAAACTTCTCAAATATGTTTCAGGTCACCAAAACGCAACGTTTCTTCATCAGCCAACGCAACTGCTTTCGCCGAGAGCACAATATCAGCTGTGCAAGCCGCGCTACATAAGTATCAAATACAGATACACGAGTTGCAAGTAAGATATCAATCAGCCTTTTGTATTTTTAGGTTTCAAATTTATTTCAGAAACTTAGCTAACATATATCTACAGCTAAAGCTTTTTCATAAGAAGGGGTCAACACCGACCATTGGTATTACTAAACTTGGAACATGACCCCGTCGCTGATGCCTGCTGTCTTACTTGACCTGTAGCTTTTAGGGCTCCGCTTGAAGAAGTACCTCTTATAGGCAAGTGTGTCTGGCAAGAGGTGTCCCATGAACATGACAAAAGCTTGTTGACAACCAAACAACAAAAAATAATTTTACAAATTTTTTCTTACCCTTGTCTATGTCGGCACAAATATTTTATTAAAAAAAGTGTCGAAGCAATGCTGTGTCGTATTCATTTTAAGGCATTACAGTGTGTTTAAAAAAACATGGTCTGTTCTGTTTATTAACTATGGCATTGTTATTAAAAATTGATATGTTCTAGGTAAAACTGCAGAACACACGAGAGCAGTTAATAACTTGCAGGAAGCACGGCGAGACGGCCGACCTCACCGTCGCCTCTTTGGAGAACAAGGTCCAGGATCTACAAGGTATTGCAGGAATCTCATTCAAGCTTTTCAGCATTGGTCGTAAGCTCGCTTCCGAGTATCAAGTCCCTAGTTCGAAACATATCCACTTGCTTAAAATGGTTCCCGGAAAAAAACTTTTAGCACAGCCCCTTAATACAAGAGACCTCTTATTGAGTAAAATGTGGGTATGCTTTGCTCATCTAACTTTGAACATCGCATTCTTGCAGAGAGAAGGCCTGGTTCCCAGCTAGTGAGAACATCATAGACTGATTATTAGTGATCATGGAAGCGGGCATTTCATACACTGGTTATGCATGCAAGCAAATAAACTGCCAAATAACATCAAGGATAGCAAATCGCTTGCAGTGTTTAAATCAAAATTAAATAACTACATTTATGACAACACATATTAGAATTGCTCGATCGCTGTATATTACCTACATTAGCTTTATTTTTATATAAGCTCATTATTAAGTGAAATGTATCGTTCTTTTTGAGTAAATAAATTCGTTAACCTAACCTAAAGCATTAAGAGTCAATCATCGCTGTAAAACTCAGCTTATCGCAGTCTTGCTGAATTTAGACATCTTCCAAGTTGTGCCACAACACCCGTTTTCTCGCCTTTCGCGTCTAGTCTCTCCAAGCCCTACCTTTAGATTCGTTGTTGCACATATTAGTTGATCCTACTAATTATTAACTATTTTATTGAATTAATTAAATGCACCGACCCTAGCGTGGTTTGACCTAACTCGATTAATCGAATGAACCCCAAGATTCGCACTAGCCCCTGAAGCCTCATGTTTCATGGTGCCACATCATACTCTCTAGTATTGCATATCAAGGAGAAGACTGGGGCATCGTAATGGTAGGGAAGATATGCCCTTAGCATAGGAAAGGATTTATAAGCCGTACCGGATATGCATACTAGAGTGGGACTAGTGGAGAGATGGGTGATATTTATCTATGGATGGACATCTTTTAACGACTTCGCCGTCAGGTTCAGGTCGAGCGTCACCGGTGAATTGTACTAATTATTAACTATTGTAAACAGGTAAACTAGATCAAGCCAACGCAGATCTGCATCAACTTTTGCAAGAAAAAGAGTCAATGCAGAAGTCGCTGGAGGCTCTACGGATCGATAAGAATAACCTGGAGAGGAACAGAGTCGAGATTAACGCTATGGTGAGTTTTATATACTACTGTAATAGATAGAAGAAAAATTATAAGAGCTCAGCGTGGTGAGAGGGGGGGGGATCGCCGAGCCGAGTGGAAACAGGCGTAAGGTTACGAGCGCGGGGCGTCAAACCGGCTGTTGGAGGGGCGTTTTCACATCAAAAAGACTTTCTCCTGTCTTTCTTTAGGTAATTGATAATTTTTTACTATATAAATGATTTTATATGTTGACTCCTTCCAGTATAAATCTCAGTCATATTAAAAAAAACATAAGCATATTGATACTTACACTAACGGCCGATTTCTCAAATGCAACTCAATTTGAAGGCGCCTTTAAATATGTGGCTGTCTCTGTCACTTCGAGGTGTATTGTAGTGACAGAAAGACTGTCGTTTGAGAATTCGACAATAACACAGTCGAAGTTGCAAAGTGTTCAGCGCCTGTACGTTTTACGTACGAACGTAAACTAATTTTTACCTTGTCTTAGGTGGAATCTTTAACATCGGACTACGAGAAACTTCAGAAGATAAACTCACGACTAGAGAAAGTTATAGAATCGTTGGAAACTGAGAAGGGGAACTTGAATGATGAGGTGGACCATCTGCACCGAGAGGCCTCGAGTAGAGAGGCAGTGTTGAGGTAACATTCGATTTATAGTCTTATGCTAAAGGGAATAGGGTATAAAATATCTTGAGATTAAAACGATATGAAAAATGTGTTAAGGCATCACTCGATTTTAACATTTATGTCTAGGTGCGTAAGGTTTAAAATTAGTTTTCATAATGGAGACATGATGAAAACTAATTTTAAACCTTTCTTTGCAGATTATGTCAAGACCCATGTTTTATTAATTACCCACGTTTTCAGAGCTTTTATGTGTAAATACAACATGTGATTTTGATTCGAAAAATATGTTTGTCCTTTTGTAGTGTACAATAAAGGATTTAGTAAATAAATATCCCATACATTTTCATTCATACAGGGCCGAAGAAGAACGTTCTTCGCGCCTACGCTCGGAACTGGTAACGACCAGAGAAGAGCTCAACAAGACTGCCCTAGCAAGAGACCTCTTAGACCAGCAGAAGTTAGAGGCAGACTCCATACTGTCGCAAATGGAGAAACATAGAAGTAAGTACTTTTGTAATTTTGAGGAAAGAACGCCGCGAGACTGCTGGGTGTTAGGTTTCTCCCCATAGCGTAGAAGCTTTGCCTAAAGATGTTTTACTTACAATCTTACTTTAATACTAGCTGTGCCCGCGACTTCGTTCGCGTGCATGTCGGACGGGTTTTATTTTTTTTACACGGAACCCTAATTCTTTTTCCAAAATAAAGGTAGCCTGTTTTACTACTCCTTATAACATGAGCTGCAAGTGAAAGTCCCGCCGAAATCGGCCCAGCCGTTTCGGAGATTAGCCAGAACAAACAGTCAGAAAAATAGATTAAGAAAAGAGATGATGCAGTTATTATTAGAACAATCACTAAGGGACATTCATGTTTTCTTAAAATTAAACATTAAAAACAAACTCAACCACAATATACGAATTACTTTTGTATCCCTCCACTCCGTCTTTGCAGCCTTCATACATATCTTATGTTGGTTTTGTTTTGTTTAGGTGACCTAGAAATAGAGTTGGAAAGGACTCTAATGGAGAGAAGTGATCTCCAAGACCTGGTAGAGAAGTTGGAAGCAGCTGTGAGAAACCTTGAAGGTGACAAGAAGAAACTGCATGAAGACGTCAAATATGTAAGTTATCATATCGGACACAGCAATACTTGAAACTGTCAGTCATGAAATGTTAAACATCAAGGTAGACCGCGAAATTCAAATTGTCTTACGTTTTTTGCAATTTGCTGGTCAGTACTAAGTAGTACGTTGATTAAAATATGATTCGCGGCCGTAATAAATATGTATTTACAGAATTATAATCATTAGAATCAGTAATACAACTTGTTAAGTTAGCATAATCCTAAAAGGTCAAGATTTCATGAAATAGTCATTCAGTAGGATTACTTGATCTTAGAGAGTTGTGTTGATGACTATAATTCTGTTTAGTAATTATAATTCTGTAAATACATATTTGTTATGGCCGGGACCAGCAAATTGCAAAAAATAAAAGAAAATTTGAATTTCGCGGGCTACCTTGGAGCATCCACCTTGACAATAAATATCAATTTTGCTTCAGATGTTACAAGCCTTTTCAATATTTTAGTAAGTTCTAATTACATTACAAATACCCAAAATCACTGATCACTTTATAACGGTTTTCGTGACACAGCAATACATCTCAAAATGTCGTTTTGCGCTTCTTTGAATAATATAAAAGTTAGAAGTTGTGGTAAACAGTCGATTACCAACTTTCGAATTACCCACTTTTGAGCTGTCATGCCAAAGCAATTTTATTGGTATGTGTCGTGGGGCCGATCCTTTTATGAGCGAACTATTTATTTATTTATTATTATTTATTTTTAGCCTGTTGTTCCACTGCAGGGCTAACGCCTCCATTACTCCTTTCCACTCCTCTCCGTCTTGAGCTAGTGTGGACCTACCCGGTCTGTAGGTGTGAAACTCGTCCCGCCATCTTACAACATTGTTCAACTAACTATAACAACATTATTTATATCACCAGCTCGAAGACGAAAAATCAAACCTGTCAAGTCAATCATCAGAACAGCAGGGTGACCTCAATTCCTTGCGTAAAGAACTTCTGGCCGCTGAACAAACTAGGATGGAGTTAGAAGGAGACAAAGCATCTCTTTGTGAGAAGATCAAGTTCCTAGAGGGAGAGAGAGATAAGGTGGAGTTGGAGTTGCGACAGGTTATGAGGTAAGGAATCGTGTTTAAGATAGTTTGAGGTAGCAGTGGGTGCGGCTGAGCAGCGAAAAAGTATGATGACGCTGTACAATAAGGCTGTTCTTTGTTAGAGAATAGGCTAGATGCCTAAAAAAATCTAATTAGTCCGTCAGTTAGATTATGAATAAATATTGGACCCGTATGTTTTCTTTTGTCAATTATATAAAAAAATTATGATGATATCGCCCGTTAAAGTTCCGCGTGACGTCACGCCTTGCTACACTTTTTAGCAAGGCCTGACGTCACGACCTCGTACTCCCAAATTTTGACGCGTTTTATCTTTGTCATTTTTTGTTTGATTGACAAAAGAAAAAATACGTGTCCATTATTTTTCGATAATCTAACTGACGGACGAAATATAATAATCATTTTTTTACTCAGGCAACTACCCTATTGAAAAATATACCAGATGAAAGTAAGCGTTTCTTCATAGAGACGCCTGCTTTATTAGTCGATAAAAAAAATAAGTTTAAAAGGGTCTGCGGGATTAAAAAAGTCGCATGCCTAATCATGTTAAAAGGCTTGTCCATATGGTGTACAGTCACGAGCAAAAGTATGTATACACTCGGCTTTATTTAAAAGCGATTTACTCCTTTATTTTTTAATGAAATTTTATGTTGTTAGGAACATGCTATTTTCGAACCCATGGGTTTATGTAATGTGTCGTATTTCAGCGTTGCATTCGTTATTTCACGAAAAAATTGAAAGTTGCCGAGTGTTGACATATTGGTGCTCGTCACTGTACATAATAAAGTAATACTCTTTATTTCTATTCTATTTTTATTCTGGCTAATAGTTAGTAGGCAACGCCAATATAACGAATATTTAAACACACCGTAGTCGTAGGAGTGTTTTGCACTTTAATTCTCAGGATCTCTTTCCTATCGCGAGCTATGCCTTGTGCTCTTAACCAATAGTGTGCCTTAATTACCTTTTTTATTCAGGGAACGAGGCGAACTTAGCTCTCAACTCACTGCAATGGTCCGTAAGAAGGACACTCTAAACGAAGAAATAATACGTCTACAACAACGACTGGAACAAGCCAATGAGACTATCGGTAGAATTAACAGGGCGCTGGAAGATCACGTTAAGGATGGAGAAGAGAAACAGGTATTAAAACGTAATAGATTGTGACAGGAAGGTCACATAGCAAGTTGCAAAAAAATAACGAATATAGTGATTTATCGATTCCTAAGTTATCCCCAATACATTTCAAGTCGGTTTTCAAATGCCTTTACAGTGAATTATTAAGAAACAATGAAATATTTTAGCATGTTGCAGATAAATCTTAACGATAAGAGAATTGTTTTATGTAAGTATTTAAGGGCTGGTTTTTCAGTCAGATATTACTTTTACCTGAAGAATAAGACAGTTTGATATATTTTGTATAAAAACGATGCCTTTTAGAGGGATGAGGAACAGGGTGTAAAGTTTACTCATCCTCCATAGAAAAGGGATGAGCATCCGAATTAACGGGTCGTGTCGTCGGACAAGTCGTGTTTGGCGGACAACTGCCCGACGATTTATGTCGGGATGTTGAATAATTATGTGTATGTTAGTTGTGCGGTAAACTACTTGCACGATGCAAGATTTTGTGTGACGTCAGTGTGATGCGTATTTCGCATGTGACGATCTAGATGCCGCCACACCTTTACATTTTTGCTCATGGTGTAAATGACAAATTTCTACCTTACTCTCTTTTTAATTGCCCTTCAGATCCTAATAGACTCCCTAGAAAAAGACAAGCATCACTTACAAGAGCAATTAGCCGGAGTCAGATCTGAGAAGGACGCGTTGGAAGCTGTGTTGTTCGACACGGCCAACATGTTGGAGGACACGGACAACAAGAGAGCCAAGCTTGAACATGAGTTGCAGGAGACGTTGGTGCAACAGGAGAATTATAAGGGTAAGTTACGAGAATACCTCAGTCAGTAAGCCCAGTCAGCAAAGTTGTTTGCAACCAGAGCGGCAAGTCTCGTAATTTTAAGACCGTTCATAGTCTGATCTCAGTCTCAATCTGTCAAAAAATACTTCTAATTTCCCTACATTTTGACATTTGTTTGTCGCCGAGATGAGACTGCGACTTTATTTTGAACGTTTTAAATTACGAGAATTGGCCTTCAGATGTTGTCTTATCGGATCGGATTCCAGTTCTACCGGATTCTGGTCCTATCGGTGGCTCTTTTTAGCGTTCAAATAGATTAGTGCACTAGCTAAAGTTTTAATACTAAACCGATCTTTTTCTCATTTGATATGCTTGAGCCAAGGAAGTGTTCGCCCATTTTACTATCAAAACCATTATTTATATCTGGCCATTCTTTCTTACATCTCATCATCTGCGTAGCCTTTTCCCAACTATTTTGGGGTCGGCTTCCAGTCTAACCGGATGCAGCTGAGTACCAGTATTTTACATGGAGCGACTGCCTATCTGACAATCTCCGCAACCTAGTTCTTCCCAGTTCTTGTGGAATCTTTCTAACATCTAACTTCCCTATATTATTAGCTTCACTTGTTTTGTCTGTTCTTTCAGACTTTGAGATCATCATCATCTCATATCGTAAGACTCTTATAAACATGTACGGTCTTTGCATTGCAATTTTAGTGAAGATCGTATGCATGACAAACATTTATTTGGTCGAGCATTTCTTACTGACAGACTTTAAACTTAAAAATACTAAATGAAAACTGTCTCAATTCCTCCAGGTCAAATTGCCCGTCTATCAAAAGACCTCGAGAACAGCGAGCGCAAACTGCGTGACACTCGCAACTCTATGTCACAAGCGTCCGGTAAGAAGGAGGCGGAGTACCAGCAGATCATCACCAATATTAACAGGACTACTACTGAGAATATCACCAAGCTGAAAGAGGAGAAGGTATGTGTTATTTACTTAATACTTCAAAAACACAAATGTACACACGACGACGTATTAATTTATATAGCTATGCTATAGCACATGTAGCTATATTTCCCGTTTTGCTGACTTCGCATTGTATAGGCTTTTCGTTCAATGAGAAGTCAAAGTCAAATCATTTATTTCAAATAGGCACAAAAAAGGCACTTTTGAACGTCAAAAATAAAATAAAAATAAAATTGATTCTAGTCGCCCCTTCCAAAAGGTAGTTTTCGTATGGAGAAGAATGGGCAAGAAACTCCACCGTTACTCTTTTATAATGTTTTACAATATTTTGCATACATTATTTATATAATTATATGTGAAGACGATACACCTAAAAATAAAATTACTATACCACAATAGGTAAAAGAATTAAAATGGATAAATGAAACCATGACATATAGATTAACTATGTGGTAGATACATGGTGCTCACATATTCACAAACATTCCAAAAGTAGACGATTTTTATAAATAAATAAGGAGTAATAAGTCCGGGTGTGACCCGAAGTAATTACAGAATATAAAACAATGTCAAAGAAAAAAAAAAAATAAGAATAAATTATACAATTACATTAGCAACCAGTTTGATTTTGTCTAGACTCTAGAAATTGTCCTATGGAGCAGGACCAGCATGTTTCCAAGCATTCTTATCTTGGATATAATCCTCTAATTTGTAATACCCTTGCTTACAAAGTGTAATTTTAATATAAGTTTTAAATTTTCTTTCATTTAATTGCAATATTTCACAAGGTATTTTGTTGTAACATTTAACACAGTACCCCATAAAAGATGTATGTACTTTAGATATTCTGAAAAAAGGTTGATCTAATTTATCTTTATTTCTAGTATTAAAATGATGTCTATTTTATTTAAAAAATGTTGATTTTTATTTAAATACATAATATTTTCATAAATGAATTGGCAAGGTACCGTCATAATATTAACCCTTTTAAATAGTTCCCTAAGAGATTCGCGGCGACGTAGATTGTAAATGGCTCTGACAGCTCTCTTTTGCAAAATAAAAATGGATTCAATGTCAGCAGCCCGACCCCACAGTAAAATGCCATATGACATAATACTGTGGAAGTAACTAAAATAGACCAAACGCACGGTTTCTTCATCTGTTAATTGTCTTATCTTTCTAACAGCATATGCAGCCGAGCTTAGCCGCCCCGCAATATGTTATATGAGGTCCCCATTGTAATTTCTCGTCTAGCGTGATTCCTAGGAAAACTGTCTGATTAATAAATTGTAATTTTTGGCCATTCAATATGATGTCACATTCGCTACTTCTAACATTAGGTAATTTAAATCTAATGCATTTTGTTTTTTTTTCATTAAGTACTAAATTATTTACCGTAAACCAATCTTGGACCTGAAGAATAGAGTTATTCACGTCGTCAGCGAAGTTCGAAGTCAGCTTATACCGGAAATGTATAGCTTGGTCGTCGTGCGTACAGATCTTTTGTAGGGATAACAATTAGATGCAGAACTGTAAGTTGTTTGAACTCGTGACCGCTCTCATTGGTACAGATTTATTCCTTGTCACACTGTACTTGAAAAGTGCCAAATAAGTCATTTTTTATTACCAACTCCAGCATATTAAAATGTGTGATAGCCATGTAGACTTTCTTCTAAACAAGAGCACAAGTAACATAAAGATGATCATTAATATTATACAATCTTCTTTTCATACGTGACTGTAGTTCAAACGTCCAAAAATACTTTTTCGAAAAAAGGCATTATACTCATTTCACCATAAAACATTAACACAGCTAATTCCGTTTGGCTTATTTAGTATTTTCGGAAGTATTTTCGGTATAAAGTAATTATTCCGAAAATACTTTCTAATTTAATGTTCATTTTAAAACCGAATACTTTGACAACAGTCCATTCACTGATTATATCATTGTCCGTTGTAGGAACAACTCCGCCAAGCCTTAGAGCACAAATTAAGCCAAACCATAGCATCTCTAACGAGCGAGAAGGAATCATGCGAGGCGAGCGCGCGTGAGAGAGAGAAGAAACTACTTATAGCGAGAGATCAACTAATACTGCAGCATGATGAAGCTATGTTAAGAGCTGAAAACGATAAGCAGCAGGCGTTGCTTATGGGTAAGTTCATATAAGAACGTTTGGTGATTTTTTATTGCAGAATTCGTTCACAAAAGCGTTGAGCGACACATCTACCCATTATAGGCCGCTTAACGCATTTGACTGTGTAAATGGAAAGGGGGGGGGGGGGGGGGTTATTTCGAAATATCAACATTAGTATTGTAATGACGGTAGTAATATTATACAACGTGTTTTTTTTATATCCCATAACTCTAGGGTTATATTCTATAAGTAAAAAGACAACCGACTTCCAAAAAAGTCACTACAAAGTGAAAAATAACTTTAATTTCGGAGTGTCGTTGAGTTCGCATTTTCGTTGTTTGCCACCGACTTCAGAAATTACAGTTATTTTTCACCTTGCAGTGTCTTTTTTGGAAGTCGGTTGTTGTTTTTTTGTATGGGATTTCTGAAAGTATAATAGGATATACTTTCAGATTGGTCCTATAGAAATTTCATCAAAATTACTGGTAAAAATTACAACTTAAAAGTGAAAAATAAAAACTTTTTGCAAAAAACAACAAACAAATAAAAAAAGAATTTTGCAAATCGGCTTATAAATAACGGAGTTCTGAGGGCACAAACATGGAAAAAATTACAGTCGAATTCAGAACCTTCCTTTTTTGAAGTCGGTTAAAAATAATACAAAAAGGCCTAGAATATGTGGTCCAAAAATGCATAGTTTCGAAGATATAAGATATGTGTCTAAGTTTCATTGATAAATAGGAGTAATTAATTTTCATTCAAACTAATCATTCATATTTAAAGCTAAAAAAATGCGACGTTGTCATATTTTACGGCAGGGCGTTTTACATTAATAAACGTGACTTTGTTAAATTAATTTGTATAAAAAATGAAAACAAAGAAAAATATAATTCAAAAATAATTCATTGCCATTTGATTCTTTGATATGATCTCATTCATACCCTAGAGTTATGGGATATAAAAAAACACCTTGTATAATATTTAAAAAAAGATAATTATAATAACGACTTTTATAACTCTGATCTCAGCTCACCAGGAACAGCAAGCCCTTCTAGAACGTTTAGAAGAATTGAAGCGCGCGTTTGACATGGAACAGAACAAGTTGGAGCGAGTGCGACGCGACGCGCATGCGCGGTCCGAACAGGACCGTACTTATGTCAACCAGCTAAAGGATGAGATGGCCGCCTTGAAGACTAGGCTTGATGAGGCTAAGTTAGTTATGATTATTGTGTAGATAGTATTTGTGAGAATTATTTTCAGGTTTTATGATTTGGTGACCTGGCAGTCCCTCGAAGTCCCAATCTTTGAGAATACTGTAAAGTATTTGTCAAATATGTTGCAATATCCGTGATACTTATGTCTATAGGTAATAATTTTTAAATATGGTTGCACGGCACTTGGCGTACCTATTTGTGCCTGTATTTGACGTGAAACTGCCTTCTGGCTCGGTGTAGGTACTGGTAAGCTCAACTTTTCGGACTGAAAAATACCTTCAGATTCCGTCGGTAACTACGACTTAGGCCGGCCCAGAAAAAGATGGCCAGTGGACCTGGACTCGTACCGCGAGGGCTTGTTCGAAGTGGCGCGGGAAAAGAGTTCCTGAAGGATTTTGGGGAAGCCTTTGTCCACCAGTGAGACAGTATTTTTTTATTAGCCGTTAATGTCCCACTGCTGGGCAAAGGCCTCCCTACTCTAAGTATAGTTTAACAAACAAAAAAAAAAAAAACCGATACTTCTAGACTACTATTTGTATTTTTTTTACGCGATGTGTTCGTCCTATTGTAAATGTCTTGAAGAAATACTAAAGTATTTGGCTATAAAAGTCAGTCCATAAATCATATTGGCAACACATTGATATTGCATTAAAAATAAAAGCAATTTGTTTGTTCAGACTTTTTTTCTACAAACTCAAACAAATCCAAAACATCTTTATATTCCAGAGCAACAGCCGAAGACGAATGCGCTCGCTTCGAGAACCGAATCAAGGAGCTTCACTTAGAGAAGGAGGCTGTCATGAGAGAATG
Source organism: Apamea epomidion (assembly GCA_947507525.1). Classification (NCBI taxonomy): domain Eukaryota; kingdom Metazoa; phylum Arthropoda; class Insecta; order Lepidoptera; family Noctuidae; genus Apamea; species Apamea epomidion. The sequence goes on along the minus strand of OX382238.1, from coordinate 3,636,898 downwards.
TACCGAGATTCGCGCTCAACTGTCATTGGCTGAAGACAAGTATGATAACGCGTACGCGCAGCTGCAGGAGACAATGAGGAAGTTGAAGGAGTGTGAGTTGAATTAGATTACTGTTTAGAATATATAACTCATCATCTGCCTAGCCTTTTCCCAACTATGTTGGGGTCGGCTTCCAGTCTATCCGGATGCAGTTGAATACCAGTATTTTACATGAAGAGACTGCCTATCTGACCACCACAGCCCAGTTACTGGGTAATACGATACTCCTTAGTAAGACTGGTTGTCAGACTTTTGGGCTTCTGACGACCCGTAATGACTGCCAAAGATCCACGAATGAGAGCCGAGACCAACGGCTTAAAGTGCTTTCCGATTCTGTTTCTAACTCCAGAATAATCGTTAGAACTTTCTTATGTCAAAAGATGTTATAATAGGCTAACATTACAATTACTTATAAGATCTAATTTACGAACCAGTCTTATTATAAATTGACACACTGTATTGATATGGACTCAAAAAGTCTGTAAGGCGAAAAGCCGATGACCAAAATTTGGGGTCTTTTTATTATTCGGCGGCTAGGAAAGAAACTTACATTTAGTAGATAACAAAACAATCGAAATTTTATATAGCGGTAAAGCCCCAAAATCCGCCTGAGCTGCGTGATATCGGTTTATTGTGATTGTATAGTGATTTTGGGACTTCAGGGTGAAATTCAAAACTGAGTTCGTACTGATTTTTATGATTTATGGTTATTCATATTTAGTCATATTATATCAAAGTTTTAAAGCTCTATTAATTGTCGCCTCGAAAAAAAGCACCTCAGCGCCATACATTTTGTTGAGACTTTTGATGTGGTATGAAGTTCACTTTGACATGAAAAAAGTGCACAATGGATTTTTTAGGGCCTTCAACAATGTCATCATTTTTAGCCCATATCCCTACTGGTAGTGCTTACTATTGTGGAATTTAATTCTCGTTCTATTTTATTTCTCCAGTGGAGAACGAAGCCGACAGCCTTCGCAAAGAGCTAACAGACGTTCGTCGTCAACTAACCAACTGTACCGCCGAACGAGACAAGTACAACAGTAGCTGTCGAGAACTGCGAGACCACGTGAAGAGGGCCGAACACGAGAGGAGAGAGGCCGCGCGTGCGAGGGACGAGGCTTATCATAAGATAGCAGGTAAACTTATACCCAAAACAATTTTAACCAGATTTATTGCATAATTTGGACATATAATAAGTTTCGATACTGGGATAAGGCCACTTCCGTAGATTTCCAAACGATTTTGCGCTACTGATGAATTCCTTATTGATTATGTCCAACTCGTGTCAAACCATATGTATGTACGAGCACGCTCGTCAATTTTATGCTGACGCCCGCGATCACATGTACTTACGTTTATACATTATTAAATGTGCATTACTGTAATTAATGGCAGTTCAATAAAACTGCTTGGTGAATACACATGTCGGTGTTTCCTTCCACATTACACATTCCCGACACACATCGCACATCAGCGGTAGGACTCCACACCATAATGTTTACGATCTCCCTCGACGACAGTTCCATTTTGTGGGATTTGTGGCCTACAGGTAAGCAGCCCAATCCGGCAGATGTGGCAGGCCCAATTCGTTATCCTTTCATTTAACATCCAAGATTTAAAGAAAGACGGATACACGTCTTATTTTGACATCGGACTTCTGTATGTGAAATTACTTGACTACTTCCTTTTCCAGGTCTGGAAGAAAACCGCACAACTCTCGATTTAGAACTATCACGCGTTCAGACGATGTTGAAGGAGAGTGAGACGGGAGGCGAGCATGTGAACAGAGAGTTAAAGGCCACGGAGGGACAACTGAAGAGGGAACGAGCTGCCTTGGAGCAGGCTAGTCATGACATCAAGGAGTTGCAGTCCAGGTCAGTAGTCTTTGTGGTGGCGGATACTATCCTGGCTGCATTCGGGCTAGAGTCCGCTAGAGTCCGCGCCAAAATCTAATCTATATCTTTATTCAAAATAAAATTGAAGTGTCTGTTTGTAATGTCAAACTAACAGCTTTAAAGTAATTGCATATGAAAATATAAGTATACGGTTCTTAAAACGAAAAAAAAAAAAATGTTTGTATGTCTGTTTGTTCCGGCTAATCTCCGCAACGGCTGGACCGATTTTATTGAAATTTAGGTTGTAGCAACATACCACGCAGGCGAAAGCTATTTAAAAAATAAAAGTAAAAGAAATGCAGTAACCATATTTTAATAATTATATTTAACAGTTTTAAATTAAATCACACGAAACTTTATATTTTTCTCAAATACATAATTCTTGATAATAATCAAACAATATGACGCCATACGCGAGAATAAGCATTTTTGTGCGTTTAGTTGAATTGTAACTATCTATTTTCTCTGAGTAAATGAATTAAAACTTGGGGAACAGCAATCTGTTCCCACGTCTACAGGACGTTGTACCGCCTAACAGACGGGATATGACCATTCTTGGCGTCTACCTAGCAAAAACGGGACTCGTCCGCAAAAGTATCGTCTGCATGGCTACTATATTTAACATATTGCCTAAACGTTGGAAGGAGCTAAATAGTAATGCATTCAAGCGTCAATTAAAAATGTTTCAATGTTTAATACAATGTTTAAATAAATAAACAATCTTATCTTATAAAAGTATTGATTTTTGGGCACTTAATTTTTTCGGAAACGATCATGGTCGAAAATGTATATTTCAGCCGAAAATTGTCGATTGCCAAACGCCTGCGCTCTGCGGTAGCAGCTCGCGGGCCGATTCCGTGGCCACTTTCTTCTCGCTCTCCTGTTTTTTTTTTAATTTATGGGAATCTCGCTAAATACATTGTACATAACATCCGTTTCCCAGATTACAGAACGAGTGCGAGGAGCGCGAGCGCTGCGCGGGCGACGCGGCGGGCGCGCGGCGGCTCGGCGCCGAGCTGGAGGCCCTGCTGGGCGCCGCGCGCGCCGAGCTGGGCGCGAGCCGCCAGCGGGCCGCCGAGCTGGACGAGGCGTGTCGCGCCAGGGATCAGGTCAAACCTTAACCGTATTATAACCTCGTCTATAACGGGTGTAAGAAGACGCTTAACAATGCCGGGATTACTTATTCTTCCCGTTATTGTGATATTTTTTTTTGTACTGGACCATATTGGGAACCTTCTGGTAACGGAGATATTGAAGGTTGAAGGCCCAACGAAAACAAGTTTTGATTAAATACTCCCACAACTCCTGTACTGTTGCATGCACAATGTTTTTGGGGGTTAAGGAGAATGTCAAGTTCACAATTAGAACACTGCCACTCGTACAAAGCGAGCAACTCACAGTTTTCACAATCATGGTTATATTCAATATTGAAATTATAATAGGCATTGATAAAATAGTTGTTATGAATCTAACAAGTCTTGATCGAAGGTTTTACATAATAAAACATCCCCATAGACTAATCTGTCTATTTCGTACTAAAAATTGATTGTATTTACCTTCATAAATGTTAACATCGTGTTCAGGAGCTGGTACTTCGCCTGGAAGATTGTCGGTCGAAGGAGCGTCGCCTTGAAGAACTCAAACATAACCTGGAAGTATGCCTCGCGGATGCCACGCAGCAGATACAAGAACTCAAGGTCTGTTTGATGCACTTAACATATTTTCAATTGCGCTTGAATTTTATCATAGCAAAAAATAAAATTGACAAAACTTGGAAATTGAAAGTGCAATTAGTAATACAAAAAATAAAGATAAAAATTTTTTTTTTTTTGCTTTTCATAACTCGATCTATATTTTACAAATCAGGATGAATTTTAAGCCTTGTAAATCTGGACCAAGTAATAAAAAAAAACACTTCAATCAGTTTTACAGACGTACTTATAATAGCTCAGAAAAATAAGATATTTTGCTGTGAAAAATATCCTAGTGGCGAATACACGTTTTTTATCGAGATAGTTTCTTACCCAGTTTCTTTGACAGTCGAAATTTATCACTTTCACACAGTCTTTCGTATGATACAGAATTACAAATAATTCCGGTGATAAATCTTATCTAGAATTTATTTCGCAGGTTTGCCTGTAATTTATCTAATTTTCCTAGGCTAATGATATACTTCTTTCAGGCTCGTCTCGGCGGCAGCGAGGGTCGTTGCCGCGCGCTAGAAGCCTCACTCTCACAATGCGAGAGCGCCAAGCGGGAGGCAGAAGCGAAACTGTCGTCCATCGCACATGCCTTGCGAAGAGTCTGTGGTGTGCAGCCCGACGGTACAGTACATGCAGCCACTAGGAAACGACTCGCCAGTCCCGCTAGGAGATATAGTCCACATAGAGGTAAGTAAAAGAAACGAATAGAATAGAACATAATAATATCTTTATTATTAATACATAAATAGTCTTAAATGGAAATGGACTCACATATTGGAAAAAAATCCTTTTGTAGATCACTATAGACTGACATATTATAACAATTGTTAGTTAGTAAGTTTCCGTTTACGTTCTCAGTCATTATTATGTATGAATGCAAATTTAATATACACTCAGAATTAAATACTGTAAACGAATTTGGCTTACTTTACGCGATGTAAAAGTTTCCACATGTGAGGAAATAGTTTACCACCGTGCTCGATAGATGGCGTTGTTCATTTCACGCACGTTTCTGAATCGCGGTGTCAAGATTCTCCGTGACTGAATTGGGGTCCCCGGTTCCCAGTTTATCGTTATCGCTTCTCGGCCTTTTGGCTAAGATCAAAGTGTAGTATCTGTTCTTTTCAGCTTAATATCTGAAAGTTCCCTCACTGAGGGACCAGTATATTAATCTGATTTTTGTAAGCTGACGTATGTGGGCCGACCCGCGACGGGAGTGGAGCGAGCCCCGAACATCCCGTTCGGGGCTCGCTCCACTCCCGTCGCGGGTCGGCCCACATAATTGTTGATAATACCCTCACCAGAGCAGTAAAAATCTATGATTTATATAAAAGTCCTCTGGTAAAATAAACAACTTTAAATCGTAGCGCTGTCACGCTGTGTCAATACAGTTTATTGAATTTGCTACGTCTGTATCTCTGTTGTTATTACATTTTCCGCAGTTCCAATTTTACGGACGAAGCATAATAATGTATATTTGAAGCTTAAAATCAAAACCGAACTTATTTAAAAGGTACTAAATGATGACTTTGCTCTGCAAAGCCATAGGTTCAAGGATACGGGTAAGGAAGGGCTAGACGTACTTACGTACATCTCCAAATAGGCAAAATAAGATTAATGTTGTGTTAAAAAATTCACCATGTTTACTTGGCTATACGCCATTTCAGGTCGTGACCATTCCGAGGACCGCAATGAAATCATAGACGTGGATCCCGAGCTTGTCAAGAAAGGCATGCGCAACTTGATGCACGATGTGTGCCAGATTGAACGCGAGAAGGTACGAGTAACAACGATCTTATACTATGCCCTAGCGCGAACTTGTAACTTAGCAATTCCAAAATCCATCTTTAGTGCACATGCACACCTTTTGTGTAAGATATTCTTATACAAAATTTCATGCTTCTTGGCCCAACTTAAGGCTGCCAGTTGTTAAGCTGTGAGTCGGTGAATGAATTCAAGATTTTTATTAAGTAGATTCCTTAAAAAAAATTTACAGGACGACTTCAAATCTCAAGTGAGCATGCTAAAAAAACAGCTAAAAGACGCGAGTGAACAGGCAGGGAAGGGAGACAATAAGCTACAGAGTGTCACCTCCAACCTGCGGACGTTGCAGGAGGACAAGGCAAGGTTACAGACTGCGTACGGGCAGAAGGAGGCACAGCTTAATGCGCTGGTAAGTTATTGTTGATTTAGCCATAAATTAAAATGATCTATATTCTAAATCCTACTAATATTATAAACGTGAAAGTTTGTATGGATAGATGGATGGATGTACGTTTGTTTGTTTGTTTGTTACTCTTTCACGCTAAAACTACTGAACGGATTTGGATGACATTTGGTATACAAGTTTATAACCAGTAAACACATAGGATAATTTTTATCCCGACATTCCCACGGGATCGAAACTTATGCGAGTGAAACCGCGGGGCGCAGCTAGTCTATTATAAATTAATGTCGCTTTCTTTTCGTGGCTGTCTTTATGATCTCGTTGTTCTTCTTAACTGTGCAACAGATTTTGATGCGGCTTTCACCATTATTAAATTTTTTTTTCGGCAGTTTTATCTGTATAGAAAAAAGAAAGAAAGAAAAAACATTTATTTAGCACAGACTAAAAGACACACAGCATAGCTTATCTAGCATAGCATAATTTAATCAGCCTATAATGTGACTACTGCTGAGACTCAGGTCTCCTCTCTTCGAGAGAGAGTGGGCCGTAATCTACCACGCGGGCGCAGTGCCGGTTGGTAGAAGTCACATGTCTTCGAATTTTTGGTTCTAGGACATGCTGGTTTCCTCACGATGTTTTCCTTCACCGTTTTGAGAGCAGTGGTGATGAAATTATTTACACAAAGTAAAGCGCCTGCCTGGGATCGAACCCACGACCCACAAGTCGTAAGTCGGGGTCGTTGCCACTGGACCACCACTGCTCTTGATTGTATTCTATTTATGCGTTTAATACATAAATATTAAACAAACATAATATAAACAAAGGAATCTCGATGTTTTATCGTATCATAAAAACCGTGCGTAGGAGGAGCGGGTCGCTAGTATTTTATAAACATGACCGTTGAGTCGCCCGCTTCGCCTGCATGCGTCTGTTTCGAAAGTATACAGTCATCCGCTATCGTTATCTAGAGCCGTAGTCAATCGAGCTCTTTGTCCATGCTGTATGTAACAACTGATTTGTTTCAGAACGAGTCTGTACAAAGTAAGACCCTGGAAATCAGCAACTTGCGCGACAAGATCACCAGCCTGGAGGCTGCGTTAACATCTATCACTGAAGAAAAGGTTCAGAATGAGGTAACAATGCTAATTATTTTCAAAAGAATGTCATATTCCTTGCTTATGTTGTAAAAGTATTACTATGGGCCTGTTTCACGATTTACGAATAGCACCTACACCCCGAATAAACTAAAAAATTGAAAATAATTTAAGACATAACATAATCCCGAACACTATGAAACACCCACATTTCGCCTGTTATGCATTTGTAAGAAATTATCTGTCAAGTACCTAAGAAATGAAATATAAAATCAAATTGTTTATTCTGTAAATAGGATATCGGAATCACTTTTACACGTCATATTAAAAAAATATTAATAATAAGCTAGACGAGGTCGACGTTTCCTATCTGAATACTCTTAGAAGAAAGGCCGAAACAAACTCAGAGGTCACAGTCTCTTTAAAAGTCCAGACATAATCTTGGTCAGACCATGTGACGACATGTAGATTGATGTCTGAAATGGTCTTTAGAGGAAAGTACCACACAGATTTAAGTGGACAAGTCCAGTCAGTGAAAGCATTTGTCAGTAATCGTGTAGCTCAACTCAAAACATAAGCAGCTCTACGACTCGACGAACAATACCAAAGAAAGGACATTTGGGTAGGCCGCGTAAAGTACTCAAAACTGCCAGACCAACATTAACTTTAACAGAGAAAATAAAAACTGTTATGAAAAAAAAAAAATCAACCGACTTCCAAAAAAGACAACAAAGTGAAAAATAACTTTAATTTCGGAAGTCGGCTGTTTTTTTTTTTGCTAAAAAGTTTTTATTTTTCACTTTTAAGTTGTAATTTTTACCAGTAATTTTGGTTTAAAAACCAAACTACTGAACCATTTTTTATGAAATTTTCATGGGACCAATCTGAAAGTATATCCTTAAAAAAAGAATTTTGCAAATCGGCTTATAAGTAACGGAGTTTTGAGGTAACAAACATAAAAAAAAATACTTTCAAATTGAGAACCTCCTCCTTTTTTGATGTTGGTTAAAAAGGATGACCTACATAGTTCTCATTAAGTTAATGATAGGTAGAGGAACAGGCCCTTAGTATTTTAAATAGTTGAGTACGGTGAGCTAGGTCTTTAGTTGTGTGTTGTGTGTAAGATTTCCTTTAAATATAATTTTCTATGTCTAGAACAAAGGAGATAATCTTCGAGTTCAGTTAGCGGAGCGGGTACAAGAAGTGGGACAGCTGCGTGAAGCGCTTGCAGCGGCTGAAGGTACATACTACACATCAGATTTTTTATTTATTTATTTTATTAGGTCTACCAACAATTGTTCGCACTGGATTCAGCAACATAATTCATTCTTAAAATTAAATTGCAGCGCAACAATTACTTATAGGTAAACACCACATGCCCAAAACAATAAATTCGGAAAATTAGCTAACTTACTAAGTTCTAAGCGCAAATGTTCAATTAAATAAAATTAAAATTGGAAATAGTGAAACAGAATTATGACAAAATTGATAAAAAATAAATTGATTAATTTTTGTCAAGGACAACATTGGTAAATAGGTAAAATAAAATAAAATTAAAATTATATTACACCAGTTAGTTGATAAATAAAAATCGACATAAAATTAAAATTCATTGGATAAAGTTGATAAATTGTTAAACTAATAAGAGAAAAAACTATAAAATTAATAACAGCGTTAAAATTGACACAATAAATGATTGAATATGACTAGGGGTTGCTTGGTAAACGATTAAGGATGGCTTTTAGTTTAGCAAGAGAGTCAAAGTGGAGATCGATAACATCACTGTAGCCATTTACTGCTTTACAAATTCATGCAACAGGCGAATTGGCACCCAAAACTGTTCTTCTAAATGTCGTACAAAAAGGTGTAATTGCACTACGCGGGATTCTAGAGCGTGCACGAAAACTGAACAGGGCAAGCTGGGACTGTGTATTTTATGGTTAAAAATTTTGTAGGCAAACATGGTATCCATTACGTATACGTGTCTACGTCTGTCTAGTGAGGTCATGTTAAAATGTTTCAGTTTTATTGTAAGAATGTATTTTTTTGGCGATACCATTGGAAAATGCGAGGTGCCAAGCGAAGCGTTTCTGGACACGTTCCAGTCTCAATGAATGTGTCGCGTAATGTGGACGCCAAACCACACTATTATATTCCAGGATGCCAGGATGCTACGATAACATGTGTGTATATATAGACAGCAGTATTATTTTACAGCAGCAGTATTTTGGTTCTATTATGACGAAAGGTTTTACAATTTCTTAGGACGAACCCTAACATTTTCGAAGCTCTTTTTATAATACTATCGAGATGTGATGTGAAAGTTAACTTTTTGTCAAATAGTACACCAAGGTCCTTTATTGTTTAAACTTCCTTTATTACAACTCCGGATATGTGGTAACTACTGCGTATAGGGATGTTCCTTCTTGTGAATGTAACATGGTAACATTTTTTGGGATTCAGTTTCATTTTGTTACTGTTGCACCATTGAACGAGATGATTTAGGTCACTTTGAAGTTGTCTCTGATGAAGTTAGTTCTGTCCAAATTATATTCACCCGTAAACTGTCACCGCTGGATCTACTTAATTTGGAAGCTGGATCATAGATAGGAGGATAAATAGATAGAATAGAGTTGTAGGCCCTGCTGTGAGACATCGCGACGTAATATCGATCGATATGAATGACAACTGACTAAAAGTGCAGAAAAATCAATGATAAATATTCACTGGGATTGGTTGCAAATGCAATCAACTCTTATGGACTTTTTCAGTGATGTAATACTCGAATCCAAACTGAGGGTCAATTCCCCTATTCGTAAGAATGGTCGCATTCTAAGTCAAAATCTATCAAAAATACCTTTAATTTACCCACATGTTTAACAAGTTTTTGACATTGATTATTGATGAGATTGCGACTTGAATTTGAACGTTTTTTTTATAAGTACCGACGAGAATTGTTCTTCTGATACTCTACCGTACTACTCTTACTTAGTTACTCTACTCCACTCAAATAGGGGCAATTCTCGTAATTTTAAGAACGTTCACAGTCTGATCTCAGTCTCAATCGGTCAAAAATACCATGTCCCTACATTTTGATAAGTTTTTGACATTTGTTTGTCGCCGAGATGAGATTGAGACTAGATTTTGAATGTTTTAAATTACGCGAATTTATTGACCTTCTGTTCTCTGGTCTTTAAAGTGGTCAGACCTCGAGCAGCATGCCATTTCATGTATTTCCTATACCAGGTCGCGCGGCCCGCCTGGATGTACGGCGCGCACAGTTGGAAGGTGACGTGCAGAGAGCTGCCGTCGCCGCCAGGGATAGGGACCAGGCTTTGAAGGTATGTGAATGTACATTTTGTAGATAGTTCCTTTGTAAAATATATATTCGGCATCGGCAAAAATTACGTACTTTGAGACAAACTTTTGTTTCGTATGAGCCCTCGAGTGTGGGCTCATTAGATTCATTTTACCTGATGACGAAGACCTGATGGCGGTAAAATGAACAGGACTCGTTGAGACATATCTAATGAGCCCACACTCGATGGGTTTACTAGTAGCTATTCAAGAGTTCCGTTATCTACGTCCAGGTCGATCATCTGGCCAGCTCAAAGGGTATCATATTATTTTATTATCATCAGAATGCATACATTTTGAATAATCAAACTAAGACCACTAGAAGTGATTAACTATTCAATTATTACCTAACCTGCTGGTACGTCTTACGAAACATCGCCATACCTTTTTTCACACAGCGATTTGAAATAAACCGCCATAGTAGTTATTGCTCGATAAATCAATCAAAATCGTTTATTTGCATCAAATGTGGTAGGTCCAAAAGATGATATATAAAATTGTAGAGCAAAGCCCTTTCCTGACTGTTTTCGAAAGAAACTAACTGTCCCAAGTAGATATACTCATCGACATAAATAAACATTAACATACATAACACATAATATTTGTCATACTGTGTCTAGCATGACAAATGTAGACATCATCCCACCCCATGTATCGGTTTCATAGGAAGAGTTACAACTCTTCCTATGAAACCGATACATGGGGAAAAAACAATGTTTCATACATGCAAACATGTAGTGTGCCTACTTTTATGTCTTAAGTTTTTTTTTTCACGAGATCTATATGAGTTTCATAGAGAAAGATAATTAAAAAAAAAATACTTTCTGATATTTGCTTTTTGCCACACAACGTTAACCACTCAGGGTTTTTTTTATTATTTCTTTTTTTTAAAAACGTTACCCCACTAGGAATTACTCCTGTATCGTGGGTGCGTTTACAAACATTTAAACTCACATACACAAACAGCCAGACCCGGAACAACTACCTGTAGGCAATACAAATATTTGTTCCGTGCGGGAATCGAACCCGCGATACGCAGCTCAGCAGTCGATCGCTCAGCCACTGCGCCAACCGTGTCGTCGGTTTGGCGAACAGTTTATTTTAATTTTCAGTATGACCAGGCATAATACACATAAACTGTGTATTACTGTATTCTAGCAAAACACTATTCTAGTACTACTTGTTTCCGTTACCAATTCATTATTCTAAACTTTCAGAAACTCCAAGAGCGTTGCGAAGGCTACACCCGCACGATAGCCCAGCTAGAAGACCGCTGTACCTCGCTCAAGGGCACGGTGGAACAGCTGTCCACAGCTCTACAGAAAGCCGCAGCGGCCGAGAGCGAGCTGAGAGCTGAGGTCGGCAAGGTGACCCGGCAGTTCAACGAGGCGAAGAACAATGAGCATAATGCTCTGGATAAGCTGAGGCAGATTCAGAAGAGTGTTTGTGAGTTGAGTTTTTGATCTATTCTTGTTCTTCGATATTGGCAAGAACTACGCAAAAGTCATGCCATAGTCAGCGAGTTAGCGGCCAGAGTGTGCTAGACTTGTGTAGATGCAGATAAGGTACTGCGCAAATTAAGACACTGATCTTGGTTGAACTGTCTGGTATACCCTATTAAATGGACACAAGAGGCAATTGCTTGTTTAGTTTTAGCAATTTTTAGAACAATTATACTTAACTAAGCTTCTACTCACATTTTTTTTAAATTCGGTTGGCCGTTAGCAACTGTAAACTACAATGAGTGCGTCTGCGCATGAAGTGATCACGCTAAGGACAGATGCTTTTTATCTATTGGCTATACCAATTGCTTATAGCACTTATAAATCAACCAGTTTAATAGTCAACCCACTGTTACAAATCTTTAATAAAGATATTGTTTTCTTCCAGCGAGCTGTGAGAATGAAAGGCGGGTACTAACAGAAAAGCTAGAGAGTGCCAAGTCTGCGCTCGGTGAGATGAAGAGACTGAACTCTTCACTTGAAGACCAGGTGCACAGACTCACCAACCAGCTGGCCAATGTGGAGGTGCAGAGGTATGTGAAATATTGTGGAGATTTAACTAACTTATACTTAAAAATATGTATATTAATACCTACTTACATAGCCATAATCTAGCTTAGTCTATCGGTAATCTTTGCTTTGGCCTGTCCAAACAAATGAATGTTGAATGCCCAGAGGACTGACTATATTGGGCAGTCGGGTATACCTAAGTATACGATTGTTAAGGTAAAGTAGCAACGGACAGTAGCTCTACCGTAAGTTTTCACAAAACTTGCTAGCGTCTCCGTAAATAGTATACACTGGTGGACAATAAAATTAGACCACTCCTAATTTTATGATTTATTAATTAATTACGTTCTGTTTAAAAATAAAATAATACGTTTGTTCATTTGCAATTTTAGTAGACGGTTTATTAATAAAATTATCAAATGTAAATGTGTCAAATGTCATTTAATCAATTTTTTTTTAGGTACCCACACTTTCATTCTTTTATGTTTAATGTCCTGTCGCTAGGACGCTATTTAAAACTATCGATAAATTCGTATTACTGATTTAAGCTGATGGTCGCAAAAGAGTATATCGTAGACCGGGAGAACGATATGCACAATGTGTCATATCTGAAAGGGTAAGCTTTGGAGATGGTTCAGATTTGTTCTGGAGAGGTATAAGCTTAGAAGCCCGTACAGAGCTGGTTATCGTACATAGAGGAACTGGGACTGCTGTTTCGTAAATCACTGACATTACTGAAGAGCATGTAGTGCCATTCTCGGGATTCATCGGTCAAGAATTTAAATTAATGCACGATAATGCGCGCCCCCACACTGCGATGTGCCTTAGAGATTACTTGCGAAAAGCGGGAATACAGATTCTGGATTGGCCAGCACGAAGTACAGACCTTAATCTCATAGAACATTTATAGGACGAGCTAAAAAAAGCGAACAAGCTTTTATTATGAAACACAGTCACGACAACTGGTTTGGTAGGTGGTCTAATTTTATTGTCCACCAGTGTATATGACACGCCCCTAGCGCTCCCAGAAATAATTCAAATTCGTACCATGAAGACTATAGATTTCGATAGGTAAGAATCCTAACCTAACTTGTTACTAAAGTTACTCGATGACACAACAGTGACGTATAAGGAATAAAAATTCAATAATCACTAAATTACCTTAAGTAGTTCACTAACCGCCAACCTTTCTATTTAGTCGGATTATTGACTGTCATAACATTTTTATCATAGGTGATAGCACTACATTTTGAGCATATAATCATGCCGTTCTCTTTTCTTATTTTATTTTTATTTTTACTTCTTCAGGACAACAAACAATTGCGTAATAATGCTTAATACTAGTACAGATTGATTTAGGTAATAACGCAACCAGCACCGTTATCCACATAATAATACAGTAGAAACTTAATTAGGTACAAGCAAACTTAAACAAACAAAAGACTTAACTGTTTTAATGTGATTTACACAACACTTAGTAATAGGTGAGACAAATTTTTACAACCGACTTCGAAACTCGTCATCAGATCTTAACAAAATTGAAATGCGAAATGCGTGCGAACAGAAAATAATTATGTAAATACGTCTATATGTACACATATATGACGGAATTATGTCCGAACATACAGAACAAAACACATTAAAAAAAAAAAAAAAGACGTTTGTCTTTTTTCCGAATTGAGAGCCTCCTCCGTTTTTGAAGTCGGTTAAAAATATAAACAAGCAAATCCGTAAAATGTTGACATTATGAAGAAGTGTGATTAATTTTTTCATAGATACAATTCTTGAATTGGGCAAGTGTCAAAGCAAACAAATCAATATCAGCAAAATTATCACTGAGAAAGAAAGAAACAAAATTTAAGATGACACGATCTATCGAGTTTACCTTAGCGCCTGTGTAAGACTCCGTAATACTCATAGTGCAACCATTATCGAAATCTATTCGATCCACGTTAATACACTAGCGAGTTTAACGCTAGCGAGTAAGTTTTCGACAACAACTCATGGTAGGGGTACAGGTCTTGCCGCCCGTCCGTCCAACCGATGACTGAGTGTTAGGGCAAAAGCTTTCTTGATTGGAGACCGCGAGTACGCAGGGTAGCACGCTCTCAGGCTAGGTCGAGCACCGGTCTTTGCGGATATGGATGGGAGTTCCCGATGATCAAGCCCAGAGGGTTGCAAGTGGAGAGGCCTATGTGGAGCAACAGTCTGCTACAGGCTAATGATGATGCTTGTTCAACCCCAGTGTCGTGTTTTTGATGTGAAAACTTCTTTAGCGGTGTTGTGCACTTTTTTGTGATGGGTAAAAATGTTAAACTCGCGTCAGGACACGTGATCTGATCGAAAATTAGTAAGACGGAGCTCGCGTCAGGACACGTGACCTGATCGAAAATTCGTAAGACGGAGGTAGAGTAGACCGCATTCTAAAATATCGAAAATGCACAACGTTAATATTCAAGTTTTCACTTCTGCCGGCACTCCCGGAGTGCAACCCGTTTTTATTAGGGTTCCGTACCCAAAGGATAAAAACGGGACCCTATTACTAAAACTTCGCTGTCTGTCTGTCACCAGGCTGTATCTCAAGAACCGCGACAGCTAGACAGTTGGAATTTTCACAAATTATGTATTTCTGTTACCGCTATAACAACAAATACTAAAAACAAAATAAAATAAATATTTACGGGGGGCTCCCATACAACAGACGTGATTTTTATAGATAATGGTACGGAACCCTTCGAGCGCGAGTTCGACTCGCACTTGCCCGGTTTTTAGTTTCTTTTTTTTTATTGACAATGGGCTCACTCTTGACCTCAATCCAGCCCAGAGGCAGGGATGAGATCTACGGTGGAACGAGCGAAAACGAACTCTTTTCAGATCCGCCTTCGAATCCCAGCTCCGCATGACGACGTGGGACGGCAAGGAAAGCAACAGCGACAGCGAACTGGAACGCGAACTGCATCAGCTGCAGCGCGAGCGCTCCGAGCTGAAGTCCAAGTGCGACGTGCTGCAGGACACCGTGCGCAAGCTGGAGGCCGAGCGGCGCCTGGCGCGGCCCGCGCTGCGCAGCCGCAGCACCGACCGCGGGGACAAGGCCGTGTACTACTCCGATCTAGACTCGGGTAAGGATTTAGAAAATTCTAGTGATCTAAATGTTTGAACTGCTATAACGTTGTTATTGACGAATTTATATACCCTTTGACTTACATTAAAATAATCAATACCTTAGGAGTACCTTCCGTCCCTTAGGAGTTTTATTCTAAATCATAATCTGGCATCACAGCTGAAGTGGAAAAATGTCAACTAACTCTTGAGGGCCACTGTATATACATGTATACAGGTACATACATGATGAAAAGCGACACTTATGATGCTGATCGTAATACATAGTACTTATGATGTCATTGTTATTGATTTCACTATAGAACCTGCACTTCATTGTGTTTTATCTAAAATTGACTCCATTGTTTAATTTTTGTATTTTGCGATAATATAAGTATGCGTGATGGCGCACACCAATGAAGGTAGTGAATTATAAAAAAAAACTGGTGTTATTAATGAGTCCGAACAATTGAATAGTATAGTCATTAATTAAATTAGTGACTCTCCTATAACGTCACCCTGAGGGAAAATAAATCAACCGTTAATGAGTCCTGAACCACGTTGGGAATTATAATAACCTAAGCAAAAAACCATTCGCTGATAGATAAGCTTGGTCATACTAAATTATAAATTTTGTATGGATGGATGTTTGTTACTCTTGCACGCAAAATTACTGAACGGATTTGGATGAAATATGGCACTCAAATAGTTTATACCCAGGATTAACACACAGGATATTTTTTATCCCGATATTCCCACGGGATCGAAACTTATGTGGGTGAAACCGCGGGGCGCAGCTAGTATTAAATAATAAAGCTGAAGAGTTTGTTTATTTGTTTGAACGAGCTAATCTCTACAACCACCAGTCGGATTTGAAAAATTCTTTTAGCATTTGATAGCCCAATTCTTGAGGAAGGCTATAGGCTATTTATTTATTTATAAGTAGGAGAACCAACAGCTAAACTAAATTAATAACAATTGAATAAGCGACACAGAGCCAATTACAGGTTCTCACGAGTAGACACAGAGAAGGTAGTAGAAATCTTAGGATCACTAACAACTAAGTAGCAAACACGATGAAAAAACAAATAAAATGAATTAAAATAAGCAATAAGTATTAAATACATTCAGACGCCATGTTAGGCATTAGTGACATGGGGAAAAATTTAACTAAAAAATAAAACACTACGCGCTGTTAAAAAAGTTGGCATTCAGCCGAGTGCGTGCAGAATGGGCTTTGGTCGGTTGGTAAATGGGTCAAAAGAGAACTCTTTACATAGAATATTATAGTCCTTGCTCGTTCGCACCATGAGATGAGTTTTGCCTAATTGGATGAGGAAAAAGGAATGGAGATGGGTGGATTAAATCTAACTGATCTCTGGGGGACATTGAAATGCAATTTATGCAGGAGATCGGGACAGTCTATTTCGTTGTTTAAGATTTTTAAAAGAAAAGTGCAATCTTAACATCACGCTACGACTCTTCGGAGCCGAGCAGAAAGAAAATAAAGTCAGAAAGAACGCTAAGCGAAAACGAAGTAATACCGCGGGCAGGCCATCCGACGCGACGGGATGGGTCGGGGGATTTCACGCAGACGAAGTCGCGGGTAGAAGCTAGTTATTATCCTACTAATATTATAAACGTGAAAGTTTATATGGATGGATGGATGTTTGTTACTCTTTCACGCAGAAACTACTGAACGGATTTGGATGAAATTTGGCACACAGATGGTTTATAACCAGGATTAACATGTAGAATACTTTTTATCCCGATATTCCCACGTGATCGAAACTTATGCGGGTTAAACCGCGGGGCGCAGCTAGTACCTATATACAATATGAATATCTGAATCCCAAGTTCACTTTATCCTTTTTAAGTTAATATAAACTAATATTAGAAAGAGGAGGGAGGTTTTTTTTTTGTTTAGACGTTATCTCCGGAAGGACTGTTTAAAAAAACAATATTTTACTTACTCCATTGGAGACAGAGATGGCGGGATGAGCTGGACTTCAACAAGACCTGGTCCTTAACAGCTTTAAACAGAGAGAAGTGGAGAGAGAGTAGGGAGGCCTTTGCCGTGCAGGGGGACATCACAGGCTTTTAATAATAATAATTACTCCATTGCCGATAAGGATATGTTTTACGGTATTTGACTACGGTAGTTGACTTCCTTGCGAACGAATTTTCGGGCGGAAGTTAGTAATCAAATACTCTATAAATACAGGGGGCCTACTCCGAAGTGCAAAGTGCGAATGTTCGGATGGGACCGACACATGGCCGAACCGAATATTATTGAAAAATGCGAAAAAAGTTTGGATCGGCTCAGTTGGGTCACGACCATAATCAATATTCGAAAGAGTGTAGGAGTGTAGGATCGGAACCGACCGAACCAAATAGTAACTTCGTAGCAGGAAACGGCCAAACATTCGGCCGATGCTACTTCGGAGTAGACCCCCAGATATTATAAAATTAGCGTACCGGTCAGACGTTGTCCTGTCCAATTTTCAATAACACATAACATCTGAGGGGAAATTCTCGTAATTTTAAGAACGTTCACAGACTGATCTCAGTCTCAATCTGTCAAAAATACCTCTAATTTCCCTACATTTTGACAAGTTTTTGACATTTGTGTGTCGCCGAGATGAGACTGCGACTAGATTTTGAACGTTTTAAACTACGAGAATTGGCCTTCAGGCCTGTATTCCCCCAAGGGTTGGGCAGAGGTGTATAATCACGACCACTAATATGTCAACACTTGGAAACTTTCAATAGCGATTTTTGCGTGAAATAACGAAAACAACAATGTAATACGACACATTGCAAAAACATATGGGTTTGAAAATACTGTGTTCGTAGCAACATAAAATTTCATTGAAAATGAAGGAGTAAATCGTTTTTGAATACAGCCAAGTGTATACATACTTATGCTCGTGACTGTACCTATAGCACCCTCACATTTGGCCAGTTATGTTTAAGTCTCATGTTATAGGGGGCGAGTCTATGGCCTGTTGCAATTATCAATCATTCATACTCGTACACTAATTCCATAGAAAAACTGAACGCAGTTTTCATTACGAACATTTAAAAAATAATTGATAGATGCGCTTATCAACCAAAAGCATTTCATTTTTATTTATGTAATTAGTTAAAGACGTTTTTCGTGTCTGTCTCTGTGACCGCGTTGTTCTTCTAAACTACGCAACGAATTGCCATACGGTTTTTACCATCATTTAGACAATTTATTCCGAAAGGTTTATGTGTACAATAAATATTTACAACTTACCTACATATAAAGAAATAACGATGTTCTGTCGAGTCGTAAAAACCGTGAGTTGCAGGGGCGTGTTACAAGTAAAACTAGCTTTTGCTTTTGGCTTCATCAGCTTCGATCTCGGAAATTGTCCCACGGGAACGTGCCCTATGTGTTAATCCAGGTTATAAACTATCTGTGTGCCAAATTTCATCCGTATCCGTTCAGCCGTTTTTGTCCCAATCCGGATCATACATACATCTAGACAAACGGACAAAAATTATAAAAACTATTTTCGGCATCGGATTTTGTTTTTAAAAAATATTCAATTTACATTAACATCATTTTGACTACGTTACGTACATTACTATTTTATTATATGTACACATCGTATCTCAGGACCAGATTCAACAAAAGACTCGTCGAATCGCGGATACAAGGACTCTGCGCACATTCCGTGCAAGGACAAGGGCTTCACCACAGACCTAAGTCTGATCGAGCTGGAGAACAGAGAGCTAAGGATGAAGATCAGGCGCCTGGAGAAGGAACTGGCTGACAAAGTAAGATATTTTGTCTTTCTGGTTATGGAATATAACTTTATAGGCATAGTAACACTGTGCCATATTACAATGACGCAAAACTGTTAGTTGTTGTATTTTATTTATTTATTCTTCCTCATTTTAATAAAAAGGATAAAAAAAATTATGAATCAGATTTGTATGCTTCACTGTGTTTCCCAAAGTATATCCTCGTGCCAAATATGGTCCGGCTAATCATCGTCATCAACAATATACCTAAAGGCCGTTAAACACTATTTATTTATTTATATATACTTTATTGTACACCACAAAAATACATAGCATAAAAAATACATGAAACACTACAAAATATACAATAGGCGGCCTTATCGCATTACTGCGATCTCTTCCAGGCAACCTTAGAATGGACAGTGATTTTCCTGGACATAAAATGGAACAAAAGACTGTCGTGGGTTGAGCAGTTTTCTAACTTTGCAATGTCATTTAACTTAATACCATACTGGTATCATGCAAAAAAGAAGTGTTTGCTTAGTCGACCGTGACGACCTCACCTGTGGGTGCTACTGTACCTACTACCTACCACATAATAATGTTAGGCGGTTATCTTAACTCCATCCATCTGCCTAGCCTCCCAACTAAAAAAATTAAAATCATTTTAATTCGAGTATCACTGACTCATAATAGAAATAATACACTCATAGTCACATTATGTAATGTGACTATTATTGTTATGAATTGAATTAAATTAGTAGTGTTGTGTATGTACACAACACTACTAATTCAATTCAATTCATAATGTTATGAATTGAATTGAATTTGTTCAATTGAATGTACTTAATTCAATCAATTACAATAAGTCATACACAATAAAACAATAATAAAAAATAATCATAATTAAATTAACAATTTACATAAAAAATTAGGTTTCGTTAGTTGCATCAGCCTGCCACATGTCGCTTAAAACAGTGAGAGATGATGGAGCAATCAATCCTTACCGCGAGCGCGGCCAGCATAATATGTTGGAGTAAGCTTCCAGTGTAACCGGATGCACTTGAATACCAGTAGTTTATATGGACCGCCTGCATATCTGACCTTCAGAACCCAGTTACTAGGTAATACGATACCCGTTGGTAAGACTGGTTGTCAGATTTTCGGACTGCTGAATACCCTTAACGACTCTTAACTATAACAAATAAATAATTTCTTTATTGCCATTAAAAACAGGTTACAGAAAACGGTGAGACTCTGGCTCTAGCGCTAGGTTATACCCTATCTATTAGGGAGACCCTTTTTTGACAAATAGAACTAGTAATTGCAGCAACACACAATACATTGATTGATACACGTACGGTATTATAATGTATTTAAGAAGCCATAAATAAGATAATTCAATAAGATAAAACAGTTTATATATTTATTTTATTACTCATTTTAAAGTTAACTTTTACGTAATCTGGAATATGTACGTTCTAAGATGGCTGTCAAAAAACGGTTAACCTAATGGACAGGGTATAGATTACCTGTATTTTAGGAGCCAGTGACTTCTTCCAATTAGGTTACAATTAAATACAAGTTTCTCATACTTATCTTTCTTCCACTTTTCAGGAGGCAGAACTAGCAATGGCTCGCACGCGCTACCTGTCAGACTTATCGAGTGTGTCACCATCTCGTCGCGGAGACGTGGACCACTACCGCCAGGCCGCCATACAGGCGGAGAGACTACTGGAGAGCAAGGAGGCCACGTATAGGCAGCAGATCATGCGGCTTGAGACACAGGTATACAGGCTTTTTATACTTAAAATGGCTGCCCAGTTTAACTAGGACTGGACTAAACATGTCTGTTGTATCCGGAATGACCGGGGAGCTCGCTGAATACGGAATTATTCTTCGAGCAGGACCATGAAGAAGATAGTCAAACTACTTTGTTGTTTTCCTGACGAATTAGCAGGGAATAGAGCAGAATCGTGTCAGATGAAACGAAAAACAATGAGAGCCTTTGACTAGCCGCAAAGTCAACCTGAAGTTGAAAAATAAACTAGATCTACAAAATAAATTTACCTTATTAATTAATTAGGGCAAAATACCGCACTTATGTGAATACACTAAATGTGTGTTAAATCTATATTATTATCAAATATGTTTTGGAAAATATAGAATTACTCTGACATTACCTGTAAAGTTACAACAACCAGCCCTAAAGTATGATATCTAAAACTTTAAAACTACCCTTTTCCATCCCCTAGGCATCTCAGCTCCGCTCGCAGCTGACAGCCGAGATCCGCCGTCGCCAGGCGTACATCGCGCGCAGCGGCCGCGCCGCCCGGGACGTGCAGCGGCTGCGCTCGGCGCTGGGAGACTCGCTGCGGACTGTGTCGCAGGTAATCATGTCGTACTACCCTTCCCGTAAAATGCCTATGCGCATATCACATCACATACATCCATAAGCTAACGCCTTTTTTTATGGGAGTGGGTCGTTCCTTTCATACTTTTCTTGGTTCGTTTACGTTTATACATCAGGGGTCTATTCCGAAGTAGTATCGGCTGAATGTTTGGCCGTTTCCTGCTACGAAGTTACTATTTGGTTCGGTCAGTTCCGATCCTACACTCCTACACTCGTTCGAATATTGACTATGGTCCCGACCCAGCTGAGCCGATCCAAACTTTTTTCGCATTTTTCAATAATATTCGGTTCGGCCATTGTGTCGGTCCGATCCGAACATTCGCACTTTGCACTTCGGAGTAGGCCCCCTGGTTATAAACGCACGTCGATTGCAAGTACTTCACATACACAGTTATATCACATCAACTTACGGAGAAATGGAGTAGCGAAGTAATCGCACCCAATTAGAACTTTGTACGGTGTGCCTACATCAGGTTTTATAGGAGGGCCAGCAGAACTGCTTCTAATGGCTCTTGCTAATCCTCTAGCGGGGGCCTATCTAATATCCTACGGTGGTCCCTGGCACACTGCGGTCACAAAACACCTTTCCAAAGACAGCGATCTCGTTCTACCATGCTTGAATTATGCTTAAAGCGGAAAAAACGGAAGTAGTGATTCTCTTGCATCTTCCGACTTTTCCTAACTAATTAAAGCTGACACGACATTCGCTCTTCCGACCATTGGACAAGAAAGGCGGTTCAAACAGTGTTAGATTCTCCCATATCTTTATCTGCGGAAAAAACTCGTTAAAATCAGACTTTATCGCAATACAATCGGTCAAAATCAAACAATGATAAGGATAGCAAAATATCTTATCTGTTGAACTTCATACCGGCATAATAAATAACTTGATGAAGTGGCTTATCTCGATAATTATGTTAGAAATATTTGTTATACTCTAGTATAAAGAGGGGCAAGAATTCCTACAACTCACACTAACTTTATAGAAAACTAGCTGTGCCCGCGACTTCGT
Source organism: Apamea epomidion (assembly GCA_947507525.1). Lineage (NCBI taxonomy): Eukaryota > Metazoa > Arthropoda > Insecta > Lepidoptera > Noctuidae > Apamea > Apamea epomidion. Next base: position 3,614,327 of record OX382238.1, on the reverse strand, counting down.
TCGCGGTGATGTCGGAAAACAATAATGTGTCTCTTTACTAATTATTTTTCTAAAATAAAAACTACTCTAACTCTGTCTGTTTGTTCCGGTTAATCTTCAAAACGGCTGGACCGATTTTGATGGGACTTTCACTGGCAGATAACGGATGTCATAAGGAGTAACTTGGGCTTACTTTTATTAACATAACATTGTTTATTTTGACATTTTAATTATATTTCCTGACATTGCAATTAATCTTAATATCACTGTATTACTTTGACTTAAGAACTTGTATTTTGGACATAACAAATTAATTTTCATTTAACTTTTTGACATTTTAATTAATTTAGTGATGATTTGAATGTGCTTAACTTTTTTTTTTTTAAATTTCTACGCCAGCAATGGTAGTATATGTGGAACATTATTAGTGTAAGATCTCAAAATACCATATACTTGGAAATAAATAAATTATTATTATGTCGTTTATTTATTTAGTAGTCTTATTTTATTACATTTTTAAATATTAGTATGAATAAATAAAAAAAAAAACATTTAAAAATATAAAAAAATAGTGATCCACCGGTGTCGGGAGCAGGGTCCAAGCTACCGGTGGTTAGGGCTCCAGAGATAGAAACCTCCTCACAATGCGAGCCGTATCGAGGAGTACTGCCTTCTGAATCAGGCCCTTGATCCAACCGCCTAACGAGAGCCTCGATAGATGTTGATCGAGGCTTTCGGCCATTATTATTATTATTATTATTATTTTAGAAAAATAATTAGGGCACCGCGCAAAAAAACCCATGAAACCCAATTTGTTTTCCCGACATGCACGCGAACTAAGTCGCGGGCACAGCTAATTAATTATAGACATGAAAATATGTTCCGTTTAAAGAAATAGTTATATGTCTCAAATTGGGCAACAAATTCTTTCATTTACTGTAGAACAATATTGCTCTTATCAACCGTAAAATACTAGATAGGGCACGAATCGGAAACATTTCATGGTGAGCACGATAAGTAGATAAATAGTTTACAAGTTCCAAGTATTATTTCATGAACGAGTTTTAAAACAATGCAGTATTTTTTTTTTAAGTTTTCCTCTTTCTGAAAAACAGTTTCATTTGTAACTGTTGTCAAAATTTCATTTTAACATTAATTTGGTGAACTAACATAACATCACTCCTGTAATCCCTAAAAGGTTTGGCAGAGGAAAGTTATAATAGTTATTATAGGTAAGTTATACCTATAATAGCACACCCACATTTTGCCAGTTATGCAAAAGTATAACCAATTTTGGTGAAACAGATCAACTGACAATGTGAGATTTGAGAGCAGAAGGCCAATTCTCGTAATTTAAATCGTTCAAAATGTAGTCGCAGTTTCATCTCGGCGACAAACAAATGTCAAAAACTTTTTAAAATGTAGGGAAATTAGAAGTATTTTTTGACAGATTGAGACAGATTAGAAGGCCAATTCTCATAATTTAAATTGTTCAAAATATAGTCGCAGTCTCATCTCAGCGACAAACAAATGTCAAAACTTGTCAAAATTTAGGGAAATTAGAAGTATTTTTGACAGATTGAGACTTAGATCAGACTGTGAACGGTCTTAAAATTACAAGAATTGTCCCTGAGACTGTGAACGTTCCTAAAATTACGAGAATTGCCTCTCTGACGTCTTCTTTGTATCTTTCTTATAAGTTGTTGTTTCTTTGAATTGGTATATTGTTGTTATTTCTAAGTAAGGGCTTCAGAAAGGTCAGGTGCGTAGTACTCGGAAACGGCGTGCGTGACCAGAGCGGCAATTCTCATAATTTTAAGAACATTCACAGTCTGATCTCAGTCTCAATCTGTCAAAAAATACTTCTAATTTCCCTATATTTTGACAAGTTTTTGACATTTGTTTGTCGCTGAGATGAGACTGCGACTAGATTTTGAACGTTTTAAATTACGAGAATTGGCCTTCTGATGTATGGACGTAAACGAAGCAAAAGGACTATGTAAGGATCGTAACTGGCGTCGTTCTGTAGTTTCTGCCTGCTCCCATGGGAGGAAGGTGTGAGTTTATCTATGTATGTATTTAAGGGCGTTGAATAACACATTCTTCATAAAAAACCCAATTAGTCAGTATGTGACTATGTTGAGTAAAACCCTAGTTGCCATGTATTTACCACTAACTAACATGTTTGTAAAAGATAATGACATCGGTACTAATGTGACCTCAAAATAAAAGGAAAATAAATACTAGCTGCGTATGATCCTGCGCAGTTGCATTAGTTACGGGAATCGTACTTAATTATCTCAAAATTGTAGAAACTTTATTAATCATACGATGAAATCACCTCTCTAGTCTCCACTCTGGAATTTGTACCCCGAGCCTCCGATACAGACTAACTGTCTAGTTTGCTGTAGGGATATCAACCTGTTACCATGGATTCAGTACGTGATTCTTAAAGCCCCTGCGTTGAAATTATTCGCAGGTAATAAAAAAAAAAATGGCTGTTCCATACATTTTGCCCGCGTAGGCATTGCAATTTTCTATGAAACAGCCGATTTGTGGATATGAAACAGCTGAATTTATGGTTACAGTTTGCACGTCGATATCGATGTCACCCTGTATACTTTTTAAGGTTCACTGTAACAACACTAACCTACTCACTTAAATCTAATAATAATGATTATAGTGTTGCTAGTTGGGCAGGTAGGTACAGTCAAGTGCAAGTCAGCATTACCTTACACTTGAAGTGCGAAAACCTAAAGCTGCTAGAAAATAAAGGTGCGATCAATGTAATTTTTTTTTACCATGGAATGGCCTTCCTGTGCGGTTGTCTACACTGCAGGAAGGTATGGTATAGGTACCTACCGATGACATCCACCTTGCTATTGAAATTCATGAAACAGGAAAATAACTATGCATAGGTAGTTTGCACCTAGATAGGTTTGTATTGTGATGCCAATAATATTCGAATAAATGGATGTTATCTGTTTTAGAACTATATGTTTTCCTGTATTTGTATCAAACAAGTATGTACCTATTTATTTTTGCTTGGGTATTGTAGTGTTGTGATTCAATCTACTTAAATCGGGATTAGGTATCTACGACCGAATACTGGTATTCAAAACAAACTAATGCTTTATGCAGCCGCTAAGTCTTATGCTGTCCCTCTCTAACGGGTACACTTGGAAACTTTCAATAGCGATTTTTGCGTGAAATAACGAAAACAACAATGAAATATATGAAATACTATGTTCGTAGCAACATAAAATTTCATTAAAAAATAAAGCATTCATTCGCTTTTGTATAAATCCAATCTACTTAAATCGGGATTAGGTATCTACGACCGAATAGGTACTGGTATTCAAAACAAACTAATGTTTTATGCTGCCTCTAAGTCTCATGCTGTCCCTCTCTAACGGGTACACTTGGAAACTTTCAATAGCGATTTTTGCGTGAAATAACGAAAACAACAATGAAATATATGAAATACTATGTTCGTAGCAACATAAAATTTCATTAAAAAATAAAGCATTCATTCGCTTTTGAATAAATCCAAGTGTATACCTACTTATGCTCGTGACTGTACATATTGTAGTAGAAATACTCTATGGTCATATAAATTTGAGTGTTCGAGTCGTTCGAGGATTATGAGAGGAATTATAAAACGACATTCAAATTTCCATACGCCTTTTGCAGTTTGTAGGTCAGTGGTAGTTTCGCGACCGTAACAAATATGTATTTACTGAATTAAAATCATTAATAAAACTCTCTAAGTTAGAATTGGCCTCAAATGTCAAGATATCATGAAATAAATAGGTAGTCATGCAATGTAGGTAATTTGAGCTTAGATAATTGTATTACATACACATAGTTGTTAAAAGTTAGCCTGTCGCAGTCCACTGCTGGATCGCTGGAGGCCTCACCCAAGTTGTTGCCACAACCACTCACAAAATCAGATTCTCTGCCTTAGGGACTAACCACACTTATTCAGCTCTGTTCAGCTTTTGTCCATAGAAAAGAACGATTTTTTATGGAATGCGTATGCACCCGTTCAGCTTTACGTTGCAGCCATTGTTTTTATGGACAAAAGCTGAACAGAGCTGAGTAAGTGTGGTTAGTCCCTTACGCATCCAACTCTTCCACCTTTCTACGTTCGGTGGTCTATGTTACTGGGGTCTGATTCGTGAACTCGGCTCCTAGTCCTTGGTCATAGACATAACCTACAACTTTTGACCGATATTTCAATAAGTACCTGGCTACCTAAATAGGTAAAGCAATTTTGCTGGTAAGGCCTGCAATGGTTAGTCATTTACAGGTTGTCCTACATCTGTGAATTACCGTGTACCTACCTACGTACAAGCATTTGTCGCCTTTTAGGATGAGATTCACAGATCGCAGTTTGACTTTGCTTTGCTAAGTAAGCCTCTTATTCTTGATATGATCATGATTCGTATAATTTATTGTAAAGTTAGCTTATACTATTATGCACATTATTCACATACCTAGTAAGGTTCATATTCCTAGGTAAAGCCTACTTTACTTAATTACTTGCAAAGTAAACCAAAGTTCGGTCCGTGAATCTCGCCGTAGGTATCTAAAGACGTACGTGGTATTTGTAATAATATAATTCATTAGAAGCTCAGATACGTTTCAGGGAAAATAACTGGACCATGGACTCTGAATAAAGTAATGACGTTAATAAAATTACGCATTATTTACTGTAGGTATGGCAGTTACACGTTACTGAGGTATTTGTATCTACATCCAGTTTCAGGAACTCCAATTAAAATCATCTTTTTCCTCCTCAAGACCAAACTTGATCGTTGGACTTAGGCTGTTCCTACCTTGTTTTTCCCAGGGTAGAATATTTTTGCTGCTAACAATTTCGTTGCGCTCACAGTCGTACGAGTATATTAGATTGTTTAGGGCTTTTGAAGCTTGTCAGTAATCTTTCTAGGCGATCAAAAATTCCTTGTCATTCATTGATAGCCTAAGTTTCTAAGAGGCTTAGCACTTAATTAGTGCTTTATACTTAGGTACGGTCAAGGAGTTGGTAATCACGTAATCGGAAAATCGCCTGATAGAAAGCAGCATTATCTAATGTTTATTTTTTTAACTAACAGTTAACACCACCAACCAATGACCCTTACCACACCAATGACCATTACCAATGATATTATATCATTAGATAAACTAAAAATGTACCAAAAAACACATTTTGTAAAAATTTAACCATTAGGTAGGTAGGTACTATGTATTTTTAACAATTGGTTGAGTTTAATGACAGATAAAAAAACCGGCCCTTAGATTAAACTATTAAGGAGTCTTCTTACACAGTGTCTAGCAATGTGGTTGGCTATGGTAATCAGTGCAAGACATCCGAATGCATTATGTATTCGGGTTCCAGTTTCCGGCCTTCCAGGCTGCTTATAATGTACATCATAGTATTTTAATTAGCTGCAATTTAGCGTTATTTAGTCACGATCAAATCGTCCTTTAGCAGAACTGCATAGATTGATAGGCAACTACGGTAAGTCGCATATTTTGTCTTGCTAAGGTGAGGACTTACGCTTTGCAGGGTACGGGCAATAAAATCTAGCTAAACGAATCACCGCTAATTGATTCATCAGTTGAATAAAAGGAATTAATTGCTTTAATTCTCGAGATGATGATGTCTCATACTTATGTATGACGCGGACAATGCAGACATTTTTGCTCGATTACGTGCGAGGAAAACGGCGAATGAGCGAATAGTTATTGAAGTATGTAATTAAAATAAGTGCTTATAACGAGTAGGAGATACGTAGGTACTACAAACAGTAATTAGCGGAATGGTTGGAGCCTAAACCCTTGTTGCTATAGGATCGGTTTACACACGCAAACATATTGATAGGTACCTACATATCTGCCGATCGATTCTGGAAAAATCTCACCGTGAAAAGTTAGGGGAAGCAACAACTTAGGTGAAGTGAGCTGTCATTCCACCTGCTGCTATGGGATTGGTACTATTGACATCTCACTTTAAGTTCACATCACCTAAGTTTTCACAGTGAGATGTTTGCATAATAGCACGGCTGATGCTAGGGATTGACACTTGACAGAGTTCACTTCACCTAAGTTTTCACGGCGAGATTTTTACAGAATGGCACCGCTGTAGCCCAGAGTAAAAATATTGTTTTTTTTTTATGATTTGCGGCTGTACCTAATTGGATAACAGCGTTAACACAGGATGGGTAGCCAGGATCACAGAAGCAAGACATCTATCTTGCTTCTAATAAACCTAATGGTGTAGTTAGATATTTAAGCTATCTACGTACACGATTAAGTACCCAAGTTTTGTACACATTATGTAAATATTCTAATCTAACCATTAATATTGTTTGTTCCCAGGACCCAGCACTGGACTCGTACACCTTGGAACACGAAGCCAGAAAGTTGGACAGCACGCTCACCCACAGTCTGCCCCCGCTCAACGACAGCTATGACTCGTCCAAATAAACAATGGCGCGGCAACAAGCGATATTTACCAATAACGAGCTGCCGGCGCTCGAGCATTGTGGAAAAAATACACAATAGGAATACAGATGTTGTAATTTATAACCAGCCGTACAGTTTCAAGTTTCTATTATAGGAAAACTGCGGCCCGGTGTGTTCAATTAGCAGATAAATCGACACAATAGATGACAGCAATGTTATTCATATCCTCCAAACGAATTGTTATCAGTTTTTCAAGTCCGTGGTGACCGTGGTGACTATTTTTAGTTACTTGTTCGAAAATTCCTAAATGTAAATCGGACAGCAACGACAATACAAATATGGTACGGAATCGCGAGGGCGAGTATTTATGACGAATACCTGTAGCCTTCGAGTCAAAAACAGGCCTCATTCATGATCATGATGGACCAAAATGTTGAAAGTTGTTACGAAATCTTTAATCAGTAAAAGTGTTGCTGAATACCATTTTACTTATCGGTAGACTTGTGACATCATCACTGCCTGTGTCATATCGGACGCATGTTTACTAATTTCATTTGTTCGACATGTGAGTTTTATTCGAGTTAATTACACCACATGTCAGTAGTCGAGATGAATCTATTTGGAATGTTGGATGTTTTAGGTAGGTAGTACAAACGAGCGAATTTAAAGATTCGTTTTGGTAGGGGTATTGCACGAATTCACGAGTAATTTAGGAGAAGTGTATTTGTCATTTAGCAGTGATTTGTTTGATAACAGGCGTGAGTCAGTGCGTCTTGAACGATGATTCACAGCGAGGTCAGTTCAAAGACCGGAAATATGGAGGAAGCGATTTTTTTTAAAACGCCAATGACTCAGTAAAATCTAGTTTAGTAGTGGGATTATGTGTAAATTGTGTGGACAGTATTTTTTCTAGTCAATTCGAATTTTGTGATGATTTTATTTGATAAGGAACAAAATAATTACTTGGATATAAGCATATTAACTTTAAACAGGTCGTGATTCTAAAGTCAATGTATTGAAAATGTATTTATTTTAATTAACAAAGCCATGATCTAATTAATGCATACCGATACAAAAAATAAGGTAACTATGCCAAGGAAACTGGCTTCAGCCGAATTTTTACATGAATTGTCTTACTGTGAAGAACGAGGCATCACATCACCTGTAAAACCATTATTGGGCCTCAATGTAAATTGCTGAAGCATTGTTCCATTATGTTACCTTGTCTAGTCATTTGTATTTACAACCTAGTCTAAATATAAATACTATGTATTTAATTATTGTCATTTAATGTTCCTCATGTATGCAGATTAAATATTAAAACGTAGTTATTTACATCTGTATGTCCATTACATCATTGTTTTTGTTAGAATACGTCATTCGTATAAATTAACACACGTGTTCATAAAAACATAATAATTATTATAATGTGAAGATTTCTTAGTTTGATAAAATATATATCTATTGTGTGATTATGCAAATTTTTATGATAAATATAAGTAACAACCACTGTGTACTAGTCATGATAGTATTAATTAAGGCTAACGGCAAACGATTCCGTCCGGGACTGTGTTCAAATTACAATCTATGTGTAATAAACAAATGTATCGACACCTAGGTACTTATCACGTTTTCCGCCTGAACTACTTATGAATATTGTTTAAAATAGTCTCGAAATAACAATATTTATTGCAATATACAAGTTATATTATCACAAAGGGAAAAAAAGCGGATTTCCCGAAAATCCCACAAGCAATTCAATTCAAACTGTACTGAGTAACAAGTCCATTGTACTATAACATGTTTTGTATTAAACACACAAGTTTATAAAATACGTGTAAGTTTCACTTCACGCTTAATCGTACAGGGGGCGAGGCAGCTTAGCTATCACTATTTATTAAGCATGAATAAATGACACGGATAACGTTATCAATGTAATTTTATGAGTATTTATCAACAAGCAAATTGTCCTGATAAGTGTATAATCACTTAGTATGGAGTTATTATTACAAGTTAGTAAAAAGGGCAGTAACAATGCTTCTCGCTAACATTTGACCCTACTGCAACTCGCTAGATAAGCGCCGCCGACGAGCTCGGGCGCCTCGATAAAAATGGTTCAACACCATTTCGCCGGCTATCGGCGCGGCACTATAGACAACCCTATTGTATGTAGATTCACATTTCCACACGCTTAATACTTCCAATTAATGACTTTACAGTAATTACTATTAAGATATAATTTCGTACGTCGCACGCGCCCCATAGTGGGCTCGATCTATGCATGAGACCTTGTTACACACCATGGGGTGTGTCAATAGAGAACTAACGCAACTGTAATCCAACACTTGTTTTGCATCATAGATTAGATTGCTTAGTTATCGAGTTTATAAGTAGATATTAAGTTAGGCGTATTGAGTTCCGTTTCCACTGGACTGTGTCAATTCTTATGTTACTAGAATATCGACATACGCCCGCCACGTCACACTGCCATACATAATTTTTTATCATGATTGTACCTACTGTTTAGTTAGTCCCTATAGAATTAAGTATAGACACGTTTATGTAACTTTTTTACACTCATCAAGTCAATAAAATAGTTGTAGATGGTATATGGTTGTTTCAATTAATTAAATTCCATTAAAATTCCGAGCCAATTGACGTTTATTTGATAGTCGGTGGGGTACCGGCAGCGTGCGGAGCGGTCGCGGGCCTGGGATGTGACTCATCACGCCGCGACCTCGATTGACATCACGGGAGCGCCGGCCGCGGGGGGGACAAAACATACCCCAAAACGATAATATTTAAAATTGGTTTTATTGATGCAAAAAAAAAAAGAAATTAATAGATTATTGTACATGTCCATTATTGATTGAAAAGATAAAATATACAAGTTCTTAATTTTCACAATATATATAAAAATATAATTCAACTCAGATCAAAGTCATATCCAATATCCTTGTGCAGTAAATCTTACATGTTAACAGAAAAGAGAATGGAGGAAACATCTAATTCCGTAACAATATTTGAACACCTATATAATATTATTACGTTTAACAAAGTTCTAGCAGCAAAACATAGGTTGATAATGTATATTTAAATGAGCCAGTAATCATAAAACTTTAATCCATTTACAATAACGATAAATTTCTTATTTCTCAATTTCGTAGGTTAGGGGTTATAGTATGGTGGCCTGTGGTGTACATTAATAACACAAGGCATAGGGCACCACCATTATTACACTGGAGACTCTAAGGTCGCAGGGTGCAATCACCTAAGGCTCTCTAATATTTGTTCAAAAGTTACCGAGTCCTAAACGGCTTCACATTATCAACTTTTCACTTGATACATTTGAATTATATAACAAGACAATAATATATTCTGAAAAAATTTAATGTATCCTTAATTCACATATTTAAACATTACATACTGGGTCAGGCCTTCAGGGCACATCACCCAGATCTTTTCGGAGCCTGTTTCAACTTTCACACAGCTGTTCAGAAGTTTCAGGCCCTCCCTTTATCAGTATGATTAGATAATAACTACTAAATGGTAAACTATATCTATATTAGGTCCAGACAGATAAATATATATTTATTTTATTTATATATAACTATAAATGCAGTCACGTTAACATGTTACCCATTTGATGAACAGTAGTAGTACACACAGTGGTGACACAACGGGACCTTGAAAGATAATTTCATGGTAAATAAGTAGACGCACTCATTTTCCTGTTCAATTAAATTTCAGACTGTCTGTACCTAATATTGTTAATATTATTATTAAAACAAAAATATTTTTAGTTGCTTTTCATATATTTGAAAATTATAATTGAGAAACAATGAGAAGTACATACATAGAAGAGCATTTTGAGTGAAGTAGTGCTATGTTTTAGAGTATAACTGGAATGAACATTAATGAAGTCAGTATTGTCACAGGGTGTTCTAGAACATACTCCTCATAGCCTCTAAATAAATGAATATGTTTATACTTACATCAAGTAGTTTTTAAATTTATAACCATTTACAACTTCTGAACTTAACAGCATCCACACATTACAATTGGAATTTCTAGAGTGAAACACACACAGAATCGTTGAATCTATCCTTGAATATTATAACTATCAAAATATAGATCAGAAGGTTTGAGAGACACATTGTATGGATAGGTATATGGATACAATCCAAAACGCTCTGTGGATTTTCCACCAGTGCAGCAGCACTCCATCACATAACTCAACAAATGCACATTCTTGAAATGCTACAGGTATATTACCAAGCAATGGTGCTCAACACCCGACCTAGATAACTTTGGGAACAGTCGAGAGCCAAATCCGGGTACCAGAAGTCTTTCAAATTATTAAATATTTTATACCTAGACGCTTCGGAGGCTCCAGCGACATTCTTACAGAATGTGACATTTTTTTTTGTTTATTTTCTCACTGCTGATAGGTGTTCTCCTGTTGATTTGACGTACTAGGTCGAAGAACACATCGTTCACGTGTATTTTTGCTTTTGCCGAGGTCTCCATGAACGAGCAGTTGAAGTGGCGTGCGAGATTGCTTCCCTGCTCCTTGCCCACCACGCGCTCTGCTTCCAGGTCAGTCTTGTTGCCGACCAACACCATGGGCACGTCGTCTTTGTCCTTCACCCGTAGGATTTGCTCCCGCAGGTCTTGCAAGTCGTTGAACGTTGATTGTGCGGTGATAGAGTACACTAAGACGAATCCTTGCCCGTTCTTCATGTATAAGTCTCTCATCGCTGTAAATTGCTCCGTACCAGCAGTGTCTAGTATTTCTAGCATGCATTGTTGACCGTCAACTTCCACCTGTTTTCGATAACTGTCCTCGATGGTGGGGTCGTATTTCTCGACAAAGATGCCTTGTACGAACTGTACTGTCAGGGCGGACTTTCCCACGCCTCCGCTGCCTAACACGACTATTTTGTATTCGCGCATTATTAACTATTTTTTATCACGTGATATTATCAACTTAAATCAAAGATCAAATTGCTAAAAAGCACATTAACTAGTAAGTTATTGCAAAAAAAACCTTTAACAAGTCAAACCGCCATGACACCGTTAGCAGGGCGATGGCTCACTGTGTCGGTATTGCCATAAATAAATTTAAATTATTTATCACTTCACAACTCTATGAACAAAGTTCAGTTTTTTCCATTGTACGCTAGGTGCAATAATGTGGAATGTTGTATTGTTAGCTAAAGTTTTGCAATATTTTTTTTTCCGTTATTATATATAATTTTATAGCAAACCTATCTGCGTTTGTGTGAATCAACTGAGTGACTGATATGAAAATACGGACGCATGCACTTAATAGTCCAATAAAAAATAATTGAGAGGATGCATCAAATTATTTCATTATTTCAGTTTATATCTTTCAGCAACTGCAGGCCCATAAATATAGAGTAGGTCGTCAAGACTAGGTAGATATATACAAAGGAATTTTATTGGTTACGAAATAAATAAATGGAATGGATTGAATTCATTTTCATCGTCGTAAACATTTGTAAAGACAAAAGTAGGTAACGTTTTACTTTTTTGTTTACGTATGTCTTTTTGCCTGTTCTGTTGGTGTTCATGTTAAATGTACAACATACACCAACCGGACAAGTTTTAAATTTTTAACATTTCTCATTTTGAGATCAATCCTCAGAACCAATCCAAAGTAAAACAACGCTTTGATTTATATAATAGTGCTGTCAATGACAACCAAACGTTTTGTTTAATTTTTATTATCTGTGATGATTGCACAAGTAGTTCTAAATTGTACCGAAAGATGGCTTGAAACCGAATAACAAGAACTTGAAGCATCACTAACAAGAACTAAGTAATTTACTGTAGTTTAAACTTCAAACTAATAGATTGCGCTGTTTAACTACGTTACTGTGTAATTTTTATTTTTCGCGTAACTTTTGTAGGCAGACAGGGCAGTCAGTCTTATAGGCCTGGTGCAAAGTGGCCTGGTGTAAATAATGGTAACCTTATATTCACATTTCTGGCATTGAAATCCTGTAATTCTTATATACGACGCAGCTATCAGCACTTTTGTGTGTGTTATTAACTACAAACTTCGTTTTTTTTTTCCTTTGTTTGCCAATTCGTAAAAGAAGGGAAAAACTTTTTGAACTGTAAGGCATAAAGCAACATATGAATAATACAAACTTTCATCAATATGTTGCAAAATATTCAAAAGCTTTTCAAAGGTTGTGACAAAGAGCTAAAGCTCTATAAATTAGCAATAAAAAAAAATCAGCTGATGATAAAATAAAAACTACCTGGCAAATAATAAATAATGAAACAGGTAGGAAAAAACAGCGTAATAGTGAATTTAATTTAGAGACTGCACATGGCCCCATCAATTCAGATATAGAAATAGCTCAGGAATATGAAAACTTCTTTGCTAATATTCCCCATAAAACTACTGAAGCTTTAAATTCTTCCCCCACGCTTTCTGCTGCCTTACTTAAAAGGAATGTAAAGACATGCCCTTTGGAGCTTAGGTTTCAGCATACAAACCCGCAGGCTGTTAAAAAAGCTTTTAAAGATCAACAGAAGATCTCTGGGGTATGTCTGTAAAAGTATGTAGATCTCTCATCGAAACCATTGCGCCCTATTTAGCTTTCATAATTAACACGAGTGTTGACCAAGGAGTCTTTTGGGATCTTATGAAACATAGTAACGTAGCACCATTGTTCAAATCCGGTGATAGTAGGTACCAACAATTATAGACCTGTGTCAATTCTGGCAATTTTCAGTAAGGTTTTTGAAAAGTTGATGCTCAATCAAATGTTACGTCACTTTAATAAAAAATACATCTTTCATGAATGGTTTCACCAAAGGGCGTTGTACCACTGACCCTAATGAAGAACATTTATAACGCATGGGAAGAAGCACAAGATGTTATTGGAATCTTTTGCGACCTCTCTAAGGCGTTCAAATGCCATGAAAAATAAACCATGAAACACTTCCGATGAAACTCGAGCACTATGGGATTAGGAAAACAGCACTTGACTTGTTAAGATCATACCTGAAAGATAGAAAGGTTAAAGTCCAAGTAAATGGCGTAAACTCATTGGTGTCTGAAATGACAATGGGCGTTCCTCAAGGTTCGATATTGGGTCCATTCCCCTTTTTAGTTTATATTAATGATTTACCCCAATTACTTCAAAATCAACCGAAGATGGTGTTATTTGCAGATTACACATCATTGATCTTTAAAATAGACCGACGGTCACAAAATCTTGACGACGTGAATAACTCTATTCTTCAGGTCCAAGATTGGTTTACGGTAAATAATTAAGTACTTAATGAAAAAAAAAACAAATGCATTAGATTTAAATTACTTAATGTTAGAAGTAGCGAATGTGACATCATATTGAATGGCCAAAAACTAGATTTTGTTAATCAGTCAGTTTTCCTAGGAATCACGCTAGACGAGAAATTACAATGGGGACTTCATATAACATCTATTGCGGGGCGGCTAAGCCCGGCCGCATATGCTGTTAGAAAGATAAGACAGTTAACAGATGAAGAAACCGCGTGTTTGGTCTATTTTAGTTACTTCCACAGTATTATGTCATATGGCATTTTACTGTGGGGTCGGGCTGCTGACACTGAATCCATTTTTATTTTGCAAAAGAGAGCTGTCAGAGCCATTTTCAATCTACGTCGCCGCGAATCTCTTAGGGAACTATTTAAAAGGGGTAATATTATGACGGTACCTTGCCAATTCATTTATGAAAATATTATGTATGTAAGCAAAAATCAACTTCTTTTGAATGAAATAAGTGATAGACATAATTTTAATAATAGAAATAAAGATAAATTAGATCAACCTTTTTTCAGATTATCTAAAGTACATACATCTTTTATGGGGTACTGTGTTACTTGTGATTTTTTTTCTCTACAATAGCCCCCCAACTTTATTTATAAGACCTTAATGTACCATATTTTAAAGCAAATAAATATATTCTATTTTATTCCAATATTTTTATAAACTTGCGTTCCCATTGAGGGACATTTGAATTTTGAGCTTTTGAATGCGTCAGCTTTTAGTAAAAGTTCTCAAACAATTGTAAATTCAGCCTCTAGTTTGTAAAAGTAGCCACTCAAAAGATACAATCGGTTAAAGGTGGTCCCTCAGTCGTTACCGACAGACATCCATATCTCAGAATCTAGTTAAAATTTATAACTGATTTAAATGACTACTTTATGTAAAAGATTTGTAAAACTAATTTAATGAATATAAACCCTTCCTTTTCACAGAATAGAAAGAACTAGCATGCGGAAGGTGGTCCCTCAACCGATCACCATGAGGGGGTCACCTTGAGTGGAGACCACAATGGAATTTAAAATTTACTTGGGTCTAGTGTTAGTAAAAGTACTTGAACGATTGTGAATTCAACCTCTAGTTTGTAAAAGTAACCATTCAAAAGTTACAATCGTTTTAAGGTGGTTCCCTCATGCTCAATGTTTTTTAAAAGAAAAATCAATTTACGTAGCATTCGGAAGTTAAATTGACGAATGCTACAGTCTTTCCTTTAGTATTTTTTTACTAACGATTACTTTACTAAACAGTATCAATATATTTACCGTTTTATTTCAAATAATAATCAAATTCCTGGGAAGAAATACAAAAATCAGCATCCCTGTATGTGTTTGTGAGCAGTGATGGCCTAGTGGTAACGGGCACGACTTACGTGTTGCAGGTCGTAGGTGCGAATTCAGTCAGGCGCTTTCATAATCAGCTGATAATGTTCCCACTTTCGGTGAGAGGGAGTGGACCGTAATCCACCACGCGGGCCCAGTGCGGGTTGGTAGATGTCACATGTCTTCGAATTTTAGGTTCTAGGACATGCCGGTTTCCTCACGATGTTTTCCTTCACCGTTTTGAGAGCACTGATAATTAAATAGTTTACACAAAGTAAAGCGCCTGTCGGGGTTCGAACCTAAGACCTACAACTTGTAAGTCCGCTACCACCGTCCGTTACCACTGGGCCACTACTGCTCAGGCACTTTACTTTGTGTAAATTATTTCATCACTACCAAAAATTCGAAGACATCTGACATCTAGCAACTCGCACTGGGCTTGCGTAGTGGATTACGGCCCACTCTCTCTCACTGAGAGGAGGCCTGTGCCTGTGATCCTGCAGTGGGAACAATAAAGGCTGATGATGCCTGTGTACGAGCAAAAGTATGTATACACTCGGCTTTATTCAAAAGCGATTTACTCCTTTATTTTTGAATGAAATTTTATATTGTTACGAACATAGCATTTTCGAACCCATAGGTTTATGTAATGTGTCGTATTTCAACGTTGCATTCGTTATTTCACGAAAAAATCGCAATTGGAAGTTGCCAAGTGTTGACATATTGGTGCTCGTGACTGTATTGACGCCAGCACATCGAGCTACTACAATCTGTCAAATTTCTTTAATATATTTTCAACTTTATCGCTAAAGCATTAAGATTCAAGGTTGATTGGAAAAATTTGACAGTTTCGGGTAGCTTGACCTGCTGGCGTCTTTACCTATTTATTTATAGCCCTCGCAACCATTAAGTAACTAAGGTTCAGCTCCCATTTTGGGACTGAAGGTTCCATCCTGAAAAGGAATCGTCAGCGTCGTAACTTGTAAAGTTTCCGTCTCTGTGGGTGTGCAAGTTTTAGGGTTGCAAGGTACGATAATTAATTGCAATTCCCATCTGCATAGTTCGTCAATATTTTGAACTAGACCTAATAAATCTCATCTAAAATTGCGGAACAAAACCTGCGCCTGGCACACCTGCGTTAAGGCTTTAATCACTCTGCGTGTAATAGTTTAATATAAGCCTCGCGTGATGCACGAACGCACCCGATCATCCCCAAAATGGCGGCAATGATAGGGTCGGACGCGGCAAATTAATTAAAAAAGTGTACATTTTTCGCGACAGTCATGTGCCACTCCTTGTAAATAGAGTTACTGGATATTTATTTTGACGTTATTTTTGGTTAACGATGGACTTTTAGCATTGTTTTGCTTTTAAAGGATTCGTAATAACAAATATTGCCATGATTCATAAAGTTTGGAGCGAAGAATTGGGTTAAGTTCGTTCCCTGAAAAAGTTTGGTAGCTCGAAAGCGGAGCAGCAAATGTTTTGGGGTATTTCGAAACTTCTGTTCGGCGTTGATGATGTACATCAAGCTACCCGAAACTGTCAAATTTTCGCAATCAACCTTCAACCTAATGCGTTAGCGATAAAGTTGAAAATCTATTAAAGAAATTTGACAGATTGTAGTAGCTTGATATGCTGGCGTTTGTACAAGTATGTACGTTACCTACTTGGTTCGACGAAGATGGTTCCTACAGTCCTTTCCAAGTTATTTAGCATCACTGTCAAAATCACAGTGGTTTTGATTTTGGCTTTATTAAACTTGACACAATTTAAACACACCCTAAATATTTTTTTAATAGACAAATACTATATACCATTGACGAATTTCTTACTGACAAAATTTCTTGTGACTGATCCTGTATTTATGATTTATATTGTAATATTCCTATCTAAAGACTTATAATTTATTTGAATTGTACTTACCGTATATTGTACCTACAACAAAGCTCCAGATAATAGGTGGCTCGTTCAGATGCCAATGTATTCGCTTCTACAATAAAGTTCCAAGCCCCGTTCAAGATCTAAGCCTTAATAAATTCAAATCATTCATTAAACGTAAGTTGTGCCAGAAAGCCTTTTATACCATTAAGGCTTATATCGAGGACAAAAAGGCTTGGGATTAAGCTTCTTCCAATTTTTATATATTTAATGTTTTTTTTATTTTTTGTTTTGTTGTTGATTTTTTTTATATACACCTTGACATTCATGAATTTGATATATACTATGACATTTGCTTACTTTGTAAAGTATTTTATTATTTTAATTATTGTGAATGTGAAGACTATGTGGGTCATTTTATTTATATTATTTTTCTCTCCGTTCTCTTAGTTTTTGTCATGGTCTGGCAGTTTGAGTAATTAATGTGGCCTACCCAAATGTCCTTTCTTTGGTATTGTTCGTCGAATCGTTGAGCTCCTTAAGTTTTGAGTTGAGCTGCACGATTTCTGACAAATGCGTGCACTGACTGGACAGGTCCTCTCAATCTGTGTGGCTCTTTCCTCAAAAGACCATCTCAGACATCGACCTACATGATCTTCATATGACCTGACCAAGATTATGTCTGGACTTTAAAAAGACTGTGACCTCTGAGTTTGTTTCGGCCTTTCTTCTCAGACTAGTCAGATAGGAAACGCCGACCTCATCTAGTTTTAAAATATGATTGACGTGGAAAAGTGTTTGTACAAACCTACTTACAAAAATAAAATCATTTATCATTTATATGTTTTATTTAATTTCTAATAATATTGTTAAATTAATAGTGTATTATTAATTAAAGGGTAGATTTTTGAGTTTCTATAAAATATCTGTCAGACCTGAGAGGAAATTCTCGTAATTTGAATAACGTTCACAGTCTGATCTCCGTCTCAATCTGTCAAAAATACCTCTAATTTCCCTACATTTTTGACAAGCTTTTGACATTGATTGTCCTTGAAATGAGATTGCGACTAGATTATGAACGTTTTTAATTACGGGAATTGGCCTTCTTTTATATCACCAAAAATCGAACTAATAAATACTTTGACTTTGACTTGACCTTGCTGCCACTGACAAATCTGTCAAAATCTCAGTGATCTTTATTCTCGTTACAACAAGGTTGCCGACGCGTGACGTTGGCAGAATAGTCGACATCGGCACAGTTGCCAAAGAAGAAACAAAGCAAGGTTGTTGTTGGGTTGCTGTTGTCAGAGGTAATAATTGCGAAAGGACTGTATATTACCTGCCGGGTGCGTCTTGATGACTTGACATCTCACACAGGTGACTTTGGGTTGCTGTTACAGGCTTGGGCCTGTGCTGGAAACATGAATAGTAATGTATTCCGTTGTGCTAGCAAGTTAGATCCGATTGTGCACCCTGTCCGTTCTGTCATCGGCTACTTAATACATAACTGAGCACATACTGTACATTAAACCATAAATTTTAACAACTGGTAACACCAATATTTTCTGCAAATAAATTATTCTTATTCGGATGTCGGGTCGACCGATCAGGTTAAGCTACGCTTGCCGCGGTTGGTCCGTGGATGGGTGACCATCTTCACATAGGTATCAAGACCCTTCCGTGCCTCAGAAACCACGTAAAGCCGTTGGTCCCGGCTGTCATTCGTCGAACTTTGACAGTCGTTACGGCTAGTCAGTAGCCCGAAAGTCTGGCAACCAGTCTCACCAAGGGGTATCGTATGAGGTCAGATAGGCAGTCAATCCATGTAAATACTGGTATTCAGTTGCATCCGGTTAGACTGGAAGCCGACCCCAACATAGTTGGGAAAAGGCTACGCAGATGATGATGTATAATCCTACCTCCTACCCTACCTACCCACTATTTTAGGACGAACGCGAGCGTCATGAGTGTTAGAAGTCACCAACTTTTCGATAAGAGTTCCAAATAAAACGCAAAATTATAAAAATTATAAGTATTTATAATAGGTACCCAATAAATCCTTTGCGATATTTATGACAGATGAATTGCCTATAGATTTTTATGATGCAAAGCAGTAAACAACTTTAAGAGGCCATGAAAGCAACGCAAATAATATAATAAACTTATCACGGTAGTCGATTAAACGAGCTCAAATCGAAATATTGCCAGTCAAAAAAATATTCGTTTCATTTTATAGTTCACGATAAATTTCGCATTCGAATTTAGTTAATAACTGAAATATCGGAATCGTTCTTCTGTGTTTTTAACGTGAAATAAGGTGGTATAGGCTCGAGCTTGTTTTGTACCCTACAATGGGTATTTATTAGCTTACTCGTTTGTTTTTGAAAAATTCTAGCTGCGCCCCGCGGTTTCACCCGCATAAGTTTCGATCCCGTGGGAATATCGGGATGAATCTCATGTGTTAATCCTGGTTATAAACTATCAGTGTATCAAATTTCATCCAAATCCGTTCAGTAGTTTTTGCGTGAAAGAGTAACAAACATCCATCCATCCATACAAACTTTCGCGTTTATAATATTAGTAGGATTTTAGTAGGAAAAGTGAACAGCAATAGGATCTATAATTTGATGCCCATTGTGTAGTTTATACCTACTGTTATTGTTGTTGTGTTAATATCCAAATAAAAGCAGCGGGGTAATTGTATAACACTACCAGTAGGAATGGCTTTCATTTTGACACTTCAACAACATTTTTTGTTGAGCAGACAATTTTTTCTAACATATGAAGCAATGGATTAGCAATATCCTTCAAACTGATTCAGATTCTGATTGATACTTAGTGTGTTACGCAATTAGGTAGGGTTTACCTACTTCAGAGTAGGCATGAACCGTTTGCGAAGTTCATCGTCATCATTATTTTGCTACCCATGGCCGTATCTCAGTTTTTTTTTTAAACGTTGCCCCACACTGGGAATCACTCCTGTATCGTGGGTGCGTTTACAAACATTTAAACTCACATACACAACAAACAGCCAGACCCGGAACAACTACCTGTAGGCAATACAAATATTTGTTCCGTGTGGGAATCGAACCCACGACACGCAGCGCAGCAGTCGATTGCTCAGCCACTGCGCCAACCGTGTCGTCGTTAGTTTGTTTGTGGTCGATGCAACATTTTTTTTTCTCCCATACCTCTGTATTAGTCGTCATGTCTGTAGTTTCCCCTTTCCCAACCCCTATGCTCTTACACAAGCCAGAGAGCTTGTTTGTATTCTGCGGTACAAGTTCATGTCTTAAAGGAAAATAAACGTGAAAGTTATGTGCTGTTTAATTACTCTAAATAAGCTATAAAAATTATTGAAACTTTCAATTTATTAGTTGACACGCTTTGACACCGCTGAGCGCCAGCCGAGTGCCGTCGCCCGGCTAATGAGATAACTTTGTAAGATCGTTGCGAATATTAAATAAGTCCGCTAACACTACACTACAAAGTTGTGTCGGGAAAAAATATTTATTTTGTGAATTATTTGGTTCCTTTTGTTTTAAGATTTTATTTGGTTACTATTTTTTTGGTCTGTGAATAAAATACAGATTTTTTTTTTGTGGTAGGTAGGTATATCTTTCGACTTTCCTCGAGTCTAAAGAAACATTTTAACGTTACTATTCGTGATTTATTAAGATTTGTGTTTTATTTGACATCAAGAATTATTTATTATAGGTACTTACAAGTTGTTTATGCGGACAGTATCTACACTACATAGTACTATTATTACCATGGACAGAGAACACAGAAAACCACGTGCTGCAAATCAAATCAAAATTCATAAATTCAAATTATGCTAAGAACCAGCAAATTACATAAAAACGCCCGCCCTTCGCCACTTCCCAGTGCTTTAGATGGGATGAAGAAGTGGCGGAACAAACTCCCCAGCTGCTATCCTGGTAATACTTAGTGTGCACACACCACACTCACGAGCGACATGCGTCGACGACAGAGGCAACTACAACGTCGGCAACATGTCGCTGGTGTACACGAGCGACACTTATTAGCCGGCGACGCGTCGACGGCCGGCGTCGACGGCACTGATGCAGTTGCCTCTGTCGTCGATGCGAGTCGCTTGTGTATGAGTACAAAACTTTATTCCTTTTGCTTCTCACATATAGCCGTATTCCGTTCTCCTTCAATCAGTTTTGATTTCAAGCGCCACAAGACACATTATGTATAGCAGGTTCGTAATATGTGTATGTCATGACAATGCGACCTATCAAATACACTATCAGGCTCATCCCTCGCGTGTCTCCACTAATTAACATATTAATTGCTGGCAATAT
Source organism: Apamea epomidion (assembly GCA_947507525.1). Classification (NCBI taxonomy): domain Eukaryota; kingdom Metazoa; phylum Arthropoda; class Insecta; order Lepidoptera; family Noctuidae; genus Apamea; species Apamea epomidion. Next base: position 3,592,995 of record OX382238.1, on the reverse strand, counting down.
ATGTATATGCCGTGATTCACGCTACGCCGAACCCTATTCGTGTGAGGGAAATAAACCCGGAAAATGACCGGCCTATTTATTTGTTCGATGTATTTAAAAAAATATTTTATTTCCAAAAATATACCGAGATTTTAGTTTTTTTTTTACCTGTAGTGTTAGGTACAGGAAAATAACAGACGAAAAAGTGTGTAAATACACTACACCGATACTATGTACTTTTTCCAAATAACATACCTACCTAGTACCTATATAAACAGGAAAACAAAATTACCAATGCACAAACTGTAACGTACCAATGCGCAAACTGTAGTTATCATCACATAGGCACGGAGGGGTCTCGGTATGTCAAGATTTTTACCGATCAACGGACCGACCGCGGCAAGCATAGCTTAATCTGATCCATCGACTCGTGCGGCTATTACCTATTACTTAGCCGCGAACACTAACTTTAATCTCAAAAGTATATTCAGAAGTCCCTTAACGATTGCTAAGCAGTCTACCACGACTGGAGTCAATGTCCCTGTTCCCCAAAATCTTTTGTAAGTCCTCAGTAGACAGTTATGAATGCGCGAATAAGTCAGAAGAATCTCTTCGTGACTCCTACAATTTGTCTAAAAGTATAAGCAACAGATACGCTCTTTTCATTTCACTACCATTGTGTAAAAAATATAATAACCAAGTATTTTAAAACATCCCCGCTATTGTTAGCAAACAAACAAAATGTCTGCATTTTTGTTTTATATTTCCACTTCGTCGAGTTCTGTGTTGTTAGAATAAAGTGTTTTATTGAAATTCATGTCTTGCACATCTTAAAATAGAGGAACATCTGCGGTACTGTGAAGAATACTAATCCAGGAATGTTCTGTTTGTGCAACAACTCCATTGCTTTTAGCCAATATTCAAGCGAGTTGAAAAACTGTGACAATATAGCAGAAGAAAATTGCATCATGTGACATTTTGCGGTTAGAGTATTTCAACAGCACGTACCGCATCTATTAGTGGCAGTCCTTAGCAGTCATGGTGATCATGGCTTTCATTATGAATAGCTATAGAAAATGTCCTTTCAATTAGACAATATCGATTGAATCGAAACTCGACTACAATAACGGGTTCACTTCCATTTGTACAAGAAATTTCGTCAACGTGCACAATTCTAAAACGAATCAGGTTCATAAACAAAGGATTTCTATCTCTTTGTCCATACATATTGGAATTCCGCTCACTTAACCAACTTCGAACAAATAAAACCTTTTCAAGCGTGAAATTTTAAACCCTAACATTTGTACCATTTCCAATTATTGTGTGAATCTCGAAGTACATTAGCTTAATAGTCTTGAGAAGCTTTCGCAGAAGAAATTCAGATCGCATATGGGACGTTTCTTAAAGGGTGCTTCGATCAATTGCTGTCGAGCTAAGTATGTGGAAGTACGATGGGATTCTGTCTAATTTATTTTCAATTTTTTAAGCTCCTTTTAGAAGTGAAGAAGTTATAGATTGGCTAATGTGGTTTAAAAACAGGCGGAAAACAATTATATACATAGGTGGCTAAAGAAGGTTTTTTAGAAAAGCCTACCAATACAACAAACAGTTCCTAATGTTTTCTCATTGTTTATCTAATTTGTATTAGTATATTCGTGTATTTATATATATTTATATGTAATTAGGTATATATATTATATTTATGGTTTTAACAGGTTTTTGCGTCCCTTTATATTTAAAAATATTTATTCCTCAATTGTTCACAATAACACCTACCACTGTTTGTCTCTGCATCACCCAAAGGTTGACTGGCAGAAAAACCTATGGCATTAAGTCCGCCTCTGTACATTTGTGTCTTTTTTCTTCGTCTCTATAGTCTTTCTATAGAATGCGTTCCCTCTGAACATCAGGATGGCAACCAGTGTTTTAAAGTAAGGCACACGAATATTTACGTAAGAAGTCTGTTAGGTTGAAGCAGAAACATCCCAGTGCTAATTTGCTGGATTCGTTTGCTCCTCTACTGATCGTTATTTCTCCTTATATGTACTCGTATGTATGTATTTATTCTTGTATTTTATAATTATTTTCGTGTTATCTTGTTTCGGCATGAGACTGCCTTTGTCGGTATTTTTTTACTTGTGCTTAAATTTTATAATAACTAATTAATTAGTACATTTATTTTGTGGACTATGTTCAACATAGCAATAAAATGTACAGGCTGATTTAAACAAAATGAAGGCTCAACCTAACCCAGCTACTCTTTAGAGTTGTTAATTCTGGTATAATTTTCCACTTATCCTGAATTATAGCACGGGTATAAATACTTCGCGTTAAATAAACCGTGCCCCTCACGGAATTATGTCAAAACAATTTTGTTTGGTAGCCTGATTGACGTCAACCCCAGTTAACTCGACAGCAAATAAATTAACAGAACAATCCACATATTTAAGATTAATTTTAGGAAAGAATGCAACCACGGAGTTTTTGGCTGTTGAATCATGTCCTGAAAATAATTCCGTGTTCTATATATTTTTTAAAATAAAAAACAAATCTTTGTCTTGTGTAAAAATGGATTGATTTATTTTGGAGAAATATTTTTAATTATGTGACATCGACCAACCCGCACTGGGCCTACGTGTAAGACCAACTCCCTCTCGAAGAGAAGAGGGCTGTGTCCCAGCAGTGGAGACATTATAGTCTGATTATGATATAGCTGTAGGTGCCATCAGACTGGCTTCAAAATAACTACATGTACCTAACGGTCATCCTTATCCCTAATCGATCTGCCAAGCCTGGTGATTACGATATTACCTTAGATCTATACACAGAAGCAATTCCATCAAGAGGTTCTTTACCAGAATGCCCATCTAAGACTGACCCAGTACACCCGTCCATCACCTTTGTACTGCGTGCAACTTTTAATTACAAAGTTTGATTCAATTTAAGAGAGCATATCTTATGGGCACAATACGGGCGGCGAGCGCATGAATGAGTTCGTTAGAACCAACTCTGACGTGGCTAAGAGCGGCATTGGGCCGATGAGCTACGAGTGTACAATTTGGAGGCCGCACTTGGTAGGAACTGGTGACTACTACCTATTAATGCCACTACTTGTACAAGAATCTTTTCCCCCTCCCTCGGTAGGGGGAGGAGGAGTAACCCAACGACGTGTCCCCAATTCTGGGGACCGAGAGACAAAAACCTCAGGCAAGGGCCCATAAAGCCCCAAAACCGAATTCACAATCAATCAATACAATACAAAAGCGCCATTTCAGCATTTCATTTAGTACATAATATGGACAAATTAATCGAAACAGTGAAATGTTTGACAGTTAAACAAATGAATAAATGACTTTTAGAATGCAACCTCTTAAACAGTTCAACTGCATCACTAATTATTTATCACAACAATTTCAAAGGGTAAAATGAAATCGATATAAATACTTCGAAAAATAATTCTAATTTTCGACGAGTATTATTAACATAATCCAAAGCTCTTTAATCTGTGATAGGTACTGCGTAGCCTATGATACGGAGAATCCTTTAACAAGCCAATTAATTGTAAAGTTCTTGTATTAGACAACCATTAAAATTAAAATCCATTGTTAAAAGTCATTCCTAGAAGTAAGAATGCTGTATTAAAATATTCAACATTAATAAAATGTGGTCTCTGAAATAGTTCGCAGGCTTTTAATTAATATTTCGTCAATGTGAATATTATGTTGAAATATTCTGAGAATTTCGTCCAGTCATTTACCACTTTAATATAACATGTACATAATTAAAAAACTTGCGTGAGTGATGTAATATCTAATTTGGAAACCCAGACATACGAGATGTCTGGGCTTCCAAATTAGATATTAGATACGAAAATTACTTTTTTTATGGATTTTTTGTAGCACATTCTATCTAGCTGACACTAATTAAATTATAATTGATCCCAGATTCGAATATTGCATGAAAGCGCTGATTAGGATTTTTCTTTTCATAGGGGCATGAAATAAAAGAATGTCACATGGCGTGGTGGGCGTGGGACGCCACCTAGCTGGATGGACCGGCGACCTTAAGGCGAAAGCGTCTGGGTAACCCGGGTCTACCTTAGCGCATCCACCCTTTTTTTTTTTTTGGTGGGAAATCTGCAAATGACCTCTCCCGCTCTGGGCTGAGCGGAAGGGCGTGTCAAACTTTTACTGACTAAAACCACCCGTGTTCCTTCAGTTGCCTGTGCCAGGGGCCACGGTATCTCTTTAGAACAACCCGCGGCCCTGGCAGGCATCGGCCCTAGCTGACCCCGTCAGTTCGTGCTGACATCTCTTTGAGGCGCGCGTGGAACACAACGCGCCATCGACCCAGACCTGGTCCTTACCGGGCGGGGAACTGCCCATTGCTCGCCGCCCGCAAGCCCGCGCCTACGGTGGCCGGGAGTCGGCTGTTGACTGGGCGTCCAGGGCGTCTCCTGCGGTGACTAGGGGCGTAAGGGCGCAGAGATTGCCTCTCCCTCACGCGCTCCGCCTCCTCCTTTGCGAGCATTTAGCCTCTCATTCACTCTCGCTCTGTACCATGGCCTGGACCAGGGCCGGACGCGAGAGATCGCCGCCGCCAATCGCCGCCTCAAGGACACGGCGGTGCTCCGCCCAAGCCGGACAGACCTCCAACGTATGCTCCACCGTGTCCTCCGGGCGATCCACACAGTGGTTACACCCTGGCGTTTCCTCCCGCTATATCCTGAACAGGAACCTTCCGAAACAACCATGTCCGGTGAGGACCTGCGTCAGGCGGAAGGTGAAGGCACCGTGGCGCCTCTCTAGCCACTCCTTAATAGCGTATCCCCCTTAAGTGGCTTGGACAGACTGGATGCGGAAGGCGGAGGAGAGGGTGTTGTGGCGCAGCCTGGAAGAGGTCTACGTGCAGCAGTGGACTGCGAAAGACTGAGTTGCTTATGATTCACATATTAAACTTTGGCATCTCGTCTTGCAAAATTCATCAAAGAACAGTGTTCATCAACGTTTTAAGCCATTCAGTGCAACGGACAGTTATAAAATAAAACAAAGGTCATCCATGTTACCGCATCAATTCTTCCCACGTCGCACCACTTTTAGCGGGCGAAGTTAAATTGATCATTCAAAACTCGGATAATAGGCACTAGAAACGTTTGGAGCGTGCCTTAGACCTTGAGGGGGGCCAATAGGATCCGGTATTCATCTCCTTGAACGCTTCCAGCAAACTAGTTCTTTGCCTTCAATCGATTGTAAACTTTAAGTATCACTGTTGTAATTTCCTTTAGTAGCGATTCAGGTTCTTTTTTTTTTTCCGTTTCGGAGCTAGCATAATGTTAGGGCCATTAATGTAAAGATAAGTTCTTAGAATTGGCTTTTGTTTCATTTCCTTTAAAGGAAATAGAATGAGGGAGACTTTATTTTTAAAAAGATTGAGAGAAAATTAATACCCAATACCTTGGCAAAAACATAGGTACTTTTTTCAACATAGATACGACTGCGAAATCATTGGAGTTTATTTATAGACGACTAGCTTCTGCCCGCGACTTCGTACGCGGATCCTGTTGCTTATGCCAGTGACAACGGGGTCGTCAAAATCGAAGATCTGAAACGTCTGATGTCGAATTCTAAGAGCCCGGGGACGGGAAAACAGCGTGATGCGCGAGACGATTCAAGACGTTCCAGATCTTTCATTTTTGTAAATCAACAGGAAATGCCCATCAGACTAAACAACTTTTGCTAAGACGTCATTCCTATATATGTTATAGTGTCGCTTGGCTTTGGAGCTCCACAACAGGTGTTCCAGATCTTCAAATTTATTCTCACAGCAGAAAATGCTCTTCATGTGGAATATTTTTTGCCCGTAATTCCGCAGTGGATCCCAAGGGTACACTGAATTAACAATAATATTGCAAATAACTTTAAAAAAATATCTTTATAAATTATAGATGTACCCGTGGCTTTGCCCACGTATCGCATAAGTATTTTTTAAATTCTATTTTAATTTTAATAATAGTTAGTCATAGTTTGTTGATTTACAGAAACACTCAAAAGATGCGTCCCATACTATACTATAGCTTAGATCCCTCAAAAACTATTTGGCTTAGTAAACTCAAAATTTGAAAGTTATGTAGTTAATTTACTGGTAAGAGACGTCAGGTTAACAAGGAAATTTAGGAGACGTCGAATAACAGAACTGTTATAATTTACTGTAACACTTCTGTGTAAACAACGTTCGTTGTTTTTCCCTCGGTCTCATTCAATATGTACAGCGAGTCAGGACTGGTGACGCGGGAGCAAGCGACGTACAGTTGTCCGTGTGAGAAGCAGCTCGTCCTCAGGTCGACACCCGCAGCCTTCAGTGTCTGCCGCTGCGACTTATTTATTGTCAGGGCGAAGCACACGCTCACATGAAACTGCACGCGCTTGAATTGAAAGGGGTAATTGTGGGGAATCAGTTGTATACGTGGTATAAACACTGTCTCACCGACACCACAACCCGTTAGAATTTCCGCCTCAATGATATTTCCCCATTGCACAGTTTCGACGGAGTGAGATTCCGAAGAAGCATAATTGGGACATCGACCTTTAGCTTAATGGTGTGCGCTGGTAGTCCACTTGCACTGAGGGAATTGAGAAATTCTACGGGGTAATGTGTGGCGTCATCTTGGTCGACAACAGTGTTTATTGAAGTGTAGATCACTTCATTTCCCTCAATTTCCGCGAGAATGCATTCATTGATCGCTGAAGCTTGGTCGTTTCTGGGTGTTAAAATGGCTCGTTCTCACACCCAAGAATTATCTTGGTGCGGTATCCTATTGATGTCCCCGTACACCAGGCGAATCAAATCTTCTAAGGTGGACACCACTCTTCCAAGTATCTCAGGTTGAACCACTTGGCCACCGTCTACTGGTAGCGTACCCTCACCCAATTTTAAGAGAACATCAGAAAATTCTTGGGCGTGTACATTCCCGCCAAGCTGTGTTCTCATATTCATCGTTAAGCGCAACCTATGAATATGTGGCCATAAGAAAGAGCATTTCAACGAAGCATTCACCTCATCAGCCCTAGTTCCTCGCGTCACCACAGGCAGCGTTTGTCGGAAATCGACGCTAAACAGAACTGTAACGCCAACCATCATTTGCTGGTTCCTGCGGATGTCCTGCAAAGTCTTGTTTACCGCCTCTACTGATTTTCTGTTCGCCATAGTGCATTCATCCCACACGATTAAAGAGCAATCTTTAAGCACGCGCCCTTTGTCACTGTTGCGTGACACTCCACAAACAGGTGTTTCATTACTCTCTAAGTCTATGGGAATCTTGAACATTGCGTGCGCTGTTTTGCCACCAGGAAGCAGTGTTGCGGCGATTCCTGACGATGATACTGCAATGGCAATCTTGCCTTGCTTCCTGACCTCTGCGAGAATGCCAGCGGTGATAAATGTTTTCCCTGTTCCACCAGGAGCATCCAAGAAAAACATTTTACCTTGGCCGAGCCCAACGCTTCCAAGGATGGTGTCGAAAATTTGATTTTGTTCTGAGGTAAACTTAGAGACATGGTCATTGACGACGGTACTCATAGCTCTTGAATCAATTACCTACAACAAATGTGCTTGGTAAGATATAACTTAGAACCAAAAGTTTGACTTGACTTCATGATAGTGTAGCTTGTTGTGCCACCAATCAATCTGTTTAGTAATATTGGTGCGAAACTCTCCATACAATTAGATAGGACATGTAAAGCTTTTAGATTTCATAACAGTATCGTTCCTAATGCACATAAAAAATGCAAAAACTAAAAAAGAATTTTACGATTTTTTAAAACAATATTATTATAGGATTTGAACTCGCACCATTTAGTGCGGTAAACGGTAGCCTGACCTTACCGCTAAATTCGCCGTTGACATATTGTTGAAATAACTGTTCCCTTGCAATTTATAATATTACTACCCCGCTCCTTTATAAATAAAGCGTGATTATTATGTTCCCAGAGTTAAATTATTATTAACTAAATAAATAACATGTCATTTTGTGCATTCAATTATTTTGTGCATTCAATTACGAACAAAAACCTTTTAAAATCAATATTGCTTACCTCCCATAACATACGGCGTGATAATATGTAGCCTAAAGCCTTCCTTGGTTTACAAAGAACATTTTTTCTGAATTTCAATTCAATCTATCCAGTAGTTTTGGCGTGAAGCCGTACCATACACACAGACAAACAGACAAACAGACAAAAATTCTAAAAATTCACTTTTTGTCATTAGTTACGTTTTTCTAACAAAAGCCACTTATTTTTTCTCAAAAATTCTTAATGTACAGTTTTTCTTTCGTTACTGTTTTATTATATGTATAGATGACTAAAGTTAAGTGACGTTTAAACGTCAAAAATGTTCACTACCTAACTTTTAGCAACGTTTATGAATAAAGGTGATTTTGCTGTGCTGATTTAACTAAGATGTAAGTTAGGTGAACCTCTAAAACATTACCAAAACTACGCATGATTTACCTGTCTTACCCAAACCATAACACTTCATCAGAAGTCCTGTTCAAATATTCAATAGATAGGAGACGACAGCAAGCGTTGACGTCCGAATATTAATGAGCTCACATTTTGCAAAGTAACGCTTTCAAGTTTATTTAGGATGTTATGGGTCCTACATTTTTTGCTGAACACTGACCCCGGGACCTCAGACGTACTGGAAATAGTTGGGTTGATTGGATTTCGACGTCCGCACACGATATATGAATTTTGCGGATTTGTTCTGTGTAACACTCTGGTTTATTCCGATGAGTTAGATGCTGTTTGTGTTTTTATTCAATCTTTTCGTTTCAATATCATCATCATTCTTCGAGGGGCTTGTGGCTAAGTAATGACAGCCGCGCGGGTCGATCGATCAGGTTAAGCTACCCTTGCCGCGGTTGGTCCGTGGATGGGTGACCATCTTTACATACAAGACGAGGGATCTTGTATGTAATAATGGTGCCTCAGGAAGCATGTTAAGCTGTTGGTCCTGGCTGTCATACGTGGATCTTTAACAGTCGTTACGGGTCGTCAGAAGCCCGAAAATCTGACAATCAGCCTTACCAAGTGGTAAGACTAAGGCGGGGGGGTTTGGGTATCATATTACCCAGTAACTTTTATGTATTTGTCGGAGAAGGTATGTCTGTCTCTTGTTAACATCAGGCATATTTTAATTACTATGGGCGTACTATGGGTAGTATTGGTTATAGCACAATAGAAAAACGGTTTGCAGTTCAAATCAGATTACAATTTACGAACAATTTAGTCACACTAGCGAATCACAGACTGTAGGTACCCAACTCAACGATACGGAACGCAGACAGTTTCAAAGCACATGTTGTTCGTACGATGTCCAATGTTTCGATGTTCCTTGAGAGCTTTGCTCACACCGTTCTTGTAGCTGTAGCTCTCGTATCCCTCCACGAACTCAGGCTAGACTCTGTCGAGCGCCATGAAATGGCGCTGGCGTTCCAAATAGTCAAACGAATGACTCCGACATATATATATTCTGTAATTTGTATGGCGTACAATAAAGAGTATTGTATTCTATTCTATTCTATCTTTTTCTTCTATACTTCTCTATTAGTTTTCGTTTAAGAAATTCTGTAAAACATCTATAGGTACTAATACTTACTAATAATAAAGCAGAAGAAGAGGTTGTTTGTTTGAACGCGCTTATCTCTGAAACAACCAGTCGGATTTAAAATAAATCTTTTAGAATATAATATTAGCATTTGATAGCCCAATTCTTGTGAAAGGCTATAGGTTATTTAACATCATAATATGGCTGTTACGATGTTAAATAGCCTTTCCTTTTTATAGCTCGGCAGCAATAAGAAAAAAAAAGAAATAATGCTAAGGGGGCGTCCATTAATTACGTGAGGCATTTTTCAAAACGAAGTACATAATATCGCGGGCAGGCGATGCGATGCAACGTGGAGGAACAAAAAATTTCACGCGGACGAAGTGGCGGGCTGAAGCTAGTGTTTTAATAAATTATCAAAGTGCCAGCTTTATTTGCAATAACATACATATGCTTGAATCCCAAAGTGAAATTAAATCATCCGTCAATCTAATGACTCTTTGGTAAAGTACTCTCAATCGTCCGTCAAAGGACCTGAGCATTGTAATAGTTCAATCGTTCATTCAGCCCAGATACTAATCAGTAGTCCAATCATGCACTCCTGCCTTCAATAGTAATTGAACTTTTTGCGCACTCGCATTCAGATTGTAAATTCCATTCCAATTACAATTGAAATTATCTCGGAATCTGGATTTTAAATGAGAAAATAAATGATATGCTTCTCTCAGCTTACATGTTTTCTGCAATTTACGTGATTTTTAAATGCGTTTCTTTATTAATTATTTCGTGCAATTTCTTGTTGGCGATGCGATGCAACGGGGAGGCCGATGCATCGCATCGCCTGCCCGCGCTATCACTTCATTTTCCCTTCTTTCTGACTTTTCTTTTTGCTCGGCTCCTAAGAGTCCTAGCGTGATGTTAAATAGCCTATAGCCTTCCTCAAAATTTTGGCTACCAAATGAAAATAAAAAAAAAATCAAATCCGATCGGTAGTTCCAGAGATTAGGTTAAACAAAATAACAAACTCTTCAGCTTTATTATTAGTATAGAAGATAGAAGTTTCATCTGAAGCTGAATTTCTAGAACAAAATGTTGATAGGTGGTACATGGAGCAGTTATTTTTAGTTCAATCCTAATCTATTTCGATTGTGATTAGTAAGTCAGTTACGTAATTAGCCTTAAGCTTACTAATACAAGAAATACTGTGCAGCAGTGGAGTGCTGCCTAAAATTCGCAAAATTGCCTATTGCACGCCATTCAACTCGATTTTCGGCAACTCTCATCTGGAATCCGCAACGAGGTGATCCGGCAGAGAACCAAAGTTGTCGACATAGCTCACAGAACAAGCCAGCTGAAGTGGCAATGGGCCGGCCATATTAACCGTGGAATCGATGAACGTTGGGGTAGAGGTGTTCTTGAGTGGAGACCGCGAATCGGTAAACGTAAGGTTGGAACTCACCTCAGGCTAGGTGGAGCGACGATCCCCTCCGGTGGGTTCCCGCATTGTCGAGGCGGGGGGGCTCAGTAGCCGTGGCTTGGTCAACCACGGTGAAGCCAAGAGGAACCCGAGGAAGGGTCGCTCTTTGCCAGTAAGCCGACGACGTAGCGGCCAACAAGTAGGTTGCGGTGCCGCTTGGGCGACATCGCAACTGAGGCGGTCCGCGATGTCGTATGGGAGGCATCACGGCTGAGGGTAGGAGGCTGCGGCGGGAGAGGAGTGCCGGGTATTGCGGTGCGCCGCTTTCCCTACCTTCCGCGGCCTTGACGGGGTCGCCACCGTCTGATGGCGGACGCAGTGGGGCCGCAGGGGAGGAGTGTTGGTATGAAGTTGGCCGCTCTCCCTATCCTCTGCGGCCGAAAATTGGTCAATGACCTGACCCGTCGCAGGGGGACCAAGGGTGCCCGGACACAGGGTCGTCTGGCGCCCATATGCTGGTTTGGTCCCTGGGGTGGTCACGGCGTGACCATGCATGCTATGTGTTCTGGTACGCCGGTGATGGGGAGTACTCCCCAGAGGAGGGTCCGGTGATGGACAGCCGCTGCGGGTTCACGGATGAGTGCTAACGCGTGCCCATGTTCCCGCCGTAAGCGGCAGAGGACACCGTGGAGTTTTAGTGGGTTAGAGCTCCACATAACTGCACTATCTCCCCGTGGTAGTGCAGAATACATGAGCATTTCTCCACGATAAAAATAAAAAGGTGGAGCAACGATCTTCGCAGGATGGCTGGTAGCAGCTGGATGGAAGTTGCGGAAAAACAAGTTTTAGTTTGCGTTTAATTACCAAATTTCATTTAATAGCAGATCGCTTCTGATTCTGATTCACCTGTAGACCGGTTATTTTTTTGGATGCTCAACTCCATAAACAGTGAAATCCAACCAACCACCAAGAGAAAATAAAATAAATATGATTATGAATATTTTTAACGTTTACAAAAAGAAGCGCAAATACTATATTAGGGTGTTCAATTATATTTATACGAGCGCAAAATGGGAATTTTTAGAGGTTCGATTAAGTATACGCCTTTAAAAACTTCAGACGTTACGTTTTCATGACATCGAGTTGAGGAGTAAAACCTGAAGACTTCTCATAATTCAAAACGTTCAAAATCTAGTCGCAATCTCATTTCAGCGACAAATAATGTCAAAAACTTGTCAAACGTGTAGGTAAATTAGAGGTATCTTTGACAGATTGAGACTGAGATCAGATTGTGAACGTTTTTAAAATTACGAGAATTGCCCCTCAGATGTTATATATGCCTCACATTAATTTTTCTCAATATTATGGAATTGCGGGAATTATTCATTTTCATGGAACCATTGATTTTCAACATGAGTTTTCAGTATATGTTAGGCCTTTGAAACAGTTTCATTGCAAGTGGATATGTATTTTAGCAAAAAGTATCGAAACAAGAAGAAAATGGGTACTTACTTACCTGGGCCTCAGTGAGAGCAGGTTGCCCTAACGGCCCCGATGTACCAGTTGTAGTAGGTCTTGGGCTCGAACCCATTTCATCGCCATTGTTCTCAAACACGGTGAAGGAAAACGTAGTGAGGGCCTTAAGATCAATAATTCGAAGAAATACGTGACATCCACCAACGCGAACTGGGCCCGCGTGGATTACAGTCCACTCCCTCTCACAGAGAGGACGCCTGTGTCCCAACAGTGGGAACGTTATAGGCTGATTATGCTATCTGGTCAGTGACGGCTTTTATTTCGTCACTCCTCAATTTCGACAATCAGTAATTTTAGCTTGGAACAAGGAAATTGGTACCATTTACTGCATCAGTATCAATTGTTACTTCAGTAAAGAGAATTGGACATGTAACACGTACGCAAGAGATTTGCATAGGGTATTAATACTCTGTGCGGGTACAATAGGCTTTCATGGAATAGGATTTTTTTTTGCGAAATTTAATTCCTGTTTGTTCGACTCCAATTGTTTTTCTTCCATTTTTATGGGGTTGTTGGAGTATGTAGAGGCTTAACTTTATAATACCATATTGTTTTAAATCAATGTTTAATCATGGTTACGTGAAGTAGCTATACAGGGTCAAATTAAATTAAATTATCTAGCGAAACTCCGCAGATCGATATTTATAAACAACATAACAAAAGAAATTAATATGATGATGTTTTCCATGGGGTCATCGACTGCACTTAGTGTAGTCACTTGAAAAATCGGTTTAAAAAAGGTTTTTTTTCGTGTAGACTTCACAGACGTGATTGTTTCCGATATCTTAACACAATAAGACAAAATAGCACAGATTTTCTCAACTCTAACTTCAAATAAAAAAACTACCAGCGGTCGTTGACGCGAAAAAAACATTAAATCATTTGTTATTTTATCATGTTTAGATATCGGTATCTAAACATGATAAAATAAAAGCAGTGTCTGCAGAGTTTCGCTAGCTAATTTAATTTGACCCTGTGTTTGCAGTTGATATTTTTATTGATTTATTCACGAGTACGATGGTCCTTTAGAGAAAGTTGTTCAGTTTGATGGTCAACTTTTTCAACTGAACAACTTTCTCTTTCTTTCTTTCCTATAAATGTGATCACACCTTTCTGATACATATTGTATACGTTCTGTCTTGCCCAATCAAGGTGGTGATGGTATTACTTTATCACCGATCATTTCTGTGATTCTACTTAAAATGGTAAGACAAGACTTACACCTGTATTCACAAACAATACTTGTCTAAGGGGTGATTTTTCAATAGCCAGATAACTTTTATCTAAAGAATAATTATGACAGTTTGATATATTTTCTATACGAAAATTGTTAAACCGCAATATTCATTTCTCAAATAAAAGTATTCTGACTGTTGAAAACTCAGCCCTAAGGCAAGTAGCAATACTCTGCGAAGGCATTTCTCAATGAGTTCCATATGACAAACCTTTCAATTCATAAAAATAGGGGCGCATAGTGCCGATCGCTACTCAGGCATTGTCTGTGAATAGATTTTTGGAACCCTGTGCGTCCACGCGCACTGTGAGACTTCATAGTAATGTTTGTGAATATGGGTAGTCTGGCACCAAACACTGCAAACACCAACCAAAAGATCACGCATAAAAATGACGAACAACAAATTAAGTCAACATTCAACTCAAATTCATAACTCTCAACCTAAATTGAGCCATAAACGAAATTGAGATGTCATAATAAAAAGTGTCAGAACTTTGCGTCTACGAGTCACCGAAAAAAGAGAATATTCGCAAAAGCACAGACTTTATGGTAATGTGTAGCCTTGGAAGTTCAGGCGACACTCACCGGTGGAAAAATCGTCGTAAAACCGGTTTGACATAAGGGTACCGTCCGTCCGGTTTCTGAACTTATGGACGGAAACGCGTTCGTTTAGATTTTCTTTGCATTCAAGTTGTTATGGCACTCGCTCTGTTGGAGAACTTTTCTTAGTTTTTTCTGTTTTTGATCTTGTAGATATAACTGTACAGCTATTTTTGTATTTCCCCTGATATTATTAGGTACTCAAATAGGAGAGGGGGTTTTAGGACTAGTAGGCGACTTGTACTCAGGCTTACTAACTGTGAACCAAGTCGTTCTGGGTTTTTAAAGGTAGGATAGCTACTTAGTTGTTACCAAGGTTCATAAGACACTTACGGCCGAACCCAATCACCTATCTATCGCCAATATTAGCATACTGGAGGTAAAAAAACCTACCTATCTCTGGTTTTTACTTCCCAAAAATCTATATCAGAAGCGATCTGTACTGTATGATTATAATATTATACTGGCAGTTATAATTTGTACTGGCTACCATCAGTAGCGACCTGTCAATAGGTTATTGGGTTCGGCTGTTGGAAGAATTTATCATGTTTAGATATGTGTCATGAATTGTGTATATCTTTTAGGTATTGGAGATCCTAAATAAATAAATAGTGTCTATGAATATACTCCGACAATACTATTGATCTGGATCTATCTGCAAATTAATTAGTCTACATAAAAGTAAAAAAAAAAACATTCCAAGTTTCTATTCCACTGAGAAAGTTTTGCGTTAACAATATATTTTTTTTTTTTAATAATAAATTGTTTATTTATCCAAGTAATACACACAGACACAGTTCAAAACAAGGTAGCAGAGATACAATAAGCATAATACTATAGTTTTGTGCACCAAAGATGTGTGTCTACAAGAAAAAAAAAAAAAAGAAAAAGAGTCTATGCATACAAAAATAATAATGAACCCTGTCTCTTAAACTAGGAGACCTGTATCTTAAGAGACAGTGATCGGCCAAAAATGGAATTTAATAAAAACTGAAGTTTACAAGAGTGAAAGAGTGAAAGTGTGTCGATCTACCATTTTAAATTCATATTCTTATTAATCAAATATGTGTGAGTGTAGATGTGTGTAAAATGAGTGTGTGTGTGGGAAGGGAGTGGGAGTGTGTATCGATGTATGTATGTGTAATTGTGTATGTGTGTTGGAGTATTTGTGGTGTTATTGGTTTATGATGAGGTTTATTATGTCAAGCGATGTATGATAGCAAGGATTCTGTTTTGATATAGTCCTGCAGTATCAGCCAGTTAGAGGTTTTTAATTTGACATTAAATTTGTTTAGGTCTATTATGTCTAGTTCTTTCTGTATTTTTTTAAAAACTTGATGGCTTAAGACAGAATTGGCTTCTTGCAAATGAGGTTTTGTACTGTACACCAGGGGGAACATATGTACGCTTCCTTGGATCAGATGGAGGTAAACGGGCATGTATTCTCAGGACAGACTGAAGAATAAAGAGCTGTCGAACCGTCAGTACTTTGCAATCAGCGTAAAGTTGCGCTGTAGGGTATCGGTAAGGTTTCCTTAACATAACTTTAAGTACAGCCCTTTGGGACCTTTCTGCGCGCAGAAGATAAGTCTTTGCTGCTCCACCCCATACAGTTATACAGTAGCCAATAATCGATTGGCATAATGTGTAGTACACCATTTTGAGAATGTCAACACTGGCGGATTCTCGGAGAGATTTGAAGATGTGGATAAGACGTAGTGTTCGAGTAGTTAGTGTATCGAGTTGTTTATCCCATTTTAGTCCATCGTCTATATGCACTCCCAAGTATTTTACACTGACAGCTCTAGGAATAGAAGGGCATGAGCACGACATTAACTGATTCCGACATGAGTGAGCCGTTATCGTGAAACTATTTGTAGGTTTGGAGTTGCACCGGATTGCAAAAGGTAAGTAGTAGGTTTTTTTTATAATATAAAAATACACTTAAAATTTAGAGCGCTGTCCTCATAGACACAAAGCTAAAAGCTTAGGGCCGAGTATTTAGAAGTGTACACAAAGGTATAAAAGGTGTATGTATTAATTAACCGTACAACAGTTTGCATAAAACAAAACTGAAACTCGATGCAAAATTCGTGTAGTTAGGTACGCTTTAAGCTTGGACTTTACCGCGCCCGAAACTATTATAAAACTATACAATATAGATACTAAAATATTACCGTTATTATAAAACGGCTTTCCATCTAATCTTAGGTTAAGTAAGTTAGGAGACGGAGCTCAAAATTTACACTTTGATAGCTAAAATTTTGCAACACTCCACCAATCCGGTCGGCCGGAGTTTCAAATAACAGTGCGGCTTCCCGTATCCGCGTCCCGTCGGTTCGGATACGGCTGCGCGGATATCCGGAACCGACGCTAGTGATAATTTTGGCTTAGTTTGATTTTTGTACATACGCGTATGTATATCGACCTAATTAAATGGTTACGGAAATAGGAAGGGTAGCCTGTAATTTGAGAATTTTGAAACTAATTTGAGCACTGTTCGACCCTCCGCAAAGTTAAATTAAAGTCCTTATGTTACACAATTGACTTCTAAATGCGACTGTGATCTTTAGAAGAACGTGTAGAAGTCTGCTATATTAAGTGTACATAGGTTAGGTTCGAAAAATAAATGCTTTTACCAAGATTACATTCCATAATTTTATCATTACTCAAACACATTACTCTAATGGTCGCAATCTTTGTGACAGTTAGAGTTGATGGATTTTTCTATTTAGATATTATCAGTAGTGGCCCGGACTGTTTAATTGTGCCTGGTAAATCCAATTACTGAGAGTTACAGTCACTAGCCAACTGAAATTTATTTTCACAAAATCATTTTCGTTTATTCGCACGCGGATATCAAAGCGGCGGATACGGTGCCCATCTCTCTGACCCAACGTCTCACGAAAGGTCATTCCCAGCTTATTCCAGTCGAACATAGCACAACTCTAAGTTAATTCTGCGCCAAGAACCTCTCAATTGAGACTTTCAACTTTTATGAAAAAAAAAAAAATACCATTAAAATACCTATAGAATTTCTTCTCCAAACTTTGCGGAGCGAGATCCGATAATGAAAAGGGGAAAGCTTTTTATTTGTTAGGTCCTCATATTTGAATATTGGGATTGCTAATGGCGGTCACGCTTGACGGCTTTGGTTTGGAGCTCAATTAAATTGTTCGTGGAAATTCCTAGGTACCTACTGTTGAAAATTTTCTATTTTGATTGTTCTCGCTACACGCTTTGATTCTGATATAAAATAAATAAAATCTAGCTAGGAGAAATATGTAACATTCAACAATGGACTAATTGAAAAATCTAAACCTCTGTTTGACTATTACGTGAATACTCAAACAAGTTAGAGGGGCTTGTGGCTAAGTAATAACAGCCGCACGGGTCGACCGATCAAGTTAAGCTACGCTTGCCGCGGTTGGTCCGTGGATGGGTGAACATCTTCACATACCAAGACTCCGTGCCTGGGAGAGCACGTTAAGCCGTTGGTCCCGGCTGTCATTCGTGGATCTTTGACAGTCGTTATCTGTGGGTCGTGGATAGCCCGAAAGTATGACCCAGTAATTGGGTTGTGGAGGTCAGATAGGCAGTCGCTCCATGTAAAATACTGGTATTCAGCTGAATCCGGTTAGACTGGAAGCCGACCCCAAGATAGTTGGGAAAAGACTAGGCAGATGATGACTACTGACCGCAGTTTTGAGCTAACTATATTTCCTTTCCTCCTATCCCGTTCCATGCAATAGAGAGAGAAGAAATGCTCACCGCACGCGCCAATCAGCGGCGGATTCACCGCAACGACAACCAATCACTGCACAACGCTGTGATTCGAGAAAAATACCGCCATATTGTGTTCTGTACTTCTGTTGTAACCGCACTGCAAACCGCACTGCATTACTACCGCGCCGAAAAATAATACAAGCCAAAATAATATCTAAAACTCTCTACTATCCGTGTTGGCTGACACACGTGTGACATACACATACCAATTGAAGTGCACAGCAGTGAAAGGAAGAAATCAGCGAACACGTGCTACATCTTCTCAGGCTGTCCTTGTATTAACGTGCTTCATCCAGAAGACTCCCAAGTAAGTCCTTCATTCCCTTTTCCTACCCTGGTCAGCTCATTACTGTGTGTCGTCAATAGCTCACCCCTGATTAAATTACATTCCCGCAACGGTCCTTCGAAGCCGCATGTAAATACTTATTTACAACGACCCCAACATAGTTGGGAACAGGCTAGGCAGGTTTTAAACCTACATTCTGGCAAATAAATGAATTTGAATTTGACACACGGTGAAATATCCAAAAATACAAAACGATTCAGACTGCTGTCCTCATCCTAAACATAGCACAAATGTTAAAAAAAGTGTAGAAACACAACTGTAATTCCTCCACGCTTTTCGTTATTGTCTGACTCACATTTCCTGCTTCAACTAATGCATCAGCTGCCACACATCCACATCCATCCATATCGTGGACAGGCCGCAGATGTTTGTTACTTTCGCTGGTCACTCTTTTTTATCGAAGCCTGGTTGCCATAGTTACCAGTCATCCCCTGCGTATGAGATGATACAGCGTTTGTAACAACGAACTTGTTTGAACAAGAAAAGGTAGGCTATGTTTTTAGAAAATAATGGTTTTGATTATGTCCTTAACGGATTGTGTATGTGTGAGCTTACATGCTTTTTTTACTGCCTCGTTGGTCTCGTGGTTGTAAGCGCGACTGCTGAGCGTGGGGGGCCCTGGGTTCGATTCCCTGGTCGGGTAAAGTGTTACCTATTGAGTTTTTCCATTAGTATATTATTTAGTTTTATCGAAATTAATACCTTTATCGTTTTGTGTATTTAATGTAGCCTACTTTGTCTTTTACACTAATTAATTTGGACGAATAGTTTAAAAGTGGTCTCGTTAAGAAAGACCTGAGCGGTGCGCCATTAAAGCTTTGCCTGCCATGAGTCAGAGGCGTGCAGAGCGGAGGTGGAGGGGCGGTCCAGGGATAGTCTGAAGGCTGGGGAAGGACATAGGCAGTATCCTATTCCGCCGGCGTGGTGTGTTGATAAAAAGTATTTTATCAACACACCACGCCGGCGGAAACTAGTAATATAAGAGAAGGTACCTTGATTTCCTTTTAGACGCAGTAAAGTTGGGTGGTCAAAAATGGCTGAGAATCTAGCAGTTACTTGTTTTTAAGAAAATTTGTAGGCAAAGATGTCATGCCATATCTGTGTGCTATCCGCCTTGTTATTTGTACATATGTGATGGGTCAGCACTTTTGAACTTTCAAACGTAGCACGTCATTTGTTTTTCTCGACAGCTGCCATGTGGAAATGCGTTTTCACTTTTCGAGTTTGGTAAAGGAATGTTTTCAAACTACCTTTATTATATTTTACGCCCTTCTGCGAAGATGGTTCATAGACAGTTTACATTTTTAAGACATGTTTTGTGTGTACGTGTTTATTTTATTTTATATAACAGTTTACACACATAAACAGACAAGAATAAAGGAACGGAAAAATAAGTACTAAGGTGATGCTTATACAGGCTGTGGTGTAAATAGTGGTCCAATGTTAAGGGCCGTTGGTCCCGGCCGTCATTCGCGGCTCTTGGTCAGTCGTTCTGGGTCGTCAGAAGCCCGTAAGTCTGACAACCAATTAAGACTGGTTGTCAGACAAGGGGTATCGTATATTACCCAGTAACTGGGTTGTGGAGGTCAGATAGGCAGCCGCTCCATGTAAAATACTGGTAGTCAGCAGCATCCGGTAAGACTGGAAGCCGACCCCACCATAGTTTGGAAAAGGCTAGGTAGATAACAATATAAATAAACCCAAGATCACCTACTCGTATATCACAGTATAGTATATTTATTTTACCATTTATACACACATACACCATTAAATAAAAAAAAAAAACTGTTGATCCATAGATTTATGTTCGCATAACTCGACATAATGTATGGATCAACTGATTTTTTTTCACGATTTCAGGGTTGGTCCCGTAGTAAAAGTTGTTCATAATGATGGGTACAATGACCCCTTTTAAGGATTAAAACGATTAAAATTTAATGGTGTATATAAACAGACAAGAAAAAACAGAGCAGAAAAATAGGTACAGAGGTGATGCTTATTTCATAAGAAATCTCGTCCAGCGTACCTGCGATAGGACAATAGATAGAGAGATGTAGACAGCGTGAGAAAGAGTAAAGGAGACAAAAAATTAATACATAAAATCATAAACAATTCACTTAATAAAACTAAACAAATATTATGAGAATATTCTACTGTATATGAAGTGTATTGGTACCTTGCCTATATTTACTTAGTTCACAAAGCTATTCAACTGTACCTATCTGCATTGAAGTAGCTGTTCCCAGAATATCACTAATAATTATTGCGTGTTCAATGTTCATAGACCAAACACTGCTAGCCAATACATTGCCCGGGCAATATATACATTGCTTTGTGCCCCTGAGCTATCGACCGATAGTCAACATTCTCCGTCCGATAGGTAATCTTCGAGACTATTATTAGCACTGTTATTTATACTTGTAAAGTCAATCAAAGAGTAATGCCAGCAGGATACTTGCGTAGTATAGTAGTCAGCCTATAACGTTCCCACTGCTGGGACACAGGCCTCCTCTGTGTTATAGGGATTAATTGATAATTAGAAGTTGCACTGGGCCTGCGTGGTGGATTACAGCCCACTCCCTCTCCCAGCAGCAGGCCCGTGTCCCAGCAGTGGGGACGTTATAGGCTTTATGTATCCAGCATTGTTATTCATGTAAATAAAGAATTTTCATGCTAACAATAAAGAAATTATATTCTTGTTGTATAGAAATTTGACATCACTGGAAAAGGCAACCGATCGTATGTATTTTTTTTTAACCACGTTCTTTAAATTTCCTCGCCAACGTACACTTGGGACATCAACACAATTTTCTCTTCTCAATTAACACACCCCTATCCCTTCTCCCTTGCGCCAATCCTCAAGTTTCTCTGACTACCCTCTGACGTCATAGAATACAAGTTACCAACACATCGTTCTAACATTAGGTACAGAACAAGTAGCTTCCGATGCTTTACTGGCTGCGTCTCTAATGAATTTGTCGTTTCGGATAGACATTTAACAGGAAGAGCCTTGTATTTCAAACTTCGGTACGCCGTGGTTTTGCTGTCTGTACCTCAAGTAATTAAAGACGGTAGTTAATGGTAAATTAGGTGCATGTTGAAGTGAAGATAGGGTAAAACTTTATTAATTTTATCTTAATAAATGTCAGATGCATATGTGGCCGTATGATTAAGAACATCGTTTGTTTATAATCTATGGCAAACATACCAATTGTGAACTGGTATCAAACTTGCATGCGACGGAACGTGCTTTTCGCTACTACAAAATAACTGCGACCAACTTGGGAGTAGAGCTCGGCAGCCGCTGCCGCGACACCGCTCGCTCGTCACTGTTCTAACCTAATCTAACCCATTTGGTCTGGGTGCCCTGGCTTAGTTACTGCGACCAATTCGGCTACCGCCAAGAGTGAACAATCTGGACCGAAAACTGGAAAAATCTGGAAAAATGACGCCACTAGTCCATACAAAGCTTTGTATGGACTAGTGGCGTCATTTTTTTTTCAGCGGCCGCCAATAATTTTCGTGTTACTTAGTTGTCATATATGTTCAATTATTTTTGTTGTAAGTGATATCGAAGCGGAGATATTTGCATTTGAAGATTTTAAAAATGTCTTCAATATCAATACTTCAATTACTGTCCAGCGTAAAGAAATCTTAGTTATGTTTTTAGAAGGTTGATATTAGGGATATAAGTGAGCATGTTGTAGAAAAGGTCTACATATTTTGTCCTCCTCACTAAACTGAAAAGAGGAATCATGTATTATTTTCAACTCACAATTCACATAGATGTGTGTGTGTGTGTGTGGTGTTAGTGAGTTCACGCATTTTCGTATGTCGCTCTTGTTTCATGAACATACCGGTATTATGTTTCACAAAACTTACCTGCACATCATTCGTAATTTCCACCAAATACGTCATTACCCACTTCCTCTCACAGAGAGGAGGCCTGTGTCCCAGCAGTGGGAACATTATAGGCTGATTATGTACGTCATTAAAGACGGATTGTTTTGCACGAACTTGGCTGTCAAACTATGATCTTTTTTTTTTTTTTTTTTTTCTGGGTGGGAAATCATCAAATGACTCCTCCCGCTCTGGGCGGAGCAGAAGGGAGTGTCAGACTTTTACTGACTAAAACCCACCCGTGTTCCTTCAGTTGCCTGTGCCAGGGGCCACGGTATCTCTTTCGAACAACCCGCAGCCCCGGCGGCATCGGCCCTAGCGGACCCCGTCAGTTCGTGCTGACAGCTCTTTGAGGCGCGCGTGGAACACTACGCGCCGTCGACCCGGGCCTGGTCCTTACCGGGCGGCGAGCTGCCCATAGCTCGCCGCCCGCAAGCCCGCGCCTACGGTGGCCGGGAGTCGGCTGTTGACTCCCGTCCAGGGCGTCTCCTGCGGCGGCTAGGAGCGCGAGGGTGCAGCGATTGCCTCTCCCTCGCACGCTCCGCCTCCTCCTTCGCGAGCATAACTGTTTCGCAGAAGGAGGTGACGGCCTCCCATTCACTCTCGCTCCTGACCATGGCCTGTATGAGGGCCGGACGCGAGAGGTCGCCGCCGCCGATCGCCGCCAAGAGGACACGGCGGGGTCCCGCCCAAGCCGGGCAGACCTCCACCGTATGCTCCACCGTGTCCTCCGGGCGATCCCCACAGTGGTGACACCCTGGCGTTTCCTCCCGCTTTATCCTGAACAGGAACCTCCCGAAACAACCGTGTCCGGTGAGGACCTGCGTCAGGCGGAAGGTGAGGGCGCCGTGGCGCCTCTCTAGCCACTCCTCAAAGAGGGGACTTATCGCCGCAATTGTGGCGTGCCCAGCGCTGGGTTGCGACAATCGCACTCTCCATGCCGCTATGAGATCCCGCCGGAGCTCTGTCCGCTGTGCCGTGATTTCTCGCGGCAGCGGAGCAACGCCCCGGCGTTTTGCCTCCTCTCGCCACTCCCATATGTGGGCGAGGACTTTGGCCTCCAGATCCCATGGCGGCAATCCGGCAAGGAGGCTCGCCGCCTCAGCGGAGACCGTGCGGTATCCTCGAATGAGCCGGACCGCCATGACCCTTTGGGACGCGATCAACCGGCGGGCTGGTCGCCGCCTCAAAGATCGCGCCCATACCGGTGCCCCGTAAAGGGCCATGGCCCGCACGACCCCCGCATAGAGCCTCCGGCAGGAGGCGTTTGGTCCCCCTAGATTGGGAAGGAGCCGCCTCAAGGCAGCCCCGGCCCGCTCCAGTCTGGGAGCCAAACGTCGGAAGTGCTCCACGAAATTCCACCGGCTGTCGAGGACGAGTCCCAGGTACTTCATCGTCAGCTCGACGCCGATGTGAACCCCTCCCGCCGTTATTTGTGAACCCGACGGTGGCGCGTCCCGAGGACCATGAAAACACATGGCCTCAGATTTGTGCAATGCCACCTCGAGTCCCAATTGCCGGATCCTCTCGACAATTGTCGCAACCCCGCGTGTCGCTGCTTCGGCCGCCGCCTGGTGCGACCTCCCCTGCGCCAGGACCAGCGTGTCGTCAGCGTAGCAAACTACGCTGACACCATCAGGGAGGTCGGCGCGCAGCACCCAGTCGTACCCGATATCCCACAGATGCGGCCCTAGGACCGATCCCTGTGGGACACCGCACGACATCTCTCGCCGGTTCCACTCTCCCCGGTGACCGGGGTAGATGACGGCCCTGTCCGTCAAATAGGCCTCGACAATGCGACGGAGGTAGGTCGGCATCCGGTGATAGCCGAGTGCCTCCCTGATGCAACTCCAGGGCAGGGTATTGAAGGCATTGGCGATGTCTAGAGACACCGCCAAGACGACCCCACCCCGGGCCACAGCATCCCCCGTCGTGAGGGCTCGCACGCGCATGATGGCATCCACCGTAGAGCGCCCCCTGCGGAAACCAAACTGGCTGTCCGCCAAATCCGGCCCCACCCGCACCAGCTGCCCGGCAAGGCGGTCTGCAATTACTCTTTCAAAGAGCTTGCCCACCTCGTCGAGCAGCACGATGGGACGGTAAGCGGACGGAGAGTCCGCAGGGCGCCCCGGCTTCCTGATGAGGACCAGTTTCCCCGTCTTCCAACGAAGTGGGAACCGGCCCCTCTCCAAGCATGCGCTTAGTAGCCCCCTTAGTCGAGGCCCGAGAGCCTCCAAGGCCAGGACCCAGGCTTTTCCAGATAAGCCGTCGGGTCCTGGGGCGGTGTTTCTGGCATTCAGCCTACGTACCGCCACTCTCAACTCTACCTCGGTCACCTCCGGAGCATCGTCGTCGTCGTCGGTGTGGTCCGCATCTGGCATCGCAGGAGGCGGAGCCATGGACGGGGGAGTATGTTCCCCACGCGAAGGGAACAGAGCGCTCACCACGTCCTCCACGAGCTGGGGCCGGAGACTCTGCGTCAGCGGGGGAGCCCATGGGCGGAGTTTATCCCGCACCATCTTGTAGGGGCGTCCCCACGGGTCTCTGTTCAGAGTCCCCAGCGACTCCTCGCGGGCCAGCCCCCTGGCCCGCAAGATCTCCGCTCGGAGGGCGGTCTTCGCCGCTCTGTACCCCTCGTACAGCTCCGCCTGCACGGCTTCCGTATCCGGAGGGCGGATACGGAGCCTGCGGTGCCTGGTGTACCGGCGTCGCGCAGCCACGCACGCCTCGCGCAGAGACGTCAACTCCGGCGACCACCAGTACACCTGGCGCCGGGCGCGTCCGGGCCGGACCCGGGGCATTGCCACGTGACATATTTCGGACATGGCCTCCCGGAACCACTCTGCCTCGTCGTTGATGTCAGCAGGCCTGTCCGGTGGTGACACCCAGGCCTGCACGATCGAGGCTTCCAGGAGGAGCTCCCGGTCCAGCTGCTTCAGCGCCCACCGCGGACCACCCAGGGTCGGTCGGACCGGCGCGCTCGAGGTCTGGGCGGAGACGTCGAACCGGATATACCGGTGGTCGGAATAGGTCTCCACCTCCTCCAAGACACGCCAGTTGACGACATGCGGCGACAAGGCGGGGCTGGCGAACGAGATGTCCACCACTGATTCACCCCGCATCCGCACGCATGTTGGGACCGAACCCCGGTTTAGGACGACCAGGCCTGTCTCCAGAGCCCAGTCCTCCACCATTCTGCCCCGTGTGTCCGTATGCCGGGAACCCCAAGCCACATTCTTGGCATTGAAGTCCCCGAGGACGAGCACGGGGAGGGAACGGAATCCGACGACGACGACTCTCAACTCCGCGAGGGAGTTGTGGAACTCGGCGAGAGTTCGGCTCGGGGAGAAGTATACCCCTACCACGACTATCTCCCCGAACCGTGCTGCCACGCAACCCTGTCCTCTCTTGACAGCCTCGAGGGACGGGGTACCGGCGGCGGCCGACGAAATTAGGGTCACTGAGCCGCTCAGGTCCTCCACCCAGTCGTCTCTGGGCGGGACAAAGTACGGCTCAGCGACCACGGCGATGTTAATCGACCACTGCGCCATGCTCTGGAGCAACAGATCCTGAGCGGAGGCGCAGTGGTTGATGTTCGCCTGGAGGAGGCGATATGGGGCTATATTAGCACTCCATATCAGCCTCCCGATCCCCCTGTAAGGGCCCAGCCACGGCGGATGCGGCGGCGGTCACGGTGGAGGCGGCAGCGTCGACGGCGGTGGTGGCGGCGGCTGCGGCGGCGACGGCGGTGGTGGAGGGCTTGCCCCTGCCCCTGGCTTTGGCGGGTGGAGCGCAGGCCTTGCTCCCAGCCCGGTGATCGGCCGGCTTGCCAGCTGCCGCACATATATAGCAGTGCGGCATGGCGTTGCACGAGCCGGCCTTGTGACCGGGCTGACCACAGCGGAAGCAGAGACTGCTGCGGTCCACCTCCGAGGTGCATTTAGCTCCCACGTGACTACCCACATGGCAGCGGAAGCACCTCAGAGGTCTGGGCTCCAGCAGCTTCACCTGCGCGGAAACCCAGCCCACCAGGAGCCTTCGGCCCTCCCCGGCTATTTTTTGGGCCGCCGACACGGGGCAGCTCACCGTAATGGCTTGCATCCCCGTGAGGTCAGGGCGGAGAGTGCCCGCCCTCACCTGCTCGGCAGAGCACCCCCCAGTCCTAACGATGGCGGCCACCACCTCTTCCACCGTCGCAGAGTCGTCCAGACCCAGGATGCGCATGTCAGCACACTTGGTGGGTCTGGACACTCGGGCCTCTTCCGCATTTAAGGACGCCCTAAGCCTTTCGGCCAGAGCGTCAGCAGTCGGGCCGCTAGCCGCACCAGGGACCTCCAGCATCCGGGCACCAGTCGCAGTGACCCTTAGCCGGATGCCTTCTGCCACGCCGAGCTCCTGTAGGTTAACCGCCGCTCTCGCCTTGGCAAGCACGTCGCGGTAGGAGATGCCCTTCTTCTCCGCTTCCGGCTGTAGCGTGATCACTACAGCTGCGGTCTTCGGGGCACGAAGCCTAGCTGCGACGCCTCGCTCCTTGCGCCGTTGCCGCCTCTCCTTTCTTTTGGCCGCCCTTGCAGCCTTGCTCGCCTTCCTCTTCTGCCCGGCCACCTGCCAATCGGCGTCGGCCGGAGGCGATGCAGGAGGCGGTTGGGGCGGCCGTTTCGCCGCCGGGGCTGGGGCTGGGGCTGCGGTTGGGGCTGGGGCTGTGGCCCTCGCGGGTTTCGGGGCGGCCCGTTTTGCTGCTTGCCCCGTGGCCGTGGCTGTGACAGCCGCGGCGGCAGCATACGATACCGCCTTCCGCTGGCCCGAGGCCGGCCGGTCCGCCGCCAGCGGGGGGCGCAGGACGATGGCCTCCAGGGCGGAGAACCGGCTCTGAAAGGCAGCCAGCTCCTGCCGCACCAGGTTCAGGACCCGGTCCTCAGCAGGTACTGGCCGCCCCTGTTGCGCTCCCTTCTGCGGCACCTCCCGGGGGCCGGCTGCTCGCAGCCCGGCCAGGTCCGCTCGGAGCTCCTTATTCTCCTTTCGGAGGAGCTCCATGGCCGCTGTCAAGCGGGCGACCTCCGCCCGCATTTCGGACATTTCGTCCGGCGGGGGCCCGAGGTGGATGGCCTCCGCTGCCGCCATTATGGAGGCCTTTGCCGAGACTATGGCCCTGTTTTTCGAAGTTTGCAACTTCTTCAGGGCCACGTCCCGGATCGCGGCCTCCACGACCGCCGCAAACCTCTTTATGCGGTCCGCTTCAGGGCCGCCTACCTCAGCCGCCTCGTCGCTTGAGGGCCCCGATTCAACCGCGCGACCGGTCTCCCCCTCCTTTTTTGCGGGCTCCTCCGCTTTCTCTGCGGCCTCCCGAGCAGTGAGCCCCCTCCCGATGCCCCGCTCTCGGGCTCCTCCCCGCCTACTGGTGGGGATCTTTCTGGCCGAAGCCAGGTCCCAGTCAGAGGACGACCCCTGGCCGTCCACTGACCTTGGCCGCTTGCTCTGTGCCTTTCTCTTGGCAGCGGCCGTCTTCTGGTCACGGCGAGGGCTCACTGAGCCTCCCGTGCTCCCTCCTCCAGATGCGGCGTCGGACTCCGACCCCGCATCACTCCTCACTGTCAAACTATGATCTACGACGAGTCCCGCCAACACTATTTAGACTTTGTCGGCAACATAAAAATGCACTGTTAATTGCATCCATGGAGTTATACACCCAAATCGTATATAATATCAGAGTCCAAAGCGCTATGCTGGGTCAGTCACAATACACAAACAATCACAATGTCCAAGGAAATGCCAAATGCCATATGTCCATTCATCTACGTTATTGTATTTGATATATTTTATTTGGAATTCTTAAAAAAATACGGCAGAAACCTAAAAGAGTGCAGTAGAATATAATAACTTCTTCTATTTTAATGAGCAATACAAAACCAAATCTCCGTTCAGATATGGTTTAGAGAATGTATCCATAATAGCTTTTGATCGCTTTATTCTGTTTTTTCATAATATCCAAGTTTCATTACTGGCCGCTCAACTTCAAAACGACGCCAACTTGACTCAAACCCCTTTACGGTTTGACAGGGACATATTATAAACTACCGAAAATTAACACGTTATATTCCAAGCAGTATGGTACAATTCACAATTTATCGACCGTTTTCAGGTTACACCACTGCCCAACCCTTCGGGGAAACAAGGCGTGATGTTTTGTTAAGTAACTTTGCTGTGTTACTAAAATTGCCATTGACGATAATGTATCCTAGAACAAATTTTACGTAAACAGACTTGTAACTTAGTTAAGACTCGTACTGCGCACAAAATTAAGCCCACCAGCCTGTCCAGGTAAATAAAAATGTCAGCTGCGGATTTTTATGAGCTAAATAACTAGCTGTCGTAACTCAAGACAAAATTGTGTATAATTAGCAGACCGACTAGCTGGCTTAATTGCAGGAGGAAAATATGCTAAATTTAGACAACCAGCCTTACCATCAACATTATTACGGTACGAACCCTTATTCTAAGGTACGATCAAACACGTTTTATGTAAAGACAAGGTACTGTGACGGGCTGATGAGCCCTTCAAAGGAATCAAACAACGATACGATTTCTTTACGTTTATATTGACTGAACGTCTTTACATATTGCCGATTAAACTAGCACTGTCTTTTCCTAAACAAAAAAAACCTAATAAAATATCTGACACCCCGTTCTAAATTTGCTTGAATGCTCGAAAGGAAACCGCGTTAAATTATAGCCAGCCTGCACTACATAAGGATGACTTTAATCGACAACCTTTACAGTACACCCCTTCTTCGCATGGGTTTTGAGACTTCACAAAACATCGAGATTTCTTCCTAAATGTAAGTTTAATATTAATGTATTATACACATACACCTTCCAGAATAAATTCTCCAAATGATGATGAAAACCGTATCAAAATCTGTTCGTGGTTTAGAAGAAGAACGCGGTCGCAAAGACAGACACGAAAAGCGGCTTTCATTTATGATATGTTGAGATTACGAATTTTTTACAGTAATATTCAATTTAGCAGTGGGCTGCGATAGGCTGAGTTGAATATTCAATTTCAACGACGTTTCCTTGTTTTTCGTACTGGGGACGTGAGTGATATTTGAGTTATTTTCTGTAAAAATATTTTTTATAAATTATCTGCTTTCAAAGGATCTTTGTGAAATAAGATGTTTGATTTCGAGGTCGAGCTGTGTGCTTCTACGAAATGTTTTTCTTTTTAGGGTCCAGGGTTGTTTTATGTGCTCTTGCTCGTGTTACATAGAATCTGAGGGATAATTCTCGTATTTTTATGAAAGTCCGCATTCTGCTGTCAGTGTGAGTCTGCCAAACTGAGCGCTACAATTACTTCTTGGCACCTAAAAATTTGTGAAATAGTCACAGAAATAGTGCCGAAAAATTCCATTTTTAGTTTTTGACATTGATTGTCACTGAGATGAGATTGCGACTAGCTTTTGATTGTTTTAACTAAAGGAATTAGCCTTCTGATACTCTTGTTTTACATTGATGTCCAAATGAGTTTAGACAAGAAATGCCGTGGCCAAACTAAACCAGCGGCCCTGTATGTATGAAGGCGTCTGCGTTAGCTTATAAATTACAAAAATTTGACGGCACGGTTGGCGCAGTGGTTAAGCGATAGACTGCTGCGCTGCGTGTCGCGGGTTCGATTCCTGCACGGAGCAAATATTTGTATGACCTACAAGTAGTTGTTCCAGGTCTGGCTGTTTGTGTATGTGAGTTTAAATGTTTGTAAACGCACCCACGATACAGGAGAAATTCTTACTGAGGATTATTAAAAAAAAAAAAAACGAAACAAAAATACAATACTGTGTGCAAAAATGGAGAGCTTCCATCCAAACTTCATCCCCTATACGCATAATTAAATTATACGGTTCCAGCCTCCTCTTTATAAGAGATAGTGGGCCATAATCCACCACGGGCCCAGTGCGTGTTGGTGGATGTCACATGTCTTCGTATTTTTAGTTCTATAAGGACATACCGGTTTCCTCACGATCCTTCACCGTTTTGAAATAATTTACACAAAGTAAAGTGCTTGGGGTTCGAACTCACGTCCTACTACTCATAAGTCGAGGCTGATATCACTAGGCCACCACTGCTCTCATCCCCTATACTACGCAGATAATGGTGATGCAAAATAGGTAAACGCAAGACCACCATGTAAATGTCGTTTCCATATCGTGCAAACTTCGTTTCTCAAACTCTCAGCGTACAATTATACGAGATTAGCCCCATCAGATATAAAGATTACTGCAGCGATTACTGTGAGTTAAGGATAAACTCACGAACGGTGCTAACTGCCACCATTAAGTTTTTAGTAAGCTACATAGTTTGCTTTAAGTGGTGTCATAGTCATTATCATATTATCTGTAGTTCTCTCGAGTTTTTCATGCTTTTTGTACCTTTAGGTATAAGCGGATGTCTGCAAGTTTTGTTTACGTAACGTATCTGGTTAGAACTTGGTTTTGTGAACAAAAAATTAAATAAGGAAAAAAAATTAAAGCATTTCTTTTTAGCTTCATACATAACATACATGATTATGTATGTTATGTATGAAGCTAAAAAGTGTCCTAAAGTGTGCTAAACATTTGTCCCAGCAGTGGCACTGCACTGCACTGCACTGCTGGGACACAGACCTCTTCTCGGTGAGAGGAAGTGGCTAATGACGTATTTGGTGGAAATTACGTATGATGTGCAGGTAAGTTTTGTGAAACATAATACCGGTATGTTCATGAAACAAGAGCGACATACGAAAATGCGTGAACTCACTAACACTATAACATCTATGTGAATTGTGAGTTGAAAATAATACATGATTCCTCTTTTCAGTTTAGTGAGGAGGACAAAATATGTAGACCTTTTCTACAACATGCTCACTTATATCCCTAATATCAACCTTCTAAAAACATAACTAAGATTTCTTTACGCTGGACAGTAATTGAAGTATTGAAATTGAAGACATTTTTAAAATCTTCAAATGCAAATATCTCCGCTTCGATATCACTTACAACAAAAATAAGGTGAGAAGGAGTGGGCCGTAATTCAGCACGCGGGCCCAGTGCAGGTTGGTGGATGTCTAGTTTCTAGGGCATGCCGGTTTCCTCACGATGTTTTCCTTCAAGGATATGTACACCTCCCTTTCTTTTAATTATCATGAAGATTACTTCGGATTACTTTATGCACGGTTAATGGCAATAGGCTCGCTCCTTAATACATGGGACATAAACATAACTGGCAAAATGTGATCGTACTATAGGTACACTTCTACCTAACCCCTCGGGGAAATACAGATGTTATGTTACGTTAAAATCAATTAATTTAAATGAAAACATTTCTTTCCCATTCTTTTATCACTGTATTTAAATACGAAATATGTATTAACATAATTAACAAAATTACGAGTACGTTAACAAGTTAATAAAGTGCATGAGGTATCCAAAACTTCAGAAGTAAAGTGACTAATTAACTTCGCTCCCAAAGCTCCGAGACGCGAAAAGGGTAATTAATCAGAGTCCGAATATAACCAGTGAAAATGTGTTCTAAATTGCTGTCGTGTGTTTATTTACTTATTTGGATGATCATTTAGTTTAGAGTCTGGTAAAATAGCGACGTGAAAAGGCGAAAATTTGCTTATGAGACTGCTGATGGTAAGTATTAGCATAAGCATTTCATAGCATAATCGGCCTATAATGTTCCCACTATTGGGACACAGGCTTTCTCTCGGTGAGAGGGAGTGGGCCATAATCCACGCGGGTCCAGTGTGGGTTGGCGGATTATTATGTTGGTAATTTTCATCTTATATTATAAGAAAGTTACAGTTGCTGTGTACATAAATAATAAAATTAATATGTCGGAGTCATTCGTTTAAGTATTTGGAACTCTAGCGCCATCTCGTGTCGCTAGACAGAGTCTAGCCTTTTTTTTTTTTGAGGATGGCAAATCGTCAAATGACCCCTCCCGCTCTGGGTGGAGCGGGAGGGAGTGTCAGACTCTTACTGACTAAAACCCACCCGTGTTCCTTCCTTAGCTCTTTATGTTCCAGGGCAGCGGTAACCCTTTCGGACGATCCCGCTATCCCGGCAGGCTTCGGCCCTGTCGGGCCCCGTCTGACATCTCTTTGAGGCGCGCGTGGAACACATACGCGCCGTCCGGCACGGGCCTGGTCCTGATCGGACGGAGAGCTACCCATTGCTCTTCGCCCGCAGGCCAGAGTCTAGCCTGAGTTCGTGGAGGTGGACGAGAGCGGCAGCTACAAGAACGGTGTGAGCAGAGCTCTCGGGATCATCGAAACATTGGACATCGTATGGACAACATGTGTTAGAAACTGTCTGCGTTCCGTATCGTTGAGTTGCGTACCTACAGTGTGTAATTCGCTAGTGTGACTAACTTGTTCATAAATTGTATTCTGATTTGAACTGCAAACCGTTTTTCTTTTGTGCTATAACCAACACTACCCATAGTACGCCCACAGTAATTAAATTATGCCTGATGTTAACGAGAGACAGACAAACCTTCTCCGTCAAATAAATAAAGTAAAAAATGATACTTAGGGTCGTTAGGAAAGTTTTGAGAATGAAGGGTTATAAGAGTAGGGGAAGACCAAAGAAACGATGGATGCACTGTGTGAAGGATGATAATTATGGTTAGAAAGGGGTGACTACCGAGATGACGATATAATAGAGAAGTATGGAAGAAAAATACATGATGCGCCGACCCAAATAAATTGTAATAAGGGCAAGAGATGACTATAGGAATGGTGGATAGATGATCATCGTATGCAGAGTGTTAGCAGCTGGATGGAAAAGGCAAAGGTTCGAGCTAAATAGCGAAAGTATGACGAATGCTTTCGCTATTTAAAGATAAAAGTATTTTGAAGTGAAAACTTCTTTAGCGGCGTTGTGCACTTTTTTGTGATGGGTAAAAAAATGTTAAACTCGCGTCAGGACACGTGACCTGATCGAAAATTCGTAAGACGGAGCTCGCGTAAAGACACGGGACCTGATCGAAAATTCGTAAGACAGAGGGAGAGTAGACCGCATTCCAAAATATCAAAAATGCACAACGTTAATATTCAAGTTTTCACTTCTGCCGGCACTCCCAGAGTGCAACCCGTTTTTATTTTATTATGCAAATATGGGTACGGTACCTACAGTACAAGGTGATGAATGGAAATATTTTCAGCCATATTTTACCAGTAGGCATGCAAAAATTACAAAACTAAAAACGGATCCACTAAACTATAACTGAATACTAAACTTTAACAAACAGAACAAGAAACAACACAAAACCAAACAATCAATCAATCATTTATTCGTATTTATTTGTAAACAGTAACAACAGTGTGCAAGTTGTTACAGTCATTGTTATACATATTATAGTTTCTCTATGTTTTGCCATTTGGCGTACAAATATACATTTAAAGGAGGCTTTTGCCAATCAAGTAAATAAATTAGTTATGTAGGTACTAGTATTATAAAAAGGTAAAAGTTTAATTAGTAATGTCAATATCAATTTTAATAAAATGCATTAGGTAATGTCAATCTTTAATGAAATACGATAACGTCAATAATAAATAGTTATGATGTCAATAAGTTTAAGCTCCATTTATGACGTAGTTAAGCATTAACTGCGTCATAAATGGAAATGGAAACTGTGAACGTGGTCCCAGTGGTTAAGTTTCTGGGAGTTCATATCGATAGCTAGTTATAGTGGAAACAAGAGCTAACATACCTAGAGAAAGCAATCAGCTCTAACTGTTACGTATTAAGATGTCTAAGAAACGAGGTAACCACAAAACATTAAAAATGGTCTATTACGGATTAGTTGAGTCAAAACTGAGACACAACATAGTTTTCTGGGGAGGAAGTTATGATTATAATACTCATAAAGGTTTTGTAATTCAGAAAAGAGCATTCAGAACCATAGCGAGAATTCAACAGCAAGAATCATGCAAGCCACATTTTAATGACTTAAATATATTGACAGTCCCAAGTTTGTACATTTTGGTCCTACTCAGTCACTTATCAAAATATATCTTTGAATATGAGACTGAAGATGAAAGGCAAAATTAAACGAAAAAAAAACTTTTCAAAAACAAGCTTTTATTACTTATTAATAAAAAGGACTAAAAAGTTAAAAATAATTTAAACCTGATAAGAAATAAATAAAAGCGTGTTACATTGTGTTCTAAATGTTTTTTAATGTTCCATCAAAATGTAACACGCTTTTATTTATTTCTGATTAGGTTTAAATTATTTTTAACTTTTTAGTCCTTTTTATTAATTAATAAGTAATAAAAGCTTGTTTTTGAAAAGATTTTTTTTTCTTTTAATTTAATTAACAACTTTTTAGTATTTTTGATGCGAGATTGACTACGGCGTAGTTCGTAACGCGTAGCAGAGTTTTTCCGTTATATGCGTTTACTGCACTTAAGACGGATCAAACGAGTCCAAATTCGATGGGGTTGTGTCGTTTAACTACCGAGTTCCTATGGCCACCTTCCGGTTCCATCATCAGACCCTTGTTACCATCTAGCACCAAAGTTCTCGTCAAGACGGATCAAAAGAGTCCAAACTCGATGGGGTTGTATGGTTCAGCAACAGAGTTCCTATGTCCACCTTCCGGTTCCATCATCAGACCCTGGTTACCATCTAGCACCAAAGTTCTCGTCAAGACGGATCAAAAGAGTCCAAACTCGATGGGGTTGTATCGTTTAACTACCGAGTTCCTATGGCCACCTTCCGGTTCCATCATCACATCAGCTCCATGTCATAATAATTTTGCATTGTCATCCGATTTACACATGCATGCAAAATTTCAGCTCAATCGGTTGAAGATATCTGCTTCAAAATTGAGTTGCAAGAGTCCACCCGAACATACAGACATACATACATACATACATCGCAAGTTAAATAAAAGCTTGTAAAAAAGAGAGAGTACAAGAAGGAAATATCTCCAGATGAAGCAAGTGCCTTGCCTAAACGTTGTAAAGCATAGCGCCTACTACAAGTCATTAAAAATGTTCAATAAACGGCCGACAGAAATAAAAAGTCTAGTATATACAAGTGGGTTTCAGAATAACCTTAAACGGTTCTTGTTAAATTAATAATAAGTATCTTTATTCCATTGGTGAATTATAAATTAATACAAGAGTCGAAAGAAATTTAAAATTTTATTGAATTTTATGAATTGACTTAGGACATAAATTTTATTTTTTTTTCTGATTTTAATGTAGGTACCTAATTTGGATAATTGCAATGATTTAAATATAGATTGCATGCATGATGTTTCTTATACATTTAGTTATAGAAATTCAGACACGATGTAAACATTGTTATTGAATAAATGAATTGAATTGAGTTACTGCTAAGAAAAATGTTTAAAATTGATATTGTCCACAGTGTTGTGAGAGTCGTCATGCTTTTATAGTCAAGTTACGAGTGTCAGCAGTAGTCAAGTTACTACACATAATTGTTATTTTAAACACTATTGTAAACAGTCTAAGTTTCAATTTGTTTATCAATCAAAAATTATGTTACACTGTAGTATGCTTTGAATGTCAAAAAGCGTCGCAGCCTCTTTTACCCTACTTCAAAAAAGGAGGAGGTTCTCAATTCGACAATACCCTACTGTGTCATCAGTTCGCTAAGTCAGCACTAATGCGCAAAAGTGTTTACCGCATGGCTCCGGTCATATATGATAAAATACAAAAAAGACTACAAAGTGAAAATAACTTTGCCTAAATTCGGAAGTCGGTGGCAAACAACGACAATGCGAACCCAACGACGCCGACTTCCAAATTAAAGTTATTTTTCATTTTGTAGTATCTTTTTTGGAAGTCGGTTGTTTTTTTTTTTAAATAACGATACCTAGCGGCAATTCTTTACAACTTTAAGGTATTCTATCATATTTATGACCGGAGACATGCAGTAAATACTTTGGCGCATTAGTGCTGACTTAGCGAAATGAGGAGCCAGTAGGGTATTGTCGCGCCTATTACGTGAAACTACAACGGAAAGACGTTTAGCTCGAGCCTACGCCCCGAATGCATCAACGTAACTTTGCCGAACCAAAGTATGTTGACATCGGGAAGGTACTCATATAGAAATAGCAGTTATATCTTCGACGCTACAAATTTTATAGACGATGTATAGGTAAGTTAGTTTTCCACGGACAGGTTACCGATGTTCTAGTTCCCGTGTTTCGCTTGGAACACCGGGAATTGCGGTGTCAATCTGTCTCGGCTACGTCCAGTCTTTAAACCGGTTAAATCCGGACAGATAACGGGTTTCGGCTATCGTCTTGTTGAAAGCGGGGCGGGTTTTCAAAGGGCGTTTTCGGGATATAAAGCTAAAAGGATATTTTGACGCTGAAATGGCGTTGCCAGCGGTGGCACTGTTGGTAAACGTTTGCACAATTGTTTTGTGAAATGTATATAAAATAAAAACAAAAACTTTTTTAACCTTGAGGCTTACCTTTAAGTGTAAGAAGGACATCATCATCTGCCAAGCTTTTTCCAACTATGTTGGGGTCAGCTTCCAGTCTAACCGAATACCAGTATTTTACATGAACCGACTACCTATCTGACCTCCACAACCCAGTTACTGGGTAATACGATAACTCTTAGTAAGACTAGTTGTCAGACTTTCGCGGTTCTGACTACCCGAAACGGCTGTCAAAGATCCACGAATGACAGCAGGGACTAATTACAGCTTAACGTGCTTTCCGAGGTGTAATAAAAACTTTCACGCTTTAAAAAAAAATTAAAGTTCGATGTTTACGCAAGTTTTATTTAGTACTTTATAGTTAATTAGAATTTCTTTAACTATCATAAATTTTGTGTATGTGCTGTTGACCAATGAGTTCCATCGTCTGGAATCATCCCTAGTGCAGCAGCCAGATTATCGTGGACTTTAGAACGGGCTGTCATAATTGAATGCGTATAAAAAAATGTGTGTGAGTTTCTTAATCTTGGGGAAGAATCAGGTCATGCATCATGAACATGCATTGTCTTCAAAGCTGAACCTACATGTAATATTTCAATTCCGTAGGATTAAAGGAAGTGGCTTTAATTCAGTTAGCAAGATTTGACCCATACAGACTGACTGGGCAAGTTAAATAAAAGAAGGAGGCGTTGTTAGTTCCGGGTTTGGGCCATGCGCCAAAAGATCCTTGTTACCTACCTTACAGGTATAATGTGGGATACTGAGCGTTAATAACCCTCCCCCTCAAAGAGAGGAGGCTTGGTCCCAGCAGAGGGAAGAGTATAGGCTGAATATGACTATGGGCGTTAATATGACATGACACCCCGAACATTCGAAAGAGGCTGTCCAACAGGTAACAAAGCTTTTTTTTGTTTT
Source organism: Apamea epomidion (assembly GCA_947507525.1). Taxonomy (NCBI): domain Eukaryota; kingdom Metazoa; phylum Arthropoda; class Insecta; order Lepidoptera; family Noctuidae; genus Apamea; species Apamea epomidion. The sequence goes on along the minus strand of OX382238.1, from coordinate 3,555,211 downwards.
TTTTTTTTTCTCAAAACCTTGAATGTTTTCTAAATTAAGATATAAGTACTTTAAATGTAATGTCAAAGAAAGAAGAATGGTAGGTGCACCATCTTCCATAACTGTCTTTTCCTAGAAATTTAACGTGTGTCGTCTGTCGTTGTGAACAGCATTATAATTTTTTCCCAAGGGAATAACACTGTTTTTCTTGGAAAACAGCGTAAGTAATGCACTGATGAGTGCATCCGGTACTATTAGCTGTTTGTTTCATGCTTCATATTTGTTTACCGAAGTAGGTACTGACAAGACTGTTTTTTCCACGGCAATATTACTATGGAAGATTTTTCTTACTTCTTCGTTTCCACGTATTTGTTAAATTTCAATAGCAAACTCATGCTACGGAGGTATGATTTAAAATAAAAGTCAAAGTCAAAACGTTTATTGCGAACTAAGTGTATAATATAAAGAAAAAAAAAAAAAAAAACAAAAATCATTTATTCAATATAAGGCTGAGAATCAGCACTCTTTGCTTGTCAAAGTTACACAAGACAGTCCCCAAAGACGCCCGCCCTTCAATCGATTAGGCAAGTATCGGTGTAGTGTATTCGGGCATTGTATGTTGTATGGTAGCAATGGGTTTCATTTTGACAGTTATTGAACTGTCAAAATGTTAATAATTTAATCCATTCCTACAGTTAGAATGTTGTTGAACATTCAGGTTCAGATTGATATGAATAGCGTGTGACGTTGTTACGAAATTTTGGTGCAGCTCAGTCTCCTACATGACCAACGCCTCACCCTCCCCAATTCTGCATTGCTGCACTTTCATATATTACAACTGTTATAGTCATCGATTGCCAAATCAACTTAGATAATGGTTCCTAAACCATCCTAGACTACGAGTATTCCGTTATACAGGTTGAGGTTTTGAGAGAGTTCAAGGCTAAATCCAAAGCATATGAAAAGAACGTAGAAAAAAGTGGTCCAAGGAGTCGTGAGCTCGATTTTGGAATTGAGTAAAAGTATGTTTTTATTTTTTGAGAAAACAGAAACGATGTTGAGAATCTAATAGACTTCTAGGTATATACTAATAACTAGCCCGTGTCTACACCTGCGTGAAATTCCTTATCCCCCGACCTACCCCGTCGCATCCCATCGTATCCCATCGCATCCCATCGCATCCCAGCGCATCCAACGCATCCCATCATCAGCCCGCGCTATTACTTCGTTTTCGCTTGGCGATCTTTCTGACTTTTTTTTTGCTCGGCTCCTAAGGGTCATAGCGTGATGCTATACCCTTCCTCAAGAATTGGGCTATGAAATGCATAAAAATTTTTTTCAAATCCGACTGGTAGTTTCAGAGTCTACCACCTATAAAACAAACAAACAAATTTAACCTTTTTATAATATTAGTATAGATTAGTTAGTATAGATATGGATAAAGCTGAAGAATATTTTTTAATGTTTCTTTTGAACGCGCTTATTACATTTGAAAAAATGTTATTGCATTTGATAGCCCAATTCTTGAGGAATGCTATAAGCTATTTATTTGACATCACGCTGTGAAGCCAAGCCAAGAAAAAGAAAACAAGTCAGAGGGGCAATTCTCGTAATTTCAAGAACGTTCATAGTCTGATTTCAGTCTCAATCTGTCAAAAATACCTCTAATTTCCCTACATTTTTGACATTGATTGTCGCTGAGATGAGATTGCGACTAGATTTTGAACGTTTTTAATTACGGCACGTTTTTAAGTACGGAACGTTTTTAAATGCGACAGGGCGGGTCGGGGGAACATGAAACTTTACGCGGACAAAGTCGCAGGCAGATGCTAGTTAAAAATAATTGAAGTCCTATCGGAAACTCATCCTGCACAGTTTTTATGGTATGTGTCTATGAAATCTTGCGTTCATATTGTCCGTGTAGTCTTGAATTTTTCTATTAGTGAAGACTGGCTTCAATAGCCTTTTATCATATTATAACGCTGCCAAATGTAATAGTATAGATGCAAAGATATTTTGGATGTCTCTGTTATGTTTTTAATGGTGCAATTGTGAGAAATAAAAAAGATAACGGCTAGAAGATGGGCAAGCGAGCTGTTTAGCTGGGTTCTTGTTAAGGACAATATTACTTGTTCCTTGATTTTATAAAATTCTTTCGGGAAATTGTCTAGGATATTGCGGAAATGTTCTCTTGTATGGGAATGGAAAGATACGTACAAATTGTAAACCGTTTCATTTTTGTGGAAGCTTGCACGATGAACTTTCTGAAAAGTTTAGAAATGAAATGGAACTAACACACATAACATCACTCCTGTATACCCCGGGTGAGGATGCAGCAAGCGATGTCGCCAGTTATGTTTGTCCCATGTTGTCAAACTCAAACTAAAATCATTTATTTCATATAAACCAATTATAGGCACTTTTGAATTGTCAAGGGGTCCGTCAGTCAGAAAGATGAAGCTAGTTGCCCATTCCAAAGCGTAGTAGGCATCTATGGAGAAGAACGGGCAAGAAACTCCACGGACACTCTTTTAAATCATAAAATTCGTGTTGAAATTATACATGTGAGAACGATGTAGAAATACGTGCACGATAAAAAAGTCCATTATAAAAAAGATAAAAACCATTCAGAAATTATAGTAAGCCGTGGCAGCTAAGAGATGACCAGTCCCTACTGATGGCGCCCGTTCACGAACATGACGTATGGATCAGCAATATTCAGCTCAATCATTTTTAAGGGAACATAATGTCCAATACGCACGCCACCACCAGCGAGACATGTAAGTGAGCATGACATACTCTCAGCCACCAGGGCACATTCCAATCAATGGAAGACGTACCTAGTAAATGTTAGCTTTATAGTAAGTACATAGTGCTCACACGTGTGCTATTCAATTATACAATACTAAGACAGAGAACGTTCATTGTAACAGACATTGTAGTGGCCTATTGCAATTGCGAATAAAACAAATTCCTAAACAAACCTGTTTATAAACCCATAGCATTTTTGCCGGTATATTAACTATCTTCCCTCAATTACAGGTTTGCAGCAACCAGCCGCAACATAAACAACTGAGAGGAGCAATGCCTTTGGCAAGCAAGCAACAAAGCGCTAAACCTCTTACAGTTCCAGCGAGAAAAGCGCTTTATTACTTTAAACATTCCTCCATACACCTAGTTTGCATAAGGAGTATTTTAACACAATTGCAAGAAGAGATCCTTTACAAACTTATGCGCTGAATAAAGCACTGGAGGAGAAAGTCGTCAGCAGTCCGGACAAACTTGTGTAACGGACTTAAGTGAAGTCATGAAAGAAATCAAAGGTAGTAGAGATGCTTCCGACAACTATTTGCGAACTAAGAATGTTCGTAGTGCAGGCTAAGTTGAGCAGCGAGCTTTAGGTGCAGTTGATTTTAGTTTTTGATGTTTATTGGAAATGTTTGGGACGAAAGTTACTGAGCTGACTTTGGACGACGAAAAATTTCTACGCTACGTCTAGAATCATATCTTGAATTTATGGGTACAGGTTGCATGTCGACGTCCCTGTCATCCTGTGCTTTTCTTGTGACGTAGTGAGTGTTGACTTTGGAAAGGGCAAATAGCTATGGTTCAGTCTGACCGACTCCTTGACAATAAGCTATTTTCCTAAAAAAATCTAATTAGTCCCGTCAGTTAGATTATCAAAAAATATTGAACGCGTATTTTTGTTTTTGTCAATTATATAAAAAATGATGAAGATATCGCCCGTTAAAGTTCTGCGTGACATCACTTGCTTGCGACACTTTTGCAAGCAAGTGACGTCACAACCCCCCACTACCAAATTTTGACGCGCTTTATCTTTGTCATTTTTTGTTTGATTGACAAAAGAAAAAATACGTGTCCATTATTTTTCGATAATCTAACTGACGAACTAAATATATGTTTTTTTTTACCCAGGCAACTACCCTATTCAAATGTACTTAAGTGCCCGTATGAAAGTATAAGTAAATGGTTAAATTGAAATAAATCTTTCGGTATTGGTTAAAATAACACAAACGGCTGGAGTAGTTAAGTTCTGGGGATTGACTCTTAAAAGAGCCGTTTGGGATGGGCCTTGAGAAAGACCGATTCGTGCCTTAGTGGTGAAAGGATTAGTCATCTAGGCTTTGCGTTGCCACTGACGTCGCCGTGCAAGTGGCGAAGGTTTGGCCAACAAGATCTGAAATACAGTCGTGCCTACGACTCGAAGAAGAATTGAAATAAATGCTTTGAGTTTTGAAATCTGCGGTTTTGGACATGACGACAGCACAACTGGGAAGCTGTACTGGTAAATGTACGTCCGGTGCTACTTGGGTTGGGTAACCAGTGCAGTCCCACTACTTTCTTGCTAACTGTTAAATATTCTTACCATGGCATGGCTTCGTAGTTCGTGCCGATACAAGAGAAGAATTGAGGCAATATTGCGAGCAATAAATTGCGTCCACCTTTCGTTATCTCTGAAAACGCAGCCTGAGGGCATTTTTCATTTCACAAATAAAATTTAAATGCGTACAGGGCCTTTCTAGTGACAAATTACGAGTATGTCTGTTCCACCAATGATATACGAGTACCAACCTACGTGGTACGTAGGTGGGTAGGTACACATTAATGCGTCAGCTGTTTATTATTACAGGTCGTAAAAATTAATGGCGAGATGATAATGGCCATAAAGCTCATTAGAAATGGATAACTTGGTAAATTATTCATACTTAAGTAAGTAAATTCATACTTAAATAGATCGTAAAGATATTTATTGTGGTTTGATACAGTTACAAAACGTTCACATCCATAGTTTGTCATTTAAATTTATTTATTTTCATATTAGATATAGATCATCTTGTATTCAGCTGCATCCGGTTAGACTGGAAGCCGACCCCAACATAATTGGGACAAGGCTAGGCTGTTGATGACGCTTAGATACAGAACACTCATTATTGGTGTTCACATTAATTAACTAAACAGCCGGTCGATTGTGCAAAAATCTCACCGTGAAAACTCAAGTGAAGTGAGCTTGATGTGAGTTGTCAGTAGTGTCAATCCCTAGCATTATTTGGAATGACTGCTCACTCCACGCTCACTTCCTAAGTTTTCACAGTCAGATGGTTACAGAATCGCACTGCTGATACTTGAATAGTTCGTAAAAAATATATTGTGATTTGATCGAGTTATTAAACATCCAAAGTTTGACATTAAGTTAAATGTAATTTCACATTAGATAGATCATTTATTATTTGTGTTTAACTACTCTGCTCGAATAGATTTTGTTATATGACATATCAGCTGACTCGACTGTTGAGAAATTTTACTTAGAAGTTTTAAATAGAGAGATGTGGAAAGGGTAGGGGGATTTAGTACGGTGATATTCCGCTAACTGAAGCAATCATAACCTTTAAGCTTTGGGATATTCAGCCCGAAATTTATAGTTAATTAACGGTAGAATTTATGTATATAAACAGATACTTTTAAATACGATTTGTAGATTTCTGTTATTTTAATTTTATTTCAACGCTTTCTGGATTGAACCAGAGGGTTTAAATAAAATTAAAATTATTGCATCCTCCGATAGGCCACGTCAAAAGCAGATGAATAATTAAATAATTTCATACGCCAATTCAGCAACGTTACACTGAAAACCATATTCAGTGTAATCAACCAGCAGTACAGGCCTTCACAAACATTCCATCGATAATGTAATTTATTTTTTAAATAATAAAACACACGTATTTCACGAAGAGCTTCGTTCCTCATTCCGCGAGGACACGGTCAATTGATTCCTTTGTCCTTCGTACAATTTCGAAGCTGAATTTTCCGACTCATTGGCAGTTTGTCTCTGTTGTGTATAAAGAACCTTTATTATTGTATTGACATTCTACAGGACCTTGGAAAGGTCTTTTGGAGTTCTTTTGTTATTTTAAATGAGTCTTAAATAAGTTACCATCATTTGTGTGATTGGCTAAGTAATAATAACAACACCGCCGCACTGGTCGATCGATCAGGTTAAGCTACGCTCACCGCGGTTGGTCCGCAGATGGAGATTCATCTTTACGTAATAAGACCCCTCCCTGTCTCGGAAAGCACGTTAAGCCGTTGGTCCCGGCTGTGATTTGTGGATCTTGGACAGGCGTTACGGGTCGTCAGAAGCCCGAAAGTCTGACAACCAGTCTTACCAAAGGGTAAGACAAATGAGACAATTACAAATTTCCCAGTAACTGGGTTGTGGAGATCAGATGGGCAGTCGCTGCACCAGCGTCAGACAGCATCTGTCTGGCATTAATACTGAAATTAACCTCCTTGGCGCAGCCGTGAGGCACACACTATTGTTGTCTGAAACATTATTTTTAATTTATCAATTTTGTGTTTCACGAACTGTCTCCAAATAAACTTTGTTTTCTTTCTAAAATACTAGTATTCAGTTGCATAGCCGACCCCAACATAGTTGGGAAAACGCTAGCAGATGATGTATCAGAAGTTCTGTCGACCTCACCGCGTCACCGCATTGTGATCAGGGTCTTTTGTTTTTTTGGGTGGGAAATCATCAAATGACCTCTCCCGCTCTGGGCTGAGCGGAAGGGCGTGTCAGACTTTTACTGACTAAAACCCACCCGTGGTCCTTCAGTTGCCTGTGCCAGGGACCACGGTATCTCTTTCGAACAGCCCGCAGCCCCGGCGGCGTGATTAGGGTTTTCGAATGAGCTCGCAATTATTCAGGCATTTCCTAAAAATGCACGATGGCCAGGAAACTTAATCAGCCTGTAATGTTCCCACTGGGACACAGGGACTCTTCGAGAAGGAGTGTGCTGTAATCTACTACGCGGGCCCAGTGCGGGTTGGTAGATGTCACATGTCTTCGAATTTATGGTTCTAGGTCATACCGGTTTCCTCACGATGTATCGTGTATCGTGTGTATGTAGTGGTCAGGAAAGAGGGGTTAAAATAGATAAATATGATAAATAGATAAGATATTTTCCGCCTAAGAAAACTTGCGACGGATTCCTGGAAAATTGTTAGTTAGTTTTTTCGCATCAAACTATCTCTTTAGTTCCTATAGATTCGCACATCTTTGCAGCACAAAGGAAGTGTAAAGAGAGTATAAAAGACTTTGTCCTACACTGGAACACTTCAGACTTTTAATTAATCTACACTAATAATAAAGCTGAAGTTTGTTTGATTTTTAGGGTTCCGTACCCAAAGGGTAAAACCGGGACCTTACTAAGATTTCGCTGTCTGTGCGTCCGTCTGTCCGTCGGTCTGTCTGTCACCAGGCTGTATCTCAAGAACCGCGATAGCTAGACAGTTGAAATTTACAAATTATGTATTTCTGTTGCCGCTATAACAACAAATACTAAAAACAAAATAAAATAAATATTTAAGGGGGGCTCCAGTACAACAGACGTGATTTCTATAGATAATGGTACAGAACCCTTAGTGCGCGAGTCCGACTCGCACTTGGCCGGTTTTTAATTTGTTAGTTTGAACGAATGTTTGAATGAATGTGTTCTCTGGAACAACCAGTTGGATCAGCATTTGCATTTGATAGCCTAATTTTTCAGGAAGGCTATAAGCTATTCAACGTCACCCTAAGACCCTTAGGAAACGAGCAAAAAGGAAAAAAGTTAGACAGACGAAGTCGCGGGCAGGTGGTAGTATTTTTTTTATAATACAAAACAATGCTAATTAAAACCAGAATACAAATCACATCCTATAAATAGCAAGAGACGTAAGGGACGACCCAATTTTCATGGGAACTTTGGCCACCGGTGAACAGACAATTAAATTCCAATTATTGTCATCATGATCATTAGAGTGTTTTGGTAATTACCGTCAAATTTCAACTCATGATGAATTGTGTCTTGCCCATCATTAAGGAGAAACATTTCGGTAAGTTACATACACACGAGTGGCGGGCGGCAACTGCAGAAGCAACTGCAACAATCGACACGCGTCGACAACAGGCCGCTCGTGTACTTGAGCAATACACGAGAGACATGTCGTCGACCACTTATGTAGTTACGATTTCGTTAAAAACTAAAAAAGCGGCCAAATGCGAGTCGCATTTGCACACAAAGGGTTACACACACACACACACATTACATATTAAGAAAAAAACACTTTATTAAAAAAAAAACGTTTCTAATGTTTTATTTTATTAGTTTTTGTTCTAGCGGGCTTAGTAGTCCACACACGGTAAAAATTTCAAGTGTCTACCTATTACGTTTAAAAAGATACAACCCTGTGACAAATCTGACAGACGCAAAGTGGAGCCTTAGTAATAGGGTCACGTTGGCACCCTTTGGATACGGAACCCTAAAAGCCGAACCGAACCAAACCTAATATTGATTAAAATTGAATAAAATTTATCTTCTTCCGTCTTGGATTTCAGCAAAGTAAGTTGATTTCATAACTATTACAATTTGTCCTTAAAGATCAAGAGATAACACACAAATCACTTACAACGAACATTATATGCTTGTACATACGATACTGTACTAATTACTGTGAAGTGTCTTAGCAGCTGCACGCACAACACGAGTACTGGAATCGAATGCCAAACTACACGTGTTGGATTTGTAGGAGGGAACTCTGTTTGATTTATGAAAGCCTGGTACTCCATTATCAAGTGACGCATTGCATGTCTTCGTTGAGTGTTATAATTAAACTTTCTCTGGTAAATACACTGCGTTTAATTAGAAAATTTAATATTATGTCTTTTGTTGTTTTAGTTTCTCTTTAGTTTTTGAGGATTTATTATAATTAACAGCGATTTAGATAGATGAAAGCTTGGTAGGTATTTCATTCACAGGTCTTTTAAGGTTCTTTGAACGTCATATTTATACTAGGGCAAAGATAGGTCAAAGTTTGTTGAATATTAGTCATCGGACTTAAGATAGCTTACTTGGTGATTTGGTACTTGAAAATTTGGTATGTATTTCATTGTTACTTAGGTCTTATTATAAAGTTCTTTGATCGTGAAATGTACCTGCCAGAGCAACGCAAGGGGAAAGATCGTTAGATAGGATTTAATCTGCGCTCATCGAACCGCTATAATTGCTTACATGGTGATTTCGAGAATTGCGAGCGTTTTAGTATGTCTTTAGTTCATTCGAATTCAGCTTAGTAAATAGGAACAGTTACACAGTTTCAGGCTGGCAGGGCCATCGACGCATAACGTGTTACTATTCAATACCTATGTACGCGGCAGTACGTAGGTACCGATTTTTTTTGTCGAGTACTGATTTCTATCCAGTAATTTAAAAAAAAATATCAAAACTGGTACTGCTTGGTAGTGGTCAAATTGAGCAGTACCAACGTAGAATCTCCACATAGGTAGTACAAAAGAACTACCTAGTAAGACTCAGTTCTCGTAAAAATTGTCGGAAAAATCCGACAATTTTTACGAGAACTGAGTCGTACAAAATGCAGTGAAGCATGAAAGGAGCTGAAACCTCCTCTAACCATCTGTGCTGCAACAATGTAATTTAAAGTCTTTGGGCAGCTCTCCCGCAATGACGATTAGATCAACCTTGTTGCAACGTAAAGGCTTTTGTAAGAGGGGGGAGGGGGGAGGGGGGGGGGTTCAAGGCAAAGAATAGGTGCCTATCATGATAATAAACAATTTACACGCCTTACTCACTCACTCCTTTCTCACTTCTTTACTCGGACTTTACACTTTTCATTTGATCTTTATTTTCTTTTGTCTTCTCAGAGGGGTAATTCTCGTAATTTTAAGAACATTCACAGTCTGATCTCAGTCTCAATCTGTCAAAAATTGCTGGGATTTCCCTACATTTTGACAAGTTTTTGACATTTGTTTGTCGCCGAGATGAGACTGCGACTAGGTTTTGAAGGTTTTAAATTACGAGAATTGGCCTTCTGACGAAAAATAAACTATGAAAACTATGAAAACGTAAAAAAAAAACTATGAAACTTCACAACAACAACTAAGTGACCGCTTGTTTGAGGCTGGGGAACTACTGGATTTGGTGAGGAGCAATGCTGAAAGGTTTGAGTCTCTGACTAATGATCTTTCATGCAGCTATGCTAACCAACCACCACCTCTTCAGCCTCAGCCTGACTTGTCCCCTCCAGTATTGGCTCTTCCAGCAGACACCCCACAGATAAACAAATCAATATTCTTTTCTGACGAGTTAGGTTCTGGCTTTGGAACAATTTTACTCAATTACCTTAGCCATAGTTTTACCAATCATAGTTATCATAACATAAGTTTTAACCAAATGATTAAAAGAATTGCCAACACAAACCTGGATCAATATTCTACTATGGTTTTGCTATTAGGTAATAGCACTAGTATTACCAGAAAGGACATAGTGGATGGTGTAAACACCTTATTAGAGTTAAAAATAGGAAAGCTAATGTTGTGTGCTTTTCCTTACTCTGATACTTTATCAGATAATGAAAATAATTACATTTATAAGTTGAATAATACTATTCACAAGTTGACATGTTGTCATAGTGACCAATTATTGTATTTTGACACTAACAAGTTTGTTAGTGGTTTTAAGTTAACTCAGAGAACTTTATCTCTGTCTGGGCAATGTAGACATCTGATTGCTATGTTGATAGCATATAATATTAACGAGGTTATAGCTAATGTAACAAATTCTAGTATTAGTGACAAATCTGTGTTGCATAGTTTTACTAACAACATTGTGATTGATTGTGAATCATCATATTGTACAAAGGAGGCTCCACCTACAATGGCAACATCCTTGGAGGCCACTACCAGTCAGATAGGGTATTTCCCTCCTGCTGGAACTTATACGGGCAATCTAGACTCTCCAGTTGTAGTTGTGGAGCTATCTCCTGATAATAATTTAAACTAGTCAGTGAGACAACAGAAGTTACCCCTTCAAATAACCAATTATTAATACAGAATAATAAAAAGGTATCTTCTGGCAATATAATTAATAATACTAAGAAAGTAAAGGGTGTGCAACATATTTTAAAATTATTTAATCAAAATATCCAAGGTTGCGCTTCTAAATTACTGGAAATAGAATTGTTTTTGGAAGACACCAAGTTTGATGTCATTTGTTTAACAGAGCATTGGTTGAAAGATTATCAAGTAATGTCAATTAATTATGAAAATTATCGTGTAGTTAGCCATTTCAGCCGAAAACGTATGATACATGGCGGGTCATTAATATTACTTAAAAATTCTATTAAATCTAAAGAACGTAAAGACATCATCGGGCTGTCTGTTGAACACATGATTGAATTGTCCTGTGTTGAGCTCGATAAGCATGTTATAGTATGCGTATACAGACCTCCTAGTTACCAGAATCTATCGGTGTTTGATTCTGTAATGGAAGATGTTTTAAAGAAGCTTAGTACTAGTAGTAAGTCAATAATCGTATGTGGCGATTTTAATATTAATTTATTGGAACATAACTCGAATACTGTCAGATTATTGAGTCTTTTTGGGTCATTTGATTTGTCCAATGTGTTTATGGAACCAACCCGAGTGACAGCTTCTTCTGCCACTTGTATAGATAATATTTTTTGTAATTGCGATTACATACACAAACGAATTGTAGATAAGTTGCCATCTGATCACAGTGGACAAATAATAACATTTAGCTCCTATAGGCCTTTACAAAAAATTGAAATAAGGTTTAGGCCAATTACATGTAAAAATTTAGAGAAATTAAATAATTCTTTGGCCAGTAAATTATGTGATCAGATTTTTAATAATATAGATGACCCCAATGAGTTCTACGCCGAGTTCTTTTCACTATTAAACTCGCAATTTTATGACACTTTTCCACTGAAAACTAAAAGTATTTACACAAAGTTTTTATTCAGTGACTGGGCTACTCCAGGTATTCGTAAAAGCAGGGAAAAACTTTTTGAACTGTATGGCTTAAAGCAACATATGAAAAATACGAACTTTCATCAGTATGTTGCAAAATATTCAAAAACTTTTAAAAGGGTGTGCCAAAGAGCTAAAGCTCTTTATATAAACAATAAAATAAAATCAGCTGATGATAAAATAAAAACTACCTGGCAAATAATAAATAATGAAACAGGTAGGAAAAAACAGCGAAATAAAAATGCACATGGCCCCATCAATTCAGATGTAGAAATAGCTCAGGAATTTGAAAACTTCTTTGCTAATATTCCCCTTAAAACTACTGAAGCTTTAAATTCTTCCCCCACGCTTTCTGCTGCCTTACTTAAAAGGAATGTAAAGGCATGCCCTTCGGAGCTTAGGTTTCAGCATACAAACCCCCAGGCTGTTATAAGAGCTTTTAAAGATCTTAAAATTAAATCAACAGAAGATCTCTGGGGTATGTCTGTAAAAGTATGTAGATCTCTCATCGAAACCATTGCGCCCTATTTAGCTTTCATATTTAACACCAGTGTTGACCAAGGAGTCTTTCCGGATCTTATGAAACATAGTAAAGTAGTACCATTGTTCAAATCCGGTGATAGTAAAGATCCCAACAATTATAGACCTGTGTCAATTCTGCCAGTTCTCAGTAAGGTGTTTGAAAAGTTGATGCTCAATCAAATGTTACGTCACTTTAATAAAAATTACATCTTTCATGAACACCAGTACGGCTTCACCAAAGGGCGTTGTACCACTGACGCCGGTGTTACCCTAATGAAGAACATTTTTAACGCCTGGGAAGAAGCATAAGATGCTATTGGAATCTTTTGCGATCTCTCTAAGGCGTTCGATTGCGTAAACCATGAAACACTTCTGATGAAACTCGAGCACTATGGGATTAGGAAAACAGCACTTGACTTGTTAAGATCATACCTGAAAGATAGAAAGGTTAAAATCCAAGTAAATGGCGTAAACTCATTGGGTTCTGAAATGACAATGGGCGTTCCTCAAGGTTCGATATTGGGTCCATTCCTCTTTTTAGTTTATATTAATGATTTACCCCAATTACTTCAAAATCAACCGAAGATGGTGTTATTTGCAGATGACACATCATTGATCTTTAAAATAGACCGACGGTCACAAAATCTTGACGACGTGAATAACTCTATTCTTCAGGTCCAAGATTGGTTTACGGTTAATAATTTAGTACTTAATGAAAAAAAAAACAAAATGCATTAGATTTAAATTACCTAATGTTAGAAGTAGCGAATGTGACATCGTATTGAATGGCCAAAAATTAGAATTTGTTAATCAGACAGTTTTCCTAGGAATCACGCTAGACGAGAAATTACAATGGGGACCTCATATAACATCTATTGCGGGGCGGCTAAGCTCGGCCGCATATGCTGTTAGAAAGATAAGACAATTAACAGACGAAGAAACCGCTCGCTTGGTCTATTTTAGTTACTTCCACAGTATTATGTCATATGGCATTTTACTGTGGGGTCGGGCTGCTGACATTGAATCCATTTTTATTTTGCAAAAGAGAGCTGTCAGAGCCATTTACAATCTACGTCGCCGCGAATCTCTTAGGGAACTATTTAAAAGGATTAATATTATGACGGTACCTTGCCAATTCATTTATGAAAATATTATGTATGTAAGAAAAAATCAACATCTTTTTAATAAAATAAGTGATAGACATAATTTTAATACTAGAAATAAAGATAAATTAGATCAACCTTTTTTCAGATTATCTAAAGTTCATACATCTTTTATGGGGTACTGTGTTAAATGTTACAACAAAATACCTTGTGAAATATTGCAATTAAATGAAAGAAAATTTAAAACTTATATTAAAATTACACTTTGTAAGCAAGGATATTACAAATTAGAGGATTATATCCAAGATAAGAATGCTTGGAAACATGCTGGTCTTGCTCCATAGGACAATCTCTAGAGTCTAGACAAAATCAAACTGGTTGCTAATGTAATTGTATAATTTATTCTTTTTTTTTTTTTTTGACATTGATTTACATTCTGTAATTACTTGGGGTCACACCCGGACTTATTACTCCTTATTTATTTATGAAAATCGTCTACGTTTGGAATGTTTGTGAATATGTGAGCACCATGTATCTATCACATAGTTGATCTATATGTCATGGTTACATTTATCCATTTTAATTCTTTTACCTATTGTGGTATAGTAAGTTTATTTTTGGGTGCATCGTCTTCACATATAATTATATAAATAATGTATGCAATATATTGTAAAACATTTTAAAAGAGTAACGGTGGAGTTTCTTGCCCATTCTTCTCCATACGAAAACTACCTTTTGGAAGGGGCGACTAGAATCAATTTTATTCAAATTTTATTTTTGACGTTCAAAAGTGCCTTTTATGTGCCTATTTGAAATAAATGATTTGACTTTGACTTTGACTTTGATGTATGTATCTGATATATTGTGTCTTTTAGTATGTGCTAAATAAATATATTTTCTTTCTTTTTCTTTTTCTTCCGATAGTGAGTACAGCTTTGTCTGTTTGGTAATTGTTTTTGAAGTGAAGCTTTTTAGGCGGTGATTCGATAATTGGACGAGCATTGAGAGTGAAATTATAAGGACGCGTCACGTCTATGCACATATCGTTACATGAGGGAGAAGAAAGATATAACTATGTCTATCTCTCAAAGCAAAACTCTGTTATTCTTTATTTTTTAAGAAGTTTCACTTCTATTACGTGTAGAAACAGTGCTACAAGCGCGATTTTTCTTTCAAACTTTGAGTTAACTTTGCTTTTTCTTAAATCAAGATATTATGTTTACTCATACAAACAGCTATTCCCGGAATGGATATGTATCTGTGCGGGTCTTAAATAACGATTCCCATGCATGGAATAGCAGCCAATTACTCGACAGCCATTGCGCCACCGGGCCGTCAAGATTATGCAAAAGCAAAACTCTTCAGGAAAAAATAATATTGTTTATTTTGAAGTTCAAAATTATATTTATATAATTTAAAAGTTCTTACCATAATAATATTTACATATAAAAAGAAGAGGAAATAATCATACGGCAACAAAAAGTTTGTTCGCATCGCTGTCAACAGCAAAAGTGCCCAAAAGGCTGGCAGCATAGCTACGTTATATGGCGATGCTGATTCTTTGGCCAAAAACTAGGCCAGCCTCCGCATCACGTGAGGAACCGACCAACCGCTAAGCATAATCAGCCTATAATGTTCCCACTGCTGGGACACAGGCCTCCTCTCCGCGAGAGGGTATGGACCAACCGCTTGGCAGCTCAAAATACGATTTAAAGAATTTATTTCTCAAAAAGAACAAACACATATGAGAAACTTAAAAAAACATAATAATATACTAAGTATTACTAATTGTCGTTCGAACTATCGAATTATAAGAGTCGGAGAGAAAGAGAGAGGATTCTTATCGTTGGTTAACCAATGTCAACTTCAACCTATTTTTAAAATTGTTCACAGATAGATGACTTTAGGAAACTTATTGTAAAACTGAGCTCCCTCAAACTGTATAGTTTTCCTTCCGTACAAAGTTCTAGCTGAAAGCAGTTCTATATAATCTCTTATTTTCGAAACTAAACAGTAGCCGCCATTCAACTCCGTATCCCGGCAACTAAGCAGAAACCGGATCAATCCCCTACCAATAGAAAGTCACTCAAATCCAAATAAGAAAGCTTCAATAAATAATACATTCAAAAGTCGTCCAAACCGATCTGTTTGATCAGCTCAATATCCAATTATACAGGAGAGCAGTCGGATCCATCCGCGAGTTATGTCGCCGAATGTCCGGAAATTACCGACGGCCGAATGCCGCCAAATCGTTTTATGGCTTTTGTTGACTTGTTGAGTATGTTCATCCTACGGTTTTTGTTAGATAGTTATCTTTTGCCCGGTATAAGATAACTACGGGAGACATAGATCAGAGCAATCCATCAGAGATTCCAGAATAAACTACAGCGGCCATTAAATATCATGGAATATTTGTTTCACGACCACATACCTATGAGCTACGTACCTTCATTGTAAAAAATGGATGTACTTATGGTAGGTGTACTGGTATGGGCACGCCACAATTGCGGCGATAAGTCCCCTCTTTGAGGAGTGGCTAGGGAGGCGCCACGGCGGCCTCACCTTCCGCCTGACGCAGGTCCTCAGATACGGTTGTTTTGGGAGGTTTCTGTTCAGGATAAAGCGGGAGGAAACGCCAGAGTGTCACCACTGTGTGGATCGCCCGGAGGACACGGTGGAGTATACGGTGGAGGTCTGCCCGGCTTGGGCGGAGCACCGCCTTGTCCTCGTGGCGGCGATTGGCGGCGGCGATATCTCGCGTCCAGCCCTGGTCCAGGCCATGGTACGGAGCGAGAGTGCATGGCAGGCCGTCACCTCCTTCTGCGAAGCAGTAATAATCGCGAAGGAGGAGGCGGAGCGCGTGAGGGAGAGGCAATGTCTGCGCCCTCACGCCCCTAGCCGCCGCAGGAGACGCCCTGGACGGGAGTCAACAGCCGACTCAACAGCCGTAGGCGCGGGCTTGCGGGCGGCGAGCAATGGGCAGCTCGCCGCCCGGTAAGGCCCATGTCGACAGCGCGTTGTGTTCCACGCGCGCCTCAAAGAGATGTCAGCACGAACTGGGAGCACTTTGTGCTGTTTCTGAACAGTGAACGAAACTGAACCGTCGCGCTTGGTGACGCTGAATCGGGTATACTCGGCTCCAGCCGGTCGTTGTCGCTGCATCGCGTATACTCGGCTTCTATCGTGTGGTTATAAGCACACACCCTCTTTTTTGTCAACCAGTGTTCTGTGATGACACTATTTTAAGTGCTATGCGAAGCATTGTGAAGGTTCTGGCGTAATGATGATGATGATGAAAATTCGATATACTAATAAAGCCCGGTAATAAATCTCAAGGATTATTAAAACTCGATTAAAGCTCTATCACTCATCAGATTAATAGTGATTGTGGGTCATCATTTCAGCCGAAAGACGTCCACTGCTGGACATAGGCCTCCCCAAGCACCTTCACTTCGACCGGTCCACCTTGGGGAGGCCTTCCAACGCTAGGAAGAAGTGGGAAGGTCAGACAAAAGTATCTCTACAACATTGTGAGTGAACTGCTAGTGAGAAAACGAAACTCTTTAAACGATAATTCGCATTTATTTTCAAACGTATGTTTACAATATAAAATTATTTCTGGTCCCAAATTTTTAATCATTTTTGATGACCTGGCAACGCCCTCAGCTTCAGTCAACTTAAATATTGACCTTAATTACACTTCCCTGAGGTCTGAATGTTGTACAAATTGAATTTATATCGATTTAAATACCTATAGCATCCTCGAGGGATTCGTAATAATAAAAAGTTAGCTCGACCGTATGATAACTATGAAAACCGTGGGGAATGAACCCAATATACTTCAAAATAAAAATGGTCTGATAATGTAGCCCGATTTTCCGAATACGATTGTGTATAAGAAAGATACAGAGGAATTGTTAATTTAAAACTTATGTACGACTGTACATAGATCTTATGTTTATTTATTTCAGGCGACGCAGGCCCATAGATAAATTACCTTAACCTTAACATATATATTTTTATTATAAAATAGTACTTCACTAGCTTGTCCTTGTGCTGTTCGCGGTACTTGTCCGCGGAAGCGACGGAACACCGCGTCCTGCGGCCAGAAGTCTTCTTCCATGACGACGGGCAGATAAAAATTCGGTACGCGCACCACGAATGCCTTGAAGTTGACGTTGTGGTGGGATTCCAGTAAATGCACCCTCGGCGTGTACCTCGTCTTCTGGCGCACTTACTTCGAATCACTCTTTCTTAGTAATAGGGGTTAAAGTGTCATATTGCCGTTTCATTGTAATTGGTACTTCGAATGGACATAGAACCTTCATGGTTTGATATTTTTGAGTGAAACTTTTTTCACATGATACCTATGAAGTTCTTCTTTTAAAAAATGTGCAACATCCGATTATCGACTTTCAGTTGTTTTTTTTATTCAGCTTAGACAAGAAAGATGGATACTTCGAAAATTCGAGTTAATTTTTAATACGAGTTCCGACGCGGAACTAACGCGGCAGAAACAGCTCGCAATATCAATGTTGCGTTTGGAGAGGGGACTGCTAATGAACGCACCGTGCGATTTTGGTTTAAACGCTTTCGTGATGGAAAAGCAAAGCTTACCAATAAAAAGGTAATGGTAACTGTTTGGTGGTCTCAGCATGGTGTTATTCACTATAGCTTTCTCCGATCTGGCCAAGCAATAACGGCAGATGTCTACTGTGCCGAACTCCGAACAATGATAGCAAAACTAGCAGTGTAACAGCCCCGACTCATGAATCGATCTTCACCATTATTGCTCCATGATAACGCGAGACCTCATACGGCACGAGAAACCGTTTTAACTCTACAGGAACTGCAATTAGAAACCATTCGTCACCCTCCATATTTGCCAGACCTTGCTCCAATGGACTACCATTTTTTTCGTGATTTGGACAATTTTCTATGTGATAAAAAGTTTTCTTCTCAGGAGGCAGTACAAAATGCTTTCACACAGTTTGTCGAATCTAGATCACGAGAGTTCTATCGCAAAGGCATAAATGACTTTCCTATTAGATGGCAGCAATGTATAGATAATAATGGTAATTATTTTGATTAAATAAATATGTTAAATTAAAAAAAAAAAACGAATTTCAACTTTTCAGTACAAATCGGCAATTTCATACTTTAACCCCTAATACTTTAAACTGTACATGTTTTGCTGACTCGGTGGCTTGCAACAGACGCGAGGTTTGCGTCATTTTATTATATATATATAACTATACATATATATATTACAGTAAATCGGCGAGTGCGATTACTGCTACGAGGTGGCTAACTTTAGAGAAAGGAATCGGCAGCAGTTTTACTTGTATAA
This sequence comes from Apamea epomidion, assembly GCA_947507525.1. Lineage (NCBI taxonomy): Eukaryota > Metazoa > Arthropoda > Insecta > Lepidoptera > Noctuidae > Apamea > Apamea epomidion. The sequence goes on along the minus strand of OX382238.1, from coordinate 3,536,409 downwards.
ACAATTTATACGTAATAAACGGAAACTAAGTGATCTTTTCTCTTTGCAGTAACTTGAATAACAACTTTGCAAGTGTACGAACCGTTCAACCTAAATATAAGCTGAAGAGATAACAAAAAGATAATCCAAGTTGCCTCCTTTTTTGTAGGAAACTTGCCCGAACATCGAGATTTCATGTATTATTATACACATAAACCTTCTAGATTATTTCATGGCTTTTGGTTATTTTATTTTCACTGTTCAGAAAGAGCGCAAAGTGCGCCTAAAGAAGTTTTCACTTAAAAAAAAAATATGGAGTAGGCGGAATTAAAAATGCTAAAAGTTGGAAAATTTTCGCAGCCTCCAACTTGGATTTTTATTTTGACCTCACTATCGGCTTCATCGCCATCGAAAGCCATGAAAACGACACCCATGACGAAAAATGTGAAATTATTTGCAGCCGCCATCTTGGATTTTCATTTTGTCTTCACTATCGGCTTCAGCGCCCTCGAAAACCATAAAAAGCTATCACTCTCTCTATGTCTCTTTCTATTATGTGTAAAAAAGTCGCATGGATAACGCTTTATCGTTACGTGACGATTTCTAGTTAGAAGTTTACTCCTACCGCAAGCTCCGTAAAAGAACTTCGTTCCAAAAAATGAACAAACAGACAACAGTCTCTTTTATCAGTAAAAAATATACCTACCATAAGTACATCCATTTTTTACAGTGGAGGGTACGAAGCTCGTAGGTATGTAATCGTAAAACAAATAGTCCGTGATATTTAATGGAGGCTGTAGTTTATTCTGGAATCTCTGATGGATTGCCCTGATATATGTGTAGGTATGTAATATTGTAATAAAAAGTAAGCTAGCATTTTGGATTCGGATCGGTTGTAGTTTTGTTCTATTGCTATTGAATGTTTGCGTGTTTGTATGTTACTAATTAATTCAATAATAACTATGTGCGTGATTACCTAGATGTCGACTAATAGAGAAGTATGGACGAAAAATACCTTGTGCCTACCCCAAATTAATTTGGAGAAGGGCTGGAGAATGATGATGAATACATGGAGTTCCTACTTATTATTTAGAAACACTTATTTAAATATTTATAATATTAAAAATATATATATATATAAAAATTAATCTCTATTTCCCTTGGTCACGTCATAAGAAAGAAAGAAAAAAGAAAAACTGTCAATACCGTACCTAATTCAAAATTGATTCACAGAATAAGACTTAAAAACTAGATGTAAAAGTTAGATCGATTCGGACTAAATGAAATAAAACGCGAACTTTCAAAACGCAATTTTAGATATTATTGGAAAGTTAATGACTCTTTTGAGTATTTTCAGTTATAGACCAGCTGTCTCATTTTACAGGGGAGCCTTTAAAATTGCAGGTCATTTAAATTATAAAATTATACCGTGTGAGATTTAAGTCTCCCACAGACAGGCGCGACGCGACACTGGTGGAACAATTTCCATGAAATCGTCGTGGAAATTGTTCTACCGAAGTCGCGTCGCGCCTGTTTACGGAATCTTTAAATCTCACAAATTATAATTTTATAATTTAAATAGTCTCCATGAGTCGCTCTTGCTTTACGTCCGGCGCATCACAGCAGTTAGGAAAAGATCATTTACATCCACTCTTTGACTTTACTTTGCTAAAATAACGTTTCAAACGAAACTAAACCTTATGTTTAATATTATAAGATTAAAATTTAGATTGGAACTAGATTTTTAGATTTTTTTTTATTCGACTGAAACGCTTGGTCGCTCTTGCTTATACGAATATGAACATTATGTTACTTACATAAGGTTCATTTTGAAACGCAAGCCTGTATTTTTTTAAACCTTTTTAAGACCTTCGTTTAATAATTATAATGTCATGGGTTTTGTGTATGAAAATTAACCTGAGGAAATAAATTAATGACTGTCTCGTCAGTCTAGACTGCTGACCATTTCCTGGGTTCGATTCCCAGGTTGGGCAAGTGTTATTGGAGTTCTAACATCAGGAATTTCTCAGTAGCAGCACGAAGTCTAGTTTTGTATCCGGTTGATGACAATAAGCTCGCCCCCGATTAGGTACATGGAACTTAAACATAATAGGCCAAATGTGGTGTTCTATGTATACACCGTTAAATTTTGATCATTTTAATCCTTAAAAGGGGTCATTGTACTCATCATTATGAACAACTTTTACTACGGGACCAACCCTGAAATCGTGAAAAAAAAAAATCAGTTGATCCATACATTATGTCGAGTTATGCGAACATAAATCTATGGGTGAACTGATTTTTTTTTTCAGAATTTCAGGGTTGGTCCCTTAGTAAAAGTTGTTTAAAATGATGAGTAGAATGACCCCTTTTAAGGATTAAAACGATCAAAATTTAACGGTGTATACAAATGGTACACCTCTGCCAACTCCTTGTGTAGAACAGGCAAGATATTATGGAACGTGTAAATAAATGAAAACATCTTATATTTTTCAAAAGAAAACTCACAACATATTACAATTTGTAGACAAGTATTTGATACATCCCAGAACATGTTTATAAAAGAACCTCGTGTAGAGTTTGTTTCACAAGTTTTTTGTCGAGCGCGACATGTTTCAACAAAATGGAAACTTTGCGAGAGCCTTTACAAACTGGAACTTGTCGTCGCCTGTTGATAAATTTGAGCTTGTCAACATCTGAGGCCTTGTGAAATAACCCAGGACTTTTTATGTCCATTCCTTGATATTATAAATGCGAAAGTTATTCTATCTGTCCGTCTGTTACCTTTTCACTGAGCATTCTGGAACTTGAAAGATTGGTAACTTGGGACCTGGGGTATGGCATAACCTACTTGTAAGCTTGGATATTTGTATAAAAAGGATGAAATACCCAATATACGCAGACGAAGACGCGGGAACAGCTAGTATGAAGTAAAGAAAAAAAAACAAACACGACTGCTTACCCCACTGAGGTCACCAATGAGGCAGTCGAATTTTTGCTCTTTTATCATTTTACAATACCTACATTTATGTTAAGATATTTGATGTGATCTATGCCTACGTTAAAAATAATAAACGAGGAATATACACTATTCCAGAATCTACTAAAACATTGCTGACTAAAGAAAATTTGAACAAAGGAATGTTCTAAGTAAGAACTTATTTTTAGTAGCAAAGTTAATAAAACAGTTGTTACAGAGCCGTTAAATAAAACATCGTATCTACCTAATTTAGTCCAGGATTACTCTTACAAGTTTCACCGTTTTAATACAAAAAAGATCCCTAAATAAAGATATATTAAGTTAAAAGGCTCTAACAAAGAGACTAGAACAAACTTGTCTAATATAAAAGCAATTTTTCAGTAGAGAAAAAATATATCTTTTTCTACGAAATAATGTTAAAATTCTCGCCGAACTAATTCCTAGTATGTAGAAATATACGGACGAATAATGTCCCGAACACGAACATAAAAACAAGTTAAGATTTTATTAGCACAAACCAATGTCTTGGTTCTAAGGTTACCAGCGGGGTAATTGTAACACACTAACAGTAGGAATGGCTTTCATTTTGACACTTCAACAACATTCATTGCATTATTTACGTTGTTGAGCAGACCATGTTTCTTAATACATGAAGCATTGGATTAGCAATATCTTTCAAATTGATTCAGATTACGATTGATCTTGTGTTACGCAATAAGGGTGCAGGGCCCTAATTCATTATGACCACTTAACGATTCCTTACTTCGAAACCACATCAATTCCTTAGCTAATAGCAGCTATAGCATTTGGAGCGGTTTCGTACATTGTGTCATAGAGAATAAGGCCTCTGAAAGAAAAAAAACACAAGATGCTTGTTGAATGTGTTAAATACATCTGCACCTTGCGTAATACACTAACAATCCATTGCTTTATATGTTCGATAAATTTGTGTGCTCGACCAAGTAAATAACGCAATGAATGTTTTTGAACTGTCAAAATGAAAGCCATAGCTAGTGTGTTACGCCATTACCCCGCTGCTTCCTGACTTTGTTATATTGAACTTGCAATAAAGTTTAGTGCAAATCAATATTCCGGATAACTTAACAAATAAATTAACAAGTTTCTTTAGACGCCTTTTAGTATTACTTTATAAAAGACTCGCCTACCAAGGTGAGACTTAACACTTCATATAACATGACAGAACGTGGATCCACGCCAGACACAATGGCTTTGTAATTGTTTCTGTAATTACGGTATTCTACCGGTTAACAGACCTATGTATCTATATCTATTTTATTCATTTCCATTTGTTACGATGAAGTAGGGAGATATTTTTTATCGAAATAATTTTTGTTCAAGTTTCATAAAATAGCACCCCGTATAACACCAAGATTCGCTTCCTGAAACTTCACAGATTCAATGTAATTCCGTGTAAAACAACCCGGCTGTCATCAAACTCTGTTTAGGACGAGGACAGGTGGAATTACTGGCATTTAGAGGCCTAGAACTTTGTGATAGATTGAAGGTTTTTCACCAATGGCGAGCCAACGACCATAGGGAACGATTGTGAGAATTAGTTCCTGTAATAACGCTGTTTGAGTAGTTTTGTAAAATAGCCGTAACTTAGCTTACAACAATACATACAACACTTGTGACTTAGGGTGAATTCCACCAAAGTTTTATCTAGAATAAGTATTATCCTGAGAATCAATTTTGAATTTTTGACAGTTCTTCCATATAAAAACTGCCAGATGTCAATTAAATTCCACGGATGAAAGATAAGACTTTGTTAAAATCAGCCCTTACCATGGTAAACATTAGAATATAGCAGTACCTTTGTACTCATGTTATAATTCTGTCATATCAATTTGTATTTTACTGTGTGTACATAAACAATAAAATAAATAAATAAATAAATAAATAAATATTGGTTTCACGTAACAAAATATAAATAAAACAGTGAGCAGGACCGAACAGGTGAATGCGGGCATTATAAGAATATGAGCCCATTCGCCCGTGTGCCTATTCACAAATCATTGTAAAAATACGATATTCAAACGAAGTATATTTTTCAGAAAAACATAAACGAAAAATTCTGCCCACATCAATTTGGAATAAAATTCTAGGAATTTCCTTTGTTTTCGTCGAAAACAGCAACGGGTGTGGTTCGAAAATTAGAAATACATTTACAAATGCATGATTTTCACTAACACGAATTTCAAATGATGCATTCATTTGAAATCTGTGTTAGTTTCAGCTAACAAATAGTTCAAGATTTCGGACAGTCCCCGCAACGGGGGCCGGTGTACCGAAACATTAGTCAGGGAACCAACGTTCCTATGCATTGTTCCTTGATGTAACAAGGCTATTCTGTTTCAGTATAATAAAGCTACGAGTCTGTTTTGATTTTAGGCGAGATTATTCAGCCATGTCTACGTATATTTCAACGTCGAGGAACAAGTATTGGTGAACCTTGGAAGAATTACTTGATTAAGGGTAGCTTTGCTTAGGGTCAAATAAACTTCATAAATACAAACCCTTGTGTTTAAGAAGAAGGCAGGGACATTAACGCGTAAACTGAAACGATGAATTCAACACATGCTTCTAGCTCACCCTTGAGCGTTCGACCGATGAAAAATTTCAACGCTTAAAATTTTTTCGTCAAGTATTCAAAGAAAAAAATAAGCTCTGCCATACATTTTGACTGCGTAGGTATTACACTTTTCTATGAAACAGCTGATTTTTTTTGACAACTGGCGAAAAATCTCCTCTCTAGATGGTCTAGAAATATTTGTGTTGAACTCATGGTTTAATTAAGTTTTGCGCGTTGATAACCCTGCCATCCTATATATTTTAAACATGAAAACCTTTCTTGAGATGCTTTGTTTTTATGATGAATCCAAGTCCACTACATATACCTAAGTTTTATTTGGGCAATCCTCATTTAACGTGTTGCTTCGAGTATTTTGTTTGTCCTCAACTGCTTTACACATAAAACTGATACATATAAATTGCTTACTTATTAAACTGAAACTCAATGATTAAATTCAAATCCCATTAACAAAATACGCAGGTTCTTTTTGGAGTAGAAGAATAGCACTGACTGCACTTATGTTATCGAAAGTCTCTAGACTATACTAAATAACTGAAAACCTTAAAAGGGACATTGTACTCAGGCGGTGCGATTCAGTAAAAATCTCATCGTGAAAACTTGGGTAAAGAAACCAACAGTGTCAATCCCTAGAGTAGAATGACAGCTCACTTCGCTTAAACTCAAACTCAAACCCGTTATTGCACTCAGTGTACATTACCTACCTTTTCACGGTGAGATTTATAAGGTGCTCCCACACATCAGTTATATATATATATAACGTTAGAGAATGTTGCATAACATTTGTTTAAACTTTTTTCTTTTGTCGTTACACACTGTTAAAAAATGTCCTCGTGTTACATAATGTTTTATATCGTTATATAAGTTGTATGTGGGAGCACCTTTACAGAATAGACCGGCTGGTACTCATCATTATGACAAATGTTTACTCTGAAATTGCGAAAAAAAGCAGCTGTTATTTATGTTCAAAAGTTGTTCATAATGATAAGTACAATGACCCCTTTTCAGGTTTTTAGTTACTTCAATTACTTCTGAATATCTCAACACTATCTTGTTTGTCGTCTTTTCTCAGCCTTCAAAGCAAACCCTCTAACGATTTGTTAGAGGCTTTCACCCGTTTAAGATTCCCGACCTCAACGTCTACCGCACACCGAACATAGGTACCGCTACGGAGGCTCCCTGTAACATCAGTCAGGCGCTACGTTGTGTTGCTCCTGATTTAATAAGATCAAGTTTAATTAAGCTATTTAATTTGATTACAGTGTGTGGTAGGCGATTACTGTGATTATATAGTTTAGTTACAAGAGATTATTATTATTATTTTGTTGATTATTGTAGTGTGTCATGTATTTTTTGTGCTATGTATTTTTGTGTTGTACAATAAAGTATATATAAATAAATAAATTATTATGAATATCAGTAGGTCTTACCTATACCCGTGCCTATACTAATCTATACTAATAATAAAGCTGAAGTTTGTTTCGCTAATCTCTGCAACTACCGGTCGGATTTGAAAAAATCTTTTTGCATTTGTTAGCCCGGTTCTTGAGGAAGGCTATACAGGCTATTTAACATCACGCTATGACACTAAGGATACGAGCATAAAGAAAAAAAAAAACAGAAAGAACGCTAAGCGAAAACGAAGTAACAGCGCGGGGAGGCGATGCGATGCGATGCGACGGGACAGGTCGGGGAAATAATAAATTTCACGCAGACGAAGCTAAAATTGCCTTAAACTTGATTAAAATAAAAGAATTCATAACATTGTCGCAAATTTCGAAATAAAAATTGCTCTTCGAAATAGTCGTAACAGGAAAATGTAACGTTTCCTCGCGCCCTTAAAAATATCTCTCCAGTAAAAATCCGCAAAAATACCTTAGCCAACAAAATTCAAATTGCCAATCTACATCTCGTGTGCCATAAAATATAAGAAAAACTATGTAAACGTTCACAAACAAGGGTCGGACGCACCGCAGCAGCTATTGGACGAGAAATATCGCCAGTTAGTTATCAGATTTATTGTATTTCGGCTATCATCGGGAAATATCGGGATGGGTATAAAACAAGAATTGGCGGCCCAGACGAAAACGATAAAATTTATAGGAATCATAACAAAAGTAACAACGCCCCGAGGTACGTTATATTTTGCGCAGTTATTTTATAGCTGTATGTTATTATATTCTAGAGTTGTTGGTGACAGTACCTACTTAATGCTTTGGTTGTGGTTCATGTGTTCATTTAACATTTATCTCTGTGAGGGATCTAAACATGTCTGTAATATTTAGGAGCTTCGCTTTGATAACTTTTTTTTGCCATCATCATGAAACATAAAATACTACGAATTTTCAGACACTTCGGTAGGTTCACCTTCCATCTGCCTATGTTAAGATACTGTGTTTTGTCTCAATTCTCCCTGTCATTTGATTTTATCTACTTTAAGTTTTCATGTTCATATTTTTTTTTATTTAAATGGTGCTCGACACTAGGAATTTCTCCTGTATGGTGGGTGCGTTTACAAAATTTAAACAACTGCTTGTAGGTCATACAAATATTTGTTCCGTGCGGGAATCGAGCCCGCGACACGCAGCGCAGCAGTCAATCGCTTAACCACTGCGCCAACCGTGCCGTCATTAAATGTTACTTTACACTTTTGTGTTAAGTTATGCACTTATTATATGGGACTTAAACATACCTAGTGAAAAGTGTGTGTGTGTTAAAAAAACCACCCTTCTGCCTAACTCTTCGGGTAAACAGGCATGATGTTTCATTATGCACTGTGGCACTGTGTAATTAGACCAGCAGTGGCCCAGTGGTAACAGCTGCGACTTGCGATTTGTAGGTCATAGGTTTGAACCCAGACAGGCGCTTTAATTTTTGTAAATTATATAATCACCACTGCTCTCTAAACTGTGAAGGAAAACATCGTGAGGAAACCGGCAGTCCTAGAACCAAAAACTCGAGAGGCATTTGACATCTACCAACCGCGTGGTGGATCATGACCACTCACCGAGAGGAGGCTTGTGTCCCAGGAGTGGGAACATTATGGGCTGATTATAATATCCTAAACATAACTGGTGAAATGTGTGTGTGCTATAAGAATTACACCTCTGCCAAACCCTTCGTGTACAACAGGCGTGATGTTATGTTATGCACTGTGGCAGTTGGAATTGACCACGCCTCTGTTACAGTAGCGAACTTGATTGCTGCTGCATCAGGGCAATATTTGTATAGCCCAGAAATGTTGTTTCGTGTTCCCAACAGCGTGTGAATCCTAGTGCGAGCTAACTTTTATTTATTGACGTAACAAGCTTTACAGCGCTATTTCAAACCGATTTTTGTTGGATTCTCTCAATGATTTTAGATATTTTCGGCGATAAAGGAAAAAAATGCCGATAGTGGAAGCCATATTGGATTTTGCATACCGAAAGGTAAAATATGGTGATACCAAGATTCTGATATAGTATTGCTACATGAATGTAAAATATTTGCATATAGTTAACCCATTATTTGCAAATAAATTGCTTTTGAATTTGAATTTTGAAATACCATTTTACAATTAACGTTTTATTGCGGTGTTTTTTTTAAACACAATAATATGTATGGATAAGACACAAACAGCCGCGATTTTTATTAAACTTTGAAAAGGAAAAATAATACTTAGTATTTTATCGCGTTTTTGACTTGGTACATACAAATCTGTTTTACTTTTTAACCCCCGACGCAAAAACGACGGGGTGTTATAAGTTTGACGTGTCTGTGTGTGGGCGTGTGTGGGTGTGTGTGTGTGTGTGTATATCTGTCTGTGGCATCGTAGCTCCCCAACGGATGAACCGATTTTAATTTTGTTTTTTTTTGTTTGAAAGGTGCATTTGTCGGGAGTGTTCTTAGCTATGTTTGATGAAAATCGGTCCAAGATGGCCGCCACCACAAAATGGCGGATTACATATTTTTTCACAACTCCCTCAATATGGGTATCAAATGAAAGGGCTTCACTAGTAGAATACTATACACTATGATAAATTTCAAATCCAAGATGGCCGCCACCACAAAATGGCGAATTACAGTATTTTTTCACAACTGCCTCTATATGGGTATCAAATGAAAGGGCTTGACTAGTAGAATACTATACACTATGACAAATTTTAAATCCAAGATGGTCACTACCACAAAATGGCGAATTACAAAAAACCTGATTAAATACCAAATTACCTGAATCTTAAAACGCAAGAAAATAAAAGAAATGAAATAACAAGGAGTCCCTACAAAAAGCATGAAATAAAAAATTAATTAAATTATATTTTTGTCTCTGCAATATTATCGTGGTTTTGGAAGTTGATTATTTCCCAAGTAGCACAGAACTGCATTATAAATTTTCACATAAGGCCCACAACGTTAATCTAAGCATTTATACCGACTTATTTGAGTTCACCCAGGCAGCAACAGCTGTTTAGAAAAAATCGAGGCTCACTATAACGCTTTCTTCTGTACTGTAATTCGATTAAGCACCACAAACACGCCACAGATGTCACTGTTATTCAGCGTTTAGTAGTGCAGTACCCAAAGAGTACTATAAGATACCGGGCAGTACCCTATCAGCTGCAAAAGCGTATGGTTGTGAACACAAATAATGCAGTTTTCTGAATAAAAACCCAAGCGTGTACTATAAAACCGTTGCATTTTAAGAGAGAACATATGAACTACTATAACGTTAGTAAGTTACTTTATGAAGTTATTTAACAAAGATTTAATGCTTTATGCTGCATACAGATAAACTTTTACCCTATTAGTCAGGTGTTCGATAACAGCATTTATTTAGGCCATGACAGAACATAAAGTGGACTTTTATTCTGTTACATAGCAGCAAACCTGTTAGCCATTCTGTCTTGGGCTGAATAATTTAACTTTCGTAGGCATTTAATCTGCTGATTGAATTATATGTAACCATGAAATGAATATTTCACCACCAGGCCATATTGACAGTTTCTTGACGTATTTAGTTATTGTACAAAATGTGGAAAGTCAATAAAAGAACTGGTGGAGTACGCCGTAAAATTAATGCAGAATACTTAAAAAATATAAATGGAAATACAAATATTGCGGGAAAAACAAACAACCTACAAGTTTAATGACCTTTGTCAAACATAACAGTGAAGCAATTTTTAGGAAATTCAGGCTTCGTATTCAGAAGTAATAGTACTGTGGAAAGACATGGATTAAATTGCGGCCACGGGTTAGCTAGAGCGCATCTAGATTTAGATGGAACAGTGGGTTTTTCATCCAAATCTAATATTAGTTATTGCCAAGAGTCACTAAGTGCGCATCGAATATTGGACGAGACGGGTTCCGTATGTAATATTTATGACGACGAACGAGATTGTCCCAAATATTCAGACAGTTCAGACACGATTGATGATGATATATATATTTATTATGTATATTACAATCAATCGTGTCTGAACAAACGAACTGAAGACAGGAATTACAATAAAAAAATGGGTCATATAAAAAAATATTGCACAAACAGCCTTGAACAGCCTAGCAAAATTATTAAATGATTTTGTTCCAATGACGCCAGAATCATTTTAAAACACCACTTTTAAAAAATTAATGGAGGTGAATTCTGGCACAACGGAATTATTGAAAGTACTTGAAGACGGTATTTATGTATTTAGGACATACTGTTTGAAAATAATATACAACATTGCATACTAATTGTTTTAACTTTTATTTTCTTTCCTCATTCAAAAAAAAATTGCATATTGCACATAGCAGTGTTTAATCATTCCTGGCACATAATCATATAAAATAATTTTTAAAAATCTTCCGCAAATACTGAAAATATCTGGCATAGATAAATTCGTGTAAGTAACGGCTCAATAGAGCTTGCAAAATAGTACGGGCTAATAAATAATTTGTTAACCAAGGGCTGATTTTGCGATCGCCAGATAACTTTTATTTGAGGGATAAAATTGACGTTTGACAGTTTCTGTATGAAATAACTGTCAAAATTTCAAAATGATTCCTCGGAAAAAGTTGTCAGGTGATTGAAAAACCAGCCTTAACACAAACATGAAGGTTTATAATCATTATTAGGTATAGGTACACGAATTTCCTATATCAGACTAATTTTAAAAAAATACCACAATATTTCAGTACAGTTGTATATACATATATACACATAAACGCATATGTTATAAACATAACAGTTCTTATATAAAATAAATAAGTAGAAAAGCTCCAATCAAAAATAATAAAAAACAAATACGCAGATTAACAAAATCAAGTCGTCACAAAAATATTGGTAAAGAACAAAGAAGCCGATTAATAGTCTTAAACTTTAGACATCGGCATCAGCTTTTGGCATCGTTATCATCCCCAGCTCTTGGATCTGCGTCAGTATTATCTTCATCTCTAGGCTTTACGGCATTATTGTCATCAGTTCTAGTATCCTCCGTATTATTAGCTTCAAGCTGGTTAGCATCACCGTCTTTATTAACTTCAGGCAAGATTGCTTCGTTGTCTACTTGTTCTCTTAAGCTTTTGGATTTACGGACAACAGAGTGGCAACACCTCCCTCTATAGTCTGACCAATTTTGTATGGCATGTTCTGTAAAAAAAACAACAAAATCATACTTAGGTATTATTCAAGAAACGAAAAATAAAAGTAGCAGGATCTTAAAATTATTATTATTATTCAAACTATCTATCCTGTTTTTGTGGAAAATGATGCCACAAAAAATTATAACATATTAATACCTAAACTTAACGTAACATAATTATTTAAACACAAGAACCTATAGACACAAACACAGAGGTACTACCTACCAAAATAGCACTATAATTATTAACTTCTAACACTTTAATTCGCAACTCTAAACTAACGTTGATCTACCATAGAAAGCCAAAACGCTTTGATTTGTAACGACCGGCCCAGTTGCGATTTGGTGATAAACTGATGATCTCTGTAAACAAACATAGCGATCACGCAGGCGGGTGTTCTGTGTGTGTGTCGCATGTCAGATATTATTACAGGTTACCAAAACAAAAAAGTCATATGAACATAATTATTAGGCCGGAGGTAAGTATGTATCTATATTTAGTCCATAGAAATATAAAAAAAACAGATTTAGTCGCGAATTGATTAGGTAATTAAATAGTTCTTGACTGTATTATCTATTTAATTAAATTATATTAATAGCTATTTAAATTACTATTTTAATTAAGTACTTGTCGTCGAGTAATTACTAAAAAGGGAATAAAATGGTTTTAGCAAACCACTGCGGGACCCTAAAAGCTTGGATCCTAGGTGGTTATCTGGTTAACTGGCGCAAAATGTGAACCACTACTACTCGTCATATCGATCCATGGCTGATTTGTTTCTCACAAGTGCTTAAGTATTTTACTATTTGCTGAATTATAGGCCACATTAGAACACCCGTACAGACCTTAGCATTAAATTAAGATTAGAACTGTTCACTTGCCATCCGCCATTTCCATTGCGTGACTGTGAATTATTGTAAAATTTTGTCTTCTTATTTTGGTTTATTTTAGAAGATATCGATTGGAATTGATTTGATTTACAAATTATTTACACGTAACCAGCTTTTTATCAATTTTTTTGTAAGAATTCATAACATTTATTTCGTTTACTGTCCATTTAAGTTAAGTTTTTTTTAGTATTTAGTGGTATTATGAGAGCGCGTGAAAATTTTGAACTAAATATGTGTGGTATTTCACAGTAAAGTTAACTCCCCAATAAGATTTCAAACATAATAAGAAAAAATCGAAGTTTTACTTACCTTAAATTATGTTCACAAATGGCACTTGAGATCTTACATACAACACTTACACTTCATGTTTAACAAATTGACAGTTCATATTAAAGAAAAATAAATAATAATGTTATTGCATTCCACAATTTCGCTTAGAGTGTACTTTCAACTGTGTTAAAGCATATAAAATGAACACATTCGTCTTTGGTGCTGTATTTTAGGTAACACGCGCCTTGTTAATCGGGCAATTTTCAGCTCTTGGGGTGATTGTTACACACATAAATGCTAATATAATGTTGATATAATTCAATTATTTGATAATTGGAATTCTTATACAGCTATGTGCTGAATTATTTGTGCCCAAATTAGAATTATATCAGCAGAGGATGCGCTGCCTACGCTGTTATACAGCAAGTTAATGCAGTCAATGTTTTCACGGTGCACTGTGAAAATGCTGTTATAAAGCACTTTTGTGCTACTTGGGTTAGCGTCTAGAAACTTTACTATCTTATCAGCTGTATCATCATCATCATAATCATCTACAGTCCGACTTCACCCACTGCTGGGCATTGGCCTTTTTTCATGTGCCAATCCACACGGTCCTGTATCAGCCTCATCCTCATCCGGCATCACATCAGCTGTATAAAGAGGTTTAACTGTCCCGTTGCTCTCGTGGTCGCAAGCGCTACTGCCGAGTGTGGGGTCCTGGATTCAATTCCCAGGTCGGGTAAAATGTTATTGGGTTTTTCTATTAGGACTTTCTCAGTAACAGCCCGGAGTTTGGATGTTGGTGGTGTGATCCCTCGTGCCTCGGAAAGCACGTTAAGCCGTTGGTCCTGCGCCCGATCTCTCTCCGGTCGTGTCGGATTGCTTTCCCATGGGAATATGGGAGTGAGGAAAGTAAGTAAGTAAGTACACCTGTGTCTGCACACACACTTTTTTTTTTTCTGGGTGGGAAATCATCAAATGACTCCTCCCGCTCTAGGCGGAGCAGAAGGGAGTGTCAGACTTTTACTGACTAAAACCCATCCGTGTTCCTTCAGTTGCCTGTGCCAGGGGCCACGGTATCTCTTTCGAACAACCCGCAGCCCCGGCGGCATCGGCCCTAGCGGACCCCGTCAGTTCGTGCTGACAGTTATTTGAGGCGCGCGTGGAACACAATGCGCCGTCGACCCGGGCCTGGTCCTTACCGGGCGGCGAGCTGCCCGTAGCTCGCCGCCCGCAAGCCCGCGCCTACGGTGGCCGGGAGTCGGCTGTTGACTCCCGTCCAGGGCGTCTCCTGCGGCGGCTAGGCGCACGAGGGTGCAGCCTCAGGAAGGCCTCAGGCAGAAGGAGGTGACGGCCTCCCATTCACTCTCGCTCCGTACCATGGCCTGTATGAGGGCCGGACGCGAGAGGTCGCCGCCGCCGATCGCCGCCACGAGGACACGGCGGGGCCCCGCCCAAGCCGGGCAGACCTCCACCGTATGCTCCACCGTGTCCTCCGGGCGATCCCCACAGTGGTGACACCCTGGTCTGCACACACACTTGTGAAGTATAAATATCTCCCGCGTAGATGGCTAAAGTCCATTGAGATTGGCTGCCATGGCCGAAATTCGATCTGGAGGACTTCTAATGAGGTTCTTTCTGAATTCTTCGAATCGTCGCTGCAAATTATCAGTCTTCAATATTGCTTTCATCTCATTGATCATGTAAATTCCAGGTAGCTACACCAATATTTGAACATAATAATTTTAATCAAGGATTCCGAAAATAGCTAAACCAACATTTCAACATAATTTTGATGAAAAAAAAATCCTCGACATCTTTAAAAAAAAATCGTGTTACACCAATTTTCCTTATTCCATCCATTCTTTTAAGGAAATTCCTTCAACAAGCTTCCCACTGGTTAACTAAATTCTAAAAGCTCAGGGCCCGTATTCCCGTAATTTAAAAACGTTCAAAATCTAGTCGCAGTCTCATCTCGGCAACAAACAAATGTCAAAAACTTGTCAAAATATAGGGAAATTAGACGTATTTTTGACAGATTGAGACAGATCTGAAGGTCAATTCTCGTAATTTAAAACGTTCAAAATCTAGTCGCATTCTCATCTCGGCGACAAACAAATGTCAAAAACCTCTCAAAATGTAGGGAAATTAGAGGTATTTTTGACAGATTGAGACTGAGATCAGACTGTGAACGTTCTTAAAATTACGAGAATTACCCCTTTGTACATTACCCGGTAGAAACGAGCGGCCTGTCTCAATATCGCCTACGTTTGAGACTGTCAGTCTAAAACATTGCCTTGCAAACGTTCTCCATTCAAATTAGTAAGGAGTAGACACCATTGTTTTGGAATAAAACCTTTTTCATTGTTATTAAAAGAAAGGAAAAAAAGGTTCAGCCGTGCGGAAAGAGTTAACGAAAGGTAATTAACGAAAAAGAGTTGTCGTGTTATTTGAATGGAAGGGAGGGAATGATATTCTGGCACACAGACATATTACCAACGATTTTATTACAAAAGAAGATATTGCTTTTCAAAAACTTTAATTCAAGTTTGGTGGATTTCAGTAATTATTCAGTCTTAATCAGTGATCGTGTAATCATGAAGCTGATATCAGACGCTGACAGAAATTAACATTCACTCGAGTGAATAGAATCTCTTTATAATGTACACCATAAATATTACAGATATAAAAGTATAAAAATTACAAGAGGCAACACAATGGGTGGTCTTATCGCTAAAAGAGATCTTTTATTTTCTTTTTTTGTTTTTGTTTTGATTCGTTTTTGTTTCCCCCACGGTCATCCGACAGCGAAGAAATTATAAAGGAATGATCGTTCGGTAGGCGAATGAAAGACGCCAACTGCAGAAATTCAACATCATTGGATCGGTTCACGACTGAATTCATTTTTCACATTTGATTCGTTATCAGTCTGTTCATCTATTTCACTTCGAGTGAAACATGACGAATGAAAGACAAACGTGAACAAAAAGTGAAGCGTGTGAATTTTGCTCAAAATTAGCTATAAGACACACATACATATATAAACTCACGCTTTGTTCCCATGGGGTAGGCAGAAACTACAGAACGTCACCTGCTTCGATCCTTTTTTTTTTTTTTTTTTTTTTTGTGGATGGGAAATTATCAAATGACTCCTCCCGCTCTGGGTGGAGCAGAAGGGAGTGTCAGACTCTTACTGACTAAAACCCACCCGTGTTCCTTCCTTAGCCCTTTATGTACCAGGGCAGCGGTAACCCTTTCGGACGATCCCGCTACCCCGGCAGGCTTCGGCCCTGTCGGGCCCCGTCAACTACGCTGACATCTCTCTGAGGCGCACGTGGAACACATACGCGCCGTCCGGCACGGGCCTGGTCCTGATCGGACGGAGAGCTACCCATTGCTCTCCGCCCGCAGGCCCGCGCCTACGGTGGCCGGGAGTCGTCACGCGGCTCCCGACGCCCGGAGCGTCTCCCTCGGCGGCTGAGGCGTGAGGATCTCTCCCTCGCCCATCCCGCCACCTCCTTCGGTAGCATGACTGCTTCGCAGAAGGAGATGGACCGCACTACGCTGACGCCATCAGGGAGGTCGGCCCGCAGCACCCAGTCGTAACCGATGTCCCACAGGAGCGGCCCCAGAACCGATCCGTGTGGGACACCGCACGACATCTCTCGCCGGTTCCAGTTCCCGTCGCGACCGGGGTAGATGACGGCTCTGTCCGTCAAATACGCCCCGACTATTCGACGGAGGTAAGTCGGCACCCGGTGATACCGGAGTGCCTCCCCTATGCAGCTCCAGGGCAGGGTGTTGAACGCGTTGGCGATGTCGAGTGACACCGCCACGACCACCCCACCCCGGGACACCGCGTCCCCCGTCGTGAGGGCTCTCACGCGCATGATGGCGTCCACCGTCGAGCGCCCCTTGCGGAAGCCAAACTGGCACTCCGCAAGGTCCGGCCCCGTCCTCACCAGGTGCCCGACGAGGCGGCCCGCAATCACTCTCTCAAAGAGCTTGCCGACCTCGTCGAGCAGCACTATGGGCCGGTATGCGGACGGAGAGTCCGCAGGGCGCCCTGGCTTCTGAATGAGGACCAGCTTCCCCGTCTTCCGACGGAGTGGAAACTGGCCTCTCTCCATGCATGCGCTTAAGAGCGCCTCCAGTCGAGGCCCGAGAGCCCTCGAGGCCAGGACCCAGGCTTTACCCGGCAAGCCGTCGGGTCCCGGGGCGATATTTTTGGCCTTCAGCCTGCCTACGGCTGAAGGCCAAAAATACCGCCCCGGCCGCCGCGCCTCAGATCTACCCCGGTCACTTCAGGGGTGTCGTCGTCGTCGTCCGTGTGGTCCGCTTCGGGCACCGCAAGTGGCGGAGCCATAGGCGGGGGAGTATGCTCCCCCCGTGAAGGGAACAGAGCGCTCACCACTTCCTCCACCAGCTGGGGTCGGAGACTCTGCGTCAGCGGGGGGGCCCAGGTGCGGAGTTTATTCCGCACCATTCTGTAAGGGCGCCCCCATGGATCTCGGTTCAGAGTCTCCAACATCTCCTCGCGGGCCATATCTTTGGCCCGCTGGACAGCCTCTTGGAGGGCGGTCTTCGCCGCTCTGTACCCCTCGTACAGCTCCACTTCCGTGGCTTCCGCATCCGGAGGGCGGATGCGGAGCCTGCGGTGCCTGGTGTACCGGTGTCGCGCGTCGACGCACGCCTTGCGTAGCGCCCCAACCTCCTGCGACCACCAGTACACCTGACGTCGGGCGCATCCTGGCCGGACTCGGGGCATTGCCATGTCACAAATCTCGGAGATGGCCTCCCGGAACCACTCCGCCTCACCGTCGATGTCAGCAGGCCTGTCCGGTGAAAACACCCAGGCCTGCACGATTGAGGCTTCCAGGAGAAGCTCCCGGTCCAGCTGCTTCAGCGCCCACCGCGGACCACTCGGGGCCTGTTGGACTAGCGCGCTAGAGGTCTGGGTGGAGACATCAAACCGGATATACCGATGATCGGAGTATGTCTCCACCTCCTCCATGACGCGCCAGTCAATGACACGCTGTGACAGAGCGGGGCTGGCGAACGAGATGTCCACTACCGACTCGCCCCGCATCCGCACACACGTAGGAACAGAACCCCGATTTAGGACGACCAGGCCTGTTTCCAGAGCCCAGTCCTCCACCATCCTGCCCCGCACATCCGTGCAACGGGAACCCCAGGCCAAATTCTTGGCGTTGAAGTCCCCGAGCACTAGCACGGAGAAGGCATGGTTTCTGGCGACGACGACACTCAACTCTGTTAAAGAGTTATGGAACTCGGCGAGAGTTCGGCTCGGAGAGAAGTATACTCCCACGACTACAATCTCTCCGAACCGTGCTGCTACGCACCCCTGTCCCTTCGTGACACCTTCGAGGGACGGGGTACCGGCGGCAGCCGACGAAATTATGGCCACTGAGCCGCTCAGGTCCTCCACCCAGTCATCCCTGGGCGGGACAAAGTACGGCTCAGCGACCACGGCGATGTTAATCGACCACTGCGCCATGCTCTGGAGCAACAGGTCCTGAGCGCAGGCGCAGTGGTTGATGTTCGCCTGGAGGAGGCGTAGAGGAGGAGACATTACTCCTCCATTTCAGCCCCCTCCCGGGCCCCCTCGGCAGTGGTGGCGGCGGCGGCGGCGGCGGCGGCGGCGGCGGTGGTGGCGGCGGCGGCGGCGGCGACGGTGGCGGTGGCGGCAGCAGTGGCGGCGACGGTGGTGGTGGCGACGGCGGCGGAGGGCCTGCCTTTCCTCCTGGCTTCGGCGGGTGGAGCGCAGGACTTGCTCCCCGCCCGGTGATCGGCCGGCTTGCCAGCAGCCGCACATGCGACGCAGTGCGGCGCGGCGTTGCACGAGCCGGCCGTATGTCCGGGCTTACCGCAGCGGAAGCATAGAGTGCTGCGGTCCTCTAAGGTGCACTGGACACTCACGTGGTGCCCCACGAGGCATCGATAGCAGCTTAGAGGTCTGGGCTCCAGCAGCTTGACCTGCGCTGACACCCAGCCCACCAGGAGCCTTCCGCCCTCCACGATTTTTCTCGCCGCCGTCACGGGACAGCTTACCGTAACGGTTCGCATACCCGTGAAGTCAGGACGTATGGTGCCCGCCTTCACTTGGTCGGCTGGACACCCGCCCGTCCTGACGACGGCGGCTATCACTTCTGCTCCCGTCACAGAGTCATCAAGGCCCACAATGCGCATATCCGCGCACTTGACGGGCCTGGAGACTCGAGCCTCGTCCGCGTTGAGGGACGCCCTTAGCTTCTCAGCCAGGGCGTCAGCGGTGGGGCCACTCGTCGCACCGGGGATCTCCAGCATGCGGGCACCAGTGGCGGTCACCCTATGCCGGAGGCCTCCGGTGATCCCCAACTCCTGGAGATCCACCGTCGCTTTCGCCTTGGTGAGCACGTCACGATAGATCACCCCCCTCTTAACCGCGTCCGGCTGCAGCGTGATAACTACAGCCGCGGTCTTAGGGGAGCGAAGCCTAGCCGGAACGGCTCGCTCCTTTCGGCGCCTCCTCTGCGCCTTTTTTCTGGCCGCCTTGGCCGCCTTCTTTTTCTCCCCGACCACCTGCCACTCGGCGTTGGTCGTGGGAGATTTGTTTTGGGGAGGCGTAGGCTCTGGGGCCTTCCCCTCCTCAGCCGTTCTGCCCTTTTTCTGGGCCGGCGCCGCCGCGGGTTTGGCGGCAGGCGCCGATTTTGCCGGCGCCGAGGCTCCACCAGCCGACGTCGGTTTCGCCAGCGCCGGGGCTCCTCTAGCCGACGCCGGTTTGGCCGGCGCCTGGGCCCGGCCAGACGGCCCGGGTTTAGGGGCGGCAGCGGCCGCGTACGAGGCCGCCTTAGGCCCTGGGGCCGTCCTACCCGCCAAGGGAGGGCGCAGAACAATACCCTCCAGGACGGCGAACCGCGCCTGGAAGGTCGCCAGCTCCTGCCGAACCAGGTTCAGGACCTGGTTCTCCACCGGCACGGGCTGGCTTGGTGGTGGGATTGACTGCGCTGTGCCGGCCGCTCGCATCCCGGCCAGGTCCGCTCGGAGCTCCTCGTTCTCCTTTCGGAGGAGCTCCATGGCAGCCGTCAAGCGGGCCACCTCCGCCCGCATTTCGGACATGCCGTCCGGCGGAGGCCCGAAGTGGATGGCCTCCGCTGCCGCCAAGATGGAGGCCTTGGCCGAGACTATGGCCCTGTTTTTCGAAGTCTGTAACTTCTTCAGGGCCACGTCCCGGATCGCGGCCTCCACGACCGCCGCAAACCTCTTTTTGCGGTGCGCATCAGGGCCGCCAACCTCCGCCGCCTCGTCACTTGAGGGCTCTGATGCGACCGCGCGACCAGACCCCCCCTCCTTCTTTGCGGGCTCCTCCGCTTTCCCTTTTCCCATTAGCCAAGCTTACTACCTCCCTCACGGTGCGCCGCCGCTTGGAGGTTTGGGGAATTTTTTATAGAGGTTAATCTTCCTCGCGGTCCGGGCGGTTAAGCCAAGACCCTCGACCCCCGTCAAAAGTCAGAGACATGACCTTGACAATCTTCGGGGCTACGATATTAACGGTGGCAGGAGGGGGGGGGGGGGGGGTTATCGCCTCCTGCCTGCCCAGCGGCAGGGTAAGTGCACACCAGGCCCGCTCTTACTCCACACAGTAGCCGCTCTGCTCCTCATAGCGGCTTGTGTGGAGCGTTCCTCTTGGCAGAACATTAGCATGCGGGCAGCGAGATCTCATTGGGAAAAAATCCCACTGAGAAATAGCTGCCCGCACCCCAGGATGCACCGGCCCGAAAACTGGTCTTCCCCCCGGACGTATCCAGAAGGGAACTCCAGTCCCCAGGCACACGTGGAGGTTTTCTGCCCTGGCACCCCTGCTGCCCTGGCACCCCTGCTTCGATCCTTACATTCTCCTTTTGCTTCGCTTAAAAAGCTCATTTAAGCGCAGCATCTTCATCATTCCTCTGCCCTTTTCCCAATTTATTTGTCGGCGCAAAATGTCTTTTTCTTCCATACTTCTCTATTATAGTTTGACCAAACCGCTGTACCGCGCCTTCGGTATGTGCGCGGCGAGACGGAGGGGTAGTGCAGGCCGGTCATTCGTCATCGCTCACGGCGTCCCGCCCCCCGCCTCGCCGCGCATTCCTTCCGCCTCGCCGCGCAATCCTAAGGCGCGGTACAGCAGTTTCGGTCAAACTATAGTCGTCATCTCTGTAGTCAGTGGAGCGAAGCATATTCTACTTCCTACTAATATTATAAACGGGAAAGTTTTTATGTATGGATGGATGGATGTTTGTTACTCTTTCACGCAAAAACTTCTGAACGGATTTGGATGAAATTTGGCACACAGATAGTTTATAACCAGGATTAACACATAAGGTAATTTTTATCCCGATCTTCTTATGCGGGTAAAATCGCGGGGCGCAGCTAGTCCGCAATAAATTCTCTGAAATTAAAGTTTTGCGTTTATAACCTCAATTCGTGTGCTGTTCTAGCAAATTCTAAGTTAACAAATTCCTTCCAGCGATTAAGCTATAAATGCATAAGTGGTTCAATGTAGTCTACTAATGGTTTTAGTTCAGCTACTGGTTGTAACTTTAACAATCACAGCGCCAGCTACTGTGTTGCTTGTTTTAATTTTCATGCTATTAACGCCTTACTGAGTTTTGTTTGCATAGTACATACATGCACGTAAATGTAAATACTTACGCTAGTAATGGTACATACATAAGGAATGGTAGGAGTCAACACGTTGGAACTGAGACGGAAGTGTGCGCTGTTGATGCACTACTACTTATTGCTCAATAATAAGATCGATGACGCGACTACACTAGCTCGCTGTTCATTGTTTGCTCCGGACCGGCTGCCGGTGTCGCGCGCCTGTGCCTCGCGGGGCCTATTCGCGGCGCCGCCAGTGCATACTCTCACTGCTCGTTATGCTCCCACAACCCAGGCGATCAATCTGCTGAATGCCCTGATTGCTCAGGAGCCGGAAGTTGACATATTTACGTCTAGCAGTAAATCTATTTTTAATGTCTGTATGAAGTTTTTTAGTTAAATGTTATGTTGTTGGCTTGTTGCGCGCTTTGGTGTATACTGTAAGTGCAGCAAGCAATTGATATATAAATAAATAAATAAATAAATAAGCGTTCCTAAACATTTATGAAGACATTTACGGACATTGAAAAAAAAAAAATTATGTAAGAAAAGAAAAATGTTTGTTGCAAGTCGGACTCGCACACGATTCCGCATCACCGTATAATTTTTAACACTTTAAGTATTCAAATTTTATTTATGTTTCAAATTGACGTTATTTCTATTTAAACAAATATCAACTTTATTTTAATGGTTATTAAGTTGACTGCAGAGTGACTAACACTATTGAAAAAGTTATAAAATGTTTGAAGTCGTAGCGTAAACTGAACTTTATTTTGTAGGGATTAAAGTCATTTTTCCATAAACTCATATTTGTTTAAATTTTTGGCGATTATGTCGCGATTCAAATTTACATATATTATGTATTTAAAAAATAGTTTTTTCTATGTTTAAAAATTAAAGGGGGTCGTTAAATTTTATTTTTATTATTAGTTAGAAATACATAAAACGAACGTTACATCGAATATCTACTCAGTAAAACAATACAAATATATAATTAAAACCACGGAAAAGTAATCAGCAGCTGCACGTCGGCGTCGTGACTGTGACAAGAAGGCTTCCACTCAGCATGATGCTGTCCTATACGGAGACCCACAGTACAGCGCTTTTTTCGTGGTACAAAAATGGTACAAAAATGACGTACGGAAACCAAGTCAGGTATAACCAGCCAGGTTCAACTCTAGCTCTTGCTCTTAAACCTCTGACTTTTACTGCATTCCATTCCATTATTTCCTGTGGGGTCAGAAAGCCAGATTGCCGTGATTAATTAAAAATAATTGAATTTAAAGACCACGAAAGAAAATTAACTTTATAATTATATTATTTCCTATATCAACTAATTAACGACACTCCCGGGAAAAAAACCAAGACTGAAGAAAACTGGGTCACTGACAACCCGCTGATAGAGGATGGATATGTTTTTCTTATATTTCCTTCCACCCATCCTGGGGGTCTACTACGAAGTAGTGTCGGCCGAATGTTCGGCCGTTTCCTGCTACGTTACTATTTGGTTCGGTCGGTTCCGATCCTACACTCTTTTTAATATTGACTATGGTCCCGACCCAACTGAGCCGATCTGAACTTTTTTCGTATTTTTCAATAATATTCGGTTCGGCAATGTGTCGGTCCGATCCGAACATTCGCACTATGCACTTCGGAGTAGGCCCCCTGAACTCCTGACGATGCACGTGTGCAGCGTGACCGAACTGCAACTGATGCGCTGCAGAATTTGATGGAAACGGTGGAAATTTCCCATTTACTTGCGACCGTTTTCAACGTAACAGTGGTCCGACCGTAAAGTTTCCTATAAGAGCGACGAGCGAGTCTATAACGGCGAGTGACGTCACTGAAACGTTATTTGTGAAAGTAAGTTGGTGTGTTTTCCTACAGAGCTTTTTTTGACACCGTAAAGTCAAACCCCGCTGCCGTTATATGGCGGCCACCTTTCTTCTAGGAAACAGCAGCCGAAAACTGTAAAAAAAACAAACAAAAGTCAATAGGAATCAGCACTATCTGAAGGCCCGCCCTTTACCATTGCCTAGTGCTTCAGCTGGGAAGAGAAAGCTAAAGAAAGAGTAATTTTTCGTGCTCAACCCGCAATAAAAAAAATAGAAGACGATCTAAAGATACATATCTAACAACACTAAATGCCAAAAAACATACGAATAATAAAAAAATAAAAAAGATTTACAAGCAATATGGAGTGGCTACTTATGTTGCGGACACAAAATTAATGGACAATACATAATATTCGGATGAATTGTGTCCGTACTAAGCATTATACCATATACCATAAAGTGTCCCTAGGATATTTCCTTAGAGGGCAAACGTAATCGAGTGTCAGGAATCGTGGCACTTTGTTTAATACTGCGATACTTCCTGCGGGTTATGTGTCCCTAGTACTTTATAAAGGAACACCTCGACAGCTGGTGCTGCGACATGTCCTCAATTTGAGCTTTTAACACGCATATATTATTATGCTCGTTCATTTGTTTTGTTGTGACGTAATATGTGTGAGTGAGACAGAGATGGAAGATTATACATGTCTACAATTAGGGAGTTCATTTATAAACTTTGCTTAAAGTGATTGCTTAACCATAAATTTTTGACGTTTAAATGTCTTTCAACAGGGTTAGTAGGTACTGATTCCCCCCGTTCCTGTTTCCCCCCGAAAGATATATTAAAAATATCATTTAATTACATTCTCGATTCCCCCCGAAATTTAAAAATTAAGTACAGTAAAGCGAAAAAGTGCAACCATCGTTTATTTTTAGGAACTAATTATAAACAGATTATCTAAGACCTAATTTGAAGCTCGTCGCAACTTCTTTTAACTCACCATTCCTATTATAAAGAACAATAGAACATGATGTGAATAGATAGTATATCTGTCACTTTCAATTTTGAATAGGATTATTTGAGTAAGTACAATTTTTTTCCAAGATATCTGTGATTTTTTTAATTGTGAAGTAACTAATTGACGAAAACTGTGATTTGATTTGTGATAATGTAGAATAATTTGATCTCAAATAAATGGAACATAATACATAATCAGCCTATAATGTTCCCACTGCTAGGACACAGGCCTCCTCTCTGTGAGAGGGAGTGGGCCGTAATCCACCATGCGGGCCCAGTGCGGTTTGGTAGATGTCACATGTCTTCGAAACAAATAAACATACTTATTAATTATTTAAGCGATTTTCCTTTTTTCTTTGACTGTACCACCTCGATTTCGCCTGATTAAACGGAATTATAAAGTATATTACTTTTCAGGTGGAAACAAGAACGGGGGGAAAGGGTACTAACCCTCTTAACATTAAGCAACGTTTATAAGTAAACCCGATTAGCAATCTTCGAATGGCCGGTCAAATTTCAGAAGAAAAATAATCTGAAAAATAATCAACTTTTTTTTTAAGGAAAATTCGTTCCAGTAATTTATTGGCAGTTTTTTTTAAAATCTAGACATGTAATCGTTCATGAATTGAAAAACATTTCAGTTCGTCAAAATCGAAATTTGATGTTTAATGTTACTTTTTGAATCTCCAATTCGAAATTGTATAAAGATTATGGAAATTGCTGATTGCGTTTTTCAATTTACGGTTTTGGTTAAAGTTTTGTACCTACACGAAAGTAAATACCAATGAAATTGCACAAAATCTTTCATGATAAACTAATATTTTTGACTAAGTCGCCCATTGAACCGTTATTTGTTTCGACGGGCTTGTCACAGCACCATGATATATGGGTTTAAAGCTCCTATGATTAACGGCCTATGGAGCAAAACAAATATATTTTTTGTCATAAAATGGATTTTGCACAACGATATATTTGCATGATAAATTTTGCGACAAATTGTTAACTAAACTGTCATATTTCTGGGTTTATTTGATTATGCTTCAGTAAATAAAAATATGCAGAGACCTGAATAAAAAAACCATCCAACTGCCGCTCAAATGTTAAACGGTTTATTTAAAATCTACAAAAAGTACTGTTGAGCCGAACGAGCGACAATTATAAACAAGGAAGCACTTATATGAGGGTGCCGTGGAAAAACATGGTGTAATCTTACCATCTAAGCCAGATAGCAAATAATAAAACCCAGAATTCGTTACGTTAGAAAAGTTGTGCTTATATTTCTACTTTTTTAACTATAATAAATTTATTTTGCAGTTTACTGCTTCATAAAACGGACAAAACGCAGACATTTATTTGCAAACTTCAAACTGTGCACAGTGACATATTTTTGCTTAGACATTCAAGACAAATTCTATAGTGATTGGTCTACGTCAGTTTCTCATATTCCGTTATTCATTTGTTTAAAACTTCTTCAATGTGGACGGTCAACGAATTTTTTTAAGTCAAAGCAAGGACACGCTAGCGTCTAGACAAGGCAGTAGATACTAAATAACATTTGTGACGAAAGTTCGATGAGCCACAAATTCTGGTGGCCCTATTCTCTAAGTCCGTCAACGCAGATACGGGCCTGTCCGAAAGTGGTTCAATACTTCGGAGTGTACCCTCATCATCATTTCAGCCGAAAGACGCCCAAAGACCAAAGGCTTCGCCCAAGCACCGCCACTTCGACCGGTTCTGTGCTTCCCACGGGCATCGGTCAACTATGTGGGAGGCCTTCCAACGCAACGTCTTTCGGTACGCGATCGCCACTCCAGAATCTTTCGGCCCCATCGGCCATTAATTAACTTTTTCAGACGGGCAAACACACATCAGGACTATGGACAACTGTCAAATCGTGTTGTAATTCATTCTTAGTTCAGGCCCCAAACCAATCTGATGTTCGTTGGTGACGTTAACGGAGTAGGATACGCCCGTAACCTCGGCCGAAACTACGGATTTGTGGGCGTGCTTAGGGAGTAGACCTACAGTCGCGGACACTATTCGCAGCCGTCGGTTCCTATACGTCATTTCTGTCGTAGTGTGAGTAAACGGACACAATGGTTTTGTATGGAAAGTGATGACAACAATGCCGCTTCTAGCAGTGGTTACCGAGGTGTCTCCGTGCTCTGTGAACAGAAACAAAGATAGGTACTGTTAGTAGGGACGGAGCGAGATTTATAATAATGTTCTCTTAGTGTGGACTAGGGGATAATTACTTTACACTTTATTTCTTCCTCCCACATTGGAAAAGTCGTGTAGAAGAAATACGCCCAAATATGGGTGAATGAATATTATCTTTTGACAGGTATCTTTATCCTTATAGCCGATTCTCACGCCCAACGGCGTTGAACTACTGCTTCGTAAAGCAACAAACATGTTTTTCTAGACATAGTTTTACCCGGAAAGGGGACAAAGCATTTTGTAGAATGTTAAAAAAACCTGTAGTTAATTGTAAACACCATCATTTGCCTCATCTGCCTAGCATTAGCCAACTATGTTGGGGTCGGCTTCCAGTCAACCCGGATGCAGCTGAATATCAGTATTTTACATGGAGTGACTGCCTATCTGATCACCACAACCCAGTTATTTGGTATTACGAT
Organism: Apamea epomidion; assembly: GCA_947507525.1. Classification (NCBI taxonomy): domain Eukaryota; kingdom Metazoa; phylum Arthropoda; class Insecta; order Lepidoptera; family Noctuidae; genus Apamea; species Apamea epomidion. The sequence continues at coordinate 3,508,944 of OX382238.1, read as the reverse complement.
ACCACTTGGTAATACTGATTGTCAGACATTCGGGCTTCTGAAGACCCGTAACGACTGTCAAAGATTCACGAATGATAGCTGGAACCAACGGCTTAACGTGCTTTCCGAGGCACGGAGGTGTCTTGGTATGTTATGATGGTCACCCATCCACGGACCACCCATTAACCTGATCGATCGATCCGTGCGGCTGGTAGTTCTTAGCTACAAGATCCTGAATTAATTGTAAACATCATTGATATAAAACAACTTGCCAAAGAATCATTAGGTGCTTGTCATATACTTAAAATCAAAATATATTCCCTTTGAACACTCTCTTTGATGTTCATTAAAGGAAAGTTACCCACAAGAGACTAACAGGGGCACTTGATACGTAGAGAAGATAATTCTTAAAAGGGGATACTCTCCAGACGAATGTTCGCGGGCAATTCAGTCTAGACAAGGGCTATTTGGGGGACATTGCCGTCAAGACGAGCTTGTCAATGATTATAATGGAGTAGTAGACCGACATTGCTAATTGGTAACCATGCAAAATTAAATATGTACGTGATTCGGGGAGCTGTTCTAAGCCCGGTTGGAGTAAAGGCTTAGAGGTTATTTATAAGTGAACAGTTGCGAATGACTGGAATGTACAGCCTTCGATACGAAGTGAATGAGAGCGGTTGGATATTTTTAAGGTTAATGAGGGTTTATGATTATAATTAATGATTTATTACTACTGCTATATAATGTCGGAGGTAGATTGTATAATTCGTCATTACCCATTTCCCCCATTTTCCTTAGAGTATCCTAAATTTTCTGTCATTTTTCATTTCACAACCTGAAATAAAGTCCGTTTATTTCCTGAATCAATCAAAATATTCCAATAACGAAAAAACTATACATAGTTTATTGTTTAGGTTCCTATGGATAGATATTAGGGAAAAGGCAATGACCGCTATACATCTACCTAGCCTTTTCTCAACTATATTGGGGTCGGCTTCCAGTCTAACCGAATGCAGCTGAATACCAATATTTTACATGGAGCGACTGTCTATCTGGCCTCCACAACCCAATTACTAGGTAATACGATACCCCTTGGTAAGACTGGTTGTCAGACTTTTAGGCTACTGACGACTCGTAACGACTGTCAAAGATCCACAAATGACAGCCAGGACCAACGACTTAACGTGCTTTCCGAGGCACGGAGGGGTCTTGGTATGTGAAAATCACCATGGTTGGTATGTGATGGTCACCCATCCACCGCTATTGCCATGCTAAAATGCGATAACTATAGTCAATATACTTTAAAACAAGAGCTTAGCATACCGACCGGCACCCTAATTGCGAAACACACAGTCAATCTCAATCTGAATCATTTTGAAGGATATTGCTAATCTATTGCTTCATAAGTTCGAAAAAGGTTACCTTCATAAAGTCTGCTCAATACGTAAATAACGCAATGAATGTTGTTGAACTGTCAAATGAAACCGATTCTGATTGATTGTGTGTTACGCAATTAGGGTACTGTTACGAGTATATTAATAGCTCAGAGCAGACAATTGTAAGACAGTGTAAGTTACAGCATTACGTAGCACTTAGCTCTGAAGGTAGTTTTGTTATTCGAACTTGCCAGGTAGTACGACCTCCTTAGAGTATTATTAAACTTTCCTTTATTATTAACCTGTGGTATTCTTTCAAAGAAGATTCTTTTGTAAAGTTTTACATTAAATTTCTTACAAATAATCTTTGTTATTTTGCGTCTCTTTATTGTAATAGGGTATAGACTCTAACTTATTTGTAACAAAAATATGCTGAGTTTTGAGATAGCAAAATAGTTACTGAGAAAATTATAATAATAAAATAGTGTTCTTGCAAGTGAAGGTAAAAGAAAAGAAGTTAAATAAATGAAAGATATTATAAGAAAAAAAACAACCTTATTTTTTTAGGGTTCCCTACCAAAAGGGTGTCATCGGGATCCTATTACTAAGACTCTGCTTTACGTCTGTCCGTCTGACTGTCATCGGGCTGTATCTTATGAACCGTAATACGTAGACAGTTGAAATTCTGACAGAGTGTTATTTATATTGCCTTGCATACAAAAAATAAAAATAAAATAAAGTAAGTAAACATTAAAGGTAGTCTCCATACAAGAAACGTGTTTTTTTTGGCGTTTTTTGGTTAGTGGTACTGTGTAGTGTGCGAATCCGACTCGCACTTGGCCGGTTTTTAGGATCATTGACTCTATTTTCACTCAATCTTAATTTTTCATGTTGTAACAGAATTTTCAGACGTTCAAGAACATAAGTTACAGCAGCTCATGATTGATTGTTCCCTTGAAGAGCTACGTCAAGACCTACGAAAAAACAAAGACTTTTATAAAATAAATCTAGATTTCATCAAGTCGAACGATTCAGTAAACTAATAATTTAGATAATTATAATTTAGATCCCAACTCTCAACTTGGGCAGCGAGCTAGCTTAACACAATATTATCCTTTCAAGATCAAGCCAATCATAATGATTACGTTGTTAACACTACAGACTCACTTAGTCCTTCTAATCTAGTCATTATCACAAGGCAGTAGAGGTGATAATTGATGAGCACAGCAAACTTCTCGAGGCAAGTTCCCTAGAAGTTAGACAGGGACGCAAAGTGGAAATCGTTTTTCATTTTAACAAATGGAGCGTTTTTTATTAGGAAAGTTTTCGTCGCCTTTCAATATTATAATGTCTGCGTCCTTCGCTTATTGGATTCCCCGGGCGATGTTCAGCGGGTACTTTTTCCCGAGATGTGACTGATATCGTGTATCGGGTCGGAATCGGAATCTGGACTTTGAAGTTATTGTCTGTCTGTCGAGGGGCTTCGGTATTAGAAAAGTCGATGATTTGTTAGATTTTAAAATTGATGGAATGGAGTCAACTTATCCATCAATTTTAGTGTATTTTTTATAAAGTAGTAAGTATCTTTCTCGTTGCTATTGATGGTTCATGGATCATGTGGTTCTGGGTTCGATTCCAGGGTCGGGCAGTGTTATTAGATTATTACATTTTCATTAATATTTTTAGTAATTTTTTTTTTGCTTGAGTATAGTTTACATTCTATTTATTGGTATATTGGCGTGGTTAGCTGACATATGGCCAATACTTTTATTTGCCATATGCCAGCTTGTGTTTGTTCTGTGTCTCATAATATTATCTACTAGCATACCTACTATTGTATAGAAGCAAGTTTTTTTTAACTGAACAGACAGCTGCGGTACTGGGGAGTTTGTTGCGCCACTTCTTCTTCCCAGCGAAAGCAATAGGAAGTGGTGAAGAGCGGGAGTTTTAGGGGACTGTCTTATGTAATTTTGAAGTACGAAAAGTGCTGATTCTGAGCCTAATTTGAATAAATGACTTTTGATTTAATTACTTCAGGAATTTCTCCAAAGCAGCCCGGAGTCTGGATGTGTGCCCAATTGATAGCAATAGGCTCGCTCTCTATTATAAGAGACTTAAAAATAACTGGTGAAATGTTCTATAGTTGCACCTCTGATTAACCCTTCAGGCAATATAGCCGTGATGTTATGTTGTGTATCTAATAAATTTATAAAAGAAGAGAGAATAACCTGCAAAATAACATTAATGTGGCTAAAATAAACTTAAAAACAACTCGAGAAAAACAGTTAAGGGCTGATTTTCCAATAGTCAAATAACTTTTATCGGAATAATAATTATGACAGTTTGACATAATTTTCTATACAAAAGCTGTCAGACGTCAATATTCCTCAGATAAAGTGACTATTGGAAAATCAGCCCTAAGTAAATTAAAATAACTAACGTTAGTAAAGTATTTATTCAACCATTTTATTCTCATTGTATTTAGTAAAAGTAATGTCTAGGGACGCTGAAAATAAGGGGGGGGGGGGGGGGGGTGACCGTACACTTAACATTATAACTATAGTTAAAATAGTGTCCGCATTGTTAATGTAAAATTCAATTATGGCCCTGCTCAAGCGTAGCGTAGTTGCATAAAACGCTCAATTTTTTGTCGTACTGTTAGGCGTATTGGTACATATTACAAGCCAGAAAAGAAATTGTGTGGTCATATGTTAAAAAAAATAGACTTATTCAAAAATATTTCATAGAAATAAAAAAACAGAACTCAAAAAATATTTTTCGTCGCACAATTCTCAAGATTTTTAGCGTAAACACCTAAAAATATTCCACTTATTTATTGCATTTATTTTTGAATTAACTAAAATTGCCAAATTACTTTTATTTTGGTGGTCATTCGATTTAACTGACATCATACGCATCGCTGTTTTAGAATTACCTAAAACATTGCTGCTTACAGCGCTTGAACAATAGAAGTAATTACACCAGACGGGGTTTTTAATCATTGCTTTTACGATCTGGGGAAGCTTTGCATTATGAATTTTTAAATACTTTGGTACAGAAAAACATTATTTTATTATACAAACTAGCTTTGCCCGCGGCTTCGCCCGCGTGGATGTCGGAAATTATCCCACGGGAACATGTTAGCGAGACAAAAGGTAGCCTAAAAAGCCTATTAAGGTATTAAGTCCGCCTTGGTAGGTACCTTTTTTTGTGTGCGAAAAGTTTAAATAATTAAATGTTACTCCATAACATCGGCTATCTGCCAGTGAAAGTCCCGTCAAAACCGGTCCAGCCGTTTAGAAGATTAGCCGGAACAAATTTTTTTTTTTTTTTAACGGGTAGCATATATATTTTCATACGCATTTAGTAAAATATTTTATTTTGATATTACAAACAGACACTACAATTTTATTTATTTGTATAATTAGGTACGATATTTATTTAAAAAATAGCATCCGGTTGAACTGGAAGCCGACCCCAAAATATTTGGGAAAAAGCTAGGCAGAAGTATTCTGTCCTATTCTATTTTTTTATACATACTCGTACATAGCACTTCGCGCGACCCTTCGGCCGCGTGGATTTCGTACTTTGTTTTAAATTTTTTAAGACGTCCAACCCTTCTGAAGGTAGGTAGTTTTTGAAAATAATGATTATGATCTTATAATTTATTCAGAAATGTTTATAAATTAAAGGAATAAGATTGTTCATATAAACTATGTCCTCCCTTCCGTCCTGTTACCTCGATAGGGCTGGTTTAAAAAAAATCGTTTGGTACGTTTCAATTACTTAACTAAAACCTTATTTATACCCAGTTTCGCAGTAATTTTTGTCCCGTTCTGTATTAACCCTTTCCACACCGCCGGGGGTTGATTGAAAAACCCTAAAACACATGATTCTTTATCTTTTGTTTTAAGTTAATTCGACATCGACCACTTGTTCAAATGTTTCTATAGAAACTTTGATACCCCTTAACCATTCTTGAGGGGTAGTTTAAAAAAACTTGTAAGTATAAACTTTATTATTTACTACCCCTACAAAGGGTAGTTTTTGAAAATTAATTATTAATTTAGATAGGCATTTGGGCCAAGTATCAAGTTCTAATTGATTTATACCATTTTTTTGAGTTAACCAAGCCACGAACGAAACTCCTTCCCTTAAAAATCGAATTAACCTTGTATACCCCGTCAGGTAAATTTTTGAAAACCCTATAATAATAGAAAAAAAAGTAATTAATAAATTACTTTATTATTAATTACTTTCTGCCAAAAGTATTAATACTGAGTTTCGAGTCAATCGGACCGCGCATTCAAATTCTTCCACACAAACTTTAAGCCTTTGAGGGGTAGTTTTGAAAAACTTATAATGATAAACTTTATTACTTACTTAGATAAGTAATCTGGCAAAGATTCAAGTTTATTAACTAAATGAATAAGATTTTTCAAATAATCTGAATCCCCGCTTTTCACCCCCACAGGGAAGGGAATTTTGGACGATTTTTCTGATTTTTTTACAGCGTGCCTTCAAAGTCAAAGTCAAAGTCAAAACGTTTATTGCAAACTAAGTGTACAGTATTGGTGTTATGTTATGTTAGTAGATACTTATGACTTAGCAGCCTTTTACAAGCATTGCAATTAAATATATCATCCGCCTGCCCTTATCATCATAAATTAGCATGCATTAACATTATTATTAATTAATTATTATCTTTTATATTAGTACAATTAAATTGAGAAATTAGTTATGCTAAAATTAAATGTCAATAATAATGAGTTTAAAACAATTGTTAAGCAATATATTAATGTCATTCTTTTCAAGTAGTACAAATTATAATTTTACATTAAGTTAAATAGGATAGACTAAATGTTATTGTTTGTATAGGACCTTAGATATATTTCTTACCTTTTTATGTATAGGACAGATCGCCACTTTTAGACTCTAAATATTCTTTTACTGAATAGAAAAAAAATTGGATTAGGTATAGTTTTAGCCTTTTTTGGAATATTGTTGCAGATTTTTCCATTTTAAATATGTTGGGCAACTTATTATATATTTTTATTGCCATATCATCAATGTTCATCAATTCATCAATGTTCGAGTCAATCAAGGCACGCTGTAAAATCCTGATCTGTAAAATTTACTACCCCTTTTAAGCGCGTCGAGGGTAGATTTTCGAAAAACCCTGATACACATTATTCTTTACTTTCGGTCCTAGGTACGAGTATAAATACTGAGTTTCGAGTAAATCGGACCGCGCGCTAAAATTCTTCCATAAAAACTTTGAAACCCCCCAATCCCCTTTTAAGGGGTAGTTTAGAAAAACAAAAAATGGAAAACTTTAAATTTACTTAGAGAAGTATTCGTGCCAAGTTTATTAACTCAAGGAATAAGATTTTTCATACAAACGAAATCCCCCCATTTCACCCTCTTAGGGGTGGAAATTCGAAAAACCCTTTCTTAGTGGATACCTACTCTTCACGAAGAACACACCCTCCCAATTTCACGTCTCTAGGACCAGCGGTTTAGGCTGTGCGTTGATGTATCAGTCAGTCAGTCAGGACTTTGAATTATATATATATATATATATACTAGTAGATAGATGAGTTCTAGACTATTAAATAATGTGAGAACATCTTGGATTCTAAAATAATAATTATGATATGTGACTGAAGTATGAAGGACGAACAGACGAAATTAACTTAAGAGCAATATAAATAAAACATAATTGACTATCCTGATCTATTGTTAGCATACGAAAAAAAGATCTATTTTTACAAAAAAATGGATTGTTTTCTAAGATAAATCAACAACTCATGTCATTGCAGTTCCCTGTTGGACACGTGCCTCTCTCAGGCTGCGCCACAACACCCTGAAGAACCCTGAAGATTATAATACTATATACTAAATAATAGGAACCAGGCACAGAAATCTTAGTAATGGCTTGAAAAATAAGCTAATAATAATTAGAATCTTTATTAATCACTTCGTTCGTAAGTGTTAGCCAAGACAGTTCTTGGCTAATACTTACGAACACTTAAAACTTACGAAAATAATTAGTACTAACTTACGAAAATATTTATAAAGTAATCCAGTAACTAGGTGCTTATTATAACTTTACAAATAACTAATTAATATCTTTTGTAACCATTTCAAAATCAGTTAACATTTTTCACCAAACTAATGATATAATAACTTTATTTACCAAATTCCAATTAGCCCAGTTTCAGCCTAATTGAGCACTAGTAGTAAGTTTTAAACGGGCCCCACTTTACTGTGCCTGAGTTTTTAGGTGTAATTAAAATCCTGTTTGGCAAATCCCGTGGGTTTTTGAGGAATTTATTATGAAAACAACAAGTTTTGTGAAATAATTCGATGTAAACTTGAAAAGACCGCGCCTTAATATTGTTGTGTCTAAACTAAACAACAACTACCTACGTTCCTAATAACTTAACATTACGCCCGTATCCCCCAAAGGGTTAGGCAGAGGTGCTCCGACCAGACGGGTGTTGTGTCTGGCGGGTAATTGCCCCAACGACTGATGTCGGGAAGTTTGTATGTATGCTAAATGCGCGATAAACTCTGCTTGCGAGATGCAGGATTTGCGTGACGTCAGTATGACGCGTTGATCGCATGTGGCGTTGTATATACCGCTACATACCCATAGTCCACCCACAATTTGCTGGTTATGTTTAAGTACCATGGAATAGGGAGTGAGTCTATTGCCATCAATCAGGCATAAATCTAGACTCCGTACTGCTACTGAGAAATTCCAAATCGAAAAATCCAAATACACTTTGTCTAACCTAGGATTCGAACCTAGGATCTCATATTCTGTAGTAGCGCTAGACCTATTAAGGGTTAAAAGATCTAATAAGGAGTCTCCCTTATATCGACGGTCGGTCGTTATAAAGGGCCATCAATCGACCGATATGTACAATCGAATATGTTTTAAATCGATTGATCGACGTCGATCAATCAGTCTGGTTACAATTTATTAAAAATCTATGATTAAAAAGTAGGTACTGCTACGAAATTCACAGAACGAACACTTTTTCATTAAAAAAATATTTATTTCGCTAATAACTCTGATAATTTATCTTATTGCCAAATTAAATTACAAAGTACGGTAATCATGATATTAAAAAAATACTTGAACACGAATAAAACAGCGATAGAGACGGTACTAAACACTTTTAAAAGTTCTCAGGGGAATAAAAACATTTTCTAATTATGTAAATGTAATTAACCGAACAAGTTTCTTTATTTTTATCTTGAAACTGAAGAAAAATATTAGATTGAAGTGAGAGATTAAATTGTGAGAGCCGATTAAACGAGCAGAAAAATCAGCACTTTTTGTTTCTACAGGCATAGGAGAGGATATACCTACTTAACTACATCAATCTGCCAAGCCTTCTCCCAGCGACGAATATTATATTACATTTTATTATATTTCGTGTTCATTTGTAACCATTTGTTCAGATGATCTGACCAAGATTATGTCTGGACTTTAAAAGAGACTGTGACCTCTGAGTTTGTTTCGGCCTTTCTTCTGAGTAGTCAGATAGGAAACGCCGACCTCTTCTAGTTTTTAAAAAATACGATTGACGTGTAAAACTGTTTGTGCAAAGCTATTTTAAAAAATAAAATCATTTTGTCAATAGAAAACCATTTTAACTTAACTGATGTGTAGGTACGTGAGGAAAAACATATTTAAAGCTGTAGCTACCTCATCATCTGCTTAACCTTTTCGCAACTATGTTGGGATCGGCTCCCAGTCTAACCGGACGTAGCTGGATACCAGTATTTTACATGGAGCGACTGCCTAATATCTGACCTCCACAACCCATTTACCGGGTAGCACTGGTCAGATTTTTAGGGCTTCTGTCTACCCGTTACGACTGTCAAAGATCTACGAATGACAGCTGGGACCATCGGTTTAACTAGCTTTCCAAGACACTGAGGGGCCTCGATATGTAATGGATCATGGTCACCCATCCACGAACCGACCGCGGTAAGCATAGCCTGCGACCGACCCGTGCGGCTGTTACCATTCTCCCGCGAGCTCCTATTCTTAGACCTACCCACTTAAAAAAAAAAGATCGATTTTTTTCTAGGTATAATGATTTCCAGCACTCGTTTATACAATTACCATATCTACGCGTTTGACATCGGCGTCCGTTGCTCTTTGTAATAGTATTATTATTATTTTGATCAAAAATGTTTTCTTCTAGTACAATTTTATCGAAACAAAATATGGTTTCGGTAAGTCAGCTACTAAATTTATTGATGTAAAATGAAGTATACCTATCTATCTATCTACTGTCCAATTTTTACCTACACACAATTGAGAGCAATGGTCTTTTAAAATATTACTAAACGTATATGAAGACAGTAGCAATGAGTTCTTCAAAGTTATTCGAGACATATCATTGCACTTACTTGGTAAGTCCTGAGTTTTTTAAACTTCAGATTATTTGCTGAAGCCGACCCCAACATAGTTGGGAAAAGGCTAGGCGGGATGATTATTTGCTGACCGATAGAGAAAAAGCAAGAAATTAGTTTGAAATCGGCCAAGCGCGAGTCGGACTCTTGCTTTGGGTTCCATACCATTCAAATTAGTATAGCACTAAACAAAAATAAATGTGCCCATAGTGCCTTTCTGATTTAGACTTTTAATCAAATATTATTAAGATAATCTAAGCCGTTCTTGCAGTTAGAAGTTACAGCTCCACGACATAAAGTCGGACCACGTAGACTCAGTTATAGAATACCGTTGGCGCCTTATAGTTAATCATTACCATCCACAGCCCAACTTTACCCACTCCTGGGCATAGACCTCTCTTTTCTTGTGCCAATCCCCACTCTCCTGTGCCAGGTTCATTAAGGTTTTGCCTGCGATGGCAACAATATCGTCTGCCCATCGGGCCGCCGGACGACCGACATCTCGTCTGCCAGTCCTTGGACGCAACTCTGTCACAGCCTTACTCGACCTGCCATCACTGCGCCTTGCCAGGTGTGCTGCCCAACTCCATTTGAGCTCCATACTACGTTTACCGATATCGAAAACCTCCGTACGACGTTTGGAACTTGGTCTAGACAGAAAGTATTCATCGAACTTTTAAAAAGTTAAAAAAAATTCAAACCAAAACTTCTCCCTGCTCCAAGTTACTCACAACATTATTTCTTGAGGTGAGACTTCTAAGTCCTAGTAAGTACTTAGTAAGTTCAATAGCAAATAAATCATAGTGGTAATAAAATAATTTATAGCCACTGACACCAACACAGTTCACCGCCAAAACTTGGCTAATGAGTTTACTTCTTACTGGCATTTACCGGTTCTAGCAGGGAACTCCCCGTTTCAATTCTCTGTTGAAGTTCAACAGTTGATGCTGTGTTTGATATCTGCTGTTAGGATAGTAGCTGTCATGAGGAAACTGCGGGGTAATTGCGTAATACATCATCATCATCATCAGCCTATAGCAGTCCACTGCTGGACATACGCCTCTCCTATTGCACGTCATTCAACTCGATTTTCAGCAACTCTCCTCCAGCTGCTACCAGCCATCCTGCGAAGATCGTCGCCCTACCTAGCCTGAGTGCATTCAGTGTGTTTACCGATTCGCGGTCTCCACTTAAGAACACGTCTACCCCAACGGGCATCGGTTCTACGGCTAATATGGCCGACCCACACAACATTGGCGGCGTAACACATATAAAATATCAATTGATCGCAGTGCTTTTAATTTTGACAGTCCAGCCACGTCCGTTGCGCTATTTACGTTGGTGAGCATATAAATTTTCAAACCTATGAAGCAATGGATGAGAAATTTCCTTCAAAACCCTCGGATTGTGATTGGACGTGTGTTACGTAGTTAGGGTGCTGGTTATTGAAAAAGCTTACAATTTTAATTTTAGTAGTGTCTTTAGAAATTCCTCGAATCACCTCAAAGTCAACTAAATGTGATCTTCAAGGTTTGTCGACATGTTTCTAGAAGTTGAAGTCTTGGACCTCAAGCCAAGTTTAAGTTGAAGTGGAAGCATCAGACTTTCCAAGACTTGAACTTCTAGAAACATCTCAACAAACCTTGAAGATCACATTCAGTTGCCTTTGAGGTGAGTAGAGGAATTTTCAGACATTGACAAGCTAGACGAGCCCTTCAAGGTACCGGGAGGAATAATCAAACTGCGGTTTATCTCTAAATGTTGAATAATTATTCCTATCAAAAATACTACGTATTTTACATCTTAGTTCTTTTGTCTGTCAGCCTAATCTCTTCTAAACTTAATTTTTATTTTGGTTTGTCTCGTCTTTTACACCAATCACATTTTAACAAACTCGCGGAGGTTGCATGTTAGCACCAGGTAGGTTATAGTCTCTGCAGTACTGTACCTTATAAATCTGTCTGGTCTATACCCAAATAATTATTCTGGAGAGGGTCCTCGGTGAAAAGATAATAAAGAAAATAACATGTTTGTTCTGCAGGATGCAGTTTCTATTAGCATTTTTCGTTCAAACACAGTGCTCAGCTGAACTGTAGCATAACGTTATTTTAAAATGAATGTTTTGGCTTTCACACTAAATAACCACGTTTTTCTTTATTCTTCGTCTGTGATCCAAGATGAAAAGTAGCCTATGTCCTTACTCAGGTCATGGTCTATCTGTGAGCCAAATTTCATCCAAGTCCTTTCAGCCGGTTTAGCATGAAAGCGTAACAAACAAGGTTAATTTCGCATTTATAATATTAGTTAGGATTGTATAATAGAGTACTTTATATGCTATCTTTAAGTCTATAATCTAAGGGGTTTATTTATAAACGATGATAAAAGTTAAGCAACATTTAAACGTTGAAAATGTTTGGTTAAACAATCGCTAGTCATTACTTAACGTTAAGCAACGTTTATGAATAAAGAGGTAAGTGTTTTGTATTGTTTACTACTTATACTCTAGAATAAGTAATGACTACCTTTATGTCATATTGTAAATATTCGTATGCCGCTTTTACCGACCGCTGTGTCCTGAACATAACTCTACTTACCAACCTTCTACCATATCCTAAGAATAAAAAACTTTGTCTTTGTATTTGTCTAAGGTCTTCTTTATAACGCCACTCTTGTAGGGGTTATTATTGCAAAAAAAGTGGCCAAATGCCAGTCGGACTCGCACACGAAGGGTTCCATACCACAAGGCAAAAACAACGAAAAAAACGTGTTTCTTGTATAATTATTTTTTGTTATAGCAGCAATAGAAATACAGACTCATTGAAAATTTTAACTATCTACCTATTACGGTTCATGAGATATAGCCCGCTGACAGACAGACAGACAGACCGACTGCCGAGGCTTAGTAATAGGGTCCCGTTGGCACACCTTGCGTATGGAACCCTAAAAATGAATAATATATTCTAATTTCTTTACAAGGTCCACCTATGTTAACAAAGAAACTAAAATAATGACGAGACATGCACTAAAAGGCGTCTTTTATAAAACGTCTCGTTAGTTTTGCATATATACATCTATTCTAAAATACGCAGAAAGAGCAAAATTTCAACAAAGATGTCGGGTGACAAATGCTAATAACCTTTCTCTTTGAAGCTTTGTTTTACGTTGAAACACGAATATTATATTCAATTGTATTATATTTCGTGTTCATTTGTAATAGAAAACCCTTAAAACTTAACAGATGTTTTTTTTTTTCGATCAGGTTACGTGTCCTGACGCGAGTTTAACATTTTTTACCCATCACAAAAAACTCTCCCTCCGTCTTACGAATTATAGATCAAGTCACGTGTCCTGACGCGAGCTCCGTCTTACGAATTTTGGATCAGGTCACGTGTCCTGACGAGAGTTTAACATTTTTTACCCATCACAAAAAAAGTGCACAACGCCGCTAAAGAAGTTTTCAATTCAAAAACCTTATACTATTGTGTGCCTCATTATGGTGTCATATTACATCGCCACATGCGAACTACGCACTATACTGGTCAGCGGATCCTCCATTTTCTGTAGAGGATGAGCGAACTTTACACCCACTTCTCTTCCTCCTTCTAACTCTACAACATCATCATCTGCTTAGCCTTTTCCTAACTATGTTGGGGTCGGATCCAGTCTAACCGGATGCAGCTGAATAGCAGTATTTTTCTTGAAGCGACTGCCTATCTAACCTCAACAACTCAGTTAATGGATAACACATAGAAATGTAAAATTCTTATATCTCACGATACCTCTTGGTAAGACTGGTTGTCAGTGTTTTAGGCTTTTGATAATCCGTACCTTCTAAACTTCGATTATTATTTAGCCACGAGTCCCTAAGGAGGGGGTCTACTTTCGTAAAAATCTGTATTATTGGCCGAAGTTACGGTCGTTTCTAACTCCGTATGAGCTTCGGCCATAAAATTAGTTCGGGACCCGACTAAAACTGAATGAAAACATAATTTGACAGTTGTCCTCATTTCCGATTGTTTTTGATCGTCCGAAAAATTTAATTAATCAAGAGTTTACTTTCGAACTGGCCCGTATCTTCGGTAACTTACCTTGAGATTAGGCCGCCTGGAAACATACACACCGAAATTCAAGTTAGATACTCGTATTTAACTTTAAAACAGAATTCTACTTAGGAAGGTACACTTGATTCAATCCACTCGCCTTTACTTAGTCAAGTGCCAAAGCGAACTTAACTAAAATTACTCACTTTGTAATTGCGAAGTTCAGTGAGTGAAATTATTGCGAACCGGAAGAGTGCGCGGTCGAGTTGAAAAGCCAGTCGGAGGAACAGCAAACCGCATTATAGTGTAGTGATTGAAAAGTTGAGAGTTCGGGAATGTTCGAAGGTAGCTCCGGCATTCCATTTTCTTATTATGGCGCGTTATACCTGACATTTCAAAGGTATTTGTTAGGTGCCAACTCGTTCGTTGAGTGCTGATAATTTTGATCAGCGTGTGGTTTTGGTTATTAATATTATAAGTTTTAAGTGGATCTTTTATGAGGGGTAGGATTTCGCAGGACACGATAACAGTAAATGTTAAATGTAACTGTTTCTGCTGTAACCTACAGTAGTTGTCATTTAACAGCTGGCCAAACGGAGCTCGAAGATTTTGAAACTTTTAAGTGTTCAGCCGAAATGGACCCCTCATCTCATTAGAATAATAGATACATACTTAGATTTTCTACATAGAATAGAATTGAATAGAATACTCTTTATTATGAGGGGCTTGTGGCGAAGTAACAGCTGCACGGGTCGATCGATCAGGTTAAGCTACGTTTGACGCGGTTGGTCCGTGGGTAACCATCTTTACATACCAAGACCTTTACATACCGTGCCTCAAAAAGCACGCTAAACCGTTGGTCCCGGCTGTCATTCGTGGATCTTTGACAGTCGTCACTTCGTCAGTAGCCCGAAAGTCTGACAACCAGTCTTACCGAGGGGTTTCGTATTACCCGGTAACTGGGTTGTGGAGGTCATATAGGCAGTCGCTCCATGTAAAATACTGGTACTCAGGTGTATCCGGTTAGACTGGAAGCCGACCCCAACATATTTGGGAAAAGGCTAGGCTGATGGACTCTTTATTATATACAACATACACACCACACCAATACCCTACACATATCACTCTTCCTTCATAGCTCAAAATAATGGACTCTTTCGTTGGTGGTCCACCGTGAAATCATCATACTATCTGAAAAGCAAACTCTGGGCTGGTACTTAGATTTTTCCAATTGAACAACCCCATAAAGCAGCAAACAGACTAAGGTGAATCCCGCACGGAACTTTATAAAATCAGGAAAATGAAATGATTATCAAATTGACTAAGTACCAACTTTTAAACTGGCCGTATATTCAAATCATAACTGTCATTCTTTGACAGTTGTATACTGTATGAAATGGCTTTAATTAAAACGAAAAAAATACGCAGTATGTCAATTTGATAAGCAATTAATATCCGTGACTGTACAACGTGGGATCGAAATCAGACGGGTATGTCTCGTAATTTTAAGAACGTTCACAGTCTGATCTCAGTCTCAATCTGTCAAAAATACGTCTAATTTCCCTACATTTTGACAAGTTTTTGACATTTGTTTGTCGCCGAGATGAGACTGCGACTAGATTTTGAACGTTTTAAATTACGGGAATACGGGCCCAGGTCAAAGCGCCTGTACTAGACGAACAAAGCAGGAATAATTTAATAATAATTATCAACAATAATCAACATATATACACATTGGCTCATTAAAACCAACACTCAAACAGTATTGTTTATAATTGTTTCCATACGAATAAACTAATTAAACCAATTTGTATATTTGTTGTGCAAAGTGCATGATTCATGAAATTAGTGCTATTATTTAATGAGTGTGGAATCTCGTTATTATAATATAATTATTGGTAAGCGTACTGATTAGTCATTTCCACGGTTGAACCTTTGTTTTGGAGGTTACCTATTGCTCCTTTAGCTTTGTTGTAACAATAACCCGACCGTATTTCAGCCACGGCGACAAATCTCAGCAGAGACCAGCCCTCGGCGCGGGAGATATTATAGTGCACAAGTGTGTGCTCAGACACAGGTGTACTCTCTCTTCCCTCATCCTCATAGTCCGATGGGACGGCACGCAATCCGACACCACCGGAGAGAGATCAGGCGCAGGACCAACGGCTTTTTGGAGTCGCGGGCGATTAGAGTGGGGACTCTATCGGCCTACTGAGTGACCTCGGGGAATGCGGCGCACAGTGGTCAATGGTCATGTGCTGCCTTGCACACTTGCATAGTCTGGCTTCGGGGAGACCCCTTTACAGTCTGCCCAGAGATGAACCCTAACAGGCGTTGCACAGAGGTCCGGATTAGTCATTTGAGAGGTAACGGTGCCCCTTCCATGTGCAGATGGTGACCACAGCGCATTTTGAAGGCTTCCCCCCGAAAAACATAAAAGAAATAAAAAGGACCAACGGCTTAACGTGCTTTCCGAGGCACGGGGTTCCACTACGGGGGAGGGGGGCGTTTCCGTGGTACTACTAGTAGTACTTCAAGATCAATCAGGATGATAGGTAGGTCCCTACATAATACAGGGTGGCAGGGGCATCGACGCGCAAACTGTAACCATGAATTCAGCACATGAGTTTAGACCCCGTAGCGTGGAAATTTTTCATCGGTTATTAAAAAAAAATTGCCGTATCTACACAAAATAATTTTCATGCAACAACTGTCATATTTGCCGCCAAAACAAAATGGCGGCAAAAAAAGTTGTAAACCTCCAAGTTGCCCACCCTGTAATAACACTTTGTTCGACCTGGGAATCAAGCCCTCATGAAGACCTCATGCTCAGCAGTAGAGATTGAAAGCACTATACCAACGAGGCACCCAGGGTGTAGGTAATATTATAGTTTTGTTGGCGTTCCAACGAAAACACTTTTCACGAATACTTTTCATCTTTTAAAAGCAAAGAACTCATTAAACGTTACCAAATTACGCAATTACTAAGGCTAATGCCGTTTGTACAAAAGGGAGAGCCAACAAAAGTGTAATTTCCCAATCGCCCGTTATTTCTAAGAGCCTTAAAAATAATCCGGGAAAAAGATAAAAGAAGATTGTATGGCACTTCCTTGACAATTGAGGGGGGATTGGGCAAAGATCAGGCTCAATAGGATAAGGCAGAAAATTTAATTAACACTGTTCTTTTCAAACAATATTATTAAGAATTAGCTTTTCTGCCCGAGAATTTGTCCGCGTGAAATTTCTTTTCGGGGGACCGATTCACCCTGTCGCATCGCATCGCTTGCCCGCGTTTTTACTTCACTCATCCTCCATAGAAAAGGGAGGATCCTCCGAGCAGACGGGTGTTGTGTCTGGCGGTTAATGCCCGATGATTCAAGCCGGGCCGTTGTATACAGGGTGGCAGGGACATCGACGCGCAAACTGTAACCATGGATTCAGCACATGAGTTTAGACCTCATAGCGTAGAAATTTTTCGTCGGTTATCAAAAAAAAAATTTTCTGTTTCATAGAAAAGTGCAATACCTACGCAGTCAAAATGTATGGAAGCGCAATATTTTTTTTTTAATAACCGGTGCCTTCCTCAAGAATTAGCATACCAAATGCAAAAAGAATTTTCAAATCCGACTGGTAGTTCCAGAGATTAACGCGTTCAAATAAACAAACAAACTCTTCAGCTTTATTATTAGTATATAGATATCAAAGGAATCCAGAGATGCTGGAGTATCTCGTTAAAATGATAGAATGGTCTTTTTCGTGCTAAAGATCGGAGTTTTTATGTAGTTTGTTGCGAATAGCAAACCGCAAACCTTTCCTTGAAATATATTGTGTCTAGCCTGTTATTTCTTGGTGTAAATTCTCATTTTCCAAAGTAATTTGCTTGTTATTATTTTCCTTTTTATGTTTATTAGGAGTTATGTTTTAACCTTAATAGGTAAAAATTCGTGTTAGGTAAATTACTTTTCTTGCAATTCATCTCATACAGGGAAAGCACGAGCATTAATCACCACGCTTACTCAAGGCTGGATTTCAGACATTCCAAGTTTCCTCCCGATGTTCGAGACAAACACGGCGAGCTACGTATCACACTGATGTCATGGAAAATCTTGCATCGCGCAAACAAAGTTTACCGCGCGACTAGCATATTATGTACAAAGTCCCGACATCAATCGTTGGACAGTTATAGCCCACTAGACATATGTAATAGCCGTCTGGTCGGACGATCCTCCCTTTATTAGCTTTACTTGTAAGTAACTAACTTACAATGAAACAAAATCTTTGGAGTTAATTTTAACCTTCTTCTAAATGTCGTACCGAAATGAAACTTTGTATGTATATGTAGGTCATAAGACAAAACTATAATTTGGTATCTTGGAGCAGATCTGATAATGGAACTAGGAGGTGGATAGTGGAACTCTCCAGTGGCTACTAGTAGACCTTTCGAGTTTGGGGTCATATGATTTATTTTGACGAGTCCAATAGACTGCACTTGGTATCGAGGGTCTGATAATGGAGCCAGGAGGTGGATAGTGGAGCTTTTTAGGGGCTACTAGTGAAACACTTGAGTTTGGGGTCATATGATTCGTTTTGACGAGTCCAATAGATTGCACTTGGTGTCGATGGAGCCCGGAGGTGGATAGTGGAGCTCTTTACTTGAAAACCCCTCGAGTTTGCTAGTAGCCCCTAATCGTGACTTTATACTTATTAATTCAATGAAGAATATACTAGTCGATAAAGTTAAAAATAAAAATACATGTATAGTACAAAAAACTAAGAAACACACTTTTTTCACATATTTTTTTTATAGTGCGTGAAAAAGTGTGTTTCTTAGTTTTTTTTAACTATATGTATATTTTTCCATGGTAATAACCAGATGCATTGATTCAAGAAATAATATTTTCATCCTTCAATTCAACTACAGCAATACTGCCTTTAACTATAATACAGTTCATCACTATGACAAGAGGCAATACACCCTTTTTACCACAATAAAGGAACACGTTCAACATACCCAGTGGGGTAACACGTCACTTCAATAGAAATGTGGTTTTATTCGATTGCGTGACCATTCGATCTAGTCAGTGTCCCGGTCTGCCAACAGGGGCGATCCTGACCCTTATCATAGCCTAGATAACTCCCTTAGGGTATCGTCATAGATTAAGAACGCATCTCTCACAAAGCAGTTATATAACATTAGAGAGTGTTGCATAACATTTGTTTTAACTAGTTTCTTTTGTCGTTGCACACTGTTATAAAATGTTATCGTGCTACACAATGTTTTATAACGTTATATAAATAACTGCTGTGTGGGAGCACCTTAGGAAGCAAACTTTTGCTCCAATCGGAGCAAGAGTTACTTAGGACAGTCATCCAACTGCTACGATAGGCCACTCACTTGAGCGGGTAAAGCTTGATTTTATTAAGAAAACGGTGCAGTCATATAACGGTCGCAATATGAATGTCATCATTACAATTAGGGCGGGAATATAAAGTATTAAAGACGGCCGCCAAATGGGGCCCGTTACATGATGGCACTACTTTCTTAGGAAAGCTTTTGCGCAGAATAACGAGTCAGTATTGACGAGCTGTGTAGAGGAGTATAAATCATGAATGACGTGAACTTAGTGGAAATCGAATGGTTTATGATTTTCTACTTCGTCCAGTACTTGGCTTCGGCTCCTCTATGCTCAAATACAATCTAAATCCCTCCAATTTCAAGGCATAAGGCGTAAGTTCAAGGCGAGCAAATGTTAGTCGTAGCAACCCAGTGGGGAGCTGTGGGTGATATTTTCAGGGGTCTGGGAGCACGAAAAACGGAAAACATCGAGTTTCACTTCTCTATGGTTTTCGTACTCTATGATACCGTTGACGTCTAGAATAGCAATTGATTTGAAAATTGACTAACCTGCCCTCACCGGTGTAAGTGGGCGTTGAGTAAAGTAATATTATTTTAGGTTTAAAGTTGATTTTAAATAAAATCTAAACTATGCTTGTATATTTGGTTGAATAAGTACCTAATGGAATCTAAACTGCGCAGATATCTTTTGTTTAATATCTTTGATTCATTAGTTCGTTACCTTTAATTAAAATATTGGGAAATGTAGGTACCTACTCGCAACTGGCGCGCATGTTTTATCTACCAGACTTAAGAACGTGGACAAAGCGAAGTAGCAAAAGCTTAATAAGCTTATAATGTTCCCACTGCTGGGACACAGGCCTTCCTGTGAGGGGAATGGGCTGTAATCTACCACGCGGGCCCAGTGCGGGTTGGTAAAGGATTCTAGGACATATAGATTTCCTCACGATATTTTCCGTCACCATTTTTGAGAGGTGATGAAATTATTAACAGAAAGTAAAGTGCCTGGCTGGGTTTGAACCGACGACCTGCAACTCGTAAGTCCGGGCCGTTAATATTGGGCCACCACTCGCACCAAACAAAAAGCTAAGTCGCAGGTAACAATGTGGCAGTAAGTATAGTTCTGCCTGTCCCGATTAGGAAAGGGCGTAAGGTTCTTTATTCAGGAAAAATAATAAAGAAAATGTTGTTGAATTTTCCTTATGGGTTCAGAGACTCTGTGGGTGGTTCACGTAGTTGAACAATCAATCAATCAAATCATCTTTATTCTGTTGGACATAAGCCTCTCACGCAGCTTGGAGTGCTTTTATTTTGGGTAGATAGATTCTTTTATCTACAAATCTTTCTTAGACGTATGCTACGTTTCTTCCTATACGCGTACCTTACGTGTTTTGCTCCTGGCTCTCACTTCTGGGCCACTCACATTTTAGTTTGTAGTATAAAAATATAGAAACGCCAGGAGCAGGACGCCCTAGAGGGACGTACAGACCTTATTGGTGATGTTCTTCAGACAGGTCAGGTGCGTGGTACTCGCAACCGGCATGAGTGTATAACCTGCATATGTACATATTCCCAACTATTCGATACACTTTTAAGCCGAATCGAACCGCAATCAATGTTATCGAAAGGAGTCCTCAAAACGCTGTTCAGAAATCCAAAACCCGAATATTTCCGAAAACCAAATAGACAACCGCTTCTTCGGACAGCTATTTACTGTCGGGACCTAAGGAAATCAGGTAACCGAAAATATATCATTTTCAACTCAAAAGCCTGTTGAATGTTTGTGAATAGCTATGCAGATCTATTATATGAACGTTAGCGAAGCAGCAGTAGTAGGGGTCCAAAATGACATAAGTATATGGACAAAATGACACAATGGGCTTTTTTATAAATTGGCGGGCTATAATGCTGCAGTTGTCATAACATCATGTGACGTCGGCCATATTGGCAAACCTGTTAAGTTTTTAGTGTCATTGACTCAGTCACGCCGGAGTAAAATGGATGGACGCGTTTTAGGCGCGTAAAAGTTTTTATTTTGATGGATTTCGTCCTGTTTTTCGTCAGTTTTACGTGGTTTTTATTAAACATTCTGATGTAAATTGGAAAAGTGTAGCATTATACTGCATTATTTATAAGTATTAATTTATCTATCTCGAGTTTATAGAAATGATGACTTAGTTAATGTTTTGATAACCTGTGGGGAAAAATTACATACTTACAACATTCGGTGCAAAACGACATATCATTTTTCGATGATGCTCAGACTGCGATAATGATCCCAAAAGCAGTCAGGAAAAAGATAAAGACAGGTACAGAAGACTCACTACGATGAGGAGTCAGATGTAAAAGATTTTTCAGCTGCGTCCTGAAGCGACCTCTTTTCCCGTTCCAAGCCCGACGAGTGCTGGCTACGGTGACACAATTATTCTCCTTGGGCTCATATGTCATGTGCTGATATATCCAAGAAGACCAAAAACTTCGTCTGAGAAGATTTTACTTCAAAATTTTCGTGTTTAACATGTATGTCATTTTGTCCGTATTATATGGACAAAATGAATTTCCGTAGAGGTTGTGATTAATTTTAATTAGATTTTTTATGTTTCCTATTCAATTACAAGTTTACGTAAGTTAAAACTAATGACTTAATGACGATTATTAAAACTAAATACCGATTGTAACTATGATAATTAAAAATATGTGATAAATAAACAAAACCGTATGTCATTTTGGACGTACTTCCCCTATGTATAAGTCGTAGCATGTGTCGTACTATTATAGTTCCTGCCTACCTACATAGGAAAAAGGTGTGAGGTTATGTATGTATAAAAATTGTTATACTTTCAGGTGCACTTATTTGTATGCAGATCCTATCATCAGATGTATCTTGCAATCCTCATTTCAGTTTATCGCTGACGATAACTTTGGTTGACAGTTCTGCACTAACTCAAGACAAGATGTTACCCTCTTTACAACCTCTCAACGGTATTAACAATTCCCTATTTTATTGTTTCATATAAAATTCTTCGCTTAGTTTTAAACAACAAAAAGTTTGTAAATTTTCTTTTGTTTTTGATACGAATGCTGTGTTTATTCATAACGTTGGTTTGAATAATACAATGTGTTGTTTATAGTGTTGTTGTTCAACGGTTAATTAACGTTGTGTTACTTTGTGTTGTGCTGCGTTGAGTCTAAGCTTGTATGCTGCGTTTACACTTGTGCTAGATTTTAGTTATATTGCATAAAGTGAATTAATTAATCGACAATCTGGATGGTGAAACCTTTTCACATCTGGGATTAGAACGGCAATTTGTGGGTGAGTGGGTGTACTAAAGGCACAGCTCCGCTGTACCCTTTAGGAATAATAGGCGTGATGTTATGTTTATGTTTGTGATTAACCGACTAATATTATAAATGTGAAAGTTTGTATGTTTGTTACACAATCATGAAAAAATGGCTCAACGGATTTGGATGACAGGCACAAAGATAGCTTATTACCTTGATCAATACAACGGATACTTTTTATCCCGATAGTACGTTCCCGTGAGATAATTACCGATATCCACGTGGGCGAAGCTGCTGGCAAAAACTAGTGATTACAAATTAACTTTGCCTTACCTTCATCTATAATGAAGCCCAGCCTCCTTGATATCACCTGTCCAGTACATTCACTCAATAATAAAGTTATTGGTCTTTGTCCAGACCAGACGCAATCGAATATTAACGAGATTGGGGACTAACTAACTAACTCTAAAATTATATTAAATTCGGATCAAAATAATGTTTATTTGATAAGTTGTTCTTATTAGTTAGTATACGTCGTTAAATTTTGATCGTTTTAATCCTTAAAAGGGGTCATTGTATTCATCATTATGAACAACTTTTACTACAGGACCAACCCTCAAATCGTGAAAAAATATCAGTTCATCCATAGATTTACGTTCGCATAACTCGACATAATGTATGGATCAACTGATTTTTCTCATTGTACTCATCATTATGAACAACTTTTACTACGTTAAAAGTTGTTCATAATGATGAGTACAATGACCCCTTTTAAGGATTAAAACGATCAAAATTTAACGGTGTAGAAGTATAGAGGAGACATTCGTAATGTAATTGGGCAGAGGTCGGTGACATTGAGAAGCTAAAGACATAAGTAAATAAATTTGTCTTCAGGGAATTCTGATTCAATGTTTTCTTTGTAACAAATATATAAATAGGGTATACCTCCGTACGTGTATATTTTTTGCGCTTACCAATCTATATGTCGCAGATGGATTGTAGAATCCGCTGTTTCACAAAACAGCTCCGTTATGCAAAACAACTGAACAACGTTCAGCGGTTTTCCATAATTACTGAACTTTAACACGCAGCATTGAATAAACGTTTTGCATTTATCAATGCAGCGGGCCAACGATTAGCGGTTTTGTAAAACAGCGTGAAATTAAACGTCAGATTGTAGATTTTAGTTCCAAATTTTGTCACTCGTGGCTCTGAGTGTCGTAGCAACAATAATGGCGTCCGAAACAGAAATAAATAAAGCGAGTAATTCGAGTAAAAATTACCTTTACTCAAGTGAAACCAGTGATTTTAAGGACAATATTAATTCAAATTTATCGGAGTTTTATGAAAGATGCTCATTGTGACTGCATATAAGCCTCATACTAACTAACTAAGATAAGACTAACACCATCTTGTAAAAGTAAAAATAAAATTGAATTGAAATAATTTCCGAATGTTTCAGTGCTTAACATTATGCGACGTAAGGGAATGACACGTCACTAGCGATACCGCACGCGTTGCGTCCGCGCACCAAATAGTAGAACCCTTGGTCGCCCCAGTCTGTGCCCCACGAGTTCTTTATAATCCAGTACGGGAGTCGTTGACCGGAATTTGATACTGTAATAAATATTAAAAAAAAAAAATAGATAGATTTTTTGATATTTAAATCTAAATGTTCAAGTTCTGTGATCAACAAACTGGTTGATAGAACCCATTTTTACTGTACGTCACTTACGGCCCAAAATGAATGGTTTTTAGTCATTACTGACGGACTGACAACGACTCGACTGCTAATTTAACTTCAAAATTACTAAAGTGTATAATAGAAAAGAATATTATTTAATTCTTGTAAATGTGAGGACTATGTGGGTAATTGTTTCAGTTTTAATCATGGTCTGGCAATTTGAGTAGTTTATGCGGCCTACCCAAATTTCCTTTCTTTGGTATTGTTCGTCCAATCGTTGAGGGCCTTCAGTTCTGAGTTTAGCTGCACGGTTAGTGACAAATGCGTGCAATGACTGGTCCACTCAATCTGTGTGGTTCTTTCCTCAAAAGATCATTTCATACACCAATATACATGGTCTTTACATGATCTAACCATGTCTGTGACTTTAAAAGAGACCGTGACCTCTGAGTTTGTTTTGGCCTTTCTTCTCAGAGTACTCAGATAGGAAACGCCGACCTCTCTCATCTAGTTTAAAAAATATGTTTGACGTGTACAACTGTTTGTAAAAACCTACTTACAGAAATAAAATCATTTATCAATAATAGATAGGTACAAACCATAGACATTGTAACCGACGATCAGAACAGCGTGGTCCAATTCCTTAGAACTGCAGTTCTGATCCGTAGGTTCGTCTATACCGCCTGTGTATATGTTCATGGATGCCGAATTTATTGCTGCAAGAAGAAATTATTGTAAACAAAAATAGAGTAAACATTAAAGTGTCGTAGTTCAGTGAGCAACAAAATTTGTTTAACAACTTTCTAAACCGTAATTATAGACCAAAGTGTTTTATTAAAATCGGAATAGAAGTAAAATTAAAATAATATTTATTATAAATATTAAATTAAATACTAAAAAGCTGATTATCGAATAAATTACAAACCGCAAGAGTTAACTTGAGACTTCGCTCGGATGTCGTCAGCGCGCGGTACTGAGGCGTCGATGGCGATAGCGGTAATACCGTGGCAGTCGGGAGCGGCAGCTCAGCGGTGCTATTCTGTAAAAAGATCACCGTGATAACTTAGGTGAAGTGAGCTAAAGTGAGCTGTCTATTGCACCTGATGCTAGGGATCGACACCATTGACAGCTCAATTTAAGCTCACTTCACCTAAGTTAGCATGGTGATGTTTTTACAGAATAGCATTACAGGTCCCAAGTTAACTCTATTATGTTAACGACCGAAATAAAACAAAAAGAAGAAGGGAATCAGACCGGAATGACAAGTTTATAGTGGGTCAGAATTAAAACGTAATAACAACCAGCAAGGGATCAGATCAGGGGATCCGACTGGAATAAATCATTTCGATGATGTGAGTAAGCAGCAGCGTTAATCTTTTTTTTTTGTCGACCCAGAACTAATCAAATCTGTATTTTCAAACATTATGTATCACTTTCCTTTTTTTCAAGAAACACACGGTAACTTGTTTTTATTTTCATTAATGTCTGTTATCTCTAACGCTATTTAGGAATGCAATAATTATGCCTAGCATTAGTGAAATGTCTAGTTTATCAATTTGACCTTGACATATCTGTTTAGGTATGTACAACACGAGTAAGTGTAAAACATACATTCGATATCTCAGTAATTCGGAATCTGATTTTGTTTTGTTTTTCCACTACTTAAGTTTTTTTAAATATACTATTTCTTCCACTCACCAGCGGATAACGGGCCATGCTCATACACGTATCTAGCCATAATTTCTTCATCAGGAAACACCCTCTGGAAGCCTATGACGGGTACTGGCTGAGGGTACCTAAACAAGGACTCTGGTACGTTGGATGTTGAGGTACTAGGTTTCCACCTGCATTGCATGCGCTCTTCAGCATAAGTATAGTAATCTCTTTCCCGGAGAACGCCACCGAATGTACTCACTATATGTCTGAAACAGAATTGGAGGTTGAACTCATCATCATCATCACTGGCAGTCTTTTTTCACCAACTGCTGAGTATAGGCCTACCCCCTCCTTGGGGCCATGCTGCCCCGATCTGCGCGAAGTATAATGGCTTGCACCAAATTAAATACTGATATACGTACGTATAAGGAACAGGGTGTAAAGTTCATTGATCCTCCATATAAAAGGGAGAATTCTCTGACCAGACGGGTGTCGTGTCTTGTGGGCACCTGCCCGACGATTGATGTTGAGACGTTGTGTATTCTAGTTGCGCGGTAAACTTTGCTTACGCGATGCAGGATTTTGCGTGACGTCAGTGTGATTTCATATATGGCGATATAGATACACATTTAAACCGTTTTAGAACTGAAGACTTTTGACTCTATGGCCGCGTTCTAACCAAAAGTAATACTCGCGCGAGTACACGTTCGTCGCGCGGGTAGCCCAGTGGTAATGACCTTGACTTACGGGTTGTAGGTCAAGAGTTGAAACCTAGACAGGCGCTTTAGTTTGTGTAATTTATATCATCACCAATGCTTTCAAAAACAGTAAGGGAAAATCGTAAGGAAACCGGCATGTCCTAGAATCAAAAATTCGAAGACATGTGACATCTACCAACCCGCACTGGGGCCGCGTGGTGGATTAAGGCCCATTCCCTCTCACAGAGAGGAAACTTGTGTCCCAGTAGTGGGAACGTTATAGACTGATTATACAATTATGTTACATGAACTTACGCATACGTTAGGATAATGGATGCGTTGCCACATCCCCCTTTGGCTTCATCACAGTCAATAAGAAACTGCTCTGACAAAACTTCATTTACGTCACCGTATATCCTCAGATGACTTTCAATACTTGCTGTCACATAAAAAAAAAATGTTTAAAATGAACAGACGCGTTTAGAATAGTCTAATAAGTGTTATTAGATTATGCCTCAGATACAAGATGAAGTACGAAGAAACAAAATGATGGACTTATCTAAAAGTGCTGAGATCTGATCGAGATAAAGCATGTATTAATTTAAAAAACGAAATAAAAAATAAAAACTGAGGATAAAGCATGTGTACCTACTAATTAATTAAAAATAAACACTGTGGAAACAATTAGTATAATTAGAACTTGTTTAAATCCTAAACGAAACGATATTTTTTTCAAGTATTTTAAATATTAAAAAATTATATTTATTCATAATATAAGATTTAAATTATATAAGCTAACAGTTAAAATAATAATATGTTCATGTAAGAAAATGAGCAAAAGAATAAAAAAATTCGTCCGCATCGTCAACAGGAACAGTACCCAAAAGGCTGGCAGCATTGCAAGTTGTATGGCGATGATAATTCTTTGGCCAAAAACCAAAAAAAAAAAATTGAAAACGAAGATTTTCATCCGGTTAGACTGGAAACCGACCCCAATATAGTTTAAAAATAACAAAGTTTACCAATACAACTGAAAGCCCAGCAAGCTGCACAATTCAATTGATTTTTCACGGACGTAACCATATTTTTCTCCCTCCAATCATAGTACACAGGTGGTTCTCCACTATTTACAGGTCTTCTAGAAAATACTGGATTTACTGTCCCATTAATAGGCGGCACAACTACAGTCCCATTGCTGGGAGGCAGAACAAGGAAACAGCTATATTCCCTTAACAGCAACAACAACACAGGGATCCTCAACATTTTAACAGATTTAATAGCAGAAGAGTGACGCGCCCGTCGGAAATGTACTTTATAAATACTCAACACTTTTCCAAGCATTCCTGCTATTCGGCATTTTACAATGTTTTTTAATGCTCGTTTTATTCTAGTATTCTGCGTTTTTGACATCGCTTGAATATTTCGAGTGCCATACTGTGTAATAATTTGTTTATCGTCGAATCACGGTGTTGGCATCCAATTATTTTTCTGTTAATGTTTACACTTCAGCCGTCTAAGATTCATTAGGCGATGTCACATTGAATTATTAAGATGTTTTATGGACTAAATTAATTTTGGAACTCATTTGGAAATTATTATTATATTATTATTTATTTAAATCGAACACAAATGATTCATATTGCTGTTAGTAATACTTATAAACTATGTTAGTAACATTTAAGAAATATGTCATTTTTTTGTGGAAGTTACAGAACTTTATATTGTACTGGTAATACTTACCGTATTACCTACTTAAGTTAGATCATAATAATTAATGTAATAGAGCCCTGACCACCGGTAGCTTGGACCCTGTTCCCGATACCGGTGGGCTACTATTTTTTTATATTTTTATACTTTTTATATTGTAATATTTAAAAATATAATTTATATGTATTTATATTTAAATAAAGGAGATAATGTTAGAATTTCATTGTTTGTAAATTATTTCTGAAATACTTTTTTCACAAATAAAGTTCCATAGACTGATGTCCATTGCTCAATCGGCTTCTACCGGTATTCTTCCTCTTTACGTATCTAATTGACTCAAATGTCCGACCAGAACGAAGACACCTGAGGGGCAATTCTGGTAATTTTAAGAACGTTCACATTCTGATCTGAGTTTCAGTCTGTCAAACATACCTCTAAATTCCATACATTTTTTACAAGTTTTTGACATTGATTGTGGCTGACATGAGATTGTAGCTAGATTTTGAATGTTTCTAATTACGAGAGTTGGCCTTCTGAACAGCGCTATAGTTGGCTTCGTTTGAATTCTCGAAGGTGCAGGAGGTTGTGCACGATGGGCAGGAAAGGAGATGCGGCATATCCTGATAAAGGTCTCCTCACAGGCCCTGTATTTGTGATGGATCAAGGATACTCCATTCGGCCAGATTATTTCTACAGCGGTCAACCTGAGCCCGCGATTAGTTAAATTAATTCGGTATTTTATAACACGTCTACTTAAATCATTAATCTATTAGTTAAGTGTATGCCAAACTTACATTATCGTCGAAGATCAACGTTTTAATGATAAGCAATAAAAACGATATCAAAAAAAAAAAGCAGGAGATAGTGCGACTGTCTGAAACCACTTCAAACCTATGTCTGGGATGTTTCGCGCAAGTTTTAATTGATCAATTTAACTTCAACTGCCATCATTTGACCTGAGATTAGGGTTGTACCTACGGACTTCAGATGGGTAATTATGTTTTTGCATTTGAATTAGATAATTATGTGATAAACGGATAAAGTGCCCTAATGAAAGTTAGATTTGGTAACATTTCTAGGTATTGAAATGATACATTACTAGATTAATATATGAAATAGGTGCTATCGCCAAAATCTATATCTGACCTCCGTAAGGACTATTTCTGCTTGCAGCGCATATTTATTAGTCGACCTAAAAGGATCCTCTTTTGTTTGTACACGGGATTTTGTTTACAAAATGGTCAGATATAGTACCCACTGCGTAAAAAAACAAATATCTCGCGCACGCACGTTTAGAGTCAGCATTCATACATAATAATATGTGGTGGCACCTAATCATCAAAATCGTTACATGCGAGCTACGCATCACATTGACGTCACGCAAAATCCTGCATCGCGCAAGCAGAGTTTACTGCGCAACTAGCATACGAGTTTATACAACGTTCCGACATCAATCGTCGGGCAGTTGCCTATCCGACACAATACCCGTCCGGTCGGAAGATCCTCCGTTTTCCAGGATGAATTAACTTTACACTCTGTTCCTCATAACTCTGTACACACAAACATAAACTACCGCCTTCTCTCATGGGGGTCGGCAGAAACAACAATAGGTACTTCACCTGCTACGGTACATACATACTCATTTTGTTTCGTTTACGTTCATACATCCGCGGGGTACTTGCGTAACCCACATATAATAACAATTGATCGCAGTGGTGAGTTCATTTTGACTTTTTTTGATTTTTTTTAACTATGTTCATTGCGTTATTTACGCTTTTGAGTAGACTAATGAAGCAATGTATTAGCCCAAAACCCCAAAACTCCCGTCCTTCAAACTCTTGGATTGCGATCAGGGAGCTGGTTATATTAGTAAAAAGGCTTTAGATATATACAAATAAATAAAATTGAAGTTTCTATTTATAATGTCAAAATAACAGCTTTTCAAAAAGTTTGTCTGTCTGTTCCGGCTAATCTCTGAAACTCCTTGACCGATTTCGACGGGACTTTCACTGGCAGATAGCTGATGTTATAAAGAGTAACTTAGGCTATATTTGAGGACCAGAATTAGTAAAGAGACATTATTGTTTTCCGACTTCCACGCTAAAGAAGTCGCGGTCACAGCTAGTCGCAAATATAAACGAAATAAAGTCAATAAAATCATAAATCAAAATGGGTAAAAATGACAATCCTGCCTGTCATAGGTGCATAGTGACAGCGTTATCAATATTCACCTGTTATTGGCAACTGAATAAGCCCATGACTGTTATCTACTGTAATTTGATATTTTGTATACTTACAGAAGCTGTTGGTGTACCTTTATAAATAAATACATAAATTGCCTTCCATATACATTTTAATTCTATTTGAAATATCCAATAAAGCAGGTTTTTTTAAATATTTAGTGCGTTTTTTATCGCTCTATTGGAATATTTAGTCTGCAGCGCGCAGCAGTTAATATTTCAGTAGAATTTTATACATACGTGCGTACCTATGTTGATTTAATTATTTCTGCATAATTGACCAATTCATATTCCCTCTATATTTTTAACCAATGTTTCAATCATTCATTATCAAGTTATGGCAGCAGTGGTGGCCTAGTGTTAACGGACGCGACTTATGAGTTCTAGGTCGTAGGTTCGAACCCAGACTGTCAAAGATCCACGAATGACAGCCAGGACCGACGGCTTAACGTCCTTTCCGAGGCACGGAGCGGTCGCGGTATGTAAAGATTGTCACCTATCCACAGTACACACAGTAAACGTAGCTTCACCTGATCGATCGACCTGTGCAGCTGTTATTATTAGCCTCGGGTTTTTATCTACGCGCAAACTGTAACCATGAATTAAGCACATGGTTATAGACGTAGCGTAAACGTTTTTCGTCGGTTATCAAAACAAAACTGTAGTTTCATAGAAAATTGCAATACCTTCGCGGCCAAAATGTATTGAACAGCTTTCAACGCAGAGGATTCAGAATCTGCTACCCTGTATATGTCGCAGCCAACTAGTTTATTCAGCCTTTTTGTTAACTGCATAGCCGTTTAACTAAACGACACATTTAAATACTTGCTCATTTTTACTTAGTTTACAGCTCAGTTTTTACTCTCGAACTTATTAATAAACATACAATGAACAACCTGCCGCTTTAAGTCAATCAATCGCCAATTTAAATGTCTGGCTTAGGCAAGTAGTTAAACGTTAGCGATCCAAGTCATTTGCCTAGTTGTTTGATTGAATGGCTGACTAATTATTCAGGCCGCTAGTTGAACGGCACCGTTTAGTTAAAAGGCTAGGCTGTTAACTGAATGGCTAATCAAACCAGTTGGCTTCGACATATATATGCCAATTACTAATAGAATCGCGTAATATCCTTAGCTGTTCCCAGTTCAACCCTGCTATGAACATTGCAACCGTTCAATCTTCCCCATAGAGATCTCTGTTATTGCCAACCTGAGCACTTAGCGACCACAACTTTGTATCGGCGGGTTAAGTAATAGCCAATTATGAAGCTGATCCCCTGGTACTGTTGTTAGTTCTTACTAGTTAGTTCTAGACGATATTCGAACATAAACTGAACGAGTTACACCGAAATTCAAAGAAGATTCAGAGAAGATTTGGCTAAATCTGAGATCGTTGGCCTAACTTTGATTGAATATTCGTGGGAAATGTTGTGGTATTAGATTCTAGTGAATTTGTTCTAATAATAAAGCTGAAGAGTTTGTTTGAACGCGTGCGTTCTAGCAGTACGTGTAACTACCTCGCGGATTTGAACATTTTTTTTTGCATTGGATAGCCTAATTCTTGAGGAAGGCTATAGACTATTACGCTAGAAACCAGGACACATTCACAATATACACAAACCGCACTTTCACATTACTTACATATACACCGCATACCTATTACACCTACCACGACCAACTCACTCTAACTCAAACACTCACAAAGAGTTTTATTATTAATATCTCCTTTATTTCATTTAAATACTTACAAATTACATTTTAAAATATTTTTATAAACAAAAGGATTAAAAACAACATTTAAAAATATAAAATATAGTAGTGAACAGGGTCCAAGCTACCGGCGGTCAGGACTCCAGAAAGAGAAACTTCCTGACAATGCGAGCCGTGTCCAGAAGTACCGCTTTCTGGATCAAGCCCTTGATCCAGCTGCCCAACGAGAGCCGTTATTATTAATTATATTTACTTCTTGTTCTTTCTGTACACATAAATAATAATTATATTGTTATGTTTAACCATGTTACTGGTGAAAACAGTTTTACTAAAACTTTTTGATAATTTATCTAACCTTATGGAATCACTGGTCCCCAAGTCTCACTCAATGCACTTTATGTTGTACCATATTACTGTACTTGTAACCTCCGTGAGCATTTTACTGGAAATAAACATTATTATTAAACCTTAGGAGCAGAGCAAAAGGAAAAGAAGAACGCTAAGCGAAAACGAATTAATAGCGCCGCAGGCGATGCGATGCGATGCGATGGGTCGGCGGAACAAGAAATTTCACGCGGACGAAGTCGCTGTATGTTTTTCAGTTTCAATATTTGATTAGTTTAGTATAATAATGGAAATTCTGTGTAACCCTCGGCTGAAACCCAGGAATTTTAAGAGAAAGTTCGTGATTTTGTATGTTTGTTACTATACACCGTTAAATTTTGATCGTTTTAATCCTTAAAAGGGGCCATTGTACTCATCAACCACCAACCCTGAAATCGTGAAAAAAAAAAATCAGTTGGTCCATAGATTTATGTTCGCCTAACTCGACATATTGTATGGATCAACTGATTTTTTTTTCACGATTTAAGGGTTGGTTCCGTAGTAAAAGTGGTTCATAATGATGAGTACAATGACCTCTTTTAAGGATTAAAACGATCTAAATTTAACGGTGTATTACAGATAAAAATGGCTACCCAGGCACGGCTAAAATAATGGCATAAACGCACGTTAAGCCGTTGGTCCTGCGCCTGATCTTTCTCCGGTCGTGTCAGATTGCGTGCCGTCCCATCGGACTATGAGAGTGAGGGAAGAGAGTGCACCTGTGTGAGAGTGCACCTGAGCACACACTAGTCATAATCATAATAAGCCTATAATATGCCCACTGCTGAGACACAGGCCTCCTCTGGATGAGAGGAAGTGGGCCGTAATCCACCACGCGGGCCCAGTGCGGGTTGGTAGATTTCACATGTCTTCGAAGTTTTGGTTCTAGGACATGCCGGTTTCCTCACGATGTTTTCCTTCACAGTGCACACACTTGTGCACTGTAATATCTCCCGCACCGAAGGCTAGTCTCCGTTGAGATTGGCCGCCATCGTCTAAATTCGGTCTGGAGGACTATTACACATAAATAAATGGCTGCAAGGATTTGGATGACATTTTTCACAGACATGGATCATGTTGTGGGTTAAAATATAAGATACTAGCAGCGCCCCGCGGGTTCACCCCGGTAAGTCTCGATACCGTGGGGACATCGGGATAAAACGTATCCTGTGTTAATCCTGGTTACTATTTGTGTGCCAAATTTCGTTTAATTCCAGTAGTTTTTACGTGAAAAAGTAGCAGCGCCCTGCGGTTTCACCCGCATAAGTGTCGATCCCGTGGGAATATCGGGAGAAAAAGTATTCATTGAGCTATTCTGTTGTTTAAGCTATATTAATGTAAAGTTTCATCAAAATATGTTCAGTAGCTTTTGCGTGAAAGAGTAACAAATATCCATCCATCCATCCTCACAAACTTTCGCGTTTATAATATTAGTAGGCTTTGTTTGAGCTTTTAATCCAGGTAGGTACATTAATCAATT
Organism: Apamea epomidion; assembly: GCA_947507525.1. NCBI lineage: Eukaryota > Metazoa > Arthropoda > Insecta > Lepidoptera > Noctuidae > Apamea > Apamea epomidion. The sequence continues at coordinate 3,474,911 of OX382238.1, read as the reverse complement.
CCTCTAGAACGCGAGTGAAACCGCAGGTAACAGCAGTTCATAAATTAAGCTCTTTGACGCGTAAAGTTATTTGGTATATCTACATATAATATGATATGATTGAAATGTGAATAGGTAAGTTACCTGAGTATTCATTAAGTTTCCCGCCGTTTCATTTCCAAAGGACAGTTCTTGTTACCGTGCTACAGAATACTTCGCCTTTCATAAAGTAAAAGCCTCCGCGAAATAAAAAGTTTGAATCTTAAAGCTGGCCTAATTACTGATTTGAATATAATTTTCGGTTTTGTTTATGAGCTTTTCAGGAACAGCGAATTGGGTACGTTTAATTGCAATACAATTTAAATTTTTATCAGTATAAGCGTCGCCGGACTTATGCTGGGACCCACATGGTGATGTGGGTCCGAGCATAAGTCCGGCGACGTCGAGGCAGTCCCAAAAGAAGATGGCGGGACGAGGTTGACGTCTACAGAGTACAGTCGGAGTAGCGGTAGCAATTCGTTACAAGTTTTTATCTGAAGGCCAATTCCCATAATTAAAAACGTTCAAAATCTAGTGGCAATCTCATCTCAGCGACAATCAATATCAAAAACTTGTCAAAAATGTAGGGAAATAACAGGTATTTTTGACAGATTGATACAGATCAGACTGTGTACGTTTTTAAAATTACGAGAATTACCCATCTGTCTACGAACTTAGCCTGACATTACATCGCATGCTTAATGGAATACTGACTTAACTCAAAAAAGACGATTTTTTGGGAAATCGCAAAAGAAGATCTTGCTATGAGGACTTATCCTACTTGTTGATGCATAAAAATAAAACTGATTTATATTAATCATGAATGCTTGTATTTTGAACGTCTATGATTAACTATTGATGATATCTGAGTAAAAAAAAAACGGAAATCACATCGAACCTATCTACTAATGGGTCAGTGTTCCATTAAGCATGCGACATGTCCTTTCCACAGGTGATGTCATTGCAATACATTTGCGAATCTGGTGAACTGCTCATAAGCCATTTTGACGTTACCGTCTGGCGTTAGCGCTATCAGAAAAGTTTTTATTTAGGCCTCCAGACAGGATTGATAAACACTAGCTCAAGACAGAGAGGAGTGAAAAGGAGAAAAAGAGGCCTTCACCCTGCAGTGGGACAACATAGGCTAAATCCTACTAATAATATAAATGCGAAAGTTTGTATGGATGGATGGACGTTTGTTACTCTTTCACGCCAAAACTACTGAACGGATTTGGATGAAATTTGGCACACAGATATTTTTATCCCGATATTCCTACGGGATTTAAACTTATGCGGGTGAAACCGCGGGGCGCAGCTAGTATAAAATAAATAAATCGGTAAACAGGATGACATTGAAAAGGTGCGTCAAATTAAAACATATAATTAAATGTGTTATAAATACAAATTTAGAGCATGTTATTAAGGAATAGGGAGGGAGGGATGCACACGTGCGCGTTGGCAACGTCGTCGCGCGACCTTTTTTTCGTTGGAACGGTAAGAATTAGGTAAATACCGTTGTTCAACGCGTTGCCAATTTGCTTCATGTTGTGAACTCTGCGAAGAATGCATTGCTTGTTGTATTATGGTACCAATTTTAGCGCGCGCCCAATAAGCAATGCATTCTTCGCAGAGTTCACAACATGAAGCAAATTGGCAATGCGTTGAACTAGCGGTAATTCAACGCGTTGCCAATTTGCTTCATGTTGTGAACTCTGCGAAGAATGCATTGCTTATTGGGCGCGCGCTAAAATTGGTATTTTAATTTTCTTATTTGCTTTGACAACTTTGAGAAAAAACTTGGTCGACGATATTCGTGTCTACTTGAAGGCAATAACTTAGTTTGCATATCTAAGACGATAATAACTCGATCTTTTTCAAGAATTTGATTTGCGTAATGGCAATTTATAATGATTATGTAGCAGTTATTGCACCTTCTATTTCGTTCTGGCGCAAGTTTTCAATTAGGGAAAACCAAACTTCGACTACAACGAATTTTTATAACAGACAAAATACTTTATTTCTGTAATTCCTAACTTCGAATTACAATAATACATTGTTTTCTCCAAGCCATAAAAACTCAATCTAATTCAGTTCAATAGTAGTACGTGCCTCGAATTAAAGAAGTGGTCACGATTTCTGTTCTCGGGTGTGTTAAAAAAGTTAATTAACTTACTTATGCCCTTTTACTATCGTAAGTTTGCTGAAGTGCAAGTTTAATACTGTCTTAGAGGAGAATGTTGATAGGGAAGTTTCTCATAACTACTATTAAATAGTATTTATTAATTTATTTAACATACACAGATTAATTAACTCTGTTAACAGGGATACTTTGTTGGCTGAAGTAAAAAAGGAGTTACCAGAAATTTATGGTTTTACGTGGCAGTGCTACAGACACCCATCAAAATTATTAAATAAAGATAAGGTTTTAGAATCTGCAGTCGGATGCCAACAAGGTCATCCTCTCGGGCCAGTCATTTTCAGTTTGGCTATCCGTCCCATAATACAACAACTAAATTAAAAATTCAATGTGTGGTAGTTGGATGACTGAACACTAGGAAGTGACGTAGACACCGTTCTAAAAGATCTTCCATTCCTAAAGCAGCAGTTCCAATCCATCGGCCTTGACCTCAACAACTCAAAATGTGAAATTTACATTTGTGACAATACTGACAGACTATTGACTATACAGAAATTTAATTTAGTAGCCCCAGACATCAAAGTTTAGGAAAAAAGTTCATTGCACCCCTTAGGTTCCCAATTTTAGAAGATAGTTTTTCACCATTCGTCGACGGAAAAATTAAACATTTTAACGATATTTATTCGGATAGACTTTCTAAAATTAATTTACATTCGGCATTCACCCTAATCAGATATTGTTGTTTCGGTCCAAATTGTATGTACCTATTTTCTCCGCTCTTCCTCTTTATGGAAGCATTTTTCAAGCACAACACCTTTTGGACAAAATCGAGCATATTTTTCGCAGTACTATTACATCCATTTTTAATGTGGTTTTGGACGGCCGCGCGTGGCTGCAAGCCACACTACCCATTCGTTTTGGTGGGCTCGGCGTCCGCAAATTTCTAGTGTAAGCCTACCGGCGTTCCTATCCTCGGTTCACAGCACCGAAAAGTTAACCACACGAATCTTGGTTCCTGCTCAGGTTGACTCTGAAGTGCCGTGTTTGACCAACGCGGTGAACACCTGGAAAGTGGCCGGACACGGTTCAGCCCGAGAACCCGTCTTCCCAGAGCAGTGGGATGAGCCGCTCTGCAGGTTAGTACGGAATAAACTTATTAATACGTCCACCAATACTGCTGAGCGTGCCCGCCTGCTAGCTGTGGGTGAATGGGAGTCGGGCCTCTGGCTTCAGGCGCTACCGTCACCCAATATAGGCACTATGCTGGGTGACACCACATTCCGGCTCGCTACATGTTTGCGTCTGGGCGCTCCTTGCGGAGCTCCACATCGCTCTCAATGCGTTGAAGCAGTCGACTGCCTCGGACACCATGGCCTATCCTGCAGCAAGAGCGCTGGACGGATGGCAAGGCACGCCAGCATTAACGACATCATTCGTCGGGCTCTTGTCTCCACCGGGGTGCCAGCTGTTTTAGAACCCAATGGCTTGGCACGCGACGATGGAAAGAGGCCCGATGGAATGACCATAATGCCTTGGAAGTTGGATAGGCCTTTGGTGTGGGATGCAACCTGTGTCGACACCCTCGCGCCATCCCATCTTCCTAGCAGGGTGGGCTGTGCTGGGGTGGCTGCTGCAGGAGCAGAAAACCTCAAACGGCGCAAATATAACAACCTTATTGGGAGCTATGTGTTTGAGCCGTTTGGGGTTGAAACACTAGGGCCTTGGGGTCCGAGTGCTCATTGAATTTTTCGGGACATCGCCAAGCGGTTGGTTGGCTCTTCACGTGACCAGAAGGCTGGCCTATTTTTAGCCCAAAGAATCAGCATTGCCATCCAACGTGGTAATGCTGCCAGCCTTTTGGGCACTTATCCCATTGACAGTGATGCGGACGAATTTTTTGATGCCCAATGAGCTCCTGCCTTTTTCTATATTTTTTCGTATTATATACTTGTATATAATTGTATATAGTATATATTAGTTTAAGCTTGTAAAAATAGTAAGTAGTTGATTATTATCATTACTTTTTTTATTAAGGGCTGATTTTTCAACAGTCTGATAATGTTTATCTGAAGAATATATATGACACTTTGACATATTTTTAACCCCCGACGTAAAAACGACGGGGTGTTATAAGTTTGACGTGTCTCTGTGTGTGTGTATGTCTGTCTGTGGCATCGTAGCTCCTGAACGGATGAACCGATTTTAATTTTGTTTTTTTTGTTTGAAAGGTGAATTTGACGGGAGTGTTCTTAGCTATGTTTGATGAAAATCTGTCCAAGATGGCCGCCGCCACAAAATGGCGGCTTACATTTTTTTTTTCACAACTCCCTCTATATGGGTATCAAATGAAAGGGCTTGACTAGTAGAATAATATACACTATGACAAATTTCAAATCCAAGATGGCCACTACCACAAAATGGCGAATTACAAAAAACCTGATTAAATACCAAATTACCTGAATCTTAAAACGCAAGAAAATAAAATAAATGAAATAATAAGGAGTCCCTACAAAAAGCATGAAATAAAAAATAAAATAAAAAATTTAAAAAACCCCCGATAACGTAAAACCCTATAAAAAGAAACAAATAACCTTGAAATTATGACCCTACGTAAGTACGTATGAAATTTTCTGATAAAATATTGTCTTGTCGGGGGACCGCTACTATTTTAAACTTTAACGGAACGTTTGGCTAATAATGAGAGCGGTCCCCTGACGGGACAACTTTTAATCAACAAATTTCATACGTACTTACGTAGGGTCATAATTTCAAGGTTATTTTTTTCTTTTTATAGGGTTTTACGCTGTCGGGGGTTTTTTATATTTTAAATTTAATTTTTTTCCATACAAAAGCTCTCAAACCGCCATATTTATTCCTCAGATAAAAATTATCTGGCTGTTGAAAAATCAGCCCTAAGGCAGGCAATAATAGAGCATACGGTGGAGGTCTGCCCCGCTTGGGCAGAGCACCGCCGTGTCCTCGTAGAGGCGATCGGCAGCGGCGGCGACCTCTCGCGCCCGGCCCTGGTGCAAGCCATGGTCCGGGGCGAGAGGGAGTGGGAGGCGGTCACCTCCTTCTGCGAAGCAGTCATGCTAGCGAAGGAGGTGGCGGGATGGGCAAGGGAGAGATCCTCACGCCTCAGCCGCCGAGGGAGACGCTCCGGGCGTCGGGAGCCGCGTGACGACTCCCGGCCACCGTAGGCGCGGGCCTGCGGGCGGAGAGCAATGGGTAGCTCTCCGTCCAATCAGGACCAGGCCCGTGCCGGACGGCGCGTATGTGTTCCACGTGCGCCTCAAAGAGATGTCAGCGTAGATGACGGGGCCCGAGAGGGCCGAAGCCTGCCGGGGTAGCGGGGTCGTCCGAAAGGGTTACCGCTGCCCTGGAACATAAAGGGCTAAGGAAGGAACACGGGTGGGTTTTAGTCAGTAAGAGTCTGACACTCCCTTCTGCTCCACCCAGAGCGGGAGGGGTCATTTGATGATTTCCCATCCTGAAAAAAAAAATTAAAAAAAAAGGCAGGCAATAATACAATGATCATAAAATCAATTATGTTTTGTTTTTTTTTGATGTGTCATAGGTATTATTTTACCGAATTATATTTCGCCGATTTACCAAAATAACTTTTGGTATTGGCCGAAGCCTCTTTTGAATTTTTTTAATTAGCCTAATTATTTATTTGCCATCATTTTCACCACACTGAATCAACATTTTACGGAATATTATTTGGTTACAAATATATAGCCGGTTACTTGGTAGCATTTTCAATATTAAAAAAAAAAAAAACATGAAACACTACAAAATATACAATGGGCGGCCTTATCGCATTACTGCGATCTCTTCCAGCCAACCTTATGTTAAAGATTATTTAAATAATAGTTTCTAATCTATTTGTGTTATATTTTAATTTTGTTATGTGTTTTTTTTTATATCTTGATTGTGTTATATTTCAAGTGGCTATAATTTATTTTGTACCCCAATGGTGGCAAAATATGTTGAAACTTGCAGATTTTCACTTTTACATCCACATTTGCATGTATATGTATAATGTTACAAATGTTTACAAATAAATATATCTTTAACGAATCCCCTTTATTATTGATGAATCACTTCACTTCAGTTTTACAAGGCGTTTTTATTTCGGAATTCTATCAATCGGTATTTTAATAATCGGAATTCGTATTTTTGTTGTTTCGAATTATTATTAAGTCACACTTTTTGTTATTCGATCTATTGAAACTCGGTATTTGGAGAATAGTAATTATAAACGTTAGGAATATTAAGTAATTATAAACGTTAGGAAGATAAGTCGGAGTTGTTATATTCGAAATTTTGAACCATTCGGAATGATGAAAATCGGTATTATGAAATTCGTATTTGTGACTGATGGAATAAAGTTTTTCGTATTTATGTAGTGTACCCAATCGCTCCATGTAAAGTACTGATATTCAGCTGCATCCAGTTAGACTGGAAGCTGACCCTAGCATATATAGGTAGTTAGGAAAAGGTTAGCCAGATGACGATGATGGTGACATGATTGTTTTTCCTCCATCTCGTAACTTGAAACAGCACCCTAATTTAGAAGAATCAGAATCATTTTGAAGCAAATTGCTAATCCATTGCTGCATAAGTTTGAAAATTTTGTCTGCTCAACACGTAAATACCGCAATGAATGTTGTTGAACTGTCCAAATGAAACCGATTCCGATTGATCGTGTGTTACGCAACTGGGGTGCTGGACTTATTTACGTGATAAAACTTTACAAAGTAGGAACATTCTTCCTTTGAAACGTTATATTATAGAAGTTACTTAAAGTTAAGTAATACACTCGTATTACTTAACTTTAAGTAACTTCGAGTACTACACATACATAATATGTGAATCAGTAATACAACTTGTTAAGTTAGCATAATCCTAAAATGTCAAGACATCATGAAATAGTCATTCAGTAGGATTACTTGATCTTAGAGAGTTGTGTTGATGACTTTAATGATTATAATTCTGTAAATACATATTTGTTACGGCCGCAAATCATATTTTAATCAACGTACAACTTAGTACTGACCAGCAAATTGCAAAAACGGAAGAAAATTTGAATTTCACGGGCTACCTTGGAGCATCCACCTTTACATTAAACCCTTTTGTACTCTCTTTCAATGTATTCCTCTTTTATCCAGTCACCCTGTATTAAAGTGCATAAGCAAGTAAGTACAAAGGACACTGTGCTAAAGTATTAACAATATGTTTCGCCTCCAGCAAGTTCATAATTAAATTTAAAATATTTCAGTGTTACGAATAATTAATTGTTGGTACTTACGTACCGAGTGGGTGTTCCATGATCATTATTTTTTACTGTAAAAATATTTTCAAACCGTTTTATGTAAAATAAATTGCTGGCATTTTCACATCTAGTCTTAAAAGCTTGGTTGGTTATTGTTACGTACGTTTTTATGAGGATTAATCTAAAAAAAAACCTTTTAACAAAAAATTTTAAATGACTTTGTAGCTTGCCAGTTACAAAGTTTTTTTTAGGTTTCCCGTATAACATTTTAAAAACGTTTTTATAATACCTGTCTCGGTATTGATTTCACCTAACCATAGATATATATATATATATTTTTTAAATGTTTTTATTTGCTATTTATTGGTTTACTTAGGTACATACGCCAGCACACCAAGCTACCCAAAACTGTCAAGTTTTCCCAATCAACTTTGAACCTAATGCTTTAGCGATAAAGTTGAAAATCTATTAAAGAAATTTGATAGATTGTAGTAACTTGATAATAATAAAAAATAATACATTTTCAATTCAGAAAAATACATTTAAGATACACAGAACAATTTTCCAACTATAAATGAACATTACAGAAAAAAGTGTATCGTTGGTGCCCGTACTAATGAATGAAATCATTGTATCACAGACACCAGCTGCGCTGCTGTGCTAGCTCTGTACATAACTTTTACAATATATAAGACAACTAACAGTTACTGTCCTGTTCATACTTAGATAGACCTCATAAATCTCTTACCCATAACCCAATTTATATGGGGTCGGTGCAACATTTCTTCTTCATCCATATTTCTCTATTGGTCATCATCATCTGAGAGATACAATTCTAAATAAAAAATTTGCGCAAAAAAATATTCATATGAATTTACCAGTCTTACCAAGGGGTATCGTACGAACCCAGTACCTGAGTTGTGGAGGTCAGATAGGCAGTCGCTCCATGTAAATTACTGATATTTAGCTGCATACGGTTGGTCCGGAACCCGACCCCAACATGGTTGGGAAAAAGCTACGCAAATGATAAATGATTTTATTTCTGTTGGTAGATTTGTACAAACACTTTTACACGTCAATCATATTTTAAAAACTAAATGAGGTCGGCGTTTCCTATCTGACTACTCTTAGAAGAAAGGCCGAAATAAACTCAGAGGTCACAGTTTCTTTTAAATGGATTGATAGATAAGATGATGAGGTGAGAGATGAGGATGGAGATGATAATGATGATTGAATTTAACTAAAACAGCAGTTTTAAAATGGCGCCTTATTTTTCAATTGAACATCATATAATTGAATATTTTATAACGTTCAAACTTAACACGCAAAACCTTACCATTATTCTTTCCCTACCCAAAAAGGACTAAGCCGTAACACCACGTCACTTCTAAATCCTACCCATTAATAACCGGGACAGTTGCACATTTCATACATCATGGTCACCCTGATCCGGTTTTAAACGAACTACAAGCGGGTAGTGGAATAAAATAGGTCTGGCTGGCTATTGTCTGAGTTAATGTATTGTTTACACACCAATTATGCTTCTGTGTTTCGTTCTCGAGATTAGATATTTATACACTTGTAGTCACACATAAAATGTCAAAGAGAGAGAACTAAAATAATTAAAAATTAGATGTGGCTACACCGACACTTCTCTATACTGTAACCAATTACAAAATAAATCAAGATATTTCAATGTGAATTTAAGATTTTATTAGTACACAACTTGACTAGTAACAGTAATTTAGTTCGATAAAACATGATACCGTAGGTAATTAAATACGAGTATTATGTTATGATTAAATACGTAGTAATTAACTTGAATCCAAATACAAAGCATTAGTTATTAATATTATAAATAGTTACCATTTTATATAAATTGAACGTCCGTCTATTGATTTAAAATTCGCGCGCTTTGCCCCACTTTTGTAACGTGGACGGGGAGCTGTTAAGTAAAATCGAATACGGTTTGCTGGGCAGTATATTTTAAGACTATCGAGCGGTATAGACTAAGACGACTAAATGTAAGATTATCTGTATATCTGACTACGTGTTATAGTGTTCTTGATTAAAAGGATTAACCACAGTATAAGTGTCTTTTCTTTCAATACATTTACTGTGTTCAATACCTCATTTACATTTCAGTGCTCCGCCACTTTGTCTTTCTATCATTGCGTTACAGTTTTTTATCGACAGTTTAGTGTTTTTTGTGTTTATTAACGGAAAATGCCGAAGAGGAAACGTGATCATTGAGTTATATGAAGAAGAAAATTAAGAAGTTGGAAAGATAACTGTTAAAAGGACGCCGTAGATCTTCATCGTCCTCGGATTCGGAGCGGATGTTTTCAAAACCTCAATGCTCCTAATGTTTACGTTTTATTACGAATCATTTGTATTATTTTGTGGATTAACGTTATAACGTACGAGTTGCAACTTATCCTTTTTTAAACTCGGGTATACGATGCAACGTCTTGAGTTCATCTTACCCGCTGTGTCTGTATGTGTGTTTACGTATAAATAATACTACGTTTAGGTAAGTACCTAATTATAACCACGAAGCAATTTATGCATAATTTACTAAACTCAGGTTCACGATGTAACGCCTATGAGTTCATCTTACCCCCTGCGCTCTGTTAATAAAATTAAACATTTGAATAAAATCCGTTATTACCTGTTGAGGTAGTTATTCACCGTCAAGCCTACTTAGGCATCGATTTATATATTTAAATGTGAATTATATTATGAACAGATCATTTTCGTTACTTAATAGTGTATTGTATTGCACAACAAATACCTATTGTTACTTTTCCTAACGGGAATGGTATAGCAATTTATCATTTCCAATTGCAGATAACGCAATTATGGAATCGAATAATAATAAAGAATTACCGATGGACCTTGACGAGCTGGTACCATCGACTAGCGCATCATGCTTGGAGTCACTGCAGGTGTTAAATGTACCTGAAGCGACACAAGAGCCGCCTCCTCAGTCAACGGCTGAAGAGGCTACCGCTGCTGAAAAGGAGGATCAGCATGATGATTTAGACGAAACCGTGTTGAAATTATTGGGGACTGATCCATTAATCACCACATCTTTTTGTAAAGATATTCAGAAGGACTTAGCCGTACGTTATGAGTTCATAGCCACTTCTGGACTGACAAAAGAACTCCGCAATTTTATCGTTACTGTGCTGAAAAAAAAAATTGAAGGATCAGATGCAGCTGACCAAAATAGATAGCTTACTCTTTGGTCAAAAACTCGCTGACACTTTGAAAACGGTTAAGGCTATAAATAAGTCAGGAGCTTAGCTGAAGTCTGTTCCGCCACCCAAAGTTTTAACAAACATGGTGGAGGCATTGGCTGCCTACGCCATCCAACAGGAATTTAAACTGGAAGGCTTCAGCCCCGTACCGCAGGCCGATGGGCCCTCGGAGAACGATGGAGTCTGCACCCTCGACAAGGCAACAGCACGCGCAGTCATCCAGAGGCTCACGTTCGAGCAACAGCCGCAACCGCTAATAGACACTACGGTGAATTTTGCTGGCAGGCTATGTCTTTTTTACGATCAATGGTAGCATATAACATCAGACCAAACTGTACTGTCTTGGATAAAGGGTTATGAAATTCCTTATGCACAAACTTCATTTCAGAGTAATATGCCACCGTCTAGAAAATATTCTCGTATAGAAGAATGTCATTTCGACCAGGCTATAGATAACTTATTGGCTATAGATGCTGTTTCAAAATGTGAACCTAGCGACGGCCAATTTATATCTAATATATTCTTGGTACCGAAACCAAACGGTAAAACTCGACTAATTCTAAATAAAAAAAATATTGAATGCATTTATAGATACAAAGCATTTTAAATTAGAAGACACTCGAACAATAATTAAGCTTATTTCAAAATATTGTTTTATGTCGACAATCGATCTTAAAGATTCATGTTTTTTAATAAAAATTCACGATAATTCTAAAAAGTACTTAAGATTTAAATGGAAAAATAACTTATTTGAATTTAATGTTCTCTGCCATTTGATCTTAATACCGCGCCCTAAATTTGTACAAAAATCATGAAACCTGTTGTCAAAATATTAAGATGTACTGGTAATTTGTCACCAATATATTATCTTGACGATTTATGTCTTGTATCATATTGCCATACCGATTGTGTTGATAATGTTGAAATTACAAAGAAATTTATTTGTTCTTTGGGCTTCATCATAAATGAATCTAAAAATTGCCTGATTCTTAACAATTCATGTAGATATTTAGGATTTATCATTGATTCTAAAACAATGGAAATTAGCTTGCCTGCTGAAAATCGTGAGAAGATAAAGAAGGAATTGTTAAAATTTAAAAACCTCAATAGTCAAATTAGGGATTTTGCTCGTTTAGTAGGACTTTTCACATCTGTTTGCCCTGCCATTGAATATGGCTGGATGTATACTAAAGAGTTTGAGAAATGTCAATTTTTTAATTTACGAGGCGATGATAATTATGAAAAGTTCATGACGATTCCTTTTACTTTAGATTCAGATTTTGATTGGTGGATAAATTCCATCAATAAATCTCTTTGTAAAATTAAATTTGATAAATACAATTTGGAAATTCAATCTGACGCCTCAACTACGGGATGGGGTGTAGCTTGTGCGGGACAAACGGCAAGCGGTAGTTGGAGCCAAGAGGAAAGAAATCAGCATATTAATTCTTTAGAATTAATGGCTGCTTTCATTGGTCTTAATTTTTTTAGCAAAAACTTATTCGGCTGTCAAATTATTTTACGAATTGACAATACGACAGTGATTTCTTACATAAATCGCATGGGAGGTGTGCAGTTTCCCCATTTAACCAAACTTACCAAAAATATATGGCAATGGTGTGAAGCTCTCAAACTTTTCATTTCTGCTCTGTATATTCCACAAATCGAGAATAGTATCGCCGATGCTGAATCGAGACGAGTTCATCCCGACATTGAATGGGAATTATCAGACTTTGCCTTTCAAAAAATAATTAAATCTTTCGGTCAGCCTGCTATAGATATGTTTGCTAGCCGTATAAACAAAAACTGCGCTAAATACGTACCGTGGCACAAAGATCCTGACGCATATAATATTGACGCTTTTTCAATATGTTGGTCCGAATGGCATTTTTACGGTTTTCCTCCATTCGCAATTATTCTCAAAACATTAAAAAATATTATTAGTGATACAGCTAGAGGAATACTAGTCGTCCCTGCAGGGCCGTCACAGCCATGTTATCCCTTGTTTAATAAGCTTTTGCAAACCTTTGATATTTCATTCTTCTCAGGAATTAATAATTTCTCATTCCAGCAAAGCAACCGTCAAATACACAAGCGGATTACCCTACCCTGCTTGCCGGAGTATTGTGCGGGAATCTCTACTGAGAAGTATTCCTTCTGCACCAATTCACATCATGTTGGAGTCCGTCTCGGAAAATTCTATCAAACAAAATTATACTTGTTTGAAAAAATAGTATCTTTTTTAAACAACGTTAATATTTATGAGGCCTCCATACTGAAGATTATTTATTTTTTTACTGATTTATTTGAATCCGGTGCGCCATTTGGTACGCTGAACAGTTGCAGGTCGGCACTGTCTTTAATTTTAGGTCATCAAATCAGTAAAGATGATCGGGTAAAAAGATGATTTAAAGGGTTATATAGAATTCACCCACCTTTGTTCAAATACGATTCAACGTGGGATACTTCATTAGTTATAGAAACTCTGTCTAATTGGGTAAGTAACGATAATTTACCGTTAGATAAAATGACAATGAAATTGGTAACATTACTTGCACTTGTTACAGCCCACAGGATTCAAACCCTATCAAAAATTAAAGTCGAGACGCCAGCACATCAAGCTACTACAATCTGTCAAATATCTTTGATAGATTTTCAACTTTATCGCTACAGCATTAGGTTCAAAGTTGATCGGGAAAATTTGACAGTTTCGGGTAGCTTGATGTGTTGGCGTCTGTACATTACCTAATGAAATATCTATTAAGATGCCTGATTTAATAAAAACATCCTGTGTTAAATCTAAACAGCCAATGCTTAAATTACCCTACCCTTTCGGGAAAGACCCGAAATATGCCCTGCTAAATTATTACTTGAATACTTACGAGTAACCGAATCGTAGCGTAATAATCACAACTTTCTTTTTATTAGTACCAAAAAGCCACATAATAAAGTTTGTGCTCAAACACTTAGTAGGTGGATAATAAGTAGGTACCATATAGGTCAGTGGAATCCATGTTACCGAATTTTCTGCTCACAGTACTAGACATGCCAGTACTTCTCGAGCTCATAAAATGGGTGTCAATTTAGATCTAATACGGAAAACTGCCGGATGGTCTGAAACACCCAACATTTGCCAAGTTTTATAACAGGGCGATATCAACTGATTCTAGAAACCTATTTGTTAGGAGTATTTTGATTGATGATAATTCATAAATCATTAACATGATTGTTTGTAATAACCTATCCTGGGTAAAATTACTAAGATTGTGATAAATATAATTAATGATTAAACGAACTTACCAGTAAGTGAAGCTCTATCATAATTATGTGAGGTGTTTCGTTCGAAGAGATTAGTATCCCGCCCTCCCTAATTCAACCCCCTAAATTGTGAAATGAATATCTTATCTTTGAACTAAATGAGGTATTGTACACAGTAAATGTATAGAGAAGTGTCGGTGTAGCCACTTCGATTTTTTTTTTTCTCTCTTTGAACTTAGTGCGTTAGTGGCGACATTGTATGTGTGACTATAAGTGTATTTATATATTTACCACAGAAGCATAATTATGATAGAACTTCACTTACAGGTAAGTTCCTTTAATCATTAAACAGTGTTGGGGGCTGTGACAAGAAAACCGGTTTAGGATACAACTGGATAATTTATTTAAGTGACTGCTGGGTTATTCTGTGTTGTATTAAATACAGGGTCACTGACGTTCGAACTGAAACCATTAATTTAGGACATGATTCTAGAAACCATAGTGCAGGATTATATGGTCGGTTATGAAAAAAAAAAATCTGCTGTTTCACAGAAAATAACAATACCTACACAGTCAAAATGTATGGAACAAGGAATTTATTTTTTAATAAACAATAAAAAATTTGAACGTTCGGCGTTCGGCGGGGTAGTTGCGTAATACACTAACAGATAGGAATGGCTTTCATTGTGACAGCTCAACAAAATTCATTGCGTTATTTACGTTGTTGAGCAGACAAATGTTTCAAACATATGAAGCAATGGATTAGTAATATGCTTCAAAATTATTCATATTATGATTAATAGTGTGTTATACAATTAGGCTTCAGAATCATGTCCTGAATCGATGATAACAGGTTGCGCATCGATATCCCTACCACCCTGTATCTTATATATTCATATTCATATATTTATTTGCATTCCATAATGTTGTAGAGGTGTTACAGTGGCTTAAAGCTAAGGTGAAATTATGGACCCTGTAACAAGTGTACAGCAAAAAGTATAAAATTAATTATTAAAATAAAAATAAATTTAGGACACACATTAACAATAAGCAATCTTTAAAAAATGTTAGTAACATAAATTTTTTATTGGTGGTGAATATAAAATTTTATTTTATTGAAATCTGTCTGTTATAGGTGGTACATAATAATTATTTAGTAAGGACAATTAAACGTATATCTATCATATTTTAATTTTTATTATCTATACGACTAACTGTGTGTGGTGTCTGTTTGTGTTCAATAGATTTTTTTGTCATGTACTTGTATGTATTCGTTTAACACGAAACACGCGGAAGAAGTCGCGGGCAGAACCTTGTATTTTATACTTTAAAAATAAGAAATAATTAAAAATAAAAAATTAAAAATTAAAAAGCCTTTTAATTCCATTAGCTGTTAAAATTACATACCAATATTACATTTAATCATAATCATGCGAAACAAGAATTGATTATGTTGTGGTATTTAAAAAAAAAAAAAAATTATATAAAATTCCATTCTAGAGAATAAATAACTAATAAATAACAATAATGAAATAACAGTTAATAGATAAAAAAATCATAACAAAATAATTTAAATTAAATAATCCATTTTGAATTTATTAAAACATGCAAAATTATAAATTATACAAATCATGACATTAGGTATTATGGAAAATTGTGGTATCAGTAAAGTAAAGAAATAAGTTACCATAGCTTACTTAATAAGTCGCATTTTCCCCGTCATTGTACCCAAGGTACAATTACTCCGATTAACAATCCGTACAACCTACTCCGATTTCTCAAGCGGGAGGTTCTCAGAATCTCAAAGCCCGATTAACAATACTCCATTCCTCAATTCGAAGTACTGAATGTTTAACTTCCAAGTTCGAGTTCGTTTTAAAAAGCTTTCAAAGTTTTACGTCAATCGATAAGAACCAACCGGTCATTTTTTAATGAAAGGCTGGTATCTGTTTTTAGTTTCATTTTTGTAAACCAGTGTTTTATTTGTGGTTGAAGAAAAAGTTATTTTTTTTTAATAAAAAAAAAACTTTTTCTTCATTTGGGAGTCACACAGGAAATACAAAAAGTAAAAAAAGGAGCATTGAAAACTAACCAAGTTACAACAAAACCAACCAGAAAAAAAAAAAAAAACAAAAAAAGACTTGTGCGATCATGATCTTATCTTATCTTAAAAAAGCTCCTATCTCAGCATAATGCTGCGATATTTAAAAGGTTTTTTGTTGGGTTTGATAACACGCAAACATAACATCATGCCTGTAATCCCCGAAGGGTTAGACAGATTCGTACCTATCGCACACCCACGCTTCGCCAGAAGTCCCATGTAATGGGGGTGCTTAGTGTCATCAACCCGGCACAAATCTAGATTTCGGGCTGCCGCTGAGAAAGTTGTTTGTAGAGTTTAATATTTATTTAAAAAAAAAAAAACATTTTTATACTAAAATTCTTGATGTCTAGAATATTTTTTAAAGGTCGTTGCAAAATTACATTCTCAAAGGTTTCGTAGAAATGGAATTTACAGTAAAAATTACCTTTGAAGGGTTTTCCAGCAACTAAAAAGGCTGCTGTAACAATCTACATAAAATATTAACAAAAGTTCTTGAAACTAAACAAAAAATCCTGTACAATGCAAAAAACGGAAGCGTACCTAATTTGAAAAAGGCTAATTACGCTTTTTCTTTCATCATCAACCACTCTGTGGTTTTTCATTTTTCACCAGAGAATGCAACTTCGAAACAATTGCAAGTAGTCAGGAATTCTTGCAGATAGAATAATTAGCGAACCGGAGGTTATCTCTGATGAAAAAGAAACTTCATTTCAACGGAAATGGTAAAAGTTTGAAGAGGTGCAATAATATTAATTGTGGTATATTTCCAACTGACTTTATGGGCACTTCCTTCTTTGAATTTTCCTTTGTCAATATTTTATTAATAACTAGCTGTGTCCGCGACTTCGTTCGCGTGCATGTCGGAAAACAATATTGTTCTTTAAAAAAAAAATATGTCTAAAGTTACACATTATAATATCCGCTATTTTTCAGTGAAAGTCCCGTCAAAATTGGTCCAGCCGTTTCGGAGATTAGCCGGAACAAATATACAGAAAGACAAAAAATAAAAAATTGTTCTTTTGTTATAAGTACCCTATGTACTTTCATATGCATTTAATAAAAAGCTGTTATGTTGACATTACAAACACTTCAATTTTATTTATTTGTATAGTTTTATGTTAAAAGGATTGTATTAAAACAAAATCATATGTCTGGCGCAATGGGCAATTAATTGAAATTCAATCTATTGACATCAATGGTTGAATGGAGCAATACATAGTGCGAACTTTTAATCCTCACTTTATTCCACGCTAAAACACTGGCACGTAACAAACTTTAACGTTAGAAACATGACAGCTTACTGACAACACCAACAATAAACTATTTAAAATTCCGAATAAAATTTTCCATACTCTTACTTTTTAGCGCTCACCACAAATTGTGCCCACATATTTAAAAAAAAAACAAAAGACAAATGCTTTACTCAACGTGTCATTGTACCACCTGCTTATTAAGGGGGATGCGAATAAGGTAGTCAGCGAAATTCAAATTTTATTCCGTCTTTTGCAATTTGCGACCTTAACATAATATGAATGTATTTCTAGCATTACAATAATTAGAATAATAAATACAACTCTCTAAGTATGTACAATTTACTTACAACCTGACACTGTCGTGCGGGGCAATTGCGTAACACACAAACAGTACCAATGGCTGTCATTTGACAGATCAACAACATTGATTGCGATATCTACGTTGTTGAGCAGACTAAGTTTTCGAACATATGAAGCAATAAATTAGCAATATCCTTCAGATTGAGATTTATAGTGTGCAATTAAAGTGCTGCAAATTGCACAAAAACTTAAGAAAATTTTAATTTCGCGGGCGTTGGCATATCCCCCTTAACAAAAAAAAAAAAACAGTAAAGGGCATTATGCTCTGGGGGCACGATACTGGCCAGTCACCGGTAGGCTGATCCATTCTCTCCTAGGCACACTCGGGACAACAAGGCATTAAGCGCAAATCCCTTTATCTCAGCGTCCAGTCGCGTCGCTCATGCGTGGCATTGCTTCCCTGCGTTGTGGGTGTGAGATGAGCGGGTTGGGAATTGAATCGGGAGTGAAGTTACCTCCAATTTCGTCGACTATATCAAAGATTAGTTGGGGCTGGGTCAGAATTTATAGCTGGAGGACTCAGTTTAGGCTTGATTGTCGTCGATTGCAGCACGAACATAATATTTGAAGGGTTCTACGCTGTGCAACAAGCCTAGGGTTATTATACATTATTAATATTATATCCTTTTTAGGGTTTGTAGTGTGCCAACAGGACCATATTACTAAGCCTCTGATTTCTTCATCCATCCGTCCGTTTTTCTGTCAGGTAGGTAGACAGTAGAATGTTATGTGATGTCAAAAAGTTGAATGTTTCTAGTGCCGCTATAACAACAAATAATAAAAATAAAAAAAGTTATAAATAAAGCGGTCTCCATGCAAGAAACGTGTTTTTTTTGGAGTTCTTTGCATTGTGGTACGCAACCCTTCGTGTGCAAGGCTCTCACTTGGCCGGGTTTTTGCTTATACGTGCGAACTTGTGACCGTATGAGATGCAGTTATAGCAATAGGTAATGTATTTACGGCATGAGTGATCCACATACGGAAGCAGCATTCATCAGTATATTTACTATAAAACTCGCTAGCTGCCAAGGTTGTAAAAGGTTATAAGGGCAGGCCACAGTAAATGCTTAGACAGACGAGCGACACGTGTCATCTGCAGCCGTCGACATTCGTATCGCTCTTGTGTATGCTCACTTAGGGCCGACATACACCGACTGCTCGAGCAGTTAGCGATTGATCAACATAGACGACCGCTCTTGCAGTCATAGTCAACAGCTTGAAGCTGCCATTGATAACTGCTGGAGCAGTTGATACCGACTGTTCGTCATCAAATCAGGTAACAGCGCGAGAGCAGTCGACAGCTCGAGCAGTCAGTGTATGCCTGGCGACTGCTTGACCGCAAGACCGCCCGAAGCAGTTGCAACTGCTCGAGCGGTTTCGTGTATGTGTGTACCTACGAAGAAGACTGTAGTTCACTATGCAGTCGCAGCTGGAAGCAGTCCATCCTGACTGCTTCAAGCAGTCCGTGTAGATCGGCCCTTAGAGTGACTTCTCCATTCATTTCTGTAGACTATCTACTCAGTCCTCGTATTCGTTGTCAAAGTCAACTATAAACCTGTGTTGTTCCACTGTAGGGCAAAGGCCTCCCTTCCCTCCTTCCACTGTTCCCGATCTGCTGTGATTGTGGCCCAATGCTTTAAGAAGGAGTCCAGCTCATCCCGCCATCTCTTTCTGGGCCTGCCGCTTCGTTTCTTGCCATTTGGGATCCACCGAGTGGAGGTGGCGTTTGCGTATTGCTGCTCCGACATGTGACAGATTTGGCCAGGCTAGTTCCACTTTAGTCCAGCAGCTGTGCGGCCAGCGTCCGCTATTTGTGTTCTGGATGGAAGTATAGAGTTCTTAATGCTGTCAGTAAAGAAAAAAAAAGATAAAATGTAATTTTTTTCTCCATCGTTTTTCTCCGCAGTTTTAATGACTCCACTTGGTGGGTCGGTGTATTAACTTACATCAGCTTACTGTATCGTGTGTTGGTAATAACGACATTCTGCTACAAAAATCTTCGCCTTTATGATCTGAGCAACGTTTTTGCTTCATACAGGCCTATTGTAGTGTGAGGTTGATAAATAAAAACATAATATTGTGACCCACAGTATTTTGTGAACGTAAGTTATGTGTGAGTAGTGCTGGCTCAGTGGTAACGACGCCGACTTACCTATCGTAAGGTTGTGGGTCCCAACCCAGGCAGGCACATTACTTTGTGTAATCTATTTCATCACTGCTGCTTTCAAAATGGTGAAGGAAAACATCGTGAGGAAACCGGCATGTCCTAGAATCAAAAACTGGACTAGACATGGGAGATCCACCAACCTGCACTGGGCCCGCGTGGTGGATTACGTGGCCTACTCTCGCTCACAGAGAGGAGGCCTGTATCCCAGCAGTGGGAATATTATAGGGATGAAGGTCTACGGTGTCCTTTTTTTCATTCCAACTTCTTAATTTTCCTCATAATATAACTCAATGAATCCTTGTCATCACGTTTCCTCTTCGGCATTTTCCGTTAATAAACACAAAAAACACTAAACTGTCGATAAAAAACTGTAACGCAATGATAAAATCAAAATCAAAAGCCATTTATTCAAATCAGGCTGAGAATCAGCACTTTTCGAACGTCAAAATTATATTAGACAGTCCTCTAAAACGCCCGCTCTTCACCACTTCCTAGTGCTTTCGCTGGGAAGAAGTGGCGCAACAAAATCTCCAGCAGCACAACTGTCTGTTCAGTTAGATAAACTTGATTCTATACAATAGTACATAGGTATGTAAAGTAATTAATAAAACAATCCAAACCAATCCAATCCAGTTTAATTTAATTTATTATTTGATTCATCATAATCATGTTGCACTTACCATTTTCATCCTGGACTGAGGATTTTGGTTCTCCTTTGAGTAACTAAGTTTGTCATTTGCACCTTCTAGCACAATTTTACAAACACTGTTTTGCAAAAACCACAGGTACACATTCACCCAATACATCAATAGATTTCTAGCATAACATTGATTATTATTGAGCCATGTTATTGTTAATTATTTGCGTTCAAGATGTTGAAACGTCAAATCTATGTGTAGCATTGTGACAGCTGCGAACGCGCACAGATAACCTATATCCGGCGCGGCGCGAGATTCGTTGCCCGGAATGTTACCATATATGTTTCATGTTTCACCTTCTTTTCTTTTATGGATGTTTATTTTTATTATAAGTCATGTTTTGATTTTTGTTTTTTTGTTTTGTGTCGAATCATATGTTGAATAGTTTATTTTATTTTCTTGTTTTGATTGTTGTTTTTATTTATTTATGTATAATTGCATGCTGCACTGGTTAACGTCATCACATCAACGCCGGCTGCCGCTGAAAACCAGCGCTTGGGCTCTGTCTCGTATAGGGTCTTAGCATTATGCTGAGCGATGGCCGTTTTGCGTGAATGTGACGCATGTTTACCCCCAACTTGTTTTTTTGTGTGTTATGTCCTTTTTTCATGCGTCATGTTTGCCGCAAATAAATGCGTTTTCTTTCTTTCTTTCTTTCTTTCTTCTAATTTATATTACGAGATACAGAACTTTAAATTAAATTTTGATTAGGTTGAATTTCCGCGCATTATTTGGGACAGTAGTGGGCTCACGTATATGCGCCTCGGCCTCGCCTCGGCCCACATTTTCAGGTTTGTCCATCAATCTGATCCACTGTTGTAGGCCACTGCAGTTATGTACTGCTTTAATTTGTAAGCTATTAAACTTGCAGAGTAACGAATTAAGGGGATGTTGTCCTTATAGAATACCTGAGGGACAATTCTCGTAATTTTAAGAACGTTCACAGTCTGATCTCAATCTCAATCTGTCAAAAAAACCTGTAATTTCCCTACATTTTGACATTTATTTGTCGCTGAGATGACACTGCGACTAGATTTTGAACGTTTTAAATTACGAGGATTGGCCTTCTGTTTGGAGTTCTTCGTAGATCGATACCCATGCTTGTGATACAAGTGGTAGTAAAAGCTGGAACCCCATAAGGATCATCCGTCATAATCTAAGATTATTTTCTTCCATCCCATAGTCGTTTGTTTGCAACATAAGTTACATTTATCACAATCGAGAGAGTGGGAAGGCTTTTGTGCTAAACAGCAACTTAGCGCGGGTCTTAGCGATGTTGACCCAAACAACATAATGCCATTAGAAGGGACTGCTACACTATAACTTTAACGAGAGTTAAGAGCGTCTGACTAATGATTGTGGAAATGGCTCACCGTGTGTTTGTTAGGATGTGGATAGACTACATACTGAAACTGTTAGATATGAAGTCTTCGCCCTTTAGAATGCGACTCTTAATAATCTAATCTAACTAGCCAGTATTGTCCCACGGCAGGATAAAGACCTCCCTCTCCCTTTTCTATACAATTCTATCTTTTGCGAGTATCGGCCAGTCCTTATGGAACGAGTTAAAAATGGTTTCGTTTAAAAAAACTGCTGCTATTGAGCCTCTCACCAAGACGTTTTAAGAAGTGTCTGAAAGGTAGAAATGTTGTTGTTATACATGGAAGCTTTAGCCCAAGTTACTTGACAAAACTTGGGTGAAGCGCTTACAAAACTGCTCCAAAAATAACCGTTATTTTTCTCGACTTTGAAATTCCACAGTACATAATCATAGTTTATAAAATACATATCGGTAGCGTGATTCTAGTGAGCAGTTTTACAAACTAAAATAAACCCTACTAATATAATAAACGTGAAAGTTTGTATGGATGGATGGATGGGTGGATGGATGGGTGGATGGATGGATGGATGTTTGTTACTCTTTCACGCAAAAACTACAAAACGGATTGGAATGAAATTGGGCACACAGATGGTTTATAACCTGGATTAACACATACGATACTTTTGTCCCGATATTCCCATGTAATCGAAGCTTATGCGAGTGAAACCGCGGGGCGCAGGTAGTACATACATAAACAACAGCAAAAACTTTCAATGCAGGAGGATTCAGAACCATGTACCTACTGAATACATGGTAACAGGTTGCGCGTCGATATTCCTGCCACCCTGTCTAATACATATACATACATATTACTGACATGGGATCGAAACATAGGCGGGTGAAACCGCTGGGCGCAGCTAGTAATTATTTATTTATAATAAAGGAAATCATTAATTTCGTACCTAAATATAAAAGTGTTAAGTAGAAAAAAATAGTACTGCTGTCTTACGGGAAGAGACCTCTTTAGCATTTTTTACTATAACCTACAACGAAAATCTATAATTAACCCCCCGGCTGCTATTTGAGATTGTAAATGCCAAAAATTATATTTTAATAACAAGCTTATAGTTAAAACATGTTCAGGATGTTAAATTCAATTAAAAGTTGGTATTTCTCTAATGTTAAGGTTAAAAAACTTGTTAGAAAAATATGATTTTTGGCGTTTTCAATCTCAAATAGCAGCCGGGTGGTTAATTTTAGACTTTCGCTGTTATAGTAAAAAATGCTCGAAAAGTAATTTCCCACAAGACAGCAGTCCTTTTTATGGTTCCGTACCCAAAGGGTAAAAACGGGACCCTATTACTAAGACTTCGCTGTCCGTCCGTCTGCCTGTCACCAGGCTGTATCTCAAGAACCGCGATAGCTAGATAGTTGAAATTTTCACAAATTATGTATTTCTGTTGCCGCTATAACAATGAGTACTAAAAACAAAATAAAATAAATATTTAAGGGGGGCTCCCATACAACAAACACGATTTTTTGCCCTTTTTTGCTCGATATCAATAATGGCAACAGTTAGGCACTTGAAATATTCACAAAATACTTAGTTGTATTTTTACTTTAATAATAAATAATAAAATCAAAATAAAATAAATATTTAAGGGGTGGCTCCCATACAACAGACCTGATTTTTTATAGATAATGGTACGGAACCCTTCGTGCGCGAGTCCGACTCGCACTTGGCCGAATTTTTTTCTGCCCAGCACTTTAATTTTTGGATATAAAATGTTCGACACTTGAAGGACATTGTTCGTTTTAAACCCAGAGAGATTGCTTAAGTAAGTGACCGGACAGACTTACGTCGGCACATGACGTACAACATAGTCGAAGGAAATTCAAACAAAACGCATTATGTATGACTATGAACATTTTCGACAAAACTTCTGTGAAACTGTATTCATACTTGTTTGCTTGCGGGCGGACGGCCAAGAACTACAGTAGTTTTACTAAGTAAAACTATATGGGTCAAGTTTTGTTTGAGACTGAAAAAGGAGGATTTTTCAGTATGTACGAATTTATCATCATATCATCAGAGGGGCAATTCTCGTAATTTTAAGAACGTTCACAGTCTGATCTCAGTCTCAATCTGTCAAAAAAACCTCTAATGTCCCTACATTTTGACAAGTTTTTGACATTTGTTTGTCGCTGAGATGAGACTGCGACTAGATTTTGAACGTTTTAAATTACGAGAATTGGCCTTCTGGTCTTTCGAAACTCGAATTGGTCTGGGTACACTATTCGTACCTATCCTAACAACATTATCTGCACCATCTGCCTAGCATTTTCCCAACTATATTGGGCTCAGCTTCCAGTCGAACTGGATGCAACTGAATTCCAGTATTTTACATGGAGCGATTGCCTATCTGACCTTCACAACCCAGTTACTACGTAATACGATAACCCTTGGTAAGACTGGTAGCTGGACTTTCGGCTGACAACCCGTAACAACTTTCAAAAATCTAAGAACGACAGCTAGGACCAACGGCTTAACATGCTTTCCGAGCCACGGAGGGGTCTTGGTATGTGAAGATGGTCACAAATCCACGGAACAACCGCGACCAGTGTAGCTTAACCGGATCGATCGACCCTTGCGGCTGTTATTACTTAGCGACGCTTATCAGCGTGTATCAAAAATGTGTAGTCATATTTAAGGGTGTGGTACAGACCATAAAACTAAACAACTTTCTCTATGGGACCAAAATATAAAATCTTGATATGTACAGGTGACCACCAGGTGACCAGCTGCAGTCCGTGGATGAGTGACCACTCATTCACGGACCGCAGCTTAACATGATCAGTCGAACCATGCGGCTGTTATTACTTAACCACAAGCCATGTAGGAATGCAACATGTCTACAAAAATAAATACTGCAGTAGACCGATAGCCAGGTGGGTGGACGACCTATAGAAGATCGCTGGGTAGATCTGGATGAGACCTGCACAGACCAGGGCCGCATGGCTCAAAAGGGAGGATGCCTATACTCGGCAGTGGGTGGAACAGCGCTGTCAATGAAGATGATGATACAGAAATAAAATATCAAAATCAGCCTATAATGTTCCCACTGCTGGGACAAAGGCCTCCTCTCTGTGAGAGGAAGTAGGCCGTAATCCACCGGGCGGGCTCAGTGTGGGTTGGTAGATGTCGCATTATACTCTTCCAATTTTTGGTTCTAGGATATGCCGGTTTTCTCACGATGTTTTCCTTTACCGTTTTGAGAGCAGGTGTGATGAAATAATGTACAAGGAGTAAAGAGCCTGTATGGGTTAAAACCTAACGATCTACAACTCGTCAGTCGCGGCCATTACCACAGTCACCATTTCTCTCAGAAATAAATGCTTACTTAATATTATGTACTTCTTTTCTCTTGTTCTTACTATTGTATTTATCATCAACAACACTGCATGCCATTTTGTATTCAAATTTTCATTGAAATTGATATGAATATGCTGCAAAATGATAAAAAGCTTACTTGCCTTTTCTTTGAACGATGCCCCAATTATTATCTCTTGTGAAGTGGGAACTGTTTATTGATTTAAAATCTCACACGCATACAAATGATACAGAACTATTTCAGTGCCCTTTCAGGAAAAACGAGACCTTTCAAGAGTTCCATTCAGGGATGCGCTTGGAACTGATTTAATCTGTTTCCAAAATCTCCTTGAATAAAGGCACAGCTTAGCAACACTCCCATAGTACGTACACCCACGAGCTTGAGTGTATTCAAAAGCGATTTTCTCCTAAAGTGTTGATTACATTTTACGTGTGTGTGTTGAATTCAGTACATGGTACTGAACCCTTTTGCCGGTTATTAAAAAAAAAAATCACCGCATAGGTATTGCACTTTTCTATGAAATAGCTGAATTTTTTTTTGATAACCGACGTAATATTTCTACGCTAGGGGTTCTAGAATGCTCTATGCGGGGGTCGTGCGGTCCATGGCCCTTTACGGGGCACCAGTATGGGCGCGATCCTTGAGGCGGCGACCAGCCCGCCGGTTGATCGCGTCCTAAAGGGTCATGGCAATCCGGCTCATTAGAGGATACCGCACGGTCTCCGCTGAGGCGGCGAGCCTCCTTGCCGGATTGCCGCCATGGGATCTGGAGGCCAAAGTCCTCGCCCACATATGGGAGTGGCGAGAGGAGGCAAAACGCCGGGGCGTTGCTCCGCTGCCGCGAGAAATCACGGCACAGCGGACAGAGCTCCGGCGGGATCTCATAGCGGCATGGAGAGTGCGATTGTCGCAACCCAGCGCTGGGCACGCCACAATTGCGGCGATAAGTCCCCTCTTTGAGGACTGGCTAAAGAGGCGCCACGGCGCCCTCACCTTCCGCCTGACGCAGGTCCTCACCGGACACGGTTGTTTCGGGAGGTTCCTGTTCAGGATAAAGCGGGAGGAAACGCGGGGATCGCCCGGAGGACACGGTGGAGCATACGGTGGAGGTCTGCCCGGCTTGGGCGGGGCCCCGCCGTGTCCTCGTGGCGGCGATCGGCGGCGGCGACCTCTCGCGTCCGGCCCTCATACAGGCCATGGTACGGAGCGAGAGTGAATGGGAGGCCGTCACCTCCTTCTGCGAAGCAGTAATGCTCGCGAAGGAGGAGGCGGAGCGCGTGAGGGAGAGGCAATCGCTGCACCCTCGCGCGCCTAGCCGCCGCAGGAAACGCCCTGGACGGGAGTCAACAGCCGACTCCCGGCCACCGTAGGCGCGGGCCTGCGGGCGGCGAGCTATGGGCAGCTCGCCGCCCGGTAAGGACCAGGCCCGGGTCGACGGCGCGTTGTGTTCCACGCGCGCCTCAAAGAGCTGTCAGCACGAACTGACGGGGTCCGCCAGGACCGATGCCGCCGGGGCTGCGGGTTGTTCGAAAGAGATACCGTGGCCCCTGGCACAGGCAACTGAAGGAACACGGGTGGGTTTTAGTCAGTAAAAGTCTGACACTCCCTTCTGCTCCGCCCAGAGCGGGAGGAGTCATTTGATGATTTCCCACCCAGAAAAAAAAAAAAAAAAAAAAGGGGTTCTAGAATCATGGTCAGGTCTTGGTCAGGTCTATCATCATTCGTGCTGAATTCATGGTTACAGCTTGCGCACTGGTTAATAATATATCCTGTATAGTATTTTCGGAACCATACAGTTTCGAAAGAAGTCTTTTTTTAAAGTCGCAATCGTTATCTATAATCTACATACATACTCGTATAATAAAATAGTAACGATGAATTGTTATCCGTTTGTTTGGATGTATGTTCCATGGATTGGCGCAAAAACGAAAGTGAGCGCGGCCTTACTCCCTCAGTAGTTAATGTCATAAAGCCATGAGGCCACTTGTTACTTAGGCTTATTATCAAACCGGCTCTAAGTTAGCTTTTAATCGCCGTCCGCGTTTATTAGCTCTCTGACTAGGGACGGTTTACATATTAGGATTTAGGCAAACCTATAGAATTTTGTTTTGGTTAAGCGGATTAGCTTGCCAGTCTGGCGGCATTTCATTTGCGTCTGTTTGTAAAGAAATATGATCACGCATTCGTGGTTGTCAAAAATCGTTCTAGGAGCCTAAGGCCTAAGTGTAGGTACTGTAAAGGTTTTCTGAAAAAGTCGACCTTATGTAGTGCAGGCTGGCAGTAAAATAACTCTGGTTGCATTCGAACTGTCAAGCGAGTTTAGAATGAGCTTTAAAATTTTATATCAGGTTTTGTTTGGAAAAACCGAAATGACGGTTGATGTGCGGTACACACGACAACATATCAAGCTATAGGTACATTTCCAGTTTTAGTTGACCTCGCATTGTGTAGGCTTTTCGTACAATGAGAACTCAGCTTATACTGGAAATGTATAGCTTGATATTTCGTCGTGTGTACCTACTTATCAAAATGTAGTGTAGGCAGTCTAAAAGATCTTTTTCTCATTTTGATTTTTAATTCCACAAAAATGTAAGTTAACTCATAAACTTTGAAGAAGAAAAAAAGAACGATAAAATTGTTTTCTCTCCCCGTTGTCATCAGCGAGTTTGAGGTTTGAACTTTAAATCAAATTCCACGATTTGATTTAAAGTTCTGAGAAACTTCTTCTTTATAAACCACACTTGATTTAGACGATTGTTATGTAAATTCAATATTGAATCCGATTGTGAGTGTGAAGGTGATTTTTTTAAATGAGAATGGAAATATTTGAGTGTAGATTTAGTGCTATTGATGCCTTTAGTAAGTATTGTAAAGGTTGTCTGCAAATGTCGACCTTATGTTATGCAGGCTGGCAGAAAAATATCTCTGGTTGTATTCGAACATTTAGGTGAATTTACAATGAGTTTTGAACCCTGATAGAATAGGCGCGTTGATGTGAACATGCTCGCTTGGAACAAACGTAATGATTATAACGTTGTATTATTTCAAAGTCCCCACACTATACTCGTAACAGTCCTTACCACCGGTAAGTAATCAGATTATCCATAAACTTTTGAGTATCCATGGTTTGCCCGTTCTTCTCCATAGGAATCTACTACGCTTTGAAATAGGCGACTAGCGTCATAATTCTGATTGACGTGGATCTGATAAACGCGTTGAGTCTGAGTTTTCTACTCTCAAAGAGATGTATGGAAGCAACTATGGAAGAAAAGGACGTAATGCGCCGACCTCGAATTCCTGAATTGGGATCATATTTTTATAGGTTTGATTTATCTTCCAATACCTACGTCGTGCTGATAAGAGGCAGAAAGAAGTATTGTACGTTTACGGGTTGATATTATAAAATATTTCAAGGTATACAGGACATTACCTTCCTACTTCCCGAAAAATTTTCGCCTTAAATCTTCATCTCCACCAATAACTCATTCCTCTGACACAATCACAGTTATACCCCATTTGTTTTCACAAATAAGAAAAAGGCTCAACTGTGTCTGAGCAAATAGGGGTGGTGGGGTCGGGATTAGGAACAATGCTCAACTTAATAAACGGGACAAGTAATATAGGACGTAAATCATAAAGGTCGGTTGGAGCTGTCACATTCGTGCTGGTCGGTAGAGCGGGCAATTAATTCGCTTCTGATCAACCTGTTAGGTCGGATGTCGGATACACTTGTTATTTATTTTGATTGCGTACCGGAAGTTTGATTGTTTTGATAGGTATATTAATAGTTTCGTATTAAGCGAAGGTAATGGGTAGTGTTTTGTAAAGGCAGTGTTCTATGGAACATATTGTAAGGCAAAATTTTTGCGACGAATTATCTACTCTGTTTAGGTAAAATAAATTGTATACTATGTTTCATAGGTACACCTTATATACATATTTTTGGGGCCGAGTAAATAAAACGATAATTATAATCTGAAAGTACCTAGGTACTCTTTAATTGGTCACAGGTACAAAATCTGTTCACAGCGGCGATGGGACAGTTCGTTTACCATGAAAATTCTATTTGTTTGCGCGGTGGAGGTAACAATTAATCTGGTTGAGATAGGCAGTCCTGTTGGTTTCGAATCCAGTCAACGTTGTTATTCGTTTACCGCCCAAAAGGCCGGAATGGGCCCCGTAATCGTTTTTATGTCACAACTTTTGGAATGTTGAGTGAAATGTTGACAATGTGTCTCCGGAAAATTGAGGTAGGTTTCAGGAGATTGGGAAAGGGAAAATTACTGTGAAAAGGATGGAAAGGATTTGATAAGTTAAAAGCCAAACATTTATTGGCCGAGATATACAGAGTGTATCACAAATTATATATTCATTTATTGCATTCCATGTTGTAAAAAAGATGTTAGAAAGGGCTAAAAGCTAGATACAAAACTATGGAGCCAGTAAAAGGATATAATGGCACAGCAAAAGGTCAAAATTAAGATTACAAAAAACTAAAGTAAAACTATTACCAATATAAAAAAAATTAAAAGGATAGATAAGGACATAAATGGCAGCATAATCAGCTGATTCACACATTGGCGTCGAGTAAGTTTTGTCGTTTTGTTTGTGACAGACCATTATTTTTTCGCGATTACGATTTTGGTCCCATAGAGAAAGTTGTTTAGTTTTATGTAGTTTTATGGTCTGTACCACACCCTTAAATATGACTACACATTTCTGATAGACGCTGATAAACGTCGCTAAGTAATAACAGCCGCACGGGTCGATCGATCAGGTTAAGCTACACTGGTTTGCGGTTGTTCCGTGGATTTGTGACCATCTTCACATACCAAGACCCCTCCGTGCCTCAGAAAGCACGTTAAGCCGTTGGTCCCGGCTGTCATTCGTAGATTTTTGAAAGTTGTTACGGGTTGTCAGCCGAAAGTCCGACAACCAGTCTTACCAAGGATTATCGTATTACCCAGTAACTGGGTTGTGAAGGTCAGATAGGCCGTCATTCCATGTAAAACACTGGTATTTAGCTGCATCCGGTTAGACTGGAGGCTGACCCCAACATAGTTGGCAAAAGACTAGGCAGATGACGATGATGATGACATTAAAAAAAACACTTAGATTACTTGCATTTGTAGCTTGACAATTGTGTGATAGTGACTTAGTCAAAGTACGTGCTAAATACATTTTAAAGATCCCGGCCTAAAGCTACGATGTCATAGAAGAGCGGTGGCCGCCATATATGTCCGTAATGTCCAAACACACAGTATTTTTTGACACCTTTATTTTAAATAATTTGATGGCACGGTTGGCGCAGTGGTTAAGCGATTGACTGCTGCGCTGCGTGTCGCGGGTTCGATTTCCGCACGGAACAAATATTTGTATGACCTACAAATATTTGTTCCGGGTCTTGCTGTTTATGTATGTGAGTTTAAATGTTTGTAAACGCACCCACGATACAGGAGAAATTCCCAGTGTGGGGCAACGTTTAAAAAAAAAATACTGGTGACAATTACAGATTTTCATGACGTCCGTTATAAACATGACGGAAAAGCTATTCTAGGAAACCTTTAGGCGTGGCTGCGCAGTAGCACCAATAGCATCCGAAAGACATTGTTTGACGAGGTGAACAGCTAAAGGGGCTTCCACCTTGACAAACAATGTCTTTAGGCACTGGGTGCAGAGGCACGTGCCAACATAATATGTTGAACTTCGTAGTTATTAGTAAGTTGTCGTTAGGTTAGTTCTAAGTTTTACTAACATAGTTTTAAGGCGTTGTTACTAATTCTATATGGATTGAGTGTATTCTTATGTGTGATCCGCAATAAACGATATTATTATTTATTTAGTTAGATTTGATTTGTTTAGTTTTTTTAGACTCGGACCCAGGTTGGCCGAAGCAAGGAAAATGGAAATTCATAGACGACTCCGCCTTGGAGTGTAGATGTGGTGCTGTTCCGGAAACGATGGAAAACTTAGTATCGTGTCCTGCGTGTCCTGTCAGCTGCACGTTACAGGAACTGATGGACGCTGGTGATGGCGCCAAACAAGTATATTATAGGGCAGAGTCCATTTAGATTGCTATCGACACGCTATGAAGATTTATTTAGTCTCTTGGCTCATATAACTACTTGCTGTCTGATATCTTTAAGTCAATCAGATTTTAATTTCAGTCTGCATTCGTACCTACATAAAAAAGTTGCCTTTCCAGCCTATTAATCAAACTCCTGTTTTACAACTTTCAAAAGATTTTGGTGACCTTTTCTTCCTTACAAATACAAAGTATTCTAATCAGGCGCGAAACAGGTCCAACCAATTTAAACAAAGACCCCAAGGGCTCTTAAATCAGATTCCTAATTTTAATAAGTTAATTAAGATGAACCCATGCCCTGTTAGACATTTGATAAATCGCAATTACTAAAAACAAAATTATTCCCGTCGGTCCGTCGAACAATATTTCAAAAACAATTTCTGTTGTCGGAAATAGGAATGGCGGTAGAACACTGGGCCGTTTAATGATGGCTTTGTTCCAGTTTACAAACTACGGACACGGAGTAGATGGGGACCAGAAGGTCAGTAGAAGCGCACACACACATATACTAAATAAGTTAGGACCAAACTAGCGAATGCACATTTTATCCCCCAATGGTTCTATGTAACTTTGTTTAGTATCATTGTAACTAAATCCGCCTTGAGACAGTTTGACATCTCTGAACGTACTACCATACAAACGTACGATCGCGCTAACGTTCTAACGTCCCAAGGTACTAACGTACATAATTAAACTCACACAGCTTTGCACTTTAACCCACAAATGTGCTATACATATTTTTATTGTCATAATCTCGTATTCAGTTTTTTAAATAAAATTTTGTGTTTTCATTTCAAAGTGCCCACAGGCCGCCATCCTTACAGTGCGCATTTATGTATGCGCCTGTTTGCGCTGTTTACATGGAGGTCCATATACTAAACGAGAACAGAATAGGTAAAATAGCACAGAAGGCTAGGTGGCCTTCTGTTATATTTTACCTATTCTGTGGTCGTGCTCTGGTATTCCAAGTTCTTATTAATGGAGTTAAAACTCCAGGTGGACGCCGCGGTTCATGCTCTACTAGAAAGCACCTTGGGGGACTGCATAAAGACTTATATTTTACACAAGATTTATTTCTTCTTGAAACTATTCTTTTGAGTTGAGTGGGGGAAGTAATGTTACGCAGAATTTTTGTGGGTTAGTTTGTCGACTTTGTTTGAGCAGGTATCTTTAATCTGTATAAACTATGTTTAATGATTGTAATCAATAGACTATATCGGTTGTAAGTCCCACATAACGTTGTAATTCCAACTGGTATTACACAACAGTACTCTAGCAACATCTACACCGCCACATGCAATCTACACATCATACTGACGTCACGCAAAATCCTGCATCTCGCAAACAGAGTTTACTGTGCAACTAGCATATATACAACGTCCTGACATCAACCGTCGGGCAGTTCCCCACCAGACACGACACCCGTCTGCTAGGAGGATTCTCACTTTTCTATGGAGGAGAGTGAACTTTACATCCTGTTCCTCATACCTCTTTAGTACTACTACTGTTGTTGTTGTACTGCTGTCTGTAAAAGTTTTACTAGCAGTATACTGTTATGAAGGAAAGGGATAGGGCCTTATCTTTTTTCCATACATTTCTGTTCTTTGCTAATGCAGGCCAGTCCCTTTGGTGGGAGCCAAGTACGTCCCCCCCATCTACACTTCGGGTCGCTCAACAGCGCGAAAAATGTATTCAATAGTTATTTATATAGTTTATAATAATGGGTGTGTATTGCAAGAATTCCTGCATATCTTATAGCCCACCAAAGGTACTCACTTAAGAACACAACGGAGCTTTTAGGTTGTAAAATATTTCAATAATATTAACAAAAAATATAACGTATATGTCGTGTTATATTTTTTCTTAATATTATTGAAATATTTTACAACCTTAATATTTAATATTAACCGACGTTGTTTTCCGATGAAACTCTATCGAATTTCCGTTTGCCAGTAGTGTGAAATATTTGGTTCCTATGGTTTCGGATTATTCATTTCAAATTTCATAATAAGTTAACATAAGTAAGTCCTTAATTAAATTAAAGTTTTAAGGTCTTAATCTTTAGAATTAATTGAATACTTAAGTGCCTAAGCTATAGCAAGTTTTGTTGAAGAATAATTAAATAGAGATCGTCCGTATTCGGTTGCTGTGGGAAATAGGCCTCTCCCATCCTGTGCCTTTCGCATCCAGTCTATCCCAGTCACCTTTTCGAGCTCGTCTGTCTACCTAGCTGGGGGGCGCACGCGGTTTTTACTCCAGGACTCGAGATCATCCTCAATCTACGAAAAATATTTTCTATCAATCATGGAAGATATGTGTATATGAGGAACTATCAATAAAGAAATTAGTGTGTCTGTCGTCTTAGTAACATAAACTTACTGAGTAAAAGAGGCTAGATTACTAAAGGCTAAGTTGATTGATGAATTGATATAGATATAAGGGAAACACAAAAAACATACTAGTAGTATCAGTTTACCCATCCATCAACATACAGACAAAGTGATCTATCTACGAGTAGATATATATACAAACATTGATTATATTTACCCTAGAATTATAAGAGTACCTACCTACTCTAGAATAACAAGGAAAAAAGTCAATCAACCTGCCTAGCCTTTTTCCCAACTATGTTAGGGTCAGCTTCCAGTCTAACCGGATGTCCTCTACAACCCAGTTACTGGGTAAAACGATACCCCTTGGTAAGACTGGTTGCAAAAGGCTGAGCTTTAGGGCTTCTGACTACCGAATTGTCATTCGTAGATCTTTGACAGTCGTTAAGGGTAGTCAGAAGTCGGCTGTCGCCGGGACCAACGGCACCCTAATGGCGTAATACACAATCAATCAGAATCGGTTTCATTTTGACAGTTCAACAATGTTCATTGCGTTATTTACGTGTTGAGCAGACTTTATGAAGGTAACCTTTTTCGAACTTATGAAGCAATGGATTAGCAATATACTTCAAAATGATTCAGATTGAGATTGATTGTGTGTTTCGCAATTAGGGTGCGGCTTAGCGTTCATTCCGAGGCACGGAGGGGTCGCGATATAATGGATGGTTAGTCATCCATGTTTGAATTGAAAATTTGAGATCATTTTCAAGTTAAGAAACAATAAACTGAATGTCATACTTAACAAAGTTCAAATTCCATTGCAACCTAAAACTTATTTCGAACCTTTTTGTTACAAATGATCATTCAAAAATCAACTTACAATACATTTCACTATATCTGTCAATTATCTAACATTATGAACATTTTTTTTTTAAACTTTGCTCCACGCTAGGAATTTCTCCTGTATCGTGGGTGCGTTTACAAACATTTAAACTCACATACACAAACAGCCAGACCCGGAACAACTACTTGTAGGTCATACAAATATTTGTTCCGTGCGGGAATCGAATCCGCGACACGCAGCGCAGCAGTCAATCGCTTAACCACTGCGCCAACCGTGCCGTCAAACGGATGAACATTGCTATACAAACCATCCGCAGCTAGCGTAGCTTAACACGCGCGGCTGTTATTATTTAGCCACGGGCCCCAAGAGGTCTTGAGAATTCAATAAGGAAATCCTTGTAAATACTGTACTCAATAAATAAACCACACTAAGTAAGTATTATCAGTAATCCTGGGAAAATAATTTGCCGCCACAAGGGAAACTGGGATATCTTGAAGAGAATTATCTGTAACATAATGAATCATATTACGATGACCATGGAGCATAGAAGCAAGAATGTGCCGAAGGATTAAATCCTTTTTGGGCGATACCGAAATTTCATCACCATCATTTCCGCCGAAAGACGCTTACTGCTGGACATATGCCTCCCCCAAGCATCGCTACTTCGACCTGCAGTACGATTCTGTAACCATCTCACCGTGAAAACTCAGGTGAAGTGAGCGTGGAGTGAGCTGTCATTCCAACTAATGCTGGGGATTGACACTATTGACAGCTCACTCTAAACTCACTTCACCTAACTTTTCACGGTGAGATTTTTACAGAATCAATCGGCAGTTCTGTGCTTCTCCCATCCAGCATACCAAAAGTTGTATAGGTTAATAATTAAGCCTGATCCACACGGTACGATTTAACTGCTTGTGCCTCCTTCATAATGAACAATATGACGTCATATACGGGTGTCACGTCACGACGACAGATACGGGTGTTGATCTGCTGAACCACATATTTAACGCATGGGAGAACTCGCAAAATGCTGTTGGAATTTTTTTCTGTGATCTCTCCAACCATGACACGCTTTTGCGGAAACTACGTCATTACGGTGTCCAAAACGAAGCTTTCAAGAGTACTCTGGGGAGTATGTTGCGCCACTCCTTCTTCCCAACTAAAGCACTAGGAAGTAGTGAAGGGCAGGCGTTTTAAGGGACTGTCTTATGTAATTTTGATGTTCGAAAAGTGCTGATTTTCAGCCTTATTTGAATAAATGACTTTCGATTTTGATTCTGTGGCATAACTTAACTTCAATTTTATTGTGTGCCAGGAAAGAAACTTGCATAGTGTAAATGGGGCCTTAGTTTGTTTAAATTAAGTTTTAGGATAGTGTATTCTCCTTCATCAGGGATCGTATAGGGAAGTGTAAAAGCCATCATTTTTCTGTTGTAAAAAAAGGGATGACGCTATTGGTCTTGTTCAGGTCTGATCTTCTTTTTGCACTGGAGCAATGATGACATAGACTGGCCCTGGGCATGCTTCAAAACACTGATATAATTTATAGTATACTATTAGATAGAACCAAGATCTTCTAACTGAACAGATAGCTCTGTTGCTAGGGAGTTTGATGCGCCACGTCTTCTTGCCAGTTAAAGCAGTAGGAAGTTGTGAAAGGCGGACCTTTTTGGCGGACTGTGATTTTGACGTCCGAAAAGTGCTGATTCTCAGCCTAGTTTGAATAAATGACTTTTGATTTTGATAGTATTGAAGTAGTGTGACCTTCAAGGTAAGAGTGAACAGGCCTCCTTTGGGCACGGTCGTTCCATCGTAAATGCATCGCTTTCCATCAGGTGCTTTTCATATGTATGTATGATGTACCTATGTATGTATGTGTAAGAAAAGGCAGGAACGGGAGCACGAAAAAGTTGGTTGCATGGTTACTAATCTGTTTGGTTGACTGTACACAATCAGCACTTTGCAACTTGTAGGTGTACATTTACACATTCCAATGGAAGCGATTCGGAGAAGCTTTTTAACGAACCAATAAAAATACTGAAGCACTTTAAGCAGAATGACGAATGGGATAATATAACTTAACATCGCTTGATGTTTGACTTTCCTGACAAAAATATGCCAAATTATGTTATAAGAAGAAATAAAGCACAGACATAAAAAAGAATAAGGTGGGGCAAAATATGCGTCACAGCCACGCAAAACGGCCATCGCTCAGCATAATGCTGCGACCTTATGCGAGACAGAGCCCCAGACTAGAAGCTGACCGCAACTTAGTCGGTAAAAAGCTAGGTAGATGGTGACATATCCCTTTTATTTCTAAGATCTCAGTCCAAGATGAATCGCTCACCGCTACGAACATTTTGACCAGAGATACTTGTAGTCGGCATAATTAATTACGTTTTAAGGCTCCAGCAGCCAGGCGCGACGTGACGGTCAACGCAATTCTTATAGAAAATTTTCCATAAAGTTTTCATAGAAACTGTTCTCGTCGCACCTTTCTGCGGTAGCCTTTGAGGAAAAATCGTCGTTTTTACATCATTATGCATATTATGTCGGCAGTCATTATTCATTGGAATGTGATGGCGAGGGATTTGGGAGCGTGACTTTATTTATAATCTTCTTTAATTAAGGTTTATTTTTTGTAAAGATTTGGGTATCGTTGTGGCATAAACTTGAAACGAGCGTAACAGGATGTTGTGTGAAACTTTCAGTATTGAATTTGAGCAGCCTTCTGACCACTATAAAAAGTATTAAGTGTTGGTAACCACCAAAATTAGTTGACAGGTTGTCTATAAAATAATAAAGAGTTTGTTTGCACACGCTGATCTCTGAAGTTACTAGTCTGACTAAAAAAATCTTTTTGCATTTGAAAGCCCAATTCTTGAGAAAGGTTATAGGTTATTTAACATCTCGCTTGGACTTTGTCTTATAAACTGAGAAAAAAAAAAAGAGGAAAGAACGCTAAGCAAAAACGAAAGTGATAGCATGGGCAGGCGATGCGATGCGACGCGATGGGTCGGGGGAACAAGGAATTTCTCCTCATACATGAGGGACCAGAATGTATCATTTAGTAGACTGAAAGTTATGTCAGCAGCCATAATGCATCGTGTAGTTCAAAATAAATATTACCGGTTTCACCCGCATAAGTTTCGATCCCGTGGGAATATCGAGATAAAAAGTATCCTATGTGTTAATCCTGGTTATAAACCATCTGTGTGCCCAATTTCATCCAAATCCGTTGAGTAGTTTTTGCGTGAAAGAGTAACAAACATCCATCCATCCATCCATCCATCTATACAAACTTTCACGTTTATAATATTAGTAGGATGATGTAGGCAGATACTCGTACAAGACTACAAAATCTAGAGGAACAAAATGTATTAGAAGATCTCTCAGAGAGCGAATAAAATAGGCAAAAACGATGGCAACTCTGTGACACATCTGTGTTCTTGCTTAATCTTCAGTTCGTTTTATTGTAGTATGGTCGTTGGTCGGTAGGTGGCGCCAAATTAACAAATACTTGTACAGAGATCAAATCTTCAAGGTCAACGGGCAAGGTAATACCCTTAACCACTGACCCACGATGACCTATGATTACCAATGGAAAACAATAATAAATATCTATGTACATTATTATGTTTAAAATTCTATCCATGTTCAACCAAATTCAAATAACCTTTCTCTTATTAATAACAAGCTTCTGCCTGCGGCTTCGTTCGCGAGGGCTTTTAATTTTTTGGCGCGGAACGCTAATTATTTTCCTAAAATAAAAGTAGCCCAATTCGAGTAACTTAGGCGACTTTTATAACATCAGCCACCTGCCAGTGAAGGTCCCGTCAAAATCGGTTCAGCACTTTCGGAGATACGCCGGAACAAACAGACGGACGGACATACAAAAAAAAATCATATGTACCTCACATACCTTCATATGCATTAAGTAAAAAGCTGTTTTTTTTCCATTACAAACAGACACTTCAATTTTATTTGTTTGTATATTTTATTTACGTGTAGATAGGTACCTACGTAGAAACAGTTTGATTTATATTTAACGAAAAATCCATGACCAGCATGTAAACATTGATATAATCTAACATGGTTTGTATTGCGTCTATTTGCAATACAAAATGGGTTGTATGGTCAATAAGTATCGTGCGTCTGAAAATTTTCAATGCAAAAGTTTGGAGATACATGTATACCAGTTTGATTGAATTTTTATTAAATTATCAGCATTAACGATAACTCGGTTTCAATGTTTGTGATATATTATTCAACAAAATAGTCCGAGGTTTTATGAAATAAATATTATAATTATTATTGTATACGAGTAGGTATCACACGAATTATTTCAGGTTACAGTTAGTCAGCATTACAAAAATACGAAATAGGTATTCTATTTGTATAACCTATTAATTTTCATTCTTTTATTTATCTTTGTAGTTCGTTAAAGAGCAATGAATTAATTAATTAATTGTTTCAAATAATTTGCTCAAAAACAGTTGCTGGAGCAGTGGTGAGGGAGTCGTAACGGTACCAACTTACGAGTTGTAGGTTCGAAACCCACGGGTTCGAACCCAGTCAGGCGCTTTACTTTCTGTAATTTATTTCATCACCACTGCTCTCAAAAACGGTGAAGGAAAACATCGCGAGGAAACCGGCATGACCTAGGACCAAAAATTCAAAGACATGTGACCTCTACCAACCCGCACTGACGTGTGGTGGATTACGGCCTATTCCCTTTCACAGAGAGGAGGCCTGTGTGCAGCTTAAAAAACATTAAAAAAAAATTCAGCAGGTTTTTAAAAACAAAACCAAATATATGCTTTTAATTGTCTCCTCTGTCTAATTCGCTAGTTCTGTATTCTCTGTTCGTTGTTCGCATTGATATGCATCACATTCATGATTGGGTCACAGGCGCCTTAGAACAGCGCTTGGTACGAGGTAATGGAACACGACAGAGTAACAACACGCGCAGCTATTGTGGAAGAGCGTATACGGATCAAACACATTGTTGGTAGTCTGAGAGATACAGAATTTTAATCTATTTTTGCCTGACTGGGTTATGTTTTTCACGTTATCTTCGCATGTGGAATTCTTTATACCCTCGAAGCATCCTAACGGCGGGATGGATTTTAATACATAAGATATTTATCGACTCGTCTAGGTAGCGCGATGCTTTTACTGACGTCAAAACGTTACGCTTTACAAAAAAAAATAGTTGTACCATGGCCATGTGGTAGCAAAATAAAGGGATTGAAGGGACAATTCTAAAAATAAAACACACTAAAACGAAATATCAAAAAAACCCGAATGCATTCACACAAACATGCGTTTGTTTTGAAATTTTTAGTTGCAGTCGGGTCTCTAGTTTAAAGTTGTCAAAAAATAAAAGGCCCGTTTTGACATTTGAGAACGCGGCCTGACACCTGTCAGTTTCATACAAACGAATACGTGTTTTGCGAATTTGATCTTTATTAACTACTAGAACTGTCAAGGTCAAAACGGGTCTTTTATTTTTTACAACTTTAGTAAATCATTATCGAGTGTGATTGACAAAATTCAATTAGCACCATCAGTTTATTCAATCCTACTCCACCACTAAGGCCACAGACTATGGGGCATGTAATTAAGCCCAGAGAGCATTAAATAATATTAAACGTTTTAGAATTCCGTCGACGAGGTGCTCTACAATACAGCTTCGTGCCTGGCTGCAACACATCTAACCAGCTGATTTTCGTGTACAACCAATCACGGTGCTTATGACCATTTGGAAGCAATGTAGATCGAGAAACTAGTCTGTTGGAACTCGGACACCCAAAGTTTTGGTGTCCAACTAATATGTGAGTACTTAGTCGCCTTGTTAGGAATAGAGCTCCAGTGGCTAAATTAATTTAGGGTGTCGAATTAGCTACTTGGAAACTGCCAAAGCCCATTTTTTCTTTTGTGTCCTGGGGAGGGATTCCGTAACACACTATCAATCGTAATGTTATTGAGTTTCTCCATTACAAATTTCTTAGCAACAGCCCGGAGTTTGGAAGTTGGCGGTGTGATCCTCCGTGCCTCGGAAAGCACGTTAAGCCGTCGGTCCTGCGCCTGATCTCTCTCCGGTCGTGTCGGATTGCCGTCCCATCGGATCTATGAGAGTGAGGGAAGAGGGAGTGCACCTGTGTCTCCACGAACACTTATGCACTAAAATATCTCCCCTGCCGAAGGCTAGTCTCCGTTGAGATTTGCCGCCGTGGCCGAAATACGGTCTGGAGGACTATTATTTATCAATTGCAATCTGAATCATTTTTAAGGATATTGCTACATTGCTTTGTAAATTCGAAAAATTTGTATGCTTAACAACGTGAATAACGCAATAAATGTTGTTGAACTGTCGAAATGAATGCCATTGCTACTGTTAGTGTGTTACGCAATTACACCTTTTTTTTTTTTTTGAGAATGGGAAATCATCAAATGACCCCTCCCGCTCTGGGTGGAGCAGAAGGGAGTGTTAGACTCTTACTGACTAAAACCCACCCGTGTTCCTTCCTTAGCCCTTTATGTACCAGGGCAGCGGTAACCCTTTCGGACGATCCCGCTACCACGCAATTACCCCTCTAGACCAAATGTGGGTAGGATGTTAAAAAACTTTACGATGCTTGTAATAGAAGAAAGTAGATACTTTTTTTTTCTTTCTTTCTTTCAAATACAACACGTATTTGAAAGAAAGAAAGAAAAAAAAGTATTTATTGCGACTCGTGCAGGAAGATCATAAAACTAAACTAAAGATAATCCAAAATAAAAAAATAAACAAATTATTTAGAAAAAAAGTAACAAAAATAAAAATGAAACAGAAATTCCTGTACGAGGCCAAAAGGCTATTTCTGAACATAGTACCTACGAGTACATTTCAATTATATGTTAGGTAGCGACCTCGACTATTAATCATGTAATTCTGGCCTGAGCAACCAGCAGCAAGTTCCCTTAGACGTCACTGCTTGCGGTAGCGTGGAGGTCAGGTTGCCTCCTTCCCTCAATTATGGAGAGGGGGGTAGTGGCTGATCTTTGAGTTATGATCGTGAACGCTGCTTGTGGTGACTGGTCATCTTGCGACCACAGTTTTGTCCTTGTTATTAGTAATTAACTGTTTATTGATTTAACTTTGATGGTCCTATTTTATCATTTGTGACATCGAGTGACAGCAATGTGAACATAAGCTGCATTGCATAAATATGTAAGCTGTCACTCCTTATATGCTTGTAGGCTTTTATTTAGGTATTAAATTTGGTTTACAATATTAAATTTTTTTTTTTGCTTGAGTATAGTTTTCATTGTATTTATTGGTATATTGGCGTGGCTAGCGGACATATTGCAAATAATTTGATTTAATGTTTTGTGTCTTGTAATGTCAACTACTTTGCATACCTACTATTCTATAGAAGCAAGTTTTTTTAAGTGAACAGACAGCTGTGCAGCTGGGGAGTTTGTTGCGCCACTTCTTCCCAGCGAAAGCACTTGGAAGTGGTGAAGAGCGGGCGTTTTGGGGGGCTGTCTATGTAATTTTGACATTCGAAAAGTGCTAATTTACAGGCTGATTTGAATGACTTTTGATTTGATTTAAATTACTAATTGAAAAAATAGTTTTCACTGTAGATTTAGAGAAAACTAACCAAAATATTTCGTACTTAAAAAGCGTTTTTTTTTTTCATTATTAATAAGAACTATAGTTCTTAGTAATTGATTACAATCTAGCCTAACAGACTAATAAGCAATTTAATTCTAACTTAATATTTTTTTTAAAGCGAATGTAACAGCCACCGGTGTGCTCTTGATATTTTGTCGATTGGTTGGGTAGTCAAAAGGTGAGATAGATAGTAGTTAGGCTTACAATCTAGCCTAGGGCAAAGTGTTGGTTAGTTTGCCTAGGTAGGTACACGAAGCTCAAAGCCTTTGCAGGGAGGTTACGAATTTCGGTATCTGCGAGAGTGAGAAAATCAACATTGCTTGGGATAAACAGCTAAGGTTAGCAATCAAAGAGAAAACATAGTAAAATTGATTTTGTAAGAATATATAAATATTTATTAATTGTTTCTTTTATTAGATTTTTGGTTAGAGTTTAGTAGGATGTATTTAAAAAACCAAAATAAATTTATATTACTATTATTGTATCAAAAAACTCAGCCTATCACAGGCCGCTGCTGGACATAGGCCTCTCCCAAGCTTCGCCATAACACTCTGTCCTCCGCCTTCCGCATCCAGTCTGTCCCAGCCAGTTTTAAGGTCGTCGGTCCATCTAATATTGTTTATGAAAACTAAAGTTATTCCCCTTTTAAGCAAGCAAACCAAACTAGAGCGATTTGTAATGAATAAACACTTTAGTCACGATCAAATTGTATAATTTTATAATTACTGCTCACTCTGATTGAACAAAAGCGTGTGTATGTAAGTTAGTTCTAAACCTGACCAATTTGAAAAGCATGCTACAGACCGACCGTCAAGAGAATGCGTTCCTGACACCTCTCAGGGCGACAATTCTAGTAGCTAATGTAAGCTTCAGGTCCGTGACAATAGAAACTGCCGATATAAATTACCAAAAATTACACTTTAATTAAATAACACTAATAACAATTCAAACACAAACACATTAATTATATGACATGATGGCTCTTAAGTCGCACTTGAAAATCGCTTTCGATGTATTCGCATGTATCGCTGATCCAAGTCTGTCTGGTCGGCACTAATCCCGGCCTTATATAGTGCCGCAGATAGTTCCAGAACCTTCTATTGTAGAAACATCTAGAAGGTTCGAGTACATACCGGCCCCGACTGACCAGATGTCGAAATTTATAGAAGGATCTACTAGTTCTGCTACTTTATACGCGCTAGTGGTAAATTAGTTCTGCTGCTCGATACTAGATGGCGCTAGTGGTAACTAATGTCACCATGTACCAGGCATTAATTGTGGCGTGCAACACTAATAAAGATCAAATTCGCAAAACACGTATTCCTTTGTATGAAACTGACAATTGTCA
This sequence comes from Apamea epomidion, assembly GCA_947507525.1. Taxonomy (NCBI): domain Eukaryota; kingdom Metazoa; phylum Arthropoda; class Insecta; order Lepidoptera; family Noctuidae; genus Apamea; species Apamea epomidion. The sequence goes on along the minus strand of OX382238.1, from coordinate 3,431,386 downwards.
AGAACGCATTCTCTCGTCGAACACACGGTAGTAGCAATCGTTTAGTAGACCGACTTCTATTGGCCTTGAATTCACAATGCCATAAAATTAGCCAAAACGCCTAGGAAATCCAGATATAATGCAAACCAAGTGCCAATAAAGTGTTTAATGCTGGGCATCAATTTTGTAAGTACCCTATTATGAGTTGGTAGCCGATGCCAAAACCGCCAGCGATTTGCGGCCTTACATGGCCACATTTATGGCAAATGCCAAATATTGGACTAGGCAAACCAGCTAGAGTGCTTTGAAATTTATTTAGCGTTTAATATTTCATGTTGGAATAGATTGTTGGTCGAAAGTTGGCGTGCGTTTGTGGAATGTTTGTGATGTTGATGAGATAGTTGTGCAGTTTATCCTGTATTTGTGCACTTTTTATGTGAAATAATACCTGTTATTCCTTTATGCTGTTTTGTTTTTTATTATGTTGAATCATCAGCATCATCATTAAGTAAGAGGGCTCCTAGGTTTTATGGTCAGGCATAAAGACTCAAGCTTATACGAAGGAAGATAGCATTCGAAGCAAGGTACTTTTAACAGCCTCCTTTAATAGAAATTTAGTCGAAATTACCGAACAGAAAGATTTAAAGTCCAGTAGCCTCATACTTATTTCTATCTCCCTAGTCACCATTCAATACTTCCGGCTAGACGCAAACTCATCCAATTCCAGCAAAAGTTTCACCGCAAAAGCGATGTGGAAGCCTTTTTTAATACTGGCACATAGGTATATCCATACAGCAGTGTGATAATCGGTTCTTAATAAATGCTGATCTAAATTGCACACTAATCCAAGCACAGTGTCCGTTGGCCAGTCCAGCCCGGACTTCGAATCTATGTTAATCTCTGCCTTGAATAAAATTATTCTCTGTTCTAATGTAGTTTTAATAGCTGTCTTATTTCTTTTAGTATTAAGGTCAGATTGGCTTGAGGTTTGCAGAATATCGATAGTTGGATTAACTTTTTTTTCAGTGAAAAAAATGAGCGATGTTATGAAAATGTTTTATTTTATTATTGTCAAATTCCAATTATAGGTCCAATATGAATCATAGTCATTTATTTAAAATATGTATTGGACCAGTGTTGATCTTAAAGTAAGTAATTAAGTTTCTTAATACATAGTCAGACATTTGACATGCAAACATTATAATATATTTAATACAAATAAATAATTAGAGTATAAATAACGTCCAATGGCATGCTTTCAATTCCAGTTTTATTAATTCATTATTATTATTTATTCGTTTTATTTATTAATTTTACAATACAATTAATATCTTTTACAAGTATTTATAGTTTTTTTTTATTAGTTTTATTTTCATAATCTCTTAACTGACTATTTACACTAGGTACTTAATTAAAAGTCTAACTAACTATATAAACAAATACAAATACAAAGAAATTTAATATTAATTATCGTCACATTCAATTTAAAACATTATTTATAAATTCATTTACAGAATATAATCGTTTTTCCAGCAGCCATAACTTTAACGTTACAAAATATAAACTATTAGGTACCGTACATATACTATCGCCAAAACTTATGTCTAACCATTTTGAAAACAAAATCCCGTGCACATGATGACCACAGCTGCGTCCGTAAGTAAAACAAAAGAGGTTCCTTTTTCGGTCGACTAATAATATTCGCTGCAAGCAGGAATAGTCCTTACGGTGGTCAGATATAGATTTTGGCTATAGTACCTAACTCTTTGACATTCTTGGGTATTTTGTTATAGATAAATCTACTCATATGATAACAGTTCTTTTTATACAGAGAAGTCCTTGGTGCCCTAGGCAAAACTATTATATCTGGATCTCTATCTCTTCGAGGGTAACGGTTTTGAGCCTTTTTAAACAGGTCAAAGTGCTGCCGGACAAATAAATGAAGGCATTCCCTTTCAGACGTCACGCTTGACATATCAATCCTGGTGGATTGATACCCACAAGGTATTTTCCCCGAGATTGGGAGTGGGGGGTCGTGACGTCACTTGCTTGCAAAAGTGTCGCAAGCAAGTGACGTCACCCGGAACTTTAACGGGCGATATCTTCATCATTTTTTATACAATTGACAAAAGAAAAAATATGGTTCAATATTTTTTTAATAATCTAACTGACGGACTAATTAGATTTTTTTAGGAAAATAGCCTATGGGTCGTTTCCTATGGAGAAGAGCCGGCAAGAAACTACACGGTTACTCTTTTAAAAATAATTGCCTTTTACATAGTTTTCAAATTACGGTAGGTATGGGAGGACAGCGTAGGCTAGCAGCCCGGATTCTGGATTTGTGTCCGGTTGATGGTAGTAGGCTCGCCCTCTGTTACATGGGACTCAAACCTAACTGGCGAAATGTGGCTGTAGCTCTACCTAACTCTTCGGGGAATAAGGCGTGATGTCATGTTCATGTCATGTTACAACCAAGGAGTCGGACACATTGGTTTCCTCATCATCCATACTTCCCTTTTTTTTTTTTTTTTTTTTTTTTTTTTTTTTTTTTTTTTTTCAGGATGGGAAATCATCAAATGACTCCTCCCGCTCTGGGTGGAGCAGAAGGGAGTGTCAGACTCTTACTGACTAAAACCCACCCGTGTTCCTTCCTTAGCCCTTTACGTACCTACGATCCATACTTCCCTAAAGTAACACTAAATACGCCTGCTTTTGAATATATTAACATTCATTTGACCTTTAAGCCTCGAATACACTAGGGGACATATGTAGCGACATGTTGCGAAACAGGGCGCTCGACAACTACGTGAATGTCCCGAGAAATTGTCACAGAACATTTTGCAGGCCTAAAGCCTCGAATACACTAGGGGACAAATGGAGCGACATGTTGCGGAACATGGCGCTCGACAACTACGTGAATGTCCCGAGAGAATGTCGCGGAACATTTCGCAGGCCCACAAATGGCGCGACACTGACGAGGGACGCGTGCGCTCGCTCCGGAGCGGAGCAAGCAACATGTCCCGCGTCACGTAAAATGTTGCGGGACACTTTGCAACATGGCAGCGACACGTAGATTGAGTGTTGCGCGTCATGTTGCAGGACAAAATGTCCCATAGTGTATCCGAGGCTTTACCCAACACACGCTAAACATAACAGCTAGTTTCATTTCAGCAGCAATTAACCCTCAAAAGCGATATTATGCAAAGCCCAACGAACCATAAAAATTAAACATAAACCTAGTGCCTCTATTTTACAATACATGAACAATTATCTCCCTATTTCACGAGGTGTGAGCTAGCCAAACGCGAGTCGTATGCATATGCAAGCGTATGGAAATACAGGTAGTGACAGCGAGCTATAAAATAATGTAGAAACGGCTTTTGTTTTTATATTTTCACGGTTGTTAACCGCGTTAACATTCCTTCTCCACAAAAGTATCCCATAACTGACAATACCAGTGTTGTCAGTTATGGAGAAGTTATCGTGGAGAAGGAATGTTTTGTTTGTTCTTGAATTTAAGCTGCGTGTTAAATATAACATACGTGCGTGTACTGCGTGTGCTGTGTACTGCGTGTTTAACATGTTAAAGTTTTGTTCAACATTCTTGAGTTTTTTTTTTATTAGATCTGCGACAGATGCTACACAATTACATGCGAGATGCATAGAATACAACGGGGACAACTACAAGTGTGCGCTTCCAATTATAGGACACCACATCACTTACTTATAATCGAGGTACAGCAAGTTAGACAAGGAAAAAAACATAGTGAAAATATCTATTAATTATGGTATATAAATTTTGAGTGGCAATTGCGAGTGATATATGCTGTAAAACGTTGAAAACTTTCTATTGTCTGTCTCTAAAGTGAACGTAAACGATACAATATTGATCAATCAATCAAGTAAACGGTAAACCTAATTTGATTTAGAAGTAACGGAGAAATGCAGTACAATGAAAAATATACAGAGAACTGAAGAACTTCCTCCTTGTTAAAGTAGTTAAAAACACGTACATATTCATAATCAGTTTTTGCTAAAGCAATGCTTACACTCTCAGACCAACATGTTGATGCAGCCGTGTTTATAAACAAAAGTTTCCCGTGAGCACTAACTTTACATTAGACCGCGTCGACGCCGGGCGTTCCAAATAGTGTGAATTTATAAAGAATTCATTTACGTTCGGAATTCAAGGAATGCTTTTCATTTGTTTTTGATGTCAAACGTCGCGTTGTTCCGGACTTTTTGGTTGTGGCTTCATTCTGTCGATTGTTTAAAATGAAAGCTAGAATTTGAATACACCAATCATTTTTTGGAAGTAACTATGCATCATTTTATAAATAAAAAATTGATATCCTTGATCTCGTGATATTCAACTGCCAGAACTAAACAACTTGCATTATTTACTTAAATGATAACAGTATACATTGAAAGCCGTGAAAATCGAAAGTTGTAATGCTTAACCTTTCGTATGCCGAACGGGGATCCACGCGAGGCATAATGGGTTCTTAATTCAATTAAACCGGTAAAAATCCAGTAAACATTATATAAATTCAAAGAATCAGGAGCAACATGGAAACATCTTGGTTGGTTGACAAAATATTGCAGATAGTTTATAAATAATTTTGATCCAATTCACAAAGTATATAAGCACTTCATCGCGCTGTTCCGCTAGTTTTAAACCCGTTGGTAATGGTTGTAAACAATGCTGAAGCTTTGCATATTTTTCTCGCTTGGTTTTCCATCAGGGAATGATTTTTTAAACAACACAAAGCAATTAAAAGAGAGATTTTTTTGTTCGGGATTACCTACGGCTGAACGGAAGTGTTTTATCTAGTAATAATTAACTCACCTGAAATGAAGCCTGAAATTCATAGAAAAAAATATACTAAAATCTTCAGCTACACGCCGTGTTTGGTACGCCGTCTACTGACAACTTTCCAGAAAACTGAATAAAACAGTATATTTTTTAATTGTAGATACATTTTGAAGCAGACAATATCTTTAAAACAACTAATCCCTATTTGAAATCTATTACGCATCTTCTGGGTACGCTCGTTCCACCAAAGATCTCATTCATCGCTTTCTATCAGGCGTGATCGAGGCCTATTCAGCAATAAAAAAAAAACAAAATCTACACATATTTTAAGTTTTTAACCCTTATTCTATTTTTTTATAGATATTGGACCCAATTCGATAGTGTAGCTATCAACTATTAGGTAATAATATTAGGTATATCAAATAAAAAGAAAAAAAATAAAAAGAATGAAAAATATTAAAAAAAAAAAAACGGGTTGCACTCCGGGAGTGCCGGCAGAAGTGAAAACTTGAATATTAACGTTGTGCATTTTTGATATTTTGGAATGCGGTCTACTCTCCCTCCGTCTTACGAATTTTCGATCAGGTCACGTGTCCTGACGCGAGTTTATCATTTTTACCCATCACAAAAAAAAAAGTGTACAACGCCGCTAAAGAAGTTTTCCCTTAAAAAAAAAACTAAGTTTGACAATATTCTCCATTCCTCGATGTCAGGGCAAGACAAATATACTTGAAACGCAATACTCCACTCCAATCTCTCCTCCCAATCTTAGCTTTCTGTTGCACTAGCTAAATCATTGCTTTACAATACAAATTGCCTATTAACTGCACCCCCTGAGGGCGGTCTAAGGCGGGCTTAGCCGGTGCAACAATTGTGCAGTCCCACAACGACCGTCTTCAGGGATGCCTTTGATGTGCTCAAACAGGTGGCGTTGATGCGGAAGACTAATATTGTTGTGACGGTATTAGCCTGGTGCAGATTATTGGGAAACTGTCTTCGAGGTCAGAGACCTTGGATAAGGACACCATGTTGTCTACTTGTTTAAAATGATGCTTTATTGACGTTTTCAGATCATATTGATTTTCAAATACACAATTTGGCCTCTGAGAAGAAAAATCGATGAATTCAAAATTCAAACACACCACGATCTCGTTTTTCGGAAATATTTTGCCTCTAGAAACCTGTAGATCCTGTTAAATCTCTGTATGCAGGGTCAAATTAAATTAGTTAGCGAGACTCCGCAGTTTTTTTTGGGAGTCAACTCTGGTAGTCTTGTTACTTGAAGTATGAGTTGAGAAAATCTGTTTTCTTTCGTTTTAGAGTATTTCGATATCGATTACGTCTACGAAGTTTACACACAAAAAAAAACAGATTATTTAAACTAATATTTCAAGTAACTGCACTAACTGCGGTCAATGACCCTACAAAAAAAAACATCAAATTAATAAATTTTTATTGTTTTATCATGTTTAGATATCGATACCCACCACGTCTGTGGAGTTTCGCTAGATAATTTAATAATTTGACCCTTTAGCTGCAATCAAATAGCTGTGTGATTGACTGAAACAACAACAAGTTTAGCTTTGTGAACTTGAAGGACACTGGGCGTTAATCTCAATTCTATACAGGGTGGGACATCGATTAACAGCTATGGCTGCAATTTTTTTTTAAATAAATTTTGAGCGCGTAGCTACAGCACTTTTTGGTTTACAATCATGTACTGAATCCTTTGGTAATAGATTGCGTGTCGATGTCCCTGCGACCCTGCATAAAATAGAGAGATCGTATACCTACAAAAATTACAGTATAACAGTACACATTGATAATAATGATAAATGTTAAAATAAAATGTAATATGTTTTTGTAATTATATTTAATTGTTAGTGTTTAGTATAATGTCAATTGTATTATTTAGAATTAATATTATAATAAGTATTTTGTACAATTTGCAGTGCCCTTACAGGGTACATGTTTTAACACTGTGCCATGAAATTTGAATGCATGCCTTACTAACCAGTGTTTTACATGTAGCAAATAAATAAATAAATAAATAATATAAGTACCTAACGGGCCAGTAAATAACTGGATCCACTTTTCACCATAACGCATGTGTAATTATTCGAGTGTGTGTACTTCGATATGGTATCGCGGTAAATCGTCGCCAGTCGATCGTGAAATTAACAGTCCATTAAAAATCACGAGCCGGCGTTGTGCGAACGGGCTTCGAGATAATAAGTAGCAGACGTTTTCATGTACTTTCCCATTTACACGAAAATACTTTCGGAAAATAATCTGACCTCATTTTTAAACCATAAAGTTCTAAGCTCTTGAAAACATTTTCTTAAACCGCCTTCCCAGTAGGTAGGTAAGCTAAAATCAAGCTTCGGAGATAAATCCATCATCGCTTGTAATCGATTGTTCGCTCAAGGATGAATAATCCAGAAACAACGTCGAGTCGGTGTTTAATATCGATACTGTTTACCACGATGTTTGTCGTGGTTTAAAAAATAAGGGTTTAGGATCTACGGGGAACAATGGAATATTTTAGTAGAATATTCTGTTTTTATGAAAGTGGACTTTTTCGTTTGACCGCGTTCCACCTGACAATGCCAAGAGTTATTAGATATTTCAAAGTTACTTTTTTAGGAGTCCAATTTTTGCGACCGGTGGCCTAGAAAAGTGGAGATCAGACATTGTAGGAATTTCAATATTGTTTCCAATACAGAAAATATAGGGAAGTATTTCAAGTGTTTGAGTCGATTGATCATTTTTAGAAAATATCTTACCGTATCACGCTAACAATCATAAATTGTAGCATATTATACTATATTACACGCTATCAATCATAAATTGTAGCATATTATACTATATTACACGCTATCAATCATAAATTGTAGCATATTGCTAATCCATTGCTTCTTATGTTCGGAAGAATTGTCTGCTCAACAACGTAAATAACGTAATGAATGTGGTTGAACTGTCAAAATGACAGCCATTGCTACTGTTAATTTGTTACGAAATTTCCTAGCAGGTTCATAAGACCGGCCACTTCACTTTGGAAGATTGCTGCAATGCAGTATATATATAATTTATGACCTATGAGGACTGCAACGGCCAGCTAAAAACCAGTTAACTTCAAAGAAGCCTTCAGCAAGTAATCGTTAAATTAGAATAGTTTAAGACATAATAATTCATCAAAATTTTAGCTAAAGTCAACTAAGATACAGCAAAATCATATTTAATACATTCTGCCAACATTTTACAACGCACAATTTTCCTTGAAAATACTTGAAAGTTCCTATCTAACCCATCGTACGGTAGACGGGACCTGAAATTCGTCAAAGTTGGTTAAACACATTTAGTTACTCTCGGCGTCAAATGGGTACCAAGTGATGATGTCACAGGCCTATCAACTGTACGAACGAAGGGCACGACAAGTTCGCAAAAATAAATACTGTTGAACTGTGAAGGATATTGTAGCCATTCGATAATTTATGCTGCGTTATTGGATAGTTGTGTTAGAGTTGTTGTTTATAATCTTTGAACTGACAATAAAGCTGAAGAGTTTGTTTGAACGCGCTAATCTCTAGAACCACCAGTCGGATTTGAAACACACTTTTTGCATTTGATAGCCCAATTTTTGAGGAAGGCTATTTAATGCTATTTAAGGCGCTTTTGCTGAACGTTTTGACTGTTAGTACGTGAACCACTGTTGTATGATTCTCGTACTGACTAATGTTAAGATATTATTTTAATTATGTTTCATCAATTATAAATTCAATTTTTCTTTTCAATAATAATGTATAATTTTCAATTCAAATGTAATATAATTCTTCTTTAATTCTGTATTTTAATTTAATTTGTTTTTAATGTTTGAGTATTATTTTATTGTTTATGTGTCATTTTTATATCAATTTAATGTAATTTATATTAAATAAATTTGAATTTTTGGATTTGAATTTTCTGAAAATAAATTATTATTATTATTAATATTACGCTAGGACTCTTAGGAACCGAGCAAATAGAAAAAAAGAAGAAAGAATGCTAAAGGATGATTTTCACCAAACGGCTCGCATCGCAACGGATCGGAACGGATTTTACAGTAATTAAAGTCTCTAATACCTAGCCGCACACAGCAGGTTGATCGCGGGCGTCTTCCGCGACATGCGATCGTAGCCGAAAGTATGCTGCGACGCGCGATCGGTTCCGTTCGCCCGTCATCGTATCCCATCGAATCCTATCGGCATTAGAACACGTCAACACGGTAGGAATGAAACTGTTTGGCTAGGCGCAGAAACGGATACGTTCGCGAGCGACGGTACGGAGCCGATCGTATGTGACGATATCCTGCCGGACGCGATCGGCTGACGCCGCATCCGTTCGTATCCTTTGCGATCCGATGCGATGCGAGCCGTTTAGTAGAAATCATAGTAAGGGCAGAAGCTAGTATTATGTATAAAGACTGACTGAAAGTATGACTGTTGTGTAAAGACTGGTCTGAAATAGCCCTAAATAGAGAGGAATAGGGAAGCATATGCCCTGCTGTGGAAAATCCAGGCTATGGGCTAGTAATACAAATATTATTATTAGGTAATCGAGGTTCTATATGAGAACCTTTAGAGGGGTTCTGCACTGCATCCGATCCGATTCCGAGAAATGACGGTCCAAAGTAGCCATAATTATTACTATTTGTATGAGGGGTTGCGCACTACATCCGAACTCAGTCCGTCCGAATTTAGAACATTCCCAATTCAGAATGAACTTGGATCTTGAATTCGGATTCGGATCGGACGTAGTGTGAAACCTCTCTTACAGTACCTACCTATTCATTTTCAGAGAGTGATTAGCAACTTAGTTTGAAACTTTTTGATTCAGATTACATAATAGATCAAAAATTCGCTGAATCGTGAATAAATGATTCGGTTTCTAGAAACGGAGGCTTAGTAACAACTACGGTGTTTAATTATATGAAGAGAAATTCAGGCATATAGAATGTTAACTTTGTGGTTAATTATAAAAGTGATAATTATGCTAACGTGATAAGCTTTAAAATTGTTCATCATCATCAGCCTATAAAAGCCAGCCAAAGCCAGGCAGCCAGCCAGTTAAACTTACGCTATTCAAAGCTTACTGTCAGTCCTTCTACACGTGCAGCCTGTGGGTCAACTTCACTCAGCGGGCATACAGCGACCTACGCGTTCAATATAATAATGCACTGAGAGTACTGTTGCGGCTGCCGTGGCGTTGTAGTGCGTCAGGAATGTTTGCGTATAATAATATTAATAGTTTTACCGCCATTATTAGGAGTAGATGCGCATCCCTGATGACGCGTGTTCGCGACGGCGCCTATAGTATTCTCAGTGTGTTCGCAGATCGGTGGGATTCCCCGATGTTGCGGAGGTGGATGCAGCTCCACGCTGAGTTTTAATTGTATGTACATCTGTGTCTGTAACCTACTAACACTAGAAGTTAAGTAAAATTGTTACTAACCCTATGGACTCCTGTCTGAAATAAAAGTTTTCTTTCTATAGCAGTCCACTGCTGGACATAGGCCTCTCCTATTGTACGTCATTCAATTCGATTTTCGGCAACTCTCATCCAGCTGCTACCAGCCATCCTACATGTGGTTTAAAAGTCTTATGGCTGATTTTTCAATTGACAGATCATTTTTATTAATGGAATAAAATTGACGTTTGACTGATTCTGCATGGAGAACTGTCAAAAATTCAAAATTATTCCTCGGATAAAATTATCTGGCGTTGGAAAAATCAGCCGTTAATGAGAGAAAGTCAAGTTTACACCATTTTGTCTCTCTTTTGTTCTGTCAAACAACTTAGGCAATTGATACGGCAACAACATGGCCTATATTTCTTCTACTCTCAACAAAAAAATATAAACACTTTTTTGCATAATTTGGTTGAACACATAGTTCGATTTAGAATAAAATAGATTCAGGATACCCCAAAAAAAGGCTTTGTGGTTTTATTCTGTGCGATCATATGAATAGGCTTTTGGAATATAAAAGCTATAGCCGTCCTGTATAACGCACTCGTAAGATCGCAATGAGATTTCGATGCGGCTGTATGGGCTCCACATGAAACCAAATAATTATGTCCTAATGCTGGAGTGCATGCAGAATAAATTAACATGTTACCTGTACATGAAATTTTATTGAGTCTATCCTTTCTATCCATTGATGTACAAACGCCAGCAGGTCAAGTCATCCGAAACTGTCAAATTTTCCCAATTAACCTTGAATCTTAATGCTTTAGAGATATAGTTGAAAATCTATTAAAGAAATTTGACAGATTGTAGTAGCTTAATGTGCTGGCGTCTGTACCCAACCCTATTTCTGTTAGGTATGGTTGGGTACAACAAGCTGGAAACAAGAAGGGATTTGGCACTTATTACATATATTTTTAAGTTATTGCGTGGAAAGATCTCTAACCCGGGAGTACTAAAGGATATGTGACATGTCGCGGCGACGGAGACCGCGGTTACTGGCGGCGCCTCGCGGCCGGACCAACCTGCTGGGTAAAGCACCTTTGACGCGCGCCTTGCATACACTCAACGAAATCGCGGAAAGGGTGGATTTATTTACCTGTTCTCTGAATGAGTTCACAAAAATTACTTTACATGTGATAAGCTGTACTTAAAGGAAAAAATATTGTTTAATACCACGCTACCGATTTGGGGCAACCTGTAATGATAGTTGTGTTGGGAATAATAATTAAATAAAAATAAATAATAAGCACCAATTTACCAACATATTTTATTCAAAACAATGAGAAAATATACGCTTTAATTTAGAATAAACATTTTATTTTATATTCAAGCTTCAAGTGAATTTGTTTTTATATAATATGTATTATGTTTCCCGATGATGGACAGTCCTTAACATTAAATATATCGCAAACATAATTCAACTGTATGTTCGAGTGTTTAGGTTGATAATAATTTGAAGTTAATTTTATTTAAAATATCTTCATAAATATTTTTAAAATTAAGTAAGTAAATAAGTAGGTATATGCAAACGAGGCCAGAGGAGTAATTGAGTTTTTGTTCGTGATCCTGTATCTAGAGTATTCTCGATTGAAGCATAATAATATCTCGAGGGATACAGAGGGGCTCGTGGCTAAGTAATAACAGCCGCGTCGATCGATCAGGTTAAGTTACGCTTGCCGCAGTTGGTCTGTGGGGACCAACTAAGATGGTCACCCATCCACATGGGTGACCATCTTTACATACCAAGATCCCTCCGTACCTCGGAAAGCGCGTTAAGTCGTTACGGGTAGTCAGAAGCCTGAAAGTCTGACGACCAGTCTTACCAAGGGTTTGATTAGAAACCGGTTAGATTGGAAACCGACCCCAACGCAGTTGAGAAAAGGCTAGGCAGATTGTTTTTTTTTTTTTTTAAAGAAAAACGTTGCCCCACAGTAGGAATTTCTCCTGTATCGTGGGTGCGTTTACAAACATTTAAACTCACATACACAAATAGCCAGAGCGGGAACAACTACTTGTAGGCCATACAAATATTTGTTCCGTGCCGGAATCGAACCCGCGACACGCAGCGCAGCAGTCAATCGCTTAACCACTGCGCCAACCGTGCCGTCATTTTATCTTGATTGAAGCATAATATTGACCTACTACGGGAACTTTGTGATTAAATGTATGACCTAAACATAAACTATCACACCAAGGTAATATCGTCAAACATTGGTGTTGATTTCAACCCACTAAACCCTTTCTTCCTCTCTCAGAAATATTCAGAAAACCTTCGAATCCAATTTGATGCAAAGTTCTGGCGGCCGTCACTCCTAGCTCTCCCATCAAATTGAATTCCCAACTCATAACACGAGTTAGTTCTTCAGAAACTATGATTCCCATGGAAATACAAATTGATATATGTAGGTTGCAAGGAGTTGTAAATATATTGCTCAGTTCATTGAATATGACGCTTTGACCGATCTACAGAACTTCTACCCATTTGTCAAAAGTTCTTTCAATAAAAAATATTGGACCAGCGATACCTAAGGCTTTCGGATGTAATATCTTGCCAGAGAAGTCATAATTTTACTGGTGTTTGTCGGTATAGAATAGAATATTCTTTATTAAGTACACCATAAATATTACAGATATAAGTGTAGAAATACTAGGGGTGACATAATGGGCGGTCTTATCGCTGAAAGCGATCTTTTAAAGACCACCTTTGGATGGATTTAGAGAGAAAGGAGAGACAATACTTTAGGTGGTCTATGGTGTACCATTTACATATATACAATAAATACATACATACACAAAACATATACTTATCTATATAAATTAAATATATGACGGCAGCCATATTGTTAAGCAGCTGCGAGAGACGGCGATTAGATGGCGGTAGTGGAACGTGCACCAGACGCATCATTCACTCTATCGGTCATTTGGATTAAAAGGCTTGATATCCAAGCCAGTAAAATATTGTAACGGTCTCCCTCCACTAGCGATCGCCTTTATAAGGCGCCGCACCGTTGAGTCGGCACTTAGCCCTGGCTGGACGCTTTAAGATTTCTTAAGGCAACCACAGGATAGTCCGGTTAAGTAGTCACGACCTCTCAAGGTCAACTACGAGATGCCATTTATAAAAAAAAAAAAAAAAAAAAGAGTCGGCACGCATTTCCAACGGATGCGTCTTGGTGCACGGACCACTGTCTCTCGACAGTCAGTACTGCCCGGTTAGTGGACGTGGAACATGGTCTCTGACAATTAGTATTTGCTGATTATATATTATTGTCATATTACTTTAGACTAATTATTTTATTACTATATTTTTAAGACTAATTGTTTGATTGAAATATGTTTGTGTACAGCCATATCTGAGTTTTACTTTTGATGTCTGGGCCAACCCGACATATACAGGGTTTCATGGACAACGACGCGCAAACTGTAACCATGGATTCAGTACATGAGTTTAGACCTCATAGCGTCGAAATTTTTCGTCGCCATCCATGGTTACAGTTTGCGCGTCGATGTCCCTGCCACCCTGTATGTATATTTTTGTTCGTTCTTCTTAAATATTCATGTTCCATTAGACAGTGCTTGAAACAGTCTAATGTCATTTGCATTTGAGCCACTCAGTCTAAAGTGGAACCTCGTATAATGTGGGTGTATGTACACATAATTATTGTTGGTACTATATTTGTGTGTGGCTGATAAGTATATTTGTAAAGCAAAATATTAACAAAGCTATATACAACATGTCCCGGAATTAACGCACACCGCCAAACACCCCATGTAGAATATTATGTTATAATCATAATACATACGACTCGAGTACATCGAATTTGTACCATTATGTATAAAACATTGTTTATTTATCAAATTAGTTATACTGATTGTGGGAGAAAATTGTGGTCACATTACAAATTTACGCACGCACACAGTCGTACACGCATAAGGGTCTAGTGTAGTAGGGACTTCGTCCATTTTGGTTTGTTTTGACTGTACAGCGGAATTGTGACTAATTTAGGCAGTTTTTTTTTTGTTTTTTTTTTTTTATCAATAATTACTGAGGAAATCAATTCAGTAAGCGATTCTGAACAAATTACTTTCATAATGTGCATCAATTCATTACACATTGTATATTAATAGATTTTTTTATTTATAGTTATGCCCGTTAGTTTAGCTTAGTTACACCAAAGATACGAGTACGTCTCCATATTTTTTCTAACATCAATATTATGTAAATGATAAATGATTTTATTTCTGTAAGTTTTGTACACACACTTTTACACGTCAATCATATTTTTAAAACTAGAATCTTTGAAATGCCGGCGTTTCCTATCTGACTACTCTGAGAAGAAAGGCCGAAACAAACTCAGAGGTCACAGTCTCTTTTAAAGTCCAGACATAATCTTGGTCAGATCATGTGAAGACCATGTCGATTGGTGTCTGAACTGGTCTATTAATTAAACGAACTTTTCTAGTTCCTTCATGACACATAATAGATATCTGAGGTAATCAGAAAACCTGAGACTAGAGATACCAATGCATTCCACCAGCTTCTATGACAAATCCTTTACTGTTCAAGCAGTACGGTTATGGAATTACTTGCCCGTGTCGGTAAGGAGTGATGAATATTTGTCTACTTTAAAAAAATATGATAAAAAACACTCTCCTTAAAATCCATCATTATATTTTCTTTGCCCCTGTTTCATGATTAATATTGTATAATTATATTTATATACCTATAGATTAGTATATGCTTTATGTATGTATGTATTGTATTATGTAAGTGGTACACCACAGACTACCTACACGTGTTGTCTCTCCTTCACCTTTTGAATCCATCCAAAGGTTGCCTTTAAAAGATCGCTTTTAGCGATAAGACCGCCCATTGTGTCACCCTTTGTAAAATTTCTATATTTATGTTCTGTAATTTATATGGTGTACATAATATAGAGTATTCTATTTTAGTCTATTCTATTAAATACAATGTAGAAACAATAATACTGTCTGTTATGATCAAGGTATTATTCAGTTCTTAGAGTTCGTCTGTGTTACGTGTTTACGTCTGTATTATGTCTTCTGCAAAGACCCTACGAGGAATCGAGACTATACATTTATACTCGTATATATTCGACGACAGAAAACAATAAGATCGTAACTCTGGTAAGCCCAATTCTACACCAGAGTCAAAAAACAGAAATAATATTGGAAATTAAATGATATCTTTTTAACGGTAGGTCATGTGAACGGAATTTTTAAACCATACCTATAAAATATAAATCCGTATTGTCTACAAAACAAACAATAATTTCCTATTATTAGAAATAGGGTATTTTCAAGTTACGACCTTCGTCTACAGAAATTACAGACCTCAAAAATGTCATAACTTGACATGATGTTTGTAATGAATCAGAAAATTATAACAAATTCGCTGACCGCAAAAAGGTTGTAACTACTTTTTGTTTTAATTTCCTGTTAGGAACGGGTGTAAGCATGTTCAAAATACAATCAATGGCTAGAAAATTGGTCGTAATGTAAACCTCTAGAAATCCAATGATCTTAATAAAATGACGTAAGCTTTTATGAACGTAAATTTATTGAAATTTAAAAAGTAACATGTGGAAAATCTTACTTTGACTCCAGAATAACTATATTTTTGTTAAAAACGAACTTTAACAGGTAGGTAAACATTAAGTTGGTAGACATTGAAAAACTTATAGTTTAAGACAATCAAACAACTCGTTTGGCCATCTAAAAAAAACAAAAAATAACATTATCCTAGTAACACCTTAAGTATAGAACTTAACTAAGAACAGGGTCGAATACGATTGGTCCCCCTACCAACTTCAAATCATATTCTTCCCAGTCGCATCTCTAAAAAGATTAAATTCGCCGTTCTATGGGTACGCCAAAAAAAATAAACACATTTTCAAAATACCCCCTGATTTTACGATTTCATGTCATCGTAGAGCAACGAGACCCAGACCTACCGAAAAAAAAGCTGATTATTACCTTATACTTAGTCTAGTTACAACCTTTTTACGGAATACGACCTTATTGTTTTCTGTCGTCGAATGATTACTACAGTGTTTGTGGTTCCAGTTATTGAAGCTATAATGTTCCCAAGTCAATTCATATAGCTTATATATAGGTCATGAGAAGTATTATATTCACTCTGTTTTTCCTACATTCCTTTATCAGCAAAAATAAATCAAATCGACGCAAAAATAAACAAATGGGGGCTAGGCCGGGAGTTTTCGATAGAAACACAAGTTAATGTAGGTTACATATTTTGTCTTTGTGTGTTAGGATTTTAATAAAAAAAAACGGAATACCATTCAGCCAGATTAAAAAAAAAAATCATTTTTAGAGTTTTCAATTGAGTTATATCGGATCGTTATCGGGGTGTTCATGCGTTTTCAGAACTCGAAACATGATATCTGGTTTTCAATGGCTTCATAATTCTGTTTTCATTTCTTTTTTGCACGGAAACACTTTTCCAATATTTTCGTCCTAATTTCATTCATCCAGAAATGTATAGTAGATAATCCCAAAGGTGCCATTTTTCACTTCATACTCGCACTTTTATTTTGTGAGAGTGCCATGGGAAATGAAAACATTTTCCGTAATCATTTTGCATTTCAACCGTACAATATTTTTAGCACGTGATTTGGGTTACAATATTGTATGCACATTTTAGTTCATATCAAAAGCCATAACAATAAATTGTCTTTTGTGCTTCCGTGTGGTGGGTAAAAGTTTAAGGAAGGAAGTTCAAGAATCAAGATAAGCGATCTGCTGATATCCGGCGTATTATGGCAGCATTCCCTCGGAACTCTATAACGTTGTGATTTAGTGAACTTATCATCAACGCCGCAGTGAAACTGCTGACAAACCCGTTTTACGTGGCATGTGCACATTTGACGCTAGCTCTTCACCTAAGACTTATTATTCATAGTATAGCCTTTTCCCCTATTTGGAAGGAACAAGCTTGCATCCGTTATCTTGTAGTCAGTAGAAAGTTATATTGTGTCGAAGTCGGCAACGAATTAAGAGCCGGAGATAGAAAATACTGCTACGAACTCAATCCCGGCTGTAATTTGTGGACCTACTTACAAAGTGTTTTCATTTTAACTAGTAGTATTATACAGTTTAACTATAAGTACTTATTGTTTGATATGATAACTTTGGTATAATAGGGGGCCGTGGCTAAATAATATCAGCCACACAGGTCGATCGATCAGGTTAAGCTACGCTTGCCGCGGTTGGTCTCTGGATGGGTGACCATCTTCACATATCCAGACCCTTCTGTGTCTTGGAAAACACGTTAAGCCATTGGTCCCGGCTGTCGTTCGTGAATATTTGACAGTCGTTACACGTAGTCTGAAGCCCGAAAGTCTGACAGCCAGTCTTACCAAGGGGTATCGTATTACCACGTAACTTGGTTGTGGAGGTCAGATAGGCAGTCGCTCCATGTAAAATACTGGTATCCAGCTGCTGGTTAGACTGGATGGCGCCCCATCATACTTGGGAAAAAGCTAGGCAGATGATGGACTTTGGTATAATTAATGTAGATAGGGCGCTGCTGAATTTGAAAATAATCACGGAAATAGCACTGTGTTTGAATAATGTCCTTTGTTTCACGTTCTAATTTCAGCGAACCAATGTGTTGATAATCGACCGTTCACTCTCAATATTACTGACAAATTGTAGTGAATTTTATCGTCAATTAATTTTTATGTCCGATAATTAAGAGGCACACAATAATCCTATCCTACTAATATTATAAATGTGAAAGTTTGTATGGATGGATGGATGGATGGATGTTTGTTACTCTTTCACGCAAAAACTACTGAACGGATTTGGATGAAATTTGACACACAGATAGTTTGTAACCAGGATTGATATATAGAATACTTTATATCCCGAAATTCTCACGGGATCGAAACTTATGCGGGTGAAACCGCGGGGCGCAACTAGTAATAGCATAAGCATAATCAGCTTAATAATGTTCCCACTGCTGGGACACAGACCTCCTCTCCTACTACGCGGGCCCAGTATGGGTAAGTAGATGTCACGTGTCTTAGAATTTTTGGTTGTAGAATATGTCGGTTTCGTCACGCTGTTTTCCTTCACCGTTTTGAGAGCAGTGGTGATGAAATAATTTACACAAAGTAAAGCGCCTGTCTGGTTTCAAAACCCAACCAACCCAACCCCAACTACCAACCTGTCAACTCGTAAGTTGCAGCGGTTACCACTGGGCCACCACCGCTCTCCCAATAATATACGACAGTAACTAGAGAACGCCAGCTGCTATGATAAAGAAAGAAAAGAAAGAAAGAAAATGCATTTTTGCACCGGCACCGCATTACTACCGCGCCGCGCCGCTAATATATCTAAAATTCTCTATAATTCCGAGTTGGCCAACATACGCGTGTGACATACACAGACCAGGTGAAAGTGCAAGTGAAATGAGACAGTCAGCGAACACGTGCTGCATCTTCTCAAGCAGTCCCGGTGCCGGTGCCGGTGCGGTGCGGTGCCGGTTTTTTTTTGCATTCTAACATACCGTACTCCTTTTACACGCACGCTGGTTACGACTACTACGCACCTGACCTTTCTGAAGAACATCACCAATAAGGTCACTATACAAGCAGGGTCATTGCCGAGCGACCTGTTACCATGGATTCAAATTCTAAACACCTTAGCGTAGATATTTTTCGTCGGCTTAAAAAAAAAACTGCTGTTGCCGTATATTTTGACCGCGTAGTTAGGTATTCCACTTTTCTATGTTTTTTTTTTTCTTTTAAACACCTTCTGCCTAGCATCACGGGAGGAGGGCGTGAGTTTATGTATGTAATATTCGTAGTTAGGAACACTTGTCATAACCACTGCGGTTGACAAACTTATTGGTTATCACGGTTTTTTTTATGCATCATCATCGTCATTTCAGCCGAAAGACGTTCACTGCTGGAAATAGGCTTCACCAAGCACCTTCACTTCGACCGGTTCTGTGCTTCTCGTATCCAACGGGTTCTGCGGCCTTCACAAGGTCTACGGTCCACCTTGTAGGCGGCCTTCCAACGCTACATCTTCCGGTACGCTGTCGCCACTCCAGAACCTTTCGGCTCCATCGTCCATCTGTTCTGCGAGTAATGTGCCCAGCCCACTGCCGCTTAAGTTTGGCAATCCTTCGGGCTATGTTGGTTACCTTGGTTCTCCTGCAGATCTCTTCATTTCTGATTTGATCTGATTTTTTTATACGCACAAAGATTATACTATGACCTTTAACGTCTTATAAGAATAAGGTAGGTACCGACAGTAAACAATATGCACAGGAATTTCCACTCGTAAAAAGAAATATGGATGCCGCTTTTTCTTAATATCGCAAGCCTACAACACCATACAAATTTATGGCATAGATCTGCCTCACAATATATTATAACCTTAACTCCTAATACTCAAAGGATTCCGCAGGATAGTAACCTGCTATACGCATACATATTATCCCACTCCCACGCACTGCCAAACCAGTTATTATTACATCCCATATAATAGACAAGGAGCCATCGTTTATCATAATACCATGATCCAATAAATGTGTAACGAACTAAATTCCGTATATTAGGATCACATGCGGCAACTCAAAGAATAGAAAACATTTCTTGGAAGGACTTTAAGACAAAATATTAGTTTTCTTGTGAGGTCCGTACCTCACAAGAAAACTAATATTTTGTCTTAAAGCCCCGTGGCTTTGAAGGAGGCTTTTATGGTATAGAAATAAATACAAATCATGATAGTGAAAGGACATGAAATGTGAGAAGAGAAACTTCTTGAATAATATAGAAGAGAGACTCTTTTTCTCCTGCTTTGGCCAAATATTTTTAGGTAAGTAATAGATGATATAACAACAAAATCTGTAATATTAACAACATAATTATAACAATGCAACCTATTATTTTATTTAATATAGCGATTCGTTAATATAATGAACGATTGATATAATTTTAAAATAACTAATTTTTATAAGCATAATATACATTAAATATAACATCGTTTGACATAACATACATTAAATATAAAATCGTTTGACATACCACTCAAAAGATATAAAACTTATTTGGTCTAATATGATGAAAATAGATGAAGATAGGTCGACGGCTATAGCTATTTGTGGGTGGTTTAAAAAAAAATAACCAAGAAGGCTAAGGCGGGAGCTCCGCTCCGCTTCGCTCCCGCCTTAGCCTTCTTTTTTTTTTTTTTATTGAGCTCGGGGGGAAAATCCTCATGGACATCCTCCGCCCTGGGGAAGGCAGAGGGGCATGCCGGACTCTTACCGGCTAAAAACCACCCCGGTGTTCCATCTCACACCTACGCCGATCGCGGGAACGTACGATCCTTCGACGTCGCGACGTCTAAGAGGGGCGCGCGTGGAACACTACGCGCCGCCACCTCGGGTCCTGATGTGTGGGGGGCAACGGACGTCCCCGAGTCCGTCGCCCCTGGACCCATTTAGGGGGGCTGGAAGAGGGCGTTGTCCGCCCTCCGCCGACGCCCGATGCGCCTGCTGCGGGCTGGGTGAGTGGACGAGATCTCCCTCTCCCTTTCCGCAGCCTCCTTCTGCAAGCCGACTGTTTCGCAGAAGGAAACCACCGCGTCCCAGGACTCTTCGCTGCCGACCATCGACTCGATCACGGCCGGCAGCGACAGGTCACTGCCTACTTCTGAGATGAGGGCACGGCGCGGCTCCTCCCAGGCGGCACACTCTGCCAGCGTATGCCGCGTCGTGTCCTCCCGGCAGTCGACGCAGTGGTGACACCGGGCGTCCGGCTCCCTGTTAATGCGACAAAGGTACTTCCCGAAGCGCCTTAGCCTTCTAACCTAACCTATGCGAGTCGGGGTACTCTGAGTCGGGGTGTTAACCATAATGACGTTTTTTTATATATATTAAACGTTAGACCTAATGATTTTCGATTAAATAAACAATATACATATTAAACGTTAGACCAAATGATTTTCGATTACATAAACGTTATATCAAACAACGTTATACTAATTAAGTTTTAGAATAAATAAATGTTAAATGTAAAGAAATTATATCAACAGTTGGTGTATCTCACGTTGATTATATCTTATGAACGATAATAAAATGAAATTAGACCAAATGAGTTTATACGTTATGAGAAGCACCCAATATTTTTGATTTATCATTATAGTATTATTTTATAAAAAAAAGTTCCGTCTAATTATTCCTTTGTTTCGATTTAATAAATTGTTAGTTAGGTATCATCACTACGTATTATAAAACAAAGTCCCCCGTCGCGTCTGTCTGTCTGGACGCAATAAACTCAAGACTACTGAACGGATTTTCATGCGGTTTTCATCAATGGATGGTGTGATTCATGAGAAAAGTTTATGATTTATATTCATTATGATTTTTTGTAAATTGGGACTGAGAGATTTAATGGCGTGCACTGAGTAAACCAATAGAGTTATATGATAACAATTTATTACAGAATTATTTTTCTTAAAAAGATCTGTTAGACTTAGTAGTACGTGGGATAATTTTCAACCGTCACGCGGGCGAATCCAGGGGCAAAAGCTAGTGAATGAAAAAGGAAAATGTTTTTTTAAGGTACATACGCAAATACATCAAGCTACTACAATCTGTCAAAATTCTTTAATAGATTTTCAACTTTATCACTAAAGCATTAAGTTTCAAGGTTGATTGGGAAAATTTTACAGCTCGTATATATAAGTCATTTTAAAACGATCGCCAGAAGAGTCAAGCTTCTAGACTAAATATTTTTAAGTTTTCTCCTGAAGCTGCAAAACTCACAAACATTTTAAAATAACGTCCATCACCAAAGTTGAACACAACTATTACAAGACCATTCATAACTTTATGATTTTACGCAGATTTAGCGGCTCCATATTCCGCTTAAACTAGAGCAAGTGGTAACATTATACGTCAGGAAAATAGGCTGCCATGTCTGCATTAATTCTCACTACACCTCCCTTCTACACTATCCTCCATATTACTTACACCCCGTCCGTAAAGAGGGGGGGGGGGGACTCCTGAAGGAGGTACCTTTCCCTACTGATCAAATACAGGCGGCAAATATTTGGCCGGGATTAATTTATTTGCATCGATGTCACCTTTGCAGCTTAGCCTCTTGTCTGTTAAGTCTATTTGTGTTAAGTTGATCTCAGACTGTGTGGAAAATGGAGTCGGTGTCCGATTTTGTGTTCGTGAAAATAAATCGTTTATGTTACCTTAAACGTGTGCTAATAATCTCTTTTTTTAACTCGTACACAACATACCATGCCATGCTGTGACGGTAGTTGGGTCCTACAAAAACATCTTCGAGGAAAACATATTTCTATAAAACGTTGGGAATCGAGGAACTAATCATTCTCTTATCGCTCGCAGAGAATAATAAAGTCCTCCAGACCGAATTTCGGCCAGAACGACCAATCTCAGCGGAGACCAGTTTCGGTGCGGGTGATGTTATAGTACACTCTTCCCTCACTCTCATAGTCCGATGGGACGGCAATCCGACACGACCGGAGAAAGATCAGGCACAGGGCCAACGGCTTAACGTGCTCTCCGAGGCAGGGGGGTATCACCAACACCAACATACAAACAGACACAACATTGCCCAACCCAATAACACTTTGCCTGACCAGGGAATCGAACCCAGAACCCCAGGCTCAGTAGTCGCGCTTGCGACCACGAGACCAACGTGAGAGTCATCATAATACAGAACATGTAAAGAAGTTTTGATGGCATTTCCACGTAATTTCAGTCGGCTACCGACTATATCTATCGGCCAATTTATCGGGCTAACTCCTAGTCTATCGTTTGCGGTCACTTGTTAGGATTACTATAATATATTTTGTCTTTCATGAGTAAATTGTGTTATGTCAGATCTATTTCGTCAGAATAAGGTAAACCTAACGTAATATTACACTAGGATCGAGTTATATGCCTAGATATAACTTAAAAAGAGCCGACATTGTATAACTAGATGTGGCAGTTTATAAATTACATTTCGGTTACAATTTTAAACCTCCGTTTTCTGATCTTTTGGGAATACCGACTACCAGAACTTTCCACTCACTTCATCATAGTTGTTTGTGTATGTATTTATTATTTTGATTACGTTATAATATTATTAACATTCTAGTGATATTTATTTTAGAAATATGTATGTTTATTTGTATGTATGTAGGTATATTCTCATAATATTTGTTTAGTTTTATTAAGTGAAATGTTTATGATTTTATGTGTTTTTTGTCTCCTTTACTCTTTCACACGCTGTCTACATCTCTCTATCTATTGTCCTATCGCAGGTATGCTGGAATAGATTTATTATGAAATAAGCATTACCTTTGTACGTATTTTTCTGTTCTGTTTATATATGTGTGTACATCAATGGTTTAATAATAAATAAGTTTCCCATTTCTAACTCAGCCTTGTTATACCCTCGATGACTGACCAATATAATACCTGGATTAAGAGACTGTGGCCTCTGAGTTTGTTTCGGTGAAAAAATATTGTGTGTGTGTGTTGAAATATTTATTATATACTAGCTGCGCCCCGCAGTTTTACCCGCATAAGTTTCGATCCCGTGGGAATATCGGGATAAAAAGTATCATATATGTTAATCCTGGTTATAAACCATCTGTGTGCCAAATTTCATCCAAATCCGTTGAGTAGTTTTTGCGTGAAAGAGTAACAAACATCCATCCATCCATCCATCCATACAGACTTTCGCGTTTATAATATTATAGTAGGATTTAAAAATATGATTAGTAGGTACTTAATTATATACACCAGAAAATACATGAAAAAAAATACATTTAACATTACAAAACATACGATGCGCTGCCTTATCGCTTTCTGCGATCTCTTCCTGGCAACCTTGGATGAATGGCCAGTGATTGCGTGGACATAAAAATGGGCTGGTGATTGGCGCAAAATCATATTCTTATCTTGTAAAATAGTTTGTATAAACAAACTTACAGAAATAAATATCAATTATCATTTACCACCAGCTCTGTTTTGGCTTTAACGAAGCGAAACAAAAAGAATCTTTAATTTAACCTTAAACTCTTTTGTGCCGTTTATATATTTTATAGGATAGTCACCCATCCCAATCCTAACCGCGGCATTCGGTACACCTTATGGCCCATAAAATTCCGACGGGTTCCTGCGGCCTTCACAAGGTCGTCGGTCCACCTTGTGGGAGGCTTTCCAACGCTACGTCTTCCGGTACGCGGTCGCCACTCCAGAACCTTTTGGCCCTGACGGCCATTTGTTCTGCGAACAATGTGCCGTACCTACTGTCACTGCCCATTGGATGCGAGAAGCAAAAAACCGGTCGAAGTGGTGGTGCTTGGGGGAGGCCTATGTCTTTCGGCTGAAATGATACCTACATTTCACCATGAGCTAAACGACATTGAAAATTTGAGCTAAAGTTTTCACTGTCACACTAATACATATTATAAAGGTGAAAGTTTGTGAGTGAGTGTGTGTGTGTGTTTGTATGTTTGTTACTTCTTCACGCTCAAACGGCTGGAACAATTTTGATGAATTTGGCACAATTTGGCACACAGATGGTTTGTATCCAGGATTAACGTATATGATACTTTTTATTCCGATATTTCCACGGGATCGAAACTTATGCGGGTGAAACAGCGGGGCGCTGCTAGTTATTAGGTATATAATTATAGCGTGTGCGTTCCTTATTTATCCGCCAAAATATCGGGTTAAAGCGGTTATAGTAAAGACTTTTTGTTAATTAGATTAATCAGTTCAAGTTTACAAAGGGGATCGTAAACTGTTTAATCTTAAGATAATCACGAAGTTAAGTAAACTTAGTTGCACGTCAATGGTGTCACTGTCGTTTATAAGTATTTTTAAGGGATTAAAAACAGTTTTTCATCATTAATGTGATGAAAAACTGTTTTTAATCCCTTAAAAACTTACTACATGTTAAGGGCTTTTTTGGGTTACCTTACAAGGAAAAAACGAAACCCTTAGGATATAGGGTCCGTCAGTCTGTCTGTCTGTTAAGACCCTTTTTCTAAGCAACGCGTGGAGGTATCAAGTTAAAATTAATATCAAATACGTAGTAGGACTACGGTCCTCTGGAGCTCAAAACATTTTTTCGGCCGAAGAAAAATTTAAAATTCCTAACTTTCTACGAATAAAAATATCAAGCTTCGTAGTCAACGCAATAAAAAAATACGGCCATTTCTGCGACATATGATACTCGCAAATATGTAAATCAAAATCTATATGTACTCTTCGTTGACCTAGAAACATGAATTTTTAGTAAAGGAAAACATTCGAAAATCGTTAATTTATATTATTATAATTTTTCAAAATTCATTCCAACTACGGAACCCGTCATTGGGCGTGGTCCGACACGTACTTGGCCGGGTTTTTTTTGTGAGGATCTATTCAGAATATGTACCGTCTGGAAAAAAATAAGGGTCATTTTGGACTCTTATTTATTCTCTTAAAAAGTGTTTTTTATTTCCTACTATAGTAGGAAAACACTTTTTACCAACCTCGTATACGGGATTGACCTTCATATTTTGCGTGTCTTATTGAACACAGGAAAATTTCTAAGGAAAATACGTCTGTTTTTTTGTGTCTACTTGCTGTATTATACTAGATTTTTCTAATTAAAATACTGGGAAAACTAGGCAGTAGTCTATTTTTATTTTCGGGAACTTTATTTAAAACTGGCTGTGCCCGTGACTTCGTTTGCGTGCATGTCGGAAAACAAATTGGATTTCATCGGTTTGATTTTTTTCTGCGGAATCCTAATTCTTTTTCTAACATAAAAGTACCCCTAATAAAGTAAGTGTGCATGCAAGGGTGTGTGTGTGTGTGTGTATGCATTTTCTTACTTTCTTTCTTTTCTTTCTTTCTTTAAAAAAGATAAAAGTTACTCCTGATCAGCAATCTGCCTGTAAATATTGTGTCAAAATCGGTCCAACCAAACAGACCGACTTACCACAGACTAATTTCATATGCATTTAGAAAAAACCTGTTATTTTGACATAACAAACACTCACTTCAATTTTATTTTATTAATTTCAACAGACACTTCAATTTTATTTATTTCTATAGACTACAAAGAAAAGGTATAATCAGGTTTCAGGAACGTAATGCGTAAAGAGATCTACCAAAAATATGTAAATTGGCACTCTTATCTATTACTACGTTTCTTTGAAAATAAGCCTGTCAAAAACATGTTTACACCAACTGTAAATGATAGTATCTAGTTTCGGTAGATTAGTTGAAGCATATAATTTTATCTCGAAAATAGAATTATAGACACCTGCTATCTGAAATATCTATTTCAGGTACTCGTAGATTAAATAAGACAACTAATTTCAACACAAAATTAGGCCCAACCAACACAGCCAAGCATAATCAGGCTATAATGTTCCCACGCTGAGGTACAGGCCTCCTCTCTTCAAGAGAAAGTGGGCTGTCTTATCACGCGGGCCCAGAGCAGGTTCGTAGGTAGATGTCACATGTCTTCGAATTTTTGGTTTCCTCACGATGGTTTCCTTCACCGTTTTGAGAGCAGCGGTGATGAAATAATTGTAACTGTTTTGTATTTGATTAATAAACAAAAAAAAAAAAAAAAATTTTGTAAGCGCCTGCCTTGGTGCGAACCCACGACCTACACTCGTAAGTCGGGGCCGTTATCACTGTGCCACCACTCAATCCAAAGTTTTTATCCAATTATCTTATAGTTCCTCTCGAATTTGATGTCCCGGTTAAAAGCCGGCTTGTGGCCATTATTATAGCCGATAAACGAGGAGTGAGGGGCTCCTCCGGGCCCCATATTATTTGGACAATTAATATGCCGTAATGGAAGCGGCCCAAGCCGGCTCTCGCTTCAAAAGCGGAGGTCGAAATTTCCAATTGTCTGTGAGATATTGAATTAAAATTTTATTTTAAAGCTTGATGAAGCAGGTTGCTTTTATACTTTTCTTTACGTTTATTGAGTCAGTTTAATGGGCGGTTTTAGTGATCGTCAGAAGGTGGTTTTTGGACTTTTGTATGGAGAAAATTTTATCACAATCTTCCGTTTTGTCTAAATTTACTGTGTAATAAGTAGATCAAATGCATAACATACGGGGGCTGCACAATACTGGTCATAGATCATCAAATCATCATCATCAGCCTAAAGCAGTCCACTGCTGGACATAGGCCTCTCCTATTGCACGCCATTCAACTCGATTTTCGGCAACTCTCATCCAGCTGCTACCAGCCATCCTGCGAACATCGTCGCACCACCTAGCCTGAGGGTCCCACCTTTCGTTTACCGATTCATCAGATCAACTTTCAACATTTTAATGTTGCATAGAAATGTTGAGATGGTCAAATATAAACTTTTGATGTTATGCAAACAGCAATGTGAAAACTTCTAAAGCTGGTGTTTCGAAATGTCGAATGACGTCACTGAAACGTTATTTATCAAAGTAAATTGGTGTGTTTTCCTGGAGAGCGTTTTTGACATCGTAAAGTCAAGCCCCGCTGCCATCATTTCAATGACGACCGTCACTGCGGCCATTACGTGGCGGCGGCCGCTCTTCTAAGAAACCGTAGCTTTATTGAAATGAAATGAAATTGTTTATTCTGTAAAGAGGATATCGGAATCACTCTTTCACGTCATACTATACCCATATAAAATAAAACTAGATGAGGTCGGCGTTTCCTATCTGACTACTCTGAGAAGATAAGATAAGGCATTTATTTGTAGACTTGCTGCGCCCCGTGGTTTCATCCGCATAAGTTTCGATCCCGTAGGAATATCGGGATAAAAAGTATCCTATCCATACCAAATTTCATCAAAATTGGTCCAGCCGTTTGACCGTGAAGAAGTAACAAACATACAAGCACGCACACACACACATACACACTCACAAACTTTCGCCTTTATAATATTAGTCTGATTATAGAAGAAAAGCAGAAACAACTCAGACGTCACAGTCTCTTTTAAAGTCCAGATATAATCTTGGTCAGATCATGTGAAGACTATGTAGATTCATATCTGAAATGGTATTTTGAGGAAAGTACCACACAGATCTGAGTGGACCAATCCAGTCAGTGCAAGTATTTGTCAGTAATCGTGTAGCTCAACTCAGAACTTGAGGAGCTCAACGACTCGATGAACAATACCAAACCAGTTAGAGGTTTTCTTTTCACATAGCTGCACACATACTTACGCACATACACATATCGATTCTACATACACACGCACACATGCAAATACGCACACACATGTACAGTCACGAGCAAAAGTATGTATACACTTGGCTTTATTCAAAAGCGATTTATTCCTTTGGTTTTTAATGAAATTTTATGTTGCTACGAACATAGTATTTTCAAACCCATAGGTTTTTGCAATGTGTCGTATTTCATTATTGTTTTCGTTATTTCACACAAAAATCGTTATTGAATGTTTCCAAGTGTTGACATATTAGTGCTCGTGACTGTACATGTTTTATATGTACAATATTAATTTATACTTACCTGACCATGTAATGACACACATTCTAGCCTAGACAACCTTAAACGCACAATATTTTGGTCTATAATAAAATATGATTAGAGTGGTGAGAGCTTAGTTTATTTTCGACGTACTTTTGAAACGTGAATTCACTGGGATAGATTTTCTGAGCAAGGTAATTTCAGTACCGGAGCAGAAATATGAAATTCATTTGCTTAATTCTAGGTTATATTTAGAAATAGCAGCTAACAGCTGGCAGATCTAGATTTTACCCAGGTCTGTACTAATTGGACTTATCCCTAAAATATTGCGACAACATTTAATGATATTTCGTGTGTCGGCCGTTATCAATATTGATGAGTTAATAATTGGTTTTCTATCAAATCAAATTAATTTATTTGCGATAAGTGTTGGTAAGTACAATATCGGTCTTAACATATATTATAATATTGTTGTTATGGATCCTTAACACTTAGTCATATTATTGTGACATGCAAATATTTATGTTCATAATCAATTAAAAAGAAATCGATAAAAAAAAAAGTTATGATTGTATTAAAGTTATTAAAATTACAATTGTATAGCAATATTATTATTATTAGAAATGTCATATGGTAATTAAATTATTATAATTGTTATTTACTTTTCAATGTCTTATTAAATATGTCGTTTACCGAGTAGAAATTCTTTTCCCTCAACCATGCTTTAAGACACCTTATAACTTTATTAGCTGGTAACATTTTTATACTGTCAGGTATAGCATTAAATACGCGACCGCACATTGCATAACTATTCTTACTATACTGGCTGATTTTTTTAAGACCAGCCAAATTTAAGGATGTGGTACAGACCATCAAACTGAACAACTTTCTCCATGGGACCAACATCGTAATCGCGAATAAAAATTCAGCCGTCCCATACATTTAGGTAGAGTAGGTATTGAAGTTTTCTATGGGACAGTTGATAAAATTTTCGCGATTACGCTATTTGTCCCATGGAGAAAGTTGTTCAGTTTGATGGTCTGTACCACATCCTTAAATTTGGCTGGTCTTTAAAAAATCAGCCTGTATAGAGCTGTCCTAGGAATTATGGGCAAAACTATTCTATTTTTGTGTCTAGAACTTTTTGAGTACAGTTCATGAGTTTTTTAAATAGTTCCGGGTGCATTTTAATTGCTTTGTTGTTTTCTATTTACTAAGACAGTGCGCACACGAGAGTCAAAACAGCACATCATAATTTATTAGCCTATATTGTTCCCACTGCTAGGACACAGGCCTCCTCTCTGTGAGACGCGGGCCCAGTGCAGGTTGGTAGATGTTACATGTCTTCGAATTTTTGGTTCTGGGACATGCCGGTTTCCTCACGATGTTTTCCTTCAAAGTTTTGAGAGCAGTGGTGATGAAATAATTTACACAAAGTGCCTGTAGAAAATAGCACAAAGCTGTGTAGAAAGAACAGCACCCTAATTGCGTATCACACTTTCAATGATAATCCGAAAGACTTTGAAGAAAATTACTAATCCATTGAAAAATGGAAATGCATATTTGAAAAAGAATTCTGCTCAAAAACGGAAATAACGCAATGGATGTTGTTAAACTGTCAAAATAAAAGGTATTGCCATGGTAAGTACCTATGTTACTCAATTACCCTGCAGTTTAATCTTAATGAGGATTCGTCAATGTAGCCCGCGAAATTCAAACTCGCTTACGTTTTAGGGTTCTGTACCTCAAAAGGAAAAAACGAAATCCTTATATCATAGAATTACGTCGTGGTCCGCCTTTCTCTTCATTTGCAAATTGCAGCGCTGTTTTACATGGGATTTTAACATAACTGGCGAAATGCGGGTGTGGGTACACCTTTGCCCCTACGTGGATGCGACAAGCGTAATGTTATGTTATATATTTTTTTATTATTTGGTTGTCATGCAACCAAAACGGTTATTGAACATCTTTGGGTAAAGTAAAGCACTCTCATGTGTATCTAGAAATTAAGCGGCTCTTATATTGTTTTCTTAGTTGGCAACTGGCTAGCCTTTTCACAACTATGTTGGCTGCCTATTTAACCTCCACAACTGGTTTGTGGAGGTTAAATAGACTAGTTAGTGACTCACAACTCGTTGTTAAACTTTTGGGCTTGTGACTACCTGTAACGCATGTCAAAGGTCTACGAACGACAGCCGAGACCAACGGCTTATCGTGCTTTCCGAGGCACGGAGGGGTCTCGATATGTAATGGCACCCATCTACGAACCGACTGCGGCATGCCTAGGTTCGATTGTTCTATAAGAACAACATTATCACGTGGACAAATTAATTAAAACCTATCGCCTATACATTGCTGTGCCCTAGCAGGGTTCATTGTTTGGAACTATCATAATGTAACAACCTGTAAACAACATGAAATGCAATAAATGAATGATTATGATTATGATTATGACAAAACCGCGTGTACAACTAGTTAGGAAGGCACTAATTTTACCAATTCAAACGGTCTATTCCCCTGGAACGTCCCATTCAATGCTGTAGACCGTGATATTGATTTGTAATTACAGGTTCCTTACGTGAATAGGCCATGTGGGTGTCACTGTGCCCATAATTAACGACACTTGATCGAACTATGTATAGGAGTACCACACGAGAGCAAAACTTTGATATTGACGTGTTTAATTACCTGAACTATTTAGAATTTAGAGGAGTTTCTCTATTGGCGATGTCAGAGAGCAGTGGTGGCCCTGTAAAGAAAGAAAATACATTTATTTAGCACACACTAAAAGACACACAATACATCTGAGGGGCAATTCTCGTAATTTTAAGAACGTTCACAGTCTGATATCAGTCTCAATCTGTCAAAAATACCTCAAAATTCCCTACATTTTGACAGGTTTTTGACATTTGTTTGTCGCCGAGAAAGAGACTGCGACTAGATTTTGAACGTTTTAAATTACGAGAATTGGACTTCTGATAGCAACAAATAAAAATCAAATAGAAAGTGTAAAGTCCGATGTAAGAAAATAGCAGGAAAGTGAGCCTCACGGCTGCACCAAAGAGGCCCAGTTTGGCAGAAATGCCAGACGATTGGTGCCTGACGCCAGTAGGGCAGTGGTGGCTCAGTAGAGTAGTGGTGGCCCAGTGGTAACGGCGTGACTTACGACTTGTAGGTCGAGGGTTCGAACCTAAGCAGGCGCTTTACTTTGTGTAAATTATTTCATCACCACTGCTCTCAAAACGGTGAAGGAAATCGTCGTTATTATGTACCACCATGACTTGTACCCATATTTGCAAAATAAAATATCTTTATCTTTATCGTAAGGAAACCGGCATGTCCTAGAACCAAAAATTCGAAGACATGTGACATCTACCAACCCGCACTGGGCCCGCGTTGTGGATTATGGCCCACACCCTCTCACCGAGAGGACGCCTGTGTCCCAGCAGTGGGAACATTATAGGCGGATTATCGGGGATGTCTACGATTTCACGAAGGTTATTTATATATTTACAAGTCCTGTGCCCGATGGAATTTCCCATAGGCAAACATTACGACCTTCCGTAGATAGTTTCATCCCCTATTTAGCACCATTAGGTGTATAAAGTGAGCACTAAGGAAGCATTTTGGAAAATTCATTCCGAATTTTCCAAAATGCTTCCTTAGTGCTCACTTTCGTTATACAGGGTTAAATTAATTTGGCTAGCTAAACTCCGCAGATGCGATATGTTATCTAAAGTCAATAAAAATTTAATGTTTGTTTTTGGGAGATCAACGTCCGTTGTTAGTTTTATTACTTGAAGTATGAGTTTAGAAAAACAGTTTTCTTATGTTTTGTCGTGATTAGATACACCAAAAAAAATTGTTCTTTTAAACTGATATTTCAAGTGACTACAATTAAGAACGGTCGCTACATAAAATCATCAAGTTCATTTTTTTTAGTTTCATCGCGTTTGAGATATCGATACCTACCCATCGCGTGGGTGGAGTTTGGCTAGCCAATTTAATTTAACCCTGTATAAGAAACTTATGTGCTAAAATATCATGTTCCTAGGTCTGGACCCAGCGGATTAAGCTGTGCTTTTGTACTTTAAAAAAGACTGACCTCTGAGTTTGTTCCGGCCTTTCTTCTCAAAATAGTCAGATAGGAAATGCTGACCTAATCTAGTTTTTAAAATATGATTGATGGATGTGTAAAAGTGTTTGTACAAACCTACTTACAGATCTAAAATCATTTATCATTAAAACATAATTTAGAGACGAAACGGTAAATTCGCGTGGATTTGGTTTTTTTTTACATTTTATTTTGGTGGATTTAACATGACATAACTTCACACCTGTAATTCCCGAAGGGTTTAGTAGAGGTGTACCTAATAGTACACCCACATTTTGCCAGCATGTAACACACATACAATACACATTTACCCACACCCTCCCATGTACACATGTTCATGTGTGTTTATGTGAATGTGTGTGTTACATGTAGTCACAAGGGCGCGAGCCTATTGCCAAAAAGATTTTTAAAATGTATTCAACTGTTTGGTCCAAAATAAATGATTAGTTATTTTATTTTTTACTTTTCACTTGAAAACTCCTATTTCGAATGGTTTGCGGCTACTTAAGTGTGCTTTGAGTCCAATTCAACAGAATAGCTCAACAGCTCTCAAAACGAAAAGCTCATTCTAGACGTCTTCGTGGTGTTTAAGCTGGGAAAAACTGAATCAACCCGTCTTTGTCTGCGTTATCATATTCTTTAGCATATCTCAAAGAATAATGACTACGTGTAGCATGAACCCTATTTAATTTTTCTTGTAGCCTGTTCCGTAATATGTTACAGTATTTTTATCTCACGAAGCTACGCGCGCTTTACTTGTGGTGGTACAATAGTGTTACCACACGCTGTGAATGTGTGTATGAGCAGGAGCTTTCGGTATCGTTCGAGACACGTGCGAAGTCGGGAGCATATATGTATGTGTGTGTTTTGTGTTTCACATTCGCGGCGTGTCTGTACACTTGATCACCACAAGTGAAGCGCACGTCACTTCGTGAGAATAAAATACTGAAGAAATCGACCCCATTTTGTTGTAACACTGGTCGTAAGACATACGGCTTTTAGAATAAAACTCACTTATACGACTGTCGACGACATTTTATGTACTCTTCTAGTCTTGGCAGTATCGAGTTGAAAATAATGGTCACTCGTCTACGAGCTGACCATGACAAGCAAAGCTTAACTTCAATGATTGAATTTGTTATTTACAAAACTTTTTTTTAATCTATAAGTATCCAAGTATATAACTATAAAGCTGAAGAGTTTGTTTGTTTCAACGCGCTAATCTCTGGAACTACGAGTAACAGTCGGATTTGACAAAAGAAAAAAAAAATGTTATCCAACACATTTTTTTTTCAAGAAGTCGTTACTAACTTATCTCATTTTGATCACAGAGGATTTGTACAAACAAACTAGCAAAAAGCTAGAGATTTGGCAAATGTTATTTTTCATACAAAATTGCCAAGCCAGTTTTATATGTATTACGAAGGCATTTTGATATAGGATGGCAGGACAACCTTTCGTAAGTGCGTCTTCACACAAAAGTGAGCTCCATGAGCTAAGTCTCACATTAACGTTCACAAACCTCAAAAATATCGACTGTCAAGTCAGCCGTCAAACCAGTGTTGCCACTTCCTATATCGACTCACCCAAGTGTACTACTTGACGTTTCCGGTTAGTAATAACTCGATGACGTTACTAATAATCAAACATAAAGACGGATCAGTGTTCACGCTGCGACAAGTATAATTATGGGAAAACGGACGGACGAACGGAGCTTTCGATTGTAATAAAAATAATCTCAGTTCAAGTTTACAGCATGGCCGGGACATCGACGCGCAAACTGTAATGATGAATACAGCACATGATTCTGAACCCCATTGCGTAGATTTTTTTTGTCTTTTAAAAAAATCTGCTGTTTCATTGGAAAAGTGCAATTCCTACGCGGTCAAAATGTACAGTCACGAGCACCAATATGTCAACACTTGGCAACTGTCAATTGCGATTTTTTCGTGAAATAACGAATGCAACGTTAAAATACAACACATTAAATAAACCTATGGGTTAGAAAATGTTATGTTCGTAATAACATAAAATTTCATTAAAAATAAAGGAGTAAATCGCTTTTGAATAAGGCCGAGTGTATACATACTTTTGCTCGTGACTGTACTCGTATGAAGCAGCTATTATTTTTTTCATATTCGACGAAAAAATTCTACTCTAGAGGGTCTAGGATCATGTGCTGAATTCATGGTTTCAGTTTGCGCGTCGATGTCATGCCACCCTGTATATAAATAAACTCAATTTTAAATTGTGTACTTTCCAATTGGCCACCCTGAATGTATACATTTCCCCATAAATTATTTAATGCAACCAACCACCTACATATTAAAAGGCACTCAATCATATTTCCCAACGCGAAGTTCAGACACACTGATTAGAAGTCTTTGTTCTTGTTACGTGTTTAGTTGAACCATTAAGATACTGTTTCTCATAAATGAAAACTTATCATGAACTTATTCCATATAAAGTTTATATCGATTTTCTAAACCACGTTCTCATCAAGTGAAATAAGGCAAGAGTAATACCAACGGCGAGTTGTAAAATATCGAGTTACTTTTTTACGGAGATCGTAAAAAATGGTCTTAAGTAATTTAGAAAGTGATGACATTTTTTCTAGTCAGCGAAAAGATTTTCAACTTTGAAGGACTCATTAAAAATTTTGTTGCAAACATTTTTGGTCGTCTTGAGCATTCTTTGAGAGGGCTCATAGTTTGGTAAAAGTTGTTTATATCAGCTGGTATCCGAGGTTAAATTGTGCTCATCGAGGTTAGCCCATAGACGGAGGATGACCGTGTTTTTTTTCAAGAGAAATAAAATTTTGTTTTTTTTTTTTTTCGTTCCGTGCTTCTACATAAATACTCGTACATGAACGTACGCCTTCTTCCTAATGGGGCCGGGTAGTGCAGAAACTACAGAACGCCATCTTTTTTTTTTTTTGAGGATGGGAAATCATCAAATGACCCCTCCCGCTCTGGGTGGAGCAGAAGGGAGTGTCACACTCTTACTGTCTAAAACCCACCCGTGTTCCTTCCTTAGCCCTTTATGTACCAGGGCAGCGGTAACCCTTTCGGACGATCCCGCTACCCCGGCAGGCTTCGGCCCTGTCGGGCCCCGTCAACTATGCTGACATCTCTTTGAGGCGCACGTGGAACACATACGCGCCGTCCGGCACGGGCCTGGTCCTGATCGGACGGAGAGCTACCCATTGCTCTCCGCCCACAGGCCCGCGCCTACGGTGGCCGGGAGTCGTCACGCGGCTCCCGACGCCCGGAGCGTCTCCCTCGGCGGCTGAGGCGTGAGGATCTCTCCCTTGCCCATCCCGCCACCTCCTTCGCTAGCATGACTGCTTCGCAGAAGGAGGTGACCGCCTCCCACTCCCTCTCGCCCCGGACCATGGCTTGCACCAGGGCCGGACGCGAGAGGTCGCCGCCGCTGTCGATCGCCTCTACGAGGACACGGCGGTGCTCTGCCTAAGCGGGGCAGACCTCCACCGTATGCTCCACCGTGTCCTCTGGGCGATCCTCGCAGTGGTGACACCCGGGCGTCACCTCCCGCCTGATTATGTGCAGGAACCTCCCGAAACATCCGTGTCCGGAGAGGACCTGCGTCAGGCGGTAGGTGAGAGCGCCGTGACACCTCTCTAGCCACTCCTCAAAGAGGGGTCTTACCGCCGCTATCGTGGCGTGCCCTGCGCTGGGTTGCGATAGTCGCGCCTTCCATTCCGCCATGAGATCCCGCCGGAGGTCCGTCCGCTCCGCCGCGATTTGCCGCGGGTGCAGAGTTTCCCCCCGACGTAGTGCCTCCGCGCGCCAGTCATACAGGCGCGCGAGGACTATCGCCTCCAGATCCCATGGC
Organism: Apamea epomidion; assembly: GCA_947507525.1. NCBI lineage: Eukaryota > Metazoa > Arthropoda > Insecta > Lepidoptera > Noctuidae > Apamea > Apamea epomidion. Next base: position 3,394,603 of record OX382238.1, on the reverse strand, counting down.
GGCAGTCCGGCAAGCAGGCTTGCTGCATCTGCTGTGGTGCTTACATACTTCTTTTGCTTCGTTTAAGTTCATACATCTAAAGGTCAATTCGCTTAATTAAAAACATTCGAAATCTAGTCGCAATCTCATCTCGGCGAATCAATGTCAAAATGAAAAAAAAAATGTTTTAGAGGTATTTTTGACTGATGGAGATTGAGATCAGACTGTGAACGTTCTTAAAATTACGAGAATTGCTCCTCTGGTCATAAACGCACGCCGGTGCTGATGCCGTGCTTCTTAAACCACGTTAAACCATAGTCAGGGCCATTTTCAATAACTATGACAATCTCGTTATTGCGTTTAGGAGCCCGAAACTCTGATAACGGTCTTACCTTAGGATATCGGGTTCCCCTTAATTGGGTTGAGGAGGTCAGACGGCGGTCGCTATGCGTAAAATATTGATAGTCAGCCGCATCTGGTTTTACCGGAAGTTCACCCTAACTTTGTTTGGGGAACTAAGTAAAATCGATACCGTTTCAAGCAAGATTTATTCTTCCCACGGAATATTTACATGTATTGTATCACTGGTAAATACCATACTTACATAGTATTCAAATATTCATTAAACCATACTCAAACACGAAGTATATCTTTCAATTAAACCATTTACTTTTGAATTGTCAAAGGATGATTCAGAATGATGGAAGCTAGTAGCCCATTAGAAAGCGTAGTAGTTTTCCTATGGAGAAAAACGGGCAAGAATCTTCATGGACACTCTTTTAAATTATAATATTGTTACAAAAAACCAAACAACATATACAGAAGCCCCAAATAAAACCTTACCCAATCTAATTAGTCAACACACAAATGAACGTTGAATGTTGCAAAATACTTTTTTACTTAGATATTTTCAAAACTTTCCAGTTTCGTAAAAAACGAAAGAAAAAACGTTTATTTGCGGTAAACATGACGCAAAAAAGAACATAAAAACAAAATAAAGAAAAAAAAAATAGGTGAAAATAGGTGAAAACTTTGATAGATACATACATAAACCCATGCCGTCTTCCCATAGGGGAATGAACAATTTACAGTACGCCACCTGCAACGGTACGATCCTTACATATCCCTTTTACTTCGTTTATGTACGTTCATATATCTAGTTGCTAGTACTACGCACCTAAAAACCTTGATGACAACTTAGAATACATTAGAAGATTGCTAGCGTTACCTAGATTAATGCCTAGCATTAAAAACTACACGATATCATCCTAGAACAAAACGATTCGGTCTCTGAACGCTATTCACTCGCTCTTCTATCTGTAAAACCCTTTCCCACGACCCATATATCCCAACCGTCAACGTATTCATTGTTTGAGGCCATTACTCTTAAGGGCTGTGCGCACCGAGCTTTATTGCGACCCCCGAGTTTTATCTCCCGTGTGTGTACCGCTTTACTGAAGTTGGTGTCAAGTTTGATCTGTATGATGTTTGTTTGTTTGATATTTGATGAAGTTGTTGAGGGGGGGTCGCTTAATATTATCAGCCGCACGGGTCATGCAAAGGTTACGCTTGCCGCGGTCGGTTCGTGTATGGGTGCATGACATATCGAGACCCCTCCGTGCCTCGGAAAGCATGTTAAGCCGTTGGTCGTAACTGTCATTCGTAGATCTTTGACATTCGTTACGTATAGTCAGAAGCCCAATTGTCTAACAACAAGTCTTACCAAGGGATATCGTGTAACCAGTAACCAGGGGTTCTGGAGATTAGATAGGCAGTCGCTCCATGTAAAATACTGATTGATTCAGCTGCATCCGGTTTGACAGGAAGCCGAGCCAAACATAATTGGAAAAAGGTGTAGTTGTTTGATTCGATAAAGATGTTGATGTTAACTGAAAAAGTGTTGAGAATTAAAATGGCTTAAAAATGATTGAAAATATCGTGAGAAAACCAGTAGGTATGTTCTAGAACAAAAATTATTTAAAAGAAGACATGTGACATCCATTAACACACACAGGGCCCGTGCGTTGAACTGAAACTAAATTACGGTCCATTTCCACTGACAGAGAGGCTCAACAACTCAACAAAACAAAACAACAACAACACAAGCACAACAATACAACTCAAGCAGCTTGTAATGTTTCCACTGGTGAGTAGTAGTAGGAGCATTAAAATAATAAATAAATAAATTAACGTGCTTTCTGAGGCACGGGGGTATCACACCGCCAACTTCCAAACTCCGGCCTGTTACTAAGAAATTCTAATGGAGAAAATGAATAACACTCGGATAAAAGCTGATTATAATAGGTATACGAACAACTACTGCCATCTGTCGAGAACATAGATTTTTATATTTCTATGGTCGTGAAACTTTATTTCAGCATTATTGTTCTTCCTGCGAAATTACCCTTCCTTTTGCGCCCATTCTACTATTTCTAAGAAATTGTGGCATGAAAGTGGATTTACGAGATCCAATAATCGTTTTGTAGCAACTAAAGATAAACGTTGACTTACAGTAGGTATTTATTTTCGTTAAATTATAAATGGAAATTGGGAAGAAAACTGGATGAAACTTAATGCGGTGGATGGAGTATTTTAAAGAGTGTTTTGACTTAATTATTTAAGCCTCTCATAGAGCGGGCGGAGAGCAATGGGTAGCTCTCCGTCCGATCAGGACCAGGCCCGTGCCGGACGGCGCTTATGTGTTGCACGCGCGCCTCAAAGAGATGTCAGCGTAGTTGACAGTTGAGTAGCGGGATCGTCCGAAAGGGTTACCGCTGCCCTGGTACATAAAGGGCTAAGGAAGGAACACGGGTGGGTTTTAGTCAGTAAGAGTCTGACACTCCCTTCTGCTCCACCCAGAGCGGGAGGGGTCATCTGATGATTTCCCATCCTCAAAAAAAAAAAAAAAAGCCTCTCATAGACAGAACTAACACAACCATAGAGCGAAATTAGCAAAATGTCAAAGGGCGATGGAAAGAAGTATGTTAGGAGTTAAAAAGTAAGGGACAAAATCAGAAACACATAAGAATATAAGAAGAAAAATTAAAGTTAAGGATATATTGGTTCGTATAAATCAATTAAAAGAGGTCTGGACAGGGCACATGCTTTCATGCAAAACCAACAAATGGAGCAAACACGTGGCTCTGTGGTACCCAAGAGACGGGTGTAGAAAACGAAGGCGCCCAAAAACAAGATGGAAAGACGATATCCCTCTAACCCTGGGATCATAGTGGAGCAGAGTTGCAGAGGTCAGAGCACAATGGAGACAGTGGCAGTATAATCCTATTAATATTATAAATGCGAAAGTTTGTATGGATGGATGGATGGATGTTTGTTAATCTTTCTCGCCAAAACTACAAAACGGATTTGGATGAAATTTGGTATACATATAGTTTATAACCAGTATTAACACAAAGGATACTTTTTATCCCGATATTCCCAAGGGATCGAAACTTATGCGGGTAAAACCGCGGGGTACAGCTAGTCCTATAATGTTACCACTGCTGGGAAACAGGCCTCCTCTCTTCGAGAGAGACTGGGCTATAATCTACCACGCGAGCCCAGTGCGGGTTGGTAGATGTCACATGTCTTCGATTTTTTGCTTCTAGGACATGTCGGTCTTCAAGATGTTTTCCTTCACCGTTTTGAAAGCAGTTGGAGGAGGCCAAAAGGCACACGGAGCTGCGGGACATACTACAATTTCTTTTAGCCCAAATACTTTCTGCTAATAAACGATATATACAAAGTTCGGAAATAAACAAATGGCTTTATTATTATTGAAGCACTAGAATAAATATAGACAGAAATGACAAGGCTCAAAAAGGCTATAATCGATCAAAAACAAGTTTTGAGCGATTATAGACTTTTTAAGGAGATAAATGAACCGTCTGAAAAACACTGAGTATAGGAAATGGCATGTTTTAAAAGCAGTCATTTTAAGACTACTAAGTAGAAACCTAATTAGATAAACATTATTTTTATTATGGACTTTTAATACAAATCCAGACAATTTCGATCAATTTCGATCGTTGTTGTGTGCGTAAAACTTATTTTTTTAAGCAGAAGGCGGCATGATCAGCCTGTAATGTTCCCACTGCTGGGACACAGGCCTCCTCTTCCTGTGAGGGAGCGGGCCATATTCTACCTAGCGGGCCCAGTGCAGGTTAGATGTCACATGTCATGGGATTTTTGGTTTTAGGACATGCCGGTTTCCTCACGATGTTTTCCCTCGCCGTTTTGAGAGAACTTGTGATAAAATAATTTACACAAAGTAAAGTGGCTGCTTGGGTTTGAACCCACGACATGTAAGTCTCGGCCATTACCACTGGGCCACTAAAGACGGGTCATATGCAGTAACTGATTTCTTTAATCTGCCACTAATCCAAAATAAGTTGCGGTTCGTGGCCAATAATAGCCCCAGGGGTCGATCGAAGGTTACAGATCGTAGCAGGTGGCGTTTTGTAGATTCTGTCTACCCCCATGAGAAGAAAGCTTGAGTTTATGTATGTATTGATGCTAATAAATATTGAAAGCAAGCGATTAAACTGAGGAAGGAATAACCTGTCCTACAGATAAAGGTGACCTAAAACACATTGAACACAAAACAATTGACGCACACTCTTCTCACTATTGGAGTGACAGGTCAGTCACTCCAATAAAAAAATAAAGTAGGTACCTACTAGAGAAAATGGATATTAGTCTAGAAACACCGCTGTTCCACAATTCTCCAAGGAACCATGAACAAACAGCTAGTACGTTAGTAAAATATGTATTGCTCCTTAAGTTATAAATCCCTGAAGGTAAATAAAACGCGGTATTTGTTGTTGAGCATATTTACCTACCTATTGAGTAGTTTTGTTCTTGTATGAATTTTCGCGTAAGGTGGAAATTCAAAGGCGCCTTCCCACGCCTTCGGCGCCAAGCCAAGGGCGGAAAGCAAAGTGCTTTTAAGCGTTAATAACTACATTATATTGCGTTCACTTATCCGTTTGCCTAGCTTAATGGCGATATTACCTTACAATCGGTTATTATCGCTCTGTTGCTTTTAAGGGGTATTTATTACAAAGCTGTCAGAGGCAGTCTTCCTGAGAAGCAATTTTTTTTACAGAGCTCGTATTAACACGAAACAAAATTACAAGTTACTTTACTAGAACCTGTAAAAATTAAGGTACCTTTTTTACATAAATTATTTTACTTAATAAAAATCTTAAATTCATTCACTGATAAACAATGCTGCCTAAATTATTGCATCTAGAAACACACAATTTTGAATAAGAAGAGGTGCTTATCTAAAAAAGGTGAGCACGAAGGAAATATGTTTGAAAATGCATTACCTAAGGACCTTTCTACCTGCCGGGGTAGCGGGATCGTCCGAAAGGGTTACCGCTGCCCTGGTACATAAAGGGCTAAGGAAGGAACACGGGTGGGTGGCACGGGTGGCAGTAAGAGTCTGACACTCCCTTCCAGAGCGGGAGGGGTCTATTTATGATTTCCCATCCTGAAAAAAAAAAGGACCTTTCTACACACACGTTTTGTCTTGACGTGAAAAACTACGGTTTTTACATATGGAAACTTGTTAACGGACACATTTTTCAACGTCGCGGTTTATACGCAGTGTGTAGGCACGGTTCGTCAGTGTTGTATGAATCGCTATGGAAGCTTGTTGACGGATACGTTTTATCAATGACGTGGTTTATACGAAGAACCAAGTGACCGAGCCATGTACAGTCACGAGCAAAAGTATGTATACACTCGGCTTTATTCAAAAATGATGAAAGCTCGTAGGATTGTTATCGGGCATACGGCATGTTTTAGTATAAATCATTTTAAATGCTAGCTACTTTCTAATTAAACGTTCAGCCTTTTTACTTAAAGCGTCCTTCACCAAAACACTATTAGCCTAGAAAGAATATCGCCGGCCTCGCATACCCATTCATTTTGTTTCTGATTAAATTATTTATGAGCTCCAAAATATCGGCTTTCGCAGAGGTTCCCAGGAGCCTGGTTGTTTTGCAACAAATATATGTATAGAAGGAAAATTCCTTACTTCGGAACACGAAGAAGTAAATGTTTTATCATAAATGAATATCCCGCTATTTCTTGTTTCTAATATATATATTCTGTAGCTATTCGGGAAAGTATTTTTCTTGAGGTACTTGGTGAGATTGGTATTGTTATTACATTGGTTCCGCGTGTTCAGTGATTGACAAAATAAGTAATGATATCTATACTGAAAGCAAATATTTGTATGTACCCAGTGTTTTGTAAAGTGAAATCAAGTAAATCTCAATCGACGCCAAACCCAACATAAGATTTGCACTCATCCGAATGTACATGTTAAAGCTAACTGACAAAGATGATAATGGTTAGGTAAAAGATAGGAAAATATAATCTTCTCATAATAAATGAGTGAAGTAAATATAAAATATAAATATAAACATAATAAAACAAAAAAATAAAAATAAATATACCTTAACATAATCAGCCCATAATGTTCCTACTGCTGGGACACAGGCCTCCTCTCGGTGAGAGGGAGTGGGTCGTAATCCACCACGCGGGCCCAGTGAGGGTTGGTAGATGTCACATATCGAATTTGTCGTTCTAGGACATGCCGGTTTCCTTCACCGTTTTGAAAGCATTGGTGATGAAATTAAATAATCTAAGTAATGTGCATGCCTGGGTTCTAACTTATGACCTACAACTCGTCAGTCGGAGCCGATACCACTGGGCCTTGAAAAAGGTACGGTACAGATAAGCATAGTTTTCCAGATCAGCAGATGATGTACATGTCACGACAGCAAATAGTTTGCTTGACGTGGTATCATCAGAAAAACTATTTAAAAATCCAATTCCCTTTAAGTTACCATTATATGCGCCACTTTTACGATCAAACGACCTTCCGCTCGAATGGTTGTCGTATGTCTTAAGATGCAACGTTCATGCAGCCGTCAAATGCGATTTTATCTACATTAAACTTAAGACCACGGAGCTGAACACTTTAAAGTTGGGGAGAAATATTAAAAGTTTGCTCTGTGAAGCTGCGAAGTTCTCCAAAGCTGCGTATCTATTGAATTTTGGACGAGAAGCGGAATAAAATAATGAACCATTACCATTTTGCTGTGAGATGAAAAAGGAACTGTTTGTGAGAAAGTAATTGTGTAACAAAAGGTCTAGAAATGGAGGGAATATCTAGGTTGGCTTGGTAAATTTTTAATTTGAAAGTTTATGTTTCTATTGTTTTGCCAGACGTTGTTATAACAAGTTTACATAACTTAAGTCAATGTTTAGCATACCCTTTCAACGGTTTGAATGAAACAACTTCTTCGGTGACAGTTTTAATTTATTTTACTGCTGTAAAATAGAAAAATGTAAGTAGAATATAATTCGTTTATCGACTTTTAGGACTGCAATTTAACTTAAAACGTTTTTTGGTGGTTATTTAATTATAATATGTAATATTTACATAATACATATATAAGCTAACAGCCTTAAAATAATATGGGGGTAGGCAGAAATTACAGAACGTCACCTGCTACGATCCCTACATGCTTCTTTCGCCTCGTTCACTTTCATACATCTGGTCATATACGCACGTATTAGGGTATTCAGTATATACTAGAAATATATGTACCTATATATTACCCAAATAACAAGCTTTGAATATCAGAATGGTTACTAGTTAGTTATTTACTGTGTATGAAAGTTATTATTTAATATGGTTTGTAGGGAAAGGGTTTTATGAAGTAAAGCACAGAGAGACAAGGCTAAACATTTATTTAAATTTAGGCTTGTCAGTAATTAATCAGAAAACTAGTCGTCCGTTCGCAAAACCAGGTCAACATGGAGAAGAAGGACAAGAAACTCCATGGAAACAGTATTAAAATATTCTATCAATACATTTCTTACGTTGTCATAAATTATCGTTATCTATAAAAACAATTAATTCTATCTCTTCGACAACGGTCCAAGAGGATTCAAAATAATAGCAACATAATAACAATACCTAGGAATATTGGCCATAATATGACTTACACAACAACATATTCATAATAAGCAATAATTAAGGTATAATATCAAATTACTTAACTTACGTGACATCTGGTCAACTAGAACTATCCAACTGAACATCTACCAAGCAACTGCCTTGATAACTTTTTTTTTTTTTATAGTTGGCATCTCGTAGTTGACCTTGAGAGGTCATGACTGCTTAACCGAACTATCCTGTGGTTTCTTTAAGAAACCTTAAATCCTCCAGCCAGGGCTAAAAACTAATTAAAACTAAGCGACTGCACGCTAAGGGCACCCCTTGTGGGGTACGAACCTTGGCTTAGGGCGTCGCTGGGAGAGGGCAGCAAAGGGACAGGCTGGATCGAATTGGAGCCTTGATAACGTCGTTACAATCCTTTTTATACACTACCAACGTCTTTTACGTTAAACATCTACCGCCATTTTGAACCAATCACAGATCTTCATGTATTTTGGCTTAATATCTTCGAACACAGGTAATAATAAATAAATCTTATTTAGTGAAACCGTTTTAAAACATTATAAGGTAATTAATCAATTTAATAGAAGTTGATTCGTAATTCTTAGACATAATCAAAAAGTATATCAACATCAACTGACAGTATTGTGCCAATCGTTTGGACAAACCTAATAAATTAAAATAGCAATATAAAATCTAAGATATACTACAAGTATAATCAAATATTACTTAACCATTTATAGTAATAACATTTAAGTGTTTTTTACAAGTTAAGATTGTTGTTTTTTGTTAACACAATATCTAGTCACATTAGGTACTTCTAGTGGTACTTCCAAGCTTTGTAAATGTGACAGATGCCATTATCCAACAAACAATATTCTAATATTATAATTATATCAAAATGAAATATCTTATACACGCCGGTAAAATAATTAATATTAATAGTATGTACATGATTGTATATAAAACACGAGGGAAAAGAATCATAAGGTATCAAACAATTCGCCCGCATCGATGTCAACAGGAAAAGTACCCAAAAGGCTGGCAGTACCTATTGCCACGTTGTATGGCGATGCTGAAAAATCACGACAACGAATATAAATAAATCCAGTCCAGCCCAATTTCATTTTAGCGTGCTAGCTTTCCAAGTAACATCAGTTATCTTTGTGATGGAACGGATCGTCGTATTCCTAACGTGGTCGGTTAGTTTGATACCCAGAATACTTCCATAGCCCTCTGGCAAACGTCGATGGCAGACCTCTGCCGATTTTTTTACGAAAACATGTTTAAAATGTTATAACTGAACTTAAAATACAAGTCTTGTACCGTTTCATGCATCCCAAAGCACTATGTTGTGCGTGCATTCATTTTATTCATGTGGTTCCTCTTCATTAGATACTGATAAGAGGTGGACATAAACGGTAGAACAGATTTGGATGAAATTTGGCACACAGATAGTTTATAACTTGGATTAACACATAGGGTACTTAATCCCGATAGAACGTTCCCGTGGGATATTTTCCAACATCCGCGAGGACGAACCCGCAGGCAACAACTAGTTATTAATAACTTACGAGGAGAACCAATTGGTACGTAACATCGGTAACAAATTAAGTCTGCAACACGATAGCTATTGACGTAAAATTATTGGTACTAAATATTATTATTGCGATTCCAATTAAGATTGGAAGAGGGTTCTGTATAATTAAACAGATCTGAAATACATGGAAGTTACTACCTACCTTATATGTTAATGCAAATTGTTTATAATTGTTAATGTCAACCTTATGTTAATAAATGTTATTTTTTATTAAATAACAGTTTTGGAAAACTGTACTTTCTACCTGAAAAAGTGGTGCCTACATTTTATCATTTTTCTGCATAATACCTACCTATACAATATGTAACATAATTAACGCAAGACCTCATACACTCCAATTAGAGTATTGAGTTAAATGTATAATACAATGACCAACACTTATTTCTTTTAAAGCTAACTATTGTTACTAAAAAAATTGTCTTGACTCTAGCAGTACTTTATGCAATTAAAATAGAGTCTCATTGCCTTGAAATAAGATTCAGTAGTCACTTATGAACAAACTACTTTCACGACTTGCGTTGTTTCTGTCACACCTTGTATATTTGTAAGAAAATATACAGACATACATTCATAAACTGATGCCTTCTTTCCATGGGGGTAGGTAGAAAGCTACCTGCTATCAGGTTTGCAGAAAAAAATATGGTCTAGAAAAAATTGCTTTATAGATGACACGGCCTTTTTCTTTTTTTTTTTGGGTGGGAAATCATCAAATGACCTCTTCCGCTCTGGGCTGACAGACTTTTACTGACTAAAACCCACCCGTGTTCCTTCAGTTGCCCGTGCCTGGGGCTTCGGTATTTCTTTCGAACAACCCGCAGCCCTGGCAGGCATCGGCCCTAGCGGACCCCGTTAGTTCGTGCTGACATCTTTTTGAGGCGCGCGTGGAACACAACGCGCCGTCGACCCGGGCCTAGTCCTTACCGGGCCGCGAGCTGCCCATTGCTCGCCGCCCGCAAGCCCAGGCCTATGGTGGCCTGGAGTTGGCTGTTGACTCCCGTCCAGGGCGTCTCCTGCGGCGACTAGGGGCGTGAGGGCGCAGAGATTACGGACGGCCTTAATACCGTTAACTATTGGCTATGTCATCATCTGCCTGCCTTTTTCCAACTATGTTGGGGTCTGTTTCCAGTCTACAGTAACCGTATGCAGCTGAATACCAGTATTTTACATGGAGCGGCTGCCTATGTGACCTCCACAACCCAGTAACTGGGTAATACAATGCCCCTTGGTAAGATTGCTTGTCAGACTTTCGGGCTTCTGACGACCCGTAACGACTGTCAAAGATCTACGAATATAATACGACCAACGGCTTAACGAGCTTTTCGAGGCACGGAGGGGACGTGGTATGTAAAGATGGTCACCCATCCACGGACCAACCGCAGCAAGCGTAGCTTCACCTGATCGATCGTACCGTGTGTCTGTTATTACTTAACCAGAAGCCAACTTTTGGCTATGTATCTTTGATTATTCAATAGCCAGCTGTTAGACCAGTTGTTATTTATTTGTCTAGTAGTAACGCCCCGCGGTTTCACCCGCATAAGTTTCCATCCCGTGGGAATATTGGGATAAAAATGTATCCTATGTGTTAATCCTGGTTAAAAACTATCTGTGTGCCAAATTTCATCCAAATCTGCTCTGCGCTTTTTGCGGCAATCCGGAACATACATCCAAACAGACGGACAATAATTATTCGTTGCTATTTTATTATATGTATAGATTTGCTTTAAATTGGCATTAGCTGTTTGTATTTGTTTGTAAGTTTGTGAGGATGGATGGATGGATGTCAATCCATCCTCACAAACTTTCGCATTTAAAATATTAGTAGGATAGGATTAGTACGATTTTCTTAGCGCTGGCTTAGACAGTTTGGACCCAAAAAGTGGAGCCCAAAGTCAGATAAACAGTTCAGTAAACCAGACCTAATAGCTCCACAACTGGATCCTACACCACACAAACCACAATTACAAACGCAAAGCGATCCAACCACAATGAATAATGTATCCAGTCTCCATGCTACACATATCATATTCAAGTGAACTCTTTGATTGAGATAACACACCGTGATTGCGTTAGATATTCCACTTCAGCTCCAACAAAGGTTTATTTTAATTGTAAAGTTGGGTTTGCAGATAAGGAGAGCGGGTACTGTCTGCTTTTGAAACTAGGTTGCGTTAGCATGTAGATGGTTTTTCTTTAATCTTGGAAGTTTTTGGTTGTCTGCACTTAAGATACTTAAGATTTCAGCTGGTATTTAGCCAGGCTTATAAGCCGACCCCAACATAGTTGGGAAAAGGCTAGGCAGATGTTGATTTAGCTAGGCTTCTAAATATACAATGTGGAGACGACAGTATACAGGATGGCAGGGACATCGACGCGCAACCTGTAACCATGAATTAAGCACATAATTTTAGACTCCCTAGTGTAGAAATTTTCTGAATTTTCATAAGAAAAAGGCAATTCCTACGCGGTGAAAAATAATGTATAGAACGGCTAACTTTTTTTTTAATAACCGATGAAATCTATCGACGTGAGGGTGTTTAGAATCATGTGCTGAATACATGGTAACAGGTTGCGCGTCGATGTCCCTGCCACCCTGTATACGACTATAAATGAAAACACTAGCAATACTAATAGCATAGATAATCAGCCTATAATAATCCCACTGCTGGGAAACAGGCCTCCTCTCGGTGAGAGGGAGTGGGCAGTAATCCACCACGCGGGTCCACTAGTATTTAAGAAGTATTAAACAAATTGTGAAATTAAAATAAAAAAATCTCTCAAACTAAATATTAGAAATGAGCCGACTATGGATTTTGTCAATCTTTGACTAGCTATAATGACTAAACTACCTATTGGATATACAGTGCAACCTTAATATAATGTACCTTAATATAATGAATTCCTCCATTTAACTAATTCTTCGTAATCCCCTTGAATTGTCCATAAGAATCAATGTAAAATATCTCTTTTTTTTTACATTGCGGAGATTTTTTGCGAACAACCTCTTTATAACGAATTTTCAACTATCCAAAAAAATTGTAAACCTCTAATTAACGAATTTTGTCATCCCAAAACCTTTATATAACGTTCCCAATAGTATGTGATGCAGTCGCGACAGGTTTCGACACGTTTTTACCTCTTTATAACAAATTTTAGACCAACCTAACCTCAATATAACAAACCTCAGTTTAACGAATTACTTGATATAACGTATATTTACTTTTTCCCTTCCGATTTGTTATATCGAGGTTGCACTGTATTTGGTTGAATTTTTGTTTGCAGACTGGGAACGTCATTTGATATATAGAGGTATGAGGAACAGGGTGTAAAGTTCACTCATACTCTATAGAAAAGGGAGGATCCTCCGACCAGACGGGTGTTGTGTCTGGCGGGCAATTGCCCAACGATTGATGTTGGGAAATTGTATCTATGCTAATTGCGCGGTAAACTCTGCTTGCGAGATGCAGGATTTGCGTGACGTCAGTATGACGCGTTGTTCGCATGTGGCGTTGTAGATACCGCTACATCACTCCCCTCCGGAGACCGGAGGTCGATAGTGGACTGAGTCTTGTATCTTGCGATGCTTGCCAGGCCAGCTGAGGTTCCAGTAAGTCGGAACCGGTTGCCGCATAGTTCACGGTGAGTCGGAACTGTCTGCGGAGTTGTCACCAGTGAGTCGGGGTGGCGCTGCGTTATATTCCAGTGCGTCGGATGTACAGCGCCGGGTTGAGGCTGGCTGCTGCGTCGACCAGGAGAGGGTGCTCTGCTTGTTGACCGGCCGAAAGTGCAGTGTGCTGTGCCGAGGTTGCTGATGAGGCTGAGGGTGATGACCAGGTATGCGCGGACGCTGCATGCTGGTGGTCAGGATAACCGTTGAAGCCGTGGGTGCTGGCTGGCTGGGTGACTCGCCGCTAAAGCTTGCGGGAGTGATGATGATGACGTCACGCTGAAGTGTTTGCACGAAGGCTGCGCTGACGTTGCGGTCCATGGCCCTATATGGGGCCCCGGTATGGGCGCGTTCACTGCGGCTTCGAGCCGCACACTACCTGAACGCGCCCCAAAAGGTGGTAGCCGTAAGGCTGATCCGGGGGTACCGCACGATCTCGCGCGAGCCAGCAAGCCTCCTTGCCGGACTGCCACCATGGGATCTGGAGGCGATAGTCCTCGCGCGCCTGTATGACTGGCGCGCGGAGGCACTACGTCGGGGGGAAACTCTGCACCCGCGGCAAATCGCTGCGGAGCGGACGGACCTCCGGCGCGGTCTCATGGTGGAATGGAAGGCGCGACTATCGCAACCCAGCGCAGAGCACGCCACGATAGCGGCGGTAAGACCCCTCTTTGAGGAGTGGCTAGAGAGGCGTCACGGCGCTCTCACCTACCGCCTGACGCAGGTCCTCTCCGGACACGGATGTTTCGGGAGGTTCCTGCACATAATCAGGCGGGAGGAGACGCCCGGGTGTCACCACTGCGAGGATCGCCCAGAGGACACGGTGGAGCATACGGTGGAGGTCTGCCCCGCTTGGGCAGAGCACCGCCGTGTCCTCGTAGAGGCGATCGGCAGCGGCGGCGACCTCTCGCGCCCGGCCCTGGTGCAAGCCATGGTCCGGGGCGAGAGGGAGTGGGAGGCGGTCACCTCCTTCTGCGAAGCAGTCATGCTAGCGAAGGAGGTGGCGGGATGGGCGAGGGAGAGATCCTCACGCCTCAGCCGCCGAGGGAGACGCTCCGGGCGTCGGGAGCCGCGTGACGACTCCCGGCCACCGTAGGCGCGGGCCTGCGGGCGGAGAGCAATGGGTAGCTCTCCGTCCGATCAGGACCAGGCCCGTGCCGGACGGCGCGTAAGTGTTCCACGTGCGCCTCAAAGAGATGTCAGCATAGATGACGGGGCCCGACAGGGCCGAAGCCTGCCGGGGTAGCGGGATCGTCCGAAAGGGTTACCGCTACCCTGGTACATAAAGGGCTAAGGAAGGAACACGGGTGGGTTTTAGTCAGTAAGAGTCTGACACTCCCTTCTGCTCCACCCAGAGCGGGAGGAGTCATTTGATGATTTCCCATCCACAAAAAAAAAAAAAACAAAAGGCTGCGCTGACGTTCATGTCCGGGGTCACCAGTATAGAGGTATGAGGAACAGGGTGTAAAGTTCACTCATACTGTATAGAAAAGGGAGGATCCTCCGACCAGACGGGTGTTGTGTCTGGCGGGCAATTGCCCAACGATTGATGTTGGGAAATTGTATCTATGCTAATTGCGCGGTAAACTCTGCTTGCGAGATGCAGGATTTGCGTGACGTCAGTATGACGCGTTGTTCGCATGTGGCGTTGTAGATACCGCTACAGATAAATTAATTTTATTTATTGTCGTATTATCGTCTCTACTTTGTAGACTGCTGAATACAGAGTTTGTGGTCATTATTTACAAGAAGGAAAGAGATAGGTTCTTCAAAATAAGCACTGCACTTAGCAGATGCATCTGCATGGACCATGATAATACTAGTGGAAGGCTGCAGTCTTTCAAAGTAGTCTAGTCACGTTGTAAGTCACGTAGGAAAATAGAATATATTATGTCATATTTTTTGTGAATTTGTAGATACGCACTATACAGGGTTAAATTAAATTTGCTAGTGAAACTCTGCTGACGTGATGGGTACTGATTGATATCTAAACACGATTCAATCAAATAAAAAAAAATATTGATATTTCTTTTTGGGGGTTAACGACCGCTGTTAGTTAGTTTGTAGCTTGAAGTATGGGCCGTGAAAATCTGTTTCTTTTGTTTTATCGCATTAAAACACCGATACTTACCACGTCTGTGAAGATTACTCGAAAAAAAAAACAACAAAATCTGATATTTTTAGTGACTATACTACCTGCGGTTGAAGACCGTATAAAAAAAAAATCATGTTAAGATATACCCATCAAGTCTATAGAGTTTTGCTAGCTAGAATTTGACTCTATTTACAATTTAAGTTGGTCGTCATTTTGCTTAGCAACCTTTTTCCCTAACTTTACAATATTCAACATAATACAGAGGCACTAGTAGCTACACAAACTTGAACAAACAGAAATACCCTTCCATACAAGTTGAATGCTCCTCCAATTACCAGTTTCGTTACAATGCTCCACATTCTTCCTCAGATCAGTGTACCCGGACCCTTCGCAGTGCAGTTATAAGCGCATGACGTAACACTAGTGTTGGTTTCCGCTATCCGTCCATGCTCCATGTCCGGCCATGTTTGTCGGCCACTCACTTTTATTGGATCCGGCTTTCGGCCGCGGATATTACGCGGCGGCAGTAACTAGATCGTGAAATATTCGGTTATTGTTTGCCGAGTTATGTTATGGGTAGAACTTTTGAAGAATGTTTTCGGCTTTTTGGCTGATACTCGGCGTAATGTACTGGCTGATTCAGTTACGTAGTTCTGTTATTGAAGTCTTGAAACTCTGTATATGATTTCTATTTGAATTGGAGTTGTAAATGGGTCAGACGTGTAATGTAAATCTAGGAATGGCGTCGCATTTCTCGATTTTGGTCAAGTTTTGTGTTTTATGGCATTGAGATAAAATTGTATGGCGCTGCAATGTTATTTACTTCGGAAATACAGCAATATTTTTAGAATGTATTGTGTTTATCTATCTTGTTTATTATCATAAATAAATAAGCGCTTTCTAAAAATCGGTTTCCAAAGTTGAGAACATCATTGAAAAATTTGTCTGCTCAATAACGTAAATAACGCAATTAATGTTCTTAAACTGTGAAAATGAAAGCCATTGTTACTATTAGTGTGTTACGCAACTAACCCGCCGCTGGTCAAAGACAACTTTATCATTAACTAAGAAGCGAGATTAAGAAAGCCGCCAAATTCAATATTTATTTGCAAAAAAACGTAAGACATTTTGGATTTCTTGGGCTACGTTGAAGAAATTCATGAATCTTAGGCAATACTATGCGAGTTTGATCAGTCAACTTCAAATTCTCAATAGGGTAGTTGCCAAAAAAAAAAAAAAAAAAATTTAGTCCGTCAGTTAGATTATTACAAAATAATGGACACGTATTTTTTCTTTTGTCAGACAAACAAAAAATGACAAAGATAAAGCGCGTAAAAATTTGGGAGTGGGTGGTCGTGACGTCACTTGCTTGCAAAAGTGTAAATAAGTGGAAAGTGTAAGTAAAGTAAGTGAGTGGAACTTTAACGGGCGACATCTTCATCATTTTTTATATAATTGACAAAAGAAAAAATACGGTTTCAATATTTTTTGATAATCCAACTGACGGACTAATTAGATTTTTTTAGGAAAATAGCCTATTGTGTATGAAGTTAATGCTTATGTTGTAAAAAAAAAAAAACTATTTATGTACCTGCCGATCGATTCTGTAAAAATCACACCGTGAAAAGTTAGGTGAACTGAACTTAGAGTGAGCCGTCAATAGTGTCAATCCCTAGGATTAGTTGGAATGACAGCTCACTCCACGCGTACTTCACTTAAGTTTTCGCGGTGAGATGGTTACAGAATCGCACTGCTGTATACAACATGTCCCGGAATTAACGCACACCAGCAGACACCCCAATTAGAATATTATGTTATAATCATAATATATACACTGAATTTTTATTACTTATACTGATTGTGGGAGAAAATTATGGTCACATTACAAATCTACCTACCTTTAATAACTATACACACAGTCGCACTCGTATAAGGGTCTAGCTTAGTGGGTATTTCATCCATTTTGGTTTGTTTTGACTGTACAGCGGAAGTATGTCAGCACTTTACGTAGTTTTAATTATTTTTGGGATAAAATATGACCTTTATTAAAAATTACAGAAATCGATTCAGTAAACGATTCTGAACAAACTACTTTCATAATGTGCATTAATTCAGTTACACATTGTATATGTGTGTAAGAACTGATTTGTCGAGTGCTTTTACGTCATCATCCCAATCAATGTGTGGACGGCGCGGCGCAGCACGTTTTTAATGTGAAACATCAATAGGCGCGCCTTTGGCGTAAAACCGACTCGTATGCCGTGACGGCAAACGGCATGCCGTCATACCCCGATATTTATTTTTTCTCCATATTTATTTATTGTTTTTTTTTTTTATATAAATTATTTCAATAACCATTAATTTCGACGTTTCGCATCAACCTAAACATCCCGTGACGGCCAAATTTTTTATTCATACTTACACACCGGTTATCACTCTCCTGCCCTCATTCCAATTTTCTTGGGGTTAGCGCAACATGTCCTCTTCTTCCATATGATACTTCTCTAATAATCATCGGTAGTCACTCCCTTTCGAACCATATCATCATTCACACAGTTCATTCATCGTCTGCCAGTTGAAACGTTTAAAATATAGTCACAATCATCTTAGCGACAATCAATGTCAAAAACTTGTCAAAAAGGTAGGAAAATTAGAGTAATTTTCGACAGATTGAGACTGAGATCAGCACCCTACTTGTGTAACACACAATCAATCGGAATCAGAATCATTTTGAAGCAAATTGCTAATCCATTGCTTCATAGGTTCGAAAAATTTGTCTACTCAACACGTAAATTACGCAATGAATGTTGTTGAACTGTCAAAATGAAACCGATTCCGATTGATCATGTGTTACGCAATTAGGGTGCAGGCTAGGAATGTTCTTAAAATTACGAAAATTGTCTCTCAGTTATTATTGTTTCTTTTGTCTTACACACCTTTATTAGTCATAATAAAAGGCTCAAATTAATGTGATCAACAAACAAGGCGCGTGCGTCAAATTACGACTCAATTAGCAGTTGATAGCACATACGCTTGGTAGCAAAATACGGATGGATCTACCGACGACTGTTTATCTCTGCATCGTCGGCGTGAATGCAACGAGGTAGCTGGCTGTAGCGAGGGGCACACGCTCTTTGTTAAATTATAGCTCTGATTAGGTATTGCAGACACATTGTAGGACTTTCCAATAGTTATTACCTGCTTCTATATCGCCTGATAAGTTTTGGTTAACATGCTCGATGGATATTTTCATGCAACTTCTGTTTAATTCCGATTGATATTTATATTGGAAAACATCGTGAGGAAACCGGCATGTCCTAGAACAAAAAATTCGAAGACATGCGACATCTACCAACCCCCACTGGGCCTGCGTGGTGGATTACAGCCCACTCCCTCTCGAAGAGAGGAGGCCTGTGTCCGAGAAGTGGAAAAATTATTGGCTGATTTTATGATATATCACACCCACAAAACCACTACACACACAATATACACCCAACAACAAATTTACAAACTTACCAAACACCTCTTCTTATTCTTCTTTCTTAACAAGCTGCGCCCCGCGGTTTCATCCGCATAAGTTTCGATCCCGTAGGAATATCAGGATGAAAAGTATTCTAGGAGTTAATCCTGGTTATAAACTATTTGTGTATCAAATTTCATCCAAATCCGTTCAGTAGTTTTTACGTGAAAGAGTAACCAACATCCAGCCGTACAAACTAACTAATAGTAGGAAAGGATTTTATCGTTAGCTGTAAGCGCTCCTTGCTACTATTATTTTTGTCCCTAGCAGAGCTCTCAATAATGTAATTGAGATATGGAGACCAGGAGACCCGTAGCACAGGTTTTACTTAGTATGGGCTCCTGTCTCCCATCTTTAAACTTTTATGAAAAACAAACTGTGTAATTTTAAAACTTGTGGGAGAAAATAAATAAATAATATATTTGTGGTCCGCATTTTATCCCCAGTTATAAATTTTTGGTCTTTTGGAACAGTGTTGTGTGTCTAATAATGACATATCACAAAAAATTGCTGATTAAGTTTATTGTAATAATATCTCGCATAACATGTGTGTAGTTTACTGTAATATCTCGCATAACATGTGTGTAGTTTACTCATGTATTGGACAAATAAATTATCTTACATAACATTCATAATAATCATAATTTTCCTTTACGGTAAATAATATCTTACATGTCATTTGTCATAATTTTTCGGTACGTAGAGAAAAATTATCAGATTTTTTCTAATTTTCTTAAAGAATTGAATTGATTTTTGAATTGTCTATTAATGTCCGTGATATCCCTTGGAGACAGCTCAAAACGTTAAATTAACTAGAAGACATGCCAAATATTGTACGACAGGATTGATGATATTATACAAGGGACTTAAATATAACTGGCTAAATGCGGGTGTAGGTACTATAAGTACACCTCTGCCTAACCCTTCGGGGAATACAGTCGTGATGTTATGTTAATGTTAATGATGATATTGAGAAAAAAAATCGTGAATAAAAATCTCTTGGGTATACTAGAGTAGCGGTATCTACAACGCCACATGCGAACAACGCGTCATACTGACGTCACGCAAATCCTGCATCTCGCAAGCAGAGTTTACCGCGCAATTAGCATACATACAAACTTCCCGACATCAGTCGTTGGGCAATTGCCGGCCAGACACAACACCCGTCTGGTCGGAGGATCCTTCCTTATCTATAGAGTATGAGTGAACTTTACACCCTGTTCCTCATACCTCTAAACTAGCTATGAAAATCACCAGCGTTTGCCGTTATAAGAAGAGTAGTGGTGGCCCAGTGGTAATGGCCGTCACTTACCAATTGTAGGACGTAGGTTCGAGCCCAGACAGACGCTGTACTTTGTATAAATAATTTAATCACTACTGCTCTCAAAACGGTGAAGGAAAACATCGTGAGGAAACCACATGTCCTGGAACCAAAAATTCGAAGACATGTGACTACTAACCCGCACTGGGCCCGCGTGGTGGATTACGGCCACACCCTCTCACGAGAGAGGAGGCCTGTGTCCCAGCAGTGGGAAAATTATAAGCTATACCTTCGATACGCAAAAGAAATTCATTTTAATTCCAAAATGGACGACAGTAACTCTGTAGCAGCTGTATTTCTTAACGCTTACGTCGTAAAAGTGGTGAGATGGGACATTATGTTGTTCAGAAACATGTGTTAGCAAACTAATAGATTTTTGTTTTCTTACCTTCTTAGTTGAACACCTAAAAAGCAAAGTTTTCTGAAACTAGATCCGATTACATAACGTATAACATAACATATGGTCTGGATTTTTTGTATAGTCTGGTGAGGTTTAAAATTCAAAACCTCAATCTTTTTACCTTCGGAAAATCCAGTATAAGTATGCTTTACTTTGTTTTAGAGATGATTCATTAACGGCAGATTTTTTTATCGACGGATAATTTTTATTCGTGGAATAAAATTAACGTCTGACAGACTTTGTATGCAGGAACTGTCAAAAATTCTAAATTATTTCTCGGATAAATCTGGCGTTGGAAAAATCAGGCCTAACAAGAACACTTGTGCACAAAATGAGAGTATCGGTACTTTTTACCTAGAACGAACGATTTGAGGAGACTTTGCTTAGGTGGGGGACGGTAGTCACTCGCTTAGGAATCGACAGTCAGACTGTGCCTTTATTAACCGACGAAAAAAAACGGACGAGGTTCTCAAGTCGACGCGTATATATATATATTTTTATGTCGGCGCAGTTTAAAAAGGCAATTTAGTGGTCTTTGTTTATTGATTGTTTGGAGCCGACTCAAAATTACTTAGGTATACTTACATTAGTTTAAGAACTTAGTTATTAAGGTTAAATAAAAAGTTTTATTATTTTTTGCTTTTCAGTTTTTTCGGCGGTTTAATTTTTTTGTTAATTTTTTTTTAAAACGACGTTTGTCTGTAAATATATATTACAAAACACTACTACACTATTTAAAAAGAATGAACATTCATCTCAGTCTTTGGCCAGTCAATTTTGAAAGCCGTCATGCTTTTCAGAGACCGCCGGATTTCCGAAATTGTACAAACAAAACGAATAAATATTGTTACGCTAATTTAAATACATCATGATCGTAAGTAAGTAACAGAACCGGTCGAAGTTGAGTTTCTTGGGGAGGGGCTATGTCCAGCAGTGGACGTCTTTCGGCTGATAATGATGATGATGATCGTGAGCATAATAAAAGACTCAACTTTCTTGACCCACCTCGCACGGTTTTCACGACTCGACAAAATATCGAGTCCGTTATAAATGTAAGTTTAATGCTGTTTATACATGTTACACGTCATTGTATAAATACGCGTAAACCTTTGTGATTATATTCTCTTAATGATGGTAAAAACCGCATTAAAATCCGTTGCGTAGTTAAACAGAACAACGCGGTCACACAGACAGACACGAAAAGTGACGTAATATAATATGTATAGCTGACTCGACAGATATTGTCATGTCCTTTTTTTTTAAATCCCGTAAAAAAGGACTAGATTTTTCCCGAATTAAAAATTTTATCAAGAAACCTCTTCACATTTTAACCTTTCTAAATACTTAATTCGGACAATTATGAATATTTCTAAACAAAAAATAGTCAAAACTGCCAAGCCGTTCTCAAGTGATAAGCGTATCACTTGAGAACGGCTGGGCAGTTTTGGCCAACGAAAACCACTTCATTTTTAATTTATAAAGATTATGTATAACCTGGTTATGTGTAACCAGATTTATAAGGGCTTAAATAAAAGAAAGAAAGTAAATAAGTTTGACCCAGGTTAAGTAAGACATACATTATTCACACAAAAACAAAAAAAAAGCAGAAAAAAATACAACTTAAAATAGTTTTACAACCTAAAAAAAACTAATTAACAAGCTACATACATCAGAAACGCCGAACGTAACTCGCAGCCGCGATCGCTGAGCATCCAATCAAACTTTATTGTGTCTGCCCCAGATGTGAATAGGTAGTCTTTGTGCAAGTTAGAGCTTCACCTTTAGTATGCCGAAGACGTTCTCACTTTTACATCCTGTTGCCAACGCTAGTACTGACTATTCTAAGTAGGTAGGCAGGGAAAGTCCATTAATGTTGTGAGGGAATTCGAAGTGCGTTGTTTTTCGAACACGTTGCTTAGTATTATTTTAGGCGGTTTGGTGATGGCCTTTTAAAATTCCAGGTAGCTACGTATTGTATCATACAGGGAAATCCATCTTAATCAATTGTTAATTAAATTGACTGCGAAATGAAATTGTACGTACTTACGTAGATATTTTAATCACAACTGTCATTCTTTGGCAGTTTAATTAAATGGCTATACAGAAACAAAAAACAATCTTGGCTCTGCATATCTGTAAGACGTATTAGTTTTTTTCTCTCGATGCTGCACAACATTCAATACCATAAAATATACGTCTGTGCGTGCGTATGTCATTTTTTTTCACTGGAAACTGAAAACTCAAGGACATACATTTTCGTTTCGAAAAATAAAATGAATAATAACTTTTAACATAGATAAATAAATTCCAGGTACACACCAGAATATGGCTGATATGTTGTACCAACAATTTAAAAAAATAAGGTACACAAGGCGGCATATCAATTTCCAGTTTTAGTTGACCTCGCATTGTGTAGGTTTTTCGTACAATGAGAAGTCAGCTTATACTGGGAATGTATAGCTTGCTATGTCGTCGTGCGTAGGTACCGAAAAACTGGGTGTATGTGGTTGCGTGTGGTCATCACGACATAAGTGAAAACTTCGACTGGAGCCAGGTGCACGTGATTCAGCGTCACGGACCGACTGGAGTCGAGTTTTCCCGATGTAGCGTCACAGACCCGAGCGTGACGGTTCAGTTTCGTTCACTGTTTAGAAAAAGCGCAAAGTGAAATCCTTTATTAATAAGAACTAAAGTTCTTAGTAATTGATTACAATCTAGCCCAATAGACTAATAAGCAATTTTACTCTAACGTAAAATTTTACGAGATGTACATTATGTTATAACTACGAATAGTGTCAATGTGCACTTATCACAGTTTCGTAGCACTTTCTTAGGGTCTGATAATTGATAAAACCCTTTGTTCATAAGATACATGTATAGCACCATGCAAAGTGTAAAGCAGCTGTAAAGTGAAATGAAATTGTTTGTTTTGTAAATAGGATATCGGAATGACTTTTACGCGTCAAAATTAAAAAAATAAAATAAGCTAGATGAGTTGATTGTACGACAAAGTTTCCACTTCAAAAATGTATTATAACCTACCTACCTTCGCCTTAGTCCATAGGTTTGGGAGTATCACCATTCCCTAGTTAACATCAAACGTGACGGCCAGTGCCTATAACGTGCAATAATTTGGCCAATTAGCACAGTCGAAGTGCATTGCAGTACACTAAATGCGGAGTATCGCACCAATCAGAGCTACGAGCGTTACGTGTCGGGTCATAATGTGATCTTTGGTTTGTGAAACTTGCTGTTTAGTACGTGAGTGAAGCCAATATACGTTATTATGAGTGTTTGAGATTATTATTAGCTAAGTATAAGGTGCATTTCGTGAAACTAGAATGTTGGAATTTGACTCGAAGGCAGCGGGGTAATTGTCCGCGCGAAACTAGTTGGCCGCTTAGGTGGGGACAGCAGGGGTGAGGCGGCGGGTTGCAACCCACGTACGTAGTGCGCCCCCGCCCCTCCGTCTCACCGCTCACATACCTAAAGCGCGGCCAACTAGTTCCGCGCGGACTATAACAGTAGGACTGGCTTTCATTTTGACAGTTCAACAGCATTCATTGCGTGATTTACGTTGCTTAGCAGACAAATTTTACGAATAGAAACTAACGACTTGGAAGGTGGTCTCTGACAGGTGTTGTGCGCGTGTCCACACACTTTCTTCACCACGAATTTGCTGGCGCGGCATTTCCGTTTTTCTCGCGGCGATTTTTTTCCGCACACTGTATTTTCAACGCACTGCTTAGCGCCAAGAGTGGATAATCCAACAGTGTTTTTATTTTGACGCGCTGAGATGAGCTTTGTTGGATTATCAATGCTCGGCTCGACACCGAGAGTTGAAAATCCAGTGCGTGATAAAATCCCGAAGCGATATTTTTTGTGCGAACATGGGCTTAAGTAACCAACACTGCTATCTTATAAAGTATTGACTGCTCCGCTGCACGCTTCAGTTTATATTAGATATCTCCAGCTCAAAGGGACACGTCCCGAATAATCCAGAAAAATTGCATCTCTATTTCACGAATTTCAGCGCAATCCAGTTTTGACGTGAATATTGAAATAAAATATAAACACACAAGTCGTGATATTTTGCCACAATATTGCATTTTGCGCAGACTGGCATCTCGTCGCGTGGCTGCAATTTCTCTATTCATATGAACTTTAGAGTTTGTATATGAGTATTATATTCACACATGTGCAAACATAATGAACTAGTTTGTTGTTAAAAATAATGTTGTAGTTTTTAGTCGTCGTTATGAAACTATATTTTAGGCTTTGAAATGAATCCTAGCATTGGAATTAAAAAGGGATTTTTTTAACTAAATATTACGTAACCCATAGTTGGCCCAACACGGGCCAACTATGGGTTTTGCCAATCTTTGAATAGCTATAGTAACTAAACTATTGAATATATTATTTGGTTGTATTTTTGTATGCAAGCGTACGTCGTTCATTACACATACGCAGTATAATTTACTGTCGTATTGTTCTCTCCACCTTGTATAATACCTACTTATTTGTTTAATCTAACCCATGCGTCATGTTCATGAACGGGCGCCGTCAGTAGGGATTGATCATCTCTTTGCTGCCATGGCTTATTTTAATTTAATTTAATATTTAAAATGTTTTTTATTTAAATCTTTTTGTTACGGGCGCTTTTAACGTCTGCATCGTTCATGCAGCATGCAGCGTTCTGCATCGTTTTCACATGAATAATTTTTAACATGAATGATGTAACCATTATTTTGATTTATAAGAGTGTCCATGGAGTTTCTTGCCCGTTCTTCTCCATAGGTGCCTCCTACGCTTTGGAATGGGCAACTAGATTCCTCTTTCTGACTGACCGACCCCTTGACAATTCAAAAGTGCCTGTAATTGGTTTATTAAAAATAAATGTTTTGAGTTTGTTCTTGGACCTCAAGTTATCTGACGGCCCTTCTGATGGTAATTGGTCACCGACCGACGCGTTTGAACATGTGGAATAGCAGAGGCATTGCAAATGTGTTGCTATCAAAGATGAAATGTCTCATGGGCCTGTAGTTACACCGATAACCTTTACACCGGTACCGTTACCTTTCAAATTGAAACACAACAACGCAGCTTTGCGGCAGAAATTAGTCTAGTGACCCTTACCGAACGGCTTCATAGTATAAGTTTCAGGGTGGCAAATTAAACAAAAATTTAGGTAAGTAGAGAGTCCGCTGGTTGATCGCGTCCCAAAGGGTCATGGCTGTCCGGCTCATACGAGGATACCACACGGTCTCCGCTGAGGCGGCGAGCCTCCTTGCCGGATTGCCGCCATGGGATCTGGAGGCCAAAGTCCTCGCCCACATATGGGAGTGGCGAGAGGAGGCAAAACGCCGGGGCGTTACTCCGTTGCCGCGAGAAATCACGGCACAGCGGACAGAGCTCCGGCGGGATCTCATAGCGGCATGGAGAGTGCGATTGTCGCAACCCAGCGCTGGGCACGCCACAATTGCGGCGATAAGTCCCCTCTTTGAGGAGTGGCTAGAGAGGCGCCACGGCACCCTCACCTTCCGCCTGACGCAGGTCCTCACCGGACACGGTTGTTTCGGGAGGTTCCTGTTCAGGTTAAAGCGGGAGGAAACGCCAGGGTGTCACCACTGTGGGGGTCGCCCGGAGGACACGGTGGAGCATACGGTGGAGGTCTGCCCGGCTTGGGCGGGGCCCCGCCGTGTCCTCGTGGCGGCGATCGGCGGCGGCGACCTCTCGCGTCCGGCCCTCATCCAGGCCATGGTACGGAACGAGAGTGAATGGGAGGCCGTCACCTCCTTCTGCGAAGCAGTAATGCTCGCGAAGGAGGAGGCGGAGCGCGTAAGGGAGAGGCAATCGCTGCACCCTCGCGCGCCTAGCCGCCGCAGGAGACGCCCTGGACGGGAGTCAACAGCCGACTCCCGGCCACCGTAGGCGCGGGCTTGCGGGCGGCGAGCTATGGGCAGCTCGCCGCCCGGTAAGGACCAGGCCCGAGTCGACGTCGCGTTGTGTTCCACGCGCGCCTCAAATAGCTGTCAGCACGAACTGACGGGGTCCGCTAGGGCCGATGCCGCCGGGGCTGCGGGTTGTTCGTAAGAGATACCGTGGCCCCTGGCACAGGCAACTGAAGGAACACGGGTGGGTTTAGTCAGTAAAAGTCTGACACTCCCTTCTGCTCCGCCCAGAGCGGGAGGAGTCATTAGACGATTTCCAACACAGAAAAAAAAAAAAAAAAAGGTAAGTAGAGAGTTACTTATATTTTTCGTACAGTGGATACACTTATTAAACTACGTCCGTCCGATTCGACGGTTTGTCCCAGAATACCCCCCTCTGTAACTTGTTCTTATTTATACCATCCGTTGTCAGTACTGCTTAATCATAAACAAGATAAATATTGTAGTCAAATTATATACTTTCCAGTGTATTCTAATAAACGTTTCTAAATTAAATATAAATAAATTAATAAGCCTAAGTGAATATAGTTCCGAATAATAACGGTGTAACATGTAGGATTACCCTTAATTCTAACAATAGGGAGCTACTAAATTATAGTTGATATAAATGTATTTTTAAACAATTTCCATAATTTTAAGAAAGTTTACGATCTGAAAGCCAATTCTCGTAATTTAAAACGTTCAAAATCTATGTAGTTGCAGTCTCATCTCGGCGACAAACAAATAATGTCAAAAACTTGTCACAAAATGTAGTGAAATTAGAGGTATCTATAAGAGATTAAGACTGAGATCAGACTGTGAACGTTCTTAAAATTACGAGAATTGACCCTCTGGTCTCACTCTCAATCTGTCCAAAAAACCTTTAACTTCCCTACATTTTTGACAAGTTTACGACATTGATTGTCGCTAAGAGGAGATTGAAACTAGATTTTGAGTGTCTTTGATTACGGGAATTGTACTCAGGTAAATGGGTGATTTGTCTTTTAGAAATAATTAACTAAAAACTCACCTTTTTACTAACCAAAACCTCCGATTTTGCATCACTGTCAATATCACAATGATCTTTAATCTCGTGACAATAAAGTTGCTGTAACTGTCAAGTCTGTCAAAATTACAGTATCGTTAATGTTGTTGTAATAAGGTTGACTTTGGGTTGCAGCAGGCTATTTATTAGAACTAAATAAAAAAAATACATGACGGTTTAAAGGAATATACACACTCACACGCTCTTTCACGAAATAAGCATCACCTTTGTACCTATTTTTCTGTTCTGTTTTTCTTGTCTGTTTACATATGTATGTACATAAATGGTAAAATAAATGAATATATCGCGATTCCATTGAATGAATAAATAAAAACCCATTGGAGCGCACTTTTAATTGCATTCGGTCAGTGTCAGCGTTATCCATATTTCCAGTTCAGTGTATATTTATTAGAGTATTAGTTGTAGTTTCTCGTTGAGTGAATTGAAAGGGATTACATAGCTGATTCGTGTGACTACTTTTGATATAAATAAAAATAATAATTAATAAATAAACTTATTTTATATGGATTCCCTAGGCTTGCCTAAATTGGGTAACTCAATATTTTTTTTACTACGGATGTTTGAAGAAATATTTCTAGTAAGGTGATGGAGCGGCTCTAGTGTCTGTAACACAGGTTAATTCCTAGCACGGAACTGGGTTTGCTCCACTATCCACTATAATATTCCTATCCATCGCTCATGATGTAGTATTTAAGTTACCTGTACTCAAAGTTGTTTGAAGTAAAGATTATTATTATTATTAAATCAATGCTATAACATTGACAGATTGATTTAAACACGACTGTCGCAAAAGTTCAATAAATGACATAAATCATTTTACTACAAATTAATTTAAATCAGTTCAATGTGGTTCTTTTAAACTTAAAGGTTAACTGGCACTGACTGGTAGATAGTGCCATTAACCACCGTTGTGCATTGAAGTATGTATAAAAAAAAAAATATTGTACATGACGGAGAAGGTATATCTGTCTCTCGTTAGCATCAGGCATATTTTAATTACTGTGGGCGTACTATATGGGTAGTGTTGGTTTATAACACGATAGAAAAACGGTTTACAGTTCAAATCAGATTATAATGACGAACAAGTTAGTCACACTAGCGAATCACACACTCACCTAACTCAGCGATACGGAACGCGACAGTTTCTAACACATGTTGTTCGTACGATGTCCAATGTTTCGATGATCCCGAGAGCTCCGCTCACACCGTTCTTGTAGCTGTAGCTCTCCGTCCACCTCCACGAACTCAGGCTAGACTCTGTCTAGCGTCACGAGATGGCGCTGGCGTTCCGAATAAACGAACAACTCCGACATACACAATATCAATTTTTTTGGTTCTATCCAGCACAAGCTTCGTTTTGACGCGCCGTTCAAGTATAATTTATTTATTTTATTATTTATAGACACACAGTAAAATACACAAAGACACGACATTCTTTTGAGTACAAAGGTACAGTCAACAGCAAAAGTAGATGATCAAAATCAGAAATTCAATACTAATGAACAGAGTTCGCGTAAGGACTGTGTGGCGTCGAAGTGATTCAAAAGTATGTGATTGTAAATTATACCAAACATTTACTACTAGTACAGCTGCCATATATTCGTGATCAGTTTTGACTTTGGTTTGAATTTCGGATTTTGATCATCTACTTTTGCTGTTGACTGTACCTACTACTTTCTTAAAAAAATTTTTTCAGCACACCAGCGAAAGGAGAAAATTTCTCCTTTCGCAGGTGTGCTGACTCATGTATTCTGACTGACTATCGTTTCTCATATAATACAATACAGTAATATAGTATAGTTACTAAAATAAATACATAATACTAAAATATCTAAACATAATATATAATTATACATAAAGACTCAAAGTGACGAGGAAAACAAATGCTTTTTTCTTTGAAGAGAGAAATAGTTTCATCATTCATAGAATATATGAAATGTTCAAAATACACTTTGTGAGTTAATAAGTCTTGACACGTGTATTGACAGAGGTAAATTTGAACAGGCCATATAAAAATAAGCAAGGAATCTTTCCCTTTGTGTCAACTTCTTGAGTGCTTACCTACTGGGCGTTATAAGCTGACGGGTACTTTACGTTTTTATTTCTTTGGTTCCTACATTTGATGTAGAGGCGCCACCACATCGAGCTACTACAATCTGTCGAATTTCTTTGATAGATTTTCAACTTTATGCCTAAAGCATTAAGGTTCAAGGTTGATTATTATATTTGTTGTTGACATTATTATATTTGTTGGTATATTGGCGTGGCTAGCTGACATATGGCAAATAATTTAATTTTATGTTCTGGTCTTGTAATGTTAATTACTGAACAAAGGTACCTAGTATTGTATACAATCAAGTGTTTTCTAACTGAAAAAAAATGCCTAAGGAATCATTTGTTAGACACATAAGATTGGTTCGTATTTTCACAATTTTTTTTTATTAGACATAAGTTTAGCGTGAGTTGCTTTGTATTTTAGTTACCTACCTAACAACATAATTACTTTTTTATTTATTTTTTATTTTTACGAAAGATAATATTAATATGGAGCTGTTTATTGGATTTAGTTAAGTTTCTCTATAAGTGAACTGTATGTTCTTTGAGAAAATAAATGTCTTTAAACCGAACTGAAGAGACAGCTGTGCTGCTGGGGAGTTTGTTGCGCCACTTTTTCTTCCCAGCGATAGCACTAGGAAGTGGTGAAGGGCGGGCGTTTTTGAGGGACTGTCTTTTGTAATTTTGACGTTCGAAAAGTGCTGATTCTCAGCCTTATTTGAATAAATGACTTTTGATTATGATTTTGATTGGGAAAATTTGACAGTTTCGGGTAGTTTGACCTGTTGGCGTCTGTACAGTCGAAACCACAGATAAGGTGAGGTCGTGAGGTTAGGTTATTTTTATGTTATTTAATACTATGATGTTAAGGGCTGAGTGACTGCCCCGTTGGTTTAGTGGTCGCGAGCGCGACTCCTGTGCGTGGGGTCCTGGGTCCAATTCCCAGGTCGGCCAAAGTGTCATTGTGTTTTTCCATTAGGAATTTCTCAGTAGCAAGCCAGAGTTTGGAAGTTGGTGATGTGATACCCCCGTGCCTCGGAAAGCTCGTAAAGCCGTTGGTCCTGCGCCTGATCTCTCCCCGGTCGTGTCGAATTGCTATCCCATCGGACTATGAAAGTAAAGGATCAATGAGTGCACCTGTGTTGGCGCCCACACTTGTCCACTATAATCTTACTAATATTTTAAACGCGAAAGTTTGGATGGATGGGTGGACGTTTGTTACTCTTTCACGCCAAAACTACTTAACGAATTTGGATAAAATTTGGCACACAGATAGTTTATACCCAGGATTATCACATAGGATACTTTTTATCCCGATACTCGCACGGGATCGAAACTTATGCGGGTGAAACCGCGGGGCGCAGCTAGTATTTCATAAACACATATTTTTTCATATAATTGAATGTAGTTGCTTTCAGTATTCTAAGTAGGTACTGTTTATTTTATTTTGTTACCTACAGCACCAATCATTAAACCAGACTTGGTTTCCATACTGTCTTTTCGGGTATCCACTGAAAATCAGCGCTGAGCTGTGGGTCCCCCATAGCACAGCATCATGCTGTGTGAAAGCGTTCTTGTCACAGTCATGACATGCAGCTGTCTGTTATATCTGTTTTGTGCTCGTGATTATAAATCTATTATGTTTTTATTTTTCTTTATTATTCGAGCGAATTATCCTTTTGTATGCACGTGCTTCTGTGACAAATAAACCTATTTTTCTTCCTGTTTCTTAGAATGTAAGCCAAAAAAAAGACTATGCCGCTTTGGCAACATTCGTTGTTATTGCATTTGTTTTTAAATACCTATATAAAACACACTCAAATGATTGGAACTCCTTGACGGAGTCTGTGCTTCTTGACAGATTAACTTGGTATTCATAAACTGAGAAAAGAATAAGTTATTTATATGCATAAGACAGTAGACACGTCTGTCTCACCACCGACGAGGCAGTAACTGGCTACAGACAATTTTCTCACTCAGGAAACGTACAATAGATGCAGGTTCGGTGTCAGTAAAAGAAATACATAATATATTAATAGTTGATCGCTGACTGTTTACACTGCCTATGATCCTAGTTTATCATTTGTGACTTCAAGTGACAGCTATGTGAACAGCCGATCGATTCTGTAAAAAATCTCATCGTGAAAAGTTAGGTGAAATGAGCTTAGAGTGAGCTCTCAATAGTGTCAATCCCTAGCATTAGTTGGAATAACAGCTCACTCCACAATCACTTCACCTTAGTTTTCACGGTGAGATGGTAACAGAATCGCAGTGCTGAACCCAGCAATGCATAAATATGTAAGCTGTCACGCTCTTTATACCTGGAGGCTTTTATTTAGGTAGTAAGTTTTTATTTACATTTTAATTATAATTAATTATTGTTTACCTTGAGTACGTATAGTTTTTATTATATTTGTTGGTATATTGGCGTGGCTAGCTGACATATGGCAAATAATGTAATTTTATGTTTTGTGTCTTGTAATGTTAATTACTTAACACCTAGTATTATATACAATCAAGTATCAAGTATTTTCTAACTGAACAGACAGCTGTGCTGCTGGGGAGTTTGTTGCGCCACTTCTTCTTCCCAGCGATAGCACTAGGAAGTGGTGAAGGGCGGCCGTTTTTGGGGGACTGTCTTTTGTAATTGTGACATTCGACAAGTGCTGATTCTCAGCCTAGTTTGAATAAATGACTTTTGATTTGATTTGATTTGACTTATACTGCAGGGTCAAATTAAATTAGGTAGCGAAACTCTGCAGACGTGATGGGTATCTATATCTTAACACTATAAAATAAAAACTCGAAAAATTTGTCCGCTCAATAACGTAAATAACGCAATGAATGTTGTTGAACTGTCAAAATTAAAGCCATTGCTACTGTTAGTGTGCTACGCAATTACCCCGCTGGCAAGCCATCGGTCTCGCTAACATAATCCGCCTATAATGTTCCCACTGCTGGGATACAGGCCTCTCTGTGAGATGTTCTCGCCAAATATTGCCAAAAATAAAAATAACCCTACAATATCGTACATTTGGATTGCAATAAAAGAAGCTTCGATACTCTAGATATTTATGAATGATAAAAGTGTTTATGTTGGAGAGTAAAAATAAAGAAAGTTATTTGTACCGCAGATAATTATTTCATTGGGTAAAAGGCAACCGCTCTTGGTTTCAGTAACCTACAATAGGGTAACCTATAAAATAAAATACTATTAGTTAAAGTTAGGGGAAAGAGCTGGAAGTCATGGGGAAAGGCCTTTGCCCAACAGTGGGATAATGCAGGCTAACTGTAACAGAAAAGTTAGGGGGATAGAATAAATTATTAGTAGTTAACATCAAGTCGAATTTATTGACATAAGGTCTATAATAATGATTTTTGATTTTCTGAATTATTTATCTTCCTTCTCATTTGATGTTTTACCTTTTTACACTAAATTAGGTCCTCCCAAATTGTCCATCATTTGAGATAATTTTCCACTCGATCGAACATAGACAAAATTAATGGCGTCGTTTAGCAATGTCTACATACCGACCTTTTCCAATTACATAGGTACGTTTATAAAAAGTACCTTTGTAATAAAATTCGTAACATATCTATGGGTAATATAATAAGAATCTATTTGATCTTATATAGTCTCTAGACTCTCTCTCTAGAATCATATTTAACTATGATTTTTAACATTATTTTGGGCTTACATTTTCGTTTATACTTCAAAATAGAAAACTCGTTTGTTGGCTATAACACACTACAAAATACAAAAGTATTTACCATTCTAAACACAATAAATCAAACGCAAAACTAAAAGTTGAAACCGCTGACATATTCTACAGATTAAATATGGCGGCCAACTTGGCGGGAAATTTTGAAAAGTGGCAACACATCAGTCCACTGTCAAAGTATGGTGCGGGAAACTGTCGTGCGGGGCAGTTGACGTCATGCAGCGATGTCACGGTATTCGTGCATGTATGATACGTTTACGTTACGGTAAATATTTTAGTAGATTTTAAAGCTTCGTTAGTTTCATAATATAATGGAGGGGTGTGGAGCGACGTAGGATTATTATAAGCGATTTTACGGAGAGTGTTTTGGACGCCATTTTGTAATCATCTCTGTGTTTATCGAGGACTTTCATGAAGCTAGTTAGTTAAATTGAGTGTCTTTCTGTAAAGCAATGGTGTTGTTGAGTACTTAATTATGGGTCACATAAGTAAAAAAAACTTACTCAAGTCAAACTGAAAATAGGGGCTTATATTATAAATAGCTTGGTAATACTAAATTAGGTTGTTGTTTCTGTCGGTTCTTACCCAACACAAGTAGATATTTATTTTTAACATTTTAATCACAATACTAAGTGCCAACCTAAGGTATAAGGTGTAATACTAAGGTGGACCGACGACCTTGTGAAGGCCGCAGGAACCCGTTGGATGCGAAAAGCACAAAACCGATCGTGGAGGTGCTTGGGGGAGGCCTATGTCCAGCAGTGGACGTCTTTCGGCTGATGATGATGACTAAGTGCTAGTGCGAAAAATACTTAGGTTAATTTTACCTACTACCATAACTGTTTACTTCGGGTTTATAAAAATGACCTCATTAACCGAGGAGGGGACCAAGGGATAACTTGAGAACCGACTGCCAAGCAAATTAAATACTGCCAAATAAAATATAACTTCAAAAACAATTTTGCAACAAAACCCTCCCCAAAATTATAAAAATCCTACTAATATATAAAAATATTTTTATAAATGTGAAAGTTTGTTCGTTTGGATATTTGTTACTCAATCACGTAAAAACGGCTGAACGGGTTTGGATGAAATTTGGCACAGATATAGTTTGCAGCCTGGATTAATACTTACGGTACTTTTAATCGAGGGAGTCGCGTTACGTCCATTAAGCATAACGTCCGTGTATGGCCCTATTCTATTCTTGAAGGTGATATTTTCTCGGATTAGTCCTGTTACAGCCGTTCCACCTAAAAGTACACTCAACGCTAGAAGGGCTTGTTATTAAAGCTCGTTTTATAATCCCAGATACAATTTTTTTTTTTAAATATTATTTCCAAAAATACATTATTTTGTTGGTCTTACAATTTTACTCGCCAAACTTTCGAATTTGATGGCGAGAAGTGCCTGTTACATACACATAATATATTAAAAAAACTAACCTTCAAAACTACCACTATTTCACTCAGGGATGAGTCACACCGGCATGGACAGATATGTCTTTGAAGGAATCTGATATGTCTTTTGTGTTTGCATTTTCAATATAGAAATTTAACATTACACCTGTCAAATTAGTAACTGGGTAAAAAATCAAACTTTAGAAAAATAACACACAGACCAAATTAATATTTGTAAAGCATAGTACTAGGCAAGCAGACTTATCAGGAGATACTTTTTGTCACCGGTAGAACGTTCCCGTGGCATATTTTCAGACATCCATGCGGGCCAAGCCACTGGACAAAAGCTAGTATATGTATAATAATTAAAACACATTTGTAACACAAATACGCTTCATTCGCGTGTCACAACACATTGGGCTTTAATGGCGGTGGACATGACACACATTACATTAACTTATGACAATCAACCCAGATTTGTTCACTGCTTTTAGTTTTTAGTTGGTTAAGCCCCTTTGCAGTTTAGGGTTGGGCTGGGAAAATATTTTAGTGGAGTAAAATTGATAGGCTGTAGGCTGGCAAGGACAGGATATTTATTCAGATTTATTACAGTTGCTATTGGCAATCAAGTTTATATTTTTATCTATTTTTTAAAAGCCAATTATTCATAAAAGAATAACCGTGGAGTTTCTATTGGAACCGTGCACCAAGCATCTGACGTATCATAAGTGTCCATGTAGGTAGGTTTATGTGAAATAAAATATTTTGATTTGGAAGGAAAAATACACACTTAAAAAATAACAATAAAAACATAACGGACTCTCTGTCAACGTCGCTCTCCCTAAACATGACAGTATAATTAGCAAAACACTTTTTTTTTTAGAACACCTGTCCCAAAGTCCATAGCCCAGCTATCAGAACTAGACACTCACTGCTCGTTGCTCGTAACTCATTATCTCGTTTCTAGTTGCTAGCTATACTCGCTTCTCGTTAATCGACTGTGGCGACAGACGGCCAATTCTGCAAAAATCTCACCGTAAAAATGTAGGTTAAGTGAGCAGTCATTCCACCTAGGGTTTTATACTATTGTCATCTGACTCGTAAGCCCACCCAATTTTTCACGGTGAGATTTTTACAGAATCGATCGGCAGGTTCTTGATCCTTGACCATATCGTCGCTTAACATCGGATGAGATACTGCACCCTAATTGCGTAACACAATATCATAACCTGAATCATTTTGAAGGATATTGCTAATCCATTGCTTTATATTATGTTCGAAAAATTGGTCTGTTCCATAACGTAAATATCGCAATGAATGTTGTTGAACTGTCAAAATTATATCCATTCCTACTGTTAGTGTGGTACGCAATTACCCCGCTGCCTTCGAGCCAAATCTAACCCTCTAGTTCCACGAAAAGCACCTCACAATTAGCTAATGATAATCTCAAACACTCATAATACACGCTCCTGATCACATACGTTCAGCACGTAAAAAAAATAAACAAACAAAATGGATTCAACGTCGCTCTTCCAAAGGATGACATTCTTTCTAAAAAAGCTCCTGTTCCAATAATAACGCTTACTCGTCTACGCCCAAACAAATTATGAAGAACTATCTCGCAAAGTAAATATGTTCTATTTATATTATACCGTTTATAGATACCGTCTGAGAATAAAGTAATTAAAACTAACAAGATATACCGAGTGAACTGCCTAGTGCTTCACGACTCTGAGAGTTTCTTGGCTCCAAATGAGGTCTTTGAGACTTCGATTGACTTAAGACCTACTTGTGAACGTTGTTTGAAATGCGATATAGTATATATATTATACAGGGTGACGGTAACTCGACGTATTCCTTGAAAGGCGTTATACCAGAGGTCATTAGTAACAAATTTAGCCCAGTGAACTAGGGTTCAAATTGGGATGGTTAAAAAAAAAGCTATTAAAGACTTTTATTTCTAAGATTATGTAAGTTTTGCAAGCATTTTTTTTTAATAACCATTCATTTTTCAACTTACAGAAAAGTATCAATTAGTTGTTTGGAGTGGAGTAGTTTTTTTCTCATAATTCATTGTTTTTGGTAACAAGTCAGAAAATTTCTAACACTGTATATACGAGTATGTATAGCAAAGTAAGGTTTAAAATAAATAATCACAGACACTTTTTTGATACAACATTCCGTCATATTGATTTTGTTCGTATAAAATGTAGTCTTAATGGACTTGGGCCATAATAACGAATTGATTGACACTTCATTCATCAAATCAAATCAAATCAAATCATTTATTCGCATAGAATGTAGGTGTTTAACAAAAAGTTGGTAAAAGAAATATATATATTGGCCCGTGCACATTCTGCCTGAGTATTGGCATGCAAAAATTTAACAAATTAAGTTTCAAATTTAAATACTAAGGACCACCAAATAGATTTAATAATTTCAAAGATAAGTTTCAAATTTAAATACAGTTGGAACATTAATGTCACTAATAGTATGACCATGTTTCACACCTTCGCAAGGAACTCAAGTGGCTCCCAATCCGCCTTCGCAGGAACACTCGGATTTTATGTCTACTCTTCAACATCTTACACAACCCATCTTATCCTTCCTACCTGCGTGAGCGTTTTTCTTTTTTCTTACGCTCGCTCTAGCGCCGCACCGTGTAGATCACACTGATCCATCCTTAAATCTCATCCTCATAAAACGAGCTACTATTCTTATTCCTTCTCTGTCCATGCTGTAAGATTGTGGAACTCACTTCCGCCTAGCATTCGTGATTTAAAAACTATTTCTCTTTTTAAACGTCGAGTAAAAGAGCATTACCTTTCCTCTATACTGTGAGTATTTGTATATATATATTTGTTATATATTTTTGTATTATGTATTTTTATATAATTAAATATATATATTTTTTTTTGCGCTATATGTGTAGATATATTTAATATTTTTGTTTTAGACTTCACACATTCATATTTTTCTCTTCTTGTTCTCACACACTATTGTCTACATTTCTTTTTTTTCCTTTCGCAGGTCTGCTGGAAGAAATTTCTTATGAAATAAGCAGTACCTTTGTATTCATGTTATAATTCTGTCATATCAATTTGTATTTTACTGTGTGTACATAAATAATAAAATAAATAAATAAATAAATAATAAAATAATTAATATAATAATTTCAAAATTAAATTTAAACTTCAATACATTATTAAGGTAAACTAATAAAATAATTAATATAATAATTTCAAATTAAAATGTCAATAATAGCTACTTAATAACAATTATAATTAATGTCAATAATACTTCATGTCAATAATACAGTGTTCATGGTGTAACTGCAATGTCACCGTAGAGGGTCATTCAAAAAATCACTTATTGTATAGTAACATTTCTGAGTCAAATATGCCTTTTTTTTTTTTTTTTTTTTTTCAGGATTGGAAATCATCAAATGACCCCTCCCGCTCTGGGTGGAGCAGAAGGGAGTGTCAGACTCTTACTGACTAAAACCCACCCGTGTTCCTTCCTTAGCCCTTTATGTACCAGGGCAGCGGTAACCCTTTCGGACGATCCCGCTACCCAGTCAAATATGCCTTGACTTTGTTTTTAAATTGTTGAAGGGTGTCATTTTTTATGTTATCCGGTAGTTTATTAAATATAATTGGACCCAAGCAAAAAACACTTTTTCTAAGTAGTGCAGTTTTATAGCTGCTGACAGTTAAAAGATTTTTGTATGACTTCTAACGGGACCTTTCTTGGTGTCTGAGACCTTAGCAAATAGCTTTATGTTGCTTTTAACAAAAATTGCCATTTCTAAAATATACAATGACGGAAACGTAAGAATTTTTAACGACTTGAAGTAGGGTTCACAGCTATCTCTTGGTTGTATACCGCACATGGCTCTTATACAGCGTTTTTGGGCTTTAAATATGGTATCTCTTAAAGTACAATTACCCCAGAAAATTATCCCAAACCTCAAGACCGATGCGACTAAGCCATGGTATGCAACTAAAGCCGTCCTAGTGTCAACTTTTTTTTTCAAATTAAATAGGACATACAGTCATGCAGCCGTTCTCAATTTTTTACAGACCTCTTCTGCTTGTGGTTTTCATGTTCATTGATCGTCTATAAGGATTGCTAGAAATCAAAACCAGATAAGTCGTTTAGGCGCTACGGGTCACTATCATCTGTCTGGCCTTTTTCCAACTATGTTGGGGTCAGCTTCCAGTCTAAGCAGATGCAGCTGAATACCAGTATTTTATATGGAGCGACTGCCTATCTAACCTCCACAACCCAGTTACTGGGTAAATACGATACCCCTTGCTAAGACTGGTTGTCAGACTTTCGGGCTTTTGACGACCAGTAACGACTGTCAAAGATCCACGAATGACAGCTTGGATCTACGGCTTAACGTGATTTCCGAGGCAAGAAGGGGTCTTGGTATGTGAAGATGGTCACCCATTAACGGACTAACCGCGGTAAGCGTAGCTTAACCTGATAGATCGACTCGTGCGGCTGTTATTACTTAGCCACAAGCCCCTCCTCTCCTTCCTCTTTTAGGCACTA
This sequence comes from Apamea epomidion, assembly GCA_947507525.1. Taxonomy (NCBI): domain Eukaryota; kingdom Metazoa; phylum Arthropoda; class Insecta; order Lepidoptera; family Noctuidae; genus Apamea; species Apamea epomidion. The sequence continues at coordinate 3,355,310 of OX382238.1, read as the reverse complement.
CGAGTGAACATCCGTAAATATAAACATACATAGACTGCTAAAAACATAACACCCTCGATCCCATTTTTATGTCCACGTAATCACGGTCCATACCAAGGTTGCCTGGAAAGATTGCAGAAAGCGATAAGGCCGCCGGGTTGCGTGTTTCGTAGTGTATTTATTTTTTGTTATGTATTTTTTGTTATGTATTTTTTGTTATGTATTTTCTGGTGTTCAGTTAAGTATATACATAATAAATAAATCACCCTTCGTAATAAACTTACGGGAGTTTTTAAGATTGGAGTTCAGCGAACATTGAAATTATAGAAAGTACATCAAAGAGGTGAGAGGATTTATGAGCTCGATTTCATATGGACATGAATTAGAGTAACACTTGAACGAACTGGGCAAAACAAGTATCTTTTATAACCTACGTGTGAGTTACTATCGAGTGACGTATCTGTCTACTGTCTAATATACTCGTATATTCTTTAAGACTTGAGAACCCGCGGGTCCTCCTTCCAGTTTTGACGGAACCTATCCAGCTCGTCGCGCCATCTTCTACGTTGCCTAGCTCGGCCCCGCCACACAGGGCACCAGTTCTGTGCTATTTGGGCCCACAGTTTGTCCGGCATACGGTAGACATGTCCTGCCCAGTCCCATTTAAGTTGGACAGCCTTTTGAGCCACGTCAGCTATCTTTGTTTTGGAGCGCAGTATTGTGTTTCGAACACGATCCGTTAATTTTTGACCTAGTATACTGCGCTCCATTGCTCGTAGGCAGACCTTTATTTTTTTATTGGGAAATCATCAAATGACTTCTTCCGCTCTGGGCGGAGCGGAAGGGCGTGTCAGACTTTTACTGAGTAAACCCAACCGTGTTCCTTCAGTTGCCTGCGCCAGGGGCCACGGTAGGCAAACCTTGAGTTTGGACTTCTGGATGTAGTCAAAGACAAATATATACTTACCCATATAAAAAAACACGAAATGATAAAATTTATAAAATTATTGCAAGTTTGAGAGGCCCATTAATACAAGGATCCCAAATTACTGTGCTATCATCGCTTCATATAATTTTCGTATCTTTTGTGGTGACCATGACGGCCTCTCCATTATGTACGGACAAGGCTATTCTCTTCGATTTTTCTCGATGAATGAGATGGCTCTTCACGTCATTTGCAGGCGTGACGTCAATGTTTGTTAACCCGTGAAAAGGCGGCAGGTTATTTTTGACCCGAGGGTATTTATATTTGTTTGGCAACGTTACAGTTGTCATGAAACTTTTGTGTTATTACAGTGTGAGTATGATGTGGACTTGACCTTGTTATTCAGAGAGAAAGGTTATGATATAATTGAATCCTCCTTAAGCCTCAAATGATGTGTTTTCGTACTTATAGCTATTAATGTAACGGAGTTTTGTACAGCCTAAACAAAGTAACAACTTACGAGACTAAACATATCAGTACTTCAAGGTAATATTACTTTCTCAGGCTTTTAATAATTAATTAATGCTCTCCCTGGTATCAATGGAGCAACTAAGTATGCTCCACGAAGCACGAGACACTCCCAATCGACTTGACCACAGTAGTGCTGACTCATTAAACTAGCTAATTACAATTTACCCATTAGGCTTTGTGTTCCTGTAATCCTGCAATGGCCCAGTACAAAACATCAGTTATATACAACCTCAATGACATTAGTCATTTCATTTCATAGAAATGTAAACTAGACACGTTCGGACGAGCACAATGATCATAGAAACATATGGCACAATATATCGCCAAACGGCCTCCACATTATGGCCAAACGGTCATTTGTTCAGCGGGCGAAGGGTTAGGTCGAATAAATGACATTAGGACTAGATTTTGGAATAAAGAGGTATATAATGTTTTGTCCATGACCCCATAAAGTCTGGCCTTAAAAGGTATACTATTGTACAGATATACTTTTAATAAAAATATATTTTGAAAATAACCCACCTTTTTGCAGTATCTTTTTACTCTCAGAATAGAATAGAATACTCTTTATTTGGTACACCATATATATATATCTTCCTGCCCTTATCCCATGTTACTTGGGGTCGGCGTAACACGTTTTCTTCTTCCATTCTCCCCTGTCAACCGTCACGCTATCATTCACTCCCTTCTCTTTCATATCATTCCTCACACAATCCATCCACCTTTTCTTCGGCCTTCCTCTCCCTCTCCATCCATCAACATGTATATTCATCACTCTTTTAGTCACATGCGTTTCGTCCCTTCTCATCACATGCCTATACCAAGCCAAACGATTTCCTTTCAACTTTTCTGTCACTGGCGCCACTTTCAAACTACCCCTTATATACTCATTTCTTACTTTATCCATTTGGTACACCATATACAATACAGATATAAACAGCTCAGTGATGTTCTCAGCTCTTGTTTCTGTTCATTTTCCTAACATTTTTCGATATAACCTCCATTATCGTGAATACTTAAATTCATTTTTGGTTAGACAAACTTAGTAACCTCTTCAAAGTTATCAAATATCACAACAGTAACTTATTTTTATGTGGTACGGCTACCATTTGACCCCTCGAAAACTTTTGGGTAAAAATATTTAAGTTAACAAATGAATGACCTACGTGAATAAATGTTAACACAGATTAGAAATAATTTATTATTTTAAAACGTGACATCGTTTCGTCTACACCCTTCAAGTTACTTTATCAACGCATTATTCAGGATTTAAAGATTATTCGCGCTTAGAACTTTCTTAAAACTATTATTGAATTACCCTTTGAAAGCAATGGGATTAGTTCGTGAGAGTACTTACCGAGACGAAAGCTCTATTGGGTATCTTAGCAAACTGCAAAACAATGATAGCTGAAAATCCTTTCAAATCGGCTATAGAACTCACCATAATGTACATACTGATATCGCCTTAGCTACAGAATTTAAGAGGAATGTACACCAGCAATCATGCCCTTCAAAGATTAAAAGCAGCCTGCAATGTTCCCACTGCTAGGACACAGACGTCCTCTCCTCGAGAGGGAGTATGCTGTTATCTACCACGCGGGCCCAGTGCGGGTTGGTAGATACCACATGTCTTCGAATTTTTGGTTCTAGGGCATGCAGGTTTCCTCACGGTGTTTTCCTTCGCTGTTTTGAGAGCAGTGGTGATGAAATGATTTGCACAAAGTAAAGCGCCTGCCTGGGTTCGAACCTACGACCTACAACTCATAAGTCGAGGCCACCACTGATAGATTTATTTACTTTTTAGTAAAGAGCGTGACCGTAGTTTTCGTACGGTTGTGTGCAAGGTTTCGAGCACCACTGTTCGAAACTACCCTAGCTTGCTACCCTTTATAGCGGAACACCGCAATGCAGGGATTGAAAAGGTTCCTAAAATACCGGTAAAGAACCGGTATTTAGTGGTTCCGGGTACAAGAACCCGAACCGGAACCGGAACCTAAATTGGTACCTTTAAGCACCTTTATTTTACCGGTTCTTCAAAGCGAGTCCGATTGCCCTTAGTCACACAAATGCATAATGTCTCTAATTGGGCGAAACCAGGAAGGGGTGTGGTTTGTCACTAGCTGCGCTCCCGCAGAAATATTTTCGCAGAAATATTAATATTTTGACTCCACTGTACCTACGGGCGGCCGCCGCGCGGGTGGGAGTTTTTGTGAGGGGAGAGGGGCACATTTGCTTTTGTAGATCATTCGCATCATTCGTTGCTTATCCAGACTTCCACTCGCCAATAATTCGAAGGCGAAGTGAAAGAAAAGATACGCCCGGCACGCGTCATATATATCCCTTCTTTCTTAGAGAACCTTACGGAACCGGTATATTGGAACCTTTATTTGGAACCGGTACTTTGGAACCAGAACCAAACCGGAACCTGAACCGGAATTGTACCGAAAAGGAGAACCTTTTTAAGAACAGATATGAAGAACCGGGACCCAAATTCGTACCGGTTTTCAATCCCTGCCGCAATGCAATGCTGTTTAGCGGAAATTGGTGTGCTGACATAGACTTCAGCTGATAAAAAGCTTCAAATAACAACTTGCAGCTAATACATTGCTGTTACCACAGAAAGCTTGCACGATAACAGCAAACGGCTTAAATTAAACCTTTGTTCTAAAAGTTATTAAGATCATAACATTAATAGACTTAAAAAAACAATTTCAGAAATTGAAATACAGGCTACAAGAATTTATGACAGGTCTTCAGGTTTAAGACTATTTACATAATAATCAAAAGTTTATACAGAATACAAGCGTCGGTTTTCCTTACTTAATTTAAATGGAGATGAAAGATAAATTTTCTCGGTCTTCCACTAGTTAATCTTCGTATCGAGATAGCAAAGGTTCTTTTAGTCAATTAATGCTGTATTAATAATCTTTGGCCTTTAATTTTTCTCGTAATGTTTATGATAATTGTGTAAGTCGTCGTCTCATAATTATTTATTATATATATATTAAGGTATTAGTGAGAAGGCAGATGTGTGTCCCCAGGTAGATGGACGGACGACCTTAAGAAGGTTGCTGGGACGGACTGGATGCGGAGGGCGGAGGACAGGGTGTTGTGGGTTTGTGGCGCCTGGGAGAGGCCTATGTCCATTAGTGGACTGCGATAGGCCGAGTTGAAGGCAGATGTGTATGGAAACGTACTAGAAGAACGTATGTATGGTGGCCTTATTGGTGATGTTCTTGAGAAAGGTCAGGTGTTTGATGTTTTCGAGTATAAGCTACCTAATGGAGTAACAATAAAGATCATTCAATTTTAGTTTTTGTTTCGAGAAAAGCGATATTTAAGGACGAATACTGGGTAATTTTCAAAAATACATAAAAATTGGGTTTTTCCGAATCCCGTGAAATTTCGCATAGGCCTTATGGGGTGCTTACTTGTTGCCAATGGATCACTCTATCATGTCCTCGAAGGAATACGTCAATTTACAAGTCACCCTGTATAGATATATCGCTAGGTTACAATTTGATACTTGGGTGAATGGGGTGACCATAATTAATAATAATTCGGTGGCCAAGCATGGACATAAATATATGCTCGTAGGAGTCAGCTTGGGTTGCTACGACTACTTGCCACGATTTATTTATTTATTTATGGTTAACTAGCTGCGCGCCGCGGTTTCACGCGCATAAGTTTCGATCCCGTGGAAATATCGGAATAAAAAGTATTTTATATGTTAATCCTGGTTATAAATCATCTGTGTGCCAAATTTCATCCAAATCCGTTTAGTAGTTTTTGCGTGAAAGAGTAACAAACATCCATCCATCCATCCATACAAATGTTTATGTTTATAATATTAGTAGGATTCAAACGGTACAATACCAATTACATTAATTATAGAAACTATTAATATTACATTGATAATAATTATATTGAAAAAAAAAGGGGTTGCACTCCGGGAGTGCCGGCAGAAGTGAAAACTTGAATATTAACGTTGTGCATTTTTGATATTTTGAAATGCGGTCTACTCTCCCTCCGTCTTACGAATTTTCGATCAGTTCACGTGTCCTGACGCGAGTTTAACATATTTTACCCATCACAAAAAAGTGCACAACGCCGCTAAAGATGTTTTCACTTCAATAATAATTTCAAACTAACACGCAACATTGGATTCCCTTGGATACATTCGCTCACAGAACACCATATACGCATAGTTTTTCTCATCCATCCGCAAACACATCACATTCAGGATTAGCAGTCAGAAGGGCATTTAGCATTTTTAAAATACTACAGACTGGGGATTCAGCTCTGGCTACCGTTTTGGATGACAGTTGCGCAAACGGATTGTGCCGGCTCTGACGGTGTCCGATGTATTTGGTGGACGATGAACGTTGATTGCATGTAGTACCTACTGCAGCATTGGCAAATGCTACAGTATAATTTTATTCCGAACGTCCTTCTTTTATAAAAAATCCAACCTTATTTTTAACCAGAAAGGTTTTTTTCTTCATATTGGTATTGATTTTGAATCTAAAAGGGTCATGTCTTTTCTCTTACAGAGATTTTTCATTCGAAGGATTTTTTGGACGCAGGACGAAAGTCTCATAATTATATTATTTTTTTCTGCTTTCACAATGTAATAATTCGCTACAATATTAACGGGTTGAACGACCAAGTTCTGTACGGTCATCCACTGGATCCAAGGGTATGTTTGCTTTCCTATTGATTATTCAAAAGTTCTTATCGTTTCCTAAAGTTTAATTCCATTCTTTTCTTTGTAATAGGCAGTGTTCCCGAAAATAAACGAATTGTACATCACTAAAAAGTGGTCTCGAGGCGAGTCACATTTTATGAAGACTCGGTATGTAATTTAACTTATCCTCAGCTCTTTTGTTATAAAAGCCTGCGTCTCGGATTATCATTTTTTGTTATTTTCAGTAGATTTGTCTGAAGACTGTAGGGCGATCTAGAATTCGCCCTACCCGCCACCCTAGTATCAGACGTCTACAAGCTTCCTGTTGGGAATCGAACCCAACATAACACCTTGCGGCTTAAAAGGATTCTGATTCCGGCCAGCGAGGAGCCTTCCGATTGTCAGCGGGGAGCCTAGGACCGGATTTTCGTATATCTTGTAGCTTAGTTTTCAGTAGAGCCTATTACTTGATAATATTACCAGTTAGCCGTGTATTACCATTGTTAAAAATTTTATCAAACGGTAATTTAGATTATTATCTCACTTCCTAATAACGAATTGACCTGGTGCCAATTACCCATTTAGGACGTCCTTGTATTTGTCTAGTCACGTACGTTTAGGAACGTTTGCAAACGTATTTTAATCGACGCGTAACAAGAATACATAAAATTTATTATAGGGCTCGAACACCAAAGACGTTACGTCGACATCACGACGTAATCCTTTTTTAATAATATTCGTTCTGTCTTTTGCAAAGTTTTTATTACTATCTTATTTTACTTACAAACATTATAAGGTGTTCAAGCGAAGATTCCTTTTTTTTATTTCGCTACACTACCTATGCTGTTTTAAACAGACAAGGAGGAGGTGTCAGCTGTTGTATTGGCAGACAAGTTACATAGATCAACAAAGGGACTATAATTGTACATGAAAATGAAAATGAAAATGAAAAATGTTTTATTTGTTTTACAAGTAAAGTTAACATCTAGTGGTTGGAGCCTCCTTTTAAGCAAAAAGCCTGTGTTAGGAGACTCCGCTCTTCCAAAACTTAAAATATTAACATAAAATTACTTGTTTTAAGTGTTATAAAAACAGGCGATTTAAAATAAAAAGAGAAAATTAAAACTAGACAAGAAGCATGCAAATGCGTGAGTGAGAGTAGGGATGTGTGAATGCGAATATGAGGGTGTGTGAATGTGACTATGACTATGAAGGTGTGTGAATGTGAAAATGGTGGTGTGTGAGTGTGAATACTGAGGTGTGTTACTGTGAGTATACAATTGTATTTAATATTACATGTTCTGTAAATATTGTGACTTGTCAAAGGGTATCGTGCTTGGCTTAGGCAAATTGATGGATTGATTGTATGGTATGACAACCGACTACTTAAGTCTTAAATTTTGTTTTCATTTATATTTTTAGTTATTTTTTTTGCTTGAGTATAGTAGATTCTCTATGTACCAAATATACGTCAATATACCAAATATTGACGTGGCTAGCTGACATATGGCTAATATGTAGTTTAATTTAATGTTCTGTATCTCGTAATATTAACAACTTTGCATAACTATTTTTGTATAGAAGCAAGTTTTTTTTAACTGAACAGGCAACTGTGCTGCTGGGGAGTTTGTTGCGCCACTTCTTCTTCCCAGTGAAAAAAACTAGGAAGTGGTGAAGGGCGGGACGTTCGATTCTCAGCCTAATTTAAATAAATTACTTTTGATTTATTTCTTTGACTTTTTTAATTTCGGTAACGTCATTCATCATGTATGCAATTACTAGGATGCAGAAGTAAGGTGTTGACTATTTTCTCCTTTTTTGTGCAAGACTGTGGGACAAAATCTGAAATTATTTCTTAACAGTTCCATTTTACCACAAATAAAACATTTTCTACGACCAAAGAATTCTTAGTAGCATCGGAAATTCGACACATACGGTAGAATTCCTATTGTGTGTGCGATTGTCGGGGACCACACTATGCGCTTCGGTTAAGAATCGTATTATTTCGGGATCGAGTGAAATGTCACACGAACAACGGGTTGTACTGAAAACGCTTCTGGTGGGATTATGGTGATAATACGTAGCGGGGAAACGTAAAAGATACGGAACTGGGACAACGGATTTGGAAACTGCTGAACAAAAAAAAAGTTACAATCGGCAGAGCAACCTATTGAGTATAGTTATTTTATTATTGGTACATCGTCTTCACATATAATTCTTCACAAATAAATAATGTATACAAAATATCGTAAGACATTTTAAAAGAGTAGGTAACCTTGGCGTTTCCCATTCTTCTCCATACTAAATTAGGTAGTTTTGTAAGGAGAAGAATGGACAAGAAACTCCAAAGTTAATCTTTTAAAATAGAATTGAATCTAAAAGGTTTTGGCGAGGGTGTCTAGAATCAATTCTATCTTCTTATAAATTGTGACGTTCAAAAGTGCCTTTAATAAGCCTACTTGAAATAAATGATTTGACTTTGACTTTGCAGAAGGAGAGCTCTTTCATAACGCACTAAGTCGACGATATTAAATATGTAGATAGCCTGACTATTTATAACCTAACATCACGCCTGGCAACTTCTGGCTACCCTGTAGGTAGAGTTTGTACCCCAAATAAGGTAAATCAAGAAATTAGAAATGTAGGTTGTATAACAAGTCAACCTTGTAGTTGTTCAACGTGAATTCTCGTATCTTATTAATATGTAAAGTAATACCTATTTAACATTTTTGATTATTTATATGAATATCTTTATCTAAATCTATCATTCGTTGGATGCGAGAAGCACAGAACCGGTCAAAGTGGCGGTGCTTGGGGATGGCCTATGTCCAGCAGAGGACGTCTTACAGCTGAAGTGAAGATGATGATATCTATCTATAGGTATATAAATATAAAAAGAAATGTTGATCGTTGGTAAGCGCACCACTTGAGAACGGTTGGAGCGATTTGGCCAATTTTTGTTTGTTTAAATTCGGGAAAAACTGATCGACCTTTTTCTATGCGAACTTTGTATGAATTATTTAAAATTGCTCAGGACAACCTCTATTGGGTCAGATAGTATTGTATAAAATATGTTACATTTGCATGATCGACTAGTCGAATCTGTACGACTTGATTTGGTCACATGATTGTGTCTCATCGGTATTTATAGGCAAAATAAGGAATTCAGAAGCAAGAATTTTACTTATAAAATAAAAAAGGTTTTGGAAAGACGATAAAGCGAGGTACTACTGAAACAAAATTTTGATAAGTGCGGTGGAAACGTTTATTAATTTTATTTTCAGTCTCCAAACGGCACCTACGTAAAATAAAGCTTTTGTGCTAAGCTCGCAGCCTTACAAGAATATTAGAACAGGAAGCGGTTTATGTTCTTTTTATTATGAATATATTTTATTGTCTCTTGAAAAATTGGCTAACACTTAAACACGTTGGCGTCGGTGAAGTATAATACTGAAGCGAGTGAGTGCTTCCATTACGTATTTATTAACGTTTTGTTACTTCTTTCGTGTGCAAATTGCAAATATATTTTACGAATACATAATCCAGTCAGTTTTTTTGTTCTTGTTTTGCTACATCACTTTAACTAGCGTAGAAATTCGTAGCGTTTCGTAGCAGTTCGTAGCAAAAGCATAGGCAATACAGAATATTATTGTAACTTACATACGAGTATGTACACTCACAACAATAACAGTTATACGGCCCTTTGTACACACACGTTTTTCTTGCCGTGAAAAACTACGGTTTATTCGCCGTGTGTAAGCATGATCATCAGTGTTGTATGGATCAATATAGAAGCTTGTTTACAGACAAATTTTTATTACGGTGCTGTTTATACGCCGTACCGTAAAGAAACGGTACCGTATACAAACGGCCTAACGGTTTTAGATTATCTAGCTAGCTTTTGTTTGACGACACAGGCCTTTTGTAAGTTGCCCTCGCAATTCGAAGAGTCTTTAGACTAACAACAGTGAAAAAAGACATTATTGAATAAAGCCTTTCCATACTTGAATTTTAGAGACAAAGGTCAACAAAAGTCTTACACAAGTAAAACCTTTTTGGTTTATTTTAAAAGCTTTTTACACGAGACAAGTGACAGAGTAGTGTCCAAGGACTGGAAGGCGAAGACAAATGTCGGTCATCCGGCGGCGAGATAGGTGGACGATATTGTTACCAACGCGGGTAGAACCCGGATGGCAGAGGAGCGTGGGGATTGGAACATGAAAAGAGAGGCCTGTGCTCGGTAGTGGGTGAAGTCGGACTTCAGATGATAATGATGATACAAGCAAAGATACTTTAGTCGTCCAGCGCATATTAGCGTCCATGATGAATGGGTCAAATACTTTAACATCGACGTCTTGAGTAATTTCGACTTCCTTTGTGCCAACAAAATTTGATTAGATGTCAAAGTCCGTTTTGTCGTAATAATTCGCGAAGCAGTAATCGCATTAGAAGCAATCATTTCTTGATTTTCAAGTGAACAGTTCCATTTTAGAAAGTAATTGGGGCACCAGTTGTTATACAGATCAAACTTAAATCAATACGAAGACTTAAATTAATTAATTACTAACAAAAGGAATCTTGGGCAGAAGTAAATTGACTAGACAAAAGAAAATGAAATATAATTATTTTCTGACGAGTTACTGCTATTAATTTTGTTCTGGATCTTCCTTTGTAAAATATATAATAAATAGTAATTTTAGGGACATTTTTTTTTTGTTCAAAGAAGTGGTATATTTTTTTTTTTTGTGAATTTGGTATTATTGGTATAACCATAGCCGTCTTACCCGACTGCGCGACAGCAAAGACAGGGTTATGTTTTTCACGCTTAGGTAGGTATCTATGTATTTTTGTATGTGAGATTCTTTATACTCTCGAAGCATCCTAACGGATGTATTTTAAGACATAAGGCTGTATGGACTAGTCTGGGTCGCGTGATGGTTATAGGCTAGATTTTTTGTTTTTATAAATCATAACGGCGGATTTGAAACGTCATATAAATGCGATTCCAAAAGTATAACACAATAAAAGGTTGAAAATGTGTAAATCACTGAAATATATAAAATAAAGAAAATATATTTGGGATCTTGTGGTCTTCCATGGAACAAATGCAAGGGTCCGCGATCCACGATATGATCCTCATATAAGACAGCAAAGGTCCTGTAACAGATTCATGACTAGTCTATGACAACATCGTGAGGAATCCGGCATGTCCTAGAACCAGAAATTCGAAGACATGTTACACACTGGGCCCGCGTGGTGGATTACGGCCCACTCCCTCTCACAGAGAGGAGGCCTGTGGCCCATCAGTGGGAACATTATAGGCTGATCATGCAATGGCGGAACAGTGTCATATTCCAACGCTGAGGCTGAGTACATAACATAATATCAAAAGTGTAACTATAGAACACCTACAGGCTGAATATAAAACAAAAAAGCCATCTCCACTTTTTCCAGGACCAGCTCAAACCTGAAATTTCATAACTCGCAGTTGCTACCGTTATACGCACTACCTACTATTATAAATAGACTACTATAAACAGCACTGGTTCAACCAACAAAGCGATCACTCTTCTTTTGTTTCCCAAAAACTAGGAAGACAATGGCAAACTGGACACTGGCAGTCGACACAAAAGGGAGAAAGAACAAATGCTGGTCAACAATTAAAAATAAACTAATTGAATCGACGGAAAAGTTACAAATTAATAGGGGAAATTACCACTTTCGAGCCTATGAAAGTTCCTAAAGTATTTATCTGTTATTAGTGTAAAAACAATTACTTAAGTTTTTTGTGTTGCTATTGTTTAGTTTTCAAACATTAATAAAGGAGGATTTCCGAAAACTGATTGAACGAATCCAAAAGAATTTTATTTCATGACAAATGATTTTATTTACTTAAGTAGGTTTCTACAAACACTTTTACACGTCAATCATATTTAAAAAGTTAGATGAGGTGGCGTTTTCTACTTCACTACTCTGAGAAGAAACGACGATACAAACTCAGAGGTCACAGTCTCTTAAGTCCAGACATAATCTTGGTCAGATCATGTGAAGACCATGTGGATCGATGAAAGGGAAGAAGAAGACGACATAAGATCTGCCCAGTCATCACACGCATTAGTCAGTAATCGTGCAGCTCAAATCAGTAGGCAGGTATGTGACTGTGAGAAATTCATCTGAGAGGTAATTCTCGTAATATTAAGAACGTTCACAGTCAAAAATACCTCTACTTTCCCTACATTTTGACTAGTTTTTAACATTTGCTTGTCGTCGAGGTGAGACTGTGACTAGATTTTGAACGTTTTAAATTACGAGAGTTGGTCTTCTGATGTAATCATAACACACCCACACCCACACACATCACATTATACACCATTACATTCATCTTAGATCTACGTCATGTTCGTTTCATTGTGAGTCCTTAACAATACCTTCATTCAGTTGACGAAGTATTCTTATAAAGTTCGTTCTGATAGGAGAGGCGTGGCGAAAAGTCTCATGCGTCTGTAAATACAGTCAGGGAAAATATTTGTTAAGAAAATTGACATCCTACGTCAACGGATGTGCTATGAACAAAATTCGACAGTACCCAAAACGCATAGGACAATTTGGACTTCTACTTAGCTCAAAAGTCATTCACAATGAACTTTAAGAACGTCAAAATTAACAGTCGCCCAAAACTCCCGCCCTTCACCACTGCCTAGTGCTTTAGCTGGGAAGAAGAAATAGCGCAACAAACTCCATAATAGCACAGCTGTCTGTAAAGAGAAGAACTTGATTCTATACAATAGTATTCAAAGTAATTAAACAAACATTAAAAAACAAAGAAACACAAAACATTACAACACACCACTTACACAATACTTTTTAATAAAACGTTATAATGATTATGTCAATAAGTGAAAATAAAATAAAACAAAGTATAAAGATTGAATGTTGCAAGATAAACGGAAGCGTTATCGAGGCTAAGTATCGTACCTAAAGAAAATCCATTAAAGTTAGCTCTATAGTTTTTAAACGACTTGCATAAGTAAGCGGGTTTTGAAAAATCGTTCTTGAACAAAAGTAGAAGAGAAATTAGGTAAACTTTGTTTTGATTTGACTTGTTTTTACCAAATTTAATGGTCACATAAGAATTCACACATCTTGTAAAACGTAATTTAGGTTTTCGTGAAATAAAAAAGTTTGTCTAATGCTACTAATATACCCATAAACAAAAACGAATCGTTTTGCTTACATTAGTAGCAATTTTTTATTGCCACATATAAATAGATTCGTAAGCTAATTTCGCTTGTAATAGCTGCTTCCATATAGGAGTCTACTATGCAAAGCTATAAGGTATTTGCTTCATTATTGGTAAAGATACAACAGTCTTAATTTTAACCAATCACGGTTCGTAATTATAGGAATCGGACATGAATCGCTTTATAGTAACTTTTGGGTTACCTGAGATGAAGTAATTGTAACTTAAAGATATAAGTTTATTTTTATTGTTATCATTGATAGGCCATAACCATAGCATAGATGCAAGCTGGGATAATGTTCCCAAAATAGTTTAGAGTTAATTATTATTTAACATGTCCCTAATATGGTTGGCTGGCTGAATGTACCTACATATATCTATAATCAGCCTATAACGATCCCACTGCTGGGACTCAGGCCTACTCTCGGTGAGAGGTAGTTGGCCGTAATCCACCCTTGGGTCCTGTGCGGGTTGGTGGATGTCACATGTCTTCGATTTTTTTTATTCTAGGACATTCCGGTTTCCTCACGGTGTTTTCCTTCACCGTTTTGATAGTTAAAAATAATATCAATTTTCATCAATTAACAGATAAAATATCAAATTGCCTTTTCTTTACTTAGTCAAGGACTGCCATCGAATATCCCAAGAGCCACGACGATCTACGTCATCAGATTAAAGAAAATAGACTTCGATACATGACCACGAATTCTATGAACAGCTTATTGAGCTGTCTAGTCGGTTATACTGGAATATTTCTAGCCAATGTACTCGTGTAACGAATTTAGCTAATGGAAATAGTTTTAGAAATGTATATAGGTTTGTTGTCCACACCCCATTTGCGTGTCCATGTAAATTTTGGTGCGAGTCATAAGCGCGAGGCGTGTATGCAATATTACATTCACGATTGAAATTCTTACTACATGTTTGAGGTGTTAACTTTCACTTTTAGGTTCAAAATTAGTTGGGCATTTTCAACGAACATGAGTTTAGGCTTATAAATGGTTTTTAAATATACAGGGTGAAATTAAATTAGCTAGTGAAACTCCGCAGATGTGATGGACGCGATGCCTAAACATAATAAACCAAAAAAATATTAAGTTGATGATTTTTTTGTAGGGTCATTGACCGCAGTTACTGTAGTCACTAGAAATGGCAGTTTAAAAAATCTGTATTTTTGTGTGTAAACTTCATAGACGTGATTGGTATCGATACCTATATACGATAAAACAAAAGAAAACAGATTTTCTCAACTCATAACAAGTAACAACACTACCAGCGGTCGTTGACAACTAAAAAACATATTATATTTTATTTTTAGATATTGATACCCATCACGTCTGCAGGGACGACCTTATCTTCATTACAGATGACCTAGAAGGGTTAGAAGGTATCTTATACCAGTTAAACCCGTACTAGATAGTGTAGGCCTCCAAGTAAACGAAACAAAAACAAAAATACTAATTAGGGACCCCATAGCTACACAGAAAACGACATACGTGACCTTTAATGGAATAAGCTTACCGACATGTGATGAGATTAAATACCTAGGTACACTTATAACATCCACATTAAGCAGAAAATGCACTATTAAAAAACGTTGACCAGGCCATAAGAAACGCCAAATCGTTACTACCATTCATAAAACACTCAAATATGGACTGGAAATTAGCCAGACTCATGTATCGAATGTTGATCGTTCCGTGCATGATACATGGTTTGAAAGTATCGGCACTTACCAAAGCTAATAGGTCAAGACTCAGAAAATATGAGCGAGTTATCATGAGAGATTTGATAAACCACTCCAGGAATAAACCGAGGCAAAAGAAAATGCATGAAATCTTAGACGGAAAAACAGTAACCAAACGCATCAAGAATCACAGGATGTGCTACCTCGCACATGTCTACAGACGCCGCGTACCACATCTGCTGCATACAGCAATGGAGTACAAGGCCAAAACCAAGAAGGTCGGTCGACCTATCTTCACGTGGAATGACAACCTAAAACAGGATATGAAGTACTTCGACAAGGGAATCGATTTCTGGATGGATATGGCTGAAGACAAAAACAAGATCAAGATTGCTGCTAGTGAAATATACAAAAAACCGGAAACGGATAGTAGCGAGAACTCCGACGACGACATCGAAAACAGAAACATCTAACACAACATAACACAGCAGAGTAAGGACATACAAAAGAACCGAGAAAGCAGTAGAACCTCGCCAAAAGATTCACGGGTGAAGCTCGACCTGAAGCACCTGGCCGCGTAGTCTTTAAAAGATGCCCATCCATAGACAAATATCACCCATCTCTCCACTAATCTAAGGCTTACTCTAGGATGCATATCCGGTAGGCTCTTAAATCCTTCCGTTTCCTACGGGCACGTCTTTCTTACAAAAACCGCGCCCCCCGGTCCACTTCTTGATATGCAATGGTCACTGTAGCACCATGAACATGAGGCTACAGGAGGTAGTGCAAATCTTGGGGTTCATTCGATTAATCGAGTCTGGTAAAACCACGCTAGGATCGGTGCAATTGATACCCATCATTTCTGCAGAGTTTTGCTAGCTAATTCATATTGACCCTGTTTATATAGGTATACAATTTATTAAATGCATGTTTAAAGATAACGACTGTAGTTTTTTTTTTTTATCCAAAAGCGTAAAGTTTATGCCAATTTTTTGACATCATCATGATTGGGCCTTATTCCACCCACTGTTGAGTATAGGTGGGTCCCTTTTTTGCCATGCTGCCTTGGTCTGTGCGAGTCTCATTCAGGTTTTCCCCGCGATCTTCTATAGGCTGCCCAACCAGCTGCACCCTAATTGTGCAGCACACTATCAATCACAATCTAAATCATTCAAAGATATTGCAAATACATAGCTTGTTTTTTTTTTTTTAGCTTATACTATCCCTGTGGAGTTAGGCATAACATCTAACTAGACGAGAAACGAAGAGATGACCGATGGAGTAAAGCTGTTACCGAATGGTGGCCAAGGTTCGGCCAAAGAAATCAGGGCTGTCCAAAAGAGCGCTGGGTTGATGATATCGTCAGAGACACGAGAAACACCTGGATAATGGACGCATAGAACCGGGAAGTATGTTAGAATAAAGGGAATGCAAAGGCCTCCATCATCGTCATCATTTCAACTCCGAATCACCCACTGCTGTGTCTGTACCCAGCAGTGACTGATTCGGGATTGAAATGATGACGATTAAACTGCCCCCACTGCTGAGTAAAGGCTCCCCAAGTCCTTCCATGGCTTCATATGTTCGAAAAATGTATCTGCTCAACAACGTAAATAACGCAAAGAATTTTATTATGGTCGGGCAATTTTTGACGTAACCCTTGTTAATCTGACACTTATAAATGGGAATTAGCGACCTATTCTAAATACTGGGAATTTTTATAACAACGCAATGGAATTGCGATGCTTTTGTTTTCACGAACAGTTGTTAAATTCTAATTTTATCCGTGTTTTCCGTTATCAAAACAATTTATAGTTTTGTTTTGTTCAAGCTTGTCCGATTCGGAATATTTACGGTAAATTGAAAGCACTAGGCCTAACTGTCCCTTGACAGTTATTGTTCGCGAAGTTAATAGCAAAATTCCACGCTAGCTGCTATAACTTAAAAAAGGTTTTATTCGTTAGAAACGTACTTATTACGATTCCCATTAATGTAGCCACAAACTTTATGAAAAAAGCTGTTTTTAGCACTTTTTAACCGTCTTCGAAAAAGGAGGAGGTTTTCAATTCGAGCCGTATGTTTTTTTAATGTTTTAAAGAAATCACACGTATCACTAGTTATGGACATTTGTAAAACTAGAGGATTTGTTTACCAATGGTATGTCAACTTTAATTAGTATATAGCCTGCTGGTACACATTTTTAGGGTGTTGTACCCAAAGGGTGACAACGGTAAGGTGACAACCATAATTAGTACACACACAGCGGAGCCATAGTACTATAAGGCTCCGCTGTCTGTTCAGGATAAAGCGGGAGGAAACGCCAGGGTGTCACCACTGTGGGGATCGCCCGGAGGACACGGTGGAGCATACGGTGGAGGTCTGCCCGGCTTGGGCGGGGCCCCGCCGTGTCCTCGTGGCGGCGATCGGCGGCGGCGACCTCTCGCGTCCGGCCCTCATCCGGGCCATGGTACGGAGCGAGAGTGAATGGGAGGCCGTCACCTCCTTCTGCGAAGCAGTAATGCTCGCGAAGGAGGAGGCGGAGCGCGTGAGGGAGAGGCAATCGCTGCACCCTCGCGCGCCTAGCCGCCGCAGGAGACGCCCTGGACGGGAGTCAACAGCCGACTCCCGGCCACCGTAGGCGCGTGCTTGCGGGCGGCGAGCTATGGGCAGCTCGCCGCCCGGTAAGGACCAGGCCCGGGTCGACGGCGCGTTATGTTCCACGCGCGCCTCAAAGAGCTGTCAGCATGAACTGACGGGGTCCGCTAGGGCCGATGCCGCCGGGGCTGCGGGTTGTTCGAAAGAGATACCTTGGCCCCTGGCACAGGCAACTGAAGGAACACGGGTGGGTTTTAGTCAGTAAAAGTCTGACACTCCCTTCTGCTCCGCCCAGAGCGGGAGGAGTCATTTGATGATTTCCCACCCAGAAAAAAAAAAATTAGTAATAGGTAGACACTTGAAATTTTTATAGTGTGTATTACTGTGGCCGCTTTAAAAACAAATAATAAAAATAAAATATTGTTAAAAATTAAGTGGGACCCCATGAAAGAAACGTGTTTTTTACTAAGCAGTATTAAAAAAAAATTTGGTGTTAAATATTGTACGGCAGTACGGAAAACTTCGTATGCGACTCTGAGTCGCATTTGGTCGCTTTTTATAATGTAGGTTAAAATACTTTTCTAAATAAAATCATGACGACCTGTCAAAACTCCATTTACTTGATAAATAAATCTGGAACACTGTTAATCCTGCCGCAAAACATAAAGCTGTGTTTACTAAAAATACATAACAATGTTTTTAGTTCCGTCTTTTTTCAATAATACTCTTTCAAACGAATTTCGTTTATTTTTAATACACTTTCATCAACTACTAGCTGTCACCCGGGTGAATCTCCGACTTTTCCGCCAAATCGTTCCAGTCGTTCTCAAGTGTTGATCTTTCATACATGTTGCAATGGATTTTTATGTAAAACGGGTGTAACTAAGCCGAGAGCTAAGCCGAGAGTCACTTGTACCCCCGTCATTGTAATAATTTTTTTGTACCGGACCATACCTGGGAACCTTCTGGTTACGAAGGTATTGAACGTCAAAATTTACTGACTTATTTTTAGGTTTTTTTTTTATGGTGTTAAGAACGTAGTTGTTTCCAAAACCTTTCTATTATGAAATAGGTCTTATCTTAAAGTAAAAACCATTATTTAGCAAGAAAGTCGTTTTTTAATTTTGCGCAAGTGTAAGGCATTTATGCTCGTGGCTGTACCTATGTACTGCTCACCGCTGCAAAGCTACATGGAGGTTCGGATTGAAGATCATAGATTAAAGGTCGGTTAGCACCAGACTTGATTAGAATGCAGCAGACATTAGGGACGATTAGAGCTTAGAGGACTTGGCGAGCGGCTTGGCTTCTGTCCAGTGAATAGTTTAAAGAAGAGTACCTACCAGTGGTTTTATCATAGTAACAAAATACAGTGTTATTTTAAATTGGCCATCTAAACCACGGTAATATTATCTATACAGTATTGTAACCCGGCCGTACCTTTGAAATAAATGCCTACAGCCGCGAGGTACGTCAACATGCGATAGGGCTGCCCGCCTCCAGCATTTTAATTACATTTGCCTACTTTGTGTTTCTATTTAGTTTTGTGATTGTAAATATACTTTTTTTATATAAACAAATAAAATACTTTGTGAATTGAATAGGAAGTGTTCAATAAAAATGCGTGTTGTTTTTTGATTGGTAGATTTAACCAAAAACAGCACAATATATCCTACTCGTCATATTAAATATGTACTTGAACTTATTTTTAGTGGAAAAATCGCGTGGTTATTGTTAAAAAAACAACACACCGTCCGTTCGTCACTGCGGCACAGTCGCGACTGTCTGCATGCCGAGCGCATGCCGAGATCGAGGTGCGTAGGCATAGCTCGCGCTTCGTCCGTTTGTATGAAGTTGGAATACTGTATAGATAATATATATATCGTGTCTAAACTACGCAGACTCGATGGGTATTGATATATTAACACGATTAATATATCGATTCCCATATTATATTTTTTCATTATTGTCGCAGCATCATGCTGAGATAGGAGCCTTTTGGCCTCGTATAGGACTTTCTGTTTGGTTTTTATTTTTGTTACTTTTTTTTAAGTAACTTGATTTTTTATTTTTGACTGTGTTTAGTTTAATTTGTGATCTTCCTGTACGAGTCGCATTAAATACGTTTTCTTTCTTTCTATTAAATAAAAAAAATCTTTAGGTGATTTTTTTTTCGAGGGCAACGATCGCTTTAGTGCTTCCGACGAGAGAATACGTTCTTGACGAATGTCAGTTTCATACAAACGAATATGTGTATCTGCGAATTTGTTCTTTATTAGCCACTGCAATTATCGCTCTGGCAGGTAGCATTAACGCATTTTCTCGGCAGCTGGAATGTAGTGTTGTTACTTGAAGTATCAAAAGAGAAAACTGTCTTCTTATGTTTTATCGTGTAGATAGATAGATATCGACGCCAAAGTTCTACGAATGCAAGGGCCAACGGTTTAACGTGCTTTCCGAGGCACAGAAGGGTCTTGATTATGTTAAGATGGTCACCCATCCACGGATCAACCGCGGCACGCATAGCTTAACCTGATCGATCGACCCGCGCAGCTATGATTACTTAGCCACAAGCCCCTCCTTACCTGTAAGTGCTGTTTTGCAAAAAATAATGACATTAGCGAATAACAAGATAGGCACAAATAGTTTTATCCTGTATTTAATTAAAAACTAACCGAGTACCTATTGGGGCATAGGGAATACTTGATAGTAATCAATTAACTCATTTTCCCCACCCTTTAGTTAATTTATTCGTAAAACAACTTATTGACATTACAGTTTTAACTGGCGGTGTTAACGGACTTGTTGCGGTGAGTGTTTTGTTTTTAAATATCTTTTTTTCCTATTTTTCGTATTTGATCTTGTGTTTATGTTCTTAGATAAACAAAAGACGGTATGAATATGATACTACTTGATAATTTTGTCACTTGAATATCAATTTTAAGCAAGTGTACATGTTGTTAGTTATGTTCAAAATGTAGCGCAATAATAACTTTGTGTGTGGTGCCTATTATTATAGTTATCTTTCCAAACATAATATTATAGAACAACACTATCGTTATTTTCCCAAAAACCACATGCTTATTACATTTATGTACGCAGGTTATATGTTTCCAGTATAAGCTGACCCCGCATTGGTTCAGCTTGCCATTCAAGAAGAGGTCAGTTTGTGCTGGAAAATAATAGCTTGATATATCGCCGTATAAACAAGACTTACAGACCTACAACCAAATTTTTTGTCCTGTTTATTATCAGCTCAGATCTAAATAACTTTATATGAATTTTCTAGAACCCTCGACTGATTTCTGATATTACTGATATATATATTACTGATATTTATTTGTTATTAGATGCAAAAAATCAGACAAGTGCAAATCGAACTTCGCATGATTAATTTTCTGTACTTATTCGTCAAAGCCAAAGCCTTTGCTAGGTCAGCCATTTTGGATTGAACTCTCTTACAAGATGGCGAGTATGACGCTCTGGCGCAACTTGAGTTGGTCATCTTTACTTAGGAACTGTTAAAGTATCTACCTATGTAATGTAATGTTATATATTCTTGATTATTTTTCCGCTATAGTTACGTGGTAAGTAGATATTTTGTGACATTTGTTTTTTGGCATCCATTTTATGTTTTATGATATTTCGAGTTTTTCCTTATGATAGGTATCGTACAAATTGGGATTGGCGTCCCGATGGCACAAATCCTTAACATTCTACTAATACGTCTTACTTTCTTACGAGAAAACGTAACGGTGCGAATCTAGGTTTTGCTGCATGTATACAAAAATAGACTTCTCTTCAATAAGAAACAGCTTAAACATGTAACCGTTTCTTACCAATGATCAACTTGCAGCGATCTGTATAGCACGAAAACTCCCTTTTTTATACAAGCACCCTAAGACACAAGTAGGTATGTCGGTCTAGATAGGTAGGGGTATCCTTAGTAGGACACAAACATATTTAATAAATTATATTATAAACTAGAAAAAGAAAGGAAAATGGCACCCACGTGGTAGTCTGCCCACGATTTATGAACATTAAACCATCAATACGACTCTATTCTGCCCCCTTATTAAAAAACAAGGTTTTTCTTAAAAGGTTTAAACCACCGACCTAATCATTGAATTAAGAACCTAATCGTTATAGAAACGCAGTTCTTTATACAAAAATGACAGGTTTGTTTGGCGCTGAGTTGTCATTTTGGTATTAAGAACTTTGCCTAAATCGAAGTAAACTTCGAAATACAAATACTGGATGAAAGGATTAGGCTAGAACTAAAGTTAGATTTCTGTTTGTAATAAGTTTATTTGATCCAGGTTAAGTGCAAAAAGGTAGGTACACAATATTCATATAAATACAAAAAAAAACAGAAAACAAAAACTTCAAACAGTATTGTGGTCCTCACCGCTGCGCGAAATAGGCCCAGCTCAGCATAAAGGTCAGACAACTAACGCCTGACACTGGTTTTCAACTGGACCCTATGTTACGAGGACGTCTTACGGATGTAACTACTGCACACTGCACTGTACACAGGACACTCTCTTAAATTATATTGTTACAAAAATATTAGTTACATCATTAATGTTTAATTTTTTGTATGTGAGAACGATGTAAAAACAAGACGTAGATATGCGTTGAAAGCGTCCAGAGTATAGCAAATAGAAAGAAAAAAAAAGAAAAATAAAGTAAATAATATAAGCCGTGCCAACTAACAGCTGATTAGTCGCAACTGACGGCGTTCGTTCACTTAATTGATGCATGGAGCAGCTCCATTCATCTAAAGCATTTTGAAGGGAGCTAAATGATCCAACACGCGCGCCACTGTCAGCGAGACATTTGAGTGAACATGACATACTGTAAGCCGTCAGGGCACATTAAGTCAATGGAAGACATACATATAACCCGCTAAATGGTAGTAGTTTATTATTTATTCCTGCTTGAGTTTTCAATGTTTTGTCATCAGATTCTCAGCTAGAATAAATGACAGATTTGTCTGATTTTACGGAACTTAAAAAAAAAAATCGGTAGGTGGTATGTACTTTAGTCACGTAAATGAATTTTTTTTGCGAGGATAGACCAGGGAAAAAAGATTTTAATTAACCAATTATAAAGCAAATTAATTGGGTATTGGCCAATTTCCTTTGTATGTAATTGGTTTACATTTCCTCATATTAATTTCGTTATTTAAATAAATGAAAATCATCTTACAGTATCTATCTGTATTCAATTAGTGTCACAATTTATTAAATTCCTGAACTCAAAGTTTATATTTCAGACATAGGTTTTTTTATTAGACTCAATCTGCCTAGCCCCTAACATGGGGGTTTTAGCCCCCAACATTGGGTTCGGCTTCCAATCAAACTGGATGCAGCTGAATACCCTTGTTTTATATAAAGCGACTACTTATCTGACCTCCACAAGCCAGTTACTGGGTAACACGATACGTCTTGGTAAGACTGGTTGTCAGACTTTTGGGCTTCTGTCTGACTATCTGTAACGGCTGTCTAAGATCTACGAATGAAAGCCGGGACCAACGGGTTACCATGCTTTCAGGGCACAGAGGGCTCTCGACATAATTATGTAATGGTGACGGTCCCCCATCCACGAAACGACCGCGGCAAGCGTAGCTTAACCTTCGATCGATTTGAGTGGCAGTTATAATTTAGCCACGAGCCCCTCTTTTTAAAAGACTATAATTAATGAAAAAATAAAATACGTGTGCCTGTTACATTTAAACATAAAATAGGTACAATATAAATCAGGTTTCGTGTTTTAAAGTAGGGTTGGTCAGTAAATGTACCTTCTCTTATCAAAACCTTTTCATCTAGGTTTAGTTGAATTTATTACCGGATTAGCTTTAAGTGGTTCATTGTTGGAAATATGATTGTTTTAATAAAAGTGGTTTTCTGGAAATTGTGTGCTTGTTTGATAAGCTTGTATAAGTGTGAATGCCAGAGGGGCAATTCTCGTAATTTTAAGAACGTTCACAGGCTGATCTCAGTCTCAATCTGACAAAAAATACGTCTAATTTTCCTACATTTTGACAAGTTATTGACATTTG
Organism: Apamea epomidion; assembly: GCA_947507525.1. NCBI lineage: Eukaryota > Metazoa > Arthropoda > Insecta > Lepidoptera > Noctuidae > Apamea > Apamea epomidion. The sequence goes on along the minus strand of OX382238.1, from coordinate 3,331,605 downwards.
TTTGTCGCCGAGATGAGACTGCGACTAGATTTTGAACGTTTTAAATTACGAGAATTGGCCTTCTGTTGTAATGTTATTTAAACAGCTGCAGCAGTTGTTATTTAATTTTTAACAAAAAAAAAATCTAATCTTTTTTTTTACTGTCCTATAATTTCATTTAGTAATTGAAAGTATATATCATGAGCTATGAAAAAAATCATAATAACTCCTAGATTCTAAAAGTGCGTAAGTGTTTATTTGTCTTAAAAAAAATGCCTATTTGCATTCCCATTGTCAAAGGATCCAAGACTCTTGGATAAGTTAGCAAAAATAGGATTTAGATCCTAAGGAATATTTTTTTTGTACCGATTAGGGAAGGGTGGCATAATCAGTTTTCGATTAAACTATAAATATTTTTTGTAAAGTACACAAACTCTTTTTTAATATTCCAAGACTTCGTCCGCGTCACATTTCTTGTTCCCACTACCCATCGCATCGCATCGCCTGGCCGCGTTATTACTTTGTTTTCGCTGAGCGTTCTTTTTGACCTCTTTGCTCTTTACTCGGCTCCTAAGGGTTATAGCGTGATATTAAATAGCCTTCCTCAAGAATTGGACTATCAAATACAACAATATTTTTTCAAATCCGACTGGTAGTTCTAGAGATAAGCCCGTTCAAGCAAACAAATAAACTCTTCGACTTTATTATCAGTATTAGTAGAGATATTGATCCATGTATTCCTGCAGTAACTTCTACTCGAAGAAACATACTTTCGAAAAGTAGCTCACACCCCAATTCATACGTAACACTAGAAGCATACATTGAACATTGTATTGTATGCGTTCCGACGTTTGTAGTGAACGTTCCAGAGACATAAATCTTCGTATTGTGTGCATTCGATATCTCCTATCTCGCACTCGGTTCGTACGTTGCTCTATGATTGATTGCTCATAAACAGGTAGCATTTTAGTTTGTGTGTGCGTGATTTTGAAAGAATAGTGGTGTCCTACTTTATGTGTGTGAATTTGTGAAATGAGGACACCGAGGTGAATTGGAACTCGAAAAGTGCAAAGTTCTAAAAACGTTTTAAAGTTAAGTGGGGTTTGAGAATTCGGGAGTTAAAGCTTTTGTATTACAGACCAGCTGTCAGTGCGACAATTATAGTAGTTAATAAATGTTAAATTCGCAAAAAAAAAGCATTCGTTTGCATGAAACTGACAGGTGTCAAGAACGCATTCTCTCGTCGGCCGCACTGTAATTATAATTTCTTAAATACTTTTATTTGACGGACAACATAGATCTAAAAACGGTGTTAAGAAAGAAACAAAGAAAAGTTATTTATTGCGACTCGCACAGGAAGATCATAAAACTAAACACAAACAAAAATAAAAAACCCAAATTATATTTTAAAAAAAAGTAGGTACCAAAACCAAATTATATAAAAATAAAGTAACAAAAAGAAAAATGAAACAGAGAGTCCTGTACGAGGCCAAAAGGCTCCTCAGGATCTCAGCATGATGCTACGACATTTAGCATTTAATATTTAGCATTTTTAACTCTGCTGCATAACGGCACTTTGCCCTTGAGGATTCTTTCAGGGCCTTTTTACATGCATACGGTTGCCGCCTAAACGACTCGGCGCCGTGCCGTGCTGACTCTTTTTCATGTACACCGTGTACGCACGGGCGCCCGGCGGCGGCGAGACAGGGTGGTCCCAGGAGTGTGGCAGGAGTATCGAGGTACACTTGCTCTCATTCTTTGTTTTTACAAGCCGCGGTGGTCTTATCCCATATGGTAGGCCGAACTTCTACTAGTGAAATCAACACATTTATGTCAATCTGGTTTTCGTTAGACATTCTGCGGAAAACGGCCAGGCCCCTGTGATGTTAGCGGTCGAATGGCATTCCCCGCGCTCGCCGTGCCGTTTTGCGATCATGTCATGTGTATGAGTCTACAAGTCAATACATTAATGCAAAGACGGTTGTCGCGTCGAAACCGTGTTTATAGCGGACAAACACGGCCGACACACGATCACGGCACGGTCGCCGTGCCTTGTGAAAGCTGTCTTTGTATCTCATACATTTCAACTTTGCACGGCACGGTGACCGTGCTATTACCGTATGCATGTGAAAAGGCCCTATGTTATTCCATTAATTAGTAAAAGAACATGACTTTAAACTTTTATCTGTCGAAGAAGTGTGTATAGGTTTGTGGCAGACACTTTCCAGTCAGTCGCCTCAATCCAGTCATACAGGCCAACTTACAACCCAAAAATCCATCAACGGTGTCCCAAACCAACAATTTCACCACTCCTTATACACTTTACATCAATTCCCTGCTGAGTTGGTTCAAACTACTAAGTCGTCGGAGTGTAGGAACAGATACTTCAATCGTTCAGCTCAGTTCAGTTCAGTTCAGTTCAAGTGTGTTCTCTTGAACAATTTAATCGCTTACGCTTAAATGGAGGCAAGGAGCCTTGACGTTCATACAAAAGGAGTTTGTGGGCGTTGAATTAAGCTGATGTCTAGCACTTAAAAGTGATACTAGGAGGATTAAATATGGCTCTAAGGAGGCCTATCAATCCCAAGTTTGTTCAAAAGGCTGACGCTGATTTATGTTGGCCGCATCGCATTGCTAAAATCCGCCTTGTAGAATCACTTTGGTACATTTTGTATGACACTATTGACGCGGGTGTAATGTGCGCTTAGTTTTTGTTTTAGTTATTTAATCAATTCTTAGAGCAGTGGTAGCCCCGTGGTACGGCCGCGACCGACGAGTCGTAGATCGTAGGTTCGGACCCAGACAGGCACTTTACTTTGTGTATTTCATTTCATCAATACTACTCTCAAAACGGTGAAGGAAAACGTCGTGAGGAAACTGGCATGTCTTGCCTTCTCACAGAGAGGAGGCAGCTGTCCCAGGAACATTATATGCTCATTATATATTATCACTACGAGATTAGCAATACCACAATGTACAATTCGGCGGCATATTATCAAACTCGAAGTATTTATTTCAAATAAACCAATTACAGGCATTTTTGAATTGTCAAGGAGTCGGTCAGTCAGGAAGATGAAGCAAATTGCCCATTCCAAAGCGTAGTAGGTACCTATGGAGAAGAACAAACAAGAAATTCCACTGTCTTATTTGTCTGTATAATATTGTCTTCGAAAACTACTTTCTTTAGCAGACAATGCGAACTGTTCTGTGGGTCGACGACACGTGACAGAACTAAACCGAGCGAGGTATGACCTTTAGGCACTACCAAGTTGATTTTGATGTTGTTCGCTTAGTCCCATCTACCATCTCTTGTAAGTATACAGGGTGGCGGGGATATTGACAACCAACCTGTTACCATGGATTCAGTATATGATTCTGATAGATTTTTTTCTGTTATGTAAATAAAAAGGCAGTGTAATGTAGTTTTAATCAGCAAAAATACACACTTATTACAAAAGCAGCCAAATACAAAAGTAATTTATTCAAATTTGGCTGAGAATTCGCACTTTTTGAACGTCAAAATTACAAAATATAGTCCCCCAAAAAACACCCGCCCTTCACCATTTCCTAGTGCTTTCGCTGGGAAGAAGAAGTGATGAAACAAACTCCCCGATACAGCATGAGGAGCCATATTTATTAAAAAACAAAAGCATAATCGGCAGTAGTGCCAACATACATATTACATTATACTTTATTTCCAACAATTTTCCGTCGGTAATTTAAGAAAAAAAAAAACAGCTGTTCCATACATTCTGACCGCATAGATATTGCAATATTCTATGAAACAGCTGTTTTCTTTTAACTGACGAAAATTTTCTACGCTTCGGGGTCTAAACTCATGTGCTGAATTCGTTGTTACACTTTGTGCGTCGATGTCCCTACCACCCTGTAGTAAACAGTCTTTGTGAATAAATATGTTGGTGTCAATATCTCTCAGGCAATATTTGTTTACGAGAACTTATTGTCTCGGGGTAAAATTGCTCTTAATCCGACATTCCTTAATTTCAGCAGCCAAAATTATCAAGTACTTGTGCTCGCTTTTGCGTCAGAATTTTCGAAAGTTTATAATAACTTAATATAAATTGTGTCGCGGATCAGGCAATCTCGAAAATAATATTTGTGTTACGCGAATTGTTTGTTTATTTCCTAGAATTTTGTGGCTTATCCCAAAATAACGTTAAATGTAGGCGAAATGTGTTACTAGACTGGTTTATTTTCATAATAATTTGATTCTGATGCTATACAAACATCCTACTAATATTATAAATGCGACAGTTTGTATGGATGGACTTTCACGCAAAAACTACTGAAAGGATTTGAATGAAATTTGGCAAACAGATGGTTTATAACCAGGATTAACATATAGGAAACTTTTTATCCCGTTATTCCTACAGGATCGAAACTTATGCGGGTGAAACCGCGGGGTGCAGCTAGTTTTGTATAATTTATTTATTTAAACTTTTCGCACGCAAAAAGGTACAACGGCGGGGCATTCTCTACCAGTCAACCAAGGGTGGCAAAGAGATTAGAAGGCAGGTGCTTTGGTTGAGAGGAACAATGATAAAAAACTATTAAAACTTGTATTAAATCCCTTATGAATATTACACTTTTGTATAACAAAAGATAATAATATATTCCAGAAGGTAAACAGATAAGGGAACCTCATTGAATATGGAAATGATCGTGCTCGATTTAGAAACCAGAATTTAGATATGAATTGAAATTTTACCTTAGAACTAACTTATGATAATATTAGGAGTTTAGAGCTTCGCATAAATTACAAGCTACTCTAAGCAATCGATCCACTTTTGCAGTTACAATTAGATTCGGTAATAACGGGTGATAAGCGGAAAAAAACGGCACTTTTTGTATTTCATTTTCGCCGTACACTTCCATTATATACCTACACAACCTGTATATTTCATAACAGAAAAAAGGCAACAGTTAACAGCAATATAAGACGGATCTACCGTCATAATTAGTCGTTATGAATATCCGATACAATTTGTATTCAACCCAGTTCATACATGTAATATTTTTTGTGGCGATATCTACCCAACAAACGACATGAAACAACGCGTCCCGAGAATACTAGATTTCATCCCCGAAAGGAGAAAAAAGATTTAACAAATTGTGTTCCACCACCAACCAAATTCGAACCTTGAAAATGAAAGGATAGGGTTTCAATTCCGCTGTGTGGTGTGCTTAAAATGGATGCCCAACAATTCTGTTTGCGCCATGACAATGATGTGTCGCTTAGATTTTATCACAAATGCTTTGCAGTCATTAGTGAGTGCACGGAACGATTCTTTTAATTCCTACCCTCTTTGTTTCGTAAAAAACTTCACGAATAATGGCGGATTCGTCATTACGTGGAATATTTTAAAAGAATGCTACCGAAATACGATAATCTGTAGCTTTCCCGAAGTTAAAGTGTTTTGTTCGGAAAAGCGAGTTTTATGTACCGTTGTAAGTGACGTAGGTGGTTGACGATACAGAATTTTCCTGGTTTTTGTTAAAAATAGACCGTAACCTCACGTAGCCTTTGATTTTTGTGAAGCATTTATGGAATGGGCAGATTTATACACCCTCGTCATTCCCATGTTAAAAAGTTTTAGGATAGTATTGTATTGGAATGCAGGTGTTGGTTTTAGCCTCACCAGAAAAGCCTGTGAATTTCAAAGGTACGTTACATTCGTTTTTGTGATCAATCATGCGAAGAGAGTTTTGCCCATTTTAATTCCATATATTTATCTGAAAATAAGACTTAGCCTTTAATTTTTATTAATTCGAAATATAATCAACTTCCTGCCCACCTCTTAATCCATTTGGGGTATATTGGCTGTCATCTCATTACTCCTTCCTTTCTATCAATAAATCATATTTTACACAATCCATCCACCATTTCCATGGTTTTCTTTATAAAACGAACCATCATCATCATCATCATCATAAGCCTGCCTTTTCGCAACTATGATGGAGTCGGCCTCTACTCTAACCGGATGCAGATAAATACCAGTATTTTACATGGAGCGACTGCCTATCTGACCTCCACAAGCCAGTTACTAGGTAATACGATACCCCTTGGTAAGACTGGTTGGCTGAGTCGTAACGACCTTCAAAGATCCACAGATGATAGCCCGGACCAACGGCTTAGCATGCTTTTCAAGGCACAGAGGCGTCTTGGTATGTAAAGATGGTCACCCATTTGCGTACCCACCACGGGAAGCGTAGCTTAACCTGAAAGCCAATACCCGTAGTTAAAAACGTTCAAAATCTAGTCGCAATCTCATCTCAGCGACAATCAATGTCGAAAACTAGGCAAAAATGTAGGGAAATTAGAGGTTGACAAATTGATACAGAGATCAGACTGTGAACGTTCTTAAAATTACGAGAATTGCCCCTGAGATCAATCGGGCCGATGTTATTACTAAGTAATACTAAGCCACAAATAGAACCATTGTATCTATAATATGAATATGTTCAGGTTGATATCATCCAATATAATTTACGTAGCAACGACATTAATACATGATCGAATTCATTGTTAATTGGAACTCGGGACAATAAACAATAAACGTGTATGTACAAGTGACAATGAAATATAAAAACCACAGAAGGTACATACGCCAACACATCAAGCTACCCAAAACTGTCAAATTTTTCCAATCAACCTTGAACCTAATTCTTTGGCGATAAAGTTGAAAATCTATTAAAGAAATTTAACAGATTGTAGTAGCTTCATTTGCTGGCGTCTGTATGTAGGTACTCACAATTACTTCGAAGTCTAACATTTACTGTTGCTAAGAGGTACTCTAGGACTCGAGTATTGCTGGTTTGCGGAACTACTCACTAAATATAATTAAGAGTAAATTAACGTACTTTTTACATTAATTAAAATACGTAAGTGATACTTAAATTAACGTCAGTACAACCTAGGCAGTCAAACCCTCTAGGTATATCATTACTTTTAAGTACTTATGTTTTTGCCTTTTGGTGCCCATGGCCTCGGCTGTTCTTAAATAATATCCAATAAAAGTTGTACCAAATGTTTTAAGGAAGAACATTTTTTTATTGAAATACCACAAAGGGCTGGATTAATTAAATTCCTGGGATTGGTTCTGTAAGGTGTAAGTACCTGGTAAAGTTGGGCTACCTTGATGGAACGGCAGTAAGGTGTGGTTGTGGAGCTATGTCACAAACCATGCTCCATCTCGTATCCTGCCCTCTGTGTCACAAAACAAGCAGTCAATGTAACCTCTGTGCTGCCACCGACAACGCCGTGGAAGTGGCAAAGTTTTGGGAAAACCAGATTTAAAATACAGTCGTGCCAGCGACAGGAAGAAGAAGAAGGAATAACAGAACCTTTCATAAATCTCAGTATTATTGTTGATCCGTTGTTAATAGTTGGACACGGAGGTAAACCTGAAAAAATGAATACATTATGTTTAAGCCTAGCTCCTTACCAACAAGCATTCTAAAATCGATTGCAAATTCTATTTAAGTAACCTGCTGGCTGTGGGTGAGTGGGACCCGGGGCTCTGGCTTCAAGCACTCCCGTCACCCAACATAGGCACTATGCTGGGTGACACCACCTTCCGGCTGGCTACGTCTGCGTTTGGGCGCTCCTTGCGGGGCTTCGCGTCGCTATCAGTGTGGTGAAGCTGTTGACTGCCTCGGTCACCATGGCCTATCCTGCAGTAGGGGCGCAGGCCGGATAGCACGGCACGCCGGCATTAATGACATCATCCGTCGTGCTCTTGTCACCGCCGGGGTGCCAGCTGTTTTAGAACCCAACGGCCTGGCACGCGAGTATGGGAAGAGACCAGACGGAATGACCATAATGCCCTGGAAGTCAGGCAGACCTTTGGTATGGGATGCAACATGTGTCGACACCCTTGCGCCATCCCATCTTCCTAGCACGGTGGGCTGTGCTGGAGCGGCTGCTGCTAGCGCAGAAAACTTTCACCTGCGAAAATATTCCAACCTGATTGGGTGTTATATGTTCGGGCCGTTTGGGGTTGAAAAACTGGGGCCACGGGGTCCGAGTGCCTACTTGGTTTCTCGAGATATCGCCAAGCGGTTAGTCGACTCTTCACGTGACCAGAGAGCTGGCCTGTTTCTTGGCCAAAGAATTAGCATCGCCATACAACGCGGCAATGCTGCCAGCCTTTTGAGCACTGTTCCTGTTGACAGCGATGCGGACGACTTTTCTGATGCCCTATGATTCTTTTGCTTATTTTTTCACATGTACATATTATTATTTTAAATAGTAACCTAAAAGCCCTCAATAATTAAAACATCCTGAAAAAATAACAAAAATGATTTGGTAATAGGTAAGGTACCCATTGATTTCCAATTCCCCGAAAGATACGGCGTTCGTAACGCGCGTTCAAACCGCTCGCGTTTAATAAACATCCTAAATAAATATTGTTAGGAGTATTTTCTTAGTTTATTGTCTTCAAAATTTACTCAACCTTGATTAAATTATAACTCGAGACGATAAAATATCCTTTTTATTACAACGGAGCTTTTCTTGGCATTATGTAATAAGGTGCTAGATTTTCTTTGCGAATTGAGAATCAAAGAGTCTATTAGCGTTTCATCCGGAGAAAGTTATGTGTTAGTCTTATATTTTTTGTAAAACATTTTATCTTCTCAGAAAATAATTTTTATTATAGTTAATTCTAATTCAATTAAATGTTTATTTCCTAGAAATACATCTATATCTATAGTAATAATAAAGCTGAAGAGTTGGTTAGTTTGATCGCGCTAATCTCTGGAGCTACCAGTCGGAATTGAAAAAATATTTTTGCATTTATATTAATTATACTAATAATAAAAAAAGATGAAGAATTTGTTTGTTTGTTTAGACGCGCTAATCTCTGGAACTACCTTGAGCCTTCTTGAGGAAGGTTATATAGGCTATCCCTATATCCTATCACGCTAGGATTCTTAGAAGCCGAGCAAAAGGCATGTCAGAAATCGAAAACGAAATAATGGCGCATGGAGGCAATGCGACGATGACGATGATGTGGGTCGGGGAACAAGAAGCTAGTCCTTCATAGAAAAGGGCAACTGCCCGATAATTGAGTCGGGACGTTTCATGATGCAGGATTTTGCGTGATGTCAGTGTGATTTGTAATTCGCATGATGCTATATAGATGCCACCAGACTACTTTCTGACAACATCCTGACGGCTCTACAACTAAAGGAATATAATGGCAATGCTCTTTATTTTGACAGTTCAACAACACTCATTGCGTGATTCTCATTGTCGAGCAGACGAATTTTTAAACTTACGAAGCAATGAATAAACAATTTCCTCCAAAACCCGTCGAATTGTGACCACAGCCGAATAGCGCTGGTAATAAATAACGCTAAACTCAAACCAAACTCGATAGCCACTGCACAAAAGCAATAATTCAATCAAAATCTCAAAACCAAAGAAGGATTATTCCTTCAAAACTTCCCTGATCCTCAAAAGGATAACATGAATATAACAATTAATTAAGTACTAGTTAACAAGAGGCGGGCTTAACTGGGATATAATTAAAGCTTGGGCACTGTAGTGTCCGGCGACTCAATTAATGAAGGAAATTGCTCTGTGTTGGACCAAGTAACTCTCTATATGACCAAGTTATGTGTCCAGCGAATACGGTATCTTGTTACAGAGCTTTTGTTGTGGATATTATGTTCGTTTATGCTTTTGTATACATAAGAGGGGCTTATGGCTAAGTAATAATAACTGCAAGGGTCGATCGATCAGGTTAAACTACGCTTGCCGCGGTTGGTCCGTGGATGGGGACCATCTTTATATAGCAACACCCGTGTGTCCCAGAAAGCACGTTAAGCCGTTGGTCGTCACAGGTCGTACAACCAGTCTTACCAACTGGGTTGGAGAGGTCAGATAGGCAGTCGCTCCATGTCATTCTTTAAGAAAGTAAAACGTCTATTTTTATAAAGCAAAATCCAAGTCGTTTATAAATCTGATGTTATAAATTGTGACAATAAACGTCTTAAACTACTTTGGTGCGCAAAAGTGTTTACTGTATGGCCCCAATGATTGACAATAAATTACCAAGAGGTTGGGAAGACTTGAAAACAGTGCTCTTTAAGAGGAGACAACTTATATTTTTAATGTTCTCGTATAAAACGTACTACAGGGCGACAGTATGGCTGAATTTTTGTCATATAAAAGAATTGTGTGAATTTCTCTGGATTAATAGATCTGGCTTTTGGTTAAGCTTACCTAAGTGAATGATATTATAAATATTTGCATGACAGAATGGTGAAATATGGATGAGATTAAATATATCATAACACCTATTTTGTATTACCCATATTTGCAAAATAAATATATCCTCTATTCTACGTTTATTTGCGATAAAACATAACGCAAAGAAAAACACATTGAGACAAACACAAAAGAGAACAAGTGGTGGGAAAATATGCGTCACATCCACGCAAGACGGTCTTTGTCAGTCGTAATGAGATGCGTTAGTGAATCTCGTAATATGTAAGGTTACAGACTAAGGCCTGATTTTTCCATGGCTAGATAACTTTTATTCGAGGAATAAAATTGACGTTTGACAGTTTTGTATGAAATAACTGTAAAAATTTCAAAATTATTCCTCGAATAAAGTTATCAGATGATTGAAAAATCAGCCCTTAAAATAATAATATGTACATGCTTACAAAACAAAACAATGGTAAAGAATCAAAGGCTATCAAAAGAATCGTCCGCATCGCTATCAGCGGGAAAAGTACCTACCCAGAATGCTGGCAACATTACCACGTTGTGTAGCACTGCTGATTCTTTGCCCAATAAATAGGTAAGCCCTCTGGTCATGTGAAGAGTCGACCAACCGCTTGGCTATGTCTCGAAAAACCAAGTGGGCACTCAAACCCCACGGCCCTAGTGTTTTACTCCCAAACGGCTCGAATATGTAACTTCCAATTAGGTTGGAATATTTCAAACAATACAATTCCCTGATTTCACGTTGTATTTTTGTAAATCCTAGACGTCGCGTCGTCACGCACAGCTCTACAGACCGTGTCGTCAACACTGCTTACCCTATTTTTAAAACAAAGGTGTAGGCCCCTCAACTCGTTTATCCAGGTAACTAACTCTATAAACATGGCGACGTGTTTCCGTTACAGATCTAAATAATTGCCGAGCTGTTTCTTTGTTAAACGCTTTCTTTATTCAAACGGGATTCAGGATGATAGGACTATTTTTATTCTTTTCTTGTATACTGTTGTGTTCTTAGACGTAATGAGGTTTCATGTTCTGTTTGAGAATGTTTTTTTATAAAAAGAAAAGAAAGAAAGAAATGGTTTATTTTGCACAAACAAAACGCACATTACAAATAAAAAAAGATATAAAATATACAAATACAACAAAGCCTCGCATATAAAAAGTTGTCAATTTTGACCATTGCTTGATGTCAGGGCCAAGGACCAAAGACAACACACATACATTGACATTGACAATACAAATTAATCCGTGATGCGCCCGCGACACTAGCAGATGACAACAAAACAACAACAATCAAAACCAAATGCCAATTGCAGAGTGGAAAAATAACTAATTTTATAACACACAAACAACAATAAAAAGAACAATTAAGCCGTCGCATCTATGCAAGAACAGGTCGTTGCTCAGCAAAATGCTGTGACCTCGGACCTATCGTCAACAGCGCTGATTTTCAGCAACTACCTCTCGAATGACGTAATGACGACACTAGGGGTCAACGGAACCCTATTACTAAGACTCTGCTGTCCGTCCGTCCATCTATCTGTCAAAGGGCTGTATCTTTTGCACCGTAATAAGTAGACACTTGAAATTTTCACAGAGTGGCTGCTACTTATGGGTGCTACAACAACAAAAAGTTAAAAATTAAATGGGGTCCCCATAGAATAAACTTGTATTTTTTATATATTTTTTTCTCTCTTTATTTAATTAGGAACTTTTGTACAGAAATACATGGCAGTCCCCTTGTACCTTATATCTTAAACTTACACACTAAAAGTAACAAATATAATCTTAATAGTAGGTATTGTACGGCGGTACAGAAGCCTTCGTATGCGAGTTCGACTTTCAATTGGCCGCTTTTGTTTTATTGTAGCGATCTTGTTGACGTGCATTTTGACTCATATGCCAAGTTTCATAGAACAACAATTAGTAAAGTTTAACTGCTTATTTTAGTTTTATATCCCATCACGTAATATCATTTTAAACATGTTAATTTTAGTTAATAAGATATCAATTTTAATTTTATAGTATAGTGCTTGTGGCACACCTAATGTTTATGGGGCATGCGGTGCTAACCTGTAAGAAATTGTTACACTAACCCTAGATTATGGTAGATAGCACTTTAAATATTTACAGTGTAAACAATTGTTGGTTAGCCGATAAAGAAAAAAAAAAAAAAAAAAACCAGTCTGAAGCGATTTTTTTCTTTGGAAGTGCACACAAAATACACCGCCAGCCAGAGTCACAGTGGCACAAAACAGAATATACCTAAATAGTAAGTGTGACTATCAGTAAATTAACAAGTCTTCACATACTTTTAAAAATATAACACAATAATAAGAGTCTGCGAACATCATAGAACTGCGCATAAAAAATAAAAAAAGAGACCATCAAAGTTGAAAATAAAAATAAATAACTGGAAGTGGCGGCATTTCGCCAAAGACAATAACATTGAACTTGCCTGGAAATTGAACGCGATATCTACACCTCACTGATTAAATACGCACTTATTAGGATACACGTACAACTCGACAACAACTCGTTCGACTCGCTTTTACACCCTGTGCGTGTTTCTAAACTTTTAAATATACTATTATATTTATCAATAAAAGCGAAATCTGGGACGGATTTTGAATTTTTACAAACGTCATACGGCTGACATCCTTTTTTGTCTCGTCTAAATTTATCTTGTCATTGAAATGCTAGTGAATGACATAAAAAATATCGACTATTTGTACAAGGAGTATTTAATACTCCTTTATTGAAAAAAAAAACACAATGTAATATATTTCTATTTGTTATACTGACAATAATCGTGTTCCGCCGCGTTCTACTTACATAATAAAGATGCGGTAATATGGGGACTCCTCAAGTTTTAAAATATTATATTGCTATAACATTGAATTTGTTACGACTTATAACGAATACTTTAAAAAAGAGCACGGCTTGCCGTGGATTCGAACCAACGTATTGCCTAATGTCGCCTTTCGGGTTCGAATGTGGAAAAACTGTTTCTGGGAATTGAAACTCTCAATCATAGCCGCTTCAAGCGATCTTAAAACGCCCGAGCTAACTACACTCCTAGTGTATCGTTATACTTATATGTGCATAGGGATGAAGCTATGACGAATAACCGGAAATATACTGTGCAGGACGGTAGTTTGACATCTGAGGTAATATTCATCAATTTATTTCGATTACAGTTTGTAACTACGCGTTTTGCGACCAGTGTAAAATATAATTGTATGAATATCTTGTTCGTTTTCACGATTTTCAAATCAAATCAAACTTAACTTAACTTATGAAGATATCTCAATATAAATTATACTGATGAAACACTACTAAAAAAAATCGTAACATCGATAGCACCAACACTCAAAATTCATACCACCACATGACTAAATCATAAACAATATCGAGCGGCCATTGTTGTTTACATCTCTGGCGAATTTTGAAACGCCGGACTTTAGGTACCTTTACGACGAGTACATACACTGCAAATAAATAAAATTGAAGTGTCTCTTTGTAATGTCAAATTTAAAGTTTTTTACTAAATGCAAGTATATACGGTAATTATTTATTTATTTTACCATTTATGTACACACATATATAAACAGACAATGAAAAACAGAACAGAAACAATAGGTACAGAGGTGATGCTTATTTCATAAGAAATCTCTGCCAGAATACCTGAGATAGGACAATAGATACGGAGATGTAGACAGCGTGTGATAGAGCAAAGGAGACAAAAAATAATACATAGAATCAAAAAAACAATTCACTTAAAACTAAACAAAAATGACGAGAATATATTAACATACATACAAATAAACATACATAAATACTTCTAAAATAAATATTACTAGAATGATAATAATTATATCATACTCAAAATAATAAATACATACACAACTATGACGAATTGGACAGATAGTGTTCTTTTACTCTTCTTTTTTTTATATTATAACAAAAACAAATGAATAAATGACTTATAAAAACATTATTTTTTATTTTTGTTTATTTCTTTTTTTCCGGCTTATCGCCGAAATGGTGGGACCGATTTTGACGGGACTTTTACTATCAGATAGCTGATGTAACTACTGAGGAGTAACTTGGGCTGCTTCTATTTTAGAAAAAGAATTAGGGTCCCGCGCAAAAGAACAAAACCCTTGAAATCCAATCTGTTGTAATAATAGAATACTTTTTATTATGTACACTATATAAATTACAGACATAAATTTTACAAAGGGTGACATAATGGGCGGTCTTATCGCTAAAAGCGACCTTTTAAAGACAACCTTTGGATGGATTCAAAAGGTGAAGGAGATACAATACTGTAGGTACATAATACAATAAATAGATTAATAAAGTATATTATACTAATCTAAATAAATATATACATATAAACATGAAACAGGAGCAAAAGAAAATAATATAATGATGGTGTAATATAATAATCACTATAGGAACTGAAAGGATTTTCTGAAGGTTTCTCAATTAGTGTTCCAGATTTTTGCTGTATTGTGTTCGACAGTCTCATTTATAGTTGTTGAATTTTTAAATCCAACAAGGTAGGTACTTGAAATATGGTACATCCAAATAGGCTTTGTTAAAAAAGTATGAACATCGAAAAATTCATCCCATTTTTATTTTATGTACCTGGACAATGAGTTGATTTAAAGCGAGCAAAAAATGATTATGTAGTGAAACGAAACTATTTACCCAGGTGAAGTAAAATAACTGAATAATAAACTATGAAATTGCTTAGAAATAAACGGGGTTAAGAAAAATACTCCTAATGTACAGACGCCTCCACGTCAAGATACCCGAAACTATCAAATTTTCCCAACCAAACTTGAACCTAATGCTTTAGCGATAAAGTTGGAAATCTATTAAAGCTATTTCACAGATTGTAGTAGCTTAATGTACTCACATCTGTACTATCTGCTCTTTGTCTGCAACTTATAACCTGGCTGAGATAAGTTATGCTTGTAGTTTTCTAGCTGTAATAATTCAAACTTTATTCACTTGAATCTACATAAGTGTTTGAAATTTCCTCGAAGCAATAATTATTGCTACAGATAACTTCAGTTTCTTGTGAATTTGTCGATAATGAATAGGTACCAGTTTTCTCGAAATAAGATTTTAAGCAGCCTACAATGTTGCCACTGCTGGGACACAGGCCTACTCTCGGTGAGAGGGAGTGAGCCGTATTCCACCACGCGGGCCCAGTCCGGGTTGGTAGATGTCGCATTTTTTCAGATTTTTGTTGGACATGCCATTTCCTCACGAAGTTTTCCTTCACCGTTTTGAGAGCAGTGGTGATGAATAATTAAAAAAAAAATTAAGTGCTTGTCTGGGTACCTACGAACTACACCTTGTAAGTCACGGCCCTTATGACTGGACCACCAATTAAGACATACCTATAAATTTTGAGCAGGGTGAAGCAGAGCCCAAATAGAATGGTGAGAAGGAGCTTTGTCTGACCAATAGTCAGGTGGGTGGACGACCTACGCAAGATCGAGGGGAAGACCCGGATGAGACTAGCACACATGGCATAAAAGGGAGGAGGCCTATCAATCAGCAGTGGGTGGAACAAGGTTGCCGATGATGATACATTCCTAAATATATTCAACACAAAACTATACCGTACCTACGAAGGAATACAGAACAAATTAACATTATTTTATGCCTATTTTTCTGAGCTTTGTTGTAGATAAGTTTTAGTATGAGCTCAATGAGCTTTGTTGTAGATAAGTTTTAGTATGAGCTCAATCGTAGGTACCTATCATCATGTGCCAAGCCTTTTCTCAACTATGTTGGGGTCGGCTTCCAGTCTAACTGGATGCACTAGCTATCTGACCTCCACAACCCCGTTACTGGGTAATACTATACGCCTTGGTAAGACTGGTTGTCAAACTTTCTGGCTTCTGACTACCCGTAACAGCTGTCAAAGATCCAATAATGACAGCCAGGACCAACGGCTTAACGTGCTTTCCGAGGCACAGAGGGGTCTTGGTATGTAAAGATGGTCAACCATCCACGGACCAACCGCGGCAAGCGTAGCTTAACTTGATTGATCGATCCATGCGGCTATTATTATTTAGCCACAAGCCCCTCTCATGTAGGTACCTATCATTGACCGTAATCACTGCTAGTGGTTATTGTTGGTGTAATAGAGACTTCTGCCAAACCTCTGGCGAATACAGGCGTAATACCATATTATTTTGTCACAATCATCTATGACTTTTGGTGTAAGAGACCCTTCTTTCGAAGGATGATTGAAGATTGTTTGAAAACATCCACCTAGAAATAGCTTAGTCACAACAAATGAAACTGGGGACCTATCAGGACGCTACCTAATCAAAATTACTTGTGAAGACTTGTTCTAGGAAAGTTCGAGAACACTATTAAATTCTGCAAACTGCATAGTTCTGCCAGTATAACTAGAGCTGCTACAAGAGCTCTTATCAATATTTTAGAATATCTATTTAGTAGATAACTAGTTGACTCGACAGACGTTCTGTCCAAGGGGGATTGAAGATTTAGATTTTAAATAAGATATGGAGCCTGGCGTATGTCAGGCGCCATATAAAAATCTTCAATCCCATCTGTCGCGCCATTTTGTTTATTTTTTTTTGTTAATAGCGGCCACGCATGTGACCTATATATGTATTTTCCGTTTGCATTGATGTCAGCTATCGATTTATATAGGTTTCATGCGTAGCTGCCATTTTGAAAAAAAAAAAAAATGGTGGACAGGTAGGAATGCCACGAATTTTCAAAGCCCTTTCAATCGTTTATGTAAATATCCCATAAAAAAGGGCGTATAGTTGACGAATTTGAAAATTTTCCGGGAATCTTTTTCAATTTTTCGTTCCATAAAAACTTAATACCAAGAAAAAAAAAGTAGCCAAATCAATCCAGTAGTCAGGTCGCTGTCACTAATGTCAACTGTCAGTCATCGCAAATGGCGGGAAGTTGAAGATGAAGCCGATCTATTCCGTACAAATCTCACTATGATAACTTAGATGAGCTTTAAGTGAGCTGTAAATAGTGTCAAACCGACAGGTAAAATGACAACTCATTTCAATCTCACTTCACCTAAGTTATCATCGTGATATTTTTACAGAATAGACCGGCTAGACTGGGACTTGGTTGTGATGGTGACCCTGTGAGTGAATTGTGATAGCACATTAACCAGCTGCTACGGAATTTAGTATATATATACTATAAATATGTTGCTCCATCTTTGTTTTTCTCATAAGGTAAAGTGTAAACGCCACAAATATTTTACGTTTAATATCTCGTATATCAGTTTTATGGGAGGGCCTACTATTCGCGGTTGTACCTAAGGTTATTGACCCCCCGCGGTTATGAAGTGATGGAAGGACTATAATAAAGGAGATGGTACTAGTTTCTACTTCAAATTGCTTCTGTCTTGTGTACTGTAGAGACTATAGCCTATGTACGGTATGTACACTGCTGAGTGGGTTGGTGGAACACAAAATTAAATACTTGCAGAGTTTTAGATACAGTGCAACCTCAATATATGTAACAAACCGGAAGGGAACAAGTAAATATTCGTTATATCAAGTAATTCGTTAAACTGAGGTTAGGTTGATCTAAAATTTGTTATAAAGAGGTAAAAACGTGTCGCAACCTATCGCGCCTGAATCACATACTATTGGGAACGTTAGGTATATAAAGGTTTTCGGTTGACAAAATTCGTTAATTAGAGTTTTACACTTTTTTTTGATAGTTGAAAATTCATTATAAAGAGGTTGTTCGCAAAAACCCTTCGCAATGTGCCTAAAGGTATATTTTACATTGACTCTTATGGGCAATTCAAGGGGATTACGAAGAATTCTCTAAATCAAGGAATTTGTTATTAAGGTACGTTATTAAGGTTGCACTGTATATATTGACTTACACTGTTGGTAGTATACATGGAGCACTTGAGGACGTTTGTGTGTGTCATTTTTTTTTTTTTTTTTTTTTTTTTTCTAAGGGCACCCTCTGTGGGGTACGAACCTCGGCTTAGGGCGTCGCTGGGAGAGGGCAGCAAAGGGACAGGCTGGATCGAATTTATATTTTTAGTGCTTTGATGAGCACGGCGTTTCCTAAGACTATCTCTGAGAAGAAAGGCCGAAACAAACTCAGAGGTTACGGTCGTCGTGAATTTACATTTAATAGCTCAGCTGCAACGCGAGCTGGCTCTTCATCAACAATGAAGGGTCGGGCTGGTGGTGAATTTACTTGGGGACGTCGCGATGGACCCCGGCGGCGGGGTCGGAATGTCGGTTTTTTGTTCTTGTGAGCTGTGCTGGTTGCCCTATCGCTCTCCTGGAATCATTTTTGGAATTTTGGCCTATATTAGTACCTCAGCGACGTGGGCACACGTAGTGGGTACCCCTTTGTTGGTTTATAATGTATTACCTATAAAAACGTTTATTTCGGTTCACATTCCCGACTGGTTTTGACTTATCTGAACCTGTCGGACTCGTGACCCTGAGCTGTGTGTGCTTTATGCCTGGAGGCTTTTATTTAGGTAGTAAGTTTTTAATTACATTTTAATTTTAAATAATTATTTTTTAGCTTGAGTACGTATAGTTTTAATTATATTTGTTGGTATATTGGCGTGGCTAACTGACATATTGCCAATAATTTAATTTTATGTTCTGTCTTGTAATGTTAATTATTTAACACCTAATATTGTATACAATCAAGTATCAAGTATTTTCTAACTGAACAGACAGCTGTGCTGCTGGGGAGTTTGTTGCGCCACTTCTTCTTCCCAGCGATAGTACTAGGAAGTGGTGAAGGTCGGGCGTTTTTGGGGGACTGTCTTTTGTAATTTTGACTTTCGAAAAGTGCTGATTCTCAGTCTAATTTGAATAAGACTTTTGATTTTGATTATTGATTACGCCCAATCACAGCTTCGACACACATATAGGGCCACGACTCAACACAAACATAACAATTTCACACATTTACTGATTCTTACTATTGTCCCGCACAGCCTATTTGGTGCTAACATGCAACCTCAGCAAGTTTGTTAAAAAGTGATTGGTACAAAAGACGAGACAAACATAAAGATTTAAGTTTAGGAGAAATGAGGCTGACACGCAAAAGAATAAAGATGTAAAATACGTAATAGCATATTTTATAGAAATAATTATTGAACAAGATAAGCCGTACATAGTTTGATTTTATTCCTCCCGGTTGTCCGGGCTTGTCTAGCCCTTCACAGTACCGTGATTTACAATCATATGAAATTATTTGTAAAACATCTGGAGTTATCCACATACCTTGAAGAAGCATGAGCTTTATAAGCTGAAGTAGCAGTGTGCTGGCCATGTCTATTAGATTAACTTAAAACTTAGAATGTTCTTTTTATATTTTATTTTATATGGTCTTCATAGTTTTGTTAGTTTTTTTTATATTTTTTTTTATTGTCTTTTATAGATTTAGGGGCTTTTGGTCACAATAAGACCATGCCAGCCCCATCGTAACCTAATACAAGTGAAGCTACACACCTTATAAACGATTAGGCCTCTAAAACTTTACTCACTATTTTATAAACAAAGATAGCTGCGTTAGAAAGAGGCTCGGATAAAGTACTTTGAATAAAACCAACATCTATCAAATTACATTTAAAAGTATTCAAGTTTTGTTAGATTTAATGTTCTTTTTTATTGTTTGTATTTCCTGTGCATGTCGTAAAAAAAATATTTTTCTAACTTTCTTTTTTATCAGAATACCGATGATCCTTTGAGTAGATGAGATTTCGGTGTAGACCGCCAATCGTCTTTATACGGGTATAGACTAAAGCCAACCAACCAAATGGCTTTAAACGAGTTTTAAGTAATGCTTGTGTTTTGAGTAAGGTTCTGTAACACGGCCCTAAGTTAGTAATAAGTAAGTAAGTCTATGTTTCAGCCAGAAACAATATTAATTTCTAAGGGCTGACTTTTCAATCATCTGATAACTTTGTTCGAGGAATAATTTTGAAATTTTGACAGTTGTTTCATACAAAAACTGTCAAACGTCAATTTTATTTCTCGAATAAAAGTTATCTGGCTATGGAAAAATCAGCCCTAAGGCAACCAATTGTGAAGAGAGAATAAATTTACTTATTTATTAACTGGGTAACTCCCTTGTCTATTCCGATTCTATGATGTAGACGTTCATCTTATTTAAACAGACTTCAATATACTTAATAATTTATATATTACAATAAGCCCTCCAAAATAATAATCAATATTTATAAAAAAATAAATAAAGAAATTTTATTCATGGAAGCTTTGTTATAAAAGAGGTTTATTTTGTTCGAGGTCTTAATAGAAAATTAATATTTATCTTTAAGACTGCGATCTTTGGAGTTACGGGAGATGACCCATTTTGGTGATGCGGGTAACATGGGATCAACGATTATCACGACGCCCCGCTGTCTTCCTTACCTTTGTTAGGTAAAGCACAACCTTATTAGTTTTATTCTGTATTACGTAAATTGGAATTCAGGAATTCATGGAAACTACGCACCAAAATGACGTCACGCAATATCCTACATACGCCCAAGCAGATTTTACCGTGCAACTAGCATACCTTATACAACGTCCCGAAATTCAATCGTCTGGCAGTTGCCCACCAGACACGACCACCTGCATGGTTCGGAGGATCCTCCCTTTTCTATGGAGGATGCGTGAACTTTACACCCTGTTCTTCATACCCCTATATTAATACCACTCAAACTGCTTGGAAATGCATTTAATATTTTATAGCCTATTTTGTCCGACTGGGTAAAGGCCTCAATTTCTCCTTTCCAGTCCTCTCTGTCTTGAGCCAGTATGGACCAATCCTTGTAGGAGTCAAGCTCGTTCCACCATTTTCTCCTAGGTCTACCACGATGTCGTATTTTAACTTCAGCCAATGTCTAGTAGGTAGGATTGACACTGACTGCCTCTATTTTTATTATAATCCCGTTGTGTATCACTGCAGGTTAATGCATCCCTTCAGTCTTTCTATTTTTCGTGGTCTATTGTAATTTCTGGTCCATCCTGGTAGAATCTAACTCAAGGTTAACTAATCACTCAAAACCCAGGTACCCACAGACGTAAAAATATCGCGCACTGGATTTTCAACTAACTCTCTATCCTTTAATGATCAGTAAACATTCTTGGCTCAGATTCAAAATGTGCCCCGTTTCGCGTCATTGCTAAACCGCACACTATGCATAATTTCATAGATATGTAGAGCAGGACTCTTTGAGGTTGTCACGTTATTTGCTGTCCCAATTTTGGGACCGAGACGGAACCGGAACAGTTGACAGTTCCACTAAAAGCCTTAATTTCTTTGTTTTTCAATTTCATTAGTAAATCTGGAACAGTATGAGGTTTAAGTTCGTACAGTCTTAGTCAAAATATGTACGTCACCTTAACCCGGCGCTAATGACGCTGGGTCATAATGACCCGAGGCGACTTAAATCTGTCATTATTATTTTTTACGCCGATCGTGAAATTTTTGTGTTTGTGTAGCTGGCTACACAAACGCTAAAATTGCTCATCGTTGGAGGTCGTATCTCCAGAGATACGACCTCCTTCTAACCGAACCGCAGGTATGCTAAGTGCCATACTAGTGCGGCCATGGAGCTCCTCCGAAAGGAGAATAAGGAGCTCCGAGCGGACCTGGCCGGGCTGCGAGCAGCCGGCCCCCGGGAGGTGCCGCAGGAGAGGGCGCAACAGGGGTGGCCAGTACCTGCTGAGGACCGGGTCCTGAACCTGGTGCGGCAGGAGCTAGCTGCTTTTCAGAGCCGGTTCTCCGCCCTGGAGGCCATCGTCCTGCGCCCCCCGCTGGCGGCGGACCGGACGGCCTCGGGCCAGCGGAAGGCGGTGTCGTATGCTGCCGCCGCGGCTGTCACAGCCACGGCCACGGGGCAAGCAGCAAAACGGACCGCCCCGAAACCCGCGAAGGCCACAGCCCCAGCCCCAGCCCCGGCGGCGAAACGGCCGCCCCAACCGCCTCCTGCATCGCCTCCGGCCGACGCCGATTGGCAGGTGGCCGGGCAGAAGAGGAAGGCGAGCAAGGCTGCAAGGGCGGCCAAAAGAAGAGAGAGGCGGCAACGGCGCAAGGAGCGAGGCGTCGCGGCTAGGCTTCGTGCCCCAAAGACCGCAGCTGTAGTGATCACACTACAGCCGGAAGCGGAGAAGAAGGGCATGTCCTACCGCGACGTGCTTGCCAAGGCTAGGGCGGCGGTGAACCTGCAGGAGCTCGGCGTTGCTGAGGGCATCCGGCTAAGGGTCACTGCGACTGGGGCCCGGATGCTGGAGGTCCCTGGTGCGGCTAGCGGCCCGACTGCTGACGCTCTGGCCGAAAGGCTTAGAGCGTCCTTAAATGCGGACGAGGCCCGAGTGTCCAGACCCACCAAGAGCGCTGACGTGCGCATTCTGGGTCTGGATGACTCTGCGACGGTGGAAGAGGTGGTGGCCGCCATCGTTAGGATTGGGGGGTGCTCTGCCGAGCAGGTGAGGGCGGGCACTCTCCGTCCTGACTCCACGGGGATGCAAGCCATCACGGTGAGCTGCCCCGTGTCGGTGGCCCAAAAGCTAGCCGGGGAGGGCCGAAGGCTCCTGGTGGGCTGGGTTTCCGCGCAGGTGAAACTGCTGGAGCCCAGACCTCTGAGGTGCTTCCGCTGCCATGTGGGCAGCCACGTGGGGGCTAAATGCACCTCGGAGGTGGACCGCAGCAATCTCTGTTTCCGCTGTGGTCAGCCCGGTCACAAGGCCGGGTCGTGCAACGCCATGCCGCACTGCTATGCATGTGCGGCAACCGGCAAGCCGGCCGATCACCGGGCTGGCAGCAAGGCCTGCGCTCCACCCGCCAAAGCCAGGGGCAGGGGCAAGCCCTACACCACCGCCGTCGCCGCCGCAGCCGCCATCACCACCACCGTCGCCGCTGCCGCCTCCACCGTGACCGCCGCCGCATCCGCCGTGGCTGGGCCCTTACAGAGGGATCGGGAGGCTGATATGGAGTGCTAATAATAGCCCCATTACGCCTCCTCCAGGCGAACATCAACCACTGCGCCTCCGCTCAGGATCTATTGCTCCAGAGCATGGCGCAGTGGTCGATTAACATCGCCGTGGTCGCTGAGCCGTACTTTGTCCCGCCCAGAGACGACTGGGTGGAGGACCTGAGCGGCTCAGTGACCCTAATTTCGTCGGCCGCCGCCGGTACCCCGTCCCTCGAGGCTGTCAAGAGAGGACAGGGTTGCGTGGCAGCACGGTTCGGGGAGATAGTCGTGGTAGGGGTATACTTCTCCCCGAGCCGAACTCTCGCCGAGTTCCACAACTCCCTCGCGGAGTTGAGAGTCGTCGTCGTCGGGTTCCGTTCCCTCCCCGTGCTCGTCCTTGGGGACTTCAATGCCAAGAATGTGGCTTGGGGTTCCCGGCATACGGACACACGGGGCAGAATGGTGGAGGACTGGGCTCTGGAGACAGGCCTGGTCGTCCTAAACCGGGGTTCGGTCCCAACATGCGTGCGGATGCGGGGTGAATCAGTGGTGGACATCTCGTTCGCCAGCCCCGCCCTGTCGCCGCATGTCGTCAACTGGCGTGTCTTGGAGGAGGTGGAGACCTATTCCGACCACCGGTATATCCGGTTCGACGTCTCCGCCCAGACCTCGAGCGCGCCGGTCCGACCGACCCTGGGTGGTCCGCGGTGGGCGCTGAAGCAGCTGGACCGGGAGCTCCTCCTGGAAGCCTCGATCGTGCAGGCCTGGGTGTCACCACCGGACAGGCCTGCTGACATTAACGATGAGGCAGAGTGGTTCCGGGAGGCCATGTCCGAAATATGTGACGTGGCAATGCCCCGGGTCCGGCCCGGACGCGCCCGGCGCCAGGTGTACTGGTGGTCGCCGGAGCTGACGTCTCTGCGCGAGGCGTGCGTGGCTGCGCGACGCCAGTACACCAGGCACCGCAGGCTCCGTATCCGCCCTCCGGATACGGAAGCCGTGCAGGCGGAGCTGTACGAGGGGTACAGAGCGGCGAAGACCGCCCTCCGAGCGGAGATCTTGCGGGCCAGGGGGCTGGCCCGCGAGGAGTCGCTGGGGACTCTGAACAGAGACCCGTGGGGACGCCCCTACAAGATGGTGCGGGATAAACTCCGCCCATGGGCTCCCCCGCTGACGCAGAGTCTCCGGCCACAGCTCGTGGAGGACATGGTGAGCGCTCTGTTCCCTTCGCGAGGGGAACATAATCCCCCGTCCATGGCTCCGCCTCCTGCGATGCCAGATGCGGACCACACCGACGACGACGACGATGCTCCGGAGGTGACCGAGGTAGAGTTGAGAGTGGCGGTACGTAGGCTGAATGCCAGAAACACCGCCCCAGGACCCGACGGCTTACCTGGAAAAGCCTGGGTCCTGGCCTTGGAGGCTCTCGGGCCTCGACTAAGGGGGCTACTAAGCGCATGTTTGGAGAGGGGCCGGTTCCCACTTCGTTGGAAGACGGGGAAACTGGTCCTCATCAAGAAGCCGGGGCGCCCTGCGGACTCTCCGTCCGCTTACCGGCCCATTGTGCTGCTCGACGAGGTGGGCAAGCTCTTTGAAAGAGTAATTGCAGACCGCCTTGCCGGGCAGCTGGTGCGGGTGGGGCCGGATTTGGCGGACAGCCAGTTTGGTTTCCGCAGGGGGCGCTCTACGGTGGATGCCATCATGCGCGTGCGAGCCCTCACGACGGGGGATGCTGTGGCCCGGGGTGGGGTTGTCTTGGCGGTGTCTCTAGACATCGCCAATGCCTTCAATACCCTGCCCTGGAGTTGCATCAGGGAGGCACTCGGTTATCACCGGATGCCGACCTACCTCCGTCGCATTGTCGAGGCTTATCTGACGGACAGGGCCGTCATCTACCCCGGTCACCGGGGAGAGTGGAACCGGCGAGAGATGTCGTGCGGTGTCCCACAGGGATCGGTCCTAGGGCCGCATCTGTGGGATATCGGATACGACTGGGTGCTGCGCGCCGACCTCCCTGATGGCGTCAGCGTAGTTTGCTACGCTGACGACACGCTGGTCCTGGCGCAGGGGAGGTCGCACCAGGCGGCGGCCGAAGCAGCGACACGCGGGGTTGCGACAATTGTCGAGAGGATCCGGCAATTGGGACTCGAGGTGGCATTGCACAAATCTGAGGCCATGTGTTTTCATGGTCCTCGGGACGCGCCACCGTCGGGTTCACAAATAACGGCGGGAGGGGTTCACATCGGCGTCGAGCTGACGATGAAGTACCTGGGACTCGTCCTCGACAGCCGGTGGAATTTCGTGGAGCACTTCCGACGTTTGGCTCCCAGACTGGAGCGGGCCGGGGCTGCCTTGAGGCGGCTCCTTCCCAATCTAGGGGGACCAAACGCCTCCTGCCGGAGGCTCTATGCGGGGGTCGTGCGGGCCATGGCCCTTTACGGGGCACCGATATGGGCGCGATCTTTGAGGCGGCGACCAGCCCGCCGGTTGATCGCGTCCCAAAGGGTCATGGCTGTCCGGCTCATTCGAGGATACCGCACGGTCTCCGCTGAGGCGGCGAGCCTCCTTGCCGGATTGCCGCCATGGGATCTGGAGGCCAAAGTCCTCGCCCACATATGGGAGTGGCGAGAGGAGGCAAAACGCCGGGGCGTTGCTCCGCTGCCGCGAGAAATCACGGCACAGCGGACAGAGCTCCGGCGGGATCTCATAGCGGCATGGAGAGTGCGATTGTCGCAACCCAGCGCTGGGCACGCCACAATTGCGGCGATAAGTCCCCTCTTTGAGGAGTGGCTAGAGAGGCGCCACGGCGCCCTCACCTTCCGCCTGACGCAGGTCCTCACCGGACACGGTTGTTTCGGGAGGTTCCTGTTCAGGATAAAGCGGGAGGAAACGCCAGGGTGTCACCACTGTGGGGATCGCCCGGAGGACACGGTGGAGCATACGGTGGAGGTCTGCCCGGCTTGGGCGGGACCCCGCCGTGTCCTCTTGGCGGCGATCGGCGGCGGCGACCTCTCGCGTCCGGCCCTCATACAGGCCATGGTCCGGAGCGAGAGTGAATGGGAGGCCGTCACCTCCATCTGCGAAGCAGTTATGCTCGCGAAGGAGGAGGCGGAGCGTGCGAGGGAGAGGCAATCGCTGCACCCTCGCGCTCCTAGCCGCCGCAGGAGACGCCCTGGACGGGAGTCAACAGCCGACTCCCGGCCACCGTAGGCGCGGGCTTGCGGGCGGCGAGCTATGGGCAGCTCGCCGCCCGGTAAGGACCAGGCCCGGGTCGACGGCGCGTTGTGTTCCACGCGCGCCTCAAAGAGCTGTCAGCACGAACTGACGGGGTCCGCTAGGGCCGATGCCGCCGAGGCTGCGGGTTGTTCGAAAGAGATACCGTGGCCCCTGGCACAGGCAACTGAAGGAACACGGGTGGGTTTTAGTCAGTAAAAGTCTGACACTCCCTTCTGCTCTGCCCAGAGCGGGAGGAGTCATTTGATGATTTCCCACCCAGAAAAAAAAAAAAAAAAAAAGGTATGCTAAGTGCAACGCTGCATACACAGCGAGATATTCATACGTGCATCAACTCAAAATGGGTAAATATGACCCAACGTCATCGCTGGCGTAGTATTATTGTGACATACTTTTATTAGGTCATTTAGTATTTGTTCTCAATTCACCTTGTTATTTTTTTTAGTTTTTGTTAAATATGGCACTGATAGACCACCCTGAGAGAATATTTGCGGTGTTAGAAGAGTCGGGGTCTGACGAAGAATGGTCAAATGCTGCTTCGACAGTTGCGCGAAAGAATCGCAGGTTTTGCGAGTGACCCCACCTAGGAACCGTCGGGGGAGGTCCCGCGAAGGTTCCAGGAACTCACTGAAGATGTCAAATATGATCGTCTCAAAGGGATAAGAAGACATCTAATACTTGTATTGTATTCGTAATGCATGCCAGATTTACATGTGCCCAGATCATTTGATTCCGTACTGCAATAATAGCAGTAGTTCTTTGTGTCTGAATGAGGAAGTAGAAGACTGATTTGTTACTATTATTATAGAGAAGTTTATTTATTCTATATTTTATTATGTACGATTATTAATTTATATTATTATTTAGAATAATTTAACAAAAAATAAAAAAATATTAATGTTATGTTTTCAGAGTTGATTTTGCATGCGCTATTAAGAAAGCTAGTAAAAGTTTGAATTACAAAATATTTGGATTTATTTCTTTTTTACTACATATGCAAAAAGCTCTTGTATAATATATAATTATTAAAATTTAGGCAACTTCTTAAATTTCATGACAATTACTCGATAAAATCTAGGTCATGATGACCCGGTGTCATCGTCGGCGTAATTATGTTCATGTCATTTGCCCCGGGTTAAGGGCTATTTTTGTCTGCTCATTGCATGATGGAAGCTTTACCGACTTAGCATTATACGAGGTGGAGACGACAATTATACGATAATAACTAAAACTGCGTATATTCACTCAGTCATTCTCATCATTCATTCAGATCATTATACAGTCTGCATACAAACGTTCAATAAAATATATACTAGTAGTTGTACTTGTAGTTACTATAGCTAGTCAAAGATTGGAAAAACCCATTGTTAGCCCATCACTACTAGTTTGTTTAAAAAAGCGGCCAAGTGCGAGTCGGACTCGCCCATGAAGGGTTCTGTTGAGTTGATTGAATCAAAGGTAAATTGCGGTTTACGATTTATGACGTATTAAAAAAAAACTACTTACCAGATCTCGTTCAAACCAATTTTCGGTGGATGTTTACATGGTAATGTACATCATACATTTTTTTTAGTTTTATCATTCTCTTATTTTAGAAGTTACAGGGGGGGGAGGCACACACATTTTATTTATTTGTTTGCTACATGTAAAACACTGGTTAGTAGGCATGCATTCAAATTTCATGGCACAGTGTTAAAACCCTGTAAGGGCACTGCAAATTGTACATAATACTTATTATAATATTAATTCTAATTATTACAATTTACATTATACTAAACACTAACAATTAAA
The DNA here is from genome assembly GCA_947507525.1 of Apamea epomidion. Lineage (NCBI taxonomy): Eukaryota > Metazoa > Arthropoda > Insecta > Lepidoptera > Noctuidae > Apamea > Apamea epomidion. The sequence goes on along the minus strand of OX382238.1, from coordinate 3,303,334 downwards.
TATAATTTAAAAAAAATTACCACTTTGGAAATGTCTCTCGCGCAAACTATTCAGCTTAGAAAAAAATGATATTAGAAACCTCAATATTATTTTTGAAGACCTATCCATAAATACCGCACACGCATGAGTTTGATGAAAAAAAAATTTTTGAATTTCAGTTCTAAGTATGGGGAACCCCCAAAATATATTGTTCTTTTTCTATTTTTGTGTGAAAATCTTAATGCGTTTCACAGAATACATCTACTTACCAAGTTTCAACAGTATAGTCCTTATAGTTTCGGAAAAAAGCGGCTGTGACGTACGGACGGACAGACAGACATAACGAATCCATAAGGGTTTCGTTTTTTGCCATTTGGCTACGGAACCCTAAAAATCACTTTTTCATTTCGATGCTAGGATTTATTTGGTAGTTTCAAAATACTGTTATCTTCTCTCTTCTTCTTACTCTTGCTTCTCTTTCTTTGTTTTGTCAGTGTTTCCATTTATTGTCGTATTATTGTTATTTTCACAATTTGTATATTACGTCTTAATTTCAATATCGCAGAATGACATTCAGTCATCTTCTTTACGTATCAGAGCGAATAAAAAACTTCACGCTGACAAGCACCGACAGTAAAAACTAAGTTAAAGAAAATAATTGATATGATTTTTATATCATAAAATGGCCAGACTATTAGAAAGGTTTTAGTTTGATGCTAACTTGACATTGCTCAAAGGTGTATGCTATTTTGATCTTTGTTGTCAAGTAATTAAATATAGTTTTCAATGCTCAGTACTACTCAGCTCAGTAACTTCAAAAGGTATTATGTGTCCTGACTTGATAGGGGCTTTTGGCTAAGTAATAACAGCCGCACGGGGCGATCGATCAGGTTAAGCTACACTTGCCTCGGTAGGTCCGTGGATGGGTGACGATCTTTACATACCAAGTCCCCTCCGTGCCACGGAAAGCACGTTAAGCCGTTGGTCCCGGCTGTAATTCGTGGATCTTTGACAGTCGTTACGGGTTGTCAGAAGCCCAAAAGTCTGACAGCCAGTCTTACCAAGGGTTTTCGTATTACACAGTAACTGGCTTGTGGAGGTCAGATAGGCAGTCGATCCATGTAAAATACTGGTACTCAGCTGCATCTGGTTAGACTGGAAGATGACCCCAACATAGTTGGGAAAGAGGCTAGACACATGATTTGATAAAGGAAAGAAAACTGACAAAGTTAGAAAAGACTTGACTGTACCTAACTAGGTATTAAATAATATACCGCCGCCGTGTATGGCCGTTTTGCGTGAATGTGACGCATGTTTACCCCCAACTTGTTTTTTTGTGTGCTAAGTCCTTTTTTCATGCGTCATGTTTGCCGCAAATAAATGCATTTTCTTTCTTTCTTTCTTTCTTATATAGGTATAGGCATTACTGCGTCACTCCTTTTGGGAATAGTGCCTCCCTAAGGCACTATTCCCAAAACGCCTAAGAGTATTTGAGCACCAAAAACACGAGACAAGGTATCTTGAACTGTGTACTACAAGGCACTTGTATACGGTCCAAATAACCAGATCATATTATACTAAAGGTGTTGTCTACATGTGCGGAATTCGCGTGGAGTTACATAATACGCTGCGTGTAAGTAACTGAACGTGCGCATTTATTAACACTGTAGGTTACTCGATGCATTATTATACCCTGTGGTGTGTATTCACCTTAACCTGAGCGTGAAATATGCGCAGAACCACCATAAAACACAGATTTCCGGTGCTACTATTATTCATGCTCACAGCAAGACACGAAGTTACATAATCCTACCCTGAAGGTAATATTCCTGAAGAAAAACCTCTCGCTTCCGTTGTAACATTATTTCTTGGCCTTATTTCTGAGGAAAGCAAAATGAAGATAGTTTAGTCAAATGTGAAATGTCGGGGTGGCTTTTTATTAAAATTTCTTTTCAGAGCTTTCGATAAAATCGACGCCAGAATGGTCGTCATAGAGACTTAACTTAGTAGTTGAAAAGATGATAGGTTCCTATGACAACCTAATTGGCACTGAAGAAGGTATTATTGATTTATTTCTACAGGGTGTAAAGTCAACAGACCCGTCACACAGCCATTATCTTCGTATTCTGTATACCTAACTAAGTCACATTAAGCCACAATAATTGCTGGGAAACGACTTTTATTTTTGGTGTGAAAATCACTGTTTACAGCGCGCAATATAAAGCATAACATTACGTTACGGCATGGGGCATTTTCAAGTTTTCGACGGCACGGTTGGCGCAGTGGTTAAGCGATTGACTGCTGCGCTGCGTGTCGCGGATTCGATTCCCGCACGGAACAAATATTTGTATGGCCTACAAGTAGTTGTTCCGGGTCTGGCTGTTTCTGTATGTGAGTTTAAATGTTTGTAAACGCATCCACGATACAGGAGAAATTCCTAGTGTGGATAACATTAAAAACTTGTTATGGTGTCAAAAAAAAGTTGGTTCTTTGACCTTCAATATAGTCCCAGGCATGGTCCAGTACAAAAAAAAATCACTATGACACGGAATATAAGTTAAGCGTCTTTGAAAATTTGTCATTTCACAGAATGGTTCTTTGACCTTCAATATCTCCGTAACCAGACGGTTCCCAGGCATGTTCCAGTACAAAAAAAAATCACTATGACACGGAATATAAGTTAAGCGTCTTTGAAAATTCGTCATTTCATAGAATATGAAATATATATAGGTATATTTATATAATATATGTTATATTCCTATAGTTTATTGTTTTTGTAGGTGGTTAATAAATAAAGTTGGTCAATATATAATATAGTTGCTCTAACTGTTCTACAGTCGTGATAGCCTTTATTTATGTTTTTTTTTCCATACTTATTATTACCGCGGCACAATAGTTCTTTTGTTCGAATAAATCTATTCTATAAGAACATTTATAATGTAGTTTGCCATGCAAAGTTAATCAAAATGGTAATTTGACATAAAAATGTAGCTTTAATGGAGGCACACATTGACCTTTGCAGAAGAACCTCTGTAGTTTCCCCCGTAGAATTTAGCACCAATAGCACCCTCAGCACCCTCCTTCTAGCATCACCGTAGTTGGGTAAAATTGCCCTTTAGACAGCAACACTAATATGCTCGTAACGACGCGGTTTTACCTCATCCTTAGATGTTACCAAGGTTTGTTTGTGCAGATCCTTGAGATATGGCGCAGGAAAATAACAAAAAAGTCTCTTACACAGAGACTCTAATTATTACGACACGAAGGTGAAGATAGTTAATAATATCACGCCATTTCTTCTTTGGGGGTGGCATTAATACTCTAATCGAATTCGAGGTAAAAGTGAACGGGCGGCAACGAAATAAGTCACTTCGTTGTCTAATGTATGATAAGAGGCTAACAAATAACAGCCGGACGGGTCATTGCAAGGTTAAGCTACGCTTGCCGCGGTCAGTTTGTGGATTGGTGACCATTCATTACATATCGACACCCCTCCGTGCCTCGGAAAGCACGTTAAGCCATTGGTCCTGTTTGTCACTCGTACATCTTTGACAGTCGTTACGGGTAGTCAGAAGCCCATCAGCCCTGACAACCAGTCTTACAGGATATTATTGTAGAGGTAAGACAGACAGTCGCTCAATGTAAAATACTGGTATTCAGCTGCATCCGGTTAACCTGGAAGCTGACCCAAACATAGTTGGGAAAAGGCCAGGCAGATTATTTGGTCTGTCTAATGAACGAACGATTCGGATCATAAAAAGTAGGCCAGTCGTTTTTCTATAAAAAAAAAAAACATTTATTTCCCCCCACAAAGGCGCCCTAAAAATAATTATGATGATTAAACATCTGATAATAAATCAATAAATAAATAAAATTTATAAATCCTGTGTCGGAGACTGGTACTAAAAAAACCTGTCACACAGATTACCAGCCCCCCCCAAAAACAAAGCTTGTAAAAAACGAAATAAAAGCTTGTAGAAACTAGCAGCACCCCGCGTTTTCACCCTCATAAGATTCGATCCCGTGGGAATATCGGGATAAAAAGTATCCTATGTGTTAATCCTGGTTATAAACCGTCTGTGTGCCAAATTTTATCCAAATCCGTTTAGTAGTTTTTGCGTGAAAGAGTAACAAAACATCCATCTAGCCATCCATCCGTTTATAATAATAGGGGTTAAAGTATGAAATTGCCGTTTTAATGTTATAGGTACTTCGAATTGACATTGAATCTTCATGGTTGGAGATTTTTGAGTGAAACTTTTTTCACATGGTACCTATAAAGTTCTTCTTTTAAAAAATGTGCAACATTCGATTATCGACTTTCAGTTGTTTTTTTTATTCAGCTTAGACAAGAAAGATGGATACTTCGAAAATTCGAGTTATTTTTGAATACGAGTTCCGACGCGGAACAGAAACAGAAACAGCTCGCAATATCAATGTTGCGTTTGGAGAGGGGACTGCTAATGAACGCACCGTGCGATTTTGCTTTAAACGCTTTCGTGATGGAAAAGCAAAGCTTACCAATAAAAAGGTAATGGTAACTGTTTGGTGGTCTCAGCATGGTGTTATTCACTATAGCTTTCTCCGATCTGGTCAAGCAATAACGGCAGATGTCTACTGTGCCAAACTCCGAACAATGATAGCAAAACTAACAGTGAAACAGCCCCGACTCATGAATCGATCTTCACCATTATTCCTCCATGATAACGCGAGACCTCATACAGCACGAGAAACCGTTTTAACTCTACAGGAACTGCAATTAGAAACCATTCGTCACCCTCCGTATTCGCCAGACCTTGCTCCAACGGACTACCATTTTTTTCGTTATTTGCACAATTTTCTACGTGATAAAAAGTTTTCTCCTCAGGAGGCAGTACAAAATGCTTTCACACAGTTTGTCGAATCTAGATCACGAGAGTTCTATCGCAAAGGCATAAATGACCTTCCTATTAGATGGCAGCAATGTATAGATAATAATGGTAATTATTTTGATTAAATAAATATGTTAAATTAAAAAAAAAAACGAATTTAATTTTTTCAGTACAAATCGGCAATTTCATACTTTAACCCCTAATATTATAGTAGGATACGATGAGTAAGAAGTAGGAAGGATACTTTTGATGTAAGTAGGCAAGGTACGTACCTTCCTACACCTGTACCTACCCTACTGGTAAATGTAAATTCTTCTTAGCGATAAAAAAAACTACTTAATAACCACGCTTCAATACTTGCAAGTTACTCGTAACTTATTAACAATCCATCATTGGTATTTTTAATCCCCGACGCAAAAACGACGGGGTGTTATAAGTTTGACGTGTCTGTGTGACGGTGTGTGTGTGTGTGTGTGTATGTATGTCTGTCTCCCGAACGAATGAATGATTTTGATTTTGTTTTTTTGTTCTATAGGAATTGATCATGAAATGTTTTTTTGTGATTTTAAATAAATTACAAAGACTACGGATGACAAAGGGAATGTTTCAAGTATATTTGGCGTACAAATTTGTTGTTGTCTCGACAGTAAGGCGTTGTTTTTTGACTGAAATGGACCCTTGACAGAAAATGTCTAGTGTTTTTAGGACCCAAAAGCCCTTCTTGTAATGGCTGAAAAGGTACCTATCGCAAATATTTCAGTAGTAGTTGAGTAACTTGTGGAAGACTTTGTCTGGGGAAATACGTAACGGCTGGCTTACAAAAATCTTAGGCCCGTCGTCTACAACGCTAGTCAGAAAAGTAACCAGCCGATAAATTCTGTAAAATTCTCACCGCGAAAACTTAGGTGATGTGAGCTGTCATTCCACCAGCACTCAATGTATTCTCTAAAAATCTCACCGTGAAAGCTGAAGTGAAATGAGCTTGAAATGAGCTTTCAATAGTGTCAATTCCTAGCATCAGAGGGTAGTACAGCTCACTTCACCTAAGTCATCATGGTGCGATTTTCACAGAATAGACCGGCTCATCTATTCTGTAAAAGCGCCGTGAAAAATTAGGTGATGTGAGTTGACAATAGTGTAAATCCCTAAGAATTCGGTAGAATGATAGCCGATTTATTCTGTCAAATTCTCACCGTGAAAATTTAGGTGAACTCAGCTTTCAATTCCTATCAGGCATACGGTGGTATTAGAGCTTACTTCACCTAATTATTCACGGTGAGATGAGCAGTGCGATTCTATAACCATCTCACCGTGAAAACTCAGGTGAAGTGAGCGTGGAGTGAGCTGTCATTCCAACTAATGCTAGGCATTGACCCTTTTGACAGCTCACTCTAAGCTCACTTCATCTAACTCTTCACGGTGAGATTTTTACAGAATTGATCGGCTTAACAGAATTGAGTGGCTGATGCTAGGGATTTGGTACTATTGACAGCTCACTTTACCTATGTTTTCACGGTGTGATTTTCACAGAATAGCACTACAGTTATGTCTGCAGCGACTTACTTACGCGTTATCAACTAGGCATTAACCATCACCTCATTAACCATTGATTCATGCAGCTTCATGTAACGAGATGATACGATTACTCGAAGTTTTATTTTTTTCGACATGATATTTTTTGACATTGATGGTTTTATGATTATACTATTTGAATTTTGAGAGTCTGATGGATGTTTTGTGTTTGATTTTTTTAATATTCACTGACATTGTTTAAAGACGTTTGTTACTTTGTTAGTAGGGATTTGTAATTAGTCTGCAATAAATGGATTTATTATTATTAACATGGTAGTAGTCGCGTCGTCTACTGCCGTCCATTGAAATACTAGTGCTGTGAGATTCTAGCTACTCATTGGTGATTTTATTTTGTAACAAAAAAAAAATCAACGGAATGCACTCCGGGAGTGCCGGCAGAAGTGAAAACTTGAATATTAACGTTGTGCATTTTTTATATTTTGGAATGGTTAGGGAATAATTTTGCACGAATTGCTTTAATTATCAGTATAAAAGTACTGACATTTATGTGGTAAAATACAATATTCTTTTCTACTCTCCCTCCGTCTTACGAATTTTCGATCAGGTCACGTGTCCTGACGCATGTTTAAATTTTTTACCCATCACAACAAAAGTGCACAACGCCGCTAAAGAAGTTATCACTTCAAAAAAAAAATAAAAGAAATAAAACTTGTTTATTCTGCACAAACAAAACGCACATTACAAAAAAGACATAAGATACACAATTACTAACTAACCAAAAGAATCGACAATTTAAAGTTTTTTTTTAAAATTTATTTACTGATATTTTAATACAGTGGTGTTACTTAATTCTAAACTCACACTTGCACAGTTACAATTACGTTCATTTCTATGCAAACATTCATATGTATGTCCTTATCACTGTGAGATATTAATTATTTACAGATTTAGCATTTCGATTATGTGGCGAGTGTATGTGCATACATTTAGTTTTTGAAAGATTTAATAGAATCCCATTGTCGTGTGCCCATTTGCTAATATTTTCAAAGTCACATTGAACACACCTTTGTACCTCAGCTATATCTTCTGTCTCTTAAGTCACAGATCGCCCTAGTTTAAGAGACAGGGTCAAAAAACTATGTACAGATTACTGCAATATTAAATGTCATTTGCCTTCTAATATGTCATCTACAACTTAATATAACACTGTAACAGAATGATTGCTATTCTTGTACTAAACTATCTGTATTTTTTTTGGGAAATAAACATATTATTATTAGGTATCTTTGGAGGCATAAACAAGACACATATCATCAGCGTACATGAACACCTCACATTTACGTACGACATTTGATACACTGTCCACATGCATTATATATCCTACAGGGCCGTAAACCGATCCAGTAGGCACACCCAAATCAACACCGACAATCGAAATTGACGTATGACAATTTTGTTCAATGCTTGATATAGCAGGTCACAATTTTTATTTATTTTATGGTCCACAAAGACCAAAGACTTCCTCTCTAGAAATAATCTCCTCAACTCTTTCCAGTCTGACTTTCGTCCTGGTCATAGCACCAGCACAGCGCTTCTGAACATTACATATGATATAAGGTCAGAACGGTAATCTAACGGTCTTAGCTTTGCTAGATTTCAGTAATGCTTTTAATACTGTGGATTTTGATGTTTTCCTTGGCATTCTTTGTTCTCTTAACATATCTCCATCGGTAATTGACTAGTTTCGTAGTTACCTGTTCGGTCGCCGGCAACGTATTTGCATCGGAGAGACCTTGTCGTCCTGGAGTAATACGTCTGCCGGTGTACCTCAGGGTGGCGTTCTATCCCCTCTACTTTTCGCAGTTTTTATTAAGTCACTCTCCGACGAACTAATTTCTTCTTACCATCTTTACGCAGACAATTTACAAATTTACTCGCGAGCGCCTTTTGGAAATCTGTCCGGGGCTATTTTAACGATTAATCGTGATCTGACCTGTATATGCGACTGAAGCAAGAGACTTATGGTCAACTCCATAAAGACGCAGGTTGTAGTAGTGGGCAGTTCTAGGACGGTCTTTAAAATCGACTGGACGACCCTTCCCTAAGTTTCTTTTGACAACTCAGTGGTTCCCTTTAGTGATAAAGTTAAAAACTTAGGGATAGTTATTGATACGACATCCTCTTGGACTACCCAGTTACAGGAAGTTAGCCGCAAGCTATTTGCATCCGCCGCGTCTTTGAAGAGATTGCGTAATTTCCTACCGACTGCCACCAAGATTGCGCTTACACAGTCGCTTCTTCTACCCATCCTTGAATAGTCAAGGATGGGTAGAAGAAGCGATTATCAGCGGCATAGGCCGATGCCAGCTATCTTGATCTTACGCAAGACCAACTAGATAAACTTGAGCGGCTTAAAATTTTTTGTATAAGGTTCATATTCGGTTTGCGCAAATATGACCATGTTTCCGAATTTCGTGTAAAGCTCAAGTGGTTACCAATTCGTCTTCGCCGGAATGCTCATATTGTTTCCCTTCTGTTTAATGTGCGCTTTTCCCCTTTCACCCCTCTCTATCTCAAGAAACGTTTTCAGTTTCTTTGCAACTCCCACACGAAATTGTTAAGGTCATCAGATAACTTGAAGCTCAAAATGCCTATGCATTCCACAACTTTCCTTGATAAATCCTTTACTGTCCAGGCCGCTCGTTTGTGAAATACATTGCCAGTGGAAATTAAACGTGCGCAGTCGTTACAGGTGTTCAAAAGACTTGTAAAGTAACACTACTTGTCGTTGCGATCTTGTTGTCCTAACTGCAATCATCTACAGTCTTCTTTTATTTTTCGTTGCTTGTATACATAGTATGTATGTATCTATAATTTTGGATATGTATATATTTGTGTATCTATTTTAGCGTATTGTATACATAATATTTACACCAACGACAGTCCCATTTTATGTTCAGGAAACTCACTGTCCATTCTACGGTTGCCTGGAAGAGATCGCAGTAATGCGATAAGGCCGCCTATTGTATATTTTGCAGTGTTTAATGTATTTATTATGCTATGTATTTTTGTGGTGTACAATAAAGTATATATAAATAAATAAAAGTTTCAGAGTTAATATAAAGCTTAAGGCAATACAGCTCAAACATTTTTTCCCTACTTTTCCTAATACCCTTAGTTGCCCAGTCACTGAACAAAAAACCTGGGCAAATAGTTTTAGTTTTCTTTTTTAAAGTATTATTGAACTCGGTGCGTACTACCGAAAAGAACCTCTCATATAATTCATTTACATTGTTTTTAATATGGCCTGGTACACTTAACTTACTAATTAAGTTATTATTAAATCTATTTAGATTGCTTGGTGTTATTTGTCTAGTTTGTATCAGAATTTTTTGTACTGGTGTATTGGACTTGAATACAACAGTTTGACTGCTGTGATCAGAAGGGAGATAGTTTACTATGGCTTTATCTAAGTATTCGCAGCAACAAAAAAACATTATCAATACATGTAGCAGAATTTATAGCTATGCGGGTTGGTTCTGAAAACACATTTGACAAATTGAAAGATTTAAAGAGACTTAATAATCGAATGCTATTTGAAATATTCTCTAAGATATTAATATTGAAGTCACCACAGATAATTAACGATTTTTTACGAGTTCCAAGTTTTGCTAGAACATCTTCCATTACTGACTCAAATATGGAGTAGTTTTGATAATTTGGGGATCTTTAAACGCACACTAAAACATGCTTATCTAGCTCAACATAGGACAGTTGATAGGCCTACGCTATCCTCCCATACCTACTGTAATTTGAAAACATTGTAAAAGTCAATTATTTTTAAAAGAGTAATCGTGGAGTTTCTAGCCGGCTCTTCCCCATAGGAAACGACCAATTGGAACCGTGCACCTAGCTTCTGATGATTCATAAGTGCCCATGTAAGCGTACCTATGTGAAATTAAATATTTTGATTTTGATGATCATGGTTTCGTCTATTTTCCCCAAAAAGGAACAGGAAAAAACACGTGTCAGATGAAATATTAATAGCTGTGGTTTGGTTCCAGTTCACTGCCTATGGGCATAGTTTGTGTTCCGGTATTCCACGTGTACCCTAATATTGATGGATTCCCAGAATTGTGATGTTCGTGTTGTTTATGATGGTGTACTATAGATATGTACACCGTAATATACGCATTAAACCTTTCAGGAAATATAGACATGAGATTATGTGTTACATTGTTTACCTTAACACAATTTTTGGAACGGAGTTCTTTGACGGAGCTTACGGTAGGAGCAAACTTGGAGAAATTGTCACGTAGCGATAAAGCGTTATTTATTTATATTGATAACGTTGTTACGTAACGTTAAACCCCCCTCAATGCGACTTTCTCTCTCACACGCTGTCTCTTTGTATTATATATGAATGTGTGTATGCTTGCTAGCATCGCGTAATGAATTCGTCCCTGACGGGGGTCCCGCGAACGTACACGGTTTTATTTTGCTATAAATATTCTTGCACGTCATGAAACCTATGTGTTTAATCCGATCCAGCATATTGTCCTTTGCTGCCCTCCCCCAGCGACGCCCTAAGCTGTAGTCTGTAATCCACTGGGGGGTTTTTACATTTTTTAAACTCTGGCTGGACGCCTTAATTTATAGAGGCATCCGGCTTCTAGGCTGACCTGCGAGATGCTATAAATAAAAAATAAAATAAATTATGCTATGCGACTTTAACTTCAACAAATAACAGGTGGTGTAGCACCATTCTAAGGCTCATGTTCATAAACATTCATCAAACGTTTAAATACAATTAAAACAGTTGTGTGAGTAACGACGTTTTCTACAAGTCAACTCCTACCGCAAGCCACTTTAAAGAACTTTGTTTAAAAAAAACAATTCAACCTTAAGAAAGAAGTAAAAATGGCAATTAATTTTATTTTTTTAAATACAAAAAAAAATGTAAATGTTTACTACTATTTTACTTTTTATCTTAAACCCTTCATTTAGTATATATAAAAGTAAATCTGCCTACGAAGTCTACATTCTTAAACACACATACATACGTACTTCGTGATAAGTTTAACCTAGCAAAAATACCAACTAAAGAAAATAAAAAGATTTATTAAGTATTTTATTTCTATTGCCAAAAGAATATGTCATTGTAACAAATATCACGGTTAGAGCGGTTTCGCACTCGGTCTGATCCGGATTCGAGAAATCACGGTCCGAAGTAGCCATAGTACTATTTGTATGAGGGGTTGCGCACTATATTCGAATTCAGTTCGTCCGAATTTAGAACATTCCCAATTCGGATTGAACTCGAATCTTGAATTCGGATTCGGATCGGACGCAGTGCGAAACTGCTCTTACTGTAGGGACATTGTTGGCGAAGTCAAATGGAATAATAACTTAGTTTTAATGTTAATAATTACATAACATAACATCACCCTTGTAATCCCTGAAGGTTTACACAGAGGTGTACCTTAGTACACCCACATTACGCCGGTTTTGTAGGTGTCATTAAGTCTCATTTTATGGGGGGCGAGCTTATTGCCATCACAACCGGGCACAAATCCAAACACTGGGCTACTGAGAAATTCAAAATTGAAGGGAGAATTAATTGACGTCGAGATATAATTATTTTCATTGTGAAAATAAATTGAAAAAAATAATAGGTCAACAAATGACCTACATTTCTATGTTAGTATTATAGAGGTATGAGGAACAGGGTGTAAAGCTCGCTCATCCTCCAGACCAGACGGGTGTCGTATCTGGCGGGCAACAGCCCGATGATTCAGGTCGGGCCATTGTATATATGCTAGTTGCGCGGTAAAATCTACATGCGCGATGCAGGATTTTGCGTGACGTCAGTATGACGCGTAGTTCGCATGTGGCGTTGGAGATACTGCTAAAGTATTTTTAAATTAAGATATGTTGGAAGAAAGAACGAAAGAAAATACGTCTATTTGCAGTAAAGAAGACGCAGAGAAAGAACACAAACACAAAAAAAGAATAAGTGAGGGGAAAATATGCGCCACATCTACGCAAAACGGTTATCTCTCAGCACAAGCTAAGATCCTATGCGAGACAGCCATAGCGCTGGTTTTCAACGATAGCCGGTGGCGACGTGATGACGTCAACCAGTGCAGCATGCGATAAGATAAGAAAACAAACAAAATTAGAATAAATATACGTAACACACAACAAAATAACATGTTCAGCACATACCCTGCTTTTGTATTTTTCTTTGAATTGTGCAGGTTTCTTTCCAAAAACCACCCACATTTTTTATATATTATGTAGCCCTTTCCCAACCACGTAGAGGTTCGGTGGCGAATAAATATCAGCATTACATGCAAGGTCACCTCCTCACTTCCGCAACCACATAAATTGTGCTTTAAGTAAATCAGGATGCGAACGAATTCGGTTTTTCTGACTGCTCGGTTCTGCGTTGAATGTAAAGCCATTTCTTTAAGGGATTTTCTCTTAAAAATAATTGGATTTCATATCCCTATGTTGCAAAAGAGTCTTGATTTTTAAACTTGCATTTTCATATTAGTTTTAAAACTATCTACGCGTTTCTTTTAAGAAACAATGATGACTGAATTTAGTGTAAACAAACGCAAAGGCGCGCGCGCGCTCATTAACACAGTATATCGTTGTTATTATACTGTATTTCACATTTTTTTTTTTTGTTATTTATAGATACTGTATTTTACGAATTTATTAATTTAGTTGAGGGGCTTGTGGCTAAGTACAATAAGTGTAAGTGTAATAGTATAATAGTAGTAACAACCGCGGTTGGTCCGTGGATAGGTCACCATCTGTACATACCAAGACCCCTCCGTGCCTCAGAAAACAAGTTAAGCCGTTGGTCCCGGCTGTTATTCGTGGATTTTGACAGTCGTTACGGCTTGTCAGAAAATCAGACAGCCAGTCTTACCAAGGGGTATCGTATTACCCACTAACTGGGTTTTGGAGGTCAGATAGGCAGTCGCTCCATATAAAATACTGGTATTCAGCTGCATCCGGTTAGACTGAAAGCCGACCCGGCAGTTGGGAAAAGGCTAGGCAATTGATGATTTATTTATTTACTTAGTTACTAAATCTAGGTTGTTAATTAAGTGAATGGCAAGTGACATCGCGGTAGGCCCAGACGGAGATGGAGGGACGAGCTGGACTTCTTCAACAAGAACTGGTCCTTAGCAGCATTAAACAGAGAGAAGTGGAAAGGAGGCCTTTGCCCTGCAGTGGGACATCGCAAGCTTTTAATAATAATAATACAATTTTGATTAATTGTGATTTAAAAGGAGAAACAAGCTATAATAATTAACATCTGAGAAAATTGATAAATAATTAATTGCCTATTGTTATTGGTAAACCAAAATTACATCTGCCTCAGGATGACAATTAATTTGACTACCGCTTTAATTAAATGTACCTGCCTTCAGGAGAGAATGAAAGTAAGAAGAAAATAGTCGCAGTACATAAATCTGTAACGTAATGTCGTGAGCTCTACACATAAGTAGGTACAGTTACATTATGTTTGTCTTTTAATTACAAACACTTAGAATTTATTATTAAAGTGAGCATTTCCTTGTGAAGTTTCCGCACCCTGTGGGCCTGCCACAAATGCGCGACGTAAACGTTACGTAAATTCGAATCGTAAATACAACCATAATAAAAAATTAAAAAATATTGTTAGGCATCCAAGGCCCATTGGGTGTTAGTATTAGTACATCTTACTTAAAAACTATATTAGTAAAATGCAGGAAAAATAAAAAGAAAAGATAATCACAGGAAGGTTTAAGAAGTTTTGTTGCCAACACATGCTACGTGTCCCCATTGTAGGCCCATCCAGCCTTTCTGCAAACATCTTCAGAATGCTGTTGCTACTTCCCTACAGCACTTTGGTAAAATTTTCTTCCCTGTTTATAATGTTCTGTTCTGTTTATAATCTACATTGTGCCAATCTAGCTTTCTGAAGATGTTCTCCAGAACTGACAAACAAATGAAAACAAAATAAAAAAAAATAAAAAAAAATAATGTGTTAAACAAATTTGGTGGTTCTTCTAATCTTGCCGAAGTCTTTTTTTTTTAATGTAATTTGTTTTTTTATTTTTGACTGTATTTAGTTTGTGATCTTCCTGTACGAGTCGCAATAAATACTTTTTCTTTCTTTATTTTCTTTCTTTTTGGATATTAAATAGCTCTCTTTTTTTCTCGAATTAAATTACTGCTTTGCTGCTCTTGTAATTTTTTTTCAAAATGTTTAAATATTTTATATGAGCTCCTTGTTCACGAAGAGATTCATGGGAGATACAGTCAAGTGCCTTGAAGTAATCTACAAAGGCTATGGTGAGCTCTTTATTGTGTTCATTGTACTTCTCGATTATCTGTGTTATCGTAGACAGTGCTTCACTGCAAACGTGGTCGTTTGTAGAGAAGCCCTATCTGAATTCTGCTTGCTCTCTAGCTCTATAACTTCCTACTAATAGTTTAAACGCGAAAGTTTGTGAGGATGGATGTTTGTTACTCTTTCACGCAAAAACTACTGAACGGATTTTGATGAAACTTTACAGTAATATAGCTTATACATCAAAATAACACATAGGATTTTTTATCCCGATATTCCCACGGGATCAACCCTTATGCGGGTGAAACCGCGAGGCGCTGCTAGTATATTATATGTGAAACGAGTATTTTCAATTGGAATTTACGTAAGGTTTACGTTTACGTCGCGTTCGTGCTAGCCCCACAGAATTTATTCTAACATATACTTTTACTAGTCATTCCCGGGAAGTGCGAGACGCGTAGACACTTTTACTTATTTTTATGATCTTTTTCTCTTAGTGTTAGGCGAACTAGTATCAACATTAGTTACGTCGGCTTCCCTTGTCAGTAATAACTTTAAGGCTTCGTCCTAGGAAACTTTTTAAGGCTTTGAACGGTTAGTCAAGTGGATCCTGGATTACTGTTATGAGTCCATTTTGATCATTATCACTAATGTTACTGTAGGTACTGGAGATGTTACTTTCGGGAGAAATTTTTATGTTTTGGAGTACTTTGCTGGGTATCCCGGTATTCTAGAATTGCCTAAAGCACCTGTACTACCTCCGAGGAGGAAGCGATTAGCTATCAACGATTTTATCACTCAAGAAACATAGGAATAAAAGATTGTAGGTCCCATGTAAGTAAAAGAGATACATATTATATATTAATAGTTGATCGCTGACTGTTCACACCGCCGGTGACTACTTTTTGTCGCAGTGACAAGTGCTATCAAAGATGGTGCTCACTGAGCGACGCTCTCTTGGCGGTCAGAACACTCGCTGAGACACACTCACTCACTCATCACTCGATTAGTCAGTCGAGCGAGTAATCGCTCGTCGCTGCTCGTTGCTCGCCAAATTTTTAAGTGGCTAGCCCTATTTATTTTAATTTCAACAAACAATTAACATTGTGTCTGAATGTTACATTACACCAAGATAAAATAATAAAAGTAGTCAGTATAATACTCATTAAATCACAATAGAGAAATTAATTACATGTCACATACCATTATAATTATAACCAAAAAAAAAAAAAAAAAATTTCGCATTTAAATAAGATGTGAAAATAAGAAGTACAATACTATTATGTCAACTAATGGTACTAAGATGTCAAAAGGAATTTAGAATGTCAAAAGAAATTAGTGTCAACAAGTTACAATTCATCAATGGAGTAGAGGCATTCATTCAAGAGAAAAGCTCTAAGCTTGGGCGTAAACGAGGACGTATATATCGAACTTTTAAGGTCGGGTGGCAATTTGTTATAAATTTGCACTGCTTGATATCGCGCACTATGTTTCGTAATCAGAAGGTGTGGGCTTATTATATTGCTGAGGTCTTTCCTACGTGTGCTCTCTCTGACGAATCTTTCCTCTTCTGTCTCATATTCATGAAGATACTTTTTTAGGTTAGTCATGAGTACTAGAATGTAGTCATCATCATCATCATTTCAGTCGAAATACGTCCACTGCTGGACATAGGCCTCCCCCGAGCACCTCCACTCCGACCAGTTTTGTGCTTCTCGCATCCAACGGGTTCTTGCGGCCATCGCGTTAATCGCGGTAGAACAAATGCCTTAAATCTACACCTTGCATCTTCAACAAATGCAGATTGTCTTTGTAGCTCAGAATCAAACTTCATGTACAGACGCCAGCAGGTCAAACTACCCGAAACTGTCAAATTTTCCCAATCAACCTTGAACCTTAATGCTTTAGCGATAAAGTTATTTTTCTTTTTTTTTAAAAACGTTGTCCCACACTAGGAATTTCTCCTGTATCGTGGGTGCGTTAACAAACATTTAAATTCAACACAAACAGCCAGACCCGGAACAACTACTTGTAGGCCATACAAATATTTGTTCCGTGCGGGAATCGAACCCGCGACACGCAGCGCAGCAATCAATCGCTTAACTACTGCGCCAACTGTGCCATCCAAAGTTGAAAATCTATTAAAGAAATTTTACAGATTGTAGTAGCTTGGTGTGCTGGCGTCTGGACAAGGTACTTACAGGGTAGGTAGAGGTGCATCTATGGTGCACACTCATTTCGCCAATTACATAATACGTTTAAGTCCCGTGTAATGGGGGGCGAGCCTAATATTGCCATAAACAGCAACAAAAATCCAGACTCCAGGTTGCTCCTGAGAAATACCAAATGAAAAATCCCATTAACACTTTGCCCGACCTAGGAATCGAACCCAGGACTTCATGCTCGTATTTTAACACGCATTGTCATATTATTCGTATAATATGACGTCAGTTTTGATTCGACTTCGAAATACCACTACTTGTACAATCTACAGGTGCAACTATTGTGGTTCAAACTAAAACGTACCTATATGACAAAGAACGACATCTAAGCGAATCGAACAAAATGAGTTATCGTAAGATTCTGAATTAGGGGTCTGACTTTGTAACAAAGAGTAAGATGTAGGACCATTAGACTCATGCCAGTGTCTGACACTTAGTTCTGACACGACGTTTTCGTTAAAGTGCACTTCATACTATCCAAGCCTGTTAAGGAAGTATTCGGTCAAATTTTATACGATTCAGTGGCTTCGTTTAAGGAGGTAGGGTAGATTCACAGATAGCAGTTACACTCTAGGTACTTTACTTTGCAATGTAAAGTAAGCGTTACATACGAATGTGAACTTAAAGAGCGTGTGTGCTTTGTGTGTACTTAAAGAGCATTACTGTTCATGTTCAAATGAAACGCTTGTCCACATTCGCTTGTACGAAAACTAGCGACCCGGCCCTGCTTCGCACGTTATTACTTGACAAAACATCGAGCTTTCTATATTATATATATATATATTTTTATACACATAAACCTTCCGGAATAAATTGTCTAAGGGAGCCCCTTAGACTGTCCCTTAGACTGGATGTGAGGCACAAATTAGTTGCTGAGACAAAAGTTGCTCGTGGTCGCCCAATGATGGTGAAAACCGTATCAAAATCCGTTGCGTAGTTTAAAAGAACAGCGCAGTCACACAGACAGACACGAAAAGCGACTTAAAATAATATTACTAGATTGATTGATGAGAATAGCGTTAGAATAAGATTCCTAATATTCGTATGGAACGCTTACTTTACTAAAGTAAAGTCAAAGTGGGGTCTATGAATTTTGCCCTTAGCTCCGTACATGCTTGATCATAAGTGTTGTCTTTCATACCGGTTTTCAAAACAACTAGGAAATGCGGTTTTGCTTGCTAGTCTAGATCCAGGTTATAATGAGTGGGTGAGTTGTTTGCAAAGTATAAAAAATATAAGTCCGTATACGTAGTGAAAAGAATTTATCACGATCACCCTTCCTATTTTCTCGTATCAGGACGAACTACGAGTATGTACACATGCGTGCATAAAAATTGACCCCCTCGTGCTCTCCATTTGAGAGACGATACCTCAAAAATCTTAATCTTAATCAAACAGTAATTTATTCATATTAGGCCGAGAATTAGCAATTTTCGAAATTACATAATACAGTCCCCTAAAACGCTCGCCCTTGACCGCTTCCAATAAACTCCCAGCAGCACAGCTGTCTGTTCAGTTAGAAAATACTTGATTCTATACAATAGTAAGTATGCAAAGTAATTACTATTACAAGACACAGAACATTAAATTATTTGCTATATGTCAGCTAGCCACGGCAATATACCAACAAATACAATAGAAACTAGACTTAATCAAGCAAAAAATAATAACTAAACTAATAAAAACCAAAAATTAATACCTAAATAAAAGCCTCCAGGTATAAAGGGCGTGACAGCTTACATATTTACGCAATGAACGTAATCTATTATTTTATACTGTGTGAAGGTGCAGTTTATTTGCACATAGGTACCCTATATTTTCATAAAAGCAATATTTTTGACAAGATCAACCCGATTTTTCAGATGTCCTCATCGCTCACTTTTGCATGGAAAGTGCGTGACTTTTGTTGTCAATGAAATTGACAAAAGTTTAATTTGGTCAATGTCTGTTCGTTTAATGTTTGTAAATTGAACTTGATTTTTTAACGGACTTAAAAAAAATATTTATTCAGCCCCCATAATTGTAAGCTCGCGATTTTCTCTAAAACTAATTAATCGGTTTTGATAATTCTTTCACTACCGTAATCTACATACTTTCAGGAAGGCTTTTTTTTGTATGTTAGTAAAACTTGTTGAATTATATTGTTTTAAATCGAAGACCACAGAGTGGGTCGATTTTTTTAGCACGCAAGTGTATATAAAATTAATGCCGTGGTAAAAAGAGTCTCCTTTCGTTTTATGAATAAATCGGAAAGTACATAAAATAAGTATAATATCTGTCCCAACAATAAAAAGCTTTAACACGCATAATTAGGCACGTTTCACCAAATTACTCGAGCAGAAAGTACTAAAACAGCAACTGAAATACTCGTAATTCTGAAACAATTGACTTGCAAATCGTTAAATCGAACCCGAACTGGTAGTACACGTACAAACAACGCAAAATGAGGATTCGTGATACGTAAGGCATAACTGGCGTTTGGATAGACAATTGTCATTTAAATCCACCCAAATGAATCGTTTTGGGTAGTATTCTCTACGGGGGTGTCATAAAACCACAGACAAAAAAACCTCAAAGGAAAAATCTACAAAACAAACAGTACAACAAGAAAACTCGTTCTGTGTTCGCTATGCTGTGGCGCGCTGAAATCTGACGTCCAAGTCAGGTAGCGATCCCAACTTTCAGTACCCAACTAGCCTCGGGGGAGAGTAGACGTCGCCCGCGCGCTTTTGCCGCCTAATTCTAAATTCGAATTCGGACCGTTTGATAATATCGTCTTTATCATGTTGATATAACCGCCGTTCGGCTTATAAGTTTAAATATTTTATTGAGTGCAGTGATTTTTTATGAGTGCTAAAATGTTAGGACAAGGAGTCATCAAGTTTTTATGTTTATTAGTGACATTTTTCGGAGGTGAGTTCCCAATTTGACTGTGATTTAAGATAAAATTTTGTTCTTTTGAAATTGGCAGTTTGATGTCATTAATTTTGTTATGGAAAAAGGAAATCGAATTGCGTCGTTCTTTTATTAATGAATTCTTTCTGAAGCTAATGAATTGACGATCCGTTTTGTCTCGATAATGGAGTGGAAGCTGGAAGGTGTTTTTTTTTTTGTTAATTATGTTTTTGGAAACGTAAGTTGAACACTTTCCTTTTTCTCGAATTGACAGGTGAATAAAATGTTTGCTTAAAATACGCGTTGGAGGATAAATTTGAATTTAGGATTGATTATGCAAAACTAAGCTTTTTTTCTTATAATCTAACTATATAAATAAAAATAAAATGCGGATCGGTAAGCGTTATTTACTTGAGAACGGCTAAACATTTTTTTTTAAATGTTCAGTTTCTGTAAAATCCTAATTAAATTTTTACGCAAAAAAAAGAATTGAAAGGAAAAAAAAAAAAATATTTATAGGTGCCAATGAAACAGTCGATAATGCTGGCAAAGGTCGAATTTGCAAATTGTTGAAATATTAAAAAAAAAATGTGTGATGATCATAATAATAATAATTATTGCCCGGAAAATTCTGGAAAAACTGAAAGTTCATTTTTTATATGGAATTTTTGTATTCATTATTAATTTGGTCAGGACAACGTCTGTCGGGTCGGCCTCAAAGATTAATTACCTAACAAAACATTAATTTATTTATTCACGTAACAGTAACAGTTACCACGTTTTCACGTAATTTTAAAACTTTATCTCTACATGTAGCAAAAACAAACGTCCTAATATTGAAAATGTAAAAATCTGAATATCTAACATAACATGCAAGTGACGAACGATTGGACGGAAGGCAACCGGTTATTGGAATGCTCCCAACTCTTGCGATACTGGAGTTACATCCGAAGGTATGTTCTATGCTGAACTTAGGCTATTGCAGAAGTTACATACATATTTTGTGAGTAATTTTCAATGGTACACGTGTATTGATATGGAGTACTTTTGGAGTACTTATACTACATATTTTGTATGTAATTTTCAACGTAAGCCTATAAAACCGAAGTATGTTCAAAATTTAAGAGTTTGTACGCGCGCAGTAGTTTAGAAACACGCGAACTAAGCGTCAAGTGATCAGTGACTACCAGTAATACTAACCACTTGAAAGTGGTGTGTTAACTTGCCACCTGGTCGCGAGAATCTGCCTACATGACGTAGGAATGATTGCTGGGTGGTGAGGAGGTAAAGGGATAACATAAACCAGTTAATTAATTCGATTATCACACATTTTTTTTTAATATTTCAACAATTTGCAAATTCGACCTTTGCCAGCATTATCGACTGTTTCATTGGCACCTATAAATATTATTTTAATTTTTGTAATTCGTTGGATAGCTGATTGAATGAAGATGTCTTTCGCGTAATTTGTACACTTAATGTAATAGTAAAATTTTGAGATAGCTGCTGTCAAAGCTCGGGTATTTATATGATTTTCGAAAATAGTCAATAAACTTCTTCCTTTAACTTTTAACTGTTTGATGGTTTAGAAAATTTGGTTATACCAAAAGGTGTGTTAACGTATTAGGTACCCAACCCAATGGAATAGCAGTGAAGGCCATTCAAATTGAGAGTTCAGAAAAAAGTGATATATTTAGTAACGAATTCTGGGGAATTTTCAAAAATACATAAAAATTGGGTTTTCTCTAATCCCATGAATTTTCGCCAAGGCATTATGGTTGCTTAATTGTTGCAAATGGGTCCCACTGTCACGTGCTGGAAGGAATACATCAAATTACCAGTCACCTTGTAGAATAGAATAGAATATTCTTTCTTCCTTTTTCTTTCTTACTTTTTTTTGTAAGTTTAGAATATGAAAAAAAAAATCTCTTAAATTTCTATTTTATAAAAATATTATTATTACTTCTCTTCATTTATTCATTTAACTGTAATTAGGGAGGAGGAACTGGGAAAAAATGTTCTAATAAAAAACACCACACACAGTTAAAATTAATTATAGAGATACCTACATAAACTCTCGCCTTCTTACTATGAGGGTAAGCAGACACCACAAAAGATCATACGCATTTTCCGGATATGCTTTATTGACTTGCCCCTGAAAGCTTTCTCTTCTTGCATTTGCAAAAATGTGTGATTTTAATAAGACTATGAATTAACTGAGTTATTCAAGCGAGTAATACAGTCAAAATCAAACCTCATTTGTTTAATAAATTTACTGTTTTCGACCATCGAACAATCTTCACATTCTTTTGTTGATAAATCTGAACAAAACGCCAAACACAAAGAGTAGCTATTGATATAGGTACCAGCTAATATTGGAGAGATGAAGACAGACTACTCTGACTGAATAATGTAATTTTATCAACTGGTAACCCGCACCATTCTGGTTACAAGACGTGACTGGGAATTAATTGAAAAGGCAGGGTTCTGTAGATATTCGGGTCCTTTATAATCCTGTCGCTCAAAAATTCCTATTATTCAAGGAGGTATTCAGTGTAGCTGGCATAACCTTAAACCAAAACGTGGTTTAACAACACAATGGGTGAAGATCTCCGTATTATAAACTATGCAATTAAATCAAAAGAAACCAAGTTTAACCTTTTCATTTTTAATTCTTTTTATTTATTTTCTTTCGAATACTGGCTTTTCGCTTTAGTCTTACCGTGTATATTTTTTATAAGCCGTAGTTTTTTATACTGCTACATAGAATTTGCGTTGAAAGGTTTGCTACGGTTAATTTTTTTTTCGCTCGCATTTGTTTCGTGTGTGGCGTGAGTCGTGGAAGGTATACTGCTACATAGAATGTGCGTTGATAGGTTTGCTACGGTTAATTTTTTTTGCGCTCGTATTTGTTTCGTGCGTGGCGTGAGTCGTGGAAGGGTGGTTCGTGGGTCGTAGCGGACGATGCCACCAAGAGTCTTAAAGAAATGTATTCATATTTAATGTGCGTTTTATTTGTGAAGAATAAAAAAAAAAACTTTTTTCTTAAGAAGTGGAAGTTGATTTCATATCTTTTTATCATTTTAAATGGTTTATTAACCAGATCGAAATCAAATATACGAGTGCCATCTGTCTTTTGCAATTGAATAACCAAAGAATATCAATATCCTAAGGTATTGGGTGCCGTAGTTCCGGGTTACTGACACGTCATCATCTTCCTGCCCTTATCCCATGTTACTTGGGGTCGGCGCAACACGTTTTCTTCTTCCATTCTCCCCTGTCAACCGTCACGCTATCATTCACTCCCTTCTCTTTCATATTATTCCTCACACAATCCATCCACCTTTTCTTCGGCCTTCCTCTCCCTCTCCATCCATCAACATGTATATTCATCACTCTTTTAGTCACATGCGTTTCGTCCCTTCTCATCACATGCCCATACCAAGCCAAACGATTTCCTTTCAACTTTTCTGTCACTGGCCCCACTTTCAAACTTCCCCTTATATACTCATTTCTTACTTTATCCATTCTCGTCACTCCACACATCCATCTCAACATTCTCATCTCCGCTGTATGCAATCTTTTTTCATCCGTCTTCTTCACAGCCCAGCATTCAGATCCATAAAGTACGACAGGCCTTATCACGGACTTATAAATTTTCCCCTTTAACTTGAGGGGCATCCGTGGGTCGCAAGTTGTTCCTGTGACCTGTCGCCATTTCATCCATCCTGAGTTGATCCGGTGCGTTACGTCTCGGTCTACTTCGCCATCTCCTTGGACAAGTGACCTGAGGTACCGAAAGTCGGAGCAGATCGATAAGGGCGTTCCGGCGAGAGACATGGGCCTAGGACTGGAGAGACCGCCAAAATCACAAAACAGATACTCAGTTTTGGTCCGACTTACTCTCAGGCCCACGGTCTCGAGTCTTTTCCACCACCTCTCTAATCTGCTCTGGACCTCTGAGCCGCTCTCGGCCACCAGCACAATGTTATCGGCGAACAGCATACACCAGGGAGCCTCCTCTTGGATGTCCGATGTAAGAGCATCCATTATCAGCACAAAGAGGTACGGACTGAGTGCTGAGCCCTGGTGCAAGCCGACAGCCATATCGAAGCTGCCAGTAGTGCCCACTGTAGACCGGACTTGGGTACTACATCGACTGTACATCGCTCCAATCAACTGCACATACTTCCCTGGCACGCCTTTCTCCTTCAGCGCCCACCACAAAACTTCACGAGGCACTCTGTCGTATGCCTTTTCGAGGTCAACAAATACCATGTGCAAGTTCTTATGCGCACTTCTGTATTTCTCGCACAGCTGGCGGATAGCAAAGATGGCATCTGTTGTTCCTCGACCAGGCATAAAACCGAATTGGTTTTGCGAAATTTCACTCTCTTCTCTCAGTCGCCTTTCAATAACTTTCTCCCAAGCCTTCATACTATGTGACATTAGCTTTATTCCTGTATAGTTGTTGCACTCCAGCACATCACCTTTGTTTTTAAAGATGGGCACCAGCGAACTGTTACACCATTCGTCAGGGATGGTTTCTTCCAGCAACAACTTATTGAAGAATAAAGCTAACCACGTCCATCCATCTATCCGTAATAGCTTCCATACTTCAACTGGTATTCCGGGTTACTGACACGTGTTGTAACGTTTATCAGAGGTATTGTAAAAGCCAATTACTTTGAGTTTCTAGTGATCTTCTCCATAGGAAATTACCAATTGGGACCGTGCACATTGTGTCTAATGTTTCGTAAGCGCCCATGTGAATTAAAATATTTTCCATTTATTAGTTTGAACAATTTACGAAACGATCAGCATAGCTCTTTCCATTGCTCGTTAAGTGACCCTGAGCTTATTAATGAGGCCAATTATTTTAATGAGAATTTTAACCTATGTAGTGGAAATTTAAAAATAGCCGAGTTCATTAAGATAAATTCTACCGTTTTGCCGACACTAATAAACTAGTGAGTGTATTTACGGTTACATTGGTCATCAATCCTCTGAAAATTACTTATTTATAAAGGTAAACATTTGAAATTTTTCCCAACATTCAGACCGCATTAGAAAACGAACGCTCGGGTAATTTATTCATAGAAGCGCTAAGTAGAGTTTCTAGTTCAGCGCGAAGTGGCCACTGCTGGATCTTTGCAATCCTCGGAAAATCTGCTCGAAATTATATTCAAACTCCTTGTAATTTACTTTCGACTTACTGTTTTAAATGAAAGGCAAAAGACGGCCTGACCTGGTTGCTAATAATAGCTAATTTGCTAATTTAGGGTCAGCAAGCAGATAATATCATATTATTGAATGTCATTAGTAATAAGAATTTGTTTATGTACCTACGAATGAAGGGTCAGAGGAAATAAAGGTTATTTTAACCGATTTAAAATAAGGAGGAGGTTTTCAATTCGGATGTTATATGTATATATTTTAGACTGGAGGTCGTCCCGAAAATAGTTGCGTAAAGACTAGGCATAGGATGACCTTGCCACTGACAGACGTTGGTAATTACTAAAACGCTTTTAGCGATAATACCGTCCATTGTGTTACCCTATGTACAATTTCTACATTCATTTCTGAAATTTATTTGGTGTACATAATATATACCGTTAAATTTTGATCGTTTTAATCCTTAAAAGGGGTCATTGTATTCATCATTATGAACAACTTTTACTACGGGACCAACCCTGAAATCGTGAAAAAAAAATCTGTTGATCCATAGATTTATGTTCGCGTAACTCGACATAATGTATGGATCAACTGATTTTTTTTCACGATCCGCTGACAGAACCGTGCGGCAAAGCTAGTTGTGTCATGAACATACATAAAACTGTAATAGAATAGTATATGATACTCTTTATTATGTTCACCATAAAAATTACAGACACAAATATAGAAATTTTACAAAAGGGTGACACAATGGGCGGTCTTATCGCTAAGAGCGATCTTTTAAAAACATCCTTTGGATGCATTAAAAAGGGGAAGGAGAGACAAATACTGTAGGTAGTATGTGGTATCCCGATAGTATTATTTATAGTGCATGGTTTAGGCTATGACACACGTTCTACGAACTTTATCATACCTGTTATGTATTCCCCGAAAGAAAATGCAGACGGATATTGTACACCGATATTTCGCTAGTAACGTATGCACTCTTTTGAATGGATAGCGAGCCTTTTGCCAAATAATATTAGTTTTCTACGAAATTAATCTGCGTAGCTTTTCTCAACTATGCTGAGATCAGCTTTCTAAGCATATGCAGCTAAAAACACTGATATTTAGCTGCATTCGGCTAGATTAGGCAGTCGCTCCATGTAAAACACTGATTTTGACAACTTGACTCATCACAATTTGCCTGGCCTTTGTCCAACTATGTTGGGGACGGCTTCCAATTTAACAGGATCCAGCTGAATACTTACCTGTATGTTACATGAAGCGACTGCCTATCTGGCCTTCACCACCCATTTACTGGGTAACAAAATACCCATTGTTTTTCTTTCGTTCAAGATCTTCAACTATAGAATTAAAATATTCTTCACTGAACTGAAAAAAACCTTAAGAATATTACTTGATTATCAATTTGAGTTCTTAAGGGAATTGTTCTCCGAGAAGATTAAATGGATCGCGTTTATTCAACCTGCCTAGCTTTTTCCCAAATATGTTGGGGTCGTCTTCCAGGGCTAACTAGAGACCGGCGAATACCAGTATTTTACATGGAGCGACTGCCTACCTGGCCTCCATAACACACATGTTACATGATACCCCTCGGTAGCTAAATCAAAATGAAAGGTCATTAATTAAAATTTGGCTCAGAATCAGCACTTTTCGAACGTCAAAATTACATAAGACAGTCCCCTAAAACGCCCGCCCTTCACCATTTCAAGGTCTTCAGTTGGGAAGAAGAAAAATAAAACTAGCTACTGACTACCCATACCGACTGTCAAAGATCAACGATGACAGCCGGGGCAACGGCTTAACGTGCTTTACCAGGCACGGAGAAGTATCGCTATCTAATGGATGGTCATCCATCCACAAACCGACCGCGGCAAGCGTTAAATGTTATACTGTGCATGTGTCATTATCGCCAAAAACTATATCTGACCACCGTAAGGAGGATTCCTGATTGCAGCGCATATTATTAGTCGACCTAAAAAGGATCTTCTTTTGTTTTACTTACGGACGCAGCTCTGGTCATCATGTGCACGGGATTTTGTTTTGAAAATGGTCAGATAAGGTTTTGGCGATAGTATATAATATTGTGAAAGCAATGAATAGTGCCTAATTTTGGTTATAACGCATATTCTGCAAACTGTATAATGTTTGTATTTCCCGAAAGAAATGGTAGAGCGATGTTATAATACACCGACATTCCGGTATTAACGTTTAAGTCCTTCTGAATAGGAGACGAGCGTTTTGCCAAATTACATTGGTGTTCCACGTAATACAGAATTATAATCTATTACAAATATTCCTGTTGCAGGTGGGATATTATTGACAGTAGTGAATGATAGGTACTCTAAAGCTTTAAGAGGCTTCTAACATCATTTGCTGAATGCAAATATTGTTTTCCCTTTAGTTATAAATGCTAAATGTTGGCCAGTCTCTTGTTGTGGTAATAATTTGACGTCTACAATGATTTTATGTAGGTAGGTACAGTAGTTCGATTTTAGTGAAGCAAGTATACTTTCTGAGTTTATCTTGGATATGACTGGCATTAGTGAACGAAAAACTTCGTCCTGGACTTATGGTTAACTAGTTTTTGCCCGCGGTTTCGCTCGCGTAGATGTTACGGAGAATATCCCACGGGAACGCTCTACCGGGATATATTTATGTATTGAATAAGGTACACCAACAGCTTCCATGTATATATCTTAAGTAGTATAGACCACAATAGTCTCGGTCTTACACAGTCGCCAATTATAGATTTACCAGCAATCTCAGAAATAAGTGATCACACATAATAATAAACTAAACTAAAGGCTAATTCTTAAAATTATGGCGAAATACTTCTTAAACTTAAGATTAAATAATAATAATAACCAAAAGTAAAATAAAAAGACGATTAAAAGTACCCTATCTGTTATTCCAAGTTATAAGCTATCTGTGTGCCCAATTTCATCTATATACATTCGGCCGTTTTTTATCGCCAATCGGGAACATAAATCCAGACAATTTAGTAAAAATTCTAAAACTGTATTTTGAGTATAAATGTTTTTTTTTTTTAAGTTGCCCCACACTAGGAATTACTCCTAACCTCCTTATTAATGTGCAGTTTTGACGTCGTTACTATTTTATTGTATGTATAGCTGTATAGATATGTAACATAAGTCTGAAATCGCTAACCCGTTTTGAGCTTGCGTGGTGATCAAAGCTGTGCTATGCCTTCCCTGTATGAGAAGAGGCCTTTGCCTTGCAGTAATGGACAATAATAGGCATTTTATTTATTATTTATTTATTTACTAGTTGCGCCCCGCGGTTTCACCCGCATAAGTTTCGATCCCGTGGGAATACCGGTATAAAAAGTTTCCTATATGTTAATCCTGGTTATAAACCAACCGTGTGCCAAATTTCATCCAAATCCGTTCAGTAGTTTTTGCGTGAAAGAGTAACAAACATCCATCCAGAGTTTCACGTTTATAATATTAGTAAGCTTCACACCAATAAGTACAACATCTTACAGTATTCATAGATACCCACCGTCTATTAAACTATCATTATCTTATAAAATATACTTAAACATTAAATTCAACAATAAAAATAACAAAACTTTAATTATTTTTTTTTCAAATTGGCCTCATAATAGGTATTATATAGCAAGTGTTTTCAGTGATGTACAGTCAACCGTACAACAAGTTGACAAGGCTCTCTTTACCTAATGGAACTCTGATATTACTTTACTTACATAAGCACCCACCGTCTTGTCCGATAACAGCGTCGGAATTGCGTTCTTGATGCCCGCTGTGTTTTGTTTTTCCTGACAAAACTTAATAATAACACGTCTATTTTCACCGAAGAAAGAAAATACGTTTGTTTGCAGTAAACATGAGTCAAAGAAAGAACTCAAACTAGGAAAAAAAACTTGAAGGGGTAAGTATATACAGGGTTATTTTTCAAAGACCAGCCAAATTTAAGGATGTGGTACAGACCATCAACCTGAACAACTTTCTCCGTGGGACCAACATCGTAATCGCGAATAAAAATTCAGCCGTCCCATACATTTAGGTCGAATAGGTATTGAAGTTGTCTATGGGACAGTTGATAAAGTTTTCGCGATTACGCTATTTGTCCCATGGAGAAAGTTGTTCAGTTTGATGGTCTGTACCACATCCTTAAATTTGGCTGGTCTTTGAAAAATAACCCTGTATATGTAGTTGCAAGCGGAGATGTATCATTATCATCATAATGCAGCCTATAATGTTTCCTCTGTTGGGACACAGGCTTATGTCTTCAATTTTTGGTTCTAGGACATGCCGGTTTCCTCACGATGTTTTCCTACACCATATTGAGAGCAGTTGTGATGGAATTATTTACACAAAGTAAAGCATCTGCTTGGGTTCGAACGATACCAGTAAGTTGCGGCCGATACCACTGCTCATCTGGAGATGTATCCCGAGATAATAATAGTTAAACACTATTTTCACCTTACGATTGAAGAGGCATAAATATTTATAGCAGTCGACTTTTTAATACTTTTACGACGGCCTTTTACCAATCCTACTAATTTATAAATGTAAAAGTTAAAAAGTTTTAAAAGTTAAAGTTTGTATGTTTGTAAATCAATCACGCAAAACGGCGGAACGGATTTGGATGAAATTTGGCATACATAAATACAGGGTGGCAGGGACATCGACGCGCAACCTGTAACCATGAATTAAGCATATAATTTTTGACCCCCTAGTGTAGAAATTTACTGTCGGTTAACAAAAAAAAAATCTGCTGTTTCATAGGAAAATGCAATTCCTACGCGGTCAAAATGTATAGAACAGCTAACTTTTTTTTTAAAAACCGATGAAATCTATCGACGTGAGGGTGTTTAGAATCATGTGCTGAATCCATGGTAACAGGTTGCGCGTCGATGTCCCTGCCACCCTGTATAGTTTATAACCTGGATTAACACATAAGATACTTTTTATCCCGGTAAATGAAGTCCACGTAGAAGAAGACACGGGAAAACCTAGTAATTAATATAGGGCCTAGTATTCACATTCCCTATAGCAAAAAGGTTTTTTAGAAAGAAAGAAAGAAAGAAAATGAATTTATTTGCGGCAAACATGACGCATGAAAAACGGACATAAACACACAAAAAAAAAAACAATTTGGGGGTAAACATGCGTCACATTCACGCATTCATTCATTCTTTCTAGTCTAAACGTCATTCCCCGTTCTTTACAGACGGTATCCACTATCCATCGACCATTTTAATCCTTTAGTCTCCTCGTGTCACTGTCGTACCTACATCTAGAAAATGGATTACTTTGTCAAGCCTTTTCAACTCGGCCGATTTACTGAAATGTTCAACAAACTGTCTTCCAGTTCTGTGGACCTAGAACAAACGTATGGAGTAAAGACCCATGTAGACGATACAAATTTCATGTTCACACGACATATCAAGCTATACATTTCCAGTTATACCTGACCTTGCATTGTATAGGCTTTTCGTACAATGAGAAGTAAGCTTGTACTGGTAATGTATAGCTTGACATGTCGTCGTGTAGGTATACAATAAAATGACAGAGTAACTATGGAGTTTCTTGCCCATTCTTCTCCATACAAAACTACCTTTTGGAAGCGGCGACTAAAATCAATTATGTTTTCTTATAAATGTTGATGTTCAAAAGTGCCTTTAATGGTCTACTTGAAATAAATTATGACTTGCATCGTGTGAACAAGTGTTTAGACGGTTTTATTGTTGCTTTGCCACCGGCAATTAAATCGCGCCGTGTAAATCAGGCTTAATCGTAACGTAAATTATTCGAAATATTTAAAATTGAAAATACTTATTTCACACGTAATATTTACTTACATAGTTTCAAGACTTTCTTCGTAACTTTGTTTGATGTCTATTGTGCTTGACGCAGATACTATGTAAGTGACGCAACTAGCGTAAGAACTTTTTGCTTTATACTTTTATATATACAGGCTGATTTTTTAAAGACCAGCCAAATTTAAGGATGTGGTACAGACCATCAAACTGAACAACTTTCTCCATGGGACCAACATCGTAATCGCGAATAAAAATTCAGCCGTCCCATACATTTAGGTCGAGTAGGTATTGAAGTTTTCTATGGGACAGTTGATAAAATGTTCGCGATTACGCTATTTGTCCCATGGAGAAAGTTGTTCAGTTTGATGGTCTGTACCACATCCTTAAATTTGGCTGGTCTTTAAAAAATCAGCCTGTATAATGTCAAATACTTTTCTTCTTTTAACCGTCAAATTGATGTGCACTTTTTTTAATCTGTTTGTGATCGTCGATGAAAACCCATACTAGAGTCCGCGCAAACTAAATCTGCGCTCTGTCAAAATCGGAAATAATCGTTTGCCGCCATCTCGACACTTGTATCAAGTGAGTGTGCTGTGTTCCGTGTTTTCCAAAGTAAATATTCGCCATCATTATGCCGAATGTGATTACAAGTGCTGGCCGGGATATAGTCTTGAAGTTCAAACATGCGCGCAGACTTAGCTCGCGCGCACTCTACTATATTTTTCTGTTATTTTTGTTATTCAAGTTTGTTTATTCGTTTTCGCTATAAATCCGTCATTTTATTTGACTTCGACCCTATTAAGACCATTACAGTTCACTTTTTCGTTCTAGGTCTCATTCACCAAGTGTGCAGAGTATAACGAGCGATAAGGGACTTAATTTCAAAAATGCTATAGGATAGTTGAATTTTCGCTTCAAAAATCTTTCAAAGAAAATCACCTATTCTTGGTTTTTTTTGCCGGCCATCAATAATAATAACATATTTTTAAAGTACGCAGAGAACGCATTATTTTTTACTAAGGCATCAAAATCGAGAACAATTTATTGGGGTTCGGAGATATACAGGGTGGATTTTTCTGATACGGCAGTAAGGGAAGTACCATTAACCGTTGTAGCTACAGGAAAACTGTCTTAGGACACTGTCCTTATTTTTTTGAATAATGTTGATTCCCAGTCACAGATTTTGAAAAAATTACAATCGGCAATAAAATGGGCCATTTTCAACTCTTTTTGATATCGATCCTGTTTCGCGCTAGGGCCTCAGTTTATTGACCTTCAGGCTATGGGTCCCTGCTTTCAACAGTGGAGAAAGCTTTTTAAGCCGCGATTGTCGTAGCGGTTAAGGTATACTTGAGCAGGACTTGAAAACATAAACCAGTGAACCCAGTCCAATGGACGGTTTTTGCTTGAGTTGGGAATTTTGATTGTATTATACAATGTGTAACTATATTAATGCACGTTATGTAAGTAGTTGATTCAGAATCGTTCACTGAATCGATTTCTGTCGTTCTTAATAAGGGTATATAATTTTTTATCCCAAAAACAATTAAAACTACTTAAATTACAATCACACTTCCGCTGTACAGTCTAAACATACAAAAATGGACGAAGTACCTACTACTCTAGCCCTTATACGTGTGTGCCTGTGTGCGTGCGTAGATTTTGTTTTATACGTCTTGATAGTAAACATCCAGTGTTCCATACATTGGATTTTTACTATTATATATAACTTAATATTCTATTTGGGATGTTTGGTGGTGTGCGTTAATTCCAGAATTTAATTTGGGACTAGTCTGTGAATCTGCCCAGCATTTTCCCAACTATGTTGGGTCGGCTTCCAGTCTAACTGGATGCAGCTGAATACCAGTATTTGGAGCGACTGCCTATCTGGCCTTCACAACCCAGTTACTGGGAAACACTGTACCCCTTGGTACGACTAGTTGTCAGACTTTTGGGCTTCTGACTACCAGTAACGACGATTAAAGATCTGGGAATGACAGCCGTGAACAATCGTTTACCGTGTTTCCGAGGCCCGCAGGGGTCTCGATATGAACCCATCCACAAACCGACCGCAGCAACCGTAGCTTAACCTTGTTTAACCACGGGCTGTATTCTCTCTATCCAATGACCAATAGACATAATGTTAAACATATGTTTGGTTTTGGATGGCAGTTTGATAAAAGCTAAAAACTAACTGAAATACTTTAAACACTCCCAGGGGTGTGAAAAATACAAACCCTTGTATATAATTTATAAAGGGGTTTGTTTTTCCTATTATCCACGTCGAAAACTATTTTGTAATGAAGTGAAACTCGAAGTATTTATTTCGACTAAACCATTTATACAGGCACTTTTGAGCTGTCATATGGTCGGTCAGTTAGTCAGAAAGTTGAAGCTAATTGCTAATTCCAAAACGTAGATCTCTATGAAGAAGAACGGGCAAGAAACTCCAAGGACACTCTTTTAAGTCAAGATATTACAAAATCCGGGGTAAATTATTCTTGTTGCTTCAATGCGTGAAAACAATATAAAAAAAAACAAATGTAGAAACAATTCAACATATAAGATTAATTTAAATAAGCCCTGGCAGTTAATTTTGTAATATTTACAGCCAGGGAAATATTGACACACTACGACAATTTACCGTGTTATAGCCATGTCATACAACTGTCAAAGACCGAGTGATTTGAATATACGGACAATTTAAGTTGGTACTTTTAGGGTTCCGTACCTCGCAAGGAAAAACGGAATCCTTATAGGATCATTTTGTTGTCCGTCCGTCCGTCCATCTGCCTGTCTGTCAAGACCCTTTTTCTCAGGAACGCGTGGAGGTATCAAGCTGGAATTTATATTAAATACTCAGGTCTACTGACCCTTGGAGCTGTGAAAAAATCAAACTTCTAAGCCAACGCAATCAAAAGATACAGCCGTTTATGCCGCAAATTTCCACAAATTTTCGACACTCGCAAGGGAATCAAAACCTACAGGGTACTTCCCGTGAACTCAGAATCTTGAAATTTGGTGCGAAGCAACGTCTTATAGCACAAATAAAGGAAACATTGCGAAAACCGTAAATTTTTAGTTATATACCTACAAATTTGTACGATACCCTCGGCGCGCGAGATCCTTATATTTACACAATTTAAAAAGCTAACAGTCTTAAAATAATAATATGTATAAGTATATACAAAAGAGGGGAAGTAATCAGAGGGCATAAAAAAATTCTTCGGCACCGCAGTGAATAGGAAAAGTGCCCAAAAGGCTGGCAGCATTGCTACGTTATATGGCAATGCAATCAGCATAATTTGGCTAAAAAAAAAATTGCCAATTTGATAAACTTTTAATTTCCCTGACTTTCGGTGACTCCGGAAGACGGTGTATACCTAAACACCGTCTTCCGGACGATATATGTACATAAACTTCGACCAGAGGTTCAGACCATGGATTTAAGCATTTTTCATTATGGACACATTATCTAATGAATTCTTTTTTTTATTTTTTGTTAATTTTCATACAAAAAAAGCGGTAACATAGGCCAAATTAAGACCCTTTCTTACTGCATAGCTCAATTAAATGTCATTAAATGAAATTACAAATATCTTTGTAATGAAGCCTTTCTATGTACTGCTTCCTTTTTGTGTATTCAAAGTAATACAACACGTTGTTTTTGGTTAAATTTGAAACAAGTAAAACTTCTCCCACTAACCAAATTCATGTCTAGACAATATATAGGTAGGCACAAGTTTTATGTAAATATAGGTAGTTTGTTCAAGCAAAACTTGGTTCTCTCAGACATGAATTATGAATATCTGAAACGATAGTTATGAATTTTAACCTATCTAGACACAGGTACTAGAACAATAACCTACTCCTCATCTAAAATCAAAATCAAAAGTTATTTATTCAAGTTAGGCTAAGCGTCAGCACTTTTCGAACTTCAAAATTACAGAAGACAGTCCCCCAAACGCCTGCCCTTCACCACTTCCTAGTGCTTTCGCTGGGAAGAAGAAGTGGCGCAACAAACTCCCCAGCAGCACGGCTGTCTGCTCAGTTAGAAAAACTTGCTTCTATACAATAGTAGGTATGCCAATTAATTAACATAAGACACAGAACGTTACATTAAACTATTTGCCATATACATAATATATATGTCAGGTAGCCATGCCAGTATACCAATAAATATAATTAAACCTCGTCTCGTCTCATCTCGTGTGCGCGAGAGCTTTCAAGCTTTCAAAAGCTTATATCAGTTACAAGGTTTTATAGCTGATTTCTCGAAACCCTTGTCTAAATGACAGTTTTCAAAAAAGAAGTGATCGAATTGACGTTTTCCCGAACGCAACATTTACAAATTCGACAAATTTGTTTATAGGTCAAATGTTTCCAGGAACTGTGATGTAATTTTTTTTTTCAAAGAATTTTTCTTCAACAAGTCTTTTGTTACCTTTGTTTAACAATTAGTAGGTACTAGATGTGACATTGTTTTTTGCAGCATAGTTTTTCAAACTCAAACTTAAAGCATTTATTTCAAATAAACCAATTACAGTTACTTTTGAATTGTGAAATGGTCGGTCATTCAGAAAGATGAAGCTACTCGTACTTGCCCATTCCAAAGCGTAGTAGGTACCTATGGAGAAGAACGGGCAAGAAACTCCACTCCACGGACATTCTTTTAAATCATAAAATTGTTACAAAATGTTGGTTACATCATTCATGTTGAAATAATAAATGTGAGAACGATGTAGAAAGACATACCCCGTTTTTTTTTTTTTTTTGTGGATGGGAAATCATCAAATGACTCCTCCCGCTGGGTGGAGCAGAAGGGAGTGTCAGACTCTTACTGACTAAAACCCACCCGTGTTCCTTCCTTAGCCCTTTATGTACCAGGGCAGCGGTAACCCTTTCGGACGATCCCGCTACCCCGGCAGGCTTCGGCCCTGTTGGGCCCCGTCAACTACGCTGACATCTCTCTGAGGCGCACGTGGAACACATACGCGCCGTCCGGCACGGGCCTGGTCCTGATCGGACGGTGAGCTACCCATTGCTCTCCGCCCGCAGGCCCGCGCCTACGGTGGCCGGGAGTCGTCACGCGGCTCCCGACGCCCGGAGCGTCTCCCTCGGCGGCTGAGGCGTGAGGATCTCTCCCTCGCCCATCCCGCCACCTCCTTCGCTAGCATGACTGCTTCGCAGAAGGAGGTGACCGCCTCCCACTCCCTCTCGCCCCAGACCATGGCTTGCACCAGGGCCGGACGCGAGAGGTCGCCGCCGCTGCCGATCGCCTCTACGAGGACACGGCGGTGCTCTGCCCAAGCGGGGCAGACCTCCACCGTGTGCTCCACCGTGTCCTCGGGGCGATCCTCGCAGTGATGACACCCGAGCGTCTCCTCCCGCCTGATTATGTGCAGGAACCTCCCGAAACATCCGTGTCCGGAGAGGACCTGCGTCAGGCGGTAGGTGAGAGCGCCGTGACGCCTCTCTAGCCACTCCTCAAAGAGGGGTCTTACCGCCGCTATCGTGGCGTGCCCTGCACTGGGTTGCGATAGTCGCGCCTTCCATTCCACCATGAGACCGCGCCGGAGGTCCGTCCGCTCCGCAGCGATTTGCCGCGGGTGCAGAGTTTCCCCCCGACGTAGTGCCTCCGCGCGCCAGTCATACAGGCGCGCGAGGACTATCGCCTCCAGATCCCATGGTGGCAGTCCGGCAAGGAGGCTTGCTGCCTCGCGCGAGATCGTGCGGTACCCCCGGATTAGCCTTACGGCTACCACCTTTTGGGGCGCGTTCAGGTAGTGTGCGGCTCGAAGCCGCAGTGAACGCGCCCATACCGGGGCCCCATATAGGGCCATAGACCGCACGACCCCCGCGTAAAGCCTCCGGCAGGAGGCGTTTGGCCCCCTCAGGTTGGGCAGGAGCCGCTTTAAGGCGGCCCCGGTCCGTTCCAGTTTGGGGGCCAAACGTCGGAAATGCTCGACGAAGTTCCACCGGCTGTCGAGGACGAGACCCAGGTATCTCATCGTCTTCTCGACGCCGATGTGAACCCCTCCTACCATCAGTTGGGATCCCGAAGGTGGCCCGTACCGGGGCCCATGAAAAGACATGGCCTCGGACTTGTGCAATGCCACCTCGAGACCCAACTGCTGGATCCTTTCCACGACTATCGCAACCCCGCGTGTCATCGCGTCGGCCGCCGCCTGATGCGACCTCCCCTGCGCCAGGACCAGCGTGTCGTCAGCGTAGCAAACTACGCTGACGCCATCAGGGAGGTCGGCCCGCAGCACCCAGTCGTAACCGATGTCCCACAGGAGCGGCCCCAGAACCGATCCCTGTGGGACACCGCACGACAAGACATACCCCTTAAAAGCGTTTGTTATAAAAAACATAAAAACAATTCCGAAATTAAAACTTTATTACTTAGAAATTATGTTTTATTTTTCCATAAATATTTTTGTTCTTATTTATTACGTTTTGTTTATGTTCACTTTTTAATGAAAGAAGTAAATATATTGAAAACGATAATAATCTTTATGTTTGAAGGTTAAGGTTTATATTCAAGTTATATGCAATCGCGGTCACTTGAGCGATGTGTTTTTGTTCCTAATCCTTGATCTAGTGTTGATCGCCAGCTCCCGAATTGCGTAAAACACTTTCATGGACAATCCGAGTGTTTTGAAGGAAATTCTTGAATCATTGCTTCATATGTTTGAAATGATCATCTGCTCAAAAACGTAAATAACGCCATAAACGCGCCTGTACTGTTCAAATGGAACGAATTGTGATCGATTCAAACTCAAACTCAAATCATTTAATTCAACTAAACCAATTACAGGCACTTTTGAATTGTCAAAGGGTCAGTCAGTCAGAAAGATGAAGCTAGTTGCCCATTCCAAAGCGTAGGTACCTTTTATTTTTTATTTTTTTTGTGGATGGGAAATCATCAAATGACTCCTCCCGCTCTGGGTGGAGCAGAAGGGAGTGTCAGACTCTTACTGACTAAAACCCACCCGTGTTCCTTCCTTAGCCTTTTATGTACCAGGGCAGCGGTAACCCTTTCGGACGATCCCGCTACCCCGGCAGGCTTCGGCCCTGTCGGGCCCCGTCAACTACGCTGACATCTCTCTGAGGCGCACGTGGAACACATACGCGCCGTCCGGCACGGGCCTGGTCCTGATCGGACGGAGAGCTACCCATTGCTCTCCGCCCGCAGGCCCGCGCCTACGGTGGCCGGGAGTCGTCACGCGGCTCCCGACGCCCGGAGCGTCTCCCTCGGCGGCTGAGGCGTGAGGATCTCTCCCTCGCCCATCCCGCCACCTCCTTCGCTAGCATGACTGCTTCGCAGAAGGAGGTGACCGCCTCCCACTCCCTCTCGCCCCGGACCATGGCTTGCACCAGGGCCGGACGCGAGAGGTCGCCGCCGCTGTCGATCGCCTCTACGAGGACACGGCGGTGCTCTGCCCAAGCGGGGGAGACCTCCACCGTATGCTCCACCGTGTCCTCGGGGCGATCCTCGCAGTGATGACACCCGGGCGTCTCCTCCCGCCTGATTATGTGCAGGAACCTCCCGAAACATCCGTGTCCGGAGAGGTCCTGCGTCAGGCGGTAGGTGAGAGCGCCGTGACGCCTCTCTAGCCACTCCTCAAAGAGGGGTCTTACCGCCGCTATCGTGGCGTGCCCTGCGCTGGGTTGCGATAGTCACGCCTTCCATTCCACCATGAGACCGCGCCGGAGGTCCGTCCGCTCCGCAGCGATTTGCCGCGGGTGCAGAGTTTCCCCCCGACGTAGTGCCTCCGCGCGCCAGTCATACAGGCGCGCGAGGACTATCGCCTCCAGATCCCATGGTGAAGCGTAGGTACCTAAGGAGAAGAACGGGCAAGAAACTCCATGGACACTCTTTTAAATCATAATTTTTTTACAAAATATTTGATTACATCATTCGTGATGAAATTAACCATGTGAGAACGATGTACTCGTAGAAAGACGTGCACGTTAAAAGCGTCCGATTGTCAGTTTTTAAGTGTTACTCAATTACCCCGTAGGGTTGTGCTACAGCAGTGTTTTTCAATCTGTAAAGCCCGTAGTGTGTGTGTGTGTGTGTGAACCCTTACTTGTGGTCACAGGTAAAAAAAAAGTGTTTGTAGGTCATACAGTATAATAAAAAAATACAATTTCAGTAAGAAGGCTGGGCCTGTTTTTTTAACAGTTTGTCAAAACGTGGTTCTATTTTCGAGACGCTAATAACCAAATCATTTTGTTATTGATACCTATTTCACTTTTTAATTTTGCTAGAGCAGCGTGGCCGAGAGTGTACTTGATGTTTTGTTCAATATGCAATGTGTAACTGAATTAATGCACATTATGAAATTAGTTTGTGCAGAATCGTTTACTGAACCGATTTTTGTAATTTTTAATATAGGTAATATTTTATCCCAAAAATAATTAAAACTACGTAAAGTGCTGTCATACTTCCGCTGTACAGTCAAAACAAACCAAAATGGATTAAATACCTACTACGCTAGACCTTTATACCAGTGCGACTGTGTGCATGCGTAGATTTGTAACGTGATTAAAATTTTCTCCCACAATCAGTATAACTAATTTATTTAAAAAACAATGTTTTATACATAATAATAAAAATTCAGTATATGTATTATGATTATAACATAATATTCTAATTGGGGTGTCTGGTGGTGTGCGTTAATTCCGGGACATCTTGTAGGTCCCAAAAGAAAGAAAATTATAAAAGTCGTGTTTCAAATCACTAATATTTTGTTAATTTGTGGCCGGTGGTCGTTAAAATTTTTCAGCTTGTAAAGGGGTGGCGTATTCAACATGATCAAAATCAAAATCAAAAGTTTTTATTTCACATAAACCAACATGGGCACCTATGAAACGTCAGAAGTTAGGTGCGCGGAACCAATTGGTCATTTCCTATGGAGAAGCGCCACGAACTCTACGGTTACTCTTTTAAAAATAATTGGCTTTTACAATGTTTTCAAATTACAGTAGGTATGGGAGGATAGCGTACGCCTGTCAACAAGTACCAGGTACTTGATAAAATGGTTGAAAAACACTGCATAATACCTACACCTAAACGAAATGTTGAGTTATGTAGAGAGCTATCTGTGTCCTTACCTCGCCACTACTTGAAGATACAGGAGCTGCACAAGCGAGTACAAACGTAGCACATCAAGCTACTAA
Organism: Apamea epomidion; assembly: GCA_947507525.1. NCBI lineage: Eukaryota > Metazoa > Arthropoda > Insecta > Lepidoptera > Noctuidae > Apamea > Apamea epomidion. The sequence continues at coordinate 3,263,296 of OX382238.1, read as the reverse complement.
AATCTGTCAATTCTTTTTTAATAGATTTTCAACGTTATTACTAAAGCATTAAGGTTCAAGGTTGATTGGCAAAATTTGTCAGTTTCGGATAGTTTGATGTGCTGCCGTCTGTACATAATGCTCTTCACACATTATGATTATGATGATTTGGAGGAGTTCAGTAAAGCTTTCGTTTCCGAAGAAAACCACTTTCTTCGGAAACGAAAGCTTTACTGAACTCCTCACACTCGCACAATAATGGTTGTCTAAATATAGAGTGTATTTTGACGCTTTATTGACCAAATTTAAAATCTATAGTAAAATTTTAATTTATTTAATGAATAATAATATTGAAATTTCATTTATACTTTTATTATATTATTTATTGCAATTAATCATTTGAATTTGATTTTAACATTTAATATATTTTTTTATTGCAATCAATAAATCGAAATTGAAACGAGAATATGTTATGAAACTATTAACTAATATGAAATGTAAACAAACAAAAAATATTCCAACCTGATTTGGAGTTATATGTTCGAGCCGTTGGGTCCGAGTGCTCACTTGGTTCTTCGAGATATCGCCAAGCGGTTAGTCGACTCTTCACGTGACCAGAGGGCTGGCCTGTTTCTTGGCCAAAGAATTAGCATCGCCATACAACGTGGCAATGCTGCCAGCCTTTTTGGGCACTGTTCCTGTTCACAGCGATGCGGACGAATTTTTTGATACTCTATGATTAGTTTGCTTATTTTTTCACATGTACATACATATCATTATTTTAAATGTTAGCTTATATAATGTAGGTAATTGATCAAGGAAAAAAATGGAATTTAACAACTCCTTCTTAAATTATTTCAATGTATAAATGTAAACACATTCATCTAAAATGTAAATTTATTCTTCAATGCATGAAAGAAAAGGCTTTTTTATTTAATTTATTTTTTAATGACAAATACTGGTGAAAATGACAGCCGCAGGTATCGGTCAAAGGTTAAGCTACGCTTGCCGCGGTTGGTTTGTGGATGTGTGGCCATCCTTTATCGTTAAGCCGTTGGTCCCAGCTGTCATTTGTAGATCGTTCGTCACGGGTAGTCTGACAGCCAGTCTTATCAAGTGGTATCGTATTACCCTGTTGTAACTGGGTTGTGGGGGTCAGGTAGTCGCTCCATGTAAGATATTGGTATTCAGCTGCATCTGGTTAGACTGGAAGCCGACCCCAACATAGTTGGGAAAAGGCTACGCAGATAGATGACAGGTGAAAATGACAGATTTTCATGTCGGCTGTTATAATATGATGGGACTGGTATTCATTCTGGTATTTTAGATTATTGCTACTCAAATGGGTTAAGTTAACATCCATCAATCGTTTCAAACAAGTAAACAATGGAAACACGATGAAATTATTTGATGAACAGAACAAAAAATAAAATAATTCATTTTATTTATTTTGCCAATACGAACTCGTGTGAATTCGCTCATACAAAATACATACTTCCATTTCCGCAAATAAAACACGCATCATGAAATTAATAGTACCGTAAAAACAACGGTGCGGAGTGCTACCGTGTGAACTGGCTTTAAAAAACTCGTAATATTATTATAGGCGGGTTTACACTGCACTAAACTGGGCTGATCAATGTCGGCCATTCTTAAAGTTACCAATGTTGCGACTCGATTCTTAACCTTTCGATAACAAATCGAATCGATTACGATTGTGTTCTTCTTGTCGAGCCTCTTGTTAGTGTTCTGACTTTTTTTTTACTCCTTGTAAGTATGAAAGCTCTTAAACAGATTTTATTTCAGTCCATTCCCTGATGTTTCCAAGTCAAGATAATTTTCTTTTTGTAACAGTTTTTGCCTTTTATGATATTGTAAAAATACTCATACTTCTCTCTCTTTGCCTAGCCTTATTCCATTTCATTTGGGGTCGGCTCTCCTCGTCATTCTTCGCCAGATGTTTCGGCACAAAAAAAAAACTGTCATACTACCTTGTGAAATAATTCTTACAGTTTAATATTATAAATTAATGCACATCCAACATCAAGAAGAAGATGATGATTAAGATGACGGACTAAGGGCGGGTTGTTTCACGTCCACTTGACGCACGCGTACCTATACGTCAAAAATGGCGCTAACTATTTTCAAACAAAAAAACCGTTGTTTCAAATTAATAACAATTACAAAATTATGGCCTTTACATACGTCAAATAACAACTATTAAATAATTGTTATTATTTGACGTCCGTATGTTACGTTAACCAACCGTTTGAAACTACCGGCAATAACATCGAGTAGGTACAACACCTAGAATATTGAGCTCAGAATGGAACACGACAGGTCCCCACACAGCAAATTGAGAATTGGATTTAGCAGAACATTTACCAGCGGGGCAATTGCGTAATACACTAACAGTAGCAATTGTTTTTGTTGTGACAGTTCAACAACATTCATTGCGTTATTTACACACATTGCTGAGCAGTAACATTTATCGAACATATGAAGCAATGAATTAGTGTTTTTTTTTTTTTTTTTTGAGGATGGGAAATCATCAAATGACCCCTCCCGCTCTGGCAGAAGGGAGTGTCAGACTCTTACTGACTAAAACCCACCCGTGTTCCTTCTTAGCCCTTTATGTACCAGGGCAGCGGTAACCCTTTCGGACGATCCCGCTACCCCGGCAGAATGTATTAGTGTTATCCTTCGAAATGAATCGGATTTAGATTGAAATTGTCTAGGACGCTGCTAACTATTTAAGGTAGATTGATCTAGGACACATCAAGTCTTAAAGATATAATTGCATACCCGGTCCCATTGTATAAAAACGCCTTAAATTATACAATTTTAACTAGGTAGGACTATTCATCTCCAATCTCAACCCGGAATTCTCTCTGCATTATGGTTATTTAAATCGCTTTAAAAAGGTTTAGTCCAGGTAACGGTTTCAAATGAATATTTATGAGTATTATGTCGGGCACTCGTTATTTTTACACGCCTGTCGAGCTTTTAAAGACTTTACAGTTATAAGAAACTCCTTTTGTTTTAAGTTCTTTAAAAAGGTCTATTTCTTTACGTCACCATCTGATTCTTTTGTTTTTATGGCTGTGGGAATATGTCATCTTTTGAGATGTTAAAACGAAAGAAAATTACATAACATCAGACCTGTAATCTCCGAAGGGTAAGGCAGAGGTGCTAAACATGTATAATATAATTATCTGTGACGTCTGAGTTTGTTTTGGGCCTTTCTTCTAAGAATAGTCGGATAGGAAACGCCGACCTCATCTAGTTTAACAAAAGTATGATTGACGTATATAAGTGTTTGTACAAACCTACTTACAGAAATAAGTCGTTTATCATTTATTTATCTATGCTAATAATAGAGCTGAAGAGTTTGTTTGTTTGAAGTCGCTTATCTCTAGAACTACCTATGAACTAGATATGAAAAAAACTTTTTGCATTTGATAGCCCAATTCTTGAGAAAGGATATAAGTTATTTAACATCACGCTAGGACCCTAAGGAGCTGAGCAAAAACAAGTCAAATAGAACGCTTAGCGGAAACGAAGTAAGAGCGTCGGGGCAATAAGAAATTTCACGCGGACTAATACGCGGGAAGAAGCCAGCCGAAAATAAAATCGACGGGAAAATATCTGTTTTGAAACAAAGATATGAAAATACTTCAAACCTCTTTGATGAAGGGTTTTTGCTGAATAGCTTTTAGCTCTGATAATTTTATTAAAGACTGAAGATACTATTCAAATGTCAATGACGAAAATGTTTTCATTTTGTGCTAGAACTTTTTGTAATGAATAAGTAGGAAAATTTTATTTTTCGTTTCTCGCTTATTCTTTTTACGAGTATAGTGTTGTATATTTATAAGTTAGACGTGTTATAATACCTTTGTGCTGTAGCTTTTCGTTTAAATAGAATTTGTAGTAGAATAGAATATAATATTCTTTATTATGTACACCATAAATATTATAGATATAAATGTAGAAATAGTAGAGAGAGAGTAGTAGTAGTGTAGTATTAATTCTGTAGTAATTAATACTACAGAAATGCCACGATGTATCATGGAATATTGATCCGTACATAGTGTTTAGAGGTCGATTCCTTAGGGTAGGAATTAGTTAACAAATAATTGCGAAGTAATAATACCTACATTTGTGACGTTATTAATTTTGACCAGAGGGGCAATTCTCGTAATTTTAAGAACGTTCATTGTCTGATCTCAGTCTCAATCTGTCACAAATGCGCCAATTTTCCTACATTTGGACAAGTTTTTTTTTACATTTGCTAGTTGCCGAGAAGAGACTGCGACTACATTTTGAACGTTTTATATTACGAGAATTCGCATTGTGATGCCGTTTTATATAGAATATCATTAGTATTAATTCTACGTCTTGGGGTAGTGATCCTTACATCGCGTTTAGAGCTTGAGTTCTTAGCGCAGGAATCAGTATCCATGTAATAATACCTACATCTGTAACGTTATTCATTTGTATTCTATGTGCTATCTCTCTCTGACACAACCCTTCTCTCTTCTCCCGGGTGTCGTATGAACCGATAAGGGAAACTGCCTGTCAAGTGGCGGTTATACCCTTATTCCCCGAAGCTGTTGTGCGTGTGGCAATCTATGGAGGAGTTTAATATGTTCTGGCTTTGACGTTATCGGTTATGTGGGACCGGTTTCCTATTAATATTTGTAATGATATTATTTTATTTGTAACTGTATATTACATGTATACATAAACCTTCCGAATTAAATTCTCAAAATTTTGACTGTATAAACAATGTATTGTGCTATGAAGTCCCCAGGACTGTTCATAGACGGCAGGTGCGTGAAGACAAACTCTTTGCAGTAGGTACCTGCCGTTCTAACACTGGTCTGCGTTCGCCAGTTCGGCGAATGGCTGCAACCTACAAATGAAGTATTTGAACACATAGATATATTTACATATGCTCTTTGTATAGGTTTCGTAGCCTTTTGTATGAAACGCTTGAACTCTTAGACCAATTGTTTGTTGTTTTAAAAGTACTGTTTTTTTATTATTTTTTTTTTATTGTTTTTATAATATTAGTGTAACTGTCATGCATGAACAGTTCACCTCCTAGTGACTAAGGTTTTATTTATTAATGGTAATCTGTGAACAGCGCTGTGGGTCACATTATTATTTATGAAAGTAACTTATGTTTTTCTGTTTATAATACTGCATAATGTAGCTGTTTGTTGTTCCTATTTAATAAAATAAAATGGTGAAAATCGCATTACAATTATTGTTGTGAAGAAAAAAGAAACAAAGAAAATACATTTATTTGCGGCAAACATGATGAATAAAAAGAACACAAACACAAAAAAAAACAATTCAGGGAAAAACATGCGTCACATCTACGCAAAACGGCCATCGCTAAGCATAATGCTAATACCCTAATACGAGACAGAGCACCTTACACGACGAGACGAGACACGAAAACCGACTTCGTTTCAAACTATAAACTGATTTGGAGTTCGGATATTTGCTTTTTTTTTTTTCAAGCCTGGCTTTGCTGAAGAGGTTTAATGAAATCTGAGAGGATAGAAATTAATCCGTCTATTTCATCCAATTGAAATCGAAATCAGTCACAGCAGTACGGAGTATTTAAACCCTTGAAAATAAGTATTTCAAGCGTTTTATATTATATTCGCATAAACCTTGTCATATAGTACCGATGTGGATTAATTATTGTATGTGGCTGGTTGAATGTGCCTTCTGGAGACTATAAAACAAACAGATCCTCAAAAATCCTACTTAGTGTATACTTAAATACAAATAGGTAATTCAAATACATTTAGGATGCAATGTTGAATGAACGCATCAATGAGTATGAATGTAGAGAATCGAAAGAGAGTTTGAAAAGAGAAGGGAGATAGAATGAAGGATGGTAAAAGATGGCGTCCATACTTGTAACGATGTAATGTTTTGGAAACAAAAAATAAAAATAATGGAAAAATGAAAGAATTTCAAAGTTTCCAAAGATCTTATTCCAGTCATCCTTCCTCACATACAAGGTGGAGACTACAATACGATAGTAAATTAAGCTACGTATATTATAATATGTTGTTCCCAGTCTATATACAAAATTCAAACAAGTTTATCCAATAGTTTAATCGCTATAGCTAGTCAAAGATTGGCAAAACCCATAGTCGGGCCGACACGTACTATAAGGTCAAAAGGATGGCTATAGAATACTTAAAGTAGCTATCCAATACCTATTAGCACTAAATCACATATGAGTACTTACTTAATTTTCTGTAATTTTAACGCACGCATTTTCTTTAATCATTATTTCGCGGATACTGGTGTAAGTTACACGTTTATTCAGTTCATAACTTATTTTGTCATACTTTTTGTAATGTGTAATTGTTAAATGTCCAAATAAACTAAAACTACTACTTGGTTTGTTTGGATTTTTTAAATTTCTATGTTAGGATATTTGATAAGTTGCAAAATACTCATATGCATTAGTATTGTCAGAGTTGCCATTTATTGTAGTATAGTCTTCTTCACATTCTTCTTTAACATAAACAGTGGCTGAAATCTTGGAAAAACCGTCTTAAAATACCCGACTAAACTAAATTCTATTAAAGGTTTACAGTGCAAAAGTGTACAACATAGTTAAAGGAAACTTTACTTTTAATCAACCGTCGCAATGTCTTTGCTTGGACAACTTCAAACTGCCTGAAAGGGGTAGCGCAGGGTTAACAAAAAAAAAGAAACTGTTTCAACGTCCCCTTTTTTTTCTATCCTTTTTAATTGAAATAAAATATTTATTTTGTTAAAGTTTGTTCTGAATTTATCTTAGACATTCCTGACACCGGTGAAGGACATCATCGGGTAGCTGAACTTATAGTTAATATAAATTCAGTGTTCGGTTTGTTTGTGCAGAATAAGCAATTTTTCTTTCTTTCTTTTCTTTATTGCCCTCCAAAGGCAAGGCAGGCTCCAGTTAGTTGACATTTTTCCATTTCAGCTGTGATGCCACATTATGATTTAACATTCTAGTTTCAAACGCTTGAACTGTAGACTATTACGTTTTTGGGAACTTATCATAAAAAACAAATAACTCGGTAGGATTACCTGATTATTTTTTTATGTGGCATCAAAGCTGAAATTGAAAAAATGTCAACTAACTTTTGGAGGGCACTGTAAGTTTGAAATCGCCAACCCGTCTTGAGCAAGCGTAGTGATCAATACTAAATGTTTTAATAGGTTTATACGTTATATTTTAAAATATTTATTCCTCAATTTTCATTATTGCACCTACCACCAGCTCTACTGCGCCGCTCATCTAGTTTTAAAATATGATTGACGTGTAAAAGTGTTTGTAAAAACCTACTTACAAAAATAAAATCATTTATCATTTATCACTGTTTGTCTCTGCATCATGCAAAGGTTGACTGGTAGAACATGCCTATGGGATTAAGACCGGCTCTGTACATTTGTGTGCTTAAAGTATTAAATAAATAAATGCTCGTGGCTTCTCTCAATGAGAAGAGAATTTGCCTTGCAGTGGAGCCGTAATATGCTGGTATTATTTAATTATGTAAACAGTTCATTCTAGTTGAAAAAAGACAGATGGTACAAGTATTAATGAAATGCTGGTTAATTTATTTAATTATACAATAACAATGTTTTTTAATACAGAAAGCGTAGGTAGGTAAGCAGATAGCTTTGTCAAAAAGGTCACAAACATGTTTAATGAACTGAATCATGTAATCCAGGCAGGTAGCAGATATTCCAAGTTTTAGGTATAAATCCATAACCTAATTTGGTATCTAGTGATGGATACCTATGTAGTACAGTCACGAGCAAAAGTATGTATACACTCGGCTTTATTCAAAAGCGATTTACTCCTTTATTTTTTAATGAAATTTTATGTTGTTACGAACATACGTGCATTTTCGAACCCATAAGTTTATACAGGCTGATTTTTTATAGACCAGCCAAATTTAAGGATGTGGTACAGACCATCAAACTGAACAACTTTCTCCATGGGACCAACATCGTAATCGCGAATAAAAATTCAGCCGTCCCATACATTTAGGTCGAGTAGGTATTGAAGTTTTCTATGGGACAGTTGATAAAATTTTCGCGATTACGCTATTTGTCCCATGGAGAAAGTTGTTCAGTTTGATGGTCTGTACCACATCCTTAAATTTGGCTGGTCTTTAAAAAATCAGCCTGTATAATGTGTCGTATTTCAACGTTGCATTCGTTATTTCACGAAAAAATCGCAATTGAAAGTTGCCAAGTGTTGACATATTGGTGCTCGTGACTGTACATTCTCAGGATTCAGTAGTTGTTAGTTGGTACGGTATTAGCTAGTATGACATTTCTCGACGTATTTACAGAATATTATTAGAGCTTACAAACAAGCTTTGAAACATTGTAGATTGCTTGTTTATTAGTACATACCTATATTATATTTATATGTGCATGATGTCTCTAAAGATAAAGGTTAGTTTTTTTTTTTGTTTTTCCAAACCTTCCTGTCTCGTGGGATCTCTGCCCATGTTGGCCCTGCAAACTTTATCAGATCATTACATCACCTTCGCCGTGGTCTCCTCGACGGTGATTTCCTCCCTCAGGCGTCCAGTGAGTGACGATCTTTGCCCATCTCTCCGAGTGCATTCGCTTGTTCGGCCCACGTTAGTTACTTATTTTTCAGGCCTATTTTTAGAAATGGCATCTCGCAGGTCAACCGGGAAGGCTGCTTAACCGGGCTTGCGTGTGGGTGCTTCAATAAATTAAGGTCTCCAGTCAGGGCTTAAAAAACATAAAAACTAAGCGACTACATGCGTCCTGTGGGATACAGGCCTCGGCTTAGGGCGTCTCTGGGGAAAGGCAGCAAGAGACAAGTTGAATCAGATTAAATTTACCAGACTTTCAAGTTTTTTAGTTAAAAAGGAAAGTGGGGGAACTCTCTCACCGAACTACTCGACTGCTCTAGAAGGATGGTACTGTCAGGGTTAAAAGCAAACTGACACCCTACGTCAATATTTGTTGTGATAAAGCTATTTCATACACCTGTCAAAGTATGACAGTTGTGATTCGATTAGACAGGTTTTCTATGTTGTTAGTCAATTTTCTTATCAATTAATTACCCGAATTTACTTAATATTTTAAGCTGTAAGGCTTATGGATCTAAGTTCACCAGAGAAGGCTAAATTACAAATATCTTGTGTAATTGACGACACGGTTGGCGTAGTGGCTGAGCGATTGACTGCTGCGCTGCGTGTCGCGGGTTCGATTCCCGCACGGAACAAATATTTGTATTGCCTACAGGTAGTTGTTCCGGGTCTGACTGTTTGTTTATGTGAGTTAAATGTTTGTAAACGTACCCACGATACAGGAGTTATTCCAAGTGTGAGGCAACGTTTTTTTAAAAAAAATAATCATCTAATCCTTATGATGTTTGAGACGACCCCGTTGGTCTCGTGGTTACAAGAACGATCGCTGAGCATGGGGCCCAGGGTTCGATTCCGAGGTCGGGCTTATTGAGTTTCTCCATTAGGAATTTCTCAGTAACAGGCCGGAGTTTGGAAGTTGGTGGTGTGATAACCCCGTGCCTCGGAAAGCACGTTAAGCCTGAGCTCTCTCCGGTCGTGTCGAATTGCCGTCCCAACGGACTATGAGAGTGAGGGCAGAGAGACTGCATCTGTGACTGAAACACAAAACACAGGAAATTTATAGTACACATTTGTGTACTATAAATGACGGCATCACGGATTAATTTGTATTGTTAATTTTAATTAGTGTGTGTTGTCTTTGGTCCCTAGCCCTGATATCAAGCAATGGACAAAATTGATAAACTTTTTATATTCTTGAGTACGAGGCTTTTGACTACCTTGTATTAGTATATTTTGTAATTTTTCTTTGTAATGTGCGTTTTGTTTGTGCAGATTAAACAATTATTCTTTCTTTTCTTTTCTATAATATCTCCCGAAGCGAAGGTTAGTCTCCGTTGAGATGGGCCGCCATACGTCCTGGAGGAGTATTATTTAGTTCTTCTTTGATACTCTAATTAGTCTAGTGAAGCCATCTTTCTTCAAACTTACCCGTCTTTTGTCAGATAGCAGCGAAAGCCTTCATACGAAGTGTAATTTTGATATATTTCCGACATTCCCTAACTTGTCTGCCTAAATAAGAAAAACGGCCTCATTCCCTGTGATTTATTTGTAACAGAAACTATGTATGCGATAAAAAAAATGGCTGTTTTTAACCAACTACTGGGGCCAAAAGAGGGTTATGATTTTCGACATGCTATCTAGTGATTACGAGTTTCTCAGGCTATCGGTTTTATTAAAGTGTTATCAATTTATTCTGAATTGTTTTTACTCGGTTGCATGTTGTTAAAGTTTTTTATTGTGTTTTCCTTTTATCTGCGATCGCATTTCTAGCTATAATCAGATGGGGTCTTCGTGTGAGATTACTTCTGTAGTATTCCATTGAAAATTCCCATTACATATATGGTTCAATACTAAATAAACTTTAAACTTTCATTGTCTCTGGTCCAAGTTCAGGATTTCCTATCCCTTCAGGCGGATTATATCCCCTTGTCTGTTTCTCTCTTGTGTCTATTATTCTCATATGTTTTGCATTTTTCGCATAGTTCTACTTTCACTTTACGTGTCTTTAGGTGCTCGTGTATTTCTGTGTTTCTGACAAACCAGGGTGCGCTTGAGTTGTTCTTAGAGCTTGTAAAGTGTTGTTAAATTAAGTCTCTAAATTCAGCATAGCATAATCCGACTATAAGATTACCACTGCTAGGCCACAGGCCTCCTGTCTTCGAGAGGGAATGGGCTGTAATCCACCTCAGCCGGGACCAGTGCGGGTTGGTAGATGGCACATGTCTTCGAATTTTTAGTTCTTATATCTGCCGGTTTTCTCACGATGTTTTCCTTCACCGTTTTGAGAGCATGCAGCATGCCTGTTGGCAAAGGCCTCCTCTCGCTGTTATCATTGAATTGTATCACGAGTTACTCTCCTCCAGTTAGGGCTCGCTGTAAGTTTCATCTTGCCCTCCCATCTTCTTTGTTGTTTTCCTCTTTTTTGTTTACTGTTTATGGGATACCAATCACTTATTAATGTACACCATTTTTCCTGTTTTGCTCTTATTATGATTGTGTCCAGTCCACCTCCATTTTGGTTATCTAATTGATAATAAAGAAGGAAAAAGAAAAACTGCCTCTTATTTTGTATTTCAGATAATATTTTTCTGAAGAATTTCCTTTCAATGATGGATGATAGCTATCTATGTAATATTTCAGTGTGATTTTATTCTTGCTATAAACATGATGTTCTTTGCCTAGCTAGTTTTTGAAAGGATTGTTTTTTTGCAGTGCCTACCTATCTTTAAATAGTAATCTTTTCAGTCTACTTTTAAATAGTTATAATGACACTCTGAAGTACAGACGGTAGCACATCAAGTTACTACAATCTGTCAAATTTCTTTAATAGATTTTGAACTTTATCGCTAAAGTATTAAGTTCCAAGGTTGATTGGGAAAATTTGACAGTTTCGGGTAGTTTGACCTGCTGGCGTCAGTTTCTTTCATATACGCAGTAATTGTTAGGCCATTATTAATTCACATATTCTGCTCAAAAGTTTAATTATAATTATACTTTTATTATGCGATTTTAGGATTGTACCAGTAAACAACAGTTTATTTAATATTGATTTTCTCCGGTTCCGTAAAGATGCACATGCATAAAATACTGTAAATGTACAATAACCAGTGATAACTAAGTATTTTCCGTTTCATTTTTTGTGAACCTATGTTGTCCCACTGCTGGACAAAGGTCTCGCCCAGACTTTTCCAGTTTTCTTTATGTAGTAGTACCTTCTCCGGCCAATCGGTCAGGATCAGTTGCTTAGGCCTCGGTGACGATGCTCGAGGAAAGCCTTATCCTGTGTCCAGTAAATTTATATTCTTTCCTGTTTCTTTCATGCTGATTTATATCAAACTAGAAACTACAACTACTACGCGAAGTCGAACGAGTCTTCGTTTTAAAAGTTAACCAATAACGGTTCGCCAGACTTTAGGAATCAGCCATTACACATCGAAATACCACGCTGCCACATACCGCATTGCGAAAAAATTAAGGACGTCTGAATTTTTCCATATTGTGACAGGAAAAGGATTTTTCTATGTACCTACATAATCCTCAAAGGTTACCCTACAAGCCTGAACAGATTACCATCTTCACTGAAACGGGTTAAGTGATATACGAAAGCGGGTACTGATCTAATTAGTAAGGGTCCTTGTACCCTTAAAAGATTTATTTTAACAATGGTCTGTTGTGACGTTACCTATTTTGCTTGTCCACTTCCCGGGATTTAAAAAGGCCCAGGACAATACGTTTCCTTAGTACCTAAGTACGGTATATAAGACAATGTATGGCCTTTTGTTTTTATTTGTGGAAACATCTGATGCTGGGGATGTTAAAGGTACTAATAAGTTAATGACTAACAATGTTGTACCTACTTTTAACTTTGAAAGAAAGAAAGAAAGAAAATACATTTATATGGAACAAACTAAAAGACACACAATACACCAGATACATACATCAGACAAACAAACAATAAAATTTAAAAAAAAAATTAAATAAAAAGTGTGAAGTCCGATGTAAGAAATTAGCAGGAAAGTGTGCCTCACGGCTACGCCAAAAAGGCCCAGTTCAGCAAAAATGCCAGACAGCTAGTGCCTGATGCTGGTTTTCAACTGGACCTGATACTGGACTGGGCTTTGATTATACCGTTCCGATCCTTAAGGAACGTTTTTTATGCAATCAGTGTTTATTTATTTATACAGAGTGTCCCGAAACTCAACGATAACCTGGTACCCGGTGACAGGCCAAGGTATACCAGTTATGAAAAAAATAAATTAAAAAAATTTTTTTTTTTAACGTAGACTGTCAAAGTTAACTGACAATAATTTTGTAAACCATAACTCGTCAAAACTTAATTTATTTTACTTAGTTAACAATGTTTATTACTTTGATTTGTGGTTGCCATTAATAGCACTGTTATTTGAGATTACATGATTAAAAAAATCACTTGAAAAATTATAAAAAATTGTGATCACAGTACTTAAAAATGTCTATTATCGCTTGACTAAGTGACATGGATTTTTTTTTCTTATTTTTTTTCTTAACTGGTATACCTTGGCCTCTCGCCCGGTACCAGGTTATCGTTGAGTTTTGGGACACCCTGTATATACTTTACTGTACACCAATAAATACATCGTCATTCTCCTGCCATTCTCCCAATTTATCCGTGGTCGGCGCAAATGTCTTTCTCTTCCATACTTCTCTATTAGTCATCATCTCGGTAGTCACCCCTTTTCTAACCATATCATCATTCACACAGTCCATCCATCGTTTCTTTGGTCTTCGGCTAGTCTTATGCGCATCGACATTCATACTCAAAACTTGCCTCTAAACATTTTCCTCATTCCTCCGTACCAAAGAAAAAAACATTTAACACTACAAAACATACAAATGGGCGGCCTTATGGGTGCTTTCTGCAATCTCTTCCGGGCCACCTTGGAATGGACAGTGATCGCGTGGTCATCATCGTAGTGTTTGTCATGCTAAGGGAATTCTGCCTTTGAGAGAATAAATGTCTTAAACCATATACTAACTAAGCTCTTCAAAGCCGTTACATTAGAAGCATCACAGACTACTTATAGTGAGGGGAGCGGGGTGTGTTCGCGTATCGAAACATTCACGCTCCGATGAGTCGCAAATGTGTCGATAGAAAATTGCGCTCTTGACATCGTTGTTTAATATTCTTAAACTCGTAATAGAATCACAAATTTACTTTTTGATTGGGAGTAAGTGCGAATTCATGAAGTGTTTTTTGTTGTTATAGTAAGTAAGTTATAAATTAATAATACATACGTCTCGAAATAAGAAACAATAGGCATATTTGCAAACAGCGTGTAGCGTTTGGACTTTTTACAGTAAGTAATTTAACTAACTGCCTCGTTAGCTTAGAGGTTGTAAACGCTACTGCTGCATGAGGTGCTAGATTCGATTCCCGGTTCGGGCAAAGTTTTATTGGTTTTTTCCATCTGGAATTTCTCAGGAGCAGCCCGGAGTCTGGATTTGTGCCTGGTTGATGGCAGTATGCTCGCCCTCTATTACATAAGACTTAAATTTAACTGGCGAAATATTGGTGTAATAAACGTGTACCTTTGCCAAACCCTTCGGGAATACAGATGTGATGATATATGTTAATTTAATAAAAATCTCAAAGTAAAACATTAGGTGGCTTGCACATGATTAAAAATAAAACCTCGCCGTGTTAGATGCTAGTTCAGCCTAATTAATGTTCCTACGAACGACTGCAGCAAACCTAATTAAGCCCGTGAAAGCACGATTTCAGGTCGCGGCTTCAGAATTATCTACACACCAGTTTTCCTTTATAGCATGAGCAGAAATGCAGACGGTATGATCAGCCCTAGTTTCTGGAGTATGCAGAGTTCGCTGCCTTAGCAGAAATGGTCTGGATTTTGTAGATATGAGTACCTAAAATTAAACAATAATACCAGGGAGCAGTGTGGACAAGTGGTAACGTCCATGACTTACGAGTGGTAGGTCGTAGGCTCGAACCCTGACAGGCGCTTTACATTGTTTACATTATTTCATTACCACTGCTCTCAATACGGTGAAGGACAACATCGTGAGGAAACCGGCATGTCATAGAACCAAAAATTCAAAGACATGTGACATCTGCCAACCCGCACTGGGCCTGCGTGGTGGATCACGGCCCATTCCCTCTCACCGAGAGGAGGCCTGTGTCCCAGCAGTGGGAACATTGTAGGCTATTTATTATCAGGGCGAAATTGTGGTATTGCAAGGGGACAGTCGCCTTTTTAGATAAAGAAGAAACAACCATTGCTTACTGCACTAGATAAGAAGTGTGTATTAGCGATTTCAGAAAGACATTGTTATTTTTACTTTAAGGGGGAAACGACACGGTAGCTCACGAAATTAAAATTTTCTTACGTTTTTTGCAATTTGCAGGTCAGTGCCAGGTTGAATGTTCGTGGAAATATGATTCGCGACCGTAACAAGTATGTGTTTACGGAACTATAATATTTAAAATCATCAATTTAACCCTCTGATTCTCTTCATATAACAACGTCACATATTAAAAAAGTAAGAAACCTCATAACCGAATTTACCTAATCTTACAAGCCATGCAAAATCTTCTACAAATTGTCCCCCTCTCCGTTTTTCACACAATTTATAGCGCGACCCCTATTAGAGTCAACTCCCCGCACTTCTAGAGTTAGTCATGTGCGACTAGTTACGGTTCGGCACAACGCTACCAATGTCGCCCCGCGCGCCGGCCAGTGAGTCACAAGCGCCCGGTAACTGCGCACGCGCTCGGAGTATACAGACTCGTGCGCCTCGCGAGCCGTCCATTTTTATGTTAAATAATAAGTGTCACACTGTTTTTCTATCTACAACATCGTTTATACCTACCAATTATACACAGTTTACATGCATAATAGTTGAAGTTTCTTTTGTGTAAAGTACCCCGACTATACAATTATATTTTTGATAGGAGTCAAGTTCGTCTGGCCATCTCAAGACCATAGCACTACCCTATGCACACTACCTATTAGGCAGATAGGTTTAAAAAGCGTAATCTAGGACATCAAAGGCTGGTTACTAGCTTTTCCCGCTGTTTCGCCCGCGTTCCCGCGTACTGGAATAAAATGTAATCTTATAGCCTAACCCAGGTCATGATCTACCTCTGTGTCTATAATATTTAGTATTATAGAGGTATAAGGAACAGGGTAAAAAGTTCTGAGGATAAGGGAAGATCCTCCGACCAGACGGGTGTTGTGTCTGGTGGGCAACTGCCCGACAACTTGTATCTGGGCGTTGTATATGTGCTAGTAGCGCGGTAAACTCTGCTTGCGCGATGCTGGATTTTTGCGTGACGACATTGTGATGTATAGTTCGCAAAGTGGCGATGTAGTTGCCGCCACAGTGTAAAAGTAAGACTGCAGTCACTCTGTGTGAACCTGGATTCAAAGTCGATACTTAAAGAAAAAAAGAACGCTAGTTAAACTCGTAGTCAGACGACTTAAAACGGTTAACACGGGGAAATGAAAAGAAATAAAACTGTTCATAGGTCTTTTGAAACCATTTTGCAATTCGCTTTATGAACTAGTCACACTACACCGTTTTCTGCCAAAGTAAGTACTGTCGAACTAAGAGTTTGGTATACACGCAAGAACATTCATCTTTCCACTAAACTGCCAAATTTATTTTTGAAGTGAAAACTTCTTTAGCGGTGTTGTGCATTGTTTTTGTGATGGGTAAAAATGTTAAACTCGCGTCAGGACATGTGACCTAATCGAAAATTCGTAAGACGGAGCTCGCGTCAGGACACGTGACCTGATCGAAAATTCGTAAGACGGAGCTCGCGTCAGGACACGTGACCTGATCGAAAATTTGTAAGAACGAGGGAGAGTAGACCGCATTCCAAAATATCAAAAATGCACAACGTTAATATTCAAGTTTTCACTTCTGCCGGCACTCCCGGAGTGCAACCCGTTTTTTTTTTATTAAGCAGAGGTTTACCTGTAGTACACTTACATTCCGTCAGTTATGTTTAAGTCCCATGTTATAGGAGCGAACCTATTGTCACCAACTAGGCACGATTTCAAAGTCCGGGTTGCTACTAAGAAATTATTCATGGAAACACCCAATAACACTTTGCCCGACCTGAGAATGGAACTCAGGACCGCATGCTCAGCAGTAGCGCTTACGACCACTGCCTTGGTTGTAAAGGTAACCCTTTACATCCTACTAATATTATAAACGTGAAAGTTTGTATGGATCACGCAAAAACTACTGAACGGATTTGGATTAAATTTTACACACAGATGGTGTATAACCAGGATTAACATATAGGATACTTTGAACCAATGCAGAACCCTAAGGGTTCCGTACCTCGAAAGGAAAAAACGGAACCCTTATAGGATCACTTTGTTGTCCGTCTGTCCGTTTGTCTGTCTGTCAAAACGCTTTTTCTCAGGAACGCGTGGAGGTATCAAACTGGAATTTATATCAAATACCCGGGTCTGCCCTTGGAGCTGTGAAAAAATAAAACTAAACCAACGCAATCAAAAGATACAGCCGTTTATGCCGCAAATTTCCGCAAATTTTCGACACTCGCAAGGGAATCAAAATCTACAAGCTACTTCCCGTGAACTCAGAATCTTGAAATTTGGTACGAAGCAACGTTTTATAGCACAGATAAAGAAAAATTTGCTAAAACCGTAATTTTTTTGTTACTTCATAATTAATTTAAAAAAATTTAATATACCTACAGGTTTGTACGGAACCCTCAGTGCTCGAGTCGGACTCGCACTTGGCTGGTTTTATTTTGTTTGACTGACTATACCTCGGATGTAAAACGCAGAACCCAAAACAAAAATCGTGAAAATTCAAGGGTTCAACTAAAGCATATTCGAGGATTATGTTCGGTCAAAAACCGATTCTACGAAACATGTACCACCAACAGTTGTTGTTGATGCGAAGAAACTAAATAATTCTGTACATCACTTAGCAGACTACGCGGAATCATGTTTTGACACCAAATTTCACAAACATTTCGTGTACCTATTATGGTACACCCACTTTGCCAGTTATGTTTAAGTTCCATGTAGTAGGGAGAGCCAATTGCCTTGAAACGTATATTATATATATTCGGATCTAATCGGCGCATGCTTAAATTAAATTACCTATACGTATGTATAAACTGTTCTAACACTAGGCTAAATTTATTGTTACTAATACCTATGGATATAATTTTGGAATCTGAAATAAATATATTTGATTTGATTTGATTATTCGGATATATCCGAAATATATCCGAGATATATCCGATTCATGATATATCCGAATTCACTGTATTTTATTTCCCATCAGTTTTTTTCAATGATTTTATTTGGCTAGGTATAAATCAAGCCTGTGTATTCTAGGTATTGTCTTTACATAATTATAATAAAATAGTAACGAAGTTAAAACTGTATATTGAATACTAAAAAAAAGTAATTGCTACGAGGTGTGCTATGAAGAAAAAAATATAGTTTTTGGAATTTTATTCGGTTGTATCGATTTATATATGTTCCATATATTCGCGCAAACGGCTGTACAGATTTTAAAAATGAAATTTGGCACACAGGTAGTTTATAACCTGAATTAACACATAGGGTACCTACTTTTAATCCCGGTAGTTTTCTGGGATATTTCCCAACATCCACGGGCAAAGCCGCAGGCAAAATATAGTATTTTATAAATCTTTAATTTATTCTGTATTAGTCTATTAGCTTCTGTCCGAGACTTCGTCCGCCCGGACGTCAACTATACCATAAAACACAAATATAGGTGCTATAGAATAGACAGTTCGCATATATGTATATTTATAGCTTGTTCTGACCAGGGTAGAAAAATATGGTTTCAATGACAGGAAATATTGAAAACAACTTTCACTCAAAGGAAAAATTTTGATGCCGATTTTTGAATTCGTAAGTAATTCATGGATTTACTTGCTTTCATGAACTTTAAATTACCATAATCGCTTTGATTCAGGGATCAAAATGTAATGAATTGGTCCAGTCTTTTCCTAACTATGTTGGAATCAGCTTCCAGCCTAACCGGATGCAACTGAATATCAGTATAACATGGAGCGACTGCCTATCTGACATCCACAACCCAGTTACTGGGTAATACGATAACCCTTGATAAGACTGGTTGTCACCATTTTTGGCTTCTGACGACTCGTAACGACCCTTTCTGATGTAATATGTAAATTAATAAATATGTACATTATCGTCCTATAATGTTCCCACTGCTAGGACACATACCTCCTCTCGGTGAAAGGGAGTGGGCCGTAATCCACCACGCGGGCCCAATACGGGTTGGTGGATGATGTACACTCTCACTTTGTCTAAATTATTGCCGGAGCCAGAACAAAATCTGTAACATTAAATTAAGCGTTATTTATATGCCTCTTGCAGAAAATTAAATAAGCAGGTGAGCAATATAACACACAAGGACTACGAAAGGAGCATAATTTAAACCAATAAGTATGAAGTATGCCTTCTGTGTATTATTCACCTTTACATCAATCTTCATAAATGTTGTAGATTATTTCCATCGTTCATTCGTCCTTCAGAGAAAAGTGACTTAGAATATGTTAGCATTATCCAATAGCACCTTAAATACAATTGCATATTAATATTATCGGTTTGCCTAGTGGATTGAATATTGTATGGTGTTTGGCATTAGTTTCTATATGTTTAATACAAATGAGGACGATGATTAAATGTGATTGGAAACCCGCGAGGGGATGCGCTAGAAGTACTTATACATATTATTAAATACTGACGCTATTGGTGATGTTCTTCAGAAAGGTCAGGTGCGTAGGACTCACAACCGCCGTGCGTGTATGACCTGATGGCCAATTCTCGTAATTTAAAACGTTCAAAATTTAGTCGCAGTCTCTCATCTCGGCGACAAACAAATGTCAAAAACTTGTCAAAATGTACGGATATTAGAAGTACTTTTTGACAGATTGAGACTGAGATCAGACTGTAAACGTTCTTAAAATTACGAGAATTGCCCCTCAGATTTATGAACGTAAACGTAGGAAAAAGAGTATGTAAGGGGCGTAGCACGTAGGAGCCGGAGTGCGTGAGGGAGAGGTCATCTCTGCGCCCTCACGCCCCTAGTCGCCGCAAGAGACGCCCTGCACGTCGGGAATCAACGACCGATTTCCGGCCACCGTAGGCGCCGGCCTGCGAGCGGCGAGCAATGGGTAGCTCGCCGCGCGGTAAGGACCAGCCCCGGGTCGATAGCGCGTTGTTTTCCACGTGCGCCTCAAAGAGATGTCAGCACAAAGTGACGGGGTCCGCTAGGGCCGATGCCTGCCAGGGTCGCGGTTTGTTCGAAAGAGATACCGTGGCCCCTGGCACAGGCAACTGAAGGCACACGGGTTGGTTTTAGTCAGTAAAAGTCTGACACGCCCTCCCGCTCCGCCCAGAGCGGGAGAAGTCAATAGATGATTTCCCACCCAAACAAAAGAGTCGTAGCACGTAACGTTCTGTATTTTCTGCTTATCCCCATGGGAGAAAGGTGTGAGTTTATCTTATGTTTTATAAATTTTTCAAATATCTTCTACAAAATAAAATGTGTAACAAGAAATTATCAAGAAAAAGCATTACCTCGTAACAAAGTTACTTTGAAAATCAAAAGACATTTATTCAAATTAGGCAGAGAATCAGCACTTTTCGAACGTCAACATTACATAAAACGCTCGCCCTTCACTTTCCTTTTCAATCTGTAAACATAACAGTTTATTTTACTGATGGTATCAAAAGTCACAGAGAATATGTCCCAAACGGAGCTCATCGACTGTAAACATCTCGCTCATTTGTTGTTTTACGAATTACATACATACTTCAGTAGTTCAGTGAGATTGCGTAATGAGATCTCAAACGAACAACGATTCACAGAACCTTTAACAAGCGTTCCTATGTCAACACATACTTATAAAAGATCAGAGAGGCAATTCTCGTAATTTTAAGAACGTTCACAGTCTGATCTCATTCTCAATCTGTCAAAAATACCTCTAATTTCCCTACTTTTTGACAAGCTTTTGAAATTTGTTTGTCGCCGAGATTAGACTGCGGCTAGATTTTGAACGTTTTAAATTACGAGAAGTGCCCCTCTGGTTTGCTCTTAAAAGGTAACTGCCATCACAACAGTTCGCTTTATCACTTATTCCTTGGAAAAATACCAAGAAAACGCCATGACAACGAATACAAAAACATTTAATCTATAACAGAAAAATATTCCCAAAGATAAATCTATCAAGGAAACCCGCGTCAGCGATACTGTAACAAAATGGAAACGTAACAAAATGGAAACATTATAGAATGGAAACGTTCACTCACTAAGTAGATAGTCCAATTCAATTTGCCTAGCTTACAGAGGGTTTTAAGTATTAACGGGACTTTTGATGTTGCTATTCATTAATTTTACGAACACACGTATACCTTAGGACAGCGGCTCCCAAAGTGTTGAGTATGAAACAGGTCAATACCTATGCGGTCTGCCGACATTTTCTAAATGGTCGGAAAATGGTACTGTATTGATTGTATGAAGTGTTTTGTCGTTAGGTCGCATTTTACCCGTTTTAAATTCGTAGATTTCGTAGAAAACCAAGGTCTCAGATCAAGAGGATGCACAACAGTGTCCTCCTGTGTGCTAATAACACCAAACGGCCATCACAAATTAGTCTAACGTAACGATTATGTGAATGTCCTCGCCAACCGTTTATTGTAGTGGTCGTTAGGTGTCCCATGCTCAGTAGTGAATGTTTACCAAAATAATGATATTATCATACGACTTTTATATTACAGACTAAAATAACAGCCGCACGGTCGAAGGTTAAGCTACGCTTGCCGCAGTTGGCTCGTTGATAGGTAACCCTTAATTACATAGAGAGACCCCTCCGTGCCTCAGAAAGCAAGTTAAGCCGTTACTCCCGGCTTTCATTCGCAGATCTTTAACAGTCATGACGGCTATTCAGAAGCCCAAAAGTCTGACAACCAGTCCTACCAAGGGGTATCGATTTACCCATTGACTGGGTTGTGGATGTCAGTAATGTTATTCTGTAAAAATCTCACCATGAAAACTTAGGTAAAGTGAGCATCAGGTGTAATGAAAGCTCACTTTAAGCTCACTTCACTTAAGTTATCACGGTGATCTCTTTACAGAATAGCACCGTAGCTAGGCAGTCGCTCCATGTAAAATACTCGAATGCAGCTGCATCCGATTTGACTGGAAGCCGACTTCAAAATAGTTTCAAAAGGATTAGGCAGATTGGTTATGATACGACTTCTCGTAACGATGCTTGACTCCGCTACTTTTTACGGTTCCGTAATCGAAGGGTAAAAACGGGACCCTATTACTGAGACTTCGCTGTCTGTTCGTCCGTCCGTCTGTCACCAGGCCGTATCTCAAGAACCGCGACAGCTAGACAGTTGAAATTTTCACAAATTATGTATTTCTGTTGCCGCTATAACAACAAATACTAAAAACAAAATAAAATAAATATTTATGGGGGGCTCCCATACAACAAACGTGATTTTTATAGATAATGGTACGGAATCCTTCGTGCGCGAGTTCGACTCGCACTTGGCCGGTTTTTTTGCTTACGCAGCAGGTGAAAGGCGTTGGGCCGCGAACAAAAATGTTGACTACCACTGCCTTTGAACGAGGATATTTTTTATACCCATTACATTTGTGGCCCTGATATGGGTTTCATAAAATTCCGAATGATATTTTAATAAATGTGAGGAAGAAGAGTCGGTCTGTTTTACGTAGGTGAATTTTCATTTTGTTACAAATAGGATTGTTTTCTTTTTATTTTGTTGATCATGAATCATTTATTTTGCCCGCAGAGTAAATAAGGGTCTCATTCGATTTGCTACCGTATATTGTAAAAAATGTGTTTGTTTTTATTGTTGAGATAAATAGGGCCACGTAAAGACAAAAGAAGATGAATGTTTTTTTATCGACGTTGTTTCTTTAAATCATCGATTATTCAATATTGAATCTAATAAGTATCTAGTCGTATAATTATTTTACCTATTATGGTATAGTTATTTCATTCTAGGACTATCGTCTTCACATATCATTATATAAATAACAAGCTTCTGTTCGTGACTTTGTCCGCGTGAAATTTCGGCCCGTGACACAGCATGTCGCATCGCATCGCCCGCTCGCGCTATTACTTCGTTTATGTTTAGCGTTTTTTCTGGCTTTATTATTATTTTTGCCAGGCTCCTTATGTTCGTAGCATGATGTTAAATAGTCTATTTATTAATCTTCCTCAAGAATTGGGCAAAAAATATTTTTGAAATCCGACTGGTAGTTCCAGAGAATGGCGCGTTCAAACAAACAAACTGTTCAGCTTTATTACTAGTATAAATGAATGTATACAACATCTTATAAAATATTTAAAAAAAGTAACGGTGAAGTTTCTTGCCCATTCATCTCCATACAAAACTACCTTTTGAAATGGGCGACCAAAACCAATTCTGTTTTTAACGTTCAAAGTGCCTTTTATGTGCTTGTTTGAAATAAACGATTTGATTTTGTCGTCAAAAAACAAACTACAACTAAACAATATTTGCAAATAATAGGAATAAATTCTTCCTGAAATCGGAAATAGTAAAATGCCACATGGAGAAACCATATTGCTTCGCTCTGCAAAAGGTCATCATCATCTGCCTAGCCTTACTCCAACTATGTTGGAGTCAGCTTCCAGTCTAACCGGATGCAGCTGAGTACTAGTATTTTACATGGAGCAACCCAGTAATACGGTACCCCTTGGTAAGACTGATTGTTAGACTTTTGGGCTTCTGACTACCAGTAAAGGCTGTCAAAGATCCCCGAATGACAGCCCGAGCCGGGATAGGTACTTAACGTAAAAGGAAAAGCAAAAGGTATGATCTATATTATTTCTATTGCTAGGTATCCTGGAAGTGGGAGGCAAAAGCAATTTATAAAGTTCCTGCTTATCGGTTCCAACAAAAGGTTTAATCTAATTAGATAGGGTACTCCTTTGTTCAACAAAACCTTAATTACTTTATGATAGATTTTTTTATAATAAAGTTGAAAGTACCCTGCTTTTCTCTTTGTTTATAGATTTTAATTAATATTGTTAAAAAATCGCTTGCCGATTCTTGGAATAATATTAAAGTTACCTTCTTAGCGTGTCGATGGCTAAAATAACACAAACAAATGTACTGTTTTTTTTTCAAAATTTGGCCCTGCATTCAGCAACGCGAATACCGTTCGCTGTTAAGAGCGTTCATACCGCGCGGGCAGGCAATGTCGTATTTCTAGGGGTTTTTCGTGATTATTAAAGTACTATTGTTTGCAGCCAAGCACTAGATCGTTGGTATTTATTATTATATATACTAGCAGCCTAGCCCCACGATTTCACCCACATAAGTGTCGATCCCACGGGAATATCGGGATAAAAAGTATCCTATGTGTTATTCTAATGAATAAGCTATATTACTGTAAAGTTTAATCAAAATCCGTTGTGTTGTTTTTGCATGAAAGAGTTACAAACATCGATCCATCCATCCTCACAAACTTTCACGTTTATAATATTAGTGGGATTAGTAGGTAGTAGAATAGGATTTAATAAGTTTGTATGCTTATTTTTTTACAGTTATTTTGGTATTTACTACTAGTAAATACCAAAATCAACATAATATTATATTTATTTTATTTATGTAGTATATTGTACAAAAAACAAATTAAAACTAATATATATTATATACAAGTATATAATACGAAAGAATATAGCAAAAGGCAGGAGCTCACTGGGCATAAAAAAATTCGTAATAATATTGTTAATTATTTTCTATTTGCAGTACTTATTACAATTAAATATTTTCATTTAAGAGTAAATGTAAAAAATAATTATAAATACCAACGATCTAGTTCTTAGTAGCAAAAAACAGTACTTTGGTTTACTTTTAATAAAATAATCACAAAAAACCACTAGATATTGAGCGACTTTACCAGCCCGCGCAGGATGAACCCTCTCTCTTAAAAGTAAATATAAGTTAAAGTTATATGTGGTCGAAGTAGAACAGCTGTGTCAGTGATGGCGGTGGTGATAACTTTCTTTTGTTCAATCAGCAACATTATATTCAAAATGTAACGTAACTCAGTTGAAGTTAATTTGACAGCTAAAACGTGACAATATGGAAATAGGTTAATCCTTTTGATCACATAATCATTTTCCTAGCCTTTTCCCAAATAAGTTGGGGTTGGCTTCCAGTCTAACTGGATGTTAAGTAAGTTTATAGGTATTGGGAAAGGATCTAGTGGTGAGGTCAATGTACTGCTGCCTGCACCTACCTAAGTAATAATTTTCTAAATTATACCTAAACTATTGGTGCGTGGTTCTTCGTGCCTTTTCCCAACTATGATAGGGTTGGCTTCCAGTTTAATTGAATGCAGCTGAATACCAGTACTTTACATAGAGCGACTACCTATCAGACCTCCACAATGCAGTTACTGGGTAACACGATACCCCTTGTTAAGACTGGTTGTCAGACTTTCGAGCTTCTGACTACCCGTAATGACTGAAAAAGATCTACGATTGACAACGCGGCACGAGGGGGTCTCGATAGTGGATGTACATTTTTTAACCGACGAAAAAAACGGAGGAGGTTCTCAAGTCTACGCGTATATTTTTTTTTTATGTCTGATTTCGCATACATTTTTACAGAGTAGTCCGATTTTGACAATTATTTTTTTATTGGAAAGGGGATACCCCAAAGTTGGTCCCATATAAATTTGAAAAACTCCAACCCTAAGGGTGGGAAAATAGGGGTGATTTATGTTCACTCACAGATTTGAATGCTGATTTGTGTATTATTACTCTACTCAGTGCCACATATGCCTGCCCTTTGGCCAACAATTAGTAGATTATAGCCACAAAAAATTATAAAATAAAACTTTTTAACAAAAAAACTAAACCGCCGAAAAAACTGAAAAGCAAAAAATAATAAAGCTTTTTTATCTTAATAACTAAGTTCTTAAACTAATGTAAGTATACCTAAATCATTTTGAGCCGGCGCCGCCGCGCAGTTTAAATTTAGGGAAATTTAGTGATTTTTGTTTATTGATTGTTTGGCGCCGACTCAAAATTACTTAGGTATACTTACATTAGTTTAAGAACTTAGTTATTAAGGTTAAATAAAAAACGTTTATTATTTTTTGCTTTTCAGTTTTTTAGGCGGTTTAATTTTTTTGTTAAAAAGTTTTTGGTCTGACTTTTGGTGCGTGGCAAAAATCTGTGTGTGACAAAAATCTACTAATGACAGCTACGGCTTAACATGCTTTCTGAGGCGCGGAAGGGTGTCGGTAATGGATGGTCACCCATCCACGGGCCGACCTAAGCAAGCGTTGCTCAACCTTGAAAATCGACCCGTGCGACTTTTATTGTTTAGACGCAAGCCCCTCAAAAACTACTTCCTAAGTAAGAGAGGTTATCAACACCAGATCCCAAAATAAATCTGTCTTACGTAAAGGCACATTGTCCTATATTACGTAAGTTAATCCTATAAGGTTATAACAGAGTTTGTCTTCGACAAATATTTACATTTAGTCTTAAAACCGCACATACACAAGTACACATCCTGTATGACAGACGAGTGTGGTAACCACGATTTTGTGCGGAAATAAATGGACGATGTTAGGGCACGGTCCGGTAAGCCTGTTTGGGCTACCAAACTAAGCTTTGAGACCAACAATCATAATTCTTGACAGTATATCATGTTGGAATTCCCGCTTTAGATGTATGGATGGTCACCCTGTATGTGGGAGTTATTTGGCTTTGGGCATTATTTTGGTGATTTTAGCTGTAGAATTTAGGCTGAGAAATAGTTATAGTTAATATATTACTGGGCCTTTTTGGTGCAGTCGTGAGGCACACTTACCTGCTAATTTCTTACATCGGTCTTTATACTTTCTATTTGTTTTTTTATTAGTTGTTATCTGATGTATGTATCTGGTGTATTGTGTGTCTTTTAGTCTGTGATAAATATATGTTTTTTTCTTTCTTTCTTTCTTATAAGTACACTTATCATTCGTGGGATTTAAGTACTTTTCGGCCTATGTAATAGAATAGAATACTCTTTATTATGAACACCATATATATTACAGATATAAATGTAGAAATTTTACAAGGGGTGACACAATGGGCGGTCTTATTGCTGGAAGCGTTTTTTTAAAGACAACCTTTGGATGGATTTAGAGGGAAAGGAGAGACAAAACTGCAGTTATTATGTCGTTGACACTTATAATTTTATTTCTGAAAAATGTGTCGGCTCAACAATGTCAATAACGTAATGATGTTGAACTGTCAAAATGAAAGCGAATGGCTTTCATTTTGACAGTTCAACATTTTTATTCATCATCTGCCTAGCCTTTTCCCAACTATGTTGGGGTCAGCTTCCAGTCTAACCGGATGCAGCTGAATACCAGTATTTTACATGGAGCGACTGCCTATCTGACCTCCACAACCTAGTTACTGGGTAATACGATACCCCTTGGTAAGACTGATTGTCAGGCTTTCGGGCTTCTGACGACCCGTAACGACTGTCAAAGAGCCACGAATGATAGCCGGGACCACTGCCTTAGCGTGCTTTCCGAGGCATGGAGTCGTCTTGGTATGTAAAGATGGTCACCCATCCACGGACCAACCGTGGCAAGCGTCGCTTAACCTTATCGATCGACCCGTGCGGCTGTTATTACGAGTACTTAACCACAAGCTCCTCAATTCCTACTTCTAGTGTGATACGCAATTACCCCGCTGAGACTAATCCAAGACCTCATACTCATCAGTAGCGCTTGTGACAACTAGACTAACGAGTCAGTTGATATAATGTCTCATAATAGACACGATCTATTTAATTTTCTCAAAGGAACTAGAACAGAAAGAAAGAAAGAAATATATTTTATTCTGCACAAACAAAACGCACAATTACAGATACAAAAAAATAATAATAAAAAAAGACATAAGATACACATAGTCAAAAGACTCGTACTCAAGCACCATTTTTTTTGACACTTTTGTCTATTGCTTGATGTCAACGCCAGGGACCAATGACAACTCACATTAATTGACATTGACAAGTCAACAGTCAGTTTCAACTCGAGTCGATTATCTTCTTCTTCTTACTACGCTAGACCCTATACGTGTGCGACCTTTCTCCCACAATCACTGTAACTAATTTAATAAAAAAACAATATTTTAAACATAGTAATAAAAATTCGGTGTATGTATTATGATTATAATATGATATTCTAATTGGGGTATTTGGTGGTATGCGTTAATTCCGGGACATGTTGTGTAAAGCTGAAAATTTTGTTTGCTTATTTGAACGCACTGATCTCTGGAACTACCAGTCGGATTTGAAAAATTCTTTTTGCATTTGATAGCTCAATTCTCGAGAAAGGCGATATATTCTTTAACACCACGCTAGGACCCTAAGGAGTCGCTTTGAAGGATAAAATCAGATTATCCGGAAAAGAACCGGAGTTACCGACATATGTAGCTGGCAGAAAAAGCAAACTGCAGTGCGATTCTGTAACTATCTCACCGTGAAAACTTAGGTGAAGTGAGCTGTCATTTCAATTGACACTACTGACAACTCACATCAAGCTCACTTCACTTGAGTTTTCACGGAAAGATTTTTACAGAATGGGCAGTGGGCTGGCCATGTTTGTCAAAGGACCGATGGCCGGTGGAGCAACATCACGCTATTAGGACCCTTAAGAGCCGAACAAAAACAAATAAAGTCAGAAAGAACACAATTATAGCGCAGGCAGGCGATGCGATGCGACGAGATAGGTCGGGGGAACAACAAACACGTAGAAGGAAGCACGGGCTGAAGCTAGTGTCCATTAATAGAGTTAGTCTATTTAAGGTCTAATAACAATTCCCTTAGAAACTCAAGTCGATATCTAGTAATCGTCTTAGGGTTTTCTTTCCCGGATCAGTTTCTTACAAACACAAACTTAATTTTGTTCAGCGAAGAACAATTTAATTCAAAAGTTGAAGTTTTCCTTTTAACCCGATCTTGGAGGAAAGAAAAACAGTGTCTATGTTAATGGCTGGTGTTTATCATTGAGCTAAGTTATTAAAGTTGAAGGTATTGTTTTAATTAAAAGGTAACTTTAAGGAGCGGATCACGTGATTTGGTCAATGTACAAAATTTTCAAACTTTTGGTGCGTGGTTCAAAATCAAAGTTAAATCATTTATTCCAAATAGGCACATGAAAGGCACTTTTGAACGTCAAAAATTACAGGAAAATAGAATTGATTCTAGTCGCCCCTTCCAAAAGGTAGTTTTTGTATAGATGATCGCCTCTTCCCAACAATGTTAGGGTCGGCTTCCAGTCTTACTATATGCAGCTGAATGCCAGTATTTCACATGGAGCGACTGACCGACCTCCATAATACTGTTTTAGTTCGCGTCAAACTTTATGTCGGGTCTGAAGTTCGCTACTCGCTGCGCAGTACCCCACCCCTCACCCCGCTGAGCCATCAATTTGTTACTGCGCGGCGACTCGCCTCATGTTTCGAGCTGCCATAAAGTTGGTTCGGACTGTTCTGGATGACGCGATACCCTTCGGCAGAGTGGTTGTCAGACTTTTAGAAATCTATGTAGTACTTAATAATAAAACTGAAGAGTTTGTTTGTTTGAATACGCTTATCTTTAAAAATACTAGTTGGGTTTGAAAAATTATCTTTGCATTTATTAGTTAAATTTTTGAGGAAGGCTGTAACATCACGCTACAAACTTTAGGAGCAGTGCAAAAAGAAAAAAAGTCAGTAAGAACGCAAAGTGAAATGAAGTAATAGCGCGGGCAGGCGATGCGATGCGATGAGATGGGTCGGGGGAACAAGTAAGGAGAATGACCAAAATTCGTACCAAAAAGTCTCATGCATCAAGATCAAAATATTATAGTCATTATTTTCATAATTTTTTACGACATAACGCGTCGGGTATTTGATTTTTGAACAGGGAATTTAATTTAAAGGTAAAAAGTGTTGATATTGTTTTACTCCCTTTAAATGACGTTCCGCTTCAAATGATATGATTAATATAACCTTGAATTTTGAAAGTGCATGACCACATCTTTCAAAAAGCTTGTTAAAAAAATTATACTTTACCGATTCTACATTAATTAAAAATAACTAGATTATAATAGAATAGAATTTTCATTTAAACGATTATCATTTTTTAGAGAAATAATGGCCGTTCGTGTATGACATGTCAAACAAAATAAAGTACCTACCTAGTTTTTAGGTTATATCGATTTTTTTTTAAATCTCCGAGAATAGAGTTTTTTTTAACAAAAAGAACTTTTGTAGGAGTTAGTATGATAAGTGTAGTCTATAAAAACAAAGTTTGACTTTGATGCAGCATGGCACGGGATTTCATACATCCATGGGCATTGTCCTTTCACGGGACAGAGTTGCGGTCAGAAGCAAGTGTATTATAATCTAATGAAGTTCTTTCAACGATCAGGCAAAAAGAAATAAAAGAATTATGGCGTACCTACGCCAAAAATATTCCACACTCCTTAGCAAAACAGACTCCGCAGTACATCCGTACCATACACAACAACATACGTAAGTATAACTTTACATTCCGATGAAAGCAATTCAGCGTAATAAATTGTATGAAGCCCTCCAACACGCACTTGACCGACATTTGCCAAGCAAATGTGGAGTTTCGACGTTTTGTAATTAAGTGCAAGTTTGAAGTTTGAATGTCAGACGTACTCTTCCTTCTGCGGTCGAATTTTACGAGTTCAGGGAGTGTTTATTTTATGTTGAGTTTGTTTGGCATATTCTGTGGTGAGAAATATCTGAGATTCTCAAGTGATTAGGTTTGATGGAAGGGCTAGCGTGGGATATGCCCTAATGTACTATTATACTCGTTAGTTGCTTGGGCCTGAATTTAGGTTGTGCAATGTTAAAAGTTTTGATGAAGATTGCTTTTGGCTGGTGCTCTTTTTGAAATTCTGCGCTGGGCACCATTTTCAGATTGGTTAATGGTTGAGGGGTTGAGGGGCTTGTGGCTAAGTAATAACAGCCACACGGGTCGATCAATCAGGTTAAGCTACGCTTGCCGCGGTTGGTCCGTGGATGGGTGACCATATTCACATACGAACCCCTCCATGCCTCGGCAAGCACATTAAGCCGTTGGTCCCGGCTGTCCAGTCTTACCAAAGGGTTATGTTATTACCCAGGGTAATTGCTGGGTAATAACAAACTGACAAACTTGATGGCAGCTCAAAACGAGTCAGCGAGCATGAGGCGAGTCGCCGCGCAGTAACAAATTCATGGCGCAGCGGGGGTGAGGGGTGGGGTACTGCGCAGCTAGTAGCGCACTTCAGAACCGACATAAAGTTTGATGCGAACTATAACTGTATTATGGAGGTCAGACAGGCATTCGCTCCATGTAAAATACTGGTATTCAGCTGCATCCGGTTAGACTGGAAGCCGACCCCAACATAGTTGGGAAGAAGTTTTAATTATGTAAGTATAGAGGACTGTGGAACAGGGTGTAAAGGTAACTTATCCTCCATAGAAAAAGCAGGATCCGTCGACCAGACGGGTGTTGTGTCTGGCGGGCAACTGCCCACCGATTGATCTTGCGAAATTGTATCTATGCGAATTGCGCGGTAAACTCTGCTTGCGAGATGGAGGATTTGCGTGACGTCAGTATGACACGTTGTTCGCATGTGGCGTTGTAGATACCGCTACATAAGTATATGTTATACTAGCTTCTGCTCCCGACTTCGTTCGCGTGGAAGTCGTAGGATACAGAATATGCGATAAGACTCCCTCGGCCCCCTCCACCGCGTCGCATTGCATCGCACGCTCATGCTATTTCGTTATCGCTTAGCGTTCTTTTTGACTTTCCTTTTGTGCTCGGCTCCTAAGGGTTGTAGCGTAATGTTAAATAACCTACAACCA
Source organism: Apamea epomidion (assembly GCA_947507525.1). NCBI lineage: Eukaryota > Metazoa > Arthropoda > Insecta > Lepidoptera > Noctuidae > Apamea > Apamea epomidion. The sequence goes on along the minus strand of OX382238.1, from coordinate 3,231,652 downwards.
TCCTCAAGAATTAGGCTATCGAACGCATTTTTTTAATTCGGCTTGCTTGTGAGATTAACGCGTTCAAACGAATCAATAATAATAATAGTTTTATTGATACAAAAGATATACATAGACAAAGGTTGTATATACACATAGTTACATGCTGAGACTTAATCAACTAACAATGGACACAAGGGGAGACAAAATAATAGTCTATATTAACAAAAAAATTAAATACTGCCTCCTAAACTAGGGATGGCCTGTATCTTAGGAGACAGTGATTCGATCAACTGGACTGCAAATTAATGTTGGACCTTTGGTTTCGAGTGTCGATGTTAGATTTATTTGAGCATGGGTGCAAGTATGGAGAGAGAGTGGGAGTGTGAATAAGAGAGAGGTGTGTGAATTATATTAGTAATTTTTTCGAGGCATTCTCACTAACTATAATATTACAACTATTATTTCAACTAACACTACCTACTTACACAAAGTAATTTAAACAACAAAAAATAATGTGTAAAAAATCTCCAAGTACTTACAGATTAAAAAAAAAAAAAAAACAAAACATTACATTAAATAAACAACACATTTAAAAATCAAAAACCAAATAATTAAAAAAGCATGAATTTGTATACCTACCTACTTATTTAATTATAGTTTATTATTTTAACTACTTTTAGTTTTACGGGACGTAAGACACCCTATGTGCTTCTCCGTATATCAGACATCAAAATTTCATTATTATTTGTTTAGTAGCTAAGGTGTGAAAGTATCCTGCCGGGGTAGCGGGATCGTCCGAAAGGGTTACCGCTGCCCTGGTACATAAAGGGCTAAGGAAGGAACACGGGTGGGTTTTAGTCAGTAAGAGTCTGACACTCCCTTCTGCTCCAACCAGAGCGGGAGGGGTCATTTGATGATTTCCCATCCTGATAAAAAAAAAAAAAAAAAGAAAAAAAAAAAAAAAAAAGTGTAACACCTTCTATACCGGTCGCGCTTGGCGATGATCAATTCTGCAGGTTACAGGTTATTACCTACTGAGCCACTTGATATATTTTTTGTGCCATTTGTGGTCACACATCCTAGTTGGAACCACGACCGGGGTTGCTTAACATGAGACAGCGCTACGACCACAAAGCCATCGAGCTTCTCACTCATTCCTCATTGTATTATATACTTCAATGATTAGTTAATGCTTACGTAAGGTTTCAGCCTATTCAACTGATCGGTTATTCTATAGCATTTTATATGTTATTCTTTAGATTGGTATGACTTTTTCATTTATGAACCGATTGAAATGAAACAAACACTAAATTTTAAGTCGAGCAAACTAAAACGCATTAGTGAAAATCGCATTCAAATCGGTTAAGCCGTTTATGAGATATTGTTGTGGACAGGAAGTGCTTAGACTAAAAAATAGGCTTAACATTTGTGACAGACTGGTGCCCGTAAAAGTCATAAAATATCTGTGTTACGGGTAAAATTATATACAACCTAACTTACCTTGCCATAATTTTGTTCAAAACTATTACAAACATTAATTCCACTCAGGCATACATCACACGTAGGATTCCAAGTACCGGTTCGTGTAATAATTTTTGATCCCGAGCAATAACTGTGCTTGACGTTTGACACCAAAGGAGAGCCTTCTAAGAACGCAGAATTGCTACAACGTTACGTGGACCTTGATGTCTGAGTACTACAGGTACGTATTTGATACCTGATAGGTTTGCCTTTTGCGGATGAATGAGAAAAATTACAACCCCATTTTTATGTCCTTTTCTAGGTTGTCTGGAACAGATCGCAGAAAGCGATAAGGCCGCCCATTGTATGTTTTGTGGGCTTAAATGTATTCTGGTGTACAATAAAGTATATATAAATAAATAAATAATAATAAAATGTCGTGAGGAATGGTTTGAGTATCAATGTGGATGGCTATAAGAATACGGGAAGATCAAAGAAACGATGGATGGACTGTGTGAAAGATGGAAAGGGGGTGACTACCACGATGACGACTAAAAGAGAAGTATGGAAAAAAAGCCGCCGAGCGCCGATCCCAAATAAATTGGGATAGTGATAAAAGCCTATATATCCTAATTATGTACCTAATTACAGAGATTTTCAATGTGTAGATATCGGTGCATAGCAAAATATCAAAGTAGAAAGGGTTACTTTTGTTATGATGAATAAGAAACAGTTCTAAGTTTGACGACACGGTTGGTGCAGTGGCTGAGCGATCGACTGCTGCGCTGCGTGTCGCGGGTTCGATTCCCGCACGGTACAAATATTTGTATTGCCTACAGGTAGTTGTTCCGGGTCTGGCTGTTTGTGTATGTAAGTTTAAATATTTGTAAACGCACGGACCAAGATACAGGAGTAATTCCTAGTGTGGGGCAAGTATTTTAAATTTAAAAAAAATATTTAAAAAAAGTTCTACAAGTAAGTAGTGTGATGAACTGATGAGCTCATCAATTCTTCTTCAGGAATAAATTAAACCACGACATTTATAACGTATAATAATTAATTAATTATCTTACTTAAATTAATTAACGTTCAATAATTATTCCTGTAAATCATTCAACGTATTTTATATCTTTTTCATTTGGCTGGTCAACCAAATCTGACGCCTAATCTCTAAAACTAACTTCATGTTTGTCTAAAAGTTATTGGCATGAAATACGTTTCATTCCCATAACTTTTAATTGACTCGCGGAGATTGCATGGAAGCACCAAATAGGCTATAGTCTGTACAGTAGCTTACCGAAGCTATATTATAAGTAATTACAATGGTTTCGTTATTGTCATGCAGCAAGCTTTTTACCAATTTCAAAGTCCTACTTAATATTATAAATGTGAAAGTTTGTATGGATGGATGGATGGATGGATGGATGAATGGATGGATGGATGGTGGATGGATCTGGATGTTTGTTACTCTTTCACGCAAAAACTACTGAACGGATTTGAATGAAATTTGGCACACAGATGGTTTATAACCAGGATTAACATATAGGATACTTTATATCCCGATATTCCCACGGGATCAAAACTTATGCGGGTAAAACCGCGGAGCGCAGCTAGTATTCCATAAAGAAGCATTACCCCCAACACATTTACCATTAGGTGTTCAGTAGAATAATACGAGTGAACACGAGAACAAAATTGTTCGCTTCGCTTTGATCAAGATATCGTACCTACACAGTGCAAGCGGGAGGACAAGGCTAACGAAGCTCGCTCTCGACAGCTCAGCCCTCAGCCTCACCATATTCATCTAAACTAATATTATAAAGAGAAAAGATTTAATGTTCTGTATGTTTGTTTTAACAAACAAACATACAGAACATCAAATCTTATCATGAAAAAATCCATTTTAGCATGAAAGCATAACTGCTTTCACGCTAAAGTGGATGAACGGATTTGGATAAAATTTGGCTCATGAGTAAACCATGACCTGGATTAGGGCATAAAATACTTTTTATTCCGATTTCCTTAAGTAAAGTTACTCAAAACTAAGACTTTAGCAACCAGAAGACCAACAACGTGATGTTTTTTTTTATAAGGCTCCTTTTTTGGCATTCCACTACGGAACCCTAAAAACATAGATATAAAGTACAAAAAATATACGCGAAAACATAATAATATCAAGACAGGAGTTTCTTCCCATCGCGTGAACGACACTAAACATGGCGAATTTCTTTTATTTCAACATCTATATGGAAACGTTCATTTTCTTCCTCTTCCTTGCGAAATAAATACGTTTGTATATACATAAGATACTCACTTAGGAGTGCTTAAGGGCTTTTGTGAGGCGATGTTAGGTCCAGGCGAATTTTAGTCACGTTTGCTCGAATCTCGTCTAAAAGACGTATAGCGTGCCGTATTGTGTCGGGTTTATGATGTCATTTGGCTCTTGAAGTTGAGCTATTGTTATGATTTTTTTAAAGGACATAAAGAAAAAAGTTTTCTTTTAAAAAATGACTCGGGTTAAAATAGAAAAAGAAAACAGTATCATTGAAATTCGTTAATTATCTGTAACTACGCCATAAAATACACTGTTGGACATAGGCCTCTGCAATTCCACGAAATTCAGCTCGATTCTTAGCAACTCACATCTAGCTGCTAACAGCCACCCAGCTAAGATCGTCGCTCCATCTAGCCTGAGGGCAAATACGTATAAGTGCCCTGGAGTAATCAAACACCACGGTCTTACCGCTCTGGGATGTTAGGTATAAGTAAATAGGTTTAAGTTAGTGTTTATGTTTCGAATCAAGCAAGGCTTTTAAGAAAAACAACCCATTCTGATCTAAGAATTGCTTTTTTTTTTTTTTTTTTTTTTTCTGGGTGGGAAATCATCAAATGACTCCTCCCGCTCTGGGCGGAGCAGAAGGGTGTGTCAGACTTTTACTGACTAAAACCCACCCGTGTTCCTTCAGTTGCCTGTGCCAGGGGCCACGGTATCTCTTTCGAACAACCCGCAGCCCCGGCGGCATCGGCCCTAGCGGACCCCGTCAGTTCGTGCTGACAGCTCTTTGAGGCATCTAAGAATTGCTTTACAATCATTTTTCAATACACTATTATCTGATAACCCAGTCTATTTTCACGGCAGAATCTATTTTTCAAAACGTACGTTTCAGTACATTCGCTTTAAAAGCGACATGAGAAAGGCATTATTTCTACGTGTCAGTGGAAAGCTACATATTTCCCTTTCTTTCTCGAATTGTAAATGGCGTGTAACGTTTGTTGTTTTCAACAAATTGCACGAGAAATTGACGTTATATTTTAGAGTAAGCGTCACTTCAAGATGGTGGACGAAGATGCATTGCATTCTTTTGTCAATATGAAACCCGCTACATGTGTTCGATGTGTATGCAGATTAGATAATATTTATTTAGTAGAAGTATAGCTTTATGTGGAAGAACTCTTACCGCGACTTCGTCTGTACGAAATTTCGGACTTCGACCCACCGCGTCGCATTGTATCGCCCACCCGTGCTAGTACTTCGTTTCCTGACTTTTACTGTTTTTACTCGGCTCGTCGTACGGTCGTAGCGTGAGGTTAAATAGCCTGAAACCTTCCTTAAGAATTGGGCCATCAAATTCAAAGAGAATGTTTGAGTGCTACAAAAATGTGTCAACAACACAATCGGCAGACCACTGACACATCTAAAAATTAGTGGAATCAGGTCAATCAAGGCCCTCGAAAAGAAGCCAGACCTTGGCAATTGTTACGCCAATTGTGCTGAAAAAATATCTAGTCGATCACAAAAACTCCATAGAAATATTCTATCCATTTCTTCAGCAGATTGCAGCAAAAATTCTACATTTTCTACCAACACTTTTAACAAGAGCAACATTGAGGTGAAGTTAAGAATTATAATTAAAAAACACAACTAAGTTGGAACTAGGTCGAGCGAACTCAAGACTAGAACAAAAACCGATACTACTCACTAAAAATACTGAATAAAATATTGCTCAGAAAATGGATGTCGGTATTGAGTATATGCGATTTTTGATGGAAAATGGAGTGCAAAATGGAACATGTTACGCGTTACGGCAATTCCTTGAAAAATATAATAATTACAACAAAATAAAAACATTTTAAAATAATTTTGGTGTTGGAAATGTTACGTAACATTTATTTATTTCTTTTTTATTCCAGGTATATAATAATTGAAATAAAACTCTTTCATAGGAACTGTGCTGAAAATAAAATTTGTTTTTAATTGAAGTTATAACATTTATTTATTAAAGAGAATAAAAATAAATACTGAATAAATAAACTTTGTATACTCAGTTAACTAACTATTAAAATAAAAATACAATAACCTAACCTTACTAAAACTATTACAAAAACATGGCGTCGAAAAATTCCTCTGCATCGCTGTGGACTGGTAATCTACCCAAGAGTCTTTAAAAACAATCCTTTTAAAAATTAAATAAGAATTTCATAACTCTATCAAACATTCCGTTATTATTAGCATCTAGTCAATCAGGTATTTTTGTATTCCTTCAGAATTGCCTGCTTCAGTTTCAAGTTTAATTAAGAATCTAGAAATACCCAAAATCAATCAAAAAACAAAATTACTGGTTTTCGTTCTATGGTGAGACGTTTAGTTGGCGAAAAAAATAGTTACTTTTTATATTTTGTAAATATGAAACCATAAATTATAGGCACTGGCCAAATAACAAAAAACAAAAATAACTCAATATTCTGATTTCCGTCACAAATAAGTACTGGCACACAACAAAACTTGTATACCTAACTTTTTCAATATCATTCGGAAGAAATCGGTCAAAAGAAAAAAATAAAACTTTTTTTGCATGTTAGAGAGCAAGTTGTCCCTTTGTGCAAGTTTTGGGCTCTTCGCTGTTGATAAATAATTCATATCCGAACTACATAGACATGTAATAGTTTTTCTGTCAATCATACTGATGGTAGTTTGATTTGCAAATGTTGTTGTAAATCCAAGTTTTGGGCTGATATTGGATTAATATTGAGACTTCATAGCTTTTCTTGGTTCAAAATAACTCTTCTCAGTAGCAAACGCACTTGAAATTTGTTTATTTATTAATATTTTATAAAACGTGTCAATCCCTTAAAAGTATACTGTCCTTCAAGATACAGGATTTTCCTAGTTTGAAGGGCAGTGGTCTTCTCATTATATAATAGCCATATCCATGCACTATTGGAATAACACCGATGTTACCTAGGCTAATTCTTTTAGTAAAATAAATAATGACTTATTTACTAATAACTTACTACTGTCGTCACTTTGATCACCTTCTAGTCATTGTCGCGTAACAATGAGCCAAATCAATGATCCTGTGAATCGAATCAAAAGAGGATTGAAGATCTTTTTAAGGAGGAGCAAGAAGCCTAGCATACCTACTGTCGCGACATTTTGTTTTTTTTTGTCGAAATGCTGGTCGCTTTTTTGATTATTTTAAATATTCAGAGTGATTATTTTAAACATCTTTGCAACAAACTGTAAGCAAGTTCAAAAAAATTAGGATGTCACTTGATCAACTTTGAATGTTCATATTTCAGAAATGTGACGCTTTACTGGGTTAGGTTCTTGTATATTTTTCGTTTGCATTGATGTTAGGTATCGATTCAGACAGGTTGATGAGTGGCCGACATTAAAAAAAAAAAAAAAATGGCTCGACAGTAGGTATGCAACGGATCTTCAAAGCCCTTTGACATCCAATATTATGAAGTCGAAGAAAAATCTCTTAATTTAAAAATATCATGATCCCATCGACATTCCATTCAAACATGAGATTCCCTTGATGTCTAAGCTGCACTCATCTCGGCCTTAAATTCACGCACAACAAAAATCCTTTGGCCCTTAACAAACTCTCATAACAACTCTTGAAAAACCGAGCGTCAAGTGTCAACGTACCAACATAAAGCCGCAAAAAAACGACATAATTCTATTCTAGTTGCCACGTCAAAATCAACGTTTTGAGGTTACCCCATTGTGTACACTTACGTTCACAAGTGGTTTGAGCGTCGCTAAAACATTTCAACTGCTGTCACCAGCAGTAACGTTGACAGTGTTATTAATAGTCAGTGCAATTACTACGCATTTCCGGCTGTCTATTGTTTTGTATGAGAATTTTTTTGCGTTCTATTTTGAAAATAAAAGCAAAATGTTGGGTTTTGTTGTGCATCTGTCATCGTAGTTGGTAATAAGAGTAGATTATACGTTCCTTTGTTCTTGTTCACTTGGAGGGGCTCGTGGCTAAATGATAACAGCCGCACGGGTCTATCGAAGGTAAAGCTACGCTTGCCGCGGTTAGTTCATGGATGGGTAACCGTCCATTACATATCGAGTCGGTCCCCGCTGTCATTCGTAGATCTTTGACAGTCGTTACGGGTAGTCAGAAGCCCTAAAAATCTGTCAACCAGTCTTACCAAGGGGTATCGTGTTACTCAGTCACTGTTGTTGATGTCACATAGGCAGTTGCTCTATGTAATTATTGGCATTCAGCTGCAGCCAGTTAGACTGGAAGCGGCCCCAACATATGTACTTAAGAAAAGGCTAGACAGTTTGATGTTTTTTTAAACAATTTGTTAAATTCTCATTAACACAATTTATTCCTTATCGCCTACCAAAATTAGGTGACATAGTTTACATGTTTTTTTTAGTATCGTTTGAATTATTTTATTATTTAACAAACAGTCTGTGGCTTTATCAGTTTGACCATGACAATTTAAATACAGTGATAAGTTAATCTCGCAATACATTCTAAAGTTGGACTAGCGTAATTTGGCGGTAAATACCTATAAAATCTTATACTTGTTTATGATATTTATTTCTGTAGGTAGGTTTATACAAACACTATTAAACATCAATAAAATTTTAAAACCTAGATCCGAGAAAAAACATCGAAACTCAGTAGTCACAGTCTCTTTTTAACCGACTTCAAAAAAGGAGGAGGCTCTCAATTTGGATGTTTATATTTTTTCATTTTTTTATAAGTATTAGATTATGCGAGGACCATGTAGATTAGTGTCTGAAATGGTCTTTTGAAAGAGAAAGAAAGAAAAAGTATTTATTGTGGAAGATCACAAATTAAACTAAACACAATCATAAAAATGTAAAAAAACAAAATTATATGTATAAAAATAAAGTGTAAAACAAAGAGTTCTGTACGAGGCCAAAAGGCTCCTATCTCAGTATGATGCAACGAGAATTAAAAATAAGTGTTGCAGCGCTGGTATTCTGATTCTCCGCTATGTGTTTTTTTAAGAAAGAACCACACAGAATTGAGTGGACCGGTCCAGTCAGTGCACGTATGTGTCAGAAATCGTATATCTAAATTAAAAAATTAAGGAGGTCAAGTACAGCTGAAAATACTGCTAAACTTTGTGTGCACGCCCTTACAGTCCCATACACAAACTAAACAAAGTTCACTTTATCATGAATTTCTGAACGGCACATAGCGTACAAATTTGTTCATTGTATACTTCTGAAGCAACTCTAATCCTAAACAGAGTACTATTATGTTGGACCCAACAATTTCGCCTTTAAAGTGGATATGTTGAACACCAAGGTGGCAGCTAGTGAGGGCTTAAACTAACTATAAGGGGTAAAAGCGACACCTGCATTATACGCAAGGCTTATAAACCTAGTTGAGAACAATGTATAATTATAGTTTGTCTAGTTCAGAAGTGATTTAGGAGAAAGTACGACTAGCTTTTGGTCTAGTGGTCGTTTATTGTCCCACTGCTGGGCAAAGACCTTTCTAATCTCCGGAGGTGTTAAAGTTTATTTCTATATTTATAAATGTACACTAACAGCTTCTATGTATAATATATCTGAAGTACTATAGGTCACATATAGTCTCGATCTTACACAGTCGCCAATTATAGGTTGACCAGCAATCTCAGAAATAAGTGATCAGATCACACATAATAATAAACAAAACTGAAGACTAGAACTTAAAAATTATGGCAGAATACTTCTGTTACTGATAGCCTGTATAATGCCACTGCTCTGCAAAGGCCACTTCCTATGACTTCCAGTTCTTACAATCCAAGGCTAACGCGGACTAATGGGGGCCTAAAAAGGCCACTTTAAGCAATACCTCTAAATGCTATTCATTTCCTGAATTCCCAGCAGATCATTAGCAATTCCACTAATTTTCGTAAAATTTCATTTCATATTTGGTGTAAACATTGCCGCATGAAAAAATAAAAACCGCAATTTTATCGGTAAATTTTTCATTACAGTTTTTATTAATCAAATTGGTTTTTTTATTTTTTATTTCTACAGTTTAAATGTTATTTCATTGTGATATGAATTGCACACAGATCATATTATGAATTGTCAGTTTGTGACCATTTTACGATTGTTAATATGATTCATATTGTTATCCTATTATGATTCTGCCAAAGTGGCCTTTTTAGGCCCCCTTGTCGTTTGTTTTGTCCAACCCATTCTTTCGTCTTCTAAGGAGTCACCTGAGTAAGGGTTATAAACTTAAATGAGTACAATCACAGAACCACTTTTAACCGTTCTACATTGTGCCAACAAGACAAACAAGCTAGTCTTAATTTACTCCTGTAAATTACGACTAGCTTCTTGGTCTGGTAGAGAAAACTCCATTTAGCTTTTCATATATGACTCGTAAAAGTGACCTCAATATCCTATTTACAGAATAAACAATTTCATTTCATTTAATAGATCATCGCTAGCTTATCGCCCGAGTGCCCAAAGACTTGTTGGGTTTTATCCATTACATATTTTTTAGTATCAGCTTGGAGTTTTCATTTGCTCACGATTAATGGCATGAATTCTTCTTCTTCGACACGCTGAGAAGAAAAATGGCAGTAAGCTTACCCCTAAGCCCCTATTATAAAACCTTAATATTATATTTATTTACCCTAAGCTTCAAAAGGGTTCATTGTTCTCAACAATATGAAATCTTTTACGATAGGACCATTTAGGGTGCGGGTGTATATATACAACATGTCCCGGAATTAACGCATTCCATCAAACACACAATACCATAATAACAGTACTATATCGTGATACTTTTTTTTTAATCTACTTTGCGTCCCACTGCTGGGCAAATGCCTCTCCTTGTTTCTTCCAAACCTCCCTGCCTTGTGCGATCTCTGGCCATGTTGGCCCTGCAAATGTTACCACATCGCGGCACCACCCTCGCTGTGATCTACCTCGGCGGCGATGTCGTCCCTCAGGCGTCCAGTGAGTGACGATCTTTGCCCATCGCTCCGGGTGCATTCGTGAAACGTGTAAAGCCCATTTCCACTTCAGCCTGTCTGTTTTTTCTTCAACATCAGCTAATTGAGTTATGGAGCGCAGCTTGGTATTTCTAATATATACACTGAAATTTTACAATTATGTATAAAATATTATTAAATTAGTTATACTGATTGTGGGAGAAAAATGTGGTCACATTACAAATCTACGCATACACACAGTCGCACGCATATAAGTGGGTAGCGTAGTAGGTACTTCATCCATTTTTGTTAGTATTGACTTTACAGCGGATGAGTAACTGTAATTAACATAATTTTCATTATTTTTGGGATCAAATATTGAATAAAAAAATACAGGAATCGATTCAGTTAACGATTCGGAACAAACTACTTTCATAATGTGCATTAATTCAGTTACACTTTGTATACACTTCTACCTACGGTTCAGGAAATAGATACAGGCGTAATGTTATGTTAGTCGTAAGCTAAATGTTAGATTAGTGGTTTATCATGCTGATTTCCAGTCCATTTGAATGAAATTGCATCGGATATTGCCGTAATCATAGCGATTAGTGACTGAATTGGAGATTGCAAGTAAATTATTGATGTCATAATAGAGGGTGTTATCCGTGTTATTGCAACAATCATAAGAGTATTATTGTTGCAATAACATGGATAACAACCTCTATTATACAACGTGTTTTTTTTTGATATCCCACAACTCTAGGGGGTCATTGTACTCATCATTATGAACAACTTTTACTATGGAACAATACTAAAGCGCGAAAAAAAAAATCTGCTGTTCCCTATATTTATGTTCGCATAACTCGCCAAAATGTAGGCAATACCAGATTTTTGTTTCGCGATTTCGGGTTTGGTCCCATAGTAATAGTTGTTCATAATGATGAGTACAATGACCCCCTAGAGTTATGGGATATAAAAAAAACACATTGTATAGAGTACTAGTAGAGACTAGTACCCTTTTTGAACGTTAATTATCATTAATTAACCAATTCTTTGCCGAGGCTTTGGTGCCGTGAAATTTCATAAAAAAAGAATACTTCAATAGGTCTTCACAATTTGATCTTAACTTAAAACACCGACCAAGTGCGAGTGGGACTCTCACAGACGCAAAAACCGCCGAAAAAACATGTTTTTTGTATAGAGACCCAACTCCTTTGATTTTTATCTTTATTTTATTTTTATTTTTTGTACATACATATATAAACAGTTTACATTTTCACAGGGTGTGTCGCTGTGTTATAGCGACACACACTGTGAACATTTCCACTGTTTGACTATTTCGGTTCATGAGACACAGTTCATGAGTATAGCCCGCTGACAAGCAGACGTCCGTCTGTCTGTCAGCGGACGGACACATGAACGGACGAACGGACGGACGGACATCGAAGGCTTAGTAATAGGGTCTTGTTGGCACTCTTTGGGTACGAACCCTTATAAAAATGACTGTTGTTAAGAAATGCCTATGGCATGAAGTCCGCCCGGTACATGTATGTGCTTGAAGTATTAAATAAATCAATAAATAATAAGTAGCAAAAAACAATCAATCAATTTTTCCTCAACATTTCCTTTAAAAAAAACATTTATATTGATGGTTATTTTTAAGGAAAAAATTATCCGAAATAATGACTTTGATACTACTACTAGACCTAGCGAAAACACGGAAATCTACTTATTTGAAAAGGTAAGGCAAGAAAGTAATCTTCGCGAAAATCTGAAAAAAAAAAAAAATACGAAGACCAACTTTCAAGTTTCATTTCACAGTTCGTTGCGCAATATCACAAGTCGCAACGGAACTGAACAGGAGTGATCGTTGAGAACGCAACGGGAAAAGATAAGAAGTGGAAAAGTTCGCGTATCGTACTTTCACAATTTACTCATAGAGTTCATTTAGGTATAAGATGAAGTGAATGAATTTGAATTTCGGAGAAGTTTGTAATTCTTCGAAGCGATAAAAGTGGGAACAGTCAACTGCATGAACATGAGGCATTTGACATTAATTGACAGCACAAAACAATGTTATTCGAGCGCTAAAATAGAAAGATAGAAACAATTTGACAACGGCATCACCAGTGTTTCGTGCTGGAACACAGCCTCCTCTTTTCGAGAGGGAGTGGGGCATACCCCACTCCCTCTCGAAAATAGGAGGCTCTAAGATCATAATCTACCATGTGGGCCCAGTGCGGATTGGTAGATGTCACATTTTTTCAAATTTTTGGTTCTAGGACATGCTGGTTTCATTACAATGTTTTCCTTTACCGTTTTGGGAGCAGTAGTGATTAAATTATTTACACAAAGTTAAGCGCTTGCCGGAGTTCGAACCCGCTACCTACAACTCGTAAGTCGGGGCCTTTACCACTGGCGTCTGCTCACTGGTAGATAAAGATGCAAACAATTAGATATCGCCCCGCGGTTTCACCCGCATAAATTTTATTCACATGAGAATATCAGGATAAAAAGTATTCTATGTCTTGATCCTAGTTATGAACTATATGTGTGCCGTGCCAAATTTCATCTAAATCCGTGCAGTAGTTTTTGCGTGAAAGAGTAACAAACAACTATCTATCCATCCTCACAAGCTTTCGCGTTTATAATATTACTAGCTGCGCTCCGCGGTTTCACCCGCATAAGTTTCGATCCCGTGATAATATCGAGATAAAAAGTATTCTATATGTCAATACTAGTTATAAGCCACCTGTGTGCCAAATTTCATCCAAATCCGTTCAGTAGTTTTTGCGTGAAAGAGTAACAAACATCCATCCATCCATACAAACTTTCACGTTTATAATATTATTAGTAGGTTTTAGTAGGATTGATACAGGTTCAGTATTCGGTTGCTGTCCGTCCATATACGATGTCCGTTGTAAACTAAAGTCATGTTTGCGGGGGTAAACCGTCTCGCATCTCCGTTTGACAGAATATGCTTCGCACGACATATCAGCCGTGTGAACATAACCGGGCATGACGGTTGGGCAAGCTGTTACTCTTATATGGATATAGTTAATGTGTAGAATACTTAATAATGTTCTTGTGGTTGCTAAGTCAAAGTATGGTTCAGGGTTTGTTGAACCTTTATTGAAGTAAATTACTTACGAATCAATTATAATTTGGCAGTAGTTCCTTAACCTCACCTGTGTTTGACAAATAAATGTTTCTATTCATTCTATACCGATATTGTATTGGACAAAAGGCTGTATAGATTGTTCTTTACAAAAATAAAACAAGCAAGACCAAAAATAGAAATTGTAAACGTTTTTATGAAGGTTCACGGATTATCTTGGTACTTGTTGACAGGCGTATATTGCTATTAAAAAAATGAAAATGTTGTAAAAGCCAATTATTTTTAAAAGAGTAACCGCGGAGTTTATTGTTGGCTCTTCTCCATAGGAAACGACCAATTGGAACCGTACATTTGGCTTCTGACGTATCATAAGTGCCCATGTAGGTTTATGTGAAATAAAATATTTTGATTTTGTATTTTTTTTTTTTGTTAAAAAGTCAGTGAGATGTTTTAAATATGTATACAAGCAAGCCTGGTAATTTTATTTCTCTTATAATTTAGAAAGTGTCTTTCCATACATCCTAATATTATTAAACCTTTGCTTTGCACTGGGACAATTTCATACTCAATTTATTTTTATTTCCTTTACAAGAAAAGTCTTGCCGTGTACCTACATACCTCGTTACGCCTTTCTGACGTATCTTTCTCCGAGGGGACATGTTCCCCAATTTACCCAATAAATAAAGAATAAAAAATATGTGAGTAAAGAAAACGGTTAGTTACCTGTGTAGTTTCTACTCAATTAAATTATTTCGTTTCTTAACACATGGCTAGGTCGTGGATAAAGATCACAGTCTGTTCTTCGAGTACTCGCACACACTTTGCATAAAGGGTACCGTCCTTGTTAGCACGTGGCAGACGTGGTGGCCTGTCAGCGCGGGTCCCGCAGAGTAGCTACAAAATATAGAAACATTTGCTATGCCGTAGTTTGTCTAGTGTCGCGCTATCGTTCGTCGATCAAAAACTCCGTCGTTCTGTCGTTTGTCGAGAAAACTACAACACACTAACGCAGCTGCAGCCGCTGCTAAGCTAATGTGTTTTCGCACCACTGATAGCCGACATATCGTACTGTCACCCCGCTGGCAGCATTGCTACGTTGTATGTCAATGCAATTCTTGGGCCAAAAAATAGGCCAGCCCTCTGGTCACGTGAAGAGCCGGCCAACCGCTTGAATCGGGCATTATTTATTTATATTTAATAACAAGTAACAAAAGACTCAAATATGTTAGTTATAATTTTTCTTAACAACTACGTTAGTAAACTTAACGTACACACTTAACATAACACTGCAATATAATTCATGCGAATCCCTGCTACAAGGTCAATACAGACACAGACAAACAGACCAGTCTGCTCATGATACACCGCATTATAATTTTGGGGCTGGCCCGCAACCGGCGCACCAGGGAGGCGCATTTTTTTCGCACCGTAGCGTAGAAGAAATCGGCACGGGCTTCAGCAAACGTCCCTGAAGTGGAACAGCCCCTACCGGAATGCATTATTATTGACATTAGGTGATATTAAAATAATTATGTAGAAATCTTTGCAAAGTTCTCATAAAGGGCAATTCTATTAATTTCTAGAGTGAAGTTTCCTTTATCATTTTGCGCTAAATGCAGTCAAGAGGTTTTAATTTCCAAGAGGGTATCTTCAAACAGCATCTTACACAGCAAGTTCTATTTTAGATGCTGTATCCTGTTAGCTTTTACAGCGTAAAGTGCATAACAAACTTCCTATTTTGTGGGTAATTTATTCTAAAATAAATTAATAATTAATAATTATTGTTCACGGAAGTGGGCATTATACATATGTAGAATGTGCTCGAAACGTTAATGAATTTGAAGATTATTTATTAGACGGGAGCGAGATCAGTACACACACACATCAGGTCCAGTTGAAAACCAGCGTCAGGCACTAGTTGTCTGGCATTTTTGCTGAACTGGGTCTTTTTGGCGCAGCCGTGAGGCACACATTCCTGCTAATTTCTTACATCGGACTTTACACTTTTTTATTTGATTTTCATTTGTTTTTTTATCTGATATACATTATGTCTCTGGTGTACTGTGTATCTTTTAGTCTGTGTTAAATAAATGTATTTTCTTTCTTTCTTTTTTTTTGTTTTCTTATTAAGATTTGCAATGAAAGCATAAAGGCGTTGCTATTATTCACTCATTGTAGTTGAAAAAGGAAAAATGACTGAAAAACGAGAACATGAAGCAAAATTAAAAGTTGTAGCTAGTTAAATAAAGAAAAACTTCAATCTTCGAGGTACTAAATCGAAACTCATCTATACTAATAATAAAGCTGAAGACTTTTTGAATGCGTTAATCTCTGGAATGGAACTACCAGTCAGATTTAAAAAATGTTTTTGCATTTTAGCATCCTTAGAAGCAGAGGACAAAGGAAAAAATAACAAAATTAAAAATGTCAAAAAGAACTCTAAGCGAAAACGAAGTAATGGCAAAGATTACTTATCTGTGGTAATAGTGCGGGCCGGCGATGCGATACGATGGGGTGGGTCGGAGAACAAGAAAGGAAATTGGTCTACGCCCATACATTGTTCGCCCAAGAGCTTCAGAAAATTATGTGTTGTATTGTCGATCATTAGTAAACTCCTATAAGATCTTATTTGTATAGCGTTCTAGCTGCAGAATAGATATCTTTAAAAAAAAGTATCCGATTTTGAAGTTATAATTGAACCAATACAACGAATATTACATAGGTATAGTTTTTAATAGCTCCGAGTGATTTTTATGAAACTAAAAAACAATAACATAATACATTTAGCTATTTTTTGTACAGACGCCACACATCAAGCTACTACAATCTGTCAAATTTCTTTAATAGATTTTCAACTTTATCGCTAAAGCATTAAGGTTCAAGGTTGATTGGGAAAATTTGACAGTTTCGGGTAGCTTGACCTGCTGGCGTCTGGACCCTACCTATATAATTAGGTATCTATGCAGTTTTTTATCTAAAGCCTAAGGGCTGATTTTTCAATCGGCAGATAACTTATATTCGAGGAATAAAATTGACGTTTGAGTTTTTGTATGAAGAACTGTCAAGATTTCAAAATTATTCCTCGAATAAAGTTATCACATGATTGAAAAATCAGCCCTAAGTGTATGTAATTGCAACGTTTAAATGCATAGAATCTGAACAACTGACAACCGCTATTAAAATTTAGTCACGTCGAAAATAGGAGTGGCAAAGTCGATTCGATTTATCGATATTTCCTAAGATTTACTATGACCATACGTTACAAACTGAATTACATCAACTTTTGTCATACGATAATATTTTTTCTGATAATATTAATTCAGCATAAATTATTCTAACTACCTATTTAAAATCGAGTATGACCACATTCATAAAGTACCTATACAAAGTAGGTTTTTTAAATTATACTTTTAGGGAATAATAATATATGGGATGGTGATTAAATTGTTTTATTGACATATTCGAAATAAATTCAAAATGTGTTTCAGATTCAAAAACATGCAACAATTCATTAAAAATTCGATTGGTCGATTGCAATCGATTGGGCATCAATAATCTTTTTCGATACGACATGACGTTTGGCAAAGATGGCGGCGATTAATGTTATTAGTCTCGTAAAATACTTTAAAAAGTTCACTTTGGCATACAGCTAGTCCGTGTTACAAAAGTATTTGCAACTAATATGATAAAATAGACTATTAACTATCGTGTATGTCCGATATTTCTCGTGCACGGGGCGATTCCGGACAATGTCCTTTCACGCGGACAAAGTCCCGAGCAATATACCAAAGTTAATATCAAAATACCTAGAAAGACACTTTGCGATAATGAACAACCGTAATACTTCAAAGGAAAGAGCAAATATCAAGGATACTATAAGGCCGAAGTCACACAGGCAGGTCCTTTGTTTGCTGCTTGATACCATGCTAGGTACCATGTTATGGCGAACCAACACAAATGTATCTACAATTGCTATACACTAAGGGCTGATTTTTCCATCGCCAGATAATTTTTATTCGAGGAATAAAATTCACGTTTGACAGTTTTTGTATGAAACAATTCTCAAAATTTCAAAACTATTCCTCGAATAAAGTAATCAGATGATTAAAAAATCAGCCTTAAATTATTAAATAATTTTATTTCTGTAAGTAGGTTTGTACAACCTCTCAATTTTGTTTTAAAAACTAGATGAAATCGGCATTTCCTATCTGACTACTCGTAAAGGAAAGGCCGAAACCAACTCAGAGGTCACAGCCTCTTTTAAAGTCCAGACTTATCTTGGTCAGATCATGTGAAAACCATGTAGATTGGTCTCTGATATGGTATTTTAAGAAAAGAGCCACATAGTGTCTCTCCAAATGTATAGGCGCAACGGACATTAGAACGAAGTTAACAAAATGGAGGACGCATTAAAAACAAAAAAAAAAGAAGCTGCAGTCCATAAGTTGTTAGTGAATTAGTAACAAAATGCGCCGAGCAGTGCAGTGTGTAGGAGCTGTGCTGGCCCAGATCGTACCAGATTGTACCCAGACAGATTTTGTGTAAATTATATCATCACCACTGCTATCAAAACGGTAAAGGAAAACATAGTGAGGAAACCGACATGTCCTAGAACCGAAAAACATTTGTGACAACCGTCACAAATGTCTCGAAGACATTTGTGACGATGTTTGGTTCAACCAACCCGCACTGGCCCGCGTGGTAGATTATGGCCTACTCCCTCTCACAGAGTTAAGGACTGTGTCCCAGCAGCGACAACAGTATATGCTAATTAATATATGTGTATACTCACCAAGCATGGTACCATGCAAAGCACCTGCCTGTGAGGCTTCAGCCTTAGTACGTACAAAAGAGTACCAACTGGAAATACTTGGCACGGCCCACCAAGTACTTGCAAATTACTTCGCACTATTAATAAACTTTTAGACTAGTACAAAAGGAGTCTTAAAATATTTAGTGTTAATAACGCTTACAGGGAAAATTTATGCTGACATTATGCTGCATTGTCTGTTACTAAATTCGTTTCAAGGACATGAGTGTATGCTGGTTTTTAATAGCATATTTTTCTTCTGTTTTCTTTGGATATTAAAAAGTTTTATTGCCGACTCTTTTATTAATTTCTGCAATTTCGCCAACTATCTCCTTTTATTGGCCTTTTTTATCTTCACAGGCATAGTTTCTTACTGACATGTCTTTCATGAGTTTTAATGATAGCAATTGGACCTTGAGATTCTTAATATTTTCAGAGAGACATCTTTAAAGAATGCCCATTTTCATCTGTTAGATATTACTAGCTTCAACCCGCGACTTCGTTCGCATGGATGTCGGAAAACAATAATGTGTCTCTTTAATAATTCTTTTTTATAAAATAAAAGTAGCCTAAGCTACTCCTTATAACATTAACTATCTGCCAGTGAAAGTCCGGCAAAAATTGGTCCACTCGTTTCTGAGATTAGCCGGAACAAACAGACAGATATACAAACAGACGGACACAAATTTAAAAACTGTTTTTTTCATCGTCATCAGCATTTCAGCTGAAAGACTTCCAGTCTTCTGCTGGACATAGCCAAGCACGTCATGACAAGTGCTTCTCGCATCCAACGGTTCGTGCGGCCTTCACAAGGTCGTCGGTATTTAATAAAAAGCTGTTGTTTTGACATTACAAACGGACACTTCAGTTTTATTTATTTGTGTAGATTGTTCACAGTTCTGCGCCAATTAGACGGGAAAGATATTTTATTCAAAGCGCTACTGTTTTATAAATACTTCTCTGTAATTGAAATCGTGTCATAATTGACACTCAATGTCGATAAAAGCTTCGTTATTTTACTATGCAACAAATGGATAATCGGGTACTTGTTCAGTTCGAGATTTTCAGTTATGAAGTAAATATAAACAAAATAATTTTCGATAATGATCTTTAAAATATTCATGTAAACACGTTCACAATGGGGTTCAAACGATGATATTCGAATCCACTTTGAAAAATATAGGAATTTCGGATTTAATCTCGCCGATGAATTCCGGTTCAATTCTAACTACTTACGGCATTAAAAGTATAATCGGTATAATGTGTATACTGATTTATCCTACTTCCTATTAATATAAAAACGTGAAAGTTTGTATGGATGGATGGATAGATGTTTGTTACTCTTTCACGCAAAAACTACTAAACGGATTTGGATGAAATTTGGCATACAGATAGTTTACAACCAGGATTAACACATAAAATACTTTTTATCCCGATATTCCCACGGGATCGAAACTAATGCGGGTGAAACCGCGGGACACAGCTAGTTATAATAATTGATATTTTAATAATATATGTTTACCTGTGACTTTTAGCAGTTTGGTATAATTAATTACTATGATTTTTATAATATTTACCGTTTTTGACTAAACTGATAATCCAGTCATACCAATTTCAGACCTTAGCAAAAGCAAATACCTACTAATATTAAAATAAGCTTGATTTGGCTCAAGTACTTTTTCTTTCCAGTACCTACTTCCAACATAATCCGATGTTAACTGGATTAAAATAGCCCTTTACCCTTTAACTAAGCCCAATTTGAAGACCTTTTAGAGAACCTAGATTCAGATTAAATAGGATTGTAAAGACTGTTTATTTTATTTTACAAATAGACAATTTGAAAGGACAATGCCCAAATATATGGAATCCCGTACCATACTGCATCAATGTCAAACTTTGTTTTTTATAGACTACACTTATCATATTAACTCCTACAAAAGTTCTTTGTGTTAAAAAAAACCCGGGTCTCGGAGATTTTCAAAAAATTCGATATCACCTAAAAAGTAGGTAAGTAAGTACTTTATTCTGTGTAACATGTCATACACGTACGGCCATTATTTCTCTAAAAAAATGATTTTCGTTTAAATAAAAATTCTATTCTATTATATTCTAGTTATTTTTAACTAATGTAGAATTTTTTTACAAGATTTTTGAAAGACGTGATCATGACACTTTCAAAATTCAAGGTTATATTAATTATAAATATCATTTGAAACAGAACGTCATGTAAAGGGAATAAAACAATATGAACACTTTTTTACTTTAAATTAAATTCCCTGTTCAAAAATCAAATCCCCGACGAGTAATGTCGTAAAAAAATATGAGAATAATTAGTATAATATTTTGATCTTGATGCATGAGACTTTTTGGTACGACTTTTGGTCATTCTCCTTTATTTATATTAACCTAAGGGGAATTTAAAGTCAAGAAAACATGCCGAAGGTACTTCACTGCGATGCGTGATCGCAGTTTAGCTTGTTACCTCGATGTCAGCTTCATGTAAAGCAAATGCATACTAATAGGTGATGCACATGCCGAAGGATACCTCACTGCGATACATTGCGGCCTTCTTTGGCGCTCGCTTCGGTGATTGGTCAAATCAGTTCTACGCATTCTTCTGGAGCAGGTAAAAATACAGAACTGGGCAACTGAGCTTTCAGGTGCGATTAAACTGACGTGTTCGCATCTTCATCCATGTAGAAATAGTGGGTATCGACATCGAGGTATCGAGATAGTGACCGCGATCTCCAACATCTTCGGTATGTAATTACCCTAAGCGATACCCATCGTATCGCGTATGCTGTTTTCGTATTCAATAAGCTATCTTCCTTTTTGCTTCAACGATATTTATTATCGAAGTTTTGCAGCGTTTCTTTTAAAAATATGTTTATTTTTTATTTTTGTGATTTCTTAATTGCTATTATTACATGTATCCAACGAAGCATGTTACTTTTTTGTGTATGGCATCTCAAAGGTCAACCTAGGAGATTATCAGCTGTTGCGATCGGTCTTTCCTGTGCATGCCTTAATAAATTAAGGCCTCCAGCCAGGGCATACAACTTATAAGCTAAGTGACTACACGCTTAGGGCACCCTCTATGGGGTCGGACCTCGGCTTAGACCGTCGCTGGGGGAGAACAGCAAAAGGCAGGCTGGATAGGATCAAGAAACATGTTATTTTCACCTCACATATATAAAACAAACTCCTCATACATATCAAAACGCCTTCTTCCCCTGAGGATACGCAGAAACTACAGAATGCACCTGCTACGATCCTTACATATTTCTTTAGCCTCGTTTACGTCCATACATCAACAATTAATTCACTGTAAAATATCCATCCCAGTCTGCTCTATATCAAAATTGGTGGACCTACAAGATTGAAGTACCTACCTACCTTCTTTATAATAATTATCGTAAATAACAGCATGTAGCTGGGGTTCTAACGGCTGATTTTATCATCAACACGGATATTATACTGAATAGTCTGGTCCGGGTTAAGTGGCTAATTATGACCGCCATTATCACACTGTTTATGCGATGGGCACTGCGATTAATGATTGAACGTTGATCATTGTCGTGAATGCGTCTCTCTCCGCTGTTTGTGACATATTATCTGTAATTTGTTCCAATGGGGTGGCAATGTAGGTTACTGAAATGTACAAAAGATAGTTGGTCATAACGGAGTAAATAAAGAGTAAATAAAGTAAATAAAGAGAGAGTAAATAAAGAGACACAAAGAGTAAAGAGGACTGCGAACGTTCTTAAAATTACGGGAATTTCCCCTCTGGTCACATTTTCAGTCTATCAAAAATACCTCTTTTGACGGCCCGGTTGGCGCAGTGGTTAAGCGATTGACTGCTGCGCTGCGTGTCGCGGGTTCGATTCCCGCACGGAACAAATATTTGTATGGCCTACAAGTAGTTGTTCCGGGTCTGGCAGTTTGTGTATGTGAGTTTAAATGTTTGTAAACGCACTCACGATACAGGAGAAATTCCTAGTGCGGGGCAACGTTTTTTTGAAAAAAGAAAAATAAAAAACCTCTAATTTCCCTACATATTTGACAAGTTTTTGACATTGATTGTCGCTGAGATGAGCTTGCGACTAGAGTTTGAACGATTTTAATTACGGAATTGGCCTTTAGATGTCTCATCCATTTTTTATGCGTGACATGCGTCACGTTTTATTTGACAAAACACATCTCACGACTTTATGGAATTTGGTATCGCGAACAGACAGATGATGGCATAATGCGTATTAATGGTAAACATGCTAGTATGCGAATTTCACGGTTATAAAGCAGCTTATGCATACGAGTTTAGCGCGTTACCGAATTTTGGACGTCCATAGATTCGGTTTGAATGCACGTAGGTATGAATAATTTCAAAATTCGCTCGTAACTCGCTTGTTTTCAGCCAGATTGTCTATGTCAAATACTGAAATAGTGGTGTCCCTGGCACTAACGCCTGAGGGGCAATTCCCGAAATTTAAGGAACGTTCACAGCCTGGTCTCAGTCTCAATCTGTCAAAAATACGTCTAATATCCCTACATTTTTTCTCAAATTTTTTTGACATTGATTGTCGCTGAGATGAGATTGCGACTTGAATTTGAACGTTTTTTAAGTACGAGAATTGGCCTTCAGATGTAAACTTAACGTAAATTAGAACGCTAATTGAATAAAAAATATAACTGTCCTGTAGCATAATGGTTTAATTTTTTACGACAAGCATCATTAGTAACACCCAAAGATACGAATTAAGTATGAAAAAGTTATGTGCATGCGCAAATATTTTGTGTAAAAAAGAGTATTTTAATTTCTTTGTCGTGCTAGCTCCACCTATTTCTCCCATCAAGTATTTAGAACCAACAGAGAGAGATTCAGAAACAACAACAATCAAAATCACCCGCGTCTTAATAATCCCATAACTGGGTATCTAATAAAAACGTATTAAAAGAAAACCAAACATTATGCTCAAATGTCACGAAGGCTCCACTCATTTACCTTCTTATCTTATATCCAATTATGTTCCAATATACATAATCTCGACGCATTTGACCCGAGGATTACCGAGGAGCCGTCGGCCATTTTACATAAGTCTCGAAAGGAAAATTGGGTGTTCCAAATTTTGTTACCGGCTTCGTACCAGCCTATCTGCTTTGTATTTTTGAAGTAAAGTTTAATGAATTTTTATGAGCTACGTAAAAGAATCTCTTGTTGTAAGATTTTTTTCTTGGTGCATCAAGTTTATGAGTTTTCCCCTTTTAGATTTTGTAGTGGGCTTTTAGTATTTTATGCATATTTCGAAATGCTTTTAATTAAATTTGAAATTTCTTTGTGGCCAGCATTAACATATAATCTTTTAATTAGAATATAGCTAGCCTCGTTGACCTAAGTGCCCGTTCGCCTGCATCTCGGATGACTTAAAGAATGCCACTGATGACGTAATCAACGTAGGCATCAACTAGGCTGCACCAACATAAAAAAAACAACGAGTAACAGTACTGGACATGTCTGCCGCATTGGGGACTGTCTTTTGTAATTTTGACGTTCGAAAAGTGCTGATTCTCAGCCTAATTTGAATAAATGACTTTTGATTTTGATTGCATGTCACACAAACTGTGGGCCCAAATAGCACAGTATTAATAGCCCTGAGACAGTGAGGCGGCAGACCACGTAGGAGATGGCGGGACGACCTGGATAGGTTCTGGAAGGAGGACGGGCGGGCTCGCGAAAGATGCAAGGAGTGGAGGGAGGCCTTTGCCCAGGAGTGGGACAGCGTAGGCTGGTAAAAAAAAAAAGAGTACCCATTGATACGAAAAGAAGATGAAGCCTAGTGGTCGTAACCGCTACGGCTGCACATGAGGTACTGCTGGCTTCGATTCCCAGGTCGGGGATTATTTTTTTGGGTTTGTCTATCTGGAATTTCCTTGTACCATCTTGGAGTCTGGGTTTGCACCCGGTTGATGGCCATATGCTCGCTCCCTATTACAGGGATTTAAAACATAAACTAACTGCCTAATCCTTGGAAATACAGGTGTGTTGTTATGTGTTAGAGCAGTGGTAGCCCAGTCGTAGGTCGTAGGTTCGAACCACGTCAGGTGCTTTACTTTGTGTAAATTATTTCATCACCACTGCTCTCAAAACGATGAAGGAAAACATCGCGAGGAAACCGGCATGTCCTAGAACCTAAAATTTTATGAAATGTGACATCTACCAACCTGCACTGGGCTCGCGTGGTTGATTACGGCCCACTCGCTCTCCCCGAGAGGAGGCCTGTGTCCCAGCAGGGGGAACATTACAGGCTGATTATATTATGAATATTTTATGTTAAGTTGTATAAAGCTAGCATTTTTCCATCAGTACAAAGCATTGGATAAGGTAATCTAACTTAAAACAAAAAAACTTGACTGACGCGTTTCAAACGCAAATATGTTATATTTCTTATCAAAATATACACAGAAAGCCTACAATGCCTTGCGCGTCCAATATAATAATGTATTCAGGGCTCTGTTTCGGCTCCCTCGATATTGCAGTGCATCCGGCATGTTTGCTGACGCCAGCGTAGATAACTTCTACGCAATTATGCGACGAGTATAGGGGAGCCCGAATAGCGTCCTAAGAATGATTGGCGTCAGAACCGATACTGTTCTGCTCAGTAGGTTCACTGAACTCCATGTATTGTCAGACCGATGAGCATACTGTGCAGGGGTGGATGGTGTGTCGAGTTTCTTCCTTTATATTATTATTTACTTTTTAATGACTAGCATTAGTTATAAGCAAAGTTCTAGTTACTAACAACCTTGCCTTGCCTATGGACTTTTTTGTCTGAAATAAATGTTTTTTTTTTTATTGACAATGGGCTCACTCTTGACCTCAATCCAGCCCAGAGGCAGGGATGAGATCTACGGTGGAACGAGCTTGCCCAGAAGAAGCCTATTTACTCTCGCCCTGAAGAGATTCGGGTTGTTTGAACTCGGGAATGCAGACGGAGGAAGACAATTCCACTCCTTAGCTGTGCGCCTCAGAAAAGATGATGAGAAGCGCTTAGTGCGTATATATGGTATATTAACCAGATAGGGGTGGTATCCCGCAGTGCGTCTGGACTCTCGATGGTAAAAAGGTGAAGGCGGGATGAGCTCAAGTAGCTTTTGAACACACTCCCCGAAGTCCAGTCTAATAGTAATAATCTATTTTATTTTATTTATACCGAAACATTCTTCACAAAGTCTGCGAGTCCCAACTGAAATATCCCTGCAGTTGTTATATGAAGTTTGTCGCGATAACCAAGTTCTGTACCGCCTTACAGTGTGTATATAATGTGCAGTAACACCTGCATACACAAGGAACGAAGGTTGTGACGTCACACGTGGAGTATTGAGCTTCTTAGTATGTACAGAGATTTATCTACGACTGTGAGTCAAGCACGAACGCGCGGAGTAAATATTACGTAAATTCTAAAATACTCGTTCCGTGCATAATATTGACTAAGGTTTAGGACTTTTTTCATATTTATATATTGGGTGATACATACTAATTGTGCCTGGCACAGAAAATTAAACCAAAATGCTGAAGGAAAGTTATATTTTCAATTCAATAATCGTCGGAATTTATGTTACGTCTACGGTGCGCGTCCGTGCATGGACATAATGAGCCTATAATGTCTCCACTGCTGGGACACAGGCATCTGCTTAACAAAAAGAAGAAGTCAGAATCTGTCGTCAGGTTCAGTATTGTACACAACCACATGGTTCAGTATTGTATACAATCAAGTATCAAGTATTTTCTAACTGAACAGACAGCTGTGCTGCTGGGGAGTTTGTTGCGCCACTTCTTCTTCCCAACGATAGCACTAGTCAGTGGTGAAGGGCGGGCGTTTTTGGGGGACTGTCTTTTGTAATTTTGACGTTCGAAAAGTGCTGATTCTCAGCCTAATTGGAATAAATGACTTTTTGATTTTGTTCATAAGTAAATAGGTATCTCTACTAAATCAGCCCAAGGGACTCCAGAAACTATCAAAGCTTTTTTGAGAAAAAAGAGCACAGAAATGACATTTTCGTCAAATATCATTTACTTTATGTACACGTGTCCTATCTAATTGGCTAGCTTCACTTAAGTTCATCCACACAATACATACTTGGGTACATAGATAGCCGCATCCTGGCGACTCAGACGTGCTTTATCCGACCATGGAATTCAATGTGTTGTAGGATTGTAAACTTTAGAATTATTTGTTAGAAAACCGTACATTTTAATATGTAGGATCATTTCCACCTCCACCTAACCCTTCTGGACGACCCGGCATGATGTTATGATGGCATCATCATCATCATTTCAACTGAAAACATCCACTGCTGGACACAGGCGTTCCTCAAGTCGCCACGTCGACCAATCCTGTGCTACACGCATCCATCGGATTCTTGTGGCCTTCACAAAGTCTCCGGTTCACCTTGAGGATGGCCTTCTAACGCCTTATGTTGTACTAGCTACGCCCCGCGATTTCACCCGCATAAGTTTCGATCCTGTAAGAATATCGGCATAAAAAGTATCCTATGTGTTAATCCTGGTTATAAACTATCTGTGTGCCAAATTTCATCCAAATCCGTTCAGTAGTTTTTGCGTGAAAGGGTTGGGACTAATGTCCTTAATACAAGTTATCCTGATAACTTAGCAAGGGTGCAAGTGACGACAACTTCTAGTGCTATAATATTCACAATTAAGACATAAGTATGTAACGTTAAATAGCTGTATTGTTGATACGAATAAATACTATTATTATTATTTATTTTTATATTTTAATAAATCTCGGGACCACGGGGTCCCGGTCCTTTGGAAGGCGTACAAGGGGCCGAAGCCAACTCGCAAAGGCCCCTTAGGAAATTTCATTGAAATGTGGCACCACCGACGATTATCCCTGTATGCACTATGCAAGACAGGCCTGTTGGTCTAGTGGTTAGTGACCCTGACTGCTATGCCGGAGGTCGTGGGTTCGATTCCCACCCAGGACAAATGTTTGTGTAATGAGCACGATCATTTGTTCTGTGTCTGGGTGTAATTTATCTATAATATTTATGTATTTAGAAATATATAAGTATGTTTATCAGTTGTCTAGTACCCATAACACAAGCTCTGCTTAGCTTGGGACTAGATGGCGTTGTGTGATAGTTGTGGAATATTTATTTATTTATTTATTTATTTAAGTGCACCCAAGGATAACTCCCGGTTAATGTAGGACTATTGCAGGATATGGAAAAAAACAAATTTGGACTATGTGTTTGGGTGGCTAAAGTGGACTGGTTACCAATAACTATGGAAGAACTATGACCCCTGCTTGATCAATGTTTTATATATACACGGCTAAAATGGCAGGGGGTGACTTGCACTCTCAATAATGAGCCCCCGAAAACTGTCGCTAGCACATAATGACGTAGCAACGAGGGGGCAACATGTCCTGAGGTGCTTATGAGGAGTGGAGTAGTATTCCACGGCTTTCAGAACAATCCCAGAGGCCGGAAGATGGTCAAGATCCCTACGAGCACTTACTGGAATACTTCCTTCCCCCGAGCACGTTTGCTCTTGCGAGTCTCCACTCAAGCCGGCCAGTAAAGGCAAGAATGAGGTGGGAGCTCTGTTCCTCGTCATTGTTCACTCCAGCCGGCCAATAAAGGCAAGCCAGAGGTGAGGAACAAGATTTCTCTCGGGAGATAGGGTCCGTAGGGTCGTTACTGCCCAACAGCTCGCCACGTGCTGCCCTGCGGGTTTCTGTATCTCTTTTGGTCTGGCTCCTCACCCTAGACCTGTTTCGGCAAAGTAAACTCTTCCGTCACAGGCCTAGAGTTCGGGGCGCGCAAGCCCCACCACGACGTTAACGTAGAGATACGGCTATTATTATTATTCCTTTTATTACTATTTTCCTGCAACCCAGTTGCGTAACACACTTTCTATCACAATCTGAAGGATTTTATTGGAGATTATTCCATTATTCATATATTATGTTATAATATATAAGCAAGTTGACGTGGCAATAGGCCAGCCATATTAGCCGTAGAACCGATGATCGTTGGGGACGTGCTCTTGAGGGGAGTCCGCGAATCGGTAAACGTAGCTGTTGCGACGATCTTCGCAGGATGGCTGGTAGCAGCTGGATGAGAGTTGCCGGAAATCGAGTTGAATGGCGTGCAATTAATAGGAGAGGCCTATGTCCAGCAGTGGACTGCTATATGCACAGATGATGATTTATTTATTTTTATTTATTTATTTTTTTAGGTTAGTCAACAATTATTTACACAATACATTTGACAAATCATTTCCCGATACATTTATAAGTGCAACAATTACTCACAGGCTAACACAACATGCACCATTAATGGTTTTACTTATTTCAAAGCCAAAAAGGATATTTACAATTATAGTAATTCAATATTTTTTTTGATAATCCATGCATTACAATAATAATAACAGCAATTACCTTCTAAACAATTAAAAAATAAAAACAAATTGGCAGCTAACATGATGATGATATATTAAGTTTGAAAAATTCGTTGATGGCATTGAGATTGTGAGGGTCTTACGCAATTATCTCGCTGTTCCCAATACCTTTGATAATTTACTTTAACTTCGTGAACCACTTAACACGAGTACGTTACATGACATAACATAACATACGATCACGCCCGTATTTCCCGAAGGGTAAGCATATACATATGGAACACCCACACACGGGCACAAATTCAGACTCCGGGCTGCTTCTGAGAAATTCCGGACGGGAAAACCAATAACACTTTGCTTGGCCTGGAAATTGAACCCAGGACCATTACGTTGCAATAGACAGACAAACTGATACTTACTACTAGAAGGCATGATGCACGATACAGGAATTTCAGTTCGCGACTGCAACTGAAAAGCGTGTCAATTTATTTTCCTCGTTATTATAACTTCTTCTGTACCAATAAAAAACTACTGAAATTCTCTTTTTCTAGTGTCAAAACTCCTACGGGGATATACAGGGTGATTTTTTAAAGACCAGCCAAATTTAAGGATGTGGTACAGACCATCAAACTGAACAACTTTTTCCATGGGACCAACATCGTAATCGCGAATAAAAATTCAGCCGTCCCATACATTTAGGTCGAGTAAGTATTGAAGTTTTCTATGGGACAGTTGATAAAATTTTCGCGATTACGCTATTTGTCCAATGGAGAAAGTTGTTCAGTTTGATGGTCTGTACCACATCCTTAAATTTGGCTGGTCTTTAAAAAATAACCCTGTATATCTGAAAACGTTTGATTGTGATAAAAACTTCTTATTTTAGTATGTAGCTGTAAAAAGTTGACATGAATTGTTTATCGCAATGAACCTATATAACATATCATGTAATATTATCAGCTATATTATCAGATAAGCATTATCAGCCTATCACGTTCCCACTGCTGGGACCTCTCTGTAAGAGGGACGAACCTATGTAATCTTATTTAACCCGCCCCTGCTTCGCACGGTTTTTACAACATGACAAAACGTCGAGATTTCTTCATTATACTCAAGTTCAATATGAATTTATTATACACATAAAGTTTCCGGAATAAATTATCTAAATTACGGTGAGAACGGTTTCAAAATCCGTTGCGAAGTTTCAAAGAACAACGCACAGACACGAAAATTGACTTAAATTTATAATATACAATGTATAGATTCACACGTATACTCGTACTGTACGTGATTCCATTAACAATTTCCAATTACATTTGCCGTACATACGGTTTTATGTTTGAGAAAGTATGTCTAATTCTGAACCCAAGTTTTAACAAAATATTTTAATAAACTTTGCCTTGAACATTACGGTGATCATAAAATAATATCGCATTTGATAAGAACGACCATGTGACAGCAGTGACAGTAGAGGAGCAGTGGTAGGCCAGTGGTATATGGCCACGACTTGCGATTTGAAGGTCGTCGATTCAAAACCAGGCAGGCGCTTCACTTTGTGTAAATAATTTCATCGCCACTGCTCTCAAAACGGTGAAGGAAAACAACGTGAGGAAACCGGCATGTCCTAGACCCAAAAATTCGAATCTACCAACCCGCACAGGCCCGCGTGGTATGTAGATTATTAGCCCACTCCTAATAGAGGAGGTGTGTCCCAACAGTGGGAACATTATAGGCTGATTATGTAACCATGTGACACACCCAAAATACTACCACGATAGTATCGTCCAATAAAAGTCTGTAGGCATAGGATCTTAATTAAAAATATTATATTAAGCGTATAAATCACGCTGTTCCGATGACGGTAGAGTGTTGACGGCTCGGCTGTATAGATTATCTACCCCTCATGCATACTAGTACCTTAGATAATAAAGAACTAGCTTTTGCCTACAGCTTCGCCTGCGTAGAGGTCGAAAATTATCTCACAGGAACATACTACCGGGGTGAAAAAGTATCTTTTGTCCTAATCCAGGTCTACTTGTTTACCAAATTTTATCGAAATCTGCTTAGATGTTAAGGCAAGAAAAGTTTACAGACATACAGGCAGACAAACAGACCCACAGACAGACAGAGTTACAAGCGTATTTATAATATTAGTATGCTCTAAGGATATTATGGAAGAATGACGCGAGTCTTAGACCTAGCTATCCTTAGCGATAAGACCGCGGATTATGTCACGCCTTGTAAAATTTCTACATATTTTATATTCTGTAGTATTTGTAGGTTTGACGCTGTGTTTTAATTTGTGAATAGTTTTAGTTAAGTTAGGATATATTTTTGTTATTTTCATTAATTAATTAGGTTTTAAATTTTATTAATATTTTTAAGGTGTACATAATAAAGAACATAGTACATAATAACAATATGTAAGTACTTATACCATCCTATGAAACGATTTTCCAATTCCAAAACTTTTTCAGTTCAAATTCCAACCTAATGGATTTTAGAACACATTGCAAACAATGAACATTCACGTTCTAAATTCTCTCTTACATTAAGACCCTGATAGACAGTCTGCCAGTCGGAGTCATTAGTGTTTCTGGCACTTTTCCTCTAATAATAGACTAAGTTCTGCCAAATTCTTTATGTACCCGTCTGGCAGGAGCAGTTAGGAAAGGGGTTCGTTTTGTTGAAAGGAAAGAGTATTTTAAGTGGATACTTAATAGTGTAAGTTCAAGTATAAAATAAACCTTGTATTTTTTTCTTTTTTGCTAGATTTGCTTAAGGAGGAAGCGTCAGGGTAGCCTGCGACATTAAATTTTCCTTACGTTTTTTGTAATTTGCAGGTCAATGTCAGGTTGTATGTTGAACGAAATATGTATGATTCACAACTGTAACATTGTACAGGGTGGGCAAATAAGAGATTTTTTAAATTTTATTATATGAAATATAAAATCTATTAAGTATTTTTATTTATTTATTTTCTATATTTTTTCGTATTATATACTTGTTTAAAATTGTATATAGTATATATTAGTGTTAGCTTGTAAAAGTAGTAATTAATCTGTGTATGTTAAATGAAAAGATCTTCAATTTGTGTGTAATCTAATGAAATAAGCCAGTCAGTTATTTTCCTTTTAAAAGCTGTTTTGTTTAGGCTATGAACAGAGAGTAAATCATTTAGTTTCTAATATAGTATTTAGGGCCGGCAATTCAGTATGGCAAATTATCTCAGATAAATGTCCACCTCTAGCAGCATGGCAGATGTGAACCCTTTTCTTTGCGTTTTTCATGACATTTTAACACATTTCCTGCGTTATTTCAGTGACTGTATCTCAGATATTTTGTTTTAATTCTTGAAGGTTCATTGGCCTGTTAGCATAGACACGTCCCTTTAGATAGCCCCACAAAAAATTCAGGAGCTGTTAAATCCGGGGATCTTGGGGGCCAATCAATGTCACCGTTTCTCGAAATTAATCGACCCGGAAACGTTCTTTTCAATGTCTCGATTATGGCTCGTGCCGTATGAGATGTGGCCCCGTATTGTGGCACCACATGTTTCCTAAGCCCAACTGATTCACTTGATGTAAGAAAATTGTATTATTCTGTTACAATGCCATGCTGCTCAAAAAATTAATTTCTAAACGAGTTATTGTTAGTCGCGAAGGTAAGTGATTTCTATCAAAAATTGGCCGCAATTTTCTTAGAATTTCCGCAATACATGATTGGGTTGAGTAGAATGATTGGATTGAGTTAATAATTAAAACACTTTGTTCAGTCGTAAAACGCTCCATAGCAAAATTTCCGTATCTACACAAAATAATTTTCATGAAACAACTGTCATATTTGCCGCCAAAACATAATTGCGGCAAAAAAAAGTTGTACACCTCCATGTAAATCCTCAATACAACCGTCGAAGTTCATATAAATATTATTTCATGATTTGTTTTTATTACCCTACATTGAGTCCCACTGCTGGACAAAGGCCTCCCGTCATTTCTTCTAAACCTCCCTGTCTTGTGCAATCTCTGGCCATCTTGGCCCTGTAAATGATACCACATCGCCGCGGTCTACCTCGACGGCGATGTCATGTAATATCAATGAAATATTTTGTGCGAAGATTTGAATTTCGCTTCTCCTTAACCGACTATTCAAAGATCTGAGGTACTTGTATTAATAACGGGTCTAATATCTAATGGATTTAAAAAGATGGGTTAGACTACAATCATTCTTAAGTGCTACCCACTTTTATCGTTTTAGAGATGAACTCTTACTTACAGGCTTGTTTGGATAACCTAGTTCGATTATAAAAGATGTTAAGTAGGTAAGTAACTAAATGTTTATAAAAGGATAAGTATATTTATCGAGTTTTCTCAATGTTTGAAGTATTGTGAGAAAATGTAATTGTTGTACAGACGCCAAAACATCAAGCTACTACAATCTGTCAATTTTTTTTAATAGATTTTCAACTTTATCGCTAAAGCATTAAGGTTCAAGGTTGATTGGGAAAATTTGACAGTTTCGGGTAGCTTAATGTTCTGGCGTCTGTACCAAAGACTTATTGCGGAAAAGTTGTTTAATTCAAGTGCAAGTGGACCGAAATTTGCTAAGGATGTTTTGTTAGAAATTCTTGATTCATTGTTGCCTGGGATTAGAGTTTGTTAGTTTGTTTATTGTTTCCCAAAAATAAATAGATAAGACATAGATTTAACAACATGCCTTGTTATCCCGAAGAACTGGAACACCCACATTACAACATTGATCAGTCTTAATAATAATAATCAATTTTTATTTCAGAAAAAACACATTTAAGTTTCAAAAAACAAATTTCCAACTAAAATTGAACATTACAGAAAAAAGTGTATCTTTGGTGCCCGTACTAATGAATGAAAATCATTGTATCACAGACACCAGCATCTTCCAAGATAGGTTACATAAAAAGATCGAACATGCTATAGTGAACTCGTAAAAAATACATATCGACGGTTGAAAGGCTAATTGGTCTAAGCGACATTTTTTGCGATATTGAGTTATATACATATTCGGAATCAGCAAATTTTTCTCCATCGTTTGAATCTGGTTTCAAATTTTTTTGACTACTTTTTTGGCGCTTAGCCCCCACAGCAAAACAGGCCTCATTTTTAAGCCCATTGATCTAGACGACACAAAATTAGACAAATTTGAGTACTCGATGACTTAAACCAATTTGATTTTTTGTACTATTATAACGTGTGTCGATTAAGGCATTTAGCTTTTTCGCCATGGTTGTGGTTTTGTCATTTGGCTTATTTTCCATTAAACTAAAACAATAAGCTATGTCGTTTGGCCCATTTTGCACTCAACTACATTAAAATACCGTGTCGCTTGAACCATTTCGCATTAAGTTATAATAATTGTCTATGTCTCTTGACCCGTTCAGCCTCTATTGAGGATAATGAGTAATGCCACTTCGGCTAATTTGACCTAACTATCTCATTAGTATTATGGCGGTTAAAATGTTTTGATTAAGATCAGTATTAGTTAAATTGGCATTTCCATCATTTTATCAAATCGGTTTTAACTTATAGGCTATTCAACAAATTAATAAGATTGCTGCTCCTTAGTCGTTTGAAACTAAGTTCAATTTATTTCGCGCTCTGTGTATGTGTCCGTTACGAGTACCTCACCCACCCGCACGGGCGCGTCAGTCAGCCGCCAACACTATGGGAAGTACGTTGTGTGCGAGTGAGCTGTGAAGACAGACGGTTGATTTTCTGGTAAGTACAAATTATTTTGTTTTATCTAAGTGATAATAAATGAAACGATCTGTAAATACGATAGGAATATAGAACAAGGAAGACATTGTTTTGATTTACAATAGGTACCTACATTAAATTCAAGCTAGGTTCGTGTCGTGACTTGTTCACGAAATAACTTTTGTAGGTAACTGTGTAATAGTAATATTCTTAACGACGGTATGTATCTAGATGAGTGAAAAAAATAATTATTTATCTACCTACCTACTCGTAATTAGAAAATCTGTATGTGAGAATAGTGAATAGTGAAAGTACTTTGCAGTAGTAAGTAGGTACTTACTGCAACGATACTTGAATAGGTAAACTGATACGAGTAGTTAGGTAATTAATTTTTTTAACAGATGTTTTGTACTTCGTCTGCATTCGGTGCGGAAAGTTAGTGTATTCTAGGTGAATAATCTTGGGAATAACTACTGTATCACACAGCTTCTTAACATCTTTGTATTAGGCCGTAGTTATAGGCACAGATTGTTTATA
The DNA here is from genome assembly GCA_947507525.1 of Apamea epomidion. Classification (NCBI taxonomy): domain Eukaryota; kingdom Metazoa; phylum Arthropoda; class Insecta; order Lepidoptera; family Noctuidae; genus Apamea; species Apamea epomidion. The sequence goes on along the minus strand of OX382238.1, from coordinate 3,196,361 downwards.
CTTCGGCTGCACTACCTTTGCTCTTGAAATTATGGCTATAGAATCGGTCTCAGCATCTTTATCCATGCAGTATTTGACAGTCATGGCGGCTAAAACTATTTGGTTTTTATTCTGCCCTGGGCATGAGTCTGAATAAAGAATTTAATTTGTTACAGACCCACGGGAATCAACTTCAGCAATATATTTTTGTAAGATTGTAGCTATTTCGTTGCCTCCTCTTTTTCCTTCAGTTTCTCCCCACGTATAACAAAATCCATTTCTGGTACCACTTTCGTAAACACAAAGGTTGTACACTGTATATTTTCTAGTATAAAATAGCAGCATACTCTCCCCATGTGGGGTGTTCAGTACCTTTTGTAGATCAAAAGAAGTACAAAGCATTGCGTTATTTTTCTTGCTTAGTTCACATTGAAAAGATAATCTATCTTTTTTTCCTTTAAATGATTTAACATTTCAGGATTTTCTTTTTCATTCTGGCCTTCAAAACGTAAACATTTGGCACATTTATCCTTCTTTGGAACGTGGAAACCAATATTGAAATCTTTGTTGAAAATCTTACGCGATACTTTTTCACCAACAACATCTACACCCTCTGATGGTTTTGACTGTTTATAAATCCTGTATAGGTTTTTTATGTTTTTAAATTCAGTGGGGAGATATAATCTGGTACTGTCTTTACGACAGTAATGTGATGGTAGTGCTGGTAAACTTTAGATAAAATTAATGGCCGACACCCTTACTGAGTGAGGTGTTTTATTTTTAGGAACAGTTTTACTTCTGCTCTCCTCTTTTGCCAACCCAGACGATGCATCGGCTAAGGTATAAGTAACATATTTTGGGCTAACACCCAAAGTGTCTACTAGAATATTTTTACAAACCTTACGTCGGCCTTCACCATCATTAATATAGTAGAAATATGTATTGTGCCTCACACCAGAGTCCTTTGACCTCTTCCGTTTTATGTCAGTTTTAGCAGTCATGCCTACTAGTCAATCTTTTTTTTCTTTGGGATGGTACTCCACAAAATAATCAAAGATATTTTTTATTTTTTCTTCAGAAACATTATTGGCAGGCGTTGCTACAGTTTTTTCTTAGGCATGGATTAGGCTTAAATGATCTTCCACTTACAATACTTCCGTCATTTTACACATACTCTTTTCCTTTTTCTCGCAAGTTTTTTTGCTTCTTTGCGTTTATTCTTTTTTTTCTTTTTCAATTCTGCTTCACTCACCTTACCGTCTTCCGATGTTACCTTTTTTTTGAGGTTCATTGCTTTCAGTTGATGAAGATTCATCCCCAGTTTATTCCTATAATTACTTATCAAAATAAAATGTTCTTAAATCGGTTTTAATTTCATTTCAGCAATTATGGAATCACAACGCCGGTTGTATTTTAAGAAACAGATAGTGAAAGAGTTGTCTGAACAGAAGACTGAAGTACCTAAAACTGCCGAAAATGAAAATAATGAATCTGATGAAGATTGTGATCTCACACTATTAGGAAGTCAATCCTACTATGACCAAATCCAAAAATTTTCATGTGTGAAAACGATTCCTTCAAACCCACATAACAGCAATATGGAAAAAGAGTCACAGGTAAATAAAGCTTTAAAGCCATAATATAATATAGCCGAAGGGTCTTTTTGTCTATTTATACGCGGTAATCTCTAGAACTACGAGTTGTTTTTTTTAACCTTTCTCCCTTAAATACAAAATTCATTTATTAGTGTTAATTTTTGGTTCATTTTACATGACATCTTAATAAACAAATTAGTTCCTTAAAAATCTACCTTAAAGGTGTACACTCTTTCACATAATTATTATAAAAAATAATAATCATAATTAATTTTATTATTCTATCATGAGTTCTCGTTGATTTAAGTTTTTTTTTTTGTTTTAGGATGACAGTACCACCAAAGCTCTATTAGAAGATATTACTAACAAATACCTAACCAAAGAAAATAGTTATGCAGAAAATATAGAACATAATATACAAATAGATATTGAATTTGAGTCGGTATGTAATTAATTATAATACTAGCTTTCACCTACGACTTCATCCGTGTGGAAATAGCATTTCTAATTTATTTTATTTTTTAGACTGAGAATACTGAAGGAGTGTGGAAGAAGGAAAACTCGAGTGATATATTTCCACAAAAAGAAAGCTATGATGACGAACTGATATCTAAAAATGGAAAAATTGAAAACGAAAAAGAACCTGAACTTATTTCTACATTAACGGAAGTAATTGATGAGAGTGAGATGGAGTTACTGAGAAAGTCTCTTGAAGCAGATGAAGATGACATAGAAGCAGAGAAAAATAATGATACAAATGATAATCAAGTCAAATCCAAGAAAAGGAACAAGAGAACCAAAATTAATAAAAGTTATGTCGATTTTCTATCTGAGGAAGAGGACTTCGTATGGGATTCCTCTTCTTGGAAAGAAACTGGGGATGAATCTTCATCAAATGAAAGCAATAAACCTCAAAAAAAAAAAAAAAAAGTAACATCACAAGACGGCAAGGTGAGTGAAGCAGGATTGAAAAAGAAAAAAAAGAATAAACGCAAAGAAGCAAAAAACTTGCGAGAAAAAGGAAAAGAGTATGTGAAAAAAGACGGAAGTATTGTAAGTGGAAGATCACTTAAGCCTAATCCATGCCTAGGAAAAAACTGTGGCAACGCCTGCAATAATGTTTCTGAAGAAAAAAGGAAAAATATCTTTGATTATTTTTGGGGACTACCATCCCAAAGAAAAAAAGATTGGCTAGTTGGCATGTCTGCTAAAACTGACATAAAACGAAAGAGGTCAAAAGACTCTGGTGTGAGGCACAATACATATTTCTACTATATTAATGATGGTGAAGGCCGACGTAAGGTTTGTAAAAAATTTCTAGTAGACACTTTGGGTGTTAGCCCAAAATATGTTACTTATACCTTAGCCAATGCATCGTCTGGGTTGGCAAAAGAGGAGAGCAGAGGTAAAACTGTTCCTAAGAATAAAACACCTCACTCAGTAAAGGAGTCAGCCATTAATTTTATCAAAAGTTTACCAGCACTACCATCCCATTACTGTCGTAAAGACAGTACCAGATTATATCTCCCCACTGAATTTAAAAACATAAAAAACCTATACAGGATTTATAAACAGTCAAAAACATCAGAGGGTGTAGATGTTGTTGGTGAAAAAATATTTCGTGACATTTTCAACAAAGATTTTAATATTGGTTTCCACGTTCCAAAGAAGGATAAATGTGCCAAATGTTTACGTTTTGAAGGCCAGAATGAAAAAGAAAATCATGAAATGTTAAATCATTTAAAGGAAAAAGACGCATCAAAAGATAGATTATCTTTTCACTGTGAACTAAGCAAGAAAAATAACGCAATGCTTTGTACTTCTTTTGATCTACAAAAGGTACTGAACACCCCACATGGGGAGAGTATGCTGCTATTTTATACTAGAAAATATACAGTGTACAACCTTTGTTTTTACGAAAGTGGTACCAGAAATGGATTTTGTTATACGTGGGGAGAAACTGAAGGAAAAAGAGGAGGCAACGAAATAGCTACAATCTTACAAAAATATATTGCTGAAGTTGATTCCCGTGGGTCTGTAACAAATTTAATTCTTTATTCAGACTCATGCCCAGGGCAGAATAAAAACAAAATAGTTTTAGCCGCCATACATAGCGCACTGCTTGAAACAAAACACATTGAAACCATACAAATGAATTATCTGCTTCCAGGGCATACCGAAATGACTGTCGATAGCATCCATGCCACAGTTGAAAATTCTGTTAGAAATACTATAATATGGGCACCATCGCAGTGGCCAACTGTTTTTCAGTTGGCTCGTAAAGAGCCCGGCCCATATTACGTAGAAACTCTTACGCACAACGATTTCATGAATTACGAAGAGTTCTCAGAAAAGTATTTCAAAGGCAATTTAAGCGGAAAGATTAGTAAGATTCGGGTGGCGACATTCAAAAAATCGTCACCCAATGCCATGACTGTCAAATACAGCATGGATAAAGAAGCTGAGACCGATTCTATAGCCATAATTTCAAGACCAAAGGTAGTGCAGCCGAAGTATAAAACATCTGTGCCTATAACTACGGCCAAATACAAAGATCTTAAGAAGCTGTGTGATACAGGGGTTATTCCCAAAATTTTTCACCTAGAATACACTAACTTTCCGCACCGCATTGGTAAAGATGTTCTGATAGATACAGATATTGAAGATGAGATAGAAGCATAAGGTTCTCTCTTTGTCATCGTCAACATTTTTTTTTTTTTTTATAAAGAATGTTTCATTTTCTTTCTTTTTGGTTTTTGATGATAGATACTGTATCTATATTTGTTTGTTTTTTTTTTTCTTATTAAGAATGTCGATATTGTATTGTTTTTGATAGAGAATGTTAACTTTTATTTGTTTTCTGACGAAATTGTTATTTTTTTCTACTTCTGATTTATCACAAGTTACTGAAAAGAGTTTTTTTGAAGTTTTTTTTTATAACATTAATGTTTGACTGATTTTAATTAGGTACGTCCATGTCGAAGACTGATTTTGAATAAATTATAATTAATAACAATTTATTTGTTGTTTTATTTATAAAGTGATGCTAAAGTACAGTGGTGATACTACTACATAGGCTTAGGGTAATATACCATCTTATCTAATACCTTGTTCCAAGACACATTGAATCAACATCTTGAATGATTCCTCTACACATTTTTTTTTATATTAAAAATATATATTCCACTGTCTAAAATTGTAAAAAGTGGCATACCAACCTCAAAAACATCTTATGGACGTTGCTGAATTATGATGGCCTAAGCATCCAATATCTACGATAATCTAGCTCAAGGGCTCATTTTGTTTCATCCTGCAGACCCTCTTATGGGTATCTATATCAAAATACTTCACTCTGGTGCAACACCATCATGTTGCTTAGGGTCATTGGGCATATTCAACTATCAGTTGACTTGGCGCTAAATTCATTTTCTCTCGTATTCGTTTATTCTAGATCGATGCTTGAGCCAGTTTATTTTCAACTATTTTATTGACAGTAGGCATTTGAACCATTTTGCCTTTCTCAAAAAATAACTAAAGTTGATGCATTTTGGGCTAACCAACATAAATTTTCTTAAATAATACAAAATTTTCAACAGTTATTACTTAAAAAACTTCCTTATTTAATTAGGGATATACTGTATTAAAAAAATAAAAGTCTATTAAATAGTTGATTTTTTATGATTTTTTTTTCCAAAAAAAAAACTTTGATCCTTCCTCCTGCAAGTTTTGCAAAATGTCGCATAGATCAATTAGCCTTGCAACCGTCGATATACAATATTACATATTATATAATATTATGGTAATAAAATGAACAGTGAAAGTTATTTAAAAATAATAAAAACAATTAATATTATAAACTAAAATTAAATTATAATTAAGCTACTTATATTGAACATTTTTTATTTTATTTGCCAAACTGCAAAATTGTTTGTTAGTCATGGTATTTTTTACATCAATAGGACATCAAATTTAATACAAACTGTGTACACACATGTTTTTCTTGCCTGGAAAAACTACGATTTATTTGCCGTGTGTAAGCTCGGTCGTTGACGTTTTTTCTACGGAGCGGTCTATGCGCCGTACCGTAAAAAATCCGTGCCGTGTAAAAAAGGCCTAAAGGATACCTACCTGAATCTATACGTACTAATACATATTATAAAGAGGTGAAGTTTGTGTGTTTGTATGTAAATGTAGGGGGTAATCTTCGAAACTGCTGATCCGATTCCGAAAATTCTTTCACTAATAGTAAGCTACAGTGTTGTGAAGTTTCATAGGATATATTTTATTCACGCGGACAAAGTCGCGGGCCACAGCCTTAGTACTAAAAGCAGATTATGCTCATAATAATAAGTATCCTTATTTGCGTATATTCTATTACAAACATTTATGAGATTAAATATTTACTTTGGGAAGGCTTATTATATTGTAGGTACATAAATGTCCATAAGTAGCGGTAATAAATTTCCAACTCAGGTGAGCTAAACCTTTTCGAAAACCTGAATAAATCCTGCTAATAAATATAAATGTGAAAGTTTGTATTTTTTGATGTTTGTTACGTAATCACGGATAAACGGATTTGGATGAAATTTACTACACATGTAGTCTATAACCTTCTTTTTTTTTTGTCGCTGAGAAATGCTTTATGCATCCCCGTCTCGTGGGGGATGAGACGGGGTATGTGGGACTCCCTGTCGGAATGACTCGGAATGACAGTATATACCCACTAAAACTCAGCGGTGTTCCCACATCGCCATCGCCGTGATGGGAGGGCCATGGGAAACCGGGATAGCCTTTACTTCCACAGCCCTCCCGGCGCATGCCCGCCTAGCTGGTATGGCGGGCCCCGCATGCCCCCCAGGTTGGGGGGCTACGGGAATCGCCGGGAATACCTGGCCATTCCCGTCCCACACTGGTGGAGGCCTGTGCGATACAGGCAACGGTGCCCCCGCGCCCGTTGCCTGCTGGCCTCCACGCCCGCCTAGCTGGCGGGCCCCGCATGCCCCCCGTATTGGGGGGGCTACGGCCGCAGAGGATAGGGAGAGCGGCAACGTCACACTGACACTCCTCTTCCCCTGCGGCCCCACCGCGTCCGTCATCTAACGGTGGCGGCCCCGTCAAGGGCGCAGAAGGAGAGCGGCACACCGCAATACCGGCACTCCTCTCCCGCCGCGGCCTCCAATCCTCAGCCGCGATGTCTCCCATACGGGGGACATCGCGGCCCGCCTCAGGTAGGTTACGATGTCGCCCAAGCGGCACCGCAACCTACCCACCGGCAGCTACGTCGTCGGCTTAGCCGCAAAGCCCTGACGAGCGGCCCCGCTCGGGTCCCTCTTCGCTTCACCGTGGTTCTCCAAGCCACGGCCACTGAGCCCCCCCGCATCGTCAATGCGGGAACCCACCGGGGGAAGGGGGGGGGGCGTATATAGTTTATAACCTGGATTAACTGATGGTAAGCTTTTTGTAGCGGTACAACGTTTCCGTGGGTTATTTTCCAACACCCACGCGGGTGAAACCGCGGACAAAATATAGTCCTACTAATATTATATAAACGCGAAAGTTTGTATGGATGGATGGATGGATGTTTGTTACTCTTTCACGCCAAAACTACTAAATGGATTTGGATGAAATTTGGCACACAGATAGTTTATAACCAGGATTAACACATAGGATACTTTTTATCCCGATATTCTTACGGGATCGAAACTTGTGCGGGTGAAACCGCGGAGCGCAGCTAGTAAGTCATAAATCTATGTTAGTTTTCCATAGAATTTATAACCTGTCCAAAAATAGCGTGACTTCAAGTAGGAACCATTACCTAATGAAAAGAGCATGAATTATTCAATGTAATAAACGAATTATTCATTTTATCTAGTTTGTGACAGCAAAGAAAGATAAATTAAATGCAAATAAAAGTTAGGAACAGAAGTAGACAGAAATGTTAATGGTTTAAGCGAATTTAATACCTAGTATACGAGAAAGTCAACTAGTATCTGTCCGCGACTTCGTACATGTGAAATATCTTGTTTCTCCGACCCATCCCGTCGCTCCGCATTCTTCTTGCTCGGCTTCTTAAGGTCCTATCAACTCAGCCTATTGCAGTCCACTGATGGACATAGGCCTCTCCCAGGCTGCGCCACAACACCCTGTCCTCCGACATCCGCATCCAGTCCGTCCCAGCCACCTTATTTAGGTCGTCTGTCCATCTAGCTGGGAGGCGTCCCACACTACGCTTGCCGATACGCGGTCTTCACTCTAGGAATCGTCTGCTCCACCGGCCATCGGTCCTTCGACAAACATGGCCAGCCCACTGCCACTTCAGTTTGCTTATTCTGTCAGCTATGTCGTTAACTCCGGTTCTTTTCCGGATAATTTCATTCCTGATTTTATCCTTCAAAGCGACTCCTTAGGGTCCTAGCGTGATGTTAAATAGTCTATTTGCTTCCTCAAAAATTAGGCTATCAAATGCAAAAAGAATTTTTCAAATCCAACTGGTAGTTCCAGAGATTAGCAAGTTCAAACAAACAATCTCATCAGCTTTATTATTAGACTGAATTCTGCACAATAAACATTAAAGTTAGTAAAGTTAGTTTGGTAATGGATGATAAATTAACCTATTAAGCAATTTACTTGTCATGTTAAAAGCCATAATTTGTGAATATAAAGTTAGTTTACTGGCGTGGAAAATGGCATTACAATAGAAAAAAAATGTAAATGATGTTGTAGAAAGAACAATCATTTTATTTATCTAAACTTTATTTTTATTCCTTTTAGTGACCAAAACAATGCTCTAAAACCTGGTAATTATACACCTAAACACAAAAGAAATCTAAACAAAAAAGGACATCACAAAGCCACATATATGCTGTCGCGATCAAATTTCAGTTGCTCAAACAAGGAGACTTATTCTAGCGTATTGTGTAGATCTCAACAACAGACGCGGCGAGATCAACTCACAACAAAGGAGGTAACTCGATACAGAAGGTTCAAAACCCCTGCAATGTGCTTACTGCAGAGATTACTTCGAGAGGTTGATGTATAATGTGTGCTTTTCAATGTTTACGTGTCTTTATGTAGTAGTTCAAGGGGTGAAAGAATAGTTGCATTCTAACAAAAAAAAAAAATGTGTTTATTATCTTAAATCTATACAAGTTAGTTGCCGGGGCTTCCCAGAAAGTAATCCGAAGATACTTGTGATGGGATAAACCTCTAACAGAAACAAAACATACATAAACACTCGCCTTAAGGGCCCATGGCTAAATAATAACAGCCACACAGATCGATCTATCAGGTTAAGCTACTCTTGCCGCGGTTGCTCAGTGGATGGGTGACCATTTTTACATACCGAGACCCCCCGTGCCTTGGAAGGCACGTTAAACCGTTGGTCCCGGCTCTCATTCGTGGATCTCTGACAGTCGTTACGGGTCGTCAGAAGCCCGAAAGTTTTTACAACCAGTCTTAGCAAGGGGTGTCGTATTACCAAGTAATTGGGTTGTGGAGGTCAGATAGGCAGTCGCATATTCAGTTGCATCCGGTTAGACTGAAAGCCAACCCTAACTTAATTGGGAAAAGGCTAGGTAGATTGGATAAACATAACATACATAAACATAACATACATAAACATAACATACATAAACATAACATACATAAACATAACATACTTAAACATAACATACATAAACTCCCGCGTTCATCCTATGGGAGTAGAAACTACTGAACGTGCTACGATACTTACATTTTATCACCTTACTCCTGCCTTGTACCTTGTGCCTTGTACCTATAGAGGTATGAGGAACAGGGTGTAAAGATCACTCAACCTCCATAGAAAAGGGAGGATCCTCCGACCAGACAGGTGTTGTGCCTGGTGGGCAATTGCCCAACGAATGATGTTGGGAAGTTTGTATCTATGCTAACTGCACGGTAAACTCTGCTTGCAAGAGGCAGGATTTGCGTGACGTCAGTATGACGCGTTGTTCGCATGTGGCGTTGTCGATACCGCTACATACCTTTTGCTAGTCCTGTGTCGTTTCATAATGAAATTTCAGTTTTATCTGTTGGTTTACTACTTTGGTTGATTGGTTGCAGAAATAATGTATATTTACTGGAACAGGTATGCTCGCCAGGTATCTGCCTGGACCAGACCGTCCCTAGTAACATGCGTAAAAAATTATATATATCAAATATTTTCTATCAAAGTACGACATTTATAAATATATAATTATTATTATTTATTATTCCATTTAAATACTTAAAAACTACATTTTTAAATATTTTTAAAAACAAAATGATAAAAAAAAACATTAAAAAATATAAAAAAATAGTAGCCCACCGGTTCGGAACAGAGTTCAAGCTACCAGCGGTCAGGGCTCCAGAGAGAGGAACCTCCTGACAATGCGAGCCGTGTCCAGAAGTACCACTTTCTGAATCAAGCCCTTGATCCAGCTGCCCAACCAGAACCTCCTCAGGTGTTGGTCGAGGCTTTGGGCTATTAAGCCATTGGCTGTCACGATTATCGGCGCAATGATTGCCGAGTCCACATGCCACATGACGTCAACCTCGCGAGCCAAGTCAAGATACTTGATGTGTTTATCTTTCTCGGCTTTCACGAGGTTCTCATCATGCGGGACGGCTATGTAAACAATCATTGCGCACCGCTCTGATCGATCCACGACTACTATATCAGGCTTATTGGCAACAATAGTCTGTCAGTGATGATGGATCGATCCCAGTACAATGTGATATTTCATTCTTCTTTCTTTTATTTATAACACTTATGATGATAATACCACTATACAATATTAACTCGAACGTATCACCCAATTTTCGCTTCAAATACCGGCTTTATCGTACTAGGTGCGGCCTGGGGCTGCAGTTTCGATATTCATAGCGATCGCTTTACGACCGAATTCGGTCGCAAAGTCCCGGATTGACAGGTGGAATGTATGGAGTGACAGGACTTTGCGACCGAAACCGGTTGTAAAGCGATCGTTATGAATGTCGAGACTGCAGCCCCTGGTCCAAACAAATAGGTACCTCTAATTGATAGTTTTTTTTTAGAAATACCTGCAAGATAGCCAAAGCCCTGTACATTAGCAACAAAATCAAATCAGCAGAAAACAAAATAAAAACAGTTTGGAAAATTATAAATAACGAAACTAGTAGGAATAAAAAACGAAACACTGATTACACATTGGAGTCTTCACGTGGTGCCATATTCTCTAATTTAGAAGTAGCTCAAGAATTTGTAAATTTCTTTACTAATATACCATCAAAAACGATGGAAGCCTTAAATTCCTCACCGGACGTATCACTTGAGTTACTAAAAGCGAACGTTCCAGGCTGCCCGGTTGAGTTTCAATTTAGACATATAAACCCTATGATAGTTATAAAAACTTTTCGACAAATCAAAATCAAATTGACCGAAGATCTATGGGGAATGTCTATCAAAGTTTGTACATCCATAATCGAGACTATATCGCCATACTTAGCTTTAGTGTTTAATTTGTGTGTAGATCAAGGAGTCTTCCCAGATTTAATGAAATATAGTAAGGTTATTCCACTTTTTAAATCTGGGGACTGCAAAGACACCAATAATTATAGACCAGTATCCGTGTTGCCGGTTTTCAGCAAAGTGTTCGAAAAGGTAATGCTCAATCAAATGCTTAATCATTTTAACAACAACAAAATCTTGCACGATCAGCAATATGGCTTCACCAAAGGACGTTGTACGACTGACGCCGGTGTCACTTTATTAAAACACATATTTACAGCGTGGGAGGAAGCCCAAGATGCCATAGGAATCTTTTGTGACCTCTCCAAGGCATTTGATTGCGTTAATCACAAAACCTTACTCTTGAAACTTGAGCATTATGGACTAGGTAAACTTGCGCTCAGTTTAGTAAAATCTTATTTACATGATAGACAGCAAAAAGTTCAAATAAATGGTGTCAATTCACTTGGTTTACAAGTAAGAATGGGTGTTCCACAAGGTTCGATATTAGGTCCTTTCCTCTTTTTAGTATACATAAATGACCTGCCGCATTTATTAAAAAACCAACCACAAATGGTGTTATTTGCTGACGATACTTCCATAATTTTTAAGATAAATAGACGTGCATCAAATCTTGACGACGTAAATAACGCCCTACTGCAAGTGCAAAATTGGTTCACTGCTAATAATTTAGTATTAAATGGGGAAAAAACTAAATGCATAAGATTTGCTTTACCGAATGTTAAAAGTAGTGATTGTGACATAGTATTGAATAAAGAGAAACTAGAATTCGTCGATAAAACTGTTTTCCTGGGGATAACGCTCGACTCAAGGATGCAATGGGGTCCTCATATAACATCTCTTGCAAGACGGCTAAGTTCAGCAGCATATGCTGTAAGAACAATCCGTCAATTTACTAATGTAGATACCGCGAGACTGGTCTATTTCAGTTATTTTCATAGTACCATGTCTTACGGTATTTTACTATGGGGACGGGTTGTCTAGTCTATTTTTATTCTGCAGAAAAGAGCCATCAGAGCAATATATGGCCTCCGCAGGCGTGATTCTCTAAGGGAACTGTTTGAAGATATTAATATCATGACGGTATCTTGTCAATATATCTATGAAAACATCATGTACGTAAGGAAAAATTTTAATATTTTTAGTAAAAAAGGGTGACAGACACACCTATAGAACTAGAAACAGGGACCAATTAGTTCAACCAGGTTTCAGACTGGCTAAAGTAGACTCTTCCTTCATGGGGTACTGTTTAAAATGTTATAATAAAATACCTCCCCACATACTCCAACTCAATGAAACGAAATCCAAATCTTGCATAAAACACACACTATGCAGCCAAGCATATTATAAGTTGGGGGATTACATCGCTGACAAAAATGCTTGGCTAAACGCTGGTCCTGCTCCACAGGACGCATAAATAAATTGATTGGCATTTGAAAATACTTCACACACGCCTACCCAACCTACATACTGTTGGAGCTGCTGAAGATTCTAAAATACTATGTTTGCATTATATAAATTCAATCTCCTAGTATTGTATAATTGCATAGAACGTATGTGAGTACTATGTTACATACTACAAAGCTACCATTTACTGGGTACGTGTTTCATTGACTTGAATATGCCTTGGCGGATGAGAGTATGTCATGCTCACTCTAATGTCTCGCTGATGGTGGCACATGTGTTGGATCATTTAGCTCCCTTCAAAATGGTTGAGCTGAATGGTGCTAATCTATGCGTCATGTTCGTGAACGGGCGCCGTCAGTAGGGACTAGTCAACTCTTTGCTGCCATGGCTTATTTTGATTTAAATTAATATTTGAATTGTTTTTTTTTTATCTTTTCATTACGGTCGCTTTTAACGTTCTGCATCGTTTTCACATGCATAATTTTGAACATGAATGATGTAACCAATACTTTGTAACAATATTATTATGATTTAAAAGAGTGTCCATGGAGTTTCTTGCCCGTTCTTCTCCATAGGTACCTACTACGCTTTGGAATGGGCAACTAGCTTCATCTTTTTGACTGACCGACCTTGACAATTCAAAAGTGCCTGTAATTGGTTTATTTGAAATAAATAGTTTGAGTTTGAGTTTGAGTTTGAGTTGGTTGATTGCTACTTGACACTTATATGTATCGATAATCTTGAGTTTTCTAAATCTAAATCAAAAGTCATTTAGGTGCGGGATGGTAGATGTCTCATGCCTTAGAATTTTTGGTTCTAGGACATGCCGGTTTGCGGACGATGTTATCCTTCGCCGTTTTGAGAGCAGCGGTAATTAAATAATTTACACAAAGTAAAGCGCCTGTCTGTCATGCTAAAGATACTACATTAAAATCAAATAAACTGTAACGATCGATTGATTAATTAAATTGTCCTAGGTATTGGTAACAATTTTCATTAGTTCACAGGCTGAAACATTTTCAAAATTATTGATTCCAAGTATCGGATCCATTATATGTTTGTTTCGGTTACTTAATTATATTATTGAGTATATAATTTTATGAAAGTACTTTCCAATCGTGATATGAAAGCGGTGTCTGGAAAATGTGTGTAAATAAAAAATAAATGTAATAAATATCGTTAATCAACTCTGTCAGTACGACATACAGTCAACCTCAAAACGATGACAAGAATTCATTTTGATTGTCAACGATTCATGTCCCATAGTGCTGTATGGAACACGAATATCTCTAGTGGAGCCGTGGCGGCCCAGTGGTAACGACCGCGACTCACGAGTTGCAGGTCGTAGGTTTGAACCCAGTCAGACGCTTTACTTTGAGTAAATTATTTCATCATCACTGCTCTCAAAACGTGATGGAAAACATTGTGTCAACCGGCATGTCCTAGAACCAAAAAATCGAAGACATGTGACCTCTACCAACTCGCACTGGACCCACGCGGTGGATTACGGCCCACTAGTACCTCTCGAGGAGAGGAGGTCTGTGTCCCAGCAGTGAGAACATTATATGCTGATTATGAATTTTAAATTCTTTAGGCGCACTTTGAGCTTTCTGAACAGTGAACGAAATTGACCCGTAACACTCGGGTCAGTGACGCTGAATCGGGTATTCTCGGCTCCAGTCGGTCGGTGTCTGAATTCAGTCGTAAGTTTTCACCTCTATCGTGGTCATAAGCACACACCCTCTTTTTTTCTTCTCCAATTTATCGAACTCAGTATTTATTTACAAGTGATCTTCAACCCACCACTTACCAGGAGCTCATAAGTAAGCGCTGATAGTTCGGTAAGCCCTCAAGGGAGAACTTCCGTAAATATATGTACACAAGTATTATTCATCCTGTATTTTAACGCCTGCGAACCAACATCGATGAGCCTCTGGGGCACAACATTTTCTTCGAAAAAAATAAATGCGGAATTTCCTTGTTAGGAGCAATTTTATTTGATGCGTAAAATTTTACTGCAAAGAGAGCGTTTCTCAGTAATAGTTTCGAAAAAATTGCACGTGTAGGCAAAACTGGAAGCTTTGTATGTGACTTTTATGATAAAGGCTGTAGTTTTGTTTTAGAATTAGAATAAGAATCAGAAATATTTATTTCCCAACAACTTAAGTACAGGTTTGAGATGGTGCAGAATACAATATTTCCGCTACATTCTACCTTACGCTACATTCTACCGGCGTGCAAAAACATTAGATAACATTACATTGACATTAAAATAACAAGACATCAAAAATGAATACACATAAATAAATTGTCACAATAAAAAGTAATTACATTAAAAATTATGTTATCAAATTATAAATTATTGCAAAAAGGTACTTAAAATGCCAATTACAAGAAAAAAAATCAAGGTACAGTTATAAATCTTTGTCATTTAAGAAGTCATTTACAGAGTAGTAAAATTTTTGTAATAGCAAATCAGTCAGTTTAGTTTTAAATATGCGTGTGGGGTGTTCTTTGTGATTATGTGGAATTTTATTATAAACAAAGACAATGTACGCGTCTAAAAATGTTACCTTTTTTTTTTCTTTTGTTTTCGGGGGGAGACCTTCAAAAGGCTCCTGGTCTTTGGGGATAAAACCAGGGAGTGTGGGATTTTTACTCACTAGAACCACTCCGGTGGTCACCACCTGCACATGGAAGGGGCACCGTTACCTATCAAAACACCAATCCGGAGCCCCCTCTGTGCAACGCCTGTTAGGGCATATCTCTGGGGAGACTGTAAAGGGGTCTCCCTGAAGCCTGACTGTGCAAGTGTGCAAGGCAGCACATGACCACTGTGCGCCGCCTTCCCGAGGTGACTATTAAAGTTACCTACTGTAGTAAAGTCAGTATCTACGACAGCATTCATATTAATTGTGATTTAGCACAATATTACAACGCACCAGATTCTGCCAACGACTTCGATCCGTGATATTTCGTGTTCTCTCGACCCCACGGATCGCATCGCCTAACCTCTCTACAACTTCGGTTTCAGCTATCTTTCTAACTCTTTTTCTTTTTGCTCGGCCCCTATGGTGTGCTAAATATGTTAAGTAGCCTATAGTCTTCCCCGAAAATTGGGCTATCAAACGCAAACATAATTTTTGATAAAAACAAACAAACCAATTCTTCAGCTGTATTATTAGTATAGATTATAACGCATCGTGTTATCTAAAACTATGAAAAATCGCAGTAGTCTAGTAACTTACGCATTGCTTGGGAAACCCGTAGCACACACCTTTTTTTTTTTTTTACAGGATGGGAAATCATCGAATGACCCCTCCCGCTCTGGGTGGAGCAGAAGGGAGTGTCAGACTCTTACTGACTAAAACCCACAAACCCACCCGTGTTCCTTCCTTAGCCCTTTATGTACCAGGGCAGCGGTAACCCTTTCGGACGATCCCGCTACCCTGGCAGGCTTCGGCCCTATCGGGCCCCGTTAACTATGCTGACATCTCTTTGAGGCGCGCGTGGAACACATACGCGCCGTCGTAGCACACACCTTACGCTCAAGTCACTTGCACCATGTGTATTGTCGACCACGTATTAGCATAATCAGCCTATAACGTTCCCACGTGCTGGGACACAATATATAAACACGATAAAATAAAAACAAAAAAAAAAGATTTTTTTTTGGGGTTCAATGAACGGTATTTTTTTTTAAATTGTTGTTACTTTACTTAAGTTGAGTAAAGTGACTTGAGAAAATATGTTTCATCACATATGTGAAATCACACAAAAAAAACTGATTTTTTTTAACCGACCGGTCGATACCTCTCAAAAAAAGTCATCAAACTAATTTATGTTTTGTTTTATCATGTTTATGTAGATATCGGTACCGATCTGGTCTGCGGAGTTTCGCTACCTAATTTAATTTGACCCTGTATAAGCACCCTAAAAGACATTAAAAACGCCACCACACATGGCTTCTTGGCAGCAAGTTATTTATGCTAGTTATAAACCACAACCTGGTGGTCAAGAAACAGGTTCACCTCTCAAACGACGACTTTCCACCTACAAAACAAAACAATATAAAAGAATTTTAGAAAGCTGCAAAACAATTAAATGCACACTTTTGCGTCCTCTTGTTTTATTCATTGCGGTCAGTCCAACGTTGTGTTTGTAACGCTAAACGGACCATTGTTAGCCATTATGTACACGTGTTCACACAGTGGTCCACGATTATATACCCTTTATGTAGTATTAAGTGGACTTTAAGTTGGACAATAGCGTGGAAGTCGTTTATACTAGAGGGAAATGCATTAACATGTATTTTTAAATAGGTATTCCAATGGTTTCTGTTCTACACACGTGTTTATTTGGGGCTTGCCCGGCTAGTTCCGAACTGGAATGAAAATCTGAAAGGCGAATTCGCCACAGGTGGATCGGTAGTTTCATTATAATTAAGGGCGGTCACCCACGGCGAGCTTTTCGTCGCGTTTCGTTAAAACACGTCTTAATCGCTACTTTTGACTGATTGTCGCGTTTGCAACGCGCAAAAGAAGCAATTCAATAGCGATACATACGCATTGTGCTAAGGCCCCAGTACCACGTACTCTGGCCGCACTTAATGATCTCTTGGACTTTAATCCAAGAAACGATCTGGTTGCGGAGAAATGGACGAAGATTTTGTCGGCATGTCAGAAGTAGGTACTGTGAGAGGGATATAAGAAAGTGTATTTTTACTTGATGATTTTATATTTTATGTGTATGTGTGTATTTATGTGTTTAGACAAACTGTGTCTTTAATTTCTGTAATTGGTTTTAAACCGTATTAATTAAAGAAATAAATAAAAAGTATTGATTCAGCATCACTTCTGCATCGATGCAAACGCGCTACTGTATTGATTTACACAATCGCCTCTACGTAATATTTCTATTGGGCACCCAATGGGCATCCACAGGCTTTCAGCAGTCACTACAGTGTGACTGTATGATGCAATTGTGTCTGTATGAATACTGCATCACGACTGCGTCATCGATACTGAATCGCGGCTGTATCAATGCTGTATCGCGATAGTGGCGATGCAGAATCGTGGTTACATGCGATTAGTCATGGTTCAACTTATTTTACAAAACCTTTTTAAATAAAATTAATTTGAAGCAGAGCTAGCCATCTAATAGCGGATGAGACAAAATTATACGACTCAGTGCATTTGAAAAGGACTGAGACATAATTTGATCCTAATTTGTTTCACTTTACTCGCGTGTCTGATTTCAGCTTCCTCGGGCATGTCGTCAACGATTCAGGGTAGAAAACTGTACTGAGTCCTTTACATCATACCTATAAACAAAGGATAATGTGAAAAGTAATTCGCGACAGTTGTGAAGTAGTTTTGCATGAAAATTTTAGCAATGTAAAGCGTTAACATCATTGGTATTGATTTCCCCTAGTGGGCCCTTTGTTCACGCATGTTTTTCTTGCCGTGAAAAACTACGCTTAATTCGCCGTGTGTAGTCACAGTCATCAGTGTTGTATGGATGACTATGGGATCCTTGTTGACGGAACATTTTTTCTACGGCGCGATTTCCGCGCCATACCGTAAAGTAGCCGTGCCGTGTACAAAGGGCCTTATGGTCATTCGATTTATATTTATCGTGATTCATGTATAAATCGGCCGATAGTCACTTGTTACGACCACCTCGGGTGGGAGGGGAGATGTCAACCCCAGAGCCGAACTTAAGTTATGATACACCCACTATAATTCGGTTCTAAAGTTTCCTCATTCTCTATTTTATTACATGGAGAAAAGCGGGGCTCAGCACTCTTATAGCCTGTAAAGTTCAGGCTTTATTTTATTTGCGAGTTTTCGAACAACGGCAGGCGACCAAAATTTCATACAAAGTAGAATTTCATACTTTGTAAGCGAAGTCCTTATCCAAATAAAGTGAGTTCGAAGTCGTTAACGAATATTTATTTAATTTATTTTGTAGTTTATTTGCGTTTAAAGTACTTAACAGTTTTTGATCGAGTTCATTTGCAACTTTGTAATCACTTTTATTTAACGTTTTATTGTTACATTTTCTGTGAGACATAAAAAATTTAAGCCAAAGTAGAAAACTTTGTTTGTAAAACAGAGTTGTACAAAGTGTTTGGAATGAAATAACTGTAGAGATCACTATGTTTTGCCGTAAATGATTTTATTTCAGTAAGTAGGTTTGTACAATAACTTTTACACGTAAATTATACTTTTATAACTAGAATAGCTGTTTCCCGCGTCTTCGTTTGCGATTCAGGATGAAAAATAGCCTATCTCCTTTCCCAGGTCATGGTCCATTTGTGTGCCAATTTCATCAAAATTCATTCAGCCGTTTTAGCGTGAAAGCGTAACAAACAGATAAACTTACTTTCGCATTTATAATAATTAAAAAAAACTTTATTGCTCAAAAGATTACAGAGATTTTACATTGGCCCCAAACTAGGCAAGCCTGTATCTTGGGCACCAATATGTAGGGTTTACCATTTAAACATTTATTTTAAAAACATGTTCGAATCAATAAAAGTAAAATATGTTTGCTTTAAATATCAAAAAAACTAAATAAAATCTAAGAATCAAAATTAAAGAAAACATAACAATCAAATCGAGAATTAAAAAAAAAAAAATAATAATAAAACTAGAAAAAGAAAAACGTTATTATTATGTGAATTAGTGTGAGTATAAATGTGTGATCATGTGTGTTGTGAATGAGTGTGAGAGTGTGTGATCGTGTGATGGTGAGTTTGAGGGTGTTTAATCATGAGTAGGTGTATGAGAGACAAACGAATGAATTGTATGTGTGCAAAAACTATTTAACCACTGTAATAATCTTTCCTGCTTCGTCATATGACAAGTTTAGTAACCAGGATGTTAGTGTATTTTTTATTTGTTTGCGAGTGCAGTTTCTTGTATTGCAATGTTTGATCACCGCGTTATCGACGTGTACAGTCTCTTGTCAACATTATCTGACCCACCCTAAAAACAAGCAAATTTGGACCCTCTGCCCGTAACATTAAAGTTTATTCAATTTATATGAGCTTAACAAACAAGTGTTCGAGGACTCGATGAACAATTACAATAACTTGATCTTTCTATCGTTAGCATTAGGTTATATGTTATAACTGAGTTGAGTTGGTCTTGTGGTCACTAAGGTAGTGCGGTGTTCATCGTTGTCTACGTTCGAAACCCAAGCTTAACCTAAATATAGCATTTTGCTCAGCTGTTTTTTTTTAAATAATTTTATTACACTTTTTTTTACATTTCTTTATTGGACGGATGGTTTTTTTTCTTTTCTTTTTGTCTTTTTAAACCGTCAGTTTGTATAGAAATAAAATTAAATAATTGCAAGTTTAAAATGTTTATTATTTCATTAAAACACTTAGGTAAGATAAAGTAAGTAAATGCTCATATTCATATATATTTCCTAATTAATATACATTTTATATTAGTATGCCATAATCGAATCTAACCATTTATTACCATTAAAAAAGCGTGCTTATGCTTAAAAGTTTGTTATCGAGAAAATGAATTCATCTGTGAAATGCTTTCCAGATTTATAGCTGCCTATATGTAGTGAATAAACATGTTATTTAAATAGAAACAATCTATTTATAACAATAACATCACCACATAATCTGCAACATTTAATGGTTTAACAATCAATCCATTGAGCATTTACTTACATGGTGTGTTTAAAAATAGAAAATTAAAAATTAAACATTCCTGGGCAAAACGGACCCTTTCTTCGCGATGAGCAGGTGTCAATGGAATTTTCTGTGCCGGTTTATAATTCCTTATCCCAGCAGCGTGTAAATGCCTTCTCACTGTTTCCACTGAAATATTGTGGTTTATTGCGGTTACACGAATGGGCAAAAATGGATTTTCAACATGGCTTGAAACAACGGTGGCGTTCGAATTCGGGACTATACTTGATGGCTTTTGCTCCTCGACGAATCCGCTGAATATTTCCATTGTCTCCATAACGTCTTAGCCATAGACTGGCCGTATTTCTCTAAAACAAAAAAAATATATTTTTGGAACCGTGTATGTAACTTGTAAGGAGTGAATGTAATGGTAAAATAGCCAACTACGCGTTCATTAATCACAATCAATAAAATAAAATAGGTATGAAAAACACTTACTGCTATATTAAGTCGACGACCAATCTCTCTGATTCCAACATTCTGCTCATGTAAAAATATGATTTTATGTTTGGTATAGTCATTAAATTGCGACATGATACTTTTTAACACCAAATTGCTTAAAAATACTTAACGAGTTATGTGAAACGACTTACAAATGTGTGTGCGCAGTCACTGCTATTAGGCGTAGTGTAACTTTTGTCACTTAGATGAATTTATTATCTACCTCACGAAGCAAATATACAGGGTGATTTTTTAAAGACCAGCCAAATTTAAGGATGTGGTACAGACCATCAAACTGAACAACTTTCTCCATGGGACCAACATCGTAATCGCGAATAAAAATTCAGCGGTCCCATTTAGGTCGAGTAGGTATTGAAGTTTTCTATGGGACAGTTGATAAAATTTTCGCGATTACGCTATTTGTCCCATGGAGAAAGTTGTTCAGTTTGATGGTCTGTACGACATCCTTAAATTTGGCTGGTCTTTAAAAAATAACCCTGTATGTTTTACTTCGTATCCAACCATTCTTGGTAAATATAAACTATGTGAACTTACAAGTTTTTTTAATTTACCCACCTGTTTACAAGATAAGTTATTAGTAAATCATAGTGGTCGTTCTTTAATAATGTAAGCAATATTGTAGAAATGAAAACAAATTAAAAAAGAAACTGATAATAGGTGGACTGTGTTTCCGAACCCACATGTTGTTCTTCGCCAATCCAGCATCAAACCGCTAAGCCACAAGAACTTGTTGGGGATACGCGAAATTAAAGATTGGGTTGTAATTATGAAGTGTGATTTAAAAGCTTTTCAACTTTAATGTCAACGAGATAATTATTAAAATAGCTTAACAAAATGATATTATAATGCCGGTGGCTCCGACAATGTTGGGTGGGTTTACCTTAACGTTACGTGTTAAAGATGAAATTTGCGTGTCTGTATTGATTATATTTGTTCATCGAATCCTCGAGCACTTGTCTGTTAAGCTCATATAAATCGAATAAACCTTAATGTTACAGGCAGAGGGTCCAAATTCCTTTATTTTTAGGGTGGGTCAGATAATGTTGACAAGATACTGTACATGTTGAAAATGTGGGAGTCTTTGTGCGTATGCGGATTTTACTGGGGGATTTTGAACTCTGAATTTGCGCTTGGCCTGTAAACTACTTAAATCACTCCTTTTCGAAGTTTTGATGTGGGTATTCGTTGTTACGTTCAGGATATACAATTTTCTAATACTCAGCAGGGAAGCTTCTGTGAACAGGATTTCTGTAGGAAAACTGTATGGTTTATGTAACAGAGTTTTGAGCACTGCGCGTTGTGCTCTTTTGATGATTAATAGATGAGATTTTGATGCTCCTCCCCAGATTACAATGCAATATTGTATTAGCAACTGACATAAAACTATATAAACAAGTTTTTTTACATCCACCGGTGTACTTTCCCGTATCAATTTCATTATGTAGATTTTCTTCCGAACACGTTTAATAAGTTCCCTAATGTGTGGTTTGAATGAAAGGTGTTAGTCTATAATAACTCCTAAGTATCTTATTTCATCTACTTGTCGATGTCATTGCATGAACATTGAGTATTGGTGTAAATAAATGTGTTATGGCAATCTTCTCCGTGAAACTTTAATTCCCATACCTAAATGTACTTTGGTAGCCAGAGTTTTCCTGAAGGATATGTATTTAGTCTTTTTGACATTTAGTGTCAGTGTCAGTATACATATATAATATTATTTAGGATGTGGTCAGCGTTTCCTATCTGACTACTCTGAAAATAAAGCTCGAAACAAACTCAAAGGTCACGGTCTCTTTTAAAAGCCAGTCATAATCTTGGTGAGATCATGTGAAGACCATGAAGATTGGGGTCTGAAATGGCCTTTTGAGGAAAGAACCACACAGATTGAGTGAACCTGTCCAGTCAGTGCACGCATTTGTCAATAATATTATAATAACATTCGTCAAGTATACAGGCTGATTTTTTAAAGACCAGCCAAATTTAAGGATGTGGTACAGACCATCAAACTGAACAACTTTCTCCGTGGGACAAATAGCGTAATCGCGAAAATTTTATCAACTGTCCCATAGAAAACTTCAATAGCTACTCGACCTAAATGTATGGGACGGCTGAATTTTTATTCGCGATTACGATGTTGGTCCCATGGAGAAAGTTGTTCAGTTTGGTCTGTATCACATCCTTAAATTTGGCTGGTCTTTAAAAAATCAGCCTGTATATTATATTAAAACTATAAGACCCATCACAGATTATATCATAAATGTAGAAAGAGTCTGCCGACGAATCCGCTAGAAGAGTCTATCTGTCTCTCTGTCGTCTGTCGTGTGTCAGTCTGTCTGTCTGTGTGTTGCTGCGGTTGGTCCGTGGATGGGTGACCATCTTTATATACCAAGACACCTCCGTGCCTCGGAAAGCACGTTAAGCCGTTGGTCCCAGCTGTCATTCGTGTATCTTTGACAGTCGTTGCGGGTCGTCAGAAGCCCGAAAGTCTGACAACCAGTCTTACCAAGGGGTTACGTATTACCCAGTGACTGGGTGGTGTATGTCAGATAGGCAGTCGCTCCATGTAAAATACTGGTACTCAGCTGCATCCGGTTAGACTGGAAGCGGACCCCAACATAGTTAGGAAAAGGCTAGGCAGAAGATGAACTGTAGAAAGAGTCTTTTGTTTGTACCTCGCAAACAAAACCCACACCTTTTTCCCATAAGGACAGAAACAAAAGAACTTAATAGGATGCGACTTGTCGTGTTGTTTTCCTCACCGCTTCTGTTTCATATGTAAGGCCCCTCGCCCACGGGGACTTCTTGTAGCGATGCTGTAGCGCGTTTCGCAAACGCGCGACAGCATCGCTACTAACGCGCGTTAGTCGCGTTTGCAACGCGCGTTAGTCGCGTTTGCAACGCGCTACAGAAGCGATGGCAACGCGCTACAGCATCGCGACTGTATCGATGCAAACGCGCGATCGTGTCGGACGACATCGGGGAGAGACCGGAGGGAGGGTGGCGCGAGAGTGGAGAACCGAGCATCAGTGTAACTCGCATCGCGACAGAAGCGTGACAGTATCGCGTTTGCATCACGACTGAGAATCGTGGTGTGGGCGAGGGTAAACAGCTAGCGACCGCATCGCGACTGTATTGATGCGAACGCGCGACAGCATCGCTACTGCATCGCTACAGAAAGTCAACGTGGGTGAGGGGCCTTAGTTCAGTTAAAAGTTATTAAACACACAATAACAATGAATATTAACAGCGTGGCGGAAAGGCGTATTTGTATGCTTAACTCATCTGTTGACTGTACCTGAGCAAGAACTCAAACTTTTTTAAGCAGAGTTTAGAATTTTCTTTTTCTTTTTTTGTGTATGTTTGCGCAGGCGTAACACAAAAACCACTGCAGGGACGTTGATGGGGTTTTCACCGTTTGGAGGCTTGTGGCCTAATTAAAAATAGCTGTATATATCTTTATGCTGCCAGATGGAAGATTAAATTAGCAAACCGTCCTTGATGGCAGTATAATTGTAGGCACACAATTAAGCTAGAGTGAATTCTGGTATGAAATTGGACACACTTTCCTTCTGTAGAACGGGGAGAATATGGTATAATTTTCAGTAAATGTCTCGCCGTTATGTGTATTAAAATTATCTGATGGCGGAAACTGAATAACCGCTTATTTTTATGGTAGGCATACTTCAACCAAGCATGTAGACTGTACAGTCACCAAAAGAGATAAGTAACCAGGGTCATCGGATATATAGGTAATTGAAGTTTAGTAAGAAACCGATGAATATTTTTTAATGTTTAATTTGATAAATAAACTGTTTGTTTTCTATTAATTAAATTAAATTTTATTCGAAAACATCCATCGGTTTCTTAACAAACTTCAACTATATCCGACGACTCTGGTCACTTATCTCCTTTGGTGACCTTACGCTGATGATCAGTATAAAAGTGGTGTTTCTCAATCCATTTTGATGGAATTCAGGCAATGTCGCATGTAAAATATCTATATAATAAAGGTTTGCAGTTTGTTTGAACCCGCTAATCTCTAGAACTACCGGTCAGATTCGAAAAAATATTTTTTCCTTTTATTTGGTACCCCAATTCTTGTGGAAGGCTCTTTAACATCACGCTAAGACCCCTAAGAGCTGAGATGAGCAAAAATAATAAAAATCTGCGAAAACAAAGTAATAGCGTGGGCAGGAACACGAAAATTCACGCGGACGAAGTCGCGGACATAACCTAGTCCCTGTATAAGTATCTAAAGTATCTACCTTCTTTAATAGCATAGTACAATACCCATTATTAAATCTTTATTTTAGGTACAGAACAAAACAAAACCTTAATTTTTTACTTTTAAAAATAACAGCACATTTTCGGCGATACACAAAATTCATATATGAGTGAATACCAGCGAAAGAATGTTTAATACTGGCCTGTATATCTTTCCCCTATGACGTCACCTAAATATCATCCTTACGTACAAACTAGTTATTTTCTAGCCTGAATATATGCTTCAGCACGTACCGCAAAAACGGTTTAATTAGGGGCAATTATTCGCTGCAATAATTTATGTAATTGCCCCGCAGTCTTGTCTCGAACAGTTTGGTTTTAGTTCACGGGATATACGGGTATAGCTCGGGGCTATATTTTACGCATTCTAGACTAATATTTTGTGGGTTTATTCACCGTGTGATTGGCGGGGAAACAACCAAGTTTCCATTATGTATTTCCGTGACTGAGAGTCTACACATCAGTTAAGCTTAAAGAAGGGTACATAGTGCTTATCCTCTTTGATTTTATGCTGTATTTCTCTTAACATTCTAAGTTCGCCTTTCCTTGGATGAAAAAATTACCTTATTCCTAGCACCTCATAGCTTCCACAAATGTGCACCACGCTGTTAGACCTGCAACCAGCTTGTCGACCGGCTAACCGGTGGCATCGAAGACAACCTGGTTAACATGGATTCATTACATGATCCTTGACTCCCGAGTTGAATTTTTCCGTCGGCTATTAAAAAAATAACAGCCGTTTCCTACAAAAGTGCAATACCTACGTGGTCAAAATGTATAGAACAGCAATTTTTTTTTTTTAATAGCCGACGGAAAATTTCAACGCAGGTACCCCTGCTGCTCTTGAAATTTATTTGATGGATTCAGTACATAATTCTTTACAGAATCATGTACTGCATCCATGATAACAGGTTGCGCGTCGATGTTCCTGCCACCCTGTATTTTACCGTGGCTCGAACTTTTCTCAAATACTTTATGCTGAAGTACGTAAGAAGAACAAGGTACATAGATACCTTTTGCTTGCAATCTCAACTTATTTCAACAACAAACGAGGTGTCGTTACAGTCCTACTGTTCTGGAGAGTCATAGAATACGTGACGTCAATAAATCGAAGATGGCCGACGTTAACAACCACTTTATCCAATACGACAATACCAAATAAAACCGAATTGTTTCTGAGGTCTTACAGTAACATTATTTTATTTTATTTTGTGTTTATTTACAATTAAATAAACACATCGATCGTGGGCGGTTGAGTTAATGAGATCGAGTACGTACTGAATTTGGGGACAGCAATTTTATGTAGTCCGGGTAGAGACACCACTTCTCCTATATTTATACAAATTATAAATTGAGCTCACTTTTCGTGTCTGTCTGTGTGACCGCGTCGGTCTTCTAAATTAGGCAACGATAAATGATAAATGATTTTATTTTGTAAGTAGGTTTGTACAAACACTTTTACACGCGTCAATCGTATTTTAAAACTAGATGAGGTCGGCGTTTCCTATCTGACTAGTCTGAGAAGAAAGGCCGAAACAAACTCAGAGGTCACAGTCTCTTTTAAAGTCCAGACATAATCTTGGTCAGATCATATGAAGACAATGTAGATTGATGTCAGAGATGGTTTTTTGAAGAAAGAACCAAACAGTTTGAGAGGACCTGTCCAGTCAGTGCACGCATTTGTCAGAAGTCGTGCAGCTCAACACAACACTTAAAAAGCTCAACGATTCGACGCAACGGATTGTGATGTAGTTTTCAAAATCATTTAGAGAATTTATTGCATACAATGCGATGCGACGGTGTCTACCACGTCGCATCGCATTGCCTGCCACGTTATTACTTTGTTTTCGCTAAGCGTTCTTTCTGACTCTATTTCTTTTTGCTCAGCTCCTAAGGGTCCTAGCATGATGTTGAATAGTTGGATTGGGCTAAAGGCTGCAAAAAGAATTAATCAAATCCCACTGGTAGTGTTAGAGATTAGCGCGTCCAAACAAAACAAACAAACTCTTCAGCTTTATTATTAGTATAGATTCCGGCTGCCGTTGTAAAATATTTATTCTGCAGTTACTTAACGATGTGTACCTTTAGCACTCCACATCAATAGATATTGTTATTAATTTTTGATGAAAATGCAATTTTATTACGATCGAACAATAAAATTGTTACCATCCTTGGGAGCTTTTCTTCATCCACTACAAAATATAAAGCATGATGATCCCTTTTATGTTTTGCTTCCAAGCATTTTTCAATTCCATTCACTTTTCTTCATCTGGCTATAGCCCTTTTAGATCCTGCAAACTGACCAAGTGTGAATCAAAATTATACCTTGTGCCACTGCAATATGGTTGATATTTAATTGCAGGAGGACGAAGGGTGTAAACTTAGATCCTTTTGATCTTCGAGAAGCCTTCACCTTAAGACTATAAAGACTTGTATGTAATTTAATCATTTCCATCCCTTTGATATAATTTCTCACACCCATTATATTATACTTGAGGAGAAATTTGATGGCTGTCTTTGGCAAGGAGCGTTACAAACCTTGACGATAAGAAAATTCGTATAAAGGTGAATGTTATTATTTTTAAATTGTTTACTTTTATGGTATATGTATTATGGCTATATATTATTAGGCTTTTATGGCAGATAGGTAGAATATATTCTATTGTACACCAACATTGTCACACAGCTCTATATTGTGATTTGAGACAAATAACAAAAGGCATGTACTTGAATGCGTTATTTGAAGTCTGTTCGCTTATATATTATGTAAATATTCAATCAACTCAGCCGATTGCAGTCCACTGCTGGACATAGGCCTCTCCCAGGCTGCGCCACTACACCCTGTCCTCCACCTTCCGCATCCAGTCTGTCCCAGCCACCTTCTTTAGGTCGTCCGTACA
Source organism: Apamea epomidion (assembly GCA_947507525.1). Lineage (NCBI taxonomy): Eukaryota > Metazoa > Arthropoda > Insecta > Lepidoptera > Noctuidae > Apamea > Apamea epomidion. Next base: position 3,168,503 of record OX382238.1, on the reverse strand, counting down.
TCTAGCTGGGGGGCGTCACACACTACGCTTGCTAAAAAAATAATGTAAATATAATGCGCGCTATGTAAAGTTATTTGATTTATATAAAAAAATATATTTGATACATTGTATTCCAGCATTTCATATAATAAGAGCTTACAAATTCTTTTAACTAACGTTCCGATTTTACATAAATATTTCGCTCAATAATTTACAAAATCTGAAGTACCTAATTGACTTTTATCACGGACTGTGCTAAGTACTTTAAAGACTTTTTTATATTAGGTCCATCTGACAATGACCATAATGACTATCTGGCAGGAGTTCTACGGCTTATTTACATTAAAGGCTTCCCTTAAGTCATCATTTCCCTTCCCTGATTCCAATTTACTTGTGGTTGACGTAACATGTCTCTCTCTATTAATCGTCATCTCGGTAGTCACCCCTTTCTACCCACATCATCTTTCATAGTCCATCCATCGTTTCTGTGGTCTTTCCCTACGCTTACAGCCAAAGGTTACCTTAAGTAGTTTAGACATAATTTAAACGAAAAATAAATCCTTTACCTTACTCCTGTAACACGAATCCCATTATTTTTATAATATTCTGTTCCCTTTAGATTATAAAGGTACACACACACTCACAGCTGTATTTTCATTACGCAAAAAGCTTCTGCGTGAAACATATGCTTACCTACTAGACAACTACATTAGTTATTTATTATATGCACTACACATTACCGTTTTCCTTTTGACATGTATTCGCTGAGAGCATCCTCTCAAGTGGTGGAAGGGAGTTGGTGGAAACATGTCTATGCCCTTGAATAATTATGAGTAAACAACAATAACAAGGTATAGGCTGTGTATTTTTTTGGTGGGGCTCGTGGCTAATTATTATTAAACACACGTTTTTCTTGCCGTGAAAAAGTATGGTTTGTACTCAAATTAGGCTGAGAGTCCACATTCTTAAAACGTCAAAATTACATAACACAGCCCCCCAAAACGCCCTTCACCACTTGCTAGTGCTTTCGCTGGGAAAAAGAAACATCGTATTAAACTAAACAGCAGCACAGCTGTCTGTTTAGTTAGAAAAACTTGCTTCTATACAATAGTAGGTAGATAAGATAGATAAGATAATAAATAGTAGGTATGCAAAGTAATTATTAACTTTACGAGACACAGAACATTAAATTAAATTATTGTGCATATGTTAGCTAGCGACGTCAATATATTATCAATAAATACAATGCAAACTGTAACCAAGCTAAAAAAAAAATTAATCAAAATTTATTCGCCGAGCAAAAGTGTATATAAATGTATACACTCGGCTTTATTCAAAAGCGATTTAATCCTTTATTTTTAATGAAATTTCATGTTGTTATGAACATAGCATTTTCGAACCCATAGGTTTATGTAATATATCGTATTTCAAAGTCAAAGTCAAATCATTTATTTCAAATAGGCACATAAAAGGCACTTTTGAACGTCAATTTCAACGTTGCATTCGTTATTTCACGAAAAAATCGCAATTGAAAGTTGCCACGTGTTGACATATTGGTGCTCGTGACTGTACAGGTCCACGCTGTGTGTTTTTTTCCTCAGAAGATCATATCAGGCAGGGATCTATATGGTTCTCTCATGATCTGACCAAGATTATGTCTGGACTTTAAAATATACTTTGACCCCTGAGTTTGTTTCGCCATTTCTTCTCAGGGGTAGTCAGATAGGAAATGTCGACTCCATCTAGCTTATTTTTTAATATGACGTGTAAAAGTGATTCCGATATCTTATTTTTTAGAATGAACAATTAAGTGATAAATGATTTTATTTCTGTAAGTAGGTTTGTACAAACACTTTTACACGTCAATCATATTCTAAAAACTAGACGATGTTGGCGTTTCCTATCTGACTACTCTGAGAAGAAAGGCCGAAACAAATTCAGAGGTCACAGTCTCTTTTAAAGACCAGACATAATCTTGGTTAGATCAAGTGTAGACCATGTCCATTGGTGTCTGAAATGGTATTTTGAGGAAAGAACCACACAGATTGAGTGGACCTGTCTAGTTAATGCAAGCATTTGTGAGTACCTAATCATACAACTCAACTCAAAACTTAAGGAGCTCAACAATTTCATTTAATTTGTATTTATTTTTTCTGAGATGTTGAAAATGTAACAACATGTTTGACTAACAACATCTATGCTGGGTTTAGGTGTAATGAATTCGAAAGTACTTGAGTCGTGACATATGTCTGTTTTTCCATTTAGCGAGTGATATTATAATGTGTGTTATGTCTGTATTTAGAAGGATTGCCTGACATCTGTGGCGTGGTATAAAATGAAAAACTGTATAAAATAAAATAAACACTCGTGAGTGTAGCGAAATTTAACTGGAATTGAAATTATTTATTTTGTGAATTAGATTTTCTGCCCATTTTCATTCGTATTTTTATTTTTACCTTGCATAAAAAAGAAAAATGGTTACACATAACAACGTGTATTTTTTAGCCTAAAAATAATGAAGAGCAACAGCTCTTCAGTCTTTTTAGGCTAAAAATCGGGCATCAAAACCGTTTATCTTGTTTTCGCAAACAGCCTGTATACTGACGTCCATTTATTTATCATACCAATATTTTCCTTTTAGGAAGAAAATGCGGAATTCCTTTACATGTCATCTTCAGACATCTTCGGTATGACTGACCGACGATCCAAGGTTCATTGTCCGTCCCTTTTTACTTTATGGATCCGTAAATAAAGACGGGAAATGACGTCATTATTCCGTTGGTCATTTGTTATGCTGGGTTTTTTCTTGTTTCTTGGAATCGTCATTGGCTGTCATTTTCGTTAAATGATATGTATTGGGAGAAAGAGTATTGGTTATTAATGTAGGTAAAGATCTTGTAGCGTATAGTAGTTGAGTCTTCTTAGGAACAAAGTAATTAAATTGTTTCAATTTCAATCGCTGTGGAGAAATATTTCATGGTAAATGTTTTTTAAAGGTTTGAATGCGCCCTGGTGTTATAAGAAATGACGACCTTCATCGTGACATAAACATGGGATCCGTCACCAACATAATCCAAAAATTTGCTGAGGCCCATGAACACCGACTCCACCGATATGTGAACGTGGGAGTAATTCAAAATAGCCAAACAAATATAGTGTGAAGACTAAAAGTACAAAACCTTTTGAGTTAGTGTAGGTAGTGTCAAAAGTGTAGAAATAATAGTGACAATGACACACATAGTAGCACATGAACTAAGTGTTTATATTATTATATCAGACTCTAAGAAAATGGAACGGACTTGTGAAAAGTACAATCAACACTATTCTAAGTTTTAAAATAATTATCACGTAAATAATTAAATTAGATTAAAATTGCTTATTAGTCTTTAGGCTACATTGTAATTCATTATTAAGAAACCTGGTTCTTTACAATAAAGGATATTATAAAAAGGTTTGAATGGAAATATCATATCCAATTTGTATAACTCCATTCTAATACCACATTTTCTAATCATTGGTAATGCCAATGATTGATAAATTGACACATTAAATTCAACACACGAGCTGTTTTAGCTGAAGCCAACATCATCACTCAATTACATCAGTGACCATTGTAAATGATTTCGGAGGAGCCAATGATGTGCATCTAATCATTACTGATGTCTGGACCGGAATGTCTTTTGATCTCAACTGTTAGTGACAGTATTGTAATGACTGATTAGGTACCTTTGTCAGTATCCAATCAGTAAGTGTCTCGCTTAGGCATAATGAAAATGTTAGGTACGGTCACCAAAAGAGATAAGTAATCAGGGTCGTCAGATATAGTTGAAGTTTCGTAAGAAACGGATAGATTATTAAACCGATTATATATGATAATTTGATAAATGAACCGTTTGTTTTGTATTAATTGGTACGTTTTCGTTATAAGTGCAGTGACATTCAAACTTAAAGTGACAAATTACAATGTATGCGTCGCAGCCAACTAGCTTAATTCGCTTTTAATTTTACAACCTAGCCTTTTTACTTAACTTTGCCGTTCTACTAGCGGCCTGAATGACATATTCATTATAAATATGTTAGGCTGGAACTATGACCAACCACGCCCAAGCCAAATTCGTCACAATAACTATACACACACACACACACACGTTGCGACAAATATACAGTAGGCTGCACTGAAGTGGCAGTACATTGAACTGGCCTAGCGTAGTACGGAGTTACAATATAATAAGAGGCTAGCAATTGGATTTGTTATACTGACGTGTGGCCTACTGTACCTACCACACTCTAATTATTCTAAAACCTTTCTACAACTAACTTCATTCTTTGTATTATGAAACAAACCATACTCGACGTTTCATTCCAATCGCCGTGCCCCAATACTCTAAAATTCTAGTTAATTTTGTTCCTATTTATACCAAACAGGGTTATGAAGTCGTAAAGTTCTGTTTGACTTTGTGTAATGTATAATGAAGTGTATATTATACAGGCTTCATTCTGGTGGTCTGTTGCCATGGCGTATGGTTTTATTGAGAGAAACCGTATAAGGAGAACATTTAACTTTAAATGTGAAAATTCTGTGCCGAAATGTTTGAAATAACATGTCTTTGTTTCCCATGCGTGAATTCTTAAGAGACGTTTGAGAGGAAACAACGCAAGAAAAGACAGTATCAAACGACAATCACTTAGGTACCTATGTACAATCAGTATATAAATCAAAGTCGGGTTAGGTACTCCATTTACAATTTTTGTATTCTAAATAAATGTGTAGTACTATGTATTAAATGTTAATAAGTTATATAATAGTTGTTCGGTGTTATTGTTAGGTATGTGATTTATATAATTTAGGGCAGGTAGTATGTTATAGAAGTTCCTTATTAGGTTAATTTAATATTGTAAGTACATAAATACCACACCGTCGCATTAGGGTAATCCTGTTATGATAGTTGTAAGGTAAAATAAATAATGATGTGCATAAAAAAAACTCAAGAACGGCTGGACGATTTTTATGATCTTTAATTTGTTGGATTTGTCTCCGCCCCAAATAGAATACCTAATAAAATATGGGAAAAATTCACGAAAATAAAAATAATGAAGATCATTTTCTCATACATTTTGTATTGAACTGCTTTTTTGATGATTCTGAGGTAGTACGAAGTTCACCGGGTCAGCTAGTTGGACATACTTTGAACAACCGCCATCCACAATAATAATGAATTAAATTTAACTGAATTAAATTAGAATTAAACGTTAAAAAAAAAAAACTCACGTTACAGACGCCAACAGGTCAAGCTACCCGAAACTGTGAAATTTTCCCAATCAACCTTGAACCTTAATGCTTTAGCCATAAAGTTGAAAACCTATTAAATTAATTTGACAGATTGTAGTAGACACATCAACACTGTCTAGAGATATTTTGGATTTTCTCAATTTACTCAAAATTGATTAAAAATAACATACAGCATGCATATATTTTTATAAGTCCCATTTATCAGACTACACTCCAGAATAAAAGAAAACTATTTTTTTTGCGTAATCAAATTTTTATTCAAATAAAGAAAAAACGTGAAATAATGGTAAAACTAACAATGAATGTGTTTCTCAAGAAAAAGTGAAAAATAAGGAAAAATTAATCTGTTTTTAACAGTCATGTGAAAAATCAGTAGTCAGTAAAACACCCCATGACGTTAATAACGGTCCTGCAACGGTTTTTCATGCTTTGGATTAAGTTATCCAAGTCTTGCTGCGGTATATTGTCCCAGGTCCGGTTAAGATGCAAATAAAGTTGCTCTTCCGTCGCAATGTTTGCAGGGAAATTCCTCAAAGCCCTTCTTTGGAGCATGTCCCACGCGTGTTCTATGGGGTTTAGGTCAGGCGATTGAGCGGGCCAGCCTAAGACCGATACGTCGTGCTCCTGCAACCAGCTTGTCACCACTCTCGCTGTGTGCGGACGGGCGTTATCGTGCATGAGCGTGAATTCTTGGCCCATTTGTAGTCGATGGGGGTAGATTATTGGTACTAGCACCTCGTTACGGTATTTTTCAGCCGTCATGGTGTTTCTGATACAAACGAGGTCTATACTTCCACCAACACGAATTCCCACCCAAACCATAATTGTCCCGCCGTGGTATGAATGGACTTCCTGAGGATGTTGCAGACGGCTCTCATGACCAGGAACTCGCCAAACACGTACTCTACGTGTATCGGGATGGAAACCGAACCGGGACTCATCGGTAAACAGCACTACAGACCACTGGTTATCTTCCCAGAGCAAATGTTCACGAGCCCACTCTAGTCGTCGTCCACGATTTCCTCGGCGTAGTGCTGGAGTACGAAGCGGTCTGCGAGCATGAAGGTTAGCTTCATGCAGCCTTCTCCTTACAGTTTGATCACTCAAAAGCAACTGGTGCTCTGACTGGAGCCTCGGAACCAACTGCATGGCCGTAACATTTGGTTGTCTTCTCGCGGCAACTTGCAAAAATCGGTCTTGTCGTTGAGTGGTTATGCGCTTCCCGCCTGGGTGTCTTTCAGCCACATCACCAGTAGCACGATAACGTGACCATAACCTTGATATCACGTTTTGTCTTGTTCCAATCTCCTCAGCAATACTCCGTTGAGGAGCCCCAGCTTGGAGCATGCCTACTGCCCTTAACGTTTCCTCTCTCGTTAAATGGCGCCGCTGCATGATGCACACAATAACATTAATTCGAAATTAACCGATAACTTGATAAAAAACTTAAATTTGACACAAAAAAATAGCCAAAAACTACTGTAGGTAAATGAAGCCTTCGGACTGCGCTACCATTATGCCGCGTAAATCTTTTGTTTTTAATTTATTTTTTCAAATTCAAATTTAGAATCGTTCAAAAAGGTTTACAAAATAAGCTTTCTTCAAAAGAATTTAAAACTGGCCAGTATTTTTTGAGTTTAAAAACTTTATACAAAATATCCCTAGACGGTGTTGATGTGTGTAGTTTGATGTGGTGGCGTCTGTACATTTATATAAATCCTCTTCTGCCACAGTTCTGTCTGCTATCTTCCACTGCTTTCCTACTTCATTTTTAACTAGCAGACCCGACATATATTATGTTATCCTATCCAATTTCCAATAATCCCATATAAAGAAACCCTTTCAGTTTTTCTCGAATTTTTAAAGGACAATGCTCAGGGTGTATGGAATCCCGCACCATGCTGCATCAAAGTCAAAATATATTTTTTATAGACTACTCTTATCATATTAACTCCTACAAAAGTTTTTTTTGTAAACAAGACCCGAGATTCGGAGATTAAAAAAAAAAACGAAATAACCTGAAAACTAGGTACTTTATTTTGTTTGACATTTCATACCTACACGAACGGCCATCATCGATAAAAAAAATGATAATCGTTTAAATAAAAAATGTATTCTATTTTATCCTAGTTATTTTTAATTATATTTTTTTTTTTTAATTGGCAAAGTATAATTGGCAAAGTATAATTTGGCAAAGTATAATTTTTTGACATGTTTTTTGAAAGTCGTGATTATGTCACTTTCAAAATTCAAGGTTATATTAATCATGTCATTCATATCAATCATTTGAAACGGAACGTCATGTAAAGGGAATACAACAAAATCAACACTTTTTTAATTTAAATTAAATTCCCTGTTTAAAATTCAACTCCCCGACGCGTAATGTCTTAAAAAATTATGAATATAATTACTATAATATTTTGATCTTGATGCATGTGACGTTTTGGTACGACTATTGGTCATTGTATTTTCCGGAAAAAAAAAACCAATTTTCCTTTCCCTAAAAATTTTATTCGGGTAGTCCGAATATCCGATGTCCAACCATAAAAAAAAAAAAACAAATCTGATGCGCTTACCAACGAACAGAATTTCATATTTATTTACATAGATTATCAAAACTCATCCTAGACAAAGAAAACAAAATCCAGCTGGAAACAAAAATACTTCAGTTAGTTTAAATGGCAAAATACAGTGAAGCAGTAGTCCCAGAAATCCCAGATTATTTCACGTTTCATTTGCCTGTCCGGTCCGGCGATCCGTTCACTCCGTCCGAGTCGCTCTGGACGCTACCGTAATATTTATTACCACTGGTTACTTTGTCTTTTGTGGTCAATATCGCAAATTGAATATGAACGGACATACGAGAGACTCTGGATGATTGCTTAATCTGGTTTACAAACAATAGAAAAAGGTTAATCTTAAGTGTCTCGCTGCAGGGGATTTTTCTCGTGACAGAGGGAACGGGAAGGGCATTGATCATCACGCTTGCTTTTGACGTGTTGACGACGTTACGTTCACCTTAAGTTTTCTCAGAATATTTTCTTGGAATAAAGCAGCGGGTGGTAAAAACAACGGAGGTCTGTCACCCGCCATTTTCATAGGATGCGATTCCAGCACCACCCTTATAGTAGCCATACACGTTACGATATACTAGCAATTTCGTTCAAAATCCTTCGGGTTGTGATGGACAGTGCGTTACGCAATTTATTGAGGTGCCGCACCCTAATTTCAAAACACACTTTCAACCACAATCTGAATCATTTTCAAGATATTGCTAATCCATTGGTTTATTTGCTTAGAAAAATCGGCTGCTCGACATCGTAAATGACGCAATAAATGTTGTTAAATTGTCAAAATGAAAGGCATTCAATCAATCAATCAACTCCGCCTATCGCATTCCACTGCTGGACATAGGCCTCTCCCGGGCAGCGCCACAACACGCTGTCCCCCGCCTTCCCCATCCAGTCCGTCCCAGCCACCTTCTTTAGGACGTCCGCCCATCTACGGCGGCCATCTACGGGCGTCCCACACTACGCTTGCTGATTCGCGGTCTTCACTGCAGGTCTCGTCTGCTCCACCGGTCATCGGTCGTTTGACAAACATGGCCAGCCCACTGCCACATCAGTTTGAAAACGCTCGCTGATCACTTAAAAAAAAAAAAAAAAAAAAGGGTTGCTTTCAATTTGTCAGCTACATATTTCAATCGCAAGGCAATATATTATGGAAAGAACGACGGGCATTGCATTCCGACATTTTGGATTCGATAAAGGCAAGTTTTGCTTTTGCCTTGGCCAGTTTCTTTGACTATTTTTTTAAACTAGTTATTGCTTAGGTTTACACTTTTTTAAGTTTTCTTTTCTTTTATCTAAATTACGCTTTTCTCATGCTAATCAGGGAGTCACAAATTATTTTTGTCAATATTTCACAAATAATTTTCGAAAGTCATGTAGGTGTATTTACGAAATTGGAAATAGAAATAGAAAATATTGATTATCCATGTAATACAGTAAGTAGCTTCACAGTTTAACAACAAGTTGACATGACATGAGTAGCTTAAAATATTACCTACAGCTAGGTTACAATATATTATTTGCTGGTGAATCCCAAACTAGACAGTTAGTCTGTATCTTGGGGTTCCGGGCACAAATTCCAATTGCCTGATTATTTTCTCAAAATTTGTAGTTTTTTAATAAGATTTAGAGAAAATATGAGTCTATGAGAATACCGTCCTGTGGGCATAACATTTTTATAACGAAGTTTTTTATAACCAACATTTTTTGTAAGTTTTGGATTGTTTTCAAAAGTTGCGGTGTATTATTTTAGCGTAAGACTCATTTTCACGGGACAACCACTTGGGGACTAAAATGAAGTTCTATTTATAAAACATTAGTTATTTAAAACCCGCGTTTCGGTAAATCAATTTCAAATTCAATTTACTGTTTTCTATAGCGTTCCGGGAATTTATTCATTTAATTTTGCGTGTACTATGAATAGGTAGTTCAACCTTGGAACAGTTGGGCTTTATGGACCCATGCCCGTTTTAACAAACTCTAAGCGACTCCTAACGCTCGGTTCCTATAAACAAAAACGAATCGTTTTGCTTACTAACGGTAGCATTTTTTGTTGCCAAACTGTGCATATAAATACATTCGTAAGCTAATTATACCTGTCATAGCTACTTCCATACGGGAGGATCTTCTACGCAAAGCTATGAGGTCTTTGCTCCATTATTGGTAAAGATACAAGAGTCTTCATTTTAACTAATAACTTACCATAAATTATAGGAATCGTCCATAAATAAAAGCACGTTGTTGGATTTTCAACGCTTGCTTCAGCGCCAATAGTTGAAAATCTAGCAACGCACTTTTATTTACGCTTTCATTTAGATGTCGCTTACACGAACACTGATGCCCCTTTTCAAAAACACAGTAAAAAAGGGCATAACTGATTCCATATTTTTACTTTTTCGTGTAAGTAAAACATTGCACAATCCGACATTGTGGGAAACAGTTTGTACAAAATATAATGCAAGCAGACGGATACAATCCGGATGGCCCAGAGCTTGGAAAGCATAGAACCCTGAAATCGCTGAGCCTGAAACCCAATTAACCGGTTGAATGCCGTAATTACAGAAACAATTAAAAAGCCAGAAAGTGTCTTGCGTGGATCCACGTTCTTACGACGACGGCTGGGTTGAAAACGTTCAAAATCCAGCCCCAATCTCATCTCAGCGACGATCAATCTCAAGAACTTGTCAAAAATGTAGGTAAACTTGAGGTATTTTGACATACCGTACTGAGAGTAGAATGCTACTGTTCTTAAAAAACTGAGAAGCACCCTTTTGGTATGTAAGCAAACCCTGATATATTTTATTTTGTTTATTATGGGACAATAAACAGCTACAAAAGAAAGCGTTTACAAATAACAATAATATAGGCTCATAAGTAGTATTAACAATATTGTAGCCCACTATATTATCCGCATGTTAATAAAATTAAGATAGATAAAAAGTGCCACTAGATTAGCATTAGGTACTCTTAATATATTAATTAATACATATGCAAAGATAACACTGACGAACCGTGCCTACACACGGTGTATAAGTGTGCATCCATACGAGCGACATGCGTCGACGACAGTAGTGTCGGCGACTGGCCGCGACACGTGTCGGTGGCAGTGCATCCATACGAGCGACATGCGTCGACGACAGTAGTGTCGGCGACAGGCCGCGACACGTATCGGTGGCAGTGCATCCATACGAGCGACATGCGTCGACGACAGTAGTGTCGGCGAAAGGCCGCGACACGTGTCAGTGGCAGTGCATCCATACGAGCGACATGCGTCGACGACAGTAGTGTTGGCGACAGGCCGCGACACGTGTCGGTGGCAGCCGCCGACGCGTCGTAGGGTACTCAAATACACGAGCGGCAGTTGCCTCTGTCGTCGACGGTCGTGTGTATGCACATTAAATCGCGCCGTAGCAAAAACGTGTCCGTCAACAAGCTTCCATAGTGATCCATACAACACTGACGACTGTGCCTACTCACGGCGACTAAACCGTACTTTTTCACGGCAAGAAAAACGTGTGTGTACTAAACCTGAGCCTCAGTCTTCTCAATATTCCAGGTATTGATTGCCAAACACTTCTCCTTAATATTTGGAGATATTGTGGTTTATCTTAATCAAACTAACTAGCACCTGTTACCTCAAGGACGATAAGGACTTACATATATCTAAGTCAGTTAAGTTGAGGTCTTATAGCTAGGTATGGTCTGTCTGTTACTAAGGGATTCTTGAATGGTTATTATGCTCTGTGGTTTAAATCTAAGTGAAGTTATCAAGGTGTGTGTTTGATGATAAGGGTCCTGTAATTATGAGTTGTGGTTTAGATTTATATAATTATAACTATACAGTGTGGCGATTAGGTTATCAAATAAATTGAAACCACGTATTCTACATAACGTATTTTAAGCATACACAATTAAAATAATTAATAACAATTAACATTCTAGCCGTGGGACCTGTTTTTCGTTTGAGTATTTAACAATATTAAACTTGATTTATGAATTTTTGATAAATATGCCATAAAGTTTGTGTTGAATTATTGATACCAACGCCACGTGCGTGTCTAGTGCCTTATTATTATTTCGTGCCAATTTTTAACCTATTAATTTTGTTTGAAAAAATCTTTTTCTGACAAAATATGCCATTTTACACAAAATAAATGCCAATTCAGATAAAACGTTGTATCATAGCATAGCACCAGCAGAATCAGCCTACAATGTTCCCACTGCTGGGACACAGGCCTCCTCTCCGTGAGAGGGAGTAATCCACCACGCGACCCCAGTGCGGGTTGGTGGATGTCATAATATCCTCGAGTGACATACCGGGAAATGTTTCCTTTGCCGTTTTGAGAGCAGTGGTGATGAAATTATTTACACTAAGTAAAGCGCCTGTCTGAGTTCGAGCCTACGATCTACAACTCGTAAGTTGGGATGGTCGCGGCTGTTACCACTGGTCGGTTCCAGACAATACTTAGGTAGACGGTAGTGTATGATTTGATGGTTTTCTGTATAAGAGTGTAATCGTGAGATCCTATTTTTGCCTGTTTTGTGTCCCACTGGCAACTAGGCAAAGGCTTCCCCTTTTTTCTTCCAAACCTCCCTGTCTTGTTCGATCTCTGGCCACGTTGGCCCTGCGAATCGTGAGATGTAGGTAGGTTTTAAAAATAAACTCCCTAAAAGGGTCTAAGCGATCATAGAAGCGTTCAATCGACTTATGTACCAAAGTAACCAGGCTTTTGAATATGCATATATTAGTGCTCGTGACTGTACCTATGAGATGAATAGGGCTATTGTAAATATCTTTCAGAACTTGAATAGCTATATATAGCTATCACTAAACTCTGAATATGAAAATAACTGTGACAGTTTAAGGTCAATGACCTTATCCTAGACCCTGTCACTCCCTTTGAGATTTTCAAAATAGTGAAAAAAATGGACGACAAAAAATCTTTTGGCTATGATGACATAAATATATCAGTAATAAAGGACAATATAGACGTACTTTTTTTTTTTTTTGGGTGGGAAATCATCAAATGACTCCTCCCGCTCTGGGCGAAGCAGAAGGGAGTGTCAGACTTTGACTGACTAAAACCCACCCGTGTTCCTTCAGTTGCCTGTGCCAGGGGCCACGGTATCTCTTTCGAACAACCCGCAGCCCCGGCGACAATATAGACGTACTAGCATAACCTCTAAGCATTTTTTATATATATATATGTGTTTGATGAAGGATTTTTTCTAGATCAACTGAAGATAGCCAAAATAATACCTGTACACAAAAAAGGATCTAAAACAGACCCAAAGATGTACATTCCAATTTCATTACTACATATTCACTCAAAAATTCTTGAAAAGCTAATTAAAACTAGATTACTCAGACATTTCAACCTAAATGGAGTGATTAGTAAAAGACAATTTAGTTATCAGAAAAACGTTGGGACACAAGACGCAATTTCGACTCTAATTAGGGATGTATTAGCAGATTGGATGACAAACAGAAAGTAGCTGGACTTTTCTTAGACTTAAGTTCAGCATTTGACACGGTGGATCATAAATGACTGCTAGAAAAACTTGAGCACTACGGTGTCAGGGGTAAAGTATTGGCACTTCTCACGTCATATTTAAAAAACAGGCAGATGCTCGTGGTTCAAAGCAGTGGTGTCACAGACAAATTCCTCAGGTAAAAATTGTCCAAGTGAAGAAACATATAGGTCCCAATTGTTTCCTGTACACACTTGCGTACCACAAGGCTCTATACTGGGTCCTATATTTTTTATCGCGGTTGGTAATGACCTTATACAACACATGAGCGGAAAAGCTGCGGGATCTATCCAGCTTGTGGTGTTTGCCGAGGATACTAATGCAGTCGTTTCGGCTGACAATATACACGCTCATAATTCCATAGTTAATCAAACCTTAGATATCTTCCACAATTGGTTTGCTGTTAACAGTTTTAAAGTTAATGCCAGCAAAACCAATGTAATGCTTTTTCGTTCTACTTCCAAAAATAAAAAAAGCATTAACTGCGTCATAAATGGAGAAACTGTGAACGTGCTCCCAGTGGTTAAGTTTCTGGCAGTTCATATCGATAGCCAGTTACAGTGGAAACAAGAGCTAACATACCTAGAGAAAGCGATCAGCTCTAACTGTTACGTATTAAGAAGTCTAAGAAACGAGGTAACCACAAAATTCGTTGAGTCAAAACTACAGCATACTTTTCTGGGGAGGAAGTTATGATTACAATACTTGCAAAGCTTTTGTAATTCAGAAAAGAGCAATCAGAACCATAGCTAGAATTCAACAGCAAGAATCATGCAAGCCACATTTTAATGACTTAAATATATTGACAGTCCCAAGTTTGTACATTTTGGTCCTACTCAGTCACTTATCAAAATATATCTTTGAATATGAGACTGAAGATAAAAGGCAAAAAGGGTAAGTACATGAAGGAAAGATCTCCAGATGAAGCAAATGCCTCGCCTAAACGTTGTAAAGCATAGCGCCTACCACAAGTCATTAAAAATGTTCAATAAACGGCCGACAGAAATAAAAAGTCTAGTATATACAAGTGGGTTTCAGAATAAGCTTAAACGGTTCTTGTTAAATAAGTCTATAATCCATTGATGAATTATAAATTAATACAAGTCGAAAGTAACATAATTTAAAATTTAATTGAATTTTATGAATTGACTTATGACATAAAATTTATATTTTTTATTATTATTCTGATTTTAATGTAATTTGGATAATTGTAATGATTTAAATATAGATTGCATGCATGATGTTTCTTATATATTTAGTTATAGAAATTCAGATACGATGTAAAAATTGTTATTGAATAAATGAATTCAATAGGCTATTTTCCTAAAAAAATCTAATTAGTCCGTCAGTTAGATTATCAAAAAGTATTGAACCCGTATTTTTTTTTTGTCAATTTGTATAAAAAATGATGAAGATATCGCCCGTTAAAGTTCCGCGTTCCGCATGACGTCACTTGCTTGCGATACTTTTGCAAGCAAGTGACGTCACGACCCGCCACTCCAAAATTTCAAGGCGCTTTATCTTTGTCATTTTTTGTTTGATTGACAAAAGAAAAAATACGTGATATTATTTTTCGATAATTTAACTGACTGACTTAATATAATATTTTTTTTTTTACCCAGGCAACTACCCTATTGAAGTGAAACATCGTATTATTAGAGATTTGTCGAGACTTTTGTGGGAAGTGTTCGTAACCAGCTTTTGTTTGGCATATTTTGAACAAACTTTCTGTAAGTCTTAAACACGAGTAGGTACACACTTACCTACTCAGCCGATCATGTAACCTTGCCGTCTGACCTTTCAAGAGTTTACGAAAATGGTTCCAAAAATAACAATGTAGATTAATCGAATAGAATAGTAAATTAATGTTGTTTTTTAATCTCTTTGTAACAAATATTTAGGTTACAAAGAGATTAAAAAAGATAACGCATGCACCAGATATTTGAACGGTATCGCCATTATGTTGGGCTTTTCATTACATTATTGAAAATGTGGGGGGATATCTTATACTTTGTGAAAGTGGATCCATGCCGCGTTATTGGAATGGCTCGGCGGACTACCGTTGCTCATGGCAATGCAAAAGGCATTTTTTTTATATTCTGCCTTTTAATATTAAATCTATTTACTTTGGACGATCTTCGTGGCCTTTTTATGATGCTTATATACAGACAGATTTTCTACTTGTTTAAAAAACAATAGGGATATTGAAATTATTTTTAAAATTTTACTTTTTCGCGTTCCGTTTCATAATAACTAACACGATTTCTAAATTGAGAAGTTAAAGTTGAGAATTTAAGTCTACTTAAGGAGAAAGGTCCCAAAATTCAAAAAAGTTTTTTTTTATATTTTTGTTGACAAAGGGCTCACTCTTGGAAAATACCTAAGATATTTGGAACTTCGCAGGTTGCAAAAGCTGATATGTTACAATATGATAAATTATTGGTTGGTAAGAGTATGAGGAACGTGGTAGGTGGCGTTCTGATGTTTCTGCCTACCCCCATGGAAAGAAAGTGTGAATTTATGTGTATAAACACCGTTAAATTTTAATCATTTTAATCCTTAAAAGGGGTCATTGTACTCATAATTATGAACAACTTTTACTACGGGACCAAAATCAATCGTGAAATCGTGAAAAGATAATCTGTTGATCCATAGATTTATGTTCGCATAATTCGACATAATGTCTGGATCAACAGATTTTTTTTTCAAAAGGCGTTCTATAGTTTCTGCCTACTCCCATGGGAAAAAGCTGTGAGTTTATATGTTTGTAGGATAACAATTATAATATTGGCATTGACTGCTTCGTAGCCAACTTGCTCTCTAGTGAGATCTATGAAGTTTCTATTTAGAAAACCTTAGAAGCAGCTCAGAGCCTGGATTTGATCGAGGTTTTATGAGTAGGCTCGGCCTGCTTACCTTTTTTGGGAATACTGGAGCAATTAAATGTTATTTTCTCATAAAAATATCATAATAAATAAATTAAAATAACATCACGCCTGTTCTTCCCAAACAATTAGGCAGAAGTGCCCCTCTATAGATGCACCTCTGCCGCCCTCGGCCTCTGCTGAAGTACCTACTACATTTCGTCAGTTATGTTTTAGGGGGCAAGTCTACTGCCATCAACTGGGCACAAACCTGGGTTGCTACTGAAATTTTAAATAGAAAAATCCTGCTATGTATCCGAAAGAAAAGAAAGAATAGAAAGAAAAGAAAGAAAAGAAAGAAAAGAAAAAAAAACGGTTCTAAAAAATCTAGAATAAAATTCTAGAAGCAAGCCATTTTAACGACGGTACTGAGTACACTAACAAGCTTTCAATTGAAGTTAGGTACAGTTACTTATAGAAAAGCGAGAAAATAACGTTGTACCTATCAAATTGATGGACGCAGATGTTTCACTCTATCAAAGTAATTGTACCTACATAGCGGGCTTATAAAAATTATGATTTATTCAGAAAATGGTACTTTTGTGCAGTCACGTCCACTGATAAATACCTACTTACGCTTCGCTGAATTTCCAAATGTATGTTAACAGTAATGGGATTTCAGAATTAAGTACGATATATGTAGAGACGCCAGCATATCAAGCTACCCGAAACTGTCAAATTTTCCCAATTAACCTTGAACCTTAAAGCTATAGCGATAAAGTTGAAAATCTGTTAAAGAAATTTGACAGGTTGTAGTAGCTTGATCTGGCGTCTGTACGTTTACTTCAGAGAGTTATGTTAATTTTAGGTACATATCCAGCTTTAATTACGCTCTGTCAAAAATATCTCAGTTTTTAATTAAATGAAACGTTTAGTTCTGTAAGTAGATCTTTAAAGACACTTTTACATATAAATATTTTAAAACTAGATTGCGCCAGCATTCCTTAGCTGACTGATACCTGAGAAGAAATGCCGAAACAAACTTGTGGGTTATAGTCTCTTCAAACATTACAACATTAGTTCTTCTTGGTTTTTTCACAAAATCAAACATTATATTATTAGGATTTTATGTGAGTCTAACAATGCAGGGCTATGTCTGGAAGGGCCATTACAGCTTTGAGTTAACCTGTCCCAACAGATGGCATGTACGCATCAGTCATCGTGTAGCTCAAACCTATTTTAGGGAACTCAACAACTCGTCACACTACGTTACCAGAGGGGCAATTTTCGTTCCTCATTTTAAGAACGTTCACAGTCTGATCTCAGTCTCAATATGTCAGAAATACCTCTAATTTCCCTACACTTTCGACCAGTTTTTGACATTTGTTTGTTGCCAAGGTGAGACTGCAACTAGATTTTGAACGATTTAAATTACGAGAATTGGCCTTCAGATCTGCAGGACATTTGCGTTGACAATATACAAAATACTCAAAACCGCCACACAGTTACAAAGTCGTGTATTCAATCTAGCCTGCATGGTACTGACATTGTCAGTCAGTTTACTCTTTATTGTCATCAAAAACATCATGAGTTATGTCACGTAAATCAATAAAAATAAAAATGTCAATATAAAGTAATGAATGTTATAAAAAACACAACCACAAGAATAACTTCATAGGTACAAAATTTTGTGAATATTGCGCAGTGATTTTTTACAATTGCTTCCAACGGTTGTTTTTTATCGCTATTATATTTCACACTGCAGTGCAAAAAGCGCAATGATCAATCAAATCCAGAATAATACTTAAGTTTTTTCCCATACACCTCAATCTACCTAGCCTTTTCCATACTGTGTTGGAGTTTTGGCTTCCAGTCTAACTGGATGCACCTGAATACCAGTATTTTATACGGAGCGACCACCTATCTAACCTCCACAACCCAGTAACTGAGTAACATGATACCCCTTGGTAATACTTGTTGTCGGACTTTTGGGCTTCTGAGTACCCGTAACAGCTGTCAAAGATCTACGAATGACTGTCAGGATAAACGGTTTAACGTTCTTTCCGACGCACGAAAAGGTTTCGATATGTAATGAATGGTCACCCATCCAATCACCGACCGCGGCAAGCATAGCTTAACCTTCGACTCACCAATGCGGCTGTTTTGTTGGGCCACGAGCCCCTCCCATTTTCCCATATACCTACAACATAACATAATTATCTGACAAAAACAAAATGGAATTCACTTGCCATCTAATCCAAGCAAGCTTGTCTCAATGACCTAAACAATCAACTTTTGATCTCAGTCCAAATTGTTAGACCAAACTTAACAGAGCAGATCTTAATAGAGTCATAAAATTTTATTAGACAAAAAACAAATTGTCTAGTCTGGACAATAGTGCTTTAAAACTACAATAAGCCTAAATGTCTGCGTTTTCTTTAATAGTTTTTGGCATGCACTAAGGAAAACTGAAGCTTACTGACATTGCAACCGCAGCATTGTACTTTTATGGTAGAATTCGGATGCCAATATAAAATTAAAAGCGTAAAATTCGGTTAAAAATGTAACGATATGAGAGTAGGCCGGAGGTCATAATGGCATTAATTACTCGTAATACCGTTTCCGGAGAGGGTTTATTTATTCATATAAATTCAATGGAATAGGAACACATCTCGGTTGCTATAATCCTTTATAGCAACCGAGATGTGTTCTCTTCATGAGTGATGGCACTGAGTTTTCAAACTTTTTACTTGTCACGATGGATGTGCGTTAAAAGTTGAGCGATGGTAGCCAATTCTACGTGGTCCCAAACTTCCATAGCATAATCAGTCAACAATGTTCCCACTGCTGGGACACATGCCTCTCTGTAAGAGGGAGTGGGCCGTAATCCAACACCCCGCGTGTGGGCCATGCGGGCCCAGTGCGGGTTCGTAGATGTCACATGTCTTCGAATTTTTGGTTCTAGGACATGCCGGTTTCCTCACGATGTTTTCCTTTGCCGTTTTGAGAGCAGTGGTGATGAAATACTCGTAATAATTTATAAAAAGTAATGCACCTGTTGTGGTATCCATAGCGTATTTTAGTTAAAATTTCATTTCCAGTTTAGTCCTGTCAAATTAGTCAGCGGCAGCGGTTGGCGTAAATTGACGTATTATTAATTTTTTTATAAAGTCTAAACTGTCTATGGAGTTTCTTAATTTGACAGGACTAAACTAATATTTATCTTCTGTCCTTTTCTTAATGAAATAGAAAGAAAAAGATGCACTGAACTTAAATTTTGTTTAGTTTGTGAACAAGGGAATCGGCGCCATTGTTGAAGTAGGATCGATTTGTTTTGCTATGCTCCAACACGCCCCAAACTAACCCTGTTGGTCTATCTATTTTTTACCTTTTCACGCCATAACGGCTTCGATGATGATGCACACAGCTAGACCATAACCTCGGTTGGGACATAGGATATTTTTCGTCCCGGTAGTACGTTCTCGTGGAACAATTTCCAAACTCCACGCGGGCGAACCCATCTTCTCCCTTCTTCCGGGCGAATAAAGCCGACATTACACTTCTAAAACGACACGGCGTTCCAAAAAACTTTTGCTACTACCTATTTCCGTGCAAACCATGTTACGAAGAACGCCTGCATAAATAATTTGCTATCTCTTTTCACGTATTAAGTTGCAAGTTGTTGAACTTAGGAAAGAGGGAGATCAATAATACCGTGGCAGCTGGTACCCTAGATAGGTATCTATATCCAAACTCTAAATGTCCTCGAAGAAATTGGTAAGTACCCTTTAAGAATTATTTCGTACAATTTTTTATAGGATTACGTTTTCTTTAATCAAAAATCCTTTTTGATATAAAAATGTGGTACGTATCGTAAGAAATTCAAGGCTAGATTAGAGTTTTTGAGTCGAGTTATCTTTTAGAGTTTCATATTCACCTTATCGCAATCCGCAAAAGATTTATAACAAAAGTTACTAAGAAAATTTTAAAGATAAAGCTACTAGAAAGAAAAGAAAGTAAGAAAGAAAGAAAATGCATTTACTCAAGGTAGATCTGTGATCCTTCTTATTTTCATGGTTGGGACTTTCTCATTTTTTTCTACAACAGCCAAGGGACTATCCCGCTACATAAAAATACATCACAATAGCGTAAACATCCATAGACAAAAAAAAATCCGGAAGCTAACCACAGACTGCATAATATTCATGCGATGCACCAACCAGCCATTTTCACGTTGGCAACTCTATTGTTTCTCGTTTTTAATTAAGAACCTTCAGATGAAGCATCGTGGCCACAGACTTTATAGAATTGAAAAGAAAAAAAAAGTATTTTTAAGAGCTTATTTGTCTTTGTTCGGAAACGAAGGATTTCGCTGTAGTTTATGGTTAGCTATGCTCGAGTTACTTTAGACAGGGGATTATGTATTCATCACAGAACATATATACCCTAACGGGGTATTCGTGTTCAGTGTAGTCTGTGCAAATTTAGTTAGTTTTGCACATCAGAGTACATTTTAGATGGGAGAACGGTTTAATTAAGTGCTCAATTCGGGGAATGACGGGTGTTCTAAATTTTAGTCATGATCTTTTGTCGGGAAACCACCTAGTGCTTTTTTTCCACGTTGTCAAATTGTGTTTTAATTACGCCAAAATTAATTTGCATTCAAAAAGCCTCCACGAGAGGCGATACTTACTACAAGTAGCATAAAGCTCGCCGGTGTACATTTTAGTGACTTCATGCAACTAAAAAAAAACAACAACTGTTTAAAATAAATATTATACGTAAACGTGGCAAAAGGAGTACGTAAGGATCGTAGCAGGTGGCACACTGTAGTTAGTGCCTACCCCCTTGGGTGAAAGGGGGAGTTATGTAGGTACGTATTAAATGTATCCTATTCCTACTGTAATATTTTAAACGTGAAAGTTTGTATGGATGGATGGATGTTTGTTACTCTTTCACGCAAAAACGACTGAACGGATTTGGATGAAATTTGGCACACAGATGGTTTGTAACCAGGATTAACACATAGGATACTTTTCATCTCGATATTCTCACGGGATCAAAACTTATGCGGGTGAAACCGTGGGGCGTAGCTAGTTGTAAATAAAATTGGTTTCTTGATCATCTACCTGTCTTTATGGCATTATAATATTCTTCCCTTGACCCTTACAACCTTTTTAACAGTAACTCATGGCGTGGTTCAAATATCAGTTAATCGAAGTACCTAATAATGTGACAGATTGCACAGAGAGCGCTGGTGAAATTAAATGGCGATTCTCTCTATCTTTTTGGTATAATTGTCTACTTATTAAAAGTTCTCTGAAGAGAGACTCCACACCCAGGAGAGAGACGTCAAGTCAACCTGTTCTGGTAGAGATTCATAAACTCAAACTCATAGCATGTATTTCAAATAAACCAATTACAGGCACTTTTGAATTGTCAAGAGGTCGGTCAGTCAGAAAGATGAAGCTAGTTGTCCTTTATAAAGCGTCGTACGAGTAGGTACCTATGGACAAGAACGGGCAAGAAACTCCACGGACACTTTTTTTAAATGATAAATAACTCCACCCAGGAGAAAAATTGTGGTGCTATTCCACAAACGATGGAACACTTACTTATATTCATATTCACTTTTTTTTTTTTTTGTATCCTGCTTGTCCTGTTGTACGCACATTATAGAAACTGATTGCTATCGACAAGCTAAGAAGAAGGGGATAAGTAGCATGTCATATCCATATAAATTGACCCCAAACTACTCATAGTACGTCATACGCCAGGCAGAAGACTAACAATCAAATTTCCAGTTCCAGCTACCCTACATTTACCCCTGCGAGTGGACAGTGACTAGCAATTCAGCCATGAATTCAAATTCAAGCAATCTAGCTAGTTTGGCGAATGTACTCACATATAGGATCCTCTCCAACAAGTTAAATAGACTTGCTATTTGAGTTCTCTGAATACTCATATAACCAACATAATATATTCTGTGGTCTGTATTGACATAGGTCAAACTGGAAGCGGTAGCCGACCCTAATATAGTTGGAATTTGGCTGATTTGTACGAATACGAATGAAATATAATTACGACACGGTTGGCGCAGTGGCTGAGCGATCAACTGCTGCGCTGCGTGTCGCGGGTTCAATTCCCGCACGGATCAAATATTTGTATTGCCTACAGGTAGTTGTTCCGGGTCTGGCTGTTTGTGTATGTGAGTTTAAATGTTTGTGAACGCACCCACGATACAGGAGTAATTCCTAGTGTGGGCGAACGTTTAAAATAAAATAAAAATTTGCTAACTTAGGGCTGATTTTACCAAAGTCATATCTTTTATGCTGACAGTTCTAGTATAGAAAAACTGCCAAAAATTCAAAATTTGTTATTCTATTAATCTTATAGCATAATTAGTAGAGAAAAATTCAAAAATTATTTTCAGGATAAAACTCTAGGTATTAAAGTTTGGTGAAATTCGCCTTTAGATCCCTTAGGGCGAATTTCACCAAACTTCTATACCTAGAGTTTTACTTTAGACCCCTTTTTTTTTTTTTTTTTTTCTGGGTGGGAAATCATCAAATGAATCCTCCCGCTCTGGGCGGAGCAGAAGGGAGTGTCAGACTTTTACTGACTAAAACCCACCCGTGTTCCTTCAGTTGCCTGTGCCAGGGGCCACGGTATCTCTTTCGAACAACCCGCAGCCCCGGCGGCATCGGCCCTAGCGGACCCCGTCAGTTCGTGCTGACAGCTCTTTGAGGCGCACGTGGAACACAACGCGCCGTCGACCCGGGCCTGGTCCTTACCGGGCGGCGAGCTGCCCATAGCTCGCCGCCCGCAAGCCCGCGCCTACGGTGGCCGGGAGTCGGCTGTTGACTCCCGTCCAGGGCGTCTCCTGCGGCGGCTAGGAGCGCGAGGGTGCAGCGATTGAAAGAAAAAGAAAGAAAGAAAAAGTATTTATTCCGACTCGCACAGGAAGATCATAAAACTAAACACAAACAAAAATAAAAAAACAAATTATATAAAAAAAAAAAAAATAGGTACCAAAACCAAATTATATAAAAAATAAAGGAACAAAAATAAAAATGAAACAGAAAGTCCTGTACGAGGCCAAAAGGATCCTATCTCAGCATGATGCTACGAAATCATCATCACCATCATCATTGCCTCTCCCTCGCGCGCTCCGCCTCCTCCTTCGCGAGCATTACTGCTTCGCAGAAGGAGGTGACGGCCTCCCATTCACTCTCGCTCCGTACCATGGCCTGTATGAGGGCCGGACGCGAGGGGTCGCCGCCTCCGATCGCCGCCAAGAGGACACGGCGGGGCCCCGCCCAAGCCGGGCAGACCTCCACCGTATGCTCCACCGTGTCCTCCGGGCGATCCCCACAGTGGTGACACCCTGGCGTTTCCTCCCGCTTTATCCTGAACAGGAACCTCCCGAAACAACCGTGTCCGGTGAGGACCTGCGTCAGGTGGAAGGACAGGGCGCCGTGGCGCCTCTCTAGCCACTCCTCAAAGAGGGGACTTATCGCCGCAATTGTGGCGTGCCCAGCGCTGGGTTGCGACAATCGCACTCTCCATGCCGCTATGAGATCCCGCCGGAGCTCTGTCCGCTGTGCCGTGATTTCTCGCGGCAGCGGAGCAACGCCCCGGCGTTTTGCCTCCTCTCGCCACTCCCATATGTGGGCGAGGACTTTGGCCTCCAGATCCCATGGCGGCAATACGGCAAGGAGGCTCGCCACCTCAGCGGAGACCGTGCGGTATCCTCGAATGAGCCGGACAGCCATGACCCTTTGGGACGCGATCAACCGGCGGGCTGGTCGCCGCCTCAAGGATCGCGCCCATACCGGTGCCCCGTAAAAGGCCATGGCCCGCACGACCCCCGCATAGAGCCTCCGGCAGGAGGCGTTTGGTCCCCCTAGATTGGGAAGGAGCCGCCTCAAGGCAGCCCCAGCCCGCTCCAGTCTGGGAGCCAAACGTCGGAAGTGTTCCACGAAATTCCACCGGCTGTCGAGGACGAGTCCCAGGTACTTCATCGTCAGCTCGACGCCGATGTGAACCCCTCCCGCCATTATTTGTGAACCCGACAGTGGCGCGTCCCGAGGACCATGAAAACACATGGCCACAGATTTGTGCAATGCCACCTCGAGTCCCAATTGCCGGATCCTCTCGACGATTGTCGCAACCCCGCGTGTCGCTGCTTCGGCCGCCGCCTGGTGCGTCCTCCCCTGCGCCAGGACCAGCGTGTCGTCAGCGTAGCAAACTACGCTGACGCCATCAGGGAGGTCGGCGCGCAGCACCCAGTCGTACCCGATATCCCACAGATGCGGCCCTAGAACCGATCCCTGTGGGATACCGCACGACATCTCTCGCCGGTTCCACTCTCCCCGGTGACCGGGGTAGATGACAGCCCTGTCCGTCAGATAAGCCTCGACAATGCGACGGAGGTAGGTCGGCATCCGGTGATAACCGAGTGCTTCCCTGATGCAACTCCAGGGCAGGGTATTGAAGGCATTGGCGATGTCTAGAGACACCGCCAAGACAACCCCACCCCGGGCCACAGCATCCCCCGTCGTGAGGGCTCGCACGCGCATGATGGCATCCACCGTAGAGCGCCCCCTACGGAAACCAAACTGGCTGTCCGCCAAATCCGGCCCCACCCGCACCAGCTGCCCGGCAAGGCGGTCTGCAATTACTCTTTCAAAGAGCTTGCCCACCTCGTCGAGCAGCACGATGGGCCTACTTTAGACCCCTAAGGGCGAATTTCACCAAACTTTTATACCTAGAGTTTTGCCTTAGACACCTAAGGGCGAATTTCACCAAACTTTTATACCTAGAGTTTTACCTTAGTCCCATAAATAAGTCTTATCGTGATATTTTTTTTTTTTGCGCTACTAATATTGTATTATAAGATTAATTTTAAAAGTAATAGTTGTTTTACTTTTCAAGTCTCAAGGAGACAATTCTATTGTTGCGAGAATCCCGATAAGTTTCGTAGTTTTGTTTAATATGTTTATACGTAAGTTGAAATAATAAAGTTATTATTCCAAAATGTAGCGCTAATTAAAATGGATAAATAAATAAATTAAACAAAATTTGTGTAAAAAATAAAATAAAATATTAATTGAAACAAAATCCACCTAGCCACTATATTCATGATTTTAACCTCAATAATATATCAATTCCATTCAATTTTTAGAAAGGCAACTGAAAAAAATATCTCGTTGCGTACAGAGTATTAAAAAATAAAAAAGGTAGGTAAATAAATGCATGCATCAGTAAATTAACAGTCAATATCTTAGTGCAAATATTGAGTTTTCAGATTCACATTTTTATTGACAAACTGTGTAATGGATCTGACCTCATTTTATGTATAAACTAGCGACCCACCCCTGCTTCGCACGGGTGCAATGGTGACATGTCGAAACATTAATATTTCAGTGTTATATCTATGTATTGTACACATAAACCTTCCTGAATAAATTCTCTAAATGATATGATGAAATATGAATGATGATTTATGGTGCACATATTAAAGAATTCTAAAAAGAAGAAGAAGAATTCTATTCTAATTATGGTGAAAAACGCATCGAAATCTAATGTGCGTGTGAACTGAGGGACCATATTGGGAATTCGCAAAATAAAAATCCTAGGATTGACTTAAAACAATTGTAGAAGTCAAGTCAATAAGAGAATAAGAGTTGTAGTTTTTAATATATTTATTAACAAAATCCCAAATTTGTAAATAAATATATTAAAAACTACAACTCTTAAAGTGTTGTCCCTCAGTTCTCATAAACCATCAGCCAGATCTGGGAAATAAGGAATCTCAAAAATTAAGGTATTTTGAATTCCAAGTACATTTAGTAAATTGTTTATAAAGATATTTATTATATTACAGACCACAAAGCATTAAAGATAAATAATATAACGACTAAACTGTTATCTCTCAGTCCACACAGCAAAAATAAATATTTTATGAATATTACCGAATTAAATTAAAAAAACCGTTCAAACACACTTAAAAGAAAGAAAGAAAATTTGTTTATTCTGCACAAACACAACGCACATTACAAATAAAAAAAAATACTAAATATACACTCACAACTTAGTCAAATATATTGTTTAGTTGAGAAGAACTTAGCGGTCACACAGGCAGACATGACAAGTGACTGTTTATAACTATAGAAGACTAGCTGTTGCCCGCGACTTCGTCTGCGATCCAGGATGAAAATTAGCCTGTCCTTCTCCAGATCATGGTCTACCCATACCCAAATTTCATCTAAATCCGTTCAGCTGTTTTAGCGTCAAAGCGTAATTCTTAAATTTTCTGCGCAACTTTCTTAATGTTTTTTCCGTAAGAACCTTCTACAAAGTATTAGAAAACTTAAAAAAAAAAGATGGATGAAATCGGTAAAGTCGTTCTCAAGTTAGGACGTGACCAAGGGAAATAGGGATTCATGTTTATATATATAGATATGCTAGCCCTTTTTTTTTTTTTTTTTCTGGGTGGGAAATCATCCAATGACTCCTCCCGCTCTGGGCGGAGCAGAAGGGAGTGTCAGACTTTTACTGACTAGCCCTTCCTTTCAATCGCACCCTAGAATAAAAACATCACCACAAGCATTCATGATCATCATAAGAAAAAACCGAAGAGGATCTCATTATTTTTTTTCTATCATAGTCAGAGTTTTGTCTCTTGTTCAAACAGCGAGGTAATTGCGTAACACACGAACAGTAGCAATGGCTTTCATTTTGACAGTTCAACAACATTCATTGCGTTATTTACATTGTTAAGCAGACACCTTTTTCGAACATATGAAGCAATGGATTAGCAATATCCTTCAAAATGATTCAGATTGAGATTAGAAGTGTGTTACGCAATTAGGATGCAGGTTCTTATATTTTCATTTTGACTATGAGAAGTATTGTTCTATTGGGAGTTTGCGTTTAAAACTTAAGTCTGTATTATTATTGTTATTTAAACACTAGAGCCATGGGGTCCGAGTGCCCACTTGGTTTTTCGAGATATCGCCAAGCGGTTAGTTGACTCTTCACGTGAACAGAGGGCTGGCCTGTTTCTTGGCCAAAGAATTAGCATCGCCATACAACGTGGCAATGCTGCCAGCCTTTTGGGCACTGTTCCTGTTGACAGCGATGCGGACGAATTTTTTGATGCACTATGATTCTTTTGCTTATTTTTTCACATGTACATATGTATTATTGTTTAAAATGTTAGCTTTTATAATGTAAATAAAAATTCTGTATAAAATAAAACTGCATAATCATCCTATGATGTTCCCACTGCTGGGCCATAGGCCTACTCTCGGTGAGTGGGAATGGGCCGTTACACAAATAATAAGCAGTAATTAGCAGTCTTATCGCTATTAAACATTAAGCAAAACAAATTACCTAAATGTTAATTTCACGTAAAGATACATAATTTTAATTTTCATCTTAAGGACTCATTAAAACATTTCCAGTCTTAATGAGTGCGAAGGATGAAACTAATGTCTAAATGAAATTCTGGAAACTAACAAATACTTTACGAAAACCAAAAAATATAAAGAAAATCATGAATTTCTTTGAAAAGATTGTATTTTTTATGAAAAACAGTATTTTCCTTGTTTCTACTCGACAGCGCGACGGCAAAGAAAGCCTTTTTTTATTTCTCTTCGTTTTTGGGTAGCCAAATTTACGACCCCCTCCATCTGGGCCTGTTGCGATGTCGGGGACCCATTAAAAGATTCCAGATCATCCCGCCATCTCCAGGCAGCTCTGGACAGAGAAAGGTGGAAAGAGAGTAGGGAGACCTTTGCCCAGCAGTGGGACATTAATGGCTAATTAAAAAAAACAGAGATAATATATCTGATTACAGCATAACGGTTGTTTTACGGTTAAAGGTACACTGAGGAGTTTTATTTTCTTCATAAAGTCACGTCGAGAATAACACGCGTGACATACTTACATTAAAAAAATATCTCGAAAAAAAAACCACTTTCATTTTTGAAATCGGTTAAATATTGGTATAACCTGTATCCGTAGCACGTACACTATGACTCTTACATGCTTATCAGCCGAAAAACCGCCCCGGGGAAACGGTTGGGGTAGGCGCAGTGAGCAGCATACGAGAATAATGTAAATCCTGAATCTCCAACTGATGGTCAGTGTGCGCTTTTATAATTTCTAACGTGACGATATTACCGTGGACGTCCACGTCCAGTCCATGGAAGGTAAGTTAAATGGATTGATATACGTGCACGTTATATTGACATCATGTCTTCACATATTTCCATACATTTTAATTCCCTGTGTTATCGTGATGGCGTGGTCGTCCACGATAATTTCAGCACGTTTGAAATTATAAAAAAGCACATTTGATAAAACAGTTACACCCGGTCTCGGAAACGAAAATCAACACAAAAATTAGCAAACAAATTATGATTAGTTGACTGAATTATCAATAGCCAATTGGATCACTTGACTTGCGTTTAACACATCGATGATTTTCGTTCCGGGATACGGATGTTAGGTAAAGTCATGGGCAATTAAAATTGGGCAATTCTCCGCAATTTCAATTCCTGTCTTGTTATTGCCATACTTGGTATCGTTACAGTTAACCTCAATTTCCTAGCATTGATGCGGAATATAGAAACCGCACCAAAAAAGGTAACTTTTCTGACTGGCTGCTTTTATCACCATAGCACGAGACAGTAGTAAAGGACTGTTCAAACAGGGGCAAATCCCGGGCGCGGAACTCAGGCAACTATTCAGGCCAGACTGAATACCTTCATACGTCTGTGTAGCTCAAATTGGTTTGTTTTGTTTTTTAGTGTTCTAGATTAAGATCTACGACACACTTTTTTTGAACAATAAAAATTGTATAAGTGCATACGGGGGGGCCTACTCTGAAGTGCAAAGTGCGAACGTTTGGATCGGACCGACACATGGCCGAACCGAATATTATTGAAAAATGCAAAAAAAACATTCGGATCGGCTCAGTTGGGTCGAGACCATAGTCAATATTCGAAAGAGTGTAGGAGTGTAGGATCGGAACCGACCGAACCAAATAGTAACTTCGTAGCAGGAAACGGCTGAACATTCGGCCGATACTACTTCGGAGTAGACCCTCTGTTATTTGCATGGTTACTGAAATGTCCCGTTGGTCTCGTGGTTGTAAGCACGACTGCTGAGCGTGGTCCTGGGTTCGATTCCCGGGTCGGACAAAGTGTTATTGGGCTTTCCATTAGGAATTCGTTAGCAACAGTCCGGAGTTTGGAAGTTGGCGGTTTAATACCCCCGTGTCTCGGAAATCACGTAAAGCCGTTGGTCCTTCGCCGGATCTCTCCCCGGTCGTGTCGGATTGCCATCCCACCGGACTATGAGAGTAAAGGAAGAGAGAGTACACCTGTGTTTGCGCACACACTTGTGCACTATAATATCTCCTGCGCACCTGCCTAATCTCCATTGAGATTGGACACCATGATCGAAGTCGATCGGGAGGGTATTTTTATTTTTACTGAAATGCCAATTTTAGATGATATTTAATTTGAATTGTAAGTGACTGTGCTTATTATAAATAAATAAATACAAGTTAGTTGACACAATCTGTGTACAGACGCCAGCACCCGCTACCCGAAACTGTCAAAGTCAAAGTCAAAGTCAAAGTCAAATCATTTATTTCAAATAGGCACATAAAAGGCACTTTTGAACGTCAAAAATAAAATTAGAATAAAATTGATTCTAGTCGCCCCTTCCAAAAGGTAGTTTTCGTATGGAGAAGAATGGGCAAGAAACTCCACCGTTACTCTTTTAAAATGTTTTACAATATATTGCATACATTATTTATATAATTATATGTGAAGACGATGCACCCAAAAATAAACTTACTATACCACAATAGGTAAAAGAATTAAAATGGATAAATGTAACCATGACATATAGATCAACTATGTGATAGATACATGGTGCTCACATATTCACAAACATTCCAAACGTAGACGATTTTCATAAATAAATAAGGAGTAATAAGTCCGGGTGTGACCCCAAGTAATTACAGAATGTAAATCAATGTCAAAAAAAAAAAAAAGAATAAATTATACAATTACATTAGCAACCAGTTTGATTTTGTCTAGACTCTAGAGATTGTCCTATGGAGCAAGACCAGCATGTTTCCAAGCATTCTTATCTTGGATATAATCCTCTAATTTGTAATATCCTTGCTTACAAAGTGTAATTTTAATATAAGTTTTAAATTTTCTTTCATTTAATTGCAATATTTCACAAGGTATTTTGTTGTAACATTTAACACAGTACCCCATAAAAGATGTATGAACTTTAGATAATCTGAAAAAAGGTTGATCTAATTTATCTTTATTTCTAGTATTAAAATTATGTCTATCACTTATTTTATTAAAAAGATGTTGATTTTTTCTTACATACATAATATTTTCATAAATGAATTGGCAAGGTACCGTCATAATATTAATCCTTTTAAATAGTTCCCTAAGAGATTCGCGGCGACGTAGATTGTAAATGGCTCTGACAGCTCTCTTTTGCAAAATAAAAATGGATTCAATGTCAGCAGCCCGACCCCACAGTAAAATGCCATATGACATAATACTGTGGAAGTAACTAAAATAGACCAAGCGCGCGGTTTCTTCGTCTGTTAATTGTCTTATCTTTCTAACAGCATATGCGGCCGAGCTTAGCCGCCCCGCAATAGATGTTATATGAGGTCCCCATTGTAATTTCTCGTCTAGCGTGATTCCTAGGAAAACTGTCTGATTAACAAATTCTAATTTTTGGCCATTCAATACGATGTCACATTCGCTACTTCTAACATTAGGTAATTTAAATCTAATGCATTTTGTTTTTTTTTCATTAAGTACTAAATTATTAACCGTAAACCAATCTTGGACCTGAAGAATAGAGTTATTCACGTCGTCAAGATTTTGTGACCGTCGGTCTATTTTAAAGATCAATGATGTGTCATCTGCAAATAACACCATCTTCGGTTGATTTTGAAGTAATTGGGGTAAATCATTAATATAAACTAAAAAGAGGAATGGACCCAATATCGAACCTTGAGGAACGCCCATTGTCATTTCAGAACCCAATGAGTTTACGCCATTTACTTGGATTTTAACCTTTCTATCTTTCAGGTATGATCTTAACAAGTCAAGTGCTGTTTTCCTAATCCCATAGTGCTCGAGTTTCATCAGAAGTGTTTCATGGTTTACGCAATCGAACGCCTTAGAGAGATCGCAAAAGATTCCAATAGCATCTTGTGCTTCTTCCCAGGCGTTAAAAATGTTCTTCATTAGGGTAACACCGGCGTCAGTGGTACAACGCCCTTTGGTGAAGCCGTACTGGTGTTCATGAAAGATGTAATTTTTATTAAAGTGACGTAACATTTGATTGAGCATCAACTTTTCAAACACCTTACTGAGAACTGGCAGAATTGACACAGGTCTATAATTGTTGGGATCTTTACTATCACCGGATTTGAACAATGGTACTACTTTACTATGTTTCATAAGATCCGGAAAGACTCCTTGGTCAACACTGGTGTTAAATATGAAAGCTAAATAGGGCGCAATGGTTTCGATGAGAGATCTACATACTTTTACAGACATACCCCAGAGATCTTCTGTTGATTTAATTTTAAGATCTAAAGATCTAATTCTAATTCTAAGATCTAATTTTAAGATTTAAAAGCTCTTATAACAGCCTGGGGGTTTGTATGCTGAAACCTAAGCTCCGAAGGGCATGCCTTTACATTCCTTTTAAGTAAGGCAGCAGAAAGCGTGGGGGAAGAATTTAAAGCTTCAGTAGTTTTAAGGGGAATATTAGCAAAGAAGTTTTCAAATTCCTGAGCTATTTCTACATCTGAATTGATGGGGCCATGTGCAGTCTCTAAATTAAGTTCACTATTTCGCTGTTTTTTCCTACCTGTTTCATTATTTATTATTTGCCAGGTAGTTTTTATTTTATCATCAGCTGATTTTATTTTATTGCTTATATAAAGAGCTTTAGCTCTTTGGCACACCCTTTTAAAAGTTTTTGAATATTTTGCAACATACTGATGAAAGTTCGTATTTTTCATATGTTGCTTTAAGCCATACAGTTCAAAAAGTTTTTCCCTGCTTTTACGAATACCTGGAGTAGCCCAGTCACTGAATAAAAACTTTGTGTAAATACTTTTAGTTTTCAGTGGAAAAGTGTCATAAAATTGCGAGTTTAATAGTGAAAAGAACTCGGCGTAGAACTCATTGGGGTCATCTATATTATTAAAACTCTGATCACATAATTTACTGGCCAAAGAATTATTTAATTTCTCTAAATTTTTACATGTAATTGGCCTAAACCTTATTTCAATTTTTTGTAAAGGCCTATAGGAGCTAAATGTTATTATTTGTCCACTGTGATCAGATGGCAACTTATCTACAATTCGTTTGTGTATGTAATCGCAATTACAAAAAATATTATCTATACAAGTGGCAGAAGAAGCTGTCACTCGGGTTGGTTCCATAAACACATTGGACAAATCAAATGACCCAAAAAGACTCAATAATCTGACAGTATTCGAGTTATGTTCCAATAAATTAATATTAAAATCGCCACATACGATTATTGACTTACTACTAGTACTAAGCTTCTTTAAAACATCTTCCATTACAGAATCAAACACCGATAGATTCTGGTAACTAGGAGGTCTGTATACGCATACTATAACATGCTTATCGAGCTCAACACAGGACAATTCAAAATTTCCCAAATTTTCCCAATCAACCTTGAACCTAATGATTTAGCAATAAAGTTGCAAAATCTATTCAAGAAATTTGATATATTGTAGTAGCTTGATGTGGTGGCGACTGTACACCTCAGTATGCCTAGATCTTTATACAACTCGTGCAGCCATGAGATACTACTGTAATCATAACTAAAAGAAGTACACAGCAGAACTGTCAAGTAAACCAACCCATATCATAAGCAGCCGCAACTTAGCACACTTAACTCACATCATGATCAAACCAACAGTTATCCAGAACGTTAAACTTTAACTTTCATCTTAGTACATGCATAAGAAAATACAGTAGTCGTGTAGCAATTAGAAGTTGTGACGTCACCAGACTGAATTCACTCGACAAACATAGGACACGAGTTTCAGGGCTGTCGCTTAATTGAGCTCTTTAT
This sequence comes from Apamea epomidion, assembly GCA_947507525.1. Lineage (NCBI taxonomy): Eukaryota > Metazoa > Arthropoda > Insecta > Lepidoptera > Noctuidae > Apamea > Apamea epomidion. The sequence continues at coordinate 3,135,081 of OX382238.1, read as the reverse complement.
TTAATTACTAGCCTTGTGGGTTGGATGTGAAGTTTTTAGTTGGATGGATGTATATGGTTTATATCTGGGTATTACTAACATAAGTGCGTCAAAAATTATAAAACATTACCCTTTTTTGGGCTAAGCCACAGTCGGTTGAACCGTTTTTTGTTTAGTCCTTACTCTTTCAGTTGTGATGATAAAACAATAATCCTAATATCGTACTACCTACTATCCCTAGCAATATTATAAACGTGAAAGTTTGTATGGATGGATGGATGGATGGATGGAAGTTTCTTACTGTTTCATGCAAAAACTACTTAACGGATTTGGATGAAATTTGGTACACAGATGGTTTATAACTAGGATTAACATATAAGATACTTTTTGTCCCAATACTTCCACGGGATCGAAACTTATGCGGGTGAAACCGCGGGGCGCAACTAGTATTAAATAGTTTTTAAAGGTATCACAATTTTAGGTGCCTGTACTAGGATAAACCTGTATTCCAGGCGGCATGAGCTCAAACTTTGATGATGATAATTTTTCGATTGTTTTAGTATTTTTAATCTAAACAATACTTTTTTCACAGTCAGTGACAAAAGTCGATTGACACTTCAGTTTTTTAATGCTTCATTATTGATGGTTCAATATTTAATTAAAATCGGAACAAAGGTAAAAAAAAATAATATTAACTTTTATAAAAATATAAACAATTTAGATTGTGTGTGTAAAAGTAGCAGTGTTTGCAGCAGTGTGTTTGCAAGTAGCACCTTTGGATGCTGACTGTACAACATTTTTAGACTGTGCGTGGAGACGAGTAGCGTCAGCACATAACAAACAAACACGCGGTGCGCTTACACACCCATTCACAACGTTTTTGTATACTTGGTAACCACAAGTAAAGCACGTGTCGCTTCGTGTGATACAAATACTATACCACTGTACGATAAAACAAGTAGGTACCTACAATGAATCCCGTATTTTTCCATTCGAAAATTTCCTCCCGTACAGCCTAAAATCCATTTAGGCTACCTCTCATCAACTCTTACATAAAACCAGAACGGTATAAAGGTGAACACCATTGGTCCACCGTTCGACAATTTTCAATTAAAGAGCTTGTACCGGCAGCGCGAACTGATTCACTAGCCCAACGTAGAGGGCGCTAGTTTCAGGGTTGTCACATAAATTGACCTCTAATTGAATTACAAACGAATCTTCCAGATGAATTATTTTGCTTTAATATACTGTCGGACAACCAGTCTTACCAACGGGTATCGTATTACCCAGTAACTGGGTTGTGGAGGTCAGATAGGCACTCGCTCCATGTAAAAGACTGGTATTCAGCTGCATCCGTTTAAACTGTAAGCTGACCCCATCATAGTTGAAAAAGGCTAGGCAGGTGATGATACTGTCTCCAAGTCGTGACGGCTCAGTGGTTAAGGCCTCGCCTCTCATGCACGAGATTGGGGTTACGAATCCGGGCACTATCAATGTAACTTTTTCAATTCATAATTGAACTTTCTGAAATCGGTGAAGAAAAAAACATAGCGAGCAAACCAGGGGGTCTACTCAGAAGTAGTATCGGTCGAATGTTTGGCCGTTTCCTGCTACGAATTTACTATTTGGTTCGGTTGGTTCCGATCCTACACTCCTACACTCTTTCGAATATTGACTATGGTCCCGACCCAGCTGAGCCGATCCAAACTTTCTCCCGCATTTTTCAATAATATTCGGTTCGGCCATGTGGCGGTCCGATCCGAACATTCGCACTTTGCACTTCGGAGTAGCCCCCCTGGACTTATCATAATAATCAGCCTATAGCAGTCCACTGCTGGACATAGGCACCATAGGTCCCATTGCACGCCATTCAACTCGTATTTCGGCAACTTTCATCCAGCTGCTACCAGCCATCATGCGAAGATTGTCGCTCCACCTAGCCTGATGGCGTCCTACGTTGCGTTTACCGATTCGCGGTCGCCACTCAAGAACACGTCTACACCAACGGTGATCGGTCACCTGGAATTATAGTCAATATACATCTGAAATCGCCAACCCGTCTTGAGCAAGCGTGGTGATCAATATGGTGCCTTCTCCTACTAAGCTGGTATTATTATTAAGTCTTGAAGGCGAATTATTTTACTTTAATTATACTGTCTAGTAATAGGGAGCATACGTAGGTTTTCCTCCCAAAAGTTCCATTGTTCGTCAACGGAATTAAGTGCCAACATAATAAGGGTCAAACTGAATTACAGCCTATTGTCAACTGAATTAAAGTCCATTTTTAATCATATTTTTGGCTCCGAGTGAGAATTTGACGTGTAGGTACGTATATGCCTGCATTAATTTGGTGACCCTTACGCGTTTGTACCACTTAGAAAGGGTTCTCAATTTATGCAGGCGTGCGTGCCTGCCTTTATATCAGTTAATGGTCGACGCAAAAAATATCATCATAAAAAATCAACTTTGATTCTTTCCCTTGACAGGTACACTCAAACTCGAAGCATTTATTTCAATTAAAGCATTTACAGAAACTTTTAAATTGTCAAGGCACTGTCATTCTGAAATATGAAGCTAGGTGCCCATTCCAAAGGGCTTATAGAGGTATGAGGAACAGGCTGTAAAGTTCACTCATCCTCCATAGAAAAGGGAGGATCCTCCAACCAGACGGGTGTTTTGTCTGGCGGGCAATTGCCCAACGATTGATGTTGGGAAATTTGTATCTACGCTAATTGCGCGGTAAACTCTGCTTGCGAGATGCAGGATTTGCGTGACGTCAGTATGACGCGTTGTTCACATGTGGCGTTGTAGATACCGCTACATCACTCCCCTCCGGAGACCGGAGGTCGATAGTGGACTGAGTCTTGTATCTTGCGATGCTTGCCAGGCCAGCTGAGGTTCCAGTGAGTCGGAACCGGTGGCCGCACAGTTCACGGTGAGTCGGAACTGTCTGCGGAGTTGTCCCCAGTGAGTCAGGGTGGCGCTGCGTTATATTCCAGTGCGTCGGATGTACAGCGCCGGGTTGAGGCTGGCTGCTGCGTCGACCAGGAGAGGGTGCTCTGCTTGTTGACCGGCCGAAAGTGCAGTGTGCTGTGCCGAGGTTGCTGATGAGGCTGAGGGTGATGACCAGGTATGCGCGGACGCTGCATGCTGGTGGTCAGGATACCCGTTGAAGCCGTGGGTGCTGGCTGGCTGGGTGACTCGCCGCTAAAGCTTGCGGGAGTGATGATGATGACGTCACGCTGAAGTGCTTGCACGAAGGTTGCGCTGACGATCACGTCGGGGTCACCAGTATAGAGGTATGAGGAACAGGGTGTAAAGTTCACTCATCCTCCATAGAAAAGGGAGGATCCTCCAACCAGACGGGTGTTTTGTCTGGCGGGCAATTGCCCAACGATTGATGTTGGGAAATTTGTATCTATGCTAATTGCGCGGTAAACTCTGCTTGCGAGATGCAGGATTTGCGTGACGTCAGTATGACGCGTTGTTCACATGTGGCGTTGTAGATACCGCTACAGGCTTAGTAGTACCTATGGAGAAGAAACTCCATGGACACTCTTTTAAATTATATTGTTACAAAATTATTATGTTAAATTTATAATTATATGTGAGAACGATGTTAAAAGGACGTACACGTTAGAAGCGTCCAGAGTACAGCAAAGAGAAACAAAAAAAAAATCCGAAAATAAAATAATTAAAATAAGCCGTGGCAGCCAGCCTAACTAATGGCGACCGTTCACGAACATGACGCATTGATCAGCACCATTAATTCAGCTCAATCATTTTGAAGGGAGCTAAACGTGATGACCTGTCAAATTTCACGAGTCTTGGCTAGCAGTTATTTCACCTATAATTGTATATCACTGCCAAAATCAAAGTAATCTTTATTCTCATTATCATAAGGTTGCTGCTTGACTTGGCTTGCAGAGGTGAAATTACTCTCAAAGGACTGTAGGTTTTAAAGACCTAGAAACGTGGAATTCATGGTGGCCAATCTCAAGTCTCAACGGAGACAAGCCTTCGGCGCGGGAGATATTATAGTGCACAAGTGTATCATATCACATCATGCCGCCAACATCCAAACTTCGGACTGTTATTAAGAAATTCCTAATAGAAAAATCCAATAGCAGTTTACCCGACCTGGGAATCGAACTGAGCACCCTAATTGAGTAACACACTACATATAAATCTCAATCTGAATCATTTCGGAGGATATTGCTAATCCATTGCTTCATATGTTCGAAAAATGTGTCTGCTCAACAATGTAAATAACGCAATGAATGTTGTTGAATTGTCAAAATAAAAGCCATTGCTACTGATAGTGTGTTACGCAATTACCCCACAGGACCCCACGCTCAGCAATGACCCCGCAGGACCCCATGCTCAGCAATTACCCCGCAGGACCCCACGCTCAGCAATTACCCCGCAGGACCCCACGCTCAGCAATTACCCCGCAGGACCCCACGCTCAGCAATCACGTTTGCCACCACGAGACCGACGGGCCAATACTTTACTGCTGACCTTAAAATAATTTCTAATTTAACAGCATTAGGTATATATCGAAAAAAATATAATGAACAAGCTGCTTATCAGCACAGGAGAGCAATAAAAGTAAAGGAAATAGGTTTTTATAGCGTCAATAATTACAGGTCGGGCAATAAAGTACCTTTCTGATAATTGTGTTTGGATTCAAGCGATATCCACTGTCGTTTTTTTGTTGCCGAGTCTAACTGTACTGCGAGAACCGTAAGTTATTGCTAGATGTAATCAAAGCTATTTATTGTAATGAACGAGTATATAATAAAACTAGCCCTTATTTTTAATGGAAGATTGCTGCATTAATTTCACTACTTGAAACCATAAATTTTATACCAAATCCATACTTTCATTTTGTCAACGTAAGATTTTTTTGTTTAAATGCAAACAAAAAGCTTTAGGGCTGATTTTTTCAACATTCATAATTTTACTCGAGGAATAATTTTGAATTTTTGGCTGTTCTTCTATACTTACAAAATCTTTGAGACATCAATTTTATTCCACGAATAAAAATTAACTATCGATTGAAAAATCAGCCCTCTTAGTTACAATAACCAAGTAAATAATAAAAATAAAAAAAGGGAGAAGCTGATTAGACATCAAAAAATTCGTCAGCATCGCTGTCAATGGAAAAAGTGCCCAAGAGGCTGGCAGCATTACTACGTTGAAAGTCAATACTGATTATTTTTTTTAAATCTATACTTATATTATATAGAAGGACGTAAAATTTGTGAGTTTCTATGTAGGGCTAATCTTCAGAATATATTTAATGTTAATGGATATATTTTATGTTAATACAAATTTCACGCGCACCAAGTCGCGAGGAGAAGCTAGTACCTTATCCCCTCGTATATGGATACGAGTAAGATTAACGGCATGATCCATGTTAATCTTATGTATGTATGTATTAACATTAAATATATCCTATGACACTTGGAAATACTGTAGGTTGCCATAGTAATTAGTGACAGATTTTTTCGGGCGGTTCAGTAGCTCTCGCCACTCGAGACATGATGCTTGTTTAATTATTTCCGTAAGTACGGCTTTCAACCCGTTATAAATGTAACTGGAACACATTGGTTACTAACGAATTAATTCAATTTTGTAATTGCACTAATTATTCGAAATAAATATTTTAAACGCGTCAAAACCAGTGCAACATTATTAACTATTTGATTCTGACTTTGATAGTTCAATTAAAATGATTCAATAACAGTAAGGAATTTTTCGACGCCATATTATTGTTTGTTAATAGTTTTAGTTAGGCTAGGTTTATTATATTTTAATTATAATTTTTTTTTATAAAAAGTTTATCCAGTGTATATCTTTATCCTCTTTAATAAATAATTCCAATGACGATTACCATTATACCTTAGTTTCAACCTGTTTTCTTATATTTCTATGGTTGCAACAATTAATATTATACAATAATTATGTAACATAATTAACGCAAGACTAACTATTATTATAAAGAAAATCGTGTTGATCCCAGTATTAATTTATGCATTTAAAATTAAGTCTTATTGCCTTGAAATGAGATTAAATTTTGTTGACTCAATCTGCGGTCATAATGGCAAAATACATAATTTTTGAAAAAAATACCAATATCAAAAGTTACTGAAATCGATTCAGTAGTCAATTATGAACAAACTACTTTCACAGGGCTTGCGTATATTTTGTTACACCTTGTATTATTCAGATAGATTTATTCAAAAGTCCATATGCGTGCCGAAGATAAAACCATAGTAGGCGTGATAACTTCTACTAATTACAATAAAACCCTGAAATGCCACAAGTGTAGTAAAATAAATAATTGAAACCGTTTCTTAATTAGGTACCTACTCACGGATATTTTAGGTAAGGTAGGTGGTGTTGTAACAACTTCATAACTTTAATACAATGAAAAACGAAGCATTTCTTCGTCGATTATATGCGGGATGCCAAAATTTAACGCGGAGGAAGGCAGAAACTAGTAATGTTATTAAGAGTTAAAATTTGAGAGGCGAGAGTATGTAGAGGGTAATCTTCCAAACTACTGCATTATTGTCAAGTGTCATCCTACTAATATTATAAACGTGAAAGTTTGTATGGATGGATGGATGTTTGTTACTCTTTCACGTAAAAACGACTAAATTGTTTTTATATTGTTTTTTTTTTGGAATGGATGGATTTGGATGAAATAAATGGATTTGGATGAAATGGATTTGGATGAAATTTGGCACACAGATGGTTTTTAACCAGGATTAACATATAGGATACTTTTTATCCCGATATTCCCACGGGATCGAAACTTATGCGGGTGAAACCGCGGGGCGCAGCTAGTAGGATATATTTTATGTTAAAACAAGAAATTTCACGCGGACCAAGTCGCGAGCTGAAGCAAATAAAACGTTTTAATACCTAATGGAAACGAACAATTTGTATCTTTATTTAAATTATTGAACAAAAAAAAAAAAACAAGAAAAACTACCAACCCTACTACCTCTTATGTAGTTCGGAGTCAGTTCTGAACTTGTTTCTGCTTATTCAGATTCGCGTTGAGTTGTAAAGCGACAGATTTCGTTAGGCATGCAGCGCCTAAAGCGAACTTTATTCATTCAGCTCACCAACACGCCTTTGAATCTAGCTGTTTTTCAAAATTTTCGCAACAACCTGTAGGTACTATTTTTCTATTTGTATTTGATAGTTGGGTGATTGAGGCGGGGCTCGTGGCTACATAATACCGATTCGTGGATGGGTGACCATTCATTACATATTATCGAGATCGAACGAACGGAGGGGCAGCTCCTCGGAAAGCACGTTAAGCCGTTGGTCCCAGCTGTCATCTAGGCCGTAGATCTCGGACAGTTGCTAGACTGGCAGACTTCCCAGTCGGAACCCCAAAAATTCTGAAAGCCAGTCGTAGGTACCAGAGGGTATCGTGTTACCCAATAACTGAGTTATAGAAGTCATATGGGCAGTCGCTCTATGTAAAATACTGGTATTCAGCTGCATCCGGTTTGACTAGAAGCCGACCCCAGCATAGTTGGGAAAAGGATGCAGATTGATTGAGTTAGGTTATTGAGAGGTCGAATGTCTCTTTGTTAGGTACATACTTTTGAAGAGTATGTACAGCAGGTCATGCTACCCGAAACTGTCAAATTTTCCCAATCAACCTTGAACCTTAATGCTTTAGCGATAAAGTTGACAATCTATTAAAGAAATTTGACAGATTGTAGTAGCTTGATGTGCTGGCGGCTGTACCATGAGATGTAGCTAAAAAAATATTATTAAAACACTTTTTTATTACTGACTGACTTTTAATATACGATGGATGGATGTTTGTCATACTTTCGCGCAAAAAATACTTAACGGATTTAGATGAAATTTAGCACACAGATGGTTTAAAACCAGGATTATCATACAGGATACTTTTTTTCCCGATATTCCCACGGGATCGAAAGTTATGCGGGTGAAACCGCGGGGCGCATCTAGTAGTAAAATATAATTTCCAAACAAACAAGTCATCTCAGGAATATTTTGAAAATTAATTTTGTATGATTGAATAGCTCTAACAACTTAAAAGATTTTCTACAAAACTTTGTTATCCTAAAAACATAACAGAGTCAGGTGTCTATCAAATTGTCAGTAGCAGATCTAATTACGCTTGTAATGCAATTTGAGGGAACACTAATGACGTATTCGTAAGGGTAAGTGTACATTTGAGGCGGGTAGTAACATAACCAGCCTATAATGTTCCTGCTGCTGGAGCATAGGCCTCCTCTCGGTGAGATGGAAGTCAGGGAGAGAAAAAGACTCAGTAGGTTTACTAAGTCTTTTTCTCTCCCTCACTCCCACAACCTCCAACCACAACCTACATGTTATGACACTACTGATAGGTTTATTAGTAGTGTCATAACATGTAGGTGTATAATTATATTTCAGTCGATTTTTGTTTTTTGGGGTTCTATACCCAATGGGTGCTAACGGAGCCTTATTACTAAGCCTTCGCTGTCCGTCCGTTCATGAATAGGTAGACAGTTGAAATTTGCACGGAGAAAGTATTCTTATTTTCGCTATAACAACAAATAATAAAAATAAATAAAAATGTACAATGGTGGTCTCGATACAAGAAACGTGTTTTTTTCGGTGTTTTTTGCCTTGTGTTCCGTACCCTTCGTGTGTGTCAGGCTCGCACTTGACCAATTTTTTATTTATATTAATTTTTTGTGAATTTTATGTCAAAATGGATTTAGTTACTACTTTTGAAAATTCGAATACTCTTACTAGTTAAACCTGCGTAATGGAAAAACCGGAAACTTGCTTTCACTGTGCAAGCACCCTTATATTGAGAGATTCCAAATGACAACGCGACAGCTTGTCAGTCGGTCACCTATAGACAATTTGACCTATTTCCCTCAATCGACCTCAGCTAACGCCTCTACTATATGTTGAACGAAATAATAGGCATAAAGCTAAAGAGATCAATTTACTTGTTACTATACCAGTCATAAGGTGTAAGACATAATCCCGTATTTGAAATCGAAATTCTTCACTATGTGGGTGCAAACAAATAACATCACCGACTGTCATTTGTTTGTAGATGTCGATTAATTTATTTATTTGCTATTCACATCATATCACATCACACCACTCTCACAGTTACACCCCCACACCCCTCCTACCTCATACTTCATAAGTAGTTTTTTTATCATCTTTTTTCACACACGCATTATTTGCTTAAAAGAAGGCGCCATTCACCAACAAAATGTAAACAACTATGGTCTCTACCAGCTTTTTACCAAGGTTATCTACCAACCCGCACTGGGCAACTCCTTCTCATCGAGAGGAGGCCTGTGTCCCAGCAGTGGGAACATTATAGACTGATGCTATGTTTAATTGTTTATGCTCTCATACATATCACAGCACACATTTTACAATAGATTGATTGACGGTTTTTGTATATGAACTTTGTCAGGGCGCTGCAAAACACAATATTGATTTGCTGCTAAGTTAGTGGACATTAAATTAAGTCAAAATGGAGGTCTATGGGAACATTTATGTACATGTTTACGAGAAAAAATGGCGGTTAGCACATAATCAATCAATCATTCAGTCAAAGTTTTATTTACTTTCAATTAAAAATCAATATTGTTTCCCACGACTGAAATTAACTTTTCATTACGTAAATATTTACTTCTTTTCCGACTTTAAAATGTATGACTGGTTTTAAATGGCTCACTTTCCAGCAAGCAGGAAAAATATCCACAATATACGGGCGATATGAAAAACTTATTCATAAAAAAAACGGACAGACTTAAAGCTCAAAGAGTAAAAAAAAAACATGGCGTTGTTAGAATAAATTTCAATTAAAACATTGCACTGTGCTGCAGACAAATTGTGAAATTAGATTTTATGCTGGATGTTTTTTTCTTTTAGGCGAGAACGCTGCGTTGTTTTTAGCTTTCTGATGTGCGATTAATTTTGCAGCCAGCCAGTTGTGTCTATTATTTTTTTGTTTCTTTTGTTATTAACTAGTACTTCTTGAAATTTTCCAAGTTGGTGTGAAGTGGCTGATAAATGAACGAGCAAGGTATAGTCAACCTCGTAATTACTTTATAACTTTTTACATTGTATTGTTCTTATCAAACTATTTGTTCTGTAAATTACATTGATTAACCTACATTATATTTACATAATTTAAAAAGTCTTCACTACATAGTATAAAACAAAGTCGGTTCCTGCTGTATGTCTGTCCCTATGTATGCTTAGATCTTTAAAACAACGCAACGGATTTGGATACGGTTTTTTTAATAGATAGAGTGATTCAAGAGGAAGGTTTATATGTGTAATAAATGCATAATATAGTAGATAAACACTGATAATTTTAGAGGTTTTTAAAGTGATGTCGTAAATAAACACATTTCTTTGGACCCGTGCGGAGCCGGGGCTGGTCGCTAGTGCAATAATAATATGCACAAGTACCTATATAAAAAGGAATAATCAAAGGGCATAAAAAAATTGGTCCGCATCGCTGTGAATAGGAAACGTGCCCAAAATGCTGGCAGCATTGCCACATTGTATGGCGATGCTGATTCTTTGGCCAAAAAATAGGCCAGCCCTCTGGTCACGTGAAGACTCGACCAACCGCTTGGCGGTATATCCTTTAAATAAAAGAAAATATGGCCTTCTCGATTTACGACGTGCAAGTGTCATTCAACCTCAGGGTGATAAAGCATTTCTAAGGGCGACTAAAAATGTTTCATATATTTTGTAGCTATCTTTTTTTTTGTTTAGACTATACTGTCTGGAAAAAAGCCTCCCCAAATGCTTCCAGGAATTTTTTTCCTCTCGCACCATCTCGGTCCAGCCCTCGCGGTACGCGTCCAGGTTATCTCGCCACCGCTTTCTGAGCTGAACTCAGTGTCGCAGTCCATCTTCAGGTATCCATTTTGTGGAAAATGTTACCTAGCAGTCATCCTGCCCAATCCTATTTGAGCTTGGCGGCCTTCTTGCCTACGTCTATTATACCCGTTTTGGAACGCAGCGTGGTGTTCCGAATTTTGTCCTGTCGTGTTACACCCTGAGAATGCTGCGTTCCATCGCTCTTTGGCAAACTTAGCAGTAGGTACCTATAACCCTAAAAGGTCGCGTACTTATAGATAAATATGGGTGAAAAGGATCGTCGAGCCATAAGTAAGGCATACTTGCTCATACACCTATCACCCACTCTAGATATTACTTTTACTAAGGGCTGATTTTTTCAACGCCAGATAACTTTATCGGAGGAATAATTTTGAATTTTTGACTGTTCTGCCATACAAAAACTGTCAGACGTAAATTTTATTTGACGAATAAAAATAATCGGTCGATTGAAAAATCAGCCTTAAATCTCATCTCAACAAAACATTTAAATCTGATTTTTAGTTCAATTACAAAGTTTGTTCACCCAGTCCCGTCCCTTTCGTTGTTATGTAGATGTTGTCAAGTTTGCCTGCAGTTGGAATTTAGTTTAGTGGACATTATGCAAACGGCATCCAAACTGTATATTGCTATTCAGTTTATCGGTACAGATTTTGTGCAATCGTGTTTCTTATTCATACGGTTTTAAATACATGTGGATTTTATTTGGATTGCCGGGCAAAAATACAAAAAATGTGGGCTGTTAACTAACTCCTCTATTATAGCTAAAAATGCTTCTACTAGTAGCAGATTGAAGTCAATAGGACAAATATAAATAGAAAATATTTTAATGTACAGCGGGATAATTGCGTACCACATAGTAGCAATTACTTTAATTTTGACAGTTCAACAACTTTCATTGCGTTACTTACGTTGTTGAGCAGACAGATTTTTTTCGAACATTCACATTTTGAATTTCGGATTAGCAATATCCTTCAAAATTAATTAGGGTGCTGGTAATACAATAAGCAGGTTCACAGGTTAACACCAAGTTGGTGGGTATTACAGCCACGTCTTCCCTATCGTCAATCCACCCTTTATTTTTTTGAACCAAACCGGCTGGAGCTATCAAAGCGACTACGAAGCGATAACATATTCAGGGGCTGCAGTCTCGACATTCATAGCGATCGCTTTACGACCGATTCGGTCGCAAAGTCCCCGATTGACAGGTGTAATGTATGGAGTGACAGGACTTTGCGACCGAATTCGGTCGTAAAGCGATCGCTATGAATGTCGAGACTGCAGCCCCTGGCCGGTTGTCGTTACGTATTCGTTTCGCGTTGTAGACCAAATGTTACGCTAACGCTTCGGTTTTGCCAAAGTATTACCAATTGGTTGCAAATTTATAACTATAGCTACAATCATCATCTGCCTAGCCATTTCCAAACTATACTGGGGTCAGCTTCCTGTCTTTTTTTTATTTATTTACTCAGAAGTACACATACGTTAGGTAATAGGTAATAGGGGCTGGTGTCCGCAACTCCACGACAATGCGCGTATTTTGCGTACGGGTGGGAAAATCGATCATTCGATCCACCCCAGCTCCTCAAGGAAGGCCAGCAACGCCTTGATGTTAGGTTACACATACGTTATACACATTTAAGTTGGTGCCAACATAAACTCATTAGAGTTTTACCGTGCACCGAGATCATCGACTACATAATTTAGAGAATTTAACCACTTAAGTAGGTAGTTAGGTAAAAGGTAACAACAACAAAATAAAATTACAACGGGTATAAGCGAAATACTATTATTATAATACTAACCAGCGCACATCAGTGACCAATCCAGCCGTCCATCCTTAAAACACTATTATTATATATTATATAATACTAACCAGCGCACATCAGTGACCAATCCAGACGTCCATCCTTAAAACACTATTATTATATATTATATAATACTAACCAGCGCACATCAGTGACCAATCCAGCCGTCCATCCTTAAAACACTATTATTATATATTATATAATACTAACCAGCGCACATCAGTGACCAATCCAGACGTCCATCCTTAAAACACTATTATTATATATTATATAATACTAACCAGCGCACATCAGTGACCAATCCAGACTTCCATCCTTAAAACACTATTATTATATATTATATAATACTAACCAGCGCACATCAGTGACCAATCCAGCCGTCCATCCTTAAAACACTATTATTATATATTATATAATACTAACCAGCGCACATCAGTGACCAATCCAGACGTCCATCCTTAAAACACTATTATTATATATTATATAATACTAACCAGCGCACATCAGTGACCAATCCAGCCGTCCATCCTTAAAACACTATTATTATATATTATATAATACTAACCAGCGCACATCAGTGACCAATCCAGACGTCCATCCTTAAAACACTATTATTATATATTATATAATACTAACCAGCGCACATCAGTGACCAATCCAGACTTCCATCCTTAAAACACTATTATTATATATTATATAATACTAACCAGCGCACATCAGTGACCAATCCAGACGTCCATCCTTAAAACACTATTATTATATATTATATAATACTAACCAGCGCACATCAGTGACCAATCCAGCCGTCCATCCTTAAAACACTATTATTATATATTATATAATACTAACCAGCGCACATCAGTGACCAATCCAGCCGTACATCCTTAAAACACTATTATTATATATTATATAATACTAACCAGCGCACATCAGTGACCAATCCAGACGTCCATCCTTAAAACACTATTATTATATATTATATAATACTAACCAGCGCACATCAGTGACCAATCCAGCCGTACATCCTTAAAACACTATTATTATATATTATATAATAGTAACCAGCGCACATCAGTGACCAATGCGGCCGTCCATCCTTAAAACAAAAGTGGTGGAGGGTTTTTGAATTGATACAGGTTGTTCCTAAAAGTACATTATATGTTTTTAGAAATAGTTAACTTTAAGTTTTATTTGTGTTATGATATTATTGTTAGGTATTATTTTTGTCTAACCGAATACAGCTAAATACCAGTATTTCACATAGAGCGACTGTCTATCTGACCTGCACAACCCAGTTACTGGGTAATACGATATCCTTTGGTAAGACTGGTTTTAAGACACTCGAGCTTCTGACAACCCGTAACGACTGTCATAGATCCACGAATGACAGCTGGGACGAATGTGCTTTCCTCACAGAGGGTTCTCGGTATGTAAAGATCCCCACGGACCGACGGCGGTAAGCGTAACTTAACTTGATCGAACGAGCCGTGTGGCTGTAATTACTTGACAACAACCTCTACCTACCTACTATTAAAAATACAAAAAGAATATTATCTTCACGAACCTACTGCATTCACCAATTTACCGTAAACTCGCATGCAGGAAATTGAACGAGAACACATCAACAACTCTACCGACACTTCGAACTATTCGAAGAAAATTTAGTTCGAAGTCTTCGCAGTAATTGCCGCCATGAACGAAAGAACCGAGCTAGCGAGCGAGCTAGTTTGAGTGCACGCATCGCAACAGTGAACAGACTTGAGCCAACCGAAATTGCTAAAATTACAGTTAAAAGCATCATCAACCGTCTAATATGGGGTTTAAGTTAGGGGCCGAAGCGGGTTGGTAGAAACGTCTAAATCGCGACCGCTTAAACTTCTTTAAAAAAATCTACGTTTTCCTTTTGGTTTGGTTGTGTTTACCCGAGTTGTACAATCAGGGTAATTAATTGCTTATCAAATTGACACACTCCGTCAATTTGCCAGTTATAGCTATTTAGCCCGTGACTATAGGTGTGTGTTGCTTAATTCATAAAAAATAGTGTATATATCGTATTTGTTAACTAAAAGGGCTTTTAATATTTTATTTATTAACTAACACGAGTGACCATTTCAATGAGATATTGTGTTACGAAGTGTGGTTAAAATTTCAGCGTTATTTCAGTTATTTGGTTTATAATTAGCAAACCAATTAATTTAAATGTTCGAAATGAATAGAAGTCATGATTGAAATATTTATTCAAGTGTCAATAATGGCTATAAAGGTTCGTTTTATCAATCCCACAAACCGAAATTAGATTGCTAACATGAACCAAAATCAAATTATAAACAAATTGGTATACAGGCTGGTAAGGACATCAACGCGGAACTTGTTACCATGGATTCAATACATGATTCTTTTTGAGTACATGATTGAACTCCCCTGTGTTGAAATAATTCGTCGGTTGATAAAAAAAGAATTAGCTGTTCCATATATTTTTTATATGAAACAGCAAAATGTTTTATGGAAAATTTCTACGCTTGATTTTAATTCATGGTTACAGTTTGCGCGTCGTTGTCCCTGCCACCCTGTATAGTAAAAGGAAATATTTCAGCAGTCCTCTAAAAACTTATTGACCTAGTAAAAGTACGCTTTAAAAAAATGTATGAACCCTTTGAAGAACTTTTTGGACTTCTAATGATGCCCGCTTTTTTAATAAATTAGCATCTTTTTAACTTTCTAGCCTTTTCTTAGTTTTTTGCAGTAACTAAGCTAGGGCACTCTGACGAACTAGGTTAAGTTATAACTGTGACCAACTGTGCACGCGAGCCGAGCGAGCGAAGCAAGCGGAGCCGTGGCAGCGGCTGGCGAACGCTACATCTAAGTTGGTCAGTTAATAGGCCATTTAGTATTTTAAGGACACCAAAAAGGAATTATTTGAGGTTCACAAATAGTGCATCATCTTAGTAGGTATACATACGTGTAATTAAATGTAAAAAATACTGGACTGAATTTTTATAACACAAGGTTTTACAAAAGCACAGAGACCCTCTACGGTAGTAGTACATTGCTACGCCGTAGCTACGCTCGTAGATTGGGTGTAGCAACGATTTCGCGTAGCCAGGCGCGAGTAATCTGATGAAAATTATATCAATGCTTTAGCGACCCGCCCCTGCTTTGCACGGTTTTTACGATTTAACAAAGCCTCATTAATGCATTACACCGGCACCTCCTACACAGAAACCTTCGGTAATAAATTCTCTAAAAGAACAATGCGATACTAATTCCATGACCATACCAACAGACACGAAAAACGACTGTAATTTGTAATCAGAGGGGCAATTCTCGTAATTTTAAGAACGTTCAGTTTAATCTCAGTCTCGATCTGTCAAAAATACCTGTAATTTCCCTACATTTTGACAAGTTTTTGGCATTGGTTTGTCGCCGCGATGAGACGGCGACTAGATTTTGAACGTTTTAAATTACGAGAATTGGCCTTCTGTTCAGAAATTTAAGTATTCATATAATTTTAAGTGAGTTAGGGCTGATTTTACCAGCCTTTTATCTTTTGACCGTGGAATTAAATTGAGCTCTGACAGTTTTTGTACGGAAAGCTGTTAAAAATTCAAAATTTATTCCCAGGATAAGCCTCATTCTAGATATAAAAGTTAGCTGAAATTCGCCCTTAAGCTTAAGACTTCTTCCTAGAAATAACATTTAATTACTAACTGGAATTCGATACATAATTTATTCATGAATATTTTTACTCGCTTATTCTTGAACATCACACCAACGCTAAATAGGGAACCTCTAGGGCCGTACAACTAGCGTTTAACTAGCACAACTTCAGGATAGTTTTGAAAACTTAAATTGCCAAGTTACGTGGATTGAAGCTGAAGTTATTTTCAGCTTATGCTTAATACCTGCGGGGTTTATCAACTTAGTAAATTATGTGAGAATACTCGTCTGGGGTGAGTTGCCTTTAATGCGGTTTATTAATTCTTTCTACTAGTAACTTTACTGTTTATAATGAATTCACATTCCAGTTACAATTCTGCTTTTGTTAGTTATAAATTCATTTAAGTTTCAAGGATTTTTCGCGGGGTGTGAAGCTTTTTGATTACCGTATCTTTTTATTAAATGCCTAGTTTAAATAGTTTTCTTTTTTCTGTTCCACTGCTGGGCAAAGGCCTCCTCCAAGTCCTTCCAGGTACTCCACCTCGAACCAGCCATCGCGGTACGCGTCCAGGTCATCTCGCCACCGCTTTTTGGGCCGACCTCGGCGGCGCCGTCCATCTTCAGACACCCTTTGTGTGGAAACTTTTGCCGCACCATAGTGTTCCAAATTTAGTCCTGTCTTTTTACACCCAGAATGCTGAGCTCCATCGCTCTTTGGCAGTTTTCTATATTTTCCAATTTTTCTACTTAATTATACAAGTCTCGAACAACCAACCCACCTCCACCAACCGTCCTTAACTTTCTCGATAGAAGATGGCGGGACGAGCTGGAGAAAACAAATGACCAGTGGTCCACTTTAGCCCTGGATCAAAAGACCTGGAAGTCATGGAGAGCGGCCTTGATCCAGCAGTGGGATGATGCAGGCTAACAGTTACAACTAAAAAAAAAATGCCATAATCCATACCGCAGATATTAATATTCCAAATGAAACGTTTAAAAACGTTTCACTCGTCCTTTTTTAGCAAATATAGTTCGTTTTTAACTTAAAAACGAAAGCGGATATTAATATTTCATTTTAAATGTACGGACTCATTTTTCGTAATAGTATGAAAATCTAGTACAAGAATAATAATAATTTTATACGTTCTCGTCTGAAGCCATTACCAAAAACGTAACCTAAGGCCCTATTAGGTTACGTTTTTTCGTTTTTGCGAGAAGAGGCAAAACGCCGCCGGGGCGTAACTCCGCTGCCGCGAGAAATCACGGTACAGCGGACAGAGCTCCGGCGGGATCTCATAGCGGCATGGAGTATGCGATTGTCGCATCCCAGTACTGGGCACGCCACGATTGCGGCGATAATTCCCCTCTTTGAGAAGTGGCTAAAGAGGCGCCACGGTGCCCTCACCTTCCGCCTGACGCAGGTCCTCACCGGACACGGTTGTTTCGAGAGGTTCCTGTCCAGGATAAGGTGGGAGGAAATTCCAGAGAGTCACCACTGTATAGATTGCCCGGAGGACATGGTGGAGCATACGATGGAGGTCTACCCGGCTTGGGCGGAGCACCACCGTGTCCTCGTGGCGGCGATCGGCAGCGGCGATCTCTCGCGTTCGGCCTTGGTCCAGGCCATGGTACGGAGCGAGAGTGCATGGGAGGCCGTTACCTCCTTCTGCGAAGCAGTAATGTTCCCAAAGGAGGAGGCGGAGCACATGAGGTAGAGGCAATCTCTGCACATTCACGCCCCTAGTCACCGCAGGAGACGCCCTGGATGGGAGTCAACAGCCGACTCCCGGTCACCGTAGGAGCGGGCATGCGGGCGGCGAGCAATTGGCAGCTCGCCGCCCGGTAATGACCAGGCCCGGGTCGACGGCACGTTGTGTTCTACGCGCGCCTCAAGATGTCAGCACGAATTGACGGGGTCCGCGAGTTGTTCGAAAGAGATACCGTGACCCCTGGCACAGGCAACTGAAGGAACACGGGTGGGTTTTAGTCAGTAAAAGTCTGACACGCCCTTCCGCTCAGCCCTGAGTGGGAGAGGTCATTTGATGATTTCCCACCCAAAAAAACAAAAGACCCTATGTACACTGTGTTTCTTTACGGTATGGCGTATAAACCGCGCCGTAGAAAAACGTATCTGTCAACAAGTTTCCATAGTAATCCTTACAACACTGACGTTCGAGCCTACACACGATGTATAAACAGAGCCGTTAAAAAAACGTATCTGTCAATAAGCTTCCCTAATGATCCTTACAACACTGACGAACGTGCCTTACACACAGCGTAGAAAAAACGTCTCTGTCAACAAGCTTCCAAAGTGATCCATACAACACTGATGTCGGCCTACACATGGCGAATAAACCCTAGTTTTTCACAACCAGAAAAACGCGTGTGTACGTGGCCTAAGTGCTAATACTTCCATATCCATAATCAATACGCAAGGGCTCACAGAAAATAAATTACATGATTACTCAACGCGGTAACATCTGTAAATCTAATTGAAACCTTTTAACCGTACTGAAAAGGTTCCTGAATTACGTGGAATACCAGCCAGAGGACATTATTGAATTCACCCGAAAGTGCGTAATTCCTTACCATTTTATCGATAACACACGCAAATTCCATTTTCTGGTACATTACACAGGTCAATCTGGAACCCCGATTCTGTTATTGGACTAGAATGTTAAGAAATTTTCCGTTTCTTTAAGAAAGTGCTTTGTAAATGGATTCTTTTGGAAGTCTTTGTTGAATACCTGGGGAGTAAAGAAGAGTTATTTAATGTATAAACAGGTTGTGAGTGGTTGACAGGCAGGATATGTAGTTTTTATTAATGTAGGATGTTTTTAACTGGCAAAATGTGGGTGCACTATAGGTATACCTCTACCTACCCCTTCTGGGAATACAAGCGTGATATTATGTGTGTCTATTTCATTTGTTTACTAGCTGCGTCCCGCGGTTTCACCCGCATAAGTTAATAAGTAATAAGTTATAAGTAAATATCGGGATAAAAAGTATAACATGTGTTAATCCTGGCTATAAACTATCTGTGTGCCAAATTTCATCCAAATCTGTGTAGTAGTTTTGGCGTCAAAGAGTAACAAACATCCATCCATCCAACCATCCGTCCATACAAACTTTCGTGTTTGTAATATTAGTAGGATTAAGAGGATTATAGTAGGATTTGTTAGGAACACCAACTACATAATTTACAATACATTTTACATAAGATCTTCGTTCTTTATAAAATTAAAGGGGCTACAACTCATGCATATAATAAACAAACATACACTATACCAAATGACCTTTTGAGCATTTTTTACTACTACAACTAAAGTCTACAATTAACCCCTCGACTGCTATTTGAGACAAGAAAATATCAAAAATCATATTTTTGTTAGATACAAGTTTATAGTTAAAACATGTTCAGGATGTTAAATTCAATTAAAAGTTGGTATTTTTTTAATGTTATGCTTAAAACACTTAATATAAAAAAAACATTTTTGGCATTTTAAATCTCAAATAGCAGCGGGGGGGTTAATTGTAGACCTTCGCTGTGATACTAAAAAATGCTCAAGATGTTATTTGCCACAAGGAATTTGTACTTTTTTTCTGGCCGGCTTTAATTTTTGCGTATAAAATGTTTCAACAATTAAATGATGTTCTTTAAAACAGTATTTCAGTTTTATTTTCAACATTACTGCTTCTAAACACGTAAAGTCAATTTGTTTTGTGACCTGAATTTGTTCACTTGTGTACCAAACAAAGCCTTTATTTTCAAATAATGTTGAATTTTATCGTACAATTTGACGCAGTGGCTGAGCGATTGGCCTTTTCACAACGAATAGCTTCCCACAGAGAACCAAATATTTGGATGGCCTACATTTTATACTTCCTAGTTTCCATTTTTGTAAATTTGTGATTTCTGTATTTTTCACGACAAAGAATAAATTCTAGCCTCAGTTTTATGAAAAAGAACTCAAACATCTATCCACCTATATACCTATAGTAAAATAGTACCTGACCTTGGAATTTTTGTCCGTTTGACCGTTTGTCTAGATGTATGTTCTAGACTGGCGCAAAAACAGCTGAACGGATTTGGATAAAATTTGGCACACAGATAGTTTATAACCTGGATTAACACGTAGGATAAATAATACTTTTTATCTTGGTAGCACGTACTTGTGGGGTAAAAACCGACCTCGATGCGGGTGAAGCAGCGGGCAAAGCCTAGTTAAATAATTGGGTTTTCTACAAAGCGTATTTTCAAAGTAAACTAAAGTATTTTTTCATCAAATAAACTATTTTTATTGCTGCTTTATATACCGTATTCCTTTGTAGTTTTAAAAATAAATGTAGGCATAATATTTACATCTACAAACGCTAGCAAATTGTGGTTGCCTCAAGTTTGGTCTAGACACAAGATTAATCGAATTAAATCAGTTAGTCTGAGAAACCTATAGAAGTCACACCCTTACTTCTTAGGAATACATAGTTAAACTTGTTTGTATACGTCTAGATTAATTTGATTATGATATATTGAAATTGTTGCAAACAATTTAATATAATTTAATTGACCTAGTTAGAGGCGCCGATTCCCTTGTTCACAAACTAAACTAAATTTAAGTTCAGTGCATCTTTTTCTTTCAATTTCATTAAGAAAAGGACAGGAGATAAATTTTAGTTTAGGGCGCAGCTAGTAATATTATAGAGGTGACCTCTATAATATTACTAGCTGCGCCCTGCGGTCTCACCCGCATAAGTTTCGATCCCGTGGGAATATTGGGATAAAAAGTATCCTATATGTAAATCCTGGTTATAAACTATCTGTGTGTCAAATTTCATCCAAATCCGCTCGGTAATTTTTGCGTGAAAGAGTAACAAACATCCATCCATCCATACAAACTTTCGCGTTTATAATATCAGAAGGATAATCAAAGTCAACTACCTAAGTAATGTATTATAAACATTGATTTATACACAAACCTAATAAACATAAATAAAACAAAACCAAATAAATCACAGTTAGAGAACCTCCATTGTTTACGTCCGTGAACTCATAACATGAAATGTTTTACCACGGCATAACCGAAGCGATGTGGCAACACCGTGTTTCAATTTTGAAGTTATAATTGGCCACGAATTCATCTCCACGCAATTGGCATGAAGATCGATCTACTGGTGGATTTAAATCCTACAGAGTAATTGTGTAACACACAAACAGTAGCAATGGCTTTCATTTTGACAGTTCGACCACATTCATTGCGTTATATTTCGAACATAAGTATGCAGCAATGGCAATAACCTTCAAAATTATTCAGATTGTAATTGATACTGTGTAACACAATTAGGGTGCTGGCAAGGTGTAAAAAGGGGATTAGAACGGAATGACATATTGTGGATCAGAATTAAAACGTAATAACAACCAGCAAGGGATCAGTTCAGGGGATCCGACCGGAATAACTCGTATTTAGAAACTACCATCTTCATTTGTTTTTCTGATTAGTTCTGTCTTAGGAGAAAGGAAAGTTATCAAGATTGCATATATGTATACAACGCCCCGACATTAATCGTCGGGCAGTTGCCCACCAGACACAACACTCGTCTGTTCGGAGGATTTTTCTTTTTTATGGAGGATGAGAGAACTGTACACCCTGTTTCTCATACCTTCCTGAAGTGAAGGTATAGGGACACCTATTGTCTAACCCATCAGGGAATACAAATGTGATGTTATGTTAATTTAAGATTAAAATGTAGTGCTTATGTATATGAAAAGGCAATTTGCCAAAATATGTTTGAAAAAAAAATAGGAGCTGTCAAATGTCCCGTTAATCAGTTGAAAGTAAAATTCTTCACCAGGGTCTTTTATCTGGAAAATATAAATGTTTCTGGGCTATAACAATGATTGACATTTCTTTTTTGGTGTAAACAGAATAGGTATGTACATACGCCAGCACATCAAGCTACTACAATCTGTCAAATTTATTTAACAGATTTTCAACTTTATCGCTAAAGTATTAAGGTTCAAGGTTGTTTGGGGAAATTTGACAGTTTCGGGTAGCTTGACCTGCTGCCGTCTATGCAACTTTACCTACTAAATTCCATAAATCTTTTTGAATTCGTTTTGTTTGAAACCTACATTAATAACGATCGTTGAGAGCGCATGATTAAAATGAAAGTTTTTATTTAAAACTTGCAACATTGTGAATGAAAATGATTTAAAGCATTGATAGCGTATCGCATCGTTGGTTTGACACCTAATTTATTTAATGGTAGACTACAACAGAAATTTGACAGAACACTTTACAAAAATATATTTATTTTGTGTGTTTGTTAACGTAGATAGATTATGTAAATGAAATGCTGTGTATTTTAAAGAAAAAAAAAAAGAAACAGACGTTCGGCTTTTTTGGGGTAAAAGTTCCCGCAGACAGACGCGAGACACCTCTAGTAGAACCATTTTCATAAACTTTTATATATAAATTCTTTTACTAGAGTCGCGTCACACTCTCCCTCGCGCCCGTCTGCGGGAGCCTCAAAAGATGTCTTCATCCTTTGTCCTCTACACATTGACATCGCTTAACAAAACACGGGGATGTTTATAATGTTGTTAGTAGAAATGCGAAACGAGATATTTCAAAACTAACATGATAGCCCACACTGTGGCTGAAACCTTTATGTTCAAACTTAGAAGATAAAGTATGCGATCAAATGATGCCACGAGTAATACAGACATCAAAGGTTTTCATATTACATAAATGATTGACTCCTTAGTATCTAAGATAGACCTATAAATGTAAAGACGAAAATTATCATACTAATATCATAAATGTGAAAGTTTTTATGTTTAGATGTTTGTTGCTCAACTCAATTCACGCAAAAACAGTAGAACGGATCGTTTTGAAATAGTTACGAGTAGGTAGCTGGAAAAGGACATCGGCTACTTTTCATCCTGAATCGCAGACAAAGTCCCGGGCAACAGCTAGACAATGAATGAAAACACTGACAATACAATAGGAGTATTTTGAAACTATCAAATCAATCGTAACACCGAAATTGAAAACGTGATGTTTTCAAACAAACTAATAGAAGTGATGAGCCGACTATGGGTTTTGCCAATCTTTGACTAGCTATTAGTGACCGAATTATTTGATACACAATATGTAACATAATTAACGCAAGACCTATTAACTGCTCTCAAATTACGACGTTTATTTATTTTTTACATACTTCTTTGACATAATCTTTTTATTATTTAACATTATGTACAGGCAATTCTAGTTTCAACTATTTATTAGTGGTTGTAATGGCAGTCATATCACTTGGGTTTAATAGGTTTTTATATTTTATCTATCCTTTTGTTGGATAATTCTATATTTTGTAAATGTGAGGACTTTGTAGGCCTTGTGGAGTTTAGATCTGTAGACCATTTTTTATTTTAACAAGTATCTGGTGCTTGTTGCCAGGCCTACGCTGTCGTCTGTAATTTGAAAACATTGTAAAAGCCGATTATTTTTAAAAGAGTAACCGTGGAGTTTCTTGCCGGCTTTTCTCCATAGGAAACGACCAATTGGAACCGTGCACATAGCTTCTGACGTTTCATAAGTGCCCATGTTGGTTTATGTGAAATAAAATATTTCGATTTTGATTTTTTTGACCTCATGCGCTCCAATAAGAGTATTGAGTAAAAAGCATAATACAATGATCAAGACTGATTTTTTTTAAACCTAACTGTTACTCTTAAGAAAATCGTGTTGACCCTAGCATTACTTTATGCATTTAACATTGAGCCTTATTTCCTTGATATAAGATTTAATTTTCTTTGGTTCAATCGGCGGGCAGTCTGTCAAAATACATAATATTTGAAAAAAAAAATACCTTTATTAAAAGTTACTGAAATCGATTCAGTCTACTTTCAGGATTTGCGTTTATTCTGTTACTCCTTGTATTTGGTAAAATTCTTGTATGCAGACTGAGAACATCATTAAGGTATACGAAGTTTAATTTACTGTCGTATCATCTTCTCCACTTAGTATATTTTGTTAGTTTCTATTAGGAAAAAACATCAGTAAAATCTTTTCTCGTCCTATTTCGGTCGGACAAAGAGTGAAGCTAGGATGCAATTAATGAACAACCATTGCCACTTTCGTGTCGGCACAATAATAGCTCATAGTGAAGTGAACAGATTACTTTGTCAGCTAAATTGGTAGCGGTGCTGCCCGGAGGACCTCCGCATGCCAGTTTCCACAAAAAAAGTGCGATCTTGGATTTTCAACTTTCGGTTGCTTCTATTTAGGCATACATTTAGGTGTCGTGTAGTGGTGGTGAAAACGTGCAGTATGTCACAGCCCAGAGTATCGTCACGCGGAGCGTCTCTATGTATATTCTTCATTGCAAGGATAAAACTACTGTAAGCAATATTACTTATGGGGCATAAGTTTCAAATTACAAGACTGTGACATGTGTGTGGTTACGATTTCCTCTAATCATCATCATCTGCCTACAGTTTTCCTAACTATATAGGTCAGCTTCCAGTCTAACGAGATGCAGCTGAATACTGAAATTCTACATGGAGCGACAGCCTATCTTACCTCCACAAAATATTGACTGGATAACAGTTACCCCTTGGTAATACTGGTTGTCAGACTTGCGGGGTTATGTCTACCCATAACGACTGTCAAAGATGTCTGAATGACAAGCCGGGACCAACGGTTAAACGTGCATTCCAAGACACGGAGTGGTCTCGATATGTAATTGATGGTCACCCATCCACAAACCGATAATACGATTCCCTCTAAGGTCGACACAAAACTGTGACCTCTCGATAATACGATTCGCTCTAAGGTCGACACAAAATTGTGACCTCTGTCTCTTTCATACAGTCTGCCACAATGACCTTCAACTTAACCAGACAACTATCACCTCATCTTGTTTTTCATCCAAGCAGTACAATAGAATCCAGTTCTTTTCCGGATAATCCTTGGCCTTGATTCTAAGCATTGATTAATAACTTGGCACAGATCCATCAGTCTACAAGTCTGATGTCAGGCTTACGATGGATGACCAACGCCAATGTGGTGCTTAGACGTTGAAACTCCTCTGTCTCGAGACGTTTTGTCTGTTAAGGATAAAAGAATCGGGTTAGTCCATTTGTCATTTTGTGCTGGAAATCAACAAACAATTTATAACGAGTGTAAAATGACGCTTAATGAAGCCGAGAGTAAAATAAAATTGATATCGGTATAAATACGGGTTTGTTACTAACCACTAACTACGTATGGACTGCTTAGGTCTGAAATAAAGATATTTTATTTTATTTATATTTATATAAAGAAAGAAAGAAAAAGTATTTATTGCGCCTCGTACAGGAAGATCATAAACTAAACTAAACACAGTTAAAAATTAAAAACCAAATTACTTATATATAAATGTAACAAAAAAACATTTTTACAGTAAACCCGTAAGTCCGTCCGTATAGCGTTCAAAGTCAAAGTCAAATAATTTTTTTCAAATAGGCACATAAAAGGCACTTTTAACGTCAAAAATAAAATTAAAATAAATTGATTCTAGTCGTAATAGTTTATACGTCATAGTATAAAAAAAATATGCTAGATGGTGTCGACATTTCCTATCCGACTACCCCTGAGAATAAATTGTGAAACAATCTCAAGGGTTAGTCTATTTTAAAGTCCAGACATAATCTTGGTCAGATCAAGTGAGGACTATGTAGATTAGTGCCTGAAATGGTTTTTCGAGGAAAGAACCACACAGATTTGAGTGGACTAGTCTAGTCAGTGCAAGCATTTGTCAGTAAACGTGTCGCTCAACTCAGAACTTGAGGAGAGGGGATATTTTTTGTACTGGTCCATATCTGACAACCTTCTGGTTACGGAGATATTGAACGTCAAATTTCGAACATTTATTCATGAAAAAAAAAACTTTAAATGTACGTATGTGTTTTCTATGGGCGTGTGTGTGTTAGGGTGTATTTGTATGTAACTTAACTTTGAATACCACCACGACCGCTATACCGTTGAATGCATTCATTGGCACAATGTTTTGTCTCAGGTAAACCGCGATTGTCACATCAAAGTAAATTTAAAGATTCCCAGCAATTATTTTCTTTACAATGTTACATAATATACAGGGTTATTTTTTAAAGACCAGCCAAATTTAAGGATGTCGTACAGACCATCAAACTGAACAACTTTCTCCATGGGACAAATAGCGTAATCGCGAAAATTTTATCAACTGTCCCATAGAAAACTTCAATACCTACTCGACCTAAATGTATGGGACGGCTGAATTTTTATTCGCGATTACGATGTTGGTCCCATGGAGAAAGTGGTTCAGTTTGATGGTCTGTACCACATCCTTAAATTTTGCTGGTCTTTAAAAAATCACCCTGTATAGTTTGATGTACAGAATAGGGTAGTTGCCTGGGTAAAAAAAATAATTATTATATTTAGTCCATCAGTTAGATTATCGATAAATAATGGACACGTATTTTTTCTTTTGTTAATCAAACAAAAAATTACAACGATAAAGCGCGTCAAAATTTGAGAGTGGGGATCATGACGTCACTTGCTTGCAAAAGTGTCGCAAGCAAGTGACGTCACGTGGAACTTTAACGGGCGATATCTTCACTATTTCTTATATAATTGACAAAAGAAAAAATACGGGTTCAATATTTTTTGATAATCTAACTGACGGACTAATTAGAATTTTGAAGTGAAAACTTCTTTAGCGGCGTTGTGCACTTTTGTTGTGATGGGTAAAAAATGTTAAACTCGCGCAGGACACGTGACCTGATCGAAAATTCGTAAGACGGAGCTCGCGTCAAGACACGTGACCTGATCAAAAATTCGTAAGACGGAGAGAGAGTCGACCGCATTCCAAAATATCAAAAATGCACAACGTTAATATTTAAGTTTTCACTTCTGCCGGCACTCCCGGAGTGCAACCCGTTGCTTTTTTTAGGAAAATAGCCTATTAAGACTTTGTTATGGATGGTTTTAAAAAATGTATGTATTTCCCGCATGGTGGATCATCATCATAATTCTCCTGTCCTTATCCCAGTTTTTTCGTGGTCATCGCATCATGTCTTTTTCTTCCTCACTTCTCTATTAGTCGTCATCTCGGTAGTCACCCCCTTTCTAACCATATCATTCACACAGTCCTTCATCGTTTCTGACTGTAACCCTAAACTGTCTTTAAAATATAACCTACCCGTATTCCCTGAAAGGGTAGGCAGGTACCTACAGTATGGGCCATATTTCGTTGTTATAAGTCCCATGTAATAAGGCCTCCTTGGGGAATATTTAAGTGTGCTTATACACGAGCAACATGTGTTAACGACAGAGGCGACTGCAACCGTCGATGCGTGTAGGCGACAGCCGTCAACGCGAGCTGATTACCGTACTCAAATACACGAGCTGAAGAAAAAGAGTAGGTGCATTATGTATTACAGAAAGAAAAGAAATAAAATACATTTTTATTTAGCACAAACTACAATAAAATAATAGGTGTATTTCCCCTATATATAGAGGGAAAAGTGGAAAGTGGGTCACAGGAGTTTAATATTTATTAACTGCACTTCATAGAAATAGGGGAATAATAACGTGATTGATTTAATAAACTACACGGTTCAGATATTCACAAAGGGATGTCTACCATTAATCGTATTCATTCTAAATGACAATCGTACTATTTGTATGACATTCATTGGATTCCCTGATTTCCAACAACGCTTTACGAATAATATAATATTAAATTCGTGATTAATTTCTAGCAGATTAAACCTTACTACATTGTATTAAATTCCCTTTTATGAAAAATATTGTCATTCACCCCGCTTTGCTCCTGATCCGCTTAATATGGAACTTTTTGCGTTCTCCGTTCCACACTTCTTTGAAGTCCATATTAAAAATGAATTTTATATGGGCTTGGGATTATCCGATCGCAGATAAGAATTCCGTGCTACATGGTACAGTGGCGAATGAACGGTTCGGAAATCCGGTGTCATTTCAGATTGTTACTGGAATGTCAGATTAAATTTCGAATTTCCATGGTACTCGTAATTGAAAGATTACAGTTTGAGATTACGTAAATTTTATTGTATGTGTATTTCGCAGCTTAGCCTTTTAACTAAACAGCGTCGTTCAACTAACAGCCTGAATGATATTCAGCCAATGCGTCTAATAAAATATTTAATGAACTGGCTGGCTGGTGCTTAGGCCATTTATATAATAGGGTGAATAATCATTTTAGCAACTGTTATTTTAACATTAGAGAGGTTATTATGATCAGTTGAAAAATGATTCAAAATTAATCAAGTATTTACAAGTATTTAGGTACACTAGGTACTAAGTTAATTGACTAACTAACTATACAAATAAATACAAAAATAAAAGGTCACTTCGGCGTCG
Source organism: Apamea epomidion (assembly GCA_947507525.1). Lineage (NCBI taxonomy): Eukaryota > Metazoa > Arthropoda > Insecta > Lepidoptera > Noctuidae > Apamea > Apamea epomidion. The sequence goes on along the minus strand of OX382238.1, from coordinate 3,106,280 downwards.
AAGTACTCGTTCGCATCGCTGTCATCCGAAAACATGCAGAAGACTGGCAGCATGAATGATTTTTTTTTCGATATTTTTAGCATTCTGACCATATTTGGTTGGTTAGTTTGAGAAAATCCTTCTGAAAAGTCCTGTCCATTCCACCTTCACACTCGAAATAGATAGTTTGTCGGCTTAAACAAGTTTAATAGGGTACAACCAGGAAAGATGCGTCAGGGGTATAGTTGCCCTGATTGTAATTACTCTAGTTTCGCGGATGAATCGGATGCCATTTTATTTATTTATATATTGAAAGACTCCAACGACCACTAAGTTGACCGTGTCGCATGTCTCTGTGCGATTGCATGGGAAGCCAAAATGCGATCAAAGTTTTTTAACTACTAAAAACACTAAGGCCATGGGGTCCGAGTGCCCACTCAGTATTTCGAGGTATCGCCAAACGTTTGGTCGGCTCTTCACGTGACCAGAGGGCTGGCCTATTTTTTGGCCAAAGAATTCTGGCAGCATTGCCACGTTGTATGGCAATGCTGCCAGCCTTTTGGGCACGTTTCCTATTGACAGCGATGCGGACGAATTTTTTTATGCCCTTTGATTATTTCGCTTCCTTTGATTATTTTGTTCTTCTTTTTATATACTAGTACATATTATTAGTATTATTTTAGTCTTAAAATAAAAAAGAAACTATTTACATAATTTAAAAAACTTACAGTCTTGTAAGCTTTTTAAATTATGTAAATATTTAAATGTAGTGAAATAATTAATGATGACTACTAAAACTAGATTCATATGTTTGACACTTTACTATTACAACATTCTATGGATTTTACACTCTGCAATTTTTAATTTTCTAAACTTCCAGTTAATTTAAAAGAAATTTTATAGAAAACTTGTTTGTGTAACTAAAAACATCGTAAGGTAATTTTCATTCCGGAAAATGAAAGCAATACTTTACAGCCATAGCCGCACAGGTAGCCATTATACTATTAAATCTAAATTCGAAGTAGGCTGGCCGAAAATCAACTTGAATTATTTATTCTCTTATATAAAGCCATGTTATCAACATCACAAAATAATAAATCATTGTCTCCCACACCCAAGAGACGTGTTACCCAATTGCTTCCTCATTACAGAGTAATGAGTTTTCCCAGTACTAATACAGACTTACTCTTGCTCTGTTGTCTGTGGACACATTTCGGTAATTACCCCAGAACAAAGTACAGAAAATCTCAAATGACTTGAAATGGAATCTTCTCTATACATATATACCATACATATATATGTCACTTCGTTACTTTCTTTACTATATTTAAGATATATAACTCTTCTGTACGTGTTTCACATAACTCCTCGTAAACGGCTGGATCGATTTGGATGAAATTTTGTGTATATATTTATAATATGATAGAAAAAGTAGAACGCAAATTTTTAAAGGCCACGCATTTCCGTTGTTTTCGTACGTATTACTACTTACAGCGACTTACTGAATAACTATAAACTTCAAAACCTTAAATCTAGACGTATAATGTTGGATTCGACATTTATGTTTGATTTATGTAACAACTTATATGATAGAATAGACATAAGCAATAGAATAAGCTATGTAGTACCCTGAACTACTATATGTCGAGGTGTGCGCGCACGACAGCTGTTTGCTGTAACCTCTTGTCGATCAATCGCAGGATCGGCAGCTCCCCTACGGCGTCTTACTACTCAATTCGATAAGATTTTCCTGGATACCGAGTTCTTTGCTATTTCCGCTAGAAAATTTAGATGTATTGCGCTTAAAATCATACAGAAAACAGAATTAGGTACATAACAATCCTAAAGTCAAGATTTCTATTTTAAATATTCAATTATATCTTCTTTTTCTTTTTATTATTTTTACCTGTATAGTATATGTTTCAGTTTAGTTTTATTTTGTATATTTAACCATACTCTATATTCAATGTAGGTAATTTACATCGCACGCCGTTTCGCGTTTGCTTAACTTTTTTATATTATGTGGATAATGTTGTTGGTTATACATTTTATACTCCCATTTTAGTTTTAAGTTCTATACCATAACATTGTAATGCGTAACTGTTTATTTACCCAAATAAAATAAAATAAAAATTAAAATATTTCTGGGTTCCTGGATGGTTTGAAAACACAATTGGCCCCGGTAGGTGGCGCTACTTTTTCGGGCAGGACGATGTCTGCCGAGTCTGCTAGTATAATATATAGGTATAATAAAAAAGTAACGAAGTGAAAACTGTACATTGAAAAAAAATAAGCTGGTGAACGAGTCTGAAGCCGAAAATATAGTTTTTAGAAATTTTGTCCGTTTGTCTGTGTGTATGGTTATATTATGGTCCGCATTGGCGTAAAAACGCCTGAACGGAATTGGATGAAAGGATATAATAAATTTTGAGTAACATTATAAAAACAAACAACAAAAAAAGGTATATTCCGTTAGAATTTTGTTTTATTCACTTTTCATGGTAGGACCAAATCTGAAGGGTCATTCCCTGCGCTTTTATACAAGTTTGAAAAATACTGTTTTTTGTATGTTTTAGTTAGAAGAACTGAATTAAAATCGCTCTTTTGCCAGTAAACATTAGAGTTATCTTTTTTTATTGTTAAACTAAGGGTAAGCTCTATAGCTTACCCTTAGTTTAACAGATCTATATCTGTGTTAAAAATTAAGAATGACCCAGCAGGTTTGGTCCCGTAGTCATAAATGTAGAAGAAAACGTAGATATTGTTTCGGAATATGGCATTTTTTTTGTTTCTTTACTTTTACTTTTAGCCCAAATATGTATGTACGAATAATGTCCTTTGGCACGCAGATAGTTTATAACCTGGATTAACACAAAGGGTTTTTATCCGGGTATTACGTTTTCGTGAGATATATTCCGACCTCCAAAGCTACGAGTAGTTATAAATATGAGACGTTGAATCACATTATAGCGATGTTCAAGTCAATTCTCAGGCTGAGTTGGTACGATTGAATATTCATTACCTTTATATTAATTTACATTTTATGATAACAGGAAAACATGTGACTGTGCTTATGGATGACTCAATTTGGTATTAGATGTAACAGTTATCGGTGTTGTTGTTGACGTTGAGATACGAAGACGTACGAAGTCCTTCGATTATTCGATATCGGAAAACGTATTATGGAACTCAAATGGAGTTGGACAGGACACCTAGCAGCCACAGTCATGACAGGTGGAGTAAGATTGTCACAGAGTTGCGTCCAAGAACTGAAAGACTAGATGTCGGTCGTCCGGCGGCGACCCTATTACTAAACCTATGCTGTCCGTCCTTCCGTTTATCCGCCCATCTGACCGTCTGTCTGTCAGCCGGGCTGTATCTCATAAACCGTAATAGGTAGACAGTTAAAACAGAATGTGTATTTCTATTGCCACTATAACAAAAAATAATAATAATAATAAAAAATTTAAAAAAATAAAAGGGGGTCTGCATACAAGAAACGTGTTTTTTTCAGCGTTTTTTGCCTTGTGGTACGAAACCCTTCGTGTGCGAGTCCGACTAGCACTTGGCCGCTTTTTCTGAGAGAAAAAGCCAATCACAGTTCAGCTCAAGTGGAAAATCGAAACCGAATCGAAACCGGGACTCCAGAAGAGTTAGTGATCCGAAGCAGTGGCTAGCAATAAATAAATGGCTAGCCTTTGCGTAATTTAACTTTAGAGAGTAATGTTTTATGCGAGCTCATGTAACTTAGTAGGTACTAGAATTAAGTGTCGTTAATTATGGCGCGGATAACCAATTTACTCCACACCACCTTAAGTAGGTTTTTTTGAAGTAAGTCTTTGACTAACGAAATTATACAAGGTAGCAGGGCCATCGACGCGCAGCCTGTTATCTTGAATTCAGTACCTGATTTTAGACCAAAAAAAAATAGCTCTGTACATTTTGACCGCGGCCAACCCGTCTTGAGCAAGCGTGGCGATCAATGCTTGTGCCTTCTATGATGTATGAGAAGAGGCCTTTGCCCTGCAGTGAGAAAATAATAGGCTGGTATTATTATTACAAGTATTGTACTTTTGTATGTAAAACCTGATTTTTTTATATTTATTTCTGTACACACATATGCAGGGTGGCAGGAACATCGACGCGCAAACTGTAACCATGAATTCAGCACATGAGTCTAGACTACCTAGCGTAGAAATTTTTAGTCGGTTATCAGAAAAAATAATTGTTTAGTTTATAATGATTTTATGTTTTATTTTTGTCTCTTCTTTTTCTTTACTCTTTGTAAAGAAAAAGAGGAGACAAAAAAAAATTCTACGCTAGGTAGTCTAGACTCATGTGCTGAATTCATGGTTACAGTTTGCGCGTCGATGTTCCTGCCACCCTGTATTATACTCAAGATACTATAGAGAGTCTATCAGAAACAATGTCAAAGAAAATCTATAATCCCATGTCAAAGTCAGGCAATCTACCGTAATATAGCAACATTAAACAGTGGCCTTCGGGGAAAACTGGCGTGGTGTTGTACTACGTAATTACCAAGTTTGACACGTTAAGGGGCGGTAAGAAGCAAATGTTTAGATATACAAAAATAGCGTATCGCGTCATCAAAATAAGGTTCAAATCAAATCAAATCCAAAGTCATTTATTCAAATTAGGCTGAGAACCAGCACTTTTCGAACGTCAAAATTACAAAAGACAGTCCTCCAAAAACGCCCGCCCTTCACCACTGACTAGTGCTATCGCTGGGAAGAAGAAGTGGCGCAACAAACTCCCCAGCAGCACAGCTGTCTGTTTAGTTAGAAAATACTTGATACTTGATTGTATACAATACTAGGTGTTAAGTAATTAACATTACAAGACACAGAACATAAAATTAAATTATTTGCCATATGTCAGTGTTCAAAACAGCGATGCGTTTGATGTTAGTTGCATCGAATAACCACCGAAATAAAAAGTTTAAAATAAATGTACGGCTCAGTGGGTTCCTTTTAAAAGTTGCACCGTTTTAACAGTGTTTGGACGATGCAAGTCATTTGTTTCTTCAATTTTATCTATGCCACAAGCAAGAAACTTGCGTCGTGAAAATTTGGCTTAACATGTCAAACTTGCCAGAAACTTACGTCGTGTAAATGGGGCTTTACACTTTTGCCGTCACCAACTCTTGGTTGACGCCAAAACTGCGTTGAGATTGGCCACCATGACCGAAATCGGTTGGGAAGCTATTATTATTAGTCACACCCTTTCTAACCATATCATCATTCAGACATTCCATTCATCGTTTCTTTGGTCTTCCCCTACTCTTAGTTGGTCAGAATCTTGTGTTGGAATAAGTTTTAGACTTGCGGCTTCGAAGTACCATAATGCGGGGGTAGCACGCTTTCGCTGTTCTTCTGGATTCACGGTGGTGCACCTCACTTGGTATTTTTAATAATAATAATATATATACGCGTGTGACACACGCGTATATATATTAGCGGCTTGTATTATTTTGCGGTGCGGCACGGTATTAAAGCGGTTTGGTTGTTTTATAGCATAGCGGTGTAATTGTAACAAGACTTGAACACAATGATGATGATGGCGATCCTTCTTTTTTTTTTTGGTTGGGAAATCATTAAATGAGCGGAAGGGCGTGTCAGACTTGTACTGACTAAAACCCACCCGTGTTCCTCTAGTTGCCTGTGCCAGGGGCCACGGTATCTCTTTCGAACAACCCGCGGCCCTGGTAGGCATCGGCCCTAGCGGACCCCGTCAATTCGTGCTGACATCTCTTTGAGGCGCGCGTGGAACACAACGCGCCGTTGACCCGGGCCTGGTCCTTACCAGGCGGCGAGCTGCCCATTGCTCGCCTCCCGCAAGTCCGCGCCTACGGTGGCCGGATGTCGGTTGTTGATGGCGGTCCTTCCTCAAATCACAGTGCTGGGCAGTAGTTGGTTGTCATTGCCGCGGATGTGCCGCTGATTGGAGCGTGCGGTGATCATTTTTTCTCTCTCTGTTGCATGGGAGAGGGATAGGAAGAAACGAGATATAGCTAGCCTAAAACTGCGGTCGAATAGGAATTCTGCATTAAAAAATGTGAGATGCGTTCGGAAATATGATAATAAAAACATATGCTACGAAACTTGTGTAAGCAACATTCATACTCAAAACTGGAGAGTTTTTGATGTCGTGAGGAGTCACGACATGATACGAGCACATATCAACCCACGATATCCGTGTATCAAACAATATAACGCGGTCAGGTCATAATAATGGTACAAAATATTTTAAAATGTTTTACTGTGTAACAACAGTGTATTTTTCTTTCTTTTTTTGTGTTCGGTTTCCGGAAAAAGCATGAGGAGGAGAAGCACCAGGAATATAAATATTTTTTTAAGTGATTCACGTGATCCGCTACAAGCTAAAAAAGGCGAATGGCAAAAGCTCGAATAAATAAATAGGCTCAGAATTTTCGTATACATTTCTCATTTCAATTAAACGTAAAGTATATATACTTACTCAATTTTAAATGTATCCACCGGGATTACTGAGCAAAAGGAAATTAATTATGTCTGTGAAAGCAAAATGGTCGTTAAAATTCTAGGACGAAAAATATATTACACGGTAGGTCCGTCAAAAACGTCTATTGAGACCTCTACCTTATACGTAATGGATAAGTCTTAAAATAATGGCACGTATTAAGAACAATTCTCTTATGAGATACCGAAATCAAATGTAATTTTTGTAACGAAGGCATGTTGTTGATTCGATGTAAATAGTATTATTTTTATGTAGATAAAAGGTGACTAACAAGAGGTATTTACAAGGCACATGTGAGTGGAAACGCCAGGAGGAGACACCCTAGTAGGATATCCAATGTGTACAGAAACCCTATTAATAATAATAATAATAGAGGCTGTATATCCCGCGAAAGTGTTTAGGTCGAGGCTTTTTAAACGCTAAGAACCTCCACAATCGCGTGATATGCAGTCTCAGGGAATACTTCCTAGAAACCGACGTGGGGATGCATCGAGATGTAGTCGCGGTGGACAAGGGCCTCACACCGCTTTCCTTGGGTAAAGAGAACAAGCGCAAACCAGTAGTGTTTGACACTAATGAACGCATGAAGGTATGGCAGAGTAAGGAGCTTCACGGACGACGCTTCTTCCGGGCCGTACATGGGCCTGATGTAAATCTACCAGCGTCCGTAGCCTGGCTGCGTTTCGGTGACCTCTTTGGAGAAACCGAAGGTTTTGTCTGTGCAAGTATGGACGAAGTTATGATGACGAACAATTACCGGAGATTTATTGTGAAAGACGGCACGGTTGATATCTGTCGGGCATGCCACCGGCCGGGGGAATCAATCAGGCATATTATCTCCGGGTGTTCTGGTCTAGCTAACGGAGAGTACTTGCACAGACACAACCTGGTAGCCAGTATAATCCATCAGCAACTTGCTCTCAAATACAGCCTTGTGGTATCTGAGGTGCCGTAATACAGGTATGTGCCCGATCCAGTTCTCAAAAATGGCAATATCACATTGTACTGGGATCGATCCATCATCACTGACAGGACTATTGTTGCCAATAAGCCTGATATAGTGGTGGTGGATCGATCAGAGCGGCGCGCAATGATTGTTGACATAACCGTCCCGCATGATGAGAACCTCGTGAAAGCCGAGAAAGATAAAGAAATCAAGAAATTTTACTTGGCTCGCGAGGTTGTCGACATGTGGCATGTGGACTCAGCAATCATTGTGCCGATAGTTGTGACAGCCAATGGCTTAATAGCCAAGAGCCTCGACCAACACCTGAGGAGGCTCTCGTTGGGCAGCTGGATCAAGGGCTTTATTCAGAAAGCGGTACTTCTGGACACGGCTCGCATTGTCAGGAAGTTCCTCTCTCTGGAGCCCTGACCGCCGGTAGCTTGGACCCTGTTTCCGACACCGGTGGGCTACTATATTTTATATTTTTAAATGTTTTTTTTATACTTTTGTTTATAAAAATATTTAAAAATGTAATTTGTAAGTATTTAAATGAAATAAAGGAGATAATAATAATAACCCCACCGCCGTATCATAAAAATAAATAATAATAATAGTATTTATTCGTATCAACAATACAGCTATTTAACGTTACATACTTATGTCTTAATTGTGAATATTATAGCACTAGAAGTTGTCGTAACTTGCACCCTTGCTAAGTTATCAGGATAACTTGTATTAAGGACACAAGTCCCAACCCTTGGTTCATATATTTTAAGGCATTGCAAAGATACAATAAAAGCAAATAATGGTCACTTTTACATAGAAAATTGAGAAAATAAAATCAACGAAGAGAAAACAGATGCCAAAATATTGCTATCCTTAAGCACTAAAGATAACAGCTGGTATAGAATCAATATACATAGATTCAATTCAAAATAAAAAAAAAACAAGAATTTATACCAAATTTTCGGTTTCATATGTTTCTTAAATTCAAATCATAACAAACGCACTACGTAGGTCAATAACGTTCCACGTTACTTGCCAATATCACGATAAATCTCTTCCGTAATTTTGTGCGCCTAGTTTGGTTTCTAGTATCAATGTATTAAAAATTCTCATAACTTCCGAACATGTAGAGATAGGATTAAAAAACCCTTCCGATATCGTTTGATATCATCCAAAGAAGCCGTGCCCTTGGTATGTATATACCCTTTCCGTTACACATTGTATAGTGATATTGATGTTGTTGGTGATGTTCTTCAGAAAGATCAATTCTCGTAATTTTAAGAACGTTCACAGTTTAATCTCAATCTGTCAAAAATACCTGTATTTCCCAACATTTTTGAAAAAAATTTACATTGATTGTCGCTGAGATGAGATCGCGACTAGATTTTGAATGTTTTTAATTAAGGGAATTAGTTTTCTGGTGTGTGCGTCAGAGAACCAGCGTATTTGTGTGACCAGAGGTATGAACGTAACCGAAAAAAAAGGACTATGTAAGGATCCTAGCAGGTGGTGTATTTAAAAATATACTTGACGTGTAAAAGTGTTTGTACAAACCTACTTCCTACTAATATTATAAATGCGAAAGTTTGTATGGATGGATGGATTGATGTTTGTTACTCTTTCATGCCAAAACTACTGAACGGATTTAGATGAAATTTAGCACACAGATAGGTTGTAACCAGAATTAACACATAGGATACATTTTATCCCGATATTCCCACGGGATCTAAACTTATGAGGGCGAAACCGCAGGGCGCAGCTAGTCTAAAATAAAATCATTTATTATTTATTTTATCGTTCTGTAGTTTTGGCCCATCTCCATGGGAGGTGTGAGTTTATGTATGAATGTGTATTATAGTAGATATTTTCCCAAATGTATGGAACAAAATAAGTAGGTGACTACATTTTGGTCCCGTTCTATTGAATTTCGTTTCCAACGTCTTAATAAAAGTGGGTTTATCCTCATATCTTAATGATATTACGTGATGAAGTACGGGGCTCAAAAAATGATCGATTTGTGCGTAAGCAAGAATTTGATTGATGGTGTACCAGTATTCTTACTAATACACGCAATTGGCTGAAATAAAATGGCATTTGTTCCTCAAGCGACAGAGCCATTGACACCACAAAGTAGATTGATCGAAGATCATTTTGTGGGTCTTTATGCTTTCATGCAGTTTTTCCTAGTGTTTGCCTTCCCATCTAACGTTGGTCCTGCTGTCATACACTTAAAACGTCGTGTTTTATGAGTGTGTACGGCTAGTAGGTAAGGTTGACAGTCCATTTGACCAAAGAAAAAGTGCGGGCTTGTAAAATATTAACTTGTGGCGGCATCTACAACGCCACACGCGAACTTCCCTTTACAGAGGCGCAATTCTCGTAATTTTTAGAACGTTCACAGTCTGATCTCAGTCTCATCATCATCATCAACAAAATTTCTGCTGAGTATAGGTCTCCCCTTTCTTCTGCCATAGTTCCCTGTTCTGTGATCTCAGTCTCAATCTGTATAAAATATCTCTAATATCCCTACATGTTTGACTACTTTTTGACATTGATTGTTGCTGAGATGTGATTTTGAACGCTTTTAATTCCGGGAATTGGCCTTTTGACGTCACGCGATTTCGCATCGCACAAGCAGAGTTCCGCGCGAATAACAGAGGTAATGTACAGAAACAAACCGGGTGCCAACCATTGGGAAGTAGCCCACCAGATACAACACCGGTCTGGTCAGCGGATCCTGCCTTTTCTATGGAGGATGCGGAACTTTACACCCTGTTTCGCATATAAACTAATAGAATTTCACTCTATTCATATCATTCTTGGTTCAGTACACATAAACACTCCGCTACAATACTTAAGACTAATACCTCGCTCTTCGCCCGTTACACGCTCCATTTAAATGTACAGGCAGCGTCAGCTCAAATCTAAACATCTTATGGCCACAAAGGAAATTGCCATAATCCCCATACCTGGGAGAATGACTGATGACCGCAAATAGCGCGTCATACCTACCGAAGTTTTCATAAGACTTATAGTATTTTTTTGTCTTACAAAGCGATGCGCGCTTTACTGAATAGGCCAGCTCGGCAAGCTCGTTCTACCGTAGATCTCATCCCTGCCCCTGGGCTGCATTGAGGTCAAGAGTGAGACCATTGTCGATAAAATAAAAAACTTGTGGTTACCAAGTGAAAAAACACACTGCGAATGTGTATGTAAGCGTAGGAGCGCTCGGTATCGTCAGAGAGACAATGGCGAAGTCGGAAGTGTGTGTGTGTGTGTTGTGCTGACGCTACTTCTTACGTCTTCACGCACACATTCACAGAGTGTTTGTACACTTGATTACTACAAGTGAAACGCGCGTCGCTCCGTGACATATAAATACTGTACCTTATGTGCCCTACTATTAGAATACCTACATGCATTGGATCCTATTCTCTCAATAGGAACCATCATGTCTAAAATAGGAAATACTTAAACAAAACGGCACCTCCACCAAAACAAACAATAACTTCCATAAACCTTTTCATATCTGGAACCTCTCTGGGGTCAGAAAAGACTTCTGAAAACAAAGGTGAAATATCCTACTAACATTTCTATTTTAGAATATAAAAATAAGTCCAAAGGAATATTTCTACTGGCTTGTGTCACAATTTAATTTGAATGTTCTATTTCATGTTAGCCGTTCCCTAAAGCCGCATCTGTCCCAAAGGTGGGTGGGTGAACTATGGAAAGTTCTGAGTTTGGATGAAGTATAACGTCAGTGTGATGGAGGACGTGTTAAAAGTTTGTAGTATTTTTGGGATGTGACCCTTAGATAATGTACGTTACATAGAAATAGGATGATTTTCACTTGGAATATTCAATTACAGATTCAAGTTCGTTTTCTACCCAAAGGTCCTAAGCACAAACACGTGAAGTAAACGTTACGAATTTTCGAATGATTTTTTAATCGGATATAAAACTTTTAACCTTTTGTTTTTTTTTTTGCGGCTAAAACAGTTAGGTCCTTTGTACACACAGGTTTTTCTTACCGTGAAAAACTACTACCGTGTGTAAATACGGTCGAACGTGTTGTGTGGATCACTATTGAAGCTTATTGACGGACACGTTTTTTCTACGGCGCTGTTTATACGCCTTACCGTAAAGGAACCGTGCCGTGTACAAAGTACAAAGTAGTACAAAGGGACTTACACCTACATTATCAGTCTTAAAACTAAATAATCATTATGTAGGAAACGAGGGTTTTCAAAGTTTAAATTGGCAACCCTCAGTTTGTGAATTCTTAAATGTACTTTAGCCTAATCAACGAATCGAATGAACAGATAGAAAAGAGATGACAAGAAAACCTGAAATCTTATTACGATCCCCTGTGATCTATTTGCAGTCAGTTCATCTGATGGAAGGTAGGCGACCTAATTTTTCGTTTCTAAATCACAAAAAGGGATCACTATTACCTATGTCTGTCAGTGACAGGTTCGTTATGACTGATTTCTATTCCTAGGGTTCAAATCTTTGTTATTTCATAAAAAGGCAATCATTGTTTGTCTTCTGTAGATTCTACGGTGTTCACGATGGAACAAAAGGAGCACTTGGGTTTGAAATCTAATGAGTATAATAGTTTTAGCAAGATTTTACAATACATATTTGGAACGATTAATTTATAAGGTGGCAATGTAACAGTATTTTTGTTTTTTTTTTATTGGGCTATGTCGATGTGGCGTTGTATCGTAAGTAAGAAGTGTTTTTGGAGGTGTAGCTTGAGAGCTACGATCACGTGAGAATCGGCTTCGACGATTGACTGTTGAATATGACGCCATATTCGGGAGCGGTCATTGGTCAACCGATGCGCCGCAGACATGACGTGATTTTGAGCGTTGATGATTGGTCAAGCAGTGGCGTAGACAGGTATTATCTGAAGGGTAGTAATAAAAGCTCCGAAAAAAAATCAAAATATGAGCATACTCAAAATATGAAATTTACTGCTTTAAATACTAACTTTTCGACAACTTATAAGCGCATACAAATGAAGAAACGATCGAATAAAATGCTGAAAATTCCGAAAAATTAATACAATATTTGCTGACATTATATTTTTCCACCAGCTTAAATTGCGTTTTACCGAAATCTACAGGTCATCATTTTTATCGTAACTTACCTATTTTATATTATAAATTTAGAATCAATCTTACACATTTTACAACTGTGGCGCTGTGGCTGTGTGGTTTGGTTTTACATTCAAAAATATGTTTCTGGCACTCGCCGGCTGCTGCCGCGGCACCGCTCGTTATGTGGTCACAGTTCTAACCTAACCTAACCTAGCTCTTTCGATTTAAAGAAGATATATGCGTATTACGTTGCAAATTTCACTAAACTATAACTTTTCGGAAACTTAGTATTTTTTTCGGAAGTTTAGTATTTTTTTGGAAATTTAGTTTATTATTCGAAAGTATAGAATATTTTTCGTAGAATTATAATTTGAATAAGCTTCATGTTTGTTTGTTAAATACAACATTTTTTGTCGGTTAATTTTGTATTAACTTTTCGGTAATTCATTTTTACACAGCTTAGTTAGTATTACAGTCAACCACAGATCGCTGGAAGTTAATTTGTTTTTCGGAAGCTTTATTATTTTCCTTATCTGAATCATTTTCTCTTCTTTAATCTGTTATAACGTTAAAACCAATCTCTAGTCTTTTTTCAACTATGTTAGGGTGGCTATCAGTCTAACCGGATGCAGCTGAATACCGGTATTTTACATGGAGCGACTGCCTATCTGACCCCTACAACCCAGTTCCTGGGTAACACCATACGCCTTGGCCAGACATGGGCTACAGACTACCGGTAGCGACTGTTAAAGATCGGTTTAACGTGTTTTTCCAAGCACGGAAGGGTCTCGATATGTGATAGATGGTCACCCATCCACGATCCCAACCACGTCAGGTGTACAAATTTTTGTAACGCTAGAAAGAGTAGCCTTATTTCTAACTATGGCTACGTAGGCACTGACAGGTGACTTGCTTAGCGCCAAGTGACTTAATATCCTTACATACACGTTAGGCGACAAGCAAAGGCACCAAGCTCGCAGTGCAGCCAATTTGAAGATTCTAGAGCGTTCGTTCCACTTCGCTACTCACAAGGTGACTCACAGGACTCTCGGCACTAAGCAAGCCACCTGTCAGAGCGTACGTAGGTTACTGATTTTCCTTAGTAACAAATTCTACACCATCTAAATTCAAAAAGTTACTGGCTGGTCTTACTCCAGTATTCAGCCTTGCCTTTGCAGCACAATAAAAAAACAACAGCCAGTAACAACTCCATGGATTATAAATGCCGCATTACGAAAGCCTAAAGAACACGGATGTCGAATCTTTATTATTTCCCAAATACACTTTCTGATGCCAAAATAGATTAGGGCGCCATTCCCAGATAGAGATCGGGTTGTTTTCCGAAGAGAAAATTTAAATAATGACGCGATTTTACTTGAAGAGCGGAAAAGTTACATTAAAATTATGCAGATTGAAGTATATTTCTTTGTGTAACGACCTATTAATGTGTCGGTTTACGTTCTGGAGTCTTTGGAAGGTACGAAATAGGATTAACGTAGGTTTTATGGCAGGCTGCTATCCCAGTAAATGACTTACCGCGAGGTTGTTACTTGTGGATTTTATGTACCATTTTGTGTAACAACGTTAGGTTTATTGAATAAATCTGGCTTTAGATCTTTGCGTACCGATATTCGTGACTTCCAGTGTATTGGAATGAATTTGTGAAAATGTTACGAGTCTTAGTTTAATGTGGAGCAGATTCGGTTATTATATTGTTGTTTAACTTTTCAATGTTGAGCGCAGATTTTGTGCTCAAGTTCAACGTTAAATAAACCACAAGCATGTGGTTTAGTTGAAGGATAGGTGACAGTATTAATTCATAAAGTTGCTAGAAGCAACTCTTGACTCCAGAATGACATTGAAAGAGTTGTTGGTAAACAATTGTGAAAATGTCATTGAAATTGTATTGAAAAACTGCCATGCTATTCTGTAAAAATCTCACCGTGATAATTAAGGTGAAGCTACTGACAGCTCACTTAACCTGAGTTTTCACGGTGAAATTTTTACAGAATAAACCGGCTGTAGTTAGTTAGGGTGAATTTTTCCCAAAAACCAAACTTAACATTGTAGTTGAAAACATATTCTCCCATACATCGATATACGTCACGGTCAATTCTTTAATTGCAAAAATGTAAGTTTGTACTCGTAATTGCAAAAATAGTACATTTTGATAAGTGTGACTTAAGTAGTCCATTATTGTAGGCGGCGTGAAATTAAGGGTATTCCTCAAAGCGCAACAATTTTTAAGCGCAACCAACTAAACGCTACAAAATTATTCCCAAAAGCGCAACTAAATTATTTTTAAAAGCGCAACCAATAGTGGCGCTCAAAAATTCAAATTAAAAATATTATATGTTTATTCCTCAAAACGCAACGATGACGAAAAATAGAGAGGGATAGTGATGGATTCATTAATGATTTCGGTAGACAGTTTTAAATCATCTGCCCTAATTGTTTATTTATTAAAACGGACTACCAGGCAAACATAAATTAATTGGAACTAAGTGTTCAAGCAACTTTTGGTCAACAATGTTAAAAATACATACAGGTTCATTAAATTGAATTATGACAGTTGATTTGAAAAGTACCAGGGTAACAGAAACTAACAGAAAATAGATGCCTATAAACAATCTGGTTACAAAGTTATCAATCAGCAATGACACTACAGGGCATGAGTAAAAATTTACTTTAAACTATATTTAACTTTACTTTAGTAAGGTATTGTATGATTTAATACACTCTATTTTCTGTTCATTTCTGTTACCCTGGTACTTTTCAAAACAACTGGCATAATTCAATTAGACTTACATATTTAATATTAATTTCAACTTGATACCTCCACGCGTTCCTGAGAAAAAGGGTCTTGACAGACTGACAGACGGACGGACGGGCGGACTACGAAATTATCCTATAAGGGTTCCTTTTTTACCTTTTGTGGTACGGAACTTTTAAGATGGTGGTGTTAGTTCTAATTTTGGCCACGCGCCAAGATTATCCTGTTCTTATCCAAATTCATTTAGGGTCGGCGAAACATGTCTTCTTCCATACTTCTCTATTAGTCGTCATCTCGGTAGTCACGGTACTTTCTAACCCTGACGACCCGTAACGACTGTCAAAGATCCACGAATGACGGATGAACGGCTTAACGTGCTTTCCGAGGCACGGAGGGGTCTTGGTATGTAAAGATGGTAACCCATCCACGGACCAACCACGGCAAGCGTAGCTTAACTTGATCGATCGACCCGTGCGGCTGTTATTACTTAGCCACAAGCCCAGTCCATCCATACTATAGTACCAAAAACATAATCGCTAGTTACCTAAAAAAATATACCACAAAAACTAGACTATCAAGTATCAACGTCCTATAACCTACTATGATAGTCAGAACACGCAGTTAGGGGTCCGACAGTAAACATCACACTCCGGTTTTATTTGCTCTCATTTCGATGACACAGGTACCTCGTAGTGAATGTTAAACGCGCTATTTTATAGAGGCCCTCGTTTAATATTATTCCCAAAGAATAAACCTACCTAATGTTGGGAACCTAGTAGTTTTCAGCACCGCTGAAAGTTCCAGTTGACTTATCTGGCAGTATTTTTTTATAAATCTCGTGAAAGAAAGAAAGAAAAAACATTTATTTAGCACAGACTAAAAGACACAATACACCAGATACATACATCAGATAACAACTAATAAAAAAAACAATAAAAAGTATAAAGACCGGTGGAGAAGACTATCATTTGGTGCGTCCTATTCTAAAGAATTCTCCAACTTAAGTGGTAGTGGGCTGGGCACCTTGCTCGCAGAACGGTTGGCCGATGGGGCCGAAAAGTTCTGGAGTGGCCACCGCATACTGGAAGACGTAGCGTAGGAAGGTCACCCACAGGGTTGACCAATTACGAGTACCTTGAAAAGTTTCCGAGAAACCGCTGGATGCCAGAAGCATATTTAGAACTGTGAGATGTGATGACGCTTGGGAGACGACTATCTTCAGCAATGGACGTCTTTCAGCTGAAATGATGATGATAATGCCTATCCGAGTACCTAATGCAAAAAATGTCTTTTGTTTTCACACGTAGGTACGTATTATCTAGCTGGTGTCTGAGGAATCAATGATAGTAACCCATTTGTATTGTGTCGACACATAAGTACTGAATTGAAGTGTGCGTACAGTCACGAGCACCAATATGTCAACACTTGGCAACTTTCAAATGCGATTTTTTCGTGAACTATCGAATGCATCGTTGAAATACGATACATTACATAAACCTATGGGTTCGAAAATGCTATGTTCGTAACAACATAAAATTTCATTAAAAAATAAAGAAGTAAATCACTTTTGACTAAAGCCGAGTGTATACATACTTTTGCTCGTGACTGTTCGTAATACCTGCAATGCAAATCCAAAGCTTTCACTTGAAATGTAAAACGAACGAGCATTCCAGTTGCTAGGCAACACGGACATACTAAGTGTGTAGGCTAAAGAAAAATAATCCATTTGAGTTAGGGTAGTGTGTAAATATTGAATGAATAATAGTAATGTGCTATACAGGGTGGCGGGGACATTGACGCGTAAACTGTAACCAACAACTCAGCACATCATTTTAGACCCCTAGTGTAGAAATTTTTGATCGGTTATAAAAAAAAAAACAATGGGTTGCACTCAGGGAGTGCCGGTAGAAGTGAAAACTTGAATATTAACGTTGTGCATTTTTGATATTTTGGAATGCGGTCTACTCTCCCTTCGTCTTACGAATTTTCGATCAGGTCACGTGTCCTGACGCGAGCTTAACATTTTTTACCCATCACAACAAAATTGGACAACGCTGCTAAAGAAGTTTTCACTTCAAAAATCTGCTGTTTCATAGAAAAGTGCAATAACTGACAAAAAAAATTAGCGCAGGGAGGTTCAGAATCATGTACTGAATCTATGGTAACAGGTTCTACGTCAAAGTAGAATAACACCCGCCACCCTGTATAATACATTATAACACATGAACAAAGTGTTTTTATGAATTATCAAACCCTAAAAAAGTGGTACGGAATTGTGCAGAAGTGCAAATTGACGCACATCTTCATTTGCCTAACCTTTTCCCAACTATGTTGGGGTCGGCTTCCAGTCTAACCGGATGCCGCTGAATACCAGTATTTCATATGGAGCGACTGCCTATCTGACCTCCACAACCCAGTGACTGGGTAATAAGATACCCCTTGGTAACACTGGTTGTCAGACCTTAGGGCAAATTGACACTATTCCTAATAATAATCTATCACGTATAATAATAAGTTAGTTACCTAAATTGCTTATTAAGATACTCGTAAAGTCTATTAGGTAGAATTGTGTATTAATAACTTTCGTCCATATTAATACAGTAGAAAACAAAGAATTAAATACACACGCCAACCTTTTGTGCCTGTGACATATTATTACATTATATATTTAATAAGCTTGTATATCAACAACGTAATCCTGCAGGTATTATTTTTTGTTCATTTTAATTAAGGCCAATACCTGTTTAACTTTTAATGATGAAAAAAATTACATTATAACATGACAAAAGGGGACATTTTATTAAATCTGTAATGTACATATAATGGTTCATTATTTCATGAAAAAATTGATCCCATGGCCGGAAATACCCGTTTTGTTGTTCAAACAAATGAAGATAATACATCTTTAGCCGTTAAGGCTTATTATTATTAAGTACTAGCAGCACACCGCGGTTTCACCCGCAAAAGTTTCGATCCCGTGGGAATATCGGGATAAGAAGTGTCCTATGTGTTAATCCTGGTTATAGACTATCTGTGTGCCAAATTTCATCCAAATCCGTTCAGTAGTTTTTGCGTGAAAGAGTAACAAACATCCAACCATCCACCCATCCATCTATACAAACTTTGGCATTTATAATATTAGTAGGAAAGCTTCTGCCCGCGACTTGGTCCACGTGAAATATGTTGATTCGTCGACCCAGTCACAGCGCATCACCTGTGGTATTACTCCATTTTCGCTCAGCGTTCTTTCTGACTTTCTAGTTTTTGCTCGGGTCCTATAGGTCGTGCCGTGATGTTAATGTATTAAGCATGTAAAGTCTCAAGAATTAGACCATCAAATACAAAAACATTTTTTCGAATCCGGCTGGTAGTTCCAGAGATTAGCGCGTTCAAACAAAAAAAAATCTTCAGCTTTATTTTTAGTATAAATGTTAAACAATATTCAAGGAACTGATTAAAAAATAATAATAAAAAAAAATAATAACTAACAAAATTTTTTTTTAATTATTTGCCGCAACTAATCTAAATTTGATCTAAATGGTCTTCCCACGCCGTCTAAAAAGACGTTAGGCATTTATTTATGAAGGGCGACCTTTTCGGTCTGCTTAGGTATAATCCTAGTGTAGACACGTTATGTCTGAACCAACAAAGATAGAAAATTATGAGGAACGTAAATCACGGCAACGTGTCCCAAAAAAATAGGTAGACGTAGAGATTAATTAATTTCATTATCTTTGAGAGTGAACTGTGGTGAGACCGCTAACGCCATCTGTTATGATAAACGTGAACTAATAACGTGTAATACCTACTTACTAACTTAGCTGTGTGAATGATCGTCAAAGCATGAGAATTTAAATTGGAAACTGCTGATATTATTGCTTGCCTTTTTCAAAAGTTAACAACTATGTTATCTTTCATATATTATATGATTATTCAATTAAAACGCCACTGTGAAAACTGTTTGTTAATCCTATTAGGTACTTTAGGTACTTCCATGCACAGGCCTTAAAGTTAACCCTAGTATTTGTCGGATAGCTCACAAACTTTATGACGTAACATTTCTAAACATTAGTAGATTGGAAGGCCTTCCATAAGGTGGACCGACGACCTTGTGAAAGCCACAGGAACCCGCTGGATGCGGGAAGCACAGAACCGGTCGAAGTGGAATGCTTGGGGGAGGCTTATGTCCAGCAGTGGACGTCTTTCGGCTGAAACGATAATGATGAGTGGTTATGCTGTATGTGTACCTCCTTTGCTGGTTTGGCAACAAATATATTGGTAATAAAACGAAATAGAAATTCAGTAGAATTTCGTAATGAGGAAATAGGAAAATGTTCAAGAAATGTACAACAAGTATCCAACTTCCTGTACAAACTAAGCGAGTCGTTTAATTATTTTAGAATTCTAGAAATAACAGGAATAACGTATTGTATTTCTTTGTAAAAAAAAATGATATTGGTGGTGGAAGGTTGCAAAGAAAAAACACCCGCTCTTCATCTTAATAAAAACATTTGTAAGGTAGGTATTTTCCGATCCGACCAGGACCTGGACCAGGCTCCTGGTCCGATCAGGACCAGGCCCGTGCCGGACGGCGCGTATGTGTTCCACGTGCGCCTCAAAGAGATGTCAGCGTAGTTGACGGGGCCCGACAGGGCCGAAGCCTGCCGGGGTAGCGGGATCGTCCGAAAGGGTTACCGCTGCCCTGGTACATAAAGGGCTAAGGAAGGAACACGGGTGGGTTTTAGTCAGTAAGAGTCTGACACTCCCTTCTGCTCCACCCAGAGCGGGAGGAGTCATTTGATGATTTCCCATTCACAAAAAAAAAGGTAGGTATTTTATATAGATTTTTCAACAGTAACCAAGGAGTTTATTGGCCATGCTTTTATACAGGGGGCTTACCACCAGCTATTATAGCATGGCAGAAGTTGAACTGCAGTGCGATTCTGTAACCACCTCACCGTGAAAACTTAGGTGAGGTGAGCGTGGAGTGAGCTTTCATTCTAATTAATGCTAAGGGATTGACATTATGGACAGCTCACTCTAAGCTCACTTCACGTAACTTTTCACGGTGAGATTTTTAGAGAATCAATCGGCAGCACTGCTTTTTTGTTCTATGACTAAGTACAAAAAAGCAGTGGAGTTCAACTTCTGCCCTGCTATAAGAGCTGTTGGTAAGCCCCCAGGAGACTTTATTTTACAATGTGCTATGTGGTGTATCAGCGGAAGCAATGGTGGCCCAATGGAGCAGTGGCCTAGTGGCAGCGAGTCCGACCTATGAGTTGTAGGTCCGAACCCAGACAGCCGCTTTACTTTGTGTAAATAATTTCACCACCACTACTGCTCTTAAAACCTAAAACCAAAAATTCAAAGACATCTACCAACCCGCATTAAAAAATTGACAATAGTAGGTATGTGAGAACAAGAAGAGAAGAATATGATTTTTGACGTCTTAAACTAAAATATTGACTATACCTACACAAAACAATGCAAACAAAATGAATATATACTTAAAAGTAAATACACAATGTTAAAATACATAAACGTATAATAATATACAAGCTGTTGTTTTGCATCCTCGTCCAATTTCAGGAGGCTGTTATGAAAGACATAAATAATCAAATAAATCTACGATCCCTGGTAAATAATGAATACAAATACATGTTTTTTTAGTTATTTAAGTTTGACAGTATTTCAGAATACACCACTTTCAAAGAACAGAATCGCGTTATGGTATCGTATTTAGTGGCCGCGTTTTCATGTGTGTGTAAAAGGGCAGTTACAGTGCGGTCTCACACATGCCAATTTACGAAAATTTGAAAAAAAAAATACCTACTTTTTTATTATTGATTCGTGTCGAGAATCAGTAGCATAGTTACCTCCTTGAATTCGACGAGGATGCAAAACGACACCTTGCATAAATACTCACGGTTAAGAGGAAAGTTTCTTATCTTATATAAGTTGTAATAAACTTTATCAATAATGTAAATAATACCTCCATTTTACAATAACATACTTCGAAAACTGAACATTTGTTTAAACCACAAGTATGCCAAGTATACGAAAGTTCGGGTAGGTGAAAATGTACTAGGCGTTGCGTTGTTAATGTTCTTAACTTTGGTTTCAATTTGGCTTTGGTACATAAAGACCGACTGAAATGCTCTTTGAAAGTGAGGCACGGTTAGATATACCTACCTCATGTGTGTGTGTGGAGGTGTTTGGGTATAGCTATCTATATTTAGCATAATTAATCAGTCTATACAGGATGAAATCGATGAATAGGTGCGCCAAATTAAAATATCTAGCTCAACGTGTTTATGAGAGCATGTCAGTAAGGGCTTGTAATAGTTCAGCTCAAATTCATATTTTGACCCCACTTCCCCGTGCCATGTATCATTCTATCTCGCTCGCACTAACAAACTGATTCAGTTAGAGTAACTGAACTAATGTTGGAAGAATGTCAAGAAATAAAGTGATTAAACTTAACATTAATTTATTACATTCATATAAAAATTTGCTAAATGATATAAAAACTGGCATCAACGAAGACACAGCTTGTCAATACCGCACGATCGTCTGTAATGAGTTTATCTTGCTAAGAATGGGTTAGCCATTGTAGCTCGCTCGTGTGTTGACCCAAAAATATAAAGTGATTTATCTCCACTTTCCTAAGAGTAAACACTACACTATCCTGAATTGATGCTAACAAAAACTTAACTGAATCCAGCAAAGTTTGCTTAACACAAAAAATGCTAAGAGTGTTTGTTCAGAAATATTTCCTTGGAACTCAAAATTCGGGTCAGGACAAATAGGTCTGTTCCTTCTTTATTGTGTTGGATTCGGCCAGACAATATGTGCCGTGTCTTATAAGAGTTATGAGACAATCGATCTGAGTTTCGGTAAAGGCCCTATCTATTAGATATCGGGAAATGTGATCATACTCCGTCATTTGTTTTTTGAACGCGAGCTGAAAGAGCAACGCGATATCTCATGACGTCAGGATGTGTTTGACGATTTATTGAGCTGGCTTAAGCGACTTTGTTTTGCGGTATTTCGTGGCTTTGTTCCTGTAGGTACCTTTGATATTCTTTTTGAACAATTTACTCACTCGTATTAAGTTCGGTGCAAACCATTATGAATACGGACTTTAGGTGATGATAAAATAGCGTTATTAAAAATGGTACAGTTTTTTGAATTTCAGCCATTACAGACAATTTTTTATTCATGTCTGAATAATGTAGAAAACCACTGACTCGATTAGGGTAACGAGCAGCGATTCTGTGAACCCTCAGATCTGATTATTCACATAACATTTTTTATTGGCTTTAGTACTAAACATAAAAAAATTGCATTTAAAGCAGACATAATTTTGATGGAGTTGGAAGTGGAGGACGGTGGAGTTTCTTGCCCGTACTTTTCCATACGAAAACCACAATTTGGAAGGGACAACTAGAATCAATTCTATTTTATTGTAATTTTTGACGTTCAAAAGTGCCTTTTATGGTGCCTATTTGAAATAAGTGCATTGATTTTGATGTATTTGTTTGTCGCTACTTTGATGCGGAGTCGATGTTCTCATTGAGGTCTTGAAAAATACCTAATGCTTCAACCTAAGAGGTTACGATTTTACTCACGATATTTTTCTAAATTTTCAGGTGTCACAAGCCTTCGAGACGTCATGCTCCTAGTGCAGCCTTCCACGGTCATCAGGGGTGGCACAGCCGCTTTAATTTGTTCCCGGGACATGCAGGGGGCGCCACTGTACTCCGTCAAGTGGTACAGGGGCAACCATGAGTTCTACAGGTATACGCCGATGGAGGAGCCAGATACGAGGGTATTTGGATTGCCTGGGATCTATGTGGATGTGAGTAAAGATTATTTATGTTGTATGCCATCTGAGGCTGTTTCATGTCTTGTTTAAGCTATAGAGGTATAAGGAACAGGGTGTAAAGTTCACTCATCCTCCATAGAAAAGGGAGAACCAGATGGGTGTTGTGTCTGGCGGGCAACCGCCCAATGATTCATGTTGGGCCGTTGTATATTATGCTACTTGCTCGGTAATCTCTGCTTGCGAGATGCAAGATATTGTGCAACATCAGTGTGACGCGTAGTTCGCATGTGGCGTTGTAAATACTGGTACAAAGCTATCAAATTGTCTCAGTGTGACAGAAAGGTGACGCTATACATGACGAATACCGCTAACCTGTTTTTGCAACGGACAATGATGACTCTAGCATTTCATAATACGGCACCTAAAACTCATAAAGTTTCCTCCTTAATTCCACTAAGTAGCAATCGAAAATCCTTGTTATTCTTCTGAGTTCCGATTTTAACTAAATAAAGTGAATGGAATCTTATCTCAATTCTGTTCCACTCCAATATTCCAAATTTTGAAACCTCGCCCAAGAGCCACATAAAGATATTTACGGCCTCTCCTTACCTTCCAATATGTTTTTCTTGCTCTGCCATTGGCTCCCCTCACGGACAGATTAAAGACTCTATTACACGGATGGATAGGACTCGATCACAGTACCTAATTCTTTCAGTCACCTGCAATAAACAAAGAAAACGATCCTTGCTCAGTTGATTGGTTTGGTTCAGAATTGGAATGGTGCAACTGTTCATGCAATTTGTTCAACTGAACGACGAGAATCATTTTGTTGGAGAGGGCTTTTGTCCCTTGTCAAAATCGTTGTTAAGATTCAGAAGTGTTACACAGTAACTGGGTTATTGAGATGAGATAGGTAGTCACTCCGTGTAAAATACTGGTAGCCGATTATACTGGAAGCCGGCCCCAACATTATTGGGAAAGGCTAGGCTAGAGAGACGATGGTGATTATAATGAGTATGCTTAGAAGTTGTATCGTGAGTAAATATGTAACTATTTATGTACCAATTTATGATATATTTTTTTTTAAATATTATCATGACTATTACTGTTATTGTTAGACTGCATCATCCCACTGCTGGGCAATGGCCTGGCCCCATGTCTTCTAGGTATTTCGTTCCAGGGCTAAAGTGGACCATAAATATTAAGATAATAACTTACCTAAAGAACATCAAATATTGTTGGTCACCTTAATAAAAGATGGTCTTCGGCTGTGGGGAACAAAGCTGACCACTAAAAAAATTGTAAGCATAGCACAAAAACATAGCTAAAATTGAAAATAGCTCCAACGAAATTCCGATAAACTTTTATGGCCAATGTACCACAGTACGGTGAGCAAACGTTCCAAAATTTAAACAAAGTCGAGCAGTTTCACGTTTGAATACGGTCAGCAAAAAGGAACATACAAAAAGGCTGCCAGGCGACAAAAATCTGGTACACATATCGTGTACCTGTTTGAAAACATTCCGAATTTCGCTACGGACGTTACTGGTATGGTCTCACTTTGCTAGATTGAATCGATATAGACTGGATCGGGATTGAAAACGATTTTCGAGGTGCGATCCAGTCTGTATAGTGCTGTCTTCCTTTCATTACAGCGGAATGAGGTTTTTCACATCTCTTTTATTGTAGAGGTGTTTAAAGGGAATATCTGTTGGTGGTGGATACTTTAAAATCCATTCCGGATATTTACTGCACGAATTGCATTGTGTTGGATATTTTCTATTTTTATCTTGAAACGAAAATCGACGCTTCTAACAGTAATTGTGTCTGCGATCCGGAAAATATTACGAAATTATACTTCTTGGTTAATGGACTGAAAATAATTTGATCTCTGGTTGTAAATGGCACAGGACAATTTGATGAGTCCTGAACAGCGTTCTAAAATCGCAGTGTAGTGAATTTGTTGTCATTGATGTTCTTATTTATTTATCTATACTAACAATAAAGCTAAAACTACAGGCTGGATTGAAAAAAAAAATGCATTTTTGATAGCCCAATTTTTGAAGAAGACTTTAGGCTATTTACTATCACGCTAGAACCCTTAGGAACCGAGCAGAAAGAATAAAAGTCAGAAAGAACGCTAAGCCAAAAACAATTTATAGCGCGAGCAGGCGATGCGATGCGATGCTATGGTTCGAGGGTACAAGAATTTTCACGTGGAGGAAGTCCCGGGCAGTAATATAGTTGATAAAATTAAACCATCTGTTACTTTACCAGTAATCTTTTCTTAACGTTAGAATTAAGTAGCTATAAAAACGTTATAATTAACAAACCTAATTAATTACACGCTGTCATTATGGATATTTTCTTAATCCCCACTTAGTAACTTTAAAAGAAATTATAATCCCATTAACATGAAAGCAAAACATTTTTGACAGGCGGCCAATAGCCTCTGACCTCTCTTCTATAAACGAGTTCAAATCAGCTGGAAAATTAAATTATCCTGCCGAATATTAAAGTGAATATTTTGTTCCACGGATTTGCTCATAGAATGTAATTTCAAATAAATATTCATCTTTGTAAACTTAGTTATTGTAATACTAGATAATCTGGCTTATTGGTCGATTTGCACGAATTCACTCGCCCGTAACGTGCGAATCGCCACTTTTGAATTTTGAATTTTATACAATGAAGTTAAGAAAAAAGAACACGTTCCATAATATTTAACTCTTATCACTTCTGTGCGCAAGTGTTCTTTTTCTATACTTTATTCATCATAATCATAATTAACCTATAATGTTCCCACTGCTGGGACACAGGCCTCCTCTCTTAGAGTGGGAGTGGGCTATAATCTACCACGCGGGCCCTTTTCCACGCAGGATTTTTTTATTCTAGGACATGCCGGTTTCCTCACGATGCTTTCCTTCACCGTTTTGAGAGCAGTGGTGATGAAATTGTTAACACAAAGTAAAGCGCCTGCCTGGGTTCGAACTCATGACCTACATCTTGTAGTAAGTCGGGGCGTTACCACTGGGCTACAACGCTCTCGTACTTTATATTCAATTTCATAAAATTCTAAATGGGCTAATTGCATAATACATATTTTTGGAGTTGTCGACTCGCCCTCAAATAAATTAACTTCAAGTTACAATTCGCATGTTTCGGGCTAGTAAATTCGTGCGAATCGACTAATACGCCGATAATCCTACTAATATTATAAACGTGACAGTTTGTATGGATGGATGGATTTGGATGAAATTTGGCACACAGATGTTTTATAACGCCTAGCTGGTATGGCGGGCCCCGCATGCCCCCCAGATTGGGGGGCTACGGGAATGGCCGGGAACACCTGGCCATTCCCGTTCCACACTGGTGGAGGCCTGTGCGATACAGGCAACGGTGCCCCCGCACCCATGGCCTACTGGCCGCCACGCCCGCCTAATGGGCAGGGCCCGCATGCCCCCCACGTTGGGGGGGCTACGGCCGCAGAGGATAGGGAGAGCGGCAACGTAACACCGACACTCCTCTTCCCCTGCGGCCCCACCGCGTCCGCCATCAAACGGTGGCGGCCCCGTTAAGGCCGCGGAAGGTAGGGAGAGTACAATACCGGCACTCCTCTCCCACTGCGGCCTCCAATCCTCAGCCGTGATGTCTCCCACACGGGGGACATCGCGGCCCGCCTCAGGTAAGTGGCGATGTCGCCCAAGCGGCACCGCAACCTACCCGCTGGCCGCTCGTCGTCGGCTAAGCCGCAAACCCTTGACGAGCGGCCCCCGCTCGGGTTCCTCTTCGCTTCACCGTGGTTCTCCAAGCCTCGGCTACTGAGCCCCCCCGCCTCGGCCACCGGGGGGAGATGGTTTATAACCTGGATTAAGCTAGAGGATACTTTATCCCGATATTCCCACGGGATCGAAACTTGTGCGGCTGAAACCGCGGGGCGCAGCTAGTCCAACCTAAATAGGTTACATTATCGGCGTATTTGTCGATAGAAAGACTCGTGAAGGAACATTACTTGTTGTTGTGATCTTGTTGTCTTAGCTGTAATAATCTGTACTTAGTCGTTATTTATTTTCAATCGTGATCAATGTGATACAACCCCATTTTTATATCCACGTCATCACTGTCCATTCCGAGGTTGCCAGGAAGAGATCGCAGAAAGCGATAACGCCGCCCATTGTGTGTTATTTAGTGTTAGATGAAAGAGGTACTCTTTTTTTAACCCCCGACAAAATCAGTGGGGCGTTATAAGTTTGACGTGTGTATCTGTATGTCTGTGTGTCTGTCCGCGCCACCGTAACTCCCAAATGGCTGAACCAATTTTGTATTTTTTTTTTTGTTTGATAGTTGAATTTATGTATTTTTCTGGGGTACAATAATCTATTAGGTATCGTACTAAGTGTATAGGTTTAGGAATCCCATTTACATGATAAATAATTTCATGTGTCATTATAGTTCGTTCCAATACGAGAGAAGAAGGAGACCGTTGTTATCTTTTTTCTCGATGATAACCTGTTAAGATTTTTTGCAAAATAAATGTCAGTACTCGTAACTCAAAAATCTCTAGTTAGTTAGTTACTTTTAATAAAGTTTTTTCTACTGTGACTTTCAGATGAATAGATCGAACGGCACTCAGGTGCTGCTCCGAAGACTGGACCTGACGTTAGCTGGTAACTTCAGCTGCGAGGTGACTGCAGACTCGCCGTCCTTCGCCACGCAGATCGCTACCAAGTTCATTGATGTCATTGGTAAGAATACATTCATTTGCCGTTCAATTTAACTCTTAGGACCGGTCGTTTCAAACGATTGGTTAACTTAACATACGTACGTCAAATAATAACGGCTACGTAATTGTTATTATTTGACGTTGTAATTGTAATTTCAAAGAACGTTTTCTTTGGTTTGACGATAGTTAGCGCCATTTTTTACGTATACGCGAGCGTCAAGTGGACGTGAAACAACTCTTAAAAAGTTCTGTTTTTGAGAACTCATCACAATTAATTCTCTCGACGACCGGACTATAGATACCCTGTGTCGGTCAATGGACAAAGATTCGCAGACGAATAAAATCGGGAACGAACAATGTCAAGCTGCAACGTCATGCAGTCAGAAAAT
Organism: Apamea epomidion; assembly: GCA_947507525.1. NCBI lineage: Eukaryota > Metazoa > Arthropoda > Insecta > Lepidoptera > Noctuidae > Apamea > Apamea epomidion. Next base: position 3,078,012 of record OX382238.1, on the reverse strand, counting down.
AAAATTCATTACAATGTAGTATCCTATCGACACTGAAACTACGTATGGCTGCAGTAAATGTAGCCGCGATGTATCCACTCAATTTATCCCAGTTACCGAACTAGTTTATGGGCTGGGTAACAGGTGGAGCAATTTGTCGCTATTTCAAAATGACACGCTTTATAGCTTATTATTTATCGAATAGACTGTCGTGTCGCTGTATTAGGTACTTTGTTTCTGTACTGTGGTGACGGAACTTATTTGTTATATCTAACACAAGCTATTTCTTGCTTAAAAGGTGATCTCCAATAACATGTATCGATATGCTCTTTGTAATTGAAATAAACATTTTAATTTAATTGTATCTGGGGGTTCACAATAATTATTTACAACCAAACAGCGCAGCACTTTTCCCTGCGTGCATTTCCGTAAATGCATGTATCGTAACTATTACCAGTTAGTACGTGTTCGACTACTAATCGCGTAACTCAAAACAAACTAGATCAAACCATCTTAGTACTAATTTAGCTTAGATTTACCATTTCATGATTATCACTAGTATTCAATATAGCCTTAAAACCATATAATTTCGTATCATTGAACCAGTCTAATATACATAATACCAAATCAACCAACTCAGAAGTTAGTACTAAACCAAGGAGGCGCTAAATTCTACAGGGGCAGTTCTCGATCTTTTAAGAACGTTCACCGTCTGATCTCAGTCTCAATCTGTCAAATATACCTCTAATTTCCCTACATTTTTGACAAGGTTGTGACATTGATTGTATCTGAGATGAGATTGCCACTAGATTTTGAACGTTTTTAATTACGGGAATTGGCCTTTTGCTTACGGGGACCAGGATAAGAGATCTTTTGGAAACAATGACTGAATGATTTTCTTGTCTGATCCTGTTAATTGCATGTTGTATCTAAAATAGAAAGCTGGTTCGTAAATGTTCAAAATTATTAATAAGAATAAGAAAGAAGAAAAGAAAGAGAAAATAAGTTTATTTGACCCAGGTTAGGTAAGGCACACAATATTCACACAAAAAAATACAACAAAATACTTCAAATAAGTTGGCAAAAGGCTAGACATGATCATGAACCAGTGGCCTATTTGATCTATGTGACACATTTCTCAAAAAATTACAGGACATTGGCGCCGATTCCCTTGTTCACAAACTAAACTAAATTTAAGTTCAATGTATCTTTTTCTTTCTATTTAATTTAGAACAGGACAAAAGATAAATATTAGTTTAGTCCTGTCAAATTAGTCAGCGCCTGACGTAAATTGACGTATTTTTAGTAGCCATGTTTTTAATCACGTCTAATCTGTCTATGGAGTATCTTAATTTGACAGGACTAAACCAATATTTTATCTTCTGTTCTTTTCTTAATGAAATAGAAAGAAAAAGATGCACAGAACTTAAATTTAGTTTAGTTTGTGAACAAGGGAATCAGCGCCGTTGACACACCTATTTAATAAAACACTAAGGCTATGAAAAAAAACTTATAAAAACCTGTTGGATTTTATTAAATTGGCTCCAGATTTACGTAACTTCTACCAAAAACCGTTAAATGTTAAATGGAGATCAACTTCGAATAACTAAGAACTTCGAATAAACTTGACACATAAAATAAAACAATTTCAAATAAGTCACTTCCACAAAATGACAACTCTCTATAACTACCCTCCCATCTCGAATTTTAATTATAACCGTTATAATTTTATAGTCTCGAGTACTTAAACGAACCTTTTGCCGCTGTAACTCAATTTCGGAATCTTAAGTTTATTCGCAGTTTAAATATTATATCTGAATGATGAAATAAAAAACTTTTAATTGACCGGGAAGCTATCAAAATGGTGTTCCTAAGTGGTCTGTTAACTGGACCGTGAAAGGACAATGCAGAAGGATAAGAAAACTTTATAATTGTGGGGACCCTGGTTAATAATGAAGTGGGAGGTATCGATTTGATTGAATGTTCCCTTAATAAGACACCTTCCGATCTAAAAATCTCACCTTAAAAACTTCGGTGAACTGAGCCGTCGTCCCACCTTATGCTAACATAAGCATAGCATTATCAGCCTAAAATATTCCCACTGCTGGGACATAGGCCTCCTCTGTGTGAGAGGGAGTTGACCGTAATCCACCACGCGGGCTCAGTGCGTGTTGATAGATGTCCCGTGTCTTCGAATGTTTAGTTCTAGAACATGCCGGTTTCCTCACGTTGTTTTCCTTTACCGTTTTAAGAGCAGTGGTGATGAAATAATTTACACAAAGTAAAGCGCCTATCTGGGTTCCAACCTACGACCTTCAACTCTTAAGTCGCGCCCGTTACCACTGGGCCTTCACTGCTATCTTATACTAGGGATTAAAACAATTGACAGTTCAACTCAAACTCACTTTGCCAAAGTTTTCATGATTAGATTTTTACAGAATACACTGGCTGCTTTTTTGTTCTCATGATACACACTTTATACACAAACATACATAAACTCTCGCCTTTTTCCAATGGATGTAGGCAGAAACTGCTGGTGCTGTTTCAGATGATGTCAAATTATTACTGGTGTCCTGCAATAGAAAGGCAAAGAAAAACAAGATATGTATTTTGAACTTGCACAAATTTCAGATTGGAAAGGAAAAGGAATTCGTACGGTCAAGGTCATAAAAATAAAAAGGATTTTTTATAAGTACATAAAGTTCTATCCTATCTTTTGGGAAAGGATCTCCAACAGAAATAACAAATATACTCGTTTTAATTGAATAGCGAACGTTGTACAGGTACCATCATTTAAATACTGCTTCCTGACCTTTTAAAATAAATGAGTGAGTGAATTAAACTGTATCCAGTTTATTTGCTGGTCCTGTTTTTAACTTTGTCTGTTTAAAAAATAAACAATTGTGAGAATTGAGGATTTGTTTACCGTGCAATGTAGGTTTAAGTTTGTATGTACCTACTCATTTCTATGACAAGAAATCTTCTTGTAAAATAATAAAAGTGATGATGATGATGAGCAAACCGTCTGCCAAGTACTTACCTAGGTATGATCTATCTAACTAGCCTGTATTGTCACATTGCAGGGCAAATGCCTCTCTCTCCCTTTCCCACACAATTCTGTCTTTTGCGAGTGTTGGCCAGTCCTACGGTAGGAGTCAAGCTTGTCCCGCCAACTTCGTCTTGGTCTGCCGCGATGGCGTCGTGCGTAGTGGGACCCAATCTGTGGTTCTCTAGCGCAATTGTCATCTGACATGCGGCAGACATGTCCGGCCCAGTCCCACTTAAGTTCAGCGGCTTTCTGGGTAACGTATGTTGTCTTGGTTCTGGCACGCAGTGTTGTGTTCCTTATATGGTCAGAAATTCAATATTAGCTAATTAAAATAATGTATTTTTATTTAGACGGTAAAAACATCGTTCATTGGAAGACACATAATATTCCGGCTAGAATACAGTAAAACGGGGTGAATAGGCATGTAGGGGTGAATCGGGACGAAACTTTAAAAAGGATTTTAAAGTTTCATCCTTGTTTCGTCCCATGCATCCCTTATTCACCACATTACATGGTAGTCGATTTAAAACGGAAATGTTGTCCTCACTAGGTCAAACAATAATTCGATATGGGAATACAACCAGCGTTTGATCGATTGTGGCATACAATTTTTTATAGTTAATTAAAGTATGTTCATAATAAAGTGTATTTTATCAAAACAACAAAGTTTTTTGCTTGTTTGGTTCCAAAACAAACCGTCTTAGTAATTCAATGAAAAGTTTATTTATCTCCTTAATTTCTAGCGGACATTTGGTCCTCTGTTTAACGTCATTCAGTAAAAGTTTTACAGTGTCATAACAATTTTATTGTCTCGTTCGTAATTGAGTAATCGAGGCAACATTTTGAAAGAAATCGAGTTTGTGATAATCAATTTTAACTTGGAAAATAGCCTGACCGTAGAGAGAAACAACAAAATATACAACTTTAATATCTCTTCTTGATAGTAAGTTTGTATTTTTAACCGACTTCAAAAAAGGAGAAGGTTCTCAATTCGAATATTTATATATATTATTTTTATTTATGTTCGGGCATAACTCCGTTATAAATGGACGGATTTGCAAAATTGAATTTGAGTCGGAGTCAGAATAAGAAAATGCGACTTCCGAAATTAAATTTGTGTAAATCATTTCATCACCACTGCTCTCAAAACGGTGAAGGAAAACATCGTGAGGAGACCGGCATGTCCTTGGACCGAAAATTTGAAGACATGTGACATCTACCAACCCGCGCTGGGCTCACGTTGTGGATTAGGTACCCGCACAGAGAGGACGCCTGTGTCCCAACAGTAGAAATATTAAAGGTTGATTATATAATGGCAAAAAATTAATACAATCTCCTCCACAGCTGCATTCCTACTACCCACAACACAATTTCGGAAGGTCCTAATTCCATTTCGCGAAGTGTTTGGATATAACAGTTTCAGTATTGTTATTTTATGGGACATAAAGTTCGCGATATCAGTATCGTTATCTCCGACCGATCTTGTATTTATTAGGGATTGGATAGCCTAAGTTTCAGCATATCCTGTACTTTATAATGGAATAGGTTGTAGATAGTTGTTGTGTTCCTGTTCTCTATGATTGTACAGGGCTATTCGGGTTTCTAGAGCGGGTTTTTTATTATTATAAAAGTTTTTGGTTTATGGAAGGGCTAGTGTTATTATTACATAATGAAATTCTATGAGCGATAAGACCGCCAGTGTATATTACTGATTTTTACTGGAACATTATTTGTTATTGATTTGTTTTTATGGTGTAGGTACCTATAATTAAGGACCTAGTTATTTATCTACCTATGATTCTAGATAGATAGATAGATAAAACTTTTATTTAGTGCAACAAAAGACACAAAACAAGTAATCAAAAAGAACATAAAAAAAAGGTGAAACATAAAAAAAAAACAAAGATTAAAAAGCTAAATTGACCCATAGACACCTCGTACAAGTAAATAACGGTAGTCTATAACGGTCGATCACTACTGGGCGGTGTGTGTCTCATGGTTGCACCAAATGGGAGTCCAGCTCAGCATATGCCAGGTACAATCCTTGACGCTGGTATTCTGTTACATCCCGTTAGTGACACACGGATGTCGAGAAGACACATCTGAGTTTCAACAAAAGCCTAAAGTTCTAAAGGTAGTCGGCGGGGTAATTGCGTAACATACTCGTACTAACAGTAGCCATGGCTTTCATTTTGACAGTTCAACAACATTCATTGCGTTATTACGTTGTTGAGCAAATAATTTTTTCGAACATACGAATCTATGGATTAGCAATATCCTTCAAAATGACTCAGGTTGTGAATGAAAGTGTGTTACGCAATTAGGGTGCAGGATTCTTAACACAAATACTACAACCAGCCTTTTCTAGCCGACTTCAAAAAAAGGAGGGGGTTCTCAATTCGGATATTTATATTTTTAAGAAAAGCAGGCCCTGTCGAAACAAAGTAAAATGACATTTGTAGATTTTTAAACAAAGGCTATTGACTGGACCCGTATCTGTCTGTTAATCTAGACCGAGATTACAGGCTTTCCTAAAGTATAATTTGGATCCGCTGCCAGTTTAATATAATGCGGAAAAAGCGGCATTTTTCACGAAACCACTTATCGCTAGGATTTATCTACCTTCTTCTGTTGAATACCTACAATACGCTTTGTTTTATTAAACAATATAAAACACAACAACGTTGCAATATTTTTGTACCAACCATTTTGTGCGCAACTCCTTGTTATTTTTTTTTTGTGTGTTTTTGTTCTTTTTTATGCGTTATGTTTGCCGCAAATAAACGTATTTTCTTTCTTTCTTTTCTTTATATCCCATTTACGAAAACACATCGCGTCCTTATTTTCAAATAATGTTATAGGATGGAAAATATATCTTCGATCTTGTTTTATTAGTAAATAAAATCCTTCTGTAGTAACGTAGGAAAACAAACATATTCGTAGGGATATATTTTCATGTTTATCCTTGATATTGACATTTTTTTTAGGCATGTAGATATCTGTTTCCAAATGTGTGCCATTTGAGTCCTAGTACCTAACTCTTATTTTGTCGTAGGTGATCAAGTGTGTATGTGGAGTGTGTATGGTTGTATTTTCTTGTAGTGCATCATTTATTTATTCACAAGGCAAAACCACAGTACTAAGCACATTATAGGTTTCGACCTGATTATCACCCATAGCTAATAGCACAACATGACTAGTAACAACAATAGTAATGATGGAACTACAGTAAACAGTTAGTTTAGTTCTCAAAATTACAGCTGCAAGGTCTGTGCGTCTGTCCTCCGACACACTTCTAGTTAGGCATTAAATATGTAGGAGACCAAATACGTCAGGTAAAGTAAATAATTGACATAAAGTTACATTATAATACTTCACGGTGCACTCTTTATCAACACGAAGAGATATAATTGATACTTTGTTTCTTTATAAACTCCTTAGAAATAAAATCGACTGCCCTAATATATTGAGTCTCCTAAAGTTTCGTGCCATGCTATAAGTAATTGTTACACTTGTTAATGTAGGCATACAATTAAACTTAATGTAAGTGTTGTGTAAACAATTGTTGGGTAACCAAATAAAAAAAAATAAAAAATAAATATTTAAAGAAAACAGTATTTAAAGCGTTACAATACTAAAAAGAAAGAGTACATGTCTTTTGAAAGCAGTGCCACGAGAATCGAAACTGTCAATACTGTTATTGTGTTTTAAATTTTAATTGTAAAGACACTTTCTAACGATAGGGTTGTAATTGTAAAGACACTTTCTAACGATAGGGTTGTAATTGAGGTTGTTATTTGTAAAGACCTAAAGTGGAAAAGTTTTCAGTATTCAGGTCACGGGTGTTATATCTAGCATTGTATTGTATTTTATTACCGTCACGCCCTTTATACCTGGAAGCTTTTATTTCGGTAGGTAGTAAGTTTATGTTACATTTTTAATTTTGATTTATTATTTTTTTGCTTGAGTACCGTAAAACGGGGTGAATCGGGATGCATGGGTGAATCGGGCCGAAAATTTAAAATGGATTTCAACGTTGAAATAATATAGTTTGTTGCCAGAAAAGACTGTAATGTGTTTACTGTTTCTTAATTAAAGATTAAGTGTCCTTGTTTGCAGCAAACTATATTATTTTAAAGTACAAATCCATTTTAAAGTTTCGGCCCGATTTACCCCTGCATTCCTATTCACCCCGTTTTACCGTTACGCATTGTTTTTATTGTATTTGTTGGTATATTGGCGTGGCTAGCTGACATCTCACAAATAATTTAATTTAATGTTCTGTGTCTTGTAATGTTAATTACTTTGCATACCTAGTATTGTATACAATCAAATATTGTCTGACTGAACAGACAGCTGTGCTGCTGGGGAGTTTGTTACGCCACCTTTTCTTCACAGCGAAAGCACTAGGAAGTGGTGAAGGGAGGGCGTTTTGGAGGACTGTATTTTTGTAATTTTGACGTTCGAAAAGTGCTGATTCTCAGCCTAGTTTGAATAAATGACTGTTGATTTTGATTTTATTATGTACCTTCTTAATTTCTGATGATGACTGTACTGACGACATACTGATCTTTCATATATCTGTCTCTGTATTTCTAGTCTGTCTGTCTGTTTACTTCTTTCTTAATCAACTCATTCGTTAACCTTCTTGTGGTGCTACAATAGTCTAGTCAGTTCACAGTCTTCCACGTCACCTAGCAATCTTCCGGGTAGTCTTTTCTCATATTAATACGAACTGTAGAAAATATCTGTCATGGTAAAAACGTAGACTAGTCGGTAAGTTGGGTAGCGTTGCAGACTCTCGAGGATGCACCAGACGGACTCGAGTATCATCACTCGTTTTCGTGCTCCCCAGACTGCGACCTAACGTGTGGGGTAAATAGTATTCCGAACTAAGCTCGCCATACTTTGAGGAAATATTTTCATTTTAGCCTAGACATTACTGGCGAAATGTAGAGTGTAGGTACTGTAAGCTCTATACAAGTTCTCAGTACCGGCCTGGGTAAATTAAACGAAGGTTTGTCATATAACTACGATCATTATTCCTAGAAAACCGTTCTACGTATTAATACATTTTTATATTTTTCGCTTGTCAGCAGTGGCGTAACTATACCCTTTGGGGCCCGTGGCAAATTCATGAGATCCCTCAATGTAAAGAAGCTCAACCAACGTTATAATATTTTTTTACTGGCACTTCGCCCGCGAATTTACGAAATCTACGTGGACGAAACATAGATTTCGTAATATCTCCTACAAAATTGAATACCTCGCTGCTTCGTTGGTCTAGTGGTCGAAAAACGTTTGCATTTCTATACTTATGTTATAATCCTCGTGAGCGCAGGGCCCTCTCGGACCGGGGGCCCCCTCCAACTGTGGGCCCGTGGAACTTTGCCACTCCTGCCACTCTATTGTTACGCCACTGCTTGTCAGCTAAACTGACTCCTACGGTTTTTTCTCTATTCTTAATACACACTAATGTTTGTCTCGTATTTTTGCCATTAACTTTTAACGGACTCGCGGAGGTTTCATTTAAGCACCAAATAGGTTATAGCTACACCTCTGCCTAACTCTTCGGGGATTAGAGGGTGGATGACGTGTTTAGCCTATATTCAAATTTTATTTTTCAAACAGATGTTATTTCAAGTTAAACAAATTTCAACCTTAATCTGATAGTAATTAAGTTGATTTCAGAGTGCGCTATTGACAAAGTTACAAAAATGTTTTAAGTTGTAGCGTAAACTGAACTTTATTGTGTAGGAATTAAAGTTATTTTTCCATAAACTCATATTTGTTTACATTTTTGGCGAATACGTCGCGATTTTAGATTAGATATCCTGTTATGATAATGTAAGTTGGAATGATTTTTGGTCATTCAGGCTTTAACGTCTGAATGGATTTGGATGGGCACACAAGTAGACACCTTCAGCATATAAGACACTTTTTATCCGGGTACAATACTCTATCATTTCACATAGCATGTAGTCGTTTCTCTTGGACACGAGTAAAACTGCGGGAAGAAATATAAAGTTCATAATATGTTTAAAGAAATTCTCAAAAACGACACAAAGTCACTTACATGAGAACAATGCTAAGATTAAATTAAATATATAAAATTCGTCACAGACGTCACGGTAGCAATTTTGATACACCCATTCAATGCATTCAGCTTTTATTAAGTCCAATGCATTCATAATAGCCGTCTTAATTTCCAACCAACTCGACATTTAAGCACAATTCTCTGCTTTCCAAAGCCCGTTTGAGCAGATCATAGTGAACCAACAAGATGTTGCACAGGCCGATTATATCGTCTTATCGAACCTCCAGGTTCGTTAATGAACCTTGAATATTATATTACATACATGAGTTATTAACAATAATATCTCTACTTTTGAGAGCTGGTAATATTATTTATTGAGTATCTTATTTAATGAATATTAATTACTAGATTTTGACCATAGCTAAGCCCGCATAGAGATAGATAGAAGATAGAATATTAATAATGTAGGATGAGTATCCTAATGTAAGTCTATGATGAATGGAACGTAACGCATAGAGAGAGAGAAGGAACGACAGTGAGAGAGAGAGAGGGGGAGAATGGCGGATCAGCACTTGAAGGGAACGGTTGTAATTTTTTTATGGAGAGTAAAAGTCGAAGATTTAATCAATTATAATTAAGAAGATATATATATAAACTGTTTTCTATCATTTTACTTGCCCCACAATCCCCATTCCACATTTATTATGTACACCATAAAAAATACTGTAAATAATTGTCGACATTTTACAAGTGGTGACACAATGGGCGGTCGGAAAGGTCCGAAATTATCATACGGGGACTTTTTAACGGGATAAAAAGTATTTCATATCCTAACCTAAGTCATGGTCTACATATGTGGTAAATTCTATCGAAATCCGTTCAGCCGTTAAGACGTGAAAAGGTTAGACAGACAGACAAGTAGGTATGGATAGCGAAAAACATCAGTTTCGTTTGAGCTCATCATTATTTCAGCCGAGGCGAAAGAGGTCCACTGCTGGGCTTACACCTTTCCCAATGTCGCAATATTTTAGCTCTTTCTGACGGTGGACAATATTTAATTTTGTTTGTTATGAATTAAATAACTCAGGTGAACATATTCAAACTGCTAAGCCGAATAAAGCATTGAAAAATGAGTTGTAGAGCTGTCTATACCCTAATTGCTCACTATCAATAACAATCGGAATCATTTTGAAACATATTGCTAATCCATTGCTTCATATGTTCGAAAATATTGTCGGCTCCACAGCGTAAATAACGCAATGAATGTCGTTGAACTGTCAAAATGAGCCATTGCTACTATTAGTGTGTAACGCAATTACCCCTCTGGTTATGTCTAATTTTTTGTCGATACAAACTAAATAAGTAAGTATAACATTCTTATAAAAAAAAACAAACAGACTTGATATTCCGGTCAAGGCATCGACATCAAGTGAGCCCCTTAGGAGCTTAATATTCATAGAAGTACATGTATTTTAGGATTCCCATCTCCATTTGAATAGGTATTTCATTTTGTTAGGATTCAATTTAGTATCAACGTTTCCCTTCAGAAATCCCTACAGATTTAGGAACTGTATGATATTGTGATGTTAGATGTTGAATATATTTCTGTATACTTGCGTATACGGTAGGGTCGGGGCGACATGTGTACTTGCGACCCCTCCTTCGCACGGTTTTCACGACTTGACAATACATCGAGATTTTTTATTATATAATTATATGTAAGGTTAATATTAATGTATTATACACATAAACCTTTCGGAATAAATTATAGGAGCATGTTTTGTCCCACTGCACACACTTCCGTTATTACGTAGTAGGTACCTTAACAATACTTGTAATGGCTAAATAAAACTGCAATATAGTTGCGTAACATACTTACAGTAACAATGACTTTCTTTATGACAGTTCAACAACATCCATTGCGTTATTTACGTTGTTAAGCATACAAAGTTTTCAAACATATGAAGCAATGGATTAGCAATATCCTTCAAAATGATTCAGATTTTGATTGATGGTGTGTTAAGCAATTAGGGTGCAGGTTAAATTATAGTAAGTTAATGGATTCATTTTATTTGCGTGATAAACTTTTACGTGTATGAGAATTGAGGGCCCATTTTGAACGAAGATTTACAATGTAGGACAGCGTTTTGCGATAATATTTTGTTTTCAAAAATTTTGTTTGGCATTAGCTAAGATTTTGCCATAAAGGCTTTTTCTGTAGTGTACATAGTTTTCAGGTACAGGTGGGCCCTCAATCCTCTATGTGAGAACTGAGGGCCCAACGTTACAGTCAATAACTCGCTTATATGACTTTCACAAAATCTGATTCTGACTTTCACAATTGTTGGGGAATGTTCACTAAATCATAAGCACATTTTCAAAGAGTTTTAACAAAGTGGCTCTCACACCACACGCACATTATCATTAGCCTGTGATATCCGACTGCTGGGTAAAGAGCTCTCCACTCTCTTTCCACTTCTCTCTTTTCGAAACTACTAAGGACCAGTTCTTGTGGAAGTAGTCCAGCTCATCCTGCCATCTCAGTGATTGATAACAAAACATTAACTAATGACTCTCTTCCAACTATTCCAGCGTTGCCGCCAGTCGCACCAGTTCTGAAGGCAGACAAGGATCGTTACCAGCCTGGTGAAGTGCTGCAAGCCAACTGCACGTCTTCACCTGCAAGGCCTGCTGCCAACCTCACTATCTACATCAATGAGGAGCCTGTAAGTATCTTCGTTTTATTTTTGTTAGCCTTTTCTGTACAACAACTGGACAAAGGCCTTTCCCATCCGTCCAGAAACTCTTTTCCCGCGCCACCTCGAACCAGCCCTCGTGGTACACGTCCAGGTCATCTCGCATCTCTGTCTGGGCCAGCCTCGGTAGCGCAGTCCATTGTCAGGCACCCATTATTATTATGTCGCTCAAAATTCGACCCTGATAGAGCTGCTCACATGACTGACTATAATTTTTTAAATATTTAAATTTTTTGTGTATGGCATTCGTGTATGACAGCCGACAACCTCATAGGTTGGCCTGTGAAGCCAACCTATGAAGTTGTCGGCTGCTTAACCGGGCTATCCTTTGATCTCTTAATATCTGACCAAGATTATGTCTGGACTTTAAAAGAGACTGTGACCTCTGAGTTTGTTTCGGCCTTTCTTCTCAGAGTAGTCAGATACGCCGACCTCATCTATTTAAAAAAAAATATGATTGACGTATAAAAAGTGTTCGTACAAACCTGCTTACAGAAATAAAATCATTTATCAATAAATTAACACTTCCAAACAGGGCATAAAACTTATAAACTATCCGACTAGATGCTAAGAGCAGCGCCTGTGGGGTACGGACCTCAGCTTAGAGCGTCTGGGGGTGGGAGCAACAGATAGGCTAGAGCGGACTTAGATTATTTTGGTACAAGTTTTTAATACCGTGAGTTCTAGAATCCTACTATCCTACTCGTGAAAGTTTGTATGGGTGGATGGATGTTTGTTACTCTTTCACGCAAAAACTACTGAACGGATTTTGATGAAATTTGGCACACATGGTTTATAATCAGGATTAACATATAGGATACTTTTTATGCCGATATTCCCACAGGATCGAAACTTATGCGGGTGAAACCGCGGGGTACAGCTAGTATATGTATATTCTGTCCTTTTGGCGATAAACTATGATTGAACCATCATTCAAAAAGCGAAAATTCTTTATCAAAAATGAGTCTCATCATCATCATCAACCTATAGCAGTCCACTGCTGGACATAGGCTTCTATTATTGCACGCCATTCTACTCGATTTCGGCAACTCTCATCCGCTACCAGTCATCCTGCAAATATCGTCGCTCCACCTAGCCTGACGGCGTCCCGCCTTACGCTTACCGATTCGCGGTCTCCACTCAAGAACACGTCTACCCCAACAGTCATCGGTTCTACGGCTAATATGGCTGCCCACTGCCACTTCAGCATGCTTATTCTGTGAGCTATGTCGTCAACTTTGGTTCTCTGCCGGGTCACATCGTAAATGAGTTTCAATACGAAATAATTATTGATATAACGTTTTGAATACAAAATTAAACCAAATAGAAATGAATTTTCTACCTTCCTGATACATTGAACTTATTCTTTTAAAACAATTAAAACTTTACAGGGGTAGACAGGCTATATTTTCTGTTCTATTCAATTCCTGAAAAGTCTAAAGCGCTTTTTACCAAAGAAAGTTTCCTTTTATACAATTTTAATGGTTATAAACGACCTAATTTGTAGATGTAAAAGTTTTGTAATTAGATTACTTTGTAGGCCACCTGTAACTAAGACACTTGTTACTTATTTCAACGAGGCTTGTAAAAGCAGGTGGCTCTTTTTAAATGTAGGTAATATTACTCATTAATTATTTTTATTACTTAGGTACTGTGTATTTATGAATGTTTTTCTTTTTGACACTCTTTCGTCGTTATTGAAAGTTTGAACAAAGTTTACTTAACTATTTCCACTACTTTTATTGAAGTGTGTGATATCGTTGATACTTGTCGTAATTAACTAAGCCAAATAATGTATATTTATATAACGAAAAAAAAAAAAAAAAACTTTTAATTCTTTTTTTTTAGTAGTAAAGGATATTGGCCCTTGTACGGCATTTTATTTTATTTGTGTTTAAGTTTTAATAAATAAATATAGCTAAGTTTTTCCGTTCGTCCCACAGCTGGACAAGGGTTTTACGAATGTATTTACCTTACAAGAATATTGTGGCTTACTAACGAGTCATAATAGATATAAAACTTATGCCCTAAGAAAATAATACAAATAATACAACACATAACGTAACATCACGCCTGTAACCCCTGAAGGGTTAGGTACACATCTGCCTAAAATAATCCAATTACATTGCAACCTTAATATACTGTACCTCAATATAACGAATTCCTCGATTTAACGAGTTCTTCGTAATCCCCTTGAATTGTCCATAAGAGTCAATGTAAATAATACCTTAACATTGCGACGATTTTATGCGATCAACCGCTTAATAGCGAATTTTCAACTACCAAAACAGAGTGTAAACCTCTAATTAACGAATTTAGTCAACCCAAAACCCTTAATATAACGTTCCCAATAGTATGCGATTCAGTCGCGACAGGTTTCAACACGGTTTTACCTCTTTATTACAAATTTTAAACCAACCTAACCCCAATATAACAAACCTCAGTTTAACGAATTATTTGATATAACGAATATTTACTTGTTCCCTTCCGATTTGTTATATCGAGGTTACACTGTATTATTCTTTACCATTTTGGTTTAATTTCATAGTACCTACGAGTATCACCCATAGATATGAATAAAGTATTAACACTGAAAATAAAACTGGATATAAATATTATGTGCGAAATAAGTCATAAGACAGACAGGCTAGTTAGTTAGTTATGTTACCGCGTGTTCGTCTGGCCCACTGTCCTCGTAAAATCTTTATTTAAAGTGAGATTATTCTTTAAAAACCAACAAAATATTTACACACTTGTAAGCTTTATCTTTTGAATGATTTACCTCTACTAACGCTAATCTCCATCTCATTCCAGCTCCGTTCAACAGAGACGAGTCTCCATCCTTCAGAGAGCGGTCTTCTTTGGACCAGCGTCAAGGCTGACGTGAAGGTGACGCCAGAGCTGTTCCTCAGCGGCCGTCTGAGGGTCGCCTGCCTGTCCACGGTGTATGACGTGTACAGGAGCTCAGCCAACCTGGACTTCTTTACACCAGATACGGATCCGAGACCTGAGAGGAGTAAGTTTATTTATATGTTACTGAATGACGATCAAAACCGATCAAAGAGGCAAGGCAATTCTCTTATTTTTAACTCAGTTCACATTCTAATCTAGCCTGACTGTGTCAAAAAAAAAACCTTTAATTTACGTAAATTTTCGACAAATTATTGTCACTGACTGTCACTGTAATGAGATTGCAACTTAAATGTGGACGTTTTTTAAGTAAGAGAATTAGCTTTCTGAAGTTATGTAGTCCAGGCCGTCTATAGACAGACCTAGGAATCTGCGACATCAGATGCATTGAAGACCTTCGGGGTAACAGCGTAACATACTACAACAGTAGCAATGACTTTCATTTTGATGGTTCAACAACATTCATTGCGTTATTAACGTAGTTGAGCAGACAAATTGTTCGAACATATGGAGCACTGGATTAGCAATATCCTTCAAAATGATTAAAATGTGTTATGCAAAGGGTGCCGTTGCCAGAAGCAGAAAAATAATGTCTTAGGCCGTTTACACATTATGCCATAGCTGCAGCGGCACCGCCGCCATCGCGGTGTCACTGTATTAGTCACCCTTGGATTTGTATGAACCCTCACGATATGTGAGGGTACTTTTGAAGGGTTTTGATACCTCGGTGGCAAAAACGGTGCCGTTGCGGTGCCATGTGTTAACGCTCTTATGTGCCTGTTATTACAACGGCACCAGGTACTCATCAAACCGGAACACAGCGGGGCTGCTTGATGGCAGAAAAAGGCATGGTGGTAGTACTTTCTCGGACGAGCTCCTTCATAAAGAGATCTACTACTATAATATTTAGGGTTATTTTAAATTGACTAGCTAATCACCACAGACGCGATGGGCGATACCTATCGCACAGGACATACAGGAGCACAGTTACAGCCTTCAGAATTGACGCTCGGCTCTGCGTCAAGATTTAAATCCGACAGTGCAATTATATTTAGGCGTTTCCTAGTGTTAGTGAAAACGATCGTTAGTTTTCCAACATTTCTATATAGAATGAGGTACATGAATGGAATGAAGTCATTTGAATGGAAATTCCTTTATCAAAATCACAATTCCAATCATGCAGTCTAACATTTAATATCTTTTTTAATTGCAGTCACTCTCAACAGTGCATCGAAGTGCTTCCAGAGTTGGATCCTCCTGTTCCTGCTATTTCTTCTGCCAGTGGCGATGGGCCAAGATTACTTGGTGCCAATGCTGGACTATGAAGACTATGATGAGAAATTTAAAGACACCGTTGCATTTGCGTCACTCATTGGCGGTTGAATGTAAAGGGACTTGTAAAAATACGAATTTAGTGTGATAAAATAATTTTAAACACGATACTTAATTAAGCATTACACTGTTTTTTGTAAGAATTCACTTTTCGGGGTTCATTTTGTTATTGTTATTTAGAGTTTTTACGTTGAACTCAAAGCCTAGACACACAGACGGAAATATTATACCCTCCTACATCGATATTATTAATTCACAAAGACATGCATGACTCCTGGGACTTATACATAATTGAAAAGTAAAATGATGATTTCCTTTCCTGAATGGTTTATTTTTAATAGTAATGTTATGCTAAACTTAAACCACGAAAAATGTCATGGTAAATCTGAAAAGAAGCTCTGTCGTACTCTCTCATTGGTTGTAACTACACTTTGCGTGTATTAATAAGGGGGTCCTGAACCGTCTCCAGACATAAGTGGAAAGATGCAAGTCCAACCAAGTAAAGTGGGGCTACCTGGACGGAACATCTGTAGGATTAGATTGTGGAGCTATGTCGCACACCATGCTCCATCTCCTATCCTGACCTCTATGCCCCAACACATGCAGTCAAAGTGATCTCTGCGCTGCCACCGACAACGAGAGTGGCAAAGTTTTAGGCTAACAAGATATAAAGTACAGTCGTATCAGCGACATGAAGAAGACGAAGAACAAGGGGAAAATAATTTAAATTATGTAGGACGAGAAGGATTTGAATTCTGTATGGTACTGGTATTTGATTCCGATTTCCGAAATAACTTATTATTGGAGTCAATCTTTGGCTCTGTAGTTTGGTTTAATCTTTGAGTTCAACTGACAAAACGAATAATGATGTTGGGTGTTAAGACGTATCAATTAGTTTACATTTTTAGAACAGAACCATTAAACAAATTAAAGCTGGATCTACATGCTCAGTCAGGTCAGTTTTACAAAGATGCTCGTGGTACCCGAGCCGAGAAGTACATATACTTAAAGCTTTATGCTTGTCTAGGGCGCCGTGGTGTCCCAGTGGTAACGGCTGTGACATTCGAGTTGTAGGTCGCAGGTTCGAACTCAGACAGGCGCTTTACTTTGTTTAAATTATTTCATCACCACTGCTCTCAAAACAGTGAAGGAAAATATCGTGAGGAAATCGACATGTCATAGAACCAAAAATTGGAAGACATGAGACATCTACCAACCCGTACTGAGCCCGCGTGGTGGAGTAAAGACCACTCCCTCTCACAGAGAGGAGGAAAATGTCCCAGCAGTGGGATTATTATACGCTGATTAAGTATGCTTATTCTTGTCTAAAGAACCACCGCCATATTTCAGTCATCAGTCGCGTTTAGTATTTATTTATTTATTTGGGACAAACAAACAGTAACACATTATATCTGCGCCAATAATATAAACAAAGATATTATATAAATGTGAAACTCACACCGTTATCCACAGCATATACTATTCATATAACTTTACTAATCAACAATCTATGCGAGTAAGACTACAAGACTGTTCAAATAACTATACATCGGAATCCTTAAGTTTCTTTAACAAAGCAGAACGAAATCTATTTGCTGACACTGCGAATAAATCTAATTCTGTAGTTTCTGAACAAAGTATATATCTGTCTGAACAAAGTAGTATTTTTCAAGACGAAAGTCACTAGTCTTATGCTTTTCAAAAGAAGTTGGATGTTTCTATTTTCTTGAAATAAGAAATCTATACATTGTAATAGTGTAGCAGCTTCGTAATAGTATGCCGATAGCAACTTAAATGGACTTGGCCCAGAATTTGGCTACTTGTTTGGCGCCATCACCAGCGTCCATCAGTTCCTGTAACGTGCAGCTGATACGACACGCAGGACACAGTCTAATAGCCAACAACTTGACCACGTAGATCACGCTTTAATAAATATTTAGATTATTTTCATTCTCACTTAATTCCTAATTGCTTTGCACCATCTGTTAATTATTGCCGTGCATGAGGGATTATCTTCATTCAATTATTATTATTGTGACTTTGTACATTCCATTTTCTATGTAAAAAAATATTCTACACTGTTAAAAGTCATGTAAATAATGCTGTCTTTCTAATGTACACAGTTATAAGATATTGTGATAACATAAGGGTTGCCACGCCCACTAGTATAAGTATAACTTGGAAAATTAAATTTTCATAGTACTTACTTAAATGTATGTACAGTTTCCGATAAAATGAAATTGTTTCGTTAAGGGGGTGCGGTATGGTAGCCCGCGAAATTCTAATTTACTTTCGTTTCTTGCAATTTGCAGGTCGTCAGCTTTTATGTTGATTAAAATATGATTCGCTACCGTAACAAAATTTAGTATGGCTTTACAGAATTATAATCATTAGAATCAGCAATACGACTCCTTAAGTAAGAATTGGCCTTCTTCTTTGTGTCGATGGCACGACTTAATTTTAAATAATTTTGGCCCAAAACTTTGCCACTTCCACGGCGTCGTTAGTGGCAGCACAGAGGTCACAGCATGTTTTGGGACACAGATATCAATCTTTCATTAAATAGTTATTCAATAGGGCATTATAAACTTAAAGAGATGTATTGATGATTTTTATTATTATTATTTATTTAAATTTCAGACAACAAGACCCATTTTGTTAGTAAAAAAAAAGGTTAAAACTAAGTTAGCTCACACATAAACGCATACAATTTTTGAAGAACGGACAGTCATACCTGTCCGCTATCTTTTGTGAGTTATTTTTATGAGGTGATTCTATAAATAAACATTTGTTACGGTTGCGAATCATATTTAGATCATCATACAACCTGATACTGACCTGCAAATTGCAAAAAAACATAAGAAAGATTGGATTTCGCGGGCTACCCGACGCTTTCACCTTTAAATAAATTACTCTGTAACATTGTATGGATAAGAAGTCTAAAAACTGGTTAAAACTGGATTGTGTTGATAAAGTGACTGAGTTATAAGAATATCCATTTTGTTTCCACAATTTCAATATTTGTTTTCAATGCGTTTGCTGGGCTGCCAACTTATCAGTCAGAGATTTAGATGAAACGCTTCTGCATTATACTCACCACTGGTTCAGATTCTAACTGTATCTCACCTGTATCTCTGACAGTCAGATTTGTCAGGTTTAGTCTGTCTTAACATTTGAGTGGAGATAGTTATTGGAGAAAAGCGAGGTTATAGTTACAGTCAACAATAGCGACAAAAGTAGCCAGTAAAGATCAAATTCGCAAAACACGTATTCGCTTGTACGAAACTTACAGGTGTCAAGAACGTTTACTCCCGTCGGCCGCACTGTAAGTGTAGATCTGCCAACCCGGACTGGGCCCGCGTGGTGGATTGTGGCCCACTTCCTCTCACAGAATGAGGAGCCCTGAGTCCCAGCAGTGGGAAAATTACAGGCTGATTATGCAGTGTAGTGGGAGTGTCCCTGTGAACTGGAGAGCAATGATATTGGTTCGATGATCTACCTTGTTGGTCCAGTGTTGACCTTGCGATCCTTGACTTCTGTGTCCGATCCTCTATTTGGGCCTAGTGATTTTGATTTTAGAAATGTATTATTAACAGCTTGAAGTCAGAATTTAAGCCTATCATCATCATAATCAATAATGTTCCCACGGCTGGGTCACAGGCCTCTTCTCTTCGAGAGGGAGTGAGTGGGCTATATTCCACCACGTGGGCCCTGTGCGGATCGGTAGATGTCACATGTTTTTGAATTTTTGGTTCTAGGACATGCTGGTTTCCTCGCGATGTTTTCCTTCACCGATTTGAGAGCAGTGGTGATGAAATAATTTACACAAAGTAAAGTGCCTGTCTAGGTTCGAACCTACGACCTACACTTGTAAGTTCCGGCCTTTACCATTGAGCTACCAATGCTCATTAGAAGCCCGGCTAGTGATAATAGGATCGCCCCTATTACATTACTGACGATATATGGGTGCACTTATATACCTGTGCCAATCCTTTCAAGAAATACAAGCATCGTAGTAATTTATGCCTAGGGTTAATATTTTTCTAGCTTTGCACTTCACCGCTCAAATGGACAGGCAGCCTTGCGAATTTAATTCAGATATTTCTGAGTTTGAGATACAGGAGCAGTCCCTTCGCCGTTATTTTACTTCTGATTTTGCATCACTGTCAAAGTCACAGTGATCTTTATTTCTGTTGAAATAAGGTTGCTGTTGGGTTGCAGCCACTGACAAGTCTGTCAAAATCACAGCTGTGATCCTTATTCTGTTATAATAAGGTCGCTGTTAGGTCGCTTGCTGCTGTCAGAAGCAAAATAACTGTGAATGGACTTGTATTATAAGATCTAATGAATATCTGTGTCCTTTTCTTACAAGAAGCCTTTGTACAACTGTCTATCACTTTCCAGCAATACCTTTGCGAATATTCTAAATCTGTGGGCAAAGAGTCTTTAGTGTTAAAACAATACACTATTTTAAACTTATGAACCTAACCAATAGAACGTACGAATATTAACGAATATTATCATTTAAGTTAATATTAACATCGAAATAAATAATTATAAATAGATAACATAATATTATACAATTTGTAAATATTGACGATTAATCAATATCAATGAAAGCAGTGAAAATAAGTGACAAAACATACCAATGTATTTATTTGTGACAAATTTTCGCTTCTTCATTTTGGGTGTACAGTCAGCAATAAAAGTCGATTAACACTACAGTTTTTTTAATCTAAATATTTTAATTAAATATTTAGCTAAATATTCTTCTCATTCTTCATACCGATTTAATTAAAATCGAAATTAAAATAAAACGGACTCGAATAATTTTGTGTCGATTGAGATATGTAAAAGTAGCAATACTAATCGACTTTTATCGCGTTAAATAAGCGGTAAGGTCAACGATAAAAACTAGCTAGTTGACTAAATAGTCAGTATTGACGGTGAAACTGGATACCACTCTTCATCTTGTGTAAGCTCCTTATCTTTCTGACGCTGAACCTGAGCTGAAATTAATATTTCCACTTCTGTTTGAATTTACTTGAAGGTAGCGTAACACATTGATATTTTAATATAAATATCATTGGTAATATATCCCTTTTCTTCCACGTCTGAAGGCTAATTCCCGTAATTAAAAACGTTCAAAATCAAGTAGCAGTCTCACCTTGGCATCAATCAAAGGTCAAAAGCTTGTCAAAAATGTAGATAAATTAGAAGTATTTTTGACAGATTGAGACAGAGATTAGAATGTTCTTAAAAATACGGGAATTGTCCCTCACTGCCGGTGTCAGCTTTAATTTATTCTTATTAATGTTGTCTTCTACACTATTTATCCTTGATCTTGTATGGTGCTTCTGACGAGACCATGCCCCACTTGCTGGAGTGTCCTAAGTGCTCATTCACCTGCACCCCGGATGACCTAAATAATGGCCACATAATGGGCTCAACCTATTTAAAAAAAAAAACAAACAACGAGTAAGCATCACCTCTGTACCCATTTTTTCTGTTCTGTTTTTCATTGTCTGTTTATATATGTGTGTACATAAATGGTAAAATAAATAAATGAGTACCATCGATACGAAAAGAAGAAGACCCTTGATCTGTCTTACTTTGTAACTGCTTTGGAGCCCTAAGGTTGAATATCACTAATTAAACGTCATAAGACGACAAGGTCTATATGACAGCTAGCTTCAACAATCAACCTAAAGCTACGTTTTCCTAGAAGAGCGGTGAGCGCCACATAACGACAACAGTCACTATCATGCATCATGGCCACTGACCTATAATAAACAATGGTGCGCTGGAGCTCATACTATCGATGACAAAATGAAGACATTTGATTTTCGCCATTTTGGAGCCGACAGAAACGGAAGCGTCCGTGGAACTAATCTTTTTGATAGCGAATTTTACAAGATGTGCATACTCTCATGATATCTCATAGAATGTTCTAAATATCTCGTAGTAAAAACAAAATACCTAAATGATCAGAGACGTACCAAAGCAACACGAAGGCCATTTGCAGCAATTTCTCAATTTTAGTTCCTGAATCGCTCGATCGGAGCGCTTTGAATCGGCACAAAAAACAATGTCATTTCGTCCAGCGTACTTGTATAATATAAATCAGTGATCATGGCTATCATGAAAATGTTGGCAGCGGGGTTTGATTTCAAAGTGTCAAAAACGCTCTCTCTAAAAACACACAAAGTTACTTTCAGCAATAACGTCATTCGATGGTAACTTGCGGATGTTATGTGGCGGCCACCGCAGTCTTGAGAAACCCTGGTTTGAGTGAAGTTTCAATTCAGTCGAAATTGTAGTCAAAAGTGATAAGGAAAGTACGAGACCCACTTTAATTAAAACTTTTTTGGTTTCATAATCATCGTTCCTCCATATTACGTCACGTGCGTATTTATGTATACCTCTACCTGTATTTAATTAATTTCGATATTGTTACTCACTGCTTCATGCAAGATTAATTCTTAAGTAATTATAACTATTATTCTAATAATTTTACCAATTAAATGTTACACAATGCACGAATTGTTTAATATTTGGAATTGTTAATAATTTGTCCAAAGATTTTATTACTTATATCAATGAATTGTAAATAAAGAATAAATTTTTGAAAATAATTTTGAATGTGATTTTATTTTTAGTAGCAATAAACGCAACGTAACTTTGATGCCAATGTCCGCTGACAGTCAGATAAAAAACCTCAGCCATACTGCCATTATAAATTTCACCTGCGGCACGCGCGGCTTTTGGTTGCCGCATCTGCAGGCCGCCGGTAAAGCCCGCGGCAAATTCAGCGGCAAAGCAGCCTGAAAGCCGGCGGCATGTGTGGATGCGCCATAAGGAGAGTCTAGCGTACTTGTATAACATAAGTAGGTACTTAAGTTACATACAAGTACGCTAGACATCATACTATCGATAAAAAAACGAAGACATTTGATTTTTGCCATTTTAGAGCTGATAGCAACGTGAGCGTCTGTAGAACTTGAAGATGGATAGTGAGTTTTACAAAATGCGCATACTCTCATGATAAAAATGTTCTAAATATCTCGTAGTAAACACAAAATACACAAAAAAAATCTTATTCCACGATTTTGACCTAAATCATCAGAGACGTACCAAAACAACAGGACGGCCATTTGCAACAATGAATCAATTTCAGTTCCCGAGACGCTCGAGCCCCGCTTTGAATCGGCAAAAAAAATCACTGTCATTTCGTATAGTATATTTAGTCCAGCGTACTTGTTTATTCGAGTCATCATTATCCATTAGGCACGTTATACATGGGACGATTTCTTTACGGTACAGCGCGCTAACCGCACCGCAGAAAAATCGTGTGAGCTTGTACATTGACACGACCAACCACCGTTTGTATGGTATATGCCGACGGCGCCGTGCCGTCTGTCACCAAGGTTCCACAGTAATCCATACAACATTGAAGACCGTACACGCGGCGAATCAACCGTAGTTTTTCACGGCAAAGAAACGTGTGTGTACAGCGGCTCTTAGTATTTTTTAGTTGGTTTACCGTATTTATCATGGTTTGTAAAGTTATAAGTAACTAATATTTTGTAACAATAATAATTTAAAAGAGTGTCCATGGAGTTTCTGGCCCGTTCTTCTCCATAGGAACCTACTTCGCTTTGGAATGGGCAAGTAGCTTCATCTTTCCGTTCGACAATTTGAAAGTGTCTGTAAACGGATAAATTAAAATAAATGCTATGATTCTGAGAGACGTATTAGCTACTTACCGAAATCCAGATAAATAAAGACGTAGTACAATAGTTACATCTGATCTAATCCGATCCCAGGTGCAATCTAAAATGCAATCAAGCTGGTTCCAGTCCAATATGTCGCTGCTGGATTTAACGTAATTCTTCTATCGAGGCTACTTTGTCTTGTAACGACCGATATTCTCGCCCTACATTTTATCAAAATGCAGTCGAACCTCTAGGGTATATGCCCTAAAGGTTCGACTGCATTTTGATAAAATGACAAGACATATATGTATATGTTCTGTGAGTCGAACCGGTCATCTGTCTTGTTGTTTTGTGGTGGTCATATTAAGGACTTATTTCTTGTCATCATGTCGTCAAATCAAACTCAAAGTATTTATTTCAAATAAACCAATTACAGGCACTTTTGAAGTCAGTCAGAAGGATGAAGCTAGTTGCCCACTCCAAAGCGTAGGTAACCATGGAGAAGAACGGAATCAAATATAAAGTCATTTATTCAAAATATTAGGGTGAGAACTTTTTGAACGACAAAATTACATAAGACTGTCCGCTGAAACGTCCGCTACTCCAAGAAGAACTGGCGCAACAAACTCCCCAGCAGTTAATTTATTTATAAAGGATTCGTGAAGGATTAGTACTGACTATCAATTATCTCACTGTACAGCAAGATGACAGCGGGGTTGAATGTCCATCGTCCTTATTCGTGGTGAGCATCGTCAGAACGTGGTGGTTCTTCCGACAATCAGTGTGATTACAGTGCATCCAACCAGACCATGGCCTACTTGCAGTAGTGTCCAAAGTGTCCTTACACCTGCACTTTAGAATACATAAAAACGACGCCGCGATTAACGTTATACGACAAAACCAGTAAGAAAAAATTAATAAAAATAATTTAAGAAAAGTAAAAATGACAGGAAGAAGTTACCGTGGATACGATAGGAGGAAGGTGGTTCTATGAATGCACGAACTTTAAGATTCAATGTCTATATATGTAATGGAGATTATAATGGCACTCAATCCTGCCCAATCTTGTGACACCATCTTGTACAGGGTGGCCCATAAGTCCTCAGACATGGGCACAACAATAAGAAATATTATCTTTTTATTTCGTATTATTCTTTATAAAATGTTTTTTTTTTTAATGACACCGTCCAAATGTAATCCGTTACGTCACGATCACGCCATAAGCGATGTCTAAAACTATCGATGACTGCGCGGCATGTAGTTCTGTGATGTTAGCCATTTCTCTTTGAATATTATCTTTTAGGGCTTCAATTGACCGCAGGTTTGTGTCGCACACTTTAGATTTCAGATAACCCCATAAGAAAAAGTCCATCGGGGTTAGATCCGGACTACGTGGTGGCCAGGAAATGTCTCATCTTCGAGAAATTCCTTGTACAAAATGTTTTCGTCGACCGTGAAAAGAAAGCGGTAGCCCTCTCCAAAAAGATTCATATTTGAAACACAAACAATTTCAACACAAATATAAAAATAAACGCAACCTAATTGTCTCCTATGAATGAGTTGAGAATTATAAGCACACTGCAATTAGAACGCGCTAGAAAAATCAAATTAAAACCTCTAATGAACAAACATAGCGGGAGGCGGTTGCCGGTTAGCGACACAGAGTAGTCGGCGAAACAGATACTGCGGAGATAGATAAAAGGTGATTGTTGATCTAAGGATCCTGGGTGAAGCGTCCCCAAAGCATTTCTTGTAATTATCAAACGAGTGATCTGGCTAATCGATCTGTGCGATACAACATCTGTAACGAACTGAGAGGCTTCATTCATTTATTTCTTTTTCAGATCATAAAATCCAATTTGTTAGTAAACAATAAAAATGAAATGATAAAAAAAATTGTTAATTGACATATAATTTGAAAAAGATGAAGGGGTGTAGAATTAAATATAATTATGCACATTCTAAACAGGTACAGAGCGGCGGTTTCATACGTGTTTGGCGGATTTGATTTTTATTACGAGTAGTTACTAGGATTGTTGCACTGACAGGTATCAGGAACGTATTCTCTCGACGGCTGGGCTGTAAATAAAAGTTTAAACTCTTCACAAATTGGTATTTTTTCTGAAATTTCTAAACAACATCTCTAATAACTATTTTCTACAAGACAAGTGCATTTTGTATTCATGATCTTCGCAGGGTGGCTGGTTGTATGTAGCCGAGAATCGAGTTAACTGGCATGCAGAAAGGCCATACAACATTTTGTTAATTTTATAGTCCAACAGTGGTCTGTTGTAGGCTGAAGGCCGTGATACTTGAATTAAATCTTCTTTTTTCTACACACAAACTCTAACAAGGAAAGCCCTTTGCTCTTTACAAAAAACAAAACCATACTATGTCATCGTTTCCACAAGACAATCGAAAATATGCTTCAATATTAAAAATCTCTGTTTCTTCCTTCTCTGTGCAACGTTATTCAGAATGTTCCCGTCACATAGTTAGTCTCCGCAGCTTCCGCCAGGGGCGCCCGCTGCCGCGCGCCACAAAGCTTCAGAAGAATTTTATTCTGCTTCAACTCTGCACCAATTATTTACTATGCCACGATGCGCATTGATTCTCTTTGTTTGCTATGCTAATGAAGGACGCAGGTGGCCTTTTACTAATAAAAACTTTTATATTTGACACAAATAATGTGAGTTGGGGTGTTAATTAAAATGATAACAAACAAACATGTTGAAAGCGTACGTTTCATCAACAAAATATGTTATTAAAATCCTCCGATTGAGTTATCAATGCTTCAGGATCCGAAGCTGAAAGGTTTTCACTGACTTAACTACTAGTAGGTATCACTACGATTGAAGTAGTACCTTGGAGCAAGCAAATTGAGACCTATGCAGCCAGACCTACCCAGCAGGAGGTGAACTCGGGCTTTGACAGAGGACGATGATGATGAGCTGGCTGTAGCTTGGATAGGTACCTAAATATGCACAATTTTCGCTTATAACAAAACATGTGGCAAATTCGGTGCCTCTTTATTTTTTTTTATAACATGCACAACATTACGGATTTGAATCCCAATGCATTGTACAGAGCAATTTACAAACTAAAAAGTTTACATAATGGTTTATGCCATTGATATCCAGCGATCTACCTAGATCCCTACTCATTGTCAAGTAACCATCTGAATGAAATATATCTGAACAACTAGTATCAATTTCAATCTCCAAGTAATTGAAAACGACACCAGAAATGAAATGCAAATACCACATCTACGTAAGTAAGCAATCGGCCGAGACGTAGATAAATATGTATATCGTGCGGAACCCTCAACACTATAGTGCAAATCGTTCGCTTGTATACCTAAGAATCCCGTTTTTCCCGTGATTGAGGAGCCTCGGATAGAGGCGGGACTGAGCCGGGATTTACCGCGGGAATCAAGTCGGCAAGAAAATGTTTTCGTTCTGCATAGTGCAGTAAGTTTCCAGGTGTTCCTCGAACTACGGATTTACAATTGACAGAATTGAAATTGTTTATGATTATCCTCTTTGTGTGGCTGCTGTGTTATTTTATAAAACTACTAATGGTTTTCATGACACGCTTTGTTTGTTCAAATGTCCTTCATTGGAGCTTGGATTTTAATAATGTAGTATTGCGTTGCGCTGTTTTCTTGGGTCTTTAAAATAACGTAGTTGTAAGAAAATTGTTGTTCTAACCAGTTTCCACCATATCTTTAACTTGAATTGTCTTCTGGTCTAGTTGAATTTGTACCTTGATTGTTAATCTTTTTAATGGGTCTGTATTCAGACAGGACACAATAAGGAGCCTTTTCATCCAATAAATGCGGGTATAAAATACTTAGCATAGCTTATACATAGCTAAGGGCGGATTTTTCCAACGCCAGATAAATTTATCTGAGGAATAATTTTGAATTTTTGACAGTTCTACCATACAAACACACATAAAGTTGACGTCTGACAAGACGACAACTTTATTCCACTAGGTACAAAAAAAATATCCGTCGATTGAACAATCAGCCCTTAGTTCAAATATCAAGCATTTTTTATAACATAAAATAATTTTGTAATCTCCGAAGGATTAGGCAGATGTATACCAGCAGTACACCCAAATTTCGCCACTCATGTTTAAGTGCCGTATAACAAGGGGCGAGCCTATTACTTGCAAGATATTATTTGCATTTCTATTTTTGGGATTATAGAAACAAATATACTATAAAAATGAAAAATAGGTAAGAGAACCATGTCACTCCTACCTCAATCAAAAGCCTAAGGATAACATTCTAAGTGCTCTATTTCCTGGCTTTTTGATAACGATCGAATGAAAAGAGTACCTACCTCCATCCTCCGTTACTATGTACATCAATTTGCTTTTGGCAACCAGGTACTAGCGGCTTTGCAAAGCGAGCAAATACCACAAATCCTCGGGGCTTAGATAAAAGTAACCTCACAGTATTGCAGTTCAGGCAATATTAGATGCTTATCTTACTATTAGAAACGTTGAAAGCTGGGCCATTGTGGGTGGATCGGGTTTTGCTAACAGTTTTGGAATGTACGTAATGTGATCGACCCTTTTACATATTGTTGGGAAATGGAAATGGATCCTGTACCATCTACATGTGTTTTACATTTACCAAATACCTACCTAAGTACAACAGCAGATCTATTCTGTAAAATCGTTGTGAATAATGAGTATAGTGTATATCCCTGAGAATTATAGTTCGTTTTTTTAATCTCAGAGACTAATCTGACAATCTAAAGACTTAAATGTCAGATTCGTCTCTTGGATTACAAAACGAACTGTAGGTGGAATGACAGCCAATTTACTGTGTCAAAATATCTATCTAATTATTCGTGAAAATTTAGGAGAAGTCAATAATGTCAATCCCTAGCGATCCATAAGCATACGGTGGAATTACAGCTCACTTCACCTAATTATTCAAGATGAGATCCTATCAACTGCCAATCGATTCTGTAAAAAACTCACCGTGAAAAGTTAAGTGAAGTGAGCTTAGAGTGCCAATAGTGTCAATCGCTAGCATTAGTCGGAATGACAGCTCACACCACGCTCACTTCACCTAAGTTTTCACGGTGAGATGGTTACAGAACCGCACTACTATTCTTTTCAAGTTCACTTGAAAGATGGAAGAAGCAAGATGGTTAGAATTTGAAATTGTTCAAATGGACTCACCAAATGAAATATTAACTCGGGTCCTCCTACTGGTTTCCTTACAACAAAATTTATAGGTCACAAAGAACTTAGTGACTTAGAAGCATACTGCACAATTTAACATTCAAAACCTTTGCGAGAACGTGATTCTAGGAACAAAGCTTATCTACATACGAGTACAAAACAACCCCAAAACTGCATACAAATAAAAGAGCCAACTTTAGATAAACGTAGGCGTAACTCGCGATTTCAAGATGCACTAACACAGAGTGACATTTACATGGAGCCACACAAGGAAGTTAGCAACAGCGGGGTACTCACAATTAACAATGCAAATTCACCAAGTGCGAAAGCTGTTCTGAATTTCATACAGAGAATACATATGGTAATTGGGTTTGAACACAGGAAAAACGTCATAGTACGCTCGGCGACATGTCAAGTGATACATTTCCAGTGTAAGCTGTACTGGCATTGTACGAAAAGCCTATGCAATCGGAGACAAATGTATACTGGAAAATTTTATCTTGATGTATCGCCGTGTGTACCAGGCTTGAGGCTCGTTAAGATCCTGAAGGAAAGATTCTCCTTGCGCAAAGTTTTGTCTTCGTTAGTATCTGGCTGGTTCATGTCGTGGTGTATTTTAAGCCGCGGTCACACTTGTAACATGTTCGATAACAAAACGCCTGTAGCGGTATCTACAACGCCACATGCGAACAACACGTCATACTGACGTCACTCAAATCCTACATCTCGCAAGCAGAGTTTACCGCGCAACTAGCATATATATACAATACTTCCCAACATCAATCGTGGGGCAGTTGCCCGGCAGACACAGCACCCGTCTGGTCGGAGAATCCTAACTCTTCAATGGAGGATGAGTGAACTTTACACCCTGTTCCTCATAGCTCTATACGCCCAACATCTGAAAAACGACTCGTAAAATGTGACATCATACAGCTATGTTTTTAAAATTCTCATAATAAATAAAACATTACACTTTACCAACTTTAAAGCCGCGTCCACACTTGAAACAATAAATGTATGAAATGAATAAATCCTTGTCTTCATTTACGTAACATGTTATAATCCGATCCAGCCTATCCCTTGCTGCTCTCTCCCACTGACGCCCTAACACGAGGTCTGTACCCCATAGGGGATACCCTTAACGTGAGTTGCTTAGTTTATTAAGCCCTGGCTGGAGGCTTTAATTTATTGAGGCACGCACAGGCAAGACCGGTTACGCAGACGACAACCTCCTAGGTTGACCAGCGAGATGCCATAAAAAACTAACATGTTGGTCACTTTGTTGGGAGAGATGTTGGCGTGTTCGTTACAAGTGGTTACGCTTCTTTAGCTGGTGATGCTGCAAGTTACGTCTGGAGAGTAAAGGTTGTGTAATATTTTGGAAGTGGATGGTTTCTATAAAATGGTGTTGATAGGTTTAACATTGTATCACCAGAACGTTTTGCTAAGAGCCTGAGTTTTAGCAGTTTTTGGACCTGTAGACTTTAGGCACCGTATAGTTGAAGTTTTCTTAGTCAAATACCCAATGGCTTTAATAAAATAGCTTTTAAGGTACATACGTGGCATGCCTACAAATCCGCCACATAGTTTTTTTTTTTTTCAAAATGGCGGCCATTCATGAAACCTATACAAATCGATAGCTGACATCAATTCAAACAGAAACCAATTATGTTTTCTTATCAATTATAATAATGTTGTTTTATAATGTGGGTCTTATTAAAGACCAAACCCCGTAAAATATCACGTTTCCGAGATATAAACGTTCGAAGTTGATCGGGAGTGATATAAAGATTCGAGTGACGTTATTGCGACGCACGCTATTTCGAAAAAAATTAAGAGTGGTACGCCAGTTCGAAAACACATTAAGTCGAAACCGCTATATCGAATGACGTTTACGCCAGGCAACATATAAAAATCTTCAATCCCCTTGCTTGTTAGTATTTCATATAGGTACTGTTTAATACCTACTTGTCGTTGTGACATCTATCAACCCGCACTGGGCGCACGTGATAGATAGCCCGCGGTCTCTCAAAGAGAGGAGACCTGTGTCTCAGCAATGGGAACATTATAGGCTGAATATTTGTTATGTCTACCTACTTGTCCGTACGTACGTTAATCTATCAAAGCCAAGATATTTATTCGTCTGGCTGCCCTTTTTATTATTACGTATATTGTAAAAAACCTCTGTAGGTAGGTATACTTATTTTTATACTGC
The DNA here is from genome assembly GCA_947507525.1 of Apamea epomidion. Lineage (NCBI taxonomy): Eukaryota > Metazoa > Arthropoda > Insecta > Lepidoptera > Noctuidae > Apamea > Apamea epomidion. The sequence goes on along the minus strand of OX382238.1, from coordinate 3,046,814 downwards.
CATTTTTAGTTGATGTAAATAATGGCTGTAGGCTGGCCCTGAACAATATTTTTTTTTTCACTTGACTTCTCAAACGAAAGGGGGAAAAAAACATTACAATAAAAAAAAAAGCATTCAAAATTCATGAACAAACGTACCTATACAAAAACTGGCTGGCCAATAAAACACACATAAAATAAGTCCACAATAGTTATTCAATAAAATTCTGAATCAATTTTTTATTCGTTCAATATTTATTACAATAAAATTGCTATCGGTCGACAAAAGCTAATATGCTACTCGTGTTAAAAAAATGAAACCAGATGTACTGTGGTGGATTTTTTACTTTTATATTTGTTATGTGCAGAGAACAGAAACTGTAAGGATATTTCAAAATCTCGTGACACCTCCTGCAGCTTGGTATACAAAATTCGTGCCAACTGGTAACGTGATATTTTTTTATCATGATCATCATTATAATCCAAACACTCTGAATGTAGACCTTAAAATCAGTAACTTCATAAATACTTTCATTACCACTTCTCTCTTCATGTTCATGAACTGAACTCCTTTATTTACAAAACACGTGGGGTGTGTCAGCGGCACCTGAGGAAGAATTTACAGAAACACATACTGCATGACAACCGCACCTGAGGAAGAATTTACAAGAATTTGCGGGGCGTGTCAGCGGCACTGAAACTGTTAAAAGCCTGCTTATACCTTTAAGGCTGAAACGACCACTGCTTGTCACCAGGGATGTGGTGACAAGTAGTGGTCGTTTCAATCAATCAATTAAATGTAATTTATTCAAAAATTAGGCTAAAAAGCAGCACTTTTGGAACGTCAAAATTACATAAGACAGTCCCCCAAAACGCTCGCCCTTCACCAGTTCCTAGTGCTTTTGCTAAAGTTTCTATTCTATTAAAACTAAATCTTTGTTATTACAGTGACCTCCAAAACTTGTATGCTGATACCGGATCATGGTCCCTGTCGTGATGAACTCCAAATGTGGTACTACGATCCCGCGACATCAAACTGTTCTATTTTCGACTGGGGAGGCTGTCAAGGAAACGGCAACAGATTTGATACATTTTCGGGTTGCTTGGGATTTTGTTTGAGCAAGCCAGGAGCTAGTAAGTATCTTTTGCAAGAGGTTTCAAAGGTTAGGTTTGCTAAGGAAGTGGAATCATTATAGAAACCTTTTTTGGCATCGTAAAGTCAAGCTGTTGCCGTAAATTTCATATTTTACGATCTACCTACACTGTCACTCGTGCTTGTATTTAGCTTAAATATGACCTGTGGTAAAGGCTTAAAAGATATGGAACGTGTTTTTTTATAATTTTGAACCAATGCTGGCGATTCTAAGATACCAGCTTGTTTTCTGGCTCTAGAGGTTAACAGGGAGGCAATTTACGTAATTTTAAGAACGTTCACAGTCTAATCTCAGTTTCAATCTGTCAAAAATAAATCTAATTTCCCGTCCACATTTTTGACAAGTCGTTAACATTGATTGTCGCTGAGATGAGATTGCGATTAGATTTTGAACGTTTTTAATTATGAGAATTGGCCTTCAGATCTTTCAAAAACAAATAAAAAAATGAAACCCAATAAAGTTCATTAGACTACACTCTTCATCACTTACTACTGTTTTATCTGAGATAAAATGGCGCATTAAACACTGCAATAACTCTGTCATACTTAGAAATCCGTCCAAGATATTGCAGCTTGACTTTCGACTACGGATTCTGCTTTGGATCAACACCAAGGTGGTTCTATGACTCAAAGTGGAAGGTCTGCAAGTCTACCATTTACTCCGGCTGTGGGGGAAATAAGAATAACTTCTATAGTAAAGAGCAGGTGCGTTTTAAACGACTTTTAAAAGGAGGAGGTTATGTATATCATTACGCTGTAGTTTGGTATTGGCCCCGGCTTACGTACCCAGCCAGGCACTTTACTTTTTGTATTTAATACTCCGTATACAGGGTGGCAGGAATATCGACGCGCAAACTGTAACCATGGATTTAGCACATGAGTTTAGACCCCATAGCGTCGATATTTTTCGTCGGTTATAAAAAAAAAATCTTCTGTTTCATAGAAAAGTGCAATACCTACGCGGTCAAAATGAATGGAACAGCAATATTTTTTTTTAATAACGGACGAAAAATTTGCGCTTTGATGTCCCTGCCACCCTGTATACATAACATAATCAGCTCTCTGTGAGAGAGAGTGGGCCTTAATCCACTACGTGGGCCTAGTGCGTGTTGGTAGATGTCACATGTCTTCGAATTTTTTGGTGGAATTCTCCGCTACTCTCAAAACCATGAAGGAAAACATCAATGAAACCACCATGTCCTAGAACCAAAAAATTCGAAAACAGGGGACATTCACCACGTGCACCACGTGGGCCCAGTGCAGGTTGCACTGGGCCCACGTGGTGCATTTCGGCCCACTCCTATCACCGAGAAGCGGTCTGTATCCCAGCAGTGGGAACATTATAGGCTGATTATGTATGACGTATTATTAGATCAATTGTCATTAAATGAAAAGAGTTTCAAAGTTTTTGATTTTGGATAAAATTATTTACCAATCTGTAATAATCTGCTAAAAATGTTGGTTACTGACTTGAGTTCTCACGTTTTTCAAGAATTTATTAAGCTTGTAAAGATTAAATCTTGTATGCAGGTTCAGAATAATTTTCTCTTACCCCATCAAGTTGTAACTTTGTACAGCAGTTAAGATCTGATGCCGATACATTTTAACATGATAATTTTTGCAGTGTGATCAAGTCTGCCGCTTCGGCCAACCGCCGATGGTCGGTGCAGCGACTGAAAAGGGAGGCGGTAAGAAAGTTTTGATCATTAACCCGGAAAGCACCCCGAATCCTGAAAAGTTTAATGAAATTAACGAGGAAGGAGCTGCTGCAAATGCAAGCAGCCCAGCCTAGAGAATATCTACGTCTATCACACAGTGATGAAAAATATAATACTAGCAGGGCCCTATTTAACACAACTGACAAAGCGACATTTTTGCCAAAAACTAACATAATTGTCAAAATTTGACGACAGGTGCTGTTAAATAGAGCAAAAATCTATGAAAAAAACTTACAAAATTGTCAGATTATCCACTGTCACCTGTCGGTTGTCATAAATAGGCCTCTGATCACATAAAAACAGAAATGGAAAGATAAACCCACCTGCTTCCGTGTAAGATACTTATTTTGCGTTGATTAACGTTATGTTTAGTTGCATGCAAGAAACTGTATTTGTATCGTAATTTAATACAGCATTCATCACCTTCAAATAAACGCTATGTGGTTTAATAATCTCTTCAGTTTTTATTATAAAAATACAGTAAATTACTATTTTACGTGAAATTTAAAAGTTGTTTTATTTTTTAAACATACAGGGTGGCAGGGACATCGACGCGCAACCTTTTATCATGGATTCAGCACATGATTCTAAACACCCTCACGTCGATAGATTTCATCGGTTATTAAAAAAAAAGTTAGTTGTTCTATACATTTTGATCGCGTAGGTATTGCATTTTCCTATGAAAAAGCAGTTTTTTTTTTTTTTTGATAACCGAAAAAAAAATTCTACGCTATGGAGTCTAAACTCATGTGCTGAATCCATAGTTACAGTTTGCGCGTCGATGTCCCTGCCACCCTGTATAATTCTGACCTCCAATCAAATGCACTTTGTGACAAGAGCACAGCGCGTTTGATGTAAATAGTTTGTAATTCTTATCCACTTCAGAGTAAAGCCCTCTTCTCATACAGAGAAGGCACGAGCATTAATCACCACGCTTACTCAAGACGGGTTGGTAGTTTCTACTTGACTTATAATAACTATAAATCTAGATTTCCTCACGATGTTTTCCTCCACCGATGTGTTGTTATGTAATGTTCCGTAATTTAGGTGTGCTAAAATGAGACGATATCTTACAAAAATGTCACACTATCGGCGTGGTGAGACGGAGTTATACTAGTACCTACATAATGGACTCTAGCATATTAACCAGCCTATAATGTTTCGACTGCTGAGACACTGGCCTCCTCTCAGTGAGAGAGAGTGGACCGTAAACCACCACGCGGGCCCAGTGCAGGGGGTCTACTCCGAAGTAGTATTGGTCGAATGTTCGGCCGTTTCTTGCTACGAAGTTACTATTTGGTTCGGTCGGTTCCGATCCTAAACTCCTACACTCTTTCGAATATTGACTATGGACCCGACCCAACTGAGCCGATCCGAACTTTTTTCGCATTTTTCAATAATATTCGGGTTGGCCATGTGTCGGTCCGATCCGAACATTCGCACTTTGCACTTCGGAGTAGGCCCCCAGGTTGCGTATACGTCTTCAAATTTTTGGTTCTATGACATGCCAATTTCCTCACGAGGTTTTCTTTCATGGTTTCTAATATACCTACCTAAAACGTTTTTTTTGCGATTGGTGGTTAGAAACAACATGAAACAACAGTTTAAAATAAAAGTTTTTTATTTGGCATAAAATCACAAGTTAACAAAGTCTATCACCAATATTATTCTACTAATAACAGTACAAAATTTTCCTAATAATATAAATTGATTTTTAAAGTACAATCTGATAAACCCGGTCCCAAAACAGTTTTTTTTTTTAAGTTAAACGGTATTAATCTTTTGTTTCGTAACTTAGGGCGAATTTCACCAATAAAACTAAACGTTAAAGAGCGTCATTATTGTTACAGAATATGGAGCTCTTGGTCACGATTTAGAAGAGCTGATCGTGTTCACATTCAGTTGAAGTTTTAATGCCACCATGTGCGAGAGATGGAACGATACATGACCGATAGCACCATCTCTTTTAAGGACTGCAACCATAATGGCACTATACGGCCGCAGTTTCATTGGTAAATTGTCCTTAAGTTTTGTTTTTCCATATATGTATTGTTAAGGCTTATTCCGATATAAGCGATATCGCTTGCGGTAGCGATACCGAAACGGTATGCGATATCGCCGTGGTACTCGGTAGCGATACTGATCCGCCTTCTTTTAGTCACTTTGGACCAGGGACTGCAGTCTCGACATTCATAGCGATCGCTTTACGACCGAATTTGGTCGCAAAGTCCTGTCACTCCACCTGTCAATCCGGGACTTGCGACCGAATTCGGTCGTAAAGCGATTGCTATGAATGTCGAGACTGCAACCCCAGTATCGCTACAGAGCGCGACAAAGATATCGCGTACCGATTCGGTATCGCTACCGAGTGCGACAGCGATGTCGCGTACCAATTCGGTATCGCTACCGAACGCGACAGCGATATCACTTATATCTGAATAGGCCTTTAAAGACAAAATTGTTTCTAATTAAGTCTTAACAAACATAATACATAATATAATTCGTCTAAATTCCCCTTTCCGTATCACATCGCATTTCGAAAGAGCTCCGCAAAACTCTTGTATACCATTTCAGACCTGAAACAAAAGAAAACGTTATGTTAGAAATATTAATCAGTAAGTTAAAACGTGATCGGTCTCTGCCAAGCTCCTTCTTTATGCTGTCATCATAAATCATAGTGTGATGGCTGGATATGTAAAGTACCTTTCTTTGGAGAAATAAATATTATGGCCTCCACTTTAAGCACTTTACTGGCCAGTTTTAAGTTTAACTTAGTTGGTACCTAAGTAAGTTAGTATAGTAGTTGGTATTATCGGTTATACCTTTGCACCGATAATTTGGACCAGAAATTAGCTACCTTATTATTTCTATGGGTGGCTTAAAAGACAACTTATCTATAATGAAAATAATTTCCCTAAAAAATAAATAATGTGGCAAATAAATAACGCATACAACGTTATTTATTTGCCACTTTATTAATTTTTTAAGTTTTATTTATTTTGAAAGTGTTTCAGATTTTAGTGAAATCTAAGACACTGCCTTTTGGAATCGTTTCACACGTAATTGGGATTTGATGGTGAATTGTATTTTTCAATTAAAAAAAAAATTACCATATTAGCACCGTAGATTATTAATTTCTTAAAAAAGAAAATAATAGTGTAAGCTACTGAGAAATTAAAAATCCTTTAAAATTATACTACAGTAAAAGCACACACACAGACATTACGATTTACCACCCTACTAACACTTAGACAAAAAAAAAAACAAAAACAGACCGTAAAAATAGTTTTACGGTCTGTTTTTGTTGTGTCAATTTAAGTTTAAAATAGCAATATGTAACAGCCCTACCTCCCGTTACTGCAAGACTTCATGAGATTGAGTACATAGCTGGGGCAAGCTTCAGGATCCATCATACGAGCGTTGAAAAGCGTGCCCTGGCAGAAACAGTATAGAATCTCCGGCAGCGGCACATTAGATGACAGCACTTTCTTCTCGTAGAGAATGGTTGAATACAGCTGGAAATTGTAAGGTTAGGCTATTATGTTGATGTAGAATTTAATATGAAACTTCATCGCAACGAGACCTCATACAGTCACGGGCAAAAGTATGTATACACTCGGCTTTATTCAAAAGCGATTTACTCCTTTATTTTTTAATTAAATTTTATGTTGTTACAAACATAGCATTTTCGAACCCTGTATGTAATGTGTCATATTTCAACGTTGCATTCGTCATTTCACGAAAAAATCGCAATTGAAAGTTGCCAAGTGTTGACATATTGGTGCTCGTGACTGTACGTATAAAAAATCAGCTGTCCACTTTGAGTAAATGTGGTAATTAATGAAATGAAATGAGATTGTTTATTCTGTAAATAGGATATCAGAGTCAGTTATTCAAATTAAATTAAAAAATAGAAAGGCTAGATGAAGACATTTTCCATCTGACTACCCTAAGATGAAATGGCGAGACAAACTGGCTGTTCAGCACAACCTACTTGAACATAAATTATTTGATTATTGAAATAAAATTTAAAAAATGATGTTTATAGTGTTTTAAGACACATTTACACGTTAATATTTTAAAACTAGATGGCGTCGCATTTCCTAACTGGCTGCTCCCTAAGAAGAATTTTCGAAATCCACTCATACGTCATGTTCTCTTTTAGCCGGTTGAATGCCGTAATTACAGAAACAGTTAAAACGTCATTTTATCTCGCGTGGATCCACGTTCGACACGAAGGGTTTAAGTCCAAACATTATATTATTAGGATGTTATGTGAGTCTAACAATGCAGGGCCATGTCTGGTAGGGTCTTTTGAAGAAAGAGCCATTGCAATTTTCAGTTGACCTGTCCCAACAGACGGCATCAGTCATTGCGTAGCTCAACCCTATTTTACGGATCTCAACGACCCATCACGCTTAGACATACTCAGACATATCTTCTCTATATTATGAGAGAAGGCACTTTTCCCGCAGTGCGACAATCATTAGAATAAGATTATAAAACCATTGTTCTAAGTATGTTCTAAACAATACTTATTATTTCATTTTAAGTAAAACTTATTAAAATAGAATAAATAATTCTGAATGCTAAAAGAATAATGTTACTTTATAACGCCATTTTATGAAATGATGCAGAGGATTAGATATAATTATAAAAATGAATTCTTACTTTAAATGCTGCGGTCAGTGACGCTATGGACAACCCTAGACTAGGGCTGAAAAGGAACGATATTCCTGCGGCATATCCTGCCGGTAGCGCGTACATTGCTGAGTCAAACCCTTTCTTACGACACAAGTAGCATATCACCGCCTGCAATGTAAAGCGAAATTATTGTTGCGCGCCACAATTAATGCCTGATGCATGGTGACATTAGTTACCACTAGCGCCATCTAGTTTCTAGTAGCAAGAACTAATAGAGTCACTAGCGCCATCTATTATCGATTGGCTGAACTTACTAGAACTATCGACATCTGGTCAGTCGGGGCCGGTATGTACTCGAACATTCTAGATGTGTCTATAATAGAAGGTTCTGGAATTATCTGCGGCACTATATAAGGCCGGGACTAGCCGCGACTAATCAGACTTGGTTCTGCGATAGAAGCGAATACATCGAAAGCGATATTTAAGTGCAACTTAAGAGCGATCGTGTTTTATAATTAGTGTGTTTGAGTTGTTATTAGTGTTCTTTAATTAAAGTGTAACTTTTGGTAATTTTTATCGGCAGTTTTTATTGTCACGAACCCGAAGCTCGTAACAATTGGTGTCAGAAGCAAGGATTAAAATCATGCCGATTTTACCTAAAGACGACACGGAGGGTATCCGTACCCGGGGTCAACGTCAACAGGAGACGGACCAGAGACGTTTTGGTGGAGCTATGCCGCAGAGGTCGGAGGGCCAGCTACCAACCACGGAGGCCGAAACGTCCGCAGCAGCTCCAGCATCAGCAGCACCAGACTTTGCTGCCCTGATGATGATGCTGCAGGAGCAGTCCCGCCGACAGGAGGAACAGGCCCGCCGACAGGAGGAACAGGCTCGTCGGTTGGAAGAACAGCTCCAGCGGGACAAGGAGGAACAGGCTCGTCGACAGGAGGAACAGGCTCGCCGACAGGAGGAACAGGCTCGTCGGTTGGAAGAACAGCTCCAACATGATAAGGAGGAGCAAGCGCGCCGCCAGGAGGAGCAAGCTCGCCGCCAGGAGGAGCAAGCGCGCCGCCAGGAGGAGCAAATGCTCCTTATTAAGGACCTTCACGCTACTTTTGGGAAAGACATGAAGGAGGTGAAGGATAAGGTTGCTCAATATGACAACCGCCTGTCGGAAGCTGAAATCCGGATCGACCAAGTGTATAATCGGGTTGACAACGCGGTGGCTGACGTGAAGAAAACCGTGATGGCTGATGTAAAGAAAACGCTGGATTACCTTAAACTTGGGGATGGAATCGCAGCTCCCGTAGCTACAACACCTTCGCTACGTGGATTCAAAGTGCCACCGTTCGACGGAACTTCTTCCTGGTCAGCCTACAAAATCCAGTTTGAGGCTGTCATGAAGGCGAACGGTTGGAATAACAGTCAGGCCATGACTGCCCTCACCCTAGGCCTGCGCGACCAGGCTTTAACTGTTCTGGAAGCTCTCGGTAAGGAAGTGACTTACGAGCAGCTCCTTGAGGCATTGGAGGCTCGGTATGGCGACGCTCACCTGGAACACGTGTTTCGTGCGCAGCTCAAGGATCGCGTGCAACGCAGTAATGAAAACCTGCAGCAGTGGGCCCTTGAAGTGGAGAAGCTGGTGCGTAAAGCTTACCAGTCCGTACCTGCGCTTATTGATGGGAACCTGGTGCAGGCATTCATCGACGGCATCCGCGACCTTGAAGTTAGAGCTGCTGTGAGGCTCGGGCACCACGGGTCGCTGAAGGACGCCTTGGCCCATGCACTGGAGGTGGAAGCTGCGCGACAGGATCATCGTTCCCATCGCGTCAGGGAGGTTGCAGCGGCTAGAGTTCGCGACTGCAATAAAAGATACAGCCCTAGGTGCTACGGCTGTGGGGAAAGGGGCCACCTTCGATCCAGTTGCCCCAAGCGAACTACAGGAAGGGTAGAAAATGACCGTCCATGGAAAGTGGGCCGAACTTTGGTCAGAGCCACCGACATGTCAGGGGTACGTGTGCCGAACCTTTGTGATCAGGAACAGGTTATGGAAAAAGGTACACTAGTTGGTACTAGGCAAGAAAGTATAGAAGTCGTTCCTGTGAGGATGCTCAAGACAGACCTCAGCAACGAGTGGAAGGAAAGGCTACAACGTGCACAGCAGGAAGATTCGGACATCAAGCCTATTCTCGAGTGGATGAAGGCCAGAGCTCCTAAGCCCAGGTGGAGCGACGTCTCAGCAATGAGTTCGATCACAAAAAGCTATTGGGCCCAATGGGACAGCTTGGTGATTCAGGATGGAGTCCTGTGCCGTAAATGGGAAAATGCTCGGGGAGACAGCTGTCATTTGCAAATGGTTGTCCCTAAAGCTCAAGTACCGGATGTTCTACAGCTGTACCATAATAGTTGTTCAGGAGGTCATCTGGGAGTAAAACGGACTCTACTGAAGATACGAGAACGGTTTTACTGGGTCCACTGCCGAGACGATGTCGAGGACTGGTGTCGCAAGTGTACAAGTTGTGCAGCTGTAAAGGGACCTCAGATTCGTAGTAGAGGTGCACTGAAATTGTACAATGTTGGCGCACCATGGGAGAGGATAGCCCTTGACGTAGCGGGGCCGTTTCCGGAAAGTGAAAGTGGTAACAAGTATTTCATGGTTGTGATGGATTACTTTACTAAGTGGCCGGAAGTCTTCGCCATCCCAAATCAAGAAGCTTCGACAGTCGCAGATAAATTAGTTTATGAAGTCTTCTGTCGGTTTGGAGTACCTTTAGAGATTCACAGTGATCAAGGAAGGAATTTTGAGTCCCAAATATTCCAGGAAACTTGTCGAGTTATGGGTACTCATAAAACAAGAACAACTTCTTACCACCCACAATCGGATGGAATGGTGGAACGATTCAATCAGACATTGGAGAGGTACCTAGCAAAAGTTGTGGAAAATCGGCAACGAGATTGGGACAAGCACATACAACCGTTTTTGTTGTCATATAGAAGCGCTGTTCACGAAAGTACATCGGTGACACCAGCTTTCGCAAACTTTGGAAGAGAATTACGGCTGCCTGCAGACCTGATCACCGGAATACCACCTGATGCCCCACGCAGTATAACCGATTATGCGAATAACTTGCGGAACAAAATGAATGACATTTATGAGCACGTCAGACAATCGGGCCAGCAAATGTCTGAAAAGATGAAAACCCGTTATGACCGCAAAATGAACAGTAAAGGGTTCGACGAAGGTTCACTAGTATGGTTGCACAATCCAGTCCGCAGCAAGGGGAAATCTCCTAAGCTTCAAGCTAAATGGGATGGACCGTACCGGATTGTGACAAAGATCAATGACGTAGCCTACCGGATACAGAAAGGTGCAAGAGGTACTCCTAAGATCGTCCATGTGGATCGATTGGCGCGTTATTATGGAGCCGATAATGCTCGGGACGAGCATGTCTTAGGAGGGGGCAGTGTTGCGCGCCACAATTAATGCCTGATGCATGGTGACATTAGTTACCACTAGCGCCATCTAGTTTCTAGTAGCAAGAACTAATAGAGTCACTAGCGCCATCTATTATCGATTGGCTGAACTTACTAGAACTATCGACATCTGGTCAGTCGGGGCCGGTATGTACTCGAACATTCTAGATGTGTCTATAATAGAAGGTTCTGGAATTATCTGCGGCACTATATAAGGCCGGGACTAGCCGCGACTAATCAGACTTGGTTCTGCGATAGAAGCGAATACATCGAAAGCGATATTTAAGTGCAACTTAAGAGCGATCGTGTTTTATAATTAGTGTGTTTGAGTTGTTATTAGTGTTCTTTAATTAAAGTGTAACTTTTGGTAATTTTTATCGGCAGTTTTTATTGTCACGAACCCGAAGCTCGTAACATTATTATAGTTTGATGTCGGACGAACGTCAAGTTTTTTTTAAAATAATTTATGGTAAGCAAAGCTGATCAGTATCATAGAGTTAAGTATCATTCTAAACAGTCAAATAAATCTAAATCTGAATTTATTAGTATGTAGTAATAGTACAGAATTATATCTAAGTAGTTATAATTATGTTACATTGCAAAAAAAAACATTTTTGATTTGGTTTGGTTTCTTTGGCAACTGGAAGGTAGTCTATAAAATAAACTAAAATTTGGGTCCAAAACATTACTAAGCCTTGTAATATTGTGGACACAAACTGTAGTCGGTGTATTTTATAGACCGCATACATGGCTATTAAAAGAATGTGATCTTATTACTAAATATTCTTATTTTAATTAAATTATTACACAAACTAAATTAGTCGTACTCTGTAAATACCGATATAACTGCTGAAGAACAGTGCCAAATTGAAGTGTTTCCCTCTTATTGACGAAATGGCCTTCATCGGTGTCCGGATTTTAGGTAAGATCAGTCTTGCTAAGGATATTCCGAGACCCACTCCAAAGTACGTGGCGAAACCCTGAGGAAAGATAGGAAGTGTTTATTATTTTTTAATTTATGAAGAATAAACATTATGTTTATCTTTAGTATTACAAGTGCTGAAGGCAAATTCTCGTAATTTAAAACTTTCAACTCCTCGTCGCAGGCTCATCTCGGCAATAAACAAATGTCAAAAACTTGTGAAAAATTTAGTGAAATTAGAGGTATTTTTGACAGATGGAGACTGGAATCAGACTGTGAACGTTCTTAAAATTACGAGACTGGCCCTTTTGGTTGTAGAAGACATTGTCAAGAGAAGACCTATTACCGAAGATTTAAATCGTTAGAGCCGCGAGCAAAAAAGTGTCCATAGGTACTGACCTATTTAAAACTTCCTGATGACGTCTATAGGTAAACGTAACCTATGGACGTCATTATGGAGTATCTATCAATACAATCAAGTCAAGTGTCTGCGATATTGTGTCAGTTTCGTCAAAAAGAAAGAGAAACGTGATCATCTATTGATGCGGAAGGGCGAATCTACGATAAAAATCTTTGCTTAGCACCGATTTTTGTCCGCAAGTCCTGCTGAGCGGTTTTGATTTCAAGATTATGAGGTGCCCGTAAAATAACTGGCACATAAGACAATTTTTTTTATAAAGAGTTGTGAGGACATACAATCTTTTTTTTTGAATTTAGAATTAAGAACAGCTGTGTACATAAATTTTTTGGCCAAAGAATCAGCATTGCCATACAACGTGGCAAAGCTGCCAGCCTTTTGGACACTTTTCCTGTTGACAACGATGCGGATGAATTTTTTAACACCCTATGATTTTTTCCTTTTACATAATGAAAGAAAGAAAAAAAAAATTAGCACAGACTTAAAGACACAAAATATACCAGATACATACAACAAATAATCATAATTGTTATTACTATTAATTTAAGACTGTTAGCTTTTAAATTACGTAAATATTTAAAGATAATAAATCAATTAAGTTAGGACAGCCACCATTATTCAAATTATTCTCGTTGCTTACCTTAGCTATGTATTTTTCGCATTTCCCTTCGTGAGGACAAACAATTTTGGACTCACCGGTTTTTCTTCTCACTTTTTCTGGAGTAAATAACCTGAAAATTAAAATAACCGTTGTTTACTAAAAGCACTATCAATAATGTCAATAATTATTTTAAAATGAGATGTATATTATACAGACTGGATATAAAAGATAGCTGAGAGAGAGTTTTTTATAACTTCAACTAAACTAAAATGAAAATGTTAATATGTTCCAGATTGTTTTTCGAACTTATCGGGGAAATAAAGCAAATAAATCATATAAAACTACAGGAATGAATATCATTTAATAATATCTAAAAATGGATTGGTGTTTTGCATTCGAAAAATGTTACCAGTTATCGACAATATGAGTTTTTAATATGTTGAGAGCTATTAACTACAAACGATAGGTACCTACAATTAATGTTTTATTTAGTAACTATTGTTTATATTTGAACTAGCTGTAGCCCGCGACTTCGTCTGAGTTTTTTTTTTACGTAAGTATAAATGTCCAGGATGATGGCAGCGTAAGTTCTTCCCCAGGACAAAGGCATCCTATCTCTCAAATTCCATAACGTCGGTTTCGGTGGTCAAGCGTGAAAAGGTAACAGACAGACAGATAAACCTACCTTCACATTTATAATATAAGTATGGATCGTTGAACTTTTCTCTATAAAACCAGATTATCGCTAAAAACATCCTTCAGAATTTGCAATGGTGGTTGTATTATTGAGCATTTCTCCGAAAGTCAACGGGTTTTTAAATCAAATTATTCAGTCATATATGAAGAGCTCGTGGCTAAGTAATTACAGTCGCACGGGTCGATCCATCAAGCTAAGCTACGCTTGCTGGTCGGTCCGTGGATAGGTGGCCATCTTTACATACCGTGCCTCGGAAAACACGGGGCAGCACGCCGAATTCCAAACTCCAGGCGGCTGTTACTAAGATGTTCCCAATGGAAAAATCCACCATCAGCACACGAGACCAACGCGGCAGTTAATGATAGTACGAATGAAGGAATGTCAGTGCGATGAAAATTTGTCGATAAACGTAGTAAATACAATCTATGAACATAATCAGAAACCTAGTTGTGTTGTTTCTATTTCTGATCTCTCTATCTCTGGTCTAGATAAGAATAATCAATTTTAACTCACAACGGACTAAGTAAGTCCAAAAATTGGTCAAACGCATCATGGTCTCCTCCATAGGTATCTACTACGCTTTGGAATGGGCATTAGCTTCATCTTTCTAAGTGACCGACCCATTGACAATGCAAAAGTGCCTGTAATTGATTTATTTGAAATAAATACTTTGAGTTTGAGGGTTCGAGCTAACGTACATAAGGCCGCTCTTCGGTGTGTAACACTTTGACCTTGGGCTGGCCTAGCCGAAGTACGGAGTTTCAATAGAATAGAGTGCATGGGAAGCCATCACCTCCTTCTGCGAAGCAGTTATGCTCGCGAAGGAGAGGCGGAACGCGTAAGGGAGAGGCAATCTTGGCGCCCTCACGCCCTTAGTCGCCGCAAGAGACGCCCTGGGCGTAGAGAATTGAGAGCCGATTCCCGGCCACTGTAGGCGCGGGCTTGCGGACGGCGAGCAATGGGTAGCTCGCCGTCTGATAAGGACCAGGCCCGGGTCGACGACGACGGCGCGTTGTCTCCCACGCGCGCCTCAAAGAGATGTCAGCACTAACTGATGGGGTCCGCTAGATACTTACTTACTCGTTCTGTTACCAGTGACGTGCGGCCTACTCTAGATGTCTTTTACTGGCCAATACGAAAATATAAAACCTAGTTAACGTAAGAAAGGCAAAAAAAACTCTCGTTTCGTTCCATAGTTTGTTTCTTAATTATTAATTTATTGTAAATTACGGCAACCAAAACGGCCATCGATAACTTGTATTTATTCATTTGAAAAAAAAAAACCTTCAACTTATTCGGGCACTTCTGGGCACATCTGCGGATGACAGCGATGCGGACGTGTACTTCGACACCTAAATGTCCTTATTGTTTTTGGATTTATACAAGGTGGCAGGGACATCGACGCGCAAACTGTAACCATGGATTCAGCACATGAGTTTAGACCCCATAGCGTCGACATATTTCGTAGGTTATTAAAAAAAAATATTGTGGTTCCATACGTTCTGACCGCGTAGGTATTGCACTTTTCTATGAAACAGAAGATTATTTTTGATAACCGACGAAAAATTTCGTTGCTATGGGGTCTAAACTTATGTGCTGAATTCATGGTTACAGTTTGCGCGTCGATGTCCCTGCCAAACTGTATAGTTAACTAGCTGCGCCCCGCAGTTTAACCCACATAAGTTTCGATCCCGTGGGAATATCGTATATGTTAATCCAGGGTGTCAGCTACGTCCATACCAAATTTCATCAAAATTGGTCCAGCCGTTTGAGCGTGAAGAAGTAACATATTAGCACAAACACACACACCCCCACTCACAAACTTTCGCCTTTACCTATAATATTAGTGTGATTCTGATTAGTTAGTCATTTAATTTAGTAGCTAGTGTAAATACATACCAAGGACCAGTCATTAGACTTTGGAAAAGGAAAGCATACTTAGCGCACTGATATACGAGTATGACAATGAACTGTGGCCGAAAATAATGAATGCATTTTTGAATGAACGCATTAGGTACGAGTATACACAAGTACATTGCATCCATTGTTTTATTACTTTGTACTACGATACATAAAATTGATACTTTGTGTTATATTAGTTCTATTATTATTTTATCAGCACTTATATAAGAGCACTCTCGTTCCTAACTAAAGGTGTTTACAAGGTAGATGTACGGGTAAGTGGAAACGCCACAGAAGGACATAATAGTGGCCGTGATGTTCTTCAGAAAGGTCAGGTGCGCAGTACTCGCACCCGGCGTGCGTGCATGACCATGACCAGTTGTATGAACATAGGATGGGAAATCATCAAATGACCTAGGGGTCATTTGATGATTTCCCATACAGACAGTCCCTTCCGCTCCACCTAGAGCGGTAGGCCGCTCTAGGTGGAGCGGAAGGGACTGTCAGACTCTTACTGACTAAAACCCACCCGTGTTCCTTCCTTAGCCCTTTATGTTCCAGGGCAGCGGTAACCCTTTCGGATGATCCCGCTACCCCGACAGGCTTCGGCCCTATCGGGCCCCGTCACTTATGCTGACATCTCTTTGAGGCGCGCGTGGAACACATACGCGCCGTCCGGCACGGGCCTGGTCCTGATCGGACGGTGAGCTACCCATTGCTCTCCGCCCGCAGGCTCGTAGCAGATGGCGTTCTGCAGTTTCTGTCTACCTCCATGGAAATAAGCTCGTATGTGAGTATAGGTTTAATGTACAAAAGAAAAAAAAAAAATTGCTGCAGCTGCAGCAATTTTTCATTCTTTCGTTCATAGATTACCTACTCACACTGGGCCCGCGTGGTGAATTATTGCCAGCTGTCTCTCACAGAGTTGAGGCATTTATCCCAGCAGTGGGAACATTATAGGCTGATTATGTATGTATGTCATGTCTTGTCCGTTTGTCAAAAAAAGATTGCTTACCAAAATAATGGCGTCCTCTCTTTCTTGTCTCCTTCGAGTCTCATCAGGTAGAACAGCAACGAGCTCCCTAACATGAACATGAGCGTCTGCTGTGACTTCGTTATCGATAGATATCCAGCTTTCTGCAGAACTTTGAGGTAGTACTCGATCACCTGGAATATACATATTAAAGTATTACTTGCTTATGGAGGATACGTGACGGGAACGTCATGTTTTCATGAAATTGACGCCATTTTTCATTTCCACTTCAAGAATTTTATTGAAAACGAAATAATTAAGGCTCTCCCCCATAGGTGCATTATTATCAGTCGATAATATCGGTTTAACGTGCTTTCCGAGTCACGGACGGGTCCCGCTGTGTAGCTCATCCACGAACCCACCACGGAAAGCGTATCTTAACCTTCGAGCCTTAGCTTCGATCCCCTGGGTGCATTTAATTAATTCTCTCAATTTTTTTTAACCGACACACACTTCCCTGTGTTTGTTATTCCGGCGTATGGCAGTCGTGGGCTGCAGCTGAAAATCAGCGTCAGGTGAATTGTGTTGTCATATGACATTATGATGAGCTGAGGCCCTTTTGCGATTATAATCTTTGTTTTCTGTTGTATTTATTTTGCTGTAATGCCGATAAACGCACTTTTCATTATTTTCTTCTATAAATGTAAAATAAAATGTCTATGTAAAAAGAAATATAGACCTTTTATTTTGACACAAAAATAAATGTGTAGAAGTATAAAATACAGAGCGTAGGTATGAACATGGATCCGATGGACATCTTTGCAAAGTTCTGTCGCTTTTACATACATGACTTGACGTTTGTTGAAGCGTGAAAAAGAGCATAACGATCGAGAAAAATCATATATTTTTCTCCATGAGAGATTCTTGCGTCTATTCTTGAAACCTACTCGTGTATCCACGGAATTTAGTTTTGGACTCCATAGTACACGAGGGTACGCAAGTTTTCTGCTCAAATTCGACGATTTAATGCAAAACCACATACATTCGTATAGATATAGTGTTTCAACTACTACCCATGGAGGGTTTCATCATTCACATCTAGTTTTTTAGAAATTAATAATGCTATACGGGGTCAAATTAAATTACCTAGCGGAACTCCGCAGATGTGATGGGTAAAGATATAAATATATAAACATGATAAAGCAAAAATAATTATAATTATAATGATAACCTATTTTGCAAAAATAACACCATATAAACTTAGATGAAGTGAGCTGCCAATTATGACAATCCCTAGCATTAGTTGAAATGACAGCCCACATCAAGCTTACTTCACCAAAATTTTAACGGTGAGATTTCACAGAATAGATCGGCAGAATTATCATTGAAGTTGAGTGATTGACTTGTGCACTAGGGGTAGCGATATTCCCACACAGAACCAATATTAGCATAGTATACAAACTACCCATTACGAATCTGGGTATTTGTAATTGGAGGAATTCTGTTTGTAAAAGCGACCATAAAGCAAAAGAAACCATGCATGTCTTGAGTTGTAGAGTTACTTTCTTGAATAATTATTTATTACTATAACTTAGGACATTTATTCTCAGGATTTTAATTTTAATTTAGTTTTAATCTATGCATAATACTGTCACTTTCGGCATAACTTTCTTGACTATGGTCACCGCGTGACAATTCATAGGCGCCCTTGCAACAGTATCGAAATGTGAAAACTCAATAAGGTAGCCCTTGAAAATCAATTTCCTCAAGTTTTTTGCAATTTACAGGCCAGTGTCAGGTTGTATGACGATGATTCGCGATCGTAACAAACATGTATTTACAGAACTATAATCATTAGAATCAGTAAATGTGTTTTAATAGAGAGACTTACCAAGTTACAAAACAGGTTGATGACCAACCCTCTCCTGCTCGGCGGCTCCAGGTATATAAAGAGGCCGCTCAGTGTGAAAGGTATGAACAGGTACGTGGAGGAGGTAAACTTGTCACCCATCAACTTTCTGGAAGAATTAAAAGATCAATTTAGATTTTCGACACCTCGATTCGGTACCTATTGACACCTGGGGCTGCAGTCTCGACATTCATAGCGATCGCTTTACGACCAAAGTCGGTCACAAAGTCCCGGATTGACAGGTGTAATGGATGGAGTGACAGGACTTTGCGACCGAATTCGGTTGTAAAGCGATCGCGATGAATGTCGAGACTGCAGCCCCTGAAGCAGTTACCAGCATCGTAATCGAGAAAAAAATATCAGCCGTACCATACATTTGGGTCGAGTTATTGAAGTATTCCGGAAAAGAAACGGATTAACCGACATAGCTTGCAGAGTAAGCCAACTGAAGTGGCAGTGGGCTGGCCATATTTGTCGAAAGATCGATGGCCGGTGAAGAATACGAGTCCTAAAGTAGAGGCCGCGTATCGGCAAGCATAGTGTGGGAAGCTCCTCAGCTTGATGGACCGACGACCTTAAGATGGCGGCTGGGACAGACTGGATGCGGAAGGTGAAGGACAGGGTGTTATGGCACAGCCTGAGAGAAGCTTTGAGGCTAATGGAATAATGAGAGCATTATTCCGTACAGGCATAGAGATCCCTGTTTATGGAAAAAGAAAAAAGGGGACATAATGTGCGTAGGCTTATTTGATCTTGACTACTAAACTAACCTCGAGAAAAACATGCCTAAATTATTTCATATGCTGCTCTTCTACTGCTATAAGGTAGTAAGGACAGGGAATGTACGTATGAATGAATTAATGACTATAGAAATTTCCATACAACCAATTTCCACATACCTTACCTAATCATACAACTAATATTGAGTGTTGCGGATGTGACCAGCAGTCCTAACATCGTCGATCTTACGTAGTATTCGCCCATCTTGATCCATTGGTCCTTTCTCATCATCTTTTTACCTCGCATCAAAATTTGTGCCTGAAAATTAAAAAAGCATTTTTTTAACAGTCATTTCTATACTTGGTTAAATCAATATACCTACCATTCTTTTTCCAACTTATCAGACAGCACGTTAAGCCGTTGGTTCCAGCTGCCATTCGTAGATCTTTGACAGTCATTACCGGTAGCCACGTATCAAAAGTCTGACTACCAGTAAGACTGGTAAAGGGTATCGTGTTACCCAGTAACTGTGGAGGTCAGATTGGCAGTCGCTTCTTGTAACATACTGGCTGCTGCATCCGGTTAGACTGCAGGCTGACGGCCGTGGTTGGGAAAAGGCTAGGCAGAATAAATGAGAATTTCGTTCCCCTGGGAACTGTGTTTTGCCCAGTAACTCAGTTGTGGCGGTAAGATAGGCAGTCGCTTCATGTAGAATTCTGGCATTTGGAAATATTAGAAGCTGACTCCGACATATTCTTAGTAAAGAAGTTTGACAAGCACAACAACAGGTAGACAGGTACTTACAACATAAATAATGGAGTAAAACTTCGCGCTGCCAATAACAGCATCTTTGTACAGACCAGGTGAAGCTGCCAGACAGCTCTCGTTCCAAGGATGTGTCATGACACTGCAGTGTGCGTCACGACACACAGCGTCGAACAGCTGCTTGCTTACCGCCGCCATCTTGGATTACTTGCTTGGGTTCGTTCTTAGGAGTGACTCTGTATTGAAAGCTGGAACAAGAAATAATTTTATTGAGTGTGAACAAGCGACCCGCCCCTGCTTCACGTGGTTTTTACGACTTGTTGAAACATCGGCATGTCTGTTTAATAATGATAGTTAAAAATGAATGTATCCTATCCTACTAATATTATAAATGTGAAAGCTTGTAAAGATGGATGGATAGATGGATGGATGGATGGATGTTTGTTACTCTTTCACGTAAAAAGTACTGAACGGAACTTATAACCAGGAATAACACATAAGATACTTTTTATCCCGATTTTCCCATGGGATCGAAACTTATGCGGGTGAAACCGCGAGGCGCAGCTAGTTATACACATAAAATCTTTCGGAATAGATTCTCTAAATAAAAGATGGTGAAAGCTGCACTAAATTCCGTTGCATACTTTAGAAAAACAGCGCGGTCACGCAGACTGAGACTAAAAGCGAATTTAATTTATAATATGGCATAATAAAGGCTTAAAAAAGTATGAATTATCTGGAATAAAACCCCATGTACACGATGCACGTTGTTTGCCTGTAACGTACAGACACCATCACATCAAGCTACCCGAAACTGACAAATTTTCCCAATCAACTTTGAACCTAATGCTTCAGCGATAAAGTTGAAAATCTATTATAGAAATTTGACAGATTGTATTAGCTTGATGTGATGGAGTCTGTACAATAAAAACGAAGCAAGAAATGAAAGCATCGTCTGAACAATGCTTAGACGGTCCACACCGTGTACACCAGGCTTAATTAGGATGTTTGCTAAGTCTTAGGTATAAGTAAAGTGTTTCATATTGCAGTTAAATAAAAAATTATGTTTGAAAACCTTTCATGCCTGCAAAAGATGTAATAGCAAAAAATAAAACTCACATACATGGAGTAATATTTAGAAACAATACTTTTACTACTAAACATAAATATTTATTCGCATACTAAAACGTTTATTTTATCGTAACATAAAATAATATAAACCTACATTTGTACTCAATATCTACTAATATATGTCGTATCGGAATCCATTTTACTGTGTGTACATAAACATTAAAATAAACTAATTAATACAATCTCTCTTCTCTACAAGTATCAAACATTATTATTAAGTATTTAACATTATGTGCAAAACAAATTAACAAAAGACTTTTCTCTGAAAAAAAAACTTATTTATCTTTGAGTTTAAAATTTTCAATTTTGCCTAAACTACACGTGTTCTCTGTTATGTCATATTCAACGTCCCGCAGAGTCATAACGAGGCCAATACAATTTCATAAACCACTCCGTCGGGATTTGAATCTGTGACCTTCGCCGTGCATGTTACGAGTAACTTAACCTCTATACCCTTACGGTCAAGAACGTTAACTTGTGGTTATATCGTGCGTTAAAGTTGGAATAAGAATAATGGAGGCATATAATATTGTGGCTAAGTGTAAACATTAGATTAAAAGAAAAACATAGGCTGTATCATGATCATCAACAGGGCAGACTAGGCAACCCAAGGTGACAGTTAATAGTTGCACCGCACATGGTATAGTCCATTTTACAATAAAATAAACTTTACAAAAAAAACCGGCCAAGTGCGTGTCAGGCCACGCATAGAATAGGGTTCCGTAGCCAATGTTAGCCATTAAAATACTACTTTACTTATATAGCCTGTATTGTAACGAAACCGTACCGCAATTCAAAAACTTGGAATAAATTCACTACGCCATCTATTGAGCTTCGTTTTTAAGCCCTTAATTTTATTGATCCTCTTTAGAAGATTCCAATTGAAATAAAATCGTGTCCAATAGATAATTTTTATGATTTTATTTTTAACATTTTACCATTATTTACTTATTATTTAGTTACTTTTGTACGAACTTTTCCAAGTAAGCGCATTTTACAAGTAGGCCTCTATAACTCCTGAACTAACAAACTTATCTAAGCCGTTATAGTTTTTCTTCAAAGTTCATCACATGGACTACCATCATGAATTTTTCCAGATTTTTCCAGCCAGTCGTTTAGCTTTTAAAGGGGGGACGCCCTATTTTAACAAAAAAATGCGCTTTGAAGTTGATTATCTCGCAAACGGATACCTAAATCAAAAAATCGTCTTAGCAACCTCTCAATGTTTTTAAAACACCTATCTAATGATAATGATACACCACACTATGAGGTAGACACGAGAAAAAAAAACATCCCCACTTTACGTGTAAGGGAGATACCTACCCCAAAAAAAAAAAAGAATTATCGTGATTTTATTTTAGCACTTTGCCGACGTTGTAAATACACATATCCATGCAAAGTTTCATCTTTCTAGCACTAACCGTTTGGAAGGTAAGCCGAGGACGGACGGACGGATGGACATGACGAAACTATAAGGGTTCCAAAACGTGAACTACGGAACCTTAAAAACCGATGTTATAATAACATACTAGGTTTTGGATAGTGCGAATGAGCACACCACAGTTTTTTTTTCGTAGAATTGTGACCGTACCATGTGCGAATACAATTTAAGGAAGCTGTCAATTTCAAATCGTTACTAATTTTACTGTGCACGTGCAGTTGATAGTACAAAGTCGCTTGTCAATTTTACGTCTATTGTTGATCTGCTATAATTAAGCGATAACCCTTCAGATGTTTGTAGGCGCCCTAAGGACATGCTGTAGTTCCTGTTTTGGGATCAAGTGTGAGTTTGTAAATTTCTAATTTTTTTTCAAGTAATGGTCCCTCTTACCAAGAGGAGGCCTGTGTCCCAGCAGTGGTGACATTTTTTTTTTTATTTAGAGGCTGATAATGCTTATATATTCAAACTGATATACCTACCCTACAAAGTTTTGAACATTATTAACAAAAGGTCTTTCTAAGATTAGTTGAGATACAAAATTATTTAGTTCAGAGATATTTTTTGTTCTACGTCATATTGCACTTGCAATTGTCATTCAGTTCAGAACAGTCAACCTCATAATTATGAGGTTGACTGTTCACATAAACCTCAAGATTTACAACAACTTGCTACCCAGGAGTCCAATGGTGCGTCTAGCTATAAGTTTTAACAATATTTTAATAAAAACATTCCGTTAGATTAATGTGTGTAATAACAAATTTTATGACCGCCGAAATTGGTCTACTAAGTTAATGGCATGCATTAAAGATAGATAAGATGTGTATTCACCCTTAATTTGAGACACCTAAATTAAAAGGTCACCTTATTACCTATTACCTAAGGTCACTTTCGAAATGTATTTACATTTTTGTAGTTAAGGGCAGTCTCTAACATCATCTGCCAAGCCTTTTCCCCACTATGTTGGGGTCGGCTTCCAGTCTAACCAGATGCAGCTGAATACCAGTATTTTACATGAAGTGACTTGCCTATCTGACCTTCACAGCCCAGTTACTGGGTAACACGATACCCATATAAGACTGGTTGTCGGACTTTCGGGCTACTGACGACCCGTGACGATTGTCAAAGGTCCACGAATGACAGCCGGGACCAACGGCTTAACGTGCTTTCCGAGGCACGGAGGGCCTTGGTATGTGAAAATGGTTACCCATCCACGGACCAACCGCGGCTAGCGTAGCTTAGCCTGATCGGTCGACCCGTGCGGCTGTTATTACTTAGCCACGAGCCCCCTTTTCATTATATAATATTGTTATTCTGTACCAGCCCGCGACTTTGTCCCCGTGAAGTTTCCTGTTCCCCGACCTACCTCATCGCATCGAATCGCCTGCTCACCCTATCACTTTCGCTCAGCGTTCTTTCTGACTTTTTTTTATTTTTGTTCGGCTCCTAAGGGCCGACATACACGAACTGCTTGAAGCAGTCAGGATGGACTGCTTCAAGTTGCGACTGCATAGTGAACTACAGTCTTCTATGTACACACATACACGAAACCGCTCGAGCAGATGCAACTGTGTCTGGCGGTCGTTCGGTCAAGCAGTCGCCAGGCATACACTGACTGCTCTCGCGCAGTTACCTGATTTGAATGACGAGCAGTTGGTATCAACTGCTCCAGCAGTTATCAATGGCAGCTTCAAGCTGTTGACTATGACTGCAAGAGCAATCCGTCTATGTTGATTAATCGCTAACTGCTCGAGCAGTCCATGTATGTCGGCCCTAAGAGTCATAGCAGAATGTTAAATAGCATAAAGCCTTCCTCAAGAATTGGGCTATCAAATGCTAAACAAGACTGAAGTTTTGAGAATAAATGTGTGGCTGTAGGAAAAGAACAAGCAATGGATTAACTATTTGAAAGATGGGATGGCTAGAAAGGGGACGAGATGACTAATATAAACATATGGAAGTAGATGATATGTTGCACTGACCCCAAATAAATTGATATAAGGGTAATGCACCTAAAGTGGAGCTGGGCAGGACATCTAGTTAGACAAGAAGATGGCCGATGGAGTAAACCCGTGACCGAATGGTGGCCAAGGTTAGGCCAAAGGAACCAGGGCCATCCAAAAGCACGCTGGGTTGAAGTGTAGTGGAAAACACCTGGATGACTGACGCACGGAACCGGGAAGTATGGCAGAAGAAAGGGGACGCTTATACCACGCTGTGAATGATTCCGGGCTGAAATGATCATGATGTTCATCATCATCATCATTTTTTTAGTAGATTATAGCTCACTCAGACGTGAGCATCGTTCAGAAAATATATTACATTACTTGCAAATTCCACATCTAAATAAAAAAAAACTAATTTAATTGGGACACACACAAGAAATAAAAATAGTAAAAAAAGTATTTAAAATTAAAACTAACAAAGTTACATTAAAAACAACCAAAAAATAAATGAACCAAAAAAAAGACCTGCGCGAGGCCAAAAAGCCTCCTATAATGCTGTGATATTAAAAAGAAAAAAAACAAATTTTATAACACTGTTTAATCTATAAAAAAGCACGACAAAACATTGCAATATTGCACAGCGTTGCATTCTTGCATAATACGCAATCGTGTGTCAATTTCCTGCAGTTTTCCTACGCAAGGTTAGCTTTGTAAGGATAATAACACCTTTGTAATAGTCACGCAATAGAGTATGCGGTTTGTAGTAGTTTGCGTTTATTTGTGGCAGCATAACTCGCGTTTAATCATCTCCGTCGTATTCGTCAAACATAGGTATTAAAAAGTGTTCATCGTATTAAAATAGTATTGGCAACCAGTGTTTATACCTGGGCGTGATTGCGTATTGCGTAGCACACTATATATCAGTAGCAATGGCTTTCATTTTGATAGTTCAACAACATTCATTGCGTTATTTACGTTGTTGAGCAGACACATTTTTCGAACATATGAAGCAATGGATTAGCAATATACTTCAAAATTGTTCGGATTGATATTGTGTGTTACGCAATTAGGGTTGAATGAATAATTTCTCGTGTTCTTGAGTGGAGACCGTGAATCGGTAAACGTAAGGTGGGACGCCCTCAGGCTAGGTGGAGCGACGACCTTCGCAGGATGGCTGGTAGCAGTTGGATGAGAGTTGCCGAAAACCGTGTTGAATGGCGTGCAATCGGAGAGACCTATGTCCAGTTAAATTAACAGCCAAGTATTATATGACTACACACACATTTTTTGTCTTAGAGAAATCAGCTCATACAAATTCTAAAAATTAAGAAGATGGTCTGCCTTTGGCTGGGCATTTTCATTGAAAGAGAACGTAGGTCGCTGGCTGTCCGTTGTAACATGCTGGCCCGCAGGTTTGCGCGATGTACGAAACCAGTTAAACTTACGCTATTCAAAGCTTCGTGTCAGTCCTTCTACACGTGCAGCCTGTGGGTCAACTTCACTCAGCGGTCATACAACGACCTACGCGTTCAATATAATAATGCACTGAGAGTACTGTTGCGGCTGCCGTGGCATTGTAGTGCGTCAGGAATGTTTGCGGATAATAATATTAATGGTTTTGCCGCCATTATTAGGAGTAGATGCGCATCCCTGATGACGCGTGTTCGCGATGGCACCAATAGTATTCTCAGTGTGGTCTCAGATCGGTGGGATTCCCTGATGTTGCGGAGGTGGATGCAGCTCCACGCTGAGTTTTAATTGTATGTACATCTGTGTCTGTAACCAACTAACACTAGAAGTTAAGTAAAATTGTTACTAACCCTATGGACTCCTGTCCCAAATAAAAGTTTACTATTCTATTCTTCTATAACTGACCAGAGTCCCCATTAAATACAACAACAACTTCAAGTAAATAGATCAATCAGTTTTTATTAGGCCATTCACACACCAGTGACTTTGGCTCGACCGCACGCTACGTTCATTTACTTTTATTGACAAATTTTATATGCGACTCGTACTGAGAAATTAGACGCCATCTTTTATTTTGATGTTTGATAAACATCTTAATTCTGTGAAACGTGGCTAATGTCTACGTAATTACAATATTTATTACTACGTTTTAACGCGTTATGTGGGAAGTTGGTGGCGAGACGGCCTTGACGCGCCAGGGCTGGATCGAGGTGGCTCTAGAAAGGGATGCCTGGAAGGATTTGGTCCATCCATTTAGCTGATCCATCTGTTGCTCAGCAGATGGATCAGCTAAATGGACACATGACCTAAAGAAGGTGGCTGGGGTAGACTGGATGCGGAAGGCGAAGGACAGGGTATTGTGGCGCAGTTTGGAAGGGGCATATGTCCAGCAGTGGTCTGTGATAGGCTGAGTTGATTGATTGATTTGCTCAAAAGTGGGACAGTAAGGCTAAAAACAAAAAAAGTGGGAATTTGAAGTAGCTCTAGACGAGATAATAGAAAAAAATATTTAGATGATTATAATAACATAACATCACGCCAATATTCCCTAGAGGCTTAGGCAGTGGTGTACCTGTAGTACATCCACTATTCGCCAGTTATGTTTAAGTCCCATGTGGTAGGTGGCAAGCCTGTTGCCATCAGCTGGGTACAAATACAAACTCCTGGCTGCTTATGAGAAATTCCAGATGCAAAGACCCCGACACCCCGAGCACTTTACCCAACCCGGGAATTGAAGCCAGGACCTCATGCTCAGTAGTAGCGCTTGCAACCACTAGACCAACGAATCAACACCCTAATTGCGTAACACACATCTAATCACAATTTGAATTATTTTGAAGGATATTGCTAATCTATTGCTTCATATGTTCGAAAAACTTCTCTGCTAAACAATATAAATAACGTAATAAATGTTGTTAAATTGTCAAAATGAAAGCCATTGCGACGGATTTTATTTTACATAACATTGGATATAATATTTAACGACGACACCACAATGTATTTTTTTATTTATTTATTTAGGTTAACAAACAATTGTTTACACTATATACATTTCTGATTTAATGACTAGAGTAACGTTTACAAGTGCAACAATTAATTATAGGTTAACACCACATGCACAGAAAACGGCTTCACATAACATATTTATACATTATTGAAATGAGAACTTCTACATACAATGAATAAAGAAAAAATATCATAACATTCAATGCCGTATACATGTAAAAAAAGAAAAAAATCATTGGCATGTGATTACTGATTAATTTATAATTGATTAAATTGATTACATCATGATTAATTATTAATTGGATTATGAATAAAGATATTGACCATAACTTGATAAGAAAATAAATTTAAAAGAATAAATTGAATACATTGAAAAACTTGAAAACAGGTATAAAATAAAAATAAAATGTATTATTACCGGAGGCTTTGGAATACGCATTTTCAATCACTCAACATTATTTATTTATTTCGAAGTCCATAGGTCGCATTACAAATACCAGTATAGGTACCTACCGACTACAATATGTTGACAATTTCGAGTAGTGAAATTTAAATTGCAAAACACATAAAACTACCAGATAGCATTGAATTTCATCGTAACAGATAATTGGTGCGATATACATTTGGTATTATCTATAATAATAGATAATACCAAATGTATATTGCACCAATCCTCCTATCTCAGCATAATGCTGTTCTAATCATCAATAATAATTGATGATTAGAACAGATTTATCATTGATTACAAAACTGGGAAATCGTTATTTTTTGTTTTGTCTAAATTATTTTGAAACAGCTAGATAGATAGATAGATAGATAGATAGATAGATAAAACTTTTATTTAGTGCAACAAAAGACACAAAAGAAGTAATAAAAAAAACATCAAAAAAAGGTGAAACATAAAAAAAAAACAAAGATTAAAAAGCTAAATTGACCCATAGACACCTCGTACAAGTAAATAACGGTAGTCTATAACGGTCGATCACTACTGGGCGGTGTGTGTCTCATGGTTGCACCAAATGGGAGTCCAGCTCAGCATATGCCAGGTACAATACCTGACGCTGGTATTCTGCTGCATCCCGTTAGTGACACACGGATGTCGAGAAGACACATCTGAGTTTCAACAAAATGGTACCTACACACTGCGGCGCGTATATTATAAGGTGGTAAGTACCCACATCTTAATTGACTTGCTTTTGAAACCGACAGAAAGAAAGATTTTGACATTTTAAACTTATTAAATACTTGTGTAGTGTTTACTGGATTACTTGACTATCACAGTTATTATATGTTATGTCATGAATGACTAGTTTGTTTTTAAGCGAGTATGTGTAGGAGTTTACATGTTGGTGTATAATAATATAATGTTATGCATTATGTTATGGTTTTTTTAAATAGTTATATACAGTGAGTATGGCGTAATTTGCTTATACACTTTCTATTGTAATACCTATGATATGTGCGTCGTTTTACATAGTTGCGTCAATCTTTGTCTACAGGATAACGCGTAGACAAACATGTCGTGTGGAACAGAGCCCCAGCTATCTGCTATATTATAGACGCATTTGTGACGGTCAAGCCCAGTTTTTTCTGTGAGTCAATCAGATACTGCCGCAGTCGACTTCTAAAGGTACCAAGTGTTTTTAGATTCCTTATCGGCGGGGGTATGTTGTTCCAGCATTTGGATGCGGCATACCTGAAGCTGCCTCTGAAGGCGGCTGTCTTGTGCAATTCTGTAGAGAGTTGCTGGGAGCACTGTCTGATCGCGCATTCTCTCCTACTAGCAATCCAGCTCAGTTTTTTGTACAGATAAGCT
The DNA here is from genome assembly GCA_947507525.1 of Apamea epomidion. NCBI lineage: Eukaryota > Metazoa > Arthropoda > Insecta > Lepidoptera > Noctuidae > Apamea > Apamea epomidion. The sequence goes on along the minus strand of OX382238.1, from coordinate 3,017,633 downwards.
GGCTCTTTATGCTTAATAACCCCAAACATCAGACACGCTAAGTGTAACTTGCGACGTGATTTCATTCTAAGGATGGAGTGCTTATTTAAAAAAGGTGTTACATGGCTTCTGGGCGGAACTGTGAAGCAAAATCGTGCGCAGGCGTTTTGTACTCTCTGAATCAGTCGCTCAGTTCTTGCCAGCAGTCTAGGACCGACAACGGTATCTGCGTAGTTTAAATTAGAGAGTACTAGGGATTCAACCAGTCGAATACGCAGCTCCTCCGATAGATACGGCCTTATTTTGTACAGAACTTTGAGCCTGTAAAAGCAGCTGCGCACTGACTCTGCCACGTGACCCTCATATCTCAGCTCAGCGTCCATGCACAGACCCAGATTAGCTAGTCAAAGGCGACAAAATAAGTTCGTCACCTAAGGGCTATTTTTGCCTGCTCTTTGCAAGATAGAATCTGCTTTATCAACTCAGCAGCACGTTTAAATATCTTCTAAACATGTCACACCGAATCAAAAATGTAACACTGACAGACTAAAAATTAAATTTAAAAAAATAATATTTTATTTCATAAAATGGCCACACTATGACAAATGTTTGAGGTTCATGTCAACGCGACATTTATCAAAGGTGTTTGCCAAATTCATCCTTCACTAATCAGCATATAATGACCCCACTGCCAGAACACAGACCTCCTTTCTGTGAGAGGGAGTGGGCCATAATCCACGGGCCCAATGCGGGTTGGTAGATGTCACATGTCTATGAATTTATGGTTCTAGAACATGCCGGTTTTCTCACGACGTTTTCCTTCACCGTTTTGAGAGCAGTGGTGATGAAATAATTTACACAAGTTATAGCGCCTGTCTGGGTTCGAACCTGCGACCTACAACTCGCTATTGATCTTTACTATTAAGTAATTTAACATAATTTTCTATGCAATATGTCTGCTCAGTGCCGTAGCTTCAGAGGAAAGAAATTAAAAATTGATGAAGATAATATAGAATACTTGACTGTATATAGGTACACACAATATTTATTATTTCCAAAACTTTTCATCAAGCAGATTTTGGTACAGACGCCAACAGGTCAAGCTACCCAAAACTGTCAAATTTTCCCAATCAACCTTGAACCTTAATGCTTTAGACATAAAGTTGAAAATCTATTAAAGACATTTGACAGATTGTAGTAGCTTCATGTGCTGGCGTCTGTACCGTCATTATCAACTATTGAAAGTTGTTGGACAGAGATAAGTATCCATGTAACCTATTTGATTAGACGAGTACCAATTACTAAATAGGTCGTTAGATACAATCTTACCAGGGTCTACAGACTAATTGGATGTTACTATTCCACTGCGCCCTTATTAGTTACTAGCTAGTTTAATTTTTTTTGCACGGTCCCTAATTCTTTTTCTAAAATAAAAGTTGTTTTAGTTACTCCTTATAACATCAGCTATCTGACAGTCAAAGTCCCATCAAAATCGGACTAGCCGTTTTGGAGGCTAGCCGGAATAAACAGATAGATGGACAGACAGACGGACAAAAATTTTAAAGATTGTTTTTTGTTAGAGGAACTGTGTATACATTCATCATTTAGTAAAAACTATTATTTTTACATTAGAAACAGACAATTTTATTTATTTATATAGATATAGATGCATAGATATAGGGGAGGGGCGTGTGGCTAAGTAATATCAGCCGCACGGGTCGATCAATCAGGTTAAGCTACGCTTGCCGCGGTTGGTCCGTGGATGGGTGACCATCTTTACATACCAAGGCCCCTCCGTGCCTCGGAAAGCACGTTAAGCCGTTGGTCCCGGCTGCCATTCGTGGATCTTTGACAGTCGTTAGGGTCGTCAGAAGCCCGAAAGTCTGACAACCAGTCTTACCAAGGGGTTTCGTATTACCCAGTAACTGGGTTGTGGAGGTTAGATAGACAGTCGCTCCATGTAAAATACTGGTACTCAGCTGCATACGGTTAGACTGGAAGCCGACCCCAACATAGATGGGAAAAGGCTAAGCTGATGATGAGATATAGATGTATAGATTAGCATGTTCTGACATAGGCAGATATATAGATAGATAAAACGTTTATTCAGTGCAACAAAAGACACAATACAAGTAATAAAAAAAACATCAAAAATAGTTGAAACAAAAAAAAAACAAAGATTAAAAAGATAAATTGACCCATAGACACCTCGAATAAGTAAATCTATAACGGTCGATCACTACTGGGCGGTGTGTGTCTCATGGCTGCACCAAATGGGAGTCCAGCTCAGCATATGCCAGGTACAATGCCTAGCTGACGCTGGTATTCATGCTATGGACATGTGATACGAAGGAATGAGGAAAATGTTGTGAGGAATGTTTTGAGTATGAGCAGTTATAAGAGTAAGCTATAAGAGTAAAGGAAGATCAAAGAAACTATGGATGGACTGTGAGAAAGACAACATGGCTAGAAAGGAGATGAGTACTCAGATGACGACTAATAGAGAAGTATGCAAGACATGCTGCTCTGTCCTCAAATAAATTGGGATAAGAGCAGGAGAATCATGAAGAAGTGCCAGGTAATTTTAGAAGCTATGTAAGAATATATAGCTTGTAAAATTAGCTGGCTGAGTGTGCCGGCCATGTTTGTCGAAGGATAGTCATTGAAGTAAACGAGTCCCTGAGTGGAAATTGTGAATCGGAAATCATAGTCTCCAAGCTAGGCTGACGACCTTAAAAGGCGGCTGGGACAGATCGGACGCTAAGAAGAAATACCTACGGGTTTTGTGGATAACGTTTGAAAGATCTATGTTATCTAGCACATATAGCAAAACAGACACAGACAAGAGATACATGCGGAAATATGAAAACAAAATAATACATTTTAGGTCTGATTTTCCAACGCCAGATAATTATATCCGGGGAACGATTTTGAATTGTTAACAGTTCTTCCATACAAAATCTGTCAGACGTAAATTTTATTCCACGAATAAAAAATATCCATCGATTGAAAAATCAGCCCTTAGAAAGATTTCTACGGTGCGATGTCAAAAATTAAGAAAATAAGTGTCACATTGGGTGGAAAGACAATATTGTATATTCTTAGAATAGAGATAGGCTAATTATTCTGGACTAAGATGAGCTGAATTCAGTTGTTTGAACTAACTAAACTAAAATCGGTAGCATTTATCAATATCATAGTGTTTGCGGTGATCGTAACAGACGATACCTACTATTGCGCCCACGTATCAATCAAGCGCAATTACTTTGATAGTGTATAATGACTCGAGCGCTCGCTCTATATTTCTTCATCGCTCGAGGAATTCAGATAGTTATTCGAGGTGTTACTCAGACTTGTTACGTGTTTATTGAAATCAAATCAAATCAAATTATTTATTTACTAGAATGCAGGTATACAAATAAGGTCGTGAAGATTTAGAGTTGAGCCATACATTCTGCCCAAGATTAAACATGCAAGATTTAAATAAATGAATACGATGCTATAATAAAAAAAATAAGAACATTAAACACAATTATCAGCTAAAAATTAACAGTTCAATACGAGTCAGACGCCAGCACATCAAACTACTACAATCTGTCAATTTTCTTTACTAGAATTTCAACTTTATTGCTAAAGCATTAGGTTCAAGGTTGATTGGGAAAATTTGACAGTTTCGGGTAGCTTGACTTGCTGGCGTACAGTAGAAATGGAATAAATACATATATATTAGTCAAAATAAGATCAAAATGTCAAAATACAAACCTTTACCTTTGAGTACATTTGTACTCAAATTATAATTATGTCATATCCCTATGTATTTTACTGTGTGTACATAAATAATAAATATGAATATATAATAAATACATAAATACAATAAAATTACAATGTCAAAAAACAATTAAAATGTGAAACAAAATACAATAAAAAAAAGTAATTTTAGTCGATATAATAAAAATGTTCAAAATTCAATTTATTTAATTAACAAAATTTCAAGGTCTGTCCAAGTCAATTTGAATACTAGCTTTCACCCGCGACTTCGTGTGCGTGTGTTCCCCCGCCCCACCGCGTCGCATTGCATCGCCTTTTTTTTTTTTTTTTTCTAGGTGGGAAATCATCAAATGACTCCTCCCGCTCTGGGCGGAGCAGAAGGGAGTGTCAGACTTTTACTGACTAAAACCCACCCGTGTTCCTTCAGTTGCCTGTGCCAGGGGCCACGGTATCTCTTTCGAACAACCCGCAGCCCCGGCGGCATCGGCCCTAGCGGACCCCGTCAGTTCGTGCTGACAGCTCTTTGAGGCGCGCGTGGAACACAACGCGCCGTCGACCCGGGCCTGGTCCTTACCGGGCGGCGAGCTGCCCATAGCTCGCCGCCCGCAAGCCCGCGCCTACGGTGGCCGGGAGTCGGCTGTTGACTCCCGTCCAGGGCGTCTCCTGCGGCGGCTAGGAGCGCGAGGGTGCAGCGATTGCCTCTCCCTCGCACGCTCCGCCTCCTCCTTCGCGAGCATAACTGCTTCGCAGAAGGAGGTGACGGCCTCCCATTCACTCTCGCTCCGGACCATGGCCTGTATGAGGGCCGGACGCGAGAGGTCGCCGCCGCCGATCGCCGCCAAGAGGACACGGCGGGGTCCCGCCCAAGCCGGGCAGACCTCCACCGTATGCTCCACCGTGTCCTCCGGGCGCATTGCATCGCCTGCCCGCGCTATTACTTCGTTCAATGTTCTTACTGATTTTTTTTGTTTTTTTCGGCTCCTCAGGGCTCTAGCGTGATATTAAAAAGCCTATAGCCTTCCTCAAGAACTGGGTTATTAAATAAAAATACAAATCTGACTAGTAGTTCCAGAGATTAGCACGTTCAAACAAATAAACAAACTATTCAGCTTTATTATTAGTATAGATGGTTTCGAGAGGTAAATAATTGGTTTGTAGTATCTACGTACCTAGTACAACCTGTCTACGTGAAGGTGTTATCATTAATCATTATACTATAAATAAACATATAAATACATATGTCTTATAATATTAACTAGCTTTGTGACATTAAGATATTATTTAACAAATCATATTAATGGTTTTGCTATTTAAGATGATTATGAAATGGTAGAATGTAACTGCAAGGTTTTTTGTTTAAATTCGTTGTCTCCATCTTATAAACGTAAATGCCTACATCTTCGGCAAGTAAACAAATATTATATTCTTTAGAGCTAGAGTTTTTAAAGCTAGGATAGCAAGCAAGTTGTAGCGGTATCTACAACGCCACATGCGAACAACGCGTCATACTGACGTCACGCAAATCCTGCATCTCGCAAGCAGAGTTTACCGCGCAATTAGCATAGATACAATTCCCAACATCAATCGTTGGGCAATTGCCCGCCAGACACAACACCCGTCTGGTCGGAGTGTCCTCCCTTTTCTATAGAGTATGAGTGAACTTTACACCCTGTTCCTCATACCTCTATAAAGTAATCCTGGCTAACTATCCTGGCTTGGCTTCATGCTAGAGCTGTTTAGGCGATGCTAGTAAACTTTAAGCCAATAGCAATGCCGTGACTTAGTCCGTAGAGTAAAAGGATCTAGTCAGGTACTATCTTCGCCGGCCACACGAGGCTAGTACACAAGCCAGGATAGTAGAACCGGTCGTGGGAGCCGCTACTAGCTCAAAAATTCATAAAACCCCAACCTATTCAACACACTAGCTTACTAGCCTATAAATGAGGATAGTTGTGTATACACGACGCTAGAGTAACTAGCTTGAGAGCTTTCCAGCCTATACTGTTCCCACTGCAGCTAGGACACAGGCTTCCTCCCTGTGAGAGGGAGTGAGAATGTCACATATCTTAAAAATTTTGATCGTGAGGAAACCGGCATGTCCAAGAGGACAGTTATCCGGTCCGGTCCGCCAGTTTATCCGGTTTATTTTTGTAATAAAAAATTACCTCGGTATATAAAAAAAAATATATAACTGAATTAATGCACATTATGAAAGTAGGTTGTTCAGAATCGTTTGCTGAATCGAATTCTATCATTAAATGACTGAAATCGATTCAGCAGACGATTCAGTTGCACATTGTATTGCACAGTGCATTCATTCAGTTACACATTGTATACCTGCTAAAAAATCATAAGGAAGTTATTGCCGAGACGTGGCTGAGATAGAAGTATTGAAGACTTTGACAAGTCGTATTTTCTGGATAGGTTACAGAAATGGCAGAAACATCGATAAAAGTGTATAGACCTGAAAGGGGATTACGTTGAAACTATGAAAGATTAAATTATTTTTTTTTGAAAAACTTGCGCTTTCATTGCTAAAAAAATTTACTACGTGTGTTGATCAAATGAGATACGTAGTAAATTTTCTATATTGCAACCTGGTTTGGAGCAAACGACCTAGGGTCTCTAAACATTAGTCTCCACAAGAGGTGCCAATCAGCATGTTTGGAACTCTAACAATAGATCGATTCATTAACTATTTGGCACAGTTGCTGTTGCACCGTTTAGGGTACGAAGACACTAGACTAACTCTGAAACGAACAAAAATTTATAATCGAACTACATAATCGTAAGTTCTTCATTGAAATAACACTATTTTGAACCGGAATAGATCTAATTTGTGACGTAAAAACTTCGTAAGGCGTACTTTGCGCTCTTTTCGAAACTGAACCGTCACGCTCCGGTCGGTGACGTTGAATAGCGTATCTTCGACGCTGAATTGATTCGTTTTGCGTGGATGCGACGCATATTTCTCCCCAACTTCTCTTTCTGTGTTTGTGTTCTTTGGCTGCGTCATGTATACCGCAAAAAAACGTATTAGTCGCAAGTTTTCACTTCTATCGTGTGGTCATAACCACACAGCCTCTTTTTTTACTTGAAATAATAGGAATAGGTTGTTGTTTTTCGAGTATTTTACATGGAGCGACTGCCTGACCTCCACAACTCACTTATTGGGTAATGACTCAGACTTTCGGGCTTCTCACGAGCCGTGATGACTGTCAAAGATCTACGAATGCCAGCCGGGACCAACGGCTTAACGTGCTTTCCGAGGCTCAGAGGGGACTTGATATTATGTAAAGATGGTCACCCACCACGGAACAACCACGGCAAGCGTAGCTTAACCTGATCGATCGATCCGTGCGGCTGTTATCGCTTAGCCACAAGCCCCTAGGTATTCCATCAGCCACGAACATAAATGCCTTACACTTACGAAAGATTCAAAAGTAATTTACTCCCAAAATATTGATAGATATTTTACGGTGTTACGATGATAGTTTTATCAAACCATACTTCATAGGTCTCTTCTCAAAGTTGCCATTTCTATTTCACGAGAAAAACCTTAATTATAATTGTGCCTGTACATGTCTTAGCCCTAATAAAAACTTGTTCTGGTATTAAACTACACAATAAAACGCAGGAAATTACACAATGTTGACATCGCCTTTATCTTTACAAGTCCGTCATTAGAGCCAGCCTTAATACGAAATCGTACTAAGCCTTAGATTACCCAGGCATTACGCGCCAATGTTCGACTACCCTAAAATTCATAATTAGAACCGTATACCAATTAACATAAGGTTGATTATTGCTTTTCATGAAATTGGTTCGAGGCCGAATGGGTCACGGTTTTGAGCGAATCTCTGACGTCATTATTCAATATTTACTTTGGAAGAACAATGTTTTACGGGCTGCTACACAATGTCACATTTGTATTAAACATTGGAAGAGGGAAAGTTTTTTTGTTTGTCGTAATAATAGTGATATAATGAATTGTTGTTGATGTTTGCTTTCGTTTGTGTAACTGCCCCGTTGGTTTCGTAGTGGTAAGCGAGTTTGCTAAGCGTGGGGTCCTGGGTTCAATTCCGAGGTCGGGCAAAATGTTAATGTGTTTTTCCATTAAGAATTTGTCAGGCCCGGAGTTGGGAAGTTGGCCATTGAACTATGAGAGTACCTAAGGGAAGAGAGAGTGCACCTGTGTCTGCCTACACACTTGTGGACTATAATATCTCCCACGTCGATGGCTAATTTTCACTAAGATTGACCGCCTTGGCCGAAATTCGGTCTGGAGGATAATCGGCAATTTCTACTTATTTTGAAGGCCTTGACAAATATTTTTTTTTTCGAAGTTATAACCAAATTATTAGAAAGGTCTGAAAAGTGTTTTAGGGTTTACAGAGAATATATTGAGAAGGAAAATTGGTATACATTTCCAGTTTTGGCTGACCTCGCATTGTATAGGATTTTAATACAAGGAGAAGTTAGCTTCCACTGGAAATGTCGATATGTCATCGTGCGTACCTACATCAAAAGCAAAGGCACATTACTATTAATACATTCGTGCGATAAAACTTACTTAAACTTACTTACTTATGTAATTTCTTTGCATTATATGTGTAGGTATATTTAATATTGTGGTTTTAGACTTCACACATTCATATTTTTAAAAAATATACAAATACTAAACAAAAATATACACACAAATTTAACCTTCACATAAATATATAAAAAAAAACACAAAATGCAAATGAGACGTGAACAAGACTTTTTACAACTACACCCAACCCGCACAAACTACGGAAGGAAAACTATCCTGTGCGAAGGATCTAAAATATTTAATAAATTACCGAGAGACCTCAAAGAATCTAAATCCAAAACCACTTTTAAAAAGCTACTTAAACAAGTTAAATTAAAAAATTCACATTCCTTTCAATAGTGTCGAGCCACATCCAGTGACCGTTTATCTATGTTACACGGCACGGATACTTGTTTACATGTATCGAACGAACATTTTGTCCATAATGACTTGTAATCTACCCTTAAAACATTTATATAATCGACGTCTAATTTTTGTAATACCCCAACTTTCTGTTCTTTTTAAAGTATTTAGTTTAAATATTCTCATGTAAGTGAATAGTGTAATTCTTATGAGAATAAAATGATCTTAAACCTCATATTTTTCTCTTCTTGTTCTCGCACACTATTGTCTACATTTCTTTTTTACTTCTCCTTTCGCAGGTCTGCTGGAAGAAGTTTGTTAAGAAATAAGCAGTACCTTTGTTCTCAAATTATAATGATGTCATATGAAAGAAAGAAAGAAAAAAGTTTATTTGGACACAGTTCGTGAAACACAAAATACAAAATTCCCTAATCCTTATGTATTTTACTATGTGCACATAAATACTATAAATAAATAAAACGGCCATTAAAGACTTGTATAGGAAATCATATTACCTATAATTTATATATAGTAACGGCAGGAAAAGTCAGTAGTATTATATTATAATCAATTTCAAAAATATTTATCTACAGGAAAAGTCACAGGGAAATCCAAGTGTTACTTTTATTTCTGGACAAGCGGTTACCTGCGCCTGTCACTTGTTTGCGTAACTCTTTATATGATATAATCCTTTGTATATTCTAAGGGTTAGTTATATCGGAATTTCCTTTGTTATCGGAGCGGTTTATAAGTTATTGTTTACAAGTCGCATCTTCCATACAAACTTATGTCCCATATTTGACCCCTTTAGGGGATTATTTTTCGGAAATCCTTTCTTAGTTCTCACAAACATAAAAATTCACGCTTTTTTCCCATGGGGGTAGGCAGAAACTACCTAACGTCACCTGCTACGATCCTTAGATACTCCTTTTGCTTCGTTTACGAGCATACATCAACAGGCCAATTCCCGTAATTTAAAACGATCAAAATCTAGTCGCAGTCTCATCTCGGCGGCAAACAAATGTCAAAAACTTGTCAAAATGCATGGAAATTAGAAGTATTTTTTGACAGATTGAGACTGAGATCAGACTGTGAACGTTCTTAAAATTACGAGAATTGCCCCTCTGGTCATACACGCACGCCGGTTGCAAGTACTACGCAACTGTCCTCTCTGAAGAATATCACCAATGAGGTGATTCCTATATCACCAGTGCTCACTTTCGTTATAAAAGAAAGTCGTGTCCACAAAATTTCTAGCTTTCTAGACCTAGCGGGGTCTAGAAAGCTAGAAATTTTGCACCGAGCTTAGGGTTTAGACTGTGCTTTGTCTGCCTGCTAAGCTGAAGGTAACTCCCTCGTCGGGCTCGTGGCTAAGTAATAACAGCCGCACGGGTTGATCGATCAGGTTAAGCTACGCTTGCCACGGTCGGTCCGTGGATGGGTGACCTTTACCTTTACATACCGAAACCAATCCGTGCCTCGGATAGCACGTTAAGCCGTTGGTCAAGTGTTCGCAAGACAAAAAAACCCAAAAACGCTTTGACCGAATCGGGAATGCCATCCAGATTAGACCATCTTTACATATCGAGACCCCTCCCGCCTTGAAAAGCACGTTACGCCATTGGTCCCGGCTATCATTCACAGATCACAGATCTTTGACAGTCCTTACGGGTCGTCAGAACCCCAAGTCTGACAACCGGTCTTACCAAGGGGTATCGTATTAACCTAAAAGGAAAGGCTAGGTAAATAAAGGTGACCAATTTTGTATTTACGGTGACTACCTATTTTGTAACTGATATCATTAAGAGCTAGGTCTTTTGATAACAATCATCATATTATGTAGATACTATAATACCTGATAACGAAAGAAATGTTATTCCTAATATGTGATACTAAAGTTAAATACAATTATAATCTTATGTTTGTACGGCGTTATTTTAATCTTTAAAGAAAATCAAGTAAACGTCGTTATTTGGGTTAGTGATTAGCAGTTACCTACTGATTTATTATATTTACCTATTGATTATATAGTTTTTATTATTATTTTCGGCAAGCGTAGTGTGGGACGTCCCCCAGCTAGCTGGACCGACGACCTTAAGAAGGTGGCTTGGACTGACTGGATGCGGACGGCGGAGGACGGCGTGTTGTGGCACAGCCTGGGAGACGCCTATGTTCAGCAGTGGACTGCAATAGGCTGAGTTGATTTGATGGAAAGCAGGAAGCTAACAAAACCATGGTAATAAAAATTACATAATATATTATTTTTTTTTTTTCTTTGCCCCAAACTAGGAATTTCTCCTGTATTGTGGGTGCGTTTACAAACATTTAAACTCACATACACAAACAGCCAGACCCGGAACAACTACTTGGAGGCCATACAAATATTTGTTCCGTGGGAATCAAACCCGCGACACGCAGCGCAGCAGTCAATCGCTTAACCACTGCGCCAACCGTGCCGTCAATTATTGTTATATTCAATTATTGTTTTCAACAAGGATCTCTTTACGGCCGTCTATTAGTTTGTCAACATTATTGTTATGAGGTTAGGTTTTCCGTCTGTCATCCATCAGTTCCGTTGTTTGTAATAGTAATATTATGATTGTATGACCGTACGGTTACTAAACTTGATTGTTATATGACACACATACAGTGAAGCCCCCCCAAAAAAAAAACCGGAACTAAATTCTTAATTATCAAACAATGGTTATTATCTATTAATGGCATTAAAGCTGCTTTATCAACTCTACTACTTTTCGCTCTTGTATAATCTCCTGTCATGTATAGTTCTTCAATTTGCTTAGTTTACATCTTTACACCGTTGATATTTAAATATTTTAGATTTTAACTAAGGTTGGGCCGAACGTAGTTTTAACCGAATACGAACTTTGGCCGAACATTCGGTGTAAATAAAAATTTCGGGGGTCTTCGGTTATTTTCACTGCACTTTCTCGAGAGTGACACGTCGAATCTTCTTTTTAAGCGCTTGAATATTTTTATCGGCTCCTGGAAGCTCTGTTTACCAACAAAAACGTAACAGACTCCTGCTAGATAACTTAGAATCCTTGGCGTTTTTGCACCATAACCTGCCCTTGCTAAATTTTAAATACAAGTAGTTACCTACCTATTTTGATTTCATTTAAATTTTTTTATAGAATATTTGTTTTGATTTTTGGCGATAATTTATTATTTTAATGTAGGGGAAGCTCGCACGGTGGTCACATATGAATTTTAGTTAGTTTTATTGGGCAGTTTTTAAGTTTGCTTCAATAATACTCATACGGTGTATGAGTATTATTGAAGCAAACTTAAAGATGTTATGGTCTTCGGTTTTCTTCATTCAGCTGCATTCGGTTAGACAGGAAGACGACCCCAACAGAGCTGGGAAAAGGAGCAGCAGATGATGACTTCTCTAATTTGACAAAAAGGTTGTAGCAATATGTGTCTTTTACTTCTAAGAAATCTTCTCTTTTACAAAAATGTTTTTATTTGAAAACAGACTCTATTCAGTAGTCAACACATCAGTGTTATAAAGTTATAAACAAAATGGACCTTGGCCAAGAAACTGACGAGATGAAGCAAAACGGTTCAAATTGCAGTCTATAGGTATGCATTGCCAATATAACCTGACCTACCATTGTTGAGGTTTTTTGTACAATGACAGATCATCTTATTCTGGACGGTAATAGCTTGATGTGTCGTGCGTACCTTAGTATTTATGATTATACATCGGCTAATGTCTCATCGTGCAATAAATCGCTCGTACCTAAATGCACAGATAAGACTGAATTGTACCTATTAAACGTACTACGTACATTAAATGATATATGATTGAATGAATGTTATTCTCAACGCAATTGTTGTCAAACGAACAGATAATAAGAAAAGGAAAATATATAAAAAAATGTCAATTAGAGTTAATTATTAAAATATATATAATAATATAATATCAACAGACACACGTATGGACAAGCTCATACTATAAATATTTATAATAATTATGGTAGGTACTCCCTGCTGGTCCTATTTTACTGTGAACTTCATTATTGGCATAATGTCTATATTAATGATAATGCTTACTGTCAGCTGTAAAGCTGCCCTATATAAAATAAATAACAAAAAAAACTTACCACAGAGCACAAAAATCCAATTTTAAAAACGGAAAATAATCACACTTAAATTCATCAAAACGAACTCACTACGATTCACTTCAATTCAAATATCGAACAGGAGATTGAAAATAATACGGATTTAATTAATATCGTCGCGATCGCCCTTTGATCGCGATACGGCGCGCGCGCAGTGTCCGGGCGCTCGCTTTGTTATGTTGCCAACTACAGGCTAATTTGCGTCATAGAGAAGGATTACAGAACCGACACTGCTTCGCTTCGTGCATTTTCCTGTAAGGAAAAGGCATTATGGATTTTCTAAAAAGTGGAACATGAAAATTCTTTAACTTTTCCTTGTTTACTTCATAGTCTAGTGTTTTCAAGCAGGGCTATTAGATAAATTAAGTTTTGTTAAGTTGTTGGTCTGTAGGTGGATGATGATGGTGATGAAGTCGTTGGTCCTGCGCCTGATCTCTTTTCAGACGTGTCGTATTACTGTCCCATCGGACAATGAGAGTGAAGGAAGAGAGGGTGCGCCTGTGTCTGAGCACAGACTTGTGCACTATAATATCTCCCGCGCTGAAGGCTGGTCTCCGCTGAGATTGGTCGCCATGGCCGAAATTCGGTCTGGAGGACTTTATTTATATATGTATTTATTAGATAGACAAATAAAATACTATTTTGAATCATCAACATGTTCTTCATCATTTAATTGGTCTTTTATTTTTTTGGAACGAAGTTTGTTATCACACTGGGGAATGAGAGCTGGATCGAAAAAAAAGTGAAACATTTTGACCGTCACGACACTTGGCTATAGTATGTATTTTTATTTTGTTTTTCTCAAACGTTATTAATTTATTTCATTGTACCTGTTATTTAATACATGATATACAGCGAAAGGAACTTTGTCCTAATCGGGTGTCCCACGACACTTCTCGACTGTTTTACTTAAATTATTTCGAACTCAGTTTTTTTTTTGTGATAGAGACAACTTCCGGGTTCTCTTCGCAGTAGAACCAATAGAATTTATAAGCTTAATAAATACATAATCAGCCTATAATGTTTCCACTGCTAGAACACAGGCCTACTCTCTGTGAAGGGAGTGGGCAGTGCGGGTTCGTAGATGTCTAATGACTTCGAAGTTTTGCTTCTAGGATATGCCGGTTTCCTCACGATTTTTGCCTTCACCGTTTTGATAACAGTGGATAATGAAATATTTTACACAAAGTAAAGTGCCTGTATAAGTTCGGCTATAAGCTTAACAAATTATTATAATTATAATTGTACTAGCTGCGCCCCGCGGTTTCACCCGCATAAGTTTCGATCCCGTAAGAATATCGGGATAAAAAGTATTTCATGTGTTAAACCTGGTTATAAACTATCTGTGTGCCAAATTTCATATAAATCCGTTCAGTAGTTTTTACGTGAAAGAGTAACAAACATCCATCCATCCAAACTTTCGCGTTTATAATATTAGTAGGATTGTGTGACAGCTGGGCACTCTTCGTTTATATCTCGGATTGATGTTTACATTGTTTACACATGCGACAGATACATAGAAACAATACGGATACACAGAAATGCTCGTTAACAAACAAATTAATGATGTCTCATAAACAAAACTGAAGAAACAACAAAAACGATTAACATTGCAGGTCACGAGTATTTGAATATGGATGTACTACATTGCATTGTTATACAACATTGTGCGTTAAACCTAATGTTCTTGTGAAATAAATAATTGGTATGTACCTACGGTCTGAAGTAACAGGGTTACTGATCAGTAAATGGCTTGTGGAGGTCAGATAGGCAGTTGTTCTATGTAAAATACTGGTTTCAGCTGCATCTGGTGAGACTGGGAGCCGACCCCAATATACTTAGTTGGGAAAACGCTAGGCAGATGATGATTTACGGTCTGAAGGTCAATTGACGTAAGTAAAAACGTTCAAAATCTAGTTGCAATCTCACCTACCCGCAATCAATGTCAAAAACTAGTCAAAAATGTAGGGAAATTACAGGTATTTTTGACAGATTGAGGCTGAGATGAGGCTGTGAACGTTCTTAAAATTACGAGAATTACCCCTGAGAAGTGTGGACTTCAGACGGTAAGTACCCATTATTTACTTTGACATGAATAACGTCTTAGAAGAAAGTTAAACATAAAACTTACTACCACAAAGCAGTGTTTAGTCGTTGTTTAGGCTAAACACCTGCTAAACACGACATAATTATACGGACTCTGACGTAAGACTCACTACGACATGCGTTAAACAAGTGCTTAAATTTGTATAGTAAGACCCTAGGGGTCTTACCACAAAAACATAAATACTTGTTCAACGCGTGTCTACTGTCAGTCCAACGTCAAACTCCATACATTAATCTCCTATTGAAGAGTTGTTTAGCCTCGGCTGAAAAACACGCTTTTGTGGTAATAAAGTAACGTTGTATGTACAAGTATATAAAAAAGGGGGAAATAATCAAAGGGCATAATCGACTCTTCACGTGACTAGAGGGCTGGCCTATTTTTTGCCAAAGAATCAGCATTGTCATACAACGTGGCAATGCTGGCAGCCTTTTGGGCACATTTCCTATTGACAGCGATGCGGACGAATTTTTTGGATCCCTTTGATTATTTCCCCTCATTTTTATATGAAGACTGTTAGCTTTTTAAAGAAATACAGTAAAATTATTAATCGCTTTTTTCAGTTCGTCAAAAGGAGAGTAACCAAGCAAAAAAAAAATTATGTCAGCTCTGTGCTCATTTACTCTATGCTTGTGCTCATAGATTAATATGAATTGTGAATAATAATATTGATAGATTGCCCTTAATCTTTCTGTTTTTGTTTTTACTTTCTTTTTTTTTAAATCAAATAATACGATTATAATTATAATTTTTTTATATCTGACTTTTGCAAAAGAATTGTGTTTATCGTACCTACTTACTCTGGCTTGTGATATTTTGTTTTGAAAGTAATAATGGCATTTTTGACTTCTTGAGTTCTTGGGTTCCATTCCCAGGTCGTGCAAAGTGTTAGGTATTGGTTTTATCCACCTCAGTACCAGCTCGGAGTCTGCAATTGTGCCAAGCTGATGGCAATAAGCTCGCCCCCCTATGATCTACATGGGACTTAAACATAACTGACGCAATGTGTGTGTACCTGCTATGGTTCACCTCTGCCTTACCCTTCGGGGAATACAGGCGTCATCATAGCATCATCATAATCAGCCTATATGATATAATAGGCTAGTTTCCTAAAAAAATCTAATTAGTCCGTCAGTTAGATTATCAAAAGATATTGGACCCGTATTTTTTCTTTTGTCAATTATATAAAAAATGATGAAGATATCGCCCGTTAAAGTTCCGCGTGATGTCACTTGCCTCCCTTGCCTTGCTACATTTTTTGGCATGGCGTGACGTCACGACCAAATTTTGACGCGCTTTATCTTTGTCATTTTTTGTTTGATTGACAAAAGAAAAAATACGTGTCCATTATTTTTCGATAATCTAACTGACAGACTAAATATAATAATATTTTTGTTACCCAGGAAACTACCCTATTGTTCCCACTGCTGGAACACAGGCCTCCTCTCTTCGAGAGGGTGTGGGCTATAATCTACCACGCGGGCCCAGTGCGGGTTGGTAGATGTCAACAGGTCTTAGAGTTTTTGGTTCTAGGACATGCCGGTTTCGTCACGATGTTTTCCTTTTAAATTATTTTCATCACCACTGCTCTCAAAAAGAGCAGCGGTGATGAAAATAATTTACACAAAGTAAAACGGTGGTGGAAAACGGGTGTATGTGAGTTATATTTCAAACAATGTATTATAAAATGACTTCAGGCAGGAAATATGGAAAAACAATTAAATATACAAGGAAAATAAATAAGGAAGTTAAATGGCCACAGTTTAAAAAAAAAACTCCTTTAAAATAATGACACAACAGATACCATCGTTTCCTCATTAATTATTTTCCTCATTGTCATAAGTATATCGTTAGTCATGGGTAGATAATTACAATTATGTTTTTATAAGCACAGTTGCAGCGGCAGCTTAGCGGTTGGAACATTATTATTATTATTTTTTTTGTAGCTTTCTGAAATATACTGGCTTTTGTTGTCCTCGTGGAGTAGTTTAATTAATCCTACGACGTTTGGCCCCCAAACTGGAACGGACCGGGGCCGCCCTAAAGCGGCTCCTGCCCAACCTGAGGGGGCCAAACGCCTCCTGCCGGAGGCTTTACGCAGGGGTCGTGCGGTCCATGGCCCTTTACGGGGCCCCGGTGTGGGCGCGTTCATTGCGGCTTCGAGCCGCACACTATCTGAACGCGCCCCAAAAGGTGGTTGCCGTAAGGCTTATAAGGGGGTACCGCACGATCTCGGGCGAGGCAGCAAGCCTCCTTGCCGGACTGCCACCATGGGATCTGGAGGCGATAGTCCTCGCGCGCCTGTATGACTGGCGCGCGGAGGCACTACGTCGGGGGGAAACTCTGCACCCGCGGCAAATCGCTGCGGAGCGGACGGACCTCCGGCGCGGTCTCATGGTGGAATGGAAGGCGCGACTATCGCAACCCAGCGCAGGGCACGCCACGATAGCGGCGATAAGACCCCTCTTTGAGGAGTGGCTAGAGAGGCGTCACGGCGCTCTCACCTACCGCCTGACGCAGGTCCTCTCCGGACACGGATGTTTCGGGAGGTTCCTGCACATCATCAGGCGGGAGGAGACGCCCGGGTGTCACCACTGCGAGGATCGCCCAGAGGACACGGTGGAGCATACGGTGGAGGTCTGCCCCGCTTGGGCAGAGCACCGCCGTGTCCTCGTAGAGGCGATCGGCAGCGGCGGCGACCTCTCGCGTCCGGCCCTGGTGCAAGCCATGGTCCGGGGCGAGAGGGAGTGGGAGGCGGTCACCTCCTTCTGCGAAGCAGTCATGCTAGCGAAGGAGGTGGCGGGATGGGCGAGGGAAAGGCGAATTATTAAAAGGCTTCATTATGGTTTCTTTTAGATAACAACATTTTAAGAGAAAAATGCTCTAAACAGCATTGCAATAGGATGAAAACACAAAAAGTTACCACTCTTTTTGAAAATAGAATTGTTTTTTTGCCTCTCCTGTAAAGTCAAGTTAAGTCCTGGTTACATTAATTGATATTACAACTGACGATTATATAGGTGGGTACTTACTACTTATTAAACAGCATTGCAATAGGATGAAAACACAAAAAGTTACCACTCTTTTTGAAAATAGAATTGTTTTTTTGCCTCTCCTGTAAAGTCAAGTTAAGTCCTGGTTACATTAATTGATATTACAACTGACGATTATATAGGTGGGTACTTACTGTATCAGTTATATTTCCGATGATCTCATATTATATGGTCACCCTACTGCACTTTTCTCTAACAATAAAATTAAAAATGTAATATGTCGTAAATTAAGCTGTATATGTAAATTATTTTTATGTAAAACTTTAGTCATAAAGTTGTACAAAAATTAATCGTAGTTTGTGTAAATCAATACGAAACAGTTAAGTTACCTATAAGTATTCTTATGGATCACTCAGTTCAGCAAATTTAAAAACATTGAGTTACTCATAAATTTTTAACAAAAGGTATTTGTGTTATGATATTTATTGTACAAATATATTCGGAACATGTACATTTTAGGATAAACAATAGATCTATAGAAAAAGTCATCCGAAACCTTATTACAACGATCTCTCAGACAAAATGGTGTCTGTACTGAGTGATCCAATGATACTGTCCAAAGATACCTGGAAGAAGCTTTAAATGCCTTGATGGGCTTAAAAAATGTTGTGACAGATTCTTTACAAATTTTTAAGATTTAAATTTAGTCAGTAGAGTAAGTTTTTGTTGAGATTTAGCTCATAGCCGTTTTTGCAAAATTTCTAAATTGAGTGATCCACATTTTCGGCAACAACTGAAGACCCTTGAGAGTGACAAATTTTTTACTTTGGGCTATGAGTTTTGACAATTTTTGGCTGAATGTACAATCACATTTTGTCACGAAATAAAAAAAGTTCACTCAATCCAAATGCACATCTTTTTTTTCGCATCATCATAGATTCACACCTATAACCCTCGAATCGATATCTTCCATTCATAATATCTCCAAGTCTGCTAAAGTCAGTTTTTATTTGTTTACCCACAAGTAGGAACAACAATTGCATTGAAGATTTTTTAATTTAATTCAGACTCAAATTTTTGCCAATTTACTTTTTAAAGCTACTACGTGGAACGCCTAAATTCTTTTAAGTCGCTAAACACTGTTAAATGTTTGAAGGGAACCCTCTTCAACAGGGACTCCCAGAGTGATACATTTTGATAAGATTTTTCAAACACATTAATCTTGGGAGCAGTGCGTCAAGTGACTTGGTAGATTTTAAGTAAATTTAAAAAATGTAAGTAGTCTGATAATGACAGAGGTTCTATCAATGATAAATAAAACAAAGTCGGGTTAGTTACACCATTTATAACTCAAGAACAGCCGGACCCATTTTTATGATGTTTTATTTATTGGATTTCTCTCTGCCCCGTATAGCAGGATAACTATTAAAACATAACTATTAACACATTATTAAAACGTGAAAAATTCACAAAAAAAAGATAATAATTTATCTCTAAAACCCTAATTTTAAGGTCCCAAAGCACGAAACCCACACAATCTATAGATTTATTGTGTTCATTTTTGTGATTCAAAATGGTCCATTTTTTCAATAAAGTCTAATCAGAATCACGAAATTAAAATAAAAAGAAAATGTTTTGATAATGCACTCAATTGATTCAATTCCAGATATGGTCGTCAATGTCATAAATGCTTGTATTGAAACGTTTTTAAATATTGTCAGGAAAAAAACAAAATATACAATCATACATATACTTAATTGCAATTCGAGGTGGTAACCGAACCTGTTTCATTAAGTAAAAAAATATACCATTGACGCTGCAGCAGGTCCTCCTGTGTTAATTCCATTTTTATGTTTACTTACAATCGCGTAAAGTAGTTTAAAAATCAACGTGAAACGGACTTTTTGTTCTTTGCTTGTCAGTTTGACTAGTGATGTTACTCAGACATTAACGTTCAGGTACTCGATTGTCTCGATTATGTAATTCGAAAAATAAGTTCCCAATTGATTCGTACGGTACGTTTGAAACGTACAGACGCCAGCACATCAAGCTACTACAATTATCAAATTTCTTTAATAGATTTTCAACTTTATCGCCAAAGCATTAAGGTTCAAGGTGGATTGGGAAATTTTGACAGTTTCGGGTAGCTTGTATAGCTGGCGTCTGTACACAAAAAAAAATTAAAGAACAGAATCATAGCAATTCTCAACACAGCAACCATTAAAAATTGTTACATTGAGGTTTAACTCAGTGACATTCGGTTAAGACCAGCCTTGTTCGACTTTGCAAAGAGCGTCTTCTACTCATATTCTACCCTCACTCTGATAATCAATGACGATACGATGACGATTTTAATAACAAATTACACGTTATAAACTGACAGCACTAACTCACAGAATATGAATATGTTTACTTTTATTAAAACTCTGTGATTCTGTACATCACAGTATTTTTTCAATTATTTGACTTAGCTTTTGTTTTATTAAGGGCTGGTTTTTCCAACGCCAGTTAATTTTATCTGAGGAATAATTATGAATTTTTGACAGTTCTTCCATACAAAGTCTGTCGGACGTTAATTTTATTCCACGAATAATAGTTATCTGTCGATTGAAAAATCAGCCCTGCATCGTGTTCCGAGTTTACCTAGCCGCATCACTATCTGACACTGTCAGAAAGACAACTGTCAAGTGACAAGAACACTTGCTCAACGATCTTTGTAGAGTTCGTTCCGCGAAAGTTGTGGTGATGGTGGCTTATTAGTACCTACGCAACCATTTCAATTACACCCAATAAATATGAGGTGAACGTATCCCCTCCTATTTATTGGGTGTAGTTTGTGTATATTTTTTAATCATCAAAATGGTAAAAGGAAAACATCGTGAGGAAACCGGCATGTCCTAGAACCAAAAATTCGAAGACATGACAATCTACCAACCCGCACTGGTCCCGCGTGGTGGACCATGGCCCACACCCTCTCACCGAGAGGCCTTTGTCCCAGCAGTGGGAACACTATAGGCTGATTGTGTTTATTATTATTTGTTTATTGATTTTATAATTTATTTATTAAAGGAAAAGAAGAGGTCAGACATAGTCGCCGACGATGTTCTTCTGCTCCATCGTCCGACCCCCAGCAGCTCATATACAAAAGCATAGAAGAAAAATCTTGATTACAGCACCCTCTGGTGAAGTAACACCATAACAGCTATCTAAGAATCATCGCCGATGAGTCACAAACCTTTTACAGAAAACCGTATCTATGTACATAAATCGAAAAATCTAAATTTCGGACACACAAACTGCTGCGACTTATGAGTTGTAAGTCATGGGTCGAACCCAAGCAGGCACTTTACTTTGTTTATATTATTTAATCACCATTGCTCTCGAATCGGTGAAGGAAAACATCGTGAGGAAATCGGCATGTCCTAGAATAAAACATTTCGAAGACATGTGACATCCGCCAAGCCGCACTGGGGCCGTGTGGTAGATTATGGCAGGCCTGTGTCCCAGCAGTGGGAACAATATAGGCTGCTTATCCTACACACAAACAGATGCATACACACTTTCTCCGTTCCGTCGTGGGTAGAAAAAGAAAACAACAAATTCAAGAACCAAAACTATTTTAAATATTAATAGCCTGCATCGCCGCGACTTGTAGTTTAAAATTGTAGCTAAGTGCATGAGGAGTGATAGGTTCAGCTTCACTGCTGACCTAGTTCTAGAAGCGTTGCGCGTTGGTCTGAGACGATGTATAGCACCACTTACTTAGTATAAATTGCACCAGTGACCAGGTAGGTACTAACGTTTCCTAGACCAGGACTTACGACATGAATGGTACATATTTCAGGGTTTAGTTCTAAAAGTTATGATCGTTTTATATTTTGTTTACACACCTATGACCTGGTAGTTGGTCTAGTGCTTCAGCGTGGGGACTTGTGTTCGATTCAAACTCAAACTCGAAGCATTTATTTTAATAAATAAAACAAGAATAAAAAAAATGGTGAAAATAAATGGTTTAATTTTAATAATTAAACCATTTACAGGCACTTTTGAATTGTCAAAGAGTCGGTCGAAAAAATACTATATAGCTATTTGCCCATTCCAAAGCGTAGTAGGTTTCTATCGAGAAGAACTGGCAAGAAACTCCATGGATACTCAATTCTTTCATTCGCAATTCAGGTAATGTAATTGAACTTATCAATGGCAACCCGGAGTTTTGGAGACGTCGGCGGTACAGCTCTGAGCACGTAAGGCCGTTGGTCCTTCCAAAACAATGGATTATACATAATTACTATGGTATTTTCCATTGTTTGCTTATAGTAAAGAAAAAAACAGCTGCTCTACTCGTATACATTTTTACAATCGACGAAAAGAAAGAAACAGCGGAATTCAGGTTTTTTTTTTTTTTGTTAGTCTATACTGTCCTCTGCCGGGCACAGGCCTCCCCCAAATCGTTCCAGGAACTCTTTTCCCGCGCCACCTCGAACCAGTCGAGGTCATCTCGCCATCTCTTTCTGTGCGGCGACGCCGTCTATCTTCAGGCACCCATTGAGTGGAGATTTTTGGCCAGCGATTATCGTGCATAGGTACGGCTGATGTGACCCGTCCAATCACATTTGAGCCTGGCAGCCTTCTTTCAGGTTTCAGGCTTAATTTTAATGTATTTGTTTGAATTAGGTACCTACACCTTGTAGACTGCTTTAACACAAACTCCACAGTTTTAATTTCCATTCTTCTAAATACTCCATGACACTCCATGTCACTAGTGAGCAGGTGATAGATAAAAACAATTAGCATTTAGGTATCAATATAATATCATCGTAATGAGTTTCAAATTGATTAGTGAAGTAACAGCTGTATATGATAACATCGTGCTGTTATCTTTATAAGCGAAAAGATTACAAAAGATATAAATAAATAAGTTATACAGACTATTGATTTTTTCTTACACTCTTCGAGCTGGACAAAGCAATCAAACAGTTGTCTACATTAGCCCTGGATCGAAAGAGCTGGATGTCATAGGGAGAGTCCTTTGCCCAGCAGTGGGAACCAGTAACACTCTTCGGTCTGGGGAAGTATAGTAAGCCACGCCTCGGTGGTATTTTGACCTCGAACTGGTGATTAGTGAACGAAACCACTTTCCCAAAGAAACGATTTTTTTTGTTTACCAAGAGCATCACCCCAATGACCTCAATAGAACCGCGTGCACGGCATTACAAACCACTTATTATATATATATTCCACTTTTTCCATGCATTATTATTTTTCATTCATTCTTGACAGTAGAATATAGTATTTTCATATAAGTACTTCCACCGTGGTCAACCGTCCATCTTCACAGTGACTAGTGTCGTGTCGTATTTCCACCCTCCAATCCAGCGCTCTGTGCGAAGTGTGCGACCCATCGCGCAGATTGGCCGGTTGTCAAATGAATGAAAAATAATAATGCATGGTAAAAGTGGAATAGTTTTGTCTGTAAAAAGGGATTAGTAACTAAATTAAATAACAGCTGATGGTGTATTATTCTTGTTAGGTACATACTGAATATTCTATTGGGGTGATTGGGGTCATGCGCTTGGTAAATAAAATAAAATCGTTTCTTTGGGAAAGTTGTTTAATATGATGAGTACCATCATGTGTGTATCGGTCAATAATTACCAAAACCCTATATATAAATCTCTTTCGATTGACAAGTAGTTTGCTGTATTCTGGTTTGGAATGATACTTGTTGAAGTCGATAAGTTAATTATCTGGCGTTAGAAAAATCAGCCCTTAATAGAATTCACAACTTATTTTCAAAGAACAGGGCAAATACGAGTATATCTAGAAAACGCGCAATATTAATTTGAAATTAAAACATGAATTTGAAACAAGCTAACACTTGAGAAACTATAACGGTTGACTGTACAACTTAAAATCAGTTTACCATCGCTAAGTACGCAACATGTAGGTATGTATCTCGGTTTCCTTGAATACGCAAATAACTTGGAGTTCCTCGGCGTAGGTAGGCGTACTTAAATAGCAATTTGCGTATTGATTAAAGTCTTGCACGATGAATAGATAACGTCCAAGCGGTTGGTATCGATTTCGAAGCTAGTTTTAAATATGTAGTTCAACAAGAAGAGCACAAGAGCTTATAACTTTTACTGGTATCGTTTTCATTAGCATATTATTTATTTCATAAGGTACACCAACAGCTTGAGGGGCTCGTGGCTAAGTAATTACCGCACGGGTTGATCGATCAGGTTAAGCTACGCTTGCCGCGGTTGGTCCGTGTATGACCATCTTCACATACCAAGACCCCTCCGTGCCTCGGGAAGTACGTTAAGCCGTTGGTCCCGGCTGTCGTTTGTGGATCTTTGACTGTCGTTACGGGTCATCAGAAGCCCGAAAGTCTGACAGCCAGTCTTACCAAGGGGTATTGTATAACCCAGTAACTGGGTTGTGGTGGTCAGATAGGCAGTCGCTCCATGTAAAATACTGGTATTCAGCTGCATCCGGTTAGACTGGAAGCCGACCTCAACATAGTTGGGAAAAGGCCAGGCAGATGATGATGTACGCGAACAACTCCTATGTATAATAATATATCTTAATTACTATAGATCGCAATCGTCTCGGTCTTACACAGCCGCCAATTGTAGGTTGACCAGCAATCTCAGAAATAAGTGATCACACTTAATAATAAACAAAACTAAAGGCTAGAACTTAATAATTATGGCAAAATACTTCGTATACTTAAGATTAATAACAAAAAGTAAAATAAAAACACTTTCGTCTTCTTCTTCTGGAAGGGGACATCGACGCGCAAACCGTAACCATGGATTCAGAACTTATTCTAGACACCGTATACGTTTTTGTCGGTTATAAAAAAAAAGTAATGTGCCGTATAGACTGTCAAAGATCTAGGAATCACGGCTGGGACCGATGTCTGAAGGTGCTTTCCAAGGCAGGGAGAGATATGACGTTTTTGGTCACCCATTCATGGACCGACCGAGGCAAATGTAGCTTAACCTTGATCGTTCGTCATCTGCGGATGTTACTTAGCCACGAACCCCTCACGAGAGACTCACTTTAGAGTATACAATGAATACTTAGTCAAGAAGTCTACAATATGATTAGACCCAACTGAAGGTCATCAGAAACATCTTAGACTCTGTACGTCAACAAAAAATACCAAAGATTTTTAATTGTTGTTTTATGCGTAATCCCGTCGTTCAATTTCATACGTAAAACTACAAATCTATTTTAATTATGTAATAAATAAAAAAGACAAAAGACTTCAAATACATAAGTTCGTACTTCGTAAATCTGCTGTAATCGTAATCACACACCAACTACATAGACTTGTGTCTATGTAGTTGGTTTGTGACAGATTTTATTTATCGACTACCTTTGTTATCTACCTAAGTAGGTAACCTCAAAATATCATGATAAGTACCTACCTACTTCCCTCCTATATCGGCATCAAATTTAACAATCAACAATTAGTTCAACCAGCACTTTCAATATCTAAAACACATTTCAATAAATTTCTTTCACGTTTTACGAATACCCACAAAAAAAATAGTTGACCATATCATAGATAAACGCTGACTGATGCCCCTAGCAGATTGATAAAGTAAAATCAATAAAATTGGTTGCCTAGCAACCATCCAAACAACTGCATGACTTATTGGGATACGTCAAATTAATTTTAATAATAGTGTCGCTGACTGTGCTAGTTATCACTTTTGTTAAGTAATTGCTATAATAATCACTGTTGGCAATATAAATGTTTATTGCTTTTGATTATGTTTTATGTTTGTCATCGGTATTTGTGCCACGGTTAAACACGACGACGCCGACGACGCGACGGCGACGTGGCGTAGTAAGTCTTTTTTTTTTCTTAATTCTGAGCGATAGTCGCCCAGCGGGGTAGTTGCGTAGCACACTATCAGTAGCAATGGCTTTCATTTTGACAGTTCAACAACATTCATTGCATTATTTATGTTGTTGAGCAGACAAATTTTTCGAACATATAAAGCAATGGATTAGCCATGTCCTTTAAAATTATTCAGATTGTGATTGATAGTGACGCAATTAGTGTGATGTTGTACGTAGTAAGAGCTAAAGAGGCTTTGTATCTCTATGTACGGGGTCCGTTTTACCCAACTGCGGCGAAGCACTAAAGCAGGGAATTGTTTTTTTTTTCACAAAATAAATAAATAGCATCCTGATTCGGGAAGTTTAGCTTTCATTGTCATTTTACTAAGAGAAATCAAGAACGAACGAAGCGAGCTCGAAAATCGGAGCAACCTGACTCAGGTTGATAGGTTAGATTTTCAGTGTGATTTTAGTAAATCAATGCAAGAGCTTGAAAACTGGACTTCGCCTGTAGCTTGAAACCTTTGTACCTAAGTCATAAACAAATTACATAAAATTCATCTTCGTTACCTATGTACCTACTTCATTTTCGTTCATTAATTTCGGACCACTCTTATCAATAAGAGTTTAAGGTTTTGGATAATATTCTACAAATTTTTGCTTTAACACGTAACCTTGGGTCCCCCGCCCTTGTAGCTTGGGGGTCCCTTATTATTGACGAGGCGGTAGGTACCTACGCCGCTGGTTGAACAGTACTTTAAGTGGATTATTTTTCTTGAGGAAATCGTTTGCCTTCGTTTGTTGTGTGTTAATTAAAATAAGATTCGCGACCGTAATAAATATAGCTTCACAGAATAATAATCATTTGAATCAGCAATACAACTCCTTAAGTTTGAATTGGCCTCAAATGTCATGACTTCATGAAATAGTCATTCAATATTATGTTCTTAGAGAAATGTATTGATGGTTTTCATGTTTTTTTTTAAATTTATATTAATTTTATTAATTCTGTAAATAATAATATTCGTCCATTCGGGGAAACAAGATGTGATATATTATGTTATAACTTAGCCTATGATTACCTCAAATAACTTGATATGTATGCATGACCAAGGCAAGATTGTTTTTCTATAAACACAATTCTCGCTAAAATGCAGTCTCAGTCACAGTTTTAAAAATCCAATGTAATAAACTGGTTACAAACAAAAACAGGTGTATTGACGTCAGACAAAACTAGACTAACTAGACTCGTGACTTACTGTTTAAATGAACAAAATAATAGTCCTCGAAACCGAATTTTGGCCATGACATTAAAGTCCGCAAGTCTATGCGCAAACAGAGGTGCACTCTCTCCTCCCTCACTCTCATAGTGCGATAGGACGACAATCCGACACGACCGAAGAGAGATCAGGTGCAGGACCAACGGCTTAACGTTCTTTCCAAGGCACGGGGGTATCGCCAACTCCAGGGTGTTACTGAGAAATTCCTACTGGAAAAGTCCGAGAACGCTTAGAAGACACAATAGCATCCACGATCATCTTACGAAAACGTTGATCACTTTTGATCTTTGTCACACTTAACTTGTTACTTGTCAATTGTCATCATAACTTGTAAATTACGTCATTGTCGCTCCAATGACAAGGTTCAAGTATGTTTAGGTCTTCAGTGGCCATCTATACTTGCAACTAATCATAATAGCTATTTGTCTGTCTCTTAAAATACGGTCCAACAAAAAAGTCCTCTTAAAACCGGCTATAATAAAAAATCACTTAGCCCATAACTCAAATGATCACCAGCGGCCACTATAAGTTGGCTAAAATGAGCGTTACAAACATCTTCCCACAAACAGCACTCGGATATAAGCACTGCAATAAAAATTATATACGTGGCCATTTAGAGATGAAACTGTGCATCCTTGGCTAAGGGCCAATACAATTATATAGTCGGTAAGTGGACTAGGCTAAAAAGACCTTGTACATTATCACTGAAGGATGGAGTTAACAGTTTAGAGGATTAAACATTTCTGTTTTTAATTTTGACTGTATAACCAACACTTCATTCAACAGGACAAGCTTTTTGATAGCTTACATCACATACGTGTCAATCCAATACCTTTTTGACTTTTTTATCATCGTTATCGCTGATAGAATTGCACTTTGTCTGATTGGCGTTAAACGATAGTTGCACATTTTCATTTGTAGATGAAAATAAAAAAATAAAAAATTCCGCTCTTATTACACAACGCCACCACCACCACCACCATCACCACCTTCACCATCTCTGTCTCCAACTCCACCTCTAAGACGACCCAGACCCACTTTTCACCTTTCCTTTTTTACAAGCATTTTTTTCGCATCACCTTTGTACCTATCTGTTCTGTTATTATTTTCTGTTTATGAATCTGTGTATCTATATGGGTAAATAAATAAATAAACAAAAGCTGGGAAATGTCTAGTTTTTTTTTTACGCCAAACTTACTAACCGAGCCGACATGGGCTCAGTTTCCTCCTGATTTTCATAATACCTCCCGTTTTGCCCTATCCAAAGCGATAAATACGGACCCACAGTAAGATTATATTGGCCTCAAGCCAATTTTAATTTCGCATAGAGTGTTGCACGTATATTTGGAGGAGATATTGCCATGTTCACTTGTAAATATTCACGTTTGAGTTCAATTTTGCTCTTTATATCTGAGATTATGCGGGCAAATTGAGAATGTTAAGAAATTGGAATGGGATATGGCAGTGAATGTGTTTTTTATTCGGTCGGGTTATGTAGATCGGGAATATAAATTGTGAGTGCATTCAGAACGTTGGCTTTTGCTACTTTTGGGATGAAAAGAACTCTTCTAATATCTATGCTGACGCGGGAATGGAGTGGGCTGGCGCTAGGATTAACTGTTATATTCTTTCTACAGCTAGGCTACGCGGAAAACTTTTCGGTATACCTTTTTTCAAAAATAAAATATTTGCATAAATTCACGCCTTCTTCCCATAGGGGTAGGCAGAAACTACAGAACGCTGCCTGCTACGATTCTTACATACTCCTTTTGCTTCGTTTACATTCAATATATATACATTCGGTCATATATGCACACCGGATGCGAGTACTACGCACCTGACCATTCTGAAGACCATCACCAACCTTTCTTCTAAGTCGTCCTCTTCTGGCGTTTCCAGTTAAAGAAAGAAAAAGTATTTATTGCGACTCGCACAGGAAGATCATAAAACTAAACTAACCTAAACACAAACAAAAATAAAAAACCCAAATGATATAAAACACATCATCACACACACACACACACATCACACATCATTACATCTGCCTTGTAAACACTTTTATTAGTCGCTTTTCAATTATCCTCTGAACATGATAAAATCATCTAAGGATATTTATCTCACACGTGCTTCACAAGGAACGCAGTTCCACAGCATTTATAATAGGATTCATTGTTTGTCGTGAAAGGTGGTCCATTTGTTTATATTGACACTAACCTAGCATTCATCTACAAGATTCCTGCAGTGAAACTCCCAAGACAGTGATTATCTCATTACCGTGTCTAGCTATACTGTTTGAAAATTCAAGCCACGAGCAGTCGTATTTCATTTATTGTGTGGTCTCAAGTTATAATGGTTTACATATTGAAAAGAAAATGGACGTTATAATCACTGCCATTAGAGTTAATGTCTCAGATGCAGGTTGTGACTGACAGTCTACATTTCAAGGAACTTATGACATTTTGTTTAATTTTTTTTGTGTAAATATTTATTTTACCTTAGCTTTGATCTATATTAAACCCAGCTTCTATCATCAGTTCAACTATGCATGCTAATGTTATGAATATTAAAGTAAGTTTATGACAACTGCGTCCACTAATTGCACAGGTCCACTCAAATCTGTGTGGTTCTTTCCTCAAAAGACCATCTCAGACATTAACCTGCATGGTCCTCGTGGAGTGACCAAGATTATGTCTGGACTTTAAAAGAGACTATTTGAGCTTTAAGTTTGTTTCGGTCTTTCTTCTCAGATTCGTCAGTTAGGAATCACCGAACTCATCTAAATGAAACAACAAAAAAAATGATGACGTGAAAAGTGTTTTATTGAACCAATCTATAGAAATAAATATAATTTATCTATATTTTACCTTTTCACGCCTAAACCACTGAACCGATCGTTATGAATCTTGACAGGGTAGCCTTGGACCGGGAATAGAACCTGGCTACTTTTCATCCTGGATATTATTATAAAAAATCATGAAACACAAAATACACGCAAACAAAGTCACGGGCAAAAGCTAGTCTTCTATAAATCATTCATCCAATTCTCGTACAACATAATTTCGAATGACAAATCCAATTTCCCCCAAAAACAAAGCTATAAATCTTTAGTTGCTGCGTTAACAACCTCTATTCCTATTAGGTGTAATGTCAATCTTCCCTGGCAACTTGTCATTAAGGGGGATGGGCCAGGCAGCCCGCGAAATTCAGGTTTTCTTAGGTTTTTTGCAATTTGTAGCAGGTCAGTGTCAGCTTGTATGTTGATTAAAATATGATTCGCGAGCGTAACAAAGACTTTACAGAATTATAATCAACAATACAAGAATATTGCTCGCAGAACAGATGACCGATGGGGCCGACAGGTTCTGGAGTGGCGACCGCGTTCCGGAAGACATAGCGTTGGAAAGCCCACAAGGTGGTTCGACAACCTTGTTAAAGCCGCAGGAACCCGTTGGATGCGAGAAGCACAGAACCGGTCGAAGTGGAGGTGCTTGAGGTAAAGCCGTTGAAAGCCGTCCAGCAGTGGACGGCTTTCGGCTGAAATGATGCTAAGTTCATATTATAATCCTATTTAATCGCTATTTCATGAAATATCAATCAATGGAATTATAATGAACTTATAGAGTTGTATTGATGATTTTAACTACTATAATTCTGTAAATACGTACCTGTTACGCTCGCAAATCATATTTTGTTTAACATACAACTCAGTCAGTCAGTTTGACACTGACCTAGAAATTACAAAAAACGTAAGAAAATTGGAATTTCGCGGACTATCTAAAGCATCTCCTTTAATCAAGATACTTTAGATGTAGTACAATGTACTGGTTCAATGAAAAGTGGGTCAAATTCATAAAGCTCATTCCAATGAATAGACGTGTCGATTGTAATGTTGTTGTAGTAAGTGTGAAGCAGAAATACAAGTTTACTTAACTTTGTGTTCAAGCCAATTCTCGTACTTAAAAAACGTTCATATACAAGTCGCAATCTCATCTCAGCGACAATCAATGTCAAAAATGTAGGGAAATTAGAAATATTTTTGACAGATTGAGATTGTGAATGTTTTTAAAATTACGAGAATAGCCCCCCCCCCCTCCCCTCTTTAACTAAACTTATGTTAGGGATTTGTACTTCAGGGTGGCAGGGACATCGACGCGCAACCTGTTCTTATGGATTCATGGTAAATGATTCTAAACGCCTACAGCGTTGAAATATTTCGCCGGTTATTAAAAAAGATTCTGTACCTAAATGGTAAAACATTAACAACAGTTTACCCGTCAGAAAAAAAAACCGTTTCAGGTAAAATCAAGCAGATCAATCTTTCATGAAACCGTATTTTGTTTTATTAATACTAAAGTCCGTTTTTTTATGTTATGTATGTTTGTGGTGTACAATAATATATGATCTAAATAAATAAAAAGTGGGGCTTGTGGCTAAGAAATAACAGCTGCATGGTTAGATCGATCAGGTTAAGCTACGCTTGCCGCGGTTGGTCCGTGGATGGGTGACCATCATTACATACCAAGAACCCTCCGTGGCTCGGAAAGCACGTTAAGCCGTTGGTCCTGGCTATCATTCATGGATCTTTGATAGTCGTTACGGGTCGTCAGAAGCCCGAAAGCCTAACAACCAGTAATTATATCTACACCTACAGGTACATTTGCCTGACACATGCTGAGCTGGACTCCCATTTGGTGTAACCTTGAGACGCTTACCGCACTGTGTATGTTCCGTTATTAATTTTATTCGTCATAGTGTAAATGATTGAATATAAGAAATTTGTTTAACTGTGACTGATATTTAATGTTTAATAGTGTAAAAGTTGAAAATCTTTGATTTAATAATAATTGTACCTAACTAAGATATTTGCACGCCATGAGA
Source organism: Apamea epomidion (assembly GCA_947507525.1). Taxonomy (NCBI): domain Eukaryota; kingdom Metazoa; phylum Arthropoda; class Insecta; order Lepidoptera; family Noctuidae; genus Apamea; species Apamea epomidion. Next base: position 2,985,690 of record OX382238.1, on the reverse strand, counting down.
AATGGCAGACATGTCGTGAGCCACTCTCTTATTTTAAGATCTTGCATGCATGTATTATTTTAATTCTGTATGTATACACATGTTTGTTAAAATAAAATTTCTATAAAATTGAATCACTGTATTTCTGTCTCAGAGGCCATGACGTCACTTCAAAGACTAGGTACATTGAGGCGTCATAAAACTCAATCAATACACCCATTAATACATTTGTCGAGTCGGCAATCTATTTTATTGCTGTCAATTCAAACAATTCTCATCTTTGTCTAAAGGAGTTTGAGTTTAAAATGGCACAGCAGCCGATCTAATAAGATTGATTGATCTTGAGTAAGTCCAATCAAAATTACGCAAAATATAGAGCTGTTCTATTTCCTGGTATATAAAATGAATGGAAGAAAATACTCAAACGCTCGTCTAGTTAATAAAATTGGGGATTTTAGTTTGCGACGGCCTCACCAAGTTCAGAAATGATTTTTATTATAAACTCTTAAGAAAAAAAAAAAAAATTACATAATTATAATCATTAGACCCAGGAATACAATTCCTTTAGTTAGAATTGGCCTCAAATATCATGATGTCATGAAATAGTCATTAAATAGGGGAATATGAACTTTTAGACTTTTATTGATGTTTTTTTTATTATAATTCTATAGGTAAATAAATATTTGTTAGATCAGTATACAACCTAACACGGACCTGCAAGTTATAAAAAACGCAATCACTTTTGAATTTCGCGGGCTACCTTAGCGCATCAATAATTAACTATGTAAAATCAGTAATTTCCTACTTTTTTGTAGCTTTGTAAATAATTTTTAGAATGAACACTGAAGTCGCGATGTGCTTGGCCACTTACAGTGCCCAAGAAATGTTATCATTGTTTAGAAAGTATCAATTATTACCTAATTCATGAATAAAAATAACAAAATTATATCCTAACTTAAGTAAAACTATTCACAAATTAAAATATAGCGTTATTTTCGTAGGTACATATTAAAAGAATCCTTAAAAAAAAATGATCTTACATTGTGAAAATAATTTAATTAATAGCAAATAAAAAATGAAAGAAGTTATGTGACACGTTATTTTCCTATTCAAGTTACAAAGGCTATCTTGTGGCTTTGTATTCACGAAACAAAACAATAACATTGGTGTATAGAATTATATGCTTGGTTTTGCTCTTCTCCCCATCTATTAGTTTAATCTCTAAGTTAAGAACACTTTAAGAACCAACGACTTCATGTTATACAATATCAATAAACAATATCATAATCCCAATTAAACTTCGGACCAACAACCCTTCATAACTCCAAACAGTATCACCGCAGGCGGTCCGATTCACACTCCTGTAGTAGCATAAACCTTGTATTTCTGAGTTACGACATTGCGTAGCACCTGACTGCTGTGGCTAAATATCGGGCAGGGCTTCAAAGTGCGCAGTGCTGCCCATACATCCTCGTTTGTACTCTAAAGGATACCTGTAATTTCTCACTGCAGGACCTATTTGTTGGCGCACTCGGACTTGAAAACGCTGCGAATTTCAAGGAACCGGTTTGCAGGTATTTTATTTTACTTTATTGGGACATAAAACAGTTACACATTAAAATATTACTCTGACAAAATAAAAATACACGTGTAAACGTGTAACCCACACCAATGTCCGCGAAATAATAGTTTATAGACATATATTATAATGCGTGCGTTGATTTTACAGAAAAGTAAGAAGTATTCGTTCATAATTTTGTAATAACAGGTATATGGACGGCTGGCTATTTTAAGGATTCAACAGCCATCTTTTAGAACTAAAAGTGTGTAAGCGCAAAAATATCCAAATAGTTAAAGTGGGTGTTATACGTATGAAGAAAAGTAACAAAATTGTCTACAATATCAGTTGTTTCTACGTGTGGTATTTTTTTTTTAGACAAACGTTGCCCCCATTTTTTTTATTTAAATGAACGGCTCGCCAGCACACAGCTAAACCCTGATAGGTTTTCCTTGGAAACCAAATTATAATAGGTTAAGTTTTTCAGAAATAAATGGATAGTAATAATATTATATGTTACAAAATTCTTTCTCAGATACAAATAATGACGAAAATATCAACTTGTTACGAGTAGTCACATGAAACACTAATGATATTCTGCTCCACATCTCATCATCATCTGCCTAGCGTATTCCCAACTATTTTGAAGTCGGCTTCCAGTCTAACCGGATGCAGCTGAGTAACAGTATTCTACATGGAGTGACTGCCTATAGATCTGACCTCCACAACCCAACTGGGTCCATCCAATCCAGTAACTACTGGGTACTACGAAACCCCTTGGTAAGACTGGTTGTCAGACTTTCGGGCTTCTGACGACCCGTAACGACTCTCAAAGATCCACAAATGACAGCCGGGACCAACGGCTTAACGTGCTTTCCGAGGCACGGATGGATCTTGGTATGTAAAGATGGTCACCCATCCACGAACTAACCGCGGCAAGCGTAGCTTAACCTGATCGATCGACCCGTTCGGCTGTTATTACTTGGCTACAAGCCCCTCTACTAATATTGTTCTGCTATGTGCCAATTTTAAATAACAAGAACTATTCCTCTGTAATTAACAAACAATTGAGTCCTACACTACATCAAGCTAGCTCGTTATCTCATCACTGAAGTTATAAAAGGAAGTAAGTCACAGAAAGAACCAAAAGGCAGCAAAGAAAGATATGAAAATAGTGTCGGTCGTGGCGGAATAAAAGTTTTTCACACTGCATTCCCTTTAATTAGAAGGAGCATCAAAGGGTCTAGGCGTCCGTTAGAAATAAGGACACTATATTATACACACTTGTACAGAAATACTAGTTAGGGTGTTCAGTTTTGTGTCCCTGTAGTATCGTATAAGTTTTACCCACAGAAAGAAAGAAAAGAAAAATATTTTATTTGGGACACACACAAGAAATACAAATAGTAAAAAAGGAGCATTTAAAACTAACAAAGTTACATTAAAAACCACAAAAAAAAACCGAAAAAAACCGTGTCATTTTCACACGTCAATCATATTTTTAAAACTAGATGAGGCCGGTATTTCCTGAAATCCAATAACATTACCCTAATTTTGGGCTCCAGCGCAGTCCTCCAGCGTAGAAGTTGAGCAGTCACTAAAAATGTCCATACTTGCATAATATTATCTTTTTTTGCTTGTACATACGATTTCGTCACCTGAAAACAAATACCTTCTCATAGAATCAGCAAAATTATGAAAACATTAACTTCTGCGCGCTACTTCGTCTGCGTGAAATTTATTTTTCTCCAATCCACTTCGTTGCATCGCATCGCCTGCCCGCACTAGTAGGTACTTCGTTTTCGCTTAGCGTCCTTTCTGTTTTTTTTTCGTTTTGCTCGGCTCCTAAGGGGTCACAGCGTGATGTTAAATAACCTTCCTCAAGTAATGCTACCAAATGCAAAAAAAAAACAAAATCTTGTCCGACTGGTATTTCCAGAGATTCAAACAAACAAACTCTTCAGCTTTATTATTAGTATTATATACGGGAATGTACTTATAGATAGCTTAATCAAAATATTATATTTATACCTACGGAAAATCCCAACAGATTATTCCACTTCACTTCCGATTAACCAAATACCTTTGAAGTATATTAAAAATCACTGAAAGGCACATCACATTAAGACAAATGTTTGTACTAATGAAATCGCCCGTTTTATACACACAGGGATTTTCCAGCGTTGTGAATTTTTGCGTTAGCATGAACCGCGGGACAAACGCGGCGTTTATTCCGCACCAGTGCATGCGAGCCGTAGGCACCCATCCCGCCGCCGGCGATTAACGAGAAGCGACTAGAGCTAGTAACTAAGAACGAGTTGGCGAGCAACTAGCAGCGAGTGCGCGACGGAGAGGAGCGATTACTCGCTGGTATCTACCAAGCGTTAGTGTCTCAGCGAGTGTTCTGCCCGCCAAGCGAGCATCGCTGAGCGGACCTATGATCTTTTATATGTTTGTTAAACGAGAAAATCATCGATAACTAGTCGCGTCCTCATCGACGGTGGGACAGGTGCCTTACTCTTTTAAGCCTGGTTTCTACTGAAGTAGTGATGTTATTCTTTAGAAGGAATGTGCATTTGTATTTATGTTCTTGGAAACAGGATCTATTAGTATAAAGAACGAGTGTAGGTCACCTGTAGAAAAAAACTCAACGACCTTTCAGACTACAGTCTGAAACGGATACGGTCGTTGAGTTTTTGGTCCCTTTCAATCTATTTGCTAGCGTTTGTGTTTTTGGATTGAGTGATTGACATTGGACATTGTGGCACGTGGGCTCAAAGAAGTTTACCTACTAAGGCTTTCCCCGCGTCTCATTTAATCAATCTTATTCAAAGTTCAGCTAGTTAATTCCGCGATTTCAGAGACACATCTAGGGTACCTAATATAACGACATAATTATTGATATAAGATTTTATTTCTGTAAGTTGGTTTGTACAAACACTTTTACACGTCAACCATATTTAAAAAACTGGAAGGTCGGCGTTTCCTATCTTACTCTTAGGTTTAATGATGCTAATATGAAATGAGTATATATGAGCCTTAAGGGAAATAAGTATATATGATTATATAAGGGGAAGTTTGACAGTGGCGCCAGTGACTGAAAAATTTAAGGAACATCATTTGGTTTGGTATGGGCAAGTGATGAAGAGGGTGGAAACGCATGTTAAGACTAAAAGAGTGAGGAATACAAATGTTGATGGATGGAGAGGGAGAAGAAGGCCAAAGAAAAGATGGATGGAATGTGTAAGGAATGATATGAAAGAGAAGAGAGTGAATGATAGCGTAACGGTTGACAGGGGAGAATGAAAGAAGAAAACGTGTTGCGCCGACCCCAAGTAACATGGGACAAGTGTAGGAAAATTATGTGAACCTAATATGTATATTGTAATATCTTTTTATCATGTTTTGTGACTCTAATTCCTTAATGATCCCTTACTAGCATCGTAATTCTCCAGCCCTTATCCAATTTTTTTGGGCTCGACGCAACATGTGTTTTTCTTCCATACTTCTCATTAGTCGTCATCTAGGTACTCCCTTTCTAACCATATTATCATTCACACAGTCCGTCCATCGTTTCTTTGGTCTTCCTCTACTCTTATGGCTCGATAGCCATAAGAGTAGAATGTAATGTGTAGAATGGAATGTTTTGAGTGTGGATGTCGATACATCCACACTCAAAACATTCCTCACGACATTTTCCTCAATCCATCACTGGCATATAGACTACTGAAGATTTTTTTTAATCCTTTACTCCAATGAGACCACGCCTTTATAACCAGCGTTATGACTTACGGCCAAACCGCATGCCCCTCATGAAATATGCGTTTGAAATACGCGCCCTTTACAAGTACTACTGAATATTAAATGTGTTAGTTTTACAAGGACGTATAAACTAGCTGTTGCCTTCGGTTTCACTCGCATCCTGGAAAACCTTTTTCATTTACACGGAAAAAAAGTAACTTAGGTAGGTATCTATATTTTTAATAAAATTTGAGACAAACGTAAACTAGAACCTAAAAAGTGGGCTCGATAACAGCCACACGGGTTGATCCAAACTCAAGCAACGCTTGGCGTGTTCGGTTCGTGAATGAGGTGACCATCCATTACATTTCAAGACCCCTGTCGATCTTTGACAGTCGTTAAGGGTAGTCAGAAGCACAAAAAAGTCTGACAACCAGTCTTACTAGTGGAGGTCAGATAGGAAGTCGCTCCATGTAAAATACTGGCATTCAGCTGCATCTGGTTAGACTGGAAGCCGACCCCAACAAAGTGGGGAAAAGGCTAGCAGATGGATGTAGAACACCTGTATCTCAAACTTTATTTAAATCAGTTCAGCCGTTTAAGGGTGTTTAAGTAACAAACCAAACCTTCACAATTACTATATTACTAACTTTCGCCTGTGGCTTCGCTCGCTCTGAGGTCGTAAATTGTCCCGTGGGAACGTAGGTAGGTACTGCCGGGACAAAAAGTATCCTGTCCTAACCCAGGTCATGATCTATGTGATAGCGCTAGGCTTGGCGGGCTGATACCAGTTAGGGATATGGCAATATAAATAGGATACAAGTATCTCCAGGGCCCCCGACTCATGATAGTAGAAGGAACAGTGGGGTTTTAGCCGGTAGCAGTCATAACCGGGTTCTGAAAATGATTGCTGACAGAGTAGACTGTCCGTATATGACTCAATGCTGTCAGTTACATGTGTCATCGTATCGTGTTGTTTACTAACATTAGTTGTAAGGACAATGTTACTAGCCCTATAAGAGTCTTCTCTCGAATTAAAGTTTTTGAATTTTCATTTGAATAATCCTCCGTTTGCCCCAGATAAAGGGTATCGATGAGGATTTCCATAATTTCCATAAGAAAAAAAAGAGGTCATGGTCGAACCGTGCGCCAAACGCCCAAATTCATTCAGCTGTTAATGCGTGAATAGGTAACAGAAAGACAGAGGGAGTTACTTACGCATATACGAGTATCATATCTATACATATATTCTTACTAATATTATAAATGCGAAAGTAAGTTTGTTTGTTTGTTACGCGTTCACGCTAAAACGGCTGAACGCATTTGGGTAAAATTTGGCACATGAGTCGACTATGACCTGGAGAAGGATATAGGCTACTTTTCACCCTAGTTTCATAATATAGTAAGGATATAATATTAGTCTGGATAAAGGAGTAGGTGATAAAACTGACAGTTTATGAGCCTACGATCAGGCCAATATTCTCGTAATTTAAAACGTTCAAAATCTAGTCGCAGTCTCATCTCGGTGACAAACAAATGTCAAAATGTAGGGAAATTTTAGGTATTTTTAACAGATTGAGACTGAAATAAGACTGTGAAGACTGAGATAAGACGTTCTTAAAATTACGAGAATTTCCCCTCTGTTGCGGTCGGTGATTCAAGTCTATGGATGAAGGTGTTGTGTTTGCAAAGAGGTCGGTTAAGCTATGATCCTCTGTTGTCATGAATCGGAATTTAAGATTCGAACATAAACAGTTGAAGTTTAGAGTGTTGGCTTCGGAATTTATATGCTTGAGCATTCTGGTACTATGATTTAAATCGTCCTGGGGCAGTATTATGACGTTGCAATGCCATCATGATTCCAGTGCGAGAGAGAGACGGAGCTTTGCATGACCGATAACACCATCCCTTTTTCAGACTGGAATCATCAATCCATCTGCCTGTCTTTTTCCCAACTAAATTATGTTGGGGTTTTTTTTTTTTTTTTTTTTTTTCAGGATGGGAAATCATCAAATGACTCCTCCCGCTCTGGGTGGAGCAGAAGGGAGTGTCAGACTCTTACTGACTAAAACCCACCCGTGTTCCTTCCTTAGCCCTTTACGTACCAGGGCAGCGGTAACCCTTTCGGACGATCCCGCTACCCCGGCAGGCTTCGGCCCTGTCGGGCCCCGTCAACTACGCTGACATCTCTTTGAGGCGCGCGTGGAACACATACACGCCGTCCGGCACGGGCCTGGTCCTGATCGGACGGAGAGCTACCCATTGCTCTCCGCCCGCAGGCCCGCGCCTACGGTGGCCGGGAGTCGTCACGCGGCTCCCGACGCCCGGAGCGTCTCCCTCGGCGGCTGAGGCGTGAGGATCTTTCCCTCGCCCATCCCGCCACCTCCTTCGCTAGCATGACTGCTTCGCAGAAGGAGGTGACCGCCTCCCACTCCCTCTCGCCCCGGACCATGGCTTGCACCAGGGCCGGGCGCGAGAGGTCGCCGCCGCTGCCGATCGCCTCTATGAGGACACGGCGGTGCTCTGCCCAAGCGGGGCAGACCTCCACCGTATGCTCCACCGTGTCCTCTGGGCGATCCTCGCAGTGGTGACACCCGGGCGTCTCCTCCCGCCTGATGATGTGCAGGAACCTCCCGAAACATCCGTGTCCGGAGAGGACCTGCGTCAGGCGGTAGGTGAGAGCGCCGTGACGCCTCTCTAGCCACTCCTCAAAGAGGGGTCTTATCGCCGCTATCGTGGCGTGCCCTGCGCTGGGTTGCGATAGTCGCGCCTTCCATTCCACCATGAGACCGCGCCGGAGGTCCGTCCGCTCCGCAGCGATTTGCCGCGGGTGCAGAGTTTCCCCCCGACGTAGTGCCTCCGCGCGCCAGTCATACAGGCGCGCGAGGACTATCGCCTCCAGATCCCATGGTGGCAGTCCGGCAAGGAGGCTTGCTGCCTCGCGCGAGATCGTGCGGTACCCCCGGATCAGCCTTACGGCTACCACCTTTTGGGGCGCGTTCAGGTAGTGTGCGGCTCGAAGCCGCAGTGAACGCGCCCATACCGGGGCCCCATATAGGGCCATGGACCGCACGACCCCCGCGTAAAGCCTCCGGCAGGAGGCGTTTGGCCCCCTCAGGTTGGGCAGGAGCCGCCTTAAGGCGGCCCCGGTCCGTTCCAGTTTTGGGGCCAAACGTCGGAAGTGCTCGACGAAGTTCCACCGGCTGTCGAGGACGAGACCCAGGTATCTCATCGTCTTCTCGACGCCGATGTGAACCCCTCCTACCATCAGTTGGGATCCCGAAGGTGGCCCGTACCGGGGCCCATGAAAAGACATGGCCTCGGACTTGTGCAATGCCACCTCGAGACCCAACTGCCGGATCCTTTCCACGACTATCGCAACCCCGCGTGTCATCGCGTCGGCCGCCGCCTGATGCGACCTCCCCTGCGCCAGGACCAGCGTGTCGTCAGCGTAGCAAACTACGCTGACGCCATCAGGGAGGTCGGCCCGCAGCACCCAGTCGTAACCGATGTCCCACAGGAGCGGCCCCAGAACCGATCCCTGTGGGACACCGCACGACATCTCTCGCCGGTTCCAGTTCCCGTCGCGACCGGGGTAGATGACGGCTCTGTCCGTCAAATACGCCCCGACTATTCGACGGAGGTAAGTCGGCACCCGGTGATACCGGAGTGCCTCCCCTATGCAGCTCCAGGGCAGGGTGTTGAACGCGTTGGCGATGTCGAGTGACACCGCCACGACCACCCCACCCCGTGACACCGCGTCCCCCGTCGTGAGGGCTCTCACGCGCATGATGGCGTCCACCGTCGAGCGCCCCTTGCGGAAGCCAAACTGGCACTCCGCAAGGTCCGGCCCCGTCCTCACCAGGTGCCCGACGAGGCGGCCCGCAATCACTCTCTCAAAGAGCTTGCCGACCTCGTCGAGCAGCACTATGGGCCGGTATGCGGACGGAGAGTCCGCAGGGCGCCCTGGCTTCTGAATGAGGACCCGCTTCCCCGTCTTCCAACGGAGTGGAAACTGGCCTCTCTCCATGCATGCGCTTAAGAGCGCCTCCAGTCGAGGCCCGAGAGCCCTCGAGGCCAGGACCCAGGCTTTACCCGGCAAGCCGTCGGGTCCCGGGGCGGTATTTTTGGCCTTCAGCCTGCCTACCGCCGCTCTCAGATCTACCCCGGTCACTTCAGGGGTGTCGTCGTCGTTGTCCGCGTGGCCCGCTTCGGGCACCGCAAGTGGCGGAGCCATAGGCGGGGGAGTATGCTCCCCCCTTGAAGGGAACAGAGCGCTCACCACCTCCTCCACCAGCTGTGGGCGGAGACTCTGCGTCAGCGGGGGGGCCCATGTGCGGAGTTTATTCCGCACCATTCTGTAGGGGCGCCCCCATGGATCTCTGTTCAGAGTCTCCAGCATCTCCTCGCGGGCCATATCCTTGGCCCGCTGAACAGCCTGTTGGAGGGCGGTCTTCGCCGCTCTGTACCCCTCGTATAGCTCCACCTCCGTGGCTTCCGCATCCGGAGGGCGGATGCGGAGCCTGCGGTGCCTGGTGTACCGGTGTCGCGCGTCGACGCACGCCTTGCGTAGCGCCCCAACCTCCTGCGACCACCAGTACACCTGACGTCGGGCGCATCCTGGCCGGACTCGGGGCATTGCCACGTCACAAATCTCGGACATGGCCTCCCGGAACCACTCCACCTCATCGTCAATATCAGCAGGCCTGTCCGGTGAAAACACCCAGGCCTGCACGATCGAGGCTTCCAGGAGAAGCTCCCGGTCCAGCTGCTTCAGCGCCCACCGCGGACCACTCGGGGCCTGTTGGACCAGCGCGCTAGAGGTCTGGGTGGAGACCTCAAACCGGATATACCGATGATCGGAGTAGGTCTCCACCTCCTCCATGACGCGCCAGTCAATGACACGCTGTGACAGAGCGGGGCTGGCGAACGAGATGTCCACCACCGACTCGCCCCGCATCCGCACACACGTAGGAACAGAACCCCGATTTAGGACGACCAGGCCTGTTTCCAGAGCCCAGTCCTCCACCATCCTGCCCCGCACATCCGTGCAACGGGAACCCCAGGCCAAATTCTTGGCGTTGAAGTCCCCAGGCACTAGCACGGAGAAGGCATGGTTTCTAGCGACGACGACACTCAACTCTGTTAAAGAGTTCTGGAACTCGGCGAGAGTTCGGCTCGGAGAGAAGTATACTCCCACTACTACAATCTCTCCGAACCGTGCTGCTACGCACCCCTGTCCCCTCGTGACACCTTCGAGGGACGGGGTACCGGCGGCGGCCGACGAAATTATGGCCACTGAGCCGTTCAGGTCCTCCACCCAGTCATCCCTGGGCGGGACAAAGTACGGCTCAGCGACCACGGCGATGTTAATCGACCACTGCGCCATGCTCTGGAGCAACAGGTCCTGAGCGCAGGCGCAGTGGTTGATGTTCGCCTGGAGGAGGCGTAGAGGAGGAGTCATTACTCCTCCATTTCAGCCCCCCCCCGGGCCCTATCGGCAGTGGTGGCGGCGGCGGCGGCGGCGGCGGCGGCGGCGGCGGTGGTGGCGGCGGCGGCGGCGGCGGTGGCGGTGGCGGCGACAGTGGCGGCGACGGTGGTGGTGGCGACGACGGCGGAGGGTCTGCCCTTCCTCCTGGCTTCGGCGGGTGGAGCGCAGGACTTGCTCACCGCCCGGTGATCGGCCGGCTTGCCAGCAGCCGCACATACGACGCAGTGCGGCGCGGCGTTGCACGAGCCGGCCGTATGTCCGGGCTTACCGCAGCGGAAGCATAGAGTGCTGCGGTCCTCCAAGGTGCAATGGACGCTCACGTGGTGCCCCACGAGGCATCGATAGCACCTTAGAGGTCTGGGCTCCAGCAGCTTGACCTGCGCTGACACCCAGCCCACCAGGAGCCTTCCGCCCTCCACGATTTTTCTCGCCGCCGTCACGGGACAGCTTACCGTAACGGTTCGCATACCCGTGAAGTCAGGACGTATGGTGCCCGCCTTCACCTGATCGGTCAGACACCCGCCCGTCCTGACGACGGCGGCTACCACCTCGGCCCCCGTCACCGAGTCATCCAGGCCCACAATGCGCATATCCGCGCACTTGACGGGCCTGGAGACTCGAGCCTCGTCCGCATTGAGGGACGCCCTTAGCTTTTCAGCCAGGGCGTCAGCGGTGGGGCCGCTCGTCGCACCGGGGACCTCCAGCATGCGGGCACCAGTGGCGGTCACCCTATGCCGGAGGCCTCCGGTGATCCCCAGCTCCTGGAGATCCACCGTCGCTCTCGCTTTGGCGAGCACGTCGCCGTAGGTCACCCCCCTCTTGACCGCGTCCGGCTGTAGTGTAATAACTACAGCCGCGGTCTTGGGGGAGCGAAGCCTAGCCGCAACGGCTCGCTCCTTGCGGCGCCTCCTCTGCGCCTTTTTCCTGGCCGCTTTGGCCGCCTTCTTCTTCTCCCCGACCACCTGCCACTCGGCGTTGGTCGTGGGAGATTTGATTGGGGGAGGCGTAGGCTCTGGGGCCTTCCCCTCCCCAGCCGTTCTGCCCTTTTTGTGGGCCGGAGCCGCGGGTTTGGCGGCAGGCGCCGATTTTGCCGGCACCGAGGCTCCGCCAGCCGACGTCGGTTTCGCCGGCGCCGGGGCTCCTCTAGCCGACGCCGGTTTGGCCGGCGCCTGGGCCCGGCCAGACGGCCCGGGTTTAGGGGCGGCAGCGGCCGCGTACGAGGCCGCCTTAGGCCCTGGGGCCGTCCTACCCGCCAAGGGAGGGCGCAGAACAATACCCTCCAGGACGGCGAACCGCGCCTGGAAGGTCGCCAGCTCCTGCCGAACCAGGTTCAGGACCTGGTTCTCCACCGGCACGGGCTGGCTTGGTGGTGGGATGTTCTGCGCTGTGCCGGCCGCTCGCATCCCGGCCAGGTCCGCTCGGAGCTCCTCGTTCTCCTTTCGGAGGAGCTCCATGGCAGCCGACAAGCGGGCCACCTCCGCCCGCATTTCGGACATGCCGTCCGGCGGAGGCCCGAAGTGGATGGCCTCCGCTGCCGCCAAGATAGAGGCCTTGGCCGAGACTATGGCCCTGTTTTTCGAAGTCTGTAACTTCTTCAGGGCCACGTCCCGGATCGCGGCCTCCACTACCGCCGCAAACCTCTCTTTGCGGTCCGCATCAGGGCCGCCCACCTCAGCCGCCTCGTCGCTTGAGGTATCCGATGCGACCGCGCGACCAGAACCCCCCTCCTTTGCGGACTCCTCCGCTTTCTCCGCCGCCTCCCGAGCAGTGAGCCCCCTCCCTACGCCTCGCTCTCGGGCTCCTCCCCGCCTGCTGGTCGGGATCTTTCTGGCCGAAGCCAGCTCCCAGTCAGAGGACGACCCCTGGCCGTCCACGGACCTTGGCCGCTTGCCCTGTGCCTTTCTCTTGGCAGCGGCCGTCTTCTAGTCACGGCGAGAGCTCACTGAGCCTCCCGTGCTCCCTCCTCCAGATGCGGCGTCGGACTCCGACCCCGCATCACTCCTCACTACGTCCTTTGGGTTTTTTGGTGTTTTTAAAAAAATTTCCATATTGTTCCCACGAGTAAAAACTTTGTGTACCTGCTCAAATTATGTGGTTCGCACTAGTGACTAAATCAAGCTACCCATTAGCCAAGCTTACTACCTCCCTCACGGTGCGCCGCCGCTTGGAGGTTTGGGGAATTTTTTATAGAGGTTAATCTTCCTCGCGGTCCGGGCGGTTAAGCCAAGACCCTCGACCCCCGTCAAAAGTCAGAGACATGACCTTGACAATCTTCGGGGCTACGATATTAACGGTGGCAGGAGGGGGGGGTTATCCCCTCCTGCCTGCCCGGCGGCAGGGTAAGTGCACACCAGGCCCGCTCTTACTCCACACAGTAGCCGCTCTGCTCCTCATAGCGGCTTGTGTGGAGCGTTCCTCTTGGCAGAACATTAGCATGCGGGCAGCGAGATCTCATTGGGAAAAAATCCCACTGAGAAATAGCTGCCCGCACCCCAGGATGCACCGGCCCGAAAACTGGTCTTCCCCCCGGACGTATCCAGAAGGGAACTCCAGTCCCCAGGCACACGTGGAGGTTTTCTGCCCTGGCACCCCAATTATGTTGGGGTTGGCTTCTAGTCTAACCGGATGCACCTGAATACCAGTGTTTTAGATGGAGCGACTGAACATCTGACCTCCACAACCCAGTTACTGGGTAACACGATACCCCTTGGTAAGACTCTCAGACTTTCTGTCAGACTTTCGGGCTCCTGACGACCCGTAACTACTGTCAAAGATCCTACAGCCAGGACCAAGGGGTGAACGTGATTTTCGAGGCACGGAGGGCTCTTGTTATGTGAAAATGGTCACCCATTCACGGAACAACCGCGGCAAGCATAGCTTAACCTGATCAATCGACCCGTGCGGCTGTTATTACTTATTACAAGCCCCCCAATAATGATGGCATTAATACTTCATAATACAGCCCCAGGTACCCCAGGTGATGGTGTTTTAGCTACCTACTGCACTTTCTTCCAAAAAACGACCATAGGAATGTGACAGGAGCAATTCATGTTGCTCTCAATTGTTCGTTTTCTTGGTGTCATGAATTGTCTCATGTGCCCCTTCAAACCGAAACGAAGCATCGCATCTTGGTGTCATAAATATGTATCTATATGTCTTAGACAGGGTGGCAGAAATATCGACGCTAACCTGTTACCATGTATTCAGTAGGCACATGGTTCTGAATCCTTCTGCATTTAAAGTTTTTGCTGTTGTTTATGTATGTACTAGCTGCGCCCCGCGGATTCACCCGCATAAGTTTCGATTCCATGGTAATATTGGGATAAAAAGTATTCTATCGGCCTTATTCATACAAATCCCCTAAAATAGGTTTAAAACACTCATTAGTTAAAATGCTCATTAGAACTAATAAACCTATTATAAAATTCTCTATTCATAAACGTTCAATAAACCAGTCATAGCTATGTTATCGTTACAAGACGTTTTAACGTGATTATGTTGGCGTTCTGATGAATCCATAGATTAAATGCCAAAACATCTGGTGTCCACGGCAAAAAACCCACAAGAAAAAAAGGTTGACAACGTCACTTGTGACATTTGGAGAACTTGGCTTCTTGTGTTTCGTCCACGTGTATATTTTTTTAAGAAAATTGGATTGCATTGTATTCTTATGAGGAGTACTACATTATAGAATATAAATAAAAATGGAATACCAAAAAATAAAATCTCTTATTTCTAAAAATTCCCTCGTAACTCTTTGCTGTTCTGCCAGGGACTCTTGCATTTTTATGTAGGTATCAGAGTGGCGAGCAATCGCGCGGGCTACTCTGGCACAAATGCGACTCACAGTTGGTTAAGACAACCCATGGATATCTCCCCTATTATCTTGAATCTAAAATGTTACAGAGATTTAAAAACGTTAACAAATAATACTTAGGTAGGTATATTAAAATGTGGGATATAAATACATGTAAACGTGCTTACTTCACGACGACCGCGACCCCAACATCTTATAGCGGTAAGCACCTGTAACTCTGGTGACGTTCCACAACCTCTTGAGTCCAGTTGCAAGTCTTACCTGACGAGATCAATTATAAAGACCATAGTATTTTTGTTGAAACGGTAACGGTATCGACCTTTGAACTCTACACCAGGCAAAGAAAATGGATCACATCTTTCCTGGTAAATCTTTCGACGACGTGGAACATGTTCTGCTCGTTCAATAGCATGTAATGCTTGCAGAGCTTGCATAACTAACGCAAAACACGATTTCACAAAAAAAAAAAAAAAAAAATGTATCTCTACTTCCCAGCTCCTTGCAAATAACAGCTTTAACCAACTAACCATAAAACGGACGGTTCGAAAAAAAAACAGCTGTTGCATATTTGTCGGCCATATTTCTGTTTAGTAAAGGTTTATAGTAGGGTCCACCCTGTTATAAGTTACGAAGTTGCTATTGAATACTTACAAAGCTTTTTAGCGTTATTGAACGTTTATGAATAATGCTTTTCGGGATTCTCATTATAACAAGCTAATAAACCTATTTTAACTTTTTATGAATAAGACCGTATGTGTTAATCCTGGTTATAAACTATGTGTGTACCAAATTTCATCCAATTCCGTTTAGTAGTTTTGGCGTGAAAGAGTAACAAACATCCATCTATCCGTCCATCCATCCATCCCTCCCATCCATACACACTTTCGCGCTTATAATATTAGTAGGGTTTATTGTATTATGTAAATCATAAAGTTTATTTGTAACACATAGGTATGTAAAACGTAGGCATGTAAATGGTACACCACAGACTACCCACAGTATTTGTATCTCCTTCCCCTTTTGAATCCATCCAAAGGTTGTCTTTAAAAAATCGCTCTTAGCGATAAGACCGCCCATTGTGTCACCCTGTCTGTCCGTCTTCTACAGACTGTACTTCGGGGAGTGTGCTCAAGAGCTACATGAGCTCATCCCGCCTTCACCTTTTTACCATCGAGAGTCCAGATGCACTGCGGGATACCACCCCTATTTGGTTAATATACCATATATACGCACTAAGCGCTCCTCATCATCTTTTCTGATGCGCACAGCTAAGGAGTGGAATTGTCTGCCTGCGTCTGCATTCCCGAGCTCATACAACCCGAATCTCTTCAGCGCGAGAGTGAATAGGCTTCTTCTGGGCAAGCTCGTTCCAGCGTAGATCTCATCCCTGCCTCTGGGCTGGTTTGAGGTGAAGAGTGAGCCCATTGTCATCAAATTTCTACATTTATATCTGTAATATTTATGGTTTTCATAATGAAGAGTATTCTATTCCATTTCACTGCGTAGGTGTTGCACTTTTCTATTTAATAGCAGATTTTTATTTTTTTGATATCCGACGAAAAAAATCTACCCTAGCTCTAGAATCATTTGCTGAACTCATGGTTACAGTTTGCGCGTCGATGTCGCTGGGTAGCATGGTGTGGTGGATGAGCTTCTATACAAAACTTTTACTAAAAAATTTACTAATTCAAAATGGATACCTATTCAAAATTATATTACCTATTTTTAAATGCATATTCACTAGCTACTAAATTAGAATTCCGCCTTACATTTTTATCCCAACTACAAAGACTTCTACCTACTGAAGGTACTGGAATATTGCCAAAGGCACCACATTTAGCAGTAGATTGGCGATCGCAGTGTGGTGTTATTAAGTACACAGGCAATTTCTGTTGGTATCGAGAAGATGTATATCGAAGATGGTGATGGTTACTTTGGTTTATGCCTTTATAAATAGTCTAGACAGTTAGATATACCATAATAGCATAATCAGCCTACAATGTTCCCACTACTGGGACACAGGCCTTCTCTCGTCGAGAAGGAGTGGGCTGTAATCTACCACGCGGGCCCAGAGGGGGGTGCGGGTTGGTAGATGTCGCATGTCTTCGAATTTTTTGGTTCTAGGAAATGTCCTAGAACCAAAAAGAAAACATCGTGAGGCATTCCTCACGATGTTTTCCTTGACCGTTTTGAGAGCAGTGGTAATGAAATTATTTTTGTTCCTAGTACCTGTGTTCGAATCCATGACATACAATCCGTAAGTCGACGCAGTTACCACTGGGCCACCACTGGACCACCACTGCTCTAGATATACCAGAAAAAATAACATGAAATAATTAGCTTTTTTTTAGTTTATCAAAATATTCAACTAACCATCTATAAAACAAAACTGGAATCAATTTTCCCACTGTAAAATGAGTTCTTAACAAAACGTTTTACAAGCACTCTTACCGAAAATAGTCTCGGAACTGAGAAAAGGCCGGCGAGCATATGTCGTGGGCCATTGGCATCTTTCCACTGGTTTTGCTACTCTCCCGCCGTGGATGCGCCACCTTCGCGGCTTCGGGAAGCTTCGGACTTTTTCGGCTGTTCGATGTACATTGCTCGAAATTTTGTTTTTCAGCTCCGAAAGCGTTCGGAATCGCTCTTGTTCCTGGAAGCAAAAGTATTGTAGTGTTTAGACATTAAATGGCAGTATGATAATCGATCATCTATCATAGAAATTTAGATTTTGATTTCATGTAAAATATTGTAAGAATCCATTTTTATTTTTAATAGATAGGTAATTTTTTGCCGTTTTATTTAATTTGATAGGTGTCATGTTACAGTAATAGAGCCTAGAATTATGAAAAACCCTACATCAAAATTTCTCCGATTTTCTGAAGTAATTGTAATGATTTTATAGAGGTAACGCTGATTAATTTTAAATAATATTCTTAGCATAAGTTCTGGATGCCTGTATAATGTTATTATTTGGTATGTGGTATCTATCAAAATGATAATGATGAATGGTTAGTCAAAATGTGGTATCTATCCAGATAAATACCACATTTTGGAATATTAGATTAGTTTGACGTAGGCGCTCGTGACTGAATAATAACAGCCGCACGGGTCGATCGAAGGATATGCTACGCTTAACAAGGTCGGTTCGTGGATGGGTGACCAACCATTACATATCGAGACCCTTCCGTGACACGAAAAGCACCTTGAGCCGTTGGTCCCGGCTGTCATACGTAGGTAGATCTGTGACAGTCGTTATGGGCGAAGAAGCCTGAGTCGGACAACCAGTATTGCCAGGGAGTATCGTGTTACCCAGTAACTGGGTTGTGGAGGGCAGATAAGCAGTCGCTATAGGTAAAATACTGGTATTCAGCTGCAATCGGGTTGGACTGGAAGCCGACCCCAACATAGATCGACAGATTGAGATTAGTTTGTCGTAACTAATTACATTAATGACAGATTTTTTGTTGTCTCATTTTGTCAGAACTATTTGATAATTGTTACAGTCTATAAAATGCCACCACCAATCACTACAAAATAGATACTAATTCCACTATTCATTCGTGAAATTATTTGCAAAAGGTGCCAACTAGAGATAACCAATCAACGTTGACGGTATTTAGTCCAACATTAATTATGGAGGCTCACCTATCGCTATTCATTGAATGAAACGGTTCAGAATGCAGAACGCATTTCGTGTGACAATTAGGTAATTATAGATTTGCATTTAAAAATGGATTTGAATAACACATAAATACCCATTCATGTCCACTTTGTTGGTCGACTGTAGGAATCTGGCATTACAAAATTAATATAATATACCGACTGCCTTTTTTAACGTCTGGACAAAAACTGGGGGTCTACTCCGAAGTAGTATTTCGCCGAATGTTCGGCCGTTTCCTGCTACAAAGTTACTATTTGGTTCGGTCGGTTCCGATCCTACACTCTTTCGAATATTGACTATGGTCCCAACCCAACTGAGCCGATCCGAACTTTTTTCGCATTTTTCAATAATATTCGGTTCGGCCATGTGTCGGTCCGATCCGAACATTCACACTTTGCACTTCGGAGTAGGCCCCCAGGGTACAAAAGGTGAACGGAATGAATGTGTTGATAATTTCTTGCCATAGGCTTTTTCTTGCATGGCAAGAAATTATCAACACATTCGTAGCGACATTGAGGCATTTCGTTCGTCTGGTGATCTTTTAGGGAGGTGTCTTCCTGTTTGTTATCTTGACGGGATGGGGTGTCTCAGCACAGGGGCATTTGTGTATAGAATCATGATATGAGTGTTGTCCTTTGCAATTGTATTTAATTACTAACAATAGTTTTTTCTAAGTTTTTGTATACTAACCTTTGGATCTAGTTGTCCCAAAAATAAATCATTTTGAATTTTTAGAATGAAGTAAATACAAAGGGATTTTTTGTGATGAAAAAGATTTTTTTCTTGCCATAGGCTTCTATGGAGTTATATTCTTTCTTGTTTTTCCCGATAGATGCGAGAAGCACAGAGCCGGTCGAAGTGGAGGTGGTTGAGGGAGGCCTATGTCTTTCGGCTGAATTATGATGATAGGCTTCTACTCCGGTCACTGTTATACCCTGTTTTTGTCCAGACGGTAAAAAAGTCAGCCGGTATAATGTAATAATATATTTATACGTGTGAGAGTGATCAATGAACATGGCAGACAAAAAAGCATGAGAGATGAGAGACGAGACACCTCTCATCTATTTTTATCTTTATATCATCGATTGTAATATGTTTTAGTCGACTTTTCACTGCCCTATTTCTTGGCCAAAGAGTATCGCCATACAACGTGGCCATACTGCCAGCCTTTGGGGCACTGTTCCTGTTGACAGCAATGCGGACGAATTTTTGATGCCCTTTGATTATTTTGCTTATTTTTTCATATATGACGGCGGTACGTCATCGTACCGTTGTAAACAGCACGTGCACCGGACCGATCAGGCGATGTCGCCATCCCCACCTCCCCCACTACTCAACTTGTTTGTGCTCGGATATAAAACGAGGCCGGGCGGAGCGATCGGGGCCCAGCCCGACCCTTCATTGTTGATGAAGAGCCAGCTCGCGTTGCAGCTGAGCTATTAATTGTAAATTCACGACGACCGTAACCTCTGAGTTTGTTTCGGCCTTTCTTCTCAGAGATAGTCTTAGGAAACGCCGTGCTCATCAAAGCACTAAAAATATAAATTCGATCCAGCCTGTCCCTTTGCTGCCCTCTCCCAGCGACGCCCTAAGCCGAGGTTCGTACCCCACAGGGGGTGCCCTTAGCGTGCAGTCGCCTAGTTTTAATTAGTTTTAGCCCTGCCTGGAGGCTTTAAGATTTCTTAAGGCAACCACAGGATAGTCCGGTTAAGTAGTCACGACCTCTCAAGGTCAACTACGAGATACCATATAAAAAAAAAAAAAAAAAAAAAAAAAGCGATCAGGGCATTCTATTCTTGACTTCGGTCCGATGCACATGTTGTCATAGCGCCTAGAGTTGTTAATCATTGTGTTATAATCTTTCAATTAGCAATTATTATAATTAATTAAGTCACAATTATAATTAATTAACTAAGTGAGTCAATCAAATAAAAGTGATTAATAAGTAAAACTACCGACTTTCTACTTTAAAAATGTCCGATCCTGACTTAACCCCGACATATACTTGCACATATTATTATTTTATATGTTAGTTTATGTTATGTCAATATTATCTTGATTGAGTAAATAAATATTTGTTTAAAAAAATGTATTTTCAGTTTTATTAAACCTTGTGCAAGCTCGAACTGACTTAAATTATAATAATAATTATTATGTATCATAAAATGTAAGTAAGCTCTTTATACACTTGAAAAAAAGGAAAATAAGATGATAGAAGATTATTACTTTTCGTTGTTGTACAGATTGGAGCACATCAAGCTACTACAATCTGTCTTTATTTAATGGATTTTCAACTTTATCCCTAAAGCGTTAAGGTTCAAGGATTGTGATTAAGAAAATTTTACAGTTTCGGGTAGCTTGACCTGCTGGCGTCTGTACAAAGAATAATTGTTAATCTATATAATTGAAGTGTCTGTGTGTAATGTCAAAATGTCAGCTATATACTTAATTAGCGCATATACTTTTATATTCATTTGCTACATGCATGTAAAGGTATACCGGAACGGTACTTTAAAAAAAAAACAATTTTTATCATTTTTGTCTGTCTGTCTGTTTGTGTCGGCTAATCTCCGAAAACGCTGGACCGATTTTGCCAGGTCTTTCTCTGGCAGATAACAGAAGGCCAATTCTCGTAATTTAAAACGTTCAAAATCTAGTCAGAGTCTCATCTCGGCCACGAACAAATGTCAAAAACTGGTCAAAATGTAGGGAAATTAGAGGTGTTTTTGCCAGATTGAGGCTGAAATCAGACTGTGAACGTTCTTAAAATTACGAGAATTGCCCCCCTGATGTTACAACGAGTAACATCCGGTGACTGTGAGTGGCTACTTTTTGTGCCGGTTGCACTTTGGTGCACGTTCCCGCGGGATAATTTTTCGGGCGAAGCCGCGTGCAGCAGCTAGTATGTAATAAAAATGATGACAAAATATACAGACAAACACAAATACATTTTACAAAATTACCTACGTTCTTAACATACTCTACCTAGAATCCTAACAAAGCAGTGAATTTTTCCGATATTATATCCGATCCTCTCAAGCAGAAATGTACGACGAACAAAACGAAATCTTCTCAAGCGAAGATCGGCTACATGCCACAGTAGGAGTTAGGTCAAGCAGTAGCCAAATCGATTTGAAGTGCAAGCCTGGGGGCTAGATTCATGTAGCCATTGTGCCAATGCTGTTTAGCTTACCTAAGAATTGTTCGAGCTACTTTTAAAAATAAACTTTGTATCCTTTGTGGGCAGACAATTTGGTTTAGTTCGCGGTCTCCTTTGTTCTTTTCAATTTCAGGAATTTTGTTTTTGTTTTGTTCTTTCATGGAACAGGTTGTGTGTGTTCTTCTATGGTGAGTTGTTTTGTTTAAAATTTTTTTGTTCGTTATGCGACAGTTTTGTTTATTTAGTTCATCGCTTCATCATCTGCCTAGCCTTTTCCCAACCATGTTGGGGTCGTCTTCCAGTCTAACTGGATGCAGTTGAATACCAGTATTTTACATGGAGCGACTGCCTATCTGACCTCCACGACCCAGTTACTGAGTAATACGATACACCTTGATAAGACTGGTTGTCAGACTTTCGAGCTACTGACGACCCTTAACGACTGTCAAAGATCTATGAAAGACAGCCAGGACCAAAGGCTTAACGTGCTTTCCGAGGCACGGAGGGATCCTGGTATGTCAAGATGGTCACCCATCCACGGACAAACCGCGGTAAGTGGTGCTTAACCTGATCGATTGACCCGCGCGGCTGTTATTATTTAGCCACAAGCCCCACAATTTAGTTAATCGGCTCTTTGAACTTAACATTACTTAAGTTGTGGCCCCGAATTTAGTTTTTTAATCGCCAATGCAACGTGTATCAGAATTCATCTAGACTTACGCTAAAACAGCAAAGGATTGAGATTTCTATTTGTTAAATACCGTACACCTGATATGGTATTCAGTACTTAAATTTTGACCTTATGTGTATACTAGTAGGGTTGAAGGTCTGAATAAAATAACCAAACTGTATAACTGTTCTATAATAGCTGATTATATATTTGTTAAAATTCACACGAACCCAACCAAATCGTTGTCACACAATGCTTGCGAGTTCTAATTTGACGTCACCGCCATCTAGTTACGTCTTGTAAAAACCTTTTGACAAAAACACATTATATTGAACTTATGAGCGACTTTTGATCCTGCATGATCATTAACACTAATTATTATTAATTAAAAGTTTCATCATAATCAATCTATAATGTTCCCACTGCTGGGACACAGGCCTTTCCTCTCGGTAAGAGGGGGTGCACACTAATCCACCACGCGGGCCGGACGGGTCGGTAGATGTCACATGTCTTCGAATTTTTGGTTCGAAGAATTTTAATCAAAGTTTGTGTAATCTAAATTGTATAAAGATTATCCTAGATTCTGAGTTAAAAAGAAATAAACCTGACTTCTCTCCTGGCTGGGTTCTGCATATCAACAGCAAACACATCTGTTAGGTCTACCTTTCACATACAAATATAATAAATCTTCCCAAGAAGTACCTGAAAAAAAGGCTTTACTGTGCCTATTTTTATTCCCATATCAACATGGAAATATAGCATTATAATGTTCCAAAATACCCAAGCCTCACCACACATTACGTTGAAGGTACACAATGGAAAAAGGTTGGCATTAAGGCATAACCTAATGGTGTGAGACGGCGGGTATTAGAAAAATGTGTTCAACGCAGAAAACCGCTGAACTGAATGAATATTCAGCCATAATATCGTGACAATCCAGCCCTAGATCGCACTCATACACCGCAGTATTGTGTAGGAGTGAAAGAGAAAGGTATTGGTCAGCAAATGCTTTTTGTATTGTCAAAAATCGAACAAAGGGTCAATATTAAACACATTTCATAACATGACGCCTGTAATCCCTGAAGGGTTTGGTAGAGGCGTACCTTTAACTCAGCTCAACTCAACTCAAACTATTTATTTCAACTAAACCAATTACAGGTACTTTTGAATTGTCAAGGGTCAGTCAATCAAAAAGATGAAGCTAGTTAGTTGCCCATTCCAAAGCGTAGTAAGTACCTATGGAGAAGAACGGACAAGAAACTCCATGGACACTCTTTTAAATCACAATAATATACACATAGTTACAAAGTATTGGTTACATCATTCATGTTAAAAATTATACATGTGAGAACGATGCAGAACGTTAAAAGCATCCGTTATGAAAAGATAAAAAAAAAAAACAAATATTAATACTCTCACATTTTTTGAGTTTTGTTTAAGTCCCACATAACAGGGGGCAAGTCTATTGGCCATCAATCAGACACAAATCCTGACTCCAGGCTGCTACAGAGAAATACCGTATGGGTAAACCCAATAGCACTTTGTCCGACCTGGGAATCGACCTAAAGATCTCAGCAGTAGCGCTTGCGACCACTAGACTTACGTAAACTCACGCCCTCCCCATGGGGGTGGGCCGAAACTACAAAACGCCGCATGCTACGACCCCAACATTGTTGCCTCGTTTATTACTTAAAAACATAATGTTATTATTTAAATCCAGCGAGAAAGGCATTGTTAGGTATCCTGAGAGAAGTGACGACGTAGTATTAATCGGTTCCTATCAATCATTGTGCTGAATGCTGGAGCCCCGATGCATCAATATTGAGCTGATAGATCCGCCGTAATGAAAATGGAGTGCAATTTTGACCGTTTGAGTCCGAATTTAACCGTTTTAACTATTCTGTATAGACAAAGAGGCGGCGTGGACTTCTGTGTGCCATTTTCGATTACTGTACATTTAAGCATTTCCTAGGAATATCAAATTATTGTTTTGTTCGACCTGCTGTCTTGTATGGATCACAATGTTGGGCCACAAAAGGTATGAATGAAAGGCAGTTGCATGCAGCTGAGATGAGAATGCTTAGAGGGATGTGTGGTGTTACACGAATGGATAGAATAAGAAATGAGTATGTAAGAGGAAGTCTGAAAGTGGCAACGGTAACTGGAAAGTTGTGTAGAAATCGGTTGTGATGATATGGGCATATGTTACGGAGGAATGAGGAAAATGTCGTGAAAAAGTTTTGAGTATGAATGTCGATGGCTATAAGGGTAGGGGAAGACAAAAGACACGATGGATGGACTGTGTGAATGATGATGTGGTTAGAAAGGGGCTGACTGTCGAGATGGCGGCTAATAGAGAAGCATGTAAGAAAAAGACATGACGTGGTGCCGACCAGGAATAAATTGGAATAAAGGCAGGAGAATTATGATGATGATAAAAAAAAATATATTGTTTTCTGGACTTTGGTGCCTAGCGGCCAAATCAAACCAACTAGGGTAAGCAGACGAACTCAAATTCAAAGCTTTTGATTTGCCAAGAGGTCAGTCAGAAAGATAACGTTACCCATTCCAAAGCGTGGTAGGTATCTATGGAGAAGAACAGGCAGGACATAAGGGCATAAACATAAGACTCGATAGCTGCACTTTTGTCTTGTCTCTGATATAACCCAGGTTTTATAAAACGAACTTTTCTACTCAAAGTCGATAATCTCCAACAGGTATTGAACAGAAGCGAACCTAAGTGGCTCAATAGATGACGATAGATAATGCTTCGTAAATAGGAACGTTAGTGGGATTGTAAAAAAAACATTGAAAATAGTACCTATCTATGTCATAGCCAGTGATCGGATAATCGGATGCATATTTACCTAAAGTTCATTTTTGGTTAGAAAATTATGGAAGCGGCTTCTTAAAACATATTTTTTTTAATATAAATCCCGGGATTTTTTCGGTACAAAAGTGCATTCCATAATATTATCCAACACCTTAAACTAAGTAAATATTCCTACACCCGATTTGGTTCTATAGTAAAAAAACTAAATTTGTCGATTCCGAATTCCGGGGATTTTTTCGATACAAAAGTGCATTCCATAATAACCAAAGCCTACACTTTAGCTTAATATGCATCCGATTATCCGATCACTGGTCATAGCATATAGCATAATCAGCCTATAATGTTCCCACTGCTGGGACACAGGCCTCATCTCGATGAGAGGGAGTAGGCCATAATATACCACGCGGGCCCAGTGCGGGTTGGTAGATATCACATGTCTTCGAACTTTTCGCTCTAGGACATGCTTTGACCGTTTTGACAGCAGTGGTGATGAAATAATTTACACTAAGCGCCTATCTGGGTTCGAACTTATGACCTACAACCCGTAAGTCGCAGCTGTTACCACTGGGCCACGACTGCTCCCTATCTATGTATCAGCAAATAGTTTTTCTTTTTAGTGACGTGTTCCTGTAGTCGCATGTTTAAGTTGCAGTACTCAAGTTAAAAGGGGCTTACCGCAAATAGGAACACTTGAGAGTTTGCCGTTTATTATTATGAAATAATAATAAATTATGAATGATTAATATTTTATCCTATTAAACTTGGAAAAAATAAAATTCAAAATCCCCTAAAAACGCTATATTCGAGCTTTTGTTTGTCTATAACTTCTAGTTAGTTTTTTTTTACTTTATGCACAAGTAAATGTAACCTTATAAAGACTGCAGGCATTTTTTTCCAGTCTACCTTAGGGTGAGGCAAAGACAAAACATGTCAGCGGTGCGATTCTGTAACCATCTCACCGTGAAAACTTAGGTGAAGTGAGCGTGGAGTGAGCTGTCATTCCAACTAATCCTAGGGATTGAAACTATTGACAGCGCACTCTAAGCTCACTTCACCTAACTTTTTAACGGTGAGATTTTTACAGAATCGACCGGCTGGTGCAACATGACAGATGGTTAAATTGAAAATAATTTTTAAATTGGAATTTCTTAATTGAATATGGAATTTCTAAGTGACAGCCCGGAGTCTGAATTTGACCCTGATTGATGGCAAGGGTTCGCCTCCAATTTATGGCACTTAAAAATAACTGGCGAAATGTGGGTGTACTAACACAGGCTTAATGCTACGTTTTGAGTTGTCATTTGGCGATTGCTTCTAATTGATTTTTCCAATTAACAACTTTGCATAATCACAATCAGCCTAAAAAATATTCCCACTGCTGGGGCACAGGCCTCCTCTCTGTGGCCATACTCGTAATCCACTAAGCGGACCCAGAGCAAGTTGGTAGATGTCACATGTCTTCGAATTTTGTTACTAGGAACTATTCTAGTAACAAAAATTCGAAGACATGTGACATCGTGAGAAAACTATTTCTCACGATGTTTTCCTTTACCGTTTTGAGAGCAGTGGTGATGAAATTAAATACACAAAGTAAAGTGCCTGCCTGTGTTCGAACTCATGACCTACAACTCGTAAGTCGAAGCCGTTTCCACTGTGCCACCACTGCTCGTCCAACTACAAAACGCAACGTTTACCTACTCCTGGTCCTAGTACGTCCTAGTACGTCCTAGTATCAACTGCATCTTCTCTCCAGCCCGTCGTACACAAGCTACCTACTCCACTGTGCCAATACTTCTCAACAACTTTAAGTAACTCTTATTGTACATTCTCAAAGAAGCTTGTAACATTTATATCTATTTAAACCAGCCGTCTGTTGTAATAAAGCCTTCTAGCCATAATTGCATCGCTTGGCATCCGGCCTGGTGACCACGGAATGATGTTATTAGCGCATAGGTTTAGCTCTAGACTAGCGTTTGGCTTGCTTTTTGGCGACTGTTTGGTCTTATATAATCTTGTTTTCATTACTGATTTTATAGTAGGGAATGTAGAATGTTTTGAGGTGCAGATGTAGGTCCAACACCTACATATCATACAGATTTTGACATACCTACACAGTTGTACTCAATGCTATTTTTATTTTATTTTTATTAAGTGGAACAGCAAACAGTTACACTATGAAAACTTAAAACTAGTATACCTAACAATATTTGCATTTTGCTAATAATGTGACCCACAACACTGTCCACGGGTTATCGTAATAATATAAAAAAAAAACAATAATCGCCAGGGGTGAGAAAAAAAAAGTGAAAAAATAAATAAAAGTATACAACAAGGACAGAGTTAGAACAATAGTTTGAGTTTGGATTACATCTATATTTATGTATTCATTTTCAAGAGTTTTGAAGATAAGACCTTTGAATTTTCCTATTGGGCTGTTGAAGATGTCAATATTTACAGAAGTTTTATTGTACAAGTCAACCATGCGGCGGATGGGTGAGCGCAGGCCGGAGTTGTTATTGTAGTAATTTGAACCTGATTTTTTTAAACAACACTGCTTGAGGTAACAAATCATGATAATTATGGTATTATACATACTGCAGTGGGCACTATCAGATTGATTTGGAAAACTGTTGAAAATTTTATCATAACTACATACAGAGGAATATTAATTGTTCATCAAATTACCTCTATTTGCCGTATTATAGTCTGTTAAAAAGTGAAACAACGATTTGAATAATATTCACATAAATTGCCCGTAAATTATATCTACGGACAATTTAAGTTGCTGTTATATATAAACAATTAGTTCCCCTGATACTATCACCACTTTGTCATAGAGTCAAACATGCTCATTAAGTAGAAAAAAAAACATGCCACTTTTCTCCCTCACAGTCATAATTTATAACCAAACACAACTCAAATCTTATCAGCGACACACGTACATATTTCATCCTCACATCTAGAACTCCTAGCCTTACCGATAACATCTCAAGTATATTCAGAAAAAATCCCATCCAATTCGAGCCCATGTGTGCGAATGATAAAAATATCACTTCTTGTTTAACGTAACTGTATTCGCAATATGTTCCCGGGCTATATTGCTTTTTACTCATCCCTTTCCTTCCTTCTCTATTGTATGAAACTGTCGTGGTGTCTTAAGTAAAGAATAAACCCTGATGTCAATTCTGAAAGTGTTTTTTCACTGTTCAGAAGGCCAATTCTCGTAATTTAAGTGTTCAAAATCTAGTTGCAGTCTCAACTCGGCGACAAACAAATGTCAAAAACTTGTCAAATGTTAGTAGGGAAATTAGAGGTATTTACAACAGATTGAGACTAAGATCTGAAGGTCAGTTCTCGTAATTAATAATGTTCAAAATCTAGTAGCCGTCTCATCTCGGCGACAAACAAACGGTAAAAACATGTCAAATATGTAGGGAAATTAGAGGTATTTCGACAGATTGATACTGAGATCAGAGGGGCAATTCTCGTAATTTTAAGAACGTTCACAGTCTGATCTCAGTCTTAATCTGTCAAAAATTCGTCGTAATTTCCCTACATTTTGACAAGTTTTTGACATTTGTTTGTCGCTGAGATGAGACTGCGACTAGATTTTGAACGTTTTAAATTACGAGAATTGGCCTTCAGACTGTGAACGTTTTTGAAATTACGAGAACTACCACTCAGGACGTACGACGTTTTTGAATGGCATCGTTTGAAGTCACTTTACTTTCGTAAAGCAGCGGTTTTCTAGAAGTACTGTGGCCGCCACATAACGACCGCAGTGACGTCTGTCATGAAAATATGGCAGCGCGGTTTGACTTTACGTTGTCAAAAAAACGCTCTCTAGGAAAACACACCAACTTACTGTCATAAATAGCGTTTCAATGACGTCATGCGCCCGTAAATTGTGGACGCTATCTGGCGGCTACCGCTCTTCTAGGATGCTGAAGCTTAAGGCCTATTATATTGTTTACCGAGTGTTTCTGTCCTTTCATGCTTATCATTCTAGTTATTAATAGACTTTTCTCAAAACAACAAAGAGGTTGGAGGTCAAAATTTGAAAGAGCTTTAGCTAATTAGCCATATTAACTACTGACAAGCAAAAACTTTCAATCTACCCAACTTGTTTACCCGAGAAAAATGAAAAACAAACAAACAACATACTATCAACAATAACATTTTTAATTCAGAATTTATCGAGCAAAGCATTTCATTAATTACTGCTACTGCTCACTTTTATGGCGGACAAACAACCACGGAATAGATGGATACAGAAGGCCGGTTTGCTACAACGAGGGCAAACGCACGCACACATAGACACGTCTCACGTACGGCAAGTGCACTCGCGACAGGCATTTGTTTGAGATCGCGCCGTGCGAACGCGTCAAATCAGTGCTCTAGTGGAATATCTCGTCTAAAGTGATTAAATACATGAGCGGCACGCGTCGCCCGCAAAGGCAATTGTAGCCGTCTACACGCGTCGACGGCACTCGTTGACACCCGTCGATACCCGCCGTCGACAACGTGCCACTCGTGTATTTGACTACGGTACTAAAATACACAAGCGCCACGTTGTCGACGGCAGTCGTCCTATGCGTCAGTGTGTGCACCTGTTTTAGCTCGTTGAATGAAGCTGGCCTTCTGTACATAGGTACCTATTCTGTGAGACAACTGTCGACTGTTTGCAGAGGGGATACTTTTTAAATAAAGATGTCGTCGTATTTGTGTCGTGGTAACAATGATAATAATTAAGTGTGAACACTCTCTGTTCTTCAGTTAAGTCGTGTTTGTGGCTTCAGTGGGATTATTGTAGTGCTCAGATATTGTTTTTGCGCTTTCTAATCATCCTTAGATTGTTTGACAAGGATCTTTGACTGTGTCTTCACATGATCTGACTTAGATTTTGTCTGGACTTTAAAAGAGACCCTTAAGTTTGTTTCGTCACTTCTTCTCAGGGCTAGTCAGATAGGCAATGTCGAATCCATCTAGCTTAATTTTTCAAATAAGACGTGTAAAAGTGATTCTGTTAACCTATTTACAGAATAAACAATTTCATTTCATTTCGACATAAAGTCTTTTTACCTCACAATGTTCAATACAGACGCCATAATTTATGGTGGTAGTGATCCATCAGTATTATTGGTTGCCAGTCTTGGCTCCGTGTTTCCGAGGCTAGTGATAGTAATTGATATACTCACACCACATTAAGCTGTTATTGTTTTTGTTTACGTGTTGTTGTTTACAGTTCACCGTCACCTAAAGATATACATATATCGGTCTATTCAATAACATTCTCACCGTGAAACTGTAGGTGAAGTAAGCTGTCATTTCTTTTTCTTTTTTATACAAAACGTTGCCCCACACTAGAAATTTCTCCTGTATCGTGGGTACGTTTACAAACATTTAAATACGCATACACAAACAGGCAGACCCGGAACAACTACGTAGGTAGGTTGTAGGTCATACAGATATTTGTTCCGTGCGGGAATCGAACCAGTGCGCCAACCGTGTCGTCATTGCACCTGATGCGTGAAGCTTGATTGGCACTATTGACAGCTCACTTCACGTTAACTTCACCTAAGTTCTCACCGTGAGATTTTTACAGAATATATCGGCTTCAATACCAGTCGACGCGTCGTAGGCACAGACGCCAGCCTGCAGGTCAAACTACCCGAAACTGTCAAATTTTCCAGATCAACCTTGAACTTGAATGCTTTGGCGATAAAGTCGAAAATCTATTTAAGTAATTTAACAGATTGTAGTAGCTTCATGTGCTGACGTCTGTACGTTGTCAACCCACAGAAAAATAAATGTTTTCGGTCATTGACTGGGTATGCCCGATAATCGACTTGAAAAAATTCCCTGTGATGGACGAAAAAAAAAACTGGTCTTATTCCATTTATCCTTATAAGGAAACATAAATTGGCGGCAGAAACAGACAGAAATAAGAAATATATTTTGTTAGCTTTTTGTATTTCAGTCAATATACACAAGTCAAGTTTATCTTAACCCGCAGATCAACAGAAATTTCCGCAAAGTCAAACCCAAGCAAAAACCGTTTGACTTCGAACTCACTTGTTTTGAAAGTATATTCTCGCAATTTAAATTTGTAATAAGCTCCGCATGGTAAAGGAAAACATCCTGGGGAAACTCTTTGTTAATAATACAGTGTCGGACCAGCTACAGTAACGCCATCTGTTGCCATGGTTATGAACTTAAAGTACAACGCGTAGCGCGAACGTAATTATCATGTACCTAAGTCCAAATAAATTATTGTTTTGGAAGAGTTGTTTGTTTTAGAATACTGTTTTTAATTTGGCTCTCAGTATTGTAATCGCACTCGTTATATTTTTCATCATATTCAAAGAAATTATAGATAGAATCAAGTATGTAAGCACGGTAAGTACATAATAATAAGTTTTTAGACTATCTATGCAGTTTCGTATAGCACAGCATAAAGCATAATCAGCCTAATTATGTTCCCACTGCTGGGACACAGGCCTTCCCTCTTCGAGAGGGAGTGGGCTGTAATCTACCACGCGGGCTCGGTCAAGGCTTGGCCAGTATTCGTAAAAAATATCATAATTAATTATTTTTATGCTTTATGAAAGCTTAATGTGGGTCCTACTACTTACCACTTCAGGGAAAACAGGCATAATGTTATGTTATAAAAACACACATCTGTAACTTTTGTTGAAATACCTAGGTATCTAGAAACTTGTGATATTCTCCCAAAATATCTTAGTATTTAGGTCCAGCCACAAATTGGTTACCCGTATTGCCGTAAGTTAACCTCAGATCACCGAAACAAAAGAGATGTGCTTCACTCAGCGGGCATACAGCGACCTACGCGTTCAATATAATAATGCACTGAGATTACTGTTGCGGCTGCCGTGGCGTTGTTGTGGGTCAGGAATGTTTGGGGATAGTAATATTAATGGTCTTGCCGCCACTATTAGGAGAAGATGCGTATCCCTGATGACGCGTGTTCGCGGCGGCACCAACAGTATTCTCAGTGTGTTCGCAGATCGTCGATCGGTGGGATTCCCCGATGTTGCGGAGGTGGATGCAGCCCCACACTGAGTTTTAATTGTATGTACATCTGTGTCTGTAACCTACTAACACTAGAAGTTAAGTAAAATTGTTACTAACCCTATGGACTCCTGTCTGAAATAAAAGTTTTCTGTTCTATTCTATGTACCTATTCTAAAGGCGCGATGCATTTGTTTTTTGTGTGTTCAGCGGAGCGACACACCTTTCGAAGATTTAGCGTGCTTATATTTTCTCTCCAGTCCCTCACAATGAGAGGAGGCCTGTGACCTGTGGCCCAGCAGTGGGAACATTACAGGCTTGTTACTAATTAATAATAATAACTGATCACTTAACCTGGGTCAAATAAACTTATTTTCTTTCTTTCTTGATTATGCTGATCTATGTTTACTCTAACACTATACTAAAATCTAAAGCTTACCAACATCCGATATACGTGCTTGTGCTGCTACCGAGTAGTTGCTTCATAAAAAAACACGACAAGAAAAAAGAAAAATATTTTATTGCGGAAACGCGCAGGAAATACAACTAGTAAAAAAAGGGGCATTTAGAACTAACAAAGTTACATTTTAAAAAAATCTGTGTAAGGCTAAAAAGACTCCGATCTCAGCGATATTAAAAAAAAAAAAACTGCACTGATTCTGATAGGGCCCGCAAATTAAGTGGCATTTCTGAATAAGCTAAAGTTCGTCCATAAGTACTCGTAGAACAAAAGAAGGATGAATAGTATTTGAGAGTCACAAAAAACCGCCGACATTAGGACCCAGCTTAGTTTCCAAAATCAACATAACTATATCTCCAGTTTCTATGATCCAAGGTCTAAGAAACCTTCCGGAAGGCCAACTGGACCCCTATAATCGTAGGAAGACGGTATATTTGGTTTGCCACGCGAACGACTCCGGCTAGGTCGCCATTAGAAGGGTGGGAACATTTTCTTATTTACCCAGCCAGTCGGTGCGTTCGTGTTAAGGACGGGTCGTTCTTAGGTGGTGGGAATTTTGTGGGTACTGAAAATAATAGAATAGGTATACTTAATATTTACTGTAGTTAAGTAAGTACTGCCATGAGCTACAAGGATATTCTGGTCACCTGTAAAACTTATGTTTCATTCGTTAATAAAATCGGCTTTCGTCACTACAGGAATTTGAATCCGAAACAGAAAATACGAGTACATCCTTTACACCATCACTATTTTAGCATAATCAGCCTATACTGTTCCCACTGCTGGGACACAGGCCTCCTCTATGTGAGAGCGAGTGGGCCATAATCCACCACGCGGGCCCAGTGCGTGTTGGTGGACCACTATTTAAGCCAAAATTACTCATCCTGGTGTCCTTCGCTATCCGAAAATGCTGAACAAAACTTTTTATCATCATTTTGAAAAATCTTCACGGTTTTTTTGGTCGTATCTAAAGCTACAACATTAACGGACCGTTCCAACACCGCTCCGTAACCGAAGAATCACCCGTTAAGTGCTCACTTAAGTTGAGTCGTGTTAAATTACTGACAAGAAAAAAAAGATAAACTCCTCGATTGCAATCTAAGTGTTCTATCTCCATTTTCATTACAGCATAATGATTTTAAGTAGTCCCCTGTTCTTAAACGCTTGATTTTAACCTGAGATTAAGATTCAAGATAAGATTCGAATCTTTTAAAACGTGAACCTAGAATATTCCTGCCTTCCGATATTGCGTCAGTATTTTTCGTTAAACGTTTTGTGAGCACCTGCGAGATTTAGAATAATCTGTTCGCGTGTGTGTGTGCTATGAATATTTGAGCAGGCGTTTAGAGCATAATCATTGCTAGTTTGGATTTTGATGTAATATTATTCGTTATCATGCATACTAATTATTTCTATTCATATTTTATACATTTCTAAATATTCTACCAGTTTGTGTTGGCTATAAAATAAATATTATTTCTGGTTACGCTTTCCAAACCGAATGTTCAGCTACGATTCATTTACCTATTAAGAAAGTAGGTACACGTTGATATGAAATAAGCTTATCTGAATTTCAAAACACATCAGCTCATTGACATACCAACGAACAAAAACCAGGCAACTGAAACCAAGTTCACAAGTGAGCAAAATCTGTAACACAAAGTGTCGCAGTTTGCAATTGGGGGCGATATTAAACGGGCCGCACATTATCCGGGAGGAATATTCATGAGAAAGCGACCGCATCGCAAACTGAACGCACTGGTCTCGCCCACATATGTAAAATGTACGTGTGCTTAATAAGATCTATACTGTCTATTATTGTGTGGTTTTATTCTGGGAAACCACTGACCGTCCTAACAGGAAAAGAAAATTGTTAAAATATTAGTTTCTAATCGTCTTTGAGCATCCTTTTCTGTATAGTTGAAAATGATTGACTGACAATTGTGACATTGAAGTTTTTGTAAACGCCAAGGAGCTACTGTGGCCTGTGGGCCTAGTTAATTTTACGTTACGATAACTTGACGCGTTTATGTCAAGTTATCGTAACGTAATATTATATGATTTTAAAATTGAAAATACTCGTTTCGCATTAATGGATATTTATTTAGTTTAAAGACTTTCATATCTATCGGTGATATTCAATGTACTTTTTGCAATGATTTAAACCAAAATACTATAGGGTAGTTGTATTAACGTTCGATTTTACGTTACGATTACGTTGCGCATTTGTGCAAAAGCCTCAGGTCTAATGTTTTGATTTTAAAATAGACATTGATTTCTTTGTCTTACAAAACATCTTATCAATCTAAACGAATGTACCCTGCAATACGCCAATGACCTCCCACCTCCTGCGCAGACATATTCTGGAATAAGCATCATTATATACATTTGTATAAGCTGTTTACATCCCAAGAATTCTAAGAAAATGCTTTCAGCTGTCCACTTACACTACAAGAGACATCCATATTCCCCACATACCCTAACTGAACCCTTAGGCTTATAATAAAGTCTATAAACTAAAGTGAAAAAGCCTTAACGAGCAGACGGGAATCAACAAAACCTTTAGACATCATAGCAGGCTCATAAAAATATAGGAACTGTCCGACAACTTTACTTGGACTGCCGCAAAACTCAAAATTACCGAAGTTTACACTGTATGACCTTGAAACAAGGTCGTTTGGCGAATTTCTTGATGGTAAAACATCTTTGGTTATATGTCTAGTGATAAATAAGAGGTCTGACTTTGAGTGATAGTGGGCACATTTACGGGCCCGAAGCGACCCACTCAGATTCCTGTTTGCTTTGTAGAAAATGTCTTTTGCTCTAATAAATTAAGATGGCGAATTATTGTGATGTTTTTGGGTAATTAATGTTCAGTTCTATGGCTACTGTGTTTTAGTTATGTCTCTTTAGGGCAGGACTGTTGGCGTTATTTGTGGGCTGTGCAGGTTGGGG
The DNA here is from genome assembly GCA_947507525.1 of Apamea epomidion. Classification (NCBI taxonomy): domain Eukaryota; kingdom Metazoa; phylum Arthropoda; class Insecta; order Lepidoptera; family Noctuidae; genus Apamea; species Apamea epomidion. The sequence goes on along the minus strand of OX382238.1, from coordinate 2,950,330 downwards.
GTAGTTTTGTAGAAAATGTATGTATTTTGTTATTGCTAGTACCTACTATAATAAGTACTTACCAATTTTATACTGACCAAATGGTATGTGCAAAGACGGAAAAAAAAAATAACCTTTAAATTATGAATTTCATTTTATATGTGTTGCCAATCTACATAAAATAATTTCCAGCCAAGTACCACTTACAAAGTCGTTTCAAAATTATCTGAAAGTTCTCGAAAAATCTGTAAACATGAATGAGGGCAACGTTAATGTAGAACTACTCTGAATTTCATGACATAGATGCTATGAAACATATTCCCTTTGTGACGATCTCTATCAAAAGTGATATTTCGTTTGTCCAAGAACCTGAAATAACTAGAAAGAAGTAACTTCTATATTTGTTTTTGTTTTTTTTACTATAGCAAAAAGTCATTTATTCAAATTAGGCTGAAAATCAGCACTTTTTGAACGTCCCCCAAAACGCCTATACCTCACCACACCCATCATATCTATTACACCACACACCTATCTATTTAAAAGTTACCGTCATATTACTGCATGAAAATTGAACCACAACCTGTACCATTATGTTTTTTAATGCGAGTTCAGGAAAACCAGACAAAATTAAAACGATTGTCATTTGGAGTGTGTAAAATAGATATCAAAAAAGTTTTAATAACATTTTCCTCCCTAATTAAACCACTTTTTTTTTTTTCTTTTTTTTTTAACTTTTATTTCCTCAGGACAACAAACAATTGCGCAATAATGCTTAATACTAGTACAGATTGATTTTAGAACGTTTAGGTACTTAATAACGCAACCAGCACTGTTATGCACATAATAATACAGTAGAAACTTAATTAGGTACAAGCAAACTTAAGCAAACAAGACTTAACTGTTTTAATGTGATTTACACATCACTTAGTAATAGGTGAGACAAATTTTTACAACCGACTTCGAAACTCGTCATCAGATCTTAACAAAATTGAAATGCGTTTTTGCTTTATGCGCGAGTTTGCTTTTAAACACTACAAAACATAGAATTTTCTTACTACAAGAACAACTTAAAAATAAACACACACTACATCATCTTAGCACTTAAATAAGGAGTCTTATAGCGTTAAAAACAGCGACATATACTCTCGCAAGTGGGGCAATGTATCCCATTTAGCTAAACGCTTACACGGAACCACTCCAAGGAAGACGGATCATGATGAATGATACTGAACACCAATTACTTGGAATTTTCTTATCTTAGATCCTGTTTTCTTGTTATAAATTGGTAAGGTTTAAAATGTAGGTTTTTGTGATTAAGTTGCTACAAATGTTTATAAGTCGTAAGAAATGGTTTTTGCTTCAAAATCTTTGGAAAGCGGGTGCGAAGATTTTCCAAATCTGCTGTTGTAAGAAATTAATCTGAGGGACAATCTCGTAATTTTGACAACGTTCACAGTCTGATCTCAGTCTCAATCTGTCAAAAATACCTCTAATTTCCCTGCATTTTTGACATTGATTATCGCTGAGATGAGATTGCGACTACATTTTGAACGTTTTTAATTACGGGAATTGGCCTTCAGGTGCCAAGTTATTAATCGTTTTGTGTGGCTAAAGATTTAAAATGATGTCGGATTGTTGGCTGATAAATGATAAATGATTTTATTTTTGTAAGTAGGTTGGTACAAACACTTTTACACGTCAATCATATTTTAAAACTAGATGAGGTCGGCGTTTCCTATCTGACTAGTCTGAGAAGAAAGGCCGTAACTAACTCAGAGGTCACAGTCTCCTTTAAAGTCCAGACATAATCTTGGTCAGATCATATGAAGACCATGTAGGTCGATGTCTGAGATGGTCTTTTGAGGAAAGAACCACACAGATTGAGAGGACCTGTCCAGTCAGTGCACGCATTTGTCAGAAATCGTGCAGCTCATCTCAAAACTTAAGGAGCTCAACGATTCGACGAACAATACCAAAGAAAGGACATTTGGATGGGCCACATTAATTACTCAAACTGTCAGTGTTTATGTAATATTTCTATGTAGGTATCTGTAACCGTGGTTTTGTAACTGCTCAATGTTAGGTAGTTGTAACCCTCAGTGATCACAAATCTGTTCGTCAATCTATGCCATGTGGTTACAAACATAACAACCCTGAGGCTGTTATGTCTGTAAATGTTAAACACCGTTGTCAGCGACGGTGTTTAACGTTGCTCTAGGAGGTGAATTCGAAGGCTGCTAATGATGATAACACATAGGTAAGGAATGCTTGCCAATCTATATGTATACTAATAATAATAAAGCTGAATAGTATGCTCATTTGTTTGAACGCGCTAATCTCTGAAACTGCTCGCTGGAATTGAAAAATTGATTTTACATTTGATAGCTCATTCTTGAGGAAGGCTATAGGCTATTTAGCATCCCGCTAGGACCTTTACGAGCGTAGCAAAAAGAACACGAGTCAGAAAGAACGCTAAGCGAAAATTAAGTAATAACGCGGACAGGCGATGCGATGCGACAGGGTAGGTCTGGGGAAGAATACATTTTACGCGAACAAACTCGCGGGCAGAAGCTAGTTAATAAATAAAAAGTTAATTTATTTAACATACACAGATTAATTACTATTTTTACAAGCTAACACTAATATACACTATATACAATTATATACAAGTATATAATACGAAAAAATATAGAAAAAGGCAGGAGCTCATTGGGCATCAAAAAATTCGTTCGTATCACTGTCAATGGGATAAGTGCCCAAAAGGCTGGCAGTATTATCACGAAGTTAATTGAATTAAACCTACTTAGTAAAATAAGCACTCAAATAGCAATTTCCTCCTAAATCGCACCCTCTTTAAAACACTATTAAATCATTTTATAAAGTAAGACTATTTCCGAATAATAAAACTCAGGAGTGGTGTCTCCCTAGGGGCTACTAACTCTAGTCTCCTATCTAGCCCTTCATCCGTTGTATCACAGTTACTTGCTATCTTCTTGAAGTTAACAAGTGAAGTTCAGCAGGTGATACCCGGGGAACACTTAGTAGAGCTATCAATCTTGAACTCGGGCACTGTGGGGCGTTTAGCCGGGCTGGGGACAAAATAATATATTTTATTTATGTGAAGTTTAATTTTGGGTGATAGAAAATGAAGATAAACTATTTATTAGTTATTTACATCTAAATTGTTTATGAATGTATACACACTAGTAATTTGGCCAGTGTTCAAATAATTGGACGTCGATGTAATAAAACTCGCGCACTTTCATTTTGTTATGTAATTCAATTCCATTCTTATCATCATTCACATCTAAATTCATCACCATTTTCATTAATTTTTTTTAAAATTAAATAATTTGACGTGTAAAAGTGATTCCGATGTCCTATTTGCAGAATATACAATTTCATCACAAATTTTACAATTTTAGAATTTCATCTCATTTGGAAGTCCTATAATTTCTATCAGTATGCGGTAGCATAGCACAGTGAAGCCACAGCTTAAATAGGTAGTTTACAACGTAACTTTCTCTGTAAACCTTGTCATTGTATCACTAGTTTTATTATACTAATTAATTTTGTTCTATTATTAGTCTAATCAATTAAGTTTTTCACAATTTGTGTAAGTAAGCTCAACAAAAAGCTGTTTGTGTATGTGAGTTTAAATGTTTGTAAACGCACCCACGACACAGGAAAAATTCCTAGTGTGGGGCAACGTTTAATAAAAAAAATAAAAAAGTAATGTAATAAGTGCTTAAAAATTTGAGGTACCTACAGGTTTATCATGATTCCTGACCTAAATTTGTAAAAATGTATGTAAGTAATCTCAATAAACAATTTAAATCTCAAATTTCTTTTACAGTAGATAGCTATTTTATTTTGCCCCGATCAAGCGTCTTTCCAAACTCAGTGCAATGACATGAGGCGGATACTCTCTCTGTACCTCGCGGTATTGAACCTATTGCTGTTAACTGTAAAAAGTATAGAACTAAATCAATTTAATTTCATCCAGCCCATGCGTCTGTGGGGCCACAGTGCAACGACATGAGGCGGATGTTAACTCTCTCTTCGCCCCGTGATATTGCACCTAGCATGTTTGCACTTTACAGCAATAACAATTAAATAGTTCCTTTGTACCGAAGTTTTAATTGAAATTGTCGACTACGTTATCATAGAAGAAGGATCAAATTCGTAGGTAGTTTGTGTAAGGATTAATTTTGATCTTGTGTGAACCTTTTTGCTGAGGTAGATTTTAGAAGATTGGATCTGTGTTTAATGTCTTTACTGAAATACTTAAATATCTTTCTTTCTGCTGGTCAGCAAGGGTCTCTTCTGGGACCACTTTTGACAAAAAGGTGGAGTAATTAATATTATAAGTTTCCGTGTGTTGATGGGGCTTTTCCGCTTCTGTAGCGCATCAGGGATGTTTGCTGAAGCTCGTGTCAATTGCTTCTACGCTACGATGCGAAAAAGATGCGCCTCCCTGGTGTGCCAGGTGCGGGCCAGCCTCAACATTATACTGCATTGTATCGCGAGCAGACTGGTCTGCTTGTGTGTGAATCGCTGCTGCGAACTTTCCACATCGGTGTTGAGCTTGTAGTAGGGATTCGCATGAAATATATTGCAGTGTTAGGTTAAGTTTAGTTTGTTAAGAAATATTGTTGCTACAATATTTGAGTCTTTTGTTACTTGTTATTAAATATAAATAAATAAAAATTATAAATATGCACGATACTTAAACATGTAGGTAGAAAACCTGTTCAGATGGAGATTCATAGACGACTCCGCCTTGGAGTGTAAATGTGGTACCTACTGTTCCACAAACGATGGGGCACTTAATATCGTGTCCTGCGTGTCCTGTCAGCTGCACGTTACAGGAACTGATGGACATTGGTGATGGTGTCAAACAACTAGCCGAATTCTGGGCCGAGTCCATTTAGATTGCTATCGACACGCTAAAAAGAAGAAAAACAAGTAGATTAAGTAATCATCTAAAGTATCATTAATGTTTTCTTGTTATTCCTAATTTTTTTTTTTTTATTATAATGTAAAAGACTACTTTGAAGATAAAGATATTGTATTTTAATTATAGCAACTATTTGTACATTAATTCAATAATATGATAATAATTACAATTACTATGACATTATTAATTAGCTTGACATTACTGTTATAATTTATTAGTTCAGATTTAATCTAATGTGTAATGAAATTGAATATCTATCTATATTTTCAATGACAATGTAACTTAATAAGAAAACTGAATAAGAATAATTGTGTCATAATGTTCTTATACATTTGAACACCTCACATGGTTATAATATGTACAGTGTGCCTTATGAACCTTTTGTAACATCCTCTGAACCTGTGTTATGAAATAAATGATTTGATTTGATTGATATAACTTCTAGGTAAAACAATTTATTTTTATTTCTTCTGCCAAGCTAGAATGTGCGACCGGCGATGCGATTGCACATATCTAATGAGGAACTTAACTTTCTGGAAATCTTATGGTTTGGTAGCTTCAAAATGGATCCGATTTACTGAGAAAACTTATTGGATAATACAAAATAAATTGTCATTAACAGCCAGAAATGCACGAGCCTTATATAGTCAAGGCAGAAGCTTATTGTTCTGCCTAAGCAGGTCTATACTACAATAAACAAAAACAATCATTTCATCAAAAAAAAAAGACATTTACGTCAAAAACAAACCGTTATAAACCCACTTCAGAGCCATATTCAATCGGAAATACAACCCATTTAGTTCACATCAGTACAATAAACACAATAAAATAAAGAAAATGTCCTAACAACTAACCAATGTGTGTTTTTGACGTAAAAGGGAAAGGGGAGAAGGGGGGAGGAGATCGTAAAGTTGTCAGCTCCAGAACGCAGTAAATATTGACCCACAGGGCTGCGATATGAGAACAACCGTTATAGTTTTGTGAATACTCGTAACATAAATATGGGGTTTATTGGGTTAGTAATGCAGGGTCGGGTTATTACATATAGTGTCTCAGATTTTTTAACAGAGGGGCAATTCCTGTATTTTTAGGAACGTTCTAATCTCAGTCTCAATCCGTCAAAAATAGTTCTAATTTTCGACAAGTTTTAGACATTGATTGTCGCTGAGATGAGATTAAAACTAGATTTTGAACGTTTTTTTAGGAGAATTGGCTATTATTATTACAACATAGACATTTTTAGTAGGTACTATCTAAATAAATTGTTATAAATAAAAACTTCTTGACATTATTTTACAATAATTATACTAAAATATTCATGAATTTCTGACTAAAGCGTTTATTTTGAGATCGATTTTTTATGAATTATTTTTAGGGTTCCGTACCCAAAGGGTAAAAACGGGACCCTATTACTAAGACTTCGCTGTCTGTCCGTCTGTTTGTCTGTCACCAGGCTGTATCTCAAGAACCGCGATAGCTAGACAGTCGAAAGGATGTCACCAAAATCTGCCCAAACGAAGTACCGAGGTACACTTAGGCGCATCAGAAAGAAAGAAAGAAAGAAAAAGTATTTATTGCGACTCGCACAGGAAGATCACTAATTTCAAATATTTTTATAGTATCGTCAAGAACCAAATCGTGAGGTGACAAACGGAATACCAGAAAGAATTGCCAAGTTATTAAACAAAATACACAGCACAAACGAACAACAGCCGAGTACCCCGAAACGCAAAAAACGGACGAAATGATATGTGAATGACATTTACCCACGAAATAATGTCCACAGAACACATTACGTATCCTCCTAATGTCAAACCGTAAATGCAAAGTTGCCACATGATTTCATTGTGTTACAGGTTATTAAAACTTTAAATAATATATTATGAGTTTTGAATTATTTATGGATAAAAACACAATTATTTTCGAATTCCTCTATTTTTTCTCTAAGTTTTGGTGCACGGGTACCTTGAGGTACACACAGCTCCATTAAGTGGTTACCCCACCAAAAGACATGTGCGTTCAAATCCGTGCTAGGCCCAAGTAGGTTTTTGTATTTTGCAAAAACATTCTATTTTAATTAATGTATTGTTTTAGTGAATAAATAAGTTTAAGTTAGTATTTATTTTTTTAAATTCTGTTTTTATTATTGTTTTTTTTCAATAAAACATTAATACATTTATTATTGCGACGACAAGCAATAGTAGGGTTAACATTTACGAATACTTATTCATCGTCTAAATAGACTGGAGGTTTCGAGACCGCATACCGTGCTTATGATTGGAAGTTCAAATCCTAGGCACGAAATGTAAAAGCACATTTCGTGCCTAGGATTTGAACTGGTGGATTATATTATTTTAATATATTTTTCTATTTTGTTTTAAGTAGTAATTATTTATAATGAATAAAAAAATCAAGAAAAATAAAATACTTTAATAATCATTTAATAATACATATTTATTATTGCTACTATTTAACAAAACTACGATCTTTTTTTACAACAAAGATATATATTTTGATTTGATCATTTTATTTACAGTTATCATAATATACACATACATATGTGGGGACACATAGCTGCATAAGCGCAATGTAGAACTGCGAATACAGTGGTGACCTCCGACGCTCGACACCCGACGCTCGACGTTCGACGCTCGAAATTCGACGCATACAGATAACGCGCTACGATTATCGCGAACCACGCGTCGCGCAAGTAACAAAAATGACCACACCACCAAAAAGAGAAGAACTTGCGACCGATTTCTCTACTGTTTCGACCGTATCAGTTTCGAGCAGAATACCAGAATTTTGGACAGACAATCCGAGGCTATGGTTCATTCAAGTGGAAGCCGTTTTGACACCACAAAAGACATCGGACACAAACAAATACTTCATGGCCGTATCAAAACTCACGAAAGAAGCCATACAGCAAGTCGCAGACATTGTAGCAAAGCCTCCAGAAAACAACAAATACGAAGCGCTAAAAAACCGATTGCTACAAATATACGAAGAGTCAGAAACGAGACAAGTACAAAAATTAGTGTCAGAAGTAGAACTAGGAGACCAGAAACCCAGTCAACTTTTGCGCCGCATGAAGGAACTATCTAGAGGAAAAATAGAAGATGACACACTTAATATACTATGGCAAGGACACTTACCGTCGTCAGTTCGTGCCGTACTCACCGTCACATCAGCGAAGAACCTGGAAGAATTAGCAGTGGTAGCTGATAAAATAATGGATACTTACCAACCCGTGCAAGTCAGCGAAGTAACTAGAAGCCGTCCGGAGCAGACAACAGGATATGACATAGCGACAATAATGGCAGAAATAGCCAAGATTAACCTGAAAATAAACGAAATGGAGAACCGCAGAGGACGATCAACGAGCACACACAGGTATCAGCCAAGATCACGTTCCAGCTCAAGACCACGCATTACACCCGATAGTCCCAAATGGCTATGCTCGTACCACCTCAGGTTCAGAGGAAGAGCACGAAAATGCATCGCACCCTGCAACTGGAAAATCAAGAAACCGTCTACAGAGTCGGAAAACTAGGAGAACTGCAGCAGGTGGCGGGGAGCTGTGCAGTTAAGGACCACCGCCTAATTGTAAGTGACAAAAAATCTCGCCTCAAATTTCTAATAGATTCAGGAGCATGCATATCTGTTCTACCTAAATGCGCAATTAAAAGTAAATCTGAATTAAATCCAGACTGTAACTATAAGCTATTCGCAGCTAATGGATCCGAGATAAAAACATACGGAACCAAATCAATCACACTAGATTTAAAGTTAAGAAGACCTTTCAAGTGGACATTTGTCGTATGCGATGTTAAGCAACCAATACTAGGAGTTGATTTTTTAGATTATCATAAGTTAATTATAGACATTAATGGTCAACGACTTATAGACAACATAACTAACCTAGCAGCGTACGGAAAGATCGTAAACCATTGTGAACCAGCAATTTCAACATTACGAAATGATCATCCAATTCATGACATTCTAAAAAAATATCCGGATATTCTCAAACCTATGTCGTTCAAAGAGGCACCTAAGCACACCGTCTACCACTATATCGAAACTACAGGTACCCCAGTATTTTGTAAACCTAGACCCTTAGCGCCAGAGAGATATAAATTAGCAAAGGACGAGTTTAAAAACATGCTAGAGATACCTATCTCTAGCATGTTTTTAAACTCGTCCTTTCTAAACTTTTTTAAACTTGCCCATTCTGATTTAGACGGCCTACATATACCTATATGTAGGCCGTCTAAATCAGAATGGGCAAGTCCATTACATTTAGTCCCAAAAAAAGATGGGCAAGTACGTCCTTGTGGCGATTACAGAGCACTAAACGCGATTACTAAACCGGATAGGTACCCCATACCTCGCGTACAGGATTTCACTTATTTACTAACTGGAAAGACAATATTCTCAAAAATTGATATAAAGAAAGCCTACCATAACATATTAGTAAACCCACAAGATATCTGCAAAACCGCGATAACAACACCGTTTGGTATATACGAATTTGAACGCATGACCTTCGGACTAAGAAATGCAGCACAAACCTTTCAACGGTTTATGACAAACACCGTCTTATCAGGTCTAGACTTCTTATACTGTTACTCTGATGACATCTTAGTTAGCTCAGAAAATTCCGCACAACACTGTGAGCATTTAGAACAAGTTTTTCAACGCCTAAACGAATTCGGCATTACCATAAACCTAGAAAAATGTACATTCCAAGCCACTAAAGTAGAATTCCTAGGATACGAAGTTACGACTACTGGTAGTAAGCCAATAGAGAGCAAAATACAAGCCATCACAGAATACCCCAAGCCCCAAAATGTATCTCAACTAAGAACATTTTTGGGCATGGTAAATTTTTATAGAAATCATCTACCAAGAGCAATTGAGTATTTAGACACATTAAATAAATATATTCACAAGGCTAAAAAGAACGATAAAACACCCATAGAATGGTCACAGGATGCTGAACAAGCATTCTCAAAATGTAAAGCGAGTCTCATGAATGCGGTCACGTTATCGTTTCCAGTAAACAACGTGCCATATGCACTTTTTGCAGACGCATCAAATAATTGCGTAGGAGCCGTTTTGCAACAACATGTCAACGGACAATGGTATCCATTAGGTTATTTCTCAAGGAAATTGAATGAAGCACAAAAGAAATACAGTACATACGACAGAGAACTACTTGCTATCTTTTTAGCTGTAGAACACTTCAGATGTTTATTCGAAGGAGGTGAAATAATCATTTTTACGGATCACAAACCCTTAACATTTGCGTTCACAAAGTTAAGTAAAAATAATAACAAAGAAAGTCCAAGACGTATTAGGCAGCTACTCTTTATCAGCGAATTTACGACCGACATACGCCATGTGACTGGACAGGATAATGTTGTCGCAGACGCATTATCACGTATAGAAAGTGTAGAATGCACATCAAGCGTAGTAGACTATGAGAAGTTAGCACTAGAACAAAGCGAAGACATAGACCTCAAAACATTACTAAACAATCCTAGATACCCAATTAAAAAGATATTAATTCCAAATACCAACAAATACGTATACTGCGAGATGTCAAATGATACTGCGAGACCTTATATAACAGAAAACTTCAGAAGAGATATATTCCGGGCAATACATAATCTAAGTCATCCCGGCACGCGCGCGTCACGCCAACTCATTAAAGAAATTTTTTTCTGGCCAGACATGAACCGAGACATTGGAATATGGACTAAAACATGCATCAATTGTCAAAAATCAAAAATAAATAGACATGCAAAATCCAGCTATGGAAAATATCCACCAGTAGATAGATTTGATCACATACACATTGACTTAATAGGACCTCTCCCTACAACCGCAGACGAGTACAGATACTGTCTAACAATTATAGATAGGAATACTGGTTGGCCAGAAGCATTTCCATTAAAAGACATGTCAGCCGAGAACGTAGCAAAAACATTATATAAGGAATGGATAAGCAGATTTGGCTGCCCTGTTAAACTAACCAGTGACCAGGGTAGGCAATTTGAAAGCAAATTATTCACAATATTAATGTCCTATTTAGGTATACAAAAAATAAGAACAACCCCATACCATCCGCAAAGCAACGGAGCAGTGGAACGGTGGCACAGGTGTGTAAAAGCGTCATTAATGGCAAGGCTAAATGGAAACAAAAATTGGACACACGAACTACCTAGTGTAATGTTAGGACTTCGCGCTGCCATCAAATCAGAAACAGGCGTCAGCGCTGCACAAATGGTTTACGGGCGATCCCTACGATTGCCAGGCGAATTTTTCGTAGAAGTAAGAAATAATTTAGATCCCTACATAGTAGTACAGAATATTAGTAATACGATTAAGCAATATAAACCCATGAGTGTCAAGACTCACAATTCCAAATCATTTTTTGTGCACTCAGACCTTAAAGATTGTCCACATGTTTTCCTAAGAAATGACAAGATAAAAAAATCATTAGTATGTCCCTACGAAGGACCATTTAAAGTCTTAGAAAGATCAGAAAAATTGTATAAAATATCATTAACAGATAGGGAAGCAACAGTATCAATAGATAGACTTAAACCTGCCTATATATTAAATGAAAATGCTTGTGCAAAAGAGAGTAACAAAAACATAAAAACATGCTTACAAAACAATAGTACAAATGTAAAAACATCTAGGTCAGGCAGAATAATCAAAACCCCTGTTAGATTTTTATAAATAAGATACTTGTCATAGCAGCAGTGAGTGGAATATACTTTATGTACGTATTGCATAAAAAATGTAAACAAGGTGCTCAGAAGATTATACGGAAAGAATTGACAGTATGGCATAGTGCAAGCAATTTACAGTTGCCTCAACAATCCACAGCGCACCCACAACAAGTTCACATAGTGTAGTGAAATAATATTAAAACATAGAATAAGTACCCCTAAAAATCCGAGGCATACTACCAAAATACAATTATTGTGTTATTAAAAAACAACAGCATGTATGTATGTAATAAATAATGTCAACTCAAAAATGTGTTCACTAAAAATAAACAGCCTGTATTAATGAAACACAACGCCAGGTGATAATTAGAACTAAGTATAAACAATGTCGACGTATCATGTATTAGTATGTAATAGAATATTAATAAAATGAAACAACGTGTATATTGTAACACCATGTATTTCAAATTTTATTATAGTTTAAATTTTATAATGTAAAATTTTGTAAAAAGGGGGAATACTGTGGGGACACATAGCTGCATAAGCGCAATGTAGAACTGCGAATACAGTTGGTAACTGACTCTCGAGCGTTTCACTTGTGTTATCCCGTACACTAACCTTACACGCCACACAAATATAATACACATATTTTGCCAACTGACACAAATGGGTCCCTAGACAAGTGGCATCCTATTAACGCAAACGATAAAATAGGAAGCGGTAGAAATATTTTAGATTGACATAAGCTAACGAAATGTCACGTGACCTGTCATGTCGTCTCAGCATACAAATTTGACATTTGACAGTCTGACAAGCGACATTAAAAGAGATAAGTTTTGAAGCGTTTGCAACTTGTCTAGGACCTAGAAGTTAGTTTGGCAGGATTACAATCATGAGCATAATAAGTGAATAAACATGTTATCAATAGATAATCAATTAACATCTCTTATTAGCTCATGATATCTACTTAGAATATTTTGCTATACCAAGTAAAATAGTGGGATCAAATGAGTTAAATGTCTTTGTTGTTTATTTTGTTCTCATACTTAATTAACATAACCGCTTATAACTCTGAGACTATGATTTGTGATTTGTTATTATTTGTGTGTTTTGTTATTATTATTATTGATATTTAGTTAAAAAAATGTTTTCACTACAGATGCAATTTTACTGTTCTATTATAATAATATTTAACCGGGATTGCAAAGTGCGAAGTGTGAAGTGACGAAATATATTTTTAGTAGCGAAGAGGATGACCTTCGCTTTCTATTATTTGTTGGAGTCTGCTTCTCATTTGAGTAACCATCGTCCAACCTGCATTACTACCTCGCATCAATTCCCAACTCCTCAAAACTTCATTGTGCAAGTTAATCTTGGAATTCACTTCGTTTGAATCCCAGTTTAAAACCATTTGACCCCACATATTTTCTATTGGATTTAAATCCGGACTTTTCGATGGGCAGGAGATGACAGTTATGTCAGTCTGTGTAGTGAGCCATTCCATCGCTATACGCGAACGATGGACCGAACAATTGAACATCTTGAACAAAATAGATCTGTCCATCTGGGTAAGCAACTCGCACTGTTGGCACCATAACATCTTGCAAAATTTGCAGATAGGTCTGGCTGTTCATGCGCCCACTTGCTTCTACCAATTCTCCCGGTCCCATGGAGGACATCCAACCCCAATACCCTGAAAATAACAACAAAGGTTTAACTTTGTTTTTAGACATTTGTCTCCAAACAATTGTCATGACGTTCAAAATAGAATAAAATATATAATACATTATATAATAACTTAACACTAAGTATATAATACTATTGAATTATGTAAATTATATAATTTATAAAAGTATTTTAATATACTTACCTATTGTATTATAATTTTTAATTAAATTATAATAAATAAATAGTTAAGTATACGTTTATATTTGTTAAATTAAATACAATATTATGTAATTAAATGGGGTGGAATATAATAATTTACTTATTGAAAGGTAACTTACCCAATGTTATTCTACCACTGGCTCTGTTAGGTAAAACATTTTGAGGTTGGTATCGTTCATTAGGTTTCCTCCATAATATTCGTCGACCGTCACAGTCTGACCTGAAGGTTTTTTCGTCACTGAAGATAACGATATTGTTTTCCCAATCAAAATTAAGGTATTTCTGGGCAAATCGCAATCATTCTCTTCGATGTTCTTCCGTTAGACATATTTTCTTTGCAGGTCGATAACTGTGAATGTTCGCTGCGCGTAAATGTCTTCAAACCGTGGACAGATATATTCCATGCCGTTGCGAACTGTAACGAGTGGATGTGAACGGCAATGTAGTGTGAACCTTAACAATATCCCGATGACGTTCAGATTGGTCCGTATAGATCCCAGTAGTCATCGCAATTCACATGGGCTCGCTGGCTAGTTCGTCAAACTGCCGGTATGAGTATGACGACGTTCGGTGGTGCGATGGTTCGAATCCGAGTCGAAACAAGGAACTCTTTTTGAAGTATTCTTTAGATTATACGTAAGGAATTCAATGTTGTACCAGTGTAACATTTTAAAACTTGAGGGGTTAGCACATACTGACGCTGTCTGTACATATTTGGGAAAAGTTGTATGGGCTTTTGCTGACCACACAATTTATGTGTTTCTGTTGCTGCTATAACAACAAATACTAAAACCAAAATAAAATAAATATTTAAGGGGGGCTCCCATACAACAAACGCGATATTTTTGCCCTTTTTTGCTCGATATCAATAATTTTGACAAACTTGAAATATTCACAAAATACTCAGTTGTATTTTTGCTTTAATAATAAAATTAAAGTAAAATAAATATTTAAGGGTGGCTCCCATACAACAGACGTGATTTTTATAGATAATGGTACGGAACCCTTCGTGCGCGAGTCCGACTCGCACTTGGCCGGTTTTTAATTTACTGTTGACATTTAAAATGTATTATAGTTGGCTGATCTCTCTTTAAATTACTGATATTAACTTGAAATTAGTTATTAACAATCATAATAATTAATATTTGCACGCCATATTATGTGGCATGTTTGAACCTCCTTTTCTTTGTCCTTCTCCTTTTGTTGTAAAGTTATAGGTCCCATATAAATATGTTCAAGTCCTGATAACTGTTTAGAGTTAGCTTCAATAATACGTATAAAGAATTGAGAACCTCTTTTTTTTCACTTAAAGTATGTGTTGATAATGTTATAGTAATAACTTCCTATCACTGTTATTTACTTAGCAAGTGAAGGTATACGAATGTGTGTGGGGGGTAGGTACTACAACTAAAAATTAAAAAATAAAAACATTATTACAAAAAAAAATAACACTACAATGGGAGAAATAACTTTAATTTCGGAAGTCGGTGGCGAATAACGAATATACTAAACCAGACACTGATTTCTGAAACTAAAGTTATTTTTCACTTCTAAGTGTTATTTTTGGAAGTCGGTTGTTTTTTTTGTCTGTAATAAAGTTTTTTTCATAAACGAATATGAAACATCCAAATAAAACTTTCTAATAATAAGGAAGTGAATGCAAATTTTTGCCTCCACAAGAAAATCTAATAACAGAATTATTGTTTAACCAGAACCCTGTCCTAAACATGCTCCAACATAGACTGTTTACTTAGGTATTTCGAAATAACATAACTTACCTCGTCGAGTTACTATGAGTTCACGTAGTGACGTCATTCAAACGTTGCCACGTTTTAATGTGAAATGTTTTCTTATTTAAGTACGGACAAGTCTGGGTCTGGTATAAAGGTGAGCAAAACGTGGGATGTTTATTTATTTAAAAGTACATTATGTTAATTATAAGGCTTATGTCAGTAGAAATAAGGTCTGGGCTGGTTCGAGGTGGCGAGGGGGCGCGAGAAAAGAGTTCCTGGAAGGACTTGGGGTCTTTAACCTAGCAGGACAGTATAGGCTTAAAAAAAAATTGTTAAAGATAACTTACAACAACTCACAGTACAGAATGAATCATACTTAAGAACACTCTCGATCAAGTCACCTCTCAAACAAAACAAAATTAGTTCAGCCTTTTGGAAGCTACGATGGCGCAGACAGACACAGATCATCGCAACACCCCTGATTGATATATCCTATGGTCTACCCACATGCCAAGTTTCATCTGTTCAGCAGTTTCAGCGTGAAAGCTAACAAACAAACATAAAAGAAATCAAATCTTTTCTCTGTATAATATTATAGTTTAGATTGAAAAAACAGATAATTACTACACGTATGCTAAGTGTAGTACGTATCCAGCAGTGGGTGCACAAATGTGATGACCTACATAGTTCTAGTATACACAACTCCTGGTAAAGCTAGACAGCTAGGCTTTACAACTAGATTTACAATTTAGATTTAGCGTCAGAGCGTCCGTAACAGATTATCAGACTACAACGTACTTGTAGGTAACAACATTTATTTTGTATATAGGGCTGGTTATTTTCAATGTACATAGACCGATTGTAAAATAATCTTGATTTTATTGATATGAACTCACCTCTTTGCAATTGGGGTAACTAAAAAATACATAATCATCATTTAATGTTTCTACTGCTGGGACACCAGGGGGCCTACTCCGAAATGCAAAGTGCGAATGTTCGGATCGGACCGACACATGGCCGAACCGAATATTATTGAAAAATGTGAAAAAAGGTCGGATCGGCTCAGTTGGGTCGGGACCATAGTCAATATTCGAAAGAGTACCAAACCGACCGAATCAAATAGTAACTTCGTAGCAGGAAACGTCCGAACATTCGGTCGATACTACTTCGGAGTAGACCCCCTAGCCTCCTCGCTGTGAGAGAGTGGGCCGTCACATTTCTTCGAATTTTTAGTTCTAGGACGTGCCAGTTTCCTCCCGATATTTTCCTTCACTATTTTGAGTGCAGTGGTGATGAAATTAAAGTGCCTGCCTAGGTTTGAACCTACGACCTACAACTCCCAAGTCGCGGCCAATTCCACTGGGCCATCACTGCTACTCCAACTTGCTTCGAGTCCACTCAACTTTATTAATAACTTATTGTTCTCTGCAGTTGCAGTTGTCTTCCATTTTAATTCAAAAAAACATTATTTGACACATCAAATAATGTTTTTTTTTTTTAATTAAAATGGTAGAAATAAAATTGGGAAAACGTGGGAATTTTTGAATTAGAATGAAATGGAAGTAGCTCTCGCCACTTACTTATTTAAGATTATGTGTGGTAAAATACACAACCCAGACGTTCTAGACACAGTGGGGTTGTGTGTGCCTGATGGGCACGTGGGGCGGCGGAGGCGGCTGCCGCTGCTGTGGGTGCCGCCCGCTCGCACCAACCTGCTGCAGCAAGCGCCGCTGACGCGCGCGCTGCGTACACTCAATACGGTGTCACAACAGATTGACTGCTTCAACTGTACTCTGAGTGAATTCACACGGGCCGCATTTTGTAAAATTACTCTTGGTTAATAATAATATATAATTGTAAGCTATTATAACTATAACTATACTATTGTATTAGGTAAGCCTGTGATGATAGTGTATGGGTTTTAAAATAAATAAAAAATAAATGCACCAAGAAGCGAGAAAACTCTCTTTTTTCTCGCTTCCAGGAATATTTCGTGACACAGTAGTTGTAACCCACATTATTTTATATGAAGTTAAATCATGTTTATCTTCTACTTGTATGAGATAAAACAATATGTGGCAGTCGGTAATCTTGTACGAAAGTTTTGTGTGCATACGTACATCTTGTTTATTTTCCTCTCACTGAAGGAATCCATGGTTTATTACAATTTTCTGCTACTTTGTAACAGTTTCAATTTTGGGAGTGATATTAGGAAAGTAGCTACTTTTTCTTTTGGAAATTGTTTGAAATTTTGTAATGTATTTTTTTTTATTTGATAAGCTAGCTGCGCCCCGCGGTTTCACCAGCATAAGTTTCGATCCCGTGGGAACATCGGGATAAAAAATATCCTATATGTTAATCCTGGTTATAAACCATCTATGTGCCAAATTTCATCTAAATCCGTAGTGTCGTTTTTGCGTGAAAGAGTAACAAGCATCCATCCATCCATAAAAAAAATTACGTTTATGATATTAGTAGGTCGATCATTGATAAGCAGTGATTACCTTATTTTTATCAGACGGTTACGAAGTGATTGTAACCTTTGAGAAAAAATCTTATTAGGCTGTAATAACTTACTATCCTTCTCCTTCGTTATCTTGTTTACGTTATCATTAATATCATTTTAGTGATATTTATTTTAGAAGTTATTTGTATCTATGTAAGTATATTCTCATAATATTTGTTTAGTTTTATTAAGTTTATGATTTTATGTATTTTTTTGTCTCCTTTTTTACCATTTCATTCGCTGTCTACATCTCTCTATCTACAGTCCTATTGCAGGTATGCTGGTGGAGATTTTTTATAAAATAAACATCACCTTTGTATCTATTTTTCTGTTCTGTTTTTCTTGTTTGTTTATATATGTGTGTACATAAATGGTAAAATAAATAAATAAACAATTTCAACCGTAGCCCTTCAAACCAACTATGGTTTGAAGGGCTACGATTGAAATTATTTGTGCTACTAAAGCTACTAAGCTTTAAATGGTGGTAGCACCTGGGTTGCATAGCATGATACCATTGTTCACCTAAGGCTTAAATAAAAATCGTGGAGGGCGGAAGGCTCCTGGTGGGCTGGGTGTCAGCGAAGGTCAAGCTGCTGGAGCCCAGACCTCTAAGGTGCTATCGATGCCTTGTGGGGCACCACGTGGGCGTCCAGTGCACCTTAGAGGACCGCAGCACTCTGTGCTACCGCTGCGGTAAGCCCGGACATACGGCCGGCTCGTGCAACGCCGCGCCGCACTGCGTTGCATGTGCGACTGCTGGTAAGCCGGCCGATCACCGGGCGGGGAGCAAGTCCTGCGCTCCACCCGCCGAAGCCAGGAGGAAAGGCAGGCCCTCCGCCGCCGTCGCCACCACCACCGTCGCCGCCACTGCTGCCGCCACCGCCACCGCCGCCGCCGCCGCCGCCACCACCGCCGCCGCCGCCACCGCCGCCGCCACCACTGCCGAGGGGGCCCGGGAGGGGGCTAAAATGGAGGAGTAATGTCTCCTCCTCTACGCCTCCTCCAGGCGAACATCAACCACTGCGCCTGCGCTCAGGACCTGTTGCTCCAGAGCATGACGCAGTGGTCGATTAAAATCGCCGTGGTCGCTGAGCCGTACTTTGTCCCGCCCAGGGATGACTGGGTGGAGGATCTGAACGGCTCAGTGGCCATAATTTCGTCGGCTGCCGCCGGTACCCGTCCCTCGAAGGTGTCACGAAGGGACAGGGGTGCATAGCAGCACGGTTTGGAGGGATTGTAGTAGTGGGAGTATACTTCTCTCCGAGCCGAACTCTCGCCGAGTTCAACAACTCTTTAACAGAGTTGAGTGTCGTCGTCGCCAGAAACCACGCCTTCTCCGTGCTAGTGCTCGGGGACTTCAACGCCAAGAATTTGGCCTGGGGTTCCCGTTGCACGGATGTGCGGGGCAGGACGGTGGAGGACTGGGCTCTGGAAACAGGCCTGGTCGTCCTAAATCGGGGTTCTGTTCCTACGTATGTGCGGATGCGGGGCGAGTCGGTAGTAGACATCTCGTTCGCCAGCCCCGCTCTGTCACAGCGTGCTATTGACTGGCGCGTCATGGAGGAGGTGGAGACCTACTCCGATCATCGGTATATCCGGTTTGATGTCTCCACCCAGACCTCTAGCGCGCTGGTCCAACAGGCCCCGAGTGGTCCGCGGTGGGCGCTGAAGCAGCTGGACCGGGAGCTTCTCCTGGAAGCCTCGATCGTGCAGGCCTGGGTGTTTTCACCGGACAGGCCTGCTGACATTGACGATGAGGTGGAGTGGTTCCGGGAGGCCATGTCCGATATTTGTGACGTGGCAATGCCCCGAGTCCGGCCAGGATGCGCCCAACGTCAGGTGTACTGGTGGTCGCAGGAGGTTGGGGCGCTACGCAAGGCGTGCGTCGACGCGGGACGCCGGTACACCAGGCACCGCAGGCTCCGCATCCACCCTCCGGATGTGGAAGCCACGGAGGTGGAGCTGTACGAGGGGTACAGAGCGTCGAAGACCGCCGTCCAAGAGGCTGTTCAGCGGGCCAAGGATATGGCCCGCGAGGAGATGCTGGAGACTCTGAACAGAGATCCATGGGGGCTCCCCTACAGAATGGTGCGGAATAAACTCCGCACATGGGCCCCCCCGCTGACGCAGAGTCTCCGCCCACAGCTGGTGGAGGAGGTGGTGAGCGCTCTGTTCCCTTCACGGGGGGAGCATACTCCCCCGCCTATGGCTCCGCCACTTGCAGTGCCCGAAGCGGACCACGCGGACAACGACGACGACACCCCTGAAGTGACCGGGGTAGATCTGAGAGCGGCGGTAGGCAGGCTGAAGGCCAAAAATACCGCCCCGGGACCCGACGGCTTGCCGGGTAAAGCCTGGGTCCTGGCCTCGAGGGCTCTCGGGCCTCGACTGGAGGCGCTCTTAAGCGCATGCATAGAGAGAGGCCAGTTTCCACTCCGTTGGAAGACGGGGAAGCTGGTCCTCATTCAGAAGCCAGGGCGCCCTGCGGACTCCCCGTCCGCATACCGGCCCATAGTGCTGCTCGACGAGGTCGGCAAGCTCTTTGAGAGAGTGATTGCGGGCCGCCTCGTCGGGCACCTGGTGAGGATGGGGCCGGATCTTACGGAGTGCCAGTTTGGCTTCCGCAAGGGGCGCTCGACGGTGGACGCCATCATGCGCGTGAGAGCCCTCACGACGGGGGACGCGGTGTCCCGGGGTGGGATGGTCGTGGCGGTGTCACTCGACATCGCCAACGCGTTCAACACCCTGCCCTGGAGCTGAATAGGGGAGGCACTCCGGTATCACCGGGTGCCGACTTACCTCCGTCGAATAGTCGGGGCGTATTTGACGAACAGAGCCGTCATCTACGCCGGTCGCGACGGGAATTGGAACCGGCGAGAGATGTCGTGCGGTGTCCCACAGGGATCGGTTCTGGGGCCGCTCCTGTGGGACATCGGTTACGACTGGGTGCTGCGGGCCGACCTCCCTGATGGCGTCAGCGTAGTTTGCTACGCTGACGACACGCTGGTTCTGGCGCAGGGGAGGTCGCATCAGGCGGCGTCCGACGCGATGACACGCGGGGTTGCGATAGTCGTGGAAAGAATCCGGCAGTTGGGTCTCGAGGTGGCATTGCACAAGTCCGAGGCCATGTCCTTTCATAGGCCCCGGTACGGGCCACCTTCGGGATCCCAACTGATGGTAGGAGGGGTTCACATCGGCGTCGAGACAACGATGAGATACCTGGGTCTCGTCCTCGACAGCCGGTGGAACTTCGTCGAGCATTTCCGACGTTTGGCCCCCAACCTGGAACGGGCCGGGGCCGCCTTAAAGCGGCTCCTGCCCAACCCGAGGGGGCCAAACGCCTCCTGCCGGAGGCTTTACGCGGGGGTCGTGCGGTCCATTCTCACCTACCGCCTGACGCAGGTCGTCTCCGGACACGGATGTTTCGGGAGGTTCCTGCACATCATCAGGCGGGAGGAGACGCCCGGATGTCACCACTGCGAGGATCGCCCAGAGGACACGGTGGAGCATACGGTGGAGCTCTGCCCCGCTTGGGCAGAGCACCGCCGTGTCCTCATAGAGGCGATCGGCAGCGGCGGCGACCTCTCGCGTCCGGCCCTGGTTCAGGCCATGGTCCGGGGCGAGAGGTAGTGGGAGGCGGTCACCTCCTTCTGCGAAGCAGTCATGCTAGCGAAGGAGGTGGCGGGATGGGCGAGGGAGAGATCCTCACGCCTCAGCCGCTGAGGGAGACGCTCCGGGCGTCGAGAGCCGCGTGACGACTCCCGGCCACCGTAGGCGCGGGCCTGTGGGCGGAGAGCAATGGGTAGCTCTCCTTCCGTGCCGTACGGCGCGTATGTGTTCCACGCGCGCCTCAAAGAGATGTCAGCGTAGTTGACGGGGCCCAACAGGACCGAAGCCTGCCGGGGTAGCAGGATCGTCCGAAAGGGTTACCACTGGCCTGGTACATAAAGTGCTAAGGCAGGAACACGGGTGGGTTTTAGTCAGTAAGAGTCTGACACTCCCTTCTACTCCACCCAGAGCGGGACGGGTCATTTGATGATTTCCCATCCTCAAAAAAAAAAACAATAAGCTTAAATAAACATAATACCTGTGTCACTGCAATTGCAGTTGTAATAGACTGAGATTAGAAACCTTTTTTGAGAGGTCACAAAACAGCTGCAATCAGTGGCAATACTTAAATGTACGTCTGTCGTCTCTGGGCAATTAGCTCCGCTAATATTTTCACAATGAGCTATGTCCATGACCATACATAACATACCAAGACCCCTGCGTGGCTTGGAAAGCACGTTAAGCCGTTGGTCCCGGCTGTCATTTATAGATCTTTGACAGTCATTATGGTAGTCAGAAGCCGGAAAGTCTGGAAACCAGTCTTACCAAGGGGTATCGTGATACCCAGTATCTGGGGTATGGAGGTCCGATAGGCAGTCGTTCGATGTAAAATACTAGTATTCAGCTGTATCCGGTTAGACTAGACGCCGACCCAGGCATAGTTGGGAAAAAGCTTGGCACATGAAGCAGATGATGATGAGCTCCATAGAGGTAGTTCGTGTCGACATCAGAATTCATCTATTGATTAAAAACTTGAAAAAAAAAATACAATAAAAAAACCTTTTTTTATTTCTATTTCTTGTCCAACATCCTAAACTTATAATCAACTTTGTATCCATTTCTCATAGCGTTAAGGTTCAAACTCCTTGTGATCTCCTTTATTTTGTCAAAGACTTCATGTATGGTCAGGTTTCCAAGGGTTTTTGTCTTGTCCCTCCGCAGCTGTGGTAGCTCCCGGTCCTTTTGTAGGAGTGCCGTTCTGATGTAGTCTGGTAAAACTGTAAATAGAAAGGAAGATTTTTACTAAGGTCGGTGTTTTCTTTTTTCTTCTTTCTTACGTAAGTATTTGTGCGCGAGAAGTTTACATCTATACTAATAATAAAGCTAAAGAGTGTGTTTGTTTCTTTGTTTGTTTGAACGCGATAATCTCTGGAACTACCTACTGGTCGGATTTGAAAAAATATTTTTTCATTTGTAGCCTAATTCTGGAGGAAGGCTATAGGCTATTTAACATTACTCTAAGACCCTAAGAAACCGAACAAAAAACTCTAAAAGAACGCTTGGTGAAATTGAAGTAATAGTGCGGGCTGGTGATTCGATGTGACGCGCGGGGTGGGTTGGGGTAACAAAAAAATTCACGCGGGCGAAATCGCAGGCAGAAGTTAGTAACTAAATAAATATTGTTTGATGTAACAGTTGTTAAATCCTAGCGATGTTGACTTCCTATAAATTACTGTGCCGACTATTAAGGGTTTATTAAAAACCAAAATGTAGGATGTAACAAAGGCAAGCTTATGGCTTATATACTATATTGCATAAAATTCAAAATGTGGAAATTTGTCGCCTTTAGAAAAAAATATATTATTTAACAGTGACGACTCGCCCGATAATCAGGCGACTAAATTCGTGCGAATCGACTAATTTGCCAAGCTTTATTTAAAAGATCTGTAAGTACCTAATTATTAAAATTTTACACAAATTTTCTCGAACAGTTGGCAATAATAACTACTGTAACTGCGCAGGTCAAACAAAAAAAAAAAAAAACGATGTAATATGTCGTGCATTAACATCGAACATAGTATTTGGAAAATGAATGCCTTTTCCATAGACAGGAACAACACAGGCCTAAAACAAATGAGCAATAGCATCATTGAGAACCTCTACCTTTTAGAAGTCAGTTAAAAAACAAAGGATAATAAAGTTAATACCTCCATGGACAAAGTCGTACTGTTGTAGCACGACGATTGTGGCCAGTATCAAGCAGAGTCGGACCAGCATCGCGCGACCGAACACGCCGCTATACTGAGTTGAAGTCACACTACACACTACACACTAATCCTTTTTCTTTCTTTTTTTAAACGGGCACTGATGACCTCGATATGGAGTTTGGCTTTTCAGACTATTAATGCCAGATTGCCTTACGTTGTTTTTTATCGGCACGAGTTTGTTTCTATTGCAATGGTCCGTCTAGACCATACGTTCTCAATGTGGGAGAAAACGCCCTCTCGTGGGTGTTTGAGAATATCAGAGGGGCAGTACAAGGCCCAGAGATATTATATATTCTATATCTTACGACTATATAATATTACACGTTTAAATATAATCGTGGCAATATCTGAAGGCCAATTCTCGTAATCGTTCAAAATCTAGTCGCAGTCTCATCTCAGCGACAAACAAAATGTCAAAAACTTGTCAAAATGTAGGGAAATTTGAGATTTTTGTGACAGATTGAGACTGAGATAAGAACGTTCCAGATTAGCTCTAAAAAAATGGGGCTCTAGAAAAAAAAAAACTCAAATTGGCAGGTGGGCAAAACAAGTTTGAGGACCTATGACGTAGACTGTTAAGAGCTTAAGTCAAGATAGTAATTAAAGTATAGTGAAGAGATAGTTCTTTTGATGTTCAATAGTGCCTTTATATTATTTGTTTGAAATAATTTATTTGACTTTGATATTCCAACTTTGTAGCGGTGTCATTAGAAGTCATCTATAATATTTTGGATAAAAAAGAAAATATATTATTTGCGGTAAACATTACGCAAAGAAAGAAGACAAACACAAAAAAAATTCAATCATGTGATAACTCTATTCGAGAAATATATTTTAAATTTTGACAGTTCTTTCATACAAAAACTGTCAAACGTTAATTTTATTCCTCGAATAAAAGTTATCTGGGGTTGGAAAAATCAGCCCTAAGTAATGTTTGATTAAGGGCTGATTTCTCAATCAACAGTTAAATTTTAATCGTAAAATAAAATTGACGTCTGACAGTTTTTGTATGGAAGAACTGTCAAAAATTCAAAATTATTCTTCCGATAAAGTTGCCTTTGGAAAAATCAGCCCTAGTTCGAATTTATTATTTTTTAAATATCTGGCAAGAATAACTGGACCAAAAAGGTAAAAAACATGCGAACGGAAGATGAAAGTGAGTATCTGGGGCTTAGTTTTGCCCGAAAATCTAATGAGGGTATGCATTTTTTTGTCTATCATCAGACTAAACACGCAGCCTACTTGCTTAATATATAACATCATCACCATAATCAGCCTATATTGTTCCCACTGCTGGGATACGGGCCTCCTCTCTTCGAGAGGGAGTGGGCTATAATCTACCACGCGGCCCCAGTGTGGGTTGGTAGATGTCTCATGTCTGTCCGGGCATTAATGCAGGCTCCAGACTGCTATTGCGAAATGTCACCTAGAAACCAAGACTTCGCCCGACCTGGGAATCGAACCCAGGACCTCGTGCTCGGCAGTAGCGCTTGCGACCACTATACTAACGAGGCAGTCGTAATCAAATCGATAAAGATATTTCTAGAAGGACGAACAGGAATTTAAATCCCAGGTAACTTTAGAAACGTCTAATTCCCAGTACACTCTCAACCTAAGCCGGTATGTTTGTGATCCAATTCTTTTGTTTTTCAAAACGGACTTTGTTTTGCAAACTAGCGTGTAGTGCTGGACATGTGCGTGAATTCCGGGAACGGGATTAAATGTCCGGGATAACTTTGTTGCGGGAATTGAAACTGCTAACTATTTTTGTTTGTTGGTATTACCAGCGACACCCATTTTGTGTAAAAGTCTGGTGTACCTATATTAAAGAAGCTTTTTATGATTTTTATCAATGAGATTCCCAGTTTCAAATACTTACATTCTGTGTGTACATGAATTTAATTTAATTTCATGGTTTTTTTACAAAAGTAATTAAGTTTTCAGGAGAAAGCCTCAGGCAATGATGCACCTTAAAATATGAACATACCAGGCAATTTTTGTTTGGGAGTATTGTGCAGGAGCATAAGAACAACTAAAGAAGTTTAAGATTTCAAAACCTCCGTATAAGTTACGGTTAACAATCTGGCAGACAATTTCATACAAATTAAATGATGATGTTTTTAATTAATCTGGTGAATAGTGCCTTCCTGGAAGTTGCGACACAAGCGCTTGGAAACGCTCATTATCGATGTACCTACATAATACTCTTAACAGGAGTTAAAGCGGTAAATCCCGGGATTTATTACAAGACGGTACATCACTATCCGTAGCGCTAACTTCTTCACCCACACGGTTTGTTTTCAGTGTTTGACTGGGTTCGTGAAATCCGATCTTCACTTCAAAATTTCTTTGTACCTACGCAAGTACACGAATGTTTGTTTACTTCTACTCCTTGAATGAAATTTCTAACTTGATCTCTAAAATGGAATTTAAGTTGAAAAGATTCCACGTGTAAGATACAGACAACCTTGTACAAATAATTACGTAGATAACTATACATCGACGCGTAAACTGTAACCATGAATTCAGCACATGATTCTAGTACCCTGATAGCGTAGAAATTTTTCATCGGTTATCAAAAAAAGCCTGCTTTTTCATAGAAAAGTGCAATACCTACGCGAACAAAATGTATGGAATAGCAATTTTTCTAAATAATCATTGAAAAATTCAGAATCATAAGAACATGGTTTGGAAAAGGCTAGACCGGTAATGATGGTCGCGAGTCGCCAGCGTGTTCACTCCCTGTAAAGGGCTTTTTTTTTTTTGTGGATGGGAAATCATCAAATGACTCCTCCCGCTCTGGGTGGAGCAGAAGGGAGTGTCAGACTCTTACTGACTAAAACCCACCCATGTTCCTTCCTTAGCCCTTTATGTACCAGGGCAGCGGTAACCCTTTCGGACGATCCCGCTACCCCGGCAGGCTTCGGCCCTGTCGGGCCCCGTCAACTACGCTGACATCTCTTTGAGGCGCGCGTGGAACACAAACACGCCGTCCGGCACGGGCCTGGTCCTGATCGGACGGAGAGCTACCCATTGCTCTCCGCCCGCAGGCCCAGCGCCTACGGTGGCCGGGAGTCGTCACGCGGCTCCCGACGCCCGGAGCGTCTCCCTCGGCGGCTGAGGCGTGAGGATCTCTCCCTCGCCCATCCCGCCACCTCCTTCGCTAGCATGACTGCTTCGCAGAAGGAGGTGACCGCCTCCCACTCCCTCTCGCCCCGGACCATGGCTTGCACCAGGGCCGGGCGCGAGAGGTCGCCGCCGCTGCCGATCGCCTCTACGAGGACACGGCGGTGCTCTGCCCAAGCGGGGCAGAGCTCCACCGTATGCTCCACCGTGTCCTCTGGGCGATCCTCGCAGTGGTGACACCCGGGCGTCTACTCCCGCCTGATGATGTGCAGGAACCTCCCGAAACATCCGTGTCCGGAGAGGACCTGCGTCAGGCGGTATGTGAGAGCGCCGTGACGCCTCCCTAGCCACTCCTCAAAGAGGGGTCTTATCGCCGCTATCGTGGCGTGCCCTGCGCTGGGTTGCGATAGTCGCGCCTTCCATTCCACCATGAGACCGCGCCGGAGGTCCGTCCGCTCCGCAGCGATTTGCCGCGGGTGCAGAGTTTCCCCCCGACGTAGTGCCTCCGCGCGCCAGTCATACAGGCGCGCGAGGACTATCGCCTCCAGATCCCATGGTGGCAGTCCGGCAAGGAGGCTTGCTGCCTCGCCCGAGATCGTGCGGTACCCCGGATTAGCCTTACGGCTACCACCTTTTGGGGCACGTTCAGGTAGTGTGCGGCTCGAAGCCGCAGTGAACGCGCCCATACCGGGGCCCCGTATAGGGCCATGGACCGCACGACCCCCGCGTAAAGCCTCCGGCAGGAGGCGTTTGGCCCCCTCAGGTTGGGCAGGAGCCGCTTTAAGGCGGCCCCGGTCCGTTCCAGTTTGGGGGCCAAACGTCGGAAATGCTCGACGAAGTTCCATCGGCTGTCGAGGACAAGACCCAGGTATCTCATCGTCTTCTCGACGCCGATGTGAACCCCTCCTACCATTAGTTGGGATCCCGAAGGTGGCCCGTACCGGGGCCCATGAAAAGACATGGCCTCGGACTTGTGCAATGCCACCTCGAGACCCAACTGCCGGATCCTTTCCACGACTATCGCAACCCCGCGTGTCATCGCGTCGGCCGCCGCCTGATGCGACCTCCCCTGCGCCAAGACCAGCGTGTCGTCAGCGTAGCAAACTACGCTGACGCCATCAGGGAGGTCGGCCCGCAGCACCCAGTCGTAACCGATGTCCCACAGGAGCGGCCCCAGAACCGATCCCTGTGGGACACCGCACGACATCTCTCGCCGGTTCCAATTCCCGTCGCGACCGGGGTAGATGACGGCTCTGTCCGTCAAATACGCCCCGACTATTCGACGGAGGTAAGTCGGCACCCGGTGATACCGGAGTGCCTCCCCTATGCAGCTCCAGGGCAGGGTGTTGAACGCGTTCCTGTAAAGGGCTCGAGGGCTAATCGTGCCAGAATATTTTGCTTATTAGATTGTTAAGGAACGGGTCGAACCTAAATTAGACTGGCATTAATAAAGAGTAGACCATGTTAAGCAAAAAAGGGATTGTAAAAGATATAACACTGAAAACAAAAACCTCTGGAATTGATTCGACCAAAACTCTTGAGGCTCAGATCTTACGTTACTTAGCCCACGCTTTGGCCGGTCCTATTTTGCACAAGACTTGTACTTGACAGTTCGGGTGAGACTGGTCTCTTAACTGCCAGGGCTTATTTTTAATCTTTTATTTTGAATTGTTTCTTAATTTTTTTTTTGTTTTTACATTGTTCTCACATATAGAAGAAACAAAAATAATGGTACCCAGGATTTTGTAATATCTTGATTTAAAAGAGTGTCCTTGAAGGTTCTTGCCCGTTCTTCTCCATAGAAATACTACGTTTTGGAACGGGCAACTAGCTTCAACTTTCTGACTAACTGACCGACTATTTAATTTCGACAATTCAAAAGTGCCTGTAAATTGTATAATTGAAATAAATGCTTTGAGTTTTGAGACAGATGTGTAAAAGTGACAAGAATTATACTTACTATGACTTACTTGCTTGTTACTATGACCCTAGTACATCCTAAGTAACGTTTGCAGCTTCAATTCTCATAATTTTAAAAACGTTCACATTCTGATCTCAGTCTCAATCTATCAAAAAATGCCAGTAATTTCCCTATATTGTACCAAGTTTTTGACATTTGTTCGTCGCTGAGATGAGACTGCGACTAGATTTTGAACGTTTTAAAATACGAGAATTGGCCTACAGATCTCCGGCAATTGAAATCGTAGGTTTTAATATTATCCTGGGATTGATGACAGAAAGAAGAAGGAAAGAAAGAAAGAAATTTTGTTTATTATATAAAATTACGTTTGTTACATCCTACTAATATTATAAACATGAAAGTTTGTATGGATGGATGGATGGATGGATGTTTGTTACTCTTTCATGCAAAAACTACTGAACGGATTTGGATGAAATTTGGTACGCAGATGGCTTATAACCAGGATTAACATATAGGATATTTTTTATCCCGATTTTCCCACGGTATCGAAATTTATGCGGGTGAAACCGCGGGGCGCAGCTAGTACCTACATACATAAACTCGCGCGTTTTTCTTATACGGAGTACGCAGAAACTACAGAACGCCACCACGCGTCATACTGCGTAGTAATTGCGTAACACTATCAGTAGCAATGGGTTTCATTTTGGCAGTTCAACAACATACATTGCGTTATTTACGCAGTTGAGCAGACACATTTTTCGAACATATGAAGCAATGGATTAGCAATATCCTTCAAAATGTTTCAGTTTGAGATTGACAGTGTGTTACGCAATCAGAGTGCTGTTTTTACTCAGCTTTTTTGTGGTAATGAAAAAACACGTTTGAAAGAAAGAAAGAAAAAGTATTTATTGCGATTCGTACAGGATCATAAACTAAACTAAACACAGTTAAAAACAAAACAAATAAGAAATGTTATGTTTAAGTTATTATTTATGTTTAAGCTAAAGTAGACCAAAAATTAAAGCCAGTAAAATTTTATATCATAAACTCCACTTCATTATACGACCTCACTTTACAAGCAGCAACTAATAAAGTTCTAAACACTGGAAGTTTTCCTTTCAGCAGCTCATGATGCAGGAAATAATTTCATAACATTTTCTAAGTAACTAGTACACTATCGGTTATACGGATTTATTGTCGATAACTACCGTAACCTAGCGGTTGGAGTTAAAAAGAAAGTTTATACACATCAAAGAATGTATTGGTCGAGTGTGTGCAGTGTAGATAGGAGTAGCGATAATGGCCGAATACCTTCTCAAATCTAACTCTAAAATGAGCTCCACAATCCAGTTATTAATAATACGATACCCCTTGGTAAGTCTGGTTGTCAGATTTTCGGGCTTCTGACGACCCGTAACGATTGTCAAAGATCCACGAATGACACCCGGGACCAACGGCTTAACGTGATTTCCGAGGCACGGAAATGTGGGTGGTATTGGGTTAGCGGTCTCGGTATGTAAAGATGGTCACCTATTCACAGACCAACCGCAGCAAACGTAGCTTAATCTGATCAGTTATTACTTAGCCTCGAGCCCTTCAAGTCAATGTGTTTCTTACCTTAAAATATTGTTACACCAGTGACCATAGTTATTTACAAAAGGAAAAATCTATAATTGTTTATTTATTAAAACTTCATGCACAAGTAAAAAAATACTGTACAAAGGCGTACTTAATGCCTGAGGCATTTTCTACCAGTCAACCTTAGGGTGAAGCAGAGTTAAAACATGACAGGTGTAACATACGGGATAAATAGTTAGGAAATGACTATAAAACACAAGAATAAATACTAAAACATAAATAGATACATACATATTAACAAAATGAACTGTCAGGAGAAAAAATGATCGGTAGAGGAGGAATTATCTGTTGCATACCAGACATGGGAATCGAACCCAAGACACTTGCGCTTGCAACCACTTAAAACAAAGAAGCCACAGTCGGCAGTAGCCGTGGACATGTATACTCTCGGCCTATAAAATCATCGACTAGATATCCTTAGAAACTTGTCTTGTAATAATTATATGAAAATGGCGACGTCGACATCAAAAATGATTTATGACGTAATAATAGTCCTGCACACCGAATCTTAACGGAGACTAGCCATCTACGCGCGAGATATCATAGTGCACAAGAATGTGTGCGCAGACACAAGTGCACTCACTCTTTTCCTCACCCTCACTCTCTCATAGTCCGATGGCAATCTGACACGACTGTAGAGAGATCAGGCGCAGGACCAACGGCTTTCTGAGACACGAAGTAATCACACCGCCAACTTCCAAACTCCTGGCTGTTACTGAGGAATTCCTAGTTGAAAAACCCAATAACACTTCGGTTCCCGATCTGGGAATCGAATCCAAGATCTCAGCATTCGCGCTTGCGACCACGAAACCAACGTGGTAGTTGACGTAATACACAAGTGATAAAAACAGCTAAATGATGTTTTCCAGCAAACGGATTTCACAATCTTTAAACGATATTAAAGCGTGTACACAGTATTTAAAGTCTATATTACCAAGCCGCGCACAGCAGCTTGACTGCGCGTCTTTCGCTATATGTGATGGTAGCCGAAAGTATGCTGCGACGCGCGATCAGCTCCGTTCGCCTGTCTTCGTATACGATCGAATCCTTTCGGCATTAGAACACGTCAAAAAGGTAGGAATGAAACTATTTGACTAGGCGCAGAAACGGATACATTCGCAAGCGATGGTACGGAGCCGATCATATGCATCGACATCCTGACGAACGCGATCAGCTGTCACCGCATCCATTAGTATCCTTTCCGATCCGATGCGATGCGAATCGTTTGGTGGTAATCTTAGTACAATTAAAAATCAAAATTAACGAGTTAAAACGAAATCCAAAAGTGAATAAAGGAGGTTGTACCTACCTACATTATAATACCTATATAAAGACATGGACCAACAAACGAGTGTTCTCCTTTCCTTTGCGCGAGAGAATAATAACGAACGAAGTGCATTGACACCGTTAGACGTCACGACGAACCATTGTTATTGGTACAGAAGCCATGGCAGTTAACAAACTTCGCGGGACATCATTATGGGAGTTTTATGTGAACGTAGAGTAGGTATAAGTATGTCGGGTAGGTTCAACATACCTTTTTGGACGGAATACCTTCGTTAAAGCTAAAAGATATTTTCATCATTATTTAAAATTCTTAATTACTTAAAAAAACTACGTTCGGTATATCAATAGGGTACAATCTTAAAATAAAACTAGTAATACGTTACATACGACCCTTAGGCACAAAGATTTTTACAAATTCCCTAGACCCCATTTCCTTGTTCCCTGTATCGTGGGGTCCACTCTTTTCTCAAGTAAAGCAAACAAATTAAATTAGCAGTTAGTGTTTAAAGGTCAATTTCAGGATCTCCTAAACTCTAATTAGGCAATCAATCAAAGTTATATTATAGGCAATAACAACAGTTTTTCTTAAAAATAAATTTTTTTCAAGATTTTATTTTTTATTTATTTATTAATTACCAACTTATATTAACAGTTTGCACCACACATATAAGTTATAAATTAAGAAAGAAAGAAAATACGTTTATAGAGGTATTAGGAACAGGGTGTAAAGTTCACTATACTCTATAGAAAAGGGAGGATCCTCCGACCAGAGGGGTGTTGTGTCTGGCGGGCAATTGCCCAACGATTGATGTTGGGAAATTATATCTATGCTAATTGCGTGGTAAACTCTACTTGCGAGATGCAGGATTTGCGTGACGTCAGTATGACGCGTTATTCGCATGTGGCGTTGTAAATACCGCTACACGTTTATTTGCGGCAAACATGACGCATAAAAAGAACACAAAATAATTACGAGTTGGGAATTCCCTATCTTCGCTCAATAAAATCACTGACGAACAGAAAAGAAAAAATAAATATTCGTCTTAACTTAAAATTACAAAAACAAAGTTGGACTTACCCAATTAAAAACAACAAACAAAAAGGCCAACTCAAGTTTCTTTTCAATGGATTTCAATTCAAAATCCAACAGCTAAAATAATTTCACGAAACTTTTAAATTAATACACTCGTAGTTCCTCACATAATCCCTGAGGAACGTATAGTCGTATATGTTTCTGCTTTGAAACGAAACATATTTCATATTTTGTTCATCTCGTAAACCACACGTAGAACATTATCTATTGAAGGAGAGCCATCGCAAAAGTGCCTTATGTAACATCTCCCTCAATCATTTGCTTTGCTGCGACATAGAATCGATAAGTTGGGTTGTAAATCATGGCTTCTATCCGGCATAATGTTCTTCGGTATGCGTATGGAATTTGGGAATGTGTGTAAGTATGTGTGTGGCACTGTCCTTATGAAATGTACCCAACTACTTTTCCAATATACTCTGTCCACTAAGTTAATCGTTTTTTGACCGAACTAGTGAGCAATTATATATTTTTTGTCAAAACTGATACACGTACGGTATTATAACGTCTGTAAGAAGTCATAAATAAGACAATTCAATAAGATTAGGCAGTTTATATATTTATTTTATTACGTATTTTAAAGTTAACTTTTACGTAATCTGGAATTGTAACGTTCTAAGGCAGCTGTCAAAAAACGGTTAACCTAATGGACAGGGTATAGTAATCTATCTGTAAAGGTTGGTTAACAATATTATGTCATTTCCAAATTCTGATCTGTTTTGAACGGTACCCGCAAGGGCTTACGGTGCCAATTAACATCGGTTTGTAAATAATACCACAGAAAGTGACTTCCAAACTAAGTAAATGACCAGCACACTAATTGCGTAACACCCTATCAACCTTAATCTGAATAATTTTGAAGGATGTTAGTTCATTGCATTCATATGTTCGAAAAATATGTCTGCTCAACAACGTAAATAATGCAATGAATGTTGTTGAACTGTCAAAATGAAACTCATTGCTACTGATGTGGGTTACGCAATTACCCCGCTGAACAACCATCTTGCTCTAATAAATAACAGTTGAAAAAGACATAAACTACTACTTGTATGGGGTATGATGCTAATACTGCTTTCACCTTGTAATTTATAATCCTTCAGCATATTTTCTTCTTTTGGCTACATCTCTCTCAGCCATCATCTTAGTATTCACCCCCATTCTACCCATACTTCTTCCACACAATCCATCCATCATTTATTTGGCCTT
Source organism: Apamea epomidion (assembly GCA_947507525.1). Lineage (NCBI taxonomy): Eukaryota > Metazoa > Arthropoda > Insecta > Lepidoptera > Noctuidae > Apamea > Apamea epomidion. Next base: position 2,916,438 of record OX382238.1, on the reverse strand, counting down.
CCCCTACTCTTATGATAAAAACTTTTCTCGCAACATGTCCTTTTGCATTCATAAGCAGCCTCTAACATTCCCACTACTGGGACACAGTCCTTCTGTATAATCCGCCACACAGTGTAGATTGGCAGATGTTACAACTCTTCAATTTTTGGTTCTAGGACATGCCAATTTTCTCACGATGTTTTACTTCACCATTTTGAGAGCAGTAGTGATGAAATCATTTACACAAAGTAAAGTGCCTGCCTGGGTTCGAACCCACGACCTACAACTTGTAAGTCACGGCCATTACCACTGGGCCACCTTTGCTCCCTTTATCATTAACCCCACATGAAATAAAGTATCAACTAGTATTAGTATAGTAGGGTATTGTGACTGTTACTGGCAGCCTTATATATTGTACTGTCAACAGTACACTTAAGACCATAAATCGTGTATAAAATAACCAAATACCATGTAAAATGTCAATCCCAAGCAAATCCAGTACCCCCCACATAGCAAGCAACAACTCATACACCTTACAGATTCCAATGAATCATTAGTGTGTCATTGAACGGCTCGATTTCACGTGATTAATGTGCTTAGCAATTATTTACCCCTAAGGTGATATTGCTGGGGAGGCCCGATATATAGGCTAGTTGGATTGAGTTAGGTTGGCCCTGTGTAGATATGGGTCGCAATTGATGAAGTAATTTTAGGTGAACTCTGTGTTTAGAATATGACTCTATTACGCTTCCAGCGGTTTCAAATCCTTAAAATAATTTATATGTTTACAAAATATTATAAAATGTTTTAAACTAGCTGAACCGACAAACGTTTTCCTTTCATACAAAAAGCATTTTCAGTTTAACATGATTTTCCTATTTTCTGGGCAAGTTTTCCAATTTTTCTCGTCTTATAAACCTAATTCGGACTATCACAAACATTTTTAAATAAAAAATAGCAAAATCAGTCCAGCCGTTCTCAAGTGATGGGCTTACCAACGAACATTTCAATATTATTTACTAGCAGCGCGCCAGGGTTTTACCCGCATACGTTTTGATCCCGTGGTAATATCGGGATAACAAGTATCCTATACATATGTTAATCCTGGTTATAAACCATATGTGTGGAAAATTTCGCGCAAATCCGTTCAGTAGTTTTTGCGTGAAAGAGTAACATACATCCATCCATCCATCCATCCATCCATCCATCCATACAAACTTTCACGAAACTCCATAGTTACTACCCTTCTATATCCTTATAGAAGGGTAGTAACTATGGAGTTTCTTGACTATTCTACTCTATACGAAACTACCTTTTGGAAGGGGCAAATAGAATCAATTCTATTTTCTTGTAACGTTTTCTTTGTGATTCATGATCAAATTATTTGACTATGAATATTACAAGGTGGCGATAACAATGGGTTCTTTCATCGCCTTCTGATAAGTTTTGGTAAACATAACTGACAGATAAGTTCATAATATTCTGTTCCGTGTTTTGTGGAAGATAGTGCCTCGGAGATTTAGATCAGGGCCCGTATTCCCGTAATTTAAAACGTTCAAAATCTAGTCGCAGTCTCATCTCGGCGACAAACAAATGTCCAAAACTTGTCAAAATGTGGGGAAATTAGACGTACTTTTGACAGTTTGAGACTGATATCAGACTGTGAAGGTTCTTAAAATTACGAGAATTACCCCTCAGGTTTTCGACCTAACAATAACTAAAGAGAATTTTACAATAATTTAAAAACTACATGCACTTGTATGCACCTAATAATAATATTCTATGCAGAGTAGTAAAACCCATTCAATAATACAATTAGAGAATAACCATTTTCCATGGGCTACTCACAGAAAGCACACGCCATATGCTACGAACCTGACATACTTTCTTTTGTTTCGTTTACGTTCATACTTTTGGTCATACACGCACGGCATAAAAAATACAATTAATATGCTAATTTACAAATAACAGCAGGCCAATTCTCGTAATTTAAAACGATCAAAATCTAGTCGCAGTCTCATCTCGGCGACAAAAAATGTCAAAAACTTGTCAAAATGTAGGGAAATTAGAAGTATTTTTTGTCTGATTGCGTTTGAGATCAGACTGTGGACGTTCTTAAAATTACGAGAATTGCCCCTCAGCCCAAAAAGCACCAATAAAACAAATTGAACATCACAAAATAGTCAAAGAGTTGACATACAAAAAGCTAACTGTATCCAATCTTGAGTTATTTAACAAAACACGGGTAGAAACGATCTGTCAAAGTCGTGGAGCCTATTCATGCCAAGATAAATACTCGGGGAACGTGATAAGAGAGAGGACTACAAACATTGTACTTCAAACGCCACTAGGTTTGCTCTGAAACATTTTTTGTCCCGCTCCCTCTTTGATTAATGCTTTGATACGTCAAAAACATTTATGTAGTCAGTTTTATGGGATGACAAACGGGTGGAGGGAATTTGTATGATATAGTGTCACGATTGATGGGGGAAAGTACGGGAGCGAACGGTTGAGTTGTCAAGTTTGATTGGAAAAGTTAGTTGACGACAAAAAGAAGGGTAGTAATATTTTTACCTTCCTTCAGTTTGGTGGTAACTTGTGATACTTGAGTTTTGAAAAAAGAACAGTTGGAGGAGTTTACTACTGCTTTCGAATAAAAAGAAAAAAATTGTATTAAACTATGTCAATTTGTTTTTTCTAGTAAGATCCTTTTTTTTCCAGTGGGGAAATCCTCATGGAACTTCCCGAAACGTCCGTGTCCAATAAGCACCCGTATCAGCTGGAAACTGAGGGCACCATGCTGACACTCCAGCCATTCCTTCAAAACAGGCCTTTTGTGGCGATCCCCCACCTGGGTTGTGCAAGTCGCTCCCACCATTCAGCTACTAGGACCTGACGGAGCTTGGTCCTTCGTGGCTCGAATTCCCGAGGAACCGGAGGCCGACCACGCACTAGCTAAACCTTTCGCTATCTTTTAAGAACAACTACAGAACGCCACTACATTTACTAACTTTGTCTAAAAAAACATTAGAAAGCTATATCTGAATATAGCTTTTTTTAAAGTTTTTTAGACGAAATTAACTAATGCTAGATTCAGATGTCATTGGCGCTGATTACCTTGTTCACAAACTAAACTAAATTTAAGATCAGTGCACCTTTTTCTTTCTATTTCATTAAGAAAAGGACAGAGGATAAATATTAGTTTAATCCTGTCAAATTATTAAGGGCCTGACGTAGATTGACGTATTTTTAGCACCCATGTTTTTAATCACGTCTAAACTGTCTATGGAGTATCTTAATTTGACAGGACTAAACTAATATTTATCTTCTGTCCTTTTCTTAATGAAATAGAAAGAAAAAGATGCACTGAACTAAAATTTAGTTTAGTTTGTGAACAAGGGAATCGGCGCTACTAACTGTTTTGCCTCAATCATCAAGGTCAGTATTTGATATCACAAATTGTGTGATATCAAGATCAGTATTTGATAACACAATGGTCTGATATCAAAAACTGCTCTTGTAGACTTTCGTACTTGGTTACGAAAGTCTTACAAAGAAAAAATAAATAAGTCAATTTAATTCAGAATAAGTCTTAACTTATTCCTAACTTTAAAATAAAAAGAACAAAACACACTAAGAATCAAGCAACACTTTTACGATCAAAACTTTCTTTACACTCATCTTTAACTCAAGTCTTAGAGCGATAGTAATAAGCTACAATCATGAGGGAGATTGAAAATTATAACAGAAACAAGTTAATATACGTAAGATCAACTTACTTGGAAGTTAAGCCCGATAAGTAGGTAGCTGTCACGTTTGTAGACTGAACACTTAGATCAGTTTGCGTTATCGTGGGGTACTTCATGTACTCAGTGTTCGTCTTTGACAGTATTGTAGATGATTAGGGCAATCGCGTTTATATTGGTAATTTACTGGCACTATAGAATAGAATTGAATTCTCTTTATTATTTACACTATATAAATTACAGATATTGTAGAAGTTAGTAGGATGGCTAAATGATTCTGCTGCTTATGAGTGGCGTTTTGACGTCTCTATCGGTGTGGCACGCTGTCAAAATAAAAAAAAAAAAAATACAAATCAAAGTCAAAGTCCATTGTAAACCGTTTAATAGTGATCATAGTGGCAATCAGCAAAACATAGTTTGTAGTGAGCAATAAATTGTGCGTTTAAGGGCCGTAAAATTACAAAAACATTATTTAGCTAATTAACGAAATTATATGGTTACCCACTAATAACAATAACATACTCGATAACGTCGCCTTGACAACAGAGCCATCTAACTTGGTAGCGGCAAACGACCTATTGACCCGTGACGAAAATCGTTACTGCCGCCATCTAGCGAAGATCCTCGATACCACCTACTGAGCAAGAAGTCAATAACCATGCCGGGTATCATATGTGGAGGTTGCGGTCGCTTTATATCTACGTTAGAGGGCGCTAAGTGTGGCAAGTGCCGGGTGCTATATCACACACAGTGTGTGTGGGTGTCCCTACCAAAGCAAATATAATAATTAACTGGCGTTGTCCAGAGTGCAAGAAAAATATTGCTCAAGACAATAGGACCGAGAGTCCCGTTAGAGGTCCCACACAAAGCCCCCCCACTAATAACACTGGGACTCCAGGTATTACGAGCTCTAGTACGCCTAATAGTCCTGAGGCAAGTCCTAGCTATGAGCTCACGCAGACTGTGAGCCCTGTTAATGCAGCCTCGACTCGCCCGCCGCCTGAAATCTCAGTAGCCGACGTCACCGCTCAGAATAATCGTTTTATACTTGTTGATGAATAACTGTTTGCTGCACCGGACGACGTCATTACGTCGGCGCCGGCTGTCGCTGAAAACCATTGCTGGGGCTCTGTCTTGCATAGGGTCGCAGCATAATGCTGAGCGATAGCCGTTTTGCGTGGATGTGACGCATGTCAACCATTTTGAATTGTTTTTTTTTTTCTTTATTTTGTTTTTATGTTCTTTTTTGCGTCATGTTTACCGCAAATAACCGTTTTTTCTTTCTTTCTTCTTTCTTTTCTTATAAAGTCAACTTAAATATAATATCCGGACCAAAGGTTTGCTAATACAAAGGAGCGAGGGAGCACACGCAATGACCGTTAATCGTGTACTGAATGCTCGACTAATATCAATTAGTGAACTGAGGTAAAAATGCACGAATAAGAATTAGTGCATTATTAGTGTATAGTTTCACCGGTACAGATATAAATATAGGAATTATACAAAGCGTGGCACAATGGGCGGTCTTATTGCTAAGAGCGATCTACACTATATTCAGATCAAAAGCTATTTATGATTCAGTTTATATTTCCAATTATTATTTGCCTTCGAAAACAAAATAATGTTGAACTTCACGTTTTGCAGTTGGGTAAAGAACTGGTGGAACTACTATTATTATTATTATTTCCTACTGCTCACGCGCAACGCGGGTTGGTGGATGTCACATGTCTTTGGTTCTAAGACATGCCGGTTTCCTCACGATGTTTTTATTTACTGTTTTGAGAGCAGTGGTGATAAAATTAAATACACAAGGTAAAGTGCCTGCCTGGGTTCGAACTCACGTATGTACAACTCGTAAGTCGGGCACGATACCACTGGACCACTACTACTCAAACTGGTGAAACTATTGAATATTGATTTCGAAATAAAACGTACTATAGGTACAGGGTGGCAGGGACATCGACGCGCAAACTGTAACCATGGATTCAGCACATGAGTTTAGACTCCAAAGCGTCGAAATTTTTCGTCGGTTATTAAAAAAAAATATTGCTGATCCAAACATTTTGACCGCGTAGGTATTGCACTTTTCTATGAAACAGAAGATTTTTTTTTGGTAACCGTCGAAAAATTTCGACGCTATGAGGCCTAGTATCATGTGCTGAATCCATAGTTACAGTTTGCGCGTCGATGTCCCTGCCACCCTGTATAGGTAGGTCGATCAGATCGACACTAAAATACGACCAGCTAAGTGGCTAAAATGCGTGGAAGATGGCAGAAGATAGCAGTCATTTTCTGCATAGTTCATTTTCAGTATATGTAGTTGAATAAAAAATTTGAGATAATCAAGTTATGGAACAAAAAACTAAATGACATACATATCTAAGTTCAAATTCCATTGCGACCAAAAACTTATTAGTTACAAATTGTCACTCAAAAATTAACTTAGAATACATTTCACTAATTAAAGTAGATAACCGATTAAGTAGTGCTGGAATGTAAAATTATCTGACCTTATGAACACTACAGTCCTCATTTCTAATCATAAATTCTCATTGGTAACCTAATTGACGACGTAATTTTCGCAATGCCCTTCCCACCAGCAGGGCCTTAATTCTTTGCAATTTTTTCCCTGGACAATATTAGTCAGTCACCCAAAAATTTCCTGCCAAATAATGAAAAGAACGGTTCCCTCAAAAGCCATAGTGACTTAGTGAGTTCAAAGTAAAGGCTGTGACTTGTGAGCGTTACTTTCTTATGCCTTGCCGATTTGTCAATGTCACCGCTCATATTTTATCAACTCGGGGACAATAGTAACTACATTTTGATATCGGCAAGCTCGCCGACTAGTTTTCAAACGTGTGATGGATTGTTCGGGGTCGTATCCATTTTGTCTCTACGTTTTTTCCCCGTTTTTCTTTAGGGAGGAAGTTTTTTTACTGACGTATTGTAGTTGTAAGCAGTTGTGAGTTTATGTGGATTTATTTCCATTTCTGTGGGGCTGGTTAGACATTATTTATGTATGGGTTTGCGTCATGTATGGAAATTGTGTAATCTTAGTTTTGGAAGGCATTTTTATTTTATTTTTTGTTGATACTGCAGAGGCAGTGGTATTGTAATTTTATTCTAGGTACATCGTCTTCACAAATATAATAAATCTATGATTATAATAATATAATTATTGAATACAAAATATTTTAAAACTTTTTAAAAGTGTAACGGTGGAGTTTCTTGCCTATTATTATCAGTACGCAACTACCTTTTAGAAGGGGCGACTAAAATCAATTTTATTTTATTATACATTTTGAGGTTCAAAAGTGCCTTTTGTATGCCTATTTGAAATAAATGCTTTTCAGAATCAGGACGCTATAATTAGTGTAATCTGAGTGAAAGAAAGTTACAGATATGACATCAAAACATTTATTATGAAGCTAAGAAAGTTACTTAAGTATGACTGTGGAAACGTGATATCAACCGACCTATCAAAAATCCAAATAAAAAAAAATCATTCATTCAAAATAGGCTGAAAATCATCACTTTTGGAACGATACATAAAACAGCCCCTTTTTCAGTCACTACTTTCTACGTTTTTAGCTGCAGAAGAGGCGCAAAAACTCTCCAGCAAAACGTCATGAACTCAGCCACCAAATAATAGAACAGAATAAAATACTCTTTAATGTGCACCATTATAATATAAATTACAGATATAAATAATAATATTGATCTACTTTAATACGTCAGTCAATACACGTCTGTGATTGGCTAACTAGTTAACAGCGTCACCTTCGGTAACTAGACTTGAACTAAAGGCAAGCTTATCAAAACAGTTTGACAGGTCATCGCCTTAAGTGTTTGTTTATTGGCACTCCGACACAGTACAGTCACGAGCATAAACTTTCCACTTATACAAGATTCAAAAGCAATTTTCTCCTAAATAATTGATAGAAATTGTATGATGTTACAATCCGATTACGACGACGAAATACCTCTTTCGAGAATAATATATTTTTGAAAATACTATATTTTCGAAAATACCTAGTTCGTAGGTACTAATATAATATGAAATAGGTATTTTCTTATATTTGATAATATTATTAATTTAATTTTGCGTAAATGTAAGGTTTTAAGCTCGTGACTATCAGACTATAAGTCCTGGATGGAGACAGGAACATATCTAAGCTAAAACACGTGCTAACTGATGTTTATAGATGTTGGACTCAGGTATTTGACTAGATAATTAGGGTGTACATTATTGAAAAGTTAATGATTTTTTATACATGGTATTTTAAAGCGCAATGGAGAAGGTACTATTAAAATAAGTAGAAGTTTTTTTTAACTAAAAAAAGTATCTAATAATTTAAACAATACCTACGGATTAAGATTATATTAGCACAGCTGTGAGAAAATTTGCTAAATATTGTTGGTATTACCCGTAGAACAGATGGCCGATGGGCCCGAAAGGTTCTGGAGTGGCGACCGCGTACCGGAAGACGTAGCGTTGGAAGGCTTCCCACAAGGTGGACCGACGACCTTGTGACGGCCGCAGGAACCCATTGGATGCGAGAAGCACAGAACCGGTCGAAATGGAAGTGCTTGGTGGAGGCCTATGTCCAGCAGTGGACGTCTTTCGGCTGAAGGATTTGGTTTTTTAGCACCAATCGGTTAGATATTGCTGCTTCAATTAATTTCCTGCCTAACAAAAACTGTATGTGTTTTGAACCCAGTATTTTCCATTATAATAGAAAAAAAAAAAAAGATTAAAGCACCTATTTTTTACTGCTTCATTGGTCTAGTGGTCGCAGGCGTTACTGCTGACTATGAAGTCCTGGGTTCGATTTCCAGGTCGGGCAAAGTTTCATTGGGTATTTTCATCTGGAATTTCTCAGTAGTATCCTGGAGTCTGGTCTTGTGCTGGGTTGATGGCAAAAGGCTCGTCCCCTAATACATGGGACTTAAACATAACCTACAGTACCTACATGTATTATAGGCACACTTCTGCCTCACCCGTCGGGGGATACAGCTGTTATGTGCAATGTTCTCTATATTTCAAGGCTAAGCCCAAAGGCACCACACCTGTTACAAACAACCTTCTGTTATTATCAAAGTGATAATTTAATCTCATGCTTGTAAATTCCAATTAAGTAAAATAATGAGCCATTTGAAATTTCTAGGCGCTGGCAAAGGTAGGTAAGTTAGAGGGTGAAATAGGTAGTGAGAACTTCGGCCCCCATTTTGTAGTTGTTATGAAGGCAATTATAATTATGTACTAGACCAAAGTTCTAAATAGATATCACACCGTAACTTGTAGTGAGCTCCTGGACTAAATAGGGATACTTTATGCGGGTACGGGTTTAGAACCTAACAAGGGTGAGTGAACTTTTCAATGAAAATAGTTTTGAATTTAATAGAAATTATAATTTACTAGCTTCTGCTCGCGTGAAATTTCTTGTTCTCCTTTCCCACCCCGTCGTATCACATAGCACGCCCGGGTCTTACTTCGTTTTCGATTAGTGTTCTTTCTGACTTTTTTTGTTTTTGCTCAGTTCCTAAAGATCCTAGCATTATATTATAGCCTTCCTCAAGAATTCGGCTATCAAATAATTTTTCAAATCCGACCGGTAGTTCTAGACATTAGGGCGTTCAAACTAACAAACAAAAAAAGTCAAACAAATTCTTCAGCTAATTATTAGTATAGATATATGTGTAGATTTGACCAGTCCGGGGCAGTGGTCTGGTCAGTAATGAAAGCCAATCAATACTGCTACTTTTTCACATCATATGTATGGACACAAAATTATTCGATACTTTGTCTTTCAAAGCTTCATAAATATTGTACACCTTATAGGTATGTTACATTGTTACTACAACTATAACTATAACATCTCTATTGACATGTAACAAACAATAAATGATTTGAATTTGAATTTCAGCATTTCATTATAATATTATTATTAAACTAGCTGCGCCCCGCGGTTTCACCCGCATAAGTTTCGATCCCGTGCTAATATTGGAATAAAAGTATCCTATATGTTAATCCTGGGTATAAACCATCTATGTCCCAAGCAGTTTTTGCGTGAAAGAGTAACAAACATCCATCCATCCATCCATCCATCCATCTATCCATCCATCCATTCATACAAACTTTCACGTTTTTAATATTAGTAGGATTATTAAAAGCCTGTCATGTCCATTGCAGAGCATATACCTCCCTACTCTCTCTCTTTCTTCTCTGTTACTCTTTCCACTTCTCTCTGTTTAAAGCTGCTAAGGAACAGTTTTTGTAAAAGGAGTCCAACTCATCCCGCCATCTCCGTCTGAGCGTACCGTGTTGTCGCTTGCTATTAAAAGGGACTCATTGGGTCGTAAGTTGGGCCCATTAATAATTATTGTTTAATTTTTACTTTTATACCTATTTTAATTCAATATTTAGCTCATCAATACCAGCTCCATATCTCCATATCCAGCTCACTAAACATATACCAGCGCTGCGACATTTATTTTTTTAAATGGGTAGCATCATGCTAAGATAGGAGCATTTTGGCCTCGTTTAGGACTTTCTATTTCATTTTTCTTTTTCTTACTTTTTTTTTTATTATATTGTTTTATTTTTTATTGTGTTTAGTTTTATGATCTTCCTGTACGAGTCGCAATAAATACTTTTTCTTTCTTTCTTTCTTTCAATTCTTAAGATTAAAAAATCTGAAGTGTTAATCGACTTTTGTCGACCAAACAGCGAAACATCTACAAACACCTATAACCCCCGTAGAGTTAGGCAGAGGTGTACCTTCAGTACACCCACATTTCGCCAGTTATGTTTAAGACCCATGTAACAGGGGGCGAGCTGATTGCCATCAACCGGGCATGACTCAGGTTCCGGGTTGCTACTGAGGAATTGCAGATGGAGAAATCCCAATAACCAGAACCTTAAGTTTAGCAGTAGCGCTGGCGAAAACCAGACCAACGAGAACGTCCTTACTTAAGAGCTCAACTGTCATTAACGAGACACAATTACTTTTTCTATTGTTACCAAACCTAATAAGCTTGCCTAACAGGCAATGGAGAGGGCTATGCTTGGAGATTCCCTGAGTGATCAAATCAGAAATGAAGAGATCCGCAGGAGAACTAAGGTAACCGATATAGCCCGAAGAATTGCCAAATTCAAGTGGAAATGGACAGACATTGCTTGCAGAACAGATGGCCGATAGGGTCGAAAGATTCTGGAGTGGCGACCGCGTACCGAAGACGTAGCGTTGGAAAGCCTCCCACAAGGTGGAACGACGACCTTGTGAAGGTCGCAGGAACCCGTTAGATGCGAGAAGCACAGAACCGGTCGAAGTGGAGGTGCTTGGGGGAGGCCTAGGTCCAGCAGTGAACGTCTTTCGACTGAAATGATGATGATGAACAGACGAGGGGTTATCAAATAACTACATGAAATATGATCATATTATGTTTTTCTCATTTTATCTGCTCGGACCTAGGCAAAACCTTTAAGACCTTAAACTTTGTGCTAGGTCCTAAAGTTTAGGCAATTATAACAACAGTAAGACAGCCCAACATTTACTAAAAGCTTAAAAGTCCAACAGCCCCAAATTCTATCAAGATAAACTAAGTAATAACAGACTCTCAAAATAATTTTCTTGAAATAATCAACAGAAATGAAAAATAATTCAATGAAATACAAATGCAAATACACTGCAGAATTTGAAAAAGAAAATGTTAAGTAAAAACGGCTTTAATTTAGTTTCTTACTAATCAATGTTATAACTGTAGTACACATTACCGTTCGGGACGGCTAGCAAATTGCTCCATAACCGCACAGCCGGGAATGGATGTCGCGAATTATGTTAATGTATTATGATAATGTCGACTCGCGATGGCCTTTGTTGGGACACACGGGTCGTGAGTTTTGCGATCGCTGGCCGATATAACTACTGACTCCGCATACAAAAGTTGCAACAAACAAACACGCGACAAATGTTAGGGTGACAGTACGATATGCCGACCATTAGTGCTATGACAGTTACTCATCTCAGCTGCATGCAATTGCCTTTCATTCATCCCTTTTGTGGCCCACCTTTCTGGTTCATACAAGACAGCAGGTCTAACCATGGTTTTGTATATCTTCCCCTTAAGTTTAAGGGGAATGCGGGAGTGGCAGATTGTTCCCGTGACCTGCCGCCATTTCATCCATCCAGTGTTAATTCTGTGCTTAACCGTCCGATCTACTTTGCCATCGCTTTGCACGAGTGAACCGAGATACCGAAAGTCGGAGCAGACTGGGAGAAGCGCGCCATCAAGCGCTATGGTTCTAGAACTGGAGAGACCGCCGTAATCGCAGAACATATGTTCAGTTTTGGTTCTGCTGATTTTCAAGCCAACATCCTCCAGCTTCTGTTGCCATTTCTCCAATCTGCTCTGGATCTCAGATCCATCTTCCCCGACAAGAACAATGTCATCCACCAAATTATTTGCCATATATGTCAGCTAGATAAGATTAAACTGTCAGCTGAATATATTAGAGAAAATTATAACTTTCAGGGCTGTTTTTTCAATCGGCAGATAATTTTTGTTCGTGGAATAAAATTTACTTTAGACAGATTTTGTATGAAATAACTGCCAAAAATGAAAAATCAGAAAATATCTTCGCTCGCTGTACATTCCACCGGTATGTCACACTTGTTAAGAATGGCAGATGGTGACAATTGCGCGCTATACACAGCTTCAGTTAATTCACTTTTCCGTCTAATTAATTCCATAATTACAGTATAACAGTTTATAAGGTGTCTGGTTCTTCGGTTTTTTGGGAAAAGGACCCATTATCAGTTTCATTATTAAACATTGAAGTGTTATGGTTTTTTGGAAATAATGGTTATGAATTTTTAATATCGCTGTGAATTAATGAATTGGGTAAAAAGTTCAAGGAGTCAATTCTTAGTTTTATAATGTTGATGGTAATTTCACCACTGCTCTCAAAAACGGTGAAGGAAAAGATAGTAAAGAAACCGGCATGAGCTAGAATAAAAATTGGAAGACATGCGACATCTACCAACCCGCACTGGGCCCGCGTGGTGGATTATGGCCCACTCCCTCTCACAGAGAGCCTGTGGTCCAGCAGTAGGCACATTATAGGCTGATTCTGCGTATGCTATGCTATGGCAGTAATTTGATTTTGTGAAATGAAGCGTAATTAGATAGTAATTAATTGTCTAGAATGATAAATCTGAATATTGGAAATTAGAAATATGATGGGAATAGACAAGCAAGATTTAAATTTATCGATAAATTCTGTAATACGTAATATTTGCTGAAAGTTTTTCGTGAATAAACTGATTTTAATTAAACACACTACCCAGAAGGGCAAAATTTAAATTTAAAACGCTCAAAATCTAGTCGCAGTCTCATCTCGGCGACAAACCAATGTCAAAAACTTGTGAAAATGTAAGGACATTAGAGGTTTTTTTGACAGATTGGGACTGAGATCAGTCTGTGAACGTTCTTAAAATTACGAGAATTGCTCCTCTGATCTACTAGAAATATGTTTACTTTTGAGATAACTCTGTCATTCAATCTTGATTGAGAAAGCATTACATTTTTGTTTTTTCAGCATTTCCGAGACATATTTACTAGCTCACTGAATCTCACATTTAAAAACCCAGCTAATAGCTTTTCAGGAAAACTCAATAAAAATGCATACGCTTTTTCCAAGTAGCGTAGCTCGTAGCACCTCGGCTACGAAATGACGTCACCGCTACAACTCGTACCCTCGTAGCTTCGTAGCCATTTATGGGAGTACAACAAAGCTTTGTGCGAATTTTTTATCCATTTTTTGAAGAGAGGATATGCGTCAAAAATATTTATACTTCTTGTTGTGATAACTCGTTGTGTACGAAATAAAATGTTGGTTGTATTCATTTATCTGTAACAATTGTTTTAATTTGAAACGAAATTTTTAACACATCAAAGAAACTGTTTTTTGTCGGGGTATTTTTGTGACATGCATTGTAATAGGGTCAGTGGTCATGGAACCTCAAAACTATTTTTTTATTTGTATTTACAGAATATCAGTTGGAATGAACATGGAGGGGCTTGTGGCTAAGTAATAACAGCCGCATGGGTCGATCGATCAGGTTAAGCTGCGCTTGACGAGGTTGGATCGTGGAGGGGTGACCATCTTTACATACCAAGACCTCTCCGTGTCTTTGAAAGCACGCTAAGCCGTTGGTCCCGCCTGTCAATCGTGGATCTTTGCCAGTCGTTACGGGTCGTCAGAAGACTGAAAGTCTGACAACCAGTCTTACCAAGGGGTTTCGTATTAACCAGTAATTCGATTGTGGAGGTCAGATAGGCAGTCGCTCCATGTGAAATATTGATACTCAGTTGCATCCGGTTAGATTGGAAGCCGACGCCAACGTAGTTGAGAAAAGGCTAGGCAGATGATGATGAGTTGAATTGAACATGGACATTGCATATATACACTATGTTAAATTGAACATGGACATTGCATATTTACACTATGTTACATTGAACATGGAGATTGCATATTTACACTACCTATGTTCAATTGAACATGGACATTGCATATATACACTATGTTAAATTGAACATGGACATTGCATATTTACACTATGTTACATTGAACATGGACATTGCATATTTACACTACCTATGTTAAATTGAACATGGACATTGCATATTTACACTATGTTAAATTGAACATAGACATTGCATATTTACAGTATGTTAAAAAAATCGCAGTGTCTGTTTTTCGTACTTAATTCATGGACACGTATACTCATACTCTCGTTTTCTGGAAAACACACAGAACAGAAATACCTTCACATTTTTTTAACCAATCCTCTGGCAACCCACGTGTGGAAAACACAGAAACCCTTTCTCATCGAAACCTCTTTGGAAACGAAAAGAGGCTAATTTTTCTACCCGATTAAAAACTGTTCACCGTAAAATGTTTAGACCATTCCCGTGTAAAATGTACCCTTTCCCATACAACCTTTAGAGTATTTCACACGCTCCCGTGTTAAAAGCATTAACTAAAATATATAAGGGTGGAATCCGATTAAAGGCGATAAACACGCTTACAGCTAATTGAGATCTGATGTTAGGCTTTTTAAAGGTTTTAAGTAGTGGGCTTTACCCTTAAATTTGATTAAAATTTATATATTATGTAGCTGTCCGTGTAGGTATTTCATAAGGTATTGTTTTGGTGGGTTTAAATGGTAATATAAATAATATATATGTAACAATAATAAACAAATAATAATATAAATAATATAATGCTAATATAAATGATAATAGTAATATAAATTTAAGTTCAGTGCATCTTTTTCTTTCTACTTCATTAAGAAAAGGAAAAGATACATATTAGTTTAGTTTAGTCCTAAAAATGCACTGAACTTAAATTTAGTTTAGTAACAAGGGAATCGGCGTCATCATTAAGTAAACTTAAATATAGGGCGAGTTGAGAAAAACTTTGAAAATCTAAATCCAGTAGACGTCATCAGTTTGTTATACAATATGTCTTGATAACAATGAATTATTTGATGAGACAGTAAAATGGTAGTATTTATAAAAGTTCGATATTTCAATTGCATAACAAGCGTAATCAGCCTTTAGTGTTCCCACTTGTGGGACATAGGCCTGCTCTATTCGAGAGGGAGTGGGCAGTGGGTCCACGCGGGCCCAGTGCGGGTTGGTAGACGTCACATGTCTTCAAAATGTTGGTTCTAGGACATGCCGGTTTCCTCACGATGTTTTCCTTGACCATTTTGAGAGCAGTGGTGGCAAATTATTTACACAAAGTAAAGTACCTGGTTCGGAGAACTTATTAGGTAAGTTAATTTAAATATAGGCTGAGTTGAGATATATATACTAATAGATTTCATCATTTTGATATAATATCTTCATAATAATGAATAATTTAATGACAGAAGTAAAATGGCAGCATTTACACAATTTTGATATTTGAATTACAGATACATATTTGTGTATGTATATATATACCAATATTGCTCAGTGAGTAAGCACAAAGTGTGTTGTGAATTGCAAATAAATCCTATTGAGTATTGAGTGCAGCCTGAAATCCCCAGTCACTTGAAATGTCTTCCAAAATAGACCTCCAAGTACCACACCCTTCATAGTTCTTCGTCTCCCATACTCCCCATAGGTGCTGTTGACATCGGCTAAGCGATGTTACTGGAGTGACGTCATAGGGATTTGAGATGTGAATTACTTACATTATTGTCATCTTATAGGGTACTGCATAACATCTTGTGCTTAATGAAATTTTCAGCTACTTATGAAGCGGACTGGGATTGCGTAAGGAAACAAGCTCTTTATTGTTGATAAATTCCCCCACCGCTGCGTTTAACTGACCCAGCGTTTGGGGGACCCCTGTCCCCCAAACGCTGGGTCAGTTAAACGCATCTCGACAACGCAACGCGTCTCGAGCTAATAATGACCCTGCATTATTAGCTCGAGCCGCTATAAATGAATATTCTACAACCATTTTTTTTGCTAAATCCTACTAATATTATAAACGTGAAAGTTTGTATGGATAGATGGATGGATGTTTGTTACTCTTTCATGCAAAAACTACTAAACGGATTTGGATGAAATTTGGCACACATATGGTTTATAACCAGGATTAACATATTGGATTTCTTATCCCGATATTCCTACGGGATCGAAACTTATGCAGGTGAAACCACGGGGCGCAGCTAGTTATGAATAAACCTATCATTTGTCATTAATACAATTTTAAGCAATACAACCATTACTGAAATTTTGGCCGCCAAAAATTACGAAAATCGGAGATTTTTTCGCGTTTTTTGTAAAAAGGCCAACCGCACTAAGCCCGCGTGGTGGATAATGACCCACTCCCTCAGACAGAGAGGAGGCCTGTGTCCCATTAGTGGGAATATTATAGGCTGGTTATACGTATATGCTAAAAGTATGATAGAATGTAAAGTCAGCTGAATTAGTTGTTAAACAAATTGATCACCAACTTAAATTGTCCGTATATTCAAATCACAGTTATAAGTCTTTGAGAGGTGTCCATTTACTTAACAATTAATTTCTCTGACTGGAACATGTATACCTAATACCTACGGGTACTGAAAATACAATGTATACCTTTTAAGCTTGTTATATTGCCGTCTTTAATAATTTTGGGGGATTATAATTAGGGTATCGGTATCCCTGATCAGTAATTGGGTTGCGGAGGTAAGAAACAGTAATTTGATTTGGAATATTGATATTTAGGCACAGCTTATAAGTATGTAAGCTTAGAAAAGATCTTCAAACATACTTCAGATTATTTATGTTTAGCTACCTTGTTGGTGTAGTGGTCGCAAGCGCTACTGCTGAGCAAGAGGTCTTGGGTTCGATTCCCAGGTCATGCAAAGTGTTATGTTAAAATATTTATTTTCTTTAAATAGGTTTGAACACTTTTACACGTCAATCATATCTTTTTTAAACTAGTTGAGTTCGACGTTTCCTATCTGACTACTCTGACAAGAAAGGCCGAAACAAACTCAGCGGTCACAGTCTCTTTTAATGTTCAGACATAATCTTAGTCAGATCATGTGAAGACCATGTAGATTGGTGTCTGAAATGGGCTTGGGTGTTTCATCAGGAATTTCTCAGTAGCAGTTCGGAGTGTTGATTTGTGTCCGGTTGATGGCTATAGGTTTGCCAGCTATTACATGGTACTTAAACATAACCGACTAAATGTGTGTGTACTATAATTACCCCTCTGCCAAACCCTTCGGGGATTACGGGCGTGATGTTTTATTATATCATAGAAAGCTCTGAAGCAGTTTAAATGACAAAATAAATATGACTTATCGATTGAATATGGCAGTAATGTAAAGGTACCTTGAAACAGAAAATTCTTGCTACCTTTACTAAGACCACTACACAACAAGAACAGACAACAATATCTCAGACAAACAGCCCACAGTATATATCCCAAATTAAATTTTAGCGTCTGAAATCTAGATATAAATGGGCACAATACTTCGCCTTGTCTTCAAAACTAACCATTCACCCTCATGTCGGGTAAACCAACAGCCGAATTCCGTTCATTCTTCAGTGAGAACTGTCATTCTGCAATGACGCGGGTCGGCGGCAAGATTGTACCAACAAAATCCGATTTTGCGTTCGGTATACTTCGTGCTCGGTTCTTTTGTCGCTAAAATGTCCTATTGGGCTTTAGTTTTGTTCAGTTTTCAGGACTTTTAGGATTAGGTTATTAGAGAAAGAGTGGGATTTGTATTTTGTCATGTTAGTGAGATTTTACAGGGTTTCGTCGACCTCGTTGTGGTTTTACCTCTTTTGATGAAAAATCTCAGTAAAATGGTGTATTTTAAAGTTAGACAGTTTCAACCCTGGAGAAGTCCAAGATAGAAACTATCTAACTTTTAAACAGACAAATTAATAGACCTTGACTTTTTAAGACGAAACTACCTTTTAGAAAGGGCGACTAGAATTTATGTGATATTTGAAATTATGGAAGTATGAGGAAGAGGGTGTAAAGTTCACTCATCCTTCATAGAAAAGGGGGGATCCTCCAACCAGACGGGCGTTGTGTCTGGCGGGTAACTGCCCCAACGACTGATGCCGGGAAGATTGTATGTATGCTAATTGCGCGGTAAACTTTGCTTGCGAGATGCAGGATTTGCGTGACGTCAGTATGACGCGTTGTTCGCTTGTAGCGTCGTAGATACTGCTTCAAAATAAATTATTTGATTTTGATTTTTGACGTGTAAGTGACATTCAACCTTAGGGTGATAAGATAAAGCAATTAGTGACAAGGTCGACTAAAGTCCTTTCACAGTTATTTCACTGTGTGTCACTCTGACAGCAGCAACCCAACAGCACCCGTATTATAACGAGGATAAAGATCACTACGAGGATACAAATCGCATTAATTTACTTTGACTTTATGATTCTGACAGACTTGTCAGTAGCAGCAATCCAACAACTACCTTACTTAAATGAGAATAAAGATCACTGTCACGTTAACAGTGATGCAAAATCACAGGTAAAATGATGTGGAAAGGACTGTATCTAATTTTCAAATAATCTATATCTAATAAATAATCTATAATCTATATATAATATGTATCTAATTACAAATTAATTTACTTTCACGTTTTATGACGTGAAAGTGACGTTTAACCAGGTGACAAGATACAGCATATAGTTTGTTTTCAAGCAGTTCTATTTGTAATCTTATACAGGCTGATTTTTTAAAGACCAGCCAAATTTAAGGATGTGGTACAGACCATCAAACTGAACAACTTTCTCCATGGGACCAACATCGTAATGCGGTTAAACTTAGATCTAAGATCGTATCCTGATTAGCTTCGGTTAGAACTAGGTTTAGCCTTCATCATAGCGGCTAGAACTAGGTGCAGCCGCACACTGGTGGTTAAACTTACATGTATCCTATTTATCATCGGCTAGAACTAGGTTTTCAGTTCAGTTATGCATTTTGGTTTTGTTTAGCAATTAAATTTTTTTGGAGCTACTTAAATAATAATGTTGATTTACTCTATAATTTTAATAACCTAATAATAATAAGTATAAGTACTTTTAATATGTTGTTATTTTTTTTTTATTGTTTAAATCTATTATTTTGCACGTCACATAGTGACAAACATGTTTGCACTTAATTTACTTTAACATCGATTAATAACATTCGATTTCGTATTACCCCCGTAGACTAGAGATCTTACCCCAGACAAGCCAAGTCAGTCCGAAACAAGATTTATAATTGTGTTGAATTATATTATACACAAAAAAATATGAGAGAAGAATAAAAGGAGAAAACGAGAAATTCAAATGATCTGATCGACACATCAGTCTATGTGGAACCGCAGGCTTCTATAACAGGAACATATTTAATCCCGCACCCTTCTCTATCCCTTGTAATTGTATTACCATAGTTTATGGTAACCAGTTCATTCAGGTGTTGATCTTCGAAGGAAAGAAAACGGGGATGGTTGACTATACATACATTTAGTTGTGTATCTACTAAACTCTGATTTTTAATTTGCTATACTAAACCGACAGCGGTGATCAATCTTTTTTTGTTAAAATGACATTATTTAGTATATATTAGCTGTCATATTGGTCTAACCAATTAATACATCATGTACATCCTCTAGGAGAAGAGGGAGGGGAGGGGGGGAAGGTATATAGGAGTCCATGGAAAGACTTGGGGGAAGCCTTTGCCCAGCAGTGGGACTGTGTAGGCTAAACAAAAAAAAAAAAGTCATTCATCTTGCTGATGATAGAGAAAAAGTGAGCTTCTTTAGCGGTTATACTAGGATAGCATTAACTTATTAGCATTAGCTTATGTATTATTTATACATACAATACAAATAAATAAAATTAAAGTGTCCTTTTAACACCTCTAAGCGACACGTTATTGATACCCGACATCTATGCGAACTACTCGTAAGTAGTAAGTCGTGGGCACAGGTAGTGTCCACTGCTGTAGGTTAAAGGATCTCTTCTCTTCTCAAAACAAAGAAATAAGTATCACAACGCCTGCGGTGTCCTGCCCTCGATATTCACTTCTCTGCAACTTTTGCATCCTGTTTTTAGAAATAATTTATTCTTGGGTTTTTATGTCGTTTTACAACTTTTTGTAACGACTTTTTTTATTAAAACGAGTAGTCTAGAGTGCGCCTATGGACTCTTTATTAATATAAAAAATCGAGTCCCTGTTAAAATGTTTGAAAGCACCCACGCGGGACACTACCAGCTCTCCAAATGAACACACACATTTTAACATATACCAATACCTAATATCAAATTAACCGAAAACCAGAACACCAAATATGAACTGACCCAATTCCCTTGAAATAAACAGACGCAACCTCCTAAACAAATTCGACTTTGTAACTTAATTGCTAAACCACAGTTATTGAAAATAAGGTGACGGAGAACAATATACGAGAATTTACTTATTACGGTGTCAATAGTACATTTTAGACTGTTTAAACATCACAACCTTCTGTCGTCAATCAAAAACCAATCTTGTTTGTCAGAGTTAGAGGTAAATTTTCAGTAGCTTTATCTAAAAGTCGGGTGACAGTACCTATGTGTATTAAGGAATCCAAGTCAAGCGACGCTGTTGATAAAGGTTGGCTCTTGGGCGGTGGTGTCCTATCGAGCTTTAGTTCTACTTAAGAAATTAGTACAAGTGTTGGGAGGGAGCGAGAGGTAATTAAATTATAATGAAACCTGGCTTTAGAGTAGTGGTGGAAGTAGAAAATTGAGAAAAGTGACTTCTTTTTTATTTTATTTAAACCAGCGCGTCTTGGTACTGCTTTTGTTTGTTTATTTTTTTTTGTTGCTAGCCATGTCTTTAACGAGAGCCGTTGGGGGTACCAGTATAGTTTGGTTTCAGGATTTCATATAGATAAGTTGCTACTGCAAAATTTTGGTTCATGAGACTAAACCTGCTAATATGTTGTTGCTCTTTATAAGCCTTTAAGCCCCCATAATCCAAAAATAGTAATTGGATTAAAATATATTTTTTTTTTTTACCTACTACCACGCAGCGAACTGGTTTACTGCAGCGTAGCCTTTGGACAGAGCATAAAAAGAAAGAAAGAAAAATAATACCTTTAGTAACCACGACGCAGAAAAAGAATACAAAAATAAAAACTTTGGGAAAATATGCATCACATCCACACAAAACGTCCGCCGCTTAATGCGACCCTATGCAAGACAGAGCCCCAGTGCTGTGCAGTGCTGCTGTGCATCCTTATTTCTATCCACCACCTACTTTAGTAAAATAAATTAAATTAAAAGTCCTCCAGACCATATTTCAACCACAGCGGCCAATCCCGGAGACAAGCCTTCGGCGCGGGAGGTTTTATATTTTAATTTATTTATTTCAGGAGACACAGGGCGACAGTTAAATATCTTAACCTAAACATACAAAAAAAAAAAAAAAAAAAGGTAAAAAGTAGAGTGCGCGAGAGCGTGAGTTCTGTTGCTGTTCTGTGCTACTTGTCCGCGGAAGCGAAAGGAACACCACGTCCTGCGGCCAGAAGTCTTCGTCCATGACGACGGGCAGATAACAATTCGGTACATGCACCACAAACTATAATTATACCGCAATTATAGTGCACAAGTGTGCGCGCAGACACATGTCCACTCTCTCTTCCCTCACTCTCATAGATCAGATGGGACGGCAATCCGACACGACCGGAGAGAGATCAGGTGCAGGACCGGCTTAACGTGCTTTCCGAGGCACGGGGGCTTTTGTTCAATACAATTGTTAAACTTACCATTAACTTTGTTTTTATTTGTATAGTTAGTCATTTAATTGGGTTAGTAGTGATTCCCGTTCTTGTTTCCACCTAAAAATGTATATAGGTACTTTATAATTCCACTTTATCAGACGAAATCAAGGTGGTACAGTAAAAAAAAAAGTACAGACGCCAGCTGCACATCAAGCTACTACAATCTGTCAAATTTCTTTAATAGATTTTCAACTTTATCGCCAAAACATTAAGGTTCAAATTTAATTGGGAAAATTTGACAGTTTCGGGTAGCTTGATGTTCTGGCGTCTTGGTACAGACGTCAAATTTTGATTAGTAGTAGATAAGTAAGTATGTTTATTTCATAAGACCCCAACATAGTTGGGAACAGGCAAGGCATATGATGATGATGTTTATTTCACAACAAATTATTATTATGTCGTTTATTTATTTGCTTATCTTATTTTATTTTAAATATAAAACTTAAGTAAAAAAAAAAAAAAAAACATTTAAAAATAAAAAAACTCAAACTCAAACTATTTATTTCAAATAAACCAATTACAGGCACTTTTGAATTGTCAAGGTCGGTCAGTCAAAAAGATGAAGCTAGTTGCCCATTCCAAAGCGTAGTAGGTACCTATGGAGAAGAACGGGCAAGAAACTCCATGGACACTCTTTTAAATCATAATAATATTGCTACAAAGTATTGGTTACATCATTCATGTTTAAAATTATGCATGTGAGAACGATGCAGAACGTTAAAAGCGTCTGTAATGAAAAGATTAAAAAAAAACAATTCAAATATTAAATTAAGTTAAAATAACCGATGTCGCGCTCACCGATGTCGGGAGCAGGGTTCAAGCTACCGGTGGTTAGGGCTTCAGAGACAGGAACCTCCTCACAATGCGAGCCGTATCGAGGAGTACTGGCTTTTGAATCAGGCCCTTAATCCAACCGCCTAACGAGAGCCTCGATAGATGTTGATCGAGGCTTTCGGCCATCAGGCCATTGGCTGATATGACAATCGGCACAATGATAGCCGAGCTCACATTCCACATGTCAACAACCTCGTGTGCTAAGTCCAGATATTTAATTTGTTTCTCTTTCTCAGCATTCACGTAGTTCCCGCCATGTGGAATGGTAACATCGACAATCATGGTGCGGCGCGCTAATCGATTATTATTATTTTTTTTCGTTAGTTTTTCACAATTTTGGTACTTCACAATTTCAAAACTCACAGATTCCTTATTAATACTACTTATTAAAAGTAAAAATTTAAAGAGAGAGACACAGATATAGGTTGGGAAATCATCAAATGACCCCTCCCGCTCTGGGTGGAACGGAAGGGAGTGTCAGACTCTTACTGACTAAAACCCACCCGTGTTCCTTCCTTTCTTACCCTTTCGGACGATCCCGCTACAGGTATATTCACATACTGTTCATTTAATAACAGGAATGTTGAGTTAAAAGTAAAATACTAAATAGCCAAGTACAAGTACCCGCAGCCAACTTGGATGTAGCGTCACAGCTCCAATGTAACCTAACCTGTTTGGTCGGAGTAGTTAGTTAGGTACTGCGACCAACTGAGAAAAGATGAGAAAAGACAAAGAGGCTCAGTCATGAAAAAAAATGACCACTATTAACAGTTTAGTAAGTTTTTACGGATCAATTACATATTTCCCTTTCGAAATTATGTCAATTATGCACCGACGTAAATTGGTATTAGGGCAGAAAAATGAATGTAGATCATTAACAAAACAGTTTTTAATTGATGACGGCAAACACTTTCAAAACCGTTCAATGTGATTGTTTGCACAGGATTACCTTACTCTTTCCCTGTAATTATCTGATTTGTTCGTTAATTATTTAGAAAGGGTTGTCGTGTCATGTTTGCTATACACCCCTGCGGAGGGTTCCAGGCAAATAGCCCTGTAACCCCTTTTTAATGTCCGTCGTAACTGTATTTAAAAATGATTTTGCTAAGCAACATTTTTAACGGTTTGTTTGTCGGGTTTCCTAGCGCTTTTTTTGCTGAGTTTGTTAAAATGTTAAAAGTACCTATTATTTTCTCATTTAATTATTTGCTCCATTACCATACCTTCATCATTCATCATTCATCCATACCTTCCCACCTACATTCATTTTGGAAGCATTCCATTTTGACTCTTAACAGTGACCAAGGGCTGATTTTTCAATCATCTGATAACTTTATTTGAGGAATAGTTTTGAAATTTTGACAGTAATTCCATACAAAAACTGTCAATTTTATTCCTCGAATAAAAGTTATCTGGTGATGGAAAAATCAGTCCTTTGTCATATTATTGTCACTATAGAAATATTATCTGCAGACCTAATTTAAAAATCTCACGGTAAAAACATAGATGAAGTGAGATTGATGTGAGCTGTCAATTGTGTCAATCCCTAGTAGCTTTCCCGGTGACATTTTGACTGAATAAACCATCACATCCTTTGCAACTAAAAGACAGTGACCCTTTTGACGTAAAAATCTCAAAACAAAATCGTTAATATTTTATTTGATAAACAGGACTAACTAGCATCCAACTATCCCATAAAAATGTAAACCCTAAACGTAATTT
Organism: Apamea epomidion; assembly: GCA_947507525.1. Classification (NCBI taxonomy): domain Eukaryota; kingdom Metazoa; phylum Arthropoda; class Insecta; order Lepidoptera; family Noctuidae; genus Apamea; species Apamea epomidion. The sequence continues at coordinate 2,891,816 of OX382238.1, read as the reverse complement.
TTAATTTAGAAGTTATTTTACAGTAAGGTCTATTAAGATACTTTGAAAAGTTGAGATAAACAACAACTTTAAATAAAGGTCCTGTCAAAATGAAAATGCAAGAATTAAAAAACAATAAAAACTCTACAACTTTTCAGTATATCAGCATCAGCATCATCATCAACGTACAGCAGTCCACTGCTGGACAAAGACCTGTCCAATTGCACATTCATCTCGATTTTCGGCAACTCTCATCCAGCTACTAACAGACATGCCTCCTCTCTGTAAGATGGAGTGGGTGTGGTCCAAGATGCGGGCCCAGTGCGGGTTGGCGGTCACATGTCTTCGAATTTTTGGTTCTAGAACAAGCCACTTTCCTCACGATGTTTTTGTTTACCATTTTAGAGCCTCCCTTACCGTTTCGCGGTATATCAACATGAAAACCATTAAAACCAGGACAAAATTAAATTAAAATAAAAAAAGCTTCAAGTTTTTAAACTAAACAAAGAAACTCGCACGCAATAGAATTCTCACTCTATTTACACTTTAAAATAAAGTCACCTCATCCGAAACGGGCGTGAACCTCATTCATTCTAACAACATACAAATCTGTCCTACGCCATAGAGAAGCGAAAACGTTTAGTTGAAACGTTGCAAACGCCTGAATAAAATGCTAGAAAAACAACCGTAGATAGGGCGCCAATGTGTAGAGATTGTGAAGAAGTATTGTCAAAAATAAAGCCTAACAAATTGGGACCAAAACTATGCTGGGACATAAACTATTAGAAGCATACGACAAAAATATTCTGTCAACAATAAAAACAACTGTTTGGTGCTTGTGCTTGCTTCCTTTATCCTTCCCAACCTCTCTATTTTGCGCGGTCTCTGGCCATGTCGTCCCCGCAAACATAATCAGATCGTGACATTGTCGACCTTGAGAGCGATGTCCTCCCTCAGACGTCCAGTGAGTGACAATCTATGCCTATCACTCCGGGTGCATTCGTGCGACGTGGCCAGTCCATTCCCACTTCAGCCTGGCTGTTTTTGTGGTATGGAGCGTGGATGTTTCTAACACGGGATGTTTTATGTGAGTTTGTAACATAAGCGAGTTTATTTACCTTATGGTGGGTACACATATTTAAAGTGTAACATGAAATGTAATATACGTTGAAACGAACATGCCGTTCAAATAAATGCAATGCATTATGAAATGTTACACAATGACTAGGCGAATTTGTTTCAACATGTGTTACATTTCACGCTACGTTTCTCATAATATGTACCTAACTACTAAACCAATCCGTTGCTACTGAGTCAGATATTTCTTAAATGTCTTTGTCATCATCATCACTCGTCTCATCGTATACTTGCTGAAAGATGTCCTCTGCTGGACATAGGACATCACCAAGCGTTGCCACATCGAATTTCCACGACCTTCACCAGCATCCTCATTGCGAAACACTCTTGCAATCACAATCTGAATAATTTTGAAGGACATTGCTAATCTATTGCTTCATAATTATGTTCGAGAAATTTGTCTGCTCAACAACGTAAATAACTCAATGAATGGTGCTGAACTGTCAAACTGAAAGCCAATGCCGTTTTGCGTGAATGTGACGCATGTTTACCCCCAACTTGTTTTTTTGTGTGTTATGTCCTTTTTTCATGCGTCATGTTTGCCGCAAATAAATGCATTTTCTTTCTTTCTTTCAATGCTACTGTTAGTGTGTTATGCAATTAGCTCGCAGGCCATTGGTCTACCTTGAGAGGTGCCTACTAACGCTGTGCCTTTCAGTACGCGGTGTCATCATCATACGGTATATCTTCCTAAAAGTCCGCTGCTCTAAACCAGCTGTGCCCGCGACTTCGTCCGCGTGGAATAGTGACTTTCGGCAGCATTTTAATTTTTTTAGATAATAATTTTGCAAATAAAGCACATACATACATTAAAATAAGCTATTTACAGTATTTTACTTCAAATAGCTTATTGAAGTACATTTTTATACACGACGTTTTTAGTTTTCTGTCTTTTGCCAAAACATAAAGATTTTGCGGGTTTGATACACGTGAGCATGCCACACAGAGTTGCCCATGGGAAAACCATTTTTTTTCTAAATTAACACCAGCAACTTTATGCGTCTGTCCTTGAGCTTTATTTCTTGTAATCGCAAATGCTGCTTTCAGGGGAAATTGCACTCTTTTAAACTGATATGGCAAATCAGTCGGAATTATTGGAATACGGGGAATCAGAACATTTTCTCCTTTTGACATTTTTATTTTCGGGTGTATAACGTTTGAAATGGTAACAAAAGTTGTAATGACCTAATTTCATTTAATATACTTTTTTTTTTAATATAATGATGAAATGATATTATGAATTATTGATATAATTTCATTTTACTTAATTTTTATATGATTTAATGAATATTTTCTACAATTCACATTTGAATTAATATGCAATTAGTATAATATTCAGATACTATAATATTCAAAATCTATAACTAACGTTTAATATAATTTACCTTAAATATATCTGCGTCAGATACCATCCACTTTTATTGAATCATATGGGTTAGGTTAGGTTAGAACAGTGACCATTAACGCGCCAAGGCGAGCGAGTGAAGCGAGCGTGCCGCGGCAGCGGCCGGCGAGCGCCAGATCCCCTCTATTGTTGGTGTTGTGGGTTGTGGTTTGTGTTAGATGAGGTTCTAACAGTATGATATTTCCTGATATTTACTTATTCATTACATAATTTTGGCTGAAAATGAGTGAATATGTAAAGTGGGTCAACTTAACGTTATATAAAAAAGCCATTAAACAAATTGAAAATTGTAGAGATAAAGATAAATATATTTTATTTTGCAAATATGGGTACAAGTCATGGATGGTACATAATATAAATACAGAAACAGCCATATTTTGCCAATTACAAGGCATACAAAAATACAGAGTTTACAATTAAAATAAATATTTACTATTCCATTAAATAATATAATTCTAGTTTATCATTCACTAATAATTATCAATGTTCAACTATTCAATTCATTCAATAAAAATAAAATAAAATAATTCTAATTCATCAGTCAGCTCATATTGACAATATAGTTAAAAAGGCCTTTCAGATGTATGGAGTAGTGATGAGATCTTCAATTGACTTTGACGACCCTCTACATTCTTAATATTATATAAAAGCCTGATTCGGCCGCAATTAGAATACGCCGTACAAATTTGGGATCCTCTATATGATAAGTACAAAGATAGGCTAGAAATTGTTCAGAAAAAGTATCTACGTACTATGAATTATAAATGTTATCACCCTAAAGTCTCCTATGAACAATTGCTGATTCGTTATAATGTCCTTAGCTAGGAATCGAGACGATTACTTCTGGGTGTAATGATGCTGCATGGTATTTGTAATAATGGTTTCGACTGCATTCCTTTATCCAATAGTCTACATTATCTAGTACCTAGATCTGTCATGCTTCGTGGGGTGCGTGCGCCTCGACTATTCCACACAAACTCGTGCAGGACTAACGCTGGCGTGCACGTGCCTCTTCGTCGCCTCGTTGATGCGTATAACGCTCACTTTATGGAGCTGGACATGTTTGCTCTTTCCAACATTGTTTCAAAGCGAGAGCAATAGAGTTACTAATTTCCTAAGTGTAATCTTTTTTTTTTGTTTTTCAATTTTAAATTTTTATTTCTCTTCTTAACCGTCTTTTATGATGCACAATGTGTCTGTTTTCTTTTAACTTCTTTATTGTGAATTCGTGGACAATGGTGTGGGTTACATGTGTAGTAACACAAATATAGAATAGATTATGTATAACTGTATTCTAAGTATTGTGCTAATTTAAGAATTTTTAGTTAAGCTTGGCATGTGACTGTTTATTGTCCCTTACAAATAAAAAAAAAAAACAAAAAAAATCAGTCAATAATATAATTAATGTCACAATTTCTAATAGTTATTTAAATACAATATATAAAATAGTCAAACAATTTCTTTCTCTAATAAAAAATCTGCATCTCTATAATAATAATTTCCATACAAACTTTCATCCCCTATTTCAACCCCTTTTTTTTTTTTTTTTTTCAGGATGGGAAATCATCAAATGACTCCTCCCGCTCTGGGTGGAGCAGAAGGGAGTGTCAGACTCTTACTGACTAAAACCCACCCGTGTTCCTTCCTTAGCCCTTTATGTACCAGGGCAGCGGTAACCCTTTCGGACGATCCCGCTACCCCGGCAGGCTTCGGCCCTGTCGGGCCCCGTCATCTATGCTGACATCTCTTTGAGGCGCACGTGGAACACTTACGCGCCGTCCGGCACGGGCCTGGTCCTGATCGGACGGAGAGCTACCCATTGCTCTCCGCCCGCAGGCCCGCGCCTACGGTGGCCGGGAGTCGTCACGCGGCTCCCGACGCCCGGAGCGTCTCCCTCGGCGGCTGAGGCGTGAGGATCTCTCCCTCGCCCATCCCGCCACCTCCTTCGCTAGCATGACTGCTTCGCAGAAGGAGGTGACCGCCTCCCACTCCCTCTCGCCCCGGACCATGGCTTGCACCAGGGCCGGACGCGAGAGGTCGCCGCCGCTGCCGATCGCCTCTACGAGGACACGGCGGTGCTCTGCCCAAGCGGGGCAGACCTCCACCGTATGCTCCACCGTGTCCTCTGGGCGATCCTCGCAGTGGTGACATTCGGGCGTCTCCTCCCGCCTGATGATGTGCAGGAACCTCCCGAAACATCCGTGTCCGGAGAGGACCTGCGTCAGGCGGTAGGTGAGAACGCCGTGACGCCTCTCTAGCCACTCCTCAAAGAGGGGTCTTATCGCCGCTATCGTGGCGTGCCCTGCGCTGGGTTGCGATAGTCGCGCCTTCCATTCCACCATGAGACCGCGCCGGAGGTCCGTCCGCTCCGCAGCGATTTGCCGCGGGTGCAGAGTTTCCCCCCGACGTAGTGCCTCCGCGCGCCAGTCATACAGGCGCGCGAGGACTATCGCCTCCAGATCCCATGGTGGCAGTCCGGCAAGGAGGCTTGCTGCCTCGCCCGAGATCGTGCGGTACCCCCTTATAAGCCTTACGGCAACCACCTTTTGGGGCGCGTTCAGATAGTGTGCGGCTCGAAGCCGCAGTGAACGCGCCCACACCGGGGCCCCGTAAAGGGCCATGGACCGCACGACCCCTGCGTAAAGCCTCCGGCAGGAGGCGTTTGGCCCCCTCAGGTTGGGCAGGAGCCGCTTTAGGGCGGCCCCGGCCCGTTCCAGTTTGGGGGCCAAACGTCGGAAATGCTCGACGAAGTTCCACCGGCTGTCGAGGACGAGACCCAGGTATCTCATCGTATTCTCGACGCTGATGTGAACCCCTCCTACCATCAGTTGGGATCCCGAAGGTGGCCCGTACCGAGGCCCATGAAAGGACATGGCCTCGGACTTGTGCAATGCCACCTCGAGACCCAACTGCCGGATCCTTTCCACGACTATCGCAACCCCGCGTGTCATCGCGTCGGCCGCCGCCTGATGCGACCTCCCCTGCGCCAGGACCAGCGTGTCGTCAGCGTAGCAAACTACGCTGACGCCATCAGGGAGGTCGGCCCGCAGCACCCAGTCGTAACCGATGTCCCACAGGAGCGGCCCCAGAACCGATCCCTGTGGGACACCGCACGACATCTCTCGCCGGTTCCAGTTCCCGTCGCGACCGGGGTAGATGACGGCTCTGTCCGTCAAATACGCCCCGACTATTCGACGGAGGTAAGTCGGCACCCGGTGATACCGGAGTGCCTCCCCAATGCAGCTCCAGGGCAGGGTGTTGAACGCGTTGGCGATGTCGAGTGACACCGCCACGACCACCCCACCCCGGGACACCGCGTCCCCCGTCGTGAGGGCTCTCACGCGCATGATGGCGTCCACCGTCGAGCGCCCCTTGCGGAAGCCAAACTGGCACTCCGCAAGATCCGGCCCCATCCTCACCAGGTGCCCGACGAGGCGGCCCGCAATCACTCTCTCAAAGAGCTTGCCGACCTCGTCGAGCAGCACTATGGGCCGGTATGCGGACGGAGAGTCCGCAGGGCGCCCTGGCTTCTGAATGAGGACCAGCTTCCCCGTCTTCCAACGGAGTGGAAACTGGCCTCTCTCCATGCATGCGCTTAAGAGCGCCTCCAGTCGAGGCCCGAGAGCCCTCGAGGCCAGGACCCAGGCTTTACCCGGCAAGCCGTCGGGTCCCGGGGCGGTATTTTTGGCCTTCAGCCTGCCTACCGCCGCTCTCAGATCTACCCCGGTCACTACAGGGGTGTCGTCGTCGTCGTCCGCGTGGTCCGCTTCGGGCACCGCAAGTGGCGGAGCCATAGGCGGGGGAGTATGCTCCCCCCGTGAAGGGAACAGAGCGCTCACCACCTCCTCCACCAGCTGTGGGCGGAGACTCTGCGTCAGCGGGGGGGCCCATGTGCGGAGTTTATTCCGCACCATTCTGTAGGGGCGCCCCCATGGATCTCTGTTCAGAGTCTCCAGCATCTCCTCGCGGGCCATATCCTTGGCCCGCTGAACAGCCTGTTGGAGGGCGGTCTTCGCCGCTCTGTACCCCTCGTATAGCTCCACCTCCGTGGCTTCCGCATCCGGAGGGCGGATGCGGAGCCTGCGGTGCCTGGTGTACCGGTGTCGCGCGTCGACGCACGCCTTGCGTAGCGCCCCAACCTCCTGCGACCACCAGTACACCTGACGTCGGGCGCATCCTGGCCGGACTCGGGGCATTGCCACGTCACAGATCTCGGACATGGCCTCCCGGAACCACTCCACCTCATCGTCAATATCAGCAGGCCTGTCCGGTGAAAACACCCAGGCCTGCACGATCGAGGCTTCCAGGAGAAGCTCCCGGTCCAGCTGCTTCAGCGCCCACCGCGGACCACTCGGGGCCTGTTGGACCAGCGCACTAGAGGGCTGGGTGGAGACCTCAAACCGGATATACCGATGATCGGAGTAGGTCTCCACCTCCTCCATGACGCGCCAGTCAATGACACGCTGTGACAGAGCGGGGCTGGCGAACGAGATGTCCACCACCGACTCGCCCCGCATCCGCACACACGTAGGAACAGAACCCCGATTTAGGACGACCAGGCCTGTTTCCAGAGCCCAGTCCTCCACCATCCTGCCCCGCACATCCGTGCAACGGGAACCCCAGGCCAAATTCTTGGCGTTGAAGTCCCCGAGCACTAGCACGGAGAAGGCGTGGTTTCTGGCGACGACGACACTCAACTCTGTTAAAGAGTTCTGGAACTCGGCGAGAGTTCGGCTCGGAGAGAAGTATACTCCCACTACTACAATCTCTCCGAACCGTGCTGCTACGCACCCCTGTCCCCTCGTGACACCTTCGAGGGACGGGGTACCGGCGGCGGCCGACGAAATTATGGCCACTGAGCCGTTTAGGTCCTCCACCCAGTCATCCCTGGGCGGGACAAAGTACGGCTCAGCGACCACGGCGACGTTAATCGACCACTGCGCCATGCTCTGGAGCAACAGGTCCTGAGCGCAGGCGCAGTGGTTGATGTTCGCCTGGAGAAGGCGTAGTGTAGGAGTTATTACTCCTCCATTTCAGCCCCCTCCCGGGCCCTATCGGCAGTGGTGGCGGCGGCGGCGGCGGCGGCGGCGGCGGCGGTGGTGGCGGCGGCGGCGGCGGCGGCGGCGGTGGCGGTGGCGGCGACAGTGGCGGCGACGGTGGTGGTGGCGACGACGGCGGAGGGCCTGCCCTTCCTCCTGGCTTCGGCGGGTGGAGCGCAGGACTTGCTCCCCGCCCGGTGATCGGCCGGCTTGCCAGCAGCCGCACATGCGACGCAGTGCGGCGCGGCGTTGCACGAGCCGGCCGTATGTCCGGGCTTGCCGCAGCGGAAGCACAGAGTGCTGCGGTCCTCTAAGGTGCACTGGACGCCCACGTGGTGCCCCACGAGGCATCGATAGCACCTTAGAGGTCTGGGCTCCATCAGCTTGACCTGCGCTGACACCCAGCCCACCAGGAGCCTTCCACCCTCCACAATTTTCCTCGCCGCCGTCACGGGACAGCTTACCGTTATGGTTCGCATACCCGTGAAGTCAGGACGTAGGGTGCCCGCATTCACCTGGTCGGCCAGACACCCGCCCGTCCTGACGACGGCGGCTACCACCTCTGCCCCCGTCACCGAGTCATCCAGGCCCACAATGCGGATATCCGCGCACTTGACGGGCCTGGAGACTCGAGCCTCGTCCGCATTGAGGGACGCCCTTAGCTTTTCAGCCAGGGCGTCTGCGGTGGGGCCACTCGTCGCACCGGGGACCTCCAGCATGGGGGCACCAGTGGCGGTCACCCTATGCCGGAGGCCTCCGGTGATCCCCAGCTCCTGGAGATCCACTGTCGCTCTCGCTTTGGCGAGCACGTCGCCGTAGGTCACCCCCCTCTTGACCGCGTCCGGCTGTAGTGTGATGACTACAGCCGCGGTCTTGGGGGAGCGAAGCCTAGCCGCAACGGCTCGCTCCTTGCGGCGCCTCCTCTGCGCCTTTTTTCTGGCCGCCTTGGCCGCCTTCTTTTTCTCCCCGACCACCTGCCACTCGGTGTTGGTCGTGGGAGATTTGTTCTGGGGAGGCGTAGGCTCTGGGGCCTTCCCCTCCCCAGCCGTTCTGCCCTTTTTCTGGGCTGGCACCGCGGGTTTGGCGGCAGGCGCCGATTTCGCCGGCGCCGAGGCTCCACCAGCCGACGTCGGTTTCGCCGGCGCCGGGGCTCCTCTTGCCGACGCCGGTTTGGCCGGCGCCTGGGCCCGGCCAGACGGCCCGGGTTTAGGAGCGGCAGCGGCCGCGTACGAGGCCGCCTTAGGCCCTGGGGCCGTCCTACCCGCCAAGGGAGGGCGCAGAACGATACCCTCCAGGACGGCGAACCGCGCCTGGAAGGTCGCCAGCTCCTGCCGAACTAGGTTCAGGACCTGGTTCTCCACCGGCACGGGCTGGCTTGGTGGTGGGATTGTCTGCGCTCTGGCGGCCGCTCGCATCCCGGCCAGGTCCGCTCGGAGCTCCTCATTCTCCTTTCGGAGGAGCTCCATGGCAGCCGTCAAGCGGGCCACCTCCGCCCGCATATCGGACGTTACGTCCGGCGGGGGCCCGATGTGAATGGCTTCCGCCGCCGCCATGATGGAGGCCTTGGCCGAGACTATGGCCCTGTTTTTAGAAGTCTGTAACTTCTTCAGGGCCACGTCCCGGATCGCGGCCTCCACGACCGCCGCAAACCTCTCTTTGCGGTCCGCATCAGGGCCGCCTACCTCAGCCGCCTCGTCGCTTGAGGTCTCTGATGCGGACACGCGACCAGAACCCCCCTCCTTTGCGGGCTCCTCCGCTTTTTCTGCGTCCTCCCGAGCAGTGAGCCCCCTCCCTGCGCCTCGCTCTCGGGCTCCTCCCCGCCTGCTGGTGGGGATTTTTCTGGCCGAAGCCAGCTCCCCGTCAGAGGACGACCCCTGGCCGTCCACTGACCTTGGCCGCTTGCTATGGGCCTTTCTTTTAGCAGCGGCCGTCTTCTGGTCACGGCGAGGGCTCACTGAGCCTCCCGTGCTCGCTCCTCCCGATGCAGCATCGGACTCCGACACCGCATCACTCCTCCTTTCGTCTGTTGGGTTTTGGGTTTTTTTTTTTAAATTATCCATTTTGTTCCCACGAGTATAAAACTTTAGGTACCTGCTCAAATTATGTGGTTCGCACTAGTGACTAAATCAAGCTACCCATTAGCCAAGCTTACTACCTCCCTCACGGTGCGCCGCCGCTTGGAGGTTTGGGGAATTTTTTATAGAGGTTAATCTTCCTCGCGGTCCGGGCGGTTAAGCCAAGACCCTCGACCCCCGTCAAAAGTCAGAGACATGACCTTGACAATCTTCGGGGCTACGATATTAACGGTGGCAGGAGAGGGGGTTATCCCCTCCTGCCTGCCCGGCGGCAGAGTAAGTGCACACCAGGCCCGCTCTTACTCCAGTTACTACAGTAGCCGCTCTGCTCCTCATAGCGGCTTGTGTGGAGCGTTCCTCTTGGCAGAACATTAGCATGCGGGCAGCGAGATCTCATTGGGAAAAAATCCCACTGAGAAATAGCTGCCCGCACCCCAGGATGCACCGGCCCGAAAACTGGTCTTCCCCCCGGACGTATCCAGAAGGGAACTCCAGTCCCCAGGCACACGTGGAGGTTTTCTGCCCTGGCACCCCTATTTCAACCCCTTACAGCCCTTTTTTTGCATCAAAAAGTAGCCTGTAGTCCTTTCTGAGGCTCTAGACTATCTCTGCACCAAATTTCATTTAAATCGATTCAGTAGTTTAGGCGTGATTGCGTAACACACAAACACACAGAGTTACTTTCGCATTTATAATATTAGTATGGATTTTCGCCTACTGCACGAGTTGACCTACCGCACTCCCCCGCCACATGCCCAGTGACAATCGACGCACAGATCCAACGATAAGACATTGATGTATAGCGGCAATTGCTTTTTGCAAATTGCTCACACACACACACACACTCCAACGATTTATGTGCAACAATTATTTTTCACCAATATAAATGAGATTAAACGACATTACGCTATGGTCGATAACACAGTTTTGTGGTCATTGTTTAATTGGGGGTATTTGAAAAAAATATTTGTTTTGTTTTGTCCGGTGTTTTGTTTTGTATGAATTAAATGTTTGTCCGTTTTGTGAAATATTGGAGTCGAACATTCTTTAGGAAACAAATGAAGGTAATTGGACGGTAATCAGCTATTTTTACAAGCGTCTAAATACGCTTGTGTTTAAGTATGGGAATTGGCCTTCAGGCTGTACTAACAGCCTGAAGGCCAATTCCCATACTTAAACACGTTCAAAATCTAGTCAAAATCTCATCTCGGTAACAATTAATGTCAAAAACTTGTCAAAATGTAGGGAAATTAGTTTTTTTGACAAATCGAGACGGAGATCAAACTGTGAACGTTTTTAAAATTTTAAAAAATTACGAGAATTGTCCCTCTGATGTGCGTGTGGTGATAAATGCACCAGAACGGATGGGCCGCTTTGGTAGCCCAAGATTAGTATACATACTGGCCAAAACATGCCTAGAACACACTGACGCGTCTTGACTTAGATCGAGATTTAGAGAGTGACGAGTAGGTTATCACTTTAAATAGTAAAGCGGTTATTACAAGATGTTATCACTCGGTTAAAATAATAAAACAAACAATTTCACTAACTAGAAAATTTTATTTTTCATCCAAAATAAATAGCGTAAAAATTTACACGAAATAAAAGGCACTAGACACACGATGGTGTCAACACAAACTTTATGGTATTATTACCAAATAATCACAAATTAAATTTAATGTTGTTAATAATACGAGTATAATTATGTACATTATACATATAATCTTAAACGCGGGCAATGGCTGTTGTCCGACATTGTCAGAAATCACGTAGGCACATAAATGCTTACAAAAACCACCACACATATCACATCATACCATACACCAGCAGTACCACATCATATATTACATGTTTTAACATATTTTTGTATTTTGTACGTTTATTTTATTTCATATTTTGATTGTTTTTTTTATTTGTGTCTAATCGTATGCTGCACTGGTTTATTTTATTTCATATTTTGATAGTTGTTTTTATCTATGTCTAATAGTATGCTGCACTGGTTGACGTCATCACGTCAACGCCGGCTGCCGCTAATAACCAGCGCTGGGGCTCTGTCTCTTAAAGGGTCTTAGCACTATGCTGAGCGATGGCCGTTTTGCGTAGATGTGGCGCATGTTTACCCCCAACTTGTTATTTTGTTTGTGTTTGTGTTCTTTTGTATGCGTCATGTTTGCCACAAATAAATGTATTTTTTTTCTTTCTTTCTTTACAAAAAGAATTGTTTGAACTTTTCCAATGTGTTAAAAAAGATCACTGTTTCTGAGGAATTCTCATACGCCAGTTAAATTTTATGGCAGCTCCATAGACTATCATTCAATTCCACTCTCATTCTCATCCATTTACCATTCTTTTATCGATACTATCATCAGTAAATACTTAAAGAAAACGGAAGGAACAAAACCATTGCGACATCGCTAAGATGTGAATAGATCCTCAGATAAACATCAATGTATGGCGGCAATTTCCTTTGAAGGGTGAACGGAAAAGGGGATCCCGCCCAAGTCGTTCCGTTTTATATGGAGCCGAATTCTGGGACAGTTAGATGCAGTAGTTTAGGCGACTGACTCCTAGTGTTTATTCGCAAAGGACGGGTAAGTGGCTGTAGACTGTAGATCGTTTTGTTTTGTATATAAAAATATATGGGAAGACATATATTTTTGTACATAAGGGTTGATCTTGGGTCAGAGGATGGATATGGAATGCGTGTTTATAAAAATGCAATATTTTTCATCATTTATTTTATTCGAGCTTATCTTATTTAAATGCACGTATTTCTGTGAGGTGATTTTATGTTTCCGTTCGCAACTTTTTTTTCGTTTTTTTTTTTGGAGAGCAGAGATGAGCTCTTCATGCTATGTATTTTTAATCATTTATAAAATAAAATACTATAGTTAGTCAGCGATTCAAGTAAGCAAAAAAAGTATTGTTTTATTTTTATATGTTTGTGTTCTTTTTCTGCGGCATGTTTACCGCAAATACATGTATTTTTGTTATTTCAACTTACTTTTAAAATCGCATACTAAGGTGAGGTCTATCAAAATTCCACTAGAATTGGATCAATGTTCGCTGTACTAGGAAGCCAAAAGCTATACCATAATGTTTTAAGCTAAGGTTTGCTAAGCTAACGGTGGTCGCCACATAACGGCCGCAATCACGGATGTCATGAAGATGATGGCATCGCGGTTTGAAAACACACCAACTTACTTTAATAAATAACTTTTCAGTGACGTCATTCGACGGTAAATGGCGGACGCTATGTGGCAGGGGTGGTGGCCACCGCAGTCTCAGAAAACCCTAGCTTTAGCTAGCGTAACGTTTCATGTTCACCACTAATGGCCGATTCCTAAAACTAACGGACCGTTATTGGTTAAAATTAAGACTCTTGTATCTTTACCAGTAATGAAGCAAAGACCTCATAGCTTTGCATAGTAGACCCTCCCATATAGAAGTAGCTATCACTGGTAAAATTAGCTTACAAATCTATTTATATACCCAGTTTGGCAATAAAAAGTGCTACCATTGGTAAGCAAAAAGATTCGTTTTTGTTTATAGGAACCGAGTATTAGTCAACGATACGAAAAATAACTGAACGATTATTATGGTTTAATTTAATTGGTGTAATTGCAGTTGCCCATACCAGTAGAACAAACAAAATAAATATGCAATCTGATACAAATATAATAATTAATAACGACTACTAAAAATAATACGGATATGTACCTACAAGGTGTAAACATTATGAAAATTTTAATTAGCTATCAACGTAATTGGATTTCATGGCACATGGTTAATTTTAAATTAATTTTGTTGCTTGTAAACAGGTGATTAAAATGTTAATAGTGGCCGAGAGGAAACCAATGAGAGGGATGTGGGAAGTGGACAGTTGTAATGGATGTGGTGTTCACGAACACCACATCCATTACAGGAAAGGAGGAACATGGACGTTAATGTTCAAGTAATTCAAAATGTTTTTCATAATGTATGTAATTGTCACTCACTTTTTAATATTTTATTTTATTTGATAATATTTTACATATATCTGTTTTATTATTTATTTATTTCTGTAACTGAATTTGAATTTGTTCCTTGATTCTTTGAACGAGCAGGACTCCGTTCGTACAGAACTATCTATTTCCATTCTACAGCCAGGCTAAGCACTTAGTCCAATCCTCTATTCCACAGTAACAGTTGCTCTATATGAATTAACGACATAGTGAATTGCCTAAAATGGGAATCAAACTTTTTATTACTTGTCATGAAAAAGACAAACAATTCAATTTGCAGAGAGACCGAAACAAGCTGACACGGCTTGAGTGGAACCCCTGACGTTAGTCGTTGTAGATATTTATGTATTTATAAGTGCCTTACATCCTTCGTTTCACAACGTGTCGGTGTAACAGACTACGTGTATAATGTTCTGAATTTCCAACTGGTTTAGTAAGCATTGTATTGGTAAATATTTTAAACAGCTTCCACCAGTGGGGATCTATATATGTATACGTCCGAGGCACCCTAGGCAGTTGGGCTAGTTACCGTCTTTCTGACAGCGATATTTACAGCAGCCTGAGCAATCGGTAACAACCGCGACTTGCGGGTTGTATAGGTCGTAGGTTCGAACCCTGACGGGGCTTTACTTTGCGTAAATTATTTCATCATCGCTTCTGCTGAAAACCGGCATGGTCTAGTTCTAAGACATTTTGACATCTACCAACCCGCGCTGGAGCCGCTTGGTGGATTACGACCCACTCCCTCTTAAAGAGAGGAGGCCTGTGTCCCAGTAGTGGGAACGTTATAGGCTGATTATACTTTATGCTTAAGAGCAATTCTTATCTGATAATTAGAGTCTGTACAGAAACAAGAGAAAAAAAATCAGTTATTTTCATGTCCACACCAACATTTTAACCCCTTCTTACATCCTAACCCAAACCGATCTTACAAAACCCGAATATGCGACCAAAGCAAAAAGCAATCTGGCTCCGACACGCGAATGACCGCAACCGTTGGCTACTACAGATCTGTGCTTAGATAAACAGCACTTTACATTCGGTCGGTTAACCACCACTCCGTAATGAGATAGCTGATTAAAACCCGACGAATGGCGCTTAATTATTTTGTTTTGCAACGTATTATTTATTTTATCACCGGAAAAATTTCCGTTTTCGCAGATCCCGTGTTTTGTGTTCCTGGGTTCGTGATTACGTTATTTTTAGGGAAGGAAGGGAAATTGGGACAGTTTGCTAATTTAATTATTGGGAGATTAAATAAAACGGAGATGTTTAAGGAACTTCTTGCTTTATTATTTTGTGGTTGAAATCAGCTCTTAAGCAAAAATATTATCTGTTGTTATGTGTTATGGGATTGGACGGGTCACGTCTGTGCATGCACAGTGACCGCTGGGCAACAGTCTCCACACGCTAGGTGCCTGAGGATGAACGTTGCTGCCAAGGCCGGCCCAAGAAGAGGTGGCGAGACGACCTAGATGCGTACCGCAAATTTTGGATCGAGGTGGCTCTAGAAAAAGATGCCTGGAAGAATTTGAGGGAGGCCTTTTCTCAGCAGTGGGGCAGTGTTAGCTCATTAAAGAAAAAAGTGTTATTATCTGTACAGAATTAACATTTAACTACGAGATACCAAGCTTTCGAGATAACTTTTCTTAACTCATACGTCAAGCAACAACACCACCAGCGATCGTTGACCCTAAGAAAAAAACATCAAATCTTTTTGATTTTTATTTCATCGTCTTTAGATATTGATACCCATCACGTCTGCAGAGTTTCGCTAGCTAATTTAATTTGACCATGTATAACATATGTAACTTCTATGTAAAGTTAAACTTAAAAAGTACCACTATAAGGGTTCCTTTTTACCATTTTAGTACGAAACCCTAAAAAGAACCATCCCCGATGTACATCGGAGATGGTTCTTTTTCTTTAGGCTACAACCTATACTGCACACAATAATAAAACGCATACCATTTTACATGTACACATAACTTAACCTCGCTCCAACAAATACGCACTTACAGAGCAAACAAAAGAAGATTAGCAGCTATCTGGAACATATCGAAAAGGTACATAAAATAGTTTTATCGCTGTACAGATAGGCAATGGGCGTTGGCCTGTAAGGTACACCTACCAAATATATTGCGTGTACCGACGCCCGGTTAAACCCGATATAAAACGGGCAAGGATTAGTGGTTTGCAGATAGTACAGGAGATTTTTACCTATTTCTGTGAAAATTTTACAATATTATTGAGGTTTTAAACTTCTATTGCGTGATAATTTTGTAAATCAATCTATAAGTTATGAAGAAAAGTTATAATTAATTTTCAATAAATTATTTTTACCAGCCTTTTTGCTTATTTTTGCTAATAACAGCGAGTTTAAAATTGAACGTACTTATTCATTTGTTTTTTGGATTTATTTTTACCTTTCGTAGTATAGAGTAATCTATGTTTATTATCTAAGTTTTATTTTAATCCATATAAAGTAGCAATACTCACTTAATAGAGTCAACTCGATGCAACTGATTTTAAATAGCAGATAACTTTTATCTAAGGAATAAATATGGCGGTTTGACAGTTTCTGTTTATAAATTAAGGGCTGATTTTTGCAACCCCAGATAAATTTATTAGACGAATAATTTTGGATTTTTGACTGTTCTTCCATACAAACACTGTCAGACGTCAATTTTATTTCACGAATAAAAATTATCTGTTGATTGAAAAATCAGCCCTAAGTATTTTAAACTGTCATATTTATTTTTCAGGTAAATGCAATCTCCCTATTGAAAAATTAGCGCCTAATAGATACCCCCCCTTCATTTTGTAAGGACGTCAAATAATGAACTCAGGCTATTGCAGTCCACTGCTGGACATAGACATCTCCCACATAATTATTGTACCTCTGACAGCAGCAGCCGAATAGCACCCTTATTGCAACGAAAATAAAGATCATTATGTTTTGACAGACTTGACAATGGCATCAATCTAATAGCAACATTTTTGCAACATTGACAGTGATGCCAAATCAGAGGTAAAATAACTGTGAACAGACTGTACACACAACACACACATACAAGCACATAAATAAAAAATAAATTAAAAAATAACTTTATTTCAGACCATGATCCATATGATGTTAGTAATACACACTACTTATATGCAATGTTAGTAACAAACGAAAAACCAGATTTAATTCATATATCTGCTGCACTCACCAGACGCACCGGGTATATGTACATGTACACGTACCCAATGCGCCATCATGGTGCAGCATGGCTTATCACTAATGACCTTCAGAATGTCATTGCCGGTCCCACGCATTCTGCGCATCATAGAAGCAGTCTTCTTACGTAGAATGGTACTGAAACCATCAGGACGTGCTTCGGCAAACATTCCTGACGCGCTACAGTAATGTGGGAGCCCCAAAAACATCCTGAAAGTATTATAAAGCAGCATTTCCAGTTTTAGCTGACCTCGCATAGAATAGGTTTTTCGTACAATCAGAAGTTAGCTTATTCTGGTTATGTATAGCTTGATGTGTAGACGTGCGTACCTTCCGATACGGTTACCGAATGTCAAAACAAAAATATCCGATGATTAGACGTTGTTGTACCATTATTTTTCTTCATTCCCATAAGGGCTCTTTGAAGTCACTACAAAGGCCTTCAAATGCCCTCATGTCTATTTCTGTTAAGGAAAAAATTGGATGGAACTAAAAATATCTTTATTCTAAGAAGTCATAAATTAGTGAGTTTATGTAAGCGTATAAAACTATGCCTTTGTCTGATTAATTAGATGTTCAAAAGTTTCCCGTTTTGGTAACTTTGTAGAATACGGGGTAGATTTATAATGTAGTATAAAAAACAGCTCTGTGTTAAGTTTTTTAAGGATTCATTTGCATTTTCTGAGATCTTGCTTCATCATCTGCGTGGCCTTTTCCCAACTATGTTGGGGTCGGCTTCCAGTCTAACCGGATGCAGCTGAGTATCAGTATTTTACATTGAGCGACTGCCTATCTGACCTCCACAAACCAGTTACTGGGTAATACGATACCCCTTGGGAAGACTGGTTGTCAGACTTTCGCGCTTCTGACGACCCGACCGAACGACTGTCAAAGATCCAAGAATGACAGCCGGGACCAACGGCTTAGCGCGCTTTCCGAAGCAAGGAGGGGTCTTGGTATGTAAAGATGGTCACCCATCCACGGACCAACCGTGGCAAGCGTAGCTTAACCTGATCGATCGACCCGTGCGGCTGTTATTATTTACCCAAAATCCCATTTTTTAAGATCTTGCTTCGAATGTAGATTTGTACGGTTTTATACCCTTATTCATGAGTTCGTCACATGGCCTGCATTTTTGGCTATTCCCTTTTCTTAGATACACAACGAATGCAGGTGTTGAAACAGCAACTGCTATTTCAACACCTGTGTCCTACAAGGTATTTTAGAACAGTACAAAAAAAAAAAAAAAAAAAAGAACCGACTTCCCAAAAAACACATCTTCCGAAATTAAAGTATTTTTCACTTTAACCATAGTGTTTTTGGGAAGTCCATTTTTTGTTTGGAAAAAAGTTTTTATTTTTAATTTTTTAGTTATGAAAAGCAAACGACGCAATTTCGTTTAGTTGCATTTTTACCTGTAATTTTGGTTTAACCAAACTACTATCCACCAATCTGACAAAATATCCTTTCGCATAAAAAAAGAATTTTGCAAATCGGCTTATAAATAACGGAGTTATGTTAGAGTTAGTTACAAACATTAAAACAAAAAAACACCGCATTGAGAACCACTTCCTTTTTTTGAAATCGGTTAAAAATGCGTCATTATTATGGGCATATTTTACGCTTTCTCTTTAACGACATTTTCAAACGAGTGCCGCCTCTGTTTTGTAATCAATGCAGCTCGATGTTTACAGAGCGCAGTGGATAGCTTGTAGCGATACACACGCCGATCCATGCCAAGTGAACCCCTTTGTTAGTGTATCTCTCACAGTTGTGTTTATTATCGATGTTAGCCTATGTTTTTTTTCGTGTTGCAGTTTTCTATCCAGTTATCAGAATTGCTTTTCCCAAAACATGCATTACTAACTCGAAAGGAGAATGTGCAATCATCAACTTTTAATGATTATTTTAATAAGACACAACACCGACCAACAAAGAATCAACAACCATGTTTTAATGGAAATTAAAATAATCTTGTTCTTGAAAACAATACAAGAATGGGCCTGCTCTTGTTATCGATCACGCCTGATGGGAAGCGATGAATGCGGTCTATGATGAAACGAGCGTGCCCATAAGATGCGTGTTCACTCTTGCTTTGAAGGCAGATGGATTAAACGGCGGGAGGGGTTCACATCGGCGTCGAGCTGACGATGAAGTACCTGGGACTCGTCCTCGACAGCCGGTGGAATTTCGTGGAGCACTTCCGACGTTTGGCTCCCAGACTGGAGCGGGCCGGGGCTGCCTTGAGGCGGCTCCTTCCCAATCTAGGGGGACCAAACGCCTCCTGCCGGAGGCTCTATGCGGGGGTCGTGCGGGCCATGGCCCTTTACGGGGCACCGATATGGGCGCGATCTTTGAGGCGGCGACCAGCCCGCCGGTTGATCGCGTCCCAAAGGGTCATGGCTGTCCGGCTCATCCGAGGATACCGCACGGTCTCCGCTGAGGCGGCGAGCCTCCTTGCCGGATTGCCGCCATGGGATCTGGAGGCCAAAGTCCTCGCCCACATATGGGAGTGGCGAGAGGAGGCAAAACGCCGGGGCGTTGCTCCGCTGCCGCGAGAAATCACGGCACAGCGGACAGAGCTCCGGCGGGATCTCATAGCGGCATGGAGAGTGCGATTGTCGCAACCCAGCGCTGGGCACGCCACAATTGCGGCGATAAGTCCCCTCTTTGAGGAGTGGCTAGAGAGGCGCCACGGCGCCCTCACCTTCCGCCTGACGCAGGTCCTCACCGGACACGGTTGTTTCGGGAGGTTCCTGTTCAGGATAAAGCGGGAGGAAACGCCAGGGTGTCACCACTGTGGGGATCGCCCGGAGGACACGGTGGAGCATACGGTGGAGGTCTGCCCGGCTTGGGCGGGACCCCGCCGTGTCCTCTTGGCGGCGATCGGCGGCGGCGACCTCTCGCGTCCGGCCCTCATACAGGCCATGGTCCGGAGCGAGAGTGAATGGGAGGCCGTCACCTCCTTCTGCGAAGCAGTTATGCTCGCGAAGGAGGAGGCGGAGCGTGCGAGGGAGAGGCAATCGCTGCACCCTCGCGCTCCTAGCCGCCGCAGGAGACGCCCTGGACGGGAGTCAACAGCCGACTCCCGGCCACCGTAGGCGCGGGCTTGCGGGCGGCGAGCTATGGGCAGCTCGCCGCCCGGTAAGGACCAGGCCCGGGTCGACGGCGCGTTGTGTTCCACGCGCGCCTCAAAGAGCTGTCAGCACGAACTGACGGGGTCCGCCAGGGCCGATGCCGCCGGGGCTGCGGGTTGTTCGAAAGAGATACCGTGGCCCCTGGCACAGGCAACTGAAGGAACACGGGTGGGTTTTAGTCAGTAAGAGTCTGACACTCCCTTCTGCTCCGCCCAGAGCGGGAGGAGTCATTTGATGATTTCCCACCCAGAAAAAAAAAAAAAAAAAAAAAAAAAAAGGCAGATGGATTAAGTGTAGATGGTTCGCTTTAAAAAGCGCTGTCGTATACAATGTGTAACTGAATTAATACACATTATGAAAGCAGTTTGTGCAGAATCTTTTACTGAATCGATTTCTGTATTTTTTAATATAGGTAATATTTTATCCCAAAAATAATTAAGACTACGTAAATTACTGTCACACTTCCGCTGTACAGTCAAAACAAACCAAAATTTATGAAATACACACTGAGCTAGACCCTTATACGAGTGCGTCTGTGTGTATGCGTAGATTTGTAATGTGACCATAATTTTCTCCCACAATCAGTATAAGTAATTCATTAAAAAAACAATGTTTTTTACATAATAATAAAAATTCAGTGTATGTATTATGATTATAACATAATATTCTAATTGGTGTCTGGTGGTCTGCGTTAATTCCGGGACATGTTGTATATAGAAAATTGACATTGATTTTTATTGACATTGCTAGAAGAGCAATTCAAGATTCATATTAACTTCAATGAAAGACCGGTTCCTAGAAAATTTGACTATTGTTGCATTATTTAGCATGTTATTACGTTATTATGGTAAACAATTAAATTCGACTGAAGAAAATAGATTATCTAATAACAACAAACGTAATTTATTCACAAAAAAAAGCAAGTTTTAACCAAGCATACAATGACTCCCTAAGCGGTTTTTCCTCTTAGCAATAGTCGTTTAATTTTATCAACAAAATATTTAAATCTCCGAAACCATTTTATTAGCTGTTAAACTGGTTTAAAAAGGCGGAACATTAAAGAAATTGTGAAATATTTTTTGTCAGTATTACCAGAAAATTCTTCCAGAGGTATATGTATAAATAGAAGTTGAAAGGATTGCAAAAAGGTTCAGGTATCTAAAAATAGAAAGGAAAAAAATAAAGGTTGTTGGAAAAAAGAGTTATAGCTTTAGGACCCTTTCGGTGATAAAACGGACTTAGTCGTTAGAAATGCTAGAGCTCCTTAAGTTCTGAGTTGAGCTTCATGATTACTGACAAATGCGTACACAGACTGGACAGGTCCACTAAAACTGTGTGGTTCTTTCCTCAAAAGACCATTACACATGATCTTCACAAGACTTGACCAAGATTATGTCTGGACTTTAAAAAAGACCTTTGAGTTTGTTTCGGGCTTTCTTCTCAGAGTACTCAGACAGGAAACGCCGACCTCATCTAGTATTTAAAATATGATTGAGATTAAGTGTTAAGTATTTGTACAAACCTACTTATACAAATAAAATCGTTTTTTAGTACTGTTTTTTAGTACGCTTCTTACCTAACTACCTAGAAACTACCTAGTTTCTACACTACGTCTAAGGCCTCATTCACGGAGACGCGGGGCGTCGCGCGTCGCGTGCGGCGTGGCGTCTCGCGGCGCGTCGTACGATTTTTCTGTTTACGGAGCGGCGGCGCGTCAAGCAGCACTTACCATCGCACGCCTAAACACAAACGTATGGCAATATAAGACGTTGTTCATAGAGATGCGGGGCGGGAAGCGTGGCGGTGCCCGCCGCGAATCCTCAAGCGTGTAGCAAAGCACGCGGCGGGCAACGCTGCGGCGCACGCGGGATACTCAATCAAACCGACCAGTTTTCTAAAAATCGATCATATCGTACTCCATTGTGACAGAACCTACGTCTGCGTTCAGCAATTTCCAAATATGACTGGCAGCAGATTCCGCCGCGGGCATCGCTTCATCGAGAATTGCCGCTGCGTGCGCCGCCGCGATAAACGCCGCGTGAGATTCGGCGGTGCCAGCCGCGGGCTCGGCCGCAAAAAACGCTCAATTTCAAATAAACGCGTCTAAAATCGCTTCTCCGTAAACGCACTCATACAACGCCATATTTTTGAATTCAGTGGGGGCCGCGCCGCACAACGCGTCGCGCAACGCCCCGCGTCTCCGTAAATGAGGCCTAAGAAACAAATTCAGCATCTCATTTGAAGCTCTGACAGAATTTTATAAGCGTAACATCAAGTCTGATTTACCCGATAATTATGTGAGGATAATGTCCAGAATGAGTTTTTTAAAGAAAAGGACACGGGTATTTGACTGATCCCGTCAGGGAATTGAAACGACAATAGAGGTTAATCAGTGTAGTAGTGGAACTGATTGCCCGTATCGTATTACCCAGTAACTGGGTTACGGATAATAGGTAGTCGTTCCATGGAAAATACTTGTATTCTAACTGCAGCCGGTTAGACTGGAAGCGGACCCCAACATGGTTGGTTAAATGCTAGACAGATAATGAGTAGAGGGGCTTGTGGCTAAGTAATTACAGCCGCACGGGTCAGGTTAAGCTACGCTTGCCGCGGTTGGTCCTTAGATGGTTGACCATCTATACATACCAAGGCCCCTCCGTGCCTCGGAAAGCACGTTAAGTCGGTGGTCCCGGCTGTCATTCGTGGATCCTTGACAGTCTTTACGGGTCGTCAGAAGCCCGACAGTGACAACCAGTCTTACCAAGGGGTATGTATGTATTACCCAATCACTGATCAGATAGGCAGTCGCTCTATGTAAAATACTGGTATTCAGCTGTATGCGGTTAGTCTGGAAGCTGACCCCAACATACAGTAAAGGCTAGGCAGATGATGATAATTGGGACTGACTGTCCTAGTTCGTGGTGAGTCTCTCTGAAACTGCAGAAAAATCAGAATCGGTTTCATTTTGACAGTTCAACAACATTCATTGCGTTATTTACGTGTTGAGCAGACTTTATGAAGGCAACCTTTTTCTAACTTTTAAAGCAATGGATTAGCAATATCCTTCAAAATGGTTCAGATTGAGATTGAATGTGTGTTTCGCAATTAGGGTGCAGGTTTACTTTATCAATAGCTGGACTATTCTCAATACACAATTGAAGACGTCGCATATAGAATGACAATGGCTTCGAATCACTCACACATCAGTACCATTGTGTACAATGGATGGTGTGAAATGGTGCGACCTGTTTGCGGTACAAAGCATGGCCTTGTTTGATGTCCAAGTTACATTGGCCTAGTAACAGCTTACAGTGGACCTGCGTGTTGCGTACCGTGTCCAACGATTTAATTTGTTGTTTCAAAACATCTAAGTGAACTTGGAAATTCAGTATAATAAACAGTAAGTTTTCTAGACAAAATCAAACTGATTGCAAATTTAATTGTAAAATTAATATTTTTTGACATAGATTTCCATTCTGTAATTACTTTAACTCAGACCCTGACATTACTTGTTAAGTTTGTAACTTTTGATATATTTTTTATTTTCGAACGTAATTTCAGATTAACTTTAATAATGACTTGCCTACTTAATAATTACTTTGTCTCATTACCGCTAAGATTGGCAAGCTCCTAGATGTTTGATGAAGTAACCAAAGACAGACAATGGAGCTTTACTCTCGACACGTGTCAACACACAAAGTAAAATGAAGCTAACAGCAGTGCGATTCTGTAACCATCTCACCGTGAACACTAAGGTGAAGTGAGCGTGGAGCGAGCTGTCATTCCAACTAATGCTAGGGATTGACACTATTGACAGCTCACTCTAAGCTCACTTCACCTAACTTTTCACAGTGAGAGTTTTACAGAATCGATCGGCTGTTTGCCAATACGAGTGAGGCGATGCGTATGCTCTATTCTCTTTAACACTAACTCACTTCACTGCGGGTCTACTCTTTAAATCCGTCAACGAAGATACGGGCCCGCCCGAAAGTAGCAATAATTAAAAATGTAAGCTAGCTATAATTATTATTTAAGCTGCCACGCCCTTTATGCCTAGAGGCTTTTATGTGGGTAGTAAGTTTTTATTTACATTTTTAATTTTAATTTATTATATTTTTTGCTTGAGTAGGTACGTATAGTTTTTATTGTATGTGTTGGTATATTGGCGTTGCTGGCAACATTTAATATAATGTTCTGTGTCTTGTAATGTTAATTACCTACTTTATATACCTAGTATTGTATACAATCCAGTATTTTATAACTGATTAGACAGCTGTGCTGCTAGGAAGTTTATTGCGCCACTTCTTCTTCCCAGCGAAAGCACTAGGAAGTTTAGTGGTGAAGGGCGAGCGTTTTGGGGGACTGTCTTTTGTAATTTTGATGTTCGAAAAGTGCTGATTCTCAGCCTAATTTGAATAAATGATTTTTGATTGTGAGTAGTTGATCCTTCAAACAAGTGTGAAATTCTATTTTAATTATGTCCGTAAGTGATACGGATTAGAAAGCGCCCGTAACATCGCCCAAAACTACGGATGTCTTGCTTAGGGTGTAGACTCCTTGCCTATACTTGAAGGCCAATTCTCGTAATTTCAAACGTTCAAAATCTATGTAGTCGCAGTCAGATCTCAGCGACAATCAAATGTCAGAAACTTGTCAAAATGTAGGGAAATTAGAAGTATTATTTGACAGATTTGAGATTGAGATCAGACTGTGAACGGTCTTAAAATGACGAGAATTGTCCCTCTGCTCTGTGGTTAAGGTATCTGCGTCTTCAACCCGAGCTTTTGAGCTTAAACCTGGCAAGTCTTAAGTAGTTATTTCAGTTTCATAATTACTTTTTATACGTTAGACAAACCGTACATCTGAGTCAAAACCATTTTGTCTGCTGTTAGAACATTATTAGACGGGGATTTTTATGGGTAATACGATTCCTCTTGGTAATACTGAAGGGCGGACGTTTTGGGGGACTGTCTTGTGTAATTTTGACGTTCGAAAAGTGCTGATTCTCAGCCTAATTTTGACCATTATGATTTTTTTTTCTCAGCTTTGTTTTGATTTTGATTTTGGTTATCAGACTTTGGGCTTCTAACGGCCCGTAACAATTGTCAAAGGTCCACGAATGACAGCCAGGTCAGCGTTACCAGATTTTTTTCGGGCAAAGCGGGATTTTGAAGCCCTTTTAGTATAAAAAGCGGGAAACTTTCGTTGAAAGCGGGACAAAAGAAGAAAAACGTAATTAATTGTCCGTTAAGAGAATGCGTTCCTTACACCTATCATTGCGACAATTCTAGTAGCTAATAAAGATCAATTTCGCCAAACACGTATTCGTTTGTATGAAACTGACAGGCGTCAAGAAAGCATTCTCTCGACGGCCGCACTCTCGATTTTTTACTACTTCATATTTTATTTGAGTTTCAAATTAAGTTTACAATGATGATAGATAGTCGTAGAAAATGTATTTTAATCAAAATATGTTACTTTACTATTCAAATAACAATATCTGTTTGGCTTACCCTGTAAGGCAATTAAGTCTTCAGAGGAATATAATATTATATAAATAAGTAATACAAAAGAGAAAGGGTGTGATTACCGAGACGAATAATAGAGAAGTATGGAAGAAAAAGACCCCAAAAAAATTGGGATGATAAGGAGACAGTCTTGTCAATTGGGGACAGAAGAATGATGATAAATAAGTATAAATATTATAAATAAATATTTTAGGCAAAAAATCGGGACGTCTGGCAACACTGGCCAGGATCTACTGCTTACCGTGCTTTCCGAGACACGTAGGGATCTTAGTGTGTAAAGATAGTCACCGGACCAACTGTGGCAAGCGTAGAATAGCCTCCTGTGGCTGTTATTTTTTAGCCAATAGTCCCTTATATGAGATACAAGCTGGTAATCATAATATGATTAATGAATACTTCTCGAAATGCACAAATTACATGATACTGATCTAAATACAAATCACAAATACTAGCATCGAAATTCCAAATTCCTGACGATCAGTCATGGAAACCAGTCGAATTGTATTTGTCGGGGCTGCACGCATTAGAACTTTAATTAAATCTGACTATTTCGATGCAGGCAGGGTTAGTTAAAGCTACACGAACTGGTAATGAGTGAAATGAGGCGAGTTCTATGCCAATATCAGTGGCGATGCTTGTACGGTTTAGTTTATAGTCTCTGGTACATTCGCGGACTAAATTATTTTGAAAGGTTGATAAAATGAGGGTGAATTGTTACAAACTTATAAAAATTCTAAATATATACCTCTGTGAAATAAGCATATTATGTGCATAAGAACTATTTATAATAATGATAAAGGAATAAAAGGTAGAAACCAAATACATTTATTACCCACAGAATAAAAGGCACACAACGTATTTGATCATTGTGATCAATTAAAATAAAATAAACCTAGAGAGGTTTTCTTTTGTATTTTTTGTTCAGCAAAAATGCCAGACAACTAGTGCCTGACTCTGATTTTCAAACGATCTGAAGTGTGAGGTTATTGAATGAATTTTCAATTTCTTCTTTCTAATTAATT
Organism: Apamea epomidion; assembly: GCA_947507525.1. NCBI lineage: Eukaryota > Metazoa > Arthropoda > Insecta > Lepidoptera > Noctuidae > Apamea > Apamea epomidion. The sequence goes on along the minus strand of OX382238.1, from coordinate 2,865,267 downwards.
TAATTACAGACTGGGTTATTATAGACATGATTCAAAATCGGTTTGGTCAGTCCAACTTCGTCTATCACTTGTTTTCTCAATATAATGTATCGAAGCCTGTGTAAGTGTGTATTCAATATAGTTTTATTTATAATCCCTTGGGAATAACTAGACCAATTCCGCAAAACAGCACAGAAAAACGTGACTTTTCAGTAACACAACTTCACTGGTTCATCATAACCATCTGCATAGCCTTTTCCCAACTATGTTAGGGTCGAATTCCAGTCTAACCAGATACAGCTAAATACCAGTAATAGCCTATCTGACCTCCAGTAATAGCCTATCTGACCTCCAGTAATAGCCTATCTGACCTCCAAAACGCAGTTACTAGATAAATAACTAACACGACATACCTTGGTAAGTCAAAGCACAACTTCATACGCGTTACACACTTAGCACTAACGTATCATTGTTTGCAGAAAGGATTTTCCGTAACCCATTTGTGAAAAAAGCGTAAGGAGAAGCGGTAAAGGCTTTGGTCTGATTAAGATGGCGCCACCCTTAACCTTGATGTCAGAGCACAAAGATTTACTGTGACAAATTGATATTCTGAGGCCATGACCTTAGAAGAACAGGAAAACGTTTTTATTGTAACTATCACTGTGTAACTTAGGAAGGGCCCGTGGCTAAATAATAACAGCCGCTCAGGTCGATCGGTTAGGTTAAGCTACGCTTGCTGCAGTTGGTCTGTGGATGGGTGACCATCTTTACATACCGAGACTTATCTGTGCCTTGGAAAGCATGTTAAAACCGTTGGTTTTGGCTGTCATTCGTAGATATTTGACAGCCTATGTAATCTCCACCACTCAGTTACCGGGCAACACGATACTCTTGGTAAGAATGGTTGTCAGACGTTCGGGCTTCTGACTTCCTGTAACAACTGTCAAATGATACAAATACAAATGATAGCCGGGGCCATACTCAGACATAAAAATTGAGTAGTTTATTAACCTGGAGCCTTTATAATTAGGTATTTCATTATATTATGCTAGTTATGAAGATTCCTCTACTTTTCTCTGCCTAACCCAGGGCAGACAGGCGTGATGGTATGTGTGTGTTATAAAGATTGGATAGTCAGCCTATAACATTCCCACTGCTGGGACACAGGCCTCTCCTCTGTGAGAGGGAGTGGGTTATAATCCACCACGCGAGTCCAGTGCGTGTCCCAGTATGCCCAGTGGATGTCACCTTTGAGAGTAATTTATCATCCACACTAAGCTTATCCCCACTAAAGACAATAAAAAAACAATAGTTTGTCCTTTTACAAATGAAGCTAAACCCAGACAATAAGTTTTTCAGCCAACATAATTTATGTAACGACTTAAACGGTCCCCGAACACTTTCTATATCCTAACATCCCTAGATTTATTCCCCTCACGTAAAAACTTTTCCCCAGAAACCTAAATGCCATCTGCTCCGAAAAAAAAGGAAAAACAGAAAATATTCCACCATTTTCATAACATTCAATTTCTGTCATCGACTGCCCGACAGAAATACAGTCGGAGACCATAAATCTAATAAATGGTTATTGAAATGAAGAGGGTACGTCCCTTACAGGTCTTTTCTGACTTATTCTATTGGACATGTAAAATATGTCCCGTTTTCATGTTTACAATATTATTTTGTAGGTTTTACATGTTAATAGGCTCTGAGACTGAGCAATGTTCGTTCAATTATTTATCCTATTGACAGCGATGTGGAAGAATTTTTTGATGTCCAATGAGCTCTTCCCTTTTTCTCTTTTATTTTTGTATACTTGGACATAATATATATATATATATATATATGAGGGGCTTCTGGCTAAGTAATAACAACCGCACAGGAGGATCGATCAGGCTACGCTACGCTTGCCACGGTTGGTCCGTAGATGGGTGACCATCTTTACTTATCAAGACCCCTCCGTTTTTCGGAAAGTACGTTAAGCTGTCGGTCCCGGCTGTCATTCGCAGAACTTTGACAGCCGTTACGGGTCGTCAGCAGCCCGAAAGTCTGACAACCAGTCTTACTAAGGGATATCGTGAATGTATTTATTTATTTATTTGGAAACTCAACAGCTTATAATTAATGTACTTAATGTAAAACAAGCACATCAGACGCGACATTAATAGCGGTATTTGAGAAAACAAAAGCTACAGTAGCGTACAACATACAAAAGATGAAAAATACGTATTACTATAAATGTTCTATGGACAATAGACCCATTTAATTCCGCGCGGTGGCGGGTAAACTACCAACAAAAGCATTTCCAAGGAGGGTTGGTGTCAGGCTGGTGGCCGACTGTTAAACTTTGCCAAAACTTATAGCAACATGACTAGCAAAGATATGATGCGCGATAGGACTAGGGCGTACCCCACAGGCGATGCGCAGGGGCAGCACCCGGCTTCTGTGGGAAATGGACAAGGGTTGTTGCACCTGGAACGGGCGGGTGCGAAGTAAGACGCAAGTTCGGAGGGTGAAAGGAGTTAGATTGAGGTGTGCGAGCTGGAATGAAGGTACTATGACGGGAAGAGGAAGGGAACTAGCAGATGTTTTAAAAAGGCGACGACTGAACATTGCGTGTCTGCAAGAGACAAACTGGAAGGGTGCGAAGGTTAGAAAGATTGGAGAAGGATATAAGTTTTATTATAAGTTTTGGATAGTCAGTTGAAAGAATGTACAGTGGATGTTAAAAGAGTGAGTGATAGAGTGATAGCTGTTATAGTGATTGTGGAGAGTTCGGTAGTTAATATAGTTAGTGTGTATGCACCCCAGTCAGGGTGTGAGGATAGTGTAAAAGAGAAGTTCTGGGAGGACTTCGACTGTGTGATGATGGATGTGCAAGATACTGAAGAAGTGTATGTGAGGAGTGATTTTAACGGGCATGTAGGAAGACAGAAGGTTGGGTATGAGAGAGTGCATGGTGGTGGGGGTATGGAGACCGTAACACTGATGGCGAGGCACTGCTGCAAGCTGCCTCGGCCTTCGACCTGGCAATAACAAATACGTGGTTCGAGAAACGAAATGAGCATCTAATCTATCTATATATATAAAAATGAATCCCTATTTCCCTTGGTCATGCCATAACTTGAGAACGACTTTACCGATTTCATCCATTTTTTTTTAAGTTTTTTAATTCTTTGTAGAAGGTTCTTACGGAAAAAAAATAAGAAAGTTGCTTTACGCGGACGAAATCGCGGGCAGAAGCTAGTAAGTTATAAAACTGGCCGCCACGCAACTCAAATCGACTATTTCCTAGTAAGAGGAAACAGCCTTAAAACTGTAAAAAATTGTAAAGTGCTCCCAGGTGAAGACCTACAACAGTCGGTTAAAGTTCGTGTCTCGTCCAGTAGGAACAAGGAACGGCCCCCACCTAAAACTAGATGGCGTATGATAGAAAAAGAGAATGTGCCAGTATGTTTAAGAATCAAGTGATAGAGAAAATGATTGACATGAAGGATATGGAAGGAAAATCTGTGAATGAATGTTGGAAAGAGATGGCGGATTGTATAAGGAGAGTAGCAAAATATGCGTTTGGAGAATCGAAAGGGAAAGGTATGATAGAAAATTATACATGGTGGTGGAACGAAGACGTGCAAAAGATGCTCAAAGAAAAGAAAAGTGCGTTTAAAGAATGGCAGGGTGTAGAAAACGGGATTGATAGTTTGAAAAAAGATAAGAAGAAGATTTTAAAGAATGGAAGAGAAAAGCAAAAACAGGTGGTAGCAGCTTCGAGGGCTAAGGCGCAGGAGAAGTTGTATGACTCACTAGACAGCCCTAGAGGCCAGAAGGAGCTCTACCGGATTACAAAAGCAAGAGAAATGAGAACGAGAGATATTCTTCACATTAAATGTATGAAAGACGACGCCGGTAAGGTTCTGTACAAAGATGACGAAATAAAAGAACGATGGAAGGTTTATTTTGAAAAGCTAATGAACGAAGAGAATAAATGGAATGGTGTGCTTAAAGAGGTACAAGTAAATATGGGCTTGGTGAGGGAAATTAGCATGGATGAAGTAAGAAACGCAGTTCAAAGTATGAAAAATGGGAAGGCTATGGGCCCAGATGATATACTAGTAGAAGTATGGAAGTGTTTAAAAGAAGATGAATGTATGTGGCTGACTTTATTCTTCAATAACTTGCTATTAAGAAAGAATTATGCTGTGTTTGCTTCCAAAAATAAAAAAAATAAGCGATAATATACAACACAATTTAAATTAATGATTCATTGATTCATTGATTGATGATAAATTGATTTATTCAAAGAAAAACTAAAGAGAAATATTTAGGTTTAATTTTAGATAACTACTTGAGTTGGAAGCCTCATAGATTAAATTGACGGCATTTGACGGCACGGTTGGCGCAGTGGTTAAGCGATTGACTGCTGCGCTGCGTGTCGCGGGTTCGATTTCCGCACGGAACAAATATTTGTATGACCTACAAGTAGTTGTTCCGGGTCTGGGTGTTTGTGTATGTGAGTTTAAATGTTTGTAAACGCACTCACAATACAGAAGAAATTCCTAGTGTGGGGCAACGTTTAAAAAAAAATCTGATGTAAACTCATGTCACTTACAGGAGCTCTTCACAATATAAACAAATGCCTTCCTCGGAATGTTCGATACATGATTTATAATTCTTTAGTTAAACCACATATAGACCACCTAATAGAAATCTGGGGGACCGCAGCTAAATCTAATCTAGAAATATTACAAACAGCACAAAATAGATTAATCAAAATATTATTTTGATTAATCAACTCAGAAAATATACGAAGAATCCAAAATAATGAACATTTCTCAAAAATATAAGTACTATACAAATGTACTACACAAAATATTACATAAATATATTCATACAACACTAAACACAAAAAAACATCAAGTACAAAAAATTAAACTACGAAACTCCAATTACTTAGTAACACGTCCTCCGAGAAGAGTTAATTACGGGAAACGAAGTATTGAATTTGAAAGTGTTAACATGTACAATAAAATACCCATGGAAATATAAGAAGCAAAAAGCATGTCTTGTTTTAAAAACAACTTAAATCTGTCGGAGTAATTCGTTTGACTATTCAGAACGTTAGCGCCATCTCGTGGCGCTAGACAGAGTCTAGCCTGAGTTCGTGGTGGGACGAGAGCAACAGCTACAAAAGCGGTGTGAGCAGAGCTCTCGAGAAGATCGAAACATTGGACATCGTACGAACAACATGTGCATGAAACTGTCAGTTGCGTTCCGTATCGTTGAGTTGTGTGAGTGTGTGATTCGCTAGTGTGACTAACTTGTTCGTAAATTATAAGCTGATTTGAACTGTAAACCGTTTTTCTATTGTGCTATAACCAACACTACCCATAGTACGGCCAAAGTAATTAAAATATGCCTGATGTTAACGAGAGACAGACATACCTTCTCCGTCAAATCTTATATAATGTGTAAATAATAATAAAAAATACTAGCTTAGCAAATAAACAAAATAAAAGATCTTTATTTGTCAGTACGCTGCCAGGAATGCCACATCTAGTAATACATTTAATTTTCCTTTAGATCTGTGTTTACTCGGTTGGTGATTAGTTGATATTTACTTTTTCTTTTTTCTTAAACTACCTTATTATTCATTATTGTAAATTTATTTTTAACGACGTTATTGTATATACGCTCGTAAACATTTTATGTAAAATTAGTTTCTCAGTAAGTGCATTATTGTTAATTCTTAATGAGAAATAATAAAGTTCTTAAACCATATCGTATTATCCAGTAACTGGGTTGTGGAGGTCAGATAGGCAGTCGCTTCCTGTAAAATACTGGTATTCAGCTGCATCAGGTGAGACTGGAAGCCGACCCCAACTTAGTTGGGAAACAGACAAGACAAATGAACTTGAAAATAATTTATATATATTTTAGTGTTAGCTTGTATATTGTAAACTTAATTAGTTATTACTAAAGTTTTTTGTTTTAACTTGATTGGCCAAAAACTTGAGAAATGTTTGTAGCTCCAAGGAGTTAAATATTGTTACGACAAAGTCCATTAGCAGTAAGTTACTTTTGTAATTTCAGAATTAAATCAGTACTTAGTCCAGCTACCTCGGTAGAGTTTTATTACTTTTTCATTTGAAAATTTCTATGAAATCTTATGAACACAGCCTACTAGTAAAAATAATTCTTCATAATATGTCCTAAAATAAGTCAACATACAACATACATACATAATCACCCTATAATGTTCCCACTGCTGGGACACAGGCCTCCTCTCTTCAAGGAGTGTGCCGTAATCGACCACGCGGGCCCAGTGCGGGTTGGTAAATGTCACATGTCTTCGAATTTTTGGTTCTACGACATATCGGTTTCCTCTCCATGTTTTCTTTCACCGTTTTGAGAGCAGTAGTGATCAAATAATTTAGAAGAAGTAAAGCGCCTGCCTGGGTTCGAACCCACGACCTACAACTTTTAAGTCGCAGCCGTTATCACTGGGCCACCTCGGCTTGACCAGTGATATTCGTGTTCCATACAGAAATATGGAACATGAAATTTTAGACAATCAATTGAATTCTTGTCTTCTTTTGAGGCTGACTGTACGTTGTACTGACAGGGTAAGTTGGGGCCGATAGTACTAGACCGCTCCCCTAAAAAGAAGTCGCCACATCCTTTTCTTGTTTCGTGTTCGTTCTTATTGTTCCTGGTCTATTAGTCTGGTAATTATTTTCTCAAATAAAACATACTTAAATCAATCGACACCTTTCGGAATAAAGAAAAATGGCGTCATCATAAGAATTAGGTCAAGGTTATATTTTACGTCTCGCTGGAATCTCATAGGAAAAAATATTGCGTTAAGTTTTTTTTTCTTGGAATCTGATATTTATTCTAATATATTCTAAAGGACGGGCTAATTAGGCCTTAAAGAGAAAATCACTCAGAAGTGTACTTAGTGAGTGCTTTTCTCTATGAGCCCTTATTTGCCATAATTGAAAAAAGTACTTACAAATAACAACCATATTTAGATCCAAAGGATGTTTAAAATCAGTAAAGAAATGCATATTTTACTTTATTCACATCGGCACAATTTAGGTTCTAGGATATGCCGGTTTCCTCACGATGTTTTCCTTCACCGTATTGAGAGCAGTGGTGATGAAATTATTTACACAAAGTAAAGCGCCTGCCTGGGTCCGAACTCACCACCTTCAACTCTTAAGTCGGGGCTGTTGCCTGGGTCATCACTCCCCTCCAAGGTAGGTAGCGTAGCTGTCTATTTGAGTTAAACTATCTTTTTATATGCACAAAATATTAATAAAACAATTTTTATTTCTGTCTTTCGTTAACTAATCGCGGAGGCTCGTTGGAAAAAGTTTTCACGTTTGAGTAAGCCAGGCTAGTATCAACTATCCTTATATACAAATATTATAATTGCGAAAGTGTGTGTGTAGGTTGATCCTTCTTTCCCTAAGTAATGGAGCAGGATTACTGTGATTTTTCGCACGGAAATCGTTCATTGGTCGGAGAGTGACGTAGCATTTTATCCCGGAAAAATACTCGGTTCCGTGCGACAGACCACGGGATCATAAACGCGAGTAAAACATAGTTCTTTATCATCATCATAATTTCAGTTGAAAGACGTCCACTTCTGGACATAAGCCTCGCCCAAGCACCGCCACTTGGACCGGTTCTGTGCTTCTCGTATCCAGCGGATTCCTGCGGCCTTCAAAAGGTAGTTTGTCCACCTTACAGGCCTTACAACGCTACCGTTACACAGTCACCATTCCAGAACCTTAAATATAAAACATAGTAGTTAAGTTAACTTCGGAGGGGCTCGTGACTAAGTAATAACTGCCGCAAGGGTCTATCGATCAAGTCAAGTTATTGCCGCGGTTGGTCAGTGGATGCGTGATCATCTTTAGATACCAAGACCCCTCCGTGTCTCAAAAAGCAAGCTAAGCCGTTGGTCTCGGCTGTCATACGTGGATCTTTGAAAGTCGTTATCGGTCGTCAGAAGCCCAAAAGTCTGACAACCAGTCTTACCAAGGAATATCGTGTTACCCAGTAACTGTGTTGTGGAGGTCAGGTAGGCAGTCGCTCCACGTAAAATATTGGTTTTCAGCTGCATCCGGTTAGACTGGAAGCTGACCCCAACATAGTTGGAAAAGGCTAGGCAGATTACAGTTAAATAAAACTTCAGAAATAACTGGCGTGTCAATTGCTATTTGTTTTTGTATAGTTTATGATGTCCGGTCGACAGTCGACACTGCGACGACCATGTGTCATCGCGTTAGTTTCGTTTCAACAAGTTTTTGTCGCATCGACTGGTCACGTCACTACCCATGTGCGTAGTATCTATATCGAAACTAATAATAAAGCTAAAGAGTTTGTATGTTTGAACGCGTTAACTTTTGTAGGTACCAGTAGAATTTGAAAAAAATCTTTTTGCATTTGATAGCCCAATTCTTGAGGAAGGCTATAGGCTATTTAACATCACGATATGTCTCTGAGGAGCCGAGCAAAAAGACAAAAAGTCAGAAGGAACGCTAAGCGAAATCGAAGCTGGGTGGGCCATCTAGTGTTTTAAATTTGAAATATCGATTATTTTGACTTTGAAAGGTAGAATGACATTCATTTTTTGACAGGAAGTTAGTTTTATGTTTGACATTTACAAAATGGGACGCTGTACGCTCGACCAAAATTGGGAAATATTAAAACCTTACTTCCAATGTAGCGAGTCTTTAACGCAAACTATAAGAAATTTACGTGGAAAATTTTCCAGAAATGATCTGCCTTCAGTTCAGTTTGTGAAGCGAGTTCGTGAAAATGGATCGTTATTGGACAAAGCAACAAAAGAAGAAGAATAGCGTGGGTAGGTGATGCGATGCGATGGGATGGGTCGGGGGAATAAAAAAGTTCACGCAGACAAAGTCGCAGGCAGAAGCTAGTGGTTGATGAAAGACACGCTTTACTGGTAAAAATAATCATGTCTCCGCTATGTCTGTACTAGCCGCGCTCCGCGGTTTTACTGGCATAGGTTTCGATCCCGTGGGAATATCGGGATAAACAGTATTTTATATGTTAATACTGGTTATAAACTATCTGTGTACCAAATTTCATCCAAATTTGTTCAACAGTTTTAGCGTGAAAGAGTAACAAACATACATCCATGCATCCATCCCTCCATCCATCCATACTTTCACGTTTATAATACCTATTAGTTTTTATTATGTACGTAATAACTTTTTCGCATCTTGGAATGCACGTTATTCCCGGTTGTTATTTGGAAATTATTGACAGTCGTTACAGGCAATCAGAAGTCCAAGTCTGACAACCAGTCCAACTTAACAAGGGGAATCGTATTGCCATTAAAATTTGTGAGTAAAAAATGATAACAATCATGTATCTATTCAGAATCCCGAAAGTATGACAAGAAGTCTTGCCAAAGGGTTGTTACCCAGTAACAAGCTGTAGAGGTCAAATAAGCAGTCGGTAAATGAATGTATTCGGTATTCAGCTGCATCTAGTCAGACTGAAAGCCAATCCCAACATATGTAGTTAGGAAAAGGCAGGCAGATGATGAATAACTCTTTTGTACACAAAACACAATATTAAATAGAACAAAGAATACTGTGGCTACTCTATACTGTGAGTATTTGTATAAATATATATATATGTTTATATATTTTTGTATTATGTATTTATTTAAGTATACTTATTTAATATTATTGTTTTAGACTTCACACATTCATATTTTTCTCATCTTGTTCTCACACACTATTGTCTACATTTCTTTTTTTACTTCTCCTTTCGCAGGTCTGCTGGAAGAAATTTCTTAAGAAATAAGCAGTACCTTTGTACTCATATTATAATTATGTCATATCAATATGTATTTTACTGTGTGTACATAAATAAATAAAGAATTGACTACCCTACCTAGGTAGAGACACACGACGACTCATCAAGCTATAAATTTCTAGTTTTACCTGGCCTTGCATTGTATAGGCTTTTCGTAAAATGAAAAGTCAGCATATACTGGAAATGTATAGCTTGATATGTCGTCATGCGTACCTAACTCGGCACACGCACAAAATTGATCAGGCTGTTTGTCCTTGTTTGGCGATGTATTAAGATTGCAACGCTTTGCAGCCTGGCTCATCGGCGTAATGTAAGAAAGAAGAAAGAGAGGAAATGTATTATTTATTTATTACATATATTAATTTACAAAAGAAATAACCAAGTTGGGGGAAAACCTTCGTCACATCCACGTAAAACGGCCAAATAGCAAATGGGCAAATGTTCCTTGCCTGTCGGTCTTCTACAGACTGTACTTCAGATAGTGTGCGCAGGAGCTCCACGACCTGAGTCCACCATCGCCTTTTTACTACCGGACTAACAGACGAATTGCAGCGTACCATCCACACTTGGTGAATATCCTGATCAGCCGTACTCAGCGCTTCTCCTCCACGTTTATTAGGCGCAAAGTAAAAGTGTAGAACTCTCTGCCGGCGTCTGTATTCCCTTCCAGATTTAATCCGCCTGCCTACAAAGCAAGAGGGAACAGGCATCTTCTGTGCACGCTCATTCCACCATAGACCTCATCCATCGCTTTCCATTAGGCGTGATCGAGGTCAAGTGCAGGCTCATTCAACAATTGCCAAGTGCGAGTCAGACTCGCGCACGAAGGGTTCCGTAATACATAATTTGTGAAAATTTCAACTGTCTAGCTATCGCGGTTCTTGAGATACGGCCTGGTCAGACAGACGGACGGACAGACGGCCGGACAGACAACGAAGTCTTAGTAATAGGGTCCCGTTTTTATCGTTTGGGTACGGAACCCTAAAAATAGTGTTCTTGTTTATAGGTTACGCACATAATTGGCTTTCCGGCACTTTTTGGTTCGTAAACAAACCGGAACGTAAACTAAGTTCACAGAAAACAGCAGTTTCTGCACACTACGGTGAATCATATCAGTATTCTGTCTTGTGCTTTCGAAGAGTACCAAAGCTCGTTACGCAATCAAAAAGACTGAGAATCATCCAAATAACTTTTTTCCTGAATCTCTGCTCAGATTTCCAGAAATTATTTTGTTTTCCTACTCTTTCACCTTTATATCTCACGAAGTTTACGCCAAGAGTTGCATCCCGCGTATGCAATATTGATTTTACTCACAGAATCTAAAACTTCTCAATAAATAGTCTCAATAACACAGCATCTTTACGATTCCGATTTTATCTAACAAAAAGAAGAGTCCATGGAAACTTAGAAATTCTCGAATAAACTAACAGACTAACATGTGATACAGACTACAATTTGTAACATCACAAGATCTGTGTCGTGTAGGTATTGAAGTGAAACAAAGGTGTACTATATAGTGATAAAACACGAAATATGTACGCTACCAGGAGTACAGCGGGGCTCGGGAGTACAAATAATAAACTCTGCTACCAAATCGAGTGGCTTGAGTTATGTGAAAAGTTGTCCGACCCCGCACTGGCGAACGTTTGGGGACGCGCAGCTATGGACAATGGAAGAGATATCGTATTGATCCGGTCGTTGTTTGATATATGAAAAACAAAAGCGTGTCGTGTGAGTGTTTTTGATTTTGTTTTGTTTTGAGTTATTTCAGAATCGTATTTATATTAATTCCAGAAGAAAAATTATATCTGTTAATTGAAATGGAAACATCGTTTTAGTTCAATTGGTTGTCAACAGCCCTGTTTATTTATTTGTTTTTTTACCAAGGCACCAAGTCCCAACACACAAATCACAAACACATAAAATTCGTTACCTCATTAAAATAATCACATTCAATATTTAAAATCATTAAAATTAAATTGTGACATAAAACAAAAATATCACAAAGTCTATACCTGCCTAGTCTTTTTTGATAGACCTTGACTTAAAAAAAATAGTAAATCCCTACATCGTCATTTCTATTAGTAAAAAATTACCTTATTTTTTGCCAAAATTCGTTAAAAATGTAAAAGACGTAAGGGCTAATTATTCCAATGCCAGACAATTTTATCCGAGGAATATTGAAATATAATTGAATTTATGACAGTTCTTCCATACAAAAACTGTCAGACGTCGATTTTATTCCACAAATAACAATATCTTACGATTGAAAAATCCTCTAAAGAAATGATTTTATTCTTAAATAAATGTTACTAACACTACCATACCATACACACACACTATTTATGTGACTCGCTTCACTGTCTTAGAAAGATTCGCTCATTATTGTTATAGTGTATTAGGGGTCATTTCCCATTGTTTACGGTCATTGTCTATGAAGTCACTTCCGTTTCCTCTATACTGTGTATTATTTTTGTTTATGGCAGTTTCGTAATATTATTTGATATTCCTACATGTGTCTTAGGAATAGTGATTTACTGATTTTTATAATCTTCTTTCAGCCATCACGTTCTAATAAGTACAGACGAGGCGCCAGCACATCAAGCTACTACAATCTGTCAAATTTCTTTTATAGATTTTCAACTTTATCGCTAAAGCATTAAGGTTCAAGGTTGATTGGGAAAATTTGACAGTTTCAAATTAAGAAATCAAACAACGTTATGATTTATTTACATCACATCGCTATATTATAATTATTTTTTAAAAACCAAATACAAATATTATTGACGGCTCATTCTAAGCTCGCGACAGTTCCAGTCGACACTACATAAGGTCGACTTTTGCAGACAACTTTTACAGTATCTATTGAAGAAATGACTTTTGATTTCTACCTGCATTTCAATACCTTATACAAAAATAATGACGTCAATTAATTTTGAAATGTATAAAATTTCGAAAATAATACTTTGTAGTATTATTTGCGAAATACAAACACAATGAACAAGAGAATCATTCCGAAAAGAGAATTTAACAGTAAATTAATTATTTTACCCAACTTCGCGGAAAATTAATCAGACATTGTTCGTTCGTTTTTCAATGTAGCTATAAATATATTTTTTCTTATTTCTTTGAACACTGTTTTCTGTGCAGTGCTTACTGATTAATGTTAAAATATTTTTATTAAAAAAAAAGTGTTAGGTCTGACCAAGAACTATGCTTAAATTATGTAAGTAGAGAATAGCAAGCAACATACTGCTACTTCACTTCTTTATAATAATTGCTAAATCAAGCGAAAACCAGAAAAAATGGGTGTCACTTTATGCTCCTAATGTAGGAGTTTAAGGACTATTTAATATCCGCATCAAAGTCAAAGTCTAGTCATAGTAGCATTTATTTCAAATAGGCGCATAAAACGCACTTTTGAACGTCAAACTAGTTTAATATTTATTAACAAAAATAATTTAACAATTTATATTTTTCACGAAATTAATTGCCCACCACTTCCAGCGGAGCATACATCACCACGCGGTACACTCGCCGCCATAAATAATAAGTGAGAGACCGGAGGCGCCGCGGATACGTAACAAAAAGTAACAAACAGATCTCTTAAATAAAGAAAACACGGGCATATGTTAACATCTGTCGGCTATACTCGACTGTACACAGTACAGTGGCGCGCAGTGTAAGTGTTCCAAGTTTAAACATCGCGCGTGCCGACTCGCTGACGTGTAGTTTTGAATTAGAACTTTCTTTTGTTGCGAATTTTTTGTTGCGATTTTTTTTCTGTCAGTTATAGCGCTTTTGTGCTGAGTTTTGGGTGTTAGGTGCTGGTAGCCTGAGCTTTCAATAGAGATTGTTTCTAGTTCCCAACGCACAGACGAGTTTCCATCAAAATGCGTAGTATAGAGTTGCAAAACGCTACTGTGAAAAGGAAATTGATTTATTGTAAATGCAAACATGTAATTTTGTTTGGTTACCTATTTAACTTTCTTTTGAGGAGCGCGTGGCTAAATAATAACAGCCACACGGGTTTAGAAGATTAAGCTACGTTTCCCGCGGTTGACTCGTAGATGGGTGACCATCCATATCATACGAAAACTCTCTTCCGTGCCTCGGAAAGCACGTCAAGCCGTTGGTCCCGACTGCCATTTTTAGATCTTAGCCAGTCATTACGGGTAGTCCGAAAGTCAGACAACCAGTCTTACCAAGGTGTATCGTATTACCCAGTAACTTGGTTGTGGAGGTCAGATAGGCAGTCACTATAGGTAAAATACTGGTATTCAGCTGCATCCGATTAGACTGGAAGCCAACCCCAACATCGTTAGGAAGAGTCCAGGCAGATTGATTTTAACTATTTCACTTTCTATTCTTATTTCTAGCTCAAGTGTATTTGTCAAATTATTTTGTTTACATAACTAATGTACAAATATTATCTTTGACATCTGTCACACCACACTCGCGAGTACAATCGCGCGCAAAAGAGAAAGTCTCGATTTAATCATTTTACTTTCCTGACATTTACATAAAATGGTATTTCATACAAGATTTGTTGGCTTCAATGGCAATTTAACCTTTTTGTTCTGATTTTTTGCCTTCAACGAAATAAGAAGGTACTTTGTTAATAATTTATTTGTCCACAACCCGCTGAACAGACTTTTAGCTCAAAGCAATGTTTTACCTTTTCTTTTCACCGTATGTAAAATAAATAATAATAAATGACAGCCACCTGTCATGTTCTGTATAAACTATAAACAAAACGAATATGCCTGGACATGAATATGTTGTGCGTAGAGCATTAACAGATCTATTACTATCCTACTAATATTATAAATGTGAAAGTTTGTATGGATGGATGGATGGATGGATGTTTGTTACTCTTTCACGCAAAAAACCACAGAACGGATTTTGATGAAATTTGGCACAAATATGGTTTGTAACCAGGATTAATATATAGGATACTTTTTATTCGGATCGAAGCTTATGCGGGTGAAACCGCGGGGCGCAGCTAGTATTATTATATTACTTACTGTTGACCTATTTGACCTGTTTTTGTTTAAAATTATTTGTACTTACTCTTTAAATCTATTAATATCGAGAAAGGTTACACCGTAACTGGTAATGCCTAGATGTCTGACAGAAGGACGTAAAAATGCAAGACTGGCACAAACAAAAGAAGGCTCATACCTGGCAGTGGAGATGTCATAATCAGCCTTTCATGTCCCCACTGCTAGGAGATAGGCCTCCTTTCTGTGAGAGGGAGTGGGCCGTAATCCACCATTCGGGCCCAGTGCGAGTTGGTAGCGATAGCGATATTACATGTCTTCGAATTTTTTGGTTCTAGGATATGCCGGTACCCTCACGATGGTTTCCTTCACCGTTTTGAGAGCAGTGGTGATGAAACAGTTCTCACTTTGAATAAGAATGTGTTAAAAACCGTCCAAGTGCGAGTCGGACTCAGAACAGACTCGGAACACGAAGGGATCCGTACCACCAAACAATATTTCGTTTCTTGGATCCCCCTTATATTTTTATTGTTACTATTTGTTGTTATAGCGGCAATGTGAAAAATTCAACTGTCTACCTATTACGGTTCATGAGATATTGCCCGCTGACAGACAGACGGACGGATCAGCGGAGGCATAATAGGCTTCCCTTAGCGCCACTTTTTTTTTTTTTTTTTTTTTTTTTTTCAGGATGGGAAATCATCAAATGACTCCTCCCGCTCTGGGTGGAGCAGAAGGGAGTGTCAGACTCTTACTGACTAAAACCCACCCGTGTTCCTTCCTTAGCCCTTTACGTACCAGGGCAGCGGTAACCCTTTCGGACGATCCCGCTACCCCGGCAGGCTTCGGCCCTGTCGGGCCCCGTCAACTACGCTGACATCTCTTTGAGGCGCGCGTGGAACACATACACGCCGTCCGGCACGGGCCTGGTCCTGATCGGACGGAGAGCTACCCATTGCTCTCCGCCCGCAGGCCCGCGCCTACGGTGGCCGGGAGTCGTCACGCGGCTCCCGACGCCCGGAGCGTCTCCCTCGGCGGCTGAGGCGTGAAGATCTTTCCCTCGCCCATCCCGCCACCTCCTTCGCTAGCATGACTGCTTCGCAGAAGGAGGTGACCGCCTCCCATTCCCTCTCGCCCCGAACCATGGCTTGCCCTTCTCAAATAACACAGTGCACATATGTATCAACAAATACTTCACTATTACTTACCGGTTTTATTCAAGCGAGCCAGATCCCTTAGCGCCACTTGGGTACGGAACCCTAAAAAGATACTTATCATCAACGAAAAGAAGGACAGTTGATTATTTCAACCTAAACCATATCTATACGTCATAACAATATTTAACCCAAAAAGGCTTCAACAAAAAACATGAAGCTAGACTTCTATAGACAAAATGGCCTCGAACCAGGTCCATTTACATAATATAAATAGTGGGATGAAACGAATGCCTCTTTTAAACCCCCTGGAGCTATGTAGGGACTTCCGCACCCTCACAAATAATGGCCAAAACCTGGACCTTGTTTATGTTTTTTAGGCGGCCATAGCTACATTTGGGTAGGCCATTTGGACCTAATAGGGTATTTTGATACTAGGGTTTTTGATAAAGAGCTAAAGTCTGTCACGGTACCAATTAAAATAAATCATCTTTTTGCCAAGTTACATTTTTGTCAGGTTAAATAAGGTAAGTTATGGGAAAAATAATGCCTCTATCCTCAATTTACAGTCAGGTAAAATATGTTTTAAGCAAGTAAACACTTTGCAAACTCAAGATTCGCCAACGGGCAGGAGCGCAGCATAATAGGTGTTAAGCGTACAGCTCGAG
Source organism: Apamea epomidion (assembly GCA_947507525.1). NCBI lineage: Eukaryota > Metazoa > Arthropoda > Insecta > Lepidoptera > Noctuidae > Apamea > Apamea epomidion. The sequence goes on along the minus strand of OX382238.1, from coordinate 2,848,602 downwards.
TTAGAAACACCACGCTGCGCTCCATAACTCAAGTAGCGGATGTTGGAGAGAAAACAGCCAGGCTGAAGTGGGAGTGGGCCGGACACGTTTCACGAATGCACCCGAACCGATGGGCAAAGATCGTCACTCACTGGACGCCTGAGGGAGGACATCGCCGCGCCGTCGAGGTAGACCACGATGAAGGTGGTGCGACGATCTGGTAACATTTGTAGGGCCAACATGGCCAGAGATCGTACAAGACACGGAGGTTTGGAAGAAACAAAGGGATGCCTTTGCCCAGCAGGGGGACACAACGAAGGCAAAAAAAAAACACTTTGCCGTGTTAGAATCATTTCACACATAATCTGTTAAAAAATGACAGTTGTGATTTGAGTATACGGACAATTTATATTGGTAGGTGCTTAACAATTATTTACGTGACTTTACTTATATTATGTACCTACCTCGAAATGTACATTTACTGTGCACTTGCTGGTACTCATTTTCCATGACGAAAAAGGTTAAAATGCTAATGATCCCGATGACTATCTATTATCAGGGTAATCAACATATTTCTTATTGCTTTAATTATTTTCTATGTAGCCAGTGTGAGTTGAGCCAAACAACTAAAAGATTTAATTTCCTTACTTACCAAAGTAATACTTATTTAATTACCTAACAAAATTCACGTAAACATCTAACATAAAACACACACAGTCAGTTTCGATATCTCCCAAAAAAAACAATATTGATTAGTTTTCAGTGTTTATAGCCAACAGAATCTGTATTCCCTTCACACCAAAACACGTATAAGTCAAACTAATTGTATTGTAGCTAATTATAAAATATTCTGTAAATGAGACACTGATAAGCTAGAAGAAACTATAAAGGTTAGATATTAAGGTTCGTTTTGCCTCGGTCGAAAAACTCCGATAGGTCGCTGTTTACAAAGAGTACAAATCAAAAAGCAATAAAAGTGAATTTTATATGTTCTATTTAGGATTAGTTTCCTCCAATAAACGGTTGAACATCGTTAAGTGTAAGTTTAATACATCTGTACCATTAGGCTCTTTTTGTCTCGAACTATTTTGGGTGATTTGTTAGTGTTAAGTAGACACGGATCTCGTAAATACGGAAAGTATTTGATCATTGTTCGTAGATTGAGAATCGTTAGGAAACTTACGCTAGATAAGATAAATAGCAATAAAACTAGTTTAAATACACTAGTATAAACATGCTTAATTCGCTCCTGCAATGACAAAAGAAGTTTACTATCAGTCCAGGGGCCTGATTTTCTATGACACAATGAACGAAACCGCGTGATATGAACGCGAGATTGGCGTGAATTGTAAGGAATTGACGTGGTTTCAAAGTCATCGTCTACCTAGCCTTTTCCCAACTATGTTGGGGTCGGCTTCCAGTCTAGCCGAATGCAGCTGAATACCAGTATTTTACATCTCTTCTCTCCCTTTCTCTTCTCTTTTTTAAATACGTTGCCCCACACTAGAAATTACTCCTGTATCGTGGGTGCGTTTACAAACATTTAAACTCACATACACAAACAGCCATGGAGCACATGGAGCGACGGCCTATCTGACCTCCACAAAGTTACTGGGTAATACGATGTCCCTTATTAAGACGTGGTTTCGAAGTAAGGGATCGTTAAGTGGTCATAGTGAATGAGGGCCCAGGTAGCACGGGCGCGTTTTTCCCGCGGCCATTTTTTTCGCGAACTGGATTTTCAACGCACTGCTTCGTACCGAGAGTTGAAAATCCAACAGTGTGTTTTCGATGCGCTGGGATGCGCTCGGTTGGATTCTCAATGCTTAGCTCAACACCAAGAGTTCAGAATCTAGTGACCCGCCGCGATATTTATCATGGCAATAGCGGTCATCGACCTGCCTACATTTTCTAGCATTCTTCACTTCAAAAAAGCAAACCTGCTCCCTCCGCCCTCTGCTGCTTCCTCCTCCTGCTTTTTTGCCTCGGCAAAAAAGTGTTTAGCAATGAATTTCTTTAAAGATTGAATTCTTCAGACTTTGATTTCTTTTGATTTTTAAAATTGATTTTATTTTTTAACATCTTGGTTTAATGGGAAATAACCTACTGCAATTATATTATATAATATTAGTTTTTACATATTTTAGGTGATGATCTACTTGCAAATTTTTACTTTTATATATATTTTTTTTGGCAATATTTGCAGTGTACTCACTGTTATTTTGTTCCACAGTACTTTTATACCAGACAAGCTCTAGACGTGAAGACCTGTAATTGGCTGTCAGATTATCATACTGTTATTTATCACTATTGTACTTAGCTGTAAGTCTTCCAAAGTCCTTAAATAAATAAATAAATAAATAAATAAAAACTGAAATAATGTCTGTTAACGTCCTGAATCAATATCTATCATAATCTTCAACATGTTCCCATAACGAAAAACTATACATATGTAGTTTATTGTTTGGGTTCCTACGAAGAGAATATACGAGGGAAAGGGCAATGATCGCTATTGCCATGCTAAAACGCAACAACTATAGTTCTCATCTACCAACCCGCACTAGGCCCGCGTAGTGGATTATACCCCATTCCCGTCGCAGTGCAAACGTTTTAGGCTGAATATGTTCTCACATTTTACCTACGAATCCTTAGTAACATAACAGTCAAATATCTACCTACACACCTGACAGCAACACACAATATGTTTGTCACTTTATCGATTCAATTTCCTTGTATTGCACGCGCGACAAATTTATACCCCACATACACTGCTCCGTTCCACACAATTAACCACACAACTTCCAAATTGAATAAAAACAACCCCACAAACTGTACCGCAGATCAGCAAAGAAATTACACAAATAAACAAAACAAAAACAAGACAAAAAAAAACAAAAGTCAGATCCCTCAGGAAAGAAATAAAAAAGACAGTCGTAAAGAGACAGTAATTACCAATAAAGTCACCTGCAGCTGAGCCGCCATGGAAGACATACTTTGGGACAACTTTTGTAATGTTCAACTTGTACCATACTCATTTTGAGTTTTAAATAGGTTCTTTGTGATGGACTTTACTTTTGTGTCAAAGTAATTTCATAGAGATGTGGCTGTTGGTGCAAAAAAATAATGATGCAAGGGAAATTTTGAAGCTTTGGTCTGTTGATCTGAGTATGTTTGTGTATTTGCTGCTCCGAAACTGATAGACTGATTATAATCCGGATTTTCATATTTGAAAGCTTTTATTATTTTGGAATGGTTTTATTATGCTGGAGCCACGTCTCTGTTTTTTTTTGTCAAATTTCAAATTTATTTAATAACTAGCAGCAACTCGCGGTTTTGCACGCATAAGAATCGATCCCGAAGAAAATTTGTGATAAAAAGTATCCTACGTGTTATTCTGATATATAAGCTATATTACTATAAGTTTCATCAAAATCCGTTCAGTAGTTTTTGCGTGAAAGAGTAACAAACATCCATCCATCCATCCTTTTTTTTTTTTGATCACAAACTTTCGCGTTTATATTAATTACTAGCTGCGCCCCACGGTTTCACCCGCATAAGTTTCGATCCCGTGGGAATATCGGGATAAAAAGTATCCTATAAGTTAATCCTGGTTATACACCATCTTTGTGCCCAATTTCATCCAAATCCGTTCAGTAATTTTGGCTTGAAAGAGTAATAAACATCCATCCATCAATATACACTTTCGCGTTTATAGTATTAGTTGGACTATTAGGATAATCATATCGTACAAGAAGAAATTGGACGATAACCCCCAATTACCTAGGTTACCTTCCTTAATAGCCACGTTACTGTAAGTTATAACTAAAAATTTAACTGAAGAATGTATTCTTCAACAGTAAATTTTCACATAGGTACGCTTAAAAGAAACACCCTCAAGTTTATAATTCCCGAAACTTGACTCACGAAGACAAATTGGAACTTAAATTCGAGACCAAACGGGAACCGAAATAACATTTTGTACATGTCTCATTGAAATGGAGTCATTTTTAAAACTCCCCCAACAGTGATTTTAGTAATGTTTGATGTTCAACATTTGTCAATGGTTATGGTTTATTTTTTCTATAAATACACGACTCACCCTTGTTGTTGTAAGAAAGATGGGGGATTTGGCGAAATTCTCGAGTGTGGGAACGAATTTTTGGGCATATTTATTATTTTAATAGTGTCAGTTGTGATTGCATTTTAAAAATATGTTTTTTTTTTTCAAGAATATCGTTAATCGAATATAAAACATATTATCAAATATATTTCTGAATATCTGCTAGAATGACATATTGCACTAAAAATATTAAAAAAAAAAAACTCGTTTTGGTAAAGAAAAGGGGAATATATGCAGAAGACATAATATGGAGCTAAATTATTTACCGAACTTCAAAACTATTAGTAGAATAAACACAAAATCCGAACCCAAATTGGAATTGAACGATACCATTTGATTTCTACAAATATTTTCGACTATCGCTCGAACGGAACAAAAAAAACCCATACTGGGATATAATCCGTACATTTTGCTCCACTAAATCCGTACATTTAGCTCCACTAAATCTGTTTGCACCAGTTATTAAAATTGAAAGCTTTCAATTTCAATATGTTTAACTAGCTGGAACTAACACAATAATATTTAAATAAATGTTATTCGGATTATTGCTTGGTTAAAATTTAAAAAAAAAATATTTTATATTAAAATTAGTTATTAATCACAATTTGGAGGAGAATAGAATAGTCGGCGGCCCCCAAACTAGGCATTTGTCTTTATCTTGGGAGTTGCGACATTTTCAAAGTGTGGTACATATGATTATTGCAAGATAGGAAAACAAAAACTAAAATTTAACTAAACTAAAATTAATTAAAATAAAATAAAAGAACTTAGAATATGCATTGCCATCAGCGTGATATAAAAACTAAGCAAAATACAATTAACAGAGTGAGATGAAAGTAACAAAATAAAAATCTAATCAATTATATATTGTTGCATGAAAGCTTACAGTATAATATTTGTATTTATAAAGACAATAGCGCTCAATTTAGCTATTAACAAGCTTTCACACTGTAATATTTAAATAATTAATAATGCATTAATTTATCTTTATTTATAACTAAAGCTTATACTATGTATGTCCGCGTGAAATTCCTTGTTTTAACATAAAGTATATCTTAAAAGAAGGAAATGTTGTCTTTTCAAAGATCCCTTTTAGCGATAACCCGCCCATTGTGTAACGCTTTGTAAAATTTCTATATTTATGTCTGTAATTTACATGTTGTACTTAATAAAGAGTATTCTATTCTATTATATATCCTTTGTGCTGTGCCCTGCTGTTCTTCGTTTTCGGTTAGCTTTCTTTCTGTTTTTTTTTTTGCTTTTTGCTCGGCTCCTAAGGGCCGTAGCGTGATGTTAAATAGCTTATAACCTTCCTCAGGAATTGGGCTATCAAAAGCAAAAAAAAAAAATTTAATCCGACTGGTAGTCCCGGAGATTAGCGTGTTCAAACAAAAAATCCAACATTCAGGGTCATTACACGAAACTAAATATTAACGGTAAAGAAGTAACTACAAAAAAATAAAAACGCAAAAAAGTCCAATTAAAATCAACAAAAAATCCCGACTTCGCAAACTAATAACCGTATTAAGAAATTGAACGTACAAAACTTGAAGTCGAGTTAATTTCTCGTGACATAAATAAAAACGAAACGAGAAGCATTCCTTAGGAGGGGGAAATAACAAACATATCTCTCGAAGTAGGAAAACAAACAACGTATGTTAACATCTGTCGGGAAGCACGAGCTAAGGCGAAAGGCGTACACTTGATGAGTTATAGCTCTTCATTTTAGTGAGTTTTACTTCTTTTAGTTTAGTGTCGGAGCAGTTTTTAAGAAGTTTCGAACTAGTAGTAGGTAATGTTGAGGATGAGTTTTATATCGGGAGATTACTGTTACTGTTAACCTGCATTATCTCACTGCTGGGCAAAGGCCTTTCCCTATGACTTCCAGCTCTTTCGATCCAGGGCTAAAGTGGCCCGCTGGTCGTTTGTTTTTTCGGGAGATTAAAAAACACAACAAATATTTAGCAAAAATATGAAGCATACCTCAGACATACGTCCTTTTGTTTTTGTACTTATTAATACAGTTAGTAAATTAATTAAGTACCTAGTGTAAATATTCAGTTATCTATACATACAATAAAAGCATACGTACCTAAGAACATCGTAATGAGAGATAAGGTATGTAAAATTTACTTAAATTAAAAACTTTACATGTCTGTTTTTATTTTAAATCCAAGCTTCTCAGACTGTCTCCACACGAAATTGCTTTTTTAATCGATGAAAAAAAGGAGGAGATTCTCAAGTCAACGCGTATTTTTTTTTTATTGTGTGACCATGCAAAAAATTTTTACAGAGTAGTTCAATTTTTTTTTTAGAAACTGAACAAGTCTACACAAAATAAATTTATTTGACGACGGCCACAGAACGACATTTCTACGCGACTGTACAGAAATTCCCGAAATTCAATACGTCAGTGTTGATTGCAGTTAATTATAAAATCGTCCCCTCTTATTGTCCGTTCTATTTTCGGGAGCTCTTACCCCTCCCATTTCGATTCAATTTCAACTTTGGGTGCTTTTATTAAAGTTTATTTTTGTAAAGCTAGATTAGCCATATTAAAGTTCTTAAATGTACACAAATCTTAAATCAAATCTAAATCAGCTTTGTCGGTACGAGTATTACTTCCGCTAATAAAATGCTCTTCTTTATCCCTGGAGCCAATGAACCATGGAAATGTGACCTTCTCATAAAGTTAAATTGTGGTTTGATTAGTTTTATACCGGTCTGCTAGGTAAAAGGGTCGCAACTAGGGAATGCATAGTTAATAGGTTATTTACTTAGTAAGTCCTGGTCCTTATGAGAGTTGAATTTCTTGCGTAACATGATTTTGGTGGAATTGTGCAGATAAAAGAGTATGTTATAGAAAAAAATAAGATTTTTTGACCCAGGTTCAGTAGGCATACAATAGTCACAAAAATACAAAAAAAAAACCTGGAAAAAAACTTAACATAGTATTATGTGCCTCTTTTTCCTTCAGTTGCCTGTGCCAGGGGCCACGGTATCTCTTTCGAATAAACCGCGACCCTGGCAGGCATCGGCCCTAGCGAACCCCGTCAGTTCGTGCTGACATCTCTTTGAGGCGTGTGTGGAACACAACGCGCCCTCGACCCGGGCCTGGTCCTTACCGGGCGGCGAGCTGCTTATTGCTCGCCACCCGCAAGCCCGCGCCTACGGTGGCCGGGAGTCGGCTGTTGAGTCCCGACGTCCAGGGCATCTCCTGCGGTGACTAGGGGCGTGAGGCTCCCTCACGCGCTCCGCCTCCTCCTTTGCGAGCATTATTGCTTCGCAGAAGTTGGTGGCGGCTTCCCATGCACTCTCGCTCCGTACCATGGTCTGGACCAGGGCCGGACGCGAGAGATCGGAGCACCGCCGCGTCCTCGTCGCGGCGATCGGCGGCGCGATTGCCGCGACGAGGACGCGGCGGTGCTCCGTCCAAGCTGGGCAGATCTCCACCGTATGCTCCACCGTGTCCTCCGGGCGATCCACACAGTGGTGACACCCTGGCGTTTCCTCCCACCCTATCCTGAACAAGAACCTCCAAAACAACCGTGTCCGGTGAGGACGGAAGGTAAGGACGCCGTGGCGCCGCTCCAGCCACTCCTCAAAGAGTATGATGTGCCCCTAAGGGCTAATTTTTTAATCGACGGGTAATTTTTATTCGCAGAATAAAATTGACGTCTGACAGATTTTGTATGGAAGAACTGTCAAAAAGTCAAAATTATTCCTCCGATAAAATTATCTGGCGTTGGAAATATCAGCCCTTAATAAATAAAATAAGTATAATCAGCCCACGTCAGCCAGCCACAAGACACTTCATAGATCAGATCAGCGTCAGCGTTCCCACTGCTGGGACACAGACCTCCTCTGTGTGAGAGGGAGTGGGCCATGGAATGTACAACGCGGGCTCAATGCGGGTTGGTAGATGTCGCATGTCTTCGAATTTTTGGTTTCCTGACGATGAAATAAATTACATAAGGTAAAGCGCCTGGGTTCGAATCCACGACCTATAACTCGTAAGCCTACTACTGAGCCACCACTGTCCTCGCTCACAAAGGCTTCTAATTAATGCTATGGAAATCTAAATTCCTGGAGCATTGTTGCAAAAATGTTAGCACTTTACCAAGCTCTGCTTTGTTACATTTCACTCTGTTTGTATAATCCGTTTGAAGTTTTTAATTGTGTGAAGTGTGAGTGGCTTAGAATGTGTTTGCGTTTTTACGTGTAAATGAGGGAATTTGTGAAATTAACATAATGTAGAATTTAGTTTGTGCAAATATGTTTGTGTGGTGTCTGTTTGCTGTCTAGTTTGCCATGGACTGTTTAAAGATTGGGAGGTAGGAGCCACGTTGAAACATTGCAGATTTACTAATGATAATATGCCTATTGCAATCATTTACTGAAAATTGATAACAGAACCTTACTCAAGACTCAAGCATTACTTAAAACTAGTTTCAACCAATCAAATGGCTTTCAACGAGTTTAAGTAATGCTTGGGTTTTGAGTGAGGTTCTGTAATACGGACCTAAGTTTATTATCCGTATCCGTCGGTAATGTATTGATATAAAAAAGGCAAAATAATAAAATATGTGAATTGTTTTAGATTTTATTTTCTCTTCTCTTACCCACGGTGTTACCTGCTTTCCTATGTTAGGTATACTGGAAGCGACTGCTTTAGAAATAAGCATTATCTTTGTACGATTTTTTCGGTTCTTGTTTGTTTATATAATGTGTGTACATAAATGGTTAAACAAATAGGACCTTTTCCAAAGTTCATTTAATTTAGTTCATTTACCTTTCATTTTAACTAAGCCACCCAGCCACCCAGTCGGCTTAGCTACTGTCCTAACGAACACTTAAACACACAAGCACAGCACAGCTTTTAAACACAGAATAAGCTGTCAAGGTATTGTGAAGATCTCTACGAGCTTTAAGGTACCGGGAGGAATCAATCAAACCACCGTTTATCACGTATGTTCAATAATTATTGCTAGAAATCATTCTACGTATTTTTCATCTTTTTTATTTGGCTTGTCAGCAAAATCTGACGCCTAATCTCTTCTCATCTTAAACTAATTTCATGTTTGTCTCGTATTTCATGCCATTAACTTTTAACTGACTCGCAGAGGTTGCACGTAAGCACCAAAAAGGCTATAGTCCCTACAGTATACACACACTCATGTTACAGAAGAATACATTCGGGTTCACACGGGTGTTGGTGTACATGTTAGAGAAGATTGTTGTTGTCAAATCATCCGAAGTATTAATTTTCTTACAATACATAATTTGTAACTTTTTCTCCACAAAAATATCAAATAATACAGCACTGCCAAAGCTTTGAGGAAAACGACGACAATAATGTTAATGAAAACCATTACATAAAAGAAGCTAATTTTAAATAAAGGATTCCAAAATAACATAGTATGAAAAAATCTTTAAATGGATAAAAGCTACATAGTACAATGTTCATTTTGTATTGCCAGGAGCGAGACAATCGCTGACTAACTGCTTAATGATTTGACTCCAGAAAGACAAGCTTGATTTGAATTTTATATCCACCAATTTCGTTTGGTATAATTTATATTTAAGGAATGGTATTAGCGAGGATTCTGAATAGAACGGGACAATCTTCTGATTGTTGAGACTAATGTCTTTAAATATTGTATTATTATGTTTTAACTGCTTTTGTGTTACACTTTGTATACTTCTAAAGGAGATAGTTTTTTTTGGGCCCACTTTCTTGTCACATCTATTCATCGCAATAAATTTAAAAAAACGTAACCAATTTATCATTTAAAATGGTCGATTTTTTCAATAAAGTCTAATCGGAATCACGAAATCGTAATAAAAAGAAAATGTTTTGATAAAGCACTCAATTGATTTAATTCCAGATGTGGTCGTCAATGTCATAAATTCATGTATTGAAGCGTTTTCAACGATTTTAAGAAAATAAAACAAAATATATACCTAATTATGTACAATTTGAGATGGTAACCGAATCTGTTTCATTATGTAAAAAAAGTACCATTGACGCTGCAGCAAGTCCTTTTGTGTTTAATCCCATTTTTAAGTTTGCTTACTCCTGCATAAAGTGGGTTAAAAATCAACGTGAAACGGATAGTTATATATAATAAATGTTTATTGTCTAAAGATTGTTTGTTGTAATAAATCATTTGATTACAAATCAAATGCCTTAATGACATTATCCTTGGTAATATTCTGCTGAGTAAAAATTTGACTAAATGAACATGTGCGTTCTAAAATCATTCCAAATATTGCATTGGTATAAAAAAAGTTGCTAAAATTTGTTTGGGTAATGAAATTTTGTCAAAATAATTTTGGCAAAACGGCAGGCTCCCCACACGCATAGCTTTTTACACGCACCGGTTGACTGCGGAAAAAAACATTATTTTGCAGTTGATTATAGCACACCAAAGAAAATAATAACAATATTAGTTATAATACGCTTATTTTGTAACACAAATCTATTGTTTTCAGGTGCATTTAGGTACCTAGAACATGAATTTCTAAAATTAGAGCTACTCTTGCTGAATATTGTTGCAAGTATCCAGCAAGTTCTTCGGTTGTGCACATACATATAATGTTGAGCGTGCGGTATTTAAGTATTTTTATCTTGGACACGGTATCAAGATGAGAGGTGGAGCGAGCTGCGTCTTTTTTAGATAAAATACTATCTACTGCTAAATCGCTTGACGTTGAAATTGATATACTTATAGTAATAAAACTGTTTTGTTACATATGTGATTTTTGATTTCATGAATCGTTCAAAATATCGTCGTCTATCGTTCTATTTGTTACTGAGCAGTGCACTATTCTACTACATTATAATACAGACTAGGCTAACCTATTCACTCAACAATAGCATTTTTTGTGATTTTTTAAGTTATGATCGTATTTCTCAGTTTACCCGTTAGACGAAGTATAATTATTACTAACACTGTAATCTAGAGATCATAAGGAACAAATCAACATGCGGTTCATTAGTAGACACCACACTTTTCGACTAATACAGACTAGGCTGACCTACTCACTAAACAATAGCATTTTTAGTGATTTTTTAGGTTATGATCGTATTTCTCAGTGTACCCGTTAGACGAAGTATAATTATTGCTACCACTGTAATCTAGAGGTCATAAGGAACAAATCAACATGCGGTTCATTAGTAGACACCACATTTTTCGGTGGGCCTATTCGCCGAACAAAAAAAACTATCTCCTTTAAGTAATATTATTCGTCCTTTCACGTTTATGCCTCCACAGATTTCACGATGCTTCTGGATTGGCATCATTAGGTGCTTAGTATAGTATTAGATGTTTTCATAATATGTAATTTTCAAATAATTTAATAAAATATATAAGGAATCAAATGCAAGTGCTATGTTTTACAAAATCACGAGTAGGTAAGTAAAAAAATTATACCCTTTAGATTAATAAATTATGTCTTTTCGTCGTCAATGAACTGACAGTTAATCAACTCGGTATCACAGTGTCACTTGGTAATAATCTCTCGTTGAGACTCATATACGCAGATAAGCTATTAACTGCCAGATTAAACACTTATTAACTTGGACGTGTTACTCCTAAAACGTATCTCTTTCAGATTTATGTACATTTTAATTGCGTCTTCACACAAGATTTCAACGTTACGTTTCAGCGGACTACGGCCTGAATGCGAAAATTTCTTCCGTCCCTTTCGCTACGTACCGCACGCGACCTGCAACCCTTACGAAAACTGTGTGCCATCCCTCTCCGACAGGCGCTCGGCTGGCACCGGGCGAATCCCTTATGTAAGTCAGTGCTTTCAGAGCTGCCTCCCCAAACGGACGCGCGCGCTCTAATAGAAAAAAACCCATTGACGATGCCGATATTCAACTTGTTCCTCACACCAAAAAATATCAGTGAATCCTCCTGTGACGCGAAACTTTTATGAACACGAGTGTACACAAGTGTGTAAGTGGCCGTAAATTTTGTAACGGGAATGTCGTATCAAAATGAAAATTTCTTTCAAACTTACGCGCCGGGATTAAATAAGATTTATATCTGAAAACAACGGAGATTTTCGAGTTAATTTTAGATGCTCCTCGCTCATTATGCTCAGTGAAGTAATCCAAGCACTCGTTACTAAAGTCACCAGTGCCGTACAATTTATGCGCCAAACATCGGTTGAGGATCAAATAAAATTAGACGAGCATTAAGTAGGAACTTTAATATATGAAGCGACATTCGTTTTAACTAAGTGTCATAAAACTATTTGTCACCGCGTTAATTACCGAGTAGGATAAATGTTGACGTATTTAGTGGAAAGTAGTAGAATTGTAAAAGCAAATAAGTTGTGACAAGATGTTTAGCTATTTAGTAATTAGAAGATAGACGTAAATGGTACGTTAATAGGAATATTCTTCTATAAATTAAAGTGTTAAGTGACGATGAAAAGAAGAAGAGTGTCAAATTAAAATAGTAATAAACATATTATTATAAACAAAATGGCCGGGGAATTGAAGAGAATAAAGAGGCATTCATACGTATTGAATGCAATACTGCTATTCATCTCGATGATTTACGGTGAGTGATTGTATTTTGCTAACGTAGCGTCGACTTAATTAGAATACGCTTGATCTTTTAATTAAAACGTGGACTGATATTGTTACGGATGAATAATACTGCACGTATTGGTAACAGTTACATAACAGATATATTATTTTATCGACACTTCATGAGTTATATACTCGTAACAACATTGTTCGTAATCCAATGTTATTGGAATTCATAATCAACTTTTCATTTGTTTTATTTTATCATGTGTGTTACAGATTAATATTTAGGTTTATGCAGATGTATTCAAAGTTGAGATATGATATCAATAATTCTGTTAAAATAATGTATAAATAGCTATGATAAGTTGAAATTGCAAGGACAGATAAGACCGGAGGTTCAGTAAATGACAATTGCTTAAATCGTCGCTTACAATATTAATAAATTTATTAAAATAATTATGTTTATTAAATTTAATGACTATCATTAAAAACATTAATCAATCATTATTATATACATATATACTATCATTAAAAACAAATCAGCAACCGAACCAAAATCCATCGGAACTGATTGAAAACTTATGTGCTCCGACAATATTTCAGCCGGAGCGCGAAAAGACCGGGGCTGGATTAATTGCTTCTGTCAGTAATTACTTGGAGTAATGTAGTACTCTTTCAACATTAATCTGTAAAGGATAAGCTTTGCCGCTCACCCACTCATTCAAATTATGTTACTGTTGCGCGTGTGAGTAATTATCATAATGGTCCTAGTGTAGTACCCTGTGGTACTCCTACACTTTTATTACCGACTTCGAGACGGCTGACAATTTGAGTGGAGTTTTGAACGTTTAAATGAATGCCGGCAATGTGTAAGTTTTCTTATTATAAGTTAAAGTGGTGACCGAGTTTGAAAAGTTCATTAAATTGCTTCAATTGACTGTGGAACTTAGTCGGTTGCATCATTTAATTCTTAATGTGGAAAATTCTTGACTAAAGAACCTACCTATTGGATTTATATGTGGAAATTGGAGCGTTACAGTTTATAATTACAATATTTGTTCGTCTTGTTTTCGACAACTTTGATCTTAGATCAAACCCAATTAAGTCAAAATTCGAAAAAGAATATTACAGAGGGTGCTTTGTACAAACACATTAAATGGTTATTCACAATTTGATGGTTCTTCTTAGAATTCCGAACGTAAATATTTTTATAAAGCAGAGATGTTCTTCGATCTGCAGAATGTTTATATTTCTTATACTTAATCGTTCTTCAAACCTCGCACTAATTAATAAAACTCTTTAATAGCGCTTCCCTCTTGAAACACTCTTGGTTCGAAAGTACTCTTGGAGCCTCTTACCATGACCTTCCGACGTCTTCATTTTGTTTGGCCGGTCGACTACTTATTACAGTCACTCCTGTCGTCATCATTATGATTTTGTTTAGTCAGCACTGCAATTATAAGAAAATAAGAAGTCTTAAATAACTATGTTTTTTACTTTATTGATAAATGATGTTCGTTTTGTAAATTGGTTATAACAAACACTTGTACGAGTCACAAATATCAAAATTAACTGGTACTCTGAGAAGATCGAAACCAATTCAGAGGTCACAGTCATTATCTCGGTCAGATCATGGAGGACCATGCAGTCTGAGATGGTCTTTTTGATTGTATTAGATTTGGGCAGCAACATCATTTCTACCTAAAAATGTATTAGTAGTAAATGATCCTGTTTATACCTACTATATATAATTGCTATCCAAATATCAAATTACACTCCAATGTTACAAATAAAGGTACCTTAGAAAAACATTTCTTGGATAAAGACAACGAGTTTACTTAGTTACTACGAAGCCTCAGGCGGTACTATCGTGTTCGGTCAATCTGCGCGCACTGACAGCTTACAGCGTTATCTCGACAGCTCGCTTACAAATACCATAGCAACCTACTTTCCCCTGTCTTATGCCCAGGGTAAGATAAACAGGTAATGGCTGAATTTGATCCTCTGTTTCATGAAAATGAAAACAATTTATTGAACATACAGTTGTAAGGAGATAAATAAAATTGGCTTCTGCTACTCAAACTTTCTCATACGAAATTAAAAAACCCATATTTTCGAAAACCATTATAAAACTTAGTCACTTTCAAGAGAGTTTTGAGCTAAATTTAATTATTTTGCTCGCTGGCAATCTGAAAACTTTTCAATTGAACAAGTAATTTTCGGAATCTTGTAACTTTTATTGAAGTGAGGAGCAGGGAACGAATTAAGATGGACTCATTCAGTGGGTCATGAATGAATTGGAATTAAATCACTTTTGTGAGTTTGGCGTCGCGGTAAAAGGTTTCTGATCTCTGAACTTTACCTCAAATTTAAGTTTGCTATTGTACTCGACGTTCCATTTGACTTTTTTCTTATTAGCTGGGCTTTGGCGAAAGTAAAAAAAAAAAAAAACTCCACTTAAAAGTAAGCTAAGAATAATTGTATACGAAGATTTCCTTCGAGAAAATTTAATGTTATTCGTTGACAAAGTTTGAGCTGTATTTGAATATTTTACAGTATTCTGTATTTTTTATTTGGTTGCCTCAGAATTTTCTGGGTTTTAGTATGTATGTTTTTTTCACGTCAGTTTCAAAAGTTCGCTGAGAGGAATTGTTTGCCCGGTGCTGTTGCGCGACGAGTGAACTATTCTTTAAAGCACACTACACTACAACGATCATTAAAACAACGTTGTTTTTTTTCTAGCATGTTCTGAAAGGTGCTTTAATGTCTTGTGAAGCCCTTTAAATCTAGTTTTAATAAAATAAATCAGCATTAAGTAAGCCAAAGTATGATTTATTTTTTTAAAGATAATACTGACAAATTCACCATCTTTTATATTTAAGTATCTTTGTAGATTTGGATTTTAGAAAACTAAATTAAAAGGTAAATGCCTAAAAATAAGCCATTGTTCATTCCCAACTTATTTACTTACCACATACATTTTATAAGATATCTAAATAGCACAAATTTAATTGGTTCTTGACCGCAGAAATGTATAGTACAAACTTCTTATACTAAATAAACTACAAATTATTCAAATAAAAATATAATATCCTAACCTAACTAAAACTATTAAAAACTAAAATATCGCATCGAAATATTCCTCCGCGTCGCTTTCGACTGGTAATATACCCCAGAGACTGGCGGCATTGCCGCGTTGTATTGATATCACTACTAATATATCGAAATAAAGTGCGTAATAGCTCATAAATAGTCCCATCTCGTCAAAGTATTATTAACGAATTTAATAATACTTTGACGAGATGGGACTGTCATTATTGTCCTTGATCCTCCTTACAGTTTGCAATCAAGCAAAAACGTTTTATACAAACCATGTTTTGTTTCATTCCTTAGTTCAAGCATGGATATTTAAACATCTTATCAAAAACCAGATAATTCCATTGAAAGTTCTCCTTTCTAGAGACACATTAAAAGTCTCACAAAATGAACAATTTAACAAGGGTCGATCTTCAATTTGAATACAACGAATAATGACCTTATTTATTCAAGTAATATAATGTTATCAAGGAAAAAAAACTATGAAAAAGCCAATTTCAAAGCAAAAGCTTATTGAAACTCTCTGTAAAATGGTAATGGAGGGAAACGTTGAAACGGCGCCCAAAGTCGTTGCTTCTGCATCATTGGATTTTAAACTTTAAAATGTGTGTTTAAGGTTGTATTTTGTTCGGTGTTCTTTAATGCGGTGCGTACGGTTAGTGCTTCGGTATTAACGGTATTTTTCAAATGGAACTTTACAAAGTTGAAGTACCTATCTTTGGAAGTTTGGCAACGCATTCGGTGTAGTATCGAGTTTTTAGATGACTTTATGTCGCGACCAAGTGAACAATGGTCCCTCGGGTCTTAAAAATCTTTATATAGTTTGCTATTTTAATGCCATGAAAAGTGAATCATAAACATGAAGACTTTCACAGTTTCTCCTTAGATTTAAAACTAGGCGAAGCGGTTGGTAGAGCTTTTAACACCCAGAAAGCACTCTAAAATAAGTCCATTTTGAATAAACCATTTTATATTTGTAGAGGCATCGACACATCTCCAAGATTTCCTGCAGTTTTCAGTTGAATATTTCTGAGGGAAATAGGGTTAGCGGTAATTATTTAAGGGGTTTGAATCCGCTACCTGTCAGTACTAATCAACACTTTAGTCGTTGGGTGTTGAGGCATTTCGTTACCTTGTTAGGACTACAACACTGAATTCAATATCGTTTATTACAGTTGGGGCATTTGTTTTAACAGATTGTCTGACTTTAATTACCGGGTCGGGTATATTGTTAGCGTGTATTTCTAGTAGAAAATCCTCAATAGTATCACGATTTATCACATCGGCATCCTTCTGTCCTTATTCCAAAATGTAAATAAATAAGTTTACATCTTTTAGCTAATCCTATCCAACTCAAACTAATCCACTAATATTATATTATGCGAAAGTTTGTAAGGTTGGATGGATGTTTGTTTCTCTTTCACATAAAAACTACTTAATGGATTTGGATGAAATATGGCACACATATGGTTTATAACCAGGATTAACACATATAATACTTTTTAACCCGATATTTTCACGGGATTGAAACGTATGTGGGTAAAACCGCTGAACGCTGCTAGCATATAAAAAATATTGAAGAAGAATAGAAAGAAGGCTCCTAATAGTAAACAACTTAGCTAACACAAACTTTATGAGCTCAACTGTCACTAATGAGACACAATTACTTTCTATATAGTTACCGAACTTAATAAGCTTGCCGAATAGACGAGGGGAGAAGATATTGTTGATATTGTAGATCATAACGAAGGGTAGTGTTAAAACTGTCAAACAATGTCTCGTTTTCTCATGAATTCTGCGAGGAATGATATGAAAGAAAAGGGAGTTAATGATAGCGTGAAGGTTGACAAGGGAGAATGGAGGAAGAAAACTTGTGGCGCCCAATAACATGGGACAAGGGCAGGAAGATGATGATCATGACTTGATTCTTTTCTTTCCATATCTCTCTGCGCTGCCACTGAAGACGCTGTGGAAGTGGCAAAGTTTTGGGCCTACAAGATATAAAATTCAGTCGTGCCAGCGACACAAAGGAGAAGATTCCATATTTAGTCGGATATATGTGATGTTGTACTTTACATTACGACAACGATTAAAAGTACCATCGACTTGAAAAAAAGAGGAAGATTTTACATTAAAAAGTACCTCAATTTTTAAGACAATGTTGTGACAATGATTTGATTCTTGAGAACTGCAGCCATCAATGACACTGCACATTTTAACAACCTATTACCTCAACCGACTTTAACGATTCAAAACACGATAACCAACCCGCAGTAAATATCTCATTCGCAGTCTATGAATCAGAATAACCGATATAAACACAAGATATTTAATATCCATTAAAATTAACGATGAGTTACATAGGAAAGCATATCGAAACCATGTCAGTGCATTAAAGCTTGCAACATTTCCTTTCAGACAATAGAACTTTTCGGGTCAGTGAGTATTTTTTCTATCCGTACGAGTATTAGTATGCATATTATATGTAGTTATAATAATGAATTAGTTGGTGCCACGATATGATTTGTTGGAAGTTTAGCTTAGGTTAATTGAGCGTGACTAATGTTTATTGCCTTGTCGTTTTGGTGAAGTAGAATATAATAATAACTATCATAATCTATCTCTCTTCTCTGTGATGTTGTTAATAGTGACTGGTTTGATATTCTTATAAAATTACGAAGATTACTAATAAATTTTTTACATGGGACGAATTATAGAATAGAATACTCTATGTTATGCCCATGTTGTGTTATTTATTTTTATTCATGATACAACAACTTACTTACGATATTGTGGCTGTGTATTTCCAGCTATTCATATACATATACAAAAAAATCTCCATATTACAAAATATAAAACCCTTCCAGATTCATAACACAAATAATGTTTGTGAGACATAAATATTTCTACTAAGCACCCATTGCGTTCTGAGAATTGATTCTGTGACCCAGAGAAGCTCTATTACCGCTTCATTGAGGTTCATTATTTTATATTAGACAGGTTGCCTTAGGTACCTATCATACTGATGAACACTAAATCAAATTCAAACACTGTTTTAGAAGCAAATAACAACACATTCATTGTATCGCCTAATACATTGAAGCAAGAATTACTAAGGTATTCCGCTCAGAGCACTGATTTCAACAGCACTTTCCCGAATCGCGCCTGAGCACTTCCACGAACCGCACTAAAATAAAATGTACTTACTAAAATTCTTACCCATGTGTTTGACACTAGGTCAAGCTATGCTTGCCACGGTTGGTCTCTGGGTGGGTGACCATCTTTATATACCGAGACCTTTCCATGCCTCGCAAAACACGTTAAACCGTTGGTCCCGGCTGTCATTCGTGGATCTTTGACAGTCGTTACGGGTAGTTAGAAGCCCGAAAGTCTGACAACCAGTCTTACCAAGGGATATTACCCAGTAACTAGGTTGTGGGGGCCAGATAGGCAGTTGGTCCATGTAAAATACTGGTATTCAGCTGAATCCGGTTAGACTGGAAGCTGACATAGTTGGGAAAAGGCTAGGCAGATCATAATGTGTACACTAGGATTACTGAAATTCATTGAAGTGTTAACGTAAAGGGCTCATGTTATAACGCAAAATAAGAACAGACAATAAAAAATTATTCGACAAAAAATCTTTTGTATAATTTGATCTCACTTTACTTGAATTTTATCAACATTCAACGCTCGCAGCCTGAAATTACTTCGAACATAATAAATGTAAGACAAAGCGATGCAATAACGAAACAAGAGTCCAAAAGTGAAACAACCAATATCTCGTCGAAACGATCAGATAAATACTGGAGCTACAAAAAGTTATTCAATCTAACACACGTTAGTAACAAAATGTGCAAGTTTTGTGGCAAATGTTTCCAAATTGAACAGCATGGTTTCACGGAGAAAATTTATTTTGTGGAGTATCTCTAATTTGTTTCGTACAAAAGGACTAGTTTCGGTAGTGGATGGTGGAGCTACAAAACTGGGGTAGTTGGAAAAATTTAGATGTAAGGCACATCGTCACAAACAGCTTGCAGACGGTTTACTTCGATGGAGGGTGAAAAAGACTAGAACAGCTTTTGTATCAGTCTGGTTATTAGAAGCCATGTCTAGTTTCTTAAAACTTTACGTCACATGATGCCTGTATATTCGCGAAGGGTTAAGCAGACGCGTACCTTTAGTATCTACAAATCGCTAGTTATGTTTAAGTCCCATGTGATGGGGGCGAGCCTATTGGCATTAACCGGTTACAGATCCAGACTCCGGGCTGCTACTGAGGAATTCCTGATGGGTAAATCTAATAACACTTTGCTCGAACTGGGAATCGAACCAAGGACCTCATGCTCAGCAGTAGCACTTGCAACCACTGGATCCATAAGGTAGACATTCTTAACATTTTTGTTATTGTTATAACCTTTCCGTGATATTCCTTTCAAACATTTCATGTTCTGCCTACGATTCTTCTTCTGTATGTTTTCTGCCTTGACTCATATCAACATAATTTAATGTCTAGACTATTTCCTTTTTGCTAGACTCACGAAAGACATCACAGCACACAATATCGTCAGAACGTCTGACTGTCTAAACCGAGCTCGTTTACAATTTAACAAGAACGTCTTGTTTAAAAAATGTTGGCAAGTCTCATAGAAACGTTGTCGACCTAAAAATCTCTCAAGACTCGTCTGAGCCAATTATTGTTAAAACGTCTTCCAGAAATGTGTGGCTTTAGTCTTCTTCACTTTAATTTAAGGTCAAAACAAAACGTGATACAATTAGGAAAGAAAATTTGGGGTGATATATTTTTGGAAGCGGTAGGTAAATATTTTTATAAATCTTACGTAAATATTTTTAGATTATTTTGGGATCAGTGTTTTATATCTATTAAAAAAGGATAATAGGCATGATTCGAGTCATCTGAAAAAAAATACATGGTTTGTTTTATATAAGTACAAGTAAGGGCGCGTAGTTTCACGTCCATTTGACGCACACGTATAGGTACGTCAAAAATGGCGCTAACTATCGTCAAATCAAAAAAGCGTTGTTTCAACTTACAATTACATAACTATGGTCTTGACTTATCCTACTAATATTATAAACGTGAAAGTTTATATGGATGGATGGATGGATGGATGAATGTTTGTTACCCTTTCACGCAAACACTACTGAACGGATTTTAATGAAATTTGGCACACAGATGGTTTATAACCAGGATTAACATATAGGGTACTTTTTATCCCGATATTTTTACGGATTCGGAACTTATGCGGGTGAAACCACGGGGCGCAGCTTTTGTCAAATAATTACGATTACCTCGTTAATATTTGACGTAGGTATGTTGCGTTAACCAACTGTTTGAAACAACCGGCAATACCTAATAAACTTTAGGAAATTTCCATGCATTCCAGGCATTTTTAACATATTTTCTTTCATAAAACATGCAAAGGCTTCTATTCTAAGTATTTTATGTTTCAAAAGCAAGAATTATATCGCAAAACAAAGGACCTATAAACCTACGCAGAGAATTATGTTTACACGCTCGAGACCTTTCAAAATATGACAAATGTGCGACTAACTCGCTTTATATAAGAGGCCTAATCTTCAAGGGATAAGGAACAAGGCAAATTGGATTTGGCTGACATTGACATTATTAATTAAGGCTCCCGGGGCTTGATATCCCCAAATCCTTACCGACTGTTTCGTATTTTTTCGGGTAAACTCGGGAGGATTACTTCAGGTACTGGGTTCTCAGAATCGGTGAGTTACTTGTTTATTCATATTGTGTTCCTTAATAGAGGTATTGAATTTACTTATGTACTGTATCGAATTTTGGTAGAAAATGTATTGTTAGAAGGTTATTCCAAGAACAAGATAACATTTTGTATTTGCAGAAATATTTTTTCAAGGTCATTTTGACAGGCATAATGATAAGGCCTTTCCGAGTTATTTCTAAGGCAAAAAGACGTGAGTTTCTGAATGTACCTTCTACGTAAAAAAGAAGCTTATTAGTCGATTCGCACGAATTTACTCGCCCGAAACGGGCGAATCGTCACTTTTAAATAATGTTATTTTTTGTATAGGTGACTCTCATGAATCAATTTTTTTTTTTGTTTATTGTCGACATTTGCTATATATGCATGCAATAAGTATAGAACAAATGACAGAAGAGATACGATTTAAATATTTTAAAACGTATAAGTACTTTTTTTTCTTAACTTCATTGCATAAAATTCAAAATGTACCAATTGTCTAATACATATTCTGGAATTGTTTACTCGCCCACAAATAAAGTAACTTAATGCGAGTCGCCAATAAAAAAAAAAAATTTTTAAAAGTGACGATTCGCCCTTTTCAGGCGAGTAAATTCGTGCGAATCGACTAATAAGCCAAAATAGAAACAAACATCTTAACAATAAAAGTTGCAATTTTTATCCGCAAAGCGCCTGATTAAAGTACGAATTACGAACTCAAGACCTAGAATGTTCCGGAAAGTTCTTTACGAGTAGCACTTTGCACTTGTCGCCTTGCTAACTTTCTCTAAAGAACTTGTCTCCCGGCTTAATATGTAAAATGTCAGAGAGGGCAGATTAGCAACGTTATTTGACAGAATGAAATTATCCCCGTTAAGTTTCCTACCTTGATATAGTGATGGGAACTTGCACAAACTTTTGAAGATTTAATTTATTGAGATTTTCGTAAAGGGTTCTCTGAAAGGTTTCCTGTTCTTGTTCGTGCAATCTATGCGGGAGTTCTACTATGTGTTGTTCTACTATGTATGTGTGGTACAATTGGTGGGAGTTCTACTATGTATGTGTGGTACAATGTTGCTGAAGATTTATCTCCTTTTACGATGTAGTCTATAAACACGTTTGATATCAACATGGAGCATCTCATGAAATAAGATGTTCTATATTACAGCTGACATAAAATTTAGTTTGTTTGTTGTTTGTATATTAACTGCAAGTTTCTTTTGTCATTTTAATATTGCCTCTGCCGTCAAAGTGAAAGTCATTTATTTCAAATAGGCAAATAAAAGGCCCATTTGAACGTCAAAATTTATAAAATAATAGAATTGATTTTGGTCGCCCCTTCCAAAAGGTAAACCGTAGGGAGAAGAATGGGTAAGAAACACCTCCCTTACTCTTTTAAAAATGTTTTACAATATTAAACCTACATTATTTAATTAATTAATTTATTATTTATAAAATCAGAATAAAATTAATATATCACAATACGTAAAAAGAGCTACATATAGGTACTAACTGAAGTAATAGGGGTTAAAGTATGAAATTGCCGTTTTTTTGTAATAGGTATTTCGAATTGACATAGAACCTTCATGGTTTGAGATTTTTGAGTGAAACTTTTTTCACATGGTACTTATGAAGTTCTTCTTTAAAAAAATGTGCAACATTCGATTATCGACTTTCATTTGTTTTTTTTATTCAGCTTAGACAAGAAAGATGGATACTTCGAAAATTCAAGTTATTTTTTAATACTAGTTCCGATGCGGAACTAACGCGGCAGAAACAATATCAATGTTGCGTTTGGAGAGGGGACTGCTAATGAACGCAGCGTGCGATTTTGGTTTAAACGCTTTCGTGATGGAAACTTTGATTTGAAGAACGAACCACGTGGAAGACCGGTTCACACAGGTGAATAACAATGAATTAAAAGAGATGGTGGAAACCGATCCGAGCCAAACTACCCAGGAATTAGCGGAATGGCTTAACGTTACCTTACCAACAATATTGACTCATTTGCGTCAAATCAATAAAATAAAAAAAAATTGAGAAATGGGTGCCTCATGATTTGACTGATCTGCAGAACGGAACGCGTGTTGAAACTTGTGTTGCCTTGTTGAATCGATACAGAAATGAAGGAATATTGGATCGAATTGTGACATGTGATGAAAAGTGGATTCTTTACGATAACCGTAAGCGAAAAATGCAATGGCTGACCCCAGGTCAAACGCCGCAACAGTGTCCTAAAGCAAAGTTTACCAATAAAAAGGTAATGGTAACTATTTGGTGGTCTCAGCATGGTGTTATTCACTATAGCTTTCTCCGATCTAGTCAAACAATAACGGCAGATGTCTACTGTGCCGAGCTCCGAACAATGATAGCAAAACTAGCAGTGAAACAGCCCCGACTCATGAATCGATCTTCACCATTATTGCTCCATGATAACGCGAGACCTCATACAGTACGAGAAACCGTTTTAACTCTACAGGAACTGTAATTAGAAACCATTCGTCACCCTCCTTATTCACCAGACCTTGCTCCAACTGACTACCATTTTTTTCGTGATTTGGACAATTTTCTACGTGATAAAAAGTTTTCTTCTCAGGAGGCAGTACAAAATGCTTTCACACAGTTTGTCGAATCTAGATCACGAGAGTTCTATCGCAAAGGCATAAATGACCTTCCTATTAGATGGCAGCAATGTATAGATAATAATGGTAATTATTTTGATTAAATAAATATGTTAAATTAAAAAAAAAACAATTTCAATTTTTCAGTACAAATCGGCAATTTCATACTTTAACCCCTAATATTAGTAAAAAAAAGAATATTCAAATGGAAGCACTCATAACGTTTTTCAGTTTTCGGGATTGACCACGAAGTAAATGGAATCATTTATTTGTTGTAGATTCATATTGCAATCGATAAAGTGGCAGTGGCAGTGTTTTGTCAGTGGCCAAAGGAAGACCATTATTGATTATTATTTTTATTTTATTATTAATTTTTGTATTTTTCATTATTTTCCTGTCTTTAAGTTACAGTACCAAGTCTTTCCAAATTACACTTATTTATAATTTCCTTTTAAAAAACGGTGAAGGAAAACATCGTAAGGAAACCGGCATGTCCTAGAACCAACAATTCGAAGACATGTGACATTTACCAACCCGCACTGGGCCCGCGTGGTGGATTACGACCCGTTCCCTTTCACGGAGACCTGTGAACCAGAACTGGGAATATTAAAGGCTGATTATAAATATTGGCATTCTTTATCATTCGTGGTGGTTCGTGGTGGTGTGTTTTGTGTCATTCGTTTCATTTTTCATTCGAGGGACAACACAGGCTTATAATGTTTACGATATTATATCAGCAGAATGAAGTCTGAAAGGGAGAGTCTTTCAGACTTCATTCTGCTTCATTCAATACAACATTTCCATTTTCTTTTGTTTTGTAACCGTAGTAAACAATACACGCTCACTACAATAATCTAATCCACATTTACTTAATCCCAGCGAATCATCGAATCAACTCAGTCACATCACTAAGACGTATTTAAGACAAATGGGTGACAGTCCATTCTTCCATTGTTGCCGGTTTAAATTGTAAGCCCCTGTCTGTCAGCAACACGGTATTATTGTGGTTTATTAGTTAAAATGGACGTATTGTTGGCATGTTTTGTTCTCTGGATTGGATAATTATGGTCGTTTTACACAATGGGGGTAGTTAAGGTTGTTAAATATTAAATAGTGGCTTTGGTCGGAAATGTTTTGATGGAAGAGACGATTTGTAACAGGCTAATTGCGTCTTTTAGAGATGACGAGACAGACTGGATAGCAATAAAGACATTTTCATCTCTCGTCTCAATAAGAACTCTTTGAATAATTATACATATAGTGACTGGTAATTAGTGACCGATACTTAAACACGTGATTCTACTCATTTTTACAAACAACTTACCCAAGGAAACGGTTTTTTTTGTTTTACCAACCGCATGAACCCTTCTGTCACCCAGATAGAACCGCGCGCGCGGGGCTTACGTTTGCTAAATGGATGAAAAAGAATAATGCACGTGAAAAGGGATTAGTAACTTAAAAATAAAAGACAATGACCAAAAGTCGTACCAAAAAGTCTCATGCGTCAAGATCAAAATATTATACTTAGTAATTATTTTCATAATTTTTTACGACATTACGCGTCAGGGATTTGATTTTTGAACAGGGAATTTAATTTAAACTAAAAAAGTGTTGATATTGTTTTATTCCCTTTACATGACGTTCCGTTTCAAACGATATGATTAATGTAACCTTGATTTTTGAAAGTGTCATGATCACGTCTTTCAAAAACATGTAAAAAAAAATTATTAATTAAAAATAACTAGGATATAAGATCATAAGTATCGGTCAATAATTACCAGTCACCCTATAGAATAGTTTATGCCGTGGCGGCGTCAGTCAGCTGGCCTAAGGGTGTATCTGACATAGGTAAAGCCACGGAAATTCATTGTTAAGCAAATTGTCACCCTACGTCAATTTGTTGCTATACAACTTTTACTGCCATTTCATACAGCTGTCGTTCTTTGACAGTTGTGATTTCGTTTATGCGGAAAATTAAAGTTAAGTAATTTACATAACCAGCCTATAATGTTCCCACTGCTGGGACTCAGGCCTCCTCTTAATATTAAAGTCCATTTTCTTTCTTTCTTTCTTTCATTTGCTTAACAATTAAAAAATATATTTTAAGTATGGAAGTGAATAAAATGTATAAAACAAATGAATGACGTGATATAGGAGGGCCACATGATCTTAAAATGTCACTCCCGGAAATTCAAATGACTCAATGTCGTTTCTTGGCGACCGGAGATTGCCATCTCAAAAGGGTTTGTAATATTAGCGTTTATTTTTGCACAGTGCAAAAACCTTTTCCACGTGACTTTCATAATTTTGTTATTATAAAAAAACATGTCTCATTTATTTTATTCAGAGGCCAAAAGTCCGAAATACTGACAACCCGTCTTGCGTTGTATCGTGTTAACCAGTAACTGGGTTCTGGAGATCAGAAAGGCAGCCACTTCCTGTAAAAAACTGGTATTCAATTGCATCCGGTTAGACTAGAGGCCAACCTCTCGCCAATCATCGCCTGTCTAGCCTTTTCCCAACTATGTTGGCATACCGTAGTTGTTTTTTATTTACAGACATAATTATTAGCTGGAAAAATAGGTTAATTATATAATGAGTATTGATGTGACTTTTCATGCTATTACCTATACAATATCAACTCAGCCTATCGCAGTGCACTACTGGACATGTGCCTCTCCCAGGGTGCCAGTCCTTACACCCAGTCGTTCGCCTTCCGCGTCCAGTCTGTCCCAAGCACCTTCTTAACGTCGTTGGTCCATTTAGCTGGGGCGTACCCCGCTACGCTTGCCGATGCGCGGTCTTCACTCCAATCCGTCTATTCTGTAAACATCTCACCGTGAAAACTTAGGTGAAGTGAGCCGTCATTCCACCTGATGCTAAGGAATGACACTATTGGCAGCTTACGTCAAACTCACTTCACGTTTTCATGGTGAGATTTTACCAGAATAGATCGGCTGTAGATACTCTGTTGCTCCACCGGCCCTCAGTCCTTCGAAAAACATGGCCGACCCACTGCCACTTCAGTTAACATACAATAGTAATGTTTAACAAAAGGAGTCAATTAAATTAAATTAACATTCATTGTTATTTAGATCAAGTTGAGTCCTGTTAACACAGGAACCTGAAACAGTATTGGGCTGGAATAGGATAAACATCTGTCATTCTGAATGAATAGTTCATTTTAGGCTGATTGGATTACGTTCGAAGAAATAGTTATTTCTACAAAAAACTGTCTGAGTCTTTGATTGGTATTGAGAAACTGTAACTTGAAGATACTGTGAATAAATCCAAGGTTATGTTACTTAGGGCTGATTTTTCAATTATCATGATAACTTTATTCGACGAATAATTTCAAAATTTTGACAGATATTTCATACAAAATCTGCCAAACGACAATTTAAATCCTCGAATAAAAGTTATCTGGCAATGGAAAAATCAGCCCTAAATAGTAAAGTAAGTTACTACGGGACAAGGTTCCTAACGAAAATAATGTGTTTAGGTATTGTCATTTGAACTAAAATAGATTTCGACATGTACTCAGTTTTTTCTGCAAATAGTCGGGTCAAACGCGACGCGTGGTCGACTGTACAACACCCAAATAATTCCAAGTATTTTTTTCTTCAAATAAGACACGGTACTTATGTATAATTTGAATTAATGAAATATAAGGAAATAAAATTAAAATTAATTTAATTTCTTAAAATTTTCTTTCTTGTTTACAGTAATTTCTTCTCAAATTCAAATGAATACACGAATTTTTTGAATTTCAATGCACCATCACAAAATAGGTAACGCTTAAATAAGAAAGTAAGAATTTCAGATGTTAACATTATCGCAGACTTGCTATTCAAGGTGAAGCCATACATCTCGCAGTCCAGGGAACATTTACATACGTACATATTTGATAAATATTTCATGTGTTCAAATTTTTTTCGGCAACTCGCAATTCCTTATTACTAGACGTGATACATCAAAATGTTTTATATTCTTGTTTGTCACATTTTTTCGGGTTCCTTTATAAGGTTTTTTTTTTTTCCTGGACACTGTTTCCTATTTTTCTTAGCGCGTGGACAAACATAATAATAAATATTGGGAGGGGTTACTTGGGCAGTCGTGCATGCGGTAGTGCTCCTTAATACCGCTTGGCGTGATTTGAGCTTCTCACGAATCTGTTGACCTGGTCACAACGAGGCGTCGTCTGTTTAGAAAAAATACAGTATCTTGTTAACGAGAGGTGCTAAGTCGTTAATAATTAATGTAAAATATGAAAACACTGTAGCATAGCATAATCAGCCTATAATCTTCCCACTGCTGGGACACAGGTTCTCCTCTCTGTGAGAGGGAGAGGGCCGTAATCCACCACGCAAGCCCAGTGCGGGTTGGTAGATGTCACATGTCTTCGAATTTTTGATTCTAGGACATTTCGGTTTCCTCACGATGTTTTCCTTCACCGTTTTTGAGAGCATTGGTGATAAAATAAACAACACAAAGTCAAGTGCCTGCCCGGGTTCGAACCCACGACGTACAACTGGTAAGTCGCGGCCGTAACCACTGGGCCACCACTGCTCTCGATCGCAATACAATTATATTTATCTTCAAACTGGAATTCAAACATTATCCACACCTAAACAGAAAACCGATTTTTCACCAAAAGCGACCCTATTGTTCCAGGGAAGGAATCTCATTAGAGCGCCATCAATCTTCTATACAAAGTCATTCGCAAGTGCTGGAGCTGTTGTGATTGCATTTTTCACGCCATTTTTCTTTGAAGACTGAATGGAAATCCGTATGTTAATAAAATAAGGTGTCTCTATATTCAGAAACGGGTGTACTGAACTTTTTCTTTTTTTGCCTCAATGGCTTGCTTTTCATACATGCTGGCCTACATCGTCGCGTAAACCGTAACCTTGAATTCAGCACATGATTCTAGACCCACCTAGCATAATTAAGAAATTTTCCGTCGCTTACTGTTACTGTTAGCCTGCATCATCCACTGCTGGGCAAAGTCTCTCCCCATGACTTCTCTTCACTTTTGATCCAGGGCTAAAGAAGACCAAATTGTACGTCGCTTAACAAAAAGAAAATCTGCTGTTTCATAGGAAAGTGCAATACCTACGCGGTCAAAATGTATTAAAAACAGCTAATGTTTTTTACACCCAACGAATAATTTCAATGGCCCTTGCATTTAAATTTATCGCCGGATGTAAAAAAAAGGTTTAAAATCATATACTGAATCCAAGGTAACAAGGTTGTGCGTCGATGTCCCTGCCACCCTGTATATTTATATAGGTAAGTGTATTTTTTATGTACGTATTGTATTATGCAAATCGACAGAAGCAATCTGCAGTTATGTATCTCCTTTCGTCCTTAACCCATCCAAAGATTGTCTTGAAACGATCGCCTTTCGATAAGACCATCCATTGCGTCAACCTGTGTGAAATTTCAACATTTATGTCTGTATTTTTTATGGTGTACTAATAAGAAAATTGTATTTATATATCTGTCTACCGTTTGCAGGCCAGTTCAACCGTAGGGTGGGTTGTTCTGAGAGTATTACTTGCCCTGAAAAGGGTTCAAAATCGCTTGACAATTTCTAATATGGCACCATAATTATTTCACTTTTTGTTTATACAGGGTTAAATTAAATTAGCTAGCGAAACTCCACAGACGTGAAGGGGAATCGATATTAAACGACAAAACGAAAAAAATAAAATGATTCCTTTTTTTTGTGTAATTTTCACAGACGTTTTATCGTGATTCATTTAATTTGAACCTGTATTGGCCTGCTTTATTAGTGTACTAGCTGCGCCCCGCGGTTTCACCCGCATAAGTTTCGATCCCGTATAAATATCGGGATAAAAGTACCCTATGTGTTTATCCTGGTTATATAACTATCTGTGTGCCAAATTTCATCTAAATCCGTTCAGTAGTTTTGGCGTGAAAGAGTAACAAACCTATCCATACAAACTTTCGCGTTTATAATATTAATATAATATAATATTAGTAGGATGGTCAAAGTCAAAGTCAAATCATTTATTTCAAATAGGCACATAAAAGGCACCTTTGAACGTCAATAATAAAATAAAAATAAAATTTATTCTAGTCGCCCCTTCCAAAAGGTAGTTTTCGTATGGAGAAGAATGGGCAAGAAAGTCCACCGTTACTCTTTTAAAATGTTTTACAATATTTTGCATACATTATTTATATAATTATATGTGAAGACGATGCACTTAAAAATAAAATTACTTTACCACAATAGGTAAAAGAATTAAAATGGATAAATGAAACCATGACATATTAATTAACTATGTGATAGGTATCTATCACATATTCGATGGATATGGATAGATGGAAACCGTGAACTGTGGCAATAAAGAGTTTTCCTGCCAGGCTTAAGGGCTTATAAATGTCGAACCATCCTATTTCGTAACACCTACGCTAGGGTTAGCCTAGGTGTTAGGAGAGGGTCGTAAGTAATTTCACTTTGATCAAGGTTACGCCCACGGTAAGGATAACTAACAAGATTTCTCTTACACATTTAATGATCGAAATAAAGCACTTCATAAATTGTTAAATCCATTACAAGGTCGACTGACATGAAACCAAGAATTTAAATCGTCAGATTTGGCCTCACCGTACTCAGATCGCGCGAAAAAGATCGTACTGAAAAGAGTGAGCTCACACGTCCTGCTTGGTACGAAAGATATGATTTTCAGTATTTTTTTTACCCGATCCTACTAATATTATAAATACGAAAGTTTTTATGGATGAATGGATGGATGGATGGATCTTTGTAACTCTTTCACGCAAAAACTACTGAACGGATTTGGATGAAATTTGGCACACAGATAGCTAATAACCAGGATTACGCATAGGATACTTTTTATCCCGATATTCCTACGGGATCGAAACTTATGCGGGTGAAACCGAGGGGAGCAGCTAGTTTTATCCAATTTTATTTCATTTTATTTAATTTCATCAAATTTTATCCAGTTTTATTACGTGATTTAACTTAATTTTACGATTGTATGACATGTGTAATTACTAATACTGACTAAAAACATGTATTTGTGGTGCAAAAGTGAGCGAGGCGGTACTATTCAAATGTCATTTTCAATGAGACACGAGCAATCTCTCGAAGCGGTCGGGTGAATCTGACGATTTAAATATTTACGGGAACAGCTAAAATTAATTTGTTTATTTTTTTAAATTTAATGCGACCTATGACTCTATGACCTTTCCTTTCTCTGCTGCTTTTACAACTCAACTTTCCTAAACCTTTAATAGAATTTATAATTACTTAGTCCATTAATTTTCTTACTACTTTATATTTCTTGCGATTCCTTACTTCTAAAGATGGATGGATGAATGTTTGTTACTCATTCACGCAAAAACTGCTGAACGGATTTTGATGAAACTTTACAATAATATAGCTTATACATCAGAATAACACAAAGGATACTTTTTATCACGATATTGCTACGGGATCGACAGTTATGCGGGTGAAACCGCGGGGCGCTGCTAGTAGTTTATTTTTTTATTATAGCCTACGCTGTCCTACTCCTGGGCAAAGGCCTCCCTCCACTTCTTGCATCTTTCGCGAGCCCGCGCGTCCACCATCCAGTTTTGACGGAACCTATCCAGCTCGTCCCGCACTCTCTTATATTTCTTGTAATTCCTTACTTCTAAGAATTGATACAGGACCTGGTGGATACAACACTTTACCGTATAATATTACTTAGAGTTAAAGAGTTCATTTATTTACTTAAATAGCTCATGAAATACTTACCTGTATCAAGTTATTATTTCTGGTGAAATACCGGAACATCAACTGCGTCGTTGGTGTAGTGGTCGCAAGCGGTACTGCTGAGCATGATGTCCTGGGTTCGATTCCCAGGTTGGGCAGAGATGTACCTATAGTACACACTATAGGTACATCTCTGCCCAACCCTTCGGGAAAACCAGCTGTGATGTTATGTTATGCCATGAGGAACAGGATGTAAAGTTAACTCATCTCTCCATAGAGAAGGGAGAATCCTCCAACCAGACGGAAGTCGTATCTGGTGGGCAACTGCCCACTGCCCATTGATGTCGGGACGTTGAATATGCTAGTTGGTCTTCACTAAAAAAACGATGTGAATTGTTTGAATGAAGATGCAGCTAAGAAGGGATTGACTATTGAGATTATATTGTGTGCATAGAGATGGAAGAAAAAGATATATTGCGCTGAGATCAAAGGTTTTGGAATATGGGTAATAATTACGGGTAATAATCATAGTCCCTCAGACTGAATTTCGGCCATGGCAGCTAATCTCAACGGACACTAGCCATCTATGCAGAAGATATTACAGTGCACAAGTGTATGCGCAGATACAGGTGTACTCCCTCTTCCCTCACTCTCATAGGTCGACGGGAGGGCAATCCGACACGACCGGAGAGAGATCAAGCGCAGGACCAACGGGAATATGCTTAGGAAGATGATGACATGAATGTTTATTTGATAAGGAAATACTGAATTGATCTCTTCACCACCCTTGGTTGACTGATAGACAATGCCCAAGGCATTAAGTCCGCCTTTGTACCTTTTTGTGCGAAAAGTTTATATAAATAAATAAATAAATTGATTTAAATTCAGAAGTGATACAGTATGGTAATGAATTTATCTAGTTTTCATAGTGATTAATCTGCAAACTAACCCAAATTTATCCGAAACCTTCCAAGTACGTTGACAATAGGCGTACATTTAGAGAAAATCAAGAGAGCGGATCACTAATTGCTTAAATTCACGTTATTCAATGTATGAAAGGATCTCATTTGAGAATAGCTGAAATTCAGTGAGAGAATCTCCGTATTGTCGTCATAGTTAGACTGTACATATCTTAATCTAGAAATAGTTTATATCATTACTACCATTCAACAGTAAAATTAATAATTTCTTGTTTTGCATCTTAGCCCTGGAACGAAAGAGCTGGAGGTCATGGGGAAAGGCCTTTGCCCAGCAGTGGGATAATGCAGGCCAACAGTAACATCTTAATGAGTTTCTCGTTCTTTTGCCAAGTCTATCGTCATTTCTTGTACTTTCAGGATTGAAGGCAGTATTTTTTTTTTCATTACGTCTGATCCCCGTTTTGAATTAACCCAGAACTGTCTAAAAGTCGTGGCTAAATGATACAAGCCACACGACTTGATCGAAGGTTAAGCTACGCTTGCCGCGGTCGGTTCGTGGATGGGTGACCACCCATTAAATACGAGACCCCTCCGTGCCTCGAAAAACACATTAAGCCGTTGCTCCCGGGTAGTCAGAAGCCCAAAAGTCTGACAACCAGTACCAAGGGGTATCGTTATACGAGTATACCCAGGATTTTGGAGGTCAGTTAGGCAGTCGCTCTTTGTAAAATATTGGTATTCAGCTGCATTCGCTTAAACTAGAAGCCGACCCGAATTAATTATGTAGTTGGGAAAAGGCTAGCCAGATTGAACCATCTAAAACCACCCAGAAAAACAGCCACTTAAGCATTTCATCTACAAATCCATTTATCATCAACCACGTAGAAAAACTTTATGAACCAACCCAAATGCTCACAATGAGCTGTGACCCTACTGCCCTAAAACGCGCGGCGACGGTAAACATGTCATGTTTAGAATTATTTATAATATGGTCGGGTGCCAAGCCCCGGCCACAATAGCCCGCTCAAAATTGTTTCGCGATAGATTATAAGGCAAAATAACTATTCTGACTATATTGCTTCAGATTATACAAGTGACGTTTTATTGAGGTTTAAAGATTATTTATTTTTATTTGAGTTTTATTCTCAAAAAGACACAGTCACTTATAAGAGAACAATACTGAAAATCTTCTACCTATAGTAATAATAAAGCTAAAGAGACTGTTTGAACGCGCTAATCTCTGGAACTACCGGTCGGATATGAAAAATTCTTTTTTATCTATATTAATATTGTAAAGAGGTAAAAGGATCACCAAAATCTGCCCAAACAAAGTACCGAGGTACACTTAGTGGCATACAATTCACTAGATTACACTGAATAATATTGCATTTATATATTTTTCTTATGGTTACCCGGGGACGAGAATAAAATAACTTTTAACATAATAAAAAGCTCGCCATTTTTGGGCACAATTATACTTTATTATACTTTGGTCCATTACCTTACCTATTAAAAAAAAAAAAACTGTCAAGTTGACAGTTGTCTGCTGTCGGCTTCAGCCGCTGTTGTTTTTGTTTCATTTCAAATATTTTTATAGTATAATTCAATCTGAATTCAATAATAACTCTCATTGTATAATCAATTTTCGTTAGGCTAAGTTATGTATCTACCTAACTTAAGAAAGGATGCTTATACCCAAAAGTAGCTGAATACAAGGTGTGAATGTTGATGAACAGTACCTACTTAATATTAGAAGCAGTGTTAGAAGTCTATCAGAGCGATTAACAAACTCGATAAATAAATGAGTTCCTTAGCGTCGACATCCAAGGGTTCCCACTTGATGGGACTCTGATCTCCGTCATATCTCAGCTTAACATAGATCAAGCCAGGAACGAACGGAATCACATGTGAATGACATTTACCCACGAAATAATGTCCACAGAACACATATACTCCTAATGTCAACCCGTACATGCAAAGTTGCCACATGATTTAATTGTGTTACAGGTTATTAAAACTTTAAATAATTTATTATGTAGTTTTAAATGATTTATGGATAAAAACACAATTATTTTCGAGTTCCTCTATTTTTTCTCTACGATTTGGTGCACGTGTACCTCGAGGTACATGTTTGGGCAAAGTTGTATGGGCTTTTGCTGACCTCCTTTGTATGTTTGTTTATATGTATGTAGGGGGTAATTCCGGATCTACCTGTCAGATTTAAAAAAATCTTATTGCATTTGATAGCCCAATTTTTGAAGGCTATATAGGCTATTTAACATCACGCTATGACTCTTAGGAGGTGAGCAAAAAGAAAAAAAAATCTGAATGAACACTAAGCGAAAACGAAGTGATAGCGCGGACAGGTGAAGCGAAGCCGCAAGCAAAAGTTAGTCCTACTAATATTATAAACGTGAAAGTTTGTGAAAGTGCCTGTTCGTGAAAGTGAAAGGAATGGATGGATGGATGTTTGTTACTCTTTCACGCAAAAACTACTGAACGGATTTGAATGAAATTTGGCACACAGATGGTTTATAACCAGGATTAACATATAGGATACTTTGCATCCCGATATTCCCACGGGATCGAACCTTATGCGGGTGAAACCGCGGGGCGCAGACAGTAAATTATATAAAGTTCGTCACAGACGTCACGGTAGCAATTTAATATACATTAGTTAGTAATGGAATTGGTCTAATATAATTTACTTCAGTGCTAAAACGGTCATATCCACGTCACAAGAAAGAATTCACGAAAGTTTTGTCGCATTTTTAAAACTATAAGAACTGCCATGCCCTCTTAGCAAAACTTACCCTCTTAGCAAAAATAAATAAAAAAGGAGATAGGGGGCTGTCCTTTGAAAATTTTTATGGTAACCATACTTAATAAATATTCTATTCCATTTTAGAAATATCACAAACCACTTTGTGATATGTAATATCTATGTAATTTAAGCAGCCGCCCAAACTTATGACACCGTAAAGCGCTCAGTTTTTTGGCGTATTGGATATCACAAAGGTAAAATAGTATCATGATAAAACCATCGTAAAACAGAGGTAAAATAAATATTTTACTGTCGCATAACTCTCAAAATTTTGAGCATGAATTATCATATTTTATGAAATGATAATAAAGAGAATTCAATCAACTAAAGAAATACCTAAAAATAGTATACTCAGCCGTGCATTTATTTTTTAATTTAATTAAAACTGTAAAATTAGAATAAAATAAAATAGAATACACTTTATTATTAGAGAATAAATTAATGAATAATATGATTTAAATTTCTATGTTTATGTCTGTAATTTATATGGGTAGGTATACCATATAAATTACAGACATAATTATAGTAAATTACAGACATAAATATATAAATTTAAATCATATTATTAATTAGTTTTATTTAAGTGGTCATTCGATTCAACTAACAGCAAACGCATCGCTGTCTCGAATCTTATTTGTTGCCGTGCAACAAGAAAACCTATAAGTAGATAACACACAGCAACAAACAGACTAAAAAGGAGGAAAAAAACAGAAATGAAAAAGGTTCCCAAAGGAACAAAAATCCTATTTCTTGCTTCCCAAGCCGTAAGCAAAACAAGAGAATAAAAAATTCTTAATAAATCTCCGTAAAAAAATCTCGGCACAATTAGCAAGGAATGAAAATTGTCTCATCACAACCGCGTGCTTCGGACTAATTGCAGACGTCCCTAATGAAACTGCATGGTTTGTTTCCGCCCAACTTCCACTTCTATTGTCTCG
The DNA here is from genome assembly GCA_947507525.1 of Apamea epomidion. Classification (NCBI taxonomy): domain Eukaryota; kingdom Metazoa; phylum Arthropoda; class Insecta; order Lepidoptera; family Noctuidae; genus Apamea; species Apamea epomidion. The sequence goes on along the minus strand of OX382238.1, from coordinate 2,812,053 downwards.
CACGTCCCTTTCACACTTGCGTGTTTTAATATTTCTGTCTCACTGACATCGTCCGCTGTTTTAAACGTTTTCATTGAATTTCAATATGTTTGAAACTCTATTGGTGGCGCGCGTTCTTTTAAGGCTTTTAAAGGTTTTGTCTTTATGTTTTGTCGTTGTAGAAAAATATATATTTGCAAATTTTTTTGGTATACTCGTAATTTAGTGTCATAATTAAAATCAATATATAAAACAGAGGAGCAGGTGTCCTAGTGGCAACAGCCCCAACTTAGGAGTTTGTAGGTCGTTGGTTCTAACCAAGGCAGGCACTTTATTTTGTGTAAATCATTTCATCACCACTGCTCTCAAAACGGTGAAGGAAAACATCGTGAGGCACTGGAGCAGCGTGGTAGATTACAGCAAGCCAAAGGTAGTCTTCATAAATAAAAACAACGTGTCAAGTTATTTCCTAACGTAAGAGGGTGGACTGGGGAAAACGGGCTACAGTGATGCTTTGTAAAGATAGGCCAAGATTATGTGAGTTCTTATAGATTATTGCCTCCCGCTTCATAACGGAAAAGTGTGACCGTTCATACATAAACACTCACTTATGAGGATTATCCTCAACTGTGGCAATGGAGTGTTGGTCTTCTGAGTTTAGATAGTAGCTACGTGAGTTTGTTTACTGTAGCGATATAAGGTCTTCAATTATCAAAGATACGATGATGCATAATCAGCCTATAACTTTCCCACTGCTGGGACACAGGCCTCCTCTCTTCGAGAGAGAGTGGGCAACGCGGGCCCAGTGTGGTTTGGAAGACGTCACATGTCTTCGAACTTCCGATTCTATGACATGCCGGTTTCTTCATGATGTTTTTCTTAACCGTGTTGAGAGCGGTGGTGACGAAATTATTTACATAAAGTAAAGCGCCTGGGTTCGAACCCACGACCTATAACTTGTAAGTTGGGACTGACACCACTTGGCCAACACTGCTCTCTGTCTTGATAGTATGATAATATAGGACATTCTAGAGAAAATCAAAATCAAAAGTCATTTAATCAAATTAGGCTGAGAATCAGTACTTTTCGAACGTCAAAATGACAAAAGACAGTCCCCCAAAACGTCCACCCTTGACCACTTCCTAGTGCTTTCGCTGGGAAGAAGTGCCCAAAAACTCCCCAGCAGCACAGACAGCAGCACAGCAGAACAGATTTGTTCAGTTAGAAAATACTTGATTGTAACTAAAGCTCAAAGAAGGAAGCCCTAACAAAACTTAGTATAGAATAACTTACAATTTAAATGCCATTTGATTAAAAATCGACGCAGAAATTCACTCTTGCAAAGACCTTTTTAGTAAGCAAAATAAAACCTTTGAAGCATATAAAGAGAATGTTATCTGCCTTGCCTCATTAGGAAAAAAAACTACAAAAGAAAATAACTGAGCGAATGCACGTATCCTATAAATTATGTATATTTGTTCGTAACTTCAGAGGAAAAATATGTTATGTAATTATGGAGAAGAATGAAAAAAGGTATTTTATTTTTAGAAAGATGTAAGTTGTTGTTTGCCTGTATTACAGGATGTGAAACGTTTCCATGTAATATAAGGTTACACTCGTGGGCGAAAAGATCAGCCTTGTGACCGTTTTCAGTAAAAAATAAGTATTTTTCCCATTTTACTAGGAATTTGCGTGAAGTTAAGGACACAGTTCGCATAACAATGAAAGTTAGTTCTAGTGTTACGTCATGTCAAACTCTAGGAATATTGCTGGAATGTTTTGCGAAAGTTTATTTTTATATCTGAGGGGCAGTTCTCGTAATTTTAAGAACGTCAACGCCGGCTGCCGCTGAAAACCAGCGCTTGGGCTCTGTCTCGTATAGGGTCTTAGCATTATGCTGAGCGATGGCCGTTTTGCGTGAATGTGACGCATGTTTACCCCCAACTTGTTTTTTTGTGTGCTAAGTCCTTTTTTCATGCGTCATGTTTGCCGCAAATAAATGCATTTTCTTTCTTTCTTTCTTTCTTTTTTAACGTTCACAGTCTGATCTCAATCTCAATCTGTCAAAAAATACTTTTAATTTCCCTACATTTTGACAAGTTATTGACATTTGTTTGTCGCTGAGATGAGACTGCGACTAGATTTTGAACGTTTTAAATTACGAGAATTGGCCTTCTGATTTTAAGTAGAAATGAAAAATTATTTTTATCTAGAAATAGTAAATTACACGCTTCTACGATATCTCTTAGATTATAAAATTCAGCACGGTATTTCATTCTTAAGGATGCACTAGTCGACGGCTCGAACTCGTTAGTTGGTGCGGCTAATATGCATGCTATTAGTTTTTTTTCTATTTTTTATTTTTTTATTATTGTAAAATATAATTGCAATGTATCTCGTTGGTAATCATTAAATAAATCAATCCTCCAGAATAAGTTTATTTCCATTTTATAAGATAACACAAAAATAACAAAATAATATCCTAAATTAACTAAAACTATTTACAAACTAAAATATAGCGTCGAAAAATTCATCCACATCGCTGTCGACTGGTAATGTACCCAAGACACTGGCGGCATTGCCACGTTTATTTATTAATTAATTTAGTTTTATTTATTTATTTAGAAATAGAACGAAAACGAGCGTACAATTTTATGAACAGACCTTTGGGCGTAAATACATTTAAAAAAAACTACTGGATGTATTTATTCAAAATTAAAAAAAATTAATTCTTGAATAAATTATCTATTCCGGTACGAAATTTGCTAGGTTCATACTCCGGGAGTTCTCTATGCCCCAAGATTTTCGACGCTCACAACTTTCAAAGCATTTTTATAAATTCTGTGTCCATACAGGACTAGATACTGACGAAACAAGTAGGTATAATTTTTAATGTACAGACGCCAGCACATTAAGCTACTACAATCTGTCAAATTTCTTTAATAGATTTTCAGCTTTATCCTTAAACTATTAAGGTTCAAGGTTGATTGGGAAAATTTGACAGTTTCGGGTAGCTTGACCTGCTGGCGTCTGTACACTGTCAAACAGGGGGAGGCTTATGTCCGGCAGTGGCAATGTTCGGGCTGAAATGATGATGACTTCTTATGTTAAATTTACAATGTGATAATACAGGCCTGACACAAGGACGTAGCAGTTAGTATCGATGCACTTACCAAATGTGTGTATCGTTCAGTGATTTTCGTAAAGACATTGATACAAGTCTAGTTTACCTATTCTAAAACAATATAACCCAAACTAGAATATAGTAGACTTAAGCACACGCCTTCTTCCTCCATGCAGAAATTAAACGACACCTACTATGATCTTTACGGACTCCTGCTTGCGTTTACGTTCATACATCCGAGGGGCAATTCTCGTAATTTTAACAACGTTCAAAATCTGATCTCAGTCTCAATCTGTCAGAAATATCTCTAATTTCTCTAAATTTTTGACATTTTTTGTTTGTCGCTGAGATGAGACTGCGACTGGAATTTGTACGTTTTTAATTACGGGAATTGGCCTTCTGGTCATACACGCACGCCAGTTGCGAGTACTATGCACCTGAGTTTTCTGAAGAACATCACCAAAAATCACTACATGTGCTATAGAATGCCCCTCGGCACGAACATTGAACTCCCTATATAGCATCAATCAACTCAGCCTATTGCAGTCTTCTTCTGGACATTGACCTCTCCTAGGCTGCACCACAACACCCTGTCCTCCGCCTTCCGCATCCAGTCTGTCCCAGCCACCTTCTTTAGGTCGTCCGTCCATCTAGCTGGGGGGCGTCCCATACTATTCTTGCCGATATGCGGTCTCCGCTCCAGGACTCGTCTGCTCCACCAGCCATCGGTCCTTCGACAAACATGGCCAGCCCACTGCCACTTCAGTTTGCTTACTCTGCAAGCTATGTCGATAACTCCGGTTCTTTTCCAGATAATTTAATTCCTGGTTTTAGGCATAGCATAATCATCCTATAACGTTACTACGGCTATGACAGGCCTCCTCTGTGTGAGATGGGAGTTCACAAATTTCCTGCAACTTAGAACATAACTTTTCTTTTATTAAGGTCCAGCTCATTCTTCAGGGAAAACACCAAAACGATAAATAAGACATAAAATATATTCCCATTGTTTCCCCTCACAAAAAGTCATTAAGAAACACGAAGGAAGAAGGAAAATATTCTGCACAAGAGAAAGTATCAGACATTTAAATGGTTGCAAAACTGCGGTGCAATTAATGACTAGTTTTTTTTTGCTCTAGAGTAATTCCCGGCTGTTTTGTAAAACATACTGGCAAGCTTTATTGTGCTATCAACCATGATTTACTGCCTTGTATGGCTAGGATGAAAATATCGGTAAAATATACCCGTATGTGGGTCACGGGATTTTTTAATAGATGAATCTTAATTAGCAGTTTATAGTGAAAACTGGTCCTAATAGAGTGATGAAAATGTTGGAAGTTAATAATATTGGAATTTATGTCATTTATTTTGTTTTTATTTTATTTTAAATCGAAGATAGATCGATTTGACCGAAACATAGGTACAAAATCAAAATATTTTATTTCGCATAAGCCTACATGGGCACTTATGAAACCACAGAAGCTAGGTGCACGGTTCCAATAGGACGTTTCCTATGGAGAAGAGCCAGCAAGAAGCTCTTGAACAAAACGATTGGCTTTTATAATGTTTTCAAATTACCGTATTTATAAGTATGAGAAGACAGCGTAGGCCTGTCAACAAGTATTTAATAAAGAAAAAAAAACGGGTTGCTCTCCGGGAGTGCCGGCAGAAGTGAAAACTTGAATATTAACGTTGTGCATTTTAGATATTTTGGAATAAGGTCTACTCTCCCTCCGTCTTACGAATTTTCGATCAGGTCACGTGTCCTGACGCAAGCTCCGCCTTACGAATTTTCGATCAGGTCACGTGTCCTGACGCGAGCTTAACACGTTTTACCCATCACAAAAAGCTCTCCCTCCGTCTTACGAATTTTCGACCAGGTCACATGTCCTGACGCGAGCTTAACATTTTTTACCCAACTAAAAAAAAAGTGCACAATGCCGCTAAAGAAGTTTTCACTTCAAAAAATCTCCAAGAAAAAGTCTCCAAGTCCTACAACGTTCTCACATTACACATCATAAGATCTACGATTTACAAAAAAAAAATAGGATGACACCATCCTTTCCTTCTATTGCTTAGTCAGTCGTTAAATTCAGCTTAAAGGTGCTGGATATATTTAACTCTACAATATAAGGTTTCCAGTGCATGTATGAGCATTTATTGGATGTAAAATTATTAATATTGGATTTCTACTAGCTCAATACAGGGGCTTTACACCCGTCGTACCACAACTGTCTCTTGGAAACGTATCGACATCGGTAGCAGTAACTTAACCGGTTAAAGCTGGATGTTAGGTATGGTTTCACTCGTGTAAATGCACATGCATTTACCTACATAGGTATTGGAAAGGGCTCCTGAATAAATAATAACAGCTGCGCGGGTCCAGTGAAGGTTCAGCTACGCTACTACGCTGCGATGGCTTCGTGGATGGGTCCATCCATTTTACAACCGTTCTGTAACTCGGAAAGCACGTTAAGCTATTGGTCCTGGCTGTCATTAGTAGATCATTAAAGCCAATATGTGTTGTCAGAAGCCCAAAATGTTTGACAACCAGTCTTACGAAACGGTATAAGGACTCGCAGAACACGCTCGCACGCAGCATATACTCCATGTAAAATATAGGTATGCAGCTGCATCCGATTAGACTGGAAGCCGACCCCAACATAGTTGGAAAAAGTCTAAGCAGATTGAGATATTGGAACGTAGTAATTATATACGATACATCTGAAAGCCTTTTTAAGCAAAATTCGTCATTCATGTTAACTACCAAACCAGTGCAACTTGACTCGAAACTAATTTAAATTGACATTTACAGAGTTTAAATAAGCAGTTGCTTTAACTAAATTTTAGTCGTTCGATTACATTTGAAAACTGCAGTGCTATATTTTAATTTGTAATGTTATATAATGAACGTACGAATGTACGATGACAATGATATATTTTAATAAGAACCTTATTTATAAACACAATTTATCATTGCGGGATATCCGAAGGCGATTGGATTATCGCCTTGGGATTTCCTGCAATTATATTTTTTGTACATTTTTATTTGTATTATTTTATAATCTACGTAAGAACGATAAGAACCACTATGGATGAATAATTATTTATCAACACAAAATATCATTACAGGATATCCCACGGCGATTGGATTATCGCCTTGGGATATTCAAATTAAAATTGTTTATTGTGTGTGGTACACAGGTAAAAATATGGTGTTACAGTTTATAAAGTGAAGTACATCTATGACCCGCTTTTAGGCATACAATAAATTAAAGACTTTTGCAAAATTACAGTAGTAGTCAATAATTTAGTGTTAATTAATATATTAGTCAATAATAATATTCTGTAATGATATTATTTGTACATTTTGATTCATTTTGAATCACTTTATAATCTACGTAGATAAAAACCATATGGATGATTAATTATTTATCAACACAAAATATCATTACATATTCATATCACATACTGATAAACAGAAAGGATTTAGGGAGAAAAAAAACATTAACTTGGCCATATACGATTTCATGCATACTGTTATGACAATCATGGATAGAAATACACCAGTGTGTGCCATTTTCTGCGACATAATACAGGCATTCGATTATGTTCAACATAATATATTGCTAGATAAACATAATGCTTAAGGGATAAGAGGAAACATATTTCATATAATACAATTTTACCTACAAGACAGAACACAAGTAACGCAAATTAGTAGAATAAGTAGGAGCTCCAAACGTGAAGAGATATTCACGTCATGCGAGCGTACCATCCCTCATGGAGTTCCGCAAGGCAGTATACTCGGACCGCCCCTGTTTACACTCTATATTAATAACTTCCCTAAATCCATTAAACATCCCATGACACTGTTTTCGGATGACAGTACGATAACTATACCATGCCATAGTAAGAAAACATATGAAACTGACCTAAAAATACATTAATTGAACTGTAATGTGACTGAACAATAATAATTTGAAAATTAATATAAATAAAACTTTGATTACCTATGCAGTTTAGCCAACGATCATCATTATTTTCTAGTCTGGAGAATAGGGCGGTTTGATGGGTTTTTGATTTAAGAGCACCTGGGTGGCGTTTAGTGGATAGGGTTTGAAATTGGTTCTGGTTATTTTTAATGAACATTACAACTTCAAAAATGCATACAGACGGAAGAGTTAATAGATTTAAATTTTGCAACTGTCAGTGTTTTTAATCAAGCATACTGCACGAAGCCACTTTTTTGGGCCTTTAAGGCCAATTCCCTATCCGTCGAATTACCCCAAAATGTTACGCCGTACCGCAATGTGGTGGAGACGTATGCCGTGATATGCGGTAAGAACGGTGCTGCGATTGGCGACCTTGCTCAAATTGTGTAAAGCATAGCAATATTAATTAAGCTTTTTTATTATATGATCAATGTGTGTTTTCCATGTCATGTGCTGATCTAATCAAAGCCCTAGAAATTTTGTGTTGCCTACTTTAGCAATCTTATTATCTTCAAATTTAATATTAATAATAATAGAGTTTGTCCGTTGGTTAAAATTCATGACGTGGGTTTTTCCACAATAAATTTTTAGGTTGTTACCAGTTAGCCATTGAATATTTAAGCCAAACTATTATTTTATGTATTTATTTTATGTTCATACCTTTCTAAGTTTTTTCCTATAAATATTGTAGTACAATCATCGGCAAATAGGGCCATAGGGTGTTCTATGGTTCTGGAAATATCGTTTATATAACATAAGAATAACAACGAACCAAGTACCTACACTCCGCTGCGGTACGCCGTAATTTATGCATTTTTGTTTCGTTAGGTAGGTTTGTTCTGTGTTAGTTCTATTACATATTTTTTTACATTTTTTTTTTACAAGATCTATGTTCAATCTCAAAACTACCGATAGCTGTAAAAATTATTTCACTTAATACCATATATTAACATTACCTTCACTTTATATATTAGAAATGGCAATGTTCGTAAAAGCAAATCCACATTTGTTTCCTCGTATGGTAGACAAATATCCAAGAAATAGACGTGATGATACCATACATGTGTTCGTAAAAGTGTTTTTTGCATGGCACCAACTATCTACAACAAATTGCCCAAAAGTTGAAAAGCAAACTATACCAAAACTTAAACACACAATGAAATTGTTTTTGAAACAATTAAAATTACAACAAGTTCACAATTATTACAGAATTTTTAAACGACTCATAAACATAATTAACGTTATAGTAATTATGGTCATGTAGTAGTGGAGAACTTAAATATGACCATATTATAAATAATTGAATGTCAATTAAAAGTGTTGTAAACCGTCATTGTGATAATTGTAATCTGTACTATTGGACAAGGAAAATAAATAATAAATAATTGGAAAATGAATTATTATTATTGAATATAAGAAATTTGTTTAACTGTGGCTTATATTTAATGTATAAGTGTAAATGTTAAAAATCATTGATTTAATAATAATAATTGTACCTAACTAAGTTATTTGCACGCCATGAGAAATGGCAGACATCTCGTGAGCCACTCTTTTATTTTAAGGTCTTGCATGCATGTATTATTTTAATTCTGTATGTATACACATGTTTAGGCAAATAAAATTTCTCAATTTTTTAATTTTTTGCACATTTTAATTTATATCATTTTATAATCTACGTACTCGTAAGCATCTTATTTATAATTTATTATCACAAAATATAATTACAGGCCCACGGCGATTGGATTATCGCCTATATCCCAAGGCGATAATCCAATCGCCTGTAATAATATTTTACCGCCTTGGGATATACTGTAATAATATTTTACCGTCTTAGGATATCCTATAATTATATTTTACCGCCTTGGGATATCCCGTAATTATATTTTATCGCGTTAGGATATCCTGAAATAATATTTTTTTTAAAGCTTCAGGTTTCCAACAATTTGGATCTAGACATCTTTGTGAAATAGCCAACAAAAAAGTGACAGCGTAAAGTAATTTCATCAAAGACATTTTTGACACATAACTTTTATACGATAATAGGTACCTACTGACCTTCTACTTTATTTTTTTCGTAATAAATTATAGGGAAAATTCAGACTACTTTGAAAATACCTAGGTTTATATTTTTATTAAAAAGGCGCCTCTTTTCCGTCACATTATCGAATACTCGGTAATGGAATCAATTATGCTAAAATGCTAAGAAATTCTAAGATGTTGGAACTCAAAGCAGGTACTCAGACATAAAATAAAATGGAAATGGAAGAAACATTTGATTTATATGTAAAACTATGTACTAAAAAAGAACCAGCACCCTAATTGCGTAACAGACTTTCAATCATAATCCGGGATTTTTGAAGGAAATTTCCTAATTCATTGCTTTATGGGTTTGAAAAATTCGTCTGCTCAACTACGTAAATAATGCAATGAATGTGGCTGAAATGTCAGTTGAAACGCTTTGCGATCTATTGTCATTTTATGTGAGTTATGCAATTATCACACTATAGACACATCGAAATATAGAAAGAGACGGTCACACAAGTATTAGTGTCTACCACACTAGCCTGTGACGGAATCTACATCGCCACATGCGAATTACGAATCAAACTATCGTCACACAAAATCCTGCATCACGCAAGCAGAGTTTACCGCGCAACTAGAGTATATGCAACGTCCGGACATCAATCGTCGAGCAGTTGCCCAACATGATGTTTCATGATGGAAATGATGACTAGTGAACAAAATAAAGTGACCTTTTCTATTATATAGGACCTGCAACCACAAAACAACTCTTGATACTTACCAAGGTTTTATGAAGACATCGTAAAACCCAGTTTTGCCTAAAGTATATGGGGTAAGCTCTCCGTCCGATCAGGACCAGGCCCGTGCCGGACGGCGCGTATGTGTTCCACGTGCGCCTCAGAGAGATGTCAGCGTAGTTGACGGGGCCCAACAGGACCGAAGCCTGCCGGGGTAGCAGGATCGTCCGAAAGGGTTACCACTGGCCTGGTACATAAAGTGCTAAGGCAGGAACACGGGTGGGTTTTAGTCAGTAAGAGTCTGACACTCCCTTCTACTCCACCCAGAGCGGGACGGGTCATTTGATGATTTCCCATCCTCAAAAAAAAAAAAAAAAAAAGTATATGGGGTACAACATAGTTATTTAGAAAAATATGAGAGGCTTTATGTCAACTATTATAGTTTGACAACGTTTTAAATTTTCGGCATTAAGCTAGCAATGACAAAGATACAGAGTTGCGTTTACATATAGCTTCTTCCCACGGCTCCGCCCGCGTGCATGTCGGAATCCCACGTGATCGTAGATGTCGCAAAATTATCCCATGGGATCGTAATAAAAACTACCCTATGTGCTATTCCAGGTTATAAACTATTTGTGTGCCAATTTTAATCCGAATCCATTTAGCCGTTTTAGCGTGATTGAGTAATAAACATACAAACTTTCAAATACTAGGATTTTGATAAAAGCAGTCATTTTTGTAAAGAACTATAAACAAAACAATATTATAAAGGATTATACCTACTATTAAAAGAGTTGACTAGCTAGAGTAACTATATGAACCAAATGAAAATCTAGATAAACCAAATGCTGCGTAGACCGGTTTAAAAAAAGTGGCCAAGTGAGAGTCAGACTTTCACACGAAGGTGTCCGTACAATATAATTATATCACTACATATTAAAAAAAAAAAATCCTAAAATTTATTTAATTTTTATTATTTGTTGTTATAGTGGCATTAGTAAATGATAAATGATTTTATTTTGTAAGTAGGTTTGTACAAACACTTTTACACGTCAATCATATTTTAAAACTAGATGAGGTCGGCGTTTCCTATACGACTAGTCTGAGAAGAAAGGCCGAAACAAACTCAGAGGTCACAGTCTCTTTTAAAGTCCAGACATAATCTTGGTCAGATCATATGAAGACCATGTAGGTCGATGTCTGAGATGGTCTTTTGAGGAAAGAACCACACAGATTGAGAGGACCTGTCCAGTCAGTGCACGCATTTGTGTATAAAATTCATTAATGTCAGTGTATATAAAAAAAAGACAACTAAACAGAGAAAAAAAATAAGAACATCCAATATGTATAAAATTGGAAGCAGCTCATTCCCAAGCCTTTTTGTCCTCGATATAATCCTTAACGGTATAAAAGGCTTTCTGGCACAACTTACGTTTAATGAATGATTTGAATTTATCAAGGCTTAGATCTTGAACGGGGCTTGGAATTTTATTATAAAAGCGTATACATTGGCATCTGAACGAGCCACCTATTTTCTTGAGCCTTGTTGTAGGTACAACAAATTCGTGTTTGTTCCTAGTATTTATATCATGGATATCACTGTATTTTTTAAACACTTTTAAATTTTTATGGGCATATAATAGATTTTCATAAATATATTGAGAAGGCACAATCATAACATTAGTCTCTTTAAATTTATCTCTGAGCGAGTGTCTCGGACCTAATTTATAAATTGATCGAACAGCTCGCTTCTGCAAAACAAATATAGTCTCAATATCAGCGGCATTTCCCCACAATAGAATACCGTACGACATTACACTATGAAAATAGCTAAAGTACACTAAACGGGCTGTCTCTATATCAGTTAAATTACGAATTTTTCTAACAGTAGTTTTAGTAACAGTAGTGGTACTTTGTCAAAAATTCAGTGTGTACCTATTACGGTTAAAAAATACAGACCTATGACAGACAGACGAACAGACGGACGGACTGCGGAGCCTTAGTAATAGGGTCGGAACCCTACGCACTTCGCACCCTTTGAATACGACGTTCCCTTAATTTTCCTAATGGAAAAAAATTAAAAAATTAAGCCTCCGAAGTTAATTTACTTTGTTTTACACAAATTTCACACAAATCTAACATGCCAAGTAATCAGTTAAATTAGTAAGGAAAAGGCTTGCTTGCGAAAAATAAGCTCCAAAGATACACTTCGTTGCAAAAGTATCTTCGAAAACTTTACTCCGAAAAAAATCAAGCGTCAAGGATTAATTTTGAGCGAAAAAATCGGGAGGCACGTTTCTTAATCTTTGGTAATTAGCGAGAAAATTTTTCATCCAACTTTCCGGACCGTTGAAAAGTATTAATCAAAATGCCGAACGATCTGAAACGTAGTAAATCAACATAAGCGAAAAATCTTTAATGAGTAGCAACGAAGGCAAAATTATCGGGACCTTGCCACGCGGCCGGAATAACTAAACCTTAATTATACCTTTTTTCACACAGATTCATTAAATCACCTTTAGAAGTTGACACGTGTTTTAAGCCAGGAAAGTTGTTTTTTGCGGGTTTTCTTCTTCACCATTTGCTTGACTCGGCGTTTAGATGGCAATGGACATTTTAAAGGTTTTATGCGAACGTAATGTACCCTAACGTATTATTTCGGATTTTGATAACGACTCCACTCACTTTCGTTTTACAAGTCTAAATTTTTTATATAATACTAGCTGCGCCTCGCGGTTTCACTCGCATAAGTTTTGATTCCATGGAATAAATATGGAAATGGAATAAAATAAAAATGGGATAAAAAGTATCCTATGTGTTAATCCAGAAGGCCATTCTCGTAATTGAAAACGTTCAAAATCTAGTCGCAGTCTCATCTCGGCGACAAAGAAACGTCAAAAACTTGTCAAAATGTAGGGAAATTAGAGGTATTTTTGACAGGTTGAGACTGAGATCAGACTGTGAACTTCTTAAAATTACGAGAATTGCCGCTGTGGTTCTAAACTATCTGTCTGCCAAATTTCATTTAAATCCGTCTAGTAGTTTTTGCGTGAAAGAGTAACAAACATCCATCCATCCATCCATCCATACAAACTTTCGCGTTTATAATGTCAGTAGGATGTTTTTGTAGATTAGATTTACACAGTCATTATTATTTCATAAAATAATTATTACTAGTTTTCAGTTATCTTTTAGGATTAAGAAAAAACTCATACAAAAAAAGAACATTCATTTTAACAAACAGTTACCGAGAAAAAATGTTCCAGTAACTGAAAAATTACAAGTCACAGGACCTTGTAATTTTCTTGTGTAAATGTTGTTTCTTTGTAGCAGTCATTTCGATTCCCAGAAGAGTTATTCCGGTAAGTTTAACATTTTGTATACAAACCACGGAACCGAAATAATTAAACAGTCAACAATGGCTTCGTTCTTAATAAACACTCACTTTTTTTTTAAATATTTCAGATTATTCACACAAAACATTATGATAATAAAACTTTTTAGAGAGTTCTATGGTGAGAATAGAGAGTTTTTCTGATATTTATGACTTCAATTCCCGAGATAAACTACATACGACGACACAAAATATAAATATAAATAGACACATATTCCTAGACATTCTATTTTATTTAGTACCACATAAAGACCACGATCAACGGCTACCTCCAATTAATACTCACAAAATAATTAAACCGGTATTAATTAGACATCCTAGCCCAAAATACCTACTCGAGCATCGTTAAGGAACCGTTCTATCATAAGACAGGTAGGTTCAGAAGGTCAGGTCTACACAAAAGCAAAAACGCACGTACACATAGACACACTTCACGTACAGCGAGTGCAAGTGCAGTCGCGACTCGCAATAGGGATAGTAACTAATATTAGAAATGTTCAATAAATTATGTAACTTTATAGAAGAAATAGTTAAATGAGATAATCGAAATAGTAAAATCAATGGAAATATGGAGAAGCTACATGCTCTAAAAGTTGTAGAAGGATTAATCCCGTTTTTGTCGCGCGCTTCGGACTATGTATGGCGATAGTTTGAAGTTATAGAGTAGTGACGTCACTTCTGTTATAGTGCCGTCTTTGTCTATCAGTTATTTTAAAACTTTTATAACATGGCATTTTTAACGTTATACACTTTTTTAGGATATGGGGGAGGCCTCTGCCCAGCAGTGGGAGCAAATAGGCTAACGAAAACAAAAAACAGTTTTAAAAAATATTGTTTGCACTATTGGTAGGCAACGTTTTACAGAGTTTATAGTAAAAAAATGACATCATCCCCTGCACGTACGCGTTTATTTTGTGTGTGAGACTGTTTTCTCTAGTTATACGAGAAATATAGAAAGGAAACACATTTAATTAGCACAGACTAAAGGACACACAAAACACCAGATACATACATCTGAGGGCCATTTCTCTTAATTTTAAGAACGTTCACGGTCTGATCTCAGTCTCAATCTGCCAAAAAATACTTCTAATTTCCCTACATTTTGACAAGTTTTTGACATTTGTTTGTTGCCGAGATGAGACTGCGACTAGATTTTGAACATTTTAAATTACAAAAATTAGCCTTCTGATAAAAACAAAAAAATAAATAAAGATTAAATAAAAAGTGTAAAGTCCGATGCAAGAATGTGTGCCTCACGGCTGCGTCAAAAAGACCCGGTTCAGCAAAAATGCCAGACAACCAGTGCCTGACGCTGGTTTTCAACTATGGAGACAGCCTTCTGTATTTAACCATTCTGTAGTTCTGTATTTATGGCTATGGCGGCTCCTGACATCAAAGCCATGTTATTATGTTAACAGGGTGAGGTCAATGCTAGAGTAAATGTTTGTAGTCCCTGTCTAAGGGCATATTGAGGTTGCTAATGAACGGCGAGTGAGATTTTGGTGCAATGTCCACACAGCTATGTGCCCCTGGTAGTCTGCAAGCATCGATATATAATTAAATCAGTTTTTCATTAAGGAGAAACTGTGATGTTATAGTTCATTGGTCGTTAAAGGTTTCGTTAGGAACGTGACTTACTTATAACAAGCCGTGTGCCCGATGGCTTTTCCATCGGCAAAAATGACTTCCTTGATTTTTTTTTCCATTTTATGGGATTAATTTTCAAAAATCCTTTCTTAGTGCTCACCCTCGTTAGAGAAGGAACTCTTGGGCAAAATTTAATGGTTCTATACCCAGTGGTTAAGGCCGTGCGTTGTCTGTTAGTGAGTGAATGAATATGAGAACTTTATTATTTAGAAGATTTTTGATCCAATTATAGCCAAATAATAATTTTGATGGCTAACAATATAGCGGCAAGCCCAGACGGAGATGGCAGGATGTTCTGGACTCCTTTAATAAAGATTGGTTTTTGGCGGCTCTGGACAGAGAGACGTGGAAAGACACTAGGAAAACCTTTGCACAGAATTCACTGTTGATCGTTGAAAGATATTTGTCTCACCGTTGACTATACAGATCGAGGGACACGTCAATCAAAATTGTGCACGATTGTTTGGCTCGCAGAAAAGTCATTTCGTCCGGTGAGGCATCCGAGTCATGCATCTTTGAAGGTCCCCCTCAGAGTATGCATGAATAGCTTCAAGCCCTAGCCTCAAGGTCGTCACTCTAGATTTGCGGTTTTCTTATTACTGCGATCCTTATCCTAACTATCTTGGCTAGCGACGGTAAGGTTTATTTCATTTCTTCTTGCATGGACCGCGTTAGTTTATGTTGGTGCACAGTGGCACATGTAAATATTAATTTACCCAACACTTGTCATAGTGTCGAATTCGCGATTCGTCCGTCCTGACTTAAGCCTACTCTTGTAAGAGTTGGACCTCACACTGTATATTATCTGGCGTTAGGTAATTGTTATCATAGGGATAGGCAGGAAGGGCCTGAGTGTTCGAATGTTGTGAATAAAAGTCTTGTTTAGAAGCGGGAGTATACCAATCCTTTTATTCAAGGATGGGCGTAGCTCATGTAGAGGCTTGTCTGCCGAAGACGACCTCATATAATGCAGGCCGGCTATGTTTTAGCGCAGGTTACATTCGAACGCTCAAGCTTGTGTCAAATATATGAATTAGGTTTTTGTTTGACAACCGGGAGTGACATTTTAGATAGAAAGATGTAAAAGCCGTTCTCCAATATAAATTTAAAGGAATTAATTGTGTTTGATTCCACCCGTTACCTCAGAGGGCTCTTCTAGCCCTCTACAAACACGTTCTTAGGTTTAGCAATTTTTTCATGTCACTATCGCACAATCGTCAAACTACAAGTGCAAAAGATAGTCGAAAAGATGTTTAAGTCGAAGCAAGAGCCAAGTAACGTTTATAGATATCGGCTTTTAGTGTGAAAATTGCATTAGACTAATAAAGTATCCAATTCTGTTCATTACTTCAAAGGGTTCACTGTTCAAATTCCAGGTTTTATAAAAATCCAAAGACAGACAGACACTCAAGCCTTCAGCAGCAGCATTTGTTAAAACAATATCAATCGATAAAAACAACAATTTTTATCCAAAAATAAAATAGACCACCTACATCATAATATTTTAAACAACAATTTAAGATATTACTCGCCACAAAGCGCTTTTTAAAATAACCTCTCTCTAATAAAGTTGCTATTTTTAGCTGTGAAATAGCTGTCGTAAATTTTATAGAGAATTTAGTTTCATAAAACACACAGAGGGCGAGATCAGAACAAATTATGAACAACTTATTAACTGTACAATAGTTTTTGATAGCAGCCCGCGGGTATGTGGTGGAACTTTGCGTACCTAGCATTATCAAAGTTGTGTGCGATGTTTTAATTTCTGCGTTGTCAAGTTATTCAGGTTTCGTCTTTGATGCGTCTGTTTCAGTTTGAGTTTCTGCTCATAATTTGTTTGTGTGCTCATTATTTCTTGCAAGGTGAGCAACGATTTTGTTTCACTTGTTACTGTTGATTATGAGTTTGTTCAGTCGATTTAGATTACCGGTGGTTTTAGACTTGACTCTGAAAATATTAGTTATCATCTGTGTATACTTGAATGTTGGAATAACATCGTTATCAAGCAGTTTTTTTACCAGCATAATCAACACATAAAGTTCACGGCTGCTGGGACACAGCCCTTCTTTCCGTCAGAGGGGGCCACGCAGGTCCAGTGTGAATTGGTAGATGTCACATGTCTCCGAAGTTTTGTTTCTAAGACTTGCCGGTTTCCTTACGATGTTTTCTTTCACCGTTTTCAGAGCAGTGGTGATGAAATAATTTACACACAATAAAGCGCCAGTCTGGGTTCGAACCTACGACCTACATCTCGTAACTCGCGGCCGATACCACTGGGCCATCACTGCCCCCACTGTTTCTTTTAGCACTTAAGCACAATATCCACACGACATTAAAAATATAAGCGACTCCCAACTCCAAAAAAAAAACTAGATACTCTACGGAAATGCATAAAAAAAAATATAATCCGCCATCAAGGTGTGACTTCACAATTTTTCATAGCAAAAAATATAGCGACGAGAAATCAGACACACGCAAACATGTCCTTAGTATTCATATAAAAAGCCGACGAAAAATATTTTGCTCCACATTCGCTGAACTTTTGTGTTCAGTGTCACATTTTTACGACGAAATAATTTTTACGCGACCCGTTGTAAAATTCATAGAAGCACGTATTTTTTTTGTTTTATTTGGGCTGAATTTGAAAGTGCATGTGTTTTCACTTGCTGCTGACGTGGTGTAGCGTTTTGAGCTAAAGAGTAATATTTTTACCTGTTATAGGGGCTTGTGGCTATGTAATAACAGCCGCATGGGTCGATCCATCAGGTTAAACTACGTTTGCCGTGGTTGGCGACCATCTTCACATACCAAGACCCTCCATGCCTCGAAAAGCACGTGAAACCGTTGGCCCCGGCTGTCATTCGTGCAGCTTTGACAGTCATTACGGGTAACTACCCGTCAGACTCAGACTTTCGGGCTACTGACTAGTAGCCCGAAAGTCTGACAACCAATCTTATCAAGGGATATCGTGGTTGTGGAGGTCAGATAGGCAGTCGCCCCATGTAAATTACTGGTATTCAGCTGTTAAACTGCGGTTAGACTGGAAGCTGACCCCAACATCGTTGAGAAAAGGCAAGGCAGATGATGATGATCTGTTATAGGATTATCTAAGTCCCTTACTTAGGTATACTTCCTAGAATCGGATACCTATGACCTAGAACAAGTAAAATTGGTTAGGGTAAGTTTAGTTTAGTGCAATAACAGTAAACACATCATTGATGTACATTTTGTACAAGTTCATCATTAAAGACTAACTAACACGATGCGATTTAATTGTCTGTGGCAATCATAAAGCCCCATTTACACGATGCAATTTTCTTGCCTGTAGCATGCAATAAAATTGAGGTAGCAAATGACTATTTTATTGAATTAAAAAATTATTTCTACATTTATGAATATTTATGTGATGCAATATATTAAAGAGTATTTTATATTTACTACTTCACTTGCTGTTATTCTTGCTTCAACTTATGGTATGCCACAGGCAATTAAAATTCACATGTGTGTAAATCAATATTTCAGTTTCTTTTGAGAACGATTTTTTTTTTAGGCCGTCTTTATTGTTCAGATTCATTATGTTAGAAGAAATCTTGCATAAAATTTCATGCTCCTAGACCTATCGGTTTAGTCTATGCGTTGTCTGTCAGTGACTGAATTAATTGAAGATGAGAGAAGTAGATTGCTGTAACATTATACAGAAAAATTATTCTACTAATAAAAACAAACTTCGTGGACTCATCTTAGTTTATGTAAAAAATGCTGGCAATGTTTTGAAAGCAAAACATGAAAGAACATAAAATTAGTCATGTTAATTAACTCAATCAACTCAAATGAATGCATATCGCTATAATAAGAATAACTTTAATACCTTCGTAATTTGACGTTTTAATTACGTGCTTATGAAGAGATTGGATGTCCTCTTTTATATGATGCACTACTAAATCATATTTTAGTAGCCAGACACGTTGAAACAGGCGTTATAAAGGAACTATATAGCGACCCGCCCCTGTTTCGCACGGGTGTAGCAATGTACTGATGTAACGATGACGACATGTTACAACGTCGAGTTTTCTGTACTATATGTAAACATACAAGTATTAATGTTTTATACGCATAAACCATAGGTAACCAGTGGTATCGACCGCGACTTCCGAGTTCTAGGTAGTAAGTTCGAACACAGAGAGGCGCTTTACTTTGTGTAAATTATTTGATCAAAGCTACTCTCAAAACCGTGAAGGAAAACATCGTGAGGAAACCAGCATGTTCTAGAACTAAAAAAATCGAAGACGTGTGATATCTACCACCCCGCACTACGCCCGCGTGGTGGATTACGGCCAACTCCCTCTTACAGAGAGGAGGCCTGTGTCCCAGCAGTGGGAACATTATTGGCTGATTATGATATGAATAAACCTTCCAGAATAAATACTCAAAATGATGGTGAAAACCGCATCAAAATTAATTGTGTAGTTTAGAAGATCCAAGCAGTCACATACACAGACACGAAAAGCGACTTTGTTCTTTTCTGTGTGATTTCACATGCAGCATAAACTCCAAATCATTATTCTGAAACCAGAAGTTCCCTTCGCATCCAACCGTAAACTGACGAATAGGTCCCGAACAGAAAATTCATCACCGTATTCACAGTAAAGTTGTCCATTTTTGGCACGAAGGGAACCAGACGATCGTTCTACCGAGCAGTCTATCAACGTCAACCCACTTGGTATATTTTAAACTAAACCGTGTCACGATAGCACTTGATTTTTGTTCTGTTATTTTTACACTGTGTCTTTTTTTATACACTGTGTCGTATATTAGGTTTGTTTTGAACGGATTGAGTGAGTCATTCGGTGACTGGATAAAACGCACTATGATTTTTGTGGTTTGTTTACGTGGTGTAAGTGAGTATGTTTGGGGATGTTATATAGTACTACAGTGCAGTCACGAGTATTGTTATTTTAAAAATCGGTAAATTTATGACTACGGTTATTTTTAGGTATTTAAATTGTCTATGTTTGGAATTTGCCGGATTCGATGACAAGTTGTGATGTGGAGGAATGAGGCAAATATCGTGACGAAAGTTTTGAGTATTCATGAATGTGGAAAAAACGATGGATCTGTGTGACACACGATATGGGTGAAAAGAGGGGTGACAACTGAGATGACGACTAATAGAGATGTGTGGAAGAAAAAGACATGAAGCCCGACTTTAAATCAATTTGGAGAATGACTCGTACGTTTTGAATTTTGAAAGGAAAATATAGCGAAAAATTGTAGAATAAAATCATAGAAAATAACCTATGTACCTATTTTTTCTGTTCTGTTTTTTTTTTTCTTGTCTGCCTATATATGTGTGTAAATAAATGTTAATAAAAAAATGGTAAATGATAAATAGTTTTGAGATAGAATAAGGCAGTTGCAAAATGATTTTAACAGCCTTCAATAAATAGATAAACCTTTTATTCAGTGCACACAATAGACATAGCACAACACACAAAAGCAAACAATAAAATGATAACTAATTACATGAATATAATAAAAACAAGGTGCAACAACAACCATAAACAAGAATAAAAAGTGAAAACGTACTTAAATAGAGAGTTTTAAGAGTTTTTTTATCATTGTCCCTCTCAACCAAAGCACCTGCCATCTAATCTCTTCACCACCCTTGGTTGACTGGTAGAGAATGCCTAATACGAGCCTAATATGCCTGAGAATGCATAATAAACCCTCACAACGCTACAGGCATTAAGTCCGCCATTGTAACTTTTTGTGCGAAAAGTTTAAATAAATAAATAATAAATTAAGTGACACTATGAGATACCTACCTACTATAAATCAAAATAACGTATACACTAAAAATCTGTCCGTGTTTCAATTAAAAACTGAATGTGTTTAAAATCCGACGTCTAATGAAATAATACCATTGCTAATGGTCAAATAAATAACCATTAGTTAAAAAAATAACCATTAGATAAACTAAAAATTGATCAAAAAACACATTTAACCATTTGCAATAATTTAACCATTAATTTATTTTCAACAATTGGTTGAGTTCCACTACTGATAAAAAAATCGGCCCTTATTCTCATGGTGTTTGAAGTTATGTGGGACGCGTTTGATCTAAAAAGCGATTATATCATCACAGCCACAATACAAGCATGAGTGGAAATCGATCAGTGGTCGACATTCTGAGAATCTTACTGATCTCGAGCACCACAAAGCCTTAAAGGAGTTTGACCCGTTATTATACGGGGTTATTCGGTGAGATGGGTCAGTGTTGACAAATGTATCATTTAGTTCGTAGACAAGTTTGTTTTAAGGTCCTGTAACCGATTTTAGAGTTAAGAAAATCTGTGTTGTAAGATGACTTAGGAATCTATTGACGGTTTAGGACGCCTCTTAGCTGTGATCAACGCCGGTTTTTTTGGAATTATAACTTTATAATCTGTTGTAAGTATAGACCAGTAAATGTAAATTCAACTCTATTCATGCTCCGGGATCAGAAATTTCTTAATACCAAAGCTACTCTTTCTTCAAATTTCCTCAAAATCAATACCGCCTTATGCGTTTAAGCGTCCCAAACAGACCAACTTACTTAAGAAAGAAAAAACAAGAAAGACACTATGTTTATTTGCGGTAAACATGACGCAGAGAAAGAACACAAACACAAAAAAAAAAAACAAGCTGAGGAAAAATATGCGTCACATCCACGTAAAACGACCATCACTCTGCATAATGCTAAGACCCTATATGAGACAGAGCCAGCGCTGGTTTTCAGTGACAGCCGGCGTTGACGTGATGACGTCAACCGGTGCACCATACGATAAGAAAAAAAAAACAACATTCAAAATAAGAATAAAATAAATACACAATGCCTAGTTCCAAATGTTACATACACAGTTACGACCTTATAAGAATCGACTTACGGAAATGTTTCCTCCATTTTTCCACATCTGACGAGGAACTGATACTCCCATGTTTTCTTTCATCATTTCAGCATGGAAATAAATCTCTTGTGTCTAATATACATAATCGTTTGTTCTCATTTCCGTCCGTCTATTACGGCTCAGACTAATAGATGTTATGCCCCTGATTGTGATATATGAAATATGCTAACGGTTTCTCAAAGAGTCGGATTTCAGCCGTCTTCGCTCGTTAGAGTTTTTCAACAAAGCCATTTGTTAAGCGATTAGTGTTCTTTTGTTTTCCATATTTTAATTTGTCGTAGCTAGTATCTTTTGTTTTATTTTTGATCAGAGGGGCAATTCTCGTAATTTTAAGAACGTTCACAGTCTGATCTCAGTGTCAATCTGTCAAAAATACATCTAATTTCCTTACATTTTTGACAAGTCTTTGACATTTGTCTGTCGCCGAGATGAGACTGCGATTAGATTTTAAACGTTTTTAATTACAAGAATTGGCCTTCTGTTCAACGTTCCATCATAATTCTCCTGCCCTTATCCAGGAGAATGATAATAAAACGTTTAATGTTTAACATTAGATAAATTAAATTTAAAAAATGAGATTACTTTTGCACTAGGTACTTACATTTTTTAATTCCGTAAATTCATGCGCTCCACTTTTTGACGTTTGATTTCTCGTTCATATGGATGAAAAGTTAAAACTAAGAATTGTAGATCAAAAAACACACTTCTGAGAAAGCCTGCAAATTAATACAAACACGTTACCGATAGTGTGACGTCAGGTGTGTGAGTACAACACATAGGTAGCTACATATTATGGCTATGCTACCAAACACACAGGCTTAAATGCAAAACCCTAAGATTAATGTTAAAAAAGTACTATAGTACGTTTCAGTACCTATTACCGGTATGTTGAATATAAATCGTACTTGAATAAGAACGAGAACCGTAATAACCGCTTCCCTTGGTTGACTCCCAACTTATGCAGAATCATAAGCTGCTGAAACCCTACCATTCATTCCCAGGCCCAAATCCGCAAAAGAAATATTTATTTACCAATAATACTACCATTCGTCTATCGAAAAACTATAAAAAAAGATATATTTTCTTGGAGCAATATCTTCTACAATACCTAGCAATTTCATTTTCAATATTCTTTATATGAGATTATTTCCCGGCCCACAGAAAGGTAGTTGCTTTGAAGCCTTTTATTAACTGCACGTAATAGTGATAACAGTGCCTTTATGCAGTCCGTCAGCCACAACATCCCATCAGCGTTTGTCCATTATTTTTATTCGAAAGCCCCACGGGAACACAAAACCATTTTTCGATAAATTGAATTCCCTTGTCTCCTGTAAATTCATTCATCGTGTGGTCACCCTATTTGCTGGCATGGTTGATGGTGGCATGCTGTGTAACTAAGGCTATTTGGTGTAGCAGTTTGTGATCGCTGTTTTGTTCAACATGGTGTGAAAATTGTTTTTTATGTGCATTTATTTTATTTTTTAGCTCCTTTGAAACAGGAACAGCGTGTTTGAGGATTAAAATGGGGCTATGTATCGTGTATCAGACTTTTATTCAAAGTAAAGACACGTAATTCAGTTCATTGTTTTGTTTAATTCTCTTTGCTAGAAGAGCAGGCATCGTCACGTTACTAAACGTCGTCAAAGCGATACCTGACAAGTATGCACACCACTTCGTACGCCAGAGACTTCAATCAACTTTAGTCGAATCAAATGACACGTCTGAGAATATCATCTACCCAGCCTTTTTCTTTTTCTAGATCGAAGTTGGGCTACGGGCTAGTAATGCGATGCGACGAGTCAAGGGAACAAAAAAAATCACAGAATACCAGTATTTCACACGGAACGACTACCTGTCTGACCTCCGCAACCCAGTAACTGGGTAACACGATACCTCTTGGTAAGACTGGTTATCAGACTTTTGGGTTACTGACTACCCGTAACGCCTGTCAAAGATCTACGAATGACAAACTCGACCAACAACTTTCCGAAGGTGCTTTCCGAGGCCCCTCCTTGATGGTCACACATCCACGAACCGACCGCAAGCGACAGCTTAACTTACGACCGTGTGGCTGTTATCATTTAACCACGAGCTTCTTCGCATGATGAGTCTAACGCTCGTGTTAAAGTTACTCGTACGTTAACGCCCGGACGCATGCGAACTCACACGAAGATCTTACGAAAATGCAGTGGACAAGGGTCAAATGCATCTACGGGACGGAAAAGTCCTCAGGCTCCTCAGGCTTTAAATCGACGTCGTTTCTATTCAAGTGGTAGTAAGTTCATGAAACGCATTCGTGCGAACAGTGACGTTCGCGGACGATCGCGCCCGGTCCGTAGCGTGCGAATGCCGTTGTAGTGTAACAATATCTTCCGCACCAATGCATTTAGATCCGGTCCAGATAAGTGTAGTTTATACATATTATGTGGGGATAAAAATAGGTATATTATATAAATGTCTCCTGTGCTTATTTACGTGTGTAATCAATGTATCCGATCCTTGATCCGATTCATTAAACAATTAATTAGGAACATTATAAAGCTTTCCGGGCTTGCTTACCAGCGTAGTCAGACGAGAACAAATCGTGAAAAAGGCCCAACCGTCAACGAGATGTTATATATATCCTTTTGACAAATCGAGAATATAGTGATCGTGAAAATAGTGAATTAAGTGAAAATTAATTTTTCACTTAATTCACTTCCACGAACCATCTTTATATACCTTCGTGACTCGGAAAGCACGTTAAGCCGTTGGTCCCGGCTATCATTCGTGGATCTTTAACAGTCGTTACTGGTCGCCAGAAGCCCAAAAATCTGAGAACCAGTCTTACCAAGGGGTAACTGTTACCAAGGGGTAACGGTTATCAAGAGGTAACTGGTTGTGGAAGTCGCTCTATGTAATATACTGGTACTCAGCTGCATCCAGTGAAACTGGAAGCCGATCTCGACATAGTTGAGAATAGGCTGGGCAAATGATGACGACGAATCATATTTAATCAGCTTGTTCATTATTGTGGATCACAATCAGTTATCGGAATGATAGAATGATGTTTGTGTACTCGTAAATATTCTTTAACGGTGTAAATCAATCTTACTTTTTCTTAACTTAATTAGGTCTGTCTTAGTTTAGTCCTATTTCATGTTTCTCAAAAACTTTGTTGAATGATTGAGTTTATTCAACTAGCTTTTTAACTAATATTTTATTACGAATAAATTGCAGTCTATTAGTATTCAGATATTAAAATATGAAACTGTGATTTATACTGCAAATAAATGAATTACTTGAAAAAAAAAATTTACATAGCAAAATTGTTGCCAATTTACATTCTTCGGAAAAAGGAGGAATATTTAGGAGTATTTAGAACCTTTTTTTTTGAACCTTAGATTTCTCTCAAAGGGACCGGTCCCTCTGAGAGAAATCAGGTTTACTTGGATTTTGGGTATAGATCCCGTGATAATATCGGGATAAAAAGTATCCTATGCGTTATTCTGATGTATCAGCTATATTACTGTAAAGTTTCATCAATATCCGTTCTCTTCGTGAAAGACACGCAAAAACTACAGAACGGAACGGAACAAACATCCATCCATACATCCTCACACGCGTTACCACCGCGTCCCTACTTACGCGTTTATCCTACTTCCTACTAATATTATAAACTTGAAAGTTTTACGGATGGATGGATGTTTGTTACTCTTTCACGAAAAAACTACTAAATGAATTTGAATGTTTGGCACGGGTAGTTTATAATTAGGATTAACACATAGGATACTTTTTATCCCGGTGTTCTTACGGGATCGAAACTTATGCGGATGAAACCGCGGGCGCAGCTTATCATATTATATAGTAGGAAAACAAATACCGGCGGCACCCTAATTGCGTAACACATGATCAATCACAAGCTGAATCATTATGAAGGATATTGCTAATCCATTGCTTTATATGTTCGAAAAGTTTGTCTGCTCAACAACGTAAATAACGCAATGAATGTTGTCGAACTGTCTGCACTACTCAAAGTGAGTTACGCAATTACCCCGCAGTAGTATAAAACAGTAAGTATACCTCAAATAAATAAATATCAAGAGGGTCAGCAGTCTCTATTTGACTTTCGTTTTCAACAGAAATACCTGTCCACATGTCCTAAAAAGTCCAGAAAACTTTATAAGTACTGACACATATTGAATCTGGATAACTTAGTATAAGTGGCCGAAAGCCCTTTTCAAAGAAATTGAATAAAAGAACGGTTAAAATGTTGAAGATCTTCTAAGGAGCATTCAAGAACTTACGTAAAGAGTTACTAGGAGCCTACTTATTTAGTTTCCGTCCCCCTCGATCCGTTGGCATTCCTGTGTCAAGAATCATCGTGGCTTGCATTTTGTGTGATGATATTAAATTCCTTGAGTCCTTACCCCTTGTTCCTGAGGGTTGAAGACCAATCTTCTATGCAAACATACATACTACATCCAAAAAAATAAAATTAAAGTGTCTGTTTGGAATGTCAAAATAAAAGTTATAAACGCTATATCAAAAAAAACATTTTGCAAAAAAATTGTCTGCGTGTCTGTCTGTTTGTTTCGACTAATCTCCAAAACGGCTTGACCAATTTTGACGGGTCTTTCACTGGCAGATATTTGATGTTATAACAGGTTATTAAGGCAACCTTTATTTTAGAAAAATAATTAGTAAAGAGAAACATTATTGTTTTCCGACATCCACGCGAACGAAGTCGCGGGCACAGCTAGTCTTAAAACAACTCCATTTGCAATTCTGTTCTTTAATTTCTTCAAGAGTCTTCAGTCTCTTGAGAGTACTGAATAATATTTGTTTGACAAAAAGTCTTGGTATAAACTTTATTCTTGTGTGTAGGTACAATGTTTCTATTTTTTAAGGAATGTTTTTTGAGAAAAACATGTTTTTTGTGAGTTGTTTATTTTGTCTCCTTTACATGAATTTTGAAATAGGTTCTGAATTTATTTCATCTAAAAAACGGTACGAGTTTTTTTCAGAACCACTATAGAATAACTTGCGAGAAAATATTGTTGATATCCTTCGCCGTTGCAATGCAATCTACTAAGATTTAAAGCGCAGATTTTTATAACCATTAAATGAATGAATATTTTAAGATTATCTAATTATTTTGTAAAAAGATTAGCATAATCAGCCTATAATATTCCCACTGCTGGGACACAGGTCTCCTCTCTGTGAGAGGGTGTGGGCCGTAATCTACCACGCGGGCCCAGTGCGGGTTGGTAGATGTCACACGTCTACGAATTTTTGGTTCTAGGACTTGCGGGTGTCCTCACGATATTTTTCTCCACGGTTTTGAGAGCAGTGGTGATGAAATTATTTACACAAAGTAAAGTGCCTGCCTGGGTTCGAACCACAACTTGTAACTCGGGGCCGTTAACACTGGGCCACCATTGCTGTAAAAAGATTAATGGTTTTTTAATAGACAAATTATTTGTTCATAATTGTTAGTCAATACTAAAACCAAATCAAATCTTCATTCATACAATTCAAATAATATAATAACTCATGTGACAAAATCATGTCAAAAATCATAGTGTCATCTCGTCACATGAAGGTGGATGAATCTCCCCAGTACTGCTGACTCTGGCTTCTCAAAGATCATCCTTAGGATTATCCGCGATTTTAAATACTAAAAATATTCTACCAAGACAATAATAAAATGTTCTCAGAATAAAACTCCAGATTTAATATGCATCAAAACGTTTCACTGAACTTCAAGTCTTCTTTGAAAGGGCGAAATTTTATATCAACAGATAAAATAATAACATTAAATCTAACATCGGAGGCCGGACAAGTTCAAAGGCCAAATGCCGGAAATAATAAAGTCATAACATCCCTTTGAGATGCCAAAGTATCTTATTTACGAGTTACGATAATATAACACATAATGGTATTCACGACGAGATAACATGAAAAAATCTTGTTAACGAACACTCAATTGTATTTGATTTCACCAAAATAAAATTGATTATTCTAATTTGAGCCGTATGTGTCAAGTGGTAAGAGTGTTATTGGATCTATCGTATGTTGTACCCTATAACCTGTGAAAATTCTGAAGGTAGGTAATGACTAAATAAATATAAACAAGATTATTGAGATTGAATATACTACACCTACAATTCTGAAAAGTAAATTATATTTTGTACATAGTCATCAACTGCCTAGCCTTTTCCCAACTATGTTGGGGTCGGCTTCCAGTCTAACCGGATGCAGCTGAATACCAGTATTTTACATGGAGCGACTGCCTATCTGACCTCCACAACACAGTTACTAAGTAATACGATACCCCTTGGTTGACTGGTTGTCAGACTTTCGGGCTTCCGACTACCCGTAACGACTGTCAAAGATCCGCGAATGACAGCCGGGACCAACGGCATAACGTGCTTTCCAAGGCACGGATGGGTCTCGGTGTGTAAAGATGGTCACCCATCGATAGACCAACCGGGGCAAGGGTAGCTTAACCAGATCGATCGACCTGTGCGACTGTTATTATTCAGCCACGGGTCCCTCCTGGCGTACATAGTATAACTAAGTTATAATTCATAGGAAGGGATGTTTTTTTGGGCTGTTGACACGAGTACCCTGAATTTCGTAGAAACGGTAATAGAAAACATAGTCCATTATGAGAAACAATTATTAATAGTTTACTATAAGATCATTAGAATAAGTTATCAGTTATTTAATTGATCAATGAACCATCTTAGCCCATTGCAAGCCCGTTAATTCACGAGCATAGCATGAACAAAAGTCAAAGCATTTATTTCAAATAGGCACATTATAAGGCACTTTTGAGGGTCAAAATTTACTGTAAAATATAATTGATTCTAGGCGCCCCTTCCAAAAGGTAGTTTTCTGGAGAAGAATGGGCAAGA
Source organism: Apamea epomidion (assembly GCA_947507525.1). Lineage (NCBI taxonomy): Eukaryota > Metazoa > Arthropoda > Insecta > Lepidoptera > Noctuidae > Apamea > Apamea epomidion. The sequence continues at coordinate 2,783,306 of OX382238.1, read as the reverse complement.
AACTCCACCGCAAGCATAGTCAACCTATAATGTTCCCACTGCTGGGACACAGGCCTCGTCTCTGTGAGACACGCCATGCGGACCCAGTGCGAGTTGGTAGATGTCACATATCTTCGAATTTTTGGTTCTAGGACATGCCGGTTTACTCGCAATGTTTTCCTTCACTGTTTTGAGAGCACTGGTGATGAAATAATTTATTTATTTATTTATTTATTTATTTTACCATTTATGTACACACATATATAAACAGACAATGAAAAACAGAACAGAAAAAATAGGTACAGAGGTGATGCTTGATTTACCCAAAATTTTGTCACAAAATTTTACGACCACGTAAGATTAAATTAGGAGGTGCTATTATTAACTCTTTACTGTAATTTTAACAATAAATTCATGTTTATCAAGTTTCTCATCTACCATGTTTAGGTTTCATGCATGACCTAATTCTGCGCCCCAAACCAAGTCTAAAGTTACCAAGTTTAAAATGTTCCCCAGAAATTTTGGCACAGACCTCGCTTTCATGCCCCTCTCAGAGATTGATCTACGATGACTCAACCAGCCATTCCCATATATCTTAATATGAAAGACCTTGATTCACGGATATTGAAACGGAAGCCGTAAATTCCAATTTTCTGATATGCTAGTGAATTGAGATTTACATTCCATAACCTAAAATTTATACTGGGTTTTTAGTGTTCCACTATTGAAATTGAAGTTATGGGAACAAACAATGGTGTTAAGCTCAAATAGGTAGTAAAATAATGCAATGTATTGGGTCATAGCAATGCAAGTTATAAAGATTCACAAGCAAATATTCTGTCGACACAATGTTGACGAACTGCCGATGTATTCTGTAAAATTTTCACCGTAAAAACTTAAGTGATGTGAGTTGTCAATAGTATGACTCCTTAGCATCGTTTATTTATAAATAGGGAATACATTTACAATGAATACCTTAACAATTAAAATAGCGCAAAGTTGATAATTTGACTGAACTAGATTGAACCTGTGCTTCAGGCTAGAAACTGCATAAATACTTGTTTTTTTTTCTCTTTATTTATTTAGCCTTCTGGATATTACTGAAGGTATCTTGAATCGATATATTTTGCGCCCTAACTTCCGCTACATCAGTAGAGATCTTAGCCAATAAACCTCTTATTTCGTCTTTAAACAGTTGCATATCGTGTCTTAAGTCGTCATAAGATGGACGGCGAAGTTTTGCTCTGGTAGAAACTCTTTCATCAGTCGTATTTGGTACGTCTGATTCAGACTCGACAATCGGCATATCATAAGAGGTTGGCGAGTTTCTCTGCATGCTTATGAGCTTGTTGACAGGATTAGCAATTGCGTTCGAATTAAAAACAGCAGGTGGATTTCGGAAGAAACGAAATTGGCAGTTTGTAGTCGTGCAAAAAACAGTGTAATTACACCGCAACCAATGAGCTTGCTTTTTAGTTCGTAGCGCATAAATACCTCCGTAGCAAGTTCGTAGCGGGGTTCTTAGCGCGTAGCTGTGTTGAGCAGACTTGACTCATCCGCGGAGCGCGCGTGCCGTAGTTGACGCTGATTTCGTTAACAGTGCTACGACCCGCTTGGCGCAATGGCTACAGCGGATTGCCGCGCCTACGGTTGCACGTTCAAATCTCACCAGGGCAATATGGACTAGATAAAATTCCTACTAAATTAATTTCGTTTATACCTAAATCATAGTCTTATTTGTGTGAGACATCTAAAGTGGGTTCTTAGTAAATTAATCCTATGTACTAATTGGAAGCAGGCCAGGAACGTGCCACTAATGATGGGCTTAAACCGTCTAATTTATTGCTGTCAGACAAGGCTTTATCACATCACTAATTATTTAGTACCGGCCTTCTTGCTCCTATTGTATGCTCATTATAAGGAAAACGGATAACTCCTTATTTTCATAAATATACATTTTCATTAAGGTACGACACAAAAATCTAAGGGCTGATTTTTCAATCATCTGATAACTTTATTCGAGGAATAATTTTAAAATGTTGACAGTTTTTTCATACAAAAATTGTCAAACGTCAATTTTATTCCTCGAATAAAAGTTATCTGGCGATGGCCAAATCAGCCCTTAATCGAATAAGCTATATAGGGTAGATTAGGAAACACCGACCTCATCTTGTTTTAAATTATTATTATTTCTTTTGATGTGTCATCATGATCATCAGCTTACAGCAGTTTATTGCTGGACAAAAAAAGCTGAAGCTTTTTTGACGTGTAAGAAAGTTTTATAACCAATTTATTTACAGAATTTATATTAAATTTTGAACTAATATTAAGTTAAATTAACATAATTAATGTTGTGACCAATGTGGAATGTATTTTCTTTTTTTCTTTTTTTTTTTCTTTTGTTTTTGTCTTTCATTTCTGGCTTTACTATGATTAGGTACTTACTTAATTTTGTGTTACATTTATTGTTATTTTTAAAACCACTGTTCGACACAAATGTAAATTTTTTGATAAATTAAATTAATAATAAATTAATAAATAAACAGAAATAAAATAATTGTATCTATCTATCAATTCGGTGGCTCACTTGTGAAAATGTTGTGTTAATCTAAAACATGGTACTTTCTGACCCTGTTGCATATCAATAGCTGCTTTATCAATTAGCAAGTCTTTTTCTAATACTACATTGAAAATCTTTTATAATAAACTAGCTTCCGCCCGCGTGGTATCTCGATAAAAGGTAAGCTTATGTCCTTCCCTAGAGTTTAAAGTCTCCCCATACCGAATTTTATCAAAATTGTTCCAGTCGTTTCGAAGATTAGCCGGAATAAACAAAAAGAACTACATAAATAAATATAATATACAGTATATACTCTCATATATTAGTATGTATTTAGAAAAAAGCTGTTATTTTGACATTACAAACAGACACATACATTTTATTTATTTGTATAGAATGGATTTGAATCAACAGCAAGTATTACATATAAAATTGCATATAAAATGTTAACGACCAACCATTCGATGCTCCACCCAGCCAAATATTTCAACGATGTCTTGACACAAGTGTAAAGTCGGTAATATTGAAATTCACATTCTATCACATGAAATATATTTCGTACTCCAACGCACTCGTTATTACTTAGAAGAGGTGGCCTTGTCTGAAATTGTTATAAATGATTTCATTCGCTCTACATTCAGAAATATTACCTTTTACTATGGGTAATAAAAATTTATCACCACTGGCTACACTATAGATATGGTCTTTCGAACTTTGCATGGATTTTATTGGCTTAGAGATTAAGGGAAATTTGGTTTATGAATAATGTTGTCGGAGTCATTTCATTTGTATATTTTTTGGGATGTTCTATATGATAAATGATTTATTTGCTTGGTTTGGTTCGTACAAACACTTTTACCCGTCAATCATATTTTTTTTAAACTAGATGAGTTCGGCGTTTCCTATCTGACTACTCTGAGAAGAAAGGCCGAAACAAACTGAAAGGTCACAGTCTCTTTTAAAGTCCAGATGTAATCTTGGTAAGATCATATGAACACCATGTAGATTGGTGTCTGAAAAGGTCTTTTGAGAATGGTTTTCTACTGCTCTATACTAAATTCTACGACTATACCATGTAGATTCAGTACATATTTTGTTAGCTGCCCATTAACGTCATGGGTGCCTTGTATCATATGCTAAGGTATCATAATCATTTATTCATTATATGCTTCTTTCGTATCAGGAGTAGCATCTGCTTTGATTTATAAAAAAACTTATTACACAAAAAGCAATCATCATCGTCATCAACCACCGGGCATAGGCTTTTTTTTTGTTGTGCCAATCGCCACGCTCCTGAGCCAGTCTCATCCAGGGTTTGCCCGCACTAGCAACAATGTCGTCCGCCCGTCTTACCGCAAGCAATACTTTTAGATATAGTTCTAATGATCTATAAAACAGTGCGCTAAGCATTTTTTTATACTTAAAGACTCCCACGAAAATACTATTAAGTCCTTAGCACTCAACTTCAGCTTCCCTTGTTCCAGTAATTCATGCCAAATATGATAGATGGCGCAAGCTATCGTCTCCACTCCGCCATTCCCGGAGCATCACATACATTAGTGACTTTATTACCAACATTTCAGCTTCCTCGTGAAACGATGTTAGGTTTTGGTTATGGCTAAGTAAACTCATTGGTCTGGCTGCTCGTCTTTATGACTTTGCAGAATTCCTTGAATATTCAACATGAGCTTCTGTTTGAGGAGTGAAGATTGCAATGGTACACCCGGAGATGAGGAAACAGCTAAGTTCTGGAAAATAAACACCAAACTTAACTTGAAACAACATTATTTTAAATAATTTTCTCAAAGTTGGGACATGCCAGACTAACTTACTTCAAGATTAAGAATTAAATTAAAACACTAGGTACTTACAAACTTCAGGACGTTAATCAAATAAAATAGTGCCTGAAGTTTCAATGTGATTTTACAAGCTCGTATAAAAAGATGAAAAAAATCTTCTTGACGAGTCTACGATCAGTTTCTCAGAGGGCATTGAACATTGACAAAAACTTCAAGAGACACTTAAGGAGAAGATAAAGTAAAAAATAATCACATCGTATACATGTCCAGATTATATGTTTTTATTCATTGATCTGTCCAGAATGACCTATACGGTTCTTTTTTCGGTATTTGTCATAGATATCTGTTGGCTCGCTCCCAGAACACGATTCGATTACAGCGTCAGAACTTATTGGCGGGCCAACGTATTGGCTTCATTTGTAGGAATTTGGCGATTGGACACAAATTTTATGAAATCGTTCAAGTTTATTAGTTTGAAGTACCTATAATTAGTGTGAAAGCAAAAGTTCCACTTTAAAAAAATCTCAGACATGATTTTGATTTTTCGTGCCGACAAGACGGGTCAAAAGAAGGCAGGACAAAAATGCTGGAAATAAAGATGATTTTTTCATACAAATATATTATCCACGACAAACTGCCTTGCTCTAAATGCCTTTCTTATTTTCGAAATATAATGAAATTAGAGTCGTATTGGAGATCATTTATCTCCGTTCTTCATGTATGGAGAGCTTTACGTCATCAATATTATCTCAGTCAATATTTATGAGGTAAAACTGCGAAACTCCGCTTATTATTCTTTAGTAAATATTTTATGAGATCAGTAACGAGTTTACCTCGTATATATATCAGCATTATATTATTAAATGAATCAATCTTTCAGAATGAAAAGGATTATCGATTGCTTTGCCGACCACAAATGAGTTAGGATATAAGCAGAAAAATGAACATTGAAATATAAAGAAAAAAACCTAACTGCCTACATCAAATAAATTGAAATAAGCAGAGGAGGCTGGTGAACATAATACTATTAGTCAAAAATAATAATAATGAAGAAGTAACTATGCTGACCAAATAAAATGAAATAAGGGCAGACGTCTGACGAACATTAAATTAATCACACACACACTTAGAGTACCACACATAGTAATATTGTGCCAATCCAAAATAAATTGGAATAAGATCACAAGGATGAAACATATCTAATTAATCCAACAACCTTTCTCACTTCATCCTCAAGCATACTTAAGCAAAACCAACACGTAGTTTAAGATTACGCCACCCTCAAACAGCTGAAGCATATCAAATGTATAAAGCGAAACTCGAACACCTTGAAACAGAGTCGTACCAATGTTAAAGCTTACACACCTAATCCTACGTGTGCTCAATCCGTTGCCAAGTGATTCAAGATTAATACTACAGTGTAACGACGTGGTTTATCGCCTATACGTTTGACAGAACCTGATAAATGTTTTCTTTTTGACATTTCTCAATTCACATTATACCTTCTTATGTCCTGAACTGCAGTATAACAGTTCAGAACATAAACTTTGCCCACTTACCTCCTCCAAACGATTGCTCTGCGAAAATGCTACCGTTGAACCACTGTAAGTAGTTACACTGTGTCAATACTATTCTTGTGTTCTACTTCGTCACAAATAGGATAATTATTTACAATAATTGTATCCTTTCTGTATATATGTTTTATCATTTCTATCTCACATAGTAACGTCTTGTATTTTGTGTGGACCTAATGATTACTTATCATCAAATCGTTTGCTGAATTCGTGTACGAGACGATGTTATTTTTATACATTGTTGTAAGGTTATTGGTTTCTTTCTATTTTTGTTTCATTCATGTTGGATTCTATAAGAGACGCGTATTTTTAAAAGGAAATGCGCGACTGTTCAAGTTAGATAACATAGAAAATATAATACGCAAACGAATAATTTAAGAAATTTTGTTACAGGCGTAATTCATGCTCACCCAATTTGTAACTTCATCCGGCTGAGCTTGAAAGTAAAAGATTAATTTTATTGCTTCAAAAGGAACGCTTTCACCGCCATTGTGTTTAGTTTATAGGTAAACCAGACTCGAACCTTTTTAATACTCTCAAAGATTTCCACGCAAAATCGACATAAAAAGAAAATAGGTTCCCAAACTAAACCTAAATCATATATACTAGCTACCGGTCCATTTGTAGGTTATTGGTATATTTTCAGTCCATATGCTGTTATAGCTCGGGCGTTGCCAACACTCGCGAATATCGCTCGGATTTAAGCTAGAAAGGAAATCAGTTTCTGTGATATGCTATATAACACTTTACGTATAGTTGGGGAAGAATATTCTCGAAGTATATTCTGTGAATGATATGTGGTTTAATGCTGTTCATATGTTCAACTTTATGGTCTAGTTCTCCTATTTCATCTTCGTGGGACATATATTTTAACTGTTTTTGCAACATCCATTGAATTAATAGCATTTGTATTATTGCCATGACATGAATCTTCTTCGTTGATTATATGATTCTTTATTTCAAAATCTTCTTTTTTCATGACAATAGACGATCAGTAGGACATGAACATAACTATATCGTTAACATCCTCCTTAAAATATAACATATACGAGTTCTACTATCAACTTTGTTTTGTATTTTCGCATAAATAATAATAGAAAAAATCGTACTGAAATAAACTTGTTCTTTATTACCCAATACCTAGTCTTAACGACCACTATGTTGTTATTACGAAGGTATTTTTGTTAGAAATTATGATCGATCGTCTAACAAGTTTTATAATAATTATTTTACGTCCTGTGATACTACAAGTAACTCCACGAATATTACTGGTTTAATAGAATAACTTTTTTGTGACAACTTTTATTGGTAGTTTTAGTTAGATGTAACTTTGCCTTCCTGTGCTTATGGTAGATCCAGTAACTTCCCGTGCCACTTTCTAAATAAGACCGTCGACCGTAAGTCTTGAAAAAAAACCGTACTTTACGTACGTAACCGTAATTTATAACATCTGGTGATGATCGCATTTAACTCACAAAGTATTACGTCACTAAGTTTTTTTATAGCCTCTTTCCAAACTAGGTATACGAGTATATCGGCTTAACACCGTAAAAAAAGCTATTTCAGGTAGCCTTTTCATTTTCTAGGGATAAGAAGGATTGATAAAGGTAGCCTCGAATATATTGATTTTCTCAGGATAACCACGAGATCTTCAAATCCGGGAATACTTACACCCGGTTTCTGAATTGTGAATTGAAAGTTGAGGACTTGTGCCTTAGAATCACTTTATTTATTTTAGAAAAAACCAAAAACTTTTATAACTATGCCAAAAAAAAAAGATAGGGACAGTCACGAGCACCAATATGTCAACACTTGGCAACTTTCGACTGCGATTTTTTCGTGAAATAACGAACGCAACGTTGAAATACGACACATTACATAAACCTATGGATTCGAAAATGCTATGTTCGTAACAACATAAAATTTCATTAAAAAATAAAGGAGTAAATCGCTTTTGAATAAAGCCGAGTGTATACATACTTTTGAATAAAGCCGAGTGTATACATACTTTTGAATAAAGCCGAGTGTATACATACTTTTGAATAAAGCCGAGTGTATACATACTTTTGAATAAAGCCGAGTGTATACATACTTTTGAATAAAGCCGAGTGTATACATACTTTTGAATAAAGCCGAGTGTATACATACTTTTGCTCGTGACTGGATATGGCAGTGGTAATTTACATTATATCGTATCAAAATATTTGGACTAGTATCATTAACTAGGGACAAAACGGAGGAATACGTTAGTGTGGAATAAATGCCTACAGCCATGTGCACTCGTTTCCTCTCAAGGTGATAGCCCACGAAATTCGTTTCGTATTTTGCAAAAAATATTGAATTTCAAGGGCTATATTGAAGGGATCTCCGTAAGTAAGAGTCCGTGTATCACTGGTCAGTTTACCTTATTTCATTCGTCTTTTTCGTTGATAGTTTCCCTGATTGATCAGCTTTGTGGATTAGTCAGTTGCGTCAACTCGACAGTTCCCAGTGTTTGTTTGCCAGTTTCCTTGATTCGTCAGTTTTATTCAATTCGTCAGTCAAAGTGCTGTTGGTAGAAAACTGCAGAACCGTCTGGTAATTTAATTATGTAGTTTATGATGTAATATCACGTTTGTTTCCTCAAAAGGTTAGGCAGAGGTGTGTTTAGACACCCATATTTCACTATGTTGAGTTCGGCAAGTTCTCTCTTTTTTTTACGAACGCTTTTAACGTACACGTCTTTCTACATCGTTCTCACGTGTATGATTTCAACATGAACGATGTTACCAATATTTTGTAACAATTTTATGATTTAAAAGATTGTTCGTGGAGTGTCATGCCCGTTCTTCTCCATAGGTACCTACTACGCTTTAGAATGGGCAACTAGCTTCATCTTTCTGACTGACCGACGCCTTGACAGTTCAAAAGTGCCTGTAATTTGGGGTTATTTTAAATAAATGGAGTGCTTCGAGTTTGAGTTCAAATTCTCAATTAAGGAACCGGAACACGTTTGTCATTCAAAACACTAAAATTTAGCCATTGATATAACTTATATAAGCAATCTCCTGAAAACATACCTTTAATAATAATCTTCATTATGCTAAAGGTTATTATTACGTCATTCAAAAGATAAATACACGTGGGCCGTTAGATATTAAAACAATTTATTTATAATTTTGTGTTGATCGGGGGCGGTGAGTAATCTGAATAGAATGCTTTATGGAATTTAGTCGCTATTTTCATGATTTTTTCTCTACTGTGGTGTTTCATTCCGTCGTTATCTTTTTGACTGTTGGTTTTTCCCTTTGTTACTCCATGTTTCAAAGCTCTTAAAGATATGTATTTTTCTTTGGTACTATCCTTAATTTCTTATACTTCTTTTGACTTCTTTATCTATTGTTCTGTATTCTGCTGTCCCCATTTCTTCTTTTATTCGTTTTTCGATCAATTCTACACTGTCAGCTGTTAATTTGTTTTTATTTATGGTTTTGTTCCTTATGTTTTTACTACTTTTGATTATTCCGATAACTATTGAATTATATAGGTCTTCAGCGTCTTTTTCATCAACTTCTGTTAACATCAGTCGCATGCAGTGGGTGCTTGAAGATGGATGATGCCACCGAGCTCGGCTCAGAATGTGGTGGCGGGGTACCGCAAGGGCTGGTGGGGAGGCTTTTGCCCAGCCGTGGGACAGTATAGACGAAACAAATAAAAACTCATGATCCTTCGTGTCGCGCCTTTTAAAATTTTTTAAACATTTTTTATGAAGCTTTTGAAATCAGTCGAGATTTTGTTTTTTTGTATGCATGTTTATCTTATAACTTCCATAGGTCTTTGGTTGCATTAAAATAAGTAAAGTACTAAGTTATAAGCATAATTTAGTACTACTTTACTTTCCGTAAACCTTTTAGGAGTTATAATTCTAAAACAGAAAGAGTTTAAGAGAGAAACTTGGTTTTACACTATTGGTATCTATATCCTAATAACACCCCAAAAAATCAGTAGAGTGCAAATTTTTCGCAATCTAACGCAACTTTTGTGCCTCCCGTAGGCACAAAAGTTGCGTTAGATCGCGAAAAATTTGCATTGGCTCGGAAAAAAACCACATCCCTACTTTTAAATCACTCAATCCATTCTTCACGTCATTACTGTTTCAGCACGGTTTTCATTCAAACTCGTAGGTAGGTGCGCAACCATATACATATACATGTGGCTTCCGTATTCTATATACATGCATGGTAAGTCGAAATCCGGGGATGCCTAGGGACTTATTAACGCATTCTCTACTTCCCACTGTGATTCACTGGCGTATTTCAAACGCTTCTTTTCTGGTTTGGTGCAAGTAACGAGAGGTGATGGGCGCAACAGGTTTAAGAATTAATGCACATTGACATGTCATCCCATAAAATAAAAGCCAAAAGTATTAATTTGAAGTTTGATCCCCAAAAATGATCTCGAAGCCGGATCTTGTATTTTTTTAATTCATTTTAATTGTTTTGCTTTTGCTCCAACTGATATCTAAGTGAGGGCTCTGTACTTGAATTTTTACGCCCGAAGTTCTGCTAATTGTATTATAAATCTGTTTTATTTTATTAAAACATAAAACGAGAGTATAAGATGGTAGTCTAATTTAAATTAATTTCGGGTTTTACATGAAATAGGTAAACTATGTTTATGATAAAATATCCAATAATGTATTAAAAATTCTAGGTATTTTTAATACAACATTGAAAACATGACAGCATGTGATGAGTTAACAAATAAATTCAAGAGCGTTTCAAACTGATATTTGGAACACGTAATTAATTTGGCTGAGGAAATCAAATTAAAATAGTCCGAAGGGCCGCTTATGGATAATACAAATCATTATGTAATTGAACATCATTTTTCAAATTACTATTGAAGAGGCGATAACCATTAACGATAGGGTTTTTTTTAAATTAATAGTTATCAACATTATTTTACCCATCTGCAAATTTTCTAATGTAAATAATAAACATTAGAGATAATAAAGAAAGGAAACAAAACGACAAACCAATTACTTGAGCAAGTAACTGCATAAACTAGGGACGTCCAATATCATTCTGACCATCAGGCACACGAACTGAGCAGCTAAGCTGATACAATCAGATTGTGGAATCGAATGGGACATTCCTAATTGCAGTACTGTCGTATTCGATTAAAGTAGATTGGCTAATGTAAAGCTGGTTGCGCTATAACGACTCTAGTCGTTAGTATTAGAACTAAATAGTAACGCACAGACTGAGAATGAAGTGGTCGCATTAGAAACCCTTTAAAATAGATTTATGTGCCAATACATTTCTTCTCGTGCAATTATTAAATATCCCAAAAAAATATAAACGAGGCCCATATCAAATACGTTTTTTAGAAGTAGCTAATTAGACAGAAAGACAGAATCTGTTGAAAGAAAACTAAAGTCGCGTGTAGTTTAGTAAAAATGTCCATCATTTCACCCGCTACCGCTTATGCCTTAAAACACATCCTTAACAATGTTGCTCTGATTCTTTTTTTATGTTCTTGTTTTAAGAATGCTTTCATGGCTTCTAAAAGGCGGCGTATGATTTGTTGCCGCGAATATTCCGAATACGCGCTTTGTTGGTCCCTAAATAACTATGAAAAAAGGATTGCTCGGTACTGTTCTCTTTTTAGGAAGTTAGCGTCTTGAAATAGAAAGCAATTTGGGGTTGGAATGAGTAATGTTGGATGTGGTGGAGTTGAGATGTTTTTATTTTGTTATTTATGTACATTTTCATTCAATTTTTTTAAATTAAAACAATGATATCTCTTTTAATTACCCAACTGCGTCGAGGCTCAATAGGAGTGACGGAGTGTTCTATTTTGTGATTTAGAAACAAGTAATTTTCATACATTAAATTCGGTAATTCGTATTAAATCGTATGGAAGCATTAAAAAATTGTTTCAAGTGAACAAAATAATTAAACCTAACCTAATAAACACTATTCAAATCCTATACAAACTCAAATGGATCCGGAACCTAAATAGAGAATCCAACCAAAGGAAATATTCACTACTAGATCCGACCAACAAAATAAACAGAAACGCATTAACGGCTAATGGTGAAGGTGGCTCGCCTCAGAATGACGAACAAACAAACAATTGTGCTAGTACTCAACTCTTTGTTGAGTGTTTACGATGTGTCGTTGGAACCCTTTGGCTTTTCGTTTATTTTGATGATGCTGAAGAGATAGCGTTTGAAAGATGCGCTTTGTTCCCGGAATAAATCTAAGGGTTTGATATGTTAGGTTGGATACTGATTTGACGAGGAAGTGATGACTATAAATAAAGTGACGTATACTGTATGAATTACATTCTAGAAACTACTTACAACATACACAACACAATAACACAACACACACATACAACCACAACACTTTATTCATATGATAAATAGAGATAGAGCGCTCTTTATAGAATACCTACGTTCGGAAGGAGAATAAAAAAAAAGAATACAAGGAGAGAAAGGATACAGAAACAACTTTTATAAAAAGTTTGATGCACTTAGCGATTTTACTACAGTCAGTCATTCTTTTCAGAGATACCTTACATTTTACAGCTACGATTGATATAAAAAGAGCAGAAAATAGACATATTGGCGCCAATACCTTTGTTCACAAACTAAACTAAATTTAAGTTCAGTGCATCTTCTTTCTATTTCATTAAGAAATGGACAGGAGATAAAATATTAGTTTAGTCCTGTCAAATTAAGATACCCCATAGAGAAATTAGACGTGATTAAAAACATGGCTACTAAAAATACGTCAGGCGCTGACTAATTTGACAGGACTAAAGTAATATTTATCTTCTGTTCTTTTCTTAATGAAATAGAAAGAAAAAGATGCACTGAACTTAAATTTAGTTTAGTTTGTGAACAAGGGAATCGGCGCCATTGTAGATGGAGACGATAATATAACTGTTAATTTAGCAAAAACAACAGACGTCAAAACTGCCAACAATACTGACAGTGGACTGCAACAAAATAAGCATAACAAAGGAAACAAGCAAATGCATTCAGAATCTAACTCAGCATAGCTTCAATAGAGAGCTTTTAAGCAAATGTAGAAGCAAAATTTTACCAGTCTTGCCTCGATAAAATGTTAAGAGAAAAATAAGATGGAAAATTTTCTTTTGCATTATTAAAAATTGCACCAGAAAAAGCAAAGTCATCCAAGTATAAGTTAAACAGTTTTTGTTGCGCACTCAAATTGAAAGACTTAAGATTGTTTCCAAGAACTTTATGATAAATGGGCTTTCCATACTTCGGATGTTATTTCTCGATTATAGAGTGTCTTGAAACAGCTATGTTTAAAGAAAAGAATCACCTTCAGATATTCCGCTGGGCTTTGGGTTCTGAGAAACGCTGAAAAAATAGCTTTTCAACAATAGAATTTTCTCAGAAAAGAAAATCTTCTCGTTATCAAAAAAAAAAAATCTCAGAAACTTAAATAATAAAACGCTAATTCCTACAAAATGGGTGCTAAAATTTATTCTGGCTGGTAACAAGTAAGTCATTAACGTAAAACACGGCTTGTTTACCGCTTCATAACAAACTGTTTACTTTAAGACTGTCTTAAATCCTTGGTATTACAAGTACTAAAAAGAAAAGTGACCTAAACCTAATATTCGGGGCCTGAAGCGTCTATTTTTTCCTAACAAGGCATGTTTACTTTAATCAAAAAACTTCCAAGAGCTTAAAAAAAGAGTTTAAACATTTTCCGCATCGTCGAGAAAACTTGCTTGAACTATATATTTGCTGCTTAACTAAACGAAAGAGGGGAACTGCCAATAACAGAACTCTAAGACTGAGACTTTAGTTTTGAAAGGAGATTTTATAAAAATAGAGATGTTGTTTCAATGTGAGCCTGGGGAGACTAAAACTGTTAGAGTTTATTGGATTGTTTTATTCCTTGAATGGAGTTTAAATCTAGTTAGTGTTTTATCTTGTTCCATAGTGATAGGATATTCTATAATCTCTTCATGATTATCCTCAGCTTTGTTTGCTCCCTAGCTATTTGTAATTAGTATTTTTAGTTAACTATTCTCTAACTTTATTTGACTAGGTAGTGAGCCCTATTCGAGCTTGCGGTTCCTCCAGGATGAATAAATTGAACGAGGGTTTGTCGAATAACTTCCATAATTATTCGTAAGAACAGTTCTGCTTTTATGTAATACATTTCTCTATGATATGACTTCGCTGAGCAGTTAATATGACCCCACCTATTTTTCTGCTATCATATATATAAATCAATGTTTGTCTCGTATTTTTGTCATTAACTTTTAATGGAGGAGGTTGCATGTGAGCACCAAATAGGTATAACCTCTGCAGTACCTATTCCTTTACTCAGAAGCTGATTTATATGTAATGATTATCATCCATATAATTAACTTTCAAGAGTTATAACGAAACCAACGTGTCTTAACTTCCACTCTCTATAATCGTACGTACACACTATGAACACATATCAATCTCCTAGCGGAAAATCAAGTCCTTTGTACACTACCACCTCCATTTTAAGCCTAACGTCAAACTTTTTGGTCACCCACTCAATAAACGACCTTTGACAAGCGGCGTGTGTCGAACGGCCGTCGATGACGTCACGATACCGGCCATTGTAGTTAATAGCGGGCGGTATGAACAGTTTCCGGTCGGCAGTGCGCGAGATTGCAATCAGGCGTTTGATAGACTGTCGGGTACAATATCGCTCGTAAACGGACGCTCATGGTAAGCGGTAATGAGTGGTTTAGGAAGGAATGTTTCACGTGTTCGACAATTGGGGAAATATGTCTATAGCACTTACTTTATGGCTATTGACATTCTCTGTCCTATTAATTGCTTCATAGTTAATTTAATCAACTTGAGGCTTGCTAAATGATAACAACCGCACGGATTAGTCAAAGGATTAGCTATGCTGCGATCCTTCGTGGGTGAGTGACCATCCATTGCATATCGAGATCCAGCTGTCATTCGTAGACAGTCGTTGCGGGTAGTCGGAAGCTAAATATTCTGAGTATTACCCAGTAAGTGGGTTATGGAGTCAAATAGGCAGTCGCTACATGTAAAATACTGATATTCAGCTGCATCCGGTTAGGCAGGAAGCCGACCACAAAATATTTGGTAAAGGCTAGGCAAATTGAGTTAGATTAATCAACTTATTAACTGTTACTGAAACATGTTTTCATTTTGATCAAGAGTTATGCACAGATATACAAAAAGAGAGTACCTATGCGATATATCTTTCTATTTGCATCTGATAAAATCGGAATCATTTCATACATTCCGTAAAAAAACAGTACCTTTTGAATCGGCAATCTTGATTGCACAAACATTTTCATTGAGCTGTAGTTGGAAAATCGGTAGACTATATTCTACCCAACTATGAGCTTGCTTCCTCAAATTAATATTGTTATCGTCATCTGCAATTCTGTGATTATAATTGTTGTTGTGTTTGCGATTCTCTTTAGCGAACGGAAGTAGGTGTCAGTTACCGTTGAAAGCCTGTCGCTCACTGTTATTCACAATGTGGTCGACATTACCGCTAGGTTAGCACAATCTAACGTCATTTCCATGTACATTAATTAATGTGTTACTACTGTTTCATAAATTTTGAGATTGAGTTAGGCCTGTGGCTAAGTAATAACAGCCGCACGGGTCGATCAATCAGGTTAAGCTACGCTTGCCGCGTTTGGTCCTTGGATGGGTGACCATATTTACATACCAAGACCCCTTGGTGCCTCCGAAAGCACGTTAAGCCGTTGGTCCCTGCTGTCATTCGTGGATCTTTGGCAGTCGTTACGAGTCGTCAGAAGCCCGAAAGTCTGACAACTAGTCCAAGGGCCAAGAGGTTTCGTATTACCCAGTAACTTGGTTGTGCAGGTCAGGGGGCCTAAAAAGGCCACTTTGATTAATCTAAGATTAATTCGATTAATAAAAACTGTAATGTAAAATTTACCGATAGCATTACGGTTTTTATTTTTTTCATGCGTCAATGTTTACACCAAATATGAAATGTAATTTTACGAAAATAAGAGGAATTGCTAATGATCTGCTGGGAATTCTGGAAATAAATAGCTTTTAGAGGTATTGCTTAAAGTGGCCTTTTTAGGCACCCCGATAGGCAGTCGCTCCATGTAAAATACTGGTACTCAGCTGCATCTGGTTAGACTGGAAGCTCACCCCAACATAGTTGGGAAAAGGCTAGGCAGGATGTTTCATAGATTGTTTTTAGTTTAGTCTTATATTTCTTATCAATATTTACATTGGAAGAATTTTAACATAATCAGCCTTCAATGGTCCCACTACTGGGACACAGGCCTCCTCTCAGTGAGAGGGAGTGGGCCGTAATCCACCACGCGGTCCCAATGCGGGTTGGTGGATGTTACATATCTTCGAATTTTTTATTCTAGGACATGCCAGTTTCCTCACGATGTTTTCCTTCACCGTTTTGATTATGCTAAGCATTTTAAGCGTTACGTCAGTGTTTGTGTGTGACATAATTATGTATTATAGATGGTGACATCTAAGAAGCTGATTGCCATAGGTGTTCTCAAACACTTCTTTCCTCAGTATGCAGTCTTAGTCAGTGTTAGTTTAGCTACCTAATAGTGTAGTGAATGGAGTTTTGAGTGATATTTAGGGCGAAAACATTTTTGGACACTATTTAGCTCCATGAATTATCCATCATCCACTATCCAATCATTATCTAGTTGAAAGCTTGAGTTTACGTTTTTGTCAACTTTATCATCTTTGCTTTCATATTCTGATTCTAGTCTCTTCAATTTTTTTTTATTCAATTTTTACTCAGTAAAATTCACATTGCGTTCGAATATAATCCAGCATGAAACATTAACATTAACAACATTATTAGATGTACGTACAAATATTTAGACAAAGTAGTTAGTACAAAGAATACATGCAATTCAATTTAAATTAGAAAATATTATTCTCATTGTTTTATGTTATGTCTCATTGATCCCAAAAACATTTTTTTTCATACCAACCCACAATACCATAATCGTTGTCTTCAAAATAATCGAATCGGAATCGACATCTAGAATAAAGAAATCGTCGTATCAACAGATCACGCTTCACGCTCCGTTGAGCAACGTTTTGAACCGTTTGGAGGAATATTTCAATAGCTGCCGAGTCATTTTCTATATTGCTCAACAGATGTACTGGATCGTTTGAAAGCCCCTGTCTAGGGACGTATCGCGTGTAAGATTTATAAGCCCGCTCGTGTAGCTATGAAAATAAATTCTTGGTTACAAAAGTTTATGTGAGTTTTATACTGAAAGGTGGGTATAGCTTAAGGTTGTTTACGATAAGTGAGTCGGAATTTACCAGCCTAGTTGTATTGATGGAGTATAATGGATTTTGGAAATTCTCGCTGGATTTTGGCTGATTTAGTTCTACAGAAGTAATACTACTCAAACCTACATTACGACTTTCAAAGAATCGAACGAAGTTGAAGGGGAATTTAGCTAGTAGACACACAGGCCAACATAACATAAACATCACGTCTGTAATCGCCAAAGGGTAATAAAAGTAATAGGCGTACCTATAGTACACCCACATTTCACCAATAAGCTAGTTTCCTAAAAAAATCTAATTAGTTCGTCAGTTAGACTATCAAAAAATTTTTGACCCGTATTTTGTCTTTTGTCAATTATATAAAAAATTATGAAGATATCGCCCGTTAAATTTCCGCGTGACGTCACGCCTTGCTACACTTTTTAGCGTGGCGTGACGTCACGATCCCCCACGCCTAAATTTTGACGCGCTTTATCTTTGTCATTTTTTGTTTGATTGACAAAAGAAAAAATACGTGTCCATTATTTTTCGATAATCTAACTGACGGAGGAAATATAATAATTATTTTTTTTACCCAGGAAACTACCCTATTATGTTTAAGTACAATGTAAAAGGGGGCGAGCCTATTGTCATCAACAGGACACAAATCCAGAGTCCGGGTAGCTACTGAAAAACTCTTGATGGAAAAACTCAATCACACTTTTCTCGATCCAGGGTTCGAACCCAGGACCTCCTGCTTAGCAGTAGCTCTTACGACAACTAACTAACTAGACTAATGAGGCCGTCCCAATCCTACTATCCTACTAATATTATAAACGTGAAAGTTTGTATGGATGGATGGATGGATGTTTGATACTCTTTCACGCAAAAACTACTGAACGGATTTGGATGAAATTTGGCACACAGATGGTTTATAACCAGGATTAACATATAGGATACTTTTTATCCGATATTCCCACGGGATCGAAACTTATGCGGGTGAAACCGCTGGGCGCAGCTAGTTCTTTATATTTTAATCAACTGTCGATTTCATTTAGACTAATCTTATCAAACGACTCTTAACACTTCAGCCTTGCTTGTCTACAACAAACGCTGTACAAGAGTCACTACAAAATCCTATAGCAAAACAGAACATAATAATACCAAGAACAGAGACAATTCTCTTGGAAATGTATCTAGGGGAGATTATTCCAGAATCATGAACATAGATTTTGAAATGTTTACGAACAATGGAACGGTGTACGGTGCGGTACGGTACAGTGGAATTTCGACGTTATAGGATTTGCATGGCACTGAATATTTCCATCAATTAAGAAGCTATGAGGCCGGGAGTAATTTATGTAGGATTTTAGTGTTCAGACTGCGATTGTGTTTTAGAAAAAACTTGAACGTTTACGTAATCAATAAGTTCCTTTGAAATACAGTCAGGAAAACAAATATTAAGCAAATTGACACCCTACGTTAAATTTTCCGCCATTTTATAGCCATTTCATACGGCTGATTGTGACTTAAATATACGGAAAATTATGGTTGGTAGTCATTTTGCTAAAAACAGCAGGGAAATTAACCCTGACTTTACATTTCCTGCCCATCATTCCCTGACAGAAAGCACGAGCATTGACCATAAGGCATGCTGTTTTCGGGTTCAAATTGTGTTCACTAGGGTGTTGTATTTATAATTAAATTAAATTTAGGTGTTATGTTTGTTTACTTGTGTAGTTTATAATAGAATATATTTGTACTTAACTATCGCATTAGGGCAACCTGTAAAGATAAATTTAAGGTTTTATAGTAAGCTGTACTAATAATAAAGCTGAAGAGTTTGTTATATTTTATATTATCGAATATGTACAAACTTCTAATGCGAAATAAACTACAAATTATGAAAATAAAAATAGAATATCCTAACCTAACTAAAACTAAAAAAAAATATTGCGTCGAAATATTCTTTCGCATCGTTATCGATGTACCCAAGAGTTTTTTTTTTTGTTTATTACGTGCTAATCTCTGAAACTACTATGTAGTTAAATTGGAAAAAATATTTTTGCATTTGATAGCCCAGTTCTTGAAGAAGACTATAGGCTATTTATGATATCATTCTAGGACCCTTAAGGAGTCGAGCAAGAAGAAATAAAGTCGAAAAAAACGCTAAGCGATAACGAATTACACGCAGACGAACTTGCGCGCAGAAGCTAGTAAATAAGTTCGACTCCTTAATTTACTACAGTCTAAGATTAGAAGTTACTATTATTAAGTACTTACTTTTATGAGAATATAGGACAAATTGTCGAAAAGTCTATTTTAGTTGTTAGACTTTTGCCTGAGGATCTGAGGATTCGAAAATGGGAACAATCAGAAATCACATGGTCAAACGGTCCGTAAAAGACATTTCTTTTCATTGTTACAATTCCTAATAAAGATTTCTTACTAAAATAACTAAAGCTGGATTACTTACTTACTTCTAATGGATTCGCGCATTTCAGAAGTCAAATATTTTTAGAGGAAGATTAGAACGTATTCGTGAAAAAATACGGGTCCTAGTAAGGCGGCCGGGATGCTATCACACAAGCCTATAATATTTCCACTGCTGGGACACAGACCTCTCTGTGAGAGGGAGTGGGCCATATATACCACGCGAGCCCAGTGCGGGTTGGTAGATGTCACATGTCCTCTTATTTTTGGTGCAAGACATATACAAGCCGGTAACTCGTAAGTGGGAGCAGATAGGTACCACTGGGCCACCACTGCTCTCAAATGGATGCTAAAGTATTTAATTCATTAATACATACATAGGTACATACATAAACTCACGCTGTAAGCGACGCAACTCGCATAAGTTACAACAAGCTGGAAACAAGGAGGGATTTGGCACTTATTACATATATTTTTAAGTTATAGCGTGGAAAGATCTGTAACCCGGGTGTACTAAAGGATGTGTGTCTAAACGTGCCGGATAATTACGTATCGCGACGGAGACCGCGGTTACTGGCGACGCCTCGCGGCCGGACCAACCTGCTGGGTAAAGGACCTTTGACGCGCGCCTTGCATACACTCAACGAAATCGCGGAAAGGGTGGATTTATTTACCTGTTCTCTGAATGACTTCACAAACATTACTTTACATGACGTAATAAGCTGTACATAATGGAAAAAATATATATTGTTTAATACCACGCTACCGATTCGGGGCAACCTGTAATGATAGGTGTGTTGGAAATAATAAATAAATAAAAAAGTACTTTTTCGTTATAGACTTTTTTCTAAAAGGTCAAACCCTTTTTTTTTTTAACCGTCAAATTTTTAACCGTCAAATTGTTGTGCATTTTATTTTGTGATGTCTGTCATCGTCGATTTTTTTCAATTGTTTTGGCTAATTAAAGTTAACTAATCGTTCACATTGTAAATTCGCTATATTCTAGCACATTGAGCCCTTTAAGACTATTACACACGGCTTCTTCCCCTGGAGCCAGGCAGAAATTACTACAGAACACCACCTGCTACGATCCTTACATACTTCTTGATTGATTTACAATTCGTTTGATTTTTGATTCGTTTACGTTCATACATCTGCCAGTATATTCTGTAAAAATCTCACTATGAAAATTTAGGTGAAGTGAGCTGTTAAAATAGCGCCAATTCCTAGCATCATGTAGAATGGCAGTTCACTTCACCTAAGTTTTCACGGCGTGCTTTTTACAGAATACAGTGGCTGGTCATACACGCATGCAGGTTGTGAGTACTACGCACCTGACCTTTCTGAAGAACATCACCAATAAGTTCACTATACATAGTTTCCACTCACATCTGCCTGTTAAATACCTTTTGTTATTTTGTCGCCTTTTTCCTTTAAACGTGACCATACCATATAAGCAAGCTCTTTTAAATTTTTGTCACTACATCTTCTTTGAAACCGCTACGTTGCTTTATGACATCATTCCTTAGCCTGCCAAATTCATTAATGCTGATGTTTTTATCTAAGGTTGCCTTCTAGAGGTTCTTTTACTAGTTTTGATTGAGTAAGATGCTAATTCAAGGCTAAACTTTACCGAGTCAACCTGCCTAGCAGTTTCCGTTTTTTTTTTTTTTTTACTTTTCCCCACAGTTAGGTTAGGTTAGGTTAGGTTGTCGGCCGCGTATGGCCGTCAGAGTCATCAGGGGATATCGCACGATCTCCTACGAGGCGGCCTGTGTACTGGCTGGATCCCCGCCCTGGGACCTCGAGGCGAAAGTACTCGCGTCATTGTATCGGTGGCGCGAGGAAGCGAGGGCACGAGGTGAGCGACCGATGCAGCGACACATGGAGCTGCGTCGGTCTCAGCTTCGCGAGGTCCTGGTGGCGGAATGGCGGGACAGGCTTACACGCCCTACCGCTGGCCTCGTCACCATCGAGGCGGTCCGGCCGGTGCTCGAGCGCTGGCTCGGGAGGAGGCACGGCTCCCTGTCGTTTCGGGTGACGCAGGTGCTCTCGGGGCATGGTTGCTTCGGGAAGTACCTGTGTCGCATTAACAGGGAGCCGGACGCCCGGTGTCACCACTGCGTCGACTGCCGGGAGGACACGGCGCGGCATACGCTGGCAGAGTGTGCCGCCTGGGAGGAGCCACGCCGTGCCCTCATCTCAGAAGTAGGCAGTGACCTGTCGCTGCCGGCCGTGGTCGAGTCGATGGTCGGCAGCGAAGAGTCCTGGGACGCGGTGGTTTCCTTCTGCGAAACAGTCGTCTCGCAGAAGGAGGCTGCGGAAAGGGAGAGGGAGATCTCGTCCACTCACCCGGCCCGCAGCAGGCGCACCGGGCGTCGGCGGAGGGTGGACAACGCCCTCTTCCAGCCCCCCTAAATGGGTCCAGGGGCGACGGACTCGGGGACGTCCGTTGCCCCCCACACATCAGGACCCGAGGTGGCGGCGCGTAGTGTTCCACGCGCGCCCCTCTTAGACGTCGCGGGGGGAGTCTAACACCTCACTCCCCCCCCTGACCCGAGGAGGCCCGCGGTGGCGGGCCGGCACCAGTCGGGGGTTGCGGAAGGATCGTACGTTCCCGCGACCCCCGGCGTAGGTGTGAGATGGAACACCGGGGTGGTTTTTAGCCGGTAAGAGTCCGGCATGCCCCTCTGCCTTCCCCAGGGCGGAGGATGTCCATGAGGATTTTCCCCCCGAGACAAAAAAAAAAAAAAAAAAAGGTTGTCGGCCGCGTACTATGTAGTAGGTACTTACCTTTGTTTGTCACATCAAATATTTTGTTTTTTCTTGTTTTTCTTTTTGAATACGTTGCCCCACACTAGGAATTTCTTCTGTATCGTGGGTGCGTTTACAAACATTTAAATTCACATACACAAACAGCCAGACCCGGAACAACTACTTGTAGGCCATACAAATATTTGTTCCGTGCGGGAATCGAACCCGCGACACGCGGTCTATTCGCAATTATGTTGAAGTCGGCTTCGGGATAATTGTGTAACACACTGTCAGTAGCAATGGCTTTCATTTTGACAGTTCAACAACATTCATTGCGTTATTTATGTTGTTGAGCAGACACATTTTTCGAACTTATGAAGCAATGGATTAGCAATATCTTTCAAAAGATTCAGATTGAGATTGATAGTGTGGTACGCAATAGGCTATTTTCCGAAAACAATCCAATTAGTCCGTCAGTATGATTATCAAAAAATATTGAACCCGTATTTTTCCTTTTGTCAATTATATAAAAAATTTGCATGAATTTTGGCACACAGATAGTTTATAACTAGGATTAACATATAGGATACTCTTTAACCCGATATTCCCACGGGATCGAAACTTATGCGGGTGAAACCGCGAGGCGCAGCTAGTAATAAAATAAAACATTTAAGTCAAATATATTCTGAGGAGGGTAATTACGTGGCTACTTCCCACATGTTTCCCCCAAACCAAGATTAAATTTAAATGAGCCGTTACCTCTTAATGATTACGTAAAGTTATTTACGTCTGGTTTAACAAAAAAGTCCTTGTCTGCCCGTCGCCATTTTGGGCGTTGTATATATAGGACACGTTCAATTAGTGTGTTGTGTTGTTATTTTTGTGATTTTGTTTTTATTTAGTTTCTGGGACAAATTCTAACGTTTACGCCGCAAAAAGAGTATCTAATTTAATAAATCATTTGCAATTGGAACTAACTATGCAATGAAGTTAGTTATTTATGAAATAGAAATAATATTTATTTGCATAAAACATGGAATATGAAGTTGTTTTTAAATACATTATAGAGTTTGAGAGAAATGTTTTGTTTATATCATAGAATGAAAATACTCGTATTATAGGTTACATTACAAAATATTTCCCGTCAATAAATTCTATACTATCCAATCCATCTAACTATTCAACTAACGTCTAACATATATTGTTCTTTTTAATTAATTAATTAATTTTATTTATTTAATTTGACAACATTGGTCCAATAGTACAACAATAACTTATCAATTTTATTTTTTTAATATTTCTTTCTGTTTTTTTTTCTATCTATTTTGTTATGTATTTGTTTGTTATTTGTAACATAGTAATATCCTAAAAAATATGTTCCTTTGCGTTATCTGGCTATATTCTAAAAGACTTCGCGAGCTTTATTTTGACTAAATGAGATTTACATAAGAAAAAAAAATAGCCATCATCATGCATTTTTATTGCCAGAGTGTTCTTAGCAAAGCATAGGATTGTTCTTTATTTTGAGATCTATCTTAATAATGTAATGGAGGATATATTGTTCGCGCAATTGGTACATTACGAGTATTATGTCGTGTACGCCACAACTCTCCGTCCGTATTTTCCAAGTTCGATTTCGCAAACGAACACATTCCGTTTCGGTACATAAATGATATATATTTTTCGTCGCAGGCTTTCACACGCGAGCTTCTACATTAACTTATCGTGTTGACGCTTAACTTAGCTCCAAAATTGTATGGAATAAGTAGGCGAAGTAATTCACGGTTATATATCCGCGGTATAAAAGTGAATTAATGGAAGGTATTTTACGAATGATTTGGTTGATGAAAAGGTTGAGAAAAATAAGGGAAAGAAAAACGGTATTGAATAAAATAAGGGTGAATATATAATTTAGATATTTTATTCTTTATATGAATTGCCAAGGCGGATTTGATTCTGGAGGGGATATTACCGTATTTTTAAGATCGTTTGCATTCTGAACTTAGTCTTAATCTGTCAAAAATACCTCCTATTTACCTACATTTTTGGCAAGTTTTTAAGATTTATTACCACTGAGACGAAATTTTTAACTTTTCTTAACCCGGTAATAGGTTCTTAACCCGGTAATTGGTTCTTAACCCGGTAATTGATTCTTAACCCGGTAATTGGTTCTTAACTCGGTAATTGGTTCCTAACACGGTCATTGGTTCTTATCCCGGTAGTTGGTTCTTAACCCGGTAATTGGTTCTTAGCCCGGTAATTGGTTCTTAACGCGGTAATTGGTTCTTAACCTGGTAATTGGCCTTCAGGAATATTATTTACTACCTTCTGCCCGCGACTTCGTGTCGCATCGCATCGCCTGCTCGCGCTATTACTTCGTTTTCGCTTATTCTGACTTTTTTCTTTTTTCTTTTTACACGCCTCCTAAGAGTCCTAGCGTGATGTAAATAGTCTGTAGCCTTCCTCAAGAATTAGGCTATCAATAATATGCAAATGCAATAATATTTTTTCAAATCCGACTAGTTAGTAGTTCCAGAGATGAGTGCGTTCAAACAAACAAACAAATAAAAAATCACAAATTCTTCAGCTATATTATAAGTAAGTATATAGATGAGTGCTGTGAATGTCAAACATCATCATCAACTATGTTGGGGTCAGCTTCAAGTCTAATCTGATGCAGCTGGATACCAGTATGTCAATACATACAAAAAATAATATAGGCGCAATCCGTGTTGTTTCCTCTAGAAGATATCTATGAAGAGATTCTGTATTTAAACAAAGAAACAACTTTCCTTCTTAAACAGTATTTTAGTTTTACCAAACCATCTTCATCATTCTACGTCTTCATATTTATTTTAAGAAAACACATCAGCATTCCAAACTTAGTTTATAAAGCAAAGTTGAAACTTCAGAATTCTGCTAAAACAAATATAAACTTATTACACTCATGATTTACTTCTTAAGTTTGAAACTAAAAGCAAAAGAATAAACAAAAATAGGACAAGTAAATTACACGGGGAACGAAACCAATAAAACAATGAATTCGATTAAATTACACTCCAAATAAGTTACAACTGTATTTATCTTTCAAAATGGCTGTTTTTCGGACATAAGCGATAGCGGAGAATGATAACAGAAGGTCAGTTCACGTAAACGACAAACAATTTTACTGTCAAAAATGTAGGGAAATTACAGGATTTTTCGACAGATTGAGACTGAGATCAGAGGGGCAATTCTCGTAATTTTGACAGATTGAGACTGAGATCAGAGGGGCAATTCTCGTAATTTTGACAGATTGAGACTGAGATCAGAGGGGCAATTCTCGTAATTTTGACAGATTGAGACTGAGATCAGAGGGGCAATTCTCGTAATTTTGACAGATTGAGACTGAGATCAGAGGGGCAATTCTCGTAATTTTGACAGATTGAGACTGAGATCAGAGGGGCAATTCTCGTAATTTTGACAGATTGAGACTGAGATCAGAGGGGCAATTCTCGTAATTTTGACAGATTGAGACTGAGATCAGAGGGGCAATTCTCGTAATTTTAAGAACGTTCACAGTCTGATCTCAGTCTTAATCTGTCAAAAATACCTCTAATTTCCCTACATTTTCACAAGTTTTTGACATTTGTTTGTCGCCGAGATGAGACTGCGACTAGATTTTGAACGTTTTAAATTACGAGAATAGACCTTCAGACTGTGAACGTTCTTAAAATCACGAGAATTAACCCACAGGTCATGAAATGAAATTGTTTATTCTGTAAATAGGATACCGGAATCACTTTTACGTGTGATATTAGAAAAATATATATAAGCTAGATGGAGTCGTTTCCAGTCTGACTACCTCAGAAAAGTCAGAATACTTCTCAATGTCAATATTCTGTTTTAATTTATCTGAATTCCTATTATTATTTTGGAATACGCATAGGTAACATGTGACATGCAAGCATATTTCAATTGTCAAAATATCCAAAATTTTGTTTGTTAATTTATGTCTAAACATGCTCTAAACACGTCAAGGTAAGTTAAAAATCAAGTTTGATTTCTCCTACCTAATTTAATCATCATCTGCCGAGCCTTTTCCCAACTACGTTGAGGTCAGCTTCCAATCTAACCAGATCCAGCTAATCCAATCCCACAAATTAATAGCATCGGAAAGATCACAGAACATCGTCACTAAATCTAACGCAAAATAAAAACATTTCCTTAAATTGATACAGACGTATCATAAATATAATTTAATCTTAAGTCACGTATAATCAATATATCGCTCAGACAAATCGCTGTCGCCGATCCCCAACTACAGTCCGTGTCCTAAGAAGAAAACAGAACGGAGAGACATCGAGAATTATTACTCCTCGGACGGTAGCAGGTGCGTTCTCCGCACAAATAAGACTAATAAGACTGAAACAGTCTATTTTCGTACGAATAAGTTTAAGCTGGCTATATTCGTACAAACTTACGGTTATTGCACGATATTAGAGCGAGTTCGAAGTGTTTAGTAGTGGATTTATAAACATATTTATTTAGAAGTATAAAATATGTTGTGACTTGTAAATTTTTGGGCAGTGTCATACATTAATTTTGGCCGTTTTAGTTAATTTATATGTAAAAATAAAGGGTCAAATCATTTTTACGTAAAAAAATAGGTACTTATTTAAATATTATTTCTTATAATTTAAATTGATTGGATAAAGGTACATACTTAGAACACTGTTGTTCGAATTTTTTTATATGATAGATATACAGGTAGTTTACTAGCTGCGCCCCGCGGTTTCACCCGCATAAGTTTCGATCCCGTGGGAATATCCGGATAAAAAGTATCCTATATGTTAATCCTGGTTATAAATCATCTGTATGCCAAATTTCATCCAAATCCGTTCTTTGCGTGAAAGAGTCAACATCCATCCATCCATCCATACAAACTTTCACGTTTATAATATTAGTAGAAAGGAGGATAAATTGACGTTGATTATTATTGCTCA
The DNA here is from genome assembly GCA_947507525.1 of Apamea epomidion. Classification (NCBI taxonomy): domain Eukaryota; kingdom Metazoa; phylum Arthropoda; class Insecta; order Lepidoptera; family Noctuidae; genus Apamea; species Apamea epomidion. The sequence continues at coordinate 2,755,914 of OX382238.1, read as the reverse complement.
GCAGGCTTTCATGATTGATGACTTCGTTATTAATATTGAAACAAATGTAAAAATATAACATAAAAATTCGAAACTCGGCAGTGAAATTAGAAAAATATATTTCCGTCAATGATTACCGTGTCAAAGAATCCGAAAATATGTTAAAAGGTGGAATCCATATTTTCTGATTCTCTGAAACTGAAAACAATGGCGAAAATACATATTTTTATAATTTTATTTTGTGCGTCTCCCTTTTTCGGAGTGAAACGTAAAAATAACAAAACACATCACATTTCTATACGAAGCCAATTCTACCCTCTCCATAAATGCTAAAAAATACAGGCCAGATAAATATCACAGACAAAATTAAATAAATGCTACAACCTTCTCCGCGGCCAAAAAAAAAGAATCCACGTTCTGTATTCATTGTTTCTGGTGATCCTCTGGGGGCACGCTCGCGTTATGATATCTACAAAAAAAAAAGAAAAAACCTCATTGTGATGCATTGGACTCGAAGCTAAATTCGCTTTCGAAAAGATAAGGGAGCTAGGTTAATAGAATTATCTAGAAGCGTCCCAGTAACAAGTTCGTATGAGACAGTCCTGAGCGCTCTGCTTTTTTTTCTTCACGACTTCTTACTTTTTTTTCAAGATGGTATTCAAGATATTCTGTTGAAATCTTAACTAAGAACCGTACTAAGCTTAACCTTTACTTAAACTAGTCCACCCTTTAGACAGTTTTCCCTCAGGTCACCTATATACCTAACTAAGAACGTTACCTGAGTTAAGTCCATTCGATTCTCAGCCAATTAAATTACATAGGGTGCTCAAATTTGGAGTGTAATATCCTTGGTGTATATACCGCAAGTGATCTTGATTGGGCATTGGAACTTGCTTGTCAGCTTCATCAATTAGAGTCTAGAGTTACTTAAATGATTGTGTTGTGGACCCTGAACACTTGACACTCAATATTGAGGGTGCAATGTTCAATGTTCAACCTTACTACGTAACTATATGCAACGTAGTCTGGTGGACTCATTTGTAAATTAGTTGGTTCTTTTTATGCTTTTAGTCTGTGGTACGTTTTTGATCGTTTTATGCAAATGAAACGGTTTTTTGTTCATTCAAGTATTTTTGACAAGATTATAATGGTTTTGTAACGTGGAAATGTTGGTCAAACTTTAGTCTTCAATGATCACTTGCGAGCATTGTAAATATGACAAAAAATAATTATGCCACTATAATATAAGGGGTTATTATAGAAGCATATTTATTATGTGTGTTACTGTTACTGCTAGTCTGCATTATCCCACTGCTGGGCAAAGGATTCTCCTCATGACTTCCAGCTCTTTCGACCCAGGGCAAAAGTGGGCCACTGGTCGTTTGTTTTGCCCAGTTTGTCTCGCCATCTTGTACGGGATCTGTCGCGACGCCTTCTGACTGTGTCAGGGCTCCACGTAGTGTTTATTTTGGGCCACAGCTGTGTGTGTATGTGTGTATCACATGTTAAATAAAAATAAGTATATTTTCTTTTTATGTTTCACAAAATCACAATATATTTTTTTGACTTAATCACGGTACAGTGAGCTCTTTACGAGCTCGCGCTATCGGGAGGATTAAAATAAACGAGGGTTTGTCGAATAACGTTCATAATTATTTCTAACAACGGATCTAGTTTTAATAATACATTTTTAACACGCTTTTATAAGCTTCACTTGTAACAATGTACAAAAATCCTACTAATATTATATACGCGAAAGTTTGTGAGGATGGATGGATGGATGTTTGTAACTCTTTCACGCAAAAACTACATAACTTATTTTGATGAAACTTTACAGTAATATAGCATAAACATCAGAATAATACAAAGGATACTTTTTATCCCGATATTCTCATGGGATCAACACTTATGCGATTGAAACCGCGGGGTGCTGCTAGTCTTATTATATTTTCATTCTGTGTCATACGCTTGTCAGCTACTCTGACTTCTACTGTTTTTTCTAATCTTGGTACAAATTAATGTTTGTCTCGTATTTATGCCACCTATTTTTAATGGACTTGCGAAGGTTTCATGCTAGAACCATGTCAGGTACTCTGCCTTTACAGTAAGTATTTGTGCTGAGGAAAGAGATGCTGAAAAAATTATCAAAAGTGGATGAAGCATGTTCAGTGATCAGTTGTTATTTAAGCACATATTATTTTAAATGATCAGAAATTTAATTTAAAAATGTCGATAAATGAAGTAAAACGATCTTATTATATGTATGTCGGAGTCATTCGTTTGACTATTCCGAACGCCAAAGCCAAGCGCCATCTCGTGGCGCTAGACAGAGTCTATCCTGAGTTCGTGGGGGGACGAGAGCAACAGCTACAAAAGCGGTGTGAGCAGAGCTCTCGAGATCATCGAAACATTGGACATCGTACGAACAACATGTGCTTAGAAACTGTCTCGCGTTCCGTATCGTTGAGTTGTGTACCTACAGTGTGTGATTCGCTAGTGTGACTAACTTGTTCGTAAATTATAATCTGATTTGAACTGTAAACCGTTTTTCTATTGTGCTATAACCAACACTACCCATAGTACGCCCACAGTAATTAAAATATGCCTGATGTTAAAGAGAGACAGACATACCTCCTCCGATATGTAGAACTAATTTATTAGAGGAACTGACACCAATAAAAATAAATAAGAAAATGGTAACAATATAAAAATATTATCTTACTAACTTCCACAACAAATAATCTTTTACTTAGGTAAATTAAATATTCTTTCACAAATATTGACTTCAGTATTCAGTTTTCAGCTGTTATCTTAAAATATACATATATTGTTGAATTTCACCTCCCACGCTTCACGTAACAGAACCTCGTGCCTTTGAATCAAATGCTTGGCTAGTTCAAATATTTTGAACGAGTATCCATTCAAAGTTAGACAGAGATAGTAACAAAAGTGAAGATTGATATATTTTCTTCAACATTTGTGAAGTTATCTTCAGATTGTTGACACTGACATCTAGGGTCTGTCTGCAGAATGTAGCATGCAGTGGTTAGAATACACATATAAGTATAGTTTATGCAACAAACCTATATCTACTTTGTGAAAGGCAATTTTCTTTACACAAAATTGAAACATTTATTCATTTATAACTGAAGAATAGTACACTGCCATAAAATGCCACTTTTGACGACTATATTGTTAGTCAATATTTAATATTGCAATATTTTCAACGTGTATCTAACCTGTACTGGGCCCATGTGGTGGGTTATGGCCCACTCCCTCTCACAGAGAGAAGGCCTGCGTCCTAGCAGAGGGATCATAATAGGCTATCTAAGTATATTTAAAATCGTACTTTCAGCGGTATTTTACTATTAATATTGAGCACTAATTACGTTAAGAAATACCACTATAACATCACACATTCTCCTAGAATAGGGTAGGTAGGTACCTACTGCAAAGATGATAGTGTAAAGTATTAAAGTGATATCAATTTATATTCATCTAAGGTTGATGCCCAAGAAATAGTTTAAAACTCGAGCAACAATAACATCATATTTTTCTTGCCCTTACCATATACACGTATATGTATACGAGTATATGGTAAGGGTATCTCGGTAGTCATTTTTTCTAGCCATATCATCTTTACCACAGCTCACCCATCGTTTCTTTGGTCTTCCCCTTACACAAATGGCCATCTAGTTTTTAAAATTTGACGTGTTATAGAGTCTTAAATGATCTACTTACAGAAATATACTTCATTTAATTTCGTTTCATCCACATTCACACTCAAAACTTTTGTCACGATATTTTCCTCATTCCTCCGCATTACACGCTCATACAACAACCGATAATAACACTTAACCGGTTAAATGCCGTTATTACAGAAACAATTAAAAAGCCATTGTGTCCCGCGTGGCTCCACGTCCTGGGTACGGAGGGTTTAACACTGTTAAAACAAAGTAACAAAAAAACTCGCGTAAAAAAAAACAACCTCTACAAACTACAAACAAGGAACTCTCTAGAAACGTTTTTAAAATGGCCACTGCGCACGACATAGAGTAAAACCGGGCTCATCCTACATCAGTGGGGCCAATTATTCTCGACTGAGGATTAATGCACCACAATACGAACTGTAATGCATCACGAGCTACGGAAGTAGAAATTACTGACGCGAAGCTCGTTCTTGAGTGGTTCAGTTCCTATTGAGTCGTGTTTGGTGAATTAAAAAGTAAACTTACTTAAAACTTCATGGAATAGATTTGTTGAAAGGTTTTAAAATTAATTAATTGGTCTAAGGGCTGATTTTTAGATAGAACTTTTATTTGAAGAATAAAATATGTACAAGTTAATTATGTTAAATATGATGTATGTTATCAGAAGATTGAAAAATCGGCCCTTAACTGTGTAAATCCCAAGTATACTTATAGAGAATTTAGAAATTTAAAATTTTAGTAAGGACTTACCTATTGCCAAATGATTTTCTTGGCTCCCACGATAAATTGCTTTCTGACTTATTTCTCAAAGATATCTTGCGTTCAACCAATTTGGAAACACTGACATTGATGAATCGCTCCAAATAACGTTAATCACTACAAATTCCCACTTTGAAGGTTTAATAAAAAAGAAACGCTTAAATAATTTCCCAATGCAGTGACATGAGAATAAGTGTACTTAAATATCTACAAGATTTAAATAAAACTTTAATTTGTTATTCAATACTGAAATAAGTACTAGATAGTAAAATTACAGATTATAATTTAGAATCTACAAGCTCTTAATAAGCACATTTAATAATAAAGTACCCTCACATACTAATTTAAGCAACAAGTAGGTATTTATTATCATCAACAGACTAATAATATCTAACAGCTGGCCGAATAATTATTATTCCCTTAATACAATTACTGAAACCATATATTTCGTTATATTAGACTTGTTACGAAATTATTACAATTAAGACAATTTCTGCCTTAATAGCAAAATCAAAATCAAAAGTCATTTATTCAAGTCAAGATTACAAAAGAGTCCCCCAAAAACGCCTGCCCTTCACCACTTCCTAGTGCTATCGCTGGGAAGAAGAAGTGGAGCAGCAAACTCCCCAGCAGCGCAGCTGTCTGTTCAGTTAGAAAATACTTGATTGTATACAATACTAGGTACCTATGTTAAGTAATTAACATTACAAGACACAGAATATAAAATTAAGTTCTTTGCCATAATTATGTCAGCTAGCCACGCCAATATACCAACAAATATAATAAAAACTATACGTAATCAAGCTAAAAAGAATTAATTAAAATTAAAATGTAAATAAAAACTTACTACCTAAACAAAAGCCTCTAGGCATAAAGGGCGTGACAGCTTACATGTTCATGTATTACTGCGTTCTGTTCACATAGCTGTCACTTGTCAGCAGGGTAAAGCATCGACAGCGACAAATAGGAATATAACATAATATTATGACAGTAAAATGGAAATTTCAATTTCATCGTAGGTACAAAAACAAAGCTGCGGTATGGTTAGCCATGCAGTACCATTGAAATTTAAATTTGACGGGTTGTAGATCATGGGTTTAACTCCAGGTACGCACGTTGCTATTGTCATTTATTTCATAACCATTCAAAGCAGTGTAGGGTAAATCAGTGCTAAATAATTTGATTTTAATTTTAAAGTGCGACATCTATCAATCCGCACATGGTCCCGCGTGGTAGACTACGGTCAAAAGAGTACCAGCAGAATTAACATTTTAAGGCTGATTATGTTAGGCGATTTCTCAACAACCAAATAGAAAATATACTGACTGGTAACGACCCAGAAATGGGTATAAGGATATTCTGCTAATGATAGCTTTGGATCTAAGTGGTTTTGTTTGTCGGCTTTTTGGCTGCGAAGTTATTTATTAGGCAGACTGAAATCGTTTCGCAGATAAATGGAGTTCTTGTTTGGCTGGCCGAGTTATTGGCCCGGGTTCAGAGATCTTACAAATATTCTGGACTTAGTTTTAGCTTGCTGTGCCTAATATTCTGTCTTTGTTTGGTCTGCTTAAAATGTTTTATGGCTGCTGTATGTCTTATGTTAATATGAATGAGTAAACTTTAGTAATAGCTATAAAATCATCTTCATTCTTCATATCTTTTGCTCTGTTAATTCGCGTGGTTTTCCGTTCCAAAGAAACTTAAAGCGAATTCTATGGTTTTCTCTTTGATATAAAAAATCCAGTTGATATAAAATTATAGTAAATGAATGAGAATCCTATCTAGCTGTAACTACGATATTAAATTTTAATCAAGAACCTATTACTACTTTGATTAAACAACTTAATTAGTCGTAGAATTATATTGTTGCAATAAAATTCCGAGAAATCCTCTAACATCAAACAAATCTTTTTCACAGGAGCTGGTGGCCTCCGTACCACGGAACTCCGAATCACGCCTCGTGTCGTTCAACGCGGTCGAAACGTCACCATGGCCTGCCTATACGAGCTTCAAGACTACGGCATATACTCCGTTAAGTGGTACAAGGGCACTCAGGAGTTCTACCGGTACTCACCTTTGGAGAACCCCACTACGAGGGTGCTGCCGGTGAATGGGATTAAAATTGATGTGAGTATCTTAGATGTGTTTGGAAGATAGTACTTGTGTGTTTGGTGGGTTAAGTTCTGAATATGCAAGATGTAAAGTTGGTGCCCCTTGATCTCGATGTACCGCAAGCGCGACTGCTGAGCGAGGGGTCCTGGGTTCGATTTCCAGGTCGGGCATCATTGGGTTTTTCCATCTGGGATTTCTCAGTAGCAGTTTGGAAACTAGATTCGTTCCCGAATGGCGGCCATGCACTCGCCCTATTTTACATGGGATTTAAATATAGCTAGCGAAATAATGTGTTATACTATTAGGTGCACCTCTACCAAACCTTTCTTAGAAAACAGGGGTGATGTCGTATTATGTTTATAGAGTAGAAATCAGAAATATTTATTTGTAAGTTATAGGTACGTACAGTTCACTACAACCAGCCATTAATGGCATACAAAAAAAAGTTTATAAATCAGTGAATGAATTTAAGTTAGGTACATAATTATAGTTAAATTTATCTTTTCTAATTGTGTACGGAAAAATAACATATGTATTCAAATTAAAAATAATGATTAAGTAACAAAAAAATAAAATTAAAGTATAATAATAAAACATTCCTAATAATACAAAATAAATTTAAAAATTCAAGTGCATAACAGTAGTTGTCAAATATATATGTGTATATAGATAAATTAAAATTGTAGGTATTGTAGATTGCGAAACCTGCGGGGTAAATGCGTAACATACTAACAGCAGCAATGGATTTCATTTTGACAGTTCAACAACATTCATTGCGTTATTTACGTTGTTGAGCAGACAAATTTTTCGAACATATGAAGCAATGGATTAGCAATATCTTTCAGAATTATTAATATTGTGTGTAACGCAATAAGGGTGCTGAATACTAATTGTACTTTTCCTTCAACAGAGATTAAGGTCTAATGAGACACACGTAGTGCTAGTGCGGGTGGAACCGAACCTCAGCGGCAACTTCAGCTGCGAGGTGATACAGAACGCACCCTCCTACCCATACTACATGGCCTCAGCGAGGCTCGATGTTGTTGGTGAGTTTACTTTTGTTTTTAATTACCTATTGGTAGGTTAACGGTCTGATCCAGCCTGCCCTTTGCTGCCCTGTCCCAGCAACGCACTAAGCTGAATTCCGAACCCCATGGGAGGTGCCCTTAGCGGGTCGCTTAGTTTAAAAGACTAAGTGTAATGCCCCGGCTGGAGGCCTTAATTTATTGAAGGATCCACATGATATCGCGGTTACGCAACCGACAACCTCCTAGGTTGACCAGTGAGATGCCATACAAAGAAAAAAAGTTCGGTCAATGATGTGGTCGACGATACAGCACGCCAGTTTTCATTGGTTTATTATCATAATGTTGCAACTAAAAGGTAAAAAAAAAAAACTTGACCCCTAACCCTGTATGAGAATAGGCATTTGCATGCGATATAATTTTATAAAATAAAAAGTGTGTGATGCTTGGTCATGATATAAATCCTGTAAACTCAACATCATTGTCTCCTCTGTCACCAGCTAAATGAGCATGTCTGGTCCACCGCCACATTAAAACTTATACGTTTAGGAAGGCCACCTCTAATAACAAACGCCAAGCCAACCCACTGTAAACTTAGATTATCTTAGTCTCAACATACCCTTTACCCTTAAACGATTATAACTTAGGTACGTTAAAAATTAAAGCAAGTGTAGCCACGCTTAAACACAAAGTAAGCTGGAGTCAGGAACTTGCGCGTTTGCCAAACTTGTTTACTACTCTATTTTGCGTTAGAGGAACCGCTAAGTTGCAGATAAGTTAAGCAATATCTGCCTGAAAGTTAGTCTGATAAAGACTATTAGTTAGGACTTATTTGTGTCAAAAATTGCATAAAAATGCCGCTATTTATGTGAATTTGAGGGTATGTTTTTGGAGCTAAGACTTTGTCGTTCTGAGCGTCATTAGGTACTGTTGAATTCGAAGTATTTTTATTTCCAGAAAAATATTTGTGTATATGTCGCAGCCAACTGGTTTAATTAGCCGTAAAGTTAACCGCCTAGCCTTTAACTAAGCGGCGGCCGTTCAACTAACGGCCTGAATGATATTCAATAAATTATGGTTTAGATTGGAATTGTAACCGCCAAATTGGTCGCAGTAACTAATCCAGGGCACCCCGATTAGGTAAGGGTAGAACTGTGATCAACCGCGTACGAGCCCGAGAGAGCGAAGCGAGGCGAGCACTACTTCCAAAGGTCAGGCGGTTGGTTAAACGGCTAATTTAACCAGTTGGCTGCAACATATACGAGTACATGTCATATTCTTGAAATGAAAAATATGACATACTCCCCTTTATTCATAAACGTTGCTTAAAGTTCAGTAGTGATAAGCTACTGTTTGTCACTTAACTTTAAGCAACATTTATAAATAAACTCCGAAGAGTTTACAAAAATGAGAGCTCAAGTATTGTTTATTTCAGAAAATTAATTTCATTATCCCTTTACTTACACATAATATTATAATAAAGCTAAATGCCAACCCATGACATTTTAATTTTGATAGACTGGTGAAATGTTCCATAAATTATTGACCATTTCTTCTTTTGAAATCTTGACATTTTTACTAAAACCTACTAACTAATTAAATGTCATGACCACTTAACGATTCGTCATCATCATTTCAGCTGAAAGACGTTTACTGCTGGACATAGGCCGCCCCCAAGCACTTCCACTTCGACCGGTTCTGTGCTTCTCGCATTCTGCATTTCATTCTGCGGCCTTCACAAGGTCGTCGGTCCACCTTATGAGGCCTTCCAACGCTACGTCTTCCGGCTTAACGATTTCTTACTTCGAAACCACGTCAATCCATTAGAAAATCCTGCCAATCTCGTTTTCATTTCGCGCAGTTTCGTTCATTGTGTCATAGAGAATAAGGCCCAAGATCGCATTACGGACATTATCCTTTGGGAGTCATCTAGCATCCCTTTTTTTTTTTTTTTTTTCTGTGTGGGAAATCATCAAATGACTCCTCCCGCTCTGGGCGGAGCAGAAGGGAGTGTCAGACTTTTACTGACTAAAACCCACCCGTGTTCCGTCAGTTGCCTGTGCCAGGGGCCACGGTATCTCTTTCGAACAACCCGCAGCCCCGGCGGCATCGGCCCTAGCGGACCCCGTCAGTTCGTGCTGACAGCTCTTTGAAGCGCGCGTGGAACACAACGCGCCGTCGACCCGGTCGGCTGTTGACTCCCGTCCAGGGCGTCTCCTGCGGCGGCTAGGAGCGCGAGGGTGCAGCGATTGCCTCTCCCTCGCGCGTTCCGCCTCCTCCTTCGCGAGCATTACTGCTTCGCAGAAGGAGGTGACGGCCTCCCATTCACTCTCGCTCCGGACCATGGCCTGTATGAGGGCCGGACGCGAGAGGTCGCCGCCGCCGATCGCCGCCAAGAGGACACGGCGGGGTCCCGCCCAAGCCGGGCAGATTTCCACCGTATGCTCCACCGTGTCCTCCGGGCGTCATCTAGCATCATTCATTTACTCATCAATAACAAAGAAAATCACCGAAAAAAGAGCATCGAATACCATAAACATCGGAAACAAAAGAATCCCCGAAAGAAACACGATGAAAACCGATTGCTGATTATTAGGAATTATTTATGACATTTCCTGCTAAGACATGAGAGAAATGATGACGATAATGATGAACCGACGAAAAATTTCTACGCTAGCAATCTATAATCACGTGCTGAATTCATGGTTATAATTTATTGCGCGTCGATGTCACTGCCACCCTGCCACCATTTTCAAATCTAAGTGGCATATAATCCAATCACATAATCTATTTATTTTCGAAAGTTCATCATCGACACCAGCCTAGCCTTTTCCTAACTATGTTGGGGTTGGCTTCCACTCTAACCGGATGCATCTGTGTACCAGTATTTTACATGGAGCGACTACCCATCTGACCTCCACAACCTAGTTACTGAGTAATACGATACCCCTTGGTAAGACTGGTTGTCAGACTTTCGGGCTTCTGACGACCCATAACGACTGTCAAAGATCCATGTATGACAGCCGGGACCAACAGCTTAACGTACTTTTCGAGGCACGGAAGGGTCTCGGTATGTAAATATAGTCCCCGATCCCCAGACCAACCGCGGCAAGCGTAGCTTAACCTGATCGACCGACCTGTGCGGCTGTTATTATTTAGCCACGGGCCCTTCCTCTTGTTGAAAACTATATTTAGGAAGTATAATATGTATCATAAATGGATAGCACGTATTCCTAGTCAACATTATAAAACGGGGAGAGCCCTTCGAGAACTACCAAACATCTCTTCCGTCTTCATTACTTATCAATAACAAAGAAAATCAACCGAAAAAAAAGAGCATCGCAAACCATAAATGTCGGAAACGAAAGAAGCACCACGAAAACCGATCGCTGTTTATTAGAAATGATTATGACATTTCCTACGTTAGCAACACAGCAGGAAAAAGCTGAATCAAAGATAAATAATTGACCTACATACAGCCTGTTATTGGGACTTCCTCCTTAATGATATCGGAGTATATTCATGTCTTTTTAATCTTCTAATTATGGCGAATTTTTTGTTCGTGGAAATATATTTGTATAACGGGTGTAAAATTACACTTAACGAAGCTGAGAGTCACTTGTACTCCCCGTCATTACAACTTTTTTTTTGTACTGGACCATGTCTGGGAACCATCTGGATACGGAGATATTGAAGGTCGAAATTCCAACTTTTACTGACGTTTTTTTACGAAAACCAGATTGTAATGTTATAACACAACTTCAAATACCCCACGACCCCTGGACCGTCGCTCACACCCTTAAGCTCAATGTTTTGCGTGCGTTACATTGCATTGCATTATGGACCAACTACACGCAGAGATCGTACGGCGCCCTTCGTGTCCAGTACAACAATGCGTTCAGGATGTTGTTGGGTCTCCCCCGTTACTGCAGCGCCTCGACAATGTTTGCAGAGGCACGCGTAGATTGTTTTTACGCAATGATGCGCAAGAGAGGCACTTCGCTGGTGCGGCGAGTGCGGGGGAGCTCCAACAGCATGCTGGCCGCGCTCTCAGAAAGGCTCGACTGCGCCTACATAAACCATTGCTGTAGGTTGCACATTGGATGCGGGTAATTCATGTTTGTGTTGTCCAATAATTTAAATTGTATTATTCTTATTTTATCAATGTGACTGGTTGTAATAATTAATAATGTGTATGAGTCTTGGTAACTTGAAATGATTATTATTATTATTATTATTATTGCGCACTACCGCAAACAGCAAATTTTCACACTAAAAATAAAAGTCGTTTCCCAGCAATTATTTTCGTGCAATGTTACTTACATAGTTTGATGTACAGAATGCGTAGTTGACGGCTATGTGATGTGTCTTCTTACACCCTGTATTATATGATTTTGGAAGTTAATGTTGAACACCAAAATAGAGGAAAATAATTAGCTGTTTCAAAGAGACATTCGTGTCTTAAGTCGATTTTTGGTTTTTATTGACTTTATTGACTGTTAAAAGCAAAAGAAGTCATTGCAAGCAAGGGAAATACTGTTGTGAATTACCAACTCTCAGTCACCTGCCTAATCTTTTCCCAACCATGGTCGTTTTTCAGTCTACAAGTATGCAACTGAATACCAGTGTTTTACATGGAGCGACTGCCTATCTGACCTCCACAGCCCAGTTACTGGGTAATACGATATCCCTTGGTAAGACTGGTTGTCAGACTTTCGAGCTACTGACGACCCGTAACGACTGCCAAAGTTCTACGAATCGGTCGAATCGGTCTACGAATGACAGTCGGGACCAACGGGTTAACGTGCTTTCCGAGGCACGGAGAGGTCTTGGTTTGTGAAGATGGCCACCCATCCACAGACCAACCGCGGCAAGCGCAGCTTAACCTGACCGATCGACCCGTGCGGCTGTTATTACTTAGCCACCAGCCCCCTCTCAGTCTATAGCAAAATCTTGTAAAATAGGCATACCAACAATCCCTATACGAAACGTATCACGGGAACCTGCAATTCCATCACTGGTATCTACTCGCATTTCACAAATTCTCTATCCTAGCTTACACATCTCAAAAAAAAAAAAATGCTCCGGAACGCGTATTATTAAAACTCTTTTGACCGTAACAGACAATGGGCAACAAAGGTGGAATCATAAAAATGTGATGTGGAATACGAAGGGTAGGCTCGTAAAATAGAAGGGAACGCGACACACCTGTGACCTTAGCGAGGGTAGGACGAAAATTTAGAAAATTGAATGCGCGTGGGTAGGCTTTGGATTGAGCCCTTTTTGTGTTCAACTGAGCTGGAGTAGGTGTCTTAAGTATTACTTCCTATTATAGTTTCATTTCACACAATCATTCAGTTTCGTACAAAATCCCACACCTACAACTCTCAACCACAGTCACACTCACACTGTAACATTACTTCGAATTATGTCATTCTGCTAAAGGACATCATTTATTTCGTACCCGAAAATAAAAGTGAACTGTCAAGATAAAATAAAAATAAAGGACATCAATCAAGTGAAGACATTTTATACCCAAATATAAAACCTTCCCATATCATTAAAAAGGAAACTCATCGACATGTGCATCCAACCCGTCCTAACCTACGGAGCACAAAGTTGGTCACTTACTGAACAACAGAAGTCCAAACTGAAGATTTGCCAACGGGCAATGGAGCGCAGCATATTAGGTGTCAAGCGTACAGATCGCGTTAGAAACACCACGCTGCGCTCCATAACTCAAGTAACGGATGTTGAAGAAAAAACAGCCAGGCTGCAGTGGGAGTGGGCCGGACACGTCTCCTGAATGCACCCGGAGATATGGGCAAAGATCGTCACTCATTGGACACCTAAAGGAGGACATCGCCTTCGAGCTAGACCAAGGCAAAGGTGGTCGCGTGACCACTCCCGGCCACCGTAGGCGCGGGCCTGCGGGCGGAGAGTAATGGGTAGCTCACCGTCCGATCAGGACCAGGCCCGTGCCGGACGGCGCGTATGTGTTCCACGCGCGCCTCAAAGAGACATCAGCATAAATGACGGGGCCCGATAGGGCCGAAGCCTGCCGGGGTAGCGGGATCGTCCGAAAGGGTTACCGCTGCCCTGGAACATAAAGGGCTAAGGAAGGAACATGGGTGGGTTTTAGTCAGTACGACTCTGACACTCCCTTCCGCTCCACCCAGAGCGGAGGGGTCATTTGATGACTTCCCAACCGCTAAAAAAAAAAAGGCAAAGGTGGTGTGACGATCTAATATCATTTGCAGGGCCAACGTGGCCAGATATCGCACAAGACGACGAAGGGAGGTTTGGAAGAAAAAGGGAAGGCCTTTGCCCAGCAGTGGGACACAAAATAGGCTAATAAAAAAAATTCAAAAGAATGTTTGACCCTTGAATGATGCCCTTTATTTTTATTTTGTCTTGATAGTTCACTACCCTTATTTAATTAAGAATTCTGTCCATTTTTAATCATCCTGAAATTTTATTTAAGTTAACGCAAACATGTCGCAAACAGTCAAAATATACATTGCGCCATAAAAATAGGTTAAACTTAACAAGCTCTAAGTTAAAAATGCACTCAAACTTGTTGAGTGCATTTTTACTACTACACTAGTCATGTCAATTAAAATATGTATATAATAAATTACCAGAAATAATTAAAGAAGAACAAAAATTTAATACATTCACAAATAAATTAAAACAATATCTATTATATAAATGCTATTATAATATCAATGAATACTTAAATGACAAATTTTAAATTACTTACATGCTTTTTATAAAATAATTACAATATCTATTATATAACAACAAAGTAGTTAAATAAAAGCCCTCTTCCTCTCTCCTACTTTTGCTGTGCCCGACAGGGTCCACAATGATCATATTCTGTAAAATCTACCACCTAAGTTCACATGTGGAAGCAATAAATATATTGAGTATTGAGTAAAATTTCTTAGCCCCCACGATACAGGTCTAGTTTGGGGACTGGGGGACTTGGGACTGTTCAAATAACTATGTTAAACATTCTAGTTACAGTAAGCATACGGAATATTATTTTTCAAATTAATTTTGTAATAATGAACCCATAAATTATTCTTAGGGCTGATTTTTCAGTCATCTGATGACTTTATTCGAGGAATAGTTTTAAAATGTTGTCAGTAATTCATACAAAAACTGTCAACCAACAATTTTATTCCTCGAATAAAAGTTATCTGGCGATGGAAGAATCATAAGTAATACATAACCCATTTAGGAATATGCTGTAATATTGTGGTAGTAGGTACTTTATAGAAGTATGTATAATGCTCGAAAGGTCAGTACTCCAACCATGGGGTTGTACGTACCCACACTATCAAAACACCTTCACTGGTAAGAACAGAGTTCAAAACTTCCGAAAATACTTGAACCCGTTTCTCTTAGCTGGGTCATCTAACTTGCTCTGTAAGTTCACTAACACAAACACCATTGATTTTCCCTCGGTGAGCTCTTAAAACTTGAGCCGGTAGACAAATAGCTGATACCCCTTGTTTTTCTTTTATACCTGACCAAACCTCATTACTACGATATCCCTTGAAACGTTAAAGAGAAGATTTATGTTTTTTTTTTTTTTCTTTTTTAGTTTATTAAATAGGAACAACTAACAGCTACATTATGCAATATTATAAACAGAAAAACATAAGTTACTTAAGCAATAATGTAACCCACAGCGCTGTTCTCAGATTACCATTAATAAATAAAACTTTAGTCACTAGGAGGTGAACTGTTCATGCATGACAGTTACGTTAATATTGTAAAAAGTTTAGTCTGACGAGAACCACCTCATCATCTGCCCAGTCTTTTCCCAATAATGTTGAGGTCAGCTTACAGCCAACCTGGATGAAGCTGAATACCTGTATTTAACATGGAACTACTAAACAGCACTCTAATAGCGTAAGACACTATCGATCTCAATGTAACTCATTTTATAATAATAATAATACCGGTGGTGCCACATTTCAATGAAATTCCCTAAGGGGCCTCTGCGAGTTGACTTCGGCCCCTTGTACGCCTTCCAAAGGACCGGGACCCCGTGATCCCGAGATTTATTAAAATATAAAAATAAATAATAATATTATGCCCTGACCACCGGTAGCTTAGACCCTGTTCCTGATACCGATGGGCTACTATTTTTTATATTTTTAAATGTTTTTATACTTTTTATATTCTAATATTTAAAAATATAATTTATATGATTACATTAAAATAAAGGATATATATATATAGATGATAATAATAAATTTATTTACTCAAACATACAGATTGTAGTAGGTGTACATGGTTCTTACGTATGCAAGGTTCTTACAGAATATGTTAGGTAGTCTACAATCGAGTGGGTGAAGCACTGTTCTCCTAGCTAGGTTACGAAATCACCTATGTATGTTAAGGAGAAGCGGTCTCGGTAAGTATAGGGGATACTTAATGATACAGTGATAATTATACATAACATTATAGTACTTGTGCTATGCTACAATTTTAACGGCATTACATATTATGAGCAGTGATAGGAATAGTGAGCAGTGATAGGTAGTGCCTATTTGCCTAAACTTCGAAGAACAGAGACAAGAAACGGAGACTTCCTTAGGACTAAATTTTTTCCGGGACATCTGTCTCGAAATTCGGGACAACACTTTTAAATACATTAAAAAAATATCTTATTCGTCGTGAATTCGTAGTATTTAATAATTATATATGTTATGTCTAGTCGCAAACTTTAGGTAAATATAGACGAATTACTTATTCCAAATAACATATTTTTAATAGTTTAGTTAGTTTTTTAGTAGTTTAACTTTGGCAACTGTGGTGACCTTGGACTGAAAAGTTTATTCAGTGTTGAGTACTCTCATTATCAGTCGTGGCCCAGTGGTAACAGCTGCGATTTACGAAGTGTAGGTCGTAGATTCGAACCCAAACAGGCGGTTTACTTTGATTAAATTATTTAATCACCACTGCTCTCAAAACGGTGAAGGAAAACATCTTGCCGAAACCGGCATGTCCTAAAACGAATGATTCGAAGACATGTGACATCTACCAATCCGCACTGGGCCCGCGTGGCGGCCCACTCTTTCTCTCAGAGAGGGAGCTTGTGTCCCAGCAGTGGGAACATTATAGGCTGGTTATGTGAGCACTTTCAGCTGCCTTTTATTCCCTCACTTTTATTCCATTACGTCGATCGCTGCGTGAGTCTTAAAATTTATAAACACTTCAGTTCTAATCTTTACCATATTTTATAATACCATGCAGCATCATCAATTTTCCTGCCACGGCGGCTAAAATAACAATTCTCTTGTAGCTTGCGGTAGCGGTCCACAGGGAAAGCTCATGTTGAACAGTGAACATTTACGGGGCGGATATGAAATAAGACAATGCAAGGATAATATATTATACTAACTTCTGTCCGCGACTTCGTACGCGTTTTTTTTTAATTTAAAACATATCATGTAGCACTCTGCAGTAGTAGATTTTTTATTAGCCGTTAATGTCCCACTGCTGGGCAAAGGCCTCCCTACTCTCCTTCCAAATCTCTCTGTCCAGAGCTGCCAAGGAGCAATCTTTATTAGAGGAGTGCAGCTCATCCCGCCATCTCGTCGATTGCCATTAAGCGGGACCCACCGGGTCGTAAGTTTGGCCCATTGATCGTCTGACATGTGGCAGCTGTGTTCAGCCCAATTCCATTTAAGCGTGGCAGCTTTCCGAGATTTTTATTAGTTAAAGATTTTTGTAATCGGCGGTGTAGTGGCGTAACACACCATCAGTTGCAATGGCTTTCATTTTGACAGTCCAACAACATTCATTGCGTTATTTACGTTGTTGAGCAGATATATCTTTCGAGCATATAAAGCAATGGATTAGTAATATCCTTCAAAATTATTCAGATTGTGATTGAAAGTCTGTTACGCAATTAGGGTGCAGATCAGTACTTCCAGAGCATACCTTTTACAGCCATGGTAAACAAACAATGTTACCTCGTTCATAAATAATATTTTTTTCAGTTCAATATGTTAAATAGTATTTTGTTTCCGTACATACATTTGGGAAATCGTCACTAGTAATTGTGCACTTTTATAATTTCTAACGTACAGTATTATCGTAAGCGACCACGTCCACTTCCATGCAATGTATGGACACGTTATAACGTTATCGTTGCAGGACAATTAAATCCGTCTTCATAATATATTTCCATACATTTTACTTTCCTGTATATTGTGATACCGTGACGTGAACGTGGACGTCCACAATAATATGTAGCATAAAATATATAAAAGTGCATGCGTCTTAACATCGTGATAAAAGCCATTATCATTGGATAAAGGCTTTTATCACGATGTTAAGAATTATAAAGAATTATAGTTAAGAAAAATTAAAAATTTATTCTAAAACGGGCAAATTTGGATAACCCCCTGTTAATTTCATGCTTTTGTACACTCTAAATAATTCATCTTTCACATTCGTCCTCAAAACATTAACAACAAAATACATGTTTGCTAACTACACGCTACAAGCCTTCAGAGAGTTACATATTACTCCCAAGTTTGAAATAGAATATCAGACCCGGCCTTTTCGGGAAACACGTCCATTCAAGTCGTAAATTGACGCATATTCAATTCCTGCCGCCAGCGTTGTCCTGTGTGATGACAGAAGTGAGGCATGCTGCAATAATATTACCTGAGTCCATAGCGGTTTTGACGTGGTAGGCTTACGAACGTGCTTCTTAAACAGGCTTCTGGCTGACTGGAGCAAGGTGGTAAATATATGCCCTGTTTTCCCGTGAAAATCTTGCAAGTACCTAACCTACCCGAATAAAAAATTTGCACTTCCTATTTTAATTTTAAACATAATATTATGTAAAACCATCAGAAGGGAAAATGAAAATGATCATCATCATTTCAGCCGAAAGACGTCCACTGCTTTTCTCTGACTAAGGGCTGATTTTTCAATCATCTGATAACTTTATTCGAGGAATAATTTTGAAATTTTGACAGTTATTTCATACAAAAAATGTCAAACGTCAATTTTATTCCTCGAAGAAAAGTTATCTGGCGATGGATAAATCAGCCCTTTTTTTTTTTTCTGGGTGGGAAATCATCAAATGACTCTTCCCGCTCTGGACGGAGCAGAAGGGAGTGTCAGACTTTTACTGACTAAAACCCACCCGTGTTCCTTCAGTTGCCTGTGCCAGGGGCCACGGTATCTCTTTCGAACAACCCGCAGCCCCGGCGGCATCGCCGCCCGCAAGCCCGCGCCTACGGTGGCCGGGAATCAGCCCTTAATCGTGTTTTATTTCATTCATCTGAATGTCATGTGCCAAGTTCGTGATTTTTAAAAATTATAATTTACAAAACTTACTAATGTATTATACAATCGCAAATGCAATAAAACAGTTACCGCACCTTATTTCTGATAGAGATCTTCTATACTCTTTTTATTATAGTATTAGAAAAATAACGGCAAAATAACGACAGTTATTGTCTTTATGACTGCACTTTATAGTTATTTTTTTAATGTAAATAGTAAATAGATTACTGTTGAAGTTATATCACCTCCATGTACTAACCTAACACTGGCTAGATGAAAAACTATCCTCTACTAAGGTTTGACATATAGTTTTGTCATTGTACTCCATTTTTACAAATTGTTCGTAGATAACCTCTTAAACCTTTCTAATAAATGCTTTACAGTATTTCCTGTGTTTTCGCTCTGCAAACCTCCCCAACAAAGGTTATGGGCCCAGAGCAGTAAAGTGTGTTGTGAAAATAATTCGAAATTGTGAAAATTTGTAATCTACATGTAGGAAGAAAAATGACTTCGAATGAACGTATAGAATTATTGACGATAGACAACTACGACAGTTGGAAGGTACAGGTGGAAGCATTGTTGATAAGGAATGACTTCTGGGAATATGTAAGTGGAGAAAAGCCGAAACCTACTACTGATGCTGCTATATCGACATGGAAGACGGCTGACAGAAAGGCAAAGTCTGAGTTAATATTGGCATTAGATCCGAGTGTAGTTCGTCATGTAAAAAGGGTGGAGACTGCACGAGAGGTATGGTTAAAATTAGAGAGCTTATTTGCATCAAGAGGACCTGCAAAGAAAGCGAATTTAATGAAAAGGCTCATGTTACAAAGGATGAGTGAAAACCAAAAGGTACATGAGCACCTTGATTCCTTCTTTGAAGCTGTCGACAAATTGGAAGAAATGGATATAAAAATCCATGATGATTTGCTAACGATCATGTTGCTGTATAGTCTTCCGGGAAGTTACGAAAACTTTAGATGTGCTATAGAGTCTAGAGATGAGCTTCCAAAGCCAGAGCAACTAAGAGTTAAAATCATTGAAGAGAATAGTTCAAGAGGAAATGCTCAAGTTGACAAAATGGAAGGCGCCATGTATTTGGACAAACATCCGAAGAAAATTACTGGAAAAATATTTAAGTTTAAATGTTTTAAATGTCACAATTTTGGCCATAAGGCATCGGACTGCACAAAGAAAAGGGAGAAGACTCAAGAAACTCGATGTGTGGAGTCATGCACTAGTCATGAAAGCTGTGAAGCTTTAACTATGTATCATGTTTCAGATGACTGCCGCATCGTTGTTGATGCGAAGCGCCGTCAGGAATGGATTTTTGATAGTGGTTGCACTTCTCACATGTGCAATGACCCGCAAAGGTTTGCTGAGATACTACTCCCTGCGAGTCAAAAATTAAAATTAGCCACAGATTCTTTGACAACCGTGCAAGGTAAAGGTACAGTTGAGTTATTAGTATGCAATGATGATCGAACGCGAAAAATTAAATTTGAAAATACCCTATTCGTTCCCGATTTACGTAATAATTTAATTTCCATCGCCCAGCTTACCGAACGAGGTTGTGAAGTTACGTTCAAGCAAGACGTAGCCTATGCAGTTAAAAAGGGTGAGGTAAAGCTGATCGCTGATCGGCGTGGTGATTTATATTACTTGAGGGAGCTGGACGCTTCAGCGTCTGTGTTAAGTAGTGAAAGTGTTGATCTGTATAGATGGCATGAGCGTATGGGACATCTGAATGCTAGGGATCTTATGAAAGTACTAAAGAAATCAGGTATTGATCTGATAGAGATCGATAGTAACTTGCATGATTGTGATGTGTGCGCTAAGGGTAAAATGGTGTCGTTGCCATTTGTGAAATCTAGTACACGCTGCAACGAGAAGTTGCGAATAATATACTCTGATGTGGTAGGTCCAATGAGAGTTCAATCTAATGGCGAAAATAAATACTTTGTTACTTTTATTGACGACTGTACTCGTTGGTGTGAAGTCTTTATGCTGAAAAATAAAAGTGATGTATTGTCAAAGTTTAAAATTTTCAAATGTCATGTCGAAAATTTGACAGGAAGAAAAATTAAATATTTACATACGGATAACGGAACTGAAACTCAAAAATGCAGATGGCGTTAATTCTGCAGTAGGTAAAAAAGCAGCTAAAATGTTTGAAGATATGAAAGCAGGTGGTGACACCTGTCGTCTAAAGAAATCTCTTTATGGTCTCAAACAAGCTGGACGACAGTGGAATATTAAACTGGACGAGAAGCTGAGAGAAATGGGACTGAGACCTACGATAAATGAACCTTGTTTGTATCACAAGCGCAATAGAGGTGGATCAGATCTTTTTGTTGTTGTTTACGTGGATGACGTATTAATCGCATCAAAAGAAAGATTGTGTATAAATAAATTTAAGCAGGAATTGGCAAGGAGGTTTGAGCTTAAAGATTTTGGTCAAGCAACCTTCTGTCTCGGGATAAATATAAAGAAAAGTGGCAATGAGTATTTCTTGTCACAAGAGAAGTATATTAAAGATATTTTGAAGAAATTTGCTATGGATAGTTGCAATCCTATCCAAACTCCAATGGAAATTGGAAATCCTGTTATTAGTGAAAGAGAAGTCATAAAAGGGAAACAGTTTCCGTATAGAGAACTAATTGGAGCGCTCATGTATTTAAGTGTAGCGACTAGACCTGATATCGCCAACGCTACGGCAAAACTTGCACAATTTGCAGAAAACCCGCAGGAGACTCATTGGAGGGCTGCGAAGCGAGTTCTTCGATACTTAAAAGGTACGATAACTCACGGGTTAGCGTTTAAGCCGACCGGGTTATGCATACAAGGGTATGCAGATGCAGATTGGGGTAGCTGCGTCATTGATAGACGATCCTTTACGGGTTATTTATTCGTTCTAGCTGGCGCAAGCATATCATGGACTTCACAAAAGCAACGCATCGTTGCGACTTCTACTTGTGAGGCTGAGTTTGTGAGTTTGGCAGAAGCTATGAAAGAAGCTGTGTATTTGAATAGTCTGTTGAAAGAACTAGGTTTACATCAACTCTGTAAGGTAAGAATGCATGCTGATAATTTAAGTGCTATTTGCCTTGCTGAGGATCATGGTATACATCATGCGAAAAGTAAGCACATTGACATTAGACATTTCTTTATAAGGGATGTGCTACGTTACAATAAAACTATAACGTTGGAACATTTGTCAACCGATAAGATGTTGGCAGATGTCCTCACCAAACCTTTGCCTCGCGTAAGACACGAGTTACGAACAAGTGCGTTAGGATTGTGTGTGCGAAAGTAAAGATGGGTTTATGTTTTTTTTGTTAATCGTATTGTACATGAGTTGAGGGGGTGTGTTGAAGTTATATCACCTCCATGTACTAACCTAACACTGGCTAGATGAAAAACTATCCTCTACTAAGGTTTGACATATAGTTTTGTCATTGTACTCCATTTTTACAAATTGTTCGTAGATAACCTCTTAAACCTTTCTAATAAATGCTTTACAGTATTTCCTGTGTTTTCGCTCTGCAAACCTCCCCAACAATTACCTACATTGCTTTTGTCGTGAAATAATAGAGTTCATCATATATATTTATACAGAAATAACGCAAGGATCATAACCGTTATTTTTGTGATGTTGTAATAATACATGTAGTAAATTGATGTGAGTGAACATGCATATTTTATGTGAAAAACGTACTATTAAAAAAAAATTAAGCTTTCTTTATTTTTTATACAAATAACACTCTATGTTTAGTCCTAACTGAGCCTACATAATCAACAAAGACATCTATTTCACCACGAATGGCGTTGGCAAGAAAAAGCATGCGGCAAATGGGTGAAAAAATACCTATATGATAGTTGGACTATGAGGCAGGACAAAAGTCCTTCGGTTTATTAAGCGGCTACTTCTACGTGGGATGTTAAATTTCACTTTTTCTAAAAGCTCAGGAGAATCTATCATATAATTTTAGTTTGAACAAAAACATGAAATCTAAAGATTTGCTACGTGCGCTTAAATATTTCATTTTATAATGAACCTAGAGTTAGTTATACGCGTTCAGACTACGACATCTGAGGGGGAATTCTCGTAATTTTAAGAACGTTCACAGTCTGATCTCAGTCTCAAAATACGTCTAATTATTTCCCTACATTTTTGGCAAGTTTTTTATATTTGTTTGTCGCCGAGATGATACTGCGACTAAACTTTGAACGTTTTCAATTACGAGAATTGGCCTTCTGTTATCAGAGTAAAAATATAAAATCGTGTTCATGTACCTTTTTAACCCCCGACGCAAAAACGACGGGGTGTTATATGTTTGACGTGTCTCTCTCTCTGTGTGGGTGTATGTGTGTTTATGTCTGTTTGTGGCAGCGTAGCTCCCGAACGGATGAACCGATTTTGATTTTGTTTTTTTTTTGTTTAAAAGGTGAATTTGTCGGCAGTGTTCTTAGCTATTTTTGATAAAAATCGGTCCAAGATGGCCGCCGCCACAAAATGGCGGATTACATATTTTTTCGCAACTCCCTCAATATGGGTATCAAATGAAAGGGCTTGTGGCAGTGAGCATTTGTGACGAGCAATATATTGATACCTTATTTGTATTACGGTAAAAGGTATTTGTAATTAGGTACCTACAGGCTGATTATATTCAAGTCCCATACTCATATAATATCCCCTTTCGCAGGTGTAGGGGGTCTTCGTGCTACAGATCTTCGGATATCCCCACCGGTGGTTCAGCGGGGGAACGACACTACTCTAGCGTGTATGTACGAGCTCACGGACGCGCCCCTCTATTCCGTAAAGTGGTATAGAGGGCGCCACGAGTTCTACCGCTACTCGCCAACGGAGTTTCCTACCACGAAGATATTTCCCTTCGCTGGGATCAATGTTGATGTAAGTTGTGTTTAATTATTATTATGTGGTAGCCTGCTGGTTTATGGACAGTCTTTTTTTGGGTCTTAAACTTGAAATACCCACTTAAATTGTCCGTATATTCAATCTGTCATTCTCCGTATGTGTGTATGACATGGCTATATCACCGCAAGTCGACGTGGGGTGTCAATTTGCTTAAAAATTAATATCCTTGACTGTAATTCAATTTCATTTTTGAAAGATTAATCTCGTAAGGAAACTTGAAATAAATATTCTGAAATTGAAAAGAGCTGAGTTATCGATGTCATCGAATTCTCGTTTCATCTTAGCATGAGAAAAGACGTCTGCATTCAGGATTCAGAGTCATTCCAAGCTGATATTATTTTTAGTAATAAAACTGTGACGCTGTTTTATGTGAAAAAAAATAATAAAATAACACAAAAGCGTACCTACTTATCGAAGCGAATCATAAAATTCGACTAGACGATAACTCGATTGTTGATGGTCGTTAAATTTATAATGCAATTGCATCATAAAATTGTCACAGATCACCAAAATTTTATTAGCTTTATATTAGTGCTTATTCTTGTTTTGTCGATCCTGCATGAGAAATACTAGAAGCTTATAACCATTGTAGATAGGTGGTCAGTCACCTCGGATAATATCTGACGGAGCAGGATAAATATTGACTAGGGTTGGCCATAATGTATGTATCAGTCACACCCCGTCGTCCACACCGTTGACGATCGGGAAAAAAAGTTAAGTAATAAATAAATAAATAAATGTAAGTTAGCAAAAAAAAAAACTACTTTCTTCATCGATCTTGAGCATTTTTTACTATTATTACGAAAGTCTACAATTAACCCCCCGGCTGCTATTTAAGATAGAAAATGTCAAAAATCAAGAGAAGAAGAAGATTTTTATAAAGGCCATGAATTTTATTTTTGTAACAAATGTATGATTTTAGAAAACAGTACTTTTTCGACCGGCCTTACTTCAATTTTTGGGTACGAAATTAATGATGTCCTTTTACAGTTTATAAGCCCTACTAACATATCAACTATATTCTTATTAGACATTAATGTCCCACCGCTGGGCAAAGGCCTCCTTACTCTCTTTTCACCTCTCTCTGTTCAGAGCTGCCCAGCAATCTTTATGATGGTCTATAGCTAATACATTAAAAATCTTCGTTAGTAGGTAAACGTATTCTTTCCTATGCTATATGATATGAGACTCATATACGTACGTTAAGTAATCATCCAAAAAAATACTTAATATATACCTATTCCATATATTTTCCTAGAAATCTTTCGCTCCAAATGTTTTACTAAGTTTTATTAAGTAGGGCTGAGGCATCATAAAAGAGACCAGTGTCAATATTATATAAAATAAAATCAAGTAGGATCGCAAGGTATTCGTATATCGTATTGATTCTGATATTTCTTGACCTAAAAAGCTATTTCTCGTATATTTCAGAAAAATCTATATTTTCTTAAAGTGGCTATATTATGTAGTATTACTAGCTGCACTTTTAAAAGAAAATGATCAGTATGGATACTACATACATACCTCACGTCTTCTTCCCTTGAGGGTAGGTAGAACTGCAGAACGCCACCTGCTACGATCCTTAAATACTTCTTTTGCCTCGTTTACGTTCATACATCTGAGGGGCAATACTCATCATTTTAAGAACAGTTTACAGTCTGATCTCAGTATCAATCTGTTAAAAATGCCTCTGATTTCCCTGCATTTTTGACAAATTTTTGACATTTGTTTGTCGCCGAGATGAGAATGCGACTAGATTTTGAACGTTTTAAATTACGAGAATTGGCCTTCAGGTCATATTGCCGTTTACGAGTACTACGCACTGACCTTTCTTAAGAACATCACCAATAAGGTTACTATATTTTACGTCCTAAGGCGTCCCGTCCCGGTGTTTCCACCACATCTTAGTTTTTGCTAGATATATTATATATCAAACAATGATTGATAGGACTTTTTGCGACGGCTTTTAATAAATTAGAATCGACGGGCCTAAATTAAATATTAATATATTCTGGGCATAATTTGACATCAATCTGATTACAGTATCAGTACCCTGTCATAAATATGACACACTGATTTACACGATGCCAATTGCCTGTGGCACACAATAAAATTGGGGCAACAAATTACTTGCATCATCTAAACGCAGTTTAGTGTGCATACCATAATACACATGAGCGATATGCATGACCGGCAGGGGCGACCGCAGCCATCAACGAGTGTCGACGATAGCCGTCGACGTCCATCGCCGTCGTCGTCCGTCGTTGCGGTCGTGTATTTCAGTACGGTGCTAAAATACAAAAGCGGCATGTTGTCGACGGCTGCAGTCGCCCCTGCCGTTGACGCGTGTCGCTCGTGTGTATGAGGACTTAGACGTTACAACTTTTATTGTTACTTCCACTAATGGTATGCCATAGGCAACTTAATCGCACTGTTTAAATCAGTGTTTACCAAGAGTTTTTCTTGAAGATATATGGGACAGAGAAAACCGAACTTTTTCTAATACTCAACGTGTCATATTGACTTACCCCTAAGGAGTAATATTGGGTTGTGAAGGTCAGGTAGGCCAAATACTACCAGTATTTGGCCTACCTGATTGGGAAGTTAAGTAAGTTGGAAAAAGGCTAAGCAGATGTAGATGATCATTAGCATAAGTAAGACTGGACTGAAGTCCCCTAAGTGAGACTGGTTGTCAGATTTTCGATCTTCTGACTACCCATAACGACTGTCAAAGGTCTACAAATGACAGCCAGGGCCAACGACTTGCTTTCCAAGGCACGGAGAGATCTCGTTATGAGCTCAACTGTCACTAATGAGACACAATTACTTTTTCTATTGGTACTGAACTTAATAAGCTTGCCTAACAGACGAGGGGATAATGCAAAGGATGGCCACCCTTTCCACGGACCGACTTCGGCAAGTGTAGCTTAACTTTCGACCAACCTGTGCGACTGGTATTTATTTAAACTTTTCACGCACAAAAAAGGTACAGAGGCGGACTTAATGCCTTAGGCATTCTCTACCAGTTAACTAAGGTCCAATCGTGGCCACCACGCCACGATTGGATCTTGTATCTGCTAATAACTGACACAAAGTCACATTTACTCAGAAATGCTGGCACCCAAGACAATCTTAAACAAAAACACACCAACAGCATCCTTAAAATGCGGGCCCCCAGTAGACAAATAAGAAAATTCACGCACTTCAAGTCACAGTAATCTACTCCATCCATCACCTTTACGCATAAACTCCTACACATATTAAATCCAGCCATAAAGATTCTAAACGGGCTTTTAAGCTAACGCTTACGTATACGTAAGTCACTGCAATGAATTCCCTTACATACAATTCCTGGAAACTTGTACGCGATGTACACGATTTGTCTTCCCGGAACTGTCAGACGATGCTCATGTCATGTAAATGCATGGAAGTAAAGTAGGGGACGTATCCAAAGAGTTTGTGACGCGATATAGCAAAGGAATCGGTGGCGGGGATCGTAAATGTTGGGGACAGTGCCAACTTCGATGCGGATGTCAAATGATTTGGAAGCGATGGGAAAATATTGCGTATGTATGTGCGCGGTTAGTTCTTGTACACACGACACATCAAGCGATATATTTTCAGTTTTAGCTAACCTCACATTGTATAGGCTTTTCGTACAATCAAAGTCAGCTTATACTGGAAATGTATAGCTTGATATAATATCATCATGCGTACCACCACTGGGTTTTGCTTTGGACGACAGTCAGTCTTCTGTAGTTTTGTATCGCAATAAATTATCTCTGATAGCTGAATGAACCTGCCGTTTATTCTGAAAAGTCCAACAAAATATAATCATAAGCCACATCATCTTATTTAAAACGAACCGCAATGTATTCTTTAATCTTAGAAGCTTTAGAAAACTTGTTTATATCGCATCAAAGTCACATTAGCCTCGCCCGCACTGTACACCGGCTCAAAACTTCATTTCACAAAACAGATTTATTATATTTAATGTAAAAACTCCGCGAGAAAATATGCGAATCTCGGGGTACCAAGTGTACGAAGTGCCGACTGAAGAAAAATGTGGAATATCAGGCGTAACGGTTTTAACGGCCATATTTCTTGTCGTCGGAGAAACTTCCCTGCAATTATTTTTACCTGTTGAGCTGTTGAAACAATGTATTTTATGGTGTGGAATTTGGTTAATATACTGGCTCAGTTTAGCGGAAGGGAAACGTGTTGAGGCGCTGTTAAAATCTCTGAAATGTTTGCGGTTAAATAATTTTGTAATCTGCCTGTTCTGTTGTACTCTCGTCGAGGTATTCTTTTAGAGTATTAACAATGGGCTCTTTTGTTTATGAGTCGGAATTATTTTTTACTCGTTGACTTTATGAATAATGGTTTGTCGTAAAAGTTGGTCGGTGCTGAGCAAGCTTAAACAATGTATACCTCGTAGTTTGATGTTGGAAACATGTTTTTCATTTATCATCTTGTTTCTCTTAAACAAGGCTGGTATTTTCCTAAGCCCTCCTGAATGGGAACAGACTTTGAACAATTTGAAATCCCACAAAAGTGAATAACATGGTTTCAAACTGAAGTACCTAGATCTTAATTCTCAAACGTAAAATAATAAGTGGATAAGTACCCACTTCAAAGAATTTCGCTCATATCGTAACTTGGTAACATAGTGCTCTTTAAATTCATTTGACAAACTAAGCTTTTAGTACTCCTTAAAAGATTTCTCTTTGAGAGTGAAGTAAGAAAGTAGTGGTTTTAAGTACAAAAGAGGTTGTGCTACGTAATTGTTTTAGCGGTGACGTCTCCTTTCATTATTAACTTAATAGAAGGTAACCTTGGATCCCTCTTGAAAGAGTCCTAGTTTTCTTTGAAGTAGATTTAGTTGAAGTTTTATTACAAATAATTCTGAATTTACTCATAAAATTAAAGTTTGATTTGAAACAGAAAGGCATTATTAGCATTGTGGTTGAATATTGTTATCACCTAGTCAGTTTTAGGGCATCCAATTTTTTGATAATTTATTCTCATGTCTCCTACGCTTGACAAGAGAGTAGTGCTGGCCCAGTGACAACGGCCGCGATTTACGAGCTGGAGGTCGTAGATTCGAACCCGGATCGGCGCTTTACTTTGTGTACATTATTTCACCCATCACTGCTCAAAACGGTGAAGGAAAACTTGGTGACGAAACCGGCATGTCGTAGAACAAAAATCGAAAGTATGTGACATCTACCAACCCGCACTGGGCCAGTGTAGTGGAATACGGCAATGTTCCCACTGCTGGGACACATCCCAGCTGTGGGAACATTGCTTATGGTTATACCTACGCTTGTACTTTTCTTTGCAGGAAAAGTTACCAATGGTAAGCCTAACGATACGTCATTTGACATAGTTGCTAATAACTAAACGTTACGTCAATTTATGTCAGTGTTCTGCATAACCCACAGTAATAAACCGTTCAGTTTGAGTTAAGCCCATTATAACGTCAATTTACCAGCACATCTGTTAGGGCTAACGTAGAGAGGGTCATTTCTTCCAATTGCCTGTGAGTTGGATGATGGCTACCATCAACATGAGGAGAAGTTGAAAATGACGTTACAGCTCTGAACATTACGTAGAATATCACGCTTATATCGGCCGAAGGGGTAGGGGGCAGACAAGTATTTTTTTTGCTCTTTTTTTCCCATCACCCTATATTGTCCCACTGCTGGGCAAAGACCTCCACCATATTCTTTTACCTTTCTTTGTGATGTGCCTTCTTCGTCTAATCAGTTAGGAACAAGTCCAAAGCGTCAATTAGGTAATAATTGCTCTATTTACAAAAAAATATATAAAAACCACTTGGCTCTGTTATCCACTGTTCATAGCGTGCGATAGGCCTCGCCTTATCGTAATATATTTAATGGGGAGTACTGTTCTTCTTCACAAAACGTTATGCCTTGTGAACGCTGCGTTTAACCCGGAAAGCGTTTAATATTCCCGGCGCCTCCACCGCATGTAGCATCGGAGGAATGGTAGCCGTACCAGGATTATTAAATACTTACTTTTATTCAGCGTTGACTGCCTCTTTGGTCTTGTGGTTGCAAGCGCGACTGCGGAGCGTGGGGTCCTGGGTTCGATTCCCAGGTCGGACAAAGTGTTATTGGGCTTTCCATAAGGATTTTTTTTAATTTGTTTCTTGTCAATGTAATGTTCGTGCATATCTGGGAGTAAAAAAAAAAAAAATAACCACGGATCAAAAAATAGGCCCTTAGTGTCTTCACTTACGATAATTATTGTAATATGTATTATTATTTTGTATTATAAAACATTGCAGTAATATATTTTTACTACAAAGACTTTTTCTTAAATTAAGTGCGAACACGCAGAACACGCAGTAACAGTCCGGAGTTTGGAAGTTGGCGGTTTAATACCCCGTGCCTCGGAAAGCTCCCCGGTCGTGTCGGATTGCCGTCCCATCAGACTATGAGAGTAAAGGAACAGAGAGTGTACCTATGTTTACGCACACACTTGTGCTCTATAATATCTCTTGCGTACCTGGCCATTCTCCGTTGAGATTGGCTACCGTGAACGAAATGGGTCGGGAGGCTATTAGTTACTTTTATTTAGCATAATTATTATGCTCTTTATATTAAAATCATTTTTTATATCTTTGTCCTTGTATGCTTGTCACCCAAATCTGACGCCTATCATTTTCGTGGATGTGACGCATATTTTCCCCCAACTTGCTTTTTTTTTAGTTTGTGTTCTTTTTCTGCGTCATGAGTACCGCAAATAAACGTGTTTTCTTTCTTTCTTTCTTTTTCTTTCTTTCTATTCTACAATTCTATTGACGTTTATCTTATAATGTTATGTCATTGTATTAAAATTACCAAAAAGGTTGCATGCCACAAGCCATTCAGATTGTAATCTCTACAGTGCCTATACCTTGTCCGTTAGGTAAACCGTTTTTCGACAGATGGAACTAGTGACTGCAGCAACACACAATACATTGATTGCTATACGTACGGTATTATAATGTCTGTAAGAAGCCACAAATAAAATAATTCGATAAGATAAAGCAGTTCATAAATATATTTATTTTATTACGCATTTTAAGGATAACTTTTACGTAATCTGGAAAATATTATGTACGTTCTAGGACAGCTGTCAAAAAATGCTTGACCTAATAGAAAGGGATCAGAACAGGAGCTACTGTTAACGTTGCTCTGTGCGCTGAACCTGAATAATAGTGGTAGTTGATCGTTAACCCATATTTCACCCGTTATGCGAACCTTCCCCATTTAATAAGAGGCGGACCTATAATCATTAATTAT
This sequence comes from Apamea epomidion, assembly GCA_947507525.1. Classification (NCBI taxonomy): domain Eukaryota; kingdom Metazoa; phylum Arthropoda; class Insecta; order Lepidoptera; family Noctuidae; genus Apamea; species Apamea epomidion. The sequence continues at coordinate 2,724,752 of OX382238.1, read as the reverse complement.
GCGACTCCGAGAATTATCTCGGAGTCACAGAATTAATGACTCATTACTACTAATATACCATCAACCATAAATTTCCTATTGGAAATCCCATAACATCTGTCCTATCGCAGGTATGCTGGAAGAGATTTCTTAAGAAATAAGCATCACCTTTGTACCTATTTTTCCGTTCTGTTTTTTTCTTGTCAGTTTATATATGTGTGTATATAAATCACACTAATATTATAAAGGCGAAAGTTTGTGAGTGAGTGTGTGTGTGTGTTTGTACGAGTATGTTTGTTACTTCTTCACGCTCAAACGGCTGTACCAATTTTGATAAAATTTGGTATAGACGTAGCTCACACCCTGGATTAACACATAGGATACTTTTTATCCCGATATTCCCACGTTATCGAAACTTAAGCGAGTGAAACCGCGGGGCGCAGCTAGTGGTAAAATAAATAAATAACAGTTTTCCTGACTCAGAAATCGAACCTGGGACCGCACAAAGTAGCCGCGCTCATATTATGAGCACTAGAACAACGAAGCAGCCAACACATAAATCTTCCATATTTCACCCGTAAAAGGAAGGAGAGAGATAATTCACGGGCGTGAAAATGCGCCATTTTTTCACAACAATACATATCCAGCAAATCTGTTTTCATAAGAGGAGTAGGCACATGTTGTACACTGTATACCGATGACTGTATAAAGTCTCATATTATTATATTTACCCAAAAACAGCTGCAAAATAATGTATGTACAATAGGCTCCACCTTTACCTAACTCTTCAAGGTATACAGGTGTGTTGTTATGTGTTGTGTGCTAGCATGACTTGGCACTGGAAACGAGTTACTTCCACATAGCACTATCATCATTTGCCTAGCCTTTTCCCAACTATGTTGGGGTCGGCTTCCAGTCTAACCGGATGCAGCTGAATACCAGTATGTTACATGGAGCGACTGCCTATCTTACCTCCACAACCCAGTTACTAGGTAATACGATACCCCTTGGTAAGCCTGGTTGTCAGACTTTCCACATAGCTCTATCTGATTGAATATTTTTGTTCCATGTAGGAATTCTAGGAATTGAACCAATCTAATGAATCCCGACTTCATCATCACTTACTTCTAGTTTTCGAAGTGGTATATAGCCTTGTACCACTTTAATCTTATAATGTCCACATACAGGTGGTAAATATATAACAATAGAATCAATTATGGACCCTGTCAGGCACAGCAAAATTTTAAATATGCAGGAGAGAGGAAGAGCGTTTTACTATAGGTAAGTAGATATAATCGTTTTAAAGGTTCCTTCAATATTTTCACCCAGTATACATTCCACGAACTTAGGTGAACATTTTCCCGACTATCGCTTCCAAAATCCATTCTCAAAATTATTTTCATTCCCACAATTATCACAATAAAGGTTTAATTAAAAACGACACCCAAAAACTGTCCCGCCGTCCTCCCTTTATTATAATACCAACAAAACTATGAGAACACAATTAGGGAATTTCAATTAAATAGTTTAATCTAAATGCCTGTGTGTCCATCTAACAAAGGGAAAGATAACAGTTTGTAATATATTATAGAATATTGTTCGGAGGCGTTGAAGCAGGGCTGCTTTGTGTGGCCCGACGGCTAGGGCGATTTATAAGAGGAATGGATAGTTTTAAAGGAGGAATGGGGAATCGTTTTAAGGGAGGAGGTAATCGTTTTAGAGGGGGAAAATCGGTTTATTAAAGGACGGTAGGTAATAAATTGTAGGTACGACAGTATGATATTTGTATTAGTTAAAACTACTCTTGCATATGGACACTACCAATTCTAAGATAGTATCTCAAATGATACTCTAACCTAAACGTTTTGAGTTTTCCTGGTTTTAATGTAGACTATCGAAAGTATGTATGTTTGGGAGTCGCTTTACTTTATGTAAAAAATTATTTCATCACCACTGTTCTCAAAATGGTGAAGAAAACATCGTGAGGAAACCGGCATTTTTTAGAACAAAAAATTGAAGACATGTGACATCTATCATCCCGCACTGGGCGCGCGTGATAGATTACAGTCCACTCCCTCTCGAAGAGAGGAAGCCTGTGTCCCAGAAGTAGGAACATTACAGGCTGATCATGCTGTGAAGCTAACTTACTTGAAAATTAAGATGCCTGCCTTATGTTTTCACTTCATATTTTATCAAATAACGCAATATTAAAATACAATATCGTCTGCTCTCGTCATCTTCGCTACATCCTGTCACTTGCAGCACCAGCCCTATAAAATAAGGAGGCCCAGGATTAGGAATTTAATTAGTTCAAAAGGGAAACGGAAGTAAATATGGTTTATATTGCGATAACAAATGGACATTGAAATCTGTTTTGTTTAGGACAGTTTCCATTCATAAAGTTTACAAATACCGAGAAGAAGCTTTATTAATGGATATTTTATTTCAAACGTTATTAATTTTAATTAAGGATCGAAATGGATGATTTTCAAAGGGTAGACTTTGAAGGTTTGACAAAAAATTGCTCATGATTTTCGAGAGGACAACAAAGCTAAACAAAAGGTATTTGGTGATTAATTATTCAAGTTAGACCAGACAGGCTTAGGCCGGTCCATTATTTATTTGCGCAGCTCGATGCTAATTGTTTGTTTTATTCAGACTGAATTGGTAGAAAAGTCATCTGTTTTTCGCTTGACGTAGCTTGTAGGTAGATATCTAAAATATATTTTTCTTTTTATCTGAAAAGAATTGTTCGTGTGATAAGTTTAATACACGATATCTCTTACTTAACCATGATTGTGTATTATTTTAGTAGGATAGATAAGTTATATTACCTTGTTTATTTTATTTGTTATTGTTGAATGGGCGTGCTCTTGAACTCGATCACTCCTGATGGAAAGCGATGGATGATGTCTATGATGAAACTACCGTGCCCAGATGATGCCTGATTCACTCATGCTTTGAAAGCATATCATACCTAATCATAAGCATAATCAACCTTTCATATTATCACTGCTGGGACACAGGCCTCGTCTCGGTTAGTGGGAGTTGGCTGTAATCCTACACGCGGGCCAAGTGCGGGTTGGTAGATGTCACATGTCTTCGAGTTTTTGGTTCTTCGGCATGGCGCGATGTTTTCCTTCGCCGTTTCGAGAGCAATAGTGATGGAATAATTTACACAAAGTAAAGCGCCTGTCTGGGTTCGAACCTAGGACCTACTACTCGAAAGTCGCGGCCGTTACCACTGCTCCTCCCAGCGGGTTACGGGCTATAATTTTCTTTAAAAATGTATTTGAAGCTCTTCCCAGTCCATAGAGGATCACAGTCTATTCGAAATGCTGCGAGCCGGAACAATAAAAATAAACTAAACCATCGCACCCACTATTCCGTTCTCGGAACACAAGAACAACTGGCTCAACACAGAAATATGATATTTTTTCATACAAAATAAACCCCGGGCTATTCCAACAGTTAATTTTAGGAGCAGCTGGTTCCCATTCCTTTGCGTCAACCCTAAAAAAACAATCAGCTATTCACTTCACTCTCTATGAAGGGAAATCCGAGCAATTTTCACATGCTTTATTCCCGTGTCCCGAGCAACGGTTTGTACATTTTTTTCCTTAGAAAAGAGCCATTTCTCCTCGTCGTCTATGCGGGGCGTGTTCATAAATCCAACCCTTTATCACTGCCTCTTATTTCGCAGTCTCGCGGCGATAATAACCCTATGGCTCGTTTTGTTTCGTTTTTTATCACGGTTTTCCTCAGAGCATTCAGCCTAAAACGACACTCGTTTCTTTTTATAACACAATACGCGTCCGAATGAGGAATTGATCGACGGAATGAGAATATAGATCATACTTACTGTGTTCAAGCATTGAACGCGACTCGGTTCTGAATTGTACGGCGACTGTCAGCGGTAATTCCACCAATTTACAGGGAAATTCACCTAGAACACTATGCATATTTAGTGGTTTTAATGTTATGCCAATTTAGTGGGCTTTGGTTAGTAAATTTAACTGTTAATGAAAAACGAATACTTTGTTATAAATTAATTGGTTAGTCAAATACATGTAAACAACAACATTGGTATGTGCTGCGGAAAATAATTTGCCTGTATGTCTAAAATGTGGAATGTAAATCATCCATTTAAATTAGTTGATTGAAGTACTTTTTCCAAAATAATCAACTGAACATTGCACTCTCTAATGATACCGAACAAAACGCGAAAGGGTTGGAACAAAGGTCCATTCGCTGTTTTTTACTAGTTTAATGTAATGCTAAGCTATGCCAAGCTTTTATGTACTAGCTGCGCCCTGCTATTTCACCGGGAACATTAGGATAAAAAGTATCCTATGTTCCAATCCAGGTCATGGTCAACCCATGTGCCAAATTTCATCTAAATCCGTTCAGCTGTTTTAGCGTGAAAGCGAAACAAACAAACATAAAAAATCAAGTCTTTTCTCTTTATATTATACAAGCATCGCCTCGCGGAAGCACCCGCATAAGTAACGATCCCGTAGGAATATCGGGACAAAAGTATCCTGTGTGTTAATTTGATGTATAAGCTATTTTAATGTAAAGTTTCATCACAATTATTTCAGTGGCTTTTGGGTGAAAGAGTAACGAATCCATCCATCCTCCCAAACTTTCGCATTTATAATATTAGTAGGATACAAAAACAAAATACTAGTTTTTTTTTTTTTTAAACGTTGCCCCACACTAGGAATTTCTCCTGTATCGTGGGTGCGTTTACAAACATTTAAACTCACATACACAAACAGGCAGACCCGGACCAACTGAAACTAACACCATTATTATAACACCTGCATTCTATACAAATAAATAAATTATTATTATTATTATTAACTACTTGTAGGCCATACAAATATTTGTCCCGAGCGGGAATCGAACCCGCGACACGCAGCGCAGCAGTCAATCGCTTAACCACTGCGCCAACCTTGCCGTCAATGCCATCGTCAGTTTAGATAACAAGCACAGTGAATAAACGAATTTGTAAAAAAACGAAAAAAAAATTTTTACGGTCAAAATGTTACAATTTTTACGGTTCAGCTCACATTCGCCAAGAGTGTACAGATTATAAAGTGTATAAAGAACTTCGTTCCACTAAAGACAACAAAAACTACCCTTAAAGTAACTTCAACCGAAAAGTCACAATAAATTAAAGCTTAAGCGAAACAAAATTGCTTAATAAAGTTCGACCCGCATACCAACTTAGTTCCATAGATCACCATTTGTATAAGCTACAGGAGACCTAGAAAAATACGAAGAACAAGAATTAATTGCCTAGAATCTGGACTGAATCTCGGTCAGAATTAGATTAAGGGAGGTTGTTAACTTGTTACTGAGACAAACGACGTTAATTTGTAAGAATAATTAAATGTTTGTTTTTCGATCCCCTTTTTTGCGAGGGTTTCTTTAGGGTCTAGAAATTAGGGACGCTTTTCTTTAAAGGTTCGATGTGATTTAGATGAGAAACTATTAGTTCCGTATTTAATTTTGTAGACGGCTCCTCTTATTTGTCTTGTAACTTTACTGATAGCGCTGTGGTGCGTGCAAGAAAATCGATTAACCCTGTTCTCTTCGATAAGAAAAAAGATAATCCATAAGAAATAGCAGTACCATTGTACTTAATACTAATAATTATGCCGTATGTACAGGGTGGCAGGGACATCGACGCGCAAACTGTAACCATGGATTCAGCACATGAGTTTAGAACCCATAGCGTAGAAATTTTTTTTATCAAAAAAAAATCTTTTGTTTCATAGAAAAGTGCAATACCTACGCGGTCAAAACCTATGGAAAAGCAAATTTTTTTTTAAATAACCGATGAAAAATTTCGACGATAAGGGGTCTAAATTCATGCTGAATCCATGGTTACAGTTTGCGCGTCGATGTCTCTGCCACCCTGTATATCCGTTTTACTTTGTCTATATTTTTATTTTTTATTAGCCTTTAATGTCCCACTGTTGGGCAAAGGCCTCCCTACTCTCCTTCCACCTCTCTCTGTCCAGAGCTGCCAAGGACCAATCTTTATTAATAGAGTCCAGCTCATCCCGCCATCTCCGTCTGGGCCTGCCGCGGTGTCGTTTGCCATTAAGCGGGGCCCACTGGGTCGTAAGTTTGGCCCATTGATCGTCTGACGTGCGGCAGATGTGTCCTGCCCAATTCCATTAAAGCGTGGCAGCTTTCCGAGTGACATCAGTTATTTTAGTGATGGAACGAATTGTTGTGTTCTTAACCCGGTCCACAAAATAATTAAATACATAATTTAACAAGTTTAATTAAGAACAACCTAATATATTGTATACTAAAGTCTTCCTGAATATATATAGATTACGTATCGGAAAAAAAAAAATCAAAACATATTCGTTCGTCTTTGAGAAAATCGCGAACATGCGGGTCGAATAAAGAAGCTCCTTTTTTTAAGTCGGCTAAAGTTTGAAGTCCAATGATCAATAATCAATCAGCATTAAACAAAACTGAGCTTTTAACAACTTGTCAAGCCTAATGCTTCACAAGCGAACGACATCTAAAGAATCGAGTCGATCTAGTCAAGAATATTGTTTTTATCAAAGGGCATGTGGAAATAAACTTTATCATACCTACCTTTACACAATATAAAATGATTAAAACATACATTAACATTTTAAACGACTTCAAAAAAAGAGGAGGTTCTCTATTCGGATGTTTAATTTTTTTTTTGAGCTTTGAAGGCCAATTCTCGTAATTTAAAACGTTTAAAATAAAGTCGCAGTCTCATCTCGGCGACAAACAAATGTCAAAATGTAGGGAAATTAGAGGTATTTTTGACAGATTGAGACTGAGATCAGACTGCGAACGTTCTTAAAATTACGAGAATTGTCCCTCAGATGTCCTGCCACGCTGTATATTATCGCCTGTCTATTACTTCTTTTCGGTTAATAATGTCAAAAAGAGAAATAAAATCCTTTTAATGCTACTATGACAGCAAAATGACTTTCATTTGATGAAAATATCTCGTCATGTAGCCTGAAATAGAAACGCAATGCAGGCTATTGTTTTTTGTGCGAATTCTGGAATTGGTTCGCCATATTCCTGCCTTTTTCAAGTAAAAAACAGATTATGTCGGTAAATTAACAACAATATGCACCGGTAATACCTGCCCGCTTTATGCAAGTCAGATGGCACTCATTCTGCGTTATACCATAAGCTCTTTTGTATTATAAATGAGAGCTTTTCGAGCGGCGGATGGATCCAGAGTAAAATAGGGGAAGAAAATATGGTCGAACGTCATGGTTTGTCTTTGCGATGTCCCCATTTTCTAAACCAAGCTCAAGCCACATGACTTTTTTTTTAATTGAGCCTACTTTGTCCCACTCCTTCCACCTTTCTCTGTCCAGAGCTGCCAGGGAGCAATCTTTATTAAAAGTGTCCAGCTCATCCCGCCATTTCCGTCTGGTCCTGCTGCGATATCGTTTGCCATTAAGCGGGACCCACTGGGTGGTAAGTTTGGGCCATTGAACCTCTGACATGCGGCAGATGTGTCCAGCCCAATTCCATTGAAGCGCTGCAGCTTTCCGAGTGACAGTGATCAGTCATGTTTTGTCTTTGCGATGTCCACATTACTTTTCTTTTTTATTTAGCCTACTCAGTTCCAACACTGAGCAAACGATAGGATACGTACCCTTCTCTAGCGCAACCTCGATCAAAACCTTGCGGTACTCGTCTAGGTCGTCTCACCACCTCTTCCTAGGCCGGCCTCGGGGGCGCCATGACTTACTTGACCATTATAATTAGTAGTATTTTGTGATGAAATATATGCAACTTCTGTTAAAGAAAGCAGTTAAAAAATACTTCCCTTCTTTAAAATGGCAATGACATTCTGAAGGTCATTAGTGATAAGCCGTGCTGCACCATTATGGGCTTATGGCGCATTGGGTACGTGTACATGTACAGTCACGAGCAAAAGTATGTATACACTCGGCTTTATTCAAAAGCGATTTACTCCTTTATTTTTGAATGACATTTTATGTTGTTATGAACATAGCATTTTCGAACCCATAGGTTTATGTAATGTGTCGTATTTCAACGTTGCATTAGTTATTTCACGAAAAAATCGCAATTAAAAGTTGCCAAGAGTTGACATATTGGTGGTCGTGACTGTATATATACCTGGTCCGTCTGGTGAGTGCAGCAGATATATGAATTAAATCTTGTTTTTCGTTTGTTACTAACATAGCTTATAAGTAGTGCGTATTACTAACATCATATGGATCAAGGTCTGAAACAAAGTTATTTTATTTTTATTTATTTTATTTATTAAAAAGCTAGCTTTATCAATGTACTTGCCTAATTAGTTAAACGCTACTCAACTAGAAAATATTTTAATTATTTGCGAACACCATATCAAAATATATCGAATAATTTTAAAGACTTACCCAAATATAAAGACCGATACATAACTTGGTACTTTATGAATAGACATACTTATGGTACCAAGGTGATCGCAGAAAGCGATAAGGCCGCCCATTGTAGGTATTTTTTTTTGTTATGTATCGTCTGATGTACAATAAAGTATATGTCGGAAAAGGTATGTCTGTCTCTCGTTAACATCAGGCATATTTTAATTACTGTGGGTGTACTATGGGTAGGGTTGGTTATAGCACAATAGAAAAACGGTTTGCAGTTCAAATCAGATTACAATTTACGAACAAGTTAGTCACACTAGCGAATCACACACTGTACACATTCAACGATACGGAACGCAGACAGTTTCTAACACATGTTGTTGTTTCGATGATTCTGAGAGCTCCGCTCACACCGTTCTTGTAGCTGTCGCTCTCGTCCACCTCCACGAACTCAGGCTAGACTCTGTCTAGCGCCACGAGATGGCGCTAGCATTCCGAATAGTCAAACGAATGACTCCGACATATATTATTATATAAATAAATAAATAAAACCTGGTCATCACTATTGGAGCAGCAGTAGCTCAATGGTATCGGCCCCGACTTACGAGTTCTATGTTGTGAGTTCGAACCCAGGCAGGCACTCCACTTTGTGTATTAAATTTTATCACCACTGCTCTCAGAACGTTGAAAGAAAACATCATGATTAAACCGGCATGTCTTAGAACCATAAATTCGAAGACATGTGATGTGATGTAACATCCACCAACCCGCACTTGGCTCACGTGGTGGAATTCGGCCCACTCCCTCTTACAGAGAGGAGGCCTGTGTCCCGGCAGTGGGAACATTATAAGCTGCTTATGCACCAATATTGTATAGCGTGGACCTAAATCAATAAATTTATACACCACATTTATGTTTGTCCCATAGTTGGCGAGGTCCAATCAAAGCCAGGTGGTGCTAACCAGGGTCAGCTTCGGCCTGTCCGGTAACTTCAGCTGCGAGGTGACGGCAGATGCACCTTCGTTCGCCACGTCTATCGTGTCGAACACTATGGAGGTTGTTGGTAAGTAGACATTCTTTTATTTGATTTTGTAGAACAAATCACCCTTGACTACGATGCTTTTCAAAATTAACTGAGCTCGTTAGTATTTATTTTTTTAAGTTAGCCTGTACTGTCCTCAGTCCCACTGCCTCCCCCAAATCCTTCCAGGAACTCTTTTCCCGCGCTTCATCGAACCGTCCGGTGCGCGTCCAGATCGTCCTCGATCTCTTTCTGGGCCGCCCTCGGCGGCGCCGTCCATCTTCAATTAAAGTTATTAATTAACTGATGCCTCGTCCTGCACCCTAATTGCGTAACACACTGTCGATCACAACCTGAATTATTTTGAAGGATATTGCTAATCCATTGCTTCGTATGCTCGAATAATTTGTCTGCTCAACATCGTAAATAACGCAATGAATGTTGTTGAACTGTCAAAATGAAAGCCATTGCTACTGTTAGTATGTTACGCAATTACCCCGATGGACGCTACTTAATAACGCGTTATTAACTAGTTTGTGATTGGTTCCGTCATGTGCGGACCGCCATTGAAATACTAGTGCTATAACATTCTGGCTTCTACGAGTAATTGGTTATTTGAGTTTGTAACTGACCTTTGAGTAGCGTCGTGGACGAAGGGTCTTAGTCCCAACTGCAGTTATACCTGAAACGGTTTCACATTCTGAATAAAAATGTCCACTGTTAACAATACAAGTAAAATGTCATTTTAGCAGACATAATGCAATGAATTGGGTACGGAAGGCGACGAACGGGGTGTCATAGCGCAGCTTGGAGGAGGTCTAGATTCAACAGTGAACTGCGATAGGCTGAGTTTACTTTTTCGATCAACCCGGGCTGTTATTACTAAGCCACAATCGGTTGACACTCATAACAGCTTTTTAGATGCTATCACAAGTTGAAATAGTAAGTTTCACTGATGCTTCTTGTTTCTGTTCCGTACAGCCCTCCCGCCATCGTTACCGACGATACAAACCAGTCAACACTACTACATCCCGGGCGACGTGCTGCGAGCTAACTGTTCTTCAGGGCCCAGTCGCCCGCCGTCCGATCTAGCATTCTTCATCAATGATATGCCTGTAAGTATACCTACCCTATTTTTATGTAAAAACTACTTACTAGAATAACGGTTCGACTTGATGCCATCTACAATTCCTTTTTCATAAACTGTGTACAGTCTATATTCGCTCGCTTTTCAGCGTCATGAGCCACGAAGTTCGCTCAGATTTGTTATGGAATATCAAAGACTCTGTCAATTTCAACTTGTCACCAACGAAAAGCGTTTGACTGTAGAAAAGTTTAAAGTGTCCTACATTTGACATTGGTATAATTTCGCTAATTTTGGGTTCACACCACTTTAGCAGAGTTAGGATTCAATTAATTCAGAATACTTATTACAAGCAAGGGACACCTAAGGCCCTTTGTACACACACGTTTTTCTTGCCGAGAAAAACTACGGCTCATACGCCGTGTCTAGCGACGGTCGTCAGTGATGTACGGATCACTATGGAAGCTTGTTGACAGACACGTTATTTTCTACGGCGAGGTTTCTACACCGTGTGTAGGCACGGTCGTCAGTGATGTATGGATCACTATGGAAGCTTGTTGACAGACACGTTATTTTCTACGGCGAGGTTTCTACACCGTGTGTAGGCACGGTCATCAGTGATGCATGGATCACTATGGAAGCTTGTTGACAGACACGTTATGTTCTACGGCGAGGTTTCTACACCGTGTGTAGGCACGGTCGTCAGTGATGTATGGATCACTATGGAAGCTTGTTGACAGACACGTTATTTTCTACGGCGAGGTTTCTACACCGTGTGTAGGCACGGTCGTCAGTGATGTATGGATCACTATGGAAGCTTGTTGACAGACACGTTATTTTCTACGGCGAGGTTTCTACACCGTGTGTAGGCACGGTCGTCAGTGATGTATGGATCACTATGGAAGCATGTTGACAGACACGTTATTTTCTACGGCGAGGTTTCTACACCGTGTGTAGGCACGGTCGTCAGTGATGTATGGATCACTATGGAAGCTTGTTGACAGACACGTTATTTTCTACGGCGAGGTTTCTACACCGTGTGTAGGCACGGTCGTCAGTGATGTATGGATCACTATGGAAGCTAGTTGACAGACACGTTATTTTCTACGGCGAGGTTTCTACACCGTGTGTAGGCACGGTCATCAGTGATGTACGGACCACTATGGAAGCTTGTTGACAGACACGTTGTTTTCTACGGCGAGGTTTCTACACCGTGTGTAGGCACGGTCGTCAGTGATGTATGGATCACTATGGAAGCTTGTTGACAGACACGTTATTTTCTACGGCGAGGTTTCTACACCGTGTGTAAGCACGGTCGTCAGTGATGTATGGATCACTATGGAAGCTTGTTGACAGACACGTTATTTTCTACGGCGAGGTTTCTACACCGTGTGTAGGCACGGTCGTCAGTGATGTATGGATCACTATGGAAGCTTGTTGACAGACACGTTATTTTCTACGGCGAGGTTTCTACACCGTGTGTAGGCACGGTCATCAGTGATGTACGGACCACTATGGAAGCTTGTTGACAGACACGTTATTTTCTACGGCGAGGTTTCTACACCGTGTGTAGGCACGGTCGTCAGTGATGTATGGATCACTATGGAAGCTTGTTGACAGACACGTTATTTTCTACGGCGATGTTTCTACACCGTGTGTAGGCACGGTCGTCAGTGATGTATGGATCACTATGGAAGCTTGTTGACAGACACGTTATTTTCTACGGCGAGGTTTCTACACCGTGTGTAGGTACGGTCGTCAGTGATGTATGGATCACTATGGAAGCTTGTTGACAGACACGTTATTTTCTACGGCGAGGTTTCTACACCGTGTGTAGGCACGGTCATCAGTGATGTATGGATCACTATGGAAGCTTGTTGACAGACACGTTATTTTCTACGGCGAGGTTTCTACACCGTGTGTAGGCACGGTCATCAGTGATGTATGGATCACTATGGAAGCTTGTTGACAGACACGTTATGTTCTACGGCGAGGTTTCTACACCGTGTGTAGGCACGGTCGTCAGTGATGTATGGATCACTATGGAAGCTTGTTGACAGACACGTTATTTTCTACGGCGAGGTTTCTACACCGTGTGTAGGCACGGTCGTCAGTGATGTACGGACCACTATGGAAGCTTGTTGACAGACACGTTATTTTCTACGGCGAGGTTTCTACACCGTGTGTAGGCACGGTCGTCAGTGATGTATGGATCACTATGGAAGCTTGTTGACAGACACGTTATTTTCTACGGCGAGGTTTCTACACCGTGTGTAGGCACGGTCGTCAGTGATGTATGGATCACTATGGAAGCTTGTTGACAGACACGTTATTTTCTACGGCGAGGTTTCTACACCGTGTGTAGGCACGGTCATCAGTGATGTACGGACCACTATGGAAGCTTGTTGACTGACACGTTATTTTCTACGGCGAGGTTTCTACACCGTGTGTAGGCACGGTCGTCAGTGATGTATGGATCACTATGGAAGCTTGTTGACAGACACGTTATTTTCTACGGCGAGGTTTCTACACCGTGTGTAGGCACGGTCGTCAGTGATGTATGGATCACTATGAAAGCTTGTTGACAGACACGTTATTTTCTACGGCGAGGTTTCTACACCGTGTGTAGGCACGGGTGTCAGTGATGTATGGATCACTATGGAAGCTTGTTGACAGACACGTTATTTTCTACGGCGAGGTTTCTACACCGTGTGTAGGCACGATCGTCAGTGATGTATGGATCACTATGGAAGCTTGTTGACAGACACGTTATTTTCTACGGCGAGGTTTCTACACCGTGTGTAGGCACGGTCGTCAGTGATGTATGGATCACTATGGAAGCTTGTTGACAGACACGTTATTTTCTACGGCGAGGTTTCTACACAATGTGTAGGCACGGTCATCAGTGATGTACGGACCACTATGGAAGCTTGTTGACAGACACGTTATTTTCTACGGCGCGGTTTATACGCCGTACCGTAAAGAGACCTTGCCGTGTACAGGTTTTTTTTCTGTTAACCTATATTGATTGTCCCACTGCTGGGCAAAGGCCACCCCCAACATTAACTTCTTACTAGAATTTCTACTTATCTCCCACCAAATTTTATTGACAATCCATTTTAATCTAGGAATCGAACCGTTTGTTAGCCAGGATTTATTTGCCAGGAATAACCCTTTTCAATCCTAAATTTACATAGGATTGCGTTTGAACCTGGCAATATAGGCGAAAGGATGAGTAAATATTGTCTGAGAATCGGGTACGTGAGTGTGAAAATAATAGGAGGATATTGCTATGACCTTGAACTACTGGAAATAAATGAGGACGTGGGCACTAAGTGATATAAATTGAAGTGAGTTTTCCTTATACATTTTTTTTTCCGTCGGTCAGTGAAAAGCTTCTATGGTGCCCAGACAAAAGCTGGCTTAGGTATATTTAATTATTTATTTAGATTCTACTTCTTAGCGTGTTGATGGAAATATATAGTATACAGTCAGACTTTTTTTTTTAATGCGCGATGGAAATCCTCATGTACTTCCCCCATCATGGGGGTGACAGAGGCGTACGCTGGACTCTTACCGGCTAAAACCACCGTGGTGTTCCACCTCTAGCTATGGCCGGGGGTGCGGGATTCGCATAACCATTCTCACAATGGTCGCACCCACTCTCGAGTGGCGCGCGTGGAACACTGCGGCGCCAACTCGGGCCTGTCTGGTCGGACGACGGGCCCCTAGTCCGCCGCCCGCAGGCCACCTGACCATTTGTGGGACAGCACCATATTTACACTCCAAGGCGAGTCATCTGTGAATCTCCACCTGAGCAGGTTGTCATTGCTTCGGCCTATCTGAGTCCGAAGTCTGTTTAAACACTTCTAGGTAAGCTAAGGCAACTCGTATCCAGGTGCGAGATTTTTAGGACTAGGTATATTATAATATATAGAACAGTCTTTTTAATACTGAACGTAGCTTCAATACTATAAGTAAGCTTCTCTTTTTGCTTTACTTCTAAGAACAATTGTGCGAGTATAATTGTTTCTAGATAATTAATTATTGCTGCAAGCCATCCTGATCTGAAGGCATTTATTATGGATACGGGATCGTCCGAAGGGTTACCGCTGCCCTGGTACATAAAGGGCTAAGGAAGGAACACGGGTGGGTTTTAGTCAGTAAGAGTCTGACACTCCCTTCTGCTCCACCCAGAGCGGGAGCGGTCATTTGATGATTTCCCACCCTCAAAAAAAAAAAAAGCCATTTATTATAATATATGTATAGCTTAAGTATAAAAAGCTAACAATGTGATATTAGGTAAATAGTTTTTTTTCTGATTCAAAAATTTATCTGTATTCAAATTCAGTCAGGGAAATTAATTGTTAAGCCAATTGAAATACTGTGTCAATTTGCCATGTTATAGCCAATGTTTACAGCTGGCAAAGACTGTCAATTTACTTTGTGGTTTGAATATACGGACAATGTAAGTTGGTAATAACCAAAAAAAAACTGACGTTACTTATAGTCAATTTTAACTCGTATATTTGAGTACGGTCCTTAAATTGTTTTTTTGTTTTTTAACGTTGCTCCACTAGGAGTTTCTCCTGTATCGTGGGTGCGTTTACAAACATTTAAACTCACATACACAAACACAAACAGCCAGACCCGGAACAACTACTTGTAGGTCATGCAAATATTTGTTCCGTGCGGGAATCGAACCCGCGACACGCAGCGCAGCAGTCAATCGCTTAACCACTGCGCCAATCGTTATCGACGGCTGCAGTTGCCAATGCCGTTGACGTAGGTCGCTAGTGTGTAGGCACAAGCAACTTAGCGTATTGCAATCCACTGCTGGACATAGGCCTCTCCCAGGCTGCGCCAAAACACCCTGTCCTCCGCCTTCCGCATCCAGTCTGTCCCAGCCACCTTCTTGAGCTCGTCCGTCCATCTAGCTGGGGGGCGTCCTACACTACGCTTGCCGATACGCGGACTCCACTCCAAAAATAAAAATCCAATTCAAAAATGAAAATAAGACTCAGTATGTATGCACACTTAGTTTTATTTTCGACGACCAAGAGATGTTTCTCTATTATTGAGTTTATCGTCGTCGAATTCATTTTATCCAGAAACAAATAACGGTACTTGTTTCCCATGGTCTGGTGGTCACTCATTAATTTATTGTTGCCAGGCAACAGAAAAGGTTTTGATCCAAACCCTTTGATATTCTTGATAATTAATGAGATTCTCCCATCTTTCTAATCCAAGGTAAAACTTTGGTCCGAAGGCGTAAGATTATTATTACATTCTGGAAACATGAAAGGCATATTGTAACAGTAACACAGATAAAATATTGCCAAATTACTTATTGTGTCTAGAATGAAAGAGAGAAAATACGTCAAACATAACGCAGCAGGGAACGAATACAAACACAAAAAATAACACGTTGGTGGAAAATATGCGTCACAACTACGCAAAATGGCCATTGCTCAGCATAATGCTACGTTTTCAGCAACAGCGACGGTTGATGTGATGACGTCAAAACTCCGTTCTCAAAATTCTGTTGACCTAATACAGCTAGGTTACAAATATATTCTAAATTGTTTCTAGTTATGCCTACCTCATGCTCTGTTTAATAGATTTAGGCATCGAATCCGGAAATTTGCGGCTGAAGCCAAGACTGAACGGCGATGCTACCACAAATGCTTTATCCTAAACATTCCATGCAATATCCAGTATCGTATTTATGGCTTCGCAGAAACGCAATTTATTACGATAAACAACTCCTCAGCCAAGTATAATATCTGCATGTTTTATGAAGGATGGTTTGAGAGCACAGTCAGGATCTACTTGGCATTGTTTGTGGAAAGATGGAGTCTAAAGCTAAAAAGGAAATAGTAAGATTCTAAGGAGAATTGGGAACAATTTTTCCATCTATTAGTATAAAACAAGGTCGCTTTTCGTGTCTCTGTACATATATCTTAGTTCTTCTACACTACTCTATAGATTTTGATGTGGTTTTCACAATCATTTTTAACGCTGATTCCGTAAGATTTATTGTATGTAAATAAGTAAAACAGAGAACCGTGGTGGCCCAGTGGTAATGGCCTCAACTTCCGAGTGTAGGTCGACGGTTCCAACCCAGACAGGTGCTTTACTTTGTGTAAATAATTTCATCACCACTGCTGTCAAAACGGTGAAGGACCAAACCGCATCTTGAGCAAACCGGCAGGTCGAAAATTTGAAGACATGTGACATATACCAACCCGCACTGGGCCCGTATTGTAGATTATAGCCCACTCCCTCTCGAAAAGAG
Organism: Apamea epomidion; assembly: GCA_947507525.1. NCBI lineage: Eukaryota > Metazoa > Arthropoda > Insecta > Lepidoptera > Noctuidae > Apamea > Apamea epomidion. Next base: position 2,707,962 of record OX382238.1, on the reverse strand, counting down.
GAGGCCTCTGTTCCAGCAGTAGAAACATTCTAGGCTGATTATGCTATAGCACAAAAAACTCGATGTTTTAATAACACGTCGCCACATCAGTAAATTAAACCCGCGTAAAGTAGCAGGGTTGCTAACTTATCTTCTTCGAAATATTTTTAACCATGAATTTCTTTATTTTTACATCCGTCACCTCACACATCTGATACAGTTGAAAACCAGCATCCGGTTGATTCTGACTAGTTGTCTGGCATTTTTGCTGAACTGGACCGTTTTGGCGCAGCCGTCAGGCACACTTTCCTGCTAATTTCTTACATCGGACTTTTCACAATTTTTATTTGATTCTTATTTGTTTTTATTTGATGTACCTATATTATACTGTGTACGTTTTAGAGCAGATTTTTCAATACTCAGATAACTTTTAACTGATGAATAAATATGTCTGTTAGACAGCTTTTGTATAGGAAATATAGACATCGACGCGCAAACTGTAACCATGGAGTCAGCACATGAGCTTAGACCCCATAGCGTCGAAATTTTAAGTCGGTTATTAAAAAAAACATTGCTCTTCCATACATTTTGACCGCGTAGGTATTGCACTTTTCTATGAAACAGATGATTTTATTTTTGATAACCGACGAAAAATTTCGACGCTATGGGGTCTAAACTCATGTGCTGAATTCATGGTTACAGTTTGCGCGTCGATGTCCCTGTCACCCTGTATAGGCTGTCATATTTATTCTTCGCATAAAAGTAATCTGACAGATGAAAAATTTGCCCTTAGGTGTGCTAATTAATTTTTTTTTCTTACTACTACATGCTTATAGATTACTTGGTTCACGTAGTAAACCTAATTGTTCACGTAGTAAACCTAATTGTTGGTGGACTATGTATTAAGAGTACTATGTACTTAAGAGAAACTTGTTACTAGTACTGAAAATCTGGCAGCCCATCGTCTAGCTCACAAATCCGTTTACAAAATCCACTCCTACTTGCACATCTCGGCGTCCTCCAAGAGTTTTAACTTAAAATAACTTCGCGAAAGCTACAGTTGTTCTCAAATTCTATAGTGGCAAGTTTTAATGCCTTCACAGTTTCACATTTCGTGGATCCTACCGCGAATGTCTTTGAGATTTCAGTATCTGGGACGCAGTCTGATGCTATTGTTCCTCGGATGCTGAACAAACTATTTTAGTGACGAAATTATGATTTTAATACGAGATTTTAAACGGTTAGCTCCAGTTTCCTTAATTAATTTTGGTCAAGTGGTTTTCTGGTTCCGAATATTTTAATAAATCTAGGGACTGATGTTATTCCCTGCAAAGAAAATAATTATGACAAGGAAAATATAAATCTGTTGGTAATATAAATTATAAATAATTGAAGTCTTTGCTTATGGTATTATACCACTGACTGGTGTCAATAATCATCACGGATACAAATATTCACCAGGATACATTTTTTATGCAATTTTGCAATGAAAACTATACCATAATAATATTTACAAAGAGCCAACCAAAATACAATTTTTGCTGAAAGTAACTTAATTATCATATCGTTAAATATTAAAACTGCTCACCACTGCTCATGGCGCTGAATAAAATTTGTTTAAACAAAATATTAGCTTAGTACCGGTTGTATGAATTTGCACATCTATGGAAACATAGCGCGGGGCTGTTTACTGATCGGACGCGCAATTTAATTCTGAGGATTCAAAATTATATTAATATTATTATACTAGTCTACAATAATTTGATTTACGAGTATAACAATTCTGCAATTGGAATTGGTTTTCTTTAGTATCTCAGAACAAATAGAACGTGAAAAACAATATATAATCGCCGAATATCAACAAAGATTTAAAGATTAATAAAATAAAAACATTTATTGGCATAAAAAAATTGTACAAACAAAGTGAATCCATGAATCCTGCGCTAGGTAACAACACTTGTGTAACAGGAGCTCTCCCTAACAGTAGGTTCTGGATTTTATGCAATATACATCGTTTGTATTTACAAGAAATAGAATAATAACTAAAATAGCAAAATAGTGACATGCGATACTAACAGCATGGAAACGGCCAGACGATTGGGTAATAGGGTGAAACGGTCAAACTTGTCCTAATTTACCACAACAAAAAGATAAATCTGCGCTACTAAAAAAAAACATTTTTTTTTTGCTGTAATATCTACTAGGTACTCTACCACTAGGTAGACAAAAATTACAACGTAATAATACATATTATGAAAAGTTAACTAAACATATTTTGTATCAAACAAAAAAAAAATAGTGGTCAGTTTAACTATCTAAATAAAAACTCACGCAAAGACCCGTCTTTTTATAACAAGTTTGGACCACATATTTTCAATTTTCATCGCAGAACGGTTATAAATTATGCTTCATTTCCATAATATAAATCAACCCTGTATGATAATGTGACGTCAAAAACCAGTCACGTTTTTTAAACCCTCCTCTTCATAATACAAACATCAAATCAAAACTTTTAGCTGTTAATAAAAGTACTGTTATCATGGGCACGGACAAAACAAACTCTCGTGTGTACAACCCTTTAACAGTCGCTTGAATCCGTTGCGGTGCGAACACAACAACTGTTGACTCATTGTTTGTTGTGTTGATATTTGCAATTTTCCTACGTTAAGCAGCTTCGTCTGGCACGAGGACTCTTCAGATTTAATCACATCTGCATTGGCCGCTATTATTCAAATTTTAACTTTATATGAATATGTATAAAGTGCGAATTTGTTTGTTCGACTCGTGTACTTACGGTTTGATAAGCTGATTTGTTAAATTTGTGAAAGTTGCGCTGTGAAATTTTCGCGTTGTATCATTTTCGTAATGTTACTCATGTATGGAGTTGACGTAGTCGCGATAAAGTCACAAAGCTTATCGACGTTGTAAAGAAGCAGGGCACTGGCGCACGAGAAACTTCGCTGAATTATTTGGTGTATTCAAAAGTATCTTCTCGAATCGATACTGATTGAAGTACCTTGTGTTGGTGCTGAGATTTTTATGAAGGAAGTTTGTTAAGAATTTTTCTCGGAATATAAATTGGCCCGTTCTACATTAACTCTTACAAATGCCAGGAAGTTCTTCATCCTTGTTACAATTTCCCGCATACCTCGCATAGAAATAACTATCATATTCACCCTAGTTTTCTCTCCACCAGGTGACACCAGGTACCCACCAGGTCCACCCAGCGCCCGAAGGTCTGTTCCGTTCGGAGCTTTACGTCCAAATCCAGCTGTGGCCCGCTCACTATGAGCGAGGAGCCCCTATACTGCGCTGCCAGGCCAAGATCGGAGACCTCTACAGAGATGATGCAGCTGTAGCACTGTATTCAGGGAATAGCGACCCTAAAATTGAGAGAGGTGAGTTGAAATTTGAATAACTTGAAACTATTGGAAAGCTGTAAGATCCAGATGAGACATTTAAATCGAATAAACGTTGAGCTTGTGCTGTGTAAAGTGAGACCTGATTCAGATAAATTCAAATCAGAGAGAAAGTCAATGAAAGTTCTTTGAAGCGCACTGAAAATAACAATATAAAAAATGCTGTGTTGTTGAAAAAGTTAATCTCTAAAACGAATAGCATGTGTTAATAATAAGATGACATTAAGAGAACACATAGGTACAGTGTACCCTCCTCAAAAGTTAGTGGACATTTATCCACTTCAGCTGTGATGCCACATTTAAATAAATAAATATCAGGTAATACTAAGGGATTCATTGATTATTTTTTATGATAATTCATAACTAGTTGAATTAGTCAATAAAAACGTTATAATCTACAGTTACATTTTAAATCGTAGTGTAACGTAATGTAACTTTTGGAGGACACTGTAAGCACCTACTATAAAATAATTAACAAAAACGTACATTCGCTCAGAGCAGAATCAAATGCAACCGTCTCTAGTTGAAATTTCATTAAACTAGCGAAATAAAAATACTTAAGTCACACGTATCGTATAAAAATAGTATACGATACGTGTGACTTAAGTAATCCATTATTGCACGGCGTGAAATTAGCGCCGTGCAATAATACTTACTACTTAAAACACATATAACGTATACTAGTTTTTAGCTCGTGTGACCTAAACACACAATTAAGTCAGGCTTTTCTATGTAAAAATGGACTAATTAAGTCAAAGATAAGCGTGACTTAAATGCGGGTTTAGGTCACAGATAAACATTATCTTTAACAAAACCAACAACTAACAAACATAATGAAAATGCAACTTAACTCCAAACTTTAAACTTTACCCACACCAATTACAATAATATCTTGAATTTCCGCAACTACTCGCAGAATGACACCTTTCAGTAGAATCTGGATTTTAGTAATCTCAAGGGTGGATTCATAATGTGAAATTATGTAAAGTACCCAACAGCTCTCAGGAAATATATTCATCACGATGTTCTGACGAAGGGCTTGTTCACTGGGTGTTCCCTTTAAGCGTAATTGCAATTTTCATGACGGCCCATAATGTTCGCGTATTATTAAATCTGTGCATTATCACATCGCATATGGAAACCTGGCTCTAAGTACTGTTGTAAAGAGTTGGAGGTACCTACTTGGTAATAACTTGAGAATGTTTTGACGATGTGGTTGATAACAGGCGCGTTGCTTCCTTTGTTCTAGAGTTTGATTGCTTTCTTCAATAGATTCATATTGATGTAGGTTGTCTTTACCTTCATTTGTTTTTTCTCTGTTATGGTCAACAGCTTCAGGATGTTAGGGAATAGACAAACTGGCATTCTATCAGCAATAACGACGATGGAAAAGACAAAAAAAAAATTATTATATAAGTTACTAAAAAGCTTAGGTCAATACTGTTGAAAGTCTTTGTAGAAATACGAAACGCTTTGAAAGCTATTGTGTGCTTTTATAATATCTAACGTGACAATATTATCGTGGACGTCCACGTCATGGAAGAAAATGTATGGAAATATACGTGGTATACGTGCATGTTATACCATTGTCATGGAAAAAAAATTAAAATAATCCTCATATTATATTTCCATACATTTTACTTCCCCGTGTTATCGTGATGCCGTGGACGTTCACGATAATATCACCACATTAGAAATTATAAAAGTGCACATTGCCAATTCTCTGGGCTCTCTTTTGTTTCATAACTTGTACTAGTGTCAGTGTTTATTGGTTCTAAGTCGTCCTTCACTTCATCATTATAATGTACAACAAGTAATTAGGTTGCATCGCCTTTGATCACAATTCCGTATCACTCATTACCAACATTAACGTGTTCACTAACTAACTCAACTACAATCACTCCGTCAAATGTATTATTATTGCAATTCATCGTCAGCAAAGCGTAATTCGCTGATTCTATAAACGTTTTAATTAACCTATCACCTTCCATATTGGAATCGATTATGTCGTCAAACGCACTAACGGCCTGTCGTTATCGACACAACTATTATAGCTAACATAAGGTCGGCTGACGTAAATAGCCGAATCATGTAGCTTATTGGAAATTGTATGCGGTTCATATAATTTAGTTTCAAAGGCCAAATAATTACTTGTAGCATGATTTATAGGAATTTTATATGATCGGATGAACTCGTAATGCTTTATTTCATTTGCACGTCATAGAATGACAAGCTCTATTTTTTCTATGTGACAGTTAGATAATTAGGCGGACTCGTGGCTAAGTAATAACAGCCATACGGGTCGATCGATCAGGTTAAGCTACGCTTGCAGCGGTTGGTCCTTGGATGGGTGACCATCTGATCTTTTTACCCTTTCCCCAACTATGTTGGGGTCGACTTCCAGTCTAACCAGATGCAGCTTAATAATAGTAGATTACACGAAGCGAGTGCCTATCTAACCTCCACAACCCAGTTAATGAGTAATGCGATACTTCTTGGTAAGACTGGTTGTCAGATCTTCGGGCTTCTGACGACCTGTAACGACCGCCAAAGATCCACGAATGACAGCCGGGATCAACGACTTAACGTGACTTCCGAGGTACGGGGCCTTGATATGTAGAGATGGTCACCCATCCACGGACCAACCGCGGAAGCGTAGCTTAACCTGATCTATCGACCCATGCGGCTGATATAACATAGCCACAAGCCCCTCCCCTCCTTCCTCTCCTCTCCTTCTTCATCAAATGTTGTTGCACGGAATAATATTCAACGAACAAATTCTGGACATTTATATCAAGTACCTACATGAAGTAAAAACAAAACAGGAAGCACCAAAAAATCCGAAACCTGAAATTCCAAAAACGGCACAACAGCTAACACGCCCGCATATCTTTAATATCCGTGGAGAGGAAGCTCGCCTAATAAGATTACGAGAACCAAAGAGGGCATTGAGGGCTCAATGAGTTATTGCCTCCCGTCTCATTTGCCCAGACAATTTCCTCTGAGGGCAACAGTGAGGCGTTTGTTGGTAGATAATAAATTTATCTTCGGCACACGGCGAGCGTTTATTGCAGGAAACACGCGTACTGACGGCTGGTAACGTCTGTTTATATGAATTTTACAAATCCCAGGAACTGGCGAGAAACTGTATATTTAATTTCTGAAGTAAGCAGAAATATAGTTTTCCATATTTCATACTACGTTCGGACCGCGGCTTCGTCCGCGTGAAATTTATTGTTCCTCGATCCATCGCGTCGCATTGCGTCGCCTGCTCGCACTATTACTGTTTTCTTTCTGCCTTTTTTTTTGTTTTCGCATCGGCTCCTTACTGTCTTAGACTAATGTCAAGTAGCCTATAGCCTTTCTTAAGATTTAGGCTATCAAGTGCAAAAAGAATTTTTCAAATCGGACTGGTACGAGTAGTTCCAGAGGTTAGCGCGCTCAAACAAACAAACAAACTCTTCAGCTTTATTATTATTATTAATATAGATAATTATGTTACGGATTTGGCGAGGAAAGACAATGAAATTGGGTCACTGGTTATTGAATTCAAGATTTTAAATATCATTTTTGTTAACCCTGAAAATCGTGATATGGAATGCTTTCATTGCTGAGTGCTGAGAATTCACTTGTCGATTCAGTAATATAATATATTCGACGACACGGTTGGCGCAGTGACTGAGCGATCGACTGCTGCGCTGCGTGTCGTGGGTTCGATTCCCGCACGGAACAAATATTTGTATTGCCTACAGGTAGTTGTTCCGGTCTGGCTGTTTGTGTATGTGAGTTTAAATGTTTGTAAACCCACCCACGATACAGGAGTGATTTCTAGAGTGAAGGAACGTTAAAAAAAAAAAATTATATGAAACATGAATGAAAATTATTTGAATGAAGCATTTACTAATAAAATGCCACCAATTATTAAGCAGCATGCAATTTTACGAGCATTAATGGCTCAGTCTTAACGGCGACTTGGAGGACATTATTTCATCACCACTGTGCTCTCAAAACGGTGAAGTAAAACATTGTGAGGAAACCGGCATGTCCTAGAACCAAAAATTCGAAGACATGTGACATCTACCAACCTGCAATTGGCCCGCTCCCTCTCACCGAGAGGAGGCCTGTGTCCCAGCATTGGGAACTTTATAGGTTGATTATGACGTAACTATAGCTACGAAACATTTAACAGTTATATACTACTTCAATTGTAGGAGCTATACGAAGTGCTGAAGAAAGAAAAGTACCTACCGTGCCTATTTCTTGTTTCTACCTAAAACAGTAATAGCCCGAAACGGGAAAAACGGCGGAAGAAAACAATACGGCTCACAACTTTTCACTCACTCTCAGCGTTTTCTACTCCCCGTATACGTAAACCTTTAAGGCACAAATTAAATTAGTAAAGGCTTTCAAAGGCAGAAAATAGGCTTCCTCGGCACTCGTTGCTATTCCACATACTTTGAGTACCTTCGTAACTTAGTGTTATAGCTCATTCTAGAGAATCTGTTCGAACCAAGTGCTCTTGTGATTAAGGGGTGCTAGTACCTCCTGTATTACTTGGTTTAGTTAAAAGGCTTACGTAAAATGAGTCTGTAACTTATATTGGTACTTACAACGTAAGTTACAGGCCTACACTTTATAGAAATATGCAATTTGATTCTATGTGTTTTTTTAAATAACCTTTTAATGCTTTTAATGGCGATTTTAAATACTCTACTTACAGTCCGGCCGTCTAGAAAATGCGTTCCTGACACCTGTCAGTGCGACAATTCTGGTAGCTAATAAAGATGAAATTCGCGAAACACGTATTCGTTTGTATGAAACTGACAGGTGTCATGAACATATTTTCTCGTAAGCCGCGCATAATTCTTAGAAAAAAATACAGCTATATACATAGTTTGAGGGCAACGGCCTAAATATTAAAATTTCCCTTGACATGATTCACAGTTTCATAAAATTACTAAAAATATTGGACCCAATTTTCTCCCCTTTATACGAAAATCCAAAAGTTTGGACATCATCCAAAGCTACTTTCCTATACGTATAACACATTTATGGTGGCAATCTATAGGGTGGTCAGTTTTAACAGGCACGTCTTCTATATCGCCTGCATGCGACGGTTTGCCGCAAGCAAGCGTCGTTAGTCTGCCCAGAGAGAGGTATCGTATGTTATGTTTTCCAGCTTAGGGCTGCTCAGCTACTCTTTCTAAATGATTATTGGTTGTACTACTGATTTCTACTTTAGAAATGTGCGTAATGCCTTTAGATTTTAGTAATCTTTCACCGAGATGACGACTAATAGTAAAGAGGAGAAAAAGACATGCTGTGCTGACCCCAACTAAATTTGGATACGGACAGGAGAATGGTGGACTTATTAATAAATTGTTCTCTGTCAGTAATTGATAATCACAATCAAGTGAATTATCGTCCACCGGTTTGATTGCACAGTTAATATCTTTTATACAGGCTGATTTTTTAAAGACCATCCAAATAAAAAAATCAGCCTGTTTATACTATAATAGATTTGGCCTATTTTCCATATGAAATTGAATCATGAGAATATTTGGGATATTTTGTGGTTGTTACTGATTTATTTGTGTCATCATCATTGTATCAGCTATGACGTCCACTTCTGTACATTGTTATATATATTTTCTGTTCTGTGTCATTCCCGTTTTGTACTGTTCCCTTTGTTTATTTCAAATGTACTTACAGTTTATTTTTGTTTCAGTTACATCACCGGGGTCAGCCTCCAACCTACAAGTGTGCCAATTTCTACTATTACTTCATATTATTGTTTGGGCAAACAATACTTAGGCGTTACATAAAATAAAATAATACGTGTAAAAATTATAAAATAATTGATAAAATATAAATAGGTAGATGTATTCGATACTGTCGGATGAAATTATGAATTTAAATGAAAAATAGTTAATTGTACCTAACGAGCTAATGACTATGCCAAAGAATGTAAAGACTTAAGAATATTGTTGATTTAATACAAATTATATATATGTCAAATGTTTGTTTTATTTCAAAAGATATAATGTAATACAGAAAAAACTGAAAGCAAACAAATGGGTGAGTTCCTATAAAAATAAAGAGGCTTTGACGAAAACTGTATAATATTTATAACAAGAAGTAACAACGCCTTGTATATAAAATACAAGGAAAAATAAACAGGTATATAACGGAACAAACGAAGACTTCAGATCAGTCTGAGAAGACGTCGCTTTGAAACTGAACAGTGTGGACGACCGGAAAATAAATAGATCTTGTCTTTAATAGGTACTGTATTACTGCAGAAGAGTTATTGTACAACTTGAAGCTTAGAATTAACACTAGAAAGTTTTGCTTTTGATAAACGATGATATAATTTAAGTTATTATCTTCTCAATAAAGTCAACCCCTGTGTATTTCTAGTTTAAAAATATATAGTTACACCCAACATTTTAAAGCCATTCAAGGTATTTACAGCAAAAATAAAAAGAATAACATTACAGCGAACATTTTGCAAACTATTTCCATTGCCGGCTTTGTTCGTCAATACGTAACACCAACGAAATTGAGGAGGAAGTGTAATTAAAAAGTTCATTTGCTACGGTTTCCGATGTGAAGGCTTTATTGCGCTTCGCGACAAACAAGTGCCTTTAATACATGTGTTTGATCGAATTTTTGTTATGTGCCACTGCAGTGCGCTTTGGGAATAAAATCCCCTTAATTGAGAATCCCTTTGAGAATAGAAATAGATTTTTTATTAGCAATTGAGAATCTTTTTCGCTCGTGGATGAAGTTAGAGTTAAATTCGATTGAAATACTTTATCAAGAGGATTGCCCTATCCTCTTTGATTCTCTGTGTTTATAAAAAGTACTGAATTCACTTGAGAATATTGGTAGGCCTGGAATTACGATTACTTTTTATCATGTAAGTCAGTTTTTTAATAGGTATGTCTATGTTCAGCAGTATTCGATTTCTTGCAGCTAAAGTAAAATTATCATTATCGCCATCTTCGTCAGCCTCCAGTAGTCCAATACTGGACATAGGCCTCTCTAATCGTACGTCATTCATCTAGATTCTCGGCATCTCTCATCCAGCTGCTACTGGCCATCCTGCGAAGATCGTCGTTACGCCAGTGTCAGGGAGGACCTACGAATATAGTATTGTATCTTTAATTACTGTAATTGGTTTTAAACCGTTTTAATTAAAGTAATAAATAAATAGTTTTTAAGAATTTGATCAATTGGGATAGTTGTCGAAGTTACTATGTGACACGCTGGAGGAAGCTCAAATTGGGATGTTATTGCAGCATAATCTGATGCCTCGTTTTAATTGACAGCAACGTGGCCCAAAACTCTATTTAGGATCTCACTAATGGTGACAAAAGGGAAAAGTTCGTAAAATGCTACGCAGATTTGGTGTCAAAGTAACTTTGTCAGCGTCGCAAAAAAGTACAAAAATAACACTTTTCGGACTCAATTATTAAAGGTAGTGCGAAAATTTTAGCTTTCAAGCCCATTAGGACCTACACGATTTAATGTAGGTAAAGTCATCTCCCGAAAATTGCCGACGACCACACGAAGTTAACCGAGTGAATAATTTGGTTAGGCTTGCAGAGTTCTTCGAGTTAATCTGACGAAAGCCACAGACATAGGTTCAAGGTTTGACTTTAATGATTTGTCCTAATATAACGTTTTTAATGTTCCAAAAATAGGGCTTCATTACTGACCTCAATAAGCTTTCTTGCTTTCATAACTCTGGCTGAATAAAAGGTGGTTTTGTTTTGAAAAATATACTTTCTAAGATTTCGAGTCTACGCTGAAAAAATAAAATCTGGAGGAGTTTATATTTTAGGTTTCAGGATACCAAATTGTCAACGGTAATAAATCCTACTAATATTATAAACGTGAAAGTTTGTTTGGATCTCTTTCATGCAACAACTACTGAACGGATTTGGATGAAATTTGGCACAGTTGGTTTATAACCAGGATTAACATATAAGATACTTTTTATCCCGATATTCCTACGGAATCGAAACGTATGCGGGTGTAACCGTGGGGCGCAGCTAGTAAAATATAATTAAAATCCGCTACAAAAATATTACAGTATCCTTAGGAACGAGGAAACAATGATGAAGCACAAAAAGTAATACAATTTCAGAGCATACACAGACCTCCTTTCACAATACCAAGAAAGGCTAAGAAATTGTCTCTGGATGCAGGTATTACATAGACATATGGAAGACGATTTATCTTTTGTTATTCACTCAGTCACATATTATAGCACCTTGGGACCTTGTTTTTATATATATTCATATAATTTGTTATCATTTTATTGTGCTTTTGTGTGTTGTTCTGCCTTTTGTGTGCACAAAATAAATGGTATATACATCTATATAGATACATTAATTAAAAATAAAAAGGCAAAATTATTATTATTTATCCGAAGTAATATTATAAACGCAAAAGTAAGTTTGTTTGTTACACTTTCACGATAAAACGGCTGAACGGATTTGGGTGAAATTCGGCACATTGGTAAACCATGACCTGGGAAAGGACATACTTAAAGCTACTTTTCATCCTGGATCGCAGACAAAATCGCGAGCAACAGCTAGTATTTGAATAAATATGTTAAGGAACTGAACACATTTATTCAATAATATTTTGACGTCTTCATCCAATGAACGTCTAAACTTAAGACAAAATATTGATGTCAGACGGTTGCGTTTACAAAGAAACAATTATACAGACAAGTCCATGAATAAATTATTGTTGAATACATAATCAAGCCATTTTGATTTTATTATGAACTTGATTTATGAACTGTGATTTGATTATGAAAGGCCGTTATTGTTCACATGTTTATTTCTAAGAAATATGGCGCAGAAGTTTGTATCTGAATGTGTTTCTGAAGTTATTCGATTGGAAAATTTCTGATATATGCAACAGCATATATCTGAAATTTTCCCATCGAATAACGTTACGACGGTCGTTACGTAATTTCTTACATAATCAAGTAAACATACTTGGTTATGTACGAAATTACGTAACTTTACCTAGTATTAACAACCCAATTGTATAGAGCGGATATCAGAAATGTGTAGTCATATTTAATTAACTACTTTTTCAATGGGACTAACATCGTAATCGCGAAAAATATATTAGCTGTTCCATACAAAATGTCAATACGACATCATCATCTGGCTAGCCTTTTCCCAACTATGTTGGGGTTGGCTTCCAGTCTAACTGGATGCAGCGGAATACCAGTAATTTACATGGAGCTACTACCAATCTGACCTCAATAACCCAGTTACTAGGTAATACGGTACCCCTTGGTAAGACTGGCAGTCAGCTGATAAGTTTTCGCGATTACGATGTTGGTCTCCTAGAGAAAATTGTTCAGGTTGATGGTCTGTACCACACCATTAAAATATGTCCACACCTTTCTAATACATGCTGTATTTATTCAGTACATGAGCATTGTTGAAACACTTCAAATAAAAATGTAGTACATAGTAGGATGGCATTATAAAAAACTGCTCGTCCTATCAAGGTTGTAGCTATACGAGTTAAAATCTATCTTTGTCCTCAAACAGGACTCCCGCATTGTAAAAAAAGTTAGAAAACCCTACTAACCTAGAGAATTTAATCTCTAATGCAGCGTCATATACCCAGAAACCTACATTACGAACCCCATAAGCAATAAAAAAGAGTTACCCCAGAAAAAGCCATCAGATATCCGAGTCCCCCTAATACGCCAAAGCACTCATACGAATTTCAAAACGGCTAAAACACAGTCAGTCATTAATTACGTTAAAACAGTGAACGAAGCTCGTATTGTGTTAGCTTTGCAGAGATACGCCACTCGGCACCTCAAAATCCGATACTGGAGTACGCCATTGCGAAAAAAGAGAGAAGGCTGGTTGTATGTACAAAGTGGCGTACTTTGCTACACTGTGGCGACACTGGTTATGAAGAATCGAGTAGGTATTATGGGGGCTATTAAATGATACAACGTTATATAATTATTACGTTATTGCAAGCTAACGTTTTTTTTCTGTTAGAGTTAATGTTGGTCTGGCAGTTTTGAGTAGGTAGGTACTATAAGCGGCCTACCCAAATGTCCTTTCTTTGGTATTGTTCGTCGAGTCGTTGAGCTCCTCATGTATTGAGTTGAGCTACACGATTACTGGCAAATGCTTGCACTGACTGGACCGGTTTTGTGGTACTTTCCACAAAAAAACCATTTGGGACATCAATCTACGTGGTTTTAACGTGCTCTGAAATAGATTATGTCTGGACTTTAAAAGAGATTGTGACCTCTGAGTTTATTTCGGCTTTTCTTCTCAGAGTAGTCATGTAGCTTTTTTTTTATAATATGACGTTTAAAAGTGGTTCCGATATCCTGTTAACAGAATAAACAATTTCATTTCTTTTTACCGCGCTTATTCTATGACTATTTTTTCGAAACAAAAAACCTAACAGAAATAATTTGAAAGCTCATTCTAAATTCGATTAAATGTTCTAATGCATCTAGAGTTATTTTTCTGGCAACCTGCTCAGCATAAGGTCGATTTTTGCAGACAACCTTTACAATAGTTTCGAGGTATGTCAAAATACAGAAGCAGTTTTCAAACGCTAAAATTAATACTTCTTATTTTTATACTGAGCAAATGAGTAACTTAGTCATAATAAAACGTGATATATTAAATAATTTTACAAACTAAACTAGACAATGCTTGTGTCGGGAGTGTGTTCATCTTAATAGTGCATATCGTGGCGCTCAAACTGACAACCTACCTAAGGTTTATTAAAATTTGTTTCCAATTGTGTTATCAAGTCAAATAAATATGAACTTTATATTAGTGGTAATTAAGTTGATTTCAGAGTGATTACCATTACTGAAAAAATATAAAAATGTTTGAAGTTGTAGCGTAAACTGATTTTTTAAATTAATTTTAAAGTAATTAAAGTCATTTTTCCATAAGCTCATATTTGTTTACATGTTTGGCAGTTCAATTGCTTAGCTTTCGCGCCTTATCTATTACATAATCAGCCTATAATGTTCCCACTGCTGGGACACAGGCCTCCTCTCTGTGAGAGGGAGCGGGCCGTAATCCACCCCGTGGCCCCATTGCGGGTTGCTGCTTGTCTATTAGTTGTATTCAAATTAATCTTTAACCATACTGAGCTCAATTACCACTATCCGTAATTCTCACGCAACAGTTCATTGAATCGGTTTAAACTGTTACGATTAGGTATCTCGTGTTCGGCGGTGGTCGTTTACATGCTAACACGATGCGAAGGGTTCAAGTACTTTGAATTATTCAGAGTATTCATTGCCTCTCTCGTGACAGCTTCGAACAACCAACACTCAAGCCGTACTCATCATTTTTTAACCCAAAAATTGTTCAAACATAATATTTATTTTTAATAGCTTACAGAGACGGTGACGCGATTCTGAAAACACATTGTGCCCTGCAAACGACCATTCTGTGGTCCAAAATGGCTCGTAAAATGGCTTTTATGAGTGGCCAGGTTTGGTGCCTCTTTGCCCATTATTTGTCGATTTTCCAAAAGGAAATTAAATTAATTGTTCCATCGTGCGTGTATGACCAGATGTATGGACGTAAACGAGGCAAAAGGAGTATGATGTATATGTATATAGGATTGCAGCAGGTGGCTTTCTGTTGCGTCTGCCTACCCCCATGGGAAGAAGGTGTGAGTTTATGTATGTATGTTTCAACGAAATTTTAAAAAAATCGATGTTTAAAAGTGATGCTATGATAAAGGCATTTATTACTTAACTGTTTTGTTTAGATAAGACACTAATAAAGTCTTTAGCTTTGAATCACAGTAAACGACTGCTATATCAAGTGTCTCACATTTGCGATTTTACTACGCTTTGGATTGGGCAACTAGCTTCATTTTTCTGACTGACCGACCCCTTGACAATTTAAAAGTGCCTGTAATTGCTTTAATTGAAATAAATACTTTGAGTTTGAGTTTGAGTTTACGCTGTGTAAATGTTGAATCACGCTTACGCTTACTGGCGAATGCCCGTTTAGTGTGGCACATGTTCGTGAGCAATGGTGCGACAGCTGACAATGTAACCTTCGAGGTCAAGATGCGAATTCATGTCACTTTTGCTTAGCATAATCAACCTATAATGTCCCCACTACTGGGACACTGGCCTCCTCTCTGTGAGAAGAAGTGAGCCGTAATCCACCACGCGGGCCTAGTGCGGGTTGGTGGATGTCACATATCTTCGATTTTTTTGGTTCTAGGACATTCGATGTTTTCGTCCACCGTTTTGAGAGGAGTGTGGTGATGAAATAATTTACACAAAGTAAAGTGCCTGCCTGGGTTTGAACGAACGACCGCAGTCGTAAGTCGTGACTGTTACCTCTAGGCCACCACTACTCTCAGTACGTTTGCAGACCTACTTCAAAATCGATCAAAACGCATTTCGACGACTTGGAATAAAGCAAAGAAAAAACAAATCTTTGGCACTACTTTGATGTCAGAAAATCGCTAGAACGTAAAAAACTCACCACATCTTCAGCCATCTTTTGAAGAATATGCTGAAATATAAGTCCATTAGGTCTGTCCAAGATAAATATCTTGACAGGCTAAGATCTTCACTCTCCTTGTTTATTTTGTTAGTAGACGTATACGATATTACGTCTAAACTTATATGAGAATCTTGGAAAATATAGTGTGATATTTATTTCTCATTTATATTAAAAACATTATTCTATGTATTTGTAGCATGTGACCTTTATGCCTACTTGCTGGCTTTAGGTAATATACAAGCTATTTTTAGTGTAACTAAGAGCCGTCAGAAAATTGCTCGTGTATTTTATGAAGCCAGGCGTCGTGTTATTAAAACGAAATGTTCTTTAGTACCTACTTATTAAGATAGGTAATCAAAAAGTGTCATAATTGTCTATAGTAATGTGGCACAGTATCTCTCATATCTCTCTTTTAGATATCTTTTTGACAAAAAAGACGTCAAGTGTATAAAACTGTCTAATTTAGTTGACAGATAGCAGAACTATAAATTATTGTTATAGGAATCGAAGTACCTAAACGTCTCTTCATTAAATGAATAAGCAAATATACAGCAAAATAAGCACCAATAAATAACGAACATAGTCCAACATATTTTTCCAATAACATCCCAGCAATCGGGATGAAAAACCTCACATTTTTTCTATACATTTTTGTTGACGTTCGTCCGGAAGTCGAAACTCTAGGGGTTCCAAACTATCTAGCTCCATTGTTTGTACTGCCATATTTCTTTTTGCGTGATATACTGATATTAGCTCTCAACACAGATAAGTTGAATAGTCTTTTTGAAATTTATCGTATGGTAATATTTCATGTATGGTGGAGTGAGTTCCTAGTGCAGCATTTGTAATTGATTGCTGGGAATGGGCAGTTCCGTTTGTGAATAGGCTGTGGTAAGGGAATGTTTTGATAATTATTTAAACATTCTTGTTTACGGAAAATGTTAGAGTGTTTACGGTAAGCTTCCACGAAATACTGCAAAACGAAAACAACTCATTTGGCGCAAATTAAGTTAACATTAAAGCCGTACTGTGTTCTGAGTCCAAAGATAATTTATTTAAGGATTGTCAACGAAGGGAAATATGATGACAAAACGCGATTCAAAAGTACCCACAGCTTACACATTAATCAAAGTGCTGCCGCGTATTTAATATTATGTGATACATAAGTAAAATTGGTCCCTATTTTATGTGGCAAGTTTACTTAATTCTAATATACTAGTACGTGGGTTCGAAAAAACTACTGCCACAAAAATATACCTACATTATAATCATTAACTGCCTAGTCTTTTCCCAACTAGGCTATTCAGATTCAAATCTAACCAGATGTAGCGGAATACTAATATTTTACATGGAGCGACTACCTATCTGACTTCCACAACCCATAGTTACAAGATAAGAGATGTCGTTTAATCAATTTTACACTTCACAACATTAAAACATTCTATTTACTAAAAAAAACATCGCGAAAACACCACTCCAAACAGAGCAAATTAAAACCAACAACACTTGTCCCGCGACACGAGGCTCAACTTTTAATAACACAACAACTAATACAACTACAAAATAATGTTTACATTAAACTAAGACTTAAAAATCTGTGCTTAAACTTAAATTAAAAACTTCCACTCGTTTTTGCCGGACCGGGCCGTTCAAAGTTAGAGAACTAAGTTCTCCGGTTCTTCGGTTCTTCACCGGTATTGGAAAACATGTCAAACACTCATGTTTCGTTTTCTTTTTGTTTTACCTTCGAGAAGTTTTTGCATTTGCCTCGATGGCACTCTATTGGTTCTAACTTTCTGTGTGGGTTGGATTTAGATCGATAGTTAATTAGTTTAAAACAACTTTGCATCGCTACTCTAGTTAAGAGTAAGTTTCTATTTATTATTATGAAGGGAAGGAGAAGGAAAGAGGAGACGCTTACGCCCTTTCTACACGTGTTCGTCAACAAGCTTCCATAGTGATCCATACAATTCTGACGACCTTGCCTACACTCGGCGAATAAACCATAGTTTTTCACGGCAAGATAAACGTGTGTGTTGAAAGGGCCATACATATTTATGATCTGATCAAGCCTGTCCCTTGGTGCCCTCTCCCAGCGTCGCCGTCAGCCGAGGTCCGTACCCCACAGGGGGTGCCATTAGCGTGTAGTCATGTAACATAATGTAAATACTCACAGTTATCTTTATTCATTCCTCCAGGTCAGAACAAGCATTCCGCTACCGTTAGGCGCTAATCTGATTATTCCTCACGACACGTTTTATGCACAATCAGTACACAGACACAGCCCCAACTTTAACATAAGACTACGACGATTTAGTGACATTCAAGGGTTGGAAATTTTGCGCACATTGATTGATATAATTTTTTCCTACAAACACTATACTTTTTATACAAAATAACTATAGATTCTATTGTATTTTAATGGATATTTTATTATAACAGCTTTGACAACGAAGTTTAATACGTCGCCATAACAACTTTTCTTTTAAATTCTTAACGGCCTGTAACTTTTTAACGGAGTATACATTCATACTTCTCCAAAATTAATCATGGCCACCGTCATATCTCAAATTCATATTTTCTACATGATGTTATTCTACGAGTTGACATAATAAATCCACGCAATGTCAGGATCAATTCCCGCTTCGCCTCTAAAGCGTATACAACAAATAAGCCTGATACTCCAGGGCAACCTATCCTGGGAAACCCAGCGTACCTTTCCTAAACGCTCCGGTACCTGAAGGACTCTCCCTACGCCTCCGTCCTCCGTCCTCCGTGAAGGCCTCCAGTACCAGTCAGACCGCCGGCGCGCCTCGCCGGAGGACTACGAAGACCCTCCTGTACCTATTGGGCCGCGCCACATCCGAGGGCCGCCTCAGAAGACCCACCTATACCTACTAGGCCGCGCCTCATCCGAGCGCCGCCTCACCTGGCGGATTGACAGCATCCCCGCCGTGGCTGCTCCCTCCTGCTGCCGTGCTGCGACCTGCTCCTGCTGTGTGGGCCCCCCTACGGGTAGCCTCCGTGCCGCACACGCACCAGCACCTGCCCTCACCTGCACCTGCACCTGCCTCGCGTCGGTCTACAATTACAGCTCCAACTGGATCTCCACCTCATCCTCCTCAACCCACCTATCGCGCATCGTCATCCATACACCCCACCTCCACATTATACACACCACTGCCATTCCAACTCCATCATTACCTTGTAAACAAATCTTTAAGTGATTTCTACTTCCCTTTCCCTTTTAAATTTAAGCTTTTCTTGTCGCTACACGACAGTCGCTTGGTCTGTTTTATGCCCTGTCTGGAGGCCTTAACTGTCCACAGGATAGCCCGGTTAAGCAGCCGACAACCTTTTATGTTGACCTGTGAGATGCCATTTAACAAAAAAACACGGTTTGCACAGAGATGCACTACATTCTTCTTCTTCGTCTTTGTCGTTCCCTCAATGCTGACAATCACGAACACATACGACGCGTCTTCAAGGTATGCGGTCTTCTGCAGTATGGACTGCTCGGATCGCGTCTGACCATTTTGCTGATGCTGTGCCTTGATACATATGGATATGTAAACTACTCTTCATTGAGCACCGTGAGAAGAAATGAAAACAGGTTTTATTAAGAGTGTGTAACAAGGAACGGTCTTATCGCAAACAAACAAACAAACGATCTACCTAGCCTTTTCCCAATTATGCTGGGGTCAGCTTCCAGTTTAACCGGATGCAAGTGAATACCAGTGTTTTACAAAGAGCGACTGCCTATTTGACTTCCACAACCCAGTTATCGGGTAACACGATATGCCTTGGCAAGACCGGTTGTCAGATTTTCGGGCTTCTGACTACCCAAAACGACTGTCAAAGATCTACGAATGACAGGACCAACGGCTTACCGTACTTTTTTAGGCACGGAAGGGAAACAGCAAATAGCATTAGACAAAAAATATAAAATGGCCTCTCCATAAATGCGACAGAACAGATACCAATACAATCTTCTAGTTCTTTGGACAACTTTTCCAATTTATTTTTAACTGTTTCCAAAGTCGTCCGAGAACATTCCTAGTTCCAGGTAACAATTTTCTTATTTATTACCTTTATTAAAACCTTATTAAAATTAATGCCTTTAATTAATTCGACGAACTTTCTAATGATGATGTGTTTTTGTTTATTAATGTTTGTTCGGGGTATTTTCGTACAAACTGTTTTTTCATTTTTCAAGATCTATTTACCTAGTAGTTGACCCTGAAAGGCAATGAGTTTCCTCATTTTCTAGACATATAATAAAAAAGTAACAAAGACAAAACAGTATATGTTGTTATAATACTACGAGGTGTGGGAACGAGTCTGATGCCGAAAACATAGTTTTTAGATTTTTTGGCCGTTTATCTGTTTGGATGTATGTTCCGGATGGGCGCAAAAACGGCTGAACGAATAAAAAAAAATTGTTTATTGACACAAAAATTTCAACATTGGTACTTAAGTGTGGACAGTCTTAGGATGTTTGTTACAATATATATGTACTGATGCTGAATCCCAAACTAGGCCAGGAGCCTGTATCTTGGGAGACAGTGTTCAGTCGCAGCAAAGCTACACAATACTGTTTATACATAAGGTTGCTGATTATTAAATTAATTACGCTATTGATTTTAAATTTGTGTTAGTATATGTGAGTCTGTGGTTGATAGTGTATCGTGGTGTGTGTTTGTGTCTCTGTGTGTGTGAGGGAGTGTATGTGTTTGTGTGTACGAGTGGATAAATTGAATTAGTGGTATTTATATTACATAGCTAAGAAGGTCTTCGGTTGTTTGATAATCAAGTTGTTGAAGCCATTCAGTAATTTTCACTTTAACTTTGCGTCTACATAATGAAGCGATGTTAAGTTTCTTATTTAATTCGTATATATATCCTATAAACTATATCTGTGCCGAATTTTGATGAAATTTGGCACAGATATAGTTTATAGCCTGGATTAACACATAGGGTACTTTTAATCCCGGTAGTGCGTTCCCGTAAATTATTTTGCGACATCAAAAGCTAGTTATAATATAAATATGGAAAGTAGATATTAACAACTAACCTACAATATTATTAATGTATTCAAATAATATGAAAATGATATAATATTTATTGAACAAAAACCAAACGCAAATGTATGCTAATAGATATAAAAGGTTCTGAATGTACGAATTTATTTTAGTGGTAAGTACATCAACGTTGTGGCCTTGTGCTATTGGAATACTAAATGAAAACCGTATTCACGACTTTATTATTATGTAGGTATTATGTGGCAATAATTTAATGGAAACGTTATTATTATTTATATGACGGAGAAGGTACGTGTCTCTAGTTATTATCAGTCATATTTTAAATACTGTGTGCGTTCTATGTTCTATGTTATGGGTTTGGTTTCTGCACTTAGTCCTTCAAGTGGGCCATTGTGCGTGGGCCATGGCGGCCGTCGGAGGTTATTCCAACCAGTCCACCTCCCTCCATAAGTTTATTAAGTCTCCTGGTATGTTGAGAACATATGTGTAAGATCTGGGTGTCCCGAGGGTGTCTGACCTAATCTGGGTAACGCCTGTGCACTCAAAGAGCACATGCGCAACGGTTTCATCAGCCTCCATGCAAGCCTTGCACAAAGGACTGTCCGTTATGCCTAATGTGTGGAAGTGTTTGTTTGTGAGCAGTGTTCCGTGATGGTCCCCGTCACCAGGCGCAGCCCTTTCCTATCCAGGCTTAGTAACCGTCTGGATAGCTTGCCATCTAATGATGGCATAGCTTCCTTGGACTGCCTGCAGCCCGGTGACGAGGCCCACCAACTGCCTGTGTGTGGACGTACTATGGGTAGTGTTCAGCGCACCAGTGGATCGCTCAGCCACTACGCCAACCTTATCGTCAAGTCAAGTCAAGTCCCTATACACGACACAACTAGATACGGAACGCCAGACAGTTTCTGAGCACATTTTGTCCGTACGATGTCCAAGGGTCAAGAGAGCTCCACACCGCCGTGTAGCGCTCTCGTCGACTCCCACGAACTCAGGCTAGACTCTGTTGAGCGCCGCCTGGCACAGGTATCCCGAATAGTCTAACGAATGACTCCGACGTATACAAATTTACTATCAGTATACCTACGACGAGAGCAGTGGTGACCCTGTGGTAATAGCCCCGACTTACGAGTTGTAAGTCGTGGGTTCGAACCCAGGCAAGCGATTACTTTGTGTATTTTTTTTCATAACCACTGCTCTCAAAAACGGCGAAGGAAACCATCGTGAGGAAACCGGCATGTCTTAGAACCAAAAATTCGAAAACATGTGACATCTACCAACCCGTACTGGGCCCAAGTGGTAGAATATGGCCCGCTCCCTCTCACAGAGATGAGAACTGTGTCCCCAGCAGTGGGAACGTTATAGGCTGATTATGTATCTATGTCATAGATACATACAGATAGTAAATGTTTCTCGTCAGCTTTCGGGTCGATATAAACTCAAACTCAAATCATTTATGTCAACTAAACCAATTACATACAGGCACTTTTGAGTTGTCAAAGGGGCGGTCAGTCAGAAAGATGAAGGCAGTTGCCCATTCCAAAGCGTAGATCTCTATGGAGTAGAACGGGCAAGAAACTCCACGGACACTCTTTTAAATCATAATATTGTTACAACATATTTGATACATCATTCGTGTTGAAATTAAACATGTAGTGAGAACGATGTAGAAAGACGTGCACGTTAAAAGAGTCTGTTATAGAAAACATAAAAATAATTCAGAAATTAAAATAAGCCGTGGGCAGGTAAGAGGTAACTAGTCGCTACTGACAGCGCCCGTTCACGAACACGACCTATGGATCAGTGCAATTCAGCTCAACCATTTTGAAGGGAACTTAATGATCCAACACACACGCCACCACCAGCGAGACATTAGAATGAGCATGACATACTCTCAGCCGCCAGGGCACATTCAAGTCAATGAAAGACGGACCCAGTAAATGGTAGCTTTATAGCAAGCACATAGTGCTCACACGTATAGAGTACCCGCTTGCAAGTACGACCTTCTGGTAAGTGGTTCTTATGCCTAAATAAATAAAGGAACATGATTGTAACCAAATAAATACGGAATTTATTTTTGGCTATATGTATTTCGATATCAAAGAACAGGAAAATAAACGTTGATTCTGGGAATATTTATTTGCGCGTTTCTAAAATGTACTATTATTTTTGCCCCAATAAGTAAAATATCGCTTGACGAGACAAGAAAATTGAACAAATATTTGTATAAAAAAAAGATAACTTTTACCTAAAACATTCAAGAAACTTCAAGTTCCCTCCTATCCATCCCTCCAATAAAAAAAAAACAATAAGTGACCTCACAAAACGACATAAAGAGGCGCCCTTTTAATCTAAAATTAAAAATGGAATCTCCGAAAAAAGTTATAACCAGAAAAGCGATGTATACTCTTAAAACTTTTTACATTAAAAAGGTTTTATTATTCGGAAAAAAAAAACGTAAAGTTTGACCGTTTAAAATGTATTATGAATGCAGGCGGCGTATCGCGCGCGTGTTTCAATTATAACATTGTGGGAATTAAATGGTAGGTACGTTGTAAACATTGTAAGAGATAAAGGTGGCATAACTGTGGGGTAAGACCGGAATATTATATGGGGGTGTTGATTTTTTTGAGTGGCATTCGATGTCATGTGTTTTTTGTTCCCGACGTTTGTATTTGTAGCTCTTTCTTTTTTTCTTCTCTTTTCTTGTTTTTCAGCCATGGCAGCAAGTCTCAACTGAGACTAGCCTAGTGTACAAGTGTGTGTACAGACATAGGTGCACTCTCTCCTTCCTCACTCTCATAGTCCGATGCGACGGCAATCCAACACGACCGGACGGAGATCAGTCGCAGGACCAACAGCTTGCTTGCTAACATGCTTTCCAAAGCACGAGGGTATCACACTGCCAAACACTTCCAAACTCCGGGCTGTTACTGAGAAATTCCCAAAGGAAAACCTCAATAACACTTTGCCCGACCTGGGAATCGAACCTAGGACCCCACACTCCGCAGTCCCGCTTGCGACCACGAGACCTACGGGGCAGTCAAAACAGTCGTAGCTCTTTATATAGCTAACAAGTCAGCTAAAAATTACGCTACGGAAACTCTGCTTCATTATGTTTTCTATGAATAACGCAACGTAATTTCGGCTTAATGTGTCATCTGTCATACATAGGTAATGCAGGCGTAAACACGCCGAACTTCCCGTAGCGTAATTTCAGCAGATGTGTTGTATGCTTTTGTTTTATAAGCAGTTCCTGACTAATAGTGGAAATACTAAATAAGTAGATAAATAAAAAAATAGAGACATTGGTGCAGTTCAAGTAAACATTAGCTAGATGTTATCATCTAGCTACTGTTTACTTGAACTGCAATAATTATTTATTATAAGTAATTTCACCTAAAATGGGCCTTACATTTCATCTTCAATAGTCTATTGCTGATCATTGACATCCAGCCGCATCAATGAACGGTCTAAATGAAAAATGGCTGCAGTGAATATTTAGTTGGAGATTGCAGGAAGCCGCTACTGCTTATCATCCTGACTTTATCCATCACTAGCTTCTGCCCACGTGAAGTTTCTTGTTCCTCTGACCCACCATTTTGTATGGCTCCCAAGGGTCGTAGCGCGATGTTAAACAGCCTATAGCCTTTCTCAAGAATTTGAAGATTAGCACTAGGAAGTGATGAAGGGCGGGCGTTTGTGTGGGACTGTCTTTTGTAATTTTGACGTTCGAAAAGTGCTGATTCTCAGCCTAATTGGATTAAATGTCTTTTGATTTTGATTTGGCTATCAAATGCAAAAATATTTTTTCAAATCCGTCTGGTAGTTCCAGAGTTTAGCGCGTCCAAACAAACAAACTCTTCAGTATATAGATTCGCCTATAATACCTTTCCTGAAATATTCTATTACACTATCAGCATAACTATACGTTCACAAAAACTGTATACATTTCAACTCAGTCCCAAAAAAAACGCGTCAATAGCATGCGGAAACAGCCCGGTGTATATTTCACGACGGTTTTTTGGAGTTTTTCCGCACCTAGTTATCGCTGCACGACTGAACATGCGGACATGCCTTAGTTTCTCACAAAATATCGACGGCGCCGCCCATCGTGACGCTTTAGCCCGACAAATTGGCATTTGATTGATATTCGATTTACTCGTATTTGGCTACTCTTTCGTAGAATGGTTTTTATTAGCCTAGTTTTAAAATATTTACTGTACGTAGATTTATGCTTTTTAATAACTGGCTGTTGTTGGACGTCCACTTTAGACGATGTTTACGTACAAGGGAACAGTGGTGGACCAGAGGTAACGGCTGCAACTCACAAGTGGTCGTGGGTTCAAACCCAAGCAGGCAACTTTCTTTGTGTAAATTATTTCGTCACCACTAGCTGTCAAAACGGTGAAGTAAAACATTGTGAGGAAACCGGCAAATCCTAGAACCAAAAATTTGAATACATTTTGACATCTACCAACTCCTCACCGAGAGGAGGCCTGTGTCCTAGAAGTGGGAACATTATAGGGTGATTATGCTATATATCTAGTTCTCAAATGCTTCTAGGCTGGTCCTTAGCGTCGTTAAACAAGAATATATTGAGTTGTAAGATTCTACTACTAACAGACCAATTGGCATCTTTATCTTCGGAAGGAGGTCTTTGCCAACCAAGAGAACGTTAGGACACGACTGTAAATAATTATAGTATACCAAATAAATACTGACCCGTTGGTGATGTTCTTCAGAAAGGGCGTAGTATTCGCAACCAGCGTGCGTGTATGACCTGAGGGGCAATTCTCGTAATTTTAAGAACGTTCACAGTCTGATCTCAGTCTCAATCTGTCATGAATACGTCTAATTTCCCTACATTTTGACAAGTTTTTGACATTTGTTTGTCGCTGAGTCATCTCGTTTAGTCAGGCCAATTCTCGTTTGTTCTTGTTCGTTGAAAATTTAAAACGTTCAAAATCTAGTCGCAGTCATGAGACTGCGACTAGATTTTGAACGATTTAAATTACGAGAATTGACCTTCAGATGTAGGAACGAAGCAAAAGGAGGGTGGTGTTCTGTCTTTTCTTTACATGTAAACAAATTCACCTTTCAAACAAAAAAAACAAAATCGAAATCGGATTATCCGTTCGGGAGCTACGATGCACAGACATACACACACAGAGAGAGACACGTCAAACTTATAACACCCCGTCGTTTTTGCGTCAGGGGTTAAAAAGAATAACCGTAATATTTTTGCGGTGAACTACCGAACAGTTAGTCCATACAATGCTATGTAGAACATAATTAATAACGTGAACTTCAAACATTATTGTCAATTCAGAAAGAGACTATACCGTTTCAACAACTAAATCTCTTAGAGCCAACTGGGCAGCTCCACTAGAAAATTAATAACATCGTACTCCACTAGACTACTGTATAGTCCGCTAAGCGCTGTGATAATGGCAATATTCCCGTAGGAACGTTTTGTGCCCGGGCAGAACGCTCTGTATGGCCAGCAAAATACCGGACAAGCTACTGAGATATGCCGCTCAGCATCCCCGCGGCGAGCATATTTCATACTCGAATGATTGAAGCTTCGAGTACGTGTCTTTCTTTTTTCTTTTTTTTTTTTTTGTAGAATTTTTGCGTTTTTTGATTAACTAGTTTTGACTCGTTAGGTAGTAAAAACTGATGAATACTTTTTAGGGATCCGTACCTCAAAAAGAAAACACGGAACCCTTATAGGATCACTTTATAGTCAGTCCGTTCGTCCGTCTGTCTGTCTGTCAGTCTGTCGAGACCTTTTTTCTCAGGAACGCGTGGAGGTACGAGTATCAAGTTGAATATACTTATGTATTAAAAAAAACATGTACCTAATTTGGGTGCACTAATGGACAATGCCTAATCTGATAATAGGCAAGAATTTATAGACGACCTCGTAATTTCTTTATCACAGTTCGTTAGTTTACCTCTGACAGCAGCAACCTAACAGCAACCTTATTGTAACGAGAATAAAGACCACAATGATTTTGACAGACTTGTTACTGCCAGCAACCCAACAGCAACCTTATAGGAATGAGAATAAAGATCAGTGTGATTTGGATAGTGATGCAAAGTCAGAGGTAAAATAACTGTGAAAGGGCTGTACTCTCATGTTAATGTCGACAAGGTCTATTTGCCTATGTGACAGTTAGATAATTTCAACCCTAATGGAGTTTCATTGTATTGGGTTTTTTTTTTTTTTCAAAATTAGTAATGCAACTACAACATACGGGATCTACTCGTATAGGTACGGAATGCTAAATATATTTTCGTATATTCTTTAAATCATTGTTACATCTATCTCTTTCCTCCTCAAATGTACCTAACTAGCTTATGCCTGCGTGAAATTTCTTGCTCCCCCATCTTCATCCCATTCTTGTGTCGCATCGCATCGCCTGCCCGCGCTCTGATTTTAGTTTTCGCGGTCTTTCTGACTGTTTTCTTTTTGCTCGGTCCGTAAGAGTCCTAGCGTGTTGATAAATAGCCTTCCACAAGAATTGGGCTATCAAATGTAAAAATATTTTTTCATATTCGGCTGGTAGTTTCAGAGATTATCGCGTTCAAACAAACTAACTCTTCAGCATTATTATCAGTATAGGTAGATATTAAATTACATAATATTTATTTTCCTGCTTACTATACTCCTTTTGTTCTTGTTTTGACATTGTTTTCAAGACATACCTGCGTGGGATCAGTGTTTATATGCACTTATACCTTTAGTCTAGACATCCCCACCTAGATATTACTCTGGAAATACCATCTTGCTATTAACATAAATATACAGAATCAGTACCTTTCGTGACTCATACAAATACCAAAATACCTCCAATTTCCCTACATCTTGACAAGTTTGTGACATTTGTTTGTCGCCGAGATGAGACTGTGACTAGATTTTGAACGTTTTCATTTACTAGTTGACCTTCTGATTTATATTAATATTTACACTGGTTTACACAACTACTTTCAATCTCGAAAGAAAAACAGTGATTAAGCCCATATTCACACGCGCGTAAAAATATCGCGGCGGGATTTTATCGCGCACTGGATTTTCAACTCTCGGTGTTGAACAGTGAGTCAAAATACAGTGCGCGAAAAAAAAACTGCCGCGGGAAAAACCCGCCCGTAGCTACCTTGGCTTACTGAGATCTTCGTAGGTAATTAAAACATAACCATTTCTTCATTAACCTAAGATTCATATTGCTACTTAGATTCAACCGATCGCATGAGAATATGGTCACGTTTCTGTATTATTGACAATGACATTTGAATAAGATTATCTCGCTCAATAATTCTGAAAATTGCATCTATCGTTTCTTGCGGGATGTGTGACACACTTTTCGCGTGAGTTTAGTACGGTGAGGGAAAATCTAAGGCCCTTTGTACACACACGTTTTTAGTGCCGTGAAATACTACGGTTTAGCCATGTCACGCCACATGTCGTGCCGTGGTTAGCTGCGCCTTAAACCGTGTGCAGGCACGGTCGTCAGTGTTGTACACTATGGACACTTGTTGACGAACACGTTTTTTCAACGTCGCGGCTTACACGCCGTGCCGTGAAAAAACCGTGCCGTGTACAAAGCGCCTAACGATATAAATATTTCCTCGTAACACTTTGCCCAGTCTCCACGAACTACTCTTTGGCCCGATGCGCTACGCTCGCGTGATCTCATTCCGTGTCTAGAGATCGTTACACTTAATACCATCGTAATTAGACAAGCTACCCTTCATTTCATTTGGATTTACTCAACTACACTTAACGAGTAGTTCGGTTCAGCACGTAATATAGAGATTTTATTCCAATTGCTGTTCTGTTTGTTCGTTAGAGATTATTTGCTGATAGTGTTTTGGGAATAGAATATTATTATGAGTAGCAAATAGTGTTAATGTTAACGAATAACTTCGTGAATTCAAAATCTGGAATGGAATGAGAATGTAATTTCAAAGAGTTTTTGTATTCATTTGTATAGTTAGTTAGTTAGTTAGTCTAGTATCGTAACGGTAATTTAATTACCTAGTGTAAATAGTTAGTTGTATTAAATATTGTAAACGTTTAAAAGATAAAAATAAATAAATAAAGAGATTGATTTAAATCAATCTCTCCACGGACAGTTTTTTAAAAGAGTGTTTGTGGAGAGATCCGTTCTTGTTGTGATGCGTTCTTGTTTTTGTTGCGATCCATTTTTGTTCTTATTGAGATCCGTGTCCGTGTCGCCATTGGTACATACTACGCTTTGGAATGGGCAACTAGCTTCATCTTTCTGACTGACAGAACTTTGTAATTCAAAAGTGCCAGTAATTTATTTGAAATAAATACTTTGAGCTGGAGAAAAGTTTTTCAGAAATTATTTACCTTAAAATGTTACCTAAAGATATTGAAAAACTGTTTCTATGTTTGATAAAATTCTAACAACTGATTGACATCACAGAGGAGCAGGGCAGATCACTCTAAACACTGTCAAGAACTTTAACTAAAACAAACTCTCGGGAGACGATGACGAGTTAATTTCAACGAAACAGGACATTACAAGTTTACGGCCCTCCGTGTCGTTCATCTTACAACCTTACTAACTAAGTAGAACTCTTCGTGCATTTTCGTGTTCCGAACTACAGAGCGTAAAGTGCAACAGTAACTCCTGGATTCCGCCTTCCGTCAATCACCTTTTACGAGCCTCTTGGAAACATTTTTAGAATGAAGTCGAGATAATTTTGCTATAATGTATTTTCAGTGTAACGTTTAACGTGTTCGATGATAATGGCCTGAAAAATAAAGATCAAAATGAGAATTTTAAAATTTAACCATGGACCTTTATTCGCGCCCCGGCGATCAAATACGGTGGAAATTTTCCGTTCTTCGTGTCGATAGCTGGTATTATCTTATCTTTTATGTAGCCAGGGATCGTTAGAGGGAACTATTAAAGCGAAGTGTCACAGTTTAAAATACGAAGAATGGTGAATGAAAAAGTGAATGTTTTAGGATCGAAAGATAAATGTTTCAATCCAGTTTTAGGTGTTCCGGGCCGGTGAAGCGGTGGTGCCATTTGATATCATCGTAATGGGCTTTTGTGTTTCAAGGGTTTATTTAATATTTTATGGTGAGCCATAGAGATGGAGTTTTATGATTAAAATGGGGTGGAATGTTGAGTAAATTAGAACGAGTTGATATTGGATATTTTGTTCTATTATCGCGTCTATTTGCTCACGTGATAGTGTTTATTTTACATAACCCTTTGTTTCATTTCGTATTTAGGGCTGATCTTTCAATCGACAGATAATTTTTATTCGTGAAATAAAATTGACCTTTGACAGATTTTGAATAGAAGAACTGTAAAAAATTCAAAATTATTCCTCGGATAGGATTATCTGGCGTTGGAAAAATTAGCTCTTAGAGAAGTAACTTTTCCATACATCTAAACTTACTTTCGATACTTTCACATCACACCTGTATTTCCCGCAGCGAAAGAGGTGTGCATAGTACACCAACTCTTTGCCAGGTACGTTTAAGTCCCACGTAAAAGGGTGTGATACTTTCCTTTCTTATAAATAAGCCTGTTATTTTTTTACATAAAAACATACATGAACATGAACATGTCAGCCATTAAATCCCGTGATAAAAATCGAAATAACAATTTAAGTACAATCTCGGTAATATTTTAAGCTAGCTCCTAAAGAACCGCGTATATCGTATTATATTTTATTCCCATCCTTGCTTTCAAACTTTTATGGTCGAGTTTATTACGAACAAGACTTAAATCTCCTTGTTGTCTTAAATTTAGGTCACACTGCGTATTAAGTTTTACAGCGAGTGCTTTGACTTAAATGTACCAGTTTTACTGTTAAATTATGGGATTGATAGATGAGCTTTTTAGTGATAAACATAACTAAAAATTTTGTAATTAAGTATAACATAACAATATTCCTCCAGACCGTATTTCGGCCATAGCGGCCAATCTCAACGGATAGTTCAGAGCTTAAGGAACTCAACGACTTGATGAACAATACCGAAGAAAAAACGTTTGGCTAGGCCGCATAAAGTACTCAAACTGATAGACTTAATTGAAAAAAAAACTCCGTTTTTATTGGCAATTATGACCGGAATTCGACCAGGAGAACTAGAATTACAGCGGTATCAGACAATATTTTCGCCTTATCTCTGGGATGACAAAGAATCTTCGACGCCTCTGGTATCATGACATCAAGCATAGGCGGCGGTCACTATTTTATCATCAGGTGGCCGCTTGCTTGATTGCCACTGACATATAATAAGAAAAACACTCGTATGTATATTTTGAAGCAACTTGATTTAAAAGTTCATTTTTGAAAAAAAAAAATTAAATAAATTTTACCAAAAACATTGGCGAAAGAAATTCTGCTATCTATAGGAGCGGAAAAAACATACATCGATCGTGCGCCCCACCAGTTCACACGTAGCAAATTGATCTGACGACATCAAAGACCAGCTACTCCCATATAACCAACGGTTTTAAATCGAACAAACCGATAAAAATCTCAGAATTATGACGAATCATTAAGTTACCGGAGACGCGGGTAAACTGTAGACGTACATAATAGTAAATTCTTTTAGTAGTCTCCAAGTATGAACGTCAGCAGTAATAAATCCAGTAGAAACTAAAGCATGTCCCCGTCACTTTGTGCGATTCAGCTATTCTTTGAAATAACGAACCCGTTTGTCCGGATCAAGTGCATTAAACGGTAACTTCACGAAGAGTTTTATGTTTTTTTTAGTTGTAGCCATTTGAATATTGATCACGGTGAATTTGGCACCGTTTTTGGAAGATATGCCATTAGGTAGGTATTTTATTAATATACAATAACTACTATGGTGGCCATAGAAATGTAAAAACTCTGATAGATGTAATCTATGATGGCGGCTCATTTCAAATCGCGGTGTGAAAAAAGTACATGTCTTTTTTCACCGAAATGAACCGATATAGTACTTTTTGCTCTATATTAAAATGCCTATCTAATGACATATGTTTGGTTGATATTGGTCGTGGAGACCAGTTTGTCCGGCCCGCCTTTGCGCAAAAATACACAACAACAACGTGACGTGTATGGCTACCATAACACGCTCTGCTGCTTTAGTAAGACCAACAAATGTCATATACTTAGTTGGAGATATTATCATCAGTTAGAGTGTCAGTGTTAGATTTTAATGTACCTACACTGCGTTCGCGATTTTATTTCCAAACATGTAAGCAAATATGCGTTTTTGTAAAAACAACTTTAAAACCCACACATAAATTTCAGTTTGTACTAAAATTACAAACATTTTAATGATTTTTTAAATAGTCAATCTGAAATCTACTTAATTTATACTGATTTAAAGTTGATATTTGTACTAGTGGAAATAACATCAATTAGCAAAAGGGACTTGAATAGACTTTACACTTCCTCTTTCGTGTCTCCATAAACCATATAAGTACAAGAATAACTAAGTTTCGCGTGCCTTGCTAAATAATTGAAGTAATCAGCATGTCAGAATAGATTAACTATCTAATCTTCTTACGCATTCTATCTCCCGTCGAGAGAGCAAGATTTATTCAAAACCTTATTGTAATACCGCAAGTTAACGACAAAACTTTTCGAATATATATTTTTTTAAATTGCCAACTCGACTATAAAATAACCGACCTCATCGGAAAGCAATCACTTTAATTTCACATTCGCCGATTAGACCCGCATAACTTGAACCAACTCCAATAATTGTCAGTTCCCTTTTACGCAGTAAATATTATTAAATCCGCAGAGGCTCGAGAATTTTGTTCTGAAACCGAAAATTAGGAAATTAGCTGACCGAAATGTATTTTCAATTTACGTGATTAGTTATTTAATTTTAAAATTAAGCCCAAAATTAGTATTAATTTTCTTCGTCTTGTCGATGGCACGACGGGTTGATCCAATTTTTTTTCATTTCCACAGCATCGTCGGTCAGTGGCAGCGCAGGGTCTGTCATTTTTTGGAACAGAGAGGGTAGGATAAGGAGATGAGACTTATAGTAAGGAGTAATAACGCATTTTTGCTCTAAAATTCAGTAAGGATTGTCTTATATCCATATATTCATCATCTACCTTTCTCCTACCACCTACCATCTACCTTTTCCCAACTATGTTGGGATCAGCTTCCAGCCTAACCGGATGCAGCTAAATACCAATAATAGGGAGCGACTGCCTATCTGACCTCCAAGCCCAGTTACTGCGTAATACGATACCCCTTGGTAAGACTGGTTGTCAGATTTCGGGCTTCTGTAACGACTGTCAAAGATCCACAAATGACAGCCGGGACCAACGGCTTAGCGTGCGTAGCTTAACCTGATCGATGGACCCGTGCGGCTTGTATTCATATAGTAAAGAAAGTAAAGAAAACGTTTGGCACAAGGCTATAATAATATACAATAAAAATATTAGCAGATATTTGTGTCACGATTTATGTTGACTGATATTGAGTTTTTCGTATATAGGTAAACAGAAATGGTCCATAAATTGGCTTTTGAGCAACGATTAAGGAAATTGAATGATATTATTCTGTTTCCAACTCATAAATCTAAAGTTTGAAACATAATATTATCAAGAAAAGCTTACAATTATATTGAAATTCTTAGAAGAGAGTTTCTAGAATATTCTTAATGAGTATCTATTTTTGTACCAAGCATATTATAGTCTTGTTAGGTAATGAATTTGTTATAGACTTCAGTGGGTGTCATAAGAAGTGGCTTAAAAGTATTTTTGTTATTGTTTTGCAGCAGCATCGATTATTGTTTGTAATGAATTGAAGTGGACACTGGACTACCAAATTTATTATTAAAAAACATAACATCTCTCAAGAATAACTCTTTTAGGAAGTCTTGTAGAAGAAACTCAAAATGACAATGATGAGATGTATATTATCAACATATGTCATTAAAAGAATAAAAATATTTTTATTTTTGTGTATAAAACACACGGTTAAACTAAACAAGGTGGACCCACGACCTTGTGAAGGTCGCAGGAACCCATTGGATGTGAGAAGCACAAAACCGATCGAAGGTGGAGGTGCTTGGGGGAGGCATATGTCCATACATATGCCTCCCCCAAGCACCTCTATCTTCGATCGGTGTGTGACAGATGGCTGTGGACGTCTTTCGGCTGAAATAATGATGTAACTGAAAAATTGTACAAGTTAGTAACAAGCTTATTAAGCTTAAGGTCTTCTTTACTCAAAATGTTGTATTTTCCTGCACCTTCGATGTCGTCACTAAGCGTCAAAGTCCTTTAGGCTACGTACACACTGACAGGTGATGATGACACATCGACAGGTGGCTTGCTTCATAGACTATATATATATGAGGCTTTTATAAATGAGCACCTAGAGCTTAGTTAGTCACCTTGCAAGTAGCGAAGTAAAACGAACGGTCTACAATTTTCTCAACCAGCCGCACTGCGTACTTAATGCATTCGCTATAGTTTGACCAAAACCGCTGTACCGCGCCTTCAGTATGTGCGCGGCGAGACGGGGGGCAGTGCAAGTCGCTCATTCGTCATCGCTCACGGCGTCCCGCCCCCCGCCTCGCCGCGCATTCCTAAGGCGCGGTACAGCAGTTTCGGTCAAACTATAGTCGCCTAGCGTGTATGTAGGGATATTAAGTCTGTAGACCTAGGCGCTAAGCAAGTCACGTGTCAGTGCATCATCATTATAATCAGCCTATAATGTTCCCACTGCTGGGACACAGGCCTCCTCTCTTCGAGAGGGAGTGGGCTATGATCAACCACGCGGGCCCAGTGCAGGTCAGTAGACGTCACATGTCTTAGAATTTTTGGTTCTAGGACATGCCGGTTTCCTCACGATGTTTTCCTTCGTTTTGAGAGCAGTGGTGATGAAATCAATTACAAAAAGTAAAGCGCCTGTCTGGGTTCGAATCCACGACCTACAACTTGCTTTTGCTCTCGCAAATTGCTCTCGGTGCGTATGAAGCCTTAATCAAATAAAAAAAAACATCATGTGACCCCTAATTTATTTACTCATCCCAAACTCTGGACATTCACAAACCACCCAATGATATTCCACCCTAATAGATCAATAATACGCAAAGATAATAATCCAAAAAGAGCATTAATCATCTCCAAATGTAAGTAAGGCTCATATTACCCCTCGTTCATAATAGAGCCGTTACTGACCCAGAAACAAACTGACTGGCTCTTAATTAATTATGTCTGCTTATATTTGTCGTGCAAATTCTACATTTATTTAGCTAAATGTTTGTCTGACAAGTGGCTGAAAAGACAAGCTCAGAATAATTGTGTTTTTATTATAATGTGAAATTGTTCTTAAGGTAGGTAATTAAGGATCTTTAATCTGCCTAGGCTTTACTCAAATATGTTGAGATTAGCTTCCAGTCTAACCGGATGCAGCTGAATACCAGTATTTTATATGGAGCGACTGCCTATCTGATCTCCACAATCCAGTTACTGGGCAACACGATACCCCTTGGTAAGACTGGTTGTCAGACGTTTAGGCTTCTGACTACCCGTTACAACTGTCAAAGATCTACGAATGAAAGCTTGGACCAGCGGCTTAACGTGCTTTCCGAGGCACGGAGGGGTCTCGACTCTCAATTATGTAATTGATGATCACCAATCCACGTCCCGACTGCGGCAATCCTAACTTATCCTTCGATTGGACCTTGCGGCTGTTATTATAGCCACGAGCCCCTCAGGTAATTAAGGATCTAAAAATGATTCTGCATTTCCATCCATTTACAGCATGTATCCAAAAGGTTTGGGGAAATTTAAGGCAAGTACATCAAACTGAACAACTGTCTCCATAAGACCATATGGGTATATAAGGATCTTGTGAAAAATATACTGAATTTAAATTTTTTTACAGTATGAACAGATGGCCGATGGGGCCGAAAGATTCTGGAGTGGCGACCGCGTACCGAAAGACGTTGCGAGCGTTGGAAGGCCGCCCACAAGGTGGGAAATTGTTTATTTTGTTATTATAAGACACTGATAACAACTTGTAATAACCGCTGTAATGGCCACTCTGTATAATGTTCAATGTCGCGCTTGGCAGTGTAGTGACTTCTGAGGGGCAATTCCTGTAATTTTAAAAACGCTCACAGTCTGACGGGGCAATTCTCGTAATTTTAAGAACGTTCACAGTCTAATCTCAGTCTCAATCTATCAAAAATACCTCTCATTTCCCTACATTTTAACAAGTTTTTGACGTTTGTTTGTCACCGAGATGAGACTGCGACTAGATTTTCAACGTTTTAAATGACGAGAATTGGCCTTCTGATCTCAGTCTCAATCTGTCAAAAATACGTCTAATTTCCCTACATTTTTGACAAGTTTTTGACATTGATTGTCGCTGAGATGAGACTAGATTTTTAACGTTTTTATTAACGGTAATAGGCCTATCAATGTGAATACTTGCTTCTTTGCTTGATTTCTCTTCATGTTTCAACTTTTATCTTTTGTTTTATCTATATTTAGCCTAATAGGCTATTTTCCTAAAAAAATCTAATTAGTCCGTCAGTTAGATTATCAAAAAATATTGAACCCGTATTTTTTCTTTTGTCAATTATATAAAAAATTATGAAGATATCGCCCGTTAAAATTTTACGTGTCGTCACTTGCTTGCGACGCTTTTGCAAGCAAGTGACGTCGCGACCCCCACTTCCAAATTTTGACGCGCTTTATCTTTGTCATTTTTTGTTTGATTGACAAAAGAATAAAATACGTGTCCATTATATTTCGCTAATCTAACTGACGGACTAAATATAATATATTTTTTTTTACCCAGGCAACTACCCTATTTCGTATTTTTATGTCGCCGTGTTTTTTATGTGCCTTCACAATATTCCCTCCATTCTATTCAGATGATCTATCTAGTTTCAAATCACTAGTTTCATCATCTTAACATTCCACACTCCAATTACACAGCAATCATATTTCTAAATCCCAGCATTTACACAAGAAGAATCCAATCAAAAACTCAGCAAACACAATCGAATATTAATCACAAAAGGGTTACGATCTCTTCGGTCACCATAACCGAGCCAGCGCAGATAGTATTAACAGCAATTAAGCAAACAGGGCTTTAAATCAAAATTTCAAATTATGCTACTCCCGCCGAGGGTGAAATGGGGTTGTATCCGTGAAATCGCATTCATCAAAACTTGGGAATTAGCTTCGTTCCCTAATTAAACCTGTCGGTTGTTAAGTTCACCCCGATCTTCCCAGGGTTCTCGAATCTTGCGTAAATATTAGGTTTGAATAGAACTTTTATTATTATAGCTTTATTGGTACTTAATGTCCGTGATCCTTTGTGTAAAGCGAAAGTTGATTTGAACGAATTCTAATTTGGGGAGAGGAGAGTGGGGGGAAGGTCAAACGTTTAGTATTCATTGCGTTCGCGAATTGTCTTTAAAAAGTGTATACATTGATTAAATAGGTTTTCTGAGAGAGGTTCTTTAAATCAACATTAAAAACCTTTGATTCCTTTCAAAGTATTCGGGACACGTGCCGTAAAATGTGAAGATTGAAAGTTGATTTCGAAATAATATTGATTGATTGCTTACTTATTTCGTACGTGCTATATTATTTCTTACTTACATACGACCTTCAATTATTAGAAGTAAAAAAAAGTAAAAGATTTTTAATTGGATCAAGAACAAATTGTCATAATTACAATAGAAATGACGGTAGCTACAAAAGTTAACTGTGTCGTAGCTATCAACGTCCATCTTAGCATTAAGAATACATTGTTCTGCAACAATGTATTCTTAATGTTAAGACGGACGTTCAAACTGTACCCGTTTCAGGGTTAAATGCAGATTTAACCCTGAAACGGGTACAGTTTGAACGGGTACAGTTTGAACGGGTACATTGAAGAAGCTAATGAACAGTGGTGATCCAGTGGTATCGGCCCCAGCTTACGTGTCGTGTAGGTCGTGGGTTCGAACCTAGACAGGCACGTACTTTATGTAATTTATATCATAACTACTGCTCCCACAACGGCGAAAGGAAAACCATCGTGAGGAAACCGGCATGTCCTAGAATCAAAAGTTCGAAGACACGTGACATCCACCAACCCGCACTGGGCCCGCGTGGTGGATTATGGCCCACTCCCTCTCACAGAGGGAATGCTATAACCTCATTATTTAATAGAAATTATGATAACTACAAAAGTTAACTGTATCTCAGTTATAAACGCCCGTTCCAGACTTAACCATAAAAGGGGTACAATTTAGCCAACATTGAAGAAGGTAATGGAGTTTCCTTAGTCAGCCAAGCTCAAAAACACGCTGCATTTCTCCGCAATAAACCCCTTATGTGTCAGTAATTTCGTAACAAATGTCCCGTTCATCCAGACCGTATCTCTAATTCACAAAGCCAACATAACTAAACCTGGTCGTCTTCCACAAATTCCTGTTCCACAAGCAATTTATCATCAAAAACAAATCTGTTTCAAACATCACTGAGTCAAACTGAGTTTCAGACAGTTATATTTCATTGGCTAAATAATTCAGGCGTCCAGCTTTGAGTGTGGACTAATATTTACGAATTGCACCTCCGGAGACGGGACCTGACTCTGCAATAATAATGACAAGTTAATTGGGCTGTACTGTCAGCAGCGAAGGTCGCCTGTGCTAGAGTTTTAAGCAACTAAAATATAATACAATACTAACTCGCATCGTGTTTTGGACTGACCTCCTTGACAATTCAAAAGTGGCTGTTTTTGAATTAATTCAAATAAATGTTTTGAGTTTGATTTTGTTTTAAAGGTCCACAAAGTCGAAATCTCTCTAAAAAGACGCAAACTTTGAAGTAATAAGTACATGAAATGCTGAATAACAGTAGGTATATAGAATAGCATAAGCATCAACAGCCTAAATTAGCGTTCCTAGGCAGCCATAAAACTTTGGTGGTGAATTACAGCCTACTCCCTCACACAGAGAGGTAGCCTGTGTCCCAGTAGTGGCAACATTATAGGCTGACTTTGCATGCTTATATGACACAAGTAGTGTGCCCGACTGGATTTCCTTTAGGCAAAACTGAGGAACTTCCAAAGAAGATCCTTCTGATGAACTTTCAAAGATCCTTCCTTAGTGCTCACGTTCTATAAGCTACAAGGATCTCTTGTGCAATGTTTCAAGTGTCTGTACCGAGCAGTTCATACTGAGCATTGTCTGTCAGAGAATCATTATCATTCTCCAGCGTTATCCAAATTCAAGGTCGCTCAGTGCGCTATGGTGCGAACTATGCTCGGAGTCTCTTTGAAGGATAAAATCAGGAATGAAATTATCCGGCAAAGAACCGGCGTTACCGACATAGCTTGCACAGTAAGCAAACTGGAGTGGCAGTGGGCTGGCCATGTCTGTCGAAGGGCCGATGGCCGCTGGAGCAGACGAGTCCTGGAGTGGAGACCGCGTATCGACAAGCATAGTGTGGGAACCCCAAGTTAGATGGACGGACGAACTAAAGAAGGTGGCTGGGGTAGACTGGATGCGGAAGGCGGAGGACAGGGTGTTGTGGTGTAGGCTAGGACAGGCCTTTGTCCAGCTGTGGACTGCAATAGGCTGAGTTGATTGTCTGTCAGAAAATGAATGAATGAATTTAAGTTTTTAATTAAATGACATGTGAAAGTAAAGTTGTTAATCATCTTTAATTGCTGACCGTATCGTTCAGCTCTAACTTTTTAATAAACTGAATTATGCATTTCAAAGAGACCCTTGTTCAAGTCCCTGTGTTGGGAATTCTTTGGTCTGCTAAGAATTTGGGTAATTAACAGACAATAAGAACTTCGTGTCAAAAAGTTGGGGTGGGACATCTTGCTTTATTTAGTGAAGCAGTAAATAACGGCTTTTGACGCGCTTTGAGGGTAAAAGAGTGATGGTAGGGGTAATTTAATTTTGTAATAATATTTTGATGGTAAAATGCCAAAGGTTGCCATTGCGGGCAAAACCTGGATGAGACTGGCAGGATAGTGGACATGGAAAAGAGAAAACTATACCCGGCAGTGGGTGAAGTCGGGCTGTAGATGATGATGAAAATGCTGACTGCTTCTGGCTGGCCTGTTTCTTGGCCTTCTTCTTCGTCTTCGTGTCGCTGGCACGACTGAATTTCAAATCTTGTTGGTCCAAAACTTTGCCACTTCCACGGCGTCGTCAGTGGCAGCGCAGAGGTCACTTTGACCGCCTGTTTTGGGACACAGAGGGCAGGATAGGAGGTGGAGCATGGTTTGCGACATAGCTCCAAAATCACACCCTACTGCCGTTCCGTCAAGGTAGCCCCACTTTACCAGGTTGGACTTACATCTTCCCAGTTGTGTCCGGAGATGGTTTAGGGACTTCCAAGTGGACCACGGAAGGTTACATCCTGCAGGGAGATGATCCTTTGGTGGTAGATAGTAAGTAGAAGGGGGAAGAGTATCCTGCCATAGTTTGCAACGGGCTTCGGCCCGGCTTGGCTAAAGAATTACCATTGCCATACAACGTTTTTTAAATGACAATACTATTTAATTTACAATGTTCATATATTGAGAAATTAAATAGCTTTAAGTAAATAGAATAATAAATTGTAGTATGAGTTAGTAAAATGTTTGCATGCGATGAGGCAGAATGTATAAGGATTCAAAAAGATTGTAACCCCTAATTGTATCACATACTTTCTATGCAAATAAATAAATCTATCTATCTAACGTGGCAATGCTGCCAGCCTGTTGGGCACTGTTCCTGTGGACAGGAATGCGGACGAATTTTTTGATGCCCTATGATCTTTTTTAGGCTTCCGTACCAAAATAGTACCGGCCAAGTGCGTGTCAGGCCACGCATCAAATAGGGTTCCGTAGTCACCCATGATGGCGCTTTACAAGTTAGGCCTCTATAATTCCTGACCTAACAAAGTGGTCTAAACCGTTATAGTTTTTCTTCAAAGTTCATCACATGGACTACCATCATGAATTTTCAGATTTTTCGAGTCAGCGTTTAGCTTTTAGAGGAGGGGCGTCCTATTTTAACAAAAAAAAAAACGCTTTATAGTTGAATATCTCACAAACGGCTACTTAAATCAAAAAAATGTATAAGCAACCTCTCAATTTTTTTTTAAACTTATCTAATGGTATCTCACACAATGGGGGAGACGCGAGAAAAAATTAATCCCAAAAAAAAAATATGTTTCGTGATTTTATTTTAGCGCTTTGTCGGTGTGGTAGATACACATATCCATGCAAAGTTTCATTTTTCTGGCACTAACCGTTTGGTAGGTAAGCCGAGGATGGACGGACGGACGGTCGGACATAACGAAACTATAATAAGGGTTCCGATACGTGAACCACGAAACCCTAAAAAGGAACCCTTATGGTGCGTCTCAGTCCGTCTGTCCGTCTATCACAGCTAGGTATCTCTAGAACTAGTAATGCTATCAATAAGAATAGTTTTAGATGACGTTTGCCCAAATATTTTGCAAATAAGAAAGAAATCCATTTTTTCTTATTTTTTTTGCAACAGGGACTGAAAGATTCGATGTGGGCCATTTTTCATTTTTCAAATTTTTCTTTGTTTAGGCTGCATGGTTTTCGACCTTTGATGAAAAATTTAAAAAATCCCCCCTAACCCTTATCACCGAAGCTTGCATAGAGAAATATCTGAAATTATTCTATGTGATAGAAATTTATGTAAAGATTACAGGAAAAATAAAACGATGTCTCTAAATAACACACTTTTTCAGAAATAATCAGAATGGTACGGAACCCTCGGTGTGCGAGTCCGACTCGCTCTTGTTTTAGATATATAATATATATATTGCACCTACATAATATTATTATTATTTAAAATGTTAGCTTATATTATGCCAACTACATAATTTTATTTCAATTGCAGCGCAGTAGTACCC
The DNA here is from genome assembly GCA_947507525.1 of Apamea epomidion. Taxonomy (NCBI): domain Eukaryota; kingdom Metazoa; phylum Arthropoda; class Insecta; order Lepidoptera; family Noctuidae; genus Apamea; species Apamea epomidion. Next base: position 2,666,026 of record OX382238.1, on the reverse strand, counting down.
ACGGAAGAGAAACTCCCTCCCAAAGGGAAACAGGTATAATTAATATTCGCAGAACTGTTACTGTAGCAATAGATAGTGTAGCACAAGTTGTAACAGACCGACATCTTGCCAAATGTTGTGTTTGTTCGTATCAATTGATGCTGTGCATAAACTGTGATGTTGCTTGCAGTTAATTATGTTTGCTGAACGGTGTTGGGATGTTAAAGGGATACGTGTAAATATAGAGTAATAAATTGTTTATCGCTGGATTTAGGTCTTTTTTTTTTTTTTTTCAGGATGGGAAATCATCAAATGACTCCTCCCGCTCTGGGTGGAGCAGAAGGGAGTGTCAGACTCTTACTGACTAAAACCCACCCGTGTTCCTTCCTTAGCCCTTTACATACCAGGGCAGCGGTAACCCTTTCGGACAATCCCGCTACCCCGGCAGGCTTCGGCCCTGTCGGGCCCCGTCAACTACGCTGACATCTCTTTGAGGCGCGCGTGGAACACATACACGCCGTCCGGCACGGGCCTGGTCCTGATCGGACGGAGAGCTACCCATTGCTCTCCGCCCGCAGGCCCGCGCCTACGGTGGCCGGGAGTCGTCACGCGGCTCCCGACGCCCGGAGCGTCTCCCTCGGCGGCTGAGGCGTGAGGATCTTTCCCTCGCCCATCCCGCCACCTCCTTCGCTAGCATGACTGCTTCGCAGAAGGAGGTGACCGCCTCCCACTCCCTCTCGCCCCGGACCATGGCTTGCACCAGGGCCGGGCGCGAGAGGTCGCCGCCGCTGCCGATCGCCTCTACGAGGACACGGCGGTGCTCTGCCCAAGCGGGGCAGACCTCCACCGTATGCTCCACCGTGTCCTCTGGGCGATCCTCGCAGTGGTGACACCCGGGCGTCTCCTCCCGCCTGATGATGTGCAGGAACCTCCCGAAACATCCGTGTCCGGAGAGGACCTGCGTCAGGCGGTAGGTGAGAGCGCCGTGACGCCTCTCTAGCCACTCCTCAAAGAGGGGTCTTACCGCCGCAATCGTGGCGTGCCCTGCGCTGGGTTGCGATAGTCGCGCCTTCCATTCCACCATGAGACCGCGCCGGAGGTCCGTCCGCTCCGCAGCAATTTGCCGCGGGTGCGGAGTTTCCCCCCGACGTAGTGCCTCAGCGCGCCAGTCATACAGGCGCGCGAGGACTATCGCCTCCAGATCCCATGGTGGCAGTCCGGCAAGGAGGCTTGCTGCCTCGCCCGAGATCGTGCGGTATCCCCGGATAAGCCTTATGGCTACCACCTTTTGGGGCGCGTTCAGGTAGTGTGCGGCTCGAAGCCGCAGTGAACGCGCCCATACCGGGGCCCCATAAAGGGCCATGGCATGGACGGCCATGCAAGATCCGGCCCCGTCCTCACCAGGTGCCCGACGAGGCGGCCCGCAATCACTCTCTCAAAGAGCTTGCCGACCTCGTCGAGCAGCACTATGGGCCGGTATGCGGACGGAGAGTCCGCAGGGCGCCCTGGCTTCTGAATGAGGACCAGCTTCCCCGTCTTCCAACGGAGTGGAAACTGGCCTCTCTCCATGCATGCGCTTAAGAGCGCCTCCAGTCGAGGCCCGAGAGCCCTCGAGGCCAGGACCCAGGCTTTACCCGGCAAGCCGTCGGGTCCCGGGGCGGTATTTTTGGCCTTCAGCCTGCCTACTGCCGCTCTCAGATCTACCCCGGTCACTTCAGGGGTGTCGTCGTCGTCGTCCGTGTGGTCCGCTTCGGGCACCGCAAGTGGCGGAGCCATAGGCGGGGGAGTATGCTCCCCCCGTGAAGGGAACAGAGCGCTCACCACTTCCTCCACCAGCTGGGGTCGGAGACTCTGCGTCAGCGGGGGGGCCCAGGTGCGGAGTTTATTCCGCACCATTCTGTAAGGGCGCCCCCATGGATCTCGGTTCAGAGTCTCCAACATCTCCTCGCGGGCCGTATCCTTGGCCCGCTTGACAGCCTCTTGGAGGGTGGTCTTCGCCGCTCTGTACCCCTCGTACAGCTCCACCTCCGTGGCTTCCGCATCCGGAGGGCGGATGCGGAGCCTGCGGTGCCTGGTGTACCGATGTCGCGCGTCGACGCACGCCTTGCGTAGCGCCCCAACCTCCTGCGACCACCAGTACACCTGACTGGATTTAGGTCTTGTCCTACGAGGCTTATTTTCTTTATTGCATCCTTTTTGGAAGTAATAAAGAGAGGGGCTTGTAACTAAGTAATAACAGCCACACGGGTCGACCGATCAGGTTAACCTACGCTTGCCGAGGTTGGTCCGTGGATGTATGACCATCTTTACATACCAAGACCCCTCCATGCCCCGGAAAGCACGTTTAGCCGTTGGTCCCGGCTGTCATTCATGGATCTTCAGAAGCCCGAAAGTCTGACAACCAGTCGGACTCAGTCGGTTTCGTATTACCCAATAACTGGGTTGTGGAGGTCAGATAGGCTGTCGCTCCATGTAAAATACTGGTACTCAGCTGCATCCGGTTAGACTGGAAACGGACCCCAACGTAGTTGGTAAAAGGCTATAGGCAGATGATATTTTGGAAGTAATAATGAAAGTAAGCATCGTTGGTCTAGTGGTCGGTAGCACTACTGCTTAGTGTGATGGTTTCGATTCCCAGGTTGAGCAAAGTGTCATTGGATTTTCCCATAAATAATTTCTCGGTAGTCTGGATTTGTGCCCGCTTGATGGCAATGGGCTGACCCCTCTATTACATTAGACTTAAACGTGGGACGTCAATGAAAGACGGTGGTTAGCAACATACTGTTTATTCGGGTCACAGTACCCGATACTGTATACTATACTTTTCTAATACACCGTTAAATTTTGATCGTTTGACCTCAAAAGGGGTCATTGTACTCATCATTATGAACAACTTTTACTACGGGACCAACCCTGAAATCGTGAAAAAAATCAGTTGGTGCATAGATTTATGCGAACGTAAATCTATGAATCAATTGATTTTCCCGATTGTTTTTTTTTTTTTTTTTTCTGATTGTCCCGTTGTAAAAGTTGTTCATAATGATGAGTACATTGAACCCTTTTAAGGATTAAAACGATCAAAATTTATCGGTGTAGGTATACTATTCTATTATAAGCATACTTCAGTCGTCACAAAACATAACTGTCGAAATGTGCGTGTACTATAGGTACACTTCTGCCTAATCCTTCGGGGGTTACAGGCGTGATATTATGTAATTTTATAAAAAGTAAGTAATGCTATACTCAATACTCAATATTTTTATTATTTTACCATAATGTGTTCTTAGGTGGTATACATATAGTTTTGATCATTATGGACCCTGTAGGGCACAGCAAAAAGGATAGAAGAGAGGAAGCCCTGTTTATATAATAAATATAATTAAAATTAATTAAAATTAAAGTCAGGAGATCGCGAATTTAATCCTACCATTTCGCCTATCTATATGTTTTGTTTTTTCCTGCTAAATATACCTAAATATTTTTGATAATTTTTATCTACCTGTAATTATATATTATAATTATATTTACTAATTTATATACATTGTTATTCTTTGGATAATTCTTGTAGCTAAAATATTAAATTTAGTATTATTGCTTTTTTATTTAATTATTATTTTTAAATTATATTATTTATTCATTATTACCGTGTCATTAATATATTTTAATCATTTTTATAAATTGCGTGGTTAATTATTATTAATTATAAAACTTTTATTGTTCCTATTATTTATGTTTATCATTTAAATATTCATCTAAGGAGTAGTAGCATCCGGGGTAGCGGGATCGTCCGAAAGGGTTACCGCTGCCCTGGTACATAAAGGGCTAAGGAAGGAACACGGGTGGGTTTTAGTCAGTAAGAGTCTGACACTCCCTTCTGCTCCACCCAGAGCGGGAGGGGTCATTTGATGATTTCCCATCCTGAAAAAAAAAAAAAAAAAAGGAGTAGTAGCATTTGTTGATAAGTAATTTTTTAAGTTTTCTTATATTTTTATTTAATTTTTCTTCTTTCTTTATTGTGTCTAAATGTTATCTAGCATTAAGTACCTACTTATTATTTGAAGAAAGTAGTTCTTTAGCAGCCATGGGGAAGACAATTGCAGGATTTACAGTATTTTGTGCGGTCTTTTAATTAAAATGATAATTCTCTACCTTTTCTTTTTATTGTAGAAACGAGGTAATTTTGTAAAACTGAACCTAACCAATCTACCAACTTGCATTGGCCTCGCGAGGTAGAAAACAGTCTACTCCCTCTCGAAGACAGGAAGCCTGAGTCCCAGCAGTTGAAACATTACAGGCTGCTTATGAACCTAACAATCAACACTATTCATTACTGGAATAAAACATAATTCTAATCCCAAGTGGTGCATGCAGTTTTTAAATCTTTGCATGCGGTATTTCTAAACTCTGAAATCGACGACTACTGACCTAACAGCAATTTTTTCTACCCCAAATAGTTTTCGATTTGTCCATATTGACTCATGTCAGCGGACTACCCCGTAGATTCAAAAGCTTGCAAAAATAAATCTTTCAAATGTCCTTTATTTTCATGCTAGGTATTCGGCCAGGGTGTAAAGCTATCTAAACGTAGGTACGTTTTAGCGATATCTTTTACTTTCTCAGAGTATCTTTTAGTATTCCACTCGCGATCCGATCTATCCTTCAAAGAACAAAGTGCTTGCCCAGAATGAAGTGAAAATTGGATAAGGTAGCTCTGTTATTGGTTTTGCGACAATGGAACCTTTTCACAATAAGTTTTCAAAGCTCAATTAATAGAAGTCGTTTTCCAGTTCTTGTTTTATTAGTACGATACAGTTCTAGAGCTATTGTTTAGGAAGCTAATATTTGTTTTTTTTTTTTTTTTGAGGGAAGCATGGCATATAAGGAGTGACTTTTAATCAGCAGTGGGTAGATCAAGAACAAAGTGAACAATGGTGATGATGATGGGACGAGTCAAAGTTAAATCATTGGTATCACGTAAGCTGGCTTCAGAAGTCACGATCTCTCATTTCCTATGCAGGGACCGTCTTGTAAGGTTTATGCAAATCGCAGTATGTGAGTTAAGCTGAAGACAATCATATATGTGGAAAGGTTGGACTGACATGGGTTAGATTAACAAACCGTCAAACGTATCATCTTGAAACGCCTTTGTATAAACGGATGTTATTAAAAACTAGCTGACCCAGTGATCTTCGTACTGCCTGAGAATCAATTAATGTTGTTTTAACTTATTTATAAAAAAAGGCGTTCTATACAAAATATATTGGATAATTATTTATTAATGCCTGAGCATTTTCATAATATTTTCATTTTATTTTCATGTATTTTTCCTATATTTCAATAGTAATTCTGCTATTCGAAATGGAGACAAATCCAATAATCAAAAATAATAAAAATTGGCCAAGTCATTATCTACATTATACTATACTAGTAATAAAGCTGAAGAGTTTGTTTGTTTGTTTGAATGATAAATGATTTTATTTTGTAAGTAGGTTTGTACAAACACTTTTACTCGTCAATCATATTTTAAAACTAGATGAGGTCGGCGTTTCCTATCTGACTAGTCTGAGAAGAAAGGCCGAAACAAACTCAGAGGTCACAGTCTCTCTTAAAGTCCAGACATAATCTTGGCCAGATCATATGAAGACCATGTAGATCGATGTCTGAGATGGTCTTTTGAGGAAAGAACCACACAGATTGAGAGGACCTGTCCAGTCAGTGCACGCATTTGTCAGAAAACGTGCAGCTCAACTCAAAACTTAAGGAGCTCGACGATTCGACGAACAATACTAAAGAGAGGACATTTGGGTAGCCCATATTAATTACTCAAACTGCCAGACCATGACAAAAACTAACAGAACATAGAGAAAAATTTAAAAAAATAATATAAATAAAATGACCCACATAGTCTTCACATTAAAAATAATTAAAATACTAGAATACTTTACAAAGTAAGCAAATGTCATAGTATATATAAAATTCATTAATGTCAAAGTATATATATAAAAAGAAAACAACAACACACCAGAAAAAAAAACAAACATTCAATATTTAAAAATTGGAAGCAGCTTAATCCCAATCCTTTTTGTCCTCGATATAATCCTTAACGCGCTAATCTCTGAAACTACCAGTCGGATTTGAAAAATTATTTTTGCATTTGATAGCCTAATTCTTGAGGAAGGCTATAGGCTACTCAACATCACACTAGTTTATGTTTTTAAAGGGGTTTTCCCTCCATGGTTATTAAATGGAAAGTCGTTTACAGGTGAAATCGTCATAATTGCATTCGGATAATAGGCCCCTGGGCTCCGTTTGATCAGTTTTTAAAAGTTGATATTCCTCATAATTGTTCAGATGGACCGAATTCCCTTTTTAAAATTGTATTTTGTTCTGCGTTCATCTCATTTCATTTTGGAGTAAAGTGGACAGCTGAAATGTTTTTACAGAAAATTTAAGACTCGTTTTTGATATCGGGATGGAAGAACAACTGCTTTTTGCTGAAGTGCTGTACACGGATTTTGTATTTATTCAGCTCGGCGCTTTTGATGAATTCAACGGAACTGTATATAATACAGGGCGCATTTTAATGCATTTACACAACAGTAAATTTTGCGCAGGTTGCAGAAAAATTTCATTCAAGGTTTGGTATATTCATTTATTAACACAAAACCCCTTACAATTTGTTTTAGGATTTAATGCTAAATAATAATAATAATATTTTTTATTTTTTTTTATTAATTTAATTTGAAAACATTGGTCCAATGGTTAGTACAACAATAACTTATCAAATATGGGTTAGTAATATTAATTAAATTACATTAAATAAAAAATAATGTTAGTTCTCTTTTAGAAAGCCCCGTTGGTGTGTGGTCGCAGGCGCGACTACTGAGCGGTGGGGTCCTGGATTCGATTCCCGGGTCGGGTACAAAAGTGTTATTGTATTTTCAATTAGGAATTTCTTAGTCACAGCCCGGAGTTTGGAAGTTGGTGGTGTGATGCCCCCGTGCCTCGGAAGGCTCTGCGCCTGATCTCTCTTCGGTCATGTCGGATTGCCGTCCCGGACAATGAGAGTGAGGGAAGAGAGAGTGCACTTATGTCTCAACACACACTTGTGTACTGTAATATGTCCCGCCCCAAAGGCTAGTCTCCGCTGAGATTGGTCGCCATGGCCGAAATTCGGTCTAGAGGACTTTTTTTTAAATTATCTTTAGACGCGTCCTGGGCAACTGCCCACTTAAGGTATAAGGATGGATGGTTGCGCGGCTGGTCAGCCCTGCGACCCCAACCGACCTAATAAAGTGATCACCACAACACGAAAATAATAATGATCACTTCTATGTTTTTGTTTTACATTTATTACTTCAAAACAAAAATGCATTCGTATTTTCCATTATCTTCTATATACGACCCACTTGCAGTTAACGGCTAACAGGCTTATTCGCGGGCATTTTGCTTCTTTATTTTTTGCGCTGTCCGCACAGAATTCTTTTTAATCCACACAGCGTTGGACCGATTCAGGGACGATTGCCATCTAATTAAAACCTCATTAAGTTTAAACTCTGTAATTATCTGTGAAATGGACGTTTTCGGTGGGTTCGTGGAATCGTTGGTTTTGTGGTTTCGTGAGGGTCATGTTTATTTCAATAGGGCTGTTTCAATATCACATTTAGGAGAAGTAGCGCAGTACTTATTTCGATAACCACTAAGTATATACCTACCATAACAAATAAGAAAACTAAACATAAATTAAATTGTAGTATTAATGATTACATCTCTATCTAGCAGATTAAAGTAGTCAGTATTATAGTTTATTTTTTATTTATTTCTCTCTCCACATAGGTTAGCTTATAAATAACACCTTAGGACTAAGCAATATGTGCAAGACAAAAGCTCCTTTGCGAGAGACTGGAGTCCGTGCTCGGGAAACCCTGTGTTACAGATCTCCAGGCCCACCACAGTGTTTAGGTGCTGTACTTACATTGCACAAGTTTGAGAACAAATAACAAACATTTTGTAACTTCTATGGAAGAGAAGTAAAGAAAAATAGGTTAAAGTAAATGCTAAATAATAAATAATAATAACTTTATCTTATCTTATATTATCTTGGCAGACATCTAATATTTAACAGAAAAAATACTTGATACTACCAACTAGATTAGGTAATTATTGAAGATAAACTTTTCAGGCGGCAATTCGATTGAGAGTGAAAATTCAGGAGCGCGTGAAATTTTAAGGCTTCTTTCGTTACATGACAGAGAAGAAAGATAATTATAACTCTATGTCTGTCACGCTATCATCATCTGCGTAGCCTTTTCCCAACTACGTTGGGATCAGCTTCCAGTCTAACCAGATGCAGCTGAATACCAGTATTTTACATGGAGCGACTGCCTATCTCAATTAAGTTGTGGAGGTCATATAGGCAGTTTTTTTTTTTTTTTTTTTCAAACTTTGCTCCACACTAGGAATTACTCCTGTACCGTGGGTGCGTTTACAAACATTTAAACTCACATACACAAACAGAAAAATAAAAATAAATCACTAGATAATACGATACCCATTGGTAAGACTGGTTGCCAGACATTCGGGCTTCTGACGACCCGTAAATACTAATGAATGACAGCCGAGACTAACGGCTCGCCGCGTGACGACTCCCGGCCACCGTAGGCGCGGGCCTGCGGGCGGAGAGCAATGGGTAGCTCTCCGTCCGATCAGGACCAGGCCCGTGCCGGACGGCGCGTAAGTGTTCCACGTGCGCCTCAAAGAGATGTCAGCATAGATGACGGGGCCCGACAGGGCCGAAGCCTGCCGGGGTAGCGGGATCGTCCGAAAGGGTTACCGCTGCCCTGGTACATAAAGGGCTAAGGAAGGAACACGGGTGGGTTTTAGTCAGTAAGAGTCTGACACTCCCTTCTGCTCCACCCAGAGCGGGAGGAGTCATTTGATGATTTCCCATCCTGAAAAAAAAAAAAAAAAAAAAGACTAACGGCTCTATGTGCTTTCCGAGGCACGAGGGGTCTTGGTATGTACAGTTGGTCACCCATCCACGGACCAACTGCAGCAAGCGTAGTCTAATCGATTAGCCCGTGCGGCTGTTATAAGTTAGCCTCTCACAAGTCTCTCTCGCTAAATCTCTCTTATTTTTTAAGAAGTTTCACTTCTTAAAATTTTTATTAATAAAAGTATGTTTGGACAGACACGTAGGGCGGACACGTCGCGCGAATGCACCCGGGGAGATGGACAAAGATCGTCACTCGCTGGACGCCTGAGGGGAGACATCGCCGTCGAGGTAGACCACGGCGAAAGTGGTGTGACGATCTAATAAGGTTTGCAAGGTCAACATGACCAGACATCGCTCAAGACAGAGGTTTGGAAGGAAAAAGGGAAGGCCTTTGCCCAGCAGTGGTACACAAAAAACCTAAATAAAAAAAAATTAGGTACCATTTGTAGCCTCTAGCTAGATAGTGCGTAGATGCATCTACGACTTCAAGAATTACCTTCACTTTGAGAAGGTAGATACAGTCAGCATTGTTACATACAATAAGCATTCAGAAATACACTGGATCACTACATATTTCAGAAATGTTTTCAACCACAAAGACATGAATGGAACATTTCCTGTATACAGAAAATACATTTTAAAATTCCAACCGATTCAGACGAATTTCATGTAATTAAAACCTCATTACATTTAAACTCAACGTAATTAACAATGCATTATTTACTTGTGGTGGTGCTTATAATTTTATTTTTTAACTGTTTCAGTACTGAAGTGCTATTCTGTAAATATCTCACCGTAAAAACTTAAGTGACGTGCCCTGTCAAGCCCCAGATTCCCTAGCATCCGAGGGGCAATTCTCGTAATTTTAAGAACGTTCACAGACTGATCTCAGTCTCTAATTTCCCTCCATTTTTGACAAGTTTTGACATTGATTGTCGCTGAGATGAGATTGCGACTAGATTTTAAACGTTTTTAATTACGGGAATTGGCCTTCAGGTAAGATGACAGTTCATTTCACCTACATTTTTACGGTAAGATTATTACAGAATAGATCGGGATCGGATGGTATTCAGCTGCATTCGGTTGGACTGGAAGCCGACCTCAACATATTTAGGAAATGCTTAGGCAAATGATGAAAGGCTGAACTGTATGTGTGTGTGTTTTTAGGTTTAGTTAAAAAATGTGTGACTAAACATTAATGCCAGACTCAATAGAAAATCTATTGTTGGCGGTCACCGGTGACCGCGGTGGCAGTCAACGCCTATCTATACTTAACTTGAATCAACGTTTGTAAATAAACCCCATAATTTGCTTCGCATAACAATGCATACTGAAAGATTACTGTTACGTTAGAGGACTAGGTATTCTATGTTATTAGGTATCAAGCCGGTGATCACCTGTACGTTATGTAAGTGGTCGCCATAGCCTAGATCTGAGCAATATCATAAACATAGTCGTAATCTCTGAAATTACCGGTCGGATTTGGACAATTATTTTTGCATTTGATAGCCCAATTTTTGAGGATGGCTATAAACTATAAGGCATCAAGCTAGGACCTAGAGGAGACGAGCAAAAAGAAAAAAAAAGGAAGAGCGCTAATCGATAACGAAGTAATATCGCGGGCAGTCGATGCGATGCGACGGGAGAATATCGTGGGCAGGCGATGCGATGCGACGGGAGAATATCGCGGGCAGGCGATGCGATGCGACGGGAGAAAATCGTGGGCAGGCGATGCGATGCGACGGCAGAATATCGTGGGCAGGCGATGCGATGCGACGGGAGAATATCGTGGGCAGGCGATGCGATACGATGGGGGAATAAGAATTTTAACGCGGACGAAGTCGCGGGCTGAAGTTAGTTTTATAATATGTATTTTATTTGTGCAGAATAGCCACACACACTCCACATCACACACACTCATCCCACATGCATTCACATACATCCTCCCTTGCATGTCTTAATAAATTACTTAATTTTCACGATTTTTATAAATCAAGTTTAATGAGCAGTATTGATTATAATATGTGAGATTTTTATTTCAATACGATATACGAACCAGAAGGCCAATTCTCGTAATTTAAAACGTTCAAAATCTAGTCACAGTCTCATCTCAGCGACAAACAAGTGTCAAAAACTTGTCAAAATGTAGGGAAATTAGAAGTATTTTTTGACAGATTGTGACTGAGATCAGACTGTGAACGTTCTTAAAATTACGAGAATTGCCCCTCTGATCGTCTCCAGTGCAAAAAAAATTATGTTAAACTTTGATTAGGGGGCCTGGTGACCTGACATACAGGTTTTGTAAAAAACTTAGTTTAGGCACCAGTCTTCCACAAATTAATTATGAAATTGTGTCTGTAGACTATTAATTACTATCTCTGTAATTTGTGGTAAGACATAAATAATTTATTATTATTATAATATGTTCTTTCTTTTCCTTACAAGTTAGTAAAAACGACTGATATAGTTTTCACACTAAATCATTCAGCAACCCATCTGCTTGCCTCAGTCCCTCTTAAATTACTTTCTAGCCTTTTAGTATATTCTCAAAATGAGTTAGTTTCTTGTTCAAAACATATTCTACGGTCGTGGTATGGAATAATTGGATGGAAACAGAATATTCTGAGGATACCTAAAGCTGCCTAAATGCCTGCAGCTATAATTGGCATAAAAAAGGTTGCGCTAAACCTCAGACACGATGCCAAATGATTTCTGTAGGCGCTACAGGAAATTCCAATACTTCATTGTGTTTAAACCCATTTCTATATCTTATTTAAGCTTATTAAATAATATACTCTTTGGTTCTCCTGCGGATCTCTTCATTTCTGATTCGATCACGCAGGGAAACCAAGGTGACCGACACAGCCCGAAGAATTGCCAAACTTAAGTGGCAGTGGGCAGGACGCATTGCTCGCAGAACAGATGGCCAATGGGGCCGAAAGGTTCTGGAGTGGCGACCGCGTACCGTAAGACGTAGCGTTGGAAGGCCTCCCAGAAGTTGGACCGACGACCTTGTTAAAGCCGCAGGAACCCATTGGATGCGAGAAGCACTGAACCTGTCGAAGTGGAGGTGCTTGGGGGAGGCCTATGTCCAGCAGTGGACGTCTTTCGGCTGAAATGATGATGGTGATGATGAAGGAGGGAGGCCTTGCCCTGCAGTGAGACAATACAGGCTAGTTAGATTAGACATTACATTGAATTTTTCGCTGACTTACAACGATTTTCTTTGAACCGACAAAAAAAGGAGGTTCTCAAATTGATATTTTATTGGTATTTACAGGCCGGCCGTCGAGAGAATGCGTTCCTGACACCTGTCAGTTTCATACAAACTTATTATTAGCTACTAGAATTGTCGCACTGACAGGTGTCATGAACGCACTCTCTGGACACACACAAGGCACATAGGCTCAACAGACTAGTTGAGCCAAAAAATATACAGGCTAAAAAAAAAATTATGCGTGTATTAAAAGTTATGCGTGACTTTTTACAGAGTAGTCAAATTTTGACGATTCTTTGTTTATTGGATACGGTATACTTCGAAGTTGCCATTTTTCTAATTCAAAATTAAAAAGTCTTACTTTTTGTAGTCTTCAGTCCTTTATTATCTCATTGGGTTCTTACTTTATTATTTTACAGCCTAAGTTCAAAGGGTACTTGATTAGAACTTAAATTCATTTAACTGGAAGAGGTTTAAGTAAATAGAAAGGCGCGTTTAGAAAATTTTCCGCCATTGTTACCATGTCGGCGTTGCTACCTCACTGTATGAAATGGTTGGAGGTGGCAATGATATTATTTTTGGCTGGTCTTTTGTATTCAGTATTTACTTGGGAATTAGGAAATAAGGAAGGAAATTATGAGTGAAAGAAAGAAGAAAGAAAATACTTGCGGCAAATATTAGCGGCAAACATGACTCATAAAAAAGAACAAACACACAAAAAAAAATTAACAAGTTGGGGGTAGACATGCGTCACATTCACGCAAAACGGCCATCGCTCAGCATAATGCTAAGACCCTATACGAGGCAGAGCCCCAGCTCTGGTTTTCAGCGGCAGCCGGCGTTGACGTGATGACGTCAACCAGTGCAGCATGCAATTATACATAAATAAATAAAAACAACAATTAAAACCAGAAATAAAATAAACCATTGCAACATATGATTCGACACAAACAAAAAAACAACAATCAAAACATGAAATAAAATAAAATAAACATACATTAAAAAAAAACATGAAATATAATTATGAAATACATACACATACATAACACGTTGACTGTCCAAGCAAAATTTACTACGTGCCACGAGACGTCCGGATTATTTTTTTCGGTGTTTTAATTTCCTTGTATCCTTGTCTATATGTCTGCCAAAAATATTTTTTCTAGTTCAAACGTCCAACTTACAAAAGCCAATGTAATTTGTATTACCTAATGCACGAACGTCATAGCTAAGTCGGAAATGCATTACATATAATACACGGACAGTCAACGTGTTAACGTCACGCCTGTAATTCTTGAAGGGTTAAGCAGCGGTGTAGTAATAATAATAATAATGCTTATTCACAGAAAAAATTGTACATTATTTCACAAATTAAGTGGTTCGTCTAGAGTTACTGTACACAAAAGTATTAGCATTTGGGGCCAAACTAGGCATAGCCTGTATTTCAGCGCTCAACGCCAATCCCCCTGAGTTACATATAAGTGTTGAAGTTATGTATTTTAATGAGCCCATGTTTAAATGTACGTGCCTAATATAATATAGAAAAAAGTAATCAATTAAGAAAAAAAAAACTTACAAGTTAGGTAGCAGTACTAATATTACACCCACATTTCGCCAGTTATGTATAAGTCCCATTTAATGGGGCGAGCCTATTGCCTTCGACCGGGCCGTAATCAAGGCTCCGGGCTGATACTGCCACTGACAAATTCTTGATGGGAAACACAATAACACTTCCCACGTCCGGAAGTAATTCCACTTCCCGGTCCCGGGAATCGAACCCGGGACCTCATAGTCAGCAGTGGCGCCTGACCAAGGAGACAGCGAGGCACTCAAATGAAAACACTGGTAATAATTATGCGTAGGAGTATTTCGAAACTATCAAATAAATACTAGCATCAAAAGTGTTTTTTTTAAAGAAACTAATTGACGGCACGGTTTGCGCAGTGGTTAAGCGATTGACTGCTACTATGCGTGTCACGGGTTCGATTCCCGCACGGAGCAAATATTTGTATGGCCTACAAGTAGTTGTTCCGGGTCTAGCTGTTTTTTTATGTGAGTTTAAATGTTTGTAAACGCACCGACGATACAGGAGAAATTCCTAGTGTGGGGCAACGTATTCAAAAAGAAAAACAAGAAAAAACAAAATATTTGATGTGACAAACAAAGGTAAGTATCTACTACATAGTACGCGGCCGACATATGAAGACAAATATATGACAAACTGTCATTTATACAATGTATGAATGTTAAATACGACAATAGATTTAGTATATAGTAGTCCATCCAAAGGTTATCTTTAAAAGATCGCTCTTAGCGATAAGACCGCCCATTGTGTCACCTTATGTAAAATTTCTACTTAAATATCTGTAATTTATATGGTGTATTCTATTCTAGTCTATAGTATACTTTATCTATGGAGACGACGCTGTACTTGACAAAGACGAACTTTTTTCTCTAAAACTCAATTTGTCTTAACAGCCACTGCTTACTTTCCATAAATAATTTCATCACCTTTGCTCTCAAAACGGTGAAGGATAACCTCGTGAGGAAACCGACATGTCCTAGATCCAAAAAATCGAAGACATGACATCTACTAACCCGCACTAGGCCCGGGTGGTAGATTACAGCCCATTCCCTCCCGAAAAGAAGAGGCCTGTGTCCCAGGAGTGGGAACATTTCATACCCTTAAATATACAGAAACAGCTACACATAATTTCCTTTCAAACTAAACTCCTCCCCCGATTACGATTCAAAATTTCCTAATTCCAATTCCCAATTTCAACTTTACCTCACTCAAAACTAAGGACATTTCCACATTCGCGTTTGTTTGGTCGCAGCTTGACCGCAAGTAATCCTATCGCAGCCACCTGCGCAAAACAAACGACGATCGTAAATCCCCGCAGCGTCCAGAGCGGCTGCGACACTGTTATTGTTATTAGCTGACAGACGCCTGATTTGGCTCATGCCTTAGATTTAGTAGTGAGTGGGTGACCGTCTTTTGTATACAGTCCCGCGATAGCCAACATATTAATGGTAGTGTCACCAGAAATGTTTGCTGAAAACTGGAATCATTTTTTTGTTCAAAACTTTTTTTATGTTTGTCAGAATTCTTTGGCGCTTTTTATCCTGTTTTATACTTGTTTGTACAGCTTTCCTGTTGACCTTTACTGAAATAAGGTTTGGCACGTTTTAGTAATATTTTAGTGTTAACTTTGACCTTGTGTCCACTGCAATATTATATAGGTTTGTTTTTGGGCTCCCCCGAATAAAGTCTCTGTTTTGTTACTACTGCCAAAGCTTCACGATATGTCTCAACATAAGATAGCACTATGTACGAGAATATACCTTCATATACGTTCGTTATTTTTTTTTTTTTTGGATTTGCCTGTGCTTTTCCCACTGCTGGGATACGGGCCTCCTCTATGTGAAAGGGAGTGGGCCATAATCCAACACGCGGGCCCAGTGCGGGTTGGTTCGTTACAATACACAACCATAAAAGTAGGTATGGACACATAAAAAGTAGCCCATCTTAAACAACTAAACTTGATTTAAATTCAAGTTTAAAGGGACAATATTTTAATTTAATAAAATATGAAAACATTTATGTCTAAGTAAAATAAACATGAAAGTATAAGTAGTTGGTAGGAAGCGGGCGCCCGGAGTTTGTTCCAGTCTTGCGCGATCAAACTGGACCGTTGCAGCCTGAACAGTTGGGGGGCTGTTACACCGACGCGTATCAACATCGATAGTAAGTTATTTAATTAATAACGTTCATACTAAACACTGAAAACCTGTACTGCACTCTAATTGCCCAACACACTATCAATCTCAATCTGAATAATTTTGAAGGGTATTGCTAATACATTGCTCCATATGCTTGAAAAATGTGTCTGCTCAACAACGTAAATAACGCAATGAATGTTGTTGAACTGTCAAAATGAAAGCCATTGCCACTGATAGTGTGTTACGCAATGACCCTGCAGATTATGTTGTTAATTAAGGCGAGAATGGCGTCAACTCTTGTGATCAATAGTTTTCAGAAGTCAACTTTTTCTCTATTCATAACCCACACACTTGAATCGCGCCTGTCTGCGGGAGAATTTAATCTGCACAACCGGGCGATAAAATTTAATATAAACGTAGTAATTGCTTCGAGATGGCTTTGTTGTTCAACAAATACTGCTGAGTATAAGGCGTCGTCTCGAACAAGCGTGTAGCATATGATTATGATTAAGAAAAACAAAACAAATCTTGGTTTAGACGATTTAGTGCTGATTATAATCAACGTTTTGACGATGGTTTTACATGAAAGATACCATAAGATTTTTGATTATAAGCACAGAACCAATGGTTTTCATTATATTAATAGCACAAACTTACTAAACAAACTCTAGAATAAAAAATAAAATAACCAAAGGTTGTCTTTACAAGATCGCTTCTAACGATAAGACCGGCCATTGTGTCACCCCTTGTAAAATTTCTACACTCATATCTGTAATGTTCATGGTGTGTATGTTGCAGCCAACTGGTTTAATTCACCATTTAGTTAACCGCCTAGCCTTTTAACTAAACGGCGGTCGTTCAACTAACGGCCTGAATGATATTCAATAAATGGTAGTTTAGGTTGGAACTGTAACCAATCACGTGCGAGCCCTTCAATACCTACTCGACCTAAATGTATGGGACGGCTGAATTTTTATTCGCGATTACGATGTTTGTCCCATGGAGAAAGTTGTTCAGTTTGATGGTCTGTACCACATCCTTAAATTTGGCTGGTCTTTAAAAAATCAGCCTGTATAATAAAGAATATTTTATTCTATTCTATAATATTCATTTTCTGAAAAAAAAACACGTGCCATTTCCCTTGACGGTGTAACATACAGCCTCTAAAGAAAATGTTCTAAAGAAGTTTACTACACTAAAGAAGCCTGCAAAACTCTTTTATTTGAATTCCAAAACTGTTTATATTCAAAGTAGTTCCTGAACGAAACTTTTGACTTTCCTTTATGATATATTGCGGTAATTACTCAGTTGTTCGAAAAGAATGGTAATGTTGTTAAGTTTTAGTGAAGTTTTAGTTTAGTTGAACTTTCGTGAAGAATTTCTGTTCATGCACTCCGAGCCGCAAATTGATCCTGGCAAGGTATTTTGTTTAGATAGCAGAATGCCAAGTATCAAATCAAATCAAATCAAATCAAAAATGTTTATTTGTCAGAATATGGTACAATAGATGTTACAATTTTGGTTCCAGCATATCCTGCCATACTATGGCGTACAAATATTTCTATTAGAAATGAAGGCTTATTTATTAATATTTGAATTAGTAAACATGAATCACTTAATAAAATATAAATATTACTGTAATAATGATCGAAATTGTATTGTGTTCATAATATGTCATGTCATTAATATTGAATAATTATGTCAACAATATAATATTAAAGATATGTTAGTGTTGGATATGGTAGAACAATTAAAGATATGTTAGTGTTGGATATGGTAGAACAATTAAAGATATGTTAGTGTTGGATATGGTAGAATAATTAAAGATATGTTAGTGTTGGATATGGTAGAACAATTGAAGATATGTTAGTGTTGGATATGGTAGAACAATTAAAGATATGTTAGTGTTGGATATGGTAGAACAATTAAAGATATGTTAGTGTTGGATATGGTAGAACAATTAAAGATATGTTAGTGTTGGATATGGTAGAACAATTAAAGATATGTTAGTGTTGGATATGGTAGAACAATTAAAGATATGTTAGTGTTGGATATGGTAGAACAATATAATATTAAAGATATGTTAGTGTTGGATATGGTAGAACAATTTTTATTTAATACTACTACTACTGTTACTAGCGACTTATCCTCTAAATATTCTTTAACACTGTAATAATTTTTGTCCAATAACAGTCTAAATAACACCCTTTTGAACAGCGACGATGGCAAATCTTGAATGTTATTTGGCAAAAATGGTTAAAAGTAATAATTGCCATGCAGTAAATATTTCTTTTGTATAACATTAATTTTATCGTAACTTAAACCGTTCATAATCTAGTCGCAGTCTCATCTCGGCGACAAACAGCTCCCGAATTTCGTAACACACTATATCATCATCATCAACACATTACACACTATCAATAGTAATCTGAATATTTTTGAATGATATTGCTAATCCATTGCCTCATATTATGTTCGAAAAAATTGCCTGCTCAACAACGTAAATAACGCAATGAATGTTGTTGAACTGTCAAAATGAAAGCCATTCCTATTAATAGAGTGTTACGCAATTACCCAGCAGATGTCAAAAACTTGTCAAAATGTTGGGAAATTTGAGGTATTTTTGACAGATTGATCAAACTAAACCAAACATAACCATGAGTAATTGAAAAACCCTCGGCTAAGAACCCCTTAGCCAAGTTACATTGTATAATATTTAGTTTTAAGCTTAAAATGAACACAACTACAAAGCATCACAACACAGTTCCACTAAAAGATCTTTTTAGGGTTGGTTTTTCAATCGACAGATAATTTTCACTCGTGGAATAAAATTGACGTCTGACAGATTTTGTATGGAAGAACTGTCAAAAATTCAAAATTATTCCTCGAATAAAATTATTTGGAGTTGGAAAAATCAGCTCTTAAACTATAATTTATTGAAGGCCTAAATTTCAATGTATGCTAACATATTCTCGTAAAGATTCCACCCAGTAGAAGAAAGACTTGTAAATGGGAAAACCATCAATTTGTTACACAATCGTCCACAAACTCATTTCACTTAAGGTGGATGCTCCAAGGTAGCCCGCGAAATTCAAATTTTCTTACGTTTTTTGCAATTTACTGGTCAGTATTAAGTTGCACGTTGATTAAAATATGATTCGCGGCCGTAACAAATATGTATTTACAGAATTATAATCATTAGAATCAGTAATATAACTTTTTAGGTTAGCATAATCCTAAAATGTCAAGATTTCATGAAATAGTCATTCAGTAGGATTACTTGATCTTAGAAAGAGTTCTGTTGATGACTTTAATGATTATAATTTTGTAAAATATTTGTTACGGCCGCGAATCATATTTTAATCAACGTACAACTTAGTACTGACCAGCAAATTGCAAAAAACGTAAGAAAATTAGAATTTCGCGGGCTACCTTGGAGCATCCACCTTAAACCAACACAGACATAAATCACAACAAACACAGCTGATATCCCCGAATAACTAAACTTGTTTCGATAAAGTAGGTTCGATAAATAATGCAGATACAGATAAGCGCTCACAGCTCAAAATGTTCACGCACATAATTAACTTGCAAATATTGTAATCAAAACAAAGCTTATTCGCTAAACTAACATAATGCGGGTAAAGTCACAGAGTAACTAATCTGAACTCGATCGGCAGTATAGCCATTACCTTTGTAGTTATTGAGGGTTAGGCTTTAGAAATACCATTGTTGTTTAGCTCTGGTAATAACAGCCGCACGGGTCGATTGATCAGGTTAAGCTACGCTTGCCGCGGTTGGTCTATGGATGGGTGACATATCAGGACCTTTTTTTTTTTACGGTGGGAAATTATCAAATGACCTCTCCCGCTCTGGTCTGAACGGAAGGGCGTGTCAGACTTTTACTGACTTAAACCCACCCGTGTTCCTTCAGTTGCCTGTGCCAGGGGCCACGGTATCTCTTTCGAACAACCCGCAGCCCTGGCAGGTATCGGCCCTAGCGGACCCCGTCAGTTCGTGCTGACATCTCTTTGAGGCGCGCGTGAAACACAACGCGCCGTCGTCCCGGGCCTGGTCCTTACCGGGCGGCGAGCTGCCCATTGCTCGCCGCCCGCAAGCCCGCGCCTACGGTGGCCGGGAGTCGGCTGTTGACCCCGTCCAGGACGTCTCCTGCGGTGACTAAGGGCGTGAGGGCGCAGAAATTGCCTCTCCCTCACGCGCTCCGCCTCCTCCTTTTCGAGCATTACTGCTTCACATATCAAGTCCCCTCCGTGCCTCGGAAAGTACGTTAAGCCGTTGGTCCCTTTGATAGTCGTTACGGGTCGTCATCTACCTAGCCAAGCCTTCTCTCAACTATGTTGAGGTCGGCTTCCAGTTTAACCGGATGCAGCTGAATACCAGTATTTTACATGGAGCGACTGCCTATCTGAACTCCACAACCCAGTCACTGGGTAATACGATATCCCTTGGTAAGACTGGTTGTCAGAATTTCGGGCTTCTGACGACCCGTAACGACTGTCAAGGATTCACGAATGACAGCTGGGTAACACGGGTAATACGATACCCCTTTGTAAGATATTATTGATTGAATACTCAAGTAGAATTGACACGTTGTCTGAATCCTTCAACAGGTCAAATATAACCACAATTAGGTTTAAAATAATTACTGTTAAGCTGATAAACGTAAACAAGGCCAGGTTTATGCAGAAACATTGGAACGCCCGCAGCCTCAACTGGCCGCTATATAATGAACTTCGACATTATCAAAACAAAGTTAATTCTAACCATAACATTAACTATGTTCCACGCGCATTTATTTACTTCGTCATACAGGGTGTTTGTGTATTAGCGACGTAATAGAACTGAATGGTATGGACTGTCTCGTTGGTGCAATGGTTACAAGTACTACCGCTTAGCATGAAATCCTAGGATCGATTCTCAGTTCGGGCAAAGTGTTATTAGGTTTATCGATATGGAATTTCTCAGTAGCAGTCCAGATATGTGCCTGGTTTATGGCATGAGGCTCCCCCCTATTACCAACCCGTACTTGGTCTTCCACTCACCGAGAGGAGGCACACGTGCTAAAGGGACACATCCCAGCACATGTGGACTTGAACATGATGCCCAACCCTTTGGGAAGACAAGCCGTGATAATATGTTATGTGGTACAGTAGTTAATGTATTGTTTTTCTTTTTTTTTGGGTATCAAACAACCAGCAGGGTCATTGCATAATACACTAACAATAGCAATGGCTTTCATTCTTGACAGTTCAACAACATTCATTACGTTAATTACGTTGTTGAGCATTGTTGATTACCACCTTCACCATGATTCAGAATGTGATTGAAAGTGTGTGACGCAATCAGGGCGCTGGTGCGACTGACTTGTTGGTAAGGACACCACTGCCAAAAAATTTCGAAAGTTGTTATCTACCAGAGCGGCAACCAAATCCTTTAAACCAACCGCAAGCACAACAAAAATTCAAACTCAAAGTATTTCAAATAAAACAATTATACAGGCACTTTTGAATTGTTAAGGGGCCGGCCAGTCAGAAAGATGAAGCCAGTTGCCAATTCCAAAGCGTAGTACTCGTAGGTACCTATGGAGACCACAGGGATGTGCCTTACAGGCGTTGCGCAGGGATGGTTCCGGAGTTGGTCTTTTAAGAGGAACCGGGACCACCCCTATGCGCGGATGGTGATCACCGGGGTGGTTTCAGTGACGTAAAAATCCCACACTCCCCGACCCCTCTCGGGTGCCTTACGAAGGTTTCCCCCCGAAAACAAAAAAAAAAAAAAGGTACCTATGGAAAAGAACGGGAACTTCACATACACTCTTTTAAATCATAAAAGTGTTACAAAGTATTAGTTACATCATTCGTGTTGAAATTATCCACGTTAGAACGATGTAGAGAGACTTATACATGTTAAAAGTATGTGTTTTATTACGGTCTAATAAAAATTATACTTAAAAACCAAATAAAAAAACAATTATAGTAAGACATGGCAGCTAAGAGATGACCAGTCCTTACTGATGGCGCCCATTCACGAACATGACATATGGATAAGCACCATTCAGCTCACACACATACTCTCATCCGCCATGGCACATTCAAGTCAATGAAAGGCGTATTCAAAAAAATGATAACTTTATAATAGGTACATGGTATTCACACGTGCGCTATGCAATTATAATGATTGAGCTGGGTGGTGCTGATTCACGCGTCATGTTCGTGAACGGGCGCCGTCGGTTGAGACTGATCATCTCTTAACTGCCAGGGCTTATTTTTAATTTTATATTTTTAATTGTTTCTACATTGTTTTCACATACAGAAGCAATAAGAATAATGTACCCAGGATTTTGTAATAATATCTTGATTTAAAAGAGTGTCCTTGGAGTTTCTTGCCCGTTCTTCTCAATAGAGATCTACGTTTTGGAATGGGCAACTAGCTTCAACTTTCTGACTAACTGACCGACTATTTAATTTTGACAATAGGGTATTTGCCTGGATAAAAAAATAATAATTATATTTAGTCCGTCGTAAAATACCGATCCAATCTTTTTTGATAATCTAACTGACGGACTAATTAGATTTTTTTAGAGAAATAGCCTATTCAAAAGTGCCTGTAAATAGTTAAATTGAAATAAATGATTTGAGTTTGAGTTTATAAAATACTAAGAGATTGAATACAACACTGCTTGGTTGTATAAATGCATGTGTCTGCCATCTCATCCGTTATCATCGGGAATTTCTCATTAGCAGCGCGGGGTCTGGATTTGTGCCCATCTGGTTGCAATAGTAGCATTATAGGTAGCAAAATGTGGCGAAATGGGGTAGTACTTCCCCTGAAGAGCTCAATCACAAAGAGCTTCTACTAAATAGGTAATGAAATTCCTCGTTCATATCAATATAAACCTCGTTCAAGTCACCCTGTATTGTAAACAAAGTTTAACGTAATATTAATTCGCACAACTTCATATGCGGCGCAAATGCTGCGTCGGGCGTTTTATCTCAACTATAGTGCTGCATCGGGTATGAACGTGTATTTACATAGATATTTATATCGTTTTAACTCCACGTAGTTATAACGTTATCACAAAGTATTTTCTGATGATTTAGAACATGATTGAAATAGGGGTGTAATTTAAGTCGATAGTTTTTCGGTTACCTACCTCATCATCATCATCATTGGCGCCGACCGACAGCTGAGTATAGACCTCCTCCCTTTTGGGTACTCTAATTGTTAATCCATTGCTTCATATGTTCGAAAAACTTGTCTTCTCAACAACGTAAATAACGCAATGAATGTTTTTGAACTGCCAAAACGACAGCCATTGATATTTATACTCGTAGTATGTTACGCAATTTCCTTGCTGGTCTGGTATCTGGTACCTACTTGGTCAAATTCAGTAGTCCCCTAAGATTTTCTTTGTTCGACTGTTCAGACTAAAAAGTAAAGGCAAATCAGTAAATTCTTGGTGAAGGAAATAAGAACTATCGGTTAAAGAACTACACAAAAATATAAACACTGTATAAATGAGTTTTTAGAATTGGCAACGATTATGTGTGTAGGTATGAGAACATACACGTGTGAAAATATCTTGTGTCTCAGAAATAGAAAGCACTGACAAATGTGTGCACTGCCTGGAGGGCCACTCAACCTGTGTGGTTCTTTCCTCAAAAGACTATTTCAGACATCAATCTACATGGTCTTCAAGTGATCTGACCAAGATTATGTCTGGATTTTAAAAGAGACTATTTGGCCTTTCTTCTCAGAGTACTCAGATAGGAAACGCCGACCTCATCTACTTTTGAAAATATGATTGACATGTAAAAGTTTTTGTACAAACCTACTTAGAGCGAATTTCGCCAAACTTTTTTACCCAGAAAATGTCGAATTTTTGTCAGTTTTTCCATACTAGAACTGTCAGACGTCAATTTTATTCCACGGTTAAAATATACTTGACGTTGGTAAAACCAGCCCTTCCAAAAATAAAATCATTTATCATTATTTTATCAAAATACACGATATTTTCTTCCATCTTTGAATTTCCTCTTCTCATATAGGTACACACATACATATGTATATAAAGGAAGGTACATTTCTGACACTAAAGGATGAGCGAGCTCAGGAAATAAAGTGCATCTCAGAAAGGTCAAGCTGTGTAGCTTAGTCAACGCCAGACATTTGTACTTAGATTATGCTTTATGCATGTATGACTAGAGTTTGATATATTATGTATAGGATTACTTGTGACGTAAGCGATTTTGATACTTGAAGCAGTGAAGTAATGGCATTCTATTCTGTGAATCGGTGATGATAATTTTACTCAAAAAACAAGTGAGTGTTGAGAGTGGTCTCTTAAATAAAGTTTTGCTGGTGGTGGTGGTTTGGTGGCGGTGTGCATCGATGTTGTGCCCTAACAGTATTTTAGCTACACTGGCGGACAAGGTTGACGGACTTTTTATTAGACTCTGGGCTGGCAGACATGTGCGTGCACATGTTCATGTAGCCAATTAGTATTGTTATTTACTTACATAGGATAAATACATACTACCACTAAGTATATCATTATAATTTATAGAAATTCCACGTTGATCTAGTATAGTGATATTCGCTGTTTTAATGATTGTATTCTTACAGTCCATTTGAAATTGACGACACGTTTGGCGCAGTGGCTGAGCGATCGGCTGCGCTGCGTGTCGCGGGTTCGATTCACGGAACAAATATTTGTATTGCCTACAGGTAGTTGTTCCGGGTCTGGCTTTTTGTGTATGTGAGTTTGAATGTTTGTAAACGCACCCACGATACAGGAGTAATTCCTAGTGTGGGGCAACGTTTTTTTTTTTTAAAAAAAGGATGTAAAGGCTCGCCCCTTGTTACATGGGACTTAAACATAACTGGCGAAAGGTGAGTGAACTACAGGTGCACCTCTGCCTAGTCCTGTGGGTGTGATGGTATGTTATGTAAATGACAAAGGTATTTTTTAAGTTATAAGTTTCTTCGTTTAGTTTTTTATTACAAGTAAAAAAAGATCTGGTCCAGACTGTAACATAATGTACATACTCACAGTTATCTTCATTCATTCCTCCACGTGAGAACAAGCATTCTGTTACCGTTAGGTGCTGATCTGATTATTTCTTACGACACGTTTTATCCACAATCAGTACACAGACACAGCTCCATCTTTAAGATGGCACTACGATGATTTAGTGACATCCAAGGGTTGGTAATTTCGCCCACATTGATCGATATCATTTTTCCTATAAACACTATACTTCTAACACAAAATAACTATAGATTTTATCGTATTTTATTAATAATATATTTTAGTATGACAGCTTTGACAACGACGTTTAATACGTCGCCATGGCAACCTTTCTTTCAAATTCTTACCTGCCTGTATCTTTTTAGCTAATAAGATATGAATACTTATTATATTTAATTACTGGCCATCTTCATAACTCAAATTCATATTTTCTACATGATGTTATTCTACGAGCTGACATTATAGATCCACGCAATCCAAGGATCAGTTCGGGTTTCGCCTCTAAAGCGGATACAATAAAGAGCCTGATACTCCAGGGCTACCTATCCCGGGAATACCCAGCGTACCTCTCCGCTCCGGTCCCTGTCGGACCCTACCTACGCCTCCGTCCTCCGTCCTCCGTGAAGGGCTCCTGTGACTATTGAGCCGCGCCTCATCCGAGGGCCGCCTCACCTGGCGGGCTGACAGCGTCTCTGTCGTGCCTCTCTCTCTTGCTGCCGAGCTGCGTCCTACCTTGCTGCGTGGACCCTCCAACGGGTGTCCTCCGCCTGCACTCATCTATACCTGTACCTGCGCCGGCTCCTGCTGCCGTGCTGCAGCCTGCCCTGCTGCGTGGGCCCTCCTACGAGTGTTCTCCGCCTGCACTCATCTATACCTGTACCTGCGCCGGCTCCTGCTGCCGTGCTGCAGCCTGCCCTGCTGCGTGGGCCCTCCTACGAGTGTCCTCCGTGCCGCACACGCACCAGCGACCTGCCCTCATCTGTACCTGCATCTGTCGCCGGCACCTGCCTGGCGTCTACCTCCCTCCGTCTAGATCTCCACCTCAGCCTCCTCAGCCCACCTATCACGCATCGTCATCCACACACCCCACCTCCACAAACTACACACCTCTCTGTCCATCTCCATCTTAAAGTTATAAATATACCTTTAATTGTTTTCTACCTCCATTTCTTTAATTTCATTTTTCCTTTGGTTTTCATAAGTTTAGTTACTTGTCGCTACACGACAAGACGTTGCATGAAATTGATCAAACGACTTTAGTTTTTTGCTTGGACTGAAAAAAGAACGTTGACCCCTGATTTTGTTGTTGCCTTGCTTCTAAGACGAACTCTTTCTTAAAGTAATATGTAAAAGAATAAAAAGATCTATTTACAGTCTAAACCGTTGCATTTCATTTGGAAGCAAGACATGATAAAAAGCACGAAAGCAAAATAAATGCACTAGAAATTCTGGCGTTCAGTGAAATGTGCAGAATCTACGACTCCCAGATCGTATGCGGAATGAAAAGATGGCGCAGATAAGTCTGAAAGGGAAAGTCCATGTAGAAATGAGAAAAGACATGCTTCGATGCTTTGAACGTGAGGAATTATGCCGCCGGATCGATTAATGTAAATAGTGTAAAATGATTAATGTAAAAAGTGATTTTTGTGAAGACTATTTTTTAAACATAATTCTATTTTTAACCGACTTCTAAAAAAGGAGGAGGTTCTCAATTCGGAAGTTTGTATTTTTTTTTTAAATGTTTGTTCGCACATAACTCTGTCGCTTGCCAACCGATTTGAAAATATATTTTTTGTTGGAAAGGGTATACTTCCCAAATGGTCCCATTGAAATTTCGACAAGATCTGATAATAAGTTTC
The DNA here is from genome assembly GCA_947507525.1 of Apamea epomidion. Classification (NCBI taxonomy): domain Eukaryota; kingdom Metazoa; phylum Arthropoda; class Insecta; order Lepidoptera; family Noctuidae; genus Apamea; species Apamea epomidion. The sequence goes on along the minus strand of OX382238.1, from coordinate 2,639,204 downwards.
GGAGACAGACAACGGAACTCTTCAATAAATGCCAGCAAATCATCGGCTACTTATTGCTGATATCGCTTGTGTATATATTGTTTACGCCATCACACAATATAACGTCACGCCTGTACTCTCTAAAGGGGTACGCAGATGTGTTCAGTATACCATGGTACACCCTCATTTCTGTCAAAATTGTTATTGGGGTACCTCTAATCTTGTAAGTATATACGAATTTGTGTGGGGTAGGTACAACTAAAAAGTGAAAAATAAAAACCTTTTTACAAAAAAAAAAAAACAACCGACTTCCAAAACAAAACACTGCAAAGAGAAAATAACTTTAATTTCGGAAGTCGGTGTCAAAAAACGAAACTGCGGAACCATCGACACCAACTTCCGAAATTAAAGTTATTTTTCTCTTTGCAGTGTTTTTTTTGGAAGTCAGTTGTTTTTTTTTTTTTTGTAAAATCGTTTTTTTATGGATAAATCATTGCACTCAAAATGAATAGTTGTCATAATATGTTATTCCATAGTTATTTACGAGTAATATATTACGAGTTTACTACGAGTTGGGTTGGTTGGGTTTATGTCACGAGTTTATTAGGGCACATCAAACTACTACAATCTGTCAAATTTCTGTAATAGATTTTCAACTTTATCGCTAAAGCATTAAGGTTCAAGGTTGATTGGGAAAATTTGACAGTTATGGGTAGCTTGACCTGCTGGCGTCTGTACCACATTAACATTACTCCTGTATCCCCGAAGGGTTAGGCAGAGGTGTACTTATAGTTCACCGACCTTTCGCCAGTTATGTTTTGGTCCCATGTAACTGGGAACAAGCCCCTTGCCATCAACTGGGTACAATCCAGACTCCAAACTAGTAATAAGAAATTCCAGATAGAAAAAAAAACGTTTTAACAAAAAAAAAATTAAACCGCCGATAAAAATAAAAAACCAAAAATTAATAAACCTTTTTATTTAACATTAATAACTAAGTTCTTAAACCAATGAAAGTATACCTAAGTAACTTTGGGTCGGTGCCATTTTTATACCCTTTCCAATAAAAAAAGAATTATCAAAATCGGACTACTCTATAAAAAGTTATGCGTGGTCATACATAAAAAAAATATATATATACGCGTCGACTTGAGAACCTCCTCCATTTTTTTTCGTCGGTTAAAAACCTAATAACACTTTCCCCGACACGGGAATCGAAATCAGAACCAGAGGTACGTCTGACGGTATAGTTATCAAGCAATAAGAATAATGTACCCAGGATTTTGTAATAATATCTTGATTTAAAAGAGTGTCCTTGGAGTTTCTTGCCCGTTCTTCTCCATAGAGATCTACGTTTTGGAATGGGCAACTAGCTTCAACTTTCTGACTAACTGACTGACTACTTAATTTTAATAATTCAAAAGTGCCTGTAAAGAATGATTTGAGTTTTGAATTTTGTTTTGACATTTCCAGTACAAGCTGACTTCTCATTGTACGAAAAGTCAATACAATGCAAGGTCAGTTAAAAGTGGAAATGTATAGCTTGATATGTCATCGTGTGTACCATAGGTACTGTTATTCTGAAACCAACTCGAGGTGGAAATGGAATAAGTGAATGCAAAAGACATAAAGAAAGTTTTTGTGATGTCAATAAACCCGGATGGACTTTATGAATACTGGCCAAGCAGAATATGTTTGTGGTATTTTTTACTCTCGGAAATACTGGCGAACATTTTACCTCATACCTTACTCTTACAGACGTTTGAATTTTTTGTCGATCGTCTATTTTATGAACACGACAGACAGTATCGATGCTCTTTTTTTATTCAGGCTTCAATATCTCAAAAACCAAATGAAAAGATTCTACAAAATTCGACTCTTATACCATAACAGACAAATTCTAATTGATTGCGTTGTACTACAACATTCTTTATTTAATTACAGCAATTCTTTCATCGATTTCCGCTTGCCCAGTCAATGGAACGCACACGCTCACTTTCGACAGCCAATCAGAAGCCGAGGCCTGAATCGCGGTATTAAAGTTTTCACTGCAGTTTGTATATAAGCAATGACTCGGTTTATACGCTCGGGGAGTCCGTTGTTACTGAGAAGACCGGCAGTGGCGAGGGCCGGACTCAATTCTCGCTAGTCCACGCAATTTGAATAATTCATGTTTGGTAGAGCGGCCCTGTTTCTAGAGTTGTAAGATTTGAAAAAATGCGAATGACTGAACGCTAACAGAAACCTCTCTTCTTCATCAAGTAGCAAGTTTGACTTCCTTTTGCAATTTTTTGTGGAACTTTTTGTAAATACTCACGGCCAAAACACATACACTCGATGCGGACATGTTTAGCTAACTTTTTTTTACAGATAACTAGCAGCGTCCCGCGGTTTTACCCGGGATAAAAAAGAATGCTACGTGTTAATTCTAGTTATAAACTATCTGTGTGCCAAATTTCATCCAAATCCGTCCAGTAGTTTTTGCGTGAAAGAGTAACAAACATCTATCCATCCATCCTTCCATCCATCCGTCCATCCATCCTCACAAACTTTCGCGTTTATAAGTAGGATAGGACTACCTACTATTTTCCTTTACGGTTTACCAATAAAAAATAAAAAACATGTCTGTCACAACGTGTTACGATGCGACGTCGCACCGTGTGTATGTATGTTGGTCCAAGAGTTAGACAAATTTTGTAGACAGCAGCAATAACCTTGAACTAAGTGAGGAACTGAAAGTAAAAGTAATCTATTGTACCGACATACAGTTCAAAATGGCAAGCGTTTAATTTTTCATTAATTACTTTATTTGTTTCGATATCTTTCCTTTACTGTCTCGTTGGTCTAGCAAGCGCTTCTGCTGTGCATTAGGATGGAGGATGCTATACTGGGGGCCAAAAATGCCACTTTGGCAGAATCATAATAGGATAACAATATGAATCATATTAACAATCGTAAAATGGTCACAAACTGATAATTCATAATATGATCTATGTGCAATTGAAATAACATTTAAACTGTAGAAATAAAAAATAAAAAACCAATTTGATTAATAAAAACTGTAATGAAAAATTTACCGATAAAATTACGGTTTTTATTTTTTTCATGCGGCAATGTTTACACCAAATAAATGAAATGAAACTTTACGAAAATTAGAGGAATGTCTAATGATCTGCTGGGAATTCAGGAATTGAACAGCTTGTAGAGGTATTGCTTAAAGTGGCCTTTTTAGGCCCCGAGTTGTTCGACTCCCGGGTCAGGCAAAGTGTAATTGGTTTTTTCCATCTGGAACTTCTCATCAGCATCGCGGAGTTGGGATTTGTACTCCGTTGATGGCAATTAGCTCGCCCTTTATTGTATGAAACTTAAAAAATTAAACTGGTGAAATGTGAATGTACTGTGGAATGAATTTTGTGTAAAAGGGAACGTATGCCAAGGTGCGAGTGAAAGGTAAAAGAGAGGAAGAAGAATGAATATGAGAGGACGGATACAGACGATGATAGACGATAGACGTGTTTTTTTTATTTAAAAGTTTGCAAATTAAGTAAATACAACATGTCCTGGAATTAACGCCCACCACCAAACACCCCAATTAGAATATTATGTTATAATCATAATACATACACTGAATTATTATTTTTATGTAAAAAACATACACACAGTTTTTTTAAATAAATTAGTTATACTGATTGTGGGAGAAAATTATGGTCACATTACAAATCTACGCATGCACACAGTCGCACTCGTATAAGGGTCTAGCTTAGTGGGTATTTCATCCATTTTGGTTTGTTTTGACTGTACAGCGGAAGTGTGACAGTCATTTACGTAGTCTTAATTATTTTTGGGATAAAATATTACCTAAGTATATTAAAAATTACAGAAATCAATTCAGTAAACGATTCTGAACAAACTACTTTCATAATGTGCATTAATTCAGTTGCACATTGTATACAAGTTTCTACGAAGATAACTCTTTTATTTCACCAACCGATCCCTAAGTACTATAGGTGCATTCTCCCTCGGGGCATACACGCGTCATGTATGTTATGTACTTTATTTTTAGGTATTCATTTATTCACTCAAGTTGCATGACTCATTACACAATATTAAATTTTATTACATACACAACAGCCATTACATTTACTTAATACAATAGAAGACAAAAAAAAACAACAACACTATCAACACTTACATTAGTGACCGAGACGTCTATAAGTGACGTGCGAGAAGGGCAATTCTTGTAATTTTAAGAAGGTTCACAATCTGAGGGGCAATTCTCGTAATTTTAAGAACGTTCACAGTCGGATCTCAGTCTCAATCTATCAAAAAATACTTCTAATTTCCCTACATTTTGACAAGTTTTTGACATTTGTTTGTCACCGAGATGAGACTGCGACTAGATTTTAAACGTTTTAAATTACGAGAATTGGACTTCTGATCTATCTCAATCTGTCAAAAATACCTGTAATTTCCCAACATTTTTGACAAATTTTTGACATTGATTGTCGCCGAGATGAGATTGCGGCTAGATTTTGAACGTTTTTAATTACGGGAGTTAGCCTTCTGGTTTCTGCAGCGTCGTAATGTATGGACAGTCGAAGCTGTCCGCTATCATAATCAGCAAGCTGTTGCGCTATCTTTGTTAAGTGCAGAACCACTGCAGGTCAAAAGGCCTCCTTACCAAGTCTTACCCTATACTTTTCAGAAATCTTTACTTCAAGCAAATGATGAGAAATATATGTACGGCAATAGCTAAGGCCTTAAAACGACATTCTCCGTACATTAACTAACAGTTACTTCTGAAGAAAAACGACCGATCTCACTTCATTACCTACTATACCATTACTTCACGGATGAAGGGAGTTATGACTCTCTCATTAGAAATCGACCGTTCAGAAAACTGTTTGAAGAAGAATATTTTCAATAAAATTCCTAAGTGTTTTTCTAACGCCTCGCAATAAAAAGTTAAATGAGCTAACAGGACCATTTGCTTTATACCCGATTGTCTGTGATTCATCTTCATTTTGTTAGACTAAGCGAGGTCATAGGAATTTTGTCTTGATTCGTTCATCTTCTGTTTAAATTTTGAATAGGGCGTAAAAATTTATTAAACGGTTTGATTTTTTTCTTAGTGATGTTGCCACGCTTGCTTAAGACGGATTAGCGATTTCGAACTTATATAAACTACTAGCTGCGCCCCGCAGTTTCACGCGCAGAAGTTTTGACCCCGTGGAATATTGAGATAAAAAGTATGATATGTGTTAATTCTGGTTATAAACTAAATGTGGCAAATTTCATCCAAATCCGTTCAGTAGTTTTTGCGTGAAAGAAGAACAAACATTCAACCATCCATCCTCACAAACTTTCGCGTTTATAATAATATATTAACCCGCGACACGCAGCGCAGCAGTCGATCGCTCAGCCACTGCGCCAACCGTGTCGTAATTTATTTCTCAGAAACAGCTTGGAGTCAGGATTTGTGCCCAGTCAGTGGCAATCTCTTCTTCTTCCTCGTGTCAGTGGCACGTCTGTATTTTGAATGTTATCTTCCCAAAAACTTTGCCACTTCTACGGCGTCGTCAGTGGGAGCGCAGAGGTCACTTTGACTGCATGTTTTGGGAAACAGAGAGCAGAATAGGAGGAGGTGAAGCATGGTTTGTGACATAGCTCCCCAATCACACGCTACTGCCGTTCCGTCAAGGTGGCCTCACTTCACCAGGTTGGACTTACGTCTTCCCACTTGTCACTCACTCACTTGTAGTGGCAATAGGCTCGCCCTTTATTACAAGAGACTTAAACAAAACTAGCGAAATGAGGGTTAACTATAAGTAGGTAAACCTGTGCTTAACCCTTCGGGAAATACAGACGTGATATTAACAACTTATGTTATTTTTTAGACACTCAAGAAACTGCTTCTATGTTCTATGTTAGAGGGTTTGGTTGACCATTGTCCACCTGAAGGACTAAGTGCGGCAACCGCGTAAGTGCGTGGGCCATGGCGGCCGTCGGTGTTTATTCCAACCACCCCACCCTCCCTACAGAAGTTGATACGTCTCTTGGACTGTTAAGAGCATTTGTGTAAGATCTGGGTCCCTCGAAGATTTCTGTTCTAAACTGTGTGTCATTTAAAGAGTACATGCGCCACGGTTTCCTCAGCTGGACATATATAATAGGCATAACGAACAGTCTCGACAGACGTCCAGACTATTATGCCATTGTGTAGAAGTCTTTGTCTAGCGAGCAGTGTCCTGTGATGGTCCCCGTCACCAGGCGCAGGCCGTTCCTGCCCAAGCAAGAAAATGCTTATTTCCATTCCAGTTTCCGGAACAACAAAATTAATCAAAACCCAAAATTATTCCATCTTGAACTCAGACCACAAAATGATTTAAAGAACAGCCGTCCAATATTCAATTTCGTTTATTAGTATTCCTACCTATTGACCGAACACTAATATATGAAATCGAATTCTCCAATGCCTTTTGACGGCTAAACAGTAGGTATTTTAATCAAAATAAAAATCCTTAACACGAAAAACATTTACTATTTAACGCGTCCTTTTATTTCGAAGGTGACCTTTGATATACAGACTCTGCCCAGTAACAAAGGAATTCTTAGTAAAACTACTCACAAACATCAAGCATCCATTACAGTCCAGAAACCTTGGCATTCATAAAAGTATCAATAAAAATAATCACAACAACAACCCTGTTAATTGTGCCCCGCAGTGTAAGCGAGGACTTTCCACAAGGTAGCGACACACCTGCCGGAATAATGCGACGATAGTAAGGCGAGAGCCGCGACTTAAGTGGACTAAACGTACCTACGTAGTTGTAGTTCGTAGGGTCGAACCCAGTCAAGCGCTTAACATACTTTGCGTACATTATTTCAACATCACTGCTCTCGATACGGTGAAGGAAAACATCGTGAGGAAACCGGCATGTCCTAGAACTAAAAATTTGAAGACATTTGACATATACCAACCCGCACTGAACCCGCGTGGTGGATTACGGCCCACTCCCTCTTACTGAGAAGAGGCCTGTGTCCCAGCAGTGGGAACCTTATAGGCTGATTATGTTTGTACGGCGTGCTCTGGCGTGCTTTGTACGGCCGAAAATAATTATGTGAGTTACCGTGGCCCCTGGCACAGGCAACTGAAGGAACAAGGGAGGGTTTTAGTCAGTAAAAGTCTGACATGCGCTCCCGATCCGCCCAGAGCTGGAGAATTTATTTGATAAATACCCACCCAAAAAAAAATGGCCGAACATTATGTCAATTATTGTCTTAGAAAATATGAACAAGCGCAATTCACGTCGCGTCATTTTTGACATCGGCGTTTGTCGTAACGCTAAAAATCAGTCGGAGCGAAAAAATCGCTCGAGCAGAATTTCGGCTTCTGTCCTTCATAACTACGCATAGTTTCGGTAGGGCGTCGAAGCGTACATTTCTACACCGAACTACGTGGCGTAATTTTCAGCACGTGTGGCGCCACACTAAGGTATGTACGTACTACACATAACGCGGTAAACGCATCGTAAAATTCTACTTTTACGAGTACGGCAAAAAGATTTACCTTACCACCGAAGGTTTATTAGAACCCCAGGGTAATACCGGTTTAGTGGCGTTGAGAAACAGCAAACCTGTCTTTACGTTCATGAAGGAATGGTATATAAGCTCAACCTTTGAGTTGGAATGCGTTTGCGAGTATCGAAGTGCATTTTCTTTAGGAAATTCGGTGTCCAATGAATTTCTTGGAATCGAATTTCGCAGACTTTTTGGAATTATGTGAAAGAACTTTAAAGTTGAACGTATGTTGTAGGTATCTTGTAGTTTTATATTTTCATGTTATATTTTGATCTTTTGGAGGTTTTCAGAGTATCTTTAAATAACATAGGAACACAGTACAGCGCTCCAAAACACAGATCGCTGACGTCACTCAAAAACCAGCCAAGCTTAAGTGGGACTGGGCCGGACACGTTTGCCGCATGTCGAACGAGTCATGGGCCAAATCTACCACCGTGTGAGCCCCAGACAACGTCCGTCGACATCGGGGCAATCCCAGGAGAAGATGGCGGGACGAGCTTGACGCCTACAGACAGGTTTGGTCTACACTAACTCAAGGCAAAGAAAGGGAAAGGAGAAAGGGAGGTCTATACCCTGCAGTGGCTAAAAATAAAACAAAATAATGGCTTCCATGGCTTTCAGGATCTGTATCCCCTAAACGAAGACTTAACCCATAATTGCCGAGCTGGACGCAATCATTAGCCCATTGTAAACAATTATCAACAATTCATTCTAATAAGAATGAATTGTTGATAATTGTTTGCTGCAATAAGCCAATAGGCTTATTGCAACAAACATCAACCTCGCCTGCACGCTGTATACCCAACTGATTACAGACCGCAGTTTCACGCCTCGATGATCGGTAGATGTTGGTATTGCCACACATTTACTATAAAGGGCTGATTGGCTCTGGTGTCCAATTTTACTCAAAGGTTTGGAAGGCCCCTGAAAACTTGGTTAATGGTTAACTGTAACACCAAGATGGCGACTGATGTACTCTCTATAACATAGACGAAGATTTGTTTTTACCGGTAATTTACCAACCGTCAAAATATGCGGTTTACCGAAAAGCGAAGAGAAAGTCTGAGGAAAGTTTTCCCGTATTTTTTAAAATGATCGCATTAATAAACAAATAAATTATTATTATTAATCACAATTATTAATTTATACAATATATTTAAATTTCGTATTGATTGCCGCTTTGATAAGACAGCGACTACTTAGATGTTAAACGTTACGTCATGTGACGTTAGTGTCATGTGTCTCTACACATGACACTTTTATTACTTACTTAGGCACAAATGATTCTATGTAAGTATGACGCTTCATAGGAAACGTCTTATTCATATAGGAATTACTGGAAAAATTATTTCGGAAGAATTTCCTGCTTCCCATTCTTTCCAAGTAGTGCATACAGCTTTCTTACCTACCATAAAGCATGTTGGGTACCAATGTTGGCAGAATGGCAAAATGTTGGTAAAATATTACAAAAGTACTGTTACAAATGTTGGCCGCCAACATCGGATCCAGTACAAAAGCTACAAAATAAGACAATGGAGATTAAAACAGTCCAATCAAAAGTAATACAATTTAGTAGGACCAATTAAAAATTTATCGAAGCACCGGCTGCTGTAGTACTTAGATTTTTTTATTGTTATCTATTTAATCATCGAATGTCGTAACTGTTTTATGTGAACGTTTGGAGTTAATTGTGTCTTCCTTTTTTATTATTATGTCCCTTTTACGTGTAAGGGATAAGTAGAGATGGTTTTTTGTGATTTACTAAATAATAATATTTTATAGACTTATGATATAAAAGAAAACCATTATTATTTATTTATTTACAATTGTCTTATATAGCATCTTGGAGTAACCTGTACTTAAGGAACTGTAGCGCATGGGTCATTTGCCGGGGTCACGGTTCATAACATCACATCAATGAAATTAAAACGACTAACGTGCAAAGAGTCGGCGGAAAATAGTCGGAGAGAGAGAGCCCTATGTCGACGGACGAGGCAGGCAGTAGTCGGAGAGAGAGAGCCCTATGTCGACGGACGAGGCAGGCAGTAGTCGGAGAGAGAGAGCCCTATGTCGACGGACGAGGCAGGCAGTAGTCGGAGAGAGAGAGCCCTATGTCGACGGACGAGGCAGGCAGTAGTCGGAGAGAGAGAGCCCTATGTCGACGGACGAGGCAGGCAGTAGTCGGAGAGAGAGAGCCCTATGTCGACGGACGAGGCAGGCAGTAGTCGGAGAGAGAGAGCCCTATGTCGACGGACGAGGCAGGCAGTAGTCGGAGAGAGAGAGCCCTATGTCGACGGACGAGGCAGGCAGTAGTCGGAGAGAGAGAGCCCTATGTCGACGGACGAGGCAGGCAGTAGTCGGAGAGAGAGAGCCCTATGTCGACGGACGAGGCAGGCAGTAGTTTTAAAATTACATATTATTTTATGTTGTTAGTTAATTTTTATGATTACTGGCCCCTTGTCCTATCAGCGTGTTAAATTAATGTTGCCATTGTAGGGGCACTTGTATAAATGAGAGAACAAGGACTAAAATCAACTCCATACCTTTCGGACGACACAACTTCATCATAATATTGCTCTAGAAACTGCGATAGCAACAATAACTACTATTTACTGCCAGGCAAGGTGGACCGGAGCGCCGGGGCTGCGAGTTGTTCGAAAGAGATACCGTGGCACAGGCAACTGAAGGAACACGGGTGGGTTTTAGTCAGTAAAAGTCTGACACGCCCTTCCGCTCAGCCCAGAGCGGGAGAGGTCATTTGATTTCCCACCCCAAAAAAAAAAAATGGTGGACCGGAGCGGTGTATGCTTATGCGAATCCCGCACCCCCGGCCATAGGCAGAGGTGGAACACCGCGGTGGAGTCCGGCATACCCCTCCGTCACCCCCACGATGGAGGAAGTGCATGAGGATCACCACCGCGAAATCATAAAAAACAGGCGAGGTGGACCGAGGTGAAGGCCGCAGGAAGCCGTTGGATGTGAGAAGCACAGAGCCGGTCGAAGTGGAGGTACTTGGGGGAGGCCTATGTCCAGCAGTGGACGTCTTTCGGCTGAAATGATGATGATGATGACTGCCAGGTGACTGGAAACTTAATAAGTACATAGGTATTGATAACATTTGATATTTTCAAACACCGTTCGCTCCAAAAGAAAAAGAAACATTAAAAAAACAAAAGAAAAATATTAATAAAAAACTAAAGAAATACTTAATATTAAACACTCCACCAAAAATACAACTGTATTCCATCAGCAGCAGCCATTTTATACAATTTACAAATTTTCGCACCGCACCGGGTCGCCGGTTACGACCGCTAACATGGAACTGAATTTATAAGAAAAAATGCTAAAACCACCCCGTGCCGCCCCAAAAGGTCTGCCGACCAATATGTTCTATCGAAAGTCACTTAGTGGAGCAACGTGTGGCGTAAATGTACAATCACTGGAGGTACTGGGAGGAATGTCGCGAAAACAAAGAAAAATTGTTGGGAAATATTGATGGGGGGTCATTTTTTTGAGTATTTTGGTCTTTATATTTACTTCTTTTTGACTATGACCATGTCGAAGTCATTCGTTTGACTATCCGGAACGCCAGGGCTCCCGGCGGCGCTCGACAGAGTCTAGCCTGAGTTCGTGGGGGGGAGTCGAGGAGAGCGAGCAGTGAGGTGGAGCGACTCTCTTGGCCCTTGGACATCGTACGGACAACATGTGCTCAGAAACTGTCTCGCGTTCCGTATCTAGTTGTCGTGTACCTACAGTGTGTGATTAATTTGCTGGTAAATTATAATCTGATTTGAACTGCAAACGGTTTTTCTATTGCACAATAACCAACACTACCCATAGTACGCCCACAGCAATTAAAATATGGCTCATGATAACGAGAGACACGTACCTTCCCCTACAATACAGAAATACATAGGTGAGCAATTTTAATGTTTGCCATTGATTTCCGTGGGATTTGTCTTTTGATAAACGTGCCTACACTACGAATCACGAATTCGTAATACCGACATCATTATAGCGGGCCGAATCGAACATCAATCAACGTTATCGAAGGAGTGGTCATTGTCAAAAGTTATATTTATTGCTTATTTTTCTTTGGTATCGACGGTATGTTGATTGAATATTAATATACGGGGTGACAGGGAAACTCGACGTTTTCCTTGAAAGGGGTTATACTAGAGGTTATTGGCAACAAATTAAGTCCAGTGAACTAGGGGTCAAAACTGGATGGTTACCGAGCTGTGTCGGTTCTTCGATTTTTTAGACATTATCCGACTTGTTACCAAAAACAATTAATTATGAGTAAAACTACTCCACTACAAATATTTAATTGATACTTTTCTGAAACTTGAAAAATGAGTGATCATTTAAAATAAATGCTTGCAAAACTTACATAATCCCAGAAATAAAAGATCTTTTATAGAAAATATTTTATTCTTTAACCATCCAGTTAACTTTAACACTTCAGTTGTTTAAATCTTAATTATTGAGAAAAGTATTCTTAAAAAATATGTAGTAATAGAATATTTAAGAATAATTAACTCTTTCAATCAACTCAGCCTATCGCAATCCACTGATGGACATAGGCCTCTCCCAGGCCAGGAAGCAATTTAACTCTTTGCTATTACATGAAATAGTGAAAACCAATGTATCGCATCATTTTGTATCAATTTAGATGATTTGTAAAAGTAACAGAGTTAATTGACTTTTGTTGCTGACTGTACAAGCAGACTATTTTGTCACAAGCTCGTTTTTAATAATTATAATTATCCATCACAATCTGATAATTTTAAAGGTTATTGCTTATCCATTGCTTCATTAATGTTCGCTAAATTTATCTCCTCAACAACGAAAATAATGAACGTTGTTGAACTGTCAAAATAATAACAATAATAATTGTCACATTGTCAGGAGGTTCCTCTCTCTAGAGCTCTGACCATCGGTAGCTTGGACCTTGTTCCCGATACCGGTGGGCCACTATTCTAATATTTAAAAATATAATTCATATGTGTTTACATTCAAATAAAGGAGATAATAATAATAAGCCCACCGCCGTATCTCTGCGTTGACGTCGTGGTGGGGCTTGCGCGCTCTAAACTCTAGGTCTGTGACGAAAGAGTTTACTTCGCCGGATCAGGTCTAGGGTGAGGAGCCAGACCAAGAGAGATACAGGAACCCGCAGGGCAGCATGTGGCGAGCTGTTGGGCAATAGCGACTCCACGAACCCTATCTCCCGGGAGAAGTCTTGTTCTTCACCTCTGGTTTGCCTTTATTGACCGGCTGAAGTGAATACTGACGAGGAATAGAGCTACCACCTCATTCTTGCCTTTATTGGCTAGCTTGAGTGGAGATTCGCAAGAGCAAATGTGCTCGGAGGAAGGAAGTATTTCAGTATGATGCTGGTAGGGATCTTGATCCATTTGATTGTAATCCAAGGCTTGATGATACGTTTTCTACTTGATATAATTGAGGAAATGGTATGCCAAGTAATCGACGAAGATAGGATGTACACCAAAGTTTCAGCAGCAAGGTTTGGATTATTTATTTGGAGTATTTGTGAAAGGTCTGTTTTTTCAATGTCATTCTTAACTTTTGTTATGTAAATTTTTGTGAATAAACGCTTAGGAGCAGTTATTAACATGTCCGGATTGCAGAAAAGGAGAACCGGAGCATGCTCTGTTAGATCACAGTCTAGGAACATGGTAGTGGCAGTATGTCTGGTTTTCAGTATGACATGGTCGAGGCAATTTGCTAGTCTAGTGGGTAGTGCATGTGCGAGAAGCATAGCGTGTGATACTGTAATATTTATGTATTCGTCTGTATTTGGGTCCAAGCTAGCTGGGGCAATTTTTATGTTAATATCTCCCACCAGAGCAATAGCCAAAAAATGTAAGACATTGCTACTGATAGTGTGCTAGGCAATTACTCTGCAGGTCACAAAATAATATAAAAATGATTCTGCTCAGTCATGACATTTTTTATAAAGAAAATGTTACGTGAAATTCAGGTACCTTCGTACTTTTAATAATTACTTTCACATACATTTTTTGTTCATGCAATAAAATTCGTGACGGAAAAATCTGCCTACGTATTTTTAGAAGTACCTAGACTAATATAGAATTGCGTGAGTTATTCCAGTTTTTCATATTAATGAAAAGAAAAAAGCCAGTGGTTAAAAATGGTTTTATTGCCATAAAAAGCATTAAACCCACATTCATAAACGTGCAGTTATGTTAATAAGTCATTACCCAACGGTATGGTGGTCCGTCGAGACGATTTAAGTTATAACGGTTGTTATTATTTCATAGTCAGGAAAATTTCTTTTTAACTTAGAACTATCCTATTTAGGGCTGATTTTACCAAAGTCGGATATCTTCTATCTGTGGAATAAAATTGACGTCTGACAGTTAGAGGTGTCAGACGTCAATTGTGTATTGAAAAACTGTCAAAAATTCAAAATTTATTCTCAGGATAAGACTTATTCTAGGTATAAAAGTTTGGTGGAAATCGCCTTTAATGATAAATTAACAAAATGAAAGATGAGACGCGAGAAGCACAGAACCGGTCGAAGTGGAGGTGCTTAGGGGCGGCCTATGTCCAGCAGTGGACGTCTTTCGGCTGAAATGATGATGATATGACAAAATAATAGTTCGAGTTCAAGATAGTTTAACTGACTAAGCACGTCTTGGTGGCTTATTAGTCAATTTGCACGAATTTACTCGCCCGAAACGTGCGGATCGTCACTTTTAAATAATATTATTGTTTTTATAGGCGGCTCGCATAGAATAGTGTCGATTCGCTCGTTTCGGGCGAGTAAATTTGTGCGAATCGTCTGATAAGCCGCCTTGGTGCATCGTATCGTATATCTTGAACAAACATAATTATCTGGCTCCCAAATAGATTACCAAACGTGTTTGCTGACGATGATTAATGTAATTAATTGAGTATTACATTTTATTGATTTATGCTAATTAACCTTGAACCTAATGCTTTGGCGATTAAGTTGAAAATCTATTAAATTAATTTGACAGATTGTAGTAGCTTGATGTGCTGTCGTCTCTACACACACAATTCACCAGTTACTGTTCAAGTCTCATATAAGAGACGAGCCTATTTCCATACACTGGCCACATATTCAGACTCCGAGCTACTGTTAAGAAATTCCAGATGGAAAAAGCTAATATCACCTTGCCGGACCCGGGAATCGAGCCCAGTAACTCACGCTCAACGGTAGCGCCTGCGACCACTAAGATCAACGAAGCTGCTTCTTGTTTTATTTCTGGTTAAATACGGGCGCAATGTTACATAGTCAGCCTTTAATGTTCCCACTGCTGGGACACAGGCCTCCTCTCTTCGAGAGGGAGTGGGCTGTAATCCACCACGCGAGCCCAGTGCGGATTGGTAGATATCACATGTCTTCGATTTTTTTGTTCTAAGACATGCCGGCTTCGTCACGATGTTTTCCTTCACCGTTTTGAGAGCAGTGGTGATGAAATTATTTACACAAAGTAAAGCGCCTGCCTGGGTACGAACCCATGACCTACAACTCGTAAGCCGCAGTCGTTACCACTGGGCCACCACTGATCTCTATGCGCAATGTAACGTGTGTATAAAAATCCTACTGTATAATAAACTATTTCTCGACAAAACCAAACTGGTTTCTAATGTAATTGTATATAATTTATTCTTTTTTTTTTTTTCTTTGACATTGATTTACATTCTGTAATTACTTGGGGTCACACCCGGACTTATTACTCCTTATTTATTTATTTTGGATTTTGGAATGTTTATGAATGTGTGAGCAGCAGTATCTATCACATACTTAATCTATATGTCATGGTTTCATTTATCCATTTTAATTCTTTTACCTATTGTGGTATAGTAATTTTATTTTTAGGTGCATCGTCTTCACATAATTATAATTATATAAATAATGTATGCAAAATATTGTAAAACAGTTTAAAAGAGTAACGGTGGAGTTTCTTGCCCATTCTTCTCCATACGAAAACTACCTTTTGGAAGGGGCGACTAGAATCAATTTTATCTTAATTTTATTTGTGACGTTCAAAAGTGCCTTTTATGTGCCTATTTAAAATAAATGATTTGACTTTGACTTTGACAAAAAATATTTTACATCAAAAATTCTTTCAGCCATATTTATAAACTTCCATTCAGTTTGGGAATATATTTTATCTAAACGCTGTACATCCGATCGTTAGTGCGCAGACCGTATCAATTAAAATGTCGATTCAACGCCCTGAATAGTGTTGGCCGTCGTGTCGTAAAGGCGTTGGTGCTATGAGTTGTGTGTTGCGTTGAAATGATCTCTTACTTAAGAAGTTTATTTATATGAAATGAAGACGAAATTAATACAGGGTCAAATCGAATTAGTTAGCGAAACTCCGCAGACGTGATGGGTTTCGATATCCAAACACGATCATTAAAAAAATAATTAATTTGTTCAGTTTTTTTTGAGGTCCAAAAAAATATAAACATCCGAATTGAGAACCTCCTCCTTTTTTTGAAGTCGGTTAAAAAGTCTGTTTTCTTTATGTGTAAACTACACAGACGTGACTATCGATATCTTAACACGATAAAAAAAAAAAACTCAACTAACACTTCAAGTACTAACTACACCACAAGCGGTCGTTGACTGCTTGAGAGCAGTGGTGATGAAATTATTTACACAAAGTTAAGCGCGCCTGGCTGGGTTCGAACCCACGAGCTTCAAACTCGTAAGTCGAGGTCCTTACTATTGAGTCACCTCTGCTCCTTTTTTGTATGGTATAAGTTTAATTACATAAGTGAAAATCATATTTTCTTATTATTAATTTTAATTTTTGAGTGCTTATCAGCAATTTAGCGAGCGCGATCCTTCAACCACGCTGTCACCAGTAGAAAATTAAAATCATCCCTAAATATTTCACTGCACAAGCAGCCCAGAAAAAATATTCATAAAGTAATTACCAAATTACTTTTAATGTTCACTAAAAGCTTTATCCTGGACATTCGAGAATAATTCCCGGTAAAACGCAGGTGTCCCGGCTATTCGAGAAAATGATACCTACTTGGAATTGTGATCGAGTCCAGATATTTTAGGCTAACGGCATAAATTACTATTAGTCGCAATGGACCAGATTTTATCGATATTAGGCCGTTTTAGGTTTTTTAAACAATTTAATAACTAACTAACTAACCAAGCATCGACTACTAACTAACTATTTACTAACTTTTCTTTTATGTAAGGGTCGTAGCAGGTGGAGCTGTATAGTTTCTGCCTGCCCCCATATGAGTTTATTTATGAGCGTGTTAATAACTAGCTGTTTCCTGCGTCTTCATTGGCACACAAATTTTGGGCTAATTTAAAAAAAAGCTTTTATACAAGGTCAGGTTAAATTAACTAGTGAAACTTGACAACCGGTATCTGAGGGTCAATTCTCGTAATTTTAAGAACGTTCACAGTCTGATCTTAGTCTGAATCTGTCAAAAATACATGTGATTAACTTACATTTTTGTCAAGTATTTGACATTGATTGTCGCTGAGATGAGATCGCGACTAGATTTTGAACGTTTTTAATTACGGGAATTGGCCATCTGATAAAGATGTAAAGATGTGTCTTTCTAGCAACTACCTACATTGACACAACGATCTTTTGACGGTCGAATGACGTTGACAGGGCGGCGCTGTTGGCCAGCAGGCAGGCAGGATTACAGAACAAAAAAGGACCATCCCTCAATTAAAAATATGTTAAGAACCCCGGTGTACCACAGGTGTACCGTTAGCCGCCGCGGATAGTACTCGTAACTCATTTCAGCCGTGAAAGGATCCAGCAATTTTTATACCGAACGTACCAAGGATTAGTGTGGATGAGTTTCCGTTAGTTTGATAGACTTACTAATAACTATTATGGGCTTAGAGATAGAGTGGTATGTGGGGCGTGTCCTTGTTAGGGAACCTTCATATTTCGTGGATAGTACTAGATCATTGACATAGTAATTGTCAATCGTGGTGATCTCATAATTAGTTATCTAAAAATACTGATATTCTGATGCATCTAGTTATACAGGGTTGAGAAAAGGCTAGTCAGATAGTTTGGTGATCTCTTAATTGAAAGACATCATTATGATTTGCATATAATGTTCCCATTGCTGGGACACAGGCCTCTCAGTAAGAGGGAGTGTGCTATAATCCACCACGCGGGCCCAGTGCGGGTTGGTAGATGTCACATGTTTTCGAATTTTTGGCTTTAGGACATGCCGGTTTCCTCACGATGTTTTCCTTCGCCCATTTGAGAGCAGTGGTGATGAATAATTTACACAAAGTAAAGCGCTTGTCTGTGTTCGAACCTACGACCTACAACTCTTAAGTCGCAGTCGTTACCACTAGGCCACGGCTGCTCCGTAGCAGGGCTGATTATAATGTGTAAGGTGAAGTTTAACGATAGTGATTTATCACTAGTCATATCACTTGTGGTTTGAGGTCAACACTGACTCATCATTTGCCTATCCTTTTTCCCAACTATTTTGGGGTCGGCTTCCAGTCTAACCGAATGCAGCTGAGTACCAGTATTTTACATGGAGCGACTGCCTATCTGACCTCCACAACCCAGTGCCTGGGTAATACGATACCGAAACGATAAGATACTGGTTGTCAGACTTTCCGGCTACTGACGACCCGTAACGACTCTCCAAGATCCACGAATGACAGCCGGGACCAACGGCTTAACGTCCTTTTCGAGGCGCGGAGGGGTCTTGGTTTGTGAAAATGGTCACCCATCCACGGACCAACCGCGGCAAGCGTAGCTTAACCTGATCGATCGACCCTTGCGGCTGATATTACTTAGCCACAAGCCCGAGGTCAACACTGACTGTTATATAATAATTATCTTGTCAAGCGTCTGTTATAGATTACATTTACCTACATGAGTCGATGCAGGTAATTGAGTTTATAGCATGTATTGTATGTGTCATGTCGCCGGGACTAAATAGATCTCGGAGGCTTAATCTATGGTTTCCTATAGGAGCGGCGACCGCGACATAGCATCTGTAAGTTATCGGCGAATGACGTCAATGACATTTTATTAATTTATTTATAGTTTATTAAAACGGTACAACACCAATTACATTAATTAAAATAGTGACAATTAATATGTTGACAATAATATAATTTAATTTAAAACTAACATGGAACAGTGGACTTCCTTGCATACTTTCTCTCAGAGAACACCAGACATATACGCATAATTTTACTCCATTCATCTGCAAACAAATCACACTCAGGGTTGGCAGAGAGGGGCGTTACTCCGCTGCCGCGAGAAATCACGGCACAGCGGACAGAGCTCCGGCGGGATCTCATAGGGGCATGGAGAGTGCGATTGTCGCAACCCAGCGCTGGGCACGCCACCATTGCGGCGATAAGTCCCCTCTTTGAGGAGTGGCTAGAGAGGCGCCACGGCCCCCTCACTTTGCGCCTGACGCAGGTCCTCACCGGACACGGTTGTTTCGGGAGGTTCCTGTTCAGGATAAAGCGGGAGAAAACACCAGGGTGTCATCACTGTGTGGATCGCCCGGAGGACACGGTGGAGCATACGGTGGAGGTCTGCCCGGCTTGGGCGGGACCCCGCCGTGTCCTCTTGGCAGCGATCGGCGGCGGCGACCTCTCGCGTCCGGCCCTCATACAGGCCATGGTCCGGAGCGAGAGTGAAGGAGAGGCCGTCACCTCCTTCTGCGAAGCAGTAATGCTCGCGAAGGAGGAGGCGGAGCACGTGAGGGAGAGGCAATCTCTGCACCCTCACGCGCCTAGCCGCCGCAGGAGACGCCCTGGACGGGAGTCAACAGCCGACTCCCGGCCACCGTAGGCGCGGGCTTGCGGGCGGCGAGCAATCGGAAGCTCACCGCCCGGTAAGGACCAGGCCCGGGACGACAGAAAAGCCCATGGAGCTCTGAGCAGTTACACAGAGAATGAAAGGCCGAAAATAATTTTTGGTCTTGGTCTTTTTGGTTCACAGCATACGATACGGCAGAATTTTACCTGAAATTAATTATTTCTCATCTTTTAGTAAGCCTCATTAGCACGTGAAGCCAGGGTATATATTAATTGTTGCCTAAGCAATTTTTTAATATTCAAATCACAACTTTCATTTTTTGAAGTTGTATGAAGCAGCTAGATAGACGAGTAACACGGAAAATTGACTTAGGATGTCACTTTGCCTAACAATCAACTTCCTTGTCTGTTCCTACTATTCTCGCAACCAAATGACTGTTACCCAAAACACATAATGCATAGAATAGCACTACTCTATCAAAAGTGTTGGATCCACAAACAGCTATCGTCAGAGACAATACAGCAGGTACAAGTGGATCGTTACCGTTGAAAATCATCGATATTATTGTCCGGTATATGCAGACTTCGGCTGCGACGCGGCTACGACACAGAATAGATATCTGGGTGCAGAAGTTTAGTAACATACAACAAGTGGAAACTGACGCACGCACACAGACGTGTACGTGTGGCGATCTTCTACTATCTCATGGTGAGTTTAAACCAAACGAACATAGAACCGGCTCCCTAATTGGGTAAGTAAACAAAAAAAATCCTACGCTGATTCCACAACCATTTCGAGGTTTTAGGTTTCTTGATCTTATTTTTCTATTTTTAATGTAATAAGTAAAATGTCGATCATTCCCACCTCTAAAACGGTCAAGTGTCATGCTTGAAGTTTCTGATGACAATAAAAAAACATCAAATTTAGAATTTTTATCATTTTTTTTATAATATAGACGTTGCCCCACACTAGGAATTTCTCCTGTGTCGTGGGTGCGTTTACAAACATTTAAACTCACATACACAAACAGCCAGACCCGGAACAACTACTTGTAGGCCATACAAATATTTGTTCCGTGCGGGAATCGAACCCGCGACACGCAGCGCAGCAGTCAATTGCTTAACCACTGCGCCAACCGTGCCGTCATTGCATGTATCATTGTGTTATACGTGGCAAAGATATTGAGCTCTTCAGCCTACTTCTGAAGTTTTATAAAAAATATTTAAAATTAATGACTGCTTGGAAAACCAAAACATTGAAATTAGTTGCTTAAAATAACTTAATCTATAAATAAAAAATATTTAAAAAAAAAACTTGATATACCCAATTGCGTCTTCCCCTACTCTTATAGCCATTAACATTCATACTCAAAACTTTCAAGCGATGCGGACGAATTTTTTGATGCCCTATGATTCTTTTGCTTATTTTTTCACATGTACATATGTATTATTATTTAAAATGTTAGCTTATATAATGTAAACTTTCAAACTTTCTCAAATTGTGTAACACTATCAATCTCAAATTGAATCATTTTGAAGGATATTGCTAATCCATTGCTTCATAATTATGTTCAGAAAATTTGTCTGTGCAATGATGATGAATGTTGTTGAACTGTCAAAATGAAAGCCATTCACTAGTGATAATGTGTTACGAAAATTTTGAGTGAGTATTTCTATTGCCGCTATAACAAGAAATAATAAAATAAAGTTAAAAATTAAAGGTCTCCATACAAGAAACGTATTTATTTCGGCGTGTTTTGCCTTGTGGTACGGAAGCCTTCAGATATCATCGACTCACATCAACCGTTAAAATTTACAAAAACACAAAACTATTTAACATGAAAAAGGTCTACATATATGTATATCACACATGCATATTCATACAAAAAATAATAACAAACAGTACACAGTCGAAATATCATTCAGTAGAAAAAATACAGGTATAACACAAGAAGTAGTAAATTAAACACTCTAGAATTCTCTATTCCTAGAACAAATTATAACAAATACTCGTATAATATAAGATTTGAGGAAGCCAAATTGCCTAGAAACCTAATAGTTTGCCAAATGATATCAAAATATCAAAATCTGTAAATATCTTTAAAGTTAGACTAAAAAAATATTTAGCAGAAGCAATTTTGTAAAACCTGTACTTAAGTGATATTGGATATAACTAATAAGTGATATTGGATATAACTAATTTAAATAAGCCGTTCCTCCCAATATTATACCTTTATTAACTATAAGATTTTTTGTTTTGTTTCTCTTGTAAGTGAATATTGTAAAATTCTTTTAGAGACATCGTGTGCGAGTCCAACTCGCACTTGGCCGCTTTTTTGACAAACATGTCTCATTGTCAGTCATAATAAGTAGTCCCAGTGCGCTTGCAATCATTGTACAGACGCCAGCTGCACATCAAGCTACTACAATCATTCAAATTTCTTTAATAGATTTTCAAGCTTATCGCTAAAGCATTAGGTTCAAGGTTAATTGGAAAAATTTGACAGTTTCGGGTAGCTTGATATGCTGGCGTCTGTACAAGAAGAGAGTCTATCTGTGCGTACGTTTCCACTCGTTGGTTGTATGAAACCGGCCTTCTGTGCGGGTACCTATCTGTTTCGTGCTGCGGCGGCGACACGGCTACGGAATGGAAGCTATTACGTCGCTTTTGTTCGGGAAAATATTTTTTTGGATTTTTTCTTTTGTTGGCATTTAGGTGTAGTATCGGTGTGGTTTTTAGCGCTTAAGGTTGGAGTTTTGGTCATCTAGCTAAAAATTACTTCTGAATAACTATCGTTAGCGATTATTCACAAAATGTTACACCTGTCTAAGTACACAGAATATATGTGTAACATTTTGTGAATAATCGCTAACGATAGTTATTCAGATGTAAGTTTTCAGAATTTTTCAGTTTTTACAAACGAAGTTTTTTTCACTATGGGATTAGGAAAACAGCACTTGACTTGTTAAGATCATACCTGAAAGATAGAAAGGTTAAAGTCCAAGTAAATGGCGTAAACTCATTGGGTTCTGAAATGATGGGCGTTCCTCAAGGTTCGATATTGGGTCCATTCCTCTTTGTAGTTTATATTAATGATTTAGCCCAATTACTTCAAAATCAACCGAAGATGGTGTTATTTGCAGATGACACATCATTGATCTTTAAAATAGACCGACGGTCACAAAATCTTGACGACGTGAATAACTCTATTCTTCAGGTCCAAGATTGGTTTACGGTAAATAATTGAGTACTTAATGAAAAAAAAACAAAATGCATTAGATTTAAATTACCTAATGTTAGAAGTAGCGAATGTGACATCATATTGAATGGCCAAAAATTAGAATTTGTTAATCAGACAATTTTCCTAGGAATCACGCTAGACGAGAAATTACAATGGGGACCTCATATAACATCTATTGCGGGGCGGCTAAGCTCGGCCGCATATGCTGTTAGAAAGATAAGACAATTAACAGACGAAGAAACCGCGCGCTTGGTCTATTTTAGTTACTTCCACAGTATTATGTCATATGGCATTTTACTGTGGGGTCGGGCTGCTGACATTGAATCCATTTTTATTTATAATCATTTATAATCATTTATTTATTGCATTTCATGTTGTTTACAGGTTGTTACATTATGATAGTTCCAAACAATGAACCCTGCTAGGGCACAGCAATGTATAGGCGATAGGTTTTAATTAATTTAACATGCTATCATTATTCATATAATTTGTTAATATAGATTAATTTAAAAATTATTAATTATTATTATACATTATGTCATTCTTATAAACTAAATAAAATAAATAAATTATCATTTTCACATTATAATCTCATACTTACTACAATTTATGTCATTTGCAATGAGACTAAATGTCATTATTATCTCAGTTAATTTAATGTCAATAGATTAGTTTTACATTATAATATGTCACATTTTCAGATAAAATAAAATAGAAAGTAATCACTAAAAAATACAGGAATGAGGTAGTAGCGGACTGGTGTTTTATAGAGTACCTAGTTATGTATGTGTAATGTATTCAAGTCGATATTAATTTATTTATTTCTCGGTTAAAAATTATTTTAGGCTATAATATGATTTTAAGTTTAAGTGGTTTTGTAGGTCATTTTTAAATTTGTTGTCATACTCTGTATCCTTAATTGAATTCGGGAGTTTATTATAGATTTTAACGCACATGGCCAGAGGCCCAGAATGAAACATAGCTAGTTTTGAGGTTGGTACCGCTAATTCGTTTAGATATCGGTTTCTAAGACTGCGTTGCTGTGGGCGTTGCTGTTTTGCTAGCGGAAAAAGCGATGGGTATTTTCTCACAAATTTACTAGCTTCTAGGATATAAATACCTGATAGCGTAAGTATTTTATGTTCTATAAAGTATTGTTTGCAACTTTCCGTACTTTCTATATTTACTAGGATTCGAACGCATTTTTTTGTAAAATGAATAGTCGCTCTATATCTACACTATTTCCCCACATTATAATTCCATAGTTTAGCCACGAATATGCGTATGCGTAGTAGGCTGAAAGAGCTGTTTTGAAGTCGGTTGCTTTTTTTAGTTCTCTTAAGGCATATATAAAGCTAGCCAATTTATTTGATAGGGTTTGTATATGAGCTTTTATTTTGCAAAAGAGAGCTGTCAGAGCCATTTACAATCTACGTCGCCGCGAATCTCTTAGGGAACTATTTAAAAGGGTTAATATTATGACGGTACCTTGCCAATTCATTTATGAAAATATTATGTATGTAAGAAAAAATCAACATCTTTTTAATAAAATAAGTGATAGACATAATTTTAATACCTTAAATAAAGATAAATTAGATCAACCTTTTTTCAGATTATCTAAAGTACATACATCTTTTATGGGGTACTGTGTTAAATGTTACAACAAAATACCTTGTGAAATATTGCAATTAAATGAAAGAAAATTTAAAACTTATATTAAAATTACACTTTGTAAGCAAGGATATTATAAATTAGAGGATTATATCCAAGATAAGAATGCTTGGAAACATGCTGGTCTTGCTCCATAGGACAATCTCTAGAGTCTAGACAAAATCAAACTGGTTGCTAATGTAATTGTATAATTTATTCTTTTTTTTTTTTCTTTGACATTGATTTACATTCTGTAATTACTTGGGGTCACACCCGTACTTATTACTCCTTATTCATTTATGAAAATCTTCTACGTTTGGAATGTTTGTGAATATGTGAGCACCATGTATCTATCACATAGTTGATCTATATGTCATGGTTACATTTATCCATTTTAATTCTTTTACCCCTTGTGGTATAGTAATTTTATTTTTGGGTGCATCGTCTTCACATATAATTATATAAATAATGTATGCAATATATTGTAAAACATTTTCAAAGAGTAACGGTGGAGTTTCTTGCCCATTCTTCTCCATACGAAAACTACCTTTTGGAAGGGGCGACTAGAATCAATTTTATTTTAATTTTATTTTTGACGTTCAAAAGTGCCTTTTATGTGCCTATTTGAAATAAATGATTTGACTTTGACTTTGACTTTACTAAGTTTAAGCGTTTTTGCGTATTTTTTTTTCATCGCGGTCTCAAATTGCTGTTCTTGTCGTCTTGAGATTGCATTCCCACTGAGCTAACAATTTGATATTAATGCAGATCTAGAAAAGTACTAATGTCTACTGATTGTAACTTGTAACTGGTTAAACCTGTGGGGTAATTTCGTAACACACTAACAATAGCAATAGCTTCCATTTTTAACCGACTTCAAAAAAGGAGGAGGTTCTCAATTCGACAATATCTTTTTTTTTTTTTGTGTGTTTGTTACGCGATTACTCCGCCAATTGTGGACCGATTTTCAAAATTCTTTTTTTGTTCGAAAGGAGATACTTCTGAAATGGTCCCATTGAAATTTCAACAAGACCTGATCGTGAGTTTCGGAGACAGATAACGGAACTCTTCAATAAATGACAGCAAATCAACGGCTATTGCTGCTATCGCTTATTTATGTATTGTTTACGCCATCACACAACATAACGTCATGCCTGTACTCTATAAAGGGGTACGCAGATGTGTTCAGTATACCACGGTACACCCTCATTTCTGTCAAAGTTGTTATTGGGGTACCTCTAATCTTGTAAGTATATACGAATTTGTGTGCGGCAGGTACAACTAAAACGTGAAAAATAAAAACTTAAAAAAAAAAAACAACCGACTTCCAAAAAAAAAAACAGTGAAAAGAGAAAAATTGCTTTAGTTTCGGAAGTTGGTGTCAAAAAACGAAAATGCGCAACCAGCGACTCCGACTTCCGAAATTAAAATAGCAATAGCAATGGCTTCCATTTTGGCTGTTCAACAACATTCATTACGTTATTTACGTTGTTGAGCAGACAAATTGGATTAGCAATATCCTTCAAAATGATACAGGTGTGATCCAAAGTGCGTAACGCAAATAGGGCGCTATTTTATTTTTAGACAGCTAAAAATTGCTAACAGGTTTCAGTAGTAGACAAAAGTATGGACCAAATCATCCACTTCAAACATTAAAACAACAAAGAGATATTCAGTTTTCCAGTAAGAATTTCTTATTAACAGATCGAAAGAAAGAAAAGAAAGAAAAATATTTTAGATCGGAGTTAGGAAGTTGGCGGTTTAATACCCCCGTGCCTCGGAAAGCTCGTAAAGCCGTTGGTCCTGCGCCTGATCTCTCCCCGGTCGTGTCGGATTGCCGTCCCATCGGACTATGAGAGCAAAGGAACAAAGAGTACACCTGTGCTTGCGCACACACTTGTGCACTATAATATCCTGCGAACCTGGTTAATTTCCGTTGAGATTGGCCACCCTGATCGAAATCGGTCGACAGCCTATAATCTTATCAAAACTAGATTCCTAGCTTCCAACAACTACTCAATCGGAATGGAGAGATAATTCAAGTCAGAAATTAAACCGAACGAATCCATTGTACCAACGTAATTGGTAAAGCTAACTGGGTGTGAACTTTCTTGGTTGGAGTATTTCGGGCGTTCAGAGCGACCCGAAGCGAAAGTGTCAATCATTGAGACCGAATTACGCCTATTGGAGGTTATTGGGCCTACGACACAAAATATATGGGTACAGAAGGCTGGCTTTACACACCGTGTTCTTCACGTTATCCATAAACTTTGGCAAACGCTTCTATAGCTTTTACAAATAAAATCTAACAAACGAAATAGTACTTAAAAATGCTTCTTTACAAAGATGTTTGTAATTTCATTTAATGAAATTTAATTGAGCTATGCAGTAAGACAGGGTCTTAATTTGGCCTATGTTGCCGCTCAGTGCAATAAATAAATTTAAAAAAAAAATCTATCAAATGCTCTTTGCATTTCATTTGCACGTACGAGAGGAACCCGAGAGTTATCGAAGAAGGACGTTAATTTTTAGTTTGTATGAAAATTAACAAAAAATAAGAATTAATTAATGTGTCCATAATGAAAAATGCTTATATCCATGGTCTGAAAATCTGGTCGAAGTTTATGTGTATCGTCCGGAACATGGTGTATATCGTGTGCAAACAGAAGCACACACACATAGACGAGTACGTGCGGCAATCTCAAACAACCGAGTGTACTTGCACGACGCCCTAAGCTGAGGTCCGTACCCCACAGGGAGTGCCCTTAACGTGTAGTCGCTTAGTTTATATGATAATGATAAATTATTTTAATTCTGTAAGTAGGTTTGTTGTCATATTATAAAAAATATATGAGGTCGGCGTTTTCTATCTGACCACTCGTAGTGCTCATTTACGGAGCGGCGCGCACTAAATTCAAACATATGGCGTTGTATGAGTGCGTTTACGGAGAAGCGATTTTAGACGCGTTTGCTTGAAATGGAGCGTATTTTGCGGCCGAGCCCGCGGCTGGCACCGCCGCGTCTCACGCGGCATTTATCGCAGCGGCGCACGCAGCGGCAATTCTCGATGAAGCGATGCCCGCGGCGGAATCTTCTGCCAGTCATATTTGGAAATTGCAGAACGCAATTAATTAATAATTAATTATAAGTCATTACTAATTCATTTAATTTGCCCTCCCATCTTCCGCTAACCTAAAACTGGTCAGTTTGATTGAGTATCCCGCGTGCGCCGCAGGGTTGCCCACCGCGTCCTTTGCTACACGCTTGAGGATTCGCCGCGGGCGCAGCGGCGGGCACCGCCACGCTTCCCGCCCCGCGTCTCTATAAACAACGTCTTATATTGCCCTACGTTTTTGTTTACGAGTGCGATGATAAGTGCCGCTTGACGCGCCGCCGCTCCGTAAACAGAAGATCGTACGACGCGCCGCGAGACGCCACGCTGCACGCAACGCGCGACGCCCCGCGTCTCCGTAAATGAGGCCTAAGAGGCCGAAACAATCTCAAAGGACACAATCTCTTTCTTAAAGTCCAGGCACTATCTTAGTCAGATCATGGAAAGACCGTGTAGATTGATGTCTAAGATGGTCTTTTGAGGAAAGAACCACACAGATTGAGAGAACCTGTCCAGTCAGTGCACGCATTTGTCAGTAATCGTGCAGCTCAACCCAAACATCGATACGACGAACAATACCAAAAAAAAAAGAAGTTGAATGCCCTGGCTGGAGACCTTAATTAATATGGTATCCACGGAATAGCCCAGTTAAGCAGCCGACAACCTCATAGGTCGACTTGCATGACGTCATTACAAAAAAAATACTTGCACTAACGGTGCGCAGGTTCGCGTCAATGTGTGCGTGCGTTTTTGATCGTTGTATCAAGCCGGCCTTCTGTAGCTAACTATCTATTCTCTTATGTTGGTCCTTTGGCGCCTACCGAACGGTTAAGTGGCGAATTTTGTTTACGCCTCGCGTTTGATCGACGGTTTTATTCGGCCGTGAATAAGTTAATGCTGTTTAATACTTCATTGGTTTATTTAAATTATTTATTATTTATTTATTTTACCATTTATGAACACACATATATAAACAGACAAGAAAAAAACAGAACAGAAATAATAGGAAGAGAAATGTACGCGAAGAGTAATTTTTATTTTTAGACCATCTTGTTGGACTTGTATCAGATTTTTAGATTTATTGACGGTGTTGTAAGAATTAAATCCGTTCCTCAGAAAGCACGGTCGTTGGTCCCAGCAGTTATTCATGAATCTTTGACGGTCATTACGGGTTAGTAGTCCATTAGTCTGACAACCAGTCTTAGCAAATGATATTGTTTTAAAGTCAAAGTCAAATCATTTATTTCAAATAGGCACATAAAAGGCACTTTTGAACGTCAAATATAAAATTAAAATAAAATTGATTCTAGTCGCCCCTTCCAAAAGGTAGTTTTCGTATGGAGAAGAATGGGCAAGAAACTCCATCGTTACTCTTTTAAAATGTTTTACAATATTTTGCATACCTACATTTATTATACAGGGTGATTTTTTAAAGACCAGCCAAATTTAAGGATGTGGTGCAGACCATCAAACTGAACATCTTTCTTCATGGGACCAACATCGTGATCGCGAATAAAAATTCAGCCGTCCCATACATTTAGGTCGAGTAGGTATTGAAGTTTTCTATGGGACAGTTGATAAAATTTTCGCGATTACGCTATTTGTCCTATAGAGGTATGAGGAACAGGGTGTAAAGTTCACTCATACTCTATAGACAAGGGAGGATCCTCCGACCAGACGGGTGTTGTGTCTGGCGGGCAATTGCCCAACGATTGATGTTGGGAAATTCTATCTATGCTAATTGCGCGGTAAACTCTGCTTGCGAGATGCAGGATTTGCGTGACGTCAGTATGATGCGTTGTTCGCATGTGGCGTTGTAGATACCGCTACAGTCCCATGGAGAAAGTTGTTCAGTTTGATGGTCTGTACGACATCCTTAAATTTGGCTGGTCTTTAAAAAATAACCCTGTATAATTATATGTGAAGACGATGCACCTAAAAATAAAATTACTATAACACAATAGGTAAAAGAATTGAAATGGATAAATGAAACCATGACATATAAATTAACTATGTGATAGATACATGGTGCTCACATATTCACAATTTTCCCAGTAACTGGGTTGTGGAGGTCAGATAGACAGTAGGTCCATGTAAAATACTGGTATGTACCTGCATCCCGTTAAACGGGGAGTCGACCCCAACATAGTTGGGACAAATCCTGGGCAGATGAACAAAGTCTGTTTGATGTCAGCTGATCTAATAGATAATCTATCAGAACGTTGTTAAACTAGCCTCTAGCGTAAGTTTCAAGTGCCACAATGGCTCTATAAAAGCATAGGTATATTATTAAGTCAGTCTATTTTATTTGCGTTTGTTTTTCTCGTGTTTCGGACACGGTAAAACAAGAAAATCGAAAAATCCGATCTTTTAATCCACCGTTAAGCCCACTACCAGCTTATCCGACGGGCTTAAGTTTAACACCCAGTATGACAACAAGAGCGAAAATATTTTCACGACGAAAACATGATTAATTACATTCATAAATACTCCACTTTACCATGTTCACACACCTTTACGTACACTATAAATTAAATTCTCATCACGTTATTCAACATACATTTCACAAAAAGCTGATTATTTTACCTGAATAACGTTGATTATAACAAATGGCGTTCCATTTGAACTAATGAAAAGCAATACAGAACTGAATTCTGATGAGGATCTAAAGACTCGTTCATATCGCGGTAGGTATTTCTCTACTTCATTACGAATACCACAGCTTTTTTTCTTTGTAGGACATCATAGCTTACTATCATCATCTCCCAATGATGATGGGTTTGAAAAACACAGTGATCAGGTCCAGCACCTTCTTTTTCTTCGTGTCGCTGGCACGAAAGTACTTCAAATTTTATTGGCCTAAAGCTTCGCAACTTCCACGGCGTCGTTGGTTGCAGCGTAGCGGACACTTAGAAGGCATGGTTTAGGAGATACATAGATGTCATAGGTGCAGCATGGTTTGCGAGACAGCTCCACTTCCACACCCTACTACCTTTCCGTCGAGGTAGCCCCACTTTACCTGGTTGGAGTGTATGTGTATCACCTAAAATTTGTATATGTAATTCCGGAATAAATTCAGCCAAATGATGGTGAAAACAGCATCAAAATCCGTTGCGGAGTTTAGAAGAACAACGCGATCACACAACGAGATATCTAGGTAAGTACCTGTCGGTCTATTCTGTAAAAATCTTACCTTGAAAACTGAGGTGAAGTGAGCTTGAAGTGTCATTCCACCTGATGCTAGGGATTGACACTATTGACAGCTCACTGCAAGATCACTTCACTTAAGATTTCACGGTGAGATTTTTACAGAATAGATCGGCTGAAGTAGAACCCAACAATGTGCACTAGAAAAACAACTGACACACCCTCCTCTTCAGTCAAAACAAATTCCAAACGCGGCCACAAAAACGGCACGACTCAAAACACATCCTTACAAAAAAAGACCTAAATATAAATAAAAAATAAGTCATCAGTATTCAAGTGTTGTGCGAAAGCATCTTTGGGGCCGTCTTGTACAAATGCTTACAGATTATGATGGACAGATTCGTTTCATCGTGTCTCAAAGAACGGAGGATTTCATCGTGTACTCTCTGAGTGTTGCTGAGTTCGGAACGTGATATGTCAGGGGTTACTTTTTGAAGGTAAGCATGAACCTGTCGAATGTCAACGTGGGGGTCTTTATTTTTGGCATATTGTGTAATGCAAAAGAAAGAATGTAAAGTCTGATTTACACGATGCGATTTAATTGCCGGTGGCATACCATAAGTTGCCGTAACAATAAAGGTTGCACCAGCGTGCGTTTTTCATGAACTGTAGACAAATAAATGTTTATCTGTTAATAAATGATTTGCATCGTCTAAACTTTAGACTACTACTATCATTTTATTTATTAACAGGCATGAAATTTGCATCGTGTAAATGACAAACACAGGGTAAACCAAAATAAAAATGAACTACTTGCTAATATAAAAAGCTAAGGGTTTACATAGACTTTAAAAAAATATATAGATATAAGAGAACATGTAATTCCAGAAGAACTCTTATGGTTCCGCAAAGACCATTTTACAACGATTTCGTCCATTTTTTTTTTCAACCAATTTTCAAGCGTGTCGAAATATCCTCATAAACTCTCCAGTAGCTGTCCTTAGCTCATAAAAAATCTAAGAAAAACCTTCAGTAGAAAATACAAATGACCTATACGTCACCTATGAAACAGAAGCGTGCGTTATGATCAAGGGGCCTAAAAAGGCCACTTTGGCAGAATCATAATAGGATAACAATATGAATCATATTAACAATCGTAAAATGGTCACAAACTGACAATTCATAATATGATCTGTGTGCAATTAATATTACAATGAAATAACATTAAAACTGTAGAAATAAAAAATAACAAACCAATTTGATTAATGAAAAAACCGATAAAATTACGGTTTTATTTTTTTCATGCGGCAATGTTTACACCAAAATATGAAATGAAATTTTACGAAAAATAGAGGAATTGCTAATGATCTGCTGGGAATTCAGGAAATGAATAGCTTTTAGAGGTATTGCTTAAAGTGGCCTTTTTAGGCCCCCGGATGTACTCGTATGAACGTAAACGAAGCATAAGCAGTGCAGTAAGGATCCTAGCAAGTGCCGTTCTGTATTTTCTGACTACCCCTATGAGAAGAAAGCGTAAGTTTATATAACTGTATAGTGTGTGTGTTTATGGACTCTCCATCAATCAATCAACTAAGATTATCACAGTCCACTCCTAAACATAATACCCTCAACTTCAACCAATTTCAACGAAATATCCTCGACATACTCGTATAATCCAAAGTATAGCCATTACTAGATATAATCTAATCATGAATTCCGGAGGATTACACAAATACGGGGCTAACATGAGTTCAATTAAACTATAGTTGGTTTGGAAACAGATTGGTCGGTGTGTTAGAAATTACGTAAAGCTATGTAGGTACTGATCGTAAAATTGGGTTACCGAGAGGTATTAATGTTACCAACTGTAAAGTTATTGGAATGGAGCATTTTCACATAGTATTTAATTTGTAGCAAGAGGGGCTCGTGGCTAAGTAATAACAGCCACACGGGTCGATCGACCATGTTAAGCTGTGCTTGCCACGGTTGGTCCGTGGATAGGTGACCATCTTTACATATCAACACTATTCAAGACCCCTCCGTGCCTTGGAAAGCACGTTAAGCCGTTGGTCACGGCTGTCATTCTGGATCTTTCGCAGTCGTTACGGGTCGTCGGATGCTCAAAGTCTGACAACCAGTCTTACCAAGGGATATTGTATCGCCTAGTAACAAGGTTGTGGAAGTCAGATAGGCAATCGCTTTATGTAAAATGCTGGTATTCAGCTGCATGCGAGACTGGAAGCTGACCCCAACATAGTTGGGAAAACGCTTGGCAGATGGATTGATTTAGTTTGTAACAAAGAATGGGTTATGAAATGAGGATCATCTAAGTATGGATCGTTAGAGAAGATATCAGCTTAAAAAATATTCATTTATTAGGGTTCCGTACCCAAAGGGTAAAAACGGGACCCTATTACTCAGACTTCGCTGTCTGTCCGTCCGTCTGTCTGTCACCAGGCTGTATCTCAAGAACCGCGATAGCTAGACAGTTGAAATTTTCACAAATTATGTATTTCTGTTGCCGCTATAACAACACATACTAAAAACAAAATAAAATAAATATTTAGGGGGGGGGGGGGGGCATACAACAGACTTTTATAGACAAATGGTCATGCGCGAGTTCGACTCGCACTTGGCCGGTTTTTAATATTTTAAGCACACAAATGTACAGAGAACTTAATGCCACAGGCATTTTCTACCAGTCAACCTGTGGGTGATACAGAGACAAAACAGTGAGTGTGTAATAGCGAAAATTGAGGATATATAAACATTTATTTAAATATAAACATGTACTTCACACTACAAAAAAACCCACCCGCGTCACCACTTTGTACTGGGGCTGGTGATCAGGTATTTATTATAACAGAAAAATAGGGAAAGCTGCAACCCAAACATGTAGTAATCCCTTCGTCGCCTATTAAGACACCAAAGGATAGCAACTAAACGTAGTATTAAATACAATTTTGCTCGGAGTTTTTCACGTCATCAACATTGAAGGATTTCCACCATTCCCACCCAATTTTAGAATCAGAATCCAATAAAACTCCAGCCAGCATAAAACATGCTTAACAAAACGATACTGCTGAACATTCAAACTCTAATAAAAATTAATCAAAATGCAGCCACGATACCTCCATTTAAAAAAGGCGGTATCGTACCGATTACCCGACTCATTTAAAATGATACAAGGCTCTCGACGAGCTTGCCAAATACTCAGGCTTCCTGCACCGAATGGTAGAGCCGTATTCTGATCGTTACGCGTAACGGGTCAGTCACACGAGGTGAGTTTTTACCTCGAATAGGCGATTATCGAAAGGGAAAAAAAATTGAGATGTCGTGGGATCTCGGTAGCAACGAAGGTCCTTTCGCTGAACATTATGTATTAAGCTATACCAATAATAAAGCTGAATAGTTTGTTGGTTTGAACGCGCTAATCTCTGGAACTACTGGTCGGCCCTATTCTTGTAGAAGGCTATACATATATATGACTAGCAGCGCCCCGCGATTTCACCCGCATAAGATTCGAACCCATGGGAATATCGGGATAAAACGTATTCTATATGCTAATCCTGGTTATAAACCATCTGTGTGCCAAATTTCATCCAAATCCGTTTAGTAGTTTTTGCGTG
Organism: Apamea epomidion; assembly: GCA_947507525.1. Lineage (NCBI taxonomy): Eukaryota > Metazoa > Arthropoda > Insecta > Lepidoptera > Noctuidae > Apamea > Apamea epomidion. Next base: position 2,605,040 of record OX382238.1, on the reverse strand, counting down.
AAAGAGTAACAAACATCCATCCATCCATCCATCTATTTGTCCATCCATCTATACAAACTTTCACGTTTATAATTTTAGTAGAATTAGTAGGATAGGAAGTAGGATACTCGCTTGTCAAAATTATTGGTTCGATTTTCAAAATTGACAGCGTCCATACCGTGTGTAAACAAAAATTCCTACATTTTGAGTTGTCAAATCACAGTTTCAGAAAATCGGTTTTCGAGTTTCGTATGACATAATCGTGTTCTAGGTTTTGTTTCTTGAGTCACAAGATCGTGATAATACCCAGCACCCTAATTGAAAATAATTCTCAATCTGAATAATTTAGCTAAAGGATATAGCTAATCCATTGCTTTATATATTCGAAAAATGTGTCTGCTTAACTACGTAAATAACGTAATGAATGTGATCTACCTGTCAAATGAAAGTCAGTACTACTGATAGTTTGTTACGCGATTACCCCGAAGGCTAGTCATGTCTACATTTTGGATGGACATTCTCGCCTCGAGAAACTTCCCCCGTGTAAATAAACCTTAATGATTGGTAGGATCTTCTGTAACCAATTTTCGGCGGAATTGTTGGGCCCGATAAGTGTTAATGGATTGTGAAGGGTTCGGGAAGATTTCATAAATTCAATCAACGGGCCTTCAGTAGTATTCGCGTCGACAGCATTTCTAGTGCTGATCTAATCAAGCTTTCGTTTTTTCAATTAAATTAAATGATAGGATAAGTCCTTCTTCCAGTTTTGACGGAACCTATCTAGGGTTCCGTCAAAAGAAAGAAAGAAAAAGTTTTTATCGCGACTCGTACAGGATCATAAACTAAACTAAACACAGTTAAAAATAAAAATAAAGCAAATTATATAAAAAAGTAACAAAAGTAAAAATGAAACAGAAAGTCCTAATCGACTCCAAAAGGCTCCTATCTCAGCATGGTGCTGCGACATTCAAAACTGGAAAGCGGACGCGTGAGCTCGCGAAAGATAGAAGGACTGAAGGTGGAGGCCTATGCCCAGGAGTGGGACAACGCAAGCTAGTAAAAATACATTAAAATATGGCATGACTATAGAATTGTCATTATTCATCATTATCATTTCAGGCGAAAGACGTCCACTGGTGGACATAGGCATCCCCCAAGCACCCACACTTTGACCGGTTCTGTGCTTCTCGCATCCAACGGGTTCCTGCGGCCTTCACAAGGTCGTCGGTCCACCTTGTGGGAGGCCTTCCAACGCTACGTCTTCCGGTACGCTGTCGCCACTCCAGAACCTTTCGGCCCCATCGGCCATCTGTTCTGCGAGCAATGTGCCATTATTATTCCTTTAATATTAATGATAAACTCAGGAAACAGGTAGATTACACAGAATACAATTATGTTAAGCATTTACTTCGTCTAAAGTCACATATTCTTTCAAAAGCTTTTATATTTTCAATGGAAAATACTGTTCAACCCAAAAAATACAGATTTTGTATGATTCAGTGACTTTTAGCATTACATAGAAGATAAAAGAGAATGCCACGCTCCGCGCAAGTATTTGAGTTAACTTTTAGGCAAGTGTAACTTAGGCTCGGTTTATTCAGCCGTCTGTAAGTACTTTTAGTGTACGTAATATTTTTGTGCAGATCAGCGAAGAGTTTTCTGGTTTCTAAACGTATATCAATTAGCAACAGCAATTAATTTACCTGACTGTACCTAATATCAATCCTTTTTTTTTATTTATTAAAAAAAGAGAGAGAGTGAAGAACGGCCTTTGCCCAGCAGTGGGATGATGCAAGCTAACAGTAACAGTATTAATTTATTTATTATTCCCAACACAACTGCCATTACATGCTGCCCCAAATCGGTAGCGTGATATTAAACAATATTTTTTCCATTAAGTACAGTTTATCACATGTAAAATAATTTTTGTGAACTCATTCAGAGAACAGGTAAATAAATCCACCCTTTCCGCGATTTCGTTGAGTGTATGCAAGGCGCGCGTCAAAGGTGCTTTACCCAGCAGGTTGGTCCGGCCGCGAGGCGCCGCCAGTAACCGCGGTCTCCGTCGCCGCGACACGTAATTATTATACGTTTTGACACACATCCTTTAGTACACCCGGTACAAATCGTTTATCTACATAAAATATGGTGTTACATAAAATTTCAGTGCAGACACATTCCTCCATGTAATGACGTCATGCAAATAAATAATTAATAGATACAGTCAGTATGTTGTAACACACAGTTATATACAAGTTAATAACAATTTTTAGGTAATAATTAATTCAATTATCAAGCCCGAAAGTCAGACAACCAGTCTTACCAAGGGGTATCGTGTTATCCAGTAACTGGGTTGTGGAGGTCAGATTGACAGTCGCTCCATGTAAAATACTGGTATTCAGCTGCATTCGGTTAGACTGGAACCCGACCCCAACATGGTTGGAAAAAGGCTTGACAGATTGAATTAATTTTATTATTTATTTAAGTACCGACGCCAGCACATCAAGCTACTACAATCTGATAAATTTCTTTAATAGATTTTGAACTTTATCGTAAAAGCTTTAAGGTTCAAGATTGATTGGGAAAATTTGACAGTTTCGGGTAGGTTGGCCTGCTTGCATCTGTACACACAATTAAATACATAGAGATACGACACAATTACGATAATAATAATTAATGTAATTATGTTGTGGCAGTCTCCTTTCTTTCTGTGATGTGTCCATGTTTACACCCAGGTACTTAATAGGTACGCTGTGTACGTGTCTCTTTCGGCAAATCCAGAATACAGCTGCCGCGGGCTTGCTAAATTTAACCGAATGCATAAATAACGAGCTTAATTGGGGGTGAAATCATGCTGCAGTTTTGATGAACAACTCGAAATTTTAAACGGCACCCCAGTTTGTGCAGTTTCATCTGTTAACGGTATTTTTTTTGCTGCTGTTAATTTTATTTACAACGTCAAAGTACACATCATGTACTATGCATAGAGAGTGAATACGTGAAACTGATATGTTTTTCTTTTAATAAACTCGTGTTGGTATAACAGTGGTGGCCCAGTGGTTACGGCCGTGACTTAAGAGTTATAGGTCCTAGGTTCGAACCCTGACAGGCGTTTTACTGCTCTCAAAACGGTGAAGAAAAACGTGAGGAAATCGGCATGTCCTAGAACCGAAAATTCAAAGATATATGACATCCACTGGGCTCGCGTGGTGGATTACGGCCCACTCCCTCTCACCGAGAGGAGGCCTGAGTCCCAGCAGTGGGAACATTATAGGTTGATTTTATATGATATGTGTTGGTATGGATGGATGGAGGATAGTTGATTGTTAAGCAGTTATGGTGGCATATTTAAAAAAATCAAAATACATATTTTTTACCTCGACACGATTATCATATTTAGAATATAAGAGTCCATTTCAACACATTACAGTAAGGGCACACAAAGGAAATACAAACAATAAAAAAAGAACATTAAATCTTTTAAGTTTATGTTATAGATATAATAATCTAATTTTTCAATCATCAGAGGGGTATTTCTCGTAATTTTAAGAACGTTCACAGTCTGATCTCAGTCTCAATCTGTCAAAAAATACCTCTTATTTCCCTACATTTTGACAAGTTTTTGACATTTGTTTGTCACCGAGATGAGACTGCGACTAGATTTTTAACGTTTTGAATTACGAGAATTAGCCTTCTGACAACTTTTCCCGAGGAATAATTTGGTAATTTTGACAGTTATTTCATACAAAAAATGTCAAAAGTAAATTTTCTTCCTCGAATAAAAGTTATCTGGCGATGGAAAAATTAGCTCTAAGGCTAGGGTAGCGGGATCATCCGAAAGGGTTACCGCTGCCCTGGTACATAAAGGGCTAAGGAAGGAACACGGGTGGGTTTTAGTCAGTAAGAGTCTGACACTCCCTTCTGCTCCACCCAGAGCGGGAGGGGTCATTTGATGATTTCCCATCCTCAAAAAAAAAAAAAAAAGGCTAAAAAAAATGTGAAAACCACAAAAAAAAGAAAAACAAGTCTTTTACAATTTCGAGGCCAGATGCTGCGATATTTGAAGAAATACAACCGTAAAAAGAGACGTTTAAACGTCAAAAATGTATGATATGTATGATTAGATGACTATTTAACCCCACATTGTTGTCTTTTTTTTTTTTTTTTGAGGATGGGAAATCATCAAATGACCCCTCCCGCTCTGGGTGGAGCGGAAGAGAGTGTCAGACTCTTACTGACTAAAACCCACCCGTGTTCCTTCCTTAGCCCTTTATGTTCCAGGGCAGCGGTAACCCTTTCGGACGATCCCGCTATCCCGGCAGGCTTCGGCCCTGTCGGGCCCCGTCAACTATGCTGACATCTCTTTGAGGCGCGCGTGGAACACATACGCGCCGTCCGGCACGGGCCTGGTCCTGACCGGACGGAGAGCTACCCATTGCTCGCCGCCCGCAGGCCCGCGCCTACGGTGGCCGGGAGTCGTCACGCGGCTCCCGACGCCCGGAGCGTCTCCCGCGGCGGCTGAGGCGTGAGGATCTCTTCCTCGCCCATCCCGCCATCTCCTTCGCTAGCATAACTGCTTCGCAGAAGGAGGTGACCGCCTCCCACTCCCTCTCGCCCCGGATCACGGCTTGAACCAGGGCCGGACGCGAGAGGTCGCCGCCGCTGCCGATCGCCTCTACGAGGACACGGCGGTGCTCTGCCCAAACGGGGCAGACCTCCACACATTGTTCAGTCTTACGTAAACGTTGCTCAAAGTTAAGTAGACATTGTTATTAACTTTAAACAACGTCTATAAATAAAGGGGTCAAAATCCATCTCACTTCTTAATTTAACTTCAATCAACAAAATGGCATTCAAAATATCCAAGGCTCGATTAAAAATTAAGACTATGCTCTATCACAGAATGCAATCAATCTAAGTGGTCCATTTTTAACCTCTTCGCGTCCCGGTCCGTTACCAAAGGATCCTCAGTCAATTTGATCGAGTTTATGACTTTTGACTCTTGTCATTAAGTGAGAACTCGATAACTGAATTTATTCTATAATGGGTTGGTAGCTCTGAAATTAGGGGTTAGGTAATATGGTGGAGGCAGTGGGAAAAACGCTGAATGGATAAAAAGAAAACCTTTTGCTAAGCTCATCTGGCGTCGATTGACGTTGCGTAGAGGCTACGGCCCACGCTTGCTTCATATTGACACGATTGTATTGAATTTAACGTCGCGTTGACGCAGCGTTAGGGCCTTTATACACACACGTTTTTCTTGCGATGAAAAACGCAATTTGGTCGCCGTATGTTGCCATGGTCCTCAGTGTTGTATGGATCATTATGGAAGCTTCTTGACGGACACGTTTTTTCTACGGCGCGATTATTAAATAACTATTTACACTAGATACTAAATTAAATGACAAACTAACTTACTATACAAATAAATACAAAACCAAAGGACACTTAGGCGTCGAAGTACTCGTCCGCATCGCTGTCATCTGGAAATGTGGCCAGAAGACTGGCAGCATTGCCACCTTGAATGGCAATGGTAATTCTTTGGCCAAAGAACGACCTAGCCCTCTGGTTACGTGAAGTAAAATGTGAGTGATGTTGTACAAACACTTACTATTACAATTTTAGTGGAATTTATAGTTTTTTTTTTTTCTATAAAACATTGCCCCACACTAGGAATTACTCCTGTCTCCAATCGTGTCGTCTATATTTCAAAAGAAATCAAAAGAATCCGAAATTAGGTAAAAAAATACCCCGTCTTGACATTTACTTTTTCCTTTTTTTATTTTTAGTTGTTAATAGTTTTAGTCAAGTCAGGATATTATATTGTTATTTTTATTTATGTATAAGTTGTTATTTATGTACATAATTATGTATTTAAATTCTGAATAAAACGAAAATTCAACATGGCAGGAAAGAAAATACTTTATTTCTTAGAAGTCTAAGGAAACTACTACCAACTCGCTCCCGCCTATTCCAAATTCCGGCCTTATCGGGCCCCTAGGAATCACTCAACTCGCCGTCAGGCCGTTGACAAGTCCTCGTTAAAGTCGTCCGATTACCGTGGCCTTTAGCCTTCGTTTTTTTTCAGAAGATCTATTGCCCCGAAGCTAATGAAGTGTGGAAGGGTTGAGTTTTTTTTTTTTAGAGATTATTGATGTTTAACATTTGGTGGGATCAGGGTTTTGAGAAGATGGTAGGGCGGAATGGATTTTGCATAACTTTAATTCTGGAAAAAATACCATAACATAAGATCACGCTGAATTCCCCAAAGGGTTAGGCAGAGTGTACCTAAAGTACACCCACATTTCGACAGTTGTTTTTTTTTTTTTACTAACATATTATGGACCAATGTCTGAAATAAAAATATTTTATTTTATTTTTATTTTATTTATTTTTAGACCTATGTAGTAGGGGCGAGCCTATTGCCATCCACCGGGCACAGACTCCAGGCTCCAGGCTGCTATTGAGAAGGTGAAAAATCCAATCACACTTTGCCCGACCCGGCAATCGAACCCAGGATATCATGCTCAGAAGTAACACCAACAAGGCAAATAATACCATGGGGTTAAAATAATTGGAAAGTAATTTTGCTCAGGAATGGACTACAAGTACACAGGGCCCAGGCAGACAATAAAATGTTTTGTTAATACAGGATGGCAGGGACATCGACTGTAACCATGGATGCAGCACATGAGTTTAGACCCCATAGCGTCGAAATTTTTCGTCGGTTATCAAAAAAAGAATCTTCTGTTTCATAGAAAAGTGCAATACCTACGCGGTCAAAACGTATGGAACAGCAATAATTTTTTTTAATAACCGACGAAAAATTTCGACACTATGGGGTACTCATGTGCTGAATCTATGGTTACAGTTTGCGCGTCGATGTCCCTGCCACCCTGTATAATCGGCAAGCGTAGTGTGGGACGCCCCTCAGTTAAATGGACCGACGACCTTAAAAAGGTAGCTGGGACAGAATGGATGCGGAAGGCGGAGGTCAGGGTATTGTAGCGCAGCCTGGGAAAGGCATATGTCCAGCAAAGGACTGCGAGAGGCTGAGTTGATGGTCACTTATGTATTTATTTTTCTGTTCTGTTTTTTTCTTGTCCATTTATATAATAATGTGTGTACATAAATGGTAAAAAAATAAATGGTAGAAAACAATGAGCAAGAGTTATTATATTTACACGAAAGGAAGCTTTATAAATACGAAAACACCTTTAATCAGCGTCTAAAAATGAGATCATTGACGTATTAAAGTGTTCTTCAATCGATATATTTGTTTTAATGTCTCATTGATTGAATTAACGTTATTTGATAAGAATTTAATCAATCAAGTTCTAGATAGGTGTTTGTTTGCGTTTTTACTTGTAAATAGTTTATCGAAATAGAATTGGGTACCTAAGTAATACACAATCTTTGACACGGTATGCATCGAGTGGATTCTCCGAACTCGGGTAAAAAAATACACATTTAGAAAGAAAGAAAGAAAGAATATACATTTATGTGCGGCAAACATGACGCATAAAAATAAACACAAACAAAAAAAATAACAAGTTGGGGGGAAAGGCTGTGTTATATCCACGCAAAATTTAAGGATTAGGAAAAAAAAAATTTGCAGTGGCAGTATATGCCTCTCTTTTCAATGTACCAATCACTATGCTCCTGTGCTAGCCTCATCCAGGTTCTACCTGCGATGGTAACAATGTCGTCCGCCCATTTCACCGCCAGACGACCGGAACTTTTCTTCATAGGGTTTACTTTATACACATTCTTCTCGATGTTACTTTTCAATTTTAATGTTCAGAAAACATTCATGAATATAAAATAACTAATTTCCCGAACCATCGAATTTTTTAATCGTTTTGATGTAGTGAAATTTCAATCAATTTCGTAAATATGAAACGCGCTGAATTCGATATTTCGGTAGCTGATATCATCAATTTTTTTTTAACTTTTGAAACGTGGATTCAAAATGTTTTAAATTAGACAATTTCCACAAACTTTTTCGATTCTATACAATGATTAACATTTCGAATTCGATATTTACCTTGTTTAATATTCCTAGACCCATAAACATGGATACACATCATTTGTTGTGTGAAATATTCTGGTTTGTTCTTGGTACTAATTTAAACAATAACATGTGTTTGTGTTAGGAGTTAGGTATCCGCAATTCAAATACTAACGACCTTTTGGGCTATTTGCATGCTTGTTGTTTTAATACTGTGGTTTAGAGTGGTACCGATCCATTTCAACATTTCTACTAAAATAGTCCATTTTGTTGGACTTGAGACCATCTTTGTGAACTCTCTTTTTCTTCTCTTAGAGATATATTATTATGAAATACCTGCCTTGACTCCGTGACTTTAAACGGCAAAGGAATACATCGTGAGGAAACCGGCATATCTTAGGATCAAAAATTTGAAGATATGTGACATCTACCAACACGCACTAAGCTAGCGTGATCCCGCTCACAAAGAGGAGGCCTGTGTCCCAGCAGTGGGGATATTATAGGCTGAGTATGTATGTTGGGGTGATCAACTTGAATAATTAGACTCGAAGTAGGTTTCAGCGTTTACTCTTGACATGAGTTACAGTTACAGAATTATTACTATTATTAGAAAGAGAATAGAATTAAATTAGCGCGTCATGCAGTCATGCGCGTTGTCGGTTCGTGAAGAGAGAAAAACCGAAAAGATGGCCGCCGCCGGCGCAGGACCGCCCGTCGCGTTTCATCCGCGACGCATCGACGAGCTTTAGCATTGGCGCGTTCCAGCTCCGTTACGAACAATGTATTTTATGTGTGCCTTGACTTTTGTACCTACCCAATGTGAAGTATCCGTAGCTCTGCTTATTGCAATCGTCATGAGTATGTCTCGACATCTACATTGCCACATGTGAACTACCCATCATACTGACGTCGGGCAAAGTACTACATCGCGCAAGCAGAGTTTACCGCGCAACTAGCATATAAACAATGTCCCGATACCAATCGTTGGGTTGCCCACCAGACACGACACCCGTCTGGTCGGCGGATCTTTCCTTGTCAATGGAGGATGAGTCAACTATACACCTTGTTCTTCACAGCTCTATAAGTATGTTGCTTCAGTATACATATAGTGCAAAAGTCTTGTCGTCAACCGTTTATACAATCAGATGTCGCATCCAAGTAAAACTATCTACCGAACAAGTCTCGAAAAGAAGTTTTACACTGCCAATTCCTACAATTTCCGCCCCTCCATCTGCAACCAATTTCATCACCAACAAGAAAAATAACAGAAATAAGTAAAAACTTAGCGCACACAAATGTAGCGACGGAAAAATTGAGGCTCGCATAGCACAGATGTGTGAAACGGTGCCGGCGACAAATTGTTTTATCGAAAATTACTTTCTGGAATGGGAATAGCGGATAAATTTCCATTTTTCTAATGGAACTGAATGGAGCCAGTCCCTTGGAGACGGTGACTGGGGTTCGTTACAATTACTAGATCCGATAAACCGTTGGATTATATTAAAAACTGAACTTGATGACGCGTGAGTTGAGTGCTGTTTTGCGCTGTTGAATGTGAATATTGCGACATGTTTTTTATTATGTAAATAGATCTGTTAAGAAATAGTTGGGAAAAGACTAGGCATATGAGATGAGATCTGTTAAGACAGAATGGCTTGTGGCTAACTAATAACAGCCGCGCGGGTCAATCGATCAGGTCAAGCTACGCTTGCCATGGTTGGTCCCCGTGGATGGGTGACCATCTTTACATACTAAGACCCCTCCGTGCCTCAAAAAAAACGTTAAGCCGTTGGTCCCCGCTGTCATTCGTGGATCTTCGACAGTCGTTACGGGTCAGAAGCCCGAAAGTCTGACAACCAGTCTTACCAAGACTATCGTAGTATCGTATTACCCGGTAACTGGCTTATGGAGGTGAGACAGGCAGTCGCTTTATATAAAATACTGGTATTCAGCTGCATCCTGTTAGACTGGAAGCCGACCCTAACATATTTAGGAAAAGGCAAGACAGATGGTGATGATCTCTTAAGACACTTTTACACGTCAATATTTAAAATGCAGATGACCCCGACATTTCCTGTCCGACTAATGCCGGAGAAGAAACGCCGAAACAAACTCAGAGGTCATGGTCTCTTTCTTGTGAGTGTTGTGAATATTGGGATGTTAGACTTGGAATTAATGTTGAATGTTTATGCATGACATATACAAACGACCTACCATAGCTAAACACATTGTGTTTAGCTATGGTGGGGGAGTTGATATCTGAGTAGGTGTGGCATGAGGAGAGAACACCGATAAGAGCCCCTTGGTCAGGAGACCACTTTCAGATTGTGTTTAGCTAAACAGATTGTGTTAGGCTATGGAGCCCAGAGGGTTTTTGAGCAAGCATATTCAGGGCGAAAAGTTATGTAAAGTTATGTATGTTGTGAGTAGTGATATAACAAATCAACTTTTCGCCCTGAATATGCTTGCTATTATGTGACATGAGGAGAGAACAGCAATAGGAGCCCCTTGGTCAGGAGACACTTTCAGATATGGTGGGGGAGCCCAGAGGGTTTTTGAGCAAGCATATTCAGAGCGAAAAGTTGATATCTGAGTAGGTGTGGCATGAGGAAAGAACACCGATAGGAGCCCCTTGGTCAGGAGACACTTTCAGATATGGTGGGGGAGCCCAGAGGGTTTTTGAGCAAGCATATTCAGAGCGAAAAGTTGATATCTGAGTAGGTGTGGCATGAGAAAAGAACACCGATAGGAGCCCCTTGGTCAGGAGACACTTTCAGATATGGTGGGGGAGCCCAGAGGGTTTTTGAGCAAGCATATTCAGAGCGAAAAGTTGATATCTGAGTAGGTGTGGCATGAGGAAAGAACACCGATAGGAGTCGCTTGGTCAGGAGACACTTTCAGATATGGTGGGGGAGCCCAGAGGGTTTTTGAGGTAGCATATTCAGGGCGAAAAGTTGATATCTGAGTAGGTGTGGCATGATTAGAGAAAACCGATAGGTAGCCCCTTGGTCAGGAGACCACTTTCAGATTTCAAAGAAGGGCTAAAAATAAAGTGATCTTCAGAGCCCTTGATTTTCATATGACCGTGTGCGGCCTAACCCATAATGACTTAGATAGGCAAATCTGACGAAGAAATTGTGGGCATTCTCGTAATCTTAAGAACGTTCAGTCTGATCTCAGTCTCAATCTGTCAAAAATACATTTAAAAAGACATTTGTTTGTCGCCGAGATGACACTGCGACTAGATTTTGAACGTTTTAAATTACGAGAATTGCCCTTCAGATGACTTTGAAAATTTAAATTTGGACCATTTTTAAAAGGATATTGAGGGCGAATTAAAGTTATTATGTGCAATAGTGTTACAAGGTTGGATAAGATTCTTAGGGCTGTTATCGCCAGATAACTTTTATTCGCGGAATAAAATTAGCGTTTGACAGTTTTTGTACGAAATCACTGTCAAAATTTCGAAATTATTCCTCGAATAAAGTTATCAGAGGGGCAATTCTCGTAATTTTAAGAACGTTCACAGTCTAATCTCAGTCTCAATCTGTCAAAAATACCTCTAATTTTCCTACATTTTGACAAATTTTTGACATTTCTTCGTCGCCGAAATGAGACTGCGACTAGATTTTGAACGTTTGAAATTACGAAAATTGGCCTTCAGATGATTGAAAAATCGGCCCTTAAGCGTCAAAATATGGATTGTAATTTTGATGAGTTTTTAAATAGAATTAAGGTATAAAGAATGACTCATTAATCAAAAAAGTTTATTACAACAAAGAAAATGTTTTTAAAGGGGAAGCCAAGATGGAAATAGGCCGTAGTAATGACCAATTATTTATTTTATCGGACTCACAAGTCAATGTTCTTATAATAAAATTATACTCACGAATTCTGTTGTTGTACTGACGCCAGCAGGTCAAGCTACCCGAAACTGTCAAATTTTCCCAATCAACCTTAACCTTAATAATAATAATAATAATTATTTGAAACTCTTTGCCCCTAACAAATTGCATCTGATGGAGCTACTGAAGGTAACTGAAACTTTCAGTAGTACCATCTGGATGGAATTTGGTGTGGACAAATGTGCAGTCATGCATGTAAAGGGGGGGGAGATTATGGAATCCGAGGGAATTCCACTTTCGGATTCCATACACCTTAGATCCCTCTCCTCACTCGAAAGCTATAAGTATTTGGGTATGTCGGAAGCGTTAGGCATCAACGATGCTGACATGAAGCAATCGTTGAAGGAGCGCTTCTTTTGTCGCCTGAAGAAGGTATTAATTAGTCTTCTTTCAGGCGGAAATAAGGTGCGCGCCTTCAATGGCTGGGTCATGCCGGTTTTGATGTACTCTTTCGGCATACTCAAATGGACTCAGACTGAACTCGATGCCCTAGATAGAAGAGTCCGTACACTGCTGACCGCAAACCGGATGCATCACCCACGATCATCGGTGATGAGACTGTATATCCCGCGTAAGTGTGGGGGTCGAGGATTTTTAAATGCGAAGACCCTGCACAACCGCGAGGTGTGCAGTCTCAGGGAATATTTTTTAAAAGCCGAAGTGGGTATGCACCGTGATGTGGTCGCAATGGACAAGGGGCTCACCCCGCTCTCCATGGCGAAAGAGAACTGGCGCAAACCTGTAGTACTTACTACCGATGACCGCAAGAAGGTATGGCAAAGCAAGGAGCTTCACGGGCGCTTCTATCGGGCTCTTCATGAGCCCGGTGTAGATTTCTTAGCGTCCGTATCCTGGCTGCGTTTCAGTGACCTCTTCGGGGAAACTGAAGGTTTTGTCTGTGCAATTATGGACGAAGTTATCTTGACGAATAACTACCGGAGACATATTATGAGGGACGGGACGGCTGACGTGTGTCGGGCATGCCACCGTCCGGGTGAGTCCATCAGACATATTATCTCTGGTTGTTCTCGTCTGGCTAACAGCGAGTACTTGCACAGGCATAACCAAGTAGCCAAGATTATTCACCAACAACTTGCTTTGAAATATAAACTTGTCGAGTCTGAGGTACCATATTACAAGTATGTGCCCGACCCAGTTCTCGAAAATGACCATGTCACGTTGTACTGGGATCGGTCTATCATCACTGACAGGACTGTTGTCGCCAACAAACCTGATATAGTGGTGATAGATCGATTAGTGCGCCGCGCAATGATTGTTGATGTTACCATTCCACATGATGGGAACCTCGTGAAAGCTGAGAAAGATAAACAAATCAAATATCTTGACTTAGCACGCGAGGTTGTTGACATGTGGAATGTGAGCTCGACTGTCATTGTGCCGATTGTCGTATCGGCCAATGGGCTGATGGCCGAAAGCCTCGATCAACATCTATCGAAGCTCTCGTTAGGCGGTTGGATCAAGGGCCTGATTCAGAAGGCAGTACTCCTCGATACGGCTCGCATTGTGAGGAGGTTTCTATCTCTGGAGCCCTAACCACCGGTAGCTTGGACCCTGCTCCCGACACCGGTGGATCACTATTTTTTTTTTAAATATTTTTAAATGTTTTTTTTTTTATTTATTCATACTAATATTTAAAAATGTAATAAAATAAGACTACTAAATAAATAAACGACATAATAATAATAAATTGTTTTATTGGGAACAACATAGGAACCACTTTTTGTTAGTACACACCTTAGAAACTACAGCTTAAAACACTAGGGTTAGTAACAAATTTAAACATTATATTACCTAAAAACTAATGAGTCATGTACTTACGAGGCACTTCATGCGGACAATGAAGCCGCATGAGATGCCTCAGCACAGGAGCTCCCGGGTCCTCAGCCACGACTTTCAGGATGCTATTGCTACTCCCCCGAATCCTCCTCACAAGCGATGCCACCTTTTTCCTGACGATGGCCTGGAAACCATCTGCACTCGATCTGGCAAACATCTCCGAGGCACTACAGAAACGGGGGAGTTTCAACATCATCCTGAAAACATTATTATATTGGACGCGCAGGGCATCTAGTGTCCCCCGTGAACAGCTGAACCACAGACTTCCCGTGTACAGGCCCTGACAGTACGCTTTAAACAAGGTTATTTTGACCTGATCCGCACAACGAGAAAATCTGCGCGCCAGCATGTTTCCGCGGACCGCCAACGCCCTGCGCTCCCTCTCCACGTCATCATCGTCTTTAAGGTCGCTGACAAGTATATGGCCCAGATACTTAAACTTGTTCACCTGCTTTATACCACTGCCGTTCAAACTAATTGAAGGAATGGTGTCTGGGCACTTGCCAGCGGCCCTGAAGACCATGAACTCAGTCTTCCCAACATTATAAATAAGACCATGCGATGCGGCGTACTTCTCACAGACCTTCAGCATCTCCCTGATTAATGCTTTAGCGATAAAGTTGAAAATCTATTAAAGAAATTTGATAGATTGTAGAAGCTTGATGTGCGGCGTCTGTACAAATATTTCGTTGCAAGCTAAAACTTATAAGCCTAGAAAGGTAAATAAGCATTAAAACACTGATCCCTATCTACTGAGTTTCTAGGTTTTGTTTAATTTAAGTTTCATAACCTTCGCTTGGAGTCACGAAAATAAATTAATCTCCAATATTGAAATCAGGTCAAAAAGATATTAAATATAAAAACTTTTATCAAAAGCCGATATCCTCAGGAATACAAATTATTATAATTTTACGCTCATTTAGCCATTTCGTTTGAGGAAAATATCAAGGCACCGATTTCTTGACCAAAGAGGTACCTACTTTCTTGACTATAAAGGTAGACAAAAGCTATTGATCCTACCATAATGTAATCACTGCCTAGTCTCGTGGTCGCAAGCGTGACTGCCGAGCGTGGGATCCTAGGTTCGATTCCCGGATCGGGAAAAATGTTATTGAGTTTTTATCTATTAGGAATTTCTTAGTACAGCAAGCTACAGCAAGCTTATAACAGCAAGGAGTTTAGAAGTTGGCGGTGTGATGCCCCCGTGGCTCGGAAAGCACGTTAAACAGTTGGCCCAGCGCCTGATCTCTCTTCGTCCGTGTCGGATTGCCGTCCCATCGGACTATGAGAATGAGGGAAAAGAGAGTGCACATATGTCTGCGCACACAGTTGCGCAATATAATGTCTCTCGCGGCGAAGGCTAGTCTCCGTTGAGATTGGCCGCCGCGGCCGAAATACAATTTGGAGGACTTTTTAATTTTATGTATATCACTTTTTTAACATCAAGTTGACAAATTTATGAAAAATACGATTGCAACGGAAAGCCATATGTCATGTTTGAGATAGATACTGATGCCGTGATTGGCATGGCCACCTGATGGACGATGTATGATGTAAGATGGATGATTTAGTTTTGCCTAACACAATATAATATTGTTACCTTTGTTATCGACTCGAAAAGAAGAAGAATTTGCCCAACTCTTCGAGGAGTTAAAGCTTCTGGAACTCGGGTCTTAATTTTGTTTTAACTATATTTATAGACCGTTTGAACTGCATGGTAGGCAGGTGGGCCTTTATGGTGCGACTGGATCAAGGATTCGATGTAGAGAGGTACTCCTGGATACGGCATGCATTTTGAGGAGCTTCCTCTTGCTGGGAGCCTGATCACCGGTAATTTAGATCCCGTACCGGATGCGTAAGCTATTATTTTCTAAACTAATATAATTATAAAGAGAAAAGATTTGATTTTTTGTATGTTTGTTTATAACGCTTTCACGATAAAACGGCTAAACGGATTTGGATGAAATTTGGCTCAGATAGATCATGACCTGGATTAGGCTATAGAATACTTATTATCCCGATATTCCTACAGGATCGAGACTTATGCGGCTGAAACCGTGGAGAGTATTAAATAAACAGAATTTCTATGATCTCTGCCTCTCAACTCCTACAATACCTACGGGAAATCAGAAAGGGACTACTTGAGTACTTTGCCACACCTACAACGTATTTAGCCAATTCTCAGTAAATGCCGAAAGCCGAGATGTTTAAGAAAACTTTTCTTACGAAATAAACGAAGGAAGTCGTAAACGATTCATGTACGCAAAAGGGATTCTATTTCCTTGAACAATTTCTCAGGCTTTATTGAAAAAAAAACTGATTTTATATCTTGTTTATTTATCTAACATTAAAATTGTCGTGATGGTCCAATGGTGAAAGCCTCGCCTCTCATGCACGAGGTTGTCATCATCATCATTTCAGCCGAAAAAGGTCCACTGCTGGACATAGGCCTCCTCCACTACGACCGGTCCAGTGCTTCCCGCGTCCAGCTGATTCCTCTGGCCTTCACGTGGTCATCAGTCCACCCTTTAGGAGACCTTCCAATACTACGTCTTGCGGTACCCCATTGGCCATCTGTTCTGCGAGCAATGTGGCCTGCCCACTCCTGGCAGGTACCAATATGTACTTTCTGAGTTTATCTTGGCCAATACTGACATCGGTGAAGGAAAACCTCGTGAGGAAACCTGGATATATAATTAATATAAGTCTGATATCGCCAACCCGTCTTGAGCAAGCGTGGTGATTAATGCTCGTGGGTTTTCTGTATGTGATGAGGCCTTTGCCCTGCAGTGGGACAGTAATAGGCTGGTATCCCTATTTGTCCAATACGTGGGATGACCTATATTATTAGTATCTACTTGGATATAGTATCCTTGACGAGCAGTTATCACTACTTATTTTTTTATATCTTCACTAAAGTTCTCTTGGTTATCATATCGTTTTATTAAAAAAAAAACGGCCAAGTGCGAGTCGGACTCGCACACGAAGAGTTCCGTGCCACAAGGTCAAAATGCCGAAAAAACAAGTTTCTGGTTTGGAGACCCCATTTTTTTTTGTTTTAGCGGAAATATAAATAATCAACTCTGTAAAAATTTCAACTGTCTACCTATTACTATTCATGAGAAAAAGCTCGCTCACAGACAGACAGACAAACGAAGGCTTAGTTATTACTAAGCCTCCGTCCGTCTGTCTGTCTCCCGGTTCCGTTGGCACCCTCGGAACCCTTAAATATAATTTACTATAGTTCATTGTTTCGAGAAGTTTGTTATTAGAAGCCGAAATATCAATATTGCTTATACTTTAACTAAAACAGTTTGTCGGCTTTTGAAATACCTGCATCAAGTTGCTCAAATAATTAGAGCAGCCAATAACTCTATCTACTAGAGAGTACAAAATCAATACTAGTACCTACACCCGCAATACCAGGAAAACTGAAACCATATATCGCCGAAATCAACCGAGCAACGATTCAAACATAATGTATGAGTATGTACAAGTTAAATAATATGACCAGTATTCATAAAGGAAAATAACTCACCACCAATTCAAATTCGCCTCCGTGCGAATCGCTCCGCTGAAAGATTTGCTCGTTCCCCTAATGAAACGTCGAAATCCAACCACGTTTTACTTACGTGATATAGACTAAAAGACACCAGTTAGACAAAATGTTGAACTGCGTATTTTAGCTGTACAGACGCCAGCACATCTAGCTAGCCGAAACTGTCAAAGTTTCCTTATCAATTTTGAACCTTATTCTTTAGCGATAAAGTTGAAAATCTACTAAAGAAATTTGACAAATTGTAGTAACAGCGGCGATATAAGTGAGATGGATGGTTGTAATTAGTGGTAATTGTTTTAAATTGTCAGATGGGCTTGTAGGTAAGCACGACGACGTATCAAGATATACATTTCCAGTATAAGCTGACTTCTCATTGTACGAAAATCTTATACATACAAGGTCAGCTAAAACTGGAAATGTATACCTAGCTTGATATGTCATCGTGGGTACACAGGTAGAATTTTGTCATATATTAGAGAATTTCAATGAGTAATCACCTAAGATGGCTTGAAAATTGAGAACAAAATGTTTGTAAAATATGTCTAAAAATGGAGGTTTAAACGAGACAATAAGTCAACAAGAACCATTTCTGAAATAGACTTAATGTTATCTTGATCTTCAATGTTATTATGATGACTTAAATTACGGCTGATTATGTATTATTCTTGTTATGTAGGTACTCAATATTCTCAGGCGTTGCACAGAGGGGGCTCCGGATTGGTCTTTTGAGAGGTAACGGTGCCCCTTCCATGTGCAGATGGTGACCACCGGGGTGGTTTTAGTGAGTAAAAATCCCACACTCCCTGGTTTTATCCCCAAAGACCAGGCGCCTTTTGAAGGTTTCCCTCCGAAAAGGTACTCAATATTCTACTGCAGTCATTAGTGTCATGCGCTGGGTAAATTAAGAAAATGATTATTTGGGAATGTTATGCATAAGTTATTAGGTATACTGGAAGAGATTTCTTTAGGAATAAGCATCACCTTTGTACCTATTTTTTGTTCATTTATTTTTCTTGGCTGTTTATATATTATGTGTGTACATAAATGATTAAATAAACAAATAAAGTTGTTTGTTATGATGAGTACAATCATGTGTTTAAGTATCCGTTACTAATTACCAGTCACCATTTTATACGAGTGTGTGTGCGTGTGAGTATCACGTACATAAGTTACTTCGTTCTTGACGGGGGTCACCCGACGCACACATTCTTTCTATATTCGAATCTATTTCAAACTAGCTGCGCCCCACGGTTTCATCCGCATAAGTTTCGATCCCGTGGGAATATCGGGATAAAAGTATCTTATCTTTTTTTCTTTTAATTTTCTTCTATACTAACCTTTTAAACACCACCCAATAAAAAACACAAAAAAAAAAAGAATTATCCAATTTGATACAGTCGATCGGAAGTTATGCGCGTAAATACATTTCGGTGATTCATTTTTATTTATATAGATTCGATAAGGCAGGCTTACATTGTCAACTTAATCGATTATACGCCGCCATGTATGAATCGATTTCAAACCGATGAATCTTTCGGATAGATATGCCTTTAAGCCATTGTATTTGATCAATACAAACAACCTATACCTCATTGAGGAGTTGAGGCAAAGGCGCAGGGTTATCGATGACAGTTTAATTGATAGTCTAGAAATGTTATTGTAATTGATTACCAGAGGTCGGAATTAGGTAGAGTTATTTATGTACTTGCATCGAAATGTTGATATTAATATGGTCCCGGGATTTCTAATAGACAATCCCGTGTGGCCAACAATATTACAAATAAATAATAATAAAAACCTCAGAGATAGATAAGACAAATAAAACAAAGATAATTAACATACAATTTTTATTAGTATTTAGGCAACATCGTGCGTGTGCGCATTGGAATTTTGCAACTTCGGACATCCGATGTCGTTGATGTAAATTTGGCAACGTCGCGCGTGCTTAAAAAAAGTTATTTACTTTTACACAATTTAAACCACTAAATTGTGTAAAAGAAATAACTTTTTTATTTAATAAATCACGGGATTTTTCTGCTCTTTAAAATTAATCTCGGGATTTGAGGTATTGGATATACCTCTCTTTATTCTATCGCTGTATGAAATCAGTGTAAGTACATAAATAACTCTACCTAATTCCGACCTCTATTGATTACTCTTAGTTAATTGGATCGAAAAACAAAGTCAGTATTCCAGTTATTTACAAAATTGCTTCTGTGCGCGACTTCGTCCGCGGCTAGGCTAAAAGGCTAGGCAAATGATGATAGTAGCTGCACGGAAAATTGCTACATCAGACTATGTTGGGGCAGCTTCTGGTCTAACCTGATGCAGCTGAATACCAGTATTTTACATGGAGTGACTGCCTATTAAACCACCACAACCCAGTTACTGGGTAATACGATACCCCTTGTTAAGACAGGTTGTCAGACTTTCGGGCTTCTGAGTACCCGTAACGACTGTCGAAGATCCACGAATGCCAGCCGGGACCAACAGCATAACGTGCTTTTCCAGGCACGGTGCCTCGGTATGTAAAGATGGTCACCCATCCACAGACGTAGCTTAACTTGGTTGATCGACCAGTGCGGCTATTATTATTTAGCCACGGCACCCTCTTTATCATTTCTCAATCAAAAGTTTCTTCGAATTTAAATTTCTGTGCGGAAACTTTATGTTGCTACAATTGTTATTTTTTTTTTTTTTTAAACGTTGGCCCACACTAGGAATTTCTCCTGTATCGTGGGTGCGTTTACAAACATTTAAACTCGCATGCACAAACAGGTAGACCCGGAACAACTACTTGTAGGCCATACAAATATTTGTTCCGTGCGGGAATCGAACCCGCGACACGCAGCGCAGCAGTCAATCGCTTAACCACTGCGCCAACCGTGCCGTCAGATTATTTCACGCACACTAGCCATCAATTACGACGTACCTAATCTAAGTTCGCGATTAATTCGCCAAACATGTAAACAAATATGAGTTATTGGAAAAATAACTTTAATTCCTACACAATAAAGTTCCGTTTACGATACAACTTCAAATATTTTTAAGACTTTTTAAATAATGCATGTCACTCTGAAATCAACTTAATTGCTACGGAACTAAAGTTGATATTTGTTAAACTTGAAATAACATCAATTGGAAACGTAAATTTGAATAATATATAATTATATTGTTAAATTATACGCACTTGTAAAATTTATCACAGATGGAAACTAAGTCTAGCGACACATCTACGGAAACCACGAGACGGAAGGCACCGCGTACACATCTTCAATGCTTAGTACATTACCCATGACACATCGAGCCGAAATTACGTTGCGTAATTTGCATACAAAACTATATTATACCGGTACTAAAATACTAAACAAATCAACCAAACACTTCGGTACAGAAAATCTCCACACTTTAGGTACCACATCTTTAATATCAACACACACTGATATTGTGACGTCATTAGACGCTGCTAGTGAAGCGGAGACGAAACTCGGGCGCCATGTTTTCCGAGCAACTTGACGGACCATCAACTCCCTCGTATGAATACCGGGTAACCGCTGTTTTATGGGCGACCAACTTTTTGACGCCAGGCGACGTCTTTGCGTGGAGATATGGAAAGTCTTTTTTGATGGGTCGACGTAGTTTGCGATGCCTATTCTACCTTCATCCTTCATTTAGTGTTTTTTCTGATAGTGTCATCAGTGTGGTCTAGTTTTTCTCTGATACTATCAGTGTGATCGAGTTTTTTTTTCTGAGTGTCCTTGTTGCAGAGTCTACTATAGCAGTGTTTATAATCTCAGATAATTTACATTCCATTGCCACTTAATCAGTTATCTACTTTAGAGAAATGTATTCTAAGTTGATTTTTGAGCGACCATTACTGACAAAAAGGTCCTAATAAGATTTTAGTCGCAATGGAATTTGAACTTGTCGAAGTTGCATTCAGTTTGTTGTTCCATAACTTAGTTCTATAGGTTTAACCGTGTCTTGTTTTCAATTGGTAAAAACTAGCAATTTATAATTGGTTGGCAATAATCAAACTAACGATAACGAATCCTGTTTCGCTAGTAGGTAGATAGGAGAATATTCGTAGGTAGATTATATACGACGAAATCTAATACGCCAATATTTCGGCAAAATGAACTATAGAAAAATGACCATTTTATTTAAGTTTTTGGTGGCTTTACAATAGCCGACCAAAAGTAGGTATCCACTGAATTGTCACAACCCAGCACCTAAAAATAAAATGAGACGATTAAACTTAAAAGAAATAAATGGCAATCGAAAAAGCCACTCTAACAGCACACGTAATCTACAACCCGATTGACACCTCTAAACAAGAAACTCGCCACAAACGATATTTTTCCCGAACGAGAGCCACTCGACTATCGGTACTATCGATTATCAATACGCGCTGTTGACACTCGATAGCGGTCTTTTCATTAGTTCTTTGTTATTTTGACAAGTTCGAAACTTGCGAACAAGTTGTGAACTCGATTCGAATCGATCTCGATTATTATTTCTGGTTGGGGTTTTTACCTAAAATTTAGGAGGAAAATTATCAAGTTAATTTTGTAAGGGATAAGATTTACAAGTTGATAACTTTACTTTTAGTTTGAGGCTGAGATGAACAGTTCGTTTTAAAAGTAAACTTTATCAGAGAAGATTTTATAACAATTTTAGTATGGCTATAAAATTAATTTTGTTACCACGGGCACTGGTAGGTATTTTCCGCTCATAATTTAAAGAAAATAGCCGACTAACTAGTAATATCCAAGTTTTTCAAATAAAAACACGATAGTCAGTTTTTTTTCTCATCACTAACTCCAATTTTATCTACGGGGACAATTTAAATTAGCTAACGAAACTCGACAGACGTGCTAAACATGATAAAAAAAATTGATGAAAGGACAATGCTCAGGATGTAGGTTAGAATCCCGTAACATGCTACATCAAAGTCAAACTTTGTTTTTCATAGACTACTCTTAACATATTAACTCCTATAAAAGTTCTTTTTGTAAACAAAACCCGGGAACCGGAGATTTAAAAAAAAAATCGAAATAACCTGAAAACTAGGTACTTTATTTTGTTTGACATGTCATACACAAACGGCCATTATTGTTCTAAAAAAATGATAATCGTTTAAATAAAAATTCTATTCTATTTTAATCTAGTTATTTTTAACTAATATAGAATCGGCAAACTATGATTTCTTTACATGTTTTTTGAAAAACGTGATCATGACACTTTCAAAATTCAAGGTTATATTAATCATATCGTTTGAAACGGAACGTCATGTAAAGGGAGTGGAACAATATTAACACTTTTTTACTTTAAATTAAATTCCCTATTTAAAAATCAAATCCTCGACGCGTAATGTCGTAAAAAATTATGAAAATAATTAATATAATATTGTGATCTTGTTGCATGAGACTTTTTGGTACGACTAGTTGGTCATTGTCCTTTTTTAACCCGCGACGCAAAAACGACGGGGTGTTATAAGTTTGTTATTCGGGGTCAACGACTGTAGATAGTGTGGTTACTTAAAATATCAGTTTTTCTTAATGTAAACTTAGCTGACGTGATTAGTATTGATACCAAAACACGACAAAACAAAAAAAAAACGTTTTTCAATTCATTCTTCAAGTAACTATCAAGAGGTCGCTGACCCCAAAAATATTTTCAAAATAATTTGTTTTCGTTTTCCATCCATTACGTCTGCGGAGTTTAGCTAATTAATTAAATTTAACCCTGTATACTTAAAACATGTTACATCACGTATAACTTCACCAATTTGTACCTCCTCCCTCATATCTCTCAACTAATATTTAGATTTCAAAACAGCCCACAATATTCACAGCCAAAATCTAAATACAAAAAATTCCTTTTATCACTACTGAGTACTATAAAACTTTTATGACTCAATTTCGCGTACACTTCATTATCGGGCCCGTCACGAAGCAGTGTGGCTTTTCCGTCACGTCCTTACACACGCTTCCTGTTTATTACAAAACGAAGTCGAATTTACCTCATTCGTTAGTACTTTTTTTATATTGTACCATTTTCTGTTTTTATGACGCAATTTAATGTTGTATTAACGACTCGCATTCCGGATTGAATGGGAAACTGAAAATAGTGTTTGTTGTTCCAGTTGTTACGGTACTTCTCTTTTCAATTTAATGGTGTAATTACTACGTTACTATGTTTTATCGAGTAACAAGAGTGTTTATTTTATATTTTATTCAGTGTGCTTTCCAAATAAGACCGTGTTTTTTTAACAATTTTTATTTCTTTTTGAATCGATTCAAGATGAGCTTACGTGTCCTCCTAATAAATCCATACGTTCTATTTGTCGCAAATTCTTAGTGTACATACTTTCGAGGGTTAATACAATATCCTTTTTAGATGACTGAATAATTTTCTTTAAAACAAAGCGTCGATTATTGTGAGAGCAGTTTAGGCCTAGTGGTATCTGCCCTGATTGACGAGTTGTAGGTCGAGAGTTCGAATCCAGACAGGCACTTTTACTTTGTGTATTTAATATCATCACCACTGCTCTCAAAACGGTAAAGGAAAACAGTGAGGAAACCGGCATGTCCCAGAATCAAACATTCGGAGACATGTGCCATTCACCAACCCGTACTGCCGCGTGGTAGATTACAGCCCACTCCCTCTCACATTGAGGAGGTCTGTGTCCCAGCAGTAGGAATATTATAGGGTGATTATGTAATTATTGTATTCATATTGAAGCGCAAATGAAAGTGCCACGTTACCAACATCGTTTCTTTTTTTAACCCCCGACGCAAAAACGACGGGGTGTTATAAGTTGGAAGTGTCTCTCTCTGTGTGTGTGTGTGTATGTCTGTCTGTGGCATCGTAGCTCCCGAACGGATGAACCGATTTTGATGTTGTTTTTTTTGTTTGAAAGGTGAATTTGTCGGGAGTGTTCTTAGCTATGTTTGATGAAAATCGGTCCAAGATGGCCGCCGCCACAAAATGGCGGATTACATATTTTTTCACAACTCCATCAATATGTGTATCAAATGAAAGGGCTTGACTAGTAGAATACTATACATTATGATAAATTTCAAATCCAAGATGGCCGCCACCACAAAATGGCGAATAACATTTTTTTTTTCACAACTCCCTCTATATGTGTTTCAAATGAAAGGGCTTAACTAGTAGAATACTATACACTATGATAAATTTCAAATCCAAGATGGCCGCCACCACAAACTTGCGAATTACAAAAAACCTGGTTAAACACCAAATTACCTGAATCTTTAAACGCAAGAAAATAAAATAAATTAAATAATAAGGAGTCCCTACAAAAAGAATGAAATAAAGAAATAAAGAATGAAAAAAATAGTATGAATGTAAAAAGCCTAAAACAATTTTAAAAAATCTATTGAAAAAATAGCCACAAATAGAACAAAAAGGTATAAACGTGAAACCCTATAAAAATAAATTTTTGATTCAATGTTGTCCCATCGGGGGACCGCTACTATTTTTATTATTATTTTGTGTCGGGGGTTTTTTACATTTTTAATTAAATTTTTTGTTCAGAGCGATAACGTGTCGCATTGCATGCATTTTTTATAGTTGTTGATAAATTCAACTTCACCTGTGCTAACTGATTACATCGCCCTGTTTTGACCTAGTTTCCCTTACGATACTGGCCAGGCATGTATGCATACAACAGGTCGTGGTTTTTTGAAGTGAAAACTTCTTTAGCGGCGTTGTGCACTTTTTGTGATGGGTAAAAAATGTTAAACTCGCGTCAGGACACCTGACCTGATCGAAAATTCGTAAGACGGAGCTCGCGTCAGGACACGTGACCTGATCGAAAATTTGTAAGACGGAGGGAAAGTAGACCGCATTCCAAAATATCAAAAATACACAACGTTATATTCAAGTTTTCAGTTCTGCCGGCACTCCTGGAGTGCAACCAATTTTTTTTTTGTACCGCCTTTACATACAAGGCAAATGTGAGTGGACTGGAAACACCGGGACACCCTAGAAGGACACACCTTTTCTATACCTTATTGGTGGTGTTCTTCAGAATGATTAAATATGTAGTACTCACAACTAGCGTGCGTGTATGACCTGAGGGGTGATTCTCGTAATTTTAAGAACGTTCACAGCCTGAACAACACATGATATCCCTTGGTAAGAATAGTTGTCAGATTTTTGGGCTTCTAATTACCAGTAACGATTGTCAAAGATCTACGAATAACAGCCGGGACCAACAGCTTAACGTGCTTTCTGAGGCACGGAGGGGTCTCGATATGTAATGGATGGTCACCCATCCACGAACCGTCCGTGGCAAGCGAAGCTTAACCTTTGATTGACCTGCTGTTATCATTTAGCCACGAGCCCTTCATAAAAATTTTTCACGCTGTAAAATAAAAATAAAAAACTGTTTGCAAAAAGTCACTTACAAAATGCAAGCTTACTCAGCTTCGGAGCAAAAGTTGAAGCTTTTTCCAATATTACTTATTTGATTCATCAAGCTAACTTTGAAGCATTTCTCACCCTTTCCTCCCCTTGGAAGTCCATTGCTCAAAGGTTGTTACATAACTCCGTTCCCCTAGGGTTTGCACTTACCTACGTGAGACGTCAAATATAATACGAGTAAATTGGTATGACTGTGTGAGTTTAATAATTTTGTATTGAATTGAAAGTAAAAGAGAATATATGTTATTGTATACGACGTGTTCTATTATTTCCAAATAAATTTGGCTTCTCTCTTCTTCCTGCCACCGCGGTCACACGGTGTCCGCCAACAATAGATTTTATATTGTGTCTGTTGTCTACTTGTCTGGCAGTCAACGTGTATGCTCGAGGATCGCGAACACATACGACACGTCTCCAAGTTATGCGGTCTTCTGCAGTGTGGACCGCTCGGTAGATGCTGCCTCCGACAGCCTCCTTGATCTCGTCTGACGATCTAGCTGGTGCTCTGCCTTAAACGCGTTTTCCTTCCATTGCACCGGCCCACATTATTAGGTGCACGCCGGTTGTGAGGCTGACCTTACTGAAGAACATCACCAATATGGTCACTATATGTTTCCCGGCGTTTCCTCTCACATCTGCCTTGTTAGTCCTGTCTTTTGTTAGTCCCCTTTCATTCATCCTCTCAACATGGAAGGATGTAGAAATAATAAATAGGAATGGCCTTTTGATACAGGTACCTCATCAAATATTCCTATTTATCTATAAGAGTAATGCAATGCATTTATTCTGTCAGCCATTTCCACTATGACTCTTGTAAAACTAATATTAAAATGCAAAATGTCGTCCCGGAGTGTTCTCTTGAAAGTTAAACTGTGTTCCAACAGCAAACTTAATCATAAGAAAAAGTAACAGGAGTTGAAAAAGCTGTTTATATTTGTAATCAGAGCAATGTTTACGAGATAGTGAAGGAAAATAAGTTATGTGACTCTTATTATACTTGTTCGGGCTTTACACAGGTGACAATAGCCGCACAATTTTCGCCGCTCGTCGAAAATTAGGTGTCTAAATGGCAAGTTCCAAAGTAAAGTGACTAAAAGTAAGGTAACTAAAATCGCAAGTTCCAAATTAGAGTAGAATTCGACTTTTGTCATGGAGCGGATGACTAAAATGCGCAGTCACAGGCGATCGCCCGCCACATGATCGAAATTTTGATGCAAAATGAACTAGTCACCTGCAATTTTTATCGACCTTTGTAAATGGGGTGGCGATTCCGCTTGTGAGGCGATTTGGTAAGCGACCAGCCGCACGGCGAAAATCGACCTAGTGTAAATTCCTCATTACCTACCTACAATGAAGCGATGGGGATTTAGTGGAACGAAACACCAGTCGATAATTACGCGGCAGAAAATCCATGTGCTTTTGTTTTGGTATGCAAATTACGTGACGTAATTTTGGCTCAATTGGTAATTTAAAAAGCATTGAAGGTGCTAGAACGCTATAGGTACCTTGCACCGCGTAGTCTCCGTGGATGTGTCGCTAGACTAATTGTAAGCTTTGACCTGTGATATATTGTTTGTAATTGTTCTGTGATTTTCTCGATTGCGTTTGTGTGTACATAAATAAATAAAATAAAAATGTTTATTTCATCAACTCATGTAAATAACATTGTTAAGTTTGGAGTCACCTTTTAAGCAAAAATTTGCTTGTATTAAATTGGTGGTTCCGCTCCTCCAGTTTACATTAACTATACTTATGTGTGAGAAAATAAAAAATAAAAAAAGTTTCGGCACAGAAATGGAAATTCGAAGAAACATTTTAATGATTGAGAAACTTTCCAAATGGCAACTGTTCCACGACGTGTATTCGTGGAACATTGTATCGCAACTTGAGTCGTTGTCGGACGAGACTTTAGGCAATTTAGTGATCTTGTTTACGTTGTATACCTTACTGAAGTAATAATGACTATTTTGCCTTAATAATCTCATCGCCTTTGGGTACAGTTTTAGACAAATCTAGCTGCTTTGCACGCAAAGTAGATCGATCAAAAAAAATTGATTTGAAAGTAGTGGCCCATTTGTAACTAGGTACCCCGACTAACGTATTGAAAGTCGTGGCTTAGAACCCACACAGACACTTTCTGTTATTTATTTCATCTCCACTGCTCTCAAAACGGTGTAGGAAAATATTGTGTGAGTGCCTCTAGCAACCCACACCAGGCCCGCGTGGATTACGTCCCACTCCCTCTTACTGAGTGGATTATAACAAAACAAAACAAAATTATCTATTATAGCCGTTCCTCCATTCTACGCAAGTTCTTAATCTAGATATTTTATTTTAGGATCTAAAAACTTTACTCATTTCATTACACGTGTAGGTGGGGACACTTGTCACATTTTGGCCCCCCATTTTGACATCTCACTCAGGAGGCATGTGCCTCAGCAATGTGAACGTTATAAGCTGATTCTGATTATGCTACTGAGGTTGAAGATTATCATTAGACTACCGAATTCAACAAATTGTAGCCACGAAATTGTGTGGAAAGCAATTCGATTGAAGGCGTTTATCACAATCATCATGGAGTGTGTCCGGAACGAGTCGGAAAGACGAGATTTATATATTATAGTATTTAATAGTTATATGTGTGTGTGTTATGTGTGACCCCTCCGTGCCTCGGCAAGCACGTCAAGCCGTTGGTCCCGGCTGTAATTTGTGGATCTGTGACAGTCGTAACGAGTCGTCACAAGCCCGAAAGTCTGACAACCAGTCTTATCAAGGGGTATCGTGTTACCCAGTAACTGGGTTGTGGAGGTCAGATAGGCAGTCGCTCCATGTAAAGTACTGGTATTAAGCTGCCTCCGGTTAGACTGGAAGCCTACCCCAACATAGTTAGGAAAAGGCTAGGCAGATGATGAATATTTTAATAGTATGTGGGAGACTGGGATATGTAACAGTGTCCTTGCTGCTCCTGCTTCGGAAGCAGCCAATATGCTGTACAGTCACGAGCACTAATATGTCAACACTTGGAAACTTTCAATAGCGATTTTAGCGTGAAATAACGAAAACAACAATGAAATACGACACATTGCAAAATCCTATGGGTTCGAAAATACTATGTTCGTAGTAACATAAAATTTAATTAAACAATAAAGGAGTAAATCGCTTTTAAATAAAGCCAAGTGTATACATACTTTTGCTCGTGACTGTACAGGCTCGTAAATATTGGTATTCACCGCAGAGGTAGTGTAAGATACTTTTTAGTTGTTTAGCAGTAAATAAAGTCGATTTGTGACGATGAGGATGGCATAATCTGTCTAGATTAAAAACCTCTTTAAATTAAAAAAGAAAAAAACATTTTATCTATGCCAATATTTACACTACAGTTAATGCTACAAATATCATAAATTTCCCTAATTACATAGACTTACATGACTTAAATCATCATTAACATCAACCCTACTTAAGTATAAAGAAAATAATTGGCCAACTTAACCAATATACATTCATTTCTCGATCGATTTCAACGAATATTATTCGTTTATTTGTTTACCAAAGGATAATGGTTGGAGTTCGACCATTTCGAATCAACTATTCACATTTAGGGCAGTTGAAAACAAGCCTATACAGAATGATGGATAGTAATCGTGTTTATGTTAAAGTTTTACGAAAATAATGATGTTTTTGATTTTGTGAGGTTGGGATTTTGTGGTTGGGAGACAATGATATATCTGTTTGATTTTGTGGCGACGGGTAATGAATAAGTGTAATACTTTTTTGAAGAAAAGGGCCATTTTTAGGGTTCCGTACCTCAAAAGGAAAAATGGAACCTTTATAAGATCACTTCGTTCTCCGTATGTCTGTCCGTCAGTCAAGACCCTTTTTCTCAGGAACGCAAGGAGTTATTAAGTTGAAATTAATAGCGAATAATCAAGGTTGCAATTCCTTGAAGCAGTGAAATTATCAAAGTTCTAGTCAAGGCAATCAAATGATACCACCTACACGCATACAGCTGCACGTCGCATCGTGACTGTGACAAGAAGGCTTCTACTCAGCACGGTGCTCTGCTATGAGGGACACCCACAGCACTGCGCTGATTCTCAGCGTTTACCCAAAAATAACATACGGAAACCAAGTCAGGTTTAATGATTGGTACTATTAAGTAACAAAAAATAAAATAAACAGTACTTAGAATATAAAGCAACTACATAAACAAAAACCAATTATAAGGATACATAATTATGTGGATTGGCGGCGGCGATCTCTCGCGTCCGGCCCTGCTCCAGGCCATGGTACGGAGGGAGAGTGAATGGGGGGCCGTTACCTCCTGCGTAGCAGTAATGCTCGCAAAGGAGGAGGCGGAGCGCATAAGGGAGAGGCAATCTCTGCACCCTCACGCGCCTAGCCGCCGCAGGAGACGCCCTGGACGGGAGTCAACAGCCGACTCCCGGCCACCGTAGGCGCGGGCTTGCGGGCGGCGGCCCGGTAAGGACCAGGCCCGGGTCGACGGCGCGTTGTGTTCCACGAACTAACGGGGTCCGCTAGGGCCGATGCCGCCGGGGCTGCGGGTTGTTCGAAAGAGATACCGTGGCCCCTGGCACAGGCAACTGAAGGAACACGGGTGGGTTTTAGTCAGTAAAAGTCTGACACGCCCCTCCGCTCAGCCCAGAGCGGGAGAGGTCATTTGATGATTTCCCACACAAAAAAAAAAATAGGATACATAATTATTATCAAATAAGCAGTTCACCGTGTCATCATCTGCCTGCCTTTTCCCTAACTATATTGGGTTCGGCTTCCAGTCTAACCGGATGCAGCTGAATATAATAATAATAATAAAATATTTATTTCATCAAGGTAGGTACAACAATTTCTTAATCTAATAAAAAGTTAAATCTTAGTTTAGAGGTTGTACGCTGTCACATAGAATTATGGAAAATCTCTAACTCCTAAAGTATACCAGCACTTTACACGGAGCGACTGCCTATCTGACCTCCACAACCCAGTTACTGGGTAATACGATACCCCTTGGTAAGACTGGTTGTCAGAGTTTCGGGCTTCTGACGACCCGTAACGACTGTCAAAGATCTATGAATGACAGCCAGGACCAATAGCTTAACGTGCTTTCCGAGGCACGGAGGGGATTTGATATGTAAAGATGGTCACCCATCCACGGTACAACCACGGCAAACGTAGCTTAACCTGATCGATCTACCCGTGCGGCCGTTATTTATTTAATACTCCAAGACCATAAATGTACAGAGGCCAACTTAATACCATAGGTATTTTCTATCAGTTAACCTTTGGGTTCACCGTATATGCATAAATAATAAACATTCTAGGACTTTTTACTGAGCATGTAACATAATGTACATACTCACAGTTATCTTCATTCATTCCTCCACGTCAGAACAAGCATTCTGTTACCGTTAGGCGCTGATCTGATTATTTATTACGACACGTTTTATCCACAATCAGTACACAGACATAGCTCCATCTTTAAGATGACACTACGATGATTTAATGACATCCAAGGGTTGGTAATTTCGCCCACATTGATGGATATCATTGTTCCTATAATCACTATACTTCTAATACAAAATAACTATAGATTTTATCGTATTTTATTAATAATATATTTTATTATGACAGCTTTGACAACGACGTTTAATACGTCGCCATGGCAACCTTTCTTTCAAATTCTTACCTGCCTGTATCTTTTTAGCTAATTAGACATGAATACTTATTATATTTAATTACTGGCCATCTTCGTAACTCAAATTCATATTTTCTACATGATGTTATTCTACGAGCTGACATTATAGATCCACGCAATCCAAGGATCAGTTCGGGTTTCGCCTCTAAAGCGGATACATTAAAGAGCCTGATACTCCAGGGCTACCTATCCCGGGAATACCCAGCGTACCTCTCCGCTCCGGTACCTGTCGGACCCTACCTACGCCTCCGTCCTCCGTCCTCCGTGAAGGGCTCCTGTGACTACTGGGCCGCGCCTCATCCGAGGGCCGCCTCACCTGGCGGGCTGACAGCATCTCAGTCCTGCCTTGCTGCGTGGACCCTCCAACGGGTGTCCTCCGCCTGCACTCATCTATACCTGTACCTGCGCCGGCTCCTGCTGCCGTGCTGCAGCCTGCCCTGCTGCGTGGGCCCTCCTACGAGTGTCCTCCGCCTGCACTCATCTATACCTGTACCTGCGCCGGCTCCTGCTGCCGTGCTGCAGCCTGCCCTGCTGCGTGGGCCCTCCTACGAGTGTCCTCCGTGCCGCACACGCACCAGCGTCTCATCTGTACCTGCATCTGTCGCCGGCACCTGCCTCGCGTCTACCTCCCTCCATCTGGATCTCCACCTCAGCCTCCTCAGCCCACCTATCACGCATCGTCATCCACACACCCCACCTCCACAAACTACACACCTCTCTGTCCATCTCCATCTTAAAGTTATAAATATACTTTTAATTGTTTTCTACCTCCCTTTCTTTAATTTCATTTTTCCTTTATAAGTTTAGTTTCTTGTCGCTACACGACAAGCATATAAACAAAAAATTAATAATATTTACATATGGTATGTTAAATGAATACTTGCATATTAAACCCATTTAATACACTTATAATCACAACCCACAAATCAGCAACCTAAAACAAAATAATCAAACATATAAATGCTGAACACATGAATGAAATTCAATTTGAGGAGTAAACAAATAAAGTTGAAACTAAAATAAAAGCAAATTAACGCGTTAATCGGATTTCTGAGCTAGTAATTAATGTGACTGCGACATTATTAATTAAGACCCCGGTTTAGTTTGGGTATATACGTGTGGGTTTTGAAATGGCAATTAAGGGTCAGCTTATATTAAATTAGGGATAGGTCGAGGTGGTGCGACCTTTTATAGAATAGGATGTTTTCTTTCCTGAGTAAATCTTTATGAAATCCCGACTTAACTTTTCCGACTAGAACATGGCGGATAGTTTTTATTGGTTACTATAGACCACTGTTGCTTTAATAAAGATTGGTCCTTGGCAGCTCTGGACAAAGAGAGGTGGAAAGAGAAGGCCTTTGCCCAGCAGTGGGACATAATTGGCTAATAAAAACAAAAAAAGCTGATGGCCGCGACTTTGTCTGCGATCCAGGATGAAAAGTAACCTATACTGACAGAACTAGGTTTACTTATGTGCCAAATTTCATCCAAAGCCGTTTAGCCGTTTGAGCGTGAAAGCGTAACAAACAAACTACCTCCCTTTAGCATAATATTATACTAAGCATACTTAGTAGGAAGTCAAAATACATTTATTCAAATTAGGCTGAGAATCAGCACTTTTCGAACGTCAAAATTACAGAAGACAGTCCCCCAAAACGCCCGCCCTTCACCACTTCCTAGTGCTTTCGCTCGCTATTTCGAAGTTAGGATGCTATGGCCAAAACCATACCCAGGTCGTCCTTAATCGGGTTTTGAAATACGAAATGCTATGAGCTGGAACCTATCAGTCCCAACTGACTAGAATAGGGTAAAGACATACATTTGAAACTTTCCCGAGAAACCAAAATACCCTTGGAAACTCAAAGCAGAAGTTCAGAGACCTCGCATGCTATCTGCTGCAATGAGCGAGCCATTGTGCTATCATTGGGATATCGTTACGTTAGCATGGAAGTCCATTTAGCCAGTTCCAGCCAGCCAGTTTCCATGGTAGTCAATTTATGGAAGTGGACGTGGACGTTCACGGTTATATAACCGTAAACGTCAACGTCCACTTTTATAGCATGTATGGAAATACGTGCACGTTATAACGTTATCGTGGTCGGAAAATTAAATGCGACTTAATAATATATTTCCACACATTTTACTTCCATAAGTTATCGTGATAACATGACGTGAGCGTGGACGTCCACGATAATATTGTTGGGAATCGAACCCAACACATTACATTGCGCGCGGCCTGCACGCGCTGGCTGTGTGATCAGCACGTCATCGGCAAGTTGAGGCACGACACGGCTCGGCCCGATAACCACTCGCTTCTACGGACTCCACCGCAACGGACGATACTCCTAAAGTCCTAACTTAATTTATTGTTTGTCCGGGTAGTTTATATTGTCAATAAGAACGGCAATAAACCATTACCCCTAAAATACAGTCCACTCTTTCATTGCTCCCTGCGTTAAAAATATCGTCACGTTAGAAATTATAAGAGCGCACAATGAAACAGTCTTGGTTTAATTCTATAATATTGTATTCCTAGCGGTTTGTACAAAGTATGGCCAATACCGTCACAAAGCGAAAAATAACACAAAATGCACTCATTCTATAACTGGACACACGTCAAAACAGGCCACAACAACTTGAACCAAACACTGTCCGTACTCCGAAGCAAGCCTTCAATAAATAAGTTTTATTTGCCGCCCACAGGGAACGCCACATCATACTGAATGCAGCCGGGAACAGTATGGCGGCAACTTCTCAATAAGTATTGATTGAGCGTGATAACTTAGGAGCAACTTGCACAGTGACTGGACACTGCTTTCCGTCATAATTTTTCGAGAAAATATTGAAGAAGTCACTTTGCAGTTTGTCGTGATAGACGATGGAATTTTATAGAACTTTCTGATGGTGTTAGGGTTTAATTCATAGCAATTTTTAAGGTTCCTTTATTTTTAAGTAATTTATTTTATATACCTTATAGTAATTTATCAGTTTTAGTTCGTTTAGAGTTGGTTATATTGTTAGTATTATTGACGCCAATTGGTCTGATTTACAGGTAAATGGAATATAATAATTTACATGGAAACAATACATTTCGATAATATGTAGTACCATCTGCATTCGCGATTTATTTGCCAAAAATGTAAATAAATACGAGTTTATGGAAAAATTACTTTAATTCCTACAAATAAAGTTCAGTTTACTCTACAACTTCTAACATTTTTATAACTTTGCAATAGTGCTTCTCACTTTGAAATCAATTTAATTCCCATTAAAATAAAGTTGATATTTTTTTAACTTGTAATACCATCAATTTGAAACATTAGTTTGAATAGACTTTACAGTCCGACCGTCAAGAGAATGCGTTCCTGATACCTGTCAGTGGGTCAATTCTAGTAGCCAGTCGTAATAAAGATCAAATTCGCAAAACACGTATTCGTTAGTATGAAACTAGCTGGTGTCAAGAACGCATTCTCTCGTCACACGCAAAATATTTTTTAATATTATAGAAAGCATACAGTTCTATATTAT
Source organism: Apamea epomidion (assembly GCA_947507525.1). NCBI lineage: Eukaryota > Metazoa > Arthropoda > Insecta > Lepidoptera > Noctuidae > Apamea > Apamea epomidion. The sequence goes on along the minus strand of OX382238.1, from coordinate 2,570,040 downwards.
TAAAATATATTTTTATTGTACCTAACAGTCCTGATACCTGACCAACATTAGTTGTAATACTACGAGACTTAACGATACACTAAAACACATCCTAGATACTAATAGTAATTTAGTCCTTATAATATTATAAATGTGAAAGTTTGTATGGATGTATGGATGGATGGATGGATGGATGTTTGTTACTCTTTCACGCAAAAACTACTGAACGGATTTGGATGAAATTGGGCACTCAGATGGATTATAACCAGGATTAACATATATGATAATCTCTATCCCGATATTCCTATGGGATCGAAACTTATGCGGGTGAAACCGCGGGGCGCAGCTAGTAATAAATAAACTGGTGCATGAAGTTCTGAACGAGATACAGGAAGTTCTGAACGAGATTCAGAAGCACAAAACAAATCAAAATTCCACAGAAAATCCCAAAATGCTTGCTACACCGCCAACAAATCAAGAACAGTTGAAGATTTACAACCGCTATCTGTAAACCAATAAACTTTTCAAACTACAACGGCCTAGAAAGATATTAAACTGAAATCTAGCAAACTAATCTAATACACAGAACGCAGATATTTCAGCTGAAACTCTTACCCTTTACCAAGTTGTTCAAGATCAGGAATTCTCATATCAACACAGAGATTAAGCGGATTAATCTTACCGATTGCGAGTACTCGAAGTGAAATGCTATTTTTATCGAATGTTTCGAAATCTAATATCGATGTACACGGCAATGGGAGCTGCTGCGAATTTAAAAAGGAGTTCGAATTTTATTAAAATGTTGTTTAAAAAATTGGTGGCTGGAATTTGGTGTTGACAATGACTTTACGTTACCTATTATGATACAGTAATTTAATTCTAGGTGCATCGTATTCACATATAATTAATTTATACAAAGTATTATAAAACATATTAAAAAGAGTAACGGTGGAGTTTCTTGCCCATTCTTCTCCGTAATAAACTACCTTTAAGAAGCGACAACAAGAATCAATTCTATTTTTTTGTAAATTTTGACGTTCAAAAGTGCCTTTTTGAAATAATTTATTTGACTTTGACTTGACTTTGATAAACTAACGTCTATGTGAAACCAATATTGACACACAAATTTTGTGTTTTTATCAATTTTGTAGGCTTTCTTTAGTGATAATGCAGCTAAATGTGTGTTTTCAACCTTTACGTACATTTTTTGTGTCATACACGCCCGCCGATTTCGAGTACTACACACCTTGCCTTTCTGAAGATTATCACCAATAAGAACATCACCAATAACTCACATCAAACTTTTAAATACCTTTGTTAGTCGTCTTTAACTCATCCTATCACCACCAAATCATTCCACCATACTCTTCTCACTTGCATCAACGTAACCGAAGCAAAAGGCATAATTATGTAGGATTCGTAGCAGGTCACGTTCTGTAGTTTCTGCCTACACCCATAGAAACAAGGCTTGAGCTTATGTTATGTATTTTTGTGTCATGTCGCAGCTCAGGCCAACTTGATGTAAATAATCGGTGTAATACTCGGTAATACTCGGTAATACTCGGTGTACATCGAGTTGGCCTGAGCCTCACCTAGTTCGTGAGTTATTGTTCGTGGTATTCTACGAACAATAACTCACGAACTAGGTGTACGTCATAAGTATTGCGAACACACAACACAAACTCGTAGTTTTATTGGATATCGCTAGTTATCACATTATCAATTACGTGAATGTTTTGAAAATTCCGATTTTACCAAAAAACTTTTACATTCACATAGCATCATTGTTTTAGACTGAATAGAATGAACACTTTTTATGATGGATACAATAAATATTACAGATATAAATGTAGAAATTTTACAAGAGGTGACACAATAGGCGATCTTATCGCTAAAAGCAAACCAACAACAACCATTTTTTGATGGACAGCACAAACAGTCTTTGTACCACTGGAGGGCAAAGGTCTCATACAGAGAAGGCAGGAGCATTGATCACCACGATTGCTCAAGGCGTACTAGCGATTTCAGACTTATATTAACAATAACAGTAAGAGTTCGAACCCAGACAGGCGCTTTACCTTGTGTAAATTATTTCATCACCACTGCTCTCAAAAAACAGTGAAGGAAAACATCGTGAGGAAACCGGCATGTCCTAGAACCAAAAATTCGAAGATTGTGACATCTACCGACCCGCACTGGGCCCGCGTGGTAGATCATAGCACACTCCCTCTCGCAGAGAGGAGGCCTGTGTCCCAGCAATGGGAACAATATACGCTGATTATTATAATTATGATTAACTATAAGTCCAGCCCCAGTAGTCTCGACATTCATAGCGATCGCTTTACGACCGAATTCGGTCGCAAAGTCCCGGATTGACAGGTGTAATGTATGGAGTGACAGGACTTTGCGACCGAATTCGGTCGTAAAGCGATCGCTATGAATGTCGAGACTGCTGGGGCTGGTTGACTCACGATGTTTTTCTTTCACCGTTATCAGTAATATCCATGATACGATAAACTCAGAAAGTATACAAACCGCCACGTGTACCTTATTATTTGATGTGTTTTTTTTTGTGATCACACCTGACATGGAATAATACAATTTTTTTCTGTCCCCATAGATAGCGCTATGATGAATTTTATCTAAAAACTGGTATAGAATGAGAATTTTCCATTGAATCTACAATTTTTTATAAACATTTGTATTCAGCTGCTTCCGAACAATGGCGTCGGATAAGGAGCCTAATTCAAAGAGATTTTAACACTTCAATGCTACTGTGATTAATGTTCATGTAAGGTTCGTAAATGTTGACCGAATTTAATTATCAGGTTCGATTTTTTGCCTGTAGGATAGATAAAATAATATAGAATTACACTGTAGAACGTATCTAAACATTTTGTTACACGAAAAACAGAAAAACTAAAATGGCCAGAGCGGTCAGCTTCGCTACTATTTGTGGACAGGCTATTTTTATTTTATCAAAGCCTAAGCTCTCTTTAACTTGTGCCGATAAGAAGTGAATGTTTGTGAGTTGATCCTAAATTCTTGACAAAGCAAAATTATTATAAAACCACAGAACTCTGCCACGAATAGAAATAGGCCCATAACATGACACCTGTATTCCCAGAAGGGTGAAGGCAGAGGTGCACCTAAAGTACGCCTACATATCGCCAGTTATATTGAAGTCACATGTAATATGTATAGTCGTAACGAAACAAATTCAAATAAAAACCATAGCCTTAAAAACTGAAGCATGGTTACCCTATCATTATTGAAATGAGGCCTCACAGCTAATTAACGGCTGTAATAGCCGTTTGCTTGAGATGATAATTATATTGACCAATTTGTGATTCATGATACGGGTCCAGTACGGTATAACTACGCGACTAATTTCATTTACAAAGCCATTGATTTGCTTCGAGTTATGAGGTACCGTTCTAAACATGGTTTATGGGGCGTTGATGGCTGTTTTATGGTTGATGTTGAGTCTATGGACGGTTTACGTGATTGTGAATTGGTTGTAGTGGAATTTACTACATAAGTATAGTCAACACAAATTTTCACAGGGTTGCTGTGCAGCTTATACTGTGGGAAGGGACACGTTTGGTTCTTTTTTTATAATATTAGTAAAATGTGGATATTTTTTTGGTTAAAGATGATGTAAAATTTTATAACTCTCCCATAATTCAATCTGCTTGTTAGCCTATCGATGGCAAAACATTCGAGCATGTTTGGTCCAAAATTCTCAGTTGTGCGAACCCCGCTCACTGACGCAGTCATAATACAGATAGAATACTCTTTATTAAATCCTACTAATTAAATCCTACTAATATTATAAACGCGAAAGTCTGTGAGGATGGATGTTTCTTACTGTTTTACGCAAAAACTACTGAACGGATTTGAATGAAATTTGGTACACTGATTGTTTATGACCAGGACTAACACATAGACACACTTTTTATCTCGATATTCCCACGGGATCGAAATGTATGCGGGTGAAACCGCGGGGCACAGCTCGTAATCCTACTAATATTATAAACGCGAAAGTCTGTGAGGATGGATGGATGTTTGTTACTATTTCACGCAAAAACTACTGAACGGATTTTGATAAAACTTTACAATACTTGGGGAGTTGGAATATAGCTTTACATAGCTTAAGTTGATATTTAAGCTATATATTATGTAGCGGGATCGTCCGAAAGGGTTACCGCTGCCCTGGTACATAAAGGGCTAAGGAAGGAACACGGGTGGGTTTTAGTCAGAAAGAGTCTGACACTGATGATTTCCCATCCTGAAAAAAAAAAAGCTATATATTATTGTAAAGTTTTATCAAAATCCGTTCAGTAGTTTAATCTGATGATTCATACATAGGATAGTTTTGATCCCGATATTTCCACGAGATCGACACTTATGCGGGCGAAATCGCAGGGCGCAGCTAGTTCACCTTAAAGAAAAGATCATCAAGAGAGAGGGTGTGCCATCCATTGTCTGTGGGGAGCCACAGTTAATGATATTTTGAGGTTACTTTTTAATTTAAACTGAAGTTGTCTGTCTGTTGACTTGCTCAGTCAAAAAGTTTTTCAACCAATTTCCCTCAAACAAATCTTACAAATCTTACAAAACTTTCTCTCGTTTAAACAAACTCTACATACTTGTTAACTTGTAACATTGATAATTATACTGAACTCAACTCCAGGTTTCCAAGTTGTTAGTAGAATGCAATTAGTAACCTGTATTTATACTTTGTAGGTATATGTATATCACTATGTGATGGTAACAATTCTAAATCAATACTTACATACAAAGAATTTATATAAAATTGATGTATCCGTTTGTAATGTCAAAATAACAGCATTTTACTAAATGCATATGTTGCAGATGGATTGTAGAATCTGCTGTTTTACAAAACCGCTAGTTGTTTTACAAAACAGCTCCGATATGTAAAACAACTGAACAACGTTCAGTCGTATTGTCATAGCATTAAATTATACAAAACTGCTTGTGACGTTTAGGCGTAATGCAGAATGGCTTATCTGAAGTCACAATGAGCGTCTTTCATAAGACTCTGTTAACTTTTTATTAATATTATCCGTAAAATCACTGTTTTCACTTGAGTTAAGATAATTTTTACTCCTATTACTCGTTTTATTTATTTCTGTTTTGTCGTCATTATTGTTGCTATGACCCAGAGAGAAAATGTAGAACTAAAATCTACAATCTGACGTTTCATTTCACGATGTTTTACAAAACCGTTAATCGTTGACCCGCTGCATTGATAAATGCTAAACGTTTATGCAATTTTGCGTGTTCAAGTTCAGTAATTATGGAAAACCGCTGAACGTTGTTCGATGGTTTTACTTAACGGAGCTGTTTTGTAAAACTAATAGCGGTTTTGTAAAACAGCGCAACCTACAATCCATCTGTGACACATATGTATATGAAACTATATACTGCACTTATACCAAATAAAAAAATATTTATAAAAAAAATTGTCTGTCTATGTCTGTTTGTTACCGACCTGACCGATTTTGACGGCATTTTCACTGGCGGGTAGTGGCTATTATAAAGGGTAACTTAATTTTATTTTAGAATTAGGGTTCGGCGCAAAACAAATAAAAACCCATGAAATCCAATATAATACCTTTTCACACCTACACCAATGAACGGATTTCGATAAAATTTGACAAAGAGATAGATGTCAATTTGGGGAAGGACTTCGTTACTATTTGTCGCGGTAGCACGTTCCCGTGGGGTAGTTTTCCACATCCACGCGCCCAAAGCCGCAGGCAGGAGCTAGTATCATATATAGATTAATATATTCGGAGTCGGTACCATGTAGCTTCAGGGTTCTAGGAAGGATGCCAACTTCATGTTTGTAGCTTAAAGTATACTACATTCTAAAACTTGATGTCAGAGTTCAGTGACTTATGAAATAAATTCGAAGTTTTCTAAGATAGGTAATTAATTTTCTTCGTTAAAACGTAAGTAGGGACGAAATAAGAGTTTCTTGTAAGAACTTGTTATTTTTTGTTAATGGCCTTCTTTTTATGGCAAAAAAATATTTTTTATAGAGTAGGTAAATAAATAAAGTAACTACCAAACCTAACTAATAGAACTGTAAATAAATAACTTAAATGGCTAAAATCAATACTTTTAATTTAAGAGTTTTGGAAGACTTCATCATCATCATTATAATTCAGCCGAAAGACGTCCACTGCTGGACATAGGCCACCCCCAAGCACTGTCATTTCAACCAGTTTTGTTCTTAATGAATTAAACATACAGAGTGGTAGGGACATCGACGCGCAAGTTGGAGCCATGAATTCATTACATGATCACAAGAAAAAAAAATGCAGTTCCATACATTTTGATCGCGTAGGTATTGCGAAAAATTCTGCGTACGAGGATTCAATATCCTGTACTCCATGGTAACAGGTTCTGTGTCGATTCCCTGCCACCCTGTATTATATAAGATATTATATAAATAAAACAATGCCTTTATATGCCTTCATAGATTATAAGCAATAGTATATAACATAGACAAGTGATGTTGGAATTTCGATCATAATATTGTACAGACGCCAGCAGGTCAACCTACCCGAAACTGTCAAATTTTCCCAATTAACCTTGAACCTTAATGCTTTAGCGATAAAGTTGAAAATCTATTAAAGAAATTTGACGTATTGTAGTAGCTTGATGTGCTGACCTCTGTACAACAACTGAACCATTATCATCTGCCTAGCCTTTTCCCAAGTATGTTGGGGTCGGCTTCCAGTCTAACCGGAAGCAGCTGAATGTATTTAACATGGAGCGACTGCCTATCTGACCTCTACAGCCCACTTTGGGTATAATACGATACCTCTTGGTAAGACTGATTCTCAGACTTTCGGGCTCCTGACGACCCGTAACGACTATCAAAGATCTACGAACGACAGCTGGAACCAACGGTTGTTATATCTTAGCCACAAGCCCATCATTATTATTTATTATTACAACGTTTTGTAAAATTTCCGAATTCGTTATGAAAAAAATAAAAACTTAATCTTTTCAAACAGCTGGCTTCAAAAAACACGTCAGCGTAAGCAGGGTTAATAGGCTTAGCGCCGCGACAAGTGTGAATGTTTGCAGATTTTTGACTACTTTTTGTTAAAAAATTCTCTCTGGATATAAACCATCTGTGCTATCGTTCTTCAGTCTGTCCTTCACTGAGTTTCATACAAGATGGCGTGTAGTACCAAAATAAAATTATTAGTTCTCATCTTGTCTCTAAATTGGATTAACGCACAGGAATACATTGAAAGTAAGTGGTTGTGTATGATTATTGAACGTTTGGCATTACATAACTACTAGCTTGCTCGAAGGAGGTAAGCAAATCATGTTCTAATAACAACAGTACAGGACTTACACAAAATCTGCAAGATTACTATGGTAAATATGATGGCCAACATATGTACTTAGTTCGCAAAGAGTAACATCATCATCATCAGCGTATAGCAGTCTACTGCTGGACACATCGATTTTCGGCAACTCGTATCCAGCTGCTACCAGCCATCCTTCGAAGATCGTCGCTCCACCTAGCCTGAGGGTATCCTACCTTGCGTTTACCGATTCGCGGTCTCCACTTAAGAACACGTCTACTCCAAGAAAAAGTAACATTTTCCTGTAATTCCAAATATTGGTGGTGATGGTGACAACGTGATTAGTACATTAAAACTTTTCGGAATTGCTATATGGCTTAATCTGTGATCAGGCAGAGGACAAGCCTTAAAAAGACTAAAGACTAATGAATAAAACCAGGTCGTTTGTAAGCTTCAGTAAACTCAATAGTAAATAATTTTCGTGATTTAATGATTTTACGGTGATACAATGTGTGACGGTAGAAAAATAGAAGGTATGCGTAACGATGAGAAAATAACTGTGTGAAAGTAAAAGTGTTCTAAATACCTAAGGCCAGATTTTAATTAAGTACATAATTTTTATTTTTACAACCTTTTTCCAGATCTCCATGACTCAAAAGTCGGAACACATTTCAAAGAAATACCAAAATCTTTCGAAGTGCAAGGTTATGATGCAAACACAAAATTCCAGAAATACTTTGATCGGATCCAAGGAGTGGCGATGCAAGAAAACCTCAATATCTTATACAAAATTAAAGTAGAGATAATACGACCGAATGCGATACACCAAATGAAAAAAAAGACGCATATAGAAAAGAAAGGGAAATCGAAGAAATATAACATACCTCTAAAGAAAACAAGTATGAAGCTATCAAACTTCGAAGTGTGGCTAAGGAAGATGGCAGAACAATCAGGTTTGAACAAGAAAGGTCGTGCGCAGAACTACGAGAATATGATCTTGGCTACTACAGAAGGACAAAAGGTGATAGGAACGACAAAACAAATACAGTTTAAATATAAACCGATTATATCAAGAACTAAGACGAATTATACGAAGTTCGTGAAGCCTGTTAGGAGTCGAATTATTACCTTAGGTTAGTAGATTATGTATTGTTTTCCGTTGAACAATTATTACGCTGTAGGTATTGTAAATAAATGTTTTTTTACGTCTATCAAATGGTTTAATTTATCAATTATATGGTCTGGGTGATTTCGGGATGTAGATGTTGATGATGATGATCTTGCTACTCTGTTCACTGTCTCTCGATAGAAAATACGGTAATACACACAAATACACAAAAATAGGTATACATAACTTCAAGCCTTTTTCCTGGCTTGGGCAGAAACTACAGAAAGAGACTTAAACTACGATCCTAACATACTCCTTCTGCTTTCTTTACGTTCACACAGTCAGTAATCACACTTTTATTACGAGTACCTAAGTTATAGCCAACTAAGCCGAAGCGGAAGGCGGAGGACAGGGTGTTGTGGCGCAGCCTGGGAGAGGCATATGTCCAGCAGTGAACTACGATAGGCTGAGTTGAAGTTATTGTAATGACTGTAAATAGTATTAGAAGTATTATTAAAAATTATGAGTATGATGTGCTTACCTGTAGGAAATTGGTACACCATTCTATAAGTCTATTGGATGTATCTCATATCTCTGTATCAGTGTATTCAATTGTTGGTTAGCCAAATAAATAAAATAAATAAATAATACTGGTATTCAGCTGCATTCGGTTAGACTAGAAGCAGACCCCAACAAAGTTGGGAATAGGTATTTTACATGAGTGACTGCCTATCTGACTCCACAACCCAGTTACTGGGTAATACGATACTCCTTGGTAAGACTGGTTGACAGACTTTCGGGCTTCTGACGACAAGTAACGACTGCCAAAGATCCACGAATAAAGCCGGAACCAACGGCGTAACGTGCTTTCCGCGGCATGGAGGGGTCTTGGTATATGAAGATGGAACCCATCCACGGACGGACCAACCGCGGCAAGCGTAGCTTAACCAGATCGACCCATGTGTCTGTTAATACTTAGTCACAAGCCTCTAAGCCACAATTTCCAAATAATTATAATGTATCCTATCATATTTACAAACTCTCCAAAACCAAAATAACGAATTGAATAAATTCCATTCTACATTCTCAAAGTTATCCTTTTCATTGCCGCTTTACTCGCCACAATTTGCGGAGCGGCTGTGGTCGAGCCATACATTGCAATATGCAGTTCTATAACAAATTCTTCTCACGGCCAGTCATAAAAAAACGGTTTATCAGTTTTGTTTCTCTCACCAGGGTCTACGCTTATGAAACATATTTCAGCCAAATTGCCGTACATGAAACCCGGAAAGTATTTGGAGATGATAGATTTTATTTATTACTGTGTCGTTATCGTATTTTTCTTTTTAGAGGATGTATTTTTTAGGGACGTTGGCAATTTTTTTTAGTAGATAATACGATGTTTAGTTTACAGTTGATGGTGGTATCATTAGGCTTCACTGTATGGTTTGGTACTGGTTAACATTCATCCTAGTAGAATAATTTGGCCTCTATTTAATTTTTTGTTTTCTCTTCTTCATTCACAAAGCAATGCACATTAGCAAGCAATTAATGGCACAATCTGCAATCTGCAATGAACAGCCTATCCCACACCTAAAATTACAACAAAACCCTGGCCATATTATTTTAACTCATCAATATTAGCGCGTATAGAATCCGTAAATTCGTATCCTTTCTCTAAATCCTGAATAAAAATTTGCCGAGGGAGAAATCCCTTTATACCTTCGGGTTCACAGACTCTTTCTATTCTGCTCACACGTTTGCTTCACATTCCGTGGTGTCGTGCTACCGAAAGCTACATAAAGCCTTGGGGGCCTACATAACCGCTGCACAAAATTAAATATCGTTCTAGTTGTATGTCGAGAGTGTTTTGTTTGTTTTTACAATGTTTGCTACATGAGTGGTTTGGAGGAAAATGTTAGTTAATAAAAGTTGGGCCTGTGATTGTATCAAAAAGAGATCGCTTTTCCTGAATGTACCCACCTACAACAAATGAAGATTAAATGATTGAGAATGACTTCAAGGATCAATATAATACGGGCTGGTGTCCGAAAATTCACGTCAAAGTGCGTATTTTGTGTACAGCTGTGCGATTCTGTGACCATCTCACCGTAAAAACTTAGGTGAAGTGAGAGTGGAGTGAGCTGTCATTCCAACGAATGCTAGGGATTGACACTATTGACAGCTCACTCTAAGCTCACTTCACCTAACTTTTCACGGTGAGATTTTTACAGAATCGATCGGCAGGTGGGAAAATCGATTACTCGATCCACCCCAGCTCCTCAAGGAAGGCCAGCAACGCCTTGATACTACTGAAAATCCCGAGGACCTGGGTTACCGAAGTACTATGCCGGAATTCCTTGCCCTGTATGTGGCGTCCACCGGGCAGCTTAGCAGCATATGAGCTGCTGTCTCGTCGTCCTCCATGCAGGCCCTGCACAGGGGACTGTATGTGACACGTATGACAAAGAGGTGTTTATTAAACGGCCCGTGGCCAGTTAACGCTGCTGTAACTATACGCAGCTATTGTATAGTTTGTCAGAGAACCTGTTTCGTGAGGTGACCATCAATTGTAAAAAGTGTTTCCCTAGCCTGCCTGTACTCACCTTGGTCCCACCACAACATTAAACTGAGATAATAATACAGCGCAAAATCAATTAATGCGATACTAAATATTTCTCTTCAACCACCAAAATCCATAAAGAAGGTTCATTAACATGATAAACACGGACTTAGGGGAAGTTTAGGAGTCACACAAGGCTAAAAAAATAGTAAAACACACCTTACAGTATATAAATAAAAAGGGTAATAAACGTATTATTAAAATCCTTAGAACAGCCTTTCCTTTGGTGTCCCCTTTAACCCCAACAGTATTTACAGTCATCTTTTAAACAATGACCACAATAATAATAACAATACTTTATTTATATAATTCCCTTGTTCAAAAAAAATTATAATAATAATAATGTAAAAAATAACTCTAGAAAAATGTTAACGACGAAAATTTCAGCATTAGGTTTCGAATTCCCAATTTGCGAATTAATCATTTAATTTTTAAAAGAGGGTCTTAATAATTTTGAGTTGGGTTGTGAATATTCGTGTTGAATTCTAAGAATTTATGATTTCGAGAAGTTTTTCGGATTCGAACCTTCGGCTCAGCGACGTTAAATGACTGATTACAGAGCAAATGGACGATAACATTGTCATTTCTTGATATTCTGATTATTAGGTCTGTTGTTGTTTGATAGTTTTAGTTTTAATACAGAATTTTTATTTTTATACTTCTGTGATTCTTGCAAGCCTAGATATTAGGCAATGTCCAACGAATACACCGAAAAATAAACTTGACGTTCCACTCTCTCCAATTAAAAAATTCCCACCTCAGATTAAGCCTCAGTCCCAGCAGAGACTCAGACTTCCTCTGGGGTGGCAATTTGGTGGGAACATTAAAACCAAACTATCCTATGCTCATGCTAAGCTCAATATGTAGCAGGCAAGATAAAGTTTTGCGGAATTCGATACACTAATATAATTCAATGCCCTGTTTTTCTTCACTCCATGAAGAGGAAATCGTTTAAAAAAGTACCTCACAAATAATTAACTTTAATGTTAAAATGTTTTTACACGTTGCAAGAAACTTGAGCAAGTAAGAAGAGCAAGATACTTAGGCAGGGTACACAAAGAGGTGTGTTAGTTACTTGACCCGCGCACTTGTTTACATAGTGAGTAATTTACACAGTGTAAACTGCGCAGATTCTGAATATTTTACATGCACCGTGTGCAAAAATATTTATTAAATGATAAATGATTTTATTTCTGTAAGTAGGTTTGTACCAAACACACGTCAATCATACTTTAAAAACTAGATGACGTCGGCGTTTCCTATCTGACTACTCTGAGAAGAAAAGCCGAAACAAACACAGTGGACAAAGTTTCTTTTAAAGTCCAGACATAATGTTGGTCAGATCATGTAAAGACCATGTGAATTGGTGTCTGAAATGGACTGTTAAACCTTTAGTAGAATATTGTTATCAAATCTTTGCTCGGATTTGGCTTCGAATTCAGAAGTGTTATATCAACATCTACATGAATAGAGTCGGTGTGTGAATTCAAAATAATTACCTACTTTAAAGGAAGGCTTCGGTTTAATATTGTGTACAACATGAGTGAGGATCGAAGTGGCCTCACAGAATACCTTTTCCCAACTATGTTGGGGTCGGCTTCCAGTCTGACCGGATGCAGCTGAATACCAGTATTTTACATGAAGCGATTGCCTATGAGCCCAGTTACTGGGTAATACGATACCCCATGGTAAGACCGGTTGTCATACTTTCAGGCTTCTGACGACCCGTAACGACTGTCAAAGATCCACGAATCACAGCCGGACCAAGAGTTTAACGTACTTTCCGAGGCACGGAAGGGTCTTGGTATGTAAAGATGGTCATATATACATATCTACGGACCTACCGCGGCAAACGTAGCATAATCATCGATCGACCCGTGTGACTGATATTACTTGGCCACAATTCTACACAGGTGTGAATTTTTTACACTTAACCTAAAAAAACTCTCTTATTACAAAGACCTAATCTGGGAAAAACTTAAGATCCAATTTACAGCCTACACTAAACGAGATACACGATAAATAAAGCATGACACCAAAATGAAATGGAAAAGAAAAGAATAAAGGTAGGTAAATGGATGGTCTGCTTCAAGTGTTCCTCTTTGTAATCAGATCTCTGACTGTTGTTCGGAGTAGAGCTTAGAGCGATCCGTCGCGATAGCCTCCGACACTTACCTTGAGCGTCTGCTAGTGCTGGCCGCTTATCGATAAAATAAGAAGGAACATTTTCACTCGAAATGTAAAGATTAAATTGAGAAACTTTAACTTGAATCAAGTTAGGTAAACATTTCACCATATGCGTTGGTTATTTGCGTTAGTTCTACCTACAGATAATACACGAACAATTGTATTACGTTTGATAGATTCTCGTCAAGGTGTTAAAACTTTCAGTAGAATAGAGTAATTAACTATATACTCGTTTAATAGAAAGCTTATAATTTTATAAGCGTTTTAAATGGCATAGCCTTTTTAATTACCTAATATTTTGATGACAAGAGAAGAAAAACACAGATTTTAAAATCAAAACACGTTTTATCGACATCATCCCACCCCTAGAGCTGCATGTCGTGAGTGTTGATGGTATCGCCGCGTTACGTGAAGTGCGCGATGAGACCGGCTCGCGACTAATCTCAGACCCTTACTGCTAACATGAGAACTCTGTGTATGCACGCAACTTGCATTTTTAACATTCTCAGTCAGCTTCAGCATTCTTTTGTTTTAAATTCATACGCAGAATTATAATAGGGCTAGGCTAGGCTTTGTAAATGTGGTGATATAAATTGCCATTGCCTGGGTAATTAGCTAAAAGAAGACCGCTCGATCGTTTGTGGAATGCATTGCCAGTTCAAATAAAACGTGCGCAAGCGTTACATGTATTTAAGAGACTCGTGAAGGAACATTACTTGCTCCGGTTAAGTAGTCACGACCTCTCAAGGTCAACTACGAGATGCCATATAAAAAAAAAAAACATTACTTGTTGTTGTGATCTTTTTCTCGTAGCTGTAATAATCTGTAGTCGCTATTTATTTTCGTTACTTATATATTTAGTATGTATGTATCTATTATATACCATTTATATATTTGTGTATATCTATGATGTGTCTATTATAGTGTATTGTATCTTTAATTATTTTACACCAATAACAACCCTGTTTTTATGTCCACGCAATCACTAAAATAGAATAGAATAAGTATTCTTTATTATGTACACCATATAAATTACAGATACAAACATTGAAATCACTGTCCATTCCGAAGTTGCCTGTATGAGAGAGAGCGATAATAATAATAATAGCCCATTGTATGTTTTGTAGAGTAAATGTATGTTTTGTTATGAATTTTCTAGTGTATATAAATAAATTAATTAAAAATACCAATTTGAAAAACAAAACACGTAGCAAAGGGCGCATGGTCCTATGTCTAGAGCTACATGTCGTCAGTGTAGATACTATCGCGCGATGATCGCAGACCCTTTACTGCTAACATGAGCACTATAGGGAAGCACGCAACTTACATTTTTAACATTCTCAATGAGCTTCAGCGTTGTTTTAAATAGGTTTAAGTGGTTGGTTTTAGAGCATGGGTTAGTTTCGTTAGCTTGTTCTATTCCTCTCCAAAGACTGCCCTTAATTTTTTTGCATCGATTTTTCGTTGTACGTTCCACTAATAAAACCCATGGGTTTACCACAGGCCACAAAATGAATTCATTTTTATTTTTTTTAATTGATCGTCGAAATACAATAATAGCTATTTAAAAAAAATGTGAGTATTGTTAGATAGACCTTTTCACTTGTATTTATTAATATATCCGTCATAAACAAAATGATAATTTCTCGGTTTAAGATAGATAGAATACTGTTTATTTGTTGTTATCTGGTGTACTGGGTGTCTTTTAGTCTGTGCTAAATAAATGTATTTTCTTTCTTTACACACACCTTCACACCATAAAAATTAAACATATAAATGAAGAAGGGTGAAGGGAAGAAGAAGACGGAAGAAAATAAGGCAAAATACCCTTTTACTTCCAACACTAAATGCATCCTCCATTGTAATCTATCAAACAAAAAAAAACTAATTTAAAAAAAACCTTTCACTCGTAATCCCGCGCCCCAATGGCCCGTGAAGTTATTTATTACTGCAGCAAGAATGCATTTTAATTTGTTTTACACCATCAACGGTATTAACGTCTGGCGCTCCGTTGTACTCTGTCTTCATAGAAATATCTTTATGTGAATATTAAACGTTGCTTTTCATTTCAACTACTCGGAAATGTTTCATAATGTAGGTTTTGCACTCCTAAATGAAATCCTGTTTGAATAGGATGGTATTCTAGATGGACTAGAAACTACTGAAACCAGTAAAGCTGAGCCTGAACTGAGTGGTGAACATTGAATGAATAATGAAGCTTGCGGTACAGGAGTGCTGGATCTTGACGTTAAGAAGATAAGATTTACAACAGAATAGATTTACAACCAACGCTAAATGTACATACTGCAGTGGACACTGGTGGACAGATGTCATTCCAGTTTAGGGAAACATACCATTTTATTGAAGAGATCTTCAGACTGAGATTACTCTAAAAAGCCGTCCAAAAGAAAGATGGAAATTGAAATAAATAAAGAGCAACGGATAAAAAAATATATTTTCTTAGAGGACACAGAATCGTTGAAGCACAAACAATCTCTCATCCTTAATATATAACTTGTACCTTTCCTAGCATTACCAAGGGACAACACAGACTTAGACTCTACCTTCCGATTGCCAACAAGAATACAGCCTAACCATGTAACTAGCAAAGCAGAAGGCCTAAACAAGATTAAATCAGAATATCTAAGCGCCAAGTTGGTAAGCGAAGTGAACTGTAATCTCAACAATTAGTTGGCAAAACCTAGTTGGGCAATTGTCGCTTGAAAATAAAGTTGCCAGTTGGATTTGCTCACATTTACTGCGAAACAACTTTAAATATACCGCCAATATCAACCTTATGGCTGTAGGCACAAGTATCAATTTCGTATCAGGAGATCTGCATAAACAAGATTGTAAATCGCTAACACGGCTTAAGGGATTTTGGATTTCCACTTTGATGCTAAACAGGAACGTTTTGAGTTTGGTTAAAGGAAAGTTCCATCGAAAACTATTTAACGAATAGTTTGTCTAGTTCAACATTTACTGTTGTAGATGTTTTGAATAATATTCTAGGATTTAGTAATTAAATGACCATTGTTTGATTGTTAAGTTTCAATGGTCTTTGTGACTTCTAACTTCGGGATTCAGTCAACATTACATTCAGAGAGTTTTAATGTTTCCCAGGTTTTGGTGCTTTGATCTGTTTTCTCTGAAAGTTGTCTAGCCGTAACAATACATAATTATAATAAGTGTAATTTTTTTTTGTTTCCGGGGTGGAAAATCCTCATGGATGCCGCCGCCTTGGGGCGGGCGACGGGGTCTGTCAGACTCTTAATGACTAAAAACCACCCCGGTGTTCCATATCACACCAACGCCGGGGGTCACGGGAACGTACGATCCTTCCGCAACCCCCGACTGGTGCCAGCCCGCCACCGCGGGCCTCCTCAGGTCAGGAGGGGGAGTGAGGTGTTAGACTTCCCCCGCGACGTCTAAGAGAAGCGCGCGTGGAACACTACGCGCCGCCACCTCGGGTCCTGATGTGTGGGGGGCAACGGACGTCCCCGAGTCCGTCGCCCCTGGACCCATTTAGGGGGGCTGGAAGAGGGCTTTGTCCGCCCTCCGCCGACGCCCGGTGCGCCTGCTGCGGGCTGGGTGAGTGGACGAGATCCCCCTCTCCTTTTCCGCAGCCTCCTTCTGCGAGACGACTGTTTCGCAGAAGGAAACAACCGCGTCCCAGGACTCTTCGCTGCCGACCATTGACTCGACCACGGCTGGCAGCGACAGGTCACTGCCTGTCGCTGCTACTTCTAAGATGAGGGCACGGCGCGGCTCCCCAAGGCGGCACACTCTGCCAGCGTATGCCGCGCCGTGTCCTCCCGGCAGTCGATGCAATGGTGACACCGGGCGTCCGGCTCCCTGTTTATGCGACACAGGTACTTCCCGGCAGGCACGAGCCCCACATAGAGCCGCTTACAGGCGGCGCTCGGGCCCCCCAGATTGGGAAGCAGCGTTGATAGCGCCCCAGCCGCGCCCAACAACTTGGGTGCCAGCCGCTGGAAGTGGGGGCCGAAGTCCCACTGGCTGTCGAGCACCAATCCCAGGTACTTCATGGTAGACTCGACAGCGATCCGAGCCCCTACGACCACTATGTGTGAGCCGGGTGGCGGCCCCCACCGGGGGCCATGAAACACCATGGCCTCCGACTTGCTGAGGGCCACCTCCAGGCTTAGGCGACGTATGCGGCTCACCACCTGTGAGACCGCAGCCGTCGCCAGCAACGCTGCCTCCCTGTGCGAGCTCCCCCGGGCAGTGACCAGCGTGTCATCCGCATAACATGTCAGGTCTACCCCCGGTCTGAGCTCGCCCCTCAGCACCCAGTCGTACCCGACGTTCCACAGGAGCGGGCCTATGACCGAGCCCTGTGGAACGCCGCGCGACATGTGGCGCTGCTTTCTGCCATCACGTCCCATGTAGGGGACACACCTCTCCAACAGATAAGCCCAAACGATGTGGCGGAAGTAAGGAGGCACTCGATGATACCGCAGTGCCTCCCGAATACAACTCCAGGGCAGGGTGTTAAAGGTGTTGGAGATGTCCAAGGACACTGCCAACATCACCCCGCCCCGGGACACACGCGATCATTACCTAACCGAACCCGAACCGAGGTTTACATGGCATGTAAAATTGCCAAACTTATGTGGCAGTGGGCAGGGCACATTGCTCAGAGAACAGGTGGCTGATGGGGCCGAAAGGTTCTGGAGTGGCGACCGCGCACCGGAAGACGTAACGTTGGAAGGCCTACAACAAGGATGACCTGGTGAAGACCGCTGGAATCCGCTAGATGCAAGAAGCACAGAACCGGTCGAAGTGGCGGTGCTTGGGGGAGGCCTATGTCCAGAAGTCGACGTTTTTCGGCTGAAATGATGATGGTGACCCACAATATTCACTGATATCAAGATGTTTTTTTTTTAAACTTTGCCCCACTCTAGGAATTTCTCCTTTATTATGGGTGCGTTTACAAACATTTAAACTCACATACACAAACAGCCAGACCCGGAACAACTACTTGTAGGCCATACAAATATTTGTTCCGTGCGGGAATCAAACCCGTGACACGCAGCGCAGCAGTCAATCGCTTAACCACTGCGCCAACCGTGCCGTCGATTATTGTACTAACCTCATAAGGTTAAGGGTGAGTTGCATCAACTAACTATAGCGATAACCAATGTTTTGACAGCCTTCAAATCTCCGGTTAAGCGAAATTCGGGTTGCATCATTTTGACAATTGTTATAATGACGTCATAAATAACCATAACAAGCAATTATAACGATAATCATTGCTTTGACAGCCGTCAAATCTCCGATTAAGCGAAATTTGGGTTGCATCATTTTAACAATTGTCACAAGTGTCAAAATAACGTCACAAATAACTATAACATTAATCGCCCTACTTCGGGCGGTTAAGGGCTATAGTTACGGTTTGTGTCATCATTTTTTTGGAGTTTGGCATTTTTCTTTTCAGTGTTGTCCCATGCTTGTTTTTTTTATGTTTTGTGCTAGTCTCGTCTGTTCTTTGCACAGCAAAAATGTGTTTTTCTGCAAAGATTTGTAATATAGCACGCAGCGTGCAGCGTGCAGCGTGTTGTATGTAACAGCACTGGATAGGGACAAGTGGAAGGAGGGAGGGGAGGGCTTTGCCCTGCAGTGGGACAGAAATGGCTGTATAAATATAATAAATAACTTCTACGTTGCTAAAATTAACACCTCAGTGCAATCATCATATTTGTTCTATAAGCACAATCAGCCTTTATTGTTTCCACTGCTGTGACACAGGCTTCTTCTTGATGGGAGGGAGTGGGCCGTAACGTAATCCATCACGCGGGCCCTGCGCGGGTTGGTAGATATCACATGTCTTCGATTTTTAGCTCTAGGACATGCCGGTTTCCTCACAATGTTTTTCTTCACCGTTTTGAGAGCAGTGGTGATGAAACAATTTACACAAAGTAAAGTGCCTCTCTGGGTTTGAACCTACGATCTACAAGCTGTATGTAAGTAGCAGTTATTACAACGGAGCCGCCAGTGCTCAGAGATAAATAGTAGGATTAAAAGGTGTTTTGAACGGTCTAAAATCAAACATCACATAGCGTACATCAAAGCATTTTTATTACTGAAAGTACTTATATTAATTTCAACGTCAGACGAGTTAGAAGTAGGTAATATTTCATCTAAAAAAGATGCAGGTCGCTCCACCGATAAAAACTTAAATACCGCACGCTCCACATTACATGTGCACAACAGCCAACAGTACCAACGTCTGCCCACCAAACAGTTATCCAGCAAGAGCAGCTTGCTGTTAGAAATTGATGTTCTAGGTACCTAAATAATGTACCTAAAAAGACATGGAAGATTTGTGTTAGACAATAAACGTATTCTAACTAGTATTATTATTGTTCTTTTTGGTGTGCTGGAATCCACTGCAAAATAATGTTCTTTCCCGCAGTCATCAGGCACGGTATACGTTTGTCGGGCAATGTCTTCGCACATTGCGTTGAAATCTTACTGAACAATTAACACAACATCCTTCTGGAGTAAATGCTCTTATGCTGTAATGCATCTTCCAATAACGCAATCCTTCAATTACATACAGGAAAACAGAAATATCAATTTCAAGCAATTCGAAAGAAACTGAAAAATAAAATGAATGTTATTGTCACTTGACACGTGTTGTCTTTTTGACAGTGTCAGATAGTGATGCGGCTCGATTTTATTTAACTCGTTACTCGAGTATATATAAGTCCATTTTCTCTTAAGGATTGTATACTCGATGTAGTCGCGATTAGATAAACATCACCAACACTGCCACACTAGTTAACTGTCATTCTTGGATAATAAACCAGGGAATATCTAATATTTGTAATAAACCGTCAAAATACTGTGATGTACAGAGTTACAGAGTTTAAATAAGAGAAAATACATGTTCTGTGGGTTAGTGCTGTCAGTTGATAAAGTGTAATATTTTGTCATTAAAATCGTCATTGATTATCAGGTCAACCTGATAATCAGTGGAATTTGAGTAGGACACAACGCTCTTTAGAAAGTCGAACGTGTCGAAGACAATCCTAGCCGAATGTCACACCGATGTACCAATATAGAACGGTTAGGTACTGTATTTTGGATCTTGCTATGATTCTTTTCTTGAAGTTTTTTTGTGTGCGTTTCTAGCGTACGAAGCAACAACCAACTTGAATTGAGTATTCGAATTACATAATCGAGACAATCGAGTCCATTTATGACTGAGTAACATCACTAGAGCCAACAAAAGAAAGCGACAAGAGCCGTAAGGCTAATCCGGGGGTACCGCACGATCTCGGGCGAGGCAGCAAGCCTCCTTGCCGGACTGCCACCATGGGATCTGGAGGCGATAGTCCTCGCGCGCCTGTATGACTGGCGCGCGGAGGCACTACGTCGGGGGGAAAATCTGCACCCGCGGCAAATCGCTGTGGAGCGGACGGACCTCCGGCGCGGTCTCATGGTGGAATGGAAGGCGCGACTATCGCAACCCAGCGCAGGGCACGCCACGATAGCGGCGGTAAGACCCCTCTTTGAGGAGTGGCTAGAGAGGCGTCACGGCGCTCTCACCTACCGCCTGACGCAGGTCCTCTCCGGACACGTATGTTTCGGGAGGTTCCTGCACATAATCAGGCGGGAGGAGACGCCCGGGTGTCATCACTGCGAGGATCGCCCCGAGGACACGGTGGAGCATACGGTGGAGGTCTGCCCCGCTTGGGCAGAGCACCGCCGTGTCCTCGTAGAGGCGATCGGCAGCGGCGGCGACCTCTCGCGTCCGGCCCTGGTGCAAGCCATGGTCCGGGGCGAGAGGGAGCGGGAGGCGGTCACCTCCTTCTGCGAAGCAGTCATGCTAGCGAAGGAGGTGGCGGGATGGGTGAGGGAGAGATCCTCACGCCTCAGCCGCCGAGGGAGACGCTCCGGGCGTCGGGAGCCGCGTGACGACTCCCGGCCACCGTAGGCGCGGGCCTGCGGGCGGAGAGCAATGGGTAGCTCTCCGTCCGATCAGGACCAGGCCCGTGCCGGACGGCGCGTAGGTGTTCCACGTGCGCCTCAGAGAGATGTCAGCGTAGTTGACGGGGCCCGACAGGGCCGAAGCCTGCCGGGGTAGCGGGATCGTCCGAAAGGGTTACCGCTGCCCTGGTACATAAAGGGCTAAGGAAGGAACACAGGTGGGTTTTAGTCAGTAAGAGTCTGACACTCCCTTCTGCTCCACCCAGAGCGGGAGGAGTCATTTGATGATTTCCCATACACAAAAAAAAAAAAAAAAAAGACGATGACAAAAACCTTGAAGTGTTGCCCTAGTCAAAAAATCACCCAACTTTAACGAAAATAGTTCCTGGAAGGATTTGGGGGAGGCCTTTGCCCAGCAGTGGGACAGCATAGGCTAACATACTATAAATATGAATAGTAGTATTACTATTATTTATTTTATTACTTAATAAAAACAGTTTTGGTTACCACCTCAGAGCGTGACTTATATTTTATGTTTTCATATTTGAAAACACGTTGCGTTTAATGAATAATCCCACCGAAAAAATAAGTTTCATCTTGGTTATTTTTGAAAGTGTGGTGGTTCCTGTGAAAAAAATTACCCACGAACATTTTGGGGAAATAAGACGTCTTATCACTTGTCACCCTTTTAACTTTAAACTTTTTACATGATGCTGCAACAACAGATAGTTAGATTTTATGGTCATACTTATTGTTAAAATTAAAATTAACTTTGATGTAACTATAACGGAGCTTTTGATGCAGCTCACCCTAAGTAAGTTACGGTCAGTGCTGTCAATGTACGTTGTCTTCAACATTCATTTGTTTTATCTAATAAGGCACAAATCTATAACAGTCACATACCTATATGAGCGTCATATTTGCATTACACACTATCAATCAGAATCTGAATCATTTTGCTAATCCATTGCTTCAGATATTTGAAAAATTTGTCACCTCAACAACGTAAATAACGCAATGAATGTTCTTGAACTGTCAAAATGAAAGCCATTCTTACTGTTAGTGTAGGAAAAGTTGGTTGGATTTTGAGTTTGAAGGGTTTATAGAGTTGGTGTAGGAAAAGCACTGCGGGCTGCTGGATACTATACACCGTTAAATTTTAATCGTTTTAATCCTTAAAAGGGGTCATTGTACCTACTCATCATTATGAACAACTTTTACGGGACCAACCCTGAAATCGTGAAAAAAAAATCAGTTGATCCATAGATTTATGTTCGCATAACTCGACATAATGTATGGATCAACTGATTTTTTTCACATATAATGATGAATATAATGACCCCTTTTAAGGATTAAACCGATCAAACTTTAACAGTATATACTGCTTCAAACTCAAAATGAAAACTAATAAAACTCAACTGCTCGACAATATTCCCATAACTTCCATTCCAATGGTATCCTTACTACAAAATTCTCCCAGTATTGGAATATCGAATATCTAAAATACAGACCTATTCAAAACTTGATCATTCCGACTCCGAAACTTTTCCGTGTGAGATCTCACAATGGAGGCGGTAATTTCTCCTGATTCCTACAAACTTTGTCCCCGCACTCGATAAGAGTAAAACCAAACAAGTGTATAAATTAAATCGAGAAGTTTCTCTGTTGCGGAATCAGACGCCTCTTGTGTTCCCTAAATATGGATATCGTGGTGGAATGCTTTTGGGGACCCGTGGTCGGTGGTGTGAAACTCTTATCAGTTAAATTGATTCGTGATTGATTGAAATGCAGTTAACCTAAGCTGCATTAATATAATATTAAGGGCTGAGTTATCCAACGCCAGATAACTTTAACGAAGGAATAATTTTGAATTTTTGACAGTTCTTCCATACAAAAACTGTCAGACGTAAATTTTATTCCACGAATAAAAATTATCGGTCGATTGAAAAATCAGCCCTAACATACATAA
Organism: Apamea epomidion; assembly: GCA_947507525.1. Taxonomy (NCBI): domain Eukaryota; kingdom Metazoa; phylum Arthropoda; class Insecta; order Lepidoptera; family Noctuidae; genus Apamea; species Apamea epomidion. The sequence continues at coordinate 2,546,857 of OX382238.1, read as the reverse complement.
CATAATAGGGAACATGTATGTGATTCAAATAAGGGTTATATTTTTTTTTATAAACTGTGTTACTTCATAATTATTATGCCGCCATCAATATTTTTGATTATAATTTCTTTTTGAGCAAGTTTTTGTTTAAAGTGAAATAAAATTGTGGGTACCTACTTCAAATATTGGAGAAGCGGCGCTATTGCTCAGAGTGAATGTGACGTGAAAGTTTTTGACAACAATAGTCAATGTTTTTTATAGGAGTGTTTGGAATTCAGTCCTTTGTGAATGTTATGAACTCTGACGTCACACCAAGCGCATCAAAATGGAGGACGTTTAAGGTGACCGTGTCGGTTGACTATTTTTAACATTTTTTTAAGTACTTTCAATTGCTTTTTGGCCATTGAATATTTTTTTACTATTTCATGACAATATGAACTATCGAATAAAAATATTAAAAATACATGCATATTTCCCATTGAGGCACTTTATGAAGCTAGCGATCACCTTTCGAAGCGTTTAAGACATGGTTTTAACTGTTTACGACATAAACTCAACACACAATTATGGGTACACGATGATAATAACGCAAATTATTTAGTAATATATCAATTTACTGATTGCATGTACGTACATATATCATTGCGTGAATAATTGAATTTCCCCGAAATAGCTAGGAATTATTCCCGCAGCGTTTTTATAAACGTGGGCGCTTATCCAAAAATATTAGGATGAAGTACCAATCCGGTTGAAACCCACGTCGATTAATGGTTTACGTGCTATTTATAAAAAGAGTTGAAAAGTCAGCGTCATTTTATTTAAAATAATATTATAAAGAGAAAAGATCATATTTTTTGTGTTTCTTTGTTACACTTTCACGTTAAAATAGCAGAACGAATATAAATTAAATTTGGTATATGGGTAGACTATGACGTGAGTTAGGACTTAGAACACTTTTTATCCCAATATGCCAACGGATCGAGATTTATGCAGGTGAAACCACGGGGTGCAGCTAGTCTTCAATAAACCGAATCTGTTATACTGTTTGACAAAATAAAGTATATTATTGTTCAAAATATAAACAAAGCCTTTTCTGTATTTTCAGCAGTTATTTACAAACATTCCTCCCAGTTTCGAACGGTGTTGAAAATGGAAACACTCCAACCTAAGGACAGGACAAACTTCCAATAAATCCTATACGGAATCCCGAACCACGAACCGCTATGGACCATAAGGCTGTATGCACAATCAACCTACATTCACAACTCATCGCCAAGGGGCAAGTGGAGTTACAAATTCACTTCTGTCAAATGCGAAGTCTCAAGTTTGGCCCCGAGTTAGCGCCAATTTGACACGCCCTAACCCAATAACATACAGTTACGTGTCCTAAAGTTATTACTAAGATTCCATTGGAATAAGTTAGTTTACATTGAGTGGTTTGCTAAATAAACTTGTATGGTGGTATGTGAATACTTGAAGTTACATGTAAGAGTATCATGTATTATTGATAAGCTGCAATAATGTACTTACATGTTCTCATCTTCGAACTACCTACACAATATTAGTCTGTGTTTCTAATTTGTAATTCGTTTTTCCACGGGGTATATTAATTCATTATAATTCTAATTCGTATCTTTATTGCACACATGTGTTTACAAAGTCAATAGTAGGTGGTGGTAGTGGTGGTGGTGTAGTAGGTGGTAGTGGTGGTGGTAATCAATAGTTATAAAGTTGACTTGGACCCTGTCGGGCACAACAATTTGATAAAATATGCGTAGTAGCTTGATTCATTATAAATAAGGTCAATTTGCACAATTTATTAATGTCATTACAATATATAAGAGGGGCAATTCTCGTAATTTTAAGAACGTTCACAGTCTGATCTCAGTCACAATCTGTCAAAAATACGTCTAAATTCCCTACGTTATGACAAGTTTTTCACATTTGTTTGTCGCCGAGATGAGATTGCGACTAGATTTTGAACGTTTTAAATTAGGAGAATTGGCCTTCTGGTCGCCAGTTAACAGTCACAATATCCCCTGTGCTAGTTGATACTGTATTACAGTAAGGTATTATTCCTCATTGCTGTGACCCGTAGAGTAACAAACGAGTGAGAACTTAAGATTATAAGTTATTATAGGCTCCTTAGGAAAATAAACTTAAACAAATGAAAAACTTAAACAAATGAAAAACTTAAACAAATGAAGAGCTTAAAATAATTTTGCAGTGAAATTGCTACACTTAACTTAATACTGTTTTGGCTTCTCGTGAATGTGAGTGTGTGAGTATATTTGATATTATGTATGTAAGCATGTGTGGAGTTTGCTATTTCAGAATCTTAAATAAATAGAAATAAAAGTATTGTTATCATTAAAAAATCTAATCAAACTACAATAAACAATATCACATTTATATCCTATGTGATATGCGTCTTATCAAATTATGTCTCTAGAAATCATTAGAAAGAATCGATTCATTAGAATAAATAAGATCACACACAAATTAAATGTAAAAATTAAAAGCAGTATCAAAAAAAAAAAAAATAACATAATAATCATTCAAATTGATTGTAACTATACCAGATTGGTATTTAATGCATTTTAAAAGTTTTGACACGAAATTTTACCCTCATTTTATGAACTTTATTTAATTACATTTCCAAGACACAATAACTTACTTGTAAATATTTCCGTACCCCTAAAGCAGAGCACAAATCCTTGACACCCAACTCAAGGCTGGAATGCTAAACATTGCAACAGTTAATGTTAGGGTCTGGCGACCTTTTCGCTTGGCGAACTATGCTAAAGGGCTGACGGAGGATATTGATATGCCGTCAAAACAAACGTACACAAACATTATTCAATGTGTTACGCCCACGTTTACATATATTAACTGAAGGACTTACTAAGGGAACCCGATTGGAAATTGGATAGATATTTTTCTTATTATTTATTTATATAACAATTGCTTGCTGCACTTACAGTATTTACCAAAGCGTGTAGCAAGCCAACAACATAACATTGAACTAGTATTAAACGCTAGCAGCGCCCCGCGGTTTTGCCCGCATAATGTTCGATCCCGTGGGAATAACGGCATCAAAAAATCAGGGAAAAAATTCTGTGTGTTGATCCTGATTATAAACTATCTGTGTGCCAAATTTCATCCAAATCCGTTTAGAAGTTTTTGCATGAAAGAGAAACAAATCCATCCATCCTCACAAGCTTTCGCGTTTATAATATTAGTAGGAATTAGGAAAGTAGGCATTTTGAATTGTTTTTTTTTCTATAATATGTTTTTATGTTCTTTTTTGCGTCATGTTTACCGCAAATAAACGTTTTTTCTTTCTTTCTTTCTAGGATAGATGTACTGCTTTACATAAGTATGTATGTTTTATACTCGTAAGCAGTGGTTTAACAATCAGATTTGACAATAGAATGAAATTACCAGCAAAAACAAGTAGTTTGGTGATCCGTTGCCAACCATCAAAAGAAAATTCATAAAATCGTGAATGTATGCTTGTAATTTCACTGGTATCAAATACTCAATCATCAATTCAAAACAATCATAATCAACTGGTATTTAATGATTCAACTCGAATACTGTACATCTATTTGACAGCGGAAAATAGGAAAAGTAAAAAGTAGGTTTTCCTCGAACAACTGTATAATCTATTATAAAAATACATATTCCAATACAATATAATTCCACAACAAAGTCTGTTAAAATCAATTGCAATTAAGGCGCTTTCGTTGCGAGTGTTATTGTTAATATATATACGTGGAATCTCACAATTTAGTAACTGCAATTTGCAAACGGTATTCCTAGTAGTTTCCCATACCACCCAAACGTTGACGGTCGACGTTTGGCTAGTCGATCGGCTTGGTGGTCAAACCAGCTTTCGACGGATAGCTTATTATAGTTTGAAATTATAACCCCTGCTTAAATTTAAATTCAATTTGAATAAAGTCACACTGTGTGACTATATTGAAATGGAATTTAATTTTTTTAACCCTGTGAGACTCACACAGGGTTAAAACTATCATTGGAAACATTACTAGAATTGTTCTAGTGTCCTCTGGGTTAATTCAAATGCTGCATAACAAACAGTTATCGTACCTCCCACATCTCATTTCAATAGACAATTACAATTTGCGTGGGATGACCGACCGCGATACGTTTAGTGTTCGATTTTAATTCATTTGGAACTCACTAGTGTGGAAACTATTAGTTTTATCTACCTTTATTGCATTTTTTATTTTTGTATTTTCTTCTTCTGGTGTACAAGTAGTCTCTTCTATTAGGAATGTGGGCAATGCCTTTGACAGTTGCCATTATTGTCATTTGTTAGCCTGCATCATCCCACTGCTGGGCATAGGCCTCTCTCCGTGACTTCCAGCTCTTTCAATCCAGGGCTAAAGTGAACCACTGGTCATTTGTTTTATCCATCTCGACCCACCATCTTCAACGGGGTCTGCCGCAACGCCTTCTAGCTGCCTGTTGCTATTAATTAAAAACATTGTTTGACATTAAGCTTACAGCTCATCACCATCGACGCAATACGCTTTCTTCTTACATTCTCCCCTGTTAACCGTCACGCTATTATCCACTCCCTTTTCATTAACCCACACAATCTATAAATATTGATTTTTTCATCTCTCCATCCACTCACATATATTATTCACTCTTTTATTCACATGCGTTAAACAGCTTACAATATCATCTACCTAACCTTTTCCCAACTATGTTGAGTCAGTTTCCAGTCTAACCGGATGCAGCTGAATACCAGTATTTTACATGGAGCGACTGCCTATCTTACCTCTACAACCCATTTATTGGGTAATACGGTACCCCTTGGAAAGACTGGCTACTGACGACCCGTAACGACTGTCAAAGATCTACGAATGGCTTCCGAGGCACGTATAGGTCTCGGTATGTAAAGATGGTCACCCATCCACAGACCAACCGCGGCAAGCGTAGCTTAACCTGGTCGATCGACCTGTGCGGCTGTTATATAGCTAAGAAGACGATGATGATCAAACAATAATTCATCTTCATTTTCGAGAATGCTCCGATAGTAAGGGCAAATGTAAACCTGCGAAAACTAAACATTCGATACATATTATTAAGATTCACTGATTGGATCGGCTGGAGCTCCCCTACTGAAATTTGCCCTCTCACAGTCTCTTTACATAAAATTTGCATTATCGATTCGCAGTATACATTCTGTAGGTAACTTTGCCAGAGATTATACGGGTCTACTTAGTTCTGTACAGCTCAATAAATTTTCCCTCGTCATTGGAATATTTTCGTTGGAAGGTGTGCTCCGAAGTTTATGTCTTTGGTTTACGATGTAATTTCTTTTTTTGTTTTTGTATATTGGCGATTACTTTTCTTTGAAGGAAGTCATTTTTTTTTTTTTTTTTTGGTATGTCGAAGGGAGAAGGAAGTGTTTTTTTAATTTTTAATTAATTAACTGACGTAGAAAGGTACTGAAATGATAGTTATTAAATTTATATATACAACATTCTTGTCCGTTCTCCTCAAAAAATCAAAATCAAGTGTCATCAGAATCAGCACTTCTCGAACGTCAAAATTACAAAAGACAGTCCCCGCCCGCCCTTCACCACTTCCTAGTACTTCCTTTGCCTCCATAGAAAACTACTTTTTGGAAGGGACAACTAGAATCAATTCCATTTTCTTGTTTTTGACATTGAAATGTGCTTAATTGAAATAAATGATTTGACTTTGTCTTTGACAATATTTACTTCCACCAATATTAAATTGTCTGTAAGCGTCGATTATCAGTCCAAAGTAAATACTGTAGATGACACAACTGACATGTACAGGGTCAAATTAAATTAGCTAGCGAAACTCTGCAGATGTGGTGGGTATTGATATCTAAACTATTCTAAAAACGAAAAAAAAAAAAAATATTTGAGTTTTTTTTTTGGGTCAACAAAATTGGTTTTATCGTATTTAGGTATCGAAACCTATCACATCTGTGAAGTTTACACAATAAAACTGATATTCCAAGTGACTATACTTACCAACTGCGGTCAATAACCCCACAAAAAAAAACTTTTTACCATGTTTAATCATGTTTAGATATCGTTACCTATAACTTCTGTGGAGTTTCCCTAGCTAATTTGATTTGACCCAGTATACATTCAATAGCACATCTTATGAAGCTTGCCCCGCATTTTCATCACTTCTTTCATTGACCTTTGGTAAAAGCAGTACTAAGCCCGAAATAAACTCTTTCAAAAACTTAGGCTCAACATCCTATTTCGTAAATCTAAAACCCACAACTAATTACAAAATGCCACCATTCAATTCTAAACTCTCAAAATTCCTTATTACTTTGCCACTTTTGTGGTTGACTACCGTTACTCACCGTAATCCCTGGCTAGAGGTTGTTCAGCACAGAACAAAGCTGCCGACGGGTTAAGGGCATTACCAGACAAATGCTACGTGTAACAGCGGCGATTTTGCGACTTCATAAATGTTGCATCGCGTTAGGGCGACTCTCCGCGTTCGGACGCGATAGGAAAATCACGCATTTCAGTGATTACTTCGATACTGCATCTGTTTGAGCACGGTATTCAAATTTGAGTGTCCTCTATCTGTCGCATTTCAGTCAGTCTCCGTATCAAGCTTTTGAAAAACGACAAATTTACTGATTATCAATGCTAAAAGTGTACGGCGGGGTAATTGCGTAACACACTGTCAGTAGTAATGAGTTTCATTTTGACAGTTCAACAACATTCATTGCGTAATTTACGTTATTGAGTAGACAAATTCTTCGAATATATGAAGCAATGGATTAGCAATCCCCTTCAAAATGATTCAGATTGTGATTTAAAATGGGTTACGCAATTAAGGTGCAGGATTTAGAGTTCATTTGCTGTTTCGAAGCTTGCGATTTTTTTATAAGCCGCTGATCGTCACTGCTGAAAGTAGCATGTCTGCTAACGCCCTTAGGTATCATAAATTTATTGCTAATCCCACTCTCTGGCGTCTAGGTCATAAAGATTACGGCCACCAACATGAAATACAGCTGCTTAGTTTTTATAATGTTGGTGCAATAATGTAGTTGACATTGTGGACCTGTGGCCGTTTATTTTAAAAAGGCTATTAACGGTTTTTCATCGTTAAACTTTCGGGCGGTTACGGTGAAAATGATCTCTTAGAATTGAAAATTAAAATTATTTACAGTCTTGTGCGACTTACGTCGTGGGTTTGAACCCAGGCTGGCGCTTAACTTTGTGTAAACAATTTCATCATCGCTGCTCTCAAAACGGTGAAGGAAAACATCGTGAACAAACCGGTATCTCCAAGAACTAAAAATTTGAAAACATGTGTGACATCTACCAACCTGCACTGGGCCCGCGTGGTAGATTACAGCCCATTCCCTTTCGAAGAGAGGATGGCCAGCAGTGGGAACATTATAGGCTGATTATGCTATTACTGTCTGAATAAAATGTCTGATACTAATATTGGATTGGTAGGAGAAGACTAAGGGGGGTCTGTTATGACCCAGTAACTGGGTTGTGGAAGTCAGATAGGCAGTCGCACCAAGTAAAATACGTGTATTCAGCTGCACCCGGTTAGACTGGATGCCGACCCCAACATAGCTGGGAAAAGGCTAGGCACTTGATGATTGTGGTGAAGTGGAAAAATGTCAACTAACTTTTGGAGGGCACTGTATGTTCCAGTAGGGTATTTTCTGACATCCACACGGGCGAAGCGGCGGGCCAAACCTAGACGCATATGATGAATTTATCTTAGTAACTTCATTATAATTTTTTTTTTTCATATAATTTACTAGCTGCGCCTCGCGGTTTCACCTGCATAAGTTTCGATCCCGTGGTAATATCGGGATAAAAAGTATCTTATGTGTTAATCCTGGTTACAAACAATCTGTGTGCCAAATTTCATTCAAATCCGTTCAGTAGTTTTGGTATAAAGAGTATCAAACATCCATCCATCCATCTATCCATCCAAAACTTTTGCATTTATAATATTAGTAGGATTAAACTCGCACTCGAAAAACATGACACAAAAATGTCAGAAATTAAAAAAATTTACGTAGACAACTCATTGCTGTAAAAGGCCATTACACACGGTCGATGTAGATTTTAATTTCCACGAATTCCAAAATAATAATACTAGCTCACTTATATTACTTGTAATTGCTCAAACAAACGGAAAACGGAAATTGCGACCATATTTTAAAGACGCTAGAGGCCTTAATTGTTTGAGGAAGGTGGAATTGAAACGGATTCACAGAAACTGGAAGCAAATTAACAGGCTGTGACAGACCGTAATTGAGTGCTATACAAGTACATGCTAAGTCCGAGATCTATAAACATTGCTTGTCACTTGTAGTTTGACAGTTGTGCGACAGTGTCAGGAATAACGCTTGGCCAAAGTACGTGCTAAGTTACGTTTATAGCTCTCGACCTATGACTTATGACTTACACACTGTGTGAAAGTCAAAGTGAAATCATTTATTTCAAATATTAAAAGGACCTTTTGAACGTCAAAATCTATAGAAATAAAAATGAATCACCGAAATGTATGCACGCGCATAACTTCCGATCGAGTGCGCCAAATTAGATAATTATTTTTTTGTTGTGTTTTTTATTGTCAGGACTAGGAAAATTAAATCGAAATCGGGATCGAAACTTATGCGGGTAAACCGCGAGGCGCAGCTAGCTTACAATAAAATAGAACTGATTCTAGTCGCCCCTTTCTAAGCTGTTTCGTATTAGAAGAATGGGCAAGAAACTCCACCGTTACTCTTTTAAATCTTACAATATTTTGTATGCTATAATTATCTAATTATATGTCAAGACGATGCATCTAGAATAAAATGACTATACCACAACAGGTAAAATAATTAAAATTGAAGCAATGACAGATAAATTAATTATGAGATACATACATGGTCCTTACATATTTATAAACATTATAAAATTAGACGATTTTTCTAAAAGTAACAAACTAATAAGTCAGTGTGTGAGTTAAGTAACATAGATAAAAAACATAGTTTATTTGCACCTTCAAGTAAAAACATATGGTTTACAATAAATAGGCCTAAGGTAAGTAGAGTTGTATGTTATAGTTGCAGCCAATACCTAAGCTAAGATAACTTAATATCTAGATACACATAATGTATATCAATGTCATAAAAATAATCCACCAAGAACAACAACAACAATCTGCAACCAGTTAGATTTTGTCTGTGATAGATGCAATGATCTTTTGCCTAGGACATGTCAAGCCTGTGATCCAAATAGAGTTTGACAGTGACTCACTGTCTAACCTGTTAACTAAAGAAACACATTCTGCCAGTAAAGTCCCATATAAATAGTAGGGGGCGACCTAATATTCTTTCAATATAAATGTCTCGTGGTCATAACCACGGTTGAATTTTTAAGGTTGGGGCAAGTCGTCATGTATATAATAATGCATAATCAGCCGATAATGTTCCCACTGCTGGAAAACAGGCCTCCTCTCTGTGAGAGGGAGTGGGCCGTAATCCACCACGCGGGCCCGGGTTGGTAGATGTCACATGTCTTCGAATTTTTGGTTTTAGGACATGGATATACTTGCTAAGTATTAGTAGTACAAGCTTAACTTTTGGGAACATACAAAGGAGATAATAAATAATGTTTATATACAAGTCTTAAACAAAATGCATATCTTTATTGCTCTCAATTTTCAAAAACACAATCTTCACTAGTAAAATGTTAAAGAATCTTATTGAATTAACTTCTACTCACAGTAATGACATCGGAACTTGTAAGCAACCAGCTCTCAAACACAGAAACATATCGGTTTCACACTGTATAGAAGCAAATAATATAATAACGAAACAAGTGGAAGACTCGTAGCTAGACACAAATAACTTGAGAAAGAATAACACGTGAGCACAACTAAATTCTGAACAGCTGCTGACCTCTGCGCTTAGGTCAACGATTTAGGAGAGCTGGATGAGGTTACTGCCGAACTTGAGATTGCTATATACAGAGAGAAGGTGTGAAATGAAATTACAGGGCCAAAACTGTATAAAGTGATTAAAGAAGTTGATTTTAGAGAACAAAATAGTATAATTTGCCAACGTGCAATGGAGCGCGGTATTCTAGGTGTCAAATCGACAGACCATATTCACAACACCACCCTGCTCTCCAAATCACAGATTATTTACGTTACTCAAAACGCCGCTAAGCTGAAGAAGGGCTGAGCAGGCCATATCTGCCGTATGCTCCACGAGCTGTGGGCCAAAATAAACACTACGTAGAGCCCTGATACAGCTAGAGCGACGTGGCAGACCGCGTAGATAGCGGGACGAGCTGGAGAAAACAAACGACCAGTGCCTTAGCCTTGGATCGAATGAGATGGAAGTCATGGGAAGAGGCCTTTGCCCAGCAGTGGGATGATGCAGGCTGACAGTAATAGTCCGGGAAACTGAACGATACTATTGATTTAGCAGAAATACCTTCAGTATTGTAGTAACCTATAAAGTTGCTGATAACGACCAAAGGCTATATTGGCAATTGGGCATGTTACGAGGTAAGCCAAAGAAAGCATAACTTTTGTTCCAATGTTCACCACTTTGTTGGTACAGCAAACATCTTGGTTTATGTAAATAAGACTTGCCAGTGGCTTTCGAGAATAATTCAACAGTTTCCAAAATGGAAAAACAGCAACTACCCACCTAACCCTCTTCCAGTTCCCACCGGATCTTTGACGAGGAGGTATTGAAACGCTATAAATTAGCTGCCTTATCTTGCTGGCCATTCGCAGCACATGCTCTTGGATTACTCTCTTGTAAGGGGAATCTTTTATTTCCTGGCGGTGCTCTCAAACTCGAAACGAGGTTAGCGATGCCGATAGAATTTGCGAAGCTGTAATTGTGTTACGCGATAAAGAATTGTTTGACGCAACTATGAGGCTTTCATGGAAGTTTTCGGAGTTCCGAGGAGGATGACGTCGGAGAACAAGAGTTAGGTTTCATTTGGACTGGGGATTCTTCAATATTCTTACGATTCACGAGGGTGGACTGGCTGGAAAATAGAGAATAGGTAGGTACTTGACATTTGGTGCCAATAAAAGAAGAGCTGGAGCAAATATATCAAAAATTAAAATATTAATTAAAAAATAAAAAAAATCATTTATTTCAGATAACTAATTGATCCATAAATCCATTCAGTCTGACTTAAAATAAAATAAATAAATAATACAGGGTCAATTCCAATTAGCTAGCAAAACTCTGCAGACGTGATGGGTATCAATAACTACACACGATAAAATAAAAATAATAAAGGTAAGATGTTTTTTTTTTTGGGTCAACGACTGCTGGTTGTGTTCTTACTTTCACCAATCTCGTCTGTGAAGTTTACACAAATATAAACTAGAACTCTAGAAAAAAAGCCATTAAACTTTATCATATTTGGATATCGATACCCACCACGACTGCGGAGTTTCGCTAGCTAACTTAATTTAACCCTATAAAGATTTCATAAATATTAAATTCTAATTGCAAGCAATGGCTTGAAATCTACTTCAATAACTACTTTAGATTATAAAAAAACGTTCGATTTTTATTTACTTCTACGAGAGTACACATAAAATTCCTTATTATATTATGTTACATTTTTCATTTAAACCAGCATTCTTATCATTAACGTTGAAAACGCCCGGGCGACAGCTTAGGCACCCATTTTGTTTTGCCGCGCTTTCTGTTTTTGCTGTGCACCATTTCGCAAAGTTCGACGCCTTATCTTCCAGACTAAGTTCTCCTTAATTAGTTTATTTATAGATTCTGATATCTTGTGGAGTCTCCGAGATTTAGGGCGCGGGGTAAAAAGTGGGATTTGTTTTGGAAGTTGTTTTTGTAAGTTCTTGAATTGATAATATTTAAATAAGTAACCATTTTTTACTGCTTCGTCGGACGGTCTGGTGTTCTAGAATTTTTAAATGTAAAATTAAACAAATACAGGGCGACACAGATGTTTGGGTCTTGAAGTGAAAATAATGAAATGTTAAATAGTACAATTTGCTGTATTTCATGCAGTCTACTATAAACCAACTACTTTCATTACTTACGTTTGTTATGTTACGCGTTGTATGATACCTAATATACACGGCGTAAGGTATTCTTCTCTTGATATCAGGGCGCCCACCAGTGCGGTCGGCGAGCTTTGGGCAGCTCGCCGCCCGGTAAGGACCAGGCTCGGGTCGACGGCGCGTTGTGTTCCACGCGCGCCGCCTCAAAGAGCTGTCAGCACGAACTGACGGGGTCCGCTAGGGCCGATGCCGCCGGGGCTGCGGGTTGTTCGAAAGAGATACCGTGGCCCCTGGCACAGGCAACTGAAGGAACACGGGTGGGTTTTAATCAGTAAAAGTCTGACACTCCCTTCTGCTCCACCCAGAGCGGGAGGGGTCATTTGATGATTTCCCACCCAAAAAAAAAAAAGGGCGGCCACCAGTCGGTATGCATTTAAGCGGAAATTGCAGAGTTATTTTCAAAACCCCTCTCTCCCTTGAATTTGTATATTTTATATCATAAATATATATTATAGTAAATAGTATGTGTGTGTACTATAGGTTTTTAACCTATTTATGTATTTGTGTACTTAGTTTTAATAGTTTTTTTTTCTTTTAAATCATTGTTCCTCTCAACCAAAGTACCTGCCATCACCACCCTTGGTTGACTGGTAGAGAATGCCTAAGGCATTAAGCCCGTCATTGTACCTTTTTTGTGAAAAGTTTAAATAAATATGGGACATTGACGCGCAAACTGTTACCATGAATTCTGCACTCGTTTGAGAACTCTCAACGGTTATTTTCTTTTTAATCTAAAAACGGTTATTATTTTTTTTTAATTTATTCACGAACAATTTCAACTCTAGCGGGTCTAGAATCAGGTACTGAATTCATGGTATAATTTTGCGTCCCTTACCTCCTGTATTTTCAACAAACGGTGTCAATCAAGCCTCGCCAATAGAATCGATATTTTCGGAGGCCGAAAAGCTAAATATTGAAATTTTCGGATCGGCAAGGTGTTGGCAATGCAAATTGTGTTTACATTGGCAATGTTGTCAAGTCAGTCAACATTCCAGGGTAAATTCGGGCCGATGGTTAGATTCTGTTTAACATTTGGACAACTGCGAAATAAATGGAAAATTTTCAGTTATTTTTTCCTTAGATCGTTAATTGGAAGGAGCTTTGTTCCTTTGTTGATGTTTTGTCAAATTGAATAAATAAGAAAATTTGATACGATATTGATTTTATAAAGGCGTTGTTTTATTGATTTATACATTTTATTCACTGTTAAATTTTGATCGTTTTAATCCATAAAAGGGGTCATGGTACTCATCATTATGAACAACTTTTACTACGGGGCCAACGCTGAAATCTAAAAAAAAAAAATTGGTTGATCCATACGTTATATCAAAAAACAGTTGATCTATACATTATGTCGAGTTATGCGAACATAAATCTTTGGATCAACTGATTCTTTTTCACGATTTCAGGGTTGGTCCCGTAGTAAAATTTGTTCATAATGATGAGTACAATGACCCCTGTTAAGGATTAGAACGATCAAAATTTAACGGTGTATACAGGGTAGGAGGGACATCGATTCAGTACATGATTCTAAACACGTGTTGAAATTTTTTGTCGTATATTTTGATCGCGTAGGTATATAAGGTGTATTTATTCGTACACGAAATATTTTAAGAGTGACATCTTTATGTGGTAAATAGCCATAGCAACAATTTTTTTTATCTAATTGTTTTTTTTTTACGTAATTAAAAAACTAACAACGTTTTTAAAATAACTTGAGACATTATGCATAAAACCTTTACTCCGCTTTAATAACAGTAAATTCTACGTAGGCCCTAGCGTATGAATGTGAAAAACAAAGAAGGAGTGGGATTAATTATGTGTGTCAAGTAATATTATTTTATAAAATTTATATTTTAAATAATGCACTTAAATAATATTTTTTATTTCTATAGCTTCTTTACAACCTATGTATATGTATATATGTACCTGTGTATCTCTTTAAATATTTAGTGTATGAATATATACACCTTCTACAAGGTGTCTTTTTGCATCCTCGCCCAAATTCAAAGAGGTAACTACGCTACTGATTCTCGACACGAATCAATAATAAAATAAGTAATGTGTGTAGTAATTTTCCTATTATTTTTTTCTGTCTTTCGGAAATCAGCATGTGTGGGACACGCATTTTACAACGCGGCCTGTGTGAAACCGCACTGTAACTCCCCTTTTACACACAGATAAAAATGCGGACGCTTATACGATACCATAACGCGATTCTGTTCTTTGAAACCCCACACTAGGAATTTCTCCTGTATCGTGGGTGCATTTACAAACATTTAAACTCACATACACAAACAGCCAGACCCGGAACAACTACTTGTAGGCCATACAAATATTTGTTTCATGCGGGAATCGAACCCGCGACACGCTGCGCAGCAGTCAATCGCTTAACCACTGCGCCAACCGTGCTGTCAATTAGTTTCTTAAAAAAAACACTTTTGATGCTAGTATTTATTTGATAGTTTCGAAATACTCCTACAAATAAGTATTGCCAGTGTTTTCATTTATTGTTGTATTGTCGTCTCCACATTGTATATTTTTTCGTAAATTCACTCAGAGAACAATGGAACATGTCCGTGTCACTGAGGTTGATATGAGGTTGCTTGTTATGTTATCAATACCACGTGTAATCCATAAAGCCCGGTTTCAGGAGCGAAAATCCCAGCTGAAAAGCTCTTTATGACGCAATTACTTGCCAATTTGAAGATAACATTAATTACTTTAAATATAAAATGTTCGTAAAGCAACCGTGAACCAACGTGTCGTGAGGGTATTTAAATTTGTTTTATAACATTACGAACTTGTTTTTGTATAAAAAAAAAACGTAAAAGGTGGAACTTTGACCTTCAATATCTCCGTAACCCGAAGGTTCCCAGGTATGGTCCAGTACAAAAAAAAATTATAACAATGACGGGGAGTACAAGTGACTCTCGGCTTCGTTGTGTCTTTTTAAACCCGTTTTATATCAATTTAAAATACAGAATGGATCTTTGAGACGTGGTATTTTTTTTTACACAATCCGTAAAATTATTCCGTGCCATTATTCAAAATGTTAAAGACAGTATCCTAAGAATATTTTCCTGTAGCTACAACGGTTAATGTACATAAATTATCATACCAGTTCTTACTGCCTCAGTCCAAAAAATCAACCCTGTTTATCGAATAAGTAAACAAATATTTCATATTCATCGTATTTCAATAAGTCGTCAATATATTTTCAGAGTATATTTACCAAGTTACTATATATGAAGAAAATAAACATAATACGTTAAATGTATGAAAACATATTGAGTCTTGTTGCTTATTTGTATTTTCAAGTAGAATATTTACTTACGGAGTATGTCTTGTTGACTGTTCTTATTAAAATACTATTTGTCAATCTTTGTAAATATTGTTTTTTCTTTAGATTAAACGACATTGCGGCAGGCCCAGACGGAGATGGCGAGATGAGCTGGACTCCTTTAATAAAGATTCGTACTTGGCAGCTCTGGACAGAAGTGGTAAAAAAGTAGGGAGGCCTTTGCCCAGCAGTGGGAGATTAATGGCTAATAAAGATTAAACGGGTTCACTACACAAAAAAAAGGTATTTCGAAAAAAACAATTTTATTCAGAATCTTCTCGTATATAAACTATGCTTCGTCGGTTATCAAACAAAAAAATCTTCTGTTTCATAGAAAAGTGCAATACCTACGCGGTCAAAATGTATGGAACAGCAATTTTTTTTTTTAATAACCGACGAAAAATTTCGACGCTGTGGGGTCTAAACTCATGTGCTGAATCCATGGTTATAGTTTGCGCGTTAATGTCCCTGCCACCCTGTATATAATGAACCATTTGTTTTCAGGTGACACAGGTTTATACATATATGCCACAAGTACACCATTGCCTAACCTTTCGGGGAATACAGGGGCGATGCTATGAAACTACTAGCTGCGCCCCGCGGTTTCACCCGCATAAGTTTCGATCCCGTGGGAATATTGGGATAAAAAGTATCCTATGTGTTAATCTTGGTTATAAACTATCTGTATGCCAAATTTCATCCAAATCCGTTTAGTAATTTTTTCGTGAAAGACTAACAAACATCCATCCATCCATCCATCTGTCCATCCACCCATCCATACAAACTTTCACGTTTATAATATTAGTAGGAAGTAGGATTAAGTGGATCATTCAGATATATCAAGATGATTTTATTTTCATACTATGGTGACAAAGTCACTCAAAAACATGTCCACTGAAAATCAGCGCTGTGCTGTGGGTATAGCACAGCATCATACTGAGTGGAAGCCTTCTTGTCACAGTCAAGACGTGCAGCTGGAAATCTTGATTACCACATGGAAAATTGAAAAGTCCTGACAAAAAGCCTGATTTACAAAGAAAAGTCCTGAGATTTGGTCGCATACGTAATTCAAAACTCTGTGGAAAAATTAGTTATTGGTATTGTGCACATAAGTTGATTCTAACTCTAAAAATATGTTGATGTTAATAAAGTTTATTTGTGAATGTATCCAAAGAAGAAACAATTACATGTTTTTCTATAAGTTGTTTCTTTCTAATAAAAAAATAAAATAAAAATCTGCTGTATTTTATTGAAAATCGAAAAATCCTGAGATTTCCTAAATCCGCCCGCAATCCTGTTAGCAGCCTAAAAACCCTGAAATCTCAGGACAAATCCTAAGGTATGGATGGCTACCCTACGTGCAGCCGTCGAGTATTTCTGCTTTGTACTCATGATTATAGATATAAATATGTTATTTTTTTTATTTTTCCTTATTATTAGAACTAATTATATTTTTGTATGCACGTGTTTCTGTGACAAATAATCCTATTTTTATTTCTTTCTTTCAAGATCAGTTAGTATTATGATCTGTATACATCTAAAAAATATCTTGAACAACTCAAACACCGACCACAATATACACACGAAACAAACCCAATATTGCCAAGACAACTAAAACAAGAAGCCGCAAGAATATCAAAAGAACCTCAAAGAAGAATAACTATCACAAAAACCATATAAATTATTTGAAATTGCGTTATAAAAATGTATGAGATTTATAACTTTATTGTCATAGGGTATTGGTGACGAGGCTCGGGGTCCCCGAGCCCTCAAACATGACTCGAATCGAGATCACGAGATTTTCGTATTAAAAATAGACTCGAGGACGATCACACTGATTATGCTGTCGTGATCGTTTGGAGATAGCCTTATTTGTGGAGCTCGGCTGGTAATGCTTTTGTTTTGAGCCCCGGCTTTGCGTCAAAATCACGCGTGTAAAGTCTGTAGTTTGTTTGAAAGGTGACTGATGGCTGAGCGTTTTATTGTCTATGTTCTGTTAATATGTTAAGTTTGAAATGAACATTTTGATTGATGTGTTTAGTTCTTTACATCTTGAGTAAGACCATCCTGAGACTGAAACATATGAGGTATGATTTTTAGGGGTTTAAACTGAATAGCAATGAGAGTAACTTTATTTTAAAAAAAAAGGGAATCTTTTGAATCGGCATGGATGGCGTCATAGCCAGGTCAAAAGGGGAAGGATGCGTTTCTTACTTTGTTTAACCAAGCATGAGGTCATAGCCAGGTCAAAAGGGGGAGGATTTTTGAACCGCTCCCGCCACAATTCGCTCGTCCAATAAAAGCGCACCTTCTAGAATGTTCTAGAAGCTTTTCGAGAAAGAGACGACGTGCACCCTTCTTTTGACATGAGCCATTTGACGTCCGTCAACTGGGCTGTGCATCGAAAAGGGAGTCTCTGTTATAAAATTTACGAAACTTTATCTTCGCCTCGAACCCTATTGTTTTGATATATACATATTTATGTTACTGGAAAAAAAGCACTTACAGTACATACATGTATGTTAAAATCTTAATTATTGAATCAGACTTGAAATGTTTAATTCTACTAACGTAAGAATTAAAACCACTGTAACTAGTCCAATATTTAGGACTTATCGGTTTGCCAGGTGCCAACTTCAATTACTTAAATAACTTAAATATAAACATAAAACTAATAAAATAAAAAAATAAATAAAAAACATAAAAAACATAAAATTCATAATTTATTTTGATTGATTGAAAACATATCAAAACGTTGCATGCCAAAGGCAATGATTAATGGACACGCAGATGTTCGGAGAAACTTTATGAATTATAAATCTTATTATATGAATGACTGTGACATTTTCAATTGGTAAGTTGAAACTCTGGATACAATTAAAAACAGTCTAATTCATATTAACTTTAAAAGTAATGGTTTCAGTTTAATTTCCTAAGCCTAAAGTCTGACAACCAGTCTTACCAAGGGGTGTCGTTTTGCCCAGTAACTGGGTTGTGGAGGTCAGATAGGCAGTCGCACTATGTAAAATACTGGTATACTGCTCCATTCGGTTGGACTAGAAGCCGACCCCAACATAGTTGGGAAAAGGCTAGGCAGATAATGGTTTCAGTATAATTTCATAAGGAAAAAAGAAAAATATATATGTCGGAGAAGGTATATCTGTCTCTCGTTAACATCAGGCATATTCTAATTACTGTGGGCGTACTATGGGTAGTGTTGGTTATAACACGATAGGAAAACGGTTTACAGTTCAAATCAGATTATAATTTACGAACAAGTCAGTCACACTAGCGAATCACACACTGTAGGTACATATTTCAACAATACGGAATCGCGAGACAGTTTCTAACACATGTTGTTCGTACGATGTCCAATGTTTCGATGATCCCGAGAGCTCTGCTCACACCGTTCTTGTAGCTGTAGCTCTCCGTCCACCTCCACGAACTCAGGCTAGACTCTGTCTAGCGCCATGAGATGGCGCTGGCGTTCCGAATAAACGAATAACTCCGACATATATATATTAAAAAGTAAGTCATAGTCACGCAGTCGTAGTTCCATACATAAAACTATACATTGATGGAATGGCTAGCATAAGCTTATAATATGTGGACATCAGAAGGCCAATTCCCGTAATTAAAAACGTTCAAAATCTAGTCGCAATCTCATCTCAGCGACAATCAATGTCAAAAATGTAGGGAAATTAGACGTATTTTTGACAGATTGAGTCTGAGAACAGAGGGGCAATTCTCGTAATTTTAAGGACTTTCACAGTCTATGAATGTTCTTAAAATTACGGAAATTGCCCATCTGACCATTATTGCCTTAGGAGTCCATACAAACCTATGGACTCCTAATAAGCTAATAAAATGAGATCCAAAGGTGTAAAATGTTCGACTTTCTATGCGTAGTGGATCTGGGAACCGCTGGAAGACCTAAGTTAGGCACTGATTTTTGCTACGACGTAGCCGCTAAAAAGACACTGACGTTAGCTACGCCGTAGCAGCATCACAACCACTTATTTTGAAGCCTACGTAATAAAAAATGAATACAGGGGGGCAGGGACTTCGACGCGCAAACTGTAACCTTGGATTCAGCACATGAGTTTAGACCCCATTGCGTCGAAATTTATCGTCGGTTATCAAAAAAAAAATCTTCTGTTTCATAGAAAAGTGCAATACCTACGCGGTCAAAATTTCTGGAACAGCAATATTTTTTTTTAATAACCGACGAAAAATTTTCGACGCTATGGTGTCTAAACTCATGTGCTGAATCATGGTCACAGTTTGCGCGTCGATGTCCCTGCCACCCTGTATAATAAAGGAAACCTTCAACAACAATTGGAAACAAAAACCTAACCATAACAGTCCTGCCTCATCAAAAATCTCGGTTTTGCATTTCCAAAACAAACCGAGAATATTTACTTAGGCCTAGTTATAAATATTATGATAACACATGGAAATTATGCGTCGCTTCAGCAAAAACCTTTTATTCGTCGGTGTGTGTCCCTTAGTAAAGACTACTGAGTTTAGGTAAGGACATTTATATACTATTTTAGAGGAATTCATAGGATGTTACATGTTCTCGTTGATACCGATTTTGGTGATAGTAAATGATAAATAATAAAACCGGTCGAAGTTACGGTTCTTGGGGGTGGCCTATGTCCAGCAGTGGTCTTTCGGCTGAAAATTAGTTATTTTACTTGATGATTTTATATTTTATCTTTAATGTGTAAGTATATACAAATTGTGTCTTTAATTTCTGTAAAGGTTTTAAAAAAAATTATAATAGTTATTTTTTATTTTCATAAAAACACATTTCAGGTTCACAAAAACCATTTTCCACCAAAAAAATGAACATTACAGATAAAAGGGGATCGTTGGTGCCTGTAGTTATGATAAGAAACGATCAAGAAGGCTTTGCGTTGCCATTCAACAGTTGATAAAAAAAATAAATGAATGGCAATCTTTTTTGCTCAACAAATAGAATGACAACCACCCCATGATAGTAAGTTGAGGAAATAAATATTTTCGATAAGCATTTTACAGCTTCGTAAACAATCTGTCGACTTTCCTGACGAAAAGTAGCTTACACCTCCTAAGGCCCAATTTACACTGCCGCGGAACAGACGGGAAGCGAATTTTTGTAACGAATTGATACTTAACCATAATTAACTTTATGTCAATGGTGTAACATACGAATTAGATACGAGCTGCTAGCTGCGGGAATTCCCGACAATGCACGAGAATTCTACGGAAGACGCGCTACCTGTTTTTGGCTTGTATCTAGTTTGTTGTGTCGACCAAAATTCCATAGGCAATCTCACAAAGCTTGACGTTTAATTTGACTTACGTCCTTCTAGTTTAAATTAATCAAATTGTCGTCAACAAGTGATTGTAGTTCATAATTTCAACGTTATAATGTGAGTCAAGATGACCTAGCGGTTAAGCGCGTGCAGATAGATACGTGAATCAGTGAGCCGTGTGTTCGAATCTCACGCAATACTTCGGATTTTTGTAGGTTTTTACTCGATTAGAAGTAATGAGACAGAAATATAATATTCTTTATCTTGTTGGCTTTGTTCACACATTTCATAAAGTTAGAAAGGTAGATCATAGAACACTAAATAAAGAATTCAGATTTCTGTGAGCTAGACATGAGTTTTATGAATAGTTAACTTGATCGGAATAAACGTTGTCGTTTGGTTGTAGTTGTTGGTTAGTGACGTGTGATTTAATAGATAGCGGTATTATATTTATGCTCAAAATGCAGGCAAATATTAATATTGAGGCGAGGGCGACTATTATTGCCCTGCATAAAAGTGGTCTTAATAAATACCTGATGAAACCGGACTGAATGTAAGTATTATATTTATGAATTGTAACTTAATCTTTTATTTTAAATTTTACCTAAGATTATTTGGTGACATATGGATTAATTATTTTTATTGTTTTTCAAATCCATCATGAGGTCTAAAAGGTAAATAATTAGTGTTTATTATTGGATTTATAAATGCAGAGTTTTAATATTATATTATTATATTAAATAAATATTATTATATTATATAAAAATGAAGTCGCTTTAGTATTTTAGTGTGATAAAAACGTAATCCCTAATACAGACTCAGGTCGAATTACAATTAATATGTGGGGATGGATGAGTGCAGTAGGGCCAGGAGAACTGGCTTTTATTCCTCCACGCGCCAACAGTTCTACTTATATAGAAGTATTAGACGATGTCATGCTACCTACTGTGTGCAACATTTACCCAGCTCATGAGTTGACACAAATATAATTTGTCCAGGACAATTGTCCTATTCACCGGGCGAGCACTGTGCGTGAGTGGTTACACCCGGAGATAATTGTTGTTCCATGGCCAGCGCGATCACCTGACCTCAACCCCATAGAAAATCTATGGGGTTTAGGTCGGGTCCCACCTTTGCACCATCAAACCCCATAGAAAATGTATGGGGTTTGATGGTGCAAAGGTGGGAGTCACGGGATGAGAGGTGTATACCACAATTAAAAGCCCATTGCATGGAGGTGTGGGAAAATTTAAGAGGAACCGAAATATTGTAAAGGCGCAAAAGTCTACTTGACTGTATTGAAAATAATGGGGGTTATACAAAATATAAATACCTATTTAGATGTTTTGGTTTTAATAATTAGACATTGTAACTAAATATTTAGTAATACCTATTTATTTAACCGTAATTATTTAATGATCAGATGATGATGTTGATGTCTTGTGATACAGGACCTCCTAGTATAAGAGCCAGGGCTACACTTTAGTTTCAACCTTCTTTTCGTCAAGAAAATGAACACTTAAGCTATAACCTCAATACATTCATTGTGACGTTACATAAAAAACATGTTCATAAAGTCTAAATCATATATTAGTTTTCAATAAACTCTGCTGAATACCGATACCTATAATAAGTGGGTATCAACAATTATATTTGTGTTATTAGAATATCCTTTCCTTGTTATGTTATTGTGGGTATACAACAAAAAATCTTATGAACCTTACAAGAGAATTTCTTTTATCTAGGCAGGAATGTGACGTCGCAATTCTCATAAAAGTTTGCTAATTTTATTACCGACTTCACAAAAAGGAGGAGGTACTATGTTCGGATGTTTGTATGGTTTTTTTTTTTAAAATAAATAAAAGGAATAAACATTTTTGTCATTCAGCACGACATTTTTATTTCCACCTTCCAACACCGAAAAGATATAAATTAAATACAACATAATCACATAAATAGTTAAGTAATAATACAATAACTAATATTTAACTTCTTATAAATAAATAATAAGCACGAATACATTAGAAATAAACATAAATACCTAACAATTTTTTGCGTAAAATACAAATATTATTATGGTTTCAAAGAAACAAAAAACAGTCACACATTGATATTAAGATTCGAACGCAGCCTTCATTGATCGTGAATACATTCATTAGCCCAAACAGCTACCAGCACATGTTACATTTGCGCGAATTTTAGCAATGCAATGGTAAGAACAGGTTGCCACTTTGACGCGTGTGCTAAATGGAATAGAAATATAATGTTAGTTCACTCATAGACGCACACGCACTGGCTGTATCGTGCTCGCACAGTTCATAGCAATGTAGTCCTTAGCATGCCACCGGAGTTTCGAGTGTTACTGTACGCTACACAATTGACATAAAGTTCATTATGCTATGTAGAATTTCGTAAAATTGAGCCATGAACTACTGTTAAGCTACATAAAAAATCTTACGGATAGTCGATGTATTGACAATGTGGTAATTTTCCTGTGCTCATAATGTTTCCAATACCCGTAACCGAACTTAGCAACGTTGCCTTGCAGTAGAAAGGTATAAGGACCCGATAAAAGTTTCTTATACGACAATATCATAGAAAATTCTTCTATTATTGCAATTTCCATACATACCTAATATTCACTGGTCAAAATTCCAACTCCTTAAAACAAGAAGGCGTCTTTAAAACTGTATTAATGTATACCAATTCACAAGGCTGGGCACAAGACTGTTAATCGTTAATTAACGAAATCAACATTTTGAGTAACTTAGTTTTGGGTTAACTGTTATCTTTAAAAATTGTTAACGGCCTCATTAACTTCTGTTATTTTTCCATAAGTCTATTAATTGTTAATTAAGTACCTACTATTTGCCAAAATAATACCACGCGGACTGCGTCGCGCCGCGAAAAACACGTTTTGACAATCTTTAAATAATTATTATTACAAACTCTAATGATACACCCTTCTTTTATTTATTTTTCTATGTCCTGCCTAAACTTCCATAACCCCAACCAACATTTTTTTATAATCACGCAACGACAACAAAGTTAACGTCTAACAAAGTTAACTTATTTAGTAACTTATTAGCGATTAACGAAGTTAACTATTTGATTAACGGTGCCCATCTATGCCAATTTATAGCACAAGTACTAGCAGCAGGCGACACGCCCAAACTCAATGAAACACTCATAACTACAAGTAATCATCTAGCTTTTAGCTGCAGACTAAATTCACCGGTTGAGGCAGAACTTTATATAGAGGCGGTAACTTTGTTCCACTTCCTAACTGCAGATGGTCAGTCTCTGTTAAATTTGGCTGCCTAGCGTTATAGAGGGTTAGGCTCCAGATAACTCGTGTGGCTTTTAATTTGGATTTTCAGTGAGAAAGTATGAGTTCTATGTGGAAATGTTTCATAGAATTGAAAACAAGAATACACACCGTGTAAGTGTGGCTAAAACTCGTCTCTTGTCTGTATAAAAAGAGGTCTTGTCCTACAATGGGTAAAATTAAAGAAAGCTAGCACTGTTATGTCGAAACGTTTTACTTTGACTGTGTGTCCACTGGTATGCCTCTGTGTTTTTTTACGGGCCCGCCGTATTTAAACCACACCGTAGAAAAAACGTGTCCGTCAACAAGCTCCCATAGTGATCCATACAACACTGACGAACCGTGCACACGACGAATAAACCGTAGTTTTCCACGGCAAGAAAGAGGTGTGTGTACAAAGGGCCTTACTCTAAGCTAGAAAAAATTAGCTGACTAAACGTGATTTTTAAAACTCTTAGATTTTTCTTTGGCTCGATTTTAGGAGATACATAAATAGTCTTCGTTAGCTATGGGCAGAGCAAGTTTAAATTATATCATAATTATTATTATAACTGATTTCATCCAACTTTGAAAGGAGCTATGTCCAGCCACTTATGTATACTGATTGCAATTAGTCAAGTTAGTCTCTTAACAAAGCCCTTATCTTACAACAAACAAAACGAAAACTACTAATCCGAAGCAAAAGCTCTCACAAAAAGGTAAACTAAAATACATCATTCCTGAATTTAGTTTCTCAACTAGTCGGAGGAGCTACCTTGAAGCGGCATGTTCTATTAATTATTAGTTGGCTGAGCTTGTTGCGAACTTCACGATATCCCGCAATTAGCGCCCTCTAGACGAATGTTGGTTTTTATCCTTACTTTACGAGATACGGATTAAAACTGAAAGTTTTTCCTGTGATTGAAACTTTGATAGTTTAGGAAATTAAGGCATTTGTAACTAAAGAATAATGGAATTGTATGTGGACTACTCTTATGGCGCACAATTAAGTGTAATTCTATCTTTTATATTCAAAGCTAGACAAATTATTAATCTTTTTTAATAAAATCATTAATTGCTAGATGTAAGAAATTGTTTTCGCAACGCTTTGAGAGATTTAAAATGAAACTGCGTCGTCCATCTCTTCGTAATTATTATTAGTTATGGATGACACATAATCCTATTCCTACTAATATTATAAACGTGAAAGTTTGTATGGATGGATGGATGGATGTTTGTTACTCTTTCACATTTCTTTTAAATCTTTTCAGTAAAAGAGGTGACAGACACACCTATAGGACCAATTAGTTCAACCAGGTTTCAGACTGGCTAAAGTACACTCTTCCTTCATGGTTTAAAATGTTACAATAAAATACCTCCCCACATACTCCAACTCATTGAAACGAAATTCAAATCTTACATAAAACGCACACTATGCAGCCAAGCATATTACAAGTTGGGGGATTACATCGCTGACAAAAATGCTTGGCTAAACGCTGGTCCTGCTCCACAGGATGCATAAATAAATTGATTAGCATTTGAAAATACTTTACACACGCCTACCCTACCTACATACTGTTGGAGCTGCTGCAGATTTTAAAATACAGTTTTTGCATTATATAAATTCAATCTCCTAGTATTGTATAATTGCATAGCACATATGTGAGTACTATGTATAAAGCTATACCATTTACTGGGTACGTAAAGACGTATTCAAGTCAATGAAAGCATTGACTTGAATGTGCCTTGGCAGCTGGGAGTATGTCATGCTCACTCTAATGTCTCGCTGATGGTGGCGCATGTGTTGGATCATTTAGCTCCTTTCAAAATGGTTGAGCTGAATGGTGCTAATCTATGCGTCATGTTCGTGAACGGGTGCCGTCAGTAGGGACTGGTCAACTCTTTGCTGTCATGGCTTATTTTAATTTAATTTAATATTTGAATTGTTTTTTTTTATCTTTTCATTACGGACGCTTTTAACTTTCTGCGTCGTTCTCATATGCAAAATTTTGAACATGAATAATGTAACCAATACTTTTTAACCATATTATTGTGATATAAAAGAGTGTCCTTGGTTTTTTTTTGCCCGTTCTTCTCCATAGGTACCTACTACGCGTTGGAATGGGCAACTAGCTTCATCTTTTTGACTGACCGACCCTTGACAATTCAAAAGTGCCTGTAATTGGTTTAGTTGAAATAGTTTGAGTTTGAGTTTCACGCAAAAACTACTGAAGGATTTGGATGAATTTGGCACACAGATAGCTTATAACCAGGATTAACATATAGTATACTTTTTATCCTGATATTCCCACGGGATCGAAACATATGCGGGGGAAACCACGGGGCACAGCTAGTCAGCCTATAATGTTGCCACGGCTGGAACACAGGCCTCCTCTCGGTGAGATGGAGTGGGCCCTAATCCACCACGCGGGCTCAGTCTCAGTCTTAGTCTTAGTTTTTTTTTAATTTTTTTATTGTGCCAGACAAGTAGTGTGACTGTGTGAATGATGATATGGTTAGAAAGGGGGAACTAGCGAGATGACGACTAATAGCGAATTATGGAAGAGAAAGACATGTTACACCAACCACGAATAAATTGGGATATGGGCGGGAGAATGATGAAGTGGTAATCACTTTCAAAGCATTTCGTATTTCCACAACGACCTTAAACAGGGTTCACATATTCAAATTCAAATATTTTATGGGAACAAAAACATGCTACAATGTTTGTGTACGTTAATACTGCGTTAGTTTAATAACTGTGTCGCAGTTATTAGCAGCGCCCACTCCAGGAGTGAAAGTCCACTGAGTTCCAATAACAACATATTTGGTTATACTTATAGGTAGAAACTAGACATAAACATTAATAATAATAAAAGTAGAACTAGACATTTGTTAATATTAGTTGTAGCAGTATAAGAGGGTGTGTGTGTGTGTGTGAGTGAGTGTCTATGTGAGGGTGGGTGTGGGGGTGCGTGCGTCTGTGTGTGTGGAAAGGGTGCGTATATGTGTATGTGGAGGATGTAATATGAATATAATTAAGTTTGTATGAGGCTCGCTGTTTCGTCATAAGTCAGGTTTTGGTGTAATTTTTCAATGTTCAGTTTACACTCTCGTAACGAGAGCGGATATATATTTAATTTCGTATTAATTTTGTTTTAACTAACAGGACTCAAAAAGTTAAGATTAACGCTCTTTGTCTGACATATTCTGTTAACTCTGCATTTTAAAGAATTGAGATTAGGGTCATATTCACTATCAGTATGCTTACGTAATAATGTGCTTATCAGAAATGCTTGTCTCATAGTGGGAACCTTGCAAAGAACATACAAGTCGTGCGTGGGGAAGCGAATAGGTTTATGTATCATGACTTTTAAAAGAAAGAAGAAAGAAAGAAAATGCATTTATTTGCGGCAAACATGACGCATGAAAAAAGGACATAACACAAAATAAACAAGTTGGGGGTAAACATGCGTCACATTCACGCAAAACGGCCATCGCTCAGCATAATGCTAAGACCCTATACGAGACAGAGCCCAAGCGCTGGTTTTCAGCGGCAGCCGGCGTTGACGTGATGACGTTAACCAGTGCAGCATGCAATTATACATAAATAAATAAAAACAACAATCAAAACAAGAAAATAAAATAAACTATTCAACATATGATTCGACACAAAACAAAAAAACAAAAATCAAAACATGACTTATAATAAACATAAACATACATAAAAGAAAAGAACGTGAAACATGAAACATATATGGTAACATTCCGGGCAACGAATCTCGCGCCGCGCCGGATATAGGTTATCTGTGCGCGTTCGCAGCTGTCACAATGCTACACCTATATTTGACGTTTCAACATCTTGAACGCAAATAATTAACAATAACATGGCTCAATAATAATCAATGTTATGCTAGAAATCTATTGATGTATTGGGTGAATGTGTACCTGTGGTTTTTGCAAAACAGTGTTTGTAAAATTGTGCTAGAAGGTGCAAATGACAAACTTAGTTACTCAAAGGAGAACCAAAATCCTCAGTCCAGGATGAAAATGGTAAGTGCAACATGATTATGATGAATCAAATAATAAATTAAATTAAACTGGATTAGTTAAATAAAATTGGACACATTTTTTTTTTCTACTCATTAAGCCACTAAACCTTTTTTAGAACGGCTCTTTGTGCTCTTTCCAAACGAAGTAGAAGGCATTTACCAGAGCATCCCCACGCGGTAATGCATTAAGTTATACAGTTTTTAACGTGTGAAAATCTGCCGAGGTTCTAAGGTTTTTAAACACAAATATTAATTTTCTGACACGTGACACCGATAACTCAATCTGCCCTTACCAGATCATAGTGCCATCTATAATGAGTCAGTTCGTGCTGACAGCTCTTTGAGGCGCGCGTGGAACACCACGCACCGTCGGCCCGGGCCTGGTCCTTACCGGGCGGCGAGCTGCCCATAGCTCGCCGACCGCAAGCCCGCGCCTACGGTGGCCGGGAGTCGGCTGTTGACTCCCGTCCAGGGCGTCTCCTGCGGCGGCTAGGCCCGCGAGGGTGCAGCGATTGCCTCTCCCTCACGCGCTCCGCCTCCTCCTTCGCGAGCATTACTGCTTCGCAGAAGGAGGTGACGGCCTCCCATTCACTCTCGCTCCGTACCATGGCCTTTATGAGGGCCGGACGCGAGAGGTCGCCGCCGCTGATCGCCGCTACGAGGACAGGCCTCCACCGTATGCTCCACCGTGATCTAAAATGACCCCTAAGTATTTAATTTCATTAATACGCGGAATTGTAGCTCAGTTGCAGGTTGCACTTGTATTCGAGAGGCCACTATGAGCAGTTACTGTGAAGGAGGAATCTGGTTGTGATATAACCCGTGGTGCAAACGCTATGAATTTCGTTTTTTCTAAATGTAGGGTGAGCAAGTTGTTTTTTTACCAATTCATAATATCCCTTAAGGCAGATTCTGCAGGCACGCACACATCTTCCCAATAGCTCCAGTTAAATCAAGCATATTCTGTGCTTTTCCCAGACCGAAAGCCATATTGATTATCGGCAATAATTTTAAATAACTGAGAAGTCGATTAATTAACAAAAAAAATCAAGAATCTTAGCAAGAATAGTGAGCACCGAGATAGGTCTATAGTTATTGATACTGGCCCTGTCCCCACTTTTATAAATAGGATGTACAATAGCCCTTTTGTATACATTGGGAAAGATCCCGGTTTCGAAAACGAGATTGAAGACATGGGAGATACTAGGGATAAGAGTACTTCTAGCAGCTCTAATTAGGGTAGAAGATATACCGTCCTAGCCTACTGCGGTAGTAAGTTTCAACCCAAAGCTAATTCTTTCAATCTCTTCATTATCTGTACCAAGTAGGGCTATTGATCCATGTGGTGCCCCAGTCCCAATATCAGAGTGGGAGTCATAAGACGCACGGGTAATTTTAGATGCCAGAGTTTTTCCGACATTTGCGAAGAAGTTATTGACGTGATTAAGCGAAAGACTAGGATCTGGATGAAGAGACAGAAGTTCATTAGGAGAAGGCTTGTTACTTTTTAAGTTAGTAATCGTTTTATTGTGATTCCAGGTAGCTTTTGGATTTTTACGGGGTTTCAGGAATTCTGATCATTCATATTGGCGTTTCAGTTTTTTCAGTAAATTATTGCAAAAATTTCTATAACGTGTGTACGTTATTATAAGAATATGATTATCGGGATCTCGTTTTGTTTTACGATAAAGATTGTCATGATTTCGTATACATTTCAAAAGTCCTGGCGTGATCCACGGCTTAATAATCCTTTTTCTACTGGGAATAACACGGACACTTGCATTTCAACTGCTGTAGAGATTATATGAACAAGAATAGCTGCAGCGTGGTTGGAATCATTATTGCAGTCTGTTACAGATGAAAAATCAGTACTTTCTAGCATTGCCACACAAGCTTCAATATCAACGTGGCTGCGTGAGTTGTTAAATTTTGTAGTGTTAGTGTTAAGCTTACAAAAAATGATTACTGGGGTATGATCTATTATAAATGAGTCAAGAACAAGTATGATTGCAGAGGGCTTACTCCGAAGTGCAAAGTGCGAATGTTCGCATAGGATCGACACATGGCCGAACCGAATATTATTGAAAAATGCGAAAAAAGTTCGGATCGGCTCAGTTGGGTCGGGACCATATTCAATATTCGAAAGAGTGTAGGAGTGTAGGATCGGAACCGAGCTAACCAAATAGTAACTTCGTAGCAGGAAACGATACTACTTCGGAGTAGACCCCCAGGTTTATTTGATTTAATTATTGCGTGATTCAGACAATTATGTTTACGGGTAGGGAAAAGGTGACCAGGTAGCATTCCATGCGAAGCAACTGCATTCAGATACGAATCCGCATTCGTATCATCGTTAGTAGGCAAAATATTAATATTTAAGTCTCCAAGTAAGACAATTGCTTTAAATGTTTTTTAGTAAATACAGAGTTTCATCCAAGCTATTAATAAAATTTAGGGTGTTCCGATATGATGGAGAGCGATAAATTACTATAAGTGCTACGTGAGAGTTAGAGCTAGAGTTAATTTGAAGTATGATACAATTTGCTTCGCGGATGGTATTCGCTACTTAACAGTGCACCGTATGTTTAATTTGGTATACACTACTATACCTTCGTTATGATTTGTGTATTTGGACGTGTGTACATCATACCCAGTCATGTGCGGTAACAAAGGACATTTGGTTAGCCAGCACTCAGATAATACGTTTACGTCAAATTTGACTTTAATTTGGTTTAGTAATATCAAAAGATTATGAAAATTGGTGGAATTTCCAAGGCTTCTTATATTGAGATGAAAGAATTTCAGTCCACTTGGTGCACTACCTAAATATGTGTGGCATTGTTGTGGGGAACATAAAAGTACATTAGTAAGAAAAAGATGCTCTAAATCCTCTGTAATACTTTTGTTTTCATTATCCATATTCCGAGTTGAAAGTTGAACAAGGATTCAAGATTAGATGGCAACTTTGATACGCTTGGACTATTTTGGTATAGGTATGGTGAAACTTGTACGACAATCTTGAAGAAAGATCTTGATTGATGAGAGCTCCACGAATATTTGAAAATGTCAGTGAAATAGGGGGTGCATGAGTATATGTAAGTGTAATATGGGTTAAATTATTAATTAACATATTTAAGGCTTTTTGGTGTATATGTATAGTAGTTTTGAACGCGTGTAAGTATAACTGTTTTTTGCCACTTATGTAGGAGGTGTATGTGTTTTTGCGTGCGAGTGTGGTTAAACAAAGATAAAAAGTTGCATAACAATAACAATTGGCATGACATATTAGGTAAAATATTATTAGTACTGCTATATTTTTTAAATCAGATTCAGTGTTTATAGAGTAGGAAGTCGCTCCCTACTTCTTGCGAATGTAGATCCTCCCATGAGCAGTCCAATAGAACTTAAAATCGTTGGTTTTAGAAAATTCTCGAGCCGACATATTAAGCTTTTACGTAACTTATGTCAATCTAATATACTTTTGACTTTTGCATCATCGTTATCAAACACATAAATGTCAGTTTGTCTACTTCTTTGTCAGTTACTAATATGAAGACAGCCACAGGATCAAGTACCTACATGATACTCCTACATATTTAAGGGATGTCTGTGTTGTTAAAGGTGACCAAGGGACCCCTATTCGCCTTGTATGACCCACTAAACTTAGTTATATGAATAAGGAGAACCAAAGCCCGGGATTTTATAGCTACTTAGATTTGATCCAATGACTTCCTGTAGATAACAGTTAACTAGAATATTCCATACCAATCTATTATTAACTCAAAAAATACATTATCATCATCATCTGCCTAGCATTTTCCCAACTATGTTGGGGTCGGCATCCAGTCTGACCGGATGCAGCTAAATACCTGTATTTTACATGGAGCGACTGCCCTCCACAGCCCAGTTATTGGGTAATAAATAAACGATACCCCTTGGTAAAACTGGTTGACAGATTTCCAGGCTTCTGACGACCTGTCATGACCCGTTACTCAGAAAATAAATATGAATTAAAACCTACATTGGTACTTGCCCGGATTCGAACACACAACCTCGTGCATGAGAGACCAGCCAGCTTGGGCCAGCACGACATCCTTCCTACTTCCTACTAATATTAGGGGTTAAAGTATGAAATTGCCGATTTGTACTGAAAAATTTGAGTTCGTTTTTTTTTTTAATTTAACATATTTATTTAATCAAAATAATTACCATTTTTGTTTATACATTGCTGCCATCTAATAGGAAGGTAATTTATGCCTTTGCGATAGAACTCTCGTGATCTAGATTCGACAAACTGTGTGAAAGCATTTTGTACTGCCTCCTGAGAAGAAAACTTTTTATCACGTAGAAAATTGTCCAAATCACGAAAAAAAATGGTAGTCCGTTGGAGCAAGGTCTGGCGAATATGGAGGGTGACGAATGGTTTCTAATTGCAGTTCCTGTAGAGTTAAAACGGTTTCTCGTGCTGTATGAGGTCTCGCGTTATCATGGAGCAATAATGCTGAAGACCGATTCATGAGTCGGGGCTGTTTCACTGCTAGTTTTGCTATCATTGTTCGGAGCTCGGCACAGTAGACATCTGCCGTTATTACTTGATCAGATCGGAGAATGCTATAGTGAATAACACCATGCTGAGACCACCAAACAGTAACCATTACCTTTTTTATTGGTAAGCTTTGCTTTTCCATCACGAAAGCGTTTAAATCAAAATCGTACGGTGCGTTCATTAGCAGTCCCCTCTCCAAACGCAACATTGATATTGCGAGCTGTTTCTGCCGCGTTAGTTCCGCGTCGGAACTCGTATTAAAACATAACTCGAATTTTCGAAATATCCATCTTTCTTGTCTAAGCTGAATAAAAAAACAACTGAAAGTCGATAATCAAATGTTGCACATTTTTTAAAATAAGAACTTCATAGGTACCATGTGAAAAAAGTTTCACTCAAAAATATCAAACCATGAAGGTTCTATGTCCATTCGAAGTACCTATTACAATGAAACGGCAATTTCATACTTTAACCCCTATTATTATAATCGTGAAAGTTTGTATGGGTGGATGGATGTTTGTTACTCTTTCGCGCAAAAACTACTAAACGGATTTGGATTAAATTTGGCACACAGATGGTTTATAACCAGGATGAATATATACGATACTTTTTATCCTGATATTCCCACGGGATCGAAACTTAT
The DNA here is from genome assembly GCA_947507525.1 of Apamea epomidion. Taxonomy (NCBI): domain Eukaryota; kingdom Metazoa; phylum Arthropoda; class Insecta; order Lepidoptera; family Noctuidae; genus Apamea; species Apamea epomidion. The sequence continues at coordinate 2,513,549 of OX382238.1, read as the reverse complement.
GCGTGTGAAACCGCAGGGCGCAGCTAGTATTATATAAACTAAAGTTTCACAGATATACTCAAAACACTCAAAACTTACACAGTTATCACTTTAACTTCTACCCAATGAACGTAGTAAAAGTGAGTAATACAGAATTTCTATTCAAAATTCTACAGTAAAATTAAATACAAGCGTCTAAAACGGTAACTAACTAACTTCGGCTGAGTTTCTGTGGCCATTACCACAGTTTTAAGATAACGATCCAGTGAGCGGTGGCGGAGCGAAGCGAGCGGAGCGGAGCCCGGATTTGTGAAGGTAAGGAAATAGTGGCTGTAAACACTTTGTAGTTCTTGAGAAAATCAGTTGCAAAGAGCACTTTCTAGTTGATTGTTGTATTACTTGTGGTAGCACGAATTGAGAGGTATTTCACGATATTGCAGAGGATTAAAGAAACATAATCAGGCTATAATGTTTCTACTGCTGCGACACAGGCCTCCTCTCTTCGAGAGGGATTGGACTATAATCTACCACGTGGGCCCAGTGCGGGTTGGTAGAAGTCACATGTCTTTGACTTTTTGGTTCTAGGACATTTTCTCACGACGACGTTTCCTCACGATGTTTTGATCTCACCAGTGCTCACTGGTGGTGTAATTATTTACACAATGTAAACTGCTTGCCTCGGTTCGGACCCACGACCTACAACTCGTAATTCGGGGTCATTACCACTGGGCCACCAATTTCTAGTGCTTTAGCTGAAGATAAGCAGTGGCGCAACAAACTCCCAAGCAGCACAGCTGTCAGTTCATTTAGAAAAACTAAACAAAAAATTAAATTAAAATTTCAATAAATAGTGGCCATCTTGGATTTGAAATTTGTCATAGTGTATAGTATTCTACTAGTCAAGCCCTTTCAATTGATACCCATATAGAGGGAATTGTGAAAAAATAAATGTAATTCGCCATTTTGTGGTGGCGGCCATCTTGGGTTTGAAATTTATCATAGTGTATAATATTCTACTAGTCAAGCCCTTTCATTTGATACCCATATTGAGGGAGTTGTGAAAAAATATGTAATCCGCCATTTTGTGGCGGCGGCCATCTTGGACCGATTTTCATCAAACATTGCTAAGAATACTCCCGACAAATTCACCTTTCAAACAAAAAAACAAAATTAAAATTGGTTCATCCGTTCGGGAGCTACGATGCCACAGACAGACATACACACAGACACGTCAAACTTATAACACCCCGTCGTTTTTACGTCGGGGGTTAAAAACAAAACATAAAACCTCAAAAACAAATAACCATATGCCTCTACCTACAAAAAAGCTATTGCGTATCAAGCGACAAACTCTATCGGTACAGTTAAACCCTTTAGAATAGAGTTGCCCACTCGGCCATGAAATTTAATTAGCCCAAACTGATGGTAGAGATGTAACCTTTAGAATTTTGTTTGGAGCGCTAACCTGGGGGCTTACCATCAGCTTTTATTGCTATAAAGGGGGCAGAAGTTGAACTGCACTGCTTTTAGGGTTCCGTAGCCAAATGGCAAAAAACGGAACCCTTATGGATTCGTCATGTCTGTCTGTCTGTCTGTCCGTCCGTATGTCACAGCCACTTTTTTGCGAAACTATAAGAACTATACTGTTAAAACTTGGTAAGTAGATATATTCTGTGAACCGCATTAAGATTTTCACACAAAATTAGAAAAAAAAAACAACAAATTTTGGGAGTTCCCCATACTTAGAACTGAAACTCAAACTTTTTTTTTATGGATAAGTCTTCAAAAATGATATTGAGGTTTCTAATATATTTTTTTTCTAAACTGAATAGTTTGCGCGAGAGACACTTCCAAAGTGGTAAAATGTCCCCCCCCCCCCCCCCTGTAACTTCTAAAATAAGAGAATGATAAAACTAAAAAAAATATATGATATACATTACCATGTAAACTTCCACTGAAAATTGGTTTGAACGAGATCTAGTAAGTAGTTTTTTTTAATACGTCATAAATAAAAACCGCAATTTACCTTTCATTCAATCAACTCAACAGAACCCTTCATGGGCGAGTCCGACTCGCACTAGGCCGCATTTTTTGTACTTAGTCATAGAATAAAAAAGCAGTGCAGTTATTAAGTACAAAAAAGCAATGCAGTTCAACTTCTGCCCTGCTATAAGAGCTGGTGATAAGCCCCCTGTAGTCACTTCTGAATATTAGGATTAAATTAAAGTAGAGACAGACTGTCTGATAGTAGATACTGATGGTGACTGACATAAAAGATTTAGTTTACTTTTGATAAATATATATTCATCTTCTTAATTCACACGTTTCAGCATAAACTACAAAAAGAGCTCATGTCAAACATAACGTGTGGTGATACTTCAAACCCTATTTACACAATGCAAGTTTCTTGCCTATACCGACCCGCACTGGGCCCGCGTGGTGGATAATGGCCCACTCCTTCTCATAGAGACCTGTGTCTCAGCGTGAGTGGCCTGTGTCTCAGCAGAGGAAACATTATAGGCTGATTGTGATGATGATAAAGTTTCTTGCCTGTGGCATACAATAGATTGAAGCAACAAATGACTTGCATCGTCTAAACTCTGTTTGAACCACTTTTATTGTTGCTTCAACATAAATGGTTTGCCACAGGTAACAATTATACCGTACTATATATAATAACGATCTGTGTAAATCAGGTTTTAATATATGTGATGCACATAGGTTAGCCCGTCTACTAACTTTATGGTCTTTTTAGCCCGGAATCAACCAAAAGCTAATAAAATATAAGCCTAATGGCCTATACGTTGATACGTACGAGTAGAGGCCATTAGGCTTATATCTTATTATGAAAAAAATAAAAATAATAAAATATAAGCCTAATGGCCTATACGTTGATACGTATAGGCCATTAGGCTTATATCTTATAATGGCCTATACGCTGATGCGTATAGGTCATTAGGCTTATATTTTTAACAAGGCAAACTTTTCATTATTACATAGTCCGTGCTGATACAAAAAATAATACTAGCGACTAGAATCAATTTTATTTTATTGTAATTTTTGACGTTTAAAAGTGCCTTTTATGTGCCTATTTGATATAAATGCTTTGACTTTGACTTTGATTAGTAAATAGACTGACGTACACAGATTATTTATTTATTTAAACATTTATGTACACACATATATAAACAGACAAGAAAAAGCAGAACAGAAAAAATAGGTACAGAGGTGATGCTTATTTCATAAGAAATAATAAGTTTCAGAAGAAATAATTATATTCAGAGAATAATTAAATGAGTAATAAATAATATATTAAAACAAAACAAATATACTATTGTTAAAACCGATAGAAAGTACAAATTATTATAATAAATATTTAATAATAAGGAAAACCATAAAAGCACTCCGCCGCTCACATACTAAGAGGCTGAAAAAAAAAATTGCTGTGCCCGACAGGGTCCATAATTATTGATTTTAGTGTTTTATACTTACCTCCGGTATGTGTACATTTTGGATGCAATAAAGATTGAATTGAATTGATACGAGTTATAAATAGAATGTACTTAATCAAACCCCAAAAAATTTCCATTACATTTCTTAAATATAATATATTAATGGACACTATTATAATAAATGTTCCTCTGTTTGTAATTCTCAAATAATATGTATTTTTTGTCTTCGCGCTCGGTTGGTGAGGTTCTTACCTAACCTAGAGATTGAATTAAATATTTCCCGTTATACAACATATATCAGAAAGGTATGGTACAGATCATCAAACTTAACAACTTTCTCCATCAGACTAACATCACTTAATCGCAAAAAAAATATCAACTGTCCCATACAACCTACTCGACCTAAATCTTTGGTACGGCTGATAATTATTCTCAATTACGATGTTGGTCCCATGGAGAAAGTTGTTCAGTTTGATGGTCTGTACCACACCCGTGAAGACCAAATCTTTCTGATACACGCTGTAAATACCACAGCAAACCCCTGTAAATACATTTCAACCAAAAAATAAATGTCTTCCAACAAAAAATATCAGCGCCTCGAAATCTCTGAATTGTGACGCAAAAATGTCGTCTAATCTTTTTGTCTTGCGTAATACGTCGCGAGCGTAATTCCCAATATCGGTATTGACAGACGGCAGTAATAATTTTACGAGCTCCTGAGAATCTACGGTTTTACGGTTACGTGAGTAGACTGGTTACGGTTGAGGGGTTATCGGTTATTGTGTCGAAATATCGGTTTAATGTATTGAGGTTATTAAAATTTGTTTGATGTCTCGATGTTTGTGTCAGTAGTCGGGGTCGCGGAAAAAAGCGAGAAAAACTACCTATCTTGTTTTAGTTTAGTTAAATTTTTTGGTCAACAAATAATAAAAAGTTATTTATTATTCACACGTATTTATTGTAACATAAAACGCCCGAGGCCAATCCCGATAGTTTAAAACATAAACACATAAATTAAGTACAATAACGAAAAGTATAAAACTAGTCAGTCACACGCTCATCTCACAATACTCCAAACATACTGATAAAATCTTTTTCCATTCATCCGCGAACAAGTATCGAATAAAACCAACGCCAAACCATTGACAAATAACTAGAAAGGGTATCCTAAAACCACATATTAAATCGTTTACATGTCGAAAACCAATTTGTTATTAATAGAGTTCAACACTTTTATCATTAATATAGATTAACGATGAAGAAACGATTAAAATTAAATCAATTCATGCCGATGAGTTATTGGCAGGAATTAATTTTATTTTAATAGTGGCGGGAAGAGCTTGACTCCACCGAAAGGTACTCGCAAAAGAAAAAAATTTGTAGAAAAGGTAAAGAGAGGCTTTTGCCTTGCAGTAGGAAAATACAGGCTAAATAGATAGATAGTGGTACCGATTCCCTTGTTCACAAACTAAACTAAATTTAAGTTCAGTGCATCTTTTCCTTTCTATTTCATTAAGAGAAGGACAGAAGATAAATATTACTTTAGTCCTGTCAAATTAAGTTACTCCATAGACAGTTTAGACGTGATTAAAAACATGGCTACTAAAAATACGTCATTAAACGTCAGGCGTTGACTAATTTGACAGGACTAAACTAATATTTATCTTCTGTCCTTTTCTTGGTGAAATAGAAAGAAAAAGATGCACTGAACTTAAATTTAGTTTAGTTTTTGAACAAGGGAATCGGCGCCATTATCTACTTATTTCTAGATATATTAGAGCAGTGGTGGACTAGTGGTAACCGCTGCGACTTACGACTTCTAGGTTGTGGGTTCGAACTCAGGCGCCACGCTTTATTTTCTGTTATCTAAAGGTTCATTAGAAAACCAGCGTCAGACAGCATCTGTCCGGCATTAATGCTGAAATGAACCTTTTTGGCGCAGCCGTGAGGCACACACTATTGTTGTCTGAAACATTGTTTTAATTTTATTAATTTTGTATTTTGTGTTTCACGAACTGTGTCCAAATAAACTTTTTTTCTTTCTTTCTTTTCTTTGTTTCTTTCTTTCTTATCTATTTCATCAGCACTACTCTCAATATGAATAAAGACACCATCGTGAGGAACCTGGCATGTCCTAGACAAACATTAGAAGACATGTGACATCTTCCAACCCGCACTGTGTGGTAGAAAAGAGGAAATAAACAACTTTTTTTTGCCCAGGCTTTTTCAGGCTAATTATACTAAGCCTATTCACATGAGCAAACTTTGTACATGCTTAATCATAACAGAAATAAAAAGGTGCCTATTTGATTATTGATTCTTTGATTGAAACAGCTGTGCAGCTTGACCCCTAAAATACAGGTCCAGGTCTGGTTTGGGGGTTAGGATCAGATTTGTGGCAATACACTCGTGTGCTTTCTTATCGTGTCGGGCTTGTAACATGTTTGGAGGTATGAGGAACAGGGTGTAAAGTTCACTCATCCTCCATAAAAAAGGGAGGATCCTCCGACCAGACGGGTGTTGTGCCTGGCGGGCAACTGCTCCACGATTGATGTTGGGAAGTTTGTATATATGCTAATTGCGCGGTAAACTCTGCTTGCGAGATGCAGGATTTGCGTGACGTCAGTATGACGCGTTGCTCGCATGTGGCATTGTAGATACCGCTACACATGTATTTTTAAGTGTCAAATAATTTTTATTTTTTATTTTAGCTATGTTCTGTACAACTCGCTGAAACTTTGTACTCTAAATATAAAAGCTTAAGAAGGTTATCACTATCTCATAGTGAACAGAATAAAACACAATGTTACCTCTAACAATATACAAGGAGATTGGGTCAAAATTATCTATTTATATTGAAAAGTAAAGTCTGTTTAACAAACTTTAAGTTCTAAGAAATAATTAACGACTCCTACAAAGTCTCAACTTTATTTCCACTAATTAATGTTATAACTAAAATTCAACTTAACATTTTACTTGTAAATCCCAGTTATTCGCAAGTTTTGATGGAAATTGCCTGAAACTTATGCGCGCTAGGTACAAACTGTAAACATGTTACGAGTTACTTCAAGTTGACCATAGAATACGTAATGCCTCAAGGTTATGGTCGCGTATACAATGTGTGTTTGAATCTTGTGAACACTTATGAACGCTAGATGGCGCTGACGCTGCGTCATTTATTGTAAACACGTATTCTATGATGATTAGCTTGTATTTCGGCTCTTCTCTGTTCTTTTCAAAGGGAGATTTGTGTAATACCACCATTTGTGCATAAAAAAATCAGCAATGTTATTTAAGAGCAGTGGGGGTCATACGAGTTGTAGGACGGGGGTTTAAAACGAGGAAGACGTTTTAGTATGTGTAAATAATTTCAACACTACTGCTTTCAAGCCGGTGAAGGATAACATCGTAAGGAAACTGGCATTTACTAGAACTAAAATTCGAAGACATCTTCCAACCCGCACTTAGATCATGTGATAGATTACAAACCCACTCCCTCACGAAGAGAGATCAATTAGCATTTTTTTTTTTGACTGTTACTCTTGTTCAAATTCTATTTACATTGCTATTAATGCAATAAAATCTAAACCAAACAGTGAAGACTCATTTCCCGACAAACTACCAATTCTAATCGGATTATGTTCAAACTTTAACAATTCAAACTCCAATAAAACTACATTGACAACATGTAAAACAATACAACACCGTAGACAGTAATCACTGAAATTGAACTTTTTTGGCTTAACCCGTTGAACCGGAAATAATCTATTTCAAACAAACGGATCGCCGGTCCAGGGTTAATTGAAAACTGATGAATTTCATCAGCTTTTGTTCAAACCGGCAGGTATACCCTTTATGTAAAATCCATTTTAATCTGTCACATATAGAAAGACAATTGGTGTTGTGAAAAGGTTGTATTTATTATGAAGTATTGGGTGAACATGACTGGTTGGGAAAGAAACCCGAAAATACATCGCGTGGGCTATAAAATATATTTATAAGAGAATGGGTTAATTAGAAGGCATTCGTTTGAAAATGACCGTCTTAATTAAAACCGTACAGTTAAAATTATACAGTCACAAAATATTAACGTTTCAAACCAAACCTTTGATTTGACGTGTAGCGCTACGGGGTAGCTTGCGTAGCGGTTACATTTCGGGTCGGCTACGGCGTAGCAACGATGCAGCCATTTGCTTTTTTGAGCTTAGGGCTTAGCTTGTTTTTAACGACTTTGCAGTCTTAAAACACAACAATGTTTTATTTCCTGTAATTGTTTTTATATGTAGGTATTGCTTATATACCTAGTATTCCATTTACCACAACAATCCCTGCATAACCTACTCTACTACATAAACATAACAGAGCATTTATCGCTCAAAAGAAATGTGTTCGAGCTATTCAGGGCATTCCACCGGACGTATCTTGTCGACCAATATTTAAAAATCTCGGTCTGCTACCACTACCCTCACAATATATATATGAAACATGTATGAATGTACGGAAACATAAAGATCTATTCAGAACAGCAGCAGATGTATGCTCTAGGAATCGGCGTGACAAATTTAGACTTGTTTTAGATGAAATGCCTCAATTAACAAAATATAGTAAGCGCTGTGTAGCTATGGCTGTACTTATTTATAACAAATTACCATGTAAACTTAAATGACTAAATAGCAGACTGTTTAAAACTCACTTGTTTAAATGGCTAAATGATAGTAACTTTTATAGCATTAAGGAATACCTTGAACATAAGTTGTGTTAACCATTTTGCATGCTTTAGTCTTAAACAAAACATGTATGATCTCATCCTTAACTCATGTAACACCTTTTTATACCATGTTTTATGCAAATAAATAAATAATTAAAATAATAATAAATATAACATATTATAAATATAATATATTCAACCAAAACAAATTACAAATAAAGATTGATTGACCAGTATTTCCCGAAATGGTTAGGAAGAGGTGTATGTACCTATAGCTATATAGTATCTGCGACAACATTTCACCATCTATGGAACTTAAGTTCCACGTAACAGGGCGCGGGCCTATTTCCATCGACCAGGCACAACTCTAGACTCCTGGCTGTTACTTAGAAATTCCAGATGAAAAACACCAGTAACACTTTGCCCGACTCGGGAATCGAACCTAGGACCTCATGCTTAGCAGTAGCGCTCTCGACCTCTAGCCTAACGAGAAATATCTATAAATTATACCGGCGAACGTTAACTGCTAACAGGATATAAACCCTTTTATTCATAAACGTTGCTTAAAGTTAAGTACTGATTAGTGACTGTTAAACCATAGATTTTTGAAGTTTAAACGTCGCTTAACTTTAATCATCGTTTATAAATAAACCTCGTTGTCTTCGTTATCTTCATATTCACTTTCATGAACTGAAGGCATAACGTACAAAAACAAGGGGAAACGCAATATTATTATAAATACGCAACAAGGATAGTTTTCGTGTTATTTTTATCGCGTACTGTGGAACAATCCCTTTCATCTCATATTGCGTTGTCCACGGCTCACCGTGATCTAGGATGAGAGCCTATTTTGGAAACATACGGAAAGATGTACGGGCGAACATAGTATATTTTTAGTTTAAGTATGGATATATAATGGTATAATGTAATGGTGTCTATGTCGCAGATGGACTGTCGAATCCGCAGTTTTACATAACCGCTAGCCGTTTTACAAAACAGCTCCGTTATGTAAAAAAGTGGAACGACGTTTTGCGATTTTATATAATTTCTTAACTTTAACACGCAGAATGGCATAAACGTTTTCCATTTATCAATGAAGCGGGTCAACGATTATAGATCATGTAAAACAGAGGGAAATAAAACGCCAGATTGTAGTTTTAGTGCAAAATTTTAACGCTCGTGGCTCTGTGTGTCATTACAACTTGTGAAACAGAAATAAATAAAACGAGTAATATGAGTGAAAATGTTCTAACTCACGTGAAAACTGTGATTTTAAGGACAATTTTAATATAACGTTTTCAGAGTTTTATGCAAGTCAGTCCTAAAAATAACTAAAACTACATATCCAAATAACTGCTACCAACTTGCAAATTGGAAGTAGCGACCAGAGGGGTAATTCTCGTAATTTTAAGAATGTTCACAGTCTGATCTCAGTCTCAATCCGTCAAAATGACGTCTAATTTCCCTACATTTTGACATTTGTTTGTCGCTGAGATGAGACTGCGACTAGATTTTGAACGTTTTAAATTACGGGAATACGGGCCCAGCTTAGTGCCTAGAGCCTAATGAGTCACCTTGTGAGTAGTGAAGTAAAACGAACGCTCTAGAATTTTCGCAACCAGCCGCACTGCGCGTTGGCGCCTTCACTAGTCGCCTAGCGTGTAAGAAAGTTATACCACCGCACCAAACACTATAATATGTATTGATACGCACTAAGTAAGCCACCTGTCAGTGCGCACGTAGCCTTATACTTTGGCATTGATGTCAATGACATGCCTCTTGACAGTTTTTAGCAAAGTTCGTCAAAACTTCCTTCCGTATCTACCCCCACATAGAACATAAAGCAAAACGCTCTGTTAGGTACCTAATAGAAATTCCATACGCATGTCGGCGATGTGCGAGGGTCCTAATATCGTCTTTCAGAAGGATACAGTTTTTTTTGCTTCCCTTCGGTATAATATGACCTTTCTCACGATATGATGTAAACTTTTATTGTAATCTATAGTATGTGGGTGTGTCTGTTTTAATAATTGTGTGGGTTTGTTTGTGGTTTTCTTTATGCAATACTTTCTTCCTGGAAAGATAAATGGGTAGCAGAAAAACATAGCAAACAAAAGAAATTTATGTGGTTTCGAGGTAGTATCGCGGCAGTAACACGACAGTATTGCGGTGATACGCAGAAGCATTCATTGGTAAGTGTCACTTGTAAGGATCCATTGTCTGTCTACCAGTTAAAGGCGATTTTATCTTGAACAACTTTTCTATTTCTAACATAATATTTTTTCGTATCTAGTTAAGTGACCTTATTGGTGATGTTCTTCGGAAAGGTCAGGTGCGTAGTACCCGCAACCGGTGTGCGTGTATGACCAGATGTTTGAGCGTAAACGAGGCAAAATGAGCATGTAAGGAATAAAGCAGGTGCTTGGGTAGTGTCAAACTATTGTAATACTGCATCAGCGTACTGTCGAATTACAGTACTGTCACAAAATTGTTTGTCGCACTACCCTAGTGTCGAACTACTGTCACACAATCGTTTGTCACAGCGTGATGTGGAGCTTCAGTATGCCACACAAGCGTGCTTTCGAACAATGGTCAGTCGCAGTACAGTTTTGTCGCACAAGCGTTAATCGCACATCCATTTGTCGAGCTCACGTAGTACACTCTTGGCGTTCTATAGTTTCTACCATGAGCATAAGGCATGAGTTTATGTGTTATTTTTCGTACCTAATATAGCTTCTTATTCGTAACTACTACTAAAATTGGATTGAAATAACTCTTTCTGACGTTTTATTTAGTATTCAAGATATTAAAATCTACCCGCTATGCAAATAGACAGTTATTAACGGTAACCCCTACCCTCTTCCAAATAAACCTACAATCTGTCTGCTCATATAACCGTTAAAGGCTATATGCGTGTCCTTTGTCCAGTCCGTCATTTTAATCCTAGTGCTGTCTCATCTTATTAAGGTCTCCTTTGACGTCACAAATTGCAATCAAACGCTTGACCAGTTTTCATTGCAGGTGCGGTTCTTATCAAGTATGGCGACTATCTAGGAACCTCTATGATAGGATTATCACAGGTTTATATTATCGGGTAGGACGGGTCCACACTGGAGTTAAAACAGTATTGTTTGATGGCTAATAAGTTTTTTCATGATGACTAGTGGTGGCTTGGTGGTAATGGCCGCAACTTATAAGTATAGGTCGTGGGTTCAAACCCTAGCAGGCACTTTAGTTTATGTAAATTATTTCATTACCATTGCTTTCAGAACGGTTAAGGAAAACATCGTGAGGTAATCGAACCAAAAATTCTAAGACATGTGACATCCACCAATCTGCAATGGGCCGCGTGGTGGATTCCGAATCACACTCTCTCACAGAAAGAGGAGGCCTGTGTCCCAGCAGTGGGAACATTAAAAGCTGATTATATTTTGTCTTGACTTGATAAACGTTTTTCAGTGGCCAGTTAACGTAAATCTTAAGTCCAACACAGTAGGAAAAAAACAAAGATATATTTTCGCACTAGGCTTTAAAGCGCGAAAAAAAATCAGCTGTTCCCTACATTTATGTTCGTATAACTCGTCAAAATGTAGGGAACACCAGATTTTTATTTCGCGATTTCGGGTTTGGTCCCATAGTAAAAGTTGTTCATAATGACGAGTACAATGACCCCCTAGAGTTATGGGATATCAAAAAAACACTTTGTATATTCTGCTTTCGAAGATTATTGGCTTTCAAGACATAAGTCATTGCCGACTTAATTTTATTAAACAACCCTAGCCTATAACCATCGCGCGACCTCAACAAGTCGATAGATACCTCATGTACCTATTAAAATTCATCCAGCCGTTTGTATGCTTCGAGGGTATAAGAAAATTCACATATCATACAAATATATAGATAGGCGTGATAAACATAACCCTCTCTTTGCTGTAGCGGAGTCAGGTAAAAACAATCGACATAAAAAACCCACTAGGCTTTTTTATGATCCAGCGGGGTAATTGCGTAACACACTGTACCCTGTCCATTAAGTAAACCGTTTTTTGACAGGAGCTATGCTAGTGATTGCAGCAACACACAGTACACTGATTGATACACGCACGGCATTATAATGTAAGTAAGAAGCCATAAATAAGATAATTCAATAAGATAAGGCAGTTTATATATTTGTTTTATTACGTATTTTAAAGTTAACTTTTACGTGATAGCTGTCAAAAAACGGTTAACCTAATGGACAGGGTTTATCAGTAGAAATGGCTTTCATTTTGACAGTTCCAACAACATTCATTGCAGGCTCGACCTCGCCTCTATAGATTCTGCATCCGAAGGTTAAACACATTACTTATTTACGACTAAAATATGCTATTTTGCGCGAATTAGACGACTCTATAGACACCTCAAGTATTAAAATCAATTCAGCCATTTCGATGTTTTGAATACAAACGTATATCAGCCTATAATATGGCTGCTGGGATATTGTATATATGTGTATATAGAGATACTTCTTCTCACTCGAAGAAGAAGAAGTATCCCGTAATCCACCACGCGGGCCCAGTGCGGGTTGGTAGATGTCACGTGTCTTCGAATTTTTGGTTCTAGGACATGCCGTTTCTACACGATGTTTTCCTTCACCGTTTTGAGAGCTTGGTGATTAAATAATTTACACAAAGAAAAGCGCCTGTCTGGATACAAATATACGCGCATAAAAACATAACCCTGCCGTCGCGCAATCGGGTAAAAACAATCCAACATAAAAAAAAAATATTTTCGCACTAGTGCTTTTCTTTGATCCTGGATCTAGGTCTTAGCTTCGTAGCCCCGACCTCGCCTCCATACATTCTGCATCCGATAGAAGATTATTGGCTTTGGATACACTGTAGGAAAATGGCGTCACTAAGTCGAGGCATACATACATAATATTCAGGGATTTGCATACAATTACGAATATGTTACCTTTCTGGTGTAAATCTGTTCAGGCTATGAATATGGAAGGAGTTAAATATGCTTTAGAAGTAGGACACAAGTCTTGTCCTGTCTTAAACAGCTGATGAATTAAAGCGCTTATCGTTCAATAAAAATACGTAACCAATATTAAGACCGGTTTTTCAAGACATACAGTTTCTTTTTCTTTGGAATCAGCTTCAACTTTCTGACCGACTCTTTGTATCAAAAATTCAAATTAGGTTGAGAATCAGCGCTTTGTGAACGTCAAAATTACATAAGGCAGTCACAAAATCGTCCTTCACCATATCCATAGCGTTTTAGCTGGGATGAAGAAGTGGCGCAGCGTACTCCCCAGCAGTACATCCATCTGTTAGGTTAAAAGATTACACAACATGTCTCGGAAAAGCCTGGTCATATTTAAGGGTGTCCTACAGACCACCCAACTAAACAACTTTCTCCATGGGACCAACATCGTTATCTCGATAAATAAGCAGCCGTTCCATATATTTGGGTCGAGTAGGTTTCTGATACATACTGCAGATAAGAATATAGATTTGCTTAGAGAAAAATATAATCCCGTTTAGGCCAATAAAGAATAATAATATACAGGGTGGCATTGACATCGACGAGCAAACTGTAACCATGGATTCAGCACATGAGTTTAGACCCTATAGCGTAGAAATTTTTCGACGGTTATCAAAAAAAAAATCTTCTGTTTCATAGAAAAGTGCAATGCCTAGGCGGTCAAAACGTATGGAACAGCAATATTTTTTTTTTAAATAACCGACCAAAAATTTCGACGCTGTGGGGTCTAAACTCATGTGCTGAATTCATGGTTACAGTTTGCGCGTCGATGTCCCTGCCACCCTGTATATAATTTATTATAACATAGCTAATAAAAGCTAATTAGATAGGTACTCATATTACTAAAGTCTATTCAAGTCCCTTTTTTTTTCAATTGAAGTTATTTCTAATAGTACGAATATCAACTTTATGGCAGTATAACTTAAGTTGATTTCAGATTGACTAATACTATTGAAAACATCATAATTTTTTTAATGTTTTCACTAACTGAACTTTATGTGTGGGTTTTAAAATTGTTTTTACAAAAACGCATATGTGTTTATATGTTTGAAAATTAAATCGCGAACGCAGTGTAAATCTATCTGTACACAGGACAAGACTAGTTTTATTTGAAATCGATAGCAATTAGATAGAAAGCTCTCAAGTTACTAATAAAACTTTGTAAGCCAGTTGACATTTTAAAAATTAAATCTTAAATAATTGAAAACGATAAAATTTTCTCAGAAGTTGAATCACTACGATGAAAGTTTATAAGTCTCTTGCGACTCGTGCACATCAAAGTTTGTTTTAGTTTTGAGCTACGTTAGATGTTTGATATTTTAACCAGTTTAGGATTAGTTTTAATATAAAATCAACACCCTTGGGGCTGTGGAATGAAATCATCATTTTCTTATTTTACAAGCCGTGCGCCGGAGGGTATTTCCCATCGGTAAAATTGACGAACTTCCATGCAAACTTTAGAGGAAACTACTTTAGGGGATGAATTTTTATAAAAACTTCCTTCGTTGTATAAGGAACTCTTGTTCTACTTCATGCTTCTAGCCCCAGCGGTTTAAGCTGTGCATTGTTTGTCAGTGAATTTAAGAAGAAGACTTTTATTAAGTAGCTCTATACCCTGTCCATTAGGTTAACCGTTTTTTGACAGCTGTCTTACGTTCATATGCCCGATAACATAAAAGTTAACTTTAAAATGCCTAACAAAATAAATATATAAACTGCCTTATCTTATTGAATTATTTTATTTATGGCTTTTTACATACATTATAATACCGTACGTGTATTTATTTATTTTAAAACCCATTCACTATCATCACAGCCTTACCTAATACAATAGTGTAGTTATAGTTATAATAGCTTACAATTAGACTTACAATTATAAGATATATTATTATTAACCAAGAGTAATTTTACAAAATGCGGCCCGTGTGAATTCACTCAGAGTACAGTTGAAGCAGTCAATCTGTTGTGACACCGTATTGAGTGTACGCAGCGCGCGCGTCAGCGGCGCTTGCTGCAGCAGGTTGGTGCGAGCGGGCGGCACCCACAGCAGCGGCAGCCGCCTCCGCCGCCCCACGTGCCCATCAGGTACACACAACCCCACTGTGTCTAGAACGCCTGGGTTGTGTATTTTACCACGAATAATCTTAAATAAGTAAGTGGCGAGAACTACTTCCCTTCTTACTTCCAACTTATTATAGCCTACCATCCCCAGCACGAATAGATTAGGATACAACAGTGGATACCCTGGATACACACCATACTGCTTTAAGTATAGGAATCTCACAAATTTGTTCTGGATACGTTCTAGCATTAGTTTGTACTTGGCTTCATGTGGCGACCAGACGACAGCATTGCATTCCAAATGACTGTGTATCAATCAATGTATTGTGTGTTGCTGCAATCACTAGCTCCATCTGTCAAAAAACGGTTTATGTAATGAACAGGGTATAGGGGCTACTTAACTACAGTAAACATAATCCATGGGACTTAAATACATAAATGGCAAAATGTGGTTATACTCCATATTGTAATTATATACCTACTGTTGGGGTACAAAACAAAACCCGGAAACCTTATAAAATCAGGATTCGTTGTTTAGAAAATTGACTAACAATTTTAAATACTTAGTCCGTATATTCAAATCACAACTGTCATTCTTTGTCAGTTATATGAAATGGCTATGATACGCAAATTGGCGCAGTGTGCAGTAGATTTGAGAAATAATTAATTTCCCTGACCTTTTAAAAACCTCTTGTAATCTTTATTTCAACCAAAAACTCCGTGAAAAGAAAAACAATTCTCTTCCCAAAATCGTTTTCCAAAAACCTAAGCCAATAAACAATGAGACAATAGGTACCAGAATTGATTCGTACCATCAGCCAGCCCGGTACCACGAAACTAATGCCGCCATTACCGAGACAAATCAGCGACGATTCGACGGCGACGAATCGTGTGTTTCGACATCGCGAGCGAATTAGTGGTAATGGGAATAGTTCTTCAATGACGGGTCTGATGGCTATTTGGATGTTTGGTTTGGTGAAGATAGGGCTTAAGGCCACCACAAGGCCTAGAAAAAGTGATATCAGTGATAACAATGATGGAAGTGTCAATAATGTATGGAACTGACATAAGCTATAACTGAAAAGCTGATTCACCAAGTCATTGTAGAAATACGAAAGGCTTTGAAAGACTTGGCAACTTGTCGTCGTCTTCGTTGCCTTTTCCCAACTATGTTGGGGTCGGCTTCCAGTCTAACCGGACGCGGCTGAGTACTAATATTTTACATGGAGCGACTGCCTATCTGACCTTCACGACCCAGTTACTGGGTATTACAAAACCCCTTGGTAAGACTGGTTGTCAGACTTTCGGGCTAGGTACTGACGATCCGTAACGACTGTCAAAGATCCAAGAATGACAGCCGGGACCAACGGCTTAACGTGCTTTCCGAGGCACGGAGGGGTCTTGGTATGTGAAGATGGTCACCCATGTACGAACCAACCACGGCAAGCGTAGCTTAACCTGATCGATCGACTTGTGCGGCTGTTATACTTAGCCACAAGCCCCTCCATATATATTATACATGGCAACTTGTGCAGGATGCTAAATCCCGCAGTGCTTATGCTGGTGGTGCCGCAACTTGCATCGCCAAACTCATCAGTGACGTGCATTAAGATTTCGTATATCCGGATTATTAAAGAAAAACATCTTATCAGAGGAGCAATTCTCGTAATTTTAAGAACGTTCACAGTCTGATCTCAGTCTTAATTTGTCAAAAATACTTCTAATTGCCCTACATTTTGACAATCGCAGTCTCATCTCGGCGTTGGGCGAGATGAGACTGCGACTACATTTTGAACGTTTTAAATTACGAGAGTTGGCCTTCAGGTATTCGTTAATGTTGATAGTGTTGTAAACTCAATTATTTACTCCAGTAGTTATCATAACTATGTATTTTCATTGCAGATATCTACTGGAGAATATGATGGATTACGCTATTTCCACCCCGTCTTAAGTAGCAATTAAAAGTGCGAAGAGCGTGGTGCTTTTCTGATTAAAGCACTTTCGGGTAATCCCATTTATAGTGGTCTTTTGAAAGGCCATTTTCAGCAACGATTTATGGGCTTACGTGCGAATATAATAAAATAAATTTCGGTTCATTTTGGCATAGTAACACCCAAAAAAATGAACATCCAATTATCCCTTAACATAACATCACTCATTTTTCTATAGAATCCTTGAAAAGAAATAGTGCGACCAATAAATGCGTGACCCCTGAAACCTTATGCTTTCTCTGTTATCAATATCATTCGTATTTCATTGAAATAGTTGATCCGGTCAGGAAGAGTCCCATTCGAATTTACTGACCATACGTGTGATACGACATACGAAACCGACATTCAATAACCAACTTTATTTCAACAACTGAAAGCTTAAAGTTTAATGCCAGCTGGCTCAAATCATTGCATCAAAGTATTTTCAATCTTCTTTCAAAGAAATAGAGATAAAAATTCAATTGGATTGCGGACGTGATCACATGAAATGAAACCTTATGGCCAGGTAATAAAGACAATGTTTGAAATGATAATAAAGTGTAACAAAGACGATTTGTTAGGCCTACATGGTTCTGAAAATGTTTCAAAAACATATTTCCTTTGAAATGGAAGCTTTATTGTTTTGTTTTCGAAATAAAGTTTTAAAACTTGTTTGCTAGTATACTGTAGCAGCCATTTTATTTACACTGCCAAAATAATTTATTTTTACATCGCATTCATTACGTTTTGAGAGCTAAATATGTACGCTGTTGAGAGCCTATTTAATTTGTAATAGATAAAGAAACTCACTAGAAACAAAAGGTTATGATTCTTATATTAGGCGTGTTCATATTTTTTACCGTGACGATATTACTGTGGACATCCACGGCATCACGATAACACGCAAAATACACACTTTGACGTGGTATTGTGGACACCAGCCCTTATTACCTAACATCATCACCATCTGCCTAGCCTTTTGCCAACTATGTTGGGGTCGGCTTCCAGTCTAACGGGATGCAGCTGAGTACCAGTACTTCACATAGAATGACTACCTATCTAATCTTCACAACCCAGTTACCGGGTAATACTACACACTTGGTAAGACTGGTTGTCAGACTTTCGGGCTTCTGACGACCCGTAACGACAGTCAAAGATCCACGAATAACAGCCGGAACCAACGGCTTAACTGCTTTCCGAGGCAGGAGGTCTTGGTATATAAAGGTGGTCACCCATCCTCGGACCAGCCGCGGCAAGCGTAGCTTAACCTCATTGATCGACCCGTGTGGCTGTTATTACCTAGCCACAAGCCCCTCATTACCTATTACCTAACAGAGGGAAGTAAAATGTATGGAAATATAATTAGGAAAACGCTTTTAAAGGACTTTGCTCATGGATGTATGGAATCCCGTACCATGCTGCATCAACTCAAACTTTGTTTCTTATAGACTACACTTATCATTATTAACTCCTACAAAAGTTTTTTTTTGTAAACAAAACGAGGGTTGCGGAAATTTTGAAAAAAATTGAAATAACCTAAAAACTAGGTACCTACCTACTTTATTTTGTTTCACATGTCATACACGAACGGCCATTATTGCTCTAAAAAAATGAGAATCGTTTAAATAAAAATTACATTCTATTTTATTCTAGTTATATTTAATTAATGTAGAATCAGTAAAGTATAATTTTTTTACATATTTTTTTAAAGACGTGGTTATGACACTTTCAAAATTCAAGGTTATAGTAATCATATCGTTTGAAACGGAACGTCATGTAAAGGGTATAAAACAATATCGACACTTTTTTACTTTAAATTGAATTCCCTGTTCAGAAATGAATTCCCCGACGCGTACTGTCGTAAAAAATTATGAAAATAATTACTATAATATTTTGATCTTGATGCATGAGACTTTTTGGTACGACTTTTGGTCATTGTCCTTTACGTTCACGATAACGTTATAACGTGTGCACTGTACGTATTTCTATACATTTGACGCCCGCACATCAAGCTACTACAATCTGTCAAATTTCTTTGTTCGATTTTCAACTTTATCGCTAAAACATTAAGGTTCAAGGTTGATTGGGAAAATTTGACAATTTTGGGTAGCTTGATGTGCTGCCGTCTGTACATGATTATAACATTCTTGCTCTAAAGGGTCAGATTAAATTATCTAGCGAAACTCCGCAGACGTGATGTGTAACAAATTCAAATTCAAAATCATTTATCGATATCTAAACATTACCTATAAAACAAAAAAAATAATTAATTTGTGTTGTTGTTTTTTTTTTGTGGGGTCAAAAAAAAAGTCACATTAATTATAATAATAAACAAAAAAATAACAGTTTAAAGAATCTGTTTTTTTTTTTGGAAACGTTACAAACGTGATGGTATGGATATCTAATTACGACAAAACAAAAGAAAACCGATTTTCTCAAGTAAAAACACTACCAGCAGTTGTTGACCCCAAAAACAAAAACATTAAACCTTTTTTATTTTTATTATTTTGTAGTGTTTAGATATCGATACCCATTACGGCTGTAGTTTCGCTAGCTAATTTAATTTGACCTTTGATTTTGCCTGTGTTACCAATTCATGAGCCCTTCAGACTATATTTTTTTCTCTAATCTGCCGAGCTGTGAGCATTCTCGCTCTATAATAGTGACGTAGGTGAAAAGTTTAGTTTCCTATCATGATTTACAGACATCCAATGAGAAGGTGTGACCTTTGGCAAATATCGGGCTCAAACATCAGTTTACCAGATTTATAGTGAAATCAGTACCTCACAAATCACTAAATAGCTGAATGGTCAAGACGCATTGACGACTCAAATTCAGCACACCGGAAAAACAAGATGGCCAAAACGAAACCTAAATAAGGATAGTTAGACATGGCTGATATATTCCCTAAAATGTACCCCAAACACGACATTAGGGGCCGACTTCACTATATATATGGTTTCCGATGTGTCGATAATATATTGTGTTCTCGTCGCCTCCTTTTCCTGGCGGAGAGAATGTAAAATGCTGCAGAGCCAATAACATGTGCAACTGCCAACTATCTTGTACATCCTGATTGGATATATAAAGATGGCTTTGTTGTGGAAGTACTTTGTTTAGAAGGTTACCATTTTCTGTTTTTTAGGGTGACGTCATCACTGGCAATGGTGCTATCTATACTTCTATACTAATATTATAAAGAGGCATTTGTTTTTTGTTTGTAGGGTGTAATCTCCGGAACTACCAGTCGAATTTGAAAAGTCTCTTTGTATGAGAAAGTCTCATTCTTAAGGAAGGTTATATTCTATTCAACGTCACGCTCGACTTTTTGGTTCTAAGACATGCCGTTTCCACACAGGTAAATAACCAACGCAAAATACAAAGAAAAATCTTGAATAACTTTAATGCCTCTTCACCCAAAATGATAATCATCGTTAGGGCTGATTTATCCATTGCCAGATAAATTTTATTCGAGGAATAAAATTGACATTTGACAGTTTTTGTATGAAATAACCGTCAAAATGTCAAAATTATTCCTCGAATAAAGTTATCAGATGATTGAAAAATCAGCCGTTAATTAGTAAAAACTTCATCAGTCTCCAAGTATGTATAGAAACAAAACACATAACTTTAGCAGTTACATTTGTTAATCTAGTATAAAACACAGATATACTCCACCCAAGGTTCTATGAAGCCATCAACTCCACCATAAAGAGCAGCAGTAAAGCTTCTCCCGTCGGCGCATTAGGCCAGGACACACAATAAATTCTGCAGGAAGCACCTCCCAACACACGAGCTTTACTTTTAATGAGTTCAGTACATAGCCTTATATTTATGACGTTGGCGCCGTAATAATTTTACTGAACATTGTGATTGCAAAAATGGATGCCTTTTCTGCGTTTTCTCGGGCATTTAAAAAGGGTGTGTTGCCTGTGTTGCTTTTAGTCTTTAGGAATTGTATTTTTATACTTTTGGAAGTTATTTTGGATGTATGATCCGAATAATAAATAATTTCAAGTTCAAAATGTACATAGTTTATATTTCATAAAAGTTTGAAGATCGGAGATAGGAGCCCATACTAAATAAAACCTGTGCTTAGATCGTAAGATTTTTTACTCAAAATTACCTCTACCGGACTTTATCGGAGTGATAACTTTTTTCTTAATCATCTGCAATTATTTCAAAGGTAGGCTTTACTTTTCTTAGCGCACGTCAAGCATGTCGACTAAACTTGGCGTTGCTAAACTGATTACAAAGGTCATGCATATAGTATAGCATAATCAACCTGTGGATGTATCTACAACGCCACATGCGAACCACGCGTCATACTGACGTCACGCAAAATCCTGCATCTCGCAAGCAGAGTTTACCGCACAACTAGCATATATACAACGGCCCGAAAAGAATCATCGGGCAGTTGCTCGCCAGACACAACACCTGTCTGGTCGGAGGATTCTCCCTTTTCTATAGAGGAAGAGGGAACTTTACACCCTGTTCCTCATACCTCTATAAACCTATAACGTTCCTGCTGGGATACAGTATCTGTAATAGGCCACGCATTGCTGCAATTTAGTGCTGTTCGCCTTAAACGCAGATTTATTTAACAACATCAGTTTTTTTCATCAGACTTTTTCTTATGAGCAAGTCGATGGTGATTTGAATTGAGTCGTCCCAGAGTTTAGCTACGATTTTGGCATCTTCAATATCGACTATCAGTTACTGTCAGATCATTTAACGACATCAGCCCGAAGACTTTTCTTCTTTTTAGCGTGACGATGGTAATTTAAATTGAGTCGACCCAGAATTTGCCTACGAGTTTGGCACCTTCAATAACTAATAGACACTTATCAGTTATTGTAATGTGCAGAAAATTGACACGCTGAACATGAGCAAGCAAGCCCACAATCGTACGGGCGTAAAAATCGCGGCGGGATTTTATCGCGCACTGGATTTTCAACTCTCGGTGTTGAGCCGAGCATTGAGAATCCAACGGAACGCACCCCAGTGTGTCAAAAAAATAAACTGTTGGATTTTCAACTCTCGGCGCTAAGTAGTGGGTAGAAAACACAGTGCGCGAAATAAAATCGCCCGCCGGTAAAACCCGCCCTTGCAAACCTGGACTTAGTGTCAAAGTGCCAGAAGACTAATAATGTAGAAGAAAAAACTACTGAATGCAATGCCTCTTGCTCTCGTTTTCACATAAAATAAACCATTTTTTTGGTTGTTTGTAATGTAACTTTGTTAATTTTAAATTCTCCTTTTTTACTAAAAATTTTTGTATTTCTTGTGTGTCCCAAATAAAATACTTTTCTTTCTTTCGTTCACAAACAAAATATCTCTCTCAATCAACCAAACACGATTGTCATTCAAGTTAGGTCGCCAATAAACTTAGAGTAATTATCAACTAGTAATCAGGCCAAGTAATTGCTGCTGATAACATTTTATAGTAGACATAAAATATACATAAAACACTCGTTCGGTACATAAGTGATTGCTAAGCGAAGTCCTACAAGGAACCTCCTAGAAATTGCGGATGAACTGTTTGTCGGTCTGTTGAGACATTATTTTTTCTGAAGAGGATCTCGTAGGTCAACTGAAGAGGTTGATGGTTGTTTAACTAGGCTATCCTGTGGATGCTTTATAAATAAAGACTCCAGGCGGGACAAAAAAATTATCAAATAAGCGATGAAAGATTTCCGTTTTTTAATCTTTAGCATTTTAGTTCGTTACATTTTTGGACAAGTCTTTGACCACTTCAATAAATAAATCATCATCTACCTAGCCTTTTCCCAACTATCTTGGGGTCGGCTTCCAGTCTAATCTAATTAGCATTTGAAAATACTTCACAAACGCCTACCCTACCTACATACTGTTGGAGCTGCTGAAGATTCTAAAATACTATGTTTGCATTATATAAATTCAATCTCCTAGTATTATATAATTGCATAGAACGTATGTGAGTACTATGTTACATACTATAAAGCTACCATTTACTGGGTACGTCTTTCATTGACTTGAATGTGCCTTGGCGGATGAGAGTATGTCATGCTCACTCTAATGTCTCGCTGATGGTGGCACATGTGTTGGATCATTTAGCTCCCTTCAAAATGGTTGAGCTGAATGGTGCTAATCTATGCGTCATGTTCGTGAACGGGCGCCGTCAGTAGGGACTGGTCAACTCTTTGCTGCCATGGCTTATTTTAATTTAATTTAATATTTGAATTGTTTTTTTTTTATCTTTTCATTACGGACGCTTTTAACGTTCTGCATCGTTCTCACATGCATAATTTTGAACATGAATGATGTAACCAATACTTTGTAACAATATTATTATGATTTAAAAGAGTGTCCATGGAGTTTCTTGCCCGTTCTTCTCCATAGGTACCTACTACGCTTTGGAATGGGCAACTAGCTTCATCTTTTTGACTGACCGACCTTGACAATTCAAAAGTGCCTGTAATTGGTTTATTTGAAATAAATATTTTGAGATTTTTTTTTTTTTTTAATCAGATGCAGCTGAATACCAGTATTTTACATGGAGTGACTGCCTATCTAACCTCCACAACCCAATTGGATAATACGATACCCTTTAGTAAGACTTTTTGTCAGATTTTCGAGCTTCTGACGTACCGTAACGGCTGTCAAATATCTAAAAATAACAGCCATTTCAATTATAAATATCACATTACAATAAACACATAAAAAATAACACTATTTGTACAAAAAATATACAAATACTTCAAATAAGAAAGAGAGACTTGGTGGTATTCTAAATATTTGCATAGTTCCATTAATACAGACTAATATATTTATCACAACAAAGAAAGAAAGAAAGAAAAAGTATTTATTGCGACTCATATAGGAAGATCACAACAAACAAAACTAAAAATATTAAATCGTACAATTGACGCTTTCGAGGAACTTTTTCGTTCCGTCTGTGTCTTTCAACCCTGAAACATTGTTATCTTCAAAGATAATAAACATTCCTCCATTCATTTGTTTACAAACTAGCTTCACCAAGACATCTTCAAGCCCATAAACGCAGCCTATCAGACACAATGCATCAGCATCTATGTTATGGGGTTTATTGCCATGGTAATGGTGGGGAACCCTCTCAACTATTATTGTAATACGAGGGACTGTTATTTATTAGAGGTTCCCGTTTCAAAACTGGGGGAGATTTACTTGTAAGTGGTCTGCATTTCTGGGAAAAAAGAAAATTATATCATCGCAATATGCACCTAAATGTTGACATGCTTATAATACTAACGTTGTAGAAATTATAACAAGTATGGATTGCAACGGATTCACGTTAAAATAAAATCATCACAAAAATAAATGCTTATGAATTCACAAACAAAAATGTACCCTTCTGTAGTTTCAACAAAACATACTGGTAACAGGCTTTTTGATGATTGTGCTAAGAGGGCCTGTGTAGATACTCCGTTAGATGTAGTACCAATTTACTCAGATAACTTCTATATGGGTAAAAAATACTGTCATAAGTTGTGGAAAGAATTTCATGATTGGAGATCAAGAGAAAAAGGTATCTGGTACAAGACCATTCAGCCTGAGCCTCTAATCATTCCCTGGATAGATAACTGTTTACTCAATAGATATTGTTACTTCCATGAGGCTTCGATCCGGTCACATCCCGTCGAGGAAGTTTACGTTCCTTATGGGTATCACACCTTCACCTAATTGCGAGAAATGTGGAATAATCGAGGACGTACATCATATATTGACCGAGTGTGAGCGGGGCGAACGCCTCAGGAGAAATGTTTTTGATTCCCAAAAAATGTTTGAAATTGGTACTTTAAATAGTGTTTTAGCTAAGCCTATGTCGGACGAGGCTAAAACTCTGTACAAAATATATTACAGTAATATAAATTAATTTTCAATTCTAAATTTGGCTATAATGGAGCGACATAGTCAGTATTGTGACAAAGCTCCCTAATAAAGAAAGAAAAATAACAGGCTTTTTCGGAAGGAAAACCATTAAAAATATCCATCAAACACATTTTCACAAAAATATCCCGTTGGGGCCGGATAAATCCAGTTCAATCCGGTACACGAGCCGGTTACAAGCGGAACTTCAAACTATAATAATACATAAACTTGGAAATAGAACATGTCTATCAAACTTATCCGAAACTTTCTTTGTTTTGTACCGTTGAACGTTACATCAGAAATAGCCAATTCTTTGACCTTTTCATTTGCATCCCCTGCAACCTAAATTCGGCCTTGTTGTCATAAAATAGAGTGTGTCAGCGTGTAAAGATATCGTGGTATTCTCGCCCGAAGCACTAGCATTTGATTGTACATGACAGTTACAGAAGAGGGTCCAAGTTGATTGCTTTACTCCAACTGAATCTTCATCCGTTTCGTATTAATAATTAAAATGTCAGTTTTGTCTTTGACGTTAGTAAGTATTAATAAATGTTTGTCTGAGTTTGTGTTAGTTTTGTCTAGTTTCTGTTCTTGTTCTGTTTTAAGAGACATCTCTTGGGACTAAGTGGATTGAGATGTTGTCTTGTTTTATATTTGTTTTTGATTTACTCTTACTCTTTGTTTCAATGTGAAGAGGTTAATTCTGAAAGGGTTATTTAAAATTTCAAGGGTAGCTGAGATAAATAAGATGTTGCTGGAATTTTAATAGAAATATAGTTAAGTGGTCTAGTATACTAGTCGTAACGGTTTAAAGATGTAAAGTGTTTATGATAGTGTCCTCCAGGATACGTCTTTCATTGACTTGAATGTGCCTTGGCGGCTGAGAGTATGTCATGCTCACTCTAATGTCTCGTTAATGGTGGCGCATGTGTTGGATCATTTAGCTCTTTTCTACGGGCGTCGTCAGTAGGGACTGGTCAACTGTTTGCTGCCATGGATGGCTTATTTTAATTCAATGTAATATTTTAATTGTTTTTTTTATCTTTCATTACGGACGCTTTTAACGTTCTGCATCGTTCTCACATGCATAATTTTTGACAGGAATGATGTAACCAATATTTGTAACCATATTATTTGGATTTAAAAGAGTGTCCGTGGAGTTTCTTGCCCGTTCTTCTCCATAGGTACCTACTACGCTTTGGAATGGGCAACTAGCTTCATTTTTCTGACTGACCGACCCCCTGACAATTCCAAAGTGCTTATAATTAGTTTATTTGAATTACATATATGCTTGGAGTTTGAGTTTGATAAATCAAATCAAATCTCAAAGTGGGAATAATTATATTATTACTTAACGACAACATTCAATTACTAAAAAAAATAACAATTTAATAATAACGTGTTAAATTCAAGCGATTACATTTAATCAACAAAATAAAAAAAATAATCCGAACATAAAAGAAATTTTAATAAAAATGAGTGCAAAAACACATTCAAAATCGCCAGCAATATATTTTTCGGTAAATTTTTTCCCGCAGCCGACCCTCAGTAGCCGGATAATCCCCATCCGGTCATGTATGACACGGCCGCGAGTACAAACATGGCGGCTGCCATTACAACCGTGTGTGTTTAGGTTAGGTTACACATTATTATGGTGTTATTTTTTTCTATCATATCGTTAAATTGGTAGCGCAATGGATGCTGCAAATTATATGTTCTTTGTTGTGTTTTTGGTGAAGAGAGTTTGCCGTGCCTCGGAAAGCACGTGAAGCCGTTGGTCGTGCGCCTGGTCTCTCCCCGGTCGTTTCAGATTACCGTCCCTTCGGACTATGAGAGTAAAGGTGTTCCTTTACTCTCATAGTCCGAAGGGACGGTAATCGGACTCTCTGTTGAGAGTGCATCTGTGTTTGCACACACACTTGTGCACCATAATATCTCCTGCGAATTTGGATAATCTCCGTTGAGATTGGCCACCGTGACCGAAATCGGTCAGGGGGATTATTATTAAAGAGAGTTTAAGTAAAGTTCGCTTTTTGGCTGTCTTAAAGCTTATAGTTATTTAGTTAGAGCATTTAATGCCTACAAGCGAAATTCGTAAGTAGTTGTCAGAAAAATATATGTTATAAAACACAGGCAAGTTACGACGAAATTGTCTACAGATTTATTTACGCTGCCTGTGCCTATGTTAAAAATGAGTTTTAATAATAAAACAGGACTTATATACACTGTTAAATTTATTTAACATTAGAAAATGCAAACGGCCAAAACATAAAACACATTGATTATACGAAGTAAACATCTTTTTCATAAACTCACTTCATTTTCACATAATACCTACCTATGTACATTACTTAAAATAATTAAATTGAGGTGTTCTGAATAAACGAAATGGAACGTTGGATCTGACGCTCGAATTCCACCCCTGACACCATTCTTCCATTTTTTATTGAAGAAATTCTTACCTTGTATATAAAAACGTAATCCCATAATTACTTTAAGAAAGCGACTCAAAATCTGGCGACATATTTTTATATCTACATTATAAAGCTTGGCACAGGGCATTTTTTTCTTTTCGAGAAAATTCCTCCGTAACATTTTTCGTTGACGCCCAAACGGGGGCTAATGTTTCCATGATGTAGATGTCAGTTCATGGAAATATTGATCGATTTATATTTTTATTTTATTTACTTGTAGCGCCCCGCGAATTCACCCGCATAAGTCTCGATCCCGTGGGAATATCGGTATAGAAAGTATTCCTGGTTATAAACTATACGTGTGCCAAATTTCATCCAAATACGTTCAGTAGTGTTTGCGTGAAAGAGTAACAAACATCCATCCAAACCTTTGCGTTTCTAATATTACTAGCTGCGTCCCGCGGTTTCACCCGCATAAGTTTCGATCCCGTGGGAATATAGGCATAAAAAGTCCTATGTCCTATATGTTTATCCTGGTTATAAACTATCTGTGTGCCAAATTTCATCCAAATCTGTTCAGTAGTTTTAACGCGAAAGAGTAACAAACATCCATCCATCCATCCATCCATACAAACTTTCACGTTTATAATATTAGTAGGAAGTAGGGTTTATTAAGGTACAGTCACGAGCACTAATATTTCAACACTTGGAAACTTTCAAAAGCGATTTTTGCGTGAAATAACGAAAACAACAATGAAATACGACATATATTATAGCAAAAACTTATGGGTTCGAAAAAACTATGTTCGTAGCCACATAAAATTTCATTAAAAAATAAAGGAGTAAATCGCTTTAGAATAAAGCCAAGTGTATACATACTTGTGCCCGTGACTGTAAACTAACAGCTTCTATGTATAATATATCTTAAGTACTATAGATCACAATAGTCTCGATCTTCCAATGTCACCAATTATATGTTTACCAGCAAACTCAGAAATAAGTGATCTCACATAATAATAAACAAAACTAAAGGCTAGAACATAATAATTTTGACAAAATACTTCTTAAACCCTTATTACTTATTAATAACAAAAAGTAAAATAAAAAGATGAATAACATTGCAATTTATAAATAGAAACTGATTATCTTGACACTGATAATCTTGTTGTAATAATAAATTGATTGAACCAATGTTACAATTTTTAACATATAATTTGCTACTGCTAAACACGGGGTTCGATTCCCGGGTCGTGCAGTGTTATTTGTTTTTTCCAACTGAAATTTCAGTCCGACGTCTGGATTTGTCGTCCGGTTCGGCTCGCCCCTTAATTACATGGGACTTAAACATAACTGGCGAATGTTTTTTTTTTTTGTATATTTATGTTCTTTTTGTATGCGTCATGTTTGCCGCAAAAAAATGTATTTTCTTTGTTTTCTTTCTTTCTTTCAAATGTGGGTGTACTATACCTAGGTACACTCCTGACTAACCCTTCAGGGTATACAGGCGTGATGTTATTTTGTGTAATTAGCTCAACTTAATGTCTGTAAATGTAGGTAGATTTGCAAGTTGGCATCTTCATTTAGGATTGTAGACTCTAGGATGGAGGTAGCTAATATTGGAATGTACAGACGCCAGCAGGGCTACCCGAAACTGACAAATTTTTCCAAACAACCTTGAACCTTAATGCTTTAGCGATAAAGTTGAAAATCTATCAAAGAAATTTGACATATTGTAGTAGCTTCATGTTCTGGCGTCTGTACAAGTGTTTATTAGATTACAAAAAAAGCGCTGTTGGTCCCGGCTGGTATTCGTGGATCTTTGACCGTCGTTACGGGTAATCAGAAGCCCGAAAGTCCAACCACCAGGCTTACCAACGGGTATCGTATTACCGAGTAACTAGGTTGTGGAGGTCAGAAAGGCAGTCGCCATGTAGACAAAATCAAACTGGTTGCTAATGTAATTGTATAATTTATTCTTTTTTTTTTTCTTTGACATTGATTTACATTCTGTAATTACTTGGGGTCACACCCGGACTTATTACTCCTTATTTATTTATGAAAATTGTCTACGTTTGGAATGTTTGTGAATATGTGAGCACCATGTATCTATCACATAGTTGATCTATATGTCATGGTTACATTTATCCACTTTAATTATTTTACCCATTGTGGTATAGTAATTTTATATTTGGGTGCATCGTCTTCACATATAATTATATAAATAATGTATGCAATATATTGTAAGACATTGTAAAAGAGTAACGGTGGAGTTTCTTGCCCATTCTTCTCGATACGAAAACTACTTTTTGGAAGGGGCGACTAGAATCAATTTTATTTTAATTTTATTTTTGACGTTCAAAAGTGCCTTTTATGTGCCTATTTGAAATAAATGATTTGACTTTGACTTTGAATTTGACATGTAAAATACTAGTATTCAGCTGCGTCTGGTTAGACTGGAAGCCGACACCAACATAGTTGGGAAAAGGCAAGGTAGATGATGTTATGTGTTTATCAGATCACGTAACCGTAATAAATTAACTTGGCTGTCCATCTTATTAGCTGATCTTATTAACATTGTGTAAACAAGTCCAGTAACCCAACTAAGATTTTGGCCAGCAAAACGCCCAGTATGTAGTCTATCTATCTCTCTATTTCTAGACGTATCTACATCAGCAATCCTACTTATAATATTATAAACGTGAAAGTTTGTATGGATGGATGGATGTTTGTTACTCTTTCACGCAAAAACTACTCAACGGATTTAGATGAAATTTGGTACACAATTGGTATATAAAAAGGATTAATATATAGGATACTTTTATCCCATTATTCCCACGGGATCGAAACTTAAGCGGGTAAAACCGTGGGGCGCAGCTAGTATATTAATAATTAGCTTCTGTTCGTTAAATTACTTCTTCCGCGTGAAATTTTTTATTTTAACATAAAATGTATCCTATGACACTCGAGAATACTGTAACACCAACCTCATCTTGCTTCTTTTTTAGGGTTCCGTAGTTCACGTCTCGGAACCCTTATAGTTTCGTCATGGCCGTCCGTCCATCCGTCCTCGGCTTACCTTCCAAACGCTTAGTGCTAGAAAGATGAAACTTTGCATGGGTATGTGTATTTAAAAATTCATGATGGTAGTCCATGTGATGAACTTTGAAGGAAAACTATAACGGCTTAGATAACTTCATTAGTTCAGGAGTTATAGAGGCCTAACTTGTAAAATGCGCTTACTTGGAAACCTTCGAACAAAAATAACGAAATATTAAGTAAACATGTAAAATATTAAAAATATAATCATAACAATTATTTATTGGTACGGAACCCTTTGTGCGCGAGTCCTACTCGCACTTGGCCGGTTTTTATAAAATGTTGTGTAAAAGTGTTTCCGATATCCTATTTACAGAATAAACAATTTCATTTCATAGAAGCAACATTACACTATACTCGTACATCATATTATAGGCAATGCAACCCTGAAAGTAGTTTGTTCTGGACAAGTAATAAAATCGAGTTTAAAAACCAAAACCTCGCCAAAATGATGATATAAATATTGATCGTGGTTTAGAACTATGATTCAAGTTAGTAAATTTATATAATTTTCTCTCAACACATAATTAAAAAATCTTTTGGAGGGTGTCTGAGCTTCTCTCTGTACTAAAAATACCTTGTATAGTTAGGGTAGCAACACCAAATATTGACAGTCGCGACGCAATTCTTCCTTACATAATGTCGTTAGTGGGGCCAATGACGGTGCCTTGGGGCGTTCCCCCCACCTTCGTAATTGGTAAATTGAGTTGTCTCCTTCAGCCCGTGTAAGTAGCCCGATGTAATATTATTGATTATGTTAGAATAGAATAGAATAGAATACTCTTTATGTTAGTGCTACCTTTAGTTTTTAAATAACGATTTCTTGTAAGTCTTAGAAAGTAAAATTATTTTTAGGTACAACTTAGATTTTGTGAGGCTAAGTTTTCACGAACCTAAATACCTAAATGAACGTCTCAGTACCCTTTTATTTAGGCAATCATTTAAGTGTTATCTGGTGTTAGGGGCAACAGGCATTAATTTATTTTGTACTAGCACCCGCATAAGTTTCGAACCCGTGGAAATATCGGGGTAAAAAGTATCCTATGTGTTAATCCTGGTTATAAACTACCTGCGTGCCAAATTTCATCCAAATCCGTTCAGTAGTTTTGGCGTGAAAGAGTAACAAACATCCATCCATCCATACAAACTTTCGCGTTTATAATATTAGTAAGATAAGACTAAGCAGGATAAAAGCTATTTATGTAAACATAATATATTTTCTTTTTCTTTTCCTTAATTATTCCGTATTCATGGTTAGATAGTGTTTCACTCATAACGCTATTGGTGTTCTACTATATCTATTTCCTGTATATGCGCCTAGTGAAACCATTCAGACCATTCAAAACATAGTCCGTAGTATTGCTAAAAACGCACACGTCCAGTCTCTCAACAAAGTAAAGGCTGAATTACATAGTGCTATTAAAAAGCATGCTTGTTTGCTTGTATGTAAGTAAGAATAGAATACTCTTTATTACGTACACCATAAATATAATAATATATAATATAATATGTTCATTATTTTAAAGGATACAGAAACTTTTATCGTATGAACGAAAATATATATATATATATATATATTTTTGTAATTGTGTTGTACTAGGTACCTTCTGCTCGAAATTAACATGCTTTTTTAAGACAACATAGCATACATGACATGTGTATACCTGATTTTCAAGAAATAGGTTTCTAACTAGTTTAGAATTCAGAAGTTCCAAGCTTTAAATCTATAGATAAATACCCAAGATTTATATCAAAATAATCCGTGTATATGCTTACCTATCAAAACTGGACGCAAAATACTCGTATTTTAGGTGGAGTTGCAGACACCAGCGTGTATTATTATTATTATTTATTTTCATTATTTTTATTTTATTAATTTTGTATTTTGTGTTTCACGAACTATGTCCAAATAAACTTTTTTCTTTCTTTATTTCTTATTACCCACCTACTCCAAGCGTATATAAAGCTAAGTATACATCTAACAAAATATTTAACACCTTAATCTAAGCTCGCTTGACTATTCGAATGCAACCAGAGTTATTTTATTGCCAACCTGCACTACATAAGGTCGACTTTAGCAGAAAACCTTTACAATACCTACTAACACAATGAAGTAGGCAATCCTTCTTCGAATATCAGTCGAACTACCAGTCACACAATCTCCTCACCACATTCAACTGTTAATCTTATCCATAACGTATTGCCAGTGCATTTAGACACGGGACACTCACAAGGCGAGACAATGTGCACCACAATCGATTGGATCCGTCGCATGGCATTCTGAAACTCGATATCATAGCGTGCTATGTGGCATAGAACACAATAGAGTCCCGAACGTACCAACATAGATAAGATTACTGCAGCCTTCTCTTGTTGTAGGGGAAGAGTTCTTATATTTTCCTCCTGTAGTTTAAAACTGTATTTTTCAGGCAGTTGCGACCACGGAGATATTTTGGCAAAATTTCCATTTTTATGAAACATATGGGCTGAGGGTGGCCCAGAGTGAATAACTGCTTGCGTACTAGTCTTAACTAATACTTTAAATGCGAAAGTGAGTTTGTTTGTTTGTTACGCTTTCACGGTAAAACGGCTGAATGGATAAGAATGAAATTTGGCACATGAGTAGACCATGACATCATCATCAAGTCGTGGGCACTAGCGAGTCTTAAATATAATATAGTATTTTTAGATAAAAACAAAGGTATTACGGGTGCCATATTTCCATTACCTTT
The DNA here is from genome assembly GCA_947507525.1 of Apamea epomidion. Classification (NCBI taxonomy): domain Eukaryota; kingdom Metazoa; phylum Arthropoda; class Insecta; order Lepidoptera; family Noctuidae; genus Apamea; species Apamea epomidion. Next base: position 2,480,219 of record OX382238.1, on the reverse strand, counting down.
CTCCTGTTCTATCTTTCCAAAATCAGACAAAACAATTATACACATCGGCTTTGCATGCAAAAACCTATTTGACTAACCCCAACAAAAACCCGACCCCACAACTGCCCCATTCAAGGTACACATCCAATAATAGTTCATTTGCCTTTCCTACCTTCAATTATACCGTTTACGCTTCTCCAGACATCTCCGAACTTACCCCCTATGGTATTCCCTACCGAATGTCCGTCTTTGACATGGTAAACTAATGACAGAACAACCGGGACCTTGCAGACGTGCCGAGAATTGGTGTCGTTACCCTAATATCGGATAAATGCTCAGATCTATCTGTCGCAGGTGTTCAGGGTAAATCGTCTTTGAGCTAATGTTTTCGTCCATAATATTTTGACTAAAAGTATTTTCTATTTTCGGAACACTTTTTAGAATTCAAATAAAAATATAGAATTCCATAAATAAAATATAAATACTTACGTAAATTGGCGGATTCTTTAAAAGTTCTGCGGAAATGCTAAATGGACGAATTTCCTGAAATATTTATAATGATAAATTATTTTATTTTGTAACTAGGTTTGTACAGACGCCAGCAGGTCAATCTACCCGAAACTGTCAAATTTTCCCAATCAACCTTGAACCTTAATGCTTTAAAGATAAAATTGAAAATCTATCAAATAAATTTGACAGATTGTAGTACCTTGATGTGCTGGCGTCTGTACAAACACTTTTACACGTCACTCATATTTTAAAAACTAGATGAGTTCGGCGTTTCCTATCTGACTAGTCTGAGAAGAAAGGCCGAAACAAACTCAGAGGTCACAGTCGCTTTTAAAGTCCAGACATTATCTTGGTCCACTCATAATATGAAGACCGTGTAGATCGATGACTGAGATGGTCTTTTGAGGAAAGAACCACACAGATTGAGAGGACCTGTCCAGTCAGTGCAGCGCTGGGTCTCTGTCTCGCATAGGGTCGCAGCATTATGCTGAGCAATGGCCATTTTCCGTGGATATGATGCATATTTTACCCCAACTTATTCTTTATTGTATTTGTGTTCTTTCTTTGCGTCATGTTTACGGCAAATAATCGTATTTTCTTTCTTTCCATGAATAAATAAAGAACAATATTGAAAAGATTTTTAGTTGGCCATATTTTAGAAAATTTACAGAATTTTCAGCTCTAAAATAAAATATTCTAAACGCTTTCAACATATCAAAATAATAAAACAGCACAAACACCATTCAGCTTGGATGTTGGCTGTCGTGTAGCATTCGTACCTGGATGTGACGAGTTATTCAAATTGCTCCGGCGTTGATCCAACCGATTGAGACCAACTTGGAAGAGTAACGCAATTGTTTCCGGTTTGATTCTATGCCATGTGTGCATTTCATTCGCGACATTAAAGTTGATCTACTGCAGCTTTTGCGAGATTATTAAAAGTTATTTATCGAGATAATTTACGGGTAGACAGAAGCCCGAAAGTCTGACAACCAGTCTTACCAAGGAGTATCGTATTACCCAGTGTCTGAGTTGTGGAGGTCGGATGGGCAGTCGCTCCATGTAAAATATTGGTATTCAGCTGCATCCGGTTAGACTGGAAGCCGACCGCAACATGGTTGGGAAAAGGCTAGGGAAATGGATTGATTTTTTTATCGAAATAATTTGAAAAGTGTCGTGACCCATATACCTAGATACTTAGATTTTGACAATGATTGTCGCTGAGATGAGATTGCGACTAAATTTTGAAACTTTTCTCTAAAAATCGCACCGCAAAAATTTCGGTGAAGGGATTCTGACAATTAAATAGTGTCAATCCCTAACATCAGGCGGTCTGCTCGACAGCTCACTTCATCTACGTTTTCACGGTGATTTTCTTTTTGCAAAATAGACCCGCTGAAAGCCAATTTTAGAGATTAAAAAGGTTCAAAATCTAGTCACAATCTACTGGTCACATACAATGAAGCTGCGATCAACGTGGCCGTGCAGCTACTGGGCCAAAGTAATCTAGTTAACTAGACGAATGCTGTATCGTTGATTTAAAAATACGAAGATACAATGTGTGTACCCTAGCGAGAATTTTATCCGTGATTTTTAGGGTTCCGTGCCCAAGGTAAAAACGGGACCCTATTACTAAGACTTCGCTGAATGTCCGTCCGTCTGTCTGTCACCAGGCTGTATCTCAAGAACCGCGATAGCTAAAGAGTTGAAATTTTCACAAATTATGTATTTCTGTTGCCGCTATAACAACAAATAGTAAAAACAAAATAAAATAAAAATGTAAAAATCACGTCTGTTGTAGGCCCCCATGGCCTACAACAGACGTGATTTTTATAGATAATGGTACGGAACACTTCGTGCGCGAGTCCGACTCGCACTTGGCCGATTTTTTTTTCACTGTTGATGTTACTAACTATTGCTATACATTGGTCCCCCTTTACAGACATATTATAGTGTGTCAGTGAACAGCAGTCAAGTGGTGGCCCAGTGGTAACGGCTGCAACTTACGAATACGTCGGGGGTTCGAATCCAAGCGGGCACTATGTGTAAATCACTTCATTACCACTGCTCTTAAATTGGTGAAGGAAAACATTGTGAGGAAACCGGTATGCCCTAGAAACAAAAAATCGAAGACAATCATGTGAATTCTACTAACCCGCACTGGGCCCGCGGGGTGGATTACGGCCCACTCCCTTTCACTGAAAGGCCGGTTTCCTCACGGTGTTTTCCTTCACCGTTTTTGAGAGCAGTGGTGATAAAATAATTTAAACAAAGTAAAGCTCCTGTCTGGGTTCGAACCTACGACCTACAATTTGTAAGCCGCGGCTATTACCACTCACTCATAGCCGAGTGCCTCATTTCTATCAAAACGCGTGCGATCAATTAGTATGGACTAGCATGACCAGACACCCTTTTCCGAAGTTCAAAACAAAATTAAATTTGGCGCGCATCGCCACAATCAACGCCTATTCATGTCGGGCCTATTGTTGGACAAAACAATGGTGGACAGGTTTTGCTAGTCAATTTGTTTATTCCTGTGGCCCACAAACATCATTAGAGAGGACAGTTTATTAAACTTTTTGTTTTAGTAAATATAATTTTAATTCCAGCGCTCGTCAAAGTTTGGGGGGCTTATGAGTTGGCAGCCGTTCGTTGGTTGTCTGTTCATAGTTTGTGTTATGTATTGTTGTCGTCAAGTACGCGTGGTTGCTTCTAAATAAGTTTTTCAAGGCAGTACTTTAGGGAAAATACTCGTGTCTATAATTCTCCGTTTGAGACATAGTGGTAGATCTTCTTTAACTGCGCACCAAAACCAAGACAACGGACGTTACCCAGAAAGCCGTTAAACTTAAGTAGGACTGGGCCGGACGTGTTTGCCGCATGTCAGATGACAATTGGGCTAAAAGAATCGCCGATTGGGTTCCACTAAACGCACGACGCCATCGCGGCAGGCCAAGACGAAGATGGGTGAACGAGCTTGACTCCTACCGTAAGGACCCGACTCGCAAAAGACAGAATTTTGTGGAAAAGGGAGAGGGAGGTATTTGCCCTGCGGTGGGACAATACAGGCTAGTTAGATTACATTACATTACAGTATCTAAGGAGTATAAAGGGCAATTTTGGCTAAGAACTAAACAGTCAATTATATCAACATTTTTCTTTATACAGATTATGTCTAATATTGCAAGCAAACCAGACCTCAAGTTTTCTGCGAATCGTTCTAATGCAGGTCCTGTCATGGCGTAACCTGTATAATTCTCGAGAATATTTAGACTATCGCAAACTTACAAGCTAAGCGTATAAATGAGTGAATCTTTCAACCCAATTGTCTCCCACATAAACCCCAATAAGGAACAACCCCAATGAACTCCCAAGTGGGCTCCCCTCACTAACATCTTTAGGAGCTATTTACTGCAATAGGAAACAAGGACACGATTCATTGCACCACATTAAAATGTCAAGCAGTAACATCTCATTTTTGATCAGGGCTTCGGTAGCGTTTTCTAAAATAAATAGAGGTGTTACTTGGACAAATGCAGGACGATTTAGCTACGGTGCATCGTTGGCACACAATTTATACGTGCAAGTTGCAGGATACAGCGGATTGTACATGAAATTTTGTGGAACAAAACAAAAGTGTTGGCAGGCATGCCATAAATGCTTCAGAGGAATTGTAAAAAGTAAAAGTCCTTATAAAACGTTCCATGTGGAGCTAAGGACAATAATGCAATGATGGGAGAATTATATCATATCCTGCTTACCAGGATACTAGCCTGTCAATTAAATGGCTGAGTCTACCAAAGTCGAGATATCTATTATCCGAGAAAATCGTGCATCGGCAAGCGTAGTGGGATGGTATCCAGGCTAGATGGACCGACGACCATAAAAAGGTAGCTGGGACACACTAAATGTGGAAGGTGAAGGACAGGGTATTTTGGCCTATATCCAGCAGTGAACTGCGATAGGACATGGATTGACTGTACTCGTTGCTATCTTCTGCCACGATCACATCAAAAATGAGCACTGATTATTTTGTCATGTTTTTTGGAATTGAAAGAAGTACTTAGTGGCATAGATAAATGGCTTCTAAGTATCGCATTTACGTTTCAGGAGAAGCCGTAATAGGTAGCTATAGCTGAGTAAGACACTTTGTGCCACATAAGCGGCTTATGGTTTGGTTTGCATACGGAGATGTTCCCTTAGCTCTTAAATTGGCAATTGGAATGGTAATGTGGTAGCGTTTGAATTTATATACCACAGATCTAATGGAGCTTTAAATTTATTTCGATTTAATTTTGCGTCATCTTTCCTGAGCAGAAATTATTTGGTTTGATTTGGTTAACAGACTGTGTGTGTGTTTATTTCATCTAGATGTTATTCACTATCACAAAATACTATGTACTTAATAATGCAGTATAAATATTCTTTATTTTGTACTAGCTGCGCCTCGCGCTTTCACCCGCATAAGTTTCGATCCTGTGGAAATATCGGAATAAAAAGTATTCCATGTGTTAATCCTGGTTATAAACTATCTGTGTGCCAAATTTCATCCTAATTCGTTCAGTAGTTTTTGCGTGAAAGTGTAACAAACATCCATCCATACAAACTTTCACGTTTATAATATTTTAATATAAATAATATAATATATATAGTAAGAAGTAGGATAGGATAGGATTAATACATCATTAGCATTATAGATGAGCTGGACTCCTTTAATAAAGATTGATCCTTGGCAGCTCTGGACAGAGAGAGTTGGAAGGAGAGTAGGGAGGCCTGTGCCCCGCAGTGGGACATTAATGGCTAGTTTTTTTATTTTTTTTTATTAGTATTGTGGTGCCAAAAAAAATCAAAATGGCTGACGTTAAAAGTCAACACGTTCACAAAGAAGAACTTGTTTTATTTTTAATCTCGCAAATTATCGTGCTTCTTTTTAGTCGATGCCTCTTATAACTTGTGAACACACAACAGCAACGTATTCGCAACTGGCAACGCTCGAGTGGTATGGATTGGCTCGCTGAGTACGATTGAGGACATCAGTGCGGGTGACTAGCGTTCTGATGCACACTCCTCTTTGATTCGATACATACCTCACGCCGTTGTATTTGCTAGAGTTTACCTTTGTGGAAGAAAATGTGGGTAATGCATCCACTGCTGGGAATCTGGCTTTGGTTTTTGGACGTCAAATTATTCTCAAACTGTCGTTTCATGACATGTTGGTGACCTTACGATATCTTGTTCCACCACATTTAGAGCAATGGTCACGAAACAAATCAAAGCGCGGTCCTGACTGGATTTGAACCCACGAACATACCCGTTAGTAGGTCTCGGCTCCACTGAGTCAACACTGCTTAGAAAATGTATGCTGCAAACGATTGCATATACCCCTTTTCTATGGTTAAAGGGTACCCAATTTATTTTGCGTCGCCTGCTCTGTACTCAGATTTGATACGATACATACCGTGGAATTTGTCAGCGGTAGATTCGTGCTGTGGCCATTCAATTTGTTTCTTGTTGAACACCCTTCGGTATTAAATGTCCAATTAATGAAGCTTGCTGCTTCGGACAGCTCTGGCTTGGAAACCAAAAATTATAACACTATCACAAACGGGCGACGGAAATTCGAACGATTTTTGGATCTAAAATACAACTACCCCACAGGTATAATTATTATTATTACATATATGAATTAAAAAACTAAGTAAATATTATTTGCAAAGGGATATTTTCAATTTTAAAATCGTTTGAATGTATGAATTGTAACACTGTTATTTTTCTCTGTTATTTTGTATCACCAATCAGGAACCTAAACCATAACTGAGCCTATCACAAAAACTCAAAACATTTATTTCAATTAAACCATTTATAGGCAAAAAGGCTGCCAAGCTGAAATGTGATTGGCTGGATCACGTCAGCCTTACGCACAGGGACCGCTAAGCAACAGTCTCCACACGATCGGTGCCTGAGAATGGACGGCGTCACCGAGGCCAGCCCAGGAAGAAGTGGCCACACGATCTAGACGCGTACCACAAGGGTCGCATCGACTTGGTTCTAGAAAAAGGATGCCTGGAATGATTTAGGCAATCAAGATTTGAGCAAAGGCCTCCCCGCCTTTGCTCAGCAGTGAGACAGTATAGGATTAATGAAAAAAAAATACCGTTTAAGCATTTTTAAATAATAATTCTTAAAGCCAGTTGCCCATTCCAAATAGTAAATTCCTATCACAGTCATTCCAACCACAGATTTAATGTTTATTCCTCAGTATCACCTGCGCAGTAAACACAAAATCTCTTCTAATACGATACGGTATACCGCGAGGATGAATCGCGCCATATGTCGCGACATGGCATCCCTAAATTGTTTTACTTTCGACTTCCCCCTTTTCGTCTCGTATGGTGGTATACATATAACTATATGAGTTTCTTGTATATTTGAACGGTATATAATAATACTGGCTTGATTCCCGCGGCTTAGCCTACGTGGAGATCGGAAATTATTCCACGGAAACACACTACCAGGATACAAAGTATGCTACGTTATAGGATACTTTTATGCTGATACTATATAGTATCATGGTCTACCTCTGTGCCAAGTTTCATCGAAATCTGGCAGACAGAGTAACTTACTTTCGGTTTTATAATATTAATATGGATAGATACATACATGTCGTGGTGTGGTGGTATTTTATTTATAGAGATTATATTAGATTTTGATTTAATTTTGTTCTATACAAACCTTGTCCTGACAATATCAAACACAAAAAAAAAACTATTATCCAAATTGGTACAGTCGATCGGAAGTTATGCGCGTACATACATTTTGGTGATTCATTTTTATTTATATACATAGATAGATATAAGATATGCTTATGTAGACTTGGTATACCTATAACAAGGTACTTCAACATAGTTCGTTCTGCAATACGAAGACATGTGACACGTGCCTACCCGCACTGGGCTTGCGTGGTCGACCACAGCCCACTCCCTCTCACAGAGAGGAGGGCTGTGTCCCAGCAGTGGGAATATTATAGGCTGACTAGTTGCGCCCCGAGGTTTCACCCGCACAAGTTTCGATCCCGTGGGAATATCGGGATAAAAAGTATCCTATGTATTAATCCTGGTTATAAACTATCTGTGTGCCAAATTTAATCCTAATCCGTTCAGTAGTTTTTGCGTGTAAGAGTAATAAACATCTATCCATACAAACTTTCGCGTTTATAAGATTAGTAGGATTATTCTATGTTAGAACTAGAATCTTAGTATGTATTGAAAAGCAATTCATTGAATATCCTGCAACAATAATCACTACTTACTGACGCGTAAAATATAGCGAAACACCCTTCATAGATATCGTTATAATTGATAGGTTGCTGCTCCATCGACTTCCACCCACTTTCGCCCTAAGACGGTTTCCTTAAGTCGACTTTTACAACTCTCAACAAATAAGCTTATTTGGAACTTTGTCTTTCTTTTCATGCTAGCGTACTGAATCGTGCATAGGTATGTATGTATCGTGCTATATACCTATAAGAAAACCCTCAAAAAGATAGTTGACATTTTTAACATCAGCTGCAATGCGACATTATGATGCCACAACTGAAATAAGATATTAAAAAAACCAGGTAATCCCTTTTCATAGGTACCCACGTAGTTGAATCGAATCAAATCAAAAGTCGTTTATTCAAATTAGGCTGAGAATCAGCACTTTTCAAACGTCAAAATTAGAAAAGACAGTCCCCCAAAACGCCCACCCGTTACCACTTCCTAGTGCTTTCGCTGGGGACAAGTGGCGCAACAAACTCGCCAGCAGTACAGCTGTCTGTTCAGTTAGAAAATACTTGATTTTATACAAAACTAGGTATGCAAAGTAATTAACATTACAAGGCACAGAACATTAAATTAAATTAGTTGAATTAGTCAATAAAAATGTTATAGTATACAATTCAAACATTTGAAACGAAAGTTTTAAATCATAATGTAGGATTAGGTACAGCTGACATGGAACAATGTCAACTAACTTTTGGAAGGCACTATATAATAAAACAAGTTGGTTGTCAACGAAGTTGTCGTTTGAGATCTTACAATTTTTGTGGCAGATCTCCACTATTTGACTGGCCACTCTTAATAATACCACTTTGGAAAAATCCAGTGGCTGAAGCTAGAAGCTGTTCTATGGGTATGGGGTCCATTACAAAGAATAATAATTATTATAAATGTCCGTTTTATTGTGAATGTGAAGACTATTAGGGTAATTTTCCTTTGTTCTTTTTTTTTTTTCTTACTTACCTATTTTGTCTGTTCTGTTTTTCATTGTCTGTTTATATATGTGTGTACATAAATGGTAAAATAAATAAATCATGGTCTCGCAGTTTGAGTAATTTATGCGGCCTGCCCCTCCTTCTTCTCGTCCTTTCTTTAGTATTATACGACGAATCGTTGAGCTCCTTAAATTTTGAGTTGAGCTGCACGATTACTGACAAATGTACACTGACTGAACAGGACCACAAAATCTTTGTGGTTCTTTCCACAAAAGACCATTTCAGACATCGATCTCCATGGTCTTCAATTAATTTGACCAAGATTATGTCTGGACTTTAAAAGAAAGAAAGAAAAGAAAGAAAAATAATTTATTCTGCACAAACAAAACGCACAATTACAAATAAAAAATAATGATGATAAAAAGACATAAGATATACATAGTCAAAAGACTCGTACTCAAGCATAAAAAAAAACGTTCACCACTTTTGTCTATTGCTTGTCAAGGCCAGGGACCAATGCCAACTCACAGAAGAGAATGTGACCTCTGAGTTTATTTCGGCCTTTCTTCTCAGAGTAGCCACATAAGAAACGACGACCTCATCTAGTTTTTTAAAATATGTTTGTTGTGTAAAAGTGATTGAACAAACCTACTTACAGAAATAAAATCATTTATCGTTTAATCACTTATCAATCAATCAATCTTATTTATCATTTAATTTAGTAAGGGATAACGTTCAGCACGAGGATAATAGCTGCATACTCCTGTCAATTACATGTCACTAGACTATGCTCACCATTAAACGTTTCTTTGTACCCGTCATTGCTACGTAACGGTCCGTTCCCACTATGTCGTGACGATTAATTTATCGTTGGACGACTGTCGTCTCTAGCTGTTCCCATTATATCGACTGTTTATCATCACTGTATCGTCGAAATATTTTATCCAATAGGGAAGTAGGTATAATTTGTACAGACGCCAGCAGGTCAAGCTACCTGAAAGTGTCAAATTTTCCCAATCAACCTTGAACCTTAATGCTTTAGCGATAAAGTTGAAAATCTACTAAAGAAATTTGACAGATTGTAGTAGCTTGGTGTGCTGGCGTCTGTACATAAATCATTAATTTATAGCAACAATGGCGCAAAATTAAACAAAAGACTACTTACGCTTTTGTACTCAAATGCAAATGGTAACAATATTCCAAAGGCCCATACAATTTAATAAAGAAACGGTAACATTGAAACTCTGGAACGAGTTCCGGAGTAAATTTTAAGAAAGTCGAGCTTTTAGTACGGTTAAGTCATCAAAACTGCAAAGGGAGGTGACCGGGCAAGTTTTATTGTTACCTGAGTTTGGCTATGGAGGTCCTTCTACCATTATCTGATTGGAGAGAATTTTAAATGTTATTGAGATGTGGCGCAATATAAAGTGGACTGTAAGGCTTTACTGTTAGGGGTTTTTGGATAGTAGAACCTGAAGAAACTTTCGGATTGTTGGTTTCTACGGTTTCGTACCCAAAGGGTGAAAACAGGACCCTATTACTTAGTCCGCTGTCCATCCATCTGTCACCGGGCTGTATCTTTTGAACCGTAATAGATTGGCACTTGAAATTATCAGAGAGTGTGTAGGTAGGTACTATTATGGCCGATTTAACAACAAATAATAAAACAAAATAATGTTAAAAGGTGATCCCCATAGAAGAGACGTGTTTTTACTAAAGAATTTGAAAAAGAAACGTAATATTGAATATTATACGATCGTACGGAACCCTTCGTGTGCGAGTCCGACTAGAACTTGTCCGCTTTTTGAGCCTTATTGATAGTCTCCTATGGATAAATCGTGTACTTACGTACTGTCACCAAAGGAGATAAGTAACCAGGGTCGTCGGATATAGTTGAAGTTTAATAAGAAACCAATGGATGTTTTCGAATAAAATTTAATTAAATTAATAGAAAACAAACAGTTCATTTATCAAATTAAATTTCATCCGAAAACATCAATCGGTTTCTTACTAAACTTCAACTATATCCGACGACCTGGTACAGTCACGAGCACTAATATGTCAACACTTGGCAACTTTCAATTGCGATTTTTTCGTGAAATAACGAATACAACATTGAAATACGACACATTACATAAACCTATAGGTTCGAAAATGCTATGTTCGTAACAACATACAATTTCATTCAAAAATTAAGGAGGAAATTGCTTTTGAATAAAGCCTGGTATATACATACTTATGCTCGTGACTGTACTTATCTTATTCACCTCATAAAAGACGTCAAATCCCTGAACAGTTAGCCCGGCTACCACCTTGCTGTCCGGGTCTTATTTCTAAAAAGAAAGAAAAAACATTTTTTGCGAAAAAAAAAAAACAACCGGCTTCCAAAAAAGAAACTACAAAGTGAAAAATAACTTTAATTTCGGAAGTCGATGGCCAATTTGAAAGTACCTATATCCTTACAAATAAGAAAATAATTTTGCAAATCGACTCATAAATTACGGAGTTCTGAGGTAACAAACATAAAAAAAATACAGTCGAATTGAGAACCTCCTCCTTTTTTGAAGTCGGTTAAAAATAGATTTTTATTTTTGTCACAGAAAGCGGCCCAGTGGTAAAAGTGGTAAGAGTTGTAGGTCGTGGGCTCGAACCCAGGCAGGCGCTTTACATTATGTAATTTATTTCATCACCATTGCCATAAAAAATAATGAAATTCAAAGACATGTGACATTTACCAATTTGCACTGAGTCGTGTTGGATTACAGCACATTTTCCCCTCACAGAGTGGAGGCCTGTGTCCCAGCGTTATAGGCTAATTATACTTAAGAGCGTTAATCGTGCTAATCCGACAGATAAACTCATAAAAACGTAATAATAATTATAACGATACATTCTCAATCCTCCCTGTGACCCTAATAATTGTAATTAAACAATTAACAGCGACTAACGGCCAGTCAATCTGAGCTAATAGCATTAGCAGATTAAGTACAAAGACACGGAGATAACGGGGACATTAGGGGAGTCGCTTTCATCCCGTGATGACAGTATCTTTTACTTCCGCTGGTCGATATGGAGGTAAAAAGATAGGATTTTATCTTTGTTGTTATGAAGCTTGAACTTTATTGGTGGAGAAAGAAAAAGACTAAGGTGGGGAACTGTGGGGTCTCTGAGGTGTGGCACTCTCTAATATTTATTTATTTAAACTTTTCGCACAAAAAGGTACAAAGGCGGACTTAATGCCTTAGGCATTCTCTACCAGTCAACCAAGGGTGGTGAAGAGATTAGATGGCAGGTGCTTTGATTGAGAGGGACAATGATAAAAAAAAACTCTTAAAACTAGGTACACAAATACATAAATAGGTTATATACACATACATACTATTACTATAATATTGTCAGTGAAAACTTGATATTGGCCTTCCTTCACTGATTGTTTACTATAAATGTATCCTAATTAGTTTTCTTATTAAAATAAATCTTGATCATCGTCATCTTATCGTAAAGACTTCCATCTCTGGCCTATGCTGGACTTAGGGAGTTTCCCATGGTTTGTTACTAATGACTGGTCTCTATGAGTGGCGATAATTAGGAAAAGATAAGCCAGATGACGATGATGAATAATGATATTATTGAAGCTGCTGAACTACTGATACAATGTCCACTTCTAGTAAAGGCTGTAATGCGTGTAAGCGTGTGTGCGTAACAAGTAGTTGTTCCGGATCTGGCTGTTTGTGTATGTGAGTTTAAATGTTTGTAAACGCACCCACGATACAGGAGAAATTCCTAGTGTGGGGCAACGTTTTTTTTTTTTTTTTAAATGCGCCGTTAAATATAAGTTTCTTACGAGAAAAGAAAAGGAATGGGAGACATAAAGTGTTTGTTGACAAAATGCATCGGTCCATACATTCCGGTTCTACAACAACAGACATTGTTGTTTCACGGAAGTTATCGAAGTTAATAAAGCAAATGGCAAATATTAATATCAAGAAAAGGGAAGTTATGTTTATTTGGTTTCCTACAACATCTTTGTACAAATATGGCTTTCTTGAGTGACATCTACAATGTTTTCCTGAAAAGGTCAGGATAATTTCCTGTTTTTTTTTTATGGGAAGAGTAAAAGCTTTGTTTCTGCAGAAATATCTTTCCTTTTTATTAGTCTTACGTTTAGGACACCTTGGCAATCCGACGCACATCTTTGCTGTCTTTTTTTTTTCAGGGGTGGAAAATCCTCATGGATGTCCGGCGGGGTCTGTCAGACTCTTACTGACTGAAAACCACCCCGGTCTTTGCTGTCTGGTTTAACTTTTTCTAAAATGTTAAGCGAGGTATTTTTTTCGCATCATCGTCATTGACAGCAGCCTTGTTCCAGCCATTGCTGAGTAGTGGCCTCTTCCCTTTTGTGCCATGCTGCCCTGGTCTGTCTGACTATTTTATCTTATAGAATAGAATAATCTTTATTAGACTCTCTCTCCGTCTTTCTTTCTCTCTCTCTTTCTCTTTCTGTCTTTGTAACTTTGCTTTTTTTTTAAATTGTGTGTACAAAAACCCTTCATTCTTTTACCATCCCTTTTCTCCATCATCCGGTGCTCTCCATTTTTATTTCCTTTTCATTTCATTAAAACAAATAAATTAAAGCAGTTTTCTCATAATAACACTTCATTATAACACTTCACTTTATCACATCCTATTAAAAATGCAGCACATAAAATATAGCTTTAATCATAATAACGTGAAAGTTTTGCTTCAAAAATAAAAATTATATGTCAAAATGTGTTGAAATGCATGGGGCAGTTTAGGGGCAGAGTGTGGCACATTAGGGGTGCGACACGTCACACGGAAACGAGGAAACTAGCTCCGCCGGATACGCCGAGTATGAATAACAGGGTCTTTATGTCCTGCTAAAATATAAAACTGACTGAAAATGTCTTGTACAGGGTGCTACTATTTTTGTAGAAGTTTAGTTTTCTAATATAAATGAAAATAAAGGAAAAACTGAGGCCTTTTGAATAGAGTAGAAAAAGAGAAAAGTACCCAGTCATATGGAAAGCGCAGGCCACACCGCGAGTCGGCGGGCGGGCGTTCTGGTATTTGTAGTGTTGTGAGTTAAATACAGCGTTCTTATATATGTATCGGAGAAGGTATGTCTGTCTCTCGTTAACATCAGGCATATTTTAATTACTGTGGGCGTACTATGGGTAACGTTAGTTATAGTACAATAGAAAAACGGTTTGCAGTTCAAATCAGATTACAATTTACGAACAAGTTAGTCACACTAGCAAATCACACACTGTAGGTACCCAACTAAACGATACGGAACGCGAGACAGTTTCTAACACATGTTGTCCGTATGATGTTTTCCTTCACCGTTTTGAAAACAGTAGCGATGAAATAATTTACACAAAGTAAAGTGCCTGGCTGGGTTCAAACCTACGACCTACAACTCGTAAGTCCACTACCTCCATTCCGCTCTTATATATTCTTATGATAAAAAAGGTGAAACGATGCTCGCACGCTAGCTCGCGGTGTGGCCTGTACTGAGAGGTTGGATATCTAGTGTGAGGTAGCAGTAATTAAAGGAATGTCACTAAAGATAATTATACGGTGAGATACCTAACAGTTTAATTCTAATCTACACTAGTCAACTATCTTGTGAGCGGTCTTATCTGTTGGTAAATGTATTAATTACAAGTTTAAATGAACAGTGTGACTTAGATTATCAAAGTTATCATAGTCATCAAGTCTTAAAATTAGTTTTGCTTTGACCGTACGTCCTAACCGAAAGCGACTATCGTGCGAGCGATAAGCGATTGTTTACATGAATAATGACGTACCTTCATACGTGACTTGATTAATCGCGCAAATACATCTTATTCACATAAAAGACCGCAGCTTTCTTACGCAACGATCGCTTTCAATTAGGACGCTGCCTAGCAAAAAGCACAATATGAACAACGTCGTCCCATTTTGCAGACTTTTTTTTAAACACTCTGTATATAGCTTATCGTCACGGCCGGCTCATCACATAGCCAGCTCGACTACTCGTAGGTACATGCTGCTTTATATCTATGTAATCTTACTGCCAAGTGGCGCTAATATACCTTATATGGAAATGTCACCTTTGGAATGATTAGCCTTTTTTTGCTTATTTATTTAAAGATTTTGGATTTTTCCACTTGGATAAATTTAGATCACACGTGATAAACTTGGAAATATCTTTTAAGGAAAATTTCAACTGGTAAAACGTGTACGGTCGGGGGACTCTGAACGAACGAAGTTGCTTACGCAATACTCGAACGCATACACTCGTATATTATAGAAAGAGACAGAGAGTGAGAGATAAAGTTGGTAAAGTTGTCGCCATCTTGGATTTTTGGTTTTAGCTCCCGCGAAAACTAAGAAAACGACATGAATGATGAAAAATTTTAAAAAATTGCAGCTGCCATCTTGGATTTTCATTTTTTCAAAGCCGAATAACTTTTTCCTAATTCGTGACGATTTCTACCAGTTTACTCCTACCAAAAGCCGCGTTAAAGATCTTTGTTCCAATAAATTAACATAAACCAACACATACCTTTTTAGTTAAGAAGGCTCTTTAAAATAGACGCATGAAGGCATGTTCCGTTCCTTGATTTTAGTTTTTTTTTTTTTGTTAAATAATACCAGCCTATTATGGTTCTACTGCAGGGCAAAGACCTCTTCACACACAAAGAAGGCACGAGCATTGATCACGACGCTTTAATGTCCCACTGCTGGGCAAAGGCCTCCCTACTCTCTTTCCACCTCTCTCTGTCCAGAGCTGCCAGGGACCAATCTTTAAGAAAGGAGTCCAGCTCATTCCGCCAGCTCCGTCTGGGCCTGCCGCGATGTCGTTTGCCATTAAGCGGGACCCACTTGATCTTATGTTTGGCCCATTGATCGTCTGACATGCGGCAGATGTGTCCAGCCCAATGCCATTTAAGCGTGGCAGCTTTCCGAGTGATATCAGTTATTTTAGTGGTGGAACGGATTGTTGTGTTCTTAACCCGGTCCACAAGTTTAATACCCAGAATACTCCGTTCCATAGCTCTCTGGCAAACCTCTGCTGAATTGTCAAAGACCATGTTTGAGAACCATACGTGAGGATGGGAAGAATACACATGTCGATGAGTGTTCTCTTGAGGATCTTCTCTTTTGGCTGATTTGTTACGAAATAATATTTTCATATTAACCCTGTCAAGTAGAGTCAGCGCCATAATCATTCTAGCTGTCGAATTACATAGTTATAGATACCGCCGTTCGAAAAGGCTCAGTAGCTATCAGCATTATTGCGCCGTCCTATACACCGGGTCTAGAATTGTCTATTAACTGCCCCTTTGCCCCTTAACGCACCTGCGTCCAAAACAAAACAAACCCTTCGGCCGTAGAATTGACAAAAAACGCACCGAATATCCGTGTGCTCTAGCTGAGAATAAATTCTCTTTATTAGAAAGAGCCTTAATAAAGCCTATCCCAGCCAAAAATAGTGGTTCGCCACAACGGCTCCCGAGACCCGGCCGTAATAGAATCCGACCCGGCATTAAAGGGTTAACAATGTCCTGCACATATATGTAGATAATATATTTTGATTTGTAAATTGTTGTCACGCTGTATCTTAAAGGGTTAATGAGTTTGTCAAGGGCGTTGATTTGGGTTCGAACCATATTTTAGAGGTGTTAGGTGGAACCTACTTTCACGTGAAGAGTCATCTGCAAATAAAATTAACTCACACAAAGTATGCAGTATTGTACTCTATGTGCTACATTTCGTAATTGCGTAAGAGTAACTTAAGTAAGAATAATGGTTTGCATTGTATTTCTAACTTTATGCACAAGTAAAAATAATAACTGTCCAAAGGCATTTTGCTACATGTTCTAAATCAAAACGATCAATCGTTTTCACAGCATATGTTGAATACATATTTTATAGTTTCACTATATTGTGTTTGACTTTCATAGAAGATAGGTATTTATCAAAATCAAAGCATTTATTTCAAATAGGCACATAAAAGGCACTTTTGAACGTCAAAAATATCTTCTATGAAAGTCAAACACAATATAACTAACGATTTTTAATATAAAAGTCAATCAATCAATCAACTCAGCCTATTGAAGTCTACTACTGGACATAGGCCTCTCCCAGGCTGCGCCACAACCCCCTGTCCTCCGCCTTCCGCATCCAGTCCGTCCCAGCAACCTTCTTTAGGTTGTCCGTCTATCTAGCTGGGGGGCGTCCAACATTACGCTTGCCGATACACGGTCTCCACTCCAGGACTCGTCTGCTCCACCAGCCATCGGTCCTTGGACAAACATGGCCAGCCCACTGCCACTTCAGTTTGCTTACTCTGCAAGCTATGTCGGTAAGTCCGGTTCTTTTCCGGATAAATTCATTCCTGATTTTATCCTTCAAAGAGACTAATATAAAAGTAATAGTACAATATTTGACATCTTAGTGCGTTGGTCCACTGCAACCGTCACCGGGACGTCACTGAGAACAAGATGACGGCGACAAAGTAGTGATACATACATTTACTATGTCCGCGTATCCACCGCACGTCTGTCACCCGAGCGCCGACATCCCGGCCGCCGATATTTCCAGAAGTTCGGTTTGACCGCTAGAACTCGGCCCGAGATTGTGATGGGACGATGTGCCAGCAATACAAAACACGTTTGATATTGTACACACTAATATTATACCGTCGCTATTCACCCGGCTTTTGTGTTGTCTATCATAACATACTGAACTACCGAGTTCGGTAGCGGTGGAGAAATGATCGACGTCACCGAGACGTCACGTGCAGTTCGAATAATTTCGTTTCTCAGTGACGGCTGAGGTGGACAAACGCCCTTTAGGTTAAACTACACGTCCTACTTGACAAGTAGATTCCAAACGCTACCTACGATAATTTAATCTGCGCGTAGGTGTTTAAGTAAGTGACGCCAACATAAGCTTCTAACAACAAAAGACATTCTAAAATTAGACAATTTATTGGAACAATGTAATAAGACTAGAAATGTTGTACTTCAGTAATAAATCTCTGGTTATCTGAGCGGGGACATGTGAAACAACGTACGACCGAAGTTAGGATGCTATTCCACTGTGAGTGAAGATTATCGAGAATTTTTTTAGGAGTCTCCAACTATTAGTCTCATACTTTTGCGACCCGAAATAACTATACCTACTTTTATTATTATTCGATTTCGATTCACGATTTTAAGATCATGTAGTCGGTGTTGGCGTACGTTTGCCTAGAAATACCTAAGCTGTTCATTCAAGACTTGAAGACTAAAGAGGTAGAGCGCCATTCATTATCATTTCAGCCCAAAGATGTCCACTGCTGGACATAGGCCTCCCCAAAGTACCTCCACTTTGACCATTTTTGTACTTCTCGCATCCAATGGGTTTCTGCGGCCTTCACAAGGTCGTCGGTCCACCTTGTGGGACGCCTTTTAACGCTACGTCTTACGCTACGCGGTCGCCACTCCAGAACCTTTCGGCCCAAGAAAGATGAAGAAGAAGGCTTTTGTCCTCCGAGCGCCATTGGTGGCCGTTAAATACGGGTACAAAGACTCCCCGATGCCAAAAGGCTACCCAGCTTAGCTAACATCTTACATAAGAGAACATCAGACCAAAAAAATAGGGTCAGTTAACAAGCCATAATGACACCGTTGCATATAATGCACGGTTCCAAAAATCATGTCAGTAATTTAAAAAGGCCCATGAGACATTATTTCACACTCCACACGACCTGAAAGAAATAAAAAGAAAGAAAGTACATTTATTAAGCACAGACTAAAAGACACACTATACACCAGACACGTACATCAGATACCAACAAATAAAAATCAAATAGAAAGTGTAAAGTTCGTTGTAAGAAATTAGCAGGAAAGTAAGCCTCACGGCTGCACCAAAAAGGCCCAGCTGGATAATTCCGTAGCACACTATCAGAAGCAATGAGTTTCATTTAACAGTACAACAACATTCATTGCGTTATTTAGGTTGTTGAGCAAACACATTTTTCGAACATGTGAAGCAATGGGTTAGCAATATTCTTCAAAATGATTCAGATTGAGATTGATTGTGTGTTACACAATTAGGGTGCAGTTCAGCAAAAATGCCAGACAACTAGTACCTGATAACCTAACTGCTAACCTACCTCATTTTAACTTATGATTATAAAATCTCAAATCGTTTATTGCAATCCATAATGCGCACTGGCGGTAAAATAAAATATAGCTCCAGGGTACATTTTCTTCGCCTCTTAAAGCATCTACCAATAATCCAGCTTTATTCAACTAATTACTGCAGTACTAATCAACGTTCTCGTTCCACTACAACGGGCGAATACCTTTAAGTGTCTCCGAGACGGTGCATTATCAGAGCGTTCGAGAACATTCGCTTGAAATAATTAAACTTGTCATGGGTTGTACTGGATAGGGTCTCGACTCTCGTGCTTGTGACGTGCGAACACGTTAGGAATTAGACGGGTGTTGCGATTTTATTTTATTGTGTTAATTTTGTTATTGTACAGGGTTTTAAGAAAGAGAATGGTGGAGATGGATCGTCCTTTTATGAGCTTGAAGAACTCTGCAAAAAGCTTGGTGTTACAAGAAAAAAGTGTAATGCCTAAGGTGAGTCTGAGTATTGGAGACCTTTGAAGGAACAGCCTGGTTCAGTTGCTTGCTGATGACGCAGATGCCAAATAAAGCAAATATGATAATCATCATTTTCAAGGTAAAGAGAGGTAAAATAATGAATAAACCGCATGCACCCAAAATTATCATCATCATAATTCTCCTGTACTTATCCCAATTTATTCGCGGTCGTCGCAACATGTATTTTTCTTCCATACTTCTCTATTAGTCGTCATCTCCGTAGTCACCCCCTTTTTATCCATAATATCATCAGTTTTTTTACGCATACACCCAAAATATTGTGTAAAATGATGACAGATACTATGTGTCTTAGGGCTGATTTTTCAATCGACAGATAATGTTTATTCGTGGAATAAAATTGACGTCTGACAGGTTTTGTATACCAGAACTGTCAAAAATTCAAAATTATTCCTCGGATAAAATTATTTGGCGTTGGAAAAATTAGTCCTTAGCGATTTAAAACCGCTACAAAATTAACAAGTTCCCAAACCCAGTCGCACAATCCAAAGGCAGCCTTAACTAAGGTTATCTTACATCCTGCTTAGCGCGTGACATCAGCACGGGACATCTGCACCAGCATCCAGTCACTGCGACGCAAACATTAATCTAACTCTTGCTTCGTTTGCACATCTCCTTATTTCTAATGAAAGGGGCTTAAGATCGTGCAGTGTTAACTAAAGTGTGTTGGTTTGTTTTGAGTTAGGTTTTAGATTTTTAGCGATCTGTGTAGTTAAATGATTGGATTTAGATGTAGGTAATTGAAAGAAAATGAGTGTTAAAAAATGTAACAAGTTGATAAAACGTTCTTTTTTTTCTTAGCGTGTCGATGGCAATCTACTCTGCCTTCATGTTTATGTAAACAAATATGTGATTTTGGAATAACAACTTTAAAACCCACTCGTAAAGTTTAGTTTATGCTACAACTTCAATTTCGTAATGATTTCTTCAATGTTCTGAAATACACCTAATATTCATTTGTATAAAGTTGATATTTGTTTACGAGAAAATTACATCATTTGGAAACAATGATCTGAATATAGAATTCGGCTACGTGTTTGGCGCCATTACTAGCATCAATCAGTTCCTGTAAGCAGCAGCTGACAGGACATGCAGGATAAGCAGGTTAAGTGTCCCATCATTTCTGCAACAGCACCACATTTTCACTCCAAGGCCGACTCCGGTCTATGAATCCACCTGTCCACCTGAGAAAACGTTAGTTTTGATAAACAATATTAATAATTTTTGATAATTAATATTTCTGTAAAGTAGTTTTGAATAACACTTTACGTCAATAAGAAAAAATAATAATGTAAAACTAGATGAGGTCGGTATTTCCTGACTGACTACCATGAGAAGAAACGTGGAAACAAACTCAGAGGCCATCTCATCTGCGAAGTTTGCCCTGTATAAAAAAGTATCAATTCATAACAGGATTACAGAACCCTATAGTAAATTGAAAACGTACCTACGCTATAGATCACAATAGTGTGAACATTAATCTGCTGTGACAATGCTGACGGAGCGCGGATTAGCGTTGATACCTCCACGTCGCGTACTGCCTGTCAGTCATCTGTTCTGTATTCATTCACTAAGTATTAATGGTCCTTCGGTATACTGGTAATGTTGGTGCTGTTGGTTGTATATGGAATGACGTAGCTTCTCCTTTTTTACTTTAAAGTAGGATAATCAGCCTATAATGCTGGGACACAGGCCCCGTCTATGATAGAGGGCGAGGGCAATCCACCACGCGCGGGCCCAGTGTGGATGAGGGTAGTAGGACTACCTTCATCCGAAATTGGATTCGGCGCAGCATGTCCTCATCCATATATCTATTACCGCCTCTCTCTCATCTCATTCAAATCTCAGTATTCAAACCATTTCTAATCATAACCATTGTTCACGAGTGTAATTACTCAAATATAATAGTCATTCAATAAGTCCATATAACCCCATTGATTCATATTTCATGAAATAGTCATTCATTAGGGTTATATGAACTTAAAGGGTTGTATTGATGATTTTAATTATTATAATTCTATAAATACATACTTGTTACGGTCACGAAACATATTTTGTTGAACATCCATCCTGACATTCACGCAAACACACACTCACGCAAATTGAAAAAAGCTTCCCTGGCGCTTCCTCCTTTAGAAGTTCGATTCGAAAGGATACAGAATATCGATCAACTAACACCGTCAGAGATAAATGTAAAACTACGCATTGCTTGTTTCCAGACAATGCTAGTGTAGCGGAATCTACATCGCTACATACTGACATCATACTGACGTCACACAAAATCCTACATCGCGCAAGCAGAGTTTACCGCGCAACTAGCATATACCTATATACCAACGTCCCGATATCAATCGTCGGGCAGTTGCCTCCTCCCTTTTCTATAGAGTATGAGTGAACTTCACACACCCTGTAGCTCATACCTCTAAACTAGTACGAACAAAAATAATAGCAGATCTAGTAAAAATCCCAGCTCACCCCATTCCTTTACCAGAAATAAGCCAGCCAAAGTTACATACGAACACTCGATAATTTCTCAAATCATAACTTAACCAAGCATTATGGTACCAAAGCCTCCTCATATCAGTATTCAGGGTGTAGGAGGCATGTAAAAATACGGTGTTCGCCCCCCAACGCTAACTCCCGTAGATCACATAAAGTTATGGTTTATAGCAGAGTCGAACGCGAAATGTTAAGTCGATCACCACTTACGATCATGTTTTCCTTATATTTTTTGGCGAATTTGTTACGTAAACAGGCAGTTAATGAGTTGTTTTTTGCTATTGTTCAAAGAGAAAACATTCAAGATTTTGTAACAAAGCTCACGCACGTTTTTCTTGCCGTGAAAAACTAGGAATTTGTCGTGAAAAACCATGGTTCATTTGCATTATGTAGGCACGTTCGTCAGTGTTGTATGGATCACTATTGGAAGCTTGTTGACAGACACTGACTCTACAACACGGCTGCCTCGCCGTAGCGCATATACAACCTCACACGACTTTTCTACGGCGCGGTTAACACGCCGTACCGTAAAACGAAACCGTACCGTATATATACAACGGGACATGGTTAGTCCGGTTATATATATACTCTACGGTTTCGTTATAAGTAGGTCCTTACCCAGAACCATAAAGCCAATGTTTAAACTGACGGATCTTGGCGGTAGATACCTAAGACTACTCAGCAAAAGAATACTCACATATTGAATACTACGTCTGTTTGTAGCTTAAATAAACGTTCCATCATCTCAAAGCCAAGAAAACTTTCACATTTACAGGTTTTCCTGGAATCGTTTCATCTCACAAATCATAAACACAAAACAGCAGGAAAACTCAATAATTATTTTTCAATGTAAAAATAGCCCGTGTGGAAACGTTATTAAAATGAATAAGGTTATTACATTGACTATCTCCTTCACAGTGTTCGCAAAAATGGTCCGACACTTGGAAGATACTTTCATACATAAGTGAGGGAGCGATATGAAACAAATCCAATACACGAACTCCCAGAAGGCAAGCCTATATAAAACTTGTGTTGGTCTTCACAATAAGAAGGTACCAGTTTGTATCTTGTTTTCTGGGAAAGCTTTTGAACTAAACACGTGGTTATGAATGGTTTCCTAGAACATTAATTTTGAAGGAGTTAACGATAAGTGTTTATTATTAATTTCTGTCCGCAACTTCGTTCGCGAATTCGTAAGACATCATCTATACATAATATAATAAATAACATACTAAAAACACAGCCACAATTTTATAAAAATCTCCTTATTACTGCGTTTGTAATTTTGGTCCCAGAAGCCAAAATGTACAGAGATTCAAGACTGTTGACGAGGGAGCAAGTGACGTACAGTGATCCGCCCAAAGCCTTCAGTAGAAATTTCCCATTGCTTGCGCACTTTTTCGTGTTTAGTGAATTAATGAACACCTTTGGGGAGGTCTATGTTCAACAGTGCACGTCTTTTCATTGAAATGATGATGATTAACCCTTGCGTTCTATCCTGCATATAAGAGTACTACCTAATGGCACAACACTGATGATGATACACTGACTAACGCATTCTTACATATTATTTCTGACAAACGGCGGAGCGGGAAAAACACTCAGTAGATTGTAAACACATGGGACCTAACCCTTGATATTTTTTACTATCATAACTATAGATGACATAAGAAGCCAAAACTTCATGTTTTCTGTGAATGTAACTACAAACTATCATATTACCTATACATAACAGTATATTTTTTTTTATAAAAAGAATCACAAAAATGTCAATAGATAGGAATCTAACTTCAGCAGTCTTCGAACCGCAAAGCTATTTGATGAACATTCATTAAAATAGCCGTTCTATATGTCATTAATGACTACTTAGCTCCATTGTATACTGTTTAGCAAGATTATAATTATTTAATAGGTTAAATCTGTAACTGTCTGCAATATTATAACCTTTTGGCTCATCTTTTTAAGATTGGCGGTAAATTATAGAAGAATAGTGTGATCGTTTATAGCCTGACTGAGCAGACTGAGCAGACTGAGCAGACTCATAGGGAATATTTATGCAATACGTTTGACTCTAGGGCGTACAATAATATTTATGAAAATAGATTAAAAGAATATTCTAACATGAATAAACTGAAAATTAAACTATGTAAGACGCCACCACATCAAGCTACCCGAAACTGTCATCTTTGAACCTAAAGCTTCACCGATAAAGTTGAAAATCTATTAAAGAAATTTGACAGATTGTAGTAGCTTAATGTGCTGGCGTCTGTACAAGATTCTAAAAAGATGTATATAAAAGATCTTACATAAGGATTAACACTAACTTATTCATCTAACAATTCGTAATTTGATATATCGAATCTGGCATCAAAGCCCAAGAGGCAAACGTCTCCTGATAAGTGAAACATTGATTTACGCCAATATCTGCCTTAGCCCTACTATATGTCTGAGCAAAAAGGTTCGTTTTACCTTGGCAAGTTCATATAAAATGTTCAGTTTGCCTAGCCTTCTCGCCCTCTTTAAATTACCTGAAGAGAGTAACCGTTTTCAGGCACTTTTGTGAATATTTAAAAATTCTCAACGGTATCTTTTTGCAATTAAGACTTGAGAAGCGTTGAACTAGGTGATTTTGATACTTTGTTACGCTGATTTATCTTTTAAATTATGTATTTGGCACAGGAAATTTTGGTAATTGTATTTTTGGTGATCGTACGAAAAGTTTTCAGGTACTTTGTTAAATTATAGTAGGTACCTAAATGAGCGCTACTGCTTCTACAATAATTTTCTTGTCTTAGTAGTCGTTTCACACGAATTTACTCGCCCGAAACGAGCGGATCGTCATTTTTAAATAATATTATTTTTTCTATAGGCGAATCGCACGAATTGGCACATTTAGAATTTTGTGCAATAAGGTTAGGAAAAAATACACGTTTTATAATATTCAACTTTTATCACTTCTGTGCGGTAGTGTCCTTTATCTATACCTACCTACTTTAATGCGTAAAATTCAAAATGTGCCAATTCATGCCAGACGCCTATAAAAAAAAGTGACGATTCGCCCGTTTCGGGCGAGTAAATTCGTGTGAAATGACTGCGTGGTTACGAATCGACTAATAAGCCTTCTTATTTTGTTAGAATTTTATGCAGTCATATACCTATATCTGTAAACACCCGCTATTGTTAATTCCAGATCAACCTTTTGGATTCCACATAACTTACCTACTTTGTTACTAATTCAAAAGCTCAAACACCTATTAAAACAACTGAGTATCGTCTTTATTTGACTAAAATCCACTGTTGCCAGTCATGCAATCACAAATTATCACTCTTGCAATTTTGTAAGGGTCCTAAAATTCACCATTTATAGACAATCGAGCATGTGGATACATCATTCGAATCGTAACTATATAAAACGAATGTATCCAAACAATATACAGAGAGTTACGACCCAAACTGCAAGTTTGTATCTACACTACACCACAACTTTGTCCTTGTAGCCGCTGCATTTTCGGACTTTACAACTTTAAAACTCTGAACACAAACAAAATTAAACCTTAAAACAACTGAATACGCCACACATCGACAGCATTACACAAAATTGTAGGCACAGTGTGCAATTTTATGGGTGTAAACGAAACATGCAATTTTAAACTTTGATCCTTTCACATAAGGTGTATCGAAAAGTTTGTAACATAGTTGTATTCAGGCGTTCGCATAGTTTAAACGGTACAAATTGCCATTCAAAACGTCATCACGTTTTGTGGCGGAGCATGTAACACGTATATTCTTGTGTTTTACTATCATATCAAAATGTTTATGCTGTGTGAATTGGAAATTCGAAGTGTATAACGATATTACGTTACTGTGGGATCGATGACAGCAAAATGCGCTATGAAGGTGTAACTAAACGTCATTGATAAGACTAGGTAACTGTTTGGAGTTTATGAAACAGGTTTTTGCACTACAGTAGGACTTTTACTGGCTTATCATTTTCCTAGTCTTTTCCTGTCTATGTTGGGGTCAGATACCTGTCTAACCGGATGCAGCTGAATAGTAGTAGTTTACGTTGACCAACTGCCTGTCTAACCGCCACAACCCTGAGTGACAGCAGTTAAACGGATTCACAGCTTTCAAGAATATGACTCATTTGTCTAGGATCTACAAGAAGACGAAAGCATATTGACCTATGCTGAGCTATGGCCGATGTGACGCATATTTTCCCACACTTTTTTTATGTTTGTGTTCTTTCTTCTTTTTGTGTTTGTGTGTTTACCGCAAATAAACATATTTTCTTTCTTTCTTTCTCTCTTTTTCTTTCTGTACAATTAATAATTTGAGAAAGCGTTCCTGCCACCGGTAGGTGAAGCAATTGCAATAAAGATACATTACATCAACGACA
Source organism: Apamea epomidion (assembly GCA_947507525.1). Lineage (NCBI taxonomy): Eukaryota > Metazoa > Arthropoda > Insecta > Lepidoptera > Noctuidae > Apamea > Apamea epomidion. The sequence goes on along the minus strand of OX382238.1, from coordinate 2,453,890 downwards.
ATAATGATCACTTTGATGCAAAATCACTCATCAACTGTGAAATCACAATCAACTGTGAAATAATTGCAAACGTTGTCTACAAAAGTTACAGTTTTTTTTATACTTTTTTCTGGTTATTGAGCCGATGTCGACTATTCCACCAGCGTCACGTTTAGACGGCAGCGTAGAGAGGCAATTTAAACTTTATTAGTTCCTAATCGTGTCCAACTGACAGGTAACAGGAACTCATTGTCAAATTATATAATATTATAAATGGTGGATGACCTGTCACTCTATTCTTTAAAAATCTCACTGTGAAAACTTAGGTGAAGTAAGCATAAAGTGAGTTGATACTTCGCCTGGGCCAGTGATTGAAGCAACTGACAGCCCACTTCAATTTCACTTTACCTAAGTCTTCACGGTGAGTTTTTACAGATTAGAAGCGATGCGATACGACGGCGAACTTTCATACGGACGAAATCGCGGGCTGAAGCTAATAGCGAAGACAACAGCCGATCAATGATAGAGCCAAATCTAAAAACAAATGACGACCCCACGATATTACAGCCACTCATCAAACAGCAAAGTTTTTACGAACAAACTAACATAATAACAAAAGGAATAGTACAATCGATAAAATGACAACGACTGCACATCAGAGCCGTTAAACAAAGTTCTGATACTTAAAAGTAACATAAAAATTGTATTTTACGATACAACTGCAATGACTTTTATTATATTTGTAACCGTGACGTTTATCGCTGAAAGCGCTTGTTCTGAAACAAATTAAGTCCGATACAGCGCTGCAGCGGCTGAGTGGTAAGGAACTTTAATAGATTTGGAGAATTACGACCTCTTTGACGTCATGACGATTTTCATTTTCTTTGGAAGTGTTTAGGAGCCGGTATAAACGCTTCGTCTAACTTTGCTTGAAGCGGCTTGCTTGCTAGACCAGGCTACTTCATAAAGTGATGAGATCCTAGCATCACTATAGTCTAATTGAAGTATTCGAAAAATATAGTCATGCACTCAACTTAAAGTGCCGTCGAGAGAATGCGTTCCTGACACCTGTCAGTGCGACAATTCTAGTAGCTAATAAAGATCAAATTCGCAAAACACGTAATGGTTTGTATGAAACTGACATGTGTCATGAACGCACCGTAGCAACCACAGTGTTTGTTTCAGTCCAGTACTAATCCCACAAGATCTACATTAAGATCGACTGTAGCATCGAAGATTTTTGTTTTTTTTAAATTAAATAATGGACACTTGCTTTTCCAATTCACGTTTAATATTGGCAGAATAGTCGACATCGGCTTTACTTGCCATGATTAAAAATAGAATAGAACCCCACTGTTATCGTTGCGTCAATTACCTACCAGTTTATGAAGGACTTCTTCAAAACCCTTTTTCATAGTTTCAGCAATAACACCGTGCTCATTCGTTTCCGTGCGACATGTTCTCACAAAACAATGATCCACCTTTTTTCTTGCACCGCATTTTCTGTCACCTGGTACACGTAAAAGCCAGGTAAAACCTAATAACTGTTACCGAAACTGCAATGCCACTACATGACGCTGGCAGAATAGTCAACATCGGCTCAGTTGCCAAAGAAGAATTAAAGAAAACTGCAATGCAAGTAGCGCCAGTAAAACCAACTCATTTTTACCGTACCTATATGCTTTGAGACGTTAAGAAGAAAATTGTTCTCATTTCTTTTAAAAACTATTAGAAAGAAACCACCATTTCAAAATCTATAAGTATATTATAGCCGCAATTTCATCATGGCGACAAAAAAAAAATTCAAAAACGTGGCAAAACTGTAGGGAAATTAAAGATAATTTTGAGATTGAGACTGAGATCAGACTGTGAATGTTCTTAAAATTACGAGAATTGCCCCTCAGAAATGGTGATAACGTTATGGTTGCTTCATGACCAAACCAAAACAAAAGGCAGAGCTATTATAATACCTTATTTTATTATATCTTTTTGGTATTACAGATATGAATAGAGGTCAAACAAAGTTAATTACTAAGTGTCACCTTCAACAGGGGAAGAGCTGATGTCTGAAATACAGATATTTTATATCTAGATCAGACACAGATGTTCAATATCTGATCATAGTATAAAGTGTATTGTTGTGTATCACCATATTATTTAAATGTTTGTATATTTTTGAACAAATAAGTTATTCTTATTCTTAATACGGGATGGCTATTACAGATGAGCCAGACCCCTGCCCTTCAAATTAGGAAAATCCTGTATCTTAAAGGACAGTGTACCTACTTCAGTGAGACTACACATTTTACAATATATTCAGAATTGCGTAATAACTCTGATGTTAACATACATATTTATGAGGGGCCCGTGGCTAAATAATAACAGCCGCACAAGTTGATCGATCAGGTTAAGCTACGCTTGCGTCGGGTGGTCTGTGGATGGGTGACCATCTTTACATACCGAGACCCCTCCGTGCCTCGGAAACCAGGTTAATCCATTCGTCCCGGCTGTCATTCGCGGATCTTTGACAGTCGTTACGGGTAGTCAGAAGCTCAAAAGTCTAACAACCAGTCTTACCAAGGAATTGGGTTGTGGAGGTCAGGTAGGCAGTCGCTCCATCTAAAAATACTGGTATTGAGCTGCATCCGGTTAGACTGGAAGCCGATCCAACATAGTTGGAAAAAGCTGGGCTGATGCTAATTTTAACAGACCTACATATTTATTTTAATCATACCGTTTATTTACACTGCCGGGGTAGCGGGATCGTCCGAAAGGGTTACCGCTGCCCTGGTACATAAAGGACTAAGGAAGGAACACGGGTGGGTTTTAGTCAGTAAGAGTCTGACACTCCCTTCTGCTCCACCCAGAGCGGGAGGGGTCATATGATGATTACCCATCCTGAAAAAAAAAAAACCATTCACACCGAAGCCAAACATTTTCACCAATATAATAGGTACAAGAACATCAAATCGCAAAACCTTTTAACCCGTACCTAATCAAGTCAAAACGAGAAACAATACGAGAATAAAGAAATCAAGACGTCAAGTCAGCCGAGGTTAAAAGTTAACTTGACTACGAGTATGAACCCGAACGAGTCTAGGTACTGGCAGTAAAATCTATTCTCTCTAGATACAAAGAGCGGGTCGTCTGCCCGAAAGAATAAAATGCCCACGGTGTTTTAGACCGACACTTAAGGCTAAGCTTGGCTGAAGATAATTTTGAAATACCTACCCATTTAATTATTTTCATAATCTCTTAACTAACTATTTACACTAGGTAGGTACTATATTAAAAGACTAACTATATAAATAAATACAAATACAAAAGGATATTTAGGCGTCGAATTACTGGTCCGCATCGCTGTCATCCGGAAACGTGCCCAGAAGACTGGCAGCATTGCCACGTTGAATGGCAATGCTAATTCTTTGGCCACGAACGTCCCAGCCCTCTGGTCACGTGAAGTGTCGATCAGCCGGCGAATTTGAAATAGGCTGAGAATTTTCGAATTTTCGATAAAATATATTTAAGTGTTTGGCATTCTGCATTTTGAAATTTCCATCGCTTCTCTGTACTTATGTCTTGGTACCTATGTAAGAGTTGAAAAATGCACGACTTTATCCTACGTCTTTGTGGAATTATGGCAACTATCAACGTTTAAATTTCCAATTCCTGAACGGAAATCTTATTGATGCACTTTGCTTTTGTTTAACTTGACTTTATAGAAATGGTAATACGAAAAAGCGTTTTTTTTAAAGAAAATTATTTGAACCTGTTGCCAATCCACTAACCCAATTTTCCTCGCTAGTGTAACTCGAGTTATCCCTTCCCACGAATTATCTTAATCCATAGAACTTGGCCTTAAGTTAACCCATACAAGATTCCCGGGGTACATTCGTACCTCCAATCAAAATAATAGCAGCACCTAAAGATCCGTCGAGCTAGCCATTCCATTCGGTCCCGTCCCGTTCATTCGTTCAATCGGTCCCATTCGGCGGATAATTTGAAACGCTGACTCGTTCACTTGTTTGTTTTCTATTCAATCTATTTATGGAATTTTCGTACGGCGCTTGATTGAATAAAATGAAATTTTTGTTGGTTTACGATGACTGGAATTTTATTGTTATCGGTTTCATTGATGATTGCTTTTCTATGGATAGGTAGTGACCATCTACATTGTGGATACTTTGTATTATCTTCCCAAATATCTATTGTACATATGTTAGCGCGGGGAGCAAGAAAAGAAGTGGACTGTATACGTAGAGCCGATGGTTTATTGCCGTTCTTATTAACAAAGATGAACTTTCCCGGACAAACAATTAATCAATTAAGTAAGGAGTATCGGTGGAGTCCGTTGAACCATGAGTGGTCATCGGGCCGAGCCGTGTCGTCGTCACGCCACGCCGATGATTGCCGATGACACGCTGATCACGCTGCCTGCGCGTGCAAGGTATTGTGTTGGATTCCCAACACATTCTTAATTTTAAACTTCAATCAAAATAGGAAAGTCAGGTCAGACAGGAATAGTCATCAGCGACCTCTTACATCGAGTGCTTGTCAGACTTTACATTATTAAGGGAAGTGGTAAGATCAATGTTTACAAAGTGGTTGTCATGCTCCCCAATCTTTATAAATTTCATAATTTTATTTAAGATAACACCCCTCTGGTTTTGTCGGGGTTAAAAACAGAGTAGGTACTCAAAGATAGTTCTTTTAGTACCTACTCTGTTTTACTCTATACTCATTATACTCTAGATTGTCCTACGGTGAAAAAAAATTTTGAGGACAATCTGAACTGAAATCTCCAACACACAGTGGACAATTTAGAGTTTCAAAGTTCGTTTTTGAAGGGGTTCGTATTTTTTTAGGAAATTACATAAAAAAAATAAGAAATTAACTGACTAGTTATTTGCTTATTTTCAACCGACTTCAAAAAGAAGAAGGATGGGTACCTCAGGGGTATATATAATGAGTATTATTGAAGCTAACTCAAAAACTACCTAAGCAAAATTAATAAAATTTATATTTATGTATATATAATTATAAATACCCCTTTTTTTTTTTTTTTTTTTTTTTCTGGGTGGGATATCATCAAATGACCTCTCCCGCTCTGGGCTGAGCGGAAGGGCGTGTCAGACTTTTACTGACTAAAACCCACCCGTGTTCCTTCAGTTGCGTATGCCAGCGGCCACGGTCTCTCTTTCGAACAACCCGCGGCCCTGGCGGACCAAGATTATGTCTGGACTTTAAAAGAGACTTCTGTTGTGACCTCTGAGTTTGTTTCGGCCTTTCTTCTCAGACTAGTCAGATAGGAAACGTCGACCTCATCTAGTTTTAAAATATGATTGACGTGTAAAAGTGTTTCAAACTTACTTACAAAATAAAATCATTTAGCATTTAACCACAAAGTGAAAAAAAATATTTAAAAAAAAGACTTCCTAAAAAGTAGTGCTTATAAACGCTGAATTGTTTTTTTTATTGAAGTCAGTTTACTTTTTTTTGTCGAAATGTTTTTTTTAATGTAATTTACCAGCAAAATAAATACAAGAATTTCAGTAAGTTTCACTTAAACTGACTTCATAATACTCCAACTATGGCAAACTCAAGTACACAAAGACTTGTCCTCGATTTACATAATGTTACGGTCCTCATAGAGGTGGTTTATGGCAATTATTTTAATTTATGAAACATATTCTGCAAGTTCCGCCTTATGTTGTGTTTTAAGAGGCAATAATGGAGAATAATAAACAGAAGATACAATTTAGTTGTATATTATGTGCCCATTGTTTCATGAATCGTTCGCTTTTGTTACTTGCTGAAATTGAATACTGATACTTACTTAGTTTCTTTTACGGACGGGCTCGTGAATAATTAGTACCAGCACGGGTCGATCGATCAGGTTAAGCTACGCTTGCCGCGGTTGGTTCGTGGATGGGTGACCATCTCTATATAATAAGACCCTTCCGTGTCCTGGAAGTAAGAAGTCGTAGTCCCGCCTGTCATTTTTGGATCTTTGACAGTCGATACGGGTTGTCAGAAATCCGAAAGTCTGACAACCTTTCTAACCAAGGTAACACGACACCTTACCCAGAAACTGGGTTCTAGAGGTCAAAGAGGCAGTCGCTCCATGTAAAATACTGGTGTATCCAGCTGCGTCCGGTTAGACTGGAAGCCGACATTGTTTAGAAAAGATTAGGCAGGTGATGATTAGGTAATGGCAATTATATTTGCAATCTAGTTTTTTATGTTTTTAATCTCAGTAAAAGGTAAAAACACCTATTGAAATATGGATAAGTTCTCTAATTACACATTTAAGTAAGTGCCTAATACTAAAATTCACAACTTCAATAACCTTTAATAATAATTATAAAAGTAGATGGAATACCAACCTCCATTGTCATAACGAGTTTTTTCTTTGATTTCCATCACGGAATTCTCCAATAAATCTTGTGTCGTAATTTATCTTCCTTCGAGTCACCAAATAGGGCGGGAATATTGGCTATAGGTACGGCTATATTGTTACGTATGAAATGCTGCGAACGCGGTAATGAGCGAGTCTGTCCTGTCGATAATGGACTGTTAGCAATTTGTGAATACCTATATCTAATAATAAATTATACACCCCCCATTTGTATACTTTGTAGTGTTTGATGTATTTTTTTGTTATGTATTTTTGTGGTGTAACAGATGCGTACACATCTCCATACAATTATTATTATTATGAGCCTATGTTGTCCTACTGCAGGGCAAAGGCCTACCTTCCCTCCGTCCATTTTTCCGGGTCTACTGCGATTGTGGGCCAATCCTTTATGGAGTCCATACAAAATCGTTGGTTTCTATGAACAAAAGCTGAACAGAGCTGAATAAGTGTCGTTAGTCCCTAGTCTGACGTACCACGGCTGCACGGGAAGTATAAATAAATAATAAATACGATATAATAAACAGCTGATTTTTTGCAGCACCAAAATGTGACCCTGTGGTCACATTAGGGTGCTAAAAAAATCTGCTGTTTAAAATGTTTCTGTTGTATGAGGCTACAGGAGCTAGTGCGAATCTTGGGGTTCATTCGATTAATCGAGTCTAGTCAAACCACGCTGGGATCGGTGCAATTCATTCATTCATTCATGTTTAAAATGTTTCTGTTGTAAACTTTGACGCGAACTATACATAGGTATAGTTCGCGTCAAATTTTATGGCGGCTCTGACGTGCGCTACTCGCTGCGCAGTACCGCCCGCTCACCCCCGCTGACACGTGAATTTGTTACTGCGCAGCGACTCGCCCCATGTTCCGAGCCGCCATAAAGTTTGAATTGGGCTGTAAGTGAACGTAAAAAAGACACAGTTTACATAAACTAATTGAGCTTTCATTATTCCATATCCTCTCTCTGGAGACCTTTTCAATTAGGAAATAGAGTTTCTTAGAACACAACAACTTATCCTCAAGAGCATCTGTTCAACCATCGGTTTTCCTCTTTTCCACTGTCCAGAGGATAAACCCTTTGTCATGATAAATCCTTTCCCTAACGACGTAAATAACCTATTTATTTCCAAGGACTACACAAGGCATTACTTGACCTCGTTACCTGAGGATTATCGGAAAATCTACACAAACCTGATTTGACGAAAATCTCATCAGATTATTAAGAGCTCAAAAAATTCTGAGACTTGCTAAACATTACATCACCCCGAAGGGTTAAGCAGAGATGTACCTACTTATGATAAACCCTTAAGTTGCCAGTTATGTTTAAGTTTCATGTAATAGAAGCCGAGCATATTATTGCCATCACGACATACCCAAGCACCGCCACTTCGACCGGTTCTCGCATCCAGCTGCCTTCACCAGGTCCTGGGCCTTCACCAGGTCATCAGTCCACCTTGTGGGAGGCCTTGCAACGCTACGTCTTTCGGTACACGGTCACCACTCCTGAGCCTTTTGGCCCCATCGGTGATCTGTTCTGCGAGCAATGTGACCTGCCCACTCCATTTATTTTGTAAATTGGTTAAAATTAACACTTTAACACATCAATAAAACTTCATCATGTTTCCGAAAGTAAGAGGATGTGAACTGATTAAATCTGACGTAAACTGTCTTCTGTTTGTATCTGAGTTCTTATGGGAGCTCTGAAGGAATACTGCATGCCATGATAAAAAAACATTTTAGCCAGTCAGCACTGATCGTGGAGCTGATTGCTCATGGTGGGCCAGACACATAATCAGTCTATAATGTTCCCACTGCTGGGACACAGGCCTCCTCACTGTGATAGGGAGTGGGCTTTAATCCACCACGAGTGCCTAGTGCAGGTTGGTAGATGTCACATGTCTTCGAATTTTGTGGTTCTAGAACATGTCGGTTTCCTTACGATGTTTTCCTTCACCGTTTGGAGAGCAATGGTGATGGAATATTAACAGTGGGCCAGACGTACAGGCACAATGCTTTCGCGCTAAATTATCGCACCGCTGACTCGCCCTCTCAGTACCGTACGCAACATCATCGCAAGCGCGTGTGATTATTACTTATTCGGCATTTTAATATTCTTCAGTTTTCTCGATATTTTTTTGTTTTGTTGACGCTACCCCAAGAGTGTCGTCACATCGTCAGCGGCAAACTTAGCGCGAACGGATTTTACATTTAAGTATAGTACTCGCAGATAATACACCATAAATCTATGACAGTCTATGCTCTCATAGATTTATGGTACATATGGGCTGTATCTACATACAGCCCAGCAATCGGAAATGTGAATAATAGTATACCTACCGATCCTCTATAAAGGATTACCTACAATCCTATCTACCTGTCTGAACACCAGGTAATTTGTGTGTGGTATATAATTTGACCAGTAATTACTGGTTTAACTGACACATCAGATAAACGCGTTTAATTATGCTGGAGACATAATCAGATTCTGATAACATGTTTTAGCTGTGACCTGTTTTCTATATTTTGTTGCATTGTTTTGTTCGACAGAATTTATTTAAAATAGGCAGTGTGTCCTATGGGATTTCCTATCAGTAAAAATGACCGAGCTTCATCACTTATTTAACACCTTTAGGGGACGAAATATAAAAATCCTTCCTTAAGTTTGGTTTTCTAGGAAAGCGGTGAACGGTCACACGTTACTGTGTGACCGACACGTTAGCTGTCAGATACAGAGCGTTTTTGTCACCTTAATGTCAAATACTGGTGAAACACACATTGACGACACGGTTGGCGCAGTGGCTGAGCGATCGACTGCTGCGCTGCGTGTCGTGGGTTCGATTCCCGCACGGAACAAATATTTGTATTGCCTACAGGTAGTTGTTCCGGGTCTGGTTGTTTGTGTATGTGAGTTTAAATGTTTGTAAACGCACCCACGATACAGGAGTAATTCCTAGTGTGGGGCAACGTTTTTTTATAAAAAAAATAATAAAAATAGACAGATTTTCATGACGGCTGTTCTAACATGACGGAACCGCTTTCCTAGGAAACCAAAGCTTTATTTATTTATTTATAGCTTTAGTACCTACTCATATTCATTATACTGCTTGGCACAGGAAAAGAGTTCCTGGGCGGATTTGGGGGAGGGTTTTGCCCAGAAGTGGGACAGTATAAGCTTACAAAAAAATAAAAAATATATATACAGGTCCCAAAACTCAACGATAACCTGGTACCGGGCGAGAGGCTAAGGTATACCAGTTATGAAAAAAATAAGAAAAAAAAAATCCATGTCACTTAGTCAAGCGATAATAGACATTTTTTGGGAACTGTGATCACAATTTTTTTTTATAATTTTACAGTGATTTTTTTAATAATGTAATCTCAAATAACAGTGCTATTAATCGCAACCACCATTCAAAGTAATAAACATTGTTAACAAAGTAAAATAAATTAAGTTTTGACGAGTTATGGTTTACAAAATTTTGTCAGTTAACTTTGACACTCAATGACGAAAAAAAAAATTTTTTCTTATTTTTTTCATATCTGGTATAGGTACATTTCTGCCTAAACGTTCGGGAATAGAAGCGTGAAGTTAACTCATGAAATTAAAGAACTATCTTAACCCTTCTTGGTACAAGATTAGTAGAATATCCTTTGTTGGCACCTACGATAAATCATTGAAGATTCTTATGTACAGTTAACTATAATAGTATAACCATAGCAACATCAGATACAAAACGTTAACCATAAACCTACATGAGAGGGAGGCTGTACCCTCATTATGAACGAAGATTGAATCGTAGGGTTGACTCAACTGTCGATATTCATTAAAAGCTTTATGATTTACCGCATTTTGTCGACGTACCTGCCTGTTTACCTATATGTAGTTTATTTGGTTAGGTAAAAGGTATGTAAGTACAAGGTATACCTACGAGGCAAAGATTACGACACCTGTGGGACAGTAATAAGGACGCCATAGGAGAATCAATCACAGCTTCAATGAAATAATTTAAACATTTTATTTTGCGTAGAAAAGGTACATAATTATTATGGAATACTATTGGCCATAACTTGACTCTAATTAAAACCGATACATTGTACTTCCGTCGAAAGTCCAGCCTAAAATATCGCCCGCGTAACAATAAATTTATCTATTAATCCCGAAACATACACAAAGCGACATCCGACAACCCTAACAAAGGGTTATAAATACAGGTATTTAAATTCGGCCATTCATTTCATCGCTCATCCCGCTGTACAAAGCGCTTCATTATTCAATACGAGAATAAATCACTTTCGTTGAACGAACCAACGAATGATCACAATGTTTATCGATGAAAAAATACGGTCGCGTTTGGAGGGTTGTGAACGAATGTTATGACGTGATCAAACCCTTCTATTTATAAAAAAAAAAAAAAAAAGTATTTTCGATTTTGGAATAAAATGGAAATCGTTGATCGCAGTTTGCGTTGGCACTTTCAACAATTCGATGCGTTCCATGCTGTTTTATCAAATAAATCCCAATTTGAATAATCTATAGATATAAATTGCTTCTATTTTTAGTATGCAGCACAGGAGCACCCTAATTGTGTAGCACACTGTCAATAGTTATCTGAATCATTTTGAAGGATACTGCTAATCCGTTGCTTTATACGTTCGAAAAGTTAGTCTGCTCTACAATATAAATAACGCAATGAATATTGTTGCACTGTCAAAATGAAAGCCATTGCTACTAATAGCGTGTTACGCAATTACCCCGCAGGGCTTACTTACATAATAATAATTATGCAATTAATCGTTGATAAGGATACTTTGAAACAATAATATATTTTGTTAAAGCAACATACTTAGTAAGCAACTACTTAATTCTTGAAGTGTTCGCCTTTTGAACTTGGACGAAATATTCTAAAATCAGGAAAACATGTAAAATCTAGTTGTTACATTTCGGAAGAATCACGCATTAAACCACTAGATAAGTACAACCTACTACATACATATACCCTCACCATCTTCCCATGGGGTAGGCAGAAACGACAGAACACCACCTGCTACCATCCTTACAATCATAAGCCTTTTGCCTCGTTTACGTTCATACATCTGGTCATACACGCACGCTGGTTGCGATTAGGTACTACGCACCTGACCTTTCTGAAGAACATCACCAATAAGATCACTATATTTATCTCCTAGGGCGTTCCCTAGGTTTCCACACACCTCTGCATTGCAAATACATTTTGTTAGTCGCCTTTCATTCATCGTCTCAACATGACCAAACGATCTTAGCATATTCTTTAATACCTACTAGTATTAAATAATCAACAGGTTTTAATATTGTGTTACTAATTTTCCTTCAATTCCCACAACAACGAACAAAGAAAAAACAATCGAAGATTCCTCGGTCCCATTGTAAATCAACAAGTAAACAAAAATGAAAGTGCACAAGAATAATACACCTGCAAGCCATTTCCTGAGTGCAGTTCAATTGATTTAGATAGAAACTCCAAGAAATATGCCAAGGAATATCTTTGAAAAGACACTTCATTTTCTTCGCTATAAAATTCAATTGTTTAGAAAGGAGGCTGCAACGACAGTCTGTGGCACAATAGAACGCGCTATGAATGCATTCTAATGAAATAAAGAAACGTTTTGTCCCGGGTTGCATTGAGTTGAGACCTAAATACTGGTGAATGGTGTCTGTGCAAGCTATTCACTGCACTATCTGTTGATATCGCAGATTTTTTAGCGTGTGAATGGGAAGTTTTGTGTATTTATGCATGCTGTGAAGGAAGAGTTGTCTTTGTTTTTTTTATCTGGGTTTCACTAGAAGAAGACCTATTTTTTTCTGATGATAACATATTTCGGACCCCTTAATGACTCGTGCTTATAGTCAACTTTTTTGACGATCCCTCTAAGCATCTTAGCTACAAAACTGACATAAAAATATAAAAGGATATCGCAGTTTTTTTAGCGTCTGAATGGGAAGTTTTGTTTATGCACGCTGTGAGGGTGATGTTTTTTTTTAATCTGCGTTCCAGGTTTCACTAGAAGACCTAATTATTTTTGTGACGATATTTTGGACCTTTTTATGACTGGTGTTTATGCTCAGTTTCTTTCTCGTCAATTCTCAGGGTATCCTGTGAATCTATGAAAAATAAGCTGACCATCCTAGCCTTTCCCCAACTATGTTAGGGTCGGCTTCCAGTCTAACCAGATGCAGCTGAATTCCAGTATTTTACATGGAGCGACTGCCTATAATCTGACCTCCTTAACCCAGTTACTGGGTAATACGATACCCCTTGGTAAGACTGATTGTCAGACTTTCGGGCTTCTGACGACCCGTAACGACTGTCAAAGATCCACGAATGACAGCCGGGACCACGGGGCCGGGAGCAACGGCTTAACGTGCTTTCCGAGGCACGGAGGGGTGTCGGCATGTGAAGATGGTCACCCAAAAATAAGCTGACCATAAGACTGAAAAATGTACGTCAGTATAATTATAGTTAAGACAGTTTTTTTAAAAAAAGGTGCTGTGCCGGTGTATGCATAATTAGGCACCTACCCTACGGACTCTAAATTGGTATGTAAACGAATATAATCATCTTAATGCATAATCAACTCACTCAACTACAGAACGACACCTGCTACAATCTTTATATACTCCTTTTGCCTCGTTTATATTCACAGAGGCCATTCTCGTAATTTTAAGAACGTTCACAGCCTGCAGTGTGATTCTGTAACCATCTCACCGTGAAAACTTAGGTGAAGTGAGCGTGGAGTGAGCTGTCATTCCAATTAATGCTAGGGATTGACACTATTATACACAGCTCACTCTAAGCTCATTTCACCTAACTTTTCACGGTGAGATTTTTACAGAATCGATCGACTGATCTCAGTCTCAATCTATCAAAAATCCCTCTAATTTCCTTCAATTTATGGCAACTTTTTGACACTGATTGTCGCTGAGATGAGATTGCGTCTAGATTTTGAACGTATTTTATAACGGGAATTGGCTTTCAGGTATCCGTTATTTTATTCAGAAAGCAATATAAACTTTACTCTTAAACTTCGACTCGCCTGACCAACTCCGAGAACTCCCTAAGTATTTGAAAAATGAAATTTCAATTCAGTTACTGTTGATGTCGAAGTGACTTTTTATTTTTCATTATTAAACAAGCGAAATCGGTGAGAACTCTCGCGGTGACTTTCTCTTATTTTTGTTGCTGAAACACAAAATGTCGATGAGTAGGGTAGGTAAGATAGGCTGCACATTGGTGGTAAGAGAACCATTCCAGCGGGGTAATTGTGTAACACACCATCAGTAGCAATGGGTTTCATTTTGACAGTTCAACAATATTTATTTCGATATTTAACATCTTTTTTCTTTTTCATCTTTTCTTTTTTTTTCATTTCGTTATTTTTTTTTATTATAATTTTGGAATTATTATTATGTTATTATTTAATTTTCTTTTATTATATTGCAATTGTAATTTTTATTTTTGATCATTTTAATCTCTGCTGACATTGTATTTTTTTTTTTATATTTATACTCTCTTAATTTAATTAATTTTGACGACTGTCATATTGCTGACATTGTTTTATCTTTCTGTACTATTTTATTAAACTTTTGACAATTCTTATTTGTTCACATTGTGAGTTTAAGGGGTTTGTTTTACTATTAATTTAATTTTGATCATAGCATCACTATTTTGTATGCCTGTCGGCGGAACATAGGTTGGACCAAACACTATATATACATAAGATCATTGTACCCTGTGTTCACAAAAATAAATGAATTTTGAATTTTACATTGTTGATCAGATATTTTTTTCGAACATTATGAAGCAATGGTTTAGGAATAGGTGTACTTCAAAATGATTCAGATTGAGATTTATATTGTGTTAAGTAATTAGGGTGTTGTACTGGCCACTCATTCTATTGAAACTCCGTACTACATGAGGTGAAAGCAGTGGTGACCCAGCGGAAACTACCGCGACATACGAGCTTGTAGGTCGTAGGGTCGAACTCAGACAAGCGCTTTACTTCGTGTAAATTATTTCATCACCACCGTTTTCAAAACGGTAAAGGAAAACATCGTCAGGAAATCGGCATGTCCTAGAACCAAAAATTCGAAGATATGTGACATCTACCAACCCGCATTGGGCCCGCGTGGCAGATTACGGCCCAACTCCCTCCCACCGAGAAGAGGCCTGTGTCCCAGCAGTGGGAACACTATAGGCTGGTTATTTTATGTTATTTTACTACACTAGGCCAGCTCAAGGTCAAAGTGTTGTCAGTGACGTGCAGGTTACTGCTCATGTACCTACCTACATTTTGAAGTGTTAATAAAAGTAAAACTCCCTAGGTATATAGTACCCAACTCTTACCGAATACCGATCGTTATTAGGTAAGTACATGGTACATCCAACATTGATGTGGTAGGTACTGACCAATGAAAAGCTTCAATGATCGTGGAGGTGGAGCGATCGAAGACGAATTCGTATTCGTACATTCCACACTATTAATTATGGGGTGGAGGACTGTAGGCATCAGGGGTTTTCAAAAAAACACTTAATTTTAAGATTATTATTTTAGTAGTAGGTACCTACTTAACTCTTAACTAACAAATACTATTGACTACTAATTAGGTAGGTATAGTTCGGCGGCTTGGATTCTAAAAAAACAAAATATGTACCTACTTACTTATTTATGTCTTCTCACCTACCTACTCTAAAACATAGATAGATAACCTACCAAACCTCCTCTCCACAAAAGCCTTAGAAGCCGTAGAGGTAGGACATGCTTCCAGGAAAACGAAATCATAATAAACTGCTTTAGAAAAGAATAGGAAGGTACCTACTTAAACACACACACGCACACCTAATATAGAGATAGACCTACCAAGCCTTGCCAACATACTGGCCCGTATGATGTCATACTTAGTAATTTAAAACTACATACCTACCTTTAATGAATTTGAACTAAACTACCTTAGATCAATCATGCATCTGATCTACTGGAAAACCTACCTATTGCTCTTGCGAGGCTCTAGCAATAGGTTCATGTAAACACAAAACTACAAGAGTACCTGCCTAATACAAAGGACGCCTAATGGACAAATCCATTGTCCGGTCATACTGATGTGTAAAATTCTGAAAATAAAGCGTTTTGTAACTTCACTTAATTTAATGAAACTTGGATTACTTTTTTTTTTTTAATCATTGTAATTTAATTATTTAAACGAAATGTTGAAATAAAAAGTAGGTACCTCCTAAATCATTGTTAAAAATAACGAACTAATTAAATATCTCTCAAAGCCACTCTGCGTTACGCAGACGCGATGCAATAACAAAACGTTAGTCATGACGGAACGGGTATTCACCACCCGCAAAATGTCACTGTCAAAACCAATTTGTCAAGAATGTTTTCATATTTTTCATTGAGAAATTGTGAATTTAATTGCTAACTATTGTACAATATTTAGACCTTATTTCAATATCGTATTATTATTCATAAAACGATTGTTGTGTACGTGTAGATTTGATACGTGTAAACTAACATTTATAACTGCGAGTGCGTCACAAAGAAATCGCCTCTGATAAATTATCGTAATTTCTATTGTAAACTATGGCGAATTCGGATTTTGTTGCAACTTTAAAAATTCTGGTTATTGGTGAAAGTGGCGTGGGTAAATCCAGGTAAGACTGCCTTTCGTGAAGTATGATTAAACATCTGCAATGTCCCACCTATTATCTATAAAAAAACTATTGAGTCATGTCGTCCGATGTACGAAGTAGTTTAACTTTACTGCTTTATACAGCGAGTGCGATAAGTCTACGGAAGTGTACTGACGTATACATTCGCAGTTTAAAATGCCCAAACATTACTTGTACTTAGATGAATTCAACAAACCTTTGTTTTTTAACCTTGACTTAAATTATGATGATTAAACAACTCCAATATGAATAATTATCTATATAAAAATTGCGTTTGCGAAAACTACGCAATAACGTAATAGTTATTGCGTAGTTTTCGCAAACGCAATTTTTATCTCCTAGATGATTGATAAAAACAGACATTTAGAATTTCATTAAAATACCATAAGTTTTGGGGTCAGCTTTTAGTTTAGTTTAGTTACAGCGGAGTATCAATGTTTTACATAGAGTGCACTTTAACCTCTAAACCCCAATTACTTACCACCTAACCCGTGTACTGCTCATAACAGTTAATATGTTTGTTTACACCACATCAACTGTGCAAGTTTTTGTCTACGTCCCTCTCACATACTCTCCAAAGTATCCATTTAATCATTATCTAGGAAAGTGAGTTTAATATGAATGCTGAAGCATAAGGTAGAAATAGTAAAAATCTAAAACATCCAGCTTCCTAGCGTGTTTCAAATTTTAGTTAACTGTGTTATCTCTGAAAAACTAAATTACTTATTTGTATCTTGTGTAATATTCAATTCTTATCTACTAGTTATTCATATTATGTATATAGTATTTTATTGTTTCTAGAATAATTTGATATAATAGATTTTTTTTTAACTGTGACACATAATATCAAGTATCATTGCATCATGTTTTATGCAAATAAATGTATTGTCTTTCTTTTTTTTATCATTTTAAATTTACTTTTAGCATAATCCTAGCGTTCACTACGGGAGACTACAATGCCTCGTTCCCTGCCACAATCGGAGTTGACTACAAATGTAAAGTGATGGATGTGAACGGTGTCAAAGTCAAACTCGGTATCTGGGACACCGCTGGACAGGAACGATACAGAACATTGACATCCAGTTTTTACAGGTATGCATAAATTTGGATAATTTTACCAGTTTAGGGTGCAAAAACAAATACTTGATTAAAACTTTTAGTAAAGGACAACTCTCACCTTCGTCTCGTTGTTACAAAAGGATATTTTTTAAACTGTTTTTTTTGTGTTCATTGTATACTAAAGTATATTCTATCTATATATTTTAACAGAACATGGAACAGCACATTCCTTTGTGAAAATAAATTATAATGGCTCTCCTCCATAGGAAACAACCAATTGGAACTGTGCACCTACCTAGCTTGTGGCATTTCATAAGTGCCCATGTAGGGTTATGTGAAATAAAATGTGAAGTAAAAAGATTTTGAATAACAAATAAAAAAGATTATGAAAAGCTATATAATATTTATAATAATAATATATAAAATAAAATAATAATAAAAAAAAAAAATATTTTGCTCAAACTAACAATGGATGATTCATGATGAAAAATTCATTAAATTAGAACTATTAATTACTGTTATTTTCACTTGATATTAAAAATACAAAGCCCATTGTTATGTTTGTTGACCTTACCAAGTTAAATGAATCACCTTTACACTTGCGTTGCTTGTTTGCTTTGTACTAAACTATTGTTTCAATTTGACTACTATTATTTTAATCAAAGGAGATTTCTTCTTTTTTAACAGACGCGCTTTTGAGTACAAAATAAATTGTAAAGTCGACTTCGTAAATGCCTTACCACCTTAGATTGAATGTCACTTGTCTGTCATAAAATGACAAGGTCCATTTTTCTACAAGTATGTGACAGTTATTTTATCATTTCAACCTTTTTTTTGACATTTGATCCGTTGTCGTCTATTTTGCCAGAGTCACGCATTTCTACCTTATTGAAGTTTCAATTTATTGGAAATGGCGGTCAAATATGATAAAGGACAAGGACGACTTTAATAGCTATTACATCAATAAAGAGGAAATACACATTTTTCATGCCTTTTCTACACATGGCTGGACACAAGTTGCAGTCTCCTTCAATCAACAATAAAATTAATGCTGGTCATACTGTCACATTGACACAATTATTCATTGGCAACGCCTTTACTACTTAGCAGTAAGGGCTGTTTTCCTGGTTCATGTCTATAAATTGTGACAATACAAAATGTACCTGCACTAAAAAAATATCATTGCATTTTACTTCTTTGTTCCTATTTTTGTATTATAAATGTATGCTACTTATTATAAATGTACGTTACGAGCTTCGGGTTCGTGACAATAAAAACTGCCGATAAAAATTACCAAAAGTTACACTTTAATTAAACAACACTAATAACAACTCAAACACACTAATTATAAAACACAATCGCTCTTAAGTCGCACTTGAAGATCGCTTTCGATGTATCCGCTTCTATCGCAGAACCAAGTCTGCTTGGTCGCGGCTAGTCCCGGCCTTATATAGTGCCGCAGATAGTTTCAGAACCTTCTATTGTAGAAACATCTAGAATATTCGAGTACATACCGGGCCCGACTGACCAGATGTCGATAGTTCTAGTAAGTTCTAGCATCGAAATTTCTACTCGATAATAGATGGCGCTAGTGACTCTATTAGTTCAGCGATTCGATAATAGATGGCGCTAGTGACTATTAGTTCTGCTATTCGAAACTAGATGGCGCTAGTGGTAACTAATGTCAACATGTATCAGGCATTCATTGTGGCGCGGAACACTACTTACTGTGGCAGCGGCAGAACAGTGATACCTAATTTATAATGTTAGAACACCTTATAGCCTGTGCGCACAAATAAACATATTTAATTTAATGTGCACTCCTAAAACCGCCCTTACTACTACGACATAAAGGTGCTGTGAATGTCAAATTGTCACCCGTTACTGATATTCGGATGGCTACAAAACAGCGGGGTTATTGCGAAACGAACTATCAAATCTTCTCCGCTCCGCCGTCACTGGAAGTGGACGTGTGTCGCGTGTGCTCGGACCGTGTACAAATAATTAATTATACTAAATTCCTATTGGTCAAATTCCTTAAAATAAATTCTCGTTTCCTCCTACGGTCTTTTTACGGAAGGTCTCCGCCCCTCGAAAGGGATAGAATTGGTTCTCGTTGTGCGTCGCCTGCGCAATAAAGTGCGCCTTCTGTGATTGGTGTTTGGTGAGATTTGAACCCGGGACCACCGCGCGGCGGGCGCTTGTCTGTTGCCTCGAGCCACCGTAGCATTAGCGCAGAAGCCGAATTTGCAAGATACTACGCGCGGTGACATCCCCACCACGGGCCGCTCTCTGACGCATCGCCTACGAACTGAGTCACTGATCTAGTAAGCGGCTACGCGGCTACGAATCAGAAGGTGTGCTACGTGTGCTACGTTCTACGCGTCGACCGGTTTGCTGGTATTTATTGTCTTATTATAAAAATTGCTCCGCAATGCCACGGATTCAACGGTCACCTCCTGCAGGCACGGGTATGGATACTCAGCGGGTAATGTCATCGCCTGATATTTCGAGTATTGGTAGCGAGCCAGAGCATGCAAATAGCAATATAACTTCAAGAAGCAAGCGTCCTCGGCCAGACTTTTCGCCGGGTCACTCCCCGCAAAGTGAGTTCAAGACATTGGAGGACAAAATAATGAATTTATTGACAGCCTGGAAAAGTGATCAGGATAAGTTATTAAGTAAATTAACATCCGATATCAACGAGGTAAAGCTTCAAAACAAGGAAATACAAAAAACAAACGCCGAGATTGAGAAATCCATCGAACATATAAATTTGGCGTATGAGAGCATGAGACAGTCAGTACTAAAACTTGAAAAGGAGCGACAAGAACAGTACTCTTATATCTTGGAACTAGAGAAAAAGGTGTCTGATCTGCAGAACGGTTCACGCTCCTCCTGCTTCGAAATAAGAAATATCCCGATTACTGAGAAGGAGACAACAGAAAACTTGACATCCTTAGTACTACAAACATGCAACGTTCTTCAGGTCCCTTTAAAAGAGACGGATCTGCGAGATGTCTATCGTATGCCGGGAAAAAAAGGATCAAGTAGGCCAATCGTTGCAGAGATGATCACTGTTCCTATTAAAACAAAGATTCTCGACTCTATCAGGGCTTTCAACAAAGACCGCCCCCCCGCGGAAAAATTAAATAGCACTCATATTGGCATAAGTGGTGAGTCTAAGCCGGTTTACGTGGCCGATCATCTGCCTAATAGTCTGCGACAATTATTTTATGAAACTCGTAAGTTCGCCAGCGCTCACGATTACAAGTTCTGTTGGTCGCAAAACAACAAGATTTTTCTTCGCAAGCGGGAGGGCATGGACTCAGTCATCGTCTCCTCAATGTCATGTCTGGCTAAGCTGCCCAAAACCTTGCAGCAACAACTCTGATCAACACTTTATAACTGTATCTTGTTCTATTCCTTGGGCTATGGCCTTATTTTATATTTTATTATTGTTTGTTTTTGTTTACCTTTTAATTATCACACCATGTAAATGCTTATCTACATTTTCCACACTCTCACACTACACCTTTACTGTGACACAGTTTCTTTTTATCAAGTGTGCGGTACGGTTCCCGCAACAGTCACTTTGTCCCAATATCGACAACGCTAAATATGAAACTATTTTAAGAAAGTTATTTATACGACTTCACTCTTTCCTGGGCTATTTATTTAAGGTTTGTTTTAGTGACGCGTCTTTACACAGTTTCGAAATAACTACAGTGTGCCAATATGACGTGTTCTTTTGCTTTACTACAAAATGCTGGACTTAACATCAATATCTGAAGAGCTGGATGCCATCGGTGCAACCCCGTCTTATATTTGTAAACCAGAACAGTGCGCAACCATCCTAAATGATACAAGTCATACAGTAAATATATTACATGTCAATATACGCAGCGTAAACCGAAACATGGACGAACTTACTGTGTTCTTACATACCCTGCGTATACTACCAGAAGTGATTACCCTAACTGAATGTTGGCTAAGTAAAACACCACATATTCCACCTCTTGATGGCTATGTAAGCTATCATACAGGGAAAAATATCAATCAAAATGATGGTATTATAATTTACATTCGCTCTTGCATAATGCATACCGTAACTGAACCAAACATATTGGATTCTAATTGCATGTTATGTAAAATTGAATCCATAGACCTGATAATAATAGCCCTATATCGCCCGCCCTGCAATCGCAATATTGATAACTTTATAAACGGTTTAGACAACGTTTTGACATCTATTTCTAACAATAAAAACACAGTATTAATCGGTGACCTCAACATAAATATTATGCCTGATCACTTAAGTCAGCAAGCCAATGAGTACCTAAACTTAGCCGCACTTCATGGCCTTTTACCTACTCATAAGCTGCCTACTCGGGGTAAAAACTGCTTAGATCATATCCTCCTGAAATCAGAGTTAAAGAATATTACCCTGATCTTTGATTCCCACATTACTGACCACGCGCCTATTCTCCTAAATATTAAAGCTAACCAGAAAATAGTTCAACATAAAACCAAAATTGCAAAAGTGGACTATCCCTCAGTTTTTACTGCTATCTCAAAGACTGACTTCACGTCAATTATGGATAATACAAATGCTGAATTGGCAGCTGAAATGTTAGTTTCGATTCTTGGTTCCATAATTAAAAAACACTCAATAGCTAGGTCTATTCCATCAAAATGCAGAATTCTTAAGCCATGGATAAGTAATGGTTTACTTCGTTGCATCCGCAATCGAGACGCTATGTGTGGACGGTTAAAGACTAACCCTGACAACTATACCCTTAAACTCACTTTTGTTCGATACCGCAATTTTTGTAACAAACTGTTAAAACGACTGAAACATTCTTACGAGAAGAATGAATTCGAAAAAGCCAAAGATAATCCTAGAGCAACTTGGAAAATAATTAAAAATATTATACATTCTGACAGCTCCAAAAACCCACCAACTGAACTTCTGAAGATAGGACCCGACAAAACTACATCTGTAAACATGGTAAACAATTATTTCTCCAGTATAGGTAGTCAACTAGCAAAGAAACTTCTGTCCACCACACAGACCCCGGCCCACTTGCTAGATGATAAAACTGTCACCAACTCCCTCGTTCTCCTGCCAACGGATGAATGTGAGGTGGAGCGAATTATTCTCGGTCTACGTAGTGACACCGCTATTGGATGGGATGCTATCCCTACGCAGTTGTTACAGAAGTGCTCCAATAGTCTAGTACCGGTGATTACACATATTTGCAATGTCTCCATGTCAAGCGGAATCTTTCCCAAAGTTTTCAAAAGGGCCATCGTCCACCCAATCTACAAGAGCGGGAACAGAGACAGTGTAAATAATTATAGGCCAATATCCGTGTTGTCTGCATTATCAAAAGTCCTTGAGAAATTGCTTAATATTCGACTGCGAAATTTTTTGAAAAGTAATAACATTTTAGCGCCAAACCAATTCGGCTTTAGGCATGGCAAATCTACGGAAAATGCTGTGGGCTCTCTTGTCGATCAATTAGTTACTATCCTTGATCAAAAACAAAAATGTCTCGGCATTTTCCTGGATCTCACAAAAGCTTTTGATACTGTCTCGGTTCCACAGCTTTTGTTGAAGATGGAAAGGATGGGAATTCGTGGATATGCCCTCCGGATTTTCAAAGATTATCTCTCTGATAGAACTCAGTCTGTTCAGATCGACTCTTTTGTAAGTGAAACTACTTCTTTAAACTTTGGGGTACCACAAGGCTCGATCTTGGGTCCTACTCTCTTCCTCCTATATATCAACTCCCTCTGCTTGCTCCCCCTTTCCAACTGTGCCATTTTCACTTACGCTGACGATACAGCGCTTCTCGTCTATGACAAGAGCTGGGCTGAGGTTTTCACCAGAGCCGAACAGGCACTAAGTCAAGTTTTGCATTGGTTGTCAGGCAATCTCTTAACCTTTAACCCAAGCAAAACGACCTACATGACCTTTTCACTGACATCTTCCTCTCAACCATCTAATGAAAACTTTACTCTCAAAGCCCATAGCTGCGACCCAATAACTTTAAGTGGCTCCTCCTCACCTTGTGATTGTCCCACCTTAATCAGGTCTACACAAGTAAAATACCTTGGAGTATATATTGATCCATTTATCAGCTGGAAAAATCACCTAACGGTTCTCACCGCTCGAGTTCGTAAGACTATCTACATATTTAAAAAACTTCGCTATTCTCTTGAACTCAACACTCTGATGATGGTATATTGTGCCCTATGTCAGTCCATCCTGACATATTGTATAACTGTATGGGGAGGTGCCGCAAAGACCCTTCTACTACCTCTAGAACGTGCACAGAGGGCTGTGCTTAAGGTCATGTCCTTTAAACCCTTCAGGTATCCGACAGTTCAGCTTATGGGCGACTGCCAAACTTTATCGGTGAGACAGCTATATGTTCTGGGAACGGTTTTGAGAAAGCATAGTACTCTAGTGTACGACAAAGCTATAACAGCAAAGCGCCGATCATACGTAGTGTGTGAAACCCAGCGGTATCGTAGCTCCCTGGCTGCACGGCACTACAATGTGATTGGATGTCATTTATATAATAAAATAAACAAATATTGCAACATCTACCCACTCACCAGATTCGAATGTAAAAGGAAGGTGTCAATCTGGCTCCTAAACAAAGCATATGACGAAACTGAGAACCTCCTTAAATTATCAATAGCGTAATGGGACCCCTTGCCTGCATTATCACACACCTCAATCACGTACACTCATCATCTACACGCAAATTTACACACCCTCACACATCACACACACCACTTACACACCCCCACACCACTTACACACATACACACCACTTACATAAATTACTCACTCCTACATACCACATACTTTACATCTAGTTTTTAATTATTTACTTTATTTCTCTTTTATTTACAATTGCAAACAGTTTTTATTATTTGTGTACAACTTTGCTCACGTGAACACGTTCCGCTACCTAATATAATATTGTAATAGATTAATAAGTGCGAGGGCCCTGGTACCCATAACACAAGTTAAATCTTAATTTGGGTACCAGAGTTCAACTAAATTAGCATTTAAATTGTGTTCTCTATAACTATTGTGTTTTTTATGTGTCCTTATTTGCAAATAAATAAATTATTATTATTATTATTATTATATTATCAAAGGCTTTCATTTTGACAGTTCAACAACATTCATTACGCTACATTCTTGAGCAGATATTTTTTTTTCTAACATATGAAGCCATGGAAGATTGTGATTCATAGTGAGTTACGCAATTAGGGTGTAGGCAGATTACGCTATTAGGAATAGCTTCGAAATGGTGAAAAATCCAGATTTATTAACAGAAATTCCTTGTTACAGAGACGCTCACGGTGCTATTTTAGTTTACGATGTGTCCGAACCAAAGTCCTTAGCAAAACTGAACGAGTGGGTCGAGGAACTTCAAGTATACTCCACTAAAAAGAACATCGTCTGCTTGGTGGTCGGCAACAAGATTGATAAAGTAAGTTTAGATAATATTATTTATTTTGTAATGATATCTGTCCTTGTGACCAAAGCAACAATGGATGGACTGTGTCAATAATGATATGGTTAGAAAGGGGGTGACTACCGAGATGACGAATAATAGAGAAGTATGGAAGAAAAAGATGTGTTGCGCCGACCCTAAATGAATTGGGATAAGGGCAGAGTACGATGATTATCTGTCCTTGTAATTAATATTTATTTAATTGAAACACATAACTTCAATAAAATAAAAACATTTGTTCTAATTGGCTGAAAGCCGCATGTCTGAACGTCAAAATTGCATAAGACAGTCCCCCAAAACGCCCGCTCTTCACCACTTTATAGAATTAGTTTTAAAAAAAATAATTTAAATTAACTACAAGAAATTAGGCTACCTAAGAAAGGAAATAAATAACTCGTGTAGTCGCGTTTATATGAGAACTTTTTTTAGAAGTATCGCCATTCCGATTATTTTTTTATTTTTAAAGTCTTGGTTCGTTGGTAGTTCCATAGAAGCAATGAAATCTAAGGTTGGTAAATTCACAAAGCAGTTAGCTTTTGTAAACTTCACCAAATAAACAAAATATTCTTCCTTTAGCAAAATCGTGCGGTACACCGAGAACAGGGACAGGCATTCGCACAGAAACACAGGATGCTGTTCATTGAGAGCAGCGCTAAGACGCAGGAGGGTATCAGCTTGGCTTTTGAAGAACTCGTACAAAAGGTAAGGATATTCAGTAAGTTTTTAAAATCGAATAATTTTGTGATGGTTCCATTTCATGTAATTTGCATTCGCAATTTATTTGCCAAAAATGTAAATAAATATAAGTTTATGGAAAAATAACTTTAATTCCTACACAAAAATGTTCAGATTACGCTACAACTTCAAACATTTTTCTATCTTTTTCAACAGTGCTAGTCACTCTGAAATCAACTTAATTACCATTAAAATAAAGTTGATATTTGTTTAACTTGGAATAACATCAAGTTAAAAAATGAATTTGGATAGACTTTTAGAGTACATGTCAAAAATAAAAAACGTGTGTGTTCTTCATTTTGAACTACACCCATTGTCTTCAAATAGGGTGAGTCAATTTTCTTCGCTGGGAGCCCTGCCACTCAATTTACACAAACATTAAACCTGTATGTGATAAAGTAAATTCATAAATTGTTCTATACTTACCTAAATGTAATTGAATAATTTGGTTCCGGCGATTAATTTTATCGATTAGTAATTTTAAATGCGGTTCATTTTACACTTTCTCACAAGTAATTTGTAAACTATTCTTTACTCATGTGTAAGATTTTAGTCAAAAATAAAATCTCGAAGTCTGTTAGATTCACCTACAATACACTAGAGTTATAAATACGGTCCGTATACTTATTATTACTTTTATCCCCCTAGATAATAGAGACACCCGGTCTCTGGGAGACGGGAGGCTCATCATCCAACATACGCATATCAAATGAGGAGAGGAGACAGCAGGAAGAGTCTTCTTGCTACGACTACACCTGCACCATTTAGAATAAGATCTCAAGTTGGCTGGCATCTGATGATTTTGTCTACCTTTTACACCTACTGAGCCAGTAGAACAGGCTCGCTTGCTGATCAGGAGTATGTATCGGTCTGAGGGTAGAGTTGGCGTTGTATACGATTATGAACCTTATTTTTCAAATTATAAGGTGCATATTAGTATGAATTGCAAACAATTCGTGCGATCTATGAATCTTTCCAGCAATAATTCTTCTCTTGTGTCGACACGAACTTATAAAAATAGCTAATGGCGTGGTATAAATATTTGCTGAATTTCTACGGGTCAGTTTCAATGGTGCGCATGTAAGTATCGCTTCTAGTGAAAGGCATATTAAATTAAATGCATATCTATTCGGTTATCTTCACTAGGAGCTAACAGCAATATCCGGTGCACTAAATTCTGTACAAAAATGGCAAAAGCCTTGGAGTAGGACAAACTAATAATAACATCTGGACAGGGGACTGACTTTCCAAATTATTTGATCAAAAATGATTTTGAGAAACGAGTTTAACGCCTGCGTTAAATGCTAAGAAACACATCGGCAATAGACTAAGAAATCAGTTCTACATCGACTAATAGATTGTTTTTAAATTTGTGAATACACATCCAACTATTGTGTGTTGTAAATATAGATTTTGTGATTTTAAAGTTACTGCTTAGTTAATTAAAATGGTGATTGAATTAGTGCGGGGACTCAAATTAGGACTAATGATAGAATTTGTATCGATAACGGGGTAAAAAGCAATAGAAAAAAAGGTAAAATTCTTGGAAAAAAAATTGCAGAAATATTTTATTGCCAGTTTTTGACTGGTCAAATCTGGAGGGAAATGGCTCTAAAAATAGAAAGCACTCTTTGTTTTCATATTTGCTTGTGTGGCTGTATTTGTTATTATGCGGGTTTTATATACAAGGTTTTCATATCCAAAACCTGCAGGCTAATTCCTGTATTAACAAATTTTTGAAATCTATCTTTTCAACATGATTCGATTTAGCCAATATGGGCAATTTATTCCGCCCGATTTTTAGGGCGAGCATAATTAGTGAAAGAACATTATCTACCCTCGTAATTGCACATTAAGAAGATGGGTACTTTATAGTAAAATTTATAGAAAATTGTACCAAATAGCCTTCACAGCATGTATGTTTAGACAAGTACAACTCTCAATGGGTTTCAAGCTCTGCACCCTAATTACGCCCCACACGATAAATCACAAATTAACGATTTTGAATTTTTGTGTTACGCAACTACCCCGCTGGTTTATCTTGTTAAATGAATTATAAATGTTTGCTTTATTTACTAAAAGTTTTCAAAATGATTTCATCTTCAGATGTGCGCCAACTAAGGTGATGTGATATCTCTGTCTGCTTTTGTACATAGAATTAATAAAGTGAAGTGATTGTTGTATGTTGTACACTATATTATTATTATAAATAAAATATTTCACACAATTCCAGTGTTTTTCTTTTCATTCCACCACAGTTTAGCCTACCCAGATAAATAATGCCTACTCACCTTGCATTAAAATATATGGGTGTTTGCAGGCTTCGACTAGCGAGAGCAACTAATGACTGGCTTCGGACTAGTCACGACTAGCTTCGGACTAGTCACGAATCGCTTCGGACTAGTCACGACTAGCTTCGGACTAGTCACGACTAGCTTTAAGCTAGTCACGACTCTCTTCGTACTAGTCACGACTCGCTTCGGACTAGTCACGACTCGCTTCGGACTAGTCACGACTAGCTTCTGACTACTCACGATTACCTTCGAACTAGTCACGACTAGCTTCGGAAGTTCAAACTAGTCACAAATTCGAACTGATCTTGACCAGCTTACGACCGGTCACGAGCGATATTGCTAAATGCAAAAACCGTTCAGCAAATACAAGGTGGCAGGGACAACGACATGCAACCTGTTACCATGGATTCAGCACATGAGTCTGAACTCCCCAGCGCTGTAATTTTACGTCGGTTATTAAAAACAAAATTGCTGTTCCATACATTTTGACCGCGTAGGTATTGCACTTTTCTATGAAACAGCAGATTTTTTTGTTGACAACACGATACCTATATTTCTGCTCTGAGATTACCCCCTAGCGTAGAAACGTTTAATGTAACTAACCATGAATTCGGCACTAATAATATTGCTCTAAATCATGGTTAAAGTTTGCGCATCGACGTCGATGCCAGCCTGTATTTACTAAACAGGTTTTATGTTCAATTGTTTTTGCATACAATTCAGATTACATAAGTCATTCCCCCTTACTAAATACGAATGTTCTACAAACAACGCGATTTACACTTAGAAACGCCCCATGAACACCCATAGGGGAAACATAAAGGTATAACAAGCAATATATAGCCCCCATGGAAACACCATAGCAGTCGTTATCACCGTGCTTTTATGGGGCAATTTTTCAGGAATTCGGCTCAAACTGCCTACGCTTTTTGCCTTGCTGCCCTACATTCGTTTTATTGCCGATCATTGTCCATTTTAACCTGGGAATTAAAGGTGAATGGATGTGTTTAGGACCTACTTACCTATTACCATCGATGCTGTTAGCTAAACTGATTTTTTTGACGATTTCCTAGACCAAAATGGCAGCTATTAAAGATATTAAAAAGTGTCATGTTGACGGAAAAAGGTTGATCGCAGCTGTCATTTTAGTCTAGCAAATTAAAAATCAGAGTTTAATTATGTAGGTATCTACCTATTTAAATTTTTAACACATCGAAATATAGATAGGTTCACAATAGGTATATTCGGATAAATAACAAATTAAAATTAAAATTTGACAGATTGTAGTAGCTTGATGTGTTGGCGTCTGTACATTCCCGGTTTTAGCTGACTTCGCATTGTATAGGCTTTTCGTACAATGAGAAGTCAGCTTAAACTGGAAATATATCTAGCTTGATATGTAGTCATTTACCTATTTAAGTATTAATTTATCCTCACTCTGGAACGCCATACGGTAATTACACCAACGGAGCAAAAGATCACTTCATGTGCTGCTTTCCATCCATCCTGTGCGCGGTGGACATCGAACGAGTGGCGATGGATCACGGTACGCTCACGCAGCGTGCAAGTGCAGCATTTCTCCATAGCCCCACGGCCCCACCATTCCTTCCATATTGCGCATATTCATTGCGAATTATGGAAACTCAATGATTTTTCAAAGAAAATACATTAAAATTGAAAACCACGGAAATTTTTGAGGTGTCATCCTGCCTGACAGATGACAGAAAGTCATGCGTACCTTCTGTCTTCCTAAGTGCCTATTTCAAATAGTTATGACAGTAAGTGCCAACAAAAATCTGCTATCATTCTTTCACTACCGAACTTCTATTTTGAAAAGAAAATGAGCATTAACAGCGATAAGTATAAGTTCTTAAATTGCCTAAAAACATATATCTGTAATGGTTATTAGGTATTTTCGTATGTATGTGAAATATACGGTTCTGTGGTCTGAGAGTGACCGCTACTATCAAAATAAGCATCGTTTCATATAACTTATGGTGAAGGTTTGGAGCAGCAGAAACACTGCTTTGCCCCTTGACACATAGAAGAAAAAGAGAGAAAAATAATGCCACATTCTCATTCACATTTAGCTAAAGAATAATAGGCTTATTGGAAGTAAAAATAAAAAAGAAAAATGTCAGTTTTACATGACAAGCTTTTGCCGGCGACTTCCTGCGCGTGAAATTTCATGCTCCCCCGACTCACTCCGTCGCATCGCATCGCATCGCTTGCCCCGCTATTACTTCATTTTCGCTTAGCGTTCTTTGTCCGTAACGACTATCAAAGATCTAGGGACCAACGGCTTAACGTACTTTCCGAGGCACGGAGGGGTCTTGGTATGTAAAGATGGTCATCCACGGACCAACCACGGCAAGCGCAGCTTAACCTGATCGATCGACCCGTGCGGCTGTTATTACTTAGCCACTAGCCACCAGATGCTAAGTCGTAACCACCGCACATCTGCAATACCAGTGGCGACGCAGATGCGTTGTTACCTCAGCGACAAAGCTGACATGACAATGTGTCTGTTATACCACCGGCACCTGTTTGTCGTCGTTTTAATTATGTTTTAATTCTTTTTCTTTTTGCTCCTAGGGAACCTAACGTGATGTTTAGCCTTGCTCACGAACCGGGCTATCAAATGCAAAAAGATTTTTTCAAATCTGACCGGTGGTTCCAGATATTGGCGCGTTCAATCAAAGAAACAATCAAATTCTTCAGCTTTATTATTAGTAAATAGATGAGGTAGCGTTTTCTATTCTGACCTTAAACCTTCGTACATTTTGTACAACAGACTATTCGTCGAATGTTAGGCATAGACCTCCCATACCCTTTTAGGATCTATAAATTCAGATTAACTAAGTTCAGACCCACCACACCCACAAATCGCTCACGGCGCGGCGCCTCCACCACAAACGTCACCCCGTACGTTTCCCCAGCGCCTCTTTCCGAATGTCTCCAGTTAATACTAGTGGTCGGGACGTTCCCATTTATCACTACCAGCCGAGGACAAATAGGCTCAAGGAGGGCTGCCCCCAATGGCCTTAGATGGAGCCTCTCATTAATGACCAGCCATCATTCAGTACTCGAGGATAAATGTTGACAAATATAAAGGAAGCTTCTGTTATGATTTACGGCTTAAGTGGTTTGCTGCAATGATGTATGGTAATGCATGCTGTAGCTGTTTATTTTTCGCAGTAATTGATGAGTGGGTGGATAGTTAATATTTTATGTTGGGGTAAACAAGGTTGTTTAGTGGATATCTGAACTAAAATCGATATCTAAAAAGATTCTTCTGTGAGTATGAGTCTCGATTAATGAATGACGAATTTCGTACAAAGCTCTTCATAGATCCACTTTAGCAACAGTTTTTTTTAGGTTTAATGATTGCAAACCAGCCACCAGATTATCATCTGCCCAGCCTTTTCCCAAATATTAGGATCGGCTTCCAGTCTAAAGATGCAGCTGAGTACCAGTATTTTACATGGAGCGACTGCATATCTGACCTCCACAACCCAGTTACTGGGTACCCCTTGGTAATACTTTCGGGCTTCTGACGACCCGTAATGACTATCAAAGATCTAGGGACCAACGCCTTAACGTACTTTCCGAGGCACGGAGGGGTCTTGGTATGTAAAGATGGTCATCCACGGACCAACCACGGCAAGCGCAGCTTAACCTGATCGATCGACCCGTGTGGCTGTTATTTCTTAGCCACTAGCCACCAGATGCTAAGTCGTAACCATCGCACATTTGCTATACCAGTGGCATCGCAGATACGTTGTTCCCTCAGCGACAAAGCTGACATGACAATGTGTCTGTTATACCACCGGTACCTCTTTGTCGTCGTTTTAATTCTGCTCCAAAAAACGTCATCATCTTCCTACAGCAGTCCTTGCTGAACATAGTTGTACTTGTACTATTGCACGCCATTCAAGTCAATTTCGTGCAACTCTCATCCAGCTGCTACCAGCCACCCTGCGAAGATCGTCGCCCTACCTAGCCTGAGGGCGTCCTACTGATTCACGGTCTCCACTCAAGAACACATCTACCCCAACGGTCTTTGATCGGACAAAAAACTTAATAATACTACCAAATAGGATGGCCTATAATCATAACACCATTCTGGAGCAAATAGGCACTTTGGTATGCAGGATAATATCCGAAAAACAAGCGAGAGGATCCCCAAAAATGTCCTTATTGCAACATGAACAAAGCCAGTTTTAAAAAACATGAATACCGAAATTTATACATAGTATTTAGTTTATCGAAATGGAGCATTCGTTCATTTCTGCATACAAACCAAATAGAATCGTCGAGCGGCGCTCGGCACGCCGCGAAATTGAAACTGAGCATGAATAAATTTCGTATCAGTGTATTTACACTACCATTTTATATTCACACAGGCTACATGAAACTCTGTAAGTAGAATATTATATAGTTTAGCTTGTTAAACGAGGATTCTAGCATTTTCTGCAAATCTCTGAATAAGCTATAGGTACTTATAGGTCGTAGGTTCGAACCCTGACAGGCGCTTTACTTTGTGTAAATAATTTCATCACCACTGCTCTCAAAACGGTGAAGGAAAAACATCGAGGAAACATGTCCTGCAACCAAAACATGTGACATCTACTAACCCGCACTGCGCCCGCGTGGTGGATTACAGCCCACTCCCTTTCGCCGAGAGTCCCAGCAGTGGGAACAATATAGGTTGATTATGTTTAAGCTTATAGGTACCTAAGTGCTGTAACAACTTCTGATTGATGACTGTCCCTATGACATTCAAGCTCCATCAATCCATACTTGGGTGATTTTGCTTTGCACAAGTTACTGGCATGTTTTCCAGTAAGTACATAATGTATAGGTAGTTTGCATCCCGTCTTCGACCCTCCCTTTATTAGGGTTAAACATTATTTAAATGGTCAATCCATATTAATAATTTCAACACAATCTTAGATAAACTTAAAAGCAACTTATTGTATTTTGTTAAATTATTTATGACTTATTAAGACTAGGGGGTACGTTTCAGTAGACAGATTCTGGCCAAATATCTTAAGACAGGGAATGATGAAACATAAACTGAGCGACACGATTACTGACAAATATGTGCACAGACTAGACACGTCAACTCAAATCTGTGTGGTTCTTTTCTCAAAAGACCATCTCAGACATTAATTCGCATGGTTCTCACATGGCGCTGACCAAGATTATGCCTGGAATTTAAAAGAGACTGTAACCTGGGTTTCTTTCGATCTTCCTTCTCAGAGTAGTCGATTAGGCAACACAGAATTCATCTAGTTTTAAAAATTGTTTTATTTTAGACTTGTAAAAGTGGTTTTTAGAACCAATTTACAGAAATCTAAACTATAATTTATAATTATTATGGTCATTCCATGTTAATAACTTCAACACAATGTATTTTTCATTAACCTAAAATTTCAATCATAATCAAAAATGTATCCATAACTAGGTAGGTTTTTCAGACAGGTAGTTCAGTTTTCCGACAGAATTTTCAGACAGACAGAATCTAGCCACTAATCTGAAAGAAGAGCGTATTCCTATACAAGATCATTTTTTCACCCGGAAAAGTTTTACAACCCGACATGATTTCCTTAAACCTCCAGTCAATATTCGCGCACAGCTCACCTGGAACTAATCCCTGGCTCAGGCGGCGGCTGTGACAATGTTGTAATGGAGCATATAACAAGGACATTGTTATGTATGGGTTTATGTGAATTTTATCGTGTCGCGTGTGAGGTAACACCTTGCTGTTTTTCCACGGTTTCCCCGCGGGTAAATAGTGCCAGTTGTATAATGTAGATATTGAATACTTTTTTTTGGAACGAAGTTCTTTAACGGAGCTTGCGGTAGGAGTAACCTGGTAGAAATCGTCACGTAACAAAAAAGTGTTATGCGACTTTTTACTATAATAACAGAAAGAGAGAGAGAGAGATAGTTTTCATGGCTTTCGAGGTTGCTGATGCCAATAGTGAGGTTAGTAAATATAAGATGGCGGCTGCGAAAATGTGTAAATTTTCGTCATTTTGAAATTTTCGCCGCCGCCATCTTTGATTTTCATTTTGAGCTTCGTTCCTGCCGGGGTCCCCCGACCCGACATTTTAATTTTTATTGTGTACGAAAAGAGTTTTTTATCCATAGGTACGGATATGCCAACCTCATCGTTACCTTATTAACAATTTAACTTTAATTGAGGTAAGTACATACTATAATGTAACATAAATAGAATCATTGGCCAGGCATCGTCACCAGGCCACACAAACTCTTTGCAATCGCCGATCTAGGGTTTGCTAAAATGATTTGAATTAGCCCAAAGTCCAAAATGTAATTAAAGAATTCAAATTGAAATTATAATTCTCTAATCAATGATTCCCTTTCATTATTGTTCTTAACACACTCCGTCAATAAATATTGCACAATCGCAATGTTGTTGCATATGTCACAATTAGGTGATGCGACCTTTTGCATTAGGAAAGCAAGTTTTGCCGAGGGACAGTTCCCCGAATGCAGCCTTAGTCCTAACTTGTTTCCTCAAACCAGGGCACACGAGGAGGCGCATTGTGAATTGATTTTGAATACTGCCTACAAATGTCGATGAACATTACGAATTTTTTATTATTGAATATGGTAGAACCTAATTATTATTTCGAATATATCTTAATGATAGTCGTTGATGTATTCTCTACTCTTCAATAAATTGTCGCTAAAACGTTATAATTAGTCAGTTTTCATTCAAAATCTCTTCTGAAACATTGGGCTGTTTGTCACTGACTTATGTCTCTGACCGCAGCTGTACACCTGTACGGTCGACTGAAGCAAAATACGGACTTTCACGTCGACTAACGGACGTAAACAAAGAAAAAAATTAAGTCACAATAAAAAAAAAACTCTAAAATTGGCCAAAGTTGTTACATGCGTCTTAAAGTCAGCACTGCTGCGTTCTGATGCCACAACATAGCAACGTCATAGTAACTTCTCGCCATCCAGTACAATGATCGGTTTCCGTGACAGGAATAGAATAATTTAAAAAGCTACACTTTTCTAACTATGCTACGATTTTATCTGGGAGCACGTTAGTACCCCCGCCACCACTAGTCAAAAACAAAAACCAGGGACTACCTACCTTTTCTCGAAGATATTAATGTATATTTTTGATAGTAGTCAAATACACTCCTATTACAAATAAGTTCCATGGCGTACACAAGTTGAATAAAACTTACTCTATTTAGGTACACTACAAGTGATTAATCAATTTGCCTGTACTTGTACAGTCACGAGCACTAATGTTGACATATTAGTGCTCGTGACGTGACCTGGAAACTTTCCATAGCGATTTTTGCGTAAAATAACGAAAACAACAATGAAATACGATACATTGCAAAAACCTATGGGTTCGAAAATACTATGTTCGTAGCCACATAAAATTTCATTAAAAATAAAGGAGTAAATCGCTGTTGAATAAAGCGAAGTGTATACATACTTATGCTCGTGACTGTACCTAGACACGGCAACGAGCAACATCTTCTTCAGTCAATATTGGGTATTAGCAAGGTTTAACTGTAAGAAAACTCGACAGGACCCTGGAAGAATTTCTTTGAACATAATACCTATGTACAAAAGTAAGAATCCAGTAATACTTTATAGAAGTCAGTAATTACTTTTTCATACACCTAAAGTACGTACGTACGTAAGTAAGTACCTAGTGGGTATAAGTAGTAGGTACTTACAACTTCAGGATTTAATAAGGTACAACGCGTCACGCACCCTACGTGTTCCCAGAAATCTTAACAGATAAGACGTAGGTATTCTTTGAAACGGTACGCGCGAATGAGATCATTTACTTACAAGTACCACTTAGATGACGTCTAATAGACATGTAGGCAGGTATCCTGATAATGCGACTTTCGGTTTGACTTCCGAATAAGTTATAGGAACTAAGACAAACGTAGTTAAATTCAATCTATATCAGCCTATAACGTTCCCACTGCTGGGACACTGGCCTCCTCTCTTCGAGAGGAAGTGGGCTGTAATCCACCACAGCCCAGTGCGGGTTGGTAGATGTCACATGTCTTTGAATTTTTGTTCTAGGACTTGCCGGTTTCCTCACGATGTTTTCCTTCACCATTTTGAGAGCAGTGATGATGAAATAATTTACACAAAGTAAAGCGCCTGTCTGGGTTCGAACCTACGACATACAACTGGTAAGTCACGCCCGATATCACTGGGCCACCACCACATACCTAAGTACTTAGGTTGAAGTGAAAAACATAACTAATTAATAAGGTTTAATTATACAACATGTCCCGGAATTAACGCACACCACCAAACACCCCAATTAGAACATGATGTTATAATACGTATGCACTGAATTTTTATTATTAGGTACGTCTAAAACATTTTTTATTTGTTAAATTAGTTATGAATGTGACTAAAATTTTAGGCACATTACAAATCTACGCATGCACACAGTCGCACACGTAGCGTGGTACTTCGTCCATTTTGGTTTGTTTTAACTGTACAGTGGAAGTGTGACAGTTATATACGTAGTTTTAATTATCTTTGGGATAAAAAATTACCTATATTAAAAATGACAGAAATCGATTCGACGACACGATTGGCGCAGTGGCTGAGCGATCGACTGCTGCGCTGCGTGTCGTGCGTTCGATTCCCGCACGGAACAAATATTTGTATTGCCTACAGGTAGTTGTTCCGGGTCTGGCTGTTTGTGTATGTGAGTTTAAATGTTTGTAAAAGCACCTAGTGTGGGGCAAAGCTTAAAAAAAAAAAAAGACTCAGAAAACAGTTCTGAACAAAATTATTTCCTAATGTGCATTAATTCAGTTACATATTGAATACATTGCACAAAGTGTGATATTAAAATGAATCTTAGTTATTTTTTCGGCTTTTGCGGCTCAAACGACCAGTGTGATTTTTTTTTTCTCAATGTTAAGGATGCGGATAATATGGCCTTAAAAGCTTCAATAGCACTACGCCTAAATTAAAGAACAAACGATAATTAATGAGGAAACCAAATTGTAGGCGAAACATTAGTTTT
Organism: Apamea epomidion; assembly: GCA_947507525.1. Taxonomy (NCBI): domain Eukaryota; kingdom Metazoa; phylum Arthropoda; class Insecta; order Lepidoptera; family Noctuidae; genus Apamea; species Apamea epomidion. The sequence continues at coordinate 2,417,078 of OX382238.1, read as the reverse complement.
AATTATTTTGTTACAACGCAGAAACGAACGTTACTAACAAAATAATAACTAAGAAAGAGTCCGAGGCGTAGGCCTCCGAAATTAACTTAACACCCGCAACCCACTTATTACATCGATTGCATATTTTTCTAGCCCAAGAGCGCCAACAAATCGCTCGGAGCGTCGGCATAAAATATTTGCAATGCAAATCACCGATTTCTCTCATAACTCAAGATAAGAAGGTATCGTAAAAACGCTGTAAACGCGCCTATATTGCTCCATGGAGGTTTTTTTCTGTTTTTACCTATCCATCGGTGGTCCTAACGATTTTCTGTATCTTATAAATCTGAGTTATCGCGTCGTTAACCGATACATTTGCATGTCCTGGTAGGAGCGTTGTGTAGTTTCGTTTCTTCATGATCAGGACAATGGCCGGTTTTATGGTAATGGAACAGTTCGGTAGTTCTGAAGTGCGTATTTTTCTTCCTTAGCTCTGAAGTCGAGCGGAAATATAATGGTAGGTAGGATTTTTATGTACGTCCATAAATAGCTGTCTGTAGCTGTATGATTCTGAGTAAAGGCTGGTTCATAGACCTCGCTGTCTACAAAGAATATCGTGGCAGAATCTGTAGGTAGTGGCAGACATGTTTTGGGTATCTATTTATTGATATGGCTGTCTTGTTGCCTATGAGAAGCGTTATCTCGTACCTTCTTTGACTGCCAAAGCATTCTCAATTACATAAAAGTTAAAAAAGGGCTATATGCAGATGGACCGACGTCCTTAAGAAGGTCCAGGAGTCGTCCTGTGTCCAGCAGTGGACTGCGATAGGCTGAGTTGAAAGTTCATCATCATCACTACCAACCTTATTCCACTATCTCTGCTAAATATAGGCCTCCTTCCTTTTGTGCTTTGCTTTCCTGGTCTATGCAACTCTCAATCAGGTCTTACCCGCGATCCCTAAGTAAAGCAGTAGTGTATTTGTGTGTTTGCAGTAATATGTAAAGATACCCACCCATCATCTGCCTAACCTTTTCCAAACTATGTTGGGGTCGGCTTCCAGTCTAACCGGATGCAGCTGAATACCAGTATTTTACATGGAGCGACTGCCTATCTGACCTCCACAACCTAGTTACTGGATAATACGATACCCCTTGGTAAGACTGGTTGTCAGACCTTCGGGCTTATGACTACCCGTAACGACAGCCAAAGATCCACGAAAAGGTACTAAAAATAATATATAATATTTTGGAACACCTACTTAATGCAGGACAGTACAAATCCCATCACTGTGAATAAGATGAACGAGCTAAGCCTGGAGAAAAATATAGCGCTATAAGTTCCTACAATAGATGCAACCATATGATTGATGATAACGCTGTTTTAGCAGTCAATCATGAGTTACGTGGATTCGTTTAAGGAGTCTAGAATATTTATAGAGGTATGAGGAACAGGGTGCAATGTTCTTCATCCTCCGAAGGGTGTTGTGCCAAATGGTTGATATCGGGATGTATGATAATCGCGCGGAAAACTTTGCTTATGTGATGCAGGATTTTTGCGTGACGTCGGTGTGATGCATTGTTCGCATGTGGCGTTGTAGATGTTGCCGCCACAAGGAAATGACACTTTTGTGGTGGTAGGTAAGGTTTGTGATACTGGCAAGAGAAACGCGCAGGCGGCCTGGCAAATGTAACTTTTTATTAATGCAGGTACTCGTAGGTACGGAAGCACCAGATTGCTTCAGGAAGTACCTTTGCCTTTGTGCCGGCAACATAGGTACAGTCACGAGCAAAAGTATGTATACACTCGGCTTTATTCAAAACCGATTTATTCCTTTATTTTTTAATGAAATGTTTTTTTTTGTTGTTACGATCAAAGCATTTTCGAACCCATAGGTTTATGTAATGTGTCGTGTTTTAACGTTGCATTCGTTATTTCACGAAAAAATCGCAATTGAAAGTTGCCAAGGGTTGACATATTGGTGCTCGTGACTGTACATGTGAACAGTAGAGTGGTAAGCCAACACTTGCAGAGGGTTCGAAAAAATACTGAAGTGTTTCCTGTAACTAGGTGCCTACGTTATTTAGCTGGGGCAACCCATGAATATTAAAATAGTAAGAATCCAACATAAACCATTTTCCCTTCCTCTTGACGGAGGCTGTTAATGAAACGATCTAAATTAGAAGATACATTCAAACATATCATCACGAATTCCTCGAAGAATTTGATAGAGGTGTACCTAAATTACACATCTCGCATATAAGAAGATATTCAAGCAATGTACAGGGTGGGCAACTTGGAGGTACCTAAACAACTTTTTTTTGCCGCCATTTTGTTTTGGCGGCAAATATGACAGTTGCTTCATGAAAATTATTTTGTGTAGATACGGCCAATTTGTTTTGCAGCGTTTTACGACTGAACAAAGTGTTTTAATTATTCAAACATTCTACTCAACCCAATCATTGCTCTCTTACTAACAGCCTCAAAAATATTTGAGAAAGCCATGTGCGATCGTGTTTATGCATTTTGTGAAAAATATAATATATTCAATGATAGTCAGAATGGTTTTCGCAAAAACCGATCTACCATTTTGGCTGTTTATAAATATTTACAAGAAGCCCTCAATATAATTAATAATAAAAAATATGCTGTAGGATTGTTATTAGACATGACAAAAGCTTATGATAAGGTGCAATTTGATATATTATTAAATAAACTATATTACATCGGTATCCGCGGAAAAAGTTACGAATGGTTCACATCTTATTTAAAAAACAGAGAACAAGTTGTAGAAATTGAACATTACAATCATAAATCTAAAGAAATAGAATTAATTCGATCCCAAAACATGCCCGTAAACGCTTCTATACCACAAGGAAGTGTGATAGGGTGCCTGCTATTCCTTGTTTACATTAACGATCTCCCTAACCACATCAATGAGTCATGCGTATTGTTCGCCGATGATATCTCTATTTTAACACCATGTGATAATAATATAAATTTGAACCAAAAATTGAGTTCTATACTTGACACTGCAACACACTCGATGAACGAACACAACCTTGAAATTAACTACAATAAGACAAAAATAATAACTTTCCACCCTCGACAAAAAATACCTATAAGTATAAATTTCAAATACAACGGATCAAAATTAGAAGCGGTAAATAAATTCACCCTTTTAGGCCTAGACATAGATTCACACATAGATTGGAAATCACATATTCAAAAAGTAAGAACGAAATTATCCAAGTTTTCATACGCTCTCCGAGAAATCAAGAAAACAACATACCTCAAAACAGCACTAGTAACATACTACGCGTACGCATTTGCATGGCTCAAATATGGAGTTATCCTATGGGGAAATAGTACAGACGCGCCTATATTATTCACTCTACAGAAAAAAATGATTAGAATTTTAATAAATATCAAAGATACAGACTCCTGTAAGCCCCACTTTAAAGACCTAAAAATATTAACCCTGCCCTGCCTCTACATACTTGAGATTTGTAAATTTGTACAAAAATATCCGCAATGCTATACCAAAAGAGGAGATATCCAAACAAAAATTGCACTTAGACATGAAAACAGATTGAACATACCCACTTCACGATTAAAAATGCATTCTTCTAGTACATTTGTTATGTCCATTAAAATATATAATAAGTTACCGGAATACATAAAAAATAAAAATAATATCTTTATCAATAAATTAAAAGAATTTCTGATAACCAAAAGCTACTACACTATTGACGAATATTTTAGCGATAAAATTTAACAACAATAAAATAATATTTTTTTATTTAAGACCTACATTTCATTTTAAATTTCACTTTGATTATAAATTTATATTAAAATACTAAAATACTGTTAATTTATATATGCTAAACAGTGCACAATTAATAATAATAACATTCTACAAGACTCAATAAAAATTGTAAATATTTAGTTTATTTTAATTAATAATGTAAATCGTGCAATATATAAATAAAACTTAAAACCTAATACTTACTTAAATAAAATATAAATAAGTACCACAAAATCAAATGATACTTACTATTTAATGATACTATTTCAATTTAATATTAAATTATTTTCTATTACAAAAAGCGCCTTCATCCTCTCTCCTATTAAAAAATAACTTTGCTGTGCCCGACAGGGTCCATAATTGATTCGATGTTATAAAATACCAACTATTATATATACACATTATGGAATGCAATAAAGTATTGAATATTGAGTATTGAGTATCATATATTGCGGAAACTCTAAGAAAATTGCTGGTAATTTTTGGTAGAAATCACTTACCTTCGCGACTAACAATAACTCGTTTAGTGATTAAATTTGATCAGCAAACACACAAAACAACAACAGATAAAGCAGTTTTCTTACATCAAGTGAATCAGTTGAGCTTAGGAAACATGTGGTTCCACAAGACGGGACCACATGTCATACGGCACGAGCCATAATCGAAACGTTGAAAAGAAAATTTCCGGGCCCAAGGTCCCCGCATTTAACAGCTCCTACCTTTTTGTGGGGCTAGGTACAGGGACGTGTCTTTGCTAACAGGCCAATGAACCTTCAAGAATTAAAACAAAATATCTGAGACACAGTCACTGAAATAACGCAGGAAATGTGTGAAAATGTCATGAAAAACGCACTGAAAAGGGTTCAAATCTGCCATGCTGCTAGAGGTGGACATTTGTATGTGATTATGTTCCACACTGAATTGCCGGCCCTAAATACTATCTACATTTAAATAAAAATACTTAATAATTTTAAAATTTAAAAAATAACGTATATTCCTCTTATTTAAGAGGAATATACTTTATTTTTTTAATTTTAAAATGGCAAATGCCCACCCTGTATTTGAAGTAAAATTTACCAACGCAATAACAAAGCAAATCCCAAAGACGAAAACTAAAGCAAAATCAATTTCCCAACGCGAGCAGTTTTTCACGATTTGCACTGAACTTGCCGGTGGCCCATCTAGTGGTTCCACTATGAAAATCGTAATTATTCCCCGGGAAACGAAATCCGTTGGTGGATTAAAAGCGAAGCTGTATTAACTGGTCATTTGAAGATAAAACTAGTGTGGAGACCGCATTTTAGAAAACTCTGTGAAGTTAAGAGAGAAGACATCTTTTTTCTTTTGTTTTTTATTCTTTAGATTCTAAGATATGTGCAGCATGCCACAAAAAAATGTGATGCATGTTGTATGTGTGATGAGCGGCTCATAAGACAACAATAAATTTATCTCTAATGTAAATCGCCTCGATTTTTAACAGTATCTAAAAAGATACTTACCGAAGCCGAGAGACACTTGGTACTCCCCGTCATTGTTGAGTAGGAAGGAGTAGTACTGACATTTTTTTATTGTACTGGACCATACCTGGGAACCTTCTGGTTACGGCGTTATTAAAGGTCAAAATTCCAAGTTGTACTGACGTTTTTTTTGTTCTTACATGCACGTATAAGCAAAAAATTTTGCGTGTGTTACATTGCGTATTACTGGAATAATGTTGTGCAATGTTACTTAGTTTGATGTACAGAATGCATAGTTGACGGTTATGTAATGGGTCTTTTTACACTCTGTATAAGGATTTTGAACATTTTTCGTCATAACACAACATAAAATTAAATTCACTATTAAATCTCGAGGGTGAAACTAATACGAAACAAAACAAGTGTCTCTAATGTTTGCGGATTACCTACCTACCGCACATTCACAAAGCTTAGGTCTTGTAATGTCTAGGGTGAAGTTCACCAATGAAACTGAACAGTATATTTAAACGGCGTTCAAGAGCTGTCAGTAGCAATATCCCTCAAAAATGGTGAGCTTGATAGCTCTTTTATTATTGCTCCATTATTTATTGACGACAGTCCTTTATTTCTTGTGTAACCAGACTATTTTATTTCTTTCCTTAAACACCACTATCTTATTATCTAACATTATTTTTAAACAAATATCCCATAGATTTTTGTTTTTTTGTTTTGCTACACATATCTATTGTTTCATTTAAATATTTACAAACATTATAAAATGGATTTACATCCGTAAGACGTCCTCGTAACGTAGGACCCAGTTGAAACCAGTGTCAGTCATTAGTTGTCTGACATTTATGCTGAACTGGGCCTATTTGGCGCAGCCGTGAGGCAAACAATACTATCACTGCGAGGATCGCCCAGAGGACACGGTGGAGCATACGGTGGAGGTCTGCCCCGCTTGGGCAGAGCACCACCGTGTCCTCGTAGAGGCGATCGTCAGCGGCGGCGACCTCTCGACCAAGCCATGGTCCGGGGCGAGAGGGAGTGGGAGGCGGTCACCTCCTTCTGCGAAGCAGTCATGCTAGCGAAGGAGGTGGCGGAATGGCTGAGGGAAAGAACCTCACGCCTCAGCCGCCGCGGGAGACGCTCCGGGCGTCGGGAGCCGCGTGACGACTCCCGGCCACCGTAGGCGCGGGCCTGCGGGCGGAGAGCAATGGGTAGCTCTCCGTCCGATCAGGACCAGGCCCGTGCCGGACGGCGCGTATGTTCCACGCGCGCCCCAAAGAGATGTCAGCATGATTGACGGAGCCCGACAGGGCCGAAGCCTGCCGGGGTAGCGGGATCGTCCGAAAGGGTTACCGCTGCCCTGGAACATAAAGGGCTAAGGAAGGAACACGGGTGGGTTTTAGTCAGTAAGAGTCTGACACTCCCTTCCGCTCCACCCAGAGCGGGAGGGGTCATTTGATGACTTCCCATCAAAAAAAAAAAATAGGCGCACAATACTATTTTAAGTATTTTTCTGTATTTCTTTTTTGTTTTTGTGTGAATATTGTGTGCCTTACTTAGCCAGGGTCAAATAAATCTATTTTATTTCTTTTCTTTTCTCTTGAACGCGGTTTCGAGGTGCTGATCGCATTCAGTTCTATTTCTAAAAATCGTTCTTAGTTATGGCATTATGTGGTTTTAGTATCTCGATTCTTAAACAGGTTTCGCCATCAATCACTTACACAGTCGTGTTTCCAGCCAAATATCCTTTACACGAAAATCCCATACATTTTTATCTTCAGCCCTAACTGTTGCGCGAGAAATCTGCCCGATCTACAACGGTAAAGATGATAAGCGTAAACGTGTTCCTGATTACGCGAGCAGAAAAACTGGAATATATCGAGGACGTTGTATAGTCTACCTTACGCCCATTTTCAGTGCTCTTATGTCGTAGCTGTAAGGGTGGTTTTTGTAGTTAAAATGTTAGGCAGGTTGCCGTAACGTGCGGTAGGCTGTACTGCAGAGACTGAGTTTCCAGACAAGATTGATTCGGCATTATACAGGAAGTAAGCTTCCTATTTTATGTCGTATATTCTAATTTCCATATCGGATATAAGGAGGATACGCCGTAGGCTAAGATTAAAGTTACTTAGTTCCAGTATTTAGTTCCAGACTTCACTACGACTTTAGACTATAATATCTTCAAAAGGGGATTGTGGCTAAGAAATATCAGCCACACGGGTCGATCAATAAGATTCAGCTGCGCTTGCCGCACTTGGTCCGTGGATGGGTTACCATCTTCACATACCAAGACTCCTTCATACCTCGGAAAGCACGTTAATCTGACAACCAGTCTTACCAAGGTGTATCGTGTTACCCAATACCTGGGTTGTGGAGGTCAGATTGGCAGTCGCTCCATGTAAAATACTGGTATTCAACTGCATCCGGTTAAACTGAAAGCCGACTCCAACATAGTTGTGTAAAGACAGACAGATGATGGTGATCCTATCAACACAATTCATGCAGGACACCAATTTTCTAGTACAGTGCAACCTCGCTATAACAAATCGGAAGGGAACAAGTAAATATTTGTTATGATATCAAGTAATTCGTTAAGCTGAGGTTTATTATATTGAGGTTAGGTTGGTCTAAAATTTGTTATAAAGAGATAAAAACGTGTCGAAACCTGTCGCGACTGAATCACATACTATTGGGAACGTTATATAAAGGTTTTGGGTTGACAAAATTCGTTAATTAGAGGTTTACACTTTTTTTTATGGTTGAAAATTCGTTATAAAGAGGTTGTTCGCAAAAAATCTTCGCAATGTAAAGGTAGGTATATTTTACATTGACTTTTAAGGACAATTCAAGGGGATTACGAAGAATTCGGTAAATCGAAGAATTCGTTATAGTGAGGTGCGTTATATTAGGGTTGCACTGTAATCTTATTATATGAATTCATTATCTTTTGTGATATATAGAATTTAAAAAAAAAAGTCCTTTCATAGATCGATTAGCGCGCCGCACAATGATTGGTATACGTTACCATTCCACATGACGAGAACCTCGTGAAAGCTGAGAAAGATAACCAAATTAAATATCTTGACTTAGCACATGAGGTTGTTCATACGTGGAACGTGAGCTGGGCTGTCATTGTGCCGATTGTCGTATCGGTCAATGGCCTGATGGCTAAAAGCCTCGATCAAAAACTCTCGAGGCTCTCGTTAGGCGGTTGGATAGAACAGAATAAAATAGGTACTCCTCTTTATTATGTACACCATCAAATCAAGGCAAAGTCAAACAATCGAGGAACCAAGGAATCAAGGAACAAAGGAGGACGGAAGGATCGCATTGTCAGAAGGTTCCCGTCTCTAGAGCCCTAACCACCGGTAGCTTGGACCCTGCTCCCAAAACCGGCGGACTATTTTTTTTAAATGTTTTACTGTTATTTAGAAAAATATTTAAAAAAAAATTTAATAAGTAAGTAAATAAATAAACGATTATAAAAATAGTCCTTTGATCTTAAACAGTGTAAATTAAAATAATTTCAATCATAGCCGTTTCCATACATTGAAACCCAGAACATTTTAAAGTTAGCAGACAGCGCGGTGTAAAAAGAGAATCGTCGGCCGTTCTCTACGAAATAGGTAATAACAGGGCTAAGCCGTGGGATGTCGCTAATTAGTATTGAACTAACTTAGTGTTTATTAAATTATTGTGTAAAGTTTTAATTTTGGAAGTATTTTGTAATTATTGATTTACTTAGAGATACCTACTTACCTACAAAATTTAAAAAGCTAACAATTTTAAAATAATAATAATACGTAGAAGGAGGGAAATAAAAGGTATATAAAAGGAGGGGAAATAATCATAGGGCATCAAAAAATTTTACCGCATCGCTGTCAATTGGAAACGTGCCCAAAAGGCTGACATCATTGCCACGTTGTATGGCAATGCTGATTCTTTGACCAAAAAATAGGCCAGCCTTCTTATCACGTGAAGAGTCAACCAACCGCTTTTGTAATTGGCTATTTATTTTCTGATTCAAACGGAACTCTTCTTTAAAGTGTGTTTTCTAGCTGCGCCAAGCGGTTTCACCCGCATAAGTTACGACCCCGTGGGAATATCGGGATAAAAATTATCTTTTATGTGTTAGTCCTGGTTATAAACTATCTATGTGCCAAATTTCATTCAAATCCGTTCAGTGGTTTTGGTGTGAAAGAGTAACAAACATCCATCCATCCATACAAATTTTCGCGTTTATAACATTAGTAGGATTAAAACTTTTGAAACTTAAACAAACTGGTGAAATGTGGTTATATGGGGTATGTGGTATTATAGGTCCGCCCCTACCTTACCCCCTACCTACCTACCCTACCTTTCGGGGATTACAGGAGAGATATTTTTTTTTGTGGTTAGGTACTCCTTGTAGCCTTCCATGACATTATCAAATACCTGAAGATAGGATAGGAGATTATTTATTAGGGTTAGTTTTTAGGTAACCATCACCACTTAACGGCTTAAAAATTGGTTAGACATAGCAATTTTTTTTTTCCTTTATTGGTTTTGGGGTTTTTATCTAAACAGATATGTCAACCCCATCGTGGCTTTTACTATTGATTCATTAAACCTTATATATAACAGATAAACTATACTAACCAGTTAAACAATTAAATAAAAACTTGGGGTTGGATGGAAAGGAAATGGGGGAAAGGATGGAGTCACTGATTAAGCACTGTTAGTAGATGACTTAACTTTTTGGCACATTCTGAAGTTGGTTGGGATAAAATTGATTGTATTAATCCTACGTTAAGCCTATTTAAGTCTAATTCTTCCAAAAGTGACTCCCTCTCGCGCCTGTTGCGGACACAATCCATAGTAATTATAAAACAGTTTCCGGCATGGAAATGGATTGGATGATGCTGCAATATCTGACATATCTACATTCTACAATAAGAACCACAGAACCTCAAAGAACCACGAATCTTGAGAGTCGCTTCCGACATTGGATAGGTATTTATCGCTTTTGAATGTTTCACAAAAATACCCAACGCAACATTATTCAAGAGAATTTTCTAGTTGGTAGCTGGTGCAAAAATAAAACTGCCGGCATGGAAATAATAAAACGAAGCTTTAGATGTTGTTAATTAATATTAACTTTGGTATAAAAGGCTATCTTTTAGTTTGAAGGAGTGCGGCTATTATATTTTAAGATCGTCCTTCATGATTTTCGTGTTACAATTAATCATGATATTTTGAAAACTGGGTCAGAGTATGATTTATGGTTCAATATTTGTACTCAGACCGAGACCCCTCCTTGCCTCGGAAAACACGTTAAGCCTCTGGACGCGACTATCATTTGTGGATCTTTGACAGTCGTTACGGGTCGTCAAAAGCCCGAAAGTCTGACAACCAGTCCCACCAAGGGGTATAGTATTACCCAGTAACTGGGTTGTGCAAGTCAGATAGGCAGTCGCTCCATGTAAAATACTGGTCTTTTCTGGTTTTCTGGTTTCTGATGTGTAATACTGGTACTGGTATGGTGAAGGTCAGATAAGCAGTCACTCTATGTGAAGTACTGATACTCAGGTGCATCCGGTTAGACTGGAAGCCGACCCCAACATAGTTGGGAAAAGACTGAGCAGATGATAATTGCCCTTGCTAGTTGCCCTTCTTATCCAAATTAAACCATCACAGCAGAGCTCAAAAGTGATAACAAAAAACTGTTGAAGTAGGGAAACATTACCATAGATATATCAGCGCCTAAGACGTGCTACAGCAATTTCTGCTCTCCTGTTCATAAAAGTTGATATCTAATGATGTAAAAATTTACTAAGTAATTAGTTCCGTTAGTTAACTAAAGGTGCTCATTACTAGTATGAAAGCATGCCATTATTGAGCAATTGCTAGTTAGTAGCATGTGTGTTGAAACATTTCTAGTAATGAGCATGCACAAAACTCAACAGTCGTTTGATTTTCGAGCATGCTACCTGAGGTACGGGTGGAAAGGGGAGTGCTCCGAACGCGTCGCCATACATTTATTTAAGAGTATGCTTATCTTTGCTTATCTGTAGCAAATGTGTACAGCTGCAGAGCATGCTAATTACAAGCATCTGGGTCTGTACCTTAAAAGTAGTAGGTAATCCACTGGATGGTGTTTTCATGAATGCTGGTTGGTACCTTAATAAATAAAAATTCAGTACATGAAAAAGAGTTTAATTAATATACATTACCCTAAAAACTATAGCAGATTTCCCTTAGGGGGTCGACTTACGCAACCTTACCCTACATAACAAAATAAATCATAGATCAGCAACCTTTTGATGGGAGATCTCGATCCTATTGGAATTTATGTAGGTTGTACGACTTTGGGCAACACTACGGCTATGTCCGAGATATCTAAAAACAATTGCAATCACTCAGCGCTTATCGACCCGACCATTGAATCGTACGACGAACATGATAAGGCTTGATTTACACTGTCAAGCGTTACAGGATTTCCTTTAGTGACTTTTACGAATTTTTTGTGGTAGTTTTTTTCGTAAGTATGTAGAATACCTTAAGGGGCTTCTGAGGGGCTTCTGGCTAAGTAATAACAGCCGCACGGGTCGATCGATCAGGTTAAGCTACGCTTGTCGCGGTTGGTCCGTGGATGGGTGACCATCTTCACATACCAAGACCCCTCCGTGCCTCGGAAAGCACTTTAAGCCGTTGGTCCCGGCTGTCATTCGTGGATCTTTGACAGTCGTTAGCGTTACGGGGCTTCAGTAACCCGAAAGTCTGAAAACCAGTCTAACCAAGGGGTATCGCTATCGTATTACCCAGTAAATGGGTTGTGGAGGTTAGATAGGCAGTCACTCCATGAAAAATACTGGTATCCAGCTGCATCCGGTTAGACTGGAAGCTGACCTCAATATAGTTGGGAAAAGGCACCCAGATGATGATGTAGAATACTTTAAACTTCGTGATTTATAAACGTTGCTTAAGTTAAGACAAGCTTAAACTTAAACAAAGTGTAAGTTATAATTTTAATATTGGGATCGGTAGTAGAGAGATAGCAGACGCCAATAATTACTTAACTTTCAAAACTGTGTATCAACCACGTAAAAATTGACAATTGCAATTGATCGTTCTGGGGTTAAGAAGGGGTTAATTGTGTTGTAGGAATTTCAGGTTTCAAAGATTTTTCAGAGGCACAGTAAAATGTGAAAATAGCTGAAATCATTGCTATAAGAGCGGTCACACGAGGTCAACACAACAATTTCTTATAGTAGGTATAATTATTGTGTTAAATTACGAGTTGGGTACTCCTGTCGCACTTAGCACAGCATCATGCTGAGTTCTTGTCACAGTCGACTATTTCTGCTTTTGTGCTCGTGATTATAGATATATGAATGTAGTTCGCTCCAAAACCAAAAGCTCTTCGTACAAAGAACTCAAGAATCGCATGTAACATGCCTAAAAGTTTTTCTTGGAGAAAAACTTTGGCCCGTTCCGTTAAGACCATAATCCTTATCTAAGACCCCTTGGGCAGCGGTTAGCGGCCCATCAATTGGGAACACCCACTATAAATTGTTGCTCAGATAAAGTAACAGTTTCAATCACGACATTTTTTCTAGGTTTGTTTTTAAAGGTGTCTGTAATCATTGTGACTGCGTCACGAAAGCTGTGATCCATTCAAAGGTTGACTTTAAAAGATCGCTCTTAACGATACAACCGCCCTTTGTGTCACTCCTTGTAATATTTCTACATTTATAATCATAATGTCTGTTCACGGTATGTTCCACTGTTGTATGGTTCACGTACTGACTAATGTTAAGATATTATTTTGATTATGTTTTAAATATTTTTTGACATTTTATGATTTTATTATTTGAATTTTATTTTGAGAGGTTGAATGATTTTTGGTATTAACTAACATAATTTTAAGATCTTTGTTACTAACAACTATGGACATGTAATATTTGGTCTGCAATAAATGGAATTATTATTATTATTATAATCAAACTATAATGTTCCCACTGCTGGGACTCTATTCGAGAGGGAGTGTGCTATAATCTACCACGCGGGCCCAGTGCGGGTTGGTAGGTGTCACATGTCTTCGTATTTTTGGTTCTAGGCCATGTCAAAGTCAAAGTCAAATCATTTATTTCAAATAGGCACATAAAAGGCACTTTTGAACGTCAAAAATAAAATTAAAATAAAATTGATTCTAGTCGCCCCTTCCAAAAGGTAGTTTTCGTATGGAGAAGAATGGGCAAGAAACTCCACCGTTACTCTTTTAAAATGTTTTACAATATTTTGCATACATTAATTATATAATTATATGTGAAGACGATGCACCTAAAAATAAAATTACTTTACCACAATTAGTAAAAGAATTAAAATGGATTAATGAATCCATGACATATAAAATAACTATGTGACATTTATATCTGTAATTTTTATGGTATACATAATAAAGAGCTTACTATCTGTCTTATTTATTTTTTATTGTACAGCCAGGGAAATTTATTGTTTATCAAATAGACAGTTAAACCTCACGTCAATTTTCCATATTATAGCAATTTTATAGAACTGTCAGAGAACGACAGAACTGTCAAGGAATGACAGTTGTGATTTGAATATAAGGACCATTTAAGTTGGTAGTCAATTTAATAAACGGTGAATTATTCTGACTTCACATAGTCAGGTTCGCGTTTTTTCAAAGATTATCAAAAATAAGGAATAACGTTTTGGTTTTTGGCAACAACACCTACCTACTTACCTACCTGAAATCGGAACGACATTTTTTTGACTTTGATACACGATTCTAATCAAGAAGACTTTTGTTCTCTCTTTCTAGCTTTAACCCTCAATGTAAACTTAATCACCCAAAAAGCCCCATCTTTCATTACTCTACCGAGCCCCAATTAACCCACTTTCGATATCCATCCTTAATAAAAACTAATAACCCACAATATAAACAGTTCAGTCATTCTTTGACAGTTGTATGAGTTAGTTATAACACGGAAAATTGACGTAGGTTATTTAATTAATTTGATAAACAATTAATTTCTCTAACTTTACATAGGTAGCTACGCATTTTTTCAAAGCGTATAAAAAAAAAAAGAAAAAATCTATTGATCTTTTGTCAACAGCACCTACAGACGCCAGAACATCAAGCTGCTACAAACTGTCAAATTTTTTTAATAGATTTTCAACTTTATCCCTAAAGCATTAAGGTTCAAGGTTGATTTTGAAAATTTGACAGTTTTGGGTAGCTTGACCACCAGGCGTCTGTACCTACTTACCTACCATAAATCAGTGCGATAGTTTTCAGAATATGCCTACACGATTTCAATTAACAAGACTTTTGTCCTCTCTTTCTAGCTATAATCCTCAAAGTAAACTTAATCACCCACTGCTCAATTTAGACCACCAAAAAATCCCATCTTTTATTACTCTACCGACCCCAATTAACCGACTTTCGAGACCCATCCTTAAAAAAAAAACTACTAACCCACAATATAAACAGTTCAGTCCTTCTTTGACAGTTGTATGAATTAACTACAACACGAAAAATTGACGCAGGGTGTCAATTTGATGAACGATTAATTTCGGAATTAACATATGTACGCATTCTTCAAAGATTGTCAAAAAAAGGAAAACATCTATTGGTATTTTGTTAACAGTACCTAACTCCTTACCTACCAGAAATAAGAACGACATTTTCCAGATATACGATTCCAATCAACAATACTCTTGTCCTCTCTTTCTAGCTTTAATCCTCAATGTAAACTTAATCACCCACTGCTCAATTTAGACCAGCAAAATTTGCCATTTTTAAATCCCCAATTAACCCAGTTTCGATATCAATCCTCAATAAAAACTAATAACTCACAATACATTCAATTACCCACACTTTACGATCAAGCGCGACACTTGACCTTCCCTCGCTATTTAAATTAAATTTCTCTCAAACCCGTCCATTATGCGGTTCTATTTACTGAGGGATGATCGCACTCGAACGGGATCATTCGAATCTATTTGATTATTTTATAGATGAGATGGGCCGTCTTGTAGATGTCAATGGAAAGAAAATTGGATTTAAACTGCGTAACCCGTCATAGAGATATTATTTACTGGCTGGGAATTTGTTGGGATCGGCTCAGTTGAATGACACAAAAAAAAATGATGATAAACTCACGTTTTTTCCTCATCTTACGGCTTTTATATAAAATTAGCTGCGCCCCACGGTTTCACCCGTATAAGTTTCGATCCAGTGGGAAAATTGGGATAAAAAGTATCCTATATGTTCATCCTGGTTATAAACCATCTGTGTGCCAAATTTCATAGAAATCCATTCAGTAGTTTTTGCGTGAAACAGTAACAAACATCCATCCATCCATCCATACAAACTTTCTCGATGATAATATTAGTAGGATTACATAACATCACAGCTGTTTCTCGGTTTAGCAGAGGTATACCTATGGAACATCCACACTTTGCCAGTTACATTGAAGTCCCATGTAACAGGAGCGAGCATATTGCCATCAATCAGGTGCAAATCCAGAGTCTGGTTTGCTACTGAGAAATTCTAGATGGTAAAACACAATAACACTGTGCCTGACCTGGGAGTCGAACCCAGGACCTCATGCTCAGCAATAGCGCTTGCGACCACTACACCAACGAGGCAATACAAAACGACAAAGTCCTGATGATCGACATTTTGTTTTTTGGATCTTTTTACTTTGGGTGATCTAATTATTCGTATAGGTAAGCGTGCACTCTGTATATATATTCGACAGGTAAACGTTGATAAAATTCAAAAACATAATTAATTAATAATAATTAATTAATTAACAATAATTTATTAAATAAAACGTTTACAAAAGGTGTACATTTAGCCTAGAGTGGCAAATTTCCCATACAATTAAAGTGCCTAAAAATAAACTACAACTAAAATATTTTTTTTATTACAGGTGCAAGTAAGCATTGTATTGTTTTAAAAAAGAAAATAAAAAGATACCAGTTACTTTGAACGCACTACAAATAAAGCAGGCATGGCATCCATTGAAATAAATATATTTGTATATCATTTATTTGTATATACAGGCTGAATTTTTCAAGTGGGCGTGGATGGCCATATCCGAAACTATGAGGAATAGCGAAAAGTACTCAAAGAAGTGTCGGGCTCAAATTTGATGAAAACTAAAACGGCATCATTGAGTTTTTAAAAAATCAAGTTTTCTAGCCAGAAATCGAATCCGTTGATTTTGATTAAAAACACACACTGTATTATTACACCATTCGATAGTGTCCCTAATAAGGATCAAATTCGGGGAAGTAATGACCTTATTGTACACCAATCTATGGGTAATCGCAACAATTTCTTCCAGATTCCAATGTTTACCATCCAGAATCAGTTTCTTTCTGTATCACCATGAAAACAAAACAAAATTTAAAAAACAAAAGCTCGAAAAATTGGACCAAATAAAAGTGATTACCAAAACAAATTATAAAACCTGTTCTGAAAAAAACGGAATAATTACCGCAGTGGCCAAATGGCATGTACCTACAGCAGAGTATAAAATATTTCAATCAATCAATGACATATATAATGACATTTATTTAGGTTGAAAAAGAGAGGGTCAACCGGCTATCAAATTGGAGTCCTTATCTGTTAAGAGGTATGTTGCTTTTAGAATTTGCTAAAGCGTATTTATAAGCTACGTATTTTATTTTGTTTCCCATTCTATTTTCGTTGGTTGCAATCCGATTATAATGGACAGAGTAATTGTTATACTACTTCTTTATAATTGACGATATAAATAGTTATATACATTTCCCAGGAACTCTTTGAATAGAACGTGTGTGGGTCATACAGGCGTGATGTGTCTAGAAAAGAAAGAAAGAAAATACATTTATTTGCGGTCTGTTATCTATATTGAATTTGAAAAATTATTTTTGCATTTGATAGCCCAATTCTTGAGGAAGGCTATAGGTTATTTAACATCACGCTATTACCCTTAGGGGCCGAGCAAAAAGAAAAGAAGTCAGAAAGAACACCAAACGAGAACGAAGAGTTAGTAGCAGGTGATGCGATAAATAGAAAACATTCAAGCCAAAACTGAAAACACACGCATTGTTTTGTATCACAAAAAACATAGTTTAACTGTTCCGACGATACTTTGCGATGAGTTTTCGCAATTCCTTAGTCAGGTCACCTCAAACGTTTTGCTACATGACTAAAGACTAATTTATTAATCTTCAGATCACTTTTATCTGAGGAACGAAAACCGTTTGATAGCTTTTGTGTAGATAATTATTTAAAATCGCCATATTGATTCATAATGTATTTATCTACTAGCAGCGCCCCGCGGTTTCTCCCGCATAAGTTTTGATCCCGTAGGAATATCGGCATAAAAAGTATCCTATATGTTAATCCTGGTTACAAACCATCTGTGTGCCAAATTTCATAGAAATCCATTCAGTAGTTTTTGCGTGAAACAGTAACAAACATCCATCCATACAAACTTTCACGTTTATAATATTACTAGCTGCGCCCCGCGGTTTCACCCGCATAGGATTCGATCTCGTGGGAATATCGGGATAAAAAAGTATCCTATGTGTTAATCCTGGTTACAAACTGAGTGCCAAATTTCATCCAAATCCGTTTAGTAGTTTTTGCGTGAAAGAGTAACAAACATCCATCCATCCATACAAACTTTTATAATATTAGTAGGATTATAATGATAATATTTGTTTGCTAAACACTGTGCTTTATATTTTCTTACAGCCTACATTAATGGGTTAGGTTTAAATAAAAAAAGACGCATGGGGAGCATTTTGCTTACGAACTCCACACTAGGTCGACCCTGTCTGGTGGAGTCCTTGGATGGTATTACGATGTGGTAATAGTGGTGGTCGGTATTTCATGCGTCTTCAAATTTGTAAAGGCGCATTAAATTAATACTGATCGATTGTTATTGTTACAATAGAAAAGCATATACATAATGAGCTTATAATGTTCTCACTGCTGGGACGCAGGCCTCCTGTCTGTGCGAGAGAGTGCTGAGAGGGCCGTAATGCACCACGCGGGCCCAGTGCGGGTGGTAGATATCAAACGTCTTCGAAGTTTTGGTTCTAGGATATTTCGGTTTCCTCACGATGTTTTTTTTTCTCCGTTTTGAGAGCAGTGGTGATGACAAAAATTACACAATGTAAAGTCCCTGTCTGGGTTCGAACCAATGACTTACAACTCGTAAGTCGGAGCCACTACCACGTCTACCACTTCGCCACCACTGCTCTCATGAGAAAGTGTTATTATTTTATAGTAATCAAAACATTGTCTACATTAAAAACAGAAAGAGATTCGTCAGATAAATTTATCAGACGATTGAAAAATCAGTTCAAAAATAATCACAAACGCATACCGGTATACCCCTTAACAGAACAATCAATCTCCATCACAAATATAATATGTGCCATATTTTTGATGGCGAAGTTTCGGTAGACGAAGCGAAATGGCAGCAAAGCGAAGCGATAGCGGTGCGGTCAGGTACTGTAAATTATCGCTGTCGTTTGTCACAGTGCTAAATGTGCTTCAAGTCCTCCTTTAGCGTTGTTGTGTTTACTTTTTAAGCATGTGTAGGGATAATGAATAGGGAACAAAGTATTCGAATAACGCGTGTTTTTTTTTCATAGATTATGTTGTTGCCATCGCGGGCAAAACCTGGATGAGGCTAGAGACAGGAGCGTGGTGATTAGCACAAAAAAAGAAAGACCTATGTCCATCACTGGGTGAAGTCGGGCTGTAGATGATGATGATGATGTTGTGTCCCACTGCTGGGCAAAGGCCTACCCTTTTTCTCTTTGTACGCATGGTAATAATAGTAATTTATGTAAGTACACACATGTAAACAAGCGAGTGCGACAAATATTTTTTTAAATTTTACTCAGAGGATTAGTAAATAATTTAATGGGTTTGTAGGAATGTAGCAGGTTACAATCTTTTCACACTCCTCTAAAGATCTCTTGGCGCTCGAATGACGTTGACAGGGGGTGCCGTTGATACAGTTTTGTAAAACGTATTGAAAAACTAGATGGTGGTGTTAGATCCAATTTCAGCCATGCGCCAAAAAATCCTTGTACTTAGGGCTGATTTTTTAATCGACCAATCATTTTTATTCATGGTATAAAATTGACGTCAGACAGTTTTTGTATGGATGAACTGTCAATAATTCAAAATTATTCCTCCGATAAAGCTATCTGGCATTGAAAAAATCAGCCCTAAGTTATGTTAACCAGCATATAATATTGTATCAAATCACCTTAGAGCTGCGCTTTTCTCTTGTTATTGACATTTTTTATCCGAACCATCGCATCCTTGCTTGACCACTACGGCAATAAGGCTTATCTCCCACGCTTTAGTTCTTCATCCCCGAGGGTGGAACAAAATGCAAATTTTGCGGATGACCGCAGCGTAACTAATTCAACATGGTTATATTTCTGGCTGAATTTCGTTATTTAGAAACGTAATTCTAAACGAAATTATAAAATCTACGATAATGTGGTTGGCATTATTAATCATTTGCTTAATATTAATAAACTTACGCATTAAAACGTAACACGATAGTTTGAATTATCAACTGTGAAGGTTATAGGCTATTTAACATCACGCTCTGCAGCTTTAAGAGCCGAGCAAAAGGGAAAAAACGTAGTAGAAAGCGATGGGATACGACACGATGGGTCGGGGGCCGAAATGTAACGCGGACGAAGTCGTGGGCGGAAACTATTTTGTTTAGTTTAGTTTGTTTAGTTTTGTTTGTTTAGTTTTGTTTTATTTTGATGAAACTGCATTAACGTTGCCCTAGATAATTTAAAATAGTTCAAACGCAGTCTTTACATGAGAAATACGCAGAAAACATCAAGTAATTTACAAAGGTTAACTTAACCAAACAAACCGACCGTATCCCAAAAATGTAAAACCTCAACTGAAAGCAAACTGAAAGGTGTCAATAAAGAAGTTTACCTACCTGCTGGCTACTATAAATTGAACAGCATTATCCGAAAGGGATCCACTTGGTATTCACCTGCCGTCCACGGACCCTTGGCTTGCATTAACTAAGGTATGCAATAAAATATGTAGTGTGTTTTATCAATTTTTTGTACCCCTAATAGATTGACGGCGTTAAGTAGATCGAGATGGGACGTGGTTTGCAAATTTTCGGAGTGGTTTCTTACCCCTGTATTTTCAAGTAAGTATGTTTTCTGCAGAACGTTAACGTTTACTGACACAGCTTGCAGAGTAAGCAAGCTGAAGTGGCAGTAGACTGGCCATGTTTTGTCGAATGACCGATAACCAGTGGAGCAGACGAGACCTGGAGTGGAGATAGCGTTTCAGCAAGCATAGTGTGGGACGCCCCCCAGCTAGATGGAACGACGACCTTTAAAAGGTGGCTGGAAACAGACGGAGTAGCATGGGAGAGGCTCTTGTATTAAGCAGCTGATTTATTTTAGAATCATGTGCTGAATTCATGGTAACAGGTTGCGCGTGGATGTCCCTGCCACCCTGTACTATAATACTTAGTATTTGGAACATATCAGCGAACTTTTAAATTACAAAACTGCTGCTCTATAAACAATTTACAAAGCACACTTATTAAACTGCCGCTGTTCGATAGTTACACTAATTTCACAATTGCTTTAAATTCTAAAGCGTGGCACATCCCGCGGGGGCCATTAGCACAATCACAAAGTTATGGTAGTTTAGCTTTTCGGCCAATTGTCCGACGCATCGCCGCACATTAGCCCATAGGTATAGTCTGTGTAAATCGCGAGTGCGCGTCATGTGACTTATGTCATCGACATAAGGTTTAAATTTCAGTGCATCAGCGATTGTAATATGTACGACTATTAGCAGGCCGTTGCAGTGTTGTTTTACTTTGTTCCAGTAAATACTACTTAGGGCGAATTTTATCAATGAAACTGAACACAATCAGCACATCTAAACTGCGTTCAAGAGCGGTCAGTGTCCAATATTCCAGCGCGATAAAAAGAAAGAAAAATTGTTTATACTGCACAAACAAAACGCATTTAGAAATTTAAAAAAAAATACATAAAATACACACGTACTCAAGCACATAAAAAGTTGTCAATTTTGTGCATTTCTTGACCAATGACGACACTGATAGCTCTTGCTCTCTCAATGATATACTGATCGCCTTCAGTTTCATAGAAAGAAGAGTAGGTTTATTGGTAACAGAAATCAGTGACCACGGAAAGATAATTAACTCGAATAATAAAAAGAATTAAAAATAAAATAGGTCTATAATCACGAGCACAAATAAGAAATAATCGACAGCTCCACGTCATTCATGACTGTGACAAGAAGGCTTTTTTTTTTTTAATTTTTTTTTCTGGGTGGGAAATCATCAAATGACTCCTCCCGCTCTGGGCGGCGCAGAAGGGAGTGTCAGACTTTTACTGACTAAAACCCACCCGTGTTCCTTCAGTTGCCTGTGCCAGGGGCCACGGTATCTCTTTCGAACAACCCGCAGCCCCGGCGGCATCGGCCCTAACGGACCCCGTCAGTTCGTGCTGACAGCTCTTTGAGGCGCGCGTGGAACACAACGCGCCGTCGACCCGGGCCTGGTCCTTACCGGGCGGCGAGCTGCCCATAGCTCGCCGCCCGCAAGCCCGCGCCTACGGTGGCCGGGAGTCGGCTGTTGACTCCCGTCCAGGGCGTCTCCTGCAGCGGCTAGGAGCGCGAGGGTGCAGCGATTGCCTCTCCCTCGCACGCTCCGCCTCCTCCTTCGCGAGCATAACTGCTTCGCAGAAGGAGGTGACGGCCTCCCATTCACTCTCGCTCCGGACCATGGCCTGTATGAGGGCCGGACGCGAGAGGTCGCCGCCGCCGATCGCTGCCAAGAGGACACGGCGGGGTCCCGCCCAAGCCGGGCAGACCTCCACCGTATGCTCCACCGTGTCCTCCGGGCGATCCCCACAGTGGTGACACCCTGGCGTTTCCTCCCGCTTTATCCTGAACAGGAACCTCCCGAAACAACCGTGTCCGGTGAGGACCTGCGTCAGGCGGAAGGTGAGGGCGCCGTGGCGCCTCTCTAGCCACTCCTCAAAGAGGGGACTTATCGCCGCAATTGTGGCGTGCCCAGCGCTGGGTTGCGACAATCGCACTCTCCATGCCGCTATGAGATCCCGCCGGAGCTCTGTCCGCTGTGCCGTGATTTCTCGCGGCAGCGGAGCAACGCCCCGGCGTTTTGCCTCCTCTCGCCACTCCCATATGTGGGCGAGGACTTTGGCCTCCAGATCCCACGGCGGCAATCCGGCAAGGAGGCTCGCCGCCTCAGCGGAGACCGTGCGGTATCCTCGAATGAGCCGGACAGCCATGACCCTTTGGGACGCGATTAACCGGCGGGCTGGTCGCCGCCTCAAAGATCGCGCCCATATCGGTGCCCCGTAAAGGGCCATGGCCCGCACGACCCCCGCATAGAGCCTCCGGCAGGAGGCGTTTGGTCCCCCTAGATTGGGAAGGAGCCGCCTCAAGGCAGCCCCGGCCCGCTCCAGTCTGGGAGC
This sequence comes from Apamea epomidion, assembly GCA_947507525.1. Classification (NCBI taxonomy): domain Eukaryota; kingdom Metazoa; phylum Arthropoda; class Insecta; order Lepidoptera; family Noctuidae; genus Apamea; species Apamea epomidion. The sequence continues at coordinate 2,394,271 of OX382238.1, read as the reverse complement.
CAAACGTCGGAAGTGCTCCACGAAATTCCACCGGCTGTCGAGGACGAGTCCCAGGTACTTCATCGTCAGCTCGACGCCGATGTGAACCCCTCCCGCCGTTATTTGTGAACCCGACGGTGGCGCGTCCCGAGGACCATGAAAACACATGGCCTCAGATTTGTGCAATGCCACCTCGAGTCCCAATTGCCGGATCCTCTCGACGATTGTCGCAACCCCGCGTGTCGCTGCTTCGGCCGCCGCCTGGTGCGACCTCCCCTGTGCCAGGACCAGCGTGTCGTCAGCGTAGCAAATTACGCTGACGCCATCAGGGAGGTCGGCGCGCAGCACCCAGTCGTACCCGATATCCCACAGATGCGGCCCTAGGACCGATCCCTGTGGGACACCGCACGACATCTCTCGCCGGTTCCACTCTCGCCGGTGACCGGGGTAGATGACGGCCCTGTCCGTCAAATAGGCCTCGACAATGCGACGGAGGTACGTCGGCATCCGGTGATATCCGAGTGCCTCCCTGATGCAACTCCAGGGCAGGGTATTGAAGGCATTGGCGATGTCTAGAGACACCGCCAAGACAACCCCACCCCGGGCCACAGCATCCCCCGTCGTGAGGCCTCGCACGCGCATGATGGCATCCACCGTAGAGCGCCCCCTGCGGAAACCAAACTGGCTGTCCGCCAAATCCGGCCCCACCCGCACCAGCTGCCCGGCAAGGCGGTCTGCAATTACTCTTTCAAAGAGCTTGCCCACCTCGTCGAGCAGCACGATGGGCCGGTAAGCGGACGGAGAGTCCGCAGGGCGCCCCGGCTTTTTGATGAGGACCAGTTTCCCCGTCTTCCAACGAAGTGGGAACCGGCCCCTCTCCAAGCATGCGCTTAGTAGCCCCCTTAGTCGAGGCCCGAGAGCCTCCAAGGCCAGGACCCAGGCTTTTCCAGGTAAGCCGTCGGGTCCTGGGGCGGTGTTTCTGGCATTCAGCCTACGTACCGCCACTCTCAACTCTACCTCGGTCACCTCCAGAGCATCGTCGTCGTCGTCGGTGTGGTCCGCATCTGGCATCGCAGGAGGCGGAGCCATGGACGGGGGAGTATGTTCCCCTCGCGAAGGGAACAGAGCGCTCACCACGTCCCAAGAAGGCTTCCCCTCAGCATGATGCTGTGCTATGGGCGACCAGCTACACCACAGCACAGTGCTGATTTTCAGTGCTTACCCGAAATTCGCCCTTAATGTCTAAAAAATAGAGTAGCAAACAAGTTCGTCTGATGATAAGAGGTCATCACCGCCTAAGGGCAAAAACTTCATCAGTAATGCCAAAGGCATCGCAAGCATCTTGTTTGATAATTCAGGTGAACTAAACTGCTACAAAAAGTTTAAATAAGCTGTTATATCATGTTGTACATAATTAATAATTTAAAACTGAAACTGAAACATTATAAGTTTGTTTTAATGTTTCATTTTAATTATGTTTAAGTTTGTTTTTAGTTTCATAAGATATTTAGTCAGTTTCAGACGTTCAGTGAAGCACATATTTAAATATTAGCTGCGCCCCGCGGTTTCACCCGCATAAGTTTCGATCCCGAGGAAATATCGGGATAAAAAGTATCATATATGATAAACCTGGTTATAAACCATTTGTGTGCCCAATTTCATCCAAATCCGTTCAGTAGTTTTGGCGTGAAAGAGTAACAAACATCCATCCATACATCCATCCATCCATGCAAACTTTCATGTTTATAATGTTAGTACTTACATATTAATACAACACTTATATATTAATTAAATTTTATTTATTAGTACGACTAGCAGTTTCCCGCCGTAAAGGGTTTCTATTTCATTAAAATAGGAGTTTTATAAATAAATTGCTGAATGCCCTATTGGTCTTGTGGTCACAAGCGCTACTGCTGAGTATGAGGTCCTAGATTCGATTCCCAGGTCGGACAAAGTGATATTGGGTTTTTCAGTTAGGAATTTCTAAGTAACAGACCGTAGTGTGGAATTAGCATAAGCATAATCAGTCTATAATGTTCCCACTGCTGGGACACGGGCCTCCTCTCTGTGAGAGGGAGCGGGCCGTACTCCACGACGCGGGCCCAGTGTGGGTTGGTAGATGTCACAGGTCTTCAAATTTTTGGTTCTTTCATTCTAGGACATGTCAGTTTGCTAAGTTTGAAATTGTGCCTGGTTAATGGCAATAGGCCGGAGGAAACTCCTGTTACATGGAACTAAAACATAACTGGTGAAATGTGGGTGTATTAAAAGTACACCCTTGCCTACTCTTATCTTGTATAAATAAAGCAGCAATTACGATAAGAAATTATACCATTATAACCACAATACTCCCAGTTTAATCCAAAAATAAATCCCACAAATTTTAAATAGATCGGCTATAATTATCTCATTCGTTCTATAGTTATTCGCATGACTGAACTCAAACAACGTTAAACATGAAATTAAACGTTGAAATTCGCCTTTAAATCTAAAACTTGTAATATAAATAATTCAAGAACCATTGTGTTTTCGCTGCTTTCGTCATTTCTTAATACCTCGCCTCTTATTTGATCTGTCAAGAACCTCAGGGTTCTCCGAAAATAAATGATTTAACGAGAATAGCCTAAGAAATTTTTGAGAGAAATAGTTTCGCTGAAACGTTAGAATTGAATATTCGATAAACGTACCTACGTCTAGAACCCTTAGGTTTAGATTAATATTTGTCTAGAATAAGAAACTAACTGGAGCTTCATTTACGCTCTGCTCATTTTGACCGCTGAAAGCCGAAATACCAACTCGTGCTGAAAGAGTTTGTCTCCAGCAAACAAATTTTTTTTTTCATAAAAGTAACTTGTTACTTTTGGAATTTATTTTTTATTTTATTCTGCGATCATTACTGTATGTGGTCCAAAACCTCGTACAGTACATTGTAATAAAGCGCTGATCAAACAAAATATTGTGGTTGTTAACTGCACACAAACCAGGCGATAATCCCTGTCGTTGCAAGTTTTAATCCCTTGTTGCATCCAGTCCAGTATTATATGACCCTCCACGTACACTAAATACTTTTTATAGCACAACTTTTTCAATTTTCAGCGCTACAAGAATACGAGTTGTAGGTATCTACCTACGAGTTGTGCCTAATTTATCAAATAAGACGCCACACCGACTAACTGTGTTACTTTTTACAAGAACTGATTTACTGTAAAACATTTTTACAATTTTAATCAACTCAAACTCAAATTTGACTGCCTCGTTGGTGTAGTGGTCGCAAGCACTACTGCTGAGCATAGGTTCCTGGGTTCGATGCCCAGGTTGGGCAAGTGTTATCGGGTTTTTCCGTCGGGGATTTTGATAACAAAATATGGACATAGTCTGAAAGCAACCAATTTTATTTTATTTTGCAGAAGCAGACGGACTGCATTTGTTCCCTGTTGATGGCAAAAGATGTACCCCTTATTACATGAGACTTAAACATAACTGTCAAAGTCTGGGTGTACAGGCGGGTATTACAGATATGATGTTATATTTTGTTAAAACTCAAATATATTAAAATATAATATTGTGAGGACCTTTTTCATTATTTACTGTTATCAAATTTAGTTGAAACCGCACGAAAATCTACATATGTTTTGATGAGAATGACTTAGCGTTGTTTAGCTGACTAATCTGTTGACAGAGCCTGAAAGTGGTCCTTTGATAATGTTACTGTTAGCCTGTATCATCCCACTGCTGGGCAAAGATTTCACTGCTTTCCAGCACTTTCGATCCAGGGCTAAAGTAGACCACTGGTCGTTTATTTTGTCCAGCTCGTCCCGCCGTCTTCTCCCGGGTCTGCCGCGACGCTTTCTAGCTGGGTTAGGGCTTACACGTGGTGGTTATTTTGGCTCACAGCTTATTGGGTCTTTGGTACTGACTTATGATTAATTTAAAACCGTTACTGTCAGCTGGCATAATAACATAGTTACGCTTTTGTTACCTGCAGTACTTTTTGCCTCCCAATTATACAAATAATTAAAATCGTCCTACCTACCTACATATAAGATTTTTTTAATTATTTTTTTAGCACACAAATCTTCAAAACCAACAGTCAGCTTCGATGCAGCGCAACAATGTCCCACACCGTAACATAGTTACAGATGCTGTCTTCAATATTTAATTGCCGAAAGCCTTTTTAAGCTGCGCTTTGAAGTCAGCCGCGTCTCCTACGCCGGCGGCGGCCCGCGCCCTGAATGTTAAAACGAAATGTACGTATTACGGCAAACTATGCGAGGTATTGAGGTACGGTATTGTGTTGCGTTGGCAGGATTACGTTTTTGGTGAAGCTTTATGTAATTTTTTGTGAAGGAAAAATGGGGTGTTATTCGGAAAATTAAAACAAACTTTGTATTAAAATTATAAATCACCAGGATCTGCCTGCGACGACGTCTGCGTGACTTGCTTTAACGTAATACATATGTCGCAATCAAGTCGTATCCGGTACGCCAGCGTCATCTCGTGGCGCTCGACAGAGTCTAGCCTGAGTTCGTGCGAGTGGACGAGAGCCCTGCAGAGCGGTGTGGAGCGGTCTCTTGATCGTCGGACATCGAACGGACAACATGTGCTTATAAAACTGTCTCGCGTTCCGTATCGTCGTATCGTGTACCTAGTGTGTGATTCGCTAGTGTGACTAACTTGTTCGTAAATTATAATCTGATTTGAACAACAAACGGTTTTTCTATTGCGCAATAACCAACACTACCCATGCCCACAATAGTTGAAATATGGCTGATGATGATTATAATAACGCATATCTTCTCCGTCACGTATTATACAGGCTGATTTTTTAAAGACGAGCCAAATTTAAGGATGTGGTACAGACCATCAAACTGAACAACTTTCTCCATGGGACAAATAGCGTAATCGCGAAAATTTTATCAACTGTCCCATAGAAAACTTCAATACCTACTCGACCTAAATGTATGGGACGGCTGAATTTTTATTCGCGATTACGATGTTGGTCCCATGGAGAAAGTTGTTCAGTTTGATGATCTGTACCACATCCTTAAATTAGGCTGGTCTTTAAAAAATCAGCCTGTATATCCCATGCCACTTGGCAATACTGTAGTATGAGTGAAAGAATTTTCAGAATTGGATCAGCAGTACCGGCGATTACCTTCTACATACAAACTCACTTTTACCTCTTTATAATATTAGTATAGAGTTACTCCCTTTTTTAACAAATAGAGTTTGTGTACACAAGCCTTAAATTGTTTTTTTTTATTATATATTTGGCACTGAGCTCATTTTTATACTTTTTATTTTCACCTTTGATTCCACATCGTGGAGGAGTTAAATTTGTTTGTCTTCGTCTTCGAAAACATTTTGACGGGGATTCTGAAAATGAAAACTCAACTACAGTATTCGTGTCTTCAACAGATTTCAATAATATTATCCTATCGCTTTTCCTTGTTAGCTTATTCCCCGTACGAAAGCAAAGCAAGCTGCTCAAATATTTCTACTTCGTTTATCTTTTCAATCACCATGTACTTAAAAAAAAAATTTCAGTGTTCATGACGAGCCATCCTCAACTAAACTAAGGGATATTTAGTAGTCATAAATTGTAATATTTTTTACTGGTAATACTGGTAGGCATTCAGGCTGCATCCGGTGAGTATAGTAGCCAAACCGTACATAGTTGAGAAATGGCTGGGAAGACGAGATACAATTATCTAAAATCATATTTGTTTCTTGGTCTTTATAAAATGTATGTAATGTTTATGTGTATCACCCTATTCTCCTGTCGCAGGTCTGCTGGGAATTTTCTATTGAGTTTTCTATTGTAGGTACCGTCTTTTATCTTCATGAAGATAAAAGAAAAAAAAAAAAAAAGAAAAGCTAGAAAAATTGTTTAGTCTGCACAGACAAAACGCACATTGCAAATAAAAAAGGCATAAAATATACACATACAACATATGCATACACACACATATACACATACATATAGTGTGTATATTTATAATATAAATACATTCAGTGTCCTCCAAAAGTTAGTTGACGTTTTTCCACTTCTGCTCTGATGGAACATTATGATTTAAAATTCTAGTTTCAAATGTTTTAACTATAACGTTTTTATTGACTAATTCAACCACCTATGACTTATCATAAAAATGTTTAGGTTACTGAATTATTTTTTTTATTTTAAATCATAATGTGGCATCACAGCTGAAGTGGCAAAAGACCAACTAACTTTGGAGAGCACTGTAAATAAACGTTTCCTACAGTATTTCTAACTTCAAGTTATAATTTTATCCAGAATAAGTTGTTCTGGGGGTATTATTCACCAAGCATCTGCAACGTCACCGTTTGTCCGTCCGAACGATGTGTAATTCATCATTTCGTAGAACGACGCTTTAATGTTTTATTTACGTTGGCAACAATACTGTTATTATTAATTTGGACTATTAATAATATCGTAAAGAGCATGGTCCTGGCTATCATTTGTTGATTTTTTTGTTGATTTTTGTCGTTACGGGTAGTCAGAAGCCCAAAAGTCTGACAAGTCTTACCAAGACGTATCGTGTTACCCAGTAACTGGGTTGTAGAGGTCAGATAGGCAGTTACTCCATGTAAATTATTGATATCCAGCCGACCCCCAACATACTTGGGAAAAGGCTAGGTACGAGTAGATGAAGAAATAAAGAGCTTACTTAAATATTCACAAGGATTATAACATATTTTAACAATTAGGATGGGACAAATTTTGTTAGTATTTAATTGTCGGTCCTATAAAAGGTTTTCATTGAGTTTCAAATTTTCTTTTTACTATGATATTTTGTTAAATGTTTTATTCATAAAAAATATATACATTTTCTGTACCATATTTTCTCTAGTTTATATTTTTAGCGTGCCAAATTCTTAATCCAGAATCTGAAATAGTGTTGCCCAGAGGCTACCACAAAAAGATGCTAACAAAGTTCAGTACATGATTCTGAAAGTGTTATCTGGACACGATAAGGAAAAGAAACATCAAAAGCCAGCAATATAATATATTAGTACTAAATTATAAAGAAGACATCAAAGGGAGGTTAACTTCTGTTTTCTTTGCGATTTCACGCTCTTTTCGCGAACATTATATAAATATTCAGTTGGAGAGAGGGTCGTTAGTTGTTGGTTTAAGATGGGAACTGACAGAGGTTATTCGGGTAATTATATAACCTACCCAGCTAGTTCGTGTTTTTTTTAATAATAAACATTGAATTCAGACCAAGTCCATAATTTGTTTTTTTTTTTAGTAACAATGTACTTAAAAAACTATAATATTAGTATTTACTACAAAATTAAATTATGACATAAAGCCGCACCCACCTTTGCAGGATGGGGGACTCCCACCAATCGGTAAAAACACCCTGTATAGTGTTGGTACTGCCACGAACGCGAGCGAGTAGGGAGGCGCATCTTTTCCTAATGATAGCGGCAAAGTCATTCACCTGCACCTCAGCAGACATCATGACGCACTGCAACGCCATGACAGCCCCAACAGTACCCTGACTGCATTATTATATTGGACACGCAGGTCGCTGTATGCCCGCTAAGAATAACTGACCCACAGGCTGCAGGTGTAAAAAAAAATGCAATATGCTTTAAAAAGCGTGATAATTATCTTATCTAATTATTAATTGAACTTGTTTATTGATTTGAACATAGCTCCTATTTGTAGACCTTTAATTCAATGAGATAAACACCAAACAGTCACTCATTTGTGAATGAGCCACTTTGTGGCCCAATTATATTAATCCCTCATTCAATTTAACTTGCCCACAATTATTTCATAACTGGCAAAATATGGGTTTACACACTATAAAGTGCACCTCTGCCGAATCCTTCATGGAAAGCAGGCGGAATGTTATGTGTCGATGTACTATTTCATAAGATATGTTATCATAATATGGTTTCATGTCAATGAACTGGGAAGACTATAAAACCGTTAAGGCGATAAAGCTTTTATGAGTTAGAATTTAAAAGGCTATGTTTTTTGTAATAAACTAAATTAACTTTAAAAAAAAGCATGTAATAAATTAAATTACTAATAAAAAAGACATGTTTATCAAATCCCAAACGACATAAAACTAATGTTACGAGTACGCTTAATTGTTTTTGTCGCTTGACGTTTGACACTTGTCACGTTGCCTATAAAAAATATATATTATTATAACTTTGCTTTCCCGAAATGAATCGAGATATAATATAATTATTATCTCCTAGATTACACGGTCCATTTAAAAAGCCATCTTTGTAGTCAGGGTCAGATACGAATTTGGAATTTACGAGAACAAAGTCTTTGTTAAATGTTTAATTTACGTAATTTAATTAAAGGCATTGTTCAGTTTTCTTTTTATCTAAAATGCGAAAAAGTTAAAAAAATATAGAGAACTTTTGTTTAATATAATTTATCGTTTGAAAATTATTATATTTTTAGTAATAGTCATAGCGTAAAGTGCAAAATAATTGGGCCAGCCAAACTAGGTTAGCAAAAATATTAGAGGACGATTATTCGAAAAATACAGCAAGTCGAATCATTTATTTCAAATAGCCACATAAAAGGCACTTCTGAACGTCCAAATTTACAAAAATGTGGAATTGATTCTAGATATTATGTGAAGACGATGCACCCAGCTTAAAATTACAATACCAGAATAGTTAAAAAGAATTAAAAATAAGGCTATGACAGGTAAATTTATTATGTGATAGATACATGATGCTCACGTATTTACAAATATTATAAAAGTAGATGATTTTCCTGAAATTTTAACAAGTAACAATTTAGTCAGTAGCCTGAAGTCAAAGTCAAAGTCAAAGTCAAATCATTTATTTCAAATAGGCACATAAAAAGCACTTTTGAACGTCAAAAATAAAATTGATTCTAGTCGCCCCTTCCAAAAGGTAGTTTTCGTATGGAGAAGAATGGGCAAGAAACTCCACCGTTACTCTTTTAAAATGTTTTACAATATATTGCATACATTATTTATATAATTAAATGTGAAGACGATGTACCCAAAAATAAAATCACTATACCATAATAGGTAAAAGAATTAAAATGGATAAATGTAACCATGACATATAGAACAACTATGTGATAGATACATGGTGCTCACATATTCACAAACATTCCAAACGTAGACGATTTTCATAAATAAATAAGGAGTAATAACTCCGGGTGTGACCCCAAGTAATTACAGAATGTAAATCAATGTCAAAGAAAAAAAAAAAAAAAGAATAAATTATACAATTACATTAGCAACCAGCTTGATTTTGTCTAGACTCTAGAGATTGTCCTATGGAGCAAGACCAGCATGTTTCCAAGCATTCTTATCTTGGATATAATCCTCTAATTTGTAATATCCTTGCTTACAAAGTGTAATTTTAATATAAGTTTTAAATTTTCTTTCATTTAATTGCAATATTTCACAAGGTATTTTGTTGTAACATTTAACACAGTACCCCATAAAAGATGTATGTACTGAAATAACATAAACCTTCTTGTAATAATTATTTTCGAAGATTTTCACACCGAACTCTACAAAAGTACTCCACAGTTTTACTTTGTTTGGATTTATCTAAAAACATACCTACTCAGCTAAACAGACCAGAGACATGCCCGTGACTATCACAAGACAATCCATTCCACAGCTACTTCTTATCAGCGACATGAAATTTAAACCTTATCACACAGCTACAAAAGGCTTAGCTAAAACACAAAATGGCGATAGCGTTTAAAATCCCCATCCCTTTAATAAAATAAGAGCTAAAAGATAAGATAACTGATAGGTACACTAAGAATTCTTAAACATTTTCATTACGGCCCAACTATATCACCGTTTAAACATCTTATCTTCAAGCGTTCCTTGGCTCTGAGAAACTTTTCCCATTATATAGAAGTAATTTAGGAGGTGAGAATGGGAATAAACAAAATAAAAATAAAAAAGAAAAAAAAATACGTCGAACAGGAATCTAATTAAAAAAGAACTTCAGTTTGAACGTGTATTTTTCGCCTCGATAGAATCTACTTACCTACATTTTTTTTTTCTCTTTTTGGGTTGTGTCTAAGCGGCCTTGTGAGTTTTTTAATGAAAGAAGCTAATAATGAATTGGATGGCAGTTATGTTGTTAATGTTCATTCAGGGTAATACAATTTCGTTGTTTTTATTGCATGACTTGGTCACACATCTCTATGTAAGTTATAATTACGCACAGTAAAAAAACGAAAACGTTAAATGCTACCAGAAACTGTCAAATTTTCCCAATCAACCTTGAACCTTAATGCTTTAGCGATAAAGTTGAAAATCTATTAAAGAAATTTGACAGATTGTAGCAGCTTGATATGGTGGCGTCTGTACAAACACTTTTACACGTCAAACATATTTTTTTAAGCTAGATGAGGTCGACGTTTTCTATTTGGCTACTCTGAGAAGAAAGGCCGAAACAAACTCACGACGAGTTAATTTTGTTGGACGAGTTTTTCTGTTTCATATAATATAATTTAGAAACGATTTTTTGTTAATACTACGTAAGTCACAGTATTCAAAAATAATCTTAGGAGTCTTCGTATCTAAAATGCTAGAAACCAACTCAGAAGCAACCCAAATATAATTCCCTCATACAGTCATCATCATTCTCAATTTTTTTTTTTCAGATTCAAATTTATTATTCTCCTGCCTTTATCTGGCGTCGGCGCAAGATGTCTTTCCCTTATACAGTATTTAAAATATTTTGAAAATTGACAGCAACTGTAGTATATAAAATCGACTTAACATGCAAAAATGTGTACAGTCTGGCAGGGACATCGACGTGCAACCTGTTACCACAGAGTCTGATGAGTTGGGCAGCTGTTTTTTTTTTTTTTGGTAACCGACGAAATGTTTCTACGCTAGAGTGTCTACAATCAAACTCAAACTCAAACTATTTATTTCAAATAAACCAATTACAGGCACTTTTGAATTGTCAAGGTCGGTCAGTCAAAAAGATGAAGCTAGTTGCCCATTCCAAAGCGTAGTAGGTACCTATGGAGAAGAACGGGCAAGAAACTCCATGGACACTCTTTTAAATCATAATAATATTGTTACAAAGTATTGGTTACATCATTAATTTTCAAAATTATGCATGTGAGAACGATGCAGAACGTTAAAAGCGTCCGTAATGAAAAGATAAAAAAAAAACATGTGCTGAATTCATGGTTTCAGTTTGCGCGTCGATGTCCCTGCCACCCTGTTTATGTAATATCCTCAAATAGAATTCCACAAATACTATCCGAGCTAGTCTAGATAAATAATCTTCGTATCCAAGTAAGCCAGTAATAACACGATGTATATGTAAATGCCATCTCCACAATCGTAATATTCAATTTTCCGATGCACGTTAGAAATCCCGCGATTATGAATATGCATGCCGGCGCCGAGTCGCCATCAAAAAGCGTGTATCTCTAGTTTTTATTTTGTTTTTATTGAAAATTGTTTTAGGGTTCCGTGGGAGCGAGCAATAGTCACTTTTGAAGCTTTTGTGTGATGATTGTCCGATGATTACTGGCTGAATTTTAAAGATGGGTAATATATGTGTTAAGGTAGAAGCACGCTTATTGTCATCTAAATTACTAGCTGCGCCCCGCGGTTTTACCTGCATAAGTTTCGATCTCGTGATAATATCGGGATAAAAAGTATTCTATATGTTAATCCTGTTTATAAACCATCTGTGTCCTAAATTTTATCCAAATCTAGTCAGTAGTTTTTGCGTGAAAGAGTAACAAACGTCCATCCATCCATCCATCCATCCATACATACAAACTTTCATGTTTATAATATTAGTAGGATTAAACATTACATAACATCACGCCTTGCACGCACAATGGTCCACTTGAAGGACTAAGTGCGGAAATCAAACCCGTAACCTAGAACATAGAACCTGGTTTTCCCCGAATGGTAGGGCAGAGGTGTACCCATGGTATCTGCACCCCAATTTCGCAAGTTATGTTGAAATCCCATGTAGTGGGGGGCGAGCCTATTGCTTTCAACCTGGCACAAATCCAGACTCTAGGCTGCTACTGAAAAATTTCCTGTAACACTTTTCCCGACTATGGAATCGAACCCAGGAACTCATGACCACATATAAACACAAATCTTGCATAATTCTACGTACTCTGTATAACTCTGTCTAAATGCATGCATATGTAATTACAGATGATAGGACATAACCCTCCCTCCCTCACTCTAACAGTACGAACAACCCAGTAGGACCCAGTAGGACCAACTGCGAAAAACCCGTAAGACTAACTGCGTCCATCAGGGAACACGCTTGCCGCATATTTTTCCGCAGGCGAGTAGGTAACCAATTCATTAGTATTCCACCCAGGACCGGTACACGTAACCGTTTGTGCCGTAGCGGACAAATCAAAAAGTTTCATTTTTTTTTAACTCTATTTTTTTCAACGCGTGATGCAGTTTACCCGTCTTTTTTTTATCAGGAGCTTTGTTGGAGCCAAAGGGATATTATTGATGTTTTTGTTTCACTACGCGTGTGTACGCTGAATATATTACTTGCCGTGTTTTTTTGGGGCTGTATTTCAAAGGGTGTCAATGTGCGTTGTTGCCATATGCTGTATGTGCTGCTAGCAATTCGATTGACACTGATACTTGGTCGTTGCTTTGGAGGCTATTCCTTTGTGGTTGATCTCACAAAAGAAAGCATTTGAAATGTGGAAAGAACGTTTGAATTTATCACAGTGCTCTTCAGTGATCATTTAACTAGTCGAAGAAATGTGTCAAAGAATTTATTTCAATTAAACCACAAACACAAACACAACAGGCACTTTTGAATTGTCAAGAAGTCGGTCAGTCAGAAATGTGAAGCTTTGGAATCGGCAAATACCATTCCAAGGCGTCCTATGGAGAAGAACGGGCAAGAAACTTCATATTACTTACATCATTAATATTGAATGTATAATTATACGTGAGAACGATGTAAAAAAGATGTGCACGTTAAAAGTTTCCAGAGTACCTACAGCAAATGGGAACAAAATAAACGATTCAAACATAAAATAATTAATTTAAAATATTATCAACCTAGTAACTGGGTTGTGAAGGTCAAATAGGGAGTCACTCCACGTAAAATACTGGTACTCAGCTGCACCCGATTAGACTCGAAGCCAACCCCAACATAGTTAGGAAAAGACTAGCCAGATGATGATAATCTATGCGTATTTCTTTTTTCAGATTACATAATAACTAATTATGAATAGAAAACTCTTTAATTACAGTAATATCTTAATTATAACGATAATATATACCTTTACGTAATACTCAAAGGTCATTATTACAAAAATATACGGGTCAGACATTTTCGCAGTTCACCAGTGAATATGGTGGAATAAAATATTACATTCACCTTTTGACTCGCAGATCTTTTGAAAAGAAACGGACACACTTAGCCTCCATTCATTCATAAATAGAATAAACGTATTTCTTTTAAAAAGTAAAGCATTACGGTATTCATTCTTTTATGCGGGTCTTATCTTTTATTTTCATTTTGCATTGTAGAGAGAATGGCATCTGGAATTACCGCGGTTAAATCAGAAAGTCGCTTCGGCCAATAAAATGAGGCTGAATGAGGATTTCACCTGAAAAAATGTTGTGAAGTTCGACTGTAACTTGGTTTTAAGTGTTCTGTGTTTTAATATAATCGCTTTTCTTTCTGCTGAATGGTGATTTGATTTGCCGCAGTTTTTGGAATCTTAGGTTTTTTGCGCATAAACACATCTCCAGATCTTATAGGGGCTTTCTTGTAATTATCTTGTTGTAAATTTTAGTTGTTCAAACCAAACGCAAAAACAAAACCACAAAAAAATGCAGCATCGTTCACGTGATAAAAGGCAAACTTAAAAAAAGAAAGATTTAGTGTGAGAGACAGAGAGAGAGCTTCTTTCTTCTCTCTCATGTAACGACATGTGCCTAAACGTGACGCGTCCTTGAAATTTTACTCTCGATTCTCGTCTAATTTATCGAATCGCTAGAGAAGTATCACTTCAACAAACAATTAGGTATAGTTAGATTGAATTTAGAAATTAACTTATTTGACCAAAACTTTCGACAGCAAAAAAAACGATATATTTAAGAAGTCATTGTACCCTTAACCCTTAACGAAAATGTACTCAGTCGATTTCAATTCCACAACTTCCGAAAAGCAAAGTCCTCCCATTTTCTTGTAGACTTTTCATACTCAGATTACAATCATTTATTGGAATCTGTATCTGGTTTCACAGCTTAAACACGGATCCCAAAAATTCGCCTAGGTCGAATTCACTTCGACTTTTAACCTGCACCATAAAAGTTACATTTTCTGCCTCCCACAACGGATATGCCCGCCGTACTGATCTCAGATTGCAAGAAAATGCGTTACATTCGAAGTAACACTGCTTAGCTCACAACAAACTAAACTGAATCGTACAATTAAGACCATAGAGTTCGCTTTTGAGTGTTACGTTTTTGGTTAAGCCTTGAAATCAAAATCTTGGTAGTTGAAAGTCAAGCTCAGAACGCCTCTCATTTTTGCAATAACAGTGTTTAAAGGGATTTTTTTTCAATCCAAGTTTGGGGTCGTTTGGGGAAGTTTTGACGGGTTGGAGTATCATTTTGCGTTCGTTTTATTTGTTTGTTCGTTCTTTTTAAAGAATAAATGTAAAGGGAGGGTCAATTGTTGAGTTGACAATAACGTAAAACTTTATCTACATTATGTCTAATAAAGGGCAGAATCATATTAACTATCATAATTTAGTATTAATTGTGTATTTTTATTTTTAAACTCTCTTTCAATACTTATGTACGAGTTACTGCTGATCTTGGAGTAGGATATCATTGCAATATGCTTAATTAATACATGATATTATTTATAGCACTCTGTGACCTAAACCCGCACTTAAGCCACGCTTATCTGTGACTTAAGAAGTCCATATTTACACAGAAAACTGTAACTCAAGTGCACGTTTAGGACACACGTGCTATAAAATAGTATACGGTACGTGTGACTTAATTTGTACGAATGCAATAATTGACTACTGAAGTCACACGTATCATAATGTACTATTTTCAAACGTTGCACTGCTGAGTGACCCACCCATAAACGTAGACATTACACCACAATATATATCTTCACCCCATCACATATTCACGCATCATTAACACAATATAAGCAGCAGTCTATAAAGAAACAAAATAAATGCCAGAACATTCGACCCTACTTCCAGCCATCGATCTCAAGTTCTAAGCGTTCAAATAAAATAAACTTGCAAAAATATATAACGAAAAACTCGACCACAGAATAGATAGGTGCAGAAGGTCAGCTCCACGCAGCGACCGAAAACGCACGGACACATAGACTTGACTTCACGTACAGTCACGAACATACAGTTCACCATAAGTGACGCAAAACTCAAAAGCATTTGTCTTATGAATTAAAAAAGACTTATTTCTATTTTTTATTGCGAAATGGGCCTGCTTTTAACCTCGATCTCGCCTGGTAGAAAGCGATGGATGAAGCCTACGGATGGAACGAATCCCCAAGCCGAAGCAGAAGACGCCTGTTTTGGCTTTTGCTTTGAAGAATCGGTAGAGAAGGAATACTAAAGAAGATAATAACTATATTCGTAACACCATAAAAATATCCATCAACACAAAATCGCTTTTTGAATTTTGCGTAACTGTAATATATGCTTCTGACAGTACAGAGAGTGCAAGCGCACTCGCAGCTGTGAATCGTTTGAAGTCGCCATAATGTAGGAGTCTCCGTCTATGTGGTGCACTGGTTCCGCCCATTGTATAGAGCCAACCTTCTGTACCTATTCTGTGACTCGGTGAAGCAATAACTTAAACCGTACATAGCTAGGCTTCGAGGCTTTCAGACCCATTTATATTTTCACAGATTTTTCTTGACTTCTAGACCTTTTTTTAAAGGTAGACTGGGATTGTTTCACTTAGTTCGCACACTGGGTCATTATTTTTGGCCTAAGTATTTTATTTCCGTTGATATTCACATGAGGTAAATAGTATTGGTCGAATGTAGATTTCGATGGAGACAAAAATGTTAATGTAGCATGACAATATCGATTCTTTAAAAAGGTAGGCGGTAATGAGCAAGCATAGAGCCTGCTGCAGTTTTGTAGCGAAATAAAAATTAAAATTTGCATTTTTAACACGTATAATAATTTATTCATATTTAAAAAGGAATCACATAAAAAAAAAAAGATAATATCATTGAAACAGTTGCAGAACAGGCAATTTGGCCTAAATGTAAAGAGAATACGAGAAAACTTAAAGTATGGATGGTAAATCTCTCATTAATATAACAAATCCGAATGAGAATTGGGTGTGTGGTGAGATTCTCGGTAGAATCTCCTATAAAAGTCTATTAATCTTTCGACTTTTTCCCAACCCCGAGATCAAACTCAGGACTCCACACTGCGCCCTCACACTGGAAACTACTAGACCAACGAAGCAATAATGTATGGCTGTCTCCATGGCGGTAATACTTCCACAAACAAACAGTTCCACAGTTAATTAAACCCCGTCAACAGCCCAGAGAGAGCTCAGATCAGAAGTTTCAACTCAAAACCTCTAAACCTGATTAAAGAAATCAAGGCGTTCGGCGCCGGCACGATTCAAAGGCTTCGCATGCGTCAACATGCTAACTTTGTAAATGCAGCTGCACTTGCTCCTAACTCACTTAAGTTCACGACTGTTGGGCTGACGGCACCATGTTAACGGAAGTTTACGTAACCATTGATCGGTTAGAGATTTCTTGACAATGCTTATGAACTCGAAGGAATGTTAAATATAATATTACTAGAAGGCTTAGCTTAGCTGCCCGAGACGTGGGATTTCTTGTTCCCCATTGCATCGCATCGCCTGCCCGCGGTATTTTGTTTTCGCTTATCATTCTTTCTTAGTTTTTTTTCTTTTTCTTCGACTCCTAAGAGTCGTAGTGTGTTAGCCTAATAGCCTTCCTCAAGATTTGGGCTATCAATTTCAAAAATATTTTTTCTAATCCGACTGGCAGTTCTAGAGATTAGCGCGTTCATACAAATCAACAAACAAACTAAAAAAAAAACTCTTCAGCTTTATTAGTAGAGATATAGAATACACTTCCAATATTGATGTAAATTACTCGTATTACCAAAACAACAAATAAGTGTCTAGGATTGAAGGTTATGAAGACGTGGTTTCCGATGAAAGGTCATCTTAGTATGGTAATGGTAGTTGGAATGGTGGTAAAATCGACGAAAAATTTCAACGCTATAGGGTCTAAACGCATGTGCTGAATCCATGGTTACAGTTTGCGCGTCGATGTCCTTGCCACCCTGTATAGGTTGAGGAAAAAAAATTTAAACCTCCTCGGTGTAACCGACCTTTAGGTTAGTGATGCGCAGTCATTAGTCCCCCGCGTGAGGCGTCGAACTCCGCAACTCCGGGTAGTTGCAGTTGCGAGCGTTTTGATACGCGCCCTGTTGCAGTGTTACTCGCGAATTGATTTACTTAATTTACTTAGTTCAAACTCAGGTGAACGAGGAAATAGATACTTGCATGTTATGGTTGAGGAATCGAGTACGTTTGTTTAATCTAGAAGTATTTCAATTAAGGTATTGCTAAAACTGCAGTGATGGTAGCCCAGTGGTAGGTATGGGCCGCGACTTACAGTTGTAGGTCTTGAGTTCGAACTCAGCCAGGCACTTAATTTTGTGTATTTATTTTCATCAGCACTGCTCTCAAAGCGGTGAAGGAAAACATCGTGATGAAACCGGCATGTCCTACAGTCAAAATTCGAAAAAATGTGACATGCACAGACCCGCGTTATGAATTATGGCTCACTCCCTCTCACAGAAGGGAGGCCTGTGTCCCAGCAGTGGGAACATTATAGGCTGTGTGTAGTATTGCTAAAACTGATAATTAATGGTCTAGGCATTATATTATTATTGGCCATAAGGACCCAGTGGCTAAAACCTGGCACGTACTCGTACTAATGTAACTTTTTCAATTGGTACGTCCTTTCCGAGTTTATCTTGAACCTCACTGATATCGGTGAAAAAATATCATTACATGAGGAAACCTGGACTTATAGTACCAATATTTTTTTTTTAAATTCTTTAGTAAATAAGTCTAAAATCTATATTAATCGATATTAAATAGAAATAAAACGGTAGGTAACTATGAGTACTCAAGGGACTCGGACCGCTATCAAACTGGGACCATGGTCCCACTTGCCTCATAGCGTTTTTGAATCGATCGACTAGGACCACAACCCGCGTGACGCCAATTATACAGTCGCCAGTGAAATCAAAACACCATACGCAATTTAAAACCGACTGTGGCGGTGCCCAGAAGGAGAGTAATGTCGTTGGTAAAAGTCCTAGTAATATTATAAATGCGAAAGTTTTTGGGATGGATGGATGTTTGTTACTCTTTCATGCAAAAAGTACTGAACGGATTTGGATGAAATTTAGCATACAGATATTTTATAACCAGGAATAACACATATGATATGTAACCCGGTTTTTATCCCGATATTCTCACGGGATCGAAACATATGCGGGTGAAACCGCGGGGCGCAGCTTGTATTAAATAAGAAAAAAAAACGATTCGCTCGTGTTTTACAAATCTAATCGTTGGTTAAACTGGAAGCTGATCAAGCTAGGCAGATGTTAATTTTGTAGGCAAATTCTGTGAGTCCGTTCATTGGAGCACGTTTAATACAACGGTTAATCCGCGTAATATCAGATAATCTTCTATATAATGGAACTACGCTCGCGACGGCTCCGCTAAGCCCCTTGTAATTGTACCTCAATATGCATGCAGTTTGAATTTCACAGTTCTTGCTGCAGTGATTTAGTGGGTACTGGAGAGAGGATCAGTCTTTAGAGTCTTTTGTGCTTTAGTGTAAAAACCAGCCGATGTATTCTATAAAAATTTCACCGTGAAAACTTAGGTTGAAGTGAGCTTGAGCTTAAACTGTCAATGAATAAATAATAAAATAAATAAGCTTTATTTCATAATAACAGTACTTTGATTACATTATAGTTAAGTACTATGATAAAACAAAAGTACTACAACTGAAACTGTATTTTGACTAACAGCACCAATCCCCTTTTTTTTTTTTTTTTTCTGGGTGCTGGGTGGGAAATCATCAAATGACTCCTCCCGCTCTGGGCGGAGCAGAAGGGAGTGTCAGACTTTTACTGACTAAAACCCACCCGTGTTCCTTCAGTTGCCTGTGCCAGGGGCCACGGTATCTCTTTCGAACAACCCGCAGCCCCGGCGGCATCGGCCCTAGCGGACCCCGTCAGTTCGTGCTGACAGCTCTTTGAGGCGCGCGTGGAACACAACGCGCCATCGACCCGGGCCTGGTCCTTACCGGGCGGCGAGCTGCCCATAGCTCGCCGCCCGCAAGCCCGCGCCTACGGTGGCCGGGAGTCGGCTGTTGACTCCCGTCCAGGGCGTCTCCTGCGGCGGCTAGGAGCGCGAGGGTGCAGCGATTGCCTCTCCCTCGCACGCTCCGCCTCCTCCTTCGCGAGCATAACTGCTTCGCAGAAGGAGGTGACGGCCTCCCATTCACTCTCGCTCCGGACCATGGCCTGTATGAGGGCCGGACGCGAGAGGTCGCCGCCGCCGATCGCCGCCAAGAGGACACGGCGGGGTCCCGCCCAAGCCGGGCAGACCTCCACCGTATGCTCCACCGTGTCCTCCGGGCGATCCCCACAGTGGTGACACCCTGGCGTTTCCTCCCGCTTTATCCTGAACAGGAACCTCCCGAAACAACCGTGTCCGGTGAGGACCTGCGTCAGGCGGAAGGTGAGGGCGCCGTGGCGCCTCTCTAGCCACTCCTCAAAGAGGGGACTTATCGCCGCAATTGTGGCGTGCCCAGCGCTGGGTTGCGACAATCGCACTCTCCATGCCGCTATGAGATCCCGCCGGAGCTCTGTCCGCTGTGCCGTGATTTCTCGCGGCAGCGGAGCAACGCCCCGGCGTTTTGCCTCCTCTCGCCACTCCCATATGTGGGCGAGGACTTTGGCCTCCAGATCCCATGGCGGCAATCCGGCAAGGAGGCTCGCCGCCTCAGCGGAGACCGTGCGGTATCCTCGAATGAGCCGGACAGCCATGACCCTTTGGGACGCGATCAACCGGCGGGCTGGTCGCCGCCTCAAAGATCGCGCCCATATCGGTGCCCCGTAAAGGGCCATGGCCCGCACGACCCCCGCATAGAGCCTCCGGCAGGAGGCGTTTGGTCCCCCTAGATTGGGAAGGAGCCGCCTCAAGGCAGCCCCGGCCCGCTCCAGTCTGGGAGCCAAACGTCGGAAGTGCTCCACGAAATTCCACCGGCTGTCGAGGACGAGTCCCAGGTACTTCATCGTCAGCTCGACGCCGATGTGAACCCCTCCCGCCGTTATTTGTGAACCCGACGGTGGCGCGTCCCGAGGACCATGAAAACACATGGCCTCAGATTTGTGCAATGCCACCTCGAGTCCCAATTGCCGGATCCTCTCGACAATTGTCGCAACCCCGCGTGTCGCTGCTTCGGCCGCCGCCTGGTGCGACCTCCCCTGCGCCAGGACCAGCGTGTCGTCAGCGTAGCAAACTACGCTGACGCCATCAGGGAGGTCGGCGCGCAGCACCCAGTCGTACCCGATATCCCACAGATGCGGCCCTAGGACCGATCCCTGTGGGACACCGCACGACATCTCTCGCCGGTTCCACTCTCCCCGGTGACCGGGGTAGATGACGGCCCTGTCCGTCAAATAGGCCTCGACAATGCAACGGAGGTAGGTCGGCATCCGGTGATACCCGAGTGCCTCCCTGATGCAACTCCAGGGCAGGGTATTGAAGGCATTGGCGATGTCTAGAGACACCGCCAAGACGACCCCACCCCGGGCCACAGCATCCCCCGTCGTGAGGGCTCGCACGCGCATGATGGCATCCACCGTAGAGCGCCCCCTGCGGAAACCAAACTGGCTGTCCGCCAAATCCGGCCCCACCCGCACCAGCTGCCCGGCAAGGCGGTCTGCAATTACTCTTTCAAAGAGCTTGCCCACCTCGTCGAGCAGCACGATGGGCCGGAGCACCAATCCCCTCGAGTTACATTAGATTAGAGTTCTAAAATACTAGCATTTTACAAAACAAAGGAATAATGATAGCCTAAGGTTGTATCAATGGTTTATAATTGTGTCAATGGAATCAGCCGATCGATTCTGTAAAAATCTCACCGTGAAAAGTTAGGTGAAGTGAGCTGTCAATAGTGTCAATCCCTAGCATCAGTTGGAATGACAGCTCACTCCATGCTCACTTCACCTAACTTTTCTCGGTGAGATGGTTAGAGAATCGCACTGCTGGTGGAATGATAGCTCACTTCAAGCTCACTTCGCCTAAGTTTTCACGGTGAGATTTTGTAAAATCTCACCGTGAAAACTTAGGCGGTCTATTCTGTAGAATAGACCGCCTAGATATGATGGGCTGATTAAGGCTTCTCTGTTTAATGATAAACTAGCGACCAACACGCTTTTTATAACTCGAAAAAACATCGAGACTTCTTTATTAAATTTAAGTTTAATAGAATAGAATAGAAAACTTTTATTTCAGACAGGAGTCCATAGGGTTAGTAAAAATTTTACTTATCTTCTAGTGTTAGTAGGTTCCAAACACAGATGTACATATAATTAAAACTCAGCGTGGAGCTGCATCCACGTCCGCAACATCGGGAAATCCCACCATTTTGAGAACACACTGAGAATACTCTCGGTGCCGTCGCGAACACGCGTCATCAGGGATGCGCATCTACTCCTAATAACGGCGGCAAAACCATTAACATTAGTATCCGCAAACATTCCTGACGCACTACAATGCCACGGCAGCCGCAACAGTACTCTCAGTGTATTAATATATTTAACGCGTAGGTCGCTGTATGCCCGCTAAGTGAAGTTGACCCACAGGCTACACGTGTAGAAGGACTGACAGTAAGCTTTAAATAGCGTAACTTTTACTGGTTTCGTACATCGCGCAAACCTGCGGGCCAGCATGTTACAACGGACAGCCAGCGACCTACGTTCCCTTTCAAAGTCGCAATTGTCTTTCAGATTTTCAGTGACCCAGTGGCCCAGATACTTAAATTTATCCACCCTTTGCAGAGGTTCTCCACACAGTGCGACATAAGGAATACACGAATATGTCTCACTGTCTGCTTTAAAAACCATTAGTTCGCTCTTGAAGAACTAATAATTAATATTAATTTATTAAAATGTGCCCAGAATGAGATGGCGGGACGAGCTCGACTCTTTCCACAAGGATTGGCGTTTAACAGCACTGGATAGGGACAAGTGGAAGGAGGGAGGGGAGGCCTTTGCCCTGCGTGGGACAGAAATGGCTGAATAAATAAATAAATAATAAATAATATTGAAATGTTCGCACATAAGCTTTCTGGAATAACTTCTCTAAATTATGGTGAAAACCACACCAAAATCCACTGAGTAGTTTAGAAAAAATATGCGGTAAGTGGACACACAGACAAACCCGAAAAGCGATTTTATTACAGGCTTTTTATTTTAAATTTATTTAATTATAGATTAGTGATTAGAGCTTAGAAACTCACTTTAGGAATGGGTTTCTAAGCTCTAATCACTAATGCAACCATGTAAATCTTCTCCATCTTCTTCTTCTTCCTATGTAATCTTCTTATAGTATTTTTAAGTTATATTAATATTGTATTGTATGTGTTTATATGGGCCTTACTTGATGGCTGAAATAAATAAATCATCAGTCAATAATATTACTCTCCTAAATACTCATTAAATAAATATAATATTTGTTTAGTTTTATTAAGTAAATTGTTTATGATTCTATGTTTTTTTTTTCTCCTTTACTGTTTCACACGCTGTCTACATCTCTCTATCTATTGTCCTATTGCAGGTATGCTGGAAGAGATTTACTTTTACTAGAGAGCATTACTTTTATACCTATTTCTCTATGCTGTTTTTTTTTTCTTGTCTTTATATAGGTATATGTGTAAATAAATGGTTAAATAAATAAATATGCGTTTGACAACGGAAACCGAAGACAGTATGATGTCTTAGAGACACACAGGAAAGAATGGTCACCTATCTACTCGCTGACAGTGGCAACCCCAGCTCAACTATATAGATAAATAAAAAAAAAAACTGTAAATACTCGTAATAAGCCCTCTCCAACCAAATTAACATAAAACATAATATATATTTTTCCAACGCTTCCGATGGTACCTTTATTCAAATTTTGGACGATAATATGCAAAATTGGGTCGCCATTGAAACATTGCTTTTAATATTCTGGTGATTTTGGCTGTCAGCTGTTTATCGTTCCCTTTTTAGTATACTAGAGTGATACGGGGACGGCACAGCTTATTTTTACAAGATCACATAAAACAACATGTTGTATCTATATTTATTCCTTCTTTTTACCCCTTTCAACCATGCTAGATACGATTTTTGTGATTATTACGGGATGGGCCTGCAGTTACAAGACCACGATCTCGCATGACAGAAAGAAAGAAAATAAGATGAAAAAACGCACAGGAAATACAAACAATAAAAAAGAACATTAAATCTAACAAAATCATGACAGACAATAAA
Source organism: Apamea epomidion (assembly GCA_947507525.1). Classification (NCBI taxonomy): domain Eukaryota; kingdom Metazoa; phylum Arthropoda; class Insecta; order Lepidoptera; family Noctuidae; genus Apamea; species Apamea epomidion. Next base: position 2,370,627 of record OX382238.1, on the reverse strand, counting down.
AAATAAAATAAAAAAAGAACATTCAAACTTTGAAAGCGATGGATGAGGTGTACGATGGAACGAGCGTGGGTAGGAGAGGCCTGTTCAATCTTGTTTGGACTAGCTGTTTATGAAATGACTGAATTGTCCATAGTTATAAATAAACCAACGTAGTTTCGAATCTACAAAATTTCGTTCGATAGCTTGACGACCTTAATAAATAAATAGACTCGGCTGCTAGACTTTCCGACTAATTAATTTTTTACGCACAATTAAAACTGCAATGGACATAATTAGGCACAGGTTTAGTTTGCCAAAAAGGCTAACTTATCCATTGATTTAAGAAGCAATCCTCCTCCAGACCGAAGTTTGACCATGGCAGCCAATCATAACGGAGACTAGCCAACTACGCGGGAGATATTATACATAGTTTACAAATGTGTGCGCAGACATAGGTGCACCCACTCTTCCCTCACTCTCATAGTCCGATGGGACGGCAATCCGTCACAACCGGAGAGAGAACAGGCGCAGGACCAACGGCTAAACGTGCTTTTGGAGTCACGGGGGTATCACACCGCCAAGTTCCAAACTCCAGGCTGTTACTGAGAAATTCCAAATGAAAAAACACAATAATACTTTGGGAGTCGAACCCAGGACCCCACGCTCCGCAGTCGCGCTTGCGACCACGAAAACAACGGGGCAGTTAACGGGTAAGAAGTACAAAGTACTTTGACTACACTTAAACATTGTATCTCTCTCCACATTTCATTGGTAACAAACAAACATAATTAACAAACGATGGTAGAATTTGGCACGTTGCGTTATTAGTTGAAGCGAGAGTTAGAGCTGCCACACACAGGATATTGCACAGGTTTAGTTCACTGTTAGTTTTGAATTGACGTGCATGTGTTGTTAACTTTAGGTTACGTTTCACTAGAGTTAAACCACGTGGAAGAATGTATTATATAATTAATTATTAAATAATTAATGTATGCAAAATATCGTAAAACACTTTAAAAGAGTAACGGTGGAGTTTCTTGCCCATTCTTCTCCGTACGAAAACTACATTTTGGAAGGGGCGAATAAAGTCAATTCTATTTTATTGTAATTTTTGGCGTTCAAAAGTGAATTTTGTGTGCCTATTTGAAATAAATGCTTTGAGTTTCACTTTGCAGACTTTGAAACACGTTACCTATCCAAGATAGTTTACAAAAATGAACTAAAACTTCTTTTTTACATCAGGAGACCCAAGAAGAATCTCGGGTCTGGACGTCAGGAGGCTCAAAAAGAAACTTAGGTCTGGACGTCAGGAGGTCCAAGAAGAATCTTGAGTCTGGATGTCAGAAGGCCCAAGAATAATCTTGGGTCTGGACGTCAGGAGGCTCAAAAAGAATTTTAGGTCTGGACGTCAGGAGGCCCAAGAAGCATCTTGAGTCTGGAAGTCAAAAGGCCCAAAAAGAATCTTGGGTCTAGACGTCGGGAGTCCCAAGAAGTATCCTGGGTCTGGACGTCAAAAGACTCAAAAATAATCTTGGGTCTGGACGTCACGAGGCCCAAAAAGAATCTTGGGTCTGGACGTCAGGAGGCCCAAGGCACAAGATAGTAGTAGTATATCCCCTTTAAAAAGGCAGGATACACCCGATTTTGTAAGATACTGTAACAAAACCCAACTAATGCGTTCACAAATAAAGAAAAAACTAAAACATTACTTTGACCTACAAGCCTAATTCGTCCCTTGTCCGTCTGTAACAAATAAAAAAGTTACGATTAACCTCGAAAGGTTATCACGACGTAGAAATACAACTAAGAATAACATTTACAAGATTTAACAAAAAGAAACTCAGCGTATCATTAGCAATTCATCAGACATTTCAGTTTCCGAGTGCCAAGAAAACGAGAACCCATTAGGGTGAGGTGGCTGTGAGAGCGGGGAATATCGATCCGTTCCTTTTTTTTACCAACTTTTCCGACCCTCGTCATCATCCTATAGCAGTCCACTACTGGACATACGCCTCTCCTATTGCACCCATTTAACTCAATTTTCGAAAACTCTCATCCAGCTGCTACCTGCCATCCTGCGAAGATCGTCGCTCCACCTAGCCTGAGAGCGTCCCACCTTACATTTACCGATTCGTGGTCTCCACTCAAGAACACGTCTACATCAACGGTCATCGGTTCTACGGCTAATATGCCTGGCCCATTGCCACTTCAGCTTGCTTATTCGGTGAGCTATATCGACCACTTTGGTTCTCTGCCGGATCACCTCGTTGCGGATTCGATCCCTCAGAGAGACTCCAAGCATAGCCCGTTCCATAGCTCGCTGAGCGACCTTGAATTTATGGACCAGCTGACCGCGAGCGTCCACGTTTGGGCTCCGTAAGTCATAAACGTCCCCTCACTTCAGCCGATCTCTTCTGTAAAAATCTTACAGTGAAAACTCAGATGAAGTGGGCTTGAAGTGAGCTATCAAAAGTGTCAATCCCTAGCATCAGCAAATCTTCTGTGTAAAAATCTCACCCACTCAACTTAGGTGAGTGTGAGCATAAGAGAGCTGTCAATAATGTCACTCCCAAGCACCAGAGAGTTTTTTTTTAATAGCCTCGCTGTCTCACTCCTGGGCAAAGGCCTCCCTCCACTCCTGTTATTTTTGGCGAGCCCGCGCGTCCTTTATCCAGTTTTGACGGAACCTATGCAGCTCATCCAGCTATCTACGTGGTCTGCCGTGACCCCGCCTCACTGTCTCAGACACCCACAGTTTGTCCGGCATGCTGCAGATATGTCCTGCCTAGTCCCATTCAAGTTGAGCAGCGTTTTGAGCCACGTCAGCTTTCTTTGTTTTGGAGCAGCGGCATGTCTGATAAATACAAGTTTACGTCATATTAAAACAAAAACTGCCTAAGTCGTGTACACAGCAGAATCATGACATGATTTTTTCTTTTTGTAGCGTGAATGCTGTTTTTTTCTTCTCTTTTGTTGTGAATGCTGTGCACGTCTGTAATTGACGTAAACACTAGTCCATGTCTCTGTTCTCTGTTATTTGTAAATGTTTGTGTTATTGATGTGCCTTAATAATAAGTAAATAAATAAATCCCTAGAGAAATCAGAATTTTATAACGTACTTACGTCTGAACTCACAAATCACTCGCACATCGAAGCTGTCATAGTATATTGGTGGAAAAACTGACTCATATTGACACAGATAGAAGTATCTTGTACATAATCATTGTAATCATCGTTAGCCTACATTAGTCCACTGGTGGACATATGAAGGTCTGGCCAATTGCACGCCATTCAACTGGATTCTCGGCAACTGTCATCCAGCTGCTACTAACCATTCTGCGAAGATCGTCGCTCCGCCTAGCCTGAGAGCGTCCTAACTACGTTTGCCGATACCCCACAGACCCCTTTACATACTAAATCAATAATAAACATCCATATCCCTCTCATTAGCCCTCACAATTCCTACATAGCCCTCATATTCCTTAGTTATAGGACTCAATTCAACAACAAATAGTTTCATAACAACCCGCCGGCACTCGAACCTAATCCAATATTTCTAAATGAATACGCAATACAAGAAAGATAAAAAAGGAACGAGAATAGCCAACGCTCATTAACAATTCTCATTGTTTCCTTAATATAAAAGAAAAATAATTAATTTACTTGGCCTAGAAACAAACAATAAAGCAGACAATGATTTTGCCTTTTCTTTAAGATTTTTGTTTTATTAAAAGTAGGCTTAAGATGGTATTTGGCAGCCGACATCGTGTTTTTTCTTGTTAATAATATTGGTTGATCTTTGTAATTCAAACGACTTTTATGATTAAGGATAAACTTAATTCTTTTCCGCTTTTGAAGTAAAGAGGATTATAATTTTCGTTTCAAACAGTCGTAAACTACTTCTGGCCAGTTGAATCTTTGATATTTGTTTAAGTATTTGCTAGTACAGTAGTTTTGTGCGTGTAGACGAGTAGAACCAGCACAGAACACAGATGCACACACACACAGGCTTAAGCCATCGCCATTGTCTCGGACGTTACATTCATACATTATACATTCACAACGCGTTTGTACACTTTGTAATCACAAGTAAAGCGCGCGTCGCGTCGTGCGATAAAAATACTATAATATATCTGACTTAACGCTTTGAGGGACACTAAACGCTCAAAAGGAGGCCTTTACCCAGCAGTGGGACATTAATGGCTAGTAAAAAAAACACTCATAGGCGTAATAACAGTAATAATTCTATTATGCCTCGTTTGGTGTCCTTTGACTGCTTAAGGTGCAAGAAAACTATAAGGAAAATTAGACAAATGAGTTTGAAATCGCCAACATACGTGGTTGTAGTAATATGTCTCCGACATAAATAATTACAGATATGATTATTATTTTTACTATAATTATTTCTATAAAACATCGTCCGGAAACCGGTGACATCTACCAACTGTCGTGCCAAAGTTGGTGGATTACGGCCCACTCCCTCTCACCGAGAGGAGGCCTCTGTCCCAACAGTGGGAACGTTATGGGCAGATTATATTATATATATAACAAACACATTAACAAAAACAATACGAACTAGAATTAATTAAAAACTCATTAAAGAAATAATCAATTAACATAATCAACCTTTTCCTAACTTCAAAAGCAACAAAATAATTTTAAACGTTCGATTTGTTTTCTCTTTATAACATTTTTTCCTCAAAAAATTCGCGTTAAATAGGATTCGTAATAGAAAAAGTTTTTGTTGCGTTCCGGGGAGCGCCCCGGTTTGATTTATGAAAAATTTCGCTTCACGAAAAAACGAGATTCCCTAAAGACATTTTCAATATTAAAAGATTTATTAAATGCAATTTATTTGATTATGATGCTCGTAATGTAATCTACCTTATTACATTGAATCAAGATTTTAAAATAATTAAGTAGATATGATGAATGATTTATTTATTATACAAGCGGTTGTTTTGCATCCTCGTCAAATTTCAGGAGGCTGTTATGAAAGACATAAATAATCTATGTATACATACTTGTTTTTTTAGTTATTTATGTTTGACAGTATTTCAGAATACACCACTTTCAAAAAACAGAATCGCTTTATGGTATCGTATGAGAGGCCGCGTTTTTATGTGTGTGTAAAAGGGCAGTTACAGTGCGGTATCACACAGGCCGCGTTTTAAAATGCGTGTCCCACATATGCCGATTTTCGAAAATTAGAAAAAAAAAGCTACCTATTTTATTATTAATTCGTGTCGAGAATCAGTAGCATAGTTACCTCCGTGAATTTGACGAGGATGCAAAACGATACCTTGTAGAATCAGTTAGGTTTTGACAATATTCCCTTTATTCATAAACGTTGCTTTAAGTTAAGTAGAGTGATTAGCGGCTGTTTAACCATATATTTTTGACGTTAAAACGTCTGTTACCTTTGTTATAAATAAACCCCGTGTATCCGAAGATGAGAAGTATATTGTTGCGATGCTATTGTCTGTTAGACCAGTGCTGGCACAGTGGGTAACGACCCCGACTTACGAGTTCTGGGTCGTAGGTTCGACCCCAGGTAGGCACTTTACTTTATTTATTTACTAGTTGCGCCCCGCGGTTTCACCCGCATAAGTTTCGATCCCCTGGGAATATCGGGACAAAAAGTATCCTATGTGTTAATCCTGGTTATAAACTATTTGTGTGCCAAATTTCATCCAAATCCGTTTCGTAGTTTTTGCGTGAAAGAGTAACAAACATCCATCCATCCATCCATCCATCCATCCATACAAACTTCGTGTTTATAATATTAGTAGGATTATTTATTTATCCTCACACTGGAACGTTATACAGCAATAACACCAATGGAGCAAAAAATCATTTCATGTGCTGCTACTTTGTGTAAATAATTTCATCACCACTGCTCTCGACACGGCGAAGAAAATCATCGTGAGAAAACCGGTATGTCCTAGGACCAAAAATTCGAAGACATGTGACATCCATCAACCTGCACTAGGCCCGCGTGGTAAATTACGACCCACTCCCTTTTATTTTAATATTTTTTCAGGTTCCTGTTAAAATCCGAGCTTTTAGAATTCATAAAAACTCTTTCATACCTTTACTAACACTGACCTATCGACCGGTTTTTCCGACCGGATTAAAGTGTTCCGATAGTGATCCGTAAACATTGCCGTTCGTTTTTTACCGGATGGCCGGACAAACTGCGATGTATTTTCGAGCCATAGCCCACGGCGTTTGGATGCGCCGGATGGCAGCCGTATAGAGGACATAGAAAACAAAGGATGATGGCTGGGTCTAACGTACCAACTGTGGAAAAAAAAAACCTAAATTTTCAACTAAAATTGTTATGATAAAGATTTTTTTATATTACGTAGGTATCTGTTACGGTGCACGAGCAGTGATGACCCATTGGTAACACCCGCGACTTACAAGTTGTGGGTCGTGGGTTAGAACCGAAGCAGGCACTTTACTTTATGCAAAATTAATTCATCACCTCTGCTCTCAAAACGGTGAAGGAGAACATCGTGAGGGAACCGGCATGTCCAGAAACCAAAATAAATTCGAAGACATGTGACATCCACCAACCCGCATTGGGCCCGCGTGGTGGATTACGGCCCACTCCCTGTCGAAGAGATGAGGCCTGCGTCCCAGCAGTGGGAATATTATAAGCTGACTTTGCTATGTGTTACGATCAGCGACAAATGTCGATTAACACGGCTACATTTACGATCATCTGTTACACAAAAATCGTTGATACAATCTAGTCATTTATTAGCTAAAGGAGATAATCTATATACCTATATAAATATATATAAATGAATCCCTGTTTCCCTTGGTCACGCCATAACTTGAGAACGACTTTGCCGATTTCATCCATCTTTTTTTTACAAGTTTTCTACTTTGTAGAAGGTTCTTACGGGGAGGAAAAAAAAGTTGCGCAGAAAATTAGAAAATTTAAGAATTTTGCTTTTACGCTAAAACAGCAGATTTAGATGAAATTTGACACACGGGTAGACTGAACTGGAGAAGGACATAGGCTACTTTTCATCCTGGAACGCAGACGAAGTCGCGGGCAACATCTAGTACTTTATAATTTTACATCTGCTCTGATTTTAGTTACATATCTCTCTATAAATTAAGCTACATAATTAACGACTATTTTTGCTGAATGTACTTTATACAGTAAAACCAGCTTCAGCCAGTTGTCCCATTTTCAGACAGAAGGTCTCTAAGAACAAACGGATTTTCTATTCGCACAAACATCTGAATTAAAAGACCTAGACAAATGGCAATCGTATCTTCAACAACTTTCAACAGGTTCGACATAAGCTTATCAATAGCAATACATTTTTGACTTTTGCAACAACATTATAGCTGATGGAATGTCACTTTATCTAGACCCACTGGCCCTAATTATAGGCTTACCAACAAAAGTCAACGAATACAGATCAGGGGCAATTCTCGTAATTTTAAGAACATTCACAGTCTGATCTCAGTCTCAATCTGTCAAAAATACCTCTCACTCCTAAATTTTTGAACGTTTTTGATTACGGGAATTGGCCTTCTTTCTCTTCTTCGTATAGTGTGTGGCATGTTGGGTCACCCTCCAGTATCCAAGGTTTTGTCTTTTTATCGGGTCCATCTCATCTTTCAAATTCACTCACAAACGTTTATAGTACTGACACATAACTTTTGCATAACACATTACATCATCGGCCATTTTGTAATTCCTTACATCATAATTTCTTTGGTGCATGTTGGGTGCGCGTACGTCAAATAAGACGTTTCGAAATGTTGCCACTACATAAAGCGTAAAACGTTTATTGGGGATGATATTCTCTTAACATGTATATTTCCTTTTTTTTATATTCCTGTTTAATTCTATCACATTTAAATTAAATTATATTATTTTGCTTTAAGTACGCTGTACCAGTACAGCGTCCTAATAACTGATTGCTTTAAAAATAAAAATAATTGTTGATGAATAATTGTTTGCTCCACCGACGTCATCACGTCGGCACCGGCTGTCGCTGAAAACCAGCGCTGGGGCTCTGTCTTGCATACGGTCGCAGCATAATGCTGAGCGATGGCCGTTTTGCGTGGATGTGACGCATGTCAACCATTTCTTATTGTTTTGTTTTTGTTTTTTATGTTCTTTTTTGCGTCATGTTTACCGCAAATAAACGTATTTTCTTTCTTATTTATTTCTTTCCTTCTAATAAAAAAAACATCATGCTACACAGTTCAAAAGTGCAACAAAAAATATACATTTGCGAATGGCATATAAGTCCTTATGCTTTTACGACCAAACCAAGCGGGTCACTTAAACCATTAACAGGACATTCTCCCGCTTCTCACTAAACAATCATTACTCTATTCCGGTCGCGATTTTAAGTGTAATCCGGTAATTTAGTCGCCCAATGTCCCAACAACGGCAGATTTACGTCCCACTTCAAATTAATGAAAGCTGGGACTTTAGGACATTTTTTTTGTGAAATAAGTTGACTAGTGACGATGTAATGTGCTGTCAGTTATATGTAGTTCAGTAATGGTGGCTCAGAGGGTTTTTGAGCAAGCAAATGCAGGGTGAAAATTTGATAGCTGAGTAGGTGCGGCGTGATGAGAGAACACTGAAAATATATTTGAAAGTTTCAGGTAGGAGCCCCGTGTTCGAATATGGGTAAAAAATAAAGTGTTCCTCAGAGCCGTTGATTTTGGTATTATCGTGTGTGCGGCCTAACCCACAATGATGGAAATAGGGAAAACTGATTAAAAAATTGTGGGCTGTCCCTAAAACTGCCGACTTTGAAAACTCAGAATTTGACTTTTTTTTAGGGATTCCGGTTTAGGAAAGGTCCTGATAGTGAATATATAAATATCTGACGGATGAATGGAGCCTTTTGGCAATTATGACTCAATTTAATTGATTACAAATGTACCCAAAACTGGTTATAATATTGCATTTATTTCTAAATCAACAACCACACGAGTAGCTCTGTTTGCTATTTGAATTTGAAGCTGACCTTTTTGTGAAGATTTGTCGGTATTCAGAAATTTTAAAATATCAAACACTTAAAAGTAATGATTAAAAGCTAAAATTGGCAGCGGAAACCATAGATTATATAATTACATCATTCGTGAAATTAGATAATTATTTTGTTAGTTTACTTTGTACCAGTAGGTAACGTTTTTGATAGAAAACAATTAAGTTTGTGGTTTATCTATACAATAAAATACTCCTTAGTCCACTTATACTTCCTAAGAATTTACTCCTAAGCGAAGAATTTTATCATCTGCCTAGCCTTTAGCTTTTTTTTTTTTTAGAATTTTATATCCAACCTAAAATGTTACTAAGACATAATATAATCATAATATACAAAAGCCCAAAACAATCATGGTAAGTGTTTTCCTGAGACATAAAGTTATGTAGTTTACTTAAAGGTTCTTAGGTTAATTCTACTCAAAGCTCTGTTACTACTAAGGTTTAAATTCCTGTTGCATTTTCATGTAACCGTAACAACCAATATCCTCAGATTCAACCTCATTCTTTAAACAATTTTGTTATAGAGAACTTGTATGTAAAGCATCTACTACGGCGTAGCGCATGTGCTACGCGCTACGGCGTAGTCGATGAAGCTACTCACAGCTCATCAATATTAATTTATAGTGAGCTTACACATTGAAACAACAGTATGCTGCTTTTCGGTACATAGATATTATTAATAACACCGCCATAAGCTTTTTCTCGTATACGACTATCAATCTGCCTAACCCTTTCCCAACAATGTTGGGGTCAGCTTCCAGTCTAACCGGATGCAGGTGAATACCAGTACTTTACATGGAGTGACTGCCTTTCAGACCTCCACAACCCAGTACCTGGGTAACACGATACCCCTTGGTAAGACTGGTTGTCAGACTTTTGGGTTTCTGACTACCCATAACAACTGTCAAAGATCTACGAATGACAGCCTGGACCAACGGCTTGACGTGCTTTCCGAGGCACGGAGGGTCGGAGGGGAGTCTCGATATGTAATGGATGGTCACCAATCCACGATCCGACCGCGGCTAGTGTAGCTTAACTTTCGATCGACCCGAGCGGTTGTTATTATTATATCTCGTATACAACTGTGGACATAATTGTTTGAGAGAGAGTAGCTTTTTACCTTTTGTGGTACAAAGTGTTTTACTTTGTACCACATTCATTTGGTTTAACAAAAGTCAGATATCAAAATACAAGTAAAAAAAAACTGCAGAACGTGCAGACGTTCTGTAGTTTTTTCACACCTCTCACACTTTCAGTTCCAGAATGTTTTGACCAACTCAATTCGTCTTATTGCCTAGTACGCGTAGTTCTATCGTCTTAGCCAAAGTCGAATAGAAAAAAATACCGGTAGAAATGAACCTGCATCACGTCTGAAAGGGTTCACCCTAGACCGTGTCACCATGTCAATTAAACTGTACAAGACACATACGTTTGCCCAAAATTCGGTCACACCATGAAATTGGTGACGTCACGCTAAGCGAACGTGCGTGTCTCTTTAACATGAATGAATGAACTCGAAGCATCTTAAAGTCGGTCCCTTAACGAGCTACGTCACTTACCGCCGTCTCTTAGGACCAACAGCTGATTATGTCACGCCATGGGGGAAGGGGGAGGGGTATAAATAGCCTTCTTTATTACCTGGAGTAAAGAGGTTATGGGTTTCCTCTACCTAGTAATAAAGGTGATTTTAATGGTAGTGGAAATGACGTGAACAACGAGGAGGATTTTAATAGTTTCAATTGAAGACACGCTTGGTAAAACTTGCATGATGACCAATACTTGTTTGTAAAAAAGGGTGAAATGGAAAAATGATAGCATAAGCACAATCAGCCTATAATGTTCCCACAGGCCTCCTCTCGGTGAGAGGGAGTGGACCGTAATTCAACACGCGGGCCCAGTGCGGGTTATCACTCTGCACCTTCCGTGGTCCACTTGGAAGTCTCTGAACCGTCTCCGGACACAAGTGGGAAGATGTAAGTCTAACCTGGTAAAGTGGGGTTACCTTGATGGAGTGGCGGCAGGGTGTGACTGTGGAGCTATGTAACAAACCATGCTCTACCTACTATCGTGCCGTCTGTGTCCCATAACATGCAGTTAAAGTGACCTCTGCGCTGCCACCAACAACGCCGTGGAAGTGGCAAAGTTTTCGGAAAACCAGATTTAAAATACAGTCGTGCTATCCACACGAAAAAGAAGAAGTGCGGGTTGGTGGATTCTGCATGTGATTCTAGGACATGCCGGTTTCCTCACGATATTTTCCTTCACCGTAAAATGATATAAATATATTTAATTTATGTTTCATTTTCGTTACACTAGATTTTTTCTACCTACAATTTTGCTCTTATATTTCCTCTTCCTTATTTAACTTGTAAAATCATGTACCAAAATAACGCCGATAGAAATAAGAAAAAAAATATAAAACATAATATTCCTTTGGCAAAAGGAATCCTGGCGCGTGGAGCGATACAGATAATTCTCAACAAGGAAAGGCTATTCCTTTGGGACTAAGACCCTTAAAATGCTGCTTATTTACGCTGCCTCTCATTGAGATAACTTTTATTTATCTTTACGTAGTATTTTCCTCACGGGAAGGGCAAAAGTCTAAATTATGTAAAGGCTTTGAATCAGCAGGAACCATCTCAATGTATTGTTGAACTTTTATCATGGATATTTTAAAATGTTTGCACTCTGAGAACTAATGCGAGAAAGTAAAACTTGTCGTTTTGTTTACGTTCTACAGACCATTGCAACGTTTGTAAATTAGCTCCCAGGGACTTGTGAGTTGTATATACCACTGGAAATGTAATGCTCTGTTCGAAATGTAAGTCCTGAGGATAACAAGAATTTTCTTTGGAGCAGTCTATGATTTAGTTCTTCACTAGCTTCTGCTTGCGACTTCGTCCGTGTGAAACTGCATCGCATCGCATCGCCTGCCCGCACTATTGTTACGATATCGCCAAGCATTCCTTCTGAATTTTATTTGTTTTTGCTCGGCTTCTAAGGATACCAGCCTGATGTTAAATAGCCTATAACTTTCCTCTAGAACTGGGCTATCATATGCAAAAAGATTTTTCGAATCCGACCGGTAGTTCCAGAGATTAGCGCGTTCAAACAAACAAACAAACTCTTCAACTTTATTATTAACTAGCTTCTGCCCGCGACTTCGTCTGCGTGAATATTCGTGGTCCCCCAATCCACTTCGTCGCATCCCATCGCCTGCTCGCGTTAATACTTCGTTTTCGCTTAGACTTATAGCTGTCTTTTTTCGTTTTCCTTAGCTCCTAAGGGTTGTAGCGTGATTTTAAATAGCCTTAATAGCCTTTCGCAAGAATTAGGCTATCAAATGCAAAAACAATTTTTCAAGTCCAACTGGTAGTTCCAGAGATTAGCGCGTTCAAACAAACAAACAAACGAACAAACTCTTCGGCTTTATTATTAGTATTCGCCCGCCTTGCGCGTCATGCGCGCGTGAATTGAACCGACCCGAACGTTATCATACCTATTTTATTGCGAAGTTATTTTAAAATTATGATATCTCCTAAGATGTTAATTGAAATCAAATGATGTCAAGGACAATTTTGTTCACAATTAAATACTTGTGATGAATAACTGATCGCGACGATAGGTCGTGGTGGAGCAAAATGAAATTAAGTATAGCGGACTGTATAACAAGTATAATGATTAGAGACATAAAATTACAACGGTCGGTTGAAACATGTAAACAAGAGATATTAAGACGCGCAAGCGCAGCCGTGCACGAAGGTGAGCAACAGCTGACTGTTCGTGGCGGTGTGGCGCGGGGGCCGGCGGCCGGCTGACTCCCCGCTGTCCCCGCACCCCTCGTTCACTGCCGCCAGCGCGCGGCGATGTTGAGTGGAGCGCGAGCGGTCTCAACATACTCCCCCCGTTGAAGAGTCTTCAACAATAACGTATTTATTTGGATAAGGATTAATATCATGTTAATATAACACCTTCGCAAAAAAGGTTCTTTATAGTGAGTCAAACTTAAAATATAGACATATGCTGTCGTGGATTTTTTTTTTAGAACTTTTAAAGAGGAACAATTCCATCATACATGATTTTCGCGTAACTTAAACCTTCTAACTTTCTATGTAATTTGTAGTGCTTAATATGGGAATCACTTCCTGAAATAAATAATTATTTATTTTAATTTAAACCATTTACGCAGCGCACGCAACGGATGCTCTCAAAATGGAATAATTATTCCCGTTTTTGCAACATTTTCCATTGATGCTCCACTCCTATTAGTTGGAACGTGATGTTATATAAACTAAAGCCTTCCTCGATAAATGGACTATCCAACACAAAAATATGTTTTCAATTCGAACCAGGAATTCCTGAGAGTAGCGCGTGCAACCAAACAAACAAACAAACTCTTCAGCTTTATAATACATATTAATAATATAAATATAATAATATGAGTTTAGATTCAGCTTTATAATTAGTTTAGATAAATAATAAATATAGAAGCATAGATAGAGGGCGAGGCGAGAGGCATTTCCAAAAACTTAACGTTGTTTTAAACAAACAATTCCTCAAGCGACATTATTTCGTTGACATGAATACAGTTTTTTTTAAAACTAGATAATGAATAATAAGCGATTCAAGATTTAGTTACACATGCCGTCAAATGCTGCATACTTTCCAAGACAAATTCAGTGTTCAAATCAGTTAGCTATTTCCTCACTCAAGAATACTTGCAAGCGTCATTTTACTATCTCGTGCGAAAATATAGCATGTGACGTAGTTAGCGCTTACAGTAATTGTGAGGAGCACGTCGTGGAGATGCCAGGAATACTAATACAGAACAAACACGGCCATAAATACATACTTTTTGATGGTACAACTACCAACCACTAAGGCCCCTCGCCCACGGCAACTTTTTGTAGCGATGCAGTAGCGATGCTGTCGCGCGTTCGCATCGATACAGTCACGATGCGGTCGCTAGCTGTTTACCCTCGCCCACGGCAACTTTTTGTAGCGATGCAGTAGCGATGCTGTCGCGCGTTCGCATCGATACAGTCACGATGCGGTCGCTAGCTGCTTACCCTCGCCCACACCACGATTCTCAGTCGTGATGCAAACGCGATACTGTCGCGCTTCTGTCGCAATGCGAGTTGCACTGATGCTTGGTTCTCCACTCACGCACCACCCTCCCTCCGTTCTCTCCCCGATGTCGTCCAACACGGTCGCGCGTTTGCATCGATACAGTCGCGATGCTGTCGCGCGTTGGCATCGCTTTTGTAGCGCGTTGCAAACGCGACTAACGCGCGTTAGTAGCGATGCTGTCGCGCGTTTACGAAACGCGCGGCAGCATCGCTACAAAAAGTCGCCGTGGGCGAGGGGCCTAAGGGTCTATACAACGTGTCACAACGGCGACATTAATTTTACCCACGGGCAAGACTAGTAGCCAGTAATCATAAAAATTATAACAACATGAAATAATTCGTAATTTAAAAACTACTGCCTGCACCGCTCGCCGACATAGGGCTCTATCTCTTTCCTTCAATTCACCTACTCTTTGCACGTTATTCATTTTAATTTAATTGATGTGATGTCCCCGCCAAATGACTCCTGCGCTATAGTTTTATAAGTACAGGTTACTCCAAAATACCATCGGACTATGAGAGTGAGCGAAGAGGGAGTGCACCTGTATCTGCGCACACACTTGTGCACTATAATATCTCCCGCGCCGAAGGGTAGTCTCCGTTGAGATTGGCCGCCGTGGCCGAAATACGGTCTGGAGGACTTTATTTACTCCAAGATGCTATTTTAGAAAATTTAAAATAAATAATAACGATCAATGAAATTAAAATATATTCACAAATGCAAAACACTTTACGTGTGTTAAATTAATGTCGCCATTAAAGCGGTACGCTGTATACATTCACGTGTCAGCGGTTAGTCCTTCCAGATTTCGGTGGATCCAGGCTGAGTGTTCCGTCAGTGATACGGTAAAGATTGCTTTATACATACATTTTGTGTTATCTTGATCACTCCAGACTTTTTAGGCCCACGGTGTTCCGGAGCAATGTTTGACGTACACTAAACTGAGCACGCACAGTGCAGAGCTCGGAAGGCTTTGACCCAGAATTGTATGGATACTCTATCCACTCTAGCTTAACGTTACCTACTATGGACCAGAAAGGTAAACATTTTTAAAATAGAATACGAGGTAAACTTTCGACGAATAAAACAAGCTGTAAATGTAAGAAGTATGGATATGCACACAAGCTATCTATACTAATATTATAAAGTGGTAGAATTTGTTTGTATGTATGTAAGGGGTAATCTCTGGAACTACCAGTCGGAATTGAAAAATTATTTCTGTTTTTGATAGCCCAATTTTCGAGGAAGGTTATAGGCTAATTAACATCACGCTATGGCCCTTAGGAGCCGAGCAAAAAGTCAGAAAGAACGCTAAATGAAAACGAAGTGATACCGCGGGCAGGTGATGCGATACGACAGGGTGTGTCGGGGGACATGAAATAACACGCAGACAAAGTCGTGTGCAGAAACTAGTAGCTGTATAAAGAATGATCAATCTAAGACAGAAAATCCAATGGCTAACAAACTAACATGCCGCTATTATCACTGCTATGTGCAAGAAGATTTATGCACGCAGCGAAATAAATTTAATTTAAATTATTAATTTATTAATAATAAAGTAAAAAAATAATTTAATTTTAATATTTTTATTTTTAATTATTTATACCGTACTTATGTTGCTGTGCCCTTACAGTGTCCATAACTGTATCTTAGCTTTATGGTACGCAAATAAATGAAATAAATGAATGATGAATGAAATTCTAAAACCAGTCATGTAATATACAGGGTGGCAGGGACTTCGACGCGCAACCTGTTACTACGGTTTCATTATATGATTCTGGAAAATTTCAACGGAGGGGGCGTAATTTCACATCGGTTATTAAAAAAGAAGCTTGCTGTTCCAAACATTTTGATCGCGTAGGTATTGAATTTTTTTATTTATTTTTTTATTTCCAACTTACATCTATCTACCCTCACAGGGAAACCTATTCCGATAGTGTACATTTACCTAAAACAATTTTGATGAAACACCTGATATTATTTTGGTAACTGACGAAAAATTTCTACGCACGCCTGGAATCACGTGCTGAATTCATGGTTTTAATTTGAGCACTGATGTCTCTGCCTACAGACTTGCACCTCCCTTTGAGGGAATCGGAGGGTGAAAATGATAGATTTCTTAATTTTCTGGATTGCTTAGCGCATCTTTTAGCGTATACTAAGCGAGGTAAAAGAGCCGTTTGGTTCAGACGCATAGAGATATCCATTCAAAATACTCAGTCGCAAGGCAAGTCAGTTTGGAACGCTATAATCGCGGGCGACTGGAATCCCGGGCACCTGCACATATCGGCCGCTCGCTCGACACATACTTCTGCAAGAATTCACTGCGCGCTGGTATTTTATACCAAGTAGCAGCCACGGGTTGGAAAGCTTTTGTAAAGTATGGAATTATGCCATAAAATGAAGCCTCGAGAATTGACAATTTATATAGTAGAATTGAGATTAACTCTACTTTAACATCACACATATATTCCCCGAAGAGTAGAGCAGTGTACCTTTAAAAATACAACCACTAAAAATACAACCATTTCCCCAGCAGGCCAATTCCCTTAATTAAAAACGTTCAAAATTTAGTCGCAATCTCATCTCGGCAACAATCAAATGTTAAAAAAATTCAAATAAACACTATACAACTTTTGACAGATTGTGACAGATTAGAATGTGAATGTTCTTAAATTTACTGGAATTGCCCCTCAGTTAAGCGTAAGTCCTTAGTTTAATATAGTTGTAACTTTGATCGAAGATATAGTTTGAACTTTATAACTTTTACTAATAACCAATCGTAAGATAGCAACTGGAGCACTTCCTCTCTCCTTAAACATCATCATTATATTTTCTTTGCTCCTGTTTCATGTTTAATATAATTATTCTGTACGTGTGTTTGTCACCTAACTCCTCCTAAATGGCTGGACCAGTTTGGATGTGTGTGTATATTTCGATGGGTTCCTAGATGGTTTGAAAACAGAATTGGACCCGGTAGGTGACGCCGCTTTTCCGGGCAGGATGACGTCTGCCGGGTCCGCTAGTTTTATATACTTTATGTATGTATATTTTACTGTATAATGTAAAGGGTACACCACAAACCTACTTAACTTACCACTCTTAGCGATAAGACCACCCATTGTGTCACTCTTTGTAAAATTTATATATTTATGACTGTAATTTATATGGTGTGCAGACGACAGCACATCAAGCTACTACAATCTGTCAAATTTCTTTAATAGATTTTCAACTTTATTGCAACAAGATTGGGAAGATTTGACAGTTTTGGGTAGCTTGTTGTGCTGGCTGATGTGAGATAAGCCGGTCAACCAAGCCTACAGTTTCTTTCTTCAAAACCTCATCAGTAACTAAAGTAAACATAATAAAACTGAAGCTAGAATTCTCCATGAATTAGTTCATGGAGAATTCTAGCACAGCAACACTTCTCAGTCGTAATTATCTTGGATGGTTGCCAGGGTTACCGAATGGAGATATGGCCGGTTAGCTAAAAGTTAAATTACAGCGGTAAAGTACACATCCTCCAGCATAGTGAGGTGCTGATAGAATGCTGAGCTGGGTGGAACTAGCAGCGTGTTGTGTTGCCTGTAGTGTAGCTTGTGAATATTGTTTTTGTGTATATTGATAGGTAAATCGGGCTTAGACCGTCAAGCACGTATGATATGCTAGGAGCGCCCCACGGTTTCAAACGCATAACTGTCGATCCCGTGCGAATATCATGGTAAACAGTATCCTATGTGTTAATCCTGGTTATAAACTATCTGTGTGCCAAATTTCATCCAAATCCGTTTAGTAGTTTTTGCGTGAAAGAGTAACAAACATCCATCCATCCATACAAACTTCCGCGTTTATAATATTAGTAGTATAGAGATTATGAACTGCATGGATTGAGGCATGTAACCTTGTTGGGAATTATAAGATACATAACTTTATAAGATAAAGGCCAATACGAATTGAGAAGGCATAAAACAGACGTCAGATTTCGCTGACAAGCTAAGTGTGAAGGAAAAAGATGTAAAAAACGTGATAAGATTCCGTAATTTTTATTTTATCTGAATATACTGTTTTATTGATGTACCTCTCCTACAGTACCGTTTAAAGTCCGCAGGAGACGACAAACGGTAGTTGCATATCAAAATAATCCACGGGTTATTTTGCCTACTGCCATCAAGCTGCCATCATCTTTCGTTGTCGTCTGGCGCAATGGTTTTGCAATCTATTATTTTCTGTCGAATGGTCAGATAAGCAGTCGCTCCGTGTAAAATACTGGTAATCAGCTGCATCCGGTTATACCGGTTCTACCAACATAAAAAGGGAAAAGATAAGGCAGGTGATAATGATGATATTATATGGTCTAAGGGTCAAGATAAAGATATTTTATTTTGCGAATATGGGTACAGTCACGAGCATAAGTATGTATACACTCGGCTTTATTCAAAAGCGATTTACTCCTTTATTTTTTAATGAAATTGTATGTTGTTACGAAAATAGAAGTTTCGAACCCATATGTTTATGTAATGTATCGTATTTCAACGTTGCATTCGTTATTTCACGAAAAAATCGCATTTGAAAGTTGCCAAGTGTTGACATATTGGTGCTCGTGACTGTACAGTAGGTACATGGTGATAAAGTGAAAAAGATTTGCATAGCATAACAACATAATCTGCCTATAACGTTGCTGGGACAAAGGCCTACTCTCTTTCTTACCACTAGGCTCCTAATGCTCTGTTTGTATAAAAAAAAAATTTTTAGGGTTCCGTACCTCAGAAGGAAAAACGGAACCCTTATAAGATCACTTCGTTGTCCGTCTGTCTGTCCATCCGGCTGTCAAGACATTTTTTCTCAGGAAGGCGTAGAGTTATCATGTGGAAATTAATATCAAATACTCAGGGCTGCAATCCCTTAAAGCAGTGAAAAAATCAAATTTCTAAGTAAACGCAATCAAAAGATACGGGCGTTTATGTTCCGTTTATGCCGCATATTTTGACACTGGCAAGGAAATCAAAACCTATAGGGTACTTCCCGTTGACCTAGAATCATGAAATTTGGCAAGAAGCGATGTCATTTAGCACAAGTAAAGGAAAAAATCCGAAAACTGTAAATTTGTAGTTACATACCTACAAATTTGTACGGAACCCTCGGTGCGCGAGTCCGACTCGCACTTAGCCGATTTTTTAAGTCTATAATTGACGGATCGAATCACAAGCAGACATACTACACGAACTCACGTGTCAACAGAACTAAGAACTATTCAGTATTAGTCTAAAGTAGTTTTAATTACAAATAGGACTAATGAGTCGACAATTAATCTTTACTAAACGTTTGTCCGCCACTGTTAGATAGTGGCTACACTGACACTCAGTGTGAAATACTGTGTGAGGAAAACGTGCGGTGAATAGTTGCAGCTTCCAAGTATGGGGTTTTTTTTCGGGGATGATTTTGACCAGAGAAACTAGTCATTTAAGTTAGGTTTAAAAGTCAATTTGAAATCTTTCATTTGATCAATCAAGTCCTGCTTCCTATTTCCTACTTCCTACTATAAACACTAAACTTATGCGGGTGAAACCGCGGAGCGCAGCTAGTAAAATATAAGACTATTGGGACTGGTAGAAATCGGTTTGATATCTCGTAGTCATAATAATTCAGTTTCATGCAATAATTTCTATTTATCACTAACTAATATGCCCGGTATGCGTCATGCCGGAGAACAGTCCTAACAAAATAAAAATAAGGAAGCTTTTGAAGCTTCTCCGGCGCAAACACAACTTACCAAACTTACATAATAATCGATCCAGCCATTTTCGAGTTTTTGCGATATTAACTTAAAGCAATTGATATTCTATCACATACAGGGGGACAGGAAGCTTCTCCGGCGCGAACACAACTTACCAAAGTTTCATAACAATCGGTCCAGCCATGTTAGAGTTTTTTGCGAGAGTAACGCAAAGCCATTTATTTTTGTATTAGAACACATACAGGTTACCAGGGACACTGACGTGCTACCATGGATTCAGTACATGATTCTAAACCCCCATGCGTTGAAATTTTTTTGGGTATTAAAAAAAATGCTGCTCCATACATTTTGACCGCTTAGGTAGGTATTGCACTTTTCTATGAAACAGTAGATTTGTTTTTATTAACCCCCCACGCAAAAACGACGGGGTGTTATAAGTTTGACGGGTCTCTCTCTCTGTGTGTGTGTGTGTATGTCTGTCTGTGGCATCGTAGCTCCCGAACGGATGAACCGATTTTGATTTTGTTTTTTTGTTTGAAACGTGAATTTGTCGGGAGTGTTCTTAGCTATGTTTGATGAAAATCGGTCCAAGATGGCCGCCGCCACAAAATGGCGGATTACATATTTTTTCACTACTCCCTCAAGATGGGTATCAAATGAAAGGGCTTGACTAGTAGAATACTATACACTGTGATAAATTTCAAATCCAAGATGGCCGCCACCACAAAATTGCGAATTATATTTCTTTTTTCACAACTCCCTCGATATGCGTATCAAATGAAAGGGCTTGACTAGTGGAATACTACACATTATGATAAATTTCAAATCCAAGATGGCCACCACCACAAAATGGCGAATTACAAAAAACCTGATTAAACACCAAATTACCTGAATCTTAAAACGCAAGAAAATAAAAGAAATTAAATAATAAGGAGTCCCTACAAAAAGCATGAAATAAAATATTAAATTTAAAATTTAAAAAACCCCTGACACAAAATAATAATAAAAATAGTATGAATGTAAAAAGACTCTATTTTTAAACTTTAACAGAACGTTAGGCTAATAATTAGAGCGGTCCCCGGGACAACATTTAATCAAATAATTTCATACGTACTTACGTAGGGTCATAATTTCAAGGTTATTTTTTTCTTTTTATAGGGTTTCACGTTTATACCTACCTTTTTTGTTCTATTTGCGGCTATTTTTTCAATAGGTTTTTTAAAATTGTTTTAGTCTTTTTACATTCATACTATTTTTATTATTATTTTGTGTCGGGGGTTTTTTAAATGTTTAATTTAATTTTTTTAACTGACGAAAAAATTCTCGAGAGAACAATGTACTGAAGTCATGATTATAGTTTGTGCGTCGATGTCCGTGCCACCCTGTATATCTGCTATTCGTATACAAGTTCTTGCATTACGAGGAACAAGTTAAAACAGTAAAAAAGCAATAAAAATAAAATAATCAAGAAAAAGAACGAAACCTACTGTAAGTAACAGATATCCGCAGAAACGCAAAAAAGAAAAAAGATACTTAAATAAATAAAGCGTGTAGGCACAGCGTTTGTGGCCGACCCTTTTTTTTTTTTTTTTTTTTCTGGGTGGGAAATCATCAAATGACTCCTCCCGCTCTGGGCGGAGCAGAAGGGAGTGTCAGACTTTTACTGACTAAAACCCACCCGTGTTCCTTCAGTTGCCTGTGCCAGGGGCCACGGTATCTCTTTCGAACAACCCGCAGCCCCGGCGGCATCGGCCCTAACGGACCCCGTCAGTTCGTGCTGACAGCTCTTTGAGGCGCGCGTGGAACACAACGCGCCGTCGACCCGGGCCTGGTCCTTACCGGGCGGCGAGCTGCCCATAGCTCGCCGCCCGCAAGCCCGCGCCTACGGTGGCCGGGAGTCGGCTGTTGACTCCCGTCCAGGGCGTTTTGTGGCCGACCCTGACTTGAGGCTGTGTAATTATTTACAGTTCTAACTTCGTATTATATTGCAAACCATTGTAAGGGTCAGTGAGGAAGTAGAGTACACATCTCATATACTTATATTATCCTAACACAGGGGTGTCTTATTTAATTTGCGTACAAGCCCTGTGTACCCTGCCAGCTGCACCACATTGGGCAGGGCACAATGATCACAGAACAGATGACCGATGGGGCCGAAAGGTTCTGAAGTGGTGACCGCGTACCAGAAGACGTAGAGTTGGAGGGCCTCCCACATGGTGGACCGACGACCTTGTGACGGCCGCAGGAACCCGTTAGATGCGAGAAGCACAGAACCGGTTGAAATGGAGGTGCTTGGGGGAGGCCTATGTCCAGCAGTGGACGTCTTTCGGCTGATATAATGATGATGGAATGACAAGCCATGAGACCGATGGGATTTCCGATCGGGAAAAATGACGAACTCCCATACTCACTCAAATTTTTTCTTTCTTTTCTTCTTTTGGAGATGGATTTTTGAAAATACTTTCTTACTTTCACATACCTTATTTGTCAAATTCCTTCCTACCTTAGCTGAAGTGACAGTGGGCTGGCCATGTTTGTCGAAGGACCGATAACCGGTGGAGCAGACGAGTCCTGGAGTGGAGACCGCGTATCGGCAAGCGTGGTGTGGGACGCCCCCCCCCCCCCCCCCCACATGGACGGACGTCCTTAACAAGGTGGCTGGGACGGACTGGATGCGCAATGCGGAGGACAGGGTATTGTGGCGCAGCTTGAGAGAAGCCTATGTCCAGCAGTGGACATAGTAGAGTGCGATAGGGTGAGTTGATTTATTATTTGATTCCAACCTTACGTAATTGTTACACTATTTAAATGTTTTAAACACTTACTTTATTACCATAAAACCGTGTTTTTCAGCTGTTTAGGCTAAACAACTGTTCAAAAGGAGATTAATGCACGAAGTTTTTCATTAGATTGAAAGTAGACACGCGTTGAACAAGTATCTAAGTTTTTGTGGTAAGACCCTTGTTTTCTTATTCAAGATGTTAGCGGTGAATATTGTTGGTAGACCTATTGAATAATTATGCCTGCATAACCCACTTTCAGCGGTAAGAGAGATATTTATTTATTTAACTACTAAAATACACATACCTAATTAATGCTGGAAAGTTTGTTGCGCTCGTCTGTTGTTTCTTCCTAGTTATATAACACACATAACAAGGAAGTGGTGTAAGATGGAGGGTTTCAATGCTCAGAAACTGCTTTGTTTTTGGCGTTTTATTTTAATTATATTTTTTTATTGTTTATGGAGACACCTCAGCGTAGCATACTCAAAAGAATAGGTTACCAAAAAATAAAAAATACAGATCACAACAACAGAAATAGTTGACTGCTGCACGTCATGGCTGTGACCAGAAAGCTTCCAACCAGCATGAAGCTGTGCTATGGGGACCCACAGCATGTACACGACGATAGGTATTACTTTATTTTTAAAACTTTAATATCAGAAGATCAGCATCCATAAATAATATAATCTAAAACTAAAGATATAAAAAAGATGTGAGTAATGACCTGCGAAATTACCTGTTGCTAACATTTACGAGTTTAACAGTTACTGTCGGATACTTCAGTAGGTTTAGTAGATCGTTAACATGCTGATAAATTATAGCTTTGAACTTTGAACTCTGCGAAGGCTTACTAATCTTGTAATGAGTCAAGAATGAAAAAATAAATGTTATAACATAATCAGTCACAATCACTGTTCCCACTGCTGGGACACAGGCCTCCTGTCTTCGAGAGGGAGTGGGCTAATATCACCACGTGGGCCTAGTGCTAGTAGATGTCACATACCTTCGAATTTTGGTTCTCGGACATGCCGGTTTTCTCACGATGTTTTCGTTCACCGTTTTGAGAGAGTTTTGAGAAAATTCTTCATGATAATAAAAATAATTTAAAATGAAATTATTAAAATAAGTCACTTTGGTCTTTATGTGTGTATTTTCCATTCACAGAACAGATATAATTGAATTATGAATTTTCATTATAAAACGCATTCGCATTTAAAACACTTCCGTTTAAAGTGTTATAAATAAATTCACCTGCCTTCAATTGCCTGCCCACAAAATGAGTAAGATTCTACTCTATAAAAAATATCAGTTACACTTGAAGTTCTCTCAATTCATAACGTAAAAGGGTCATGATACCTATACTAAAAACTATCTGATATTCCCCACGTTCCAACATTCCGCAGTCACCTGATTTCGTCCTAAAATTTTAACATTCCCCCACTCTATATATCATGCCGGGGTTGCGGTCATACTTACGTGATTTAGAACGTTAAAATTGACTGCGCTTATTATATTATCTACCAGTTCCTGGGCTACTATCGGTGCGTGGATTTATTAGTCGTTTGATGCATGGAAGTTAAATAATTATTATTGTTTTTGATAAATACAATAACGCCTGGATACGATACAGACCGATGCATATTTTATGGCGGCTCGGAACATGAGGTCAGTCGCTGCTCAGTAAGAAATTTACGTGTCAGCGGAGGTGAGGGGTGTGGTACAGCGCAGCGAGTAGCGCTCTTTACAGCCGTCTACACATGTTTTCGTAAGACAAGATTTATACAAGTAGACCGATTGTGGATTGAATATCTGAAAAATCTACAGTAAAATATGTTTTACTGTAGATTTTTCAGATTAAAAAAGATTATAAAATTACAATCATTGATTTTGTATATAGTTGTTACCTATATAATTTTAAGTGTTAGATATGATATTGCATAAATCCCTTTTCCTTCTCTATAATCAAACGCTGGGTAAAAAGACGCTTTGTAAATTAGCAGTAATATACGGATTGGTGATGGGGCTTGTGGCTAAGTAATAACAGCCGCACGGGTCGATCGATCAAGTTAAGCTACGCTTGCCGCGGTTGTTCCGTGGATGGGTGACCATTTTACATACCAAGGCCCCTCCGTGCCTCGGAAAGCACGTTAAGCCGTTGGTCCCAGCTGTCATTCGTAGATCTTTGACAGTCGTTACGGGTCGTCAGTAGCCGGAAAGTCTGACAACCAGTCTTACCAAGGGGTATCGTATTACCCAGTAGCTGGGTTGTGGAGGTCAGATAGGCAGTCACTCCACGTAAAATACTGGTATTCAGCTGCATCCGGTTAGACTGGAAGCCGACCCCAACATAGTTGGGTAAAGGCTAGGCAGCTGATGATACGGATTGGTGATTCCAGATCATGTTAAACCTTAAAGTGCGCATACACACGTCGAACGACACGCGTCGACGACAGAGACAACTGCATCGGTGTCGACGGCTGTCGTCGACAACGTGTCGCTCGCGTATTTGAATACGGCGTGCCGCTCTAGTGTATGCACACTTAGATTTTGCTGTACACCCTGTTGACTTACCTGTATAAGATAAACAACAGAGATCTTTAGGAGAAGCCACTGGGACTTGGTTGGTGTAAGCAACATCCACCCCAATTTCACAGCCGAGCTGGCCTACATTAAGCTTCAAAATTTACCACGAAACGTATGCAAGTTACCTACATCCCCGTTTAGTACATAACATTATGTAAGTAGCTCGCAGGCATTGTGCTAACCCAACCAGTAGCTAAATATACAAGGTAGTCTGCTGAAGACACGATAAAGACGATAAAACGCGGAGTTGGTAGTGAATGGAGTGGTAATGTGTAGAGAACACTAAGAATACCTTCTGTAAATTATCGAAGCAGTAATGGTCAAGCCTGCAACGTCTTTCATGGCACTTTGTCTCAAGCCACGGTCATAGGAAATCAAACCCTATATGCACTAAAAAGCAATTAAAATAAGTCAGACCCTGATTGTTGTGCAGCAGAAAAATACCGTACCGTAAAATAATTTGCCGTTCAGTGTCAGGCTGTATGTTGAAAAAAATATGATTTGCGACCGTAACACGTTTGTATTTACAGAATTATAATTGTTCAAATCATTAAGACAACCTTATAAGTTCATATAATCCCACTGAATGACTATTTCATGGAAAAATCATTTCATGGGATTAAAATAATTTAGAGGGTTGTATTGGTGATTTTAATTATTATAACTCAGATAAGCCATATTTGTTACGGTCGCGAATCATATTTTAATCAACATAAAACCTCACACTGACCTACAAATTGCAAAAAAACGTAAGAAAATTTGAATTTCGCGGGCGCAATATACGGGATGGTAACCGTTTTCGCGTCGGTGTCCCATCTACCCCGTATAAGTTTGTAAACTGTTACCAAAGGTTTGCTATCCCTGACTTACAAAATATGTATTCTAAATTAATGGCCAAGGGTATTGTCAACTTCAATGTTTAATTTAGGATAAAAACTGGTAATTCTCTTTATCTCAATTTTTTTAAATCTGTTTTTAAGTAAGTTCGATGGGACGCGCCAGGTGCGTCAATGGCTTCCCGTGATATTTGCTTATGACGCACCTGGGGCGTCATTGGTCATGAGTCGGTTAAATGAATCGAGCGATCTGGTTAAACCATCAGCCCGTCAAATATTTGAACAAATCGATTCTGAGACGCAGGCGCTCATTATCATCTGCCTAGCCTTTTCCCAACTATGTTGGGGTTGGCTTCCAGTCTAACCGTATGCAGCTAAATACCAGTATTTTACATGGAGCGACTGCCTATCTGACCTCCACAATCCAGTTACTGGGTAATACGATACCCCTTGGCTTACCAAGGGGTATCGTATTACCCAGTAACTGTTTGACAATCAGTCTTAACTGATTGTCAGACTTTCGGGCTACTGACGACCCGTAACGACTGTCAGAGATCCACGACTGACAGCCGGGACCAACGGCTTAACATGCTTTCCGAGGCATGGAGTAGTCTTGGTATGTGAAGAAGGTACCCCATCCACGGCGCTCTTCAGTAAAAATTAATTCTCCATTCCTTGATTATTCCGTGGCACAAACTAAGCTCGCAACTAGCGTTCGAACTTGTATGTTAATTAGATTATCTTGTAGAGGTAAATGTTGTATTCGCGGCGAATTTGCAAGAAATATTATTAGTGCTACCTGGTTCTCGTATCTCCAGTCTGTAGCCTTCAAGTGTGAGTAACACTGTGAGATAAACAATGAGTTATTCATTATAACTATGTGTAAACTTGATTTAAAAGGCGATTAAATCAAGATCTGCTTAAGTGTATTATCGGATATTAACCATCAGAGCAGTTGTAGCCCAGTGGTAATGGCCACGACTAACGTGTTGTAGGTCGTGGGTTTGAACCCAAGCAGGCACTTTACTTTGTGTAAATGATTTCATCACCACTGCTCTCAAAACGGTGAAGGAAAACATAGTGAGGGAACCGGCATGTCCAGAAACCAAAATAAATTCGAAGACATGTGACATCCACCAACCCGCATTGGGCCCGCGTGGTGGATTACGGCCCACTCCCTGTCGAAGAGATGAGGCCTGCGTCCCAGCAGTGGGAATATTATAAGCTGACTTTGCTATGTGTTACGATCAGCGACAAATGTCGATTAACACGGCTACATTTACGATCATCTGTTACACAAAAATCCTTGATACAATCTAGTCATTTATTAGCTAAAGGAGATAATCTATATACCTATATAAATATATATAAATGAATCCCTGTTTCCCTTGGTCACGCCATAACTTGAGAACGACTTTGCCGATTTCATCCATCTTTTTTTTACAAGTTTTCTACTTTGTAGAAGGTTCTTACGGGGAGGAAAAAAAAAGTTGCGCAGAAAATTAGAAAATTTAAGAATTACGCTTTTACGCTAAAACAGCAGATTTAGATGAAATTTGACACACGGGTAGACTGAACTGGAGAAGGACATAGGCTACTTTTCATCCTGGAACGCAGACGAAGTCACGGGCAACATCTAGTACTTTATAATTTTACATCTGCTCTGATTTTAGTTACATATCTCTCTATAAATTAAGCTACATAATTAACGACTATTTTTGCTGAATGTACTTTATACAGTAAAACCAGCTTCAGCCAGTTGTCCCATTTTCAGACAGAAGGTCTCTAAGAACAAACGGATTTTCTATTCGCACAAACATCTGAATTAAAAGACCTAGACAAATGGCAATCGTATCTTCAACAACTTTCAACAGGTTCGACATAAGCTTATCAATAGCAATACATTTTTGACTTTTGCAACAACATTATAGCTGATGGAATGTCACTTTATCTAGACCCACTGGCCCTAATTATAGGCTTACCAACAAAAGTCAACGAATACAGATCAGGGGCAATTCTCGTAATTTTAAGAACATTCACAGTCTGATCTCAGTCTCAATCTGTCAAAAATACCTCTCACTCCTAAATTTTTGAACGTTTTTGATTACGGGAATTGGCCTTCTTTCTCTTCTTCGTATAGTGTGTGGCATGTTGGGTCACCCTCCAGTATCCAAGGTTTTGTCTTTTTATCGGGTCCATCTCATCTTTCAAATTCACTCACAAACGTTTATAGTACTGACACATAACTTTTGCATAACACATTACATCATCGGCCATTTTGTAATTCCTTACATCATAATTTCTTTGGTGCATGTTGGGTGCGCGTACGTCAAATAAGACGTTTCGAAATGTTGCCACTACATAAAGCGTAAAACGTTTATTGGGGATGATATTCTCTTAACATGTATATTTCCTTTTTTTTATATTCCTGTTTAATTCTATCACATTTAAATTAAATTATATTATTTTGCTTTAAGTACGCTGTACCAGTACAGCGTCCTAATAACTGATTGCTTTAAAAATAAAAATAATTGTTGATGAATAATTGTATGCTCCACCGACGTCATCACGTCGGCACCGGCTGTCGCTGAAAACCAGCGCTGGGGCTCTGTCTTGCATACGGTCGCAGCATAATGCTGAGCGATGGCCGTTTTGCGTGGATGTGACGCATGTCAACCATTTCTTATTGTTTTGTTTTTGTTTTTTATGTTCTTTTTTGCGTCATGTTTACCGCAAATAAACGTATTTTCTTTCTTATTTATTTCTTTCCTTCTAATAAAAAAAAACATCATGCTACACAGTTCAAAAGTGCAACAAAAAATATACATTTGCGAATGGCATATAAGTCCTTATGCTTTTACGACCAAACCAAGCGGGTCACTTAAACCAGTAACAGGACATTCTCCCGCTTCTCACTAAACAATCATTACTCTATTCCGGTCGCGATTTTAAGTGTAATCCGGTAATTTAGTCGCCCAATGTCCCAACAACGGCAGATTTACGTCCCACTTCAAATTAATGAAAGCTGGGACTTTAGGACATTTTTTTTGTGAAATAAGTTGACTAGTGACGATGTAATGTGCTGTCAGTTATATGTAGTTCAGTAATGGTGGCTCAGAGGGTTTTTGAGCAAGCAAATGCAGGGTGAAAATTTGATAGCTGAGTAGGTGCGGCGTGATGAGAGAACACTGAAAATATATTTGAAAGTTTCAGGTAGGAGCCCCGTGTTCGAATATGGGTAAAAAATAAAGTGTTCCTCAGAGCCGTTGATTTTGGTATTATCGTGTGTGCGGCCTAACCCACAATGATGGAAATAGGGAAAACTGATTAAAAAATTGTGGGCTGTCCCTAAAACTGCCGACTTTGAAAACTCAGAATTTGACTTTTTTTAGGGATTCCGGTTTAGGAAAGGTCCTGATAGTGAATATATAAATATCGGACGGATGAATGGAGCCTTTTGGCAATTATGACTCAATTTAATTGATTACAAATGTACCCAAAACTGGTTATAATATTGCATTTATTTCTAAATCAACAACCACACGAGTAGCTCTGTTTGCTATTTGAATTTGAAGCTGACCTTTTTGTGAAGATTTGTCGGTATTCAGAAATTTTAAAATATCAAACACTTAAAAGTAATGATTAAAAGCTAAAATTGGCAGCGGAAACCATAGATTATATAATTACATCATTCGTGAAATTAGATAATTATTTTGTTAGTTTACTTTGTACCAGTAGGTAACGTTTTTGATAGAAAACAATTAAGTTTGTGGTTTATCTATACAATAAAATACTCCTTAGTCCACTTATACTTCCTAAGAATTTACTCCTAAGCGAAGAATTTTATAATAATTTCTAGGACATGCTGGTTGCATGTCCTAGAAACTAAAAATTGAACACAACTGACATTCTCTAACTCGCGCTGGGCCAGCGTGGTAGAATATGGCAGACAAAGAAGAGGCCTATATCCCAGTAGTGGAAACTTTAAAGGCTAATTACGAACCATCGGTATGGCTTTCAATCGATTTTTTTTTTTTGGGGAAATAAATGTTAACCGTTGTAGAGAGGTTGTAGAGTAGTTTGCTTGCCTGAACTACGTAAATTTACATTATTGTTACTTCAAAACTACCAAAAGGATAAAGAGTGTAACTGTTATCTTATGTTTACGTTATTCCAGACCACCATTTTGTAAAAAAAAGCCTGTAAAAGCAACCTAAACCCACCCCAGCACGTACACTAGCACCACTGTTCTTGACCCACTGAACTAAAAACTGCAAAATTAAATACTTGCATAACTCCACTATTCTGTTTGCATCTACATAACAAAGAAAAAAAAGACTTTAATAGTTTTCTCCTTTGAAGGCGCGAAAACGAATTTTCCGCAGAACTTTTTTCTCTCTAAAACGCTTTTTACTTACTGTGACGCAGATCAAAGAATTCAGTTACACTTGAGGCCGATAAAAGGTATAAATCCAAGAATTCTCGTAAATTTCAAACTTCGCGTTGCGGCGCGCTTTCCAAACAGAGTATTGATAGTTTAAGTTGAAGTTCACTGTTGAATTTCGTTTGGAAATAAATTTAATGACGTAGTTTTAGAATTTAGTGTCAGTTATTTATTTTTAATTAAATGCTGAGGAATTTTCTAGAAGTATTTTCAAGACAATCAAAATTGCTTTGTAAATGATCTGCGTTGGACTTGATTGATATTAATTATTCGATATTGTCTTAAAAGTAGAGAATTCGTTTTATCTTGTTACAGTTTTAAGGTTGGCTGAACTTCAATTGAAAATAAGCACTTCGAGTATTTGTGGTTTCAGTGATGATAATTGGTTAACTTACAAATTACAATAGCATAATCAGCCTATAGTGTTCCCACTGCTGGGACTTTGAGAAGGAGAGGGCTGTAATCTACCACGCTGGCCCAGTGCGGGTTGGTAGATGTCAAATGTCTTCGAATTTTTTGGTTCTAGGACATGCCGTTTCCGTGTCCTCATTATGTTTTTTACTATAACTAGTACAAATTAAATTCTACCTCATGATAAAGCTATTATTTACACTGCAACATTGTTTTAAGAAAGTGTCATATATATTTCTGCTCGCAAGTGTATTCTCAGTTCTTTGCCGAAGAACACTTTGATGTCTGTCGTTTGTATATCGTGGTGCGAATGGGCGCAGTATATTGTAACTATGTTACTTTGTTCTCTACATACATATAAACACAAAAAACACAAACAGAATTTGATAAATCTCTTAAGTTTTTGAGTGACTACGCCGTAGTCAGTCGACTACGGCGTAGGCGGTTGACTACGGCGTAGACAGTTGACTACATCGTAGGCATGTCAAATTGCTTTTATGAAGCTATTAGGCAATCAAAGATTCTATTGAATATCACACATAATTAAGACGTAGGTATACAAGGTGGAGACGACAATACTACAATTAATTAAAATGTGTATTTCTAATGACATTCCCAGTCTGCACACGAAAATTCAATCAAACATTTCCACTAGCATATCCAATAGTTTAATCACTATAACTAGTCGGCTGATCGGCAAAATCCATAGTCATCACTACTAATTAGTTTGTTAAAAAAAAAACTTTTTTTTTAATGTCCATGTTAGGATTTATTTGACAGTTTCTAAATACTCATGCATGTATATTGCCAGTGTTTTAGTTTATTTTCGTACTGTCGTCTCCATATTGCATATGTATATACCTCTAACATCCATCTATTTATAATTACAATCTATTCATCTCATAGCAGTATTTCGTTCATAATCAGCACGAAAAAGCGCTCAATCCGCTTAATGATAAAATTTGTATGCATTACCAACCCATGCTCCGAGCTTTATTTAGATAGCAATCGTTCCTTGAAGCGATAATAACATGGGAAGATACATAATACGAGGTACCTACTTGTAAGTATCTATATAGCGAAGCAATTCCGTGGTTTGAGCAAATTCATTACAAACAAAAGTTTAGAACAGCCGGACTATTCTGTAAAAATCTCATCGTGAAAACTTTTGTGAAGTGAGCAGTAGTTTTACCGATTGACACTGTTATAATATTTTTATAGACTAGATCGGCAGTTGTTTTGTTTAGATAACATGAAGGCATAATCAGCCTATAATATTCCCACTGCTGGGACACAGACCTGCTCTCTTCGAGAGGGAGTGGCCTATATTCTGCCACGCGGGCCCAGTGCGAGTTCGTAGATGTCACGTGTCTTCGAATTTTTGGTTATAGAACGTGCCGATTTCTTCACGATGTTTTCTTTCACCGTTTCGTGAGCAGTGGTGATGAAATAGTTTACACAAAGTAAAACGTTTGTCTGGGGTCGAACCTACGACCGCAGACAAACGCTTTACGACTCGTAAGTTGCAGCCGTAACCACTGGGCCACCACTGGTCTCTGATATTATGAATACGAGGCTTGAACATGATGGTACAGTAATATGATTCCCGCAACACAAAACATGTTACTGAACAATGTTGAGCTTTTGTTTCTACAGAGCTTTACGAAGCTATACATCTATAGACAGACAGAACAAAACATTTTACTCAGAATTTAATGCTGAAATATGAAAGTGTCTGATTCAGAAGGCATTTCTCCGCGATACGACTCGTATTGTTGTGATGTTGCTAACTCTGGAGTCCTGTTTCCAATACAGGCAAATCTCTATTTTTTTTAATCTATGACTATATCAGTCTTTCTATACTGATAATAAAACTGAAGAGCTGCTATATTTGTTTGCACGCGCTAATCTCTGGAACCACCTGTCGGATTTGAAAAACCCTTTTTTAATAATAATAATAAATTTATTTCAGAGCATATGGTACATTAAGATCTTAATATTAAACAGTTTCACATACACTGCCGTTGCCGGTGTAGAAATATTAAAATTTACTTACATTTTCAAAGTGGCCAAGCATTGATAAAATGTAATGTTTTTGCATTTGATAGCCCAATTCTCGGGGAAGGTTATAGGCTATTTAAGATCACGCTATGGCCCTTGGGAGCACAACAAAAGAAAAAAAATCAGAAAGAATGGTAAGCGGAAACGAAGTAACCGCACGGGCGGGCGATGCGATGCGACGGGATGGGTCGGGGGCCGAAATTTCACGCGGCCGAAGTCGTAGGCAGAAGCTAGTCTTATATATATAATTTATTTATTTCCTGTTAGATATATATTCCCACTACTGGGCAAATGCCTCCCCCATATTCTTCCACCTTTCCTGGTGCTGTGCCATCTCCGTCCAATCGGTCAGGAACTAGTCCAAATCGTCACTATATTATTTTTAAGAAATATTTTATGAATAAAATATATTATTCATAAAATATATAATAAAAATAAAATATATAATAAATATATAATATATTTTATTCATAAAATATTGAAATATTTTATGAATAAAATATTTCAATATTTTAATTATTATAATATTTTGCATTAATGTAAAATCTTTAACTATACACCGTTAAATTTTTATCGTTTTAATCCTTAAAAGGGGTCATTGTACTCATCATTATGAACAACTTTTACTACGGGACCAACACTGAAATCGTAAAAAGAATCAGTTGATCCATAGATTTATGTTCGCATAACTCGACATAATGTATGGATCAACTGATTTTTTTTTCACCATTTCAGGGTTTTTTCGACGAAAAATTTCTACGCTATGGGGTCTAAACTCATGTGCTGAATTCATGGTTACAGTTTGCGCGTCAATGTCCATGCCACCCTGTATGTAATTATACTAATATTAGTCTGCACAAATTCGTCATTCAAAAAAAGGAAACCAGAAACATCTAACTAAATCAAAATCAAAAGTCATTTATTCAAGTTAGGCTGAAAATCAGCACTTTTGGAACGTCAAAATTACAAAAGACAGTCCCCCAAAAACGCCCGCCCTTTACCACTTCCTAGTGCTATCGCTGGGAAGAAGAAGTGGCGCAACAAACTCCCCAGCAGCACAGCTGTCTGTTCAGTTAGAAAATACTTGATTGTATAGGTATACAATCGATATACATATATATAAATTTAATTATTTGCCATATGGCAGCTAGCCACGCCAATATACCAACAAATATAATAAAAACTACGAGTATAGATACTCAAGCTAAAAAATTATTAATTAAAATTAAAATGTAAATAAAAACTTACTACCTAAATAAAAGCCTCCAGGCATAAAGGGCGTGACAGCTTACATATGTATGCATTGCTGGGTATTGTTCACATATTTGAACCTTGTAACCTTACAATTTTATTTTTCTTTTTATCTCTGTGTTTTTGTATACTAACAATAGTTGTTAAGAACAATGTTACTAACAATTGGGCTTAGTTGCCATAAATAAACAAATATTGAATTGAATAGTTGTCTGAATGTCAAAGTACTGTTTTAATTTTCATTTAAATTAACTGTTACTCTTACAATAGAAAAATTCAGTTCCTACAGTTCACTATACCTAATGATTTCGTTGAAACACTAGGGCCTTGGGGTCCAGGTGCTCATCGCGTATTGCAATATTATTATGTGAAGACTCGACGAGTCCAACGGGTGTGGGATGAGGGCTTGCCTATTTTGAGGGCCAAAGAACCAGCTATTCAACGTAGCAATGCTGCCAGTGTTTGAGGCACTTTTCCTACTAACTTCGATGAGGACGCATTTTTTGATGCCCAATGAGCACTTCCCCTTTTCTTATAAGTACTTGTACAAAATATTATATATTTTTGCGTTAGCTTCAATCTAGTCAGGTATGACTACCCTACTACTGTTCTACAGTTCGACTGACTAGGATTTCATTCAGCACAATAATTTACAAAAACATCAAAAACTAAGTATAAACACGTTATTTGAAACGCCCTACTAACATTTATGAACTCAACCACAACTCGGCAACAAATTTTTATCGACAGCAATCGAGTGAACTATATTGGTACTTGGTAGCATGTTAACCAATAGCGGCTGCAATCAGTAAAGTATACAGCAATTTTATATACGTTTACGTTTAACTTCTGAGGTAGCCAACCAAGCACTTGGGCATAGTCCAGAGGAACTTGCGGGGGTTGGTGCAAGTTACAAGATATTTGAGCTACCAAAAAAAATTGTAAAGTCAGGGTATTATTATACTGGGCACGCCACAATTGTGACGATAAGTCCCCTCTTTGAGGAGTGACTAAAAAGGCACCACGGCACCCTCACCTTCCACCTGACGCAGGTCCTCACCGGACACGGTTGTTTCGGGAGGTTCCTGTTCAGGATAAGGCGATAACCATCGAGCCATTTTCTTATTTGGAACTTCATTCCGACAGAGCTAAAGTTTGAATTACAAAATACAAACATTGACTTTAAAACCGAGTTCAATTTGTCAGTTTTGTATTAAGAACGTTTTTATACAGCATATTTATAATATGTTTGTATCTATTATAGTATATTATTTTGCACAATAACAACCCCATTTTTTATATTCACGCAATCACTGTCCATTCCAAGGTTGCTGGAAGAGATCGCAGAAAGCGATAAGGCCTCCCATTGTATGTTTTGTAGTAAGAATCATATATTTTTTGTTATGCATTTTTTGGTGTACAATAAAGTATATATAAATAAATAAATGTTCCAAATACAATAAAAGGCTCGATGGTTTAAGCTTGGACTAGAGTTAGAACTCATTTTGTAATAAAGCCGTCTATGTTTTGCCAGTGGCGTACAAAAAAAAAAACGAACGCGTGTGCGCTCGTCAATTGTTTCGCACCAGTTTGAATACCTCCATACAAGTTAGTAAACACAATCGGTGCGAGCGGATTTCGTCCTACATCCCGACTCAATCTGACCAGAGCTTTATTTTGTCTTATCGAAATCAAGCAAAATTAAAATTACAATAAAACTAACCCAGTTAACCCAAAACAGTCTACTATTTAAGTCAACGCAACATGTATTTTTCTTCCATACTTCTCGATAAGATGCGTAAGCATCCGCGCGTCCGTTCAGCATTCAGTTTTACGGATGAGTACGCATCTCATACAAAATCGTTGTTTTCTATGAACAAAAACTGAACAGAGCTGAATAAGTGTGTTTAGTCCCTTAGTCGCCATCTCGGTAGATCATCCCCTCTAGTCATATCATCTTTCACACAGTTCATCAGTCCATCCATCTTACTCAACATACGAAAGTTATTTGAATATTTTTTTAAAGTTAAAGAGCCTGCTTTCAAATGGAAATTGCATCTTTACCGCCAATATATTTTATTTGAACCACAATGCAACGTTGATTAGATTGGCGGCGACTATGTACGGGCCAATGCAAACGTTCGTATTGTCTTCAAAACATTTAAGTTTCCAAATGGATCTTGTAAACAGGAGATTGGCCAGATAATGTTGTTATGTAGCATATACAAGCTAGGTTTTATTTGTGTTGAGTTTCAATACGTTTATTGAATGAATGGAATCGATGTTTTGTCGGGCACAGTCAACTGCACGTCTGTGGTAACACCTTTAGCTTGAACTTGCCTAGCGTAATACAGTTTCAATAGAATTAAAGCCAGCGTATACTGGTTTTGTTACCATAATCCGATTCAGTCTGTCCCTTGCTGCCCTCTCCCAGCGACGCCCTAAGCCAAGGTCCGTACTCCACAGGGGTTGCCCTTAGCGTGTAGTCGCTTAGTTTATAAGTTTTTTGGGGCCCTGGAGGACCTTAATTTATTGAGGCAACCACCAACTGCAAGATATCATCCTCAAAAAAAAATTATTTTGGTGCCACTGATGACCGGCATGCTATACATGATGGCAGGGAAATCGACGCGCAAACTGTTACCATGATTTCAGTCGAAATTTTTTAACCGATTATTTTGCTGTTTCATGCATTTTGCCCGCGTAGGTTTTGCTTTACTATGAAACACGAATTACATGAAATACACACATTAATGTACAAAAATAAGACTCACGAGCACGTTACGAACTGACCATACCTATTCATTCTAATGTCTAATTAACAAAAGAAAATGAAACCCCAACGCTGTCAACAACTACCAACTATCCACAGACAATAATACCCTAAGATATTGTTCTAACAATAATCAAGTTATACCTATAGCCAACTTAGAACAAGCCGAACAACTTGGTGTATAAATCACCGCCTCGACGGGCAGCTTTCGAGAGAGAAAAACTGAAACTTGCTTGTTCGAACTGGTTATATAAACAGAGAAAAAACAAGCGCAAGGAGACATCGACAGCTCCAGTTTTTAGTTTTGTTGGGTTCCCGATGCGCTGGGGTGGTTGAAGAGCTGGTTTTATCAACTAACTATATTAAATAAGTTATTATACAAAGGGAGACAACAATACGACCATAAATGAAAACACTGTCAATACTAGTGCATAGGAGTTTTTTGAAACTATCAAATATTTATAATTATAATAATTTCAAACACAATGTGAATTGTTCCTGAATAAAATTGAATTGAATAAAGCAACAGCGAATAAAAAAACTGTTTTTTTTTTTTTTTTCAATTAATCTAAATAGTAACCAACGAGTTCCTGCGGCCTTCACAAGGTTGTCGGTCCGCCTTGTGGGACGGCTTCCAACACTACGTCTGGAACCCGTTGGATGCGAGACGCACAGACCTATGTCGAGCAGTGGACCTCTTTCGGCTGAAATGATGATGATGATGAAATAGTAACCGGGGCCGTCCAAAAGTGCTTTAGGTTGACGACATCCTCAGTCACGGGAAACACATGAATGAGGGACGCACGGAATTGGGAAGTATGGCAGAAAAAAAGGGAAGTCTATTGATAAATTATGAATTTCAGTAAATCAATCATCAATATAAATAAAACAAAGTCAGGTTAGTTATGTACACCATTTATAACTCAAGAACGGCTGGAACGATTTTTCTAATCTTCGATGTGTTGGATTTGCCTTCGCCCCGAATAGCAGAATAAATGTAAAAATATTTTTCTCATACATTCGATCATTGATTCTGAGGCGGCACGAAGTTCACCGGGTCAGCTAGTAGGTTATGAAAACACTTTCAACACGTCAAGAATAAATTTCGTTTTTAAACTAGATGCGATCGGTGTTTCCTATTTGACTACTTTGAGAAGAAATATCGAAAAAAGAAAAAAAAATCGTCTTGTCGTATTTTGTCAATGTCAATTAATGTAAGTTGTCATTGGTCCCTGGCGTTGACATCAAGCAATAGACAAACGTGTCAACATTTTTTGTGCTTGAGTACGAGTCCTTTGACTATGTGTATCTTATGTCTTTTTTTATTATTATTATTTTTATCTGTAATTGTGCGTTTTGTTTATGCAGAATAAAATCTTTTTCTTTATTTTTTATATTAAATATTAAAACAAATTCAGAGATGAGACGACTTTAGGTTTTGCGATCTTTGACTAGCTACATTTATAGGGATTAAACTATTATATTGTATGTTTATTTATACATACTACAAACGTCATTAGACGCACGAGGATTATATTAATATTTTATCGTCCTTCCAAACATTGTATATTTCAGCGAAAAGATAATAATAATGATATTATTCATTGTATATTTTCTGTCTGCTCTCTGTCTCTTTTCGTTTGCTTTCTTTGTAAAAGTGTATGGACGTACGTCTGAAATAAAGATAAATTATTATTATTATTATATTTCAGTATAAGCCTTTTTCATACAAGCACATCGTTCATGTTTTTTTATCTTCACTCTTATCAGCTCGGGTGCGCCAGACGTCATTTAAGTATCGCTACCCATTGAAGCTTTTAAAACTCATCAGCATTTGGAGCGCATCCAAATGTACATGAGTTAAAACAGCGCTTAATTGGGTTATAATTAACATGTAATTTTAGTGATGTTTTCATGCCAGGATCATGTTTGACGTGTAAGGCAGTACTTGGGCTGGTAAATGGTAAGTTAGTTTATAACGCACAAAGGGCTGATTTATCTATCGACAGATAATTTTTATTCTTGGAATAAAATTGACGTCTGGCAGTTTTTGTATGGAAGAACTGTCAAAAATTCAAAATTATTCCTCATATAAAATTATCTGGCGTTGGCAAAATCAGCCCTAATTGAACAACAGCTGTTAAAGGTCCAGGTGCATCCTCTCTCCTAACTCACTTATTTGCTGTGCCCGACAGGGTCCATGTGATCTAATTTTAAGTTTTACCACCTAAGTACTACATGTGGAATGCAATAAAGTATTGAGTATTGAGTATTGAGTATTGAAGGTATAAATGATAAATGATTTTATTTCTGTAAGGGCTGATTTTTCCATCGCCAGATAACTTTTATTCGAGGAATAAAATTGACGTTTGAAAGAAAAGAAAAAGAAAGAAAATGCATTTATTTGCGGCAAACATGACGCATGAAAAAAGGACATAACACACAAAAAAACAAGTTTGACAGTTTTGTATGAAATTACTGTCAAAATTTCAAAATTATTCCTCGAATAAAGTTATCAGATGATTGAAAAATCAGCCCTTAGGAGGTTTGTACAAACACTTTTACACGTCAATCATATGTATTTAAAAAACCAGATGAAGTTGGAGTTTCCTAACTGACTACTCTGAGACTAAAGGCTGAAACAAACTCAGAGGTCACAGTCTCTTTTGCGCAGCAGCGGTTTTTTTTTCTTGGTCAGAGATCATGTGAAGGCCATTAAGATTGGTGTCTGAAATGGTCTTTTGAGAGAGTGTTGAAAAAACACATTCTTTCACATAACAGATCTTTTGTTCTTAAAAGAGGTAAACCTACTTACTTATTTGGAACGGCTACAACCCATAGGTTGTAATCTTACTGCAACCGATGGGTTTTAATCTTAAAAAGAAATTTCGTTTTTAGACAAAAGTAAGAAGGTTTGAAGGCAGCAAGCACGTGGAATTAAAAGAAACTTCGGAACTCCAACAAACCAATTCATTCGAACTCCCCGCAACAAAGCAAATGCATGGCGAAGTAATCCAAGTCAGGTAAGCTGTAAGTCTTCAGCGAATGAGATAGCGAACTCATAACGTTGTTGTTCAAGTTTTTATAGCGCTAAGTTAGCGACGAGTTTCAAGTGTATTGCGTCCTTGTTTTAATGGATATCGCTCTAAAGCGCTTCGGGGTACACGGTGGCTTTGTTTTATGTGTCATGTGGAGCATGACGATTATAATTTAGACAGGGTCTTCATGAACATGAACTGCCTGAAGAGGTGATTTTCAGCATCTCGTCATAGCAACTCTGTCTGCTAAAAACTGGGGCTCTGACAACAGAGAAATGGCTGAGTTGACTGTCCAATTTTCATCAATTAAGCCAGTCAACCTATTTAGTTTTCAGAAGTTTCCTGGATATTACTTTAAAGTCAAATAATTTATTTCAATAACCTATTATCTTACGGTCTCATTTTAATTGCCACGTCGGTTAGAAAATTAGTTAAAAAGCTAAGGTGTCTATGAGCAGGTGTCTCTACTTACAAAAACAATTGGGCCAGTTTTTCTTTTATTGGACTTCATTATTTATTTGTCACTCAAAAACTCTATCTTTTGTTACAACCTGAAGGCCGATTCCCGTATTTAAAAACGTTCAAAATCTAGTCACAATCTTGTCTCAGCGACAATCAATGTCAAAAACTTGTCAAAAATGTAGGGAAATTGGGGATATTTTGACACTGAGACTAGAAATGCGAACCTTCCACCTCCTTCTTCTTTTTGTTAGATTGAGACTGAGACTGTGGGGTGCCAGGGCAGAAAACCTCCACGTGTGCCTGGGGACTGGAGTACCCTTCTGGATACGTCCGGGGGGAAGACCAGTTTTCGGGCCGGTGCATCCTGGGGTGCGGGCAGCTATTTCTCAGTGGGATTTTTTCCCAATGAGATATCGCTGCCCGCATGCTAATGTTCTGCCAAGAGGAACGCTCCACACAAGCCGCTATGAGGAGCAGAGTGGCTACTGTGTGGAGTAAGAGCGGGCCTGGTGTGCACTTACCCTGCCGCCGGGCAGGCAGGAGGGGGTACCCCCCCCTTCTGCCACCGTTAATATCGTAGCCCCGAAGATTGTCAAGGTCATGTCTCTGACTTTTGACGGGGGTCGAGGGTCTTGGCTTAACCGCCCGGACCGCGAGGAAGATTAACCTCTATAAAAAATTCCCCAAACCTCCAAGCGGCGGCGCACCGTGAGGGAGGTAGTAAGCTTGGCTAATGGGTAGCTTGATTTAGTCACTAGTGCGAACCACATAATTTGAGCAGGTACACAAAGTTTTTACTCGTGGGAACTAACATGGAACATTTCTTAAAAAACAAAAACCCTAAAGACGTAGTGAGGAGCGATGCGGGGTCGGAGTCCGACGCCGCATCTGGAGGAGGGAGCACGGGAGGCTCAGTGAGCTCTCGCCGTGACCAGAAGACGGCCGCTGCCAAGAGAAAGGCACAGGGCAAGCGGCCAAGGTCAGTGGACGGCCAGGGGTCGTCCTCTGACTGGGAGCTGGCTTCGGCCAGAAAGATCCCGACCAGCAGGCGGGGAGGAGCCCGAGAGCGAGGCGTAGGGAGGGGGCTCACTGCTCGGGAGGCGGCGGAGAAAGCGGAGGAGTCCGCAAAGGAGGGGGGGTCTGGTCGCGCGGTCGCATCGGATACCTCAAGCGACGAGGCGGCTGAGGTGGGCGGCCCTGATGCGGACCGCAAAGAGAGGTTTGCGGCGGTAGTGGAGGCTGCGATCCGGGACGTGGCCCTGAAGAAGTTACAGACTTCGAAAAACAGGGCCATAGTCTCGGCCAAGGCCTCCATCTTGGCGGCAGCGGAGGCCATCCACTTCGGGCCTCCGCCGGACGGCATGTCCGAAATGCGGGCGGAGGTGGCCCGCTTGACGGCTGCCATGGAGCTCCTCCGAAAGGAGAACGAGGAGCTCCGAGCGGACCTGGCCGGGATGCGAGCGGCCGGCACAGCGCAGAACATCCCACCACCAAGCCAGCCCGTGCCGGTGGAGAACCAGGTCCTGAACCTGGTTCGGCAGGAGCTGGCGACCTTCCAGGCGCGGTTCGCCGTCCTGGAGGGTATTGTTCTGCGCCCTCCCTTGGCGGGTAGGACGGCCCCAGGGCCTAAGGCGGCCTCGTACGCGGCCGCTGCCGCCCCTAAACCCGGGCCGTCTGGCCGGGCCCAGGCGCCGGCCAAACCGGCGTCGGCTAGAGGAGCCCCGGCGCCGGCGAAACCGACGTCGGCTGGCGGAGCCTCGGCGCCGGCAAAATCGGCGCCTGGCGCCA
Organism: Apamea epomidion; assembly: GCA_947507525.1. NCBI lineage: Eukaryota > Metazoa > Arthropoda > Insecta > Lepidoptera > Noctuidae > Apamea > Apamea epomidion. The sequence goes on along the minus strand of OX382238.1, from coordinate 2,328,314 downwards.
AACCCGCGGCTCCGGCCCCCAAAAAGGGCAGAACGGCTGGGGAGGGGAAGGCCCCAGAGCCTACGCCTCCCCCAATCAAAACTCCCACGACCAACGCCGAGTGGCAGGTGGTCGGGGAGAAGAAGAAGGCGGCCAAAGCGGCCAGGAAAAAGGCGCAGAGGAGCCGCCGCAAGGAGCGAGCCGTTGCGGCTAGGCTTCGCTCCCCCAAGACCGCGGCTGTAGTCATTACACTACAGCCGGACGCGGTCAAGAGGGGGGTGACCTACGGCGACGTGCTCGCCAAAGCGAGAGCGACGGTGGATCTCCAGGAGCTGGGGATCACCGGAGGCCTCCGGCATAGGGTGACCGCCACTGGTGCCCGCATGCTGGAGGTCCCCGGTGCGACGAGCGGCCCCACCGCTGACGCCCTGGCTGAAAAGCTAAGGGCGTCCCTCAATGCGGACGAGGCTCGAGTCTCCAGGCCCGTCAAGTGCGCGGATATGCGCATTGTGGGCCTGGATGACTCGGTGACGGGGGCCGAGGTGGTAGCCGCCGTCGTCAGGACGGGCGGGTGTCTGACCGACCAGGTGAAGGCGGGCACCATACGTCCTGACTTCACGGGTATGCGAACCGTTACGGTAAGCTGTCCCGTGACGGCGGCGAGAAAAATCGTGGAGGGCGGAAGGCTCCTGGTGGGCTGGGTGTCAGCGCAAGTCAAGCTGCTGGAGCCCAGACCTCTAAGGTGCTATCGATGCCTCGTGGGGCACCACGTGAGCGTCCATTGCACCTTGGAGGACCGCAGCACTCTATGCTTCCGCTGCGGTAAGCCCGGACATACGGCCGGCTCGTGCAACGCCGCGCCGCACTGCGTCGCATGTGCGGCTGCTGGCAAGCCGGCCGATCACCGGGCGGGGAGCAAGTCCTGCGCTCCACCCGCCGAAGCCAGGAGGAAGGGCAGGCCCTCCGCCGTCGTCGCCACCACCACCGTCGCCGCCACTGTCGCCGCCACCGCCACCGCCGCCGCCGCCGCCGCCACCACCGCCGCCGCCGCCGCCGCCGCCGCCGCCGCCGCCACCACTGCCGATAGGGCCCGGGGGGGGGCTGAAATGGAGGAGTAATAACTCCTCCACTACGCCTTCTCCAGGCGAACATCAACCACTGCGCCTGCGCTCAGGACCTGTTGCTCCAGAGCATGGCGCAGTGGTCGATTAACATCGCCGTGGTCGCTGAGCCGTACTTTGTCCCGCCCAGGGATGACTGGGTGGAGGACCTGAACGGCTCAGTGGCCATACTTTCGTCGGCCGCCGCCGGTACCCCGTCCCTCGAAGGTGTCACGAGGGGACAGGGGTGCGTAGCAGCACGGTTCGGAGAGATTGTAGTAGTGGGAGTATACTTCTCTCCGAGCCGAACTCTCGCCGAGTTCCAGAACTCTTTAACAGAGTTGAGTGTCGTCGTCGCTAGAAACCATGCCTACTCCGTGCTAGTGCTCGGGGACTTCAACGCCAAGAATTTGGCCTGGGGTTCCCGTTGCACGGATGTGCGGGGCAGGATGGTGGAGGACTGGGCTCTGGAAACAGGCCTGGTCGTCCTAAATCGGGGTTCTGTTCCTACGTGTGTGCGGATGCGGGGCGAGTCGGTGGTGGACATCTCGTTCGCCAGCCCCGCTCTGTCACAGCGTGTCATTGACTGGCGCGTCATGGAGGAGGTGGAGACCTACTCCGATCATCGGTATATCCGGTTTGAGGTCTCCACCCAGACCTCTAGCGCGCTGGTCCAACAGGCCCCGAGTGGTCCGCGGTGGGCGCTGAAGCAGCTGGACCGGGAGCTTCTCCTGGAAGCCTCGATCGTGCAGGCCTGGGTGTTTTCACCGGACAGGCCTGCTGACATTGACGATGAGGTGGAGTGGTTCCGGGAGGCCATGTCCGAGATCTGTGACGTGGCAATGCCCCGAGTCCGGCCAGGACGCGCCCGACGTCAGGTGTACTGGTGGTCGCAGGAGGTTGGGGCGCTACGCAAGGCGTGCGTCGACGCGCGACATCGGTACACCAGGCACCGCAGGCTCCGCATCCGCCCTCCGGATGCGGAAGCCACGGAGGTGGAGCTGTACGAGGGGTACAGAGCGGCGAAGACCACCCTCCAAGAGGCTGTCAAGCGGGCCAAGGATACGGCCCGCGAGGAGATGTTGGAGACTCTGAACCGAGATCCATGGGGGCGCCCTTACAGAATGGTGCGGAATAAACTCCGCACCTGGGCCCCCCCGCTGACGCAGAGTCTCCGACCCCAGCTGGTGGAGGAAGTGGTGAGCGCTCTGTTCCCTTCACGGGGGAGCATACTCCCCCGCCTATGGCTCCGCCACTTGCGGTGCCCGAAGCGGACCACACGGACGACGACGACGACACCCCTGAAGTGACCGGGGTAGATCTGAGAGCGGCGGTAGGCAGGCTGAAGGCCAAAAATACCGCCCCGGGACCCGACGGCTTGCCGGGTAAAGCCTGGGTCCTGGCCTCGAGGGCTCTCGGGCCTCGACTGGAGGCGCTCTTAAGCGCATGCATGGAGAGAGGCCAGTTTCCACTCCGTTGGAAGACGGGGAAGCTGGTCCTCATTCAGAAGCCAGGGCGCCCTGCGGACTCTCCGTCCGCATACCGGCCCATAGTGCTGCTCGACGAGGACGGCAAGCTCTTTGAGAGAGTGATTGCGGGCCGCCTCGTCGGGCACCTGGTGAGGACGGGGCCGGATCTCGCGGAGTGCCAGTTTGGCTTCCGCAAGGGGCGCTCGACGGTGGACGCCATCATGCGCGTGAGAGCCCTCACGACGGGGGACGCGGTGTCCCGGGGTGGGGTGGTCGTGGCGGTGTCACTCGACATCGCCAACGCGTTCAACACCCTGCCCTGGAGCTGCATAGGGGAGGCACTCCGGTATCACCGGGTGCCGACTTACCTCCGTCGAATAGTCGGGGCGTATTTGACGGACAGAGCCGTCATCTACCCCGGTCGCGACGGGAACTGGAACCGGCGAGAGATGTCGTGCGGTGTCCCACAGGGATCGGTTCTGGGGCCGCTCCTGTGGGACATCGGTTACGACTGGGTGCTGCGGGCCGACCTCCCTGATGGCGTCAGCGTAGTTTGCTACGCTGACGACACGCTGGTCCTGGCGCAGGGGAGGTCGCATCAGGCGGCGGCCGACGCGATGACACGCGGGGTTGCGATAGTCGTGGAAAGGATCCGGCAGTTGGGTCTCGAGGTGGCATTGCACAAGTCCGAGGCCATGTCTTTTCATGGGCCCCGGTACGGGCCACCTTCGGGATCCCAACTGATGGTAGGAGGGGTTCACATCGGCGTCGAGACAACGATGAGATACCTGGGTCTCGTCCTCGACAGCCGGTGGAACTTCGTCGAGCATTTCCGACGTTTGGCCCCCAAACTGGAACGGACCGGGGCCGCCTTAAAGCGGCTCCTGCCCAACCTGAGGGGGCCAAACGCCTCCTGCCGGAGGCTTTACGCGGGGGTCGTGCGGTCCATGGCCCTTTATGGGGCCCCGGTATGGGCGCGTTCACTGCGGCTTCGAGCCGCACACTACCTGAACGCGCCCCAAAAGGTGGTAGCCATAAGGCTTATCCGGGGATACCGCACGATCTCGGGCGAGGCAGCAAGCCTCCTTGCCGGACTGCCACCATGGGATCTGGAGGCGATGGTCCTCGCGCGCCTGTATGACTGGCGCGCTGAGGCACTACGTCGGGGGGAAACTCCGCACCCGCGGCAAATTGCTGCGGAGCGGACGGACCTCCGGCGCGGTCTCATGGTGGAATGGAAGGCGCGACTATCGCAACCCAGCGCAGGGCACGCCACGATTGCGGCGGTAAGACCCCTCTTTGAGGAGTGGCTAGAGAGGCGTCACGGCGCTCTCACCTACCGCCTGACGCAGGTCCTCTCCGGACACGGAAGTTTCGGGAGGTTCCTGCACATCATCAGGCGGGAGGAGACGCCCGGGTGTCACCACTGCGAGGATCGCCCAGAGGACACGGTGGAGCATACGGTGGAGGTCTGCCCCGCTTGGGCAGAGCACCGCCGTGTCCTCGTAGAGGCGATCGGCAGCGGCGGCGACCTCTCGCGCCCGGCCCTGGTGCAAGCCATGGTCCGGGGCGAGAGGGAGTGGGAGGCGGTCACCTCCTTCTGCGAAGCAGTCATGCTAGCGAAGGAGGTGGCGGGATGGGCGAGGGAAAGATCCTCACGCCTCAGCCGCCGAGGGAGACGCTCCGGGCGTCGGGAGCCGCGTGACGACTCCCGGCCACCGTAGGCGCGGGCCTGCGGGCGGAGAGCAATGGGTAGCTCTCCGTCCGATCAGGACCAGGCCCGTGCCGGACGGCGTGTATGTGTTCCACGCGCGCCTCAAAGAGATGTCAGCGTAGTTGACGGGGCCCGACAGGGCCGAAGCCTGCCGGGGTAGCGGGATCGTCCGAAAGGGTTACCGCTGCCCTGGTACGTAAAGGGCTAAGGAAGGAACACGGGTGGGTTTTAGTCAGTAAGAGTCTGACACTCCCTTCTGCTCCACCCAGAGCGGGAGGAGTCATTTGATGATTTCCCATCCTGAAAAAAAAAAAAAAAAAAAAAAAAAAAAAAAAAAAAAAAAAGACTGAGACTGTAAACGTTCTTAAAATTATGAAAATTGCCCCTGTGATGATTTAACAATAACATCCACGCTAATAGGTCCTTAAGTTACTCCAAATACACAAACTCCGACAATTCACCATGAAATGCATTGTAAACAGACACCTTTACCCTTAAAGGGTGACGACTATAAAGGTTATATTATGTTGAACCTCATCACCTAACAATTGCGCAGTGGCCCGCATATGACACTTTGGGCCCTCCCTAACAGCTGGCTTTGATGGATTATTCAAATTCCAAAGAGTTGGCAAACTTAGACGGTGGTGGCGAGACCTAAAACAATAACGTTTTTGTGTGACAGTTAAGTGAAAAGCGGAAGCGGGAGCGGTTTAAGTAATTCATCCTGCGTTTGCAATTTAATTTTCAAACATGAAAACAAATATGTGTTCTTGGAGAAATAACTTTAATGCCCCTCAAATAAAGCTACAAGTTAAAATTCTGTGATGACTTTTTCAATATACTCGGTATTTGGAAATCAACTTAATTACCTCAAGCATAAAGTTGATATTTCTTTAAGTGGAAATAACTTCAATTTTACTCGTATCGGTAAGAATGTGAGAAGGTAGGTTATGCAGTAATAAAATAATAGCGAGGCAGTAAGCGGAGGTAACTACCCAGAGTGCGATGGACGTACATAGAGATACTTATCGAAAAAAAAAATCAATAATCATTTATTTCTCCAACATAATTTACAAGAACAGACAATTCTCGTAATTTTAAGAACGTTCACAGTCTAATCTCAGTCTCAATCGGTCAAAAATACCTCTAATTAATTTGTTTGTCGCCGAGATGAGACGGCGACCAGATTTTGAACGTTTTAAATTACGAGAATTAGCTTTCTGATTAGTGATTGACTAGTTAAGTATAGGTCTTAGTAGCAAAAAATGGAATTACTCATTTCTTCCCGAAGAAATTTTTTAGGAGCTGCAATTCTTCTGAATAACGTTAGAAGACACTCTAGGAATCGTAATTCCGCCATGTTTAATAGCGTTTAGAACACCTCAAAAGTCGTAAACTGTGAGAATTATGAGCGAAAACGTCGACACTACAACTATTGTAAGTACTTGTCACCGAAGGTAGTACTGTCATCACATTGAACTTAGAGGCAAAGCGTCTTAGAACCGACGTTCAATGTTTCTAAAAACTCAAACTCAAATCATTTATTTCAATTAAACCATTTACAGGCACTTTTGAATTGTCAAAATTAAATAGTTGGTCAGTTAGTCAGAAAGTTGAAGCTAGTTGCCCATTCCAAAACGTAGATCTCTATGGAGAAGAACGGGCAAGAAACTGCACGGACACTCTTTTAAATTCAGATATTATTACAAAATCCTGAGTACTTACATTATTCTTATTGCTTCTATATGTGAGAACAATGTAAAAAAGAAACAATTTAAAATATAAAATTAAAAATAAGCCCTGGCATTTAAGTGATGACCAGTCTCAACCGACGGCGCCCGTTCACGAACATGACGCGTGGATCAGCACCACCCAGCTCAACCATTTCGTAGGGAACCGAATGATCCAACACACGCGCCACCACCAGTGAGACATTTAAGTGAGCATGACATATTCTCAACTACCATTCTCTTTCAAGTCAATATCAAAACACATTTACAAAATATATAAAATGCTTGTAAATTATGCAAAACTATAGTTTGCATTTATTTAAGAGATGATCAACTAGTGAGCCCAAGTGCCTGTGGAGCAGGACCAGCATTAAGCCAAGCATTTCTATCTACGATATACTCGTCCAACTTATAATATGCTTGTCTACATAGTGTGCGTTTAATGCATGTTTTAAATTTCTTCACAAACGAATGTAATGATCATTAAGTTTATACTTATAAAATTGGCCAATTTCGAATATAAATATTTAAGAACTCGCGCTCTAAGGCATTTTAAACACACATGTTTTTCTTGGCGTGTAAAACTACGGTTTATTCGCCGTGTCTAGGCACGGTCGTCAGTGTTGACGGACAAGCTTCCATAGTAATCCACAGAAAACGTGAGTGTACAAAGGGCCTAAGGGTTCCCTACAACCAAAACTACTAGTTTACCTTCTCTTAGTAATTTTCTATGATACAGGTAATAGCATCATCTAATCAATAGATTCCATTCTATGAAACTGGCTACCTATTACGGACACAACCCTGTAACAGACAAATTCACTGACGGACAGACAGACTGACGGCGCGCGGCGTAAGCTTGGTAATGGGGTTCCAATTTCACCATTTGGCTACGAAACCCTACTACCTACGATAGTAAAGTTAAGATAAAACATAAATAAAAATGCGATCAGTCGAAACTTCCACATAACCCGGTCGATGCCTGGCATAAAAAGTGATCTTAGTAAATAAAGTTTGTTCAGCTCCCACCGACATGGCGGCTGGCCTCAGGTGAAATTTCACTAATAAACTTTGCTAGTCAATAAAAGAAACGCGACAGAGAGGAATTTGAGCTCTGTTTTAACGTCTTTGTGACATACTGGTGCGTTGTTTGGCGAGCATAAGGTGAAATGACTCATCACCATCATTGCCTTTATCCCAATTTATTCATGATCGGTGCACATGTCTTTTTCCATCCTTCTCAATTAGTTGTCATTTCGATAGTCACCTAGCCATATCATCTTTCATTTAGTTCATCCACCGTATCTATGGTATTTCACCTGATGCAGTTATGGCTAAAAGAGTAGGTCTTTTAGCCACCCACATTAAACTGTATTACGTGAAATGACTAAGATGCGATGAATAGTGAATAATGCGATGGCGAAACAATCGCAGCAAGTGGTTAAGCATGCACCTAAGAATATTCATTCTCCTGACGTTAATCTCTGTTTTATTTTACGACTATTTGTCCGTGGATGAGTGACTATCTTTACATACCAAGAGCTGCGGAGGAGCCGCAGAGGCCGCGTGCCTCGAAAACCACGTTGAGCCGTTGGTCCTGTCATTCGTGAATCCTTGACAGTCGTTACGGGTCGTCAGAAGCCCGAAAGCCTGACCACTAGTCTTACTAGGGGGTATCGTATTATCCAGTAACTGGGTTGTGGAGGTCAGATAGGCATTCACTCCATGTAAAATACTGGTATTTAGCTGCGTCCGGGTTAAACTGGAAGCCGATCCCAACATAATTGGAAAAAGGCTGGCTAGAAGGGAAAGTAATGTATGCCTACTTAATTTTCAAATGAAACGCACGCTATTCTTCCCAGCAGTGTGAAAACAACTTATAGGTACTGCTTAACTTTTCCAATAAAATCGAAGTAAAATGAAATTTGGAATTTAGGAGTGAAGGTGAAACCGATCCACGCTGCTGTCGATGCTAATTTGGAACATTTCGCTAAAATGACGATATTAAATTTGGCAGGAATCTGTGAAAATATTTTTTTCCCTCCCTATGTGAATCTCAAGTTACGAGTGAAGTTCTTTTTTGCTTGCAATTGATTTTTTGCTCCCCTTTGAGCGTATGAAATGCTCGTTTCCCGTCCTGCCTGTTGGCAAATTAAATTTGAGGTAAGTAAAAGAGGAATTTTGTTTTCATTTGATTTTCATGTCATAAAATGCATTGCCTGTCCGTCTGTGTGATGTACAGATTCAATTAGTCGAGAATGAATGTTGGCTTCGTGAAAACAGTTTTAATATTTTTGGTTACTGAGGAAAACAGGTCTTAATTTGAATTCCAAAATCATTATTGTGTGTTGTTTGCGCGCATTTTGCCAATGACGATGAACTGAACGCGAACAGCACATCGAAACCACGTAGAAGAGCTATCAGTGCCAATATACAGGTATCACAACAATAATGACAATGACAGCTGCTCTTGAACGTTTAGATAATCTGAAGATCAATTCTCGTTTCAAATCGTTCAAAATCTAATCGCAATCTCACCTCAGCAACAAAAAAAATCAAATACTTTTAAAAATGTAGGTAAATTGGGGATATTTTTGAAAGATTGACACTGAGACTAGAAATGTGAGTCTTCAAAAAAATACGGGGATGGATACCTTTGCTGATCGCGTTCAGTTTCTTAAGTAAAATTCACCCTTAACTGAAGAGTTCTACAGGCTCTGTGAGTCAATAACTATACCTTAGACATACACACGGATGCACCAGAGATAGCTAAAGGGGAAATTGATGAAGGAATAGCATAGCAGTCAGATAACTGTTCGCAGTTTATGGTTAACCTACCCAGATAAATGCTTATTTTACGTTTGCTACAGTTCTTGATATTATAATATACATAACTACATACATATATTCACACCTTCTTCCCGTGGGGGTAGGCTGAAACTACAGAACGACACCTGCTACGATGCTTAAATACTTCTTTTAATCGTAACGTAATACATTTGATTTTATTTGTCATAGAAATACGAGTACGTGGATGACTTAATTAGAGTAGCTTTCGGATTAAAAGTGTATCGTAATAGTTTAAATGTGGCCACTAACGCGATTGCTGAGAGTTGGGTCCTGGGTTTAATCCTTGGGTAGGATTTTTGTACAAACACATTTATAACTTATGTAGCACAGTATTCATTATCTCGGCTTCCAGTCTAACCGGATGCAGCTGAATATCAGTTTTTTACATGGAGCGACTGCCTATCTGACCTCTACAACCCTGTTACTGGGTAATACGATACTCCTTGGCAAGACTGGTTGTCGGACTTTAGACTTAAGAAGCACAGTATTATAGTCGTTAAAAACGCCACCTGCTACGATCGCTATATATACCCCTTTTGCTTACTTGATACAAATACCAACAAAACATATATATTCCAACAACTTTTTCTCACATTTGTTTCTGGTAGCCATGGAACATATGCCACTTCCGATATTATACATAAGCACCCTTATCCTGTTCGCAGTCAAAGAACTTCCAAAGTGCGCACAACTTGGATTTTCCCCGAACATAAATCTGAACTTAAGTACGCATCAACTTGGCTTCACTAAACTTGGTACAGACTAGAGGAAAATTCACTTTTTACTTCTTAATCTCGATGTGGTTTTATAGATTTGCATGCATTCTTTGCTGGGATGTATTAAAATTAACATTTAAGAACTGCGGAGTAATGGCTTTCATTTTGACAGTTCAACAACATTCATTGCGTTATTTATGTTGTTGAGCAGACGAATTTTTGGGACATATGAAGCAATGGGTTAGCAATATCCTTCAAAATGATTCAAATTGTGATTATGTTAGATACTCATTAAGGTGCTGGTTATATCGAAAAGAACTTGATGAATTATTATAATTACGTATGTCAGTATCATAAAATTAATAATATATATTTTTAACCCCCGACGCAAAAACGACGGGGTGTTATAAGTTTGACGTGTCTGTGTGTGTGTGTGTGTGTGTGTGTATGTCTGTCTGTCTGTGGCATCGTAGCTCCCGAACGGATAAACCGATTTTAATTTTGTTTTTTTTCTTTGAAAGGTGAATTTTTCGGGAGTGTTCTTAGGTATGTTTGATGCAAATCGGTCCAAGATGGCCGCCGCCACAAAATGGCGGATTACATATTTTTTCACAACCCCCTCAATATGGGTATCAAATTAAAGGGCTTGACTAGTAGAATACTATACACTATGACAAATTTCAAATCCAAGATGGCCACTACCACAAAATGGCGAATTACAAAAAAACCTGATTAAATACCAAATTTCCTGAATCTTAAAACGCGAGAAAATAAAAGAAATGAAATAACAAGGAGTCCCTACAAAAAGCATGAAATTAAAAATTAAATTAAAAATTTAAAAAACCCCCGACAACGTGAAACCCTATAAAAAGAAAAAAATAACCTTGAAATTATGACCCTACGTAAGTACGTATGAAATTTTTTGATTAAATGTTGTCCTGTCGGGGGACCGCTACTATTTTAAACTTTAACAGAACGTTTGGCTAATAATTAGAGCGGTCCCCCGACGGGACAGTATTTAATCAAAAAATTTCATACGTACTTACGTAGGGTCATAATTTCAAGGTTATTTTTTTCTTTTTATAGGGTTTCACGTTGTCGGGGGTTTTTTAAATTTTTTGTAAATAGTTTCATAGAAACGCGTCAATGTTGTTTAAAAAACTAGATGAGGTCATCAGACTATTATATTACATCCTGTAAGTTCCAATATAAAATGTATTCTTCTTGGTAAGTAATTGATATTTTATGAGAAAAAAAAAACTCGAGCGCAATCGTTTTATTTCAGCACACTAAACAACACATAACAACTCGCCTGTGTTTCTCAAAGGGTAAGGTAGATGTGAACCTATACTAAACTCGCATTTCGCCAGTTGTGTTTAAGTACTTGCCATCAACCAGTCACAAATCTAGACTCCGCGCTGATACTGAGAAATTCCAGATGAAAAAACCTAAGAACACTTTGCCCGAACCGGAAATCGAACACCAGCACCTCATGATCAGCAGAAGCACTTGCAACCTCTAGACCAACGAGGAAGTCCACTTCATCTTAAAAGGAAAGTTTTCAACCTCCGTCTTTATCACCAAAAACTAAACGAAGTACATTTAAAACTTAAACATATCTACCTTATGACCCATATTCCTTTAAAGCCAGCCATTACAAAAGAGCAAATACCTATCACTTATCCTAGAGTCCAAGTTACAGGCTGTTGTTATGCTGCGACACGGATACGATAACCTGTACGTGACGACTCGTAGCTAACCAAATTATGTTCTGGCAAACTTAACTTTACCAACCCTAGCAACTCTAAACACAACATTATTAAGACCAATTTCGATTGTCTACAAAATGTCGTAAGTTTGTTTTAAGACGAAGTTTTATTTTGCAGTTCAGTTGATTCTTATGTCTGGGGTTGAAGGCTGATAATTGAGTGGGTGTAGAAGGAGTGGTTATTATAAAATGCAAAAATACTCGAGCAGTTAGATTGTATTGTACAGTTGTTAGTGTAAGTGCTACGCGTGAAAATAAAATGTTTGATGTAGTTAGAAAGTTTTCCTTTTGTCTCATTTCTTTGTTTTAATATAGTATAAGATTGTGCTGGAACTCTTTTAAAGGTAAGGTAGAATAAGTAAACAATATATTTAAGGGCTGATCTTTCCAACGCCAGATAATTTTATAGGACGAATAATTTCGAATTTTTGACAGTTCTTTCATACAAAATCTGCCAGACGTAAATTTTATTCCACGAATAAAAATTATCTGTCGATTGAAAAATCAGCACTTAGGCTCATATTTCGCCCATGATTGAACATTTTTAAGTTTTTGTAATGTAATGTTCCTAATCCTAATGATGAATGACATAATTCCTAATGTTCCCACTGCTGGGACACAGGCGTCCTCTCTTCGAGAGAGAGTGGGCCGCAGTGTACCACGCAGGCCCAGTGGCGGTTGGTAGATTCACATGTCTTCGATTTTTTGCCGGTTTCTTCACGATGTTTTCCTTCATGGTTTTATGAGCTATTGTGATGAAATTATTTACACAAAATAAATCACCTGCCTTTGTTCAAATCTGTGACTTGCAACTCGTCGGGTTCGGGTGGTCCATGTCGGGGCCGGTACCAATGAGCCACCACTGCTATACATATTTATGTCAAAACCAAAATACCATTACCCAAGTTTATTAACGTCTCACAAACTATGAGATAATCCTAAGTTTAACTTCAAGTAGAACAATACTGCGATAAGACAATAGATAAGTTGTTAGTAACATTTCTAATTAATAAAACATTTGTTTAACTTCTAAGTGAGACAGTGTGCCCACCCACACAAGAGACAAAACAGTTTTGTCTACTGCAGACAGACCATTATTTGTCACGAGTGTGGGCGCTGGCATTGTTTTCATAGAACAATACGTATAACTACAGGCAGTATTGACGGACGAGTCTCAAGTCGTCGGGTGAAACAATACGTATAACTACAGGCAGTATTGACGGACGAGTCTCAAGTCGTCGGGTGAAACAATACGTATAACTACAGGCAGTATTGACGGACGAGTCTCAAGTCGTCGGGTGAAACAATACGTATAACTACAGGCAGTATTGACGGACGAGTCTCAAGTCGTCGGGTGAAACAATACGTATAACTACAGGCAGTATTGACGGACGAGTCTCAAGTCGTCGGGTGAAACAATACGTATAACTACAGGCAGTATTGACGGACGAGTCTCAAGTCGTCGGGTGAAACCCAGGCAAGCGCTCTACGTTGTGTAATTTATTTCAACACAACTGCTCTCAAAACGGTGAAGTCCTTAGGAAACCGGAATGTCTTAGAACCAAAACTGCGAGAGACATGTGATATTCACTAATCCGTACTGGGTCCGGTGGATTACAGCCTATTCTGACTCACAGAGAGCAGGCCTGTGTCGCAGAAGAGGGAACCTTATGGGCTGATTATGCTGTGCTTGGCGTTACAATAAACTGTGGTAAGATTTTATCATCTTTGACAAACGATTCAACATGATTTCCAAAGTGAGGATAGAAAAGAAATTAATAAAAAAAAGTGTCAGCCATACATAGACCAACCGCAGTAAACACAGCTTAACCTCAGAAATCTACGTTGCTATAGCCACGAATCCCTTACTACTCGGCTTAACACCCAATAGCCCCCATATACAAGTTCTCAGTCAAGTGTACAAGATAAGAAATAAATCAAGTCTTTTCCCTAACTGCGGTTCAAGAAAAAACAGATATAGTCTGGTCATACGGATGCGGGGAAAAAAGTGGTGTCGAAGTTGGAAAGTTCCCCGATTCCCCAAGGATGGAGGGAAGACGAGTTCAGATCATGTTTGAGTTAGGATTGTACTGTTTTACTGGACTTTGGGGCTTTGATACTTAGTTGCTGATTATTTGAGTCTTATTTGCTCATGCTGTAGTTATATTCTAAGTCAGTCAGCATGATAGTAGCAATCCCTGACCTCTAATACACAAGTACGCTGGACTAAATATACTATACGAAATAACAGTTGTTTTTTGTGCCGATTCAAAGCGCCCCTTTCGGGCGTCTTTCAAATGGTCGTCGTGTTGTTTTGGTACGTCTCTGATGATTTAGTTCTAAATCGTGGAACAAGATTTTTTCTGTATTTTATGTTTACTACGAGATATGTAGAACATTTTTATCTTAGGAGAATGCGCCTTTTGTAAAACTCCAGGTCCACGGACGCTCACTTTGTTATCAGCGCCAAAATGGTGAAAATCAAATGTCTTCGTTTTGTCATTAATCGATGATGTCCAGCGTACCTGTATAAACAATAATAAATAAATTTAAAAAAAAAAATCCTAGACCGATTTCGGTAACGGTGGCCAATCTCAACGGAGATTGGCCAGGTTCGCTGGAAATATTATAGTGCACAAGTGTGTGCGTAAGCACAGGTGCACTCTCTGTTCCTTTACTCTCATAGTCCGATGGGACGGCAATCCGACACGACCGGGAAGAGATCAGGTGCAGGACTAACGGCTGTACGTACTTTCCGTGGCACGGGGGTATCACACCACCAACTTCCAAACTCCGGACTGCTACTGAGAAATTCCTAATGGTAAACCCAATAACCGTTTGCCCGACCTGGGAATCGAACCCAGGGCCCCACGTACAGCAGTCGCGCTTGCGACCACGAGACCAACGTGCAGTATAATATAGGTCAGTGGTAGCAATAATGTCGAGGATGCGCCAAACTGACATTTATGCATAATATGCGGGGTGTATTTAGTTAGGTATGATCTGCTCCAAAAGTATCTGATAAAAATGTAAACAAATGGATCAGAAATCGTACCTGTGGATGCCGATTATTAGTGCCACTTACAAATTGAATGAGTATTTTAATAATAAATTTCAAACTTTTTCCAGCAATTATTTCGTTAGACAAAGTAGAATGTTTCACCAGACATACTTAAAGTTGAAACGTTCAAAATACAGTTGAATGTGTTTCTAATAACATTCTCTTGTAATGAGTAATTGCGTAAGAATTTAACATGAACAGGGTTTGTTTTCACTTTCATTACATACTTTCAGAACAGACATTAGGTACTTATTTATTTTAAGTTGACTAATTATTTCTATTATTTTGCGAATTAAAGTACCGCGATTACTAGCGGTTTAGCTTTACATCAATAACACGTTGCAAGCTAGCATGCTTATCTTCATCATCATCTAGCCTATGCTTTTCTCAACTATGTTGGAGTCCGCTTCCAGTCTAACCGGATGCAGCTGAATACCAGAATTTTACATGGTGCGAGTGCCTATCTGACCTCCACAACCCAGTTACGGGGCAATAAAAAAAATTAAAAGTGTTTATTCACATAAATAATTTTAACCAGATATATTACCTCTGCCAAACTGCAAAGCAGTTTGATGGCAGACGTAGCTCCTTTTTTTTGCATATATTATCATATTATATAACTCACTACCAAAAGGTATAAAAAATACACAATCGTTATTACTATTTAAAAAACTACTAAATACGATACCGCTTGGTAAGACTGTTTGTCAGACTTTCAGGCTTCTGACTACCCGTAACGACTGTCAAAGATCCACGAAAGACAGCCAGGACCAAGCGCTTTACGTGCTTTCCGAGACACGGAGGGGTCTCGGTATGTAAAGATGTCACCCATCGACAGACCAACCGCGGCAAAGGTAGCTTAACCTGATCGATCAACCTTTGCGGCTGTTATTATTTAGCCACGGGCTCCTCCGCACGAGAGCAGCATGCTAGAAGCATGTTAATGCTAGCATGCTTCTAGCATGCCTGTTTGTTGAGCATAGATCAGCGCATGCTGATCTATGCTCTTGCTCGATGCTACTCTTATCCATACAAGAAAAGAAAGAAAAGAATTTGGCTTACAGCTAGACCAAGTATAAACCAGCATATTTTTTCTTACAAAATAACTTAAGTATTATCTCAAGCCTGTATAAGCCTTGACAAGCATTATTTATCTTCACGACAACGATTCGACACATTTTTTCTTTCTCCCGAAGTTGTATTGTGTGAAAGTTTTTTGGATTGTACATTTGCGCAAAAAAAACGATGATATTATATGAGCGTTTTTTTACAAAGCTAATGTACTGTGTCGTTTGTGATATTCATTTTGTAGGTTTGCTAACTGATTCCTTAGCAGTATTTAACATTTGGTAATCATCATCATTTCAGCCGAAAGACGTCCACTGCTTGACATACGCCTCCCCTAAGCACGGCCACTTCGACCGGTTCTATACTTCTTGCATCCAGCGGATACCTGCGGCCTTCGTGTGGTTATCGGTCGACCTTGTGGGAGGCCTTCCAACGCTAAGTCTTCCGGAACGCGGTCGTTAAACTAAACTTCTTGGTTCAATTTATTATTGATTAAAATAAGTAGGTTCAAATTGAGACACTATTCTCATACAAGTTGTCAGTATCACCCACAATATTTACAAAATTATCAGAACAAAAAACACCAAGCATCGCAACTTTGACCGGTTCTGGGCTTTCTCGCATTTAGCGAATTCCTGCGGCCTTCAGAAGGTCATCGGTCCACCTTGTGGGAGATCTTCCAACGCTACGTCTTCCGGTACGCGGTCGCCTCTCCGAACATTTGGTAATATAGATTAGTAAATACTTCTTACGCTCGCTGTTTTGCATACCGTACCTAATATATTATTCCCCTAATTGTCAGTGACGACATTACTGATTTTAGGTCTCTGTTTTTATTTATTTTATTATTTATGTACACACAGTATAATACATAGGTATACGACATAATCATAATTTTACTATAAACGTAGGCTTTTGTGTTTGTCGTGTTTCTTTTTGAACCCCCGACGGAAACAGAAGGGTGTTATAAGTTTAACATGTATATCTGTGTGTCTGTCTATGCCATAAATAGGTATTCAATATGAACCTCCTGAAACAAAAAATTCCAAGACATATGACGTCTACCAACCCGCACTGGGCCCGCGTGGTGGGTTACGGCACTCTCCGTCTGACTGTGAGGAGGCCTGTGTCCTAGGTACAAATATGTCAGTCATGCCACTTGCATCATGGTAAATCCAGTATTCATTGAAATGTAATTATTTCAAGTAACATAATTCCGACTAAACTATAATTATTACTCTGTTAAACGACCTTTCAAAAGCAATCAGCTATAATTATTAAACTTTCATAATTACGAAATGCAATGCTCCCTGACTTCGAAGACAATCTACGCCATAGCAAGGTCGTAGCAAACTATTTCGTTATGAAGGTGATTTAACTTACGTACCTACATAATTGTAACACTTGTTAGATTGTAGTTATTTACACATGACGTAATATGCTCACAAACTAAATTACAGTAGGTACTTCTTAACTCGTAATTTTACTAATGAAGAAATCTTATATGGTACCTATGAAGGCGAAGTATGTTTGAATAAACAAATATGTAGTTTCAAATAGATTTTGCCTTCGAAATATGTGAAGATTTAATGTACTGTACCCGGCCATTAAAAATAGACTGGACTTTTTAGGAAGGTCGAACGAAGCCGAACTTTTTATGAAACTCGGTTGATACTTCTATTATTATAAAATAAAGTCGCTTTTCGCGTCTGTCTGTGTGACGCGTGGTTAAAACACGCAACAGATTTTGATGCGGTGTTCACCATCATTTAGGGAATTCAACTTCCATAATAATAAAGAAATCTCAATGGTTGTCATGACGTAAAAACCGTGCGAAGCAGTGGCGGGTCGCCAATATTATTATAAATCCGAAAATAACTGTTTGTCGGTAAGTTTGTCTATCTGTCTGTTACATTTGAAGCCATAACGGCTGAACAGATTCGGATGAAAAATGGCACATAAATAGACCATGACCTGAGTTAGGATAAAGGATACTTTTATTGCCGATGGTACGTTCCCGAAGGATAATTTCTGTCCTCCACGCGTGTGAAGCCACATGCAAAACTAGTATGCCATATTTACGACTAAGTACTGTAGGTTAGGTACACTTCTGCCTTACCTGTCGGGGAAACAAGGAATGATGGAATGGGTTATTACTTGTACAGTATTTTCTTGTCATACTAGTCTACTACTTTTCTATCTACTTTTATCTTATGGTACGAATGAATTTTCTTCTAAATGAGACTATACTCCTCTACATCAGAGAGATATCTCGTAATTTTAAGAACGTTCACAGTCTCAATCTGTCAAAAAAACCTACATTTTAGACAAGTTTTTGACATTGATTGTCGCTGAGATGATATTGCAACTAGTTTTTGAACGTTTTTAATTACGGAAATTGGCCTTTAACATACGTCAATATACGATCTTCACAGGATGGCTGGTAGCAGCTGGATGAGAGTTGCCAAAAATCAAATTGAATGGCATGCAATAGGAGAGGCCTATGTCCAGCAGTGGCTGATGCTGAATGACGATACGTCAATATCTTGATCAAGTCCCAGTCATCAAGGTAATTGCTTCGCTATTTCCAAGTGAACGTGACGTCACCTAGTATGTATGACTGACATGACATATAGCGTAGTTTGGTTCTAAGATAGTGCATATTGCATACTGTCATATATCTGTTACTATGTGGTTATGTGTAAAGATTGATTTTTTATTTATGTGGAAAATTAGATTTTCGAAGATCGCTCTTAGCAATAAGACCGCCCATTGTGTCACCCTTTTTAAAATTTTATATATTAATGTTCTGTAATTATTATGGTGTACAAGTACAACAAAGAGTATTCTATTCTATTTTGCAACTATGGGTATAGTACATGTTGATATAGGGAAATAGGTTCAGCCATATTTTACCAGTAGGCATGCAAAATTTACAAAAATATAAACTCATCCACTAAATGATAAATGATTTTATTTTGTAAGTAGATTTCTACAAACACTTTTACACGTCAATCATATTTTAAAACTAGATGAGGTCGGCGTTTCCTATCTGACTAGTCTGCGAAGAAAGGCCGAAGCAAACTCAGAGGTCACAGTCTCTTTTAAAGTCCAGACATAATCTTGGTCAGATCATATGAAGACCATGTAGGTCGATGTCTGAGATGGTCTTTTGAGGAAAGAACCACACAGATTGAGAGGACCTGTCCAGTCAGTACACGCATTTGTCAGAAATCGTGCAGCTTAACTCAAAACTTAAGGAGCTCAACGATTCGACTGAACTATAAATAAATACTAAACTTTAACAAACATAACAAAAAAAAACACATAGGGGTGATTTTCTAATACTCTGGCTGTTTGTCAAACAGCCATATTTGTTCTTCGCATAAAAGTTAACTGATTGTTGAAAAATCAGCCCTAAATCAAACATCATTCTTATTTGAAACATTATGGATAGGAAAATAGAATATTTTTTATTATGTACACCAAAAAAACAATACAAACAACAACACAGACCAAAAACAGAACAGAATTTGAGAATTACAGATTATTCTATGTATTCGTCTAGTATATACATATATTCGCATGCATCCGGAAAGCTGAACGGATCTGTAAGCATCTCCATACAAAATCGATGTTTTCTATGGACAAAGGCTGTACAGATCTGAATAAGTGTGGTTAGTCCCTTAGTCAAGTTATAATTTTATTCAATCAAGAATTCTCTTACGCTATAGTATGCTTTGACTGTTAAAAAGCTTCGAAGCTCTTTTTTGTGTATTTCGTCTAAATATCGCCAAATATTTTAGAGGTTTTATAGCGTAGTTTCTACATCACAATGTAGATTTCTCTTTTTGTGTTGTCTCTTTTGAGTTTCATAGTTTCATATCGATCATCGAATAAAACTGAATTCGTAGTTTTTTTAAGGAACACACAGCCACCAACTTTTATAAAACCCACTACTATCAGTGTGGTAGAAACATCTAAACTAAAAAAAACGCCAGAAAAACGCCGCGTCTAAAATCACACATGTGAACCTCAATATTGGTTTGGTGTGCCCAAGTTTTGATTGCTCACACGTACTATGAATCACACTGTGATGTACCTACCGACTAGGTACGTAGCAAAACTCGACTTTTTGAAGTTTTCACATCTTTATTTATGAGACGGCTCGTTTACATCCGATCAGTGGTTTTTGCTTCGCTACAAGTTTGCAGTTTACTTTTTTGGCAGCGCCAAGTGATTTGTTGACCTTATGGATTAAAGAAATTATGGATACGACACGACATGTATTTGTTTATTTTTTAATTTTTTATTGCTCAATTTGAAGCTGGGCCTACTCTTGACCTCGATCACGCCTGATGGAAAGCGATGGATTAGGTTTTTTATCCAATAAAAATTGTATAGTCTCGTAAAATCTTCTTGATTTTTGATAATACAAGGCGTAACATCGAAGCGCAAATTTTTTTCATGAATTAAGTACGTGATTCTAGACATCCCAACACTAGTACTAGAAAATAAATAAATCATGGTCAATTTATGGTTACACTTTGTAAAGTCTTCCTTCGAAGTCCCTTACACCGTGTGTATTGTGCTTACCAACCCGTTTGCATGATTAAACTGGCAGTTTTTTGTTGCTTTTATTTCACTATGTTCGAATTCGTGCCGTAATGGTAACCTTATAACATTGTGTGCATATTAAATATATATAATGACGACTTTATCGCACTTAAGTAATATTATGAAAAATTGCCTACGAAATTAGCTCTTCGTTCACACAAATTTTAAACGCTAGATAAATTACGAATCCTTGTAGCCGTTCAAGTCGTATAAAATACTTTACATACACACGTAAAATAGTTTTAATAATAATGTTCATAAATAAGGGAGCTAAAGTTCCTTTACAAAATATATTAAATGTATTCAGTGTCTCTTTGGCATATCTCCATTTTCTACGATCTGAGTTTGACCTTAATGTGAGAAATTTTGTTTGAGAATACATAATCAGCAGGTTTCTTGCGAAATATTGTGTACAGTTCAGCTTTTTTTTTGTGCTTCTTATAATTTGTTAGCACTTATAAAAGGAAGTGTTTTTTGTTCTGATAATTTTGTAAATATTGTGGGTGATACTGACAACTTGTATGAGAATAGTGTCTCAATTTGAACCTACTTATTTTAATCAATAATAAATTGAACCAAGAAGTTTAGTTTAACGACCGCGTTCCGGAAGACTTAGCGTTGGAAGGCCTCCCACAAGGTCGACCGATAACCACACGAAGGCCGCAGGTATCCGCTGGATGCAAGAAGTATAGAACCGGTCGAAGTGGCCGTGCTTAGGGGAGGCATATGTCCAGCAGTGGACATCTTTCGGCTGAAATGATGATGATGATGAAGTAGTTTAGTAGGTAAGTGTATTAAAAAAAGACATCATTCAATTCGTACCCAAAAATTAAAGTACCAGAAAAAAGAAGTACTGTTTTCTGATGGGAAATACCATCTTGAGCATTTTTTACTGTTACAGTGAAAGTCTACAATTAACCCCCCGGCTGCTATTTGAGATTGAAAATGCCAAAAATCATATTTATAACAAATGTTTTAAGCATAACATTTAAATAATACCAACTTTTAATTGAATATACCAGCACTTAAATTTTTGTGTATAAAATGTTCGACGCTGGAATGATGTCCTTTATGATTTAGTGGTTGAAATAATAAGTTAAATCAAACAGTTAAAATGTAACATGTTTGTTTTTTGTAGAAAAATCGGTGGATTCCAATCAGCAGAACAATACAAGTATTTTTTATTAGTGAGGTTGTCTTTTTCGTGAGAATTGTTTTATATTTTTTTATTTAAAACGTTGCCCCATACTAGGTTACCCTGTATCATGGGTGGAGTTTACAAACATTTATACTCACATACACAAACAGCCAAATCTGGAACAACTACCTGTAGGCAATACAAATATTTGTTCCGTGCGGGAATCGAACCCGCGACACGCATCGCAGCAGTCGATCGCTCAGCCACTGCATCAACCGTGTCGTCAAAAGGATGAAAAATAACATTATGAAATTACTAAGTACTGCAATGAGTCTGTCATCGCAGTACCTGCTAGTAATTTCATAATGTGGGGGCTACAAAATGATACAACGTTATAATGATTACGTTTATTCCAAGCGAACGTGTTACGTCTACATCTACGCGCTTATTCTAGCACTGCTTTTCGAAACGACAAACCTACTAGAAATAATTTGAAAGCTCATTCTAAATTCGCCTGAATGTTCGAATGCAACCAGAATTATTTTTCTGCCAGGCTGCACAACATAAGGTCGACTTTTGCTGACAACCTGTACAGTACGTTGGTTGTGCTAAAAACTATATAGTCGTCATGGTGTTGGCTATATTCTTTTATACCAAAACCAATTTACTATTAATCCCAGCGAACGCAAACGTGATCCCTCCTCAACACTTGAACGATATATTATTTTTTCCATACGTTCCAAGGTTCGAATCCCGTACGGGTCACGCTACGGGCGCCGGCTGTAGCCCACGTGACTCCCACCCATATTGAAAACTGCCAATAATCGGGCCATTATAACGAGGGTTTACTTCGCCCCGGCAAATATTATGGTGTTGAAAAACTTCAGTAATACATTACATGTTAATGGGAATATTTATTTGTGATACTAGGTTTTGACCATGACTTCGTATGCGTTTATTTTGTAATGCATCGTTTTTAATATAAATATCTAGAATGAATAGTAGCCTATGTCCTTCTTCAGCTTTTAGATTACCCTTCTGTCAAACTTCATAACAGTCAATTCAGTAGTTTAGGCGTGAAAAGGTAACAGATAGATATACGGACAGAGTTACTTTCTTTTATAATATTACTAGCAGTACCCCGCGGTTTCACCCGCACAAGTTTCAATCCCGTGGAAATATCGGGATAAAAGTATTATATGCGTTAATCCTGGTTATGGCAGCAGGTTACTGACGATGTAAATAGCGTGATTTCTAAAGTAGTCCACTGGTTCAATGTTAATAATTTACTCTTAAACGAAAAAAAAACCAAATGCATTAAGTTTACACTACCTCACGCTAGGCAGGTGAAAACGAATGTGTTGTTAGAGGGCGAAGAATTGAATCCTGAAGACAGCACAGTATTCTTGGGCATAACTTTGCATGCTAAGCTTCAGTGGGGTCCACATATAGACAAATTGTCAAAAAAGCTTAGTTCCGCAGCATACGCTGTTAGAAAAATTCGCAATTTAACTGATATAGAGACATCCCGTTTAGTGTACTTTAGCTATTTTCATAGTGCAATGTCGTACGGTTTCTATTGTGGGGAAATGCTGCTGATATTCAGACTCTCTTTGTTTGGCAAAAGCGAGCTGATCGATCAATTTATAAATTAAGTCCGAGACACTCTCTCAGAGACAAATTTAAAAAGATTAATGTTATGACTGTGCCTTCTCAGTATATTTATGAAAATCTTTTATATGCCCATCAAAATATAAAATTGTTTAAAAAATACAGTGATATCCATGATATAAATACTAGGAACAAACACAAATTTGTTGTAACCACAACAAGGCTCAAGAAAATAGGTGGCTCGTTCAGATGCCAATGTATACAAAATCAAAATATTTTTTTTACATATTGAATGTTTTTATTTTTTTAATCATTTAGCATCTTTTATCATTTATAAACTATCTGTGTGCCAGATTTCATCCAAATCCGTTCAATAGTTTTTGCGTGAAAAAGTAACAAACATCCATCCATCCGTCCATCCGCACAAAATTTCGCGTTTATAATATTATTATAGAAGAAAGTAGGATTATAGTGTAGATTTATGTTGTGGTTTTTTTTCTGGTTGGAAGTAGATTTTAGGCATAGAAGCAAGTTTTTCAAACTGAACAGACAGCTGTGCTGGGGAGTTTGTTGCGCCACTTCTTCTTCCCACCGAAAGCACTAGGAAGTAGTAAAGGGCGGGCGTATTGGGGGACTGTCTTATATAA
Organism: Apamea epomidion; assembly: GCA_947507525.1. Taxonomy (NCBI): domain Eukaryota; kingdom Metazoa; phylum Arthropoda; class Insecta; order Lepidoptera; family Noctuidae; genus Apamea; species Apamea epomidion. The sequence continues at coordinate 2,304,846 of OX382238.1, read as the reverse complement.
TTTTGACTCTCGAAAAATGCTGATTCTCAGCCTAATTTGAATAAATGGCTTTTGATTTTGATTTAGGTATATCTTGGTCGTCTTGACAACCTGTAACATGCGATGTAAATGTTAGAGAAGTGTGAAAGCTGGTGCTATTCCTTTGTTATTTCGATATTGTCTGATAAGTTTAGATTTGAAGCATTTTATTAAATGTCAATGCAAATAATCATATAGTGGTGGTGGTGGTGGGAATTCAGGTGGTAGGTACGAACCTAGACAGGTACTTTACTCTGTGTAAATTCATCCCACTGCTCTCAAAGTGGTGAAAGAAAACATCGTGAGGAAACTGGCATGTCCCGGAACCAAAAATTCGAAGACATGTGACATCTACCAACCCGCACTCCCTCTCGAAGAGAAGAGGCCTGTGTTCCAGCAGTGGGAACATTAAAGGCTTATTATGAATCGTAAACATGCAAGTGTCTTAGAAAATGTAGTGTAATGTATCTACGTAAACGCGGAATATTATTCATAAGTGTGATGTTATGTTATTGTTTATAAGCTACCACATCAACTACTAACATAAAAGGTACATGAAAGCCAGTTAGACCAATTCTAGCGTAACAACCATTCTTGTAGCTCACGTCACTGCAAAATTTCTTGGAAATCTAGCAATTTTTATGAAAGTCCACCTTCCCAGGCTGTTTTCTTTGCCCCCGGGTTCTAATTAAAGTTATAGCGAGCACTCTGAATTCTTGTTGTGGTACAAGAAGAGAAATATTAGCGGTTGCTAATTAGTTGTGTGGTTCAATTCCATTTAGTGAATGTTCCCAGCGACAAGGACTGAAAGGAAAATAAAGATTCAACTAATGACGCCATCTATCGGTGGAAATACGGCAACAAGAGATTGTTGGTAACCAACGGGACTTGGTTAAGACGCGGGTTCCCGGCAAAGATAATTTGGCACCGATCAGAGGTATTAATCTCTATGACACAATGACCGCGCGAAATGAACGCAAGATTGGCGGGATTAGCTAAGGAATTGACGTGATTTCGAGTAAGGAATCGTTAAATAGTCATAGTGAATTAAGGCCCACTGCGGAAAAAAATGCCCCGTAATTAATACGGAGCTATTTTACCCGCACTGATTAATAGTATGCGCTCACACATAAAGAAACAAGTAACACATCGTAACTGTTTCTTTCCGTAGATCAACTTGCAGCGATTTGTATGGGAAAACCCGCTGATAAATGTAAGTACCCCAAACATGAATCAAAGAGCAGCAGATATCTTGGGCGTAGGTCCATGCTGGGCCTATTTGGCGCTACATCATGTTTTTTAATACACTATGCTGCTCATGTATCAGGCCGTGTCCTAAGCAAAACGATCGTCGCGTTCATTTTGTTGAGGACAGAGGTCGATGGACTCAAATGTGTGGTCGCGTCGCCTTGCGGAACAAAAAAGTAACATATGAACGCAGCGATCGCGCATTCGCGTGAACTAATCACTTTGTTTATGACGCGGGGTCACACACTAGTCACTAAACAGCAGTCGAGCTTGAAAACTTAAAAAAAACCTGCAAAAAAAACCTACCTTCAGTTTTCAATCCATCCAAAGGTTGTCTATAAAAGTTCGCTTTAAGCGATAAGGCCCCCCATTGTCATGTCATCTGTAATTTTTATGGAGTACTGAATTTTTCGAAAGAGCCACACCTCATTGTGGTTGTTCACAAAGTTTTGACCAAAACGCAATCAGTTTCGCTGAACATTTCGCAGCTGCCACTACTCCCCTACATTTTCCACCCGCTACATCTCACCACTCAGCCCAAGCCCTTATTCCAAGCTTTTATTTGGCAGTCAGAATGATAAATGGTGTTTCATTAGTGGAGACCGACGCAAAGCAGGTACCGGTTCGAAATCTCCCTCCTTTTTATATCGGGAATATATATCGTGGTACTAAAGCACCGGGACCCGTTTAGTAGAGGAAATAGGTAAGAAAATGGCCAGGCGTGTTGTATGGACTGTCCTTTGGTACAATTTTTCCTTTGCTTGGGGATAAAATTAGTAAAGTATGGGTCTAGTAATGAGGGTATACAATGGTCATTCTGTACCGGTGTGAAATCGTCCTTTTGAAATGAAATTTATTATTTATTTATTTTATTTAATCATTTATTTATGTACACACATAAACAGACAAGAAAAAAAAACAGAACAGAAAAATAGGTACGAAGGTAATAATTATTTCATAAGAAATCTCTTCCAGCATACCTGCGATAGGGCAATAGATAGAGAAATGTAGACAGCGTGTGAAAGAGTAAAGGAGACAAAAAAAAACATAAAATCATAAACAATTCACTAAACAAATATATATATATATATATTATTCTGTAAATAGGACATCGGAATCACTTTTACATGTCATATTATTAAAAAATAAGCTAGATGAGATCGGCGTTTCCTATCTAACTACTCCGAGAAGAAAGGCTGAAACAAACCCAAAGGTCACAGTCTCTTTTCAAGTCCAGACATAATCTTGGTCAGATCATGATTGATTAAGATCATGTAGATTGATGTCTGAAATGGTTCGAGCAAAGTACCACATAGATTTGAGTGGACCAGTCCAGTCAGTCCAAGAAAGAGTAATCGTATAGCTCAACTCAGTAATTAAGGAGCTCAACGACTCGACGAACAATACCAAAGAAAGGACATTTGGATAGGCCTCATTAAGTACTTAATAACAATACAAAATAACTGCAGCGAGAAAGTATTTTCTTTTGTAGAGAATGAACGAACATTAATCACCTCGCTTGTCCAGTGTGTGAGCAGTGGTGGCCTACGAGTTGTAGGTCGTCGGTTCGAACTCAGGCAGGCGCTTTACTTTGTGTAAATTACCACTGCTCTCAAAACGGTAAGGAAAACATCGTGAGGCAAACATTCAAACGGCCACCACTACTCTCTCACTGCTCAGTCTGTTACATCGAACTCATCTAGTTTCAAAAACTTAATTCAATATTGACGTGTAAACGTGTTTTTACACGTCAAAATTAAATGAAAATATAAATTAGTATCTTATAGTACCTATTGGTTGACCGAATGACAATTATATGATTACGTGCACATACTCGTACGACTGAAGACAACCCCCCTAAGGACTTTAGAAATATTCAACTGTAAACATGAACTAAAAAAAAATAGATCCAACACAAGTTCAAACGCTAACACTAAGATTGAATATTTCTAAGATTTTCAACTTACAAAGTTAATAAAACGAACAGAGAGGTCCTTTTGCTTTGAAGTTACACTTTGAAAGAAAAATGAAAAAAAGTACTCCATTTTCAATAAATAGCCTTAAAGTAGTTTTTATCAGAAATGTGCGGGAATTTCATAATGTTTCTCTTAACAAGCTTGCGGCCTGGCTTTGCTGAAAGAGCTAGGGGATCAACTACTTACTTTACTTTTTGCACTGAGTGGAGAATAAAAATTCATTGAATAATACTTTGCTTCGTGTGCAAGTAGAAAGGCTTTTTATAAATGTAGCGGTATCTACAACGCCACATGCGAACAACGCGTCATACTGACGTCTCGCAAATCCTGCATCTCGCAAGCAGAGTTTACCGAGCAATTAGCATATATACAAACTTCCCGACATTAGTCGTTGGGCAGTACCCACGCTAGACATAACACCCGTCTGGTCGGAGAATACTCCCTTTTCTATGGAGGATGAGTGAACTTTACACCCTGTTCCTCATACCTCTAAATAAAATAACAAAACTTCACGCCTGTAATCCCCGATGAGTAAGGCAGAGGTGTACCTAAAGCACACACATTTCACCAGTTAAGTTTAAATCCCACGTCGTAGGGTGCGAGCCTATTGCATCAACCGGGTACAAATCTGAACTCCGGGCTGCTTCTAAGAAACCCTAGGTGGAAAATCCCATTAGTTCTAGGGCATGCTGGGTGTCCTCACGATGTTCCTTCACCGTTTTGAGAGCAGTGGTGATGAAATAATTTACACAAAGTAAAGCGCCTGTCGAGGTAGACCACGGCGAAGGTGGTGTGACGATCTGGTAACGTTCGCAGGGCCAACATGGCCAGTAATCGCACAAGACATCCCGAGGTTTCGGAGGAAAAAGGTGAGGCCTTTGCCCAGCACTGGGACACAATATAGGCTAACAAAAAAAAAACCGTGTCTGGTTTCGAACCTACAACCTACCACTTGTAAGTCGTAGCCGTTGCCACTGGGCCACAACTGCGCTAACCTTCATTTGACACGACCTTATTATTCGATTCTTTACAGTCATTTCTTTTAGAAATAAATAAGAAGTCTTACAATGATATAGACACGCTTTGATGTCTCAAGATGTCATAAAACTCTGTTTATAATACGTAATTGTGTATTCCGAAGTACCTACTTATATAGAGAAATGGCACTTTGAATTGTTTGTTTTGTTTTATAAAAAAGGAACGCTATTCAAGAACAGCTGGTATTGTGGTAGACACTAACGTGGTTGACTAACTGCCGAAGGTATTCAATAAAATAAATAAATATTCCACAACTATCACACAACGCCATCTAGTCCCAAGCTAAGCAGAGCTTGTGTTATGGGTACTAGACAACTGATAAACATACTTATATATTTCTAAATACATAAATATTATAGATAAATTACACCCAGACACAGAACAAATGATCGTGCTCATTACACAAACATTTGTCCTGGGTGGGAATCGAACCCACGACCTCCGGCATAGCAGTCAGGGTCACTAACCACTAGACCAACAGGCCTGTCCTGTGTATTCTAAACTATTCTATATGGACAATTTAAAAAATTGCCAATTCGGTCCAGCCGTTCTCATGTAATACAGTTACTAACGAACATCATTTCAATTTTATTTATATACATACATAGATAGACTAGATGATCCGGTGAACTTCGTCTCACGTCTCGTATCAAATTTTGAGTTTTTCAATCTTTAGGATGTTCCTTTGGGTTTTTCGTAATGTATGTAATATTGAAATCGGTCGAGCTATTTTATAGTTTTTGCGAGATTAACGCACTAAAATATCGCCGCTTCTTAAGTTCGAACACCCCAATTTTGTCTTTAACTTTCTCTTAACAGGATATCTACTGGCTGCTGAAAGTATTCACTCGTGCTTGTAATTAACTTCTGGCTCGTCCAGCTCGCGATAAGCAGCACCTTACCTTTTTTTTGGTTGGGAAATCGTCATATGACGTCTACCGCTCCGTGAGGAGCGGGAGACGTGTCAGACTTTTACTGACTAAAATCCACCCGTGTTGCTTCAGTTGCCTGTGCCAGGGGCCACGGTATCTCTTTCGAACAACCCGCGGCCCTGGCAGGCTGTGTAATACACTTTCAATCACTATCCGAATCATTTTGAAGGATATGTTCGAAAAAGAATCTCCTCAACAACGTAAATAATGAATGTTGTTGAACTGTAAAACTGTTACGCAATAACTCCACGGTTAACTGTCGTCGTGTGTAGTGCATAATATTTTCCCCCGACTTATTATTTTTGTTTGTGTGTTATATTTTCTTTCTTTATGCGTCACGTTTAGTGCAAATAAATGTATTTTGTTTCTTTGTTAATGTGAATGTGATGTCAGAGGAATACAATGGGATACCATTTCTAATCTCTATATCTCTTTGAACTCGCTTTTTGCTCGTGTGCTCTTTAGCGCCACTGTGATCAAACCTGGATGCGCGAAATATTTTTTTTAAAAAAGGATGAAAAAACAGGAAACAGGATACTTTGGCCAACCCACGATCTAAAATTTTCCCAGCGGGGTAATTGCATAACACACTAACAGTAGTAATGAATTTTATTTTGACAGTTCCACAACATTCATTGTGTTATTGACGTTGTTGAGCAGACAAATTTTCGAACATATGAAGCAATGGATTATCAAATATAAAGTGTGTTGCGTGATTAGGGTGCAGGTTTCAACAGACTCGCCGACAGTCTAGCAACAAGAAAAAGCGTAATAAATATAGCAATACAGTCGAAGAAATATTACAGTTTACAAATGAGAAATGACTAAACAATAGTGACCGTATAAAAATAAATGACTGGCTCACTTCCCACGAATAAGTTTTACTCTGAGTTCATCGGAAGATCTTTAGAATGAGTTCTCAACAAGTACTAGCTGCAAAACAATTGAATTGTAATTAATGATGGGTTTTCATTTTTATATTGACGTGGTTAAGTGTGCTGTGGAATTTACTGAAGGGGTCTAGCTGGTGCTAGAAAAGATTAGCAAAGTTACGATAAACATCAGTAAGTGAGTAGGTATACATGTAGTTTTAATAAAATAACGAGTAATTTTACAACACACGTTTACTAAATCAAATTATTACCAAACCCAACACAACCAACAACACTTCCTTAAACCAGATTCAAATCCCATCCCTTTCAAATACACAATTTAATAGTTACCAAACTAAATTTCGACCAACAGAAAATGCAAATAAAGCTAAACTTATTTGCTGCCAGTACGCTCGTATCCGCAGAGGGGGAGGGGTAAAGAAAAGTGGTGGAGGGGGGGGCTGATATCCGGCAAGGCGACGCCACGACGCCTTTCTCTTCATAACTTTTACTGTCAACTCAATTACTCTATTAGGAGAGTGAAGATGCCGTCTTGTCACCTCCAAGAAGAGATATAAAAGTATATCCTACCCGTGGATTTCTACATTTGTGTCACATTTAACTTGACATAATTCGTGCAGGTCTTGTTTTTAAGATGGGTGAGGATGAGGACATTAAAAAAAAAAGGCGTGTTCGTTTTTTTACAATGCAAACAATGTTTCTGATAACAGAATTCCGTTTTAAAATTAGTTACAGCGTCTTTTGTGGGTCATCTTGGTACTGAAAAAAATAATTAATAAAGACTTTTTATTTACTTATATATATTTTATTGTACACCACAAAAAAAAATACATCGTACACTACAAAATATAGAATGCCTTATCGCTTTCTGTGATCTCTTCAGGCAACCTTGGAATGGACAGTGAATTTCCTGGACATAAAATAGGACTGTCGTTGGTGCCAATATTATGTATCAAGTACACTAAAAAAGATATACAGATACACATTTCCAAAATATTAGATACCTAAATACAAAAAATAACGTTAAAAAACATAGAAAAAGACTTTTTATTCCAAAAATACCCACCCATGTAACTATTTAATTTAGAGGTAGAAACACGGTAACAGATGGTTTATCCTTAAAATGGCCAACTTCTAGCTCGAAGTTTCAGCCTTGAAAATACAAAATTACAAAATTAAATAAACAATTTAAACGCACCGAAACATAAATATCCAAATACCATTTTCTTACACAGCAGACATTTTAATACAAAATAAACAAAATTTAGATTTCGCAACAAGGTATGGCCGCAACTACACCGAACAATTTTACCCGAGGGACGAATAGAATGCCGCAGAACTGTGGCCACGGTTACGGTGTGACTGCCGGCGACTGCAATAATGTACAATTTTATGTTTATGGGATATACAGGCTGATTTTTTAAAGACCAGCCAAATTTAAGGATGTGGTACAGACCATCAAACTGAACAACTTTCTCCATGGGACAAATAGCGTAATCGCGAAAATTTTATCAACTGTCCCATAGGAAACTTCAATACCTACTCGACCTAAATGTATGGGACGGCTGAATTTTTATTCGCGATTACAATGTTGGTCCGATGGAGAAAGTTGTTCAGTTTGATGGTCTGTACCACATCCTTAAATTTGGCTGGTCTTTAAAAAATCAGCCTGTATAAGTGAAGTTTGGATGTTAAATGTTCAAATGTTATTATTATCATCATCTTCCTGCCCTTATCCCATGTTACTTGGGGTCGGCGCAACACGTTTTCTTCTTCCATTCTCCCCTGTCAACCGTCACGCTATCATTCACTCCCTTCTCTTTCATATCATTCCTCACACAATCCATCCACCTTTTCTTCGGCCTTCCTCTCCCTCTCCATCCATCAACATGTATATTCATCACTCTTTTAGTCACATGCGTTTCGTCCCTTCTCATCACATGCCCATACCAAGCCAAACGATTTCCTTTCAACTTTTCTGTCATTGGCGCCACTTTCAAACTTCCCCTTATATACTCATTTCTTACTTTATCCATTCTCGTCACTCCACACATCCATCTCAACATTCTCATCTCCGCTGCATGCAATCTTTTTTCATCCGTCTTCTTCACAGCCCAGCATTCAGATCCATAAAGTACGACAGGCCTTATCACGGACTTATAAATTTTCCCCTTTAACTTGAGGGGCATCCGTGGGTCGCAAGTTGTTCCTGTGACCTGTCGCCATTTCATCCATCCTGAGTTGATCCGGTGCGTTACGTCTCGGTCTACTTCGCCATCTCCTTGGACAAGTGACCCGAGGTACCGAAAGTCGGAGCAGATCGATAAGGGCGTTCCGGCGAGAGACATGGGCCTAGGACTGGAGAGACCGCCAAAATCACAAAACAGATACTCAGTTTTGGTCCGACTTACTCTCAGGCCCACGGTCTCGAGTCTTTTCCACCACCTCTCTAATCTGCTCTGGACCTCTGAGCCGCTCTCGGCCACCAGCACAATGTCATCGGCGAACAGCATACACCAGGGAGCCTCCTCTTGGATGTCCGATGTAAGAGCATCCATTATCAGCACGAAGAGGTACGGACTGAGTGCTGAGCCCTGGTGCAAGCCGACAGCCACATCGAAGCTGCCAGTAGTGCCCACTGTAGACCGGACTTGGGTACTACATCGACTGTACATCGCTCCAATCAACTGCACATACTTCCCTGGCACGCCTTTCTCCTTTAGCGCCCACCACAAAACTTCACGAGGCACTCTGTCGTATGCTTTTTCGAGGTCAACAAATACCATGTGCAAGTTCTTATGCGCACTTCTGTATTTCTCGCACAGCTGGCGGATAGCAAAGATGGCATCTGTTGTTCCTCGACCAGGCATAAAACCGAATTGGTTTTGCGAAATTTCACTCTCTTCTCTCAGTCGCCTTTCAATAACTTTCTCCCAAGCCTTCATACTATGTGACATTAGCTTTATTCCTCTATAGTTGTTGCACTCCAGCACATCACCTTTGTTTTTAAAGATGGGCACCAGCGAACTGTTACACCATTCGTCAGGGATGGTTTCTTCCAGCAACAACTTATTGAAGAATAAAGCTAACCACGTCCATCCATCTATCCGTAATAGCTTCCATACTTCAACTGGTATTCCATCCGGACCTATTGCTTTACCATTCTTCATCCCATTTACTGCTATTCTCACTTCATCCATACTAATCCTTCTCACTAACCCCTCATTTACTGGTTTATTCCCAAGCACACCACTCCAGTCATTCTCCTCATTCATCAGTCTTTCGAAATAACTCTTCCACCTATCCTTAATTTTCTCATCATCCGAAAGAACTATTCCAGTTTCATCCTTTATACACTTTATCTGACAAATATCCCTCGTCTTTCTCTCTCTAGCTCTAGCAAGCCGATAAAGAATTTTTTGACCTGTTGGATTATCCAGTGTGTCATAAAGCTTGTCTTGGGCTTTTGCTCTTGCTATGGCCACAGCTTTCTTGGCTTTTTTCTTCATAGCATCATACTCACTCTTTTTTTCTGTTTTCAAACTAACATTCTTATCTTCAACACTCTGCCATTCCTTGAACTTTCTCTTCTTATCCTGCAACATATTCTGTATTTCTGTCGACCACCACCATGTGTCCTTATTTATCGTACCCTTTCCCTTCGTCACTCCCAAGATATCTTTCGCTGCACTCCTAATATACCCTGCTATTTCATTCCAGCATTCATTTACACTTCGATCATTCATCTCCCCCATATCTATCATTTTATCCACCACTCGCTCTTTAAAGGTCTTTGCATAGTCATTCTTCTCCAGCATATGCCATTTTATTTTGGGGGGCGGTCGCTCTTTGTTTTTATTGGGCTTGATTTCTACAACCATTTCCATAATTAGGAGTCTGTGCTGTGAGACTAGATCTTCTCCCGGTAGCACTTTGCAGTCTTTGATATGCTTTAGGTATTTGCGTCGTACTAGAAAGTAATCAATTTGCGTCTTGTGATTGCCACTTTTGTACGTAATTAGGTGTCCATCGTTCTTCTGGAACCAAGTGTTGGCTACTACCAGGTCAAATGCGGTAGCGGATTGAAGCAATATCTCTCCTTCGTTATTTACGTTACCGAATCCCCACCCTCCATGCACTCTTTCATAAACCCCTCGCATTCTTCCCACATGTCCATTAAAATCACCTCCAACTATCAATTCTTCATGCACCGGAATGTTCATCAAAACTATGTCAAAGTCCTCCCAAAACTTCTCTTTCACCCTTTCATCACATCCCACCTGCGGTGCATACACACTTATTACATTCAGCATTAAATGTTCTAACATAACTTTTACAACGATTAATCTATCATTTATTCTTTTTACTTCCATCACGCCTTCTTTCAAATTACTGTCTAACACTATTCCTACGCCATTTCTTTTCCCGTCACTCCCACAGTAGAAAAACTTGTATCCTTCACCGATTTCTCTCGCTTTCGTTCCTTTCCATTTTGTTTCTTGCAAACACGCCACATTTATTCGTCTTTTTTTTAATACATCCGCTAACTCTCTGGCTCTCCCGGTCATCGTCCCAACATTCCAACTTGCATACCTCAATCTCACTTCCCGGGCTCGCTTCTTACGTTGCCCCCGCCCGGGTTGGTGCAACAACCCTAGTCCTCTTCCCACAGGAGCCGGGTGCTGCCCCTGCGCGTCGCCTATGGGGTACGCCCTAGCCCTATCGCGCATCATATTTTTACTTATCATGTTGCTTAAAGTTTTGGCAAAGTTTTACGGTCGGCCGCCTGCCTGACACCAACCCTCCTTGGGAATGCAATTGTTGATGGTTACCCGCCATCACGCGGGTTACCCAAGGTGCTATATGGTATGCACTGGGTCTGGAGCTCCCTAAGTCAAATAGTCGCCTCTTACGACACCCACGAGACGAGATGGGGTGGTCCTATTCTTTCTCCGGGACCGACACGGATAAAATAATAAAATGTTATTATTAGTACCCTTAAAATGTTAAAGAGATTAATAGTAAGTTTAGTTTTGAATCTGTCTGTATCTACTTTACTTACTTACTCTCAATAATGATACCACCACAGTGGATCCCGCGGTAATTGCGTAACACACTAATAGTAACAATGGCTTCCATTTTGACAGTTCAACAATATTCATTGCGTTATTTAAGTTGTTGAGCAGATACATTTTTCGAACATACGAAGCAATGGATTAGCAATATCCTTTAAAATGATGATTCAGATTGTGATTGGTATTGTGTTACGCAATTAGAGTTCCGGTTGTTGAAACAAACCCTGTAAGTACCAGAAAGTTTTCAATTAAGATGAGGTAATATTTATTTATCCAAAGTAATACATACTCGTATAGCTCATACAGGCTGAGCACAGTGGTCGATATATTAAAGTAATACATAGGAAATTGTTCGAGATAACCTAGACACGTAACGCAAGGGTTGCATCGAGGTGGCTCTCGAAAAAGCCTGAAGGAAGCCGGCCTGAAGCCTGCCAGTCTGGCGTGGTAGCCCGGAAGAACTTAGGGGAGGCCTTTGCTAAACAGTGTAAGGCTAACTTAAAAAGAAATGTTTTTACAACAGTTAAAAGGCTACAAAAATCTATTCAAACAAAAAGGCTCTAGTTTTTTTTTTTATATAAAAACGTTGCCCCACACTAGGAATTTCTCCTGTATCGTGGGTGCGTTTACAAACATTTATACTCACATACACAATCAGCCAGACCCGGAACAACTACTTGTAGGTCATACAAATATTTGTTCCGTGCGGGAATCGAACCCGCGACACGCAGCGCAGCAGTCAATCGCTTAACCACAGCGCCAACCGTGCCGTCAAAGTTTATCTTATGATTGACGGGGCCCGACAGGGCCGAAGCCTGCCGGGGTAGCGGGATCGTTCAAAAGGGTTACCGCTGCCCAGGAACATAAAGGGCTAAGGAAGGAACACGGGTGGGTTTTAGTCAGTAAGAGTCTGACACTCTCTTCCGCTCCACCCAGAGCGGGAGGGGGGGTCATTTGATGATTTCCCATCCTCAAAAAAAAAAAAAAGATAAAGAAAAAATATATACCTAGTGTAAATACTTACAAGATTAGAAAAACAAGCCCAATGAATGTTGTTAAACTGTTAAAAGACATTGTTTAGAGACATAAATCTTCATTATTGTGAATTTATGATGGCCTATTTCTAATTTTCGCTGTTCTGAATGCCGCATACCAATTTAATAAAATTATCCGATTGAAACATTATTTAAATTTTAATATTTAGCTCGTCGAGCAAATACTAGTATCTGTAGCACAGACTAATTTTCAAACCACTGGGACCACAATTTCAGTTAAAACGCTAACAGTAGAATGACAGAGTGAATAATTAACAACACGCTAAAGTAAAATTAAATTTAATATAAATCGCCCTTAGCATGACTTTCGCAAACGATGCTCTTGAATTATTTATTTATACGAAAAAGTTTTTATTATGCCTTCTCGGTCATGAGGCGTAAGTTGTAAGATTTTGTGACCAGAAAAATATTAATGGCAACACTGAAAGCAACTCTCACAAGAAAAAAAAAGTCCAGATGCTTGGGGGAAGCCTATGTGCAGCAGTGGAGGTAATTAAAAAGCCTTTTAAAACACAAAATCAAAGGATTTATTTACCTCATCCATCGCTTTCCATCAGGCGTGATCCAGGTTAGGAGCAGGATTTAACTTCTAATTGGCCATTCACCAATTAGAAGTTAAAATAAAAAAGGCACTTTTGAATTGCTCTATCTTTCTGACTGATTGATTCTTACGTATACAACTCACTTAGGCTAAAAAGGGGTTACTAAACCAATTCCTGCATCTACACGTCATGTCATGACGGCATGGTCGGCGCAGTGGTTAAGCGAGTGACTGCTGCGCTGCATGTCGCGGGTTCGATTCCCGTACGGAACAAATATTGTATGGCCTACAAGTAGTTGTTCCAGGTCTGGCTGTTTGTGTATGTGAGTTTAAATGTCTATAAACGCACCCACGATACAGGAGAAATTCCTAGTGTGGGGCAACGTTTAAAATAAAAAAAAAATAAAAAAATTGTAGAGGTATTGCAATGGCTTAAAGCTAAGGCATAATTATGGTTCCTGTGGGCACAGCAAAATTTCATATCCTGTCAACCGATATTTTCACAGCTTTTTCACTGCCTTTTCAGGCGTTTCAGATGGAAACAAAATCGCTACCGCCGACACCTCAAACCAAACCCCCTTTACAAGTTCTCGACCATTTCGTGAACCAGAGTGATAACATGATTTCTTATTGAGGACTGCGTAATGTATGTAATGTGTTTTTCTATTCGTTCGGTCGCCACTGCGTCTGTGGGCGTTAATAAATTTATTATTATTGAATACGCACTGTGGTTTATAGTTTTCCAGTCTAGTTGTTTTTGATGGTAGAGAATTTTTAGGTTTGCGGGAGTTTGAATTAAATTTGAATGTGACTGGTTTTTGTTGAAGTTTGGGTTATAGACTTATATTAAAAAGTAACTTTTGAAAGGGGCGACTAGAATCAGTTCTATTTTATTGTAAATTTTGATGTTCAAAAGAATATTAAATGTTTTGACTTCGACTTTCAATCATAACATAAGCTATGATTGAAATTATATATTATACAAATATATAGTATATATATTATTAAATTAAATAGATTTATAAAAATATGAAGAACGATGTTTTTATTACTTATCGCACCTAGGGTAGTTTACATGCCAATGATGCCTCACTGCAATACCTCGCGGTTGCGGTTTAGCTCACTACCTCGATGTCATCTCCATGTAAATCAAATGCATGCTAATAGACACGCACGTACCTGTTACGCATCGAGGACCCTCAAGTCACCCGCGATGTGTCGCAGTGAGGTATGCTTCGGCATGTGCGTGCGTGTCAAATAGCTTGCATTTGTTTTATATGGAGGTGACATCAAGGTGGCCAGCTAAACCGCTACAGCGAGGTATCGCAGTAAGGCATCTTCTCCATGTCGTAACCCTACTCTGCAGACTTGGTGACAGACAAAATGTTACACTTTTTTCGTCGGTGTAGCTCTTATTCGCAAAGTGTGCAAAAGCGAAAGGAACTTCGTTGCAACAAGTCCCACCTCTCGACTGTTTTTTACTCTATATTGTATATAGAGAGTAAAAAGTACGAGAGGCGATCCAACTCTTCCAACGTCTTCACACTAATTCAGTGTTGTCAAAAAGGGAAAAACCCCTTGAATTAGTTTAGTGCAGTATAAGTGCTGACTTTTACAAAGAACATGTGAATCTTCCCCTTACCTAACAGTGAATAAGATAGACGTTATTGGAAGATTTTATTAATTTCATAGTTACTTAGTTATTTAAGTTATATTGTCGTTACTTATCAGCTTGTAATATGAATAAAGTATCAACAAATGTGTACCTTAAAAAGGAAAGGAAAAGTACGATACTCTACCACTTTCAATTGTTTCATAATATATATGTTACGGTAAATGTGATTAATTGAAAATTATTAATAATTATCCATCATTATTAATAATTACCTCATGATTTGGTAAAAGTGAATATAAAATTGAAATTCATCACTTTTAGCAGTTGTTATTAATAATTCACTACTCTCGTCGATAAAAGTAATATAATAAAATAAGACTCGAAGTTATTTGTCCAGTAGGTATTTATTTATAATACCACAGTACTTACAAATACATAACTAAAATAAACTTACACGCAAAATCTTTTGTTCTTTGGTTTTGCTTAAATCAACCAAGAACAAATTGGCACTTGACGATGGTAAGAGGCCAGATGGAATGACCATAATGCCTTGGAAGTTGGGTAGGCCTTTGGTGTAGGATGCAATCTGTGTCGACACCCTCGCGCCATCCCATCTTTCTAGCACGGCGGGCTGTGCTGGGGCGGCTGCTGTAAGAGCAGAAAACCTCAAACGGCGTAAATAAAACAAACTTATTGGGGTTGAAACACTAGGGCCTTGGGGTCCGAGTGCGCATCGAATATTTCGGGACATGGACAAACGGTTGGTTGACTCTTCAGATGACCAAAGGGCTGGCCTATTTTTAGCCCAAAGAATCAGTATTCCCATCCAACGTGGTAATGCTGCCAGCCTTTTGAGCACTTATCCCATTGACGGCGATGCGGACGAATGTTTTGATGCCCAATGAGCTCCTGCCTTTTTCTTTAATTTTTAACCGACTTTATTTATTATATACTTGTATAAAAACTACACTTGTTGGACTTGTTGTTGTGTTGTTGTTAGCTTGTAAATTGTAATTGTTGTGTCTTTGTAAATAAATATATAGAACAGATAAAATAAAAACCTTTTTAAAGCAAACACAACCGACATCCAAAAAAAAAACACTACAAAGTGAAAAATATCTATTATTTCGGAAGTCGGCGTCATTGGTTCCACATTTTCTATTTTCTATTTTCATTTTAGTTTTATATTTACCTCACCTCTGTTGCTCAATCGAACAGAGAGACGCTTGACGTACGTTATTTTTGAAAATGTATTGTATTTATCGGTACTAAGGTTACATTATTAATAATCACCGATAAATGTGATTATTTTCTTACTTTTACCTCGACTTTCGGTAATTATTAATAATGATCGAGAATTATTAATAATGTTCAATTAACCACACTTACCGGAACATATTTTAATTAAATATATTTTATTCACATACATATATCACCGTATCCATATTTTGTGCTATCCAAATTCTCATACACATATTCACCAACTCAATTGGGCTCCGTAACACATAGGGCAGCACATTCACCACTGTGCATAATAGGGAGGTTTGAAAAATCCCGAATTAATATACCAGCCGTTATTTTAATGTACGCTGAATGAAATATACCGCATTCACACCATTGCGTAATAAATGAATATCTACTGAGAATGAAGAGAAATGCAAAATGACCTAAAAAACTTTGAAAATGCGGTGTAATATTTGTATATGTCCATATCATTTATAATGCGATAATTGTAATGTATTTTTCAATTGTATATTGTTTGCTCATCTAGCCTATAATTAAAAATTAATATTTCAAAGTGATCGGCTTTTGGATATTTTTTCCAATCAGCCACCCTTTTACCTGTTACACATACATATGTAAGTATAGTTTTAAATTATATTTTGTACAACATAATTGTCAACGTAATAAATAAATGGTTTCTATGTTAATTAATATAATTGGTATTGTACCGTTTTAATTAAAAATAAATAAATAATAAATAAATGTATAATAATCATTGTGTAGCAAGCATCCTATAACTACAAAAATGTCGCAACTCTGACCCCAAGATACAGGCCAATGCCTAGTTTGGGGGCCACCATAAAAAATAACAAAATTTAAATTTTTCGAAGTTGAATCTACCGTTCTCATTCTCTCAAATAATGGTTAAATAACGACAGTCTGGTCAATAATAAATATTTATTAGATCTAGAGTGCTAGACTTATCATTAGTACCTGTTAATAATTGATTTACAAACAACTTTCTATAGACGGCTAAAACTCTCAGAATAAGGTTAATTAAGTTTCTCGAGACTTTGTAATTAAGCAAAGCTGGATGATACTTCGATTAAGGCTCAAGATTTTTCTTTTAATTTATATTCTGTTTTTATCTGCTGTGAATAAATTATTTTATGATTATGCTATAAAATTGAAATATAAAGTAAAGAATGCAAGTTTTTTTAGAATTTAATAACACAATCCGTTATTTTCTGGACTTACAAAGAGATATAAACAATACTGCTTACTGTTTTTTGACACCTTGAATTTTATGACTTTTTTTTATTGCTGAATGGGCCTGCTCTTGACCTCGATCATGCCTGATAGAAAGCGATGAATGAGGTCCATGATCGAACGAGCGTGCCCAGAAGATATCTGTTCACTCTTGCTTTGAAGGCAGACGGGTTATATGTGAAAGGGAACACAGACACTGGCAGAGAGTTCCACACTTTATCTGTGCGCAATATAAATGTGGAGGAGAAGCGCTGAGTACGACTGGTCGAGATATCAACCATGTATGGCTGGTACCCTGCAGTACGTCTGGTAGGCCGGTAGAAAAAGGGCGTTGGTGGGTTCACACCGCACACCCTCCGAAGTACAATCTGTAGAAGGCCGACTGGCAAGAAACATTACTCCGATGAGCCAGGCTGTGAAGCCTAGCTACCAGCCTCTCGTCGCCTATAAGCCTTCCTACTTTCACTGCTTTCACTGCTGCTACATGATCAGTATTCTAGCCTATTGCGACCGTCAAAATTTCGAACTTAACGCAGCACAGCCTGCAGTCCTTTCACAGTTATTATACCTCTAACAGCAACAACCCAACAGCAACCTTATAGTAACGAGAATAAAGATCACTGTGATTTTGACAGATATAGTCACTGGCAACAACCTAACAGCCACCTTATTATAACGAGAATAAAGATCACTGTGACTTTGACATATATAGTCAGTGGCAACAAACCAACAGCAACCTTATTGTAACAAAAATAAAGATCACTGTGAATTTGAAAGATTTAGTCACTGGCAACAACCCAACAGCCACCTTATTATAACAAGAATAAAGATCACTGTGAATTTAACAGATATAGTCAGTGGCAACAACCCAACAGCCACCTTATTATAACGAGAATAAAGATCACTGTGATTTTGACAGATATAGTCACTGGCAACAACCCAACAGCAGCCTTATTGTAACGAGAATAAAGATCACTGTGATTTTGACAGATATAGTCACTGGCAACAACCCAACAGCCACCTTATTGTAACGTGAATAAAGATCACTGTGATTTTGACAGATAAAGTCACTGGCAACAACCCAACAGCCACCTTATTGTAACGTGAATAAAGATCACTGTGATTTTGACAGATATAGTCACTGGCAACAACCCAACATCCACCTTATAGTAACGAGAATAAAGATCACTGTGATTTTGACAGATATAGTCACTGGCAACAACCCAACAGCCATCTTATTATAACGAGAATAAAGATCACTGTGACTTTGACAAATATAGTCAGTGGCAACAACCCAACAGCAACCTTATTGTAACGAGAATAAAGATCACTGTGATTTTGACAGATATAGTCAGTGGTAACAACCCAACAGCAACCTTATTGTAACGAGAATAATGATCACTTTGATTTTGACACACTACTCAGTGGCAACAACCCAACAGCAACCTTATAGTAACGAGAATAAAGATCACTATGACTTTGACACATATAGTCACTGGCAACAACCCAACAGCAACCTTATTATAACGAGAATAAGACAGTGATGCAAATTCAGAGGTAAAAAAACTATTAAAGGTCTGTGTATATCTATGTGCACATGTGTGCAGATTTTAATTGACGAACGAATTTCAAACTTGACGTTGTCGTTCCACATTCACTTCGGTGTGAGCTGCGTCCAAATATAAAGCGTAGCGCACATAATTGGCCTCATACGGTACTGCCGCTTAAAAACCGCAATTAGTACTCGCACAATGCAATCCTATTCCCGCTGCGGTCGCCCCTCAACTTTGTGTACCCAGCTTTATCGCAAAAAAACTTAAACCGCCTTTATAGGCAAGTACTTACGTCGGCAATTATGGCGTGCTTTACATGTAGAGCTTTTAATTAATCTTACGACTTATTATTAGGCACTTAGGTGAAGGAGCTTGCTCATTGAAAATTATTTTAAAGATATAAGTACGGCTTTAAGGAAAACGTTGAAGGAATATATGCTTTCATTTTTCTAGAGATTAAATTCGAGAGGAATTTGATCAGGGGCCTTATTCTTTATGACACAATGAACGAAAAAGCGCGAAATTAACGCGAGATTGGCGGGATTAGCTAAGGAATTCACGTGGTTTCGAGTGAGGAATCGTTAAGTGGTCATAATGAATTAGGGCCCTGCAAATTAATATTCTGGATGATATTTGTTCCTCTGCCTTGTTTTTAATTGATGCGCATTGCAGATCAAATTCTTACAATTTGATGTACATCTCTCCTAGTTTTTAAATTGGCAGCATTAATGATAACTAGAAAATTATGGCATGCGGCTATATTTAGTTCATGTGGGCTAGATCTTATGTTCTTATCTTCCTGAGTTATGTGTTTTTTTTTTGGTTTGAGGTACCTAATAAGAAAGCAAACCGGAGCAGCTATGGGCTAAAATATCGACACTGTGGGTCCCAATCAGCAGCAAACGGCAACGCGGCAAACCCAGACGGAGGCGGGACGAACTCGGCTCTTTCTTAAAGTTTGGTTACACACAGCAGTAGATACGGACAAGTGGATGGAAGGAAGGGAGGGAGGCCTGCAGTACGAAACAAACATCTAATCTATACTAATCATAAAGCTGAAGAGTTCGTTTGTCAAGTTTGGACGCGTTAATCTCAGGAGCTGCCAGTCGGATTAGAAAAATCAGAAAGAAAGCTGAGCGAAAACTAAGTAATAGCGCAGGCAAGCGATCTGATGCGATGGGGGCCGAACTTGTACGCGGACGAAGTCGCAGGCACAAGCTAGTAATAAGTTTTAATAAGAAAACAAAATACCTAGAAGAGCATGAGATATTTTTAAAGAAACCAACAGTCTATCGTAGCTGTAAACAAGGTTGTTGATGTTGTAAATCATGTGCGCGCAACATGTTCCGACGTGCCTGTAATCTTTGAAGCCATTACGTTATTGCTAGCTTCACACTGTGTTAGCGCTACGAACACTATACGTAAGAATGATGGGAGAGTATTTTGAGTTAGGTTTGAGAGCTAGGAGTATTTTCAGGTTATTCACAAAATCGGTGAAGATTTGTTCCATTAGAGGGACGAATTAAAAAAAAAAAGAAAAATCTTTATTATTAGAAGAATGGGTACAAAAAATCTTCATAAAACAAACAAATTTTGGTCTTATGTACGTTGTGTCTTGTCAAAGGAGTGCACTCGTACTAGGATTACCCTGTATCACGTATGCCATCACCTTCCTCCGGACCAGAAAGTCGAAGAAACCTCCATCAGTGGCGATACTTTAATGTTGGTACGTCTGACACATCTTGGAGTATTCATCTCCATTGAAAGACAGGCTTGTACAAAGAAAAAACCCATTTCTTGTTAACACTTTTGTTCCGCACAACTGTATTATTTCTTGTTAACACTTTTGTTCCGCACAACTGTATTATTTCACAATCGAACGACGACTGGCTTTGCACTACATTTTACCATTTAAAGTTATCTTTGCTCCACCCAGAAATAACGATAATATTATCATAACCATTATTTCTAAGTGTTGCCAAAGTAGAATAATACATTCAGTTGCCATAATGAAAATAATTTAAAAGTTTGTTACGTCATTAATAATTTGTACTTTAACAGTGTTGTCACAGTGGATATTTTAATTCGGTATTAAAATAATACATTTTTTTTTTAATTAAATCAAAGAAATCACGACAGTCCATGACTATTGAGGGTTGTCCCTGAACGTACATACCCTAGGATTGTCAATAGGTATGGCACTCCTCGGGGTTATTTTACGCACTCAACAGTTTGTTTAACGGTGCGATCTCATAAGTAGGGGATTAGATCGATTTGAAGAAATGCTACATGCATGTTCATATAGACAAATTCAAATTGGTACAATCAAGCATAAAATTCGGAAAACCACTGAAGTCAACCAGTCTACTCGTAATTACAAACATCGAAAACCGATCATAACTCATCCCTCTCAATAATATAATTTACACCAATTTACATTTACTATGTAAACCTAATTTCACAAATGGAACTTATGAAGCTTATTTAAATTCGACGATTCATAATCATTAGTTGATTTACACCGCAAAACGGTTTACCGACTGGACCGATTCACGGTTCGGCGCAAAACGGTTTATTTTACTTCGTGTTGAAACACATAAGCAGGAGATAAACTATGCATTGCCGATGTTTGTTTGTGTGAATGTACACAGACGATCAGTTGTGTGGATTTGGACATTTAGGTTTAAAGATCTTCTATTCTATTCTATTTTTCTCTATGGCAATGGTGCCGATGTCGACAATTTTGCCAATGTCAGACATGTTATGAGAAAACGTGCCGGGGTAACAAAAAAAAAGACTAAAATTCTAAATCCAATACTAGTTCATTAATAAATCTTTGAATTGAATGTGAAACTTGTTAACAAGTATTAGTAGGTACAATTAAAAAGATCTTTTTAAGAATTTGAAACACAGATTAATGTGTATTGTCTTTGGTCCCTGGCCCTGACATCAAGCAATGGACAAAATTGACAACTTTTTATCGCTTGAGTACGAGGCTTTTGGCTACTTCGTATGTGTGTATTTTATGTCCTTTTTTTGTAATGTACGTTTTGTATGTGGAGTTTTTCCATTTTTTCGTTCTTTCTTTCAGAAAGAATACCAAATATGATGATTACAAAACATTGAATTTTTATTCTGCTTTTATAAATAAATCATTATCAAAAAAAAAACTAAACTAAATTCATAACTTCTAGGTTTTGACAGGGAACACCGTTGAAGCTATTGTAAATAGATCTGAGGGGCAATTCTCGTAATTTTAAGAACGTTCACAGTCTGATCTCAGTCTAAATCTGTCAAAAATACCTCAAATTTCCCTACATTTTGACAAGTTTTTGACATTTGTTTGTCGCCGAGATGATACTGCTTTAAATTACAAGAATTGGCCTTCTGATGAAAAACAATCAAACTGAGAATCGATGAACTGAATCTCAGGTGGATGTTAGATATCGTACTAAAATAAAATATTTTATAAGATTTTCCCAGTTTTGTAGATTTGTTGATTTTTCGTAAAATCTAGTAAAAGTTTCCGACATACATACACTCTGACATTCATTTGATTCTATCGCATACCGGTTGATTCTTCTGCAACTAATTCCTAACTATTAGCTACATCTAGGAACATAATTCTAATAATTCATCTTTATTTCAGACATACAGTCGATACAATGATTACAAAGAAAGCGTTAGTATGGTCGTTAGTAGTACACACAAAAAGAAATAAAAAGGTGTTAATAAACAATACAAGTTACACTATAATCACTGAGAGTATATTTCCTATTCCTGTGCAGGTAAACCTGCACAGTAAACAGTAAATTTACTATACATTTTGCACGTTAATGTTCTAAGGGCAGTGTTGGTGCTACCACGAATCCTGCTTTTCGTCGATGCAGTTACTTTACTTATGACGGCGAAGAAATCATCGATGGAAGTATCCGCAAACATTGCGGAAGCACTGCAGTGCCAGGGTTTTCACAACACTGAACACGCAGGGCGTTGTAAGCCCTCCACGTAAAGTTAATCCACAGACGGCACGTGTAAAAGACTGACAGAAGGCTCTGAAAAGTATCAATTTTACATCTGTGGTACACCATGCGAATCTGTGGGCCAACATATTGCAGCGGACTGCCAACCCCCTTTCCATTATGATGACCAACAATCTAATGTATTTTTTGAGTAAGATAGGCATGCAGGTACATACCACTTTCACACAAAAAAAAACAATATATTTTAGTACGTAGAACGATTTATGTTCATAAGACTATTTTTTTAAATTATATACCTAACTTTTTTCTGAGTATATGGTACATTAAGATCGTAATAATAATAAACAACTTCACATATACTACCGTTGTCGATGTAGAAATATTAAAATTAAAGTACAGTTAATATCCCCATAAATATAATTACAAATTAGTTTTGAATGAAATTGCGTATTTATGTTGTTATTTATCAATGAAATGTCAAAGTTAACTCAATATATAATGTCAAATGCAAAAAAAAATATTAATAAAAAGCCGATATACACACACACAGTTTTGATAAAAATGTAATGTCAAAATCATTTAAAAATTCAACGCAATCAGCTGTCTCAAAGTCAGGCAAATATTGTTTTAGCAACCAACGACTCTTTTGATGACAATGTCCTGATGCTGCAGCTAAGGTCTTGTAAAAGATCCTAAGTTTAACATTAATTAAACAAAGTAGTTCAAATACTCCAGTCGTAGAAGTAACTAAAATATATACCGTAGTGCAATGAAGGGGAGCTGGGGAACGCAAGGGGTATGCAGTGTCGTGGCAGTAACGGTTTAATTGTGTTCATGTCTGCCTCAATTGTCCACCGAACATATGGCACAAAGATGTTAGGAGACTGGATGAGACCTTTGTAAAAACACATCAAATGCTTTGTTTCATGAATAAATCTGTCTAGCCTTTTCTCAACTATGTTGGAGCCGGATTCCAGTCTAACTGGATGCAGCTGAATACCAGTATTTTACATGGAACGACTGCCTATAGGAGCGAATGCCTGACCTCCACAACCCAGTTGCTGGTACCCCTTAGTAACACTAGTTGTCAGACTTTCGGGCTTCTGGCTACCCGTAATGACGGTCTTTGTTTCATGTCCATCGTCATTTTTGTCACTGGTTTAAAATAAAATCTATAGGTATTTTTGCCTTTAGCACAGGATACACAATTTAATTAGTTACTTAATTGTCATTGTTTATAGGAAACATTTATAGAATTATGCAAGAGTGTTATATTGATTTAGCAAATAAATTCGTATTTTTTAGGTGTACCGACAGAAAAAATATTTTGGAATCAGCAATTCTCTTCGATCTCGAGCATGCTGGAGGCCACACGTCAGTCTGCAGCTATTCATATAGAAGCATTGTTGAATTGTAAACACCTGAAACTCGTCGTTTATTCTGTTCTTACCACATCCAGTAATCCAACCTCCCTGCCCAGTTGGTGACCGCTAAACGAGCAGTTAGTGGCCCAGCACCGCACGGCACTACGTACCACCATATTTACGTACCAGCCCGCCACCAGAGGGCACCAATAAACATTATATACTGTTCAAGAGCTCAGTTCCTCGGTGAACAGTCTTAGTTCTTAAGGCTAGTCAACACTAACTGAACCAACACGTGAAATAATAAGAATAATACTAGCCTACTGCATAATAATAAAGAGAAGGAACGTGCATTGGTCACGACAGATCAGACTTATATTAATTGCTGCGCCCACGGTTTCACCCGCATAAGTCTCGATCCCATGGGAATATCGGGATAAAAAGTATCCTATGTCCTAATCCAGGTCATGTTCGACTCATGTGCTAAATTTCATCCAAATCTGTTCAGCAGTTTTAGCGTGAAAGCGTAAAAACAAACCCAAAAAAAAAAATATTTTCTCTTTATAATATGAGTTTAGACAAGTACAGGCTACCTCACGATATTTTTCTTTCACCAATGTCAGTTATTCCCAAAATAAACTCAGAAAGTACTCATATATGGACCGGAAAAGTCCCATTTGTAATTACCAGGATTTGAACTTACAACCTCGTGTATGAGACGCGAGGCCTTCATCACTGGATCATCACATATACTCTAAGACTCCAAACCAATACGCTGTATTTTTCAGATATCTCCCACATAACATGAACCCTGTTTTCCTCGAAGTGTATTTTTAGCCAGCAACTTTTTAATAAAACTCTTATAATAGAGATGACGACGAGCCTGCTACTGAGAATCTGTGGAGTTTAGGTAGCCCATTTAAAATTACCCTGTAGAACTACTACAACGTATAAAAATTACGAAAATTACACTAGTATAAATTCTCTAGTTTCGATGGCGCATTTAAGTACGTCTTCAAAATTGAAAAACACTACGTGATAACTACCTATATTAATTACGCAGCCTACTGCATAATCAGTCTGAATAGTATTCATCCTATTGCGCCATTAAACTGAACTGAATAGCTGAAAAAGACTCGTTATCACGCGATCATTATTCTTTCTGTCTCAACTCTTTTGCTTTTATTAAAGCTTTTTACATTCACAAGTGGCGTTTTAAACATTTATTTCTAATGGGAGCGATGCGTAATTTTGCGGAGCCTTTTAAAAACCGCACTACTATGGTTTTGTATATAAATAGGCGTATAAATAAGCTATGAATAAAATTAAAATAATTTGAAAGCGAAAACACAAAACCAAAAAGTCTGACAACCAGTTTTACTAAGGGGTATTACACCGTAACTAGGTTGCGGAGGTCAGATAGGCAGCTCTATGTTAAATACTGGTATTCAGCTGCATCCGGTAAGACTGGAAGCCGACCTTAACATAGTTGGGAAAAGATCAAAGATCAAGCTGAAGAGACAAACTCTTCAGCTTTATTTTATTAGTATAAAGATTTAAACATTATTATTACGTTGTGTTGTTACGTGTTTTAAAACGACAATGTTCATAATAGACTAGGGAAATTGGATATTAACTAAGTTTAGGGTCAAACTAAATAATTGTGAAAGTTTTCACGAGATTGACTGCTCTAGACTAATCTAAATAGCCTGTATTGTCCCACTGCAAGGCAAAGGCCTCCCGCTCCCTTTTCCAAACAATTCTGTCTTTTGCGAGTGCCCGGGCCAGTCCCTACGATAGGAGGCAAGCTCGCCCCGCCATCTTCGTCTTGGCCTGCTGCAATGGCGTCGTGCCGTTAGTGGGACCCAATCGGCGGTTCTCTTACCCCAATTGTCGTCTGATATGCGGCAAACATGTCCAGTCCAGTCCCACTTAAGTTTAGCGGCTTTCCGGGTAACATCTGTTATCTTGGTTTTGGCGCGCAGTATTGTATTCCTTACACGGTCAGAAATTCGTACCCCCAGGATACTGCGCCCCATGGCTTGCTGCTCTAGACTAGAGATTAAAAAACCACAATTCACAATTTAACACAAAAGTATCGAATAACCGGAAAGTTGTACATAGAAAATCCTTTTCGCCCAACAGCCCCATTTACCACTGACCCAACGACAGAGACGAACAAAAACCCATGCGTTACATTATACCCAACCATTTTGAAATCGTTCATACCAACTGTAGCGAGTACATTTTCTTGGCAATAAATAACATGGCCATAATAACTTGGGCGTGGCTTTATTCCCCGTTTACTGAACATAATAGAACGCCGGTCTTATACTATACTTACCATTGGACCCCATTTATCATGGCATGTTTGTTACAGCTCTAATGTCTAGCTATTTGTGCAAGGAGTTTTTTCTATGAGTGTGTTTGGCCTGTCGTCCACGACTCTACTCCAAAGTAACCAGTCACAAACTCAAATCACAAACGAGTAGGCAGAATGTGCTCTCAAAACGGTTAAGGAAAACATCGTGAAGCGAAGAAATTATATGACTACACATACATTTTGAGAAATGTCGTAGCTACTCTAGCAGTCTCGCGCCCTAGAAGAACTTTTCGCATAGATGCTTTGCGATAATGTCTTAGAACAAAAAATTCGAAGACATGTGACAGCTACCATCCCGCACTACGCCCTCGTGGTGGGTTACGGCCCACTCCCTCTCACCGAGAGGAGGCCTGTGTCCCAGCAGTGGGAACATTATAGGCTGATTATATATGTATGTTATGTAGGCAGAATGTCACAGCATTTATATTTTAATGGCGGTTCGTATACGAGGCACCAATAACTAACTAATTTCATCGCGCCTGTGTTCCCCGCAGGGCCAGGCAAAGCGGCGGTGGTTAGACGGAAATCGCTACTTACTAACGCGTGACATTCTAGCTACTTAGGGGCTAGTCATTTATTACGTAAGACTTTTTTAACCAATTTCTGACACCCCCCTCCTTCTTACGTAAGAAAAAATAAGACGAATGAACCCCCTTTGAATCTTACGTAAGATCAATATCTACCAAAATTACAAAGCAAAAGTAGCAATTTTTTTTAAACTTTCAGTTTTTGCTTACTTTTGTGCTCCTACGTAAGAATAATCTAGACCCCTCCCATCCCATGTAAGGAAAATAGAACTTGTTTGCTCCTCCTCCCCCCTCAAATCGTCTTACGTAATAAATTAACAGTCCCTTATTGGTTATTTAAGTTGTGACATATTACTTTTGAGTAGCGACGCGCGTCGTGGACGACGAGCCTAAGGTCATGTCCTGCAGATATAATATTTTAAGTCAAGGGGTGCCCGAGACCCCTCTACTTAAAAAACTTCATATTTAAATATATCAGTACTCACAACAGGAAATTGACAGTTACCGATCCCGAACTCTCCAGGCAATAACAAATTGAACCAAAAACATTTCAACAAAATCATTATTTCTTAAATTCCGGCTGAACAATTTTCTGTTAGGAAGGAATTCAATTACCAATTTCTGGGGAATCAATTTACCTGGTTCAAGTGAACAAGCGTTAAAAGGTGACAACGAGCCGTCACGCTTAATTAACTTACATTAACCTGACGATGGCTCTTCTGTGAAATCGGCTTTTATATAATCAGCCTTTAATGTTCCCACTGCTGGGTCACAAGCCTCCTCTGTGTAAGAGAGAGTGGGCCGTAACCTACCACGCCGGCCCAGTGCAGTTTGGAAGATGTCACATGACTTCGAATTTTTGGTTCTAGGACATGTCTGTTTCCTCACGATGTTTTCCTTCACCGTTTTGAGAGCAGTGATGATGAAATAATTACAAAGTAAAATGCCTGACTGGATTCGAATTTACGACCTACAACTCGTTAGTCACAGCTACTGGGCCACCATTGCTCACTGAGTCTACATTGCTGTGCTGTCTCATACTTTTTATAAATGATAAATGATTTTATTTTTGTAAGTAGGTTTGTACAAATACTTTTACACGTCAATCATATTTTAAAACTAGATGAGGTCGGCGTTTTCTATCTGACTAGTCTGAGAAGAAAGGCCGAAACAAACTCAGAGGTCACAGTCTCTTTTAAAGTCCAGACATAATCTTGGTCAGATCATATGAAGACCATGTAGGTCGATGTCTGAGATGGTCTTTTGAGGAAAGAACCACACAGATTGAGAGGACCTGTCCAGTCAGTGCACGCATTTGTTAGAAATCGTGCAGCTCAACTCAAAACTTAAGGAGCTCAACGATTCGACGAACAATACCAAAGAAAAGACATTTGGGTAGGCCACATTAATTACTCAAACTGCCAGATCATGACAAAAACTAAGAGAACAGAGAGAAAAATAATATAAAGACCCACATAGTCTTCACATTCACAATAATTAAAATAATAAAATACTTTAGAAAGTAAGCAAATGTCATAGTATATATCAAATTCATTAATGTCAAAGTGTATATAAAAAAAAACAACAACAAAACAAAGAAAAAAAAAAACATTAAATATGTAAAAATTGGAAGCAGCTTAATCCCAAGCCTTTTTGTCCTCGATATAAGACTTACCGGTATAAAAGGCTTTCTGGCACAACTTACGTTTAATGAATGATTTGAATTTATTAAGGCTTAGATCTTGAACGGGGCTTGGAACTTTATTGTAGAAGCGTATACATTGGCATCTGAACGAGCCACCTATTTTCTTGAGCCTTGTTGTAGGTACAACAAATAGATTATAGAAGGTAAAGGTATGAGGGAATATACAACCAAACATGGTTTTTGTTTGTAGTTGTTGCGTCATGTTTGCCGCAAATAAATGTATTTTATTTCTTTATTTCTTTCTTGTAAACTTCCCGCTTTAACTAAGAATCAAACCACATCTGCTTTTCTTAATGATTTAACAAGTCAAGCGAGTTATTAGGGCAGCAACATGGCATTTGATAAGCGTTTGATATGTGAGTATTTAATTTGATGAAATTGAAAGGCTTTTGAAGCCTTATCGAACGCAGGCAACCTGCCGGTTCTTCTCCATAGGAAACGACAAATTGCAACAGTGAATCTAACTTCTGACATTACATAAGTGCTCATGTAGAATTATGTGAAATAAAATATTTTGAATTTGAACAAATAGTCCTAACATTTTTCATAATATTATGAAAAATCATTCTGACTACTGCAGCACCTCCTAGCAGATACAAAACCGCCTTATTACAAAAAAGGTTAATACTAACACCCAGGTTTAAACCATTAAGCCATATAGATAATAAATAAATAAATATGTTTAGGTTAAGGTCCCTATATCTATGGGCCTGTGTCGCCTGAAATAAATCCTACTAAAATTATAAACGTGAATGTTTGTATGGATGGATGGATTATAACCAGGATTAACATACTTTTTATACCGATATTCCCACGGGATCGAAACGTATGCGGGTGAAACCGCGGGACGCAGCTAGTAAATAAATAAGAAGAAGATAAGACAGAAAATAACAATCCCGGAAGTCGCCAGAAAAATTTTAGAAATGACAAAATCTCTAAACAAACTGATACTCCTTCCATTGACGATATCTACTACAAATACCAGCTATGGCTGATAAGAAAGGCGTGGAATAGTCTACGGCGAACCAAGGCACGAGATTCGATTACCAGGCCACTCGCTCGAGGCGCGAGCATAACAAGAAAAATGAATTTGTTCAAGTACCTATGCCTTCACTTTACGGTTCCTATGAATTTTTATACCGACTCTATGGCGAATTGACGTTATAGTTGGATGACTTTGTGGACTGTTTGTGGGGACTTTAGTTATCTATTGTTATCTATTTTGTACGTGTTTAACACCGGAACGCAAATTTATTTATTTATTTAATTTTGATAATTCAGTCAAACAATTACCACAGTTTACAGTGAAGAAAAACATCGTGAGGAAACCGACATATCCTAGAACTAAAAAAATCTAGGACATGCCCAGAGATTATGGCCCACTGCCTGTCAGCGAGGTTTTTTAAACTTTTTGTACATCGTTGCATAGCTGATTAAATGAAGATGTCTTCCCCGTATTTTGTACGCTTAGTGTTGTAGTAAAATTTTGAGATAACTGGTGTCAAAGTTCGTGTACGTAGATGATTTTGAAAATAGTTCATAAACTTCTTACTTTAACCTTTAACTGTTTGATATTTTAGAAAATTTGGTTACATCAATAGGTGTGTTAAAGTATTAGGTAGTTAATGGAATAGCTTTGAAAGCCACTCAATTAGAGAATTTAGAGATAAGTTATATTTAGTGACGCATTCTGGGAAATTTTCAAAAAATCATGAACATCGGTTTTTCTCGGATTCCATGAATTTTCGCCTAGGCTTTATGGGGTGCTTAATTGGGGCAAATGGGTCACACTATCACGCCCTGGAAAGAACACGTCGAGTTTCCCTGTCACCCTGTATATAAATAATAAAATAGATTATTTATTTATTTATTACTGTAATTGCCCGTGACATCGAGCGGGCCCTTTCAGAATAGCAGCGCTGCGACATTTATTTTTTTAAATGTCGCAGCATCATGCTGAGATAGGAGCCTTTTGGCCTCGTACAGGACTTTCTGTTTCATTTTTCTTTTTGTTACTTTTTTTTATATAGTTCGGTTTTTTTTTTAGTGTGTTTAGTTTAGTTTTATCACCTTTCTGTACGAGTCGCAATAAAAACTTTTTCTTTCTTACTTTCTAGCCGTTACTTTTAACTATGTCTTGTACATTTCGTTCATCATTTTAGAGTTTAAAAATATTTATTCTCGCAAGAAAGTCACTTACCTATGAACAATAATTCTTAAAGTTAATTATTAATATAACGTTCCTCACACACGTCACTGTAGCAATTATGATACACCCATCCAATGCATTTAGTTTTTAGGAAGGGTGTTATTTGTGTTTAATAAGCGGCTAATTGAGTTTTGAATGCATTGAATGAGTGTAACTTTTGTATACATGAGGGTTTTTGTTACATTTTATCTTCAACCCACAGGTATCGAGTTATCGACCCACTGCTCGATACTATAAGCCTAAGTCAACCCTACCTTGGGTCACATCTGTCACCAATAATAAAGTTAAGACTTCCCTCTACCTTTCCAGCTAGGGAGGTCTTAACTCGTATTAACTGAAATAGAAACAGTTGTATATTAGGTACAATTATTACAAAATGTAAAATCTTTTCAATTTCTACGAACAGGCTTCGATTCTTATATGTTCACATGTAGCCTGTCAGCAAGATGCTACTGGAACTAGCTGTCCAAAGTACGCAGAATGCTAATTTACATCTACCTATAGAGGTTACTTTAGTACACCGCACCATACACACATACCACAGACTAGCGAAGAAGAAAAAAATATGTAGAAAAATCATCGCCACGCACTCGAAGCGGAAATTCTACAAAAGATTTCTGTCCTGAAGGGCTCTTTAATACAATATTATTACGGTATAAAGGTGCTCTGGATTCGTTTCCGTTCGTCGACAGGAAAAGTGAATTTGTCGGGGAACGTCGGCTTCCGGGGAGGGTGGAGTTTAAGTTCGTATCAGACTGGCGTGGCGTTTATCGGGCGTACACATCTCTGAAATTATGGAAACGCATGGCTGGACAACAGGATTTCAATTCTCGTAATTTTAAGTTCACAGTCTGATCTCAGTCTTAATCCGTCAAAACACCTGTAGTTTTCCTACATCTTTGACAAGCTTTTCACATTTATTTGCAACTAGATTTTAAACGTTTTTAACTACTGGAATTGGCCATCAAATTTCATCGGAGAGCTAGGCCATTAGTAATTTTGGTGACTACTATATTCCGTACTAAACAATCTACATTCAGATCGACCATGGCAAAATGAAAAATGTTAGCGCCGCGTCAATATGGTTCTAACAAATACTATAGGTTTTAAAATGAATCGGATTGGACGAGAGGGGCTCGTGAAAGCACGTCCCGACTGCCAGTCGTAACGGGTAGATAGAAGCCCAAAAAGTCTGACATCCATCTCCAAGGAGTATCGAGTTACACAGTAACTGGGTTATGGAGGTCAGATAGGCAGTCGCTCCTTATAAAATACTGGTATTCAGCTGCATCCGGTTTAATGGAAGCCGACCATAGTTGGGAAAAGGCTACGCATGCAGATTAAATCCAGGATGCGCCACGCTCGTTTTATCCAAACGATCTTTCTTGGTTGCGAGTCTCCAAGATTTGTTCCTTACGTTGTTGTATTCGTGCGCAAACATCGAAAGCTGTCTGTATAAAATCGATTGATCCGACAAACGCGGGTGTGGTAAAGCCCTTACTATGTATAGCTTTATGCCTTTCATCCTGCCAGGCAGACACTTTTTTCTGTTTCAACTTTGTCCGAAGAAAGTTACATTAGTTACTCTCGGCTATGAGCGACTGTTTTAAACTTGGCTGAATGTAATTGTGGAAGTGTCCTCTAAATCTCGACTGTTTAAGTTGATGCGGGGAAAAATGAGAAATGTAATATGTAATGTCGGGTTTTATGATATTTTTACCCGCAGTAGATTGCTTTTAATAAGCTTTATTACAATACAACACACACAGAGACATACTCGTACATGTATGTCACAACATTTTATTTGATTTTGTATGTCCTTTTCTATAATTTCTAACATTTAATTAACTCTCTCAATTTATCATACACACACTTCCCTATGTGTTTGTTATCCCTGCGTATGGCACTCGTAGGTTGCAGCTGAAAATCAGGTGCTACACCTTGTGTAGTCATCTGACATTATGCTGAGCTGAGGGCCATTTGGCATTATTATCTTTGTTTTCTGTTTTCATAGTTTGAAGGTGTATTTATTTTACTAAAATGCCAATAAACGCATTTTTCTTTCTCTCTTTCTTTATGTGAAACTTCATCTAGACGGATTTAGGTTGTTATGTTCGACCACAGTTATTCTGAAAATAACTGCAACATTTTTGGTCATAGTACAAATTCGGCAGTCATTAGGCGCTGCCCGTAGAGAGGTATCCTTAGATTAGACGTAAACAAAGAATGCAGCAAACTGTTTTTATACTGTTTTTATAGCGATAGCACTAGGAAGTGGTGAAGGGCGGGCATTTTGGGGGACTGTCTTTTGTAATTTTGACGTTCGAAAAGCGCTGATTCTCAACCTAATTTGAATAAATGACTTTTGATTTTGATTTTGATAGGTCAAGAAATGAGAACATAGTTCTTCAGCATAAAGGCTTTTATTCACTTTGGTTTTACACTATCAACCTTATTCAACTAGAGACTAAACTACATAGAATGCCTATGTTTTTTCAAGTGAACGAGTGAACGAACGTCAGAGTGAAGTGTCGGAGTGAATGACAGATGAGTCAATACACCATCTAAATCACGCGAACACACACATAGAATGATTTCAAATGAACGAATGAACGAACGAGTGAACGTCAGAGTGCAGTGTAGGAATGAATGCCAGATAAGTCAATACACCATCTCAATAACGCGAACACACACATTGAATTATAATGTAAGTATAACAAATGCTGTCAGATCTTCTAAAAAAAAAACAAGTAGTCGTTAATTATACTAAAAATGCTAACACTGTCCATCAACAAAATAATAATAAATTATTAGAACACCCGGTCCATTAACTTCCCCAAAGATATCATCAAGGTGCAAAGTGAGCCGACGCAATATTTTCACGGGTCCAAAGTCCGAATCCATTGGGACATTAGCCAGGTTACAGGACTGTTCATCTTGTTAATCCCCTCAATCACTAACTCAGTGACAAGTTACCTTGTTTTTGGACTTTCAAGGATTTTCGAAGGTTGCTTTTGTAAAGCCGAGGTGACCATTGGAAGTCTTAAGATTTGAGGCTCCAAGTAATAAATTACACGCAAAGAAAATGTTACCAAAAAATTACTTTTATTCCTGCAACTATCAAGTAAAACTTATCATATGCGTGGATGTGACGCATGTTTACCCCCAACTTGTTATTTTTTTTTTTGTGTATGTGTTCTTTGTTATGCATAATGTTTGCCGCAAATAAATGTATTTTCTTTCTTTCATACTACAGCTAGGCCGCCCTAGATGTGGTTTTGTTTATTGGTCCTATTTCACAGATCAATATTCACTCTCCCAAACCACTTTCAAAAACTAAATAACACTGAAATGAGAAACTTGATCAAAAAATACTCAGAAAAATTAGATATCAGCTCAAACTCAAGTAATCTGAACATGATTCTTATTAAACTTGAACGAATAAGTTATAACATTTGAAATGGCATTAATATATATAGAAATCAACGTAAATAAGAAATTGAATCACCCTGTGTCTAGACTTTTAACGATTCCAACGTGATGTTATCAAGATACGATGAGAATTTTATTTGTATAACTCATGCCTAATCCATTGCTTTCAACTATCGTGTGTAACACTAACGTACGGATCAAAAGCGTCGATGGATACTGCGAACATCGAAATATTATTCCATAACAGGGTTCCGTAGTACAAGGTGCTAATGGAAGCGGGTAGGAGCAGTCACGAAGTCGCAATTAGATCGAAGCGCGCAACGGAACCCTTTGCTCGTAATTTGACGTAGTTAGAGCAAATGTGTCGGTACATTGACCCAATACTGAAGAACTTTGTTGAGGAAACTTGTAGATATATCAGATACCGATTTAATCAATGGTTTAGGGTGTTGATTAGGTTTTATTAGGTTGTAACTTTGCGTGATAGGTGGGAGAAGTTACTACGATCAATCAATCAACTCAGCCTATCGCAGTCCACTGCTGGACATAGGCCTCTCCCAGGCTGCGCCACAACACCCTATCCTCTACCTTCCTGCCGCCTGGAGTGGAGACCGCGTATCGGCAAGCGTAGTGTTGGACTCCCCCCCCCCGCTAGATGTACGGACGACCTTAAGAAGGTGGTTGGGACAGACTGACTACGAACGAGTCGCGTTAAATAACTGGATGTAGATTATTGCTAAGTAGATAAGCGTGAATATTGGATTCGAGAATCCTCTCGCAGGCGCAGTGGGTGAAGTTGGGCTGTAGATGAGTCAGACCAGAGTCAGACGGACATTTTATGCTTGTGGGCCCAACTATTGCACATAGATAGAATTTCTTGGATATGGAACCTATTTTTGTTTCAGTATTCAGGTACTACGTGTTTACCACGTGAATCAGAAAATGAAGAAATGAAACCGAAGTTGTAGGTATGAAATCATCAGAAATATTACTTATCTGTAGGTAGTGAAACAGGCCATTAACCGGTAGACTACCGTAATTACAGAAACAATTAAAAATCCATTGTGTCTCGCGTGGATCCACGTTCGATACGAAGGGTTAAAGTGCTAGGTACTTGAGAGCTTTTACAATTAGTCAAGAAACTGCACCTTTTTGTCCAACTTTGCTGTAAATCTGTCAATAACTCATCATCTGCATGCGACTTTTCCCAACTATGTTGGGGTCGGCTTCCAGTCTGACCGGAAGCAGCTGAATACCAGTATTTTACGTGGAGCGACTGCCTATCTGACTTCCACAACCCAATAACTGGGTAATACGATACCCCTTGGTAAGACCAACCAGTCAATTACTATCAGACCAGAAACCATAGTCTTAAAAAGATTAATTTAACAAGACCTGTCAAGCATTTTAAATCACAAAAAAAATAAACAAAATCGACTATGAATGGAACTGAACCGTTTCGTCCCACTGCGCTTTACAGATCCCGGTCCATGCAGTAAGCGGCTTAGCCGGACACCATTGAGTTATTGAGTTTGTATTGTCAACGACGTGCAATCATGCTGTCTCTGTCTTGAACCTCCCTTTCTCGTTTTACAGTATGGCCGATTCTGTTTTGGACAGGATAAGCTTGATTTATTTTGGTAAGCTAAAAGAGCCTTTCAGCTAATGCACGCAGGGCAGTCGGCTGTAATACCAACCTTCTGACCAACATTTCTCTGTTCACTGTTCTCGTAAAGTCGTGTCGACACGTAAATTATTTTATATTTAAATAATAAAATAGATTATTTAGTTATTACTATAATTGCCCGTGACATCACAGCGGGCCCTATCAGAATACCAGCGCTGCGACATTAATTTTTTTAATGTCGTAGCATCATGCTGAGATAGGAGGCTTTTGGCCTCGTACAGGACTTTCTGTTTCATTTTTCTTTTTGTTATTTTTTTTTTTTTACATAATTTGGTTTTGTTACTTACCTACTTTAAAAAAATATATAATTTGGGTTTTTTTATTTTTTATTGTGTTTAGTTTAGTTTCGTTTTATGATCTTCCTGTGCGAGTCCCAATAAATACATTTTCTTTCTTTCTTCTTTCTAAATAATACACAAATGCACACCGTTTAGTTTTCATTAGAAACAAAACTTTATGCCGTAACGTAACATTACACCCGAGGGTAGGACAAAGTGACACTCTGTCAGTGATAACGATCATAGAAAAGTAAAAAATGTATTGGATTGACATAAGCTTCTGTAAAGCTTATGTCAATCCTGATGAAAGTCGTTGCAGAAATACGAAACGCTTTGAAAGCGATCGCTACTTGTTTAGGCTCTTTGAACTTATTGCACTTTTTTTTCTTTTTTTTTTTAAGCGTTGTCCCATTCTAGGTATTTCTCCTGTACCGTGGGTGCGTTAACAAACATTTAAACTCACATACACAAACAGCCAGACCCGGAACAACTACTTGTAGGTCATACAAATATTTGTTCCGTGCGGGAATCGAACCCGCGACACGCAGCGCAGCAGTCAATCGCTTAACCACTGCGCCAACCGTGCCGTCAAAACTTGGTTGGTTAACGCGAAGTGAGCGTTTTACACAACAATGCAAGCATTGTTGTGTAAAACGCTCACTTCGCGTTAGAGTAGAGACAAGTCTCTACTCTGTACTTATAATAGTAATTGCCTGGGTAAAAAAATAATAATTATATTTAGTCCGTCAGTTAGATAATCGAAAAATAATGGACACGTATTTTTTCTTTTGTCAATCAAACAAAAAATTACAAAGATAAAGCGCGTCAAAATTTGGGAGTGCGGGGTCGTGACGTCACTTGCTTGCGACATTTTTGCAAGCAAGTGACGTCACGACCCTGCACTCCCAAATTTTGACGCGCTTTATCTTTGTAATTTTTTGTTTGATTGACAAAAGAAAAAATACGTGTCCATTATTTTTGATAATCTACCTGACAGACTAATTAGATTTTTTTAGGAAAATAGCCTATTAGGAGCCTTTGCTTTGCAATAGAACAGAATGCTCTTTATTAGGTACAGTCACGAGCACCAATATGTCAACACTTGGCGACTTTCAATTGCGATTTTTTACAGGAAAAAACGAATGCAACGTTGAAATACGACACATTACATAAACCTAGGGCTCGAAAATGCTATGTTCGTAACAAAATGAAATTTCATTAAAAAATAAAGGAGTAAATCGCTTTTGAATAAAGCCGAGTGTATACATACTTTTGTTCGAGACTGTACACCATATAAATTGCAAGAGCAGTGGTGGCTCAGTGGTATCTGCACCAACTTACGAGTTGTAGGTCGTGAGTTCGAACCCAGGCAGGACTTTACTTTGTGTATTTAATTTTAGCACCACTGCTCTAAAAACGGTGAAGGAAAAACATCGTCAGGAAACCGGCATGTCCTACAACCAGAAAAATCAAAGACGTGACATCTACCAACCCGCACTGGGCCCGCGTGGTGGATTACAGCCCACTCCCTCTCGAAGAGAAGAGGCCTGTGCCCCAGCAGTGGGAATATGCTATGTACACCATAAAAATTACAGCTAGAAATGTAAAAATTTTACAAGGGGTGACACAGTGGGCGGTTTTATCGCTAAAAGCAATCTTTTAAAGGTAACCTTTGGATGAATTAAAGGAGACGGAGAGACAATACTGCAATGACCTTACTACGTACCTACTTATACATAACCCCGCCATCCAATTAAAACAATACAAACCACACGCACCTCGAGGCGAGTATTAACAACAACGACTAACTGAAGCCGGGGAGGTGGATGGCTAGTGTAGACGCTAAACACGGTCACAATTCAATCCGACTTGGTACCGCGGTCGCCCACTAATGACTCGGCCAGCCTGGCCAATCGTGATTTATATGCCGACACCGACGGCTATAAATGTGGTCTAATTTATGTACTAATAGCGGGGACCAACAAAAGGTTAATATTTACTAGGCAGATGTGAGAGAGGATGCCCTAGAAGCACATCATTCATCATTTCAGTCGAAAGACATCCACTGCTCGACATAGGCCTCCCCCAAGCACCTCCATTTCCACCGGTTCTGTGCTTCTCGTATCCAATGGGTTCCTGCGGCCTTCACAATGTCGCCGGTCCAACTTGTGGGAGGCCTTCCAACGCTACGTCTTCCGGTACGCGGTCGCCACTCCAGAACCTTTTGGCCCCATCGTCTATCTGTTCTGCGAGCAATGTGGCCTGCCCACTGCCACTTAAGTTTGGCAATTCTTTAGCGTTTGATAATTCTATAGAAACACATTGTTCTTCAGAAAGGTCAAGTGCGTAGTGCACGTAACCCGCGTGCGTGTATGCATTTACATCTGGTGTATGAACGTTAACGAAGCATTATTAAGGATCGGTTTATTCGGTCGATTAGGTTTTCTCTATGAGAAGAAGGTATGAGTTTATGTATGTACGAGTATGTAATAGCGGAGACTAACAACATTTCAAGTTTATGAGTCCTCTGTAGGATTCAGTCACTCCAAAAATTTGTTTAAGGAACACTCAAAGGAAATATTGAAATTAGTAGGTATTTGGCAGATATAAAAACGCTAAAATGGCATGTTAAATATAGTTGTTCTAATTCTTCAAATATATCAAATGGACAGTTCTTGCAACTAGCGCACATTTTCAAGTATACAAGTAAAGAAAGATAGAAAATTATTTTATTTGGGACACGCACAGGAAATACAAATAATAAAAAACAACATAAAATCTAACAAAAACAATAAAAAAGAACATTAAAACTTTTAAATTTACTTAAGATTATAAGTAACTAAGTCGTCCAAAAAGGCTTCTATCTCAGCATGATGGAGCGATACTAAAAAAAAAACAAATACCGCAGCGCTGGTATTCTGACACACAAGTGTTAATGTGACGAAACAAAAGATGTATGGTAGATTCTGCCTACACTTATGAGAAGCAAGACGTAAGACTTTGTCTCTTCGCAGTGCAATCGGCTAAACATATCGGTATCGTCATATCGTATTGGACCCCAAAGACAAGAACACAGCATCACTCATCGGGCCCCTTCTCATAGCACAGCACTCTTCTAATAGAAATATTATAATTGATGCGTTTTTATTTTATATTATATATTAGACTATATGTCCATAGTATGTCCATAGTATAAGTGTTTTGCATTGCTTATTAGAGTTTAAGTTGTATATAAGTTAGGGTTTATACCCACGTGTACATTGTAAATATTCGTATGCCGCTATTAGCGGCGGATGTGTTCTGAACTTATCCATATATGTATACCAACAAGTACCTACCATATCCGACGAATAAATATATTTGTCTTTGTCAGCAATATTTACCAACTTCCATAGGTACAAAAGGTACCTCCTGGGTACCTACCCGCTACCTCCACTCCCTCGCACCGAGACGTTACGCGCACCTGCTACGAACTTTCGATATTCGAACGCGAAAACGATAATTGGTTTCGATTCGAACGGTTGTTTGTAAAATAGAGGACCAATTAAATTTTGTTTGGGCTTACCTTGGCGTGGCAGGGTAACGGAGGCGCTTGCCACAATGTTAGAAAGTGATTTAGAGGCTTTAAGTCAGTTAAGTCAGCAACGTTGTTATTCAAGCGTATGGCAGTTGTGGGTTGCAGCTGAAAATGAGCGTCAAGTGTTAAACCTTGTGTTGTCATCTGACATTATGCTGAGCTGAAGCTATTTTGGTATTATTATATCTTTGTTTTCTGTTTTTTATATTTTGAAGGTGTATTGTTTTGCTATAATGCCAATAAAAGGATTTTTCTTTCTTTCTTTCAGGTATATTTTTTTCTTAAAAGGAGGTCCCTATGTAAGATTTAATGTAAAAGTTGAACAATTTTCTGCAATAAACCTTGTAGAAAAGTCCTGAGATTTTGTCACAAACGTACTTAATCGGTATAAGGTCGTAAAATTTCTAAATTTTTATCTGTAAAAGCTGAAATTAATAAAGAGTATACTTACTATTTTATTCTGACACACAGAACAAGCACAGTAAGGTCCTTTGTACACGGCACGGTTTCTTTAGGGTACGGCGTATAAACAGCGCCGTAGAAAAAACGTATCTACCAACAAGCTTCCATAGTAATTCATACAACACTGACGACCGTGCCTACTACACTACACGGCGAAGGAACCGTCGTTTTCACGGCAAGAAAAACGTGTGTGTACAAAGAGCCACAAATATGGAACATCGTCGTGAGAGAGAGGGGGGGATCGCCAATTCGAGTGGAAAGAGAGCCCGCACATAAAAATATATTATACTAGCTGCGCCCCGCGGTTTCACCCGCATAAGTTTTGATCCCGTGGGAACATCGGGATAAAAAAGTATCCTATATGTTAATCCTGGTTATAAACCATCTGTGTGCCAAAAGATGTCACCAACATCTGCCCAAACGAAGTACCGAGGTACACTTAGTGGCATAAAATACATTAGATTACACTGAATAATATTGCATTTATATATTTTTCTTATGGTTACCCGGGGACGAGAATAAAATAACTTTTAACGTAATAAAAAGCTCGCCATTTTGAGCACAATTATACCTTGGTCCATTACCTTACCCATTAAAAAAAAAACTGTCAAGTTGACAGTTGTCTGCTGCCGGCTTCAGCTGCTGTTGTTTTTGTTTCATTTCAAATATTTTTATAGTATAATTCAATCTGAATTCAATAATAACTCTCATTGTATAATCGATTTTTGTTAGGCAAAGTTATGTATCTACCTAACTTAAGAAAGGATGCTTATACCCAAAAGTAGCTGAATACAAGGTGTGAATGTTGATGAACAGTACCTACTTAATATTAGGAGCAGTGTTAGAAGTCTATCAGAGCGATTAACAAACTCGATAAATAAATGAGTTCCTTAGCGTCGACATCCACCTTGATGGGACTCTGATCTCCGTCATATCCCAGCTTAACATAATATATCAAGCCAGGAACGAACAGAATGACATGTGAATGACATTTACCCACGAAATAATGTCCACAGAACGCATATACTCCTAATGTCAACCCGTACATGCAAAGTTGCCACATGATTTAATTGTGTTACAGGTTATTAAAATTTAAATAATTTACTATGTAGTTTTAAATGATTTATGGATAAAAACACAATCATTTTCGAATTCCTCTATTTTTTCTTTACGATTTGGTGCACGTGTACCTCGAGGTACATGTTTGGGCAAAGTTGTATGGGCTTTTGCTGACCTCCTTTCATCCAAATCCATTCAGTAGTTTTTTCGTGAAAGAGTAACAAACATCCATCCATCCATCCATCCATACAAACTTTCACGTTTATAATATTAGTAGGATAGGATCTATGGACTCGCCGTTGGATATTTCACATCGAAAAACTTGGGTTTGTATAGCGTCATTTCTGTTAATTATACCTGTACAGCAATCTCTTTCCAAAAGTTTTTGAACCTTAGACCACCCGAGTATTGTATACTAGCTGCGCCCCGCGGTTTCACCCGCATACATTTCGATCCCGTGGGAATATCGGGATAAAAAGTATCCTATATGGTTATCCTGGTTATACACCACCTGTGTGCCAAATTTCATCCAAATCCATTTAGTAGTTTTTGCGTGAAAGAGTAACAAACAAACATCCATCCATCCATACAAACTTTCACGTTTATAATAAAGTCAAAGTCAAATCATTTATTTCAAATAGGCACATAAAAGGCACTTTTGAACGTCAAAAATAAAATTAAAATAAAATTGATTCTAGTCGCCCCTTCCAAAAGGTAGTTTTCGTATGGAGAAAAATGGGCAAGAAACTCCACCGTTACTCTTTTAAAATGTTTTACAATATATTGCATACATTATTTATATAATTATATGTGAAGACGATGCACCCAAAAATAAAATTACTATACCACAATAGGTAAAAGAATTAAAATGGATAAATGTAACCATGACATATAGATCAACTATGTGATAGATACATGGTGCTCACATATTCACAAACATTCCAAACGTAGACGATTTTCATAAATAAATAAGGAGTAATAAGTCCGGGTGTGACCCCAAGTAATTCCAGAATGTAAATCAATGTCAAAGAAAAAAAAAAAGAATAAATTATACAATTACATTAGCAACCAGTTTGATTTCTAGACTCTAGAGATTGTCCTATGGAGCAAGACCAGCATGTTTCCAAGCATTCTTATCTTGGATATAATCCTCTAATTTGTAATATCCTTGCTTACAAAGTGTAATTTTAATATAAGTTTTAAATTTTCTTTCATTTAATTGCAATATTTCACAAGGTATTTTGTTGTAACATTTAACACAGTACCCCATAAAAGATGTATGTACTTTAGATAATCTGAAAAAAGATTGATCTAATTTATCTTTATTTCTAGTATTAAAATTATGTCTATCACTTATTTTATTAAAAAGATGTTGATTTTTTCTTACATACATAATATTTTCATAAATGAATTGGCAAGGTACCGTCATAATATTAACCCTTTTAAATAGTTCCCTAAGAGATTCGCGGCGACGTAGATTGTAAATGGCTCTGACAGCTCTCTTTTGCAAAATAAAAATGGATTCAATGTCAGCAGCCCGACCCCACAGTAAAATGCCATATGACATAATACTGTGGAAGTAACTAAAATAGACCAAGCGCGCGGTTTCTTCGTCTGTTAATTGTCTTATCTTTCTAACAGCATATGCGGCCGAGCTTAGCCGCCCCGCAATAGATGTTATATGAGGTCCCCATTGTAATTTCTCGTCTAGCGTGATTCCTAGGAAAACTGTCTGATTAACAAATTCTAATTTTTGGCCATTCAATACGATGTCACATTCGCTACTTCTAACATTAGGTAATTTAAATCTAATGCATTTTGTTTTTTTTTTCATTAAGTACTAAATTATTTACCGTAAACCAATCTTGGACCTGAAGAATAGAGTTATTCACGTCGTCAAGATTTTGTGACCGTCGGTCTATTTTAAAGATCAATGATGTGTCATCTGCAAATAACACCATCTTCGGTTGATTTTGAAGTAATTGGGGTAAATCATTAATATAAACCAAAAAGAGGAATGGACCCAATATCGAACCTTGAGGAACGCCCATTGTCATTTCAGAACCCAATGAGTTTACGCCATTTACTTGGACTTTAACCTTTCTATCTTTCAGGTATGATCTTAACAAGTCAAGTGCTGTTTTCATAATCCCATAGTGCTCGAGAGGTAATATTACTAGCTACGCCCCGCGGTTTCACCCGTATAAGTTTCAATCCCGTTGGAATGACGGGATAAGAAGTATCTTATATGTTAATCCTGGTTATAAACCATCTGTGTGCCGAATTTCATCCAAATCCGTCCAGTAGTTTTTGCGTGAAAGAGTAACAAACATCTATCCATCCATCCGTACAAACTTTCGCGTTTATAATATTAGGGGTTAAAGTATGAAATTGCCGATTTGTACTGAAAAATTGAAATTCGTTTTTTTTTTTTTAATTTAACATATTTATTTAATCAAAATAATTACCAATATTATCTATACATTGCTGCCATCTAATAGGAAGGTCATTTATGCCTTTGCGATAGAACTCTCGTGATCTAGATTCGACAAACTGTGTGAAAGCATTTTGTACTGCCTCCTGAGAAGAAAACTTTTTATCACGTAGAAAATTGTCCAAAACACGAAAAAAATGGTAGTCCGTTGGAACAAGGTCTGGCGAATACGGAGGGTGAAGAATGGTTTCTAATTGCAGTTCCTGTAGAATTAAAACGGTTTCTCGTGCTGTATGAGGTCTCGCGTTATCATGGAGCAATAATGGTGAAGATCGATTCATGAGTCGGGGCTGTATCACTGCTAGTTTTGCTATCATTGTTCGGAGTTCGGCACAGTAGACATCTGCCGTTATTGCTTGACCAGATTGGAGAAAGCTATAGTGAATAACACCATGCTGAGACCACCAAACAGTTACCATTACCATTTTGTTGGTAAGTTTTGCTTTTCCATCACGAAAGCGTTTAAACCAAAATCGCACGGTGCGTTCATTAGCAGTCCCCTCTCCAAACGCAACATTGATATTGCGAGCTGTTTCTGCCGCGTTAGTTCCGCGTCGGAACTCGTATTTAAAATTAACTCGAATTTTCGAAGTATCTATCTTTCTTGTCTAAGCTGAATAAAAAAAACAACTGAAAGTCGATAATCGAATGTTGCACATTTTTTAAAAGAAGAAGTTCATAGGTACCATGTGAAAAAAGTTTCACTCAAAAATATCAAACCATGAAGGTTCTATGCCCATTCGAAGTACCTATTACAATGAAACGGCAATTTCATACTTTAACCCCTATTATTAGTAGGAAGTAGGATTTCGCGTCATTTGGCAACGCCATGTCATGTCGTGCAACGTTGCCAAACATATCGAGCGACAATTGTTGCCCATACAGGGCCGTATTTGTGAGGTTGCTAGCGTGACAGGTGTAATTCTGATATACGTGTGTGTCGTATTCCTTTTAAAGGTGCGGACAGATATGATTCAGTGTTAGCTTAGCAGACCGACTGTGGTCTGTGCTAACAGTGTTTGAACGTGTTGTGAGGAATGAAGAGGAATATTCAGCGGTGATATATAGACGCTTA
This sequence comes from Apamea epomidion, assembly GCA_947507525.1. Classification (NCBI taxonomy): domain Eukaryota; kingdom Metazoa; phylum Arthropoda; class Insecta; order Lepidoptera; family Noctuidae; genus Apamea; species Apamea epomidion. The sequence goes on along the minus strand of OX382238.1, from coordinate 2,260,174 downwards.
TAAATCTTTTTTAAACTCGAATGGTAATGGTGGATGGTTTTAGGTCGGACTAATGACATCTTTCTTAGGTTATCGTCTAAATGTTACTCATAGATAAGTGATCATTTGAGAAAGTTTACAAATATATTTCAGTTTACGTATGTACCTCGCACATAAATGTTAACAATTAAACATTCTGTCTCGCCAACCATTCTTAGTGGCGACGCTAGTTAGATTAAAAGGCACGACAAGGCAATTGAAGACATCGGTCTCTCTGACTAACTGCCGGAGGATAATTACCAAGTTCGGTGTATATTAACATTAAATAGGCACTGTATTTAGTGTACGACTAGTTCCTAGATGATAGGAATGGTTTTTCAAATTTCTCGTCTCTGGCTGTATGGATATTTTCATCCGTCTGGATGCTTTACTGAAAAATGCTCCACCAATCAATCAACTCGGCCTATCGCAGTTCACTGTTGGACGAAAGCCTCTCCCAGGCTGCGCCACAACATCCTGTCCTCCGTCTTCCGCATCCAGTTGGTCTCAGCCACCTTTTTGAGATCGTCGCTCCACCAATGGTTAGTTTTAGTAACTGTTTCAAAAGTACCTGATTAAAAAAATTAAATTAAAAATTTAAAAACCCCGAACAACGTGAAACCCTAAAAGAAAGATAAAAAGAAAAAATAACCTTGAAATGATGACCCTACGTAAGTACGTATGAAATTTTTTGATTAAATGTTGTCCCGTCGGGGGACCGTTCTAATTATTAGCCAAACGTTCTGTTAAAGTTTAAAATAGTAGCGGTCCCCCGACAGGACAATATTTAATCAAAAAATTTCAAATCCAAGATGGCCGCCACCACAAAATTCGCCATTTTGTGGTGGCGGCCATCTTGGGTTTGAAATTTATTATAGTGTATAGTATTCTAATAGTCAAGCCCTTTCATTTGATACCCATATTGAGGGAGTTGTGAAAAAATATGTAATCCGCCATTTTGTGGCGGCGGCCATCTTGGACCGATTTTCATCAAACATAGCTAAGAACACTCCCTACAAATTCACCTTTTAAAGAAAAAAAACAAAATTAAAATCGGTTCATCCGTTCGGGAGCTACGACGCCACAGACAGACATACACACCCCCCCACACACACACACACAGAGAGAGAGAGAGAGAGAGACACGTCAAACTTATAACACCCCGTCGTTTTTGCGTCGGGGGTTAAAAAAGTAAACAAATGGATCAGAAAACGTACCCGTGGATGATTTTTTTAGTGCCACTTATAAATTGAAAGAGAGACTTTGATTTGATTATTTTAAATCCAATCACTTTAAAGGTGTTTTTCACACAACAAGTGTTGGAAAAAATGGTAGAAGATTGTTTCAATCTTAAATTTGTATAATTGAAACCATCTAAATACAGATAATTGAGTTAGGTACTTATTCTCTTTAGTGAGTGATTGCACAAGAATGTAACCTGAACAGGGTTAGTTTACACTTTCATTACATACTTTTGGAACAGATCATCTATCTTCTATATATATAAAATTCAAAGTCCTGAATGACTGACTGACTGACTGACTGATTGACTGACTGACTGATTGGCTGACTGACTGACTGATACATCAACGAACAGCCTAAACAGCTGGTCCTAGAGACATGAAATTTGGAGGGTGTGTTCTTCGCGAAGAGTAGGTATAAGAAAGGGTTCTTCGAAATTCCACCCCTAAGAGGGTGAAATGGGAGGATTGTTGTATGGAAAATCTTATTCTTTGAGTTAATAAACTTGAAACTGGGCACGAATATTTATCTAAACAGTTTATCAAAATCGCTAGTTTTTTTTTCTAAACTACCCCCTAACATGGCATTGGGGGGTTTCAAAGTTTGTATGGAAGAATTTTAGCGCGCTGTCCAATTTACTCGAAACTCAGTATTTATACCTAAGATTGAAAGTAAAGAATAATGTGTATCAGTGTTTTTCGAAAATCTATCCCTGACGGGCTGAAAAGGGGTAGTCAATTTTACAGGGGAAGAGTTTAGAGCGTGGCTTGATTAACTCAAAAATTGGTATAAATAATCTTTGAGACAAGCTGTGAACACATCCCAAACTATTTTTCAAAATTCCACCCTTGTGGGGTTGAAAAGCGGAGGTACAGTTTATATGAAAAATCTTATTCCGTAGGTTAATAAACTTGAAAATTGGCAAGAATACTTGCCTACGTAAGTAATATAGTTTATCATTATAAGTTTTTCAAAACTACCCCTCAAAGCGAGGATAAAAGAGTGTTAAAGTTTGTGTGGAAGAATTATAGCGCTCAGTTCGATTTACCCGAAACTCAGTATTTATACCTAAGATTGAAAGTAAACAATAATGTTCTCGTGGGATAATTTCCGACATCCACGCGGGCGAAGCCGCGGGCAGAAGCTAGTATGATATAATCGTTTGACAACAAGAAAAGGTTTGTTTTAAAACAGGTCATTTCTAGTTAAATGTCCACAAAGATCAATCCTACAAGAACCAATTTATTTTAAAACATCTAATATTATTTTACCCTTTTCTTCAAAATCCTCCATTGTCACCAACCCCACTCATGCATCACAAGAGAAGATTTGATTTAAAAGAGGAATTATTTCCAGTTAAATGTCCTAGAAGACCAATACTACAAGGACCAATTTCTTTTAAACCATCTATACTTTCCGTTTTACTTCAAAATCCTCCACTTACCTCGACAATTTCCTCGTAGTAGCGTCTTAGTAGAATATTATACGGCAACAGCGCGGCTAGTGCTTCACGCATTAAGGCAATGCCTTTGTGCAATAATTTTCATACATGTTTCATTTCATGCATTTCTAGGGCCTGCACGCTATATTGCTTGGACACTTTGATGTATTTATTATTTGATCGAGTAATTTAGAAGTAAATGCTGGGATTAAGTTCAAAAGAAGTGTTGTTTTTAAAGCTCGTATTTTATCGGCATTCACTATTGAAATGGTATTGAATGGTATAGCTTTAAAGATTTTAGGTATTAGGTTGAATAACAACAATTATAACATACAAAGAGTGCAGCAGTGCAAGCAATGCTGGCCCGATTTACGAGTCGTACGTCGTGAGTTCGAACCCGGACAGGTGCTTTCTTTTGTGTAATTTATTTCATAACTGTTCTCGAAAACGCTGAAGGAATACATCGTGAGGAAACCAGCATGTCCTAGAACTGAAAATTCGAAGACATGTGACATCAACCTAACCCGCACTGGGCCCGCGTAGTGGATTACGTCCTCCTCACTGAGCCCTTTTCCCTTTCACTGAGCCTGTCCCAGCAGTGGGAACGTTGTTGGCTGATTATTGCTATAACATGCAACAATTATGTCAGTGGTCTGTTAGGTTGATTTGTCAATAACCAGATAGAACTTTATTCTCATTTGACTTACGTCACTGACTCTGCTGTATGTAAGTATGCCTGCCAAAATAACAAGCTACATAGACAAAATGTATGTGAAGATGAATCTGAGAATGCGTACTATTGAAGTAATTGTTATGTATCGGTTGGTTTGGTTTGGAACCTAAGTAGGTTCCGTGGTTCACATTGATTACCAAAAATTAAATGTTGTTTTGCCGGGTCCTTCAAATTTCTCTTACTCTAAAAATTTTGCCGCAAGACCAAAAAACTCATATAGCAACTACAAAACACAATGGCGAACAAGAATGGACGACCAAAACTCTGTTACAATGCGATCGTTTTAAATCAAGCAGGAAAAATTACTGGGAGCACTTTTGAGTCCGCTCCAAACTTTGCTCTCTGAAGCTCCACTCCCTCATTATATTGTGTTCACGTTTCGGGTGGGAGTGGAGCAAGGCAGAGGCTGTAGCGAACTGGCTACATTGATATATCTTCGTTATCATTTTTTTTTTCGCTGGCCTATTTTGTGTCACTGCTGGGCAACTGCACAACACTCCACTGCTGCTGGGCCTCCCCTTTTTTCTTCCAAGCCTCCATATCTTCAGCGATAATAATATTAATATCTCAAAATTACCTAGTAATTGTTTAATTTTTTTTTGTAGGCCATCACTGTGTCCTCCTGCTGGGACCTAAAATTTTTTTTTTTAAATTATGTTTGCTGTTCCCTACACGATCCGCAATTGTACCTATATTCACGATCGACGTAAAATCATTAGTAAGTGACCAATGGGTTTACGTTATTCAAATTTGATCGTCAATGTGAAGCTATAACTTTAAGAATTTGTTAACAGTATGGAACGCAAATAAAGATAATAATATGCATGTGATATGAGGACCACTGTTTATAAATATGTGAAGGGAGAACTACACCAATGTATGAACGATAAGTATGCCGTAGCACGTTTACTTGCGTGTTAAATGATGATGAGTCTTTGGTTTCCACATAAGGTCTCGTATAGAGTCTTAGCATTATGCTGAGCGATGGCCGTTTTGCGTGAATGTGACGCATGTTTAGCCCCAACTTGTTACTATTTTTTTGTGTGTTTAAGTTCTTTTTTATGCGTCATGTTTGCCGCAAATAAATGTATTTTCTTTCTTTTCTTTTTTCTTTCTATAAGCATAAGGACCACAGCTAACATCAATCATGTTTTCTTCCTCTATTTCACTTCCTTTTGCTTTTTTTATTTAACCATTTATGTAGTAGATACATGTCTAAAAAGACAAAAAAAAAACAAAAAAAAACAAAATCAAAATCGGTTCATCCGTTCGGGAGCTACGATGCCACAGACAGACATACACACGCGCACACACACACACACACACACACACACACCTACACACACAGAGAGAGAGAGAGACACGTGAAACTTATAACACCCCGTCGTTTTTGCGTCGGGGATTAAAAAAAACAGAACAGAAAAATAGGTACAGAGATGATGTTTATTTCATATCAAATCTCTTCCAGCCTACCTGCCATAGGACAATCGATAGAGAGATGTAGACAGCGTGTGAAAGAGTAAGCTTTTACCATTATTTGCCATCCTATCTACTTAACCAACCATTCAAGACACCAAAAACTTTATTTTTTTCTAAAATTACCAAATCGCTATCTTCTGGTCCTTTGAGCCAGCCAGCGCGAAGTGTTCCGGCGAACTGTGGAGCAGACACAACGTTCCCAATCTTATTTTTACAATCTACGTATCTGAACCAGGTTTTATTGCACATCTGCTGAAGTGACTGAGGTCTACAGCGTCACAAATCAAAAGTAAGACGCGTGGATCATGATTTATCGTTCACGTTAATGGTCCTACGTACCTTATACCGTGTGTTAGGTTAAATGTGGGATATGCATTCAGAGAGTGTCATCATCTAACTAGCCTTTTCCCAACTATGTTGGGGTCAGCTTCCAGTCTAACCGGATGCAGCTTAATACCAGTATTTTACATGGAGTGACTGCCTATCTGACCTCCACGACCCAGTTACTGGGTAATACGATACCCCTTGGTAAGACTGGTTGTCAGACTTTCAGGCTTCTGATGACCCGTAACAACTGTCAAAGATCCACGAATGACAGCCGGGATCAACGGCTTAACGTACTTTCCGAGGCACGGAGGAGTTTTGGTATGTAAAGATAGTCACACATCCACGGACCAACCGCGACAACCTGATGGATCGACCCGTGCGGCTGTTAAAGTAAATTGTAGTGATTTTAATATCATTAAAACAATCAGCTATGACTTTCAAAAGCGCAATATTAACACGGTCGAAATGTATAAAACCGCTGATGTTATTGGAACGAAGTTCCTTAACGCGGCTGACAGGTGGAAACCGTCACGTATGGAAAAAGCGTTGTGCCACCTCCATGCGACACTCTCTCTCTCTCTCTTTTTATTTATATGCGAGTGTGTATCGTGTAAGGAAGTTCATCCCCGACCACACAGATTTTTTTTGTAAAGTTTTTCGTTTTCATGAGTACTTCACCCCCTGATACCCCCAGTTCCTCGCTTAACTTAACACACTGTATAGAATTGTATGTAATAGAGGATGCAAACATCAGCAACAACCATGTTTACTTACTAACCGTTAATTATTCAACGGTGAGCCAATACAAATATCGTACACTATAATTATTTTAATTCGTTGCGTAATTAGACTTTGAAAATTGGTATAAACAAGGCACATAAATAATAAAGCACACATAAACATACATAAAACATATACACATAATATATAAATATACATATACCCATACCCAAAAACAAAACAACACAGACTATCCCAATCATGTAATTTAATTAATATATGTAACTGTACTATGTTTTTTTTTTAACTAACAGTAACTATACACTATAACTATATCAACTATATACTATATAATACATAACGATGTAACTATATGAATAGTAACTGGAGCCTTGTGGGAATCTGTTGTTCTAAGGTTGGAAAGACTGTCCGCTCGTGTTACAGTTTTATACTAGTACGAGGGGTATAGGGCGAATCAGTCCAAAGATAACCAAACCATTGTTACAATCTACCCCTTCACATTCTCTAACTGTCTAAATTTATTGTCAAAATAACTTTAACGATTTTTGTATATCCTGGGTTTATTTTTAAGTTACTCTGTATGGTTGTTTCATATTAATGAATAAAGATTATTATAATTATTTTAGTTGTCTTCGATATATCTCGGGACCCTGGGGTCCCGAACCTTTGAAAGGCGTACTAGGGGCCGAAGCCAACTCGCAGAGGCCCTTTACACAATTCTAAATGATGAGGAGGCATCAACCGACGATTATCCCTGTATGCACCTTATTATAATTATATTCGCTGTTAATGTTACATTTAAATAACTTATTTTGGAAGCCATAATGTGAAACATATGTACCATACCATTTCATCAGCGCACAGCAGTATACTGCTGGACATAGGCCTCTCGAACCTCATGCTAACTTGACTATCGGCAACTCTCATCCAATTGCTTCCAGTCATACAATTTTTGAATGACCAATGACATACCACGGACAAGAAAGCTCAGAGTTCTAACTATTCTTCCTGATTCTATAGAAATCGAAGTTTAATAATAAACATTGAGCAAATCTACATATACATATGTATCTATACTAATAATATCGCTGAACAGTTTGTTTGTTCGACACGCTAATCTCTGACACTACCAGTCGGATTAAAAAAAATCTTTTTGTATTTGATAGCCCAATTCTTAAGGAAAGCTATGGCTACCTAACATTACGCTAGGATCCTAAGGAGCCGAGCAAAAAGAAAATAAGTCAGTAGGAACGCTAAGTGAAAACGAAATATGCAAAGGGGTGGGATGGGGATTGTGGGACAATAATTTCCACGCGTACAAAGTCACGGATAGAAACTAGTATTGAATAAACAGTTTACAGTCACAGAAATAAATACCATTTATATATCAGTAAATCTACTTTTCCTACCCTCAGCATCTGTAAATGAGTATGAAAAACATCTAATTACTGCAGACTGAAGCTGTAATTATAAATACGGCGCACATCTAGGCAAACCGCAGCTGTGCCGCTAAAACGTAGCAAAGCGTGGAGCTGACAAGGAACGCGTATAAAGATTAAAATGCCGCACGCGCTCATAAACAAGCAAATTGAATTTACTACGAAGTATGTTTACTCCTTACATAATGTTCTTTAGTATTAATACCTATGCTGAACTTTTTTATCTTGTTGGTGATAGGGAGCTACCTCAATACAACTCTCTAAGTTTCAATTAGAGTATTGATAGACAATGAGTATTATGAAATCATGACATTTGAGGCCAATTCGAAGTTAAAGAGTTGTATTGGTGATTCTTATGATCATAATTCTGTAAACACTAGTTGCAAATGGCAAAACCCGTAAGGAAATTTGGATTTAGCTTCGGCGCTTTCATCCTAAGCTGCCATATCTATGAAACTGTCAAGTTATACTGGGCACACTGTAGCTTATCTGCATCTGACACGTTTCTGACACTGACATGGCATTAGCGCACCCCCCGTGAATGAAGATAGCAACTATAGTACCCTCTTCCGATTAATTTTCCTTCCATTTTAACATATCCCTCTTCAAAACTGCTTGTGGCGCCGATGATTTTTATCCATCACAATAATATACAGATATACTGTCTGTGTCAATGTGATTTATGTATATTTCATGTTCTAAAAAATATATTATATATGCAATTTTATCGTTTTGTGTGTTTCAGTCCAGTACTAACCACACAAGAACAACTGTATCATCGAAGATTTTTATCATCTTACTTATTTATTTTTAATTTGCTTTTCCAATTCACTTTAAACATTGGCAAAATGATAAACATCGCCTTTGCTTGCCATAATTAAATAATAGAATAGCAACTATAGCATAGCCCGGCTTAACACGTTTCTGCGTCAATAACTGTGGCAACAGCCTAACTTTAAGCCAACGTGGTGGTTCCCCTAATAAATGCTTTTGTTTTATCTCTCCATAGAATTTATTAATTCATTCCTTAATTATTCTAAAACGACTCACACGTGCGCAAAAACAAATGAATTGAGTTTATCTACGTGGCTGCCTTCTTACATAACAATTATTACGCATGTTTAGAACAGAGTGTAAAGAATATGGGAGACAGTCGATGATTCATAGAGAACAATCTAAAATAATAGGTGCCAAAATAGTGTTTATTCAAGCTAGCTTATGCTCGCGACTTTTTCCACGTGTTTCTTGTGTCCCCGACCCACCCCGTCGCATCGCATCGCCTGCTACAAACACGCTGCAACAACAAACAACAACAAACAACAACACAACAAAAAAACACGCAACAACAAAAAAAACTTCAGCTAAAAACAACTACAAACACAAAACAACAACTACAAAAAAACTACCAATAAATAAAAAACTAACTAACAACAACTAACTATAAATAAATAAATAATTACCTACTTCGTTTTCGCTAAGTATTCTTTCTGACTTTTTTTTTCTTTTCGCTCGGCTACTAATGGTCCTGGCCCAGCGTGGTGTTAAATGGCCTTCCTCAAGAAATGGACTATCGAATGCAAAAAGAATTTTTCAAATCTGACTGGTAGTCCTAGAGATAAGCGCGTTCAGACAAAAAAACAAACTCTTCAACTTTAATCCTACTTCATATCTTACGAATATTATAAACGTGAAAGTTCCTATGGATCGATGGATGTTTGTTACTCTTTCACGCAAAAACTACTGAACAGATTTGGATGAAATTTGGCGCACAGATAGTTTATAACCAGGATTAACATATTGGATACTTTTTATCCCGATATTCCCACGGGATCGAAACGTATGCGGGTGAAACCGCGTTGTTCTTCTAAACTATGCTAAAGTGATTCGGTTTTCGCCATAATTTAGAGAATTTATTCAGGAGCGTTTATACTGTCGTACATTAAAATTAAACTTACATACTAAACAAATCTCGATGTTGTTTCACGTCGCACTAACCGGGGGAAGCGTGTCGCTAGTATGGTCGCAATGAAAAATGGAATAAATAGATCTTCTGTTAAAAAGACACATCTTAGCATTCAAGTAAATTCTATGATTAAATTGTAAAGGTGCTCATATATCTTACCAAATTCGTCTTCATAAGTCAAGACTATGATACAGCCACAGTAAAACACCAGGAATTAAAACTAAACAGAAAATAATATTGTTGAATTTAATACACATTTCCAAGATAATGGTAATAGAGATAGTTCATAACTTTTGCTGCCACAAGCATATCCTTGGGGGTTGAATCAGAACAATAGAACGCATTCGTTTCCAAGCTACAGAGAATGTGCTACCTACATGGACCAGTTGGTTTTAATCATTTTCAGTCCCAAGAAAACCGTTTATAGAGAATCTAATATGACCTTTTACCTGACTGCAACGAAGAGGGTAACGTTATAAGACGCAATTGACATATGACAAGAGTTCCTTATATAAAGAAAGTGAGCATTCATGAATCATGAAGGATTTTTGGAAATACATCCCCGAAACCCTGTCCATTAGGTTAACCGGTTTTTGACAGCTGTCTTAGAATGAACTATTCCAGATTACGTAAAAGTTAACATTAAAATGCGAATATATAAACTGCCTTATCTTATTAAATTATCTTATTTATGGTTTCTTACAGACAGTATAATACCGACTAATTATAATACACTCCCTCCACAGAGAGGAGGCCTATGTCCCAGCAGTGGGAACAGTGTTAGCTGATTATATAAATATAAATAACAGATCTTTACTCATTGGTACGATAACGACAAAATATTATTTACGAATAAAAATAACTGTCAAAAAATCCCGTCTGCTGCTAAAAACGCCCACACATAATCACAATCAGTCACAACGCGACATGCCTCGCTGCTTCCGCCGTGTTTATCTGACATTGTCGCTCCTCGGCGACATGTGACAAGACAGTCATAATTCACGCCGCGCTGATAAGGTGAGAGGTTGTATGTAAACATGTTCGTACAGCTTCTGTCACATAAGTACGAGGAAGTAAAACCTTCGTATTTACATTCGAGGAGGTTTTAAACTTTATATGCATTTAACAGTCAAGGGAAGATATCAGAGGGGCATTTCTCGTACTTTTAAGAACGTTCACAGTCTGATGTGTCTCAATCTGGTAAAAATATCTCCCAATTCCCCTAAATTTTGGTCAATTTTTTGACATTGATTGTCGCTGAGATGAGATTGCGACTAGATATTGAACGGTTTTAATTACGGGAATTGGCCTTCTGATGGTATGATTTTTTTACCACTTTTGCAAAACATAAGACAGTGAATGATTCAGTTCTAAACTAATTACAAGTCCAAAAACAAACAAGGCCTTTGAAAACTCAAACAAAACTAACTAAAAAAACATCCTTTTCCCATTCAATAGTTTCCCAGCGACGGTAAACATTTGCCAACGATTTCTCCGAAGCAATTTTCTTAACGTGTAGGTACAAAAGAATTAAATAAGTAAACGGTTGTTTCCTAGACCGCTGCGCCACAGAATAAATAGGTACAGAAGGCAGGCTGCATGACTTAGGTCACAAAATGATCGGCCCTTTATAATCGGTTTTTAGTCGGCGAGCCTGGTTGGTCCTGCGCCTGAGCTCTCACCGGTCGTGTCAGATTGCCGTCCCATCGGACTATGAGAGTGAGCGAAGAGGGAGTGCACATGTGTCTGCGCACACACTTGTGCACTATAATATCTCCCGCGCCGAAGGCTAGTCTCCTTTGAGATTGGCCGCCGTGGCCGAAATATGGTCTGGAGGACTTTTTATGATCGGCCGCTAGGCAGTCGGTCAGTAACCGCTGTAGGTACGTTTCCGAAGCAACGAGCGACACTAAAGTTCGCTACTTTGTTGGAAAACTTTGAATCGTATTAATTGATTTTCCGTTAATCAATACTTAATAAAAAATAAAATTAGCAAATAATATGTTTATTTTAGATGAGGTTAAAATGGCTAAGGTATTAATAATATCGCGATATGACGCGACGTCAAACGAATGCCGGTCGCGACTGCGCTCGCACTGGCTCGCTGTACGTAAAGTGTGTATAAAGTGTGCGTGCGTTTTTGCTCGTACGGACCTTCTGTAGCTATATATTCTGTGGCACTGCGCTCAAAGCGATGGTACAGAACCCGGGGGGACTAAGCAAACTTGTATTCATTATGAAATTTGTAATGCAGCTTTGAACACGTGGCTTTGACGTAGGAAACTAAGATTTTAATACTGGTTTAGATGCTTTTGAAGTAGATTTGGTAAGTTAGTAGCTGCCGTTGATTTTAGAGGTCTACAAGCTGTAAAATGAACGTGAAATTATACTTTCACGGAGTGTCAGACTTTTACTGCCTAAAACCCACCCGTGTTCCTTCAGTTGCAGTGTGCCTGTGTGTACGGTATCTCTTTCGAACAACCCGCGGCCCCGGCAGCATCGGCCCTAGCGGACCCCGTCAGTTCGTGCTGACATCTCTTTGAGGCGCGCGTGGAACACAACGCGCCGTGGACCCGGGCCTGGCCCTTACCGGGCGGCGAGCTGCCCATTGCTCGCCGCCCGCAAGCCCGCGCCTACGGTGGCCGGGAGTCGGCTGTTGACTCCCGTCCAGGGCGTCTCCTGCGGCTAGGCGCGTGAGGGTGCAGAGATTGCCTCTTCCTCACACGCTCCGCCTCCTCCTTCGCGAGCATTACTGCTTCGCAGAAGGAGGTGACGGCCTCCCATTCACTCTCGCTCCGTACCATAGCCTGGACAAAGGCCGGATGCGAGAGATCGCCGCCACGAGGACACGGCGGGGCCGCGCCCAAGCCGGGCAGACCTCCACCGTATGCTCCACCGTGGCCTCCGGAATATGATGACATCCTAACCCCATAAATGGCTGATGATAACCCCCGTCAATATACAGAAGCCTCCAAAAGTTAGTTGACATTTTTCCACTTCAGATGTGGTGCCACATTATGATTTAATTTTTTTTGAATGCTGTTAATGTTAGCCTACATCATCCCACTGCTGGGCAAAGGCCTCTCCCCATGACTTCCAGCTCTTTCAACCCAGGGCTAAAGTAGACCACTGGTTGTTTGTTTTGTCCAGCTCGTCCCGCGATCTTCTACAGGGTCTGCCGCGACACCTTCTGTGTCAGGGCTCCAAGTGGTATTTAAAAAAAATATCAGGTATTATTTTTATGATAAGTCATAGGTAGTTGAATCAGTCAATAAAAGCGTTATAGTCTACAGTTAAACATTTGAACTAGACTTTAAAATCACATGTGCTTTAAAATCACAGCTGAAGTGGAAAAATGTCAACTAACTTTTGGAGGGCACTGTACATTTTGGAGGGCAGTGTACATTTCGGAGGGCACTGTACATTTTGGAGGGCACTGTACATTTTTGGACCTCAATACATCTCTGGCTAGCCTGTTATTATTTGGCCACGAGCCTTCCTCTTAGCCACAAGATCTCAATACTACATCAAATCCATAAATCAAGCAAAAGGCATTTGGAAAACAAAATATTTATGTCCTATACATACCTAAGCATCACCTCTGTACCTTTTTTTTCTGTTCTGTTTTTCATTGTCTGTTTATATATGTGTGTACATAAATGGTAAATGGTAAATGGCTAAGCTAATAATTCTAACTAAAGGTTGTATCTCAAAAACAGAAATAAATGTAAAGGGAAAACTTTGATGAAGTTCCAAGGGGCAAGACTGGAATATACTTTTTTGTTTTTGTTAAATTTATAAACAAACTTGAAACCGCTCTGCCACTCAGTGCGTTCTTGCTTAAAACGTTGAGTAAGGATTATTTATGTACTGAAGTTACTCGTATATCTCTGTATTTGTGTTTGTTAAGAATACCTTTCGTAGATACGGAAATAGTATCTCAAAACGGTTTTTTTTTTCTTCACTGGGCTGTAATCATGCTGGCTCCACACTGAATAAGAAATGGTCACCACCACCTGTACATAATCAGCCTATAACGTTCCCACTGCTGGGACACAGGCCTCCTCTCAGTGAGAGGCAGTGGGCTGTAATCCACCATGCGGGTTCGTAGATCATGTCTCCAAATTTTTGGTTCTAGGACATACCGCCTGTGAACATCTAAAATACTAGCGACATTGACATGGTATTTTATATGGTTCGACGTCATAGTAAGTAAAAAATCGATACTATATCAGCACGCAATTCATGAACTCGTATAAAAATAATTACAAATTATAAAAAACTTAAAACTTATTTTTCCATCACGTTTTCGTTTATCAATAAATGAAATCTCCATGAAACCACTAAGATTAAATTGAAATGTAGTGCTATACAGTGGAAGGACAAGAAAGGTATTGACGAGACAAGTGGCGTATTGTTATGTAGTGTAAAAGTATACAATTTCCGTTCATTCAATTTTGGTTGGATTACATGGCAGGGCATAGACATTGAGATTCTATTTTATGTGTCATCGATTGCACAGCAATGTCCCAACTCAAAAAACACTAATGTCTGGGTAACTACATCGGTGTTACTTTTTAGTGGCGCAACACGTTATTAGACTTAAAATGTTCATGTTGATGTTTCCGAGTGCCCACTTGTTTTTTCGAGATTTCGCCAAGCGGTTAGTCGACTCTTTAATTGACCAGAGGGCTAGCCTGTTTCTTGGCCAAAAAAACAGCATTGACATACAACGTGGCAATGCTGCCAGCCCTTTGGGCACTGTTCCTGTTGACAGTGATGCGTACAATTTTTTTGATGCCCTATGAATCTTTTGCTTCTTTTTTCATATACATACATGTACATATTATTATTTTAAGTGTTAGTTTATATTATGTGAATATTATCTTCCTACTTCCTACAAATATCCTACTTCCTACTAATATTATAAACGCGAATGTTTGTAAGGATGGATGGATGGATGGATGGATGGATAGATGGATGGATAGATGGATGGATGGATGGATGGATATTTGTTACTCTTTCACGCAAAAAGTACCGAACGGATTTGGATGAAATTTGGCACACAGATAGTTTATAACCAGGAATAACACATATTATGACTTTTACCCTTATATTCCCACGGGATGGAAACTTATGCGGGTGAAACCGCGGGGTACAGCTAATGATAAATAAAGTTAAATACCTAAAACTGTTAATTACTTAACTCCGAATTTACAAACCGTACATTTATTCATTAAACTCGACTAAACGCACAAGTGTGCCTAACTAGATATCAAGATATACTGATAAAGGTTACTGCCTCACAAGCCCTTGTCTGATAAGACTCGCAAAACACCCAAAATGTACGTAAAATAAAGTTAATTTGTATTAATTTATGCGTTAAGTAAATATTGGGGGCTTATCAAGTAATCTTACGGAGTCAATGGGCGAGATAGCGGGCTCATTACCGTATCTTTTCGAGGGCTTTTAACCTACATTGTAATGAGACTGGAAATGGCATTCACTTTTAAATATTTTTTGTCCTTTTTGATAAAAGGAAGAAAGAAAAATTATTTTATACATAAACTAGCTTCTGTCAGCGACTTCGTTCGCGTGGAATTTCGGCCCCCGCATAGCATTATTTCTCCATCTTTTCTCTTTGCTCGGTTCACGAGTCTTAGCGTGATGCTAAATTACCTATTCTCTTCTCATCTTCAAGAAATAGGCTATCAAATGCAAAAACTAATTTTCAAATCCGACTGGTAGTTCCATAGATTAGCGTGTTCCAAACTCAAGCCTTCGACAGAAACTATAGAACGCCACCTGCACAGGCAGGTACAACTTAAAAGTGAAAAATAAAAACTTTTAACAAAAAAAAAACAACCGACTTCCAAAACAAAAAACACTAGAAAGTGAAATCTGATTGACATTAAAGTTTTGCCTTAAATTTAATTTTGACATTATAACATAAAAATAATTTCTAATCTGTAAAGTTTCTAAATTAAAACTTGGTACTTAATTGCATTTTTCGATCTTTAATATTGTTAATTCTTTTCATTGTTATGGAAATATTTGTACGCCGATACTTACGGCTAAACATGAATGGACTGAAACTATGTAATATCTTGCATGCTCTTGTATGTATACAATGTTTAACAAATAACGAAATCTTATCATAGCTTATCTTATCTGAAAAATGACTAAAAAACGAATAAAATGTGGAACCCACGACACCGACTTCCGAAATAAAAGGACTTTTCACTTTGTAATGTTTTTTTTATTGGAAATCGGTAGTTTTTTTTTAAAGGTTTTATATGTATTCAAATAGGAATTTCTCAAATAAGCGCTGCGATTTCTTTGGTTGAGCGCGTGCCCCTTCTGTACTACGCTAGAATGCTATGAGCACAGTAATTTTTCCCTAACACTTCCTGTTCTGCCTGTATCTAGGTTTTGATTCTTCACTCAAGAAAGGATCATTAAGTTGGAGGGTCTCTAAGTAGTAAACTTTAATAACCTGCCAGTAATTGCGGGAGTCTTTAGTGTTTCTATCAGGTGTTACTCAAAGTAATGTCTGTGTTTAATTTTCTTTGCTTCATTATCTGCCTAGCCTTTTGGTCGGCTTCCAGTCCAACCGATTGCAGCTGAATATTTTACATGAAGCGACTACCTATCTGACCTCCACAACCCAGTCACTGGGTAATACGATACCCAATGGTAAGACAGGTTGATAGACTTTCGGGCTAACGACCCGTAACGACTGTCAAAGATCCGCGAATGACAGCCGGGACCAACGGCTTAACGTGCTTTCCGAGGCACGGAGGGGTATGTGAATATGGTCACCCATCCACGGACCAACCGCGGCAAGCGTAGCTTAACCTGATCGATCAACCCGTGCGGATGTTATTACTAAGCCCTTCTTTACTTGTCTAACAAAAATTTTTTGTTTGTTTTTTTTTTTTTTACGTTGCTCCACACTAGGAATTTCTCCTGTATCGTGGGTGCGTTTACAAACATTTAAACTCACATACACAAACAGCCAGACCCGGAACAACTACTTGTAGGTCATACAAATATTTATTCCGTGCGCGAATCGACCCCACGACACGCAGCGCAGCAGTCAACCGCTTAACCACTGCACCAACCGTGTCGTTAAAATATGATAATTTTGTGTTTTTTTTTAAAAAAAAAGGTAATATCTTTGTAGATTGTTATGGGTTTTATTTGATTTGAGAAACCGGCTTGTCCAAGAACCAAAAAGTCGTATAGGTCATAGGTCCGAACCCAGACAGGCGCTTTACTTTGTGTAAATAATTATATCACCACTGCTCTCAAAACGGTGAAGGAAAACATCGTGAGGAAACCGGCGGCGTGTCCCAGAACCAAAAATTCGATGACATGTGCCATCTACCAACCCCGCGTGGTGGATTACGGCCCCCTCCCTCTCACAGAGAGGAGGCCTGTGTCCCTGCAGGGGGAACATTGTTGGCTTACGTTTATGTTATTTGATTTGGTTTGCTTTGCCTTTAGTTCCGGCCTGTAGATTCTTAAAACACGCACAACAATTATTCGACATTTTAATCCCATTCCAAAGCGCGCATCTTGCCTAACGCGGTTCGGCACCCCTAACAGGATGGCAACCAACCGTTTATCCTTTAAAGTTAAGGTTCGGGAGCACATTCGCAAGAAGCTGGCAGTATCATCACAACGGTAAAATTTTTTCATTGTTTGTCTTATTCCTTTTTAGTATATTCATATATTTATATTTGTGATTATATTTATATGTAATTAGATATACTCATATACTATATTTATAGTTTTAAAAGGTTTATGTGTATATTTATATTTCAAATATTTATTCCTCTTTTTTCATAATCGCACTGTTTGTCTCGGCATCACCCAAAGGTTGACTGGTAGAAAATGCCTATAGTATTAAGCCCGCCTGTGTACATGTATGTGCTGGAAGTATTACATTAGTAAATAACACATGAAAAGTCACTTCAAATCATACTTTGGCCCTCAAAATATTACAATGATTTAAAACATATAAATCAAATTCAGATGACAAGTAAATATTGGACGAAATAACTAACACAGCTGTGGGCGTTTCTAAATAATTACGTCGAACAAATCCAGTCGATGGATGTTTGCCCCGAGCTGTGATGGATGAGCAATGGTTAAGGGTTATATTTTATTTAAAATCATTTCACAATAATGGTCCTTGCGTACGAAAAGGGTTAACTTCTTGGCAAGACCTATACAGGGTGTCAAAATACCTATCACAAAGCTAAAGTATAATCTTATAAGTATTTTGAATTTTATCATTCATTTGTTTTTTTTTTACATTCTCCTCACATATATTATAGAAGCAACAAGAATAATGTACCCAGGATTTTGTAATATCTTGATTTAAAAGAGTGTCCTTTGAGTTTCTTGCCCGTTCTTCTCCATAGAGATCTACGTTTTGGAATGGGCAACTAGCTTCAACTTTCTGAGTAACTAGCCGACCATTTTATTTTGACAATTCCAAAGTGCCTGTAAATGGTTTAATTGAAATATATGCTTTGAGTTACAAAGCTACTACATAAATTCTAATATACTCGTAATTATAAAATAATTGCTGAAGAACGACTTTTGTTTCTGATGTGAAAAAACGCTGTTAGCCGTAGCGCACAATGTAACGCATTCAAAAACAATGCTTACGTAGTCTATCTAAACTTATATTATAAAAGGAGAAAAAATGATTTTTTTGTATTTGTTTTTTACTCTTTCACGATAAAACAGATGAACGGAGTTGGATGAAATTTGGCACATAGGTAGACCATGACCAGGACTTGCATACTTTTTAACCTGATATTCCTACGAGATCGAGACTTGAGATAATTTTCAAGTTATGAAACAACAAACCGAATATCATACTTTACAAAGTTCAAATTCCATTGCAGCTAAAAACTTATTAGGGCCTTTTTGTTACAACTGGTCACTCAAAAATCAACACATTAGAATACATTTCAGTAAAGTGGATAACTGATAAAGTGGCGATGGAATGTAAATTATCTGAGATTATGAACACTGCTGTAATATTATTATGATATACTAGGTGCGCCCCGCGGTTTCACTTGCATAAGTTTTGATCCCGTGGAAATATCGGTATAAAAAGTATCCTCTGTTTTAATCCTGGTTATAAACTATATGTTTGCTAAATTTCATCCAAATCCGTTTAGTAGTTTTTACGTGAAAGAGTAACATATCCATCCATCCTCACAAACTTTCGCATTTATAATAATAGTTGGATAATTAATTATGTTTATGTAGCAAATCACCAGGGTCCCACCACACGGTATGTACCGTGTGGTGGGACCCTGGTGATCTGCTATACAGGTATTCCTAGTGCAGACACCAGATTCTCACAAACTAGTTTCTAAGCTTGTCTAAATTTATATAATGTCATTGTTTGTGAAGAGAAAATAAATCATTTGATTTGAATTATGATATATTCCAAATGCAAACCTCCTTTTTAGAAATCGAGTAATTAGCTGTACCTACTTTCTCGGAAAACGTGTTTCACAAGAAGCGTTCCACAGATACAATACATACATTATAAACATTTGAAATCATTTTCAATTAATACGCCTGTACCTTAAGTATGCCTTCAATGATTCCGAACGAGATTCGATTCAATTAATGAATTACAATCGCTTTAAAATATTAATTAATTTACCTGACATGTTTACAATTGGCTAGTGAATTTACTAAATTGATTTCTACCATTGTTGCATTGCTCCAATGAGCCGATAACGGAATGAACATGATATACGGGTATTATTTTAATTCCTTAATATATTGGTTTTGCATTTTATCTGGATTATGTGGGATTATTAATATTGTGGTTCATTTTACGATACAACAGTATGGTAGATAATGTTTAACAGTTTAATATGTTATTATTAATAACTGATACCTTATAATGTATTCATAAATATCTGTCACTTATTTTGCGGGCTTTCACTGAATTATATTTCAGTATTGTGGGGTCTGTGGCGGAATACATGAGCAATAAGTTTTTAGCTACTTATCGGTCGGGGGACCACCGTCAGGAAATAAGTTCCTTATGCGATACTCGTATAAGAATAATACAGAGGGAAAGAGAAAGTGTGAATTTAATAAGCGTTTTTAATACCGAGCTAACTAAGAAGCTCTCGTAAAGTCTCGCCATCTTGAATTTTCATTTTGATCTAACGAACGTCCCCTCAAAAACCCCCGTCACCCTCAAAAACATAAAAACTGAAAGAGAGAGAAAGTCGCGTGAAGAGGGCATAACGTTTTTTTGTTACGTGACCATTTGTACCGGTCACTCCTACCGCAAGCAGTTAAGAACTTCGTTCCAAAAATCTAATCTTCGTTCTCTGTTACACTTGCCAAAAGAGTCATACGATTCATACGTTTTCTTCTAGAAATATCGGCGACAACTGCAACTGAAATCACCAAAGCGAACAAAACAATTATTGTTTTAAATAAATACAGAGTAACACGTAACTTGCCGATCTCGTATCTGAGGACCAAAAGAAACCGAGTCCTGTTCCCAGCGGGGACATAAACCAAGTCCGACCTCGTAAAAATACTGAAAGTATGGCAACTATCGACAGGTGTGAAGATACTGGTCTCGTACTGAAAAAGGGCTAGAAACTTTTGTTTAGTTTCGATAGCAAATATTCGTTTTGGTGTAAAAAGCCTTGATACTGCGAAACGATAAATATTTTATGATTTGTCGTGACTTGTAATATTAGAAAGGCCAGGGAAGTAGTAGAATTGAAATTTTGTTTTTGGGCTAGCTGTGCAAAACCTTTCGAATGTTTCATACTTTCACAAAGTAGGTATGAATAGTTAAATTCGACCTTTGTAATATAAAGCGGTAGAATGAAAGCTAAAAATAAAATGAAACAAAATCATTTATTGGCCATCATTATCATCAGCCTCTGCTCGACTCGATTTTCGGCACCTCTCATCCAGTATCCTTATTGGTCAATAGGGTATTTGCCTGGGTAAAAAAATAATAATTATATTTAGTCCGTCAGTTAGATTATCGAAAAATAATGGACACGTATTTTTTCTTTTGTCAATCAAACAAAAATGACAAAGATAAAGCGCGTCAAAATTTGGGAGTGGGGGTCGTGACGTCACTTGCTTGCAAAAGTGTCGCAAGCAAGTGACGTCACGCGGCACTTTAACGGGCGATATCTTCATCATTTTTTTAAATAATTGACAAAAGAAAAAGTACGGGTTCAATATTTTTTGATAATCTAACTGACTGGCTAATTAGATTTTTTTAGGAAAATAGCGTAGGTATTGTTACAAAATAAATTTCTAAAAATAATAACATTGTATTCTTACTGTAACTAGGACATAAAACATAGATATTTGAACAGTGATCCTCAAACTAGGCAGCGCCTGTATTTTGGGGGCCTGAGTTGAGTTATCTTAAATTTAAATTCGAGACATGTTTAAAATGAATGATTAATGAGAATGGTTAATTAAATAAGGGTAGTGAACTATCCGGAAATGAACCGGAGTTACCGACATACCTTACAGAGTAAGCAAACTGAAGTGGCAGTGGGTTGGCCATGTTTGTCGAAGGACCGATGGCCGGTGGAGCAGACGAGTCCGCGTAGTCCGCGAGTGGAGACCGCGTATCGGCAACGATAGTGTGGGACGCCCTCCAGCTAGATCGACAGACGACCTAAAGAAGGTGGCTGGGACAGACTGGATGCGGAAGGCGGAGGACAGGGATTTGTGGCGCAGCCTGGGAGAGGCCTATGTCCAGCAGTGGACTGCAATAGGCTGAGTTGATTGATTGATTGAACTATCAAAATAAAAAAGTTCTACAATGATAACCATGATAAATGGTAGTATAACAAAATAGATAAAATTATGTAGCTGTACCAAAATAATGCAACTGTACCAAAAAAATAAGCACAGTTCGATACAAAATAGCACCCAACTATCAGCATACAGAATACACTATCCGAAAACTATTTACCTTAGACGCTCCTTACCTCCTCACAGAATAAAATGCTTTTCACTGTTCGGAAAATGGCATGAAAACAGTTGCATTTGTATGTAAATAAAAACATTCAAATACACTGCGTATTAGACCAGCCAGGGAAAGCGAAGACTTGCAAACGGGATGCCAAAGTAGGCAGAGGCAGTTGGCAAGGTTTTCCAAACCAATTGGACGTTTATATCCTTACTAGAATCTTTTGTAGAAAATATGAAATTGGCTAGAGTTTTTTAGATAATTTTCGAGAGGGCAGTTTTGGTCGTGCGACTAAAAGTATATTCATTAACTTTTTGGGGGTTTAAGGACCAGTTTTATGATCATCAGATTTTAAGGTTTAAAAGTAGACATGTTCCGGGACTATCACTATAACAATATTTTAAGACGACCTTGACAGCTTGATAACGACAAGACAACAGCTAAAGCACTAGGAAGTAGTGACGGGCGCCCGCGATTTGGGGGACAGTCTCATGTAATTTTGACGTTCCAAAAGTGCTGATTGTCAGCCTAGTTTGAATAAGTGACTTTCTATTTGATTTTGTAAGTTTAACTCTAGTTCCAGCTAAAGAAAACCATACCCAGCCCGGACACACTGAGCGTAACTTACGCCGAGT
Organism: Apamea epomidion; assembly: GCA_947507525.1. NCBI lineage: Eukaryota > Metazoa > Arthropoda > Insecta > Lepidoptera > Noctuidae > Apamea > Apamea epomidion. Next base: position 2,238,143 of record OX382238.1, on the reverse strand, counting down.
ACTGCTCGCTGTCGCTGACTGCAAGGTTATGCCTAATACCCATCCGAGCAGGCGAATTTTGTATGTAATGTGAAATGACCCACGTCCAGTGTGTGCGGACCCTAAAGAGTCACCCACATCGACGTGACGTATGAACGCGTCTAAGACGCAAGTCCCTAGTGCGGACTATCGCAAACGGATCGTGCCTCCGCATAATGTACCTATGTTTGTTTACAGACAATTGAGACATGCTTCAAACTTCATACATAATAATGGAACCGGGCTTAGAACTCGGGTTACTGGTAAAATATTGGGAGTATCAGACTTATGTTCTTAGGGGTATTATCAAGTTGTGCGTTATAATCGCACGGGTTAGTTATGGATCGCTCATTGTTTTGGTGGAGGGTTAGGGCAGGGAGGTGGTACCATCGAGGTACCTTTGTATAATTATACAGGCTGTAAGGGACATTGACGCACAACTGTTGTACAAAACCATGCAAAATCATGAACTCGGCACACGACGTGCAAAACCATTCCAGTGCAAACATTCGGCACATTTTTCTAGAACCCCCTGTGCAGAAATTCTTCGATGGTTACTAAAAAACAAGCCAGTTATTTCATACAAAGATACAATACCTACATGGCTAAAATGTGTAGAACAGCTGTTATTTTTACTTATGAAGTAGGTCTACGTCTCATTGAAGATTAAGGTCGGTACCTTCTTCGGTACGTTCAAGGAGTCATCATCATCTGCCTGGCCTTTTCCCAACTATGTTAGGGTTGGCTTCCAGTCTAACCGGATGCAGCTGAGTACCAGTATTTAAGGAGTGACTGCTTGTCTGACCTCAACTACCCAGTTACTGTGTAATACGATACCCCTTGGTAAGACTGGTTGTCAGACTTTCGGGCTTCTGACGACCCGTAACGACTAGGACTAATTTAATATTGACCTAAAAAAAACATAGGAAAAAAAATTGTGCCTACCTATAAATGCAAAAGTAAAAACTATCTTACGCTCAATCTAAGATATAATACCTTTTTTCCAAGTTTTCCTTGAGCACGAAAGATAATGCGGACGGAAATCCGCCATTCATTAAAAAACATACATATCTGCCAAACTTTTTACACGATTTTTACATTAAACTTTTGCCTTACCTTCACCGAGCACTCATTCGTTAAGTGAAGAGCTTAAAACTATTTTCTATTATAGTTCGATGTCATATATTCTAATACTATCTGTAAAGGAAACAAGAATTTCAGAGTAGTTTTCTATCATTTTCCAGCCACATCGGTCCCATGAATATCAAACACAACATCATTCATTCATTTCAGCCGAGAGACGTCCACTGCTGGACATACTCCCCCAAGCACTTCCACTTCCACCGGTTCTGTGCTTCTCGTATCCAATGGGTTCCTGCGGCCTTCACAATGTCGCCGGTCCACCTTGTGGGAGGCCTTCCAACGCTACGCCTTCCGGTACGCGGTCGCCACTCCAGAACCTTTTGGCCCCATCGGCCATCTGTTCTGCGAGCAATATGCCCTGCCCACTGGCACTTAAGTTTGGCAATTCTTCGGGCAGCACAACAAAAATAATTTAAAAAAACACAAATAAACAACAAACAAAGGTGGAATGGGGTGGATGGGATGTTTGGGTAGGTGGTGTTGATGTAAATCATCATTATCATTTTTAAATTATTGGCGGGTTTTCTCTCCTTCCAAGAAAAGACGCGTCATTCGCTGTTCACAAGTCGGAACGTGAATAGGTACGTGTGAAACAATGGTTGATTTAAATAAAAGGTTTAGTTATTTTGTAGTTTCATAGATTTACTGACATCAGGGTTAAGAGTTTGTGTGATATTGTTGTAAAGCTGCGATTGCTGCGGTCGGTCCGTGGATGGGTGACTATCTTTTCACAACGAGACCCCGTCATGCCTTGGAAAGCACGTTAAGCCGTTGGTCCCGGGTGTCAATCTTGGATCAGCAGATTAGCGTTCACCAGAACCCTGGAAGTGTGACAACCAGACTTACCAAGGGGGATAATGTTTCTCATTAATTGGAGGTCAGATACATAGGTTCATGTGTGCCTAAGTAGTCTAGTAACATAGATTTTAAGTTTTGGTAAAACTAACACGCTATGGGCCGATGACGCCTGATAATAAACGATTTTTTTTTTATAGGCAGTCGCTCCATGTAAAATACTGGTAAAGTTTAGAAAAGGCTACGTTGTGATTATCCACGTGCCACGGTCATCACTGTAACACCAAATTATAATTTTATAAGCCAGTACCGACTTATAAAATTATAGTTTGGTAGAAAACCCCTACAAGTGCAATACCTTTATTTGGGAATAAACTTTTAAAAAATGCTGCATAATCTTTAAGATGCTCATATAGAAAATCTAGATTTTTTTACAGGCTGATATTATTATATCTTCTTCTTAGCGTGACGATGATAATCTAAATGGACTCGGATCCAGAATTTGGTTACGAGTTTGGCGCCATCACTAGCGTCCATAAGTTCCTGTATCGTGCAGCTGACAGGACACGTAGGACATGATAATAAGTGTCCCATCATTTGTGGAACAGCACCACATTTACACTCTAAAGCGGAGTCGTCTATGAATCTCCACCTATATAGGTTTTCCTTGCTTCGGCCAACGTGGGTCCGGAGACTGTTTAAAGACTTTCATTTATCAGTCATAGTTTCATTTATCCATTTTAATTCTTTTACCTATTGTGGTATAGTAATTTTATTTTTAGGTGGAGTTTCTTGCCCATTCTTCTCCATATGAAAACTACCTTTTGGAAGGTGCGACTAGAATCAATTTTATTTTTATTTTATTTTTGACGTTTAAAAGTGCCTTTTATGTGCCTATTTGAAATAAATGATTTGACTTTGACTTTGACTTCCATTATTATAAGTTGCCTCGACATCTTCCATATTTTTTTAGGCTTAACCCCAAATATTTTCTTCCAAACACAATCATTTCTACATGATCTGCGTACAAACATGATGGAATTTAATTCAAATTCTCGATCCCATTCCTTAAATATTTGAGGTGCGACAGGCATCCGACTGTTTAACCTTTGAGGTCACCCCTGTCGAGTTTGTAGCCCGTTTAACTCCTATAGGGTTATAATATCGATTCAATTTGATTGATACACGTACCTTCACGTATTTAGACATAGGTGAAGGTAAATGTTTTATGTAAATGTTTTACAAATTAGAGGATTATATCCAAGATAAGAATGCTTGGAAACATGCTGGTCCTGCTCCAAAGGACAAAATCAAACTGGTTGCTAATGTAATTGTATAATTTTTTTTTTTTTTTTTTTCTTTGACATTGATTTACATTCTGTAATTACTTGGGGTCACACTCGGACTTATTACTCCTTATTTATTTATGAAAATCGTCTACTTTTGGAATCTTTGTGAATATGTGAGCACCATGTATCTATCACACAGTTAATTTATATGTCATAGTTTAATTTATCCATTTTAATTCTTTTACCTATTGTGGTATAGTGATTTTATTTTTAGGTGCATCGTCTTCACATATAATTATATAAATAATGTATGCAAAATATTGTAAAACATTTTAAAAGAGTAACGGTGGAGTTTCTTGCCCATTCTTCTCCATACGAAAACTACCTTTTGGAAGGGGCGACTAGAATAAATTTTATTTTAATTTTATTTTTGACGTTCAAAAGTGCCTTTTATGTGCCTATTTGAAATATATGATTTGACTTTGACTTTGGTACAAGTAGGTTTAGTGAACGAAGTAAAAAGAAACGTTTGCAGACCACGCGACCATACCAGGGTGGGTTTCTCTTGTTTTTATTGCTTACTCCTGCTCTATAATAGATTAAACTACCTGACAGGTTAAGCTGTCGTTACTCCATGGATGGGTGACCATTCTCGACAAGTATAGTTTAGACTCATTAGTGCGAAGATTGGGCAACCAGTCTACCTTAGAAATTGGGTATTCTTCAGTGTACAGGTTATGTCGGCGACACCATATATAAACGGTGTCTATGAAATTCAAGCACACTATGCCTTTAGGAAGCAACACAGTAAACCTTTCTCTTCAGACAGGTTCACCCTTAGGCCAACCATAATAAATAAAAAGAAAAGAAAAAAACCGGTCAAGTGCGAGTCGGACTCGCACACAAAGGATTCCGTACCACAAGGCAAAAAACGCCGGAAAAGAAACCCCTTTTATTTTAATTTTTATTATTTTTGTCATAGCAGCCATAGTAGTACTCTGTGCAAATTTCATTTGTCCACCTATTACGGTTCATGAGATACAGCCCGCTGACAGCCAGACGGACGGACGAAGAGCGGAGGCTTAGTAATAAGGTTCCAAAATCAAAATATTTTATTTCACATAAACGTACATTGGCACTTATGAAACGTCAGAAGCTAGGTGCACGGTTCCAATTGGTCGTTTCCTATCAAGAAGAGCCAGCAAGAAACTCCAACGTTACACTTTTAAAATAATTTCCGTTTCCTTTGGGTAGGTACTGAACCCTAAAAGGAAGAACGGTCCCCTTTGGATATCTAGCCAGTCTTTTCAAGCATGCAACACAACATATTTATTTGTTTGTGAGTCTCCGATCGTAATTCCACATGAGCCATATAACTTAGGTACGCTATGTCAGTGTTTTGCTTTAGTTTTGTTACGTTTGTTTTATGAGATCGAATAGAAAGATTTGTGAGTGTTTTTTTACATGTTGGCTTTGACAAATCGGAAAACATCGACGTTTCCCAACGATGTTGTTTTCTCAAGACGTAAGTTTAACTTTTACTAAACCATATAGAAATTACCAAAATTATCAGAACGCTGAACATCTAATCTTATCATTATGAGGAGGTGAAATCAATGACCTCATATTTATTTCATGAAATATCAACAAGTGGGATTATATATTATGAACTTAGAGGGTTTTGTTGGTGATTTTAATCATTATAATTCTGTAAAGACCGGTCGCGAATCATTTTTAAATCTACATACAACCCTACACTGACTTGCAAATTGCAAAAAACGTAAGAAAATTTGAAATTTTGCGGGCTGCTTAGCGCAACCCCGCGACCCCCCGAGACAAGTTCACCATAAATGTTCACAAATACAACAGGCGGCAAAAAAAGCCAAATAAAATAAAGCAATTCGTTTTATTTTTCAAACAGCCCAGTAACAGGCCAGTACGAATAAGTTTTGATGTAAAAATAAAACTATTCTGTTTTTTCCGGCCGCCACCCCTTGTTTGTTTATATATTTTTTCAGCTATCTCGTTAACATGCCTTGTTTTATTGAGAATAAAACTTTCAATGATACTGTTTGTCTAATAACGAGTAGAAAATACTGTATGACTAGGAGATAAGGAAAATAATAAAAAAAATGTTGATTCTACGTCCATTTGGGGATGAAAAGTAAAGTATATTCGGAGTAAGTACATATTAACATAGTAATTATTAAGTACCTATATTTGCTCAGGAATATATTAGTCTATATTCTGTCCCCTAGAGGTTATTTCTAGGTTGAAAAGAAGATATTAGAAATCTCTTAATTATGTTTAACGTTGATAATGAAAACCGCTGAACTTCAAATATTCTGTTTCAATATTATTTATTTATAGGTATAATAATGACATAAGGTATAAAATATTAATTAACACATGCGAGCCAATTTAGGAATTTAATTGCAGCAAAACTTTGTATATGGTAATTATAAACTATAACAACGTTTTGTTGTAACTATCGACTAACACTAACAAGCACAAGGAACATAATTTTTGTAACAAATTAATTATTCTCATTCCGTGATAATAACAGCATTACGTAAAGGCGCCATTTTATGTAATTCCCTAAGGGTTAGGCAGAGGTAACACTTTGTCCGACCCGGGAATCGAACACTTAAACTCACCAGTAGTGCTTGCGACCACTACACCAACGAGGCAGTCTGCCGTAATCATCTCCCTATTGCTGAATGTCCCAGGACAGATAGAAAAACATCTCCTAATAATCAGCCTTAAAAATCCTCGTTAAAAAAGACGGAGGTAATCAGACGAACGTGACCTAGGTATAGAAGCCAAACCCAGCATTATTTCGTGACAAAGATGACAAATTAAAAAACAAAACTACAAGCCGAAATTAAAAATGCCATACGGGGGAACTTAACCCTAAAATACAGATGTGCACCAAAAGTGAACCATTATTTCTGGTTTAAAAGTTAAACCCCGATTTTTTATCATGTATTCAGTTTGGAATCGTGTTTTCAACGTATGCTGATTTATTTTACAACGTGTTGTTGGGTTATAACAGAAAAGCGTGATTTCAAGCCACAAGAAATCTCGCTTTTAAATGTTGATTGACATTTACCTACCATATTCCAGATTTCTAGAAAAAAAACATGCAGAACATGACCATATCATCACGTCTGTTTATCTAAAAGGATTAGGAAGAGTTGTACATACCTACCCATATTTCGCCTATAAAATATAGTTTACTTATCAAAAAAAATGTGATTTCATTTCGGCACACTCTTCAGTAGGCGTCGTTATATGAGAAGACCCTACAGACTGAAACAGTAAAGGCTGACACGTGCTATTAAAAAGCATACATAGGTACTCGTTTCCTAGTAAGTTAAGTAGCACGCTTATTTAAAGCATGATTTCCGTTTGTATATATATCTATGGTGTGTATGATTTCATGTTGGAACTTACTTATATTGTAACATCGAAATATACACATGAATGCAATAAAGAGTTTGAGTTATACTATGATAATACTCTTTTCGCATACCTAGGTACAAAGCGATTGTGTGCTTCAGGTAGCATCTGCTTGAAATAAGCGTGCTTTTGTACTACTTCTAGCATGTCCACGGTGAAACGTCCACAGCTCCTATCTGACGTTTTTTCCTGTTTTTTGTTTTTGTAGTTTTTTCATGGTTTCGAATTGACACGTCAAATTCACGTAAAATTCTAATAAAATCTCTTAAGTTCATATTTAATTGCAAGTATTGCAACAGCATAAATCAAAATGTATTAACCTTCTAACTAAACCACAGGGTCTATGGCATTACCTCCTAACTTCCACGTGACACGTGTTAACTTCGACAGTTAGTTATTGGCGCTTCGGTTAATCAAGTTAACTTGTCAAAAATTCAACGTTTTTTTTTTTTCACGTTGTATATTTTTTTCATTTCGGCAGTTAGAATTTCTTGTCACTTCGCCGTCGATGTGTAATTGTGGTTGTGGCTTACAGTCCACCCACAGTAATTATTTTACCTTTGATTTTACATCACTATCAAAATCACAGTGGTCTTTATAAATCAAAATCAAAAGTCATTTATTCAAATTAGGCTGAGAATCAGCACTTTTCGAACGGCAAAATTACAAAAGATAATCCCCCAAAACACCCGCCCTTCACCACTTCCTAGTGCTATCGCTGGGAAGAAGAAGTGGCGCAACAAACTCCCCTCTCTTTATAATAAGGTTGCTAATGGATTGCTGCCACTGACAAGTCTGTCAAAATCACAATGATCTTTATTCGCGTTATATTAAGGTTGCTGTTGGTTTGTTGCTGTCAGGGGTAAAATAAATGTGAAAGGACTGGAACACTGCTATTAAAATGTACTATAGGTGCTACAAAAGGTGTTTGTCATATTCACAATTACTAAGCAAATATAATATGTTAACATAATAATCTAGACGTAAATTTCTAGAAGCTCTTAGATTCCATTGATCTCACGAGTAAGTTATGTGATGTGGTCCCCCACAATGTAAATAAGCGTAGTGTTCGTGCAGGTACATAGTTCGCTGTGAAAAAAAAAACCTGTCGGAACTAACCCAAGATGAAAAAAATGTCATAAGCGCCGATTCAACCCTAAAACACTGGCGTGCAGTAAAAGCGCAACTTAGGGAATTTTATACCCTTGCTGGTACCTAACCAATTGAAGCAAAGTGCATAATCCGGGCGGCTGCCACTTAATGGGGCAATTTAATTTTCTCGTAACGACCGACTCCATGGCGAGTGGATACTTTTTGCTGCGTGCCAACTCGCCTGCCAGTTGAGATGTTTGCTTTAAAGCCGCTTAATAAATTACTAATAGGCCTTTGAGGGTGGTGCTTGTATGGTTTGGAGTTAAGAAAATATTTGCCATGAAAAAAATACATGTGTGACCTACTTCATGTTGGTCATTCGGCACACTAATTGCGTAACACAATATCAATCTCAATCTGAATCATTTTGAAGGATATTGTTAATCCATTGCTTCGTATGTTCGAAAAATGGGTCTGCTCAGCAACGTAAATAACGCAATGAATGTTGTTGAACTGTCAAAATTAAAGCCATTGGTAGGTACTGATAGTGTTTGAGACAACACAAGGAAAACTGGAGAGCTGTGGGGGAGACCTTTGCCCAGCAGTGGGACAACAAAGAAAGTTCGTTGTCATCCCAGAGATAATGTCAAAACATTCGCCTTCTTCCTTTTAAAGCATACTTCGTTGATAATTATATATTTTCAGACTAAATAGGTGCTAGATTAACTATTTAGTTTAAAAAAAATAACAATTTAAACAACTACGAGTATTACAGAAAGTTTGAAAACCGATTGTTGTTGTTGAACTAAAATATGTTGTTGTTATTGAAAGTCAGTCGGCTGTTTCATTAGAACACGTAAAATATGAATTCATTTCTTCCTCCCGCACATGTGTGAGCTAGGGAGGGGAAGTGAAAATGTCGATAAAAATTAAAATATGTTGTACCTCTGTGTTCTTCGAATATATCGAACTATTGAAAATTACAGGGTGGCGTCCCTGCGCGTCGACGTCCCCATCAAGGCGCAAACTGTAAAGATGAATAACATGAATTCAGCACAGGATTCTAAGCCCCCTAGAGTAGAAAGTTTACGAGGAAAAGTGCAAGCGACGTGGTCAAAATTTATGTAACAATTTTTTTTTTTTAATAACTGGCGTAAAATTATATTATTAGTTTTTAGTAATTATAGTATTAGTTATTAGTATTCAGAATCGTACTGAATCCATGGTAACTAGGAGCATTTATGTATGTTACAAGTAATAGAAATACTTATCACAATATTATTAGTAACATAGGAATAAAGTCAGACGATAGAAAACAGTAAAAAAAAAATCCGCGATTAATTTAAAGTAGGTATAAACTTGATATAGGCTATCAGTAAGGTTTTGCAGAAAATGAAAGAAGGTGCTGTAGAAGAAGTTTCTTTTGACAAAAAAGCTGACGAACAAATACCTAGAAGATAACTTATTTAATCCCTCATGCCTCAACAAAAGTGGACTTTGTTATTGAAGAAGATACACAATTTAAGTCTAGAAACTTCGCTGTCGATAAAACCTTCAAAAAATAAATCATAACTTTGTAAACCTTTAATATCGACCTGCCTTGTTTCCCGCCTCCCTACTTTAATTGTAAATTCGCTCGCGATAACATTAGTGTTTAATTAAAAGTTCCCTCACACTTCTACTGAGCTTGACGCAGTTTTCACAAACAGATGGGTGCTAATAATATGTGGTGAGTGTGTTCAATTGTTATCGCTTAGACTTCATTGAGAAATGAGACCTTTTTACTTACTGTTTTTGTTAATTATCTGCAGATGTGAGAATTTAGGTGTTGAAGAGGTTGGAGTAGCCTTGCGATATGAGCGAGGACTTAAAAAAATATTCGAAGGCCTATATCTCGGAAACGGTGCGTCGTAGAACCATGCTTTACAGATCCTAAATGGTTTCTATGGTCAACTTTAACCCGATACCTATATTGGTAGATTTCCAAAGAAAAAAGAATCGGAAAAAATTGACCGCTTTTTGTTATACCTAACACCAAAATGTTTTTTTTTTTTTCGTAGCTGCTTTTAGTACCCCTAAGCCTATACTCTAACTCCGCCCCTAAGACGACCCACTGACCGTTGAAGGCTCTTTTTTGGTAATTCAAGTATAGTTTTGGTAATACAGTACCTACCTACTTGATCCGGAAGTCAATAAGGCACATCATATTTTTCCCCATAAACGGCCGTAACCTGAATTCTCATTGATACTACAAACTTTTTTTCCGTGAATCGGTAAGCACGATAAGTCATTCAGGCTGTCATTCGTGGATCTTTGACAGTCGTTACGGGTAGTCAGAAGCCCGAAAGTCGGACAACCAGTCTTACCAAGGGGTATCGTGTTACTCAGTAACTGAGGTCCGATAGGCAGTCCAGTTAGACTGGAAGCCGATCCCAACATATTTGTGAAAAGGTTATGCAGATAATGACTACAAACTGCTTACCGACAACATTGAATTGAAAAATAAGGCAAATTCAATAAAAAAAGAACTTTAGCCTAACAATTTACATTATTTAGAAAAAAATAATATTATAGAATAAAGTCGAGGTAAAATAAATTTATTTCGGAGAAGCTCTCCAGCTTAACAAGCTTTTGATTACCGAAAAAAGGTGGGAAAAAAGCGATGACAAAAAGGCATGAGTTTTTAAAATTCTATACGCGCACAATCGGATCGTTTTACATTATTTTCTCATTGAACCAAATTGGGATTTGGGGACAGTTCTCTTGTGCCTCGTGTGGAAACATACGGGTCGGGCCGAACGACGGAAACGCGTATGTTCCTACAATTTATATGGCTGATAAATTAAACGCCTTTAAAGCCAAACCACAAATTGGACTTTGACTTTGGATTAAAATATTGAATGTTTAACTTTTTGAGGGACAGCTAGGTTTTTTTTAAGTTCCAACGCTGCATCAGCAACGCTATTCAGCTGCATCCGGTTAGACTGGAAGCCGACCCCAACATAGTTGGGAAAAGGCTAGGCAGATGATGATGAATATAGGAAAATTTTCGAAAATGGTTAATTTGTAGTTTTATTACATAACATTTTTTTTTTTTACAATTGGCATTTGAGAATTGACCGTGACGTAAATCGATTAATAGGGAAACATTTTTTCAACTACAAAGTTAAGTTTGTTCTTGGGATGAATTCATCCCAACTACGGTACCCTTAATTGTGTGTGGTCCGACACGCACTTGCCCGGTTGTTTTACTCAATATTTCTCTATTATAATCCACCAATCAGCAATGGGCCCGAGTGGTGGATTATGGCTCACTCCCTCTCACAGAAACAGGGAGGTCTGTGTCCCAGCACTGGCAACATTACAGGCTGATTCCATTCCATTTCTTTATTCAGATCTACCGAAATGGGCATAACCTCAAAAACAACATTAAAGTTAATGATAAATGATTTATTTTCTGTAAGTAGGCCTGTTTTCTGTAACCGCGCGTGCCCGTCCGCACCACTCTTCTCGTCCGTATATTTCACAGTAAATCGGGAAATTTTAAAAAGATCAATGACTAATAATAATCCAATAACGAATGAATTGCCTGCAAATTCGAGTGAGACGTGTCTTGCATAGCGTCTGCATAGCCCTTCGAGCATTCTCTTGTTACCATAGGCTAGGCAAAAAGTTGAGAGTAATCGAATAGAAATCGGACGAGATAGTAATTTTGACAATTCCGATCACTTCTGAATTTGTAAGTTAAAAGTTCTAACTTCAATATTTACTTTTTCATTTATTTTACTTTTCTTAAGAGCGTTCACCCTGCGCGGGTTGACAACGTCGCATTTCTAGTGGTTTTTCGTGATTAATTTATTAAATTTAAGCTAAAGTACAATTTTTTTACAGCCAAATATTAGATCGTTGGTTGGGAGAATTTACTCATAAAAATGTACATATTGTCAATTATTTTCTATTATTTAAGAGTAAATGTTAAAAATAATTATAAATACCAACCATCTAGTACTTGGCTATATACACTACTCTTTGGTCAGTTTAGTGCGGCCAACGTCGAGGAAACAGACCTCAATGGCGAGCGATATATCACTCAGTATATTAAAACTATTATCGGTTTGTAAAACAACGAAGGACTTGGAAGCCAGATAAATAAATTCTAATATTTTTATTTGTTTAACATAGTTCATCATCGTTATCATTTAAAAGGACACCCATGAGGAAAAATTAAAATTTTGACCTCACTATCGGCTTGAGCACCCTCAAAAACCATGAAACCCATAATGAAAAATTTGTAAATCGCATGATGAAAGTCGTGGAGGTGGCAAGTACGAGTTGTATAACTTTTTCGTTACGTGTCGATTTCTACCAGTTTACTCCTACCACAAACCGTTTTAAAACTTCGTTTCAATAGGTACTAATAACTTCCATTGTCCTACAGATGGGACCTTCAAAGAATCCCCTCATATCCCGTAGGAAATGAGATTTTTCCCAGTTTCCAATCAGCGGAACAAACATACGATATTGTTATTCTATCTGAATTTTGTTCGATATTAAATCGTTTGTTTAAAATATATTTGCTCTGTATGATTTGGCTGAACAAAAGGTTGATGAGAAAAGGATTAAAAAATATATATATATATATATATTTTTTTTAATATAACGTTGCCAATATACTTTGTGATGCAATCTCCTACCGCTTTGCTCATCTATTTAATGAGTATTCCTTGATGGTTTGGTCCTGTTGAAAGGATGAATGAAAGACGCTTAACAAGAAGCGCCGAAAAGGTACCAAGGTGTCTGTGAGTGGAAACGCCGGGAAGAGATGCCCCAAAAGGACATATAGTGACCTTATTGGTCATGTTCTTCCGAATCGTCAGGTTCGTAGTACCTGCAATCGGCGTCTGTATATAATCAGAGTTATGGAGGAGAATATGGAATTTCTTGTCCGTTCTTCTTCATAGGTACCTACTAGACTTTGGAATAGGCAAGCCTCATGTTTCTGACCGACCCCTTGACAATTCAAAAGTGCCTGTAATTGGTTTATTTGAAATAAATACTTTAAGTTTGAATCAGATATATTTATTTATTCAACAAACAATTAACATTGTGTCTGAATGTTACATTACACCAAGATAAAATAATAAAAGTGATCAGTATAATACTCATTAAATCACAATAGAGAAATTAATTACATGTCACATACCATTATAATTATAACCAAAAAAAAAAAAAAAAATTGCGCATTTAAATAAGATGTGAAAATAAGAAGTACAATACTATTATGTCAACTAATGGTACTAAGATGTCAAAAGGAATATGCACGTAAACGATGAAACAAACATACTACTTCTATGTTTGGATCGTAGTAGCAGCTAGCGTTTTGTTTCCTGCCTACCCTTACGGGAAGAAAGCGTGAGTTTATGTATGTTTGTATGATGTGAGGCTTTATTTTCATAAGGGACGGTTTTTGTATAGGATATGCCTCTGTGCTTTTTTTATCGCAAGCCTGTCTGTCATATGTGCAGGGACTAATGTTACTGTTTCGCTTGGTAGCATTTTAAGAAATCATAATTAGTTTCTTAAACAAATCATTTCCAATTCTCATCTGCCTTTTCCCAACTATGTTGGGGTCGGCTTCCAGTCTAACCGGATTCAGCTGAATAGAATAGAATAGAATATCTTTATTGTACACCATACAAATTACAAACACCACCAAGTATACCAGAATACCAGTACCAGTACCAGTATTACACACCAGAAACCAGAAGACCAGTATTTTACATGGAGCGACTGCCTATCTGACCTCCACAACCCGCTTATGCCCGCGCCCTGAGGCTGTTAATGAGCGAGAGGCAAGGCGCCATTGTTAACCGGAGATGTACGAGTATTATGAAAGAAACTTTAGTAGTTGTTCCTAGGGAAAAAGTTCGAAACCAGTACCAATCTTTAATATTGTAACACGAAGAGTAACGATTCAAACCATAACCGTTCGTGTTACAAGATTATGTCTGCCTCATGATCTGCCTAGTCTTTTCCCAACATGGTTGGGGTTGGCTTCCAGTCTCACCAGATGCAGCTGAATACCAGTATTTTACATGGAGCGACCGCCTGTCTGACCGCCACAACCGAGCTACTGGTTAATACGATACCCCTTAGTAAGACTGGTTGTCAGACTTTCGGGCTTCTGACTACCCGTAACTACGAATGACAGCCTGGACCAACGGTTTAACATACTTTCCGAGCCACGGAGAGTTCTCGGTCTGTAAAGATGGTCACCCATCCACAGACCAACCGCGGCAAGCGTAGCTTAACCTGATCGATCGAACTGTGTGGCTGTTATTATTTAAGCACGGGCCCCTCAGATCAACTCATTCCCAAATATTCGTCAAAATGTTGCCAAGGAAATCTCGCACAACCATAGCTCACAATAATAAATAGGTACAGTTTATAATTTGAAATATGAAAGCAGGACTGATATCACAAAACACGAAAGCACATAAAGGATGAAATCAGCATTTCAGAAGAGCTCTATTAATAAACGGTCCCCGCGCCTCGCCGCCAAGCCCTCACCCCCGCCGGCGCCCTCGGTTCACGCGTTCGTTCGTTGTTTGCCGCGGTACAATTAAAATGCTAATTATTTGCCGACAACTCAAATTGTGGACTGTGTGGAATTACGAAACGCAAAATATATTATTGAGCTGCTAAATTATAATGTACTTTAACATGGTCGAATACATATCGACATGCATGTAATTGGAGCCGACTATTTACACGGAATATTTGCTTTGAATTCGCAAACAGTGTCATAGATTGGAGATAAACTGTTCGTTGGTAACTATTAAAAAGTTTGCTTTCAACGGATAAATAGTTTAACAAGTATGCAACAAACAATGCTTTATTTGTCTATTGCAATTTATTATATTGGTACGAGGTTTGAATAGCCCATAGTGGTTTCTGGTGCTGATCAACATTACCAAAATTGGTATCAACTTCTCATTTGCAAACTCACTTTAATTAAACGATTTCACGACACGGTTGGCGCAGTGGCTGAGCGATCGACTGCTGCGCTGCGTGTCGCGGGTTCGATTCCCGCACGGAACAAATATTTGTATTGCCTACAGATAGTTGTTCCGGGTCTGGCTGTTTGTGTATGTGAGTTTAAATGTTTGTAAAAGCACCCACAATACAAGAGTAATTCCTAGTGTGGGGCAAAGTTTTATTAAAAAAAAAAAAATTTAATGTCTTCAAATATCAGTTGTACAGCAAAAAGTTATAAAAACATCTAAATAATATAATTAACTAGGTGCTGCCCGTGATTTTGTCTGCGATCCTTAATGAAAAGTATCCTATGTCCTAACCCAGGTTATGTTCTACCCATGTGCTAATTTCATGTGCAATTTTCCAAATCCGTTCAGTCGTTTTAGCGTGAAAGCGTAACAAACAGACTTACTTTTGCATTACGAGCAGTGCCCCGCGGTTTCACCCGTATGAGTGTCGATCCCGTGGGAATATCGGGATAGAAAGTATCCTATGTGTTATTCTGATGTAAAAGCTACATTATTGTAAAGTTTCATCAAAAGCCGTTCAGTAGTTTTTGCGTGAAAGAGTATCAAACATCCATACATCCATCCTCACAAACTTCCGCGTTTATAATATTACTAACAGCACCCCACGGTTTAACCCGCATAAGTTTCGATCCCGTAGGAATATTGGAATAAAAAGTTCTATGTGTTAATCCTGGTTATAAACTATCTGTGTGCCAAATTTCATCAAAATGGGTCCAGCCGTTTGAGCGTAAAGGCAAGTAACATATAAATACACACACTCACTCATAAACTTTTGCCTTTATAATATTAATATGATTAGGATGTTTCAGTGTAAGTAAAAAGTAATTCAGTCATTTCTTCTCACAAGGATTAGACACAATCCCATGTTGAGCGTCAAAGATCCTCTCTCATACATTCACAGGCCATCTACGCATCGCCGTTCAGTTCTAATTAGACAAGCTATTATCTTTCAAAGAATGAACTCCAGAAGCGCTCACTCTAAACATTGGCGCTTCCAACTCCTCGTCGGATTGCGAAGTCAAATGTTTGCGAATACGATAACAGGATCGCTTTATTTTCACTCTCTAGAAACTGTTCGAATTATTAATTAAACGCTAGCTTCGTGAAATACAGCGGGATTGTGGGACTGCGGAACTGCGGGACTCCTCGTGTGAGAACACAATTCGAATATAATTTGCGTTATAATAAATTGTCGTGACATCACGTAATTGATTAATTTGCGTTAACATGAAAGGGGTAACAAGTGCCAACTTCGCGATATGCTCCCTGATTTAGAATCTAATTAATTTTGTTTAATTTAGTATGAAGGCGTTCGATTGTTTGGTCCTTGGTGGCGCGGCTATGTTGTTCTTATGTTGAAGTTAATTAACACTTACTTCAGGTGACACACTGGCGTATCTGATGTACGCACACTCATTCAAAATAATATTAATTTTCAATTAAAGCTTGTTAAACGTTTCTCATAAAGTGCCAAAGGGTGACAGTCTCTGGAACTGAAGAGTAAAAGACAGACTTTGATTGTACTAACTCCAAACTAGGGCAAGTTTACCTTACAGCCTGAAAAATATGTCAAGTAGACAAAAATAACAAGCGAGAGACGAGATGTTCGATTAGCACTTTTATGGAAGACAAAGTAGTTTGGCAATAATTCTTTGAGCACATGTAGCTTCCCTGGCACCTCATTAACGGCTTCTACGTAAATGTCTATTAACTGCTGTCAAATTACGATGTTTATTTTTTATTTATTTCGTACATACTTCTTTGACATAATCTTTTACTATTTGACATTATATACAGACAATTCTAACTTCAACTCTTTATTAGTGGTTGTAATGCCAACTATAAAGCGGGAGGAAACGCCAGGGTGTCACCACTGTGTGGATCGCCCGGAGGACACGGTGGAGCATACGGTGGAGGTCTGCCCGGCTTGGGCTGGGCACCGCGGTGTCCTCGTGGCGGCGGCGATCTCTCGCGTCCGGTCCTGGTCGGAAGGAGGAGGCGGAGCGCGTGAGGGAGAGGCAATCTCTGCGCCCTCACGCCCCTAGCCGCCGCAGGAGACGCCCTGGACAGGATTCAACAGCCGACTCCCGGCCACCGTAGGCGCGGGCTTGCGGGCGGCGAGCAATGGGCAGCTCGCCACCCGGTAAGGACCAGACTCAGGTCGACGGCGCGTTGTGTTCCACGCGCGCCTCAAAGAGATGTCAGCACGTACTGATGGGGTCCGCTAGGGCCGATGCCTGCCAGGGCTTTGGGTTGTTCGAAAGAGATACCGTGGCCCCTGGCACAGGCAACTAAAGGAACACGGGTGGGTTTTAGTCAGTAAAATTCTGAGACGCCCTTCCGCTCAGCCCAGAGCGGGAGAGGTAATTTGATGATTTCCCAATAATAAAAAAAAATGCCAACTATATCACTTGGTTTTAATAGGTTTTTACATTTTATTTATCCTTCCGATAGATATTTTTATATTTTGTTAATGTGAGGACTTTGTAGGACTTGTAGACTTTAGATCTGTAGATCATTTTTTTATTTTATCAAGTACCTGGTACTTGTTGATAGGCCTATAACGCTGTCCTCCCATACCTACTTTAACTTGAAAACATTGTAAAAGCCAATTATTTTTAAAAGAGTAACCGTGGAGTTTCTTGCCGGCTCTTCTCCATAGGAAACGACCAATTGGAACCGTGCACCTAGCTTCTGACGTTTCATAAGTGCCCAAGTAGGTTAATCCTACTTCCTACTAATATTATAAATGTGAAAGATTGTGTGGATGGATGTTTGTTACTCTTTCACGCCAAAACTACTGAACGGATTTTGATTAAAGTTGCACACAGATAGTTTATAACCAGGATTAACGTATAGGATACTTTTTATTCCGATATTCCCACGGGATCAAAACTAATGCGGGTGAAACCGTGGGGCGCAGCTAGTGTGAACTAAAATATTTTGATTAATTGTTAAACACCAGATATTCAGACAAAGTAAAAGATTATAGCGAGAGGAAGCAGCATCGTCTCTCTATCAAGACACTGTTAACGCTAATCTGATGACTCGGTAGGACTAGTTTTTACTGACCTTGTATTGAAACAGCCTATTGGAAAACTCACGTGGATTTAAATGAGTGTAAAATGAATATACATGGCGCCGTGTACGTGTGTAAATGATTATTTTAAGCAAACTCATTTTAATTTCTTTCCATACACAATACTCGTTCAAAAGCACTTGAGCTGCAGTATTAAAAACTGACTGAAACTTCAAACACACGTTGAGTGACAAGATCCACGGACGCGAATAACATTATGTTTACAAGACGAATAAATACAAATAAAATACAAAATTAGATTTCAACCTTAATTTAGAGGAAAATGTAATGCTGCACCGACTTCTGAACATCTTCCCGTAATTGAAATACTTCCGTAAACAAGGACCAAAGAAATCTCCCAGGACCAAACAACAACATGTTTGCCATTCTACATCTTCCAGCAACACGTTCGGTCACGAGTAATCCGGCCCAATCGGAAACTCACGAACATGACACACGTTTGATGTTCGGCTCTCTCCGAGTTTTCTTCATGTATTTAATGTGGAAGACATCAAAGGCAATAATTATGTATCGTAGAGATGGGAGATGTAAGCAGTGGACTCGAAATATAATCGTATATGTACTTTCAGCTGAAATATACTGAATGACATGTAATTTGACGTATTTCGACTTTCAGGACACACACACCACGGTGGTGGCCCAGTGGTATCGCCCCGGACTTATGAATTGTAAGCCGTGAGTTCGAAGCCAGGCAGGCACTTTACTTTGTGTATTTAATTTCATCACCACTGCTTTCAAAACGCACGCCTTACAACCAAAAATTTGAAGACATGTGACATCCACAAAACCGCACTTCGGCCCGCGTGGTGGATTATGGCCCACTCCCTCTCATAGAATACTTTATTATTTACTTATAATAGGCTCATTATGCTTTCATTACATGCTAGTGTGGTTTTCAAAAATATTTCATATATTTTACGAATCCCATGAATTTTCCCATCACTTTTTGAAAGTTATGGGGTGCTTCATTGTTGCGAACGGGTCACACTATCACGTCCTGCAGTGCGATTCTGTAACCATCTCACCGTGAAAACTTAGGTGAAGTGAGCGTGGAGTGAGCTGTCATTCCGACTAATGCTAGGGATTGACACTATTGACAGCACACATTAAGCTCACTTCACCTAACTTTTCACGGTGAGATTTTTACAGAATCGATCGGCTGGAAGGAATACGTCAAATCGCAAGTCACCCTGTACATTGTACATTTTCGCTGAAAGTACATATTTATTTATTTATTTTATTTTTAAATAGAACGGTTGAAGCCAATTACACTTTTTAAACATAATAATATAATTTATTTAACACAATCATGCATTCTTCTCACAAAAATTCAAGCATTCTGACAATATCATCTTCCATTCGTTCGCAAACATATCAAGGTCTGTGTTGGAGTCCAGGAGAGTGTTAATAGCGGCTAATGTCCGAGGAATAGGTGACTCGGAGGGTGCCACAGTACGGCAAGTTGGAACAGCCAGTAAGCGGTGTTTTCTGCCACGACAGTAATTGTCTGGGACAAATAGATTGCAGATTTCACTATGGAGATTAGGAACATCAATAATTCCCCTAAGAATTTTAAATATAACAGTCATCTGATCGCGCGACCGTATAAAATTTATCAAAGAAACGATGGATGGACTGTGTCAAAAATGATATGGCTAGAAAGGGATGACTACCGAGATGACGACTAATAGTGAAGTATGGAAGTAAAATACATGTTGCGCCGACCACGAATGAATTGTGATAAGTGCAGGTGAACGATGATGATGATCAGTGATAGGAATAGGTAGTGCCTATTTGCCTAAACTTCGAAGAACAGAGACAAGAAACGGAGACTTCCTTAGGACTAAATTTTTCCGGGACATCTGTCCCGAAGTCAAAAGTCAAAGTCAAAGTCAAATCATTTATTTCAAATAGGCACATAAAAGGCACTTTTGAACGTCAAAAATAAAATTAAAATAAAATTGATTCTAGTCGCCCCTTCCAAAAGGTAGTTTTCGTATGGAGAAGAATGGGCAAGAAACTCCACCGTTACTCTTTTAAAATGTTTTACAATATATTGCATACATTATTTATATAATTATATGTGAAGACGATGCACCCAAAAATAAACTTACTATACCACAATAGGTAAAAGAATTAAAATGGATAAATGTAACCATGAAATATAGATCAACTATGTGATAGATACATGGTGCTCACATATTCACAAACATTCCAAACGTAGACGATTTTCATAAATAAATAAGGAGTAATAAGTCCGAAATTCGGGCCAACACATTTAAATACATTAAAAAAATATTTATGTTATTTGGAATAAGTAATTGGTCTATATTTACCTAAAGTTTGCGACTAGACATAACATTTATAATTTATAACTCCATAATAATAACTTATCCTCTATGGGCTCTAAAGGAAAAATAAAACACATAGAATATTGTTGTAACAAATATATGTATTTTATATTATTTTTTAAATATGACGTAATTGGAAAGCATGAAACAAAATGTACGTACGGAAAAAATAAACGTTAAAAATTTAGTCGTAAGGAAGTCTCCGTTTCTTGTCTCTGTTCTTCGAAGTTTAGGCAAATAGGCACTACCTATTCCTATCACTGATGATGATGAACAGGCGCCAGCACATCAAGCTACTACAATCTGTCAAATTTCTTTAATAGATTTTCAACTTTATCGCTAAAACATTAAGGTTCAAGGTTTATTGGAAAAATTTGACAGTTTCGGGTAGCTTGACCTGCTGGCGTACTTCCACCAAATCATATTACCAAGATAATTTTTTTGAAGAATTTGTTTCTACGAATATCGAGGATACGATTACTGTAATTCCTCGATTCTGAAAGCCAACAATATCAGCTAGCATGAAATATATTAGTAACTAGCTGACCCGACACACATTACTCTGTCAAAATTTCACGTTTCGTTTTTCATGAATTTGTAATTTTCCATATTTTTTTTTTCCATATAAACCGAACAACCGAACATTTTTAAATATTTAATAACCAAACCCGGCCAGTTGTGATGCGGTTACCAACGAACAGCAGCCTTAATCAAGCATTGATCTCAATTTCATGCTGTACATTCCATAGAAGGCCTCCCACAAGGTGGATCGACGACCTTGTTAAAGCCGCAGGAACCCGTTGGATGCGAGAAGCACAGAACCGGTCGAAGTGGAGGTGCTTGGGGGAGGCCTATGTCCAGCAGTGGACGTCTTTCGGCTGAAATGATGATGATGACATTCCATAGTAAGGATTACGTTCTATAGTTTCTACCTACCGATATGGTAAAAAGGCGTGAGTTTGTGGATGAAAGCATATTGTATAGCATTTTATTTTCAATTGTAGTTTTAAATCGAGATTCAAGCAACTTATATGGTTTCAGAACATGGGCCAGATTCCAGAAATTAACAACTTTCATTTATTTTCCCCACCTTCCACATACCAAAATAGACTTCCAAGTGATACTACCCCTAAACGCCCATCCCTACGAATATTTGGGATTAGCCGCCATAGCTGGACTCACACGGAATCATTAATGACCCGTAACGTTGTGGGAATATTATATCGGAATAGTGACGTTCGGATTACAAACGTTTTATTTTGAAGGGATGGGATTAAGTTGCTTGTTCACCAAATAGGATTACAAAACGGTGTTGTTGAGTTCGGGGAATTTGTAAAGGTAGGGTATCATGTCAGGTTTGGTGATTAAACTTTGTGTAGGCCTATGTGGCGTTATTAATGGCTTAGCCCTTAATATTGTTAATGAGATTTAAGATTGAAGAGCAAGGGTGAAATACCAACCAAATATTATATGTAGACAATAACAGACATGTGCTGTCGTATCGAAGTATCCTACAATCCTACTTATATTATAAACGTGAAAGTTTGTATCGATGGATGGATGGATGGATGTATGCTCTTTCACGCAAAAACTACTGAACGGTTTGGATGAAATTTGGCACACAGATGGTTTATAACTAGGATTAACATATAGGATACTTTTTACCCCGATATTTTTACGGGATCGAAACTTATGCGGGTGAAACCGCGGGGCGCAGCTAGTAAAATGTAATAGCAGCATTAAAACTTTCGCCAGGTTATCTTATGCGTTTCTGGTTGTTTTTGTGTACCACTCGTGTCTTTTTCACATGTCTTGAGGAGCAATGGTGACCCTGTAGTAATGGCCGCGACTTACAAGTCGTCGACATACGGTCGTAGGTTCGAATTTATTTTGTGCACCTAAATTATTTCATCACCACTGCTCTCAAAACGGTAAAGGAAATCGTGAGGTAACCAACATGTCCTAGAACCAAAAATTCTGAGACATGTGACATCTACCAACCCGCACTGGGCTCGCGTGGTGGATTACGGCCCACTCCCTCTCGAAGAGAGGAAGTGGGCCGGAGTCCCAGCAGTGGCAACATTATAGGCTGATTGTGCATGATATAACTTTCCGCTAATGCCAAGTCAATCGATTCTTTTCGAGATAAAAACTATACAAATTACAAACGTCTGTGTTAATTTGTATTAAGTAAAAGAACACACTTTAACAGAATTGAGTAACATTACGCATCAGGGACAGCGTGCAAAATAATGTCAACAGCCTGCAAACGACCGATCCGAACCCAACACGAAGGAAACAAAAGACAACTAAAAACACACTTGCTACACAAACAAATGAAGCTCTAAAGCCACTTAAGAGACAAACAAATCGTAAACGCGTCGAAAATGAAGTCAGTGACAGAATCTCAAGCGGAGTAGTGTTATTTAAACAGGCACTAAACACTCCTTGCTGATTAATTGTCTCCTCCTAAATAAATAGTGATGGCTTGATGGTAAGGCTGGTGGGGTAGGACTAGCTATAAGATGGACTATGCGGAAACCTATACTAATATTGTACCAACCCGCACTGGGCCCACGTGGTGGATAACGGCCCACTCCATCTCACAGAGAGGAGGCATGTGTCTCAGCAGTGGGAACATTATAGGCTGATCATGATAGTAATATTGTAAACAAGTAGTATGTATGTATGTACGGGGTAATCTTCGGAACTATTGCTCCGATTCCGGAAATTCTTTCATTATTAGGAAGCTACAGTATTGCTAAGTGTCATAGGATATATTTTATATTAAAACAAGAAGTTTTACGTGGACGAAGTCGTGAACAGAAGCTAGTATTTCATACAAAGGTTTGTTCTACTGTATCACAGATAAATCGACCGGTAGATATGCTATTCTTCTTTCTTTCGCGTCAGCACGAGGTATAACAATATATTGCGCTCATGCTAAGATAAAAAGAACAGCCTGTCAGCAAGTTGGCAATCTGTCTGACTACCCAGGATGGATAAACAATTAGTACCGTCACTTGATCTATTTTTGGGGAGTCAAAAATATTTCGTTAGGAAATGAGAATGATTCCTACCTACATATTAATTAACAACTCATCACAACCATTTTTTCTCCAATATTAGCTAAAACTTTCTATAAAAGAATAACACATGCCGTTATAAAAATGCATTCCAGTCAGCAAGGAAGGCCGACTACCCAGCGACAGCCGAGCGTAGGTACATTTAAGTATCGCCCCTCGTGGAGCTATTTTATCGCACCCCATTGCTACCTCATATCTTCCGATACACAACACACCTAATCGACTGTCCCCTGAATTCTATACAAATTAACATATTTTGTTGGAAACTCGGGCCCAAATTAAGTTGAAATAAGATTAGGTCAACGTAAATAAGTGGACGAACCGCGACATCTGCCCTAATTGACCCAGACGAGGGGGATGCTCAACTTCCCCTCATTATTGCGTTAACGGATTCTTTATTACGTGATTTTTTGTTGAGATTTTGTGCTGCTAATAGCATGGAATTGGAGGACATTACGTAGATGTGTTCCTTAGAAAGTAATGAGCAGAAGAATAATATCGCGACGAATTAAGAAAATCCAACTGTACGAGAAGTAACTGTAACTGTACAAGCAGCGAGTAAACTGTTAGTTCGTATCGCGGCTAGGAAACCAACCAGCTTTTTCGGTTTGGTTGGTTGTAAAAGGCACGACTATTAAAGAATTTTCAGCAGTGTCTCATCGGCACGACTTTTGAAAGAATTTCGTAATATATAGGGTGGTAGGAACATCGATGCGCCACCCTATAACCATGAATTCAGTATATAAAGGAAGGAAGGGTCGGTGAAGGAAAACATCGTGAGGAAACCGGCATGTCCTAGAACCAAAAATACGAAGACATGTGACGTCTGCCAACCCGCACTGTACAACCGACTCCCTCTGTAGAGAGAAAGTGGGCCTGTGTCCCAGCAGTGGGAACATTATAGGCTGATTATGTAAGTATTCCTTAGAAGCCTTATGTCCAGCAATCAACAAAATACAAGTCGGTATGAAGATAAAAGAAGCATTTTAAGAAGAAAACAAATTCATATTTACAAAAACCAATGCATCATAAATGTCCTAGTACTAAAAGCACAATGATTCCAAACCCCCATTTTGTCTTTCCCATAAATATGTCCTTTGCAAAGAACGGTAACCTCCATGGAAGGACAAAGGTCAAAGGTTGAGCCCGAAAATGATTAATCACGGCCGTACGTAGGACATTAAAATACGGGTACAGTGCGCCACCGATACATCATGTGTCCATTGTCACAGATAACGTATGGCTGTATGATACAGATGCAGAATTTGCTGGACATTATTTTGAACGTAGTATGTGGCTCTGCTTTAGTAAATGTGTTCTTGGTGTACTTATTCAAGAACACAAAATATCAAAGCTAGCCCCACTAATGTTAATAGGGGGTATCTTAGTCAAGGCACATCCTTTATTTCAAATAGGGACTTTTGAATGTCAAAATTTACAACAACAAAAAAATAGAATTGATTCTAGTCGCCCCTTGCAAAAGGTAGTTTCGGATGGAAAAGAATGGGCAAGAAACTCTTTTAAAAATACCCACATCAAAAGTGCTCAGACATCAAGCCCGTTTTGCTAATTACTAAAAATGAGGTTTCCTAATTCTATTTTTTATAACTCCTATGGATACTTTTTAGTAAATTTCGTCATTTGAAAAAGGAATAGTTTTTTCATTTCGGTCAAAAGATGAAAATCTTCTGTGAAGTCGTACTCCTATAAAATCCTGCAATAGGTTTGGGGCCAAATCATTAAAATTTCTGCCATACTTCTGAGTAGATGAATCAATACAAAAGAACGTTATTATGAAGAGAAGACGTCATTTAAACCGAGAAGAAATTATCAGAGCCGTGGGAATGTTTGAAGCTGGCTCTCGGCAGTATACTGTGATAATACGTGATACTACGCAGCATTTGAATTATGAGTCGACTTTGAACACGTTACGTTAAATGATGAAACACACGTACACGCAGACAAAGTCACGTGCAACAACAACCATAATACTCGCTCCAGCTAATTCTTGAGCTTTTTTTCCTTTTTTTGTTTCAGGTGTTTTGGTTCATTATGTATATGTAAATGGTACACCACAAACAACATTTAGTATTGTCTCTCCTTCTCCCTAAATCCATCCAAAGATTGTCTTTAAAATATCGCTCTTAGCGACAAGACCGCCCATTGTGTCACCGTTTGTAAAATTTCTAAATTTATATCTGTAATTGTTATGGTGTACATAATAAAGTATATTCTATCTATCTTTAGCTAAAACATAACACAAAAGGTCAATTTCGTGACTGAATCATCGTCTTAACCGTCGAGGACAATGACCTCTAAAGGCCAGTGATTAATTGTAGCCCTAAGCCTCTATTGGAGCACTGAACTAAGATGAAACAGTCTCCTTTGTTCCCTCAGCTGGTGGAATCTTGAATAACTTAATAAAGTACTCTTCAGACTATGAATGAAAGAATAATGTTACCTATCCGTCACTTCCTCCTTAATGGTAACGGAACCCTAAAAAAGCTATAATGCCATTTATTATAGCTTTTTTAGGGTTCCGTACCTCAAAAGGAAAAACGGAACTCTTATAAGATCCAAATACTCATGGGCTGCAATCCCTTGAAGCAGTAAAAAAACCAAACTTCTAAGTCAACGCAATCAAATCAAATGATACGGGCGTTTATGTTCCAGAAACAAAACCTATAGGGTACTTCCTGTTGACCTAGAATCATGAAATTTGGCAATAAAGAACTTCATGTAGCACAAGTAAAGGAAAAAAACGAAAACTGTAAATTTTTAGTTACATACCTACAAATTTGTACTGAACCCTTGATGCGCGAGTCCGATTCGCACTTGGTTGGTGGTTTTTTTAACTCCTGGTTGAGAGCTAAAAGGAGGAAATAGTAGATACAGATTTACATTTATGTGGACGTATAATATGAGCATAACATTTATAGAAAGTTGAACATAATATAACATTTATTCGATCGACTGCTGCGCTGCGTGTCGCGGGTTCTATTCCCGCAGGGAACAAATACTTGTATTGCCTACAAGTAGTGGTTCCGGGTCTGGCTGTTTGTGTATGTGAGTTTAAATGTTTGTAAACGCACCCACGGTACAGGAGTAATTGCTAGTGTGGAGAAAAGTTTTATTAAAAAAAAAAAAAAGGGATGTTTGTTTCATCACCATCATCATCCACGGCCCGACTTCACCCACTGCTGAGCACAAGCCTCTCTTTTCGAGTGCCATTCCCCACGCCCTGGTGCTAGCCTCATCCAGGTTCTAACCGCGCTGGTAACAATGACGTCCACCCATCTCGCTGCCGAACGACCGGCATTTCATCTTCCAGTCCTTGGACACCACTCGGTCACTTCCTTACCCCACCAGTCTTCACTGCGCCTTGCCAAACGTCCCAGATGTCCCAAAGCTGGTATAAAAGTTGAGAAAATCGCAATTTATGTTAATTGATATCTCATTTCACTGATACATAATAAAATTATCAGTTTGAAAGCAGTTCATTACCCTACAGTAAAGAATAAAATTAACTTACGTCTAACTTATATTTCATATACTAACTATTAGTGCGATCAAACAATCAATCAAAAAAATCTCTGGAACTGCCAGTCGGATTTGAAAAATTAGTTTTGCATTAGATAGCCAATTCTTGAAAAAGGCTAAAGGCTACTCAACATCACGCTAAGGCACTTAGGAGCCGAGCAAAAACAAAAAATGTCAGAAAGGACGCTAAGCGAAAAGGGGGTTACAGAGCAAAATACTTCACGCAGGCGAAGTCGCGAATAGAAGCTAGTTGAATATAAATTCTCGAGAACATACTTATTTCTCCGGATGGCTCTGGATCAGCCCCATTTCCTTCCTTTAAGATTTTAAGGCCCGCCACTAGTTTCAGTAACAAACTGCTAAATTAGAAGATGCATTAACACATTATTCAGCGCTTAGTGTAACAGTGTAACACAACACAAGAATTACGAGTACACATCAAACTTGCTGCGTGAAATTCTGTAACTGAAGCCACATTTAAACGCTGAGGATTCCCGAACAGTTTTGGGAAATATCGAATGGCGATGCTAGAATGCGAAATTCCGTTGAAAATCAAACGGTGAACAGGAGAATGGTGGTAGAATTACATGGAAGCCAGAGTAAAAGGGATGATATAAAAATATCTGGAACATTTCCTAGCAGCCCTGAGTCTGGATTTGTGTTCGACTAATTGCAATAGGCTCGCCCCCTATTCCCGCCGGCAGTCAATCTTTGACCATCGTTACGGGTCGTCAGAAGCCCGAAAAGTTTGACAACCTAACAGTCTTACCAAGGGGTTTCGTATTACCCAGTAACTGGGTTGTGGAGATCAGATAGGCGGTCGCTTCATGTAAAATACTGGTACTCAGCTGCATCCGGTTAGACTGGAAGCCGACCCCAACATAGATGGGAAAAGGCTAAGCAGATGATGAGTCTCGCCCCCTATTAAAGGGACATAAACGTAACTGCAAAATGTGGGTGTACTGTAGGTACATCTCTGCTTAACCCTTCAGAAACAAGACGTGATGCTATGTTTTATAAAAGTATTTGAAAAAAAAGTTGGTATGAGAAAAATGTATACTATTGTGGTCTTAAAAAAATATTACCTCCTGTTAATAAGGTAATCAGTTGAACCTTGTATGCTGGACGTGTATATAAACAAATGACTATATGATACATCACTAAGGATCTGAAGGCCAATTCCCGTATTTAAGAACGCTCAAAATCTAGTCGCAATCGCATCTCAGCGACAATCAATGTCAAAAACTTGTCAAAAAAAATTAGGTCTCTCCTGAACTTCCCCACAACACTCGGTTCTTTGCCATTCCCACATTATGACAAACGATGTTACATAAGTTTTAGTAAATAACTTCAAGTATCAAATGCCTCAGGCGTAAGACTCGCTCCATATAAATAAGCATCTATGTATGTACGAATACATCGCCGACTGACCACGAAATTAACAACTTTTCAAATAATAATCAAAATACAACGCTGGCTCAAAAATAGTACAAAATAAACTTTTTACACGGAAAACCGTAAACGGATAATGTATATTGCAAAGTTCGAATACAACTTGCACATAAGTTGGATTTGTTCCAAAATGCACAAAAGTGTATACTCGATGGGCCCATTAAAAGTTGCCATTTTCGCCCTCAGAACTCTGCCCCCGTGGACTCTTTGAAACCTATTGTTGTTTCAGTAGTGAACACATAAATTGAGCATGTTATTGTGAAAACGCTTTATTCTGTTGAATTAATAAATTGATCTGACAATGGAATGGAACTGTACACGAAATTGTTATGGATAATTGAAAAATTGCATATTGGAAATTGGTGACGTTCGTTTTAATGGATAGCGACATGGCCGTATCATGTTACTGTGAGCAAATATCATATTCCTGAATATAATTATATGTTAATGTTAAAACATTCATATGTTGCATAGCCTGTGGGGCTCGTGGCTAAGTAATAATAACTGCACAAGTTGATCGATCAGGTACGCTTGTCGCAGTTGGTCCGCAGATCAGTGACTATCTTTACATACCAAGACCCCTCCGTGCCTCGGAAAGCACGTTAAACTGTTGGTCCCAGTTGTCATTCGTGGATCTTTGACAGCCGTTACGGGTCGACAGAAGCCCGAAAGTCTGACAACCAGTCTTACCAAAGGGTATCGCACTACCCAGTAACTGGGTTGTTAAGGTCAGATAGGCAGTCAATCAATCAACAACTCAGCCTACCGCAGTCCACTGCTGGACATAGGCCTCTCACATGCTGCGCCACAACACCCTGTCTTCCGCCTTCCGCATCCAGTCCGTCCCAGCAACCTTCTTTAGGTCGTGCGTCCATCTAGCTGGGGGGCGTCCCACACTACGCTTGGCGATACGCGGTCGTGATAGGCAGTCGCTCCATGTAAAATATTGATATTCAGCTGCACCCAGTTAGACTGGCAGCCGACCCCATCATTTTTACGTTTCTTGTCCAGTCAGCTCTCCTACAAACCCATAAGCTGATTTGAGTATTCACCACAACATGACCCGAAAGATGAGACAATGTTTATTTGTCATTATTAAAGTTTGATAAATGATAAATGATTTTATTTTGTAAGTAGGTTTGTATAAATACTTTTACACGACAATCATATTTTAAAAACTATGTAGATGAGGTCGGCGATTCCTATCTGACTAGTCTGAGAAGAAAGGCTGAAACAAATTCAGTGGTTACAGTCTCTTTTAAAGTCCAGACATAATCTTGGTCAGATCATATAAATACCATGTAGGATCATATGAAGACCATGTAGAATGTAATATTAAAAAAAAAAGAATATCCCATCAGACTAACAAACCACAATGCTTTTAGTTTAAAAAATAACTTTTCAATGTAAAAGCGTTGAAATTTTAACAGAGTTACTTATTATGATAATATTTCACACTTTATGTGAGAGAAGGGCTGTAACCGAATAATAGCATTATATACTGTTCACCCCTTTTGTCATAAATTATATAAATAAAATTGAAAAGTTTCAACACGTCGCCTGGTAACTTTTATAATATTTTTTGGATTTTAGGGTCTCTAAAGTTATTTAAAAAGGCACCATCTGTCCCTAGCTTTGATCATAACTTTAACTTAGACGATAATAAATATGTTTTCTTAAGTTTTTAGAAAACGTCAATACATTTTCTGGATGTCTAATAAATGGTTTGAAGAAAAAAGCCCGAACACTGCAATATACATTAAGCCAGCGTAATGATCATGCCACATTCCTCTGTGTGAGTAAAACCCTATCTTCAGCAATGTACTAAATTATAGGCAGCGAGGTAATTACGTAACATTATCAGTAGCAATGGGTTTCATACTGACAATTCTAACACTATACAAACACTTTTTCTTTTTTTTTTTTTCATTGTTTTGTTGTTTCTCTTTTTTGTCTATTTTGTTTTTTCCATTCATTTATTATTATTATTATTTTTTAACACCTTATGTTAAACTACAGACTCTAAAAGCTATTATACAACCACTTATTCAAAATTTGTTAAATATGATTATCATGCAATGTATCGAACTGCTAGAGGGCGGAGACCTGGTGACCTGAAATAAAGGCCCTTAAAGCCTAGCTTAGGCACCAATCTCCCACAGTAAACTAAACCAAATAATATATCATGTGTAACAATGTCTGTAATGTTTATTGTGGTGAGAAAAAATAAATACTTATTATTATTATTCACTGCGTTAATAACGTTGTTGAGCACACAAATTTTTCGAACATATGAAGCAATGGATTCGCAATATCCTTCAAAATGATTCAGATGAGATTGATGGTGTGTTAAACAATTAGGGTGCTGATCACAATAAATAAATAAAAATAAATAAATAAATAAATAAAATTGAAGTGTGTCTTTATAATGTCATAATTATTTCTTTTTATTTTGTCTTTCTTTCTGTTTGTTCCAGCTAATCTCCGAAACGGTTGGTCCAATTTTGACGGGACTTTCTTTGGCAGATAGCTGATGTTATAAGGAGTAACATAACATAACCCAAAATTAATGGTCGCCTCACGAAACAGGTTCTCCGTCTAAATAAACTAAAGCTGCGTACAGTTACTGCAGCATTAACTGGCCATGGGTAATTTAACAAACACCTCTATGTCATAGGAGTAACAGACAGTCCGCTGTGCAGAACCTGTATAGCGGATGACGAGACAGCGGCGCATGTGCTGCTAAACTGCCCGGTGGTCGCCACGTACAGGGCAAAGTACTTCGGTAACCCAGGTACCCTACGTGAGACGGTCAGTAACATCAAGGCGTTGCTGGCCTTCCTTGAGGAGCTGGGGTGGATCGAATGATCGATTTTCCCACCCGTACGCAAAATACGCGCATTGTCGTGGAGTTGCGGACACCAGCCCGCTGTACCTATTACCTATAAGGGATTAACATATGCTACTTTTTGTCCCGGCAGCACGTTTCCGTGGGACAATTTCCGGCATCTTCGCGGGTGAAGCCGCGGGCTGCTGCTAGTACTAAATATAACTTCAGACCCTACTAAACAATAAGCTAGCAATACACCACATATCACTTACCCTAACAGCATACAACAAAGACTTAATACAGTTATAATTAATTACATTATAATGAACATGTCAACTCATTACCTACAGCTTAATAGCACAACAACGGGAGGGATGTAGGGCTTTATCTAAATAATGTGAGGGAAGCCCTCCCTTTGTTGGAGGGGAGATAAGGGCGGCACACGCGCGGAGATACACGATATTGATGCTAGTGACCTAATTTGAATTTTATAAAGAATTCTTGTAAGTACTGTTACTTGCAAAAAAACCATATCATTTGTAAGATATGGGGCATTCTGGAGCATTATATGAGTTTGCAAATGTCCAGTTTGTGGGCAACTCGCTAGCAATATTACAGTCCGTTCAATTATTTTACCTGTGATTTTGCATCACTATCAAAATCACAGTTATCTTTACTGTCGTGGCAATAAGATTACTATTGGGTTGCTGCCGTTGCCAAGTGTGTCAAAATAACAATGATCATGATTTTTGTTGCAATAAGGATGGTATTCGGTTGCTGCTGCCAGGGTTAAAATAAATGTGAAAGTGTTGTAGGTAAATCTTTGCTAGTACGGACGGTAATGTATGACAAAAAAAAATATTAGTGTAAAAATTTAAATATGTGGTTGCAAGAAGCTTTTAGGGCTCCAATGAGGTTGACAGGGCGGCGCTGTTGGTAAACATTTGTGCAATTTTTTTGTGAAATGTATTGAAAAAACAAGATGGTGCATATAAAAACTATCTTTGCATTCTATAAATGTAATCTCTTAGTATTGTATAATCGCATAGAACACGTGTGAGCACAATTTACATGCTATAAAGATACCATTCACTGGGTACGTCTTTCATTGACTTGAATGTGCCTTGGCTTTGGCTCAAAATGGTTGAGCTTAATGGTGCTAATTCATGCGTCATGTTCGTGAACGGACGCCGTCGGTAGGGACTGGTCATCTCTTAACTGCCACGGCTTATTTTAATCATTTCATTACGGACGCTTTTAACGTTTTGCATCGCACCAATATTCTGTAACTATATTTTACCTTCTACGCTATGGAATGGGCAACTAGCTTCAGATTTCTGATAGACCGACCCCTTGACAATTCAAAAGTGCCTGTAATTATTGGTCTATTTGAAGTAAATGCTTTGTGTTTGAATTTAGTTCTGCTTTTGGCCACGCGTCAAAAGAAGCTTGTAGCACTTTGCCTACCTACACCTACAGTACATATTGCCACCATAAACGTAACAGTCACACAAAGTGTAAGTAAAGTAATAACTCGGTGAAGTATCTCCAGCTAAAAACGTCATACTTAAAGTCTAAATCAAAGTGATTGTGAAGTTTTAACGGAGCCTCGCTTCCTGGGAGGAGGCGATAACTTTATGATCGTCTTGAAGTTATAAAAGTAACATGCTCGCATCATCTACCTAGGCTTATCCCAACTTTGTTGGGGTCGGCTTCCAGTCTAACCAGAAGCAGCTGAATACCAGTATTTTACATGGAGCGACTGCCAATCTGATCTCCACAACCCAGTCACTGCATAATACGATACCCCTTGGTAAGACTGGTTGCCAGACTTTCGGGCTTCTGACGACCCGTAACGGCTGTCAAAGATCCACGAATGACAGCCGGGACCAACGGCTTAACGTGATTTCCTAGGCACGGAGGGATCTGGGTATATGAAGATGGTCACCCATCCACGGACTAGCCGCTAGCTGTTATTACTTAGCCACAAGCCCCTCGCCCATTGTAAGTCCGTGTGTTCGGTGGTTATACCGTAACTAATGTGTTTTTTTTTACCTAGCACACAAAGCGGTCACAGGCACTTTTGAACTAACAAGGAGTCAGTCAGCTAGTCAGAAAGTTGAAGTTGCCTATTCCAGAACGTAGATCTGTATTGAGAAGAACGGGCAAGAAACTCCAAGGACATTCTTTTAAATCAAGATATTACAATATCCTGCGTCGGTTTTTCTTGTTGTTTCTGTCATGTGAGAACATTGTAAGAAAAAAACAATATAATATAAGAATCAAAAATATAAGATTGAAGATAAGCCAGAACCTTGGGTTCACCAGCTCGTTGCGCTAGCAATAGGGCCCTAGATCCCTAAGTGGCTGTGGACATAGAAATAATTAGACATAGATATAATAGATATATATATATATATATATATATATATATATATATATATATATATATATATTATACATATATAGATATTAGACAAATAATAGACGACGCGGTTGGCGCAGTGGCTGAGCGATCGACTGCGGCGCTGCGTGTCGCGGGTTCGATTCCCGCAAGGAACAAATATTTGTATTGCTTACAGGTAGTTCTTCCGGGTCTGGCTGTTTGTGTATGTGAGTTTAAATGTTTGTAAACGCACCCACGATACAGGAGTAATTCCTAGTGTGGGGCAATGTTTTTGAAAAAAAAATTTAAAAAAATTTGCAAGTATAGTATTAGGTACCCAGTGGAATAGGAATGATGCCCATGCTATTTGAGAGTTTAGAGAAAAGTGATATGTAGTGACGAAATCTGGGAATTTTCAAAAAAATTAAAATTTGTTTTTCTCGAAGTCCATGCACTTTCGACTAGGCTTTATGGGGTGCTTAATTATTGCAAATGGGTCACACTATCATGCTCTGGAGGGAATACTTTTACTATTAAAATTAAAATATAATATCCTAACCTTACTAAAACTATTAACATTATATTTAACTAGCTTCTGCTCGCGACTTCGTCTGCGTGAAATTTCTTGCTCCCCCGACCCATCCCATCGCATCGCATCGCCTGCCCACGCTATCACCCAGTTTTCGCTTAGAGTAATTTCTGGTTTTTTTTTACTCGTTTCCTAAGGATCATAGCGTAATTTTAAATAACATATAGCCTTCCTCAAGAATTAGGCTATCAAATCTGTCTGATTCCAGAAATTACCCCCTACATACAGACAAACAAACAAATTTTACCTCTTTATAATATTAGTCTATTGATAAAAATAACAACATAAATTATAGTTACTCGTATATCCAACTAGCAATATCACAATTTATACAATAAGCGCCTCGTATATTCTATTACTTATATAGTGACAAGAAAGAAAAATAATAAGCTGTCTATTACCGGATCCCCTCCCACGTTAATGACGTCAGACGCCGTTAATGACCTCACAACTAAGTCCTCTTAATGATGATACATCATAGCCCCCACTAAATGTTTAGAAAAATATACTTATAACAGTCGTTAATAGGAAAAACATTTGAGATGAGATTGTTTATCCGATACCTGAACTTTGGTATTACCGGTAATCAGAAATAACAATCCCCTATCCAAATTATTACGATATGTTTGTCAATAATTTCAATATTTCACAACATTCTCACATTTTCAAGACAAGTGGTTTGTTTTTCTTTAGCAACTGAGCCGATGTTGACGACACGACACTTGTTTTTGAATAAAGCAGAAAATACGTAGAAAACGCATGAAAGGACTTGTAAAATTGTCGCCTGTCAGTTTTATTAAATAGTAGTTTTATTATGTCAAAATATATATAAATAAAAATAAATCACCGAAATGTATGTACGCGCATAACTTCCGATCGACTGCACCGAATTGGATAATTTTTTTTATTGGGTTTTTTATTGTAAGACAAGGTGTTTATAGAAGAAAATTAACACAAAATATCTTTTTATTTTGGACCCGGTCGGGCAGGACGACGTCTGCTGGGTCCGCTAGCTTACAATAAAATAGAATTGATTCTAGTCGCCCCTTCCAAAAGGTAGTTTTCATATGGAGAAGAAAGGCCAAGAAACTCCACCGTTACTCTTTTAAAATGTTTTACAATATTTTGTGTACATTAACTATATACTTAATTGTCGTCATCTCAGTAGCCACCTACTATCTAGCCACATCAACCTTCAGACAGTCCATCCGTCGTTAATTTGGTCTTCCCCTACTTTTCAGGCCATCAATCAAATTATTCATAGTCAAAACTTTCCACACGACATTTTCCTCTTTCCTCCGCATTACAGCCCATACCATGACAACCGATTTCCACAACACTTTTCAGTCACCAGTGCCATTTTTAGAATTCCTCTTACACACTCATTTCTAATTCTATCCATTCGAGTAACACCACATTTGCTAGTTTGCCACCAAATAACAAATATAAAAGGTATTTTCATACAAAGTGAGCCATGATTATTGTGAATTCTCTGTATCCAAGATACTTCTTGCGCTGTACTTATTTACGTTTGATCTGATCGTATTCTCCGTTCGATCGTGAAGCACGGAGCCGACTCAAAGGATTTGTGCTGTGAAAGTCGTGTCAATGATCAGGATCTGCTGTACAACGTATAGGTAGGTACCTAAAGGGAAGTAACGCTGGGATGAGGCTGCACAGCGGAATGCGAAACTATGACTGTCGAGTAGTTGAAGGTATACCTTATTTATCTTTAACTAAAGTAAAGTTTACCTTGGCCATTTTATGTTAAGGGGAATGCGCTAAGGTAGCCCACGAAATTCAAATTTTCTGACGTTTTTTTGCAATTTGCAGATCAGTGCCAGGATACAACCTGACACTGATTTGCAAATTGCCTTGCGATGATTAAAATATGCGATTCGCTTCTAAAATTCACATTAGCGACCAATAACCTATGTACGTTTACGTAGATTTTCATATATAGCACCTACTTGCTTTGTATATCGTATGCTTACAGAGCACATTTGTAGAACATTCTCGAATATTGTCTATGTATGGCGAGTGGTGACGGACTGGCTGTGAATATCAATGCTAGAAAGCTTCTGCGCTTTGTTTTCTAAAGAATAACATGGTGAGATTTCGTTTTAAGATTGAGAGAAAGAGGAGTTTTAATAGGAATAATAATGAAAAGAGCTAATTAGATCCTACAGTTCTTCACGAAAACGTTATTAAAACGAACCGAAAACACCGTCATAAACTCAAAAAGGTTCCACACAAAATAACAAAAAGGTCAAAAGTTATTAAACAGACTTCAGTAACCAGAGTTCGTTGAAAACATCGCAAAACTCAAGATTCAAAAGACGAAGAAACAAAGTCATAAAATATCCAACTTGTCCTAATAAAAACTTGAGACTTTAGCCGAACATAATTTCGATCACGTTCGTCCATAAAAGTCCTACCCTTTACCTACCTACACTGCAAAGGCTAAGGATTGAAGATAAAATTTTATCGAGCCAACAGTTTAACGGTGCTCGTAAAATACAGCACTTATTTTTACAAGCTAGTTTTATAAGTCTTTTACCAAATAGAATATTTTACAGATCATCAGAATGCTGCTTCCTGTCACCTTTTATAATGATTTAACAATATTACTTCTTTATCAACTTGAAGAGGAATATTAATTCCGTATTATCTGTCATCAAATACTTCAATAAAAGAAATAAAGGACGCTGTTTTTAAAACTTTTTTACGAGGGAAATAAAATAAAATGAAGATGAATGATGATGTCTTTCTGCGGTTGGTACTTTTGGGATCGATACAACGCCCATTCAATGTTTGAATTGTAAGAATCTTCTGTTTTTTTTTGTAACTTAATTTTAGATTATAACCCAGCGAAACCGACGTTTATCTTAATTATTATGTTTTTCCCCAAAAGAGTGAATAATCTTTTTGAGCGAAATAAATTGTCTTAAAGCATTCAATGCTTCACAGTTTCAATAAAACAGTCAACTGAAATTCTATTAAAACTATTCTGTATCATTGTTTTGAGTTCCTCTTTAATCGCTCCGGGGCTCCAACAAATAGATTAACAGGCTTGGTAATGTAATAATAATAATGGATAATATTATTATTACATTACCAAGCACGTTATTATAGTCCCTCTGCAGGGCACAGGCTTCTTCTCATACAGATGAGCAAGCGTAGTTTGCAATGCATGAGCATTGAAAACTACGCTTGCTTGTGGCGGGTTGACGGTTTGAGAGTACTAAAACTCAATAGTGGCGCCGATTAAATTTAGTTTAGTTTATGAACAAGGGAATCTTCGCCAGTGACTGTTATTATCTAAAACGACAATTCTGCAATTATCTTTTTCGAATAATTCCTTGTTACTCTTCTTTCTCGATCTTTGCAACACACCGGTACACATTACTAGAATGCTTCGTTATTCTGGTGGTCGTAAGCGCGAGTGCTGATCTTCTGTGGATTTGATACCCGAGTAATTATAGTAATAAAATTAAAAAATTAAAATAAAAAAAGTTTTCTGGATTCCTTCTCTGCACAAGCCTGGAGTTTGGATTTGTGCCCGATTAATGCCTTTTTTATAGAAAGAATTAATAGAATACTAATCTAACTAATCTATTCTATTAATTGAAGACTCTATTCTTCAATTAATTCTTTGCAATGTACAGAAATGTATAGGTACACTTTTTTTTTTTTTGAGGATGGGAAATCATCAAATAACCCCTCTCGCTCTGGGTAGAGCAGAAGGGAGTGTCAGACTCTTACTGACTAAAACCCACCCGTGTTCCTTCCTTAGCCCTTTATGTACCAGGGCAGCGGTAACCCTTTCGGACGATCCCACTACCATAGGTACACTCTAGTGTGCATACCTATACATTTCTGCACATTCCTTAGGGCAATACAAGCAAGCTGTAATGTCGTGTAGTCTCGCCTTCTGCGACTACGAAATATACCAAAATTCCTTTGACAAAAAAAATAAAAATTCTTCGTTTCTATTTTATATTCAGAGGTCAAATAGAATCAGCGTTTGTCGCCGTATCTTCATGACGTAATAACTACGTATGAGGGACAGTCTGACGTGTAATTTCCCATGGGAGCAGCCGGGGATGTCTTCGTGTGCTGTGTAATTACTTGGCGTAAACAACTTGGTATAAAATTGTTTTATGCTGAATTGCTGACCCGTTAAAGGGTACGGTGTTCGTGCTGTGGGATGGTGGACATCTGTAGCCATCACTTTAGTCATGACGTAATCGTCAAACGCCTGTGACATCTACTGAGTCATCTGCCGAGCCTTTTCCCAACTATGTTGGGGTCGGCTTCCAGTCTCACCGGATGTAGCAATACTTTACATAAAGCAACTGCCTATCTGACCTCCACAACCCAGTTACTACTATACGCCTTGGTCTTACCAAGGTCTTGGTTGTCAGACTTCCGGGCTTCTGACGACCCGTAACGACTGCCAAAGATCCATGACGGCCGTGACCAACGACTTAACGTACTTTCCGAGGCACGCGGGGGTTTTGATATGAAAAGATCACATATCCACGGACCAACCGCGGCAAGCGTAGCATAACCTGATCGATCGACCCGTGCGGCTGTTATTACTTAGCCCCCCCTCACTTCTGTTAATGTCCTCGTTCCTGTGGTATTACTATAGAGGTTTGAGGAACAGGGTGTAATGTTCACTTATCCTCCATAGAAAAGGAACTGCTACTGCCCGACGATTTATGTAGGGTTGTTGTATATTATGGTAGTCGCACGGTAAACTTTGCTTGCGCGATGCAGGATTTTGCGTGACGTCAGTGTGATGCGTAGTTCGCATGTGGCGTTGTAGATGCCGCCACAATACACTTTGGCGAAGTCTCATTCGTTTAAAAATTTTAACATGACATTTTCATTTAATATTTTTTCAACATCTTGCAATTGAATAATGTTTGCCTACTTTTTCACCATTCATTTATGAAGATAATTATTTATATATTATTGAAAAAATTCAAATCGTATAAAAATTCAAATCGTATAAAAATTCAAATCGTATAAAAATTCAAATCGTATAAAAATTAACGGACCTTTAACGTGTGTCTTGTTAGGCGTCCCGCAAACAATTTTAACCCTGTTCTTATTTGTTGGTAAACTTCTAAACTAAATCTAACCCTTCTCACAACTACAAAACTAAGTTAAACTTTTTCTTAATATTGAGGTGAAACTAGTTTAAAACAGTTTCGAAACCTTTTGCAATCCCAATAGACATGTCCGCTTAAAGGGTAGATTCGTTTATTCGTACATCTTACATTTTATTGACCTTTTCTAAAACTCAAGAATAAGAAAGGAACAAAATACATTTATTTAGCACAGACTAAGGGACACGCAGTACACCAGATACATACATCCGATAACAACAAATAAAAAGTGTAAAGTCCGATGTAAAAAATTAGCAGGAAAGTGTACCTCTTCAGCAAAATTGCCAGTTTATCAGGACCATCATCCAAGCTACGGGTGGTTATTAGGACAACTGCTCCCAACCATGCGTGATGATGTGATGAATCTATACTGCGTTTGCGATTTCATTTCCGAACATGTAAATAATCATGTGTTTTGCTAAATCAACTTTAATACATAAAGTATAGTTTGAGCTACAATATTTTTTAATTACTTTTTCAATAGCAGGAGTCATTCCAAAATCAATTTAATTTACTTTATCAAATCAAATCTTAAGTGTAAAGTTTAAGTTGAAATAATATCAATTCGACATTAGGTGGAAAGCTTTCTGCGTGAAGTCCTAAGGGGCAACATCAACAATATTGAGAAACAAGACTTACCCTGTTTTTCAAAGCGACTCCTGAGATGTTGATCGAGACTCTTGGCAATTAAGACCTTACTGTAACAAGCATTGACAGAATGGAGTCCACCTCCGACATAGTGACAGTCTCGTATATTAGGTTCTAGACAAATAATCCTTCACAGAGTTAAAAAAAAAGTTTAAAATTCGAACAGTCCTTTGAAGTGAATGAAAATAAATACAAAAATCAGGAACCCAACTTAGAACTGACGCAGCAGATTATTTAGTATTAGGTCCTAAAGTTCGCTAATTCTAACCACTAATTGCCTTTGCCGACTGTCAGTTAAAACTGATGGTGATTCGCTAACGAGCCAACAATTCTACTTAGCTGCATGACTCGACGGACAAAAATAGTTTTCTTGTTAGGGTCGAGTAGCTTCTAGAGCTAAGCGAGAAATGAGCTGAGCTGAGGACGCGGAGATGAGCTGAGCTGTCCTATTGCAAATGACAGGAAAAAAAATTTGTAATTTTGCAATTTGTTACTACTTTAAAAGCAATTGCACTTTAGCTGTCTCTACTGAAATGAAATTGTTTATTCTGTAAATAGGATATCACTTTTACACGTCATATTATAAGAAAAAATAAGCTAAGTCAGTGCAGACATTTGTCAGAAATCGTGTAGCTCAACTCAGAACTTGAGGAGCTCAACGACTCGACGAACAATACCAAAGAAAGGACATTTTTTTTGACAGGTAGGTCGCATAAAGTACTCACTCTCTTGAGACTGTATTTGTTACATTCAATAAGAGCTGGTTCGAGCGTATTCTAGCTACATATACTTTCACCATCTCCCTGCCCTTGTCCCAAGTTACTTGTGGTCGGCGCTACACGTTTTCTACCTTCATCCTCCCCTCTCAACCGTCACTCTATCAATCACTCCCTCTTCTCTCATATCATACCTCACACAATCCATCGATCTTTTTTTTGACTTCCTCTCTCTCTCCATTCATCAACATAGGTAGACTTTGTCACCATACAATCGTCACTTGGGATCTAACTGTAAGATGTCTTATCGATGGTTGTCTAAGTACAGACGCCAGCACATTAAGCTACTAAAATCTGTCAAATTTCTTTAGTAGATTTTCAACTTTATCGTTAAAGCATTAAGGTTCAAGGTTGATTGGGAAAATTTGACAGTTTCGGGTAGTTTGACCTGCTGGCGTCTGTACATCATCATCATCCGGCTAGCCTTTTCCTAACTATGTCGAGGTCTTCCAGTCTAACCGGATGCAACTGAATACCGATATTTTTCATGGAGCGACTGCCTATTTAACCTTCACAACCCAGTTACTGGGTAACACGATGAGTACCAGTTGACCACGGTTAAACATCTATGAATGACTGTTGGGACCTACTGCTTCACGTGCTTCCCGAGGCACGGAAGAGTAATGGATGGTCACCCACCCACGGGCTGACCTCGGTAAGCGTTGCTTGAGTTTGAAGATCGACCGTGCGCTTATAATTATTTAGCTACGAGCTCCTTGGTGGCCTAGGAGATACATATCAGCCTATTCAGAGCTGCAAAATGTTTCAGTTACAAACCGATGTAGTCGGAGTTGTATGACGACGCTCCATTCAAAGCTAAGTTTCTCCTTTCATCAGTCTCGATGGCGCTTCGAACGGTTTACATTCGATTAGATTTTAGATACGACAACTACCAGACGTATCTATATATGGCCGTCAACTAAATATATAAACTAAAATTGTGTTTTAACAGATGGGTACGAAAACCCTGGTACAAACGCATGACGTAAACGAAACGAAAATTTTACGATAAATTTTTTCGACAAGCACAATAAATTAGTATCATCCAAAGATATGAATAAAATTGTAAAACTAGGGGCTGATTTGTCAATAGGAACAATAATTATGACAGTTTAACACACTTCTTATACAAAAGTTGTCAAACCGCAAAATATATTCCTTAGATATAAATTATCTGACTAAATACATTTATCGTCAAACGGATTTAAATCATCGTGCTATTGCAGTAAATTTTTTGATGTCGACAAAGACAGAATGACGTTTTAAATATGTTTAACGCTAACCGTATTTAGTACTTTGTGGTGCAAGCGAGCCTAAATCTATCAAAAGAAATAATTTTTCGTTAAATACTATAGTTTGCCTGATATCAGAAGGCCAATTTTCGTAGTTAAAAACGTTCAAAATCTAGTCGCAATCTCATCTCAACGACAATCAATGTCAAAAACTCGTCAAAAATGTAGGGAAATTCGAGGTATTTTTGACAGATTGAGACTAAGATCAGACTGTGAACGATCTTAGAATTACGAGAATAGGCAATTTTCCTAAAAAAAATCTAATTAGTCCGTCAGTTAGATCATCAAAAAATATTGAACCCGTATTTTTTCTTTTGTTAATTATATAAAAAATGATGAAGATATCGCCCGTTCAACTTCCGCGTGACGTCACGACCCCCACTTCCAAATTTTGACGCGCTTTATCTTTGTCTTTTTTTATTTGATTGACAAAAGAAAAAATACGTGTCCATTATTTTTCGATAATCTAACTGACGGACTACATATAATTTTTTTTTTTTTACCCAGGCAACTACCCTATTGCCCCTCTGACTTTTAACAAACGCCATAAAGATTGTACAACAATTACCGAACACGTAAAATAACAAAAAATATGCCACAGAAATGTAAATAAACCAGATAGAGAAGCAAAAAATATAATAGAGAAAATTCGCAGTGGAGATGAAATATGCAAATATTTTAATCAATTCCCACCTCTAGGGAATTGTTGTAACTCCTTTGAACTTTCAACTTGGTTATGCTCAGTCCGATATCTAGTCAGACATGTTATGAAATCAGAAGTTAGATAAATAGCGATAGTTTTTGAGTTCTACTCTGACCAATGGGATTTCAACATAATAATACGACTTGCGTCACATAGGTTAAGGGAGACGCGCTAGGTAATCCGCGAAATTCAAATTTTCTTACGTTTTTCGCAATTTGCAGGTCAGTGTCAGGTTTTATGCTACATAAAATATGTTTCGCGAGCATATCAAGTATTTATTTACAGAATTACAATCAATCCCATCGGTTTATATTTCATGAATCAATAGGATTACATGAACCTAGAGGGTTATTTTAATGATTATAATTCTGTAAAGTCATATTTGTTATGCTCGCGAATCATATTTTAATCAACCCAAACATAAATGAAGAAAAGAGATATCCAACAACAGGTTTATCTTAAACTTTTAATTGTAATTATGATGACGCAGACATAATTAGGGGGTAGGGGGGTGCACGGCTCGATCGATTACGTTAAGCTACGTTTGTCGCTGAAGGTCCGTGGACCATCTTTACATACCAATATCACCCCGTGCCTCGGAAAGTACGTTAAGCTGTTGGTCTCGGCTGTCATTCGTGGATCTTTGACAGTCGTTACGGGTAGTCAGAAGCCCGAAAGTCTGACAACCAGTCTTACTAAGGGGTATCGTATTACCCAGTAGCGCGGTTGTGGCGGTCAGACAGGCGGTCGCTCATGTAAAATACTGGTATTCAGCTGCATCCGGTGAGACTGGAAGCCAACCCCAACCATGTTGGGAAAAGACTAGGCAGATCATGAGGCAGACATAATCTTTTAACACGAACAGTTATGGTTTGAATCGTTACTCTTCGTGTTACAATATTAAAGATTGGTACTGGTTTCGAACTTTTTCCCTAGGAACAACTACTAAAGTTTCTTTCATAATACTCGTACATCTCCGGTTAACAATGGCGCCTTGCCTCTCGCTCATTAACAGCCTCAGGGCGCGGGCATAAAATTACGTAGTAAGACGAGTTTATTTGTTGCCTGGTATTAGCAACCTTTACAGCCACCGGCCCACGTTCAGATAATATTCTCTTTGAACACT
This sequence comes from Apamea epomidion, assembly GCA_947507525.1. Lineage (NCBI taxonomy): Eukaryota > Metazoa > Arthropoda > Insecta > Lepidoptera > Noctuidae > Apamea > Apamea epomidion. The sequence goes on along the minus strand of OX382238.1, from coordinate 2,194,218 downwards.
TTTATGTACAGGTATCTGTTTTGGACGTATAAACGGTATCTGCAGTCAACAACACTTTTGTTATATTCCGTAACTTTTTTAAGTCTAACTTCTAGGGATCGATTAAGAAATACGATACGGATAGCCGAAAAGATATTCCTATTTGTACTGCCAGGTTCTGTGTTTCGCTGAAATTACGGTTAGGTATTTCCGAAAAGAAAAGTTTACTCCAACTGATATTGTACTACATAATGCTCGTGTTATAGATGACTTCGCGGCTATACAGGATAATTTTTTAAACGCAAACTGTACTAGACCCTCTAGCGTAGAAATTTTACGTCGGATATTTTTTTTTTTTTAACTCTGTTCTTTCATAGAAAAGTGCAGTACCTACGCGGTTAAAATGTATGGCAGAACAAATTTTTCAGGTTCAGAATCATGTAGGTACTAACTAAATTCATGGTTACAGTTTGCGCACTGGATATATTTTTTTATCCCGTTTTGCAAAGACTCCGACCAAACTAACGAACTCTCACTATTTTAAATGGAATGACAGACGTGATCATCCCCCAGTGTAGTGAACAATTGCAAAAGAGCGTAGGTAGGCGCGATCGAAGCTCGAAGAGCTTAGAAATCAACACACCGGTAAAAACGTTGCGCTCCAAAAATTGCCATTTCGCCCCAAAAAATGCTATTTTCTGGCAAAAAATTCGGCCGTCAACGCGACCGCATCGGTCACACGTTGGCTGCGAACAATATTGTCGGTCAGTGCCGCCGGAGTTCGGATGGCCGGCTCGATTATACGGACCGGTAACCCGGCCGGCAAAACTATTTCTATTTTATTGTTGAATGTTTTGGAAACAAATGATATATGTGTTGCTAGGTATTGCGCTGAATTATTTCGGTTTCAGGAATTTGAGCTGTTTTTAGCAATAACAGAAACCTTCTGTGATTATGATGACTAATAAGTGAACAATAATCGATTCCACGACAGACAGTTTTTGTCATTTTGGCGTCCTTTATTTATTTATTTTTTTCGGACAAAAAGGTACAAAGGCGGACTTAATGCCTTAGGGATTCTCTACCAGTCAACCAAGGGTGGTGAAGAAATTAGATGGCAAGTGCTTTGGTTGAGAGGAACAATGATAAAAAAACTCTTAAAACTAGGTACACAAATACATAAATATACATACGATTACTATAATACATACTTATAATATATATTAAAGTACGGGTTTATCACCGAAGCTCTTCATCAGATTATGAAACATTAAAAACCAAAACAAATAAATCTCTTAGGAAAAACTGTATGCATATGATACGTGCATTTATGCATACCAGCAAAAACAGATGAAAATATAGGAGTTTTGATGAGTCACCCGCAGTGTTCTTGGCTCTCTAAGGATTTCTTTATAATCCATATCACAACCTAAAAAGATTATCATCATCATCAGCCTACAGCAGCCCACTGCTGGACATAGGCCTCTCCTATTGCACGCCATTCGACTCAATTTTCGGCAACTCTCATCCAGCTGCTCCCAGCCATCCTGCGAAGATCGTCGGCCAACACCGGTCGACCTAACAAGATAGACAATATTTAAGAAGCTAATAGTAACACCCTTTAATAGACTACTTACGAAACCGCAATTATTAACCCATTTAGTTTAAAGGGCAATAAAGCAGGACTTACGACAGTTACTCACATCGTCTTGGAGGCTCCCTCTGTATACATACGACTTTATGATATCGTAAAGTTGTAACCAGTCGTTTACACAGTGGCCGATGTTCGTTCATTTTTTGGATCTACTGACAGGAGCCTATTTTGAACCAGCTTTCGGCACTTCTGTAGCCTTTAAGCCCAGTTACGCACGGGCGTGATTTTCCCGCGAGCATTTTTTTCGCGCACTGGATTTTTAACGCTTTTCTTAACGCCTAAGGTTGAAAATCCAACTGTTTTTATTTATTTATCAGACATCAGAGGTCCATGGGTTAGTTACAGAACACTTATGAGCTATGTTAGTAAAACACACATGGAATAGAATAATAAAAAATCTTAAAATTATTCTTGCCTCACCAGTATTCGCATATAGTGTTGCAGAAAAGGTGAGTCAAGTTTATTTGTTAATATCCTCAGAATGCCATTTGAGCCCGACCGCGCCCTTTGCAAAAGTGAGGCTGTCTTTTGTCTCATCATGGCATAAAAGTCATGAGTGGGAGCCTGTGCGAACATGCCCGAGGCACTACAGAAACGCGGCAAGCCCAAAAGCATTCTGAAGCTGATATTGTACTGGATTCGCAGCTTATCCAATATTCCACGCGTATAATTGGCCCACAGGCTACTCGTGTAGAACGTTTGGCAATACGCTTTAAACAAGGTAAGTTTTACCTCTCTACTACAACGAGCAAATGCAAAGCAAAACTGTGTATTTTTCTTTAAGCGCAAGGATGTGCTCTGTTGGATTTTCAATGCTCGGCTCAACACCGAGAGTTGAAAATCCCGTGCGTGATATAATGCCGCCACGATTTTTTTACGTCCGTGCAAACGTAGGTTTACGATGATATGAAGGCTAAAAAATCCGTCGTCATGACTTTCGAACATTTTCTGAGAACCAACTTACACGGGCGGACCGCACCGCACTTTTTTGTATGAAAATGCGTTAATAGGTAATAACAGGCTGGTATCCGCAACTCCACGTCAATGCGCGTATTTTGCATACCATGAAAATGCTTTGCGCTGCGGCCCTTTGCAGCTGTAAAGTGCGCTTGACTTTACAAAAGGTTTTTCTTTTGGAGACAGTTTTTCTAATAAGAAACCTTACCGTAAACGATGCAAAAGGAGTAAGGATCAGCAGCTGGCGTTCTGTAGTGTCTGCCAATGCCTACTCCCATTGGAAGAAGGCGTAACTTTATGCATTTCAAATCATAATCAAATCAAAAGTCATTTATTCAAATTAGGCTGAGAATCAACACTTTTCGAAAGTCAAAATTATAAAAAACAGTCCCCCAAAACGCCCGCCCCTCACCACTTCCCAGTGCTATCGCTGGGAATAAGAAGTGGCGCAACAAACTCCCCATCAGCATTTGATAATTAAGGTTAGTTTTATAATCTACACCGTGGACGAATTTTCAATTACAATTTAATAATGTTAAATTGAAATGAAAATGAAATTTAATTTTATCCGAACAGGGTTTGTTTACATTTTCATCACATACTTTTGGAGCGGATAATAGAAAATGTGCAGCTAATACATTTTATATACAGCAAGGTTTCAATTAACTCAAATAAATACAAACACGCGAGTGGCAGTGTAAGGAGTGAACGTAAAGTAAAGTCCCTTAGAGGATTGCTGTTAGGGCTGCTACTCATTATTTTATACATTATAATATGCCTGGTCTTGTTCCCAACTATATTGGCGTCGGCATGCACCTGAATACCAGTATTTTACATGGAGCGCCTACCTATCTGACCTCCACAACCCGGTAATACATAAAGTCATATTAGTTGTACGAGTATTTTTAATGGTATTTGTAATCGTATTTTTGTTTTTTTTTTTAATTGTATTTTTGATAGTATTTTTAATTGTATTTTTGGGCAGTCAATGTAAGTTAGATGTATGTGTATCTTTGTGGTAGTAACATTGCATTGGCGTTATAACAGTTAAGGTGTTATTTACGAAATTTTGAATAAGTAAATAAATAAATCGCCCCTTGGTAAGACTGGTTGTCAGAATTTCGGGCTTCTGACTACCCGTAACTACAGTTAAAGACCCATGAATGACAGCCGGGATCAATGGCTTAATGTATTTTCCGAGGTACGGAGAGGTTTCGGTATGTAAAGATGGTCACCCATCCACACGATGTCGCTAACTGGGGCTCTGTCTCGCACAGGGTCGTAGGATTATGCTGAGCGATGGCCGTTTTGCGTGGCTGTAACGCATATTTTCCCGCCACTTTTTTGCGTTTGTGTTCATTCTTTGACTGCGTCATGTTTACCGCAAGTAAACGTATTTTCTTTTTTTTTCCCATGTAGTTTTTATGTGAAACAAAATATTTTGTTTTTGTATTCCTACAGAGTAAATTTTTCTTCCTAGGCTGATCATAATATATGCTATAATCACACAAAAATAATGCAGCACAAAATTACCTTCATTTGTAAAACCGGTAACAAAAAACGTACGGTAAAATCATGAGTCATTTCCCATTTATAAAATCACTAGCTTCCGCCCGCGTGGATGTCGGGAATCATCCCACGGGAACGTGCTACCAGGAAAAAAAATATGTCCTTCCCCAGGATGCCATCTATCTCTTTGCCAATTCAGAAGTTCAGTGGTTTAGGTGTGTAAATGTAACATACAGTTTCAAGTTCAAATCCTCCCCTTAAAAATCGAATTACCCCTTTTTGCCCCGTCAGGGGTAAATTTTCGACATCTTTACATACTTATTATTAATTATTTTCTGTCAAAAGTATTAATACTAATTTTCGAGTTAATCAAGCCAAGCATTATAATCCTCCCCTGTAAAATTAACTACCCCTTTTCAACCCGTTAGGGGCAGATTTTCGAAAAACCCTGATACATGTTATTCTTTATTTTTGGTGATAAGTATAAACACTGAGTTTCGAGTTAATCGGACCGCGCATTCAAATTCTTCTACACAAACTTTAACACCCCTATATCCCCCTTTGAGGGGTAGTTTTGAAAAACTTAAAATTATAAACTTTATTACTTACTCAGGCGAGTATTCTTGAAAAGTTTCAAGTTTATTAACCTAATGAAGAAGATTATTCATATAAACTATATCCCCCGCTTTTCACCCCCACAGGGGTGGAATTAAAAAAAAAACGTTTGTGATGTATTCATAACTTGACTCAAAGATTATTTATACTAATTTTCGAGTTATTCAAGCCATGCAGTAAAATCCTCCCCTGTAAAATTGACTACCCCTTTTCAGCCCGTCAAGGGTCATTTTCGAAAAACCCTGATACACATTATTCTTTACTTTCGATCCTAGGTATAAAAACCGAGTTTCGAGTTAATCGGACTGCGCGCTAAAATTCTTCCATACAAACTTTGAAACGCCCCAATCCCCTTTTAGGGGGTAGTTTAGAAAAACATAAAATGGCAAACTCAAAACTCAAACTCAACTCAAACTATTTATTTCAAATAAACCAATTATAGGCACTTTTTAATTGTCAAGGTCGGTCAGTCAAAAAGATGAAGCTAGTTGCCCATTCCAAAGCGTAGTAGGTACCTATGGAGAAGAACGGGCAAGAAACTCCATGGACACTCTTTTAAATCATAATAATATTGTTACAAAGTATTGGTTACATCATTCATGTTCAAAATTATGCATGTGAGAACGATGCAGAACGTTAAAAGCGTCCGTAATGAAAAGATAAAAAAAAACAATTCAAATATTAATTTAAATCAAAATAAGCCATGGCAGCAAAGAGTTGAACAGTCCCTACTGACGGCGCCCGTTCACGAACATGACGCATAGATTAGCACCATTCAGCTCAACCATTTTGAAGGGAGCTAAATGATCCAACACATGTGCCACCATCAGCGAGACATTAGAGTGAGCATGACATACTCTCATCCGCCAAGGCACATTCAAGTCAATGAAAGACGTACCCAGTAAATGGTAGCTTTATAGTATGTAACATAGTACTCACATACGTTCTATGCAATTATACAATACTAGGAGATTGAATTTATATAATGCAAACATAGTATTTTAGAATCTTCAGCAGCTCCAACAGTATGTAGGTTGGGTAGGCGTGTGTGAAGTATTTTCAAATGCCAATCAATTTATTTATGCGTCCTGTGGAGCAGGACCAGCGTTTAGCCAAGCATTTTTGTCAGCGATGTAATCCCCCAACTTATAATATGCTTGGCTGCATAGTGTGCGTTTTATGCAAGATTTGAATTTCGTTTCATTGAGTTGGAGTATGTGGGGAGGTATTTTATTATAACATTTTAAACAGTACCCCATGAAGGAAGAGTCTACTTTAGCCAGTCTGAAACCTGGTTGAACTAATTGGTCCCTATTTCTGGTTCTATAGGCGTGTCTGTCACCTCTTTTACTGAAAAGATTTTAATTTTTCCTTACGTACATGATGTTTTCATAGATATATTGACAAGGTACCGTCATGATATTAATATTTTTAAACAGTTCCCTTAGAGAATCGCGCCTGCGTAGGCCATATATTGCTCTGATGGCTCTTTTCTGCAGAATAAAAATGGACTCAATATCTGCAGCCCGTCCCCATAGTAAAATACCGTAAGACATGATACTATGAAAATAACTGAAATAGACCAGTCTCGCGGTATCTACATTAGTAAATTGACGGATTGTTCTTACAGCATATGCTGCTGAACTTAGCCGTCTTGCAAGAGATGTTATATGAGGACCCCATTGCATCCTTGAGTCGAGCGTTATCCCCAGAAAAACAGTTTTTTCGACGAATTCTAGTTTCTCTTTATTCAATACTATGTCACAATCACTACTTGTAACATTCGGTAAAGCAAATCTTATGCATTTAGTTTTTTTCCCATTTAATACTAAATTATTAGCAGTGAACCAATTTTGCACTTGCAGTAGGGCATTATTTACGTCGTCAAGATTTGATGCACGTCTATTTATCTTAAAAATTATGGAAGTATCGTCAGCAAATAACACCATTTGTGGTTGGTTTTTTAATAAATGCGGCAGGTCATTTATGTATACTAAAAAGAGGAAAGGACCTAATATCGAGCCTTATGGAACACCCATTCTTACTTGTAAACCAAGTGAATTGACACCATTTATTTGAACTTTTTGCTGTCTATCATGTAAATAAGATTTTACTCAACTGAGCGCAAGTTTACCTAGTCCATAATGCTCAAGTTTCAAGAGTAAGGTTTTGTGATTAACGCAATCAAATGCCTTGGAGAGGTCACAAGAGATTCCTATGGCATCTTGGGCTACGCTGTAAATATGTGTTTTAATAAAGTGACACCGGCGTCAGTCGTACAACGTCCTTTGGTGAAGCCATATTGCTGATCGTGCAAGATTTTGTTGTTGTTAAAATGATTAAGCATTTGATTGAGCATTACCTTTTCGAATACTTTGCTGAAAACCGGCAACACGGATACTGGTCTATAATTATTGGTGTCTTTGCAGTCCCCAGATTTAAAAAGTGTAATAACCTTACTATATTTCATTAAATCTGGGAAGACTCCTTGATCTACACACAAATTAAACACTAAAGCTAAGTATGGCGATATAGTCTCGATTATGGATGTACAAACTTTGATAGACATTCCCCATAGATCTTCGGTCAATTTGATTTTGATTTGTCGAAAAGTTTGTCGAAAACTCATAATTTACTTAGATTAGTATTGGTGCCAAGTTTCAAGTTTATTAACTCAAGGAATAAGAATTTCCATACAAACGAAATCCCTCCATTTCACCCTCTTAGGAGTGGAATTTCGAAAAACCCTATCTTAGTGGATACCTACTCTTCACGAAGAACACACCCTCCAAATTTAATGTCTCTAGGACCAGCGGTTTAGGCTGTGCGTTGATGTATCAGTCAGTCAGTCAGGACTTTGAATTTTATATATTGTACTGCCCCGTTGGTGTCTCGGTCGCAAGCTCGACTGCTGAACGTGGGTCCTGGGTTCAATTTCCAGGTCGGGTGTTATTGAGTTTGAAAGTTGTCGGTGTGATACCCTCGTGCCTCGGAAAGCACGTTAAGCCGTTTGCCCTGCGCCTGATCTCTATCCGGTTGTGTCGAATTGACATCGGACTATGAAAGTGGAGGAAGAGTAGAAGCTCCAGTGTTTGCACACACACTTGGGCACTATAATATCCCCCGCGTAGATAGCTAGTGTCCGCTGATATTGGCGGCCATGGCCGAAAATCGGTCTGGAGGACTATATATTTTGTAGTCACGTGATTTTTATAAAAAAGAGAAAACTTCGTTTTTAATAACGCCTATACCTACTTGCTGAATAACGCTATTCACTGTTCAAAAACAATATACGATAAAAAATCCATGAACCAACACGTTCTTCAATAAAAAATCAGGGGCCTAATCAAATAGTGCCAGCCCTATCGTGATCGCGATGAAAAGGGAATAAAATTCGATCGTTTGTTGCATTTTCAATGTTATTGGTGCTCGCCTGGTGTTGACTGAGCCTATTTGAGCTTGTGTTGTGGACGGGTTTATTTTTAAACTAACTTTTATGCTCACGGTACCACTAGCGTGGACTAAGGACCAGCAGACCAGCCGGTCTATTCTGTAAAAATCTCACCATGAAAACTTAGGTGAAGTGAGCTGTCATTTTACCTAATGCTATATATATGCTGGGATTGACCACTGGGATTGACACAATTGACAGCTTACTTCGCCATAGTCTTAACGGTGTCATTTTTACATAATTAACTGGCTGGTGTTAGGGATTGACACTATTGATAGGTCACTTCAAGCTCTCTTCACCTAAGTTCTTATAGTGAGATTGTTACAGAATTGATCGGACAATGTGATGCCGCAATGCAGTCGCCTAATCGCTGATACTGAAAGTATTATGTCTGCTGTGGCCCTTGTATATCAAATCCTAGCCAGAAAACATTTCATGTCTATAGTAATACTAGTTTAACGCATCCTGGATCGCAGACGAAGTCGTGGCCAACAGCTAGTATTACTATAGATATAAAATATTCCTATGACCTTCTCCAGGACCTACCCTCTTACCCATATGATCTACACTCACGAAATTTCACGAGAACGCGCGGTCTATAATAAATACGTACATCGGGTAACTAAGTGGTTTTCGAGTTATAAGAGCACTTACAAACAGACGACATAAATCCCTCTGATTTGCGGTGTAACTAATGTTTTGAAATAATATAATTTAAAAGAGTGTCCAAGGAGTTCCTTGCCCGTTCTTCTCCATAGGTACCTACTACGCTTCGGAATAGGCAACTACATAGCATAATATGCTTTTGACTGACCGACTCCAAAAGTCCTTGTAATTAGAATAAACGCTTTGAGTTTGACTTTTTTAAATGAAGTGTAAAGTTGAAATTATCATACAAATTCCATACACGGGATATAAGTTTAAAAATAAAACATGATTCATTATCAATGTCCTTGATACATTTTCAGCCACTTGAGATTAACATTTCTTTTTTCATCGAGTACTGTGTGTGTATTAAATAGTTTTTTCCGTTAACTGAACGTCACTAGGTCAATATTTGATTTAGCTGTTATCGTTATCAAAGTGATAGCGAGGTACAGTCGTGAAGAATGGCGACATTATTCTTAGGTGTAGGCTTTATTTATTAAATTAAGGAGTTTTTTTGTGGTATTTATGTAAATTGTAAGAGTAAAATGGTTCTGGTTTTAGAAACCAGTTTAGATGACCTTTATGAAAATGAAAAAGATGTGCTTTAGTTTATAACGTCAACATTACTAAGAGTTACATCCATAAAATAACAACGGGCCCGGAAAATCCATATTTCCCAGATAACACGCACGTAAAGTATAAAAAGCAGTGTCAAGCGATGGAAAAATTGTATTCGCCTGCGTTTCCGCGAACCTCATGACACTAGATTCTAATAAAGTTTTTCCAATAAAATCACAATAATATTAAAATGTTGAGAATTGATGTTTATTGCTCAATCACTGTTGTCGCCGACAGTACAAAGTAAACGCGCTTCTACCTAATCTTACTAAAATCTCGCAGTCGGCTACACCATTGTGTCCGCGTTGTACAAAACTCACAAAAAAAATGAAATCCATATACATTGTCGCTACAATTATACTTATGGGCGAAACAGAGTGTTTCATAGAAGACACTGCGAGTATTAAAATTTTGAATGAACAAAGGACACTCTTAAGAAAATTGCAAAATTTCCGAGACCTGGAAGACGAGAAACCTTTGACGTGGAACGAGATGCTCGCAGACGTATTAGTGAACAGAATAAAGATATTCTCGTTCCACAAAGTGAATGACAACGAGCTATTCAAGGAAGATAGTAAGCCGTCAGAGACCACAAATTTCATAGTGTCGTGTTTTAGCCAAGTGATGCTGTTCTACAAGAACTGTATCTACGATAGATGGGCGACGAAATTCGAGGAGCCGGATTTCGCGATCGATGAAACAACAACTGAGGATAACAATGGAATTATAAAAAACGACTTTGATTGGGATAATTTAAACGATGATGTAGAAATTATAGAACCGAAGTATCATGGCAAACAGATGATTGCAGAAGCGGAGGAAGATGAAGATGGAGCCATATTGAAATGTCCTGAAGGAGTTGTGAAGGATGAAAAAGGAAATTGTGTTAATTCTCCATTAATGATTTCAGTGCCAAGTCAGTGTCCGATAGGATATAGGCGTGATCGACTGGGCAACTGTAGAATGGTCTTTTGGTTTTAAGCACTAATGAATAGAGGACATTTTGATTTGTGCTTCTTAAGAATCGAAGAGTAAGTAAGCATATTGTGATACTCATGTTTTAATATTAGTTTATAGTCAGGCAAATATTTGTCGACAGTCACGACAATGCTTGTGCGTATATAATGATAGGGGTTTTTCTTTACGCTGTTTTACGTCGTATTTGTAACTTGTCATCTACAAACAATGTAATCATTTGAATTAAATTACACAGGTCAGTCGTCTTTCAAAATTACTAGGATTTTAATATTATTTATTTAGAAAAGTTAATTATTTTTTTGTAACACTGTATCGGCTTCTGCGTAAATAGTTCATTTTGTATACTTATTTTGATATTACATATATTGTAACGTTAAAAGAATTTGTTTTACTTCTGATGGTACACCCAAATAGTTAAGGTCCTAGCTCAAACGAACTTTACACAGTACTGCCGTCTTTTAACTACAAAGCCATTAACCCTCAAATGGTCAATTTAAACTTTTTAATGGAAAGTGATAGAGTTCAAAATTCTCTATCTTTCTGTCTAAGAAACATTTTTATATTATAAATAGTTTCAGAGATATGACAATTTTGTAGGCCGTTAAGTAACACAATTTGTGATGATTCCATCATCAAAACGTCTAACCCACACTTCTTCGCTTAATGTACTTTAAAATACCCTAACTGCCCAATGTGATGATTATTTTCTAGCCTTCTCCTTAACTACTAGTACGTTATCTGATTATTCTTGACTATAGAGACGCCAAAGGACTATAACTACTTTATAGTTAAGCATTTAGAGAATTGTTTCAGTGAAAACATTAACTTCTTTGCAGTTACCCGCCCTTAACGCTATTTTAATTAAGCATTTCACTAAAAAAATATAATTTTGCTTAGCTACAAAGCAGTTTATCGAGTCTCGCGCTTCGTTCACTCCCGGGATGATCGGGGTGCGGGTGCCCCGCTCAAGCCGTCTGCCATCCCGTCGGACTTAATCATTCCACCTGGAGCGCCTTCTGCCACTGACACTGTCTCTGTCAAAGATAAGAACTAAGAACCCATTGAAGACGATCGAAGAATTGACGATGCAGTTGAAGAAAAAGAAATACTACAAAATCTCAGTCAAAGAGCTAGCGAGTCTTTTTAATTCCGTCATCTAAGAGGATACAAAGCCCGAGGCGTGGAGCGGAGGTGAGGTGGTTCTGTTCTTCAAGGGGTGAGATCAGACATCATGGCATGTAATGTCCCCGAAATTGTTTATTCATGCGGTAGAGGACGTCTTCAAGACGCTGGACTGAATTGGGCAAGCTACCAACGTAGACGGCGAGTACATCTCACATCTTCGATTTGCCGATGACATCGTCATAATGGCAGAGACACTGGAACAGCTAACTGTATCAGCGTCTCTCCAACCTAAATGGAGCATTTTGGCAGGTTGGCTTCAGCATTAATTTGGACAAGATAAAAGTCATGTACAATTTGGATGTCTTGACGAGTCCAATCCACATCGAAGGGCCGCTTCTCGAAGTTTTGCAGGATTATGTCTACCTAGGGCCAGTCAACCAACTCGGTAGACACAACTTTGAGAAAGAAGCTGACAGAAGGATCCTGGAAGGATCCTCCATTTAGGCTGTGCAGCTGTTCCAGCGTTTTTTTGCCTTGTTCGATTTTCTAATGACATCGTCATATTGGCGGAGACGCTGGAACAGAGCTGTTCCAGAAACTCTCCAGCCTAAATGGAGCCCCTCGGCGGGTTGGCTTCAGCATAAATTTGGTCAACTCATCCAGCTCGGTAGACACAACTTAGAGAAAAAAGCCGACAGAAGGATCCTGTTGGGTTGGGCAGCATTTGGAAAATTTCGTCAAGGCGCCTTTCGCCTATCCCGCAGTGATTGAAGACTAAGTGCTCATTTACGGATACGCGGGGCGTCGCGCGTCGCGTTGTGTGGCGCGGCCCGCACTAAATTCAAAGATATGGCGTTGTATGAGTGCGTTTACGGAGAAGCGATTTTAGAAGGTTTGCTTGAAATGGAGCGTTTTTTGCGGCCGAGCCCGCGGCTGGCACCGCCGCGTCTCACGCGGCGTTTATCGCGGCGGCGCACGCAGCGGCAATTCTCGATGAAGCGATGCCCGCGGCGGTATCTTCTGCCAGTCATATTTGGAAATTGCAGAACGCAATTAATTAATTAATAATTAATTAATTATTAGTAATTACTTATTAATTTAATTTGCGCTCCCATCTTCCGCTAACCTAAAACTGGTCGGTTTGATTGAGTATCCCGCGTGCGCCGCAGCGTTGCCCGCCGCGTGCTTTGCTACACGCTTGAGGAATCGCCGCGGGCGCAGCGGCGGGCACCACCACGCTTCCCGCCCCGCGTCTCTATGAACAACGTCTTATATTGCCATACGTTTGTGTTTACGCGTGTGATGATAAGTGCCGCTTGACGCGCCGCCGCTCCGTAAACAGAAAATCGTACGACGCGCCGCGAGACGCCACGCCGCACGCGACGCGCGTCGCCCCGCGTCTCCGTAAATGAGGCCTAAGGTCTTCAACCATGCGTTCTGTCCGCCATGATATGTGCTGCCGAAACGAGGACACTGACGGTCGGGCTGGTTCACAAATTCAAGGTTGCTCAGCGTGCTACGGAGCGAGCTATGCTGGGAGTATCTTTGTAGGATAAAATCAGGAATGAAATTTTTCGGAAAAGAACCGGGTTTACCGACATAGCTTGCAAAGTAAGTAAACTGAAGTGGCAGTAAGCTGGCCATGTTTGTCAAAGGTCCAATGGCCGGTGGAGCAGACGAGTCCTGGGGTAGAGACCGCGTATCGGAAAGTGTCATGTGGGACTCCCTCCAGCTAGCTAGGACCGACGACCTAAAGGTGGCTGGGGCAGACTGGATGAGGAAGGCGGAGGACAGGGTGTTGTGGCGTAGCCTGAGAGAGGTTTGTCCAGCAGTGGACTGCGATAGGCTGAGTTGATTGATCAATACTGTTATGTTGCTAAATATTTAAAACTACAAGTTTTTGCTTGTGGATCCGTCCGCGCGGAGGTTGGAAAACGATATCATTTCGAATAATTAACCCACGAGACCTAATGGGACTAATGGGATAAAAAATATTCAATGTTTTACTTCAGGTCAAAGTCTACCAGTGTGCCAAATTTCAATTAAATCCGATCAGCCGTTGAGGCGAACAAACATCAAACTTACAGACTTTCAAATCTATACTTAGTATAATATCTAAGAAATACAATAATGCGAAAGTGACCTTTCACGCCTTAAGGGCTGAACGGATCTGCCAGAGCTGCGGGTTGTTCGAAAGAGATACCGTGGCCCCTGGCACAGGCAACTGAAGGAACTCAGGTGGGTTTTAGTCAGTAATAGTCTGACACGCCCTTCCGCTCAACCCAGAGCGGGAGAGGTCATTTGATGATTTCCCCCCCAAAAAAAAAAAAGAGCTGAACGGATTTAGATGCAGTTTGGCACACGTGTAGATCATGACCAGGGTTAGGATGTGTGATGCTTTTCATCCCGGTAGTACTTTCCCGTAGGATCATTTCCGACCTCAACGCAAGCAAAGCCACAAGCAAAACTTAGCTTATACTATTAGTAGGATTAAGATTTAATACATTTCATTTGTACACTTGAAAAGTGCTGTTTATGTTTTATTATTTATTCAATGTGCATTTTTACTAAATATTTTATAACTTTTATTTGTGATAATATTAAAATAAATTAAGGCTGAAGTTGCCTCATGACTGATATAATGTAACCTTAGTTTATTAAAATAATTTAGTGAGAAGGTTCCTATCGAATCAATGGTTGAATCGGTGGAATAAAGAACATTGATTTAGTATATTGTCCATCCCAAATAGTGAATAAATAAAAAATAAAATAATGTTTATTTATCTCATGATCTGTTAGATCTTAATTAGTTATTAGTTGATTATTAAAATTATGTCTTTTACCTTTTAAATGTTGAAATATATTTTTGATTTTTAAAAGAAGATGTAATTAATTACTCACATGTCACAAGCGAAATGTTTTTAACCACCTTTTAGTTAACTAAAGTAATTAAGAGTTTACAAAAGTTCCAAATAACATTGGCAACAATTAGCTAAAAAGCATTTAAAGCCCCGTAACCGCTCATTAGGTAAGGTTATTAAAATTTAAATCGAAGCGAATGTCATGGCTATCAAGCAGTTATGGTCACTTAACAACTTTTTAGTTAAGGAATTCTAAAGAAATATAACAAACATTGTGAAGGTTAAAATTTTAAATACATTACTTCACTAAAAAGCCGCTAAGGTATGGTTAACGGCCTTTTAGTACAGGAATAAGATGCAATAAATAGGTTACATGCTTAACAAAATGAGAAAAAACAATTTTAAAATTAATTAAAAATAGTTTCTGGACATACAACCCTGTATGTCCAGAAACTATTTTTGTTTAGGATAAACAGAAACAGACAGAAATATCAATTGATGTGTCCAACAATCATTAACCAAAGTATATACATAGTTTTTAAGAGACGACGATTCCCGCGTTTTTGACATTTTCTCCGAAACAACTTTTGGGCTGAACGGCCTTCTAGTAAAAGGACGGCAGAATATTCAACAATTTTTTTTTTATATTCAATCATTCCAGGACTCTCTTCCTGCGCCATCTCGAATACACCCTACTTATTCTACTCTTGAATGAATGAATGAAAGAAAAAAAAAGTATTTATTGTGACTCGTACAGGAAGATCACAAATTAAACTAAACACAGTCAAAAATAAAAAAATAATTTATATAAAAAAAGGAATAAAAAGAAAAATTAAACAGAAAGTCCTATACGAGGCCAAAAGACTCCTATCTCAGCATGATGCTGCGACATTTAAAAATAAATTTCGAAGCGCTGGTATTCTGATAGAGCCCGCTGTGATGTCACGGGCAGTTACAGAAAACGGGTCGATCAATCAACTCAGCCTATCGCAGTCCACTGCTGGACATACGCCTCTCCCAGGCTGCGCCACAACACCCTGTCCTCCGCCTTCCGCATCCAGTCTGTCCCAGACACATTCTTAAGGTCGTCCGTCCATCTAGCTGGGGGGCGTCCCACACTAAGCTTGCCGATACGCAGTCTCGTCTGCTCCACCAGCCATCGGTCCTTCGACAAACATGGCCAGCCCACTGCCACTTCCAGTTTGCTTACTCTGCAAGCTATGTCGGTAACTCCGGTTCTTTCTGAGGGTACATGCATGATAACCCCAAAACTCAGGCCTCACAAAGCAGTAAGACTACAGTGCATACAAACCAGCTTCTAGCCAACCAAACAGTCAACAAAAGATTACCTCCAATAAAAGTCAAGATTATCGAAATTACGAAAGAACAGGAACCAGATACGATCGTTCACCAAACAAGTCTTTTAAATCGGACAGACAATCGAGCGAGTCAATTTCACGGTATGGCGAGCCTCAAAAGAAGGCCGGATGTAGGTCCGTACCTGGTTTCAAACGGACGTTTGAAAGAACCCTCGATCGCCACAAATTGACTGCTAGCTGAGTAGGGTTGTGCACTGTTTACTGTTTGAGGAAAACATTAGGATTTTCAGACCTAGGTTTCAATTTGAAGTAAATATCCGTAGGTGTCGGTGTTCGGTGGGTTGCTTACCTGAATAATTTCACCTGGGTGACACAGTCTACACCAACACATGCAGGGTTGGTGTAGATTGCATATGTCAAACGAGGAATGGAAATAAAATTTCTATACTGTGAACCAAATAAGAATACTGATTAGATTGATCAGCAATCAAAGCTGCCAATGTACCCGAATGCTTTACAACCAACTAACTCGATTTCCTGGTGCATAAAAGTGAATGTCCCGAATTTTGTTTTGACAACCTTACTCCACTCATTCCAGTGCTGTACAGTCCATCAATGAATGATTCAACGAAGTTTTCAATTCACTGATTACAATAAATCATATTTTAGAAGCTAATTGTGATATTTATGAAAGAAAGAAAATAAATTTATTTCACCCAACCACACAATATTCACACAAAAACAGAAACACCTAATATAGTATTGCGTGCCTCGCGGCTGCGCCAAATAGGTTCAGTTCAGCATAAATGCCAGACAACTACGTAGAGCCTGACAATGGTTTTCAACTGGACCCTATGCAATGAGACATACGCCACACCGATGCCTGCGTACGGTCAAGGAGAGAAACAGGTCCCACGTAGTGGGCGCATGTCACCTTTTCTAACCATTTTTGTTAGCCTATAATGTGTCCCACTGCTGGACAACGGCCTCCCCTTTTTATTTCCAAACCTCATTGTCTTGTCTTATATCTGGCCATGTTGGCCTTGCAAATGTTATCAGATCGTCAGGCGTCCAGTGAGTCAGCTCGCCGCCTCGCCGCTCAAGATAATGAACATTCCTTGACTGTACTTACAAAATTAATTAAAATTATTTTACTATATATGTGACAAAATCGTATTAAAATTCACCACCAGCCTCTATTAGCACAAATCTTGAAGGTTCAGAAAACACGAACATTACATTTATAGTTCCCATTTTATTTTTACTTCTAATCTTTAGCGTTTAAAAGCGAATTTTGTAACTTTTACGTGCTGAAACTTATAATTGCCGCACGAGAAGGGTAACCATTCTTGGAAAAATAAAAAATAGGATACACCTGAACCTGTACATCAAAAATATCAAAATAATAATTCCAAAATATCAAAATGTTAATTCCTGCCTTCCTTCACGCACAAAAATATAAATATCATGCGCTATTTTTTTTTTAGTATTTCCTGTTAATTTATATTATTAAAAATATGAACGAAAAGAAACAGTCAACCAATTCCTAATTATTTGTGCAAAGGTAGCTTTGGAACGAAGTTTCTTAACGCGGCTTGTGGTAGGAGTTGACTGATACCAATCGACACGTAAGGCGCTAAAGTGTTGCCTCCCCCTCCATGCGACTTTCTTTCTCTCTGTCTCTTTCTATTACATACAAGTATGTTTGTGCGTGCGAGTATAGCGTAAGGAACTTACCACAATTATTCCTTAGTCCGTAGGAAACAACGATTTTGTATGGACAAAAGCTGAACAGACCTGAATAAGTGTGGTTATTCCCTAAGGAACTTCAACACGTATGTGTTTTATTTACTATAAATAGTTATCATATTTTGTCCTGGTTTATTACCAACATAGTTACCCTACGCTCAGGTAGTGAGGGGACAATTTAGTAAAATCGTACGTGCGCCATCTGGTGGTGATGCTCCAAACCAAACCAATTAACAGGCAATCAATTAAAGTGATACCTTTTAAATATCGAATTTTGGTTTATATTTATCAGAAGGGCAATTCCCGTTATTAAAAACGTTCAAAATCATGTTGCAATCTCATCTCAGCGACAATCAATTTTAAAAACTAAAATGTAAGGAAATTAGAGGTGTTTTTGACAGATTGAGACTGCTCAATCTGTCAAATACGTATAAAAAATGCAATAAGGCAAATAATATTCTGTCAATACCTGTATTTTTGACAAGTTTCAGGTGATCAGTGTGAACGTTCTTAAAATTACGTAAATTGACTGATTTGTTTAATTGCGATACGCTTTAAACAGTTTTAATGGTAAAATATTGATAACTGTTAAGTATGTTAATGAAATCAATCTCTGGCTTTATGAGCAACTGGCTAAACGTTTTTATTAATAAAATGTTAAACCTTATGTATATCGTTAGCCATACCCGTAGTCTAAAAAACTGCACTATTCCCGTATTTCACAATGCAAATCAGCTTAACCTGTAATTTTAAGCGCACGCCATATTTTGCAACGTAAAAAACTTTTCAACCTCCCAGAAAATCCACGCGTGATTTAAAAACAACATAAATTCTGCCGACAAAATCAATTTTGCTGAAATCCCCCCTTACTTTATGCATAACGGGGGAGAGCGAGCAAAGTTGCAGTAACAAATTGCAGACATCAGTCGTGTGTCGCGTTCAGTAATTAGTCAAAACTACTCCAACTTTTAATGAGAGCAAGAGTGAGGAGAGTGGGGGTAAACTTTTCGTTTATGGCGACTTTTTTTTGTTCAAGAGGCGGACGGGGAAGTTAATGTTAGGAAATTGTGCGGGGGAGTGTGTGTCACGCAATAGCGATCCATGTATCACTGAAAAACACACACACGGTCGTGTGTGTGTTTGTCAGTGATAGTGTACCGAACGAAAGGTTGCACATCATCACTTTCTTGCCCTTATAGAGGTATGAGGGACAGGGTGTAAAGTTCTCTCATCTTCCATAGAAAAGGGAGAATCCTCCAACCAGACGGGTGTTGTATCTGGTGGGCAACTGCCCGATTATTGATGTCGGGACGTTGTATATATGATAGTTGCGCGGCAAACTCTGCTTGCGCGATGCAGAATTATGCATGACGCCCGTGTGATGCGTAGTTCGCATGTGGCGATGATGTGGCGACGTCGATGCCGTCACACCTTTTTCCAAATTTTATTTGAGGCCGTCGCAACATGTCTTTTTTTATTCCATACATCTCTATTAGTCATGATCTCCATAGTCACCCCCTTTCTAGCCATATCATCTTTAACACAGTCCATCTATCGATTCTTTGGTCTTCCATAGCCATCCACGTTCATACTCAAAACTTTCCTCTCGACATTTTCCTCCCTCTACCCCGTTACATCCATTAACTCCATACCATGCAATGAAAGGTTGCACATACTCGTACGCCTGAATAACCGATAAGCTACATTTCTTCTCAATATTGTTCAAAATAGATCTCATATTCCTAATTGAAAGAAAAAAAAAAGAAAGAAAAATATTTTATTCTGCACAAACAAAACGCACAATTACAAATAAAAAAATAATATTAATAAAAAAAAGACATAAGATACACAAAGTCAGAAAACTCGTACTCAAGCATAAAAAAAAATAAAAATAATAATAAAATATAAATAATACATAACCCTCAGATTATACACCTCGTTTCGCCACCCACCTTTGTTTAATATTAGATGACAGGCCTACACTGTCCTCCCATATTTATCAATACTGTAATTTGAAAACATTGTAAAAGCCAATTATTTTTAAAAGAACAAGTTTCTTGCGAAGAGTGGAGTTTCTTGCCGGCTCTTCTCCATAGGAAACGACCAATTGGAACCGTGCACCTATCTTCTGACGTTTCGTAAGTGCCCATATAGGTTTATGTGAAATATAACATTTTGATTTTGACAAGACTTTTCAGGAAAATGTTTCCTGTGCTGCCATTTCACTGGAACCAATATCCTTTAGTGCTAGAAAAGTAAATATGATACACTCATTTAATACATAGGTTACCTACATGTGTATTTGATCCCCGTACGAACTCTTTCACCAGAACTTTTCAACTAAGTGCTCATTGATGGCTCATTGTGTCGTTCACGTGTACGACTAACAAGTGATACCAGGAAGCAGGAGTATGTACGTGACATTCACCCGTGTTTAATTTCAAACTGTGATCACGAATCCTATAATTTTGTTGACTATACAAATTATTAATCAATAGTGGTGCAAGCGCTACTGTGAAGCATGAAGTCCTGTGTTTGATTGCCGGGTCGGGTAATGCGTTATTGAGTTTTTCCATCTAGAATTTCACGGTGGCAGCCTGGAGCCTAGATTTGGGCCCAGTTGATGGCAATAATCTCGCCCCCTGTTATACAACGTGTTTTTTTTTATATCCTATAACTCTAGGGGGTCATTGTACTCATCATTATGAACCACTTTTACTATGGGAACAACCTGAAACCGCGAAAAAAAAATCAGCTGTTCCCTACATTTATGTTCGTATAATTCGTCAAAGTGTAGGGAAAAAAAATCAGCTGTTCTCTACATTTATGTTCGTATAACTCGTCAAAATGTAGGGAACAGCTGATTTTTTTTTCGCACTTTCAGGTTTGCTCCCATAGTAAAAGTTGGTCATAATGATGAGTACAATGACCCCCTAGAGTTATGGGATATAAAAAAAACACGTTGTATACATACACTCTGTTAGAAACACAACAGGTGAAATGTGGGTGTACTGTAGGTAGGTACACCTCTGCCTAACCCATCAGATAAATACGATTATGTTGTAGTCGAAACCGCTGATCGTTTGAACGTTTAACAGAGGACATAGTATTAAGATAATGATGATTCAACCAAATCTATGCCAATTATAATGATTGATTTGTAACACAAATACCTGATCACCACATCAGTACACGCCACTAATTCCCAATAATCTTCAATCATTCAATTAACAGAACGTTAGCTCCGAAACAATTAGATATCCCGCAATTTGAACTCTACTTTTGTTTTCCAGCTACAGGCAAAGCTGCGACACTGTGTCAATTTTATCTTCGGTATTTAACTGCAGTGTCAGCACAGTATCTTCCGTGTAACAGTTCGAAATTCGTGTAAAGTTACGCGTTGCAAACTTAGCGAAACGCAGGTGCTAATTACGACTTTACTGCCGCTAAGGACCAATCACACTTGAGCTTTCCCGCCCCTCTTGATGCTAACATAACCAGTTGTATAGGCGACAATGTTCTGCTTACTAGAGGTCCAATTAAACTGGTGAATGTGCTCAGTAGTAATATTATCGAGCGCGTATAAATTAACAGGATTGCCCATAGGACCTGGTTATTAGCGTTTGTTATTTGCTAAGCCTGGATTTGGAATGCTTGTAGATATTGTATGACAATGGACGTATTAGTTCACTTGATATATGTAGATATCTAACCAGCCTAGCTACTTGGGCTGTGCAGCTACTACATTATAGATTAGGACAGTGCGCGTCATTTGCAGTATTTCACGGCCTATCGTAAGAGTATGCTTCGTTTAAAATATTTTAACACACCCACACAATATTTTTTGTCTCACGAAGCGACGTGCGCTTTACTTGTGTTTACCAAGTGTACAAACACGGTGTGTTTGTTGTGTTGTGAATGTCGTCCGAGACAATGGCGAAGTTTGTAAAGGACTATACATGTCTGCCGACCCTTTCGGAGAGATCTGGCGTGATGTTATGTTAGACAGGGTGGCAGGGATATCGAAGCACAACCTGTAACCATGGATTCGGTACATGATTCTAAACACACATGCGGTGAAATTTTTCTTAAAAAAAAAAACTTTTCATTTTGACCGAGTACCGAGTAGGTATTGCACTTTTCACTAGAGAGTCTTGAATCGTGTGCTAAATTCATGGTTTCAGTTTACGCGCCGATGTCCCTGCCACCCTGTATAGGTAGCACTACAGGAATCGTGCCGAAACTCCGAAACTCCTAAATATAAAGTAAAGGAACAAGCCATTTTACGAGCTTATTACTTACTCTTTTCGAGTGGTTCAGCGAAGTTTTGTGAGTTAGCTATTAAGTAGACGCTCTATAATCCTTGGTTTACGTTCCAGCGAGAAGTTTTGCTAACAATAAGTAGGTAGGATAACATTTTCGAAGCAATTTAAATCTACCTGACTTTAGCTAACGCGACTAGACAGCTCAGGGTATATATATTTTTTTTTGTTTTGGAAGAAGAGCGAGAGCTAGAAGAAAATATTTATTTACTAGCTGCGCCCCGCGGTTTCAACCGCATAAGTTTCGATCGCGTGCGAATATCGGGATAAAAAGTATTCCATATGTTAATTCTGGTTATAAACCATCTGTGTGCCAAATTTAATCCAAATCCGTTTTGGAGTTTTTGCGTGAAAGAGTAAAAAACATTTATCCATCCATCCATCCATACAAACTTTCACACTTTATTTATTTAACATTTCAAGCACATAAATGTAGAGAGGCGGACTTAATGCCACAGGCATTTTCTACCAGTCAACCTTTGGGTGATGCAGAGACAAACAGATGTAGGTGCAAGCATGAAAATTGAGGAATTAATATTTTTTTAACATAAAGATAGGCATAAACCTATTAAACTATAAATATAATGTATACCTAATTACATATAAATATAAGCACAAATAAATATATATAAATACATGAACATACTAAAAAGAAATAATACAAACAATGAGAAAACATTACCATTATGATGATGATACTGCCAGCTTCTTGCGAATGTGCTCGCGAACTTTAATTTAAAAGATAATCGTAAAATACTTCTATTTAAGTTCGAAGTCAGTCCAGGGGTAAAACCATTAAAATGTATATTGGTGCCTAATTATCATCAGAGGTTTATTCTGTCCCGGGTCTAGGGCGCTTTCCCAAATTGTAATGATACTTAATTTGTAAATGGATAAAAATATCGCTTTTACGAGTATTTTTGTTTATTAAAACTCATAGGTCAAAGTCTATTTTAAAGTTAAAACCTTAACGTAGGTATGTCTGACTTTAAAAAAGATGATGACGTCTGAGTTTGTTTCGGCCCTTCTTCAAAGAATAGTCAGATAGGAAACGCTGACCTCATCTAGTTAAAAAAAATATGATTGACGTGTAAAAGTGTTTGTACAAACCTACATACTTACAGAAAATGAATCATGTATCATAACATTTATTAATATGTCTTTCATCTTTATCTTGATTAACTGCTTACATTAGGTACTAAATTAAATGACTAACTAACTAACTAACTAAATATGCAAATAATTACAAAAGACAATAGGCCACTTATACTGCCAATCCGTATTTTCTTCTCCTACACGTGATATAGATTCAACCTTCACCCACTTCCAAATATCTAAAAATATTACTAACCTACGTTTTAACCCGAGCACAGTAAAGCAAGCCCTTTAACTATGTAGTTACAGTGTACTAGTAGTAAATCGACGTGGAAGCCATTCGTAGCCAGCCGACCAGATCTTTACGACTACGCCTTAGGATTCGTGACGTCATCGGCTGTGGATTAGGGCTGAGCCTAACCTATCCGTACCGTAGTGCGTTCGGATGATGATCACCATACTTGAAAGAAAGAAATAAATAAAAATTGTTTTACATAACCTCACCCCTTCTTCCCATGGGGGTAGGCAGAAACTGCAGAACACCAGCCACGAGCCTTTTTATTTTTTTTGAGTGGGAAATCATCAAATGACCCCTCCCGCTCTGGGCGGAGCAGAATGGAGTGTCAGACTTTTACTGACTTAAACCCGCCCGTGTTCCTTCAGTTGCCTGTGCCAGGGGCCATGGTATCTCTTTCGAACAACCCGCAGCCCCGGCGGCACCAGCCACGAGCCTTACATACGATTTTTTTACACTTTAGCATAGTCAGCCTATAATGTTCCCACTGCTGGGACACTAGCCTCCTCTCTGTGAGAGGGAGGCACTTCATTTTGTGTAAATTATTTAAAGCCACTGCTCCCAAAACGGTGAAGGAAAACATCGTAAGGAAAGCTGCAAAGCTGCAAGCTGTCCTTGAACCAAAAATTCGAAGACATGTAACGTCTACCAACCCGTACTGGGCCCGCGTGGTGGATTACGGCCCACTCCCTCTCACCGAGAGGAGGCTTGTGTCCCAGCAGTAGGAACATTAAAGTCTGATTATGCTAATCGTCACGCTATCATTCACTCCCTTTTCTTTCATATCTAAGTTAAATCGAACCATGACACTTATTCAAATAACTCCGATGATTTGGTGTCGGGAAAGTTGACTTACACCAGTATATTGCAATTACTGGGGTGCCATAAGTCAGCAAGACAGTATCGAGGCTAACACACCCCAGGCTCGCTGGTCGTACACGGAACTATCGCCAATTGTAGAAAGTAAAAGATATGAAGCTGATTAGATAGAGAAGAACAATTTTTAGCTTTTCCGACAACCGTATGGTCGCCTGGTACGATATAGTGGAACTCCACCCTAGAGGACTAATCATACTTTCATTTTAGTGGCAGTTTAGCTACTTGTGAAAGAGTTCGTATGGGAAGTACCACCACTATTCCTATTACTGGCCAGTAACAAACGTAACGTTTCTGCGTTCCAGTTTGAAAAACATCGATGGTTGGTAACATTTACCACCTCAAATGAACTAACCAATTCCATTGCAGGAGCCAGCCTATTTCACCAAAACATTTGATGGAAATATGCTAACTGATCATTCTTACCTTCTATACCCTGTCAATTAGGTTAACCGTTTTTTGACAGCTGTCTTAGAACGTACATATTCCAGATTACGTAAAAGTTAACTTTAAAATGCGTAATAAAATAAATATATAAACTGCCTTATCTTATTGAATTATCTTATTTATTGCTTCTTACATACATTATAATACCGTACGTGTATCAATCAATGTATTGTGTGTTGCTGCAATCACTAGTTACATCTGTCAATAACGGTTTACCTAATAGAGAGGGTATAGTGTTATATTTTTTATTAATATACAGTGTACGAGATATCGACGCGCAAAATGTTAGGTACCATAAATTGAACACATGATTCTAGCTAGACCCTCATAAAGGTAGATTTTTTTGCCGATAATAAAATATCTGTTGTTTCATACAAAAGGTTAGTACACGGTGAAAAGGATTATTACTTTCTTATTTCTAACCAGAATTTAATTTATATCATAACAAACTATTTACACTAGGTAAATTAAAAAAAAAACAAATGGAAAAACAACCAAAAACCCTCCCCCAAAATGGCTGGTCACCACGGGGGTAGTCGACCAAAATCCTCCAAAAAAAAAACGAAAACAAGATATATGTTGCAACTTTTAACGTCAGATCCTTGACAAATGAATCAAGAATTACATATGCGCTATCATCAATCAAATTGGGACATCCTAGGCATTTGCGAAACCCGTAAACAAGGGTACATCGTGGAAGGTAGACATAAATACCGACTATACCTATTTAGAGAAAGTAAGGGAAGAAATGGAGTAGGTTTTCTTGTCAAAAAACAAAAACATATAATAGTACAGGATTTTATAGGTATATCAGAAAGAGTAGCATTGATTTATGTAAACATCCACGAGGAAAGTTTCACCATAATCCAAACTTATGCACCTACATCCAATTCTGAAGAAAAGGAAATGGAATACTTTTACGAATCATTAGAAAAACGATTGAAAACCGGAGGAGGCTTTTACCGCTAACGATAGCGGTTCTTGTACACCGTAGTAATAGTTAAATATAAATTATATTAATATATTCTTTAGTTAATAATGTTAAATAAGTATTAGATAGATAAGGAATAAGTGTGCAAGGAAAAAATAAAGCTATTTTATTTATTTATTTATTACTAAATAAAATTACTAACTAACTATACAAATAAATACAAAAACAAAAGGACACAGGCGTCGAAGTATTCGTCCGCATCGCTGTCATCTATGGTCAAAATGTATAGAACAGATGGTTTTTCTTACAGTTTGCCCTGTATAAATTTCGTATTAGTGATGGCGAGTGCGAGTAACCCCTAAATCTTTACTTATAGTCGCTGCTCACAACTAAAGTTGTCTCGCCCTTACTTTTATGTTTCATAGATTTTATGGGCGTAAGGAAAACCTATACGAAGTTGTCGGTAAACTATAAAAAAAACTAGTTCGGGAAACTTCTTTAGTAGGAATACATAAAACGAATGATTGAAAGAAATGTTCTCTTTGCTCAGACTTGTTTTAGTAGGTAAGGAGCATTATATTTGTTTTAAGGGCCGGTTTTTCCAACGCCAGATAATTTTATCGGAGGAATAATTTTGAAGACGGTTCTTCCATATTAGAACTGTCAGAGGTCAACATTATTCCACGAATAATTTTTTTTGTCGATTGAAAACCTAACCCGAAGTGAACATTTTACGAAAATAATATATACTTAAAGATGTTAGAAAATTAAATAGTACCTACCTACGTGATATACACCTATCTAACACTTGAAGGTGGTTGACCCACTCATTCTGAAGTTTTGCCTAAATGAGATTAGAATTTCCTGAAAGGCTTATTAGATTAAGGTCGAAGGTACAGTATAAAATGTTTCCCTAAAAGGATAGCTGCTGCTGCAGCTGTCGCATCATTCTACTAGCTTCTGCACGCGACTTCGTCCGCGTGAAATGTCTTGTTCCTCCGCCCCACCCCGTCGCATCGCATCGCATCGCCTGCCCGCGCTATTAATTCGTTTTAACTTAACGTTTTTTATGGCTTTTTTTCTTATTGCTTGGCTGCTAAGAGTCGTAGCGTGATGTTCTATAGCCTATAGCCGTCCTCAAGAATCAGGCTATCAAATGCTAATAATTTTTCAAATCCGACTGGTAGGACCAGAGATTAGTGTGTTAAAACAAACACAAAAACAAAGAAACTCTTCAGCTTTATACCTACTATCGAATATAAGAACAATGACTTAATTCCCCAATACCTGTTTCAGATAACCAAGCCAAACCAAACGGATTATACTATCACAACTTGGCGCATATCATTACACCTCTATTGAATAAAATTGATTTGTATTTTCAATGCAAACGAAGATACAAAATATGGTACAGCCGTGGAATATACTGCCAAATCTGGGAGCACCTCTAGCCATAGGTTCTGTTATTATTTGGCGGATTTCCAAAATAATTACTTACGTAAACCAGTCGCCCGGGAACGTGGATCGCGATCTAACGGCGATCCCGGTGTCGTAGGATGAGGCATTTATTAGAGAACTAGCTTCTGCCTGCGAATTGTCTCCGTGAAATTTCTTGTTCCCCCAACCCGCCCCAACCTCTTTTCCCGCGTTTATTTCCTTTGCTCAGCTCCTAAGGGTCGTAGAGCGATGTTAAATAACCTATAGCCTTCCTCAAAGATTGGGCTATCTTGCAAAAAGAATTTTTCAAATTATATTGGTAGCTTCAGAGATTAGCGCGTTCAAACAAACATATAAACTCTTCAGCTTTATTATTAGTTTAGATATACGCTGGATATAAGCTTTAGAGCAAATAGGCTTCTTCTTATAAAGAGAAGACACGAGCTTTGAACACCGTGCATGCTAAGTGCTTGCGATTGAACAGGCAGTCCAGCAGTGGACAGCTTTAGGCTGAAGATGAAGTGCGGCTTTGTGTTTTCAAACCGGCAGAGCGATGTGGAACTCCTCTTGGACATTGGACATCGTACGGACAAAATGTGCTCAGAAACTGTCTCGCGTTCCGATATAGTTGTGTCGTGTACTTACAGTTTGTGACTCGATAGTGTGACTAATATGTACGTAAATTATAATCTGATTTGAACTGCAAACGGTGTTTCTATTGCGTAATAACCAACACTACCCATACCCATAGCCAGCTGTCGCTGAAAACCAGTGCTGGGGCTCTGTCTCGTATAGAGTCTTGGCATTATGCTTAGCGATGGCCGTTTTGCGTGGATGTGACGCATGTTTTCTCCAACTTTTTTTTTTTGTTTGTGTTCTCTTTATGCGACATGTTTGCTGCAAATAAACGTATTTTCTTTCTTTCTTCTTCTTTCTAGTACGCCCACAGTAATTAAAATATGGCTGACTAGCTGCGCCCCGCGGTTTCCCCCGCATAAGTTTCGATCCCCTGGGAATATGGGTATAAAAAGTATCTTATATTTTAATCATGGTTATAAACCAACCGAATTTCATCCAAATCCGTTCAGTTTTTGCGTGAAAGAGTAACAAACATCCGTCCATCCACCCATTCATACAAACTTACACATTTATAATATTAGTAGGAGTAAGATGATAATGAGACAGGCGTACCTTCTCCGTCATATAAAAAAACTAATTTCTAACATCTATGTAGCAACAAGCCAATGCGAGCGCTGTATCAAATATTCATTATCTCTCGTAAAGGGTACTTTGAAAGCGAATTTCGGATCGAGAACAGAGTAATTTGGCAACAACGGGCGAACAAATTAAATGCAATTATTTTGGTACCTCATCCATATCGATTGATATCAATTTAGTAGGAATTGATTACAGAGCTCTATTCGATTGATTGGGACCATTAGTCCAGTGAGTCCAATGCAATTACAGATGAGAATGGGCCGTAAGAATAAGTTTGATAGGTATTCATAAAAAAAACGTTCACAAGCATGGTTTTCGCTGTTTTGATGGATTCGGTGGATCGCCCGGAAATTCCTTAATTACCAACCTCGGTATTTTGTCAAACGCTAAAAATTACAACTGTACATGTAGGTCACCATTAACTCAGCCTATTGCAGTCCACTGCTGGACATAGGCCTCTCCCAGGCCGAGCCCCAACACTCTATCCTCCGCCTAAACATGTAGGTACTGTAGAGGGCTAGAAGAGCCCTCTGAGGTAACGGGTGGAATTAAACACAATTAATTCCTTTAAATTTATATTGGAAGAACGGCTTTTACATCTTTCTATATAAAATGTCACTCCCGGTTCTCAAACAAAAACCTAATTAATCTATTTGACACAAGCTTGAGCGTTCGAAAGTCATCCGCGCTAAATTATATCCGGCCTGCAACATATGAGGTTACCTTCGGCAGACAAGCCTCTACAGTACTGTCATAGTATACAGGGTTAAATTAAATTAGCTAGCGAAACTTACGTTTAGATAATAATCGATACCCATCACGGCTGGGGCGTGATGGGTATCGATTATTATCTAAACGTGATAAAACAAAAAACAAATATTTGAAGATAAGTTATTTTGGGGTCAACGACCTCTGGTAGGGTGGTTGTTTGAAGTATGAGTTGAGAAAATCAGTAACTTTTGTGTTTAGATATCGACCCATCACGTCTGCAGAGTTTCGCTAGGTAATTTAATTTGACCCCGTATACATACTTTTCAATTAACAATTTTTCAACCTCTCGCTCCTGCTTTACGTTACAAAATTTTGATTCAGTGCGGTTAGTGGAAGTGCTTAGGTGCGGTTCGGGCAAGTACTGTTAAAATCAATGCTCTGAGTACAATACCTCGTTTTTACGACTTATTTAATATGAATAAATTATACACATAAAATTCTTAAAATACATTCTCATTCACAGACTGTGAAAACCGCACCAAAATCTGTTGCAGAGATTATAACAACGCGGTCGCCCAGACAGGCAGGAAAAGCAAATCTAGTTTATAACAAGTATAACAGGGTTTAACCCTCCAATAACAGCCATCATTGAATCGTACTACAAATATCAGGTGAAGTTAAATCTCCGTGCTGCATTCCACCTGATTAGGTGTCTCCCTCTTACCGAATCATATGCTTTGATGCCAAGCACTGCTTTGAACGCTTGCACGATAAAATATACCTATATAGGTAGGTATACACCGTGTCCTTGACGTTATCCATAAAGTTTGGCAAACGCTTCTATAGCTTTTACAAATCAAATATAACACAGGAAGTAGTACTTAAAAAAGCTTCATTACAAAGATATTTGTAATTTCATTTAATGAAATTTAATTGAGCTATGCAGTAAGAAAGGGTCTTAATTTGACTTATCTTGCCGCTTAGTGCAATTAAAATGATAAATGTATCAAATGCTTCGGTTAAAGAGATAAAGAGGCATGCATATCGGCAATGTATGTAGTTTGTATGAAAATTACCAAAAAAATAAGAATTCATTAATGAAAAATCTTATTTTCATGGTCTGAACATCTGGTCGAAGTTTATGTAAATCATCCGGAACACGGTGTATATTAAATAACTGTGTCTCTATAATTATACGAAATTGAAGGTTATTCATCAGTAACGATTTAAGGTGGAATTAGCAGCCGGAAGCATCCGTACTCCCAGCTGCTAATTTTATTTCAAATCATTACCTGACCGATGAACTTAAATTTCAAAAGTTTCCCTTCTTGTCCGAAGAAGGGAAACTTTAAAAAAAATGATGGAAAAAAAGATTCATATCATTGAAGCATTTCTAAATTATTATCTACCATTTTAAAACGCAAAATGATTCTGTAAAAAACTTGTAAATCAATTCTTAAGTCTTTCGTCAAACAGTTATTTGGTGTTGAAAAACATACATAACATACATAATCAGCCTATAATGTTCCCACTGCTAGGACACAGGCCTCCTCTCTGTGAGAGGGAGTGGGCCGTAATCCACCACGCGGGCCCAGTGCGGGTTGGTAGATGTCACATGTCTTCGAATTTTTTGGTTCGAGGACATGCCGGTTTCCTCACGATGTTTTCCTTCACCGTTTAGAGAGCAGTGGTGATGAAATAATTTCCAAAAAGTAAAGTCTAAGTTCGAACCTACGACCTACAAATGGTAAGTCGCGGCTGTTACCACTGGGCCACCAGTGCTCTTAATTTTGTTTCTTCGAAAAACATAATATACTCGTAATTCTGTTTCTTTTTTACTTGAAAAAAAATATTTGTAA
The DNA here is from genome assembly GCA_947507525.1 of Apamea epomidion. Taxonomy (NCBI): domain Eukaryota; kingdom Metazoa; phylum Arthropoda; class Insecta; order Lepidoptera; family Noctuidae; genus Apamea; species Apamea epomidion. Next base: position 2,163,564 of record OX382238.1, on the reverse strand, counting down.
TATATTTTGAAATAATTTTGCCTCTTCTGATTATTTGGACAGGTCAACTCAGCTCGTAATTAATTACACGGATGAGGAAATGTCACTTGACTACTATTTTGAGAAAATGGAAGATGAGCCACGCTCATATTTGTTTTAATGTTGATAATCTTCATAATCAGACTCTCTCTTTCACTAACCTACTACATATTCTTAAAACAAACGAACATTGTATAGCTGATGAAGCAATTGGCTTCCAAATTAAATGGAGAAAATAATTTAAGGTACGTAGGTAGGTAATACGAGCTGGTGTCCGCAACTCCACGTCAATGCGCGTATTCTGCGTACGGGTGGGAAAATCGATCATTCGATCCACCCCAGCTCCTCAAGGAAGGCCAGCAAATTAATTTAAAGTAACCACAAGAATAGCGAAATGACATGTGTAGAAGAGATCATTTTAGACACAGCTTTATCGATCCTACGCTCAAAACATTTGCAACTTTGTCAACAGAATCACAGCAACAATTCTTTTCCTCTCAGAGCATTTCCTTATTACTAAACCCCAACAAAAAAATAAACTCAAGAATTATTCGTTGAACAAAGACGGTGATTTCAATTAAACAATAAAACTTGGGGAACAATTCACCCCTCAGCGGTGACGCGCGACGTCGCTTGTCGCGCGAACTCCCGCGAAACCAATTTAAAGTGTCGTGCGAAATAAAATAGTGTCGTGCGGAATCCGCGACGTCATACTCAGCAAGATGAATTATTGCACGATATTAGATACGTCTTAAGAAAAGATTAAGATGAATTCTCGTTTTTTTTTTGTAATATAATAAATTGTGAAGTACCAAGTATTGGTTTTAGTTGTGTTAATTTTTGTGCAAGAATAATACATTTTCTGTCGTTCTTTGTAAAATATTGCTAAATTCAAAAGACATGGTATGGAAACTAAAACGCTAACTATGAGTTTTTAAGCACCGTTCGAAAAAGGCAGTTTGTTTTTGTTGTGTTTTGCACAAAACACTAAATTGTGTGCAATATTTCATATACTTTTTAAAAGTTACATGTTACCAAAAATATAAAGGATTTAGTGTTTATATATATCTAAAATCTCATTCATTTTTCCATATTTCAAATACGCAAAACGAACATTGAAACTCAACATGCGCTGATAAAATGTTGTTTATTTTAGTTACACTTGCAACAGTTTTTTCAGTAAAATACATGTACGTTGTGCGTTACACAGGATGGTTAAACTTGGTACTTATTAAAAGTAGAAAATTTAAGCTACCTGCATAGCGTACCTGTATAAATCAAGAGCACAGGTCTTCTGTCTATCCTTTTCTGAACTAATTATGTTGGGGTCGGCTTACAATCTAACCGGATGCAGCTGAATACATGGATTATATTTTACATGGAGTGACTGCATATCTGACCTCCACAACCCAGTTACTGGGTAATACGATACCCCTTGGTAAGACTGGTTGTCAGATTTTCGGGATAAAACCATAACACAGGGTATTATATTAGTCGTGTAAAGCGGTATACACATTTTTTTATAATATTTTTGAATCATTAACTTCCTTACGATAATAGGACGTATAATAAATAGATAACTGGTGAAAAGTGAGTGATACCTATACCTATTCCTTCCGGATTACAGGTGTGATGATATGTAAGTATGACCGCTTGAGTCCCTTCATTGAGATATGATAAGTCTTCTGGTCTTCTGGTGCAAATTGAGCCAAAGCATAAGCATAATCACCCTATAATGTTCCCACTGGCCTCATCCCTTCGAGAGGGAGTGCGCTATAATCTACCACGCGGGCCCAGTGCGGGTGGCAGATGTCACATGTCTTCCAATTTTTTGTTCAAGGACATGCCGGTTTCCTCACGATGTTTTCCTTCACTGTTTTGAGAGCAATGGTGAAGAAATTATATACACAAAGTAAAGCGCCAGACTGGGTTTGAACCCACGACCTACAACTCGCACGTCTGGGCCGTTAATACTTGGTCACTATTGCTAAAATTGAGCCTGTTTTTAATAAATTATTTGCTATTGCTGACTAAAGCCCCAAACTATTGTATAGTGTAGACTAGCAGCGCCCCGCGGTTTCACCCGCATAAGTTACGATCCCATGGGAATATCGGAATAAAAAGTATCCTATGTGTTAATCCTGGTTATAAACAATGTGTGTATCAAATTTCATCCAAATCCATTCAGTAGATTTTGCGTGAAAGAGTAAGAAACATTCATCCATACAAACTTTCGCGTTTATAACATTAGTAGGAAGAAGGATACTCAAGCCAACACGTTATAAGAAAAAGAATTGAATGATTAGAAACATGATATTTTTACCGGGAACTTTTTCTCTTGTCTCTGGTCAGTAAGTATTTTCTCTCGTGGCGGTTTTATTTATATTGTGTATGGACACTGCGGGCTCTGTTTGTTTCCCCTATGTCTTACAAGAGGACATCTTCGACAACTCGGCAGCTGTCAACACAGACTGTTTTCTCATTGTTTTTTCTAGAAGGGTACGCTGTACCTTTGTGATAGAAGGTTTTATGTACAGTAATAAACGAGTTATTTAAGTGTTACTGTAGGAACTTTTGAACTATGACTCGGCGATTTTCGGATAGTGAAAAGTAATTAAAATACTTCTCGTTATTTTTGGCTGCTCCAATATATTTGGGAAAAGGCTAGGCAGAACATTTTCTGCTATCATCTTTAGCTTTGGCTATGTCAATCATCGGGCAGCGCTGTCAGTGTCAGATCTGTGTAAGTACCTATGTTAATGCACTTGCTACTCTTACACTAGACATCTTGAGGCAACGTTTTACTTCTTGGCAACCATTTGAATAACAATCAGCGGGGTAATTACGTAACACTCTATCAATAGCAATGGCTTTCATTTTGACAGTTCAACAACATTCATTGCGTTATTTACGTTGTTGAGCAGACACATTTTTGGAACATATGAAGCAATGGATTAGCAATATCCTTCAAAATGATTCAGATTGAGATTGATAGTGTGTTACGGAATTAGGGTGCGGAATAGACAACAAGCAGATGTATATGGCGCAGCCAACTAGCCTTCTTACTAAACGGCGCTGTTCAACTAGCAGCCAGAATAATATTTATTATAGGTTAGATTGGAACTATGACCAACCCCGCACGAGCTAAATTAGTCGCAGTTACTAAGCCGGGACACCCTGACCAAATGGGTTAGGTTAATTTAGAACAGTGACCGACCGTGCGCGAGCCGATCGAGCGAAGCGAGCCGTACCGCGGCAGAGGTGGCGAGCGCTACTTCCAAAGGCTAGGCTGTTAACTGAATGGCTAATTAAGCTATTTGGCTGCAACATATACAAACTTATTGATCCACGTAGTTATCTAGACACAAACTCACGAGACACTGATAGAAAAATGTAGGTGAAAACAACATCCATTTCTTGCTACTATCTATTCACACTAGTGTGTGTAACTGCAAGTATAAAACTAATATACACCTGCACTAAAACTATTCGGAGGCAACAAACGCCAGGCTATGGCGGCAAGAAATACATTCACCTGCATTGTTCAGTTAACTGAGAAACTAACTAAACTTGCACACCGCCAGCAAATGGATTTTGTTGTTAGTTACATTGAAAATAGGTATTAAAAACCAAAATAGAGAATTTATAGGGTGTCATGCATGCCTTGGTATTCTGACAACTTTATCGCAGATTTATAGTGTTGTAATAGATTAAAGCCTCTTTTACAAATAATAACATTGCCGGTCATCAAAGAGATTAAAGATACTGTGAAGATCTTCATAGCCACGTGCAACCTATGCGTCATGCTGGCGACACGCAAAAATCCTGCATCGTGCAAGCAGAGTTTACCGCGCAACTAGCCTATATACAACTTCCCGACATCACCCACTACGGTCTGGTCGGAGGTTCTTCCCCTTTTTATGGAGGATGAGTGAACACCCTGTTCATCGTACCTCTGTAATACTATAGAGAGGCTATCAGAAGAAATGTCATAGAAAAACGCCATCTAGCATAATATAGCAAAATTACATAACAGCCAACACGATTGAGCACTATTTTTATGTATAAAAATGTTATGAAAAATTGCATGAAATAAATAATTTGAAATTTTAATATATTATTAGTTTTAATTTTTTTTTATACACTCTTAACACCGCCAACCTAGGATTACCAATCGTCAGATAGTTGGACATATCTAAAAAAATATGTAATTTATATAAATACTCAGTAAATTATAAAATACTTACGAAAATAAACATAGTCAGTCATTTTATCACTACCAGAGTGACTATGGTCTTTGTTTACAATACTATAATATACAATATCAATTGTCTTCGAAAATAAATTTCTTTTGCACACAATGCGACCTGACATGTAGGGCCTATGACACGAGACCTACAAATGGACTTAGCGAGGTGACCTGTTGGTGATACCAAGTACATTCGATGTTGATCGCTATAAGTATATTTAAAAGTATGACCTTGATGTTAGCTGTCGTTCCACCTGATGCTAGGGATTGACACTTTGACAGCAAATCAAGTCATTTATTCAAATTAGGCTGAGACTTTTCGAACGTCAAAATTACACAAGACAGTCCCCCAAAACGTCCGCCCTTCACCACTTCCTAGTGCTTTCGCTGGGAAGAAGAAGTGGCGCAACAAACTCCCGAGCTCAATTCAGACTTGTTTAGATAAGTCACAATCACGATTTTTACAAAATAGTACGTTTTATGTGTGGCAGAGACGCTTTACAAAGGCGATCATTTAATAAAATTCGACGGGCCATATTAACGGCAGCGTACCCACTAAATCACCAGCTTCTTTTCTAATAAACCGTTACAAGTGAGGAAGGGAGCTAAGCAGTAATGAGGAGCGGGGATTCCCTCCGCGCATCCGTCAGTGCGGATGGCTTAATTGCTTGGAGAGGTGCCAAGCGGACTGTTTGTTCGCAGAGCTGATGCCTTCTGGTTCATTACGAGTCTATCGATTTGAAAGTCTATGCTATTGAGTGCAAAATGTAGGTGAAGAGGTGGAAGAAATGTTGGAAAAGAAGGGGGGATGACCCCATTGTTTTGTTGTTGCTGTTCTGTTTAATATTAACACTGATTTCTTAGAATAGAGTAGACCATTTATTTGTCCAAAACATAAGTATGCACACACATGGCATGCAAGATGTTACATAAAATTATAGCACAGTCATGTTCTGCCTTAACGGCGTACAAATATAAACAGGTAGGTTATTTTTATTAGTTAGATTTTACATTTATATTTTCTCTAAGAACTTCAATCGAGAATGAGCATATGTTGTTAAAAGACCAAGTATAAATTGAACAGCAATTTGTTACAATTTGGTTGTCGTTAAAGCTAAAATATAACGAATTGGATGATCTTTGTACACAAACCAACATACACATAGTTTTAGTAGGTATTATATTATTGGTACACAAATTGCGTGCAACATTTTTTTCTACCTACTAAGAAGTACGGTTAAGTTAAACAATTTTAAAATCAAGTAATATTCCTAGTCAGCCCTTTATTTTAAGAAAAACTAGGCCGTCTCCAAAACTCCTTAAAAACATAATAATTCAAGAACAAAACATCATATAGTTGTGTGGGAGTGATCTTAATCCTTTCTGGCGGGGCTGATTGTGTTTTGATGCGGGACTCAACGGACGAATCTCGAGCTGGGACCCTGGACACTGGACGTTTTATAAACTCAAGGCTGAAGCGGGAATCATTAAAAGTGTGTTTACCCTCGCGTATGTTTGCAAGTGCATGCACACATAATACAATCGACGTAATACCTATGTGGCGTCAGTGTCATCTGCGTGGAAGATTCCAGAAGTCTGCACGCCCGTGCCACGCACAAGACATGCGAAACCTCTTCAGTTTTTCACTCGAGTTATAAATTAGAAAAGAAACTATCATATTATTTTTCATAAACCGTGTTATATTTAAATCAAATTAAGATTTCATTCATTCCTTTACCGCATCTATTATTTCCTTCCATCCACGCAACCACAACGAGCATTCATCGTTAAGACAAAGTGGAACAAGAAGTGTTCAGAACAACGTTAAGGAGCTCTGCATATTAGGTACTGTACGGGTAAGTATTCTGCGTTTTTATTAATAATAGATACAAAACCGAAGGTAGCGTAATGAAAAATTGAGGCGCGCAAAACAAAACAAAAGCCAAACAACCGAGCAACTCCACTACCGGTTTTCTTAGCGGAGAGGAGATGACGTCTTAATAAACCAAGTTTGCATTAAAATTAATCAAATATACAACGTGAAATCACGGAATTCCTGCTTCTCTCCCTTTGGATAGTAACCAGCAGTTGTAATACAAGTCAATTGATCCAAATACACAATGCTTTTCATGCCATAGGAAACTTTTTTTGCTAAGGATTACATTTGTGAGGAAACCGGCATGTCCTAGAACCAACAATTCAAAGACATGTGACATCTACCAACCCGCACTCGGCGCGCGTGGTGGATTACCACTCCTTGCCCAGGCCTGTCCAAGTCTGTGTCCCAGCAGTGGGAGCATTATGGGCTGATTATGCGTATGCTACATTTGTGTGGCATTTGTATGTATACCTAAGTATAGTAGACTGCACGTGGGTGGTAACACTATGATCTTGAGCTGGACTCGCGCAGTACGGAGCAAGAATGCGAGACCAACTTATACTGGATTTGTTTCCTGACGTCAGGCGCGGTCCAAGGGGGGGGGGGGGGTCGTGGGGATCATGCCCCCCCCGCGCCCCCCAATCATTCAAGCTGTCGAGAGTCTGCATGATTTACTTGTCTTACTAACTTAAGTTACTAGCTTACTACTTGGTGACCCCCCCCCCCCCCCCGCCCCCCAAAACTTGGGCTGCGACCGCGCCTGACTTACTGTAAAATTAATTACTTCGTTATTATAACAGAAAAAACCTTTCCTAAACTTATTTCAGTTGCTTTAAGAATGTCGGATATGTCGCGATTCCCTCACGACTTGCACCACATCTTAAGAGCGGGATTACCCAGGATTTTTTCCCACTAAGCCGAACGTAATTGGATCCCAAATTGACCGTAGAAGGAGAACGTTTCGACGAGCGATCGACTCATTTGTTTTAGATATTACAATAAACTCTACGACTTCCACCTGCTTTTCATTTTATTTATTTTATGTATTACGGAAGTTATGGTGACTTACTGTTTAATGGTTGGTGGTTTCATGGGAGTTGCAATAAAATCTCAGGTTGATTTATCTATATTTCATAACCCATAATAGAGGACCTCCAAAGCCTAAGAAAAGATGTATTGTCAGAGGAATGATATGAAAGAGAAGGGAGTGAATGATAGCGTGATGGTTGACAGGGGAGAATGGAAGAAGAAAACGTGTTGCGCCGACCCCAAGTAACATGGAACAAGGACAGGAAGATGACGATGGAGGACCTCCTATATCGGCACTTACTGGGAATATTTAGCTTCTGTCGTGGTCATTTTAGACCAGTCAGCAAGGTAGGGCAGATAGAACAGTGGTGGCCCAGTGGTTACGCCCGCGACTTACTTGTTGTAGGTCGTGAGTTCGAACCCAAACAGGCACTTTACTTTGTGTAAATAAATTCATTACCACTGCTCTCAAAACGGTGAAGGAAAACATCTTGAGGAAATCGGCATGTCCTAGAACCAAAAATAGAAGACACATGACATCCACCAATCCGCACTAGGCCCGCGTGGTAAATTACGGCCCACTCCGTCTCACAGAGAGGAGGCCTGTGTCCCAGCAGTGAGAACGTTATAGACTGATTATGCAGCAAGCTAGCGGGGCTTACAGCCTATAAGGTTAAACCTTTTTATTGCACTACAGGAGTCTACTAAGCCCTAGTAGGCACGGGCGATTTTTTCCACGCACTGGATTTTCAACGCTCAGTTTAGCGCCGAGAGTTGAAAATCCAACAGTATGTTCTTTGACGCTCTGGGAAGAGCTCTGTTGAATTCTCAATGCTCACCGCAACACCGAGAGTTGAAAACCCAGTGCACGATAAAATCCTGCCACGATATTTTTGCGTCCCTTCGAATGTCGGCTAATACTATTGTATGAGTATTTTGAACATAAATCATTTCCAATCAAATACCTAATACACCTACTCAACATGCATTAAAACAGGTAATGCAGTTAATCACTAATTAGCACAGCTAATTAAATAGGTAATTGTTTTGTTAATTTATTGAATTCAATGTTAATACGATACATCAAACATTCATTGAAATAAGAGATACTTGACGTAACAATCATAATATTGTTAACTGTTGCGGTGAACCCCAGTGCTGTAGTTTGTTTATAATTATATAATAATAACACAAACCAACCGCAGGAGAACCAAGGTAATTGACATAGCCAGAAGAATTGCCAAACTTAAGTGGCAGTGGGCAGGGCACATTGCTCGCAGAACAGATGGCCGATGGGGCCGAACGGTTCTCGAGTGGCGACCGCATACTGGAAGACGTAGCATTGGAAGGCCTCCCAGAAGGAGGACCGACGACTTTGTGAAGGCCGCAGGAACCCGTTGGATGCGAGAAGCACAAAACCGATCGAAGTGGAGGTGCTTGGGGGAGGCCTATGTTCAGCAGTGGACGTCTTTTGCCTGAAATGATGATGATGATGAATAATACAAAAATTGTTTTAGTTAGAACCTACGCCACACAAATTTGTATCCACGCCTTGTTATGATAACAACAGTGACAGGAGAATGGGAGTGTTACAACATCATCAAGGTACACAAACAGGATTTAATACGTAGGTCGAGCTGATCCGTCTCTCAGCTCGCTATGAAACGAGCTATGCTCAGAGTTAGAGGATAAAATCAGGAATGAAATTATACGGAAAAGAACCGAAGTTATCGACATAGCTTATACGCAGTCGAATTAGTCAGAAAAATAGGAAAAACATCGCAAATAGTTTTCAAATTCGGGAAAAATTAAACCTTTCTTATGGGAATTTCGTATGAACTATTGTAATTTGGACAGGACCACGTTTGTTGGATCAGCTAGTAATGTACATATAACATGATAACAAGTGGCGAAAATAAGGTGAACACACCTGTATCAGAAAATAAAAGCGATTGCTAGTCAGTTCCTGAAAATAATCAAAAGTCGAATAACCAACTTTGGAGTTATAGTATACCACAGCAATACTGATGGTGGCTCTCATGCAAGGGTTAATAACAACTGCTCCGGGGAGGCCCGTGCAGTTGGAATTTTGAAAGCATAGTAGCACCAATCATGTGCCTTGCATTAGCAATCACAATAACAAAACACCACGCCTGAATCCCACAATTGGGCAGGCAGAAATGTTGTAGCAAACCTACATTTCCCTAGTAATAACAAACAAAACTGAGTATATTAACACAGTCAACTGCCGTTATTAGCTTCCCAACACTAACTAAGCTTATTCGTTCATTTAGTACCCCGTGAAACCGCCAGAGCGCGCCACATACAACTGGCTCGCCAGCTTTTATATCGCAGTTAAAATTCCGCAGAAACTAATTACAAACCAGTGGTTAACGATTACTGAATCGTGGTAATTGTCACTATTATTGTTTGTAATTATTAATAAGCTAATGTATTAGGTATGTAGTTTAGTTTTTGGTTTATTATTATCAGGGAGAGCTTTTATAAGGCTAGCCGCAGACACACAATAATATTGTCAATAAAATACATATTGTCAATATTATTGTGGATTTCCAGAAATTCTGATTTTATCACGGCAATATCGGAGGGAGGCCCGATATAGCCAATTAATATTGACGCGAAAGGGCGCGCGCCAATATTTCAGTTGAGAAAAAGGTTTCAAGGCAGGCAGAGTTCGACCTACTACTTGTATTAATAAAAACTATTTATGATTATAAATTTTATTCGTTTGATTTCAAATCAAAATAGACAGGTACAGACGCCAGCAAAACTCCGCCGACGCCAGTAAAATTTTCCCAATCAACCTTGAACCTTCATACTTTAGCGATAAAGTTGAAAATCTATTAAAGAAATTTGACAGATTATTTATCAGAGTAGCTTGATGTGCTGGCGTCGATTAAGCTTAAATGTAGGTAATTACTACATACTTTTATACAATCTCGCAAGACGTAAATTAACGTGTTACAAGTGTCCTTATCTGCTGCGCTTATATTTTATTGGGGATATTAAAGCAGAATACTTCAAGTCTTTAAAACTTCTGCCAGTTGCTAAAAAGCGTAAAGTAACTGGTAACTTCTATTCTGGCGTTAGCGATTTTTGCGTGTGATTTTTTTTTCTTAAATTTAGGTGATACTAAAGATAATAGTTTTGACCGCTGGCATCTCTCATTCTAAAGTAATTTTTAAAATCATGTTCTTCTGTAAGTCGTCGTTCGTGTAGTAGATTAAAATGATTTTTCTCATCCAGTCTTTAATCCATCGCGTTTTTTACTTTTTCTTTCTATCCATTACCTATATAAAACGTGCGCACACGAATCAAGCTGCTAAATGACTGAGTCAGATTTTACCACGAAAAATTGAATTGAATTGAAGTTTTCAATTGAAAGACTAGAGAGAAGAAGGAATGACAGGACAGCTCACTTCAAGGTCACTTCACGTAAATTTTTACAGAATCGACCGTCTGTCATATAAGAAAGAAAGAAGAAAGAAAATACGTTTACCCTATGCGGGACAGAGCCAGCGCTGGTTTTCAGCGACAGCCGGCGTTGACGTGATGACGTCAACCGGTGCAGCATACGATAAGATATAAAAAAAACAACAATCAAAATAAAATAAATATACAGTACCTAGTTCTAAACATGAAAATTTTTAAATGGTAACGTTCCGAGCAACGACACCGTATAGGTACACGTACCTCGGTAGGTTAATAAAGGCATTTCCTACACGGAACCAGTGTTAGCATTAGTATTCTCCTAACCTTTGCCAAGTGGTCGGCTTCCAGATGCAGCTGAATATCTACCTCCTAACACATATTTATTGGAAGTTAACCGAAACTCCCACGCCTAAGTAGGAGTACAACAATAGACTAAAGACTGGAATTTAATTAAGTAAACACAAATTTCGCTGCATAACACTAAAAACAGAAACAAAACCTATATAAGTAGAGCTGGAGCGAACTCAATGCAGTTCGAGGTGGGTTAGTGAGGGGACGCGAGTCGATTGTGAACTGTAATCGACTTAAAGTTTAATCATTTACTTTGAGGTTTTAAAATGGATTTAAGATTTTGATATTATGTAGCCTGGCATACCTACCTGCTGTCGCGTCATTTTGTATTTTTCTCAAATGGCGGACATGCATGAATCCTATGAAATCGATAGCCAACATCAATGCAAACGAAAAACATAACAGGACCAAACCCCGTAAAGCGTCACATTTCCGAGATATTATCGATTTATATAAGTTTTAAGGATGGCCGCCATTTTGAAAAAGAAAATGGCGGTTAGTTAGGTATGCCATGGACCTTCAAAGCCCTTTTGAGGATAGCTTGAAATTATAATGTACAGTCACTAAAGGAGATACGGAATCTTGGTCATCGGAATATAATTGAAGTTTAGTAAGAAACCGGCGGCTGTTTTCGAATAATATTTAATTTAATTAAGAGAAAACAAACAGTTAATTTATCGGATTAAATTTTATTAAAAAACATACAACTATACCCGAAGACCATGATTACTTATCTCCTTTGGTGACCGTACATCCAACAATTACCGATAGTTTATTTTTCAAAATCAAAGCTTTTCTTTCAATTATGTCGACAATCGTTCAAGTTTTATCCGTCATAGGAACCAGATCATCAGGGGCATCAGTCCGCAGTCAAAATGATATTTTTTTTATAATTTTCGCATTTATTCATTCGAAACCAAGTACAGGCACTTTTGAATTGTCAAGCAAGGATTAATATTATATTATGTACAAGTATAATATAAATCATTCGTCTGCGTGGCTGTCAATAGGAAAAGTGCTCAAACCGCTGGCAACATTGCCACATTGAATAGCAATGCGGAAAAATAAGCCAATGAATGTACATCTAAACAAAAATTAACATCGACAAAACTATCGCCACAACACCGGTCGACTTGCTTCATTCTCCCCGCACTATCGTCCCTTACCTTGCTCGTAGAATGCAACAAGCATTTTTCTTTCAAAATGCTCCCATCCGGTGGAAAATTTTCCCTGGCTCACACATTTTGCGGCCTTTCTTTCGGAAAACACGCGCGTAGGGTTAAATGTAGCAGGTCTTCAGTTTATATATTGAGGTGAGGGGTTTTTATCCTTTTTGTCCTGCTGTTTGGTTTTGGTAAAGAATTAGACGACAAATTCTACACTTGTGGGTGTCGTGAAAGGGTGCTGATGGATTACGTTAAGAGGATCCGCCTTCGTCCTCTTTCAAACCAAAAGAATAAGATCATCTGTCTTTCAAGCACCACATTACATCAATAACTCCTTTCCTATATTCTTTTTTGAAGTAGTCGTTGGGAAGTACATTCTAAGCAATGGAATATTTAGAGCTAATATAATATTTAAGTTTTTTGTCAGATATCGCTAGCAGTTTGACTCAGAATATCAATTGAAAATCAATTATATTAATAACACCGCGTAATAAAAATATCACATTGGGAATTTTCCGCTGATCATCTTTAAAAAGATTTAAGTTCAGATAGGTTTTAAAAAGTTCAAAAATTAATAAGATGTGCAATAATTGAAAAATAATCATCGTTTGTAGTTCTACAATTTGTTTGACGCGCATTTAAATATTTCCAAGAATTAATATGGTTTATTAAATTATATGTTAGTTACTACAATGTTTTGTCAATGAAAATCCAATATGGCGGCCGCGAAAACTTCCTAATTTATCGTCATGAAAACGACGACACCCATTATGATAAATTGAATACACAATATCTAGTTCTAATATAGTTAGAGTTCTAGTTAGTTTTTATGGATATTATGTGTTTATTTTTTTGGGTGTTTGTGTTCTTTTTTATGCGTCATGTTGGCCGCAAAAAATGTATTTTTCTTTCTTTCAAATAAATAAATAAAGCGCCGTTACCACTGCTCTCACCCAGAACATTACAAAGAAGTCATTGCAGCCAGCTAAATATTTTCTAAGGAGTTCTCCATTAAATCTTGAACAGGAACCAAACTCTCTCACAGGGAACCTCCACCCAGACGCAGCACACACTCATCTACAGTAACAGAAATGCTTCAGCAAATCTTTATTTGCTTTTTATTACGTACATTAGGGTCACGCAGAGCTATTACGCGCAATGTATCGATAACATAGCGATAAATCCTAGCTACAGGCTGCCACAGGCTGTTACAGGCTACTACAGGCTGCTACAACAGGCTCGACCAAAACATTTCTGTTTACTCTAATGGCCTGTGCAATGAGTGTATCGCAAGAAAGTTTAGGTAATGTTCGTAAATGTTCTACTGTCTTTCATATACTTTGGTTACCAAAATAGATAAAAAACCGACGGACAACGACCGTGATGAACGTGTATAGTAGACCATTTTCTCCTGAAATGTCAATTCTTAAGAAAAACAGTATGCAAATAACTAACCAGATGAAAAGAATATTTTTGTTATTATTAATATTCAGATCTGCGCCCGAGTTTGAGAGCGAGAGTACCTTCAATAAGTATATATTTTAAATATAGGGTAAGTTGTTCCTCTTTAAAAATATTCTAGGTATATTGTACTTTCTGAGTTTATGTAGGACATTACTGACAGTGAAGAAAAACATTGTGAGGAAACCTGCACCCTAATTATATAACACACAATCTCAATCTGAATCATTTTGAAGAACATTGCTTCATATGTTCGAAAAATGTGTTTGCTCAACAACCTAAATAACGCAATGAATGTTGTTGAACTGTTAAAATTAAACTCTGCTACTGATACGCAACTACCCAGCTGGACTTATAGTTAGGACTTACGTCTGAAATAGCCAACATTTCTTGAGCAAGCGTTGTGTGCAATGCTCAGTATGAGAAAAGGCTTTTGCACTGCAATGGGACCATAATACGCTGGTATTATTATGATGTACTGATACTACATAGATACAGAAACTTTGTCAAACCAATCCACCAATCGCATAAACGACTTTTCCGCTAAACTTAAAGAGCCTAAGTTGGCCACAGTGCTTAATGTAAAGAGGCCTGCGCATGACGAAAATATGAGAAAACTTAGCCAATACCGCGAATATTGCTGCCTTCGCCTTTTTATCCCGAATACTTTCGATTGCCTCGCGATATAAATAACTTCGAGAGATTTTTTCGATGTACGATTAATCGTGGACATATCGTGTCGTGAGGTGTAAATGTTGTAACTAGTGGAACTCCTTAGGTACTGCAGTATCTGCCGTTTATATGGCATAAGTTTTCAGTGTGGACAAAAATGCAACTGCAGAAAAACTAAAATACATTTTTTTTAAATGCTTTGCAGAAGAACATCTTCATTGTATACCCGAAACCAAAATCTACGTACCTAGTCCTTTCCTAACTATGCTGAAGGTCTGGTTCCAATATAACTGGATGCTGCTGAATACCAGTATTTCACATGGAGCCACTACCTACCTAACCTCCACTAACCTCCACTGGTTCTCAAACTTTTGGGCTCCTAACTAGCGACTGTCAAAGATCAACAAATGACAGCCGGGACCAATCGCTACGAGTATGTCATGGATGGTCATCCATACACGAACCGACCGCTGCAAACAAAGCTTAACTTTCGTTCGACCCGTACGGCTGATATCCTTTAGCCACAAGTCCCTTCCTTAAAAATATAAATTTCTATTTATACTTAACCATAATATTACAGAAAGTTATACAGAAAAATATTCATAATTTCCCTCATTTCCCGTATTCTGTGGGAACAGATAAACTCGTGGGTTATCTGCTAAACTTCCACCGAGGATCCTTCGGGTTCCGTCGGTCTCCATTGAATATGAATAAGGGTCTAAAGGACGTATTGTTTTCGCTCCAAACGTTTCGTTTATATTTTGAAATGTTTTGACTTGCATAAAGATCTTGAGAACTTTAGGAACTTTGTTTTTCTTGTTACGAATTTAAGAGATAAATATTAATTATATTTTGTATGTATAATTTAGCGTGTTGTTGAATGAATACCGACCTTGGTTTGAGATCATTTACGACGTAGGTCATGCTGTACTTAGGGCTGATGTTACCAAAGTCTGAGGGGCAATTCTCGTAATTTTGAAAACGTTCACAGTCTGAGGGGCAATTCTCGTAATTTTGAAAACGTTCACAGTCTGATCTCGGTCTCAATCTGTCAAAAATACCTTTAATTTCTCTACATTTTGACAAGTTTTTGACATTTGTTTGTCGCCGAGATGAGACTGCAACTAGATTTTGAACGTTTTAAATTACGAGAGTTGGCCCGCTGATCTCGGTCTCAATCTGTCAAAAATACCTTTAATTTCTTTACATTTTGACAATTTTTGACATTGATTGTCGCTGAGATGAGATTGGGACTAGGTTTTGAATATTTTTTTAAATTAGGAGAATTGACCTTCAGATATCTTTTATCCGTGGAATAAAATTGACGTCTGACAGTTCTATTATGGAAGAACTGTCAAAAATTCAAAACTTATTCTCAGGATAAGACTTATTCTAGGTATAAAACTTAGATGGAAGTCCTTAGTTTCACTAACGAAAATCATCTTTATGAATATTGATAAATCTTTCAACCAATCTTCTTTCAATTTGACGACACGGTTGGCGCAGTGGTTAAGCGATTGACTGCTGCGCTGCGTGTCGCGGAATCGCACGGAACAAATATTTGTATGACCTACAAGTAGTTGTTCCGCGGTTTGTGTATGTGAGTTTAAATGTTTGTAAACGCACCCACGATACAGGAGAAATTCAAAGTGTGGGGAGGCATCGTTTAAAAAAAAAAAACACTCCAGTTTACGCGCGCTTGACAATTTGTCACATTCATTTTGCGGCCATTTTCGTTCGAGAAACTGGCCCTTTGTCTCTAAAGGTACTTATGGCGTAAGCTATATCCAGCTAATTGAAAGATTTTTTCCATTAGGAACACTACCTCTACAAACAATTCAAGCCATTGTTTGGTTTCTCTTACAAACAGAGATAAAAACAGTCGCTCGCAGGTGCACAAAATTGAAAACGATGATACCTAGGAAAAGATTCTTACTAGCTCGTGTTCTTAAGCACCTTGTCGTTTGTCTCCAAGTATATTTCCTTGTTCAATTGCCTCTGCTGTCCTTTCGTTATTTGTTTCAAACATAAATGTCACCTGAGGACCTATTGTCCATTCAGTTATTTTACCGCTGATTTTGCATCACCGTGACCTTTATTCTCTTCACCATAAGTTTGATGTCAGAACTAAAATAACTGTGAATGAACTGTAGACAAAATTAGATTTTTATCGCTGATAGAATGTCATTTTGAAGTCAGATGTTGGAAACGTCAAAAGTATATGGGACCATAGATTTATGAGAGAAGTAGATATGGGACTAACGTAAGGAACCAAAAGCTTTTGTCGATCCCGTTGGAAGTCGTTCTTGATATACAAAACGCTTTAAAAGCGATTGTCACTTGTGTACGCGGCCCAATTTTTTTTAACTACATATAAAATAGCTTTGCACGATCTATGATGAATGCACGAAACAAACATGATTCGTCAACTCCTGAAAACGACTGATTTAACAAACAACAACTAAACATCTTGAAGATTACATCAACCTTCAAACAAATCACAAGAAAATCTCAAACGTCCTCAAAATACGAAACGACCTTAATACATAACGTCAACACACACCGTCACAAATTAACTGGAAGTCAAGCGAGCTTGTTAGCGAAGTTCATTAGGCAGAAACTTACCGAGTTCCTTGTTCATTTTTTTAGAGATCCGTGAGCAAAATACTTTATGTTTCTTCAGAAAATTATTGTCAGGTATTATTCAAGTTTATTATCCATGTGTTGAGCAATTTTTCGCTACACTTTCTTAATTGAAATATTAAGAAAATCTTATTTAGGCTGGTTTCTAGCGATAATTATAGCATTTTGTCCCGAAGGCTTAGGCAGAGACCTACCTATAGTAGACCCACATTTCGCTAATGTAATAGAAGGAACGCGTATTACCAGCGATCGGGAACAAATCCAGACTCCGGACTGCTCCTAGGAAGTTTCTGATAGAAAAACCCAATATACTTTGCCTGGATGGGCATCAAAACCCAGGACCACCTCACCGAATCATCAATCAATCAAGTATGATTTCGCTTCTACAAGATCCCTAGCTTCCCTTTCAACTTTCCCTTTCTGCCCAACTTTGTATGTACCTACGTATCTATGCTAGAAGCTCTATAATGACAGTTCTCAGTACTATGCCAGGCGGCGATACTTCGTCACTAGTTTAATTACTTAGCTCGAATATACATAGTGAGGAACAAAGCATGAGTCTTTGTGCTCACCTCTGGAGCCCCCACTTTGTTGCGATATAACTCGTAATGCATATAACGCCGTGTTTAAGAGATTGTGTGGAACGAACCTTGGGAGACTTCAAACAGACACGTTGGAGAAGAAAGTTAGAAAAATCGAAGTATGGTACAGAAGACTATTAGCGAGGAGTATCGTGTTATCCAGAAACTGAGTTGTGGTCGTCAGATAGGAGGTAGTCCGATCTAAAATACTGGTATTCAGATGCATCCGGTTAGACTGGAAGCCAACGGAAAAAGTCTAGGCAGATGATGATAAACAAGACTATTAGGTACAGGAATTTTATCTAGCGAAGGGACACGCTTACTTGTGGTAACCAAGTGTACAAACACGCGCTGAATGTGTGTGTGAAGACGAGTAGCGTCAGCACATAACACCCACACGCGCGCACACACACTTCCGACGACGCCGTTGTCTCGGACGGTATAACCGAGAGCTCCTGCGCACCACCATAAGTAAAGCGCGTGTCGCTTCGAGAGATAAAAATTAATACTATACCGACATTGACAGTGATAAACATACATACATCAGAAGAATGTATGAACAACATGGCTAAATAACATAGTTAAGTAAGACTAAGACCCAAAAATATTAGTATATATCTATGGAACTTGAGCCTCAACCTCTAGGTTGAGGCTCAAGTTCTATAGATATATACTAATAATAAAGCTGAAGAGTTTGTTTGTTTGAACGCGCTAAACTCTGGTCTAGTCGTGGTGCTAGTCGGATTTGAAAGAATAGTTTTGCATTTGATAGCCTTATTCTTGAGGAAGGCTATAGGCTATATCACATAACGCTGGGAATCTTAGGAGCCAAGCAAAAAGAAAAAAAGTAAGAAAAGAACGCTAAGCGAAAACTAAGTAATAGTGCGGGCAGGCGATGCGATGCGATGTGACGGGATGGGTCGGAGGAACAAGACGAAGAACGTCGAAGAAGTCGCGCACAGAAGCTAGTTTGAAATAAAGTTCAGGATAGCTATACTTGGGTTGTATGGTAAGTAAGGGCAGAATGCTCTACTTTCAAAATCATTTTGTTTAAACGACCATTTAATATCGTAAACCACTTTTATATTATCAAATTAGTTTACACTTCACACCTAACCCTCCTAACTTTTATATTTAAGTCCTATTCCTATAGGTCCCACAATTTCTGTTTTTTATTTATTTATTTATCTCCACAAATTACATTCTTAAACATATTAAGTAGACAGGTATTTCGACAAAACTTTGTAATTTGTGGGAGATCGGGAGTCTAAACTAAGCCTAGGCTTGTATTTAAGAACTCCAGGCCCCCCATTATATCACATAGTAAAGGTTGTCAACGTGGTAGGTACAATTACAAGTGATTGTTGGTGTGTGTGAGTGTATGTTTGTGTGAGGGTGTGTGTGTAACTAAAGACTTGCTCGATCGCTAGAACTAAGTTGGACGATGAAATAGCTAGTTAATAAACTTTCGGTGATTTGGTGATTTTGTAGATGTAGCACTAGCTTCATTTAAAGTCTGTAGGGAACAAAGAAGTTGTGTAGATCCGGTGGTTTAAAATTCTGCGGCAAAGTTATTTATTAAAACTAGGATGAGACTTTTTGAACGTCAAAATTACATAAGGCAGTCCCCCAATGTTGTTTTATGTTTAATACTTCAGAGAAAAGTTCAGTATTTGTCATTCCACGGCCTAGAATTGTTATAATTACAAATCAAAATAAATCACAATACAAAAGTCTGACAACCAGTCTTACCAAAGGGGTATCGTATTACCCAGTAACTGGGTTGTGGGGTCAGATAGGTAGTCGGTTTTTGTAATATACTGGTATTGAGCATGTATACAGCTGACCCCAACATAGTTAAGAAAGGCAAGGCCGATGATGATGACATATTCACGCTGATTTGATATTGAAATATAGTCTTCATTTTGTACTGATCAAGAAAACTCAAGCAAAGTAAGTACAGAACCGTACAAACAGCTAAAGTTACATCCCTATCTAACGAGACATCCCGAAGCAGTCGCAGCTCCGAATGCTAATTAGAAAAATCCTTATAATCTCAAATAATTCTCGCTAATTAAATTTTACGACCGAGCCTTGTATTACACCTGCTCCCAAAGAAATTGCCAACTGTACTCCATTTTAACGTAAAAAACAAACGAAAAGACGTTGTAACTGTCTGGTTTATTAGTATTTGTGTGTAACCAACACAGGGCCCGCAGCCCAGGGTTGCCAAAACTTGAGATAAATAGATAAACACATGTACTTTAGTAATTACGGAGGAGTTTATGGACCCTGGAGCCTCCAGTATGATGGTTCTTTCGTGTTTTGAGGCATCGCCATTATTGTAAGAACTCTTCTTTTTAAATTGCGTTTTCTTTGTAGTGGGGTAAGTAGTAGGTATCAAAGGGCTCGATCTGTTTGCTTGATTATACACGATGAGGATCTTAATTAGAAAGGTTTTTGAAGTTAGTGCGTTACAGGGACTTATCTCGTCTTGTAGCTTAAGATGAGAAAATACTAACTTAAAGTACCACTCACAACTACATTAAGTTGTAAGTGGTACATTAAGTTTGCATTCGACTAGTTCTGGGTTCTGTGCTTCCCGCATCCAGCGGATTCCTGCGGCCTTTACAAGGTTATCGGTCCACCTTGTGGGCCTTCCAACGCTACGTCTTCCGGTACGCGCTCGCCACTCCAGAACCTTTCGACCCCATCGGCCATCTGTTCTGCCAGCATTACCTGCCCACTGCCACTTAAGTTTGGCAATTCTACGGGCTATGTCGGTTACCTTGGTTCTCCTGCGGATCTCTTAATGTCTATTTCGAGAACAAATATTTTAGAATATTCTATATAGTCTTTTCCCAATCTGTGCTTTAAGTTTAGAAAAAGTCATAAGAATTTCAACCACTTATTTTGGCTTTAAGTGAGTTTATCGCTTAGTCACACATATAAACTCAAAAATGTTAACAAGTCCATTATTAAATAAATTACTTCCTAACATTAATTTGATTAGAGCGAGCCCTTTCATAATAAAAATGGAGAGGAAATATTCAGAAACAAACCAACGGGGAGTCAATCTCGTTAAGGCAACACCGTAATGATATTTACATTAAAAATTAACCGAGAATTTTGGAAACATACGCACTCGTAGAGATGGTACTGGCACGCTTACAGGCTAGTTCAATGAAATGTTGTGCGTAAAAAAGTAAAAATTCAATTTTAAGGCGAATGGTATCGTTCCTAGTCACTGATAACATCAAAATTACTAATACCTACAAACTCTTGCTACTGGAATGTTGTTAATGGAGTGCAGCCATTCAACATCATTCTCTTATCTTTATCTTAATTTATTTGGGGTCAGCGCAATACTTATGTCTTTTTCTTCCATACTTCACATCATACTAGTCAACCCTCTTCTAGGCCATATCATCTTACACAGTCCAGTCCATTGTTTCTTTGGCCTCCCCCTACTCCCACATTCATACTCCAAACTTTCCTCACGATATTGTCATTAAATATGACCAAATACCTATGTTATTAGCATCAACATCTGTGGAATATACGAGTATAAGAAAGAAAACGGAACGAAGAGAAGGTAAGTATTTAATATTTAATAAAGCAAAGAATTATGAAAGCACGTTACAATATTAAAACTCACTCGAATATAAATTAAGCGTTCCCGTTCATATCTCACACCCATACAACCTCGCAACAGCTTTGGGCATTGAATTTTTCTCCTTCCACTGAAAAATTAACACTTTCTACGAACTCTGTAGGATTTTGGGCGAAATCTTGGCATAATATTGAATAATAGAAACGTTTCTCTGCCCCCAAATTGTAATACATCTCGACTTTAATAATGTTTTCATAGTATTTTCAGCTTTAAAGTGTCGAAGAACTGTCAACAACTTTCGTCTTTAACAATTTTGTTGAATTATGCATAGTGGAGTAAAAGTGCAGAGCTGTAAACATTAAGTTTATTGTACAATATGTTTAAAAAAAAATTGTCTTACTGTTTGTTCCGGTTAATCTCCAAAACGGCTGGACCGATTTGATGAAATTTGATATGGAGATACTTTGGACCCTGGGCGGGTTACTTTTTATCGATATACCACGCGGGCAAAGCCGCGGGTGGAAGCTAGTTGTGTATTTATTTACAGCCACCGCTTGACAGATGAATTGGTGACCGCTATCTTCAGGAATCCATTGCGTTGAAAGAAGTGGTCTGTTCTTCTAAACACCGCAGTTACTATTCGGCTAGTTGACAGACTTATTCTATAAGTATTGAAATAATTAAGTAACACTAGCACTAACTCTAGAACTTTTAACAAAATACAGTAGTTTTTAATAAAAAAATAATTATAGTCAAACTACGCTAAGTTTGTGAAAGAGCTTTATTTTATTGTTTTAATGCGAAAACTTATATTACTATTACCGGAACCTATGAACGAGTTCCTGAAGTAACCAATTCATTTTAATATTACATTTAGATTTTTGCTCTAAAATCGGACCCCAGTTTGAACGGTCATTAGAGAGTGGTCAAATACATAAGCAACAGCGACTTCTTATAAACGGTGACCTGCTTTATAAAGAACCTCTGTGACAGACGGACATGCTGATGCCTAGGCCTTTATCAATTGGGTGAACATGTGCCGCGCGAGCCGAATTGGGCGCAGTAACTAAGCCAGGCAATCCCGACCAATTGGGTTAGGTTAGGATAGAACTGTGACCAAACGCGCGCGAGCCGAGCGAGCGAAGCCGCAAGAGCGGCCGGCGGCGATACTTCTAAGTTAGATTTCCCAGTAACTATTCTACTATTCCGAATTTTTAACTGCCGACACTTTAAACCATTGTGCTAAATATTTAATATTAACAGTAACATTTTATATTAACCATTTAAATATTTGTTATAACTCATTTTTATTTAGTTACTGCTCAGTTTTTACTGCCGAGCTTGTTAATAGACATGCATTTTTTTATTTCTTTATTTACCAAAACTGCAATAAACAAGTAGTTAAACGTTATCGATCCAAGTCATTGGCCTAGCTGTTTGATTAAAAGTCTGAACATCATTCAGAGCGCTTGTTGGACGGCGTCGTTTAATAAAAAGGGTAGGCTATTAACTGAAAGACTAATTTAACTAGTTGGCTGCGACACAAACATAACACAGGCCTGTTGGTCTAGTGGTTAGTGACCCTGACTGCTATGCCGGAGGTCGTGGGTTCGATTCCCACCCAGGACAAATGTTTGTGTAATGAGCACGATCATTTGTTCTGTGTCTGGGTGTAATTTATCTATAATATTTATGTATTTAGAAATATATAAGTATGTTTATCAGTTGTCTAGTGCCCATAACACAAGCTCTGCTTAGCTTGGGACCAGATGGCGTTGTGTGATAGTTGTGGAATATTTATTTATTTATTTTATTTATTTATAACATGGATTCATAATAGGGTTGTTAAACAAAGCTACAAATCTTTGTTTTCAAGTAATATGGGTTAAAGTATGAAATTGCCGTTTCATTGTAATAGGTACTTCGAATGGATATAGAACCTTCATGGTTTGATATTTTTGAGTGAAACTTTTATGAAGTGCTTCTTTTAAAAAATGTGCAACATTCGATTATTGACTTTCAGTTGTTTTTTTTTTATTCAGCTTAGACAAGAAAGATGAATACTTCGAAAATTCAAGTTAATTTTGAATACGAATTCCTACGCGGAACTAACGCGGCAGAAACAGCTCGCAATATCAATGTTGCGTTTGGAGAGGGGACTGCTAATGATCGCACCGTGCGATTTTGGTTTAAACGGTTTCGTGATGGAAAAGCAAAGCTTACCAATAAAAAGGTAATGGTAACTGTTTGGTGGTCTCAGCATGGTGTTATTCACTATAGCTTTCTCCGATCTGGTCAAGCAATAACGGCAGATGTCTACTGTGCCGAACTCCGAACAATGATAGCAAAACTAGCAATGAAACAGCCCCGACTCATGAATCGATCTTCACCATTATTGTTCCATGATAACGCGAGACCTCATACAGCACGAGAAACCGTTTTAACTCTACAGGAACTGCAATTAGAAACCATTCTTCACCCTCCGTATTCGCCAGACCTTGCTCCAACGGACTACCATTTTTTTCGTGATTTGGACAATTTTCTACGTGATAAAAAGTTTTCTTCTCAGGAGGCAGTACAAAATGCTTTCACACAGTTTGTCGAATCTAGATCACGAGAGTTCTATCGCAAAGGCATAAATGACCTTCCTATTAGATGGCAGCAATGTAAAGATAATATTGGTAATTATTTTGATTAAATAAATGTGTTAAATAAAAATAAATAAAAAAACAATGTTTCAGTACAAATCGGCAATTTCATACTTTATCCCCTAATATTTTTACCACCATCATCTACCTAGCCTTCTCCCAACTATGTTGGGGTCGGCTTCCAGTCTAACCGGATACAGCGGAGTACCAGTATTTTACATGGAGCGATTGCCTATCTGACCTCCACAACCCAGTTACTGGGTAATAAGATACCCCTTGGTAAGACTGGTTGTCAGACTTTCGGCCTTCTGACGACCCTTAACGACTGTCAAAGATCCGTGAATGACAGCCGGGACCAATGGCTTAACGTGCTTTCCGAGACACGGAGGGGTCTTGGTATGTGAAGATGGCCACCCATCCACGGACCAACCGCGGCAAGCGTAGCTTAACCTGATCGATCGACCCATGCGGCTGTTCTCACTAAGCCACAAGCCCCTCTCATAAAGCGCAACTTTACCAAACACCACTAATTTTAAACGCTCCTCTTTACAAATCGCCCCGCTACCGCTCGTGACATGTCCAGACCACACGGAGCAGGGGTCTGTGTAATGGGCAAAGTTGTTTTCCTTACGATTCTCGCGACTATTACGTACCGGTAAGGTGGAGCACAAACGATTCGGACTCAGTGCGATCCCGCCTTGTACAATGTAAACGGGCGTCACGCTAACAAGAAATGACCGTCAGATTGAATGTTTATGTGCCACTAAAGATTTGCTATAGTCTCAGTTAGCGCATGACTATCAAAACCTACCTGCCTAGCCCTTTCCCAACTATATTGGGGTCACTTCCAGTCTAGCTGGATGCAGCTGATTACCAGTATATCACATGGAGCGACTGCCTAATCTGACCTCCACAACGCAGTTGCTCGTTTAGTTGCTTGTTTATGGTGTACAGACGCCAGAATATCAAGCTACTACAATTTGTCAAATTTATTTAATAGATTTTCAACTTTATCGCTATAGCATTAAGGTTCAAGGTTGATTGGGAAAATTTGACAGTTTCGGGTCATTGTCGGTCTGTACATAATAAGAATATTCAATCTATATATCTAGCTTAATTAGTACGCCTTGGTTAGACTGGTTGTCAAACTTTTCGGCTTCTACCCGTAACGACTGTCAAATATCTATAAATGACAGCCAGAACCGACGCCTTAACATGCTTTCCGAGGCACGGAGGGGGGTCTCCATATGTAATGGATGGTCACCCATCCTCGAACCGACCGCGGCAAGGGTAGCTTAACCTTCAACCGGCTAAATGATAGCAGTCGCTCTGCTATCATTAAGACACGTGTGACAATAATCATTCTTATAATAACCAGACTCTTTATTAACAAATCATCAAACTTGAAACTAATATGCGAAAGTACGTTTGTTTGTTACGCTTTCACGCTAAAACGGCTGAACCGGTTTGGATGGAAGGCTCACAGATAGACCATGACCTAGGTAAGGACATAGGCATACTTTTCATCCTGGATCGCAGACGAAGTCACGGGCAACAGATAGTCAAATCATGAAATATTTTAGGACTACGCAGCCGCTACGACGTAGGTGTTTTAGACCTACGCCGCTACGACCGCGTAGCAAACGTCGACGCGACGCGTGGAAAATACGAGTAAATAGACACTATTTTAAAAAGATATAATAATAGTAATAACTTGCTAGTTTGTTTATTTATTTATTTAAACTTTTCGCACAAAAAGGTACAAAGGCGAACTTAATGCCTTAGGCATTCTCTACCAGTCAACCAAGGGTGGTGAAGAGATTAGATGGCAGGTGCTTTAATTAAGAGGGACAATGATAAAAAAAACTCTTAAAACTAGGTACACAAATACATAAATAGGTTATATACACATACATACTATTACTATAATATATACCTACTTATAATATATATATATACAAAATCAAGGGAGAGAAGTGTTGAGATGACTCTACGCTATTTTTTTAAGATTTATTTTGAAAATAACTCTGCAATTCATTTTCAATTTGTTCAGTTTTTTATTTTCTTAGAACTTTCAGTGTCACCCTCGTACCTTGCTTTACCATACCCCATAAACTAATCTGGGGCAGCAGTCTCGACATTCATATTCGAATTCGGTCGCAAAGTCCTGTCACTCCATACGTATTACACCTGTCAATCCGGGACTTTGCGACCGAATTCGGTCGTAAAGCGATCGTTATGAATGTCGAGACTGCTGCCCCTGTATTGCAATTTATTTTCGACCCTTTATATTCGTTTAGTTTTTTTTTAAAGCAATATTATACAATTAGGACTATGTGTAAGAGAATGATTCGTTATATTAATAATTTCTCTATTAATCTACGCTAATAATAAATCTGAAGAGTTCATTTGTTTGCCAGTCGGATTTTTTTTTCAGTTTATAGCCAAGTTTCGCGGAAGGCTATTATAGGCTATTTAAAATCACGCTAGGACCCTTAGGAGTCGAGCAAAAACAATAATAAGTCAGAAAAAACGCTGAGCGAAAATAAGTAATAGGTCGATGCGATGCGACAGGTGGGTCGGTGGAACAAGAAATCCTACTAATGTTATAAACGTGAAAGTTTGTATGGATGGATGGATGGATATTTGTTACTCTTTCACGCAAACACTACTGAACGGATTTGGATGAAATTTGGCACACAGATGGTTTATAACCAGAATTAACATATAAAATACTTTTTATCCCGATATTCTTACGGGATCGAAACTTATGCGGGTGAAACCGCGGGGCACAGCTAGTTTACTTATAAAACGAGAAACGCCCGTCTATACCTAAGGCAGCGGTGCAGAATAATGCCAACTTTTTCAATAATTCGCCTGGTTCCGCTCTGTAGGCACAGTTCAAGGGAAAAGAAAGAAAACGGAAGGAAAACAAAAGGTCACGCGGCCCCGACACTCGAAATTACAAAGCAGTTTTAACAGAAATATAAATTAAAAATCACTTCCTGTCTTTGTAATTGTTTGGATTTGGAAGCTTTTCAGAATTGTGTTGTTTAATGATTCGTGTTGTTATTATTTATTTTTCTTATAAAAAATAAATGAAAAGAATGGAAAACATTCAGGAATACGTCAACGTTTTTCTTCTTATGAACTACGTTACTTGAAATTATAAAGTGTTGGGCTCGGAAAATCTTTCTTTGAACACGTGCCAATACGATATGTATTAGGGGTTAAAGTATGAAATTGCCGATTTGTACTGAAAAATTGTAATTGTTTTTTTTTTTAATTTAACATATTTATTTAATCAAAATAATTAACATTATTATCTATACATTGCTGCCATCTAATAGGAAGGTCATTTATGCCTTTGCGATAGAACTCTCGTGATCTAGATTCGACAAACTGCTTTTTGTACTGCCTCCGGAGAAGAAAACTTTAACTTATCCAAATCACGAAAAAAATGGTGGTCCGTTGGAGCAAGGTCTGGCAAATACGGAGGGTGACGAATGGTTTCTAATTGCAGTTCCTGTAGAGTTAAAACGGTTTCTCGTACTGTATGAGGTCTCGCGTTATCATGGAGCAATAATGGTGAAGATCGATTCATGAGTCGGGGCTGTTTCACTGCTAGTTTTGCTATCATTGTTCGGAGTTCGTCACAGTAGACATCTGCCGTTATTGTTTGACTAGATCGGAGAAAGCTATAGTGAATAACACCATGCTGAGACCACCAAACATAACTGTTTGGTGGTCTCACCATGGTGTTATTCACTATTGCCTTGCTGAATCGATACAGAAATGAAGGAATATTGGATCGAATTGTGACATCTGATGACGCATATGAAAGGTTCTGTCGACGAAATGTCCATAGGTGAAAGACCCTGCTGGGGAAACGGAAATAAATGAATCATCCTGTCGACGAACAGTCCAATGGCGAATCGGTCTTCGGAGAACGGTTGCGGAATGGATGAAAAGTGGATTCTTTACGATACCCGTAAGCGAAAAATGCAATTGCTAAAGCAAAGCTTACCTAAAAAGGTAATGGTGACCCATTACCTTTTTATGGGTAAGCTTTGCTTTAGGACACTGTTGCGGCGTTTGACCTGGGGTCAGCCATTGCATTTTTCGCTTACGGTTATCGTAAAGAATCCACTTTTCATCAGATGTCACAATTCGATCCAATATTCCTTCATTTCTGTATCGATTGAACAAGGCAACACAAGTTTCAACACGCGTTCCGTTCTGCAGATCAGTCAAATCATGAGGCACCCATTTCTGAGGAGGCAAAACGCCGGGGCGTTGCTCCGCTGCCGCGAAAAATCGGTACAGCGGACAGAGCTCCGGCGGGATCTCATAGCGGCATGGAGAGTGCGATTGTCGCAACCCAGCGCTGGGCACGCCACAATTGCGGCGATAAGTCCCCTCTTTGAGGAGTGGCTAGAGAGGCGCCACGGCGCCCTCACCTTCCGCCTGACGCAGGTCCTCACCGGACACGGTTGTTTCGGGAGGTTCCTGTTCAGGATAAAGCGGGAGGAAACGCCAGGGTGTCACCACTGTGGGAATCGCCTGGAGGACACGGTGGAGCATACGGTGGAGGTCTGCCCGTCTTGGGCGGGGCCCCGCCGTGTCCTCGTGGCGGCGATCGGCGGCGGCGACCTCTCGCCTCCGGCCCTCATACAGGCCATGGTACGGAGCGAGAGTGAATGGGAGGCCGTCACCTCCTTCTGCGAAGCAGTGATGCTCGCGAAGGAGGAGGCGGAGCGCGTGAGGGAGAGGCAATCGCTGCACCCTCGCGCGCCTAGCCGCCGCAGGAGACGCCCTGGACGGGAGTCAACAGCCGACTCCCGGCCACCGTAGGCGCGGGCTTGCGGGTGGCGAGCTATGGGCAGCTCGCCGCCCGGTAAGGACCAGGCCCGGGTCGACGGCGCGTTGTGTTCCACGCGTGCCTCAAAGAGCTGTCAGCAAGAACTGACGGGGTCCGCTAGGGCCGATGCCGCCGGGGCTGCGGGTTGTTCGAAAGAGATACCGTGGCCCCTGGCACAGGCAACTGAAGGAACACGGGTGGGTTTTAGTCAGTAAAAGTCTGACACTCCCTTCTGCTTCGCCCAGAGCGGGAGGAGTCATTTGATGATTACCCACCCAGAAAAAAAAAAAAAAAAAAAAGGCACCCATTTCTCATATTTTTTTATTTTATTGATTTGACGCAAATGAGTCAATATTGTTGGTAAGGTAACGTTAAGCCATTCCGCTAATTCCTGGGTAGTTTGGCTCGGATCGGTTTCCACCATCTCTTTCAATTCATTGTTATTCACCTGTGTGGGCGGTCTTCCACGTGGTTCGTTCTTCAAATCAAAGTTTCCATCACGAAAGCGTTTAAACCAAAATCGCACGGTGCGTTCATTAGCAGTCCCCTCTCCAAACGCAACATTAATATTGCGAGCTGTTTCTGCCGCGTTAGTTCCGCGTCGGAACTCGTATTCAAAAATAACTCCAATTTTCGAAGTATCCATCTTTCTTGTCTAAGCTGAATAAAAAAAACAAATGAAAGTCGATAATCGAATGTTGCACATTTTTTAAAAGAAGAACTTCATAAGTACCATGTGAAAAAAGTTTCACTCAAAAATCTCAATCCATGAAGGTTCTATGTCAATTCGAAGTACCTATTACAATAAAACGGCAATTTCACACTTTAACCCTTTATTATGACATTTCAACATTCTCATATATAGGATGGCTGGTGATTAGTGACCGATACTTAAACACATGATTCACACACTCATCACATTAAACAACTTTCTCAAGGAAACGATGTTTTTTAAGCGCATGACCGCATGACCCCAATCTTGTTAATACACTTGGTAAAATCATACTTGGTAAATTAAAAAAATCGTTTTACCAGTCACCTTATTTACGAAAATATCGCACTCTAATTTTGCCAAGCGTTTAATTTAAAACTTAACGCGAAATTATTAATCAAATCGTAAACCTGAATAAATTTTTCATAACTTCGACAATCAATTAAAGTATTGCCACAAACAATAAAATCCAGTTATCAAGCAAATACAATATTTAATAATATCGGGATCAACAGAATTGGTAAACAAATCCGAGCGTGCTAATTGGCAACACTGACGGGTCCGAGGTGGCCGCGAGCAAACAAATATCGATACACTATCGAATTATACCAATTATCGATACTGGACTCGATACATCGATGTTGCATGCAGAATTAGGTTTGAGGATTGTGTTTTTTCATTTGCTTCTTTTTCGATATCGCGCTGGTGGTGGAGTTCGAATTACATTCACTATTCGATAGCCTTGTTGATTAGTCATCGGGGGCTGGTTTTAGTTTTTTGCATTGGTACATGCCTATTATAATGTTGCCTTCTTCTTTTCGTGTCGGTGGTACTGTCACTCGTTGTTTTTTTTTTTAATATAGCTTGAGCCCAGTTGGTGGCCACGTTGATTGTCGCAGTGGCATTCTTTAGGTCATCCGCAGTGCGGGTAAACGGGCACTTAGGCCACTCCAGCATATGGGGCATGGTCTGGTCAGAAGCACCGCACTCGCCAATAATTTGATAATGTAAACCTAGTTAGTAAAAAAAAAATACTGTGAATAAAAACGGTTCGATAAATCGATGTTCAGAAGCTATATATTTTGTTAGTATTTTTCGGAAAAAAAACATGATTAAAACGCAAAGTTATCAGAAAAATATATTGACGACTGAATTCTCGTCACACTTCTTCAAATCCATTATCTATCTATACTAATAATAATAAATACTAATAATAATGTATAAAGCTGAAGAGCTTGTTTATTTGAACGCACTAATCTCTGAAACTTGCAGTCGAATTTGAAAAAATATTTTAGCGCTTGACATTCTTAAGGAAGGCTGTTTAACATCACGCCAGGCCTCTTAGGAGCCGTGTAAAAATAAAAAAGAAAGAAAGAACGCGAAATCGAAGTAGTTAATAGCGCTGGCAGGTGATGAGATGGGGAACAACAAATTTCACGCAAACGAAGCCACGAGAAAAGCTAGTATCTTATAAAAAGATCAAAGGTCGTACCTTTCATCTTTTTATAAGATACTAAAAAAGATCAAAGGTCGTACCTTTGATCTTCTAAGGTTGTCAATTAATATTAACTTAGATTCCGATCGGTATCAACTACAAACAAGGTTGGTCTAAGTCGCGATAAACTCGGCGGTTGGTTTGTTCCAGACCTCTTATTTATGTTGCCACAGACGTTGGCGGCAAATTGCTGACAACCCTACGAGACTGCGAAATGTGATTTGTCGCTACACCAAGTTGTAACTCCGAACGTCTTCGATTTTGTATTCAAGTTTAAAAGGACACAAGGATACAAGTCCATTTTATGTTAAACTGTTTTAAGCTCTATTTTTGACACCCTAAAGCTAGTTCTTCGGAATTACATGGCCGTTGTATGAGATTACTGATAAAACAAAACTGTAACGTCTTCTATTTGGAACATGAAATCAAAGAAGCGTAAAACTTTTTTACTTTCATGAAATTTCAGACTTTATTGTCATGTAGTAAAGAAACTTTTGCAACAAACTAGTCTAGTTGTTAAGTTAAAATAAATGACAGTCAAATGAAAGTTAGTTTGCATAATTTCTGCCAATATTTTGATTATAAATATTTTGAGAAGGTGTTGGTATTGTGGTATAATAATTTTAGACAGAGAATATTGTCTGTGAATGTCAACTTAAGAATAAATGCGACATTGAGACGCCAATTAGTCTGTATTTTATATCGTAATTGTTACAAATCACAAACCTTTATCTTTATGAAGTGATCTTGAGAGTTCTATGAACGGGCCGGTCGCAGACAAACTACAGAGACCTTAAAATCCAGGTCTTAGTTACACTGTATTTAATGTTTGTCAGTCGTACCTCGTTTAATCAGAACATCGC
Source organism: Apamea epomidion (assembly GCA_947507525.1). Lineage (NCBI taxonomy): Eukaryota > Metazoa > Arthropoda > Insecta > Lepidoptera > Noctuidae > Apamea > Apamea epomidion. Next base: position 2,131,870 of record OX382238.1, on the reverse strand, counting down.
CATGTGGCGAAAAAAACGTAAATCTATGAACAAAAACTTTTTAAATTATAGTATTTCGTATGTAGGTAGTAGGTATAATAATTTTACAAAGGTACATAATGATTAAATAATAAATAAATAAAAGTTAAACGTTAATAATAAAAAACTGAGCATGTTGAGTCTGCAACAAGCTCCCAGCGGGCCATAAACCACCATGGCCCATCTGGAATCTCCCGACTATTCTTAGTCGGTTAAGATTCCAGGTGGGTTGCTTCTGCAAAAAACACTAATTATCTCTCTTCTTAAACGTCATTTATTATGTTATTTGCAATTATTTTATGATTACTATGGTATATATTTATTTTATGATTACTATTGTATATATTTATTTTATGATTACTATTGTATATATTTATTTAATAGTCAGTCTATAATGTTGTATGTAGATGTCACGGGTCTTCGAATTTCATCGTCGTTTCTCGTCTTCGTTTGGAGAGCAGTGGGGTGAAATAAATTACAGAATGTAAAGCGCCTGTCTGGGCTCGAACCTACGACCTGCAATTTTACTTTGGCTGAAACTTAAAACTTTACTGTTACAATATAGATACAATTACATCTTGTATATTTAAAATATATTGACGGCCAATAGATACAGTCAAACACAGTGTACATCAGTCTGTATATATATACGAACCTACCTAGTAGCTACAAAACAAACAACACCTATCTGCACCTACTAATACATCATTGCGCTGTATTTATGTATTATGTACGCAACACACCAACGGCACGCACATAAGAACTCGTATACGCACACATACACACCAATAGGGACATTATAGCTACTACTAGAGCTTATGCTCGTAGCCCGCTCATATAAAAACCATAAAGCGAGGTACCCAACTATCGATCACCTCTTTCTTCCTTAACAAAGTAAGCTGAACTTTACGGTGTACTTTGGTACGCTTTGACCCTCAATTTCAGTAACAAAATACGAAAATAGTTTTACAACTTACCTTTGTTGTTATTGCTTATTTTCAAGGAGAGGTTCATGTGGAAGCAGGGTCATATTTATTTATAATCGCAACACGAAAATACTGATTATTAACACGGATTATACTTACACACACTGATTGTTCAAGCAGCAAAATTTTACATTTAAAAATTAACATGGACGACATCAAAAAAATGGATGTTGAAAAACTCAACCACGAATTTCTACATACAAATTCGAATTTACAAACAGCAATACGCCGATCGTTCCACCGAATTGGCGCCAAAACGTCCGCCATTAGCGCTCTTCCAGCTAAATATTTTCTCAAAAGAATCTCGGATACAAAGAGGTTGAATGGAGTACCATAAACAAGTTAGCGAACGTAAAGAGGTCGCGTTCAGAAATCCGTTTGGGTGCTTTCATCAGTGCAACGGAAATGGAGACACGTTATTAGAGTCGAGTGATTGCGATGCACCTAAATGCCCCTACCATAGAGGGTCGTGAGAGGGTATTAAGATACCTCTTAATTAAGGAACCACACGCTCTGGTTTGTACAAATAATCACGGCGATAAATGTTGCAGAGTGTGTAAGTACGGTGGTTATTTTCCGTTGACAAATTACTTTTTACAGGGTGCGCTCCATGGGATGGTTACCCATGGAGGCTACTAATGTCAGAAAATACATATGTCATGGCTTTATTTTTGATTCTTTTACCTGTTGTTGTATAGTAATTTTTATCTAGGTGCATCGTCCTCACGTATCCTACTTCCTACTAATAATATTATAAATGCGAAAGTTTGTATGGATGGATGGATGAATGGATGTTTGTTACTTTTTCACGCAAAAACTACTAAACAGATTTGGATGAAATTTGGCACACAAATAGTTTATAACTAGGATTAAGACATAGGATACTTTTTATCCCGATATTCCCACGGGATCAAACTTATGCGGGACGCAGCTAGTAATGAATAATGAATGTATACAAAAATCTTGTAGAACATTTTAAAAGAGTGGCGGAATTTCTTACCCAGTCTTCTCCATACGAAAACTACCTTTAGAGCGACTAGAACCAATTCTTTTTATTGTAAATGTTAACGTTCAAAAGAGTCTTATGTGGCTATTTGATATATATGCTTTGACTTTGACATAAGTGAGTAAGCTTTGAATTTAGGTTAGAAAATGTAGGTTATAGTCGAGATTGCAAGGTGCGGTGCCTTTAATATGGGACATCGAATTATAGTAAATTTTGGCTTTGTAGAGCGACATTACTGTGACAAACTCGTAAATACCTGTGTGTGTGAGATCTATGTGCCCGGGCACTATACAGTCAATGTAATTTTTTTTTACTCCTAATTCGGGCTTAGGAATCCACGTGAGTATGATGCGAGTTCTCACAGTATACCCAAAAACATTATTATTAATTCATTCATTGAGCAAATCGTAAACACCCAGGGAATAAAACTCAACACGCGAACGCACTTCGATACACATCAAACGTATTCATTTTGTATCGTTATCGTAGCCCTGTATTTTTAGCTATGTAGTAATTATTTTACACGATTACAATGTTTGGGTGACAAATAGAATAAAATAGCAATCATTTCCTCTGTGGTGCTATTCTGTAAAAATCTCAATAAGTTAGGTGATCTTGAAGTGACTGCACACTTCATTACATAAATAAGTTAGTGAGATTTTGACACTATTGGCAGCTCACTTCACCTATGACAACAAGTATGAATTCCCCTAACGACATTTTAAGTTTTAAGAAGATTTAAGAATCGTTTGATAATGCAGACAAGTCTGCAAGTAATAATAAAGCAAGTAAATTGACTGGCAAGTACTCGAGACGTTTTGCTATACCTTGGGTTGATGACAATATTGCGATCTGTGATAAAAGAGACAAATTTCATAGTGATTGGAAAAATAATTTTAAAAATTCAAAAATAAAATTAGAATATAATAAAATTTGAAATAAAATTCATAAAATATTAGAAAACTGAAGAAACAGTTATTATATGCAATATATTAGTGATAATTTTAAAAACGTTAAAAAAATGTCCAATATTTTAAATCAAATGTTAGGGAGAGTGACCTTGTCACTTGATACGGCTATTCTTAGGGCTTTTGATGCGCAAGGAATCACTACCAAAATCATTGCTGACAGCTTTGCAAATTGTTTTGACAGAGCGGTTAAAAACATAGTTCCTAAATGTAACATAAAATTAACGGACCCTAAAGCATCAGGTATACCCCTGGATTCTAGTACGCTGTTTAAAAAAGCCTCGGCTAGCAGCGTTCATAAAATCATCAAAGAACTTAACTCAAGAAAAGCCCCAGGTCCAGACAATATTAAAGTTTCCGATATTAAAATGATAGGTGATAGCATATCCAACCCTATTACCGACTTAATTAATCGAAGTATTGAAAGTGGTCTATATCCAGCTGATCTAAAGGTAGGTTGCATAAGGCCAGTGCATAAAAGAGGTAAAAAGAACGTTTACAACTCGACCTGGATGCTCTAACAAAGTGGTGTCACGATGCTGGCTTAGTACTTAATGCAAGCAAAACTAAATTATTGGTTATTAAATCTCCATACATTAGAAAATTGCCCTTACGGAACTTAATAGCCCATGACCATGACTGCTTGCATACTGTCAATGCGAATAATTGTAACTGTCCACAAATAGATGTCATCATTAAACAAACATATTATGGAGTAATTGTAGACGATAAGTTTAACTGGAGATATCACATAGAACATGTTTGCGATAAACTTCGGAATTTCTCGCTATTATGACCATATTAAAAAAAAGCCTGCCCTTCAAAGTGAAGATAATGCTTTATTACGCAATGGCTGAATCTTACATCCAGAATGGCCTTAGTAGTTATGGTCGTACCTATAAAACCTACCTTGATAGTATATTTAAACTTCAACTTCGAATTTTAAAAACAATAGTATCTCCTAAATTTAGAAATCAATTTTACGACAATATAAATGGCCTCTTTAAACATTTTAATGTCTTACCAGTTCATATGGCAATTAATTGTTTTGTTATTAAAAGAACAATTTTTCAATAAGTCTTTAAGAAACAAAATCGAACATCCTGTATGCACTCGGGCAGTTTCTGAGAATAGGCTTCGTACGCAGCGCGCCAACAATACGTGTGGCGAGCGAACTACCGGTTATATACCGAGATATTTTTTTTATAAGATTATTAATAGTCTACCCTCATCAGAAATAAAGAAATGTATTACAACATAAAAATATCAAATGTAAACTTTTTGTATGTATTATGTAGGAATGATTGTAACTGCAAGTATTTAAAGACCTAAAGATGTTATTAATTGTATGGACAATGACGCATGCATATAAAATGCTTCATTGTATAGTTCGATATTGAGTTTAAACCTTAGTGGTTATTGGTTGCTATTTTTGATGAATAATCCTGTATTATTTTTTATAAATGATAAATAAATTTTAAAAGTTAAAAATGAAAACTAAGGTGAAGTGAACTTGAAGTGAACTGTCATTCCACTTGACGCTAAGGATTGACACTATCGACAGCTCACATCACCTCAGTTACCACAGTGAGGTTTCAAATAATAGATCGGCTGATCTTGAATCGTTTAGAAACTCTCGATTTAAGTTATCACAAAATTATAGCCATCTGGTAACAAAATAAAAGAATAGCAAATGTCGGCTTTGTTACGGATGTAAGTAAAATACATAATTACGTATTATAGTCTAGCATGGAACTGATTTTACCTAACAAAGATTTACATTACAGTATTCAATAAACAAAACAGATCGTTGAAACTTTGTTCCCTTTGTTACAGTGTAGACTTGAAAAGGAACAAATCGAGATATCATATCAAAAAGTCTATTTCGAGCATCGAGCACCAACTAGATGTGTTCTCAATGGGCAACTAACGTGCATTTTTTAAATCACAATATTCCTCTTTCAGCCGTGTTCTAAAAAGTATTTCCTGGAAAAATTCCGACTGCTCGCTGCCCGCTCAATAGGTCCTGCAGTGCGATTCTGTAACCATCTCACCGTGAAAACTTAGGTGAAGTGAGCTGTCATTCCAACTAATGCTAGGGATTGACACTATTGGCAGCTCACTCTAAGCTCACTTCACCTAACTTTTCACGGTGAGATTTTTACAGAATCGATCGGCTGTACCTATTGAGCGGGCAGCGCGAATTTTTTTAAGCCAGATTGAGAAAAAAGCTAAAGGGTGAAGGGATGATGATCTTTAAGAAAATTAAATAGAAAAAAGAAATACAAAGAAAATTAAAGTGTCATTTTTTATGTGACACGGCCAATTAAAGAGCTCAGCTGTGCTTAGAACAAGAAATGGTGACCACTTTGAACAGTTGATAAAGACGATCCTGGTAAAATCCTTGTAAATGGCAATTCATATTTTAGATAACTTTTAGCAACTTTGGACCTAGAATTGTTACATGATTTAGTTTGTAATACGATGTAGATAGAGGCGTTATTAGAAAAAGAGCTGTCTCGTGTAATTCTTGCAAGAGATGGACGCGAGATTAGCGGTTCATCTTGGTTCCGGAAACCAAATAAAAAACATTGATATTTGTTAATTGTTTACTGACGTTAAAAACGAATTAAAATCCACTAACGTCAAGGAAATGAATAGTTTCTGCGATAACTTAAAACAGTTATATAAATTTTTCAGACTATCTACGTACTGTTACGAGCTTCGGGTTCGTGACAATAAAAACTGCCGATAAAAATTAACCAAAAATGACACTTTAATTAAACAACACTAATTATAAAACACAATTGCTCTTAAGTCGCACTTGAAGATCGCTTTCGATGTATTCGCATGTATCGCTGATCCAAGTCTGCCTGGTCGTGGCTCATCCCGGCCTTATATAGTGCCGCAGATAGTTCTAGAACCTTCTATTGTAGAAACATCTAGAATGTTCGAGTACATACCGGCCCCGACTGACCAGATGTCGATAGTTCTAGTATCGAAATTTCTAGAAGGATCTATTAGTTCTGCTCCTCGATACTAGATGGCGCTAGTGGTAACTAATGTCACCATGTACCACGCATTAATTGTGGCGCGCAACACTACTCAAAGCTAACTCGTATAAGCTACATAGACAATATGGACAGACATAATTACACATATTGACAATACCAAAAGCATTTGTTCCGATGCCAATAACTGACCGAATAGCCACATTACAAAACCACAAACAAAATACTGTTACAATTTATATTAGATTCGAAAAATCACGTAAAACACCGATAAACTGCAGTGGTGCAATGCAGACTAGCTTCCCGTTTCGTTCAAATCCACGGTTTATCCACCCAGAGGCAAGAAGCTTAACTTTGTTACCCAGGAGCAGCGATTCAGGCCAGAATTAAAACAGAATTAAATCAAACTGGCACTCTGCACTGACTTGCCGCTGCCGAGAATAAGATTAGTGGTCATTAAAAAAAGGAAATTTTTGTCGGCTGTGTCGTGGAAGTCGATGTTTGCCCCGTTCGATGCAACTTTGATTTATTATCAAGGAGATTTGTAAAACTTTTTAAACAAATAGTTATTAAGGTTTGGATCGAGGTGTCGAGAAAAGGATGCATGGATGGATTTGGGAGAGGCCTTCGCTCAGCAATGGGACAGTGTAGGCTCAATTAAAAAAACTGTTGCTGTTCTACAATAAGGAGACGAAAATAAAACAATAAATGAAAACACTGGCCATACTAATGCACATTTAAAGGCCACGCCCACGTCTGACTTTTGCACCGATAATCGGGCCGATTTTTCCTCCGATTCTTATGACCGTTTTTGTGACCGACTCAACGTCCACATCCGTCACTTTGTCTGTGGCACAACATCCTTTTCTAGTAAGTGCATGCAGCCGTCTGTCGGTGAGTAGTGTGCGTTAACGCATACATTTCCGAACGTTAAATTTTTTACCGATAATCGGATCGGTCGGGATGCACGTAATAGCTGTCGCGACAATTGGTGGACATCAAGGCTTTATACTAACTGATGAATGGGCTGGATTACAGACTCAGCCTGTGCGAACCCAGAAATTATAGACTACGACGCTATGCCAGTGCTACGCACGTAGCAGCTACGCGGGTGCTACGAAATTTGCTACGACACGGAACTTTATAGGGTTGTCTCTGTAAATAATCATGTTGTCGGTAGTTCTAATGTCTCGCAAACACTAAACATCGATAATTTTAACTTTAAAAAAATACCCACTTACACACACATACAAACACGCTAAAAAGATACATTTTCCAAATAATTGATAATTAAATTGACCTAGTGCGGTATTCCAATATTTTCGGTATTCCTTTACAATGAAATATGCGATAACCTAACGCGATAATCTGTTTTAGACAAAACCAGATTTGTGATTTATTATTCAATTCGATTAATCGATCCTCAATTCCAAGGTTTTGCACGTGGACCAAATAGTAGCCGCACAGTGCGCTTAGTGGAAAAAAAATGGAAAAAAACACGTGTCGAACATGTCAAAAGCCAAAACGCTTCGTTTCACTTTGATGTTCAGCTCAACCCATATCCATCACTATGGATTTGGTTAAAAAGGATTGTTTGATTCAGTTGTGTTTTTGTTTTCATGGATTATTTTGTCGTTCGTTCAGTTTGTGATGGACATATTTCCTGATACAATCATATTGGTTCATAACTGGAGTATTTTACACCTGCATCCATTTATTTAATCTGATAGATGCCTACGACAATGACGGCTGACAAGCAGTCTTGCTAAGGGGTATCTAGTTACCCCGTAACTAGATTGTGCCGGTCAGATACGTAGCCGCTGCAGGTAGAATACTGGTATTCAGCTGCATTCGGTAAGACTGGAAACCAACCCCAACATGGTTGAAAAGAAGCTATGCATATAGGTATGATGAGATTCTGGACTAAATTAGTAAGATGCAGCTCTTGTGAGACAATAGATTTCTGATCACTGTATGAAGGGTCAACGTCAGATATGAGGAATATGAGGAATATGAGGATATTATGATATTCGCTCCAAAATTATCCTAGCGTTTAATTAGTATTAGCGATAGCCACATTCAATAACAGTGGCCAAAGCCCGGCCTTATAATCCCTTAATACGTGCTGAATACCACATCAGCACATAACTACATAATAGGTATATAAGGTCCCAGAGTACACAAATGTCTATCTATTTACCTACGAGTACTAACGTTATTATGTATAATTATAAGGACAGAATGGCATATTTGATCTTCCTTGTTTTTGAACCGTTTGTATTTAGGCAGTAGAAAAACATCCGTCTGACATAATATGGTAAGTTGTAAACGGGCTGATTCTTCAACAGTCCGATACCTCTTTTATCTTTAGAACAAATATGATAGCTTGACATATGTCAAGCTGTCACACAACAGCAACAACAGACATATCTATTTCTCATAATCAAACGAATTCCACAAAAGTAGAAAAAAAAACATCATAAAAAAACAAAACAGTTACGTATGTACTGTTGCAGAATAAGCATCACAATCACTGATTGAAGACAAATCGAGGTACTATTAACTAAATGACCTACTCCCCGATCGTATCTAACGACTAAAAATTAACAAAAACTGCAGCTATGGAACATGAAGCACCACTGGGGTCCTGACAGCGCAGTGGTTTTAGCAGGCAATCGAAGCTGCCCCCCGGGATACCAGCCTCGCGATAATTGCCCGAACCAACCAGAAATTTCTCACATCACGCGTTCCCTATGTGCCTATTGACGGCAGCAGCGGTAACTGTGACAGTTTGCCCGCCATTTACCGATAATGGCCGACAAATCGGGGATTATATTAACTAATTGAGCAAGCTTTTGTCTAAAAGAGAAAGATGGAGTTGGGAATTAATTTAAGGTTCAAATTGAAGGTCCCGATGTGATGAATCAGTTTGGAATGGTTTTAGCAATTCGCAGGAATTGTTGATAGAAAGAAAGAAGAAAGAAAGAAAATGCATTTATTTGCGGCAAACATGACGCATGAAAAAAGGACTTAGCACACAAAAAAACAAGTTGGGGGTAAACATGCGTCACATTCACGCAAAACGGCCATCGCTCAGCATAATGCTAAGACCCTATACGAGACAGAGCCCAAGCGCTGGTTTTCAGCGGCAGCCGGCGTTGACGTGATGACGTTAACCAGTGCAGCATGCAATTATACATAAATAAATAAAAACAACAATCAAAACAAGAAAATAAAATAAACTATTCAACATATGATTCGACAAAAAACAAAAAAACAAAAATCAAAACATGACCTATATTAAAAATAAACATACATAAAAGAAAAGATGGTGAAACATGAAACATATATGGTAACATTCCGGGCAACGAATCTCGCGCCGCGCCGGATATAGGTTATCTGTGCGCGTTCGCAGATTGATTGATTGATTGTTATTTTTTTCGTACTAAATGGTTTTTTGTAGATTCATTTTATAGTTATTTTCTCAAAATATTTATCTACAAAATCCAATAATTGGTAAATAAATAAAATAATGATCTACGTTGAATGAGATACCTTTAGGTTGAAGTCTCCTCAGCAGCCACAAATTGAAAATGATAGATTATCTTCATCACAATTAAGTCGGCCGACGTACCCAAATAGAAATGGAAATCAGCCCAAGAGACCAAATAACGAAATTCATCCACCGCCAATTAGAGGCACATTTTTTGTTCGAAACGACGGGCTCGAACCAATTAGAGTGCCGACTGATGTATCGACAATTTTATATCTTGATCAAAATTTATATCCGGTGGGAAATCGAGGGGTATCCGTAATTGTTGCCGGTCCGTCGGCCTGCGATTGCCGGATTACGATTTCGTCTAGACTCGGATGACAGAAAAAGAAATGGAAAAACACGGAATATTTTTTCTTTTATCTCGTCTCGCTGTTTGATCAATTAGATCGGTACAAATAGAAAACGTTCGGTGTTGCTTTATTGCTGTGATGGTACAAGTTTGACAAATCGCACGCTTCGTTGCTCAAGTGTAGATGGATTTCGTCGATATTGTTAGCTTGTTTAGAGGATTCTGTATTTCGTATAATATTTTTGTTACGGTAAATAAAATGAGTAGGTACCTACATCTTCTGGGCTATTTAACAAGCCATTCACTAAAGCACCAGCAAAACACAACTCTGAACTAAGTCGTACTGTGCACTGAATTCAAAGTCCTAGTTCAAAAATTGCGAGCACAAAACCACCCTAAACAGGTATTAGGGGCGATCACAAAGGCGGCGTACCACTACTGGCAACATTACCAGTCTCCGGGCAATTTCCGTCGAGTCGACAAAAGACAGATTAACAACACACTGGGCGGATGATGCGTGTTTAATTCAACAGATTCCGCGTTGCGTGTGCTGCCATCTAGTGAAGAAGATAGAATTATTAGTTAGACGGTTCTTTTTAAATAGGTACCTACCTATCTACCGAAACTCACTTGCTCCACACTTGTGATCGAGATGGACAAACTGGCAATCTGAACTTAAACGGGATCAAAATGTGTCATCCATAGATTGACAGAAAAAAGAATAGAAAACGAAAGACAATACATTTATTTGCGCATTACAAAACAAAATAACAAGTAAGACAGACAATGTGCTTAGAGTTGTTTGACTGGTTCAACCTATGAAAAACGAATAGCTAGATAAATAAGCATACGCAAGTTACATACGCTATTATCGTATATGAAATATGTCTGAACGATGACCTTGTGAAGGCCGCAGGTATTCGCTGGATGCGAGAAGCGCAGAACCGGGCAAAGTCTTGCTTAAAGGATTCCTATGTCCAGCGGTGGACATCTTGCGGCTGATATGATGTTGTCATATGGAGTTGTACTGCCCAACTTATTTTTCCCTAAATAAAAAGTCGTAAAAATATTCCAAGCACTAAAACATGTTTATTGAGGCTTAATTCAATAATTAGGGTAAAAGTAAAACGACTTAATTTACTCAAAGTAACGCCTTAACTAGCGAAGTTTTCCTATATGAAGTGCTATTTGCTTTTATTATCTACTTAATATTTTTTATAGTCGGTAAGTCATAAAATACTTGTAAGTCATAAAATGTTTAATATTTTGACAGTAATAATACATTTTGACTTATCTTTGGGATGTACACCTGGTTTCTGAATTGAGAATTTGAAGTTGAAAAGTTCAAAGAATTTTAGAATTCGTGGGCATTGATCAAATTAAAATTCTAAATTCAGAAACTGGATGTAATTCCCAAAGATCAGTCAAATTTAATTATTACTTACTAATTTTACTGTCGAGGTTTACAATATTCAATTCACTGAGTCGCACCTCTCTCTCTGCATCTGTTTGGTACTGGCAGGCCCCTCTTTCCCAATGGGCACTCTCAGCAAGTGCCCAGGGCCCCACAGTAAGCGGGGCCCTGGCCTGCCCTAAAAAATCATTCTTTGCATCCATTCTACGCATTATTAGTACCCGATTCAATGACAAAATAATTGATTTGCAGTGCGAATTTTAAGCACTAACCTGTGAATGCTTAGAGTTACTGTTGCAAATCATATTACAATTATCTATAATATTATCCACAACAGATCCTGATCACCAAGCAACTTTTCCACGATTCAAAATTAAAATAAATCACCTACTGCCTTAACATATTACGCCATTTTTCCCCATCACCCGCTCGAATAGAGAGACAAGTTCTGCAACACATTAATCCCCAGCTATTTAGCGTTCAAACGCGACAGTTGAACAAATGCAAAGCAATAACTAACACACTAGAACTGCCGGTAATGGGTGTGGACGCCATCTTTTTCTTTTCGCGCGCTCCGCCATGTTGCCTCTGTGTCGGAACCGGACGGCGTCACGGCGGCGCCTCGTCCGGAAACGGCGGGTCGGGTGCGTTCACAAACTCTCACTTGAGACTCAATCGAGTGTGAACATGTGTGAGGACTTTATTTAGTAGACGAATAAGTTACACTACGATGGAATAAAAAAGAAATGTTTAAAACTGGCATTCCGCCCGCACAGCTCTTTGTAAGTTTTGCTTTCTTATTGGAATGCTATTGTCGTTAATGCTGGCTTGGTTTCCACTGCTTCCGCTGGAGTTGTGGAAAGAATCTTTGCAGTAGTCTGAGTCCTGAAATCGCAATGCTCTCTGTAGGTACTTACATAGGTAACTACTTAATGGTGAAAATAAAAACTTATCTATGAATATAAAAATAGGTAATTTAAGTAGTTATCGTAAAAACAGAGTGATTTTTGTTAGTGTAGGTACCTTAACATAGGTACTTACTCACTTATAGGTACTTACGTACCTACTTATTTGGATATAAATCAGATAAAATTCAGATAGGTATATATATATATATATATATATATACTTATCTGAATTTTAATCAAACAGAAATCCAATTTAAGTAAATCATAAATTTAAAAACTACGAGCAATTGGAGCAATAATGTTTTGCTTTGAGCATTTTACTTTTAGCAATTTCAGGTTTTTCAAGTTAAGTTGTGCGCAAGTAGGTGTCTGAAGAATTGCAAGGTAGGTACAGTCAGCCGCACATCAGTGGTAACAATTTGACATTGACAGATCGTCTTTATGTGTCACCAGTAAGGATATTTTACGTCAACACTAGCAGTTGACGTGTGGTGTACTCTATTCCCAATTTTACTTGTTTCAAATTGACGTTATTTCAAGTTAAACAAATATCAACTTTATATTAATGTAAATTAAGTTGATTTCAGAGTGACTAGCACTATTGAAAAAGTTATAAAAATGTTTGAAATTTTAGCGTAAACTGAACTTTATTGTGTAAGAATTAAAGTTATTTTTACATAAACTCATATTTGTTTACATTTTTGGCGAATATGCCGCGATTCAATGTTAGATACCTACATTCCACATGAACACGAATACATCATAGCCTAGCTTTATCCTTTTTGTTTTTCTTTATCCCGAACTACGCCCAAAAAACATGAAACTTATTATTTGCAAATATATATATCTGAAAAAGGGTGTCATTATATCGCATTACTGAACCGTTCGCTTCACAGACAACAACTTTTGATCGGGCGAGAAAAAATCTAATAGAAATATAGGGCTGGATAATGTGAGTCTAACATGTTTGTTGACTGCATACGAAATCGTATGAGGGCACGCGAACGATGGCAGTTTATCGCTGTTTTTCCGACTTATTTACATTTGAAACGTATCCAAGACTGCTTGAACAAATTTCAGTGTTATCCTTCCTTCCTGTGCGCGTAATGGTGATAATATAAAGCAGTTTGTCATAGCGAATAGTTTTGGTGTGGTAAGTAGGTGGAGCTTTGCAGGCCATTGGTCGCTGAACGAGGCGAATTAGACAGTCATGAGAACCTAGCTCAGAGAAATATAGGTTCTTGCCCAGATTGAACTGAAAATAAACATTTTATTGACTCTAAAAAAATTATATAGAAAGAAAATAGGTTTAGTCTGTGCTATGCTAAATAAATGTATTTAGCACAGACTAAAAGACACACAATACACCAGATACATATGTACAGGTAACACATCAAGCTACTAAAATCTGTCAAATTTCTTCAATAGATTTACAACTTTATCGCTAAAGTATTAAGGTTTCGGGTAGCTTGACCTGCTGGCTGCTGCTGTCTGGACGAAAAGGCTATACAATGCGAGGTCAGCTAAAGCTGAAACTGTATAACTTGATATGTCGTCGTGTGTACTTACCTATTCTTTAACGGACTGGTGTCCGTAACTTTTCGTCGTACATCAGACAAAAACAAATAAAAAAATCAAATAAAAAGTGTAAAGTCCGATGGATGGAAGGTGAAAACTTTATTTCCAAAAAGAGTACAGGGGGTTTTACATTAGCCCCAAACTAGACAAGCCAGGCGAGGTAGGTTAGGCCACCTATTTGTTATAAATGTTATAAGTAGGTTAGCAACAAACCTCGATTCAACTTCAGTTTTTATGAACATCATTTTTAAGCCCAATTCGAAGCGTTAGTAAATTCAGCTAAAACAACATGACGTGCTGAAAAGTAATGTTTCGAATAATTGCGGGTCTATTTTTATAACATTTAGGTAAATAAAAGTAACAGTGTTTAATCTAATTCGCTTGCTGACCGTACGAATAGGTGTCCATTCACACAGACCGGCTCGGAGAGGAGATTTATGGCGTTTAAAAAAGAATTTTGGGTCATTGAAATAATGTTGATTTGTTCATGTCACTTTAAAGGAGCCGACCCAACGCGCAGTGACATGAAAAAATCAGCCTTATTTCAATGACCCAAAACTCTTTATTAAACGCGATAAAAATGTACTCTCCTCTCCGAGCCGGTCTGTGTGAACGGCACTAATAATTCGTAATTCATTCAGCAGTTGCTCTGTTGAAAATCACGAAATACAGCATGTTTTTAATCTTTATTTCCAAGCATTTTAAGTTACCTATAAGCCCACCGTACCTGTAATATACCGCAACTGCGCTACAATACCTATATTACAATGCTCTACATAAACGTACTTATCTAGACAAAATGAGTCTCCATGTTTAAAGCTAAACTTTAAACCCTCCATCTTTTCATCGCAAACCAAATCAAATTCGTTTCTAACAAAACGAGGTTAAACAATAAACTGAGCGGGCAACACCACGCGTCAGTTACTTCGAGTGCGCTCACAAAACCACAAATTCTATTGCGTCCATTGTCAACCAAAATTAGAGTAGCTAACTAACTCCGTTTATATAGTGCATCCAACCATTAGCGAGTACACAATTTAGTTTTAATTAAAACACACGTATCTGTGTGTGTTCAGGTTGGCTTGCTTTGCACCTTCACGACGCCATTATGAGTATTACAAAAGAAACTGTAGAAGTATGTAACACGGACAGGAATTAGCATTTCGTAGTCACTTGTCGATAAATAAAAAGAAGTATGTGGAGGTTGCTAAGTGGAGGTTTGTGTTTTTTGTAGATAGACATGGTTTGAATGACACTCTAATTGCGTAACAGACTTATCAATCACAGTCTGAATCATTTTGAAGGATATTGCTAATTCATTGCTTCGTTTATCATTTGTCTGCTCAACAACATAAACAACGCAATGAATGTGGTTGAACTGTCAAAATGAAAACCATTCCTACTGATTGTGAGTTCCGCAATTACCCCGCCGGTTGGCTTGCTTTGCACCTTCACGACGCCATTCTGAGTGTTACAAAAGAAACTAGAAGTAGAACAGGAATTAGCATTTTGTGGTCACTTGTCGGTAAATATAAAGTAGTAGGTGGTTCAGCTAAGTGAAGGTTTGTTTGTTTGTTTTGTAGAAAGACATGGTGTGAGTGGTGTTGACTACGACTTGAAGGCAGGTTATGATGTGCTAGAGCGGATACTTGCATAATTCTTTATGCAAGCACCCATGTGCTTGCATAAAGAATTACCTATGCCGAGGAAGGGGTCGGATACGGGTTTTCAGGCCCGGGCTGGTTTTTTAAAAGAAACAGTTACATGTTTTAGGGCCGTTTCTTTGGCTTATTAATCGATTCGCACGAATTTACTCGCCCGAAACGGGTGAATAGTCTCTTTTTAATAATATTTTTTTTTCTATAGGTGACTCCCACGAAGTTAATTTATTTGTGGGCGAATCGACAACTCCAGAAATGTGTATATCGTAAACTCCAGTATACTCGTAATTATGTCAAATAAATTAACTTCGTGCGAGTCGAATATATTCGCATGCTTAATGAAACACGGGCCCATTAGTAGATAGGTCAGATGTGATTTCCGTTTTTTTTTTACTTAGATCTCATCAATAGTTAATCATAGACGTTCAAAATACAAGCATTCATAATTAATATAAATCAGTTTTATTTTTATGCATCAACAAGTAGGTTAAGTCCTCATAGCAAGATCTCCTTTTGCGATTTCCCAAAAATCGTCTTTTTTGAGTTAAGTCAGTATTCCATTAAGCATGCGAATATATAGAAAAAATAATAATATTTAAAAGTGACGGTTCCCCGTTTCGGGCGAGTAAATTCTTGCGAATCGACCACATTTGAGGACAGTATGATATCAGATAGAAAGGTATGGGGGAGGTTCGGTATGACGAATGATTGTATTTACGTGTATACAACCCATACACGTCCACTTCATAACACTTACCGCAAATAAACGTTTTTCTTTCTTTTTTCTAAGTATTTAAAAAACTGGATGAGGTCGGTGTTTCCTATCCGACTACTCTAGATAAGAAACACCCAAACAAACTCGGAGGTTACAGTCTCTTTTAAAGTCCAGACATAATCATGGAGAGATTATTGTGAGGACCATGGCACATTAGTGTCTGAAATGGTCTTTTGAGGAAAGAACCACACACATTTGAGTGGACTTGTCCAGTAAGTGTAATGCAGTGTATAATCCCTAATTAAATACCTAATGTTATAAATATTTCCCAGTGGCGAAAGCACATTCCACACGATTCCTACCGACTTCCCTCCGAATGTCAGCAACTCTACCGCTATTAAAAAATGGCACAGTCAATAGGTAGTGTCTACTATTGCCAAAAAAATATAGTTAGATAGAAATACATATACATTCACTAGTCATAACTCCCTAGCTTCGCTCAGGATAGCGGCCGTGACTTATGACACTGCTTTATCCCCTTAGTGAGTAATCTACTATAGAATGATAGTACATACCTACCTAAATAATATAGATGAGTTTATTTCTGTTAAACATTGAAAGTTTTGTTTGTGTAGGTAGTGATATCGTCTATTGTGTGTCTACTTGACGACAGATAGTGTTAAAATCAATAAAGAAAAGACTTTTAAGTTAATACATTTATTTTTACTTTATTGATAAGTAAGTAGGTAAGTTAAAATCGGCTTCGCTTCAACTTCTCTCTTACAAAACCTGACACCTCGCCACTGGTATTTACACATTAAAATGTAATCGTGAAACTTGTTGACAGCGCTAACCCGCGATCGGTGAGTGGACCAAATTAGCGGTTTCGAGTGTAAATCTATCCCGGACTAATTGAAACAAACGAGACGTGATTAAATAACACGGCCATACCTTGTAATATATTCAGTATCACTAGATGTTAGATGCCGAAAAAGTTTTGAAAAATCATAGTGTTACGAGCTTCGGGTTCGTGACAATAAAAACTGCCGATAAAAATTACCAAAAGTTACACTTTAATTAAACAACACTAATAACAACTCAAACACACTAATTATAAAACACAATCGCTCTTAAGTCGCACTTGAAGATCGCTTTCGATGTATTCGCTTCAATCGCAGAACCAAGTCTGATTAGTCGCTTTTTTTTTTTTTTTTTTTTATTTTTTTTTTTAGAATATGGCATCTCGTAGTTGACCTTGAGAGGTCGTGACTACTTAACCGGACTATCCTGTGGTTGCCTTAAGAAATCTTAAAGCCTCCAGCCAGGGCTAAAACTAATTAAAACTAGGCGACTGCACGCTAAGGGCACCCCCTGTGGGGTACGAACCTCGGCTTAGGGCGTCGCTGGGAGAGGGCAGCAAAGGGACAGGCTGGATCGAATTTATATTTTTAGTGCTTTGATGAGCACGGCGTTTCCTAAGACTATCTCTGAGAAGAAAGGCCGAAACAAACTCAGAGGTTACGGTCGTCGTGAATTTACAATTAATAGCTCAGCTGCAACGCGAGCTGGCTCTTCATCAACAATGAAGGGTCGGGCTGGATGAAGGGTCGGGCTGGGTGATTAGTCGCGGCTAGTCCCGGCCTTATATAGTGCCGCAGATAATTCCAGAATCTTCTATTGTAGAAACATCTAGAATGTTCGAGTACATACCGGCCCCGACTGACCAGATGTCGATAGTTCTAGTAAGTTCAGCCAATCGATAATAGATGGCGCTAGTGAAGAACTAATAAGTTCTTCTACTAGAAACTAGATGGCGCTAGTGGTAACTAATGTCACCATCATCAGGCATTAATTGTGGCGCGCAACACTGCCCCCTCCTAAGACATGCTCGTCCCGAGCATTATCGGCTCCATAATAACGCGCCAATCGATCCACATGGACGATCTTAGGAGTACCTCTTGCACCTTTCTGTATCCGGTAGGTTACGTCATTGATCTTTGTCACAATCCGGTACGGTCCATCCCATTTAGCTTGAAGCTTAGGAGATTTCCCTTCGCTGCGGACTGGATTGTGCAACCACACTAGTGAACCTTCGTCGAACCCTTTACTGTTCATTTTGCGGTCATAACGGGTTTTCATCTTTTCAGACATTTGCTGGCCCGATTGTCTGACGTGCTCATAAATGTCATTCATTTTGTTCCGCAAGTGATTCGCATAATCGGTTATACTGCGTGGGGCATCAGGTGGTATTCCGGTGATCAGGTCTGCAGGCAGCCGTAATTCTCTTCCAAAGTTTGCGAAAGCTGGTGTCACCGATGTACTTTCGTGAACAGCGCTTCGATATGACAACAAAAACGGTTGTATGTGCTTGTCCCAATCTCGTTGCCGATTTTCCACAACTTTTGCTAGGTACCTCTCCAATGTCTGATTGAATCGTTCCACCATTCCATCCGATTGTGGGTGGTAAGAAGTTGTTCTTGTTTTATGAGTACCCATAACTCGACAAGTTTCCTGGAATATTTGGGACTCAAAATTCCTTCCTTGATCACTGTGAATCTCTAAAGGTACTCCAAACCGACAGAAGACTTCATAAACTAATTTATCTGCAACTGTCGAAGCTTCTTGATTTGGGATGGCGAAGACTTCCGGCCACTTAGTAAAGTAATCCATCACAACCATGAAATACTTGTTACCACTTTCACTTTCCGGAAACGGCCCCGCTACGTCAAGGGCTATCCTCTCCCATGGTGCGCCAACATTGTACAATTTCAGTGCACCTCTAATACGAGTCTGAGGTCCCTTTACAGCTGCACAACTTGTACACTTGCGACACCAGTCCTCGACATCGTCTCGGCAGTGGACCCAGTAAAACCGTTCTCGTATCTTCAGTAGAGTCCGTTTTACTCCCAGATGACCTCCTGAACAACCATTATGGTACAGCTGTAGAACATCCGGTACTTGAGCTTTAGGGACAACCATTTGCAAATGACAGCTGTCTCCCCGAGCATTTTCCCATTTACGGCACAGGACTCCATCCTGAATCACCAAGCTGTCCCATTGGGCCCAATAGCTTTTTGTGATCGAACTCATTGCTGAGACGTCGCTCCATCTGGGCTTAGGAGCTCTGGCCTTCATCCACTCCAGAATCGGCTTGATGTCCGAATCTTCCTGCTGTGCACGTTGTAGGCTTTCCTTCCACTCGTTGCTGAGGTCTGTCTTGAGCATCTTCACAGGTACGACTTCTTTACTTTCTTGCCTAGTACAATGCTTGCAGTCTTCAGGACAATGTCTTCTTGACAACGCATCTGCGTTGCCATGAGATTTTCCGCTGCGATGTTCGACCACGAAGTCGTATTCCTGCAGTAGTTCAATCCATCTCGCAACTTGACCTTCTGGATTTTTGAACTGCAATAGCCATTTCAGTGCAGCATGGTCAGTTCGTATGTGGAATTTCCGCCCCAGAAGATATTTGCTAAAGTGCTGCAATGACTTTACCACAGCAAGCAGTTCCCGTCTCGTAACACAATAGTTCCTTTCAGGTTTCGACAATGACTTGCTGAAGTACGCTATCACAAATTCATGATCGCCATTCCGCTGGGACAAAACACCGCCAAGTTCTATGTCGCTTGCGTCTGTATCAACTATAAATTCCTTGCCCGCATCAGGGTACCCCAAAATAGGTGTTTTGCACAGACGGTCCTTTAGCTCCTGGAATGCGATGTCACAACTTCCATCCCAGCAGAAATGTCGCTTCTCCTCGGTTAGCCTATGCAGGGGTTTGGCTATATCTGCAAAGTTCTTGACAAATCGCCGATAATAGGAGCACAAACCCAGAAATGCTCTGACCTGCGTCTTGTCTTTTGGAATTGGCCAATCCTTGACAGCGGCGATTTTCTCTGGATTCGTGCGGATACCTTCTTCAGACACTACATATCCCAAAAAGCTAACTTGTCGTTTGAATAGTGAACACTTCTTCGGACTTAACTTGAGGTTGGCACTCTGGATCTTCATGAGCACGCGTTCCAGGTTTTGAAGATGTTCTTCAAACGTACGGCCTACGATGATGATGTCATCCAAGTAGACCAGGCAAGCATCGCCAATAAGCCCGGTAAGTACAAGTTCCATCAACCTTTCAAACGCATAACTTTAAATTGCCACAGACCCTTTCCTGTCGAGAATGCAGTTTTCTCCTTGTCCTTAGTATCAATTTCAACTTGCCAGTAGCCACTTTTCAGGTCCAGTGTGCTAAACCACTTTACTCCAGTAAGCATGTCCAGCGTGTCATCAATTCTTGGCAAAGGATAGCTGTCCTTCTTCGTAACGTCGTTCAGACGACGATAGTCAACACAAAACCTCATGCTGCCGTCCTTCTTTCTTACCAGCACTACAGGTGAACACCATGGACTAGATGAAGGTTCAATAACACCATCCTTCACCATTCCCTCAATCATGGTTTCCACTTCCTTTTCGCGTGCTACCGGCAATCTCCTTGGCCGCTGACGGATAGGCAATTCTTCTCCTGTGTTTATTTTGTGTTGAACTAAGCCAGTCCTCCCGATGTCAGCATCGTTTGACGAGAAAACATCGGCATACTTAAGTAACATTTTCTTCGCCTTGACCGTTTCGTTTTGGGACAGAGCGCTGCGGCAGTCTTCTAAAAGTGTGGTCACTCTCGTTTGTGCATCCTTGCTGAGGGTCCCAGTCGATAGATATTGGCATCGACGCAACCAATCCACTTCCTCGCAAGTACCAACTAGTGTGCCTTTTTCTATAACCTGTTCCTGATCACAAAGGTTCAGCACACGTACCCCTGAGATGTCGGTGGTTCTGACCAAAGTTCGTGCCACTTTCCATGGAAGGTCATTGTCTACCCTTTCCACGAGTACACAACGATGAATTTGCCCAGGATTCCGAGGAAGGCTAACCGGCACAATCGTTTCCGATCTCGGCGGAAGAACAATCTTCTTAAGGCTGTACACGTTCCCTGGTAAAGCCCCTTCCACGAAAAGTTCCTCTTGTCCACATTTCAAAACACCTTGCTTGACGTCAATTTCGCAACAATTCTTCCTCATAAAGTCAAGGCCCAGGAAGCAATCGTCCATTATATCAGCCACGATGACATTATGCAGGTAGATTCTGTTGCCTAGCTTCAACTCCATCTTCTTCTCTCCATGGACAGGTATGCGCTGACCGGTGGCTGTTACCAAATTAATGTGTTCCCGGTTGTATGCGGAGTCCCCAAGGGACCGTCTTATGAGTTGGGAACTGACAACCGTGCGAGAGGCTCCAGTGTCTATGGTCAGCTTACACGGCGTTCCGTTGACCTCGCCCTTGATGATTAGGCTGTTCCCGTCTTGGGTTTGTGTGATCGAAACCCTTGGGGCTCTTTGAACATCAGCCAGCACCCGCCCCGCAGTCCTGGCTATTACTCGTTTCCCTGCTGCTGGTGCTGGGCGGTGCTGTTAGCTGCACTGCCCTCTGGAGATCGGCCGTCTTCTCTTTCTGCAGTTCGCTTGGGGCAACTGGATCTAAGGTGGCCCCTTTCCCCACAGCCGTAGCACCTAGGGCTGTACCCTTTATTGCGGTCGCGAACTGTAGCCGCTGCAACCTCCCTGACGCGATGGGAGCGATGATCCTGTCGCACGGCTTCCACCTCCAGTGCATGGGCCAAGGCGTCCTTAAGCGTCCCGTGGTGCCCGAGCCTCACAGCAGCTCTAACTTCAAGGTCGCGGATGCCGTCGATGAATGCCTGCACCAGGTTCCCATCAATAAGCGCAGGTACGGACTGGTAAGCTTTACGCACCAGCTTCTCCACTTCAAGGGCCCACTACTGCAGGTTTTCATTACTGCGTTGCACGCGATCTTTGAGCTGCGCACGAAACACGTGTTCCAGGTGAGCGTCGCCATACCGAGCCTCCAATGCCTCAAGGAGCTGCTCGTAAGTCACTTCCTTACCGAGAGCTTCCAGAACAGTTAAGGCCTGGTCGCGCAGGCCTAGGGTGAGGGCAGTCATGGCCTGACTTTTACTCCAAGCGTTCGCCTTCATGACAGCCTCAAACTGGATTTTGTAGGCCGACCAGGAAGAAGTTCCGTCGAACGGTGGCACTTTGAATCCACGTAGCGAAGGTGTTGTAGCTACGGGAGCTGCGATTCCATCCCCAAGTTTAAGGTAATCCAGCGTTTTCTTTACATCAGCCATCACGGTTTTCTTTACGTCAGCCACCACGTTGTCAACCCGATTATACACTTGGTCGATCCGGATTTCAGCTTCCGACAGGCGGTTGTCATGTTGATCAACCTTATCCTTCACCTCCTTCATGTCTTTCCCGAAGGTAGCGTGAAGGTCCTTCATAAGGAGCATCTGCTCTTCCTGGCGGCGCGTTTGCTCCTCCTTATCACGTTGGAGCTGTTCTTCCAACCGACGAGCCTGTTCCTCCTGTCGGCGAGCCTGTTCCTCCTGTCGACGAGCCTGTTCCTCCTTGTCCCGCTGGAGCTGTTCTTCCAACCGACGAGCCTGTTCCTCCTGTCGGCGGGACTGCTCCTGCAGCATAATCATCAGGGCAGCAAAGTCTGGTGCTGCTGATGCTGGAGCTGCTGCGGACGTTTCGGCCTCCGTGGTTGGTAGCTGGCCCTCCGACCTCTGCGGCATAGCTCCACCAAAACGTCTCTGGTCCGTCTCCTGTTGACGTTGACCCCGGGTACGGATACCCTCCGTGTCGTCTTTAGGTAAAATCGGCATGATTTTAATCCTTGCTTCTGACACCAATTGTTACGAGCTTCGGGTTCGTGACAATAAAAACTGCCGATAAAAATTACCAAAAGTTACACTTTAATTAAACAACACTAATAACAACTCAAACACACTAATTATAAAACACAATCGCTCTTAAGTCGCACTTGAAGATCGCTTTCGATGTATTCGCTTCTATCGCAGAACCAAGTCTGATTAATCGCGGCTAGTCCCGGCCTTATATAGTGCCGCAGATAATTCCAGAATCTTCTATTGTAGAAACATCTAGAATGTTCGAGTACATACCGGCCCCGACTGACCAGATGTCGATAGTTCTAGTAAGTTCAGCCAATCGATAATAGATGGCGCTAGTGACTCTATTAGTTCTTCTACTAGAAACTAGATGGCGCTAGTGGTAACTAATGTCACCATGCATCAGGCATTAATTGTGGCGCGCAACAATAGTTTAAGTATTGTATGTAGTTTGTCACAAACTAATTGTGTATAAGAGCTGCGGTAACATATTTTTCTTAATAAATTCGAATGCTGAAAGTTGATATAAACTCTTAAATTTCATGACACAGTTCACTATATCCCGTTGAGTCAGCTGATATGTCATACTTGTCAAAATCTTGTCGAGCAGAGTTAGCTGAGATGTTGAAAAAAAAGAACTAAATTTAGTTTTTTTTTTCAAAATCTACTTTTGAGTTTGATGGATTGGAGCCCCCTATTCCAACAAAATCCACCTACCCTAAAATATTTTAATTTTTTGGTGGCTGATCTAGGAAAACCGTTTAGACATTTGTCGTAGTTTTTGTGCTATACTTAATGTCTGGCTCTAATAGTAGAAGAGCAATGTGATTTCTGGACCAACAACTATGACTGAAAGTTCCTAGTTACTGTTACACTATATAAGGCCGGGACTAGCCGCGATTAATCAGACTTGGTTCTGCGATAGAAGCGAATACATCGAAAGCTATCTTCAAGTGCGACTTAAGAGCGATTGTATTTTATAATTAGTGTGTTTGAGTTGTTATTAGAGTTGATTAATTAAAGTGTAACTTTTGGTCATTTTTATCGGCAGTTTTTATTGTCACGAACCCGAAGCTCGTAACAATTGGTGTCAGAAGCAAGGATTAAAATCATGCCGATTTTACCTAAAGACGACACGGAGGGTATCCGTACCCGGAGTCAACGTCAACAGGAGACGGACCAGAGACGTTTTAGTGGAGCTATGCCGCAGAGGTCGGAGGGCCAGCTACCAACCACGGAGGCCGAAACGTCCGCAACAGCTCCAGCATCAGCAGCACCAGACTTTGCTGCCCTGATGATGATGCTGCAATAGCAGTCCCGCCGACAGGAGGAACAGGCCCGCCGACAGGAGGAACAGGCCCGCCGACAGGAGGAACAGGCCCGCCGACAGGAGGAACAGGCCCGCCGACAGGAGGAACAGGCTCGTCGGTTGGAAGAACAGCTCCAGCGGGACAAGGAGGAACAGGCTCGCCGACAGGAGGAACAGGCTCGCCGACAGGAGGAACAGGCTCGTCGGTTGGAAGAACAGCTCCAACGTGATAAGGAGGAGCAAACGCGCCGCCAGGAAGAGCAGATGCTCCTTATGAAGGACCTTCACGCTACCTTCGGGAAAGACATGAAGGAGGTGAAGGATAAGGTTGATCAACATGACAACCGCCTGTCGGAAGCTGAAATCCGGATCGACCAAGTGTATAATCGGGTTGACAACGTGGTGGCTGACGTAAAGAAAACCGTGATGGCTGATGTAAAGAAAACGCTGGATTACCTTAAACTTGGGGATGGAATCGCAGCTCCCGTAGCTACAACACCTTCGCTACGTGGATTCAAAGTGCCACCGTTCGACGGAACTTCTTCCTGGTCGGCCTACAAAATCCAGTTTGAGGCTGTCATGAAGGCGAACGGTTGGAATAAAAGTCAGGCCATGACTGCCCTCACCCTAGGCCTGCGTGACCAGGCCTTAACTGTTCTGGAAGCTCTCGGTAAGGAAGTGACTTACGAGCAGCTCCTTGAGGCATTGGAGGCTCGGTATGGCGACGCTCACCTGGAACACGTGTTTCGTGCGCAGCTCAAGGATCGCGTGCAACGCAGTAATGAAAACCTGCAGCAGTGGGCCCTTGAAGTGGAGAAGCTGGTGCGTAAAGCTTACCAGTCCGTACCTGCGCTTATTGATGGGAACCTGGTGCAGGCATTCATCGACGGCATCCGCGACCTTGAAGTTAGAGCTGCTGTGAGGCTCGGGCACCACGGGACGCTGAAGGACGCCTTGGCCCATGCACTGGAGGTGGAAGCCGCGCGACAGGATCATCGTTCCCATCGCGTCAGGGAGGTTGCAGCGGCTAGAGTTCGCGACTGCAATAAAAGATACAGCCCTAGGTGCTACGGCTGTGGGGAGAGGGGCCACCTTCGATCCAGTTGCCCCAAGCGAACTACAGGAAGGGTAGACAATGATCGTCCATGGAAAGTGGGACGAACTTTGGTCAGAGCCCCCGACATGTCAGGGGTACGTGTGCCGAACCTTTGTGATCAGGAACAGGTTATGGAAAAAGGCACACTAGTTGGTACTAGGCAAGAAAGCAAAGAAGTCGTACCTGTGAGGATGCTCAAGACAGACCTCAGCAACGAGTGGAAGGAAAGCCTACAACGTGCACAGCAGGAAGATTCGGACATCAAGCCGATTCTCGAGTGGATGAAGGCCAGAGCTCCTAAGCCCAGGTGGAGCGACGTCTCAGCAATGAGTTCGATCACAAAAAGCTATTGGGCCCAATGGGACAGCTTGGTGATTCAGGATGGAGTCCTGTGCCGTAAATGGGAAAATGCTCGGGGAGACAGCTGTCATTTGCAAATGGTTGTCCCTAAAGCTCAAGTACCGGATGTTCTACAGCTGTACCATAATAGTTGTTCAGGAGGTCATCTGGAAGTAAAACGGACTCTACTGAAGATACGAGAATGGTTTTACTGGGTCCACTGTCGGGACGATGTCGAGGACTGGTGTCGCAAATGTACAAGTTGTGCAGCTGTAAAGGGACCTCAGACTCGTAGTAGAGGTGCATTAAAATTGTACAATGTTGGCGCACCATGGGAGAGGATAGCCCTTGACGTTGCGGGGCCGTTTCCGGAAAGTGAAAGTGGTAACAAGTATTTCATGGTTGTGATGGATTACTTTACTAAGTGGCCGGAAGTCTTCGCCATCCCAAATCAAGAAGCTTCGACAGTTGCAGATAAATTAGTTTATGAAGTCTTCTGTCGGTTTGGAGTACCTTTAGAGATTCACAGTGAGCAAGGAAGGAATTTTGAGTCCCAAATATTCCAGGAAACTTGTCGAGTTATGGGTACTCATAAAACAAGAACAACTTCTTACCACCCACAATCGGATGGAAAGGTGGAACGATTCAATCAGACATTGGAGAGGTACCTAGCAAAAGTTGTGGAAAATCGGCAACGAGATTGGGATAAGCACATACAACCATTTTTGTTGTCATATCGAAGCGCTGTTCACGAAAGTACTTCGGTGACACCAGCTTTCGCAAACTTTGGAAGAGAATTACGGCTGCCTGCAGACCTGATCACCGGAATACCACCTGATGCCCCACGCAGTATAACCGATTATGCGAATAACTTGCGAAACAAAATGAATGACATTTATGAGCACGTCAGACAATCGGGCCAGCAAATGTCTGAAAAGATGAAAACCCGTTATGACCGCAAAATGAACAGTAAAGGGTTCGACGAAGGTTCACTAGTGTGGTTGCACAATCTAGTCCGCAGCAAGGGGAAATCTCCTAAGCTTCAAGCTAAATGGGATGGACCGTACCGGATTGTGACAAAGATCAATGACGTAACCTACCGGATACAGAAAGGTGCAAGAGGTACTCCTAAGATCGTCCATGTGGATCGATTGGCGCGTTATTATGGAGCCGATAATGCTCGGGACGAGCATGTCTTAGGAGGGGGCAGTGTTGCGCGCCACAATTAATGCCTGATGCATGGTGACATTAGTTACCACTAGCGCCATCTAGTTTCTAGTAGAAGAACTAATAGAGTCACTAGCGCCATCTATTATCGATTGGCTGAACTTACTAGAACTATCGACATCTGGTCAGTCGGGGCCGGTATGTACTCGAACATTCTAGATGTTTCTACAATAGAAGGTTCTGGAATTATCTGCGGCACTATATAAGGCCGGGACTAGCCGCGACTAATCAGACTTGGTTCTGCGATAGAAGCGAATACATCGAAAGCGATCTTCAAGTGCGACTTAAGAGCGATTGTATTTTATAATTAGTGTGTTTGAGTTGTTATTAGAGTTGATTAATTAAAGTGTAACTTTTGGTAATTTTTATCGGCAGTTTTTATTGTCACGAACCCGAAGCTCATAACACTATGTATTGTCCTAGAGGCCTATTTAACTTCTGCAAACCAATCCATTCCACCACCATTTCGTGAGGGATTGCAGGCTAAGCAACAATAAAAAAACTCTTAAAACAGATCAACAAGTATAATATCAGAATAAAATTCACAATAAATATTTAAAAAATATACCCTTGTATAATGATAACACTAAATGATATATTTTCTATATTTTGTACAACCTACTAGTACTTACTTCTAAACTTAAGGGCTGCCGAACCCACTTTAAAGATTAACAATCACAATCGTGTCTAAAAGAATAGATATGTCGTTTCTGTACAAATCGAAGGCAAGTAAATATCTTCCATTTGCTCGTCATTCAAAGAGGCTGCTTCTTTTGGCCTGCACCCACTGACAGCACGGCACGACAAGGGATTTTTATGCGACGAATAGGAATATAACTTAATAGTATGTCAATAAAATTGAAATTTCAATGATAATCATTGTATGTACAAAAACAAAGCTGCGCTATGCTTAGGCATCCGCCGCGTTGGAATGCCTCGGCATCCCTCGGGATGCTTCGGCAGCCTTCGACATGTCGATGCAAGATGGTGCGCAAAACAGCGCGCGCACCTTGAAAAGAACGCGCAAGCGAGATGTCGCGCCGGTACGCGCGCATCCGCGGCATCGTTGCCGTCAGTATGCGCTTGCATGTAGTAATGCCGTGCCGTGCCTCCAGTGGGCGCAGGCCCTTACTTTTTAAATATGATCGATGGAGACGCATTTTAGGCTGGACACTAACATAGCCAATGACAATGCATGCAAAATCGATCAAATCGAAATATTATAGAAAGGGTACTTTGCACCTATTTACAAACAACCTTACGTGAGTTTCTCACGACTCCTACTGCTTATTATATTTCTTAAAGCCCCGTTTTCATTGGAAACACAAGTTGAGAAACATTTCTGCCACTTTTGTTTACCATGAATACGAAACTAACATGTTGCCAGCAACACTGCAACGTTCCGTCTTGCCAGCAACGTGTTCCCCGCAACCCACAAACAAGTTGCTGAAACAGTGTCAATTCTACATTCGAGTTTTCGTACAGCCTTAATTATTTAAAAGACAATACCTTATTCAAACATTATTGTTGCGAAGAAAAATTGAGCTACTTTTTTTTTTCTATTTGACACAGTTATATCTAAGTACAGTACGGCCGAAGAATCATGGCGGATCCGAAATTTGTGCAGAAGGCTGCGCAATAACATTTTTTAGGAACCAAATGGTGACATGAGGCGAGTGTGAGTGAGAGAACATGCGCGAATGTTCGGAGAGCCTATGTTCAGTCAAGCCATGATTCATGGGCCGTGCTGTTGGTGTTCATTTATTTTAAGTTGTAAGTGCTTTGAAGGTCCGTGGTATACCTACGTGTCCACCATTTTGAAAAAAAAAAACAAAATGGCGGACAGATAAAATTATACATGACTTTATTTTTGTAAGTAGGTTTGTACAAACACTTTTACACGTCAATATAGGTAGGTATGCCAGGCTCCACATAAAAGGCGTAAAAGTTGCGCTTCCCTAGTACGCCGGGTGTGGCTCCAACAGAGTCTTAAGCATGGTTGCGAGTCGCCTGGACGTACACGTGGGTCACGTTGTGCAACGGGAAAAATAACGGTGAGCAACCGTTATTTTTTGTATTGTTTTCCTTGTTTTTGTTTAAGTGTCTGTGCTTTACTAACATAGTCCTAAGTTTTACTAACAATCTTGTTTACTTTAATAAAGAAAAATTCTATTCTATTTTTCGGAGCCCACCCTAAGCGTAGGTAAGGTACACACGGCTACACGTCACCCCAACCATTTCCAGTTTTAGCTGACCTCGTATTGTATAGGTTTTTCGGACAATCAGAAGTCAGCTTATACTGGTTATGTATAGCTTGAGGTGTAGCCGTGCGTACCTACTTGGATTTCTACAGGTTTCCGTTGAAGTGCGTACGTTATTCATTTTTGTAGGTATTCTTGGGTTGTTTTCCGTAAGTATCCTCCGTACCTACAGTTCGCCGCTATCATTATAACTTTATTAGAACTTTGATAAGCTGTTGTTTTAGTCAGAAAATGAGGATCTCTCGTCGATTCGTCACTGTACCTTATTATATTCGAAATTGTAACAGTAACTAGGAACTTTCAGTCATAGTTGTTGGTCCAGAAATCACATTGCTCTTCTACTATTAGAGCCAGACATTAAGTATAGCACAAAAACTACGACAAATGTCTAAACGGTTTTCCTAGATCAGCCACCAAAAAATTAAAATATTTTAGGGTAGGTGGATTTTGTTGGAATAGGGGGCTCCAATCCATCAAACTCAAAAGTAGATTTTGAAAAAAAAAACTAAATTTAGTTCTTTTTTTTCAACATCTCAGCTAACTCTGCTCGACAAGATTTTGACAAGTATGACATATCAGCTGACTCAACGGGATATAGTGAACTGTGTCATGAAATTTAAGAGTTTATATCAACTTTCAGCATTCGAATTTATTAAGAAAAATATGTTACCGCAGCTCTTATACACAATTAGTTTGTGACAAACTACATACAATACTTAAACTATTGTTGCGCGCCACAATTAATGCCTGATGCATGGTGACATTAGTTACCACTAGCGCCATCTAGTTTCTAGTAGAAGAACTAATAGAGTCACTAGCGCCATCTATTATCGATTGGCTGAACTTACTAGAACTATCGACATCTGGTCAGTCGGGGCCGGTATGTACTCGAACATTCTAGATGTTTCTACAATAGAAGGTTCTGGAATTATCTGCGGCACTATATAAGGCCGGGACTAGCCGCGATTAATCAGACTTGGTTCTGCGATAGAAGCGAATACATCGAAAGCTATCTTCAAGTGCGACTTAAGAGCGATTGTATTTTATAATTAGTGTGTTTGAGTTGTTATTAGAGTTGATTAATTAAAGTGTAACTTTTGGTAATTTTTATCGGCAGTTTTTATTGTCACGAACCCGAAGCTCGTAACAATTGGTGTCAGAAGCAAGGATTAAAATCATGCCGATTTTACCTAAAGACGACACGGAGGGTATCCGTACCCGGAGTCAACGTCAACAGGAGACGGACCAGAGACGTTTTAGTGGAGCTATGCCGCAGAGGTCGGAGGGCCAGCTACCAACCACGGAGGCCGAAACGTCCGCAACAGCTCCAGCATCAGCAGCACCAGACTTTGCTGCCCTGATGATGATGCTGCAATAGCAGTCCCGCCGACAGGAGGAACAGGCCCGCCGACAGGAGGAACAGGCCCGCCGACAGGAGGAACAGGCCCGCCGACAGGAGGAACAGGCTCGTCGGTTGGAAGAACAGCTCCAGCGGGACAAGGAGGAACAGGCTCGCCGACAGGAGGAACAGGCTCGCCGACAGGAGGAACAGGCTCGTCGGTTGGAAGAACAGCTCCAACGTGATAAGGAGGAGCAAACGCGCCGCCAGGAAGAGCAGATGCTCCTTATGAAGGACCTTCACGCTACCTTCGGGAAAGACATGAAGGAGGTGAAGGATAAGGTTGATCAACATGACAACCGCCTGTCGGAAGCTGAAATCCGGATCGACCAAGTGTATAATCGGGTTGACAACGTGGTGGCTGACGTAAAGAAAACCGTGATGGCTGATGTAAAGAAAACGCTGGATTACCTTAAACTTGGGGATGGAATCGCAGCTCCCGTAGCTACAACACCTTCGCTACGTGGATTCAAAGTGCCACCGTTCGACGGAACTTCTTCCTGGTCGGCCTACAAAATCCAGTTTGAGGCTGTCATGAAGGCGAACGGTTGGAATAAAAGTCAGGCCATGACTGCCCTCACCCTAGGCCTGCGTGACCAGGCCTTAACTGTTCTGGAAGCTCTCGGTAAGGAAGTGACTTACGAGCAGCTCCTTGAGGCATTGGAGGCTCGGTATGGCGACGCTCACCTGGAACACGTGTTTCGTGCGCAGCTCAAGGATCGCGTGCAACGCAGTAATGAAAACCTGCAGCAGTGGGCCCTTGAAGTGGAGAAGCTGGTGCGTAAAGCTTACCAGTCCGTACCTGCGCTTATTGATGGGAACCTGGTGCAGGCATTCATCGACGGCATCCGCGACCTTGAAGTTAGAGCTGCTGTGAGGCTCGGGCACCACGGGACGCTGAAGGACGCCTTGGCCCATGCACTGGAGGTGGAAGCCGCGCGACAGGATCATCGTTCCCATCGCGTCAGGGAGGTTGCAGCGGCTAGAGTTCGCGACTGCAATAAAAGATACAGCCCTAGGTGCTACGGCTGTGGGGAGAGGGGCCACCTTCGATCCAGTTGCCCCAAGCGAACTACAGGAAGGGTAGACAATGATCGTCCATGGAAAGTGGGACGAACTTTGGTCAGAGCCCCCGACATGTCAGGGGTACGTGTGCCGAACCTTTGTGATCAGGAACAGGTTATGGAAAAAGGCACACTAGTTGGTACTAGGCAAGAAAGCAAAGAAGTCGTACCTGTGAGGATGCTCAAGACAGACCTCAGCAACGAGTGGAAGGAAAGCCTACAACGTGCACAGCAGGAAGATTCGGACATCAAGCCGATTCTCGAGTGGATGAAGGCCAGAGCTCCTAAGCCCAGGTGGAGCGACGTCTCAGCAATGAGTTCGATCACAAAAAGCTATTGGGCCCAATGGGACAGCTTGGTGATTCAGGATGGAGTCCTGTGCCGTAAATGGGAAAATGCTCGGGGAGACAGCTGTCATTTGCAAATGGTTGTCCCTAAAGCTCAAGTACCGGATGTTCTACAGCTGTACCATAATAGTTGTTCAGGAGGTCATCTGGAAGTAAAACGGACTCTACTGAAGATACGAGAATGGTTTTACTGGGTCCACTGTCGGGACGATGTCGAGGACTGGTGTCGCAAATGTACAAGTTGTGCAGCTGTAAAGGGACCTCAGACTCGTAGTAGAGGTGCATTAAAATTGTACAATGTTGGCGCACCATGGGAGAGGATAGCCCTTGACGTTGCGGGGCCGTTTCCGGAAAGTGAAAGTGGTAACAAGTATTTCATGGTTGTGATGGATTACTTTACTAAGTGGCCGGAAGTCTTCGCCATCCCAAATCAAGAAGCTTCGACAGTTGCAGATAAATTAGTTTATGAAGTCTTCTGTCGGTTTGGAGTACCTTTAGAGATTCACAGTGAGCAAGGAAGGAATTTTGAGTCCCAAATATTCCAGGAAACTTGTCGAGTTATGGGTACTCATAAAACAAGAACAACTTCTTACCACCCACAATCGGATGGAAAGGTGGAACGATTCAATCAGACATTGGAGAGGTACCTAGCAAAAGTTGTGGAAAATCGGCAACGAGATTGGGATAAGCACATACAACCATTTTTGTTGTCATATCGAAGCGCTGTTCACGAAAGTACTTCGGTGACACCAGCTTTCGCAAACTTTGGAAGAGAATTACGGCTGCCTGCAGACCTGATCACCGGAATACCACCTGATGCCCCACGCAGTATAACCGATTATGCGAATAACTTGCGAAACAAAATGAATGACATTTATGAGCACGTCAGACAATCGGGCCAGCAAATGTCTGAAAAGATGAAAACCCGTTATGACCGCAAAATGAACAGTAAAGGGTTCGACGAAGGTTCACTAGTGTGGTTGCACAATCTAGTCCGCAGCAAGGGGAAATCTCCTAAGCTTCAAGCTAAATGGGATGGACCGTACCGGATTGTGACAAAGATCAATGACGTAACCTACCGGATACAGAAAGGTGCAAGAGGTACTCCTAAGATCGTCCATGTGGATCGATTGGCGCGTTATTATGGAGCCGATAATGCTCGGGACGAGCATGTCTTAGGAGGGGGCAGTGTTGCGCGCCACAATTAATGCCTGATGCATGGTGACATTAGTTACCACTAGCGCCATCTAGTTTCTAGTAGAAGAACTAATAGAGTCACTAGCGCCATCTATTATCGATTGGCTGAACTTACTAGAACTATCGACATCTGGTCAGTCGGGGCCGGTATGTACTCGAACATTCTAGATGTTTCTACAATAGAAGGTTCTGGAATTATCTGCGGCACTATATAAGGCCGGGACTAGCCGCGACTAATCAGACTTGGTTCTGCGATAGAAGCGAATACATCGAAAGCGATCTTCAAGTGCGACTTAAGAGCGATTGTATTTTATAATTAGTGTGTTTGAGTTGTTATTAGAGTTGATTAATTAAAGTGTAACTTTTGGTAATTTTTATCGGCAGTTTTTATTGTCACGAACCCGAAGCTCATAACACTATGTATTGTCCTAGAGGCCTATTTAACTTCTGCAAACCAATCCATTCCACCACCATTTCGTGAGGGATTGCAGGCTAAGCAACAATAAAAAAACTCTTAAAACAGATCAACAAGTATAATATCAGAATAAAATTCACAATAAATATTTAAAAAATATACCCTTGTATAATGATAACACTAAATGATATATTTTCTATATTTTGTACAACCTACTAGTACTTACTTCTAAACTTAAGGGCTGCCGAACCCACTTTAAAGATTAACAATCACAATCGTGTCTAAAAGAATAGATATGTCGTTTCTGTACAAATCGAAGGCAAGTAAATATCTTCCATTTGCTCGTCATTCAAAGAGGCTGCTTCTTTTGGCCTGCACCCACTGACAGCACGGCACGACAAGGGATTTTTATGCGACGAATAGGAATATAACTTAATAGTATGTCAATAAAATTGAAATTTCAATGATAATCATTGTATGTACAAAAACAAAGCTGCGCTATGCTTAGGCATCCGCCGCGTTGGAATGCCTCGGCATCCCTCGGGATGCTTCGGCAGCCTTCGACATGTCGATGCAAGATGGTGCGCAAAACAGCGCGCGCACCTTGAAAAGAACGCGCAAGCGAGATGTCGCGCCGGTACGCGCGCATCCGCGGCATCGTTGCCGTCAGTATGCGCTTGCATGTAGTAATGCCGTGCCGTGCCTCCAGTGGGCGCAGGCCCTTACTTTTTAAATATGATCGATGGAGACGCATTTTAGGCTGGACACTAACATAGCCAATGACAATGCATGCAAAATCGATCAAATCGAAATATTATAGAAAGGGTACTTTGCACCTATTTACAAACAACCTTACGTGAGTTTCTCACGACTCCTACTGCTTATTATATTTCTTAAAGCCCCGTTTTCATTGGAAACACAAGTTGAGAAACATTTCTGCCACTTTTGTTTACCATGAATACGAAACTAACATGTTGCCAGCAACACTGCAACGTTCCGTCTTGCCAGCAACGTGTTCCCCGCAACCCACAAACAAGTTGCTGAAACAGTGTCAATTCTACATTCGAGTTTTCGTACAGCCTTAATTATTTAAAAGACAATACCTTATTCAAACATTATTGTTGCGAAGAAAAATTGAGCTACTTTTTTTTTTCTATTTGACACAGTTATATCTAAGTACAGTACGGCCGAAGAATCATGGCGGATCCGAAATTTGTGCAGAAGGCTGCGCAATAACATTTTTTAGGAACCAAATGGTGACATGAGGCGAGTGTGAGTGAGAGAACATGCGCGAATGTTCGGAGAGCCTATGTTCAGTCAAGCCATGATTCATGGGCCGTGCTGTTGGTGTTCATTTATTTTAAGTTGTAAGTGCTTTAAAGGTCCGTGGTATACCTACGTGTCCACCATTTTGAAAAAAAAAAACAAAATGGCGGACAGATAAAATTATACATGACTTTATTTTTGTAAGTAGGTTTGTACAAACACTTTTACACGTCAATATAGGTAGGTATGCCAGGCTCCACATAAAAATCTTCAATCCCCTTTGCACTTTAGTTACCACAAAATCCTTACTTGAATGCCCCTAAAAACACAATATTCTTTTAATTCGGTCATTCGTTCCTTGTTTTTCTACAAATACATATTTACAAAACTTTATTTTTACTTATGTAAGTACCTATCCTATATTTAACCCGTTAATATGAAATGTGCGCCAAATATCACAAACATATTACTATAAACGTACATGTTTCTATGTAAGGCAAGAATTACAACAATTCTTAAATTGACAATAAAACTTGATTTTAAATTAAAGGACAATCGAAATAATAATTTGTAGTGTACAAAGTAGCATTTGATTAATACTTTAGAAGCGTTACATTAAGTTAAAAGTTTAAAACATTATCTAGATTCGCCTGTTTATCATAAAATGTAATAAGTAGATATTTTTAGTTTCATTTCTGGGAAGAAAGGACATGTTATAAAGATCCTAATCGAGACATCAAACTCGCTGCAGCCGTTTATGCTTACCCAACAGATATGTGAACAGACCTTTAATGACCCTTACTTCTAAAATAGTTCGTCAAGACCCAAATCTACGTATAAACTGCGCCAAATATATTTCTCCCTGTATAATTAGGATGCGGCCGGTTCAGCGGTCTGACTGACTGGACTAGCCTTTTCTTGCTTGTTGTCTTGCAGATAGTTGTAGTTGATGAAGCGCGCGCCCTGCGTGACCTGCGCGCACGTGTTGGTGACGTGACACGCGAACAGCAGCATGTTCCGCGGCTGCACGCGCCACGCGAACCGCATGAACATCACCGAGTACAGCGACAGAGCTGGAACAACGAGAGAATCACCTTATTACACATGTTTACAGCGTGGAAAAGGCCCATGATGCCATAGAAATCTTGTGTGACGTCTCCTAAGCATTTGAATGTGCAAATCACGAAACATACACACTATTGTCTACATTTCTTTTTCAATTCTCCTTTCGCAAGTCTGCTGGAAAAATAAGCAGTACCTATGTACTCAATACTAATAATGTCGTATCTGTATCCATTACTGTGTGTACAGTCACCAAAAGAGATAAGTAACCAGGGTCGTCGGATATAGTTGAAGTTTAGTAAGAAACCAATGGATTTTTTCGAGTGAAATTTTATTTCATAAATGAAGCGTTTGTATTAATTAAATTAAATTTTATTCAAAAACGTCCATCCGTATCTTACTAAAATTCAACTATATCCGACGACCCTGGTTACTTATCTCCTTTGGTGACCGTACACAAATAATAAAATATATAAATAAACATTACTCTTGAAACCTGAGCATTGCGGACTAGGTGAACTTGCGCTCACTTTAGTGAAATATTATTTAAATTATAGACAGCAGCACGCGTAGCATTAACACCAATGAAATGGGATAAGATAGAATAGACAAAATGACATCAATCGACAATGACAAAATGAATAGACAAAATGATTGTCAATCTGACTGACTGATTGTGAATCTGATTGTCAATTTGTCATTTTGTCGGAATGTCTTTCCCAATACGGGTATCACATGTCTTAGAATTTTTGGTTCTAGGACATGCCGATTTCCTTCACTGTTTTTGAGAACAGTGGTGATGAAATAATTAAGCGCCTGACTAGGTTCAAACCTACGACCCACAACTCGATAAGTCGCTGGGTCACCACTGCCCTCACTTGCAGTTATAATAAGATTATTTTTAAAGCAGACTAATTGAAGAATGCTTTACAATCTGGCAATTTTGCTCAGTACACCTACATGTAATAATAAAACCTAATCTCTTAATTACTTTTAACAGTTGAGGTTAAAATAAACCTCCATCATATACTGCAGAACTAAATAAAAAAGATTCTACACGGTATATGATACAAGGAACACAGATAACGAAGTAAGCGCTTGAGATAATATCAACTTTATTGAACCGCTGTGATAACAAGTTGTATCTTTATTTCTGAGATTTAGCTTGATCTAAATGATATTTATTTATGTAAAGTCATTTTTTATCTAAGTAGTGAGAGCAGATATGTAGCTGAAGCCGTAAAGTAACACTGTTTTGTCCATCATCTTTCCTCCCCCTAACATTATTTAAGTAGCAGGGTTTTTGGATTTGGCGTTTAAATGGTAGGTACTCGCTTATTAAAGAGAGAAGCCTCTAGGTGAATAGAAGGGTCGTATTTCATTTGTAGGTTCACACCTTCTTAAGACAAACTATAGCACTGGATCAAATGAGCTGAAAGCCATGGGGAGAGGCCTTTGCCCATCAGTGGGATTATGCAGGCAAAGGCCTTGGTAACGGCCGCGTAGGTTCGAATGCAGTGAGGTGCTTTACTTTGTGTAAATTATTTCATCACCACTGCTCTCAAAACTGTGAAGGAAAACATCGTGAGGAAACCGGCACATCCTAGAACCAAAACTTCGAAGATATGTGACATCTACCAACCTGCACTGGGCTCGCGTGGTGGATTTCGGCCCACTCCCTCTCACTGAGAGGAGGCCTGTGTCCCAGCAGTGGGAACATTATAGGCCGATTATGTATGTACATGATAAAGGTAATGTCATGGTTATTACATTCCTATCGCACGAAGGAAGATAATAAAGTTCATATGAACACATTGGTCATTACTTTGAATGTACATTATCTGTTGATTACCTAACAGAGTAGATTAATTTAACTGGATGTACGAAAATTGCATAAGCCATTGCCATTGCCATTTTATTATTTACAGGCCACTGTAAAAAACTTCACATAGAATTATTGAACAGCTGAATATTATATTTTTTTGCTTTTTAGATAAGTACTATTTTTGGTTTGTTCAGACAGGCCCTAGCGTTTCCGGCCGACTTTATACCACCTCAGAATCACTAAATGTTGAAATAAATTATCTTAATTTCTTTTTGTCGTGAATTTTTCCATATTTTAATAGTTATTCTGCTATTTGGGGCAGAGACAAATCCAACAAATCAAAGATCATAAAAATTGATCCAGCCGTTCTTGAGTTATAAATGCTAACCCTACTTTGTTTTATTTATAATATATAGATTATCTGGTACTCATCACATTTACAATCTTTGTTTACAATAATCTTTCCTTTACTCGGAAACTTCATTCTTATTGATAAATGGTAACTTACCAAGTGTCATTTTCCCACTTATAAAACTTGGATCTTTTTGTATATCTGCAAGAGCTGCTAGAGGTATACCCCAATTGGCTACAGGACCCCAGAAGTGGGTGCTGAAAATGAAAACCACGTTTTACATTAACAAGCTTAGATTTAATTAATTTTACAAGGATTATCATCATCCACAGCAGACTTTGCCCACTGCTGGGCATAGGCCTCTCTTCTCTTGTACCAATCCCCACGCTCCTGTGCCAGCTTCATCCAGGTTTTGCCTGCAATGGCAAATTTTGTAAGGATAAATAGTATTAATTTACCTCATTAAGTACTGTCTAAACTCCTTGCTTTTCAGCTGTTTCAATAAATTTCCAACGACTGCACTCATTCTGACTGAAATAAAAACAAAATTTTATTGGAATTTCTTACTAACAGTTCAATTGGTCTAATGTCATTCAAACCTCTTCAAATGAGTCTGACAAAATGGGAGAAAGATTGAAAAAGATAAATGAAAGGTTTCCCTATTAATAGTGCAACATAGACTGCCAACATGCGTGGTCGCCGTGTAGCCTTAGAAGCAGTAGATTAAGGTTATATGATGACTATTTGCGACAAATCTAGAGAAACATGCTTAATCTAGTTTTAAATAATTACGTATACATTCACTTGAATGTCAAGGTTATGCGATGATAAGCTGCAAATTAATTGAACACCTCGCTTCATAAATAATACACCCACTGACCCTGTTTTCTAGTTTGTCCTGGTAGAGTAAGAAATAACTTTTATTTTCACAAAATACTTCTGGTATCACGACTTCTGTTTCTGATTTCTTCAGTTTCAGTGATTTCTTGGCAATGTCATGTCAGTGTCAGTGTCAGACGCTGATAAGTGATAAGCTACAGCGTGCCCAGTATAAATTGACAGTTTGTGGTTTGACAGAACACGGTTCGGCTATTGATTTTGTAAAGTCCGTCTCACAAAAGAAGTCCCGCGGCAATAAGTGGAACTAATTATTATTATAGTTAGCAACATTCCTACAACAACCCTCCTACCTTACACACCTTTCTCTAGTTAAGAGTGTGCGTTTTATTAACCAGTGCCTGTAATATGATGTATAAATAAATAAACTTAAATAAACAAATAAAGGATGTCTCCATCGCATGCTATTGGCGCTAAAAACAAAAACGTTCTGTTGCGAACATTTTCTATCTCTTCAACTATGGAGCTGGATAACTGGACAAGGACACTGGACTACTGAACATACATGGCATGTGACAGGCATGGCATCTTCCCATGAGCGTAAGCAGAAGCCAGAACCTACAGAACGCCACTCCTGGACTTATTCTTCTCAATTTTCTTTTTCAATGAAACCAATACTTGAGAGTTTTTGCATAAGGTATAGTAGACAAAACTGGTCCAATTCGAGATCGCGTAATGAGGATTTATTTTTATTTTTGTTCTCTTTGAGCAGTTTGTCAACTTATCTATGACAAAAGAATAACTAAAAACCTGTGGTAAAAACCATCACCACGTGAAGACAATAAAGGAAAAAATGCTCTAGTCACATTTTTATAAACTTTTAAAATATAAAAAAATATGTAAAGTACCCATACGTACGCTTCGAAGTACAAAGTACCTACACGTACACAGAGGCGGGCACAATCCGCCACAAGATTAAGCTGTAAACCATTCAGTTTCAATCAGAGCGATCACTTCTTCTACTGGTTACTTGGGCTGTGCAGAGCTAAAAATTGATGCTGTGCATGACGATGTCATAGTGTTGTTGTCTTGAGAGCGACAAATTGTAAGTATTTTGTAAATAGGCTGTTTATCTACTAACACAGACAGTAGCACAATTTAAAAGGCAAGGGCACATGGTGTTTAACATGCGTAGACAGGTGACAAGCAACTTGGATGCTGGTAATGCCTACATAAGCGTTGGTTTTACCCGAAATATTTGCTAATTTGGTAGGTATTGATCGTGAGGTAGTTGAAAACTATCAATACGATGATCGACGTATTCAGTGAACTGTCTGAACATGCAAATATGTTTGCTTCCCTCCTCCAGAAACCGTCTCGGACATTAACCAACATGGTTTTAATTTTTTGATCGATTTTATGTTTTACCTCTGGGTTTGTTTTGGTGTTTTTTTTATTATTAGTACCTACCCAGACCTTTTTTTTTCATTTTTTAGCAAAAAACGGTGCTACATCATGACTTTTATAAAGAAAATAATTCAGCAGCTGAAAAGCAAAGAATTCAGAGACTATTTAATGAGGTAACGTATGTTTTTCGTGTCATGTGAATTTGTTCACCTACATACGTGTGATTGGGCCTCATGCGTGCGTCACTCTGCGGGGCACAGCTAGTACCTGCGTCAATGGACGGCCTAGCAGTCTCAGCCACCCTAGGTCGCTTAGTACACGCCGTCCCCCGCCCCTTACTGCTGATTTTGCAGTGTAGCCCTGCGTTTAAACAACATTTAATCATTAGCGTCAGCAGGATTATTTTGAGGAGGGTGCATCTTCAGCTCCACGAAGCGAGCTCGAAAATGTTTGGACGTTACCTCGGATGTTAGGTTTTCGTTTGTCTATTCACACAAGGAATAAATTTGTCGACCTATGCAAAAAAGCGCAACAGTTAAGAGGATGTAGGATGCCAGAGCGAGCGAAGCGAAAATTGTATGCACAAAAAAATAAGTTTTCATTAACCTTTTGACCGCCATGTCAAAAAAGAAAAAGCGTGCCCTCAAAAGGCGGTGGCGGTTAAAGAAATCATCTGCCATTTGAAAACCTTCAAAATTCACGTACCTATTTAATTACTAATCGCCTAATTCAGGACTCTAATTGCGTAACACTCTATCCATCTCAATCATTCTGAGGATCATTTTGAAGGATATTGCTAATCCATTGCTTCAAATGTTCGAAAATGTGTCTGCTCAACAACGTAAATTACGCAATGAATGTTGATGAACTATCAAAATGAACTCCTGTGTTATGTAATTACCCCGAAGGTTCATACATGACCCGTACCCAAAACTAGCTCTATTAATCATCCATCTTGTTTTTCACTTTTACAGCACCCACTTCTGGGGCCCTGTTACCACTTGGTCTTTCCCTGTAGCGGCTATTGCCGATACACAAAAGCCTGCAAGCATTATCAGTGGGAAAATGACATTAGGTAATTAATTTCAGTTTTACTTAGCTTTAGGTATCTACAGCATCGGCTTTTATTTACCTTTTTAACAACTGAGCCTCGACTATTTCGCCAGCATCGACTTTTACTAGTGATAGAAGTATTACTGCCTACCAACGAATACTTTACGTGAAAGTGAAGTGTGCCTTTAAAATGGAATGTCAGGAAAATTAATTGATAAACAGATTAACAACATTTTTCCTGACTTTACCCAAGTATTAAATTGTATTGTTTCAGCTCTCTTCGGATATTCGATGTGTTTCGCGAGGTTTGCTTGGATGATTGTTCCTCGAAACACGCTGCTCTTCCTCTGTCACTTCACTAACATTACCGCACAAGTCATACAAGGCGGACGATTTATTCACTACAACTACATGAGATAATTGAACAGTTTTGTTATTTTTACAAGGTAGTTTTTAAAAAAATGCAGTATAATTCGCCTACAATGACACAAATATATAATGGGAAAGGGATTTGAAGGCCCGTGGCATAACGTGGTACCTAAAGTCCGCCATTTTGTTTTTTTTCTAAATATAGTTTTCATGAGTGACTGCCATATTGAAAAAAAAACAAAATTGTGGACAGTAGGTATGCCAGGCTCCATATAAAAATATTCAATCCCCTTACGCCTATTTAAAATTTGGGCGCACCTCTACTGCTTTTTACGTACACATTTGATTTGTGTATTTGTATAATCAATTTAGTGGAGGTGGATCCCGCAATTTTAAATTAATTACATGATTACCAAAGTTACGAAGTTTGGTTTCAAGACAAGAGAATTAATTGATTTGCTATTTCTTGTTGTTGAACGACTATAATAATAATACAATACCAAATTCGAGAGAATTTTGCGAATCGCGTTGCCTGTACTGTAAAGGGAACAAGAGAGGGGGGGGAAACCAAAGAGCGTAAAAACGCAAGCGAAAAGAAACTAATAGGTATGTTGGTAAGGTCTTCAATTATTAATAATTATTATTGCGACGCAATTTTTTATGAATTATATTTTGTTGCGAGACTCCCGGGAGTACAATGTCGCTTTGTGAAGTAATGTCAGTAAATATAAAAAAGCGTCCATGTAAGCGACATGTCAAATAGATGGAGTCTATATGCAGTAACCCAGTAACTGGGTGCAGTACAAGATTGTGGGTACGTATGTACTGTTTGGAAACCAAACTTCATACATACTACTTATGTGAAAATTATTATAAAAAGTCATAGTAAACGTATTCTGTTAGAAACTATAATGAAGTCTTTTTTTTATCTGTTACAATAATTATATCGGCAGCAAAAACGCAAGCTATATAAGGTGTATATATTCATACACGAAATATTTTAAGAAAAACATAGAAACTTTCAAGTACACATCATTAAAAAAAAAAAAAAAATTACTAGACACAATAATAAATACTGGCTCCTTATTTTTCACATACATTACGCTAGGGTCTTCGTAATATGTATTTACTGTCATTGAAGCGGAGAAATTTTTTTATGCAAAATGTCTAAGTAATTAATTATTTAATAAAATATTTATTTAATTATGAAATAATTTATTTATTTTAAGTAATTTTAAAATTAATATTTATTTTAATAAATTACCTAAAAACAAAAAATCGTTGCTATGGCTTCTTTACCACCCTATAGATGTTTCTCTTAAAATATTTCTTATGTAAATAGATACACCCTAAAGCTACTGACATGGATTTTATCATAGAGGTTGGAGAACACAAAAAAATACACTGAAAAACAGATCAACAACAGAGTATAATATATCGTAATAATTCACAATAAATATTTAAAAATATACCTTTGTAATTTGATAACATAATTTCCTATATTTTGTACAACAACCTAACTACTCGTTCTTACTTCAACACTTAAAAGCTGAAAAACACACTTAAAAAATAAAACATAATTATAATAACAATCTATGTCAAGTATAAAGTATAGATACCTACGTAATTCCTGTACAAATAAGAAAAGAG
The DNA here is from genome assembly GCA_947507525.1 of Apamea epomidion. Taxonomy (NCBI): domain Eukaryota; kingdom Metazoa; phylum Arthropoda; class Insecta; order Lepidoptera; family Noctuidae; genus Apamea; species Apamea epomidion. The sequence goes on along the minus strand of OX382238.1, from coordinate 2,088,522 downwards.
AAAATCGAACGCATTCGAAAGGGCTCATTTTCAAATCATAGTCAAGTTTTTATAGCTTTCAGATTCGTTCCTTTATCAAGTCAGGACACATATCTTTTGAAGCTACGGCACGGAGCAGACTATTGCATAGAAAACTAGATTTGATTACTTGATAGCAAAGATCAAAATAGCATACACCTATCACGAATGTCGAGTTGATGTCAACCAAAAACCTTAGTAATGGCCTGGCAATTTTATATTTTTAAAAAAACTTTTTTTTTTATTATCTCTCGAGAGTGTGTCAGTGTCCAGTGTTTATAATTCGGTCTGACATTAAATGTCATGTAAAGAATATAGCTGAATGTCAGCGGTATTGACATTACGACGCAATATAAAAATAAATAAAAAATAATATAGAAATCTACACAGGGTGGCAGACATCGACGCGCAAACTGTAACCATGGATTCAGCACATGAGTTTAGACGTCGAAATTTTTCGTCGGTTATGGAAAAAACCATCATCTGTTTTAGAAAAGTGCAATACCTACGCGGTCAAAATGTATGAAACAGCAATATATTTTTTAATGGTTTTATGGTTACAGTTTGCGCGTCGATGTCCCTGAAATCCTGTATAAAATCATTTAATAACAATTTCCTTATTTACACTATCTAGGTTTCACGAATGCGAGATGCTAACTAGTGGATTGTGGTTCTTACTAGTTTCAATTCAGGGATGAAAAATTCTAAGATCCGCCTTGTGACATCGAAGTCGGCCCAGCCGTTAGTCGACGCAAACATGTTTACACAACAGATATGTGGACAGACCTCAATGGCCCTGTGTACTATAATAATTATGTAAGTCCCCCAGATTCAAATCTACGTATGAACTGCGCGAAATATATTTCTCCCTGTATAATTAGGACGCGGCCGGTTCAGCGGTCTGACTGACTGGACTAGCCTTTTCTTGCTTGTTGTCTTGCAGGTAGTTGTGGTTGATGAAGCGCGCGCCCTGCGTGACCTGCGCGCACGTGTTGGTGACGTGACACGCGAACAGCAGCATGTTCCGCGGCTGCACGCGCCACGCGAACCGCATGAACATCACCGAGTACAGCGACAGAGCTGGAACAACGAGAGATACTTCTTAGTGCAGCCCGACACGCAGATATCATTTTCGCGCTGGTGGATTAGGGCAAATGTCTTTCGTGAAAGTGTACCAAATCCAATTTAAAGGTGTAGTGTATCTATTAGGTATACACTATCATTACTAGTATTCTAGTATACACTATCTCATGCACATCACTAGTGAGGTAGCTGTCACTAATGTCAACTGTCAGTCACCACAAATGGCGGGAAACAAACAGTTGAAACTTGAAAGTGGAATGAGTGAAAAGCCTTATTTGTTAGAACGCCTTATAAATCAACGTCTCGTTAAGTTCTTAGAAGCAAATAATCTCATTTCGTCTTCACAATGCCAAACCAATAAATTGGCTTTATGGTAGGTAGGGAGTCGATTTATTAATACGCTGCGTTTTGCCTAGCTGAGAGCCGCGCGGTATTATTATATTACTCTTTGGTTGTAAGGATCAAATCAAACCGAGATGGCAGCGGCCGGTAGCGAAACGGCGAGCAGTTTCAGAGTCATATAATTTTAAACTTTATCAACATAATTAAAAGACCAGTATCGCTTGAAAGGTAACGCGGCCACGCGCGTCCGCCCGCGGCTGCTGCTCGCGGCGACAACAACATCATTATGGTGCATTCCGGAGTTCCGGCGTCGCTGCCGGCCGCTACTGCTCCGGTTTGAATCGGCCCTTACTCGAGCCAGGCTTACCTTTCAGTATCTTTGGAAGAGCGGCCGTGAACGGTCGTGCCGCTCTTCCAAATATACTGAATAATTATTGGTATTGACCACTCTAATATAAAATAATGTGGTGTCGTTTTTATTGTTTTCGAGGGCACTGACAATAACTAAGGGGTCGAAATCTTGAATATTATCAAGATGGCGCCATAAAAAAATTGCAAATTTTCCGCGATCATGACTGTCATTATCATGGTATTCGATGGCGCTGACAACGATTATTTATGGGGTCAAAATCAAAACATCAAGATGGTGCCACCGAAAAACACGAATTTTTCGGTCGAAATCTTGAATTTTATCAAGATGGCGCCATAAAAAATTTGCTAATTTTCCGCGATCATGACTGTCATTATCATGGTATTCGATGGCGCTGACAACGATTATTTATGGGGTCAAAATCATAACATAAAGATGGCACCACCGAAAAACACGAATTTTTCGTCATGGCTTTCGTTTTCATGATTTTCGAGGGCGTTGACAATGGTTATGGGGTCAAAATCAAAATGCTAAATTGCCACCAATAATTTTGCAAACTTTTCGCCAATCACACACGTTTTTTATTTACTTAATTTAATTTTATGACACGACAACTGTAGGGACTACAGGTAGCAGCTTTGCTAGCGGTGCAAAATGCAATGTTCCCCGCGCATATAATAATAATAATTATTATTATTTATTTTTATATTTTAATAAATCGGGGTCCCGGTCCTTTGGAAGGCGTACGATCGTGGGCCGAAGCCAACTCGCAGAGGCCCCTTAGGAAATTTCATTGAAATGTGGCACCACCCGACGATTATCCCTGTATGCACTATGCAAGTGCACCCAAGGATAACCCCCGGTTAATGTAGGACTATTGCAGGATATGGAAAAAAACAAATTTGGACTATGTGTTTGGGTGGCTAAAGTGGACTGGTTACCAATAACTATGGAAGAGCTTAGCCTAGAGTTCGGAGCGCGCAAGCCCCACCACGACGTCAACGTAGAGATACGGCGGTGGGGTTATTATTATTATGGTTTTTAAATTTAATTTTCTCAGGTTATTATTACCTGGTATTTTCAGAATCTTACGGGTGTGAACCAAGGTGAGATTCTAGTTATTGTTTTGAGAAGGTAAATTGCTCTGTACTGCAGTGAAATTATTATCCAAGTCTAGTTGTAAAAATGTTCTTACTATGCGGCAAGTGTTTAATATGGCAGCTTTTTGTAGTGTTAAGTACGTGTATTTGGAAAGATTTAGTGCATTAAAACTATTGAATATTTGTTTCGGGATAACACCTGTTGTTGATATTACTATTGGGACTATAGTGACTCTATTCATTTTCCAAACTCTGGTAATTTCCTCTTGTAATTCTGTATACTTCCTTTTCCAGATTTTTTCTGTGATAGTTTTTTGAATGTTATTAGTGTTTGGGACTGCTATATCTATTATAAATGTGTGTTTGCTTACTTTATCAACTACTGTTATATCAAGTCTGTTGTTATATATGGTGTGGTCTGTAATTATAGTGCGGTTATAATTTATTTTGTAGGATTGGTTTTCTAATACAGCTCTAGGCGTGTACTTGTAATATGGTGTGTAGGGATCCTGCATGAGTTTAAGTTTAGTTGCGAGTTTTTGGTGTATGATATTAACAAGTTGATTATGTCTATGCGTATAGTCGTTTTGGGTTAGTGTGATACACGCTCCTGTGATATGTTGTATTGTTTCAGGTTTGCTGTGACATTTTCTGCATAAATCATTTCTTACTGTACTGTCTTTTATTATGTATTTTCTATAATTTTTCGTATTAATGACTTGGTCTTGAATGGCTAACATAAACCCTTCTGTTTCAGGGAACAGCTCACTTAATTCTAGCCATTTGTTAGAAGCCTCTTTATCTATGTATGTTTGGTATAAATCATTGGGATGTCTTCCATGTAGTTCTTTTTGCTTCCACTTCCTGTGTATCTCTTCTATATGTCTCGCTTTATCTACTGCCTCAATATTGCTATCATCCTAAGGTTCAATGGTGTATATTGTTTGTCTATCTCTATAATTGTTTTGTGTAACTGACTGTTGTTTTTCTTCCGCCAGAAAAATTGTTTTAAATTTATGACTTGTCTTTTATGAAGATATGATATTTCGATTAGTACCCTGCCACCTTCTTTTCTGGACATTATAACTCTTTCTATTGCTGATTTGGGATAGTGATATCTACCGCTCTCCATGGCGAAAGAGAACTGGCGCAAACCTGTAGTACTTACTACAGATTACCGCAAGAGGGTATGGCAAAGCAAGGAGCTTCACGGGCGCTTCTATCGGGCTCTTCATGAGCCCGGTGTGAAACTGAAGGTGTAGTCTGTGCAATTATGGACGAAGTTATCTTGACGAATAACTACCGGAGACATATTATGAAGGACGGGACGGTTGACGTGTGTCGGGCATGCCACCGTCCGGGTGAGTCCATCAAACATATTATCTCTAGTTGTTCTCGTCTAGCTAACAGCGAGTACCTGCACAGGCATAACCAAGTAGCCAGGATTATTCACCAGCAACTTGCTTTGAAGTATAAACTTGTCGACTCTGAAGTACCATATTACAAGTATGTGCCCGACCCAGTTCTCGAAAATGACCATGTCACGTTGTACTGGGATCGGTCTATCGTCACTGACAGGACTGTTGTCGCCAACAAACTTGATATAGTGGTGATAGATCGATTAGTGCGCCGCGCAATAATTGTCGATGTTACCATTCCACATGACGGGAACCTCGTGAAAGCTGAGAAAGATAAACAAATCAAATATCTTGACTTAGCACACGAGGTTGTTGACATGTGGAATGTGAGCTCGACTGTCATTGTGCCGATTGTCGTATCGGCCAATAGGCTGATGGCCGAAAGCCTCGATCAACATCTATCGAGGCTCTCGTTAGGCGGTTGGATCAAGGGCCTGATTCAGAAGGCAGTACTCCTCGATACGGCTCGCATTGTGAGGAGGTTTCTGTCTCTGGAGCCCTAACCACCGGTAGCTTGGACCCTGCTACCGACACCGGTGGATCACTATTTCTTTATATTTTTTTAATGTTTTTTTTATACTAATATTTAAAAATGTAATAAAATAAAACAACTAAATAAATAAACGACAATAATAATAATATAGTTAATTATAATATAGTTCAGCGGCCAGTCGTTTTCCCAGCGCTGTGGCGATAACTTGTGTTCCATATACAAATGTAAGAAGTGTCATTGTGTCTAAAGTTCATGGTCATTTGAATAGACTTTAACTAGTACACTTGTATTTTATTTGCTCTCCTTTCTCCAAACACGATACTCAATAAGGTCCCAACAACAACTGTGACAGTCTACACCTATTCAATACAGAGTTGTCATCCTTCTAGGTCATAAAATAACTGAACAAGTAGAATATTTGATAAAGGTAATGTAAGTACTCTGGAAGGAGGAAGAGAGATAATAAAGTTCATAGGAGCATGGTTCATCAATATGAACATATTTTATCTGGTTGATTACTTAACAGAATAGATAACTAATGTTATGGAGACAGCAATAATAGTTTTACTGACCACTATAAGTTTATGTCCAAACTCCTAAAGAAACGGACAACATGATTATGATTACAAAATTATGCTTATAAAAAAAAGAAATAATTCTATTTGAAGGCATACAAAAATTATAGGTAAGTATCTACACATTAGATAGCAAAATATTTAGTAAGTATTTGAATCATAAACAAACAGGTAGTCCTGGGCCTACCTGTTTGAGAGAATTATCTGGATAATTCTTTGAGAATTTTCAAATATACAGTGTGTGTCTTCATCACATTCACTTAGTATTTATTGCAATGAGGGAAACGATACGAGTGGAAACTATGCTCAACTTCAACAATGAAAAATATATATTTTTTTAATTTAATAATAAATTCAAAAATAAAGTGTCTTTGTCTTCTAAAGTATGGTACCTATGTAGCCATGTGCAAAGCCTTTCTTTAACAGTTGATAAGAAATTATAAGATTGAGTTATAAACATGGTATTTTTGCTTTTAGAAAGATATATGATGTGATGAATAACTTAAAGTTTGTAACATCATGATAAATAGTTTAATTTAAAAGTTATACCGTTTTGTTTACACGGAACACAAAGCAGTGAACAAGAATTAAAAAATATATTTAGATAGACATTCGAATTGAGAATCTCCTCCTTTTTTTGAAGTCGGTTAAAAATGCAATTTTTTTATTTTTTACATATTTTTCCATCAATAAGTTAAGCATTGTTTCCCTCGTTTCAATATACTATGCAGATAAAGAAGACACACTGTATAGAGCTTAGGACAGTCAGCACATAAATATATTATTCACTTACCAAGTGTCATTTTCCCACTTATAAAGCTTGGATCTTTTTGTATATCTGCAATTGCTGCTAGAGGTATTCCCCAATTGGCTACAGGACCCCAGAAATGAGTGCTGAAAAAAAAATAGTTACCACATTTAGTTTCAAGTATTGAATTAATTTAACAAGTCCAGAGCTACAATATCAAATCAAACTCTACCTCATTAAATACTGTCTAAACTCCTTGCTCTTCAGCTGCTTCAATAAATTACCAACAACCCCACTCATTGTGACTGCAATGAAAAAAAATATATGAATTGAAATTTCCTACTTAAAATCCACTGTAGTTCTAACTCTAACAAATGAAACTGTGAAATGGGACAAAAGCATTAAAATTAATTTGGCCTTCTATTACTAGACATTATTTTGTGAGGAGGCATGAAGTGGCAAGGTCTGGTCCTGTAGTCTGTAGTTTTTATGGGCACCATCCATAATATTTACATTCCAGAAGCACTAAAATATGAAAATGACTGTCTGCCCTTTTTCTGATGTAATGGTTGAATACATTTAAATGAAATTTGGTGCATGTATAGACCATGGTCTGTGTTAGAACATTGGATACTTTTTATCCTGGTAGTACACTCTGGGGGGGATAATTTCCATGGCAGTATTTCTACAATGAACTAATGAACCATGTCCCTGGCTAGAACCCCATAATATGGTGCTTATTAATTTTCTATAAACTTAATTTTAAATAAGCAACTGAATTTCGGACCTGTGCCCTCGCATGAGCCATCCAAAGAAATAAAAGAAAAAATATTGAAAATTAGAACATTTCATGGTACACGGTGACACTATAGAAAATAAATATAAGTACTTACTTATACTTTATCTACAACGAAAGAGATAAAACAAGAGTAATGCGTGCGTTACGCTTAATTAAAAATGTTAATTAAATATGCATTTTAATTTTATGTCAAGGTTATACGATACATGTAAACTGTAATACGTTTACAATAAATTAAACTTTGGACACCAAACACCTAACGTAATTATTAAAACACTTACCTTTTTTTTATTTTATTTTATCCAGTCGTAATATTTATATCTAAAGTTTTCTACGAAAATATCGTAGCCTTCTTGATTTCTTGCCAATGTCACTGTCCTGTCAAACTGATAAAAATCTTGTACTGCCAGCTGATAAGCTACAGTGCGCCCAGCGTAACTTGACAGTTCGTGCCATTACTCGCTCGAGGGATAAAATAACAAGTGCTGCTACCGTCATGGTGATAAATGCGGGGATACCTTCTCTGTATGAGAAAAGGCCTTTGCCCTGCTGTGAGACAATAATAGACTGGTGCTGCAAAACTTTTTGCGGCGAAAATAATTGTATAATAGTTAAATAAATCTGAGAAATAAATATATTCTTGTTTATATAGCCTCTAGATGGCCTACCTAGGCCTTGCATTCAATCTGTATTTCAAAGAGCAAAAAAATGCATCTGAAAAATATTGATATATGAACACGTTTAATAAACAATTTAATTTCTAAACGTATGGGGCTCAGCGAGGCGGTAATTTTGAAATATAACGTCATACCGCTTGTCAAACAGATTTCACAACCATAATAATTATAAAATAATAATTATAGTTTCAGCTCAGAACGATGGCAAACATTATTTCATTAAAAATGTTATAGACAAAATCTTAAAAAAATGGCAAATCCCTTTAAAAATGCGTAACACCACATGTAAAATATGAGAAAACAGAAAATGTGTTCCGGGCGCAGCATGGGATTACTTCGCATGGTCATCATTGCATACATCATCATATTCATCGGAGCTTACTTCGGACTAGTAGCAGTACTGGTTTATGTTAGAAACATCGTCTTTCTCGACAGCAAGTTCGTAGAATATTATAATTGCTTTCTCCTAACTAATAGGTCATCATAATCTGCCTAGCCTATTCCAAACAACTATGAAAGGGTCGGCTTCTAGTAAAGCCGGATGCAGAACTAATAGATACAGTCAATGATAATTACATAAAATATCAGTGGGGAAACGGTGGATGGACTGTGTGAAAGATGATGGCTAGAAGCGGAGATGAGCCGAGAGGAAAAGAGATGTGTTGGAAACAATCAATAGGATTACGTTATTTACATATCTTGTCTTCGCTTAGCTTCAGTGGATACGTTTGAGCAGAGAGGAAAGATGTCTCATATTTGCTTAGCGTGAACAAAATAGATGTGAGCGGTGCCACAAAAGCTGGCGACGCCGGCGCGCAGCAGACGAGAGATGTGAGCGGCGTGCGGCGAGCGACAGCGCTAGTTCCCGCGCGTCGCACAAAGCCACATTCAACCAGAGCCGCACGCATCTCAGCTCCGCTCTGGCCAGTACAGATCTCTGCTCTGGTCCAGGCCAGTAGGCATCTCCGCCTAGTTTCGGTGGATACACCCTAGCTGTTAAACATCTCCTCTCCTCTCCGCTTCACACAATCTCCGCCCATCTCCGCTTTGGTGGAGTCCGGGGTTCATGCCATGACCTTTTTTTCAAAACAGTGTATATTTTCCACCGTATTTCAAATTTATTTCTTTTACAGCTTACCCGAAGAACCATACGCACAATAAAACTCATGAATACTTTAAAGAAGTTTTTATTACAAATATTACAAAAAGGCACTGTTAGTTGGACGGTACTTTGACATCGAAATACGCTTCAAATATTATAATGGAATGTGGGAAGAAAAAAACTGCGACTGCCATCCTTCTTTGGTACTTAATATGCCAATAATACATTTAAATATGCCAATTCAAAGTTAATAAGTATGAGGGCGTTGTATAATTGGTTTAGTGCATCCCTTTAGCATATTTTTTTTTATAATTGTTAGTTTTGAAAATAAAATGTATTAATACAAAATATATAGTATGGTCAGCCGCACGTCAGTAGGTAAGTAGGTAACTACGAAAATCAGGTTGACTGTACAAATATCAGTCTCTTCTGAAGCATAATAAATCATTGGACAATAAAAGGCGTGCTACATAATCGGCACAGCCGGACGGTAAAATCGAATATACAGGGTATAAAAAGACTCATCACATAGCCGTTATCTACGTATCCTATACACCAAACTATGCAATATTGAGCAAAAATTATTGCTGGGAAGACATATTTTTGGTGCGAAAAATCATGTCCGTAAGGATTGAGGAGCCACTGTTTACGACAACACGCAATGTAACGCACGCAAAACATTGTGTTTATGGGTGCAACCGTACAGGTGGGTGCTTAAAGTTAAGTTCTAACATTTAAAACTTGTTTTCATGACAAAAAGATAATAAAATGTTGGATCTTTGACCTTCAGTATCTCTGTAACCAGAAGGTACCCAGGTATCTAGTAACAAAAAATGACGAGCAGTAAAACTGACTCTCGGATTAGTTAAACGTCTTTTTACACCCGTTATGTAATAATTGCAAATGAGAATCGAATGTGCCGTCCGTAACAAGTGTGTAGAATGCAACGTTTTAGGACCAGAACATACGTACCACAACCACACCACAAAGCAGAGACAAAATATGTGGACAAGCAGTGGATAGTGTTGTAGCAGCATTTGCAGTTGCGTTGTGGTAACCACAAAATTACATTTGTGGTTCCATTGTCGCTAGTAGTTGCGATGTGGTTACATTGTAGCTAGTGTTTACAGGCAGATCGGCTCCGGCTTCGACAGTGACGTTGTGGCTGCGACGTCGCCTTGATGTGGTCGGTATCGCCCAAACGGTTGTTTTTGACGGCCAAATGTGGTCCGTTTGAATAGACTATCCATTTTCATACAAATTAGCGCCCGTCCACGTGGTGTCGTTGTGATGTGATTGTAGTACGTGTGATTGGGCCTTTAAATAAACCCATTCTTAAGTTCATTCTTCTTGTTAACGTGTCAGTGGCAAAAATAACTCATAAAATATATTTATTACAATTTGTTTTAGTATTTTGGCTCAAAATTCAGCAAAGAATATAAGACGCAGTTATTACTTCATTGATATGGCTAAGTAAGTATGTTATTTTTATTGATCAGTACCCAATTTAGGACATTCTTAAACCTTTATACAAAATATAATCATACTTATTAATAATATTTCTCTGAATATAATTGACGTGTACAATGTTTCAGTAATAATAATAAAGTAACTTGTGCAACTTGCTTATATTTTAATTACTTTTACTTTTCGTACATTATCAACGATTATACATAAGGATATGTAGCTTGTTTCGCCATTACATCTCAAATTAAAAAAAATAATTATATCCGACTAAGATAGGAAATGTCGATTATAGTAGTCTAGCTTATAAAAAAAAATTATATTGTGATTCCGATATCCTATTTACAGAATAATTAATTTCATTTCATACGTTCAAGAGTTTATATTAAAATGTGAAAAATACCATATTCAATAATATTGGTTGTGAGCTTCGCTTGTCATAAAAACCTGTTTACATTTTCTATATTTACTGATCTGCTAGATATCCTTAAGGGTTTCGAAGGTTCATGCTATTTTTTTTTTTTCAAAATGGCGGACACGCATGAGTCGTATATAAATCGATAGCGGGATTCAATGCGAACAGAAAATATAATAAGACAAAAATCAAAATGGCGGACAGGTAGATACCTCCCTCTAGGCTACCGCTAGGCTTCATAAAAAAATCTTCAATCCCCTTTGAAACAAATGATCAACAGACATCAAATACACAATATAAGTTGCTACAATAGCTTTTGAGCAAGAGTACAATATTATGGAATTAAATATTTCTATAGATACTGCAGCCTACATCTTCTTTTGCACACAGAGCTCTTTAATATTGGGCTATTGTTTACATTAGTCTTTCGGTACCCATAATAATCTTTGAATTAATGCCTAAATAAAATGGCGCTGTCGAATTTTCAACGTTCAGTTAAGCGCCGAATGTTGAAATCTAACAGCACGCTTTTGTTAAGGTGTTCGTTTGAAAACGGGCATAATGGACTAACCACACTTACAATGCGTACGCATCCGTAAATCTGAACGGATGCGTGCGCATTCCGTATAAAATCCTTGTTTTCGGCAATGGGACACGCATTTTAAAACGCGGCCTGTGTGAGACCGCACTGTAACTGCCCTTTTACACACACATAAAAACGCGGCCGCTCATACGATACCATAACGCGATTCTGTTCTTTGAAAGTGGTGTATTCTGAAATACTGTCAAACTTAAATAACTAAAAAACAAGTATGTATTCATTATTTACCAGGGATCGTAATTTTATTTGATTATTTATGTCTTTCATAACATCCTCCTGAAATTTGACGAAGATGCAAAACAGCTTGTATAATATTATAACTTAGATAATTCAAATATCCAAGTTTTTTTACACAACTAAGGTTAATCTTACAGTTACTATGAATGTAGTAATTAGACCAGTATTGCAAAAAAAAATCTCAATCTAAAATGTACGGCTTTCTTTTATCATATACCTACCTACTAATATAAAAGTACTTGATATAAAATGAAGTAAAAATATAAGTGTATTAATATCAAAATAACATAATAATGGTGTCATCATAAAATTATAAAAATATGTAGGAAATAATCCTGAAAACGCGTATATGCTATCTAAATTCTTAAAGCTATTCTAGTTAATGCATAGAGATTCAATTAACTACGAATACTAATAAAATCCTGTCGGTACGTAAACATATAATGTTCCCACTGCTGGGGTTCGGGTCTCCTCTGTGAGAGGGAGTGGGCCATTATCCACCACGCGATCCGGGTGCGGGTTGGTAGATGTCACATGTACTCAAATTTTTGGTTCTAGAACATGCCGGTTTCCTCACGATGTTTTTCTTCGCCGTTTTGAGAGCAGTGATGATGAAATAATTTACACAAAGTAAAGCGCCTGTCTGGGTTCGAACCTACGACCTACAACTTGTAAGTCGCGGCCATTACCACTGGGCCACCACTGCTCTCTATATAAAGTCGTGTAGGTACGTAATAGCTACTCAGTTAGGAGCTGCATTGCAGAAGGGAGAGGCGGAAGGCCCTAATACAAACAGTTGTAATAATGACATAAAATATACCACCATACCATTGGTCCAATGAAAGAAAGAGATGGAACTCTACAGAACGAATAGCGCCATCCCTTGTCCTCACTAAGAGACAATGATGACTTCCATATCGTTCAAGTTCCCCATGAGATTCACATTCGCATTTATAAGCGAGTGAGATTTCTTCCTCTTTTATAACGCCTTAGAAATATCTAATGTGGTTTTGCTTATTACAGTCTGTCACAGTAATACTTATCCAAAATAAACAGCACTCTAATTGCGTAACACACTTCCAATGACATCTTGTTGAAGGATATTGCTAATCCATTGCTTCATATGTTCGAAATATTTGTCTGCTCAACAACGTAAATAACGCAATGAATGTTGTTGAACTGTCGAAATAAAAGCCTGTACTGTTAGTGTGCTACGCAATCATCGGAGATTTGTATTGTTCAGTACAAAGTAAATCTAAATCTCTAAATATTCTGTGCTTTGACTTGCAAGATTATGATATTAATATTGATATGTTTTATCGTCGATCATATACAACATGTCCCGGAATTAACGCACACTACCAAATACCGCAACTAGAATATTATGTTATAATCATAACATAGACTGAATCTTTACTACTACTTGTATAAAACATTGTTTATTTATTAAATTAGTTATACTGAGTGTGGGAGAAAATTGTGGTCACATTACAAAACTGCGCAAGCACACAGTCGCACACGCATAAGGGTCTAGCGTAGTAGGTACTTCGTCTATTTTGGTTTGTTTTGACTGTACAGCGAAAGTGTGATTGTCATTAACGTAGTTTTAATTATTTTTGGGATAAAAATTACTTGTGTTAAAAATTACTGAAATCGATTCAGTTAACGATTGTGAACAAACTACTTTCATAATGTGCATCAATTCAGTTACACATTGTATATGAAGAAAGTACACTTTTGTCTTATAATGAATACGGGAATACCTGTCAAACAGGTCCTCTGCAGGCCTGCCATAAGGCCGCATAACTTGACTGATGACCGTCTCAGACTATTCATATCAAATAAACATATATAAACTTAAAATACTACTGCCGTTGAAACTCTAAATATCTCTAGCTAAGGCACTGTTCCCAATTCTTGCCGACTTTTTATAGTTTGACGTCATTGATAGCTGTTCCTACTGGATCCTGACGACGAAATATAATAAGAAAAATCACGATCGCACTGTAAAGTTATCGTGATTTAATTGTAGTGTGTTGTAAACATCAGCATCTAAATATACTACGACTCTTGGATCATATGGCTATCGCCCCGTTTCATGAACGAAAATCGTCATAAAAATTAACTAATTAATTGTCAACCGTGCGTAAATTTCTGTGATCACTAACGTATAATAAACAAGTACGCTGGACTTCATACTACCGATGACAAAATGAAGACCTTTGATTTTTGCCATGTTGGCGCTGCTAGGAACGTGAGCGTCTGTGGAACAAATATTTTTGATAGCGAGTTTTACAAAATGCGCATTCTCTCATGATAAAAATGTTTTAAATATCTAGTAGTGAACACAAAATATACAAAAGTTATTCCTCGATGTATATCCTAACTAAATCATCAGAGACGTATCAAAAAAAAACGACGGCCAATTGCAACAATGTGTCAATTTTAGTTCCTGAGACGCTTTGAATCGGCACAAAAAACAACTGTCATTTCGTATGGTATATTTAGTCCAGCGTACTCGTATAGTATAGATCAGTGGCTGTGATTGATGGAATGAATTACCAACAGCCAATAACATCGCTTGAGTTGTGTTTACATTTTCGTTCCAGAAACGGGGCTATGTGTCGTCAGAAATCAGCGGGAACTTACATTAGACCAGTTTACCTCAACTTAAAAACCAGGAACAAAACGCTCACTAGCACAACTACACTACTCTGTATTGCCGCGGCGCCGGCTAACCTGCACTTGAACATGTCAACCCTTGTCTCCTTATCAGCGATAATGTTCTGGAACTCTGCTTCGACAATCTGTCCGTCGTAGTACGTGATGGGGTCTTCAAATGGATACTCGTATCCTTGGAGGCACTCGCATTTGTAGCCGCCGGCTTCGAAACCACGGCCCAGAATGGGGACACACTGGAATAGGAATGGTAGTGATCAATATATAATATCTTATTGGCGATGTTCTTCAGAAAGGTCAGGTGCGTAATACTCCCAACCGGTGTGCGTGTATTTGACCAGCAGGGCTTGACAAAAAAACTTTTCTGATCAGTGTTACGCCAGATGCATCAAAATGTATGGCAATGACATTATCTGTGGAAAGGACACGTAATGCCACGTCTAGACAAAATACATCCGTACGTTCAGATGTATGAACGTAAACAAAACAAAAGGACTATGTATGATGTGTGTTTATGTATGTATGATCAATATAATATGGTGGATGGACGAACTGCGATGATCTTCGACATCGTTCTGACATGTATAAATTCAACATGCACGATGTCACCAATTTTTGTCACAATATTTTAATTAAAAAGAGTGTCCATGGAGTTTCTTGCACATTCTTCTCCATAGCAACCTACTGCGCTTTGGAATGGGCAACTAAATAGCTTCAGCTTTCTGACTGGCCGACTCTCCTTGACAATTCAAAAGTGCCTGTGGTTTTATTGAAATATATGCTTTGAATTTGAGATAATCCTTCAATTTGGATTTGAAAGTTCTAAAGTTTCATTGGACATTGTAGTATGATCATTCCTTTAAATTTATATTTATTGATAAGGAAATAGGGTAGGGTAGGGTAGGAGGGTAGGGTTTGTTGGAGTGTAGAAAAGGATGATTCTAAAAAGACGCGGGTCATATTATTTATTTAGCCTAGAATTCTATCTATTTCTTTCTATTTCTATTTCTTTTTATAGAATGGAACCTATTATAACCTGTCCATTAGGTAAACAGTTTTTTGACAGATGGAACTAGTGATTGCAGCAACACACAATACATTGATTGATACACGTAAGGCATTATAATGTCTGCAAGAAGCCATAAATAAGATAATTAAATAAGATAAGGCAGTTTATACATTTATTTTACTACGCATTTTAAAGTTAACTTTTACGTAATCTGGAATAGGTATGTACGTTCTAAGACAGCTGTCAAAAAACGGTTAACCTAATGGACAGGGTATAGAATGTTTGCTTCTTTATTCTCATGAGAGTTTTAGTTTGGCGCACTTACAGAAAATAATCTCTTATGACATCCTCAAACAGTCAGACCTGTAGGTATTCTAGTACATGAAATAGGTTACAATCGCTGTAGCCGGTTGCGGAAATGGCTGCTAATGTAAAATACTGATATACAGCCGCATCCGGTACGACAAGATAGTGCTACGTTTTTTGTCAACATGCTTTATTATTTTATTTTATTTATTTATTTAAACTTTTCGCACAAAAAGGTACAAAGGCGGACTTAATGCCTTAGGCATTAAGCATTTTTATCGCACTGACAGGCGGCTTGCTTAGTGCCTAGAGCCTAGTCACTTAACATCCTTCTAATCTACGTTCGCGATTTACTTGCCAAACATGTAAACAAATATAAGTTATGGGATAAATAACTTTAATTCCTACAAAATAAAGTTCAGTTTACGGCACGACTTCAAACATTTTTAAGACTTTTTAAATAATGCTAGTCACTCTGAAATCAACTTAATTAATACTGTAATTAAGTTGATATTTGTTTAACTTGAAACAACATAAATTGGAAACGTAAATTTGAATAGACCTTATACACGCTAAGCGACTAACGTAGGCGCCAATCACGCAGTGCGCCCAGTTTCAAAAATTCTAGTGCGTTCGTTTTACTTCGCGACTCGCTAGGCTCTAGGCACTAGCCACCTGTCAGTGCGTACGTAGCCTTACAGTTAGGCATGTACAATAATGCACTTGTTAATAACATGAATAAGGCCCATTACAGGTTTTCAAGGCTAGGTAAACAAATAATTATGAGTAAGACTAAGGTAGTAAGACTGTGTTCAATATTGTTGACTTGGGAAGGACTAAGTGAGGAAACAAAACCAAACAAAAAAAATGTTGATTTAAATATAATATATAAAATTTGAGACTACTTTAGGTTGTCAAAGAAATGGTTGAAATGAGTTTTTTTTTCTTTATGCATCCCGTTAATTCCAAATAAACGTATTTTCTTTCTTTCTTCTTCTACATACTGTATTTTTTTACATATACCTACTTCATGGGCCATTTAGAAAAGCTAGCCTAAATACTACTTCATCATAATCATCAGCGGAACATGGCTTGGAAAATAGCCACTTGTCATTTAAGCAATCATGCTTAAATGACAAGACAAGTGGCTATTTTCCAAGTCATTTTCCAAGAAAAACAAATAGACTATTCTACTTATTCTATTTGTTTTTCATTCTGACTGTACGTTTTTATCGTTTCATGTAGAGTTGGGACTTTTTGAATCGTCCACTGCGGGATATCTTCGACCGGTTTTGTGCTTCTCGCATCAAACGGGTTCCTGCAGCCTTCACAAGGTCGTCGGTCCACCTTGTGAGAGGCCTTCCAACGCTAAATAAATAAATACTACTTACATAAGAAGAACTCCTGTCGCACTTATCAGTACCCTTAAAGGCGTTCGGCGCATAGAACTTATCTGGACACTGGTTGATGTCCAACGACATAAGAGCCATCGTCACGGCTACCACTCCTCTGAAATTATAAATAAATCAGTGACAATTAACCGGTTGAATGTCGTAATTACCTACAGAAACAATTAAAAAGCCATTGTGTCTCGCGTGGATCCACGTTCCGGTGGGATACGAAGGGTTAATGATTATAAATAACCAGCAACCCATCCCTGCTTCACACGGTTTTCTCGACTCAACTGACATGAATCTTCCGGAATTCCCAAAATTATGATAAAACCGCATCAAAACCCGTTGAAAAAGAACAATGCGGGCACACAGATACGCGGGGACACAAAAAGCTACAGTAAGGGGAAAGCGCCCACGAAATTAAAATTTTCTAACGATGTTTGCAATTTGCAGGTCAGTGTCAGGCTGTATGTTGAACAAAATATGTTTCGCGACCGTTACAAGTATGTACAGAGATCAAGCTACCCGAAACTGTCAAATTTTCCCAATCAACCTTGAACCTTAATGCTTTAGCGATTAAGTTGAAAATCGATTAAAGAAATTTGACAGATTGTAGTAGCTTGATGTGCTGGCGTCTGTACAATGAGAAGTCAGCATAAACTGGATTTGTAATAGAATTATAATAATTAAAAATCCCTCTAAGTTCAAATAACCCTATTGATTGATATTTCAATGTAAGAAAATTTTAATTTCGCGGGCTACCCTGACGCTTCTCCATTAATATATAGTATTTATAGATGGAGGTAACATCACGCCTCTCTATTTCCCGAAAGGGATACGCAGAGGTGCGAGTACCTACGCTTTTATATCGAATATTATGTTAAAATCCAATGTACTTGGGGGCGAGCGTACTGCACTAACAGGACACACACCCTGACTCTAGGCGGCTACTGAAAAGTTTCTAACAACAACGCTACCCGACCTGGGAATCGAAGTGTGGACCCCACGCTCTGTATAATAGAGTACTTGATTACAAAAAAAAAAAAAAAAAAATTCAATTTTAAAAAATTTACTAAAAAAGAACATTTGTGAATAAATAAATAAAATCGGAATTATTGTTCTATCCTTGCCACGCAATACGATCATTGTACTGAATGGCTCGAAATAACTGTTCTGCGAAGTCAGCCAGCTAGTATTGCCGTCTCTGTCTAGCATACTTTTTTTTTTTTGGGTTGGAGATCATCAAATGACCCCCGCCCGCTCTGGACGGAGCAGAAGGGAGTGTCAGACTTTTACTGACTAAAACCCACCCGTGTTCCTTCAGTTGCCTGTGCCAGGGGCCACGGTATCTCTTTCGAACAACCCGCAGCCCCGACGGGTCTAGCATAGACTTTACAACGCATACAACGATGCCTTCTTTTTTAATATTAAAAGATTTTTTTTTGTTTACTGTGGCTTAATTTTTTTTTTCAAAGTTTCTATAAAATCCAGGCAAATAACCTATTCACGCTTACTGTCGATTAATAAATACAAAACCCCAACTCACTTGAATTCAAGCTTGACTTTGACACTGTCCCATCCGAAGAAAGGCGAGGCGTATGTAATGACCCACTGCTTCACATGTCCGTCGCAGTCGAAATAGGGCCTCGTCCAATGTCCGTGCTTCAAATTCGCAGCCCGGTAGTACGTAGGGAACCTTTCATATTTCTTCAAGTATTTCCCAAGTTCGTCATCTCTGATCTTCATTTTGAGGAAGAATTGCTCAAGACTGTCGAAGTTGGTGGACCAACGTTGTTTTAGGAATTGGAACCAAGGTTTGTTTGTGTAGGCTTCCTCTGTGGAAAATTCATGAGTTGTATTTGTGTTACCTCTTTACAGTATCCAGGCGTTAATTCCAGAAAACATTTCCAGCTTTAAAAAGAGACTGACATAAGCCCAGATTACGTACGATAAACATATGACGTACATTCAGCCCCAAAAAGATGTAGACACGGATACGGAACCATTACATTGTCTACAACCATTGTCCCATAACATTGTATCCATCGTATAGGTACAAAACATAGTATACAATTTATTTTACCAAAACAAAGTAAGTATTTTGTAAAAATGAATAATTTATTCACATGGACCACATTTGGCCGTCAAAATCAACCGCGTGGGCAAAACCGACCACATCAAGGCCACGTCGACGTAACCACCCGTGAGACCGCGCGCTGGCGACCGGCCACGTCGCAAACACAACGAAATTTTGTGGTTACCACAACGCAACTGCAAAATGCTGCTGCGACACTATCCACTCGTAACCACTGCTTGCCCACATTTTGTCGCTGGGATATGGTGTGGTTTGTGTAGGAACGTGTGATCGGGCCCTTTTTTTTTTTGAGGATTGGAAATCATCAAATGACCCCTCCCGCCTGTGTGGAGCGGAAGGGAGTGTCAGACTCTTACGGACTAAAACCCACCCGTGTTCCTTCCTTAGCCCTTTATGTACCAGGGCAGCGGTAACCCTTTCGGACAATCCCGCTACCCCGGCAGGCTTCGGCCCTGTCGGGCCCCGTCAACTACGCTGACATCTCTCTGAGGCGCACGTGGAACACATACGCGCCGTCCGGCACGGGCCTGGTCCTGATCGGACGGAGAGCTACCCATTGCTCTCCGCCCGCAGGCCCGCGCCTACGGTGGCCGGGAGTCGTCACGCGGCTCCCGACGCCCGGAGCGTCTCCCTCGGCGGCTGAGGCGTGAGGATCTTTCCCTCGCCCATCCCGCCACCTCCTTCGCTAGCATGACTGCTTCGCAGAAAGAGGTGACCGCCTCCCACTCCCTCTCGCCCCGAACCATGGCTTGCCCTTCTCAAATAACACAGTGCACATATGTATCAACAAATACTTCACTATTACTTACCGGTTTTATTCAAGCGAGCCAGATCTTCCAGTTTGTACTTCCTTGTGTTCAACTCATTCTTGTAAGCGAATGGCGCGAAGAATGTTCTGTTGGTGAACTTATTTCTGTCCCAATACGTACCTGTAAACATTTGGATGAAATTTTGTGTATATTTCAATGGGTTCCTGAATGGTTTGAAAACACAATTGGACCCGGTAGGTGGTGCTGCTTTTCCGGGCAGGAGGACGTCTGCCGAGTCCGCTAGTATCCTACTATATAATATTATAAACGTGAAAGTTTGTATGGATGGATGTTTGTTACTCTTTCACGCAAACTACTGAACGGATTTGGATGAAATTTGGCATACAAATAGTTTATAAACAGAATTAACACATAGGATAGTTTTTATCCCGATATAGAAATATCCAATTAATAATAATATCCACGGGATAGAAACTTATGCGGGTGAAACCGCGGGGCGCAGCTAGTAAATATATATTCTTTCTCTGTTTCTTTCAATACACCTTAATACACCTTCTTTCTTTCTTTACTTTTATTTTACTACAACCAATGCCAAGACTCTCAACGTAACTCACCGGCCGACCATATCTTGGAGTCTCCGAGCACGATGGCGAGGGTCTCTCCTATCATCTGGTCTTCAGTCAGCGGCTTATCCGCCACGCGGTTACCGCTGAACACTTCTTGTGGGTCCGACACCTGATTTCATAACAGAATTATTATTATTAATGAGGTTTACTAAGTAGCTCCTAAGAAATAAATTGGAAGTGTTCTAAGTATGATAAAAATTTAAGATCTTCGATCTCGATCGACTTTTCTGTTAAGCAATTAGAAATAATCTCACAATACTCGAAAAGTCACATGCGGAGTTTCGCTAGCTAATTTAATTTGACCCTGTAAAACACAATCTACATCTTACCTGCAAAAATGCACTGATGAAATTGGCCAGTCGGACGGCCATCTTGGCTTGATTTTCGAACTGTTCTTCGTGACCGAATGCGATGTCACCGTTCAGGAATAAATCGGACGGGTTGTACCTATAATAAATGTATAATAGTAAATAATAAATAATAATGTCCAGGGTCGTTATTCACAGTGGCAAACACTTGAGTGATGGTAAATGAACTTGACATTGGTGCAGCAACATGTTTTTGTGTTGCTGGAAGCATGTTGCTGGCAACACACAACACAGTAGCAAGATGTCTATATCCTAGATTTTCAGACGGTGAAATAAGCTTACAACTTAAACTATAAAGCTTTTGCTAACCTTGAATGAATATTCTTAACCTCATGCATACACTCTGACTCATTCAAATTCACATTTACAAACCTCTCTCTCGCTCACACACGCACACGCCTTCATGCGTTCTAATTCTAATCTTTTTAAGAGACACATCTTTGGCGGCGATTCGCTAATTATAGAGAATTAAGTGATACTTCAAAGACACGTCACGTTTAGGCACATTTCGTTACATATGAGAAAAGAAAGGTATAACTCTCTCTGTCTCTCGCACCGAATCCCTCTTATTCTTTGTTGTTTAAGAAGTTTCACATCTATCACGCGTACGATGCTCACCGTCAATCATTAAAACAATAATATTTTCCAAAAAAGAAAAAAATGTAAGGCACAAGTCAGTATCACACGGTAGCACTCACTTG
Organism: Apamea epomidion; assembly: GCA_947507525.1. Classification (NCBI taxonomy): domain Eukaryota; kingdom Metazoa; phylum Arthropoda; class Insecta; order Lepidoptera; family Noctuidae; genus Apamea; species Apamea epomidion. The sequence goes on along the minus strand of OX382238.1, from coordinate 2,067,132 downwards.
GAACAGTTGTTGGGCTGCACGCCTCTGATGAAGTTGAGCACTTCGTACACGTTGACGCGCTCGGTGTGCAGCGCGGCGGGCCCGGCCGTGGCGTTCACGTACTCGTAGTACCGGTCCATGTACATGGCGCGCAGGAACGGGTGCGCGCGCTCCCACTGCACGGGCAGGCGCTGGATCCCTGCGCCCAAAGATACGTTAACCTCATCCTAAGCTTTATTGAGAGCTCAAAAAGTTCATATGTCAGTATTCTGCAGGTGGAGGTAAGGAGTGCAATCTCGATTCGAGATTACGCGAGATCTTCAGTAGCAGCTGCAGTTGTAGCCTTTTTTCGAGATTTAATCTCGTGGGAAAACAATCTTGAAAGAGGTTTCGAGATAGGTGTGAAATGATAAATGATTTTATTTTGTGAGTAGGTTTGTACAAACACTTTTACACGTCAATAATATTATATTAAAAAACTAGATGAGGTAAGTAGGTAAACTTTTCATTTGAATTAAAACGCATTACATATTATAGAAAGTAGACGAAATCTCGATCTCGAATGGCCAATCTCGACAGCATACAAAGCACGCGAGCTCTCGAGTTGCAAATAGAGGCCTACCGTATACTGAACCACCCAAAGAGAGAGAAATGTTTAAATTTTATGTAATTGGAGGCGAGTCTATTGCCATCAACTGTCAAGTTGATTCGGATTCCCATTCGGAGTCAATATGAAAATCAACTATGTACGTTGAAATGTAATACTGCGTTAATGAAAAAGAGCTTCTTTGGTGTTGCACCAAAATTTTTTAATAAAATACCTGATGCTATAAAATGTATGCCATTAAAGAAATTCAAAAGGTGTCTTCACAAGTTATTAGTTGAGAAATGTTATTATACCCTGGATGACTATTTTAATGATAGTACTATTTGATTAGATTCTGTAATTTTATAAATTTATATTATTAATGTAACGAACGAATACTTTCTCGCATATTCTTTTGTTATGATCTTCTTATGTGTGTTTTTTTTTTGTTTTTCTTTCTTGTAGTGGACATTATTAAATTGATTATTTTAATGTATTTTGTTAACGTAAAATTTTGTTAACTTTGACGAACCTGACTTTAAAATTTGTATGTCAACAATGACAAAGCATAGTGCAACACTTATCTATTTAAGACCCTGACATGTATGATTAATGTATATATGTTCTTCACCTATGTTTCACAAATAAATAATTCTGATTCTGATTCTGAAGTTACGATCCTGTATTTAAGAAGGATAGAAATTAATCACACGTAAATAATTCAAAATGGAAAGAATGTGACTATACTTCGACTTTTAATTGTGTTCAGTTACTTGACAGTTGAAGGGTTACCAGATTTTGACAAAAAAAAGATAGCGAGGTGGTGCAAGAATGAACGAAATTGAATGAACTTAAATGCAAAATTTTATATTATATTTAATAACTTGTCGTAAAAACACGATATACACTATTATAAATTGTAGAATTTGTTATATTTTTTGTTTTTCAGTAGAACAACTTAGTTAGAATGTATTGATTATTATTCTTATTCAGCCACTTTTGAATATCCTTTTTCTTCCAGGACATCTTGTGAACTGTTTAATTTTTTCGTATATTCGAATATTCGACGAATTACGAAAATTTAACGTTTTATTTAAATTAAACCATTTTTATCATTCGTTCTTTACGCAAAATCGTTCACTACCCCAACACTATTAGTTTTAGTATGGTAACATTATTTTTCTTTGAACTGTCAAGTTACTGAATCCGATTAAAAGTCTGAGTATAGGTAAACTGCTACAAGAATCTTTTGGCGCTCGAATGACGTTGACAGGGTGGCGCTGTTGGTAAACAATTGTGCGATTATTTTGTGAAATGTAATGTTAAAACAAGATGGCGGCGTTAGTACCGATTTTGGCCACGCGCCAATAGACCCTTGGCAAGCTAAGCTATCCGGTTAGGCTGCCCAGGGGACAAAAAAAAACAACAGAACTACAGATACATACGTATCTGTAGTTCTGTTGTTTTTTTGTTTGGGAGATTAGTAGGAGAGTATTAACAAGGGACTCACATCCAATCTTCTTGCAGTCAAAGTTATTGTAGTACTGGTCGGAGGTGGCGCGCTCGATAATCTCGCCGAGGTAGGGGCGGCGAACCAGGTTGGGCAGCCGGTAGCCGGGCGCACAGCGGCACTGGTAGCCGCCGCGCCGGAAGCCCCAGCCGTGCAGCGGCTCGCACTGATACGCAAATATCAACCGTAAAGACATAAGCAAGAATGTCGACTTCTTAACAATTAAATGTTTCTAATCTGTACGAGCAGAAGTTTTATTATACTGCCTAGTAAACATAATATGGATATATTAAATATCAGTGTTTTTCGACTTAAGCATATTTGTTGGTGACAAGCTTTTTCACGAAAACGTATCTGTTTGCGTTGAACGATTACTGTTTGGTATTATTCGATGGTATAGTATTTTTTTTTTGTGTTTTAGGTATTTTGTGGTTGGAACGTTATAGGCTGATTATGCTATCGTTTTAGGTATTTTGTGCCGAACGTTTGCATTTTATTTTAGTTGTTATCAACGGAAACTTGTAAATGGCCTTCAATTTCATATTTTTATGAACATCGTAAATAAGTTAACTCAAGGTTTCACAACCAGATTAAAAAAAATAATAATAATAAGCCGCCAGCCCTCTTCACACCCTGCGGACTAACGTATATTACTACAATTGTCGATAAGAGAAAGGATGCAACTAGATCGCGGTTGACAGAAGACATCGTGAGATTTTATTTAAATAATCCCTAAGAAGACAAACTCAAACTCAAAGCAATTATTTCAATTAAACCATTTACAGGCACTTTTAAATTGTCAAAGAGTCGTCGTCGATCAGTTAGTCGGAAAGTTGAAGCTAATTGCCCATTCAAAAACGTAGATCTCTATGGAGAAGACCGAATAAACTCAAAGGACACACTTTTAAATCAAGATATTACAAAATCCTGGGTACATTATTGTTGTTGGTATATTGTTATTTACATTATTCTTGTCGCTATATTATTCTAATTGTTCTATATGTGACATATTTTAAGGCGAATGACATTCCACGTCAATGGTTACTTAAAACTATGTCTTAAGATAGCCCGCAAAATTCAAATTTTCTTCAAAGTATTAACTTGTATCTGTGTTGTATATTGATCAAAATGTGATTCTCGACAGTAATAATAGTATATTTTAATAATTAATCATAGAAATTGCAGAGTGGTGCTTATACCTATATTATACAAAAATAAATTCAATACGACAACGATACAACTCAACGATTCAACTTTATATTATTTCTAAGATTTAAATGGTATAATATCAATTTTATTTTTTTAATATATCTATTTACTAATAATAAAGCTGACGTGTTTGTTTGTTTGAACGCGTTTATCTTAGGAACTAACAGTCGGATTTTAATAAATCTTTTTACATTTGATAGCCCTGTTTTTAAGGAAGGCTATTGACACAACGCTACGATCTTTAGGAGTCGAGCAAAAAGAAAAAGTCAGAATGAACGCGAAAACGAAAACGAACTAAATGCGCGGGTGAGCGATGGGATGCGGCGCATTAGGTCGGGAGCCGAAATTTCACGCGGCCGACGTCGCGAACAGAAGCTAGTATTTATTTAATTATGAATGTAGCTTACCTCAGTGGTTTCTTTGCACCGCGCGGTTGACGCGAATCTATTCGGTCGATCGTTTCCTAAGCTCGGCGGACATTGATTTATGTCTATTCTGTCATAGTCCAACTCCATCACAACAGCTGCCGTGTACCTGAATAACAAAGTTTTATACAACATCCATAAAATATATAAAGATTGTATCAGAAAACAGCTTTCCACTTTTCTGCATTTACCATTTTGCTTCACAGAATATGAAGCATTCATACCTTCAATTTAAAATGCGCTAATTTATCCATAATAAGAAAGACGATTCCTTGGAAATAACTGTTTTTCTTCAGTTATTTATGTTATACAAATAGTCTCCAGTTATAATTACAAACAGCAGCGATGTATGTCCGGCAGAGCTAGAGCACAGTGGAAACTCGTGACGTTTAAAAAGCTGGAGAAACTAATTCTACTGCATCTTAGGAATGTAATCTCGAGATCGAGCCATTTTCGAGATTCAATGTCGTGGGAAGATAATCTTGCTCTTGAAATCTATCAACCAATGCGGTCGAGATTTCGAGACCAAGCGCGCACTACTATTAGCACTCTATGGTTCTTGAGAAGTCATTCTCAATTTAATTCTATGTTTGATTAGTTATGTATTTAGTGGAGATGATTATTATTTAAATAAACGTTGTTTTTTTTTGTTACGAGATGCGGTCAGTTTGTCTATTTACAAAATATAACACACATACCTAAAGTAAGTGTACTTTTCATTTAATTATTTTTTTGTTTAATAAAACCCCTCCTAATCTCGAAATGAGGTCTCGCCTGGTGGGTAGCGGGATCGTCCGAAAGGGTTACCGCTGCCCTGGTACATAAAGGGCTAAGGAAGGAACACGGGTGGGTTTTAGTCAGTAAGAGTCTGACACTCCCTTCCGCTCCACCCAGAGCGGGAGGGGTCATTTGATGATTTCCCATCCTCAAAAAAAAAAAAGGTCTCGCCTGGTTGTCAGACGAAATCTCGACACACCAGACTTAGCACGGGAGATCTTGTGTTGCCAATCTCGATTCGAGATTGCATTCCCAATTCATGCTACCACTTGAACTGGCTAAAATATTGATAATAAATCATTTTTTTATAAGGTAGCAAGTACTTACGTAGGGTATTCAACATGTCTGAACTGCGTGTGACGAGGGTAGATATCGGCGACGGGAGACACTGCAGCCACCAACCACTTGTTGAGCCTGCCGCAGTCGAAATACGGACGCGTCCAGTTCACTGGGCCAGGATTCTGAAATAGAATTTATTTGTATACTTAAAGAAAAGGAATAAAAGAAAAAAAAGAAAAAGTAGTCGGAAAATGTCTTTTTTCACCCCATACTAATCTGCTTTTCTACGTATTTTTTTATTAAGTGTTTCTGTAAAACCAGGGCCGTCCAATAACGCGTTGTGTTGACGATATCGTCAAAATCGCGGGAAACACCTGGATGAGAGACGCACAGAACCGGGATGTGAGGCAGAAGAAAAGGAAAGCCTATACGCAACAGTGGCTGATTCCGGGCCGAAATGATGATGATGAAGTGTTTTTGTGTGTATATAAATATGAATAAATCCTACTTCCTACTAATCCTATCCTACTAATATTATAAACGTGAAAGTTTGGATGGATGGATGGATGGATGGATGGATGGATGGATGGATGGATAGATAGATGGATGGATGGATGTTTGTTACTCTTTCACGCAAAAACTATTGAACGGATTTAGATAAAATTTGGCATACAGATGGTTTATAACCAGGATTAACATATAGTATACTTTTTATCCCGATATTCCCACGGGATCGAAACTTATGCGGGTGAAACCGCGGGGCGCAATCGCTAACTCGTTATCTGTTACAGTTTCAAGCCTAAACTGCTGTATGGATTTCGATGAAATTTGGCACACAGGTAGACCACGACCTGGGTTAGGATATAGGATACTTTTTATCACGTTCCTATGGAATAGCTTCCGATCAAGACGCGCGCAAAGCCGCGGGCCAAAGCTACTCAAATTATGTGGCAGGATACTAGATATTACAACACACCCTAAATAAACTGCAAACACCTATCAGTAAAGACATAAAATTGCCGTTTTTTATTTTTTATAAGGAAGCCTCAGGATATTCTTATTGCAGCATCCTGTCTGTATTTAGGAGATAATGCGTCCTGGATTAAATGTACTCTTCATTTTTTATTGTTAAAATAAATTGTGAGTTTAAATTATAGGAACAACTTTGTAGAAAAATGTTTTTGGAATCAGATAGTAAAGTTCTGAGGGGCAATTCTCGTAATTTTAAGAACATTCACAGCCTGGTTTCAGTCTTAATCTGTCAAAAATACCTCTAATTTCCCTACATTTTTGACAAGTTCTTTACATTGATTGTCGCCGAGATGAGATCGTCGTTTTTAATTACGGGAATTGGCATTCAGATGTGGTTTTACTGCAATATTTCGGATCATGATCAAAATAGTAGCTATGGCATAAAATTACAAAAGTTATTTTTGTTACTTATAGCAATACTATTAAGTTTATCTGTGACTACCTTCTGCCTGCAACTTCGTCTGCGTGAAATTTGTTGTTCCCCCACCCACCGCATCGCATCGCATCGCCTGCCCGCGCTAGTACTTCGTTTTCGCTTAGCATTCTATCTGACTTTTTTTCTCTTTGCTCGGCTACTTAGGGTCAGCAAAAATTAGGCTATCAAACCCAAAACAATTTTTTCAAATCCGACCGGTAGTTCCAGAGATTAGCCCGTTCAAACAAACTTTTCAGCTTTATTATTTTAGCTTTATTCTTATCGCAGCATCCTGTCTGTATTTAGGAGGATGTGGGCTGGATTAAATGTACTTTTCAATGTATATTTGTTATTGTTAAATTATAGGAAGAACTTTGTAGAAAAATGTTTTTGGAATCAGATAGTAAAGTTCATATGTGGTTTTACTGCAATATTTTGGGTCATAATCAAAATAGTAGTTGTGGCAAAAAATACAGAAATTTTATTTTGTTATAGTAAATACTATTAAGTTTATCTTTGGCAAACAGTAGAAGTCACATGTCTTTGTATTCTTTTGGTTCTAGGGCATGTTGGTTTCCTCACAATGTTTACCTTCACCGTTTTGAGAGCAGTGGTGATGAAATTATTTACACGAAGTAAAGCGCTTGCCTGGGTTCGAACCCACAACCAACGCGCACTGGGCATGTGTGGTAGAGTTAAAGTCCACTCACTCGCGAATAGAAGAGGCCTGTGTCCCAGCAGTGGGAACATTACCAAGCATAAAGCATAACATAGCATAATCAGCCTATGATTATGCTTAAATGCTTGGTAAGTATCATTCTTATGACAATATTATACAGACTTTTCAGTATAATTCTTATGAAAATATTATACACATTACAAATACATAGTGCATTTTAACTGATAATGCTCAAAAAGATTGTGGTACTTGCTGACAGGCCACACTGTCCTCCCATAGCTATTAACACTGTAATTTGAAAATATTTTAAAAGCCAATTATTTTTAAAAGAATAATTGTGGAGTTTCTTGCCCACTCTTCTCCATAGGAAACTATCAATTGGAACTGTGTCCCAAGCTTCTGACGATTTCATAGGTACCTACGAAAAGTCAGAAGACTTTAAAATTATTTGATTTTGATTGAAGCAAAGATCAATTAATAAGTTATAATTAATATGGTACAATGAACCTCACTCAATCATTTATTTTCGTCTTCCCATCTAGTAACATAGTATGGTTACTGCATTACACAAGCTTATCAGTCATTGTAATTTGAACTTTAAGCCAATACAAATTAGCCACATAAGGTGTTCTCATGATTTACAATTACTACTACTGGAATAGAGGAAAATAAACAATTGAGTGAGACCCATTGTATATTATTAATTGATTAATTAATAATAACTAATTAATTGATTAATTAATTATAACTAATTAATTGATTAATTAATTATAACTAATTAATTGATTAATTAATTATAACTAATTAATTGATTAATTAATTATAACTAATTAATTGATTAATTAATAACTAATTAATTGATTAATTAATTATAACTAATTAATTGATTAATTAATTATAACTAATTAATTGATCTTTGCTTTTGAACAATATCATTCAAAATAAGGTGTGATGGAGTGTAATTTCCTGCACATAATCAGGCGGGAGGAGACGCCTGGGTGTCATCACTGCGAGGATCGCCCCGAGGACACGGTGGAGCATACGGTGGAGGTCTGCCCCGCTTGGGCAGAGCACCGCCGTGTCCTCGTAGAGGCGATCGGCAGCGGCGGCGACCTCTCGCGCTCGGCCCTGGTGCAAGCCATGGTCCGGGGCGAGAGGGAGTGGGAGGCGGTCACCTCCTTCTGCGAAGCAGTCATGCTAGCGAAGGAGGTGGCGGGATGGGCGAGGGAGAGATCCTCACGCCTCAGCCGCCGAGGGAGACGCTCCGGGCGTCGGGAGCCGCGTGACGATTCCCGGCCACCGTAGGCGCGGGCCTGCGGGCGGAGAGCAATGGGTAGCTCTCCGTCCGATCAGGACCAGGCCCGTGCCGGACGGCGCGTATGTGTTCCACGTGCGCCTCAGAGAGATGTCAGCGTAGTTGACGGGGCCCGACAGGGCCGAAGCCTGCCGGGGTAGCGGGATCGTCCGAAAGGGTTACCGCTGCCCTGGTACATAAAGGGCTAAGGAAGGAACACGGGTGGGTTTTAGTCAGTAAGACTCTGACACTTCCTTCTGCTCCACCCAGAGCGGGAGGAGTCATTTGATGATTTCCCATCCACAAAAAAAACAAAAAAAAAATGAAGTGTAATTTAAACTCCATCACACAAGACCAGTAGCCTTGGTCAACATTCTAAGACTTCAGAGATACGGCCAGAAACTAACTAACTTACAGTTGTTACTGATAAACAATTCCTGTAATTTCAAAAACATTTTCGACATTGATTGTCACTGAGATGAGATTGCAACTTGAATTTGAAAGTTTTAATGTACGAGAATTAGAATCATTATGTACACCATATAAATTAGACATAAATGTATAAATTTTACCTAGGGTGACACAATGGGCGGTCTTATTGCTAAGAGCGATCTTTTAAAGACAACCTTTGGATGGATTAAACTTCTGGAAAAGACATTTACCTAACAATAAAATATTTCAAGAGAAATTTAATATACCTATCTACAAGCAAATAATGGTGTTATGAATGTTAGTAAATACAAAATCTATACAAACCTCATCATTGCCAGGTGGTCCGTGGAACGTAAATGTCTCATTTGTATTGTTTGCATATCTGATCTCCACTTGATAAGTAGTTTTAGTGTCATGACGCTTCGCTACTCTGTCTGGCAGCCATCTCTTGTACCACTCGTTAGTCCTATAGAACTCGGATGTATAATCTTTAGACAAGCTCTCTGGATCAAAAGCTCCAAGATCTTCAACATAGAATGTGTTCATTGTGGAAATCTTCTGCAAATGTACCGGGTCATTGAAGTCATCTGCCCGGAACGCTCTTGGTGCAAATCGTGGCATAGTTTTATTGAAGAATCCTCTGTACGACGATGTATACGACATGTTCGGAGAGAAATATAAAGAACTGGCGTTTATGTACGGATTCGCTGAAACATCAGCAACGGACGACAGGAAGTAGTACATCATACCAGGGTCGTAGGTGTCGTTGATGGCCGGCCTGATGAACCGTGACTGCAGAATATAACTCCAGAAAAACGCTCGGTTCATAGCCATGTTGTGTAAATGCAACATCGCTGTACGATTCGGAAACACTGGGTTTATGTTGATTTCTTTCACATCAGGGTGGTGGGAAACCGAATCATCGGGTAAATACAGGTCATCCAAATGAGTTATAAAGCAGTTATCCGCTGATACCTTGTCAATTTTTCCTCGAACTTCGTCGAAAGCATCGCGAATTTGCCATTCATACTGCCCGGCCACACCCCACAATAAAACACAAAGTGATATCGCAAGTAAACTCCAGTTTACTCTCTCCATTGTTAGTTTTTACACTTATTTAATTAATAAACTTAATTATCTTACTGGTTTAATACATATCCGTTGGGTAATACGTCTTTGTAAAATCTAACAAGTACTAACAACTGCCGCAAACGCCGCAAACTGCGACTGCGACCAAAGTTGATAATGTTTTGAAAGTGCTTGTTAGCAATGTTACCAATTAAAATTTACATTTACCATCCCGCTTCATACAAAATCTATTTAATTTAGATTCAGAACAGAAGTAATGTAGATGAACGTCCAACATAGTTACATTTTGTAATGGACCTTCAATTAACAGAATTTATTTTTGGTAATGATACTTGATTTAGGCACCTTTTTTATTCATATACATTTATTGTACGAGTATACAAATACGAGTGTACACTCCTCTTTGTTTTGGAAGATACCTACAAACAGGGCAGATTCTTTTAAACTCTCAACACTGTTAAAGACTCAAAGACAATCCGTTATTACTAACAGACTTCAAATAAAAAAAGAGGAGGTTATGCATTCGCCGGGTTTTTTTTAATCTGTTTGTATTTGATCTAGTTCTCATCGTTTTCCTGCCCTTATCCCAACTTATGTGGGGTCGGTGCAACATGCACACTTCTCTATTAGTCGTTACCTCAGTAGTCAAATCACCAGCTTACACCCTTTCGAACCATAACTATTATCTTTCACACGGTCCATCCATCATTTTTTTGGTTTTCCGATACTCTTCAAGCTATCCACATTCATACACAAAACTTTCCTCACGACATTTTCTCTTTCTTTCCGCGTCACATACCATGACTACCTATTTGAAAACAACTTTTCAGTCGCCGGTGCCACTTTCAGACTTCCTCATACGTACTTACTTCTTATTCTATTAATTCACGTAACACCACACAACGGTATTAGATTTCTTATCTCAGCTGCATACAATAAATTGCCTTTCATTCATCTCTTTTGTAGCCCAACATTCTAATCCATACAAGACATAGGATTTAAATCTATGAGGAACAAAATCAGAGGTAAAATAACTTTCGAGGACTGTAACGCCTTTTTATTACCGAATATCTCACTGCCTGCCCTTGTCTCATTGAAAAAGTAATCAATATTCAATGCCTGTTTATCTCGTAAACAAAGAGTTCTCTGCATGCCGACAGTAATTACCCCATTAGGGTATATATATTCTGTGGTAATTACTAATTCCATGCCCCATGGTACCTTTTTTCCTTAAAAAAAACTACTGTCAACAGAGTTTGTCTCTGGATAACCTGAAAGTTTATCTGGCGAATCCACCAAAACAAATTATTTTAGAATTACTATTAAATTTATTAAAATAAACTGCTACCATGGCTGGAACTTTGTTCCGTAAGTTCTTTGAAAATGCTTAATCATGTTTTTAATATGAACTTCATTTATGAAAAGTAAATAAATGGTTTTTTTTCCAGGTTCCATGTTCACAAATACCTTAACGTTTTATAAATGTAACACTACAACTTTGGTGAGTCTTGAATACTACAATTTACTCCTTTACTTAATTTACCCGTAGTGGAATGATAAATATTACAACGAAGTGGAAACTTATACGATTATAAACGCTACTGATTATGATTACTATGTCTGCTCCATATCCTACATGGTGATAAATGAAATACTATGTTATTTGTGTTAAATCTTCACTAGTTTTATGTATTTGAAGCCTACGTAAACCAGGTTTCTTGTGTTAAAGAGGTGTAACACTTTCTCTCACGGGAAAACCTCACCAGGAAAAGAAAGATTCAAATAATAATTTCTAAAATAATGTAATTTTACCCTTTTTTAAACAATTGCCAGCAGCAGGCAACTGGACAGTTTTCATTTCAGTAAGCATTTATTGTCGTATAGTTTTGTCTATATTTTATAGAAAGCCGAAATACAGTTATTTATTATAAGCCTGTGTTGTCCTACTGCGGGACAAAGGCCTCCCTTCGCTCTTGCCACATTTCCTGGTCTAATGCGATGGTGGGCCAATCCTTTAAGACGGATTCCAGCTCATCCTGCCATCTCTTTCTGAGCTTTTGAATACAGTTATAATTTATGTTTTCATTTCACCACTTTCAGAGATCGCTGCACACTGCAACTGTATCCTATGCAGCTCGTAAGGGCACCAGGGCGAAGGCTCGTGCCAAGAAGGTCAAGATCGAAGTCACCAAAGTAGGCTTCATCCCACACAACCAGAGGGGGAAAGATAAGTATGTTTTACAAAAATATAATAGTAACATACACGTCATTTAATTCTTGTCCTACCATGTGGGGAGTATATTATGTTTGATTTTAAACCCTAGCATACTTAAGCCTCCTCTAAAGTAAAAACAATTTCTTTTCTGTGGTTATCTGCGATCAGTTTTACTTTTAGTGGATGAGTTATGGGTAAACATGTTTTAAAAACAAAATGAATTTGTTTATTGTTAAAATCATGTTTTTAATAATTTAATTTGCAATATAAATCATATTTATGTTAAAAACTGGTGTGTAAATTTTTTTATTGTTACTTATCAATTCCAGGACTGTAAAGTCGAATGTCAATAAACATTCGGATGATATATACAAGCCCATACCCAAAGATGATGTGTACCCACTAAAGTACTACCGCTGGGTTGTCTACACTGCAGAAGATGCTGTCAGAGCACATCAACAAACACACCACCCTACTATGTACAATGTGCCTGATGCGTTGGTATATGCACAGGTCGAGTTCAACATGGCTGCTGCAAAAAAGGTTTGTTTATTAGCAAACAATAATTTAAGTATCTGACCGAAAGTTTGGTTTCAGTTATGGCCAGTTACGGCCAAAAAATCAGGGGGCCTACTCCCAAGTGCAAAGTGCGAATGTTCGGATCGGACCGACTCATGGCCGAACCGAATATAATTGAAAAATGCGAAAAATGTTCGGATCGGCGCAGTTGGGACGGGACCATAGTCAATATTCGAAAGAGTGTAGGAGTGTAGGATCGGAACCGACCGAACCAAATAGTAACTTCGTAGCAGGAAACGGCCGAGCATTCGGCCGATACTACTTCGGAGTAGACTCCCAGGTGTCGGCCGCAGTTTCGGTTTCAGCCAAACAATAGCCAAATCTTCGGCCCAACCGAAACTGGCTCTCTCCTCTCGCTGATACACCGAGTGGGGAATTATTTGCTTTCCGGAAGATTGATACAAGAACTAAGGGTAACATCAGATGCATCTTAGAGACTCTGCGTTCGGTCGTGATAGCAAATTACAAGTCTCATTGCTTACGGGACACAAACGGAACGAGCTTTCGACGCTGCATCGCGTTTTGTCGACTAATTTAGTTCGAGCACGGTTTAAAATTACGTTGTCTTACGATGCTGAATTGATTGGTGGATGGATAAAGCATTGTCGCTGTATCGAACATCGAGCTTCCGAAAGCGATTATTTCTCTAATCGCGAATGCTAACAGTAGCACGTCTGCCAAGGCAGTTTGACAGTTTTTTTACACAAAATCGGCCAAAATATTTTTTTTCCTACCTACGAAAAACGATGGGTCTCAAAAAATAATCTCGATTTAAGGTGGATGCTCCAAGGAATCCCGCGAAATTCAAATTTTCTTACGTTTTTTGCAATTTGCTGATCAGTACTAAGTTGTACGTTGATTAAAATATGATTCGCGGCCGTAACAAATATGTATTTACAGAATTATAATCATTAAAGTCATCAACACAACTCTCTAAGATCAAGTAATCCTACTGAATGACTATTTCATGTAATCTTGACATTTTAGGATTATGCTAACTTAGCAAGTTGTATTACTGATTCTAATGATTAAAATTCTGTAAATACATATTTGTTACGGCCCCGAACCACATTTTAATCAACGTACAACTTAGTACTGACCAGCAAATTGCGAAAAAACGTAAGAAAATTTGAATTTCGCGGGCTACCTTGGAGCATCCACCTTAACAAACTTTTACTAAACTTCATGTCGGTAAACTAGAAGCGGAGCCGAATACTTATTCAGTTACGGTTGAAAATCGTTTTTTGGTCAGACATTCATAATGTTCAGGGTTCCGAACTCAAAGAGTACCATGGAACCCTATTACGAAGCGCACGCGATCTGTCTGTATGTCGCATCACGAAGCAGTATCTTTTTAACCAGAATTTTGTATTTAATTTATTTTTGTTTTGGCAATTATATTGTGATATGTCATTTTTCACTAATGTCGGAAAGTTTTTCTCAGGGTATGGTGTTGCAGGTGTTGAGTCTATTTAAATGAAATGGAACGCACGTTTAACAGTAGAAAGGTATAATTTGTAAAAATAATTTATTTTAACATACTTACCTATTTGTGCATTATACTGTTTTAGGAGACACAAATAGGTAAGTAGGTTAAAACAATAAAAACTTATGAGCGCGTCGCGAGCGTGGCGATTCTTCGTCCACTGTCGCTGTCGCGCGGGGGCGCGGGCGGGGGTGTATGCTCCCCGTTGCCGCGCATAAGGGCACGTTCGCACACATTCTTTTAAGGCCGCGTTACACTTAGCTATCGCGTTTTCTTATTTACAGAACCGCTTCCTAGAAAGTTTCACTCGGCTCTCGTTGCTGCCCAACCTGTACCCTCGTGACGATGACCGCACGATCCTCGCGTTCGTTAAGGGTGCCGAGCTGATCAAGGAGGTTATGGATGCAGGAGCTTCAATTGCGGGTGGCACCGACCTTGTTAAGAAAATTCAGGTGAATGGCAGAGTCTAAAGCCGCGTCCTGACCAAAAGCGATCGTCGCGCTCTTTTATATGAATATGACATACTTGCGCGATCAATCAAGTCGCGTTTGTACGTCATAAATCATACAAACGATCGCGTGCTTGCGCGACTATCGTATTTGGTTAGGACGCGGGGTTATTTTGAAGATGATTCACGAGGCGCATCACTAAATCGTAATACTATATTGTTATTGGCAGAGCTTTTGGATTTTATTTACAGTCCAAATGTTTTATCTCGATAAAAATAATATTATCGTGTCTAAGTGGAAGTCCCTTGTGTGCACGACATATACAATGTGTAACTGAGTTAATAAAAGTATTTTGTTCAGAATCGTTTACTCAATCGATTTATGTCATCTTAACTTAATATTATAAAGAGAAACAATTTGATTTTTTATATGTTTGTTTGTGACGTTTTAACGCTGAAGCAGCTGAACGGATTTGGATGTAATTTGGCACATGGGTAGACCTTGACTTGCATTAGGACATAGGATACTTTTTTCCGATATTTCCACGGGATCGAGACTTATGCGGGTGAAACCGCGAGGCGCAGTTAGTTTAGCTAGTTTTTAATATAGGTATAATATTTTTGATCCCAAAAATAATTAAAACTATGTAAATTACTGTCACACTTCCGCTCTGTACAGTCAAAACAAACCAAAATGGACGAAGTACCTACTACGCTAGACCACAATTTACTCACACAATCACAATAACTAATTAGACCACAATTTTCTCTCACAAAAACTAATATAATGAATAAACAATATTTTATATAATTTCTAATTTAGGTATTTGGTGGTGTGCGTTAATTCTGGGATATGTTGTAGATGCCATCATTTTTATTGGGCAGAAAAACTATCTGATCTTCTCTAATCTCTTCTCTATCTGAACTAACTGAATCTTGAGATTATTCTTTCTAATTTCAATTAATTCATACACATACTAAGCTTGTCTTTCTATTATTCCACAGGAAGGTCAAATCAAGCTCGGAGATTACGACTACGTGCTGGCACATCCCAATGTACTTACAGACCTGGTGCCAATCCGAGGGTTGATGAAGAGGAGGTTCCCTAACCTGCGCGCGGGCACCTTAGACCCTAACCTTAAGGAACTAGTGAGGAAGTTCTCCGGCGGGGTCCAGTACAGAGTCGTGAAAGACGATGCTCAAGAGAACTTTGGATCTGTCCAAGTGCCTATTGGAAGGGTTGGTACCAGTCAATTTGTTTTTATGGCGTTTTTAAGAACCCTTGAACCGAAACAACTTATCTGTAGTACATACAAATACTTTTGAAGTCATCCACTGCACCAAACATGCCATAAAAATATCCAAAGTGTAAGAACCTGTTTGTCTTTGATTTCAAAATTTCTTTCTTTTTAGCTAAATATGGAACCAAAGCATGTAGCAGAAAATCTCGAAGCTTTGCTAAAGGATCTACAGTCGGCGCGCCCAAAACGAGATGGTCTCTACATTACAAGGTAACACCACATTACGTTAACATAATAAGTAGATGATTGATCATGATAATATACTAATTTAATTTTAACCCAACTGTAGTTTGCTATAATATGTTCTTTTTTACAGGTGCTTGATTGTCAGCCCGCCATCAAAAGAAACACTCAAAATTGACCCATTTGTTTATGTTGATAAAACACTGTCTAAAGAGGTACAAGAAGATAGTGATGATGAAGGAGAAGCTGTCGCCGCTACTGCGTAATAATTTTAAGAAGTCTTGTAGTATATTAGTGATAAGAATGTGTAAATTACAATAAATATTTAATAAATGCTAATTGGTTTCATTGTTTGCGAACGCATTCCTAATGCAAATACCTATCTCTATTCTGGGAACGCATTTTATATGTTGGCAGGGGGCAGCTAATGTCACGTTGGATCTGTCAACAGCACAAAAGTGCGTTCTGAAACTAACTTTGAAATCTTATAATTATATTTGTTATGATTTCTTGTTTTTATACCTCAGTGATTGAACCATAGTTCCTATTAAGCGAATTAAAAGAGCAAAATATCTCATCCACCAAAAAAAACTAATAAAGTAGGTACTTGAAATTATATTAAATAACTGAGCTTTAAAATTAAATTTTATTGATTATTCTGTACACATACGGCTCGACACAACCGCCACAACCCATCGCATTGTGATTTTGTTAAAAACATTACATTTTTTGAAAATCGAAATAATCATATGTTAGCTTAGATTTTTTTTTCTGGTATTAGGTTTCGAACGCACCCAAGAGGGGCGTAAAACAATCCGCCATTTTGTCCCTATGACAATTTAGGATTTTATTAGTTTGAAACCAGAATAAATCTAATTAATCTTTACATAAAAGTGATATTCCGGAAACTGTGCAGTGTTTATAAAAACTGTGATATTTGTGTCTCTAGTTATTTTTGTTTACGTTTCATCTTGACGTTTTATAGTTGACCGATTTTGACGTCGATTAGAAGAGAGGTCTAGATAAATCAAAATGGGCACAAGAGAGGACGAATACGATTATTTGTTTAAAGGTAACGTTGTTTCTATTCTGGAATGTATATCTTCTAGTCCTACTGCTGTCCGCAACGATATGTTTTTGATTCGTAATGTAACTTCTCAAAACCATTGTTTCATCTCCGAATGACGTAGGAAAAAAGTGATTGATATGATTTTCCTCTAGCTTTTGTATTATAGTACCCTTAAATTTTAGTAATATAAGTTTAAGATGTGATGGAATGATTGTTTAATGCGCATTTGCTTCGAAACATCTAGGTTAGTATCACATCAGCTGATTGAGTCATATCGATCGAATTCTCGTAAATTTTCGTTAATAGTGAGTCACCTTCCAGCTCACGTATGATCTAATCAATAACTGTTACGTTTCTAACATAAAATTGTGGATACTAACATGTATTTCGTGCTAACTTGCGTTTGGTAATGTTTGCTATTGTTCTTTGTTCCAGTTGTTCTAATAGGTGATTCTGGAGTCGGTAAAAGCAGTCTCCTATCACGTTTCACTAGAAATGAATTTAACTTAGAGTCTAAATCCACAATTGGCGTGGAATTCGCAACAAGAAGTATAGAGGTAAATATATTTTTTGTTTTGTATCACAGATTATGTTAATTGCATGTTAATAACCTGGTCCCATTGTTAGCAGAGAAACCTCTTTAATTCTTTTGTTTACCAGTTGTGTTTTCATTCTTATTCTGTATAATTTAGAAACCTTGATTTCATTTTGTATTAAAAAGCAGTATAATAAGTATGTATTATTAAATCCATGGCCAATTGGCAGTAATTTGCCTGAAGCAAGACAAAGGGTTTCTTCATAAAACTACTAAAATTATCTATGGCTTAGTGATTAGAATGGTATTAAATTCACATATGAGTCAACATTCCATTAAAATATTATTTAAAACTTAGCAGGGTTCCTGGTTTTTACTGATAACTATTAAAACTATTTATAGCTCCATTTTGAATACAAAATCATTCTTGTTTAAAAGAAAACAAGTTGAGTTTGAAATATTGATTTTTACTTTTTGCATAAAGTTTACAACAAAGCAAATGCAACAAAGAATACCTATAGTTTCAATAAGAAACTATAGGTATTCTTTTTTAATAGTTAAGAAGATAAAAGGAGAACAGTGATGCAGGCAGCTTTCTGTAGTTTCTGCCTACCCCTATTATTATTATTATTTATTTATTTATCCTCACACTGGAACGCCATAATGGCAATTACACCAACGGAGCAAAAAACAAATTATCTCCCTATGGGGAGCAGGCGTAAGTTTATGTATGTGTACCTAAAATGATATACATATTATGGGAGAAATTATGACATACATACTCTTAATATTATTGAATTAATAACTAAATATCATTAGATTACTGTGACTCTTGGCAACAACAATGGCTTCACACATAGTAGGCTCACTTATAATGTATTAGTTCAACTTAAATGGTGTTATTGTCTTTGTGCTCTCCATTATTTTACATGAAACATTAATTATAAAGGGAAGTATTTATAAACAATTTAAATATTACAAGTTTGTGACCTAGGTATTCCAGTAAACAAAAAATAAAATAAAATATATTTATAAGCAGCTCCTGTCCAATGTCTTTTATCTTTAGATATTATACACCTATAGTATGTGTATACATTTGCAGTCATACCTTTCTTAGATACTTTTGTAGACCAATGTTGAAGCTGTTGAATGTTTGTATAAACTATTGGTGTTCTTTTACAAATAAATATAAAATGAGGCATAGACATTGGGATTGTGCCTTTGGCAGCCTATTGCGGTGGTGTGAATGTGTAACCATACATAGGCATCTCAATAATAATAATAGACTTATTGAAAATTATACTACACAACTCTGCATTTATATTTCTGATCATAAAAATTGATCAAAAACATGGTAAGAGGGAAAATTACTAGAAGAAGGAAAACCGTAAATACCTACTTTATCCTGTTTATTATCATTATTCTAAACTCTGTGTCACTGATGCTCAGTTCAGTCCCCGTTTATCAACAAATTTATTGCCTAACTTAGTATTGGAGACATTCTCAACTTCTTGTAAGCTACTTATCTATTTATAATGTTACTAACACATCAGAGGGTCTCATTCATTATCCAAAGCAATGAGATCAATACCTACCGTCGTACGGGTGTTATGCTAGTTATTGATTATTATGAAACCATTCTTATTTTCATTTGCATTATTCAGTTATGGTGAGCAGGTTCAGTTGTTGTTCAAACTATTTCAAATGTCCGTCATGACCAGACAGTATTATTCACAGTATACAGGAATTCTTATTAAAAGAAAACAGTAAAATGGGTGTTTTACTGATAAAATAATATCTTTTACTGACAAAATTGCTGATGTCTATAAACTGTGATTATTGAGACCATATAAATATAATACTTTATTTCAACTCCATCATACTTTGCTTTCCATTGCAGTTCATAGTTTTTTATAGCTTGATTTTGCTAATGTGACTAATCTACCGCACTATTCTCTGTTCTTATAATGATGATTTGCATGGCACAGCACACATGCCAAATGTTTATGGTTGAGGATCTATGACGTAACATAAATCGAAAGTTGGCTATCCAGACCTTTCCTTTAGGAATTTTTCAACATCATCTTTCTGCCCTTGTCCCATATTACTTGGGGTCGGCGCAACACGTTTCGCTCTCCCTGTATCAATCAACATTCAAATTAAGTCATTTCGATAATAAGTTTTGGAGTCTTATAGGTTTGTTTGGCATGTGTTACAGTGGCACCCATATCATGGTAAAATGAGCTGAGTTTATGAGTCGACATTACTACATTCACACAGTAAAAAATCCTAACCATTGTTCACCCACAAGTGAATTTAACAACAAAGATAATATCTTTTACTTTCTAACTCACTGAGTTTGATAAAAAGAGATACCATTATAGGGGCATTTCTGAATTATTCGGGCTCTACATAATACAGTGGTTATATTTTAAGTATATTTATAACAAGTGGGATTACAAAAAATCATAATAAGTACAATATTATGTAATTTTCAATTAAGTTTCCTTAAATTTTTCCATGCGATTTTTCACTACAATAAATGACACTTATTCTGGTTCAAAACTTAACTTAAAATCAGAAGCAGGACATCATAGCATTTTGACGTTACCTAAAATAGAAATAATCATCTTTCATGCACCGATTGAATTTGTAGCGCGTTCTATTTGGAGCAGTAGGTAGGTATGAAAAGCGAAGTATTCCGTTTGCCGACTTTATCCGCATATTATATCGAAATTGGATTGAATACCTACACCAAGACCTGCCTACATTGCCAAATTGTTTTTTTTTTTTGTAATCTACCTAAAGCCTTGAAGTTGCGTTTCGTAAATAGTGCCCTTAGCACACTCAAACTCAAAGCATTTAGTTCAATTAAACCATTTACAGGCACTTTTAAATTGTCAAGAAGTCAGTCTGACAATATGAAGCTAGTTGACTTACCTTTAGAGTAAATTAAGATTATTTCTTGTAGAAATATTTATACAATAAATAAATAAAAAATAATAATGACTTCCGTTTTCGCAATTAAGTTATAAAAAATATTCTACAATATAAAATGTTCTAGTTAATAACGTAGCATAATATATTTTTTACGTAATTAAACATTCGGTAACACAGTAATAGCTAATCAAAATAAATCAGTCGAATCACTTGTTAATTAATTGTAATCTTCGGCGCCAATTATGTTCAATTGATCGTATTCAATTTCAATTGTGTCACATTAGATAAGAGACTTTATTCAGTACATGTTGCTAGGGGAGAATTATTTTATCGGGTATTAGATGGGGTCTATTCTTACTCCAAACTAGAGATAATACAATATCATTAATTTTCGTATCAGTTTTAAAAAAAATCTGCAAAGGGAAAATACAATATTAAATAATCATTTGAAAGGCTTCCGTCCTTTGTATACAGTTTTCCTTGTTTATTTTTGTTACATGTTTGTTGTTAATATTTTATCCGTGGTGAAGCATAAACCGAGTGCTAAATTATCTAGTTTTGTGGAAAGCCTATAACCAAACTCTAGAGGCATTTGATTTGAGAATTTAGCTATCAAATGCAGAAGGAATTTTTCAAATCCGACTGGTAGTTCCAGAGATTACCACGTATATAATAATACATATAATAGTAATATTAATATAGATAAACATTAATCAGTATCACTGACCATAAATTTTTATTTATCTATCAATTTAAAATATTCCAACGTAGGTAATCGTTTTCACTGTTATATCAATCGTTAATAGTATGGTCCGCGACTAATGCATGCCTTGCTCAATCACGTATTCATGCATGTGTCTATGGATGTTGTAAGAGTTACGTCAAGAGAACGCTACCATATACATAGACAAAACATAAAAATTAGGTCCTAAAGTTAATTATTTTTAGGGTTTATTTATGAACGACGATTAAAGTTAAGTGACGTTTAAACGTCAAAAATGTATGGTTAAACAGTAGCTAGTCATTACTTAACTCTAACCAACGTTTATGAATAAAGTTATATGAGCAGAATAACTTCTTTTCAACTTGGTGCCTTCAGAGTGATGTCAGAATTGACTACTCAGCACACACACAAACAGTAAAAGTAGCCGGTAGTTACCTACATGCCGTCGCACTTCGCACCAGATTTCGCTTATTAAGTAAGGCGATCCTCATCATCATAGGCTGCCAATAAAGTCCTCCAGACCGAATTTCGGCCATGGCGACCGATCTCAGCGGAGACTAGCCATCGACGCGAGAGATATTATAGTGCACAAGTGTGTGTGCGCAGACGAAGGGAAGAGAGAGTGCACCTGTGCACTCTCTCTTCCCTCACTCATTGTCCGATGGGACGGAAATCCGACACGACCGGAGAGAGATCAAAACACAGATAGACAACGGCCTTTCTTGAAGAAGTGTTAACAGTCGAGACTTGATACGTAATTGGTTATGATCATGAGGAGAGGGGCTCGTGGCTAAATGATAAAAGCCTCACGGGTTGATCGATGGTTCGTCTACGCGCCGGTCAGTTCGTGGATGTTGACCATCCATTACATATCATAAATTCGAGATCCCTCCGTGCCTCGGAAAGCACGTTTAGCCGTAATCCCGGCTGTCATTCGTAGATCTTTGACAATCGTTTCGGGTAGTCAGAAGCCCAAAAATCTGACTGCCAGTCTTCGCTAGTGGTATCGTGTTATCAAGGAACTGGGTTGTAAAGGTCAGATAGGCAGTCGCTCCATGTAAAATACTGCTATTCAGCTGTTTCCGGTTAGGCTGGAAGCCGACACTAACATAGTTGGGAAAAGGCTTGGCAGATTAATTTTTTTAAGAAACCCCAAAATAGATGTAACTGCTTGATACACCATTATATCTTACTGGCTGGAATTTCGTTTGTTAACAGCTTTCATTGATATTCCTTCCAAGTTACTGCCGGTAACCAGAACTTCCGTTTCGAAATAGTTGAAACAAAATTCATTTCCGCCTTCCTTTCCTGTGTAAAAGTTCAGAATGGCTAAAGCAATCGATTCTTATCGATAACCTTCTTATTTCCCGTGTATAATCGTCATACGTGACGTCACTTTCGTGTCAAAGGTCAAGATTTCTTCATGTCTGACATGAAGCTGTCAGACTTGTATGATTTACTTAATTTAAAAGCTGAGAACTTTCTCCCATCCAATTACTAAGTTACTTTAAACCTGTAGGTATGAGATGCTAGATTTTTCAATTAGGAGAATACAGTTATATTCTTTTGTACGTATTATAAGATTTGCCTCGTTGGTCTAGTGGTCGCAAGCGCTATTGCTGTGCATGAAGTCCTGGGTTCGATACACAGGTCGGGCAAACTGGTAATCGGTCATTCTCTCTGGAATTGCTCAGTAACAACCCGCAGTCTGGAATTGTTTATGGCAATAGGCTCGCCTCTTATTACATGCCACTTAAACATAATTAGTGAAATGTGGGTGTAAGTACCATCTACAGAGGTACACCTCTGTATCTTTATATATAAGATTGTGTGTATCATATCTCGGAGTCGCCGATTTCTATTTATTTCACTGTTGAAAGTAAAACGTACAGAAACAGATAGTTGTGTCTTTCAAATTGCCTTCGTGCAAGACTAATGCTAGTCGTTTATTATTAAGTCATAAAATTGATCGGGCTCATCTTTGCTATACTGCACTTACTATAAACTAATCTAAGTAGGTTGTTTTAAACTAAGGCTGGCTTAAGGAGAGTGAACTTAGCACGTAGTTAAAGAAAAATACAAAACAATATCCATAACTAAATGAGTGTTTACATTTACTCATATTTGATTAAACCTCTGTGTTGACACAGCGCATCGCCGAGTCACTAAGCAGACTATTCAAATAAACTGTAAAGCCGTTGACGTCATCACTAAACGTATTAATTTTGTGTCAAGCCTCGTAAATAATGTAATTAAAGGA
Organism: Apamea epomidion; assembly: GCA_947507525.1. Taxonomy (NCBI): domain Eukaryota; kingdom Metazoa; phylum Arthropoda; class Insecta; order Lepidoptera; family Noctuidae; genus Apamea; species Apamea epomidion. Next base: position 2,043,686 of record OX382238.1, on the reverse strand, counting down.
CGCGGGGACGTGCGCACACAATTACTTTTTTTCATAAACGTAGAGGTTTTTGGCAAGACAGGGATGCTAAACCTAAGGGCACGGAACTAACGACCAAAAGACTTAGTCTGACCTCTGAAACTCCAGAGTAAATACAGTGTCGCATTTGTTACTCAGTAAGATAGCAGCACGCGCAGCATGACCACCATAGAAACTGGTTTCGTCGACGGAAGAATAGACAAAATGACAGATAGAATAGACAAAATTGCAGATTTCTTTAGAAATATGTCTACAATTGGACATTTTGTCCGACAAAACTACATATAGAATAGACAAAACGACAGATTTCTTTAGATATCTGTCTACAATTGACAAACTGACATTCTTCCGTTGAAAAAAACCCGTTTCTATGGTTGTCATGCTACGCGCGCAGTTTTCATATCTAAAACGTTACATGATGTTCTTTCTGAGGGGAGATCGAAATCGCGATCACGAAACCTCTGCACGATAGGGTGGTATTTTCTAACACTTGTAACGACATACTAACGTTAATGCTTTGCCGTCCCTGTAGCAGTACAAACAGTAATGTTCGAACCGTGACGTCACTATCCGCCAACACTCCGATACATCGCTAAACCAATGACCCCCATACGATGTACCGTTATGTGGACTCGCTATTGATCGAATTAACCAATGTGATTTATGAATGCGAGATTTAAAGCACGTTAACCCGTTGGTCCCGGCCCCGGCTGACATTTGTTGATCTTTGACGGTCGTTACAGGTCGTCAGAAGTCGGAAAGTCTAACAACCAGTCTTACCAAGGGGTATCGTATTACCCAGTAACTGGGTTGTGGCGGTCAGGTAAGCAGTCGCTCCAAGTAAAAAACTGGTATTCAGCTGCATCCGGTTAGACTGGAAGCCGACCCCAACATAGTTGGAAAAAGGCTAGGTAGATGATGAGTTATAAAGGCACCAATAGTCTGTGGCGAACACAATTTCTATTGCTTGCGTCACATACAGTTTCAAATACTCAAATACCTTCAAAGACGCGATGTGTGGTATTTGAGCATGTGTGCACACTTCGTACAAAATTATTTACCCAAGTCGCGTTAAAAATAGATTTAAACTTTAAAGCTATGTCTGGCGCCGGCTTAATTCGAATAGGAAAATAAATAAAACTGAAGAGTTTGTTTGATTGAAAGGGCTAATCTCTGGAACAACCGTCGGATTAGAAACAATATTTTTGCATTTGATAGCCCAGTTCTTGAGGAAGGCTATAGGATTTAATATCACGCTGTGACCCTTAGGAGCCGGGCAAAAAGAAAGAGAGTCAGAAAGAACGCTAAGCAAAAATAATGCTATGGGACGGGGTGGGTCGGGAAACAAGAGTCGCAGGCAGAAGCTAGTCTGCCAGGGCTGCGGGTTGTTCGAAAGAGATATCGTGTCCCCTGGCACAGGTAACTGAAGGAACACGGGTGGGTTTTAGTCAGTAAAAGTCTGACACGCCCTTCCGCTCAGCCCAGAGCGGGAGAGGTCATTTGATGATTTCCCACCCAATTAATATTTAAACAAGTTAAACTTCAATAATCTGGTGGCTAACTTAAAAGCTGTCTAAGAATATAAAATGCACATTTCAGTCGCTTCAACGCTTGTCTTTGAAGGCGAAAGTAATTAATGTTGGGCGGGTGAAGGAAATGGGGTCGCTAAGGTGTTCGTTGGTATGGCCTCATGGGGCGACGACCTCCCCTAGCAATTCTATTGTCCATCGCTACACACCCTGTATTAGAAAGCCACGTCTCAGTTCGGAACTTGAGGAATTTGTAGTTTCCTACTTTTAAAGGTTTCTTGAAACAGAAAAGAACATTAATGGATAAATTAATTTAAGAACATGACCGCAACTTTCTTTCCCTTAGTTATACATTGTATAATGTAGGTGTTAGTCTAACCAAATCATAATGTCTATACACAGTTATATTTGTATTTAAAATTTCGGTGAAATAAAATTTTTTTTTTTCTTATGAAACGTCAGAAGCTAGGTGCACGGTTCCAATTGGTCGTTTCTCATGGAGAAGAGCCGGCAAAAAATTATGATTTATAATCATTTTTATTGTTCAAAAAACAGTTACTTTTTCACCAGTTAAGACAAAACTACGCAATACCATACAATATTTAACTTTAGTGGAAAAGATCACCTGTATCCTGTACTAGTTTAAAAAAAAAACTATCACAGGAGAGGAGGTGTAAAATAGTACAACAACTGCTTTTTTTTGTCATCAGGTGGACGGCAAAACCATAAAAGCCCAGATATGGGACACTGCTGGTCAGGAGCGATACCGTGCGATTACTTCGGCGTACTACCGCGGCGCTGTCGGCGCGCTGCTCGTCTACGACATAGCCAAGCATCTGTCGTACGAGAACGTCGAGCGGTGGCTGCGCGAGCTGCGTGATCACGCCGATCAGAATATACTGATCATGCTTGTTGGTAACAAGAGCGATCTTAGGCATCTCAGGTTTGTGTTTTACTATTCTTGAATCCGGGGGGATTCAATTGTTTAAATGTGTTCCCCGTTTACAGTAACTGTGCCGAATAAACGGTTTTTGTGTCTTTAGGGGTAAAGAAACAAAACCGTTTATTCGGAAACAAGGAAAGGGTAAACCAGGAACACATTTGAACAAGTCAAAAACTAACATAAAATTTAAATTTCACGACCGCGCGCCAATTTGGTGCATGTCAGCAATAATGCCAGACAGATACTGTCTGACGACCCCTCCTCCCGTCTTGTGTGATTGTTTAATAATCGTGTAGCAGACAATTAAATTGTTAAAAGAGCTCCAGCTCATAATTTCTGTCCTAAAAAAGGTCGGTTGCTACTATGTTTAAGTAAAGAGCCACCCCTGCCTACGAAATATAAATCTTCTATTTTCAATGTATATTAAATGACGATGTCGTGATTCCACAGATCCATCCCAACAGAAGAAGCCAAGGCATTCGCGGAAAAGAACGGTCTTAGTTTTATTGAAACATCCGCTCTCGACTCAACTAACGTCGAGCCTGCATTCCAGAACATTCTAACTGGTAATTATACTTCGTTAAATGGATAATGCTTTTTCAATTAACATCACTATATAAAAGGCCTATGGTCTAAAATACAATGCACGAAAATCTTGGTCTGTCTGGTCTGCTTATTGATAAGCTGCCGTGGTAAATAAATTGGCAAGGTATTGATGCCTGTGAGGGCTCTAAATCCAAACTAAGCCAGAATTATTGTAACACGTCCTGTCTAGTCTTTGAAGTTGAGGTCGGCTTCCAGTCAAACCGCATGCAGCTGGATACCAGTATTTTACCTGGAGCTGCTGCCTATCTGACCTCTACACACAACCCAGTTACTGGGTAACTCGATTTCACTTTGTAAGACAGGTTATCGGGCTTCTAACTACCCGTAGCGACTATTGAAAGATCTAGAAATGACAGTCAGCAGCAATGGCTTAACGTGCTTCCCGTGACACGGAGGAGTCTCGGTATGTAATTAATGGTCATACATCCACGGACCGACCTTGGCAAACGTTGCTTAACCTGAAGATCGACCCGTGCGGCTGTTATTACTTAGCCACGAGCTCCACGAACAAGATTTGTTGTGTCAAAAAGATATTGTACAGAAACCGCCAGTGTTTTTTTAAGACATGCTTGGGACAAATTGGAATTTCTGCTGACCATACTACATAGTTACACATAGACGGTCTTCATGTAGATAGAATCGATATTCAAAGTCAACGTCTGTCCGTCGGTTTGGGGCTTTGGGGCGACGTTGACACCGGTCACGGGCTAAATTTAGATCTCTCTGCTTCGCAATTACGATGTCAACTATTTTGGGGTCATTTCACTCGATGTGACGCGGTAGTGAGGTCAAGTGATATATTGCTAATGTATGTTATTGTTGGGACAGACAAAGGAACACTAAATGAAGGTCGGGAATTCACAAGGAATGCATCATTTATAATAAGTTATAGGTGTTAGTATAATTTAAGTTAGGATTAGCGCATTTAACGCATTCCAGTAATGTTACATGTAAGTAGATAAATAATTATTTAAAAATGATTATAAAAATCCCCTTCTCCTTCATGTTCCCTTCTTTGAGGGTCTCTGAGTATATCTTTGATATCATAGCGTCTACTGATCTACTGCAGTTTTTTATGCTGGTAAAATCCGGGAAATTTTCCGCCTACTTTTCGTGTCTGTTTGAGTGACAGCGTTGTTCTTTTAATCTATGCAACGGATTTTGATCCGGTTTTCACCATAATTTGGAGTAATTTATTCTGGCAGGTTCATATGTATGTCGATGTTTTGTCAAATCGTACAAGCCGTGCGTAGCTGGGGCGGTTTGCTAGTAACATATAAATCGTGTTTTTCAGAAATCTACAGGATCGTATCTCAGAAGCAGATGCGCGACCCGCCGGAGGGTGACGTCATCCGGCCGGACGCGGAGCCTACGGACGTGCGGCCCTCGCACACCGATAACGTGCGCAAGCAGTGTTGCCAGTAGTCGCACCACTTCTATAGTGAGTAAACTCAATTCTTGTATTGATTTATTTAACCATATTTTGCATGTATACACACATATAAACAAACAAGAAAAATACTTACAAAGGTGATGCTTATTTCTAAAGAAATATCTTCGAGCATACCTACGATAGGACAGTAGATAAAAAGCGAGGCAGACACCTTTATGAAAGAAAAAGAAAAGAAAGAAAATGCATTTATTTGCGGCAAACATGACGCATGAAAAAAGGACTTAGCACACAAAAAAACAAGTTGGGGGTAAACATGCGTCACATTCACGCAAAACGGCCATCGCTCAGCATAATGCTAAGACCCTATACGAGACAGAGCCCAAGCGCTGGTTTTCAGCGGCAGCCGGCGTTGACGTGATGACGTTAACCAGTGCAGCATGCAATTATACATAAATAAATAAAAACAACAATCAAAACAAGAAAATAAAATGAACTATTCGACATATGATTCGACACAAAACAAAAAAACAAAAATCAAAACATGACCATGATGATTTATATCTTCATCAGTTTTCAAATTCTTTCCTTTATCAAGTCAGGACACATACTAAGTTTTGAAACTACGGTACGGCAATATTTGCACAGAAAACTATACAGGGAAGCAGAGACATCAACGCGCAAACTAAAACCATGAATTCAGCACACACATTTTTTTTAATAACCTACGGAAATTCAACGCAAGGGGGTTCCGAATCATGTACTGAATCCATGGTAACAGGTTGCGCGTGAATGTCCCAAACCAAAATAACATGCACCTTTGACATATTTATATTGAGTTGACATCAACCTAAAACCTTTTTAATGCCAAATATAAAACATTTTTTATTTAACTGTGTCTATCTGTGTCACAGTTTTAATTGGGTCTGACGCAGAAGACGGCTGATAATATTGACACGACGCAATATAAAATTCTGAGTTGTTAAAGTTCTGTTCTATGGTGCAATGAGCAAACGCAAATAATGGTGGTTGATAAAGGTGACGAACTTATCTTGGCATACGACTGTACTACTATTCCTTTCTTTCAATGTGTATGACCTCTGAAACTCTTTTCCCTTGATAAACCCAAATACGTACACTCAGAATTTTCATTAGCATGATCAAACGAAATTAAAAATAGCATTTTGTTATTGTGTAGGCATCCAGCAATTTTGCTAGACAAATCGTACACGAACCCCGTGAACAAGTAATCATGTCATCAATATTACTACAGATTTCGTTTTGTTTCCAGAAAGTCCAGTTTACGTCGGAGCCGGAAAGAGAGATGCGGCTGGAGATATAAATGCAATCATTACGAATCATTCCCAGACAATGGTGTTTACCAACATAATAACTAGGTTGCCAGGCCAAAAATATACTGTCTCACACTAAAGATAAAATCTTATATTCATGAAGTTGGTCATACGTTGTCTATGGCACGACATATATTTCAATCTGGCAACACTAACACAAAAACGGTTAAGAGTGGCTCATGTAGATAGCTTTGTGTAATTATTGATATTTAGTGTCCGAACGAATAAAGTTAAAAAAAATATATAATAAAAGGTCGTAACGCGAAGAGACGATTCAATATAACACAACTTAGTAAAGGAACCATGCTTTGGTTATAGGAAGCACCCGAGTTTATTAATTTTGGCGCTAGACACACTATACCTGTGTAATTTATACCTGAATTTATCTTTTTTTATTTAGGGGTAAACCATATTTTTCGTTAGTAGATAATTCATGTTAAATGCTATTTATTTAGTGAAATAAATAATGAAGAAAAGTTACTAAAACCCGTTATAATTTATATATTTTTTCCATAGTATTAGGCGTAAATTCCTAAAAAAAAATGAGCAATAATTGGGCTGGTAAACGGAATTCGCGTAAAGTTCACTGTTTAATAGCACACAAATCATAGCTTCATAATTAAAGTACGTCTAATTGTTTTGTAATACACTAGCTGGTAGTTTTTACTAAGTAACGAGATAGCTTTTTTAAAAAGGGAATCCTTTATTTTCTTTTACGAATACGTGCCTTCTATGGAAACGGCGTGACATGTACATTTTATTGAAGCTTTTATTGTTTACTTTTGCCTCATGTTGAAGTTATTGTTTCGGGCTGTGGGCGGGCGCTAGCGCTGTTACTGTTAGGAGTTGTCGGGGCCCGCCACTAGTCTGCAAGCACGCTTGATGTTCGCTATCTCTTTGGGATAATATCATTGTTAACTGCCCTCGATTCGCTACAGGAACACAATACTCAGTCAAGTGTTCCCGGCCCGTGCCATTACTATGTATGGTTAGCGAATGCTTTGAAACCATTGACATCAGGCCCCTGGCTGGTTTATTTCAAGAGAGGATGCGGTGTTTGTTGTATCTAAGAAATATGTTATTGTATTATGGTCTTCAATATGCATGATTATTTTTTAGTGCCTACCTGTAATTACTTTATTAAAGACAAAGATAATAAAATATAATGTAAATTTCTTGGTTTTTTTTTTTTTCTTAACAATGAAGAGCACAATTTTCGTGCCTTACACAATAGGTTCCTCAATCCTACTCCTCGATATACAGACTGAAATTGCCTCAGTTGCCAGTTCCTGGGTAACAACCAGCTTCTCTTTCTTGATTTATTGTGTCAGGTTTTTATTGAGAAGTTGAGAACATTGGTAGTAGGTATCGGGCGAATGTAGCCGGTGCTTTGTGTAAAAAAAGTAAAAGCCCGGAATACATATGCCTGTAATTTGCACAAAAGTATGCAAGTAGCTCGCATGCCATTATGGTATTCACCAATAAGAAATTGTTATGGCACACGGCATGCAAGCTACTTTCATACTTTTTTGCATGTGTATTCCTGGCTTAAAACACAGACTCTTGTCTTTATTGCATAGGCATCAATTACATAAAAGACCTTGCCTGCTGTAATGTATTGTATTTCATTGGTTTGGTGCTAGGTCCTAAACCTATCTGGTGGTTACGGGGCAGCTATAAAAACTGAATAAAAGAGGTGTCACTGACTGGCAGGGCCACCATCAGGGATTTTAATTTTGATAACACAAAAAAATTGTTGAAATTTGTCGCCAAATATCAGAATTTGTCGGTCACTGGTTCAAAAGATTTTCGGGCTTATAGGTGACCGATCTGGAGAGTCTCCCCAGCAGGGCCACATTCTATCTCAAAAACTAGGGCACCTAGCGAAGATGTGTTTTCTCCCATATTTTGTCGCCAATTAGTCGCAATTTGTCGCCAAGTTACAGATTCAGTCGGTGTGTAATTAAAAAGATATTAAAGAATTCAATTTCCTCATACAGTGGTACAAGCAAGTACAAAATACTTTTTGTAGTTTCTAGACAGTATCTATGACGTCTTATGGAGGAATGTTTGTTTCGAATTAAACAATATAAACTTATTCTATAATTTCAACCCACCAAAGGAAAGCTGTATTCATTACCTATAAACAAATCTACATTCAAATTCCTTTTTATAAAATAAAATTTGATTACAATTGACTGAATCAACGTTTAAGTATTTTAAACATTTTACTAAAGGTACGATTTTTTATTTTTATTATTCTAACTATTAGAGCTTAACATTGTAAACTGGTAAAACAGTTGCATGCGACTGTACATCTTGACACCAAATAGACCAAGAGCAAGGTTTTATGTTTTCAAAGAAGTTTAAGCCACTCTAACCCAGTAATTTAAAACATAATAACATGTATTTAAATGATAATTTATCTCTCTCGGACCTTTCTAAGGACTTTAGACCGATAAAACTAGAAGTAAGTATATTACACATATAAATAGAAATATTTTTTTCTTGGCAATTTTTCGTGAACTCTTCGATCTAGCTCTTGGACTATACCTTACTAATTGAACTCATTATATCTCCCAAACTAAGACCCGATTAAATCTGTGACTTGGCGACAAATTATGGGAGAAAACACATCTTCGCTAGGTGCAAAACAATGGTTTTTGAGACTTAAATGTGGCCCTGCTGGTGATACTCTCCAGATCGGCCACCTATAAACCCTTATCTTTTGAACCAGTGACCGAAAAATTGTGATATTTGGCGACTGATTCCGACTAATTGGCGATAAAATATGGGAGAAAACAGATCTTCCCTAGGTACCCTAGTTTTTGAGATATAAATGTAGCCCTGCTGGGGAGACTCACTCCAGATCGGCCACCTATAAACCCTTATATCTTTTGAACCAGTGACCATCAAATTCTGATATTTGGCGACAAATTTCGACTAATTTTTTATGTTATCAAAATTAAAATCCCTGATGATGGCCCTGCCAGACTCAGTGACACATAAAAGAGCTATCTCATCGAGTGAGGTTAGCTGACAATGAGCTCACATTATAAATCAAGTTTACATTTTAAATTAAACAAGGACAGAGATGTAATATCTTTAACAAACAATTTGTGGAATCAGTCTCTTTTTTTGGATACCAACCACTGTCCAAAATTTGCTGACTCACTTCAATAACATTTGCGGATAAATAAATCGATTGCCTCATAAATGTACCATATTGCATAGAGCAACAAACCCGACTAAATAATGATAGTTCTTCTCATTCGGCGTTATCTAAAAACTTCTTGATTCGGTCGAGTTTATAGGCTAATATAACACAAGTCCAAGGCTACCCGGTTTTTGTATGACTGACTTCGTTCGCCCGCAGTTACTCTTTACATTGAACACAAAGTGCACGATAGGTAAGTGATAAATTGATAATACATATTGTAATGGGTTAACTTATTGTTTTTACATAACTAACATGTTTTAGTAGATAGGTAATAGTGTTATATGTAAAAATTTTGATCCAAAGTAACTAGTAAAGTTGTTTATATGTTTTTTATAAGACTTTTACCTTGATTGCCGGTGCAAACGTATAAAACCACCTACCGGCTATATAAACAATGGATCCCGAAAGTAACGCCCCTTAGTAACAAAAATGACCCTACATGATGTTATGGTTATTATCTTTCTGACTGACTGACCCTTTTACAATTCAAAAGTGCCTGTAATTAGTTTATTTGAAATAAATGCTTGGAGTTTGAGTTTTGAGCTGATTATGCAGAACTTACATGGAGGATTTGTTTGATATGTCGATAATGATAACTAAAGAATATTCAATCCATCTATGATGACCTAGTATGATGTTTATTTCTGTAAGTACCTACCTAGGTCTTCTAGACAATTTTAACTTTTTTTTTGTAAATATTTTAAAACTACATGCTGCCGGCATTTCCTAGCTGACTGATCCTCGAGAAAAAATGCCGAAACAAATTCCTATTCACGTTGTCATAAATTAGTATCATGTCATGTCGTTTTGTGTTTAGGTAATTGTAGTAGAGTCTCCTTAGATGAGATAGTTTTCCATTAAAGTTAGGTAATGCTGCTATGGTAAGCCCATTTCAGGCATTAAATAACTGCAATTTTCTGTATGTACCTACCATAGATTTTATATTTCTATGGTACAGTCAGCATCAAAAGTCGATGATCACATTCAGATTTTCAAAATCACTGTACACTATATCACCCATAAATCGCTCAACAAGATATGGCGCCAGTATTGAATGAACATCATTAAAGTTCAAAATTAACTGAACACTAGGTACTCGTCAAAGGTCACTGAACACCATTTTGTCAAAAATTGCTGATCGTTATAATATCCGAAAACATCATAACATTCAGTTTTACAAAAGTCACTGAACAATATAAAATGCTTGTTTTGGTTATCTAGTGTAATCACGGCAACGTCCAAAATGACTTAACATCATAAATAACAAATGTTACTGAACATTACTTTGTTTCGGATTCGGATACGTAGCGTGTAAACTTATACTATCAAAAGTAGCTGAACTGCAAACTAAAAAAGTGCTCGTTACTATCTTCAGAGTTATAAATCCAATCTTGTCCTATCCAAAATAAATCATGTAAAAAAAAAAAAATATGCATGTAAATTTCGAAATTAAATTCCAAAAAAAAATTGTTTTTTTTTCATAGATAGTATCAATGAGAAATATTAGAAGTGGGTGTTCAAGCGGCAAGCACATTTTTAAGCCTATTTTTCAAAATAAGCTCGCAAGCACGATTATAAAGGTAAGCATATTCCACTTAAAAATTAGTCTGTCGACGTCATCTAAGCTTTCTATATTACGATTGAATAGTAGCCTTATTTGTATAGCAATAAGACTCATTTTCAAAAATCACGCAGATTCTGTTTGAATTTATACCGTCGACTTAGTTTATGATTTTTATAGTACGATTGAATTAGAACCTAATATGTGTGTATCTGTATACATATAAGACTAATTTTCAAAATTCACACAAAATCCGTTTTAATTCAATTCTTTGGGAAACATAGTTGTGGGTGGGTATTTGAAAAACTGTTTACCCTTGAATGTAAAAAGAATATTTCTACTTAATTATCACTTTGTATCGGATGTAGACCATTGCGGTTGCAATTATTTATCATATATAAATATTGTATTAGTTATCAATTGCGCTTTAGTGACAAATAAACATTATAATGCCATTTAATGTTCATATTACTGCACATGAACGTCACATAATAGTGATATTGCGAGAAGAAGGACTTTCTGTTGCCGAAATAGCTAGAGAAATGGGAGCTGCTGTAAGTTATTTTATTTTATGTATTTTGCACTCCTCGAACAAGGGAAAATCTACTAAATCACGCCATAGAAATCTGGGAAGATTTTAGGGGACGAAATACTTGTGCAAATATGATGAACTCCATGCGAGAACGTCTCCAAAATGTCATCGATGCCAATGGGGGACACACTAGTTTTTAATTCTAAGTAGTTTAAGCCTAATCATAATTGTAATTGATAAAAAATTTAACCTTGTTTTTGTTTATAAAACATTGATTTGATTATGAAAGTTTAAATTTGTTGATTTTTAATAAAAACAAATAATAGTTATTAACTGTATTGATTTATCGAACCATTTAATTTCATTTTGTTGATAATAAATAAAAGGGTGGTGATTTACATGTGCATGTGTCTACTTAATTTATATACCAAACACAAATATACCTACCGAAAAAAAATACACAGACATATTAAACCCAAAAAACATTTCATTTTGTTCAGGGACTTTAGAGATAAACGATGGTATGCTATTTTTGTCAAAAAATTGTTCAGAGACTTTAGAGACGAAGAATGTTATGCTTTTTTTACTATAACTTTGTTTAGCAACTTTTGAAAAGTGATGGTCACCTACATATGCCCTTTTATGAAAATCATTTATTTCTGGCGCTTGTCATGTTGAGCGATTTAGGTATAATACGGTGTACAGCGATTTTGAAAATCTAAATGTGGTTATCAACTTTTGATGCTGACTGTACCTACACTTCCAATGTTTTTGAAACATCTAGAAAGAGTCCTGCATAATTTGTACACAATTTTTTCTAGATCTTATTTGTAGGTCACAATGGAATATGCCAATAAAATTTACCCCCATCAAAAATATATAAATTATTTTAAATACATTTACCAAAACCACGCTAAAATGTTAAAATCAAATAAGCTTCTTGACAGGCCCGGAAACGTTAAACAATGGTCTCTCCAAGTGACTGACCTTTGGTACAGTCAAAAACAAAAGAGATTTATAAATAAAAACTTGCTAAGTATCAATTATGAAGTGTGTAAAATATTATTTAGCGTCTTGACGACTTGACTTGTGTAGGTACGCTGACTGTACTTGATAAATTCTAAGATAAACGAGCTACGTATTAGTAACGTCTACGTGGTAACGATAATAATTACGAACAACATCGTTATCAGCAAGACATTGGAAAGAATAACATTGACTAGACAAAGATGCAAGCCCGAATGGTGGGTCTTCAGATATAATAATTTCCAGGTCGCTGACCACTGAGTCTACAGGTATAATAATTCCTAGGTCGCCGATCACTAGGTCTATAGATATAATACTTCCCAGGTCGGGCAGTATTATTATCATTAATATCCTCTCCAGGCATTTGGAGTTGTGCCTGGTGGCATCATTCTTGCCCCATTCCATGGGACTTGACAAAACTGGTGAAATGTAGACGAGATACACTAACACTAGAACACACTAACAGAACCAGAAGGAAAAGAGAAATGGGCTAAAGACCAATCACTGAATAGTGTCCTAGAGAGGGGAAGAGGAAACCGGTGCGTACATAGAAATGTTTATGGGTGCGTAGGTGACCTGCGGGGTAACACACTGGCGGTTACAGTACAGCCTGATTCAAACTTCGTGAATTTGTTACTGCGCAGCGATTCGCCTCTTGTTCCGAGCCGCCATAACGTTTGAACGTGTGAAGGGCGGGCGTTTTTGGGACATTGAAGACTAGGACCTACTTGGAACTATTTAATTTCTACTATATATGTATAATAAATATGGGTGTGTGTGTATGTGTATGTGTGTGTATGTATATGTGTAATAATTATTTCATTTCATTTCAATATTGTTTTGAATTTTAATATATACTAATTTGGTGTTGATGCATGTCCCCACTTAAATCTACTAAGCACGAATTTGTTTGTGAAGATTAAATAAAACATAATAAGTAAAATTTGTATGCCAGTAAGGTAGATCAAGGAGAACGTTATCACATTTTATGTCAACACCACTGTATACCTTTGATCAGCAAATAAATCATTTTGATTTGATTGATTTGACTACTTACTTATAAGGTAGGTATTCAATAAACACTATTTGAATTCGAACGTTTGTGTTTGTTCTTGACAGCTCCAGAATGTCTATAGCCCTGTTCTACACTCCCGGGTCGGCGCCGTGCCGGCTGGTGCTGCTGGTGGCGGCCGCGCTCAACATCCAGCTGGATTTGAACGTCATGGACTTGACAAGAGGCGATCAGTTCAAGCCGGACTTTCTGAAGGTAAATCTATATATTTACATAAAACAAAGTCACTCTTTGTGTCTGTCTGTTTTACGGTAAGTTTTTCTAAACTACACAATAGATTTTGTTTGATGCTATTTTAAGATTTTTTCAATTCAAAACGTTTATTTCGGACAATAACAATCCATATTTTGTTAGCTAGTACAGTATTATAAAATATGTTAGTACACGTAATATATAAAACCGGCCAAGTGCGAGTCGGACTCGCGCACGAAGGGTTCCGTACCATTATCTATAAAAATCACGTCTGTTGTAAAAACTCAGTTGTGTTTTTACTTTAAAAATAAAATAAATATTTAAGGACCCCTTAAATATTTATTTTATTTTAGTTTTATTATTTATTATTAAAGTAAAAATACAACTGAGTATTTTGTGAATATTTCAAAAAAGGAAAAAAAATCGCGTTTGTTGTATGGGAGCCCCCCTTAAATCTTTATTTTATTTTGTTTTTAGTATCTGTTGTTATAGCGGCAACAGAAATACATAATTTGTGAAAAATTCAACTGTCTAGCTATCGCGGTTCTTGAAATACAGCCTGGTGACAGACAGACGGACAGACAGCGAAGTCTTAGTACCCTACGGAACCCTAAAAATCAAATAAAAATTAAATTCAACCATCAGAAGCATAAAAAAATCAATAAAAATTAATAAAATCCTGTACCAATTGCCAGTCCCCGAGTACGCCAGTGCGTGTACAACTAGTGCCCACGAACGATTGTACTGTCAAATCAGGATGACGTTGGGGTACTCGCTTACTCATTATTGGTGTGTATAATTCCAGCTTCCTCATATGTGATAGAATAATTCTACCTATGCCAATATTTAAGGCATAATAGCTGCAATCAAAGTTCCCAGTCTTAATTTAGCTGCCACAAAAACTTCGTTAATATGAGTCGTTTAGTGTGTTAGCTGGTGGCAGTGACGTCAAACCAGTAAGGTTAGGGTTTTGGACTATAGTCAGAAAAATAAGGCATAATAGCTGCACAAGGAAGGAAGAAACTGAACGATAATACTTAAAAAGTGTTGAAACTACGATCAAAAACGTGTGTGTAAGCTGGACTGACGTCACCCCAGCTGCTCATATCTTCCAAACGAAAGAAGATATGACCCGCTATTTTAACAAACAAATGCGCTTTAAAGTTGAATATCTCGCAAACGGATACCTAAATCAAAAAATCGTCTTAGCAACCTCTCATTTTTTTTAAAAGACCTATCTAATGATACCTCACACTATGGGATAGAAGCGAGAAAACCCTTACACGTAAACTGGGGATGTTCCCCCTACAAATTTTATTTATTTATGTAACAATTCGCATTGTGTTTGAAATTATGTAGTATATTAATTAATTTATTACATCTAAAAATAATAAATTAAGAACTCCAAACAGTTTTCACTAAAATAATCAATAACATAAATGGTAAATATTGTGTCAATAGATTGCAAATAGTTATTATATAAATGATTGTAAATATTATTATGTCAAATGATTATATATGTATTCTATGAAAATAAATAATAATAATAATCTAATACTTAATGTGTTGAATATATTTAATGTCATAAGTAAATGGCAGGTCCAAGAAGGTAAAGTACTAAATATAAAAACTATTTACCATCATTTGTCAACAATTCAGATATAGAATCTAAACATTTATTCAACAGGAATGCTTTAAGTCTAGCTTTGAATAGAGTACCTTTGTAAATGAATGATCTTAAGTCAGTAGGCAACCCATTAAATAATTGTACTGCTTGGTATTTAGAGCAATGTTTAGCAATATTAAGTTTGGGTGTGCAATTTTATATTTTATAAGTTTTCTTCTAGTGTTCTCTCTAAGTTCACGTTCTTCTTGTGATTCGTGCTCGTGTATGTATTTTGCAAAGTGGCTGAGTAGTACTAAAATATATAAACTTGGTACTGTTAATATACCTAATTATTCAAAATATTCTTTACATGACCCTCGTTGTGGGATTCTGACAATCGTTCTTAACGCACGTTTCTGTAATATGAATGCTCTTTGGCAATTATACTCGTAACTGCTCCCCCAAAACATAATGCTGTATCGTAACCTGGATTCTACCAATGCATAATATACTGCTTTAGCTGCCTTCGATTAATATCGTCCCTGAGGCTTCTTAGCGCGTAACAAGCTGAAGATATTGAAGAATCAATGGCAGTGAGCTCTTTTTTCCAATTTAATAGATAATCTATATAAACTCCTAAAAATTTAACATTGTTAACTAGTCCAATATTATCCCTTTTGAGCATGACATCTATGCTATCGTTGTTTTGTGACGTTGTTTTAAACAACATAACATGGGTTTTATTCGCGTTGATTACTTATTAAATTATTTGCTGTAAACCAAACAGAAAGATTCTTTAAACATATATGTATTTATATTTTCTGTCAACTCATTTAAGTTTGGCGACCCGATTATGTCGTTCGTATCATCTGCGAACATTACAAATTAAGTAAGTCATTAGTAAAAATTGTATATAATATTGGTCCTAAGATTGAGCCTTGAGGCACACCGCGGCTTATTTTGGTCATTTTTGACATTGATATTACTTCAGTCACACACTTTACGTCACAATTATTTGCATCAATGTCTTTTATTTCTACGTACATTCTACGGTTTTTTAAGTAAGATGTCAAAAGTTTTAACGCTTTGCCTCTAATGCCATAATGTTCTAGTTTAGCCAGAAATAGCTCGTGATCTGCTGTGTTAAACGCAGAACTTAAATCAATAAATAAGCCAGCAACCTTCATTTTGTCATTCAATTTACCAATAATGTCATTAATAAGATAATCTATTGCATCTGAAGTGCCTACCCCCTTCTGGTATCCAAATTGTCTAAAGTTAATTATTATTCTATTTAAATTTAAGTGGGTCATTAACCTAGTTTTCATAATTTTTAAATTTTTGATAATATTGGTAATAAGGATATTGGCCGGTAGTTTTTGGGATCCGTTCTTGTACCCTTTTTGTGTAAAGGAACCACCTTTGCCAATTTAAGTTGTTCTGGAAAAAACAGACTCCTCAATACATTTATTAATGAATTCAGATGGGGATACGCTAATATTTCTATACACATATTATCCTTGATCACCGATATCGGCACGTCATCGTGTCCACAAGACGTTTTGTTTGTCATCTCACGTACACTTTTTGTTATTTCCTCTGGTGTCGTCATTTTGAATGTAATCTCACTTTCTACTCTTAATGTTGAGTTTCTTAGGAAGGACATCGCCCTTTCTTCTTCTGTTTTTAAAAGTGATGATTTATACACAAATATATTAACAAAAATATTCTGCTGTCTTGTGGATCTGTAACCACCTTGTTGTCAATGTTTAGAACAAGTTTTCTTCTAAGTTTGTTTTGTTTTCTCTTTGTCTGATCATTTACAATTTTCCATGTTTCCTTTAGTATATTTTTGGCTTTGCTGAGATGACATGATATGGCTAACTTTCGTGCGTGCTTTAAAACTCTTCAATCGATTCTTATGTAATTCACTTTGTAGTTATAAACACTAGTATTATTAGTGACGCCCGCTTATAATATTCTTTTCATTTTGCTTAATAATAATATTTATTATAATTTTATTTATTTTCACTTCAAGACAAACCTTAATTCCCTTGGTAATTCACTTTATCTGATTATTGCTTATCAGTTTTACTTTACTAGTTTTCTTTGGGTAACACTCACGAAATTTTTATTAAAATAATGAAGAAATGTATTGATGTCTACGATATTATTATTTGTATTTTGAAAGCTCTTTTTAAATGCGCAGCATTATTTTTTGTGTTAAATGTTATTTTATTAATCAATATGGCATGTTCAGATTCAACAGAAGATTCAAAAGAAAAAAAAAACAGAGTTTTTTAGGGTTCCGTACCCTAAAAGAACTGTGTTTTTTTTTAAATAACTGACGATTGATTTCAACTGTGGTGGGTTTAGAATTATGTATGAATTCATAGTACCTAACAGCGCCGTATTATACTTTATTATATGTATAAAAAATAGCACAGTAATCACGATATTTCACAGATCGCCACATCAATACTTGCGTCGCATAAAAGAAACACTGGACTCACAGAAATAATGCATTTACAATCCAACTGAGAATGAAGCGTGGTGAACCAAGTAGAATACTGAAGAATAATGCTTAGCAAGAGTCTTGAGAGGAGCAATGGTGGCGCAGTGGTAACAGCCCCGACTTACAAGTGGTGGGTCGTGGGTTCGAATCCAGGCAGGCGCTTTACTTTGTGTAAATAACTATCACCGCTGCTCTCAAAACTGTGAAAGAAAACATCGTGAGGAAACCGGCATGTCCTAGAACTAAAAATTCGACATCTACGAGTACATACAAACCCGCACTGGGCCCGCGTGGTAGATCTCGGCCCACTCCCGCCCTCGAAGGGAGATGACCACTGTGACCAGGTGATGTACCAGCAGTGGGAACATTATAGGATGATTAAGCAAGAAACGTATTTAAAAAAAAAAAAAAAATCGTAAATAATTTACGTTAGGTTAAAGGTCGGCCCTGGGCAGTCAGCAACCAATCTACCTAACAAATTTTTTACCAAGACTTGACCCCGTCATTGTGCAACCAATATTAGGGTACACAATAGAAAAAAAAAACCGGCTCAGTGCGTGTCGGATCGCGGACCACGTACCGTGAACGATTCCGTAGTCGGGATAGTATGGTATTGATGTTACCGGCCGCAAAAATAAGTTTGTATTTCAAAGTACTTCTCTAAAACACTGAAAAACAAAGGTATTATACCTGCTGCAAAAAAAAAAAATGTTATAGGTTCTTAACGATACTTGCAATTTCTCCTTTACTTGTGCTGTGAGAGTTCGCTTCATGCTAAATTTCATGATTCTAGGTCAACGAGAAGTATACCCTACTAGCTGACCCGGCAAACGTTGTTTTGCCATATAAATTATTTCTACTTCGTTCGCGTGGTGTCCTACCCCCTACCCTACTCCTATAAGTAAAACGTTGATTGATTGATAGAACCTAGCGGACCCGGCAGACGTCATCCCACCCGAAAAAGCAGCGCTACCTACCGGGTCCAATTATGTATACAACCTTGCCCTGACAATAACGAACACAAAAAAAAAGAACTATCTAATTTGGTGCAGTTGTTCAAAAGTTATGGGCGTACATACATTTCGAAGATACATTTTTAGGGCTCCGTAGTCAACAAGGAACCCTTATAGTTTCGCCATGTCGTCTGTCTGTCTGTCTGTCCGCGGTTTAGCTCAAAAACTATTGGTACTAGAAAGTTGTAATTTGGCATGAGTATACACGTTAATGACGCCGAAAAAGTGGTAAAATAAAATTTTGAAAAAAACAATTATTTAGGGTACCTCCCTCCCCTACATCTAAAGTGGGGATGATAATTTTTTATTTTCCTCCTTCCCATAGTGTGGGATATCGTTGGATAGGCCTTTCAAAAATATTAGGGGTTTGGAAAGAACGTTTTTTGATTAAGTAAACCGTTCGTGATTTATTAAGCTTTAAAGTACCAATTTTCGTTAGTCAAGTGTCCCCCCCCCCCTCTACCAACTAAACGGTTGTAGTTAGAAATTCAAATGTCACGGCAGTAGTACCTATATATAACGAAGTTTAAAGGACAACTATCACACTCAAGTGGGCTTTACAAGTTTACGAGTAATAGTCGACCAATTGTATTAGACTCGAAAATTTCGAACAACTCCAGAGAAATGTCGATAGGTGGCGCTAAGCGTCAGTTGTATCGCGCTATTGTTTCATTCCTAAATAAGTTTTATTAAAAAAAACAGTTGCTACACCGGCTATGACAAGTCTATCAAAATCTCAAAAAAAAAAAAAAAAAACTTTCCGTGCTAAATTGTGGGTTCAGGTGAGGATTTGTATAGGAAGTCAAATTAGGTAGGTAGTCATGTTTGGCTTTTAGTTAGAGCATGGTACGAAACTATCAGTCAGCGAATACGACCCGCACTTGGTTGTTACAAAAACTACGGAACCCTACACTGCGCGTGGCCCGACACGCACTTGACTGGTTTTTTTATTTATATAGATAGGTTTTGATTTATTTTGACGAGTGTCAAAATATGCGTTAGAAATGGTATTTTTTTTATTGCGTTGACTTAGAAGCTTGATTTTACAGCTCCAAGAGACCGTAGATCTAAGTATTTGATATCAATTTCAACTAGATACCTGTTATAGCCAACAAGAAGGTATAAAACCTCATTTTATATTTTATTTTTATTGTTCTTAATTTATAATATTGTACATCTTCTTTTGTTTTTTCTTCTTTAGGTGACATCTCATGTATGTACAAAACCTAAATAGATCTTAAAATATATAATATTCTTCTGTACGTGTGTTTGTCACCTAACTCCTCCTAAACGGCTGGACCGATTTGGATGTAATTTTGTATGTATATTTCAATGGGTTCCTGGATGGTTTGAAAACACAATATTATTGGACCCGGTCGGGCAGGACGACGTCTGTCGGGTCCGCTAGTATTTTATAATATTTCATTAGTTTCCACGCGTTCCTTTGAAGAAGGGTATTGAGTTCTTGATAGACAGACGGACAATGAAGTCGGACTAAAGGGTTCCGTTTGTTCCTTTACAGATAGATCCCTCATGTGCCAGCAAAGCTACTTAAACTCTACAAATAAATACTTACTTTTCAGCTCAACCCCCAACACACAGTGCCCACAATAGTCGACGGTGACTTCTCTCTATGGGAGTCTCGGGCCATTGCCAAGTACTTGGTGAACAAATACGGCGAGAACAGTAGCTTGTACCCTACAGAACCAAGAGCAAGGGCGCTAGTCGATCAGAGACTGGACTTCGACTTGGGAACTCTGTATCCAAGATTTGCGCAGTACTTTGTAAGTATTTTTTTAAGACCACCTTTCACCTCCCGTCCACCGGTCGTCAGTTACATTGAAATTATAAAAACCGACCTTACTGCTAGGACATAACGGCGCGTGCACGCCACGTGTGGTCGACTGTACTACCCGATGGTCGTTTAAAACACGGGAGATAATGATTTTACAAGCTTTGTATTAGCTTACTCCGTTCGTATTTCTTACCAGTTCCAAATTAGTAGGTAATTCATTTTTAATAACAAAGCATATCCGACTATGCAGCTGTCCTAATCATTAATCCCTAATCGCCTTCTATAATGTCATATGCATGTTTCCATGGAAAGCGCATGCGCATGTCAATTTAGTCAGCGCCTGACGTAAATTGACGTATTTTTAGTACCCAATTTTTTAATCACGTCTAAACTTGTCTATAGAGTATCTTAATTTGACAGGACTAAACTAATATTTATCTCCTGTCCTTTTCTTAATGAAATAGAAAGAAAAAGATGCACTGAACTTAAATTCAGTTTAGCTTGTGAAAAGGGGAATCGGCGCCATTATTTCCCGAGAACCGTCTAATATAACAACATAATAATATGATAATTTCCTCCTAGTATCCCCAAATCTTCGGCGGAGCGAAAGCAGATGAAGCTGAGCGGAAGAAGATGGAGGAAGCGCTGGTGTTCTTGAACACTTTCCTAGAAGGTCACACGTACGCCGCGGGGCAGCAGCTGACCCTGGCGGACCTGGCGCTCGTGGCGACCGTGTCCACAATCGAAACGGCGGGGATCAGCTTGGAGAACTATTCTAATATTCAGAAGTAAGTTGTCATGAAATTCCCCCCCCCCCCCCCCCCCCCCACCGCGTCGCATCGCATCGCCTGCCCGCGCTATTACTTCGTTATCGCTTAACATTCTTTCTAACTTTTTTTGTTTTTGTTCGACTCCTACGGGCGACCTCAAGAATTGGGCTATCAAATGCAAAACATTTTTGTTAATCCGACTAGTAGTTCCAGAGATTAGCGTTCAAACAAACAAACTCTTCAGCTCTAATATTAGTACTTATACATATAGATTTCATAGGTACAAACAGTGCGCCCGATGGGGTGTCACCAGTAAATATTACGTAACTCATCACGTAATTCATCCCGTATTTACATACGGGATGAAAGTTTCTACGGAGTTACCGTTTTTTGACAGCTGCCTTAGAACATAAATATTCCAGATTACGTAAAAGTTAACAAATATATAAACTGCCTAATCTTATTGAATTATTTTATTTATGACTTCTTACGGGCATTCTAATACCGTGCGTGTATCAGTTTTGGCAAAAAATATAGTATAATACTCTCTAGTTCGATCTGTCAAAAAACGGTTAACCTGGTGGACAGAGTATCATCATCTCCCTGCCCTTATCCCATGTTGTTACTTGTGGTCGGCGCAACACGTTTTCTTCTTCCACTCTCCCCTGTCAACCGTCACGCTATCATTCACTCCCTTCTCTTTCATATCATTCCTCTCACAATCCATCCATCTTTTCTTCGGCCTTCCTTCTCTCCATCCATCAACATGTATAGTCATCACTCTTTTAGTCACATGCGTTTCGTCCCTTCTCATCACATGCCCATACCAAACCAAACGATTTCCTTTCAAGTTTTCTGTCACTGGCGCCACTTTCAAACTTCCTTTTATATACTCATTTCCTACTTTATCCATTCTCGTCACTCCACACATCCATCTCAATATTCTCATCCTGGTGGACAGAGTATAGGGGGATGAATTTTCCTTAGTGCTCACTTTGATTATGAAAGGAACTTGCGCTAAACACGCTTCCAGATCCAACGGCTTAGGATGTGCTATACGTGTCTGCTAGTAAATGAATTTAAGATTTTTATGAAATAGTTCATATTATACAGGATACATTTTCAACCAGTGTGCAAACTGAAACCATGAATTCCGTACAAAAAAATTTGCTCTGCCATACATTTTGACCGCGTCGGTATTGCACTGTTGATTTTTTTTTTTTGATAGCCGACGAAATGTTTCTACGCTAGGGGGTCTACAATCATGTGCTGAATTCATGGTTACAGTTTGCGTACTGGTGACAAATTTATCCTGTATGTATCTCAGTCCGTACCTATATCCTCCACATGGGAAAGGTGGGCCAAATTTCCAAACGAAACATTCAAATAACGTATAGTTCGTTTGAACATTCAGGGAACGTTACACCGATAACTCAAAAAAATCCTTTTTTATTCAGGTGGTTCCAGCTGGTCAAGACCACGGCACCGGGATACAACGAAGCCAATGAACCTGGCATTCAAGCATTTAAAGAGTTGATAGCTCAATTAAAAGCTAAAACTGAATTGTAAGTTCCTAAATTTTTATTTTTTAAGTGTATCAACGTGTAATCGGTATAGGTACTGGGTACCTATTGTAAAGGTTAGCAGGGACGTCGACGCGCAAACTGCAAAATTGATGTTCCATACATTTTTAGTTCATTTTGCACGTCGATGTCCGGCCACCCCGTATAAGACACTCGTATTATTATACTTATTCAAACATGTTGTATCATGTCATTTTGCTTCAGTTCGAGTTTATATTTCACACAAAGCGACTGAAATGATCACTAAGAACTTTTTTATTATGCTTAAAATAAAACGCCTAAAATTATATTTTATCTTTTATTCGTGCCTTATAACCTAATCTTACAATAATAACTTGAGAATGTAAAACGGTGTAACTTGAAAAACAACATTTGTGAAAGTGACAGCATTATGTACTGTGTATCAGAAATACGAAAGCTCCATTCATTTATCCAAAATCTGTCAATTTCTGAAATATTCAGCTTCCTTCAAATATCACAATGGACGAAATCAGAAAACTGTGAAAGTCAGAATACTTAGTGCAGAGTTTTGTGAACCAACGAAGGCTCAATAACAGCTCAAGTTTTCATGAAAATGTTCATTAATTCTGTGCCTTTATTGTGCCTTCGTTGGACTCGTCATCTGTACAAACGAATGGATTGGACGTCTCGGGTATACGTGGGTTACTTCTTCAGCATGCTGTTGACGAGGCCCTTGAAGGCATCCAGACCTTTCTCGTTGGCCTCCTGGTAGCCAGGCGCAGAGCTCTTCACTGTCTCGTACCACCTGCAAGTCAATTGCATCGTAAGAATGGAATACAGATCTCTTGTTCTTGAGCAAAGTGCCACAACTGCCAGCTAAGCATCAGATGACATCATCTGATGCTTAGCTATGACCACTGCAGATCCAATCCCTGCCTCCAAAGCACCAAATCCAATCCCTGCCTATAATATTTTTCACATAGCATTGCATTGATACGTGGGTAAAGGGATATAGGGTGACGTCTGTTGTTTTGGTAGAAACTCCAACGGCTTTATTACAAAACAAGGTTTATCTTTAGACCCACGTTTAAGCCATCGCGCCATTATTAAATATCGAACTATCTATATATATATCTATCCGACAAAGTCTCACAAACAGTCAGTTTTTATTACAAGCACTGACGTTAAACCAGAGGCTAAATTGTCAATTTTGCATTAAAAACTTTACGTTTGTCGGAATAAAGTTCAAAATACAGTAACTGGCTCGAAGGTTTAGGCTAGGTCTAAAGCTAGTTCAAAACTAGTTTGTAATAAAACGGCAAATGACGAAAACTGTTTGATGATTGAGACATGGTCAAATCAAATGGAACGAAATTGATTGAACCTTCTTTTCGCGATAATTTAGTAGATAAATCCTAATATCCTATAAACAAGCCAGATAACCTATCATAATGCCCTAAATGACTAATTGATTAATCTTCACTTTACCTACCTATGTTGATTCTATGTAGAGCCATTTAGATTCCGTACTTTCACCATTATTAAGGGTTCAAGTAAGGGATTTTTTTTTCTGACTACACTGAAATGACAGCAACTCAAGAAGAACATAGTATTGACTAGATTTTAACACAGTTAAATAACTAAATAGGTAGGTATAAATTTATCAAAATATCTGGATATCATCATCATTAGCCTATCTATAGCTGTCTACAGCTGGACATCCGCCATTAAACTCAATAGGCTACTCTCATTCAGTTGTTACCTGCCATCCTGCTAAGATCGTCGTTCCATCTAGCTCAAGTCCTGCCCTAAGTTTATACTGATGTATGGAATGATACCTTTTAATATTGGGGTACTTCTTGAAGTCTACATCAGAGGCTTCGAAGCTGGACACGCCCGCGATGAGACTCAGGTCAGCGACCGTGAGGTTAGGGCCGGCGCAGAACTTCTGACCCTCCAGGAATGTGTTCAGGAGCTGGAGAGCATCCTCGATCTTGGCCAGCTTTTCCTTGTCAGCGGGCGCGCCGCCGAAGACTTGTGGGTACTGGAGACATAGTTCGTTAGTGATGAAATAGTCCGTTTTGTCACAATAAGGGGCCCGTGATTGTGTGGCAAAAAATTAAGTAGTCGATCTGAATGTTGTACTGTCGCAGGATCAATAGGATACAAAGTAGTCTTATAAAGAGATATCTGCTACTGCATCTCCACAGGATAATTAAGCGGAAGGACAGGAAGGGCAACCAGACTACAAGTGTACACGTGTGCTTGAGGGCGTGTTGTGTGTGTGTCATCAACATTAATGATGACCATCCAAAAAAGACTACTCACGAAATAATCAGCGAATCTCTGGTACAGCGTGCCGATATCGAAGTACAGGCGTTGGTCCACCAGAGCCCTCGCCTTCGGCTCCTCGGGATACAAGCTGCTGCCCTTGCCGTATTTGTTCACCAGATACGTGATGATGGCTCGCGACTCCCAGATTGACAGGCCATCGTCTACCAGCGTCGGCACTGTGTGTTGGGGATTGAGCTGGGGATTAAAGGACACTGTTAGAGGCTTATCAACATTATTATCGGAGACTCACAGTGCTGGGCATAGCATCGCCACAACGACCGGTCCCTGTGCGGTAATTGCGTAACAGTGACTCATAAAATGGCAATTGATCGTTATTTACTTTGTTGAGCAGGTGAATTTACGAGTATTTAAGAATATCTTGTAATATCCTCCGGTTGTTATAGAAAGTGTGTTACGCAAATAGGGTGCTGTGCTTCTCGCACCAAGGTTTATATTTCGGTGTCTTACACACGCCTGTTAGTCTAACGTGGTAGAAGAACGAATGATCTTCTTCATCAAGGTCATCAGCCCATAAGTTCACAGCTGGACTTACAACACTAATCACCCTAAAAAGTTGATCAGCCACAGTACTGGCAAGTACTGGGGCTACTAAGCAGAGCAGTAACGGCCCCGTTCTGGGACACCACGGAGCAATTTATTTCATCACTATTGCTCTAAAACGATTTAGGAAAACATCGTGAGGAACCGACTGTCCTAGCTAGAACCAAAAATTCAAATACTTGACATTCAACAAACCGTACTGGGCCCGTGTAATCCACTACGCGGGTCCACAGCGCAGGTGCTAGGACATGATGACAATGTTTTCCTAAATCGATTTAGAGCAGTGGTAATGTGTGTTGTGGCTGAGTCCCAGCAGCGAGAAAATTACACGGTGAAGTATAGACAGAACGCTCTATAAATCTATAGTAGATGCTCTGCGATCTTTCGCTGAACCAGGTGAACTGGCTCACAATACTCAGGCTTATTAAACAACAGACTACACCATCTTTGTACTGAAACGAACCGAAAGTTTTTAATCTGGCATAATTTTAGCCGGCATGAATCTCAGTTATGATGAGATAATGATTCCTTCATTTAGGGTTTCTACGAAACCCGTCCGGTCCAAACTCGTATCGTCTGAATCTGCGCATTCCGTTCCAAAGTCATTACGTTTTCGACAGGAACCGGTTTGACTTTGATTTCGATTACCTGCGGATGGTAGCCCCTCAAGCGTGCACTGACTGTTATCTACTAGATTGTAACATTTCTTTAAGTTTAGTGCCTATGCTATTTTGTCCTGAGTTCCTGACTCCTGTGTCAAGAATTCAAGATGCCATTCAAGTTGTAGTACTGTAACTTACGACACATATTTTTATACTACAAATAGGTACATACTGGTAATTATTTTCAAAATGTATGACTTAGGGTTGATTTTTCAATAGTCGGATAACTTTTACCTGAAAAATAAAAATGGCGGTTTCACATATTTTCGGTAGACAAGCTGTCAAACCACTATTTTTATTCCTCAGATAAAAGTTATGTGACGGTTGAAAAATCAGCCCTTATGCTAGTAAGTATAAAATCTGCTATCGTTCAAAGGAGCGGTCATTGGGACTTGGGCACGCGGCACGCCCGATCTACAAATGTTGATATTTATCTAAGCTTAAGGACCGATAATAATAAGATGAAGTAAACAAATATTCTTTAAACATAATACTTTATAACAGTGCAATGGAAACGCACATTGTCCTCATAAAGGTTCAATGACTCTAAATTCCTACAGCAAAATTACATCGCTGACTGTCTATGCGACCTTCAACTAGTTTTAAGGTATTTTGCACCTAATTCGTTAGGATTTAGAGTTGAAAACAGCTTGTTATTGGAAATTTAGATATGTACCCCGATAGGAAACGCTGGCCGACTGCCATGGGTTCCTAGAATTCTGTATTAGTTTAGGAAATTGAATGAGACTGAAATCGAAACAGCAGGTGCCCTAAATATAATAGACAGATAGTTAAGTTATTTATTTCAGTAGTAGTTTTCGCACTGATTACGTTACCTAAACTGCACCCTAATTGCGTAACTCACAATCTGAATCATTTTGAAGGATATTGCTAAACCATTGCTCCATATGTTCGAATAATTTGTCTTTATTGTCTGTTCAACAACGTAAATAACGCAATGAATGTTGTTGAACTGTCAAAATGAAAGCTATTGCTACCTTTAGTGTGTTACGCAATTACCCCGCTGGTTGTTTTTAATTCGAATGTTTGAAGCTTTATAATATCGTGTCACGGTGACCTATAATAGCCATAATTATAATAAAGCCTAAGAGAGAATCATAATCACGCGGTCCGCGTCCGGTCTTTAGTCACGACTTTGCTTAACCCAACACTCGGATAGAGTGGACCATAAATTCTTGTTGCCAACTTACCTTATTAATTACATTTCTCTATGACATTTCGTAGCATTTCAAATTCATATCTTTATTTGCGTTCTTTATTGTGAACAAGATCTTAAAATGGCTTAAAGCTAAGGTTTACCGAAAATCTGTAAATAAAGATTGTAACTCTGCGTTTAGGTACAGTCACCAAAGAAGATAAGTAACCAGGGTCGTCGGATATAGTTGAAGTTAATTAAGAAACCAATGGATGTTTTCGAATAAATTCTATTTTGATTAATAGGAAACAAACAGTTAATTTATCAAATTAAATTTTATTCTTAATCATCCATCGGTTTGTTACTAAACTTCAACTATATCCTACGACCCAGGTTACTTATCTCTTTTGGTGACTATACCTATCTATACGACTACTATGGCAAAGACCAAAAAAGTTGTGGCTACCTTCCTAGTCGAACCAACTCAAAGGTAGAGCAGGTAATCCTCTACTCCTAATCCCCATACCTACCTACACGTTTAACTGTCAATTAGTCTAGTAATACAGGAAAAATGTTGAACCAGTAGGTACCTACGCAAAATATAACCATAAATTCAGCATATGATTACTAGCCCCCATCGTAGAAACAAACTCTTCGTAAAAATGACCTTTGTAAAAAAAATCTTAGTTATACCATAGGTACGTTTTGACCTTCTTTCCTATAACTATGGTTTTGACCTACGCGGTCAAAACGTATGGTACAGATGCCAGCACATTAAGCTACTACAATCTGTCAAATTTCTTTAATAGATTTTCAACTTTATCTCTGAAGCATTAAGGTTCAAGGTTGATTGGGAAAATTTGACGTTTCAGGTAGCTTGACCTGCTGGCGTCTGTAAGCTGAGATTTTTTTTTATAACCAACGGTATTGCACTTTTCTATGAAACAACAGATTTTTTTTGATAACCGACGAAAACTTTCTACGCTAAGGGGTTTAAAATCATAATATTATGCTCAATTCATGTTTCAGTTTGCGCACTGTTTAATTTTTTGTCCTGTTTACATGAAAGATTCCGTTGTTATTCGAATTAGTTGCTGGTTAATTAAAAGGACATAAGTTTTCCTGAATCCCGACCACAATCGTGATACCTATGGTGTTTAATTAAATAAACAAGTGATTAACTACCTAATACGGATGTTGCCGGACTAAAGGTATTTTAATTGTCATTTTAAACTCGGATTTTTTGACAGTTTTGTTTAAAACGCAACCATTGCATTGCCAGAAGTAAGTAGGCCGGTTTTAGAACTTTCAACCCACTTTAATCCTGAAGCAAGCTGTCTTGTTGGGCAAGCCAACAGGACAGCTTGCTTGCTTGATTATTGACACACTTTCATACCTCAAAGTTCATAGGTTCCGCCATGGCACTGCAGTTGCTCGCGGCGTATCCATAGATTCGTGTACAGTCACGAGCAAAAGTATGTTTACTTGGCTTTATTAAAAAAGCGATTTACTCCTTTATTTTTTAATGATTTTTTATGTTGTTACGAACATAGCATTTTCGAACCCATAGGTTTATGTAATGTGTCGTATTTCAACGTTGCATTCGTTATTTCACGAAAAAATTAAAAGTTGCCAAGTGTTGACATATTGGTGCTCGTGACTGTACTGTGGTTAAAGTTCCTATCTGAGCTGAAGGAGTCATTTTAGAGAGAGATGGAGCGGGTGACTTCTCTCAGTGCGAGAGAGATCGCGAGCTATGCAAAAACAATAGGATTGACCCTTTTTAGCAACGGAATGATTAAAGTAAGGCCCCGACCGTTCATGGGTGCTGTGGTACCCCATTGGTAAGGGCCGCGACTTACGAGTTGTAGATCGTAGGTTCGAACCCAAGCGGGCACTTTGTGTAAATTATTTCATTACCACTGTTTTCAAAAGGGTGAAGGAAAACATCGTGTGAAAAATTTGAAGACATGGGACATCCACCACTCCGCACTGGGCAATTGTTACAAGCCTCACCTTCAAATACTCTGGCTTGAGGTGGTCTCCGTGGTGCAGGTCCACAAGTTTCAGGTTCAGGTTGAGGTTGAGCGCCTTCGCAGTGAGTAGCACGGCGCGGCAGGGGGCGGAGCCCGGCACGTAGTACAGATCGATGGGCATATCGCTGGAGACATGAAAAATATGAATTAAGGAAACTGTAGCCAGAATAGGTTCATTATCATCATAGTGGATGAGTTCGCCGATCTACAGAGATACCTTCCTCATCATCTACTTAGCCTTTTCTCAACTACACCGACCCCAGTCAACCTTTAGTCTAACTGGATGCAGCTGAATACCAGCTTACTTTACGTGGAACAACTACCAAAGACTTACACCACTAGAAAATATTGCTGTTGTACAGAAAACATTGAATACAAACTTGAGACATCTAATCGCGCATAAATCAATAAACTTGAATAACTTGTTCCTTAATTATGTTACCTAACCATACCTACTTAGCATACGATTAAAACATTCGTTATTTTAAATTCATCGCTTTGGAGTTCCTATTTAAACAGGGCAGTGCAGTTATTTGAGTAGGTAATTAAATACGCAACGTTGTAAAAGGCGTTGTACAAAACTTCATTTGCAGTCAGCATTGGGTAAGGAAAATAGGAAATAGGTGTTAGGTCTTACTTTACACCCCGTATAGATTACTGACATGGATATCCGTGATTACTGATTACGATGGTGTGCATTGGAACAGCTAACTCGTTTGACAATACTGAATTATACGCCAAACGCACCCTGGGCAGTCATGCATGACGATGATGATTATGAAGACCGTGATATTCGCTCATACGAGAGATGTTAAGCATTCATTATCATTTCAGGTCGGAATCACCCCTTTCTTCTTTTTAGCGAGTCGAAGGCAAAAATAGCATTTAAAAAAAATAAGTATCGATTTTTTAATTTGTTTGGCCCAAAATTCAACACCGCGGATACCATTCGTTGACGCAGCCATTAGGTCTTACGTGAGCAGGTGACAGGGCATGCAGTTTAAGATGGGAGGTGAGCCATTGTCTGTGGAGAAACACCGCATACACACCGGAGGTCTGAGTCTGCCATGAAACCCCACTTGTGGAGGCATCACCCCCTGGAATGGGTAGGCATGGTCAGTTACAGTTTTATCTTTCCTGCCATTTTAAACGGTGCCTATAAATTAACAAGGAACTATGAAGCACCCAAGAACAAAAAAAAAAAAAACTGAAGGTGAAAACCGACGTGGACACCGGTATTGACGTGGATAATTATTAATCAAACAAATTCTCAAACAGCTGTAATTGAATGCTGTGACACAAAGTTAAGGTCAGGTCAAACGTAACGACTGCTATAAAAAACTTTTAAGGCCACTCGAAAAATTGGTGAAATGACTCAAGGCGCTCGAGTTAGTAGGTATTATATTTTTTCCAGGGTTTTTCTGTCATTTCACTTCCTTCTTACCGGTACCTAACTTAGTTATCGAGACATTTTGGCACAGTTCTTGTCTTGGCGAAAGTCAGTTAGGTCTAGGTATAACGGGGCTGCTGACGTTACTGCTTTCAGTGGCTGCAAGACGTTTGGTGACAGTGGCCGTGGGTACAATATTAAACGAGTTCTGTAATCAAAGCCTGGAGACGTGGAGGCAAAGATATTTAAACATATACAACGTGTCCCAGAAATCAACGTCAAGCCGAAAACGGGCAATAGGCCAAGTCGTGACAGTTATTAGAAAAATATTTTAAAAAATCTTGGTCATGTACTTTTCAAATTTTATGGATTCAAAAATAAATCTCAAAAAGTGACACTCTGTGATGATCTTTCAAGTCCTGTGACTACAAATATTAACTTTTCGTCAGTTTTTTTTTCTGTTACGTAACCATGAATAACCCTTCTGTAAATTATAGATAAAAGTTACAACATAACTACCTCAGTTTTAAATAAAATGTTAGATTTTGCCCAACATTGAATTCAAAATTATTACATCACCCAACTTTACCGCGTGTAGTGTAAAAAAAATGTACTTCACTATTTTGGCAAGTAACTTTAAAAGATGGCGCGTTTAGTCTGGATTCCAAAACGGTATGCCACTTACTAATTGCTAAAATAAGTAATCATAATTAAATGTCTTTTGTATATTATAATTTTCAATCGATAACTTACAATCTGTATTCTACAATTGTGGTATTGTGGTATTACTTATTATAATTAAACTATTTGTCCTTGCAGATATTATAGGCTGACGAAAAGTTTTGTTTGTTTCGCATAGACTATAGCCGGAACCGGAAGTAGCCTAGTCAAGTGAATTGTGACTAGGCTACTTTCGGTTTCGACGATTTTCATGTTTGGGGTAGCTTTGTCTTTTCACGCATTCCTTTACACGTGAAGCGAGTTTTCAATTCTGAAAAGTATTAAAAATAGGTACCTATATACCTATCTATTCACGGGACCCAAAAATCATGAGGTTGTTTATATGTCATTGTTTGTTTTCATGTTCACAATAATCAATATCAACCCGAGAAAATGATTAGAGGTGGTAGAATTGAAAATTAGTCTTCTGCAAGGGTAGGAAGATAACCAAGCCCAAGGAAGCCAAATTTCCCTAATGATAACAACATTTTAAAGCATTAAGATTTAGGTGTTATACATTCACAGTAGATCTCTAAGTATGTAACAGACATTAGGTTAGATACATAAATCTACATCTGGTTGGATTATCAACAAAAAAATAATAACTAGTTATTGCCATAGCTCGGACTATGTAAAAAACGGCGTCGGTTCGCTGTGTGTACTGTGTCCGGCACTCCGGCCCCATGTCCGCTGCGGCCTTGACGTGGTCGATTATATTGAAAATTATACAGGCACCATGATTGTGCACTTTATTGAAAAAAAAAAAAAACTAGATCCCGACTGCAACTAAAAGGTTCAAAATAAGCTCACTTTTCAATCAGTTCGATGCAGCATCAATTGCATCAGACTGGTTGAAAAGAGAGTCTGTTTTGAATTTTTTGAGAGCAGTCGTTTTTTGTTCCTTGAGTAGGTAATTCGTAAGGTCTCATGAATCCCTCTTATTTCCGTCATGATGTTCATGGCTTATTGCTCATGCTTATGCCTGTATGTATACGTAGGTATATAAATCTTATCTTTATTCTGCAAATAAACCGAACGAAAATATGCTAAGCCCACAATCATCATGATATGACATTATTTTTTGTTTTTCTACACAGTTAACGACCACTTTAATTACCTAGCTACAAATCAATAACTGATTATTCACTAATACATAAAACAAATAAACTGTAGGTACCTACATACCTACATATCTAATACAAATGTGCTGCTGATGAGATCATTTAACACTGCGGTCCTATGATGATTTCTGTCGCTAGATTAAATTGCTTGCAAGAACCGGCTCTATGCGATGAAAGAAAATGTATGATCTAGGCATATTGCTGATGATAAAACTATTGAAACACGTATTTAGCTAGCTACTAATTATAGGTACAGGTTCCTGCTAGATGTTTGAATAAGAATTTAGTCGTCGTATTATAGGTTCCTTCTTAATTATTTACAGACACAATGCTATTAAATTATTGAAACACGTAACGCTTTGTACGGACAACATCATAAGCAAATAATTGTACACGACTGCCCAAAAATAGGAGTGTTATTGTTTTTGGCGGTATTTCATCACAAAGAAAAATGCAAACTACAAATTAGCAAAGTTATATTGTAAGTACAGTAACATTGAGAATGATTTGAAGTTTATTTTATTTATTTACTTACCATTAAGTTACCATGCAGACTTATACCAAGGTCTGTAGGTAATATAAAGTGTCCCACCCAATTCTAAATCAAAGCAAATAGAATGCCTCATTTATCACGTATGTTAGAATGGGCACTTTCTTTAGACCAGTAAACTGTATTACTTAATTTAGTTTAAAATTTAACGTGTGGGAAGTGTGACTCTACTTTTAACTTGGCGTTTCGTTTCAAACCAATTGGACTAGTTTACTTTCAGACTTTCACTGCACTTGTTTTAAACAATGTCTAATTCAATCACTGCTACTTGCGTGTAGGCGTATGAGCCATATTTATTAGTTACGAAATAAATGTGAAAAGTAGAAACTAAAACGTGCAGGTTATGGCTTGATTGCGTGCATAAAAAAAATTAAGATATAAAATCTTAACATCGAAATACCTATTTTTTCCTAAATAAACTAGTTAGATAGTTTATTAATTACTTATGGATCTTTATTTAAATTAACACATATGTATTACTTAACCAAGCCCACACTTTAATTATTTTTAATTGCTACAGAAATAACTTTAATTGGTTAAAAAATATGCTCAAAACTTATTTCCTTTCGCGAAACCAAAACGGTCAACTAAGTATAAAATTGGATAATGTACAGTTTTTATAATAAACCAACATCACAACACAAAAAAGTAACAAAATAAACTTACGTTTTTTTAAACTTTTTATTTTGACCACAAACACTACGCGATGCGAGCAGTCGACTCCGAACTGTGAGAGGGAATAACTGCTGCGAGAGGGGAGGTCAACTGTTATATACCAGCGTCGAATGCATGACGCATGTCGAGGACAAAACAGCCTGATCTCCCCCCAACCAATGGGCCTATTATTTAATTCTTACTACAGTAGTAAAGTACAATGTCTTGGTAACAAAATAATTGATACTTACTTAAGTACATTTATTAGAAGAAAAGTGACCGCTGAGAAAAGATGGATGGCTTGTAGAGCAAGATGTTGCTTATAGCTAGTTAGAAGGAGCACTCTCCAAGGTAATAGGTAAGGTAATAGGTAAAGCAATAAGGTAAGGTAATAGCGATGTATCATGCAAGAAAAAGACGTGCTGCACAGTTTCCCAAATATCTAGCTACATTGTGATATGGGCAGGAAGATGATGTTAAGAAAAGTGACTCTATTTAATTGCCCTACCGTTAATGGCCGCACGTACCGAAGTGGTAACGAAACCAGTATAAGCTGACCTCCTAGTCTATTGAAACTCCTTACTACCTGCACTAGGCCAGCTCAAGGTTATAGTATTACCAGATGCGTGCTGTCGACTGTATCAAGCATGTCCAGTATAAGCTGACCTCCTAGTCTATTGAAACTCCTTACTACCTGCACTAGGCCAGCTCAAGGTTATAGTATTACCAGATTCGTGCTGTCGACTGTATCAAGCATGTCCAGTATAAGCTGAATTCTCATTGTACGAAAAGGCTACACAATGCGAGATCAGCTAAAACTGGAAATGTATAGCTTGATGTGTCATCGTGTGTAGCTTCTTTAGATTATTTGTTTACAAACCGTTTTTTATCTTGTTTTCGGCTTTAGCAGATCATGGGTAATTTTAATTATGGTTAACTACATTTAGCAGTACCTACTTATTTACTTTATCTATAGTAAACTTTCGTCTCTGATAACAACACAATATTGCGCGACGCACCTACCTACTTACTGATAACTTTATAAGAGTTTATAAATATTACCTTTACCTGTAAAATATTACTTAATTGTTACGGCCCACTTTAGATAGTTTAAAATTACAAGTATTTCAAGTATTGTACCTATATACTGAGGAATACGAATAGGCTATCTCGATTCTTATCGATCGCTACTTAGGTAGTACAGACGCCAGGGGCTGCACTCTCGAAATTCATAGCGATCGCTTTACGACCGAATTCGGTCGCAAAGTCCCGTATTGACAGGTGTAATGTATGGAGTGACAGGACTTTGCGACCGAATTCGGTCGTAAAGCGATCGCTATGAATGTCGAGATTGCAGCCCCAGTACATCAAGCTACTACAATCTGTCAAATTTCTTTAATAGATTTTCAACTTTATCGCTAAAGCATTAGGTTCAAGGTAGATTGGGAAAATTTGACAGTTTCGGGTAGCTTGACCTGCTGGCATCTGTACTTATAGTCGATATCTTCTTGCTGTCATAGCAGACTTTTAGCTCTACTAGTAGGTACTACGACATCTATGTCCTTCATCATCGTCCACAGCGGACTTCACCCACTGCTGAGCATAGGCTTCTCCTTTCATGTGCCATCCCCACGCTCCTGTGCCAGCCTCATTCAGCACTCTAATTGCATAACACTATCAATCACAATTTGAATCATTTTGTCTGCTCAACAATGTAGATAACGTAATGAATGTTGTTGAACTGTCAAAATGAAAATCATTCAATACCGTTAGTGTGTTACGCAATTACCCCGCAGGTTGTATGTACTTATAATAATTGAAAACACTACAGTAATTGTTCATCTCAATTCTCATAGCATCTCTTCTCTCTTTTACTCCAAACAGCATCATATTGTCATGTCTTTGTCTTCTTTTCATCGCCAATAATCTGCACAAAGTCCAATCACTACTTTCCCAGCTATATCACCTGTCAAACAATCTGCGGGGTAATTGCGTAAGACACTAACAGTGGGAATGGCTTTCATTTTGACAGTTCAATAACATTCATTGCGTCATTTACGTTGTTGAGCAGACAAATTTTTGAACATATGAAGCAATGGATTATATATCCTTCAAAACGATTCTGATTGTGATTCATAATGTGTTTCGTAACTATGGTGCAGTTCGTTTCTTTTGTCTCTCCTATTCTTAAAGTCATCGTCACTCGCAATTAATACTAAAAGTCACAGTTATGAATTCTCCACCAACTCACCAAGATTCTTCTTCGATTATGGCGGAAAGGCTTCGAAAAGCAGCCGTAAAGTTTTCAGGAAATGAGTGTGTAATGGAGGTAAGTACCTAAACATCGTATCGGTGAAGCCTTATCGTTGGAATCTGCGTTCAGATTTTTACTCAATACGGAATCAAACTCAGACCTTGAGTATCTTAGCTCATTATGTAATTAGAAGCGTCGAGCTGCCTTACGCAGTAAAAAAACTTGCAAAAACCGCGAAATGCCTGTAAAAACATTCAAAAGTCAATCGTTTCCGTGAGTAAAGAAGAGGAAACAAAGCTTTTTCGCTTTTCATAAAATAATTTATTAAACACAACTATAAAATCACGCATGTGTCCGGAGTCCGGAGGAGAGCACCAACACAGCGGCAGTTTGAACAGCTGCTGCATACCCCATGCAGCAGACGTTCAAACTGCCGCTGTGTTGGTTTGTTGCTTACGATATGATTAAATAATCACTTTTCAGTCTACTTGTATGGAACTGTTTCAATTATTAAACTACCTATTACATATATTATAATATACTGGCTGTACCTGCGACTTCGTTTGCACGCATGTCGGAAAACAAATTGGATTTCCAAGGTTTTACTTTTTTTCGCGGAACCCTTATGTTTTTTTTTTTGTAAAATAAAAGTAGCTTTAGTTACTCCTTATAACATCAGCTGTCTGTCAGTGTAAGTTCCGTCAAAGCGGTCGGTCCAGCCGTTCCGGAGATTAGCCTGAACAGGCAGACAGACAGAGAGAAAAAAAATTGATTTTTTGTTTTATGTATCATAATTATTGTATACTTACTTTCATAAGCATACAGTAAAAAAACTGTTATTTTGACATTACAAACAGACACTTCAATTTTGTTTATTTGTAAGTTTTTTTTTTTATATCAATTGCACATGTAAGTCTACCTTTCCGAAGCTGACTTTGACCTAGTCGATGCATTCAACTTTTCATCGAACATTCCATCTAATATTCTATTATTAGTTTTCAACT
Source organism: Apamea epomidion (assembly GCA_947507525.1). Lineage (NCBI taxonomy): Eukaryota > Metazoa > Arthropoda > Insecta > Lepidoptera > Noctuidae > Apamea > Apamea epomidion. The sequence continues at coordinate 2,006,560 of OX382238.1, read as the reverse complement.
AAGTAGACACGTATTTGAATGATACACTTAGTTGCAAGGACGACCTTCCCGTTAGGCCAATGCCTTCAGGATCTCGGGTGTCAGGTGACCTCAGCAGCAAGGATGTGGAGGCCGGTCATTCGTGTTCGGGTTGGTGGCGTATGCGGCGACCGTAACGGGAACAATACGGGAATTTAATAAGGTCTTTCAAAAAAGGTGTCAAATTATTAAATTAGATTGCATTAAAAAAAAAAAAGACGAAACAACACGTTATTTTATAGAAACTCACCTGTATAAGTACCTACTTCTTAAATAAATATTTTCTATTCTACGAGTATTCTTGAGTGGCGTCCACAAATCGGCAAACGTAAGGCTTTGCGAGAAAGTCTTCGATTTGATCGAGACATGCGCTGTACTGATGGGCTGGACTGATCGACTATCGTTACTTCGAGGTGCTGAAGTGTTTGTACTAAAACGCCACTATATCAGTCCGACTCCAGGACCAGACCTCGAAACCTATCCTTCTGCAGCGAGGCCGAAACTGTTCACCGCTGCACTGGAGGATGTCTTCATGGTTCTGCACTGGAAAGGGGCTGGCATCAACATCAATGGCGAGTACATCACTCACCTTCTGTTTGCCGACGATTATATGTATAGTAGTCATGGCTGAGACTATGGAGGATCTCACTACAATGCTCGATGACTTCAGCAGAGCCCCCGAAAGAGTGGGTCTTAAAATGAACATGGACAAAACGAAGGTCATGTCAAATGCCTACGTAACCTGAGTTCTGAGTTTGATTCCCAGATCGGACAACGTGTTACTGGGTTTTTCCCGGAGTTTGGAAGATGGTGGTATGATACCCCAGTGCCTCGGAGAGCACGTAAATCCGTTGGTCCTGTACCTGATCTCTCCCCGGTCGTGTCGGATTGCCGTCCCATTTATGAGAGTAAAGGAACAGAAAGTGCACCTGTGTTTGTCTCCGTTAAGATGGGCCACCGTGACTAAAATCGGTCAGGAGGGATTTTTATAACACACACATCGGAGGATACTCGTCTACGACTTCCAGTGTAGCGTACACTCGAAGTCTTGGACGAGTATGTTTACCTAGGACAAACTGTCGTTAGGTTCGAGAAAGATGTCAATCGTCGAATCGGGAAGATACGCAATATCTTCTCGTCCCACATAGCACAGTGTATCAAGAGAAAGTTTTTGACCAGTGCTTGTTGCCAGTGATGACCTATGGTAGGTACTGAAACGTGGTCGCTCAAAATGGGCCTTATTAGCAGGCTAAAAGTCACCCAAAAGGCAATAGGGAGGGCTATGCTCGGAGTTTCTCTGCCAAACTTTAAGTGGCAGTGGGTAGGTAGGGGCACATTGCTCGCATGGCCAATGGTGCCGAAAGGTTCTAGAGTGACGACTGCGTACCGGAAAATGTAGCGTTGGAAGGCCTCCCCACAAGGTGAACCGATGACCTAGTGAAGTCCGCAGGAATCCGCTGGATGCGGGAGGCACAGAACCGGTCAAAGTGGAGGTGCCTGGGGGAGGCACATGTCTAGCAGTGCACGTTTTTGGCCTGAAATGTTAGTGATAATGAAGGTAGGCTTGTGATACTCATGATAGTAGGACGACTTCACCCTCAGGCGAGGTGGAGCAAAGATCTTCGCTACACAGGGTGGCTGGTAGCAGCTGTTTGAGGGTAGCCGAGGACCGAGTTGAAAGACTGGCAGTGGACGTCAGACGGCTGAGAGGATGATGATAATACCAATCTAACGTTTAAGCTTGGAGTCATTCAACTATAACGGTGTTCCCAAGCAATTAAGAGGAGGAAATAATTAAATTCAGTAGATTCTAGACTAGATTAGCGCAATGCTTACCGTAACCAAATGTTTTATCAGTCCTATGGCATCTGATATTTTTGTATTAATCTTTATACCAAATCTGTGAGTTTTTATTATTGCCTTCAGCTCAATTTCATAGGTATGGTTATACTTAGTCCAAACCAACGTTACCTATCGCGACATATTCGCCAAAAGTGTAAACAAATATGAGTTTATGGAAAAATAACTTTAATTCCTACACAATAAAGTTCAGTTTACGCTACAACTTCAAACCTTTTTATAACTTTTTCAATAGTGCTAGTCACTCTGAAATCACCATTAAAATAAAGTTAATATTTGTTTAATTCAAAATAACGTCAATTTGAAACATAAATAAGTTTTGAATTTACATTGTTTACCTACCTAGTGCGGAGATATCACTAATACTGTCTAATATCGATGGCCGACCTTGAGTTATATTATGAATGTAAAAAAAAACCACGAACGATAATGACGTCAGTTAGAATGTATCACCTCTTGGGCATTAAACCCACAGACACACTAAATAGGGAAAACCGATTTGAAGTATTACTCCATGTTGCTGGAAAAACTTTTAACCTGTTTTAGGAAACTTATTAGTAATTCGCATTCCATTGTGCTATGTTCAGTGGAAAGTGTTTGTAGTGAGAATGAGAGCACTACAGCGCAGGAGCGTGAACCTGCGTGCCCAATGTACACCTACCATAGAAATGTAAAAGCTAGGTGAGAATGAGGACACTACCAACACTTTTGTAGTGAGGAAGAGGACACTACAGCGCACGAGCATCAACCTGCCGGCCTAATGTATGTACCTACCTACCTTTAAATATTCTATTTCTTATTGTGCTACTGTTTGTTTTTCTTTAAATAATTAATAAAATATCTATGGTACCTACCTACGTTACAGGAATTTATGGACGTTATTGATGGCGCCAAACTCGTTGCTAGATCTTATCTATCTCTATAATACAAACTGGAAAAGGAGAAATTGAGGGACTGACTGAATGCCGAAATTATAATAACTGGGACTAGGAACGTGAAATTTTGCAACACTTTTATAAAGTTACGACCTTCAAGGGAGTGAAAAGGGGGACTTTGTTTGTATGAAAAATCTTATTCCTTGAGTTATTATTGTTATTAAACTTTAAACTTTGGCACGAATACTTATCTAATTATATAATAAAGTTAGTTTTTTTTATTATCCCACCTAATCCCCCTTTAAAAAAAGGAAATGGAAAACTTTACCACCCCCTAGGTGGTAAAGTTTGTAAGAAAGAATTTAACGCGTGATCCGATTACCCCGAAACTCGGTATTATAAAGAATAACGTAAGTACCTATCTATCTATCAGTCATTTGTAAATCTAATCTTAACGGAGTGAAAGGGGGTAATGAATGATAGAGCGGGATTTTATTGCAACTCAAAAAATGGTACAAATAACCTATTAATCAAATAATAAAAACGTCACAAAAGATTTTTCACAACTGAACCTCTTGTGGGGTGAAAAGGGGGGATACAGTTTATATGAAAAATAATTCTCCTCTGATCAATCTACTTGAAAATTGCAGCATTATAAAAAGTTCAATTTGGAGGTGAAAAAACGAAATCTACGCTTGTTATCACATAAGAATCGTGTCTTAGATACAGTTATCAGTATCTGTGGATGCCAATTTGTAGTCTACCACACACAAATTGAGTGCTTCAATTTGAATAATTTAACCTGAAATTCTAATTTAATTTCGCCATAATTAGTTATTTATTTATTGCATACATTTTTTAACTTACAAGGTGTTACAAAGAACAGGCCTATAGATTGCACCAGTTACAAAACAAACTTAGTTCAGTTTCTAATAAGAACCCTGCTAGCACCGCAGCATATTTTTGAAAATCTATTTAGGTAAGGAAGTAAGTACTAAGTATAAAAACCTTATATTTTTGGTGAGAGGGGCTCGTGGCTAAATAATAACAGCCGCACGGGTCGATCGAAGGTTGAGCTACGCTTGCGATCAGTTCGTGGATGAGTGGCAATCCATTACATATCGAGCATCTCCTTGCTACGGAAAGCACGTTAAGCCATTGGCCCCGGTCGTTAGTCGTTATGGGTAGTCAGAAGCCCAAAAGTCTGACAACCAGTCTTACCAAGGGGTGTCATGTTACCCAATAACTGGGTTGTGGAGGTCAGATATGTAGTCTCTCCATGTAAAGTACTGATATACAGCTACATCCGGCTAAACTGGAAGCTGACCTCAACATAACTGGGAAAAGGATAGGCAGATTTAATAGTTTTGTAATTGCTGTATGACGTTCCAGTAGGAGGAAAAATAAATAATAAATAAATGTACATGGACAGTGAAATGGAACAGCATCAAGCTCAAATGTCAAAACTGATACTGTCAGTCAGTGTCAGCTGTCACAATTGTCATACAAGTGTCAAATGAGTTGAGTGATTCGGTTTGGGTTCTAACTTTCATAATTTATAAAAAAATAACATTTCAATTAATGATAATGTAAATATTTTTACGTGAAATTGTGGTCTGTGTGTGCTGCTACACGTTTTCCGGTTCACAATGGGTGACAGCAGTGATTCCGAGGAGTTTTACGACGCTGAAGAGTTCACACCCATTAAAGGTTCTAAGTAAGTAGCGAAAACGTTAACTAGTATGCTGGTTTATTATTGTAGGTTTAATGTCCAGCCTTTTACTGCACACTAGGTTGTATAGGAACATGAATGTCGAACCAGAAGTTGTGTTTTTCAAGAAAAACCGCGGTGGTAATCTGTTTTGAAATAGGTATTGTATGATTCAAACAGATGTTTCATTTTGCTATTGATATGCGTCCTTGGCGCTATTGACGGGTTAAAGCAAATAAAAAACAGTCATCCATCGGTGCGAGACTCGCTCGTTTGACTAGAACAATGAGTCAATAGACCACATCATGATTAACCAATAAGTTGATGGTTTACATATTAATTATGAATTTGCCCCACTTATGGATGCAGTATCGATAATGTTTTCACTTAGATATTGATGTAAGCGGTTTGAATTGGTGTGTATGTTGCTAGATTTGAATCATAACATTCTTTTTAATGCATTAGTAGATATTTTTAAAATATATCTAATTCTCACTGGTCTGTGGTATGTACCAAGTTAAGCTTGAGTTGAACATTTGTTTGTAAACTGCCATCGAAATTTATTGATTTGCCAATTTCAGAAGATCATCACTATGCAAGAATTTAAACATAACGGAGAGTGGGGATGCTCCGGACAAAGACAAGGGACTGGTGTTGAAGACAGAATCCGCGTTACCAGGCCCAGGAACCACCAGCAGTCTCACCACAGAAGCTGCAGCAGCAGATGACAGGACTACTGTGAAAAGTGTGAGTCTAACTTGACTACTTTTGTAATATTTACATTTACTATACATATTATCCATTACAGCCATATTAGCCGTAGAACTGATGACTGTTGGTGTAGATGCGTTCTTGATCAGAGACAGCAAATTGGTAAACGTAAGGTAGGACACCTTCAGGCTAGGTGGAGTGACAATCTTCGCAGGATGGCTGGTAGCTGCTGGATGAGTGTTGCCGAAAATCGAGTTGAGGCGTGCAATAGGAGAGGCCTATGTCCAGCAGTGGACTGCTATCTAGGCTGATGATGATGATGATACTATAACATTATGGAGACAAGGACTTTAAAAACTAACTTGTGTATTATTAAGCTTTCAAAATACATTAAATACTATATTGAAAACTAATTTGGTTGATTCTTATGCTATATTAAGTAGGTAAAAATCGATAAAATGCCAGGAAAAAAACAGACAATATTATCTATCAAACATTATTACCTATATTTCCCCTTTAAATTAATATTGTTTATATGTATTATTGGGCCTATGTCCAGCAGTGGACTGCTATAGGCTGGTGAAGATGATGATGATATGTATTATTATTTCTAACTAGCTGCGCCCCGCGGTTTCAATCACATAACTTTCGATTCCGTGGGAATATCGGGGCGTGGGTATATCTTATATGTTAATCCTGGTTATAAACCATCTGTTTGCCAAATTTCATCCAAATCCGTTCAGTAGTTTTTGCGTGACAGAGTAACAAACATCCTTCCATCAATCCATCCATGCATACAAACTTACAGGTTTTTTTTTTTTTAAGCAAACCATAACCATAACCATGTCGTCGTTTATAATATTAGTTAGTTTCTAATATAACACAAAGACAAACACACACATGGAGTGCAATAGGAGAGGCCTATGTACAGCAGTGGACTGCTGCAGACTGATGATGATGATAACGATGACAATAATGATGATGATAGTGATTGACTTGCAGCAAACAGGAGATATAAACAATTACAAAAGGGAAAATAAAAACTAACAAAATAATCGAGAAAATGACCCATGCATGGCCAAATCTTCTCGTATCTCAGCATAATGCTGCAATATTTAAAAAAGTAATCCCACAGTGCTGATGTTCTGATAGGGCTCACTGTGATGCTAAACTTTAACTGTGGATATATTTTTATTTGCAGGTTGTACAAGGCCGCCGAAGATTCCAGGAATTACGTCGCTGCATGCAGACAGAGGAGGAAGACGAGGGCGTGACCGATGCCACCGGATCTGTAGACCAGCAGACATTCACGTCTGAACACCCATTCAAGTAGGTTTAGTAATTTATTTTAAGAAGGTCCGCTAACATTATGTACAGTCCTGCTGACCTGCTGGCGTCTGTACATCGTCATCTATACTAAAATAATAAAGCTGAAGAGTTTGTCTTTTTGTTTGAACGCTAATCTCTGGAACTACCAGTCTGAATGGCAGAAATGGATTGGATGGAAATACCAAAATTTGTGTAGCATTTGGTAGCCCAATTCTCGAGGAAGGTTATAGGCTATTTAACATCGCGCTACGACCCTTAGCAGGCGAGCAAAGAGAAAAAAGTCACAAAGAACGTAAAGCGAAAACAAAGTAATAGCAGCGGGCGATACGATACGATGGAGCCCGAGGGAGTTGCGAAGATGCGGCTGTTGTAAATTGTGCATTCATCCCCTATTTGACCCCTCAAGGGGATGAATTTTCAAAAATCTTTGCTTAGTGCTCACCTTCTTTATAAAAGGAACTCTTGTGCTGAATTTCATGCTAGACCCCGCGGTTTAGGCTGTGCATTGTCTGTCAGTGAATTAATGAATAATTTAAGATTTTTATTTAGAAGATACCTTGAATATTTGCAGGATAATAGCACATGATACGATGAGCCTGCAGAGTATGACGTCACTCGGCAGGATCGGCAGAATCCTCAGCGGCGCCTCGGATTCTCACTGTAAGTTTTGTCCTGACAGTCTACAACGGCTCTTAGCTATAAGCCTTTTGTGAACATCTTTATACCTTGTGGAATGCAAATAAACGAATATGAAGTTATAACGAAAAATAAAAAAATATTTCACATAAACCTCTATGTAGGTTTATGTGAAATTGCTGCTGCTCTTTTGAAACGTCAGAAGCTAGGTGCACGGTTCCAACTGGTCGTTTCCTATAAAAAAAGCCAGGAAGGAAATCTTGGGTGGCTCTTTTAAAAAAAATGTCCTGTTACAATGTTTTCAACTTACAATGTTAATAGGTATAGGAAAGGACAGTGTAGGCCTGTCAACAAAATAGAAAAAGGTCAACATATCGAAGCATCTATGAGTCTAAAATCTAATATGGCGCACCTATTCAATTTCATCCTTTATTGTATCTGACAAATAAATGACTTTATTGGCTGATTTAGCGTCTTATGAATAATGTCTTTATGCAGCGAACATCCGTGATACCGCGCCGGTACCAGCGGTGTCGTCGAGAGAGCCCTCCACGATATCCGACGAACAACTCTCCGTTGAAACTAGAACTCAGAACGGTTAGTACAATATTTGATTTTATAGGCGATTCTCACTAGGTATATTAGCCGGCAAACTTCTTGCGCATGCGCGAAAAACGATAATACGGTGTGTCATTATAGGAACCTCCCAATAGAATAAGCGAGAGTGGTCTATGGACAATTCCTCACTTCTTCAAAGACCAATTACAGAAATATTCGAACAAAGGAACAGCTAAATGTCTAAGGACAGATTGTTGCGTTTGGCAGGATACAAAAAAAAAAAAAATTATAGGAACGTGTGCGGTGGGGGCGCGGTGCCAAACAAGATAGAGGGACCGCAGTCAGCGCCATTTTTTAGATGTTTGCCGCTTATATACGAAACGCGCTTACAGCTACGAAACGAAGTCGCTGAAATGTGGCTGACTGAAGGTTTTTTATTTATGAGTCTTTGATTTTACTCAATATTTTATTGCATTCTACTTCTACTCAAAGTATTCCTTTGCAGTATTTGATCCTTGTCAGCAACACTATCGCTTAGTAAAAAAATACAGGATACTTTTTTATAATAGAAATTGGATTCTGGCAAAAGTTTTTTCAAAAAACAGAAAATGCAGTTTTATTAGCCCTGGGGGCCTACTCCGAAGTGCAAAGTGCGAATGTTGGGATCGGACCGACACATGGCCGAACCGAATATTATTGAAAAATGCGAAAAAAGTTCGGATCGGCTCAGTTGGGTCGGGACCATAGTCAATATTCGAAAGAGTGTAGGAGTGTAGGATCGGAACCGACCGAACCAAATAGCATTTCGTAGCAGGAAACGGCCGAACATTTGGCCGATACTACTTCGGACTAGACCCCCTGATGTGCCATCACAAGCATCATGTTCATTAACGCGACTGACATATATTCCTCCCACTTCCATGCAGCCGATCATTCTTTTTTGGGTTGAAGATGATCCCAAAAATAGTCCCATAAAGTTTTGACGCGGTATGAAATTACTTTTTTTATAAGTTTTTTTTTTACAACTTTGTCATGCTCTAACTTGGACCTTCCCACTACTGGAGAGCTCCAGTACGCTCAGATCTCTTATGCACTACAGAAAAACTATTTTGGTATGATTTTCAGTCGGTATAAAATGACTTGTTGAAACTAACGCCACCGCCCGGCGCCCGTACTATAAACTATTTTCTATAATATAGGTAGTTCTGATCGCCTGATGTTAAAACTTTCTGTGTTTTTGATAAGCACGAAATAGCAGAATAGAACTCAATCAAGCACCATTCGTGTCCATTTCATGAGCAGATTCACAAATTACTCAAATTTGGTTTTAACTGTTTTAATGCACGACAACTGATAACGAATGTCACATGACGTATTTTTTCGATTAATAACGGAACGTTTTTTTAATGTGACGAGGTCTTTGCTTTGGAGTGGGTCAGGGAAGCTTGGGTTTCTTAAGAACGCGGTGCAGTCGTATAGCGGCAAATTGACACCTTGAAGTCAAATTCACCGTCATTTTGTGGCCGCTACATGACGACATCAATATCTTAGGGTACAAGTACAACTTGACTGCAGAAGTGTATTTTTTGAGACTTACCTGTGATATATGAGGTGACATACAGAGTGTAAAAAGACCCGAAGCCTTCATCTACGCATTCTGTCAATCAAACTAAGTAACTTAGTGCAAAAATAATTGCTAGGAAACGACTCTTATTTTTTGGTATGGAGATTCGCTGTTTACGGTAGGGCGCAATTAATTAATATACAAGTAACAGTGGACTCAAATATGTTAGTAACAATATTTCTTAACATCTATATTAGTAAACGTAACTTAACACAGCCATGTAGTTATGAGAACTGTAACGCACGCAACACATTGTGCTAATGGGTGAATGCAACGGTACAGGGGTCGTGGGAGTATTTTAGGTTAAATAAAAACATTTAAAACATGTTTGTGTATAAGAACGTCAAAAAAAGTTGGAACTGTGACCTTCAACACCTGGAACCAGAAGATCCCCAGGAATGGTCCTGTACAAAAAAAAAACATAATACCGGCAAGAACTAGTGAGTCTCGGCTTCGTTAAGGGTGTTTTTAGCACCCGTTATTTCTAGACGACGGTCAACGTCGATCAACCGCAGTCTGGTGCCGTATTATGACCGATAGCATCATCCCATTTTGGGAATCATGATGGCATTAATACTTCGTAATACGGCCCCTTGTTGCCTTAAGAAACCCAAGCTTAACAGGCCGGTATGCGTGTTCGGTTGGCCGCAGTGCTCGCGATGGCGGAGCCGGACGTGATAGCCAGCACGAAGGCCAACAGCCTGAAGCACAGCCGCGGCGGCGGCGCCATCGTGGCCGTGAGCGGCGCCAGCGAGCCGCGCGCGCCCGGGCCCGTCGCGCCGCCGCGCAGGAAGAAGCGGAGTGCGTATATTCATATTTATTTATTGCGTTCCATGTTTACAAGGTCAAATTAAATTAGCTAGCCAAACTTCGCAGACGTGATGGTTATCAATATCCAACCTAAAAAAAGGTGTTTTTTTTTTGGGGCCGTCGACCGTTGTTAGTCTAGTTAGTTGAAGTATAAGTTGAGAAAATCAGTTTAACGTGTAAGTTAAGCGACGGTTTCGCCGGGCGATAGACACCCGTCACCCGGCGAAACCGTCGCTTAATTTAATACTTAGTAATTATGCTTTTCCTTTTGAGCGAAATAAAGTATCTTAAACCGTAATTTTTATGACGTCTGTAGACAAGCTGCACGGCTCGCAGTCGCTGTCGACGACGGACGGCGACAACCTGAGCGTGTGCACCACCGACACGGACGAGTACCGCTACATCGCGCGCCGGCCCGACAAGCCGCAGCTAGACTCTTTGATCGTCGAGGTGAGTCTTTATCGTGCCTGGGCCACATTACTTCGTTACTCTTACATCTCTTGAATGCCATTTATCCGGTTACTCACATACACTCTGGTATTTCCACTATCTTATTGTATTTTGTATCTAATAGGTGCTTTGACGTGGAGTTGCGGACACCAGCCCCTTTTACCTGTATTTTGTATATTATTTTCTTAATTCATCCTAAGTATCCTGCATTGTTGTTATGGTCCAATTCACAGACATTTAGCCGCGGCAGGGCCCTGTATAGCTATTCACAACCATTCGATATGCATCCGTGACGAATTGAGCATCAATCAATGTTATCGTAGGACTCCTGTAAACTCTATTCAAAAATCCAAATTTTGTCAATTTAAACCAAATAGACGACCGCTATTCTTCCGACGGCTATTTGCTGTCGGGGACTAGACAAATCAGGAAACTTCATTTTTGATTCGGAGACCTGACGAATGTTTGTGAATAGCTATGCTGGTGACCTTTAATACAGCACCCAATTTGCGTAACACACTTTCAATCACAATCTGAATCATTTTGAAAAATATTGCTAATCCATTGCTTCGCATGTTCGAAACATTGGTCTGTTCAGCAACGTAAGTAACGCAATGAATGTGGTTGAACTGTCAAAATGAAAGCCATTGCTACTGATAGTGTGTTACGCAATTACCCTACTGAGTTTTATATACACCTACCTCAGGCACCAGTCTCTCACAAAGTTAGCTCGTTGTTCGTGCACAGAAGTGCATGAACAACGAGCTAACTATACTTAATGCTAATCTTTGACAGAAGTCAAAGATTAGCATTAAGTGACAGGTGTAGAGAAAATATACGTTGATATTATTCGGTTAAGCTGTATTCTTATTTTGTATTCGAGAGCGGAGCTGGCGCAGTGGTAATGGCCGCGGCTTACGAGTTGCAGGTCGTAGGTTCGAACTAAGGCAGGCGCTTTACTTTGTGTAAATTATTTCATCACCACTGCTTTCAAAACGGCGAAGGAAAACTTCGTGAGGAAACCGGCATGTCCTACAACCAAAAATTCGAAGATATGTGACATCTACACTGCACTGCAATGCAATACAATCCACTGCACTGGGCCCACGTGGTGGATTACAGCCCACTCCCTCCCTCAGAGAGAAGTCCTGGGTCCCAGCAGAGTGGGAACATTATAGGCTGATTATGCATAAATATTTAATAGGGATTGTGACCATCAATTACGCTATTCGACACCTGTGTTTGATCATGAGTTTGTACGAAATCTTGCGCGAACCGGCGATGGTCGCATATTCGCCTGGTGATGTCGCTGCCGTACATCGCCGTAATACTTGCTTAGTTTGGTTTTGAAACAAAAAAATTTAAGACATATGACATCTCTACCAACCCGCGCTATGGTCGACCGACTACTATTAATTGTTATTCGGTTGCTCGTATTCCCGTAGCCACCGCCAGCATTTTAATTTTGATTAAATATTAGCGCTTATTGCTAAATTATCTTATTTTTCTGATCGATTTTTATATTAATTTACCGATAAGTAACTGTTGCACTGTAATTTTACTTTCAAACTTAAACTCAAACTCAAATCATTTAATTCAACTAAACCAATTACAGAAACTTTCGAATTGTCAAAGGGTCAGTCAGAAAGATGAAGCTAGTTGCCCATTCCAAAGCGTAGGTACCTAAGAGAAGGACGGGCAAGAAACTCCATGGACACTCTTTTAAATCATAAAATAGTTACAAAATATTTGATTACATCATTCGTGTTTAAATTAACCATGTGAGAACGATGTAGAAAGACGTACACGTTAAAAGCGTACATTATAGAAAACATAAAAACAATTCAAAAATTAAGAATGTATTATGTGTTTGTGTTCAGATGTTAGTAAGCACATCAAAAAGAATAATAAGTGTGTGTCCGCAGCCGCCGCCGCCGAGCGCGCTCAACCAGTCGATGGCGCTGCCCAGTCCCGCCAGCACCATCGAGTCGCTCACCAGGGAGTTCCAGGACTCGCTGGAGCTGTCTCACTCGAGATACGGTAACTTCTTTTTTTCGTGTCAATAGTACTCGTCCTCATTGTTTTTGTTTGTATATAGTTTGAGCCCAGTCGGTGACCACGTTGGTTGCGGCATCAGTGACGTTCTTTAGGACATCCGAGGTGAACGGGCACTTACTTACTATAGTCCAATGTAGAACCTATCAAAGAGATTTATTAAAATAAAGATAGTATAGATAGGAAAATACAGGATAAGAAATCACATAGAAAAACTGTAATCCCATGTCACAGTGACGCCATCTAGCATAATATAGCAAAATTACATAATAGCCAAGTTAGACACGATACACTTTTACCGACACCAATCACTACCAACCGTCACAAAATTTGACATATCTATAAAAAAATATTGAATATAATTATCTAAATACTCGGTAAATTATAAAATAATTAAGAATATAAATCGTAGTCCAGTCATTTTATCCATTTTACTATCATTTTTCGCAAATCGTCGCCTTGGAGGGCAATGGAGCTAATTCACAATTTTTGCGAAATAGAGTTAAGTGCATTTACATGTTGTGAAAGAGCCAAAGTTTATATTAGTAAATAAATCTAACATGTATCATGACTGGAAGCAGGTTTTTTTTTAATTTGCCATTAAATTTTATTTTAGTTTCAATAAAAGTCAATAAATTTTAGTTTAGTTTCAATAAAAGTCAATAAATTTTAGTTTAGTTTCAATAAAAGTTAATTGTAGTCAAATTGTGGCTTAGCTCCATTGCCCTCCAAGGCGACGAAATGTACAATTGGTACAATTTGGCATATTTTCTTCGAAAATAATTTTCCTTTGCACATTTTATTTTCTGACTTTCACGCGTGCATGTTAAAGCTAGTGGAAAATATGGACTTTCTCCATAGGAACCTACTAAGCTTTTGAAATGAGCAACTAGTTTCATCTTTCTAAATTACCAACTCCGTTGAAAATTCAAAAGTGGTTAGATTATGTGCGTGGTGGTGTTCTCAGCGAGTGACAGATGCTCGCTGAGCCTGCACGAGTCGCGCTCCAGCGAGCGCGCCAGCGACTCGTCGCGCGGCAGCACGGCCGCGCGCCCGCCCGCGCCCGACGCCGCGCTGCTCGCAGACGAGCCGCTCAAAGGTACACACACACACTCATGTATTACTCATTACAAGTTTTACCAAAAAGGGACCTACCTCTTATTATAGCAGTATTATTTTATTACAAGTCCGATCGGCAAAAATGACCAACTTCCATACTAACTTTCATCCCCTATTTAACCTTTTTAGGGGGTGTATTTCAAAAATACATTCAAAGTGCTCACTTTCGTAATATAAGGAACACTAGTGCTAAATTTCATGCTTCTAGACCCAACGGTTTAGGCTGAGCGTTGTCTGTCAGTGAATGAATGAATTTATCATTTTTCAAACATAGTCAAGTAGTACCATTGTTCAAATCCGGTGATAGTAAAGAACCCAACAATTATAGGCTTGTATCAATTCTGCCAGTTCTCAGTAATGAAGGTGTTTGAAAAGTTGATGAACGTTACGTCACTTTAATAAAAAATCCATCTTTCATGAACACCATTACCGTTTCGCCAAAGGGCGGTATACCACTGACGCCGGTGTCACTCTAACAAAGAATATTTTTAACGCCTAGAAAGAAGCACAAGATAAATGATTGAGTATTAAGCAGAAGATGCCATTGGAATCTTGCGACCTCTCTAAGGCGTTCCATTGCGTAAACCATGAGACACTTCTGCTGAAACTAGAGCACTATGGGATTACGAAACACGAATACAGCTATTGATTTGTTAAGATCATACCTGAGAAATAGAAAGGTTAAAGTTCAAGTAAACGGCATAAACTCATTAGGGTCTGAAATGAGAATGGGCGTTTCTCAAGGTTCGATATTGGGTCCATTCCTCTTTTTAGTTTACATTAATGATTTACCACAATTACTTCAAAATAAACCGAACATGGTGTTATTTGCATATGACACATCATTCATCTTTAAAATAGACCAACGGTATAAAATCTTGAGGACGTGAATAATTATATTATTCATTATGCCATTACTATTCTTCAGGTCCAAGACTGGCTTACGGTAAATAATTTGGTACTTAATGAAAAAAAAAAAAACAAATGCATTAGATTTAAATTACCTAATGTGAGAAGTAGCGAATGTGACATCATATTGAATGGAGAAACACTAGATTTGATTAATCAGACGTTTTTCCTGGGAATCACTTCAGACGAGAAATTGTAATGGGGACCTCATATAGCATCTCTTGCGGCGGCTAAGCTTGACCGCTTATGCTGTTAGAATGATAAGACAGTTAACAAATGTAGAAACCGCGCGATTGGTCTGTTTTACCAACTTCCACAGAATTATGTCACATGGTAATTTATTGTGGGGTTGGCTACAGACATTGTATCCATTTTTATTTTGCAAATTAGAGCTGTCAGTTCCATTTACAATCTACATCTTTATCTATCTCTTAGGAAACTATTTAATTGGATTAATAGTATTCATATGCCAATTCATTCAAGAATGAATTTGCAACGTACCATACCTTGCCAATTCATTTTTGAAAATATTATGTCGGTAAGAAAAAATCTACATCTTTTTAATAAAATAAGTGATAGATATAATTTTAATACTAGAAATAAAGATAAATTGGATCAACCATTTTTCAGATTATCTTAAGTACAGTCACGAACAAAAGTATGTATACACTCGGCTTTATTCAAAAGCGATTTATTCCTTTATTTTTTAATAAAATTTTATGCTGCTACGAACATAGCGTTTTCGAACCCATAGGTTTATGTAATGTGTCGTATTCCATCGTTGCATTCGTTATTTCACTAAAAAATCGCAATTGAAAGTTACCAAGTGTTGACATATTGGTGCTCGTGACTGTACATACATCTTTTATGGGGTACTGTATTAAATGTTACAACAAAATATCTTGTGATATATATTGCAATTAAATGTAAGTGAGTTTAAAACTCATGTTAAAAGTACACTTTGTAAACAAGCATATTACAAATTAGAGAATTATATCCAGGAATAAGAATGCTTGGAAACATGCTGGTCCTGTTCCATAGTACAGTCTAGAGTCTAGCTAGACAAAATCAAACTGGTTGCTAACAGCATATAACTTGCCCATACAGACTTTGCAATGTACGATTCAGCTCTGGTGTTTGTCGTAAGAGGGTATCAGAGTACAGCACAGATGCGGACCACATCTGTCCGCATTCGACTGAATGTGGCGACTGAAGCTAATGTCTGAAATACACATATTTTATATCTAGTTCAGACACAGATGTCCAATATAAGAAGGCCAATTCTCATAATTTAAAACGTTCAAAATCTAGTCGCAGTCTCATCTCGGCGACAAACAAATGTCAAAAACTTGTTAAAATGTAGAGAAATTACAAGTATTTTTGACTGATTGAAACTGAGATCAGACTGTGAACGTTCTTGAAATTACGAGAATTGCCCCTCTGATCATAGTATAAAGTGTACTACGGTGTATCACTATTTTATTTAATTGTCTGTATATTTTTGAACAAATAAATTATTCTTATTCTTAATGTATATTATATGGAAAAATAGGGTTTAATAATGAAATGGGCGACTCATTTCCTTTTGAATATGTAATGCGCTCCGTCAGGTCTGACTCTTGACGATTTTTTTTTTGTTGAAGATTTGTGTTCACAAATGAATAACGCTGTAATGTGTCGCTGCCCGCAGAACCGGACCGCGGCGTGCGCACGCACAGCGAGGGCCGCACGCAGCCCGCGCCGCGCCAGGCTGCCGCCCGGTACGTATTGTGTCATGCCTCGTGCAGAGCCGGAGCGTAAAATTATAAACAGTAAAATGATCGATACAACTCGTGAATCATATTTACATCAACATACAATCTAATACAGACCTGCAAATTGTATAAAACGTAAGAAAATTTGAATTTCGCGGGCTACCCTGGCGGGTTACCTACTGAAAACATTTACATGCTCATTATTATATTGGCAAAATATGTTTTTTTTGTAAATTGTACTCTTACACCGTGTTCTTATGGACCTTTTTCCCCTTAATTTCACTTACTGATATACCTATAAAATACGGCCAACGAGAAACGATACAAAAGTTTATTCACCTAAAACACGACCGTGGAGTTGACAACCTATATCTATCTCATTCCGTCTTGTGTATTTGACATAATAGCTCATTCTCTCGGTAATCATTCATGTTTCTAGGCCATGTCGGGATCGCTAACATTCGGGGACAAAAGGCACTCGTGGTGACAGGCCCATCTACTGAATTGGTTTTCTGTGGCTCGGTGTAATTTTTGAAAATATTTTTTATTCCATCTGAGGCCGATTCTTCTGAGTCTGTATCAAAATCAGAGTATGTAATTAACATACTCGGCCTCAGATTGAATAAAACATCCTACTAATATTATAAACGTGAAAGTTTGTATGGATGGATGGATGGATGGATGGATGGATAGATGGATGGATGTTTGTTACTCTTTCACGCAAAAACTACTGAACGGATTTGAATGAAATTTGGCACACAGATGGTTTATAACCTGGATTAACACACAGGATACTTTTTATCTCGACATTCCCACGGGATCGAAACTTATGCGGGTGAAACCGCGGGGCGCAGCTAGTATTTTCATTTAAAAAAAAATGTCCTCATTTCCATAAACATTATCATTATTACCTTAATTAAACAACATTATAAAAAACAACATTTTTTTTATTCATTGTACTTTTTTAAATAACAATTATAGTTATAATACTCAATTTACTTTATTATTAAAATACTTATCTACAAAAATAAATAACATAATTTTCAAAAAAGTTACAAACCCCTGCATTTTCTAATTAACTTTGTTTTAATGATAAATGATTTTATTTTGTAAGTAGTTTTCTACAAACACTTTTACACGTCAATCATATTTTAAAACTAGATGAGGTCGGCGTTTCCTATCTGACTAGTCTGAGAAAAAAGGCCGAAACAAACTCAGAGGTCACAGTCTCTTTTAAAGTCCAGACATAATCTTGGTCAGATCATATGAGGACCATGTAGATCGATGTCTGAGATGGTCTTTTGAGGAAAGAACCACACAGATTGAGAGGACCTGTCAAGTCAGTGCACGCATTTGCAGAAATCGTGCAGTTCAATTCAAAACTTAAAGAGCTTAAGGATTCGCCGAACAATACCAAAGAAAGGACATTTGGGTAGGCCACATTAATTACTCAAACTGCCAGACCATGACAAAAACTAACAGAACAAACTCAGAGAGAAAAATAAAAAATAATTTAAATAAAATGACCCACATAGTCTTCACATTCACAATAATTATAATAATAGAATACTTTACAAAGTAAGCAAATGTCATAGTATATATAAAATTCATTAATGTCAAAGTGTATAGAAAAAAAACAACAACAAAACAGAAAAAAATAAGAACATTCAATATGTAAAAAATGGCAGCAGCTCAATCCCAAGGCTTTTTCTCTTCGATATAATCCTTAACGGTATAAAACGCATTCTGGCACAACTTACGTTTAATGAATATAAAATAATAATAATAATATATCATTTATTCTCTCTTCACAAAAAGTGGTCTTAAAAATAATGCAAACTTAATACTGTAAAACATCAAAATGATTTGAATTTTTTTGAACGGGACTTGAGACTTTATTATAAAAGGGTATACATTGGCATTTTTCATAAATATTATTGAGAAGGCACAGTCATAACATTAACCTCTTTAAATCTGTCTCTGAGCGAGTGTCTCGGACTTAACTTATAAATTGATCGAACAGCTCGCTTCTGCAAAACAAATATAGTCTGAATATCAGCGGCATTTCCCCACAATAGAATACCGTACGACATTCATTACACTATGGAAATAGCTAAAGTACACTAAACGGGCTGTCTCTATATCAGTTAAATTACGTTTTTTTTCTAACAGCGTATGCTGCGGAACTTAGCTTTATTGACAATTTATCTATATGTGGACCCCATTGAAGCTAAGCATCCAAAGTTATGCCCAAGAAGTTTACATTAGGTATCACGTCGCGTTGGGCGTGCTTTAAATTACAAAAAATCATTTATATGGGAATTAATTGAATCGGTCCCAGGCGCAGCAATTCGGAGTCGCTGGGCGGGTCGCGGCGCCGCTCGGCCGGCGACGAGGCGGCGCTGGGGCTGTCGCTGCGCACGCGCACGGTGTCGGGCCAGCAGCTGTCCGACATCGAGATCCTCGAGCAGGTCACCGTGCTCAACCTCGACACCGGTCAGTACGAGTCGACCTTACCGAGCACTCTTATGCGGTCTCTAGACGCTCAAGAATCCTTGATCATAGATACTTATTATAAATTACAGTCACTTTTCGTGTCCGGCTGTGTGACCGCGTTGTTCTTCTATGCTACGCAACGGATTTGGATGCGGTTTTCTCTTTCTTTCTCTCTTTCATTATTTAGACTTAAGAATTGATTACGGAAGGCTTATGTTTATAATACGTACGGTTAAAAATAAATGCAGTATGTAACTGCCCCCAAGGCGAGCGCGTGCCGCTGAGCGTGGCGGAGCACAAGCTGCCGCAGTGCATCAACCCGCTCAGCTTGCACATCATGCGGCTCACCTCCGAGTACATCGGACGCGCCAACGACGACGACAACGCAAGGTAACCTTCACACTTTTATTTATTTATTTTCTTTACAAGCCGTGCGCCCGATGGGATTTCTTATTGACAGAAATTAAATTTTTTCATCCCCTATTTAATCCCTTTAGAGACTGAATTTTCAAAAATCCTTAATTTCACCTTCTTTATAAAAGAAACAAATTTTTATACTTCTAGACCAAGCGGTCAACGCTGTGCGTTGTCTGTCACTGAATTTACGATTTTTATTGAGTAGATTTTGTTAATATCCACTATAAAAAAGAAAATAAAGCGACGTAGTAATAGTAAATAAAGTGGCGTAACAACAGCAACACCATTTTGTGTCGCTGCTACATGTGCATGTTGCTGAAACAGTGTTGTGCAACTTTTGTTACTCATTATTACGGGGTTTATTATATGTTACCTCGAAAAATCATTGACTTAAATCAATGGTGTTCAAAGTTGTTTGTTTGGTTTTGATCCGAGGAGATTTTAACATATAGGTACACGATTCGTTTTTATTTAACAGAAAAAGGTCATATTTACAGATGCTGTAATATAACATTTCTCTACAATGCTCTTACGTCTTTTCTTTTCTAAGGCATCTTTGAATTGGTACAATATACGAAATTCATTGAGGCGTCAAGTATTAGTTTAACAAACTGTTCTAAACATCGGTAACATAATGTGCTGCAACATGTGCCGTAGAGTGGACGAGCCGGTACGCACATTTCCTTAGTTTAGTAAACTACGTTATCTTGTCTAACGTCAAAGTTTAGAAAATATTCAGGGTGTAAGGGACATCGACACGTAAACTGTTACAACGAATTCTGTGTCTGATTCTAGACCTTGAAAATTTTTGGTCGATTTTATTTTTATTTGCTGTTCCATACATTTTGTCAGTGTAGGTATTGATTGCACTGCTTTTGCGTATAAAACAGCAGATTGTTTTTAATAACCGACGGAATTTTGACCGCATGGTAGTCTAGAATCATGTGCGGAATTCATGGTAACCGTTTTCACGTTTAAGTCCCCTACACCGTGTGTAACAAAGTCCATTTATTT
The DNA here is from genome assembly GCA_947507525.1 of Apamea epomidion. NCBI lineage: Eukaryota > Metazoa > Arthropoda > Insecta > Lepidoptera > Noctuidae > Apamea > Apamea epomidion. The sequence goes on along the minus strand of OX382238.1, from coordinate 1,986,214 downwards.
TGTCACCTTTGCTTTTCATATCTTTGTAAGCTTAAGTTGTATGAACCTGTTCGTTCATTAAACTCACGGCGAGTTATGTATTGAATGAATACGAAATGGAAATCAGAAATGACTTTTAATTTACTTTATTGAAACCAGAAATATACATAACAAAAAAAATATTAAAATTAAACACTACAAAACATACAATGGGCGGCCTTTTCGCTGCGAACTTTTCCAGGCAACCTTGGAATGGACAGTGATTGCGTGGACATAAAATGGGGTTGTCATTGGTGCATTTTCAGAGTTGACAGCAAGCGCCGGCTGTCGTGGCGGCGTCGCCTGAACATGTCCTCTCTAAACCTTGCGTGGAAGTCTGAGCACTCGTCCAATCTCAGTCTAGCGACTAGGTCCATTATTTATCAATTTTTTTGGCACTGCTTAGTTTGCCGCTTTCGGTTAGGGTTGCCAGACCAATGCCATCACTTTGTTCAATAAGCAACTTTTTTGGTTTAAAATTGTTTTGTATGGAAACGTAACAACAAAAAAGACTAACTTTCAAAAAGTCTTCGGAAAGATCTCTTTAAGCCATTTATACGTCCTGCTTTAATTGTAGGGGTAGTTCAAAATGTAAACCCTGTAGTAGTGTAAACAGTTCATTATAATCCATTTATTCAGTATTAATTAGTACATTATAATTTTTTATGGAACTAGCGTTTTGCCCGTGAAGTCGTCCGAGTTTTTGTTTTTAAGTAGGTATGTCTATTTCCTTTTTCTGGAACCTACCAAATTTCATCTAAATCGTTTCGGGGATTTTATCGTGGAAACGAAGTAAACAGACAGTTTGGCAGTTAATATTAGCATGCATAATATTATAATATAATAAAACCCTTTTTCCGTCTGGCAATCCTACTTTAAGTTTCATAGCTTGTACAATGATAATGTTTGCGTTTAAAGGCTGAACTAAACAGAGTGAAGTTTTTGTGAACGAAGTTACACTTGACATTTTGTTTTAAATATTGAACACAGTCAATTTTAGGAAACTGCAACACCATTTCACTACTGGTCGGTACCGTGGTAGAATTTTTACTCTCAAGAATAATATTTTTGGCAGGCTTGTTCGATGTTCGTAATCAGAGGGGCAATTCTCGTAATTTTAAGAACGTTCACAGTCTGATCTCAGTCTCAATCTGTCAAAAATACCTTTAATTTCCCTACATTTATGGCAAATTTTTGACATTGATTGTAGCTGAAATGAGGTTGCGACTAGATTTTTAACTTTTTTTAATTAAGGGCCTTTAGGAATTTTGTGCAGCAAGTTTGGATTTTAAATTCATATTCAGAGAGAAACGACTAAGATTCCTTTTGGTATTTTTATAAGTAATGCGCCCGATGTAGCACTCTAATGGGCGGACGTTTCATAACGGGGTCCTGAATAACGTAGTTACTCTTTTAACATTTTTTTTCAAATAACTGAAATTAGGCACGATTTTTTTTAATGCATTTCCGCATTTTTCGCACAAGCAATTGCACTCACACGATAAAAATGCATTTTTGGCTTTAACAAAATTTATCGTGATTCTAACTCAAATTATTCTATTTTGGAATGTTTTATTAATAACATCAAAATATGATAAAATGCAGCTTGTTTTTATTTACCACATGCGATTGTTGTGTTACTGTTATTCAGAATGTACGCCTGTCTTTCAGCTTAGTATTAATCCTTTTCATTTAACATAGCTACATACATTCGGATCAGTATTTTGACAGTATGTTGTAGGTATAGTGTAAAGTAATGGCGCTTTTTAAATACATGCAACTTGCCCCTTTTTGTCCAAATCCTTTTTTCTAAATTGATTTAATCAACCATTTGGGCAGCACTCAATATATTAATTTTCTGAAGTTTTAAAAACAATGCTTTTGAGTGATTTAATTCCTTGTATTTTTTTAAATATAAGTTTCGTCTCGTCTCGGCCCCATTAATTGACATAAACGCTGTGTATTTGCAGAGAAACGGACGAAGAGAGCGAGAGTGTGTGCGCCGGCGGCGCGGAGGATGAAGCCAAGGAGATGAAGCGAGAGTCCACCGACAGACAAACGACCGGCATCAAGAGGAAGACGGAAAAGTAAGTCGCACGCAGCCACTGTACCCACGCAAGATCAAATACACCAGCGCCCTGACTACTTAAAGCGAGATCGAGGGCTAGAGCACGCCCACTTGGCAATAATAATTTTAAAAAAGCATTCGGAATGACAACCCCTTTCACATTTCCAATACAATTAAAAAAAAAATCTACTCATATGTTTTAACATTTTCGTCTGCTCGACATCAAAATAACGTCATATTATATTGTTGAGTAAATAAATAAAAAATCAAGGGATTGTCATACTGAGTGTTTTACCTAACAAAGGTTCTAATTATGGGTACTTTATCTACGTTTAAATGTAAGTAAACGGTTCTTAAATAAAGAGGGGCCTAAGTAATAACCACCATGGACACTCTTTAGATATAATAATTGCAATAAGTTACTTAGTAGAGTACTATTTTCTTCTATAAAGATCTCGTTAGTCTAGTGGTGGTCGCAAGCGCTACTGCTGAGCTCATGGTCCTGGGTTCGATTCCCAGGTCGGGCGAAGTTTTATTGTGTTTTCCCATTAGGAATTTCTCAGTAGCAGCCCGGATTTGTGGTCAGTTCATGGCAATAAGCTCGCCCCCCTATAACATTGGACTGAAACTTAACTGGCAAAATGTGGCTGTACCCACTATGGGCCTGCCTTACCCTTCGGGGAAAACAAGGCGTGATGTTATATTATTATAAGTTTAAAAAAATACATAGTAATGATTTCTAACTCTAGGACCACACCGAAACTGGTAAAAAGCCATTCGCAGGACAACATAAACAAGAGATTGACACACGATATGAACTTCAGGTGACAGTTTGGCGACTAACGCGTAATCACTACCAGAATAATCCACACTATCCGACTCGGTATCGTTACAGGACGTCCATTCGATATCGTTACAGGACGTCGATTCGATATCGTTACAGGACGTCGATTCGATATCGTTACCGGACGTCGATTCGATATCGTTACCGGACGTCGATTCGGTACCGCATTGAATATCGACCGTTCCTGCCATAACGTATAATGTAGATACGCTCTTACGCTTTACTTTTAGATATAAGTCTTGAAGGTTTTATTTAGTTTTAAAATAATATCAATTGCATTTTAAATATAGTAATTCCCGCCAGTGATTTTAATATTAGGAGTATGTTTGTACGTTCATTGCATCGAGGTGCTCCGACTGGATATTAAATCAACTCGGGACCTTAGTGATGAATGCTCACGCATCGTCTAATGGGTGTTACAAACTATGTCGAGCCGAACATGTCATATTTGGCTCAGCACGATTCGGCACATACAGGTGGCAACATCGAATATGTCGAAAAAAAGCCACTCGGTTTAGCTCAAACGAACCGATGTTCCGGTCGGCTCGGTACAATTACATGCCGAACGGCACGAGCCGAATGAAAGCCGAATGTGTAGTAATTGCTTCGGGTCGGCTTTGTTGTTCAACAAATACTGCCGAATCAAATGTGCTGACCCGAAAATGTGTGTAGGTTACCCCTAAGATGAAAATACAGAGATAAATATAGCCTTACCTACATACTCCTAATGCGAAAACCTGACGAACAATGTTCTGGAGTGAATTTGACCAACGAATAAAGGTATGGTTAACACTCACACAGACTTATAGAAAGACGTAAAAAATGCTGTTGTGTAATATAACATAAAAATGTTTAAAAAGTGTGTTTTAATGCTTGGTTTTGTTTAGTTTTTCTTGCGACTAAATTATGATTATTATTATCTTCTTATCAGCCGTTTGTGTGTAAGGCAAAGGCATCCATTCCTTCCTTCGACTTATCCCTATCTACTGATGTAAAACCTGCCTGCTACTAAACGGTTCTTAAAATATAATAAGTTGGATACCTTTTTTTTTTTTTTTTTTTTTTTCTTTTCTGTGTGGGAAATCATCAAATGACTCCTCCCGCTCTGGGCGGAGCAGAAGGGAGTGTCAGACTTTTACTGACTAAAACCCACCCGTGTTCCTTCAGTTGCCTGTGCCAGGGGCCACGGTATCTCTTTCGAACAACCCGCAGCCCCGGCGGCATCGGTCCTGGCGGACCCCGTCAGTTCGTGCTGACAGCTCTTTGAGGCGCGCGTGGAACACAACGCGCCGTCGACCCGGGCCTGGTCCTTACCGGGCGGCGAGCTGCCCATAGCTCGCCGCCCGCAAGCCCGCGCCTACGGTGATAAGTTGGATACCTTAAGTTTAATTTATTACGACTAATTTTAATCTGATATTGTTAAAGAAAAGTCTGCCACATTGCTCAATGATACCGCGTGATCGTTTGAGGGTAACATACCTTGGATGGGCAACCAACAGAACTATCATCGAGCCCATACCGTGCAGCGTGCTTTAGAGAGCGTGTTTAGCGATCGGTTCGAATAATGTCATCATCTTCGTGACATTTCATGACCAGATCTTAATATTGTTATGCCATAAAAGTACTAATATTCCGGGATTAAAAACAGGGAACCTCGCACACACTAGTCAGATAGGAAACGCCGACCTCATCTAGTTTTAAAATATGATTGACGTGTAAAAGTGTTTGTACAAACCTACTTACAAAATAAAATCATTTATCACATATCAATACTAACATTAAATTGCACTATCTATTCCGATCTATGATGCTTATATTACGATAACCCCTTCCAGGCTAAAGCGTTTCTTCGGCAGCACGGTGAAGAAAACGGTCGACGCCGCGAAGTCTTTGGCGCAAGAAGTGTCGCACGCGCGACACAAGGAGGATGTGGCAGACATAGCCGATGACGTCAGAGGCGAGCACAACATCAAGCTCAAAGCCTCCAACTCGCATAAGGGACCTTACGACTTCGATGGATGTGTCAGACACGTTCAAGTTTGTACTCACTTTCTTATTTTGATTTCTCAACTAATACAGGGTGGCAAGGTCATCGCAACCGGTTGCCATGGATTCAGTTCATGATTCTGTATATATTTTTATTAATAACCGACGAAGAACTAGCTGTTCCATACATTTTGATCGCGTAGGTATTTTTTATGAAACAGCAGATTTTTTTGATAACGGACGAACTAGGGCTTTGAAGGCCTGCATACCTACCCGTCCACCTATTTACTTTTCAAAATGGCGACTGCGCATAAAACTAATAAAATCGATAGCTGACGTCAATGCCAATAGAAAACGATCCGATATATTAACGTTCAAAGTTGATCACGTGACATCCATATTTTTTGAACTTGCTTACATCTTGTTGCATAGATGTTTGAAATAATCACTCTGAATGTTTAAAATAATAAAAAACCAAGCAACAAGATATACACAAGCTCTATAAGTAAATGAAATGAAGCACCAACCGACGATCACCTCCGCTGCACTGTGTGGCACAGGAGATGGGCTCGGCCCACAACGGCGCGGTGTGGTGCTGCAAGTTCAGCGTGTGCGGCCGTCTGCTGGCCACGGCCGGCCAGGACAAGCTGCTGCGCGTCTGGGTCACGCGCGACGCCTACCACATGTTCCAGGTCAGTGCCAGCCTTCCAGGCCAACATTTGTTCAAAGACGTTCCATCGTTTCTCTTTAAAAGAAAAATCTACAAAAAAGATGCATTTTTTTTTTGTTTAACGTTTCTGTCCCACTGCTTGGCAAAGGCCTCCCCATGTCCTTCAAGATGCAAATTACAAAAAAAAAACACTCATAACATAAGCCAAAAGCCTCGTATTCAACAAATAAAAGATTGACATTGTTGTCCATTGCTTGATGTCAGGGCAGGTCATAATTAAATGTTCACGTCAAGTCCAAAGACAATACATATTGCGTAATTACTCTGTGTAGCGACTGTCAACAAACAGACAAAACAAAATCCCATTCATCATAATCAGCCTGTAATGTTCCCACTGCTGGGACACAGACCTCTCTGTGACAGGGAGTGCGTCGTAATCCACTACGCGGGCCTTTTGTATTATCAATATCTATTTTTGTAGTAAACAACCGCAACCAATTTTGCAACTTTGTGAGAACTGCGAATTGTAATAATAGGCCATATTTCTTCCATAGTTATAAACCAGCCCACTTTAGCCACCCAAGGGTGGTATTGTAACAGATAAAGCAGTTGCCTTACATCAAGTGAATCAGTTGGGCTTGAAAACATTTGGTTCCACAAAACGTGCCACATGTCATACGGCACGAGCCACAATCGAGACACTGAAAAGAACGTTTCCGGGTCGATTAATTTTGAGGAACGGTGACATTGATTGACCCCCAAGATCCCCGGATTTAACAGCTCCTGACTTTTTTTTGTGGGGCTATCTAAAGGGACGTGTCTATGCTAACAGGCCAATGAACCTTCAAGAATTCAAATAAAATATCTGAGACACAGTCACTGAAATAACGCAGAAAATGTGCGAAAATGTCATGAAACACGCAGGGAAATGGGTTCACATCTGCCATGTTACTAGAGGTGGACATTTGTCTGAGACTATTTTTCATGCTGAATTGCCGGCCCTAAATACTATACTTAAATAAAAATACTTAATAATTTTTATTATTTTATAGAATAAAATTTGAAAAATAAAGTGTACACCTCTTATTTGCCCACCCTGTAAAAAAAATCCCAGTCCCTGTATAAAATCCAATAAGTGAGCGGCGAAATTAGAGTGTAAATCTATACAGATTTCGACGATATAAACAGATTTCCATTGGGCAATACCGTTTACGGTTTAATTTGTACAATACTCACATTTTATTCGCCATGTTTCGTGCCTGCCGAAGACAAACAATGGAATCTTTTAACGTTGATATTTATTATAGGCGCATTTACAAAGCTTTGTGTTTAAACATTTTTCTATACAGGATGAAATTGAATAGGTGCGCCAAATTAAAATATCTAATTCAACATGTTATAAAGTAAAAGATAGTGGGCAAATGTGGTCCAAGCGTCGCCAAGGATGAATCATATACCAAATGAAAGGGTACAATGTACTGTTCAAACATGCAGAAGGGCATCAAAATCTGTCCGAGACATTTCGAGAAATGATAGCTTATTCTTGCCTCAGAAGATACTACGAATTTTTTATTTTGCTTCATTGTCGAGTATTATTATAGTTTTTTCTTGTTATTTATAGTTTAATATCATCACTTAATCCTTATAATCATCATTATTCATCATAATCATCGTCGAGTAATGATAGATTTTATATTTTGCTACATTGTCGGTATGTTATTGGTTATAGGTAGATATTACGTGTTTATTATAGTTAAAAATCTTCGCATCATATTTTTATAATCATCGTTGTTGATCACATCATGTTTATTTCATCTTTTATTGTCATCATTATTAATTGATCATCTTTTCGGGTTGGTCCTGCTTCGCCATTATAAAATAAACAAGAGATAAAAGAAAACAGGAAATGTTTTTTAAGTGTATTAAAAAGAAGTTTTATACTAGTTACATTCGCTTCAGACGTCAATAATTACTGAATCCAAAAACTGCGGGTCTATGTATGGATTCTTGGTGACGAGCAAAACTCAAGAACCACACTATAACCATTATGTGGGCGCAGCAACCTAACGTAAAATATTTCTTGCTTTTACTACGTTAATTTTGTTTTCAAATATCACAGCGACTGTACTATTTTTGTTAGTTCAACGCGTTGCCAACTGGCTTCATGTTGTTAATTCTGCGATGAATGGATTGCTAATCGGGCGCGCGCTAAAATTGATACTTTAATTTTCTTATTTGTTTTTATAATTTAAAAAAAAACACTGTTTCGACGATAATTCGTGTCTACTTAAAGGCTATAACTTAGTTTGCCCTATCTAAGACGATTACATGATTTTTGTCAATTTATAATGATTATGTAACAGTTACTGCACCTCCTATTTCGACTTGGCGCTAGTTTTCAATTTCATCCTGTAGAAGTTGGCATAGTCAGTATCGCCATTTTAATTTTTCTGCAAAGTTTCTGTATTTATGAGTAGACGACATTTGCACAAACACAACACACGTGATATGGTATCCTAAAGTGTCATGTTACCCAGATATTCCAGTTAAATAGTATGCAAAATGGCGACGGCCGGCTACGTCACTACAGTCCTTTCACTGTTATTTCACATAACTCGTTCACAACCGTCAGTCACGACGGTGAGTAATACGTGTGGTCCCGCGCGCAGGACATGCGCACGAAGTACAACCTGGAGCAGAAGTCGTCGCCCACGCCGTCGCAGGAGTCGCTGGCGGCGCACGCGCGCGCGCCCTCGCCCGCCGCCGCGCCCGCCGCGCCCTTCGCGCCCGCGCCCTTCTGCGTGTACTCCGGCCACTCGTCCGACCTGCTGGACGTGTCCTGGTCCAAGAACTACTTCATCCTGTCCAGCTCCATGGACAAGACGGTCCGCCTGTGGCACATCTCGCGCGGCGAGTGCCTCTGCTGCTTCCAGCACATCGACTTCGTCACCGCCATCGTGTTCCACCCGCGGGACGATAGGTACTTCCTGTCCGGCAGTCTCGACGGCAAGCTGCGGTTGTGGAACATTCCGGATAAGAAGGTACGTCACTGCGACGCCTGGGGCCTGTCGCCGCCTCTTATAGCAGTATTATTTTAATCTTGCTTCAATGTGGGAAAGAGATGGAGTTAAAAGAAAGAATAACGTCTATTGGGACAGCTCGTGAAACACAAAATAAAAAGTGAAACACACGTCATGTATAGCTCCATCTCTTTCCACTGCGGCTATAAAGCGCTTTCAAAATCAAATTGTTGTAATGGACGTAGCTATGACTGACAAAATGATAACAGCCGCACCGGTCAATCGAAGGTTTACTTATGCCTGGCGCGATCGGCTCGTGGATGGATGAAGCGTCCATATATCAAGACCGTTTAGCAAGAACATGTTTAGCCAATGGTCCCGGCTGTCATTTGAAGATCTTTGACAGTCATTACAGGTATTCAGAACCCCAAAAATCTGACAACCAGTCTTACCAAGGGGTATTGTGTTAGCCAGTAGCTGGATTGTGGCGGTCAGATAGGCAGCCGATCCATGTGGAATACTGGTATTTAGCTGCATCCGGTTAGACGGAAGCCGGCTAGAAAGCTTGATTGGACGCACGACTGCTGCACGTGACATATTGTTGAGCAACTTCATCCGATTTCTATACTTTTTTAACATTACACTGCTATGTAGTTCGATGATAAATAAATGGTTTTTTTTTTTGTGGATCAACAAAAAACGTTCCAATGTTCAGGTTTCCAGCACCACATCCATGACAAGTTTCACATGACTAACAGATCCAATCCCCACAGGTCGCTGTATGGAACGAAGTGGACGGCAAAACCAAGTTGATAACCGCCGCCAACTTCTGCCAAAACGGCAAGTTCGCAGTGGTAGGCACATACGACGGGCGCTGCATCTTCTACACCACGGACCAGCTGAAGTACCACACGCAGATCGACGTACGCTCCACACGAGGGAAGAACTCCACAGGCCGAAAGATCAGCGGTATCGAGCCCATGCCGAACGACGACAAGATCCTCGTCACGTCCAACGACAGCAGAATCCGACTGTACGACCTCCGAGACCTGAACCTCTCCTGCAAGTACAAAGGCTACGTCAACGTGTCCAGCCAGATCAAGGCGTCGTTTTCCCACGATGGCAAATACATCGTGAGCGGCTCGGAAAATCAGTGCATCTACATATGGAAGACGTACCACGACTACTCCAAGTTCACGTCGGTGCGGAGAGATCGGAACGACTTCTGGGAGGGCATCAAGGCGCACAACGCGCTGGTGACTTGCGCCGTGTTCGCGCCCAACCCTGACCACATGATCAGGATGATCAGCGAGAGGGAGGAGGAAGCCAAGCTCGCTAATAAAGAAGCGGATGACAAAGAGGAAGTGGTATGTACTTTTTTTTGTAGATTTTACTATGGTATTGTAGTAAAAAACAGTACTCTCCTTTTGAGCTTCGCTGCAGTCGGGTAAAAAGGAAACTATCGTCATGATCATTTTCCTGCACTTATCACAATGTCTTCGTGTTCGGCGCAACATGTGTTTTTCTTCCATACTTCTCTATCAGTCGTCATCTCGTTAGTCACCCCCTTTCTAGCCATATCATCTTTCACACAGTCCACCCATGGTTTCATTGGTCTTGCTTCTCTTTGGCTTCCATATGCATACTCAAAACTTTCCTTGCATTTTTCTCATTCCTCCGCATCACATGACAACCGATTTCCACACAATTTATCAGTCACTGGAACCACTGTCAGACTTCCTCGTATACCGGCTAGGGCATGCAAAAACCGGGTTTTAAAAAAAAAACCTTTTTTTCGGGTTTTTTGTTTACAAAACCGGTGAAATCGGTTTTTTCGGTTTTTTTTAATTATGAAAAAAAATAATGAGAAATATGTGTTAAAATACATGTCTTCTTGCTGCTGTCGCCTTATCAAAAAAAAAAAATGCGGACGTCTTACCAAAATATGTACCTATGTAATTTTTACGTTTATCTCACTTATTTTTATAATAATGAGCATTTGTTTGGACTGAAATAAGCTACAAAATCGGCAACAAATAACTTGAGAATACCAAAAAACGTGTGAAAATTTCGCGGTCTTTCGAAGCTGCAAACTTGGATATACGCTACTGGTAGTGGTCCTAAGTCCTAACAACATATAAACAAATCAACTAGCCGTTAGTTTGCAATTTTAGCGTTTGTTAGTGTTAGATATGACTGGCCAACAGTCATTCTTATAAATATAGATTATTCTATACATAGAGAATTCAAAATTAAAGTTACACAGCTAAACCAAATTACTATTTTTTACTTTGATAGAATGACCGTAAGGATACAAGAGCATCAAGGGAGTCATCATTTAGAGTACTACGGATTTTATTACACTGACCGAAAAACAAAATGGCGGGAGCGTGGCATAGTAGTGCGACAAGGATCTAAATTAACGTGGCCGAAATAGGAACTAACGCCGCCTCGCCGTCCTGTCCACGTGTGACAGTGATAAATTTAATATTTTGTTTGGGAAAATTAAAGTATTATGAAATCAATAACATAAGAGAAACATAACCAAAAGATTCGGTTTTTTTACCTAAAAAACCCGTGTTGAAACACGGGTAAATCAGTCGGTTATCTGGGTATCCGGTTTGCATGCCCTAATAAGGGCTGAATTTTTCATGTGGGCGTGGATGGCTAAATTCAAAACTATGAGGAATAGCGAAAAAGAGTCTCGTGCTCGATTTTGATGAAAACTAAAACTGCATCATTGGATTTTGGAAAAATCTTTATTTCTAGCCAGGAATCAAACCCTTGATTTTGTTTTAAAAAAACACACACTGTATTATTACATCATTCTATAGTGTCCATAATAAGGATCAAATTCTGGAAAGTCTTCTATAAAGCGGCAGTCTCCTATTACAATCGGCGACATCCGGCCCGATTCATGGCAATAGGCTCATCCCCTATGGCATGGGATTTAAACATAGCTGGCAAAATGTGGGTGTGCTACAGGTGCGGCTCTGCCTAACCCTTCGGAGATTACAGGCGCGATGTTATGTTGCGAAATAAATATTTTGAGTTTAATTTTTTTTGTTGCAGAAGGGCGCCGAGGGCGGCATGGTGGCGTCGTCGCAGACCGGCCACGTGCTGGTGAGCGCAGACTTCAACGGCTGCATCAAGGTGTTCGTGCACAAAGCCAAGCCTAAGCACTCCTCGCTGCCCGCCTCCGCGCTCGCCTGAAACCTTCTTCCACGACAGTTTACAAAATATTGTTGGTCCGAAACTTCGCCACGTCCAAGGCGTCATCGCTGGCACCCTGACCGCAGACCTGACAGTGTGCCGACCCACCTGCCAAGTTTACAGTCTTTTATATCTTCATCAGTTTTCAAATTATTTCCTTTATCAATTAAGGCCACAAAATACCATTTGAAGCTACTGTACGGGGCAGACTATTGCATAGAAAACGATTTTTAATTACTTGATAATAAAGATCAAAATAGCATAAACTTTTGACTAATGTCGCTAAAATATTTTTAATGGCGTAGCCATTATAAAAAATATGAATAAAAAAAGATTTAATTTAGATGTCAGTCAGTCAGTGTCACATTTTTCATTCTTTCTGACATTAAGAATATGGCTGAATATTATTCTGCAGTAATGACATTACGACGTAATTTATACGAATTGATAGAGCAGATTCTATCGCGCAATGAGCAGACAGCAAAATCCATTAAGGTGACGAACATATTTTGGCTGTGATTGTACGGTTGCTATCACACAACATAACCAAAGTTACGCGTCGTAATTCCCATACAAGTGCAAACGCGTCGCTGCCTAACTTCCCTTAGTTACCCCAAAACGCGACGTAATGTGAGCCTGATGGGTTATTGTAATTTTTAAAACATTGTAGGCAAGCACGCCGAACTTTCGCCACAAATTTTCTGTAGACGTGTCGTTAGACTTACATGAAAATGCCGTGCTGCGTGCATGTTATTCGGATCAGACGGACCTGAAGGTAGAACTGACCGTGTCTGGGTAGCCCTTAGAGTGCGAACGTCGAGCATCGGCCAGCTCTAACTTGACCGGCCTTCCCGTTGCGCAACCACGCAATACTCGTGCCAAATGTACCCCTAGGGCTCTATTCCAGAAAGACATGTCTATCTGCTTCCAGATCAGAAAATCGCATGTTTTCTTTATTTCACGTCTCCTAAAAAAAACAGATGTTTTTAAAACCACGGTAAATACGATGTACTCGGCTGCCTGAAATGATGCCCCTCCAATTGATATAATTTCTCAAAGGTTGACGTGAAATCAGAAAATTTTCGAAGGCAGAACAAGATACACACCTATAGACCATTACTTAACTGATATTATAAAAGGGTAGTGAGTTAGTTTGTTTGTTCTCTAGGAAAATTAAAAACTTGTTGTATAGGCAGAGCCGCGAACACAGCTAGTATTATTTTTTATTAGTAACGAAGCTTCGAGATCTTTATAGCCTATTACAACCGAGATTTGTCTAAGAGTTCTTTAAGACAATTATTATTGTAAGATGTCTCTTCAGGGTGTCAAACGGCCTTCAAAGTTTCTTGTTAATGAATTAGCGAAGGACAGCTATGTATACTCAATATATGTCAACGACAGAAATTGGGAGAGTAAAGCCAAAATACTACGTATCCACATAAGAAACTGTAGGACGCCACTTTTGACTATATTTTAGAACAGTGTTATAGTTGTTAAGTCATCGTCGTAATAAGTAGTGACGTGATACCTGAGATTAAAGTATGAAAGCGGCACTTTCAACGATATTAAATATCAACAGCCGTCAGAAGGGAACCGTTATCTAAGAAAATATGAAGGGTAAGGGGATTGAAGATTTTTATACCTACTGTCGCGCCATTTTGATATTTTCACAAACAAATCGATAGCCGACATTAATAAGCTATCGATTCATAGTAGACACATGCGTGACCGTAATTTTGAAAAAAAAAAAAACAAAATGGCGCGACAGTACAACCCGCAAGAGTTAACTTGAGCCCCTCCCGCCCCGCGCTGTTCCCGCTCTCGCCATCGACGACTCTGGGGGTCTACTCCGAAGTGGTAAATGTATCGTATCGGCCGAATATTAAGCCGTTTCCTGCTACGAAGTTACTATTTGGTTCGGTCGGTCCCGATCCTACACTCCTACAGTCCCTCGAATATTGACTATGGTCCCGACCCAACTGAGCCGATCCGAACTTTTTTTAGTATTTTTCAATAATATTCAGTTCGGCCATGTGTCGGTCCGAACCGATCATTCGAATGTGTCACTTCGGAGTAGACCTCCTGGTTACCTCTTACGGGTTGATCTTGATGTATTGAAAATTATGACGATCGTTTTGAAGTTTATTTAATATTCTCAAAATGTAAATACCATTGAAAATGCTATGGCATATAGGCTCGAACAATGTTTTGTAGCAATTATCTATGCAGAACGCGGCAAATAACTGATCGGTATAAGTTAAAACTACGCGTTGTGTTTGTATTATACGTATAGACCATACGTCGCAAATCGTGAATATGTTTAGTTTAAAAAAATGTTTGTGCAATTTATTTACTTGTCAGTACGCAGCCAATAATGTCACAACGAGTTTTAGAAATGTTTCGGCTTGTAGAGCGCCATCTCTGTGAAACGAAGCTCTTCTAGAAGAGCGGTGGCCGCCACATAGCATCGGCAATTTACACCCACTTAAACCTTATTATGAAAGTAAGTTGATGTGTGCCTAGAGAGCGTTTTTTTACACCGTAAAGTCAAACCCCGATGCCGTCATTTTCGTGTCAGTCGTTACTGCGGCTGTTATGTGGCGCCCACCCTCTGACCTATATTATACAAGTATGCTGGACATCATACTATCGATGACAAAACGAAGACATTTGATGTTCGCCATTTTGGCGCTGATAACAACGTGAGCGTCTGTGGAACTAATATTTTTGATAGCGAGTTTTACAAAAAGCGCATACTCTCATGAGAAAAATGTTCTAAATGTATAGTAAACACAAAATACACAAAAAAGTCTTATTCCACGATTTAGACCTAAATCATCAGAGACGTACCAAAACAACACGACGACCATTTGTGTGCGTCATGTGCGTTATGTGCGTCAATTTTAGTACGTGAGACGCTTTGAATCGGCACAAAAAACAACTGTCATTTCGTATACTATATTTAGTCCAGCGTACTTGTTTATTAGAAGTAAGTGCGGCCACCGCTCTTCTAGGACACCATAGCTTTACAGTCTCTTAAACCTGATGTGTCGTGTTAACGCCCGGGTACTGTTAGTGTGGTTGTCTGATGGCAGCCAACTTGTATCGACCAGTCGCAAAATTATGTGTATGGCCGAGATAGATAAACACTACTTAAGGTGTGCATTCTGAAAGTTGACAACATTGCAAATAGTGGTCAAATATTTCGTTCTTTTTATCAATAAACATATTAATAAGGGCTGATTTTTCAATAGTCAGATAATTTTTCTCTGAAGAATAAATATTGCGTTTTGACAGCTTTTCTATGGAAAATATGTCAAACTGTTACATTTATTCTTCAGATAAACGTAACCAGACTATTGAAAAATCAGTCCTAAATTAAATAATGAAATATCGCCGCCCCGTGTTATGCTAAAATGTTGAATAAGAATTGCAATAATAACACTGGATTAGGTGTTAGTTTTAAATGTAAAATATCATTTGGACGCTTTCCAAGTTTTACTTTTATACTCATACAACAAAATATTCAGTGTCACGATATTAGTTATTGCAATTTTATATCAATATTTTAGTATACAAAGCGGTATTTCATATATTAATTTAGTAATATTGATTAATCAATCAAAAAAGCGAAATGTATAACGGATATTTGCGACGTTGTCAACTTCAAAATGCACCTTCTTTACATGTGGTTTGGCTAAGGTATGCTCCCGTCTCTGTCTCCCTCTTGTAGTTTGAGAATTGCGCGTCGGGGATACCGCTTACCAATAGCATGAGCTAAGTAACGTCTATTTATCTCAAGGCAAGTGTATATAGACAGAGTTAGTTAGTACACAGTATTTCATCGCGGCTTACCCATACATACTATAAAATAAACTGATCTACATGAAGTCAATTGCATAACTAATACCAATAATTAGTATCCATCGTCAGATTAAGTGACTGGTATGTCTTACACTTCGTCTGAATTTTCGGATAGAGGAAATATTATATATTGAGAATAATATACATACATGGTGTATCAGAACCACCAATCGAGACCATCAATCTGAAAAACATTCTCCATGGGACTAACATCGTAATTGAGAAAAATTATCAGCCGTCCCATACATTTGGGTCGAGTAGGTTCTGGAGTTTTGTATGGACGACTGATTATTTTTTCGCGATTAAGATGTTGGTCCTATGGAAATAGTTGTTCAGTGTGTTGGTTGTAACCGGGTATTTATTGAATGATTATACCACGACCATTGTTATAAATAATATATCTCAGAACATAAGCTAACTTAAATGAGTTATAAAGTTATCTGTATCATTTTACGCAGAGGGGACTAGTTTTTTTAGTTACACAACTTAGGCCGTACGAATAGTTTGCAAGAAAAGAATACATTGGCCTGTTTTCTTCTCAAATTTAATTACTTTTATTTTTCAATTTTTATCTTCACTCAAATTCATTAATTATTCGATAATTCTTCTGAAATTTCGTACCTGCCTATGTTATTGGAACGAAGTTCCTTAAATCGGCTTGTGGTAGGAGTTGACTTGTAGAAATCGGCACGTAAGGAAAAAGCTTTATGCGAGTTTCTGTCTTTTTCTATTATACACGAGTGTGTGCATGCGAGTATCGCGTGAGAAACTTCGTTCCTAACGGGGGTCGCACACACCGCATTTTATAATAATTATCTCGGCGTTTGTGTATAATCTCGATAAGTTTTCGTATGTTCTGCGACATGTTTCGTTTCTATCTCAATAACTGATAGTATGTGTATATTTATCGGCCTAGATGTCTTCTCTCATTATTCTAAAGCATTGTAATTTTGTCGTTGTAGGCTCAATTTAATGCGAAGAGTTTGATAGGTCTTAGCTATGGTTCCAGTAAAATATTCACTGTATCTGTCACTGATGCCGAAAGTTGTCAGTCCTATAAAATAGCCCTTTGAAAAATTGTTCCAAAAGCTAAAGATAAAGCACCAGAACGAGCGCAGGACGATACAGCCCGATTCAAACTTTATGGCGGCTCTGAAGTGCGCTACTCGCTGCGCAGTACCTCACCCCTCACCTCACCCCGCTGTCGCGTGAATTTGTTACTGCGTAGCGACTCGCCTCGTGCTCCAAGCCGTCATAAATTTTGAATCGAGTAATACCTTTTACATCCGTATTAAAATACTGATTTATAACCGTTATTAACATTCTTCGTCGATAAATATACGTTGCTTATCACACTAAATTGTATAATATACTTAGGATAGAATATTAAATGTATATTTATGTTTTAGGCTGTGTTTTCTTTTATTATTTAAAGACTAAACAAAATTATTTTCGTTAAGTTCTTGCCCTATGTGAATGAAGTATTGTTTTGTATGTAATAAGTGTACATTTAGTGTTGTATAAAGATCATGATGCCATCATAATTAAATTGGAATATATTTTTAAATCGCATTTACCTTCATAAATAAATAATCGTTACATAGATTTCGTTTTAATAAAGTTGATACAGACCCCAGGTTTGTTTCTAGGTTCTGCTATACCAGGCGAGTTTCGGCTACTTTGTGGCGATGACCTGTGATGGTGATAAGTTTACGCTAAATACATCTGACTAGAGACTAAGTTTTGTGTCGAGATTGGCTATTCGAGATTCTCGTGATCGAGATTTCGCCTTTTTAGTAAGGTGTTTTTTAAAACAAAAATCTTAAACTTAATTGAAATTATATTTTGTAAATAAAAAAACACATCAAATCTCGAAAAAAAACAACACTTGTTGGTGTTGTTTTTTTACAGTTATGTAATAATTATTTGCACTACGCATACATAACGTACACTAAATCCGTTATTATTTTATTGAAAAGTCTCTTCCCAAGAAGCATAGTGTGCAATCGCGCGCGCGCTTTCTCGAGATCGTCTTCAAACGTGAATGAATATCAAAAAAGGCTCGAGATCGAGATTGCATTCCCTACCTGTCACTGGCATGCTTTTTGGAGTATACACATACAACATACATCCATGTCACATAACATATTAAACAGTCGGCGATCATTTCAGAATGTCGGCTGTTGTTAACTAGTGACCAAAGTAATGTATTTTAAGTGGTGTCTATATCATAATTTGTTACAAACAAGTAATAAAGGGGTTTGAATATTTTTATATGGAGCCTGGCATACCTACTGTCGCGCAATTTGAAAATGGTGGCCACGCATGAGACAGGATGAAACTGAAAACTTGCGACAAATCGAAATAGGAGGTGCAGTACATAATCAATTTAAATAGTCGGTTCCCAAATCTAAATTCTTCAAAAAATAAAAGTGTAATTATCGTTTTAAATAATGCAAACAGTTATTACCTTCAAGTAGACAAGAGCTATCATCGTTCCAGTAAAAAATGTTTTTTTTTTTAAGTTTTCAAAACAATAAGAAAATTAATGTATCAATTTTAGCACGCCCCTGATAAGCAAATCGCAGAATTGGAGCAAGTTGGCAACGCGTTAAACTAACGGTATCAACCTAATTTTGACGGTTTCTACGAATAAAACTCCTACCTACTACTTGTACTCTTGAGAGCAATAGTGACCCAGAGGCCATTGCCACCTCAACTTACGAGTTATAATAAGTTGTGGGTTCTAACCCAGGCAGGTGCTTCACTTAGTGTAAAAAATTTCATCACCACTGCTCTCAAAACGGTGAAGGAAAACATCGTGAGGAAACCGGCATATCATAGAACCAAAATTCGAAGACATGTGACATCTTCCAACCCGCATTGGGCCCGCGTGGTAGATTATAGCCCACTCCCTTTCGAAGAGAGGAGGCCTGTGTCCCAGCAGTGGGAACCTTATAGGCTGATTATGTACTACCTACTCTTATTGGTAGTTGTAGCTGTACATACGGGTTACCGGGAACTGAAGAAAAAAAAGATCACTTTAAAAAATATAATTTATTTTATCAACATTAAAATATGGAGTGCAATCAGGAATGTTCAACTTCATAACAATATTGAATACAAAATTATGATAATACTATGTCTTACTTTAAAGTTTTCATAAAACCATGTTTCTACTTTACAAATAGTGTATATTTCTTGTTTATAAACTCACTCTTTTTATTCATATACTCTTAAAAAACTACAAATACAAACTTATTACGAAGGATGAGGGTTGGGACGACTTAGAAAATAATAAAATAATAGCAAAAAAACCGGTGGGTACTGGGTATAAGTACGTGGCAAGACTAGCCTAGGCGGATATTGAGGGACGATGCTTTTATAAGTTAGCTGGATATATTTTTTATTATCTATATTAAATTCATACATGCACACTTAGTACTGCGCCTTTTTTTCCAAATGGGTTGGCAGTGGTACATTAATTAAACACTCGTTGCTAGTAGCACCCATTATGTGATAGGGCTCGAGCCTCGTCTTTTATCGTCCACAATTCCAAACTTCGGACTGCTATTGAGACAGAAGACCCCATAACACGTTGGCCGACCCAGGAATCGAACCCGGGACCTCACGATCACAGCAGCTGTACTTGCGACCACTAGATCAACTACGCTGTCATTGTGAGCTCTTTATTTTACATCAGGGTAAGAAGCCTTTCCATCAATGTTTGAAGGGAACAAAGCAGAATGCTTTAGCTGCCTATAGTGACAATACGTAAGTGTTGTTTTGTTAGTGCACTTCGGTGAACAATATTACTAGATTTCCGGTGATCGCATCTAAACCGGCCGGAAAAATAAGACCAACAAAAAAGAAAAATAAGGCAACATAGTTTTTTCTACCTTTTTTTTTGAGTTCTTTAGCGGCGTTGTGCACTTTTTTTGTGATGGGTAAAAAATTTTAAACTCGCGTCAGGACACGTGACCTGATCGAAAATTCGTAAGACGGAGCTCGCGTCAGGACACGTGATCTGATCGGAAATTTGTAAGACGGAGGGAGAGTAGACCGCACTCCAAAATATCACAAATGCACAACGTTTATATTCAAGTTTTCACTTCTGCCGGCATTCCCGGAGTGCAACCCGTTTTTTTTTGTTAGCCTACATTGTGTCCCACTGCTGGGCAAAGGCCTCCCCTTTTTCCTTCCTAACCTCCCTGTCTTGTGCGATCTCTGGCCATGTTGGCCCTGCGAATGTTACACATCGTCGCATCACCTTTCAACCTTATTAATCACAAATTATGTTTTATTTTTCAATAAGTATTTTGTTCTTATTTTGAAAATACGTTTAATTTTCAATCAAAGTAGTAAACATATTGCAAACGGTAATGAACTTTATGTTTAAAAGTTAAGGTTTATAATCTGGTTTATTTTATTTCATGATTTGATTCTTGTTTTTATTTATTTATGTCTAATTGTATGCTGCACTGGTTGACGTCATCACGTCAACGCCGGCTGCCGCTGAAAACCAGCGCTGGGGCTATGTCTCGTATAGAGTCTTAGCATTATGCTGAGCGATGACCGTTTTGCGTGAATGTAACGCATGTTTAGCCCCAACTTGTTAATTTTTTGTGTGTGTTTATGTTCTTTTTTATGCGTCGTGTTTGCCGCAAATAAATGTATTTTCTTTCTTCTTTCTTAATCAAGTTATATGCAATCGCGGCCACTTAAGAGATGTGTATTTGTTCCTAATCCTTAATCTAGTGTTATTGTTGACCGAAGTTAGTACAACACAAAATGTTATCGATTGACATAAAACGTTCAAACTACTATTTGTAAAGCTCATTAATAAATTAAATCTTAAAAACTTCGAACTAATACTATTCATTTTTGTTAAACAATATGAAATTAAAATATCCCGTAGTCCGTGTTTAATGTTTTGTACTACAATATATTTATCACAAAAGTATATTCTATGATCATAATTCGTTTCTTTTTTAATATGGCAGGAGTCCGATTGAGTTTCAATTATTGCGAATAAGACAAGCTGTTGAGCAGAAATCCTAACGTAACAATTCGTGTTCGACTCTTTGCTTATTATTTATTAATAAATAAATAAAGGAAACGCCTACTTATTCATTTTTTTTTAAAGTGAAAACTTCTTTAGCGGCGTTGTGCACTTGTTTTGTGATGGGTAAAAAATGTTAAACTCGCGTCAGGACACGTGACCTGATCGAAAATTCGTAAGACGGAGCTCGCGTCAGGACACGTGACCTGATCGTAAATTCGTAAGACGAAGGGAGAGTAGACCGTATTCCAAAATATCAAAAATGCATAACGTTAATATTCAAGTTTTCACTTCTGCCGGCACTCCCGGAGTGCAACCCGTTTATTTTTTTTTACAAAATTTACGGAACTGCTGATTTTTTTCGCAATTCAAGGGTTGGTCCCATAGTAACATTTGTCCATAATGATTAGTACAATGACCACTTAAGAGGTTTTCAGTTATTTCAAATACACCTTGTATAGGGTGTACAAGACCCATCGTCATCGCGAAATCTACGCATTCAGTACATGTACTAAGTACACTTTGGAAATAATTGCTGGGAAAGACATTTCAAAGTTTGTAATGAAAAACCGCAGTTAAATTTAGCGTGCAATGTACCGCATGAAGAATACTGCGGTTATTTGTTTATAGAACAGCCCGACGAGGGTTTATTTAAAGTTTTTTTTATTATTACATCTACAAATAATTTATTTCTTTGAAAACTGGTATTCTTTTAAAAAATACTCTAACTTTTAAAGCTCCATATCGAGCTTCTCAGGTTTGACCAGTACAAAGCAGCCAGCTTGGTGATGGGTCTTACAAGGTATAGGTAATGCATTTACACGATATTTATGATCCATGTAATAAAAGGTACAAAATGACGATTGATATTGTTACAGTAAACCTGCTTTAATTAAACGAGGATCTGGATCACCATCTTTTTTTTATATATAAACGTTGCCCCCACACTAGAAATTTCTCCTGTATCGTGGGTGCGTTTACAAACGTTTAAACTCACATACACAAACAGTCAGACCCGGAACAACTACTTGTAGGCCATACAAATATTTGTTACGTGCGGGAATCGAACCCGCGACTCGCAGCGCAGCAGTCAATCGCTTAACCACTGCGCCAACCGTGCCGTCGTCATCATCATTTTATATTCACTATGACAAATTGAGACCTTTTTCTTTATTACCTACGGCATTACTCGTTAAGCTGCCGCAAATTTTTTGCCCATGTCCAGCAGAAGCCGTGGATATAAACTACGCCTTCCAGGGCGGCTTGTAGGCGGCGCGGCGCTTGTCTCGCCGCTCGGCTCGCTCGGTGGGCTCGGACGGCTCGAGTGGCTCGCCTGGCTCGTGTGGCTCGGCTCGCTCGGGCCGGTCACTCGTTGGCTCCTCGCTAAGCGCGCGATGTAACTCGGACACGTCGCCGCTGCCGTCCAAGTTCGGTGGCTTCGTTAAAAGCTGGAACGCATGATAATTTCATACTAAATAATACTGTTGTGCAATCGCTCCGCATACCACGTGTGTATAATTATCCTCTACTCAACAACAACATCGTCAACATTTTTATTGTTTATGCTTGAGTACGAGTCTTTTGACTATGTGTAGCTTATGTCTTTTTTATTATTATTATTTTTTAAATGTAATTGTGCGTTTTGTTTGTGCAGAATAAAATATTTTTCTTTCTTTCATTTTTTTTCTACTATTTGTTAAATCGTTAGTTTTAAAATAATAATATCATATAGAGGCCAGCAGACAGCACTGATCCTGAATCCTGATTTTCTTGAAATATTATTCAATATCTTAGTTTTTTTAGCACCAGGTTGTGGGTTCTAAACCTGGCATGTGATATGTGCACAATCAAACAAAGATATAACAAGTTACAGACAACTAACTGAAACACTGTATTCATTGAAACAAAAGTAGCACAGTATTGTTTCAGTAACATGTTTTTGTGTTGCTGTAACATGGGATATTGCAGTGTTACATGTAACTTGTCAGTCTCATAGTCACAGTGGTAAAACAATTTATGAAATATGTATTTATTTTAAGATCATATTTACATTATATGTAAGCTACCAGACTTAAAACAATAATATTATAAAACAAAAGAATCATAGGGCATCAAAAGAATTCGTTCGCATCGCAGTCAGCGGGAAAAGTGCCCAGAAGGCTGGCAGCATTGCCACATTATATGGCGATACAGATTTTTTGGCCGCAGCGAAATAATAGGCCAGCCCTCTGGTCACGCGAAGAGTTGACCAACCGCTTGGCGATGTCTCGAGAAACCAAGTGGGCACTCGGACCTCATGGCCCTAGTGTTAGGAGGATGGGATGGCGTTAGGGTGTCGACACGTGTTGCGTCTCACACCTAAGGCCTGCCTCACTTCCAGGACATTATGGTCGTTGTTAAGCGTCGTTAACAATGTACAAGCAACGTTCGTTTCCCATGTATACGAGGCTTTAAACAAAACAAAAAAAAAAAAGATGTACAATTACCAGTCTAACGTACTGTTGAAGCTCGTTGTCGCTGAGTCCGTCAAAGTTGATTTTGTCGCGCCGCTCGTCCGGCCGGCCGGCCGCGCGCGCGTCCGGCCGGCCGTCGCTCCGGCCGTCCGCGCGCACGAGGCCTCGCTCCGGCAACGTCAGCGGCGGCACTTTCACGAACTCCGGTCCCGGTGTCGACACTATAAATTATGATTATTTATTAGAATTATTTATTATTTAAGTACCTTTAGAAAAATAAAATGTTTTTTTTTTAATGTTAACTTTAAATAAATAAATAAAAAAAATAAGTATTCATTCATGTATATTTTTGATAATAGTCAGTATGTAACCGAGATGGCGAGCGCCTGGCGCCACTGTGTAATGTTAATAATTAATGTGCGCGGGCCAGGTCGCGCGCGGGCGCGTGGCCGTGCGTGAGGATGTAATGTAAGTAATGTTACCGGTGTGTGCGCGGGCCAGGTCGCGCGCGGGCGCGTGGCCGTGCGTGAGGATGTAATGTAAGTAATGTTACCGGTGTGTGCGCGGGCCAGGTCGCGCGCGGGCGCGTGGCCGTGCGTGAGGATGTAATGTAAGTAATGTTACCGGTGTGTGCGCGGGCCAGGTCGCGCGCGGGCGCGTGGCCGTGCGTGAGGATGTAATGTAAGTAATGTTACCGGTGTGTGCGCGGGCCAGGTCGCGCGCGGGCGCGTGGCCGTGCGTGAGGATGTAATGTAAGTAATGTTACCGGTGTGTGCGCGGGCCAGGTCGCGCGCGGGCGCGTGGCCGTGCGTGAGGATGTAATGTAAGTAATGTTACCGGTGTGTGCGCGGGCCAGGTCGCGCGCGGGCGCGTGGCCGTGCGTGAGGATGTAATGTAAGTAATGTTACCGGTGTGTGCGCGGGCCAGGTCGCGCGTGGGCGCGTGGCCGTGCGTGAGGATGTAATGTAAGTAATGTTACCGGTGTGTGCGCGGGCCAGGTCGCGCGCGGGCGCGTGGCCGTGCGTGAGGATGTAATGTAAGTAATGTTACCGGTGTGTGCGCGGGCCAGGTCGCGCGCGGGCGCGTGGCCGTGCGTGAGGATGTAATGTAAGTAATGTTACCGGTGTGTGCGCGGGCCAGGTCGCGCGCGGGCGCGTGGCCGTGCGTGAGGATGTAATGTAAGTAATGTTACCGGTGTGTGCGCGGGCCAGGTCGCGCGCGGGCGCGTGGCCGTGCGTGAGGATGTAATGTAAGTAATGTTACCGGTGTGTGCGCGGGCCAGGTCGCGCGCGGGCGCGTGGCCGTGCGTGAGGATGTAATGTAAGTAATGTTACCGGTGTGTGCGCGGGCCAGGTCGCGCGCGGGCGCGTGGCCGTGCGTGAGGATGTAATGTAAGTAATGTTACCGGTGTGTGCGCGGGCCAGGTCGCGCGCGGGCGCGTGGCCGTGCGTGAGGATGTAATGTAAGTAATGTTACCGGTGTGTGCGCGGGCCAGGTCGCGCGCGGGCGCGTGGCCGTGCGTGAGGATGTAATGTAAGTAATGTTACCGGTGTGTGCGCGGGCCAGGTCGCGCGCGGGCGCGTGGCCGTGCGTGAGGATGTAATGTAAGTAATGTTACCGGTGTGTGCGCGGGCCAGGTCGCGCGCGGGCGCGTGGCCGTGCGTGAGGATGTAATGTAAGTAATGTTACCGGTGTGTGCGCGGGCCAGGTCGCGCGCGGGCGCGTGGCCGTGCGTGAGGATGTAATGTAAGTAATGTTACCGGTGTGTGCGCGGGCCAGGTCGCGCGCGGGCGCGTGGCCGTGCGTGAGGATGTAATGTAAGTAATGTTACCGGTGTGTGCGCGGGCCAGGTCGCGCGCGGGCGCGTGGCCGTGCGTGAGGATGTAATGTAAGTAATGTTACCGGTGTGTGCGCGGGCCAGGTCGCGCGCGGGCGCGTGGCCGTGCGTGAGGATGTAATGTAAGTAATGTTACCGGTGTGTGCGCGGGCCAGGTCGCGCGCGGGCGCGTGGCCGTGCGTGAGGATGTAATGTAAGTAATGTTACCGGTGTGTGCGCGGGCCAGGTCGCGCGCGGGCGCGTGGCCGTGCGTGAGGATGTAATGTAAGTAATGTTACCGGTGTGTGCGCGGGCCAGGTCGCGCGCGGGCGCGTGGCCGTGCGTGAGGATGTAATGTAAGTAATGTTACCGGTGTGTGCGCGGGCCAGGTCGCGCGCGGGCGCGTGGCCGTGCGTGAGGATGTAATGTAAGTAATGTTACCGGTGTGTGCGCGGGCCAGGTCGCGCGCGGGCGCGTGGCCGTGCGTGAGGATGTAATGTAAGTAATGTTACCGGTGTGTGCGCGGGCCAGGTCGCGCGCGGGCGCGTGGCCGTGCGTGAGGATGTAATGTAAGTAATGTTACCGGTGTGTGCGCGGGCCAGGTCGCGCGCGGGCGCGTGGCCGTGCGTGAGGATGTAATGTAAGTAATGTTACCGGTGTGTGCGCGGGCCAGGTCGCGCGCGGGCGCGTGGCCGTGCGTGAGGATGTAATGTAAGTAATGTTACCGGTGTGTGCGCGGGCCAGGTCGCGCGCGGGCGCGTGGCCGTGCGTGAGGATGTAATGTAAGTAATGTTACCGGTGTGTGCGCGGGCCAGGTCGCGCGCGGGCGCGTGGCCGTGCGTGAGGATGTAATGTAAGTAATGTTACCGGTGTGTGCGCGGGCCAGGTCGCGCGCGGGCGCGTGGCCGTGCGTGAGGATGTAATGTAAGTAATGTTACCGGTGTGTGCGCGGGCCAGGTCGCGCGCGGGCGCGTGGCCGTGCGTGAGGATGTAATGTAAGTAATGTTACCGGTGTGTGCGCGGGCCAGGTCGCGCGCGGGCGCGTGGCCGTGCGTGAGGATGTAATGTAAGTAATGTTACCGGTGTGTGCGCGGGCCAGGTCGCGCGCGGGCGCGTGGCCGTGCGTGAGGATGTAATGTAAGTAATGTTACCGGTGTGTGCGCGGGCCAGGTCGCGCGCGGGCGCGTGGCCGTGCGTGAGGATGTAATGTAAGTAATGTTACCGGTGTGTGCGCGGGCCAGGTCGCGCGCGGGCGCGTGGCCGTGCGTGAGGATGTAATGTAAGTAATGTTACCGGTGTGTGCGCGGGCCAGGTCGCGCGCGGGCGCGTGGCCGTGCGTGAGGATGTAATGTAAGTAATGTTACCGGTGTGTGCGCGGGCCAGGTCGCGCGCGGGCGCGTGGCCGTGCGTGAGGATGTAATGTAAGTAATGTTACCGGTGTGTGCGCGGGCCAGGTCGCGCGCGGGCGCGTGGCCGTGTGTGAGGATGTAATGTAAGTAATGTTACCGGTGTGTGCGCGGGCCAGGTCGCGCGCGGGCGCGTGGCCGTGCGTGAGGATGTAATGTAAGTAATGTTACCGGTGTGTGCGCGGGCCAGGTCGCGCGCGGGCGCGTGGCCGTGCGTGAGGATGTAATGTAAGTAATGTTACCGGTGTGTGCGCGGGCCAGGTCGCGCGCGGGCGCGTGGCCGTGCGTGAGGATGTAATGTAAGTAATGTTACCGGTGTGTGCGCGGGCCAGGTCGCGCGCGGGCGCGTGGCCGTGCGTGAGGATGTAATGTAAGTAATGTTACCGGTGTGTGCGCGGGCCAGGTCGCGCGCGGGCGCGTGGCCGTGCGTGAGGATGTAATGTAAGTAATGTTACCGGTGTGTGCGCGGGCCAGGTCGCGCGCGGGCGCGTGGCCGTGCGTGAGGATGTAATGTAAGTAATGTTACCGGTGTGTGCGCGGGCCAGGTCGCGCGCGGGCGCGTGGCCGTGCGTGAGGATGTAATGTAAGTAATGTTACCGGTGTGTGCGCGGGCCAGGTCGCGCGCGGGCGCGTGGCCGTGCGTGAGGATGTAATGTAAGTAATGTTACCGGTGTGTGCGCGGGCCAGGTCGCGCGCGGGCGCGTGGCCGTGCGTGAGGATGTAATGTAAGTAATGTTACCGGTGTGTGCGCGGGCCAGGTCGCGCGCGGGCGCGTGGCCGTGCGTGAGGATGTAATGTAAGTAATGTTACCGGTGTGTGCGCGGGCCAGGTCGCGCGCGGGCGCGTGGCCGTGCGTGAGGATGTAATGTAAGTAATGTTACCGGTGTGTGCGCGGGCCAGGTCGCGCGCGGGCGCGTGGCCGTGCGTGAGGATGTAATGTAAGTAATGTTACCGGTGTGTGCGCGGGCCAGGTCGCGCGCGGGCGCGTGGCCGTGCGTGAGGATGTAATGTAAGTAATGTTACCGGTGTGTGCGCGGGCCAGGTCGCGCGCGGGCGCGTGGCCGTGCGTGAGGATGTAATGTAAGTAATGTTACCGGTGTGTGCGCGGGCCAGGTCGCGCGCGGGCGCGTGGCCGTGCGTGAGGATGTAATGTAAGTAATGTTACCGGTGTGTGCGCGGGCCAGGTCGCGCGCGGGCGCGTGGCCGTGCGTGAGGATGTAATGTAAGTAATGTTACCGGTGTGTGCGCGGGCCAGGTCGCGCGCGGGCGCGTGGCCGTGCGTGAGGATGTAATGTAAGTAATGTTACCGGTGTGTGCGCGGGCCAGGTCGCGCGCGGGCGCGTGGCCGTGCGTGAGGATGTAATGTAAGTAATGTTACCGGTGTGTGCGCGGGCCAGGTCGCGCGCGGGCGCGTGGCCGTGCGTGAGGATGTAATGTAAGTAATGTTACCGGTGTGTGCGCGGGCCAGGTCGCGCGCGGGCGCGTGGCCGTGCGTGAGGATGTAATGTAAGTAATGTTACCGGTGTGTGCGCGGGCCAGGTCGCGCGCGGGCGCGTGGCCGTGCGTGAGGATGTAATGTAAGTAATGTTACCGGTGTGTGCGCGGGCCAGGTCGCGCGCGGGCGCGTGGCCGTGCGTGAGGATGTAATGTAAGTAATGTTACCGGTGTGTGCGCGGGCCAGGTCGCGCGCGGGCGCGTGGCCGTGCGTGAGGATGTAATGTAAGTAATGTTACCGGTGTGTGCGCGGGCCAGGTCGCGCGCGGGCGCGTGGCCGTGCGTGAGGATGTAATGTAAGTAATGTTACCGGTGTGTGCGCGGGCCAGGTCGCGCGCGGGCGCGTGGCCGTGCGTGAGGATGTAATGTAAGTAATGTTACCGGTGTGTGCGCGGGCCAGGTCGCGCGCGGGCGCGTGGCCGTGCGTGAGGATGTAATGTAAGTAATGTTACCGGTGTGTGCGCGGGCCAGGTCGCGCGCGGGCGCGTGGCCGTGCGTGAGGATGTAATGTAAGTAATGTTACCGGTGTGTGCGCGGGCCAGGTCGCGCGCGGGCGCGTGGCCGTGCGTGAGGATGTAATGTAAGTAATGTTACCGGTGTGTGCGCGGGCCAGGTCGCGCGCGGGCGCGTGGCCGTGCGTGAGGATGTAATGTAAGTAATGTTACCGGTGTGTGCGCGGGCCAGGTCGCGCGCGGGCGCGTGGCCGTGCGTGAGGATGTAATGTAAGTAATGTTACCGGTGTGTGCGCGGGCCAGGTCGCGCGCGGGCGCGTGGCCGTGCGTGAGGATGTAATGTAAGTAATGTTACCGGTGTGTGCGCGGGCCAGGTCGCGCGCGGGCGCGTGGCCGTGCGTGAGGATGTAATGTAAGTAATGTTACCGGTGTGTGCGCGGGCCAGGTCGCGCGCGGGCGCGTGGCCGTGCGTGAGGATGTAATGTAAGTAATGTTACCGGTGTGTGCGCGGGCCAGGTCGCGCGCGGGCGCGTGGCCGTGCGTGAGGATGTAATGTAAGTAATGTTACCGGTGTGTGCGCGGGCCAGGTCGCGCGCGGGCGCGTGGCCGTGCGTGAGGATGTAATGTAAGTAATGTTACCGGTGTGTGCGCGGGCCAGGTCGCGCGCGGGCGCGTGGCCGTGCGTGAGGATGTAATGTAAGTAATGTTACCGGTGTGTGCGCGGGCCAGGTCGCGCGCGGGCGCGTGGCCGTGCGTGAGGATGTAATGTAAGTAATGTTACCGGTGTGTGCGCGGGCCAGGTCGCGCGCGGGCGCGTGGCCGTGCGTGAGGATGTAATGTAAGTAATGTTACCGGTGTGTGCGCGGGCCAGGTCGCGCGCGGGCGCGTGGCCGTGCGTGAGGATGTAATGTAAGTAATGTTACCGGTGTGTGCGCGGGCCAGGTCGCGCGCGGGCGCGTGGCCGTGCGTGAGGATGTAATGTAAGTAATGTTACCGGTGTGTGCGCGGGCCAGGTCGCGCGCGGGCGCGTGGCCGTGCGTGAGGATGTAATGTAAGTAATGTTACCGGTGTGTGCGCGGGCCAGGTCGCGCGCGGGCGCGTGGCCGTGCGTGAGGATGTAATGTAAGTAATGTTACCGGTGTGTGCGCGGGCCAGGTCGCGCGCGGGCGCGTGGCCGTGCGTGAGGATGTAATGTAAGTAATGTTACCGGTGTGTGCGCGGGCCAGGTCGCGCGCGGGCGCGTGGCCGTGCGTGAGGATGTAATGTAAGTAATGTTACCGGTGTGTGCGCGGGCCAGGTCGCGCGCGGGCGCGTGGCCGTGCGTGAGGATGTAATGTAAGTAATGTTACCGGTGTGTGCGCGGGCCAGGTCGCGCGCGGGCGCGTGGCCGTGCGTGAGGATGTAATGTAAGTAATGTTACCGGTGTGTGCGCGGGCCAGGTCGCGCGCGGGCGCGTGGCCGTGCGTGAGGATGTAATGTAAGTAATGTTACCGGTGTGTGCGCGGGCCAGGTCGCGCGCGGGCGCGTGGCCGTGCGTGAGGATGGCCAGTGCCTGGCGCCACTGCGCCTCCATGACGCCGTGCAGCTGCGCCGCCAGCTGGCCGCGCCGCCTCCGGAACGACTCCAGCTTGCTCTGCATAACACACAACCACGTTAACCTTGTGTCACTGGTAACACGACAACTACGAAGAATACGCTTAAACTAGGGTTCTAAAGCGTTTCTTGACACCATAAAGTCATACCCTAGTACCATCATTTACATGATGGCCATCAGTTTGGCCGTTATGTGGCGGCACTGTAGTAGGAAACCCAAGGTTTACGGCTACAACAACGCAACAAGGTTATTTATTTTGGCGCGTGACCTAAGTCGCAACTAACGCCACAATCTTGTTTTGTCAATACAATTTCTGTGACATAATTTGACAAATGTTTACCAACAACGCCCCCCGTTAATGTAATTTAGGCGCCAAAATATCCTTGTAGCACACTACGGCAAAAAGACGCTGACAATAATAATAACCTAATGGACAAGGTATAAAGAGTACCTCTAGCAGGCCGATCTTCTCACTGGCCTGCGCCAGTTGCAGCCTGCATAGTTTGATTTCTTCTCTCTGTTTCTCCTCCAAAACATTTACTTCCAGTTTGTGCCTGAAAATTATACAATATGCCAAATTATCTATCCGTTATACACGGTGGCAATCATAGATGAGGCACTGAGATCTGGAAAACTGCAATGTTTTAGGGTTCCGTATCCAAAGGGTGCCAATGGGCCCCTATTACTAAGGCTCCGCTGTCTGTCTGTCACAGGATTCTATCTTATGAATCGTAATAAATAGACACTTGAAATTTCAGTGTGTAGTACTATGATGGCAATGGAATTTTGTTATCGAATAAAACATTTTTCATTTTTTTCATGGCCGCTATAACAACAAATAATAAAAATTAAATAAAGTTAAAATAAACCAGCCAAGGGCGTGTCGGACCACGCACAATGAAGAGTTCGGTACCTCCGCAAAAAACACGTTATTTGTATGGGGACCCCCTTTAATTAGGATTCCGTAGTCAACAAGGAACCTTTATAGTTTCGCCATGTCGGTCCGTCCTTATGTCTGTCCGCGCCTGAGCTCAGACTCTTAGTACTGCTGTAATTTGGCATGAATTAATCACGCCGCTCCCGTTTTTCACATCTATCAATACTTTAGCAAAAAATTGGTTTTGAATCTTACGAAAGTGTAAGATATTTATGCTCATGACTAACTACTCGCTCTGTGTATCTGCCTCGTTGGCCTATTCGTCGCCAGCGGTACGGCTGAGTATGAAGACCTGGGCTCGATTCCCAGGTCGGGCAAAGTGTTTTCAACAAGAACTTCTCAGTAGCAGTCCGGAGTCTGGATTTGTGCCCTGTTGATGGCAATAGGTCCGCCTCCTATAGGACTTTAACATAACTGGTGAAATGTGGATGATAACATAGGTAAACTTCTGCCTAACCCTTCGGTTATTACAGGCGTGAAGTTATGTTATGTGCTACTCACTGGTCCTGTATCCTCGCCAGCTGCTTGTGGTAGGAGTCGATCAGCGCGCTCTCCTTGGCGCGCGCGTCCTCCCGCGCGTCCCTCTCGGCGGCGTCCAGCTGCTGCTGGAACTCCTGCAGCTTGCACAGCACCGCGTCCTCTAACTGCTTCTGATAATGACCCTTTAGCTCCGTCTTCTGAAGCTCCAAGTGTTTTCGAAGATTCTTCGCTTCGATCTCCAAGTTGTCCTGAATGGTTGATATAGTCAAGCTAAATTGTGCGCTCCTCATTGCACGGTCTGTCCGCACGGCCATGACATGGGTTCTCGTGGGTCAAATGCTACCATTTGACCTCAGCACAGAATGTGCAAAGTAGGCAGATAAAATAAAATACTCTTATAGCACTGTGTGACCTAAATCCGAACTTAAGTCACGGTTTTCTGTGACTTAAGTAGTCCATTTTTACATGGAAAAGCGTGACTCAAGTGCGCGTTTAGGACACACGTGCTATAAAATAGTATACGGTACGTGTGGCTTAAGTAGTATTGATGCACGGTGTTTAGCTCCCTCGCTAGCCGTGCAATAATGGACTACTTAAGTCACGCGTATCGTAATATACTATTTTGTACACAATAATTAACAATCGAATTATCTTCCTTCATTCATTCAAAACACATATAAATGTATAGGTATAAATGAAACAAAGTCGTGTTAGTTACACCATTTATAACTCAAGAACGGCTGGATCGATTTTTATAATCTTTGATTTGTCTCCGCCGAAATAAAACATAAACAAATTCAATAAAAAAATTAAAAAAATCATTTTCTCATACATTTTTTATGACAAAATGAAAAATGTATAAATGAAATCGGACAATCCGTTCTCGAGGTTTCTCTCGAGAACTAATTGTTCGATTTCATTTATTGATTCTGAGGCGGTACGAAGTTCGCCGGGTCAGTAACTTACATATTAGAATTTAAAGAAACATTTAAAAATGTAAACAATTGTATATCAAGATCAAAGTAATTTATTTCAATTAGATCATTAAACTTCACTTTTGAATGTTGACAATTGCATTGAGAACCCTGTTGCCCCTTGCAAAAGATCTATAGTAATATTTAAAATTCGAAAGTAATTCTGTATGGGCCAGAATGGGCCAGTAACTCCATAGATACTAAACTCTATGGAGTGACTTGTCTCAGAAAGCACGTCAAGCTGTTGATCCTGCGCCTGATCTCTCCCCGTCGTGTCACTTTGCCGTCCCACAGGACTATGACAGTAATGAAACAGAGAGTGCACCTGTGTTTGCGCAGACACTCGTGCACTATAATAACGCCTGCGTACGTCCGTGGCTGATCTCAGATAAGATTGGCCGCCGTTACAGATATTTATTCGGGAAGATATTATTAGATAGTAAAATGGACTTACACATTTGTGCATGAGCTCGGTGGCGTGGCTCTGCTGGTCGGCCAGCTGTTGCTGCAGCTGCTGGCTGGTCGCGCGCTCGCGGTCCCGCTGCGCCTGCAGCGAGCCGCGCTCGTCCGCCGCCAGAGCCGCGCCGTGCTCCAGCGACTGTAGCTTACCACTCAACTCATTTAACTTACGCTTCGTCTCATCATGTTCGGATTTTTCCTGAAATATTTAAAAAAATCATACATAATACTAATTAGTCGGCGACTAGTCGGCAAAAAAGCCGATCTTTACTTTATTATTTAATTCTTAATTTCTTTTTTATTATAAATAAGATTTTAGATTCTGCCCTACAGTTTGTAAGTCTAGGAATACGAAGTTCCTTTGGTAGTCAATAATGATCTTCAATCAAGAAAATACATTTTTAAAAAAACAAAAAAAAAACCTTTTCTGAGAGCTCCGACGACTATGAATAAAGAATATTATTTATTTTAGAATCACAGTTTCGGTTTCGTACACCCGAACTCCACCGAAAGCAATGATCGGTTTGGCCGACTAGTCGACTGACTAATCGGCCCATATCTAATAATAACATCATATTGAGTTATGGTTGTTTTGCAGGTTAATGCGACAGTAATGAGGGCCGTTTACCGTTTTTGTGTTCACCAGTAGGCGCCACTATCGAGTAAGGTCCTGATGTTACGGGCGTGAAAACAAAGTTTATATTTAAATCATATTTAAACAAACAAAATATGTGTTTGTAAATAGTAAACGAACTAACATCTGAATTAACTGCTCTTTCAGCCCTCTTAATTTTGCACCACTTTTTCTTAGCTCCGCTTTTAAAGCACTGACATTCATTGAACCGTATCTCATATTTGCTCACCCATAAACAGAGACATTTGACATTTTGACATTTCGGAGACCTCACGCTACATTGTGTCTGTCTGTCACCTTTCACCCCTAAACTACCGAACCGACCGTTATGAAATTTGACAGATAAGTAGGCTGGAGATGGACATAGGCCTGTTCTCATCCTGGATATTCATATAATGATAAATGCAAGCAGACAAAGTCGCGGGCGACGGCTAGTATAATATAAATTAGCAATAAATAATTAGCGTGTACCTTTTCCAAAGCATCTTCTAAATGTTTGACACAGTCGGTTGACTGCTTGTTTAGTCTCATGATGGTTTCACAGTTTTCTTTCAATGCTGCGATCTCTTTGTCTTTCTTAGTGATGACGTCATCTCTGTCCACCGCAGTGTTCTGTATTCTCTGTTCGAGCTCCTTTTTCTCTGCAGTCAGTTGCTTGCACTTCTCTTGGTAATCGTGTGCCAGGTCTAAAGCTTTGTACAGCTCTGCTTCAAAGTGACTCGTTTTCTACAAATACTTAATTTTTCAGGACTGCATAATAAACCACAGCCGACCCACTGAAAGCACTTGTTCGTCCAAGCTAATAAATATTATAAGTGTAAAAATAACTCCGTCTGTCTTTTACCTTTTCATTTATTTCTTTCATTAAGACGGTTTACAAAAATTAAAAACATGTTTGTATTCAAACTCAAACTCTAAGCATTTATGTCATATACAACGTGTCCCAGAAATCAACGTCAAACCGAAAACGGGCAATAGGCCAAGTTGTGACATTTATTGGAAAAATATAAAAAAAGATCTTGGTCATGTACTTTTCAAATGTTATGGATTCAAAAATAAATCTCAAAAAGTGGCACCCTGTGATGATCTTTCAAGTCCTGTGACTACAAATATTAGCTTTAAGTCAGTTTTTTTTCTGTGACATAACCATGAATAACCCTTCTGTAAATTACAGTTAAAAGTTACAACATAACTACCTCAGTTTTAAATAAAATGTTAGATTTTTGCCCAACATTGAATTCAAAATTATTACATCACCCAACTTTAACCGCGTGTAGTGTAAAAAAAAGGGACTACACTATTTTGGCAAGTAACTTTAAAAGATGGCGCGTTTAGTCTGGATTCTAAAATGGTATTCCACTTACTAATTTCTACTTCTTAATTGAGAAAAACAATTTTTATTTTATAGTTTTAGGTGCTGTAATTTACAGAAATTTACAGAAGGGTTATTCATGGTTACGTCACAGAAAAAAGTTAATATTTGTAGTCACAGGACTTGAAAGATCATCACAGGGTGTCACTTTTTGAGATTTATTTTTGAATCCATAAAATTTGAAAAGTACATGACCAAGATTTTTTTTTTATATTTTTCTAATAACTGTCACGATTTGGCCTATTGCCCGTTCTCGGCTTGACGTTAATTTCTGGAACACGTTGTATACATATTACATTGCTTTTGAATTGTCAAGGGGTCGGTCAGTCAGAAATAAAGATGAAGCTCGTTGCCCATTCCAATGCGTAATATGTACAAGAACGAGCAAGAAACTCCATGGACACTCTTTTAAATCATAAAATTGTATTATATCATATTCATTGTATCATAAAATTGTATTGCATATGCATAAAAGTGAAAGAAAGAGTAACAAGTTAACAACCTAACCCAATAAATCCCTGTCACAGTATTTCTGAGATGCCAATATTCATGCCTAAAGCACTGAACTGTTTGTTATGTTTGACAGATAGGTGGCCTGGGACCTGGAGAAAGACATAGGCTACATTCCAATTTGATGTTTTCAATTAAACCAAACTAAGCAAGTATTACGGCGATGTACGGCAGCGACATCGCCAGGCGAATATGCGACCATCGCCGGTTCGCGCAAGATTTCGTACAAACTCATGATCAAACACAGGTGTCGAATAGCGTAATTGATGGTCACAATCCCTATTAAATATTTATGCATAATCAGCCTATAATGTTCCCACTCTGCTGGGACCCAGGACTTCTCTCTTTGAGAGGGAGTGGGCTGTAATCCACCGCGTGGGCCCAGTGCAGTGGATTGTATTGCATTGCAGTGCAGTGTAGATTTCACATATCTTCGCATTTTTGGTTGTAGGACATGCCGGTTTCCTCACGATGTTTACCTTCACCATTTGGAGTGCAGTGGTGATTAATAATTTAGGCAAAATAAAGCGCCTGCTGGGTTCGAACCTACGACCTACAACTCTTATATTCTTTTATAAAGTCGCGGCTGTTACCACTGAGTCATCACTGCTCGCTCTTAAATGATTATAACTAAAGTTAAAATAAATATTAAATACCTTTTGAGCGTCATCTGCAACCATTCTAAAGTTGTCTACTTCTCTGACCATCTTGTCTAGAGCCCCTCGGTGCCTCTCCTCCGCCTTGTCCAAGCTACTGGTGAGCCGTAACCAAGCTTCTCGAAGTTTACCAATGGCTGCATCTTTTGCACGGTCTACCTTGACAGCCACAGCTAATTTTTCTTGTTGTTCCAAAATCTTTTTTTGTAGTTGTTGTATCATGGATTCGCAGTGCTGAGGAAACAAAAAGTCATTGAAAAATAGTACATTATATGGAGGCTGATGAAACCGTCGCGCATGTGCTCTTTGAGTGCACAGATATCACCCAGATTAGATCAGAAACCCTCGGGACACCCAGATCTTACACGGATGTTCTCGACAAACCAGGAGACCTAATAAGCTTCTGGAGGGAGGTGGGCTGGTTGGAATAACCACCGACGGCCGCCATGGCCCATGCACAATGGTCACCTGAAGGACTAAGTGCGGAAACCAAACCCGTAACATAGAACATAGTACATTACAATATGTGTGATTTAAGTAGCCCATTATTGCACGGCATAAAATTAATACACTACTTAAGTCACACATATCATATACCATGTTATAGCTTATGTGACCTAAACTCATGCTTTTCTTTGTAAAAAGTCACATAAAAGTGTGACTTAAGCGCACGCTTAGGTCACACAGTGCTATAAAAAGTATTAGTAGATAGATAGAATCACTTTATAATAAATATTGTTTCATATTATATTATGCATTATCCTATTTACATAATGAAGTTTGATATGACATTATAGCATTAACTGACCTCTCTCTTAAGTCTTTCCTCTTCCAGCTTCACGCTGTCCATTCTTTCAGTGCGATCCCCCCTCTCCCCCCAGAGCTCGCTCAAACTCAACAAATCTGTGTCTATGGACTCCAAGTATTTACTCTGCAATGAGCCGAGCTTCACACTGTCCTTATTTTCAGGGTTGTAAGGCCTCATTTGCGGCATCCTGAACTCTTCCTTCTTAGATGATAAGTAGCCGTCTGTCATGGATCCCTGAGTATTCCTGCTGTAGCTCTGAGACCTGTACTGCTCTAAAACTTTTGATGCCCTGTCATATATCTTGTTTGATGAAGGCCTGAATGTGTCCAAGTAGCTTGTTTGTGGTTTTTTTGGAGTAGATGTTGGTTGCACATCTTTATCTGAGAAGTTCAGTTTTCTTATAGTTGGACTGCGAGTTCCCTGTTTTGATGTTTCTTGTAACACAACAGAAGTACTTTCAAGATGGCTACCACTAGGTTCGTCATTGTGACTCTTGCAACTAGAAGGAAAAGGCTGTTCTGGTTTGGATGTTGCAGTATTATTTTTAACTAAGTAAATGTATTTATCAAGTATATGACTTGGCACAACTCGACCACTTGGCAGTTTTACTTCCTCTACATTGCTTGTTGAGTCTAGTTTTTGTGAAATAAAATCTCCTGTAGCCTTTATTACATTTTCTGAACTAATTGCTGGTTGTTGATCTTTGTATTTGGTGTCGGGACTCTCATAGTTTTCAACTTTTGTAAGAAATTCATCTATTTCATGTAAAAGCAATTTGTCATTTTTTTTACTTGGTGTTGAAACTATACTGCTAATATCACCATCCATACTTTGAATATCATTTATAATTTCAGCAGGTTTAGGGTAAAAGGTTTCAAATTCATCTAATTTCAAAGGCGGGACGGTTCTCACGCGCGTGCTGGCAGAATCTAAGCTAGTCAGAGACAAATCACGGCTTCTTAGCTTCTTACCGGTTTTCCTTTTACGCCTGCGCGGAAATGTGAAACATTTGCGATCTACGCTTCGGCTATCAATGCTGTCGGTGGTGTCCCAAGTTTTAGGTCTCCTTATAGTGCCGAGACTAGACCCATCACTGTTTAACTCTAAACTTTCTAACCTCGACTCCAATGTGTGAACTTGGTTTACCAATTTTCCGAGTACTTGCGCAGTGCAGGATATAGGCTTATGTACAACAGTCCTAGAAGATTCCAGCAACGAATCCTCCTCAGAGCCAGAACTGTGCACCAAAAAGAAATTAGGTGGTATCAGCAAGAGAACATCAGTGTCATCGGTCTCACTCATCACAACAAACAAAACGCTTTGCCTTTAAACAATCACGGGCCATTATTTGATTCACATTTCACACAATAGATATTATTTAAACTATTTAAAATAATTATGAACGTAATACCACAATCGCACGCTCGGCCGTTCTCGCTTGTTTATTATTTGTGTATCATCCCCCAGCCCCACAGACTGTGATTGGATGGATAACATTTACTCTTTGATGGATAACATCGACATTAGTGTCAAGTTAAACGTCAGAATGACAATCACAGAACTTAGATAACCTAAAGGACAATAATCTAACGGCTTGAAACGGGACGAAACTATGGTAGAGGTAGAGGTATGGAGTGTAGATCTTATAACGAACTATTTCAGATTTCGTAAAAGTTAACTTTAAAATGCATGATGAAATAAATATATAAACTGCCTAATCTTACTGAATTATCTTATTTATGACTTCTTACAGACATTATCATACGCATACCGTACGTGTATCAGTATTGACAAAAACATATAATTGCTCACCAGTTCGATCAGTCAAAACACGGTTAACCTAGTGGACAGAGTATAATAAAATTATAGAAAGAAAGAAAGAAAACGCATTTATTTGCGGCAAACATGACGCATAAAAAAGAAAATAATCACAAAAAAAAATAACATGTCGATTATCTGTCAAGTAGGCCGAAATCCTGAAAAGCGACCACAATCCGCTAGGGTAACGCACATGAAATTGATTGCACGGTTGCACCCCGTCTCGAAACTCTCGGTTACGTTTCTTTTGAACATTCATATGGAAATAGGAGTTACTTTGACGTCTTATTCAGAAAAGTGAGCGAGCGAACCGAGCTCGAAAATATTAGCACCCCGTGAACCTTTCCGAGGTGGGGGACTCGGAATGGTTAGGTTTTCTCTTGAACATTTACACAAAAACATTTTAACAAAAAAATTAAACCGCCGTAAAAACTGAAAACCAAAAAATGATAAACCTTTTTTATTTAACCTTAATAACCTTCGATCACTATTATTGATCGAATTCAATAACTAAGTTCTTAAACTAATGTAAGTATACCTAAGTTTAATTTTGAGTCGGCGCCAAACAATCAATAAACAAAGATCACTAAATTGCCTTGAATTTAAACGGCGCCGACTCAAAATTATTTAGGTACCTACTTACATTAGTTGAAGAACATAGTTATTAAGGTTAAATAAAAAAGGTTTAAGTATTATTTTTTCTTTTCAGTTTTTTCGGTGATTTAATTCTTTTGTTAAAAAGTTTTTAATTTATATTTTTTTGTGGCTATAATCTACTAATTGTTTGCTAAAGGGCAGGCATATGTGGCACTGCGGAGAGTAATAATACACAACTCAGCATTCAAATCTGTGAGTGACCAATAAATCACCCACCCTTAGGGTTGGATTTTTTTCCTAATTTATATGGGACCAACTTTGGGGTATACCCTTTCCAATAAAAAAAAAAACGGATTACACTCCGGGAGTGCCAGCAGAAGTGAAAACGTCAATATTAACGTTGTGCATTTCTGATATTTTGGAATGCGGTTTACTCTCCCTCCGTCTTACGAATTTTCGATCAGGTCACGTGTCCTGACGCGAGCTCCGTCTTACGAATTTTCGATCAGGTCACGTGCCCTGACGCGAGTTTAACATTTTTTACCCATCACAAAAAAGTGCACCACGCCGCTAAAGAAGTTTTCACTTCAAAAAGAATTATCAAAATCGGACTACTCTGTAAAAAGTTATGCGTGGTCATACATAAAAAATATATATATATATACGCGTCGACTTGAGAACCTCTTCGGTTTTTTTTCGTTGGTTAATAAATAGGTATAGAGCTTGAAAGTTTTTGCACACCGCCTTGTGCAGGTTAGGTTTCCTTTTCACTATTCATACAGTGAGGTTCTTTTGATCATTCGTACAGAAATAGTAATTACTTCGTGGGCTTAGGTATGCAAAAACGATTAGAGTAAATAAATAATTAGAAAACGACAGATGTAAGAACGAGCGACGCAAGCTCGAAAATTTCTCTTTTTTTAAAAACGTTGCCCCGCACTAGGAATTACACTTGTATCGTGGGTGCGTTTACAAACATTTAAACTCACATACACAAACAGCCAGACCCGGAACAACTATCTGTAGGCAATACAAATATTTGTTTCGTGTGGGAATCGAACCCGCGACACGCAGCGCAGCAGTCGATCGCTCAGCCACTACGCTAACTGTGTCGTCAATTTCTGCTAACTGCTTCTACTGAACATTTCTACTTTTATAGATTTGATGGTCCACCAGTGCTCACATTAGCAACTTCATAATTCTATGTAAATCACTGATGTCAGGCCAAATTGGTACTATTTCTAAAGTTGTCAAAAATTAAAAGGCCTGTTTTGACATTTGAGAATGCGTTCTTGACAACTGTCAGTGTCATACAAACGAATAGGTACGTGTTTTGCGAATTTGATCTTTAAAACGGGCGGGCCTTTTATTTTTTGACAAAGACATTAAATTATTTCTATCTTAAATCTCTTTGTTTTTTGACAACTTACATTAATTTACTTTTCGCGGTTCTCTCTTATAAACTGTTTTAAAATATCATCCATGCGTTCTTTGGGTTCATTTTGACTGAGATACCAACTCTTTATGAAAGTTCCATAAATTATTGCTCTCTGGAGTAAACAATATAAAATTAAATTATAAACAATTGTCAGTTTGTTATGATATGTTGAATTGTTTATATTGAGGCGTATCCTACGGCCACAATATCGTATTAAATATCGATAGGTATATAGTGCTGTATCGATATTTCAATATATCGCATCGTATTGGCACGGTAATGTAACACTACCGTGGTATTGGGCATCCTTACAGAGCAGTAATGAATAAGAATATAAACGTAGAAGATAGGATGGTGTGAACAATGTCTGCCAGTCACAGTACACCACATCAAAGTACATGCTTAGGCTGCCCGCACACGTCAGACTTTTTGTAGCACCGATAATCGAGCCGATTTTTCCTCAGATTCTTATGACCGACTCAACGTACACGTCCGTCACTTTGTCTGTGGCAGAATGTCCGTTCCATTTTTCACCGATAATCGGATCGGTCGGGATGCTACGATTTTATTTCTGACCGACATTTCGTACGACGTGCGCGTTGCACTATTGCCATCAGTGCGTTCTTTTTTCTCCTACAAAAATCGGTCACCGATGATCGGACGAGGGAGGGTATCCTTAGGGTAGCACAGATGATGGGAACGATGAATGCTTATGCGAATCCCGCACCCCCGGCCATAGGCAGTGGCGGAACACCACGGTGGTTTTAGCCGGTAAGAGTCCGGCATACCCCTCCGTCACCCCCACGATGGAGGAAGTCCATGAGGATTTCCACCACCAAACCAAAAAAAAAAGTGTAGGACAGATATTGTAAATGTATGAGTTGTAAACATGTTGCAATCTTTAGAAATCATTAAGATACTTATAAATAATAATATATTTTGTATCTCTTCACAAAACTAGGCCTGATAAAATAAGAATTCAATTTACTTAGAGGACCAATTTACAGCTAAGTGAATGTGTCTGTTATAGGCGAAGACCTATATGTAATGTAGACCACTAGGTGCTCACACGACAAAATTCAGGGATAATATATATTATAAGAAAAAATTAAAAATGAAAATGTATGGAAGAATTTATGAACTCTGCCCAACTGATTTTGTATTGAGGATTTAATACTAGTATGTAATTAGTTAATTTAATTACATAATAATAGTTATTTTATTTCTAGCCTATATTTAACTTATCTATACAGAATACATTCATACAATATTATACTTGGTAATCTCTTAATATGAAGCTTAAAATTCATTAATTAAATAATAAATAACAGAAAAAAAAAATAAAGAACACAGTTTATCAAGATGCTCTAACATGGATGGGAGTTTGCTTGACAAAGGCATCCAGTTTGTTTTTAAATAATTCACTAGTAATGGGTTCTCCGATACCACACATGGGATTTCTTACAGCATACTTCACATAGATTTCTCCATAGATCTTCTTCAATAATTCTCTGACTCCCTGAGCTTGGTTGTCTGTATTCATTACAAATTTCAAACCCGATGGTGTTTCAAGACAATGCAGTGTGTATTTTGAAGTTTTGTAATTCATAAAACCGTCTTTAGGGTCCAGGGGAGATATTTTGGCGACAAATGATTTAATTGAGAATAGCATCCCATACATTAACTTCCCCTCCTGAAAAAAAAAAACAATTTAATTTTAGATTTATTATTAAGGATTAAGTTCAGACCATTACATAAATAATTGTCTTTTGTCAGAAAATAATCTGAACATACTTTTGCTCTTTATTTGAATATCCATGCATTTATTTAGTTTTTTACTAGCCTATGCTTTTTCCGTACGCAAAATACGCGCATTGTCGTGGAGTTGCGGACACCAGCCCATATTACCTACCTAGCCTATGCTTTCCCACTCCTGGACAAAGGCCTCCCTTAACTCCTTCCAATTATCGCAAGCCCACGCACCCTCCTTCCAGTTTTGACAGGTTTTTTGATACTTAATCAACGAGACAACAGTTAT
The DNA here is from genome assembly GCA_947507525.1 of Apamea epomidion. NCBI lineage: Eukaryota > Metazoa > Arthropoda > Insecta > Lepidoptera > Noctuidae > Apamea > Apamea epomidion. The sequence goes on along the minus strand of OX382238.1, from coordinate 1,943,533 downwards.
TTTTCTATGATCATCTAAAAAGCTACCTATTAAACTTTACAGTACTCTTGTCCTATTTATGAATGGCTCCTTGTATTCCCATACTGATGATAGTATAAATTATATCAGTCTAAAACTTAGCTATGAGTTTCATCATCATCATTACAGCCGATAGACGCCCACAGCTGGACATAGGTCGCCCCCAAGCACAACCTCACCAGTTCTGTGCTTCTTGCATCCAGCTACAAGTTTAGCATTATCTATTCACTATGTAGTATTATAGATGCATCGTACGTGGTTGTGTGAGCGTTGAGGATGCGACGAAGAAGAATATGTAGTATTAATGATGATACACTGTAAGAACAGTATTCGGTCAGAGGGTCATCTTAGGGGTGGGTTCTGCCATCGAATTTTTTAAATACAACTAAAAGGTTATTTACATCCACTTACCTCCTCTCTCGACATTCCCGATTGTTTTGACCTGTTCCATTCACCGTAATAAAGTAACGTACCATAACGATCGAAAATGTATAAATTGAAAATCGTCATCGCTACTGTAAGGTGCCTACGAAGTACGACCCGTGTAAGACTATACTGAAAATATTACTTAATACTTAAAATTAGGTACACTTTTTATGTAGCGTTTATTTGGAATATATTTAGAAAAGGAAGACCTTTGTCTAATTGTAATTTTGCAAGCTTGACCAAACCTGTCAATGGACCAAACCAAATCTATGACATGACATTGACAAATTGACAGATTGACTGCCACAATAATGACAACAAGACCAACACTATATTTTTTTTTCTTTTGGCAACTGAGCCGTGTAACACTATAATTATTATAGAGTCCGCGCAAGTCTGCGCGCTGTCAAAATAGGTTTGGCAGAATAGTCGACATTGGCTTTACTTGCCATAATTAAAAATAATCGTTTGCCGCCATCTCGACGTTTAGTACAACAAGTGTTAAGAGATCAGAAGGCCAATTATTCTCGTATATTTAAAACGTTCAAAATGTAGTCGCACGAGGTCTCATCTCAGCGACAAACAAATCTCAAAAACTTTGACATGGGGGGAAATTAGAGGAATTTTTGACAGATTGAGACCGAGATCAGACTGTGAACGTTCTTAAAATTACGAGAATTGCCCCTCTGAGAGTGGGCTGTGTTCCGTGTTTTCCAAAGTAAATATTCGCCATCATTATGCCGAATGTTATTTGAAGTTGAAGTTTGATAAGAAACCGATGGATGTTTTCGAATAAAATTTAATTTAATAATAGAAAACCAACAGAGGACCAATTCTCGTAATTTAAGAACGTTCACAGTCTGATCTCAGTCTCAATCTGTCAAAAATACGTCCAATTTCCCTACATTTTGACAAGAATTACGAGATTAGCCTTCAGTGAACTGAAGGCCGCAGTCTCATCTAGACGACAAACAAATGTCAAAAACTTGTCAAAATGTAGGGAAATTAGACGTATTTTTGACAGATTGAGACTGAGATCAGACTGTGAACGTTCTTAAAATTACGAGAATTGCCCCTCTGTTTGTTTTCTAATAATCAAATTAAATTTCATTCGAAAACATCCATCGGTCTCTTACTAAACTTCAACTACATCCGACGACCCTGGTAACTTATCACTTTTGGTGACTGTGCATGTTCCCAAGATTTCCCGTGAAATAGTACGGCTGTGTCAGCCTTTCTCCCACAATTATCGGCAATTACAGGGGTCCCCGTATTTTTAGAGTTAACAGCTGCACAACGGGGAACATCAATTACATGCGTAGAAATGGCGTAGAAGAAGTCGCTTGTTTACAAAACATGATAGTGACAGCTAGCTGTTAAATTATTGGACGTTGGATAGCAGCGACATCTGAAGGGAGCAAATGGTAGTTTTTATCGCCAGGCCATACCAGTCATGACTATGAGTCTTTAACATAATTTGTGGTCTATTGATTGAACGATTGAACAAATTGTCACGTTCACAGAACACTAATACCCTATCGTCCTCACGTTGAAGATTGCGTTGTTGAAGCGACTTTTTTTTACTCTGTGATTGAAACTGATGGAAAGGCGAAAACCATGGTGCAAAAATCGTGATAAATACTTTAGTTAACTAGAAGCCTCAAATTGAACAGAAATCGTATATTCAAGTGTAAATTACAACATTTACATCCGACCAGTGCGTACCAAAATATTTTTTGAGACATGTCTACTCTTAGTTTAAATTTTGAGGTTATCTTTCTTACCTAACACCTTCATTCCAGGACCCGTAAAATCAATAAACATAAGACATGGATGAATACACTAGAGAACCTTGCCCTTGGCGTATTCTTGACGATTCCGGTGGTGCGTTTATCATGGGAGCTATCGGTGGTGGTATATTTCATTCGATAAAGGGTTTTAGGAATGCGCCTGTGGGACTGAGTAGAAAAATGGTAAGTTCTTTACTGTTCTCTGAAGTGGTAATATAATTTACCGTCTAATTCATTGTTTTAATACTTATTTTTAGCTTGGAAGTGTAGCAGCAATGAAAGAGCGCTCTCCAATTGTGGGTGGTAACTTTGCAGTATGGGGCGGTATGTTCTCAACCATCGATTGTTCTTTAGTATACTTGAGGCAGAAGGAGGACCCTTGGAACTCGATCATGAGCGGGGCACTCACTGGTGGGATTCTTGCAGCTAGGAATGGTAAATATTTTGGCACATATCAGAACATTTGTAACCTAGATAAGGCTTAAACTGGGTATATTGGTAATTTGAATAATAATAAACTGGACTATCAATGTCATGAACACCCATGAGGATGGAGCAGTTATACATAAACAAGGTCCCACACAGCCTAAAGTTATGGTGTAGTCAGTTGGCTATGATAAACCATACAATAACAACAACTATTTGTCATAGGGCTGATTTTACAACACCAGATAATTTTATCAAAGGGATAATTTAGATTTTTTGACAGTCTTCAATACAAACACTGTCAGATGTCAATTTTATTCCACACCAAAAGCCATGAATAAAAAATATCTGTTGATTAAATAATCAGCCCTTAGATAATTTAAATTACATCTGACCACTTCTGAGCCCTGAGACCTGTCCAGGATAGATAGTAGGTTCAATTAGAATCTTGAAGGACAACAAACTAGCCTTATGATATTTCCTTAAACAAGTACATTTACTTCTTCCAGGTGTCCCTGCGATGGCTGGCAGTGCTCTTGTTGGTGGCATTCTTTTGGCATTAATAGAAGGCATAGGTATTATGTTCTCCAGGATCACAGCAGAACAGTTTAAACCACAGCAACCAATATTTGAGGACCCAACAGTTTTAGGTAACCAAGGACAAGCACAGAGTCAAACTTTCCAGTAGGTTAGGTGTTAAGAGTATGATTGTTGTGGTTGTGCAGCCTAACTTGATCTTACAAAGTTACCTGGACGTTGTAATTCATAGAATCTTACTACAACTTATAAATTTTTTCAATAAAATCAGAATTGAAAATATGCTGATATACTTAATAAAGAGAATTTCTTTATGGCACAACTACTTTAAATTACAAGTGACTGGTATAATAACAATAATTATTTTAAAGGGCTAGGCTGTACCAACTCAATTGAAAACAAATCTCTAGCCAACATGGAGCTGTATCAGTAACCAGCCTCGTCTTTAGAATCACTTTTAGTTTTTGGTTATGAGTGAATTATTTGCATCTGTGATATTTTCAGTCCTGTACTGATTGTTTATAATTTCACTCGAAATGGTTTTGTTATATATACCCATTGGTTATTAGGTTTCAATAACATTATTTTGTTCCTGCAAAGCACAATGCGACACTAATTTATCATTATTCATTTGGTATTTCACAGAATATTACCTACTTACCATACCTCTACTTAATTATTTGTTCCCATAAAGTTAGAGGGCCTGTAGTATCAGTTTATTACTAGCTGATTATGAAGATTATTTCTGCCATCTTCAAATTAGCTGTTAAAAATTGTTATTGCAATATTTGCAGATAGGTAATATTCTGTGAAATGTGTTGTGAACATAGAATTTATTTAAAAATAAAGACTTTTTTTTTATAAATATTGCTTTTTAATTATTTTGTTCTTCAGGCAATGTTATCCTGACTACATAAAACCGTTTAAAATATTTACATGTCCGACATTAGGTACTCATTATGATTCAATGCATTATTTATAATGATAATTTTGGGGCATTCATATACTTACAATAAGTTGGGACAAATACACAGTAACTCAATTTAGTTGCCCTCTAAATAGGTCCTTTGTTATGAATTTGCATTATTCATGTAACAAACATGAAGATTATTAATTACTTTAGGAGTCTCTTCGAGTAGAAACATCAACAAAACCTGGCAAGTTAAAATTTTAAATAATTAGTAATGGAACAAACAGTTAAATGAAAATTTTTATTTTGTACTTGTCTCAAAGTAAGCAATTTTTTTTTATTCCTATGTGGTCAGTTTTTTTTTTTTTAAAGAAATCCACGGAAGCTTTCATACTTCAAAAATAATGCCCGAACAAGTTGAAATTTCTTTAGTAAATGACACTGACATGCTAAGCAATAACATCAAGGCTTAGGTCTTGAGGTGAGATTACCTACAGTCTCACCTTCAGATTCAGTACACTTTCTATACATTGATGCACAAACTGTAACCATGAACTTAGGACATGATTCTAGAACCCCAAGTATAGAAATTATTTATAGGGGATAAAAAAAATTGTCAGAATCATGTACCTACTGAATCCACAGCAACAGATTGTGTGTTGATCTCCCTGCCACTGTACATAAATATTATTATCTGCTATAGTATTGTGACACATTTTACAATAAATCTGAACAGGAAACCTGACCACAAACAAAGAACATTGAAATACTTTCTCTCTCAATGAAAATAAAAAACTGAACTGCATCTATTTTCATATGTTATACAACAGACTTGGGGCAGGTACCATAAAAATGCATTGCAGTTCTTTATTTTCAGACAAAAAGATACTGACGACAGAATAATAAACAACCATAGCATGACATTACAGTGTAGTGCATTGGTTCTCAATGTGGGAGATAATGCACACTCGCAGGTGTTTGAGACTTTCAGGGGGGCAGTAGAAGACCCAAAAATTATATATCCTACAACTATATAATATTACACATATAATTATATATTATGGCAACAGCTGTTTTAGATTCGCAACAGACGGTAAGTAAAAAAAATTGGAAAGAAAAGTTTTTGAAAGGTGGGCAAAACAAGGTTAAGAATCTTTGGTCAAGAACCTTTTCTGTGAAACTTTGGTATAGTTTACCAAAGTTTCACAGAAAAGGTTTGCTTACAACATTTTGCTTTGATATTAAATGGGGTACAAAAATAGTTTATCTTAGAGCATTAAATTGGGGCAATTTGTAAGTTAATAAAGGTAAGGCTTATGGTTGTAAATGAGCAGGTCTGTTTTGTGTGGTGGTATCGCCGATTTTTCTGATTTCTTTGATAACGTGGGCTAGTACTTCTGGATCAACGCCCAGTTCACACAGCCTTATGCAAATTGAAAGGGTATCTGCGTCTAACCCCGTGCAGAGAAGTTGAGATATCTGATACATCATTTGAAAAGCTTCACGCGCTTGACCCACCTGGGCATTCTTTTCTGATGTCATTTTGATTTCCTGAAACTTGAAAACAATATTTATTAAAGGTAATTGTATCTTATTAAAACAAGCTGCACGGTGAAGGTATCTACCGTATTTAAAATGTTTACCGTTTACAGAATTGAATCTTGACACTGGCTTTTACTTCTTTATTTTGTAGTACGAATGTTATTTTCTATTAGAATTACTTCCTATTTCACATCAAAATAATAAAGGCGCTTAATACGTCTTTCGTGCATTTGACATTCACTCACTGTCACTGTCATTCTGAGCCCAGGTTGTATGTATGATCAATTTTTTAAGATTTTTAGAAGTACATACTAATTCCATGGCGTGGAGTCGTTTTCCTTTCATATTTACTGAAAAGATAAAGATACTTTATTTGTTAAACATGCGTTTACATACAAATCAAGCATGCGAGATCTTAAATATAGGTTGAAAGTCCTAAAGTGTTTTTTTTATAACAAAAATATAAAAACTACTGAAAAGTCAATCGGGATCTTGAGACGGCAGAGGCTGTATCGATCTATATCTATTTATATATATAAAAATCAATTGCTGTTCGTTAGACTCGCTAAAACTTTGAGAACTGCTGGGCTGATTTAGCTGATTTTGGTTTTGAAATGTTTGTCGTAGTCCAGGGAAGGTTTAAACGGTGAGAAAATATGGAAAAATTGCGAGGAAGATAGTAAAAACAACAATTTCATTTTCCTATATAAACTGTTCTACCTACTTTCCTGTCAAACATTTGATGATCGTCCCTTCGGTACGGTAGACTTGGGTTCACTCGAATTGAAGCACGTATTAAATTAAGGATTTTGAATAGTGTAGGAGTAGATTAGGAGTAGGGTAGGAGTAGGGTAGGAGTAGGTTAGGAGTAGGGCAGAAGTAGGGTAGGAGTAGGGTAGGTACCCGGTAGGATAGGTATATCCTACCCCTAACCCTACTCCTACACAGTAGTACTCGTGTAGGAGTAGGGTTAGGGGTAGGTCACCACGCGAACGAAGTAGCGCCGGGCAGCTAGAAATAATTTATATGGCAAAACAACGTTTGCTGGGTCAGCTAGTATATAAATAAAAATGAATCACCGAAATATATCATGTACGCGCATAACTTCCGATCGACTGCACTAAATTGTTTTTTTTTTTGTGTTTGTTATTGTCGGGACAAGGTTTGTATACACAATTGGACCCAGTAGGTGGCGCTGCTTTTTCAAGCAGGACAGGACGACGTCTGCCGGGTCCGCTAGTAGTATACTTATAGTAATAACTAATTTCATGGAGGAGTTGCACCACTAGTGGCGTTATCGCTAGCAGCACAAACAGAAAGCAAACAATGTTATCACCCGCCTAATACATTAATTATATTATAATGTATTATATATATATAATATATTAGTATTATAATGTCAGTAAGAAGCCATAAATAAGATAATTCTTTATGTTAAGGAAGTTTATATATTTATTTTATTACGCATTTTAAAGTTAACTTTTACGTAATCAGCATTATGTACGTTCTAAGACAGCTGTCAATAAACGGTTAACCTAATGGACAGGGTATATAATGTTTGCTTTTTTATTCTCATGAGAGTTCTAGTTTGGCGCACTAACAGAAAATAATCTCTCATGCATGACATGCTCAAACAGTCAGACCTGTAGGTATTCTAGTACATGAGATAGGTTACAATCGCTGTAGTCGGTTGCGGAAATGACTGCTAATGTAAAATACTGATATACTACGACAAGATAGTAGTACGTTTTTGTCAACATGCTATTTTATATTATTTTATTTTATCACACTGACAGGTGATTGGAAAACATTTAGGTTAGTTTTCCTAATAAGTAGGTAGGTATGTTTTATAGTAGGAAAACTAACCTATTAGTTTTCTGATCTATGAACGAACAGTGAACTGAAGTTATATACCCATCTCTTTCACACGATAGTACGATACGTGTGTATCTTGTCTACGCGTGTAAAATATTCTTGACTTTGAATTTCGTAACATGAAGTTTCATTTTAATCGTATTGTACTTGGTTTCCATCAAAGACATTCAATTATTTACTTTATCTTAAATCTCTTTGGTTTCCATTTTATTGATTGACGAAAACGTCAGATAAGGAAATATATGTTTGTAGTTATTTTTATAATATTTATGTGTTCATGAAAATATTGTCCGCTGTTAAAGTACCGTACCGAATTTTCACTTACTAAAATTCGTTTTTTAAACCCAGATACTAATTTGACAGGTGTAATGTCAAATTTCTATACTTAAAAACGCAAACAAAATGATTTCAAAAGGATACGTAGCACGCTTGTAATAATATTATAAATCAATGTGCAAACACACAAGACTTCAATGTCAGATTAGGTAGATAGGTATACTACGAGATTAAGAAATGAACTTTACAACGTCGAACAATATAAAATACAAAATAAGTATCAGCGGTACCTCTTATCGTCAGTTTATTTTGATTTGACGTTTCTAACACTAACCCAGAGTTTGGCGGCTGAACTCTCCCACATCGCGGTGGGTTTATATTTAAAAGTTTAATTCTTGGCTTATCTGTAACTCTTGGTAGCGCAAGATGAATTATTTGATTAACACTGAGTTAGTTGTTAACTCTGAGCTATATAAGATAACCCATGAACGCGCAAGTGGGTTTAACCCGACTAAGCGTGCAAGTGGGCCTAGCTGGTTTTAGGTCGGGTTAGTGATTCTTATAACCATCTTTTTTTAAATTTCGCGTGGCGTATAGTATACTATACGCCACGCGAAATAGGACCCCCCAGTAATAATCGTAGGGATTGGTTCAGCGGGTAAAAATAAAATATGGCGTGCTATAAGTATTAAATAAAATTGGTTGATGTTTGCGGAATAAACCGCAAACATAATTCAATTAATTTATTGGTTTTGATTCATGGGTACCTAAATAGTATGCAGGTACTATCTTCAATAAATACTCCCGCACTGGTTTCAGTTGCAAATAATTTGAAACAAACGCGGGAAAATTTTACGAATTTCACGACGCTCTGTATTTTCTATTTTTATATCAGTGCGTCTGCACTCCCAAAAATAGACGTTCAAGTTTTGAACATAGTATATTGTACATTCTCTCGGCTTTTGAACGTGATCCTTTGCTAGTGATTTTTCAGTGCAAATAAATCTAAACAAAAATCTAGTAATGGTGAGTAAAACTTTTTACTAAAAACATTTTGAAATTGATCGTTTATTGTCAGATGAATTTCATTTTGTCAAAATTCTTGCTCGCGAATGGGTACCTAATGTAACTGTATGAATTGTTATGATAAAATTACTAAAACTTTCAATTTACCTACGGATAGTTGCTGTTGCTAGTGATCCAATATGAGATCTATATGGACTAGGGTCCGTGGTTACGAGGAAGTACCGAGGGTAATATTATGCTTTTTATCTAACTGCGAAGCGCAAAGAGCGCAAATGTAATTTCTACTTTCTCATTGCGCGTTTAACTTAATAGGAAATAGCTTGCAAGCCAAGTTTAAATATAGCTTTAAGTGGACGTACATGTGTTATTTTGATGGGACTATAACGATCGTTTTCGTAACTTTCAGAATATTTTGGTAAGAATTTCCTAACCTACATAACTAGGTAGGCAGGCACCTTGTTCCTACCTATGAAAGCTTTAGCGTAGCTATAGTAACGTAGGTAGGAACGTATTATCATGATTACCTACATAATTTGTATAAACATACCTACAATATTAGTTTAGCATGACACTGCATAAGGAAACCCACTGGTCGAAGATGACTCGACTTTATCAAAGTGACAAAGTCCGCCTTTGTCGCTTTATACTGCACAAAATTGAATAAATAAATAAGCATTGTATGGCGAGAAGTCTCGCGTGAAGACAATATCAATGACAACGTTCGGCGAGAAACAGAAAGTATTCACGTTTCTCGGGTGTTCTAGGAGCTTCTCGGCAAGAGTTTTATAGGTCCTTTTGGCTTTGCCGCAGTAGGTAATAATTTTAAATTGATTACCATCAATTTACTGAAAACTTAGTGGTTTTGCGAGTATCAAAATATGTGACATAAATGACCGTATCTTTTGATTGCGTTGACTTAGAAGCTCGAATTTTTGACCCGTTTCTTTTGTTATTACGATATATGATCCTGAAAAAAAGGTCTTGACAGTCTTACAACAAAGTGGCCCTATAAAGGTTCCCGGTTTTCCTTTTGAGGTACGGAATCCTAAAAAGACGTTACCTAGTTAATAAGAATCGAGATACCTAATTGAATGTAGTACTTATGTACCTAAAGGTATCTGGGACTCTGTGGGATTTGTTATGAATCCAGGGATGTTGGGCTGCAAGAGATGAAAGGCATCTAGGACTAAGTATATAAGTACAAGGCACATGCAGTTGAGGTAACAATGTTAGGATGTAGATAGGTACTTATATGTGGTGTGTCGAGAACTTTTTTACGGATGTGTATTTGAACTATTAGGTATTTCACGCTTATTAAGTCGAGATGTATAAATTGTCATAAGGGCAGCATCATCCTCCAGGATTATATTTTCGTTGTTGGGTTATCATCTGCCTAGCCTTTTCCCAACTATGTTGGAGTCGGCTTCCACTGTAAGCGGATAAGTACTATTTTTTTAAATTTTTATTAGGTACGTAAAGCTATTTATTTTAGCAGCAATTTTTCTAGAATCAACTAGATAAAAATAGTGTATCATTTCGACCTCGAAACTAAACAAAACGTCTGCGTAAAAAAGTCAATATTTCCAATAACGTGGTAGTTATAGGTAAGGTACCTACCAACAGTGATAATGGAGAATTGGGGAGCGCGAGCGTCGCTATCTTAATGAAAAATAAAAAATATTTTTAATGTTATCTACTAAGGGCTGATTTTATCAAAGTCAGATAGGTACTGAATCTTTTATCCGTGAAATAAAATTGACGTCGGACAGTTCCTGTATGGAAAAACTGTCAAAAAATAAAAAAATATTCTCAGGATAACACTTATTCTAGGTATAAAAGTTAGGTGAAATTCCCCCTTAGTGTTTTGAAATTGCCTATGATTTTAGAAAATCTTTTTTTTTGTTTTTATAAAAAATATCGATACCCACCACGTGTGAAGAATGGCCAGTTATTTAATTTGCTCTTATGTGGGTAAAATTACTTACTACTGCAAAATTAATCCATTTCTGTAAATAAGGACCATAAGTTTAAAAACAAAGAGATCAGCAAAAATTCACAACAAACTAACTTGCAATACCTACTTTAGTTAGGTAGGAGGATGTGACGATATTTAATTGAGTTGTTCTAATAATCGGCCATCGACAAGTATCTTCGTAGAATCATAGATAGTACTTATTCATCTTCTTTGTTAGAACTAAAGAAGGTTATTATTCTGAGGTAGGAGCCTTTTTGGCCTCGCACTGGTCTTTTTTTTTTGGTGTATTTACTTTATTTTTGGTTGTTTTTATTTACCTAACTTTGTTAGTTTTAAATGCTCCTTTTTTACTATTTGTATTTCCTGTGTGTGTCCCAAATAAAGTACTTTTCTTTTCTTCAAATATTTTTTTCTTCCAGGCAGACCAAGTTCAGAACCAAGCTCAAGAGTCTGGTGAGTTAGGAGGAGGCAAAGAAACCACTACAGCACAACATAACAACCAATTACCAATCAGTGCTGAACATAATCAAATTGTAAGTCGAAGTGTTTTGCTGTTCAGCCCTTTCTGCAGATTTAAGCATTGTTGAACTGAGAACTAACAAACATCTTTTTGATAAGTATAGAAGTAAGCGGCACGGTGAAAAAATTTGTTGCAAATCTAGCAAGACGGCCCTATATACCAAAAGTATTTTCAGTATGGCACCGCGTATATACAATCACTTACCAAAGACTATACTAGAAGCTCCTACCATCGATGAATTTAAAAATAAATTAAAAGATTCTTGCTATTCAAATGTTATTATTGTATTCAGGATTATTTAATAGAGGATGTAAGGACATATTGTACTCAGAAATAATGTTGATGATGTGACATGTGATTAATACACTGACTAATTATTTATCTATTATTATTATTTTAACATTTATTTACAATTATATCTTGACATTCTCATTATTTTAATTATTCTAGAGACATTGTGATTTGCTAATTTTTAATTTAATTATTATTTACCACAGTGAAATTACAAAAATTATGTCATTAATTATAAATTATTGTTGCAATGAATTTCTATAATAAATAACAATGTTGTGATACAGTCAAAGCTTGAGATTTGCATGCTTCAAGGCGTAATATGGCTGAACTCTTTTCTATTTTAACAACTTTATGTAATTACCCATATTAGCAAATAAATGATTTTGAATTTGAATTTGAACACAATTCAAGTTTCTCGAGTAGGCAATTATTTAAAGGGAAGATTAAGATTAACTAAACTAAGTAACACTCATATCCACAATCCTCACTTACCTCCCTATATTTAAAACTAGCTTCTGCCCGCAACTTCGTCTGCGTGTTTGTTGTTCCCCCACCCATCCCGTCGCATCGCATTGCCTGCCCGCGTTAGTACTTCGTTTTAGCATAACGTTCTTTTTAACTTTTTTTTTTCTTTTTGCTCGGCTTCTTAGGGTCCTAGCGTGGTGTTATATAGCCTTCCTCAAGAATAGAGCTATCAAATGCAAAAATAATTTTTCAAATCTGACTTAAGTAGTTCCGTACACACAAACAAACCAATTTTTACCTCTTTATAATATTAGTATAGACAAATAAAATTTATCTAAATAAATTGGTTTATAGATTGAACCGTCGAGCGCACAGCCCGATATAAAACTTGATGAAGCGAAGAAGGAACAAGAAGAAGTAAAAGAAAGCAAGTCTGCTGAGCACAACATCGACACTACGACTGCCATTCATGAAGCGATTAAGAACAATGTCCAAGACAAAGTAAGTAGGGGAAAGTACAAACGTGTTTAGGGAAGCTGCTTCCTTCAAAGTTGTTAATGCATTCTGTGGCTTACTATCATTTTACGCCAGCGTAAAGCAGAACAGCAAAGCTATTCACAAACATTCGATACGCTTCGTACCGGATCGAACGTCAATCAATGTTATCGAAGGAGTTCTCTCAACGCTGTTCACAAATCAGGATTTTTTTTACAGTTTAAACCAAATAAAAAACCGCTATTTTTCCGACAGCTACTTGCTGTCGGGGATTAGGCACATCACTTCACATCAGAGTACCTAAAATGTCTCATTTTCGATTCGGTAGCCTGTCGAATAGTTGTAAATAGCTATGCAGGAGTGTGTGCGCGGTGCGGTGACTATTTGAATATTGACGGAGCCGTCAACTCAGTCTATCGCAGTCCACTGCTGGATATAAGCCTCCCTCAGGCTGCGCCACAACACTCTATCCTCCGCCTTCCGCATCCAGTCGGTCCCAGCCACCTTCTTTAGGTCATTCGTCCATCTAGCTGGGGGACGTTCCACACCAAGCTTGCCGATACGCGTTCTCCGCGGGAGAGTGCGGGAGCGGGCGCGATTAATTAGGTGGTCACGGTGCCATGCGTTTTGTTGTAGCGGGCACTAGAGGTAGTAGAAACGATTCCAGTTCTCCATGGGGCAAAACATTAGGCGGCCGTTCAAGACTGGCATTATGGTCACAACGAGCGGATGGAAACGTTTGCAAACTACGCGACCTCGCTCAGACCTGTCGCGCTAGGCGCCAGCCATAGTCACTATGGTTCACTACATTAAAGAACACCTATATTTCTTCAGTAATGTTTATGTTCCATGTAATGAGGGGCGAGCCTATTGCCGTGTACCGGGCTCTGGGCTGCTACTGAACAAATCAGAAGCAGGCGAAAAGTGAAAATAAATGCGCTATTTTTACAAGTTAAATTTAATGATACGCGTATAAATAACGCGTACCATTAAATTCATCCATCTGGTTATCGCTGCTCACTAGTAGCTATTCAAGAGTTCCTTTTTCAAGCGTCTAGGTCAGCTATCAGGTCCTCGTCACCAAGTAAAATGCACAGAACTCGTTGAGACATTTAATTAGTCCACACTCGATGGATTTGCTAGTAGCTATTCAAGGGTTCCATCACCTTGCGTCCAGACAAGTCATCAGAACTTCGTCATCAGGTAAAATGACAGAACTCATTGAGACACATCTAATAAGTCCAAACTAGATATGTTTACTAGTAACTAGTCAAGGGTTCCGTCATGTAACGTCCAGTTCGGCATGTTATTGTATTATCATCGGAATGCATACAAATATTCAAACTAAGACTTAAAGTGATTAACTATGCAATGGTTACCTATAGTGATTAACTATCCGTTATCTAGCGTCCAGGTCAATGAAATTATAGTATTAGAGTCCTGCAAAACATCGCCATAACTTTTTTCACACAGCGATTTGAAATGACCCGCCATAGTACAGCTTCCATTCATTTTTGCCGATTTTCCTTTATGGGATAAAAACATAGAAGCATAATATAGTTCCCTCCTTCACTGTCAATTATTTTTTACAGGGTGATTGGCAACAAAGAGAACAAGAACTCTTGAAGAAGATTGAACAATTGGAGAAAGTAAAGAACGAGAGGACTGAAGACGGGGTTAAACTAGAATTGAAGGTAACACAAAATCTAATACCACAAATCAGTTGTAAATTGTTGAGACGTTGTTAATTACTAACCTCGCAGGGTACACCGTTATCGAAGCATACGTTTCACACACAGGTCCGTGAAGAAGAGATCGACCTTCTCAAAGCAAGGGTACGGAATTTGGAGACGGAACTGCAGGCGGCTTTGTCTAAACCCAGCGGAAAGAACCACGAGATGATTGAAAATATCAAACAGCAGCACGAAGAGGTTTGCTTCTTATTGATTCGATTTTTCACACAACCAGTCACGTAATCATGATAAAATATTCGATGTTGTATTGTTTCAGTTGCTGAGCAAAGCGCGTGGCATGATCTTCGACAAAACCAAGATGGTAAAAAATCAAGAACTCCAGATTGAAGCTTTAACGACGCAAGTACAGTCACTTAAAGATATCAACGTAATTACAAAAGACCTGTTGGAAATTAGGAACTCTGAAGTTAAAGCTATGGAGGTGGGTTCTGTTCGACGAAGGAGCTTGAACTAATTCCGATTGTGATGGAATTTGCAACTTGACGCGAAGGGTGTGCGGTCATTGCGAGTGCCTACCTATCTATGTTAACCTTAAAGTTTTCTTGTAAATTCACATAAATAAATGGAATAAAATGATAAAACTCAACGGAAGTAGATAAAAACCGTTTAAACCGTTGGGTTTATTGGGAGTTTATCCACCGGCCCAGCACTGGGTAAGACACCCACGAACCTCAAAATCCTCCGTATCTCACAGGACATAAGATTAGTTCGGAGGCCGAACTAAGAATGATGACAACGCAATTTAACAGAGGTCCCTAATCGCAACACGTTTTCGCCCGTTCGAAAAATTGAATTTGTCACTTGTTTTTATGGATCAACCACATTCGGACAGGGCAGTATCTTCGTTGACGCACATAGAGAGTAGACCCCAGTAGAGTGTATAACAAATTCAGTCTAACTAAACAACTGAGCACCAACGTGCACGCCATCGCGGCCTCATGTCGACCGCGTTGGTTTGGCTGTAGGTGCCTTTAGTCGTGCCGGCCAATGCTCGATGCCACTTGGTTCCTTTACGCCATCTGGGACCGACGAATGCTGTCGTCAACAATTACAGGCACAACAATTTTACCACAAATAAACCGTACTAATATTCGGATATTGAATTGTTCATGGAATCCAGGTGTTGCTGCTTTTAGTGGGAAAACTGTTCTTGTCGTCACGCTAAATTCGTAGGGCTAATCGTCTATGTATGTTCCAGGACCGCCTGCTGGCAATGGAAGCCAGGTTTAAGGCTGAGAAGGACAGATACGGACTTGTGCTGCAGCGTGCTCAAACGAGCACTACCCTTAACGATGACTTGAAGAAGGAATATGAAACCCAGCTCGGTATATTCAAGGTACTGTCTTTTAGCAATCTACGACTCAAATTAGTAGTATTATAAATGTGTACTTATTTAAACGAATGTTCTTACTTTCTTCAACAGGAACTGAGAGAGAAATATGAACAAAGGGTACAGGCGCTGGTGTCTGAAAACACGAAGCTTAAAGAGATAGCTGCTTTAAAAGCCGGTATGTCTGGCTAGAGGCGATGGCCTGAGCCTGCACAAGCTCGTCCGCTTAGTTTAGTTCAGTTCAGTCTCAGAATCAGCCCTTCGGAATATCACGTCGCTCATGTATGACCATTATTATTACCATCGTCAATCTCTGCGTTTGACATTGTTCAAGGTTCACTCATTCTTACCTGTGGCGTACAATAAAATTGAAGCAACTTTTACTATTACTTAGAAAGAAAGAAAATGCGTTTATTTGCGGCAACATAACATACTTCGACTTATGGCATGTCACACGCAATTAAATCGCACCGTGTAAATCAGGCTTAATTCAACCAACTAGCAGGGGTGCGGTGCAACTCCCCCATTTACACGGTGCAAGTTTCTGGAACGTTCAAGAGCAATAATCGCAAGCTTTGCACGTTAAATTATTGCTATTCAAGTATTGCATGCAAGTGCTTACACCCGTGCGATGTCCATAAAATGGCTCACAATAATTGAATAAGTTTCATATTTCGACTTCTATTTACACCAAGCCAAGCATGCAAGTATTTCTTCGTCTTAACACAGTCGCACGTACATTCGTGTACTTTTATTTTAGGATTTCTTGCCTCAAAAGAGCAGCAACGATTATCACACCCTCATTCAACGCACTGATGTTTGAATGCCAGAATTGAATTTGATTTCATTATACGTGTGATTTTATTGTACGTGCTGTTTACACATACACCAGTAATTGTCGCTTAAAAGTTTTAAACGACAACTTGCCCGTATCGTTAGTACGTGTTGTTCAGACGGTGCCAGTCAATTGTTGCGTCAACTTTACGGTAAGCCACAGGCAATAAACTCGCACCGTGTAAATGGAGCTTTAGACTTGCCCCGCATTTAAAGTTTAATGCTAATGCCTCCCTGCAAATGATTATGGCCCGGTCTCACTCGTTCATCTTCCATGTCTATTTTATAACTCACTCGTGATTTATATAATTTTTTTAAAGTGAGTACGTACTTGCTAGAAATATATGCTTTGTCAATGAACATGATCAATTGTTTACAAGACTGCTTTCATTAAAATCAGATATGTGTTTGTTTATACATTGTTTTTGTAAGTTTAATAGCTCTTATATATTTGAATAATTTTTGTAATAAATGTCTAAATTACAGTATTGGGACTTTAATTCATAGGTGCATGATCAACGGGGTAATTGTGTTACACACTATCGGTAGCAATGGCTTTCATTTTGACACTTCAACAACATTCATTGCGTTATTTACGTTGTTGAGCAGATACATTTTTCAAACATATTATGAAGCAATGGATTAGCAATATCCTTCAAAATGATTCAGATTGCGATTGATAGTATATTACGCAATTAGGGTGCTGATTGATAGTGTTACAAAATTAGGGTGCGGGGCTAAGTTTGGTGTAATGGTTCTGTTAAGTTGGTTTTTGAATAAAAGTAAGGTCAATTATTATTAATAGTATTTATTATAAAAACAATAATACACGTGATACGAGTATCTAAGTCAGTAATCATACGTATTTCTTACGTGAAAAATTAAGTATATATTAGCCCTGCGTCAATAGGAAACACGATGATTGGCGAGGTGCATAACTTTAATCAAAGTACGGTACTGTAAAAAAAATAATGCGTACTCCCTGTACGCATTATATTTTTTAACTTATGATCTACTTTTCAGAAAAATAGCAATTTACTTATACAAATTAATTTATCCAAATAATATTCGAAACGCTAAGGGCTAACTTTTCGAACCCCAGATAATTTTATCCGAGGAATAAATTTGAATTTTTGACAGTTCTTCCATAGAAAAACTGTCAAACGTCAATTTTATTCCACGAATAAAAACTATTAGTCGATTGAAAAATCAGCCCTTAGTGGACAAAGTTAGTTCTAATCATAATCATAAATATTAGAGAAATCTTCATCTTCACTTTGGGCTTGCTCGTCTTTTTTATAAGACTTCTTATTATCTTGGAAGGAAGTAGTCAAAATCCAAGAGGAACGTCCATCCTGATCGTTGTCAACGCCTTTGTGCCCTACTACAGCCTTGATCTCCGATGTATCGACATCGACAGGCAACTCCAATCGTTTATCCTCGTCATTGAAAATATGAAAAGCGACTTGTCCGTTCATTATAATTAACGGCTCGAAGTAGAACTTGTCGCTTAGTTCTTTGGAATCCTTCGAGCCAGTTGCTTGTCTAACTCCGCCCTCCCCAGCCGTAGGAGACAATTGTAAATACATGTCACTGTCTATGTTGTAAAGTTTGAAAAAAACTTTATTCTCATCCCATGTAGGAATTATCTTCCACCTCCAGCCTGATTTGTTACCGGACTTGTAGTGGCCGTCTCCCTGCGCTTTCGATGTTTTGAGCTCTAAAACCAGCGCCTGATTGTTTTGATAGTTAATGATGTCCATACAGTCGCCGTCGAAGATGTGTTGGAACACTGATGGGAAATGCTCACGCACAACTTCTTTGCCATTATTGTTCCATAATTTATAAGCGTACACAATGACATTTGCCACGTTATTGGCGAGGAGTTTATTAACGGTGTCAGCTAGAGCACCGCCGCAGCAGGTGTCAGTCAAACATCCAGTCAGTATGACGGCAGCCTCGATATCACCTCTCATAATGTTTCCGTAGAGTAGTTTTTTCAGTTCGTGCATGCCTAAATAGGCTCTATAACGAGTATTAAAGTAGGTTGATTGTAGGTTATCCGGTATCTTGTAAATGGGGCAGTAAAACAAGTGCTTTATCTTCCTCAATTCGTCAGTGACTATTTCAATTTGTTCGTCGGTGTAACCATAAACAATTACTTTTCCCCGCTCGCTGTTCACTATACGAACAATGTCTTGATATATAATCTCAGACAGATTTTCATTGTGACAATTTATAGTTACAGTACGGACAGAGTTGTCCTTTATGTATTTACGGGTAGAGTATCCAAAGCTCGTCCCTTCGGAAATTGGTATCCTGTTCGGTATCCTTCTGCCTTCATCCGGACCATCGAAAACTAATCTAAACTCGTAGTTTACATTATAACAGTTAGAAAAGCCCACGATGCCTTCGGGGAGTTCTATTTTTCCACAACCAAAATAATCTACATGTTCTATAAGATTTTTAACACAGAACGGTATCTTAACCAGTTTATATTCGTTCTGAAACGGAATTTCAGAATAAGGATACAGTTTGTCCTTATTAGTCTCATAGTTAGGGGAGCGTGCTTTTTGCCACAGGTCCATAGCACTCATTTAAGTTTAATAAACTTATTTCAATATCTGAAAACAAAAAAAAAAAGGTCATCAACTGCTTTGCGATTTCTTAACTAATGAATGGAAATGGAATTCCAGACCAAAAATGCTCCAATTGTGTAGTTAGTCGTAAAATACTATAGTATAATGCTAAAATTGTAGGCCATCTTAAACAGGTAAAATATAATATTGCACATAGTATTCAGCTTTATAAAGTGACCTAAAGTACGATCCAAGAAAAAAATATGACTATTTGAAATAAAATCGTGAAAATTATTTTTATGATACTACATGCAATAAGGCAGAAGCTCTAAAAATTTTCACTTTCATTGATTTTTTCCTATTTATAAAATGTTTTTCCTTCTAAGCAGATTAGGAAATATAAAGAATTGTCCAAAACAGCAGAGGAAATAAGTTCTCGAAGTCCCCGTGATCAATACAGACTTGTACTAGAAGAGCTCCCTAGGTTAGCAAAATATAATAAAAGCTGTCTGGCTATGTGTGTACGTGTTAATAATAATAGGGGTTAAAGTATGAAATTGCCGTTTTATTGTAATAGGTACTTCGAATTGACATAGAACCTTCATGGTTTGAGATTTTTGAGTGAAACTTTTTTCACATGGTAGGTACCTATGAAGTTCTTCTTTTAAAAAATGTGCAACATTCGATTATCGACTTTCAGTTGTTTTTTTTATTCAGCTTAGACAAGAAAGATGGATACTTCGAAAATGCGAGTTATTTTTGAATACGAGTTCGGACGCGGAACTAACGCGGCAGAAACAGCTCGCAATATCAATGTTGCGTTTGGAGAGGGTACTGCTAATGAACGCACCGTGCGATTTTGGTTTAAACGCTTTGGTAATGGAAACTTTGATTTGAAGAACGAATCACGTGGAAGACCGCCCACACAGGTGAATAATAATTAATTGAAAGAGATGGTGGAGCCGATCCGAGCCAAACTACCCAGGAATTAGCGGCATGGTTAAACGTTACCTTACCAACAATATTGACTCATTTGCGTCAAATCAATAAAATAAAAAAATATGAGAAATGGGTGCCTCATGATTTGACTGATCTGCAGAAAGAAACGCGTGTTGGAACTTGTGTTGCCTTGTTGAATCGATACAGAAATGAAGGAATATTGGATCGAATTGTGACATGTGATGAAAAGTGGATTCTTTACGATAACCGTAAGCGAAAAAAAAATGCAATGGCTGACCCCAGGTCAAACGCCGCAACAGTGTCCTAAAGAAAAGCTTACCAATAAAAAGGTAATGGTAAGTGTTTGGTGCTCTCAGCATGGTGTTATTCACTATAGCTTTCTCCGATCTAGTCGAGCAATAACGGCAGATGTCTACTGTGCCGAACTCCGAACAATGATAGCAAAACTAGCAGTGAAACAGCCCCGACTCATGAATCGATCTTCACCATTAATGCTCCATGATAACGCGAGACCTCATACAGCACGAGAAACCGTTTTAATTCTACAGGATGTTGCCCATTTTTTAAAAGAAGAACTTCATAGGTAGGTGCCATGTGAAAAAGTTTCACTCAAAAATATCAAACCATGAAGGTTCTATGTCCATTCGAAGTACCAATTACAATGAAACGGCGATTTCATATTTTAACCCCTATTATGATATTATTAAACTCTACGTAAAGGGAATAGAAACGGGACAGAAATCGCAGACTCGACGTAGGTAGGAGTAATAGAAGCGAGACAAGGTTCTCGGCTCGACGGAAAGGGACTAGACATTTAAGGAAACCATTCGTATAAAGTTCTTCAAAATAATGCAGGAGGGCGGCCAGTAGGTACTTAGTGGGATTTTTTTAAAGTAGATATTTTTGACAATAGAATAGGTAAATGATTTATTTGACGTTTTAGTTTATGCACAAAGCCATGCAAATCTCACAACAATAAATAAGTGATTAAGTTAATAAATATTTAATTCCACTACAAATTTACATTCTTGCATTCCAGTTATACAATCACTTATTACTACAAAAAATTGTGATGTACAAACTTAACTGTGTTTATGTAAAATTACTGTCTGTCATCAGTTCATCACCTTTTCTTTTTGCCAATAAAACTTTTTGTATTTGTGTACTTATCAGCAAAATTAACTTATCATTAACAAATACCATAGATTATTGAACTAGAGAATCTGCATTAATAATGCTATCAAATAAATCAGCCTAAAAATACATTAACCACCCTTATTGTATTACATTTTGGTTGCCTAATTTGCAGTATGACAACAGAGGGTGTGCCTTGTGAGATTAAATGGATAGATATATGTTGGGAATTATTCATTAATCCATAAATTATAAATCGTAATCATAAAAAGAAAGAAATTGACAACGAAAATGTTAATGACTTGTTCTAAAATAAACTAATAAATAAATAATAATTCATAAACTCATTGTTGGACATGCATAAGTGAGGAGTTGAAAAACTCATTTCAATGTCATGTTCCATCTGTAGGTCTAACTCAAACTATTTACAGGCATTTTTGAATTAGTAATTACTTTTAATAATTTGCATTGACTGGTAGGTAGTTGTTGCAGGACAAGAATTCAATAAAAAAAAAAAAGTCATTATACTTATTAAACCAAATCACACATACAACACTTTCAAACAGCGAATATAAATGCAGATTTTATAATCAATAATCATGTGCTGCCTTGTTATATACTCATATATGTAATTGAAACCTCAGAACAAAGGAATTATTATAAAGAACATGTTATTTGTTGACGTTCAGTCCTAAGCTTCCCAGAACTTAAAGTAGTACCTACTATTACAGTATTATAGTGTGCAGTCAATTTGAGCGTAAAGTAATGAAATTAAATTAAAGAAGAAGGATCTAAATTAACCCATGTCCTACAACAAAGAAAAGTATATAATTTTATTAATAAAAAGATGGCATACTTCTGAACGCCATCCTTGCTGTCTAACATATAAAAAACTTGCTATGGAAATTCGTTCAGGGGCAGTAATATGTATAAGCATATAGTTACAACACTGAGAAATACTTGGCTATCCTGGCTTGTGATCAAGCTCAACTGACAGTAGAAAGTATTTCTAAGAAAAAAATATTACTATAGTAGTCAGATGATTAAAAAAAAATTATATTAAGGTGGATGCACCAAGGTAGCCCGCAAAGTTCAAATTTTCTTATGTTTTTTGCAATTTGCTGGTCAGTACTAAGTTGTATGTTGATTAAAATATGATTCGCGGCCGTAACAAATATGTATTTACAGAATTATTATAATCATTAGAATCAGTAATACAACTTGTTAAGTTAGCATAATCCTAAAATGTCAAGATTTCATGAAATAGTCATTCAGTAGGATTACTTTATCTTAGAGAGTTGTTGATGACTTTAATGGTTATAATTTTGTAAATACATATTTGTTACGGCCGCGAATAATATTTTAATCAACATACAACTTAGTACTGACCAGCAAATTGCAAAAAACGTAAGAAAATTTGAATTTCGCGGGCTACCTTGGAGCATCCACCTTAAGTGGTTTCCCTCACTCTGGCTAGTGCAAGTGAGAGAGATGCCCAGGATTCGATAGCGGGACAGATAGGCATGTCACTGTATGACATGCCTGTCTGTCACAGGGCAATGGGCATCAATATCAATTGATTGCAGGAGTCCTGTGTTTGCGAGAATTGTACCGTGATCTCTGTGTTTTATGATCTTTTTCTATGACAAAGCTTACTCTTACCAGACCAGATAACTACCTAGTGATTCGTGTTTTGTTGGATCCTTTTTATTGAACATTTGCCAAGTTATTATGATCCAACAATGAAGTTTTTATTCTCAGTAGTTCAATGTTTGTTGATCAAACAAATGAGAATAAAATCAGTTGTTTGATGATGAAACTCCATAATTGAAGTGTAATCAAGATAGCCAAGTATTTCTCAATATCGTAGCTATATATTCATTTACATACTACTGCCCCTGAACGAGTTTTCATAGCATTTCTTTTTATAGACTGTAAGGATGGCTTTTGCAAGTATGCCATCTTTTAATACTCATTATAATATTTTTTTCAGATACTTGTAGGCTTATTTGTAAGAATTCTAGTACATTACAAATGGTCAGGTTTTTTTAACAGTTTCTAAAACAAGCATGCAAAATTATTGATTAATGTAATCAATAATTTTGCATTAATAAATGAAGCTAATAAAATTGATACAGACCCTAGCACATCAAGCTACTACAATCTGTCAAATTTCTTTAATAGATTTTTAACTTTATCACTATAGTATTAAGGTTCAGGGTTGATTGGGAAAATTTTACAGTTTCAGCTAGCTAGATGTGCTGGTGTCTGTACATAAACCAGTTATTCCATTTACAATGTCAAGTATTTGTAAAATTACACTATTAAGATGTCAGTGTGAACTTTTAAGTTTAAAATATTCATTCTCAGAATATAATGATTTTTATTTAGGCCATTTGAGTAATGCTGTTTTAAATTGTTTGATTGGCAGTTCCTTAGACGATTTTAATAGTTTAACAAATATAACCTTTGGAAAGCAACTTTTAGTTGGCTTTTCACAGCATTCAAATATGTAGGTATTTACCGGGAACATGCATAAATAAGTGGCCACCATTCATGACCACTCACAAAGACACAATGGACTCGCAAGTTGCGTGATAGAGATCCCATCTAGATACAACCCTAAAATTAACGTACCTTACAGTTTTTTTGTATGAAGATTGGATGCAGTATGGTGCGTCATTTTAATAAATTGGTAATTAGCGCGCAACCTTTATACAATTATAAAGTACCACCGGTAGTACGCCGGTTCTTAGCGGTATTAGCGATCGAGCGTTCCCCCGGTGGTACGCCCTGGGGGTTTTAGCTGATAACTCATGAATTTGGTATAAAACTCATCAGACAAAGGGAAATGAACGAAATACACGATATACTTACCTAAATCTTTTCGAAATACCCGACTAATCTATTTACATTCTACCTGTGCGAAGCACGGCGCGGGTAGCTAGTACAAAATAAAATAATAAAGAACTTACAGCTTTTCTCCAAGAACAGGATTTTTGGATTATGCTTGAAATAAGTACCGTACCTCTACCTTGTTTGAATTAAATCAAATTGAATTCGTGACGTTGATTACAGAAGTCAGGCCGTTCAAACTTCAAACGATCGAATGATCTAGAATCGTATGTACAGTCGTAGATACGTAGGTACTAGCATAGACTATAGATACACTTAAAAACTGGGTACGGTACTAATTCCTAGATTAGAGAAGAGAAAAGCAAAGATGGCACACGAACAGTCACAGTAAAAGAGCGCGCACTGCCATTAAATTAGTCTATGGAACTGCCTATTGTCAACTTCAGTGAACTTCAGGATTCCCACTACTTGCTGTACTCAATGTTTGCCAGATTCAATATCTTAATTTTTCAATCAGTAAACATCCTAATAGCAACCTTATGTAAATGAAAATAAAGGTCACTGTGATTTTTACAGACTTGTCAATGGCAACACCTTATTGTAATGATTTTGTCAAATAATTTTGACAATGATGCAAAATCAAAAGTAAAATAATTGTGGAAGGACTGTGTACATACATACAACAACGATTGGCCCTTGTCTACAAAAAACAAGAATCTTTTGGCCCCCGAATGCTATTAGCAAACATTATAGTGCTTTTGGCGCGTGGCCAAACTCGGAACTAACACCAAAATCTTGTTTTTTCTTTTCACGCCTAATCCACTGAACCAATCATCAAGAAATTTTGCATATACGTTGTCAGGGGTATAGAAAAGGACAGGGTACCTTTCATCCAGAGAAAAAAACTGTTTTCGAGAAAAAGAACAATACATTTCGACCGTCACAATTGCTTTAGGACGCTAGATGCTGCTTCGTGTCTTTCGAACGATGATTTAAACATGACCCGACTTTCTGAGAAGTTTTCTAACAAAAAGTACTAGGCTTGCATGAGTTCCCGATAGTATTTCAGTCTGTATAATTAGTATTATGTTTTTAATAAGATTTGGATGAAAATTGGCACAGAGATAATTTATTATAACTTGGATTAATATATAGGACACTTTTTACCCCGGTTATACGTTTCTGTGGGATAATTTCCGACCTCCACACGGGCGCAGCCGCGCGAAAAAGTTAGTAATTCTATAAATACATATTTCTTACGGTCTAGAATTATATTTAGATCGACATACAACCTGATCTGATACTGACCTGAAAATTGCAAACAACGTAAGAAAATTTGAGTTTCGCGGGTTACCCTGACGCTTTCGCTTTAAGAGTAGTTGTAGAGTCCGTTTCACGAAAAAAGTCTCGCAGAAGCGGCGCTACAGGCATACGAGAGACATAAACCTTTATTTATCTCAACATCATAATATTACAGGTACTGGTAAATAAAATATACAATCTAAAATAGAGAATTTGTGTGAGGTAGAAGTGTTGTTGTAAGAATATTGCTAACGGACTTGAGAAGTTTACGTTTATAATGTCCTCACAATATAAGAGTGTAAAATCTATGATCCACACCACGTTTGACTATAGAAAACAGACAGGTTCTAGCACTGACCTATATTATACAAGTACGCTGGACTAAATATACTTTAGGAAATCTCAATTGTTTTCTGTGCCGATTCAAAGCGCTCCGCTCGCTCGAGCGTCTCAGGAACTAAAAACATATTGTTGCAAATGGCCGTCATTTTGTTTTGGTAAGTCTCTTTTGGGTCTAAAAACATTAGTTCTACGGACGCTCACGTTGCTGTCAGCGCTAAAATGGCAAAAATCAAATGCCTTCATTTTGTCATCGATAGTATGAAGTCCAGCGTACTTGTTTATTATAGGTCAGTGGGTTCTAGACTAAAAAAATCAAGAGCTTTAAACCCTCGCAGATGGATGTAGAATCCGCTTTACAAAACAACTCCGTTATGTAAAACAACTGAACAATGTTCAGCGGTTGTCCATCATTACTGAACTTGAACACGCAGAATTGCATAAATGTTTTGCATTTATCAATGCAGCGATTAGCGGTTTTGTAAAACAGCGTGAAATGAAACAGAGGATTGTAGATTTTAGTTGGTTCTAAATTATGTCTCTATGTCTATTTCGCAAAAACAGTAATGGCGGCCGAAATAGAAATAAATAAACCGAGTAATATAAGTAAAATTACCTTAACTCAAGTGAAAACACTGATTTTAAGCATAATAATATTATTAACTGTAAGTTATCAGAGTTTTATGAAAGACGCTCATTGTGACTGCAAATAAGCCATTCTGCGTTTCGTCTAAACGTCGGTAGCAATTTTGTAAAACGTAGCGCAATGACAATCCAGCTGAACGTTGTTCAGTTGTTTTACATAACGGAGCTGTTTTGTAAAACAACAACTAGCAGTTTTGTTAAACAGCGGATTCTACAATCCATCTGCGACCTAAACACTGCGTAAACGGAATTAATAATAAATGTTATTCAAGAAATATTATGTATCAGTGTTTCATATTTACTATACAGGGTCAAATTAAATTAGCTAGCGAAACTACAGACGTGATGGGTATCGATATCTAGGTAAACACGAAATAGTGGAATAAAACCAAACTCATGAATGAATACGAAATGGAATGAATGAACGAAATCTCAAAGGAGACCTGAAGGCCAATTTTATTCTCTTAATTTAAAACGTTCAAAATATACGTTAGTCGCAGTCTCATCTCAGCGACAAACAAATGTCAAAAATTTGTCAAAATGTAGGGAAATCAGAAGTATTTTTTGACAGATTGAGGCTGAGATCAGACTGTGAACGGTCATAACATTACGAGAATTGCCCCTCAGTTACGTTTCATACAAAGTTGGGCTCAAAACCCAAAGTAATGGACTTAAAAAAAAAGTTTTACCCTGGTCGGGGAAGTCCGATCGAGATGAGATGAATGATTATGAAGGCTCCAGACAGAGGTACCTCCTAACAATACGAGCCGAGTCCAGAAGTACCACTTTCTGAATCAAGCCCTTAATTCATTTATTTAATACTTCAAGCGCAGAAGTGTACAGAGGCGGACTTATTAGGTAATAGGCTTAGAGCATTAAATGCTGAACCGAATGAACCGATTTTGATTTTGTTTTTTTTGTTTGTAAGGCGAATTTGTCGGGAGTGTTCTTAGCTATGTTTGATGAAAATCGGTCCAAGGTGGCTGCCGCCCCAAAATGGCGGATTACATATTTTTTCACAACTCCCTTAATATGGGTATCAAATGAAAGGGCTTGACTAGTAGAATACTATACACTATCACAAATTTCAAATCCAAGATGGCCGCCACCACAAAATGGCGAATTACAAAAAACTTAATTAAACACCAAATTACCTGAATCTTAAAACGCAAGAAAATAAAAGAAATGAAATAATAAGGAGTCACTACAAGAAGCTTCAAATAAAATTAAATAAAAAATTTAAAAAACCCCCTACAAAATAATAATAACTTGGACCATGTTCCCGATACCGGTGGGCTACTATTTTTTAACCCCCGAAGAAAAAACGACGGGGTGTTATAAGTTTGACGTGTCTCTGTGTGTGTGTGTGTGTGTGTGTGTGTGTGTGTGGGTGTGTGTGTGTGTGTATGTCTGCCTGTGGCATCATAGCTCCCGAACGGATGAACCGACTTTAATTTTGTTCTTTTTGTTTGAAAGGTGTTTTTGTCGGGAGTGTTCTTAGCTATGTGTGATGAAAATCGGTCCAAGATGGTCGCCGCCACAAAATGGCGGATTACATATTTTTTCACAACTGCCTCAATATGGGTATCAAACTTGACTAGTAGAATTCTATACACTATGATAAATTTCAAATCCAAGATGGCCGCCACCACAAAATGGCGAATTACATAATTTTTTTCATAACTCCCTCTATATGGGTATCAAATGAAAGGCTTGACTAGTAGAATACTATACACTATGACAAATTTCAAATCCAAGATGGCCACTACCACAAAATGGCGAATTACAAAAAACCTGATTAAATACTATATGTGAAAATAAAGCCACCTTGTCAATCGTATTCCTACTTTATTAATATTATAAACGTGAAAGCTTGTATGGATGGATGGATGGATGGATGGATGGATGTTTGTTACTCTTTCACGCCAAAACTACTGAGCGGATTTGGATGAAATTTGGCACACAGATGGTTTATAACCAGGATTAACATATATGATACTTTTTATCCCGATATTCTCACAGGATCGAAACTTATGCGGGTGAAACCGCGGGGCGCAGCTATTATGAAAATAAATATTTTTTTGTTTCAGGGTTTAAAATTGCGTCTTTAAACTATGAAAACAAAATCACCCAGTCTCCTTTTAAGGTTTTGGTTAAAGAATACAGAAATAGCATGTGTAGTTGCTATGATTGTAATGAACATTGAAGCTTGATTTTAATTAAATTTATTTATTTATTTAAACTTTTCGCACAAAAAGGTACAAAGGCGGACTTAATGCCTTAGGCATTCTCTACCAGTCAACCAAGGGTGGTGAAGATATTAGATGGCAGGTGCTTTGATTGAGAGGGACAATGATAAAAAAACTCTTAAAACTAGGTACACATACAAAAAAAAAATAACAAAAAAAAATACATTTTAAATTTAATTTTTGACGTTCAAAAGTGCCTATTTGAAATAAATGATTTGACTTTGAATCTTTATTTAAGAAACTAGGCATTATGGATGGGTTTCACTATATCTATATTATTATCCTCCCAACCAGCAATTTTGCCCTATAACCAAACCTTATATCTCAAAAAAGCTGGGTAAACGATGTATAAAGGTTTTGGTGGTGATTGATTGTTGTGTAAAAGCGTTTGACAATACATTTTGGCTCTATAAGTTTATACAGAAAAAACGACCTATTAGGAATTGATGTAAAGGTTTACATCGCGACTTTGTATATCTGTTATAGTCAGGCGTCATAGCAACCTCCAATGTGACGAGTATACAACGATAGAACTTTATAAAAGAAAGAAAGAAAATGCATTAAAACAGGCATATTAGGGCGACAGTAAACATACTGTCGCCCTAATATGCCTGTTTTCGCAATAAAGGTTATGAACGAACTATAATGGGTCTTTCGTTATAGTAGAGATGAAAACTCAAGAATAGGGCGATATTGTGGGTTTTAAGATCGTCGTTACAGTACATAGTACTATAGTTGCCACAATAAGTCTACAACAGAGTGATTTGGTGATATAGCTGAGTTTCAAATTTCATTTATGTAGCTTAAATTGTCATATAAAGGTTTTTTAACGCTCGTTATAGTCGTAGTGATAAACTTATCAAATACACACACAAATACACTTTTTAAAAACAGGATTGTTTTTTTATAACTGTTATTGTCCCTCTATTACACAATAGTACTATAACGGAAATCCTTTCTCTTTTAAAACCTTAATTCCATGTAATGGTGGTTGTAATCTGTCATAACGAGTGCTATAGTAGAGTTCAGGAAGCTGGAAGTATGGTTATGACTTAAAATTCGTAATTGTTTTAGTAAAATCTCAATAATTCGAGGGGGGCATTCAAATATTGTCGTAAACCCGTACATAGTTTAACAGTAAAATTACAGTCGCACGTCATTTTCTCCGTAAGAGACGAATAATTTAATTACAAAATAATATTTAACTCAACGATAGATCTTCGTATTCTCTTTTTATTATGTTTTTCTCTTCAAAAACACCGAAACATTGCAGCGGCGTGAACGAATGTAAAATGAATGTATGACAAAAAAGGTACTTTAGTAGCGTTGCGGTGGCTTGTATGTCATCAAATAGAGATTGCGTTACTGTTACATCAACTGTAGGTATTAGGCCAAAATTGTCATGCCTGATACCGCTACAGGTGTACTATAAAACCGAATGGAGATATAATTGCGCCACTTTCTTTGTGGGCGCACCGTCTTTGGCCTTTTATTTGACCACCGATTAGGTTTTACAAAACGTTCTATGGTCTTTTATACAACTAACTTTTGCTGGTTGGGCTTTCACAACGGTAAAGGTTTATGTTATGTAGAATAATAGTTGACACGACAGACAAAGTCCTGTCCTTTCAATCATTTATTTTTTTTAAGCCCATGGAAAATGTACATACTTTCTGTTTTCAGAATTTGTAAATTTTTTGAGAAATATTTCCATTTTTTCTTTCCATAAAAACAATTTGATCTACATATTACAAACATTTTAAAACAAAAAATGACCAAATCAGTCCAGCCCTTCTCAAGTAATATAGCATTTCATTTTTATTTATACAGCTTGGGCCATAAAATGTCCAAAGTAAAATTTTTGAAGCCTCTCAAGGGCTTCGCGAAACACCCCCTAGTATGTTTAGCGATTATTTTTAGTTTAGGAGCTAGACAGCTTTTAATATTTTTTGGGAAATTCTCACTTGACTTCAGACTTTTTGTTTTTCTCTTTCTGTCTTTGAAAATATATTTTTTTAATTTAATAAGGATTTATAAATCCTTAAATTATGGTCAAAGTCTTCAAAACTTTGGTCAAAGGTAAAATTTTTGCTAGACAAGATTCTTTCTAGATTTTCAGTGTATAATGAAAGAAAAGAAGAAGCATGTCCGCTTCGAGTAATCCATTGTTCATGTACTTCTTTGCATTCGATTGCAATCATTATATTTTGATGATTAATTTATTTTAGCAATAAAATATAAAAACATTAAAAAAAATTACACCAGAAGTGAATTTTGGCAGCCAAAATTCACTTCTGGTGCTTTCGTTTTGAAGTCCAAAATTGGTTGACAATCGGGACCCGGAGTATAAACGTGAACGGCGGGTATACTTTGCATATTCGCTTTGCTGATGAATTTGTCACTATGGAGGAGTCGCTGGAACAGATGGAAGAAATGCAGCACAGCCAGCGCAGCCTTAGAGCAAACTAAGCTAAGCTCGGTGTTTCGGATTCAGCTAGGTGCAGTGGCAGTGGGTCGGCCTTATCTTTCAAAAGACAGATAGCCGGTGCATCAGACCTATCCTCGAGTCGAGACTCGAGATTGCCTTGGTAAGCGTGGCGTAGGGCGCCCCTCAACTAGGGACACACTGGACGCGGAGGGCGGAACTCTTGGTGTTAAGCATGGATGTTTACGCCAAAACTACTGAACGGATTTTGATGAAATTTGGCACACAGATAGTTTATAACCAGGATTAACACATACGATAATTTTTATCCCGATATTCCCACGGGATCGAAACTTATGCGGGTGAAACCGCTGGGCGCAGCTAGTAAAGTATAAGAAAGAAAGAAAGAAGAAAAGAAAGAAAATACATTTATTTGGCACAAACTAAAAGACACACGATACACCAGATGTATACATCAGACAAAACAAACAATAAGATTAAAAAATAAATAAAAGATTAAATAAAAAATGTGAAGTCCGATACAAGAAAATTATCAGGAAAGTGTGCCAATGTTATAAGCACAATGTTTAATTTTTATCTTAATAACTGACTGAACATCTCATGCAAACTGTCACCCCTATGTTACCAGATCTCATAAGTAGACACTTAGAAAATGACGGGCACACCACCCATTTTAATTTTACTGCAATAGGGGTGACTTTTCAAAAATCATTTCATTAGAGACTATCGAACGCACCCAAACTTTCTACGCCTAATAGGTACCTACATATTAAAAGTTCCGATACAGGAATTACTTTTTAGGTATTATAAATAAATAATTAAAATTATTTGTAGCTCTTTATGAGAACCTTTTATTTAAGAGTTATTCTATCATAGCATAGGTAGCACGGTTCTTAAATACTTTAGATATTCTGAAATTCTAACGTTTAAACTGGTTCACCTGTTACCGAATGAATCGTAGATACTGCGCATGCCAGTGTTTGAAAATGTCATGCCAACCATGCCAGGACGGACGGCCATCGGGCCAGTATCGTGTTAGTAGTCACGCGGTGAGGGTGTTCCACCCCGAGCGATTAACCAACGCGCGTCTTTACGATCACGACAAAAAACAATTATAACAGAAACGAAATACAATACCTTGTATTATTTCTATGCAATATAATTATATTACATCGAATATTCTTCGTTTCTGTTTAGTTATATTATATGTTTTACAAATTGTTATAAAACAGTGACTTTAAAATATTGCAGCTATTTAATTAGCGAAATTTGATAGGTTGAAGTTAAATTGTAATTTGACCAAAATGTGGTGGATCCTCCGACGAGCCCGGCTCACCGGCGCGTCGCTGTTCAGCCAGGCCACGGGGACTAATAACAACAACAATGTGAAAACAGGTACATACATGATACACAATAACTTAGTTGTTATTGTTCTGAAATTTCTCAGCAGCAGCCCGGACCCTGCATTTGTGGCCGGTTCATGGCAATAGGGTCGCCCCTGTTACATGGGACTAAACATAACTGGCGGATTTTGGGTGTATTATAGGTACTGCCTAACCCTTCGAGGAATACAGTGTAGGCGTGATGTTATCACATAATCAACCTATAATGTTCCCACTGCTGTGACACAGGCCACCTCTCGGTGAAAGGGAGTGGGCCATAATCCACCACGCGGGCCCAGTGAGCGTTGGTAGATGTCACATGTCTTCGAATTTTTGGTTCTAAGACATGCCGGTTTCCTCACGATGTTTTCCTTCACCGTTTTGAGAGCAGTAGTGATGAAATAATTTACACTAAGTAAAACGCTTGACTGGTTCGAACCTACGACCTGCAACTTGTAAGTCGCGGCCGGTACCACTGCGCCACCACTGGCACTGCTCTCGTGATGTTATTGTCGTGTGTTAATTATTGCATGTAATTCACGTGAGTAGATATATTTTATGGTGTCTCAGAGTTAGTTTTCTCAGTTTAGTTAGACTATTAGATGTGACGATATTGTGGTGGCGCCAAAAGTAGGTGCCTACGGTGCACCGTAAGCCAGTAAGTACTGTATAATAATAATAATAATTTATTAAGTATCTATAACTTGGTGACAATTTTTTTTTACAATAATTTGGTAAGTACAGAGATGTGAGACTAATTTATCTCCTGGCTCCCAAACTAGGTTTATAGCCTGTGACTTGGGAGTCAGTGATTCTACAACTTATGCTTAGATAAAGTGTATGAATACACCATTAGACTTCTTATGTTATGTTTACTTATTTACTAATTTACAAAAGCATTAGGAAAAGTGTATTAACCCTTGAACTACGAAAACCCCCCTACACTGCCACGAAGTAAAGGCGCTGTTATTGTCGAATTGTTACAATGGTTCGTTCATTCGAAATTTGTCTGCGGACGATTGTACGATCGACTACGAGCAATTGCATTTTTTTATATCTACTTCTCAAATATTTGCACCCTATACGGTACTTTACCCGCGTCCTCCTTCACCCGCTAGGCCCATGGAACTGTCACAAACAAAAAAGTCGGCCTATATTATCTAGTTCCGGATGATACGTGATTATTAAGTTCGATAAGAAGATGTACCTTACTACCAACCACTGATAGATACTACAATGTCGTGTCGCGAAGTCGCCGCGCACCTGTGTGGGGCGCTTTATTAAAATTAATCATTACTGTGAGCTTAAAGAGTAGGGCATGTCATTTTTTTCTGATATTTTATTTCCGAAATTGAGAGAGAGAGAGAGAGAGAACCATATCGTAATTCCGATATTAATCAATTTAACCTTTTCCGATATAGATATGGTGTCTCTATTAGAAACAGCATAACAAATGAAAGTTACCAGTTCCGGAATTCCGGAATCAAATCTCCATTATTGGAATTCAGTTCCGGAATTGAGAACCCTTTTTTTTTTGGGTGGTAAATCATAAAAATGACCTCTTTTACGGATTAAAATCCACCTGTGCTCCTTCAGTTGCCTGTGCCAGGGGCTACGGTATCATTTTCGAACAACACGCGGCCCTGGCAGGCATAGGTCCTGGCGGACCCCGTTAGTTCGTGTTGACATCTTTTTGAGGCGCGCGTAGAACACAACGCGCCGTCGACCCGGGCCTGGTCCTTACCGGGCGTCGAGCTGCCCATTGCTCGCCGCCCGCAAGCCCGCGCCTACAGTGGCCGGGAGTCGGCTGTTGACTCACGTCCAGGGCGTCTCCTGCGGCGAGGGGCGTGAGGGCGCAGAGATTGCCTCTCCCTCACGCGCTCTGCCTCCTACTTTGCGAACATTACTGCTTCGCAGAAGGAGGTGACGGCCTCCCTGGGCGCGGCTGCGGGAAAGACGGCAACGCGGCGCTGGCGCGGTGGCAGTGTTCAAACTGCGGGCGTGATCACGTCCCGTTCCGCCGCGCCATTCTTTCATCAAAAAAGATGTTGAGCAATTCAGACATGGAAACGCTATTGCTCATAGTTGCGCTAGATAAGAAAAAACAACGTAAACGGAAATGGGTGCATGAAATATGTAAATCAAAAACGCGTTGCCGTCGCGGCACGCCCCGCCCCGCCGCTTCTGACTTGTATTTTCCGCTCGACGCGGCGACGGCGGGGTGCGACGGTTACCGTCGCGTCGAGCGGGGCGGCTCTGTGTGGCGTCGTCCGTAATATCTAGTACATTACAACTGCTCAGCGTCGCGTCGCCGTCCCGTCCCGCCCCGCCCCGCCCGCTGTGTGCGGCCTTTAAAGTATTTTCGGAAAGTATAATACTTTGAATATTCTCTTGTGTGTTGTTGTAGGAAAGGCTCCCTTATGATCGAAATGAATTTTGTTATTGGTATATTAATATTGTACTTTATACTTGAACCTGTCTGTTACTTATCAAAGCTAAACCGATTTTGATGGGAGGTAGCTTGAACCTTGTGAAAGAACAAACAAAACAAAGTAAAATGGAGATTTGTAGTTTCTATGGAATAATTCGAAATCCATGAGGTTGAAGTCATTGCTGGAAAGCTAACTAATCTATCTACATAGTAGGTATACAACACAGTCACTTTTCTTGTCTAACGCTTAGATCTTTTAAACTGAACAATGGATTTTGATGTGGTTTGCATCATCATTTAAAGCATTTATTCCTAAAGTGTAGGTATACATTTATCTTAGTCAAATTCAAAGTCAAGTCAAAGTCAAAGTCAAATCATTTATTTTAAATAGGCACATAAAATGCACTTTGGAACGTCAAAAATAAAATTGATTCTAGTCGCCCCTACCAAATGGTAATTTCGTATGGAGAAGAATGGGCAAGAAACTCCACCGTTGTTACTCTTTTAAAATGTTATGTTTTACAATATTTTGCATACATTAATTATATAATTATATGTGAAGACGATGCACCTAAAAATAAAATTACTATACCACAATAAGTAAAAGAATTAAAATGGATTATTGAATCCATGACATATAAATTAACTATGTGATAGATACATGGTGCTTACATATTTACAAACATTCCAAAAGTAGACAATTTTCATAAATAAATAAGGAGTAATAACTCCGGGTGTGACTTCAAGTAATCACAGAATGTAAATTCATGTCAAAGAAAAAAAAAGAATAAATTATACAATTACATTAGCAACCAGTTTGATTTTGTCTAGACTCTAGAGATTGTCTTATGGAGTAGGACCAGCATGTTTCCAAGCATTCTTATCTTGGATATAATCCTCTAATTTGTAATATCCTTGCTTACAAAGTGTAATTTTAATATAAGTTTTAAATTTATAGTATTAAAATTATGTCTATCACTTATTTTATTAAAAAGATGTTGATTTTTCTTACATACATAATATTTTCATAAATGAATTGGCAGGGTACCGTAATAATGTCAGCGTAGTTTGCTACGCTGACGACACGCTGGTCCTGGCGCAGGGGAGGTCGCACCAGGCGGCGGCCGAAGCAGCGACACGCGGGGTTGCGA
Source organism: Apamea epomidion (assembly GCA_947507525.1). Classification (NCBI taxonomy): domain Eukaryota; kingdom Metazoa; phylum Arthropoda; class Insecta; order Lepidoptera; family Noctuidae; genus Apamea; species Apamea epomidion. Next base: position 1,907,566 of record OX382238.1, on the reverse strand, counting down.
CAATCGTCGAGAGGATCCGGCAATTGGGACTCGAGGTGGCATTGCACAAATCTGAGGCCATGTGTTTTCATGGTCCTCGGGACGCGCCACCGTCGGGTTCACAAATAACGGCGGGAGGGGTTCACATCGGCGTCGAGCTGACGATGAAGTACCTGGGACTCGTCCTCGACAGCCGGTGGAATTTCGTGGTGCACTTCCGACGTTTGGCTCCCAGACTGGAGCGGGCCGGGGCTGCCTTGAGGCGGCTCCTTCCCAATCTAGGGGGATCAAACGCCTCCTGCCGGAGGCTCTATGCGGGGGTCGTGCGGTCCATGGCCCTTTACGGGGCACCGGTATGGGCGCGATCCTTGAGGCGGCGACCAGCCCGCCGGTTGATCGCGTCCCAAAGGGTCATGGCTATCCGGCTCATTAGAGGATACCGCACGGTCTCCGCTGAGGCGGCGAGCCTCCTTGCCGGATTGCCGCCATGGGATCTGGAGGCCAAAGTCCTCGCCCACATATGGGAGTGGCGAGAGGAGGCAAAACACCGGGGCGTTGCTCCGCTGCCGCGAGAAATCACGGCACAGCGGACAGAGCTCCGGCGGGATCTCATAGCGGCATGGAGAGTGCGATTGTCGCAACCCAGCGGTGGGCACGCCACAATTGCGGCGATAAGTCCCCTCTTTGAGGAGTGGCTAGAGAGGCGCCACGGCGCCCTCACCTTCCGCCTGACGCAGGTCCTCACCGGACACGGTTGTTTCGGGAGGTTCCTGTTCAGGATAAAGCGGGAGGAAACGCCAGGGTGTCACCACTGTGGGGATCGCCCGGAGGACACAGTGGAGCATACGGTGGAGGTCTGCCCGGCTTGGGCGGGGCCCCGCCGTGTCCTCGTGGCGGCGATCGGCGGCGGCGACCTCTCGCGTCCGGCCCTCATACAGGCCATGGTACGGAGCGAGAGTGAATGGGAGGCCGTCACCTCCTTCTGCGAAGCAGTAATGCTCGCGAAGGAGGAGGCGGAGCGCGTGAGGGAGAGGCAATCGCTGCACCCTCGCGCGCCTAGCTGCCGCAGGAGACGCCCTGGACGGGAGTCAACAGCCGACCCCCGGCCACCGTAGGCGCGGGCCTGCGGGCGGCGAGATATGGGCAGCTCGCCGCCCGGTAAGGACCAGGCCCGGGTCGACGGCGCGTTGTGTTCCACGCGCTCCTCAAAGAGCTGTCAGCACGAACTGACGGGGTCCGCCAAGACCGATGCCGCCGGGGCTGCGGGTTGTTCGAAAGAGATACCGTGGCCCCTGGCACAGGCAACTGAAGGAACACGGGTGGGTTTTAGTCAGTAAAAGTCTGACACTCCCTTCTGCTCCACCCAGAGCGGGAGGAGTCATTTGATGATTTCCCACCCAGAAAAAAAAAAAAAAAGGGTACCGTAATAATATTAACCCTTTTAAATAGTTCCCTAAGAGATTCGCGGCGACGTAGATTGTAAATGGCTCTGACAGCTCTCTTTTGCAAAATAAAAATGGATTCAATGTCAGCAGCCCCACAGTAAAATGCCATATGACATAATACTGTGGAAGTAACTAAAATAGACCAAACGCACAGTTTCTTCATCTGTTAATTGTCTTATCTTTTAACAGCATATGCGGCCGAGCTTAGCCGCCCTGCAATAGATGTTATATGAGGTCCCCATTGTAATTTCTCGTCTAGCGTGATTCCTGGGAAAACTGTCTGATTAATAAATTCTAGTTTTTGGCCATTCAATACGATGTCACATTCGCTACTTCTAACATTAGGTAATTTAAATCTAATGCATTTGGTTTTTTTTTCATTAAGTACTAAATTATTTACCGTAAACCAATCTTGGACCTGAAGAATAGAGTTATTCACGTCGTCAAGATTTTGTGACCGTTGGTCTATTTTAAAGATCAATGATGTCATCTGCAAATAACACCATCTTCGGTTGATTTTGAAGTAATTGGGGTAAATCATTAATATAAACTAAAAAGAGGAATGGACCCAATATCGAACCTTGAGGAACGCCCATTGTCATTTCAGACCCCAAAGAGCTTACGCCATTTACTTGGACTTTAACCTTTCTATCTTTCAGGTATGATCTTAACAAGCCAAGTGCTGTTTTCCTAATCCCATAGTGCTCGAGTTTGTTTCATCAGAAGTGTTTCATGGTTTATGCAATCGAACGCCTTAGAGAGGTCGCAAAAGATTCCAATAAACTCAAACTCAAAAACTCAAACTCAAACTATTTATTTCAAATAAACCAATTACAGGCACTTTTGAATTGTCAAGGTCGGTCAGTCAAAAAGATGAAGCTAGTTGCCCATTCCAAAGCGTAGTAGGTACCTATGGAGAAGAACGGGCTAGAAACTCCATGGACACTCTTTTAAATCATAATAATATTGTTACAAAGTATTGGTTACATCATTCATGTTCAAAATTATGCATGTGAGAACGATGCAGAACGTTAAAAGCGTCCGTAATGAAAAGCTAAAAAAAAAAAACAATTCAAATATTAATTTAAATCAAAATAAGCCATGGCAGCAAAGAGTTGACCAGTCCCTACTGACGGCGCCCGTTCACGAACATGACGCATAGATTAGCACCATTCAGCTCAACCATTTTGAAGGGAGCTAAATGATCCAACACATGTGCCACCATCAGCGAGACATTAGAGTGAGCATGACATACTCTCATCCGCCAAGGCATATTCAAGGCAATGAAAGACGTACCCAGTAAATGGTAGCTTTGTAGTATGTAACATAGTACTCACATACGTTCTATGCAATTATACAATACTAGGAGATTGAATTTATATAATGCAAACATAGTATTTTAGAATCTTCAGCAGCTCCAACAGTATGTAGGTTGGGTAGGCGTGTGTGAAGTATTTTCAAATGCCAATCAATTTATTTATGCGTCCTGTGGAGCAGGACCAGCGTTTAGCCAAGCATTATTGTCAGCGATGTAATCCCCCAACTTATAATATGCTTGGCTGCATAGTGTGCGTTTTATGCAAGATTTGAATTTCGTTTCATTGAGTTGGAGTATGTGGGGAGGTATTTTATTATAACATTTTAAACAGTACCCCATGAAGGAAGAGTCTACTTTAGCCAGTCTGAAACCTGGTTGAACTAATTGGTCCCTATTTCTGGTTCTATAGGCGTGTCTGTCACCTCTTTTACTGAAAAGATTTAAATTTTTCCTTACGTACATGATGTTTTCATAGATATATTGACAAGGTACCGTCATGATATTAATATTTTTAAACAGTTCCCTTAGAGAATCGCGCCTGCGTAGGCCATATATTGCTCTGATGGCTCTTTTCTGCAGAATAAAAATGGACTCAATATCTGCAGCCCGTCCCCATAGTAAAATACCGTAAGACATGATACTATGAAAATAACTGAAATAGACCAGTCTCGCGGTATCTACATTAGTAAATTGACGGATTGTTCTTACAGCATATGCTGCTGAACTTAGCCGTCTTGCAAGAGATGTTATATGAGGACCCCATTGCATCCTTGAGTCGAGCGTTATCCCCAGGAGAACAGTTTTATCGACGAATTCTAGTTTCTCTTTATTCAATACTATGTCACAATCACTACTTTTAACATTCGGTAAAGCAAATTTTATGCATTTAGTTTTTTTCCCATTTAATACTAAATTATTAGCAGTGAACCAATTTTGCACTTGCAGTAGGGCGTTATTTACGTCGTCAAGATTTGATGCACGTCTATTTATCTTAAAAATTATGGAAGTATCGTCAGCAAATAACACCATTTGTGGTTGGTTTTTTAATAAATGCGGCAGGTCATTTATGTATACTAAAAAGAGGAAAAGACCTAATATCGAGCCTTGTGGAACACCCATTCTTACTTGTAAACCAAGTGAATTGACACCATTTATTTGAACTTTTTGCTGTCTATCATGTAAATAAGATTTTACTAAACTGAGCGCAAGTTTACCTAGTCCATAATGCTCAAGTTTCAAGAGTAAGGTTTTGTGATTAACGCAATCAAATGCCTTGGAGAGGTCACAAAAGATTCCTATGGCATGTTGGGCTTCCTCCCACGCTGTAAATATGTGTTTTAATAAAGTGACACCGGCGTCAGTCGTACAACGTCCTTTGGTGAAGCCATATTGCTGATCGTGCAAGATTTTGTTGTTGTTAAAATGATTAAGCATTTGATTGAGCATTACCTTTTCGAACACTTTGCTGAAAACCGGCAACACGGATACTGGTCTATAATTATTGGTGTCTTTGCAGACCCAGAATAGCATCTTGTGCTTCTTCCCAGGCGTTAAAAATGTTCTTCATTAGGGTAACACCGTTGTCAGTGGTACAACGCCCTTTGGTGAAACCGTACTGGTGTTCATGAATGATGTAATTTTTGACGTAACATTTAATGGAGCATCTACTTTTCAAACACCTTACTGAGAACTGGCAGAACTGACACAGGTCTATAATTGTTGGGTTCTTTACCTATCACCGGGTTTGAACAATGGTACTACTTTACTATGTTTCATAAGATCCGGAAAGACTCCTTGGTCAACACTGGTGTTAAATATGAAAGCTAAATAGGGCGCAATGGTTTCGATGAGAGATCTACATACTTTTACAGACATACCCCAGAGATCGTCTGTTAATTTTATTTTAAGATCTTTAAAAGCTCTTATAACAGCCTGGGGGTTTGTATGCTGAAACCTAAGCTCCAAAGTGCATGCCTTTACATTCCTTTTAAGTAAGGCAGCAGAAAGCGTGGGGGAAGAATTTAAAGCTTCAGTAGTGTTAAGGGGAATATTAGCAAAGAAGTTTTCAAATTCCTGAGCTATTTCTACATCTGAATTGATGTGGCCATGTGCAGTCTCTAAATTAAATTCATTATTTCGCTGTTTTTTCCTACCTGTTTCATTATTTATTATTTACAAGGTAGTTTTTATTTTATCATCAGCTGATTTTATTTTATTGCTTACATAAAGAGCTTTAGCTCTGGCACACCCTTTTAAAAGTTTTTGAATATTTTGCAACATACTGACGAAAGTTTGTATTTTTCATATGTTGCTCTAGGCCAAAAAAAAAAAGCAAAAAAGTTCAAAAAGTTTTTCCCTGCTTTTACGAATACCTGGAGTAGCCCAGTCACTTAGATTTGGCACAGTACTTTCATATTTCTACTATGACATAATTTTCCCATTATTTGGTTTTAGATAGGTACATCTACAATTCTAATTCTTCATTGGCACCTCCAAGTTTTGGATATGATATCCATTCAGATTTGTAATAGTTGTAATGACAATCATGTTATTTGGTTTAGATTGATTTTTATTTTCAATATTTATCTTTTATATAAATTATTTATATACATTAGCCCTTTTTTTTTTTTGACGATGGGAAATCATCAAATGACCCCTCCCGCTCTGGGTGGAGCAGAAGGGAGTGTCAGACTCTTACTGACTAAAACCCACCCGTGTTCCTTCCTTAGCCCTTTATGTACCAGGGCAGCGGTAACCCTTTCGGACGATCCCGCTACCCCGGCAGATATACATTAGCCCTCGTTCCCACAGCCGATTTTTTGTTAATCCTTTCGAATAAACAATCGATTCAGTTGTCAAATTGTGTAGAGCAGTGGTGGCCAAGTGGGTTCTAACCGAGTCAGGCGCTTTACTTTGTGTAAAATATTTCATCAACACTGCTCTCAAAACGGTGAAAGAAAACATCGTAAGGAAACCGCCAAATCTTAGAACCAAAAGTTCGAAGACATGTGACATCTACCAACCCGCACTGGGCCCGCGTGGTGGATTATGGCCCGCTCCCTCTCACCGAGAGGCGCTCTCGCCTGTGTCCCAGCAGTGGGAACGTTATAGGCTGATTATGATGATAAATTATTTTCTATTTTGTGAATGTAGAATGTTGGAGACCTTGTAGACTCACAAATGCTTCAAGTTGTTGATTATTTTCTTTTATGATAAGTACCTGGTACAGTCACGAGCACCAATATGTCAACACTTGGCAACTTTCAATTGCGATTTTTTCGTGAAATAACGAATACAACTTTAAAATACAATGTTAAATGTAAAACGTTAATATTACATAAACCTATGGGTTCGAAAATGCTATGTTCGTAATAATATCAAATTTCATTAAAAACTAAAAGAGTAAATCGCTTTTGAATAAAGCCGAGTGTATACATACTTTTGTTCGTGACTGTACTTGTTGACAGGCCTGAACTGTCCGTAATTTTGAAATATTGTAAAAGCCAATCATTTTTATAACAGTAACCGTGGAGTTTCTTGCCGGCTCTTCTCCATAGGAAACGACCAATTGGAACCGTGCACCTAGCTTCTGACGTTTCCTATGTAGGTTTATGTGGAAGAAAATATTTAGAATTTGAATTCATTTGTGCGAAGCAGGTGCGTGTTGCTAGTAAATAATATGAATAACAAATGATACAAGTTTAAAACAGGCCGCATTTACGGGGCAGAATACTATACAATATAGATATTGATACGAGTATACTTACTTATTGTGTAACAGTTTAATTAGCAAAATTATTAACAATAATTTGCGATGGAAGCTCCGTCAGTGGGGGGCCGAGGGTGGTTGTTCAACTTAAGGGTCGAGGGTGGCTTCATCGTTGCTGATTGATACACTTTCAGAGCGCTGACTTCGCGGTCCCCCGTCCGAGAGGTCCGGATTTATGAGAAGCGCGACGAAAAGAAAATGCTACTGTAGACAAGATAAGACCTCAGATTTAACAGATTGGCATGGCGTTACTAACCTTACAGTTAAAGTTGAAATGTCATTATTCTTGAAGTTATACACCCCCCCGTTTTACAGGTATTCCTGTAAAACGGTCGATTGGGGCATAGATTAGTAGGTGATTGACAGATTATTAAACGAGAAGCTTTATGTACTATTATTACAAAATAAACTAGTGGATTGCCTTCATGTTCTGATTGAACTAACGTTAGTTAGTAACACATAACGCAGGATCAGCTTCAGCCATTGAGCCACAAGCTCCATCTAAACAAAGAGCCAACCGATCCAAGGTCCACAAAAGGCACCAACCTTTACACATTTGCATGTAAAAGCAAGAATCCGCACATTTCAATAACTTTTCTTTTGAATCCTTTATTTTGCGCGTTTACCGGATCCTATTTAATAATAAGCTTTATTGCTATGAGTTCAAAGCTTATTTTTATTTCACCTATTTGTTCTTTGTTAGACTGCCATTTTTAATCGACGTAAAAACTGAATGGGTGTAATCCTTATTTAATTCATTATGTTTAGAATAATATTCCCGGAGGGACAATAAACAACAGGCTATTTTTAGGGTTCCGTACCTCAAAAGGAAAAACTGGACCGTTATAAGATCACTTTGTTGTCCGTCTGTCAAGACCTTTTTTCTTAGGAAGCGTGGAGTTATCAAATTGAAATTAATATCAAATACTCAAGGCTGCAATACGCGGTGCGCGTCCTTGGTGCGCAGGGTGAGAGCCAGCTCCAACGCTGTCCTGGCATGATTGCGGGGAGACTTGATTGTCCCTATATGTAACCGGTGTGTTGTTAAGGTCTACTAGCTATTATTTTATTAATCTGACATTTAATCATTCTTGTTTTTATTTTATTTTTATTTTTTCACATATTGTAATTAAAGTTTTTATTTTGACATTTGTACTCTAAATTTGTGTATTTTACTTTTGACCTGTTTATTTTTTGTTTAGTGTAATTCTGACATTTAGGTTTCATTCAAGTTTCTAATTTAATACTGACATTTCGGTTTTAGCAATAATTTATGTGTTTGTATTTGTATTTTTTATCTGTCGTTGTTTTTATATATATTTTTTTATATGGGTCTCATAAATGAAATTTATTTATTTAATACTTTGAAGCAGTGGAAAAATCTAACTTCTGAGTCAACACAATCAAAAGATACGGGCGTTTATGTTCCGTTTATACAGCATATTTTGACACTCGCAAGGGAATCAAAACCTATACTGTACAATTCCCGTTGACCTAGAATCATGAAATTTGGCAAGAAATAATTTCATGTAGCACAAGTAAAGAAAACATCCGAAAACCGTACAGTAGTTACGTACCTACGAAGGAGATACTTTTATTTTGTTCGGCGAATAGTCCCACCAATAATTGTGGCGTCTACTAATGAAACGCAGATTAATTTGTGCCTTATGATCTCTAGATTTCAGTGGTAGTAAAAATTATACGTCGTCTAACGGTAATAGTGAGAAATATGATCATAACCTAAAAAATCACTAAACATGCTAAATATTTTTTAGTGAGTAGGTTGGCCTCATCGGTATTATAATGGTAGTATAGTGATAGATATTGTGATAGATAGCTGTGATATAGGGTGTTTTGAACGATTCATTAAATAAAAAATCACATATGTAACAAAGCATTTTTATTACTATAAGTACCTATACCAATTTCGACGTCAGGCGACTCGACCGAGCAAGATTAGCTGTAATTTTAGAATTTGATGTTCTAGGTACCTAAATTCACCTGAAAACAATAGATTTGTGTTAGAAAATAAGCATATTATAACCAACTAGCTGACACGGCAAACGTTGTTTTGCCATATAAATTATTTCTAGCTGCCCGGCGCTACTTCGTTCCCGTGGTGTCCTATCCCCTACCCTACCCCTACTCCTACCCTATTCCTACCCTACTTCTACCCTACTCCTAACCTACTCCTACGCTACTCCTACCCTTCTCCTGCCCTACTCATAACCTACTCCTACCCTACTCCTACCCTACTTCTACCCTACTCCTAACCTACTCCTACCCTACTCCTGCCCTACTCATAACCTACTCCTACACTACTTCTACCCTACTCCTACCCTACTTCTACCTTACTCCTAACCTACTCCAACCCCACTCCTACCCTACTCCTAACCTACTCCTACACTACTCCTACCCTACTCCCTTACTCCTACCCTACTTCTAACCTACTCTTACCCTACTCCTACCCTACTCCTATCCTACTCCTACACTACTCCTACCCTACTCCTAACCTACTCCTACACTACTCATACCCTACTCCTATAAGTAAAACGCTGATTGATTGATAGAACCTAGCGGACCCGGCAGAGGTCCTTGCCCGGTTGAGTCATCATATATCGACAGCAGCGCCACCTACCGGGTCCAATTCTATATACAAACCTTTTCCTGACAATAACAAACACAAAAAAAAGAATTATCCAATTTGGTGCAGTCGTTCGAAAGTTATGGGCGTACATACATTTCGAAGATCTATTTATATTTATATAGATATAGATATTGTTATTGTTTTCTTTGGTGTCCACTGCAAAATAATGTTCTTTTTCGCATAGTCAACAGGCACACTATGCGTTTGTTGTGCAGATCGACATGGAATGTAAATATTCCTGTATCCAAATCTCATCAGTTAATAGTTTCAATACTTTCTTGCATCACCAATACGCACTTTCTCAATTTGGTTCTAGATGGTTTGACTAAAACAAGCGAATAATCCATGCGTACACAAGTAACCGCACATCTGCAGCACTCTCGGACCATGCCTTCGCACATTGCGTTGAAATCTTACTGAACAATTAACACAACGTCCTTCTGGTGTAAACTATACCATCTTAAAAATTCCATATTCATTATAATCCTTCAATTACACACAGGAAAACAGAAATATAAATTTCATGCATTTCGAAAGAAACGGAAAAAATATAATGAACGAAGTGTTTTTGTCACTTGACACTTGTCTTTCTGACAGTGTAAGATAGTGATGCTCCTCGATTTTATTTATCTCGTAACTCGAGTAAATAAAATAAAGGCTTAAATCCAGTTTCACTAGAGGTGCCACTCGATGTAGCCGCGATTAGATAAATATCACCAATACTGCCTCACTAGTTATAGTTAACTGTCATTCTTTAGTCTATATAAGTAAATAAGAAATATATGTATCTATTTCCTGGTTTATTAACTACCATAAATCAGGAAATAGATACATATATTTCGTATAATAAACCGTCAAAATACTGTGATGCATAGAGCCACAGAATTTTAATAAGAGTATTCTATTCTATTTTTCTCCATGGCAATGGTGCCGATGTACAATTCTGCAAATGTCGACAATTCTGCCAATATCAGAGTGACATGAGATTTAATAAGAGTAAAAATACATATCCGGTGGGTTAGTGCTGTCAGTTGATCACGTGTAATTTTGCATTAAAATCGACATCGTATTGTCATTGACTATTTATCAAATTGATAGTGGAATGTGAGTAGGAGAAGGCGCTCTTTACAAAGTCGAACAGGGCCAATCTTAGCCGAATGTCACTAACTGAAACCTCAATCTGCCAGTATTTAATGGTTGCTGTATTTTGGATCTTGCTATAATTCTTTTCTTCAAGTTTTTTTTGTGTGCGTTTCAAACGTACGACACTGCTGGGATTTTCGTTTTTGAATGACATAATCAAGACAATTGAGTGCCTGAACGTAATGGCTGAGTAACATCACTAGAGTCAAACTGAGCAACGAATAACTACAATCCGTTTCACGTTGATCTTTAAACCACTTTACGCTAGAGTAAGGAAATTGGAATTGAATCAGTTGAATGATTTATCAAAACATTTTCTTTTTATTACGATTTTGTTATTCCGGTTATACTGTATTGAAAAAATCAACCCTTTAATGATAAATTGGTTACGTTTTTTTTAAGTGTAATACGATTAATAGACGTTACAAGACGTTGGCCCAAAAAAAACTATCTACTTTGTACGTTACCCTCGGTGCGCGAGTCTGAATCGCATTTGACCGGTTTTTTTTTCTCGTTCTGTTGTGGCTTTGACCACTAGATCGGGATAGGATCTCACCAAGATGGCAAGCGCTGATGCGGTCGACGTTAGTATACGAGTACATTTGTCTAGTAAATGCAGAAGCAGGAAATGTCGCAAACTTATTCGACCCAGCAGAAACAAAGGGAAAGAGTATGGTCTATTTTATGACAATGTTATACTGTTTTGTCTCAACACAGTTTTTGCTTTGTTAGTTTCAAACGTAGCAGCGTTATGAGCGCGGCGAGCAGTACCTACTAATTTCATTAAAATCGCACACCGTAAAATGTTTTGTTCGATCGTGGTAAAAGCTTTTATGTACACCACGATTTTGCGCCGAACTCGCCATTACAAAGCCATGATGTCCCTGTCAATATCTATTGTCCCAATAGATACTTTTTCGACAAGTAAAAAGTAATATTTTTTTAAACTATTTAAAAAAAGCGGTGAAGTCGGACTCGCGCACCGAGGGCTCCGTACTTTTACCCGGCCCACTGGAAATTACCGACTGTAACGAGTTGTAGGTCGTAGGGCCAGACGGGGCACTCTATGTGGTGTAAATTATCAATAACACTAATTTTATGTCATGTCCTAGAGCCAAAAATTCGAAGACATATGACATGCGCCAATCCGCACTGGGTCCCCGTGGTAGATTACGGTAGGGCCATACTCCCTCGATCAGAGAAAAGCTCTGTGTCCCATCAGTGGGAACATTACTTATGCATAGGCTGATTATGTTTACAGGTCATAGGTATATTATTTTTTTAAACGTTGCCCCACACTAGGAATTTCTCCTGTATCGTCAGGAAAAGTCAGCTAGGGTCTATCATTCATTCAACAGTCAGCAGTTTAATTAAAAGATTCTAATGACGTAAACCATTTTATAAAAAAAATTTCTGTAAAAATGGCTTCTAAATTAGTCGGGTTAGAGATCATCGCCAATAATAATTACGACATATTATGTAGGTACTTACCTGACATTTGACTGAGGATCTCTTTTGGCAGTTAGGCCAAGGACTTAATGAAGGTACCCGGTGGTACACGCGGCGGCACATCAAGCTATACATTTCCAGTATTAGCTGACCTCACATTGTATAGGTTTTTAGTACAATCAGAAGTCAACTTATACGAGTATAATGATGATGTGTCGCCGAGCGAACTCTTGGACGCGTTATTTTTTAACTTAGGTTTCTCTGAACCGCTTACCACGGGCCAGCCGGTATTGAGACGGGCTGCCGGTGGGCTACTAATTTGTCTATCTATGGAGATAAAATGAATTAACGAACGACACGGTTGACGCAGTGGTTAAGCGATTGACTGCTGCGCTGCGTGTTGCGGGTTCGATTCCCGCACGGAACAAATATTTGTATGACCTAAGTACAAGTAATTGTTCCGGGTCTGGCTGTTTGTGTATGTGAGTTTAAATGTTTGTAAACGCACCCACGATACACGAGAAATTCCTAGTGTGGAGCAACGTTTTTAAAAAAAAAAAAAGTTAGGTACTTGTATCATTGTTTGTCTTAATTGTATTTTTCGTCATGGCCATGCAACTGGCTACCTATTACGGTTAAAAACTTAAAAAAATACAGCACTGTGAAAGACAGACATACCTTTGGGTACGGCACCCTACAAGTGAACCAGGTTGGTAGAGGATCTGACTGGTCAGAGTGCAGGCAACAGAATAACCGCACAAAACCATTTTGCTTGCATTTTTGTAAGTGTAAGTTGCAACTAAGTCCAACCTGCAAATTTCCAGGTACTGCTTTCCACTAAGTGCTGATTGTTCCAACGCCAGATAATTTTATCCAAGGAATAATTTTGATTTTTTGACAGTTCTTCCATACAAAATCTGTCAGACGTCAAGCTTATTTCACGAATAAAAAGTATCTGTCGATTGAACAATCAGCCCTTAGTTTTGTTGGTTATTCGTAGGATTCGTCGGTAAGGCTCTGTCTTTCTTAAGCAAAAGGATAACCTTGCTAGGAGAGCACAGGCAATTTTTGTTTTCTTTCCGGAATGGGGTTTAAAACTGAAGGCTCTTCATAGGTGGCAGCACTGTTCAACGTCTGCAAGCCGCCATTGTTTTATTTGTTTACTTTTATGTCGATCACAAATTAACAATTAAACGAAAACTAGAAAAATGTGTATGCGACTAGGAGTGTAGCACTAAGGAAAAGGGCCGCATCTACCATTGGTGAAGCAGCAGTAGTGGAAAAGTAAATAAAATATGAATTTAACATTTAATAATTTATAGGTTATTTTTGCTTTATAGGTTACTAGCTGCGCCCCGCAGTTTCACCCGCATAAGTTTCGATCCCGTGGGAATATCGGAATAAAAAGTATCCTATATGTTAATCCTGGTTATAAACCATCTGTGTGCCCATCCAAATCCGTTCAGTAGTTTTGCGTGAAAGAGTAACAAACATCCATCCATACAAACTTTCACGTTTATAATATTAGTAGGAAGGAGTTACTATAAGTACTTTTTTTGTTGAAGACTAGAGGCGTAAGACAGGAATAACCTGATCGTAGTTGAAAACCCACTCGAGGATTATATTCCTGACTGAAAAACTTTAGAGAAGTTAATTCCAGCATTGATCTAATCTATACATATAATAAAACAGTAACGAAAGAAAAACTGTACATTGATAATTTTCGACTAAAAATTAGTGGCTTTTGTTAGAAAAACGTAACTGATGACAAAAAGTGACTTTTTAGAATTTTTGTCTGTTTGTCTGCGTGTATGGTACGGGTTCACGCCAAAACTACTGGATAGATTGAATTGAAATTCAGCAAAAATGTACTTTGTAAACCAAGGAAGGTTTTAGGCTACATATGATCACGCCGTATGTTATGGGAGGTAAGCAATATTGATTTTAAAAGGTTTTTGTTCGTAATTTAATGCACAAAATAATTGAATGCACTAAATGACATGTTATTTATTTAGTTAATAATAATTTAACTCTGGGAACATAATAATCACGCTATTTTTATAAAGGAGCGGGGCATTAATATTATAAATTGCTAGGGAATCTTTTCTTGCTAGGTGTCCTAGCCACAGAACCTAAAGAGTGGTCGGTCCCAAATCCATTTGAGTTCTAGTTTTAATTTAGTTGACAGGCGAAATTTTTTATATTTATTTTATTTTATTTGGGCAAAAAAAACGATGTTACATTACATATAACACTTATCAGTAAGGTATATAAAACAAAATCAAGGTAATAACAACAATTTTTTCCACCTATTAACAAAGAGGTATGCTATGATGAGGACTAATTGGTAAGCTAGTTATTATTATTCAAGGAAACATTTAATATTGTTACAAACTAACAAACTACTCAGTTACCACAAGATATATCCAAGGTATTCAGTACATTAATAACTTTACTTCGAAAAGCATTTTTATTTAGCATAAGTATATCAATATCTATGAAATGTTCATTGTACGAGTATATTTGCATGAGTCGCTGAAGGGGTGCCTGCGTTTGTCCGGTATGATGCCTGATCAAACAATCGGTAAACGCGCACTCTACGATGATGAATTGATCTGGGAACTACAAGTTTCCATTACTAAGGTCTATACAATTTAGCTTATTATGATAAAGGTCGTGCAGTGTCATTACGGTGAAATCGGGTATAATAAAAGTTCGGCGCTTCATAGCACATTCCCCAATGGATAGTTTCTGGCACGTAACTTGATCAGAGATAGTTTTGTGAAGTAAGCTTCGCGGCTATTTACCTCAATGTTGCGGTAACTTAGTAAAACTTTATCGCAACTGATTGCGTTCTAGTTCCAAAGCGTTTAGGCGATACTTAGAACTACAAGCGCAAGTATGTTTGTAGTTCGAAGTAGTGCGCTAAACGTGAAATAGATTGCACGCTATGAAGTGTTGCGAATGAGTCGTGACGATATTGTCGTTGGACGACTCGTTCCTACCCACACCCTAATTGCGTAACACACTGTCTATTTCAATCTGAATCCTTTTGAAGGATATCGCTTATTCATTGCTTCATATGTCCGAAAAAAAATCTGCTAAACAACGTAAATAACGCAATGAATGTTGAACTGTTGAAATGAAAGTCATTGCTACTGATAGCGAATTACGAAACGCGCTGTTTCCAATGAGCCACCCGGATGCGTAAGGGGAACCAGTTGTGCCACCATGGCGTCTCGATGTAATAGGATAGGTGCCTCAAATTGCCTCAAAATACTTTGTCAGAGTTTGAAAATGAATTTTTTTAGAGCATTAGGTTTTTACGTAAAGGAGCGGTGGTGGCCAAGTGGTAACTTACGAGTGGTCGGAAGTCGTGGGTTCGAACTCAGACAAGCAAGTGCTTGTCTAAATAGTAATAAATAATTTACGCAAACTAAAGTTACTTTGTGTAAATTATTTCATCACCACTGCTCTCAAAACAGTGAAGGAAAACATCGTGAGGAAACCGGCATGTCCTAGAACCAATAATTCGAAGACATGTGACATCTCCCAACCCGCACTGGGCCCACGTGGTGGATTATGGCCCACTCCCTCTTACCGAGAGGTGGCCTTTATCCCAGCAGTGGGAACATTATAAGCTGATTAAGCTAAGGTAAAGGTGTTGTTAAAAATATATAAGTAGCTAGGTCTCGTTAGACACTAGGATACTATGGGTTCCTCGCTTCACAAACATTTTACGTAAAAACTCGCCTTCCACGTCGCTTACTTAATACCTCTCTGTCGGTCCGCGGGGGAACCGGGTGATTGGATTCAAACTTTCCAAGAACATGTCGAGTATGAAATTGTGTAATAGAAAATTGACTTAGGAACATTTAAGTGAACAAAATTGGCCACTCTTTCTATTGAGCACCGAAATTAATATTGTCGTTGAACTTACGAGTATATCACAACTAGCTTATGCCCGCGCCTCCACCCGCATGTAGCTCAGAAATTATACCACGGGAAAGTACTACCATGATAAAAGGTACCCTATGTCCTAACCCAGGTCATGTCCTAACCCAGGTCATGGCCTATCCCAATCCGCCTTTAAGACGTGAAGATGTAACAGTTGACAGAAAATAAATTCAAATAACTTGCAACTAATGCCGCCATTGATCACACGAATACATGTTGCCCAAGTTATTTTATGACTTTAAGGGCTGGTTTTTCAATCGACAGATAATTTTTATTCGTGCAATAAAATTCTACGAATTAAAATCACGTCTGACAGATTTTGTATGGCAGAACTGTCAAAAATTCAAAATTATTCCTCACATAAAATTATCTGGTGTTGAAAAAATCAGCCCGAAATTATAATAACTTTTGGCCAGGTGGAACGATTTTAATGAAATTATGTTACCTACCTCAAGTTACGGACTATGGCTATAAACGTATACTATAAACGTGTAAACGGTAATATTTCCACCAAGTTATTGTTGGTTGCCATAGATATTAAAGTATTTTTAACCCAAAGCAAATGTTGTTGGGAGCTGTTCGAAGCGAAATTAAATTAAGTATATTCAAACTTGTGAAAACAGTTTAGGCTAAGTGGTTGGTATAACTTGTATAATTTCAATATGGAATCGAGTTGAGACTTTGAGTTTTTTGAGTGTTTCGACTCTCTTAACAATTTGTAGGGTCTGCTAGTTCAGAACGTTTCTATTGTTATTATGCGAAAATATATCTTTACTGTTTCTTCAGGGCATTTTATTATTAGTGAATTGCGTATTCATAATACTTCCTTTCTTAAATATTAGTCTTTATAGACACGCATTTTTTACGTGTAACTAAGGTAGAATACTGTCAGAAAGTCACAATTGCGTAGATTCAGGAACTGGAAAGCGAACCTCGCTTTCGTTTTTGACAGCCAGAGTAGGAGTACCTACACATCAACATCCGGCCGTACAAGAAATTATTCAGAATAATTATACAATTTCCAGACAACGGCTTTATTTAAAATTGATGTCAACATAAAAATATAAGGGTAAAAAAAAGTTTAATTATGAACATAATATTAAAACGTCTAAATTAGGTAGAAATCTTATACATATTTCCTGGTGCAAATCTTATACATATCTCCTGGTGCAAATCTTATACATATCTCCTGGTGCAAATCTTATACATATCTCCTGGTGCAATTAACCTTTTTCAATAAACTGTTGCTAAGTTGATTTGTACCTTTAGGATGTTTACCTTCGATTTGGTAAATTAGAGTTGGTTTGAATGTGCGCGCTGCTGGTTGGTTGGGAAACGTTTCATTACTAAAGATTACCGTGAGGAATATGTATGCACCCTGCAAAGCAAGACGTGAGCTTTGAGTTAGTGATCGTTGCAGGCATTTCAACTCTGCACCGGGTCGGCATCGCTCCAACGAACCGTTCAGGATTCTTCCTATGTTTTTTTGTTTTCAATTCCATACTAAACACACTAATCAGCATCCTGGCAACAACGCCTCATCTCAGGATAAAAAGAACGCGTTCGTTAAGTTGTTTAATCATCACTGCCTTTACGTCGTTCTGTCACGGTGCTTACGTCGGATGGTCGCTTTAGGATCGTCGATTAGGTAAGTGCTCATACAGGAGCGACACGCGTCGAAGACAGAGGCAACTGCATCCGGCAGCCGTCGGCACTAGCCGACGCCCGCCGTTGACAACGTGTCGCTCGTGTATTGCACACTTGGGCACTTTGGGCACAAGCGATGCGACATGCGTAAACCGGTTTACACAGGGTGCCATGACGCAAACTTGACGGCAAAGAATGTTCGTCTCTTGTCCTTGCAGTTTCTGTGTCACTTCTTTCAGCGCCCAATTACTCAAACGCAAGCTCATGTCGCGTGCGAGCTTTCACTACCTGGCCGTATTGGCAAATCACATTTCAGCCGAAAGACGTCCACTGTTGGACATATGCCCCTCTCAAGCACCACCACTTCGACTGGTTCTGTGCTTCTCGCATCCAGCAGATTCTTGCGGCCTTCACTAGGTAGTGAAGGCCGCAAGAATCGATCCACCTTGTGGGATGTCTTCTAACGCTTCTTCAGGGACGCGGTGACCACTCCAACTTAAAAAAAAAGTTTGTGCAGTAATTTTTTTGCTGACAATGTACCTCCTACAATTAATAATAACTGCCCCGTTGGTCTCGTGGTTGCAAGCGTGACTGCTGACCCACGCTCAGCAGTCCTGGGTTCATTGAGATTGTTCGCCATAGCCGAAATACGTTCTGGAGAATTATACCTCCTATAGTGTACGACCTAAAAATAAATAGTATTGTGCATCTAATTTCTATATTAGATGCACAGTACTATATGTCTGTAATGTATATGGTGTACACAATAAAGAGTATGCTATTCTACTTAGCTGCGATCAGACTTAAAAAGATCCGTGGTCTTCACGTGCTCCATTTTACAGATTTTAAAGCTATGCCAGACCCAAGAAAAATTCCTAAAGATTTCCATGCACCGATTAATCTGTTAAGAAATTCCTTTTCGTAAAACGGTTCAGGTTCCGTTAATGGCTGCATAGTAAAGTGCAGTAATGAATGCGCTTTGATAAAGCAGTAAAGCCCAGGTTTACGCCCTTTTGAAAATTGCGGTTTTATTACATTTCACTTCGTCTAATGGCTTGGTCTTAGAAATAGGGTAATGGTTCATGTTTAATTAAAGATTCTATGTTTAATTTTGTGATGGTGAGGTAACTGTCGCGTGTGTGAGCTCTGTTTGTTTTATACTAGCCATATATTGGCGCCGATTCCCTTGTTCACAAACTAAACTAAATTTAAGTTCAGTGCATCTTTTTATTTCAATAACAAAAGGACAGAAGATAAATATTAATTTGGTCCTGTCAAATTAATATACTCCATAGACATTTTAGATGTGATTAAAAACATGGCGACTAAAAATACGTCATTTACGTCAGGCGCTGACTAATATGACAGGACTAAACTAATATTTATCGTCTGTCCTTTTCTTAATGAAATAGAAAGAAAAAGATGTACTGAACTTAAATTTAGTTACTTAAATTAAGTTTCGCTTGTGAACAAGGGAATCGGCGCCAGTATCTTTGTGTTTAATAATATCAGCCTGTAACTTTCAAGTGTAAAGTAAAATCCTCGAGTCTTCTTGTCCTGTGTCCTTAAGATGTTTTTCATTTAACTCTCTCAGAAGATTGCGAATAAAGCGTAGGAACCTGAGGATAAGGAATACTTTCTATTGAAACTCCGAATAATCCCTATGAGACATTTGGAACCTGTCATCGTTGTAATCTCGAATATTTTACAATTTTGGGTTCTAGGGAGATTATCGTTTTAATAGCGGAGACGGGTCGCATTAATCGGGCAAGTAGCACAACTGATGAATCTTTATCTATATATACAAATAAATAAAATTGATGTGTCTGTTTGTAATGTCAAAGAGATACTTCAACGGCTTTCTACAAAAAAAACATATTTATTTTGTCTGTCTGTCTGTTTGTTCCGGCTAATCTTCGAAATAGCTGGACCGATTACGAACCCTGTGGAGAACCAAAAATTCGAGGCATGTGACATCTACCAACCCGCACTGGGGCCACGTGGTACATTACAGCCCAGTCCCTCTCGGAGAGAGGAGGCCTGTGTCCCAGCAGTGGGAACATTATAGGCTAAGTATGTAGTCTTAGATCGAAGCTCCACAGATAGGGTCTTTGTTAAGTGCTGAGTGTTAAGTAGAACAAGTAAAAAACAAAGTAAAAATCCTACTTAGGTGCATGTCCCTTGCGAATAAACCTCTTTACTTAGGTACAGCACATCTTATAGAAATAAGGTGATTTTGTTGATGGAATATCTAGCCTTGGTGGCTGGTGGCGAGGTCGAATCTTGTTACGGTTAGTAGGTGTTCAATGGAAAGGTCATGTAAAGGGAGACTAGCCCGGAGGGACTCGTAAACACTCTCTTATTCAGATGACATCTAATCCCGACGGTTTACGTCGCACTCTCCATAAAACACATCCTTTTTCGTAGAAAAAATAATGTAACATAACATCACGCCTTGTTTCTCCGAATGGTTGGGCAGAGGGGTAACTATGCGTACACCCACATTTCGCCAGTTATGTTTAAGTCCTATGTAATGGGGGGCGAGCCTAATGCATTCAGCCGGTCGAGATCCTGGCTCCAAGCTGCTACTGAGAAACCTAATAACAATTTGCTCGACCTGGGAATCGAATCGCATAAGCGCTTGCGACCAAAAAAAATATTGTGTTTTATTAATAAAGGGGGTAGTGTCTCCATGTCACGTAGATTATTATTATAACTGAATGGGATGCATATTTCTAGCACTCCTGTTAACTGTGACTGTTTTCATTAGGATTTTGATTTAAAATACAACACTTCAAAACGTTTACAACACCAGAGGGTCAATTCTGGTAATTTTAAGAAAGTTCACAGTCTGATCTCAGACTCAATCTGTCAAAAATACCTCTAATTTCCCTACATTGTTTACCAGTATTTGACATTGATTGTCGCTGAGATGAGATTGCGACTAAATTTTGAACGTTTTTAATTACGGGAACTGGCCTTCAGGCTGTTGACAGATGTACCCATGAATAAAGAGGCAGGCTTCGAGTTAGACTCAAAGCGATTGCAGGACGAGCTGGACACATGTGCCTTCAGTATTGACGGCTTCTCTCAAACCCGTATTTGGAGATAGATAAGTTCCTTTAACGTAGCCTAAATTAGATCATGCCATAATTTTTACTTTCATATTAATTCAGTAAATACGAAAGAACGAAAGTTAAATATGAACTGAGCCGATGAATAATATGAACATGAAATTAAACCATGCCGCTTATAAATCAAGAGATGATGTAGCCGATATTATCGCTAACAGACAGCTGTGCGGCTGGGGAGTTTCTTGCTCCATTTCTTCTTCCCAGCAAAAGCACTAGGAAGGGGTGAAGGGCGGGCGTTTTGGGGGACTGTCTTTTGTAAATTTGCCGTTCGAAAAGTGCTGATTCTCAGCCTAATTTGAATAAATGACTTTTGATTTTTTGATTTTGATTTGTCGCACCTCAAAGTAATTTCAGCATCTGAGGACCCAATCTCACGCACCAACCAGTACCACACCACAACAACGACACGTAGATTGGCGCCAATTTGTATGTAAATTAATATTTTATCACATTTTGCCGTCAAAATCAACCGTGTGGTACCTACCACATCGCAGCGACGACGCCACCACCAGCGGGACCGTGCACTAACGATCGCTAACGCAACGTTGCGTTGTCCATTTGGTTTGATTTTGTAGTTACCTTAACTCAACTGCAAGAAACTGCAGCGACACTATTCACACGTAACCACTGCTTAACCACATTTTGTCGCTGTGATGTGGTGTGGTTTGTGTACGTGTGATCGGGCCCCTTCTCCTTGGAACAAGGGTCGGAGTAACAAGGTATACCGGTATCCTTCGGGGCTACTTCAGCACATTGTAAGAGATACATATGATGCCTTACAGTGTAGCTTTATTACCACTACGAGTACATAAAGTTATGTAGAGTTCCATTTCAACGGTCTACATTGTGGGGTACTTTTGTTTTCATACAATGTTCGTCGAGGTGAACTGCAGATATTATTACAATAGTGTTAGGCCCTTTGCAAAGCGCACGGGTTACTTTACGGAACAGCGTGTTCGTAGAAAAACCGTCTGGTCTTGTACCTATATGATACGGTTCTATGGGGGGCGCCGTGCAGTAGTGTCACCGTGTCTTCAACAAATTACCATAGTGATTCATACAGCACTGACGACCGTGACACGGCGAATAAACCTTAGTTTTTCACGGCCAGAAAAACGTGTGTGTACAAAGGGCCTTAAGGGTGACCTGCCCTCGCTGTGAAAATGGTCTATAAGGTGAATTTACCCAACTCTAACCAAAATCATATCATCAGTCGCCAAGCCGTATTATCGGTAGGTACTTATTAGCTGTCAAACTTATGGCCGTTGGGGCAGACAGTGTATTCAGTCGAGACTATATTGGTATACGTGTAAAATTGGGGTGGGTTGGCTCGTCAGGACATTGGAGTAACTGAGGACTGGGAATTGGCCATCGAAATTGCAGCGATTATAACTTTCAAACACCTGTGACAAGCGCATGGCGTTCGCATAGAAAATTTTGCAATATACGCGTAGGTACAGCACATTTTTTATTTTAAGTCTCCTATAGTTTTGTGGCGTGTGCTTATTTAGTTTACCTTTAAAAAAAAATGTTATATAAAGACAAAATGTTATTTTAAGGTTTTAAGTTTTGTTATGTGTATATATTTTTATTGTAACTTAAAATTTATCTTAATTTAAAAGTTATATTAGAACATAATCATGTACCTATCTACTTTTATGTATATTCTGTATATCTTATTAAAATAAGTACCTATTAGTATCAGACTATATTCATATAAAATTAATTTGCATGTCCTAAACAGACAAAATATGGACTGTTCATTAAACCACCAACTTGTACAACTGGTAACACCTATATTTTCCGAAAATAAATGATTCTTATTCTTACAGGTTATAACAGCTGACTTTTTTACCGTCTGGACAAAAACGGTATAAAAGGTGAACGGAGTACAAGCCTATGGCACAGAATTCTCTTTTTCATTTCACAAAAACGAATAAATCGACAAATAAAACGACACAAAACGCTTGGGTCATGGAGCCCGAGTGCGCGTCTCCTTTTAAAGGAAATTTCTCGTCGGCTGGTCGACACTTCACGTGACCAGAGGGCTGGGTCGTTCTTTGGCCAAAGAATTAGCATGCCATGCCATTCAACGTGGCAATGCTGTCAGTCTTCTGGGCACTTTTCCGGATGACAGCGATGCGGTCGAGTACTTCGACGCCTAAGTGTCCTTTGTTTTTGTATTTATTTGTATAGTAAGTTAGTTAATCATTTAATTTAGTATCTAGTGTAAATTATGAAAAAAAAAAACATCTTAAAGTCACCCTTCTCTACGCGCGGAAATTAAATAAATAAATAAATTACAAAATTAGGCTTCTACTCCGTTCACGTTTTATATTTTGTTTTTGTCCAGTGGGTTAAAAAAAGTCAGCCGGTATATCAGAACTCTCATCTAATACTTAACTAGTCGAATATTCCTAAATGTAGGTAGCACCGCACACTATTGAACACTATTTTAGTTTAATGTTGTAAAATAAGTTATAATACCTCGGTGCCTACATATATATACAAAGGACCGACAGATGACTAGACTCATTGTAATCACTCCATTGTTTGTATCACAATATGTTACGGGCGAATCGATATTTTTAAATAATATAATTTATACTGTAGGCGATTCGCACGAAGTTAATTTATTTGTGGGTGACGATAATGTGCCAATTGCTTATTACTTTAGAAATTTTGTACGAAGCGCCACAAAATTTCGATTATGAATACTTCCAAAATTATTAGAAGAGAATTAATATAATATACGAAAATTCAAACAGTAAAATATTTAGGGTGCGGAAAAAGTTCTTTGATGTACTTATGCTGGTAAATAAGTTAGTTTTTTAAACAAGATTTACCTAATTGTTGGTCTATAACTGGTTGCCTTTTTAAAATCCAGTTTCTACTTTCAACATGATTCCGTTGCTGTAAAAATGTCATTTATTTTCGGTGATTTCGAATAACATCGGTTACACTATTAACTATCGTGAACCTCCTCCTATCACAAGATGTTTAGCTTGTATAGTTAACGGGGCTCTTGGGACATTAGATATCGTGGTTGAAGAAGGTCGTAAGTAAAATTCCAGTGTCTATGTAGTAGAAGTCTATTGACTGATAACCATGACGAATAAGCACAGTGACGCTTCTTACATATAAAATATCTATATAGGTTATTGAAGTTCAGTAAGGGTAAGTTAGTGAAGGGCAGGCGTTTTTGGAGGACTGTCTTTTGTAATTTTGACGTTCGAAAAGTGCTGATTCTCAGCCTAATTTGAATAAATGACTTTTGATTTTGATTGATTTTTTACTTTGATTGCTACGGCCGGCGTGGGGAAGACGATTATACGCGCGGGGAACATTGCATGTAGTATTATTGATACCTGTAGTTACTACAGGGGCTAACAGGAATTCTACCTACCGTAGTATAGTACTTATAACGTTAGAAGCAACTTAAGAAAGTTTTAAAGCATTATTTATAAAAGCGATCCATTAAAACTCGTGGAACAGATGAATAAAATTCGTCTTAAATAAAAAACTCAGTGCTGTCATAAGATATTCAAAGGAAAAATGGCGGTTAACGATGGCCAAACTTCTTGTTTAGAATGTTTTCGGAAATTGTGAATCTCTCAGCCCTCTTAAGTACATTTTTTTAGTTGACTTAACATTTTCGTCCCTAAAGATCGCCAATGCGGCTCTTGATTTCTTTTATCAGAAATCAAGAGCCGCATTGGCGTGATTCTCATTAATTTTCCAGATATACAGAACAGGGTGGCCTACAGTGGTATACAGTGGTCTAAAACTAATTTCTATAAGCCTCTCGCTGGGGGATTTCCGAAATATCCCTATATACAGCACTTATTTATAGTTTAGAAGAAAATTTAGCTCAAAAAGGAAATACTTTGTTTGACAATATTCCGTCGGGATTTTCAGTTCACTAAAAATTGAATAAAGGAGTGTGGTAAAGACTTACCAGTAGTTTTTCAGCTTGTAATCTGTAGATACGTTCGCTATTTAACAGTTTTAGGTAGTAAAGTAAGCTATATTTTAGTAACAAAACTTATCCTAGGGCTTCTGAAATGTTTCTGTATTTGCTACTAATTACGCAAACTATCGGAGCTTGTTTGCCCAAAATTATTAAATGATTACACAGAGCTGGTACAAACTTCAAAGGAAGTTGCTCACAACGTTATCGATTTCCACGTCATTCGTTTTGTTCAGGTTGGTATTTAAATATTACAGGAAAACACAATATGTACCTAGTGTAAGTACTGAAGTAAGTTATTGAAATATAAAATGAAACTCGCCTATGTATACGCGTATGTATGTACCTATAGTATCAATAATGTTACGTAAATAAAACTTGTTATAACAACTTATGTTACACCCGAATTTCACCATATTAAATGAATAGCCCGACACAATTATATGGCCGTAGCTTCAGGGTTCGTGTCGCTGGCTGCGAATCCCAGATGGAACGAATGCTGGTACCTTTCTTCATGATTCATCCCAAGTTTTGTTATGACTATGATGGCATGATAGCTCACGAAATAATAATGTATAATCCAAGGCGTAACAAGTCAGTTTTCTTCGAACATTGCTTTCCTGCTGACCGGACACAATACAGGGACCGATATCCACAAACTTTTCTCATAATGACCATTAACTTTACAGTTCGCACCCTAAATAGGAAATTAAAGTTTAATCTATCACAATATCTTGCCGCGAGCCGACCCTGAAGCCTGCAGACAAAGGAAACTTTACAGCAACTTCGTCCGTTTTTCAGCTCGAGCACAACTTTAAGTGTTTACCTATTGTCCGGGGCAGAGAATAATACAAAAGTTCATGTTGGAACGCTTGCGAGAACTTTATGCCATCCACTGATGATGCTCTGACCATCGCGCCGAGTGAACCAATGATGCGAGGAAGAACGGTTCTATCATTTCCAGCACATTTGAAGGTTTAAATATTCTATGAAACTGCACCTGAGCACGACTGACTAAAATATTTGTTGTTAAAGTCTGAGATGTGACACAGCTCGCGTGTGCAAACACCTCGAAACCAATTCTTGGGACGACAGTCTGCTGGTTAGAAAAATATTGGCTCCTAGCAAGAAAAATATAGGTACTTATTGCATCTGGCTACCTCTCAGCTTGTATATTATACTTACTTAGTTATTGGACGTTATCTAGTGTGCCTACAGCAAGCCTTCTGTCTGTCCTCGAACGTAGCAAAACGTGAAGTTGTAATTGTGATAAATATCGGAGAGCGACCGACATCTAACAAGATTAAACTGAATTATATTGTCTGCTTCATGTTATTCGATTACTGGTAGGGCTGTTGTATTTGTTATGTAAATTAAGCTTGCTTGTTGTAGGGAGTGAAAGGACGTCTATGTCTCTATTTGCAGTTAATGTCGAAAATATTATTTCTGGGTATTTTTTGGGTTCAAGTATGTGGCACTCATATAAGAGAGGTAAAAGCGTCCGTACCCTCAACTTAAAGGATCGAAAACAGTGCTTTCTGACTCTATAATTCTTCAACTCATGCTCAATGTTCTTAATAAACTATATTGTCAACTTAAACAATTTTAGGGTCTTCACATTATAAGATTTGGTATTTATATAAGGATAACATGCATCATCCTGTAAGCTGTCCTGTATGAAATATGCACATAATTTAGAGGATGGTACCTGCCTGCCTGAAAATGTTCGTAGACGTAATAACCTCAGGCTAACGAGTAGGCACGTCTTGGCGATCTAGCCGAGGATGAATTTCAAAAGGGGCTGGAGAGGATTCTTCTGGGTACATTTGTGCTATGTTGAAAGTTCTAAGATGAGACGGTTTTTGTTCTAGTTGAAAGTCCTAAAGTTTTGATTGTGGTTAGAATACGGTTGATAGAATTCTGTCATTACACTCGTTTGGAAGGAAATGAGATTAGTAATAAATAGTTATATGTTACTGGTAAAAGTCGTATAACATTATATTAAAAAAACTGCAGCAAATAATTATTTTTAATTAATGAATTTTTGATACGGCTTGTACAATTCATCCTTTTAATTTATTAAACGTTTTTATTTCTTTCAGGTAATCATTATCGACAGGTGTGATAAGTATGTAAGTTTATTATGTTGTAAGTTACCTATGTTTGATGTATATTTTCTATCACTTGATGGCAGGAAAAAAAATCAGGAATAAAAATCGTTTGTATTTTCTCTTAGGTAGGTACCTACAAAGTAGAAGAATTTTGCTATGATAACAATTTACTGCCTTACCATGGGCGTGGTGTGGTGTGGGTGTGGATTTGGTGTGTTGTCGTATGGCTGAATTAGTACTGCCGATGTTTTCTCTAAAAATCTCACCGTGAAAACTGAAGTGAAGTGCGTTTGAAATGAGCTGTCAATAGAGTCAATTTCTAGCATCAGAGGGGCAATTCTCGTAATTTTAAGAACGTTCGTAGTCTGATCTCAGTCTCAATCTGTCAAAAATATCTCTAATATCCTTACATTTTTGACAAATTTGTGACATTGATTGTCGCTGAGATGAGATTGCGACTAGATTTTGAATGTTTTTAATTACAAGAATTGGCCTTCAGGTTAAAGTGCAGCTGACGAAGTCTTCCTGAGCTCTCACGGTGTGATTTTTACAGAATAGACCGGCTGATCTCATTCCCGATAACAATCCAACGTGTATAGGGTACTTAATACTAATGAGGCTCAATTTTACGATATTTTTGAAGTGAAAACTTCTTTAGCGGCGTTGTGCACTTTTTTTTGTGATGGGTAAATAATGTTAAACTCGTGTCAGGACACGTGACCTGATCGGAAATTCGTAAGACGGAGGGAGAGTAGACCGCATTCCAAAATATCAAAAATGCACAACGTTAATATTCAAGTTCAAGCCGGCACTCCCGAAGTGCAACCCATTTTTTTGAAAAGCTTTATATGTTTTCGAAGTGTTGAAATTAGACGAAACTCCTATAAGGTATTCAAATAAATGTCATTTATTGGAAGTAGACTGAGAATTAGCACTTATCGAACGTCAAAATGACAAAAGACAGTCCCCCAAAACGCCCGCCCTTCACCACTTCGTAGTGCTTTCGCTGGGAAGAAGTGGCGCAACAAACGCCCCAACAGCACAGCTACGTATATTGAGAAGGATAGGAATTACTTTACTATTGTAAAATATTATGACGCACGTTAAAATTTTAGTATCTATGTTGTTAGTTTCTCTTCTTATTCTGAATCACAGTAAGTAATTATGCATAATCAGTAAGTATATATCCAAAGAAAATTGAGAGTGGTGTGGAATAAGATGTAAGTGGGCGTTGTGATAATAATAGACAAGCGATCCACGATCTTGCACCAGTCCAGTACAAAGTAATACAATCGAGCGGTCTTTGTCACGTTTTCAGCTGCAGGGCTGCTACTAAGATAGAATAATATTTGAAATATTATTACTACAGTCGACGACAGGAAAGAAAGAAAGAAAGAAAAGACATTTATTTGGCACAAACTAAAAACACACAATACACGGAGATAGGAGACCTCTAGCCGGACGGTTCAATGGGGAAGGCTAGTGCTCCGTGTTTTTTACGAATATATTTGCCAACAGGTATAATATGTCATAATTTTTTCATTTGACACAGCAAAATCGCACACAAATATTTTTTAAATAATTGGACTGAACGTAAATGACTCGTATTCTATGCGTTAAATTACAATAGACGCGAATGGGAGCACCTGACAGCCCTACGTGATATACTTAGGAGAGAGTCGTGTCAAGTAACCTGATAGAAATAAAACTGTATGAAAAAGTTTCACAAAATCTATTGAATTAGTGACTCCTAGGAGTTCAAACGTTCTTGAATCTTGTTTGACGTTTTCGTGTTAATATTTCGAAAAATGGAGTGGAAGGTACTCCGTCAGTGAGGAGTGGCTAGAGAGGCGCCACGGCGCCCTCACCTTCCGCCTGACGCAGGTCCTCACCGGACAGGGTTGTTTCGGGAGGTTCCTGTTCAGGATAAAGCGGGAGGAAACGCCAGGGTGTCACCACTGTGGGGATCGCCCGGAGGACACGGTGGAGCATACGGTGGAGGTCTGCCCGGCCTGGGCGGGACCCCGCCGTGTCCTCGTGGCGGCGATCGGCGGCGGCGACCTCTCGCGTCCGGCCCTCATACAGGCCATGGTACGGAGCGAGAGTGAATGGGAGGCCGTCACCTCCTTCTGCGAAGCAGTAATGCTCGCGAAAGAGGAGGCGGAGCGCGTGAGGGAGAGGCAATCGCTGCACCCTCGCGCGCCTAGCCGCTGCAGGAGACGCCCTGGACGTGAGTCAACAGCCGACTCCCGGCCACCGTAGGCGCGGGCTTGCGGTAAGGACCAGGCCCGGGTCGACGGCGCGTTGTGTTCCACGCGCGCCTCAAAGAGCTGTCAGCACGAACTGACTGGGTCCGCCAGGGCCCATGCCGCCGGGGCTGCGGGTTGTTCGAAAGAGATACCGTGGCCCCTGGCACAGACAACTGAAGGAACACGGGTGGGTTTTAGTCAGTAAAAGTCTGACACTCCCTTCTGCTTCGCCCAGAGCGGGAGGAGTCATTTGATGATTTCCCACCCAGAAGGTACTCAGGGATCTTCATGATCCTTGTGCAGCTAGATGTGCCGTAGCGTCACTATACATCGGCGACGAAGTAAGTAAAACCACCACATTTTATACTACAATCGATACTTGCGTCTCTTTCTTGTTTAAACAGAGAAAAAAGGATAGCTATAATAGCCTAAATTAAGTTGCTTCACAACAAAATCAGCTCTCTCTATTAGGATTAATACCGTAAAACATGTTTCAACGTACTCCATTTAAACATAAGGATACGTAGGGCGGGGTTGGTATTCAGTGCCTTGCAATGCGACCCTCGTCTACATTGAGACAACATGGGTTAGCCGCACCACGCCGTCTACCAGCCTAATTTAACTAGTACAGGTACCTGCATATATGTATATGTAGTAGGGTGCATGTGTGAATTTTCTTCAGTCCATTAAAATAATAGCCAATCTATTTTGTACGCACTAAAACCCTGTTTTATTAAATAAATTTCAGTTATGTTTAATTTTGAATGAGAACGTTACATATACGTTGTACGGTGCCATTTGGAGCAACTGTTGATAAACGGCCGCAGAACAGCTGGTTGAGGCTAACACTGAGTTATAGGCCAATGGAGACCAACTACGTACAACTGTGAAAGAAATTAGGTACGATCGTCACGACTCTCAGTTATTAATTACGGTGCTACGCGTGCAAGTAGATACATTCACACATTTAATTAAACATGTTGTAAGGAAAATTTATAGAAATTTATACCGCTAGTCCAACGCATTGCCAACTTCCTTCATGTTGTGAACTCTGCGATAAATGGACGGATTGCTTAGATTGGACGCGCTAAAATTGATAAATTAATTTTCTCTTTTGTTTTCATATATAATTCCTGTCTACTTGAAGACAATAACTTAGTTTGCACTATCTAAGACGACAATTACACGATTTTCAAGAATTTTGAGTCGGGAATTAGGGAAATGACCATTTATAATGATTATGTAATAGTTACTGCACCTCCTATTTCGAGATGGCGCAAGTTTACAATTTATAATGATTATGTAATAGTTACTGCATCTCCTATTTCGAGATGCCGCAAGTTTACAATTTATAATGATTATGTAATAGTTACTGCATCTCCTATTTCGAGATGGCGCAAGTTTACAATTTCATCCTCTATAATGGTTTTTTATACACCAACGGTCGTAAATAATATGACCTGTTAGCTACCGATGGAGCTATTCCGGGCAAATATCACCATTTTCAATTATTTGCCATGTTCCCATGCTGTGTGACCTACGTCACTTTTTTGGCATATGAATTACCTACTCTGCCATTGCTTAGGTTACTGGACTTCGGTTGTACAATATTTTTTTCCGGTGGAACCTTGTAGTTGTTTATTTTCCGTGTCAGTGGCCGCCGGGCGTGGGGTCCGTCCCATGGGGTTCTGGGCTAAACCAAATGATTTTAGCCTCAAAATGCGTATTGATCGGTCCAGGCAACTGTTGTTAGAGGAAGCTAATGTCTCGTTTATTAGATTTATTTTCTTAATAATTACGGTTTCCCGGCATTACTGTGTAGCGAGAAGCCCCAGGGTAGCATGTGCTGACAGTTCTATTGTCGTGTTATAAAAATGTTGTTGTTTATTGCATGTGGTATTGTGAATCCGTTGTTTTAAAGACGCATAGGTACACTGTCAGATATAAGGCAGTTTTTCGGCTCGTTGGCGAAAGTAAATCAAAGGTTTTTTTGATTTACCTACATATTAAATGATTACAAAAATTTGAAAGAAAAGTAAAAGATAATAATACAGTTTTAATCAAATTCTTAATTATACCCGTAGCCTAATTAGCATAATTTCTAGATGTGTTGCACAAAGGCGAGCCTAACTCAAAATGGGTTTTTTTGCCTAACTCGAAATTAGGTAGGTCCTACTACTTTTGTATATGGTGGGTACCATATTTCATGGAAAATTCACTTTGAATAGTAAAAGGTCAGAAGGGTTAACCCTATTATTGGATTCATTCAGAAATCTGAATACGGGGATTCTTTATGCAAAGTGGGTCGGGTCTAAATCTCTTGGAGACATCGATCAGGAAACGCGGTCCGTCGTGAGACTCATGCGCCTGAGGACAGGTTCCAATTCAATTGTCCAAGTTTTATGCGTTTTCTTTAGTTTAGGGTCGCATCGAAATGTTTTGTACTCAAACACACCGGGAGCCTATATGCGGAATAGGTGTAAAAAAAATCTGCTGCTCCATACATTTATATTCGTATATCTCGACGAAATGTTCAGGCTCCGGCAGACAGGCGCGACGCGAAAGAGCGACGTGATTGCGCGACGCGACAGCGCGACGCTACAGTGCGACGCGACATAGCAATGCGACAACGCGATGCTATTGAATAATAAAAAGTTCCGCTTTTTACTGGGCAGACACAAAAGGCCCAAGTTACGGTACAATTATAACCTCTGCAAGTAGTTAATAAAAAAGCGCGACGCGACGGCGCGACGCGATAGCGCGACGCGACTCTAGTAGAACAATTTGTATGAAAACTTCATGAAACATTTTGTTACCAGAATCGCGTCGCACCGTCACCTCGCGCCCCCATTCTGTCTCGTCCCCGCAGGAGGTTCCTAGAACGCGTGCCAACAAACCGTGAGTCTGACGCCCGTGTTACATTCTTCAGTATACATATACTAGGAGTATATATACAGGGTGACAGGGAAACTCGACGTGTTCCTTCCAGGGCGTGATAGTGTGACTCATTTGCAACAATTAAGCACCCCATTGAATTGTGATGCAACCGTGAGAATACCAATATCTTTAAAAAAATCTCTTAGAGAAACTCTGGCACCTAGCTGGTAAATTGCTCGAACAGCTCGTTTTTGAAGGACAAATATATTTTGTAATATCAGCGGCTTTGCCCCACAGCAGAATACCGTAGGACATAACGCTGTGAAAATAACTAAAATATACTAAAGTGTTTATGTATTGTCTTACTTTCCTGACGGCGTAGGCAGCCGAACTGAGCCTTCCTGCTAGACTTGATATACGAGTATGTGGTCCCCACTGAAGTTTGGCATCTGTTAGTCCTAGAAAAATTGCCGAGCCTACAGTTTCAAGCACCTCATTATCTAAGACGATGTTGGGTTCTAGATTTCTAACATTCGGTAAGGCGAACTTTACACATTTCGTTTTCTTTGCGTTGAGAACGTATATTTGACGTAAACCAATCTGTAACTATTGAGAGTGCACTGTTTACATCGTCAAAATCTTGTCTATTCCTGTCTACTTTAAAAATAAGAGAGGTATCATCTACAAACAGTAAAACGTCACAGATGCCCTTCAAATGGAATGGTAAATCATTGATATATACTAAGAACAAGAATGGACCCAGTATTGAGCCTTGAGAAACACCTAACTGAACTGGTAGCCCGGAAGATTTCATACCATTAACATCTTCACATTGGACCCTATTATGTAAATAAGAAATTATTACGTTGAGAGCTTCGTTTTGGACACCATAATAACGTAACTTACGCAAAAGCGTGTCATGGTGCACGCAATCAAAGGCTTTGGAGAGATCACAGAAAACTCCAATAGCATTTTGCGATTTGTGTCTCAGCAGAACAACACCCGCATCTGTAGTTGAACAACCTTTTGTAAAGCCATATTGCTCATTATGGAGGAGGCTATTTAAATTAAAATGTCTTAGCAACTGCTTGAGTATTAACTTTTCAAATATTTTGCTAAATGCAGGTAAGATGGAAACAGGCCTGAAATTGCCAACGTCATTCTTATTACCTGATTTAAATAATGGTATGACTTTACTACTCTTCAGGTCAGGAAAAGTTCCCAAATCAACACATTTATTAAAAGTAACAGCTAGATAGGGGGCTACGATGTCTGTTATATTATTTAAAAGTTTAATGGAGATGCCCCCATAATCACCGGTGTTTTTAGACTTAAGTGTATTAAATACATTAACTTCATCACGCGGGGTTACGTTTTCGTTTAATATATTATTATTATTCGTTTAAGAAAGTCCGAGTTTTATTTATTTCCTCGCAAATATGTTATAAAACGTCGTATGACATACGTGCGCTTTGATAATTACAGCATCTGCTTACTTGTAGCAATATCGCCTCGGCTATAATTTTCAACTTACCGCACTTATATCATAATGTACTATTATCACATTTTTGACACATAAATACAAAAATAAATCCCGCGAAATTGTATGTCTACAATTTCGCAGGATTTATTTCAACCATTTAAGGCGGCCTAAGACCTTAAATGAGTGAAATAAATCCTTGAATTAAATTCGGAAGTCGGTGCTTAAAATGAAGCAAAATCAACAAAGTAATATTGCTAATCGCAATAAATGAAATATATGAAAGGTCACTTACTAATACAGAAAATAATAATAAATGCACGACAATAATTTTGATGACGTCGCCTAGCATGCGGTGCGCTGGTGGAGGTAAAATATTTACACAAAATTACCGCAACAGGTCATCGTGCTTTTATATAAGCTAAATTTTATCAAAAAGCCAGGAGTTTTTTTGATCAAGTTTATCTGCTTCCGTTATTAGTTGTTGTGGTCACACGTTAATTGGCACGTGCAAGTACAATAATGTAGATAAGACTGAAAAATACCGTTTCATAGGTCTCATGTCTTATCTACAATGTACAGACGCCAGCAGGTCAAGCTACCCGAAATTGTCAACCTTGAACCTTAATGCTTTGCGATAAAGTTGAAAATCTATTAAATAAATTTGACAGATTGTAGTAGCTTGATGTGTACATGCATGGTTTGGAGATCCGTATTTAAAAAACGCTGCCTTCGAAGTCATTACAGACGGCGTGAGTATGTGCAAAAATAAACCTTATACGAAAGCAGTCACAGTTACTATGTGGTTCAAATACAAGTAGTACATAGCGATACTACATAATGTTACGTAAAGTAGCCAAGTGCGCGCCTCGACAATTTTCATTTCTTAACATTAGAATTTTTGACATGTTTAATTTACACTTTCATTGACTTTATCTATCTATATATATAAAAATCAGTTGCTGTTCATTTGAGTCGCTAAAACTCGAGAACAACAATTTCATTTTCCCATATAAACTGTTTTACCTACTTTCCTGTCAAATATTTGACGATCGTCCCGTCGGTACGGTAAACTAGGGTCCATTGGAAATGAAGCACGTATTAAATTAAGGGTTTTGATTAGTGTAGTAGTAGGGTAGGAGTAGGTTAGGAGTAGGGTAGAAGTAGGGTAGGAGTAGGGTGTAGGAGTAGGGTAGGAGTAGGGTAGGAGTAGGTTAGGAGTAGGGTAGGAGTAGGGTAGAAACAGGGTAGGAGTAGGGTAGGAGTAGGTTAGGAGTAGGTTAGAAGTAGGATAGGAGTAGGGTAGGAGTAGGGTAGGAGTAGGGTAGAGTAGGGTAGGAGTAGGGTAGGAGTAGTGTAGGAGTAGGGTAGGAGTAGGGTAGGGGGTAGGATACCGCGCGAACGAAGTAGCGCCGGGCAGCTAGAAATAATTTACATGGCAAAACAACGTTTGCCGGGTCAGCTAGTTTATTATAATGATTAAAGTGCATTGTCTAGAGCGCTTAAATTACTTCAAGGAAATAGGTCCGTGTTATTAAAAAAAAAAAATGTTTATGCAGCAAAACATACACTTTGGAAAACTACGGTACGCACAGGTCAGTTTTTACCGCGGTGATTTTTGTCACCACCACTCGATACTCTTCCGTACCGTATCGAACATCAATCAATGTTATCGTAGGAGTCCTCTAAACGCTGTTCACAAGTCCAAAACCCGAAAATTTTGCCCGTTTAATTCAAATACACGACTGTTTTTCTTCCGACAACTGTTTGCTGTCGGGGGAAATGCAAATCAGGTTAAAGTAATGTGTCATTTTCGATACGAAACCCTGTCGGATGGTTGTAAATAGCTATGCTGATGGGCTTGCGGCACTATACGGAACGCAATCTCACTTGGCCGATAAATTGTTACAATAGATTCCTTGCCTAACTTTTGCTTCATACTTTATCGGGACAAAAACACGATAGTATTTCGACTAATTAGTCGAAATACTATCGTGTTTTTGTCCCTAATTAAAACCCCGTTTAGGTAAACATCACGCTTAATAAGTAACCAGGGTCGTCAGATGTAGTTAAAGTTTAGTAAGAAACCGATGGATGTCCATGATCCACGGACCAACCGCGGCAAGAGTAGCTTAACCTGATCGATTGACCCGTGCGGCTGTTAATACTTAGCCACAAGCCCCTCCAAAAATGAATGAATGCCTGTTATGAATGAATGACTGTTATCATATAATCGGAGCGTCCCCCTCCTGGCTCGCTCCTGGCTCCCCCCTGTGGCTCGTTTTATCTTATTTAATTCCGCCACGACTGTATTATGAAATTAATTTGGTTTCTCACCGAGTTCTCGTGCGGAACAATATCCCCAGATGACTTTTGAATTTTAAGGACTTTGTCTTTGTTCAATTATAATCAATGTTGTATAAGTAGACCCCTATGAATAATTTGAGGGACCGGTTTTGAAAACTTAAAATTTTTTCGCTATGTTTATTCGTAACGATGAGTACATTGCTTCTCCTGTATGTAGATGGCGAATGAATGTGGGAGGGCAAGAAGCGATCAACAGCGAATAACGCCGCTCATTCAGCGAAAGCTGCAATATTGTATGTTTCTGAATATAATGAAGATGTGAGAAAGTGATTCAATCAAAATAAATATTATTTTGTTCCGTTTGCATTTTCAGTTTATTGGCGACGATAGGTGAACGATCACAAGTTCATTCAGAGCTTTCGGTCAGTCCCTGGAATATACCTTATTTTTGGTAGATAGGATAACCAATAGGTCACCAGAATTATTATCAGAAAAGTTTAATGATCAATATTGAAATTGAATATTGAATTTATCTGAATTAATTAATATTGTATGATAACGAAGATAATATACGGCATAAAAAATTATATGGTCGTCTTCTTTTAAAATTAAGCACAAACGACGGTTTAACAATGCTAATATTAGGTATAAACCTGTGTGATCTTATATAATATGTACGTCTCAAACCCACAACTTTGGAAATAAGGTAGATCTAGGTATCCTATTACTGTCATAGTGAATGGTTTTAAATAATGTTGTAGCTATTTAATCCATGCTAACCCTTTTAACCTTAATCAAATTATTCAGAATATTAAATTATTCAGAAACTCAAATAGAATTAAATCAAATCTCCCAAGTTTCGATCCAGTTATTCGGGGCTACTGATATTCTGAAGTTTTATTCAAGGTACCTATACAAGGTGTACCAGAATATACGCAAGTCCTGAAGTACTGCTGTGTTACTGAACCGATTTCAGCATTTTTTGCCCGCCGATTGAGCCAAAGAAAGTTAAATCTTATTTCAAGGCAATAAGACTAAATTTTAAATGCATAAAGTAATGTTGGGATCAACACGATGTAAAAAATAATGTTTTGGTCATTGTATGTATTATGCTTTAAACTCAATACTCTAATTGGGGTACAGGAGGTCTTGGGTTAATTAAAAACGTTCAAAATCTAGTCGCAGTCCCATCTCAGCGACAATTAATGTCAAAAACTTGTCAAAATGTAGGGAAAATGTTTTTGACAAATTGAGACTGAGATCAGACTGTGAATGTTCTTAAAATTACGAGACGTCAACTTGTCAAAAATGTAGGAAAATTAGAGGTATTTTTGACAGATTGAAACTGAGATCAGACAGTGAACGTTCTGGAAATTACGGGAATTACCCCTCTGATAGTATCTAAGCGATGTGCGATCGACGATGGTTGGTTTGTTTTTTTTTTTGTTTTGATAAAGAGTAGTAAGTCTTTTTGTGTATTATAATTATTTACACTGCAAATATTAATGTTACACGAGGATTTGTCTACATCATTCAGAGCCTATCCACTAGATACTATGAGTAAATTAAATTTCCGCAAGACCGCATGATCAATTTATACCAACATAATGAACATAGAGTATTGTTTAGTGTATGTATATTTTTATAGTCGTTCATCATCTTGTGTCCCTGTCTAGCTTTGCTTTCATGATAATGCTTATTTCAGAACAGAGGCAAGAAAAAAGTTTAAAAGGTTTTTTAAAAGGTTAAAAATAATTGTTGATTCTTTCAAGAAACTTGGTTATTACAGTAGATAAATAATATTTTTTTTCAGGAAAAACATTACTATGTTTAAATAGCACAAGCCTGCACACAAGGATTCCCTGTGTCGTGAAGACTCTCGTGGTCTCCTTCGTCTTACAAGATTATTAGGTACAAATCAAATCCAATCAAAATATTTTATTTCACATAGACCTACTCGGGCACTTATGAAACGTCAGAAGCTAGGTGCTCGGTTCCAATTAGTCGTTCCCTATGGAGAAGAGTCGGCAAGAAACCACACGGTTACTCTTTTAAAAGGAATTGGCTTTTACAATGTTTTCAAATTACAGTAGGTGTCGGAAGACAGCGTAGGCCTGACAACAAGCACCAGGTACTTGATAAAATAAAAAATGGTCTACAGATCTAGTCTACAAGGCCTACAGAGTCCTCACATTTACAACATATGAAAGAATCTATCAAAAGGATAAATAAAGTATAAAAACCTATTAAAACCAAGTGATATGTTTGCTTTATCACCATTGTACATAGTAGGTAGGTACATACATAGGATCGGTTGGTAAGACCTTGCGTTAACTTGGTACGCTTTGTAAAACATGATAAAATGAACAGAATAGTTTTTTTTTACAATGTTAATTAATTATTCACAAAGACACAACAATTACAATTTACAAGCTAACACTACAAGTATACAAGTATATATATATATTATACAGGGTGTCCCGAAACTCAACGATAACCGGGTACCGGGCGACAGACCAAGGTATACCAGTTATGAAAAAAATAAGTTTTTTTTTTCGTTCCAACATGGAGTGTCAAAGTTAACCGACAATAATTTTGTAAACCATAACTCGTCAAAACTTAATTTATTTTACTTAGTTAACAATGTTTATTACTTTGATTTGTGGTTGCGATTAATAGCACTGTTATTAAAAAAATCACTGTAAATATATAAAAAATTGTGATCACAATACTTAAAAATGTCTATTATCGCTTGACTAAGTGACATGGATTTTTTTTCTTATTTTTTCCATAACTGGTTTAACTTGGCCTCTCGCCCGGTACTAGGTTTTCGTTGAGTTTCGGGACACCCTGTATGCAAGTATACAGGTTGGCAGGGCCATCGACGCGCAAACTGTAAACATGGATTCAGCACATGAGTTTAGACCCCATAGCGTCGAAATAAAATAAATAATAATATAAAATATATAATACAGAGTAGTTAAACTAAAAATTAAAAAAATAGTACTTATAATTTTTGCATACAATGTCAAAGTCATAAGCACTCATTTCACTTTTCGATTAAGGTCTAAATAAATTTTGTTTGCATTTAGCTTCAAATGCTGAAGAGTCCCTAACAAGCTTCAATTGAAACACAAAATTACTTTATTGAATTAGACAGTTGCAAATACTTGTGCACGATGGCGTGTTTATACACCCGAGGAGCGAAACCGTCTCGATTGAACTTTTATAAAGACGAAGTTCTTAAATGGTCTCGAGATTTAAGATAAATACAAGATTTTTAGAACAGATTGTTTCGTTTACGCTGTTTGCTTCTAAGGTTTTCAAATGACACTATTTCAAAAGCCCTAATCATATTCTGATGGTCAGTGTATAATGTTCCCACTGCTGGAACATAGGCCTCCTCTCTTCGAGAAGGAGTGGGCTGTCATCCAGCACGCGGGCCCATTGCGGGTTGGTAGATGTCACATGTCTTCGAATTTTGGTATTAGGGCATGTCGGTTTCCTCACGATGTTTTGCCTTACCGTTTTGAGAGCAGTGGTGATGAAATTATTTATGCAAAGTGAAGTGCCTACCTGGGTTCGAACCCACTACCTACTATTGCTATTACGTACCGTTGCTTGCGTTAGAAATATCTTTGAAGCTAAAAAACAGTATTGGAATAAGTAGATTCAAATAATCTGTTGCCACCTGATTGATTTTCAATATCACCATCCCTTCTTAAAATCATCTATCAACCCGATAAAGTACGCTTGAATATCCATAGTGATGTCTAATGAAACGTGGTAATTAAGAGATAGTTGAGAGGAGGTGAGCCACTCGGACGTGGCCGGCGAGTCGCGCGCTCGTAGCGCAAGTAGTGGGCGGGGTACGGAGTAAACTGTTGGCCCCAAAGTTTGCTAATTAAGTACTTAGCTGCACTGTGACGGTATTGGTCTTGGAGTCGGGTTTTCTGCATTAAGTCGAGTAGTTTCTGGAGATTACAGTATGATAGATACGGATGGTTTGTTTTATTGTAGATTATTTGTGTCACTGTATTCATATGAATTTCAGTTGAAGAGTAAGTTGTGTGGTAGTTTTATTAGTTGCCACATAGTCATAATATTTTATTAATTAACAATAATTTGTATTTGAATTTACACAAAATAAATTAAATTACGCGGGAAAAGAGTTCCTGGAAGGACTTGGGGAGGCTTTTTCCCAGCGGTGGGGCAGTAAAGGGAAAACAAAAAAAAAATTACACATAAAACAAACAATCGCGGCATTGGCAATAGTATGGTAAAACTCATGTTTTAAATGGTATTAAGTATCATTTCAGATTTCTGCCCAAGATTAGGTTCATATTCATACCGAAATTCACACATAAATGAAAAAGCTGCACTCTGAAATTCATTCATGTTTGTTTTTCTGTTATTCATTCCCTTTTATGAAATTCATTTCACCGAAATCTTATTACCGAAACATGACCACGATAGAGTCAGGCGGAACCCATTTGTATATCACCCGGCTGCAATATTTCATTCTTGTAAAAAAAATCAAAACAGTCTCGTGTGCGTTAACGACGGATATCGACCATATACAGCACATTCGTGAGGACATTTATTTACCTTACGAACCTTCTTCTTCCTTCCTTTTCTGTCGTTTTTTTTTCCTCCTGGGGAGAGCCTTGGTTGGACGAGAATTTACGTAAACCGATTAATTTATATGCTAATTTTAAGTGTAAAATATTATGGAGCTTATTTATTTTTTAGTTGGTGTTATGAAGTGGAGCTGTAACGATTACGTTTGGGAGTAGCTTTTAGGAGACGTTTTGAACCTAAAACCTATGTTAGTATCACGTTTAA
The DNA here is from genome assembly GCA_947507525.1 of Apamea epomidion. NCBI lineage: Eukaryota > Metazoa > Arthropoda > Insecta > Lepidoptera > Noctuidae > Apamea > Apamea epomidion. Next base: position 1,867,239 of record OX382238.1, on the reverse strand, counting down.
ACATCTTATTAGATGTAGTAGTTTACGTTGTACGAACGTAATAAACGAACCAATCTCTACCAACCTAATATTAGTAGGTCACTGTTGGCCAAAGGTATTTTATTTCAACAAACAAACATCAAAGTTGGACGGTTAATATCAGTGCTTTGACGGGCAGCAGTGGGGCGGAATCGGGAGGAGTCGGGCGGAGTCGAGCCCCGAATATTAAACACGACAGGACAGGTAGCCTAGGTAGTACGTATCTTTATGAAGGTTGCAGACTGTTCAAGGTCACCATCTCTCCTGTTATACTTGACCATGCAAGTGACATACTACCAGTACACTTTCAAATATCGCTGCAGGAAGGAGTTACGAATTTTCTGATAAGAAGCACATACATGACGCCTGTTTTCCTATAGGGTAGAGGCAGACGTGTGAAATACACCCATATTTCGCCAGTTTTGTAAAAAGGTAGTGCCTAGTAAATGGCAATAGGGCCGATTGCCATTTACTAGGCACAAATAGACTTCGAACTGCTGTTGAGAACTGCCTAATAGAAAAACCCAGTAACACTTTTCCATTAACCCGGACCCCACCATCGTCCACCACTAAACCAATGGGGCAGGTGTTTTATTTGTATATGATGTTGAAAATATACTAAATAAATACATTAAGAACGCAACCGCACACACCCCCACACACACCACATTAGGTAGATACTGTGTCCACCTCTGCCTAAAAAACACAAGGTTGATTTTATGTTAAATACCTAATAGCCTTAATAAACTTACCGTTAATGTTAACAGCTCATTAGTTAATCGTCATTTGTTTAATAAACTTTTTGTCTATTAACCCAAAAGGTCTTCGTACAAGAACGTACAAAACAAAACTTGTAAAGGCAGAACAGTCATTTGTTAAAATCTGAAAGAATAGAAGTTGTTCAGAAGTTCTGATAAATTCTCTCGTATAAAGCAAAAGTTGTCTTTAACAGGTGACAACGGTATCCGCAAATTGCGGGTACAATCGGTCACAGCCGCGGAGAGAAAATGTTTGAACTTTTAAAAGGTCAGCTAAATATTTTAGGTATTACCTTTTGTATGTCGCCGTGGATAAGGTACGGGATTCATCTTTTGCAATTGTACAGGAAATCTTTTTTTTTGCGTAGGTACTTTAGTATAAGTTTTAAAACCTTTAAGCATTATAAAGTTCTTTGGGAAGTTATATACAATACAATTGAATTCTAAACACTCTATTTACATATAATATAATCACAAGAGTTGAAAACGTGCGAAGCTACTCGTAAGAGCCTTGCTTTGCTACGCGCTCTGCTACGCGCTCTGCTACGCCGTAGCCCAATGTGCTACGATTTTATGGCATACATTGAGCGTTTTATTAACCTTACTTTGTTATAGATAGTTCGTTATTCTTAACCTCATTTCAATTCTTATATACAGGTCGGAAATTAGAATAGAATAGACATTTATTTTGCAAATATGGGTAATACATAACAGGTGTTAAAATACATTAAAGCTCAGCCATATTTAACTATTCGGCATGCAATACTGGTTCGCCGACCCTAACAAAGTTGGGAAAAAGCTTGGCAGATGATGATTCGTCATATTTTGTCTTTAAATTGTTCCTTCGTCCGTCTCCGAGAAATGAGTACGCGAAGCTTAATAGCTGTCATTCCGGTTTCAACCCCATGTGTTCATTTAGAAGGCCCCGGATGGGCCAATGAAGATATACAATTAAACCTGTATCAGTTTAATACCTACGAATTGCTGGTCCAAAGTAACTGATCCTTTAGGGATCCCTACAATTATCTCAGACCTAGGGATTACAAAGGCTATTTAGGTCCTACATGTATGTCTGTGAGCGTGTACGTGTAGTTGCTAACCCGATGATATAGCAATAATATTATAGCCAGATAAGATGTATAATTCCATCTTTATTGAATATACTAGCTGTGCCGCGCGGTTTCACCCGCTCGATTCTGTGAGAATATCGGGATTAAAAGTAGCCTATGTCCTAAAACAGGTTATATTCTAACCATGTGCCAAATTTCATCCAAATCCGTTCAGCCGTTTAAGCGTAAAAGCGTATCAAACAAACATACGAAAAATCAAATCTTTTCTCTTTATAGCATTAAGTTTAGATAATATTATATTAAGTTTAGATGTATGTTAAGACCCAAGAATTTTTTATCGCGAACAAACTTAATCATCTTTATCCCTTGTATGAAAACAGTATATTAAATAATTAGCCGAATTGAATTATCGCTTTCGAACAACCCGCGGCTACGGTCACCCTCACCTGCACTTACTCTCTCACACATAGTACACACCAACACACCCTTGCACGTCGTGAATGTGGCACTTTCATTGTTATTGTATTTTGTATTTTAGTAAATAATTTTATATGGATTCCCTATATACAGGCCTGCCTAAATTGGGAATCCAGTAACTCAATATTTTTTTTACTACGGACGTTTGAAGTAATGTTTGTAGTGAGGTGATGGAGCGGCCCTAGTGTCTGTAACACAGGTTAATTCCTAGTACGGAACTGGGTTTGCTCCACTATCCAGTATAATATTCCTATCTGTCGCTCATGATGAAGTATTTAAGCTACCTGTACTCAAAGTTGTTTGAAATAAAGATTAATATTATTATTAGTATTTTGCTGTGCAGTTGGAAGTATACATGCTTCTTTATGTCTCGTGTCGGTGAAGCTGTCAAAATATATAATAAACAACAGTGCTATTCTGTACAAATCGCATCGCGAAAAAGTAGGTGAAGTAAGCTGTCATTCCACCTGATGCTAGGGATTGACACTGTTGACAGCTCCCTCCACCTAAGTTTTCACGGTGAGATTTTTGCAGAATAGATTAGCTGTATTGTTTGCTAATCTTAGGTTAAGTTGGTGTGACCATGTGTTATAGATTAATATACACAGTCTGGCCATAAATACTGTTACAACTAAAAATAAGAAAGATATTACATTTGAATTTGGAATCTGTCATTTTTATACGATTGTTCATTGAGTTTTCTAATTTTGGCGCCAATACATTGTACAATATTTTGCGATATAAAAATGGAGTGGGGTGATAAAGAGAACCGAATCGCTGTGATTGCATTACACAAAGTTGGTATGGAGCCAAATGCAATTTTTAAAACTCTCCATACGCTTGGTTTTAGTCAAATGTTTGTGTACCGGGCTATTAATAGGTACAATGAGACCTCCTCTGTTTGTGACAGAAAAAGATCTGGCCGTCCAGGTATTGTTCGTACGAAAAAGGTGGTCAAAGCAGTAAGGGAAAGAATTCGAAGAAATCCTGTCCGAAAGCAAAAGATTTTATCTCGGGAGATGAAGATAGCACCCAGAACCATGTCGCGTATTTTAAAAGATGACTTAGGACTTGCAGCCTATAAGAGACGCACTGGTTTACGGATGAGAAAATCTTTACAATTGAGCAACATTTAAAAAAAAAAATTAACCGTATTTATGCTCGAAGCTCTAAGAAAGCTTCCCAATTAGTCGACAGAGTGCAACGTGGGCATTATCCGACTTCAGTGATGGTTTGGTGGGGTGTTAGCTATGAAGGAGTGACTGAGCCATATTTTTGTGAAAAAGGTATCAAAATATCGGCACAAGTGTATCAAGATACCATTCTTGAGAAGGTAGTTAAGCCCCTTAACAACACCATCTTCAATAACCAAGTATAGTCCTTCCAACAAGACTCGGCGCCGGGTCATAAAGCTCGGTCCACGCAGTCTTGGTTGGAAGTGAACGTTTCGGACTTCATCCGAGCTGAAGACTGGCCGTCGTCTAGTCCCGATCTTAATCCGCTGTATTATGATTTATGGTCAGTTTTAGAGAGTACGGCTTGCCCTAAACGCCTTGATAATTTGGAGTCCCTAAAACAATCCATACGTTTGGCACTGAAGAATTTTCCCATGGAAAGAGTGCGTGCTTCTATTGATAACTGGCCTCAACGTTTAAAGGACTGTATTGCAGCCAATGGAGACCACTTCGAATAAGCGTTTTATATTTTAAATTGTTTTATATTTATGTATTAAACTAACACACTGTAAAAGTAATAAATATTATTTGCATTAAAATTTTTTTTTTCTTCGTGACAATATTTATGGCAAGACTAGGTATATATAATGTGAGACTAGTTTCTTCATAACGAGTGTAAAACCACATTTAATAAAGCCGGGTGTCATTGCAATAATTTTTTTGCACTGGACCATACCTACCTGCCCCAGCAGTCTCGACATCCATAGCGATCGCTTTACGACCGAATTCGGTCGCAAAGTCCTGTCACTCCATACATTTCACCTGTCAATTCGGGACTTTGCGACCGAATTCGGTCGTAAAGCGATCGCTATGAATGTCGAGACTGCTGGGGCTGGGAACCTTTTGGTTACGGAGATATTGAAGGTCAAAGTCCCAACTTTTACTGACGTTTTTAATGTTATAATACAACTTTAAATGTCCCCACGATGCTTGTACCGTTGCATGCACCCATAAGCACAATGTTTTGCATGCGTTACGTTACGCAGTACCGCAAGCAGCAAATTTTCACACAGAAATAAAAGTCGTTTCCCAGCAATTATTTATGTGCAATGTTACTTAAGTTTGCGTAGGTACAGAATGCGTAGTTGACGGCTATGTGATGTGTCTTTTTACACCTTGTATATCTAAGGGCTGATTTATCAATAGACAGATAACTTTTATTTGAAGAATAAGAATGGCGGTTTGACATATTTTTAATCCGAAAGCTGTCAAACCGCCATTTTCATTCTCAAGATTAAAATTATTTGACGATTGAAAAATCGGCCCTAAATCAAATTGTCTGCCCTAAACAAAATAAACATTCAGAAACGTATTACGAGTACCACACAACATATGTTTAAAAACTATCTGTTAAAACTGTACTTGTGTACTAAACAATATGCTATTATATTCTAGTCATGTAGTAGTTCTACCAAGGCTGCGTAATACAACAATATAGAAGTTTATCTTCCGTCTATTAAACTGAAGAACTTCCAGTGTTCGCTCTCGCAGCTAAGTTATAGGTAGTAACAACGGCACTTCGTCGGTATTGTGTATGCGGATGTGAAAAGGCTACATTTTCTTTATGAGGCTGTACATAGATAAACGTTGTAGCTTAGAAATATCGATCGTCTTAACCTCACGGAGAGTAACAACTGTTTATAAAGAAAAAACGAGCTGCTTTTGACCTCTATCTCGCCTAGTAGCAAGCGAAAAATGAGAAGGCCAATTCCCGTAATAAAAAAACGTTCGAAATCAAGTTCGCAATCTCATCTCAGCAACAATCAGTGTCACAAAATTGTCAAAAATATAGAGAAATTAGAGGTATTTTTGACAGATTGAGACTGAGATCAGACTGTGAACGGTCTTAAAATTGCTCCAGAATTCTACGATTTTTAAGATAGCATAATGTTAAAAAAAATAGTGGATTATAATGAAATATTTACCATAAGATCTCCCGGAATGACAAGGACTTCGTCGCCATGTAATTTCACATATAATTGCATTGTGTACCAAACGTCACACGTTCTCGCTCCTCCCGAAGGTCGAGGGGTGCCGTCCCTCCGACCCTGGCACGTAAATCAACTAACCTTTATCGATGGACGGGTTGCCGGCTCGGGGTGTGGTGGCACCTACCACTTACAGCGGCATCTTTCTAACAGACAATTTTTTATTGTATGCAAGTGGGTACCACTTGAGTTCGGACGGTGTTTTGATTTGCACAACGCTGTCCCACAGGGTGCAGTAAGGGACATTCGCAGGCACAGGGCCGCAGTAGAGGATTCAAGATTCGTCGGTTATGAAAAACAAATCTGTTGTTTCATACCAAAGCACAAACGGTCAAAAAGTTTGGAACTGCTGATATTTTTTAGCATAAGCATAATCAGCTTAAAATGTTCCTACGGCAGGGACAGAGGCACCCACAGACACAGAAGTGGGCCATAAACCACCGCGCGGGCCCAGTGCGGGTTGGCGGATGTCAAGATGAATTTTTGGTTCTAGGACATGCCGGTTTCCTCGCGATATTCATTCACCGTTTTGAGAGCAGTGGTGATGAAATAATTTACACAAAGTATAGCGCCTGCTTGGGTTCGAACCCACGACCCACAACTCATAAGTCGCGGCTGTTACCACTGGGCCACCAGTGGCACTGCTCTCCTTTAAAACATCAGACGAAACATATCAATACTGATGGGGTCTAATTTCTTTTATACCATGAGGGTAACAGTTTGCGCGTCGATGACTATATTTAGGTACTTAACAAAGACACCTCGTTTTGTCAAGTCGTAAAAACCGAGCGAAACAGGGGCGGGTAGCTAGTTATAGTTAGAACTGAAAAAGTGTGTTAGTCCGGCACAGCAACACTGCAAAAACGGTACGACGTGATAGTGGGACCGGAGACTGCCTTACGCTAATTTTTAACCTCGTAAAATGCACGGTTCCTTTGATATATCACGGAACCACAGGAGCAAGGTCAATTATACAGGCTGGCAGAGATATCGACGCACAACCTGCTACCATGGATTTAATACATGATTCTGAACCCCTGCGTTAAAATTTATCGACGCTTATAAAAAAAAGATGCTGTTTCGTACATTTTACAAACAGCTGATATTAACTGAGACTGATATTTACGTTATTTATCTAGAATCATCTGCTGAATTCATAGTTACAGTATGCTAGTCGATGTCCCGGCCACTCTGTACACAACATATAAAAAATAATTGTGTTTATTGGATAAACGGTTGGCGACACGTTTGGCGCAGTGGCTGACCGATCGACTGCTGCGCTGCGTGTCGCGGGTTCGATTCCCGCACGGAACAAATATTTGTATTGCCTACAGGTAGTTGTTCCGGGTCTGGCTGTCTGTGTATGTGAATATAAAAAATAAAAAATAACGCCATGGAAGGATTACTCCAGACATAGAACGACATGTCTTTGTGGTCTAGTTGTCGCAAGCGCTACGCTAGCGCATGAGGCCCTTGCTTCGATTCCTAGGTCGGGCAAAGTGTTATTGGGTATTTCTACCAGGAATTCCTCGGTAGCATCCCGAAGACTGCAATTGCGACCGATCGATGGCAATAGGCTCGCCTCCTATTCCATGGGACTTAAACATAACTGGTGAAATGTGGGTGTGCTAGAGGTAGACTTCTGCCTATCCCTTCGGGGATGATGTTAAGTTATGTTGGAGGTCCTAAATTCAAATCTTTGCCACTGGTGTTCGCCTGTGTCCGCGATCAGTCGAACCAACCCCCTTGACTCCTAACGGAAGGTAGATCTCATCGCGCGAACAATGCTGTGTGCCATGCCTACTTAGTACGACTCTTTTTCGAAACGACGACGGTGTGATTCACATCTCTGGAGCTTTTTTCTATTTCGAGATACGTGCGTTCTTTATACAACCAGACCGGAGGACTGTTTTATCGATGGGCTTAAAACTGCTACTTAAGGTATATTCATACGAATCGTCATTTATCATGAATTGATTTTATTTCCTTTTAAATGTAAAATGATTGTATAAAATTATATAAATATGATTTTTGTAAATTGGTTCGAACATACTTTACGCGTCGTGGTTCTTAAATCGTGGAAAACGACGGTTAGGTATGATTTCTTTAATAGATTTTCAACTTTATCGCTAAATGATAAATAAATGATTAATTATTTTATTTTGTAAGTAGGTTTGTACAAACACTTTTACACGTCAATCATATTTTAAAACTAGATGAGGTCGGCGTTTCCTATCTGACTAGTCTGAGAAGAAAGGCCGAAACAAACTCAGAGGTCACAGTCTCTTTTAAAGTCCAGACATAATCTTGGTCAGATCATATGAAGACCATGTAGGTTGTCGGATGGAGGTTGTCGATGTCTGAGATGGTCTTTTGAGGAAAGAACCACACAGATTGAGAGGACCAGTCCAGTCAGTGCACGCATTTGCCAGAAATCGTGCCGAAAAAGCTAAGATTCAAGGTTGATTAGGAAAATTTTACAGTTTCGGGTAGCTTGACCTGCTGGCGTCTGTGCGTCAAGAAAAAGTTAAATCCATCTAATATATAGAACCACAGTTCGTCATGGTAAAATATTTGTGTAGCGATCTTTGGGACAATTTTAGTCGAACTGTGCGAAGTTTGGCGAAAATAGTGGATAATCCTATAAAAGGATGGTCCTCTCATAGCTCTTTTCTCAAATGACCATTTTCTGATACTAATCTAAGCACACGGTCTTCACATGATCTGACCAAGATTATGTCTGAACTTTAAAAGATGTCCCCTGAGTTTGTTTCGCCATTTTTTTATCAGGGGCAACCAGATAAAAAATGTCGACTCCATCTAGCTTATTTTTTTATATGACTTTTTAAAATGATTTAGATATCCTGTTTACAGAATTAATAATTTCGATTCAATTGCATTCATTTCAAAGACGCGCGTGGATATCTTTCTACAGTCTGTTATATTGTCCTTCGTTAGTTCCGTTTCTACCGTGGCCATAGTAAGTGTGCTGTAATACAAAAAGTTGTAAATTAATTTTCCGGAGCATTTGGTTTACCGACGTCCATACTAACTGCCTCATCTAGGTCGGTAGTTCAATAAATAACTTAAATGGCCAATACGGCTAATGTTCCTTCTTGAATATTGATGAAATTGTAACATTTGGCGAATCTCACGGGACTAAAACGGCAACCCTTTGTCCCGGGAATTGCCCATCACTAGCAGGACCTGTTGAAAATTCAACAGGGCTTATAACGACTTATAAAAGGTTTCTCAGGAAAATAGACACCCCTGTCTAGGGTAGTTTTTTTTTGTTTTTGCTACTTTATTAGCCGTTTCTTGTCGTGGGAATCCAAACACCAGTTCTTTTTAACTGTTTAGTAAAATAATATTTCTTTCTTTCGTTAGTATTACATTAACTATTTTAGTATAATTAACTTTGACACAAATTATGAACAGCAATAATAATAATACAATTTAAGGAATTATTAGTTTATTATGTACCGACATTTTTAACAAAAAAAAAGGCGAAATCATGTCATATTTATTGTTAATCGTTTTTAAATTTTTAATTGTAATTATTTTGTTAATTTATCTGTCAGAAAAAGATCTATTCACGGCCAGAAGGCCAACTCCCGTATTAAAAAATGTTCAACATTATATGTGCATGCTGTGGTCTTCTGTAATTGAAGGAGCACACGTAAAAGTAACTTTTTTATTACTGTAAATTTCTATTGTATATGTGTATCCTTTGTTGGAGATCCTCAAGAAATAATTAAAAAGAAAACATCTAGTCGCAATCTCATCTCAGCAACAGTCAATGTCAAAAACCTGTCAAAAATATAGTGATATAGAGGTATTTTTGACAGATAGGGAAAGAAAAGAATGCGAACGTTTTTAAAAGTACGGGAAGGTCCTCAGATATCTTGCTATAATCAGCGGGTCTTTATTCGAAGTGCAACAGTAATTGAAACTTTGTGAAGGCTTTTGTATAACAATTGAGGTTTTTTTTTTTAATGAAATGTTTGCTCATACATCTTTCATAACACATTGGTTTATGAATGATTCAATGTATTTTTTTATCACACGTACCTACTAACAGTAGGTACCTAATAAATTATCATGCAGCGACAAATAATATTAATTTTGCGGTATCAGTAATTACTTACAATTAATCACACTAATATTATAAAGGCGAAAGTTTGTGAGTGAGTGTGTGTGTTTGTATGTTTGTCACTTCTTCACACTCAAACGGCTGGACCAATTTTGATGAAATTTGGCATGAACGTTGCTAGCACCCTGGATTTACACGTAAGCTACTTTTTATCCCGATATTCCTACGGGATCAAAACTTATGTGGGTGAAACCGCGGGGCACAGCTAGTAACTTATATTGCAAAATTTTATTATAAAAATTAAAAAACCGCCATCTTGGATTTTTATTTTGACCTCACTATTGGTTTCAGCACTCTCGAAACCCATAAAAACTATTTCTATCTCTCTATATTTGTCTCTTACATTACATACAGTAAAAATCTACATGGAGGGACCATAACGTTTTTTCGTTACATGACGATTTCTACCAGTTTATTCTTACAGCAAGCTCCGTACAAGAACTTCGTTCCAAAAAAACAAAACATATGCTAACTTGCCGATGTAGAATTTACTTATTATTCCGAAATATCGACCAGCGAAACGTCCTATAAAATCATGCTCATATTACCTCTCTGGACAAACTTACCTGACTAATAGCCCCAAGTTGTCAAGTAACATAAGACGCAGACAATTTAAATTGCGATTACATCCGGGTATAAATTCCCTTCGACATTTGACAGACATCAAGTCCGGATAAGATTGCCCGGATCCGGTATTACGGCTATAAAGGGAAGAACGCTTGAGGATAACGAGTGTTCCGGAGTTCGTTTCAAATAAAGCTCGTGGTTGTTTTACGCGCCTCGTGAGTTTTCGGCCGAGGTCGCGAATGTTCGGAAGTCGTGAGTTTAGCATTCTTATGAAACAGGCACTTACTTGTATTTTTAGTGACAAAACCTAGGTCACATACATAAACTCGCGCCTTCTGGCCAGGGGTAAGCAGACACTATAGAACGCCACCTGCTACGATCCTTACATAGTCCTTTGGCGTCGTTTACTGTCATACATTCTCGTAATTTTATGAACGTTCACAGTTTGATCTCAGTCTCAATATGTCAAAAATACCTCTAAAATCCTTACATTTTTTAAATATTTTTAATATTGATTGTCGCTGAGATGAGATTGCGTCTAGATTTTGAACGTTTTAATTGCTGGGATTGGCCTTCTTGTCATACACGAACGCCGGTTGCGTATACTGCGCACCTGACCTTTCTGAAGAATTCACCAATAAGGTCACATTATATCCTTCTAGGGCGTCTCGGCGTTTCAACCTAGGTACCTATACATATCTAATAATATTCTTCGTTAATTAATTTTATGAACGTTAGGCACACAATTTACCCACAAAATTTTTGTTTGTGAAAATAAAGAAGCACAATTATAGAGTAATAGGTGTAAATTGAATGTCATCTAAAATTTGAAACAAAAAGTAATTTGAAGACGTGAAACTCGAAACCACAAGTCTCATTTTCACGAACGATCACATTTTATTGATCTTTTAGCAAAGTTTTAGGTGTTTGAGTATCGTTCGGCGCTGAAGTGCCAATCATTCTTAATAATAACTGAAACTTAGACATTACATATTGAAAACACGTTTTTTTTATGAGTCGAAAGATATACTAGACACAAAACGGTGCGTATATAGAGTAATAGACGATCAACCCACATATACAGGGTACTGATTTAGTCACCTGCATTCGTCAATGGGGTGATTCAACTTGTATTGAACAACTTTCTATGCTGCTTGCTATGAAACCACATATCCGAGTCGTAAAAAAATATTATTTTTCATACATGCATCGAAATAGTCTGTCTACTATTATATAGGAATTTGTACTTTTCTCACCGAGTCGTATATGAGTTTCATAACCAAACTTCTTTAGCATGGCGGGCAGGTGACTTAATCTTCAGGTTGTATATATATAAACGTTGCTTAAAGTTAAGTAAGTATTAGCGTCTGCTTAACCATCATTTTTTTGACTATTGAACAAAGTCAAAGCATTTATTTGAAATAGGCACATAAAATGCACTTTTAACGTCAAAAATTACAATAAAATAGAATTGATTCTAGTCGCCCCTTACAAGTTTTCGTATGGAGAAGAAGGGGTAAGAAAATCCACCGTTACTCTTTTAAAACGTTTTACAATATTTTTCATACATTAATTATATGATAATATGTAAAGACGATGCACTTAAAATAAAATATTACTATAAGTACCACAATAGGTAAAATAATTAATAAAAAACCGATCAAGTGCGAGTCGGACTCGCGCACCGAGGGTTCCGCACTTTATAGAAATATAACTACTTTACGGTTTTCAGATTTTTCCTTTACTTGTGCTACATGACATTGCTTCTTGCCAAATTTCATGATTCTAGGTCAACGGGAAGTACCTTACAGGTTTTGACTCCCTTGTGACTGTTAAAATATAAACATGAACGCCCGTATCTTTTGATTGCGTTGACTTAAAAGTTTAATTTTTTCATTGCTTCAAGGGATTGCAGCCTTGAGTATTTGATATTAATTTCAACTTGGTGACTTCACGCGTTCCTGAGAAAAAGGTTCTTGACAGACGGACGGACAGACAGACGGAAAACGAAGTGATCTTATAAGGGTTCCGTTTTTACTGTTGAGGTATGGAACCCTAAAAATGAAACCATGACATATAATTTATTTATGTTATACATGTTGTCTCAACGTCTCATAACTTGATAAAACGTTTATAAATAAGGATAAGTGTTCAAAAACCACGCAAACATATACAGAGTGACGGAAACTCGACGTATTCCTTGAAAGGCGTTATACTAGAGGTCATTAGCAACAAATTTAGTCCAGTTAACTAGGTTTTAAAAACTGGATGGTTAAAGAGCTGTGACGGTTTTTCAATTTCTTAGAAATTTTCTGACTTGTTACCAAAATCAATTAATTATGAGAAAAAACTACTCTGCTCCAAACATTTAATTGCTACTTTTATGAAAGTTGAAAAATGAGGGAACATTTAAAAAAAAAATACTTGCAAAACTTACATAATTTCAGAAATCTCTTTCAGAATTTGAGGTCTTTAATAGCAATTTTTTTTAACCTCAACAAATTAAGTCTAGTGAACTAGGGGTCAAAAGGGGGACCTTTTGACCCCTGGACTTAATTTGTTGCTAATGACTTCTAGTATAACGCCTTTCAAGGAGTACGTCGAGTTTCCCTGTCACCAAAGACATTAAATGACATACTTGACAATAGACAGGACATTACGAACAAAATCGTAATCCAATACTTTTGTCCTAGTGGTCAAAAGTCGCTCAGTCTAATCTCGTACGCCTGCGTGTCAAGACGTATTTGTGTCCACCAAAAGAAAAATATTTTCTAAGGAAACATGCCGAGTTGCGCATTACGATATTGTAAATCTTGTTATGGTAAAACAACTGGACCTAACTTCGGTTTATTTACGCATGAATTATTTATATTTACTCAGTAATTAGAATTAAATAATTTTCATAAAGAGATTTAGAAAATTTGCTTATTTTGGAATAAACGCCCTCTATTGCTGAGTAGTTTTACTACTGCCTTGTTGAGATGTGATGTTGTTTATCGATTTTGTTATCGATAATATTTATTAAGGTAAATAATAATTATCACTTAAAATATAATACTGTTTGAAAATAATACCGTATGACCGAACTAAAGTATAGTAAACGGGCTATCTCTAAATCAGTTCAATCACGATTTTTTCTAACGGCGTAAGCTGCAGAGCTAAACTATTTTGACAATCTACATATACTAATACTAAAGCTGCAGAGTTTGTTTGCTTGTTTGTTTGAACGCGCTAATATTTGGAACTACCAGTTGGATCTGGAAATTTCTTTTTGCATTTTAAAGCCCAATTCTTGAAAAAGGCTATAGGTTATTTAACATTACGCTAGGACTACTATAAGCCGAGTACAAGGGAAAAAAATAGGAAAGAACGCGTGTAAACCGGTTAAAATCTATTTTATTGATCCTTTATTAAGTGGGAGGAGTAGGTCTGACGTAGGGGACATAGGTAGCATGGCAGCCCATGCTCTGATCTGTTGGTAGTAGTCACTATCATTATTTGATCGACCGTCATATATTTGATTTTTAAGTTGAACGCCCGTAATTTCCTCAATATAGGTGTTTTGACTTTTATATTTTGTACGTACGCAAGGTCGCCTGATCTGTTTGCTTCAAAGAGCAGAGCTTGTACTATGGGTACTGAACCATGTATGTAAAACTTTCTTTTGTAAATAAATACTTATAATACATAAGACACACCCGGACCAACACAAACACTTATATTCATCATATAAATATTTGTGTCCTGTGGGAATCGAACCCATGTCCTCGTGATTAGCAGTCTGATACTTGGATCACTGGATCATAATAACAATAATTTATTATTATTAATTTGTATGTAAAATGAATTTTATAGATAAATAACTTGTAAACATTGAAACTACTAATCAATTTTTTGCTTTCCTAAGTTTTTGGCAATTGTTTAAATCTATTCAAAAGCGAAAAAATAGTCTTATAACATTTTTCAATATTATCGATAGCTTTATATCTAAATGATAAAATCCCTACCACAGGTTTTATAGTTTCTATTTAGTGTCACCCCGCATTGCCAGACTTACGAATTTAGTAGTTCTACGGATTTTCGGACCTCGCCTTCCGAGGCGATCTAATAAGATTTACAATTATTTGCAAACAAAAGTGTAAAAATAATTATTTTTATAAAAACGAAATGCAACAGACAACTGCAAAAAAAAGCGCTTTGTGACATAATAGGTCTACTTTACACAAAAATCGTAATAAACTGAGTGCTAGAATAATTCGGAGGCAAAGCACGTTTAAATTTATTTTATTTTAAAATGTACATAAAAAACACACACTTGAAACTAATAGACGGTGTCATGGACAATGAAAGTAGCGAATAAAATTCTAAAATAGTATTTACTGTCTGAGACAAGTTTTGCTTAATTTGTTTAGTTTTCAATATTTATATACCCGATTCATTATGAATTAGTTTTTCGAGCTTAATCCACGGATTGAAAATCGGATCTGGCAACACTGACCACACTGGCCACCTACCGAGCGATAGCTGAATATATTTTAATAAATTTAATTCAGTTTTACTATTTGATGTTCCCAATTGCCGCTCTAATTTTGCTATATTATGCTAGATGGCGTCACTGAGCCATGGGATCACAGTTTTTCTATGACATTTCTTTGCATAGCCCCTCTATTGTACCTATCTTAAATCTCTTTGCCTGTCACCCTGTATACCTATACTGGAAGTGGCAGCCTTTCGCCAAAGGCAATAACATTGAACTTGCCTGGGAATTGAAAGCGATATCTACGCCTCACTGATTAAATACGCACTTAATAGGTTACACGTATTATCACACTCACTTTTACACCCTGTGCGTGTTTCTAAACTTTTAAATATACTATTATATTTATCAATAAAAGCGAAAACTGGGACGGATTTTGAATTTTTACAAACGTCATACGGCTGACATCCTTTTTTGTCTCGTCTAAATTATATTGTCTTTGAAATGCTAGTGATTGACATAAAAAATATCAACTATTTATTCAAGGAGTATTTAATACTCCTTTATTTAAAAAAAATCAATTGAATGTATTTTTATTTGTTATACTGACAATAATCATGTTTTTCGGGTAGGATTTTCAAGATGCTGTTGGAGCTAACCCGCGTTCTACTTAATAAAGATGCGGTGTTTTTTCGTAGATCTATTGGTAATATGGGAACTCCTCAAGTTTTAAAATATTATACTGCTACATATAACATTGAATTGGTTACGACTTATAACGAATACTTTAAAAAAGAGCACGGCTCGACGGGGATTCAACGTATTGCCCAATGTCGCCTTTCGGGTTCGAATGTGGAAAAACTGTTTATATATTTATTTATTTATATATACTTTATTGTACACCACAAAAATACATAGCACAAAAAATACATGACACACTACAACATATACAATGGGCAGCCTTATTGCATTACTGCGATCTCTTCCAGGCAACCTTAGAACGGACAGTGATTTTCCTTGACATAAAATGGGACTGTCGTTGGTGCAAATATTAATTATACAATACACTACAATAGATTCTGGGAATTGAAACTCTCAATCATAGCCGCTTCAAGCGATCTTAAAACGCCCGAGCTAACTAGACTTCTAGTGTATCGTTATACTTATATGTGCATAAAGACGAAGCTATGAGGAATAACCGGCACTATATTGTGCAGGACGGTATGTTTGACATCTGAGGTAATATTCATAAATTTATTTCGATTACAGTTTGCAACTACGCGTTTTGCAACCAGTGCAAAATATAATTGTATAAATATCTTGATCGTTTTTACGATTTTCAAATCAAATCAAACTTAACTTAACTTATGAAGATATCTCAATATAAAAAATACTGATGAAACACTACTAAAAAAAATCGTAACATTGATAGCACCAAAACTTAAAATTCATACCACCACATTACTGAATCATAGACAATTTCGAGCGGCCATTGTTGTTTACATCTTTGGCGAATTTTGCAACTTTACATTCTCGTATTTGCAAACTAGTTAAAACACGTTGAAAAAGAAAAAAAACACCCTTTCAATTCCCGTGCAAAATAATTTTCAGGTTAATAAGGTGAAGGCGCTTCGAAGTAATGAGGTGTACAATTTACCTTTGACTAACAAGTAGAAAATATATTCATAACTCGTGAAATTCGTGCGAGTTTCCGACTTAATAGGAAGCACATTCCTTAAAATATTACTGTGGAGTGAGAACCTTGCGCTTTTCATTTAAATTAAGTATATGAATGTGGATTGCGAAAGTTGTAGGTATATTAATGTATACATTTTCTACACATCTATATAACAAATAAATAAAATTGAAGTGTATATTTGATTATAAAATGCCACATGTGTGCACGATAACCCCCTGCCTACCGCTTTTGTAAATTAGACGTGACGACATGTCATTTTATGGTATAACTGCCAAAGATTCCAGAATGACAGCCGGGACCGACGGCTTAACGTGGTTTTCAAAGAAAGAAAGAAAGAAAATGCATTTATTTAAAGCACGGATATGTCTCGGTTTATATTATATAAATTGTAAACCCTTGCCCTAAAACAACTACTTAATTCCAAATATATGTCCCAAATAGATCGTAATGTCGCTAACTCTACAGTCATTTATAGTTAGTGATAATCACTAACTATAAATGACTGTCTATTATAACTTTATATTATTATTATAATTTACGATATTTCAGAGATCATAAGGACAATAATACGAAACACCAAGATGTTTTATCATTTATTTATAATTCTTTGTCAACATCAAATTCAATATTCAACACCATACCATCACATGTCATATTCTCGACACATATTTATTTTTATTGAGTAATAAAAAATAAAAATAAACTTTTTGCTAAAAAGATTGTACTCTGTTCACTAGGTTAACCGTTTTTTGACAGATAGAACTAGTGAGCAATTATATATTTTTTTTGTCAAAACTGATACACGACGGTATTATAATGACTTTAAGAAGTTATAAATAAGACAATTCAATAAGATTAGGTAGTTTATATATTTATTTTATTACGTATTTTAAAATTAACTTTTTACGTAATCTGGAATATGTACGTACTAAGGCAGCTGTCAAAAAACGGTTAACCAAATGGACAGACATAAGCCCCAAACTAAGAAAGCCGGTATCTTGTTCACCAATATGGAGGGTTTACCGTTTAAACAATTATTTTAAAAACGTGTTCGGTAATAAAAGTAAAATATGTTTGCTTCAAATTACAAAAAAAAAAAAACTAAATACAATCTTAGAATCAAAATGAAAGAAAACATAACAATCAAATCGATAAATTAAAAAATAATAATTAAAAAACTCGAAAATATATTATATATTATTATATGTATTCTAATATTTACATTTAAAACTAATAGGTTACCTTAAGCTGCTTTAGATCTCCAACAATTCTATGCCTAAGTATTTATTTTAACCGACATAGCCACGCGGAACGTCCTTCTGTCGTCAGCGCCCGAACAAGAAGAGCACGTTATTTTACATTACATTTCAAATCCTTCAGTGTTGCCAGTTGCCAAATTGTTTTGCATTAACTTGTAAAATATTTTAAATACGAATAACTCCTTTAATGTTGCCGGTAAAATATATATCCCAATCCCAAACAATCCGTTATCCGTTGATAATTAAGTATGCGTTAATAAATTAAAACTTAACAATATATAAAGATAAGATGGTCACCCATCAATATAATTATCTATGAAAACATTATGTACGTAAGGAAAAACGTACTTTTTAGTAAAAGAGGTGAAAGACACAATTATATCACTAGAAATAGGGAGCAATTAGTTCAACCAGGTTTCAGACTGGCTAAAGTAGACTCATCTTTCATGGAGTACTGTTTAACATGTTACAATAAAATACCTCCCCACATAATAGAACAGAATGAAATGAAATTTAAATCTTGTATAAAACGCACACTATGCAGCCAGGCATATTATAAATTGGGGGATTACATCGCTGATAATAATGCTTGGCGAAACGCTGGTCCTGCTCCATAAGGACGCATACATAAATTGATTAGCATTTTAAAACACTGTTGGAGCTGCTGAAGATTTTAAAATACTTTTTTTTTTGCATTATATAAATTCAATCTCCTAGTATCGTATAATTGTATAGCACATGTGTGAGTACTATGTACATACTATAAAGCTACCATTTACTGGGTACGTCTTTCATTGACTTGAATGTGCCCTGGCAGCAAAGAGTATGTCATGCTCACTCAAATGTGTCGCTGATGGTGACGCGTGTGTTGGATCATTTGGCTCCCCTCAAAATGGTTGAGCTGAATGGTGCTAATCCATGCGTCATGTTCGTGAACGGGCGCCATCAGTAGGGACTGGTCATCTCTTTGCTGCCATGGCTTATTTTAATTTAATTTAATATTTGAAGTGTTCTTATTTTTTTATTTTTTTTCATTACGGATTATTTTAACGTCCTGCATCGTTCTCACATGCATGGTTTTTAACATGAATGATGTACCCAATGCTTTGTAACCATATTATATTGATTTAAAAGAGTGTCCATGGAGTTTCTTGCCCGTTCTTCTCCATAGGTACCTACGCTTTGGAATGGGCAAATAGCTTCATTTTTCTGACTGACCGACCCCTTGACAATTCAAAAGTGCCTGTAATTGGTTTAATTGAAATAAATACTTTGAGTTTGAGTTCATCCACGTACCAACCACGGCAAGCGTAGCTTTAACTTGATAGATCAGCCCTTGCGGCTGTTATTACTTAGCCATGAGCCCCTCTCTTTTGTTATACCGTGTCCGTCGCACGAGCTTTGTGGTAATAGCTGATGTCGTGGTTAAAAGATTACCAATCAGAAATGTTGGCCAACTGCCCAGAGAGCATTGTTATTACTATACCTTATATATCTCGAATAGTAACTCGTTGGGTGCTTTTATAGTGTCGTTGTAGACAGATACACATATATATATATACTAGTATATGGATTACTGGAATTTTATTTTAATATTTTCCAGAACTATGTTAAAATACGTATGCTTAATCAGAATTAAGAATATCTATATATCTAACCGTAGAATTGGTGATTTTTATCAGAAGGCCAATTCCCGTAATTGAAAACTTCCAAAATCTCAATCTCTCAATCTCAGCGACAATCAATGTCAACAACTTGTCAAAAATTTAGTGAAATTAAAGGTATTTTTGTCAGACTGAGATCAGACTGTGAATGTTCTTAAAATTACGAGAATTAGCCTTCTAATCTGTGCTCAAAGTATAATGACATTAAAAATTTGAATAGAGAATGTTCAAAAACTCTTTTCATAGTTTTTACAGTCTGACACTTTGAAGTTAGGTGCTAGCTGTTGTTAAAGACTAAATAATTACGCAGTGCGCAGGTGGACACATACTCGTATACCGCTGTTTTAGTACATTGCTGTTTGTTACTCTGTGTCACAGACCATCATTTAAACCAGACTTGTACAGTCAACATAACAAGATACTGATCTATTCAAGCTAAATTATTTGTATATGCACTTGTTTCTGTGGTAGTTTTTCGTACTTTCTTTTTTCTTTGATGTCTGTTCTCAAAATTACCCTATGTAAAAACATGATTATTTATTTATAATTTAAATTTATTTACCTACTATACATACAGGGTGGCAGGGACATCGACGCGCAAACTGTAACCATGAATTCAGCACATGAGTTTAGACCACATAACGTCGACCTTTTTCGTCGGTTATCAAAAAAAAAAATCTTCTGTTTCATAGAAAAGTGCAACCTACGCGGTCAAAATGTATGGAACGGCAATATTTTTTTTTTAACCGACGAAAAATTTCGAGGCTACGGGGTCTAAACTCATGTGCTGAATCCATGGTTAGTTTGCGCGTCAATGTCCCTGCCACCCTGTATAACAAAATAGTAACGAAGTCAACACTATCCCCAACGTAATTAGGAAAAGGCTAGATGATGATTTATTTTTATTTACAGAACATAACATCACGCCAGTACTTCCAGAAGGGTTGGGCAGAGAGGGGGGGTTGGCTATTTCATCCTGGCTGTTTTTGTTTATTAATAAAAAGATACTATATACAGGATGACGGAAACTCGACGTATTCCTTGAAAGGGGTTATACTAGAGGTCATTGAGGTCACTAGAGGTCATGTCCCGTCGGGGGACCGCTACTATTTTAAACTTTAACAGAACGTTAGGCTTAATAATAAGAGCGGTCCCCCGACTCGACGGGACAACTTTTAATCAAAAAATTTCATACGTACTTACGTAGGGTCATAATTTCAAGGTTATTTATTTCTTTTTATATGGTTTCACGTTTATACCTTTTCATTCTATTTGTGGCTATTTTTTTAAATAGTTTTTTAAAAACAGTTTTAGGCTTTTTACATTCGTACTATTTTTATTATTATTTTGTGTCGGGGGTTTTTTGTACTGTATTAATTAGATGATTTCCTAACTTCATCTTCTAAAAAATTTCTAACTATACTGAAAACTGCAAGCTGTCACTGAAAATGAGTGCTGTGGCTCTGTCTCGCATAGAGTCACACCATTGTGCTGAGCGGTGGCCGTTTTGCGTGAGTGTGACGCATATTTTCCCCCAACTTGTTCTTTTTTGTGTTTGAATGTTTTTTATGCGTCAATGTTTACCGCAAAAAAAATTGTTTTTTTCTTTTCCATGTTAAGTCAAAGACCAAGTAAAACATCGTCATAAAACAGATATATTTGTCAATTTTTATGTCGGTGTAAAATATAACGGTAGTAAAACCTCCTTTAAGATCCAGACAAAGATTTGCAGAAGTGGGTCACAGATGTTACCGGCGGAGGTATCGTCTCGCTAAATTCAGTATTATTCAAGGATCGGAAATCAACTTCCAAAGCGTGACATTGATCTGGATTATGTTAAATGCCTTCGAAAAGATAACTAAAATGTGGTTTTATTTATAGGTTCAAGTTATAATTGAAATAACTGAAAACTGAGGGGGTCATTGTAATCATCATTATGAATAATGTTCACTATGGGACCAAACCTGAAATCGCTAAAATAAATTGTTTCCCTAATTTCTATCGAGTTATGCTAATATAATGTATAGAGTAGTTGTTTCTTTGGCAGGCAGGTGACTGAGCGATCAGTTTTAAACACGAATATTGAAATGGCCACACATAAATTAGTAGGTATAGGGCTGGAACTTCTACATATGTTTCCTCTGCGTCAGACGTCTGCTGAAGGTAATCCCGGGGCTTAGTCCGCCGGACCGTCTTCCTGATAAATTTACTGAAGCTCGCCATTTGATACCACAAATGTATTTGGTTTAACTGTAGGTTCCGAGGGCTTAAGGTACGGACCTATGTTTGACCTGCTTCTTAAAGATTTACGAATGACTTTCTATGAAACAGCTCTGCCTTGTAAATGATGATGTGATAGCGCATCGCTCGATGCGTAGACACCCAAATACTGCGTTGATTATGTAGGTAAATAACGAACTTAAAAGAGCCTCCTAACAGTCCTTACATATTACATATCTTCCTGCCATACATAATCAGCCTATAATGTTCCCACTGCTGGGACACAGGCATCCTCACGGTGAGAGGGAATGGGCCGTAATCCATCACGCGGGCCCAGTGCGGGTTGGTGGATGTCACATGTCTTGGAATTTTTGGTTCTAGGACATACCGGTTTCTTCACGATGTTTTACTTCACCGTTTTGAGAGCAGTGGTGATGAAATAATTTACACAAAGTAAAGCGCCTGTCTGGGTTCGAACCTACGACCTACAACTCGTCAGTCACGGCCGGTACCATGTGGCCAGCACTGCTTCCTTCCTCCCTGCCCTTGTCCCATGTTACTTGAGGTCTGCGCAACACGTTTTCTTGTGTCATTCTCCCCTGTCAACTTTCACGCAATCATTCAATCCCTTCTCTTTCATTTTCTGCCTCGCATTATCTATCTTCTTTTCTCTGGCCTTCCTCTCCCTTTCCATCCGTCAACATTTATATTCATCACTCTTTTAGTCACATGCGTTTTCTAATTTCCTAACACAATAATAAGATTAAGATTCCTGAACACTGCTACTTATACCTGGAGTCCGTTACCACTCCTAGTACAATATCTTTGGAGTAAATATATTAAATATTTATTGTGTTCTATCTAATTTTATTTAATTTCATCTTGTCTAGTTTTAGTGTTTATGTAATTTTACCGAATTTTATGATTGTATGTGTAATTTTTTTACTAATATTGACCGATAACTTGTACCTACGTGTGGTGCAAAGTGTTAATAGGTATAAGTTGGTTACTAATAAACAAGTAATGTTGAAAAGGCCTCCGAAACTTTTCCGCAGATTACTACCGTATTCCGGGGTATGTTTAATACTGACGTAAATATTAATAAGTACTATAATAAGTAATATAAACAAACAAGTATTTAAAGTTCTGAAGAAGATACTGAAGTTTGTGTAAAATCCTTGTACACGCTTTACACCTGGTTCTATAAGAGGTACAGTCAACATCATAATTAGAAGAATATTTCGGAACTTCAAATATTAATCATCGTTGCAGGTTCATCACTGCATCGTTCAAAGCATAGGTTCTCAACATGGGCGTTTGAGACTAACAGATCCAGATATAGTATACTATACTATACTATATAGTGCACTATAGGATCCAGAAAAAATTATATATCCTATCTTACGACTATATAATATTACACGTTTAAATATAATCGTGTATTAATATACCCCTAGTTCACTGGAAGTACGTAAGTACGTAAGTACGTATGAAATTTTTTTATTAAAAGTTGTCCCGTCGAGTCGGGGGACCGCTCTTATTATTAAGCCTAACGTTCTGTTAAAGTTTAAAATAGTAGCGGTCCCCCGACGGGACACCATTTAATCAAAAAAAATTCATACGTACTTACGTAGGGTCATAATTTCAAGGTTATTTATTTCTTTTTATAGGGTTTCACGTTTATACCTTTTTTGTTCTATTTGTGGCTATTTTTTCAAATGTATTTTTTTAATTGTTTTAGGCTTTTCATATTGATACTATTTTTATTATTATTGTATGTCGGGGGTTTTTTAAATTTTTAATTTAATTTTTTTAAGATACTTTCGCAGATCTGGCTGGTGGTCTGTGAGAAGTGTGTGATGGTCTCTAATTATTAGCTTTTCACATTCATACTATTTTTATTATTATTTTGTGTCGGGGGTTTTTTAAATTTTTTATTTCATGCTTTTTGTAGGGAATCCATAATATTTCAATTCTTTTATTTTCATGCGTTTTAAGATACAGGTAATTTGGTATTTAATCAGGTTTTTTGTAATTCACCATTTTGTGGTGGTGGCCATCTTGGATTTGAAATATATCATAGTGTATAGTATTCTGCTAGTCAAGCCCTTTCATTTGATACCCATATTGAGCAAGTTGTGATAATAAAAAAGTTATTCGCCATTTTGTGGTGGCAGCCATCTTGGACCAATTTTCATCAAACATAGCCAAGAACACTCCTGACAAAATCACCTTTCAAACAAAAAAGACAAAGTCAAAATCGGTTTATCCGTTCGGGAGCTACGGTGCCACAGACAGACATACACACACACACACACACACACACACCCACACACACACACATACAGACACGTCAAACTTATAACACCCTGTCGTTTTTGCGTCGGGGGTTAAAAATGAAGATTTCTGATTACATCTAGTTAGTGATATACATATGTGTCAAAGTTCATCAAAATGGAAAAGTCTTTACAGACATCATCATTATAATTCTTTATTGCATTCCATAATGTTGGTGAAACAGTTGGTAGGCTTACAATTAAGGAAACAATTATTATGGACCTTTTTGTTTATATTAATTATGTATTTTGGTAATTTTATTTTATAGCTGGTATTTTTATTTAATTACTCTTTTAATATTTAGTTTATTGAAGTATTTTAATAATATTTTAATTTAATATTTTGGCATTATCTCTTAAAGTTACAAATAATACCTGTAAGTAGATCTTTTTTATGACCTACATATACAGGATATTTTTTTATCCAGTGCGCAAACTGTAACCATGAATTCATTGAATTCCATTGAATGCCCCCTAGCGTAGAAATTTTTCGCCACTAGTAAACAAAAAAGAATTGTAGTTTTTGACTACATAAGTATATTGCACTTTTCTTTGGAACAGCTGATTATTTTAAAAAACCGACTAAAATTTTCTACGTCTAGAATTATATGTATATTATTCCGAATTCATGGTTACAGTTTACGCACTGGTTAAAAATGTATCCTGTATAGTTAACATTATTCATTTGCCTTTTCCTAAATATGTTGGAGTCGGCTTCCAGTCTAACCGTATGCAAAAGTCTTTACAAACACGAACTCATTTTCGCATTAATCTATCATTAGTGAGGCTTGGCACTTAACCCTCAATGAGAAAATACCTTAATGCTATTGATCGTTGCGTTACCCTCCACAAGTAAAGGTATCTACTCAACCTACCTATGTATAGAGCCGACTCGAAATTATTGAACCCTTCGTGGATTTTTGCGGTAAACCCTTATCTGACCTTCACATTGTGGACCAGTGAGCATCACTATTGTCGATAGAGTGGTTACCAACATCCTTTTGCTTATTGCTTCACACTTTTTAAGCTAACATTAACGAGATACAAGAACCGCTTTGTAGAGCGTCATCTCTGCCATACTTATCTTATACCTGGGTGTGTGTGGGGGTGCGTATGTGTGTGTGTGTGTGTGTGTATAACAGTAGTGACTCTTGCTCCTTCTTTTCTTTAGGAACCGTTTTAGAATAGGCAACTACCTACATACTGACCGATTGACAATTCAAAAGTGCCTGTAATTGGTTTAATTGAAATAAATGCTTTGAGTTCGAGTTTGACCTGACCTCTCTACTTTGTACTAAAAAGTTCTTTTCATTCAAGAAATTGCGCTGAGCGACAACAGCAGCCATTGTACATTTCTGTTTGTAAGTTTAATCTTGTTCTTATGTTGTCCGTGTATAACAATAGTGTGTTGTACTGGTGTAGGTATTTGCGATGAAGGATAATATCATGGGAAGACCTGGAGTTCTATAGTCCCAATTAGCTAACAGTCAGTGAGCAGGCAATGACTAATGGTCAATACCCTGGCGTTTCCTCCCGCTTTATCCTGAACAGGAACCTCCCGAAACAACCGTGTCCGGTGAGGACCTGCGTCAGGCGGAAGGTGAGGGCGCCGTGGCGCCTCTCTAGCCACTCTTCAAAGAGGGGACTTATTGCCGCAATTGTGGCGTGCCCAGAACTTTCACCCCTTTAGGGGATGCATTTTTAAAAATCCTTTTGCCAAAGACCAAGCGGTTTAGGCTGTGCATTGTCGATCAGTGAATGAATGAATTAAAGATTTTTATCAAGTAGATGAACGTTAAGCTGCTCCTTTCATTTAATATTTCTGAACATTCGTTAGTGAAAGATGCCAAGTACCGAAACCACTTGATTGGTTCACTAATGAATTCAATTTTCGCTTTTGATTTATTTCGAGTGAAAGTCAAAAAATTAACAAAAGTCAGAAAAAGTAAATTACGAGAATTCTCGTAATTTTAAATACCTCTAAAACCATCTTGTAATTTTTGACAAGATTTCGACATTGATTGTCGCTGAGATAAGATTGCGACTAGATGTTGAACGTTTTTAATAACCAGAATTGGCTTTCATATCGGCTTTAGGTAATTGACAAGCCCTTAAGCCATATCTAAAAAAGAACAATTTATTTATTCAATTAACTTAAAGTCCATAGCAATCAAGACATTCGACGAACCAATCAACGTTGAGACCTTTTGCAAATTGGAAAACCACTCGGTGTTATTAATGTACAGTATTAAAAAGAAAATCTAAACCAATCTGTGAAACAAACTGTGATGAATCTTAATTATGTTATAATAACAAAGGGATATTAAAGGAATGTCTTTTTTTTCACAATGATTTGCGGTTTAGAGATTTTTATTCTACCGGTTTTGTGAAACTTTGTTCTTGGGCCATGAGTACCTATAATTTTTCAAACATACAGAATTTTATAATTGTATTTTCGCTGATAAATAATAATAAATGAAGAAACATTTTAATTCGAGTATCACTGACTCATACATAATAGAAAAAAATACACTCATACAGTCACATTACATACACAAAACCACCAATTCAACACAATTACAATAAGTTATAAACAATAATAAAAAATAATCATAATTAAATTAACAAAATACAAAAGAGATGAGCTTGTTAGTCGCATCAGCCTGCCACATGTCGCTCACAACAGTGGGAGAAGATGGAGCAATCCAGTCTTACCGCGATCCGTGATCAGCTGCATTGTCCTCACATAAACTCATCAGCCTCCTGAGTCCACAGACCGAGGCGCTCACATCGTCCGCGTAGCTGATGTTATTAAACATACGCCATCTATGTGACAACCGATATGTTGCTCGCTGAGCGCCTCAATCAGTCCATTCACATACAGGTTAAAAATGGAGGGAGATCTCAACCCCCCCTGCCTCACCCCACATTCCAACCTATATGGGTCCGACAACGTGCCCGCCCACTTCACGTTGTTCACCTGGTTCCCGTACCAATACTTAAAGATGTTAATAAGTTCACACGGTATCTGGGATGATCTCATCTTATTCCACAAGATATCGTATGAGACCAGAGGGGCAATTCTCGTAATTTTAAGAACGTTCACAGTCTGATCTCAGTCCCAATCTATCAAAAATACGTCTAATTTCCCTACATTTTGACAAGTTTTTAGCATTCGTTTGTCGAGATGAGACTGCGACTAGATTTTGAACGTTTTAAATTACGAGAATTGGCCTTCAGGTCAAAGGCTTTGAAAAGGTCGAGCAAGCAAGCAAAACACAGTATTGCAGCTTCTGTAGATAGTCCCGGCCGAAACCAGAACTGATAATCATGTAACTTTATGTATTTGTTTAATTGTGTATTAAGAATGCCGTCAAACACTTTTGCAACTATGGTAATTAAAGAAATAGGTATGTAGTTAGATATATCTGACAAATCCCCTGCTTTGTTTTTTACTACAAGCACTACGATAGTCTTCAACATGTCAGCAGGCAGGTGTGAGTGCGAAATACAAAAGTTGTAGCAAACATAACATAGCCAACACCCTGCACATGTGAGGCCCAGCATGCTGTACATGTTCCGCTCTTAATACGTCATGACCAGGAGATTTCCCATGGGAAATCGATTTCACCGCCATTGATAAGTACATCCCTGGCTGAGATTCTGGTATCTACATATTATAATGGTCGATGGCATGTAGATTGAAGTACATTATATACATATGCTAGTACATTTTTCTTTACAAAATATCTTAAGGCGCTGTCCCCTGCGCGTGTTTTTTCGAAACATTACACAAAAAACCCTACACATAAACATTTGTTTTCATACACAAGCTATTTATTATTATGTCTCCTACGAATTAAAATATTTTTAGACTAGTGTCAACTATTCACAAGACAATATAACCTCAAAACCTGTCAGTTCGAATTAAGCTTTCAAAATGCTAAATGTTAATGTACGCGGTGCGCGTAGCGGTTGAAAATGAAACAAACCCTTTTTCCCCCGCGCGGGGAATGTGTTCCATGCAGCTCGGAAAACAAAAACATCGTGTTTTCATACAAAAATGTGTATTGCAACGCCTCTTTGTTTTGACGTTTTTGTGTAATGTTTCGAAAAAACACGCGCAGAAGACACGGCTTTAGGAGTGTAACACAAATGTGTGGGTTGGCATGATTCGACACAGCCATCAAAATCAAATATACAGGTACGTAGATAAATGTTCGGAAAAAAGCCACTCGGCTTAGCTCGAAATGTGCAACTGACTAATAATAAACAAACCGGCTAATAAAAGCGAAAATGTATAGTAATTGCTGTCGGCTTGTTGTTCAATATTGTGCCGAGCATATATGCAACAACCCTAAGATATTTTGTAGAACAAAAACAAACTGCACAAATTTATTTAAAGTTTTCAAAATACAGGTTGGCAGGGAAATCCACGTGCAAACCTGTTACCGTGGATTCAGTACATGATTCTGAGATTTTTCATGGGTCAATAAAAAAAAAAAATGTTGTTCCATTTTTGACCGCGCTGATATTGCACTTTTCTATAAAACAACAGTTTTAACCCCTGCCATCCTGTATAACATTAATTATTTTAGCAAGTTAATTTTATTTATGTTACTTATTATTGTAGCTACAAAACAATAAACAGACTAATATTTCTGAATTTAAATAAGGCCCGCTAAATCTTTACCCTGAAATATGTTAGCAGCAATCATTTCGTGAAGTTATGTTCTACATAAATTCAAATTTACATTCTGTAGAGCTAAAAATAGAGTTCAAAATAAAATAATTGTTGTAATAATAACACAATCTTGACTTTGCTCGCGAGGTTGTCGACATGTGGACAGCCAATTGATTAATAGCCAAGAGCCTCGACCAATACCTGAGGAGGTTCTCGTTGGGCACCTGGATCAAGGGCTTGATACAGAAACCGGTACTTCTGGACACGGCTCGCATTTTCAGGAGGTTCTTGTCTCTGGAGCCCTGACCGACGCCGCCGGTAGCTTGAACCCTGTTCCCGATCCCGGTGAGCTACTATTTTTTATATTGTTAAATAATTTTTTTATCTTTTTGTTTATAAAAATATTTAAAAATGCAATTTATAAGTATTCAAATGAAATAAAGGACACACTGTTATCTACCTATGTCTGAGCCATTTCGGGTAGTTCAGTGTATTTACAGTCACGATGTGTTTAAAGATAAATTATGGGTCGCAGAGTGGCATTGCTTACTTTTTAACTGATGAAAACAGGACAACATTCTCAAGTCTTTTCTGTCCTGAAAAAATGCACGGTTTCTATTAGGCACATAGAACACGGGCACGAAACCTAAAAAAAAAGATATAATATATATATAAACCTGGTACTCTGCATTACCCTTCGGGTAATACAGGCGTGATGTTATGTTATAGTCAACTAGCATGAATCTTCAGCTCGAAGCTCTGTTCAAAAAGTATCTGATGAAAGTGTAAACAAACCCAGTTCAGCTTCAATTGTTACG
Source organism: Apamea epomidion (assembly GCA_947507525.1). Taxonomy (NCBI): domain Eukaryota; kingdom Metazoa; phylum Arthropoda; class Insecta; order Lepidoptera; family Noctuidae; genus Apamea; species Apamea epomidion. The sequence goes on along the minus strand of OX382238.1, from coordinate 1,837,816 downwards.
CTATCACTCACTAACGACTAAAGGGAATTACTAACACATTTATCTGCATTTAGAAAGTTTTATGCTTTATATATCACCACTTTTTCCAACAATTATTGTTTAAAAAACATTATTTAATTGTAATTGGAAAATCATCGACGAAAATGATCAAATTAACCGCAATTGATGAAAAACATCTTTAAGGTGTTTTGTAATTCACCTCCTTCTGCGAAGCAGTAATGCTCGCCAAGAAGGAGCCAGAGCGCGTGTGGGAGAGGCAATCTCTGCGCCCTCACGCCCCTAGCCGCCGCAGGAGACGCCCTGGACGGAAGTCAACAGCCGACTCCCGGCCACCGTAGGCGCGGGCTTGCGGGCGGCGAGCTATGGGCAGCTCGCGGTCCGGAAAGGACCAGGCCCGGGTCGACGGCGCGTTGTGTTCCACGCGCGCCTCAAAGAGATGGCAGCACGAACTGACGGGGTCCGCTAGGGCCGATGCCGCCGGGGCTGCGGGTTGTTCGAAAGAGATACCGTGGCCCCTGGCACAGGCAACTGAAGGAACACGGGTGGGTTTTAGTCAGTAAAAGTCTGAGACGCCCTTCCGCTCAGCCCAGAGCGGGAGAGGTCATTAAATGATTACCAACCCAAAAAAAAAGGTGTTTTGTAATTAAAATTTCGAGTTTAAGTAAACAAACAAATAAATCAAAGCACTCAATTTGTTAGCGGCACTACAAATTGGTATCCACGAATGCGTTTCCTAATTCACTTGTTTACATTTTCGTCAGAAACGTTTGAAACAGACCATAGATACCTACCTATTCACCCTAAAGGTGTAGGTACAGACGCCAGCACATTAGGCTACTGCAATGTGTCAAATTTCTTTAATATGTTTTCATCTTTATCGCTAAAGCATTAAGTTTCAAGGTTGATTGGGAAAATTTGACAGTTTTGGGTAGTTTGAACTGCTGGCGTCTGTACGTCCTACACAAAATTCAAGGCATATCTAAAAGCTCAGGGCCCTGCTACCGAGCGCCATATTTCCACGATCACTGTTGAAATGTAACATTCGTAGCGACTATAAAAATAAAACTTTACTTCGATACTTCTATATTTTATCGCTTATTCGTATCACAGACAACGTCTTATCTTTAGGGTCCGGTCTAAGAGACTTTTGGTTTAGAAAATATAGACCAGAATTATTTTTAAGACCACTCGTAATATCGATTGTTCAAAGTGATGACGTGTCTTTAATGATGTATCTGTCGCAGCCAACTGGTTTAATTAGCCGTTTAATTAATCGCCTAGCTTTTTAACTAAACGGCGGCCGTTCAACTAACGGCCTGAATGATATTCAATAAATTATAGTTTAGGTTGGAACTCCAATCACGTGCGAGCCGAATTGGTCGCAGTAACTAAGCCAGGGCACCCCGACCAAATGGGTTAGGTTAGAACTGTGATCAACCGCGTGCGAGCCGAGAGAGCGAAGCGAGGCGAGCACTACTTCCAAAGGCCAGGCGGTTGACTAAACGGCTAATTTAACCAGTTGGTTGCGACATATCTAATACGATAAAATTCATTCGTACCATTTGGCTGCTAGAATATAAAAACAATCTTTATGCATCATTTTTATACAGGGTCAATTTAAATTAGGTAGCGTAACTCCGCAGACGTGATGGATATCGATATATAAACAAGTTATATAAACAAGAACGAACACAATGAACACAATGTTTTGCGGGGTTGCAATATCCATTGTACGAGTAATATCATCTCTGGCTGGTAATCCGTGCTCAAGGCAACTTCAACAGGTAACAATCACAGTATATGAGAATGCCAATTCTCGTAATATAAAACGTTCTAAATGTAGTCGCAGTCTCATCTCGGCGACAGAAAAATGTCAAAAACTAGTAAAAAATTTAGGGAAATTAGTGGTATTTTTCACAGATTCAGACTGAGGTCAGACTGTGAACGTTCTTAAAATTACGAGAATTGCCCCTCTGGGTAACATTATAGGTTTCGACCTGATTATCACCCAAAGCGTTAGCAAACAGAATTAAAGCTACAAGGTCTGTGCTTTTTTTTTGGGTGGGAAATGTGATTTCTCCCGCTCTGGGGGAGCGGGAGGACGTGTCAGACTTTTATTGACTAAAACCCACCCGCGTTCCTTCAGTTGCCTGTGCCAGGGGCCACGGTATCTCTTTCGAACAACCCGCAGCCCCGGCGGCATCGGCCCTAGCGTACGGACCCCGTCAGTTCGTGCTGACAACTCTTTGAGGCGCGCGTGGAACACAGCGTGCTGTCGACCCGGGCTTGGTCCTTGCCGGGCGGTAAGCTGCCCATTGCTCTCCGCCCGCAAGCCCGCGCCTACGGTGGCCGGAAGTCGGCTGGTGACTCCTGACGTCCAGGGCGTCTCCTGTGGCGACTAGGGGCGTGAGGGCGCAGAGGTTGCCTCTCCCTCACGCGCTCCGCCTCCTCCTTGGCGAGCATTACTGCTTCGCAGAAGGAGGTGACGGCTTCCCATGCAGTCTCGCTCCGTATCATGGCTTGGACCAGGGCCGGACGCGAGAGATCGCCGCCGCCGATCACCGCCACGAGAACGCGGCGGTGCTCCGCCCAACCCGGGTAGACCTCCACCGTATGCTCCACCGTGTCCTCCGGGCGATCCACACAGTAGTGACACCCTGGCGTTTCCTCTCGCCTTATCCTGAACAGGAACCTCCCGAAACAACTGTGTCCGGTGAGGATCTGCGTCAGGCGAAGGGAGAGGGCGCCGTGGCGCCTCTCCAGCCACTCCTCAAAGAGGGGACTTATCGCCGCAATTGTGGCGTGCCCAGCACTGGGTTGCGACAATCGCACTCTCCATGTCGCCATGAGATCCCACCGGAGCTCTGTCCGCTGTACCGTGATTCCTCGCGGCAGCGGAGTTACGCGTTTTGCCTCCTCTCGCCAGCCCCATATGTGGGTGAGGACTTTTGCCTCCAGATCCCATGGCGGCAATCCGGCAAGGAGGCTCGTCGCCTCAGCGGAGCTGCTGTACCCTCGGATTAACCGGACGGCCATGACCCTCTGGGACGCGTTCAGCCGGCGGGCTGGTCACCGCCTCAAGGAACGCGCCCACACCGGTGGCCCGTAAAGGGCCATAGACCGCACGACCCCCGCATAGAGCCTCCGGCAGGAGGCGTTTGCACCCCCTAGATTGGGCGGAGCCGCCTCAAGGCAGCCCCGGCCCGCTCCACTCAAACGTCGGAAATGCTCCACGAAGTGCCACCGGCTTAACCGGACGCCCATGACCCTTTGGGACGCGTTCAGCCGGCGGGCTGGTCACCGCCTCAAGGAACGCGCCCACACCGGTGCCCCGTAAAGGGCCATAGACCGCACGACCCCCGCATAGAGCCTCCGGCAGGAGGCGATGGACCCCCTAGATTGGGCGGAGCCGCCTCAAGGCAGCCCCGGCCCGCTCCACCCAAACGTCGGAAATGCTCCACGAAGTGCCACCGGCTGTCGAGGACGAGTCCCAGGTACTTCATCGTGGACTCGACGCTGATGTGAACCCCTCCTACGGTTATTTGGGAACCCGACGGTGGCGCGTCCCGAGGACCACGAAAACACATGGCCTCGGATTTGTGCAGGGCCACCTCAAGTCCCAATTGCCGGATCCTCTCGACGATTGTCGCAACCCCGCGTGTCGCTACTTCAGCCGCCGCCTGGTACGACCTCCCCTGCGTGTGCGTCTGCCCTCCGAGACACTTCTACGCCGGCAGGGAATGTGTAAAAATGAGACCAAACACGCCAGGAAAAGTACGTAATTGACACAAAGTTACATTATTTAAATCCTACTAATATTATAAACGGGAAAGTTTGTATCGATGGATGGATGGATGGATAGATGGATGTTTGTTATCCTTTCACGCAAAAACCGCTAAACGGATTTGGATGAAATTTCGCACACAGATGGTTTATAGTCAGGATTAACACATAGGATACTTTTCATTCTGATTTTCCCACGGGATCGAAACTCATGCGGGTGAAACCGCGGGGCGTATCTAGTAAAACAGTATTTAAAGCGTGTATTTAAAATGTTTCAATGTTATGTAATGAACTATGTGCGTCTCCACTCCCATAATTATCTAGAATTCAATGAAAACACGGTTGCACTTTCCTCAAGTTTGCTGAGACAACAAAGGAAGAGTCCTCCATCGCTCACGGCTGGAGTATTGACAACTATTATATTATCTTAGTTTAAACTAGCAATATAACATTACGCCAGTATTTCTTGGCGGAATGGGCAGAGGTGGTACACCCACATTTCTGCAGTTATCCATAGGTACTTTGTTCAAGGGGATGAGCCTATCGCCATTAACCATGCACGAATCCAGACGGGCTGCTGCTGAGATATTCATAATGGTAAAACCCAAACTTATTTTATTTATGTTATTATTTATGTACACACAGTAAAATACATAGGGATATGACATAATTATAATTTGAGTAAAACGCCAGCACATCGAGCTACTACAATCTGTCAAATTTCTTTAATAGATTTTCAACTTTATCGCTATAGCATTAAGGTTCAAGGTTGATTGGGAAAATTTGACAGTTTCGGGTAGCTTGACCTGCTGGCGTCTGTACAAAGGTACTGCTTATTTCTTAAAAAAAATATTTTAGCAGACCTGCGAAAGGAGAAGTAGAAAAGAAATGTAGACAAAATTGTGTGAGAACAAGAAGAGAAAAATATGTATATATGTACTTATATTAGTTTCCCGACCTGGCATGCAATCCAGAACCCCACTCTCAGCGATCACGCTAGCGACCATTAGACATACTTCTCTCACGGACTACGGAACACCATGTATATGAAATCCGTTATAATATCCGCCATATTGTATTTATGACGGCAGGAAATTCGAAATAAATCTTTTAGACCCTCAATAAAGTATCTTGTGGATGTATAAATATCTTGTGGATGTATAAAACGATGTGCAGTGACCTTTTACGGTCAATCTGGCTGATGTATGTTTTGAACGTAGGTAAATGAAATAATGATTTTTCATAGAAAATACGTTCCTTCTTATTGTATAAATAAATGGCTCTATCGCAGAATACCAGATTCTCAACATACCAGATTCTCAAAATACCATATTCTCTGAATACCACATTCGCAATATACCAGAAGTACAGTTAAATGAAAAATTCCTTCTATATGAGTAGTTTTGTAAATACACAAGTATATATTTGTTAAAGTATTGGATAATATATATTGTTTCATTAATTATCTTTATTATATGATTGCTTTTGACCAATCCTTGTTTCAAAACAGTCCTATATTGCTTAGGATTCAAAGACTCTTTGTTCAGTGACCAAATTAATAATGTTTTATTTAATCTTAATGCGACTCCTTCACAATACAAAATACTTCACCGAAGACCTCGTTTCGACGATTCGAAGCGCGCGCTAAGAATTTATTCGACATTAAAATGTCTAATTAAATCCTTTGAATATTTTCATGTTCACGCAAATTGAAATACTCGGGATAGTTTTGGATGCCTACAACTTCAGATGAGAGGATAAATGGAAGATATTGGTAGGGGACCCCGGAGGGCTTTTTGAGCAAGCATATGCAGGGCGAAAAGAGTCGTACACTCCCTTCTGCTCCACCCAGAGCGGGAGGAGTCATTTGATGATTTCCCATCCACAAAAAAAAAAAAAAAAAAAAAGCCTTCATATACGGAAGTTTATTTATTATTAAAATGTGGCTGTTTAACCAAAACTGTCAAATTAAATAATTGGAACCAGTCACTGACAATGTCACTAGCCTACTTGTTGAGAATAAACCGTTGAACGTGTAAACAAACCGATTTGAGCCAATTATAAAAGGCCGACCTTTTACAATTGGCTCAAATCGGTTGGGTCACACGTAAGATAAGACGATAAGAGCAACTCTGACTGGCGACAGTCACTCTAGCAGAGCGTCGCATCCATGGTTGCGTGGCGGCTGTCTTCTGATGACATGGTGATGATGTCAGGAGTCGCTGTCGTACCACGTACACGACGAATGCATTCCGCCACAATCCTGATGATATTCAAGCTACTGAACCACTAATACGATAACCACTTCTGAAGGTCAATTCACATAATTAAAAATCTAGTCACAATCTCATCTCATCGACAATCAATGTCAAAGACTTGTGAAAATAAGAAAAGATTTTAGAGGTATTTTTGAAAGATTGAGACTGAGATCAGACTGTGAATGTTCTTAATATTAAGAGAATTGCCCCTCTGGTAAAGGCTATCCTGCTCCATAAAGTCTAACGTAATGTAAACTAAAACTCTAACCCCCTAAGTACTGGGTTTATAACAGAGTTTCAAGACATTGAATCAATACGGGTCTGTACATGCGTTTGTTAGATATTTCATTTTGATATAATTATAATATTAGAATATTGTTGGTTGGATAATGGCATCTGTCACATTTAAGAAGCTTGGAACCAACGTAGAAGTACCTCATTTGACTAGATATTGTGTTTACAAAAAACAACAGTCTTAACTTGTAAAAAACACTTAAATGTTATTACTATAAATGATTAAGTAATATTTGATTATACTTGTAGTATATCTTAGATTTTATATTGTTATTTTCATATAAAAGGTTGTTTCTAACGATTGGCACAATAGTGTCAGTTGATGTTGATATACTTGATGTCTAAGAATTACGAATCAACTCCTATTAAATTGATTAATTACCTTATAATGTTTTAAGACGGTTTCACTACATAGGATTTGTTTATTACTGTGTTAGAAGATATTAATTCAAAATATAATGATGATCTGTGATTGGTTGAAAATGGCGGTAGATGTTTGACGTAAAAGACGTCGGTAGTTTATAAAAAGGATTGTAATGACGTTATCAAGTCAGTTGCTTCCAGTATACTATTGTAGTCTTTGGTTGCTTCGTAGATGTTCAGTTGGTTAGTTCTAGTGCCGTGTTATGTGGAATAGATCGACCAGATGTCAAATTAAGTAATTTGATATTATACCTTAATTATTGCTTGTTATGACTATGTTGTTGTGTAAGTCATATTATGGCCAATATTCCTAGCTATTGTTATTATGTTGCTATTATTTTGAATTATCTTGGACCGTTGTTCAAGAGATAGAATGAATTGTTTTTACAAATAACGATAATTTATGACAACGTAAGAAATGTATTGATAGAATACTTTAATACTGTTTCCATGGAGTTTCTTGTCCTTCTTCTCCATGATGACCTAGTTTTACGAACGGACGACTAGTTTTCTGAATAATTACTGACAAGCCTAAATTGAAATAAATGTTTAGCCTTGTCCATCAACCTACAACCTACAAACCATATTCAATAATATCCTACATACACAGTAAATAACTAACTAGTAACCATTCTGATATTCAAAGCTTGTTATTTGGGTAATATATAGATACATGTACTTCTAGTATATACTTAATAATCTAACACGTTCACAAAGAGAACAATATCACGCGTTACGTCTATATACATTTATAGGTCAGTGGAATACACATAATGCTATACCTATTATTGTAGTAATATATATGTATTACTACAACAATAGGTAGGTGAATAGTAGGTGACGTAACATATAAATTAAGTTGGCCTTGTTCAGTATACCCTTACGTGAATAGTGTTATTTAATTATTTGATATTTCTTAAGTTGTTTCTTGATAATGTTCCCTCTTATTCACAAACTTCATGTAACGAACAAAATTCGCCTTAAAAAAATACAGTACATTCTAAAAGAAGTATTAAAAATCTAGCATTTGTACCTATAACATAACTTCACGCCTGTAACTCCGAAGGGTTAGGCAGTGGTGTACAACAACATTTGCATTTGTAGCGAAATGTTGGCAGTTGTTCTTTTTTTGCCATAGACTTCGTTCACCTTTTATACCCTGTTTGTGTAGAGATTGACATGCGGAATGAATCTCCCATTCAGACAAGACAGCTGCTATTTATCATGAAAACAAACGCAAGTCCATAATTGTGAATAATTAGTACAACCATTTAATATTTATATGTTCAGTGTTTTGAATATTATTAGCATATTTTCCGCATTTTTTACATAATGTTTAGTCATTTACTAAGCGGAGGCACACGGGCACTTTCGGAAAAGGCAAGTTAGAGTGTACTTAAGTATATTACGTTAATGTAAGCATGAACGTGTGCCTTTATAGGGTTAACAGTGATCAGCAATCCATCTGCCAAATGTGGTGATTATGTAAATACACATTGTTAAAATAGAGCGTGAATCAGAAACGGAAGCCAGTTACACCTCCGCGCTCAGCCCACTGTTTTGTTGCGGAGTCGCGTTTATTTCGCACTTCCTAAGATGACCCACTGGTCCTTATCTGTGACAGTCGACAAAATAAAGCGATTTTTTCTGTGAAATGGAAGTCGATTTTACGGAAAAACTAATCTAAGAGGTCCGAAGTAGACCTATACTGTATTTACTGAGTCTACAACGATGACTTCTTGCAACGATTGCTACAATTCAACTGACTCTCATGATGTTCCGCTACTCGAATCGCGACATAATGTACCTACCAATGTTTCTTAGCAGAATTCGTTAAGCGTTTTACCATCATTATTTTCGCGGCGAAGGTGTGCTAAGGCACTTAAGGGCGCGAAAAAATTATCATCTGTCGCATACATTTCAATCGAGTAGTTTTGTATAGGTCGAATATTTTTCTTGCAATTACGATGTTGGTTTCATGGAGAAAGTTGTTCAGTTTGGTGGTCTGTACCACATTCTTAAATATGATCACACATTTCAGATGCTCGCTGTGTAGTAAATGACATGTCGGTGAATGTTAATTTAATTATAATAGCAAGAATAAGTGGTACAGGTACATGTTAATACATGGTTTTTAAATAAGTTGTCTAGTCCATAAAACATGCTACATACTAATGCCTTAACTTAATCGCTTGTGACTGTTTCTGGCAAATAATCAATTTCTATATGTTCTGAAATTCCTTTAACCTAAAATATGACCAAAGACCGAGGACATACTCCCGAGTCTTGTTTGTTACAAGTTATAATATTATCGTGTTCCCGCATAACGAACCCGTATGTACCAGTATCATATAGCTTCCTTATCTTTCCCCCCCGCACATTATAGGGAGTACTATTATCAGGATAGCTGCAAGTACACGTACCAAGAGCCTCCGGTATCGTGGCTCCAGGAACCGAGGTCGAGGTCGCGACCTCGGGTCGGTATGGCTCGCTTAACATGTTGCCATGTTGCTTCGTAAAAGGTACCTAAGTTTCGGATTTGTTGAATTTAATTAAATATTACATCGAAGCCCTGATGCGATTTTAATGTTTTATTTTTATTCTGGCGTCCTTGGCGTATGACTGCTGTCTTTCAACGCTTGTAATCCTCGAAGGGGTTGCCAGAGGTGTACAGTCACGAGCATTAATACCTTACACTGACACTATATATCACATAAAAGGTACTTTTGAACGTCAACTGTAAGGTATGTAAGGTCGTGACTGTACTGTACAGTACACCCAGATTTCGCAGTAATTTTCAGTTAATGGCTATAGAGCCACTAACCGTGCACCAATCCAGACTTCGAACTGCTACTGAGGAATTCGTTATCAACCTAGCTGTGTTTATATCGAAACCAGGTTACGGTGCTTAGCAGTTGCGCTTCTGACAAGACCAAGCTCCAAGGACGCCCGGCCGATGTGTAAAATAGAAATTAATGGATATTTACAGAATTTATAATTAAAGAAACCCAATCTATACTAATAATAAAGCTGAAGAGTTTGTTTGAACGCACTAATCTCGGGAACTAGTGGTCGGATTTGAACAAATATTTTAGCATTTGATAGACCAATTTTCGAGGAAGGCTATTAGGCTAAGTACTTTACGCAAGGATCCTCAAAAGCAGAGAATAAACAATATAAAGTTAGAAAGAACGCTAAACGAAAATAAAGAAATAGGGCGATGCACCGGGATGCACGATGCACCGGGGTGTAGGATGCACCGGGGTGCACGATGCACCGGGGTAGTTCGGGGGTACAAGAAATTTCACACAGAACAAGTCGCGTTCAGAAGCTAGTAAATAAATATGGAGCAAAAAGAAATATATTTTTCTAACATGACGGCCGACGGGGGATCCGTCACGGAATATGAGTCCGTTTTACTCCCAAGGCGCGCTTATAGATGTTTCACATCAAAAAAATACGTCTAATAGAAACTCCGACTCCGAATATTACTTACTAGCTGCGCCCCGCGGTTTGACCCGCATAAGTTTTGATCCCGTGGGAATATCGGGATAAAAATGTGTCCTTTGTGTTAATCCTGGTTAGAAACTATCTGTGTGCCAAATTTAATCCAAATCCGTTCAGTAGTTTTCGCTTGAAAGAGTAACAAACATCCATCCATCCATCCTAACTTTCGCGTTTATAATATTATTAGTAGGATTACCCTACCGGTTTGAGGTGTTTGATACATTTGAACCAGTCATACAATATAAGGTACAATCTATACGACACTACGCTAAAACTGACCAAAGGTATAAAAATGTGGCTGGGACAGTCTGGATGCGGAAGCCGGAGGACAGGGTGCTGTGGCGCAGCCTGGGAGAGGCATAGTCCACTGCTGAACATAGGTCCATTAGTGGACTGTGATAGGCTGACTTGATTGATTGATTGAAATGCGTTGAGCTTAAGTTTTGTTCTAGTTTGAATCATGACTGTTGCTCTTCATTGGCACATTGAAGTCTGCTTACAGATGTTACAGATGAAGCAGACGTCATTTAGGTCAAATATATAACACACACATACATAATCAGCCTATAATATTCCCACTGCGGAGACACAGGCCTCTAGGTCAAATATTTAATTATTCCATGTTGTTTCAGGTAAGGTCAAAGTTGGCGGGTGAAGTATGGTAAGTTTAAGTTGAATATAAAATTAAACCTAACGATCCGATGTCCATATGATAAAAAGTAAAATGATTTCTATCTTCGGTACATGATTTCTTCTTTAAATTCCATAATGTCTTCTTTAAAGCTTAGCTTTTTAGTTTTAACTTTCACAGTTACTGGCGCCAATTCCCTTGTTCACAAACTAAACTAAATTTAAGTTCAGTGCATCTTTTTCTTTCTATTTCATTAAGAAAAGGACAGAAGATAAATATTAGTTTAGTCCTGTCAAATTAAGATACTCCATAGACAATTTAGACGTGATTAAAAACATGGCTACTAAAAATACGTCAATTTACGTCAGGCGCTGACTAATTTGACAGGACTAAACTAATATTTATCTTCTGTCCTTTTCTTAATGAAATAGAAAGAAAAACATGCACTGAACTTAAATTTAGTTTAGTTTGTAAACAAGGGAATCGGCGCCATTGTCGTATAACATTAATAAATTTCATTTTATTTGTTTTTTGTTTGTTCCAAATAGATGATTGTGGTTTATTACTTGACGATAACGTAAAATATTGATGATCGTCAAGATTTTATTGCCATTTTACTCGTAAGTTTTGTAAAGAAAAAAAAATCGACATAGAGTTGGCTTTTGTACATAATTTGGAATGTTTTAATATTATCTTTTCCAAAAAATGTTTTTACTCCCTTTTTTGTGTTTCAGTGACAAGCAGAAATCTTACTAGCATAAGGTATTACTAGGCTTTAGGATAAAAACAGAATTAAACTAAGAAACATTCTTACCTAAAATCGCCAGTTTACCACAAAACACATTCACGTATTATTGTAGCACAGTAGCTACGGCGTAGACCCTCGTAGCGTGCGCGTGCGTAGCACGTTATTGCCGAAGTCAATGACGCGGCAGGTTCTTGGTAGCGAGTAGAAGTGTTCTTAATGTGGTCTAGTAGGTACCATTGAATACAGTATGTAAATGTAATGAGGCTGGAGAGAGATTTAGAATCATACACCATGCATAATGTTACGTAATGCGTTATAGTAATCACAACGTAATGATAGATACAATAATTGTTACGTCTGTTTTACTTACATCGTCACGCCAAAAGTCAAGGTCGCTTAGCTTGAAAACAGTGTGGGTTTTAGGGTCATGGCACATGACCTAGGTAGCTCTATTTCTAGAAGTTACCCTATTACTAGAGGTAGCCCTGTTATTTATGATATGGTGCCATAATATAAATAAAATGGTAAATGTTTAACAGCAACTAACAACGAATATTTTATTTTAATTTCGTAGCGACTACGTCGTAGGTTTGTAGTTAGTATCTCGTAGCGACTACGTCGTAGGTTTGTAGTTAGTATCTCGTAGCAACTACATCGTAGGTTTGGAGTTAATATCTCGTAGCGACTACGTCCTAGGTTTATGGTGAGTCTCTTGTAGCGGCTACGTCGTCGGCATCTAGTTAATCTCTCGTAGCAGCTATGTCATACAAAGGCATATAGTTAGTCTCTCGTAGCGGCTACGTCGTGGGTTTGTAGTTGGTCTCTCTTAGCGACGACATCGTAGGCATATAGTTAGTCTCTCGTAGCGGTAGGCTATTTCGTAGGTATGTAGTGAGTCTCTCGTAGTGGCTACGTCGTAGGCATGTAGCTAGTCTCTCATAGCAACTACGTCGGAGGTTTGTAGTTAGTGTCTCGTAGATACGACTAGAAAACCAGTGAGCCAATAATTTGTTTCATGTAGGTACAATACTTTCAGTATTATAGTATATATTCCAGTGCCAACATATAAATAAGGTAGAAACCCGGGCAGCTTATTTGATAATAGCAATTACGAGCGAAAGCTGTAGGTGACTTGCACAATTAGCTGGCACAGAGCCTCAAAGAGATTCTCTAATTATTTTGTTATATGAACAATGCTAGATTACACGTACAATTATAATCCTTGTAACTTTATACATGTTCAAAGTTTCGCAAAACATATACATATGAAAATACCATCTCTTTTGTATCACGCTGGGGGGGTTATTAAATCGAATTTTGTTCGATGGAACGAAGACGACGATAGTTTAAACAGTGAACTTCTGCCCACCTGGTCAGCAGCTCAACAGATGTTAAAAAAACGTCTGTCGATGGCGATCATTGTAACGATGAATCCAATTCGTAACCTTCAACATGTCCACAGGTGAACGATTGATCGCCAATCCTTCTAGTCTTTTCCCGACTATGTTGGGGTCGGCTTCCAGTTAACCAAACTCAGCTGCATATCAGTGTTTGTACATAGAACCTGAAACTGCATATCTGACCGGTTAATATAGTATAGTAACCGATTGATATGAACTCTTCTAAAACAATACGTATTTCAAGATCAACCCGACTAAAATTCTAATCAATCAATGCAATAGACTGTAATAAAAACGTAACTAAAGTACATATTACTTCAGCACGGAATAAGAATACAAACGAAGAAATGTCGAGCGAAAATAATGTGATCGAGTAATGTTCACCTCAATCACGAATGAGCGTGTTTGTGTTCCGATCCGTGATAATGGCATAATATGCCTTTTTGCACCAAATATGTGTTGTTACACAATACATACATGTTAAGCGAATACGTTTATATATCTGGAGGTCCTCGGTTCCATTTCATAATCGACTTTGTTAGAGAGAATTAGCCCGTATTGTCCCACAGCAGGGCAAACTCCTCAGTTTTCTTTTTCTATCCACTCAACTCGATTCTGAGACAATATGGACCAATCCCTCATACAAACGTCAAGTTCGTCCTTACCGTCTATGGTTCAGAGACATATTTAATTTTAATATGTAATGACCCGTATAAGAAGAAGTCTTTGAAGACCGTCTTAGAGTGAAATGTCGTTTAAAATCCGTGTGAGAAGTATTTTCTTCAAACATGTACCAAACCTCCTCCTTTCTTCAAGTTGGGTTAAAATAGCTATTATTTTGACTTACTCAAGGTTAAGAGGCAATCATGGGCTGACGTCAGAAGATTGAGTGATTACTTGTTACTTTCGCATTCTTTTGGGAATAAAGACGGGCCTAATTTTGGGGAACAAGAAATTGACTTTCTGACGTCGTTTTAGGCTTTGAGACGTGTTGTTAAGGAACGCTTTGTGATTATTTTATAAAATATTGTTAAAAGTAATACTCTTGTTTATTCGCCAATACTATTATTTTATTTTCAAAGAGTTCTGTGGAATTATGTTAAGGCATTCCGCAAAGACAGTACCGGTCGAAGTGAAGACGTCCACTGCTGAGGATCAACCTCCCCAAGCATCACTTATCCCCAGCAGTGGACGTCGCCGATGATGATTCCGCAAAAATACCGATTACAGTTTTAAACGAAACTGAGTGCAATGATTTTTACCTGGTTATTTGTTTAGCTTGGTATTAGGAGCACGATAAGACCGTTTTTTGGGTGACGTGTGTCCTTTTGCTTAAATTCAATTGTGCAATTTAGTTTACCTAACTTGACCCCCAAAATCCTGCTATACTAACGTAGTTTGTTAGTAGTAGTTACTTATGAGTAACAATTTTATATGTCTGTGTTTGTATGTACCTACATAGGTGTGTTGTCTTCAAAATCTATTATACAGTAAACGCGTTTTAAATTCGGCTACAAGTCTAGGGAAAGGCCAAAGAAACGATGGATGGACTGTGTGAAAAATGATATGGTGAGAAAGGGGGTGATTACCGAGATGACGACTGATAGAGAAGTATGGATGGAGAAGACATGTTGCGCCGACCACGAATAAATCGGTATACCGCCCGGAGAATGATGATGAATTAAAAAAGTGAAACTGTGTTTTCGATGGCGGTGGGTTAGAAATCTTTTTTTTTTAATATTTCCACGAAGTAAAAAACGTTATTATTATTATGTTCTTTTATTGTAGGGTTTTTAAAATAACCGAGGTGTAACCGACGGATTTCTTTAGAGTAAAGAGCGAATTTATAGTTAATCCTTTCCACACCTACGAAAAGATAGACGTCCGATTCTGTATCAACTCTCGGATCTTTTCATAAAAGATTGATTCGATTCGATCGTATTTCCTTTGACGGCTCACGAAGGGTGGCACATGCGAAGAGGATCGTATTTCTCGCCATTCCCCTAGCGCTCAATTGAATTGTTGTTATTTAATTCTGATCGCGTGCTCGCAGTCACGCGGTGTGGCACCGTATCTTTTATAGCTGTATTATCTTTTCTAAATTTCGATTTGTGTCGAAGATGGAGTGTGTAATGCTGTTAGATATTACAAAGATTGATTGGTAGAAAATGGCCCATGGCAATAACTCCGCCTCTGTACATTTGTGTGCTTAAATTATGAAATTTATACTATATACTAATAACAAAGCTGAACAGTTTGTTGGTTTGAACGCCCAAATCTCTGGCTTTGAAAAATTATTTTTGCGTTTGATAGCCCAATTCTTGCATCACGCTATGGTATGATACGCATAAGGCCCAAGCAAAAAAAAAAAAGTCGGAAAGATCGCTAAGCGAAAACGATTTGACAGCGCGGGCAGATGATGCGATGCGACGAGTGTCGGGGAATAAAAAATTTCACGCGGACAAAGTCGCGGGCAAATGCTAGTAAATAAATAAAGATATAGCTCATTAATTTGGACCTGTCGAGGGTTTTCTTTCTGTAACAGGAATCATAAGATTATTTATTTATTTATTACATTTGGGAAACTTGACAAATATACTATATTATATTGTAAACAAAATAAGAAAAATGACAACAATAATATTATGTCCACTTCCAAGTCCTCCGTCCAAGTCCAACATTTGGTTATCAAAAGCCTATATAGAATTACATGAAATATTATGGTAAGTTTATGATGAGGAGGGGCTAGTAATAACAGCCGCTCGGGACGATCCATCAGGTTAAGCTACGCTTGCCGCAGTTGGTCCGTAGATGGATACCATCTTTACATATCAAGACCCCTTCGAGCCTCGACAAGCTAGCCCACACTCTCAGCAAAAAAAAAAAAACTCATCCAATTATTCCAATAAAATCAAATGACTACAGTATGATATTCTCACTATAACGGCCACACTAAACAAGACACACGAGTATAAACTCTCTTCGATATGACTCTACAAGCTCTACAGGAGCAGGTGCGCGAACTAACGAGCTCTCGTGATAGTCTCTACGTAGAGCTGTAGAGCCGTAGAGCGGTATAGCGGCACTCTACGTGTTTGTGCCCCCCACTTTATGCCTAAGCGTCGGTTTCCGTAATTAAATGTTTGCCTGTGTTCTTTTTCAACTTTCTCATTGCGATGAGTTTTGTGAAGTATTCTGAAGGAAAAACATCCGAACTTCTATACATATTGTTAAAAAGCTACTGTCCGCGACTCCATTCGCGTGCAAGTCGTATGATACACAAGATACTAAAACAACAGTCATATTTTTATAAAACTCCGTCGGCCCCCGACCTACCGCGTCGTATCGCATCGCCCGCCCGTGCTAATATTTCGTTTTCGCTTAGCGTTATTTCTGAGTTATTTTTGCTCCGTTCCTAAGGGTCGTAGCAAGATGTCAAATTGGGCTACAATGGGCAACAATTGGGCTATCCGATGCAAAAAGATTTTTTCTAATCCGATCGTAGTTCCAGAGATTAGCTTCAGCTTTATTATTAGTAGAGATAGAAGATATATGTACATATAAATTGATTAAAGCCTCTTTTTGTGTCTGTCTGTGAGACCGCATTGTTCTTAAAAACTACGCGACGGATTTTGATGCGGTTTTCACTATCATTTACAGAGATTTCGAGAAGTTTTGTGTGTAGGTACTGTAGAGGCTTGTCTGCCGAAGACGACCATATAATGCAGGCCGGCTATTTTAGCGCGGGTTACATTCGAACGTTCAAGCTAGTGTCAAAGATTATATATTAGGATTTTGGGTTTGAACTGCCAGTGATAATTTATACAGATAGATATAAAGAAGTTCTCCCAATATAAACTTAAAGGAATCATATAATGTTTGATTCCTCCCGTTACCTCACAGGGCTCTTCTAGCCTTCTACAGTACACAGGGCGACATTGTCGTGTAGCGACAAGAAAAGCTAAACTTTAAAGTCAAGGGTAAAATTAAATTAAAGAAAGGGAGGTAGAAAACAATTAAAGATATATTTACAAGAAAAGGATGGCGATAGAATGGCAGTGGTGTGTACAATGTGGAGGTGGGGTGTATGGGTGACGATGCACGATAGGTGGTTTGAGGAGGCTGAGGTGGAGTTGCAGATGGAGCTGAGGATGTAGACCGACGCAAGGCAGGTGCCGGTGACAGGTGCAGGTGCAGGTCCAGGTCCAGGTGCAGGTGCAGGTGCAGGCGAGGGCAGTTGCATGTGCGGCAGGGAGGACACCCGTAGAAGGGCCCACGCAGCAGAACAGGAAGCAGCACGGCAGCAGGAGAGAGTAGGCACGGCGGGGACGCTGTCAGCCCGCCAGGTGAGGCGGCCTTCGGATGAGGCGCCCCTCGGATGAGGCGCGGCCCAATAGATACAGGAGGATCTTTGGAGTGCTCCGGAAAGGCACGGCCCAGTAGGTACAGGAGTGTCTTCTCAGTTAACCCTCGGATGAGGCGCGGCCCGATATGTACAGGAGACCTTCACGGAGGACGGAGAACGGAGGCGTAGGCAGGGTCCGTCAGGTACCGGAGCGGAGAGGTACGTTGGGTGTTCCCGGGATAGGTGGCCCTGGAGTACCAGGCTTTTTGTTGTATTCGCTTTAGAGGCGAAACCTGAACTGCTCCTTGCATTGCGTGGATCTATTAAGTCAACTCGTAGAATAAGATCATGTAGAAAATAAGAATTAGAGCGGAATTGATAAAACGATGCGGTTATTATATTGAACAAAACGCAATATTTAGCAACTTACTCTTGGGCGGATTTTACCAGTTGGTTAACTTTTATCCGTGGAATAAAATTGACGTCTGACAGTTTTTGTTTTTCGCCCAAGATAATGTATTATTTAACAAGAAAGCTTCTGATTACCACAATTTCGGAGAAACTCTAACATTGTAGATTGACTTAGGAACTACGTACTTAATTAAAACGTCCCTTTAGTGGTAGTACATGCCAAGTTTGGATCTGCGAAATAAAATGATGTCGAAAGGCATACTCGTGTATAGTATAATATAGCCTTTCTACATAATTTTATTTATTATGCGCAGAACCCTCTTTTCTCTTTTTTTTAGGTCTACTACTTACTTACCTAATATACACCTCTGCCTAACACTTCGGGGAATTCCAGCGTGATGTCATGTTATATTGTTACCCCTTTCAAAAAAGGCAAACAGCCATATACGAGTATGTATATACAATTTATGGACTGAATGTAAGAAGGAACGCTATTTTGTAACATGACAATATGGCATTGTACTGTGCCGCGACAGCCAAACAAAACAACAAATAAACAATTTATTATAATGTTACATTAAAAATACATACCCCACTATATCTCAAAACAATCCCCACCGTATCTCCATACATTAAGGTCTAATACAGAATGACACGCCATCCAGATTGTATGAAGAAATTTTTTGTATAGGCTTTAACTGGCCGTATTCTTTGTCATTATGATGTAAAAAAGTATTTTATGTTCTCAATCCTGTTACGTTCTGCCAGCTAGAAAATGAGCTCAGTTTTTGAATATATAAAGCCCATTTTTGCACGTTTTGATTGTCGAAATCAATTTTTCAACAAATTGACATAGACGTGGATGGGCCATTTGAAGAATCGTTTTGCCCTTGCATTATGAGATTATCTGTAAGTACATTTACGGCACACAATAACCTATTTTCAGCTAAAGACAGATCGCTACTGATGGTAGCCAGTGTAATCATAAAGTAGAGATATAGATTATTGGGACGTTAAAACCAGAGATAGATAGGTTTTTCTACCTCCAGTATGCCAAAACTGGTGATAGAAAGATATTTTTCATTATAAGTTTTTATCGTTAATCATTTTTTTAATATACTTACGCTTCATTCATTGTTGCAAATTCCTCATTCCCGACAGAAATTTGACGGAGGTCAAAATGGAGAATTAGACAAACTAAATGTGTAGGGCGAGTAATAGGAATTACATCAATTAATATTTCTTTCCAGAATCGGCACACTTGAGTTACGTATCGGTCATTTGTTTTACTTATTTTTGTTTAGTGAGCAGGTGGTGGCCCAGTGGTAATGGCCGCGACTTACAAGTTGTAGGTCGTAGGTTCGAACCCAGACAGGCGCTTTACTTTGTGTAAATTATTATTTTTTTTTTTTTTTTTTTTTTTTTTTTCTGGGTGGGAAATCATCAAATGACTGCTCCCGCTCTGGGCGGAGCAGAAGGGAGTGTCAGACTTTTACTGACTAAAACCCACCCGTGTTCCTTCAGTTGCCTGTGCCAGGGGCCACGGTATCTCTTTCGAACAACCCGCAGCCCCGGCGGCAAATTATATCATCACAACTGCTCTCAAAACGGTGAAGGAAAACATCGTGAGGAAATCGGCATGTCCTAGAACCAAAAAATCGAAGACATGTGACATCTGCCGACACGCACTGGGCCCGCGTGGTGGATTACGGCCCACTCCCTCTCACTGAGAGGAGGCCTGTGTTCCAGCAGTGGGAACGGTATAGGCTGAGTATGTATTTTGGCCTGGTCACTCCGCGGTGGCTACACTCTTGGCATCTGGATTGGTGATCATAGGTTGTTTGTTTTTATCATATGTATGAGGGCACGCTGCTGATGGGTACGATTCCCGGGTCGGGCAAAGTGTTGTTGGATTTTTCCATCTGGGATTTTACAGTAGTAGTTCGGGGTCTGAATTCGGTTGATGAGTAGGCTCGCCCACTGGACCTTAAACATAATGTGGGTGTTTTTTAGGTACAGCTTCTGCTACCCCTCG
This sequence comes from Apamea epomidion, assembly GCA_947507525.1. Taxonomy (NCBI): domain Eukaryota; kingdom Metazoa; phylum Arthropoda; class Insecta; order Lepidoptera; family Noctuidae; genus Apamea; species Apamea epomidion. Next base: position 1,817,981 of record OX382238.1, on the reverse strand, counting down.
GGGAACACAGACGTGATTTCTATACGTGATATACGTATAGAAATAAATAAATCTTCTATTTCAGACCGTAAGTATTACAAACCATCAATCTGCTGTGCCTTTTTCCAACTATTTTGGACATCGGCTCCAGTCTAACCGGATGCAGCTGAATACCAGTATTTTACATGGAGCGACTTCCTATCTGACCTCCATAACCCTGTTACTGGGTAATACGATACCCTTTGTTAAGACTGGTTGTCAGACTTTCGGGCTTCTGACGACCCGTAACGACTGTCAAAGATCCACGAACGACAGCCGGGAACAACTTCCGAGGCGAGGAACAACTACCGAGGGTCTTGGTATGTAAAGACCCATCCACGGAACAACCGCGACAAGCGTAGTACAAACCATACAAGTTTTCCAAGTATTACAGACCATATTATCACAAATTATTTAAGAATTATATTATAGCATTAATATACAATTATTAACAGCTAGCTTTAGCTCGCGACTTCGTCCGCGTGAAATTACTTGTTTCCCTGACCCACTTCATCGCATCGCATTGCCTGCTCGCGCTATTCTTCATTTTCGCTTGGCTTTTCAAGTCATAGTATGATGTTAAATAGCCAATAGCCTTTATCAAGAATTAGCCTATCAAATGCAAAACGAATTTTACAAATCCGACTGGGAGTACCAGAGATTAGCGCGTTCAAAGAAACAAACAAACTCTTCAGCTTTATTATTAGTACAGATTTAGAATTTGCTGACCCTCTGACATATAGGGAGATGTTTACTATTTTCTTGATCGGTATCATCATTAGTTCATTGGCCTCGAGCCACGTTTTTCGTTACTATGTAATACTATTAATTTGTACTTAGATCCTTAGTTTCCGACTCTTTCTTTTTACATTGAACTGTCCTGTGAGGAGTTTGTGGCGTCCTCTTGCCGCACCACAAAATGACAAAATCAACCGTATTATTTACTGTCGAGCTGTTCTTGAAGAGTTTGAGTTCTGATATAATTAATTCCCATAGTTGGCAACAAAGTTCACTGATACTTTCGGAATTTTGATTCATTTTAAACCTAGTTAAGTATTGTTATCAATATAATAAATCTTCTTATAAAAATTGCCTACTAAGAATCTATTTAACTTTCATCTGTGGTCGAATCTTCTATAAGTTGAAATGATTGGTTATTAAGGGCGGGTTGTTTCACGTCCACTTGAAGCACCCGTACCTATACGTCAAAAATGGCACTAACTATCGTCAAACCAAAGAAACGTTGTTTCAATTTAATATTACAAAATTATAGCCTTGCCGTAAGTCAAATAATAACGAGTACGTAATCGTTATTATTTGACGTACGTATGTTACGTTAACGAACCGTTTGAAACAACCGGCTCTAATATAACTAGTGTGAAAAGAAGCTTAACGAAGTCGAGAGTCACTTCTGTAGACATCATTGTGATATTTTTTGTACTGGACTATCCTGGAAACCTTTTGGATTGTTATAACTTAACTATAAATACGTACCCCCACAACTCATGTACCACTGCATGCACCCATAAGCACAATATTTTGCGTGCGTTACATATGGCGCGCTGTCGATGCCATAAACATCGTTTATTGAGTGTGCATACAAACGAGCGGCCTGTGAAGCTCAGGTACTCGAACACCGTACTCAAATATACGAGCGGTACGCTGTCGACGGGTGTTGACGGCTGCACTTGCCTCTGCCTTTGACGCGTGCCGCTCGTGTGTATGCATACTTACACTAACAATAAAAGTCGTTGTCCAGCAATAATTTTTGCTCAAAATTACAGCAATAATTTACGCATTCTGTAAATCAAGTTTGATGTTCAGAATGTGTATTTAACGGCTATATGATAAGTCTCTTTACACCTGGCACCCTTTTTTAACCAATCATAGCAGTCAAAATGAGAGCAAGGCCGGCTAATGTCCCTTCGTCATTATTTGGCAATGATTCAAGCCCCAGGCGAGAGGTAAATAATGCATGAAGCAATTAATTGAACTCTGTTTTTGCATAACACAATGCAAACCAATTATAATGCATGGGTCACTGCGGACATTTGCTCGTGTAAGCTTTAATGAACAAATATTGGGAAATTAACCTGTTTAAATTAAATACTGGAATGTATAAAATAATAGTACCTAATTAGTCCGAAATGAGAAGAAGATGATGAAGGGAGCGGTGACTCAGTGGCATCGACCCCGACTAACGAGATGTAGGTCGTGAGTTTGAACCCAGACAGGCACTTTGCTTTGTGTATTTAATTTCATCACCACAGCTCTCAAAACGGTGAAGAAAAACAATGTGAGGAAACCGGCATGTCCTAGAGCCAAACAGTTTGAAGACCTGTGACATCCACACCGCGTGGTGGATTATGGCCCACTCCCTTTCGCAGAGAGTAGGTCTGTGTCCCAGCAGTGGGAACATTATAGGGTGATTATGCAATCAATCCGAAATAGGGTCAATGTCGTATGGCATACAAGGCACACAAGGAAAGTTACAAGGTATAATGAAACTGCAGATTCTTAACGTATTAGGTGCGATCAGCATGCGAGGACTAGTCCGGAAAGAAAACAAGGAATTAATAGATTCAGATTTCGGTAAACACACTACGACACAGGAGAAATCTATCTATCTATCAAATATCTATCATAATCTGAACCATTTTGAAGGATATTGCTAAGCCATTGCGTCATATGTTCGAAGAATTTGTCTGCTCAATAACATAAATAACGCAATGAATGTTGTTGAACTGTCAAAATGAAAGCCATTCCTACTGATAATGTGTCACGCAATTTCCCCGTTGCGTTGTTGTGTTTTACAATAGGATTTCTCCTGACCTCAAAACCCATCGGTAGTTTATTTTTTACATGAAAATGTCGAAAACCAAGCAGACTCAATACCTTTTACTTCGGTGTAGGTACCCACGTTATAGATAAATAGACTTGTTATATTCTTTTTCAGTATGTTAGCCTGCTTAAAACAACCCTAGGCTCCGAAGCTCTCAGAAAATTATTATTTCATGAACGGAAGCAGGGTGTGGACACTATGCCTTTAGCCGAGTAGTCGAGGAGCATCAATCAAAGTGTTTGCTTGTTGTAACAACACAAACTTCACACGGGCCTCATTTCCTTATCTCTCCGTACCACCATTAGTTCTGATTTCCGATGTTAGATGGCGTTGACTGAAGTTTTTCTATTATCTAGTTAATAATATTGTTTCAGCAATTCATAATCATCATATTATCATATCAGCCTATAATATTCCCACTACTGGGACACAATTTAGGCTCCTCCTCTCCGTGAGAGGGAGTGGGCCGTAATCCATCACGCGGGCCCAGTGCGGGTTGGTGGATTTCAGCAAATAAGTCAAGCTAATAATATTGTTGCTAAATGAAGTCGACATTTCCAATCTCCCCCTGAGAAGAAATGGGAAACTAACTCATGGGTCAAATCTCTTTTAAAGTCTAAAGCTAAGTAATCTTGGTCAGATCATGTGAGGACCATGTAGATTAGTGTCTGAAATGATATTTTGAGGAAAGAACGACACAAAGGAGATCACCCATTCTGGGATAAAAAAAATTGCCGGCATGAACAATAAATAAGAAAGAAACAAGGGGCGGCCTTTGCCCAGCAGTGGGACAGAATTAAGGCTTATATTTAAAAAAATCGTCAATAATTACATATTTCTAAAGTAGGTACACATAGAACACATGATTTTTTACAAAGACATCAAAGTGGAGAACAATTTGGGTTCGGAGTGGATTTTTGAGATGGCGCAGTAACGGCAGGCCTTAACCGTTGCAGCTACAAGAAAACGCTCTTAGGACACTGTCCTTATTTTTTGGAGAAATTTTGATACCCACCCATACTACAGATTTTGAAAAAAAAAATACTTTCAGGAAAAAAATGAGCCAATTTCACAAAAACTTTTTTTTAATGCCAATCTATTATGTTTCTTGTAAGGATCAAAATACTATTAGACTAATCGAGGTTTAAGTATTAGAAAAGTCAAAAATTACAAAAATATTTTACTACACATTTCGTAGGAAATTACACTCCCAACTATTTTATCATCGATAGAGGCACTACATTAACTGAAATAACGGACTTGTTTTTATCATGGAAAGAAGTGTGTGTTGCAATCGTTCAGTTGTCAATAGGAGGCGGATCGAATGATAAGATCGTTGTATATCTTTGTTCGCAAATTCATTACAGCGTTGTCGCCATAGAATCACATGATTTTACTACTCAAATAACCATTCAAATAAAATGTAATTCATTCCTGGACGCCGATTTTTTTATCCCAAGTCGCCGTACATAATGGGTGTAGAATAGAGCAAATCCGAGCGAGTAGAGCGAATCCAGTGTAGATTAAACATTTGTCAATAATCGTGAAGCTCAACTCGGTACTCAATGACTTGACTAACAATACCAAGGACAGGACTTTTGGTTGGCCGCATTTAGTACTCAAACTGCAAGACAATCGTTAAAACAATATGAGAAAGTAAAAAATAAATAACAAACTGATCTACAAATACCCGTCACATTCACAAAAAATATGTAAGTAGTTTAAAAAAACAAAAAACACTTTTATCCAATCTATTGGACTCGTCAAAACAAATCATATGAGCCCAAACTTGAGGGTTTTACTAGTACCCACTGAAGATTTCCACTATCCACCTCCTGGCTCCATAATCAGGTCAGCTTCAAGATAGTGTAGCGACCTTAGCGACGCGATTTCTGAATCGCATTTTTGATATAGTAATGGAACTCAAGCGCTGTGCTTGCCAGTCGCTTACATACCATCGCCCTGCCACGTCCACACATACTATAATAAGCAATCGGAGATGTATTTTAACCTTCATTAAATATATTAACAATTTCAGTATAAAACTTTCGTTTCGCGTATCATTTATCTGGACCTTATTAATAACACGCACAACAATACCAAATTATAGTTTTGTCATCCGAACTACATATACATACAAAGTCTCATTTCGATACGATAAATAAAAGTAGGTTAAAATTGTGTTGTAAGATTTTATTACATTGTTTGTTAGTTAGTTACAAGTGAAGCTAATAAAAGCTGGTTAAAATTAAAGCAATATAATAAATACGAGTACTTTACAAAGTTTCATTCTTTACAAAATTCATGTCATTTTTGTGTATAATATTTATAAATTTACCTATACTTCGTAATATCGATATAATACGTTCGCTCTTTATCAAAGTAATTTGAAACAAAGAAACTAAGTTAATTTGAGCCATGTACCCATAATAATACATATACTTTACTAAACAAACTGAAAATATTGGACATAACAAAACTTATAACAACTTTTAAAACAAACATCAGCCAATATCGAATTATTTATTAGATATTGGGTGATGTTTGTTTTAAAAGTAGCAAGTTTCAATAAAACTCGCCATTGTTTCACAACATTCCACACATCCAAATAAGTGCTGTCTGGGAAGTTAGTAGGTACAATCAAACAAAGAGATAAGTCAACAAGCATCTCCTTGCAACTACTTCAACGCTTTTTCTAAAATTAATTTATGAAGACATACAAAACACAATTGTATATATGGCAATACTGGTACTGGTGGTACGCTTTTGAATAAAGCCGAGTGTAAACATACTTTTGCTCGTGACTGTACGAGTACGAATATCTATGTATCTTTATATGTGTGATTTATACCGTCGAAGCATCCTAACGGCTGGATGGATTTTAATACATGAGGTGTCTTTCGTCTGATATAGACTAGATGGTTATAGGCTAGGCTTTTGTAACGTGTATGTAACGCCTTGAAAAAAGAATACTATGACCATGTAGGGCGGGTATAAAAGGGCTCGAGGAAAAAATTCCAAAAGTAGATTACATTATAAGGTAGAAAATATTAAAAATTAAAAAAAAACCCGACTGCAACTGAAAAGTTCAAAACAAGCTCACTTTTCAAGCAGTCTGATGCAGTTGGTGGCATCAAATCTGAGAGTGAACCAAAATAACTACCGTAGCCAGCTAGGTACGCGTAATAAAATTATTTAGCAATGTAGTGCAAAGATGAATATATTTGCCAGTATATCGTAGGTAACTACATATTTTGTTGACTGCACAATGCAAGTACATAGAGGTCTTGACTTGTCGAAACTAAATACTCGAATGGAAGGGAAACCGTTGCAAACATAGGGCTTCACTGAAGTGCGGGTAGTCGGCGACGCTGTGTGTACTGTAGTGTGGGAAGGCGGGGGAAACCGATGTTTTTGGAGGAAACGAATGTTTCGGAACTGTTGGTAAGTTAGCTAGGAATATCGGTATTTATTACTGTTTGTTTTCGAATAACTCTTGAACGTATCTTAGTTAGCGTAATTAAGTAAGAAACATGTTAAGGAACTTTAATGTACCCTTTTTAGGGTTCCGTACCTCAAAAGGAAAAATAGATCACTTGGTTGTTAGTCTGTCAAGACCCTTTTTCTTAGGAATGCGTGGAGTTATCAAGTACGGATTGAAATTAATATCAAATACTCATGGCTGCAATCCCTTGAAGTGAAAAAAGTGAAAAAGTCAAACTTCTAAGTCAACGCAATCAAAAGATAGGGGTGTTTATGTTCCGTTTATGCCGCATGATACTGACAAGCGAACAAAAACCTATAGGGTACTTCCCGCCGACCTAGAATCATGTTTGGCAAGAAGCAATGTCATGTAGCACAAGTAAAGGGAAAAAACCGGCCAAGTGCATGTCAGGCCACGCATAGCATAGGGACCTTAGTGACTCATAATGGTACGTGGATTTAGAAGGCGGGGTTGAAATTTATGAAATTAAAAAAAATTATGGAACTGATTTATTCACGCCCTATTTTAACAAAAAAAATGAGCTTTAAAGTTGAATATCTCGCAAACGGATACCTAAATCAAAAAATCGTCTTAGCAACCTCTCAATGTTTTTAACAGACCTATCTAATGCTGCGACATTACGCACGGGTAGAAGCGAGAAAAAAAATCATCCTCACTTTACGAGGTACCCCAAAAAGATATATTTTTCGTGATTTTATTTTAGCATTTAGTCGACGTGGTAAATGCACATATCCATGCAAAGTTTCATCTTTCTAGCACTAACCGTTTGGACGGACGGACATGACGAAACTATAAGGGTTCCGAGACGTGAACTATGGGACCCTAAAAATCCGAAAACCGTAAACTTGCATACTTACAAATTTGTACGGAATGCGCAGTGCGCAAGTCCGACTCGCACTTGACCGGTTTTTAATTTCTCACGGGACGATAATATAATCATGGACGTCCACGTCCATAAATAGTATGGAAATACGTGCACGCTTTAACGGTATCGTGGACGGACATTTAAAAGCGTCTTCATATTATATTTCAATACATTTTACTTCCCCGTGTTTACGTGATGCCGGGACGTGGGCGAGGACGTCCACGATAATATCATCACAATGAATTTACAAAAAAAACAAACATAATATAACATACCTCACACTTCCCGACACTTGACCGCTAAATACACCTTGTACAACTACAAAAACGTGGACAATTCTGCACCATACATCGCATACACACAAACCATTACCACAAGATGCAAAACAAATCTCGTTACAAAAACTGAAAGCCCTAACAAGGGACGGTATTCATAATTCAGTATCACCGGCGGCAGCTGGGACTCGGAGAAAGAAAATCAAGTAAAACTCTCGGAACACACACGTAACATGCAAAGTCGAGCCTTCAAGGATGGTGGTATGAAACTTTAAGCCATGCATGACATATTTCTAGAAATGCCCAAATATTTAATAAAAGTTTGTTGGTTACTGTGTTTGTAACTAAATCATATCGAAAGGCTACAGGCAGGCGATAGTATGTACGTGTATATAACCTATTTATGTATTTGTGTACTTAGTTTTAAGAGTTTTTTTATCATTGTTCTTCTCAACCAAAGCATCTGCCATCTAATCTCTTCACCACCCTTGGTTGACTGGTAGAGAATGCCTAAGGCATTAAGTCCGCCTTTGTACCTTTTTACCCTTTCCGCCTTTGTTTAAATAAATAAATAAAGGTACAGAAGAGGCAACAGTACACATTTGCATCCAATTGTACCTAATAAGAAATTAGTTACAGACAGGGACATTGACGCACAACCTTCGACCATAGATTCAGTACATAATTCTGGACACCCTGCGTTGAAATTATTCGTAGGTTATTAAAAAAATAAATAATAAATCAGCTGCTTCATACAAAAGTGGAGGACGCGGCCAAAATGTATGGAACAGGTATTTTTTTTTAATAATCCTAGAAAAATTTCTACCCTAGGGGGTCTAGGATTATTTTCTGGATTTATGGTTATAGTTTGACGTCCCTGATACCCTCTATAAGTCGGATTCACAAGAGCAATTTTCTGCTCACGAGAAACTCGGGGTGGATTTGCAACACTGTTTTTTCACGCGTATTAGAAAGGATCTGTACGTTTTTCATATCACTTTATTTATGTATCGACGTTAGACCCAGATGTATCTTTTAGAACTAGTAGTTTATATTGATGCTACGTAATTTCAAGGAATTTTTCGCAACATTGCCACGCTTTTTCGTTACGATATACCTTTCGATTTCGATTCGAATTGAAATTGATCTTATATTGGATTTGATATCTGCATACGTAACTATTTGGGCGAAAGTCAGATCACCTAGAATTTTTCGATTCTTGATTGAATTCAGACCTAATATTTTGTTGTATCTACTGACGGGATACCGGAAGACGTAGCTTTGGAAGGCCTCCCACAAGGTCGACCGATGATCTTGTATCTTGTGAAGGCCGCAGGAATCCGCTGGATTTGGGAAGCACAGAACCGGTCGAAGTGGCGGTGCTTGGGGGAGGCCTATGTCCAGCAGTGGACGTAGTCTTTAATGAACTGAAAATGAAAACTCCTCAATAATTTTAGAACACACGGAATATGACTGGTCAAACAGAAAAACCCAAGAGATGTAACAAATTGTATTTAAATAAATCTTTCATTTAAAAAGAAAACATGGTGTCCTGTAGTAGAACAAGTCATTATGTCACCATTGGATCTTAACTACCTACACAACAAAACTAATTTGAATGTATCCAAATTAAATTATACTTATTTAAAAAGTACGAAACTAAGTATGAATCTCTGTCAGTTTTGATGACTAAACCAATTTTTTTTTTATAAAATAGAGATCATTATGTTCATAACGGAAAATTAAAAAGTTTCATTCGGGCGGAGCTGCGAGCACAGATAGAAAAACTAACAGCTACCGTTGAAAATACAAACACTACCGAATTTGTATATTGTTGGCGTTTTTAAACATGAGCGTGTTGGCAGTTAATTGCTCACACTGATACTGTTAATGCATTATGTTAATTTTAGCACGTTGGCAACCCTACACGACTCCCACGTCAGACTAGGGGTGTCAATCATTTTTTAAGTCTGTTAGGTGTTCCTTTTTATTAAATTAACTCCTGCCGGAGACATCGTCCTTTTCTTCGTCCTCGTCTTGGTCACTCACCGCGTCGCATCGCATCGCATCGCCTGCCCGCGCTATTACTTCGTTCTTGCTTAGCGTTCTTTCTGACTCTTTTTCATTCTGCTCGGCTCCTAAGCGTCCTAGTGATACTAGGTACCTTAAAGCCTTTCTCAAGAATTGGGCTATCAAATGCAAAAAGAACTTTTGAAATACAACAGGTACTTAGTTCCAGAGATAAGCGCGTTCAAACCAAAAAACTCTTCAGCTTTATTATTAGTATAGATATAGATATGGGTGGCTTATCTCGAACTTACGATAACTTATATTTAGGTATATTTCAATAAACTTCAAAAATATTCCACCTATGTAAAATAATATTACGCAATACGCAGATAAACACAGTCACAGATCTGTAAGACATTTAGGAAAATGCTTCAAGGAAAAGTCTGTCGGAATAGCTTTATCCAATGTTGGCAGATTGTATCTCTATAAATACTATTTCAACTACAGAATCTTCCTAAGCTCCCTTGACGGAACATGTTCAACATGCATGAATTTCAAAAGTAAAACTGGGGAATTTTCTATCTCGATATTGTGTGGCAGCCCTATTAAAACCGCATTCACATTTTGCTGCAGCGGGCCTCGCCAAATGCACTCCGTTATGTAAGCCGTCGTAAGTGGCTTTCCCCGATATCCTACAGCGCTGCAAAGCGCTTTATGCTGGATTTATTATAGACCACGCTGTTCTTACACTTCGGTGTTTGGCTAGGACGAATTGTAAAGATAACAGAGAATTAACGGCAAACTGGAATAAGCTTCTATAAACTTCGGTTTCAAAATCATTGATGTTCCATCTTGATAGGTATCTTTGATGTTCTATTTAACTTGACATTACGACGTTATTGATGCAAGTTACTTGTTGCCGCTGGTTATGAAGGTTGATGTAGCCCTTAATAGAATACATTATTTTAAGTAGGAGCTATAACAGGTAGGTCAAGCGATGTTGCCGTCGAGCATCGAGACCCATCTGTGAGAAAGGCACGTTAAGTCGATCTTATTTATGTTAAAAGTTGCGAACGTGTTGATTCGAGACTAACCGTCCAAACTTCCAGAAAGTTCTTCACGTTGTACTTAGGGTGTTTTAAGATATTTAAGTTAAATGTGTGTATCCCTTACTGTTAGCCATAATATTTCTGAATTCTACGGCTTTCAATCAGAATCAATCATTGTGATTGAACGATGCTTCCATAAAATAATCATCAGCCTAGTCTTTCCCAACTCTGTTGTGGTCCGCCTCCAGCTAGCTGGATGTAGTTGAATACCAGTATTTTACACGAAGCGACTGCCTATCTGACGTCCACAACCCAGTTACTTGGTAACAGGATTTGGTACGACAGGTTGTCAGACTTTCGGGCTTCTGACTAGCAGTAATGACTGTTAAGATCTACGGATGACAGCCGGGACCAAGGGCTTAACGTGCATTCCGAGCCACGGCGGTGTCTCGATATGTAATGGATGATCACCCATCCACCAAACGACCGCGGCAACCGTACCTTGGATCGACCCGTGTGGCAGTTATAATTTACCTACGAGCCACAAAACAATAACTACATTAATTAAAACCGTAGTTTTTCTCGAAAAGCAGAAGCATATTATGCTTCTGCTTTTCGATAAAAACTACTAAATTAAAAACTAAAATTAAAAAAACTAAAATTAAAAATTATTATAATTATTAATTATAGTTTTGGAATTTCGGCTTTGGATTGACTCCTCCGACATGATTCTTAGAAGGTTGGTACCGTTGTTATCCAAAGTTGTGTGTTTCAGCTGTGTTGAGAAGATTAGCGCCACGTACCCTGCCTTAGGCTATCTCTTCTAGGAAAGCAAGATTATTTGATCTTTGTACGTTCTTAGATTTCTATATTTTCTTCTAAAATGTAAATGTGTCTCGAATGAACTATTCAGGTGCTGAATTGAATTTCATCTTAATGTATCCATCGCGTTTCTTGCTATCCGTAGTAAATTCTTCGCATAATTTTCCTGAGAATATTGAAAAATATGACCTTATTTCATTTTATTTTTAGTAAACTTTTGTCTGATACTAATGCTCTATTTGTAGCACGTTTTTGCGATATCTTTAGATAGTAGTTTGATGACAATTTCGAAGCGCCTTACCTTTATTTTATATCGGATAGTTCCAAGAAAAATCCTAGTGAAATTTAATGAAAATTGAGAAAGATAACGTAACAATTGAATCGTTTAGCTATAGGGCTCCAATTTAACGTCCCATCCTTAGGTTTAGTACCTTCTTATCTTTTTTTACTTCGTTTTCGAGAACAATAGTAATTTTCATTTAAGAACCTGGTTTATATAAAGAATTAAAGATAATAGTCCTCCAGACCGTATTTCGGCCATGGCAGCCAATCTCAACGGAGACTACCCACCGGCGCGGGAGATATTATAGTGCACAAGTGTGTAGGTACGCCAATACAGGTGCTCTCTCATAGTCCGACGGGACGGCACGCAATCTGACACGACCGGACAGAGATCAGGCGCAGGACCAATGGCTTAACGTGCTTATAAAAGAGAAAAAGATAATGACAGAGACAGATAAAAAAGAGAGTAAAGAGATAATGGTGAATGATAGCGGCGTCCGAGAGGCACCTACAGTTTTTTTTAATTCCTTACCTATACCTTTAAAAACTTTTTGGGATTCCAATGATACACATTTTTTAAGTAAATGAGCCCCTTTTTAATTTTCTGGCCTTTTTTCACAATTGGTCGCAGTATCTAAGCTAGGGTACCCCGACTAAATGGGTTAGGTTAGAACTGTGACCAACCGTTACATCCAAGTTGGTCGCATTTACTTGGCTATTTATTATTTTAGGACCCTAAAATAAGAATTATTTGAGGTTTACGAAAAGGCGCATTCATTATATTAAGAGTATTCAATTATATTTTTAGCAAAGTAAAATGGCAATTATTGAGGTTCCATTAGATACATTGACTCGAAGTTGAGAGGCGTTATTGGCGCCCAAGCGGGGCTCAGGCTTTAATGGAAAATAATGTCTCAGTTAGCCATATACTAACCTGACATGAGTAGGGTCATTGTGTTTGAAAACGCACCTACATTAAAAGTGCTTCCACAGGTTCATTTTGACCGAAAACTCTGATCAGTCAGCTCCGCTACCAACGTTATACTGGATAGTTATTTTATCTAGATATAACCTATTTTGCTGTAACGAGACAAAAAGATAACATATTAAAGTCCAACTTCTTAACTACACATACTCATATAATTAACAAAACAGTAGATTTACAGCCTCATCTATCGTATGTTACGCCTACACAATAATGAAGCAATTTATTTAATTCCCAGATTAACGTGGCTTTAAAGCGCTTCATGCTTGATGTTCAACTTTGTGGCCATGTCACAGCATGTTCAAGCGCCATGTCAAGCTGTCTAGTTCGCCAAGCTTTATTATATCAGAGCGCAATTCCATTGTGTACCTGTGTGGGGGAGACAACTAATTTATCATGGTCTAGTATTGTGTGTTTTTACTTATTATTGTATTTGCTTTTATCATGGTTCTAGCTCATCATCATTATCATTTTAGTCAGATACGTCCACTACTGAACATAGGCCTCCCCCTAGCATCGCCACTTCAACCGGTTCCGTGCTTCCCGCACTCATCGGATTCCTGCGGCCTTCACCAGGTCATCGGTCCATCTGGAAGCCATCCAATGCTACGTCTTCCGGTAAGCGGCCGTCACTTCAAAACCTTACAGCCCTATCGGCCATCTGGTCTGCAAGCAATGTGCCCTGCCCACTGCCACTTAAGTTTAGCAATTCTTCGGGCTATGTCAATTAATTACCTTGGTTCTCTTATGGATCTCTTCATTTCTGATTCGATCACGTAGGGAAACTAAGCATAGCCCTCTCCAGCGTTTTAGCTCATATGACATAAAACATGATCAGAATAGAGTAGAGTACTCTTTATTATGGACACCATATAAATTACAAACATAAATATAGAAATTTACAAAGGGTGGCACAATGGTCGGTCTTATCGCTAAGAGCTAGGTATATTTTAAAGATAATCTTGGGATGAATTAAAAAGGGGAAAGAGAGACAAATACTGTAGGTAGTCTGTGGTGTACCATTTACACAAAACAATAAATACATACATAAAGTATATTATACTGATCTAAATAAATATATATATATATATATAATAATAATAATCAAAATGAAACAGGAGTTAAGAAAATATAATGATGATGTTTAAGGAGAGTGGAATCAAGAGCTAAATAACTTAATTTAAAAAAAAAAAAAACTCTTAATTTCTAACGACCTACAAAACTTTATTAAACAGAAAGTTTTATAATTTGTGTTATTATAAACCCTCCTTTGCATAAAGATGGCCATGATTAGTTAAGTCAAAGTGGACGACAAAACGGAGGCCAGACGGATAACCCGCCAAATTAATTCTACCTCTAATTATATCGTGAAAAGACCAAATAGAAATCTACTAAATCTAGATTCCTTCACATTTTTTCTTTTACCCGTAAGTCAGTGCAAAAGGGTGTTTTAAGCTCCATTAAATAAATACGTTATTATGGCATTAAACAGCTTTGCCCCGTACATAAATTTGACTACTTTCAGGTACTTGTGCCTTTACTTACAACGCCACTTATTTTCCTAAACTCGTTATACTTAAGTGCATCGATGCATAAAGTCAATATGGAATGGCTGAGCGAATACCTCTATGGCATAGAGCTATACAGGCTATTCGATTGCATAGTCTATGCAATCGATTGAACGCCCCACAGTAACACTACCAATGAAGTCGCAATATTGCGCGTTTGTGAATAAATCGATTTAGCGAGAGCGGTGCGATTTTATCGATGCAAACGGGTTTATCGACGGAAGGGTATTACGACTTTATTTAATCGATGCTTTAATGCCATCTGCGGCGTATTCTTTCGCGACTGCAATATATGCGTTGTTTAGAAGTAAGTAGACTTTTCGTAGAAGTCTCTAAGGCATTATAGGCTGCCTTATAGACTTCTACGAAAACAACTTGTGAATTCAGCAAACCTTTATGATCGGTGTCGGGCTGTGGCAGTTTCTGGGTTGTAAGTTGCTGACGGTCGGTCACCAACGCGTCACCGACGGTACGCGACCGACTTAGATAAAATATACAACCTTTATGTACTTATTAAATAAAACCTATAATTTAAAATAAATACCCCTTTCACAAACTAACCTTAACAAGATTTAGTCTTCCAAGTATTAAGTATCAAACCTTTTGAAATCCGATGAAGAGATTAACTGCTTAGTTTACATACAATATGAGTCCGTTGCTAACTTGTAATAACAAGCTTGGAAAACGCCCGATGAATTAACTTTCTTGTTGAGAAGATCAAAGAAGTGCCGCTGCTTGAGCCGGCTCAATTAATATTTAATTTAATATCGTGCTAATATTTTGTAGGAGGGTAGGCAGACTTAGACTCTATTCATCATTATCCTGCCCTCATCACAATTTATTTGGGGTCGGAGCAACATGTCTTTTTTTGAAGTGAAAACTTCTTTAGCGGCGTTGTGCACTTTATTGTTATGGGTAAAAAATGTTAAACTCGCGTCAGGACACGTCAGCTGATCGAAAATTCGTAAGACGGAGCTCGCGTCAGGACACGTGACCTGATCGAAAATTCGTCAGACGGAGGTAGAGTAGAAATTAATATTGTATTTTGCCACATAAATGATAGTACTTTTATGCTGTTTCTGCTACTAATTAAAGCAATTCGTGAAAATTATTCCCTAACCATTCCAAAATATCAAAAATGCACAACGTTAATATTCAAGTTTTCAGTTCTGCCGGCACTCCCGGAGTGCAACCCGTTGTTTTTTTTACTTAGACTGTTGTGTGCTCATAATAGGGATAATATTAGAAATGTTCGAACAAGTAATGTAATTTCACGGAAGGCATAAGTTGTAAAACGAGATAAAAAAAATTAATCAGTAAAATCAATGGAAATTTGGAGAAGCTAAACGCTTTAAAAGTTTTTGGTGGGGATTATTCCCGTCCTTGTCGCGCGGTATTGACAATGTATGGCTAGTATGAAGTTATATAGTCGTGACGTCCCTGCTAGGGTAGTGTTGTATTTGTCTAGCAGTTATTCTAAAACTATTTTTTAAGCTTTTAGAATTCTTGTAGTATTGTTTGCATTATTTACAAACAAATAATTTTTAAGTATGAAACAAAAAAAAATTAGAGGTATTTTTGACACATTGAGACTGATATCAGACTGAACCATGGAAATATAAAAAAACAGCTTTGGCCGTTCTTATAATTACGAGAATTGCCCCTCTGAACGACGAGCAAGTTCACCTGAGTTGAGAAGTTGGAGTCGTGCCATACGATTAACTTCAAGTCTTTTGTCGTGTGGGTTCTGAGATTCTGACTCATCATCTGGAGACCTTTATGAAGGTGGTATTTTGACTGACGGGTGTCCTGGATTGGCGTTTTCGCGAAAGGCTACATGACACCACGACTTAACGCAAAACGGCGCCAACGTTACATATTGTTACGAGCTTCGGGTTCGTGACAATAAAAACTGCCGATAAAAATTACCAAAAGTTACACTTTAATTAATCAACTCTAATAACAACTCAAACACACTAATTATAAAACACAATCGCTCTTAAGTCGCACTTGAAGATCGCTTTCGATGTATTCGCTTCTATCGCAGAACCAAGTCTGATCGGTCGCGGCTAGTCCCGGCCTTATATAGTGCCGCAGATAATTCCAGAACCTTCTATTGTAGAAATATCTAGAATGTTCGAGTACATACCGGCCCCGACTGACCAGATGTCGATAGTTCTAGTAAGTTCAGCCAATCGATAATAGATGGCGCTAGTGAGTCTATTAGTTCTTGCTACTAGAAACTAGATGGCGCTAGTGGTAACTAATGTCACCATGCATCAGGCATTAATTGTGGCGCGCAACACTGCCCCCTCCTAAGACATGCTCGTCCCGAGCATTATTGGCTCCATAATAACGCGCCAATCGATCCACATGGACGATCTTAGGAGTACCTCTTGCACCTTTCTGTATCCGGTAGGTTATGTCATTGATCTTTGTCACAATCCGGTACGGTCCATCCCATTTAGCTTGAAGCTTAGGAGATTTCCCCTTGCTTCGGACTGGATTGTGCAACCACACTAGTGAACCTTCGTCGAACCCTGTTCATTTTGCGGTCATAACGGGTTTTCATCTTTTCAGACATTTGCTGGCCCGATTGTCTGACGTGCTCATAAATTTCATTCATTTTGTTCCGCAAATTATTCGCATAATCGGTTATACTGCGTGGGGCATCAGGTGGTATTTCGATGATCAGGTCTGCAGGCAGCCGTAATTCTCTTCCAAAGTTTGCGAAAGCTGGTGTCACCGATGTACTTTCGTGAACAGCGCTTCGATATGACAACAAAAACGGTTGTATGTGCTTGTCCCAATCTCGTTGCCGAGTTTCCACTACTTTTGCTAGGTACCTCTCCAATGTCTGATTAAATCGTTCCACCATTCCATCCGATTGTGGGTGGTAAGAAGTTGTTCTTGTTTTATGAGTACCCATAACTCGACAAGTTTCCTGGAATATTTGGGACTCAAAATTCCTTCCTTGATCACTGTGAATCTCTAAAGGTACTCCAAACCGACAGAAAACTTCATAAACTAATTTATCCGCAACTGTCGAAGCTTCTTGATTTGGAATGGCGAAGACTTCCGGCCACTTAGTGAAGTAATCCATCACAACCATGAAATACTTGTTACCACTTTCACTTTCCGGAAACGGCCCCGCAACGTCAAGGGCTATCCTCTCCCATGGTGCGCCAACATTGTACAATTTCAATGCACCTCTACTGCGAGTCTGAGGTCCCTTTACAGCTGCACAACTTGTACATTTGCGACACCAGTCCTCGACATCATCCCGACAGTGGACCCAGTAAAACCGTTCTCGTATTTTCAGTAGAGTCCGTTTTACTCCCAGATGACCTCCTGAACAACCATTATGGTACAGTCTAGAACATCCGGTACTTGAGCTTTAGAGACAACCATTTGCAAATGACAGCTGTCTCCCCGAGCATTTTCCCATTTACGGCACAGGACTCCATCCTGAATCACCAAGCTGTCCCATTGGGCCCAATAGCTTTTTGTGATCGAACTCATTGCTGAGACGTCGCTCCACCTGGGCTTAGGAGCTCTGGCCTTCATCCACTCCAGAATCGGCTTGATGTCCGCATCTTCCTGCTGTGCACGTTGTAGGCTTTCCTTCCACTCGTTGCTGAGGTCTGTCTTGAGCATCCTCACAGGTACGACTTCTTTACTTTCTTGCCTAGTACCAACTAGTGTGCCTTTTTCCATAACCTGTTCCTGATCACAAAGGTTCGGCACACGTACCCCTGACATGTCGGTGGCTCTGACCAAAGTTCGTCCCACTTTCCATGGACGGTCATTGTCTACCCTTCCTGTAGTTCGCTTGGGGCAACTGGATCGAAGGTGGCCCCTTTCCCCACAGCCGTAGCACCTAGGGCTGTATCTTTTATTGCAGTCGCGAATTCTAGCCGCTGCAACCTCCCTGACGCGATGGGAACGATGATCCTGTCGCGCGGCTTCCACCTCCAGTGCATGGGCCAAGGCGTCCTTCAGCGTCCCGTGGTGCCCGAGCCTCACAGCAGCTCTAACTTCAAGATCGCGGATGCCGTCGATGAATGCCTGCACCAGGTTCCCATCAATAAGCGCAGGTACGGACTGGTAAGCTTTACGCACCAGCTTCTCCACTTCAAGGGCCCACTGCTGCAGGTTTTCATTACTGCGTTGCACGCGATCCTTGAGCTGCGCACGAAACACGTGTTCCAGGTGAGCGTCGCCATACCGAGCCTCCAATGCCTCAAGGAGCTGCTCGTAAGTCACTTCCTTACCGAGAGCTTCCAGAACAGTTAAGGCCTGGTCGCGCAGGCCTAGGGTGAGGGCAGTCATGGCCTGACTTTTACTCCAAGCGTTCGCCTTCATGACAGCCTCAAACTGGATTTTGTAGGCCGACCAGGAAGAAGTTCCGTCGAACGGTGGCACTTTGAATCCACGTAGCGAAGGTGTTGTAGCTACGGGAGCTGCGATTCCATCCCCAAGTTTAAGGTAATCCAGCGTTTTCTTTACATCAGCCATCACGGTTTTCTTTACGTCAGCCACCACGTTGTCAACCCGATTATACACTTGGTCGATCCGGATTTCAGCTTCCGACAGGCGGCTTATCCTTCACCTCCTTCATGTCTTTCCCGAAGGTAGCGTGAAGGTCCTTCATAAGGAGCATCTGCTCTTTCTGGCGGCGCGTTTGCTCCTCCTTATCACGTTGGAGCTGTTCTTCCAACCGACGAGCCTGTTCCTCCTGTCGGCGAGGCTGTTCCTCCTTGTCCCGCTGGAGCTGTTCTTCCAACCGACGAGCCTGTTCCTCCTGTCGGCGGGCCTGTTCCTCCTGTCGGCGGGCCTGTTCCTCCTGTCGGCGGGACTGCTCCTGCAGCATCATCATCAGGGCAGCAAAGTCTGGTGCTGCTGATGCTGGAGCTGTTGCGGACGTTTCGGCCTCCGTGGTTGGTAGCTGGCCCTCCGACCTCTGCGGCATAGCTCCACTAAAACGTCTCTGATCCGTCTCCTGTTGACGTTGACTCCGGGTACGGATACCCTCCGTGTCGTCTTTAGGTAAAATCGGCATGATTTTAATCCTTGCTTCTGACACCAATTGTTACGAGCTTCGGGTTCGTGACAATAAAAACTGCCGATAAAAATTACCAAAAGTTACACTTTAATTAATCAACTCTAATAACAACTCAAACACACTAATTATAAAACACAATCGCTCTTAAGTCGCACTTGAAGATCGCTTTCGATGTATTCGCTTCTATCGCAGAACCAAGTCTGATCGGTCGCGGCTAGTCCCG
Source organism: Apamea epomidion (assembly GCA_947507525.1). Classification (NCBI taxonomy): domain Eukaryota; kingdom Metazoa; phylum Arthropoda; class Insecta; order Lepidoptera; family Noctuidae; genus Apamea; species Apamea epomidion. The sequence continues at coordinate 1,798,472 of OX382238.1, read as the reverse complement.
GTCTTATATAGTGCCGCAGATAATTCCAGAACCTTCTATTGTAGAAACATCTAGAATGTTCGAGTACATACCGGCCCCGACTGACCAGATGTCGATAGTTCTAGTAAGTTCAGCCAATCGATAATAGATGGCGCTAGTGAGTCTATTAGTTCTTGCTACTAGAAACTAGATGGCGCTAGTGGTAACTAATGTCACCATGCATCAGGCATTAATTGTGGCGCGCAACAATATGTATTAGTCAATAGTTTAATGTTTCGTTTTAAACATGTTTATGTATTTATTTTTATGTACCTATGCTTTGTACCTATTTGTTTATTGTATTTCTTTGGACCCTGATTGCCTGAAATAAATGAAACCATCATCTGCCTAGCCTTTTCCCAACTATGTTGGGGTCGGCTTCCAGTCTAACCGGATGCAGCTAAATACCATATTTTACATAGAGCGACTGCCTATCTGACCTCCACAACCCAGTTACTGGGTAATACGATACCCCCTTTTTTTTGTGGGTGGTAAATCATCAAATGATCTCTCCCGCTCTGGACTGAGCGGAGGGGCGTGTCAGACTTTTACTGACTAAAACCCACCTGTGTTCCTTCAGTTGCTTGTGCCAGGGGCCACGAACAACTCAAACTCCTCTCTTTCGAACAACCCGCGGCCCTGGCAGGCATCAGCCCTAGCGGACCCCGTCAGTTCGTGCTGACATCTCTTTGAGGCGCGCGTGGAACACAACGCGCCGACGACTCGGGCCTGGTCCTTACCGGGCGGCGAACTGCCCATTGCTCGCCGCCCGCAACCCCGCACCTACGGTGGCTGGGAGTCGGCTGTTGACTTCCGTCCAGGGCGTCTCCTGCGGCGACTAGGGGCGTGAGGGCGCAGAGATTGCCCTCCCTCACGCGCTCCGCCTTCTCCTTTGCGAGCATTACTGCTTCGCAGAAGGAGGTGGCGGCCTCCCATGCACTCTCGCTCCGTACCATGGCCTGGACCAGGGCCGGACGCGAAAGATCACCGCCGCCGATCGCCGCCACGAGAACGCGGTGGTGCTCCGCCCAAGCCGGGCAGACCTCCACCGTGTCCTCCGGGCGATCTACACAGTGGTGACACCCTGGCGTTTCCTCCCGCCTTATCCTGAACAGGAACCTCCCGAAACAACCGTATCCGGTGAGGACCTGCGTCAGGCGGAAGGTGAGGGCGCAGTGGCGCCTCTCTAGCCACTCCTCAAAGAGGGTACTTATCGCCGCAATTGTGGCGTGCCCATTATATGATACCCCTTGGTAACTGGTTGTCAAACTTTAGGACTTCTGACGACCCGTAACGACTGTCAAAGATCCACGAATGACCGCCAGGACTAATGACTTAACGTGCTTTCAGAGACACGGAGGGGTCTTGGCATGTAAAGGTCACCCATCCACAGACCAACCAATCACGGAGCAAGCGTAGCTTAACCTGATCGATCGACCCGTGCGGCTGTTATTACTAAGCCACAAGCCCCTGAAATAAATGAAATATATTCATAAATATGACCGCCCAGCATCCCTCATCCGAGTAGGCTCCATTACCCAGTTCGACTATTCCTGCCATGGCGGGTTTAAACTCATTAAAATACGATTAAAACCACTTCAAAACGAACACGTATAGCTTCGCGGCAACGTTAGACAGTTATAAGTACGTTAAAAGAGATTCTATTATGCCCCGTCACGTCGCTCGTAACGATTATACTAGTACCGAGACACGGTCACCGGTTACGTGTCACGCTAATGTAGGCTTATCACGTTTCCTTGAGACGTAATCTTTCACGTAAAATTGTTATTCTAATTTATAATCGCCTTTTGAAGTGTTAATCTTAGAAGTATTTACGACCTATTTATGAAATTAGGTAATCTGGATTCAAGGTCGGTCGGTGATTTTCAGTGTTCAGAGATCAAACGATTATGGTAAGTAGCTGTTGTAGTGTATTAGATTTTATAAATTCATTTTGTTTTCTCAAAATTCAACCAATAATTATTTTACACAACGGAGCTTTTTTGTAAAACAACTACCGGTTTTGTAAAACAGCGAATTCTACAATCCATCTGCGACAGGTATTATTATAATATACACCGTTAAATTTTGATCGTTTTAATCCTTAAAAGGGGTCATTGTACTCATCATTATGAACAACTTTTACTACGGAACCAACCCTCAAATCGTGAAAAAAAAAAATCAGTTGATCCATAGATTTATGTTCGCATAACTCGACATAATGCATGGATCTACTGACTTTGTTTACACGATTTCAGGGTTTTTCCCGTAGTAAAAGTTGTTCATAATAATGAATACAATGACCCCTTTTAAGGAATAAAACGATCAAAAGGAGATTGGCGAGTTGGGTACCTCATCAAATCCAAACGTTTCAAAATCAAGTTATATGCAAATTATAGGTCTTATATCCGTAGTTATTTTCCAAGCTAAAATGATTTATTAGTAGTTGGGAGTAATTAAAAAACCATGATTTTAGGGTGCAGGCCCGTTACGGAAACAAAACGCATGAATGCAAAACAAAACGCATAAAATAGACGTATTACGTCAGTGTTGCCATACAATAAACCCAAATCGATGATGATGAGTTTAAATCTTTAGTGAAGAAGAAAAAAAATCGTTTATTCAATAAAATAACTGCAATACAAGAGAAATATGTGCAAACTTAAATATACTATAAAAAAATTAAACTACGTAAATCAGATTTGAGTCTTGAATGATTAGTATTTCACGGGTGGTGGTGTGAGTTAAAAAAGTTAGAGAATGTTATGTTGAAAGGTTATCAATAATCAGAATCACTTAAAAAATACGAAAAGAGATATTAAATAGACGAATAGACGGCCAAAAAAATTCCACAAGTATTATGTATGTTTTGGAAAGTATCTTTCGTGCAAATATTGTTCATTAAATAAAAAGAAAGTAGATCGATTTGATTCGAGAATAGATGCTCACTTTAAACAACATTTAATATTAAATAGCATTGCTTTTACTAAATTAATTTCGTATCGATTCGATGATTTTAATCGATTCGATTAGTTAAGCAATATTTGGCAACACAGCTGTCACTTACGTCAAATACAAAAAAAAAAACCGTCATTATATTTTTGTTTAGCAATTGGATGGCCTAAAATAATTCAAAGTCTTCTTATCTGTAATTGCCGTTTTCTTATCTCAACTTAGAACAATCTTACTAGTAACACAAAAATCCAAAAGTTAGGTATTAAACTAGATACAATCTATCCACTTTATCTGATTGAAATGTACGATTATAAGGCGTCGTCCCATTTGGCTAACCATCGTACGATTGAACCATGTGATTTCGTCGCACGACGAGATTAAACACACATTTCTTTACAGTGTCCTAATTGAAGCTTGCAAATCATCGCGCGAGCACAGGGCTTAATCTCGTCGTGCGACGAAATCGCTGAAAATACATGGGTTTTGTCAATCTCCTTTAACGGTGTATAAGGAGACTCAACTTTTTATTAGAAAAACGGTCAAGTGAGAGTCGGACTCGCGCACCGAGGGTTCCGTACAAATTTGTAGGTATGTAACGACAAATTTACGGTTTTCGGATTGTTTCCTTTACTTGTGCTACATGACATTGCTTCTTGCCAAATTTCATGATTCTAGGTCAACGGGAAGTACCCTATAGGTTTTGATTCCCTTGCGAGTGTCAAAATATGCGGCATAAACGGAACATAAACGCCCGTATCTTTCTTTGCGTTTACTTAGAACTTTGACTTTTTTCACTGCTTCAAGGGATTGCAGTCTTGAGTATTTGATATTAATTTCAACTTGATAACTCCACGCGTTCCTGAGAAAAAGAGTCTTGACAGACGGACGGACAGACAGACGGACAACAAAGTAATCTTATAAGGGTTCCGATTTTCCTTCTGAGGTACGGAACCCTAAAAATCAGCAAGACGTTTATTTTATGTTACTACCAGTGGCGCGTTCAGTTCGCGTGGATATCGGAAAACAATAATGTGTCTCTTTACTAATGAATTTTCTAAAATAAAAGTAACCTAAGTTACTGCTTATAACATCAGCTATCTGCAAGTGAAAGTCCCGTCAAAACCGGTCTAGTCGTTTCGGAGATTAGCAGGAACAAACAGACAGACTGACAAAATTTTTGTACCGTATATCATATGCATTTAGTAAGAAGCTGTTATTTTGACATTACAAACAGACAGTCAATACATTCTGTTATGTCATCTACTGGCGACACATACTCATTCCATTGGGTACAAACTTAATGACTAAACTTAAATAAGGCCATCTCTATAACCCCGTAGGGTTTCTAAGTTATCATTACTTATCTCATCAAATGCCTATCGCCCTAGAGACCTCTCGGCACATTAAGGTTAAATCTAAATCGTGTAATCTAAGTAGTTACGTCTAACAGACGTACCAACTCACCCAGGGATCGAACTAATTTTAATTAAGTTTTAAATCTTAACTTGTGGCTGTCACATAATTAACCAGAGGGGCATTTCTCTTAATTTTAAAGAACGTTCAGAGTCTCAATCTGTCAAAAATACGTATCCCATCATTTTTGACAAGTTTTTGAAATTGAATGTCGCTGAGATAGGATTGCGACTAGATTTTCAACGTTTTTTATTACGGGAATTCAAAATTAAAAGTAATTTTTTAAAATTAGGCTGAGAATCGGCACTTTTCGAACGTCAAAATTACAAAAGACAATCCCCCCAAAACGCCTGGCCTTCACCACTCCCTAGTGCTTTCGGCCTTCTGACAGTTGCATAACCCACTAGAAGTCAAACAGTGTTTGACTACAGGGGCTTAAGAAGTATTAATGCCATCATGATTCCAGTGCGAAACGGGTTGATATATCGGTCAGGTATAGCTCCATCCTTCCTACACTGGAATCATGATGGAATTAAGCCGCTATAATACGGCACCAGGCTTACAATTTAGTCACCTGCATGCGGCAAGGGGAGGATTCTATCCGTTATACTAAACAACTAATGCGCGATGTTATCTAATACGTAATGAGTATGTTAAAACGCAAAACGTAGTTTTATGACAGCTGCGTGCGCAGATTACCTATAGGCGAGCGAGGCGTGAGTGGAATTTTGGTAACATTCCATTCACGCGTTTATAGATGTGTATTATGTTTATTATAGGTATTGTGTATTTATTTTTATTTATTACTAGCTGACCCGGCAAACGTTGTTTTGCCATATAAATTATTTCTAGCTGCCCGGCGCTACTTCGTTCGCGTGGTGTCCTACCCCCTACCCTACTCCTACCCTACTCCTACCCTACTTCTACCCTACTCCTACCCTACTTCTATCCTACTTCTACCCTACTCCTAACCTACTCCTACCCTACTCCTCCCCGCTTCTACCTTACTCCTACCCTACTCCTAACCTACTCCTACACTACTAATACCGTACTCCTACCCTACTCCTATCCTACTCCTACACTATTCAAAACCCTTAATTTAATACGTGCTTCAATTCGAGTGGACCCGAGTCTACCGTACCGAAGGTACGATCGTCAAATGTTTGACAGGAAAGTAGGTAGAACAGTTTATATGGGAAAATGAAATTTTTGTTTTTACTATCTTCCTCGCAATTTTTACATATTTTCTGACCGTTTAAACCTTCCCTGGACTACGACAAACATTTCAAAAGTAAAATCAGCTAAATCGGCCCAGCCGTTCTCGAGTTTTAGCGAAACAAACGAAAATTGATTTTTATATATATAGATAGATAGATTTTGTTATATATATTCTTTCGTATATTGCACCGGTTGACGTCATCATGTCAACGCCGGCTGTCGCTGAAAACCAGCGCTGGGGCTCTGTCTCGCATAGGGTCGTTGCAATCATGCTACACACAAAACGGCTATCGTACAGTATAAACTGTACGATGGCCGTTTTGTGTGGATGTGACGCATATTTTCCCCCCTTTTTAGTTTTTGTGTTTGTGTTCTTCCTCTACGTCTTGTTTACCGCAATAATTATATTTTCTTTCTCTTGTTTTACTTTCCCTATGACAATCATATCGATTTTTGAAAAAGAAAACACATACTTTCGATGCATGTTTGAAAAGTTTATTTAAAGAATTGTATGGCTTTCTTAGAGAAAGTTGTTCTTTATTACCGGCCTATTTAGTCTTTTGTTGTGAGTATGCGCGCCATTTTGGTGGATGCGTTAAGGCAGCCCGCGAAATTATTTTACAATTTGCAGGTTAGTATTAGGATGTATGTTGATTCGCGACCGTAACAAATGTGTCTTTACACAATTGTAATCATTACATGTGAATTTCGCGTGTAGTTGTTGTAGAGTGATATCATCATTCTACTGCCCTTATCTCAATTTTTTTGGGGTAGTTGCAACATGTATTTTTCTTCCATACTTCTCTATTAATCGTCATCTCGGTAGTCACCCCCTTTCTAACCTTAATCATCAATCACACAGTACATCCATAAGTCTTTGTCATAGAGTGATAGACTGTCTAAAAGACAGGTGTGACGCAGTGTGCGCGCAGCCTTATTCAATTTGTTTAATGATCTGAAAACAAAACTTATTTTAGAAGTAAAGAAAGATGATTATTTAATTAAAAGTTGGTTATTTAATTATAATATTAATGCCAATATTTATTAAAAGTATTAAGTACTTGAAACGTACCAGCTTAAGACATTTTTAACTCTTAAGTAGCCGAGAAGGGTTTAAGTAAGTAATGGAATTAAGATTAGGTCTCATAATCGGCGATTAGTGGCAATAAAAATAGCCTTAATTTAATTATTCACCACTTTAGCCGAAATATGTGCATGCCAATTTATGGCATTAAGTGCCATTGCACTATTATATACCTACCATCTCTTGTACCACATTTACTGCAAATAAATAGCTTTGAGTTTTTTCGAATTTCACTCTGAGAATACATGCAGTTATTTTCAAGTGATTTTAAGTTGTGAACTGCCTGTTTTGGCAGAATAGATAAACCATTTTTTCAGTGCACATAAAACACAGCACAACACACAAAAGCTTGTAGTAAATGATAACAAATATAAATATAAAAACAAGATGTCAACATACTAAAATTAAGAAAAATAAAACAAAAAAGCCGTTTGCAGTTCAAATCAAATCATAATTATACGAACAAATTCATCACACTAGCGAATTCCACACTATAGGTACCCCACACAACTAGATACGGAACGGGTGACAGTTTCTGAGCATATGTAGTCAGTACGATGTCCGAAGATCAAGAGAGAACTGCATCTCGCTGCTCGCTCTCGTCGACTCGCACGGACGTCAGGCTAAACTCTGTCGGGCGCCGCCTGGCGCTGGCGGCCCTAATAGTCAAACGAATGAATGTCATATTTCCTACATATACATACTGTAGCGAAATAAAAACCGGTCTTCACTTGTAGACGTTTAATTTAGTAAAATAAAAAATATTTTAAACAAAACTTAATGAAGGACACAGCACGATTCTTAATACATTAAAGAATAAAATTGTAACGCTGACGCGACGTCCTTGGTGTTAGAGTCCTATAATAAATTTCACTATTACGCGTCGGTCACGATACTTTTGCAAACGTTCCTATAACTCCCGCAGTAAATAAATATCTGGTAATCCTAGAGGGGTAACTTTGCACCAAGTCAATCGGTTATCAGGCAGCGAGGTAATAATTGATATCACTGTATTAATTAAATCGAGACAATAGTAATTACTGAAAAATAAAAAAAATAAAAATTATACGCAAATCTGGTCCTAGACTCCACGCTGGCAGTCGGAAGGCTCCTCGCTGGCTGGTATCAGAACCCACCAGCGTTTGGTTCGATTCTCAACAGGAAGCTTGCAGTCGTCTAGTCCCAGGCTAGCGGTGGGGCGAATTCAAGATCCGCCTGTAGTCTTCGGATAAATCTACAGAAAATAACGAAAAATGATAATCCGAGACGCAGGCAGAATCTTTTATAACAAAAGAGATGAAGAAAAATTAAATTACCTACCAAGTCTGAATGAAGAAACCTGACTCGCGTAGAGACAAGTTTTAAATGCTGTATAGTTCGTTTAATTTCGGGAACACTGCCCTTTGATTCAATCGAACAACGAACGAACTCGGTCGTTCAAACCGTTATATCGATACATTTAATATCGTGGCAAATTATTACATGGTCAAGCGGAAAAAAATAATATCATAGACTACCGTCCTGTGTCCAAAAAAAAACTTCAAAAAAAAAATCTCGGTAAGAGAAAAAACATGACACTTTTTGATTCAAAATACCAATGTGAAGAAAATAACCTTTCTAATGCTGCAACACGTTATCCTGTAATGCACACTCAATTACAGGTGACCATAAAAACCTGAGACGATATATCTATCGCCATGGGTTTATTTTGATAAATATCGAAATACCTTTCATTCCACCTTGAAAACCTCAGCGGTATAATAGAGCTATTTCAATCACCCGACTATTTGCAATCTTTATTCAAGTTTCCAGTTGTAATTTAGCCGCAGACGAAGGCTACATTTCTGTCGGTACCTACAGTTAGTGCCAGGCTCGCAGTGGCACTGCTTGAAGGTCGCTCTAGACGTAGTTTAGTTGTACACAAGAGTATGAGGAATATGTTGTGGTAACTATGAACTTTGTCGATGTTGACAACTATTTAGATATAGTTTTGAATTGGTCCCTTGAACTGCACGCCTCATGACCACCATAGAAACGGGTTTTGCTGACGGAAAAATGGACAAAATGACAGATTGGATTTCTACCATCTTAAGTATGGCGATGAAGAGAAGAAATGTTTCTATTCTTCGGTCGACAAAAGTCTACAATCCCAAGCATGACGATTTTTCTCTACTTTTGACACTTAGGGGTGGACCCATTTTTCAACAAGTTTTTTTTTTTCTTCACATTTTTGCTTTTTACTCTACATCACCTTGGACTTATACCCTGTCCAATAGGTAAAGGACACCCTAATTGCGTAACACACTATCGTTCACAATCTGAATCATTTTGAAGGATATTTCTAATCCATTACTTCATATGTTCGAAAAATTTGTTTTCTCAACAACGTAAATAAGGCAATGAATGTTGTTGAACTGTGAAAATGAAAGCCATTCCTACTGTTAATGTGTTACGCAATTACCCCGCCGGTTTATGACAGATGGAACTATTGATTGCAGCAAAACACAATACATTGATTGATACACGTACGGTATTATAATGTCTGTAAGAAGTCATAAATAAGATAATTCTATAAAGGCAGTTTATATATTTATTTTGTTTCGCATTTTGAAGTTAACTTTTACGTAATCTGAAATAGTTCGTTCTAAGACAGCTGTCAAAAAACGGATAACCTAATGGACAGGGTATAGACAAGAATCTATACTGATTTTAAAATTTGCTCCTCGTTGCTAAGGGAAGAATAAATGTCTGATGAATATGTTGTGGTAATATGAACTTTGTTGATGTTGCCAACTATTTATAGTTTTCCTTGATCGTCGCCGTGCAGTGAGAAACTCGTAAAGAAAAAATCATTGTTTCATTTATTTGTCGAGTAGGAAACGTCGTAATGCCCGCGACTTCCTTCGCGAGCATTTCGGAAAACCAATTGGAATTCACGGTTTTTTTTTTTTCGGGCAACTAACTCTTTTTCCAACTAAGAGAAGCCTAAGGTACTCCTCATAAGATCAGTTATACGCCAGTTTCAAAATCGCCTAAATAAGTTGGCTGGGACAGACTGGATGCGGAAGGCGGAAGACATGGTGTTGTGGCGCAGCCTGGGAAAGGTCTATGTCCAGCAATGTACTGCAAAAGGATCAGCTGATTGATTGATTAAAAAATATGACTTCTAAATATACAGGTATCACCGCTCCCCAACTGAGCTTCCCGCTAACCGCTGTCTCTTCGACCTCAGTCGCAGTCCCTAAAAAAGGTCTAATGACCAAAGTTTCTCGAAAGTACTCGGCTCAGTGACTCGAAAATCTTAAATCAAAATATAATTCATACTGGATAACTCAATTAATTACAATTAATTAATGCGATGCATGCCTTATTAGTGTATAATCTATTAAGCTTTTTCAGTTTTATATTTCTATGTTTCCAGGATATCAGTTTCTGGTCTAAGCCAATTCGACAGGAAACCACTATCCTTACCTAAAGAAATAGCACTGGTATATCCTGGGCCCTCTTATATGCTGAGGGAATCCTCTCTGTTTCTCTTGTTATTGGTATTAAGTCCAACAGATTCATCCTCCTTCCCGGAACCCATTGAGAATGAGGATCTTTACTCGAGTAAGGTGTATCTAATTTTGAAAGCCTAAAATTATTACTTTTTGTCTGTGATCTTGTTCTCATCTATTTATTTATTTAACAGTTTACGTACACACAAATAAACAGACAAGTAGAAAGGAACAGGAAAATACGTACAAAGATGATGCTTATTTTTAAAGAAATCAAAGAAAGAATGGAATAGATAATAAAAAGAGACCGTTATTATAATATGACAAGATAAAATGTAGAAAAGGGGGTCTCGTCAATCGATGATCACTAGTAATAAAGTTGTTGACGCAGGTTCGCGTCACGCGTCAAGTGGTGAGTTGAACCAATTAGGGACACACGACAACATGTACATATGTTTAGACAGTCTGGGTGAGTACGGTGAGTAGCATAGAATAGTAATAGAGTCGCATAGAATAGTAAGAATGAGTAAAGTAGCGACGTCCTTACTCCCGAATTGCAATATTAGCCTAGCATCACCACAAAAGAAACTGAAGCAAAAAATAGGATAAGCATAATTAGCCTATAATGATTCCACTGCTGGCCTCCCCTCTTCGAGAAGGAGTGGGCTGTAATTTACAACGTGGGCCCCGTGCGGGTTGGTAGATGTCACATGTCTTCGAATTTTTGGTTCTAGGATGCTTTATTAATTGAGCTAAAAACAACAAAAAATCGATAGGCAGTTATATCTAATCTGCATTCGGGATTTATTTGCCAAAAATGTTTATGGAAAAATAATTTTAATTCCTACATAATGAAGTTCAGTTTACGCTAAAACTTCAAACATTTTTATAACTTTTTCAATAGTGCTAGTCACTCTGAAATCAACTTAATTACAATTACAATAAAGTTGATATTTATTTAACTTGAAATAACATCCATTTGAAACAAATATGAATAGAGTTTACTTTATATATACATACTTTGAGAAGCGATATGCAATTATTTCGCCAATATGGGCACACACAGGAAGTATTAACATTCTTAAATTAGTGTTGTATCTAAACGGATTGACTACTCTGTGGTCAGTGAGAGCAGGCCACTTGAGACTTGTGCACGTACCACGGCGCCCTTTGATGACGCTTTGGCCACCAAATCCTTGTCCACACTATGGCTTCGGGTGTAATTGAGTTGTGTGGCTCAAATAATAACAATAATGACAGGGTTTTACTGCAGATAAGGCTTCTTCTAATATACAAACTAGCATTGAAGAATCACGATTGCTTTCAGTGTTCTTTTGGCCATTTCTGAATTCTTTCAGTCAAGTTCTGATTCCTTTATGATAAACTTAAAGACCTATAGATGTATTTTAAGATTTTACTTGCTCAATGACGAAGACTAGTGGTGGCCCAATGGAGAGCAGTCGTGGTCCAGTGGTAACGGCTGCGACTTAACAGTTGTAGGTTTGAACCCAGAGGTCCGCTTTACTTTGTGTATATTATTTCATCATCACTGCTCTCAAAACGGTGAAGGAAAACATCGTAAGGATAGGAGGGAGCATGTATAAAGAGCTAAGATAATCGAAGATATACGACATCTACCAACCCGCACCGGGTCGGCGTGGTGGACAACGGCCCACTTGCTCTCACAGAGATGAGGCTTGTGTCCCAGCATTGGGAACATTATGCTTATGCTAAATGACAAATACCTGTGGCAGTTTTTCAATTTTAAAATATTAATATCCATGCACATGAGCATAGAAGACAATTTTAAGCATGATGTGTCTACCAAGTGTCCATCATAGCTACAAAAGTAAGGGATAATGGCTCGCCTCCCATCTTGCACCGCATGCTCTGTCACATGAGGACCTAATGGCTGCGTCAGCGAACGTTATTTGCGTTGCTGAATATTGGGCCATGAAAAAATCTGTGTACACTGTTTCATGTCATTTTTGCCATCGACACGCTAAGAAGAATAAGGAAATAATAGTGTGATGGTAGATAAATGGCTAGAAAGGTTACGAAAATTGAAATGGTGACTGTGCAATGTATCAGAGAAGAAGGTACGGTGATCTTATCTCAAATACATTGGCAAATGTGTAGGAGGAAAAGCTAGATAGCATACCCTTCGTGTAAAAAATCCTTTTGTAATTCAGTCATATTTGATAAACAGGTTTATAAGCCAATCCCGGGGCGACGAGATACGAAGTAAATATTTCAATAAAATTTTATTGAAACAACCTTCATGTAGTTGGTATCATAGATATTTTAATATTTATGTAATACTAGCTGCGCCCCGCGGTTTCACCCGCATAAGTTTCGACCCCGTGGGAATATCGGGATAAAAATATCCTATGTGTTAATCCTGGTTATAAACTATCTGTGTGCCAAATTTTATCCAAATCCGTTCAGTAGTTTTGGCGTGAAAGAGTAACAAACATCCATCCATCTATGGAAACTTTCGCATTTATAATATTGGTAGGATAGGATAATAGATAGTTACTTGTTGACAACGTAATGGTTCAGGCCAGGTTAACGAGGATCGAATAACATAACCCTTGTTAATTAAAAGGGGTAATTCTCGTAATTTGAAGAACACTCACAGTCTGATCTCAGTCTCAATCTGTCAAAAATTCCTCTAATATCCCTACATTTTTTTAAAGTTTTTGACATTGATTGTCGATGACATGAGATTGCGAATAGATTTTAAAGGTTGTTAATTACGGACATTGGACTTCTGATTATATTTGATAACATGATCTATTAAAAATGTAGGGGTTTATTTCTAAGTTAAGTATCTAATGATTAGCGACTGTTTAACCATATATTTTTGACGTTTAAACAGCTCTTAACTGTAAGCAACGTTTATAAATAAACCCCATAGTTCGAATAGAAATCTTGAGAGTGGATCTGAAAGCCAATTCTCGTAATTTAAAACGTTCAAAATCTAGTCGCAGTCTCATCTCGGCGACAAACAAATGTTAAAAACTAGTCAAAATGTACGGAAATTAGAGGGATTTTTGACAGATTGAGACTGAGATCAGACTGTGAACGTTCTTAAAAGTACGAGATTTACCCCCCTGATACTATGTTTAGTATCGATCGCTCGCTCAGTTGTCAAATAAACTAAAATTCTGATTTCATTCATTTAAATTAATTAATTAAACGCCTTTATGAACTGTGCTTTTAAAATCAAATACTCAACCAACCCCAGTAAAATAAGTATTTCAAACTTATTGGAACGCACCAAAATAATCAAGCAAAATAAATATATATTGTGATTGTATCCCCTCACACTGCGGCTTTTAAAAATACAAAAAAAAACACAATAAGTATCAAGTATCATCAGGTTGAGTAGACATAACAATATTGTTAAAAAAGCGCCGATGCTATATTCAAGAGCTATCACACTAACGAGATATTGCAGTATACAATATTGCAGTATACAATATTCATATACAAAATGTATACATTTACATTTTGTGCATCCGCTTATTTGATGTAAAAGCAGGGAAAATAATTATTATGAAAGTTACGCTGAAGGGTGTGTGCATGATCGAGTGTATGTTAGTATACGAACATAAACAACGTTACACGTCTAAATAATTAAATTAAAAGCAATTTTTTTTCCATAAAAAAAACTGAGTCGATAGTCACTTTTAATCAGTAATGAATGTATAATTACTTTTACGTACTTCGTTTGATTGCTTTAACTGGAAACCTAGAAATATTACCTGAAGGCATTGAGTCTGTAGCGGTATCTACAACGCCACTGACGCCACGCAAATTCTGCATCGCATGAACGTCAGCACAGCCTTCGTACAAATACTTCAGCGTGACGTCATCATCACCATTCCCGCAAGCTTTAGCGGCGAGTCACCCAGCCAGCCCGTATCCACGGCTTCAACGAGTATCCTGACCACCAGCATGCAGCGACCGCGCATACCTGGTCATCACCGTCAGCCTCATCTGCAAGTCGACGCAGCAGCCAGCCTCAACCCGGCGCTGTACGACATCCGACGCGAACGAACGAACGAACGGCGACGAACGACGAACGAACAAGCAAGCAGAGTTTACCGCGCAACTACCATACAAACAAACTTCCCAACATCAATCGTTGGGCAGTTGCCCGCCAGACACAACACCTGTCTGGTCGGAGGATCCTCCCTTTTCTATGGAGGATGAGTGAACTTCACACATTCCTTTTTCATGTTTCTCATACCTCTATAAGTCTTCTGGGTCACATTTCACAAAAGTTTCTCGGCTCAGTTTTACACATAACACTAATAACAGTACACATACAGTACTCTAATAAAATCCTTGTTTCCAATTGATGTTATTTCAACTTATTTAAATATCAACTACACTAGTGTAAATTAAGTTATAAAATGTTTGAAGTTGTTACGCAAACTGAGCCTTATATGAAGGTTTCAAAGTAATTTTTCCAAAAACACATATTTGTTTACATGTTTGGAAACTTAATCGCGAACGCAGGATATATGCGACAGAGCACAGAGACGCTTTGGCTACACTTTCCATACTCTCAAAGTGTATAAACTCTCAAGGACTCCACAAGACAAGCCTACTGTGGACTTGACAAGTTGACATATTGAAATTATATTTTCTTTTGTAACAGTAATTTTAGGAATAGTTTATTTGGTTAATACACGATTTATTATTATTACAAATCAAGTGTATCTTGCATTACGATGCAAATGGCGTATAAAAACTGACGATTTTGAAGGCGGTCCTTGGCAGAAGTAGTTCACTCAATGCACGTTCGGCGCCACGAATTTTATTCGTCTTATTAGACCGCTTTCACATCTAGGCGTCTTTAGCAGCGTGATAGTCACGCGACCGTCACCCAGTCAGAATTTCATAATATAAACAGAAGCGCCACCGCATACTATCAAAAGCGGGAGCAACAATGTTTTCCCGTCGGAATCCATTTTTGAAATGAAGTGCGCCACACTGATCTAAAATGCGGCGCGGCGGGCGGGCTGTTCTTATAATGTGAAATAATAAATGATTTTATTTTTGTAAGTACGTTTGTACAAACACTTTTACACGTCAATCATATTTTAAAACTAGATGAGGTCGGCGTTTCCTATCTGACTACTACTCAAACTGCCAGACCATGACAAAAACTAAGAGAACACAGAGAAAAATAATATAAATAAAATTACCCACCTAATCTTCACATTCACAATAATTAAAATAATTAAATACTTTACAAAGTAAGCAAATGTCATAGTATATAAAATTCATTAATGTCAAAGTGTATATAAAAAAAAAACAATATGTAAAAAATTGGAAGCAGCTCAATCCGAAGCCTTTTTGCCCTCGATATAATACTTAACGGTATAAAAGGCTTTCTGGCACAACTTACGTTTAATGAATGATTTGAATTTATTAAGGCTTAGATCTTGAACGGGGCTTGGAACTTTATTATAAAAGCGTATACATTGGCATCTGAACGAGCCACCTATTTTCTTGAGCCTTGTTGTAGGTACAACAAATTTGTGTTTGTTTCTAGTATGTTGTTGTATGTTGGTTTCATGGATGAAGGCATCTGCTTCTGCCGCGCATACTATCGCGCTGTTAACGTCCTAATGTGAAAGCGGCCTTAGTACTGCCGTCTCTAGACCGGCCCCGTGCGGCGATTCCATGCTCTCAGGCACCTGCCAATATCCGTAAACTATCCACGATCCCCGGCTTATTTCCCGGCAATTCTTCACCGGATTACCGGCTTATCTCCGTCCAACACGCACGCTGCGTTTATGTAATGCACACACAACTTTCAACATGCACATGCAATGTATGAGAATATAGGGTGATTCCATACTTTAACTCAAGATACCTACTTATATTTTAATTGGTACAGTACCCAGCCGAAAATAGGACATCGAGCTTAAGTAAAAGTTCGTCTTTGCAGAGACCATCGTCTCTGACAAGCATACCTGATTCGCTCAATGAGTCATATTAACACCAAATAGTACATACTAATTCCGTGCACCTCTTTTCATTTTGAAAATAAGCATAATCAGCCTATAACGTTCCCACTGCTGGGGCACAGGATGTAATCTACAACACGAGCCCGGTGCGGGTTGGTAGATGTCACATGTCTTCGAACTTTCGGTTCTAGGGCATGCCGGATTCCTCACGATGTTTTCCTTCACCGCTTTGAAAGCAGTGGTGATGAAATTATTTACACAAAGAAAAGCGTCTGCCTGACTTTGAACCCACGACCTACAACTCGTTATTCGCGGCCATTACCAGTGGGCTACCACTGCTCACTTTGGAAATAAAGAAACCAAAAATAAATATAAATTATAGTACAAGACCTTTTGCTCAGATTTCGGTTGAATGGCAAGGGTGGTGTGTAATATGAGCCAATAATTTAGGACACTTGTTTTGCGTAGTAGGTGTGTACTTCGGTCAATAGCTTGTCAGTATTTAGTTACCTAATACTCTTCTGCCACGCTCACCTGGGGCACTGAACCTAGATTGGTGTTAATAAGTACCTACTACAAAATAATAATCTAAGGAACATGCCTAATGTACGTTACCACAGCGTATTAATGACTTGCCGAAATAACGTTTCCTAAAATACCCTTGATTTATTTACTTATCAATAATACTGTGACTTCAATGTTCCATTAATTTTTAATGGCAAAACTGATGACAGTGGGCCTAGTTCAGGCACGTAACTCTTAGGAATATAATTTACGTTTAAGCAAAACTGTACTAATATACATGCCTTATAATTTTTTGAATAAATATATATTATTATGTCGTTTATTTATTTAGTAGTCTGATTTTAATACATTTTTAAATATTGGTATGATTAAATAAAAAATTAAAAAAAAACATAAAAAAATATAAAAAAATAGTGATCCACTGGTGTCGGTAGCAGGGTCCAAGCTACCGGTGGTTAGGGCTCCAGAGATAGAAACCTCCTCACAATGCGAGCCGTATCGAGGAGTACTGCCTTCTGAATCAGGCCCTTGATCCAACCGCCTAACGAGAGCCTCGATAGATGTTGATCGAGGCTTTCGGCCATCAGGCCATTGGCCGATACGACAATCGGCACAATGACAGTTGAGCTCACATTCCACATGTCAACAACCTCGCGTGCTAAGTCAAGATATTTGATTTGTTTATCTTTCTCAGCTTTCACGAGGTTCCCGTCATGTGGAATGGTAACATCAATAATCATTGCGCGGCGCACTAATCGATCTATCACCACTATATCAGGTTTGTTGGCGACAACAGTCCTGTCAGTGATGATAGACCGATCCCAGTACAACGTGACATGGTCATTTTCGAGAACTGGGTCGGGCACATACTTGTAATACGGTACCTCAGAGTCGACAAGTTTATATTTCAAAGCAAGTTGCTGGTGAATAATCCTGGCTACTTGGTTATGCCTGTGCAAGTACTCGCTGTTAGCCAGACGAGAACAACCAGAGATAATATGTCTGATGGATTCACCCGGACGGTGGCATGCCCGACACACGTCAGCCGTCCCGTCCTTCATAATATGTCTCCGGTAGTTATTCGTTAAGATAACTTCGTCCATAATTGCACAGACAAAACCTTCAGTTTCCCCGAAGAGGTCACTGAAACGCAGCCAGGATACGGACGCTAAGAAATCTACACCGGGCTCGTGAAGAGCCCGATAGAAGCGCCCGTGAAGCTCCTTGCTTTGCCATACCTTCTTGCGGTCATCGGTAGTAAGTACTACAGGTTTGCGCCAGTTCTCTTTCGCCATGGAGAGCGGGGTGAGCCCCTTGTCCATTGCGACCACATCACGGTGCATACCCACTTCGGCTTTTAAAAAATATTCCCTGAGACTGCACACCTCGCGGTTGTGGAGGGTTTTCGCATTTAAAAATCCTCGACCCCCACACTTCCGCGGGATATACAGTCTCATCACCGATGATCGTGGGTGATGCATCCGGTTTGCGGTCAGCAGTGTACGGACCCTTCTATCTAGGGCGTCGAGTTCAGTCTGAGTCCATTTGAGTATGCCGAAAGAGTACATCAAAACCGGCATGACCCAACCATTGAAGGCGCGCACCTTATTTCCGCCCGAAAGAAGACTAATTAATACCTTCTTCAGGCGACAAAAGAAGCGCTCCTTCAACGATTGCTTCATGTCAGCATCGTTGATGCCTAACGCTTCCGACATACCCAAATAATTATAGCTTTCGGATGAGGAGAGGGATCTAAGGTGTATGGAATCCGAAAGTGGAATTCCCTCGGATTCCATAATCTTTCCCCCCTTTACATGCATG
Organism: Apamea epomidion; assembly: GCA_947507525.1. NCBI lineage: Eukaryota > Metazoa > Arthropoda > Insecta > Lepidoptera > Noctuidae > Apamea > Apamea epomidion. The sequence goes on along the minus strand of OX382238.1, from coordinate 1,779,951 downwards.
ACTGCACATTTGTCCACACCAAATTCCATCCTGATGGCACTACTGAAAGTTTCAGTTACCTTCAGTAGCTCCATCAGATGCCATTTGTTAGGGGCAAAGAGTTTCAAATCATCCATGTAGAGGAGGTGAGATATGACCTGACCACCTCTCTTCAACCGGTAGCCTAGACCTGAGTCCTCCAGCAGTGTGCTTAGAGGATTCAGGGCTAAGCAGAACCAAAGTGGACTCAAACTGTCGCCCTGAAATATTCCCCGCTTAATCCATACAGGCTCATCATTCCCCTGGATCTGTCGACACCCTGGATAGCGAAGGACCGTCTTCCATTGCCTCATACACAACTCAAGGAAGGTGCGTAGAGTTGCATCTATCTTGTACAACTCCAGCACCCTCATGAGCCATGTATGAGGCACCGAGTCGTAGGCCTTCTTATAATCTATCCAGCATGTCGACATATCCTTGCGGGATCGACGAACCTGTTGGCTAATGGCCATGTCTATGAGGAGTAGCTCCTTAGTACCGCGGGACCCATTCCTACATCCATTTTGAGAGGCAGACATAATCGAGTAACTGTCAATGTGTGTGTTAATTTTCGCTCTCAAAATGGATGTAAGAAGTTTATAAACCGTCGACAAACACGTGATCGGTCTATAATTCTTGGGTTCCGCGGGACTACCTGACTTATGGAGCAGGTGGGTAACGCCTGTTGTTAGAAACTGTGGTAGTGACCCAGACTCTAAGGATGACTGGAACTGAGATGCCAGGCAAGTGTGTGAACTAATTAGCCATTTTAACCAAAAGTTATGCAGTCCGTCCGGTCCCGGTGATTTCCAATTCGGTAACGGACGGACTGCTTTGGCTACGTCTAATGGCGTAATTATGACTGGTTCCATTTCTGGTATAGTTCCACACACTCGCTCGATATCGCGCATCCAGCCACCCTCAGCGTGACAGACGGGCACCGACCAGATGCTGCGCCAGAATGCACTAGTGGTGGCATCATCCGGGCGGCACACGTCCGTCACGTTTTGTTCAGGTCGCTCCCAAGTTCTATATACCCACCTCTCATCGCTCTGGAACATGCGATTCTGCGTGTACCGATCAACCCGCCGCTTATACCGCCGAATACGACTCGCCCATGCACAAACTTTCTGCTTCAGGAAGTCGATGCGCTCTGTGACATTGGACATGTATTCCCGAGGGCTGATTCCAGTCCCCGAAAATGCCTGTCTTACAAAGCGCATCACTCGTGGTCGTGTGTTGCCCTCCCTGAAGCAGTATAGTTTACCGATGAGTACCCTGGCCCCATCGATACGACGCTCGATCCTGTATCGCCAGGCTGGTACGGCTGGTGTTTTGGTCGAGTAGCTGCGTCACAATTTGGAAACTTGACGTTAGCTAAACGACATGCCGCCACAGCCGCGCAATACAAGATCGAGTGTGTATCAACGAGATCCTCGCTGCTCTCGAAGAAATTCTTGAGCTGCGAGTCCAAGGCACACACTAGCGCCCTATTTTTTTTGTGCATAGGTAGCCGTGGTATTCGGGGTCTAAGTTCGGTTGGAGTGGACCTATACTCGCGAAACGCATCTTCCAGTGCGCTCCTCAGTCGGACGTTGTACTGGCTACTTACTGTGTCAACCCTATCCTCATCTTCTTCAACACGATTGGACCGCGGCGGGATTGCATCAATAGTTGACGCTTGTGCCGCGGTTTGTGCCAGAGTCGAGACGATTTGGTTGTTCAGTACCTCTGAGCGCAGCCTATCAAGTGCTATGTCGTCCAACCTGTGATTGCGTTGGATGACCCGCACCTGATATATATATTATTATTATTATTAGTTAGAATAGAATTGAATACTCTTTATTAATATACATTATATAAACTACAGATATAAATGTAGATATATACTAGTCTCAGGTAATGCGCAATGAGCAGGCATTACTCGAGCAAAGCACAATTATTTTTTGTACTAGAGACCTTTGTCCTGCAGCAAGACAATAATAGTCTTGTGTTACCTACTCTAAGTTCTTCTCAATAAAAAAATATTAACAATACAGGGTGTAAACAGACCCACCACGAAGTCGACACCTATGCTTGCTGTACATCAAACTAAGTAACTTTGTGCAAAAATAATTTTAGGGAAATTACTTTTATTTTTAGTGTGAAAATTTGTTGTTTATGGTAGTGCAATTGCAATGTAACGCACGCAAAACAATTGTGTTTATGGGTGCACTCAACGGCACAGGGATCGTAGAAGTGTAAAAATAGTTATAACACTTAAAATTTCGACCTTTGATATCTCGTAACCTGATGGTTCCCAGGTACCATCAGGTTACGGCTCCAGTACAAAAAAATATCATAATAATGGCAAAAACAAGTGTCTCTCAGTTATTATTACACCTTATGATCTATAACTGGAATAACCCAATAATAATTTCATTTTTTTTTTAAATATAAATTCGATAACTAATGCCTAAACTCAAAGGAGTTTATTTATAAAAGATGATTAAAGTTAAGTGACGTTTATACTCTGTCCACTAGGTTAACCGTTTTTTGACAGATCGAACTAGTGAGCAATTATATGTTTTTTGTCAAAACTGATTCACGTACGGTATTATAATGTCTGTAAGAAGTCATATATAAGTTAATTCTATAAAATTAGGCAGTTCATATACTTATTTTAAAGGTAACTTTTACGTAATCTGGAATAGTTCGTTATAAGGCAGCTGTCAAAAAACGGTTAACCTAGTGGATAGAGTATAAACGTCAAAAATGTATGGTTAAACAGCTCTAATCAGTACTTAACTTTAAGATGCGTTTATGAATAAATGTAAATGTTATTTTTACATACCCACAAAGCGGGTGTATACTGTATATATCCCAAACCGTGTAACACTAGAGTTATTTATTGGTGTCAGTATATCTAAAGTATACGTGCGGTGTAGCCTGTCTCCTCACATGGCGTATCGCGACCTTTCCTAAGCTTATTATGTTTTTATTACCAACATTCGCCCGCTTTTCTGGAAGGAATTGTTGCAAGAAACGGAATGCCACCTCCTCCCTTCAAATATGAAACGTATCATTTATATTTTTACTCGGAATACTTTCGCTTGAAAAGACTAGAATGTTTATCGGCGAACGTGGAATAATAGAGGTTTATATAAATTTAGAAAAATAGAAAGTAGTTGAGTGAATTGAATTTTTTTTCTGTGGAGTTTGTTGGTTGTACAGACAAGAACTTTTCTAGCAGATAAATGAGTGTATTTTATAAACATGGATTCAGTTTTTTGTATACTAAGTACTAAAGAGAGGCAGATACTCTCCATCGCATCTGTAACATTACTAAGCACAGCAGCGTTAACAACTCTGCTTGAGAGGAAGTTTTGACTAAAGTGTCCATTCTAATAATCCAGAATGTAATCAAGGTCAAACAAAGGTGCTAAAGAAACCATTATGTACATACACTCAAAGTTCTACTGAACATAATCAGCCCACAATTTTCCTACAGCTGGGATATAACAGGCCTCCTCTCTGTGAAAGGGGATGGGTAGTAAAACACCACGCAGGCTCAGTGCCGGTTGGAAGATGTCACATGTCTTCAAATTTTGGGTTATAGGACATGCCGGTTTCCTCACGATGTTTTCCTTCACCGTTTTGAGAGCAGTGGTGGTGAAATAATTTACACAAAGTAAAGCGCTGGTCTGGGTTCGAACCAACGACCTCGTAAGTCGCGGCCGTTATTACTTGGCCACCATTGCTCTAAGATCTACTAAAAATAAGTTGTGCTTAAATGTGGGTGTATGACCAGATGTATGAACGTCAACGAAGCAAAAGGAGTATGTAAGTATCGTAGCAGGTCGCGTTCTGTAGCGTCTGCTTACCCCCATGCGAAGAAGGCGTGAGTGTATGTATGTATGTCAGTGTCCTCGGGGAATACAAGCGTGATAGGTATTATGTTTATACCTACGTACTTGATATTAATAATAATAAATCGCCAAAAATGTCAACAAACCACTTCGATCATCTTTGTAATCGCATTCGATCAAGCTTGAGATTAATTTAGCCAATAGGGGCTGGTCTTCATCATCTACAGACTGTAGGTAATCCAAACACTATAAGACAAAAGCCTCCATTCTCGGAAAACGTCTACAATTTGTAACCGTTTCTCGCGTTTGAATTTTCCAAGAGCAAGCACCGTTCAATTCTCCGTGAAATAAATACTCGTATCTTGCTCTGGAGAGAGGCCTTTTAATTTCCGCTTTGAAACTTTGATTATAGCAGCTATTGGTTTTTCCTTGTATTGTTCATTGGAAGGAAGCCATGAATCGTAGTTGATCTACCCGTATTGGAACAGCGTGGTGGATTACAGCCCGTGCCCTCTCACGGTAATAAATCCCAACAGCGGGAAAGTCAGAAGATGAGAAGGACACTGCTGCAAATACTCTTGACGTAATCTAAGACCTACCTACTGTGTTGGTTCGCTTCGACAGTGATGGACCAGGGAAAACAACAGTGCTATTGAAAAAACTCTCTGAATTAGTAACATCAATCACTTTGGAAGCCGCTCAGGCGTCTTCACGATAAATGAGTCCTTGTTCAAGTACCTACATATGTATATCCAATCGTTTTATACTGAAGCAGTGTAATCGCAAGAAATTGCGTAGTGAGCGGTGTCAAATGACATTACAGGGCTTGCTATACTCTCTTAGGCTACGTACGCACGGATGAGTGGCTTGCTTACCGCCTAGAGCCTAATGACTCAACATCCTTTGATACATGCTAGGCGACTAGCGAAGGCGCACAGCGCGCAGTGCGGCCGGTTGCGATAATTCTAGTGCGTTCGTTTCACTTCGCTACTCGTAAGGTGACTCGCTAGGCTCTAGGTGCTAAACATGCCACGTGCCAGTGCGTACGTAGCGTAGGTAGCGCTTTGGTTTCCTAAGAAAGTGATGAAAGGTCACACCATAAGGGCTGTCCAATACAAAACCATTTTTGACACCTAAATGTCAAATCCCGTTGACAATGTCAGATTTTTATGATGGCCTAGAATATGACGGCCACCGCTCTTCGTAGAAACCGTAGCTTTAAAGTAGGTCAATGTTACAAATCAAATACGTTTATTGGTGCACACAGGTGCACGGTACATAGGTGTTACAATATTTATATTGTGGGTAAGTATCTCTATCCTGACGCAGTAAGTGACACAAGTATTAGTATAAAAATTAAACTAGTAAGGTAAGATTTTGCTATGACTGAAAGACTTTGATAATGCAGAATATAATAAAAAAAATATCTTCATATTAATTAAAGCACCTTTGTGGAAAATGAAAAAGATAAAAATTTTAATACGAATATATCTTTATGGGTGGTATTTGTGATACAGTAACCGTAAACTGCAGAGAATGTACAGGCGAGCAGGATGAGAGTAAATAGCGGCCGGTAGTGGCCTTATCCGGTCGCTTGATCCGCACCGGATATACGGCCGTATTCGCTCACCGTAACCGTGTAAATAGACAGTCGGGTGCCGGATACGATCCGAATAATGTCAACATTCATAAAATTGGGCCAGTAAGCTAGTATTCCTGGAAGGGGTGTAAAGACTGTGCTGCTGTTTGCTCATGCACTGGTGACCCATTCAGTCATGCAATGCGTTTTAAGAGCCCTCATAAAACGCTATCGTGATAAGACCAATATACCTAATTAGGTACTCAGCGCTTCTCCTCCACGTTATGCGCACAGCCAGTGTGGAACTCTCTGCAGGCGTCTGTGTTCCCTTCCTTATTTAACCCGTCTGCCTTCAAAGCAAGAGTGAACAGGCATGTTCTGGGCACGCTCATTCCATCATAGACCACATCCATCGCTTTTCATCAGGCGTGATCGAGGTCAGAGCAGGCCCATTCAGTAATAAAAAAATAAAAAATCTACAGCATATAGGGCCAACATCGGAATCGCGAAAAAACATATCAACTGTCCTATATACAATTTCAATACAAGCCTACTTGCCCCAAACATGTATAGGACGGCTGATTGTGTACGTATTACCATGTTGGGCACGTGGAGAAAGTTTTCCGTTTGATGCTCTGTACCACATCTGTCCCTTAAATATGGCCACACCTTAGTGATACATGGTGTATAATAACAAAAGTATAATAACCTTTATAGGGGATGGCGGGACGAGCTCCATCAAAACAGGAAGGAGGCGCGTGCGCTCGCAAGTGATGGAGGAGGCCTTTGCCCAGGAGTGGGACTAGTAAAAAAAATATTGAAAATCAATATAAAATATAATATATAATATATTTATTTGCTTAAAACACGCTATAAAAATGTCTTACATAAAAATGAGATCATACATATTTAGCTTAAAAATAAAGCATGCAAAATTGTTAAGCACAAGCAAGTGCAAGATGCAAGTGTTGAATGTTGCTAATATTAGTGTTCTAGGAACTCCTTAATACTATAGAAATTATTTTCATTCAACCAATTGTACAATTTAAATTTAAATAGTCTACAATTTAATTCTTTCAGTGTCATTGGTAACTTATTAAATACACGTACACACATAGCTACACAGTTTTTATTATATTTAGTACACCTAGGCAGTTCGTCAAGTACAAGTGTGTATTGGTCACGCCGACTTCGTGAACATACTTCTTCTGCTGTTTTAAATAAATCTTTGTGTTTCTTTACGAACATACACATCTCATAAATATATAACGATGGCAACGGTAGCAAACCAAGCTTTTTAAATATTGGTTTACACGATTCATCGGACGGAATTCCGTATAAGGCGCGTATACATTTTTTTTGTGCGATAAATGCCCGGTTGTGTTCCGTACTATTTCCCCATGTTATTAGTCCGTACCGCAACGAGGACTCAACGTACGCTCGATAAGACATTACAGCCGTTTTTATATTAGTTACATATTTAATTTTTCTAAGGGCATATACAAATTTATTTATTTTATTGCATACGTACTGAACCTGCGCTTTCCAGTCTAAATATTCATCCAAAACAATACCTAAAAATTTAGTTTGTTCGACATGTGTTGCAACGCAACATAGACAATGCAACATAGACTTACTTAGCATATTTAATTAAACTCATTATCCTAACTTTAATTGATCTCTCATTATCCTAACAAGGCAGGAATCCTATAAAGTATCCCTAATTACTAACCGAGCAACATTCATAAATTGAACCATGAAACATGAATTGAGCAATTCGCACAGGCCGAGTATCCATACTCAACACTGCTCATATGTCAACAGGCGCTGAGGGCCGACAGGCGAGCTCTCAATTAAAACAAACACAAAAGAATCAGGCACTCGGTACAGTCGGTAACATTAATAGCATATTTTTAATGAAGCTGGCAACCTTTTTGCTGTCAGACGGCAACTGGTCTTATATGTAAAGCCATGGAACAATAGCTCCTGTGCCTTGTTAAAATGCAGGACGTGAAAGAATTAATATAATAGGGGTTAAAGTATGAAATTGCCGTTTTATTGTAATAGGTACTTCGAATTGACATAGAACCTTCATGGTTTGAGATTTTTGAGTGAAACTTTTTTACCTATGAAGTTTTTCTTTTAAAAAATGTGCAACATTCGAGTATCGACTTTCAGTTGTTTTTTTTTTAATCAGCTTAGACAAGAAAGATGGATACTTCGAAAATTGGAGTTATTCTTGAATACGAGTTCCGACGCGGAACTAACGTGGCAGAAACAGCTCGCAATATCAATGTTGCGTTCGGAGAGGGGACTGCTAATGAACGCACCGTGCGATTTTGGTATAAACGCTTTCGTGATGGAAAAGCAAAGCTTACCAATAAAAAGGTAATGGTAACTGTTTGGTGGTCTCGGCATGGTGTTATTCACTATAGCTGTCTCCGATCTGGTCAACCAATAACGTCACATGTCTACTGTGCCAAACTCCGAACAATGATAACAAAACTAGCAGTGAAACAGCCCCGAATCATGAATCGATCTTCACCATTATTGCTCCATGATAACGCGAGACCTCATACAGCACGAGAAACCGTTTTAACTCTACAGGAACTGCAATTAGAAACCATTCGTCACCCTCCGTATTCGCCAGACCTTGCTCCAACGGACTACCATTTTTTTCGTGATTTGGACAATTTTCTACGTGATAAAAAGTTTTCTTCTCAGGAGGCAGTACAAAATGCTATCACACAGTTTGTCGAATCTAGATCACGAGAGTTCTATCACAAAGGCATAAATGACATTCCTATTAGATGGCAGCAATGTATAAATAATAATGGTAATTATTTTGATTAAATAAATATGTCAAATTAAAAAAAAAAACGAATTTCGATTTTTCAATTTCATACTTTAACCCCTAATATTTTATTATGGACACGAACAAGAAAGATAAACAATAAAAGGAACATGAAAAAAAAAAAAAAACGGGTTGCACTCCGGGAGTGCCGGCAGAAGTGAAAACTTGAATATGAACGTTGTGCATTTTTGATATTTTGGAATGCGGTCTACATTTCATTTTTACATTTTTCCCGTCTTACGAATTTTCGATCAGGTCACGTGTCCCGACGCGAGGTCCGTCTTACGAATTTTCGATCAGGGTACGTGTCCTGACGCGAGCTTAACATTTTTACCCATCACAAAAAAAGTGCACAACGCCGCCAAAGAAGTTTTCACTTCAAAATCTGAGCGAGGTCTAAAAGGCTCCTAACCCAGCATAATGCCGCGGTCTGATAGGGCCCGCTGTGGTGCTGCGTAGACACCTACGGACATCATAATCCCACTGGGGAAATCACCATCATCTGCCTACCCTTTTCCCAACTATGTTGGGGTCGGCTTCCAGTCTAACCGGATGCAGCTAAATACCAGTATTTTACATGGAGCGACTGCCTATCTGACCTCCACAGCCCAGTTACTGGGTAATACGATACCCCTTGGCTGGTTGTCAGACTTTCGGGCTTCTGACAAGTGTCAAACATCCACGAATGACAGCCGGGACCAACAGCTTAACGTGCTTTCTGAGGCACGAGGGGTCTTGGTATGATCGACCCGTGCGGCTGTTCTTAATTAGCCACAATTCCCAATATACTATACAGTACAAAAATAATAAAACCCGTGGTGGTCAGCATATATTGGTAGTGGGGCTGGTTGTCTACTTTGTGCCGGCTTGAAGGTTGCCGGTGTATCATTAGCGATGCCTCTGGTATTGCAGATGTCGACAGATGGTGCATAATCAACCTATAATGTTCCCACTGCTGGGACACTTCAGGAGGTAGAAGGCTTCAATCTACCACGCGTGCCCAGCGCAGGTTGGTAAATGTCACATGCCTTCGAATTTTTGGTTCTAGAACATGCCGGTTTCCTCAAGTTGTTTTCCTGAGCAGTGGTGATGAATTATTTACACAAAGTAAAACGCCTGGCTGGGTTCGACTCGTAAGTCGGAGCTGGTACCACGGGACCACCGCTGCTGCCACAGGTGGTGACCACGTTCAGGTGAGTCGGCTCCTAAGGTTGTTTCCCAACCAATAAAAAAACAAAACTTTTGCGGAAATCTTTCTAATATCAAAATTATTTGTAGGTTGGTAATATCCACGATTTTTGTTGCGTACTGTAGGTACCGTAGACCGGCACCCTAATTGCGTAACATAGCATAAATCTCAATCGGAATCATATTGCTAATCCATTGCTTCATATGTTCAAAAAATGTGTGTTCAAAAACATAAATAATGCAATGAATGTTGTTGAACTGTCAAAATGAAAGCCAGTGCTACTGATATTGTTACACAATTACCCAGCTGATCTGTCTGTGGTCTGATATGTGTAGCTACTGTGTGTACTGATATTTCTGCACGCACGTGTTTCTGTGACAAATAAACCTATTTTTTTTCCTTTCATTCGGATAAGACAGTAATTATTGATGCAAACTGTTTTATTCCTTTTTTTATCCATTTTATACGAGAAATGATACCTAATGAAGAAGTTCAAAGAATGATTAGAAACTATTTCTTCTATGAATTATTTCTAGCTTACTAGAGAGCGTTGCTTGTAAGATTTTCAAATACTTACATCATTTACTTTTCTGAAGGAACTTACAGATGTTTTTTCTTAGGTTTCTTTTTATAATTTTCAATATTTAATCTTGTATATCAAAGCTTTTTGTATATATTTATAAACGCAGTACAATTTATCTTTTCGATTTAATATTAAATTGTATACCTACGCTACGCATTGAAAAGCGGTCTCCTTGTCTAGACCCTTTATTCTACAATATTTACATAGCCTTTGTAGTATGAATTGAAATACAATTCAATGTACTTATTTAAAAAAATAAAGAATCTTCGAAAACATTATATTGTTGAAAACTGTTGCAACTGAAGATTTTTGGAGCCGGCCGGAAAGAGCCAGCAGGTTGTTTTTTTACAATCAAACTGAAATCATTTATTGAAAGAAGTAATTTTGTATTTTCTTCGTATGAATGGTTGCAAAATAAAGGTGGCTACAGGTGTGCTTCATTTTTCATTTTGACCACCAACAAGTGTGATCAAACGGAACTTTTTTGCTCCGATTGTCAACAGTGTTAACAACAGTGGTGTTACTGATCGGGAAAAAAATTCCCGTTCGTTAACACTGTACGAATGAAACTTGTTTTCCCGCCCGTCAACAGTGTGGACGACAAGGTGTGACTGATCGGAAATAATCGCTCGGCTACTGATCGGAAATAATCACTCGGCTTCAGTGGGTCGGTGACGCTGAATCACGTGTCTGTTCCCGGGGCTGAGTCGCGTATACTAGGCTCTACTCGTTCGGTGACATTGAATCACGTATCTATTCCCGGGGCTGAGTCGCGTATACTAGGCTCTACTCGTTCGGTGACGTTGAATCACGTATCTATTCCCGGGGCTGAGTCGCGTATACTAGGCTCTACTCGTTCGGTGACGTTGAATCGCGTTTCTATACTCGGCGCTGAACCACGTTTCTATACTTGGCGCTGAATCGCGTATACTTGGCTCCAGTCAGTCGGTGACGCTTTAACACGTATCTATACTCGGCATTGAATCGCGTATACACGGCTCCAGTCGTCATGTGCTGTCATCAGCCACGTTTATAAAATTATACAAGTTTTCATTCACACTTTTTGTATCGATCGCTACTGTGAATCGTTTTGGCTATAGATAAATCCACAAGTGATGTCTACCACCGATTATGACCTTTAGATTTATCGATCGCTAACAGGCGACAGTAGGTATCTAACGATCGATACAATTGAGGAAATGTATAAGAAGCTAGCAGACCATGGTGATCGTTTTAACACAGCTTATCGACGACAATAATGATTAAAATTAAAGGTAATAACGCCTCCATCTGCAGTTTCGAGTCGGCGGGATCGAATGCGTCACCAACTGCCGAAAATGCTTGCGTTGCAACGCGTGCTGTGGCCGTCCCTGCCTCGACACAGGTGGAGACAACGACGTGTGTAGGTTCGTCGACCCCCAAACGAGCCTACGCAGCAATAGTAGCCGCTAACAAGCCTGCTCGGTCGCGAAACTCCCAGGTAAAACTAGCGGGAAAACCAGAAGGGGGTAAACGGAGCCGGTCGGAACCTAACAAGGTTTTGAAAAGGCAGGGTCCAGAGAAGGACACGTGCGACAAGGATGGTTTCATCAAGGTGGAGAAGAAGAAGAAGAAGAAGCCTCCTTGTCAGAACCAGTGCGGCACCGCGCCGGCAGGACCCAACATGCTGCTGCGTCCAGCAATCGCGACGACGCAGCTGTACGTGTCCAGACTACACCACTCCACGAAGGTTGAGGAGATCGTGGATTACATGCGCGTAAGACCAACTGGACTTTGAGGGTCGAGAAGTTGGAGTCGCGTCACAACACGAACTTCAAGTCGTTCGTGGTGCGTGTTCCGACACATCATCTCGAGAAGTTCCTCAAGGAAGAGTTCTGGCCGAAGGGTGTTGTGTACCGCCGGTTTCTTGGCCGGCTACATAACACCAGTCAGCGAAACACAACGCAGACACTTCGTGTGCGTTAGTTAGTTTTTAGTGTAATTATAATGTTGTATGTATTTATAGTATTTATAAGTTATATTAATATTGTATTGTATGTGTTTATATGGGCCTTGATGCCTAAAATAAATGGATAAAAATAAAAATAACAAATGACAGCTTCGAAATCCTTCAATATAGGTACCTGTTTTAACCAATATCACAAATATTTACATAATTTTCAGTTACCTATGTTCTACAAATAAAACTAGTTTTGAATTTTTTGAGTTGCTAGACGAAACCGAACCTAGAAAAGCTAGTTTTATAAAGTAAAAACTATTTCGGCATACTTGCACCACAAATGAGTTGTGCCGCAAGCGTAAATGCGTTTCAAATGTGAATTTGTGGGGCGAGCGGTCCTTAATGTTTATATCTACACTAAATTATATTTTTTTTAAACATTTCAAGTAATAAAAAATGTTTATGGACAACAAACTAAAAAAAATTTGTTTCTTAAATTAAAGCATTCCGTTTTTAAACGTAGAATGTAAGGTGACTAGGTGACATCACGACAGGCCAAAGATAACGTCACATCCTCCCGCGATTTTTACTTTTTAAATAGGTCAAGATATTCCTGGCACGCGGCGCAAAGGTGTTTTTTCACTCCGCCACCTACCGCAGGGACTTCTCCCGATAGCCAACTAATGAAATCAATCTACGACCGACGATACAGCGTGATTGCTTTTTATACGTATTTTTCCCGCGTCGAGCTACGTTCAGGAATTCCCTGGGTATTTCGTCGCTACTCGTGTGTAATTTGTTATATATGGTTATTGCGTTACATTGGGTTTTTTCGTCGATGTTTGTGCGACGAGCGATTTTTTTTTGCGTGGGTTTTTGGTGCTTAAAATAGATTGCTACATTAATTTCTTTTAGAAATAAATGAATGCAGAAATAGGGGTGTAACGTCAAATGATGTAAGTGCGTAATGTGTCTGGTATTCAGCTGCATCCGGTTAGACTGGAAGCCGACCCCAATATTTGGGAAAAGGCTAGGCAGATGATTTTTTTAAATTTGTTTGTACGAATCATTTAATCTGACTTGGTTTCCGTACGTTCTTTTCGGGGAACCTTTGAAAATCATATGAGAGCAGTGGTAACCCAGTGGTATCGGCCGCGACTTACGACTTGTAGGTCGTAGGTTCGAATCCAGACAGGCGCTTTACTTTGTGTAAATTATTTCATCACCACTGCTCTCAAAACGGTGAAGGAAAACATCGTGAGGAAACCGGCATGTCCTAGAACCAAGAATTCGATGACATGTGACATCTACCAACCCGCACTGGGCCCGCGTGGTGGATTACGGCCCGCTCCCTCTCACCGAGAGGAGGCCTGTGTCCCAGCAGTGGGAACATTATAGGCTGATTATGTATTGAAAATCAGCACTGTGCTGTGGGTTTCTCTGTGCATGCCTAGGGGAAACTTTCTTGTCACAGTTATGACTTGCAGCTGTCGACTATTTCTGTTTTGTGCTCGTGATTATAGATCTTTTTTTCCTTATTATTAGAATTCTGAATTGAATCTTTTTGTATGCACGTGTTTCTGACACAAATAAACCTATATGTCTTTCTTTCTAAAAAAAAGAGGATAACTACGTTGGTATCCTCTTTTTAATTAGGTCATAAGCGCGTGCTTATGACCACACGACAGAAGTGAAACTTACGACAGGAGCTTGGATACGCGATCCGGCGCCGAGTAAACCGTATACGCGATTCAGCGTCACCGACCAAGCGTGACGGTTCAGTTTTGTTCACAGTTCAGAAATAGCGCAAAGTGCGTCTAAAGAATTTTTCACTCCCAAAAATGTATAAAGTTTACGGTTTTTGACTAAGAGGTGGTATATACTAGGATTACGAAAACGTTTGCAGAATCTTTAGATTACATATGTTAAGTAACTACCTACGTTCTATGTGTCGCCGTAGTATAGTAAAATTACGATGATTTACACTATATAATATGTAACTATATGACTTGTAACTGGAACCTTGTGGGAATCTGTTGATCTAAGGTTGAGGAAAACTATCCACTAGTGATACAGTTTTATACTAGTACGAGGGGATAGGGCGAATCAGTCCAAAGACAACCAAACCATTGTTACAATCTGCCACTTCAAGTTCTCCAACTGTCTTTTATTGTCAAAATAATTTAACACGGTTGGCGCAGTGGCTGAGCGATCGACTGGTGCGCTGCGTGTCGCGGGTTCGATCCCCGCACGGAACAAATATTTGTATGGCCTACAGGTAGTTGTTCCGGGTCTGGCTGTTTGTGTATGTGAGTTTAAATGTTTGTGAACGCACCCACCATACAGGAGTAATTCCTAGTGTGGGGCAACGTTTTAAAAAAAAAAAACAATTTCAAACGATTTTTGTATATCCTGGGTTTATTTTTAAGTTGCTCGGTATGGTTTTTCATATTCATGAATAAAGATTATTATTATTATTACATTATCCCGGTACTTAGGTTTTGTTAAACCAATCGTGTTATAAGACTGCTGCGAAAGATTTCCAATAAAAATTACAATCTTTGTATTGCCCATCACGTTCTCATCGAATGAAATTATTACAAAATCCAAATTATATAAAGCTCCTACTATTCCTATTCCTACTAATAATATAAACGCGAAAGTTTGTGAGGATGGATGGATAGATGTTTGTTACTCTTTCACGCAAAAACTACACAACGGATTTTGATAAAACTTTACAGTAATATAGCTTATACATCAAAATAACACATACGATAATTTTTATTCGGATATTCCCACGGGATCGACACTTATGCAGGTGAAACCGCGGGGCGCTGCTAGTTTTTTATATTGCTGGCGTGTTATTTCGTAAGTCTACAATAAACTTAGTTTTCTTTGCCAGGGAATGTATTTTAAGTGTTCCAGGGCTTTTTCATCTGGAAATCCTCAGTAGCAGCTCGGAGTCTGGATTTGTGTCCGGTTCATGACAATAGCCACGCCTCCTATAGCAAAGGACTTAAAACGTAACTGGTGAAATGTGCACCTCTACCTACCCTTCGGGGTATACAGCCGTGATTGTGTGTGTGTGCCATATCACTTGGTTTTAATAGGTTTTTATATTTTATTTATCCTTCTGACAGATTCTTTTATATTTTGTAAGTGTGAGGACTTTGTAGGCCTTATAGACTTTAGATCTGTAGACCATTTTTGATTTTATCAAGTACCTGGTACTTGTTGACAGGCCTACGCTGTCCTCCCATACAGGCTACTGTAATTTGAAAACATTGTAAAAGACATTTATTTTTAAACGTGTAACCGTGGAGTTACTTGCCGGCTTTTCGTAGGAAACGACCAATTGGAACCGTGCACCTGACGTTTCATAAGTGCCCATGTAGGTTTATGTGAAATAAAATATTTTGATTTTGTGGTTTTTAAAGGATTCTGAACTAATTTCGCGATGGTGATGACGTTTGACATTTGACCTTCGCCATTTTGTTATCGGTAATGTTAATGTTTTGTCATTGGATCGCAAATACAGTGCCATAAACAGATGTGAAAAGATAGTCTAGTTTTTAAAACTGTTCATGCAATTTCTTATTCCTTTGGTGTGATCGTATACTAACTTCCGATTTTCACAAATTAGGTCGCAAAAAAACCACTGTGAATTGCAATTTGGTATTTATCCAGATACCAAATTGCAGAAAGACATGTCATGTCATGTCGGTGTGTGTGTGACTGAGTAGTACTCGAAAAACCTCGACGTTTTCGGACTTCTTTCAGTGTTTGTCTTATTACTTTTAAAAGCGATTGGTGTCATGCGCTTGGTAAATAAAAAGAAATCGTTTATTTGGGAAAGTTGTTTATTATGATGAGCATAATCATGTGTTTAAATATCGCTCACTAACCGCCCGACTCGCTCGACTCTTTCCACAAGGATTGGCGTTAAACAGCACTGGATAGGGACAAGTGGAAGGCCTCCCGCCTTTGCCCTGCTGTGGGACAGAAATGGCTGAATAAATAAATAATAATAATAATAATAATTACCAGTCACCCTATATATCCTAACAACATCCCAAAAAATCGGTTGGTACAATGAATTTTTTTCGCGACCTAACGCGATTTTTGTGTATACGGTGACTGGCCTAAATATCTAACAGATTTGTTCAAAAGATGATACATTCCTTAGAGCGTACAGCTACTAAACTCTGATCTTCAGTAATGCCAAAGAGATTTGTTCAAAAGGTGATTATTCTCAGTGAAAGATAAGCTTTAGTAAAACATTGTAACGGTCTAGCGGCGACCGCATTAAGGCGAGAGCCGCGACCAGAATTACGAGCGAGATTAGGACAAGACCGGTCTTGTGGCTGCCCTTGAAAATACAAGTAAACAATGAAGACAGCTTTGTTGCTCAGTGGCGTAGCTTCTAAAGGAGGGTATTAACATTGTTAGCGTTCTTTTCATATTTTTGCTGACACACGACACGACGTGGGCGCGGGTGTAGCTTGGGGTCCCCGTATTATTGATACGGCGGTTGCTACGCCCCTGTTGTTGCTCTAGTGGCCGTAAGTGCGACTGCTTAGTGTGAGGTCCTGGGTTCGTTTCCCAGGTCGAGCTAAGTGTTTACAGTAATTTATTATTATGAAGGAGGGGGTAAAGATCGTAACAGGTGGCGTTCAGAAGGCCAATTCTCGTAATTTATAACATTCAAAATCTAGTCGCCGTTTCACCTCGGCGACAAACAAATGTCAAAAACTTGTCAAAATGTAGGAAAATAAGAGGCATTTTTGACAGATTGAGACTGAGATCAGACTTTGAACGTTCTTAAAATTACGAGAATTGCTCCTTTGTAGTGTCTACCTACCCCCATGGGAAAAAGGCATGAATTTATGTATGTGCTAGCTGCGCCCCGCGATTTCACCCGCATAAGTTTCGATCCCGCGGGAATATCGGGATAAAAAGTATCCCGTATGTTAATCCTAGTTACCACCATAACCATCTGTGTGCCAAATTTCATCCAAATCCGTTCAGTAGTTTTTGCATGAAAGAGTAACAAACATTTATTTATTTATTTAGATTACATGCACAACATTACAATTCCAAGACGTTGTACGTTGACGGGGCCCGACAGGGCCGAAGCCTGCCGGGGTAGCGGGATCGTCCGAAAGGGTTACCACTGCCCTGGTACATAAAGGGCTAAGGAAGGAACACGGGTGGGTTTTAGTCAGTAAGAGTCTGACACTCCCTTCTGCTCCACCCAGAGCGGGAGGGGTCATTTGAAGATTTCCCATCCTCAAAAAAAAAAAAAAAGATGTTGTACAGAGCAAATTACAAACTAAAAAGTTATACAAAAACATACATCCATCCATCCATCCAAACCAACTTTCACGTTTATAATATTAGTAGGAAGTAGGATGTATATACTATTAGGAAATGTATGCTCGAGTCTGGTTTTGTGGCCGGTTAATGGCGGAAGGCTAGCCCCCTATACTTAACTGCTAGGCACTTATGAAAAAACTAGTGAAATGTTGGTATACATTACGTGCCTGCTAACCGCTTCGGTAAAAACAGACATGTTTACCTACGTTAAATAATAAAATAACAACAATGGTCCGCAATAGTGTCGTAGATAAAACGCCTGTAATTCCTGAAGCGAGGCAGACGCCTACAGCCGCTGATTTGATCCCACGAGATAAGACCAGTCCTATCTACATTCATTGGACACAATTAGGTACTGAACGGAATAATGTAATTACTGTTTCTCTTAAATGAACATTGATTGTGAGCCAGTTTGGAAGCTACCACGAAAATAACAATGAATAATGGCCGCGAGTTACAAGTTGTAGGTCGTGGGTTCGAACCTAAGCAGGCACTTTACTTTCTGTAAATTATTTCATCACCACTGCTCTTAAAACGGTGAAAGAAAACATCCTAAGGAAACCGGCATGTCCTAGAATAAAAATACCAACCCGCAATGGGCCTGGGTGGTGGATTACGGCCCACTGCCTCTCACCAGTGTGAGAGCCCCTCCTCCCAGCAATGCAGTGGGAACATTATAGACTGATTTTGCCTGTAATACCAGTCAGGCATAGTACAAAGAGGGAATGATCGGATACCACAAACTGTACAAGGATCAAAAAGGTTGGGAAATATTTGTGAAACTGTATTGAAAAAAAAAACGAAATGGCGGCGTAGTTCCGAATTTGCTACGCACCAAAAGATCCCTGTACAGTTTGTTTGCATACTTTCACACTATTCAGATCTCAGTTTCAGGAATCTGAGTACAATATTTTCAATGAACATAAGGAGGCAATACTAATGCCTAGAGTATTTTGGAAATATCAAATAAATTCTAGCTTGGAAATCAAAAAAAAATATTTTCGTATCTACTATGGGTTTTGTCTTTGCGTATAGTGACTAAAATATTGGATATATTTGATTGATTTTTTGAGAAAATTGTATGCTGACTGGGAGCGTCATTGGATATACATAGTTTGATTTATTTTTGCATTGTAGTCTCCACCTTGTACAGGTAATTTAAAATTATAAACTCTTCCTTTGACTCCACTGCTGCAAGTTCTGGACAGCCACGATACCCTAGCAACCCATAACATTGATTTGAATCTACATAAAGCAGTCGTCGCCCGAAATCTAAATCACGTTAATAATATCAGTCAACCATAACAGAGTTACTGCTCGCGAAGCCGTTGGAATCGTGCAAATAATTGGAATTTATGCTTTATTCCCGATTTAAATGGTGCCCTTTGTGCCAAACACCGGGATTTGAGCCTCTCTGGCACAAAGCGTTTTGTTATAGTGTCGTGCCTTTGTCGATAACATCCGTTTTGTTCAAGCCTTTGCTGTTACAACAGTTTTCACACCTGTATGAATCATTCCCCTATAAGTATACAATACCTATAGGTACTCGTATTCTTTGTGTAAAAGGATCTCGTCGGATTATTTACGCCAGGCAAAAAAAGATTGCGTGTGTGCGTTGTGCGTCTTCAAGTTTGTGCGTGAGATATAAAATGAAAGTGAATATCCAAAGGACGACAATATTGTGTATTTGTGTCCCTATTCCCATATATTTGAGGTTATTTTATTTTGTTACCAAATTGTTTTATTCTGTGATGTGTTTTTTATTTGATACCGCTTTTACTGTATCTGATCTATCCGTCCTGGGCTCAGTTGTGAATCTATTGGGTAGGTTTAGTAACCAGTCCTATAATTTCGTGAACAATTTTAGAATTATCCTTTCGAATGTTTAGAATTATCTGTTCCGAATATTGAGTAAAAACCTATACAAATATGTATTTAATTATTTTATTTTATTATTTATGTACACACAGTAAAACAGATACAGATACGACATATTATATAGGTAAGTATTGAGTGCAAGAGTACTGCTGATTCCTTTAGAAAGGAGACCAGACACGTTTCATACAAAGTTGGGCCCAAAAAAAAAAATGTGTTCCCCTGGTCGGGGAAGTTCTCCTTATCGTGTTTTACTATTGCGGCGAATTTCTGCGACCATTCCTTCACCTATTTTTTAAAGTTGATAAATGTAGTTTTATACATTTCAATAAAATATAAAACTACCGATTGTCGATAGTAAATAAAAGGTGACCTTGCACAAGTATCACCTACTATGACAACAAACCTCTGCGAGTGTTCCTTTAATAACTTTTTTACATATTTAGTTCTAAAATCAGGTTTTTTTCAAGTAATACAATTAAATACTGCTCTAAAAAGTAATAAATACCCTGTGTATTGGTGAAAGTGGACTTAAAACAAGATTTCCTTTAATGTCACCATGTGACAGCGACCCCGTTAGGGTATATATGTTCTGTAACAGCGACATAATATTTTAAGTAGGCAGGTACACATAACCACTTCATTTTTAGAAATAAAACGAAGTCGAGAATAAAATAAGATAAAAATAGACTCAAAGAACACAGCAGTAGGAACGGTTGTAGAGATTTAGTACCGTAGTGAAAAATGCTTGGGTGGACTTCCCCAATTTAGGGCGGGTTGTTTCACGTCCACTTGACGCACGCGTAAACGTCAATAATGGCGCTAACTATCGTCAAACCAAAAAAAGCGTCATTTCAAATTACAAAATTATGGCCTTGCCGTACGTCAAATAATAAAGAGTACTTAATCGTTATTATTTGACGTACAGTATGTTATGTTAATCAACCGTTTGAAACAACCGGCCCTCAGGGGACACACTTTTTTATATTAGCCGGCCGTTTTGGATTTTGGGCCCTATATGGCTGATCTTATATTAGTTAATAGTTAACAAGCAAAGCAATAACGGCAACAAACTAGTTAAGCTCATTAAAAATTAGTAATAAGTAAAACAATTTAAAGAAAAACTAGATGTGAAGTAAACTAATTAAATTAGTTGAGTAACTCAAAACCAATGTAAAGTAATTAGTAGGAAATAAAAGGCTTTTTATTTTTATTTATTATGGCTGGTCTCCTTTCCTCTAGCAGACCTGCGAAAGGATAATGTATTAAGGAGGAAGAAGATGTGTGAGGGAGATATGTATTTTTTTTACGTCATGACCATTTAAGTGTTATCATAATAATATAAAAATAATCAGCGTATAATGTTCCCACAGACCTCCTCTCGGTAAGAGGGAGTGGGCCGTAATCCAACACGCTCGCCCAGTGCGGGTTGGTAGACGTTACATGTCTCTGAATTTTGTGGTTCTGGCTGGGACATGCCGGTTACCTCAAAATATCGTGAATAATAAAATAATTTGTTGATAATTTATTTCATTATTTATGTACAAATAGTAAAAACATTGGAAAACGATTTGTTGATTGTATAATTCGTTGATTATGTACGAGTATATCAAAATAAACGGCCATTGCTCATCATAAGCGGTAAAATGAAAATCGCCGCCACCAGTACTTATAATGTAAAGTCAACTTTATGCCACGCTCGTGCTTAAGCACAGTTATAATATTTCATGACATCTGAAACGCTAACGATTGGCGTACCCTTTCATTTTCCCGGCTCGGGGCTCATTTCTTCCGCGGCGCTCGTGACGCCGAACTTATTCCATGCCACGTTGCCGCGTATCGTCGATCTATCACGTTATTTGGATAATGTGAGACGCTTTAGGGCCCTTACTTCCATTAACTTCAGTAAAACGGTCACTTTCTAAAGCCTACTTCTCATTAACGGCGGCTTGGGTAGCAGTTTTGTTGATTCATATACTTAAAACATTTTTCAAACAGGTATTTTTAAATTAACCCAATATTCTAAATGTAGTTTATTACAACTGCGTCCGAAACGTATGCTTAGAAAAGATTTAAAATGAATCGGCGTTCACTGACAAAAATCATTGCATTTACTTCGGAAAATGGAAGATAGGATGATCCATTTTGACAGAACAAAGCTATGACGGGAGGATGAATTATGCTTGACTGTAGATACTGCTTCGTAACCGAGGCGAGGTAAGTGCATCTTAAACGTCTGTCCTTTTGGTATGTAAACACTATTAGATACTCACAGTGCGGCCGTCGAGAGATGCATTCTTGACACCTGTCAGTTTCATACAAACGAATAAGTGTTTTCCGAATTTGATCTTTATTAGCTACTAGAATTGTCGCACTGACAGGTGTCATCAGGAACGCAGTCTCTCGACGGTCGGACTGTAGTTACTAGAATTGTCATACTGACAGGTGTCAGGAACGCATTCTCTCGATGGCCGGAATGTAGTAGGTATTAAACTACCTCCTAACAGTACCTTCAAACATAATTTTTATACCATTGCTTAACGCGTACTACGTGGTTTACTAGTGCCTTGTACGTGCTACGAGCTTGTGTGTGCATAGCACTTTAAATAATTTCACAAATAACTTTTCAGAAAGTCGGACATACTTCCAGTTCAAGTTTCTCGGCCAAGATTAACGGAGGGCATTAGTTAATAGCTAGTTAAAATATTCTTGTAAAATGTCAAGGATACTCCTCGTTGGTTTTGTGGTCGCAAGCGCTACCGCTGAGCCTGAGGTCCGGGTGCGATTCTCGAATCGGGCAAAGTGTTTTTTCTTCTTTTTTCAAAGAGTTTTTTCTATCTGGAATTTCTAAATAACAGCCAGGACTTTGGTTTTGTTGTCGCCCCCTTTTACATGGGACTTAAACATAACTGGCAAAATGTGGAGGTAGGTACTATAGGTAGGTACACCGCTGTCTAACCGTTCGGGGAAAACAGGCGTGATGTTATGTAAGTGACGCTTAAAAAATAAGTGCTCTTCTTTTCTAGAAAACCGATAAAAACCTAGATACATTAGACGTTCAATCATTCAACTACAGTTATCAAACTGATTACGTTACACAATACTAGTTTATTCCAATCTCCAATATTTATCCCCGACTAACTTACACAGTTCAGGAGCAGTTAGGTACATAAAAACTGAAAAGCGCGATAAGAAGTCGTTCCGATGAAGTTCACTCCGATCTCGCCTGCAATGTCGTACAGTCTACCACACATCAGTAACACTAGAATACCGCCCTTACTGCTACGACACAAAGACGTTTTCAAGGTCAAACTGTTGACTTTGCCGTGTGGTTGACGGTACGTTTCCGTGAGAGTTTCGCCGCAATATCGGAAGGCGGTAGATTTGATCGTGCAGATCGGCAATCGTCGGAGATTGGACCGAGTGATACCCGAACAGAGATTTACTGTTCTTAGCCGCGTGGAAAATGAACGTCCTTACTCTTATTTATATCATGCGACCCATGCGATGTAATAGTATTTTGTCGTTCGACAGGGTAGGCCAGCATAAGATTGAACTAATTCTTCTGCGTATTTAACTGAGAGTGACCGTCGCATTGGAAAAAAACACCACAACAAAAATATGTGAAATACACAATCTCTAAATGTTCGCAAAGAACTAAGAAAAGCTATCCATCTTTTTTATATCTATGAAATAAAATTGAAGAATCTGTTTGTAATGTCAAAATAACAGCTTTTTGCTAAATGCATAATTATGAAAAGGTAGTTATAACAAAAACGCAATTTTTTAAACTGTCTGTTTGTTCAGGGTAATTTCCGAAACGGCCGGACCGATTTTGACCGGACTTCCTGTGGCTGATAGCTGACGTCATAAGGAGTAACTGAGGCTTTTATTTTAGATTAGAAAAATAATTAGGGTTCCGCGCAAATAAAATAAAAACCCATGAAATCCACATCCACGCGGGCGGAGCCGCGGGCAGAAGCTAGTTTTATCTAAAATCTTTAAAAACTAAAAATCAACCATCGAAAAATCATACTCCCTGAATAAAATGATAAAGTTACATTCAACATCCACTAAGATGTCAGAATCTTCTACCCCGCTGACACTTTCAGCTTTCCAAATTACTTCAGGTACCGAATTTCGTTCCCCAGACCGCACAGCCGCAAAGTTGCCAGCCGACCCGACGCGGTCGTGGAGTGTAAGCCGCAGGTACTTTGTCAAGATTCACTGCCATCAAATACATTTTAATACCTGCCATAACTTCGCCGGAATGATACTGATATTGCCGTCACGGGTAATGAACGCTGGTATTTTCAAAATGGGCGCATAGAAATGTTTTTTGTTAAAGCGAAAGTGTCAAGAATCCAGCATAGCTTGCGGAATTCAAGTTTTCTTACGTCTTTTGCAAATTTCAAGTGAAAATCATTCTATTGAATGACGATTTTATTAAATCGTTACATTTCGGGCCAGTTCTAACTTCAGGAGTTGTATTAATTATTTTTTAATGATTATAATTACACGCAATGGTCCACTTGTAGGACTAAGTGCGGAAACCAAACCCGTAACATAGAACATTATTATAATTATGTGAATATACATTTGTTGCGGTCGCGAATCGTATTTTGATCGACATACGTACAACTGGATGGCGACTTGCAAATTGCAAAAAACGTAAGACATTGTAAATGGCGCGTGCTATCCTGGCGCACCCCCCTCAGAAATTATAGACTAGGTAATACACCTACTCTTATGTAATTTTGACGTTCGAAAAGTTCTGATTCTCAGCCTAGTTTGTATATATCACTTTTGATTTTAATTACAGCTTTTACGGACAGGCTCATCCTGGGAAGTACATACTACCACCACATCTTTGGTTTAAAAAGTATCTGTGTAATAACTGGTGCATGGGACATTTCAGCTTTGTCTATGAAATGACAACGCACGTGCGATGCTTCTCTGGTATTGTATGAAGATGTCCATTGGCGATGGTGACTAGTGACTGCCAAGTGGGCTGCTAACTCCTTTCTCGTTTGACAAATATCAATCTACCGAGCCCTTTTCCAACTATGTTGGGGTGGACTTCCAGTCTAACCGGATGCAGCGGAACACCAATATTTTACATGGAGCGACTCCCACCTCCACAACCCAGTTGCTGGGTAAAACGATACCCCTTCGTAAGACTAGTCGTCAGACTTTTAGACTTCTAACTACCCGTAACGACTGTCAAAGATCTACGAATGACAGCCAGGACCCGAGGCGCGGAGGGGTCTTGATATGTAATAGATGGTTACCAATCCACTGAGCGACCTCAGTAAGTATGGCTTAACCTTCAACCGACCTGAGTGGCTGTTATTATTCGTTTGACAAACAACAAAAAAAAAAGAATTAAGTGTGCCTTACGAAGATAGATCGTGTCATCTGATTGATGGCGTTAAAATTCGTCGCCGCGAAGAGATCGCCTGAATAACGATTCTAATGTTTTTACACCCCTCTAAGTACATTTTTATGTGGGGAAGAAGGAGGAGTGCTTGATTGATTATCATGGCTGCCACGACCTAAATTAAAACCGTCTGCGAATACGTCCACAAGTGAACTTGAATACTTCACTCGGGTAGTTAGCTCCGCGCTTTTATCTCTTCGTAACCAGACAAAACCCATCAGCATATCCATGACACTACCACGATCTATCGGTCGGTGATCGATTCGCGGTCTCCACTCAAGAACACGTCTTGGAGTAGACGTGTTCTTGAGTGGAGACCGGGAATCGGTAAACGTAAGGTGGGATGCCCTCAGACTAGGTGATGCGACAATCTTCGCAAGACGGCTGCTAGCAGCTGGATGAAAGTTGCCGAAAATCGAGTTGAATGACGTGCAATAGGAGAGGAATCGGTTTACTCCGTACACAAAATCTATTCGACTGTAGTCTATTTTAAAAGTATATGTTGAAAGTGTAGACAAACCCTGTTCAGGTTAATTGTTACGCAATCACTCACTAACTTATCAGTGAGGTAGTGAGGGATCAGTGACACATTCTTATTATGTAAAGAAAAGCTTGAACTTTATATCTCACCATTTTTTAACAATTACTATTTGAATAACATTATTAAACTATTATTGAAATATTTCTATTAATTCATTTTTGAATAGTTTTTTTTTGTTTTTATCTTTTTTAGTACGGACGCTTTTAACATGCACGTCTTTCTACATCGTTCTGACATGTATCATTTCAACATGAATGATGTAACCAATATTTTGTAAGAATTTTATGATTTAAAAGAGTCTCCGTGGATTTTCCTGCCCGTTCTTCTCCATAGGTACCTACTACGCTTTGCAATGGGCAACTAGCTTCATCTTTCTGACTGACCGACCCCTTGACAAATCAAAAGTGCCTGTAATTGGTTTATTTGAAGTAAATGCTTTGAGTTTGTGTTTGAATATCATCGACGAAAATTGAGGTTGTCAAATCAACCTCAATTGTCAAATAAAATCAATTCAAATTAATTTATGGTTTGCTACAGGTACACACGGCTACTCACCAAGCTATGCAAAACCAGTATTGGCTGACCGTTCATTGTGAGAAAATATCATACAAAGTGAGGCCAAGACAAACTGGTTTTGTATAGCTTGACATGTAGCCGTGTGTACAAAAGCAGTTCTTACCATAAAAACAACAAAAAGACATCAAACAAAAACAAACAAAAAGAAAAATCAACGGGTTGCACTCCGGGAGTGCCGGCAGAAGTGAAAACTTGAATATTAACGTCGTGCATTTTTGATATTTTGGAATGATCAGGGATTGCTTTAATTACTAGTATAAAAGTACTATCACTTATGTGGTAAAATACAATATTCATTTCTACTCTCCCTCCGTCTTACGAATTTTCGATCAGGTCACGTGTCCTGACGCGAGTTTAACATTTTTTACCCATCACAACAAAAGTGCACAACGCCGTTAAAGAAGTTTTTACTTCAAAAAACAACTAAAAAAACAACAAGAAAACATCAAGAACCATCATAAAGGTGATTTAAAATTAGTATTCAAATAATCAAGGACTCAATTAGTAAGTGGCACTACAAACAGACATCAGAGGGGCAATTTTCATAATCTTAAGAACGTAAGTCTGATCTCCGTCTCAATCTGTCAAAAATACCTCTAATTTCCCTTCATTTTTGACAAGCTTTGACATTATTATACTCGCCGAGATGAGACTGCGAGTAAATTTTGAACGATTTCATTTACGAGAATTGGCCTGGCCTACGTCGTTTACATTTTCATCAGCTACTTTTTGTAACAAGAGCAGACTGGCTATAATTATTATTATCAAGACGAAAAAATGTACGGAGCGAACCGAATCCGCTGTCCGGCCCTAACCATGTTCGATCGTCGGCTTAATACTTGTGTCGACACGAGATAAGAATTAGCTATAAAATAGAGCTAGATATCGTGCCTATAGTGATAACATTTGTCACGGAGGCTGGGAGATAGTTTTTCCCGCTGTGATTTATTTCGAGCACTGGATTTTCAAGTCAGTGCTTAGCGTCGAAAGTTGAAAATCCAACAGTGTGTTTTATTGGCGCGCTTCGATGCGCTCTGTTGGATTCTCAACGCTCGGCTCAACACCGAGAGTTGAAAATCTAGCGCGCGATAAAATCCCGTCGCGATATGTCACATACAATAAAAACAAAACAAAAGACGTACGTATATTACCTACCTACATAGTTATGTCCTAGTTTCAACAATATTTCCAACTTTTTGTTGTCCTACCCTCGACAATTAATTACTGCGACGTGATTGGGCAACAAAAAGAAACAAGAGCTATCATAGGGTGGTGTCAAATAGCCCACGTTCGCTGCGTCCAACATAAGCTATACATTAGCGGGCAATACATCAGGACAGTGGCCAACTGTGACCATAAATTCTGTACATGATTCTAGATGGCGCGTGGCGTATTTTTTTTAAGTAACGATGTCTAAATTTCAACGTGTCATGCGTTGATTTTTCCGTTGTTTTAAAGTCATGCACTGAATCCATGGTAAAACATGTGTGTATTTCTCGAAGAGTTAAGCAGAGGTGTACCTCGGATATCTATGGGTGTGTCTAAAGTACACCCACATTTCGCCAATTATGTTTAAGTCCCATGTAATAGGGGCGAGCCTTTTGCTATTACCGGGCACTAATCCAGGCTCCGAGATGCTGCTGAGAAATTCCAGATAGAAAAATCAAATAAAACTTTGCCCAACCCGGGAATCGAACCCAGGAGCTCATCATGATCAGCAAGCGCTTGCTCCCACTAGACCAACGAAGCAGATAGCCGGGCGTGTGCCGCCCCGGATGGGGAGGTACCCAGTTTTTTTTTTTTGTTTAACTTGATGCAATTTGTTTTAATCCGGGAAAAAAGTGATCAAAGATCCGAGATCAAAGTGTGGTTGAAAAACTCCCGAGTTTTACTGTACATAAATTAAAAGAAAATTTTGTTTGTAAGGGATCTCTCATGAGTATTTAAGCTTAAAATTTTGATATGAAAAAACGTATTTAAACAAAAGCTTCAAATGTAAGCAAAAGCAAAACCTTCTCCTTTAATAAAATAAGTATATAATGTCAGGGAAATTAATAGTTTAGTAAATAGACTACCAACGTAAGTTGTCCGTATAAGTATTCAAATCACTGCTGTCATTCTTTGGCAGTTATTTGAAATAGCTATAGGGTTGACGTAGATGTAATAGACGGACGGACAACGGGCCTTAGTTATACCCAAACAAGCCAACGGGGCTCCCGATGGCTTCTTTGGGTACGGATCCCTACAAAATCTTATTTAGATGAAATAAGAATCTTAAAAGTTTGGCCCTCATTAATTTAACTAAAGCACTTTAAGTTAATTTGACAAGATAAAAGTTATAATTACATGAACAAAAATGTAGCCTATTATAATTGAAGTAGTCTAGGTACATAGTTATAAACTCCTTGATATACCTCTGCTCACTTCCTGAAGTAGCTAAAAAAGAAAAATATTTACCTTTCAGAAATTCAAACTGAAAGTAATGTCACTTTAGTTAAAGATGAAAGGATGTTTTTCCAGGTAGAACTCATAATTACTTTTAAAGAAAAACTTGAACTGGGTTTTATTATTCAGAATAAATATATCTATCAAATTAATATTGTTTCATACTTTACTTAAAAATATTATTTTCGTGAAAATGCTTCCAGCTTGTACAGCCTTCCTCAGTTCCATCTACAGTATTTTTTGGAAACCTGCTGTGGCTGCTGTGAACTCTTCCGAGTCTGACTGACTTAGCTGCTGCAGGTTAACACATTATACCTATTTTTTTATTTTTTTATTAGCCGTTCATGTCCCACTGCTGGGCCTTATTATACCTATTCAGGTATAGTAATTTTATTTTAGGTGGATCGTCTTCACATATAATTAAAGAAAACTAAATACTCCGACAAAACTGAAAGGAGGACGCGCGGGCTCGCAAAGTTGGAAGCAGTGGAGTGAGGCCTTTGCCCAGGAGTGGGACAGCGTGGGCTGTAATGTGTATCTAGTAAAAAGAAAGTATTGTAAAACATTTTGAAAGAGTAACGGTGGAGTTTCTCGCCCATTCTCCTCCATACGAAACTACGTTTTGGAAGGGGCAACTAGAAACGATTCTATTTTTTTTTATATTTTGACGTTCAAAAGTGCCTTGTGTGTGCCTATGAAATTAATGATTTGACTTTGACTTTGAACTGACCGACTTACCTATAAAGTAGGTACCTACAGCTGACTTGGTCAAGAACTCGAGACACAACTAGCATGTCTTCCAAATTAGTCAGCGCCTGACGTAAATTGACATATTTTTAGTAGCCAATGCTTTAATCACGTCTAAACTTGTCTATGGAGTATCTTAATTTGACAGGACTAAACTAATATTTATCTTATATCCTTTTCTTAATGAAATAGAAAGAAAAAGATGCACTGAACTTAAATTTTGTTTAGTTTGTGAACAAGAGAATCGGCACCAATAACAGTCAAAGTTCTCTATTTAATCTAACTAGAGCATGTCCAACGCAAACATTCACAAACCAACTGGTCCCGGTACAAAGGCATAATAAAAGCGACCATTGCAATATTTTGACATGGAGTTTAATTAAAACGTCGCTCGCTTCCGGTCCGCACCAGTTACAGGCGGCTTCAATTGGTTCAAAGCAGTTCAAATCGGTATTGCTGTATATATTTGTCGGTGGCGACAATATATCTGCTGTAACTTTAATTAAAACGGAGATAATACGGTGATCAAAATAGTAAAGTTTTTAAAGGTTGACTAGTAACCATCGTAAGTAGGAACCGGCTTATGTAGGCCTAATTTATTTGTAGTGCACTTCATGTTGGGCGAAATGTAAGTGTACTACAGGTAGTTAGATACACCTCTATCTAACCCTTCGGGGAATACAGCCGCTTTGTTATGTTATCACGTTGAGCGGCGTAGAAACTCAAAGCACAATCGCTATTTAACAGAAAAAAAACAACAATGACTTGGTCTCTAAAACTTCACGCTCATCTCTTCCCCGTGACGAGCGGAGGGGGGCAATATACCCCCCTCACCTCATTGTCCCCCTTGGAAGCCTGCAATTCTCACGTTTCAAGTCATATCGCGATCGTCGACCTCTTTACCGAAACCTTGGTTATTTGAAGAGCCACACAATCTTCGCGACCCGTAATCATTAATTTACGTCAGCGCTCCTTTTAACCGTTGATAGATGTAAGTAATTAATGGTATGTGTCAAATATCGAGGCTTTGTTCGGTTAAAAAAAAACCACAAAGTATTCTTCAGAAATCTATACTAGAGTTACTTTGTTTTTTTTTTGTTTGAACGCGCTAATCTCTGGAACTAACAGTCGTATTTGAAAAAATATTTTTGCATTTGATAGCCCAATTCTTGAGAAAGGCTTAGGCTCTTCGCGGGTCCCGGGTAGAAGCTTGTAGTAACTAATATAGCTAGTATTAGCTATATTAGTTCCTCATAGATATCTATGAGGGGCTAAATGATAAAAGCCACATAAAGTTTATTGAAAAACTTTTATAAAATTCGACTAAGTACTGTTCTTCTTCTTTTCGAATCGACGGTCGATCGATCTTTATATGTCACGTACCGTACCTGTAGGTGGCCACGGTAAGATATAACTACTACACTATTATGCAGGCCATACACGTTACGATATACTTGTACAAGTCTGCGTGACACCGAATGGCTCGGATAGTTGTGCTAATTCATCCAACTCACGTTAATGTGTGTACTTCTGCAAGTCCAATTTTGTGCAAGTATATCGTTACGTGTGTGGCCTGTGTTAGGTTGAAAGAGAAATTGACATAGAAATACATAGTTATGATAAAGCTGATTTTTTAACAACTCTCCTGGCTGCACCCATGGATACCTCATTAAGACACCACAAAAATACAGCAACACGTGACCATAATGAGTGTAGATCCAATACCTGCGGGGTAATTGCGTAATACACTTACAATCGCAATGGCATTCATTTTGATAATTCAACAATATACATTGCGTTACACATGTTGTCGAGCAAACGAAATTTTGAAAAATTGTGGCAATGATTTACGAATTTCCTCCAAAGTACTTCAGGTTGTGATTGAAACTGTGTTATACAATTAGGGTGCTGATACGTCTAAAGGTATTCATATTCTTGGCTTTGTTCAGAGGGTGTTCAGTTCACTCTACCACAATCAAACGCCATCCAACTTTGCGCGTCAACTAGCAGATGGTCTCGTGGTCGCAAGCGCGACTACTGAGCGTGGGGTCCTGGGCTCGATTCCCAGGTCGGTCAAAGTGACATTGGGTTTTTGCATGAAGAATTTCTCAATAACAGCCCAGAGTTTTGAAATATGGAGGTGTGATACCCCCGTGCCTAGGAAAGCACGTTAAGCCGTTGGTCCTGCGCCTGATCTCTCTCTGATCGTATTGGGTTGCATGCGGTCCCATCGGACTATGAGAGTAGGAAGAGAATGCAGACACAGGTCACACTTGTGCACCATAATATATCTCCCGCGCCGAAGGTTAGTCTTCGTTGAGATTGGTCGTCATGGTCGAAATACGGCCAGGAGGACTATATATTTGCCCATTAATTGCATCTGCAGCTTTTAATATTGTGCGACTGGTTATCAGCCCCTGTCTCACTATTTTACGTCTTCATTCCTAATCATTAACATTGATTTGTGCATAGCAAAAGTAAGCGCTTATTGAACGTTATTTATACAAATATTAAGGTTAGGTTCCTTAAAATTAATTAAAGCCATTTTGTGACTTTTGTAAATAGGCCTCCGCATCGGCTGTGAGTTATTTAAACAATGGCCATTTTTCATATACGAGTAGTAGGTATACATAATAATAAAAAAAACGTCTGAAACTACATAATTAGCTCCTCCGACTAATAGAATAAGTTAATTAAAGCCATTTTGTGACTTTTGAAAACAGGCCTCCGCATCGGCTTCGAGTTATTTAAATGTTAGCTTTACATAATAGATAGGTATTCATTTATTTTTTAACATCTGGAACTACGTAATTAGCTCCTCCGCGACTACAAAAGGAAGTTATAAGATAGCTGTATTTACACACACTACCTATACACCTTGTATATTCTCTACCCCTTGTATATTCTCTACACAACAAATTTTCGCAGAATAACGTTCTTGTTTCTGCGATATCTCTTTACGAGAGTCTTTGACAGTTCCACGTGAGCACGTAAGTGTCTTGTAATACAAAGTATTCTTACATAAATATACTGTTATTGTTATAATAGCTTTTGCCGGCGGCTTCGCCTTTGTGGAGGTACCGGGATAACAAGTATATTATGTGCTAACCCGGGTCATAGTCTACTTTTGTGCCTTTCATCGAAATCCGTGCAGACGTTAAGGCGTGAAAAAATAACAGTCCAACAGACAGAGTAACTTTTGCATTTATAATATTAGTGTGGAGGTATGAAGTAAGCAAAGGTTGTTGATTGTTCTTTTGCTCTATCCGTCCTGCCTGATAGCTCCATCTCTCTTATCTATACTAATAATAAAGCTGAAGAGTTTGTTTGTTTGAACGCGCTAATCTTTGGAACGGAATGGAATGGTAGTTGCTGAGAGTATAATAGGCTACAGAATTGGCTACAGAATATGCTACAGAATAGGCTACAGAATAGGATACAGAGTAGGCTACAGAGTAGGCTACAGAATAGGATACAGAACAGGACACATAATAGGACACAGAATAGGACACAGAATAGGCTAACCGAGCTGATTATGTGTCCGTATAGTATTAAAGTCGTAATTGCTCCGGCGCGAGAAAACAATAAATAACTAAACAGAAAGAAGTAACTCCCCTTCCCCCTCCCCCTCACTCTCGTATAATATGAGAAAGACTACTCTTCCTGTAAACGGCTATGCAGTAATGGTAAATTTCCGAGAATATTCTCCTAGCGAGAAGTTTGCTGTTGTTGAGAATATTCTTTTGGAACAGAATTTAAGTACGAGAACTAAAAAACTCAAATTTTCATTGAATTTTTTTTTTACGAAAACCAGTTTTTAATGTAGTAGGTACCAAACTTGAAATACCCCCACAACCCCTATATCGTTGCATACACCCATAAGCACAATGTTTTGCGCGTGTTACATTGCGCACTACCCCAACAGCAAAAATCACCAAATAGTCGTTTCCCGGCAATTATTTTTGTGCAATGTTACCTAGTGTGATGTACAGAATGCGTAGTTGACGGGCTCAGTGCGCAGCGGACAGGGTGTAAAAAATCCTGTATAGGTACGACAGTGTTGTCTATATCGATGTACATACAAACACCATTAATAAAAAAATTACAAAGAACATAAACCAATAGGTACTTAAATAAGTAATTTATTTTATAATCTATAAAAAGATTCTCAACAAGAGCTATTACCATAAAATGTGGGTAGAACCAGTGAATAATATTAATCAATTTATGCGCGGGCGCCATGGTGGTTTTATTAAAAACGTTCGCATGGTGTTATGGTTATGTAATGTGGGGATCACTAATGAACTCGCTTACTCGTCTACAGTTACTTACTGTGTGTGTATAATTTTGGACGTAACAGCAGACATTATGGGATTATAAATTCCTCAAAACATGGAAATCTCAGGCCTACACCTACGTGACAAGCGTTCCCGGGAGTACATAATGTAATATTGAGTACATATTGTGGCCCGCGGTTTGACTCGTCCTCAAATTCCTCCTCCTCCTTCCTTGTACTTGGGAAATTGACGTGCCTACCGGAAGAAATAGGTGCCTAAGGTTTGGGCAGAAACATGATTCATGGAGTTTTGAGAGAAAAAAAAAACAGCTGTCCCATACAAAACCTCAATGCCTACTCGACCCAAATGTATGGGAGAGCTGTTTATTTTTTCGCGATGACGATGTTGGTCCCATGGAGAAAGTTGTACAGTTTGATGGTCTGTACCACATTCTTTAATATGACCACACATTTCTGATAACGCCGTATACTAAATCCAGTACATGTTCTATCAGTAAATATTTCATCTAAACTTTTTTAGAAATTGTGTTTTATTATCACGTAAAAATACCGAATTAGTTTATTACAAAACCGTTTTCTCGTTTTTTGCGCGCAATACCTACTGGTTTTTGTTGGTACTTTTAACCTCCAAAACTTTTAAATTTTTGGCATTTCGTGCGAGTAAAGCTGCAGATAAAGTATAGTTCTTTATTACAATTCTAAACGAGACGTTTTTAAAACCTCGTTAGTCTGCGTCTAGCTATTCAGCAGTCTCGCCCGACTTAACATTTGAGAATATTTAAGTTTCCTAAAAATATAAGAAAACCTTTTCAACAGTTTGTAAAGAAACAAAACTTGGAACTTTTGAAAAATTCTTGCTTTTCTTTTTTATTTGAAGACACAAAGTGGGTTGAGATGTTTGTACCAATAAAAAGTACATGCCGTAAAACTTATTTAGAATTTAACGTCAAAATACCAAAAAAATTAAACATACTTATTTAACTCCTTTTGTTTTTCTTTTTCAGGTACGTTGAAACAATTATTAAGATGAACTAAGTGCAATGAAGATGGCAGTAAGTATGTACGAGATATGACATTGAATCGACTTTGCTAAGCGTTTTAAATCTTTGTTATAAATACATGTCATTTCTTAAAATGCAGTGCATCTACAGTGTTCAATTTATTTTTTATATCAAAGCATGGTCAAGGAGCGATAAAAACAAAACAAATTCTTTTCCCACATACTTGTCAGTAGGGACTGGTCAACTCTTTTCTGCCATGGATTATTTTAATTTAATTTAATATTTGAATTGTTTTTTATTTTCATTACGTATGCATTTAACGTTCTGCATCGTTCTCACATGCATAATTTTTAACATGTGTGATGTAACCAATACTTTGTAACCATATTATTTTGATTTAAAAGAGTGTCCATGGAGTTTCTTACCCGTTCTTCTCCATAGGTACCTACTACGCTTTGGAAGGGGCAACTAGCTTCATTTTTCTGAATGACCGACCCTTGAAAAATAAAAAGTGCCTGTAATTGGTTTAATTGAAATAAATACTTTGAGTTTGAGTGTGACTTAGCGGGCTCCTGTCACATTTTCAAACTGTCATTTTCATTCAACATGTTGGCAATGACGAGGTCGCAAAAATAAAAAGGTGCAAGAAAAAATTACCCTTGGAATGCTTAACGTATTTGTGCCTTGACTAGGCATGTGGCAAACATAAAGTTAGA
Source organism: Apamea epomidion (assembly GCA_947507525.1). Classification (NCBI taxonomy): domain Eukaryota; kingdom Metazoa; phylum Arthropoda; class Insecta; order Lepidoptera; family Noctuidae; genus Apamea; species Apamea epomidion. Next base: position 1,744,927 of record OX382238.1, on the reverse strand, counting down.
AAATTGACGATGTGTTATAAATAAGTCAGGTTATTTAAAATAAGTTTAAAATTCTTCTCTCTTCATGCCAAAAAACCCTGTGCAATAAAACACTTACGCCACAACTATACAGGCAAGCCCGGTTAAGCAGACGACAACCTCATAGGTTGAACTGCGAGATGCCATAAATATAAAAAAGCACACAACTATATAAGGTTCAATATCGCTAGTTCAAACTCAACCTGCCCCAACCCTTCTCTATTGGCACGTTCTCAACAAAACTCGTCAAAGATTAAGCCGTAGACGTGTCAATACATTAAGTCCGCACGGTTTCTCCCAAAACGTTTGAGCAACAGTCTGATTGGTCCCTAAGGGCGGCAAAATGTCATTATATCTAAACTTTGACGAAGGAAACTTTGACGCGTTCAATCCGAGGGTACCTCCAGGGGGTATGTAGTGTAAATATGTCTTACAGAAGGCTTATTCGCCTTGTTTTATCTAATATAGTCGTTATGGGACCAAAATCACACCGACCAAATCACTTATCATACCGCCAGACGTCAGACGTATTACGGAATGTAGACCTACTTTTTACAACAAGAAACCTTTTCTAAATATTTTATTTATTTATTAAGGTACGCCAACAGCTTCTGTGTATAAATTACTTGAGTACAAACGCCAGCACATCAAGCTACCCAAAACTGTCAAATTTTCTCAATCATACTTGAACCTAATGTTTTAGCGATGAAGTTGAAAATCTTTTACAGAAATTTTACAGATTGTAGTAGCTTATGTGCTGGCGTCTGAACAATAGCCTCGGACCTACAAAGTCGCCCATTACGGGTTAACCAGCACTTTTAATAGGTTTAGGTAGGGATAACACATAATAATAGTAAAACTAAAGGAAAATATAAAAGGAAATTATAGAAAAATACTTGTAAAACTAAGATTAATAAAAAAAATGGAAAATTAAATTACAAGACGAACAATATTGCAATTTAGCCCACTTACTGAAGACTAACTCATAAATATATAAATAATAATAAAAGTACAGCTTCTAAAATAAGTATAAAAAGGTGAAGAGCTAGGTGTAACATTGTTATAATTAGCGCATCAGAGAGCAGTGGAGGCCCAGTGGTAAAGGACAGGCGCTCTACTTTGTGTAAATAATTTCATCACTACTGCTCTCAAAACGGTGAAGGGAATCATTGTGAGGAAATCGCCATATCCTAGAACCAAAAATTCAAAGACATATGACATCCACCAACCCGCACTGCGCCCGCGTGTTGGATTACGGCCCACTCCCTCTCACAGAGAGGAGGCCTGTGTCCCATCAGTGGGAACCTTATAGGCTGATTATGCTCTGTGTATATTAGCACGCATCTGTAACATGAAGAAATGGATCAACATAACGCTATCGTTTTCTTTATTTCATAGCCAATGAAGAATCAATCTACCACTAACAATTTATAAGTTTCTTGATACATTTCTCTTAACACAACGCAACCAATCACAAAGTTAATAACGCGTTTATAACGACGCGGATGGACGGATCATAATTGATATACTAGTGCTGTAACATGCTGGCTGCCCATTTGTGAGTAACACGATACTTTTGAGAGTTTTAGATTCTATTCCCCGTTGTAGCAAAGTTTTAGTAGGTTTTTCCCTCAGGAATATATCAGTGGCAGCTCTGAGTCTGGACTTGTGCCCGGTTGATGGCAGTAGACCCGCCCCCTTTTACATGTGACTTAAACATAACTGGAGAAATGTGTGTATTATAGGTACACCTCTGCGTAACCCTGGAGATTACAGGCCTTTTTTTTTTTTTTTGGGTAGGAAATCATCAAATCACCTCTCCCGCTCTAGGCTGAGCGGAAGGGCGTGTCAGAGTTTTACTGACTAAAACCCACCCGTGTTCCTTCAGTTGCCTATGCCAGTGGCCACGGTATCTCTTTCGAACAACCCGCGGCCCTGGCGGCATCGGCCCTAGCGGACCCCGTCAGTTAGTGCTGACATCTCTTTGAGGCACGAGTGGAACACAACGCGCCGTCGACCCGGGCCTGGTCCTTACCGGGCGGCGAGCTGCCCATTGCTCGCCCAAGCCCACGCCTACGGTGGCCGGGAGTCGGCTGTTGACTCCCGTCCAGGGCGTCTCCTGCGGCGGCTAGGCGCGTGAGGGTGCAGAGATTGCCTCTCCCTCACGCGCTCCGCCTCCTCCTTCGCGAGCATTACTGCTTCGCACAAGAAGGTGACGGCCTCCCATTCACTTTCGCTCCGTACCGTGGCCTGGGAGATTACAGGCCTGATGTTATGTTATGTTACTTTTGAGTAGCGGACGATGGACCTTACATCAATAATTATAACAATGATTTGTTTGTACGTTGTTTTCTGGTTACACTGTAGGACATTTATGTTCCCAACGTAGGCGATAACGCCCCCTCGTGGGCGTTTGAGACTTTCAGAGAGCTCCAGTAGGAGACCCAGAGAAAATTATATATCTTATCTTACGACTATATAATATTACACATTTAAATACAACATGTCGTTTTGCATCCTCGTCAAATTGAAGGAGGTAATGCTTTTGACTGTCGACACGAATCAATAATAAAATACGGCGGGGGCAATACGATACCATAACGCGATTCTGTTCTTTGAAAGTGGTATATTCTGCAATACTGTCAAACTTAAATAACTAAAAAAAAAACAAGTATGTATTCATTATTTACCGGGGATCGCAATTTTATTTGATTATTTATGTCTTTCTTAACAGCCTCCTGAAATTTGACGAGGATGCAAAACAACAGCTTGTATAATCGTGGCAATAGCTATTTCTGATTCCCAACAGATGGTAACTATACAAAAGTTGAGAACCTATACTTTAGGTGGACTCCAAAATAGTCGAGACAGTTGACAGTGATTTGTTAAAGTGTACCTTCTGTACGTTATCCGCTTAGTGTCCCCAAGGGAGTCACGCCTGTTGGAATCTTCATTCCGTTGTCCAATTTACGACTAAACTCAATTTTATAGTTGTGATGCAACTCCAATGAGTTTGATAGAACTTTGTGCTGTATTAATATGTGTTTAAATACTAATTGTTCGTGAATTTAGTTTGAGTTCAAGTCTTAAGCTGCTTGACTTTGATAATGAATGGTATAATTGAGATTTAAATGATATTTACATGCCTCGTTGGCCCTGCTTACTCAATCATCATCATTTCAGCCGAAAGACTTCCACTGCTGGACATGGCCTCCCCAAGTATCACCTCTTAGACTGGTTGTGTACCTACTTCCCGCATCCAGCGGATTCCTGCAGCCTTCATAAGGTCATCGGTCCACCTTGTGGAAGGCCGTCCAACGCTACGTCTTCCGGTACGCGGTCGCCACTCCAAAACCTTGACAACCGAGCAATGTGCCCACTGCCACTTAAGTTTGGCAATTCTTCGGGCTATGTCGGTTACCTCAGTTCTCCTACGGATCTCTTCATGTCTGATTCGATTACGTAGAGAAACTTTGGAATTTCTCTACGTAGGAGTTGTATAAAAGTCACCCAAAGGGCAATGGGGAGGGCTATGCTTGGACATAGGCCTCCCCATTACCCTTTGGGTGACTTTTACTCTTCTAATAAGGCCCATTGTGAGCGACCACGTTTCAGTGCCATAGGTCATCACTGCCAATACGCACTTGTCAAAGACTTTCGTCTTGAGTCACTGTGGAACATGAGACGAGAAGATATAACGTCGTTACTTACGTGAGTATGTAACGACGTTATTATCTTCTCGTCTCACTACTACGAACTAACTTACTTATATGAAAACACGACTTCCTTTGTCCCACGGCTAGACTTATGAGTTTCCGTTCGATTTCCGGCCAGTCTCATCCACCAAAAACGGTTAAATTGTTATTTCGCCATTAACGCCTTGTTGGCAACTTGATTGTGTATTCAAAGCAATTACAAAGGTAAATATTGTTACTGCTTATCTAATTTAGTCTTTATAATATCAGGGACCCGTTTTATTTTTAAAGCTAAACAAACGGCCTAAGTAAACAGCTTCGATTTTAACATAAAAGTGTTTTTACGGTCAGATTAATTTAAGCAAAGTAACGCAGATTTGTTGGCTTTAGATTTCCAAAATGTTATCCTTATTTTTGCCTGCGTTTACAGCCTTATAATTTATACCTCGCTAACCGTTGCCCAAAGGCGAATTGCTCATTCCTAAAGGTTACGGATTCGTAAATAGGGCAAAGTCAAACTCTGCCCTTAATAGATTCAGCCGTAGGTAATCTCTAGAAAGCCTATATAGTTAAGCTGATAAGTTTATTTTAACTTAAGTTTTAGGCAATCTGATGTATTCTATACAGGCTGGATTTTTGAGACGGAGGTACCTCAACCATTGAAGCTACAGGAAAACGGTCATAGGAGAGTAACCTTTACTTTTTCTTATAAGGATCAAAAAACTCTATTGGACCAACCGACGTTTGACTACTAGAAAACTCAGAAATTGCAAAATAAAGTTTTCCTATACATTTCGTAAAAAATGAGTTTTTAGAATTTTAAATATGGATTCTCAAAAATCCACCCTGTATAGTATAGCTAGTACCTACTATTTTACTGTTCACTAAGTAAATGCAGGTCTCTTTTGCTGCATAACCACATACAACATCAAATTAAAAAGCCATTATTCAAATTAGACTGAGAATCAGCACCTTTGGAACGTCAACATTACATAAGACAGTTCCCCACGCCCGCCCTTCACCGTGCACTGTTTACTTTCACCAGCCATTAATTAAGTGGAACCCATTTCCGACAGCTAATAAATACGGTGAAAACCCTTAAAAGCCCGCACTAGAAATATTAAACTGGTTTAAAACAAAATGAAGAGAGTCGGGGTTATTTGAAGCCCCCAGTTTTTCACTTAGCCCCGTCGCGCGCCGTCGGGCACAGAACAAAAGCGCTGGCTAATAGAATTCTCGGCACAATCGATTGTTTACGAAATATCCAGTAAACGAGAACCCTATTGTTTTTGTAGTAATACTTTAATAGAAGTTTGTGACTGATAGTTCCACTGGGCCCGCTATGATCTTTAACAGATTTAAACGAGAATAAACTAGGTATGTATTTGTCTTTTTTAGGAAATTCTTAGCCATGCATCTCGCACGTGACTTGTACAGTCACGAGCAAAAGTATGTATACACTCGGCTTTATTCAAAAGCGATTTAGTCCTTTATTTTGGAATGAAATTTTATGTTGTTACGAAAATAGTATTTTCGAACCCATAGGTTTATGTAATGTGTCGTATTTCAACGTTGCATTCGTTATTTCACGAAAAAATCGAAATTGAAAATTGCCAAGTGTTGACATATTGATGCTCGTGGCTGTACACACATCAAAAGTTTTTAGGGATCACGCACGTTTTTGATAGTTACAAAAAATGTGGTTTTCAATTATATTTTTTGTAACTGTTAAGCCGTGTCTCCTGCGCGTGTTTTTTAGAAATATTACACAAAAACGTCAAAACAAAGAGGCGTGGCCATACACATTTGTGTATGAAAACACGATGTGTTTGTTTTCCGAGCTGCATGGAAAACATTCCCCGCGCGGGGGAAGAAGGTCAGGGTTTGTTTCATTTTAAAACCGCCACGCGCACCGCGCTCATCTAGCATTTAGCATTTTGAAAGCTTAATTCCAACTGACACAGTTTTTGAGGTTATATTGTCTTGTGAATAGTTGACACGAATCTAAAAATATTTTAATACACAGGAGACAGCTTGTGTATGAAAACAAATGTTTATGTGTAAGGTTTTTGAGTAATGTTTCGAAAAAACACGCGCAGGGGACACGCCTTTATGGATACTTTTTAAAATACGTTATTTTCTAAAACCAATCTTCTATTTTTTTCAGGTGCATTTAGGTACCTAGAACGTCAATTTCTAACACTAGAGCTACTCTTGCTGGATATTGTTGCAAATATTCAGCAAGATGTTTCGGGGGCAGACGTTGGTACTCTTGGCTCTGGTGCACATGTAATGTTACGCGTGCAGTATTTAAGTATTTTTATTTTGGACACGGTATCAAGACGAGAGGTGGCTCTTTTTTTTTAGATGAAATAATATCTATTTCCAAGTCGTCCGTGTTGAAATTGATTTACTTATATTAATAAAAATGCTCTGTTACATAATTATGTGATATTTGATCGACCATATATTCCAACTATTTATTACTGAACAGTGCACTATTTTACTAGATTGTAATACCGATGAGGTCAAGGCTACTTACTTACTAAACAAAAGTTTTTTAGTGATTATTTAGGTTATGATCGTTTTTCCCAGTATTCCCGTTAGATCAAGTATAATTATTACTATCACTATAATCTAGAGATCATAAGGATTATGGTGGGCCTAATCACCGAACAAAAAAAAACTATCTCCTTTTGTCGTTTGAAAAAGGCATCTCTAAATAACTACTTAGGTCCCTCCCTTAAATAAGTATAGTAACAAGGTTACCACCTCAATATTCGATAACTACTTTCACAAATAAAAATAAGGAAAAACAATACAATGACAATAAGAAGTTAAGCTTCATCGACGTAATACATATTCGATACTTATCTACTTACGTAGGTACGTGTAACGTATATACATATAAATGAATTGTCAAGAGCATACAATTTAAATATAGTTACTGAACGGCGCGGAAAATCGGTAAATAATGACAAACAAAATATGTTTCATATAGATAAGAGGGAAGGCAGGCCTTTGCCCTGCAGTGGGAATAATAATAATATGTAGGTACCTGATAGGTATTATATTCGTATCGAACAAAAGTTTTGTTTAAATTGTTTTTTTGTCCATATTCTATTTATTAATTTTATTCGCAGTATTGAAAATGTTATGATAACTTGAATATCATTCGACTGAGTCACTAGCAGAAAACAATATCTTGTTACGTATCGATTGACAGATTTCAGTGCGAAAGAATTACTAGAGTTTTCCATAATACTCTTTGCTTTCTTTTTTCTTTCAGATCTGATAACACCTTTTCGTGGAAATTAAACCCAGAATCTCTGTAAAAGGACCTCATGATTTAGTAAAGTTATTTACCATTATCATCATCCCTTAGCGGAAACACGTGATCTGCTGGACATAGGCCTCCCCCAAACATCGACACAACAACCGGTCCTGCAGGGTGATTGCATAACACACTCAAAGACTTTTATTTTGACAGTTCAGTATCATTTATTCATTGCGCTACTTACGTTGTGGAGCAGACAAATTTTTCGAACATATGAAGCAATGGATTGGCAATATCCTTCAAAATCATTCAGATGGTGATTGAAAGTGTGTTACGCAATTAGGGTGATGCTGGCAACCAAGCAATATTTCAAAACAATTTCCCCAATTATTGTGTGAATCCAATCCCGGCTCAATTCGCCAATTATTCTCATTTGCATTAATATTAACTGAGTTAGCTGCCAGCAGCGATCTGTGTTCCTGTAATACATCTCTCGTTATCTACTGATCTACGTACTTCGCCATCTAGCGGACCATTTTGTATTAATTCGTTGTGATTGTGATCATTATTAATGCATTTATTGTGACTACAAGCGAAACAATCACTACATACTCGTATAATAAAAGAAGTTGGTTAACAAAGTCTCCCACCGCGACTGTCTGTCTGAATGCGATAAATTCAAAAATTACCCAACGGATTTTCATACGGTTTTCAGCAATGGACGGAATGAGTCATGAGAAAGGTAGAGGTGTATAATTAATTAAGGTTTTGTGTAAATTGGCTGAAATATGACAATGATTGTTGAAAATGTCGGCAAAAATCATGCCGACTAGCGACTGGGAGCTTTACGTGCGTGCGCCGCGTAATCATTGGATGAAATTTGGCACACAGATCCCTATCTGTGTGCCTACTTTAAATTCCGATAATACGTTCCCGTGGGATATTTTCCAACAACCACGCGGGCGAATGCACGGGCAAAAGCATAATCAGCCTAGAATGTTCCCACTGCTGGGACACAGGCCGCCTGTCTTCGAGAGGAAGTGGGCTATAAACTACCACGCGGGCCCAGTGCGAGTTTGTAGATGTCACATGTCTTCGAATGTTTGGTTCTAGAACATGCGGGTTTCCTCGCGATGTTTTCCTTCGCCGTTTTGAGAGCAGTGGTGATGAAATTTTTTACACAAAGTAAAGCGTCTACCTGGCTCGAACCCAACACTGCTCCAAAAAAAATGGCGGGAAAAAGCTAGTGTTAATTGTTACAAAAATAAACCCGATTAAAAAGTGTGTTCAGTGTGTTTTTGTCACTTTACTATAAGATTTGCTGACTTGCTTACAATAAAATTGCTGTTTACGTAAACAATTCAGTACCTACGCTCTATTATTTATTGCTGATAGTTATCAGCTAAGTGTATTGGCACCATAAACTAAATTGTGGAGCGTGTATACGTTTATTGAACACAGCCCTGTGTTGTGAAAATATTTAAGCGATCAACTTAGGCAAAGATTCGATATATATTGCCTATACTGCTCCCACTGCTCGGACACAGGCCTCCTCTCTGTAAGAGAGAGTGGTCTACCACGCGGCCCCAGTGCGAGTTGGTACTTTGGTAGATGTCACATGTCTTGGATTTTTTGGTTCTAGGACATGCCAGTTCTCTCACGATGTTTTCCTACACCGTTTTGAGAGCAGTGGTGATGAAATAATTTGCACAAAGTAAAGCGCCTGTCTGGGTTTGAACCTATGATTTACAACTCGTAAGTCACGGCCGCTACTGGGCTACCACTGCTCAATATAATCCTAAGCATCTCTGCAAAGACGCCCAAACAAGTTACTCCTTTTTAAATGATCTACTTTCATGGGTACTATAGGAGCCGTTAAGTTAACCTTAACGGCTCCTATAGTACCCATGAAAGTCCATGGTTGTACCACATAACCATCATATCTTTTTAACCCCCGACGCAAAAACGATGGGGTGTTATAAGTTTAACGTGTCAGGGTGTGTGTCTGTCTGTGGCATCGTAGCTCCCGAACGAATGAACCGATTTTGATTTTGTTTTTTTTTGTTTGAAAAGTCAATTAGTCGGGAGTGTTCTTAGCAATTTTTGATGAAAATCGGTTCAGGTCTAAAAATATGTAATCCGCCATTTTGTGGCGACTGGCCGCCGCCACAAAATGGCGGATTACATATATTTCACAATTCCCTCAATACGGGTATCAAATGAAAGGGCTTGACTAGTAGAATGCTATACACTATGACAAATTTCAAATCCAAGGTGGCCGCCACGACAAAATGGCAAAAATATAAAAATTAAGGAGTCCCTAAAAAAGGATGAAATAAAAAATTTAATTAAAAATTTCAAAAACTCCCGACACTAAATAATAAAAATAGTATGAACGTAAGAAGCCTACAACAAGTTAAAAAAAACTATGAAAAAATAGCCACAATAAGAACAAAAAAGATATAAACGTGAAACCCTATACAAAGAAAAAAAAATCCTCGAAATTATGACCCTACGTAAGTACGTATGAAATGTTTTGATTAAATGTTGTCGCGTCGTCGGGGGACCGCATATGTAACAGAACGTTAGGCTTACTAGAGCGGTCCCCCGACGCGACAACATTTAATCAAAAAATTTACCTTTTTTACCTCAATATTGTATCTTAACTAACTATACTAGGTGCTAAATTAAATGACTAACTAACTATAAATAAACACAATAACAAAAGGACACTTAGGCGTCGAAGTACTCGTCCGCATCGCTGTCGTCCGGAAACGTGTCCAGAATTGCCATTCAACGTGGCAATACTGCCAGTCTAGCACTTAGTTCTTTCTTCGGGTCTGATGGAAATGCTGACATAAGTGTCATGATATAAAAAAAACTAGACTAGCTGCGCCCCGCGGTTTCACCCACATAAGTCTCGATCGCGTGGGAATATCGGGATAAAAAGTATCCTATGTCCTAATCCAATTCATAGCCTACCCAGGTGGCAAATTTCATCAAAATCCGTAGCCGTTTTAATGTGAAAGTATAACAAAATAAAAACATACATATATATAAGTTTAGATGTAAAATAACATAAATCGATTAGGTATTAAATAATTATGCAAGCTAAACTGTAATTACGCGTTTAATTCCATCCTGGGTGCCCGTAGCACGTCGAGTGCTAACAGTTCATTCACAATTTATTGAAGAAAGGCAAAATATATTTTAACAAAAACGTACTTTGTCAGTCATCGACATTCGATTCCAATTAAAAACAAAAACAAGTCTTTGAAGTGTTTTACAAGCCTTTTTGAGAGTTAACGTCCCAGAAACAGAACATTTTAATTATTGTTGTGACGACGCTAAACCAGCGTCCACACACAGACGACCCTTAATAACCTGTCAGTCCCGTGCCAAGCCGTTTAATAACATAACATTATATCAATATGCAAATACTCGAGTGTCGGTATGTCGGGGTGTCGACACAAAGCCACTCTCGCATCATGTCAACAAATAATCTTTTTTGTACAGAAAATGTCCCTAAATAAGGCCATACGGAGGAGCGGGTATCACTTTTCAACTTTTTGAGGTTGAATTTTCCGACCCAGTTATTAAATGTCTCCGTTCGCGCTTTTTTCCCTAATAATGGCAGCTTTGAGGGTATGTCAGCTTTATTCGAAGTTACATGCTGCGAGGTGATGAGTTTAAATATCGTTTTATAAACCTCCTTTGTGGCTCTCCTCTTAAAAGGCACCTGTACTTTTATATTGAAGCACTTGAATTTCTTTCAGGGTTGTGTATTCAAATATTTTTATGTCTACGAATTTGGGCGGTAGACTGCTTATTTTGCATGTCTTTTACCTGACTGCGTCTGCATACAATATTAAATCGTTTAGTGTAATGTAGTAACCAACAAGATTAGAATAAAAATTAAAGTATAACTCTGCTGCTAAGGCTTTGCAAAAAACAGCTCATGAACAAAGTGACAATATTGTCTCTTCGACACGTCAATTTTAACTTTCATAAAAACCACATTTCAACAAGGTCAACTATGATAACGTAAGACGGACTCAGAATCAAGCATCTTCGGTTCAGAAACAGTACCTAATCTTCTGGAAAACACTAATTGCACACACCAATTAACAGTGATTACCTCCAATCAGCCGGCTTCGAGCCGGCGGTGCCTGTTATTAGCTGGACGAACGCCGGCTTTGAGGTTACCAATCAACTTATCTAGACCGTAATTTTTTTTTTAAGCGTTGCTCCACACTAGGAATTACTCCTGTGTCGTGGGTGCGTTTACAAACATTTAAACTCACATACACAAACAGTCAGACCCGGAACAACTACCTGTAGGCAATACAAATATTTGTTCCGTGCGGGAATCGAACCCGCAACACGCAGCGCAGCAGTTAATCGCTCAGGCACTGCGCCAACCATGTCGCCATTAGGTTACATGTTTCAAGGGTCCCAAAAAGCCTAGCTAAGAAGAATTGACGAGTCTAGTAGATTTCAACAACTACAATGCTACATACAGGTACTATGAAGATTTAATTATCATGTCTGAAAAGTGCTACTTAGCAAAGAAAATAATATTTCTAAAACTACGACTGACATAAAGAAAAAAGAAAATACATTTATTTGCGGTAACCATGATGCAGGGAAAGAACACAAACACAAAAAAGAACAAGTTGGGGGAAAATACGCGTCACAGCCAAGAAAAAGGCCATCGCTCAGCATAATGCTACGACCCTATGCGAAACAAAGCCCCAGCGCTGGTTTTCGGCGACAGCCGACGAAGACGTGAGCTTGCATTCCGTTTAGTCGCATCTCTCAAAAATCATGAAAAGTCAATCAAAATGTTTCAATATCATACTGAAACCATGGTTCAGTAATATGATGTTTTAAAGGGGTGCGACGAAAATGTAGGTAAAACTAGTCTAAATATTGGACACTATTATTTCATTACTAAAGTGTCTACAAAGTATAAAGCTTAATTAAAATTAAAAATCCAAAAATGATAAAAGGTTTTCTCAGAAAAATAAATCTAATAAAATTCCTATCTACTTAAGCCCCAGGTTATTGCCCTGCCAACCACAAACCTTCTACATTGACAGGTGCCTATCACCTTAATTCGCAATTTCGGGCTCAATATATTAACAGAGATTGGTACTAAATACTCGTCATGTAGCTGGTCCGCCTGTTTATTATCTGAAAACTAATTAAACTTGTCTTGTTCGAACAATTCGTCGGCAAATTACAGAATTGTTGAGGTATTGGGCTATCGTGATAACTTGGTAAGCGTTTGGGATTGGAGTATTACACCCGTATTCACAAACAATACTTGTCTAAGTAAACTAGCAATACTATGCGAAGTAAGGTATTACTCAGTGCGTTCCATATGACAAGCCTTTAAATATAAAAAAAAATCGAAGTGCTTTTACCTGAAGTATGTTTTTTTTCATTTTATCGTGTTTAGATATCGAAACCCATCACGTCTGTGAAGTTTACACAAAAAATCCTATTTTTTAAACTTATATTTCAATTGACAAACACCTGCGGGTCATGACCCCAAAAAAACTCATAAAATTATTTTAATTTTTGTTTTAAGATGTCGATACACATCACATCTACGGAGTTTCGCTAGCTAATTTAAGTTGACTAATTTAATTTTACGGATTAATTGTAAATAAATAAAGTAAGTACTAGTTACATTAAGCAATCACAGATAGTTAATCTTTGTATACCCAAATCACAGTCCTTCACTTCTTTGATTGTTTTGTTAATACGTGGACAATGGTGTGGGATACATCATCACCATCTGCGTAGCCTTTTCCCAACTATGTTACGGTCGGCTTCCAGTTACTATAGATAGCCTAAGAATTTTCTATATTTTCTTTAACATGTATGTAACTGATTTTATCCGTAATAAAATAAAACTTAAATTACTTCTAAGTGTACACAGAACTCGAAGCAAACAACAACGTTCCAGTCTACACATTTACAAGTTTGAACGTTCGCGTTTGTTCTACATGTTATTACCAACAGTTTTGGGTACATAACACTGAAACTTTCGTAAACAAACTACTGCTTTTACGCAAGTATTTACCTCCATCATTATAAAGAACTTTGTAAAAATGGTCATTCTATGAAACAAGCACACGTGTAGTTTTAAATCGTTTGTTTTTTTTTTATAAAACCGTGCACCATCTTGAGTTTCTCATCATCATAGTGTTGTTGTAACAACCTATCGATGTTTGCGAAAATATCGATATTTATGTTTTAATGCGATACATAAGAACTTATACCTAATTAATTAATTAAAATAACTGTATAATATCCTAAATTAACTAAATCGAGTAGCAAACTAAAATATGGCGTCGAAAAATTCATTCACATCGCTGTCGACTAGTAATGTACCCAAGGGACAGGCGGGATTGCCACGTTGAATTTGTTCGTTAAGTACACACCGCTTAATCATAATGATTCAATAAACTTACACATCTATCTTATTTCATTTGTTATTTATCTACTAAAGCTCCTATATCCAGGGGAGTGTTTGTTTGTTTGAGGACCGTTTCTTATGACGGAACGGAGGTAAATAGAATCAGTTACTACGGCCTACACATAATATGGCAATTTCTAAGTCGTTAGTTTACAAGAGAAGATGTTAAAAATTTATGTTAAATATAACATGATTTACAGATAACTTATAGGGCCACAAACTACTAGGCTTTAAGTATAACTAACGAGATCACTAAGAAAAGTGACGTCATAAGACAGTCTCCCAAAACGCCCGCCGTTCACTACTTCCTAGTGTTTTTTAGTGCATTGTGTAACCCTTTGTAAAATGTGTTTTTTTTAAGAGTATTCTATTCTATTCTTTAGCTGGGAAGAAGTAGATCGGTTGAAAAAAATGCACAACAAACTCTCCAGCAGCACAGCTGCCTCAGTTAGAAGAACTTGATTCTATACCATAGTATGCAAAGTAATTAACATTACAAAACAAAGAAAAACAAAACATTTAATATAGTTAAATTAATGACTATATCTCAGATTTCATTGCAGAAATAAAAACGCAAACAGAACTTAATACCTAAAAAAATCCTCCACAGCCATAAAGGGCGTCCCCACTTAAATGTCACCTTCTTTTATTTAAAATATCCTGATAACAGACGTATCAAATCCCCGAACCGTTGTAATTACTGTGACACAGTTAGTGCTGTACAAAGACGTGCGAGGGCGTGTGCAGCGTGTGCAAACACGTCGGGACACAACAGAACACTTGCAAGCCCAAACACTTGATTGAGGACACTGATTAGTTGATACGACGTGATCAGATAGGTACATACGTGGATATTAGAAGAATAATAGAAGTTGACCTAAAAAAATGTCACTGATGCCGCAATCAACGTGGCCACCTACTGGACCCAAACTATATTAAAGAAAAAACAAGGAGGAAGACTACCATCGACACGGAAAGAGAAGAAGAGTAGAAGTCTGGTTTACAATTTTCTTATTTTTTAGTTTTTGATCATATACCTAACCATTTTCTAAATATACACATATAGCGGTCGACTTCCTGTCGAGCAGCTGCAACGAGCTTCGGTTCAATTTACTTCATGTTAATATTTGGAGGAATTGTGTAAAGCAAAAACTGCCTATCTGACCTCCACAACCCAGTTACTGGGTAATACGAATACCCTTTGGTAAGACTGGTTGGTGGTTTTCTTTTTTTGTTCATTGTTAACTCAAATGTACCAAATATAAAGAAGTACAGATATTGTGAACCTCCCTAATAACATAGTTCATCTCGTTTAAATCTGTCAGATGTAATGGTAGAATGTAAAGGGGCCATTATAGTTTTAAGATCATACATTGTAAAACTACATTCAAATCATCATACACTCATTCATTCAATCTACATTCAATCATTCAAATCATCATACACTCATTCATTCAATCTACATTCAATCATTCTGGCAAATGAATGGATTTAATTTGATTTAGCAACTAAATACAATAAAAAACTAACATTTCTAAATTCATTTACATACATTTCGTCAAGCCTTAAATAATTGTGCTACGATGAACACGAAACATATAAGAAATATTCTAAAGTAGGGAGAGTAATCAGCGTTCACGTACCACCGATCACACGAAACGATTACGTTGACACAAACACAGCAAATGGCGGGTAGCAAGAAAATTACCGCGAGTGTACCAGCTCGGAAAATAAAGCGTCTTGCTTCAACCCTCAGAGGACGGAAAGGCCGCGCAGGCGCTGGCAGTTATTTTACCTGTGATTTTGCATCACTGTCAAAATCACAGTGATCTTTATAGTCGTTACGATAAGGTTGATGTTGAATTGCCGCCAGTGACAGGTCTGTCAAAATCAGAGTGATCTTTATTTTCGTTACGATAAGGTTGATGTTGAGTTGCCGCCAGTGACAGGTCTGTCTAAATCAGAGTGATCTCTATTCTCGTTACGATAAGGTCGCTGTTGGTTTTCTGCCGTTGGAGGTAAAATACTGCGAAACGGAATGTAATAAAATTCACATTCAAAGGCGTCAGTTTCTTTACGTAATTTGCGAGTAAACAGCGACATCTGTGACCCGCTTGGTTTGTATGGAAAGTGTTGACAATGTCGTCTCTAACAATGGCCGACGAGGCATCTTCGTGCTCTATGCTCAAACACTAGAGCACAGAAACGCGAGCAATATACGTGCCACTGTTTCAACAAGATACAGGCTGAGAAACTTTAAAATGGAAAAGAAATGTAAAAAGTGAAAATGAGGTCTGCTAGACGTGGACGCTCGTTATTATTCTATTGCTTGCCAAGTATGTTGTCTAGGGAGCAGTGGTGGCCACGTGGTAAAGACCGCAACTTACGACTCGTAGGTTCGAACCCAGACAGGCGCTTTACTTTGTGTGAATTATTTCATCACCACTGCTCTCAAAATGGCGAAGGAAAACATCGTGAGAAAACCGGTGGCATGTCCTGAATCACAAAATCGAAGACATGTGACACCTACCAACCCGCACTGGGCCCGCGCGGTGGACTACGGCCCACTCCCTCTCACCGAGAGGAGGCCTGTGTCCCAGCAGTGGGAACGTTATAGGCTTATTATATTTAGCAAAATAACGTGGGTAGTACTCACAACCGGCGTTCGTGTATGACCCAGATGTATGGATGTAAACGACGCAAAAGGATTATGTAAGGATCGCAGCAGGCGGCGTTCTGTAGTTCCTGCCTACCTCTTTTGGGAAGAATGCGAGGGTTTGTGTATGAAATAAGTAGAAAAAAACACCCGACTTTTCATATCATCGTTCTAAAGCTGTTCTAAAAACAAAGAAAACATAAAGTTTCCTACTCACTCATGTTGAAATACAATGTAAAACTTACTTAAGCAATCAGATACTACTAATATTCCCTACATACGTCTACTTATTTGGTAACTAAATATTTAGTCTCACCAAAAGTAGCTTCTGGTTTCTACCAACGATGCTACGCAGCTACGGGCGGAGCGTCCAGCGATCTGCTACGCCGTAGCAGCCGTAGCAAGCATATAACTTAGATCGTAGCTACCACGTTAAGTTTTCTAAAGGCCAATTCTCTAAATTAAAAACGTTCAAAAACCTAGTCACAATCTCAACTCAGCTACAATCAATGTAAAAACTTGTCAAAATTGTAGGGAAATTAGAGGTATTTTTGACCGATTAGGACTGAAATTAAAATACGAACGTTCTTAAAAATACAGGAATTGCACCTCTCTGTTGTAATTTCGTAGCGGAACTTGAGTATTAATTGGCTTTTCAATTATTTTATTTTTCCATGGGAAATCTAAACACGCCTATAATCCCCAAAGGGTTAGGCACACCCACACCTACACCTATAGTACCCCTATAGTACACCTACATTTCACCAGTTATGTTTAAGTCCCCTGTAAAAAAACCCTGCATAGTCACAAATCGCTTATTCCTATTTTATATATCTCATCATAATCAGCCTATAACGTTCCCACTGCTGGGACACAGGCCTCCTCTCGGTGAGAGGGAGAGGGTTGTGATCTACTACGCGTGCCCAGTACTGGTTGGTAGATGTCACATGTCTTCGAATTTTTGGTTCTAGGACATGCCGGTTTCCTCACGGTTTCTTTCACCGTTTTGAGAGCAGTGGTGATGAATTTATTTATTTACACAAAGTAAAGCGCCTATCTAATTAGTTGTTCCAAAAGAGACAAACTATTTATAAAATGGAAAAATGACCCATAAAACAAAACACTTAAGTTAGAATACATTAAAACTAGAAATAAAGTTAATAAAACAATATTAAACACTAGAAATAATTATTACAGAGAAGAAATAGCAGGAAACAAAAAGAATCCCAAAGAACTCTGAGAAATATTAAATAAACTTACTGGTAAAATAGTGAAGTCTGTAGATGAGGTGATAACGAACGCTTTTTTAAATGAATCAAATAATGAGTTGAGTGAATGCGAATGACTAAGTCACTGCTAATGACTATTGCTAATGACTTTGAAATGGAATTGAAAACCAGTGTGTCTGATATTGTGCCCAGATGTGAAAGACCCATGTTGAGTGAATGCGAATTTATGAAATCCCAAGATAAATCCATATTTTTTAAAAAAGCTTCGTCTTAAAATTATTAGAATGATTAAAAACTTAAATACTAATGAATCAGCTGGATATGACTCAATAAGAATCATGGACAAAATGATAGGAGATAAAATTGTGAATGCAATAGTAAAGTTAATTAATGCGAGTATCCAACAAGGCAAATATCCGTCAGAATTAAAAACAGGTATAGTTAGGCCATTCATACAAAAGGTAAATTCAATGTCTTGGCAAACTACAGACCCATAACGATATTGCCTGCCATAAATAAAATAGTTGAAAAATTTATATGCGACCAAATACACACTTTTTATCGGGACAATAACATAATTTCCAAATCACAGTATGGCTTTCAAAGTAAGAAATCTACATCCCAGCTACTTTCCAATTTTACTGATGAAGTTAACAACTCCCTAGATGGCAAGCAGCATGTGATACTCATATTCATTGATTTCAGCAGGGTCTTTGACACACTCGGGCACAATATACTATTAAAAACACTCGAAAACTCAGGTATAAGAGAGAAATTACTCGACTGGTGCAAAGAATACCTTCGTGGCCGAAGTTATCGCGTCAAAGCTGGTCCTAGTCTTAGCAGACCTGTAAACGTGACGAAAGGCACAGCCCAAGGTTCACTGTCTGATCCACTCCACTATGTGGCATACGTTAATGACCTAGAAAATATTATAACACACTGTTCCCTTTATCAATACGCTGATGACACCTGTATACTATCTGCTAACTTAAATAACTTAAACCTTAACTTGGCCGCAGAATAATAATAATAATAATAATAATAATAATATATACTATAATAAATAATATATAATAATAATAACCCCACCGCCGTATCTCTACGTTGACGTCGTGGTGGGGCTTGCGTGCTTCAATGAGCCCTAGGTTTGTGCTGGTAGAGTTTACTATACCGAGACAGATCTAGGGTGAGGAGCCAGACCAAGAGAGATACCATCCAAGCCAAGGTCGCACATGCCGAGGGCTGCATGGCTAGGAGAGAGCGCTAGTCGTTAGTGTGCCAACTCTGGAGAACAGGGGACCTCCAGTTTTACTCACCCTTGCCGCAGTGAACGCAGGGCTCTGCTGTGGTCGACTTTTTTAGTCCCTAGCTTCTCGTGGGAATAATCATGATAACAAGGTCTAAAACAAAACATCTAATCCAGGCAAATAAGCCTTCAGCAGATGATGTAGCATCACCGGTTTCATCATCATCCTCTCCGAGGTCCATCTTTTCATCAATCGTGTCATCACCACCTTCATATTTATCACGCTCATTAAGATCATCATCATCGTCACCAATGTCAGTAGACGTTGTGTCGGAGGCTAGTACTGCCATAAACCCGTCACCCGCTACTGTCACAACAAATACGCGTAAAAAATGGAGCAAAGACATGAACCAATACATTTGGCGTACCTATTTAATTCTCACCAATTTAGATACTGAAACAAATTCATATCTTACATCATTGCACCAAAAATTCATTAACAGATTTCCGCAAATGAATGTCTCGAAGCAAAGAGTTGGAGATCAACGAAGAGCAATAGTTCAGAAAAAATTACTTTCAGACACTACACTTGAGAAAATTAGATTAGAAGTAAGCAGAGAACTACAAACAGACACCACTAACTTAGATACAGACATTAGGACAACGTCGCAGTTAAATACAGATCAAAGCAACACACATTTACAATCAGGATCAAAAAGTAGAATGAGGTGGTCTAATGAAATGAACGAAACTCTAATAAAATGCTATTTCATCACTACGAAAATGGAAACAGATATGACTGTCTGGAGGAAAAAATTAAGAGAAATGTTCATTGAGTTCTATCCACAATTATCACATTTATCTGAGCAGAGAATATCAGATCAAAAAAGGGTCGTTCTAAATAACAAAATGATAACAGAAGCACGACTTCAAGGACTGAAAACGGATGCAGAGAATACACTAAACCAAGCGAATTCTTATAGGCAAACAGAATATCACAATTCACTTATACCTCCGGACAATACCCCAACACAAGCATCCACAAATAATAACACAGAAACTGTATATGTTATTAATAATCAAACACATACACAAGAAACCGAAGTAGGAAACGACCCCAATTTCTTAAATTGCATTGACTTAGGAGCCTTAACATCCACCATTATAAACACAGAACATAATACCATAAATGGCGAAATAAGTCAAGAACTAGATGAAACATTCTCACATACACTACGGCATTTCACAAACATTCATCCGACAAAAAGAAATTATATACCTAAAATAAAACCATCAAAAAAATTAGCACAAATAGTAAGTTACATTAATAACGTCATCCTTCCAAAATATGTCAATGCAGATATAGACTACGAAACTCTGCAGACAGTAATATATACTGCTGCCTGGACAGCTGCTCAAATAAATGGAAGTAAACTTTCACATATCACCCCCGAAGGTACAACTTACATCTATGAGAAAAGTAGGAAACCGAAATGGCAGAAAAGATTAGAAACAAGAATTAAAGACTTAAGAGCGAAAATCGGAAGACTTACAGCATACATGCAAGGAAACAGAGGGTGGAGGCTTGTTAGGGAGGTACACACAATATTAGAAAACTATAGAATGCATTCAACTCATGAAGAGCCGAACACACAACTCTCACATTTCTTAGATACGCTAAAACAGAAACTCACTCTTGTAAATAGTAGATTAAACAGGTACAATAATTGTACACTTCGCAAAATCCAAAATAATAAATTTAGGAACAACGAAAAACAGTTTTATCGAACATTTAAAAATTCGACCACAAACCAAACAGCACCAAGTAGTAACGAAAACAACACAAACCATAGCTTACCGTCGGTAGACGAACTTCAACAATTTTGGTCAAGAATTTGGGAGAGGCCAATATGTCATAATACTGAAGCTGAGTGGGTTAAAATAGAGACAGAAAACCATATGCACACTGAACAAATGGAGTTCGAACAAGTTCCGATAGAGACATTTCACGACGTGCTTCAAAAATTGCACAACTGGAAAGCACCCGGTTCTGATTACATTCACAACTATTGGTACAAAAAATTAACATACACTCACCCGTATCTATATAATTACATTAACAGCTTCATTACAAAACCAACAACGATGCCTACATACATAGCGGAAGGAATTACGTATATGATACCAAAAGACAGTAACGATAGCGCCAACCCAGCAAAATACAGACCAATAACATGCCTACAAACTATATACAAAATAATAACATCATGCATCACTCAAATCATTTACAAACACCTTGAATCAAATTCGACATTAGCCGAAGAACAAAAAGGCTGTAGAAAATTTAGTCAGGGCTGCAAGGAACAACTTACAATAGACTCGGTCATTCTCAAACAGGTTCAGCGAAAGAAAAAAGATTTATATACTATGTATATAGACTACAAAAAAGCGTACGATTCTGTCCCACACACTTGGCTAATTGAAATTTTACATATATATAAGATAAACCCTCAAATCATTGCCTTTTTGAATAACACAATTACACAATGGACCACACGTTTACATCTTACGACATCTACAGGAATTGTTGAGTCAGAATCTATCAAGATCCAGCGAGGCATATTCCAAGGTGACTCGCTTAGCCCATTATGGTTTTGCCTTGCCTTAAACCCCTTATCAAACAAATTAAATTCACTAATGCCAGGATATAAACTCAATTATAATGACACAATAGATGACATTCGGACGGACAGACTCGACTATAAAATTAACCACCTACTCTATATGGACGACATAAAATTGTACGCTGCTTCCCCAGAAGACTTGAATGACCTCGCCAATGCCACAGATAAATTTTCGAGTGATATAGGAATGGATTTTGGAATTGATAAGTGTAAAATCAATTCAGTCAGGGCAGGTCAAACATACGAACATTCATATACCATACAGTCAGGTGAAACCATCGATTCCTTAGATGAAAATGGAACATACAAATACTTAGGATATATTCAAGCGAAGCAAATTAAATATAAAGCAATAAAAAATAAACTCACACAACAATTTAAACACAGACTAAAATCCATTCTAAACACTCAATTGCACTCCAAAAATACTATCAAAGCAATAAATACCTATGCGATCCCCGTCCTTACATACTCCTTTGGCATAATAAGCTGGACAAAGACTGAACTTACGAACCTACAACGCGTCATTAACACCAGTTTGACTAAATGCAGAAAACACCACCCTCGATCTTGCGTACAGCGACTAACACTACCAAGGAAAGAAGGAGGACGAGGAATAATAGATATAACGAACCTACACAATAAACAAATCAGTATCCTTAGAAAATATTTTAACACAAAATACAACCTCTACCCTACACAAAGCAATAGTTTATAATGATCGAAAACTAACCCCACTAAACATGTCTGACAAAACAACACAAATTAATGAGAAACAGACTGATAAACAGACTAAAATATCGGAATGGACCCAGAAGTCACTCCATGGAAGACATCGCCATGACCTTTGCCAACCTAACGTCGACAAGTTAGCGTCGAACGAATGGCTCAGGCGCGGAGATTTATTCCCTGAGACTGAAGGATTCATGGCAGCAATTCAAGACCAAATTATTGAAACCCGTAACTATCAAAAGCACATCATGCGAATCCCTATTTCAACAGACATCTGTAGGCGATGTCATAGTTCTTCTGAAACTATTCAACACATTACTGGAGCATGCAAAGCAATAGTTCAGACTGACTATAAACACAGGCATGATCAAATAGCCAACATAATTCATCAAAAACTTGCCATTAAATATAAATTAATTACTACTTCTCCAGTACCTTACTACAAATATACTCCAGAAACGGTTCTTGAAAACACAACACACAAGCTATACTTTGATCGAGCCATCCTCACAGACAGAACAACACATTATAATAGACCAGATATAACTTTACTAGATAAAATTAATAAAACTGCGCAAATTATTGATATAGCAGTACCAAACACACACAACCTACAAAACAGTATAGCAGAAAAGCTGTCAAAATATACAGACTTAAAAATAGAAATAAGTCGAATGTGGCGATTAGGTAGCGTTGCCATTATTCCTGTAGTACTTTCAACCACAGGGGTCATTCCCAAACAACTGCATCAGTCTTTAAAAACGCTGGACGTAGCTCCCTCCACCTACCAAACCCTACAGAAAGCTGCAATCCTGAACACTTGCAGAATTGTTCGGAAATTCCTGCAGAATGACAATGATGCACACCCACAAACATCATTCACCACCGCAACACAAAGTGAACACATTACATCACCACGTCATATCATATCATCAATTATCAATTAGGTTAGTACTCTCAGGGGTAGCACTTGGCTTTGGCCCGTGTTACCCAAAAAAACCGGCAGATCAGTGCCGAGATACAAAAATGTATACCAACAAATAATAATAATAATAATAATAATAATAATAATAATAATAATAATAATCTTTGCCCCTAACAAATTGCATCTGATGGAGCTACTGAAGGTAACTGAAACTTTTAGTAGTGCCATCAGGATGGAATTTGGTGTGGACAAATGTGCAGTCATGCATGTAAAGGGGGGGAAGATTATGGAATCCGAGGGAATTCCACTTTCGGATTCCATACACCTTAGATCCCTCTCCTCATCCGAAAGCTATAAGTATTTGGGTATGTCGGAAGCGTTAGGCATCAACGATGCTGACATGAAGCAATCCTTGAAGGAGCGCTTCTTTTGTCGCCTGAAGAAGGTATTAATTAGTCTTCTTTCGGGCGGAAATAAGGTGCGCGCCTTCAATGGTTGGGTCATGCCGGTTTTGATGTACTCTTTCGGCATACTCAAATGGACTCAGACTGAACTCGACGCCCTAGATAGAAGGGTCCGTACACTGCTGACCGCAAACCGGATGCATCACCCACGATCATCGGTGATGAGACTGTATATCCCGCGGAAGTGTGGGGGTCGAGGATTTTTAAATGCGAAAACCCTCCACAACCGCGAGGTGTGCAGTCTCAGGGAATATTTTTTAAAAGCCGAAGTGGGTATGCACCGTGATGTGGTCGCAATGGACAAGGGGCTCACCCCGCTCTCCATGGCGAAAGAGAACTGGCGCAAACCTGTAGTACTTACTACCGATGACCGCAAGAAGGTATGGCAAAGCAAGGAGCTTCACGGGCGCTTCTATCGGGCTCTTCATGAGCCCGGTGTAGATTTCTTAGCGTCCGTATCCTGGCTGCGTTTCAGTGACCTCTTCGGGGAAACTGAAGGTTTTGTCTGTGCAATTATGGACGAAGTTATCTTGACGAATAACTACCGGAGACATATTATGAAGGACGGGACGGCTGACGTGTGTCGGGCATGCCACCGTCCGGGTGAGTCCATCAGACATATTATCTCTGGTTGTTCTCGTCTGGCTAACAGCGAGTACTTGCACAGGCATAACCAAGTAGCCAGGATTATTCACCAGCAACTTGCTTTGAAATATAAACTTGTCGACTCAGAGGTACCGTATTACAAGTATGTGCCCGACCCAGTTCTCGAAAATAACCATGTCACGTTGTACTGGGATCGGTCTATCATCACTGACAGGACTGTTGTCGCCAACAAACCTGATATAGTGGTGATAGATCGATTAGTGCGCCGCGCAATGATTGTTGATGTTACCATTCCACATGACGGGAACCTCGTGAAAGCTGAGAAAGATAAACAAATCAAATATCTTGACTTAGCACGCGAGGTTGTTGACATGTGGAATGTGAGCTCAACTGTCATTGTGCCGATTGTCGTATCGGCCAATGGCCTGATGGCCGACAGCCTCGATCAACATCTATCGAGGCTCTCGTTAGGCGGTTGGATCAAGGGCCTGATTCAGAAGGCAGTACTCCTCGATACGGCTCGCATTGTGAGGAGGTTTCTATCTCTGGAGCCCTAACCACCGGTAGCTTGGACCCTGCTCCCGACACCGGTGGATCACTATTTTTTTATATTTTTAAATGTTTTTTTTTATTTTTTTATTTAATCATACTAATATTTAAAAATGTAACAAAATAAGACGACTAAATAAATAAACGACATAATAATAATAGCGATCATTGTGCCGATAGTCGTGACAGCCAATGGCTTAATAGCCAAGAGCCTCGACCAACATCTGAGGAGGCTATCGTTGGGCAGCTGGATCAAGGGCTTGATTCAGAAAGCGGTACTTCTGGACACGACTCGCATTGTCAGGAGGTTCCTCTCTCTGAAGCCCTGACCACCGGTAGCTTGGACCCTGTTCCTGATACCGATGGGCTACAATTTTTTATATTTTTAAATGTTTTTATACTTTTTATATTCTAATATTTAAAAATATAATTTATATGATTACATTAAAATAAAGGAGATAATAATAATAATAAGTTTTTATTTCTCCTCACAATGACAAGCTTAGGTTCCACATAATATTTGTTTCTAACTTCTTTAGCAATGTGAGGAGCTGGTGTCTGAGTTAGGCGTAAAATGCCTGTATTACAAATCACCAGCTCCCTACCCCACGGAAGAACAGAAAGTTTTACATTAAAAAAAACATGATATTGCAATCTTACGTTGCGATTTAAAACTAAAAACTTAAATTATGAATGAATGATAAATAAATGATAAAAATGAAGTGAATGTTTGCAACAAGATTTTACTTCTATGGCTAAGTGGGCTCATGATATGGGACTTGTTCTGAATCCACAAAAAACTAAAGTTATACACGTAAATACATTCAAGTCACATAAGTACCTCCCATCTCTTTCAAATCATAGCTCATAGTCATGATTGTCTGCAAAAAAACGTGCCAGACTGCCACTGCACCACTGACCAAGTCCCATATCATACCTATTTGGGATTCATAATTGATTACCGATTCAACTGGAGTTACCAAGTGGAATCGGTTTGCGGCAAGTTGCGTGTGTTAGATTATTTAGTATAAACTAGCAGTATAGGTACCTATATATTACCAAAATAACAAGCCTTGAATATCAGAATGGTTACTAGTTAGTTATTTACTGTGTATGAAAGTTATTATTGAATATGGTTTGTAGGAAAAGGGTTTTATGAAATAAAGCACAGACAGACAAGGCTAAACATTTATTTTAAATTTAGGCTTGTCAGTAAATAATCAGAAAACTAGTCGCCCGTTCGCAAATCTAGGTCATCATGGAGAAGAAGGACAAGAAACTCCATGGAAATAGTAACAAAGTATTCTATCAATACATTTCTTACGTTGTCATAAATTATCGTTATCTTTAAAAACAATTTATTCTATCTCTTGGACAACGGTCCAAGAGAATTCAAAATAATAGCAACATAAAAACAATAGCTAGGAATATTGGCCATAATATGACTTACACAACAATATTTTCATAATAAGCAATAATTAGGGTATAATATGAAATTAATTAACTTACGTGACATCTGGTCAATATATTCCACATAACAATGGCACTAGAGCTAACCAACTGAACATCTACCATGCAACCGTCTTGATAACGTCGTTATAATCCTTTTTATACACTACCAACGTCTTTTACGTAAAACATCTACCGCCATTTTGAACCAATCACAGATCATCATATATTTTGGCTTAATATCTTCTAACACAGGTAATAATAAACAATGAAATCATTTTAAAGCATTATAAGGTAATTAATCAATTTAATAAGGGTTGATTCTTAATTCTTAGACATCATCAAAAAGTATATCAACATCAACCGACAGTATTGTACCAATCATTTGAAACAACCTATTATATTAAAATAGCAATATAAAATCTAAGATATACTACAAGGATAATCAAATATTACTTAATCATTTATAGTAATAACATTTAAGTGTTTTTTTTACAAGTTAAGACTTGTTTTTTGTAAACACAATATCTAGTCAAATTAGGTACTTCTACGTTAGTCCCAAGCTTCGTAAATGTGACAGATGCCATTATCCAACAACAATATTTTATTATTATAATTATATCAAAATGAAATATCTAACACGTGCGATACTTACCAAATTTTCCATTATAAAGCGCAATATACCATACAGAACCCTCCTTCAAATGTACACAGCTCTTGCTGAATTGATAATATCCTATGGACTTACCAGTTATGGCCGCACATTTAAAACTCACTTAAATAAAATACATAATTTGCAAACACGTTTGTTGAAACTTGTAGTACCAAACTATATCAAAAATAAATACCGAGACAATTATACAGGGTTCTTTAAACACTGCAAAGTATTACCTGTTCAAGCGCTTGCAGAGTATATGTTCCTCATAGACCTTTTTGATAACAGTGATATTCAAATTCCAGTCAAATATGACGTGAATACACGACAAGTCAAATCAAAATCATTGCCAATCAAGTGCCACGCAAAAACAACTTCTATGGCAGGCGGACCGCTTCCTTCACAATACCCAATTTACTAAACCAAATACCTGTAGACATCAGAGAATCCATGAATAGTAAAAACATAAAGCGTAAGCTGAAAGAATATTACATCAATTCGATTATAACTTAGCTGTTAATAGCGCGTTGATCAAACCTCAGGCCATGGCATGCTAAGACAGACCCCAGAGGTCTAATTGTGTGCTTTGTTTAAGTTATGGAACTTGTAATTTTTTAAAATAAATAAATAAATAATAATAAGAAATAATCTGGGATCGAGACCGTAACCTCTGGGCCCCCACTGCTCTCTGCTTTAATCTATTTACCTACTACCTACATAATAAGAAACTCTCTAATCTATCCCGCTCCAACAATCAGGCTTTCACCACTAAATAAACACATCCTCAGAGGCTCAGGAACGCCTTTTCTTTCTTGTTGGCAGTATTTTCCGTTATTTACATTAGGAGGGTAGGAGTGCAAACTTTTCGGACTAATCGCTGGGTGATCACTGGTTACACTTCGTCTGTCTTCCGATGTCATTAGTAGATTACATTAAAAGTTTTATATTTAATCTTGTTATAGAAAAGTAAGTTTTAGGGTGTTAAAAAGTATTTATTTATTGTTTATTTATTTACTTTACAATTTGTACATTGCAAACTTAACACAGCAACTTGAAAAGTACAACATGCACTACATTATGCGCAGATAATACCACAATTAATTAATTAAAGTCAATAATACGTCATCATAATTTCAGCCGAAAGACGTCCAATGCTGGACATAGGAAAGCACCTCCACTTCGACTGGTTCTGTGCTTCTCGCATCCAATGGGTTCCTGCGGCCTTCACAAGGTCGTCGGTCCACCTTGAAGACGTAGCGTTGGAAGGCCTCCCATTAATAAATAGTTTTAATAAATAAAAATACAATTATTAAAAGTAAAGTATTCGTAGTAAAGTAATGTATTAGTAGTTAGTATTGTATTTTATTCTACAGCTGTTAGAAGACGTCTAAACATTAATATAAAAAAATCAGTTCGAAGAACGTTCAGTTTTGAAGATACGTTTCTTCGAGGGTGTAGGAATGCTCTCAGAAACTCGACCCTGGGTGGGTCGAATGGGGAGTTGAAGTTTGCATGCAAATGAGGTCAGAAGTAACACCTAGCTCCAATGCATAGATACTATCAGTAGCAGAGTGCTATGTTTCGCTTTATTCTTTTGGGTTTTCTTTATAAACATAACATTTGTCCCAATTTTTTTGTGAATAGCGTGAGCTACAGCCTTGTAGAGGATTTTTATGTTCGCATGTATTTAATCGAACCACTAATAATTACCATTTTGCGCTCCTAAAAATATTATTAACACACTAATATAATTATTGTACTTCTTTTTGTGAACCTCAAATAATTCCTCTTTTGGTTTAAATGGTCAAGTAACTAGGTTTTTTTAGATTGAACTTAGCGTGACTACTCGATGATTAGTTCTAGCCATAGTAGTAGTATAGTTTTATTTAAGTCCGATGATCCATGTCTGAAATTCATTAGTTAACAGCTTCCTAGAAACATTTACTTGCATTTGGGCTTGTAAACTATCTAATTTCAGAATCTAAAAAACATTAAAATGTATACTTCGTATAGGTGTAAGTTGATTTGACCCCTTCACAAACTGAATAAAGTCTTAAAAATAATTACTTCACGAGTTTAATTTTAACGAGATTCTCAGCACACTTTAACAATAATAATTTTAAATGTTCATTTTAGGTTTTTATAAAAATATACTGTACTTATTTAAAATGTAATAAAGGCAATAATCATAATTTCAGTCCTTAAAAAATCCAAGTCAAGTGAAATCGTTTTACTTTAAACAATTCCTCATAATATTATCATGAAGCAAATTGAACCGAAGCTCGTTGCAGCTGCTCGACAGTTCACACGAGCCGAGTACTTCGGATTAGTCCTCACAAGCGGAACATTCGATTACAATCCGACTTTCTGAAATGGAAAACGTGGGTAGCATAGTTTGTTTGTAGCTGTAAACCGAATGCATGTGCTGTAGTTTTGGTATCAAGTTTGAAGCTAACTCAAACGAACTGTTTATGTAAGTGTTTACTGTGTGTGTGCTGTCGGGTAGTCAGAATCCCGAAAGTCTATGAACCTGTCATTGGGTATCGTGTTGTGGAGGTCAGATAGGCTCGCTGTCGCTCCATGTCAAAACACTGGTATTCACTTGCATCCGGATAGACTGGACGCTGACCCAGATGACGTAAGCGGTTTATTATACCCGCGACTTCGTCCGCATGTTTAACATAAAACATGTCCTATGATATTCGGCAAGAGTGTAGCTACTTTTTTTTTTTTGTTATACTATGGTTACTTTCAGAGTTTATCTTTTTCAGACATATAACCAACAATTTTACCTCTGTGTTTTTCCTTTTTGGCAACTAAGCCGATGTCGACTATTCTGCCAGCGTCGTGTAGTGTTTTTTACCTCTTTATAATGTTACTCGTACTTTTAAGACTAGACGTCACTGTCAACGTCATTGCAGCATTATAATTATTTCCACGACAAAGGCGATTCCTTAAGTTGTTGCAACACAACACAGGAACGCCAAACTTTGAAGTGGCAATTTAGGCGATGCTTAGGTTTAGTGCTAGAGAAAATTATAGCTGCTTGTACTAAACTTGCCTCATAATGAACACAACAATTTGGTCGTAGGAACACGAACTTCAATGTGTTACCTAAAAACTTTGTAGTGAAACGGTTTTTACATACATTCAGGGTAGCAGGAACATAGACGTGAAAACTAACCATGTTTATGTAAGTAAACATGAATTCAGCACACAGTTCTAGCGTAGGAATTTTTCGTCGGTTATCAAAAAAAAGTCAGCTGTTTCATAGAAAATTACAATACCTACGAGGTCAAAATGTATAGAAGCATTGTTTCTTCTAATAAATAACCGACCGAAAATTCAAACCCAAAGGGGTTCAACATTATGTACTTAATCCATGGTAACAGTTTAATTTTGACAGTTCAACAACATTCATTGCGTTATTTATGTTGCTAAGCAGACATTTTTTTCGAACATATGAAGCAATGGATTAGCAATATGAAGGAATATCCTTCATTGTATAGAACAATCTGAATCCTTAGATTGTGAGTGTGTTAAGCAATTAGGGTGCAGTATACATATTATTATGCTTGTTTTTGCCAAACAAAATCATTTAGAACGTACCCAACTTAGAAAATTAAACCCAGAACCATCTCACTTACAGCTGTCATAACATTGAAAGTGAAACTAACTTTAAAAGTTTCACTTTCAGTTTTGACAGCTGTACTGATAAGTTTGCAATTTTGTAATACACGTGTCAGTAATTAAACCCTAATCCAATAACAGCAGCTCTAATCTCAGGCACACAGATTATGATTATTACGCGATAAACTCAAACATGCCTAATTAACTGACTTGATTAAAGTTGAGTTAAACTGAATAATTACCGACCGGCTGCTGGTATTTAATTATTGGCGCAATTTTGAGGCAAACGCGATTTTACAGACTTTTAATGTTTAATTTAATAATATTATAACGTAATTTTAGGCACAAATTGTCAGTTTTTCAGCATGGACGAGCATCCTTTAGTGAAAAAGGACAGATAACCCTTTTAGTTTTTTGTTGCCGGCCCATTTCACTGTAAAATGTGACTAAAAGCTGATTTTATCAAACTCAAATATCTTTTATCCGTGGAATAAAATTGACGTCTGACAGTTCTAGTATGGAAAAACGGTCAAAAATTCAAAATTATATTCTCAAGATAAGACTTATTCTAGGTATAAAACTTTGATGGGATTTTGTGGGACATCAGTGTGATGCGTAGTTTGCGTGTGGCGAAGTACATAATTATATATCCATCGCCAGCTCACTTTAATTAAACCATAAGCTTTCTAAAATTCTGCAACTGATTATCTGGATAATATTACTATCGCGACCAATTATCGCAACGATAGTCTCCAATTAATATCACCTAATCACTAATTATGTTAATTAGTATCTGTTTTATAGCCGCATTGAATCGTATCGCGTATCCATCATGGGAGATAATTTAATTAATGAATCTAGGCATAATAGATTGAATTTTCAGGTAATATGGTTTGACTGTGGCTTATTGTGTCATGCAGTCTAATGATTACAATAAGGTGTACCCTAAAAGCGGTTTATTAATAACTACTTTGCACAGGGGACTATTATATAGCCGCGATATATATATGGCAATTCTGCTAGACCGCATGTGACTAAAATCGCAAGTTCCAAAGCAGACAACATTTGTCGTGCGGCGACAGGTCGCATGCGACCGGTGACTAAAATCAACCATGATCATGGCGATCGCCAGCGAATGAGCATTTCTCAGTCTCAGGCGATCGCCCGCCGCACGAAGAGCGACATTTTGATGCAAAATGAACGAGTCACCTGCGATTTTTATCGACCGGTGTAAATGACGTGGCAATTCGGCTTGTGACGCGATTTGGTAAGCGACCAGCCAGCCGCACGGCGGAAATCAACCTAGTGTAAATACCCCATTAAACTTGCTTTCTCTTGTGTCACGAGCTCACGAGAAATTCTCATTACTGCTCATTGAATACTACGGTCAAATTATTAGTCATTCAGCAGATTTGGTAGTTAGCTGACTAGGAATGCCTATAATAGGCTGGTTCATTAATTAACACTTCGAGTATCAAACCTTATCGAGGTGAGAATCCGCCATGATTTACCTTAAAAACAAATGAGTTCGATTTGGAATCGTAGATACCTACGATTCGAAATTAAACTCATTTGTTTTGTAACTTGAGTTAAGTACGAAATGAACTCTACAGAATAACACTCCTTACTTATATGCAATATACCCTTTGAATGGTTCTTACAGCGGCCCATGTTTACAAGGTTTACCGACCGATATAGGTAGTGAAACAAATAACTAATACCTTAAAGACATATACAACAATAAAACCAAGCTAACAAATCTATAAAAAAAATAAGTTCTCCATGACAGTTTACTATCCCAAGTTATTACCAGGCTCTATCGCTTTTACAGCCCGCTGGGGATCACTAAAATGTTCGTTCTAATTTATTAGTACGCACGGTAGAGGCACCGTCAAGTACGCGTAAAAAATACGGCCCACCGATCTAAGTCTACTTTCCTAAGCCGTAGTATCTTTGCACCATCCCGTATCTCTTCGTAACTTAACTATTACGTACATTGTTTGTATTTTTTATGGTACTTTTTGTTAGGGATAAGTAGGCGATGAAAAGAGAAAGTATTAGTATGTTTGTGAGTGTCTTTTTAGTGTTCGTCGTCATCATCATCATTTTAGCCGAAAACGTACTAACTCCCCCAAGCACCGCCATTTCGACCGGTTCTGTGCAGCTCGCATGAAGCGACTTCCTGCGGCCTCCACAAGGTTTCAAGGTCATCGGGCTACCTTGTGGGAGGCCTTCCAACGCTATGTCTTCCGTTACGCGGTCGCCACTCCAGAACTTTCGGCCAAATCGGACATATGTTTAATATTATTATGTGTAAAATAAAACAATGTGCTTCTAATAGATAAATTACTATCAAATCGATCTTGGTATTACGTTTCAGCTTGAATAAAACTTTGAAAAACGTTGGTTTATTTTCTTACCTGCAGTGTCTTTAATCAATATCTACTTTTATCACGTAACATATCGTGACGTCACACCTGTATTTTTGAAAGGGTAGGAAGAGATGACTACACCCATCTTTCGCTAGTTATATTTAAGGCGAAAGCGTCAAGGTAGCCCACAAAATAAATTTTTTGGTCGACTTTTCACGTGACCAGAGGGCTGACCTACTTTTTTGGCTAAAGAATCAGCATTGCCATACAACGTGGCAACACTGCCCGCCTTTTGGGCACGTTTCCTGTTGACAGCGATGCGGACGAATTTTTTGATGCCGTTTGATTATTTCCACTCCTTTTTATATACTTGTACATATTATTATTTTAAGCCTGTAAATGGTGCAGGTCAGTGTCAAGTCTTTTTTAACAGAGTTATAATCATTAGAATCATCAATACGACTGTCGCGAATCATATTTTGATCCACATACAACCTGACACTGACCTTTTTAAAAACATGAATTTTCAATACTCAATACTTTATTGCATACATTTTGCGGCGCATCCCCCTTAATCTCACGAGGGTAAGTCTTATACCATTAAAGGGACTCTGGACACGGGTGACAGATGCTTCTAATAATTACTCACTTACAAAACTCAATGTACAACTAAACGACCCGCTAATTCACTCTGAATGGCAATAAAATAGATATCAGGACAAAACATTTAGCTTTATAATTGGATTTTAAATGTCGTCATAAATAAATGAAAACAAAGAAACAAGAATAAGGAAAATATAATCAAATTTAATTCTCGATTATATTCCGAATAATTGTTGTTGGCTCATATTTTGCGGAGAGTCAGCTTCCGTCATGTCACGGGTTCAATTTAGCCATGATTCTTAAATCTATCTATACTAATAATAAGGCTGAAGAGTTTGTTTGTTTCAACGTGCTAATCTCTGAAATTACCAGTCAAATTTGAGAAATTATTATTGCAATTGATAGCCCAATTCTCGAGAAAGGTTATAGGTAAAAAGGTCAGAAAGAACGCTCAGCAAAACGAGGTAATAGCGCAGGCGGGCGATGGGACGCGACGCGGTGGGTTGAGGGCCACGCGGACGAAGTCGCGGGCATGAGCTAGTAAAGTAATACATAACCAACATTGTTGCTTATTTGAAGGAGGTTTTTGCAAATGTTTTAATTATAAGGTAGCTGACACTATACATAAATAAAAGTGATAAAACATATTGTATGTAGTGAGCGCCACGCTTTTCCCTATTTCCTTTTCTCGACCAAATAAGATAAAACTCGTGACAACGTAAGCTAAGCATGTCTCCGCCACCGGCTGCCTGTAATTGGGGACTCTGCTCAGGACGATTGGAGACGGAAAGCCAAAAGTATGGGGATATTAATTTCGTGTTCTGTAGGCTTCTTAGAAACTCCGAATATAAACCAAATTGAAATTAAGCTCAGTCGCACCCACATCAAAGAAGGATATTTTTTCGATTAAGATTTTGGTAAATCCCAAATATTAATTTATTCCATTCGAGAAGTTACCCAATTCATGACTGCTTTCGACTTGTCTCTAAGTTCTTATTTATAATCGGAATTTCGTTCTCTTTATGTACCCGCGTGTACCTAACTCGTATTTCATCTATATTTTATAATTAAAGTTGCTTTTCGTGTGACGTTGTTCTTTTATACTTCCCAACGGATTTTGGTCCGTTGGGAAGGTTGGTTTAACATTTTTACACACAAAAAAGGTACAGTTTATATCATCGATTAACAATTATTTGTAATTGCTTCTTTCAAAGAAATATTAAATTGGAATTTGAATTAAATAAATGAAATGTGTTTTTTATTCTTTATTTTTTTGTTTTCCAAGGTTTTGTTGAAGACATCACAGAGTAGAACGTTCTCTTTTAGCTGCTAAGTAATTCTAGTGATGAAATAATGTTTTCTTAGATAAAACAATCAACATTTACAATCAAGAAGATATAATGGCTATTACAAGAGGTTTTGGTTGTGATTCGATACAAGTCGATGGCCCGTCACCTTCGGAGTTCTCCCGGTCAAATTATCTGCCTGATAATTACATAAATATATTTTATTTCGCAAATATGGTTACAGTACATGGTGATAAAGGGAAATAGGTTCAGCTATATTTTACCAGTAGGCATGCAAAAGTTACAAATATAAAAACGAATCCACTAAACCATAACTAAATACTAAACTTTAACAAACAGAACAACAAACAACACAAAACCAAACATAATTGTTATTTTAAACTTTATTGTAAACAGTTTAAGTTTATTTTTTTTATCAATCAATAATTCTGTTACACTATTCAATAACCTTCGTAAGGCATGGAGTGCTAAGTGCGCACATACATATTAAAAAAGCGGCTAAAATTATATTTAGTTGGAAAAGCATACTACAGTATTTTAGAATTTTTAAATGACCAAGTGTAATATTACGAATTTAACAAATATTATTTAGTGACATTTTATTATTTTGACAATTTATAATTAGATTACAGGACTATTTAATTCAAATATATAATTTATTGTTTAAATTTAATTTTTAGTTTATGTGAAAATTTAATAATGTTTTAGCTTTGTTTAAATACCTATGAATGACTTCTTACCTTTATATTTGTATGCCACAAAGGCCGAACATGACGGATCTTTTTTGTTTATGAACAACCTGCATGCCTTGTATGTACATAAACTCATGTTTCTACAAATAAATAAATCAAATCAAAATAAAACTATAGTATGTTTTGAATGTCAAAAAGATTTGTTGGCTTGTTCTGTTTCAGTTCCAGCTCCACTCCTTCCACAGCTCGCGAGCCCGCGCGTTCTCCTTCCAGTTTTGGCGGAATCTGTCCAGTTGTTAATGTTAACATTATAAACCGGAGTTCGCTGATATATATCAGTGGATATACAATAATTATCGTGATATTTATGTGGATATATTAATTGATATTTATTGTCAAAATTACGAACTAAGCAGATTCAAAGTTTACCCCAACAGCACTCGACAAAAAATTACAGTTTGGATTACCTTTCCCGAAGTGACAATCTAATCATAAGTTTCGGGGATTCACCAAATAACTCGCAAGTACGATAAGTATAAGTTTTTTATTGAAATTCAAATCTTATATCTATAACATAGGGTTTATTGTAGGTTACGTTAATACAAAGGCACTGGCGGACTAAGGGGGACAGGGGCGGCCCGCTCCGGGCCCCTGGTCCAGGGGGGCCCCAAAATCTTAAGAAGTACTTTTTAATCAATCCCAAACAATTTAAAAATATGTTCAGTAAGCAGTAGTTCGAGTTGGAGGCCTCGTACGTGTCGTAAAATATAAATGTCGGGTGCTAAAAACTTTCAATCTCGCTTCGGCCGCTCTCTTATTCCTAAGACTTTTTGCATAAATAAGTCGACAGAGCAACTCCTATTTCTGCAAGAATATGAATGTTCAAAAGAAACCTGACCCAGTATTCAGAGTTATGGTGTAAAATATTTCGATTTTCGAGCTCTTGTCGCTTTGTCACTCGCTCTCGCATCCATGCTTGCTTTTCTTGAACAGCATAATGAGGAGATAAATATGCACCTCCCTGAAAATAATATCCTACAGCTTGCGAGGCCTACGATATAGGTAAAGGGTAATTATAACGCACGATTATTATATTTTCTTTTTTTTAGGTATTACTAATGTTATGCAAAGTTACTAGTGATACGCGGACTCAGAAATACAAGTATCCACATAAACTGAGAAGACCGGGGGCCCCCTCATTTTGTTTTACCACCCGGGCCCACGACAGGCTTTGTCCGCCACTGATGTAAAAAAAATTCAAATGATTAAATATAAGGGGATACCTTATATTTAATCATTTTAATTTTTTTTGGAATCCCCTAATCCGTACCGTTCGAATGCTTTTTAAAATAGTGTTGTAACAACTGCCATAAACTGATAAGATCATGAGCCTATAACTACAAACCGAGATATTATCGATACAACTAAATAACTCAAGCGGTCATTTTAATTAATCGAGAATCGATTCTCGAAGTCTAACATTCAAAATAGACAGCTATCTTGAGTGTTAGACTTAAAAACCAATTACAAGAGCAATAGGATCACGGCAAACATGTTAGGTACTTAGAAAAAGGTTGTTATAGTGTAAGTACAGTATTTGTTATCTCACGAAGCGACTCGCGCTTTACTTGTAGTAACTAATTCACAGCGTGTTTGTACACTTGGTTACCACAAGTAATGCGCGCGTCGCTTCGTGAGATAAAAAATACTATAATTGCAAAGTTCGAGAGTTTTACGAATAAACGAAAATGTACAAGGTTAAAGAAAAATCCTATTACCGTAATTGGTAGAGAAAATCATCGACCACCATTATTTAAGTGAGGGTTCCATTTAGTCTGAAACTAATCGGAAACCCCGACGCTCCCTGCATACTAAACGTGAACGGTACTGTTCTGTCGAACTGTAACAGTAACTCTACCACTTAACTTCAAAACTCATATGAGTGTTCTATTGTCGGACGTATTCTTTGCGGTCCGTTTGAGGAATCTTGGGAAGAGATTTTTGATTTATTATTTTATTTACCGCTTACGTTTACAAGCTGACTGGTTTGTTAGGCTTCAGGCTAGGTTCATAAAACTAGACTAAGGACAGACTCGTGACCAGACGGTCCACCTTTTTTTGGCCAAAGAATCAGCATTCCCATGCAACGTGGCAATGCTGCCAGCCTTTTGGGCACTGTTCCTGTTGACAGCGATGCGGACGAATTCTTTGATGCCCTTTGATTATTTCCCCTCCTTTTTTATATTATTATTATTAATTTAAGACTGATGGCTTTATAAATTATGTAGATAGAACGGGGAATATACAACCCTCATTTAGGAAACGCCAAAATGTTTAATGACGTGTTAAACATTTAAGTATAGAAGTTTGGTTTAAAGTTACAAATTGATGTTCAAATCATGCTAGCTGGACACTGGTTACACATATAAATTATCCTCCATCGGTCCATACAGAAAAATAGAAATCCCCTTATTTATCTACAAAACGCAAATACACTATTTTCAAAATCATAAACACATTTTTCTTTTATTGTTATTAGCGTAAAAGAACCGGAGTAACCGACATAGCTTGCAGAGTCTGCAAACTGAAGTGGCAGTGCGCTGGTCATGTTTGTCGAAGGACTGATGGCCGGTGAAGCAGACGAGTCCTATAGTGGAGACCGCATATCGGCAAGCGTAGTACCCCCCAGTTAGATGAACCGACGACTTTAAGAAGGTGGGATGGACTGGATGCGGAAGGCGGAGGTCAGGGTTTTGTGGCAAAACCTGGGAGAGACTGTGTGACAGTGGCTAGGCTGAGTTAATTCGTTTGAAGCAGAATTTTATGCTTAAATGATAAATTATTTATTTCTGTAAGTAGGTTTGTACAAACACTTTTACACGTCAATCATGTGTATTTTAAAAACTAGATCAGTTCGGTTCTTACAAAGTTATAAATAGGTATTATTATTTTACCTATTTAAATACAATTCATTCTGCTCTTAAAACGGTGAAGTAAAACATCGTGAGGAAACCGGCATGTCCTAGAACCAATAATTCGAAGACATGTGACATCCACCAACCCGCACTGGGCCCGCGTAGTGGATGATAGCCCACTCACAGAGAGGAGGCCTGAGTCCCAGCAGTGGGAAATACAATTCTGTTTTAGGTAGGTATTTAATGTTGATAAGCCGCTCACACAAAGTCACGGTGTTATGTTCGCTTATTTACAGTTGCGCTGTAAAGTTCAAACTCACGAACTATTGTTTCAACGTGTTTCAATATTTGTTCCTTTGTTCTGGCAACTCACAAAACCAGCTAATTGAATTTTGAAGCTGTTTCCACATTTCGAAAACCCAGGGCGAGCAGTTTACAAGAGCGGTTCGAAAATGTGGAAACTAAATGAGCTACTCAAACAATTACGTACGTGAACTGTACTCAAATATAAAATGAGAGAAAATATTATAATATATGTTTATGAACTTCAGGCAATTATTTTTACTGATAAAAAGAGTACATAATCTTAGAATTAAATTTATTGAATTCTAGTTGAATATCAAATTAGAGTACCTACTCACTCGAGTTTGTAACCTCCGCTAAAGAGCGAAAGGCATTTTAATTACAAATGAACTCAAGTTACATGTAACCACTGTATTAATGTTATAACATACTGGTGAAGGAAACATCGTAAGGAAACCTGGAATATTTAAGTGAAAACTTGTTTAGGCGCGTTGAGCGATTTTTGGTAGAGAAAAATCTTATGGTTTCGCGTCATCAACATACTTATGTTTGTAGCTAGGAGTATGACGTGTTGCGCTTGGCGGGGGGCAGGGTGCATTCCTATATATTTTAATTAATAATTTTAATTTAATAATTATTAAATTTAAATTTTTGATACGGTACTATAATTGAAATGAAAATAAACACTTATTTCATAGTTACATCTTTTCAATTTTGTCGACAATCCCCATGACGACAAGCTAGTTTAACTAAATGAAGAACACATAGGCATTTTTTTGCCCACGACTTCGTTCGCGTGGATGTCGTATGATACACTATACCTATACTAAAATAACAGCATCAGTTTTATAAAACTCCCTAAAATCAAAAGTCATTTATTCAAATTAGGCTGAGAATCAGCACTTTTCGAACATCAAAATTACAAAGACAGACGTATGAGTAATTACTTCGTTGTCGCTCAGCACTTTTCTGACTTTGGTCTTGCAGCTGCTTTCCTGACTTTTCTTCTTTCTTTTTTAGTCCTAGTGTGATTTTAAGCCTATAGTCTTTCGCGAGAATTGGGCTTTCAAATGCAAAAATAATTTTACACAACCGACTAGTAGTTCCAGAGATTAGCGCGAAACAAAAAACAAACAAAGTCATCAGCTTTAGTATTCGTACAATTTAAAAACACAAACCGATAGTGAGCATGGTTATCGATGGTTACTAATTCTCTTAATGAAACTTCGCAGGAGGACAATCACACACTGATACAATTCCGCTTTTCTCTTTGAAAACATAAAAAGTGAAACGTACGAGTTAACACATAAAAGCAACTATGTTTAAAACAGCAATCTCCTAATGTCCCTGCAAGGGCGTCGTGAAACGTCCCCCACATTTTACACGTAACCCTTGGTAATAGGTTTGGTGTTTAGCGCTAAATCAATTTAGTTCAGTGGCTATTAGTGTCGTTTGTGTTTAGTCTTTGTAATAAAAGAAACACAATTCTACCCTGTCCGATAAGTAAATCCAAAATACTATGCGTGGAAAAGTTTCTTCACTGTCGGTACGTTTTTTATCTATTTTACGATAGTAAGTATATACGTTTACGTTCAGTCTTACCAAGGGGTATCGCGTTACTCAATAACTGGGTTGTGGAGGTCCGATAAGCAGTCGCTCCATGCAAATTACTCAAAAGAGGTGTTTCAAGTCGGAAAATCTGCTCTCTGGGCAAAAATCATTTATTCAAATTAGGCTGAGAATTGGCACTTTTGAACGTTAAAATTACATAAGACAGTCCCCGAAAGCGCCTGCCCCTTCACGACTTCCTAGAGCTTTAGCTGGGGAGAAGAAGTAGCGCAACAAACTCCCCATCAAGTATGTAGCGTCCATCCCTAAAGCATTGCTAATAAATATTAATACGCGCCACAAATTGCTTTGTAACCTGTAGTCATAGGTATCTATGTTAATGTTCAAACATGTATACCTAGAACAAAATGATTAATTTCGCCCTCAACCCAGGCGTATGCAAATGCCTCTCTTGTCACAGCAAAGGTAATTTAAGGCATATGCAAATTCTAATATTTGTCAAAGGGAGTCAATTTTTTCGCACTTTTCAAAAGAGATTGGATACAGGTCAGATCGCCACACATTTTGTTTACTGTTCTGAAAACCGTACCTACATACATACATAAAGCCCAGGTCTTCTTGCCATGGGATTAGGCAGAAACTACAGAACAGGTCTGTAGTTTCTAATCTACGATCCTAACATACCATATTCCTAACATACAATATTTAACAATTACTAAACTAGCAACTTGTTATTCCTAGTACGATTCGCATAAAAATAAACGATGTCTGTTGGTATATATTTTGACTGGTAATTGGTGACCGATATTTAAACACAGACCAATCTCCCCAATAGAACCGCGCGCGCGGTCCGGACGGTTGTTAAATGAATGAAAAAGAATTTTGTTATTAGAGTTTTGTTTATAAAAAGGACCAGTAACCAAATTATAGATGGAAATCATTATGTACAATTTTACATAATTTATATTTAATTATACATCGTTTTAAATTGAAATATTAAAATTATGTTTTCCTTGTAACAATAATTTTAAGAGTAATTTATTTGTATTGTTTTTATAAGGACAGTTAATTAACGATTTATTATTAAATTACAGCTGATGGTGTATTATTCTTATTATGTGCTAAATAATCTATTCGGGTGATTGGGATCATGCGTGTGATAATTTAAAAAAATCGTTTCTTTGGGAAAGTGGTTTAATATGACGAGTACAATCACTAATTACCAGACACCCTATATACAAAGTACATAAAAATTATCAACATTGAAACAATCTGGTGTACACTAAGTCGCTTTATCTTCTTCGTTATTAAACATATAGTCGTAGATCCTACGTGTTAATAAACTAATTTAATACACCGCAAATCTGTAACAAACCCTCACACCAGAAAAAACATTCAACACAATTATATCATAAAGCGAGCACCCCTATAAACACTAATTCCTTTCCTGATTACCTCACTAACATCCAACCTAACCAGAACTGATTGGACAGTAAAAACCAACCTTAACACCTCCACTTAAAGCACAATATAACGTCGAGAAGTATCTTATTAAAATGGTCTTTAGTACGGAGCTGTAATGAAGTCTTCCACTATTAAGTAATCGGTGCCAAGCAATTTTCTTCCTTTTGTTCCTTTACGTACGATCCAGATTGTCACGGCTGCGGTTAGGTAGGATTAATTAGAACAAAACAGCTCCTACCGCGTCCTGTCCTCCTGGTACCTAGTTGGAGACGCGTCCAACTAATTGGAAAGAGAAAAGGTTCTTGATTAAAGTTTAAATAAGAGGTTGTTGACGAAATGACAATAGATGTTCTTGTTTGTAATGGCGAGGACAAACATAAATTAAAAACGGACCCTCGCGTTGTATTTTGTAAGACATTATAGAACGTTCATTTTATATTTTATATCGACCTCTGTCAAGATAAACATGATCGATTACGACATAAATTTTATTTATTTCACGTTCATAAAGAAGACGAACTTTCCTAAAGCTTCAATAACCCGTAATCTTCTATTATTATATAATGATATTGCCTGCAAAATACCCTTCACATAAACTTTGATGGGCTTGAAACAAAAAGTAAAATAAGTAAGACTGACATTTCTATGGAAGGAGATTACAGCTCGTTCTACGAGTATACTCCATCAATCAACGTGTTTATTCTCTAAGAAACCGCAAGATTATACACGTGTTTAGCAAAAACATTTTCCCTTGATATTGTGTATCCCTTGCTTAGCGTAATATATTAGATAATAATCTCGCGAAAGATCGCTAGGGATTCTCATATACCTATAGTAAATAAACATGTAGCTGAAAACATAATTCCTTCGTCATTTGAGATTAAAGAAAAGCTCCAACAATTATTTTAAAACTGATTTTACAATTGAGGAACTTTCTCTAATAGGCTATTTGAGTAAGACCTCATTAGAGGGGCAATTTCAGTTATTTTTTTAAACTT
The DNA here is from genome assembly GCA_947507525.1 of Apamea epomidion. NCBI lineage: Eukaryota > Metazoa > Arthropoda > Insecta > Lepidoptera > Noctuidae > Apamea > Apamea epomidion. The sequence goes on along the minus strand of OX382238.1, from coordinate 1,702,396 downwards.
ACGCTTTCTAATGTTAGTCACAATCTGTCAAAAAAGCCATGGAATTAGTAAGGCCTCGCCATACGGGCGATTTTTTAACGCGACGTCTTTTATGGCACACAGGTTTTTCAACTCCCGATGATGACCGGAGTATTGAAAATCCAACGCATCCCAGCGCGTCCAAATACCTGTTAGATTTTCAATTGTCGGCGCTGAGCAGTGCGTTGTAAATCCAGTGCTCGAAAAAAATATCGCTTCGTTAAAAAAAATTCGACATTGATTGTCGCTGAGATCTTCCATCTTCTTTTCATGTCGATGGTACTCTTCTTCGATATGTTATATTGTTTGAGCCCAGTAGGTGGCGACGTTAATTGCGGCATCATCGCTGAGATGACATTACGTCTTGAATTTGAACGTTTCAAATGTACAGACGCTACCACACGCACACCAAGCTACCCGAAAATGTCAAATTTTTCCAATCAACCTTGTACCTTAATTCTTTAGCGATACAGTTGAAAATCTATTAAAAAAATTTGACAGATTGTAGTAGCTTGATGTGCTGGACATGCGTTGAGGAAACAGGATTATTCATGAGCTGTAGAACTGCAGACGGCTTGCTGACGGCTGCTGGCAGCAAGTCAGGTTCTGTCAAATGGGTGTGGTGTGTGGCAATATAAACCCTTTTAAAATATAATACCTGTATTTATTTTCACTATTTACCTACTTACTGATCTTTAATTAATAAGAAGAATAGGCAGCTTGCGTTGAAAGACATTAAAACACAAAAACCTATAAACAGGATTCAGAACACAAATATTACTTTCTCTAAGAGCTCTGGAAACTACGCCTCGATATTGGAAAAGTTCCGAGTATGTATATACAAATGACGGCCAGGATACGCCATTAGAAAAAGGTAAAACGTTCAAAGTTAAGAGTTGCTTGTGTACGAATACATAGAACCGTGGATGGATAGATAACTACCCCACGTTGATTACGCGGTACTTTTCCCCTGAGCTTAAAACTCCACGTTAATTTGCTTTTTGCGCGCTCAAAATGGCAAATGTCGATGAACGGGCAATTAGCTCGCCTCTTAATGGATTAAAAAAATACTGTAGTGAATGTACAGTCACCAAAAGAGATAAGTAACCAGGGTCGTCGGATATAGTTAAAGTTTAATAAGAAACCGATGGATGTTTTCGATTAAAATTTTATTTGATAAATGAACTGTTTAAATTTTATTCGAAAACAACCATAAGATTCTTTCTGAACTTCAACTATATCCGACGACGCTGGTTACTTATCTCCTTTGGTGACCGTACGATGCGCCTTATGTATAGGTACTCGTTGCTCTATAGGGTATTTTTGTTTAGTTTTCTAGAACCCATTTATTTACCACAGTCGACAGCACGTCAGCGATAAAAAAATTCAGTAGAAACTGGCTTCATATTCTGTTGAAACTCCTTAGGTATAGGCCAAGTTAAGGTCACACACGCGTTAGACAGTGACGTGTGTTTGACTGTACCTTTCTAGTCATTACCCATTTTAAGACTTCAGTCTCGATTATGTAGTTACCGATTATATAAACATAAAAGTATTGTTATTTTTTATTTTTATTTAATAACTTAACTTTACCAAAATATCTACATAATTTCTTCTGTCTCCGCGCAAACACGGAATCGATTTATTAGCTGTAAGTGTCATAAAAGTGTCTCCTGTCTTAATTACCACTAAATGTGAGCTCTACATCTGCCCAAGAGGTAATTATGGTAATTTTGATGTTCATTTCCAGTGTCAACCTGTTATTCAAAGTTGTTTTATAAGCACAATAAACGTGCTCACCTTCAGTAGGATTAATTTAGGCATTAAGGCTAAGTTTATCTGGATTATTTTCAGACCCTATAACACATAAATAATCCGCGTAGACAATTGAGTTGCCAAAAATGTACACAAATATAAGTTTATGGAAAAGTAACTTTAATTTCTACACTATAAAATTCAGTTTACGCTACAACTTCGATAACATAAAATAATATTTCAACTCAACTTTTTATATTTTTTTCATTAGCGATAATCACTCTGAAATCAACTAAATTACCGTTAACATTAAGTTGATATTTTTTTAAATTGAAATAACATACATTGGTAAAAATAATCCTTACATAAACTCACGCTTTCCCATGGGGGTTCAGAAGGGTGACGAGAAGGGTGACGGCGACTATCCTATAATAACTAGACATTTATAACCCTTTCAACTCATATAAATGTCTTTTTTGGCATTCTGTTTACCGGTTTTCTACTTATTTGACAGTCAGACAGACCGTTAGGCACACTATTCACCTTTTCGTAAAACTTTCAGTGTCTTTTACGAATAAAGATAAAAATATATTTTTCATACACCTTTGTGAAAGTTGCGCTACCGAATTGCCTACATTCATCCTTTAAATGATGTGGAAACTGACATAATAATACATTACCGTGTATATACATAACCTGTTAAAGGGTGAGGTTGGACTAAGTTACGATATTTATAAAGGAGTATTTTCACAAGTTCTTGCATAGTGCGCCATTTATAACGCGTTGAAGTTTTGCTGTTTAGTCTACAAAGTAGTTTTATTACGTAGTCTGGGATTTTGTACGCAACCCATTCTTCTCCTTATGATTTTCTCCGTTAGTTTTTATTTAACTGCGAATTTAGAAGTACTAGTTGGATTGTCAGTGTTTTCATTCTGACTGTCGCTCTACCTTGAAAAGAACCTATGGGAATAAAGACATGAAACGAAGATCCTTTTCATACCTCTAGATACTCGTATATAGATAAAATACTTTTTATTATGTACATCATAAATATTTACAGTAAACGTAGAAAAAATAAACGTAGAAATTTTACAAGGGGTGACACAATGGGAGGTCTATGATTGGTCTCTAGCCCCAGAAGTTAAGCTGCATCTTTTAATCAACCACTGAAATATTTTACTTCTAATGTACCTATGGAGAAAATGATAGAAGTTTTTATTCCACACATAGGTTTACTCAACTAACCGATTTTAAGTGGTTACTTAACATCCCTAATGGCTGTATCACAAGCAAATTAGCATTTCATAGCTCGTTGCCGTCTCGTCTCGCTTCAGGTTTTCACATAAAACCAGCAATGGTTGCGGTATTCACCGTTAACTTTGATAGTCGCATGCGCAGACATACGTAGACAGGGGCCATAAAACTCAAGTGGCGGTTATATCGTAATTGCGCTTCATTTATGTAAATTTAACGCGATGTTTGGGTGAAGTTGTTAGTCCATAGTTCTTGTTACATCATTTAACATGTGTACAATACGATTCCATTTTAGCTTAACATTCTAAGTTTGCCTTTGATTATTGAGAACAGCTTATGTCGTGGTATGCCCAAGATAGTATTCGTCTTCAACGAACTCGTCCGCGTAGTTATTTAGAATTCTAATACACACAATAAATTTGAACGCGGCTAATAGAATTAGCCGTCAGCGGTGACATCATCTGTCAAATCATTTTCTTTTTAAGTCACAAATCACAGTACTGTGCATCTAAAGTCCGGCAAAAATGTCAAAATTCGCCAAAGATGTAAACAACAATGGCCGGTCGAAATTGTTTATGATTTAGTAATGTGGTGGTATGAATTTCGAGTTTTGGTGCTATCGATGTTACGATTATTTTTTAGTATCTAGTGTTTCATCAGTATTTTTTATATTGAGATATCTTCATAAGTTAAGTTAAGTTTGATTTGATTTGAAAATCGTGAAAACGAACAAGATATTATACAATTATATTTTGCACTGGTTGCAAAACGCGTAGTTACAAACTGTGATCGAAAAAAATTGATGAATATTACCTCAGATGTCAAATATACCGTCCTGCACAATATATTGCCGGTTATTCGTCATAGCTTCGTCCCTATGCACATATAAGTATAACGATACACTAGAAGTCTAGTTAGCTCGGGCGTTTTAAGATCGCTTGAAGCGGCTGTGATTGAGAGTTTCAAGTCCCAGAAACAGATTTTCCACATTCGAACCCGAAAGGCGACATTGGGCAATACGTTGGTTCGAATCCACGGCAAGCCGTGCTCTTTTTTGAAGTATTCGTTATAAGTCGTAACAAATTCAATGTTATAGCAGTATAATATTTTAAAACTTGAGGAGTCCCCATACTACCAATAGACCTACGACGTTATTTAATGAGGAAAAAAGACCGCATCTTTATTATGTAAGTAGAACGCGGGTTAGCTCCAACAGCATCTCGAAAATCCTACCCGAAAAACACGATTATTGTCAGTAAAACAAATAGAAATACATTAAATTGTGTTTTTTTTTTTCAATAAAGGAGTATTAAATACTCCTTGTACAAATCGTCGATATTTTTTATGTCATTCACTAGCATTTCAATGACGAGATAAATTTAGACGAGACAAAAAAGGATGTCAGCCGTTTGACGTTTGTAAAAATTCAAAATCTGTCCCAGTTTTCGCTTTTATTGATAAATATAATAGTATATTTAAAAGTTTAGAAACACGCACAGGGTGTAAAAGTGAGTGTGATAATACGTGTATCCTAATAAGTGCGTATTTAATCAGTGAGGCGTAGATATCGCTTTCAATTCCCAGGCAAGTTCAATGTTTTTGGCCTTTGGCGAAATGCCGCCATTTCCAGTATAGTTAGTAGTAGTTTTCACTAGTTGCCATTATGCGTTGTTTAACGGGTGGGTGACACTCGGTATGAGACAGGGAGGGAACCAATTGTTTTCAGGATGAGCCGTTCATAAAATTACCATCAGACGTCACTTAAGGTAAGTTAGTCTGATTTCCTAATTTTATTACACGGCTCATCCTGAAAACAATTTCAAACAACAAGACCGGCCTCCCGCCGCGTGGTATCTAGGTATTTTATGCGTCGTCGTGGGTTTGTGTAACCTTTGTTTATAAACGCTGCTTAAAATTAAGTAATGATTGGCGACTGTTTAACATACATTTTTGACGTTTAAACGTCTCTTAAATTTAAACAACGTCTATAAACAAAGGGGCGTAGGTGAACATCCACTGGTCCGCACCGGCTGCAACAACGCACGACACGCAACGGATTTTGGTTGGCTTTGTATAAAGAAATGAACCGTGCGCTCGGTGCGGGCGTTACCGATAGTGGACGCAGTGCTATATGAATTCATGCAAAGCAAACCAAAAACCGTGCGTGCGTTGCGGTTGGTGCGGGCCTGTGGATGGTTACCTTAAGTATCTAACATAAAATGTAACATACATTTTCAACCCCTTGAAAAATATACCTACTGTGTATATGTCTGTATCAAAGGCCCAAGTCCAAAGCTCACCATTTCAAGTTCACCAAAAACGAAAAAGTTCGAAAATTCGACGGAAAAAGCACCTCTTCCATTAGTTCATAAAACAACAAGTTTTTCTATTTGATATACGAGAAGCTTCGAAAAACTGAAGGCAAGTTTAATCAGCGCAAAGTACTCCCATTGGAGCGTTTCCAATCCGCACCGGGGCGAAACTTAGGAAGGAAACTCAACCCGTCCGCTGCCGATGGAACTCACAAAAAGGTTTGTTTAATAACTTGTTTGTGGAAACCTTTTTTGGAGGGTTATTCGAAACGGAATTGGATGTTTGGGGGTTAGATTAAAACAGCAGTCGTTTTTGTGGATTAACATTTGAATAGGCCTCCCTATTCAAATTTTATATTTCTTTTAAGTTTCGGAAATTATCTGTTTTGGTTTCGGAGTAATTTTCCTTAGACTTTGAATAAAAGCGGCTCGTGTATCCGTCGTCGTGGTCTTTATACGACTTCCGCTTCTTAAGTTGATTCTCGCTTTGATTAATTTTGTCCCTGATTTTATGACTGGTAAATTAATATCTGCCAGGAAACAAAGCAAAAGCGGTCTCTGTTTTTCCTTTGTCACAATTATTGTAACACATATTTATAGCTTCAGATATAATGAAAACTGGGACCGCAAGGAGAAAATAAGATAGATAGAATATTCTTAATTGTGTACTCCATAAACAAATGAGTCAGTGGTCCCCTTTAGCCCTGGATCGAAAGAGCTGGAAGTCAAGGGGAGAGGCCTTTGCCCAGCAGTGGGATGATGGGATGATGCAGACTAACAGTAACCTGTAACCAATATGTACACCATAAAAATTACAGGTATAAATGTATAATTTACGTTACAAGTTCGTTTTATTAAAAGTCTGTTCGATTGTAGCCACGTCCGTCATTCCCAAGATAGTTCAATCATTTCCCACCTTCGTCTTGGCGTCTAATTAATTCACATTGAAGATCTTGGCTCACGTTGGCTGGAATAGAGAAGTATGTAAAAAAATATGATATAACTTGAATTGCTTTAGTTTACTTACCGAACTTTGTGTAGGAATTACTAGTGTGAACACGATGGGCGTCCCCACAGGCTTTAAGACCTTTGAAAGCGCATATTTACGAATACGTACGTCCACACGATTTGTTTATACAACTTGGCCACACTTTAATAACTTGGAAACTAGAGCTCAAAGCAATAGTTTGTTGGGGCCCGGACCTTTCCTCAGAGTAATGAGTTTTACTTATATTTTTACAGGAAAATCGCTCGTTGGAAACAAAGGTCGCGGCTAGAAAAATATTACGAGAACTGAGCACAGAGCTCGTTTGTGGGGTCAATTGTACAACAATATTATACGAATAAACACAGTGTAGGTGCCCCAGTTATTTCATGTTAGGTGCTTGCTTTTTATGTTTTTGATAATAATTTGCAGTTCGTGAAATATGGGAATGAACGGCTCTTACAGTATCGAAACGGGGTTGGCGCTACATAATAAATAAGAAACAATACTGAATTATCGCTATTTATTTCAAGAGGACGTGCTCGCTTTTACGTTCCTTTCACATAACTGTTTTTTCATGATAACAACCAAAGTCGTCACACAGTGGTTGCCTGAAGACGGGCATCGTCACCGAGGCAGGACTAAGAGACGCTGGCGTGACGATTTGGACTCGTTTCTAACCGATTGGACGGAGAAGGCGCAGCACAAATAAGAAGGAAAAATATGGGGGAGACCTTTGCCCAGAAGACAAAGTCAATTTAGATTTATTTTTAAATCGGCGCCCATGAAACATTAATACTAAATTCGCCTGAGTGATCGAATCCAACCAGAGTCATTTTTCTACCAGCCTGCATGATGTAAGGTTCATTTTTGGAGACAACCTTTACCTGCCTACGACTGGAAAATAAAACTGTTTTAGTACAGATTGGCACACGGAAAAAATGATAACAAATTGCATTTTGTAAATATATATATACGAAACCGTAGAAGTATACTGTACAAGCTACGGACATGAGGAAAATTAGAGAAACAGCACGTAAATGGCACTGTTAATTTGTTTGTGCCCGTGTGCCAATTATTTTTTCTTTTTAATACAGCACACAAAATACAGCTAAAATACTTAAAAAAAAAAAACGTAGGTACACGTCGAAATTGAAACGCGTTTAAAAATAAAACCGTGTTGCAAAAGAGAATATTTACATGTAATTTTTCTCTTTGAACATCAGATAAGGTAATCAAAGCCAACGAAAAAGCTCTGTTATAAGAATTTAAACATACATAAGTACTTTACTGTATGCTAAATTTAAATTTTATATCTCTAAGCTAATGTAAGATTATATTTCCAGAGGTCAGGCACTCATTTACGCTGTAATAAAAGAGCAAAGAGGAGGAATAACGAAAATTAGAAAATACTGTGATTAGGTATGTATATTAGGGTTCCGTACGTCGTACAAACCACAAGATCCGTGAAGACTAAAACTAGCTCGCGAGCAAACTTACGCATCACAATAGCAAAACATTATGGCCATGTATTCTTTTATATATATTTTTGTATTTTTTGTATTTCATCACCACTGCTCTCAAAACAGTTAAGGAAAACATCGTCAGGAAACCGTTATGTCACATCTACCAACCCGCTTTTTTTGTTTGAAAGGTGAATTGGTCGAGAGTGTTCTTAGCTATGTTTGATGAAAATCGGTCCAAGATGGCCGCCGCCACAAAATGGCGGATTACATATTTTTTCACAACTCCCTCAATATGGGTATCAAATGCAAGGGCTTGACTAGTAGAACACTATACACTATGACAAATTTCAAATCCAAGATGGCCACAACCACAAAAAGGTGAATTACAAAAAACCTGATTAAACACCAAATTACCAGAATCTTAAAATGCAAGAAAATAAAAGAAATGAAATAATAAGGAGTCCCTACAAAAAGCATGAAATAAAAAATTAAATTAAAAAAAACCCCTTACACAAAATAATAATAAAAATAGTATGAATATAAAAAGCCTAAAACAATTTTTAAAAAACTATTGAAAAAATAGCCACAAATAGAACAAAAAAGGTATTAACGTGAAACCCTATAAAAAGAAAAAAATAACCTTGAAATTATGACCCTACGTAAGTACGTATGAAATTTTTTGATTAAATGTTGTCCCGTCGGGGGACCGCTCTAATTATTATTTTTAACGAGTTAACTTAATAATTCATCAAAACCTATAAAGTATTTTTCCGTTGACTACCTTGCCCAAAAAGGAAAGCCCCGTAGAATATGAAATAGAACGTAACGAAAGTATTTTATTATTCTAACAAACTTAAAATAATATCAATTTCGTGCTTGAACATAAATTAAAAATTATTTCGGGAAAAAATATTGGTTTTCCTAAGAAAGCGGTGAACGCTCACACAATCACGGCTGTCCAAATACAGGGCGTTTTAGACACCTTAATGTCAAATACTGGTGAAAATGACAGATTTCCTTGACGGCCGTTATAATGATGACGGGACCTTCTTCTTCTAGGAACCCGTAGCTTTACTCGTTTTGTTTTTAGGGCCAGAATACGTGCTCCTGTTGTTTATGTTCGGAACCCCCGGCAAGAAAAAACAACTCTCACTTAAATTACTTTTTAATAAGATTGTCGCTTAATAAAAATGTAGCTTATTGTTATTCTAAGCTGACGAAGTTGTTTTCTTGTATTAAGAGAGAAATTATTAACGCCCAATAAATTAATGCTCAATGTCGACCTATTCAAAATCAAAAGTCATCTATTCAAATTGGGGCGAGAATCAGTACTTTTCTAACATCAAAATTACATATGACGGTCCCCATAAACGCCCTTTCTTCATTTATTAAAACAGTAGGTACACAACCTAACCCAACTTTTTTTTGAAAATATGCGATAGTTAAAACTTTTGAACAAGTACAATTACTTCAAACTTAACAACAAAAACGATTTAAAAGTACTTAACCGTTTTTACTGTGTACGGGACCATATCTATTCTATCTATTGCCAGCCTTTTATACATATAAATGGTTCGCCCTCATTTTCAAGTTCCGATTACTTAGTTTCTTTTTCTCTGCCGGAAACTGTAGTAGATCGCTAATGGTCTTCACTACGTCATCGGCTGCAATCAGCTGTAAGAAATGAAAAAGGCTTCTTCATTTACTTATATGGGGCAGCTGTGGCAGCGTCAAGATATTTTTCTATTTTTTTTTTTGTGAGTTCTGCTGTATAGCTTCGTGTGGCGACACCCCTGCCAAAAATTACGCGGCGTAAATTCCGCATCCTTATTTTGTAATATCGACTTTTCATAAATGTGTTGATACACTAATCTTTGCGGGGATAGAGAGTGGAGTTTCTTGCCGGCTCTTCTCCATACGAAACGACCAATTGGAACCGCACGGCTCCAATTGGTCGTTACTTATAAATAATCACAAAAACTGAAAGAAGCTTGGTGCACACCTAGCTTCTTTCAGTTTTTGTGATGATTCATTAAAAATTATAAAGGTCACTCCGGTCATGAAACCCGTCGATAGTTAACCTGTTATTGAAGATTTTGCTGACTGCGGAGTTAGTTTTTTCAAAGTCAAATCAGTCTGCCTTGCCTCTTTCCCAACTATGTTGGGGTCGGCTTCCAGTCTAACCGTATGCAGCTAAATAACAGTATTTTACATGGAGCGATTGCTTAGGGATTCAAAGTAATACAGTGAATTAGAACTAACGAAGGAACTTTCCTAAGGAAATAATTATCACAAGGTATGTCGGTGACGGGCTAAGAATATGTCCATTTGTCTCCGACAGTTCTCAGGAACACGTTATTTCCGCACGGGGCCACGAACAACGATACTATTAACAGTAATGAGAAACTATTCTCTTTCGGACGAAAAGAGAATCGGATTACATCACTTAGGTTCGGGTAGAGTTAATTACTTTTTACACTAGGTAGGTACTACAATTTCGGAACCGGCTATTTTTCACATGAACCATTCTAGCTTTTTCTGTTGGACAAAATAATTACACAAAAGTGACTAAGAATGGTTTCGGGGGTTCCTAAGGAAAAGAACCAGGAAGAAACTCCGCATACAGGAGAAACCCTCTGCCCCTGTAACCCTGGAAAAGTGATAGCTTCATCTGCCTAGCCTTATCCCAACTATGTTGGAATTGGCAGCCAGTCTAACCGGATGCAGCTGAATACCAGTATTTTACATGGGGCGACTGACTATCTGACCGCCACAACCCAGTTATTGGGTAATACGATATCCCTTGGTAAGACAGGTTGTCAGACTTTCGGACTTCTGACTACCCGTAACGAATGTCAAAGATATACAAATGACAGCCGGAACCAACTGCTTAACGTGCTCTGCGAGCCTCGGAGGGGTTTCGATATGTAACAGATGGTCACCCATCCACGGAACGACCTCGGCAAGCGTAGCTAAACCTCCGATCGTCCCGTGCAGCTGGTATTGATTAGCCACGACCACTAAAAATGCAAGCATTTTTGCATTTTTAGGGGTCGTGCAAGCATTTTTACCTTTGCGTGTCGCTACACAGACACCGAAAACACATAGATAGGTAATAACTGACACAGAGACATTTCCCCAGTAACCCAGTAGACACAACCCGCTCAGTGAGAGATGCAGTGCATAATATGTGTACGGCATACATCATCGTGTGCCTGTCAGTTTAGCGACCGGTCGCCGATACATGCTTTATGACGTCACGATCGACGCCAGCCTATAGCAAGCCGACAGGGACGCACTACGGAACTGTGAATCAAGCTACAAACTGATGTTGTTGTTAATGATAGCCACATAAATCGGATTGTTCCGCTGGTTTCATAGGAACGTAGTGTGTTCTCTCTTCTGTGACCAAGATTATGTATGTCTGGACTTGAGTTGAGTTGGTTTCGCCATCTCTTTTCAGTCAAGGTAGTCACATAGGAAATGTCGACTCCATCTAGCTTATTTTTTTTATAATATGACGTGTAAATGTGATTCCATTATCCTATTTACAGAATAAACAATTTATTTTCGATCGCAAGTTTTTGACATTGATTGTCGCTGAGATGAAATTGCGGCTAGATTTTGAATATTTTTAATTACGGTAATTGGCCTTCAGGTGTGATTCTAGAATCATTCAAGCGTATGGTTAATTTAAAGTATTTGATGCGACTAATAACATTAATCGCCGCCACCTTCGCCAAATGTCAAGTCGTATCGAAAAAGATAAGGGATGCCCAAGCGATTGCTAGAACATACACTCAAGAGCTCAGCCATTTATCAATGCACACTAACGCCATCTATCTAACGCGCTACATCACCACTATCATCTAAGGAGACAGCATTATTTTTACATTAATACACACAAACATTTTATCTCATTCCAAAACCAATGCTAAGAATACAGGTACCTATGTTAATTAGATTCTATGCATTTAAACGTTGCAATTACATACACTTAGGGCTTTGGAAAAATACTGCATAGATACCTAATTATCTAGGTAGGTACAAAGAATAGCTAAATGTACGTTACGCTATTGATTTTTAGTTTCTTAAAAATCACTCGGAGCTATGAAAAACTATACCTAATATTCGTTGTTATGGTTCGATTATAACCTCAAAATCTGATACTTATTTTAAAATATATCTTCTGCAGCTAGTCCGCTATATAAATAAGATCTTATAGGAGTTTACTAATGATCGACAATACAACACATAATTTTCCGATGCTCTTGGTTCCAGGGCGAACAATGTATGGGCGCAGAGCAATGCCCTTTCCTCTTTTCAACAAATATAGTCGGTCCTTGTTGAAAAGCTCTTATCATCTAATTCCTAGTGATTGCTCCACGTATGAATACTTCCCTTTGACATCAAATTTTGTGCCAGCTGGGCATTCCAATCCTGCCCTGTGCTATGCAAATACCTTGTTTCACGGGTAGCATGAAGCGACACCTTGGCAGAATTACAAATTTCGATCTCCTTTCAAATATTAATCCCGGCCCGCTTACTATAACGAACATTATACAGATATTGTTGAAGATTATTAAGCTTGGGAAGGCGAGGGAATGCTACCTGACTAGCGGAGGTATAGAGCTGAGGTATTCTGTAAGAAATTGAAATTATCCAATTTCCTTTGTTGGGCTTAACTCTCTCCCAAGATGCATCATACACATGTTACTCATATTGAGTCCCTGAACAAATTGGTATCAAAATAAATTTGTTTGTCCACAAAACTAAACATGCTGCTGTGAAAAAGACTACATTTCGTGTTTATTCAACCTGAAATTCGAAACATATTGTGTCTAAAAACAACAAACAGCAAACACCTCTCTCTCGTATGTTCTACCAAAAAGTTTTGTACTCTCTTCTGAATAGGCGAGCGTATTCATATAAAGGTATATCAAAGAACAAAACAGGGGCTGCAGTCTCGTCATTCATAGCCATCGCTTTACGACCGAATTCGGTCGCAAAGTCCCGGATTGACAGGCGAAATGTATGGAGTGACAGGACTTTGCGACCGCATTCGGCCGTAAAGCGATCGCTATAAATGTTGAGGCTGCAGCCCCTGCTCTCTTATTAACTAAAAGTTATTTTACGAAATAAAACAAGATATTTAAATAAGAAGATATATGTTGAAGAAATTGCCTTCAGCAGTTTGAATGAAGACAGAAAATTTGAAGTTTCCAAGACAAACAATTACAATCTCCGAGTTTATTGACATTAGAACATTGTGTTGAGTCTCCCAGAGCGATTGTTAAAAGTTGTACCCTTAGTAAAGTAGTCTTCACTTAAATGTTAATTAAAATAGGTATGTACACACATCAAAAGTGTCTAGGGAAAAAAATATCCAATTAATATTTACCAAATCTAGTTTTCCAGACTGGCTTCTTACCAGTTAGTTAACAACTTATCCCTATATTTTGTAAAAAATTGCAATTTTTGCAAATTGTGGGAAATTAACCCAAGTTAATGTCGTCAATTAAATGGCAAAAAAGGCAAAAATGAGGATTTTTAAATTTTTTTACTGTAAAGATAAAAAAATAAATAATCTGTCTTTCCACCATTGACACAAATCACACGATCACAGCGATTTAGCATGCTTAAAATCAGTTCATCAAAATCACTTTAAGGAATGGTCGCCCACGTTCTTTCTAACAAGTCAAAAAGTTGTTGTGGGGTATGCACGGCATTCATACTCGACAGAGCTCTTCTGTGGAGCATATCCCATGCGTGCTCAATTGGGTTGAGGTCTGGCGACTGAGCAGGCCACGGCAGAACGTTGATGCGAGCATCGGCAAGAGTGTGTGTTAGGACTCTAGCCGTGTTTGGACGTGCATTGTCGTGCATTAGTCGAAACGAATCACCCAACCGACTTCGCAAAGGGATTATCATGTCTGAAACAATCCTCTACGCATAAATCTGAGCATTGAGGTTGCCTCTGATCCAAATGAAATCGGTTCTTCCACCGATCCAAATACCGGCCCAAACCATTATTGAATTATTTAATTATTATTCCATATGAATGAACTTCCTGACAAAATTTCAAACGTTCTTGACGTCCAGAGGGCCTCCAAACTTGAGTACGTCTTGTATTCGGACTCATACCGAAACGAGATTCATTGGAAAAGCAAACACAACGCCAGTCTTCTTCCTCCCAATTTCTGTGTTCGCGAGACCATTGTAAACGGGCCCTACGATTGCGGGGTGCTATGGGTGGAACTCTCAGCGGCCTTCGGGAACGCAGACCCAATTCACGTAAACGATTTCGGATGGTTTGGTCGCTTATCAGAAAGCCTGAAGAACTGTGGAGCCTCGTAGCCAACTAACCAACTAAATAGCCAAGTAACCAACTTGGGTGTAGTGGTCGCCGGCCGCTGCCGCGGCACCGATCGGATCTCTCGCTCGGCTCCTTCACGGTTGGTCATTTTTCTAACCTAACATTTTTTTTCCCGGGGTGGAAAATCCTCATGGATGTGCGCCGCCCTGGGGTGGGCGGCGGGGTCTGTCAGATTCTTACTGACTAAAAACCACCTCGGTGTTCCATCTCACACCTACACCGGGGGTCGCGGGAACGTACGATCCTTCCGCAATCTAACCCATTTAGTCGGGGCGCCCTAGCTTAGTTACTGGGACCAATTGGCCTCGGGCATGATTGCCCACAGTTCCAACCTAAGTCGGGGTTCCTTAGCTTACTTACTGCGACCTGTGAGAAAACGCCATAAAGTTAAAAAGAGGCTCAATAATTAAAGAACGACGCAAGCTAATAATTATATAGCTTGTAAAATGTAAAAACCCTTTTGCGCTTCTAATGATGCACTTAGAAGCGCAAACGTTTTTACGGGTTAATTTTTTTTTTAAACCGGCCAAGTCCGTTTCAGGCCACGCATAGAAGTTAGGCCTCAATAAGTCCTGAACTAACAAAGTTATCTAAGCCGTTATAGTTTTCCTTCAAAGTTCATCACATGGACTACCATCATGAATTTTTTCAGATTTTTCGAGCTAGCCGTTTAGCTTTTAGTAGGGGGGGAGGGGCTATTTTAATAAATAAATGCGTTTTAATGTTGAATATCTTGCAAATGGATCAAAAATCCTAAATCAAAAAATTGTCTTAGCAATCTCTCAATGTTTTAATGGACCTATCTGATGTTACCCCACACCATGGGGTAGACGCGAGAAAAAAAAATCACCCCCACTTTACGTGTAGCGGGGGGGTGTCCCCAAAAAAAATTTTTTTCGTGATTTTATTTTAGCTCTTTGTCGACGTGGTAAATACACATCCACGAAAACTTTCATCTTTCTAGCACTAACCGATTGGAAGGCAAGCCGAGGACGAACGGACGGACATGACGAAACTATAAGGGTTCCGAGACGTGAACTACGGAACCCTAAAAAAGCATTCTTCACTAAAGGGTCAATAAGTTTCCAGAAGATCAGCGGCTTCTGCCCTGCTATAAGGGCTGGTGGTAAGCCCCCTGGTGAATATTTCCTTAAAGAAACAAGCATCATCGTAGCCTGACACATAATTTTGTACATATCAATACAATGACATCTACAATACGTAGCGCCGGTCTATGTCAGGGATGACTGTCGCGTCATAGACAAATGAGTTTGTTGCCAATACAGATGTATTGTATCGCCGTGACAGTATACGAGTTTGTGGGTAGTCGCCTAATGATGCATGGCCTATTGTTGCGAAAAAACTACGTATCATTCAATGAAAAAAGTTTTTTCATACCAAAATATTTTGCTATAAATAAAACTCACAGCGGCCTGGACATTTTTGGATCCGCTTTTCAAGAAGTGGAGTTGATTCGAATGCTTGTACATGTCTTTGTGGTTCATTGTCATATTTTTTGTTGTTTGTGATAAATAAAATAAATAAATAAATATTACGTGTTTTCGTAGCTTATACTTTCAACAAAGGAAACAATTGCTTCAGCAAGCATTGTTTTCAATAATATATATATATATATATATATGTCGGAGAAGGTATGTCTGCCTCTCGTTAACATCAGGCATATTTTAATTACTGTGGGCGTACTATGGGTAGTATTGGTTATAGCGCAATAGAAAAACGGTTTGCAGTTCAAATCAGATTATAATTTACGAACAAGTTAGTCACACTAGCGAATCACACACTGTAGGTACGGAACGCGAGATAGTTTCTAAGCACATGTTGTTCGTACGATGTCCAATGTTTCGATGATCCCGAGAGCTCTGCTCACACCGCTCTTGTAGCTGTAGCTGTCGTCCCCCACGAACTCAGGCTAGACTCTGTCTAGCGCCACGAGATGGCGCTGGCGTTCCGAATAGTCAAACGAATGACTCTGACATAATATATTACTAGCGGACCCGGCAGACGTCGTCCTACCCGACCGGGTCCAATTGTGTTTTCAAACCATCCAGGAACCCATTGAAATATACACACGAAATTTCATCCAAATCGGTCCAGCCGTTTTGGAGGAGTTAGGTGACAAACACACGTACAGAAGAATTATAAATATTATTAAGATACAATACAACAACACAATACACACAACAACAGAGACAACACAGCACACACACAATATTTATTAAATAAATATTTATTCAAAAGTAAAAATTAGTAAAATTCAGTATAAATCTTAGAAATCATTATTATTCTGGTATTATAAAGAATGATGCCTGTACTAGGATAAACCTGTATCAGAGGCGGCATGAGTTCTTACGATGTAAATTTATTCCATCTCTGTCTGAGAATATGCCTTTGTCCTACAACATCGGACAGAAACAGGCTAGTATTATATTTTGGTGTAGCTTTTCACCCATATCTACGAGTATACTAATAATAAAGCTGAAGAGTTTGTTTGTATGTTTGAACGTGCTAATCTCTGGAACTTCCAGTCGGATTTGAAAAATTATTTTTGCGTAGTCTAGTCAAGGTCTAGGACTTTTAGCAGCTAAGCAAAACGAAAAAAATAAGTAAGAACGCTAAGCGCAAACGTTGTAATAGCGCGGCCATACGATACGATGCGACGGGGTGGACCGGGGGTACAAGAAATTTCACGCGGACGAAGTCGCGGTCAGAAGCTAGTACATAATACAAGGCAAGGCGTTATATATTATTTATTTACTAAGTCACCAAGTCCCAATACACAAATCACAGATTCATAAAATATATATATTTATATGAATACGTTTTATGTAAAGGCAAGTTGTCGATGGTATAAGACGTCAATCAATGGAGGCAGACAATCACTCAACGACGGCCATCTCGCCAGCAGTCGTCGGATGATTGGAACGCGTCTATCAAACTATGGTTGGTACTAACAACAGTTGGTAACGCTATGCTATAAAGTATAAATGTTTTTTTGTCTATAAGGGTTGATTTTTCAATCGACAAATATTTTTTATTCGTGGAATATAATTGACGTCTGACAGTTTTTGTATCGATGAAATAAAATTATCTGGCGTTGGAAAAATCAGCCCTAAGTACCTACTTAGGGCTGATTTTTCCAACGCCAGATATTTTCATTTTTTTTTTTTTTTTTTTAAAGTGTTTGTGTAAACCTTTACACAAACACTTTTACACGTCAATCATATTTTAAAAACTAGATGAGGTCGGCGTTTCGTATCTGAAGAAAGCCCGAAACAAACTCAAAGGTCGGTCTCTTTTAAAGTCCAGACAGACTTGGTCAGATCAATATGTAGGTCAGTATAGACATGTATTTTAGCTACCATCTGTGTCCCCGCTAATTAGTTTTGTTTAATTGGTTTGGTTTGGCACACTCGCTACGTGACTAATTTTCTTAAACTTAATAAAAATCTTAAATTCACTGATAGACAACGCACAGCCTAAACTGCTGGGTCTTACAGCATAAAATTTTGCATACCAGTGTATTTTATAATGAAAGTCAGAACAAAGAAAATATTTTTGAAAAGTCATGCCCTTAGGGGGTTAAATATGCAAGCTTGTAATTTTTGCCGGTGGGAAATCCCATCGGGCACGGCTTGTTATTTAATATCAGGTGAATATATTCGTTAAAGTAGGTAACGAGGTTCCCCCGAAAGTATCGACACACGTGGGAGTTGTTCTAACACACTTCTTTTCGAAAAATACACAGCCAATCTAGCCAAAAACAATTGATCAAAATGGTTCACGCCTTGACGTCTTTAGAAATAAATGGGCTACGAGACGGCTACGGCGTGGCAGAGGTCAGGCCTACGCAAGCCACGCGCCGTAGCCGCGTAGCACGGTTACGAATGTAACTTTTATAATGAACGCTGATTTATACTTGTAGTTAATATAAATAATGTCCTAAATTTCAATACCTATCTTTCCTTCATTCTTCTCGCAAAACATAACTTATTATTTTATCCTAAAATAATAACCCATGTTTTCATTACGTACGTTTATTTGTATTTTTATTAAGTACGTTATATTACGTTGTTTTTGTAATAATATCGTGTACACGATATTATTATTACGTAACTTACATACCTTTTCGTAGTATATTAACCTACCTACATCGCTACAACGTCTTTTATCCAACCTTTGTATGTGTATGTACAGTCAACAAGTATGTATTGTATAATAGAATTTTAGCCCTTGCGTTGGTAACTGTGCCCAGATGGGTGTCTAGTATCAGATTCCTGTTAGAGTTTCTCCACCGCGCTTGCAACTACTTTTATTTTCTGTATTTTTTATGTTATCGATGTCAATAAAACTAGCTGTACAGGCAGGCTTGTGTTAAGAAGGTTGCACGTCAATGATGCAATAGGTGAAGTTCGGAGTTTTTTACTAACTTAACAATATTTATCCGATGTGTAGCAGAATAATCGCGCAAGCCTAGTAAGTAGGTACAGTTCTGTTTATCGACCATTATTTGCAAACGTTATTCTCCGTTATTTCTCTCTCTCAGTTCCATTTAGTCGTTTTCTATGGAGTAGAGTTGGAAAGAAGCTCCACAATAACTCTTTTAAAAATTATTAGTTTTTACAATGTTTCCAAATTACAGTTTTAATAGGTATGGGAGGACAGTGTAGGCCTGTCAACAAATACCATTTTGTTGAGACTTTTCTTTTGGTGGGATCGAAATCTATTATTTTAGGAATGTCTTTACGAGACATTGGAAACATTTGATCAGATCATATGGAAAAATGATCTTCATATTATGATCTGACCAATATTATGTCTGGACTTTAAAAGAGACTGTGACCTCTGAGTTTGTTTCGGCCTTTCTTCTCCGACTAGTCTGATAGGAAACGTTGACTTCATCTAGTTTTTAAATATGATTGACGTGTAATAGTGTTTGTACAGTGGGCCCATTTAATTAGTTTACATAGCGCATACATCGGTGACTGTCATTATTATTGTGTGGGTATACGTCATATACACACGCGGTTAAAGATAAAATAAACGGGTACACAATGAAGGAATATGAGCCCATGTTTTTGTCTGATATAATAAGGTAAGTGGTGTAAGCGCCTGCGATAACTACTGTTGTAAGCTAGACGACGTGAGTTTGATCCCAACTGACAAATTTCTTTTGCTGCTTTTTACATTTTGTTAAATTAATTTTGTGATAAAAAAAATCACTCAAGCAAAAAACTAGAAAGTTAATTAAATAAAACCAATAAAATCATTTATTTTTTTATTAGGTAAACATTGGTATTGGTTAGAATGAGCGAGCTTATCGCTTGGGTCATTAGCATATGATCCGTATCGTTTCTTCCAATATGCCTTCTTTACAATGGTTGTTTTTGGTGTGGGCTGTATGTTAGCAAAAAAAACTTGTGTGGCCGATACAATGATTTAATGCAAACCGGTTTTAAAAATTATATTCTTTAGCTATATACTAGACGTTCAAATGAGTAAAACACTGTGGTTTATCAGTTTTTTTGACAAAGACAAAGTTTTTGTTGGTTAAGGATGGACGTAAATAGTTTGTAAACGTAGGTAAGTATATTAATTGAAACAAAGTTAAATTAGAGGTGAACTGAATCAACATGTTAGATAGTAAGAAATTATGACAACTTCTAACGGCATAACAATAACATCAGTTCACCAGACTTTCAATAATTCGAGTTGTTGTTTAAAATTTAAAGAGGATTACGGCGGTATACCTAAATAATGCTGAGGTTTGTATTTGATCACATTCGCTGAACAAATATGAACATTATTTGCATAAAAATAAGGTTCATAGTCGTCTACTAATAAAAATAAATTCGACTAATAATGAGTCGGCAAACCTTCGTTTTCTATCACCATATTGTTCTCCCAATGAAAATTTATGTATGACCTAACAAACTGTAGTCGGTTTTGTCGGTGCGCAGTGGACCGCAAAATCTTCCGCGCTGGCTTGCTGCAACGTAAATCAGCTGAATTTAGGTGATTTCTCACAGTTTGTAAACACACATCGTGTGCTGTTGCTGTTACGCTGGTGGACAAGAAGAGATCAGCCTTGTCCCTTGCCACGATGCCGTGGTGTCGAGCCAATGAATTTACCTTTAGTTTTGGCCCACGTCGAAGATGTTTTACGTCTCCTGAATCCGCATATCGGAGGTTCTCCTCTGTGGATACAAAACAAAAAGGTATCTAAAATACTGGTAAGTATTTTAAATACTGTTTTGTATAATAATAGCTATTATTATAACAAATAAATACCTACTATATTTATATACTGTGTATATAATAAGTGTGTGTGTGTATATAAGTATATATAAATAAATAATATACTTTATATACTTATATATATATCTAATTAATATTACTTATATACAATACATGCGCATACAAGTTAAAATACTTATATGTTTTAAATATACACTGACATTAGTAAACATAATAATCTATTTTATTACTATCTATTTTTATTTACGTTATTCGAAGGCTTTTCTCTAATCTATCTAAAGGCCCGTGCCGTAATGGGACAAAAATGGGCTAGACCAAGTTAATTTTATCATAATCATCTGTGTTTTGAAATTTATTAACTTTAACAATAAACATAATATTTAGAAACTTCTAATACTAAATAAACTACAAATTATTAAAATTAAAATATTGGACAAAAAAACTATAATACATTTATGATAATTTACCTATATTATAACTATGGTAAGTATTGCATTTCAGTTACATTAATTTATTCCTTGGTAAACCTTGAAAGGTGAGACGAGTTAGGTAAGTTAAAGTAGATATAATATCAACGTAATATCAAACTTTTACTCACCGATATCATTAGGTGCCTTGCAATTTCACATATAGATACGTTTTGCTCATGCAGAACAACGATTTAGTTCTGCCTTTTTTAACATTGATAAATGCTGCATGGTTGGATACACATAAATAAATCTGCACACGAATACGAGTAGCAATCAATAAACTCAGTAATGCAAATACTTGTAGACTGACAACAAAAAATGCTCATTTTTTTATAAAATAGGGTGCTTGAAAACCATTTTTTTTAAATGTTCGGTAGTTATTTTCTAAACAGTCAAAATAAAATGGCCTGAAAGTTCCGTGGCTGTCTCAAACCTTGCAAACTTCATTACTCATCCATGACTGGGATCGAATCGTTTTAAATTCAACTTTTAAGTAATGTTTAAACAAAATAATGAATACAAAAAGAAAAAGACATTTGCTGCACACATGGTTTGAATTTACGACTTCTCGTTCACTGACCAAAGACGATAGCCATTGCGCCAAGGTCGCTATAGTAATATGATGCGAAATATTATATCTCATTCAGTAACATCAATGAATGATTACTATCGTGCCATACGCACACGACTAAACACAGAGCTCGCTCGTTTTATTTGGTGTTTGTGTGCATAACCGTGACTTCACCCACACATATAATATGTAAACTAAATAGGTTGTTCGATTGTACAAACCTACTTACAAAATAAAATCATTTAGCATTTGTATAAAACGCTACCGAAATATTTCCTGTTCTGGTTGATGGCAGGGGCAGCTTTGGTTATTATTCATTCTCCATTTCACTATTTAAAATAAACTTACTTACTTACTTTTTTATCAAAGCTTTAATTTGGTACCTACGTTTTTCAATAAGGAGTTCACATCATAAGGCTTGCGATTGATGTAATTTTACCCAAAAGCCCCATTTTCATACAAAATAAAAAAGAAAATTATATTAACAAAATAATGTATTCACCAAATTTAACAACTTAAATACAAGGAAGAGGAATAGGTATCTTCTTCAAATACTGGCACCTACTGCAAGTATGGGCAGGTTGCAGCAGAGGAGAGAAAGGCGCCATAGCAGATACTGGCGAAGCTGCTGGCAGGAACGGATTACCAACGCAGCTTCATATGCTTCTAAGCAACCGCAGGGTGCTTTTGCCACGGTTTTTGGCATGGCTGCTCAAACTTAAACTCAAACTATTTATTTCAATTAAACCAATTACAGGCACTTTTGAATTGTCAAGGGTCGGTCAGTCAAAAAGATGAAGCTAGTTGCCCATTCCAAAGCGTAGTAGGTACGTATGGAGAAAAACGGGCAAGAAACTCCATGGACACATGGCTGCGGGGACTTACTGGGGGAAAGGCCACATGGGCAACTTGACATCATTGCTGGTACTGTTCGTGGGTATGGCGCGAAGATTTGGGATTGTGCCTGTAAATGAAAATGGAAGATTAATTTGATTAGATTGATTTACGTCGTACAACAAACCAGATACTTCCTGTCTCTGGTTTGTTGTTTAAAGGGATAGCAGAAAGCGGGCCGCGTCGTAACGCATCGCATTGCAAATATCCTCCTACATCACTTTCGTGCATATTCTATGAACCAACGCACACTACAGGCGGGTCGCACTGTTTTTTTTTTTTGTATGCAAATGTGTAGCTTTGCGGCCCGTTCCTTTGCGGCCCGTTCCTTTGCGGCCCGTTCCTTTGCGGCCCGTTCCTTTGCGGCCCGTTCCTTCTGTAATGTGCAGTTGGCACGTAGTAGCAAAAAGGCTCGACCAAATAAAAAATGATTCTGCAATGAATTGAGGACCTGTTTCTTTTGTGAAGCCAGTTAAAAATAAAAGAAATACTTACGACAACAAAAATAGAGAAAGCAACGAAAATAATAGAATTCATCTTGTAGTAGTTCACTAATTATATATCAAATATATTTTATTTAATATATATATATATAATTAATTTAATATAATTATATATCGGGCTGGTGTCCGCAACTCCACGTCCAAGTGCGTACTTTGCGTAGGGTAAATCTAGCAACTAGGTATGTATGTAACTACTTCGTGTATTTTTGCTCAGTAGTCAAATTATTGAAGAAATTGCAGCATATTGATAGACTGTATGTTTGTATATTTATCCTCGTTAAGTAATAGGGTTCCGTAACCAAGGGGCGGCACCCCTTGGTTACGGAACCCTATTACTTACTGGGACCTATTTCTAAGGCTCCGCTCTCCGCCCATATGTCACAGTGCTGTATCTTTTGCACCGTAATAAGTAGGCACTTAAAATATTCACAGAGTGTGTCTACTATGGCCGCTGTAACAATAAATAATAAAATAAAGTTAAGAATTTGTCTATGGGGATCCCCTCCCCATACATGAAACGTGTTTCTTTCGGTGTTATAAAAAAAATGTAGTGTTAAATATCGTACGGCGCTACGGAACCCTTTATATGCGAGTCCGACTCGCACTTGGCCCCTTTTTTTTAGTTGTTCCGTAAGGAATAATTAATTCATCCGATTTTCCACTGAAAAATAAAAATATATGAAGCACACAATAATAATAAAATAACTATTATCTACACAGTGTAAAAAACGACTTGGCACCATACTAAATTCTTTTTATTACTAGACAAACATAAGACAACAAACCGTTCCGTTCCCTCGTTTCTACTGTTTATTTCTACGAATAGAACTCACTGCTCTTGCCGCGGGTGTCGTGACACAAAGTGATTGGATCGACGACATCTCACCGAGATTACTGCCCACAACACTGGAGGGGCGATTATATGTAGTAGGTGTATTGGTTCTGCAGTAGCAGATAACGGAAAAATATTGTTGGACGCGTGTTAAAGAAAATCTCTTTTGCTGATATGCGCTGTACAAAAGTCAGCAAATCAAGCTACTACAATCTGTCAAATTCATTTAATAGATTTTCAACTTTATCGCTAAAGCATTAAAGTTCAAGGTTGATTGGGAAACTTTAACAGTTTCGGGTAGCTTGACCTGCTGGCGTCTGTACAACGGATTTGTCAAAAATATCTAGGGCTAATGTAGAGGTTTACAATACATGAGCAGGTTTGTTTTCAATCACTTTATTTTTTAAATGATGTCGCCTTCGTTTCTATAAGGGAGCGCCCACGAGCGACTTTTGTCTCCGCAACTAATTTGTCTCTCACATCATGTCTACGGGTTTGTATAAAAGGGCGCGCACAGTTGTACGCGATAGCTGGGAGACTTTTTTGTCAGCGGGTTTGAAGACAGGCCGGCGACGCAACTGTCACCCATCTAACCTTATAGACGCGTGGTATATAAGGTTGTAATGCAAATGGCGCACGGTCACAAAAAAGTTGCCAGCCAGCCAGTTACCGCTCAAAATTTTACGAAAAAGTAGCGTTTTTTAAAAGTAGCGTTGCTGTCGCTCCCATGTGCGCATGGAGACAGCGACAGAGACAAAAAAGTTGCTGGGCAACTAAGTTGCTCGTGGGCGCCCTCCCTAACTAAACAGCTGCGAAGCGCGTCGTTCATTCTCATCCCTCTTCTAAGGATGTCGTATGAATCAGTCGTTGTGCCTGCCGTGTTCATCAAGTGGTCGTAAGCGCTACTGTAAAGCGTGAGGTCCTGGGTGCGATTCCCGAGTTGGTCAGTGTTATTGGCTCTTCCATAATATCCTGGAGTCTGGATTTATGTCCGGTTGACGGCAATAGGCTCGCCCCCTATTAAGTGAGACACACACATAACTGGTACAGTCACGAGCACCAATATGTCAACACTTGGCAACTTTCAATTGCGATTTTTTCGTGAAATAACGAATGCAACATTGAAATACGACACATTACATAAACGTACGGGTTTGACAATGCTATGTTAGTAACAACATAAAATTTCATTCAAAAATAAAGGATTAAATCGCTTTTGAATAAGGCCGCGTGTATACATACTTTTGCTCGTGACTGTACATGGTGGTGTACTATAATAAGGGACACTTCTGGCAAACCCTCCGGGTAATACAGCCGTGAAGTTATGTTGTGATCCAATGCATAAACCACAAATCCTTATACTAGCTGCTGTAATAAATATCCTTCACGACGATCAAAGAAGGCTTATATTTAATATTAGACGTTTACAGTCCAACAAAACATACTAACTTATATTAAACTTGTTTGTAATCCTACCTTGTCCTGGCAAGAATTCGGATTATCCTGACAATCTCAATATAAGCGACCGACGTTTGAGTGACGCCTTTGAGAGAGACCTATTTAATAATTTATCAACGCTCGGTCTGACGTGACACTGACAGGTTATGCCTCTTTTGTCTATGGTGGATATTGTCATAGATTATGGTGCAGGCGCGAGAATACATACTGCTTTATCACTCTAAGATTGATTGTCACTTGCATTTCACACGCCAAGGTTCATTTGTTTATGTGATAGTTAGATAGTTTCTACCTTAGTGAAGCTTCAATTTTTTAGAAATTGTTATCAAAAGTAATAAATCCCTTACGAATTCGACTACGCCTAAAAGCTGTGGACATCGTGATGTAAAAATAAACTTGCTAAACAAACTTCTTAATCTAGATTGGACAAGAATGATTACAACATTATTTTAACGAGGTTTATAAAACACTATATTCCGCCCGCGACTTCGTCCGCGTGATATTCCTCGTTCCTACGACCCCCCGCCGCACCGCATCACCTGCGACGCGACGGACTGCTGCTATTACTTCGTTTTTCGCTTGGCATTCTGTCTGGCTTTTTTCTTTTTGCTCGGCTCCTAAGAGCCATAGCATGATATTAACTAAGAGTCATAGCATGATATTAACTAAGAGTCATCGCATGATATTAACTAAGAGTCATAGCATGATATTAACTAAGAGTCATAGCATGATATTAACTAGCCTATAGCCTCCATCAAAGATAGGACTCATGCCCTCATGCCTGCCTTTTCCCAACTATGTTGGAGTCGGCTTCGAGTCTAACCGGATGCAGCTGAATACCAGTATTTTACATGGAGCGACTGCCTATCTGACCTCCACAAGCCAGTTAGTGCGTAATACGATAGCCCATGGCTTACGGGAAAATCTGACAACCAGTCGTTACGGGTCGTCAGAAGCCGGAAAATCTGACAACCAGGTCAGATTTTCCGGCTTCTGACGACCCGTAACGACTGTCAAAGATTCAAGAATGACAGCTGGGACCATCGGCCTAACGTGCTTTCCGAGGCACGGAGAGGTCTTGGTATGTAAAGATGGTCACCCATCCACGGACCAACCGCGGCAAGCGTAGCTTAATCTGATCGATCGACCTGTGCGGCTGTTATTACTTAGCCACAAGTCTCAAGAATACGGCTAACGAATGCAAAAATATTTTTTAAATCCGATCTGTAGTTCCAGAGATTAGCGCATTCAAACCAACAAAAAAATAAACAAACTCTTCAGCTTATTTATTAGTATAGATAACATAGGTAACTAAAATATAAATTAAAATTACCGAATTCGAACGAGGAAATTCTCTGTTGATCTTGGGCCCCGAGCCAACAATGCCAATGCCGGTATAATTTAATAAATATTATCGCCATTACGTTCCCCTTAAAATTCTCTTTGCGTAATAAAAAAAGGCAGTATTAAGTTGAGAATAAAGGCCTCTTTGATGCCGACAAATAACTGAATTAGGGCAATTTTCCTCATGAAGTTATAAGAGAATGTCCTCGGCGCAGGTGTGACTCGGAGTTAATTTAATAGAACCTTCTTGTTTGCCCTCGGCGTGCCTTTTATAAGAAGTATTTGTCTTTAAGTATTTGTTCTGTTATCTCAATACCGCAGCCAGGCTTCACTGGTAACAAGTAAACAATAGACGTCGATATTTGTTTTGAATACAATAATAGTTTTACACGATTTTATAAGCTCCATTTACGGCGTTGTAATAAAAGTTTAATAATGTTCTTTTCTTTGACTTTCTTTCTCAATTATTAATGCAAGTTTAAAAACTTTAAGTTCCAGGAATGGAAGTGCAGTAAGTAAAAATCTGCAGAACATTTTAAAAGAGAATTCTTGTTTTTTTTTTCGGTTTACTTGAATGTCATCCTGCCATTTGCTGCAGACACACAGCTATTGTTCCAAGTATTCGTAACTAATTTAATTTAATGTCATGCCAACACTCAGTATTGTGCAGCTATACTGAATCTAGGAATGAGGACTGCAGATAACTAGATTTACTACTTAACCTTTTATCTAACTTAAATGTACTGGGACTTGCTAGCTAATTCGTTCTACTAGGAAATATTAATACTGCAACAGGAAGGCAACTTTCGAACTTGCTCTCAATTTATCCAGTCTGACTTACCTGAGTCTTGCACAAAAGTTTGAAACCTGTTCGACATAAACTGTTAAACATAAGTCTCATTTCCCCCAGTCAACGTAAATATTTTTAACAAAAACACGACACACACACGTATCATCACATTTACACACACATTCATACATGTCGCGATCACATTAATAGAATCAGCGAGGTTTAATCTAACCTAAGTAAGCTAACACGGCGGTTGGTGTTTGCGCCGCGTGTTTGTCCTCCCCCGGCCTCATCCGTAATTATATTTAGCTGGAATGTGCCCAACATTTCTGTTAACAAGCCTTGAATATTACAAACATGGGATTTTCATATTTGCACGAATATTTACTTACCTCTCAAAACTCAAAGAAGGTTGGCGACATGGAAGTTGAAGTGAAACTCATCATCACTTTAAATTTAGTTTTGTATCCAAGACAACGCCAAACTACATACGAGTATAAGAATAAGCATAACAGCCTAATCAGCCTATAATGTTGCCACGTAATCTACCACGCGGGCCCCGTACGGGTTGGTCCACCCGGGCCCCGTGCGGGTTGGTCCACCCGGGCCCCGTGCGGGTTGGTCCACCCGGGCCCCGTGCGGGTTGGTCCACCCGGGCCCCGTGCGGTTGTTAAGATATAAGAATAACATGAATATTTAGCAAACACAAATGTTTAATATGCGATCTATCCCGAAACCTGGCGCAGAAACCGATCGCTTTGCCAAAAAATTGTGTCGTAACTATTGCCCCATTACAGTGGAGGGTATTCGATATCCGTGTTAGGCCTCCTTCTCACATTAACTACTTAATCATAAAATATCTTTAAAAATGAATGAATCAAAACTACCTATAATATAATTCTTCATCAGTTTAGTTACCTAAATGG
Organism: Apamea epomidion; assembly: GCA_947507525.1. Taxonomy (NCBI): domain Eukaryota; kingdom Metazoa; phylum Arthropoda; class Insecta; order Lepidoptera; family Noctuidae; genus Apamea; species Apamea epomidion. The sequence goes on along the minus strand of OX382238.1, from coordinate 1,674,166 downwards.
TTACAAAACTAAATACTATGATCATGGACTTCTTTTAGTAATGATGATCATCCTTACAACTTTATCAGGCCGAATCTTCCAGTGGTCGACTAGAACCACTTGGTCAATACAACGAGGTTAGTCGAAAAGCTCATCATCATCTTTTTAGCCGAAAGACGTCTACTGCTGGACATAGGCGTCCCCGCCAGTTCGACCGGTTCTGTGCTCAAAAAGCTATCTCGATTTAAATCCTCATGACATTAACAGTTTATTTACTCGTATTCCGAAGCAAAAGCCTCCATTCCTACCATTTATCGAATCCCCTCGCTACTTCTCTCTAAATGGTCGTTTATATACAACTACATATAATATACAGGGTGATTGGAAGATGAGTGCAAAGGTTTGAGGCGAGGATAGTGGGTACAGACAATTTAAAACCATTTAAGCCGTGGTTGTCTTAGACGAAGTCTAATGATACCACAAAAGGAAGAGCGGTTATGAAGCAGGTTTTTAAAACGGTTTGAACAAAAAAAGCACCCTCCGGTTTTTTTTAAATAAGGTTTATAAAAAGTATTATATTTTTTTCAAAATTTTTATGTACTTAAAATGTCTGTGAAAAAAATTCTAACGACACAGAGGTCTGAAACATGTTTTGCTATATTGCTTACACATGAATTAAATAACATAAAAATGAATTCATTTATCATTCAATTTGGCCATAAATTGGCAGTTTACTTATAATTTTGGGAATTTTCAAAAAAAATATAAAAATTTGGTAACAAAAAATTGGTAAGACTTCGTCTAAGACAACCATGGCTTAAATAAATGGTTCTAAGTTGCCTGTAATATCTTCGCCTTAAAGCTTTGCACCCATTTTCCAACCACCCTGTATTATCGGCGATATTATCGATGTTTGTGGAACTGGAACTAACTTAATAAGCCTTTGTGTACAAGGGGTAAACAATACAAACTATGATCGAGTGTCTCTAAGTACTTAAAGTACTTATCACAAGTACTTATGTCCTTTGTAGTCGTAGATTGGATTTGAAGTGAGGGTATATATTTTTGTGATTTAAATTATACTTAATGTATTTCATTTTTACTTCTTAGTTTTAGATGGCCCGATTCGGATCGTTATTATGAAGATTTATCGGCATTTTGGGATTTAGATATAAAGGCTAAAATATACTATATTTATATAATATAATATTTCCTCTGAATCATCGTTAAAATTCTGCTCGAACTTCAAGTTTTTATTCAATAAGAATAATTTATTAGTCCGTTGTACGAAATAAATTACAAAAATAATAATGTGCTACGCTTACTGTAACAAGACTATATAAAAACATAGATATTTGTACAATGGTTCCCAAACTAGGCAGCGCCAGTATTATTTATTATTTATTTATTTATATACCTATATACTTTATTAGTCAGTATCTGGTCTGGTGGTCTAGGTGTCAGGTCTTTTTTGGTCAGTATCTTGGGGGCCTGAATAAAATAAATTCTGTAACGCCGGGTTTGTGAATTTAGCACGTGGGCTTTTATTACTTTCTGCCCCCCCCCCCCCCCCCTCCCTTATGAAAACTTACTTATGTAATGTTTGCCCATGGATTATGAATTGCGAGAATCCAATTATTACGAAGAGCTACGTCGTAGCAACAGTGCCCGCCCTTCGTAGCAGATCGGCTACACATTTTTCTTTGTACATTGCTGTGTCACTGATGCACATGCCTTTTTTGTCAGTCTGTAATTAGAATGGAATATATTTTATACTAGATAAGCTTCTGCCCGCGACTCCGTCCACGTGAAATTTCTTGTCCCTCAATCCCCTGCCTGCGCTATCACTTTGTTTTCGCGTAGCGTTCTTTCTGACTTCTTTTTGCGTGGCTCCTAAGGGTCATTACGTCATGTTAAATAGCCTGCCTCAAGAATTGAGCTATCAAATGCAAAAAGATTTTCTCAAATCCGGTAGTTCCAAAGATTAGCGTGTTCAAACAAACAAACTCTTTAGCTTTGTTATTAGTATAGATGACCCGGTGAACTTGAGATGATTTCCCGTTTCAATTTTTCGGCTGTTCCTTTGGATTTTTCCTAATTTTCTTTTTTCTCAAACCACTCCAGTAATGAGGCGAAAAAAATGATATATACAAATCTGTCAAGCCATTATCGAGTTTTTGCGAGACTAATGCACGTCGACTGATTTTTATATGTATAGATTATATTCAGTGCACTTATGTGTACTGCGTTAGCCGGGTGTAGTCAAACATCGTTACCCAATCAACATTTCATTAGCATTTTAGTAACATTGAGTACACCACAATGTTCAACATAAACATTTGTTTCACCTCAAAAACCAACAAGGACACGTTGTTACGTAGCATAATCAGCCTAATCATACTTAATGTCCGCACTCTGTGAGAGAGAGTGGGCCGTAATCCACCGAGCCCAGGGCGTGTTGGTAAATGTCATATGTCATATGTACGAATTGTTGATTCTAAGACATACCGGTTTCCTCATGATGTTTTCCTTTACCGTTTTGAGAACAGTGGTGATGAAATAATTTAGATAAAGTAAAGCGCCTGTGTGGGTTCGAACCTACGACCTACAATGTCAGTGGCGGCCGTGACCGCTGTTCTGGTACCACGACACCCTTGCTACTTACTCCGACATAATTATTTCATGTACCTTTAAATAGAATGATTATAAAATCAGACTAATACTGTTAATGCATACTTTGGTGTTTTATTACGTCAACAAGGACTCGGAACAAAATCCCTAAATCACCAAAATGATTTGCCGAAAACCTTATTAATAATATACAACCAATTTCCCGCACTCTAATGCATGGTTGACCTTATTATCTCTCGTAAGTCTTAATTAGAAAGGGCACAGGATAATTAATGGAGCTAATGAATAACAGCTTCTGTATCCACAGACAACAAATGTTCTGCCGGCTGTCGTTACCAGGCAGCGACTTTATAGTACGAACTAAGAATAATAATCATTAAGAAATACAACGCTCAAACTAGGTTTCCCGAAAAGAGTTTTTAAATCGTAAATCTTGTTGAGCCTGCTATCAGGCTCAGGCTGTATGAGTTACGACCTTTGCGTAATATCTTCGCTTTAGGTACTGTGCTACTTTATGCACATAGTTTTTTAAAGTTATTCCTCGAGCCTCGAGAAGATTGAGGTGCTTTTCTTTTATTAATACTTAATTACGTAATTCTTTTTACATAATAGATAACTGGTAAGGAACCTTATCAGAAACTGGCATTGAATCAAATCAAAGAGCTTGAACAGACATTGAGTGAAGCCCAAGAGGCACTGTCTATTTCGGAGTGCATCAAGGTCAGTAACTAGGTTGCTCGCACCAGTAATCTTTTTAATGAGTTGGTTGGTAGCAAGCCAAAGTCAGTGTGTGAGTCAGCTGTAACCGCTGTAACTATAGATTTGACTCGTGATGATACCACACCATTATGTCCTACTGTTATGAGTCACAACAAATTTATAAAATACATTAAAATCAAGAAATTAATAAAACGGTCACAGAGAGCAATAAAAAAACAAAAACTCTTAAAAATAAACCTTTCGCTTAGAAAGGGATGTGCTGTAGACTGTACATACATAAATATTTTTTTTTGATAAGACGTCTTATCAAAAAGTTTAAATATTTGTATGTACAGTCACGAGCACCAATATGTCAACACTAAGCAACTTTCAATTGCGATTTTTTTCGTGAAATAAGAAATGCAACGTTGAAAAAACACACATTACATAAACCTATGGGTTCGAAAATGCTATGTTCGTAATAACATAAAATGTCATTCAATAATAAGGAGTAAATCGTTTTTGAATAATATACATATGTACTTTTGCTCGTGACTATACTATTGAATTGACACTGATATCCAGCTCCGCTATATTGATATATTACACAAGGAGCACTTGCTGAAGGATATTTTTGAAAAATGAAACTTCATAACGACAACTATGTGACCGCTTGTTTGAGGCTGAGGAATTACTGGATTTGGTGAGGAACAATGCTGAAAGGTAGTAAGGTAGTCTCTGACTAATGATCTTTCATGCAGCCGTGCCAACCAACCACCACCTCTTCAGCCTCAGCCTGATTTGTCCCCTTCAGTATTGGTTCTTCCAGCAGACACCACACAGATAAACAAATCAATATTCTTTTCTGACGAGTTTGGTTCTGGGTTTGGAACAATTTTACTCAATTACCTTAGCCATAGTTTTACCAATCATAGTTATCATAACATAAGTTTTAAACAAATTATAAAAAGAATTGCCAACACAAACCTAGATCAATATTCTACTATAGTTTTGCTATTAGGTAATAGCACTGGTATTCATACATAGTGAATGGTGTAAACACCTTATTAAAGTTAAATATAGGAAAGCTAATGCTTTTCCTTACTCTGATACTTTATCAGATATGAAAATAATTACATTTATAACTTGAATAGTACTATTCACAAGCTGACATGTTGTCATAGTGACAAATGATTGTATTTAGACATTAACAAGTTTGTCAGTGGTTTTAAGTTAACTCAGATAACTTTATCTTTGTCTGGGGAATGTAGACATCTGATTGCTATGTTGATAGCATATAATAATAACGAGGTTATAGCTAATATAACAAATTCTAGTATTAGTGACAAGTCTGTGTTGCGTAGTTGTACTATCAACATAGTGATTGATTATGAATCGTCAAATTGTACGAAGGAGGATCCACCTACAATGCCAACATCCTTGGAGGCCACTACCAGTCAGATAGGGTATTCTCCTTCTGTTGGAACTTATACGGGCAATCTAGACTCTCCAGTTGTAGTTGGTATCTCCTGGTTATTTAAACCAGTCGGTGAAACAACAGAAGTTACCCCTTCAGATAGCTAATTATTATTAAAGAATAATAAAAAGGTATCTCCTGGCAATATAATTAATAATACTAAGAAACCAAAGGAAGTGCAACATATTGTTGCGCGCCGCAATTAATGCCTGATACATGGTGACATTAGTTACCACTAGCGCCATCTAGTTTCGAGTAGCTGAACTAATAGTCACTTGTGCCATCTATTGTCGAATAGCTGAACTAATAGAGTCACTAGTGCCATCTATTATCGAGTAGAGATGTCGGTGCTGGAACTTACTAGAACTGTCGACATCTGGTCAGTTGGGGCCGGTATGTGTTCGAACATTCTAGATGTTTCTACAATAGAAGGTTCTGGAATTATCTGCGGCACTATATAAGGCCGGGACTAACCGCGACCAATCAGACTTGGTTCTGCGATAGAAGCGAATACATCGAAAGCGATCTTCAAGTGCGACTTAAGAGCGATTGTGTTTTATAATTAGTGTGTTTGATTTGTTATTAGTGTTGTTTAATTAAAGTGTAACTTTTGGTAATTTTTATCGGCAGTTTTTAATTGTCACGAACCCGAAGCTCGTAACAATATTTTAAAATGATTTAATCAAATTATCCAAGGTCGCGCTTCCAAATTACTGGAAATAGAATTGTTTTTGGAAAACACCAAGTTTGATGTAATTTGTTTAACAGAGCATTGGATGAAAAATCATCAAGTAATGTCAATTAATTATGAAAATTACGAGTATTGTGTAGTAAGCCATTTCAGCCGAAAACGTATGATACATGGCGGGTCATTAATATTACTTAAAAATTCTATTAAATCTGAAGAACGAAAATACATCATTGGGCTGTCTGTTGACCACATCATTGAATTGAGCTGTGTTGAGCTGGATAAGCATGTTGTAGTATGCGTATACAGTCCTCCTTGTTACCAGAATCTATCTGTGTTTCATTCTGTAATGGAAGATGTGTTAAAGAAACTCAGTACTAGTAGTAGGTAAGTCAATAATCGTATGTGGAGATTATAATATTAATTTATTGGAAAATAACTCGAATACTGTCAGATTATTAAGTCTTTTTGGGTCATTTTGATATGTCAAATGTTTTTATGGAACCAACCCGAGTTACAGCTTCTTCGGCCACTTGTATAGATAATATTTTTTGTAATAGCAATGATTTACATAAACAAATTGTAAATAAGTTGCCATATGATCACAGTGGACAAATTATAACATTTAACTCCTACATGCCTTTATAAAAAATTGAAATAAGGTTTATGCCAATTACATGTAAAATTTAGATAAATTAAATAATTCTTTGGCCGGTAAATTATGGGTTCTACGCCGAGTTCTTTTCACTATTAAACGCGCAATTTAATGACACTTTTCCACTGAAAACTAAAAGTATTTACACAAAGTTTTTATTCAGTGACTGGGCTACTCCAGGTATTCGTAAAAGCAGCGAAGTTTTTGAACTTTATGGCTTACAGCAACATATGAATAATACAAACTTTCATCAGTATGTTGCAAAATATTCAAATACTTTTAAAAAGGTGTGCCAAAGAGCTAAAGCTCTTTATATTAGCAATAAAATAAAATCAGCTGATGATAAAATAAAAACTACCTGGCAAATAATAAATAATGAAACAGGTAGGAAAAAACAGCATAATAGTGAATTTAATTTAGAGACTGCACATGGCCCCATCAATTCAGATGTAGAAATAGCTCAGGAATTTGAAAACTTTTTGCTAATATTTCCTTCAAACTACTGAAGCTTTAATTTCTTCCCCCACGCTTTCTGCTGCCTTACTTAAAAAGAATGTAAAGACATGCCTTTTGGAGCTTAGGTTTCAGCATACAAACCCCCAGGCTGTTATAAGAGCTTTTAAAGATCTTAAAATTAAATCAACAGAAGGCCTCTGGGGAATGTCTATAAAAGTACGTAGATCTCTCATCGAAACCATTGCACGCTTTCATATTTAACACCAGTGTTGACCAAGGAGTATTTCCGGATCTTATGAAACATAGTAAAGTAGTACCATTGTTCAAATCCGGTGATAGTAAAGAACCCAACAATTATAGACCTGTGTCACTTGTGTCAGTTCTCAGTAAGGTGTTTGAAAAGTTGATGCTCAATCAAATGTTACGTCACTTTAATAAAAATTACATCTTTCATGAACACCAGTGCGGTTTCACCAAAGGGCGCTGTACCACTGACGCCGGTGTTACCCTAATGAAGAACATTTTTAACGCCTGGGAAGAAGCACAAGATGCTATTGGAATCTTTTGCGATCTCTCTGAGGCATTCGATTGCGTAAACCATGAGATACTTCTGATGAAACTCGAGCACTATGGGATTAGGAAAACAGCACTTGGCTAGTTAAGATCATACCTGAAAGATAGAAAGGTTAAAGTAGAAGTAAACGGCGTAAACTCATTGGGATCTGAAATGACAATGGGCGGTCCTCAAGGTTCGATATTGGGTCCATTCCTCTTTTTAGTTTATATTAATGATTTACCCCAATTACTTCAAAATCAACCGAAGATGGTGTTATTTGCAAATGACACATCATTAATCTTTAAAATAGACCGACGGTCAAAATCTTGACGACGTGAATAACTCTATTCTTCAGGTCCAAGATTGGTTTACGACAAATAATTTAGTACTTAATGAAAAAAAATCAAATGCATTAGATTTAAATTACCTAATGTTAGAAGTAGCGAATGTGATATCATATTAAATGGCCAAAAACTAGAATTTGTTAATCAGACAGTTTTTCTAGGAATCACACTAGACGGGAAATTACAATAAGGACCTCATATAACATCTATTGCGAGGCGGCTAAGCTTGGTCGCATACGCTGTTAGAAAGATAAGGCAATTAACAGATGTAGAAACCGCACGTTTGGTCTATTTTAGTTACTTCCACAGTATTATGTCATATGGCATTTTTTTTAAACTTACTGTCGGGTCGGGCTGCTGACATAGAATCCAATTTCATTTTGCAAAATAGAGCTGTCAGAGCCATTTACAATCTACGTCGCCGCGAATCTCTTAGGGAACTATTTAAAAGGGTTAATATTATCATGACGGTACCTTGCCAATTTATGAAAATATTATGCATGTAAGAAAAAACAACATCTTTTAATAAAATAAGTGATAGACATAATTTTAATACTAGAAATAAAGATAAATTAGATCAACCTTTTTTCAGATTATTTAAAGTACATACATCTTTTATGGGGTGCTGTGTTGAATGTTACAACAAAATACCTTGTGTAATATTGCAATTAAATGAAAGAATATTTGATTTTTTTTACTTCTGCTTTCGCAGGTCTGCTGGAAGAAATTTCATATCAATATGTATTTTACTGTGTGTACATACATAATAAAATAAATAAATAAACATTTAAAACTTATATTAAAATTACACTTGGTAAACAAGGATATCACAAATTAGAGGATTATATCCAAGATAAGAATGCTTGGAAACATGCTGGTCCTGCTCCATAGGAAAATCTCTAGAGTTATTTTGCTAATGTAATTGTATATTTAATATAATAATAATATAATAATATGAATTAAATTATATATATTATTTAATCTTTTTTTTTACATTGATTTACATTCTGTAATTACTTAAAGTCACACCCGGACTTATTACTCTTTTTTTTATGAAAATCGTCTACTCTTAGAATGTTTGTAAATAGTGAGCACCATGTTATAATAACCTTTGTACTCATAGTTAATTTATATGTCATGGTTTCATTAATCCATTTTAATTCTTTTACCTACTGTGGCATAGTAATTTTATTTTAGGTGCATCGTCTTCACATATAATTATATATTAATCTATGCAAAATATTGGAAAACATTTTAAAAGAGAAACGGTGGAGTTTCTTGCCCAATCTTCTCCATACGAAATCTACCTTTTGGAAGGGGCGACTAGAATCAATTTTATTTTATTTTTGACGTTCAAAAGTGCCTTTTATGTGTCTATTTGAAATAAATGATTGACTTTGAAATTCTTTTACAGATTCACGAAACTGCTGCTATACGTTATTCATTCACCCACATTTAAAACCGCCTGTGTTGATAATTACACATATTTAAGTAAGGTGTAGGTACGCATAGAAGGTACACCCACATTTCTCCAACTATGTTTAATAGGGGTAAAGTATTAGGGGGCGAGTGTTTTGCCATTACCCGCGCACAATCTGTAAGTTAGATTAGGTGACATCGCTGAGTGTGAATACATTTGCACGCCATGTTATGGCAGGATATGCTGAAACAAATTTACTGTAACACCTTATGTACCATATTCTAGCAAATAAATATTTTGATTTGATTTGATTTGATCAAGTTCAGACTCCGGGTGCTACTGAGAAGTTACAGATCTCACAATTATTTGCTAATATTTATTTGGCAAAAACTCAAGGTCTGACAACTAGTCTTACCAAGGGGTATCGTATTACCCAATACCTGGGTTGTAGAGGTCAGCTAGGCAATCGCTTCATGTATAACACTGGTATTCAGCTGCATTCGGTTAGACTGGAAGCCGACCCCTACATGGTTGGGAAAAAGCTAGGCAGATGATGATCAATTAATTGGCCAAAAATGTCATTATAGCTAATAACTTTGTTGTAAGGCCAGACACAGAACACATAATTTTTGAAGAATGATTTTTTTTTAAGAATCGCTTCACTCAAAAATGTAAGACATCTTCCTAAAATTAATAATTAATTCCTTCGCTGAATTTCTTACCTTAAAGAGAGCTACTTAACTCAATGACATCACTAATTATACAAACCAGACATGAATAGCTAATTACTTTGTCACCCATTCCTTCAGCGCGCGATATTCTACACCCTTAGCTACATGATACATACTCGTAAGTAATTCGTGAGTGAGGTGCGGTACTCGTGTAATACCTAAGTCTTAGGATATTACTTTAATAGTGTTCGAGTTTTAGAGGCACTCAAGGTATTAATGCATTATATACTGTTCCAAGTGCTTCCCAGGAAAAATAAGCAACCCTTTGCGTAAAAACCTTTTTTTTTTCGTTATTTTATTAGACCATTGTTTAGCGGTGCACAACATATACCTTCTGTCTAAGTTACTTTCTGTTTTAGGAAATAATTGTAATTTGCTCCGAGTAAAATAGCTATCACATTTGGACGGATATGATGAAATTGTAATCCTATTTGTTATTATTGCCTAAAAATGGGCTTCTAATGTTTTTTTTTCAAAATGTTAGACTCTAGCATGTATCCTATTTCTTTCTCAAACACAAGTCTGATTGTCTACGGTGCTGCCACCTGTTGATGGAGCATTGCAGCTTGTTCGTACCAAAGCGGAAAAAGTGATGTCTCGAAAACCACATTGAGTTATTGGATTGCGTTAAACCTAAACGGTGATGAATTTTATCACCTTACCACCGGCTCTTATAATCATTATCAGCTCCATACTACAAGGAGACAAACGTACAGTCAACCGCACATCAATGATAATAATTTAACATCGGCAGAACAAAACCTTTAGGTCGTACCACTAAGGTCTGTTTTCGTAGTCCAAGTGTTCTCACTAATATGCATAAATATTGCCATATTTAAATATCTACTTTGTATAGTTAAGCTAAAAGAAAAAAAAAGAAACATATTCCACCACATATTCCGCGTCCGCAATTTACCGCCAAAGACAAAAGCATTTATTCAACGGATATGGTAGGTACAAAGTCGGTTAGTAACGTCACTGAAACGTTTTTTGATACCGTAATGTCAAATCCCGGTGCAAACATTTTCACTGTGGCCGGTTTGTGTCGGCCACCGCACTTCCAGGAAATCGTACCTACTAGCTTTTGTCGCGCGTACCTAAACATAAATTCCGAATTCACGTAATTTACTGACGTAAATACACTGACCTATAATAAACAAGTCCAATGGACTTCACACTAGATTGATGAAAAAATTAAGACATTTGATTTTCGCCATTATAATGCTAACAGCAACGTGAGCGTCCGTGGGACTAATGTTTTTGATAGCAAGTTTTACAAGATGCGCATACTCTCATGATAGAAATGTTCTAAATATCTTGTAAGTCTTATTCCACGATTTAGACCAAAATCATCAGAGACGTACCAAAATAAAACGACGGCCATTTGCGGCATTATGTCAATATTAGTTCCTGAGACACTCGAGCTTTGAATCGGCACAAAAAAACAACTGTAATTTCATAATATAGTATATTATATTTAGTCCAGCGTACTAATATAGTTCAGTGCGTAAATATAATTGTCACACGCGACAGCAAACGTTAACAGACAGACCACATACACGTCGGAAAAATAACATTAATTTGATTACAACTCTGTTGTTGCCGTGTCACACAAAATGAACAGGCGCCTGCCTCAGTTACTTAAGATCAAAGCGATCAGGAAAATATTATTAATTATGAGCTAACAACGGCCACCTCCTCTGTTGTGTTTACCTGCATGTAAAGTCCTCCAGACCGAATTTCGGCCATGGTGGCAAATCCCAGCGGAGACCAGTCTTCGGCGCGGGAGATATTATAGTGCACAAGTGTTTGCGCTCAGGTGCACTCTCTCTTCCCTCACTCTCATTGTCCGATGGGACGGCAATCCGTCACGATCGGAGAGAGTTCAAGTGCAGGCCCAACGACTTAACGTGCTTTCCGAGGCACGGGATTATCAACACCACCAACTTCCAATCTTCGGACTGTTACTAAGAAATTCCCAATGGAAAAACTCAATAACACTTTGCCCGACACGGGAACCGAACCCCACGCTCAGCAGTTGCGCCTACGACCACGAGACCAACAGGGCAGTCAAACCCACCTGTATGTAAACAAACAATCAATACAGGTCTCTTCGTACTCGGTCCTGTCAAATGGATTGCCATTGGACAGAACCGAGTCCATGGAGGGCGAGAGCCATTCATTTTAAAAATTAAATTTGCCGAGCAGATGAATTTTTCAAACATTTATGAAGCAATGGATTTCATTCATAATCCTTTGGATTGTGATTAACTGTAAGAGGGACTGGACTGTAATCCGCCAAGCGGGCCCAGTGCTGATTGATATAAGAGCAGAGATAGTGAAATAAATTACACAAAGTACATGCCTGGGTTGAAGTTACGACCTACAGTCGTAGTCGCAGTCGTAAATCGGGACCTTTTTTTTATCAATACAGTGTACGCATAATTCTGACCATGATCTTGCCTGATAGAAAGCGATGGATGAGGTTTACAATGGAACGAGCATGCTCAGAAGATGCCTGTTCATTCTTGCTTCGGGGAACACAGACGTACCCTCTACTAGACGTACGATTGACCTACCATGGCATTTCATAAAAAGAAATCCAGAAAACTACGACAAAATTTGCGGTTTACTAACAGTCAAACTTACGTCCAATCTTGCTAAATTTGGACTAGGTATCGTAATTGGAATATAAATCAGAGTAGCAACAACGAACAAGCAGCGTAAATTAGCTAATAAAATAAGTTATTAAGTTGTCGACGCTCGCGAGAACGCGCGGTACGTCGCGGGCGTCGGCACGAGGAGATTCAAACTGCCGTAATTACAACGATGATACATGCTGCACACTTGTTTTGATTACACCTTGTTTATTTCACGTAATATTTTGGGGGATTTTTGGTGAGGAAAATTAATATGGTGTTCTTGGTGTTGAAAAATGTCGTTTGAACGTGTGAGTATCTGTCATTGCACACTTCCATCAGAATTGTGATCAGAATATACTGTTTTTATTAAGGTCTTTTTCCATGTTTCGTATGTGGCCTGTGTCCCAGTAGTGGGAACATTATAGGCTGATTATGCTGATGCATGTTTCCACAAATCACATCACACGATTTTTGGTGATTTTTGTCACAGATGGTCATATTTGTGTGACCCAGGGTGTGTAACACAAACTGTCGTCACATTTTTTTCAATGTTAAGGTAAACCTATGATATCAAACTTTGACAAACGATGTCACACATTGTTGATCCTAGGTACTTAACTTACCTTAATATGTGACGTAATTTATGGATGGTACCTTCAAAAAAAATATTTAAAAAAATCGTCGGGCAGCACACTTTTCCTCATACTTTACCTCATAGTATGATTAGTAGGTATACTACTACCTCATATCTCTGATCAAAATAGAAAATAAATCAGATGGTTAATGTCCCTTTTCCCATGTTTACAGAGTCAAGACCACCGCGGAAGAATTACAACCAACTGTCATCAAACGAAAAGCTGGATAACAGACAGTCAGATGATATTCACATCGAGGAAGGGGAAGTGGAGTCAGATGCTAGCAGCACCGATTTGGATGAACGTGATACAGGCGGAGTGTGCCCACCTTGTGCGCATGACCGATATAACAACAACGTCCGTCGCCACGCTCATGACGACTTCAGCGATGATACGGATTACGGTGAGTTTAATTACTTTATAATTATTCTGCCTCGAGCACCAAATAATGAAAGTTAATTTAATTATCCGCTGAAGCGGTATCGGTACAAGGAAATTGATACCAAGTTAGAGCATGCGCGTTACTAGTGAATACTGGCAGCGTCAAAAATATTGTCTGTGGTTTTGTCTACACTGGCAAAGTTGTCATTGTCATTTGTCAGTGTTGTGTTGTCATATGATCTGACGTTTGTTATTCATCAGGAAGTGGGCAGTGTTATTCATTTTGTGAATACTTTGACAAAATTGGAATTAACTGTTAATTTACGTGCTAAAACCTACAAAACGGGACCAAAGTGACTTAACTAAAAATGGCGAACCTAAAGACAGACTTGGATCAATATTTACTGAAAAATGAAAGTCGTCGGAGCTACAATTTCAGTTTACCATCGTTTTCTGCCCCGAGTTTTATGACACGGAGTACTGACGAAAGCCCTACGAGTACTAGCAGTACTGCTACATGGTTTGAAAATGTACAGAAAGAGTACTGTACCTTGGTAAGTAGAAATAAATTAATTTGCGCATGAATCATTGAATAATGCAATACAATAGTGTTGCTATCAATTACATCACTCTAAAACTGGTCTGTGCAAAACTGTGTTCCATAATTTAATTGGGGTCAGCACACTATCTACCTGCTTGTAGTAGCATAGTTCAAAACTTCAAACAAAAGACTTGCATTACATATTTGTTTGTTTGTTTATTTGGAAGGCTTACAGGCAATTAACTTTATGTATAGGCCATAATAATATGATTATATCTTGGATACACAGATTGTTTATAACAAGCCCAAACTAATTGATAATATTAATTGTGGTTTCCAAAACAAAGAGATCATTACAACAAAGTTTCTTGTTGTTTACATTTTATTATTGAAAACTGTGTGATGTGGTTTTTCTATTGAAACTGGGTAACATCTCTCTTACTTTATAGACCAATACAACCTCACATTTTATTTTCTTATTATAAACCTTACCTATGAAGACTTGGTATTAACATCAAAACATTCTATATTTCAGAGCAGGACACAGCGGTTCATGGGCTTTGGAATATGTTTATTCTTCGGATTCCTATGTTTCATTCTGTCATTCCTATACATACCTGTATTACTCCTGCAAGCTAGGAAGTTTGCCCTACTCTTCACTCTAGGGAGCATGTTCTTTATTATCAGGTAAATTAAATATTTTTGTCTACAAACTTTCATGATACTATTTAAATATTGAAGGATAGGATGGAGGGTGTGATGTTGGAGAGACTTATGGCCAGCAGTGACTGTAGGCTGATGATGATGAACTATGATAGCAAGGTATGGTAGGCCACAGCTTAGTGGTAACAAAACAAGTAGCTATAAAGCCAGCCTCTTATTCTTTTGACACTTCGTACTATGCTAGGCTAGCTGAAGGTCAAAGTGATACCAATCTTGTGCGGATATATAATCAGCCTATAATGTTCCCACTGCTGCCACTGCGGCTGTAATCTACCACCTGGGCCCAGTGTGGGTTGGTAGATGTCAAGTCTTCGAATTTTTAGTTCTAGGACATGACTGATGATGACCTCACGATGAGTTTCATCAAGAGGTTTTCCTTCACTGTTTTGAGAGCAGTGCCTGCCTAGGTTCGATCCCACAACCTACAACTCATAAGTCGGGGCCATTACCACTGGGACACCACTGGGCCACCACTGCTTTGGGCATGTGCCATAATGAACGAAGATTATAATTCATTGCTTTCATACTTACTGAATGTTTGTCTGTGATATTACACCCACCATCCTGCCACTCACAAATATTTACTACAGTAGTATTGCTGTTTAATACACAGTTGAAGTATTAATAACAAATTGCAAAAAAGAATCCAGCAGTCAAGTACTAGTAAAATAAACACAGATGTTGTATCTTTTAAAACAGTTTTTTTTGTTGTTGTTAAACAAAGTAATAACTAATGAGCATTACAATGTTTTTCATGATATCATGCTATTGTTTTAAGAATATAAAGAACCAAGTGTTTAATTTAGTAGCATCATAATAAAATTAATACAAGAACAAGTTATAATATTATTATATGTATGCATGACCTTAGAAAAATATAAATATTCTAAATTAATGTTCTAACCATATTCTAAAACAGTTTCAGTTTCCTGTATGGCCCATGGAATCACCTGAAGTCAATGTTCAGCAAGGAGAGGGCTCTCACAACCTCCCTGTACACGCTGACACTCATAGCAACACTATACTGTGCGCTACACCTACAAAGTACTCCCTGGACTATTGTGTGCGCTGTCCTGCAGGTGGTCGCTTTAGTCTGGATGATGATGGGATCCATCCCCGGAGGCTCCTCAGGGATGAGGTTCTTCGGCAGCATGTTCAAGTCGTCCGTATCTAATACTTTACCGATATAACATTATATATGTGTATGGACTGGAACAGTTTAATATTCTTATATGAATATAAATAAATTTTGATATAAGTTTTGATATGAGTAATTAAGATTGTTATTTTTATAATAGGAGATAAAATGGTGAAGTTTGAATGTCTTATAATAGTATACTCTATCGTAGAGTGGATCTGGATATCATGCAATAACTGATTACATTGCTTCCAGCTTCAATAAAATAAAATAAAAAAACTAGAACTGAACTTATGAATTTATGGAAATTATGAATTTCTAGTCTAGCAGTTCAATAGGTCAGTGTACTAACTGCATTGACCTATTTGCGAGGACTTATTAGTAAAATTAGCAGGACCATTAGCAGCTGTATGAGAACTAGCTGTGGTAGAATTTCTCAACATACTTATTACTTCTTATTACTATTTCTATTGCACCTAAATATTGTCTATATTTTGTTCCTAATATAGAACTAATCGATTTCGTAAGAATGCTCGATATTTATTTTAATGTTTAATGTGATTTTTAATGTAAGCCTATATTTAATTAAAATTTTAGTCATCTTGCCTTAAAAATTTTGTTCTTTTTAACTGTAATATCTAAATTATTTTAATTTGGATTGCATTTATATAGCTAAAACACATATCATATTAATACAGAGTACCTACCCACGAAGAAAATAATTTATAAAGAATTATCTAAGTATATTTATGTATAGCTGGACAAGTTCTAAATAATGTACACACGCTACACATCAAACTATGCATTTCCAGTTTTAGCTGACCTCGCATTGTATAGGTTTTTCGTACAATCAGAACTCAACTTATACTGGTTATGTATAGCATCGTGTGTAGCGTGTGTACATACCATTGTCATTCTATGTTCGGTGTAGGTACCTAATGATAAATTAATTGAATCTTTTTCATACTGCCTTACGAACGAAAAGCTTTTTTATAATAATTATGCTCAAACATATTGAAACCTAGTTACAACAAAATATTTTTTGTAAAAAGATTTATTCAATTAAACTTGGGACTTTTTTATACTTGTATCATTTTATAACCCGACTATGTGCCATATTGGCCATAGTATTATTTGCCAATATTTTTAGTTCCAACCTCTAGCCAACGACAAGGTCCATGATCATGTCGGATTAAATATTATTTAACATAGGAAGCGCATTATTTGAAAAAAACTGCACAGGTATTATTGTTACAAAAAAAGTAGGTAACTTTTTTTTACAAGATTAGGTAGCAATTTTTCAATTATCCTTGTAATCTGCAAATATAATATTTGTTACCAACTTTTGTTGTTGGCGTACCCAAGCTAGTTTTACTATTATCTCAGATTATTATCAAGATAAAAGGTCGCCATGCGGCAGAACAATGGTGAGCAACCGCAAAAACCCAAATGACTCATAAATTCATAATACCTACATATAGGTAATATAATGACATTGCACTTAGAGACATGTCATGAGTGCTGGAGTGCAGGTAGTGGGAAATCTAACAACTAGGTACAACTTCATAATCTATGCACTAAGTGAAGGTCCAGAATATAAATGTAACCCTTAGCTCATCTACATTTAGGCGAATTTGTATATTGACCAACCTACCTAATTATTATACGCGCTTCGTTTGTTCAATCCTACCTAGGATTAGGAGGTATGGAATAGGCAATTTTTTAGCAACAGCCTAGTCTGGATTTGTGCCCGGTTGATGACTCGCCCTGATTTATTACATGGGACTTCAACACAACTGGCTAAATGTGGGTGTATTACTTTAATTATATACACGGTCATAAATATCCCTCTGCCCATCCTTTCGGGAAAAACAGGCGTGATGTTCTGTTATGTTATACTTTCACGTCGATTACTTATGTTAAAAAATAATAAAATAACATTTTATTTACATTACAGACGAAGCTCTAACTTGCAACGTGTGCGACCGGTCGTTTCCATCGCGTCGCCAGCTTGGGGATCACCAACAGAAGAAACGACATTTCGGGTGAGTAGAACTACTTACGCCTGAATAATATTCATAGGAAACCACTAGATGTCAGGGTTGACAAAAACCTGCCCCGACTAGTTTATGCAAATCCGGCAAGGTAGCGCATAGGTACCTAGGTACATATATGTTTCAACTCAGTCGCAAAAAAATTAAATTATATTATTATTTAAATGGTTGTTTTGTACATACCATACATGCGCGGTGTATTAACTAATCTGAGTATGTTATCAGTTTATCACTAACTGTCACTTCTTGATCTTACCCAATCTCATCTATGTACCATGTGATTATGGTATGGCTCCTATCAACATAACTATTCTGATACGGTGGCTCATGGCTCTAGCTAGGTATTGTAACAATTTGGGAAAAGAGTAATGCCCAGCAGTAGGGTGGTGTATTTATTGTATACTTAATTATGATGATAAAGTGGTTCTAAAAATATACTTCTCGAAGTGAGAAGCAGCTAGCCTATTTTATTCCTGGCCCCATTGAAAACTTTCAATTGCGTGGTTTCATACTTACGTCGACTTCACTAAAACTATCCATTCTCGTTGAACAGATGCAGCGCGTGCGACAGCCTGTTTCCCTCGCTGATGGCGCTGGAGCACCATAAGGAAGAGTTCCAGCACTGGAGCGACTCGTCCTACTGCTCACACTCGGACTCCGAGGACAGCGACCTCGAGACGTGCCACGAGGACAAGCATCGACTACTCTAATGCCACCACCTCATTATTGCCGGGGAAAAACCCACTAAGCTGGGCACTTTTGTGTAAAAAGCTCTGTACAATTCTTCTGGAATAGTCAAGCGTGTAGCTAGTAATATTGTGACGTCGTCAGAGTAAACCCTACTACGAAAGATAATTTGCAAATCGAACACCACAAACCCAGTTAGCAATTAAACAAATTGGATATATGTATTTCTTATTCTGTGAGATAATCAGTTGGAAACTGGTTCCATTTTTGGGTTTATGTATTCAGCCTTTTTCAGACTATTGGGAATGTGTATTCTAT
Source organism: Apamea epomidion (assembly GCA_947507525.1). NCBI lineage: Eukaryota > Metazoa > Arthropoda > Insecta > Lepidoptera > Noctuidae > Apamea > Apamea epomidion. Next base: position 1,655,411 of record OX382238.1, on the reverse strand, counting down.
AAAATATGCCCAAAATGTGATGAACGATGGTTCAGCAAAACCAAAAAAGAGGCGGTCTATTCAGATTCTACTTTGAAACCAAAACTAAACAACGAAACTATATCTCTGCTCCTAGTCGTTAGTAAATGGAAACACATACCTATCTCTCAGTAGGTATATTTTATTAAAAAATGAGAATAAAAAAAACTGGTATTTTAGTGAACTGAAGCAAGCCTAACCTAAAGGCTGCAATTAACAAATGCTTATCTTATCGCGACATATACTCTGCTACTCTTACAAAGACTATTCCAATTTTAAAATAAAGACTATTCCAATTATATCCAATTAATTTGTGTAATGTTTTAGTGATTTATTTTCTAGCTACACGCTTGTCTTGACTGTAACTATTCTGTTCGATGTCTAACAATGGTCTAACGATTCTCATATAAAATGTAAGTACTGTGTCATTAGACATCGACTTCATCTGATAGGCTGTATGTAAAGGTATTAAAACTCAAACAGGTCAGTAAAAAACGCATATATTTTTATGCCATGAATCAAAATTATACCTGGGTCTTAAAGACTTCAGTGTTTACTTAAAAAGTATACAATGTTAATGAATTTACAAAAACAATGATTTTTCTCATAATAATAGTCACCATTGTGACTTTTTAAAAAGAATGTTTATAATAGGAAAGAATATTACAGTATTCCTAAGTATATAATTCTATATATACTGAAGCCTAATTATTGTACAGTGTAGACACATATCATTTTGTACAAGCATACGTACCTACTACGTAAAGGAGACGAACGATGTGAAGTGAATAGAAATATATATCAATTCATAATCCCGAGTGATTTCCATGAATTGTCTAAGAATAACTACATACATACTTATTAAGTCTAAGTACTTAAAAACAAAGACAACCATTAGAAGAAGACTTGGGTTTTTAATTTAGTATTATTGCACATAATGCAAACTATGTTTATTTTTTATCAAAAAGCAACTTTCTAATTAAGTATGGCTTTTCTACACTGTTATTACATAGGTACATTATCTGGGTGAAATAGAATCAGTAGAACTGGGCAAGAACAATATTTTAGCTCCAGTTTCTGCATTCGTCAATTTCGTTTACATTGACTACGAAATTCTACGTAATCATTTTAGTTATTAGGATAAATTCCGTGTTTTTTTTTTTTTTCATTTTCTTCCTTTTTTCCTTTGCAATAAATCGATTGGTAAACATAGCATAGACAACATTATATCACTAGCTCAAAATCAAGTTTTAAAAAAACATTTTGGCGGGTAACGTAGCATGTTACGGTTCGTAATATTTTTTCACATTGAATCTCAACTAGAATTGTTTTTCATGTCTAGTATTCTTGGAAGTTCCTCGTGTTATAGTTAAAAATAGTAACAAGAGTAGGTAAGTTAAGATTTGATGTAATTTTTATGAAACTAGAAAGCTTGTTCACAAAACTAGTAAATTGACAACTCTAAAAGTAGCAAGTAAAAGTAATTTTGTCCTCAAATTTGAATAGCATTTGTCTCCATTTGTACATCATCTGCTAGTTTTGTGAACATGCGGTTTCTTTTCGCTTCACGTTAGTAACGTACTCCTGCCTCTAACCTGACGTCATATCTTTGTAAATACTTCCTAGTGATATCCCGGCAATAATGCATATCACGGTACTGTTATATGACTGATATTTTAGTCTAGTTCTGTAAATATTTGTTAAATAGGTCTGTGTCATCAGAATCACATTTAGAATTTTAAATTCTTAGTGTCACATCCAACTAAATGTATGTATCCCGCCCCCTTCCCTACCGAGGTACCTTTCGAGTTTATAGTATTACTAATTTAAGTATTAATTGTAACATTCCAACTAGTCATACTATTTTTATAAAGTATTAATTGTATTTCAACATCGTAATGTGTATATTGTAAAATTTGTAAGGTCGCTACGCTCTGTAAATTAGACAGGGAGGAGACGACGGAACGAACTATTCGTACAAATAAAAATACGATTGAAAATATGTACAGAAATGTTTATTTTATAGGAAATCACATAACCACAGAGTACAGGCTACGAACACGTATGTACTGCGCTATGTCCGATCTCCCATAAAGGTACCGAAAGGCCGCGATCGGCGCGTATCGTCCGGGGAGCGACGTACACATCTTTAATTTTTCATATTATCGAGTAATCAGGAATACAAATCACGAATCTCTTACAAAAGCATAATACGAGTAAGTCTAGTGACGGCGGGCCACCGGCGGCGGCGGGGGCCTCGCCATACATGTTACGTTACGTTAGGATAATAATATGCGCCGCGCAGGGGCGCAGCCGGCGTCACGTCAGGGCAGGGCCGGGGCGGGCCGGAGCGGGCCGGGGGCCCGGGGGGCGGGACACGCGGGCCGGCCGCTCTACGCGGTGCCGTTGAGCAGCGGCTCGGCCTTCGCCTTGGCCAGCGGCGAGCGGCGCTTGCTGGGCGCGCCCCCCGCGCCGGCGCCCGCGCCCCCCGCGCCCGCGCCCCCGGCGCCCCCCGCGCCACCCGCGCGCGCGCCCTCGCCCGCCGCGCCCGCGCCCGCCGGAGCCGCCGCGCCCGTCGCGGAGCTCAGCCCGTTCTTCCACCCGCCTCCTGCAACACCCACGTGTCATGCCGCACCCGCACCGCGTCCGACATGGAGACCGGACACGAACCGAAGCGATGCCACACTATATTCGACGCGGCCTATCGTTCGCGACGCCCAGACCGGTTGATATTCACAAATACGATCGAACCGACTACGGTTTGTAAGATATTTCTTACAAACTAGTCGGTTCGATCGTATCGACGCAACGCTCATTAAATCATCTGTTTAGTGAGTGTTACGTTGTCTAGTTCACCGATCCAAAATTACATCGCGCACTTTTCTACGTAGCAGCTTTAGTTGTTTGATATTGTGTGGCATCGCATTTCGTTGTCGTGTTTGTCGTTCATGTGGGACGACGTGAAGATGTTTATCACGACTGGGGTCGCGAGCGATCGCGGCTTTCGCTCGCGAACGCTTCGAGACTACGAGTCATAAATCTGAAAATCTTACGTCATGTGGGCGAGCAGTTCTAAGTCATGCGACCGTTACGTCTCTAGCGCGTCTACTACATTTTGAAAAATAATGATAAAGCCGTAAACTAGAAGGAGACTAGAAACTTTTAGTGCGCAAAACACATTATTTATATCAAACCATGCATTTACTCACAATTCAGTTATATTGTTGTGCACGCGTGTAAGTACATTTGTGTCCAAAATTACTTGTTCTTTTTATCACACAAGTGAAAAGCACTGAGTCAATATTATTATGAAACACGATAGGTGCGGTAGATTAAAATTATCATTATTTCACTGAACCAAATCCGAGGCGTCACTTTATGGACGATATTTTCCAAAGTGTTGGTCAGTATTAGATAGGAGTATGAATTAAGTTCTTTATAAACCAGCTTAATGGTGCAACAGTGGGTGTGGATCGTAAGGTGTAGTTTGTGAGCAGTGAGGTAATAGTCGTCGGAAATATCTGTGGAATTGGCCGCAACAATAGTGACGAGAGCTATCGAGAACAGACTACGTGCAGCGAGCCGCGTTATACAGATAGTTCCAGCGAGTGGTGCAGCCGGTCTATTCTGCAAAAATCTCACCGTGAAAACTTGGTTATGTGAGCTGGTAACAATGTCAATCCCTAGTATCAGGTGGAATGACAGCTCACTTAAGGTTCACTGCAGCTAGGTTGTCGCGGCGAGATCGAGGCAGAACAGCCGCGCGGGTGTGTACCTGTCCTCCTGCGGCGCCGGCGCCTGGCCCCGCGCGCCCCGCCCGCGCCGCGGCCCTCCTCGGACGTCGCCGACTCTGGACAACACATGCCAAGTGCCTACATTGGGGCCCGCGCCCGCACCGCCACCGGGGGACTAGTCGTTTGCTACACCCGCCACCCGCCGCAGCGATCGGCCAGGAATGGAACTACTCTACTCGTCTCGATTCTACTCGTTAACGTTAACACGCAATATTCGTACGACACGTTTGCACACATTCATTTGACTTCTAAGTACGTTCCGAATGATAAATAACAGAACTATAACACAGGAACTACTTACATGGTAAAACGAATCATAGACGCTATGACGTTTGAGTAGCCCTCACCGAAGTATTAGTAGACGTACGAGACCAAACCGTAGCACAAAGCGAGAATAGGAAACACATCGTCCATAAATAGCAAACAACTATTCACCCCGCGCGTCTAACTGATAGGAAAATATAACTAAAACTTCCCATTCATCCTTCTACAGTTTATGTACTAATTAAAATGTAAAACGGGGTGCACAGAAAAAAAATAAACATATAAACATTATAATGCATATACATACACTTATGAGATATAAAACACTACAACTACATTTTAACTAGCACATTCAGTAATATTTTCAGATTTTTCGTAATAGCATAGCTTTTCGATTGCATTAGCTAACTTGATTTTAAACAAAATAGTATGCGTTATAGGCGGTCGACAAACTTCGGGGGTATTGCAGAATCTGTATTATTTAACGAGTAACACAATGGATGACATCGAACGTTCCTATTTATTATTATTAATACCCAATAAAATTGTAACTACTTATTATTATTATTGATACCCATAAAAAGAAAGAAACCTAAATGGTTTCTACATAATGCTCGCTTGTCCTGCATTTAATAAAAGTATATTTCTTATGAAAAGCTTTTTTTTTTAAAGCTGCCTTGAAATATATACATTCGAATTTAAGTTATGTCTGCTATAATTGTGATTGTTAGCTTTACTAAGTAAAACTACCAAGGTCAAGCTTATACCTATGCGAGCTTGCTATTGACTGTCACACTAACAAATCAATCTATATTCTCGAATCTACGTGTAAAAATATTAAAATTCAAACGCATATAGTCCGATAATATTTTTATTTCAACATTTAAAGACTATCCATCTTTTAACTCATTTATTTCTAAGAACAACAGTACGCAAAAGCGTGGGAGTGCTTTCAAGACTTTGTTTCCGAATGAAACGAATGTCTTTAGAATACACAGCATGACTCCCCTCTACTTAAAATGTATCACAACCCAGAGAACAGCCTGCAAAAGAGGGTGCAAGAACCTTATCCACGCACACATTTATAATAGTTTTGTAAGTACAGACAACGCCGCACGTCCATGGTAATAATCTGTCATTGATAGCGCCTTTATGTGGTAGCAGTAAGGCGGTTTCCGTGGCTCAACTGTTACCAGTACCGCGCGTTTGACTGTACGTACGTTACACACTTGGCATGCAGGCTGTTCGCTCGGCTGACACGCGCGAGTTTGTCGAGCGCCCACGTACAGAAAGTAACAAATACACTAGAGTACAAAGCGCGGTCTATGTCGTACCTCTGTCCGCACTGGACACATCCTGGCTGTCTAGCACACTGCTCTCGTCATCAGTTTGCCTTCGTCTGTCCTCGCGTCGTCTGCCACTCTGTAAGATTATATTGTTGAATTAAGATAATTTTAAATACAATAGGATTATAAGGTAACACTTTGACAAATGCTAAGTTGTGTAAAAATACATTCAAGCTCAAACTCAAAGCATTTATTTCAATTAAACCATTTACAGGCACTCTTGAATTGTCAAAATTAAAATTAATGTTATATTGTAATGTCAATGGATAGTAAACTCGCAGTCGCCGACGGTCTACCTAGTTACGCGCCGTGCATTCTGCACACAGAGCATTGGTACTTAATATTGCAAATAATATGTAAAAATATATTTCAATAAATCAGTGTTTAACAAACATTCAAGGCGGTCGGTTTTATATTATCATCCCAAAAGAATCGCCCCCTATCTTATCAGTAACTGTAGAGATCCCCGACGCTCACTTCCGACGGGCCGTCGTGTGGCTACTTACGGGCGCGCGCGCGTCGCTGGCGCGAGGCTGGCGCGGCGCGGCGACGTGCGCGCGGCCGTTCTCCAGCGGCACGCGGCGCTCGGGCCGCTCCTCGCCGCCGCGCCCGCCTCGCTCGGCGCGCTCCGTGCGCTCGCTGGACCTGCAAGTACCACACGCCTTAGCTGGCGTTCCGACCGACGTTAACTTTTACTCTAACCGTGGGTATGGTTAGAGTAAAAGACCAAAGAAACGATGAATGGACTGTATGCAAGATAATTGTATCCTAAAATGGCTAAACACATTTGCCAAACCCATGTATAATGATGATATAATTGTGGGAAAATATCTGAGGGGCAATTCTCGTAATTTTAACAGTCAGTCAGTCAGTTTGTTCACACTCAGAGGGGCAATTCTCGTAATTTTAAGAACATTATCTCAATTTGTAAAAAATACCTAAAATTTCCATAGTTTGACAAGTTTTTAAAATTTTTTTGTCGTCGAGATGGGACTGTGACTAGATTTTGAAAGTTTCTAATTACACTGGTCGGCATCAAAATAGCACGTAAACGTCGCCTGTCAACCAAGGACCTGGAAGTTCAGGGCAAAAGTGTTGCGGTCTATGTTAATGAGCACTTAACCGTGTTTAATAAGTCTAAATCCACGTGAGAAAAGCAGTTACTGTTCCTCCTATATTTATCATGGACGAAGACGATCTGAAAAAAATCGTTTAACTTTTCAGTCTTATGTTCACTGTTTATAATAATATTTTGTTTTGTCATTATGTTTTTGTTTGTAATTTTTTACAGGATTTTTTACTTAATATTGATGAGAGCGGAGTTGGTTGTTTGTCATTCGTTTTTGCCGAATCTGTGTTTACTGTGTTCTGTGTTTTGTTCGAGCAATTTGCGGTATTAGTGAGAGTGCGACGATTGAGGTGCGCATCATATTTATACAATCTGGTCGCTCATGGGTTTGACTGTCACGGGAACGAAAATACGATGTTAAAAAGATTATTTATATGGAATTTCAATGTCATAGCTATTCTTATCATTAAAAAAACGTTATTCAAATATATATACATTATAGGATACATGGTTACATGTTACATGCCTTCGTTACAATTATATGGAACTACAGTGGAATCTTATGTTAGGCATTTTGCATACTGATACGATTTACCTAAAATATAAAATCATTACTGCTCCTATAGTCGCACTGTCTCGGGACGCACCTACGCGTAGCGCATGTGTTTTACATGTTAGCTATCTCATAACGTACTTTTATAACTTTTTAGCAACTTTGGGTAACTTGCTAAAAAGTTATAAAAAGTACATTATGTTGCAATAGTAATTTGTTTATTAATTAACCCAAACATCTGTAGTGATGATTTGAAGAATAATCAATTTTTTTTTACTGTAAATTGTTGTGCGTTGGAGTTGGGCCAGTCCTGCCCGGGAGTCATACCGTTCCAAGACTTATGTTTCAATGTAACACGTCAATTTCGCGTAATTAATGATTTGACTACCCAACCATAGGGGGCATACTCTAGATCTATCTTTCTCCAACTTGCCCCTACCCCTTGTGAGGACCGACCTACCTCATCTAGTAATTACTATCGAAATATCTGACCTTGCAGTTTCTCCGCTCCGTGAGTTGTCCACTCCTAGACATAATTACCGCAAAGCTAACTTCGAACTTTTAGTTATTTTTCTGAACTTGATTGGCGCCCAATTTTAGACAACACATCAACAAGTGCTGCCGTGGAAAAATTCTATAAAATAATTCAAACAGAAGTTGATAAATATGTACCTTTTAATCGTAGGCCAGGATCACGTAAGTATCCTGTCTGGTATAGCAACTCTTTAATTAAAATTATTAAAGAAAAAAGCAATGCACACTAGCGTTGGAAACGGTATGGTAACTGATTAAATTATGACGAATTCGCATTGTTACGAGATAGAGAGCGACATGTCCATGATATTTGTTATAATAAAGACTTGCAGGAAATGGATCGCAATTTGAAAAAAGATCCTAAAATGTTTTGGGCCTACATAAAAAACATGCGTGGAGGCTCCAATTATCCGAAAATGTTATCTCACAATAACAACAATTATTCTAAGGGTCGGGAAATTTGTGAGGCTTTCAATGACTTCTTCCACGACGTATTTGGTGAACCCTCTGACTATAGCCTCGCTAATTCATTTACAACGGACGGAGAAGATCACTGTCCTGACATAATTTCCAACTTACAGTTCACTTCGTCAACCGTGGAAGGGTCGTTGAGTGCCTTAGGCATGGATAAGGGCCCTGGATGTGACGGTATACCCCTAGTCTTTTGGAAGAACTGTGCAAAATCTTTGGCACCTCCAATTACGTCCCCCAAGTACTATTTTTAATATTTCACTAAAAGAAGGCACCTTCCCGATTGAATGGAAAAAAGCTTTCATGGTTCCAATTCATAAAAAGGTTCGCGGACAATGATAGGAAATTATAGGGGTATTTCTATACTAAACACAATTGGTAAAGTATTTGAAAAACTGGTATACAAAGCTATCTATTCTCAGAGGAATCTCTTGCACGCAACATGGTTTTTTAAAGAAACGCTCGACTGTTTCTAATTTAGCCAGTTTCTCTAATTTCGTTCTTGGGAATACAGATAATGGCGGGCAGGTTGACGTGATCTACACAGATTTCGAAAAAGCTTTTGATCGTGTGGATCACGTCATCTTGCTCAGAAAGCTGTACAGACTGGGTATACGCGGGGATATTTTACGATGGGTACAGTCATATTTATTTAAACGCTCACAAGCTCTCGTTCTAGGAGGTTACCATTCCAACTTTATTGAAATCCCTAGCTATGTTCCTCAGGGATATTGTTCATTTGGGTCCTCTTTTTTACAACGCATATCTATTTGACATCAGTGATTCTTTTGAACACTCGGACTCTTGAATCACTTAATGTACGCTGATGACAAAAAAGTATTTTATAAAATAACATCACCCGACGATTGTAAGGCCCTTCAAGAAGATCTTAATAACTCAAATAATTGTTACGCAAAAAACAAGATCACTGTAAACGTTGCAAAGTGTCAATGTATCAGTTACACACGTAAGAGGAACCCGATTGTTTACTCATATAATTTTAATGGAATTGTCAAAAATTCAATCCACATTGGTTAGGGATTTAGGAGTATTGTTTGACAGTAAATTAATGTTTTCAGATCACATAGACCTTATTAGCACAAAAGCTTATAAGAACCTAGGATTTGTTCTTAGGACATGTAAGGTGTTTAAAAATATTGGAGCTCTTAAATCTGTATATTTTGCTTATCTGCGCAGCGTTTTAGAATATGCGTCCCTCCAATACATAATTTATAAGAACCAAATAGAGAGGATTCAAAAAAAGTTTATTAACCATCTTAATTATCGCCTCCGTAAACATCCGATGTCTTACGAAGATAGCTGTCGAACCTATGGTCTGCTAACACTTGAAGAAAGGCGTAAAGTGATGGATATGTGTTTACTCTATGACACACTTAATGGACGCGTTGATTGCCCGGAGTTGGTCGCACAGATAACTTTTAACACTCCCCTACGGCGCACTCGTTACACGCCAATGTTGCGCGTTCCTAGGCACTCCACTAACTATGCCAAGAACTGTGTACTGACGCGCATTGCTCGAATTTATAACTCAGAATTCTCTGAAGTTGATTTATTTAACTGTAATAAACCGACATACAAAAAACGAATAATTAAAACTATAAACGGAGATAAATGACAAGCAACCAATCTTCTTCTTCTTCTACTATCTTCTTTTATCCAACCTTTTTTGTTTTAAATTTTTCAAAAATGTAATCTTAATCTTAAAGTAATATTGTATTGTATTGCAATTTTATTTTGTTCTTTAATTGGAAATATCTGGCATTAGTCCGTTCGCATGTATTATACATATATCCCAGTTATACAGGGAAACCTATAATTGGCCATTATAACTGTAACACGAATATTTTGTTAAATATTTTTATGTATCGCTGTTGGTTACCTAAATAAATAAAATAAAATAAAATGTATATGTATAATTGATACATATCGACACGCTAAATCCAAATATGTATCAGAATTTATCTAGCACGTCCAGTTTTGATGGTATAAACAATTTTTGATTTCATTTAGTTTTGTTTTCCTTTAGTTGACAGCCAAAAAATATTTTTGCCGCCACTACATATCAAATTAGGCTTATACTTCGGATTTTAATCGTATTCAATAACTTAACAGTTCAAAGAAAAATAATGTTACCATACTAAAACTAATAGTGTTGGGGTAGTGAACGATTTTGCGTAAAGAACGAATGATAAAAATGGTTTAAATTAAATAAAACTTTAAATATTCGTAATTCGTCGAATATTCGAATATACGAAAATTTCAAACAATTCCCAAGAAGTCCTGGAAGAAAAAATACATTTCAAAAGTGGCTGAATAATAATCAATACATTCTAACTAAGTTGTACTACTGAAAAACAAAATATACAACAAATTCTACATTTTATAATAGTGTATATCGTGTTTTTAAGACAAGATATTAAATATAATATAAAATTTTGCATCTAAGTACATTATTTAAGTTCATTCAATTTCGTTCATTCTTGCACCACCTCACATCTTTTTTTTTGTCAAGATCTGGTAACCCTTCAAACTGTCAAGTTACTGAATACAATTAAAACTCGAGGTATAGAAAAAAAAATGGTTAAAAGCTATGGACAGAGATTGAGAGGCATTTAAACATATCAAAAGTAAATTTTCACGCATAAGTGAGGCCAAATTGAAGGCTTCTTTCTTCATATCAACAAGCTACATGTCATTAAAAATACACTACTTGCATTCGCATTTAAGATTTTTTCCCCGAAAATCTTGGTGCTGTGTGTGATGAGCATGGTGAGAGGTTCCACACGATTGCGATGGAAAACAAAAAAAAAATAACGGCAAGTGGTCCCCAGCAATGTTAGCTGATTTCTGCTGGGAAATCAATCATGAAACAGCAGATAAAACTAATAAAAGAAAGCGATCTACCAAATAGTTGTTTTTTTTAATGATATAAACTAGTGCTTGACTGCGATCTCGCCTGATGGAAAGCAGTGATGCAATCGTTGATGGTAAAGCGCACTAATTTATTATGAGCCTATTCACTCTAGCCTTGAAGATACTAACTAATATAACATTGTTTTATGTTATATTAGTATTTTCATTCATTCAAGATTTTAATTTATATTATAAAAGTAATTTACGTATAAGATTTTTTTCAAAATAAACATGAGTTTAATATGTCAATATCAGTATTTTATTTAAATGAAAAAATCTCAAAAACTAGTGATAGAATAAATCTGTGAACAGATTTGGATTCAGCACACTAAGGACTGATTTTTCAACCATCTGATAACTTTATTCGAGGAATAATTTTGAAATTTTGACTGTTATTTCATACAAAAACTGTTGAACGTAAATTTTATTCCTCAAATAAAAGTTATCTGGCGATGGAAAAATCAGCCCCAAGTTAATTTTTTGCCGACCAGTCTCACAGGCCTTCTGGTAAATTTGATTAGAACACAAGGTTTTAATCTTAATTTAATGTTGTATACTTGCGAGTCGGCCTCTATAAAACGCTAAGGAGCAAAAAGTATGCAAGCTGTGCTCGTGCACGCACCTGTTGACCCTGGGCGCGCGGCCGCCGCGGCCCCGGTAGCCGGCGCTGTCGCTGCGCTCGTCGCCCAGCTCCGGCGTCAGGCGCCGCCCGCCCGCTGCCACACGCGGAACGTTACTTATTACGATACGACTACATATTTACAACACATTCACATAACATCTTCTGCTGTGTCAATCTGCACATTATTAAACAGTCACTTAACTTCGAATAATAAATAAGGTTAGAGATACATGCTCAACTTAATTAACATTTAAAATTAATAAAGATTTGAATTTAATGGCTATTTTTGATTTTGATAGATAACATTTGTGTCAAATTGAATCATTCATTAGAGAAACGATAAACAAAATGATGTCCGCGTACTACAAGCGCACACCGAACAAAGTTGCGAACATAGGCAAGTAGGCTCGGGTTTCCTAGTAAAACTGTTGTGTCATCACGTCAGACGTGAAAATTTCAACAGTATTTGACATGACGAGCTGGTACAAATTTGTACTGCTTGTGAAATATGTGTACCGACTCGTCCTAATGAAGTAAAGGTGTCAAGAACCTCCTCTTTTTTTGAAGTCGGTTGAAAACGGTCAGTATTTCGACAGCCGCTATTGTGTGATCGTTCACCGTTTTTACAGGCAAAGCTCTAAGCTCTCTCTCTTTCTACAAATTGTGTATGTCAAATGTTCGCGTGTCACTCGTGGCAAAACTGTAATTGACGAGTTTATCATATTTCGTGTTCGAATTCGGCGCCTGCAGCTTCGCCTCGGCTACGCACCGGTGGGGTACCGGTGGTGCGGCGGGCGCGTGCGGCGCGCGCGCGCGGCGGGCTGGCCGCGCGGCGGCGGGTAGGCCAGCGCGCCGCCGCCCATCACGACGCGCAGCTGCTGGTCGATCTCCAGCTTCTCGGCGCGCAGCTGCTCCACCTCCTGCGGGCCACGGGACGGTCAGTGCTGCGCACGTCGGCGATTCCGACGTGCCTTATTCGGACCGGCACCCTAAGTGCGTGACGCGCGACCGATCGGAACCGGTTTCGTTTTGACAGTTCGACGACATTCGTTGCGTTATTTACGTGTTCAGCAGACAGATTTTTCGAACTTATGAAGCAATGGATTAGAGATTTGCTTCAAAATGATTCTGATTCCGATCGATTGCGTATTACGCAATTAGGGTGCAGTATATCGACAAAATTCATTAGGCAGATCCGTGCCGAGCGAGCAGCCTCGCGTATAGCCGACGCTCGGACGCGTCGAGTATCATTGACACGTCCGAACGTTTGTTTCGGCGAGTCGGTGCTGAGACGCGCGTGTTTTCTCAAACACAAGGCGTGATACCGACTGTGTAAACCTCGCACGGCTTTATGTTAAAAAAAATCGAGTAATCATAATAAAATAAGACTGTTTAAGAGGAAGACTGTTAAAATTTGAAATTTTCTCAAGTTATTTACAATTCAATGTCAGATTGTACGTTGATAAAAATCTGATTTGCGTACCTTGAGGTGCGCGACGTGGTACTCCACGAGCACCTTGGCGTTGGCGATGTTCTCGCGCGTGCCCACGAACACGAAGGGCACCATGCCCTCCTCGCGCGGCGCGGACGGCTGCGGCTCGTTGTCGCCCTCCACCTTCACCTGCGCCGCAACCAACTGGGTACACTACACTTAACTACTGCGGCAACTACTAACTAACGCGACACACAACGTCATCGACAAATAAGACCCAATTACATCAATCAAACTCGACGCGATCGGCACACCTAAACCGCGTTTTAAAGCTGTTGTCATTTTAGTTAGCATACTTAGCTCTTGAACGTGGTTTAGATATGATGATCGCGTTCAGTTTCAGTGGTGAAATTGGCCCTAAGCGCCCGGTATTTGAAAGCCTGTTCCACTTTGTTCGGCCGGGAAAAATCCAAACAGCTAACATGAAACTTGAAAACAGATTTTACTGATGATCAGGCTTCCAGAAACCGAGGATTCTAAGCGCGCTCTGAACTTGGCACCAAATAAAGCTATGTTTGTGTGTAAAGAAATACGTATTGCGAATGTTAGCGCACACTTCACACGACCCGTAATCATAATTAATACGGGTTATAAACACACGGGTTGCATACCATATTTCGTAATAGCAATCTTTAATAACCCATATTAAAGTACAGTGTACAGTTAATACGGTATTTGAATAACAATTGCTGCTGGTGCTCAGAGCGGCCTAGCAGTTGCCACAGAAAAACAAATTCAAAATCACGTTAATAAGTTTAAATTAGATTTAAAGTTAAACCACCAAAATTGTATAAATTAATAATATTATACATCTCTGTAGTTAATACTGTGAGGTAAATAAATGATTTGATAAAGATAGTCTCACCATCTTGTGATTCCATGGAAATATTAACCACGGGATGTGAAACACAGTCGTGCTTGCCTGCACGCCTCTTGCCACTAACATTACTCAGCCCGGGCATCGTCGAGTATTTAGGAACATGCATCCCATAGTTCTATTATGTCCATGGCTATATCACAAGATCAAAGATGTAGTCGAAAGGTCAGAGACCAAACAATGCATGATTATACTGATTGACCAGGGGACTTAACCTAAGCATAAAATTATGAATAAAAACTACAGAATATGATCAGGGGCTGTACAGGGAGGTGTAAGTCATGGTTTTATAATTCCAATGCTAGAAAAAGGTGGCGCTATTCATTATGTATAGCTATCTCTTTCCCGCATTAGAATTATAATGACTAACGCTTTCGTTTACGGCCCCTGTGCTCTAAGTTGCCAGTCAGTCGAGTCCAGTAAATTTAGCTGGCTAGCAAGTTAGAGCGTATGGTAATAGCTGTCAACTCACGCGCACAACGCCGCTCTTGTCGACGATCTCCTGTATGACTTTGCCGTTCTTGCCGATGACCTTGCCGACGAGCGCGCGCGGCACCTTGATGGACTCCTCCGCGTACTCGAGCAGGGACCGCGCCGCGCGGACCGCGTCCACGGACTGATGGACAATAGAAACAACACTTTTATTTTTTGTGCATGCAGTTACATATCTGAGTCAAGATACTTATGTAAACCAAAAATAATAATAGATAGGACCCTGGGGTCCCGGCCTTTGGAAGGCGTACACGGGGCCGAAGCCAAATCGCAGAGGCCTCTTATGACAGGTTAATTAAACCTGTGGAATGATGCAGTTTTAATGCAAAAAGCTTTAAAAAAAATTAGCAACCGCAATTGTGTTACACACTTTCTATCACAATCCGAAAGATTTTGAAGGAAATTCCTAATCCATTTGCTTTATTTTTATTTTTGAAAATTTCGTCTGCTCGAAAACGTAAATAGAGCAATCAATGTTGTTGAATTTTCAAAATGAAAGGTATTATAATAGAAGTGTGTTACGCAATTATCTCGCAGGATTTCAGTATATTAGTGGTCATATACACGAGTGACACGCGCCAACGGCAGAAGCAGCCGTACTTACGAACTATATTGAATTGATCGAACAAGGTTTTTCTTATTAATATCAATATTGATACACACAATAATCTAGTAGAGTGGTTTGAGCAGCGGTGGTCCAGTGGTAACGACCCCGACTTACTAGTTGTAGGTCGGGGTTCGAATCCAAGCGAGCGCTTTATTTTGTGTAAATAAATAATTTCATCACCATTGTTCTCAAAACGGTGAAGAAAAACATCGTGAGGAAACCGGCATTTCTCGAACCAAAAATTTGAAAACATGTGACATCTATCAACCCGCACTGGGCAAGCATGGTAGATTACAGCCCACTCCCTTTCACCGAGAGGAGGCTTGTGTCTCACTGTGTGTGGGAATGTTATAGGTTGATATAAAGGAAAAGGAAACTGGCATGTGGGACAGTTTCTGTACCTTCACCAAACTAAAAAAATCGAATTGCATTGGGCTAGTGCGGTGCGGCTCACTCCCTCTCGAAGAGACGAGGCTTGTGTGTGCCTCAGCTGGGAATATTATAGGCTGGTTATGTTAGAGAGTGGTTTGAAGCCTGGGAAGAAGTTTTGAAATATACTTTGTGAATGTTGTAATAAAGTAGAATCAATATATTTTGTTTTTGTTGGTATAGTCGGGTTTCAATTTGGATGGTGTACCTAGTTGTAGTAATTTATACAGGTTTTTGTTGCTTGTTGACTTGCCGGTTCTGGGTTTGATCTCAGGATGAAGTAATTATAAGGTTTATTTAAAAAAATGTTAGTATCAGCTTTGCCTGCATTTGTAATTTTTTGTTCTGTCGTTACTTATACAGACTGATTTATGCGTGTTTCCTTCGGCAAAGTAATAATAAATACTGAACTGTGTCTGTGTAAATAATAGTCAGGGTGAGGAATCCTCGGCGTGAGAACGGCACGAGCTGGACGAGCGAGAGCGCCGGCTGCAGCGCGGGCCTGTGTATTGTAACGAATGTACGTTCAAATACGACAGTACATAATAATAAGACAATGGCGCCGATTCCCTTGTTCACAAACTAATCTAAAAGTTCAGTGCATCTTTTTCTTTCTATTCCATTATGAAAAGGACAGAAGATAAATATTAGTTTAGTCCTGTCAAATTAAGATACTCAATAGACAATTTAGACGTGATTAAAGACATGGCTACTAAAAATACGTCAATTTACGTCAGGCGCTGACTAATTAGACAGGACTAAACTAATATTTATCTTCTGTCCTTTTCTTAATGAAATAGAAAGAAAAAGATGAACTGAACTTAAATTTAATTTAGTTTGTGAACAAGGGAATCGGCGCCATTGTAATATTACTGTTAGAAAGAACACTATTTTTGAAAGTCGCGCCGTATCCACGTCACCCTACAAGCAGTATTATTGGCTAAAAATATTTACACTATGCAATTAAATTGCCTATACCACACCATAAGTTCAAAAACAACAATAAAAGTTGTACCATGTAAACACTGTTTAGTTCAAATAACTTGCACCATACAAGTCAGTTGCTTCAATTTTATCGTATACCACAGGCAATCTCAAAAAACTTGCGTCGTGTAAATGGGGCTTAATAAGAAGAGACGCTCACCTCTCCACAGATCTTAAATGTACAGGAAACCTCCTCGAGCTCAATGTTGGTGACGCCCGCGACCTTGCGCGCTTGCTGTATGTTGGCTCCGTGCGTGCCGATCGCTAGCCCCATCAGATCTTCACGCACTGAGAACTCATCTGTGTAGCTGGAACAATAAAATTATGTTTAATACAATGTGCAATTTATTTGATAGAATTATTGGAACGAAGTTCCATAACGCGGCCTGTGGTAGGTGACTAGTAGAAATCATGACGTAAGGAAAAAGCGTTATGCACCTTCCACTTTTTTTTACATTACAATTCACGGCCTCGTTAGAAAGAAAATACATTTAACGACTGGTCTGTAAGCGCTACTGCTGAGCATGAGGTTCCGGGTTCAATTCCCAGGTTGGCCAAAATATTACTAGGTTTTCCATCAGAAATTTCTTGGTAGCAGCCCAGAGCATGGATTTGTGCCCAGTTGTTGGCAATAACCTCGGCCCCTATTACATAGGACTTAACAACTTAATTGGCGAAATGTGGGTTAATTTAGGTTACGCTTCTGCCAAACCCTTCGGGGATTACAAGTGTGATGTTATGATGTTACTTTAGAGGCACTGCATTTTCAGTTTGTTCATAAATTGTTTGATTTTGATGAGTGCTTTGTCGATCTAGTGGTCGGAAGCGCGAATGCTAAACTTATGGTCCTGGGTTCGATCTCCGGGTCGGGCAGTGTTATAGTACTGCATCGCACGGTCTTTACGATTTGAAAAAATATCGAGACACATAAACCTTCCGGAATAAATTCTTTACCGCATGAAAATCCATTGCGCGGTTTAAAAGAACAACGCGGTCGGACAGATAGACACGAAAAGCGACTTTAATTAATAATTTGTATAGATAAACACACAAGCAAACACGTGGTAAAACGTCATAGTTTCCGTCGTAGGTTTGCTGTTACTTAAATCTCAGCAGCAATCTATGAATTAGAGAAGGGGCGGTTAATGGCACCTATTACACGGGACATAAATGGT
Source organism: Apamea epomidion (assembly GCA_947507525.1). Lineage (NCBI taxonomy): Eukaryota > Metazoa > Arthropoda > Insecta > Lepidoptera > Noctuidae > Apamea > Apamea epomidion. The sequence continues at coordinate 1,637,750 of OX382238.1, read as the reverse complement.
GATATGTGACTGTACTTAAAGGATAATATTCCTGCCTACTACTTACTAAAAATTAAAAACCCTCCTGCCTTGTCAAAAACTGAATTTAAAAATTGAACTCAAAAATTAAAAACAAGCTAAATGGTTTTAGTGCTGAATGGGCACAAGGTAAGTACTAAATAGATTATAATATTTACTGTGAAATTAAACCGCCATTGTGCCCAAAAGTGGAAAACTGAAAATCAATCTTTTCAGCGAAGTCAGGGGTAACCTGTAATGAACTGTTCAAGGAACCTTCCCCTGACTGCAATGAAAAGATTACTACTACTTAATCCCAATAAATCATGATTGTCCAACTACATACCTACCACTATACCTAGCCCCACAGAAGCGTGAAGATACCTAATTCTAGATTTATTCTTTTATATCGATAAAGAAAGTTGTCGCTGCAGTATAATTAATCATTCCCCTAGATTAACTTATAACGCGCGGCCTGACAAGCGACTGACAACGATTTACTTCAACACATACTTTTATAATGATCAATCAATGATTGATCATTATAAAAGTAACCACAGCGATTGCAATCACACGAAGTAGGGTGCGCGCCACGCAAGAATGCGTCCGCGAAGCTTTAATATGTTGCATGCGTTCCACATAATCACGTGTAGCTGTGACATGCGGAAACCGTGTTGCCGAAAATAGCTCGAAAAAATATTTGAAACTTGTTCCACTAATTTTGTCGTTTGTAAGGAATTTAAGGGAGTTCGACAACGTTGCTGAGGATTGTTTCAAGTTTCCGTAACTGATAAGTGGAGAGACAATGATAACGTCATCTTAAGTTACAAATAATAATAGGGGAAACCCCGATATTCCAAACCGAGATATGTAAAGAAATTGTTTCTCTATTTTCTAATGGAACTATTTTCATTGGCTTGCAATATTGTGATAATTACTGATAAAATCTCATCCGCACATCGCGCAGAGAAAGCGTAGCGTCACACTGCCACACAGCGCATCATAATCTATGAATAACGAAAGCAACTGTGACAATAAACCATATTTTCGCCCATGACGTCGTTTGCACGCTAATCAGCCTGTTCGTAATTAGTAATTACTTTTACTTACGATTGTATTATCGAGTAATATTATGCGCAATAGTTTCTTATCGGTTTAGTGCGTTCTACCCCCTGCCAGGGCGAATGGCGAAGAGTTTTGGCTGTTTATGTGCGACAGCATAAATGGCGCGTAGAGGAGCGTTCGCCTCTGATAAGGTGCGCGAGTTGGTATCTACAACCGGAACCAATTCTCTGTATGGCCTATACGTACAGAAACTTGCAGCTGTATTGAATCAGCACAAGGTATAAAAACAAAAAAAGAAGTGTTGTGACAAACTTTAAAATTAATGGCCAACCCATTTTTTTTTTACAAATATTCCTTTTAGTCACTATTGATTATTATTACGCATTTTAACGTTGTGCTAAATCTTACTAGATTTACTCTACTCGTTTTACAAAACGTTACAATGTCTTTAACCTCGTTGACCAACAGAGGTCAGAATGCAGACAGTACATAAAGGTTGTTGAACTTAGTAAGGCGCACGTGGTTGAACTGTTCAACCTCATCCACCTTTGTGATAGACTCGTGACGTGGCATACTGCATTTTTTATTCTCACGAGAGGTGGCTGTCGATTGTAACAAACTATGTTGAGGTTCTGCTGATTTACAAGATTTTCAAAATATGTAGGTACTATTGTTTGCGATTTAAGAATCCGCGGTATGCGTCCCCAGTGAAGAGAATGGCGGTGTTGCGAGCACAGACAGCCCATCTAGCGACCGTTCATTGTCTTACCCCTTGTGGAAAACACCCACGACACATTAGTGTGTGCTCGAGGGAATTTGTAAAAATCTAGTGCCTAATGCAGGAGCATTATTAAAAAACTAGTAATACATAGGAATGTATTACTAGTTTTTTTGTTTTTTTATATTATTTCGTGTTTTCTTATCGCGCGCTACAAGTCGCGATGTACTGGGGCCACCTAGTCACGTACGCTACTGAGATATCACGCGTTCGCTCTGGACCAGTCTACACCGTTTTAGTAAGCAATGCAGACTACTTGACACATTGCTCTTCCTCTACCTCTGACATTTTCGGTCGTGTACAACAGTCTATCGTATAAAAAATACATTGTTTGCAACACAAGCAAAGGTCTGTGATACTGGGCTTCCGTTCTGTGACGATAGGTCTCCCCTACACGGCCGACATATGCGGAGACATCAGCAGCAGAATGCAGAATATTCATGCCTTGTAAAACTGTGGCCTGCGATCTATTGCAAATATGTAATCATATGTGTACTCACCCGCCCTGATTGTGTATTTTGGTTGATTCCAACTGTCTGGCTGCCTCTTCAGTCTTTTTCATCAATAAAAGCTTTTGAGTTAGATTCCTGAAAACCAAATAACATGGTCAAACATATTTTGCAGATACACGACAAGCGAAATGACGGAAGAGAAACAACTATGCTTTAGTACATTGCTAGCCAGCTTCGTCGACTAATAGTATAAGTTTTAAAATCAATTATCTAAGTAATTTATTTAGAATGTAATAAGCCTAATACTACCAATACGGCAGGAACCTTAGTACCGTCGGCCCTGTGGCTTATCTGTTACTGTTAGCACAACTTTGCAGAGCAAGTGAGTCGACCGCCCAAACAAATAGGACCTCAAATCATACTGGACAAATGAGATTCTAGTTAAGTGCTGTGGTAAGTTTTGATTTACTAATTGTTATTAAATTAATATAGGTATTATCATTATAATACGTTTAGCATAAGCAGCCTATAATGTTCCCATTAGGGAGTAGGCCGTAATACACCATGCGGGCCCAGTGCAGGTTGGTGGATGTCACATGTCTTAGAATTTTCGGTTCTAGAACATGCCGGTTTGCTCACGATGTTTTCCTTCACTGTTTTGAGAGCAGTGGTGATGAAATAAATAGCACGTAAAGCGCCTGCTTGGGTACGAACCCACGACCTTATAACTCGTAAGTCAGGGTTGATACCACTGAGCCACCACTGCTCTATTAGGTATAATGTGTTACATATTAATGAGGATGTGATTACAATATTTCTGTAGACATTGGACAAAGATAAATATTAGTTTAGTCCTGTCAAATTAAGATACTCCATAGCAAGTTTAGACGTGATTAAAAACATGGCTAATAAAAATATGTCAATTTACGTCAGGCGCTGACTAATTTGACAGGACTAAACTAATACTTGTCTTCTGTCCTTTCCTTAATGAAATGGAAAGAAAAAGATGCACTTAACTTAAATTTAGTTTAGTTTGTGAACAAGGGAATCGGCGCCATTGTCTTGTATCTACATAAAAACAGTTGTATGAAACTGATTCTGCAAATGCAGTAAAGTTCATGTCTACATTGCAATGGGTAAGAATCGAACTCGCGATCTCTCGCTCGCAAGTCCTGAGCGTTGACCATTAAACTATTACCTTCTTACTGCGCCCTTTACCGAGGTGCTCACAAGATACATATAGATAAATATTATATCTGGCCAAGTGTGAGTGTACACCTCTGCCTGAGCCTTCGGGAAAAACAGGAGTAATGCTGTTTGCTATTTATGTATGTACGTTTGTAATAAACCTTTATCACAGTAATCCATTCAGTGATCTTAGTAAACATGAAAACTATGGTTTTCATCATTCTCTTTCCCCTATCCCAATTTATTTGTGGTCGACGCAACTTGTATTTTTCTTCCATACTTTTCTATCGTCATCTCGGTAGTCACCCCCTTTCTAGCCATATCATCTTTCACACACACAGTCCATCCATCGTTTCTTTGGTCTTCCCCTACACTTAAAACTAATATTTTATTTTCGGAAGAGTTACAAACTAATTACATTATAATAACAGTAATAATAACTAAATTGCTAATTATAAGCCTCCACAGATAAACTAATTGTCCTAATAATAATGTAATGTGGTTAGGCTAGGTAGAGTGTGGTTACCTAAAGTGCATCTCCTGCAGCATCTGGGCGCGCTTCTGCGAGGTCTCGCAGCGCGACACCACGGCGAGCACGCCGCGGTCCGCCACGTACCATACCAGCGCCGCGCCTATCGCCTTCTGGAACTCCTTGTGAGCGTTCTCCACCTTCGCGCTGTGAAACATCGCATCATGTTAATAAATATGAGCACCTGCCTTAAGGTGCTTGTACGCAGTGCAAGTTGACCATTTATTGCGAGAAGATTACCAGCACAACGTCGTATACAGGCCCTCACTTGACTTGTAGTGAAGTGGTAGATGAAGTACGTAATAATAAGATAGGATGCCGTTTCTCAGCTTCTTGAAAATCATGTTTAGTCGCCGTTAACAACACCTAGGCTAATAGATGAGTTTGGGCACACGAAAGCTACTCTTCTCTAAGCTCAAGTCATGTTACACTTACTCGCTATTTATATTTTTTCTTTTTATATCTTCCTGACACTGTATTATGTTTTTTTTCCCTTTGATACACTTCTTGCAACTAATGAATAAAAGAAGTCGCAAATGTAACATGTTCTATAATATTATTTTTTTATAAAAAGCACTCGACTTCAACTGAAACGCGACGACATTACGCTATAATGAAGAGCTTACCGCAACTTTAGATAAATCAAGCAACATCTCTAAACTCAAATGGTGTTTATGTTTTAAAACACTTTTGAATCATTAAGACACCACAACTTCCATGTTGCATCCTACGCATAACACGGTCGTAAGTGCGTATTTCTACATATAAAACTTTTATGTAAAAATTTGTGTATTTTTTTTAAATATAAAATTGTGTTTAGTAGTCTCTTGTGGTTGAGACATAAACTGGTTTCTTTTTGAGTGATGCATTGACTTGCACTAGGAAATACAAATTATTTATTTATTTGCTTATAATGTAAGTATGTATACTTACAATATGTATACGTAAAATCCATCTTATCTGTAGATAAGATGGATTTTTGGAATTACTTGCAGAGAATGTCTCGTTTTACGCGCCAAATTTCTAGATTGATGATGATTGATGTGGTGCCATTGATATCTTAGGTGGTGAATAATACTCACTAGTCCTTGAGATCATCAGGTACGGGGATTTCAAACTTGTGGAAGGTGGTCTTGTCAATGGGTGTCTTGGGCGTCTTCACCCGGAGGCGGTCTTTTGGCACAATTTCCGTGTAGCAGTTGTCCCACTCCAGGTATTCTATTACCAGAAAGTCGCCCCTCATCATCTGGAAATAAAAACAATGTTCAAGTAATAGATTGCTGCGATTAACTGATTACAAATTAATTTTGACAGTATCTGGCTTGGTGTTTATGAGAATTTATTTACTTGAAAACAATCAATATCCACTATAATCAATACACCTTCTCTGTAGGTGATGCTACACACGTAAAAACAGCCCTAAAATACTAAGTAGTTTGTTTTCCAGGTTTTCCAAATAGTTTATGTTGTAGCACAAACCTATATGTATTGTTTAAACTCCTAGTTCTGCTAAGGTTTACATAGAGATGTGACATGTAACTTGTGTTATGGGTTGCTCAGCAACAGCTTACTTTAAAAGTAATAAGATTAATCTTTTGAATATATCAATTATGATGTAGTCAAAAGTATATAATCTCAAAAATATTGTGAAATGAATCAAGAACTATTAATGTGCAGAAAATACAGGTGTTACCTGTTTTGAAGGTAGGTTGTGTGCATACAATCAATATTTTGCTTATTTAGGGCATCCAAATTATTTTACATTAAAAAGGTATATAGGTATTTTTTAGTAAAATATGGAAGACTTGTATGGTCACTTGTTAAATAATTTAAGTAGCAGGGAAAGACTGAGTGTAGAAAAAAAGTATTTCCGTGTTGTGCTAGACACATTTATTTGAAACATTTTTGTGCCACTCCTGATATTTTTGGCACCACTAAATTGCAAATTGTGTCGACACGAAATCAAAAAGTATTATTAGCAGTTGACTGCTAAAATGCTGTGTTGAAAACAGTCACTATTAAATTCTTATTCATATTTTATTTGTAAATTCTTGACCTTAAGGAGTATGGGTCTAATTGAAGTAAATGATTTGACTTTTATCAATAAAAGTTAAAATATTCTAAGAAAACAGTATTATTTAAGTGCTTCTCGAAAACTGCAGCAGTTCAAGTAATAAACCAAAGCTTGAAGCATAAGAAAAGGCGCTAATACCCGGATACCCGGAAATGTATTGACGGCATTGAAGCATATTATGCACTATTGATCTCATTTTCTCTCCGTAAGAAATGCGCAATGCGCCATAATACGACATTATTTAGAATACTTTAATTAAATAAAAAATATGCCACATGTGAGTTTTATTTTAGTATTTCTTGAGATTTCAGGAAGCAAGTAAGATATTACTTGGATGAAGAGTTATTGGTGTTAGACTGCATTGATAATTTCTCATAATAATGCTATCTAATAATCATGAATGTGTAAGTGCACTCTTGAAATGCATTCTGAATGGGACGGTGTACTTGTGATGTAACAAAGATGATTTATGTATTATGTTTTTAATTTTTAGCTATAAAACAAAGCCTAAATGTTTCTTAAATTGCAGTTATTAAACCAAATTATTGTGGTTTGAAAATTGGTGGATTAAAAAAAATACTTTTTGCAAATAAAGGAAAAGGAAAGATTTTCAGTGTTGTTTTTTTTTTATATAAGATTGTGGGCATGAAATTGTCTCAGTAAATCTGTATCTAAAAATAGGTGACCAAAACAAAAAATAATAGCAAATGTCTCTGTGGGCTAAGCAAACAGCACTTTTTAAATAAATAACACACCCCACTCCCTCCACAAATTCTGGTAGGTTTCTTTTTAACACAGCTCAATAATTGCTATAAAACACAGCATGCATGTTATGCCTGAGTGAAAGTGCACCAAAGTAGGGTACATTGTTAAAAGTTGCATGTCATTGTAGCCAAATGATGATTAATACTTGGTTCATTACCATAATATGTTTTTGAATTAATTTTTTCATCCCTCCAAGTCATCTTTAAAAAGCTATGTATAATTGTTTACTAATTATTACAAAAAAAAGGCAAAATAATAAAAAAATGGTCCATGTTTGTTAAAACAGCTGAAATTTATGGGGGGAGCCTTTGCCCAGCAATGTGATGATGCAGACTGTAACCAGTATGTAATTGTATTACAACCCTCATAAATGGACACTTACATGGATCCTAAAATATATCTCAAATACCTACTAAAGCACATACCTATTAACATAGAAGCTAGGCTGACCATATCTACACAGAAGTCATCAATAAATAAAAACAGCTATATTCAGTGTTATGATCTGATGAGAAACCAATAAAACTAGACCAGATCATAAGGGGATGAAAATATTATACTACATACAACCCCCACACCAAGCTTGGCATAGAATTTGATGTTTAATCAATAATACAGACAATAAATTTGGTTATCTTAGAAAACAATGTCAAAAACATTGGAGATTGACATTTTTGATAAAACTATTGAATTACAGGAGGTTTTAAGCAACAAGAGATTATGAATAGCTGTATGCTAAACATCCAGACTAAGATAAAATTATGGGTTCAGGTTGATACACATGAAGTGTCAGACTGAGTGAATATTTATTTTATAAAATTATTATGAAGTACTATAACTCACATTAGGTATATGCATTTTTATAGATACTATTTATTTGCAGTAATAAAATATTTAATCTTAATGGTTTATGGTTATGCACCTACTCAAGTACTTGCATTTCAAGTGAAAGTCATGATGCATTTAATTTGCAGCAATTATTTATATTGTGGATTTCTGTACACAGTTACTATCTGAGAAGCCTCTTGACATACCTAAGCGTTCATAAATGACACTTGAGGGTAAGTGGAAAAAAAAATTGTCTGGGAAATAGTTGTGATAGGGTGCACTTATGATGTGGAGGTATGTAATTTAATACCTTGATGTTTGCTGTCCACCACCCACATGCTTCCTTCTCATTGGACCTCGCGTATACCTCCACCTCTTGGTTTTCCACGAACTCTGTGTGTTTGCCGGTGTCTTTCGGTGGTAAGAACACTTGCGAGAACGGGAATTTCGACTCCGGCTGCCAGCTACAAAGCAAAATATTAATGTAAATAAAAATACCCGCACTTTTTTTATTCCAAAATTACTTAAATCAATTACTATCATACTTACTCATTTTCAAAGGCTACGAGAACCTCGTTGTCGAGCACGTCGGTGACAATGGCCTAAAAATAAAGAGATTTTTAGAACATTCCGACTGTACACCAACTTCGTGATGCGCTAGAAATAAGTTATCTAGGTCATTTATGTGTATATGCGCAAATATAAAAATGCGTCGCGTGTCTTTCCAATTTCATAACACCTAAAACGCAGCTAAAATTACAGAAAGCAACACAATTATTACAACACATGGAAAAATCACGCCCTGACAGGCGGACATGGCGTCCATTCCAGCCGTGATGATCTTCCCGGAAAAATATTTTTGTAAGTATAAGAATTACCTAGGTACTGATCATTGGAAATAACTGAATAAACATTACACTTATTGAAATAATACTTGTTGTGTGGAATTTTAACGTACTTCACAATTTACAAACCTTATAATAAGCACCATTATCACCGTACACCTCGACCGACAAATCCTCCATTTTGGTTTGAAAGCGTATTTGGCGTTTTCGGAGCGAGAACGAATGTTCGTAGAGAATCGACTGGCCAATCGTTAACCAGTATTTCCGCATAGACAAGATCACTTTTGTTTTTAATTGGTGCTGCTATGCTGTAAATTGCTTTTGTGAGTCATCGACATTTTTGAATTTGGAATCCCCTTGAATCCCCTACTAAAAAGTAAATAAATATTTGTGTCGTCAACAATTTATAATTCTTGGGTTTTTAACTGTTTTGAAAAAACCGTGCCTGCAGCGTGACTGAGAAAGAAAAGAACATGCCATCAAAAATCTTTATCGTAAAGCATGTAATACACGTGCTACGGCATGTGTATTACATGGTATTTGCACACAAGTTGTTAGCTGCTGTTGTTAAATGTTTCTAGGATACAGCAACGTGCAAGCTGCTTGCATACTTTTTGCAAGTTTACACAAAAGTATGCAAAGCATGTAAAGAACAAAAGATTCGGTTCGCGAAGAACAGAATGAAAACGGAAGGTAAGTTTATTATAAATGTCATAAATCATAATATACAGGGCAAAAACATGCGGGCCCCAGGGGAAACCTTAAATATTGAAGTTAACCAATTTGAACTGAAAGGTAATGTCCTATAAATATAGAAGCAGGGGGCGAGTTACTAATAATTAGTATAATATCGACCCATCCCTGCGTAGCACGTTTTTTTCGATTCCATCCATCTTTACTCCTTAATACTTATCCATTAAATAACACACTTTTGCGAAAGCAACTTTGTGTGTCTGTCTGTTACCATTTCATGCCTTAATTTAATATTCATATTTTTTTTATCCCGGTAGCACCTTCTTTTCCGGGGGATAATTCTCGACTCCACGCGAGTAGGCTAGTATATAATCCTAGCTTCTACCCGTGACTTCTTCCGCGTGTTTCTTGTTTTCCCGACCTATCCCGTCGCAACGCATCGCTTGCCCTTCGCGTCCACGCTATTACTTTGTTTTCGCTTAGCGTTCTTCCTGCGCGTTCTCTCGGCTCTTGAGGGTCCTAGCGCATAAAGCAACACGGGCCACCGGCGGACGGTCCGCCGGTGGCCCGTGTTGCTAAATCTAGCGTGATGTTAAATAGCTTAAAGCCTTCCTCAAAAATTGGGCATTCAAACAAACTCTTCAGCTTTATTATTTGTATCGATTACTATTTATGACATTAGGTTAGGACTTAGGAAAGGCGTTGCTCACCCCCTTTTACATGGGACTTAAACTTATCTTGCGAAATGTAGGTGTATTATTTGCCTAACCCTTCAGGGATACTATATTATACAGGGTCAAACTAAAATAGCTAGTGAAACTCCGCAGACGTGATAGGAATCGATATCAGTTATAACATAAAACAAATTAATTTGATAATCTTTTTTGTGGGGTCATAAACCGCAGTTACTGTAGTCACTTAAAATATCAGTTTAAAAAGAGTTTTTTGTGTTTAAACTTTACAGACGTGATGGGTATCGATAATTATTAGAGATGATAAAACAAAATAAATCATATTTTCACAACTTATACTTCATTACAACACTGCAAGCGATCATTATCCTGCCAATGAAAACATCAAACTTTTTTGTTTTTATTTTTGTCATGTTTAGATATCGATACCCATCACGTCTGCAGAGCTTCGCTAGGTAATTGAATTTGACCCTGTATAAGGAGCATAATACTACACACATAACATAAATATCATCACGCCAGTTTTCTATAGTACCCACATTTGACCTGCAGGTCCTATGCTATGAATTAGAGGGCAAGCCTATTGCCATCACCAGCCTATTGTCAATCGGGAATAAACCCAGAAAAAAAATCTTTATGTAATTTGTACTTTATATTACGTACCTACTTATTCCATATTGTCACAGTCCAAGCAAGTCCGACTCTTGCCAGCGCTCGCTTTTGTTCTGTGCACTAGACTACAATATAATATAGTTCTGTGGTTGTCATACTATAATTACAATTATAATTTTCTTCTTTGTTTTTGTCTATGTGTTTGTTAACTAACAATAGTTTTTAAGATCAATGTTACTAACAATTGGGCCTAGTTGCATAAATAAACAAATATTGAATTGAATTGAATTTAAGTAGTCTGTGTTTATAATTAATCTGTGGTGCTTGTATCTTTTCTGATCTCTGTCGTTACATCGTATCCACTTAGTCTGAGTTCTGTTGTCTGTCAGTGTAGCTAATATTATTATCTATGGTTAGTGCTTTCGACTTGGTTAGTCAAAAGGTTACATACTCTGTGGGTTAGTCTTGAATTGAACGTCAACGTCAAATTTAAATATTATTTTGAATATTGTGCCACATAATCCTGAAAAAATATTAATTTCTAGTAAAGTAAGTATACATTTTAAATTGCTGCCGAGATAATTAAAAATTGAATTGGACAATGATAGATTTACAAATAATTTCAGATGAGTGAGGAAAAATGTGTGATATTGGTGACTGGAGGTTCCGGTCTTGTTGGCCAAGCGATAAAAACGATAATCGATGAAGAAAAGTTGCAGAAAAATGAAAGTTCCCAAGATGAAACTTGGATTTTCTGTGGATCTAAAGATGGAGATCTCAGGTACATAAAGACAACGTTTTGAGAGTCAGGAACACTATGCAGGTGCATACGTAACATTTATCGCCGGCTGGTACCGATAGCACTATGTATCCAAGCATGCACCTAGCAGTGCCTTACATAACTGTTATAAAAAAAGACATGATATCTTGTAGCTATTCATACTCACCAGATACTGATATTGTGTACCAAAAATATATTGGTAATAGGTAATAAGGGCTGGTGTCCGCAACTCCAAGTCAGAGCGCGTATTTTGCATAAATAGTGTGGAACTACCTGCATCTGTGTTCCCTCCCACATTTAACCAGTTTGCCTTCAAAGCAAGAGTGAACAGGCATCTTCTGGGCATGCTTGTTCCATCAGACCTCATTCATCGCTTTCCATCACGCGTGATCGAGGCAGGACCATTAAACAATAAAAAAAAAATTGGTAGTATTTACAACAATTACATGTTGATACTTGAAAAGCATGACATGTGATTTCCTTGATAAACTTTTGAATATTTTAATTGGAATTAAGTGAGTGGGCTTGTAGGGAAGACTTTGTAAAGTATGGGTATAGATAGGTCTATATAATAAAAATCAAACACTGTTTGTTGGTAAGCGCATTACGTCAGAATGGTTGAACTAATTTGGCAAATTTTTGTTTTAAAATTTAAAAAAAAATTGAAAAGTTACCAGTGAAATTGCAAAATTCGGGAAAACTGAAAATGCAATTATTGAAATTTGGACAGGACAAAGTCTGCCGGGTCAGCTAGTACATAATATAATTGTGATTATTTCCAGAGATAAGGCCCAAACGGATGCTTTATTTAAGCAACATCGGCCCACACATGTGATACATTTAGCAGCTATGGTTGGAGGGCTTTTCCATAACATGGCACACAACTTAGACTTCTTTGTAAGTATATACAACTAACACTAAAAATATATAACAATATGTACAAGTATAAGTATAAAAAAGTGGAAGAGCGCATTGGGCATCCAAAAATTCGTCCGCATCACTGTCAATGGGATAAGTGCTTTTTTTGGATTCATATAACATTAGTTTCCTGTTCCATTAGAGACAATTATTATGAAACAAACTTAACTTAAGTGGTTTGATTAGATTATAAATGAAGAATTCTTGAGTTACAAACATTTTCCATTAGTTGATCTTTGTTGATAATTTTTTACACTGTTTACGCATTTGACTGTGCCAGCACAATCACTAAAAATGTCAGGTTGTATAAAAATGAGCTTTATATTATATCATGTACATTTTATTGTGTCAAAACAATGATATTTATTTATTTATAGTTATAGTTAATTAAAACGGCACAGGTCCAATTACATTAATTAACATAGAATTATAAAGATTAAAATAAAATAAGCATTTAAATAACATACAATACAAAAATTAAATTCAAATTCAAAGATATACAATTCGTGGATAAAATTATTAATAATTATTTGTGTGAATGGTTAAATAAATTAGAAACACATTAAACTTACATAAACTATCATGTAACTGTGGACACCCTCGCATATTGTCTCTCACAAAACACCAGACAGGCAAGCATTATTTTCTTCCATTCATCAGCAAACACATCACATTCAGGGTCGGCATTCAGGAGGGCGTTTAGCATCCTTAGGTTCGACATACCGGGGATTCAGCTCTAGCAACCGATCTAGATAGCGGTAGTGCGAACAGGTTATGGCGGCGGCTTTGACAGTGCCCAAGGTATTGGTCGGGCACAAATAGGCAGCAGAAAAGTCCGTGGAGCTCAGGGCAGTCAATACGACCGCTTAGGGTTTTACAGGCAATCGTGAGCTGATCAAAGCCCCTTCTTACCTCCAACGAATTGAAGCCCAACACCCCTAGAAGATAGTTCGTTGGGTACATGAATGGAAAGTAATGGTACAGCCTTTGATACAAAAATCTCAGGAAGGTTTTCTGAACTTTCTCAAGCATCAGTGTCAGTGACGCAGTATGTGGATGTCAGACACAGACGCTGGACTCGAGTTTACTCCGAACCAAAGTGGTGTATAGAAGTTTAATAATACTGGGATTGCGAAAGACGCGAGCGTTCCTCAAGACAAATCCCAGACGCCTGAAGGATTCCTTTGCAAGGGCAGACACATGGTCTCTAAATCTAAATGATAGGAATATTTATTCTGAAAAAGCTGTAAATATAAAAACAAAAAATAGTACATTACAATATATGTTACTTAAGTAGTCCATTATAAACGCCGTGCGTTAATAGACTACTTAAGTCACACATAATAATATACTATTTTATAGCTTGTGTGACTAAAACTCGCACTTAAGTCACTCTTTTCTATATAAACGTGGACAACTTAAGTCACAGAAAACCAAGACTTAAGTGCGGGCTTATATCACATAATGCTGTAAAAATATGCTGCAATAATGGACTACTCAAGTCACAAAATCAAAATCAAAAGTCCAAATTAGGCTGAGAATCAGCACTTTTCGAACGTCAAAATTACAAAAGACGGTCCCCCAAAAACGCCCGCCCTTCACCACTTCCTAGTGCTATCGCTGGGAAGAAGAAGTGGCGCAACAAACTCCCCAGCAGCACAGCTGTCTGTTCAGTTAGAAAATACTTGATACTTGATTGTATACAATACTAGGTATTAAGTAATTAACATTACAAGACACAGAACATAAAATTAAATTAATTATTTGCCATATGTCAGCTAGCTACGCCAATATACCAACAAATATAATAAAAACTGTACATACTCAAGCTAAAAAATAATTAATTAAAATGTAAATAAAAACTTGCTACCTAAACTAAAGCCTCCAGGCATAAAGGGCGTGACGGCTTACATATTTATGCATTGCTGGGTTCTGGTCACATAGCTGTCACTTGAAGTCACAGATGATAAACTAGGACCATCGAAGTAAAATAAATAAAGTTTCGCATCTACTGTTAGTCCTAGAAAAATTGCCTACTGTTTCAAGCACCTCTTTATCTAAGACGATGTTGGGTCCTAGATTTCTAACTTCTTTATCTTTGACGTTTAAAAGTGCCTTTTATGTGCCTATTTGAAATAAATGATTTGACTTTGACTAACATTCGGTAAGGCGATCTTTACACATTTCGTTTTCTTGGCATTGAGAACTAGGTTATTTGACGTAAACCAATCTGTAACTATTGAGAGTGCACTGTTTACGTCGTCAAAATCTTGTCTATTCCTGTCTACTTTAAAAATAAGAGAGGTATCATCTGCAAACAGTACAACGTCACAGATGCCCTTCAAATGGAATGTTAATTCATTGATATATACCAAGAACAAGAATGGACCCAGTATTGAGCCTTGCGGAACACCTAACTGAACTGGTAGCCCGGAAGATTTCACGCCATTAACATCTACACATTGGACCCTATTATGTAAATAAGAAATGATTACGTTGAGAGCTTCGTTTCGGACACCGTAATGACGTAACTTACGCAAAAGCGTGTCATGGTGCACGCAATCAAAGGCTTTGGAGAGATCACAGAAAACTCCAACAGCATTTTGCGAACGACCTTTTATAAAGCCATATTGCTCATTATGGAGGAGGCTGTTTAAATTAAAATGTCTTAGCTTGAGTATTAACTTTTCAAATATTTTGCTAAATGCAGGTAAAATAGAAATAGGCCTGAAATTACCAACGTCATTCTTATTACCCGATTTAAATAATGGTATGACTTTACTACTCTTCATGAAAAGTTCCTAAATCAACACATTTATTAAAAGTAACAGCTAGATAGGGGGCTACGATGTCTATTATATTACTTAAAAGTTTAATTTAGATGCCCCAATAATCACCGGTGTTTTTAGACTTAAGTATATTAAAAATATTAACTACATCACGCGGGGTTACATGTTTGAACTAAATAAAGGACTACATTTAGGTACACTACGATGCAAACGGTTTTCAGCTTTAGACGGGGAAGAATTTAAGGAGCGAGTCGTAGTTATCGGTATGTTGGCAAAAAACTCATCAAATGCCTCAGCTAAGTCAGCTGCATTATTTACTAATTTGCTGTCGACCATAATCTCAAGTTGTTTTTCTTTTTTAACAGATTTACCCGTTTCATTGTTAATAATTTTCCAAGTCGTTTTTACTTTATTATTAGAATTTTTAATTGTATCGCCTAAAAATTTTGATTTAGTAAAAGCACTAATCTTTTTGAATAATTTTTGACATACTCTAGGAAAGGAGTATCAAACCTGTATTTTTTTAAACCATATAACTCGTATAGTCTCGCTCTACTTTTATAAATACCTGGAGTAGCCCATTGGTTAAAGCCAACAGAGGATCCATTAATGTTAATAGTTTTGGTCTTGAAAGTAGATTAGTACTCATTTTGCACAACATCAAAAAGGCACCATAAATTTCATTGGGATTCTCCCATTGTACTATAGATGGTGTAATTCTATGAGCTATATTATTTTTAAACATTGCATTCAAGTTTATGCGGCTTTTTATATAATGACATGGGGAAGCTAGCTAATAAACCACAGTGGTTGGACGTTAAGTCATAAATAGTAAGTAAATAATAATAGATAAGTAGCATTTAAAGCAGAGAAGAGATGCCTTTTTTTTTTTTTTTTTTTTTTTTTTTTTTTTTTTTTTTTTTCTGGGTGGGAAATCATCAAATGACTCCTCCCGCTCTGGGCGGAGCAGAAGGGAGTGTCAGACTTTTACTGACTAAAACCCACCCGTGTTCCTTGTTGCCTGTGCCAGGGGCCACGGTATCTCTTTCGAACAACCCGCAGCCCCGGCGGCATCGGTCCTGGCGGACCCCGTCAGTGCGTGCTGACAGCTCTTTGAGGCGCGCGTGGAACACAACGCGCCGTCGACCCGGGCCTGGTCCTTACCGGGCGGCGAGCTGCCCATAGCTCGCCGCCCGCAGGCCCGCGCCTACGGTGGCCGGGAGTCGGTTGTTGACTCCCGTCTAGGGCGTCTCCTGCGGCGGCTAAGCGCGCGAGGGTGCAGCGATTGCCTCTCCCTCACGCGCTCCGCCTCCTCCTTCGCGAGCATTACTGCTTCGCAGAAGGTGGTGACGGCCTCCCATTCACTCTCGCTCCGTACCATGGCCTGTATGAGGGCCGGACGCGAGAGGTCGCCGCCGCCGATCGCCGCCACGAGGACACGGCGGGGCCCCGCCCAAGCCGGGCAGACCTCCACCGTATGCTCCACCGTGTCCTCCGGGCGATCCCCACAGTGGTGACACCCTGGCGTTTCCTCCCGCTTTATTCTGAACAGGAACCTCCCGAAACAACCGTGTCCGGTGGAGGACCTGCGTCAGGCGGAAGGTGAGGGCGCCGTGGCGCCTCTCTAGCCACTCCTCAAAGAGGGGACTTATCGCCGCAATTGTGGCGTGCCCAGCGCTGGGTTGCGACAATCGCACTCTCCATGCCGCTATGAGATCCCGCCGGAGCTCTGTCCGCTGTGCCGTGATTTCTCGCGGCAGCGGAGCAACGCCCCGGCATTTTGCCTCCTCTCGCCACTCCCATATGTGGGCGAGGACTTTGGCCTCCAGATCCCATGGCGGCAATCCGGCAAGGAGGCTCGCCGCCTCAGCGGAGACCGTCCGGTATCCTCTAATGAGCCGGATAGCCATGACCCTTTGGGACGCGATCAACCGGCGGGCTGGTCGCCGCCTCAAGGATCGCGCCCATACCGGTGCCCCGTAAAGGGCCATGGACCGCACGACCCCCGCATAGAGCCTCCGGCAGGAGGCGTTTGGTCCCCCTAGATTGGGAAGGAGCCGCCTCAAGGCAGCCCTGGCCCGCTCCAGTCTGGGAGCCAAACGTCGGAAGTGCTCCACGAAATTCCACCGGCTGTCGAGGACGAGTCCCAGGTACTTCATCGTCAGCTCGACGCCGATGTGAACCCCTCCCGCCGTTATTTGTGAACCCGACGGTGGCGCGTCCCGAGGACCATGAAAACACATGGCCTCAGATTTGTGCAATGCCACCTCGAGTCCCAATTGCCGGATCCTCTCGACGATTGTCGCAACCCCGCGTGTCGCTGCTTCGGCCGCCGCCTGGTGCGACCTCCCCTGCGCGAGAAGAGATGCCTTAGGGCAATGTTTCATTTGAAAACCACGGACAGCTGCAAACCCCATTTTATAATGCATAAAATTTTAACATTGCCATCCATAATATATTCTTGAAACCGTTATGTTTGTCAGTAACAATCCTAAATTATTTCCGCGCATAGCAGACCAATTTCCCAGGAACAGGCGTGACCAACCCCAACTACGTGTACCTCCATGTAGGACTGCACTTATGCGCAAAAGTGTTTTTCAAATGGCTCCAACTGTTTACAATAAGTTACCTAAAAGTTGGAAGGAGCTTAATAATTTACACTTGAAAAGAAATCTTAAAACGTATTTAGTAAATAAAGCATACTATAACATTAACGAGTTCCTAGTGGAAAGATTTGTATTGACATGGTAGCATATTTGATAAAATTATTAAATTATTGTGTTTCTTAATTTACAATGGAATAGTTTAATTATTTTTGGATCTTTATTTTTTATTTTATTTTTTATTGTTGACATGATTATTTAATAACAGTATTAATAACTTATTTTCGTTTTTAATGTTCTGTTTGAACTTTGTTCTTTAAAATTTATTGAAATATTATTATTATTCTTTAATTACTTAATTTATTGTTATTCTGAGAGAATGATTTTAATTAATATTTCTTGACATTTGCACGTCACATCATGTGGCAAACATGCCTGTACCTAATAACGTTGTTACCATCTTGCATGCATGTACTTCCTTGTATGTATGACACATGTTTAAGAAAATAAATATTATCATATCTTATCTGAAGGTGCTGAGTGTCTGTGTCATACATAACATTACACAATTCTAATTCACTGTTAATTTTTTTTAATTCTTGTATTATTATTTTTTTGCCGAAGTTTTGTATTTAATTGGTTTACTTTTTGGCATTTTAAAGATTTTTGAGTTTTTTTAGTAGCAGCTGTTTACATGTAGCTTCAGAAACCTCTAGCTTCATCAAGGTAGATCTTAGTTTTGCTTCCATTACCTTGATTGTAGCACTGTGGGTCATCATTTTCTTTAAAATGTCAGTCATCTGAAATGTGTGAAGTTATGCAGCTTAATAGCAGTGTGAGAAAAGATGTTCCAATATTTAGATTAGTAGGAGGTAGAAGGGAAAAATAAAATTAAAGTAAGTTAAAAATAAGTAATGAAATGTTAACAAATTGATTTTAAAATTAGTTGAAGTTATTAAGGAATGAGATGGAGATGTTAAATAGAAGTGAAGTTACAAGGAATAGGTACTGGTTTTATTGTAAAACACAAAGAAACTTAATTGACAATAACAGGTTTTATAGTGTGAATAAGCTCTAATGAGCCTATTTTTGTGCAGTAAATTATGTAGTGTTTATTGTCTGGGCAAATGTTTTCGTTGTCGATTTTTCTTCCACTAGTTGTCAAGCAAAAGGAGACATAAACCGTGCCAGTGTGTGATGGACGTAGCTCAGACACATATCCTTCAGAGTTCAATGAGTTAAATCGAAATTGGCAAACATGGTCTATGACATGAGGAAGATCTCATAAAGATGGTCCATAAAGTAAACAATATATATTTGTTGCAGAGGGAGAATATGGCAATTAATGATAATGTGCTGCACGCTAGCCAAAAGAATAATGTGAAGAAAGTAGTGTCCTGCCTATCTACGTGCATATTTCCTGACAAAACCACATATCCCATTGATGAGAGTATGGTAAGTTCAAATGGAAAAGTAACAATACTGTGGTTCACTTGGGTGAAATAAGATATTTAGATGGACAGACAACCTCAAAAAGGTGACTGGGACGGACTGGATGCGGAAGGCGGCGGACAGGGTATTATGGCGCAGCATGTGAGAGGTCTATGTCCAGCAGAGGACTGGGATAGGCTGAGTTGATTGACTTTCATGATGATCTTAACTAGCAAGTTCATGCTATAACATAACCCAGATGTCAAATCTATTCTCTCTATTAACTAGTCTATTAGGTAAATGGGCACAAATCTAGACTCAGGGCTACTGATTTCCAAAGGAAAAACCCATTGACCCGGGGTTTTAGTGACCACAAGGCCAAAGGTCACCCCTTTGATCCATTTCAAAATGAAACATTACAAAAATTAATGTATTTGTACATTAACTACAACTAAATGTACAAATACATTAACCGTAGTTAACAACTAAATACTACTCCGAATAAGGAGTATGTCAGTATAGTAGATGGCATTCTGTAGTTTCTGCCTACCCCCATGGGAAGAAAGCTCGAAATTGTGTGTATGTGTGCATACTCTGATTAATTCTATACTAAGAACTTCTAAATTAATTTCAGGTCCACAATGGCCCCCCACACACATCAAACTATGGTTACAGCTACGCTAAAAGAATGATTGATGTACTAAACAGGTATTGTTGTAGTCTTATCTAAACTTACAACTTGGCATCTTCATGTTTACATTGACCATTTTGATATGCAAAATAGATATAAAACTCTTTAGATATAATTATTATTAATCTTTATTTGTTCAGACAGGGCAGTGGTGGCCCACTGGTTGTAGGTCGTAGGTTCGAACCCGGACAGGCGCTTTACTTTGTGCAAATTATTTCATCACCACTGCTCTCAAAAACGGCGAAGGAAACCCTCGTGAGGAAACCGGCATGTCCTAGAACCAAAACTTCGAAGACAACCCGCACTGGTCCCGCGTGGTGTATACGGCTCAATCCCTCTTACAGAGGGCAGGCCTGTGGAGGCCTGTGTCCCAGCAGTGAGAACATTATAGGCTGATTATACTATTTGTTCAGACTACAATGTGGTGGACTACAGTGTAAATGGCCTAGGCCGCAATGTGGACCAAACCACCTCCACGTCACCTTGCTGCTCGGGTTTTCCATAGTTGAGTAAAAGTTAAAACATAAGAATTGAATCTTAATAATTGTTTGCAGAGGCTACCACGAGATGCACGGCTGCATGTTCACGTCAGTAATACCGTGCAACGTGTTCGGTCCACACGACAACTTTAACCTGGAGTCCAGCCATGTCATCCCAGCGCTTATCAGGAGAATGGACGATGCTATGCAGAAAGGTATGCCCTCGTATCTATTATTTGTTCCTGGATTTTCAACGCACTGCTTAGCGCCGAGAGTTGAAAATCCAACATCGTATTTTTTTGACGCGCTGATATGCAGTTTGTTGGATTCTCAATGCTCGGCTCTACACCGATAGTTAAAAAATCCAGTGCGCGATAAAAAAAAATTAAAGTGTAGGTATTTTTGTTTAAAAAACCGGCCAAGTAACAGTCGGATTCGCGCACGAAGGGTTCCGTACCATTATCTATACAACATTAGACACTATATTATAACCTTTTTTTTAGGTTAACTAAATATTCTGAATACTCAATACTCGGTATTTGCACTCCACAATGTAAACTTAGATGGTAGGTACATTATAAAATATACATAATTTTAGATCATTGTGGACCCTGTCGGGCACAGCAAGATAGTATAGAGGAAGAGGGCTATTATTATTTGAAAAAGTAGAATATAAATGTTATTACTACTACTCACTTCGACTTTGATTTTATTTATTATTTTTGGT
This sequence comes from Apamea epomidion, assembly GCA_947507525.1. Classification (NCBI taxonomy): domain Eukaryota; kingdom Metazoa; phylum Arthropoda; class Insecta; order Lepidoptera; family Noctuidae; genus Apamea; species Apamea epomidion. The sequence goes on along the minus strand of OX382238.1, from coordinate 1,616,813 downwards.
ATTCATTCATTCATTCTGTGAATATTTCAAGCGTCTACCTGTTGCCGTTATGCCGTTATATGATAAAAACGGCAAAAAAGTCACGTTTGTTGTATAGGCGCCCCACTTAAATATTTATTTTATTCTGTATTTGTTGTTATAGCGGCAACAGAAATACATAATCTGTCAACTGTCTAGCTATCACGGTTCATGAGATACAGCCTGGTGACAGACAGACGGACAGGTGAGTCTTAGTAATAGGGTCTCGTTTTTACCCTTTGGGCACGGAACCCTAAAAAACATGAAGAAAAAAGCTACTGAAATATAAAATAAAAAAATTGAAAAGCGTTATGAAACGACAGTAACACCACGCCAACGCATAAATAAATATGTTTCGCGCGAGATGAACATGGCTCTTGAAAAATTGTTTTTTTTATTGTTACTATTGTATAGTTTAGTTCCTTATCTTATACATTTTTAAAAAATATTTCTTAAAATAGAAAAAAAAAATAAAAAAAAAAATGGTGGTCCGCGGTGTCGCGAGCAGGATCCAAGCTACCAGTGGTTCGACCTGCAGAGACAGGAACCTCCTCGCAATGCGAGACGTATCGAGGAGTACTGCCTTCTGAATCAGGCCTTTGATCCAACCTCTCAACGAGAGCCTCGATAGATGTTGATCGAGGCTTTCGGCCATCAGGCCATTGGCCGATACGACAATCGGCACAATGACAGCCGGGCTTATATTCCACATGCCAACAACCTCGTGTGCTAAGTCAAGATATTTGATTTGATTACTTCTTTGAATAGAATAGACATTTATTTGGCAAATATGGGTAATACTTATGTATTAAAATACAATAATGCTCAGCCATATTTTACCATTCGGCAACAATTATATTATTAACATTAAACTGAATCGGCTTTATTTGTTTGTAATAGTAGCCTACTACCCAATTGCAGGTGAACAAACATTCAGTGTGATGGGCAGCGGGAAGCCGTTGCGGCAGTTCATATACTCGCTGGACCTGGCGCGCCTGTTCATATGGGTGCTGAGGAACTACGAGAGCGTGGAGCCTATCATAATATCAGGTAAGTTTGTCATTCCCTCCTTGCCCGGCCTTCCAGAAACGGCAGTTTATGTACATAACGGGTGTAAAAGACGCCAAGCAGAGTCACATAAACTCCCCGTTATTGTGATATTTTTTTGTACTTGTGTTTTTTTTCCTGGTGAAATCCTCATTGATACCCTTCGACTGAGTAGAACGGAGGGTTATGTCGGACTCTTACCGACTATAACCCCACGGTGCCGTCCAGTACTATGAGTCGGGGGCCCGGGAGATACTACTCGCCGCATCCCCGACTGGTATCAGCCCGCCATTCCTAGCGGGCCCCACCAGCAAGTGCGGCCGGCCCCACGACCGCGTGTTCCCATTAGTCCTCGAGCCTGACAGCTCGAGCGACCACACATCCCCGATTTTGCCGCCCGCAGGCCCCTCTTTATGGTGGCTGGAGATCGTTAAGCTCCCTTCGACGTCTGGCTGCTACACTGGTGCGGGTGGAATAAGAGACATGCTCTCTCTCCCTCTCCGCCGCCCTCCTCCTGGCAAAAAGGGGCGACAGCACCCCACGCGTTTTCGCTTCCGACCATGGACTGAACCACGACCGGAAGCGAGAGATCACCTGCACAAGTGTCGCGACGAGGGCACAGCGCTGTTGGGACCGAAGCTTACCTGGGAAATAGATATTTTTTTTCACAAGAATAAGTTTTAAATGTTTATTTATTTTAATTTATTTTAAAACCCATACACTATCAGACTATGTTATAAGTTAACTTGAAATACCCGTACAACTCGTGTACTGTTGCATGCACCCATGAGCATAATGTTTTGCGCGCGTCAACAGCGAATTATCACACCAAAAATAAAAGTCGTTACCCAGAAATCATTTTTGCTCGATGTTACTTACTTTGGTGTACAAAATGCCTAGATAACGGATCTAATCTAATCTAACGGATATAATCTTAATCAGTGCATTCGCTGCAGTGATGAAATAACCTATGGCAGGTTAATCAGTGCATTCGCTGCAGTGATGAAATAACCTATGGCAGGTTAATCAGAGCATTCGCTGCAGTGATGAAATAACCTATGGCAGGTTAATCAGTGCATTCGCTGCAGTGATCAAATAACCTATGGCAGGTTAATCAGTGCATTCGCTGCAGTGATGAAATAACCTATGGCAGGTTAATCAGAGCATTCGCTGCAGTGATGAAATAACCTATGGCAGGTTAATCAGTGCATTCGCTGCAGTGATCAAATAACCTATGGCAGGTTAATCAGTGCATTCGCTGCAGTGATCAAATAACCTATGGCAGGTTAATCAGTGCATTCGCTGCAGTGATGAAATAACCTATGGCAGGTTAATCAGTGCATTCGCTGCAGTGATGAAATAACCTATGGCAGGTTAATCAGTGCATTCGCTGCAGTGATGAAATAACCTATGGCAGGTTAATCAGTGCATTCGCTGCAGTGATGAAATAACCTATGGCAGGTTAATCAGTGCATTCGCTGCAGTGATGAAATAACCTATGGCAGGTTAATCAGTGCATTCGCTGCAGTGATGAAATAACCTATGGCAGGTTAATCAGTGCATTCGCTGCAGTGATGAAATAACCTATGGCAGGTTAATCAGTGCATTCGCTGCAGTGATGAAATAACCTATGGCAGGTTAATCAGTGCATTCGCTGCAGTGATGAAATAACCTATGGCAGGTTAATCAGTGCATTCGCTGCAGTGATGAAATAACCTATGGCAGGTTAATCAGTGCATTCTCTGCAGTGATGAAATAACCTATGGCAGTTTAATCAGTGCATTCGCTGCAGTGATGAAATAACCTATGGCAGGTTAATCAATGCATTCGCTGCAGTGATGAAATAACCTATGGCAGGTTAATCAATGCATTCGCTGCAGTGATCAAATCAATTTGCACATTGGAAGATTGGGCAAATTGATAGCCAATTTTCTTAGGTATCTTCTTAAATAGATCTAACCTTTCAGTACCTTGCGCGAAAGGAAATACACGTTGTTATATTAATTATTTAGACTTTTAGATGAGTAATTTAAAACTAGATAATTTTTTCGTATAACTTCTTTTTTTATGCGGAGTTTTCCTGTAAGTGATTGTTGCATACACATTTTGTTTAGTTAGTCAAATATAATATCACGCGCTTATTCTCCGAAGGAGTAGGCAGAGGTGTAGCAATAGTACACCTACATTTCGCCAGTTAAGTTTAAGTCCCATGTCATAGGGGGAGGATGGATGAGGCTGCCACGGGGTCGTGGAGAATGGCACTTGAAGAGGTCTATCCTCAGCAGTGGGTGAAGTCGGGCTGTGGATGATGTTGATGATAAATAGGGGGCGAGCCTATTGCCATCAGCCGGGCACAAATCCAGACTTCGGTCTGCTACTGAGAAATTCCAGATGGAAAAACTTAAATCAACCCAACCACCTAACACCGGGGAGCTTGTTGCGCCACTTCTTCTTCCCAGCGACAGCACTAGGAAGTGGTGAAGGGCGGGCGTGCCGGGGGACTGTCTTTTGTAATTTTGACGTTCGAAAAGTGCTGATTCTCAGCCTAATTTGCATAAATGACTTTTGATTTTGAATAACACTGCCCGACCCAAGAATAGAACCGAGGGCCTCATGCTCAGCAGTAGCGCTTGCGACCACTGGACCAACGAAGTAGTCATAAATAATGATAGTCATATTTCCCTCATTACAGTTGATGAAGAAGACGAAGTCACCATAAGAGGAGTAGCGGAAATGATAAAGAAAGCGCATAGTTTCCCTGGAGAGATCGTGTACGACACGACGAAGGCGGACGGACAACACAAGAAGACCGCCTCGAACAGCAAGCTGAGGACGTTGTACAAGGACTTCAGGTTCACGCCGTTCGAGATCGCGATACACGACACTGTGGCTTGGTTCAAGCAAAACCGAGAACATGCTAGGACCTAAATGATTATGTCCATGGTATTATTATTTAGTTATTGTCAAATCTTTTTGTGATAGTCTTGCGAAGCCCAGTTGATAGGCTCGTTTGTGCTGTCCATGCAGTTCCGAGTCGTCGCTGTTGTGGTAGGGGTTCCCTTTTGAAAAGGCCTTTTTAGGTGAATGTTAGAATGGACGATCACTTAGGTACTCATAAAAACTTTTCGAAATAGTTCTTGAAAATTGCTACGTAGTTGCTACTATTTTAATTATTACTACTAAGCAATTATTGATCAAAGAACATGTCTTTGATTCCCTGTTGTTTGTATAAACCATTTAAAAGATTATTTTTAAAAATGCATAGGTAGCAATTAGATAAGCCAAAAGTATTTTGTGAGTGATCTGATAATCTTGGTCAGATCACTCACAAAACACTTTGTCTGGACTTTAAAAGAGACTGTCACTTCTCGAGTTTGTTTCGGCCTTTCTTCTCAGACTAGTCAGATAGGAAACGCCGACCTCATCTAGTTTTAAAATATGATTGACGTGTAAAAGTGTTTGTGCAAACCTACATACAAAATAAAATCATTTAACATTTATCAGTGGTGGCCGTCTATCCTGACGTTCATCTTTTAGGGACCATCACAAAAAGATTTAAAATATTCACAGAAACGGGCCCTTTATTTTACGCCGTATTATTTTCATATGTGCCCTGAGGCTGTATAGGCAAGTCAATATGCCAGTGGTACTAGTTTTTTAAGGCGGAGTATGAAGGAAATGTATGATAGCCATTCCACATCTAATACGAATTATTTCCTTAACTAAGCAGGTTATAGATAACGATGTAATATATTTAAATTATATATTTTTTAAAATAATAAATTCGTTTTAAAATTTGTAAATTTTTTATTCAATAAAATAAAAACTTAGTAGCAAAGTAAAACTAAAAAGTAAATAACTATGAGAGTATGGGTAGGCAAACGTTTTCAGTTCTGAACATCACAATTATTATTCTGATAATATTATTATAATGAAAGTATTATTATAATACTATTCGTGAATCGTGAGCGTTCCTAAAAGTTACAATAACCCATAGTCACAGTATAAAAATAACATTTTACACATTCATTTATGATACCTACGTTTTGTTAGCTATAATAATTGGATCTACTCTTGAACTATCTAAAATACTGGAACTATATATAGTTATTGTCACCTGCAATGATTTAATCTAAACATAATATTATCGTCTGTTCATAATAATCATAATAATTATTATCCAAACACTTTTCTGTAAGCGAACCTAACGGGCAAGAGAAGTACGATTCGTTTTATATTGTGTTAGTTTTTGAGACCTTACTTCTGGTCGAAAACCGAAACTCTGAGAAAAAGTTAGAGCGGACTGCTTTAACTTATTCTCAGATAAACTTTTGCTCGAGTTCGAGGATCTATTTTGTACAGAATAAGACATATTCCACTTTTCTCTTATTTTTATACACTTTTTAGTTGCTTCACTATAGTTGTAAATGCAGTTTTTAGCACTGTGTGACCTAAACTAGCATTTAAGTCACGCTTTTCTGTGACTTAAGTAGTCCATTTTTTCACAGAAAAGCGTGACTTTAGTGCGCGTTTAGGTCACGCGCGCTATAAAATAGTATACGATGTGTTAATGCACGGCGTTTAGCAATTTCACGCCGTGCAGTAATGGACTACTTAAGTCAAACGTACTATAATGTACTGTTAGTTGTATAGATGTTACTGCATTTTTAATTGTTTGTGTGAGTGCAACTAATATTCAGTTAGTGCGTTTACCTGGCCTCTTACCAAGTGTTATGATAATTTGGTAATAGGATATATTGTTATGAGCCTGTTTCCAAATATATGTTTACATGGTATACAGGCACATATGCTTTGTTAGCTGTAGATAAATTACATCAGGCCCTATATACTGAACACCATATTACATCATATGGTATTCAGTATGCCATTGACGTCATTTATCTACTTGGTACTTACACTAGGAGAGACTGATTATTTGTTTCTTTGTAACTGTGCATTCACGTCTGTTTTATAATAGGCAGTCTACTTCTCAAAAAGTCTCCCTGTTGCTTTATGTCACATTCGTGTGTCATAACGACCTGACATTATAGGACCAGCAGTCCGTTTGTATGTGAAGTGCACGAGTGCTGCTAACGCGCGCACATAGATGATTTAAAAGTTACTTCTCTTTTCCCATTTCTCACTAGATATTTATACACTGATATAAAGTTAATCTCAACACGACAACGCCAACGACCGAAGCCTTACGGTCACCGCTGGCTTCAATTTTATCCGTAGTGTTGGTAGTACTTATGGCAATTATATACAGGCCTTTGCCCTGCATGGGGAAAATGCAGGCTTATAACAACAACAATAATAATAGTAGGTATAGCCTTTGCTAGAACGCTAGCCCGTGTTCATCATACGTGACGAATATTTTCTCTATGGACGTGATGTAGGCGGCGGTTCGCAGGTCGATGCCCAGGTTGTGGGTCTTCGCCGCCGCCGCCACGTTCTGTAACAAAACCTGGTGTTATGGACGAAAGTCGCATTTTTTCTTTAGCAGTAAAGACTTAAATCATTAGATGTGCCCCTAACCGTAATTAGATCGTGCGAAAGTGTTCATACTGAGAAGAGTGAGCTAGCACATCCCGCATAGAACGATGGATACCATAGGTATTCAGTATGTGACAATACTACTCATATGTCATTATCGACGAAACAGCATTGTGATAATTTTTTGACGCGCTCGGGAGAATCTAACTTTTTAAATCTCTAAGTAGAAGCAAAATGCAGCTATGATTGACGCATTGATGCACGCTGGTGGCGTCAATCATTGGTGCAATTTGAACCTATGTATATGTTAATCCAACAAAACTCGAATGACATCAAATGCTACCCGACCTAATTTATTAAACCACAGGCAATCATGACTAAAGTCGCAAATGCACTCCTGCACTCCATTGCCACCCTGCGTTGTATTGGGATCAAAACTGCACACAGACATTTTCTTTGACCAGCACTGTTATTATTATATATACGAGGGTCATTCAATAAATACTTAGCCTACAAAAAGTAAACGAAAATTTTGGAAAAGTGGCAATTAATTTTTCAACATAGTCTCCTTTTAGTTCGATACACTTAGCCCAGCGATGCTCCAACTCTTTTAACCCGTCCGAAAAATAGTTTTTGTGAAACTCTGCAAAATAGGCCTCCGTGGCGGCGATGACCTCCTCATTTGATCCATATCTATTCCCGGCGAGAGATTTTTTCAGATTAGGAAACAGAAAGAAGTCACAAGGGGCCAAATCTGGAGAATACGGTGGATGGGGCATCAATTCGTAGCGTAATTCGACCAATTTGGCCATGGCAACGGCAGACGTGTGAACCGGTGCGTTGTCGTGGTGAAACAGCACTTTTTTCTTCGCCAGATGGGGTCGTTTTTTCTTTAATTCGGCGACGAATCGGCCCAATAAATCGGCATAGTAAAGCCCTGTAATTGTTTTACCCTTCTCAAGGTAATCGATGTAGATCACACCTTGTGAATCCCAGAAAACGGTGGCCATAACTTTTCCGGCCGATTTTACAGTTTTCGCCTTCTTTGGAGCACGTTCCCCGGTCTGGATCCATTGTTTTGATTGCTCCTTGGTCTCTGGTGTGTACCTGTGGATCCAGGTTTCATCGACGGTCACAAAACGACGCAAAAACTCCGCTGGATTCCGCTTAAACAGCGCCAAACACGTCTCCGATGTGGTCTCACGGTTGCACTTGTTTTCCGGTGTGAGTAAACGCGGCACCCATCGCGCCGACAGCTTTCTCATGCCGAGTTCCTCGTGAAGAATATGATGCACTGTTCCTTCTGAAATGCCTACAGTCTCAGCTAGCTCCCGAACCTTCAATCGGCGATCTGCCAATACGAGATCATGGATTTTTTAAATGTTGTCCTCCGTAGCAGCTGTTTTCGGTGCACCTGGACGTGGTTCATCAAAAACCGACGTACGGCCACGTGCAAACTCGTTGAACCAATTCTTGACGGTGGCCATCGATGGAGAAGAGTCACCGTACACAGCATCCAAGCGCTCTTTGATTTCGATGCGCGTTTTCCCTTCCAAAAATAGGAATCGAATCACCGAATGATATTGCTCTTTTTCCATTTTTGTAAAACCGATCGATACGTTCGCTTCCATAAGTTGTCAAATTAAAACAAATGAAGGGATTGGAATGAAAATTTGAAAAAAGAATTAAAAAAGAATGTGCTACACTGTGGTAAAACTCTTTTGAAACTACAGCGCCCTCTGGCGATGAGGCTAGGTACTTATAGAATGCACCTCGTATATAATGTCCTTTATACCTACCTACATGAAAATGAGCCTGGGATTGTATTTCGGGAAGAGACACTTATTACGACGGGATTGGGGTCTTGTACAACACTCTTTTTCGCTAAGTTGTGAATTGACTCGACTGGTAGGAACGCTCAAATACGTACACTGCAGGCATTAGTCATGGAGTACTCGAGCCCGGTGCCGACGATGTGCTTCTCACTGGCTCCTGACATCATGGACGCGAACGCCGGCGTCGGCGCCACCTTTGCGTCCACGTTAGCCTTTTTCAGCGATTTCTGCACCGAATCTAATACACAAAGAAACCGCTATTAACTTTATGATATCAATAAGGTTAAATAATCGAAATTGGCCCGCCTCTGTATGACCAGAAGGCCAATTCTCGTAATTTAAAACGTTCAAAATCTAGTCGCAGTCTCATCTCAGCGACAAACAAATGTCAAAATGTAGGGAAATTTGAGGTTTTTTTTACAGATTGAGACTGAGATCAGACTGTGAACGTTCTTAAAATTACGAGAATTGCCTCTCAGACGTAAGAACGTTGACGAAGCAAAAAAAGTACCTATCTAAGAAGTCATTCTTACATACTTCTTTTGCTCGGTCCAGAGGTAGGCCGAACACCAGCTGCTACCAAGCAGCGGGCGTTCTGGCTACCGCATTGTGATTATTTGTTTATTTAGGTATTCCCCGTTAGGTTTCCTCCACGGCTGCAGCCTAATAACGTAAATGCTCGGAATGATGATCAACGTCATTTTGCCAATACAACAAAATCTACACTGGTATTTTTCGCAAGTAACAAATTCTAGTAAATAATATTGTTTACCCAAAAGTGCAGTGTTCGAGTCTCTCCAGAATTTTATGCTGAGTTTCCCGAAGCTAACGTGGTTGAGGTTCTTGAGAAACTCGAAGTAGGACACGGTGACGCCGCCGGCGTTGCACAGCAGGTCCGGTATCGTCAGGATCTTTTTCTTTAGCAACATCAAGTCGGCAGAAGGCACTGTGGGCCCGTTGGCACCCTCCGCTATCATCTACAGAAACAATATCGTGGCAAATGCTATACAAAGGTACTGAAATACTACACTAAACAGGTTTTTTTTGTTGCAGGGGTCACAAATTGTGTCATCTAACTAGAGAAAACTTCTGCAAAATATGGACGCCGTCACCGACTCGCCGGACAATAATTATTGATGATTGGAATTTTAAAAATCACTAGTGGGCCTCGGGCCTAAAGCCGTTAACACGGTACGAGCGCGCTCGGACCTTGCTTCCGAATCGAATTTCAATTAATGTTATCAAAAGAGCCCTCTAAAGGCTGTTCCCAAATCAAAAACCAGAAAATTTTGTCAGTTTCAATCAAATAAACGAACCCCATTCTTCCGACAGATATTTGCTGTCGGGGGCAAGGTAAATCAGTAATTGAAGACGTCCCATTTTCGATTCGACAACCTGTCGTATAGTTGTGAATAGCTATGCCGGTGCTGGTACCTTTCTAAATCGGTCAAGATGAACTTCTGCCGTCCGTTGCTGCCTCCTATGCTTATGGCACGCTGAACCTATTTGCCTCCATCTTTGCCAAAAATTTACGCCTTGATACGGCCTCTAACATACTCCACTGTGGCGCATCTACGGAGATCTCAATTCACCTGAGAGGCCCGTGAGGCTCCTTGCAGCTCTCTCTAAAAATCGGAGTGGTGCCCGAGTCCTGGAGGCTCGCCAAAAGGGTAATCGTACCGATCCTGTCAACTATACACCGATCGCCATAACCTCCATACTGCGTAAATTGTGGGAAAGGGTACTTAACAATAAGCTGCTAGTATACCTAGACGACAATGAGCTCCTCAGTGACCATGTATGGCTTCCGTCGTGGTCGGTCATCTGGCGATCTTCTTGTGTATGTTACGCATTGCTAGGGCGAGGCCATGGAGAGACACGGCGAAGCCCTTGCTGTGTCGCTTGATATCTCAAGGCTTTTGAAAGGGTCTGGCATGCTAGACTGTTGGGAAAGCTTCCCGCATTCGGCATCCCTGCTGACTAATACAACTGGATTTCCGTCTTCTTGAGTGATCGATCGATCAGAGTGGTCATAAATGGCTGTTCATCGGATTATATGGCTATTGATACCAGTGTTCCTCAGGGGTCTGTTCTTTCTGCGACACATTTTGCTGCACATGAACGACCCGCTACAGCTTAGTGCTATCGAGTACGCAGATGACAGCACAGTCTCAGAAAGATACCTGATCAGTGCAAGAGGCAGCAGACGGGAAACAGCTGCTCTTACTATGGCGGAGCAAATGAATTTGACCTTAACTCTCGTTTCCCAGTGGGGCGACGACAATCTGGTCAAAATCAATGCTCTAAAAACACAGGCGAGCATTTTTACTGCCAAAAGGTTCAGTTTTCTCTCCAATTTTCCAAAGTGCATCTGTACCAGTTACCGACCGCCTAGAACTTTTGGGCATGGAGTTGACGTTTGATCTTAACTTCGGCTCAACCATCGAGCCACAAACTGCAGCCAAGAAGCTGGGCATCCTAAATAAGGTGAGGATTTACTTCACATCTGCACAGCTTTTAAGTCTGTACAAAGCACAAGTCCGTTCCTGTGTGGGAGTAATAAACCGGCGCGAGCTCCTAAAAAAGAAAAAAAATGACATAGTGTCAAGGAAACAAATGCACAATTCCAAAAAACTTTTGACTACCGACCGGATTCGGTAACCCGATACAGAAAAATTCATACAAACGCGCAATTATACTAAAAACCGCGGCAGTACAAAACTTAGAAGCTTTGCGCCACGGAGTCGCCCACCATTGTTTAATCTGTGGCTCGTTCGTGCTAATTCGGAAACATGAACATTACCGAAGTGCATAGGTACCAAATCTGAGGGGCAATTCTCGTAATTTTAAGAACGTTCAGTCTGATCTCAGTCTCAATCTGTCAAAAAATACTTCTAATTTCCCTACATTTTGACAAGTTTTGTTTGTCGCCGAGATGAGACTGCGACTAGATTTTGATCGTTTCAAATTACGAGAATTGGCCTGCTGGTTTAACTGTACCTACTTACCTTAGCTTGAATTTTATCGGCATTAGCGGCTGTGATGACTTTCTCCATAGCCGCTACCACGAGAATGTCACATTTCTGGTACAAAAGGTCATCCCCAGACTCCTTTCCTCCAGGAAATCCTTTGGCGCTCTTTTTATTGTCGGCCATGTATTTCATTAAATCCTGAATGATAAAAAATTTAAAAAGTGAAAAATGGTTTGTTCTTAGTTGAATGCCGCCGCCATTAAAGAAAAAAAAAATGGATAAGGAACATAGTTAAGTAGTCGGTGGTAAGCTTAGTTTTTACTAAGCACTCATCGTTATGAAAAACTTTACTTTGGGATCACACCCTTTTTTAACAGGCCCTTTTTAATTGTCAAAGAGTCGGTCAGTTAGTCATGCAGCAAGTTGAAGCTAGTTACCTATTCTAAAACGTAGGGAGATCTATAGGAGAAGAATGGGCGAAAATCTCAAAAGGACACTTTTAAATAAAAATACTAATTACAAAATCTTAGGTACCTACATTATTCTAATAGGTACTATAATATTTTATGTGTTTTGACTATCTATTTGTTTCTGTTTAAATTATATTTGATTTTTATTATTTGACTTATTTTTTGGATTTTTGTATTTTTAAATTTATATTCATCTTTATGTTTTATATTGTTTATATGTAATATTATAGATTTTTATTATCTGCAATAAATAAATTGAATTGAATTATTCTTGTTGTTTCAAATGAGAACAATGAACAAAAACAAAACATATAGGTAGGTAGGTATAACAATTTAAAATACGAGGGGTAAGATTAAAGATACAACTTTTTCTTGTGTCTGCCATGTCCTAGGTACCTACCTAAGACACCGTACCGAACCACCTAAGGTACCTACCTAAGACATGACGTGTTGTTTTGTGGAAGTGAAGTTGTTAACTCTTTTCAAATTGGTTAAAATTCTTTTTCAAATTGGTTAACAATAAATTCGACTGCGATAAATTAACTGAACAAATTGGACTAAAAGTCCCCTATAATTTACTCAGACATCCTATTACCCACTTATTCTGCACTAAAACATCCAGAACAAATATATGAGTAAACTCACCTCTCAATAGGCTCAGCCGAGAGATGAATTCTTATATAAAATCCACTCCAGATGTTGACATATATCATGACTCCGTAAACATCTTTAAACTCAAATTTTAGGGTCCCAAAGCACGCAACCCACACAATCTAAGGATTCATTGTGTCCTCCCGGGGTAGCGGGATCGTCCGAAAGGGTTACCGCTGCCCTGGTACATAAAGGGCTAAGGAAGGAACACGGGTGGGTTTTAGTCAGTAAGAGTCTGACACTCCCTTCTGCTCCACCCAGAGCGGGAGGAGTCATTTGATGATTTCCCATCCACAAAAAAAAAAAAAAAAAAAAGGATTCATTGTGTTAGTATGTAGGTATTTCTTGCAACCTCTAACTTATTTCGTGTCATTTTATATTTCTGTTTATATAGTTTGTTACCACTTAATTTTTATACATTTCGAACTTAATTTTTATTTTTTTTTAGGTTATCACTGTATTTGAGAATGTTGGTTCATGTTCTGTTATTGGCAATTGTATAAGCCCATGACTGTTATCTACGGTTATTTGATATTTTGTATACAGAAGTTGTTGGTGTACCTTTATAAATAAATAAATAAAAAAAACTCTTATGCTGCGTTCGGTCGATTGTTTCTGTTCATTTGAAACGATCGGTTGATTGTTTCTGTTTCTTTGATGTTACCGCCACGCTGCGGATAGCCGGCACACGCCAACGAACGATTGTTCGCGTTTGCTAAACCGTCCTGACAGGACTAAAGCGAAGACCACACAGCAGCTTCGTTCCGCTCAACGAAGGCCAGCGAAAACCTTTCCTTGGCGTTCGTAGGGCCGGTGTGTACGCAGCTTTAGATACATATACCCATAGATATAAAATTTATATTTCTATGGATATACCTGTGCTTAAAACATGTATTAAACTCACCACCGGATTTAGACCTTCTGGGTTCCCAATATTGGCTTGATATTCACATACTCCTATAATCTTGACTCCAGCCTGGTGTAGGTAAGTGGCTGCCCAGCTGCCCACGTTACCGAAGCCCTGAATTATTGCCGTTTTACCCTGAGGGATTATATTATTTAGGTCAATCAAGGAACTGGTAGGTACATCTGTGATAGAAGAATACCCAGTACGCTACCTAGCCTAACATAGCGTTATCAACTATAAAAAAAGAAAGTTCCAAAGGCCGGTACAAAAGATCGGGTGTTCTTTGGCACAATTAGTAAATTAATATCAAAAGTCAATTAATCATTTGTTCAAATTAGGCTGAGAATCAGCACTTTTTGGACGTCAATATAACAGAAGACAGTCCCCCAAAACGCACACCCCTCACCACTTGTTAGTGCTGTAGCTGGAAAGAAGAAGTAGCGCAACAGAACTCCCCAGCAGAAGACAGATAATATGCCCAACCATACACATGAAAGAAGAATAATTTAACTATAAGTAAACATCAAAGGCTACCGCGAAGCCAGGCGCCATATCAATCAGCTTCATGAAGTAGGCATCGTTTATAAAGTAATCGATGGTCATGAACACGCCGCGTCCCGTCGCCTCAACCCGCCCGTGTATGCCGCCGCCGTTGATAGGCTTGCCGGTCACACACGCGGCTGCGTTCAGGTCCTGGTAGCCTGCGAAATATGCACTCCATGACTTATCTATTTAATAAACAACGCACAGTCTAAAGTAAACAACAAGGAAGGATTATTGAAAATTCACCCCCTCACATATATCTCCTTTTCCCAACTATGTTGGGGTCGGCTTCCAGTCTAACCGGATGCAGCTAGTATACCAGTATTTTACATAGAGCGACTGTCTATCTGGCCTCCACATCTCATTTCCTGGGTAATACTTACGATACCCATTGGTAAGACTGGGTTATCAGAAAACGATCCGTAACGACTGTCAAAGATTCAAGAATGACAGCCGGCTGATCGATCGACTCATGCGGCTGTTGTTACTTAGCAGCGAGCCCCTCTTGTAAAAATTCACTCCCTAAAGGGGTTAATTAATAAGGGATGAAAATTCTATCATTTTTTCCGATGGGAAATCCCATTGGGCACGTGGGTTTACTTTCCAATAAGGGAGTAACCACACTTATTCAGCTCTGTTCAGCTTTTGTCCATAGAAAACAACGATTTTGTATGGAATACGTACTGTTATAACCCCTGAATTGCTAGCAAATTTAAAATAAATAATTAAGAGAAGTACATCCTGCACTTCTCAGCATTCCAATCTCTAAGTATCACTGATAAGGGCCTACCGCCATCGCCCAATTCTGAGGACACTTAGCCCAGTCTCTCCCCGTCATTCTAAAGAGCCACACACGTTCTATGTAATTCCTAATTCTTGTAATTTCTATTTACATTTTCTTTATTTTAATATACATATTATTAAGTTTACCTTTTTTTTTTAAAACCCTTCGTAAAGGCACGGCCTAACAGTACCTACGCATTCGTACAGCTAAACGGATCAAATGAATTCTTGTCGATGGGCTGACCATATTGTGTTCTTACCCAGGGTTTTGATGTAGGTGTCCACAATCCAAGACATTTCCCTGCCTGAAGTGTTGAAATCAGGGGCTGGTACATCAATGCCAGCACCTAAAACAGGAATAATATTATTATAATTATTTTAAATTAGTTAGTTTAAAAACAGCAGTAGGAGTGCGACGAAGCATAAAGTCAACCTTTTTAGGCTTAGCGTATGTAATGTGGTTTTTGTGGCAAAAAGCAGAAAATTTACCACGTTCACCTGTATTGTTGGTTTATTATCTACAAGTAGTTGTTCCGGGTCTGGCTGTTTGTGTATGTGAGTTTAAATGTTTGTAAACGCACCCACGATACAGGAGAAATTCCTAGTGGGGGAACGTTATTTAAAAAAAAAAAAAAAAAATTACTTCGTCATGTCGCTCTTCTTGCCGAGAGCGATGAGTGATATATTGCTCCGAATTAGGTTGTGCCAAATAATCAATTTGGAGATAGTAGGCAGTGTTAGCCTAGTGGTACCTTTTTTTTTTCGGGCGGAAAGACACCCGTCCTCCGGGGAGCGAGTGCCTGTAAGGCACATCCCTGGGGAGACTGTAAAGGGGCCTCCCCTGAGCCTCGATATGCACGGCAGCACGTGACCACTGTGCCACCATCTTCCAGCCTAGTGTTACCTAACACCGACTTACCAGGGCGGGGCCTAACTCCCCCAGAAATGGTAACAATACAGGCTGATTAGATGAACCATAGATATAAGAAAGAAGAAAACAAATACATATCCGTATTGTATTGCTTACCAATATAGTTCTTCTTAGCAAGTTCCAACGTGTAACGTCTGGTAATACGTTGGAGTTCTGCGACGGTGAATAACTTGGGGTTGATGGCTACACCTAAAAACGTAAGGAAGTTCACAATGACGGAAACATAACATCACACTTCATCACACCTGCACTTCCCGATGGACTAGGCTGAGGTTTAGTTATTTCTACAACCACATTTTTACCGGACTTCAAAAAGGAGGAGATTGTCAAGTCGATTTAATTTTTTATGTAGGTATGTATGTTCAGCGATATCTTCGCCAATTTTAACTTTTTTTGATGATTTTTTTTTGTCGGGAAGAGTTATTCCCGAGGTATTCACGTTGTAATTTGGCGAAGATCTAATGAAAACCTTAGGAGATACATTGTGATTTGATGATTGTACTGAAGCTCAAAGAAAATTGTTTTTCGACAATACCCAACGGAACTCCTCAATGATGAAAATAATTGTGATGTGATTGGGTAATCGTACGGAAAATGAAATAACGTTGCTGAACATGTAGGTACGTAGTACCTACCTTGTAAAATGAAAAATAAGAAACAGTTTAGGAACTCGGTTTTTTTGGTTTTGTATAATTTTTGCCAGTTGCCACCGACTTCCAAAACTTAAGTTAAAAATACCTTTAGTTTTAGAAAACACTTCAAAGTGCAAAAGCACTTTGAAGTGTTTTCTTCGTGTCAAAGTCGGTTGTATTTTTTGGTAAAAAAGTTTTTTTTGCAGTAGGTATAGGTAAGTGCGATGTAATGCAGGGCGACTTCATCAACCGCTATAAACTCAGTAGTAGGTGGGTAGGTACCATACTTACATATAAGAATATTTCTATGGTGGGTACACTGATACACTACTAACCTCCTTTGGAGCCTCCAAAAGGAATGCTAGAGCAGGCACACTTGAACGTCATCAGGGAAGCCAAAGCTTTCACCTCGTCCAAGTTCACTTCATCCGAAAATCTTATTCCTGGTCAAATGAAAAAAAAGTCTAAATATATATTAATAAAAATTAGCTACCTAGGGTAAAAACCGGTCAAGAGCGACTCGGACTCACGCATCGAGGGTTTCGTACCGTCATATATAAATAACACTGCGGTGTGGAATACCTATTGCAATTTTAGGTCAGCGTCCAATAGTAGAACTAATGTAATTTTTGTTGATGATTTCTAAAAAGTGTGCTATTTAGAGACATCGTTTTATTTTTCCTGTAATCTTTACATAAACTTCTATCCCATAGAATAATTTCAGATTTTGCAAACTCTGTCTCTCTCTCTTACTCTTCTTTATTTTAATGTAATCATATAAATTATATTTTTAAATATAAAAAAAAGTATAAAAACATTTAAAAATATAAAAAATAGTAGCCCATCGGTATCGGGAACAACGTCCAAGCTACCGGTAGTCAGGGCTCCAGAGAGAGGAACCTCCTGAAAATGCGAGCCGTGTCCAGAAGTACCGCTTTCTGAATCAAGCCCTTGATCCAGCTGCCCGAGAGCCTCCTCAGGTGTTGGTCGAGGCTCTTGGCTATTAAGCCATTGCCTGTCACGACAATCGGCACAATGATCGCCGAGTCCACATCCCACATGTCGACAACCTCGCGAGCCAAGTCAAGATACTTGATTTGTTTATCTTTCTCGGCTTTCACGAGGTTCTCAACATGCGGGACGGTTATGTCAACAATCATTGCGCGTCGCTCTGATCGATCCACCACCACTTTATCAGGCTTATTGGCAACAATAGTCCTGTCAGTGATGATGGATCGATCCCAGTACAATGTGATATTACCATTTTCGAGAACTGGGTCGGGCACATACCTGTAGTACGGCACCTCCGGCTCCACAAGGTTGTATTTCAGAGCAAGTTACTGATGGATTATCCTACCTACAAGGTTGTGTCTATGCAAGTACTCTCCGTTAGCTAAACGAGAACACCCGGAGATAATATGCCTGATTGGTCCCCCGGCCGGTAGCATGCCCGACAGATGTCAACCGTGCCGTCTTTCATAATAAATCTCCGATAATTGTTCGTCATCATAACTTCGTCCATAATTGGACAGACAAAACCTTCGGTTTCTCCAAAGAGGCCACCGAAACGCAGCCAGGCTACGGACGCTAGTAGATCTACATCGGGCCCATATGTAGGGCCCGAAAGAAGCGTCCGTGAAGCTCCTTACTCTGCCATAACTCCATGCGTCCATTAGTGTCAAGCACTACTGGCTTGCGCCAGTTCTCTTTACCCAAGGAGAGCGGTGTGACGCCCTTGTCCACCGCGACTACATCTCGATGCATCCCCACGTCGCTCGGTTTCTAGGAAATATTCCCTGAGACTGCATATCTCGCGATTGTGGAAGTTCTTAGCGTTTAAAAAGCCTCGACCCCCACACTTTCGCGGAATACACAGCCTCATTACCGTACATTACTCTTATTATTATTATTAAAACAAATTAAAAAACTATGAAAAAATAGCCACAAATAGAAAAAAAAGGTATAAACGTGAAACCCTATAAAAAGAAAAAAATAACCTTGAAATGATGACCCTACGTAAGAACGCGTTGGAGGAACGCTCTAATTGTTAGCCTAACGTTTTGTTAGTTTAAAATAGTAGCGGTCCCCCGACGCGACATTTAATCAAAGTCTTGCTCTCCGCACGAAGTGGGAAACACGGCAACATATTTAAGAAACAATGTTCATCACCTTTGTGACTAAACAATAAACTGTTTTTAGAGATGATGAAACATAGTGAAACACTGTTTATAAACTGTTTAATAACAAATGTTGCCTATTGAATACCCGGGTTTTTCTTGCGTTTTAAGATTCAGGTAATTTGTGTTTAATCAGTTTTTTTGTAATTCGCCTTTTTGTGGTGGCGGTCATCTTGGATTTGAAATTTATCATAGTGTATAATATTTTACCAGTCAATCCCTTTCATTTGATACCCATATTGAGGGAGTTGTAAAAAAATATGTAATCCACCATTTTGTGGCGGTGGCCATCTTGGACCGATTTTCATCAAACATAGCTAAGAACACTCCCGACTAATTCACCTTTCAAACAAAATCAAAACCGGTTCATCCGTTCGGAAGCTACGATGCCACAGACAGACACACACACACACACACACACCCCCCCACACACACACAGCCACGTCAAACTTATAACACCCCGTCGTTTTTGCGTCGGGGGTTAAAAATCGTTTTTACCTCCTTTACAAGGCAGGCGATGGACGCTGTGTTGAACGCGATACGCCTGGATGATGTCATAACCACCAGATTTACGCTGCAAGGGAAACTCCATCTGGATACAGCTGTTGCACGAACCCATCACCTGAAATTAGGTGTCAAACACGTTAAATATTGTTCAGTTCCGTCTTACGACTGAATTGACTTTGAAAAAATGGGTAGGTATGTATAAATATGTACATAATTAGCCTATAATGTTCCCACTGCTGGGACACAGGCCTCCTCTATGTGAAAGGGAGTGGGCCGTAATCTACCACGCGGGCTCAGTGCGGGTTGGCAGATGTCACATGTCTTCGAATTTTTGGTTCTAGGATATGCCGGTTTCGTCAAGATGTTTTCGTTCTCCATTTTGAGAGCCGTGGTGATGAAATAATGTACACAAAGTAAAGCGTCTGTCTGGGTTCGAACCTACGACCTACAAGTCGTAAGTCGCGGCCGTTCAGTAGTACTAGTATCATGTGTACTATTATTGATCGAAGAAGAAAATCAAAAGATATTAACGTCACTCGAATGATGTCGCGATCAGCAGGTAGTAGGAGCTAATATGAAGTTACTTACTCTGTAAACAATGTCAATAATGTGGAACTAGGTACTAGATGACTTTTTGTACATTTTACAGTATTAATTCACTTTAATCATCAGTTTTAAAAGATTTATTTAGATTTTAAAACGAAACTCACAGATCTAATGACACTGAACACATCAATCATAGACTTTTTACAAGCTTTTAATTAACTTGCGATGTATGTACTTATGTAAAAAACTTAACGTTTGTTTGGATGGACTCTTGCAACTCAATTTTTCTCAATAAAAAGTCTCAAGCTAGGATTGATGACGATACGATTCTAGATAGCGGGGTGTTCCGTGGAGGCCGACATACAGAAGGTCCCGGGGAAGACCTGGATGTGACTCGGACAGACCAGAGACGCATGGCACAAGAGGTAGGAGGCCTATACTTAGAACAAGTGCGAACAAGGCTGCGATGATGATGATGAACCTAAACTAACCAGTCTTTAAAAAAAAATAGTTTTTTACAGACTCACTTTCAAAATTCCAGCCACTCTATTAAGCCTCTTTTTCTCACACATAT
Organism: Apamea epomidion; assembly: GCA_947507525.1. Taxonomy (NCBI): domain Eukaryota; kingdom Metazoa; phylum Arthropoda; class Insecta; order Lepidoptera; family Noctuidae; genus Apamea; species Apamea epomidion. The sequence continues at coordinate 1,596,724 of OX382238.1, read as the reverse complement.
GCGTATGTTTGTTCAGGTAATCTACGAGGGCAGGCTCACACACGCGGACAGCATTGTGGTAGAAATACTCCACCATTCTGAAGAAACTCGGGTTGGGTTCGTCAACGATTTTCGTCAAGTGCGCGGGGATGTCGTAATGTCTTACAGACATTCCTATAGGAGTGACCGCTCTTACAGCAGATTTGCATAGTCTGAACATGTTACTCAACGTAGGTATCATTTTATTATTCGTATAAAACAAAATAACACATTAAAAAACAACACTCAAAATCGCGATATAGTGACATTGCCAAGTGCGCTCATGTTTTGTTTTTCAGTTATTTTAATAATTGTTTTCTTCTCGATAAGTAGTTGTGTAAAAAAAAGGTTGTATATGTCCTTGTCCTACTAGAAATATCCTCACACTAGAGTAATATTACCTATTATGTAAATCCTACGTGAAAGTTTGTATGGATGGAGTGATGAATGTTTGTTACTCTTTCACGCAAAAATTACTGAACGGATTTGGATGAAATTTGGCACACAGATGGTTTAATACCAGGATTATTAACATATAGGATACTTTTTATCCCGATATTTCAACGAGATCGAAGCTTATGCGAATGAAACCGCGGGGCGCAGCTAGTTTGTTATATTGCGTAAATGCCGAAAATCCGGCGCTAAGCACCATTGCTTAGCGCCGGATTTTCGGTGCATGCCGCAATGTCGCGCAGTCCCATGACTGCGCGACATTGCGGCATGCACAGAGTACTTGAAGCCCATCACAGACGTAGCTTTATCAAAGCAATAGAACCCAAAACCATGATTGTTTGAATTTTTATTAGGGTGCGGTTTTCATTAATGTATTGTGGTATGCTTCACTTAAAATTTACCCTAAGCATTTGACAATAAATATGCGAGCGCGAATCGCAGACCACGAAAATGCATATGGAGTTTTCTGATTTGCTACTTGAGATTGGTAACGGTGTGTATCCGCAGGAACAAGGAAAAGTTGTTGAACATAAAACCTGTGTTGCACAGTTTCATTGATGCGAGACCTTATATTATCTGTGTATGGGAATGCAACGCAAATAGCAACTTACGAAAATTCCTGGCTTTGCGAAAGAGCTATTTTGACATCACGAAACGACCACGCGCGGCAGCAATAAACGCTAACTTTGCTTCGGGGGATAATGTAAAGTTACGTCAAGTAGGTATTATACTATCTGGGGTAGAGTAGGTAACTTATTTCTGCCACCTTCTACTTTATTTTCTTACAAATTAAAGATAAACAAATAACAACAACAACAATTAACAATTTATTATTATTATTATTAAATAGGTACATGAGAAATTTTTGCTGTTAGAAATTCTGGGAAAACCCAAAAACTGAAGCTCACGCGACTGAAGTCGGGCAGCAGCAGCATGTATTTATTTATTTATTTTATAATAATTTTTACATTGTGCCGATTTTGTATTAAAAATGATTTTCTAACTTAAAAAATACAAAAAAGGAAATAATGTGTGTGTGAGATCGATTTTGAAAACACCAAATACGTCTGAGAAGGTAAACACGGTGTTTGTAAACTAAAGAGCTGACAGCTGCTATATTAATATAAATCATAGCTAGGCATATATTTTTATCTAATACTATCCTTATGTGACCGCACACACAGCTATAATAATATTATGGCGGGTCCTGTCATGATTTGTTACTATAATATTGAAACACAATTTAAGCCTTTGTATGGCGTTGTGCGGAGCCTAGGAGTATGGTGTCAATACGGAGAGCAGTGATTGCCAAGACGGTCGCGTCACCATACTAGCCTGGGAATCGCTCCGTGGTTCAGTATAAGTTAGTATCATAGTTAGAGTTAGTGTTCATATCATAGTTACCGACTCTAATATTGTTTGACTTTCATTTGATTGTGAATTGACATTATAATTGTGTGAACATTAAAGAATTTTGTTTCTCATATTTCCCCGTATCCCAATTGAAATAAAATAAAATTCAAAATCACAACGACATTTCGGACAGACTCCAATATTAATTTACATTCGGCATTCACCCTGATTAGATATTCAATTTTATGTTATATTCTTATTGGCCAGTGGGCCCAGTCCCCTGAGCATACCGCGGGAACCTTGAGTTTGCCGCGGAAAAAACTGTTTGCAAGAGGTATTTGCAATTTGTTCGTCGTGGTATCAGAACTATTGTTTTCAAGAGCGCTTAGCAATACCAGGAGCATTGAAGAGTTAAAGCTGAAAAGCCCAAATTGTTGTCGGTACTCTTTCTTCAGATCGTAACTAGCTGCTTGCTGGTGGGTAGCTACACACGCCAGCACATCAAGCTACTACAATCTGTCAAATTTCTTTAATAGATTTTCAACTTTATCACTAAAGCATTAGGTTCAAGGTTGATTGGGAAAATTTGACACTTTCTTCTGTCTGTACTTTCCTGGACGAGCTACTAAGCTGACGTTCGCGCGGCGCGATTTTATCGGGCACTAGATTTACAACGCACTGCTTAGCGCCGAGAGTTGAAAATCCAACAGTATGGTTTTTGACGCATTGGGATGCGCTCTGTTGGATTCTCAATGTTCGGCTCAACACTGAGAATTGAAAATCCAGTGCGCGGTAAAATCCCAACGCGACATTTGTACGTCCGTGCGAACGTTGGCTAAGTAGGTATATTTAAAAACAAAGATGAGAGGTGAATGTTCCTAAAACTGCGTCTAGAATAGCAAAATATGGCGGACATAAACAGAGTTCGGATAATTCCTACTAGAACTGTCAAGCTGTAAAGTCTTCAAATAAAACAATTAAAATATTTTGCAAACAAGTATATTAATCGAAATAAATATTTACTTATCAAGCCTACATATAGGGTTATTTTGTACCATCTGTAGGTCGACTTTGGGGCCGACCAGGTCCCTAATATTGTTCAGTCCGTATTTGATCATAGTTGGTCGTTCTAACGAGAGTCCCCACGCGATAACATTGACGTCTTCGGGAAGCCCCATTGGTAACAACATTTCGGGTCGGAACACGCCTGAATTACCGATTTCTATCCATTTTCCGAGACCTGAAAAAAGAAAACGAGATTTTTCATATTGTGAAAGTTTCGAAATCAAATCTGCTTATTGCAGTTGGGTCGATACCAGAGGCCGTCCTCACAAGACTGCGGGGTAATTGCATAACACACTAACAGCAGCAACGGCTTTCATTTTGACAGTTCAACAACATTCATTGCGTTATTTAAGTTGTTGAGCGTACAAATTTTTCGAAAAAATTAATCAATTGGTTAGCAACATCCTTCAAAACGATTTAGATTATCATTGATAGTTTGATACACAATTAGGTTGCAGGTGTTAAAACCATCATGCGAGAAAGAGATAGTACTATTCTTGAATGAGTGACTTTATGAACTTTATCATAATCATTTAGGGAAGGCAAAGATGACAGCAATAGTTGCACCGCGTTGCTTCGAAATCACTAATTGTCACTTCACTTTTCCCTAATATGGACCTGCTGAGTGTTTGGTAGGTACAGTCCTTCCACGGTTATTTGACCTCTGGTTTTGCATTACTGTCAAAATCACAGTGATATTTATATTCATTACGATAAGGTTGATGTTGGGTTGCTGCCACTGACAAGTCTGTCAAAATCAAAGTGATCTATAATCCTGTTTCAATTAGGTTGCCGATGTATTGCTGCTGTCAGAGGTAAAATAATTGAATGGATTGTAACCTAACATGTTTTGAGGCTACTCTATCTTGTAAGTTGAGTTTTTCATTTTAAAGAGCATCGAACCACGTTGGCCTACCTACAGGTACGTAGTTTTAGCAGCCAACGATGAAACACAAATCAATCAATAATAGAATAAGGAGGGGCGCCCACGAGCAACTTTTGTCTCCGAAACTAATTTGGCTCTCACATCAAGTCTACGGGAACGTATGAAAGTGCGCGCATGTAGCGACGCGATAAAGACTACACTTTCATAGACGTGATGTGAGAGACAAATTAGTTGCCGAGACTAAAGTAGCTTGTGGGCGCGCCCTCCTTGAGGGTTTATTTATTAACGATGATTGAAGTTTTTTTTTTAAGCAGCGTTTATGAATAAAGTTGTAAGTGATTACAAACTTAAAAACAAGACGACAGTATTGAATTAAGTAACAAATAGATTTTCTAAGATACTTATTCAAAATGGCGCAAGGCAAGTATGCCAGGTTCCGCACAAATATGTTCGAACCCCTTCAAACTCACCCGTGTGATAGGCGAAGATCTCCATGCTTGGCTCGGTGTAGGGGTTGTAGGCTGGTTTGAACTGCAGTCTTTCGAAGCCGAGACGTTTGAAGAACGCGTCGAGAACACTGATGAGGTCTGCGAGGCCGAGCCCGCGGTCTGCGATCACACCTTCCACTTGGTGGAACTCCGCTAAATGCGTCGCGTCCAGAGTTTCGTTGCGGAACACCTGCAAAAAGTTAGAAGCGCATCATCATCTGCCTGGCCTTTTCCCAACTATGGTGGGGTCGGCTGCTAATCTAACCGAATGTAGCTGAGTACCAGTATTTTACATGAAGAGACTCCCTATCTGACCTCCACAACCCAGTTACTGGGTAATATGATACCCCTTGGTTAGACTGGCTGTCAGACTTTCGGGCTTCTGACGATCCGTAACGACTGACAAAAATCCACGAATGTCAACCGAGACCAACGGCTTAATGAGCTGTCCGAGGCACGGAGGACTCTTGGTATAAGAAGAAGATCTTATACCAAGAGTCCGGCTTCGGACTACGTACCGGCTACGTACGGTCGGCTACGGACCGGCTTCGGCAAGCGTAGCTTAACCTGGTCGATCGACTCGTGCGGCTGTTATTGCTCAGCCACGAGCCCCTCTGCAAAAGTTAGAGATGACCTTGTAAAAATGGCGGGAATGCGCTGGATGCTAATGGTGTTCATTTTGGCCAATGTTTAGAAGCGGATGACATTCAACTGAATACTGACGATGAACAAAAACATTTGTCATGATTTTCCGACTGCGGCAGAGTTTTATTATATTATTATTTTCGAAAAACAATAGTGCATTTGTTAATAACACGAATATGGCCAATTACAAGTTTTCCACTAAAGTAAACAAGCCTTAGTAATCTTGGACGTATGTCTATGTTCTATGTTACGGGTTTGGTTTCCGCACTTAGTCCTTCAAGTGGACCATTGTGCGTGGGCCATGGCGGCGGTCGGTGGTTATTCCAACCAGCCCACCCCTCCAGAAGTTTATTAAGTCTCCTGGTCTGTTGAGAACGTTTGTGTAAGATCTGGGTGTCCTGAGGGTTTCTGACCTAATCTGAGCCTGTGCACTCAAAGAGCACATGCGCGACGGTTTCATCAGCCTCCATGCAAGCCCTGCACATGGGGCTGGCCGTTATGCTATCGTGTGGAAGTGTTTGTTTAGTGAGCAGTGTCCCGTGATGGTCCCCGTCACCAGGCGCGGGCCTTTCCTGTCCAGGCGTATAGTAACCGTTTGGTTAGCTTGCCATCTAATGATGGCATGGCTTCCTTGGAATTCCCGGTGACGAGGTCCTGGATGTATACATATAGGATGTCTACCTTATCAATACTGAAGTACTTCTGCGGCGTGAACTCTCCCTGTTGCGCTAACTTGTATAGCATGCGCGCGCTGACAGCGGTCGTGTGGGTACGGAGTAAGTTCTTCTGTGCTTCCTCTATCTTCCACTCATATCTGTAGCCCTGGTAGGTAAGGATGAAATTAATTTGTTGGTTTGAATATTTGATGGGATCTCGTCTCTATGCAGTTAGTTGTTAGTGGTTATATATTGAATGCCACTTTGAAATGCCAATGTTTACATAGGTATTAAATGTTTTTTTTTTATATACACTTTGACATTGATGAGTTTTATATATACAATGACATTTGCTTACTTTGTAAAGTATTATATTATTTAAATTATTGTGAATGTGAAGACTGTGGGTCATTTAATTTATATTATTTTTCTCTCTCTTCTGTTAGTTTTTCTCATGGTCTGGCAGTTTGAGTAATTAATGTGGCCTACCCAAATGTCCTATCTTTGGTATTGTTCGACGAATCGTTGAGCTCCTTAAGTTTTGAGTTGAGCTGCACGATTTCTGACAAATGCATGCACTGACAGGACATGTCCTCTCAATCTGTGTGGTTCTTTCCTCAAAAGACCATCTCAGACACCAATCAATCTACATGGTCTTCATAATGATCTGACCAAGATTATGTCTGGACTTTAAAAGAGACTAGTAGAGTAGTAGAGATCTAGTTTAAAAATATGATTGATGTGTAAAAGTGTTTGTACAAACCTACTTACAAAATAAAAAGATTTATATTTATCTTGTGAACCTAACAATTATTTGCTTGCTACTAAGTGATGTCTTAAAAAATAGCAATCAATCTAGGCTACAGATAAATAACAGAGAAAAAAAACTTTATATGTGCATAATACCAGGAATGTGTGCGACATTCACACTATAAAAAAAATGGAGACAAACCTGTGACCCATAGCCACCGTCACTGTGAACCTTCTTGACCCTTTCCAAATAGTCCATCGGGAACTCTGTGGTACTAGTAGGTGAGGACATGAAGAACGTGTCGTGAGCATCCCTAGCCGGATGCTGTTGAGGTTGGAACAGGGCATCAAAGTTCCAGAAGGAACTCTCAATATACTGGTTGGTAGGCATCTCGTTGAAACCCATCTCTAAGAAAATCTCCCGGAATTCAGAGCGAACTTTGAGGAGTGGATGCAAGTGACCGCATTCTGGTGGTTGACCTGTTTGGAGATTGTGGAGGTGAGCTTCAAGTTGTAGTGCAAATGTTGAATATTTGAACAAACCATAAACACGAATAATCCCTTCTCACCCAAAGCATCAAAGTTGTACGGCTTGAACTGCAAAGTTTTCCAGGCACCTGTCAATAGCATATCACTTGTCAAGTCCGTTTCTAGCTTTTTAATAGTTGTGGCAAACTGCGGTCCCTTTGATAACAAGAAACTCTTTACCGTAACTTCTTGCATTAGTTTCCGTTTCTTATAATCATTTCTGACATTATCAGGTATGTTGTCAATGCCCTTTTTAATTGCAATCAAGTGTTCTTGTACTGTGTCAGTGATTGTTTCTACTTTACGTTTGACAAGGGGCGCTCCTGCTGATTTGTCTATGAATATCCAGCCTGCAGACATTGCTTTGCTGAATCCAACTTTTGCATTTGGGACTGTCTGTAAAAGATATTTAACTTTTTTAGATTTTATATTAAATGGAATTTAATTGTAAGAACATTTTTGTTAAACATTATGTTGGCTTGGTTTGGTATAAAAAGTATTAATAAATAACTCCGTATCACTCAGCATACAGATTGCTAATTAATTAATTAAAACACCGTTATCAAATGCACCTATCAAGCACGATACCTCTAAAATATTAGGTATGACTTTAGACCTATCTGTCAAATCAGTGTCCGATAGTGCTACCTTATTTCATCATCCACTTAAAACTTATTACCTTCATAACTTCGGCCTGGGGCAGGCCAGTTTCAGGAATACTGTTGTACAATACAGCTTCGTGGCTCCCTTTATCAGCAACTAGTTCACCCTCCCCAGTCAATTCCCATCTTGTACTCTTAGTCGCTTCAGAGACCACCATTTCAAGAGCTTCAAGACTTTTCACAGCACCCACAACTTTTTGGTGGTCTTCATTGAATTCGCTAGCTAATTTAATAGTGTCAACTTTATCACTTTTTTCTAGATAGTGAAGAATTCTTTCGTTTAATTCCATTTTGTTTATTAATTTAACTTTAGGTGAGGTTATGAAGCCACGGACCAACTTTCGGTGAGAAGGAAATGTCACTGTCAGTTTGGTGTGTCAGTGTCATCATGTCATGTCAGCTGGCGTAGGATTTGGCCACTGCTCACTGCTGTAACTGTTGAAACGTTTTATTTCAAGTTTTGCTGAACTTCAACGAGCTGAAAAAGAGCTTTGAATTTATTTTGTATGAACGCAAAGAAATTGCCATGTGTGTCTAAATATTATAATAAAATTTAAAAACGTAATCTTTGAAAATGGTTGTATTGAAAATATGATATAATTATCTGTGCTTGATGTTACAGGTTCCAAGACTGCCGAATGCCGATGGCCTCCGATGCACTCCATTGGCAATGGCATGTTATAGTCATCAAATTCAGGGGGTGACTATCGAGATGACGACTAATAGAGAAGTATTTAAGAAAAAGACATGTTGCGCCGACCCTAAATAAATTTGAATAAAATTCAGAATAATTTTCTCTGCGGAATCCAATAACCAATGTCCAACTCGATTTAAATGAAGTCAGTTATATAAGCGGCTTCCCCTCCCTATTTGTACTAGTTCAGATTGTTGTTCTGATTCGCCGACGACGCGTGGCGCGCGACGGGATTTTGAATTTATTTTTTAAAAGTGCGAAGTATTTTTTAGCGCGGTGCCAAGTTTTAGTGATAAAGGTAAATTACTTTTTTGAGTATTGTGTTGTGCTACACGTTATTTTAATAAGCACAATCATCATAAAAAAGGTGTTAATATTGTTTTTACTAATATAGCCGGTCGATACATACGAAGTCTTAAATATAATATTTATGAATAAAAGATTATTTTTCTGTATGCTAAATTCCATTACACCTGACTGAAATAAGTAAGGACCTAGTATCTTAACCATTAAGGGCGACAACATCCAGTAAAGGGCAAATAAGCCTATAGAAAAAATGAGTTAGTTAACGTAGATATAAATAATAAGCGTACCTAATAAAAATATTTAAGAAAGTAAATTAATGCTTCAGACTCCCTTAATCATCACATCGATTAGTTTACCTACTCCTGTTGACCCGACCATCTTAGCCGTGACGGGTAGGTAGGGTAGCGAATACTTATATTATTAAACAAGCCGTGTGCCCGATGAGATTTTCGACAGGTAACTTCTCAGGAGCTTTATGGAGGATAAGTTTTTAACACAAGATGATACAACAAATTTTTATTCTGAAACAGAAGTCCCATTAATTTTCATGTGTCAAACTTCGAAAATGACGAACTTTCAACCACATATTTAAACCCCTTTAAGGGATGAATTTTTAAATACCCTCTCTGTGCATTTCATACTTCTAAACCCTAAATGGTTCAGGCTGTGCGTTGTCAATGAATTTAAGATATTTTTAGGTAGGTAGATTATACGACGATTTAGAAATAACCTTTACGACATACATAATTGGTATTCGCTGTGTGGGGGTCAAGATCGAGACTTTTTTGTCCCTCGCCAAACAGGTCCAACAAGAGCGTTCTGGCTTTTTTGCGTGTATCTGTAGCTCCTTAAAATGTGCGCTCTACTTCTAGGAGAGAAAAGTAGTCACACGGTAGTAGCTACACCTACTCATCCGATATACATCATAAATTGATTCCAAATCTGCCTCGCTAGTGGTCGGGAGTTTGACTTCTGCATGGGGTGGTTGGTTCGATCGCTCCTTTCTTACATCTTCATCATCTGCTTAGTCTCTTTCCATTCCATCCGGTTAGACTGGAAGCCGACCCCAATATAGTAGATATTGGGGTCGGCTTTCAGTCTAACCGGATGCAGCTGCATACAAGCATGGAGCGACTGCCTATATGACCTCCACAGCCCAGGTACTTGGTAATACGGTAGGTACCACTTGCTAAGACTGGTTGTCAGACTTTCGGGCTTCTGACGACCGTTAACGACTGTCAAAAATCCACAAATGACAGCCGGGACCAACGGCTTAACGTGCTTTCCGAGGCACGGAGGGGTCTTGGCATGTAAAGATGGTCATCCATCTATGGACCAACTGTTGCAAGCGTAGCTTAACCTGATCGATCGACCCGTGCAGCTGTTATTACAAATAGCCACATTTAGACTGTATGCATGAATGTAAGTATGAAAAAAACCTATCTAACCAATTGTACCGTTATTGAACAGATGTCGCGATTAGACCTGGTGATCTTCGGCGCCACCGGCCTCGCGGGGAAACAGGTGGTGGTGTACATGGTGAAGCTTGCAAAGAAGTATGAGCTTGGCACCTGGGGAGTTGCCGGACGCTCTCAGGCCAAACTAGAAGCCCTGATAGCAGAAGTCTCCAAACAAACTGGTAATTATGGATCTACTCTATCTATTGAATCTATTTATAGATTGTAATGTATTTAAAAATTAACGCTATCTATTAAAAAAAAAAACTGGTAATCTTTACTATAGGCAGTGTGTGGTGAAATGTACCTAAGTATTTTGCCTCTGAACTGGATTGTCTGTTTCGGCACAGCACTTCTGACAACCTATTCTGTAAAAATCTCACCTTGGAAAGTTAGGTGAAGTGAACTTAGAGTGAGCTGTCAACTCAATAGTGTCAATTCCTAGTATTAGTAGTAGACAGCTCACTCCACGCTCACTTCACCTAAGTTTTCACGGTGAGATGGTTACAGAATCGCACTGCAGGTAGAATGACAGCTCACTTCTCCAAAGTTTTCACGTTGAGATTTTACAGAATAGTCCGACTGTTGTTATTGTAGTCGGTGATACCTATCAACGACAAGATGCTAACAGGAAGGTCATTTTAGCAGAGCTGCGTTGTTGGTATAGCTAGTGCTCACAAGTACAGCACTCACAGGTCTTGAGGTACCGAGATCGATTGCTAATTTGGGAACTGTAATTGATTTTTTTATCAATAGATTTTCAGTGCCAGAGCCTTGGCTTTAGCAGTCTAGGAAAAAAAAAACATTTATCATCCCCATAAGACCAACAGGACAAACTGTTATACACCAATGCTAACCAACCCTTTCTACGAAAATGCGTGATGCTATGCATCAAACTATTTCAGGCACTGTGGTATCACCATTTTAATTCACAAGCAGGAAAAACGGAAAACAAAAACATACTGCGTCCATTGTAAAATCAATATTGTGGTAATGCTTTAGGAGCGCTATAAATATGTTATTAAACATTAGGTACAAGGTAAATCGCATAATAATAAGTACTTATTTCGCATAGTAATAGGGGTTAAAGTATGAAATTGCCGTTTCATTGTAATTGGTACTTCGAATGGACATAGAACCTTCATGGTTTGATATTTTTGAGTGAAACTTTTTTCACATGGTACCTATGAAGTTCTTCTTTTAAAAAATGTGCAACATCCGATTATCGACTTTCAGTTGTTTTTTTTATTCAGCTTAGACAAGAAAGATGGATACTTCGAAAATTCGAGTTAATTTTGAATACGAGTCCCGACGCGGAACTAACGCGGCAGAAACAGCTCGCAATATCAATGTTGCATTTGGAGAGGGGACTGCTAATGAACGCACCGTGCGATTTTGGTTTAAACGCTTTCGTGATGGAAAAGCAAAGCTTACCAATAAAAAGGTAATGGTAACTGTTTGGTGGTCTCAGCATGGTGTTATTCACTATAGCTTTCTCCGATCTGGTCAAGCAATAACGGCAGATGTCTACTGTGCCGAACTCCGAACAATGATAGCAAAACTAGCAGTGAAACAGCACCGACTCATGAATCATTCTTCACCATTATTGCTCCATAATAACGCGAGACCTCATACAGCACGAGAAACCGTTTTAACTCTACAGGAACTGCAATTAGAAACCATTCGTCACCCTCCGTATTCGCCAGACCTTGCTCCAATGGACTACCATTTTTTTTTTGTGATTTGGACAATTTTCTACGTGATAAAAAGTTTTCTTCTCAGGAGGCAGTACAAAATGCTTTCACACAGTTTGTCGAATCTAGATCACGAGAGTTCTATCGCAAAGGCAGAAATGACCTTCCTATTAGATGGCAGCAATGTATAGATAATAATGGTAATTATTTTATTAAATAAATATGTTAAATTAAAAAAAAACGAATTTCAATTTTTCAGTACAAATCGGCAATTTCATACTTTAACCCCTAATATTTGACTAGCGTCGCATTGCATCGCCGGCCGGCGCTATTACTTTGTTTTTGCTTGGCTCCTTAGGGACCTAGCGTGATGTTAAGTCCAGAGATCCAGAGATTAGCTTGTTCAAATAAAAAACAAACAAACTCTTCAGCTTTATTGTTAGTATATTATGTAGTAGGTAGTTTCAGAATGCGCGATATAGAGGGTTGAATTAGATTAGCTAGCGAAACTCCGAAGACGTGGTGGGTCGTCAGCGGGGTAATTGCGTAAGACACTAACAGTAGCAATGGCTTTCATTTTGACAGTTCAACAACATTCATTGCGTTATTTACGTTGTTGAGCGGAAAATTTTTTCGAACATATGAGGCAATGGATTAACAATATCCTTCAATATGACTCAGGTTCTGATTGATTGGTTCAAATTAAAAGAGCTCGCGAAACTCCGGAGACGTGATGGGTTCTCTTAGATACTTTTATATCTCAGGTTACCTACGGCAGCTCATGTTCCTTTCAAACTACAGATTTTAATGAAAAATAATTTATGATAAAGTTCCTTGCCCATTCTATGTTGTGGGTTTGGTTTCCGCACTTATTCCTTCAAGTGGTCCATTGTGCGTGCTCCTTGCCCATTTTTCTCCATAACATTCACACGGGGAAGAATGGCCACGTGTATCGTTATCTTTGTATATCCGGGATTAGAAATACAATAATTATCTACACTTTGTTTACCTTAATTACCATACACACATAACTACGGACTTTTTATCCTTTTTAATTTGCTACTCTGTGAACCTAGGCAATTATTTCCCCATTAATACTATGTAAAGTCAGCTGAATAAATTGTTAAGCAAATCAACTAGTTACCCATTTAAATAGTCCGTATATTCAAATCACAACTGTCATTCTTTGACAGTTGTATGAAATGGCTATAACACGGCCAATTGACGTAGGGTGCCACTATGCTTAACAATTATTTTTCCTGACTGTACATAATTTGTAATTTGCATTGTGATCTTATAATGACAGAACGGAAGTCTTTACATTATTTATGATGATAGTTTGTATTGTTTGCCTTGGTCTAGTGATCGCAAGCGCAACCGCAGGTAGAGCGTCCTCTAGGTCATCATCTGCCTAGCCTTTTCCCAACTATATTGGGGTCGATCTGACCTCCACAACCCACTTATTGGGTAATACGATGCCCCTTGGTAAGACTGGCTGTCAGACTTTCGGGCTTCTGACGACCCGTAACGACTGTCAAAGATCTATGAATGACAGCTCCGACCAACGGCTTCACGTGCTTTCCGAGGCACGGAGGGTCTTGGTATGTAAAGATGGTCACCCATCCACGGACTAACCGCGGCAAGTGCAGCTTTACCTGATCGATCGAACCGTGCAGCTGTTATTTCTTAGCCACAAGCCCTTCTAGTAGAGCGTCCTAGGTACAGTAGTTTTATCCCACGAAGCGACGCGCGCTTTACTTGTGGTAACCAAGTGTACAAACACGCTCGGACCATAGAGATGTAAAAACAGGCGGGTCACCAACCGCTTAGCTTGCTTTCCGAGGCACGGAGGGGTGTCGCCGTGTCGGTATGTAAAAATGGTCACCCATCCACAGACCAACCGCGGCAAGCGTAGCTTTACCTGATCGATTGACCTGCGAGCCCCACCTTAGGTATTCATTTATGTAGATTTCACCTAGAATTAGTGAAAACGGGCATTAAGAACATTGTACAGAAATAATTGCTCTTTCTACACCCGCTGTGATGGCATAAGTATTCTAAAAGTAATCAATAAGAGGTACTTCATGAAGTCAGCTGTGAAGGGCAAGGTTACAGCGAATGAGTGAAGGGTCATGCGCAGAATGACCTTTGATTTTTAGACTAATACGGAACTTCTATCATTATTTAACGGTAACTGGTTCAAATGATTAGATTATTACAAGTAGGTATTACACGCTTTCCCAATATTAATGTGTGGCGGCTACAATATTTGCATATTGTTACATGAAATAGACCATGACATTTAAAAAGACAAACTTTTTTATACATAAAAAGCAGTGTTTTGAACTCGTATTTTTTAACATCTTAGGTCTGATTTTTCAACGCCAGATAATTTTATTCGAGGAATAATTTTTAATTTTTGACAGTTCTTCCGTATAAAAACTGCCAAACGTCAATTTTATTCCACGATTAAAATATATATAATTCTTCTGTACGTGTGTTTGTCACCTAACTCCTCCTAAACGGCTGGACCGATTTGGATGAAATTGTGTGTGCATATTTCAATGGGTTCCTGGATTGGATGGTTTCAAAACACAATTGGACCCGGTAGGTGACGCTGCTTTTCCGAGCATGACAACGTCTGCCGGGTCCGCTAGTTTTATATAATTTTAGAAGATGTTGCTTTAATTAAGTATCTGAATGTTGTGTTCTGTTCACCTGTAATTAATTGATTTATATATGTTTATCAGAACTTATAAACTTTGTTTACTGAAATAAAATATTCACTGCAGTAGAAATAAGTAATACGATAGTCTTCGTGAAGAAGAATCAATGACCGTCTAGCTGAAATACTTACGCCCTATTTTAACAAAAAAATGAGCTTTAAAGTTGAATATCTCGCAAACGGAGCCTATCTAATGATACCACACACTATGGGGTTGACGCGAGAAAAAAACATCATCCCCACTTTACGTGTAGGGGAGATACCCTAAAAAAAAAAGAGTTTCGTGATTTTAGCACTTTGTCGACGTGCAAAATACACATATCCATGAAAATTGTCATCTTTCTAACACTAACCGTTTGGAAGGTAAGCCGAGGACGGACGGACGGACATGACGATGATATTAACTAATATCATCATCATTTGCCTAGCCCTTGGCGTTAGTGGGTAGATTTTAACTACCTACGCATTGTCTTTGGCGCTTAGATAGTATATATATAGTTATAAGTTATAATGTTCTTATTTATTTTGTGTTGGCTCACTGCAGCTGAGCTTGTTTGGACTCGGGTGACGTCATCATTGTGTCAGTTTTTGTCTACACGTGTATCAAACTTGTTTTATGTATTATTGTCTTCTGCTTCTGTTTTTTATGGTTTCGAGTGTCCTTTTATAGATTTGAATAAATAAATAACGATGTTTATCAAAAAAATTTCGTCAGAATATTTTAGCGATTTAGAATTATTTATTTAAAAATTAGCTTTTAAATTGCTAATTTTGGTTTGGTTATGTTAAATTGGGTAAGTTTTGATTTGGTTTAAATTGGTTTCGATCGCGTACTTCTACGCGGAAAACGAAAATATTTAGGAAAATTATTGCATGGGTACCTACGAAGGTACCTACATACTGCCGGGATAAACAGTATCCTATGTCCTAATCCACATGGATTACAAGGTAGGAAATCCTTGTCCACCCGTACGTACGGCAAGTCATTCAAATCCATGCTTCGTTGCGTTCGCTTTTTACTTTTTTTTCCGTTCACCTGAAAAGATCCCATATCTGTCGGTCTTTTTTTTTTTTTTTTTTTTCTCCGGGGGAAAATCCTCATGGACATCCTCCGCCCCGGGGCAGGCAGAGGGGCATGGCGGACTCTTACCGGCTAAAAACCACCCCGGTGTTCCATCTCACACCTACGCCGGGGGTCGCGGGAACGTACGATCCTTCCGCAACCCCCGACTGGTGCCGGCCCGCCACCGCGGGCCTCCTCGGGTCAGGGGGGGGGAGTGAGGTGTTAGACTCCCCCTGCGACGTCTAAGAGGGGCGCGCGTGGAACACTACGCGCCGCCACCTCGGGTCCTGATGTGTGGGGGGCAACGGACGTCCCCGAGTCCGTCGCCCCTGGACCCAATATCTGTCGGTCTGTCCCAACTTCCCCATGCGTTCATTCACCTGCAACTGTACACTTTAGGTGAGATTCGGGTCTTTTATACGAAGAGTGGAAGATGGTGAGCATGATGGACGTAAACAATGATAAACATTCCAGCACCACATTGTTTATTTTGAATGGCTGTGTTAATAATAAAGCAAGATATTGAAGAAGTCTCCTAAATCAAATAATGCAAGTCATTCCATTTTTAGATGATTCATCAAGATAATACATGCCTACATAGTATTCTTTAATAGCCCAAAGATTATTATCATAGTGCAAGGTCAAAGTGGACGCCCGCCACTCCAAATTATGTATTAATAACTTTGTATGTTTTATCGACCGCTACTAGTCTGGCAGTATGTACCTACATAAGTACTAGGTACTAGTATTATTCCCAAGCGATACAGACAGGCTTTAATAAAGTTGTTATCGGTTGCTTAATAAATTGTTTCTAGCTGGTTTTTGCCTAATGTTTTGTCGGTAGGTAAACTTGGTAGACAGGAAATGGAAAAACTCACAGATTTATTTTTTGTCTACACCTCTTGACTGATAATGGTTGCAAATAAATCGGCATACCTATCTAAAGTTCAGGTGATGTCATGACAGTTGAAATAACCGAGCTTTTGTTACATTTCGTTGGTAGCTGGATAAAGACATAGTGGTAGACAAATAGATACAATACTCTCAATTGCACTCTAAAATGTAGGAATAGAGTATTAAGTACTACGAGCATTTACATTTTTACTCCAAAAAATTGGAAGCTTTCTTATACGAGTACGTAGGTACTTGGAAGATTAAGAACAGTGGGTACCTACAGCCAAGCTGGTCAGCTTCCCTCGTAGTTCCTCTGCCTATTCATGTCATAGAAAGTGCTTGCATAAAGAAGCCAGTTTTCAGCTCTGACTCCCGGTACAGTTCGCTGCAAGTTGATATCCGGAAAGAAACGGTTATATGTTTTATTTGTTGCTTTTTGTGTCAGCGCATAGGTATTTCACCCGCAGCGATCGTTACCAGCCCGTCTTTACCGGAAACCCGCCTTTGTATACCAAGAACCCTTTTAACCACTATTATCTCATTCCAGGTGAGGATCTCTCCAGCGTCGGTATCATAGTAGCCGACGTGGGCGACGAGAAGTCCCTCCAAGACATGTGCGCTCAAGCGAAGCTGGTGATCAACTGCTGCGGCCCCTACCGCCTGTACGGAGAACCTGTGGTCAAGGTTGCCGTGGAGAACAAGGCCAACTATATAGATATTAGTGGAGAACCACAGGTAAGGATTAGGATACAGACAGCTGGGTGGTTTGTTGTGCCACTTCTTCATCCCAGCTAAAGCACCGATGTGGTGAAGGGCGATTTGGCGGACCGTCTTATGTAAATTTGACGTTCAAAAAGTGCCGATTCTCAGCCTAATTTGAATAAATAACTTTTGATTTTGAATATTCTAAGTTCTCCACTGGGTAGAGGTAAAGAGTGGACGCAAATCAATGCTGCTTTATTTTCTTAGCAGCTGTTCCTGACTTCGTTTACTTACAAACCCTCACCACCCATTGACCCACTCTGGGTTGGAGAATACATACTCTGCCTATCGATAATCTTCACTTCTTTATCATCTTACTGTCAAGCTGAGTTCCCGTGTCCCGGGAATTGGGAAATAACAGTATTTAACGGGTGTAAAAAGATCCATCACAAATCTGAGAGCCACAAGCGTCAAAAGCAACCACGATGACCAGCTAGATTATTAATATACCTATCCTAATATACATATTCTTCATAACATTGCGATATTTTTCTCATGTCTGACCTACCAACTGGTTATAGAGATATTTATTTATTTTAGGAAAACTTACAGCTAAACAGATAGGCAAGGTTATAGTTTCTTTTTTTAAATTAGAAACGAAAACAAGTTTTTTAAATCTATACTAATAAGTAATAAAGCTGAAAAGTTTGTTTGAACGCGCTAATCTCTGGAACTATCACTCAGATTTTATTCTTTTTGATAGTCTAATTCTTGAGGAAGGCTGTTTACCGTCACGCTCTTAGGAGCTGAGCAAGAAGAAAAAAAGCAAGAAAGAACGCTAATCGAAAACGAAGTAATGGCGCGGCTAGGCGATGCGATGCGACGCGGTGGGCGGGGGAACATGACATTTAACGCGGACGAAGTCGCAGCCAGAAGCTAGGGTCATAATAAATCTTTAAATTCAACGACTACCTCCTTCGTGTTCTAATACACAAGTTAGCACTATACTGTTTTTGTTCCATTCAGCGGTTTATCACACTAAAAAAAATTTCCATGAATTAATTTTGCTATAAATATCACACTAAATATATATTATTTTAAAGGCGAAAGTTTGTGTGTGTGTTTGTATGTTTGTTACTTCTTCACGCTCAAACGGCATTGGTTCACAAACCAATTTTGATGAAATTTGGCACACAAATAGTTTATTACCAGAATTAACACATAGAATACTTTTTATCCCGATATTCCCACGGGATCGAAATGTATGCGGGTGAAACCGCGGGGCGCAGCTAGTTGTTTCATAATGTTTGATGTACAGACACATGCACATCAAGCTACCCGAAACTGTCAAATTTTCCCAAGCAACCTTGAACCTAATATTTAAGCGATTTTCTACTTTATGTAGAAAATCTATT
Organism: Apamea epomidion; assembly: GCA_947507525.1. Lineage (NCBI taxonomy): Eukaryota > Metazoa > Arthropoda > Insecta > Lepidoptera > Noctuidae > Apamea > Apamea epomidion. The sequence continues at coordinate 1,578,270 of OX382238.1, read as the reverse complement.
AAAGTTTGACAGATTGTAGTAGCTTGATGTGCTGGCGCTTGTAGGTACTGTACTGTCTAGTCATTTTATCCGACTGAGCGACAGAGAAGACTTTAGGTTATGTTTTTCACGCGTTGATATCTATATGTATGTGGGATTATACCCTCGAAGCATCGGCTGGATGGATTTTAATAAATGAGGTGGTAACTTATCGACTCGTTTTGTTTTTATAAATTCAAAAGTGCGGATTTTTGAAGTCAATATGTAATGCATTGCTGGTGAGATTTCCATCAATACTGATGTAAACTATAATATTCCTGTTTGGTTTTTCAGTTCATGGAGCTGATGCAACTCCGTTACGACGAGCAGGCGCGCGAGGCAGGCGTGTTCGTGATCAGCGCGTGCGGCTGGGACAGCATCCCTGCTGACATGGGCGTCACCTTCGTCAAACAAAACTTTCAAGGTCTGTTACCTGTTTCTTTGAGACGTTTTTTAACACTTCAGAGAAAAATAACTTAATTTAATAAAAACATTAATTCGCATAATACGGGTAGCCTGGTACCGACGCCAGCACATCAAGCTACTACAATCTGTCAATTATTTAAATAGATTTTCAACTTTATCGTTAATGCATTAAGGTTCAAGGTTGATTGGAAAAAATTGTCAATTTTGGGTAGCCTGACCTGCTGCCGTCTGTACAAAATACCTAATTAAAGTCTGTTTGTATCGCTTGGGAAGGAGCCCTACCTAGTACATACGGTCTACTACCCTACAAATACTAGACAGATAAAACAATCGTTTCCATGACATTTATCACCTGAAAAATGAGTCTAAAATCCTTTTGGATTTTACATTTTTCTATGGAATTTCAGTTTTAGTCATTTATTTATTATTATATTTATTACATTACTTTGTGTAATTTATTTCACTATCCTGGCTCTGACAATGGTGAAGAAAAACATCGTGAGTAAACCGGTATGTCCTAGAGCCAAACATTCGAAGACATGTGACATCCCCCAACCTTCACTGGGCCCGCGTGGTGGATTATGGCCTACTCCCTCTCACAGAGAGGAGGCCTGTGTCCCAGCAGTAGGAACGTCATAGGCTGGTTATGCTAAATATATACAGATCTTAGACCTAATTTGATAGTGGCTATAAACTATTATTAATATTATATCAGATAAATTTAATGTACCCACATAGCCATTACCATCATTCCTATACTCTTATCATATGCTCTACATTATTATTTCGTTTACAGGCACACTGAACTCGGTGGAATCCTACATTAGTTTCGACTTGCCTCCAGAAGTGGAGGACGAGGCGAAAGAGCATGGCATCATCGGTACCGGCACGTGGGACTCTGTTATTTATGGGTGGGTTTAATATTCTATTTTAATCACGATACTGGGCCGGATACGTTTGCCGCACGTCGAACTAATCATGGGCCAAATCTACCACCATGTGGGTCCCAGAAAAAGTCCGGTGAAGATAGCGGGACAAGCTTGACGTCTACAGACAAGATACGTACAAACTAGCTCAAGACAGAGAGGAGTGGAAAGGAGAAAGGGCGGCCTTTGCCTTGCAGTAGGAAAACATAGGCTATAAATATATAATAATACTTAGAAGATTTTCCATAAAAGAAAATCATATAAGTAAGTATTTCAGACTAAAGTCCATTTAGTTAGTATGCACACAACTTTAAATCGTTAGATAGTACTTACTTATCTTCCAGAGATACAACTATGTTTAGTCCAGGAATATTAGATACCTACGTGCAACTATTATAAACAATAACAACAATTATAAACTGCACCTAACCTACAATAAATGTCATTATTGTTTTTAGATTTAAACAGAAACCGGAAGTTCTATAGGCATAAAGACAAACGTTTAGTTATCAGTAACACATAAACAATAAGATGCTGCATATTGCATGGTTGTACATGACTTTTATTGAATGGGGCAAAGTTGCATATAGTTTCTGGCATTGTCCTTTGTACGCTTTGCAGCTAGGACTTCTTCTTGGTCGCGTACTTCATTACTGAAGGTCGTGTCCCTGAAAGGCCTTAAGAATAAAAATATACCTATATTTATTTGCTTTGAAACATGGTACATTAAGGTCTTATACAAGTTACGATCTTACATGTTTCGACATGGACTGGCATAAATATTTAAACATGTTAAATGTAAAAAGAATCCTTCATAGCTTTATGTACGATGTTCTTCCACTTCGTTCGGTTCTCAGCTTCACTCAGGGCGGTCGTAACAGAGAGTCCAGTGAGGGCGGTTACTTGGTCTCACTAGCGGGGTTGGCTAGGACTTATGTTATGTTAAGTTTCTTGATGAACCAATCTGACACTTATGGATTAATTGTAAGTTTTGGTACGAAGTTCCTTTACGCAGCTTGCTGTAGGAGTTGACTGGCAGAAATCGTCACGTAAGAAAAAAGCGTAATGCCTCCTCCGTGCGACTTTCTCTCTCTGTGTGTGTGTCTCATTCTATTATAAACAAGTGTGTGCGTGTGACTCTCGCGTAAGGAACTTAATTCCTGACGGAGGTCTCCCGATTCCACACATTTTTTTCTTCCAACTTATTTTCTACAGGAGCGACCTTTCACATTTACAATAATCAATGAAGAGTCGTATTTTTTTCTTTTAAGAATATAAGCTTCACTTTACAATTTGCAAGTATCGTTTCAGCATGGCGTACCATTACGAGCTGGCGCGGCTGCAGAAGGCGCTGTTCCCTGAGCCCCTGCCGCAGATGAAACCCGTTGTGAAACAAAAGTAAGCTCATCACTATCGACCCGCCCCTGCTTTGCACGATATTTTCGACTCGACAAAACACCGAGCTACTTTATTATAATATGTAATTTTGATATTAATGTATTATACTTACACATATACCTTCCGGAATAAATTCTCTAAATGATGGTGAAAATCACATCAAAATTCGTTGTGGAGTTTAGAAGAACTACACGGTCACACAGACAGACACGAAAAGAGACTATAATTTATTATACGAAAATGTATAAGATATTTAGATGCCCGCTGTATGTGTATGTGAGGCCTTTAGCGTCCTGAAAAGTTCATGATCATAGGATCTGGGATGATTTGTTTTCTAAATCATCTCAGTTAAGGTTGTGCCAGGTGATTCGACAGAATACCGAAACTAACGACTATCTCGGAATTAGCTGGTCATAGTAGTCGTGGGTTCGATGGCCCTAGAAGAGCTCCTTAACTACACCGAATTAAAATGTTCATCAGTGGAGACCGCCAATCTTCTAAGTGGGACGAAGACTAGATCGACCGACAATCATCTAACAATGTGATTCAAAGATATAATATCTAAATACCATTTCAGGAAACTTCAAAAGAAGGACGACGTATGGTACATGCCATTCCCGGGAGCTGATGAGTCAGTTGTGCACCGGACGCAGCGGTACTTACACAGCAACGAACAGCAGCGCCCCATACAGTTCCTGGCATATATCAAGTCTGGAACCCTCGGAAGGTCTATCCTCACGATGTTCAACGGCCTCACATTGTTCATGATGGCGAAGAGTGAGTGTACTCGGAAGTATTTGCTGAACAATCCGAAGTACTGGTCAGGAGGCTATGTGACGAAGGAAGGTCCGACTGATAATGTCATGAAGAATTCTCACTTTACTTTTGATCTCGTTGGCACGGGGTGGGAGGAAGGTGCCGATGTGGAGAACACGGCACCGAACAAGACTGTTGTTGCCAAGGTTTGTGTTCATTCTATATTCCCAGTAAGTATATACATAAGTATATGCAGCTGTAGATGGACAGATGGGACATTCGCGAAGCTCAGGTACAGTCTGAATCAAACTTTATGGCTCTGAAGTGCGCTCCTCGCTGCGCAGTACCTCACCCCTCACCCCCGCTGACACGTGAATGTGTTACTGCGCAGCGACTCGCCTCATGCTCCGAGCTGCCATAAATTGTGTATCGGGCTGTAGTCCATTATTTCGTCGGTCTATAAATTAATGTACTCATTATTTAAAAAAAAACAGTTGTAGGTATTATTTTTCAAGCGGTATACTTACTTCGCTACTTCCTGCAGGTGACGGGAACGAACCCCGCGTACGGCGCCACGGTGGCGGCGGTGCTCATGTGCGCGTCCTGCGTCCTCCGCGAGAGACACAACATGCCGGCCAAGTGAGTCTCACTCTATTTATGTGCGCGTCCTGCGTCCTCCGCGAGAGACACAACATGCCGGCCAAGTGAGTCTCACTCTATTTATGTGCGCGTCCTGCGTCCTCCGCGAGAGACACAACATGCCGGCCAAGTGAGTCTCACTCTATTTATGTGCGCGTCCTGCGTCCTCCGCGAGAGACACAACATGCCGGCCAAGTGAGTCTCACTCTATTTATGTGCGCGTCCTGCGTCCTCCGCGAGAGACCCAACATGCCGGCCAAGTGAGTCTCACTCTATTTATGTGCGCGTCCTGCGTCCTCCGCGAGAGACACAACATGCCGGCCAAGTGAGTCTCACTCTATTTATGTGCGCGTCCTGCGTCCTCCGCGAGAGACACAACATGCCGGCCAAGTGAGTCTCACTCTATTTATGTGCGCGTCCTGCGTCCTCCGCGAGAGACACAACATGCCGGCCAAGTGAGTCTCACTCTATTTATGTGCGCGTCCTGCGTCCTCCGCGAGAGACACAACATGCCGGCCAAGTGAGTCTCACTCTATTTATGTGCGCGTCCTGCGTCCTCCGCGAGAGACACAACATGCCGGCCAAGTGAGTCTCACTCTATTTATGTGCGCGTCCTGCGTCCTCCGCGAGAGACACAACATGCCGGCCAAGTGAGTCTCACTCTATTTATGTGCGCGTCCTGCGTCCTCCGCGAGAGACACAACATGCCGGCCAAGTGAGTCTCACTCTATTTATGTGCGCGTCCTGCGTCCTCCGCGAGAGACACAACATGCCGGCCAAGTGAGTCTCACTCTATTTATGTGCGCGTCCTGCGTCCTCCGCGAGAGACACAACATGCCGGCCAAGTGAGTCTCACTCTATTTATGTGCGCGTCCTGCGTCCTCCGCGAGAGACCCAACATGCCGGCCAAGTGAGTCTCACTCTATTTATGTGCGCGTCCTGCGTCCTCCGCGAGAGACACAACATGCCGGCCAAGTGAGTCTCACTCTATTTATGTGCGCGTCCTGCGTCCTCCGCGAGAGACACAACATGCCGGCCAAGTGAGTCTCACTCTATTTATGTGCGCGTCCTGCGTCCTCCGCGAGAGACACAACATGCCGGCCAAGTGAGTCTCACTCTATTTATGTGCGCGTCCTGCGTCCTCCGCGAGAGACACAACATGCCGGCCAAGTGAGTCTCACTCTATTTATGTGCGCGTCCTGCGTCCTCCGCGAGAGACACAACATGCCGGCCAAGTGAGTCTCACTCTATTTATGTGCGCGTCCTGCGTCCTCCGCGAGAGACACAACATGCCGGCCAAGTGAGTCTCACTCTATTTATGTGCGCGTCCTGCGTCCTCCGCGAGAGACACAACATGCCGGCCAAGTGAGTCTCACTCTATTTATGTGCGCGTCCTGCGTCCTCCGCGAGAGACACAACATGCCGGCCAAGTGAGTCTCACTCTATTTATGTGCGCGTCCTGCGTCCTCCGCGAGAGACACAACATGCCGGCCAAGTGAGTCTCACTCTATTTATGTGCGCGTCCTGCGTCCTCCGCGAGAGACACAACATGCCGGCCAAGTGAGTCTCACTCTATTTATGTGCGCGTCCTGCGTCCTCCGCGAGAGACACAACATGCCGGCCAAGTGAGTCTCACTCTATTTATGTGCGCGTCCTGCGTCCTCCGCGAGAGACACAACATGCCGGCCAAGTGAGTCTCACTCTATTTATGTGCGCGTCCTGCGTCCTCCGCGAGAGACACAACATGCCGGTCAAGTGAGTCTCACTCTATTTATGTGCGCGTCCTGCGTCCTCCGCGAGAGACACAACATGCCGGCCAAGTGAGTCTCACTCTATTTATGTGCGCGTCCTGCGTCCTCCGCGAGAGACACAACATGCCGGCCAAGTGAGTCTCACTCTATTTATGTGCGCGTCCTGCGTCCTCCGCGAGAGACACAACATGCCGGCCAAGTGAGTCTCACTCTATTTATGTGCGCGTCCTGCGTCCTCCGCGAGAGACACAACATGCCGGCCAAGTGAGTCTCACTCTATTTATGTGCGCGTCCTGCGTCCTCCGCGAGAGACACAACATGCCGGCCAAGTGAGTCTCACTCTATTTATGTGCGCGTCCTGCGTCCTCCGCGAGAGACACAACATGCCGGCCAAGTGAGTCTCACTCTATTTATGTGCGCGTCCTGCGTCCTCCGCGAGAGACACAACATGCCGGCCAAGTGAGTCTCACTCTATTTATGTGCGCGTCCTGCGTCCTCCGCGAGAGACACAACATGCCGGCCAAGTGAGTCTCACTCTATTTATGTGCGCGTCCTGCGTCCTCCGCGAGAGACACAACATGCCGGCCAAGTGAGTCTCACTCTATTTATGTGCGCGTCCTGCGTCCTCCGCGAGAGACACAACATGCCGGCCAAGTGAGTCTCACTCTATTTATGTGCGCGTCCTGCGTCCTCCGCGAGAGACACAACATGCCGGCCAAGTGAGTCTCACTCTATTTATGTGCGCGTCCTGCGTCCTCCGCGAGAGACACAACATGCCGGCCAAGTGAGTCTCACTCTATTTATGTGCGCGTCCTGCGTCCTCCGCGAGAGACACAACATGCCGGCCAAGTGAGTCTCACTCTATTTATGTGCGCGTCCTGCGTCCTCCGCGAGAGACACAACATGCCGGCCAAGTGAGTCTCACTCTATTTATGTGCGCGTCCTGCGTCCTCCGCGAGAGACACAACATGCCGGCCAAGTGAGTCTCACTCTATTTATGTGCGCGTCCTGCGTCCTCCGCGAGAGACACAACATGCCGGCCAAGTGAGTCTCACTCTATTTATGTGCGCGTCCTGCGTCCTCCGCGAGAGACACAACATGCCGGCCAAGTGAGTCTCACTCTATTTATGTGCGCGGCCTGCGTCCTCCGCGAGAGACACAACATGCCGGCCAAGTGAGTCTCACTCTATTTATGTGCGCGGCCTGCGTCCTCCGCGAGAGACACAACATGCCGGCCAAGTGAGTCTCACTCTATTTATGTGCGCGTCCTGCGTCCTCCGCGAGAGACACAACATGCCGGCCAAGTGAGTCTCACTCTATTTATGTGCGCGTCCTGCGTCCTCCGCGAGAGACACAACATGCCGGCCAAGTGAGTCTCACTCTATTTATGTGCGCGTCCTGCGTCCTCCGCGAGAGACACAACATGCCGGCCAAGTGAGTCTCACTCTATTTATGTGCGCGTCCTGCGTCCTCCGCGAGAGACACAACATGCCGGCCAAGTGAGTCTCACTCTATTTATGTGCGCGTCCTGCGTCCTCCGCGAGAGACACAACATGCCGGCCAAGTGAGTCTCACTCTATTTATGTGCGCGTCCTGCGTCCTCCGCGAGAGACACAACATGCCGGCCAAGTGAGTCTCACTCTATTTATGTGCGCGTCCTGCGTCCTCCGCGAGAGTCACAACATGCCGGCCAAGTGAGTCTCACTCTATTTATGTGCGCGTCCTGCGTCCTCCGCGAGAGACACAACATGCCGGCCAAGTGAGTCTCACTCTATTTATGTGCGCGTCCTGCGTCCTCCGCGAGAGACACAACATGCCGGCCAAGTGAGTCTCACTCTATTTATGTGCGCGTCCTGCGTCCTCCGCGAGAGACACAACATGCCGGCCAAGTGAGTCTCACTCTATTTATGTGCGCGTCCTGCGTCCTCCGCGAGAGACACAACATGCCGGCCAAGTGAGTCTCACTCTATTTATGTGCGCGTCCTGCGTCCTCCGCGAGAGACACAACATGCCGGCCAAGTGAGTCTCACTCTATTTATGTGCGCGTCCTGCGTCCTCCGCGAGAGACACAACATGCCGGCCAAGTGAGTCTCACTCTATTTATGTGCGCGTCCTGCGTCCTCCGCGAGAGACACAACATGCCGGCCAAGTGAGTCTCACTCTATTTATGTGCGCGTCCTGCGTCCTCCGCGAGAGACACAACATGCCGGCCAAGTGAGTCTCACTCTATTTATGAATGAACCCACTTACATCAGTACAGTCACGAGCATAAATGCCTCATAATTAACGCAACATTCAAAAGCGATTTTCTCCAAAAGTTTTCATAGATATTTTATGTGACGCTCATACTTCATCTATTATGAGATAGTTATTTTCTCAAAGTTGCATTTTTTTTTACGGAAACGTAAAAGAATGTTTTCGAAAAACGCTTTTAAACTTTGCGTAAGTAACTGTAAGGTATTTAGGCCTGTAGAATGGCCTGTTTTATGGCCAGCGCAACTTGAGAACTCGGATACCTATGGTCTGTTCCAAAAGTATCTGCTGAATGTGAAAACAAACAATATTAAGGTAAAATTATTACGCAATCACTCACTAAAGGAAATTAGTAACACATTCATAAAGAAGTTTCAACTCAACTGAAAAATTTCAGCGCAGGGTGAACCTCCCTGCGCTGAAATTTTTCATCTACTGAATCATGTACTGAATCTATTGTCACAGGTCGTGGGTCGATGTCCTTGCCGCCCTGTATCAATAGACCTTTTTTAAATCCTAAAGCTCCCTTACGAATACGTGATTACTCTGTATCATTCAGCAACAATAACTACTTAAATGTTTTGTTTTGTTTTCCACAGCGGTGGTGTGATGACGCCAGGCTCAGCTTTCAAAAACACCACGCTGATCCAGAAACTGACCGAAAACGACCTGAAGTATGAAATTATGAGCAAGTAACTTAGTTTAACTTAATTTAAGTCTATTTAATTGTAAGAAGAGAAAGGTTTTTGATGTTATTTATTTCGTTTTACCTACCTGTCTTGGGTGTCTATCTAGCTACATTTTTTTAGTTTTTGTAATGAGATTCTCGAGGTAAAATGAAAACGCGTAGCTTTCGTTTTTTAGAATTACTTTAGACTACAGATTACAGAAAGCTATTCAAAAGGCAATGAGTAGGACTTGGGATTAAACAAGCTGCATTTTTGTAACTATTTCTGGAATATCTTTTAGGTAGATGTCTATTATTAGGTACCTACCTATTTGTTTGGCCGGAAGTCGTAACTTTCGTGGCTTTGATAATACCTACATTCCTATCCAGCTAATAATCAATCAATAAGTAACAGGTGCCATACCTATTGTAAACTAGAGTATTATTTTTCATTAGTTCTTCCAAACTGCAATACTACCTACTAATACTAATTATGTATATATAGGCAAGGGTAGTAGATATTTTTTAGAAGGATTGGCGCTTGGTTAGGGAAAAAAGTTGTACAAAGCATATTAAACTAAGGAAAACCTTCCCAATGTGAAAAATGGTAGCTAAATGTAGCAGGATCGCTTTCTGCAACACTACCGCATAACTGAATTTAGATCCTAAGAAAAATAGGATCTTTTATTCAATACGGTATACTATTATTCATTTATTATTTAATGTGTGCGTTTTTTTTGCGTAGAAACACCATTACATATTGATACAATTTTTTCTCGCAGTGCGTTGTGAGTATTGTCATCTACAATCTAACTTGAAACCAATATGTTCATTCTTGTCTTAGAAACTGTTGACGTTCGACGATAGATGTCGCTAGTAATGCCATCTTGGTAACTTGTTAAGTATCAAGATACTTTGTGATTTGTAATAATAGATGGCGCTGATTGAACGCTGTGAAAAAAATAGTGAAACATTTTGAATATTTTTGTAAATGTATTGTCTAGAATTGCAATTTGTAACATTTATGTATTGCTTGTGATTGGTGGTGCCTGTTTAAGTATTGGCCTAGATTTGTAAGAGAAAATAATTGTTTACGTATATGTGAAAATATTTTTAAATAAATGTAAAATGGTCAAAATAACTTGACATAAGTACCGTACACTGTTTAATTTTGAGTTATTCTGAATACTAAAATCAAAAGTCATTCATTCAAATTAGGCTGAAAGTCAGCACTTTTTGAACGTCAAAATTACATAAGACAGCGTGGTACGCCCGCCCTTCACCACTTCCTAGTGCTTTAGCTGGGAAGAAGGCGCGCGACAAATTCCGCTCTACTTTTGAATAAAAAGCAAAGTTAAAGTTGTGTTACATCCGAAGAGATTTAACCAACTATGATGTCTTCCAACGTATCTACTGCATCATGTTATTATAGTTACCTTTGCCGCCGGTCGCTGACTGGTAAGATCCAGACATAGATGACTATGGCCTATATGGACAGGCGACAATCTGACCATCCGACCATTTTACAAGTTTCTTTCAAACATTAGCTGTCGTAAAACAATGTCGATTTTGTTTTTTTTTTGTCGAACACATAGACCGGTATGTCGTATTGGTACCTGTGGTTGGTACCGGTAGCATATAGGTACCTATTTACTTACTTGCCATTGTACTCTACCCAAAGGAATTCCCTAGAACCCTGCTCCTACGCTAGAAATAGAGAAAGAAAGAGAAAAGTGCTTTAGGCAAGCTTTCAAAAATCGCCCGCACAGTTACCTATTTAGGTATGCTACTCCAGAGGGGCAATTCCTGTAATATCAAGAACGTTCACAGTCTGATCTCAGTTTCTATCTACTTTTTTAATTTCGAGAATTGGTTTTCGAATGTCTGCTTATAGTCTTCCAGACTCCAGACTGAAGAACAATGGCCAAACGCCTAACATGCTTGGACTAGAAAAATCTTGTAAATTGTCGGTCATTTTCTCGATTTTCTCAATTGTTTTTTTGGCCAGTCACAGCGAAAATGAGCCATCGACGCAGGCACAGGAGATAATTATTACACTGCACAAGTGTGTGCGCAGACACGTGTGCATTTTCCTCCCTTTCTCTCATAGTCTGATGGGACGACAATCCAACGAGGGCGGAGAAAGATTAGTCGCAGGACAAAGGCTTAACGTGCTTCCTCGCCCGTGACTAGTGAGCGTGGAGACCTGCATTGCGATTCTGTAACCATATCACCATGAAAACTTAGGTGAAGTGAGCGTGGAGTGAGCTGTCATTTCAACTAATGCTAGGGAATGGCACTATGAGACAGCTCACTCTAAGCTCACTTCACCTAACTTTTTACGGTGAGTTTTTTACAGAATCGATCGGCTGGGTTCGATTCCCAAGTCGGACACGGCTGGGTTCGATTCCCAAGTCGGACACGGCTGGGTTCGATTCCCAAGTCGGACAAAGTGTTATTTAGTTTTTCTAATAGGTTTTTTTAGTAGCAGCTCAGTTGTTGTGTGTGTGTTGTGTTGTAAGATGGCGGATTTTTTTTGCAGTTTCAGTGTTGGTTCAGTTTCGTTCACTGTACAGAAACACCGCAAAGTGCGCCTAAAGAAGTTTTCACTTTAAAACCTTACCTACCTATTTTGTACCTATCGCTTACCATCAGAGAAGACTTATAGCGCGTCAGCATAACCTTTATTTCAAAATTAATTAGATAAATAATGAGATGGCAATAAGCTGCATTGGACACTTATTAAGAGATCTTTATTTAGCTGAAAGTATTTTCAACATCAACTCCCCTGCGCTGAAAGTTTTCGCCGCGCAAGCCATGAATTCAGCTCATGCTTCAAGACCCCCTAGATGAAGAAATTTTACGTCGGCTATTAAAACTGTTGTTTCATAGAATAGTGCAATACAGCTATGCGGTTAAAATGTATGGAACAGCAGATTTTGCCTACGCTAGAAGAGAAAAAATAAGAGAGAAAGAAGCATGTGCTGCATTCATGGTTGTCCCTGCCACCCTGTATATCGCCGAAAACTATTAATACACCAAATGAAAAATATCGATACATCGATATTTTTTCGACAAGCCTACCGCGCACCCACTCCTGTTTCGTAATATGTGGTAAGCATTCGCTGTGATGAGCTCAGCCGATTACGGAACGGCACTTGGCTTGCGCAGCAATAGGCCTAGTGCCCCCTCATTAGGGGGGGGGGGGGGGGTGATTGTCACTTATTTACGAAGGTAATAATAGGTAGCTATTATTCTTCGTACCATGTGCCTGCGCTCTCTCACAAGAGAGGATTTAACCAATAAATGCATCGGCATGCCCTGTTCAACCAGAACCGTGCTTAGGTAACACATTTTCAACCATAATCCGAGGGTTTTGAAGGAAATTCATAGTCTATTGCTTCATAGGTATGAAAAGTTCGTCTGGTCTACAACGTACAAGATGGCCGATGAATTAAGGTCCGTCTGAACATAGGCTCTCCGACTTTAGCGCTATTTGGTACCTAAAAAATGTTATTACGCAGCCTTCTGCGCAAAGTTCGGACAGGCCATGATTCATGGGTCGTATTTGTAAATAACGCAATGAACTTGACTGAACTTTCAAAATTAAAGGCTTTCCCTTCGATTCCCATTGTATGTATATTTCGCAATACAGATATAGCAAGCAGGTACAAAACAAAACTTTCATAGATTTTTGTGGGGTTTGTCGTTGTTTGGCGTCCGGCACTTCTTCGCTTGTCGTCGATGGAGACACTCAAATCACCAAAGTACCTATAGTCAAATAATAGGGTAATAAAACTTCAATAAATGAAAATAGGTACAATTAATTTAATGATAAAGTAGTAGTCACTATCTTAATACATAATTTACACTCAGACGGACCTAACACACCACTATTATATACAATATACGATTTGTACACAATGTAATTACAAAATTAAGACTAGTATCGCCAACGTACTACTGGAAAACTTAGTTTATACGTATACACAGAAATAATAGTATTTAATTAAAGTAAATGTCCAATTGTAACAGAATCTTACAGAAAATGAAAGCAAGACAAACCATTATTTTTCTTTTTTTTATGCTATTTAATATTGAGACATATTTCATTGCCCTTTGCATTAGTGAAATTATTAGCAATTCCCACTTATGGCTGACGCCGACTGATGTCCACGGGTGCAGTTGTCTCTGCCGTTGGCAACCTGCCGCTCGTTTAATGAGAACTTATTGGAGTCGACTAACATAAAATACAACAATAATTGGACAATCGTGCTGAAAGGTTTGCAAATCACAGTCAATTACATTACCAGTGAATGTCTGTAAAACCAAAAGGTTATTAGCACGAAGGTTATTAGCACGAAGGCTAGAATGTGAAAAAAAAGTGTTAAACTCATAATAAAATTGAAGGCAGCTAAAAGATAAGTCAACACAATATCAACGAAGATGCAAAACATTCATTCAATAATGTCACTGACTCTAGCTAATAAATTAAACAAAAAAAAAGCTTTGGTCTAAAAATAAAAAGGATCTTTAAAAAATAAATAAAAAAAATACAAATCCTACTGATATTGATCTTAAATATCTCCTAACGGATGATCCTAAAAGCATTTTTAGTAAAACAGCGCTTGATCTTAGAAGTAACACTTAGCTTATGATTTGTTTATATTTTAAATCTAAGAAAATTCATTACGTTGACACATCCGTTGGTTTACACCAGTTTACACTAATCAGGTTAATTGAGCCTTTATAATTTTCATATTAATACAATAATCTCTTTTGATATAAGTTTTATTTTTTAAATCAATGCTGCAAAAACAATCTACGTACTATCTACGTTTCATTGAATGATCGACTTACGAGTTGTAGGTCGTAGGTTCGAACCCAGACAGGTGATTTACTTTGTGTAAATAATTTCATCACCACTGCTCTCAAAACGGTGAAGGAAAACATCGTGAGGAAACCGGCATGTCGTAGAACCAAAAATTCGAAGACATACTGTGATACCTACCAACCCGTACGGGGGGCGAAAACCATAATTATATTTTTTGTTCGTATTTGTTTTATTGTACATATATCCTATTGCAGGATAAGCAGATTTTTTGTCGTTTTCTTTTACACTCTCAGTCAAACTTTGAATGCGTGTGCTTTGAATTTCTTTATTTTCGTCAATGCTCTGTCGGCAGCAGGTATTTACAATGTGAAAGCATCCAGAGAAAACTGTAGCATATATGCAAATAAAGGGCTTCATAACAAATGGGCGTACCTACACGCAAAAATAACATGTTTTCGATTTTTGCTGCAATAGATAGTACAAAACGAGGTCCATAACATAATTATTATTTTATTATAATTAATGATTGTTTTTAGGGTTCCGTACCTCATAAGAAAAAACGGAACCCTTATAAGATCACTTCGTTGTCCGTCTGTCTGTTCGTTATTCAAAACCCGTTTTTCTCGGAACGCGTGGAGTTATCAAGTGGAAATTAATACTGCAAACCCCAGAAGCAGTGAAAAAATCAAACTTCTAAGTCAACGGAATCAAAAGATACGGGCGTTAAAGTTCCGGAATCATAACCTATAGGGTACCTACTTCCCAAAGGCAAGAAAAGGAAAAAATCCGAAAACCGTAAATTAGTAGTTTCATAACAAAAAAAAAAAAAATCCCGTGATAAACTATTTACATACCTACAAATTTGTACGGAACCCTCGGTGCACGAGTTCCACTCGCACTTGACCGGTTTTTTTTAGATATCTAAGGGCCATTCCAATAATTGGCGTAATGTCATCGCACGGTAACACGGTTGTAACGTACAGGCGGACACCACGCATATACCATTAGTGTATCTTTATTTTGAAGAAACTTGAACAATAAACAGGCATTAGTTATATGCCAAAAATTACGTAGAACAAAAAGGCGTTCAGGTCCGTCTTAAGTCATTTCCATGCATACGCCCATGTTGGCAGACATTTCTTGAAGGCGTACCTATGTATGCGCCTACGCCAGGTTCATGCGCCTGTCATTTTGAAAACAGAACATAATTTAGTGACAACAAAAGAGCTTACGCATTATATTTTTTTATTTATTTAATTAATTAAAGTTCCTATGCCAGTGCTTTTAGGTTTGTTACGACATTACGAAATTTATAAAGTTATTTAAATAAGTAACGGTCTTTCCAAATAAAGAAGAATGTGTTTTTGTTTTATACATACCTACGTACATTTATGATTATATTTTTCAGTTATGATCTAAACAAAGAGGCGTAATGACTATATTTAAAAAACTACGTATGGGAAAACTTGAAAGGTCCCATAAGTATTTTACCTAGAAAGATACTTTCCCAAATCAGCCTGATATTTGAAGTAGTTTTAATTTTATTCACGTTTTTGTCCCGCCTGTAAAATTGCACTTTTGTCTATACGCCCATTTGTTATGAAGCCCTCGAATTATACGTATTTTCATATGGCCAAAGTTCAACTAAAAAAGTAAAATGACCGACGGAATAATACTTTGTATGAAATCTTCGCTTCACTAATAAATGAACACAGTAAAAATACTAAAACACACAAAACAGCAAAATCTATTCTAAACCGACAGTCGATATTTTGCAATAAAATAAAACTGTAGAATAACTCGATGATGTCGTAAATCGATAAAACCAACAGTTCACACGATTAATCGTCTTTGAAAACAATCGATTTAGCTAGATTCGCGGCTGTTCTCACTGGAGCCGACGACACTGGCCTGGGAGGTGGACGTGGGGGTGACTTCGGGAGCGACTATCAGTCCCTCTTTGATCCTTTTCTTTTGCTTCATCCGCCTGTTCTGGAACCATATCTTGACTTGTGTTTCATTTAGCTGTAAGGCTGATGCTATTTCTATCCTCCTCGCTCTTGTTAGATACTTGTTGAAGTGGAACTCTTTCTCCAGTTCGGTGAGTTGTTTGTTGGTGAAGTTGGTGCGGCCGGTGTTGTTCAGGTTGAGGAGAGGGTTGGCGAGCATCTGGCTGCCTGTGGGCGTGCGCAGCCCTTCCTGTGGGCTGCCGATGCCGCCTTGACTGACGAACTCGGTTGGAGGAATCATCAGTTTTGGAGCTGGAACAATAGAAAAGAGATATGTTAATTTGATTTTGTTACTCTATAATCTTCAGCATCTCCCCTCACCAGCACAATATCTGTACGAAGCCAATGAAATAATAAAAATAATCAAACGAAGTGCATGAGAGGATTGACATATTTTCGTGTAATCTGAGTGAATTCGCAAGAGTTTTGTTGAATTTTGTCAGGTATATTTAAATATTAATATTCTGTGTTAAGTCTTATTTTGTAGTTTAGGTTAAGAATTATCGGAGTAGTAACAAACGCTAGGGCACTGTTATTTATTTTATGTTATAAGTAATATTTATTAGTTAGCATATTATTGTGTTCAGCATTCTGTATATTATAAGGTATTGTGTTAAAGCTCCTATTACTTTTTAGATTATTAGATTTAGTTCTTTAGGTATATTATATTTAAATTATAAATAATAAGTTAGTATATATTTGTAAAATGACCGCACTGTTCCGATGGGTACATACCTACACCTGTAATGATAGTTGTAAGGGAGATTTTAATAAATAAATAGATAAACAAAGCATATAAATCGAGGGAACAATATAATATGCATTGTTTCAAATATTCTGTTTCTTGCTAAGGGTTACCATACGAGTGCGAGATGACTTGCAATCAAAGCTTAAAATAAATCGCATTATTCGGTACAAGTATTTTTAGTAAACATTGCCATTCTTCCTTTTCCGGGCCATTCAAATTCATAAACTTTTTGTTATTTGCAGACACACAGGTTTGTTTACCCAAACGCCTCATTGCAGGGATAATCTTTTTAAAACTTCCAAAGAAAGTTCGTGGGAGCCTCTCGGGTCCATTTATGACAGGTGTCACTTTTTTCTAATTCGTCCGAAGAAAAAAGAAGTGAGATAAAAGATATTTCAATATTAGCCTAAAGACGACGCCCCGCTGCGCAAGAGTGGCCCATACTCGTTTCACGGTAAACTTCGGATTTGACGTACATTGTTCTTAAGTAAACATATTCAGTACGGTTATTATACTATAAAGTACCTTTGTTTGTAATACACACGTTTGTTTCCGACATAGACAGAATTCTATGTCTGACCTATGTCAGACATAGAATTCTTTCAAACATGATTTCGTACGTGGCTTCGATTGCTATCAATCGAAGCCACGTACGAAATCATGTTTGAATTAAAAACTACCTAAACAAATATTGGAGTTCGTATTTGTCAGGTGTGTTTGAATGTTTTGATTTCTTAGAATTAACCTTGTGTGGTGCTTGTTGAATTCCTTGGAGTTAATTAATTGATAAATGTTTGTGGTCTAATTAAACAAAGATGTGCAAGGTTTTAGAAGATTAATTTATTAATTCTGAAGTTATTTCGACGTTCGTACAAAGCTATTGATAGCATGTTTTTAATGTTAATAAAAGTGAGTGTTATTAAGAATTAAAACGTAAAATAGTCTGATCTGATTTTGATTATGTACATACCTAATCAGATTTCAATCAAGGTTTTCTGAAACTGTTAGGTCATCTAAGTAAAGGTAACAGAGGGAAGAAAAACGGATAAGAAACATATCGCCAATAACTATTTACTTTATACCAAATTCGATAACAATAAAGAAAACGAAATGGACGATAAACAAATCACCGAAACAAAAATAAAAGATGAAAGCTTTATCAACAGGTGTACAGCTAATGACACGATATCTACTAATACCCTTTCCGTCCGTCCGTCCGTCCGTCTGTCCTGCTGTCCATTTGTCCTGATAATCCTTTCGACACTTGTTACTTAATAACAACATCAGAAGGGGAGAAATTAATATATTTGCTGACGAATGATACATTTGAAGTTTGTGTTATTGAGAAAGAAATTAAAGGTGTATATGGAGTGAACGCAGTGAGGGGCTTGTGGCTAAGTAATAATAGCCGCACGGGTCGATGGGTCAGGGTATGCTAGGCTTGCCGCGGTCGGTCCGTGGATGGGTGACCATCTTTACATATCGAAACCTCTCCGTGCCCTGGAAAGAACGTTATGTCGCTGGTCCGCGCTGTATTTGTGGTTCTTCGACAGTCGTCACGGGTAGCCAGACGCCCGAAAGTCTAATGAAATCAGTCTTACCAAGGAGTATCGTATAACTCAGTAACTGAGTTATGAACGTCAGATAGGCAGTCGCTCCATGTAAAATATTGCTATCCAGCTGCATCCGGTTAGAATGGAAGCCGACCCCAATATAGTTGAGAAAAGGGTAGGCAGATTGGAGTGAACGGAGAAAAGTAAGAAATACTAAAAGTGTATGATAACAAGTTAGACCTTGCACAATAACAAAGACATGAACACGTTGAAAAGCACAGAAAAATGAGTGAATTAAATCTATCTGACGTTTTATTATACGTTTATAGATAAATCAAATGTGTAGAAGATGTAGAAATCCAATTCCTTCATTATAATATAGAAGTTGTTACGTTCGTTTTGACATGGATTGGTTGCAACGTATGTCTATCTATTCATACACGAAATATCTAAAGGGGCCATTGTACTCATCATTATGAACAACATTTACTATAGGACAAAACGTGAAATCGAAAAAAAAAAGTCGGCTGTTCTATACATTTTGACGAGTTATGCGAACATAAACGTAGGGAACAGCTGATATTTTTTTTCGCATTTTTAGGTTTCTTCCCATAGTAAGAGATATCGTGTATGAATAGATAGACCTTATAAAGGGTGGGTCATCTAGTGTTTTAAATTTGAAGTACCGATTACTATGACTTTGAAAGGTAGAATGACATCCATTTTTTGTCAGGAAGTTAGTTTTATGTTTGACATTTGCAAAATGGGACGCTATACGCTCGACCAAAATTGGGAAAAATTAAAAACTTGCTTCCAAAGTAGTGAGTCTTTAATGCAAACTTTACCGAAAAATCGGGTTTTCAGATGAAGCTCATTTTCATCTCGGTGGCTATGTCAATAATCAAAATTGCCGCATATGACTGATTATTGAGAAGCCAATGCATCCACAACGAGTCACTGTTTGATGTGGATTTTGGTCCGGCGGCATCATTGGGCTATTTTTCTTCGATGAGCAAGGTGTCGCCGTTACCGTCAACGATGAGCGTTACCGTGCCATGCTCAACTAATTTTTGTTTCCAAAATCAAATGTCGTCCATGTCATTCCCTTAATTTTTTAAGGGAATGACATGGACGACATTTGGTTTCAACAAAACGGGGCCACATGTCACACAGCCAACGTAACCATCGATCTTTATGCACTGTTTTTGAAAATGCCGAAGCCGAAATGCTGATGTCAATTGGCCGCCTTGGAGCTGTGGGGAACCATTAAGGATAAATGTTACGCAAACCATCCAGAGACAATTGAAGCGTTGAAACATGAAATCGAAGTTGCCATTAAAGAGATTCAAGCCGAAACAATCGAAACTGTACTGAAAAATTGGGTTGATCCGATGGGGACTGCCGAGCCAGTCGTGGTTGTCATATGAATGATATTGTGTTCCATTCTTAAATAACAAAGTTCAACCTTTCCAATAAAACCAGAAATTTGAAAAAATAATCAGTAGTTTTAAAAAAATATAAATGCTATAATTTCGCACTTCTATGTATTTGGAGCTTTCTTCCCCTCTTTCAACCTCGATACAACAAATTGCCTTCAATAAACAAGGTAAGTAGTTATCGCTGTATTTTAACCATTTCCTACCAACACGTCTCTTCCATTGATTCAAAGATATTGATCACCAAATATACGTACGCCTACCGCCATGGTAGCTACGGCTCGATCCCTAGCCTGCCATCTCAGCAACCCGTTAGCAGATCAAACAGAGCCGGGTGTTTGTCCGTCTGTGTGTTTGCGCAACGCTCGGCCCGCTAGCAAACTGGACAGATGCGTGCGTTTCCGTTGTACTACGATATGAGCGTAATTAACTACAGTTTGCGTTGGAATACTATGCAGGAGGCCTGTGTTAAGTAGGAGATGCAATTTATGAAATAGGAAGTATTATGTTTAAGACTATTCAAAAGATTTCGTCTTCTGAGCCGAATCACATTTGCAACGCAGAGGAAATGGCTGGAGCTATTTGATAAAAAATTGGAATCTTTGGAACTGGTTCATTGATCACAGATGATGCTAACATAACTTGTAGCTTGTTTTTCATTAGGACTAGTACTCATGGGAGCGGCGAATACTTATGCGAATCCCGCACCCCCGGCCATAA
Organism: Apamea epomidion; assembly: GCA_947507525.1. Taxonomy (NCBI): domain Eukaryota; kingdom Metazoa; phylum Arthropoda; class Insecta; order Lepidoptera; family Noctuidae; genus Apamea; species Apamea epomidion. The sequence continues at coordinate 1,558,136 of OX382238.1, read as the reverse complement.
GCAGAGGTGGAACACCACGGTGGTTTTAGCCGGTAAGAGTCCGGCATACCCCTCTGTCACCCCCACGACGGAGGAAGTCCATGAGGATTTCCACCGCGCAAAAAAAAAGAGCTAGTACTGTACCTTTAAACAATATACTTAATTGAACATGAAAAAAAATTGACATGAGCAATGGTTGGAAAACTAGAATGCAAATTGTATCTAATTGAGTCAAAATAGATAGAAAAGATTTGAATAATACACGTAATGATAAATATCGTGTCGTAGAAGTGAATGTGTACCATAGACACAGGATGCGTGCACGCAGCTCGTGATAATATTGACAGTGAAGCAAACCTCCGCATTGTCTATGAGTGAGATGAGAATTGGCGGGTAATGTCATATACACTTACAAGCTTGACTGCACAGGAGAAAAGTCAATTGAGATCAGAACAGCAAATGAAAAATGCGTCGTAAATAAATTATGTGGTTTGGGATTGGTAGACATCAAATACATTTAAATACAGTCATTATCTCCTTGAATATCTTTGATGATAAATGGTTACCGAGTAAGTTGCATTAGTCTAATTATTATTGGGGAGGTGCTTAGGTCTTCCAGCCTAGTAGCTAACAACTAGCCATCATGGTTTAAGCAGAGGAGGACGGTCTTTCAATATATCAGCAGAAAGCTTTTCGCTCAAAACAAGACTTAGGAAAAGCTTCTCAACTTTCGTTCTAAACTTAAAACAAGAATGCAACCTAAAGCCGCCTACTCGTTAGCGTAAAGCGGCGCACAAAGGCACCGACAGTGGTTGTTTGCCCAGCGGCCGTTGTAATAGTATACCGGGCGATGCGACAGCGCTAATCCATTACGCGATCGCAAGCAAATGTTTGCTCGGTCGTGCTTGCGTACGACTATGCTGTGTTTGCGTTTTTTTGTCCAATGAGAATCGGGTTAGCGCAACGGGGTAGTGTTTAGATTTCGAATATTAGAACGATTTCAACTTGTTGTTGGCGCCCAATGAGCCAATCTTTGGTGATGACTTCTTTTTGGAGTTGCACAATGTTGAGCAATATAGACCTTGGCAGATATGATTTTTAGAAAGAAAACTTGAATTCTGCCGACTTATAATGAATAAACAATCTCATAGTGAAAAACTACTGAGTTATTTAGATAATAATATCTTAAAGTGATAAAAGTTGTCAAGTAAACTGCACAGTGGATTATCCGTAGGGTTAATTTGGTTACGAATTGAAATACAAGGTATTGGTTGGTCAGTAGATAAATGATCCATAAAGGGAGCATTACCTGATATTGAATCAACAAAAAATAAGTTTTTAATGAATTGTTTTGTAGTGTTTGTAAAGCTGTTAGGTACGGGAAAATACTTATAGTCTCTTCCCAGCAAAAGTAGCAATTGTTAACAACGTGTATATATTATGCCCTTTATTTACCGGACACAATGCGGGTGGCAATCCATTACGATACGCCGCGGCCCAAATTAACCGTAATTCAATCAATTCAATTGTACTACACGACTGGCTGTGTACCGCCGCGTCAACGCCCTACCACGAGAAAAAAAATAACATTCGAATTTCAAACAATTGACAGTCAACTGACAGCTAGGGGAGCGGGAGACGATGCCATTGGTCGAAAATTGGACAATGCGGCAGATGCGTTCACGAATAAAGTTTTTTTTTAAACTTTACACGGCCATGTTTGCTTAAATTCTTTACCGAAAAATGGGTGTGTATTACATGGAAAAAATACGCAGCTGACATTTCAATTCGTCGTGGAGAGTTGACAGGAGATGCGAGTGGTTAGTTAAATCATACATATTAAAGTAGGTGAGGGAATATAAATAAGGCTGTAACGAAGGATTCCTTGGAGTTATTATGATGACACGATGTGATACGTCGGTTGGATGGTATGATGCATTGCACTTCCGTTTCAGTGGTTAGATTGTGGGTGAGTTTGATAAGTTTCATGTCAGTTGAAACTAATGAAGTGGGTTTAAGTTGATACATTTGGTTTCTTATATGTATGCGTCAGGAAAAGTAGCAGGTATATAATGCTACCGTTGATACCACTGATCGATTACATGCACAAGTACGTAAATAAAATGCACCCTGAAGCCCTGATCGTGCGCTGATGCCTGAACCTATCTATCAGTTATGTATACTCCTTACCCATAGATGTGGAGAAAAATATTTCTAGTCTTTTTTTTGTGCAACTACCTCCTGAACTACACAACGTGAATTGATAACAAGGACTTAGTACTAAGAATTTATTTATAGAAAGGCTTACCAACTAAACACATACACAGCATTTACCCAAATTCTTTGTCGTAAAATAGATTTCGTATGTATCTAAATTATAGTAAAGTTAGGCACTTTCAATGTACATAACTAGCTTACAAATTCTGTATTTATTTTCAAATTCAACTGTATGTTAAAATTACTGTTTAAATTAAATCGAATTACCCAGTTGATCATCAAACAAGTTTCAACTAATAATTCAATAAAAGGCAGAGCTTGATGATGAACCTACATAAAGAAAAATAAAAATAAAACTAACGATACCAAGTCCCAAAAAATATCCGAACATGATAAAAAATACTCCCTTTTTTGTGTAAGTACCTACGTACATAGTATTTTTATTAAAAAAATTCGTCACCAAATACTTACGTAGGCAGATAGATAAGGGTACATTACAGGAGCTAAAGGATTAGAGGATCAAGTGTATTGGCGTTACAATGTTTGTTCTGTTGTTCAGTGTGGGGACGGCCTTATCTTGTTTTAGTTATGGTTTTATTAAAAATATAATCGTCTGGCGTGGGGTTCATGGCACACTCCTTTTGGCAATCGGCTGTCGATGGAATGATTGAAAGGCGCTGTAATTAGAAATTTGTTGTTGAATGTTCAGGGGTATTGAAGCTATGTATCCTATTCGTGTAATTTGCAAATAAGAATTGTTAGCACGAATGTATTAGTTTAATTTGTGGCCCGCTTCTTAAACTATCCAATGATGACGAACTTTCAGTTAAAAAAAAATTAGCATCGCCATACAACGTGGCAATGCTGCCAGCCTTTGGGGCACTGTTCCTGTTGACAGCGATGCGGACGAATTTTTTGTTGCCCTAAGATTATTTTACTTCTTTTTTCATATACATGTAACATATAATATTATTATTTTAAATGTTAGCTTATATTGGGGGTAAAAGTATGAAATTGCCGATTTGTACTGAAAAATTGAAATTCGATTTTTTTTAATTTAACATATTTATTTAATCAAAATAATTACCATTATTATCTATACATTGCTGCCATCGAATAGGAAGGTCATTTATGCCTTTGCGATAGAACTTTCGTGATCTAGATTCGACAAACTGTGTGAAAGCATTTTGTACTGCCTCCTGAGAAGAAAACTTTTTATCACGTAGAAAATTGTCCAAATCACGAAAAAAATGGTAGTCCGTTGGAGCAAGGTCTGGCGAATACGGAGGGTGACGAATGGTTTCTAATTGCAGTTCCTGTAGAGTTAAAACGGTTTCTCGTGCTTTATGAGGTCTCGCGTTATCATGGAGCAATAATGGTGAAGATCGATTCATGAGTCGGGGCTGTTTCTCTGCTAGTTTTGCTATCATTGTTTGGAGTTCGGCATAGTAGACATCTGCCGTTATTGCTTGACCAGATCGGAGAAAGCTATAGTGAATAACACCATGCTGAGACCACCAAACATTTACCATTACCTTTTTATTGGTAAGCTTTGCTTTTCCATCACGAAAGCGTTTAAACCAAAATCGCACGGTGCGTTCATTAGCAGACCCCTCTCCAAACACAACATTGATATTGCGAGCTGTTTCTGCCGCGTTAGTTCCGCGTCGGAACTCGTATTCAAAATTAACTCGAATGTTCGAAGTATCCATCTTTCTTGTCTAAGCTGAATAAAAAAAACAACTGAAAATCGATAATCGGATGTTGCACATTTTTTAAAAGAAGAACTTCATAGGTACCATGTGAAAAAAGTTTCACTCAAAAATATCAAACCATGAAGGTTCTATGTCCATTCGAAGTACCTATTACTGTTCCACTAGAAAGCCGTAATTTATACTGTATTTATTTTCGGCGCAGGCGTCCCTAAACTTGTCACAGCAATGCCACAGAGTGCTTCTGACATATAAGGCATAGACAAGTATTGAGGTTACGTCTGGCGCGGATTAAGAATGAATTATTTATTTTATTTGATAATATTTTAAATAATTATATATATTTAAATAATAAAATAGATTATTTATTTATTTATTACTGTGATTGCCCGTGACATCACAGCGGGCCCTATCAGAATACCAGCGCTGCGACATTTATTTTTTAAATGTCGTAGCATCATGCTGAGATAGGAGCCTTTTGGCCTCGTACAGGACTTTCTGTTTCATTTTTATTTTTGTTACTTTATTTTTTATATAATTTGGTTTTGGTACCTATTTTTTTTTTTTTTTTATATAATTTGTTTTTTTATTTTTGTTTGTGTTTAGTTTTATGATCTTCCTGTGCGAGTCGCAATAAATACTTTTTCTTTCTTTCTTTCTTTCTTTCTATTACAAAGAAACGGCAATTTCATACTTTAACCCCTATTATTATGTTCAATTAATGTATTAAGTTGTAAAATAAATACATCTACTATTTACTTTCAGCTTGAAATATACAGGGTAAATCAGAAAGGTGTGGTCAAAATTAAGGATATTCCTAACATTTTAGTACCGTAAATAAAAAATATAAAAAACAAACAACATTCCTGACGTATGGCTGATGAAATAAGTCTAGTCGCTATCACATAGGTCACACGGGTGGGTTGACTTCAAACGTGTACATAATATAACATCATGCCTGATTTCCCCGAAAGGTTAGGCTGGGGTGAACCTATTCATATACATACAGGCTGATTTTTTAAAGACCAGCCAAATTTAAGGATGTGGTACAGACCATCAAACTGAACAACTTTCTCCATGGGACCAACATCGTAATCGCGAATAAAAATTCAGCCGTCCCATACATTTAGGTCGAGTAGGTATTGAAGTTTTCTATGGGACAGTTGATAAAATTTTCGCGATTACGCTATTTGTCCCATGGAAAAAGTTGTTCAGTTTGATGGTCTGTACCACATCCTTAAATTTGGCTGGTCTTTAAAAAATCAGCCTGTATTTATAACCACCTAAATTTCATAGCCAGTTATTTTTAATTCCCATGTCAATAGGGTAAACGAAGTTAAAGAGAAACATAACATTTTAAATATTTTTTACAAGATTTCCACAAATAGTACCTATTCGAGCTTTACTTTTCGTAAAAAACGACTTATTCCTCCTCTCTCATCTTCAACGGAAGTATTCCTAAAAGCCGTCAGTCAACCAAAAATATCTGGCAATAATTCTCATCGTATATTACAGCAATTTTTTTCGCTGCCGGTAGCAGTCAGGGTTGTGAGTGATCAGTCATAGCGCTGTCGGTCGACATAATGCACGTTGCTAGTACGGAATTATTAACGTACCACGCCATGAGGGTCTCCCGACGAATAATTGTTTGGCTTAGCTGCGAGATTTGGGTAAAATATGTAGGTATGATTATTAGAATACTAACCACTAGCCCCTGTCTGGCACGGTTTTTACGACTAGGTAAAACATGGAGATTTCTTTATTTTATTTAAGTTAAATATTAATATATTGTACACATAAACCTTTCGGAATAACTTCTACAAATTATGTTGAAACCGCAATAAAATCCATTGCGTCGTTTAGAAGAAAAACGCAGTTACACAGACGGACACGAAAAGCGACTTTAATTTATATTTACGTATAGATAGATACTCGTAGATATAGATTCTGTTTCCACTACTAACAATGTTTGGTGTAATGTAAAATAATGTTATGTAAAATAGGCCGTAAACGGATCAAACCATAGCTGCTGGTTGAAATAAGGTAAGATTGTGAAATTGGATCACTTCTGGTATCTGTTGTATGTATGTTTTTTAGTTTTTACCTAAAAGTACTCTACTTGCTGCCTACAAATGTTAATAGGTACAGCAGCGGTAGCTGGACTATCGACTCGTTCGCTCACAGGTACTGTAAGTACTTCGAGAATGTGCTGAAATGAATCGTACGGTATCGTCAAAAAAAAAAAACAGCCAATCAGTTTACACTAATCTGTGTGCGTAAATCATCAAAAAGTTCGTCACCTTACAACTACTCAAACACAAATAAAGACCTCAATCCTGCCATATTACTAATGATTAAAGGCAATCCACCTTTTCAACACATCCGCTCAACTGCATCGCTGATAAATCCAGGGGTTGTCACTCCCCAATCCGAAGGGTTCCGTCTAAAATCCCTAATAATATTTGTTCGGTAAATTTGCTTAAGACCGCCGCAATTTTAGACATCAACGCGTTCGGCAGAGTACCTTTTAACTTTTTAGGGATGATACGCTTCAGATACTGTCGCATTTTTAATGAATTAGGGGTTTTATTTATAATGTCTTTTTAAATTTTATTAGTAAAAAAGGTTTTTCTAAAATGCGGTTGTATTTTTTGGAACCGTTTTAGAAAATGAAGAGTCGCAAAGTTATTTTGACGTACAGCAGGTAAATATAGAGAATAGGTACTTACATAGTAAATAGATGTGGATGAGATAGTAAATATACTAAATTTGGTAAAATGATTCAGGTTAATTGTGTTCAGTTTAGTTTGTGATCTTCCTGTGCGATTCACAATAAATACTCTTTCTTTCTTTATTTTTCTATTGACAAAAATATAAACTTCAATATTTTAAACATATTGTAGCAGAGAAAAGCGCAACCTGCATCTAAAATCATTCAAATTGGTAAGTTCACTGCTTTTTTTTACTTTATAAGTTTAGATTAACTCGTAAAAGAAAAAAAAACAATGATCCGACAAGTTTATATAGGAAACGTTAAACATAGAGCACCTTCTCTATGTTTAACCTGAGTGCATAGATTCATTGGCACAGAATTAACTGATTCATATTCATAAACACAAAAAAATATACTCGTTCATATAACGAACTTCCGGATGTCCTTTCGGAGAAAAAAAAACAAAAAATAGAAAAAAAAGTGGTGAGGGTACTCGCAACACGTCCTTAGGGAGGCGATCAATCGTGCGGAGTGACGGGATCCTCCCAGGGAGGGGGAGTTCTACTATAAGTAGTATTTATTTAGTTATTTGGCAAATAAATAACCAACAAGTTTGTGTACGTTAGGTTTGTGGGTACAGTTTTATTTCTTTTGGAGTAACTAAAACGTCTTTTTTTTTAGTTATTCCAAACGTTCGAAACTGTTAACACGTTTTAGTGGAAAAATAAAAAAAGTAGATATATACGAAAATTAACTAGATAGTTTCATTAAAAATATATTTCCTACATTTTCATGTCGTAGAAATTAGTAATAATTAATCATTTGGAGCGACATCGCGGCAGGCCCAGACGGAGATGGCGGGATGAGCTGGACTCTTTCAACAAGAACTGGTCTTTAACAGCTTTAAACAGAGAGAAGTGGCAAGAGAGCAGGGAGGCCTTTGCCCTGCAGTGGGACATCACAGGCTTTTAATAATGTAATAATAATAATCATTTGGAAACCTCTCAGTCAATTCTAAAGATGCAGTTTTATATAAAGTGTATGCAATGCGAAGGTAGCAACAAGCACCGGCGAACTTAATGCCATAGGTAGGCATGATCTAGTCATTCAGAGCTCACAGAACCTAAAGATGTCTGAAAATGTGGAAATAACAGCAGGTGTAAAAAGACGTTTAACGAAGCTGAGCGTCACTTATACTCTCCGGACCTGGAAACCTTCTGGTTACGGAGGACAAAGTTCCATCTTTTTTTTCACGAGCACAAGTTTTAAATCAGTCAACTTAGGCTATTCCACTGCTGGATATAGGCCTATAGGCCGCTCCTATTTATGCTGTGAAAAATCGTTGTTGTATAAGTTATAACATTTAAAATTTTCTTTAAATACAACTCCTGTGCCGTGGCACGCACTCATAAGTGTAATCTTTTGAGTGCATTACCTACATTTGCTTTGCCGTAAGTTCAGCGATTTTCACATCAAAAATAAAAGTCGTTACCCAGCAATAAATTTTGCTCAATGTTACTTAGGACTGATTTTTTCCAACTTTCCAACGCCAGATAATTTTATCGGAGGAATCATTTTGAATTTTTGACAGTTCTTCCATGCAAAAACTGTCAGACGTCAATTTTATTCCCCGAATAAAAATTATCTGTCGATTGAAAAATCCGCCCTTAGTTTGATTTACAGAACACGTGGATAACGGCTATGTGTTGGATCGTTTTACACCCTTTATACCTTTCATTACAATTTTCATTTCCCACTGATAACATCTTGGCCACTTCTCTAGATTCATATTACAGACTAAAGTACGTGTACCAACGTCCATCAACTAAGATTAGCTTATCACAAATCTGCGCTATCGAGTGATAAAGAGAATTAAAGCCGTTCCTTCAGCCTTGTGCTAGCATTGACAATGATAAACCATTGATTGTAAACAATCGATGCGTTTTGTTACAAATATCGTAAATATGTACGAATTTGTGAAAGGACTTGCAGCTGCCCGCGGTTTCACTCGCATACTGAGTGTCTGAGTTTGAGTTTCTTGCCCTTTCTTCTCCATAGGATTGCTTTGGAATGGGTAACTACTGACTGATCGACACCTTTTTTTTTTGGTGGGAAATCATCAAATGACGTTTCCCGCTCCGGGCTGAGCGTAAGGGCGTGTCAGACTTTTACTGACTAAAACCCACCCGTGTTCCTTTAGTTGCCTGTACCAGGGGCCACGGTATCTCTTTCGAACAACCCGCAGCCCTGGCAGGCATTAGCCCTAGCGGACCCCGTCAGTTCGTGCTGACATCTCTTTGAGGCGCGCGTGAAACACAATGCACCGTCGACCCGGGCCTGGTCCTTACCGGGCGGCGAGCTGCCCATTGCTCGCCGCCCGGTAACGACCAGGCCTTCGCAGAAGGAGGTGACGGCCTCCCATTCACAGTTGCTCCGTATCATGGCCTGGACCAGGGCCGGACGCGAGAGATCGCCGCCGCCGATCGCTGCCACAGGATACGACGGTGCTCCGCCCAAACCGGGCAGACCTCTACCGTATGCTTCACCGTGTCCTCCGGGTGATCCACACTGTGGTGACACCCTGGCGTTTCCTCCCGCTTTATCCTGAACAGGAACCTCCCGAAACAACCGTGTCTGGTGAGGACCTGCGTCAGGTGGAAGGTGAGGGCGCCGTGTTGCCTCTCTAGCCACTCCTCAAAAAGGGGACTTACCGCCGCTATTGTGGCGTGCCCAGCACTGGGTTGCGACAATCGCACTCTCCATGCCGCTATGAGATCCCGCCAGGGCTCTGTCCGCTGTACCGTGATTTCTCGCGGCAGCGGAGTTACGCCCCGGCGTTTTGCCTCCTCTCGCCACTCCCATATGTGAGCGAGGACTTTGGCCTCCAGATCCCATGGCGGCAATCCGGCAAGGAGGTTCGCCGCCTCAGTGGAGACCGTGCGGTATCCTCGGATCAGCCGGACAGCCATGACCCTTTGGGACGCGTTCAACCAGCGGGCTGGTCGCCACCTCAGGGAACGCGCCCATACCGGTGCCCCGTAAAGGGCCATGGACCGCACGACTGATCGACACCTTGACAATTCAAAAGTGCCCGTAATTGGTTTAATGGTGATGGCGTCAAACAAGTAGCCGAATTTTGGACCGAGTCCATTTAGATTGCCATCGACGCGTGAAGAAGAATGGTTTAATTGAAGTAAATACTTTGAGTTTGATACTAGAACAACTACTTCCTGCAGGTACCTACATAGCTGAAAAGTGTTTTATGTATAGGACACGATCTGTATGCAAAATTCATAAGAGCGTTATACTGATAAATTAATATAAGTAGCATTTTCTGGCCCCTTGCCTGCCCTACGTGATCCAAAACCTGCAGTCAAAGCGACCTCTGCGCTGCTGCCGACGATGTCAGGCAGTGGCGAAGTATTAGGCCAGTCTAAACCATCGATACGAAAAAGAAGACATACGATTTTGAGGACACATGGTAGTTCATTTTTCATTGTTATGATCAAAATAAATCTTACTCCGATTTCCTTGTAAAGTCGGTGTATGTACTCAAATATGATTAGCCATATCTTCAGATATACGCCATTGATATCGATACCAAAGGGTACATTTATCGATAGGCAACATTTATAAATCGTTATCGCGTAAGATTTGATTTCTAGATTTTCAGTAAATCCGTTTAAAACATATTTTTCTCGTAGATTGTTATCTAGCCTTCGTAAATGTATTTGTAGTATCTTCGATCATCTGTTTGTTTCAGAACTGCCTTGATTTTATTGTTGTTTCTTTAACTTTTTAAATACCTTCCGTACTGTAAGTCAAGTGAAGTAAGATACCCCAGATCTTATGAATCCACAATATAAGGTGGCCAACTCGAAGGAGACTCGATTTTTAGATTAAAATTATTTTTAGTATAAACGAAAATAACCAAGCAGGCATTTTGTATAAATTATTTCATCACCTGTGCTCTCAAAACGGTAAAGGAAAACATAGTGAGGAAAGCGGCATGTCCTAGAATAAAAAAATCGAAGACATCTACCAACCCACATTGGGCCCGCGTGGTGGATTACGGCCCACTCCCTCTCACCGAGATGAGGCCTGTGTTCCGGCAGTGGGAACATTGTAGGCTGATTACGATACGAAATTAAGCAGATATTTCTCCATAAATATATTATTTAGGCTTTGCAATTTTGTAGGGTTAATAACATCTGCCAATTCTACAGTCACAAATATTCTGCTTTTAGTGTTCACTCACCACCACACATCTCTTTAGATAAGCCCACAGAAAAAAGTCAAGCTGTATAGTAAAAACTTCAGTGATTAAAATGGTATTCGTAACTTGTAATGATTTGTAAAAGAATTTGGCGGTTTTTGAAAAACCACCCAATTAGAACTTCGGGATAAAATTACTGGTATTGAAATGTTCAAGGTCTTATAGACGGTCCATATCGAATTTGCCGTATTTTAACAAAATAATGGATATCAAACAACCGAAAAACTAAGCACCAGATCAGAAGGGTGGCAAAATATACATTTTTTTGAGCTGGCCACATCTCAGAAATATATTATATGTGTATTGTAGGTTTTTAATATGATTATGTCGCATAGGTCCTTAGGGCCTTTTTCCATAGAGACGGCTGCACGTATTTTACTTTAATTATGACGTGTTCTCTGCCCTAATAATAAAAAAATACAGTCATAAACGTATGCAAAAGAGGCACTGCACAACAAGGGTTAATTTGTTTCTATTTGGTAGATTTCATAATGAATCCATTGTTTTAGAGATCCTAAGTATTTCCTAATCTAAATATCGATAAAATGTGTTAAACGGAACTTTTCCCCGAACTCATGTTTATTTTTCGCCAAAACACCCTGACAAAAGCCATACCATGTTGCTAGATAAAACAAGCACGTGCTTGTGTAAAAATCAATGTTTATCATTTGGAGTCGTGACGTCATACGTGATCACATTATTATAAGGGTGGAGGTACCTGCCGCGAGACATCCGCCTACCCATCAAACGTGTTGTCCTAAAGCCAGACGTCACTTGTTTGTTAGATTTTTAATGATTTTGACGTTTAGGATTAACGTCAAAGTCATCCTAGCGAAAAGAAACAAAGGTTATGATTTTGCTAAGATGTGCTAGACTATCAGTGTAATCTACGGTGAGGAGGTATCTAAGGCTAGCTTATGTAGCTGGTTTTAGTTGTTTATTGATAGAAATTATAAGGAACGTACGAAAGATGAATCGATGCATCTACTTACCGACATTTGAAATAAACTAAAACTGTACAAAACTGGTGATAGATAAGTAACTGGGTTTGGCCGTTAGTGGTGCAACTCTTGTTTTGCGGGGGGCCAAACAAGAGTTGCACCACTAACGGCCCCCCTATTAACGTATTAGGGCGTTTTCAAGAGGTAAATAATTTTAGTTTTACCGATTTATGTGAACTTGCCTCCGTTCTACGTGTAACATATCTGAGGACATCCTACCCTACTCTTTCCGATTCACGGTCTCCTTTCAAGAACACGTGGTTATCGGTTCTCCGGCTAATATGGCCGGCCTATTGCCATTCCAGCTAGGTTCCAAATTCAGGGCAAGGCTTAGCGTTACACTTGCGCACATCTTGGGAGACGCAACTGACCGATTTATAGCGTATCATCAATCACGGCGTTATCTCAAAGTACCTAACTATGTAATTTTGTTGATAGTCATCACTTCAGATAGATACCGCCACTGTTCCTCTGAGAGACGCAGGTGAAGGGTAATACTTACAGATTTTCTGTTGTTACAAACACGTTTTATTTTCTTGACATAATATGATTTTTATCACTTGGCAATGTCAAGTGTTTTCGTGTTGTATTATACGGAAAATAACCGAAGTTACCGACATAGCTTGAGTAAGCAAACTGAAGTGGCAGTGGGCTGGCTATGTTTGTCGAAGGACCGATGGCTGATGGAGCAGACGAATCCTGGAGTGGGGCGGACGCCCCCCAGCTGGATGGTCGGACGACCTAAAGAAGGCGGCTGGGACAGACTGGATGCGGAAGGCGGAGGACAGGGCGTTGTGGCGCAGCCTGGGAGAGGCCTATGTCCAGCAGTGCACTGCAATAGGCTGTGTTGATTGATTGAATGTAAGTTAGGAGTCGTTAGAAGACCGTAATTATTCACCTTCAAAGACTACACTGTAAAAGTTTTTGGTTTTTGAGGTAATTATCCAAAGTGTTTTGAGTGTTATTAAATGTGTGTCCAGTAATAATTTTCACACTTATTCTTAGATCATCCCAATGTCGCCGTGTTCAACCTACTCCAATCTTTATCATCCACAGCCCGACTACCCTGCTCGGCACTATCCTGCTGGGCACTACCCGGCTGGGCACTATCCTGCTGGGCACTACCCTGCTGGGCACTACCCTGCTGGGCACTACCCTGCTGGGCACTACCCTGCTGGGCACTACCCTGCTGGGCACTACCCTGCTGGGCACTACCTAGCTGGGCACTACCCTGCTGGGCACTACCTAGCTGGGCACTACCCTGCTGGGCACTACCCTGCTGGGCATATGCCTCTCTTAACTTGTGCCAATCCCCACGCTCCTATACCAGCCTCATCCAGCGGGGTATATGCATATCACACAATGGCAGTGCCTTTCTTTGTGGCAGTTCAACTACATACTTTGCGTTAATTACTTGGTGGAGCAGACAAATTTTCCAAAAATATGATGCAATGAATTAGCAATTTCCTTCATAATCCTTGGGATTGTGATTGAGAGTATTTTATGTAATTGGGATGCTGGTTCTACCCGCGATAGTAGCTACGTCGTTGTCTTATCTCGCCGCCGGACGACAACACTGTACATCCAGTTCTGTATACCTAGTTATTATCTATTTCTCAATGATTCAACGAAATTCAAAATCATTGGAAACAACAACAGCATTTATCTCAGATGTAGATTATTATCTTCGTATATCAAGGTCAATCTACATTTTAATGGAGAGATGAATGATTCAAAGTATTATATAACTTGTTTCAATTCAGAATTATTATAACTTGTTTTTGTGTCTTTCTTTAGAAATTGTCTTCGAATTTATGAAATACGCAAACATAGCATAGGATCACGTCTGTAATGCGCGAAGGGTAGGCAGAGGCGTTATTCCCCTCACACATACACCCTCATTTCGCCGGTAAAACCAATCAAATCTCTCGAATTCATGAAAGATTATCTATATTGTTTTGGTTAGTGGCATACATACATAAGGATAGAATAGGTCTTTATTTGCTTAGAATGTAGATACATAAAAATAAGTTGTTATATTATATAATAGGATCCATGTACATTCTGCCTTAATATAGCATGCAAATGTAATACAAAGTAGTAGATAATAAAGATCGAAAGAGAAATCTTGCACAGAATAATAACATTGATCTACAAGTAATTCTCTGAAATGCTTTTTAAATTTTTGCAACGGTAAGTTTTTATGTTGGTCAGGTATTTTATTAAAGATTACAGGAGCCATACAAATCACATTTCTTTTTAATAATAAGGTAAAATAACTTTTCATAAGTTTATTGAGCATAGTTCAAAAATATGTATACTCATTTGAATAAATGTTCTAGTGTTATTGGGCTGTGTTGAATATTTGCATTAATTCTGACTGTCCTTTTGTGAAGAACATATCCGAAATCGTTGTAAACTAGAATTTTCTTCTTCCATCCCTTAATCTCAGTTCTATCAAGGGTCGGGTCTTCTTGTACAGCAGCGCCAGGATGAACTGTCCTGGGTTATCATAGGGTTATCATGGGTTAGCATAGACATAAGAATAATCATAAGTTTATTTTTGCAAATATTGGTAGATGATACATCAATAGGTGTTAGTACAGTACAAAGATCAGCCATATTTTGCCATTCGACATGCAAATATTTACATCATATTATTATTATTGTATTTATCATTTACATCAAATTATTAGCATATAATTATTTACATCAAATTATTATCATATAATTATTTACATCAAATTATTATCGTATATAATAATATACGATAATAATTTGATGTAAATAATAATATAAAAATAATTATAATTATGTAAATATACATCAAATTATTATCTATCATTAGATAAATTGTTATAAATGATGTATTACTAAATTATATTCCATTAAATACATTAATATATATATTTTAATATGATATAACCTACTGTTACCACGTAAGAAAGGAGTTAGGTTCTGCGCTTTCATCTCCCTCTCGATACTGGTCCACTTTGTAAGCTAGAATATTTTCCTAAAAGTATAATGACAGCAAAATATTTCAAAAGTGCAATAAAAGTTTTTGTGAACAAATCAGAGTTGTTTGCGTTGCGAATCTTGACAGATAAGCGATCAAGCCCTCCATGTTTATTGATGCAGATTAGATTAGCAACCAGTTCGTAGACCCTTCCAGTGCGACGGTTCTGGACAAGACTACTTACAAAATTGGTAATGTTATGACCAAATGTTAGTTTTTTAATATCTCCCCTTTAACGACACTTTATTTGGTTTGAACGAGTAGGTTTAGTTTGTACAGAAATTGCAGTTTGATATGGATGAAACATAATCTATGTATAATATATATATATATATATATATATGTTTCATCCATATCAAACTGCAATTTCTGTACAAACTAAACCTATATATATATATATATATATATATATATATATATAAATGAAACAAAGCCGGGTAAATAACACCATTTATAGCTCAAGAACGGCTGAATCGATTTTTATGATCTTTGATTTGTTGGATTTGTCTCGACCCCGAATAGCAGAATAACTATTAAAACATGGGAAAATTTATGAAAAAAAAAGTGCAGATAATTCATTTTCTCATACATTCAGGCGGTACGAAGTTCGCCGAATCAGCGAATTGATAAATTAAATGTAATATGAAAAATCACAACTTACACGAACGATACATGGTAGTAAATAATGTACTAGATAAAGTGTTGTATTAATCGTTAAGTACTATTCATGAGTGCTATACTTAAGCCACACAATACAATTACATCTCCTTTACCATGCAGTGATCCCCTCAGAGTTGCATCCCGGGATGGCCATGTACTGTTGTACGGCATATAGGAGACAATACACTCCTAATATTCTTTGTACTTTTATCATATTAGCCATATGTTTTCATAAATCGGTAAACACTGAACTATGTTCTTGGAATACATAAAGATATGATGAGGCGAACATCCAGCTGTCAATGTCATCCAGAATGATGATCATGTTCAAAATAATGGCACACCGCATAGCCTAGATCTCAAATACTTAAACCCTTTATAATCTAAGAAAATCTACCGAGGAATTTTATCGTTCCTGTAATTCCTGGAAGGCTAGAAGATGGGCATTGTTTACCTGCCCATAAAGTTTGACAGGGAACCTTCGATAATCTCGTAAATCATAACCAAACTGATCCCCAACAGTTGTCTGTTGACATAGACAGAGAGATACCAAACATCGGTACCCAAATAAAATGTTAAATTAATATAATTGATTTATAGAGTGTTGACTGTGTAAAACGTCTCGCTCCGGAAGCTCACTCCAAATGTAATAAATTACTGAATACCAACACGTGATAGTGATGGGCATGATCGATTGAGGGCGAAGCCTAATCGATCGACTCAGTGCATTCAAGATGGCGCCGGCCGGCTGATGACTTCATTGTTCGGTATCGGTAGCATTGTTAGGGAAATCAGTTTACCGATATTGTGTTTAGTGAAATTGTGTAGAATGTGTATTTTGTTCGAGAAATAGCACAGTTTTGCGGTATTCCTAAAGAGTTTAAGAGAACATGTTAGTAGATTGAGAGAAGAAAACTTGTCTGAAAATATTTTACAAGTGAAGGTTATAAAGTTGTCAGACAATAAAAGGCCCGTTTTGACATTTGAGAATGCGTTCTTGACACCTGTCACTTTCATACAAACGAATACGTGTTTTGCGAATTTGATCTTTATTAACTGTCAATTTTTCTATCACAATGATTGTTGTCCTAGAAAACCCCAATTCTGATCGGGTAAAGATCAACCGCCGATAAAAATAATACTATCTTCAAAAGGCATAATCTTGCGTATGATCTTTCGATAAATACCAGATTAATCTACAATTTTCTCGATTTAAAACAACAACTACTTCGTCACGACACTATTTCTGTAGCAGAGAGACGCTGTGAGTCATCATGACGATGGGTTTGTGAAAAAACTTTGTGACATCATAAATCTTGTCAGATAATCTATACCTTGTTAATATTGAAGTGGACGGAGATTAGAAAACATTGCAGATTATTGATTTTTAAGAAGGGCATGGAAGTTTTGGTTGGAAATTGGAAGATAAATTACATTTTGATGATTTATTATGGGCTATTAATAAGTTTACCTCACCTTAAAGCCAAAGCCTGTCACAAAGCCGACGAGGAATAGCGACTAGTTATCAACGATTTTCTCGTTCAAGAAACGTACAAAATATTGTAGGTCTCGAGTAAGTAAAAGAGATACATAAGTATCACCCAGGATTCACCACATAGCCACTGTATTTTGAGAGAGAAGAGCGTAATTTTTTTTTTGCGAGGTAGACGTGCCCTAGTTCTCCGCTTGTCATTTAGCTTAGAGTATCTGTTACCAACGTCCACATCGACAAGCGCTATCAAAGAGAGTATTCGCTCGACAACTATTCACGCTTGGTACATACGCATAGCAGCGAGTAATCGCTCGCCACCTTCGCGCACTCGCTGCTCGTTGCTCGCTAATTCGTTTTTAGTTGCTAGCTGTACTCGCTTCTCGTCGCCGGCGGCGGTGGGATAGGTGCCTTATATTAAGATGTAAAGTGGTCAGGTTGGAATTTTATGAATTCTTTTCAAGTACCTCGGCAGTCAACCCGAATTATTCGACCGATAACAAGTACTATCAAAATGGCCGAGTATGTCGAGTACTGAGTAATAATCGAGTACTCGGCGCATCTCTAATGCAATGTAACTAACTATATGAATTTATTTAAATTAATGATCAGTCTCTCGTGATCATTTCTCGCATATGTAAATATTGGTGTAATTATAGCGATGGGACTTTTAATTATTTCACTGTTCCCACATAAGTATTTGTAAGCCAGGTAGAAACTATGTACATAGACTTAGATTGGTTTTCCAGGAATTTTATCTTTTTTGTAACCTAAGGATGTCAGCGTAAAACTAGTAAATAAAAATCAAATGTCCGCACCTCCTGATAAGATATACTTACCGAAGTGACCGAGCAATCAGAACACAGCTGTCCAATTTGTAGTATCAGTCCATCTCCACTGATACCGATACCGATACCGGTAGTTAATCCTTGTGACGCAAATTATAGAAAGATTAAAATTGATTTTAATTTTTTCGCTGATTAGGGGATAAAACAAATATAGTTTGTTATTGTCGAGGCATTTTTTTATTGATAACCATCTGCGACCGTGTGTGATCGTCACACAATGACTTGAGTTATCCAATCGGAGATCGGGTGTTTGTAGGAATTCTGATAAGATTATCTAAGTACTAAGGTTGAGTGTTCTTTTTCACAAAAATAGAGCAATTCTCTGCTAGCGTCAGTATTCCCTTCTGCATTTAATCCGTATGCCTTAAAAGCAAGAGTGAAAAGGCATCTTCTGGGCACGCTCGTGCCATCATAGACCTCACCCATGGCTGCTTTTCATCAGGCGTGATCGAGGCTGAGAGCAGGCCAAATCAGCAATAAAAAAAAACGTTGTAAAGTCAATGACATTCTCCAGCGACTGACACTAACTGACTAGTCTGATAAAGACTCGTAGGTTTGTGATGATGACGTATCGTATACTTTTTTCTACTTGTACTGTGTAGCAGTTAAAAGAAAGCCGCTTTAAGGGAGTGTAGTTCTCATGAAAAGGAACAAGTTTTGCTATGGGATCAACACTGAAATATGAAAATAACATTTGGCGTTCCATACTAAAGTACAATACTAACGCAGTTTAAAAGGATGGAACAGGACCTTAATTGGATAACACACTATCAATCTCAATCTGAATCATTTTGAAGGATATTGCTGATCAATTGCTTCATATGTTCGAAAATTTGTCTGCTCAACAACGTACATAACGCAATGAATGT
The DNA here is from genome assembly GCA_947507525.1 of Apamea epomidion. Classification (NCBI taxonomy): domain Eukaryota; kingdom Metazoa; phylum Arthropoda; class Insecta; order Lepidoptera; family Noctuidae; genus Apamea; species Apamea epomidion. The sequence continues at coordinate 1,539,356 of OX382238.1, read as the reverse complement.
TGTCAAAATGAAAGCTATTGCTACTGGTAGGGTGTTACGCCATTACCCTGCAGGCGATGCTTTCGCAGCAATAAAGGGTGTCCCCTTTTTTATTCGATTCATCATCCATCGACTGCTGGACTTAGGCCGTGGTAATATACGAATACTACGTAGGTGCTTCAAAAACCACGTGATCGAAATACCATATTCTTAACTTTTAACTTCTTCTGAACGCTTTTTTTTTTGGGTGGGAAATCATCAAAGTGAGAGTGTCAGACTCTTACAGACTAAAACCCACCCGTGTTCCTTCAGTTGCCTGTGCCAGGGGCCACGGTATCTCTTTCGAACAACCCGCAGCCCCGGCGGCATCGGCCTAGCGGACCCCGTCAGTTCGTGCTGACATCTCTTTACGCTTAACGCTTAACATTCTAATTACACAGAAAATGCTGTGCTGTGAGGTCGAAGCCGATCACCTCACCGCTACTAATAACTATTAGCGTACATTATTATTTAATAAATAATCCCTCTATTATAGAGTGATCCGATAAAGTAGTAACTGAACTGTACAACGGCCGCCTACAAACTGTTCATGATTTAAAAAGCGTTAATGGTTCCGTATCAAAAACAGTACCATACTTAATCAGCCTATAATGTTCCCACTGCTGGGACACAGGCGTCCTCTCGGTGAGAGGGGGTGGGCCGTAATCCACCACGCGGGCCCAGTGCGGGTTGGTAGATATCACATGTCTTCGAATTTTTGGTTCTAGGACATGCCGGTTTCCTCACGATGTTTTCCTTCACCGTTTCGAGAGCAGTGGTGATGAAATAATTTACACAAAGTAAAGCGCCTGACTCGGTTCGAACCTACGGCCTACAACTCGTAACTCGCGGACGTTACCACTTGGCCACCACTGTTCTAGCAATGGGGAAAAGTTAACCATAAAATACCAAACGTTGTGCACTCTAAGTATATATACGCCCGATAGGTAAATATATATAAAAGTAGGAAGCCGTTGATCTGGACCAAACTTAAAAAGTCCATCGGATAATTTAAATTGAATAATTTTTTTCAATGCATACCGTATTTTACAGGCACAGCGAGGAATACGTTATGCATCGTATAAGTAATGAACGCTTAAAAAAAACTATCGAATAAAAGTTACATTCCCCTTTATGATTTTATTTAAATAGTTTCCGGACGGTTTAAGCTTTTACGGCCCTTACGAACTATGAATTTACCTCGGTGCCAGGTGCCAGATGCCAGGTGTGTGCTTAGTGTTTTTAGGGCTGATTTTTCCAACGCCAAATAATTTAATTCAGGGAATAATTTTGCGTCTTTGACAGTTTATCTGTCGATTGGTAAAAATCAGCCCTTAATGTATTAAATACTAAGAATAAATAAGTGAATGTGTTTTCTAATCATGAAAAGGCTAGCTTTTGCAAAATGCTAGTCTTCTAGAGGTTTCTAGATAGATTTTGATTTTTTTAAATCAAGATTGTATTGAAAGTAAAAACTATTAGGAATAAGGAACCCTAAACGATCACCATATAATTTATTCAAAAAAATATTAATATAGCTACGTTCGTCCCACGCACGCTAATCTGTCCGTCCGTCCGTCCGCTCTATCTCAGAAACTGGGCAAAGACAATGGGCGCCATATCTTGGTGGAATGCATCCATATCTGGTATCTATTCGTTAAACACGTGGGTTAAAATGTTTTGGAAATTCATTAATATTTAGAAAGTAGGCTTTTGTGTTAGGAACCGTTATGATGTCTATCTTGATAGTTTGGAGGAAGTTTAGGGTAGTTTGAAAAATATTAACTTTGATACTTTTGACTAAATGGGTAATTGAGGACAGCACAGGAGAAAACTCGAATGGAAACCAACCATAGCAATATGGATTTATATCTGGCAGTTATAAAAAAAACGCCAGATGAGACAAGAGTTTTCTGAACTAGGGATTGGTTTCAAGCTGTAAAATACGTAAGTGCACATGGCTACTAATTACAAAATTAAAGACCAAGTAATGAATTGAAAATATTTACTTTACACGACTTATGGGCGATAGGTTTTTCAACTGAATGGTCTATCAGAACCAGCCATAAACACCACCAGTTCATCACTTTTCACAGACACATCACTTCCACAGCAACAATACATCAACTCGCCACCTCAACCGGACCACGGCAACTCCACCACGAAGTTTCCTATCTAACCACAATCACAGCATTGCTTACAAAAATATTTTTATTGATATTAAAACAAGTCAAGGGGTCATTACCAGGACAAAGGTATTGGAAAGTGCGTCACGTGACGGGGTGAGGGGTGAAGGGGCGAGGGGGGCGGGTCGCGTGTGAGATTGTGCGATAGTCTCCCCGCGGTGGACGCCGGTCTAATCGGTTTACTGGGCCTAGCGACTTTGGTGGTTGGTGCTAGGTGAAAGATGTAGCGAAATATGCCGAAAAATGGGAGAAGAGATTTAGAAATAGAAGCGAGAGATCAAGGTATCTCAATTTAAAAATCTCCAAAGGGCGGCGCTGTGGGGAGAAGGTTTTCATAAGAGTCTAATTTTGAATTTCCGGATCAAACTTCAAAATCTCTTCGGTAATCTTGATGTGGGTCACTCACATTAAGATTACCGAAGAGATTTTAAAGTATTCTTAACTTCTGCCTCAATATAAAAATCAGTACCAAATAATGCTTACCGCCAACAGTTCAAAATACCTATAGAAAGTTGGAAAACGTCACTGGGTATACCAGAAGTGACAAGACGTTGGTCTCCATAGTCACAGCGCTCTCCACCTGTTTGATCACACCTTGTTCTTCTTATTGTTAATCAATTACACAAACAACCGCTGTTCGCTTCCACAACGCGCCACCCTTGAACGTCTCGCCTAATGCAGGTGACTTGCAAGCCACGTTTAATATGCCACTTCGAGCCACTTTCAGTCCAGTCCACTCCTAATAACCCCTTCAGAGGCGTTCCTCCTCCAATCTGATGGCTCAGACATCGACTTGAAAGCCAAGGAATAGTGCTATTACGGCTAACTTACTAAAATTCATTGGGTTGACGTAAAACGATTTTTATGGTAGATTTGTAAGTGCTTGCTGATTTTCTTTTTTTGTTCATACATTACTTTCCATTAGCACCTTGGTTGTGGTTGCTGGTTTTAATTTTAACTCAGCTCCTAATAAGGCGTTTTAACCTCTCCTTTGCTTGATGTAGGTAAGTATATAAATACAAACATTGGAATCTTTTTGCGACACCCAGATACAATCTCAGCCGCTGCAAATCTTACAAATATTTCTGTTACGTCATCGTTCCAAAGCGACTTGAACAAACATCAATGATTTTGCCAATCACAACAAAGTTACTTTACGCATTCCTTAAAAATGCAAATAAAAACCTTAACCACAACCTTTACAGACAAAATAAACCAATACTGTGGTCGAATACAGCTCAAAATCGGCTGTCAATGATCAATTTTTCTGAAGACCCAAACGTCATGCGACAGTCGACTTGCAAGCGGAAAATGACAATGTGAGATACCTATCCTTTCCTTTGCAAATTTAAATTTTGCTGACTCACTGAGGACCCTGATGTAATGGAATCTGTAGCATCTTGGATTTAGGGTACACATTCGCGTAACATCATTTTGGGGCCTGTAAACTAAGTGTTGTGGAGTAATCCCGCGAGGTTTGATATCTGGGCCCGCTGGCACAGGGCTGGCATTGTGCGCGAGGAATAGATAAGATCTAACTCCGGTCTTTGACAGACTTCACGTGTGGTCTAATTTTGGCGTGTTTTTGTAATTTTTTGTTTGTTGGCTGTACAACGATTTTAAAGTTATATTGTTAAGTGGGCATGAAGAAATATTAAGGGAGGGAAAGCTATATAGTAATGCCGATGTATGAAAAGAAACAAATAAAAAAAAAAAAACTGATAAATTTCCACAATTGTTATTATATAGGTATATTATGACCCTTGGATACGTTAGTTTGCGTTAACGAAAGAGCTGCTAAAGACATGGTGTTATAACAACATAGTTTCATTATAATATAAAAGAAAATCTCCAATCATTTGACACTATTTGGAAAACCATGTCATATTGTACCTACACTAGAAGATGTTCTATATGACACAAAACAGATAGTCACTGTCGAGCTACAGAAGCTAATAAAATCACCACAATACAATTTAATACCCGGTGTAATTCATCAGCATGTTTGTGACGTCGCGACAATGTTAATTCTACTTTATTGGGCACCGCACAACGTTGTCTACTCATCGTGACCATGTTATTTATATATTTTGGGCTGCTTGGATCTGATGCTGACTTTGTAAGAGGAGGTACTGTCTTGGAAAACGATGTTTTGTCACCTTAGGTTCAGTTTTTAATAGTGTTGACTCTGACTGTTTTCAAATGATGAAAGGTAGTCTTATATCGTTCGGAATGCTCTTAATTTTAGAGTACCTACTGTTATTATATATTTTGGTGTAACTAAGGTTTGTGCTGTTCTGAGAAATAGATACACTATCACCAATATCATATGAATAATTTGAACTATAAGGTTGCACTTGCTTGAAATGGAACTTTTGGTGTATAAGTTCTTCGGGGATGAACCTTGAAAATTGTTTGGTAATCAGCGAATACTTAGTTGTCCTTATTTGATAGTTGGGTGATAAGAAATGGAGAATGAATCTAATTAGCCCGTTTACGAGGGTCAGCTAGGGGAAGTGGATAAATTGATTTGTAACGTTTCTACAACACACTATTGCAGCGACTTTTTACTGACGGCTTTTAAAGTTTGATCAATTTCTACACGTAGGTATGGCAGAAAATACTCATACGCAACCAACCAATCTTAGGAAAACTAACGCAGACTTTTATCGAAATCCAGCAGAGAGTGACGAAAGCGGTTGCATTGATAAACGAGAAACATAGTAGAAATTCGTAGAAAGAACGACGCGACGTTTCAAATTAGATTTTGGTGTGAAACACCGAAAAATCGGTATCGGAATTTCCAATTTTTCATGATAAATTCATTCGAACACTTTGTTGTAATCATAGTTATGTATAGAAGTCTTATTGAATGTCTGTTGCTACATCCATATCAGAGGCATTCAAGAAATGTTATCTGATTTCAGAAATGTCTCATTTTGGGATAATTTAAATAAGAAGTTCTTAGTTAGTTGTAATACTATCTACTCTAGACTCAAATTTGTTTATATCTGTTAAATGATTGATAATGACCGTGTATTATCAGGCAAAGCTTACTTAGCAGCTTGGGAAATTACCAAATCTGATTATGAAATAAATCAATTTGTTTGTCCTATAATCATATGGTAGGTATTATGATTTTTTAAATAATCAATGATGATTTTCAGTACTCACTTCATATAAAATTCTGATGCTTAGCTTCTCTTGGACTCTGGAAGAACCAAAGCCGAAATCCATGTGACCAAGTCCTCAACTCTTAAAACTCTAGGACCTACAGTTTTCGGAGTTCAGGATGCTGTATAAGAACCTTTATGGTATTAGTACTACAACGATGCAGTCATAAGAACGACGGTACGTATTATGTAGCTGGTCACGAAATGGATCAAATTTTATCTATAGCTTCTGATATCTTCTTGCTTCTTTTGTGTGCTATATTCTTATGCATCACGTTTAGTGCAAATAAACGTATTTTTTTTCTTCTAAACTAATACATTTTTTGTATGTTTGTTTTTTACGCTTTCACGTTAACATGGCTGAATGGATTTGAATGAAATTTGGCATATGAGTAGACCATGACCTGGATTATAAATCATAAATCATTCATTAATTTGCAAACATGGGTAAGAGATACATAGATATTTTTGCTTATAATAAATTTCTCCATATTTTACCATCACATGGTATGCAAATAGTGTAATACAATTCAAAACTATCAATAATGTCAACTAAATTCAATAAATCACAATTCTAAAAACAATAAAAAATAATTTGAAATAAATCAATAATAACTAAATTAAATAATAATACATACTTAACAATTAAATTCAGAACAATCAATATTAATTAAGTTCAAAAATAATAAATAACAAATGATTTTTCCTAACATAATAAATCAGATGTATCAGGCCTAGCATCTTTAATTTAAATACTCATTAATAATTATGATAATAACATTTCGCAACTAAAGATTCGTGTATTTTGGTTTTAAATAGATCTATAGCTTTAATTTCCATGATTTGTTTAGGTAGTTTATTGTAGGGCCCAGCTAGTTCTCTACATTTGTGTCGCACCAGTAGCACGGTTGACAATGAGCTGTGGAGCGTATCTGCGAACTTCAATTTATACCAATTGACGCGAGCAATTTGTTCGTGTGATTTGACTGTTGGCGTTGATTGTTACCTTCACGAGATCTATCTGTTGAGAGTCTGTTTCATAAAACTTTATTTTATACATGGTGTTAGTCAACAACTGTAGTTCCAATCGATAGCTTTCGGAATATGTCGTATGTATGTATAATGCCGGAATATGTCTCCAATTAAAACTCGGAATTATCTCACTATTGTTTTTATGCCTTCTTGACTTTCAATTATTCTCTTATATTACGTGATAACTTAAATTATACTTCGTTACGATTTTTGCATAGCCCTGGATTCATTAAAGCTAAGGAGAAATGAAAATAAAATTGAGGTCTTTGCCCAATCATATGGCACAAAATAATCAAGAGATTTTCGAAAGGACCTAGGTACTTCACTATTAAAATACCACCAAAGAAGAGGGGTACCTACTTTAAACCGATCGAAGAGAATTTGAACCAGAGGGGCAACTCTCGTAATTTTAAGAACGTTTACATTCTGATCTCAGTCTCGATCTGTCAAAAATACCTCAAATTTCCCTTCATTTTGACAAGTTTTTGACATTTGTTTGTCGCCGAGATGACACTGCGAACTTGAACGTGTTAAATTACGAGAATTAGCCTTCAGGCTAGAATACATACTTAGCTTTACGTTTTCTGTACAATATACTAACTTCTACTTATAACTATGAATGTTGTTTGGGATATTTTAAACATTACAATAATCTGTAAGATGGTATGGTTTGAACAGTAGGTAAATTCAGAGCAGCATAAAAGATTATGGTAGTGCGCAACAACAAGTATCTACTACTGTTTTTGCACCCGAAAATATTACAAAACTAATTAAGGCTGAAATACACATGCTACTAAAAAGCATGATCGGTTGCTAGTAAGTAGTATGCTTAAAATAGCATGCTCTCTCTCTGTGTAAAATGATCACAATCTTTTGTATACAAATGCTAATTCTGTTCAACTAGTTTGCATAATCAGTCTATAATGTTCCCACTGCTGGGACCCAGGCCAGGCCACGCGGGCCCAGTGTGGGTTAGGTTCGACTTCGAGGACATGCCGGTGTCGTCACGATGTTTTCCTACACCGTTTTGAGAGCAGGTGGAGATTAAATAAATTACACAAACATCCTAATGTCGTAAATTCGAAATTAAGAAAATAAATCAATCTGTAATTTGTGTGGTAGACATATATATAAATAGCATTCTTTTCTATTTTATAAATCCAAGACAAGAAGATCAGCATCCAATAGACAACCAAAACAAGATAAACTTTTGAAAAGACTCTACCAAAACGACAACACCTAATTATAATCAAAATGACAGACCATTTCTAGCGCAGCATTAGGACAGTATCCCCAAATCGTAAAAGCACAAACCCCGTGCGTGTTGCGTGTCCGCACAAACAAACACAGATAGCCGGCACGAGGTTTAGCTGAAATGTAAACCAAGTCGCGTGCGCTGCCTAAAGAACGCGTGTTGTACGCGGCTTGTTCGCTCTTGTTCCTTGTCTGTCGTTGCGTGTGATTGGGACACGTTACTATATGTTTTAATTAGGTGTTATCGAGTTTTCGAGTGCATTTAAAGCTTCCACGAGTTATTATTTATCGTTGTGCCCTTAAGCATAAGCATAACCAGCTTATAATGTTCCAACTGCTGGCGCAGGCCTCCTCTCCTCGAGAGGGAGTGGGTTGTAATCTACCACGCAAACCCAGTGCGGGATGGTAGATAGTAGGTGTTCTAGGACATGCCGGTTTTCTCAATGTTTTGAGAGCAGCTTTGTGCTCCTAGCCGGATTTATTTGAATTCGTTGTAATATGTCTGCTTTTTCCGCTCATCTCAATCGGCCAATTTATCTGTATTCGCCCCTTTTATAGCTATATCGTCTTTCACTGTACACTTAAATTTATTTCTTTTAATCTCTCTTTTAATTTTCTAAATTGAACCAATTTATTTGAATGATAACAGTTATAAAATGTTCTCTTCCTACTTTTGTTTAATTTTGTCTTCTTTCACCGGATTGCACTACTATTAGTCGTGATGTGCCCTACTAAACTTCTTGAGAACGTCTCTCTTAATATGAACATCTTTGCCCCTTAGCATCTGTGCGTCGCAGATTAATGTATCTATGTTTTTATTTACTTACTTGCTAAGACTTTTGTATAGGGCGTAAGGTCTCTTTCAATCCATAATATATTATTATACGTTCCTAAACTGCGATCATTTTCCACGAGTACCACATCCCATCCCCTCAATATACTCATGCATTTTCCATGAGACGGTATCTACTATTACGTTATTCAGGCTGTTTTTTTTTCAATTATAGTCTTCAAGTTAAGATACTGTTCATATTCTTGTACTCGCGACGAGCTTTTATTTTCAATTATTATAAAAACTTCTTTGATAACGTTGCGTGTACGAACTGCATTGGTTGATTGTAATCAGTGTGCACCATCTAATATTGTTAGGTAGTAGGTACCTCCTACATCGTATTGCAATCTTTGGCAATGTGTTGCGGCTATGATTAATATCACTCCTTTGCACTGAGAAAATCGAGCATTGTTTTTTTGGCTGCTCCCATTCCATAATTATTTTGCAGTGTGACGGGAGGATCTTCAAACCAGAAAACTGAACAGAAGACTTTTCTGTTTTTGAAGCCACATTTACACGATGCAAGTTTCTTGCCTATGGCATACAAAAAATGGAAGCAACAAATGACTTGCATCGTTTATTCAAGATTATTTCGCCCTTAGCAAAAATATCGGAATGAACGCTGCCATCTTGTTTTTTTTTAATATATATCAAGTGAAATTTCCGTAAACAAATGTTTACCAACAGCGTCACCTGTCAACGTTATACGACCGCCAAAAGATCTTTGTAGCAGTGTAGACGATGCAACATTTGTGGTTGCTTCAACCTGAATCGCACCGTGCGAATCAGGCTAAGTCTTGGAATCACACTATAATAATATAATCAGACTTTGCTTCTTAAAGGATCTAGAATATTAAGTACCTACCTTTTGTAGGCTTTTGCACGTTTTGAATTAACTTTCTCGTTTTAATAAACTCAAGCGTCGCTTCGTATGGAACAAGAAGGCGTTGCGTTTGCGCATGGCAACATGGCGCTATCGGTACGCACCATCTGAAGCCTGTCCGAGCTGCAGCGACTACGATGTTGATAGAAAGTAAGTACCGGCCAGGGTTTCTGTGTTAATTGAATGGTAAAATGTTGTTTTATAAAGATTAATTAATTTACCACGAATTATTATTCCATAACGCCGCTTTTATCTTTTATGCCGTTATTTTAATTATGCATAATCGGCCTATAATGTTTCACTGTTGGGACACAGGCCTCCTTCCTGCGAGAGGGATTGGGCCGTAATCCACCACGCGGGCCCATCACATGTCTTCGAATGTCTGGTTCTAGGACATGCCGGTTTCCTCACGATTTTTTCTTTACCGTTTTGAGAGCAGTAGTGGTGAAATAATTTACACAAAATAAAGTGCCTGCTTGGGTTCGAACCCCCGATCTACAACTCCTAAGTCGCGGCTACCACTGCTCTTTAATTATATTAAATTTTAATTAAATTGATCTTTCATGAACTCCTTTAGATCATTTTTATATTACTTATTTTACCTAATTAATTAACCTAACTTTTTATTTCGGTATGTTTAGTAACAAAATAAAGATTTTTTGAAAATATCGCTGGTGTCTAAAAGTTGAATATGAAAACCTAGTGGTTAAAGATTTAGATATATAGATACTGCAAACTTCATGACTAATATCATATAATTAGGAAACAGCACGATGTGCATCTGGAAATAGGTATCAAATAAAGTTGTTGCTGTTAGGACAGGTTGCTAAACCCTGCAGAAAATAAAAATCAAGATATAATATCAAAATACTTGGAACAACAAACTAAGACATGCCACTTTTGCCACTTAAAAAAATCCCAAACATACATATCCAATGTCCATCCCAGGCCCACCGTAGTGTTGTACCGTGACAACTGACAAGCGATGAACGTCAAATTATTTGCTCTGCACGTCAGTCGAACGCAGGTCGAGTCACAACCCTTGAACTACTCAGACTCTTAGTCTGACATCAAACGTCACAATACTGACGTTGAGCGTTGCCGTAACTTAGAAGCGTTTGTGTGAAGGTAACTTGAAGGCTTCAAGTATTTAGGAGCAAAAAAGTTAAGGAAAAACTTGTGGTCAAGCAAAAAAATATTGTAATAAAGTGTCAGGTCTTACTGTGAACATAATTGTTTGAGAGAGGATGACCGAATAACTGTAGTGGCGTTGAAAAATGTGAATCTAATAAACTTGCTGGTTCTCTCTGTTGAGACCAATTAACTTCGTATAAGACGGCTGGTGACAGCTACATAGAGATTCCGAGGATCGAATATTATAAGCATGCGATTGGGGAGGCGTAAGATGGTAAAAAAAAGGGTAAAGTTAACTTTTAATGTGACTTTTAATTGACAGACCATATTCGCAACACCACACTGCGCTCCAAAATACAGATTACTGACGTTGCTCAAAAAGCCGCTAAGCTGAAGTGGGACTGGGCTGGCTACGTCTGCCGTATGCCCAATGAGCTGTGGGCCAAAATAACCACCACGTGGAGCCCTGACACAGCTAGAAGAAGTTGCGGCAGACCCCATAAAAGATGGCGGGACGAGCTGGACAAAACAAACGACCAGTAGTCACTTTAGCCCCGGATCGAAAGAGCTTGAGGTCATGTGGAGAGGCCTTTGCCCAGCAGTGGGATGATGCAGGCAGCAGATGCAGGATGCAGGATCAGTAAAGTTTACTTAGTTTGGACGTACAAAATTAATGTTAAGTATAAAGGGTCACGTATCTTTGGTTGTATCTCTGTTATATAAGAGGTAGGCAGAGATGTGGCATCGGTTGTCAATTATAGTGATAAATGATTGGCGCTTAATGTGCTCGTTGTGACGCAGTTCGTGGTTACATGGCAGGTGAAGCCACGCATTATAACTGTCTTGCTCATACCTACGAATTAATTGAAGTTTTATTTCTTTGTTTTTATTCCTAAAGTTATTTTATACTTAGATGATTCTTAGACATTTGTAGTTAAAATAAGTAGCCCAAATACAACCACATAATAGGGTAGTTGCCTGGGTAAAAAATAATGATTATATTTAGCCCGTCAGTTAGATTATCGAAAAATAATGGACACGTATTTTTTCTTTTGTCAATCAAACAAAAAATTACAAAGATAAAGCGCGTCAAAATTTGGGAGTGAGGGGTCGTGACGTCACTTGCTTGCAAAAGTGTCGCAAGCAAGTGACGTCACGCGGAACTTTAACGGGCGATATCTTCATCATTTTTTATATAATTGACAAAAGAAATAATACGGGTTCAATATTTTTTGATAATCTAACTGACGGACTCATTAGATTTTTTTAGGAAAATAGCCTATTATTACATGGTTTACAAAACTTTGCTTAGCTTTGTAAACCGACATATTTCTTTCTGCTTATTCGCACTCCGACCCCCAAGATACAAGCCCTGCTTAGTTTGAGGATCTATGATCAAAATCGTGTGTTTATGTAAAATTACTGTCTGTCATCACCTTTTCTTTTTGCCAATAACAAATAACACAATAACAAGTTTTAGTATTTTTAAATGATAACGAATAGGTGCATCAACTAGGTACATAATATTGTACTGTGATGAGGTATATTGCAACCAAAAATATTATGATATAACATTTAATTAATTTATCAAAACATTGACATTGCCTTGCAACTGTTCAATTATCTAATGACAGTGATATTATTGCAGTCAATTAGTCGATTTATAATTACATCATAATTTGAATAGCTAATTAATTACATCATTTTATTGAAGGCCGATATGAACTGTTTATTATTTCGGTATATACATATACATGGAAGTAGTTTTGTGAATAATGATCAAAAGATCAAGACATGTAGATCATCTAAATAAACAGGACGGGGGTAGGAAGAAGTATAGGTATAAATATATTATAAAGAGGTATTTGTTTGTATGTAGATTTTTTTTAAATCCGACTGGTAGTTCCGGAGATTATTCCATCTCCGGAACTACCAGTCGTATTAATAAAACCTTTTTGCCTTTGATAGCTCTATTCTTGAGGAAGGCTATAGGCTATATAACATCACGCTAGGAGCCTAAGCAGCCGAGCAGAAAGAAAAAAGTCTGAAATAACGTTAAACGAAAACGAAGTACCTACCTACTAGCACGGGCATGCGATGCGATGCGACCGGGTGTGACAAATTTCACGCAGACGAATTTACGAGCAATATACAGGCTGATTTTTTAAAGACCAGCCAAATTTAAGGATGTGGTACAGACCATCAAACTGAACAACTTTCTCCATGGGACAAATAGCGTAATCGCGAAATTTTATCAACTGTCCCATAGAAAACTTCAATACCTACTCGACCTAAATGTATGGGACGGCTGAATTTTTATTCGCGATTACGATGTTGGTCCCATGGAGAAAGTTATTCAGTTTGATGGTCTGTACCACATCCTTAAATTTGGCTGGTCTTTAAAAAATCAGCCTGTATAAATAAATATGAAAGAAAGCATTAAATGAACGTCTTAATAAAACACAGTAGTGAATTCTTTTGGTGATATTAACGACTGTCTAAATGTTAACGACTTTATAAACTGTACTCCTAATCATCAATTTAACTTATTGTGCATACATATACGATCAATATTCATAAACTTCTCCGCATTAGAACAAATTATTCTTTTTTTTATGTATAGATGTCATCATTCTAACTGAAATTAATATATCAGAAAACAATAGTGTTCTGTATCAATTAAGCGGCCGAATGTACTACACAGCCTGGCAAGTCCCGAAGGGGGGTCGTGGTAGTTGGTGTCGTTGGTTCTGCATTTTCGTTTTTTGACACCGACATCCGAAGTTAAAGTTATTTTTGACTTTGTAGTGTTTTTTTTTGGAAGCCGGTTGTTCTTTTTTGTAAAAAAGGTTTTATTTTTCACTTTTTAGTTGTATATCCCACTACCTACTTGCTATGTAAATATGAGTGACAGGAAGTTATTAAAACATCATCAATATAAACTAAGTGGAAAAAATTCGTATTGTTGAAACTAACTCAAAAACTACCCAAATATAAATTTAATTAACTTTAAATAAAATTATATGGGGCCACACCCGAGGCATACTCTATCCATTAAAAAAATTATTTTGCAGATCAGCTTATAAATAACTAAATCCTGAGGTAACAAACATAAAAAAACTACCGAATTGAGAACCTCCTCCTTGTTTTGAAGTCGGTTAAAAAGTGAAAACTTTACCTACACTATGAAAGTTTATTCTGTTACAGCCTCACCACACATTAGAACTATACTGAGAACCTGTGTGCGGCATACCGACCACCAAGCTCTAGTGAAATTCTATTTATTGACGAACTACAAACTTCACTAAAAACACCGATTTATACTTATTGGGAGACACTAAATGGGTGATTTAAAAAGGGATAATCCTGTAAGGCATAAATATAATAACATGTTATGTAGCATAGGCCTTTGCCCGCACAAAGGCCCTATCAGCATACACTAGAATAGTAATATCTAACGGGAACATAAGTAGGTAAATCTTGTATTGATCATATTTATGCGCGATCCCGTACACAAGACTTTATATACGGCGGCACTCGGTCTGACTGAATGATGATGACTGACGGACTGGCTGACCATCGCAGTGTGATGCTCGCAATTTCTGGCGCACGAATAGGTACAGAATGTCCCTAAATACAAGACCTGCATAAATAATCAACCACTTATTAATTGTTTAGATGAAATTTAGTAGGAAAAATCACAGGATATAAAATGCCTATAACCCTATAACTTCATGCATACCCAGTCAAAGAATGTTATAAAAAATCAGAATATAATACTAAAGTTAAATGTCGCTTATCGCGTAGTAAAAATGAATGGATGAATAAAAAAATAATCACAGCCTGTGAAGCCTGTGAATCAGGATAAATTATTTATGAAGCGGATAAAAGACTGTAATAACATAGTCTTAAAACAAAAATATAATAAATCAAGAAACTATGCAAACACTTTAATACATAAAACTAAAAATAATAACATACAGTCAAAGATTTTATCAAATAAGAGCAATATTAGACAAATGTGGCTAATTCTTAATCGAATTACAGGAAGAATAGAACATTCTATTCACGGTGCTATTCAGAATTCATTTAATAAAACTAACTTAACTTCTACAGATATTGCTAATAATTTTACACACACTTTTCCACTTTTTTTTTTCTATTCCTAAGCGCTCGAAATCATTGTTAAATAAAACAAACTAAACAACTCCGGCTAACGTTTCTATGCGAAGGTACAGCACATTTTAGTAGTATTTATAGACTACAGCAAAGCATTCGATACGCTCAGTAACGAACGGTTACTGGAGTGTCGTCATGACAGTGGAATCAGAAGCAAACTACACGATTGGTGATCTTGATGACAGAAAATACATGGCCAGAGTCAGTGACGCGACTAGTAAATCAGTCATCGTAACGGAAAGAAGGGCGCAAGTCTCGGTCCTTGGACCGCTGCAGTACCTCACTTATGGAAATAGCCTTGTTAAGTTCATAAAAAAAATTCGCTGACGACACCTGCCTTATATCTGCTGGCCGGAGTGTTCGTGATGCCCAAAGGCAAGAGGACTTCGACTTGTTGACCAAATGGTCTCATGACGCTGGTCTAGTATTACACGCTAGTAACACCAAATTAATGTACAAACGCCAGCACATCAAGCTACTACAATCTGTCAAATTTCTTTAATAGATTTTCAACTTTATCACTAAAATATTAGGTTCAAAGTTGATTGGGAAAATTTGACAGTTTCGGGTAGCTTGACTTGCTGGTACAACAGTTCCAGTCAAAATAGAAGCTTTTTCTTGCCTAAACTAACAGCTCACTGTCATGAGTGTTTGCATGACAATTGCACCAATAAAGTAACCAACCCTTGCAGCTGTCACTCCATAGATCTCGTAGATAGCCAAACATACCTAGGACTTACCATTGATAGCCGACTTAATTGGAAGGAGCACATTAACGGAGTGTGTGATAAATTGAGATGTATGCTAGCTAAATTTTCTATTATGCAAAATTCCATATCTAACTCTGTTAATGCTTTACAAAGCTCTGGTCAAATCAACGATATCCTATGGTCTGTCGAGCTATGGTAGGACAAAAAACGTAAATAGTAATGAAATTAGGACTCGTAGCGTCATCAATGCTCAGCCGTTACTTCCAGAGGACACGAATTTACACGGCAAGAGATCGTTAAAGTACCTGATACCTTATTAAAATGAACTATTACTAAAAACAAATAGATACTTTTGGGAACAACCTGTATCAATTCAAAACCTCCCCACCACTTTTGTTTTAAGGATGGTCGGCCGATTGGTCACTGATGTGCACTGGTTACTAACTAATAATTATTAGATAATATTTCGCGTATGCCCCTTGTAATTTTTTTAAATACTTTTTACACCACTTACTTAAGTGGTTATGGTGGTGGTGGTGGTCATATTCTCTGAATTATGTAGTTGATGATTTTGGTGCACGGTAAAATTCTAATGAGTTTATGTTGGCACCAACTTCAATGAATAAAATGTGTGTGTATCTACTACTGAATAAATAAATAAGTGCAAGTGAAAATTGCTCTACCGGTGGCCATGGTCTTTTATAGTACCTGATGATAATGAAGTAATACAATACAAAATTCCCTAGGTAGGTACTCATTTTCATTAACCCTTGTTATTAGTTATTAGTCACAATTAGTTATTATTAGTCACGCACATACCTAAATTATTTTGGCAACAGTTCATAAATCTTATGAGAAATCAATTGTTTGTGTTTCAAACATTGTGAGATTATTCTTCAATTAAAGACAAAAAAAACTTTATTTCAACTTACCGGTAGGTTTGGGAACATTCCTCTTCACCTGCATCCATTTATAGGTCGGCACAGTCGCATGGGTTGCGTGCGCCTGGTGACCCTGAAGATGGCTGTGAGAGGTCATACATTCCTCCCGCGGGAACCCATCCCTCAACCCTCCGAACTCATCCTTCGGTTGATAGTGTTCAAATTCTGGGCACGGGAGAGGAGAACCAGCGTGGTTGTACTGCATGGTAGTCTCGTCCACAAAGTGCATGTTGTACTTAGTCTCCAGGTAGTGATTGTCTAGCTTGTGCTCGTGCATCACCATCTCCTCATGTCGAGGGACGTCCTCTCTGTGTTTGAACGGCTCCGGATGAGGAGGTAAGGTGTGTATTGGGTAGTTCGGCTGCAGCTCTCCATAGTCTAGATTGGTATAACATAAACCAGTGTCTGTGCTTATGACAGGTGTAGGTGGATGCTCGTGTGTCTGCCCGTGAAGTAAAGGCTCGTAGTAGTGCCCGGGAGTTTCGTAATACCCCTCATGATAACCCTCATATGGCGGCTGGTATGCTGCACCCTGCTGGTAGTACTCGGCGCCCCCGTACCCGTTCTGCTGGTTGTTGTACATCCCGACATCCATAGTCATCATGTTTGTCACGATCACCGTGTCTGTGTCTATCGACAACAATATCTTACATCACACACATCACTATTGCGCTACGATCAAACAGTTCCGCGACGGCTATTGGCCTCCCGGAATTCGGACCGTTTGAAATTAAATCGGGCTAGTGCCGCGCCGTGCGCTATCGATCGCACGCCCGCACGTCAGGTGAACCGACGAACACTGATCGCGGCACACACGACGGCATAATTTTTCTTAACCACACCTAAAACTTTGATTCACCGTCCCTCTCTGACGAGTCCAAAATCTCGACGCCGGACAAAGACGGAGTTATCTCAGACAGTTTTGATCGTATCACGATTTGATAAGAGTAAGAATTTTGATTTAATGTAAAGAATGGTAGTCACGGCAGATGATTTCGTTAATGAATGCGTTCGACGTCAGTTGTGGACTGAGCGCTACGTGTGCAGGTAGAAGCTGATTCTGGAAACGTTTTGTGCAATGGGAGGAGTCTTTGCGAAGGGTGGAGCTTGTTACAGCGAAGGGCCAATGAGAGTGTTGTATTCCGCTCTCCATTTTGGATTGGTTGCATGGAGATAATAGTGCGAATCTGGGAGGCTGGATGCGAGCGGCGGAGTTTTTTTTATTTACTTTGTGTCGTTGTGAATGGTCCTCGGCGTTTATACTCGGAATGCTTTAATTTATCCTTGTGACGTAAATCGATTTCAAGGTGGGAAATGTTACGTTTCATTCGTTTTTTCTGCCGCTATGTTCCGCGGCAGCTGTCCTTATGTATCGCCTACTGGGTTAACTCTACGTGAAAATAATGATGCTGGACTGTTCTTAGGCAAAATTCCTTCATCACTGTTTTTGCAGCGTCCTTTCTGCCAAGAATGATTTGATTATTCATTACTTCGTTTCAGGATTCAACACTTAGGTACCTACTCTTAGATTTGCCATCGACGTTTATTTATTGATTTAGAATCTCCAACAAAAGATGTTCCCAATACATGATACGTAATAATAACAGGTATTATAACAAAATAATAAAAATATTTTTAACTGACATATTTAACATCAACGTGCAAAAATGAAGAAACCAAAATTATGAACATTATAGGTATATTTACAATACATGTAGTTTAATTCGTAAGGCACTTAGCAAAAGTATGCAGACTAACTTATCGTTTACTAAAGTAAAAGTATGCAGACTAACTTATCGTTTACTAAAGTAAAAGTATGCAGACTAACTTATCGTTTACTAAAGTAAAACAAGTTACCTAACGTAGCAGTCGTCGAGCTAGTTTTCTGGTTTTACCGAAGTTGAGAACAAACTTTGGCAAAAAAAAAACTTTTGAAGGAGCACAATTATAGAACAAAATACTCTCACATATAAATAAGTTGCACTCATTCAATGCATTCAAAACTCAATTAGCTGCATATTTAATCACAAATACCACCCTTTCTAAAAGCTGAATGCACTGGATGTGTGTATCATGCTACTGTGACGTCTGTGACGAACTTTAAGTAAGTAGGTATATAATTTACTTTAAGCATTGTTATCACGTAAGGGCCTTTTTGTCTGTTTTGAGGGTAAATATCTTTAAACCTTGTTTTATTATATAGTTCCTTCACTTAGTTATAGGACCACAACATGAACATTAGAAAGAAAAAGATGTTTCCGTTACTGCTGCACATCTTAGTCTTAGCTATAAAAAATAACTAAGAAAATCCTAAATTGGTACTGACCATTAAAACCCTGCGGTAAAACATGGGGTTGGGTTTTAACTCTCTAGAGTTCTAGAGTCCACGGGTGTTGAGCATTGCAAATTCAGCTCCGCTTTCTATACCTAGACACAATTTTAATCTGCTGGGATTCCACTTTTTCAGTGAATTTAGGCCACGTACCTAAGCTTTCTTTAAATAAATCTTTTTTTGTATGTATCTATCGGGAATATTTTATCGGTAGGTACCTACAAGCCGCACTATTGAGTAGCGGTTGCCCAGTGGCAACGAACGCCACTTACGAATCGCGTGTTCAACCCCAGGCGGGCACTTTAATTTGTGTAAATTATTTCATCACCATTGCTCTCAAAACGGCGAAGGAAATCATTGGGACGAAACCGGCATGTCCTAGAATCAAAAATTCGAAGACTGACATCCGCCAACCGGCACCGGGCCCGCGTGGTGGATTATTCTCACAGAGAGGAGGCCTGTGTCCCAGCAGTGGGAACATTATAGGCTGATAATGCTAAGCCGTAAAGATTGCAGAGATGTGATCAAAAAACAAGATGTCAATTTCTGCATCTCAATTCTTGTGAACATCGTCACCCCTCAGCTGACAGCTGTCATTGGGTAATCGATTACTCTTAGAACACGAGAACACGGCTTATAAAAGAATTTCCAAATACTCGAACTATGCCAAGTTGTTTGGGAATTGTATCTATGGTTTCCCGTTGTTATGATTCGAACACTATAATGTTTGTCCGACGACGGCGACGTCTCTTTGAAACGGAACATTTATGTTTGTGCTGTAATGTGGGCTTAAAAATCTAGCATTAAGATACTTATACTTAGCTTGATTCCGAGGGTTCATTCTTGGGAAAGGAAAAAATACACTTAAAAGAATTTACTGTAATGCTCTGAATTTAGACATTCTAATTAGCCAGTTAGAAAGATTTTGAAATAAAAAATATTGATACCTAAAGTAACGTCAAACGTAACTTCAAACTTCTCGTACACAATAAGGTACAAAGATTCAATGCATTCATCTTTGTGGCTACTTATAGATAAGCTACATTAAATAAAAACCAAATGAAAACAAAACTCTTTACATTTTTTACTCTTATTCACAATTAATTTCACTTACCTACGGCTGATTTTTCAATCAACAGATAATTTTTATTCGTGAAATAAAATTGTCGCCTGACAGATGTTGCATGGAAGAACTGTCAAAAATTCAAAATTATTCCTCTAATAAAGTTATCTAGCGTTAGAAAAATCAGCCCTTAGGTACTCAACTTATTATCTATTCTGCACTTAGGGCTAATTTTTCCATCACCGGATAACTTTTATTCGAGGAATAAAATTGACGTTTGACAGTTTTTGTATGAAATAACTGTCAAAATTTCAAAATTATTCCTCGAATAAAGTTATCAGATGATTGAAAAATCAGCCCTTAGTTCAGCAATCTATACATATAATAAAATAGTTACGAGTAATTTTTGTCCGTTTGTATGTTTGTCTGGATGTATTATAGATTATAACTGGTATCTGGTACTATGATGTATTTTGTGCCTGGATTAACACATAGGGTACTTTTAATCCCGGAAGTACGTCTGGATATTTTCCGACTTCTACGCGGGTGAAGCCGCGAGCAAAAGCTAATCAAATTATAATGTTACAAAAACTGGCAGACTGACTGATTCAGGTAGTACTAACATATATTACTGTCTAAACATATATTACCATGATTTATTATAATGAAGACTTGCTGACATCTTGACAAGTCGCCTACACTGCGAGTCCGACATTATTATTGGTTTATTATAGGTCTTTATTTGGTGCACCAGACATGGCAAGTGTCGTAGATGTATTGTATGCATATTCCGAGAGAGGTTCCTATTAAGTATATAGAATAGGAAGTAATTCATTCTTTTTAATCCGAGGGCTGATTTTTCCGATGCTACATATATTTATGCAAGGAATAATTTAGAATTTTTGACACTTTTTCTGTTTAAAAACTGTCGTAATGCCGCCATTTTAGTCGACGGATAAAAACATTGGACATTGGAAAAAAATGTCCTTTGTGAAAACAAGACACCTCCTTAATGTCGCCTGTATACCAAGTTTTCCAGATTTAA
Source organism: Apamea epomidion (assembly GCA_947507525.1). Classification (NCBI taxonomy): domain Eukaryota; kingdom Metazoa; phylum Arthropoda; class Insecta; order Lepidoptera; family Noctuidae; genus Apamea; species Apamea epomidion. The sequence continues at coordinate 1,518,574 of OX382238.1, read as the reverse complement.
TTCAAATATGCTGTGAAATGTATTTATATTTCAAATGGTAAAGAAAGAAGAGGATTAAGAGTCACTTGACACTTGCCAAGTTTTAGCCCAAGCTTTTGATAGGTAGTCTTTTTTTAACGTCGTACAGAAACTTAACATATTCAACTCATACAGAACAAGAAATCAAATAAAACTTGGAGTGTCTCAAGGTAGTGTCTTGGGTCCGGCGCTGTTTTTAGATGCAAATCTTATTTTAATGCTTAACTAATTCATATTGGAGTAACCGCCAAGTTCAACAACATCAAACCTTTCAAAACCATAGCAATAGACATTACTTTCATTACTTTAAAAGACAACAGCTTGGCGACAGTTGCCCGTTAAAAGTGCATTTACAAGAAAACCCTTGCGTCACATTTCAACTTTATGTTGAAAGTACTAAAGTAGGAATTTGAATAAGTTATATGTGGATAAAATTGTGAATATTATAATGAGGTCGGACGTGTTAATGCACAAGACGGGACAGATAACGCATTATGGGTGTAACGGGGAATAAAAAAAGGATGGCGCTTGTCCACGTAATATTAAAATGTATCGACAATGAATAAGTAAACACCTGTTACTAGGGTCCTAAATCTCAAATAATGATGAAGAAAATATATAGAGTTAAGATCAGAATCGTTGGCTGCCCAGCAATTTCAGGACCAAATTCATTGATTTCATTATCAGGTATTCAAAACCCAGACTGCTCTCAAAAATACATAGTAAGAACTCTTTTGTACAAAGAAGCATTCATAAAATATATAATCTTATATTAGGTACTACTCAGCTCACTCGTCCCCAACCTACCTTTGAAACATGGCTGAAGCAATTTGCACATGCTTCAAATGGTCTGCCAGAGAAAAACGACTAAATATATCGACTGCAGCCCAACCCTATTCCTCACTTGTTTTCAATTAAGTTATCGAGTGCTCCCGTCTCGCTCCATCATAGGTAACTATTATATTTCTGTCTCCCTCACCCGGTTTAACGGAAGCACTGGAGTTGATCTGATGATTAATGGAGCAAAGGGTTTATTCGCCGCTATTGTGGGCATGGTATAATGTGGTCAGTGGCCATTAGCCGCGGGATAAAGCGAGATTATGTTGTTATTGAGATGGTTTAAGAAAGTAATGTTAGATTTGTCTTTGTCTTGTTTGTAAATAAGGTTGGTGCTTTCTTTCCCGTGATAGATGTTTTCATCGTTATCTTTTTTGACATCTTTGGAATGGGCTTCTTTAGACGCAGTTTTTTTTTAATTTATACTGGTTTCCCGAAAGATTTTTGGTAAAGACAAAAAATAATCAAAACTTAAAGCATCTTCTTTCAGTTTGTTTCCTGATTTCTATGGCATATATAAATGTGTTGCTACAGGGCTTGTTGAAGCTTTTCATTTTTCAGACTTGCCCAAACGATTCTGACATTTTTGGAGTGAGCGCTAAGCCTAATTAAAAAAAAAAAACACTTTAATTTCATTCATTCACCAGACATAAGATTCGGTCTTTCGGAGCACCATTTAAACTTTTAAACCATCAAAAGTATCGATAAGCACGAAATGATTCGTGTGTATAAAACAAAAAGTTTATAAGCTTATGTTAAAAGCATAACATGTTCCCTGCATCAACATTATTATATTTTAATAAAAAAACCGACCGAGGTGGACAAGTCAGCTCCATTATTAATCAAACGACACGTCAAAACACTATGATATCGTTATTCAATTATAACCCTTTCTTTTCACTACACTAGATTATCAAAAAAGAACTTTAAGATAATTTCAACAGAGCCCAATTTCTTTTGAAGAGTAAGGAGAGATTTGGGACTTTTTGGTGATGAAGCAGAGCTGATAAAGTAAAGGAAATTCGACTTTATTTTGATAACACAAAAGGTTAGTATCGTATTAACATAAAATGGTGTATTTTAATAGCATGTCAAGCGATAGGGTATTGTTTTTGTGTTGTTATGAAGACATCGAGTGTCAGGCGAGCCTCATTGTCTGAGCTCGATAAAGAATAGGTACTGAAATGTGCTCTCGCTGAGGTTTGTACGATAAAGGCTATCATTAAGGAGTGGAGGAAAGTAAGAATTATCAAATTTTTGAGTGCCCTAAATGTAGCGATTATGAAGGGATTGGATTTAAAAATAACCTTTATTGAGGAGGGGACTTTTCGTAGCAGTGTCTGTAAGAAAACTGAAATTGGTAGAGTTGTTGTTAGTCACCTAGAAGTAAGCCTACTTCTAGGTGACTAACAACAACTCTACCAATTTCAGTTTAGGTAGGTAGGAGGTTAGGAGGTAGGGCCTAAATCTATTAACTTGACTATATAGCCATATAGTCAAGTTAATAGATTTAGGCCCTACCTACCTACCTACCTATAAGGACCTTAAACCTCTAAAGTTTCTTGAAATGTTTTCATTCTCATTTCGCCTGATTGTAACTAATAGGCTTCTTAAAAAACACAAAATTCGATTTCAATAGAGAATTTCATGACGTCACTGACCAAGTTTTGGATGTGAGCCATTCAATATCATTAATTTAGCAAGGAACTTGCAATTATTTGCCACTTTCACGTAGCAGTCGTGGCCGAGCGGTTAAGGCGTCTGACTAGAAATCAGATTCCCTCTGGGAGCGTAGGTTCGAATCCTACCGACTGCGGACACTTTTTGCAATTTTTTTAATTGATTTTTGTTTTCTCGATTTGATACATAATCTATTTCTTCGTATTATATTGGGAGGAAAAAGCCTTTGTAAGATTACAATCTACATTCTACCTTGACATTGAGAATATTTAGGTAAGTTGCATTGACACGTACCTGCTTGCCTTTTTTAAACATATTTACATAGGTATACCGACACAGGGTTAAAATAAATCAGCTAGCAAAACTCCGCAGACGTGATGGGTATCGATATTTAAATATGATAAAACAAGAAAAACATATTTTGATGTTTTTTATTCGGGTCAATAACTTCAGGTACCTATTGTTGCTTGAAGTATGAGTTTATAAAATCAGTTTTTTTGTGTTGTAGTGTTTAGATATCGATACTCATTTCGTCTGTGAAGTTTACACAAAAATCTCGGATTTATTTAAACACTGTTAGATTTATTCCATTCAAGTCACCTACTTCAGCCCGCATGGCATGTATTTATTGTCTTTGAGCCCAAAAAATTATATCTTATAATCATATTTTTTTGTTCAGTTGTGTTAAGGCAACGAAACCAAGCACGTCTGCGGAGTTTCGCTAGCTAATTTAAATTGACCTCGTATAAATATTATGTGCATTGCGATAATTGACAGCAAATTAACATTACCGTGTAAATTAATATCATGTTATCAAAATCACTTAATATCTATTTATTAGGGTGGTAACACACGGTTATACCCTGATCTCATATGATCAAAGATTTACGATGGAGGTACTCATGGCTTTATTTTATGCTTTATGGTTATGTAACAGTTAATACTGCATTGCTGATGTTGAGTCATGCTTTTCATAATCTCCTTTTTTTAAAGAATTCTTAACTAATCTACTTCCTAGATTAATATAAAATCCTTTGATACGGCTGTGCATAAATTTCAGACATTTAAGTATTGCGTGCGTTTTACTAATTTTACCAGAATTTTTAGACATTCAAAGTCGAACCTCAAATAATACTAGGTACAGCGAGAAATAGAGTGACAATGATGTTTATTATAAGGAGCAATCATTCAAATTAGACCACAAATAACCCTAATTTCGTGGTTTTATTTGGACAATGTACCAACAAAGCCAACCAAGCTCTGAGTCACGACAACCGTCATCAGCCGTATCGACTACATCTTATAAAGTGTCAATTACTGCTCTCGTATAACCCGCCTAATGCTAAACCACTGTCAAATCAATTAGCCGCTAATTAATCACGCGCGGCTCCGTCACGCCGCGCTGACAGCGGCTGTCAGTGTGACAGCTCGCGTTTTGACAGCTGTCACTTTGACATCTCAAGGCCTAGTTGTGGTTCAAGGGTGAAATTGTTGGCAATGGAATTTATTGGACTTCCTTGTTGTGTTTAAGATTCGTTTGTAAGATGTTTTGGTGGAATCGAAGACTTTTATTGGGGCAAGTATCCTTTCCATCTTTTTGAATTCATCTTTTCGTCTTTCTACACTTATTTATAATAAAGAGTATTTTATTCTATTCTATTCTTATGTGGGTGTTACTTTTAGGTCCACCTCTGGCTAACCTTTCGAGTATTACCTACAGGCGTGTTCTCGTTTGTCTATTTTTTTTTTTAATTTCTTTCACATGATCATTGAATAGCATTATATCACTTTTCTTTCTCTTTTCTATTTTTGCCATCGACACGCTAAGAAGATCACTTCATCAGATATTTACCTGAAAATGCAATGTCACATCAAAACACTAGGTATTCCGTAAGATGCAATAAAACCACCTTCCCACGGTCATGAGTTAATTTTATGGTGTCAGGTTTGATTACACGATGCCGCCGTGCTATCAGATAAGAGATAGTGTAGAACAATATTTGAATATTGATCGCTAGGAAACAATCATCCTTTGTATTGGCGGCAAGATAATGGGGCGAACCAGTGTGGGCCATAATGTACAGTAGGTTGGGGCTTGCCAAGCTTCGCTATACAGACACTTTTCTGGTTCAAAGTCAAAGTCAAATCATTAATTTCAAATAGGCACATAAAAGGCACTTTTGAACGTCAAAAATTAAATTAAAATAAAATTGATTCTAGTCGCCCCTTCCAAAAAGTGATTTTCGTATGGAGAAGAATGGGCAAGAAACTCCACCGTTACTCTTTTAAAATGTTTTCCAATATTTTGCATACATTAATTATATAATTATTATGTGAAGACGATGCACCTAAAATAAAATTACTATACCACACTAGGTAAAAGAATTAAAATGGATTAATTTAACAACCATGACATATAAAATTAACTATGTGATAGATCCATGGTGCTCACATATTTACAAAGATCCTAAAAGTAGACGATTTTTATAAAAAAATAAATAAATAAAGAGTAATAGGTCCAGGTGTGACTTTAAGTAATTACAGAATGTAAATGTCAAAAAGTTCGATTTTGTCGAGACTCTAGAAATTGTCACATGGAGCAGGACCAGCATGTTTCCAAGCATTCTTATCTTGGATATAATCTTCTAATTTGTAATATCCTTGCTTACAAAGTGTAATTTTAATATAAGTTTTAAATTTTCTTTCATTTAATTGCAATATTTCACAAGGTATTTTGTTGTAACATTCAACACAGTACCCCATAAAAGATGTATGTAGTAATTTAGATAATCTGAAAAAAGGTTGATCTAATTTATCTTTATTTCTAGTATTAAAATTATGTCTATCACTTATTTTATTAAAAAGATATTGATTTTTTCTTACATACCTACATAATATTTTCATAAATGAATTGGCAAGGTACCGTCATAATATTTTCCCTTTTTAAATAGTTCCCTAAGAGATTCGCGGCGACGTAGATTGTAAATGGCTCTGACAGCTCTTTTTTGCAAAATAAAAATGGATTCAATGTCAGCAGCCCGACCCCACAGTAAAATGTCAGCGGGCTGTATCTCAAGAATCGTAATAGGTAGACAGTTGAAATTTTCACAGTCTGTATTAAACAACAAGAATAATAATAATAAAATAAAATTAAAAATTAAAGGGGGTCTCCATAGAGGAGACGTGTTTTTTTCCGCGTTTTTTGCTTTGTGGTACAGAACCCTTCGTGTGCGAGTCCGACAAGCAGTTGACCGCTTTTTTGGAACGTAGTACAAAAACTAACTAAAGGCTAAATTTTGGTTGCGTCAGTTCCTCACTGTTGAAGATTACAGAAGAGCTGTAAAATTTAAACAGCACCAACCAATTTCTATTCCCCTCAAAGCACTCTTCACAGAATACAAGTTCCGTATGAAATAATTCCCGGTCACAAGTGTGCAGCAAGTTGGTCCGGGGCTCGGAGTCCGGGACAAGACGGATGGCCCCGCTGCGGTGGAATCCCGGGAGAGTATCGTACGGAAGTTACCTCACATTTTTGGTTGAAGTGGTTCTACGACGATGGGATGTGTTGGGTGGTTTGTATTGCGGCTTGTAAAGCAATCTTATGGTTGAAGATGTAAATAGTGTGTCTTGAAAAAACTAGTCCCGTCGCTTTCGCTCGGTCGCTATCCTTTAGTACGTCCGACAACGACTATATCGTTGGCATTCTGTTAAACTGTGCGTGTCTATTTTTTTTGGAAGGGAGCATAAATATACTGAGTGTACCTATTTACTATAAAAAGAGAACAAGAAAGGAAAATTGTACCGAAATACTGCTTCGGCTTCGTTGACGTTACCGTGTAAATTCATATTTTAGGTTAAAATATATAAAGAATTCTGTTTTTTTTCTGGACGTTAGCAGAATTTGAACGTTATTGATGTTTAGATTATTATAATCATCTATGACGTGACGGTGATCTGCTAGCATCTTGAGAAGGGATCTATCACCCAAAGACAGTCAGTCAGTTATGAAGCAAGATATATTCAACAGTTTAGTAAAAGTAGATTTAGAACTCATAGCATGAATCCCATAGCCACATGAATAGAATAGACTCGACACGAACACGTCAACATCTTTTTCATGACCACGATGGAAACATGAAGAATGTTTGCAACATGTTTGTTAGTACCCGGTGGAGCGATCCATCTATTTTAGTGGCATCTCGTCTACATGAAACGTTGTCAAAGGTAAAGTTAGCTGCGTATATCGCGCAAACAGACAACGGAAGTACTCCACCCGATAGCGTGGTGTTAGCTGATAACGAGTCTATTCTAACTTGTTTTAACTAGCTGATAGGCTCGACGATCTCGGCTATTAAAATGATATCGTATGTGTTATGTATAAATACCTATAGTGCTTCAGTGATCTTTTGGCGCTTGAATGATGGCGACAAGGGGGCGTTGTTGGGGAACATTTAAGAAATTATTTTGTTGGATAGTATTGAAAAAACAAGATTCGCGTTAGTTCTGGTTTTGGGCACGCGCCAAAAGTACCTTGTAGCGCTATATTATGGATTTAGTTTTAATCATAATTATAAGTTGCGATCATCGTGTCTTTAGATTATAAAACAAACAAAAAAAGTGCAAGAGACTTTTTTACAAAACAAGGTTTTACTTGAGATCAGGTTTGAACCACCGAGCCAGTTATTGAACCTCACTGTTATAGAAGAAGTGCAGTTTTTTATAAAAAAAAATGACAGCTTAGTTCGGTGCTAAGTTGTAATTTTATAACTTTGCCTAAATCGAAATACAAATACTGGCTTAAAGGTTTAGGCTAGAAATAAAGATATATTTCGTTTTGTAATAAAACGGTTATGTAAAAGTTATTATCGCTGTCCTGTAATTGTTAATATTTTAAACTTTCGTTACGTGACGTGTACCATCTTCTTTTCGTGTCGATGGTACTTTGCTTTTATATAAGTTTGAGTCCAGAAGATGGCCACGTTTATTGCGGCATCAGTGTCATTATTATGGTTATCTAAGGTGAACGCACAGTTTGGCCAACCAATTCTTTCAATGATACACTTAAAAACGTGTACCGTAGTTCCTTAGAACCTCTAATACGTTGCTAAGCCTACCTTCAATAGGTTGGTTCATACTGACCCATCTCAAACTTCTGACTTAACATCTGTAACTTGTACTTACTTTCTGTGCAAATAAAGAACTATTCTATTCTTTTCAATGTATACTTTGATGTTTTGTTTGTTGGCATAAAAACTATCCTTCTTTCTTATTACAAGTGTCTCGGCTTCAATCTCTATATTTATTTCAGCGATTCCTATAACCAGAATATCTGTAGCTAGGTACTTCTTAAGTTCTTATTCAGTACTGTCCTCAGACGTTCCAAATATTTTCGTTTTCATCAAAGCGCCACCTAACTACATACCCATCACTATCAAATAATTCGATAGCTAACAAACACATTACTTATAGATAATTATTGTGATTTTTATATCACGTATACCTTATCCCTATCACATTGTGTATCTTAATCTTTCAAGTTTCATATTGGTAGTCGATTTAGATCTTGGGTAAAGCGGTTTCTTCTTCATTTAATTGCGTCCATATTTCCTTTTTTTAATGTGCAGCAGTATCACCTGGATATGGAAAAAGGCTGCTCATAGATTTAAAAAAATGTACTTAGGAACCTATTTAGTAGGTACATATACCAATTTTTGTATGTATAGAAAAGATAACATTAATGTAAAAGATGGTAGCAATAATTTGTTGATTGCATTGACGTAGGTTCAAGATAGTAGATTTAATCATTGGTATCTTGCTGTAGATATTAAAACACACTGTTTACCTAAAACCATAACAGCTATTAAACATTCAAATAACAATTCATCACTTTAGAATCACGACTAAGATTTAATATCTTTATTGAGAATATATTTGTATCAACATTATAAATTAGAACGAACGTGTCAAGTGTTACTTACTAACAGTAAAAATATCAATTTAATAACAAAAATAAATATTGCTGACGTCACCGGCCGATGATAACATTTGATATTTCATAAGTCGAAAATTTTATATTATCAGTGTCAAAGCAGAGCTTATCATATCAGTGTCGTTTGGTAAATTAAAGTTGTACCTTTAAATATCCTCAAGCATCGTAGTCACTTTCAGGAATAGAATTGGTTTTACATTTACGAGTAAGATGGTTTCCAATCATTCGTACTCTTCATAGAAATGTAAAAAACAGGAGAAGTGGCAAGGAGGCGTGTCTGTGTCGTCGCGGCATGCCCGAAATGACCATGCACTAGGAAATGGCCGTCTCCGCGAACTAGTGCGGTTTCGACCGTGATCGTGAAAAAATATAAGAATGCCGTGTTGTTCAGTGGTTTCTTGTAAAAACCGAAGCCAAAACCAAAACTTTGTAAATCATGGAATCACTTACCATATATAAATATAAGTATGTTGCTATAGGACCATGAAAAACAACAACAAGTAAAATATTTCTTGCTTTTCCTACATTAATTTTGTTTTCAAATATTGCAACGACTGTACTATTTTCGCAGTAAATACATTGCTCCTTAGCCACTGCCTAAGTATGTCACTAAGTGAGTAGACAAGCAATGTAAAGATCATAAAACGATACTTTATTTATGGGGTGCGTCGCATGGTACGGCCGTTGCTGGTTGCGGCCAGTTAGTGATGTGGCTGTGCAGATCCACTAACGTAGGCTATCGACAACAATGTCGATTACCCAACAAATATATAGTTAATTTTACAATTTGTCAACCGTTTTAACTCAGTTGGAAGACCTAAAAAGATGACGTTTAAATCCGGTTGGAAGACCCTTGAGAAGATGTAAAATAATGTTAAAAAAAATTATTTACAATTTTTTTTAAATATTTTTTGTTGATTTATAATATAATATTTTCTGGACATATCGTTTTTTATTTATTTTATTTTCAGAACCCCAATTTTTTTTTAGATTGTACTACAAAATTTTGGGGTTAAAGTTATCGAGTCTCCCATTTATTATTGTTAATAAATGGGAGAATCGATAACTTTCCGATTTAGTCAATCACTGGCGTATATGTAAAATAAGGGGCTTTTGCACAGCACAGCGATAGCGACAGATGCTTTTATGTGAGTAAGTTGTTCGGTGCATGGTAAATGCACGCTATGTTTATTGAGTTAAGGTTTATAATTGATTGTGTTCTGATTTATGAATTGCAAGTGTGTGTGCGACTTTGTATCTATTGCTTTTACTGAACTACATGTGTAGTAGTGGCGCGGTGGTGGGATCGTCTTAACGACATAGAGTTCTGATACATTTTCAATTACAGGGCATATCTCCTTCTATCCTATATCTATGGTACTCTTGCTATGACTGCCACAATAATTTGGCGAAACTTACGTTACAGCACGGAAGTTAAATTAAAGGCATCATTAGTGAGACCGCATAATTATAATGGAAACTACTATCTTTTATCTAAAGGAAATAAAATAAATATTTAGTAATCAGGAAAATCATAAAAGCCCTCTTCCTCTCTTTCTCTCCAAATTTTGCCGACGGGTCCATGATTGTTTCTATTCATCATGGACCAACAAAAAATCCATAATGTACCTACACATACTGGTGTATGTGTACATTATGGATTGCAATAAAGATTAATTGAATTGAATTGAATATCTCATCAATTAAAGTTTCCTTCATGTTCAAGTATGTGGGTATTAAATGAACCACAATAACAATAGTGTTATTGTGGTTCATTTAATACCTTACGAATCTAGGTGATAGCACCTAGATTCGTAACCTCCTAATATTTAGATGTATCTACCTGTCTACTGTCGACTATATCTCTCAACAGGTTCCAAATTGATGATAGCCAGCACCTAATATAATTGACAGTCAAATATCACAAGGCTTGCAATTACAATACCGTGTCGTAATAATTACTGTCGTATGTCCACGTTTCTATCGCTTGTTCCCCATTTACCAACTTTTATTTACTACCATTACACGCGAAATTGAGTCTTCAATCACTGTTATAAGGATGGTGTTGTCGTTTCCAGATGTAAAGATATTATTGTATAGATATGGGTCTGTGTTCACATAATATATCATGTTTATCTATGAACAAACTCAGTAGCTGGCAATTATTTTAGATTTCGTCGCCTCCATGGATTTTGGTCGAAGCGCTATCTCTGGTACTTACTTAGTTGTTTTGTGTTAGAGAGGAAAATAAAATACACAAACGATTATAGTAGGTATCGAAATGGAAAGGCAAAACGTTTATTTAGATATTTACCAGGTAAAGATCAAATCTGATTTCAGTTATATGTGGTGCCTCTCCAAACTACAAATACATAAAAAGACCACAGACGTGAGAAGCTGAAAATTTTGGCTATGGTGTCATTTGTTAACGTTTCAAAATTGAATAGTAGTACAAACATTTAAATTGTTATCGATTGAATTATTCGACTAATATTATGTTTTCTATGGCAATCATTTTTATATTTGGCCGTCAACCGACGAGAGATACACTTTTTATTCGAGCGTCGCCGCGTCGCCGCGTCGTCGTGACGACAAGAACTTACTTAACGAAAGGTTGACTCGTTTATGTGCTATATTTTATCATTTAATATAATTCAAATTAAAATAAATCTTGTAAAAAATTTCCATTGGTTTTGTTATTTTAAAACATTGTAGCAAAACTATAATTGGAATCGAAACTATATACTAAACCTGAAATATGCACGAGAGAAGATGCTCAAAACATTCTTAAACGTGAAAACCTGAATAAGCAAAAGCCTGTAAACGAATTAGCTACTAATCCAATGAAGACTATTCATTCTGTACTGCGGGGTAATTGCGTATCTACACTATCAGTATCAGTAGCAATGGGTTTCATTTTGACAGTTCAACAACATTAATTGCGTTGTTTACATTGTTGAGCAGACACATTTTTCGAACATATGAAACAATGGATTAGCAATATCCTTTAAAATGATTCAGATTGTGATTGATAGTGTGTTACGCAATTAGTGTGGTGATACTTAGAATATTTGAACTGCCCAAATGTCTGAATAACAAACAAAGGAAACCAATTACGAGTATTTTCATAATAACTATGATAAGGCAGCTACAAATAAACAACTATATTCACCCAAGGGCGTCACGTGCGAAAACCAATATACAGCTCTATCTGTCCGACCGTATTATAGGATTAGGAGAATTAAGCTACTGGACAACTCGTTTGATAAGATAGCTGACGGATCTGGTCGCTCTCTGACTTTCACTCAATTTAATGTTTTTGTAGGTGAACACACTGAACACGGCCGTTTTTGGTAGATAGATAGGTCTTTAATAATCTTGAGACGGCATTGAGATTTTCTTTTCGATGTCATGCTTACCTTGATTTTATTATTTTGAATTATTTCCTGTATATATTTTTGGTGGCTATTTTTCTCTATACTACCTTTTGGAAGGGTGACTTTTATTCAACAAGTAATTAGCATCGACGTTTTTGTACATTTTATTTATGTTCACACATAATATGTGAAGGTGCATACACCAGTAACTATATGAACGGAATACAGCGCTATAAGCGTTACATAACGGGCTGGAATAAGCATGTGAAGGACGCACATGGACAGGTTCGGCTTGATTTTCAAACCTGGACGTGGTTTGGTAGGCCGAAAAATGGTGATTTGTATGTAAAAATGGTGGAAAGTAGAAGGGTTTTTAAAAGTAAATTAAAATGGTGTCAAAATAATAAAGACCAAATAAAAATGAACATCATTGCAAGTCATCATGACGCAAAGAATTTTGGTAGTTTTTGGAAAGCCACGAACAGGTTGAATCCTAGGTCGGGTTTGCCTGTGAGTGTTGAGGGCCTTAGTGATCCTAATAATATCACCAACGTATTCAGCAGATCCTTTAAGGTTGGTTCTCCCCTAGGTACGTCGTCTGGCGGGCCGGAGGTGGTGGGGGGGGTCCGAAGACATGCCTATTAGGTTTGCGGCCAGGGAGGTAGCTACTGTCATACGCAACTTAAAGAGAGGCAGGTCATGACAGCCTAAGTATAGAGTATTTACTATATGCTGGTAAGCACTTACCGCGAGTGCTAGCAATGTTTTTTAGCTTGTGCCTAAGTCACTCGTATCTTCTAGCTGATTTACTTAAAACTATTGTTGCTGTTACTCAAAAGTATTGCAAAGGTGTTGGACAGTCTGATTGATCAGCAGCTGGATAAGCACTTAACACTCCACGACGCGACGCCCAGTTTGGGTTTAAGCCACGTTTATCCACGGAAACAGCTATACCATGCCTCAAACAGACTGTTCAATACTATACAAGTAGGAAAACACCTATATATGCATGTTTTCTGGACCTCTCCAAGGCCTTTGACCTCGTATCTTATGGCTGCCTATGGAGGAAACTGTCAAATGTTAAGAACCTCCCAAGCGATATCATTAGGATGCTAAAGCATTGGTATAAAAACCAATACAATTATGTTAAGTGGGCGGGTGTCCTGTCGGATGCATACGGGTTGAAGTGCGGTGTGAGGCAGGGGGGGATCAGCTCACCGAAGCTATTCAACCTTTATGTAAACGAGCTGATCTGTGAGCTTAGCAACACCGATATCGGATGCTCCATTAACAGGCACTGCGTCAATAACATCAGCTACGCGGATGATATGGTATTGCTGAGCCCATCGATCAGTGCACTCAGGAGGCTTCTTCGCATCTGTGAGGACTATGCGGTGACCCACGGCCTCAGGTACAATGCGACCAAGAGCGAGCTACTGGTTTTCAAAACGGGTAACAATTGTTATGATACTGTCCCACCAGTCACCTTGGGGGGCGCTCAGCTTTCCAGGGTCACGAAGTTCAAGTACATGGGGCATTGGGTCACCGATAGTCTGTCCAACGATGTGGACGTGGAGAGGGAACGCGAGCATTGGCAGTTCGATGTAACTTGGTAGCTCGTAGGTTGCACGTTGTACTAGGGAGGTGAAAATTACACTCTTTAGAGCGTATTGCCAATCTACGTACACGAGTGCCCTATGGGTCAGCTATACAAAAAGCTCGTACAATGCTCTGCGAGTCCAATACAATAACGCCTTCAGAGTTATGTTGGGGCTGCCGCGCAGTGCATCGGGGATGTTCGCGGAGAATGGCGTGCCAGATTTTTACGCACTGATGCGGACGCGGATGGCATCCCTGATGCGGCGAGTGCGCGACAGCTCCAACAGCTTGGTGGCTATAGTAGCCGACAGGATAGATAGTCCAATGATGTGGCAATGCATGGCCACTCATCGTGCGTCATTCCAATATTTAAAATGTTTTGGTGTATTTTTTGTGTAGGTATGTGTTTTCATGTATGTACATATGTATGTTTTGTGTATAAAATTGTAATGTGTGTTTTTTATGGACCTGGTCTGAAATAAATTTATTATTATTATTTCCTTTATTTAAAAGTAAAAATATAAATTATATTTTTTTTAAATATTAGAATATAAAAAAGTATAAAAACATTTAAAAATATAAAAAAATTAAATTAAAAATTCAAAAAACCCCCGATAACTTTAAATTTTTAATTTCATGTTTTTTGCAGAGAAACCTTGTTATTTCATTTCTTTCATTTTCTTGTGTTTTAAGATTCAAGTAATTTGGTATTTAATCAGGTTTTTGTAATTCGCTATTTCGTGGTAGTGGCCATCTTGGATTTGAAATGTGTCATAGTGTATAGTATTCTACTAGTCAAGCCCTTTCATTTGATACCCATATAGAGGGAGTTGTGAAAAAAAAAATGTAATCCGCCATTTTGTGGCGGCGGCCATCTTGGACCGATTTTCATCAAACATAGCTAAGAACACTCCCGACAAATTCACCTTTCAAAAAAAAAAACAAGATCAAAATCGGTTCATCCGTTCGGGAGCTACGATGCCACAGACAGACATACCTACACACACACACACACCCCCACCCACACACACACACACACACCCTCACACACACATACACAGACACGTCAAACTTATAACACCCCGTCGTTTTTGCGTCGGGGGTTAAAAAATAGTAGCCCACCGGTATCGGGAACAGGTTCCAAGCTACCGGCGGTCAGGGCTCCAGAGAGAGGAACCTCCTGACAATGCAAGCCGTGTCTAGAAGTACCGCTTTCTGAATCAAGCCCTTGATCTAGCTGCCCAACGAGAGCCTCCTCAGGTGTTGGTCGAGGCTCTTGGCTATTAAACCATTGGCTGTCACGACTATCGGCACAATGATCGCTGAGTCCACATCCTATATGTTGACAACCTCGCGAGCCAAGTCAAGATACTTGATTTGTTTATCTTTCTCGGCTTTCACGAGGTTCTCATCATGCGGGACGCTTATGTCAACAATCATTGCGCGCCGCTCTGATCGATCCACCACCACTATATCAGGCTTATTGGCAACAATTATCCTGTCAGTGATGATGGATCGATCCCAGTACAATGTGATATTTCCATTTTCGAGAACTGGGTCGGGCACATACCTGTAGTACGGCACCTCAGATTCCACAAGGTTTTATTTCAGAGCAAGTTGCTGATGGATTATCCTGGCTACAAGGTTGTGTCTATGCAAGTACTCTCCGTTAGCTAGACGAGAACACCCGGAGATAATATGCCTGATTGATTCTCCCGGTCGGTGGCATGCCTGACAGATGTCAACTGTGCCGTCTTTCACAATAAATCTCCGGTAATTAATTAGTTAGTTATTATTATTATTATATATAAACAGACAAGAAAAAAAAAGAACAGGAAAGTAGGTACAAAGGTGATGCTTATATCACAAGAAATCTCTTCCAGCATACCGGCGATAGGTCAATAGATACAGAGATGTAGACAGTATGTGTTTACTCTTGTAAAAGAGAAAATAAAATACATAAAATCAAAAACAATTCACTTAATAAAATACTTACATACATACAAATAAACATACATACTTCTAAAAGAAATATCACTAGAATGTTAATAATTAAAGTAACTAATAATGAAGCTGTTATTTAAGTACTATCTACCTCACAATGTTTTATAGACAATGTGTTATGTGTATAATGATTATTACGTTAGTATTAAGATTTCTTAAAAGTGTGTCAATCAAAATCTTACTTTATACAATATTGAGGATTTTGTGACGTTTCTGTTTATATTTTGTCTTGTGCCTTAATAAAAAAAAAAAGACTAGAGTCAATTCTTTTTTATTGTTAATTTTGACGTTCAAAAGTGCCATTTATGTTTAAATAAATGCTTTGACTTTGGTGTCGTTGGTCTGGGCTGTCATTCGTAGATCTTTGACAGTCGTTACGGGTAGTCAGAAGATCAAAAGTCAGGTAACCAGTCTTAGTAGGCCAGATAGGCAGTTGCTCCATGTAAAATACTGGTATTCAGCTGCATCCGATTAGACTGGAAGGTGACCCCAACACAGACACCACTTTGGGAAAAGGCTCGGCAGATTTATTGAAATGTTTTGTATCGTTCTTCTGCCGTTAATGTCTTTCTTTCTTCAATTAAGTATACCGTTTAGACTTTAGATTTTAAAGTGACTTTTCTTTTTGGCAGACATCTGAGATAGCTCGATGTGCTTTTCAATAAAGCAAGTAGCAGAAGCGATTGAAAATGTTTTTTGAAGTGAAAACTTCTTCAGCGGCGTTGTGTACTTTTGTTGTGATGGGTAAAAAATGTTAAACTGGCGTCAGGACACGTGACCTAATCGAAAATTCGTAAGACGGAGGGAGAGTTGAAATGAATATTGTATTTTACCACATAATTTATAGTACTTTTATACTGATAATTAAAGCAATTCGTTCAAAATTATTCCCTAACCATTCCAAAATATCAAAAATGCACAACGTTAATATTCAAGTTTTCACTTCTGCCGGCACTCCCGGAGTGCAACCCGTTGATTTTTTTTTCAGGCAGTTGTAGTGAATGATACTCAAACATGTTTGCTTTCGTATTTTATATTATTATAAGCCCCAGCGCTGAAAACCAGCGCTGGGGCTCTGTCTTGCATAGGGTCGCAGCATAAAGCTGAGCGATAGCCGTTTTGCGTGGATGTGACGCATGTCAACCATTTCTTATTGTTTTTTTTTTCTTTATTTGTTTTTATGTTCTTTTTTGCGTCATGTTTACCGCAAATAAACGTATTTTTTTTCTTTCTTCTTCTTCTTATACATAATGTAATACTGTGGTTCCAATGTTTACATTTATAAATGACTTCTTGGTCCATTTGAGTGTTGGGCAAACAATGATTTACAGGTTTTTCCCAAAAAGCAAGAATCTAGCGACAGCCTAATGCTAAGTGCTCATATACATGAGTGGCACGAGTCAACGACTACCGCCGACGAGTCGACGACTGCCGCCGACGAGTCGACGACTGCCGCCGACGAGTCGACGACTGCCGCCGACGAGTCGACGACTGCCGCCGACGAGTCGACGACTACCGCCGGACGAGTCGACGAGCCCACGGACGCCGCCGACGGGCGATGACTGCAGTTGCCTCAGCCGCCGTAGGCAACGTGCCACTCGTGTAAATTCAAGACTTGAGATAACCAGAGATAGGTGCGCGCCAAAATTATCGAGTCGCATTTTGTTGTTATTTTTAGATAATATGTTACTTATCTTTTTTTACAAGGAACTGGTTTGAGCGATATATTTGAATTATTAATATCGGTTTTCCACCACATTCTTTTGGACCCAAGGGGTAAAGAAACAACCTCTTGGGTCCATAAGAATCCAAGGAGTAAAGAAATACAGACCTACCAAAATTAAACACCTTTTACAATGTTATTAATGCGGTTCTTTCCATTCTAGTAGCAGGTATTTCAAGTATGTAAAGAAAGAAAGAATACATTTATTTAGCACAGACTAAAAGACACACAATACACCAGATAGTAGCAGCAGCAGGCGGTAGCAGTAGTAGCATCAGTACTACTAGCTGTAATACTGGAGACAATAAACTTTATTCTTTTTTGTATGTATTAAATCTACAAGTCATATAGCCAGTTGCCGGTAGGTAAAATTAGATTTATTTTAGAAACAGATACTTATAGTACTGATAAAGATCACACATTTCTAAATCCAGACAAAGTCATTAGTCGTTCAAAGTAACTTCAAATAAAAACCAAACAAAAAAAAAAAACCGAAACAGACTCAATATAAAAATGGCAGTGTCGACGAAAAACTATATTTATACAAAAAGTCTACACTGTCAACCACTGCCCATCAGTATCACCACACAACTATAGTCCATAATTATTTAAGAAGAAGGTTGAATTTCCTTTGTAAATTATTCAGCTTTCCTGTCAATTATGTATGATGAAAAAAAGCTACCTTGTCTTTCTAATTACGTGGCGATGGGCTGTCGACAAGCTCGGGAGATAAACAAATAAGATGATACTTTCCGGTCCGCAGGTAAAAAATGGAGGAACAAGACTGTTCATCAGATTATCGTTACTTTGAAAAGTGTCAAACGATTCCATCGCGAAGGCTTTTCAATGTTTGTTTTTAGGACTGGGTTGGCGATGATGACATTTGTGTCACAAAGTGGTTGAACAAAAATTAGTTTTTAACTGTATTTTTTACTGTACAAACTGGCTTTCTTTGTTTTAAAATAAGTGTTATGTGTTTTTAGGTTAATCAATAATTGTGCTGAAGTTACAGGGCGACGTTATCGCCCAGCGATAAAGCCCTTAAAATAAAGAAAAAACAAAAAAAAAAAACTGTATTTTTATTCGGCTCTAAGTTGCAAACCCTCAGAATGAGATTTCATTTGGGTTTTTAGTTCTTTTGGTTTATTTTCACCATCCTGATCAATCTCTGTATTAGTACCTGTTCAACCTTTCAACCTTCATTGACTGATAGCTTGATGGCTTGCACCAGTTTACCACTACCTCAACCTATCCTCACCACTATTCTTTGGATATCCATTATCTGGAAGATGATACGTTCATGTCAAAATCAAATTATTTTATTTCACATTAACCTACTTATGAAACGTCAGAAGCTATGTGCACGGTTCCAATTGGTCGTTTCTTATGGAGAAGAGCCGGCAAGAAACTCCACGGTTACTGTTATAAAAATAATTGGCTTTTACAATGTTTTCAAATTACAGTGCTAATAGGTATGGGAGGAAATTGTAGGCTTGTCAACAAGTACCATTCCATAATACGTTTACGGGTACCTAGTGTTAAAGTTCATAAATTGCTAGGAGTTCCTTGGGGTAGGTGGACCGACAATCTACACATGGTGGCTGGAGAAGCCGAGGATCGCGTTTAAAGGCGTGCGATTGGAGAGGCAGTTGATATGCGCTGACGATAATGATGAAGGAGTCTTTAATTTCTGCTCCAACATACCTGGGTAGTGTGCATGTGACATAACACACAAAATAGTTATTGAATGACTCTCAAACACCTTTTATATTTAGCTCCAGATACGAGAACAGATTGTAACAGATTTCACTTGAGATATGAGATGGTATCAATACGCTAATCGTAAGAACTGGGGCGAGCTTATATTTGTAAGCGTTGCTTTTGTCTCCAACGTCAAATGTTTATCTTACATCTCTAATGAGTTATAGTTACGCCTATGTGATGGAAGGTGCTGGGCAGAATTGTTATTAAAATGGGCCTAAAGTAGAGAATGATGAGGTAGTTAATAATACTTTTTAGTACAGTGTAGACTACTGTAATTTTTGTTAAATTCGTCTTATTCGTAATGATCATTGTCCTTCACAGCTCGATTTCCTTTGTTTGCTTGTGCCAATGTCCATGCTTCTGTGCCTTTCTTAGATTATGTTGTTATAATTTGTTATTTAAAATATTATCTACTCTTCTGATCCTTTGAAAGGCACAGACATGACCAACCACTACGTCATCCTACAATATTTTAACAATATGATTTCACAGTACCACGGTCTGTAACTCTATACTAATGTGGATATGGTTAACAAGTTTTTGTGAACACGTTACAAGTAACAAGTATTGTGGTGAACCGCGACACGCGTCTGTATCGAATTAACTTTTTGTGTTCAGTAATTAATATGCATCTATAATTCAAGGTTCGTCAAGTTCAGCTGGGTTGGTTCAGGTGCCTTAAAATAGCCTCTTCGAGTGACCACGAGTGATGATACTTATACCAGTTTTGATTACCACTAGGCAACACCTAAATGAATGTCTAATAAAAGCGTGCTGCTGGATTTTCAACTTTCGGCGTTAAGCCGAACTTTGAATATCCAGCACGCTTTTCACTAATATTTCGATCATGGCATCAGCTCTAATTATTGTTAGGTAGAGCAGAAAAAAAAGAAATGAAATGAAAAGACGGTCGTCCCGGGGCGAGATGGGCAGACGACAATGTTACCATCGCAAGTAGAACTTGGATGAGGCTGGCACAGGGGATCGGCACAAGAAAGAGAGGCCTATGCTCAGCACGGGGTGAAGTTGGCCTGCGGATGATGATGAGCAGATACAAGTGAAGAAGAAGCTGAGACCAAACGTGCAAGGTTCAGAACCAAGTGTTTTGGTAAAACTAGAGGTCTATAACGGCCAGTTGAAGACTGCGATGGCCGATGGGAGTTGTTCAGTTTATATATTATCAGCATGAAAATGTGAGTGTGTTTAGAAGTGAAAGTTTTATATTACGACTGATTTAGTAAGAACGAAAGAAAATAAAGAGGGATTGGGACTCACTAATTAATCTATTTAACTAGCCTGTATTGCCCTCTCTCTTTTTTACACAATTTTGTCTCTGCGAGTGGTGGCCAGTCTCTACTCTTCCGTCTTAGCCTGCCGCGATGGCGTTGTACGTTTAGTAGGACCCAATCGGTGGTTCTCTCAGCCCAATTGTCATCTGACATGCGGCAGACATGTCCGGCCCTTTTTTTTTTTTTTTTTTGTTCTCAGGGGGAAAATCCTCATGGACATCCTCCGCCCTGGGGAAGGCAGGGCATGCCGGACTCTTACCGGCTAAAAACCACCCCGGTGTTCCATCTCACACCTACGTCGGGGGTCGCGGGAACGTACGATCCTTCCGCAACCCCCGACTGGTGCCGGCCCGCCACTGCGGGCCTCCTCGGGTCAGGGGGGGAGTGAGGTGTTAGACTCCCCCCGCCACGTCTAAGAGGGGCGCGCGTGGAACACTACGCGCCGCCACCTCGGGTCCTGATGTGTGTGGGGCAACGGACGTCCCCGAGTCCGTCACCCCTGGACCCATTTAGGGGGGCTGGAAGAGGGCGTTGTCCGCCCTCCGCCGACGCCCGGTGCGCCTGCTGCGGGCCGGGTGAGTGGACGAGATCTCCCTCTCCCTTTCCGCAGCCTCCTTCTGCGAGACGACTGTTTCGCAGAAGGAAACCACCGCGTCCCAGGACTCTTCGCTGCCGACCATCGACTCGACCACGGCCGGCAGCGACAGGTCACTGCCTACTTCTGAGATGAGGGCACGGCGTGGCTCCTCCGAGGCGGCACACTCTGCCAGCGTATGCCGCGCCGTGTCCTCCCGACAGTCGACGCAGTGGTGACACCGGGCGTCCGGCTCCCTGTTTATGCGACACAGGTACTTCCCGAAGCAACCATGCCCCGAGAGCACCTGCATCACCCGAAACGACAGGGAGCCGTGCCTCCTCCCGAGCCAGCGCTCGAGCACCGGCCGGACAGACATGTCCGGCCCAGTCCAACTTAAGTTTAGCGGTTTTCTGGGTAACGTCTGTTATGTTGGTTTTGGTGCGCAGTGTTGTGTGCACAATACTGGGACTCACACAGGAAGAAAATTAATTATTAGAAGAAAGCGAGATTTGCCTATAAATCATCCTTCACTTCCCCTGGTTTAATTTGGTATAATTGTTTTATGCTACAGAATGGTCATCATGCCACTTACCAATAGGCAAAGGTGTCTTAATTTTTTTTTAAACTGTGCTTAGGATATCTATAAAACAACGTGTTTTTTTTTATAATATCTCAAGGGGCCATTTTACTCATCATTATGAACAACTTTTACTATGGGACCTAAACCTGAAAGCGCGAAAAAAAAAGCTAGTTGTTCCCTACATTTATATTCGTATAACTCGTCAAAATGTTAGAGAACACCAGATTTTTGTTTCGCGATTTCGGTTTTGGTCCCATAGTAAAAGTTGTTCAAAATGATGGGTACAAAGACCCCCTAGAGTTATGGGATATAAAAAAAACACGTGTAAAATTCAAAAGTCCTGACTGACTGATACATCAACGCACAGCCTAAACCGCTGGTCCTAGACACATGAAATTTGGAGGGTGTGTTCTTCGTGAAGAGTAGGTAAGAAACGGTTTTTCGAAATTCCACCCCTAAGAGGGTGAAATGGGGGGGATTTTGTTTGTATCGAAAATCTTATTCCTTAAGTTAATAAACTTTAAACTTGGCACCAATACTAATTCTAAGTAAATTATGAAGTTTGCCATTTTATGTTTTTCTAAACTACCCCCCAAAAAGGGCTTTCAATTTTTGTATGGAAGAATTTTAGCGCGCGGTCCTATTAACTCGAAACTCAGTATCTATATCTAGGATCGAAAGTAAAGAATAATGTGTATCAGGGTTTTTCGAAAATTACGCCTGACGGGCTGAAAAGGGGTAGTCAATTTTACAGGGGAGGATTTTACTGCATGGTTTGATTAACTCGAAAATTAGTATATAGTTTTTAGTAATTAGTATATAGTTTGTAATTAGTAATAGTTCATAGTTAATAAACTTGAAACTTTTCAAGAATACTCGCCTAAGTAATAAAGTTTATCATTATAAGTTTTTCAAAACGGGGATATAGTGTTGAAGTTTTGTGGAAGTAATTGAATGCGCGGTCCAGTTAACTCGAAACTCAGTATTAATAGATTTGACAGAAAATAATTAATAATAAGTATGTAAAGTTGCCGAAAATTGACCCCTGACGGGGCAAAAAGGGGTAATTAATTTTTTAAGGGGAGTATTTTACTACGTGGCTTGATTAACTCGGAAATTGGTATACCTACATCATCTTTGAGTCAAATTATGAAAACATTCCAATATTTTTTTTTTCTACGCCAGTGGGGTAAAAAGACGGTATAGAGGTATGAGGAACAGGGTGTAAAGTTCACTCAACCTCCATAGAAAAGGGAGGATCCTCCGACCAGACGGGTGTTGTGTCTGGCGGGCAACTGCCCAACGATTGATGTTGGGAAATTGTATCTATGCTAATTGCGCGGTAAACTCTGCTTGCGAGATGCAGGATTTGCGTGACGTCAGTATGACGCGTTGTTCGCATGTGGCGTTGTAGATACCGCTACATCACTCCCCTCCGGAGACCGGAGGTCGATAGTGGATTGAGTCTTGTATCTTGCGATGCTTGCCAGGCCAGCTGAGGTTCCAGTGAGTCGGAACCGGTTGCCGCATAGTTCACGGTGAGTCGGAACTGTCTGCGGAGTTGTCCCCAGTGAGTCGGGGTGGCGCTGCGTTATATTCCAGTGCGTCGGATGTACAGCGCCGGGTTGAGGCTGGCTGCTGCGTCGACCAGGAGAAGGTGCTCTGCTTGTTGACCGGCCGAAAGTGCAGTGTGCTGTGCCGAGGTTGCTGATGAGGCTGAGGGTGATGACCAGGTATGCGCGGACGCTGCATGCTGGTGGTCAGGATACCCGTTGAACCCGTGGATGCTGGCTGGCTGGGTGACTCGCCGCTAAAGCTTGCGGGAGTGATGATGATGACGTCACGCTGAAGTGTTTGCACGAAGGCTGCGCTGACGTTCATGTCCGGGGTCACCAGTATAGAGGTATGAGGAACAGGGTGTAAAGTTCACTCATCCTCCATAGAAAAGGGAGGATCCTCCAACCAGACGGGTGTTTTGTCTGGCGGGCAATTGCCCAATTATTGATGTTGGGAAATTGTATCTATGCTAATTGCGCGGTAAACTCTGCTTGCGAGATGCAGGATTTGCGTGACGTCAGTATGACGCGTTGTTCGCATGTGACGTTGTAGATACCGCTACATCACTCCCCTCCGGAGACCGGAGGTCGATAGTGGACTGAGTCTTGTATCTTGCGATGCTTGCCAGGCCAGCTGAGGTTCCAGTGAGTCGGAACCGGTTGCCGCATAGTTCACGGTGAGTCGGAACTGTCTGCGGAGTTGTCCCCAGTGAGTCGGGGTGGCGCTGCGTTATATTCCAGTGCGTCGGATGTACAGCGCCGGGTTGAGGCTGGCTGCTGCGTCGACCAGGAGAGGGTGCTCTGCTTGTTGACCGGCCGAAAGTGCAGTGTGCTGTGCCGAGGTTGCTGATGAGGCTGAGGGTGATGACCAGGTATGCGCGGACGCTGCATGCTGATGGTCAGGATACCCGTTGAACCCGTGGATGCTGGCTGGCTGGGTGACTCGCCGCTAAAGCTTGCGGGAGTGATGATGATGACGTCACGCTAAAGTGTTTGCACGAAGGCTGCGCTGACGTTCATGTCCGGGGTCACCAGTATAGAGGTATGAGGAACAGGGTGTAAAGTTCACTCATCCTCTATAGAAAAGGGAGGATCCTCCGACCAGACGGGTGTTGTGTCTGGCGGGCAACTGCCCAACGATTGATGTTGGGAAATTGTATCTATGCTAATTGCGCGGTAAACTCTGCTTGCGAGATGCAGGATTTGCGTGACGTCAGTATGACGCGTTGTTCGCATGTGGCGTTGTAGATACCGCTACATCACTCCCCTCCGGAGACCGGAGGTCGATAGTGGACTGAGTCTTGTATCTTGCGATGCTTGCCAGGCCAGCTGAGGTTCCAGTGAGTCGGAACCGGTTGCCGCATAGTTCACGGTGAGTCGGAACTGTCTGCGGAGTTGTCCCCAGTGAGTCGGGGTGGCGCTGCGTTATATTCCAGTGCGTCGGATGTACAGCGCCGGGTTGAGGCTGGCTGCTGCGTCGACCAGGAGAGGGTGCTCTGCTTGTTGACCGGCCGAAAGTGCAGTGTGCTGTGCCGAGGTTGCTGATGAGGCTGAGGGTGATGACCAGGTATGCGCGGACGCTGCATGCTGATGGTCAGGATACCCGTTGAGGCCGTGGGTGCTGGCTGGCTGGGTGACTCGCCGCTAAAGCTTGCGGGAGTGGTGATGATGACGTCACGCTGAAGTATTTGCACGAAGGCTGCGCTGACGTTCATGTCCGGGGTCACCAGTATAGAGGTATGAGGAACAGGGTGTAAAGTTCACTCATCCTCTATAGAAAAGGGAGGATCCTCCGACCAGACGGGTGTTGTGTCTGGCGGGCAACTGCCCAACGATTGATGTTGGGAAATTGTATCTATGCTAATTGCGCGGTAAACTCTGCTTGCGAGATGCAGGATTTGCGTGACGTCAGTATGACGCGTTGTTCGCATGTGGCGTTGTAGATACCGCTACAACGGGATACAGTTACTAGGAAAAATCTTTTTCCTTTGGTTAATAAACTTGATACTTGGCAATATTTGCCTCATTAATTAATACAGATGGTCACTTTTAGTTAAAAAAAATCCTCACAGAGGCGGGGGTGAGAAGTTAATAGGTCGGAAAAAATATTAAACCGCTCGGACGGATTAACTCGAAACTCGGTACTAATACTTAAAACCAAAAGTATGTGTTTTAAGGGTTTTTCAAAAATCGTCTCTTACCGGGGTGGAAAAGGGTAATAAAGTTTAAGGGGTGGATTTTACTGCTAACTTTCATTAACTCGAAAATGGGATAATCTTTCAGTCATACAATGGGAACGTATCAAACGCTTTTTTAAAAACAAAGCCTGTCGTGGTAAAAGGGGACGACAAGGTTTATTTCAAAAATCTTATTCATTCATCTGTAAACTTTAAAATTAACCCGAATTAAATAAATAAATGATAAAGATCGTAAACATACATCTTCGAAATTTTTAGAGTACACGTGGACGAAGTCGCGGGCAAAGTGTTATACTATATAATATTATAAATTCTGTCTGTACGTTACATTATCACGCCTAAAGCACTGAGCGGATTTCTATAAAATTGCCTGCCAGCAGATGCCAAAGAGATAGATGGCATCCTGGGAAAGGACATACTTCTATACCAGCGTCAGGTATTGTACCTGGCATATGCTGAGTTGGACTCCCATTTGGTGCAACCATGAGACACACACCGCCCAGTAGTGATCGTCCGTTATAGACTACCGTTATTTACTTGTACGAGGTGTCTATGGGTCAATTTAGCTTTTTAATCTTTGTTTTTTATGTTTCAACTTTTTTTGATGTTTTTTTTTATTACTTGTTTTGTGTTTTTTGTTGCACTGAATAAAAGTTTTATCCATCTATCTATCTATCTTCTTATCCTTTCCGACATCCACGCGGGCGAAGCCGCGGACAGGAGCTAGTACTAAATAAATCGTTTCCCACATTTCACAATTTTTCACTTTAATGTTTTGAGACATCTTGGCATAATCAAATATCTTCAATCTTTTCTTTTACATCACTAACCTACCTTTTATATCATAAATTCTTGACAAAGCAAAGGCAAAACCACAGGTACCTCCTCCGAGACTTTATCTAACACACGGAGTACCAAGAAATACCTCAATTCCCATAGGAAAAGCGAATTCCTCTATGAATTAGTCAAACTCCTGTACAAATTACAGACAGGTGAAATACCACACTCTAGCTGCGGCTACAAAACTGAGTTGTTACATTGTAAACCTTATAACATGAAACTTAAGAGTTGTAGTTTTTTTCACAAGTGTATGAGCATTGTGGGTAATAAAATGATGGTTTTGTATGGAACACGTGCCTCTCAGTAGGTGGTCATGTCTTCTAAATGTTTGTTACGATAACTGTAAAGGGTTTTCTTTCTATAATACCTTCATCCACCTTTTGCACCTTTGTATAATTGTTTTTGAGTTCGGTTTTATCATTTCTAATATGTTTGAAGGATAAAAAAAGATTAGGTGGTGCATACGTGAGGTGTACTGGGCATAACGCCTTATCTTTTATTATTACCTATCATTATTATCAGAATGTAACGTCCGTTAGTATCCACTGCGGAATATAGGCTTCACCCTTGATTTTATTTGTTTGTGTTGCTCCTCTTTGTTTAGGAACATTTATTTCGAAGGCCAATTCCCGTAATTAAAAACGTTCAAAATCTAGTCGCAACTCATCTCAGTGACAATCAATGTCAAAAACTTGTCAAAAATGTAGGGAAATTATAATATTGATGTTGAACGTTCTTAAAATGACCAGAATTGCCCCTCTGGTTTCGGCATGAAATTCAAAATTTTATTGTGTCGACAGTAGTGGCTAATGTGGAACAAAAAAGTTTTATATACCTACCTACATAATACTACATCGTGCTTTAGGCGAAGGCTCAGCCTAGGCTGAAAACCATCCGGCTCTTTGATTCATTCGCTTCTAATGGCTTGTTCTGATATTTTATATCTAAGAACCATTTTCTATTTTTAGTAACATAATATCTACCATGCTTTATCCTCATCCAACGCACACGACAGTGATACTCTATAAATATATCCAATTTGTCTTGTTTCAAGACCCTGCAAATGCAACGTAGATCGCCCCAATTTCGAGCCCCACAAACACAGTTCCCCATGTAGGGCGTCTGCATACGTATGTAAATACCTGTGCAAGCTTGTGGGTGCTTGTGCAAGCGTGCGGCTGTGTGCGTGTGCCGCTGACTGCAATTTCCTTGCACGTCGACTAGAGCGCGTTATCTGGCCATCGCAACACCTAGCTATCAGCCTTACTTGCGATGCTTAAGTAGATATTCCAAGTGTGTGTTTGGACTACTGTGAAACGTTACTTTAAAGGGTACTAGTATCCAACTATAAACTACTAGCAGTGCTCCGCGGTTTCGCCCGCGTAAGTTTCGATCCCGTGGGAATATCGGGATAAAAAGTGTGTATTCTGTCTTAATACTGGTTATAAACCTATCTACGTGCCAAATTTCATCCAAATCAGATCTTTGCGTGAAAGAGTAACAATCATCCATCCATCCAAACTTTCGCATTTATAATAATAGTAGGACTAGCTGCGCCCCGCGGTTTTACCCGCATAAGTTTCGATTCCGTGGGAAAATCGGGATAAAAAGTATCCTATGTGTTAATCCTAGTTAGAACCTATCTGTGAGTCAAATTTCATCGAAATCTGTTCAGATGTCTTTGCGTGAAGGAGTAACAGTCCATCCATCATCCATCCATCCTAACAAACTTTCGCGTTTATGTTATTTTATTATTGATTTCTCTCGTTAGTCTAACAGTTTTGTCTATCAGGAAATCAGTAGTAGCCCGGAGTCTAGGTTTGTGACCTGAAGGCCAATTCCCATGATTAAAAATGTTCAAAATCTAGTCGCAATCTCATCACAGCGACAATCAATGTCAAAAACTAGTAAAACATGTAGGGAAATATGAGGTATTTATCTCTTATCTTACACATTTTATAACTGTGGCGCTGTGACTGTGTGGTTTGGTTTTACATTCAAAAATATGTTTCTGGCACTCGCCGGCCGCTGCCGCTGCACCGCTCGCTTCGCTCGCTCGGCTCGTGCGTTATGTGGTCACAGTTCTAACCTAACCTAACCTAGCTCTTTCGATTTAAAGAAGATATATGCGTGTTACGTTGCAAATTTCACTAAACTATAACTTTTCGGAAACTTAGTATTTTTTTCGGAAGTTTAGTATTTGTTTGGAAATTTAGTTTATTTTTTGAAACTATAGAATATTTTTCGTAGAATTATAATTTGAATAAGCTTCATGTTTGTTTGTTAAATACAACATTTTTTGTCGGTTAATTTTGTATTAACTTTTCGGTAATTCATTTTAACACAGCTTAGTTAGTATTACAGTCAACCACAGATCGCTGGAAGTTAATTTGTTTTTCGGAAGCTTTATTATTTTCCTTACC
The DNA here is from genome assembly GCA_947507525.1 of Apamea epomidion. Taxonomy (NCBI): domain Eukaryota; kingdom Metazoa; phylum Arthropoda; class Insecta; order Lepidoptera; family Noctuidae; genus Apamea; species Apamea epomidion. The sequence goes on along the minus strand of OX382238.1, from coordinate 1,490,120 downwards.
AAAAGTGAAACACGAATTCGTATCTCTTCAATATTATTTATTCGTATGGCTTCCTAAGCAAAGCTGCTGTTCATCATAACCAATATAGGTACCTACCTAATGCCAGACGTAGGTCCTTGCAAAGTGAGTGATACCTACAGGTTGATGTCAATATTGCATCGTGTACGTCTGAGTTCCTACCTGCAGTGCCGTGACACCGACCCCGCTCCGAAAAAAACGAAATGCCGTTCCGAATCATTGAACGATTGACGGCAGGTACTGAGGTGCTCAACGTTTGATAGTGGAATACAACTGGGTAATAAAACATACGTACATAAACTCACACCTTCTTCCCATGGGGGTAGGCAGAAACTACAGAACAATATAAAAGAATTTTATAAACAATTCAAGGCACAGTACTTTTATTCAGACGGATATTCGACTTCATAAGACATGTACATGTGTGAGTAAACCTTCGAAGTCTTCAAAATACAGAACAGTATAAAATGAGAATGAGTAGAGCGCGTTACATTCTTGATTTTAACTTTCAGGTTGATTAAACATCGTCTTTTGAATTCTTCATTCTTTCGTAAGATGTCTGTAAAATGCGGTTTTGCACAGTTAAATTCGTAATACCTAAGTATCCATAGGCATATTAATAATCTATACCCTGTCCTTGCTGCGCCGTAGATGGATTAAAAGAACAATTAACTTGCTCGTGCTTATCAATAACTTATATTCCTATTAGACTTCCAAGCTATTTTTTAATCTTTCATCATAAAACTTTGAGTATCCTGGCACATACGCTGACGCGCGACAGGCCGTGTTGTTGTGACAGCTCGCCGGGACGCCTCCACCAAAAGTCAGTATTCTTGCCTCCACCATGCATACTAACAACACTGTTGTTAGTTGTTGTTATGTACAGAATACACCCTTTGTCCACTCTACGCTGCAGTGGACACTGGACGTGAGAACTTCGGAGAATAGGACGCACTTTAGGGAATTAAGACATTTAACAGTCGGGATGAAGTTTTTTTATGCAACGACGCTTGACCATTTGACGTTTCGAGGGTTGCTGGCACACTCCTTCTGATAGTAGACCGAGATCAACATTGTCTTATTTTTTTAAATGTAACTTTTATAATTTGATCAGCGCCTGCAAAAAACAGTATCGCAAATGAAGAGTTTGAGTTTTGTTAAGTGTATGACTGATCTTTGTCTCAGCAAAATGCTATGCTAATAGTCAGCTACCTATGTGCATGTCATTTTCAAGAGTCAAGCTTGTCGTTAGAGGGTCTTTGGACACCTGCAACATCAAATCCCTACATATTCTTCATCGGTTTTTATCGTTCTAAGCCACTGCTGCGCTTAGCAACAAACATAATCAAATAAAATAAAAAATATTTCAGGAATATAGAATTTACGCCAAATTACAAATTATTTATTAATTATTACAAAACATCTGCAACACCATATTTATATTTAAAACAGTATCCATGGAGTTTCTTTCCCGTTCTTCTCCATAGGAACCTACTACGCCTTTGAATGGGCAACTAGCTCCATTTTTCTGACTGACCAACTCATGGACAATTCAATACTCAAACTATTTGCTGTTTGTTAAATATTAAGTTACCACCTAAGGATACATTGTGGAAACACAAATGACCCCTCCCGCTCTGGGTGGAGCGGAATCGAGTGTCAGACTCTTACTGACTAAAACCCACCCGTGTTCCTTACTTAGCCCTTTATGTTCCAGGGCAGCGGTAACCCTTTCGGACGATTCCGCTACCCATCACAATGTATACTTAGGTGGTAATTTAATATTTATTGAAATCATTATGGACCCTATAATAAGTGGTTTAATTGAAATAAATGGTTTGATTTTGAGTTTGTAAGTACCTCTTTCACTAAGACCTCATCCAAATTCTCATATTATTATCGTAATTTTTTTCAGTTTTAAAAATTGTCCCCAAAAAGGTGCAAACCCAGCCATTTCTTGCGTAACCATGACACGGTTAATCAGAAATCATTGCAGCTATCGCAGCGCATATAACTCGGTCGGTGTAAGCCGTTTATCAGCGATACCGACTGCCACTGCTATCATAATGTATTAGCAATTAATCAATTTTACACTGCTTTTGTTTTAGAATTCCTCGGAAATTATTTAATTACAAGGTTACGGGAGACACTCTAGAGTAGTCACCTGAACCCAATCTGCATGCCTTGATATTTGTAGGTGATTTTACAGGTATGAGGAATAGGGTGGAGAGTACGGTTGTTGTCGGGTAAGTATACTTACCCGACAACAACCGTTGAACAGTAGCCCACGAGATACAACACCCTCTGGTGGGGAGCCTTCCTTTTGTATGGAGGATGAGGTCCCTGCCAACCTGTATACACATATATGTGTATACAGGTTGGCAGGGACATCGACGCCCAAACTGTTACCATGAATTCAGCATATGATGGGATGGGATGGATATATGGGGGTACTGAATCCATGGTAACAAGTTGCGCGTTGATGTCCCTGTCATCCTGTATAATAATTATGTTAATCGCACAAATAACTCTGCTTGTGCGAAGTAGAATTTGCATGACGTCAAGTGCAATGCGTAGTTCGTATGTGGGGTTATATAGAAGGGTCGGTACGTGCTCATATGATATCACACTGTTATATAGAAGGGTCGGTACGTGCTCATATGATATTACACTGTTATATAGAAGGGTCGGTACGTGCTCATATGATATCACACTGTTAAGAGAGTGCGAGCGATACCTTTTCAGAGGATTCAAAGCTTTTCTTAACTAGTGGGAAAGCGAATGATGTGCCTATGTGAGATTTATAGGTGCTTATACAGGGAAACTTGATTGAAGTTAAAGTTCATCGAGGAACGGTTTATACTACTTGCAATGTAAAGGGAATTTCGAAGGCCAGTGTGAGAAGTACCGACCTACCTTTGTCAATAAAACAGTTCATATTTTTTTCGCAAAAGCAAGCCTGGCATGCAAATTGCGCTGCAAAAATCGTATGTACGGAATCGCCATTCATAAAACCATTATATTTTCAATTAAAGCTATCAGTCTTGCGTATCATGGTAGCATTGATGATATTTCTTTTGATTTTAACAAAAGATACGGTTATGTGTTTGACTACATAATCTATCTTACCGCCGGCGCGGCGTCTACGTAATTTTTTTTTTTAATAAAAATTTTTTCGTGCACGTACAGCCCGTAGATGGACGGGCATGACTTTTTCCTCATAAGGGTAAAAACGCAGAGAATATATGAAGAGAGTAGCTATATTACTATTCGACTATTACACTTCACAGTACACTTAAAAAAAAAGTAGGTATTTAAAGAAAAAATAAACGTAACATTGGTACAACACACACTCCACGAAGGGGTAGGGGGGATTTAACTCCTTACCTTCACCCTGGTACTGATAAATTGTTAACAGAGAAACATAACTAAATTTTGTCCCGATCCGGGAATCGAACCTAGAAGAACTCCGTAGCGGTAACCTTTATTAGCCCATGCTCAGCTACCGCGCTTGTGACTAAAACGACAAGGCAGATTTTCTCGATATTTCTTTAAATAAATAAAAATAGTTGTTTAAATCCTTATGTTGCCTTTAATATTTCCACCTGACGCATTTAATAATCTGCTCAACTCAAAACCGAAACTCAGATCGACACAAAATAAAATTCAAAAAAATATTTGACCAAACTTGTCAAGTGTCACCTAGTTCAAAAGATGTGTATCTGTGACAGACATGTTATGGGGCTCACAAAAAGAGTATCAATGGCGAATAATCCTTGGAGCTTAAACTAACAATATTAGCCACAACAATAGCTTAATCTTTGAATCGGTAGCCGTAATGCGTTTAAACGTCCTTTTAAACGTTTTTTAGACAAGTGTGACAGGTAGCTTTGATGTGCGGTGACCCGAGCGGATGTTTCTACCAGCTAGTATGTTCACATTATTGCTATACGTAGTAGGTAAGTCGTTTAGTAGGCGGAAAGAGGCCTAAGTAAGTACTTAACTATCAAACACTATGTTTAGGATTACGGTCGATTAGAGGAGCTATCTACTCACAACCATATCAGGATCTAACCAAAAAATAATAGATATCTTTGCACTACCACACCATTTTGAAGTCGAATAGTAGATACATTTCCGTATAAATAATAATGTGTAGGAATAGCTACACTAGACTAAACCCTAACTAGAACTATGTTGCTGTGAAATTTTGTAAAGGCGTCGTTGATTTTTACGCTTTCTTATAAGACTGCTCGTTGCTTTCTATAAGGCGTTCGAACGATATTCTCTACGATAGTATTACGTTATCATACAACCTTTAGAAAAATTGTGTTTAAATTTAAATTTTTCAATAATAGGTAGTTCAAGTTCGATACTAAATCGTAGCTCAATTAATCTCTACTTCGCTGGAATGGGGTCAGACTTTCTGATTGTTGTTAAGTACTTTATTTTTACATGTGCAGTCCTCTTTTCCCAACCACTACAATTCCTGTACCTAAGCTAGAATCCAAAATGGAAACGAGGAAGAAAAGACCAGAGAAATTAATCAACTGTTTTGGAACCGGCAAGGAAATCAATCGGTAATGAACAATGGAGAAATATTAAAACCATGTAAGATTCTAGCTTAGACCTAAATGCAATAGAAACTCATTATTTCATAGTTTCATGTTATTTATTTATTTAAATGCCTTAAAACTATCATTACAGGTCTTACTTAACCTAATGCGATAGCCAGGTCACACACAAAAAATTAAAAATAAGTCACAAACTACATCTCAAGATCATAAAGATCATTGTATGTAAAACAGTGTAAACAATAGTACTTTTGCGAAACATGTAAATATATCAATTTCGACCTGAATATAATTGATGGTGCGAATTGCTCGAGTCAGAGGGGTTTTGAACAGCAAGTTGGTCCTGGCTGAAGGTACGACCAGCAGTGGCGGGGGCCGTCGCCTCCACACATAACGATCGGGTACGTACAAGTGCAACCGCTGCAGCACTCCCGGGTTGTGCTCTATGCCTCGGAGCAGTTTCACCATGTACGAGACCAGAGCAAATTCCCGTCGCACTCCGAGTTGATTGTACCCCACCATACCCAGTACGAATAGAGTGTGGTACATTAATGGGTAAAATGGGTATACCCCATAAAGTTTCCTATACAGGTGGCACGTGAACTTGTTCTGGACTCGCTCCAACATCACTGAGTACTTAGCCTCATGTGGAGTCCATATGCCAGCACTATGTTCCAGATGACTCCTGACTAATGCGTCATACAAGACTCTGATGACTGTGATGCTGATAAAGTCTCGCGTCAGTCTCAGAACAAACCCCAAGTTTCTAAATGCCTTTTTGCAGATCTTAGTTATATGACTGCGAAACGATAGTTCAGGAGCGAGACAACCCCTAAATCACTTACCTGCGATACTCGTTGCATCGGTACTGCATGCTGTTGGGAATATGTCGGCAAACTAAAAAGGATAAACACGAATACACAAGCATATGACAATAATAAAACAACACTGCAAGCGTAATTTTTTAAAGTCAGTTTATTTCAATTAAATCGATTTCGTAAAAAAATGAGGTCTACACAACAGAATAAAATATATTTACACGCGAAGAGACAGGGATAGACTGCGCTATACAGACGTGTGATACAAGTCTGCAGAATGTTAAAGTTTGACATAGAGAATGCAGAGTTATAAATCGTCTTCATTTGAGAGCTACATCTGTTGTACTACAAACTTATGTCAGAGGCTACATTGATACGGTATTTCAATCCAATGATACTGAATCAATAACAGACCATTATAAATACTTTTCAATCCAATCTAGTATCCAGTAAAGAGATAAATTAATGAGCTTGAGCGAATTCACATTTAAATATTTATAATAAAGCAGTCGCTTATTTCAATCCAGAGCTACTGAATTCAAATGCTGGATTGAAATACTGTGTCAATGTCAATCAACCTTAGGCTAGCTAGTTGTTAATGCGTCGACGCCATAAGCTTTGTTACATTTCTCAAACTTCACACAAACATAACGTTTTCTTTGCGTTCATGGCACGTTAGCTATCAACATCGAGTACGCGGGCACATACCCAGTTCCCAAGCTGCGACTCAGAATGAGAATTATTTAATGGAAAACATTATAACACTTTGCCTGACCCGGGGATCGAACCATCGAATTCAGGATCGTAGCGTCCCGCAGTTATTTCGTAGCATTCTAAAAATCGCTTCTGAAATATGTATACAAGGTGGAGATGATAATAAATTTAACTGTGTATATCTACAAAAATCAATCAAATTTTTGCAAGTTAGTCACTATATCTAGTCAGCACCCACTGCTCTCAAAACGGTGAAGGAAAACATCGTGATGAAAACGGCATGTCCTAGAACCAAACTTTCGAAGACATGCGACATATACCAACCCGCACTGGGCCCGCGGGATGTTATGGTCCACTCCCTCTCACCTGTCAGATAAGAGAGGAGGCTTGAACATCATAGGCTGATTATGTAAGTTATGTAGCTAGTCGGCTGATCGGCAAAACTCATAGTCGACCCATGACTACTATGCATTAGTACTGTCAATGTTTTCATTTATTGTCGTATTGTCGTCTCCACATTGTATAATTTTGCACACCGAATACTTAAGTGAGTTATACAATCCAGATGTTATGAAATCAACATCGTAACGAGTTTCACTACAGATGTTTTGAATGGGTTATTATAAAACTTTAAAATATTTATACATATCTTATGCCTGACTTAAATAAATGGTATGAGTACAAGCAGATAATGATTTTATCACGCCAGTACCAACCATAACATAGTAATTTTTCGCCCATTCACAGGGATTGAATTCACGACCGTAGTCAGCTCATGAAAATGGAAGGCTTATTTTCGTTTCGGGAAGTCTTGAACAACACAGTCTATCCTTAGTATTTTGTTAGCGATGGAACTTTAATTGTATCGACGAGTCATGTTACCTGAATTGATATAATAAATTAAACGGCAAGGTATGATAAATTATAGAAGACTAGCTTCAGCCGCGACTTCGTCCGCGTGAAATTTCTTGTCCCTTCAATCCACCCTGCCCTGTGCCCTGCTTCTTAGGGTATAAGCGTGATGTTGAATAGTTTTCCTCAAGAATTGGACTATTACAATGCAAAAAGATTTTTTCAAATCCGACTGGTAGTTCCAGACCTTCAGCTTTATTATTAGTATAGATAGATTCGTGCTCTGTCGCAAACTAGTCATCAAACCAAAAGTAGTTTGGTTACAGTGTATACAGTTGTACCACAGGATGACCAAAGGTGCTGGTTTTTGGCACAGCCTAACAATATTCAGTTGATATTGAACCAAAAAGCCCGATTAAAGAATGCAGAAGCACATAAAGCCTGATTTAAACGATGCGATTGAATTGCCTGTGGCATACCAGAAGTCGAAGCAATCATAAAAGTTGCACCATCTAATCTAAACAGTGTCTCGACGGTGCAAGTCAGTAGTTGCTTCAATTCCATGGTATATGCCACAGGCAAGTAATTTGCATCGTGTTTGGGGCTTAACCTACCGTTTTTCCCAAATGGAGAGTTTATCCATACAATAAAACAGAAAATTAACTGGTGGTTACTCCCGAAGTAGCCACGAATTAGAGTTTATGGGGAAAAGTTGCCAACATGACTCTCAAACACTCTCGTCATCCCAAAGTACCATCGCCACTATTCTAAAGTAGTTAATATTCTAAGCTTTCTGCACACTAGCCCGGAACCCTTGCCGGTCGCTAGCAGTGTAGTGCACTGTGCGCGTCTTCCCATCAGAATCTATTAAGCTATAAAAACCGTGCACGTTGCCGCCGTCTCGACTCTCCTGCGCAGTTTTCGAGTCACCTGTGGTTTTGTCCTGGAATTAGAGAAAAAATAATTTAATTATAAGTATATATTATATTATATGACTGCCTGTAATTGATTTTGGCTGAAAATGGTCTCTCTGATAAATTCAGGTCTCCTTACTAAAGTAATTTCAGTTAAAGTGAGAAATATAGTTATTCTAGTTGCTGCCTGTTTCAGAAACAAACGATAACATTTATATAGGTATGATAATTCGCATTATTCTTATTTCGCTCGTATGAACTACATAATCATGATTACGTTTAAATTTCCTAAGAACTTGGTATTGAAGATTTTGAATTCAGCAAGGGGCTGATTCTGCGCTCCCAAGTCTTATGACTAAATTATTATAGTACAACGTTCCCAATTTGCATGTCAAGATTACCTCTAGTAAATATCACATGTTTTACGACTGACATTTAACTCCAATTTAACTTCAACTCAAAGGGTCATAAGATAACCTTCCCCTTTGTTCTACCAACACATCAGTTATATGAGTTCAACAAGATATTATTAAGTTCAAAATCGTGCAAGCATAAAGTGCTTATTTGGGTACTAGACTCGATAAATAGGCACTTACATCTAGCCAATTGTATCTTTCAATCTGTAATAATAGGGTGTTAAAGTAACAGGCAATAGACAGGTAGTCGTAGACGTAATGTCAAATAATTGTAATGCTTAAGTCCATCAAGGCTATACATAGATCTGGAATACACATTTAGCTTTCGGCATAAAATTGTTTTTTTTTTTATAGAGGTATCTTATTTTTGGTGGGAATAACACTTGAACTGGGGAGTAAGTAAGTACACAGTGAGACAGTGGTTAGGGCTGTACTATACCACCCCCACAAAACCTATTGTGTGTATTAGAAGCAAGACCGTGAGTAGATAGTATTATAATGTGTATTTGATAATGTCCTTTTGACTGATATTAATGTGTACCTTCTAACTTAACTTTAACTGCGAAGACAATCCTTACTGCTACGAAATTAAAGTGATGTGAAAATCATATTGTTACTATGGACGTGCTGTGGTCTAAACATTGAACCTAGTACAGTACTTTTGTTCTATTTAGAATGAAATTAACCTAACATACAGGAAATCTCAAACTAATTAAAAATTCGTGAAACCTTGCAACAATAGTTAAGCAAATACAATTTCCTAGTTTATATTTCAGACATAAGTTAATAATCGGCAGTATTGTGCTCTCTCTGAAATATAAGCGTCATTGAGTCGTGTTATAGTAATTTGCCTCTTCTATGTATTACAATTTAGACAAAAGATTATTCTAAAAGACTTTGAGTGTGGCAACTACAAGGCTATGTTTTCAATAGACTGTTTCATTTTAGTGTCTTTTGAAATGGTGCGGATAAGTCGTTCTTTATTTTTGTGTCACGCCACTCACGACTGCCTGGGGTTAAAAAATCTAATCTCTGTTAAACATTTTTACGTTGAACTAGAAGATTCGTACTTCGTAGAGCAAACGCTACGCCGCGTAGCGTATGGCGTAGCGTATACGCGACGCGATGCAGCATTATGTCTACGGAGCGTAGTAGATGATATTTGTTGAAGATGGGCAGTATTTTTGCATTTCTAAACACTGAGGCTAACTACGTATTAAGTACGAATATGTTGCTACTAGCGACTCAAACACATGGTTATTTTTATTCGATATTTTGTGACCACCACTTTTCTACAATTCGCAAAAAAATGCGGTTAAAGTTAGTTTATTTACATAATTACAAATATGACCACCAATGGCATGGGCAGAATTATATTACAAACCATTACAAAATGTTTTAATTAAAGTTTGCCTTAAAAAATCGCAATAAAATTTCCTTTCTGAAGGTTTTGCAAATCTATAAAGCGGACAAACAAAATTATACTTAATCCAGTTAGTATAAGCTTCATTTCAGAACAGCTTCGTGTTTCTGCTAATTCTGAACTTAGCACAAATCAAAACAAACTTTGTCCTCTCACTTTAAGATCTATTTTAGAATAGAAATACATACGGAGGTGTGACGGACAAGTACAAGGTTACAAGTTAAAAGTAACTTCTATGCGTACACTCATTGACGTGTGTATACCCGACTGACCAAGGTCAAGAGCGCAAGATATGCGTTTGATACGGGTACTTAGGTAATTGTTCAGAGTTCCTTATTGCCGATATGTGATTGGGTATTTTTTGCGAACTTGAAATAGTTGTTTATCCTTGATTAATTCAGTCAGTATTAACCTTTGTACAACAAAACGCTGATAGAAAAATGTTGCAATTTTTTTTTCATTTTTAATACATTCTCTACCTGCTGGTTGGTTTTTACGTCCGAGGAATTTTAATAACTTCTTAGGTACCCACTTTATTTTACTGCCTTTGTTTATAATTACCCCCTCTAGTAATTATTGCAAAATTGGCAGTCAGTACCTACTGCAGTACCAAAGTATTTGTATTTCCTCTTATTATTTTTGATTGTGTAACTTTGGTACATTTTGTTCTAAAGAATCGAGATTGGTTAACAATTTTGGTTGTTATTTCGTAAACTAATTCATTAAAAGTGACTATAAGTAAGTAAGCACTATCTTGTCTAAATAATACATTTTCAAGTAGTTACTTACTTATTTTTTTTTATGTAGCTTTTTTCTCTCACACATTTTCATATTATTATTTTATATAGTTTAATAGCTCTCTAATAACATGGGATGATTGGATGAACTGTAGAGCCAATTAAGTAGTAGAAAGTAATAATCAAAATGCAAAATTAATTTTATTTTTTTTCCTCGTAATTTGCACAAAATATTTCGCAATTATTATTTTTAAAAAAACTGCCTTGCCAATTTTTTTTTTTCATAGACGTCATTATGCAAAAACACGATATCCTTGCACCGTCATCGCTACGTAACCTTACGACAGTCGAGTATACCTCGTTGCGTAACAGACCACACCTTCGCCTTACTTCCTACTATGTCAATTAATTCCGACCACATTCCTGTTGCACGAGATACATTGACGCTAATGTATTGAGGAAGATTTTAGTAACTCGTATTGAAGAGGTAATGGATTACGTAAAATTTAAAATTTTCGTGTTTGTTAATCTAGGTTTCCGATGAATGAAGTCTACTCACTCTAGTTATATGTATTTGTATTGTTGTTTCGACACTCTGCTACACATATGAAGTGTGTCAATATCATTGCCGAACTGGGAATCGAACCTGTAATTAACTTTCGTGTTATGCACTGTTCCTTACTTATTAAGTTGTCAATTGGATACTAATCATAATATAGAAGTATGCTACATGCCTTAATAATGATAATATTTAATTCGTTTTTTTTTTCTATGAAAAGTCCTTGCATTTTGACTGCTACCTCAAGATTGCACTAGAAGATAAATAGTAGAGCTATTAATTACTATAATAATTATAAGGCTCATTAATTTGGATATTAGTCTGTATATGAGGTGTTAATTTGCGACTTTACGGCACGGTAAAAGGAAGGAAGGTAGTTGTTAAATGACCTGCATCTGTAAATAATAATGAATTTAAAATGCTTTTATTTTTCAACTTTTTATTAGTAATTTGGAAGCAAATTGTACTTGAATACGGAGACGTTTTTAATCTTACTAATATTATAAACGTGAAAGTTTGTATGGATGGATGGATGGATAGATGTTTGTTACTTTTTCACGCAAAAACTACTGAACGGATTTGGATGAAATTTGGCACACATATGGTTTATAACAAGCATTAACATATAAAATACTTTCTATCCCGATATTCCCACGGGATCGAAACTTATGCGGGTGAAACCGCGGGGCGCAGCTAGTACTTAAATAAAATAATAGGCTTCCCCTATTATATGGAACTTTTAAACTAAACTGGTGAAATATGAGTGTACCTTGTATAGCTACACCTCTGACATCCCGTCCCGTGGTAACGACCGCGACCTACAAGTTGTAGTTCGTAGGTTCGAACACAGACAGGCGCTTTACTTTGTGTAAATTAATTCATCATCACCGCTCTCAACGGTGACGGAAAATATCGTGAGGAAACCGGCATGACCAAGAGCCAAAAATTCAAAGACATGTGACATCTACCAACCCGCACTGCGCCCGCGTGATGGATTACGGCCCGCTCCCTCTCGCCGAGAGGAGGCCTGTGTCCCAGCAGTGGGAACATTATAGGCTGATTATGCATTCAGGCATGATATTATGTTATTTTTATAAACGGGCTGATTTTTTAAAGACCAGCCGAATTTAAGGATGTGGTACAGATCATCAAACTGATCAACTTTCTCCATGGGACAAATAGCGTAATCGCGAAAATTTTATCAACTGTCCCATAGAAAACTTCAATACCTACTCGACCTAAATGTATGGGATGCCTGAATTTTTATTCGCGATTACGATGTTGGTCCCATGGAGAAAGTTGTTCAGTTTGATGGTCTGTACCACATCCTTAAATTTGGCTGGTCTTTAAAAAATCAGCCTGTATAATAATAAAAATAATTGTTGGTTTTCACTCCTAGATTTCCACCTTTGTCTTGCTGCTCTCACATGTAAAAAAACCGAAACCAGGAAGAGAAGAATAATCACTTGCCTTATTTATTGAAAAACTTTATTCTCATTGTCTACAAGTATGTTGATACCTAGTATCCAGAATGTAGGTATAGCCAACTTCGTAATTGGTTTACCACTATTGACAACAGTTGCTACTGCTAGCAAATTGAAACTTTACGGTCAAAAATACCTAACCGTCACAATTTCACAAAGACCATATCGTGTTATAATTATCATATATTTAAAACTCTTAAGTATCGCACGTAACTTTTAACTTGTTTCTTTTGTTTCTCCTACCTAGTTATTCATTTTATAGTGTAGTGCTTGTGGCACAATTATTATGTTTATGGGGCATCCGGTGCTGAAAGACTAACCTTAGATTTTAGTAAAACATTGTTTTAAATTTATTGGTTAGCCATTAAAGAAAAATAAAATGACTCGCGACTGACAGTCAACCTGAGGCTGGTAAAGAAATTACGAGGTCAACAATACTATAGAAGTAAGTTAACTTGGATAATATTCACAGCACCCATCGGAGAAAGCCCACCCATCTAGAATGCGTCGCTTGTCGCGTGAAAGTGTACACAAATGTCACTGTTACGTACAAAACAACCATTTGAACTAAGTAGACTAGCACTAACACTTGTTAAGAGCTCACTGTGTGCTAGAATTGCTAAAGTCTTATGTAGACACCGAAATAACATTTTGCTGGTACTGCACCCTAATTGTGTAACACCATCAATGTCAATCTGAATCATTTTGAAGGATATTGCTAATCCATTGCTTCATATGTTCGAAAATGTTTCTGGTCAACAACGTAAATACGCAATGAATGTTGTGGAACTGTCATAATGAAACCCATTGCTACTGATTGTGTTACGCAACATATTGGTAAGTGCTATCATATCTGATAGGTATGTACAGTCAATTATTATTATGTATATATAAAAAAAAAAAAAACTCTAATATGAGGGCTGATTCGAGGTAGGGGGGAAAGAGTTCTTGGAAGGATTTGGGGGAGGCCTTTGCCCAGCAGTGGGACAGTGACGGCTAACAAAAAAAAAGATATTATTCAGAAGACTGAAAAGCTAATCGTTTGCTCATTTTTGAACAGTAGGTACCTAAAAATGCTTACAAGAACATTGAAATTGGGGCCCGATAGGGCCGAAGCCTGCCGGGGTAGCGGGATCGTCCGAAAGGGTTACCGCTGCCCTGGAACATAAAAGGCTAAGGAAGGAACACGGGTGGGTTTTAGTCAGTAAGAGTCTGACACTCCCTTCCGCTCCACCCAGTGCGGGAGGGGTCATTTGATGATTCCCCATCCTCAAAAAAAACATTGAAAATCATTTTCATACTGAGTAAGTGCGTACATCTCGAATTATGAAAAAATAATTATGGGGTGATTTTCAACAACGTCGTAACCTATTCTATTTGTTCTTTGATAATGTAAAAATGTCAGTGAAAATTCGGCCGAAGTACTAAGTTAAGTACTAAGTTAAGCCTTGTGGTTGTTTTTGGTTTTAGTTTATTTCACAGATATTGCATATTGCATATAGAAACACGATGGCGCATGAGCTTCCATTACATTTACAATAATTGGTCTGGCTATTACTTAAATGTCGTACACGGATGCATAAACTACCAGACTAATTTATTTACTTTGGTCACAGTCAGGAAAAAGTAGAATGAACAAGCAACAAATAAATACCGGTTAATGGTTATGTAAAAAATATGCCCCAGTTCCGTGTTGGTGTCCGAGAAACTAATTATGTACTAAATGTGACTGAGTTAAATATAATTCATAGAGACAAGAGGTCGGTGACCTTTCAATAATGAAACTAATACATAACAATATGCTTGTTTCCCGAAAAAAATAAAATAAAGGGGTATGCCCCTTTATTTATAAATGTTGGTCAGAGTTAAGAGAAGTTTAAATGTATGGTTAAACAGTCGCTATTTATTACTTATTTTGAAGCAACGTTTTTAAATAACGGGGAAAGTGTATAAAAGTCCCATGTAAGAGGAGGTGAAACTGTCTGCTGAAGAGTGTTCCTATTGGAGCACCCCTATAGAACTGTCTGCTGAAGAGTGTTCCTAGTGGAGCATCCCTATAGAACTGTCTGCTGAAGAGTGTTCCTAGTGGAGCACCCCTATAGAACTGTCTGCTGAAGAGTGTTCCTAGTGGAGCACCCCTATAGAACTGTCTTCTGAAGAGTGTTCCTAGTGGAGCACCCCTATAGAACTGCCCAAACCGGGGATCCAAACTATAGAACCCGTTCCCAGCAATTAGCAGTTGCGCTTGTGACCTCTAGGGGCAAGCAGACAGTCCATAGTGATGATAGAACTGTTGCCTATGCTCTGACGGAGGGGCCACGAGACGAATGAAGGCGGCATATTAATTGAACCATAGATATAATAGTTTATATTTCTATGATTTGAACCCGTTCAAATTTAATTAGCAGAGAGCGATGGTGGCCCAGATGTAAGGGTCACGACTTACGACTTGTGGGGCGCAGGTTCGAACCCAGACAGGCACTTTATTATTTCATCACCACTGGTCTCAAAACGGTGAAGGAAATCATCGTGAGGCCCACCGGCATGTTCTAGAACCAAAAATTCGAAGACATGTCACATCTACCAACTCGCACTGGGCCCGCGTGGTAGATTAGAAAGAAAGAAAGAAAACCAGGTATATTTGTCACAGAAACACATGCATACAAAAAGATAATAAAATAAATAAAGGTAATATATAAATAAATAATTAATTCCACGGAATTTCGGCATTTTGGTTTATTACTGCCCACTCCTTCTCACAAAAAGGCGGCCTGTGTCCCAGCATTGAGAACATTATATAAGCTGATTATGCTAAGCTAAATTAAATTATGGATTAAGTGTTTACGAGAGTAATGTTACCTTGAAATTCTGTCTGATACCATAATAGCAGGGTCCCTACATAACAATTTACACTTCAATTATCATATTAGACAAAGCAGTTTTCCCTTCAATTACATAATGTAGGTAGTAATAGAACAAGCGACTATTAGTTTCACGGACAAAGGTACAGCCTGAGGCTTGTAAATATGATTTGTATTAACAATCATGACTTGATTATTATACCATTAGAATGTTCAAAAAGGTGCCCATATTGGATTCGACATGGAATCGTGGTCATGATTCCATGGAACGTTATTGTCGAATTGCCATGCAAAGTAGCACAAATATAATGACAGCCTATACCTAATGTCTTAGTAAAGGGCAAAGGTCTCATACACATACAGTGTAGGGGCAAGTTTTGATTACTTGCTGAGTTAAGGCGACTTCAGCCCTCTAATTGCCTAACACACTATATCCATCACAATCTGGATCATTTTGAAGGATATTGCTAATCCATTGCTTCATATGTTTGTGAATTTTTCTGTTTAACTACGCAAATAATGCAATGAATGTTGATAAACTGTCAGAATGAAAGCTATTGTTACTGTTAGTGTGTTACGCAATTATAATAAATTTATGTTTAGGTTTCTTCACAATGCCGACCGAACTTAGAAAGTTAATGAAATTGAAATTGATGACGTCAACGTAGTAGTTACAAGGCTCAAACCTTCGTGCGATACGGTTCCCTTTATCTCCGGGCCATCACGACAGATGACTGGTTTGACAGACTATGCAGGTACTTCGTTGGAATCGTTAACTTACCGCCTAATTCGCCGCACGACTAACCTCGACCTGTCCACAACACGCCAATTTGACGTGTGTTGGTTAAAGTTATTGGTATTGAAAGCAGATTATCGTTGTCCAATCTTTTGGAGGTGACAGATAGTGTCTAAATGCACGATTTTGGTCACGGGCGCAAGAATATTTGACAAAGGCAAGGCGCAAATTCGTAAACGAGTACAAATCGGATGCAGAGCAAAAAAGGCAGTGATAGAATACTCAAAAATATTGATTACACAAGCATTGACTATAATATACAATGATAATGACGACCGAGAAGTAATAATACATAAGATAACATCACGCCTCTTTCCTCGAAGGGTTAGGCAAAGGTGTACACTCAAGTCCTAATTGGCACTCCTCCAGGACTCCGGTCTGTTACTGAGAAACAAGACTGACTTTTCTTTTAAAAGTTAAATTATGCTTAATTTAGTGCGCCAAGTGAGTCTACTATATATATAAACAACAGACTATTATAAAATGTAGCATTTTGTACCGGCTTTTTTTTAGGACAGTCCAATACAATTGTTTTTTTTAATGTCAGCCTTGAACTACTCGCGATCACGACAGGAGCTTGTATGGTACTTGTCAAAATGTAAGTAATAGTACCTGTAAGAGATTAAATGCCAGTTATAATGACAATGTTCAGTGTGTGATCCTGTTTCATTACGTACTTGAACTTGACATTAGATGAGTTATTTGAACTGATTGGCTTCCACATCCGCATGGAGAAGTAATCGGACCCAGCTGAATGGACAACCATAATGATATGTACTATATTAACTGACAGCCAAAACGATATCAGACTTATAGACTTCAGAGCTTGTTCTAGAAATAAGGAATTGTGTGCATATAACTCTCTAGGAACTTCAATTTAAGATAATCTATTCTTCGTATTTCGCCGAATATGAAGAATCTGTCTATGACAAGCTAGCTATTTGCTACCTAGGTATTACTAACTTTGCAAAAGTCCAAGATGAGTATCCTGTTACATACCTGCCAAGCTGGGGAACTGCCTTGTGGCAAAACAACTAAGGGTACCTGGGTACCTACCAACCCAAGTTGGCACATCGACACTTCTAGAACTTCCTTCAATTTGGCAACTAAACGAACTTCTGAACAAATGAACCATGCTTCCAGGAAACGTGTCCAAACTCCTGACACCTTGGTTCGAACTGACGCCAGTGGAAAGCTACCGTCACGCCCCAGTACCGCTTGCATTGTTAATAAGTACCACAACGATTATAACGCATTTCTTAGTACTGGTTGTTACAGAATGTCGGTCCGTGTTGGTAAATTACAGTTATATGGACGTAATAAAACAAGGGTGCTATCATCATCATCGATAGAAGCCCACTGCTGCACTAAGTCGTTTAACTTGATCCACGGCTACTCTCATCCAGCTGTTATCAGCCCATCATCCGAAGGTCATCGCTCCACCTAACTTGAAAGCGTCCTTCTTAAAGTTTGGAAACTAGCGCCGAAACTTGATATCTAATTCAACAGTGCTCAGTACTCTTTTATTCTTGTTGCAACAGTACTCTTTTATTTAGGCAGGTCGCCTAGTCTAAGTAAATTTTTTTAAATGGGCATGAATGATAAATGTTTTTTTGCTGTAAGCAGGTTTTTACAAACACTTTTACACGTCAGTCAGTTCAATAACTTTACTCTGAGAAGAAAGGCCGAAACAAAATCAGAGGCCAGTCTCTTTAAAAAAAAGGACAAGCGCACTTAGATACATTCTAAAAAAGGCCAAGAAAAGGCTATTTTAAAATGACAGTTACTTAATACAATCACTCATACTATATTACACAATATAATAAAAAAAAGCCTAGCCATCAAGATTTCACTTAACATATTTTTTTGCGTATAAAGATCGTTGTCGGAGAAATAAGGCCACTGTCGCACTGTCGCAACCCACGTGGGGAACCAGCTTACTACAACTTTCTTATTCTCAATGAAGACTTGCATTTTTACGACAGTGTTGAGAAATTACCCTGTGCTATACAAACTTGTATTAAACCTACATTTTAACGATGATCGTTTTAATTTTATGTAAGGGATTCTGGGTTTTATTACAAGAATTGCACCTCTGGTCTCTATTGAGGGAATAAACTAGTACCCAATAACAGTATAATGTTTACTGTCTGTTGTGTAATGTAAACTATCTATAAAATAAATGAACTATATCGTACGAGTAAGCGCCCGGATAAAGTCAAGCGCACGATCATTACTTGGGACTCTTGCGCATTCGAGGCGTATAGCGTCTCATTCGCTTTCGCCTGTGGACTTTCAATGTTAATAAAACATTACTTATAGCTACTGTAAATTTTAAGGTTATGGTGTTCCTAACTATATTTACTAATAATAAAGTTGAAGAGTTTGTTTGAACGCGCTAATCTCTGGAAATACCAGTCGGATAAAAAAAACATTTTTTTGCTCGGCTTCTAAGACTCCTAGCGTGATATTAAATAGCCTATAGCCTTCCTCAAGAAATTTTCATTTGATAGTCAGATTCTTGAGGAGAGCTATATGCTATTTAACATCACGCTAGGACTGTTAGGAGCCGAGCAAAAAGAAAAGAAAGAACGCAAAAACAAACTAATAGCGCGGGCAGGCGATGCGGTGCGACAGGATGGGTCGGAACAACTAAAAAAATTACGTGGACGAAGTCGCTGGCAGAAGCTAGCGTAGAAATAAACCGAGAACTTTAAACAATAATAGGAATCATTTTGTAATGCCCAGTCATTGTACTACTCGTAGTAGTTGCAGCATACATACCTAATGATATCACTCTATCTGTATAGAAATTACTTTCTCAATCTTAAGCAAAGCGAATCCTAAGCCGCACATTGATTTGGAAAGGAAACTGCTTATAATGATACAGAATATTATACTTAGCTACTTACATGAACTCCATACGAAAACGTGTACTTAGGGTGTGGGTTAAACTGATAATACGCCTGCTTCAGGTCAGGGTCCCTCATATAGTGCGCCAAGCTCAACGGATTGCCCTTCACTGTGCGTACCTTCTGAAACTTGAACGGTTCCAACTTCTTCTCGACTTGGTACCCCCCCAACATATCGTTGCCCTCCAATCCTTTAGGTCCTGTTGTACCAACTTTGCTGTCTTGAGCGTAGAAGTGTTTTCCAATAGGATAGTTGTATATATCTGTGTGAATGTTCTGATACTGAAAGTGAGGTTTCTGCAATATTTTGAACCGCTCATCGTTCTGGAATAGTCCTGAATGATGCCTGGTGGAGTGATCTTGTTGTATTAACTTATTGATTGCTTTTTCTTTCTCGTGTTCTGGCAGCTTTGTGTCTGGGTCATCAAGGTATGCTATTAGTGCATCTTCCAAGTTTTTATATGTGTTGTAAGCGTATTCTGGCTGCTTGGCTCCCGGTCCTGTATCGTCGTACTTGTTCTCTAGCGCGAACTTAACTTGTGACTCTGACGCCACTTGCACATTATGGTGCCGTAATTGCTGTTTCGGTGACCAGCTCAGCCACGAGTTTGCTGATGATAGCACGAATATGAGAGGTACCTGTGAACGATAAGATTTGGTCAGTTATTTTATTTAAATGACTTGTAATAAATTATATCTTCCCACATTTCAATTTGAACCTTTATCAAAAATTATAATATCCGTTTGCGTATTTTACAAGGTGAAGTGTTTTTCTGTATCTTTTTTTGCAATCTTGCCAAATTAAATCAGTATTTTCTCACACAACATATTCAAAATTTCGAAACAAACACCCTAGCTGTAGGATTCACACCATTAAATTGTTGGTCAAGGATTTGCTTTCCGAGATGTCCTCAAAATTAGCATACACTATCTAATTAACAATTATTCTGATGATCTGGTTCACATGGTCATGCCTCGACCGACTTTATTCAACCAGTTTCCGCTCATTGACCGAAAGAACGCGTAACAGTGTTGTTATTTTCGAAACCGGTATCTTTATTCTTTGCTATATGGAGCAGTTAACATTGCGTGGTTGAGTTAGGTAACCAGTGAATTAGTGTTTACGGTAAATTGTTTGTTTTCACTTGTTTTTCATTCATTTGTTGGTTTAGTTCGGTATGTGTGTCAAGTGTCTGTTGAGATACAAAGAGCTATCTAACTACTTATGAATGAAATCGTAATGAGCTAGAATTGCTCTAGGTCAATGCTACGCTAACTTGCTTTTGCTCTGCAGTTGGAATCTTTTATCGTGGCTTTTAGTTAAACGAAAAGAAGAAACAGGTAGGTCCTGCAGTAGAATTACCCAGTCTTATAAAACGGCAGTTCGGGCTGGCTGGGTCCAGGAATGTTCCGCGATTCCGTCGTTCCGAGGTCCGGTCAGTTCATTGCCGTTTCTCGGAAGCACATTGTATATATTATTATGCAAGTTTCCCCGATGCGTTGTGAGCGTGTTGTGATGAATACGAGAACACAACAATGAGTAGTGGACGTAATGCGTAAACAGAAATAATACTTGGGGCCTACTCCGAAGTGCAAAGTGCGAATGTTCGGATCGGACCGACACATGGCCGAACCGAATATTATTGAAAAATGCGAAAAAAGTTCTGATCGGCTCAGTTGGGTCGGGATGTTCGAAAGAGTGTAGGAGTGTAGGATCGGAACCGACCGAACCAAATAGTAACTTCGTAGCAGGAAACGGCCGAACATTCGGCCGATACTACTTCGGAGTAGACCCCCTGTTCTGTTACTACAACTAGGGATAGTTTCATAATTATTAATAAGCTACAGGACACACTCGGGGACAAACCAAGAGGCAACTGAGGTTTCATAGAAAAAAGTTGTCTCAGGATTAGGTCTTGTTATAGTAATCGAAGCAAATATCGATACAAGACATAATTTGTTACTAACAACACAACAATTCACTAAAACTTCAATTTTTAATTTACATAAGAATAACGATTATTTTAGATACCTTGGGGTCTAAAAAGGCCACTTTGGCAGAATCATAATAGGATAATAATATGAATCATATTAAAAATCGTAAAATGGTCACAAACTGACAATTCATAATATGATCTGTGTGCAATTCATATCACAATGAAATAACATTTAAACTGTAGAAATAAAAAATAAAAACTAATTTGATTAATTAAAACTGTAATGAAAAATTTACCGATAAAATTACGGTTTTTATTTTTTTCATGCGGCAATGTTTACATCAAATATGAAATGAAATTTTACGAAAATTAGAGGAATTGGTAATGATCTGCTGGGAATTCAAGAAATGAATGGCTTTTAGAGGTATTGCTTGAAGTGGCCTTTTTAGATGTTGTGTTTTACGACATAGGCACCAACAAGTTGAATACATGGTGAAAATGATGTGCACAGTACCTGAATAAGGCAATAAAGTCTCCGCGAAGTTGATACAGTCGATGTTGAAACATATCTCATCATAATTATTAATCCATAAGTGGAGGTTTTTGTTAGAAATTGCAGCCTCCTCTGGCATTCACCAGTAACGATACATTGTTTAAAACTGAATAGCGCATTGTTGAGCAATTCCTGAGTTTCTCCACAAACAATTTATTGAAGGAACCAACTAGCCGTAACAAGGGATACAGACTGAATTTTTAATTAGTTTGAAACAATGCGGCAAGGTCGTGTATTTAAAAATATATTACATATTAAAAAAAAAAAAGTCGTTTACAATCTCCGAGGGAAAAATGGAAAATTAGTGAGCCTTTGAAATGTTAAATTGTTATCGTATGTAGTCATCCACAACACTGTCCTTAGTTTTTGTAGTAGCCGGACAACGACCCCCTCCCTTGCCGAAGCCTGTCTGTTACCAAAATCTGTGAGGAGATCAGCTCCTCTTGCTGTCTTCACCTCGGTTTTTCCACGTTATCGTTGAGCGTATTTTAGTTACCCGACCCGTGATTCAAACTCATTGCTGACCGCTCACAGTGACGCTTGCAATCTCTTGAACAACGATGTAGATATCCATCGGAAGTATCCTTCGATCACAAACCGGGGCAAATTCTCGTGATTTTAAGAACGTTTACAGTCTGATCTCAGTCTCATTCTGTTAATAATACCTTTAATTTCCCTCCATTTTTGACAAGATTTTGACATTGTTTGTCGCTGAAATGAGATTATGACAAAATTTTGAACGATTTTAATTACCGGAATTGGCCTTCAGGAAGCATCTAATTAAATCATTTTTAACGTGCATGTCACGCTTTGATCTGTTTGTTTGTTAAGCATAATATCGTCATTTGCTTATGAGACAGACTTTCTAGTAGGTAGATGTTACATTTTTATACGCACATATGTCACTTGCGTAATGTCGCGTCGTGACGTTATTTTGTTTATACAACAACGTTTTGCTACAACATGTTCACAGCCTCTTTGACCTAGTGTTGCGATTTCTGTTATCTTCAGTAAGTATCAATTTGATACCTTGATTATGGGAATCGGCGAGCAGCATTTGTATCGAATCAGTGTCGTGGGTAAATTGTAACTTAATAAGCTAAATAGCCTATTGTGAAAGTCGCTAAAGATAGCTCAATAACCTATCATTATTTTCAAATTCAACACAATAGATGATGTTGCTTTATTTTACCTTATCTTATTATTTAGAGAAGAAATTCTATAAAAAATGCAATAAATAAGAATATCCTAAAAATTTCAGCATTGTCCAAATAAATTGGGAATCATTTATTATTCATAAACAGAATAAATGATATTAGCGTCCTTTGTTTTTGTATTTATTTTTATAGTAAGTTAGTTAGTCATTCAATTTAGTATCTAGTATAAATAGTTATCTATACAAACAATCAAAGATTAGGTACTAAGTATTTAAGGACAGGTCAAATAAATGATTTCCAATTTATTTGGCAATGATGTAATGGAAGTCAAGGGAAAACTCAATTAAAAATACTAATATTCCACTTAGGTATTCGTAAGGACGACTAAGCGATGAGGAGGTACCTAACAGTAATTATTAAAGGTTACCAAATTGATCATCAATCACAGTCAATCACTAAGTAATTGCGCTTTATTTGCATGATTTTCTAGTGTTTACTTACATGCTGCTCAAATTATGCCTGCCCTCGAACTAATATTTGCATGTGCATATTGCATTTGAATAATACATCCGTGCGTTTTCGTCACGTAGGTATCCTTCCGGAGTTTACACTGACGGCTCTTGAACGTGGTTTGGATGTGCTGAACGCGTTCAGTTTCATTGGTGAAATTCGCCCTTATTTAGTCATACACGGCTGAATGGATTTGGATGAAATTTATCGTACGGACTTATAGGCAAAGGTTCTCCTTGGATCAGTGAAGCCGCGGGTACAAACAAGTAGTTTCTTATATCTATACTTAATATTATAAATGCGAAAGTAACTGTCTGTCTGTCAGTCTGTTACCTTTTCACAACCTTAGGGCTGAACGGATTAGGGCATAGGATACTTTTTATTCCAGATGTAAGTTCCCGTGAGTTAATGCCATGGATTATTGTAAAAATCCAAGATGTACTTAATTTTGATATTGATTTTAAAGTAACGATTACCTAATCATACCTAATAATATTCAATCATATTGGACTTATTGTCATTCGAAGATCATTGACAGTCATTAAGGGTAGTCAGAAGCCCATAAGTCTGACAACCAGTCTTACCAAGGGGTATCGTGTTACCCAGTAACTGGGCTGTGGAGTATCCAAGTTATAAAAAAGGCTAGGTAGATTGATTGTTTACAACCTTAATTAGATTGTTTACGTTCCAAATTAACTGGTTTGCCTTTCTGCACATCACTGAAGGTATTTATAATATGATGGTCATTACTTTTATTGCGTTACGGGGGACGTCGAGCTCGTTACATTACAGTGGGGACGAGATTCGCGCGAATGTGGCTCAAGGTGGAAGATGCCAGTTATGCCAAGTGATTGGCCCACGTTGATATTTAAATACTTATTAAATTAATTGTTGCTCGTTATTTTTTTTTTTTTTTGTAAATCTTTCCACAATGTTCCGGTTTGTTATGAATATTAATAAGAAACATTTTTTTTTGCAGATTCGTTCAGGTACAGAATCGGTTTGTTACCTTACCTTTTTTTTCTTTTATTTTATTTTTAATACTTAAAAAATATCAACGAAAATAATGAAGCAAGTTCTTCATGAATGTTCTTTTATGTTCTTTGGTTAGGTAGGTACCTAAAAATCTCACTTTTCAATTTCCTACAGTTTCTTAATAAGACTCGGTAGTCTTATTAAGAAACTGTAGGAAATTGAAACGTGAGATTTTTCACGGTTATAAGATAACTTGGCATTAGAGTGTAAGTTGCTCTTATCACTCACAGCTGTCGCTTAAGTAACAAGTCATTTTTTTACCAGGCTATTATTGTCCCACTGCAGGGCAAAAGCCTTTTCACATAGAGAATTCACGAGCATTGATCATCACGCTTGCTCAAGACGAGATGGTGATTACAAACCTATACCAAGTAAACATAAAGTAACAAATAAAAATTAAAAACTTTCACTTGTGCGCCGCGGGCGCAGCTGGGTTTCTATCACAACGTAACCACGTAAACGGCGTAAGAATGCAAATAATTGAAGGTGAATGGGAGCAAGGCGTAGGATGCTGTTGTCCGAGAGAGTTGTCTTATTTTATTTACTTTTTTATTTTGTTGAGTTGTTCTCTTATGGGTTTTCAGATAATTAGCGTGCGAGCTAGACCCGATTGTGTTGAGAAAATATAAAACACGTACCTAAGTATAGACGACAGCACATCAAGCTTGCCGAAACTGTCAAATTTTTCCAATCAACCTTGAACCTAATGCTTTAGAGATAAAGTTGAAAATCAATTAAAGTTTGACAGATTGTAGTAGCTTAATGTGCAGGCGTCTGTACCTGAGTACCTAATAAGTATGTGACAACTATAATATGAAAGCTAATGAAATGTTTTACACTCTTTCACTTGGAAGATAATGGTATTCATACATGTGATGCAACTGCTCAGTTCTCTCGCCAATTAGTATAATTATTACATGCTCGATACTGAATTGCGAAACATGAGTTAACTTTAAGACGAGTAGATATTGTTCGCGAAAGCTCCGTCTTTACCGGTTTTTGAAGTAAAAATATGGTGATTTCATAACTCGGGTTACCTTTAGGACAGTCAGTACATAAAGAGAGGTCGCTACAGTAGAAGTAGTTTATGAAGGACACCTTCTTATTTTCATTAATGAGTGATATGCACGAATGAATCAAATGTCAGAGAAGAATGTAGTTCAAAGAAAATAGCTTCCTTATACAGGGTCAATTAAATTAGCTAGCGAAACTCGGCAGACGTGATGGGTAATTCAAGACATGACAAAATGAAGATAGAAACGATTTGATGTTATTTTTTTGGGGTCATCGACCGCTGGTTGTGCAGTTACTTGAAGTAGATATTAGTTGAGAAAATCATTTTCTTTTATTTTCGTGTTTAGAGTCATACCCATTAATTAGAACTGTGAAGTTTACACAAAAAAAACAGATTTTTTAAAACTGATATTTGAAGTGACAAACAGCGGTCAATGACCCCCCAAAAAAATCATATCTTCTTTGTTTTTATCGTGTTAAAGGTATCGATACCCATCACGTGTGAGGAGTTTCCCTAGCTAATTTAATTTGACCCTGTGTAGCATAATTTACTCTTGTACCTAAATACGTATTATCGAATACCGAAATCCCAAAATCTTCATGTAGGTACTTTTGATGCATACTGTACCTACATACCTATCCGCATAATAATTATATAAAAAATTACGATTCTGAAATTAATTAGCATTTTATTTCGCATTCAAAATGTCAAAACCATGTTTGAAATCACTGCACATGGAAAAGGAAAATTGACAAATTGAATTGACATTTTGCAGTCGAGATGCATGATGCATGCTACTACCACCACTGTCCCAATATTATCCACTAACTCTTTTGACTGCTTTACTGTGAAATCTGGATCATTGGATCATTATCACAACCGCTGTAATTCGATTACACACCATCGATTAACATATAACCACACTGGTGAAAACAATGTTATACCAGCCTATAATTGTCCCACTGCAGGGTAAAGGACTCTACTCATACAGATAAGGCACGAGCATTGATCACCACGCTTGCTCAAGACGGGTTGGCGATTTCAGACATAACTATAAGTCCAGGTTTTCAGGAAGTAGTACAAGTGAAAATCTTCAAGAACTGTTGAACTTTGTTCATAGTATAACATTGTTCACCACTAATATAAACAATAAAAACAAAATCTTACCACGTATCGTAACATGTTTACTCCAATTTAATATAACTAATTAAAATTATAGAACCACAAGACACAACCACTAAAAACTTTATAAAGTCGTACACATTTCCAAAGTATCGATGTAAATCACGATCGATTGTTCCAAATTCGAATGTTAAAGTACGCGGCTGTTTTGCGCGGACGCGGCTTGCGGAATGACGACGACCTGCCACTCTCGAGCATATCAATCCGATGATTTTGACCGTATGTAGGTGTAATAAATCTAGGCAGTGATACATAAATTATAGTATTAGAGCATATACTATGTATGGTTTGTCTGTGGTGTTGTGATGGCTTACCTGGGCTACGCTAAGAATGACGGGACCTGTCACGAGGTTACTGGTTCTAACTTAGCAAGACCAGTGTGATACTTTCAATATCATTGACTGATATTCCAGGAAACCAGAACTTCCTATAATGGTCTTAAATTTCCAAACAGATTGCCAAAGACCAACGGAGCACTAATCATCATCCCGCAGCACGACTCCACCCACAGCTGGGTGCCCATATCCATGCTTAAGTGCGTCTCATCCAGGCCCTACTCGTCATAGCAAAAATGTGGTGCAGTCAGCTCCAAAAAGATGTGAGATACATCGACATCAATTCATTTGTTTACAATTTGTGATACATGATATTGTATCAATGTGCAGCCAAACTATTCACAAAACATATTACAAATTGGGTACCTATTTAATAGTAGCTACACATTGCTACAGTGCATTGCAGGATGCCTACACTCAGCAGTGGGTGGCGAAACGCTGAAGAAGAAGGAGAGATTGATACAAGGAACATAAATTGTAGACAATCAAATGAATTCGAGGTTTGCTTGAGGCTGTCTACAGGTACGTCCATTTCTACGCTAGGGACTATCCAGTAGGAGGCTAAGGTGGCTGAGGTAGGAGGCTGTTATTTTAGATACCTTGACTTGATATATTGGGTATTTTGTTAAAAAGGGTGCATTAGCTCTGCCACTCTTATTTAGATATTTCAAGGTCCTGCATACATTTTACAATTTCAAAGGCATTAGACATGTTAAATGGAGCTGGATTATAATTACCTACATTCGGTAATTGTAAATGCGTAATTCTGATTATAGTGGGCGACTCAACGTTTTTTGTTAGAAAAATATTGAACTATCATGACGTCTGGAAAGTAGTTGATATTTAATACATATAAATTAACTGACATTATTAAGTTTAATTTCAAGGCTCTTCAATGTAGGTATTGAGTGGCGTAAGCATGAAATAGCCTCCACATTCCACAGTGTATGGTGGGTGCTCCCTGGGCAGACAGCCTCGCTACTACTAGCTATGCATGTCATTGTGAAAGAGATTACAATATTTTGTAAAAAAAAAACTTGTAAAGACGAGAATACTACCCAAACTTTTTTCTGATAAAAATATTACCTATATTCAGTATGTATAATTCGCCGAAAAGGAATCCTAGTCGAATCTATTAGTAGGTATTAGTATTCACTCAGCAGTTTTTCCTGACCAAAGTAGATTTCGACCATTTCCTAGATATCGTCTAGGTATGTATGATAATTTATTGTCAAAGCGGTATTATTGGCTAAGATGCTTGATGAAATGCAAGTCAGGCAATGAGGTAATGTCGAAACTTGCAAATAAATGGCTGAATATTAATTGTCACAAACTTGCAGAATTTTAATTTCTGTAAAATCAGGAGCACCTTCATTTAGATGTGTTGAAAGAATGCCGGAGGATAGAAAGATGCAAGTGGTCTTCAGCAATGTAGAGCGTTTATATGGATACAAATAGGAAAGCACAAAGTCCTCGAGACCAAAATAAAAACCAAACAAAAAAGCCGGAAAAATATAGATTTTGCAATATTGTAAATCATCATCTTTCTGGATTCTAGACAAAAGGAAAGTCACAATAGAAGGCGTTGATTTTAAGAAACTAAGGCTTTGGGCCCAAGTATCTTACACTCCCATCCTGTTCCGAATTTGAAAACTATTGTCATCGATGGTCACTCTTGCAAGCTAGAATCGAAAGTGGAAGTAACCAGAATGAAGCTTAACTCTCCCATGATAAGTTTTTGTAGATGGTGATCACCGGGTTGGTTTAAGTGGGTAAGAATCCCACACTCCCTGGTCTTTTTCCCCAAAGTCCAGGCGCCGTTTGAAGGTCTACGCCCGAAAACAAAAAAAAGGTACCCATCATGTCTGCGGAGATTCGCTAGCTAATTTAATTTGACCCAGTAGAGACACGTTCTTTTTTTCCTAAAGAAGCAGAACAAACTTCGCTAATCTAGTTCAAACCACCAGTTCCGCGTGGCTGGTCACCCATCCGATCATTGTCCTCAATGAAGTTGCCTCACAGACCCAAGCCATTAACCAAATCAAATCCATCATAAAGACAGAATCTATTGTCTTCACCAAATCATTGATTATAAACTCTATTGTTAAGCACATTGGGTGGTGTTTTGATTGTCAAGATGTTTGGTATTTAGCTTGACCGTAACCTTGGATTATTATGTGATTGATTTCCGTCTATGTTGTTTAATTGTTTTCTTTCCCTGTTAGCTTTTTTGTTCGATTCGTGTGAAATATTTAGTATTTACATAATTTCCGAACTTTGATACAATATTATAGTATCGGTAATTGTAACAATTAAAAGTGTTACAGGTAGTTAGCAATATATTTTCCTCACCACTATTTTTTCATGAAACGTCTACTAGATACCACATTAAATGTATACCTAGGATTGCTTCTAAATGAGTTCACTATGAATTTCCAACAGGGAAACTTCGAATGGTAATTGTTTAAATTCAATTCAACTTCCAACTACCTCATAGTTTTTTGGCTAAGAGTCTGTTCATTACCATTGATTGAAAAACACGTTATATTCTTACCAATTCCCATCGATATGAGAAAAAAATCTGTTTTATCTCGTTCTAAATAGAACATCGTCCTCCCAAAACCAGAAATAGCCTTCAAGTACTGAGGCTATATTATTGAATCAATCATGGGTGTTGTATTGCCATATCCCACGATCTTAGCTCTGCCTCCACGGTGTTAACGAAGCCATGATCTGTCTCGCTTAAACCTCGGTTGGGTAATTAATCAAATTAAACAATTGGTCGAAGGTAATGAAAGTTTAAATACTTGGTGCAGTAGTTTTGTTTGCTTGAAGCCTTGGGTATTTACCACGTATTGTTACCAATATAACTGCCGATCAGATTCTGTAAAAATCTTACCGTAAAAACTTATGTGAAGTGAGCTGTCATTCCACCTGAAGACCAATTCTCGTAATTAAAAACGTTCAAAATCTAGTCGCAATCTCAGCGATAATTAATGTCAAAAATGAAACTAGAGGTATTTTTGACAGATTGAGACTGAGATCAGAGTGGCAATTGTCGTAATTTTAAGAACGTTCACAGTCTGACCTCAGTCTCAATCTGTCAAAAATTACATCTAATTTCCCTAAACTTTGACAAGTTTTTGACATTTGTTTGTCGCCGAGATGAGACTGCGACTAGATTTTGAACATTTTAAATTACGAGAACTGGCCCTCTGACTGTGAACGTTCTTAAAATTACGGGAATTACTCCTGTGATGCTAAGGATCGCTAGGGATTGACATTTTTAACAGCTCACATTAAGCTCACTTAGGTAACTTTCCACGGTGAGGTTTTTACAGAATAAATCGGTTGTAGTAGCTACCCGGCTGTTAATATGACACATCGAAATTTAGGTAGAGACACACAGGCAAGAGTGACATCGACCATGCTTTAGAAAGACGAACTTGTTCTAAAACCCAATGTGCCATACCCTGCCGGGCCGGGGTATATTGGCCGGGCCAGGGCATATTGGCCGGGCTGGGGCTTATTGGAAAATAAAAGAAAAATACGAAGAAGAAGTAATAATTAAACACCCTTATGATCGGTCAATGAATTTGTTAAGCTTAACCCAGTCAATATCTCTTTTTTATCTCAAAAGCTATGGAAATAGTCATTTCCATAGCTGATGTCAGAGGATGGAATGTTAGTAGGTCTGGGCAACCACGCAGTCCGACACATTTACCTAATGATTTATTTAATTTGTGCCATTACATTTAACAACGAAGCTTTTGTCTTGTTAAATATCTGTTTTATTCATCAAGGAGATTTGATCTAAAGAATGCCGCTAAGAACTGACCGGTTTCTGTCCACAACAATTAAAATGTGCTAATGTTCCTTCAAAGTTATCATAAATTTCTTCCGTTGTGGTTAGCCTTCACATCGTTAATAGTTTAGGTATTTTGGTTACTTGTGATCTTATTACAAGAAAACAATTATCAAAACTGCTTGAAATCGCTTGATGCCCGGGTCTGGGAAAGTAGGCTAGGGTTTTTCTATGGAAATATTCTTAGCAGCAGCCCAGTATTGGAATTGTATTCGGTAAATGGCAATAGCAATAGCTCCGCCCTCTCTTATAGTATTATTATATACAAGACAAGTAGCGTCAGTACATAAGATACACACACACTTCAGACTTCGCCATTGTCTCGGACGGTACCGAGAGCTCCTGCACTTACACTTTCACAGCGTGTTTGTACACTTGGTAACCACAAGTACAACACGCGTCGCTCCGTGAGATAAAAATACTATAAGCTACATGGGAAGTAATGTAGCTGGAGAAACTTGCTTGGTTGTCATAAACCGCTGCCAACCCTTCGGGGCAAAAGGCGTTTTGCGATGTGGAAATATTATTTCTAAGCAAACTAAAAACTGGAAATAGATATCTAATAATACCTATGCAAATTAGTGTTATGAGGTAGGTCTCTGCGGTAAAAGTTAATCTTTACTGGCTTGTGGCTACCTGACACTGCCTATCTAATGGGCCTCGTAATAAAATCCTAACGGATAGATTTCTACCACTACGACCCGTTTTCCTGTACTGTATGCAATTAAGCATAGTAAGTTTTCGTTTCGTAGTTATGGTAGCTACATATGTAAAATACTTTGTCAAGTTAATATTTCATCTCTGAAACTGTGACCCAACTGTTGGATCTGCTTTGGTTGATGGTTAATGGGGAAATGGCCATAAAGTCAGTTACCATGTGGTGATGTATGATTTTTAATGAGCAGACAAGATGATGCAGCAGATGCTGCTACAGTATTTTGTGAGTTGCCTATTTCTGCCAACAAGCAGCGATGCTGTATTCCAGTTTGAACGTTATGGGTACCAGGGCAACAAAGGGTAGTTTCAAGTAAATCAGACATTACGAGCGGATTAAAATTGACATGCTGCTCAAATTATGCCTGTACTCGACCTAATATTTGCATGTGCATATTGCATTTGGATTCCTATACATCCGTGCGTTTTCTTCACGCCGGTATCCTTCCGGAATTTACACTGATGGTTCTTGAACGTGGTTTAGATGTGCTGAACGCGTTCAGTTTCATTGGTGAAATTCACCCTTAAGTTGTTTCCTCTACTATGCGGCAAAGCACCAAGTTGATGATGAGTAGTCCCTCACCATTACGAGGGGCCTTGGTCTTTTTACCAACCAGTAAAATAAAATAACAAAAACATCTCGCACAAGAATGTCTCATTTTGGGGAAAAATCGTCTAATTTTATCGGTAGCCGTGCAGAGGGGCGAGGGGGCGTCCGATCCATCACCGCCGCTGTCACATGCCATTAGCAAGGCCTACGGGGTACGGCTCCAGGAAAGTACGCTGTGTTATGGTGTTTGGAGGAGACAGGAAAGTACCTATGACTATATAGTTAAAAGAAGCTTTAAGAGAAGTTTAAGTAGTAAGAAAAACGTAGGTACCTTTGTATGCTGTCTCCTGGTTCATGGAGAGGAGAGGAATCTTTGTTTTTTCTGAGTTATCCGCTGTTCTTTTCTGTTGTTCCGAGCTCCAAAACAGGTGAATAATTTCTCCTGGACTGGATGCTCCAAGATTCATTGTCTCGGCGCTTTTTGGGAGTCTGCAACGCCAATTTTAGCTTTCAGGAGTTGTATTGGTTAGGAATAGTAAGTAGGTATTTATGGCAAGTTTGTCCCAAAAGTTAGTTCGTGAATACAAAAATACTAGTTTGTTGTAGTCCTGCAGACATGTCTTTGCCACACCATACTTAGATAGGTACCTAAGTATAACTCGATTTCCTAGAAATTGTGTAGGTATTTTTCTCAAAGCTGTAAAACAACTATAATTATTATAAATACATTGACCGTTATGAAAGAGAAACTAACGTCATATCTATTCGACAACTTATCTATTTGCGCAATTTAATTATATACTGTCAATGCTAAACGTTCTGTGATTTGTATCGGTATAGTTAGGTTAGCTAATGGGTATTTAAGCAGGTTATAATAATTATTATTGTTATTGCGATATTTCAATTGCCAAGTTTAAAATTGACCACGAGAGATGTTAATCATAGGGCAGTGGGGCCTAGTGGTAACGGCTGCGACTTACGAGTTCTAGGTCATAGGTTCGAACCCAGACAGGCGCTTTATTTTGTGTAAATTATTTACTAACCACTGCTCTCAAAACGGTGAAGGAAAACATCGTGAGGAAACCAAAAATTCGAAGACGTGAGATCTACCAAACCGCACTGGGCTGCGTGGTGAATTACGGGCCACTCCTTCTCACAGAGAGGAGGCCTGTGTCCCAGTTGTGGGAACGTTATAGGCTAATTATGTATATGTATAATATAAGCTGTCACTTAGGTACTTAATCGTACCTACGTGACGTTTGAAGATCCGCCACACACAGTGGAAATATTGTGTTTATAGCGTCAGTTTGTGAAAGTTTTCATTCTTCACAAATCTCACGAAATAATAAACAGTGTACATCTTAATAATTACGTAAGTGTAAGTATCGCTACGCTTGTTACCTCCATAATAAAGTCAGAAGAACAAAAACTCTTTCTGCGCACTTTCTTCCGGCCATGCACGCGCAATATTCTCGCAAAATACGCGTAAACACGAATATCTCCATCCGACTCGGTCTCAGCCAGTCGCACGTATATTTACCTTATATACCTATATTATATTTAGGTAAATATTACGGTATTTACCGTTGATTTATATTTATAATGACTGGTATAGGTACCTACCTACTTACCTACATGGAAATAATACCTACTGCAATTAGCAGAAGTCTTTCGTTTACACCAGGCTGTGAGATCGTGGTAATCATTAGGTAGCTAGGCTCTAACTCTGGTAATCATTAGGTTGTCTCTGCCTACCTAGGTTGTTTCAGCGGATTGGTGATAGCAGAGAGATCGCAACACGTCTTGTCCCAACTGAATCCTTAGTTATTTTTATGAGCCAGTCTTCCCGGTAGGAGACAGGCTCGTTCCACCTTCTAAGTCTTGGATTCTATTTTCTTGACAAAATCCTTCAGTTATTTTCAAGGCACCCACGAAACTATTTTGTCAAGAAAACAGAATAGTCCAAGAAAAATTTGGTGAGAAGAGCCTGTCTCCTACCGAAAGGACTGGCTATGGAAATAAGTAAGGATTAAGTTGGACTGGGCTTTCCTTTGCTGAAAACAATACGGTACCAACCTCGCACATCAAGATCGGCACAAGTAGTTACGCCCGACGATATTTCACGGTATAGGAAGATTTTCAGGTTAAACTGAAGTCTGATAATGGTGCGAAAGGTGACGACTGAATATAATTGCACTTCTTTGTCATACCTACGTCACAAAATGATCTGCTCCAGATTATTTATAAGATCTCCAACGGTTACCTACGTAGGTACCTACGGAAAGCCAGCTATACAATGCGAGGTTAGCTTTTACTGGAAATGTACCTACTATAGCTCTCGCTATGTTGTCGTGTGTACGATACCCTTGCAATGATTTGTTGAAAGACTCATCTCAAACTAAATCACCTTTATACATCTATCACCCGCCCCTCTTTAAAATCAGTGCTGACCCTCTTGGTAAAACACTCTATTGAATTAAAATCACCCTTTTAAGTTAAATAGGGCTTTTAATATATTTTGAAACAAGGAAAGCCCTACCTATATCTACTTACATAGGATTTAAATTATCAATGACAATAGATATTATCTTAATATCTACTGGACTACCTCGATACTGATAGTCTAGGGGTCGCAAACCTTTTTTATCGTTGAGGGTCCTAATCCTAACCTCGATCCTTGGGTTCCACGATTCCTGGCTGTTTAGGGTATTCCATAGTAAAATTCTCAATAGTACCTACCTAGGAGTCTCGATTTGTGCCGGGTTCGCAACATGATTACATTCCGTGTGACTTAAAATTACTGACCAATTAATATGAATATCTTATTCCCACCTCAGCCTTTTTGGGGGATACAAAAGTGATATTCTGCATGTTTTTAGTAGTTACTTCCCAGTTTCACAAATTTTCCCCGCGCTAAACAGTCGGCCATGCTGGTTGTCACAGGAACACGTCGCCGTCAAAACTTAGCTCCCCTGATGGATCACCGCTACTTTGTAACCGTTGTGTTAGTGGAGCTGCATTTGTGTTTGTTGAGGTAATCGTTGGAACTTGTAGATTTTATTGATAAATTAAAGATTAGCTGAAGCAGAGCTTTAGGATAGTTGTGTTGTGTGACCAAGAAGCGCAGTTACTTATTCAGTCCGACTCAGCTTCCGATCTAAATGAACCACTTTGGTAGGACTTTAGATATCTGAGGGGCAATTCTCGTAATTTTAAGAATGTTCAGTCTGATCTGTAAAAAATACCTCTAATTTCCCTAAATTTTTGACATTTGTTTGTCACCAAGATGAGACTGCGACTACATAGATTTTGAACGTTTAAAACGAGAACGTTTATTACGAGAATTGGCCTTCAGGACGTCTCGGAACTATCAATCCACGAAGTTAGTGGAAGGCACTGGAAGGTACCAGTAGGTACCTATCTAGGCTAGGTATAGGTGCTTATCTGACGGACAGGGCCGTCATCTACCCCGGTCACCGGGGAGAGTGGAACCGGCGAGAGATGTCGTGCGGTGTCCCACAGGGATCGGTTCTAGGGCCGCATCTGTGGGATATCGGGTACGACTGGGTGCTGCGCGCCGACCTCCCTGATGGCGTCAGCGTAGTTTGCTACGCTGACGACACGCTGGTCCTGGCGCAGGGGAGGTCGCACCAGGCAGCGGCCGAAGCAGCGACACGCGGGGTTGCGACAATCGTCGAGAGGATCCGGCAATTGGGACTCGAGGTGGCATTGCACAAATCTGAGGCCATGTGTTTTCATGGTCTTCGGGACGCGCCACCGTCGGGTTCACAAATAACGGCGGGAGGGGTTCACATCGGCGTCGAGCTGACGATGAAGTACCTGGGACTCGTCCTCCACAGCCGGTTGAATTTCGTGGAGCACTTCCGACGTTTGGCTCCCAGACTGGAGCGGGCCGGGGCTGCCTTGAGGCGGCTCCTTCCCAATCTAGGGGGACCAAACGCCTCCTGCCGGAGGCTCTATGCGGGGGTCGTGCGGTCCATGGCCCTTTACGGGGCACCGGTATGGGCGCGATCCTTGAGGCGGCGACCAGCCCGCCGGTTGATCGCGTCCCAAAGGGTCATGGCTATCCGGCTCATTAGAGGATACCACACGGTCTCTGCTGAGGCGGCGAGCCTCCTTGCCGGATTGCCGCCATGGGATCTGGAGGCCAAAGTCCTCGCCCACATATGGGAGTGGCGAGAGGAGGCAATACGCCGGGGCGTTGCTCCGCTGCCGCGAGAAATCACGGCACAGCGGACAGAGCTCCGGCGGGATCTCATAGCGGCATGGAGAGTGCGATTGTCGCAACCCAGCGCTGGGCACGCCACAATTGCGGCGATAAGTCCCCTCTTTGAGGAGTGGCTAGAGAGGCGCCACGGCGCTCTCACCTTCCGCCTGGTCCTCACCGGACACGGTTGTTTCGGGAGGTTCCTGTTCAGGATAAAGCGGGAGGAAACGCCAGGGTGTCACCACTGTGGGGATCGCCCGGAGGACACGGTGGAGCATACGGTGGAGGTCTGCCCGGCTCGGGCGGGGCCCCGCCGTGTCCTCGTGGCGGCGATCGGCGGCGGCGACCTCTCGCGTCCGGCCCTCATACAGGCCATGGTACGGAGCGAGAGTGAATGGGAGGCCGTCACCTCCTTCTGCGAAGCAGTAATGCTCGCGAAGGAGGAGGCGGAGCGCGTGAGGGAGAGGCAATCGCTGCACCCTCGCGCGCCTAGCCGCCGCAGGAGACGCCCTGGACGGGAGTCAACAGCCGACTCCCGGCCACCGTAGGCGCGGGCTTGCGGGCGGCGAGCTATGGGCAGCTCGCCGCCCGGTAAGGACCAGGCCCGGGTCGACGGCGCGTTGTGTTCCACGCGCGCCTCAAAGAGCTGTCAGCACGAACTGACGGGGTCCGCCAGGACCGATGCCGCCGGGGCTGCGGGTTGTTCGAAAGAGATACCGTGGCTCCTGGCACAGGCAACTGAAGGAACACGGGTGGGTTTTAGTCAGTAAAAAAAAAAAGGTACCAGTAGGTAATTATACCTATCTGGTTATATGATATTTATTTTTGTAAGTTATAGGTTTATACGAACACTTTTATATCTACGTCAATAAGGTATAGTATTATCTGACTTTTGAGATTCGACGACCACTGAACAACGTTAGGTACCTATGACAAATCCAATCGATTAAAGAGAACGGTACAGTAGCATAATATCTTAAATAAGTAGGTAGCACTCTAATTTTGTTCACACTACACAAGTCACAAATTCTATACCCTTAAAAATTCAAAATTTCACCCGCTCTTGGTTTATTCACAAAAATCTGTCGCTAGCCGTCCCACTTGATGGATCACCATCACACATTGTGCGCAGAAATTATACTTTTATACGTAAAATATACAAAGATTATACTTTTGTACGAGGATTGACGCGTTCGTTAGCACATTTTTTGCTGTAATAATAACATTGAGATGTAGGTATGTAAATGGATTATGCAGGAGAGCCCTTTTTTCGGGTTGAGTCGCAGTGAAACACGGAACATATTTTCGCAATTTTTGTCTTTCTCTTTGCACAACACAGCATGTTCACTCACTTGCAGATAGTCGCCGATGATGGCTAGCAGAAGTTCATTTAACAGATTTGTATCAAACTGAAGTCATTTATTCAAACTTGACTAAGAATCAACACTTTTTGAACGTTAAAATTGTATAAGACAATTCCCCAAAGCCCGCCCTTCACTACTTCCTAGTGCTGGGAAGAAGAAGTGGAGCAACAAAGTCCCCAGCAGCACAGCTAATTAATATTACGAAACACAAAACATTAAATTGAATTATTTGCCATACCTGTCGGCTAGCACACGCCAATATATATGCCGATACTTATTCAAGAACAAGCTCTGTAGAAATACCTTAATCCAGCTTTTGAGATACCGCCACATTATAATTATTTTTCTCTCAGCAAGAGGTACATAAGAAATGATCTCCGTACAATTCAAGCTCACACATGGCCAGTGTGTGCTCGCACATAACATTGTAGGAGCGTCGCCGATCCATCATTCTGTCATCGGGCGTCCCCCGGCGCGGACGTCTGTCGTACAAAAGCAACATTTCGCTAAAATCGCACGAATCCGCTATTGTATGGATTTATCGTTCAGGATTCGTGACGGATTTACTATACTACTTATTTATTATATTGTTATTTTAATTTAGATGTTTTCTTTATATCGACATCTGTGTGCTGTTGCTAATTCAATAGTTTTTTGTGGTGGTTGGAGTATCTGTTGGATTGTCAAGAAAGGTGATGTTTCAATAGAACCGCCCAGGATCAGGCAGTGTTGCCAGACTTATCTTACAGCGATATCGAAAATGTGTTTTTACCTACTGAATAGCATAGTGGGTTAGGATCCAATAAAATTATTTTGTGCCACGTGCTGTGCTAGTGAAAATTTGGAAGAATTCAATTCCAAGAAAAATCTTTCAAGCTTTAGGAGAAGCTCTTTTATCTCTACAGCCCCTTAGTTACTATGGTAGCTGGAGGTAGGTAGCAGTATAGTTGTGCGTTCCGGGCTTGAGAGTTTCAGACTACCCGTAACAACACAAAGTATTATCTGGCCCAGAATTTCGTATGACACCACCGGGACCGTTAGTTTGACGTACTCTCAGAAGCACATTGTAGTTTCGGTTTTGTAAGACAAGAATAACTTATTTGTTGGTAAAATACTTTTTATTATTTTGCCTACACTGTCCCACTTCTGAGCAAAGGCCTCCCCCAAATCCTTCCATGCATACTTTTCTGGAGCCACCTCGATCCAACCCTTGCGGTACGCGTGTAGGCGGTCTCGCTGCCTCTCCCTGGGGCCTCGGCGGCACCGCACACCCTCAGCCCCCACGGTGTGGAGACTGTTGCCCAGCGGTTACTATGCATGCAGCTGACATGACCCGCCCAATCTCATTTCAGCATAAAATACTAAAGAGATTAATAAAATATGATACTTTCTACTTTGATTACGTCCGCAGTCAGCGCCATCTTTTGACTAAGAAACAAACAACTAGATTAAACGCCATCTACCGCTTTAAACATGAACTACACAGTATCCAGCCACCCCACAATTTACCCTGCGGAAGTGCGAGTGAGACCATTCAGTGCAGAAAAGTAACGATAGATGGCTGAACCAACAAATTTGACAGTTTAATATCAATGGTCGACTGTTAAATACGGTGTAGTGTAGTAGCTGTGTTGCAAGATAAAACGCAAAACCTTAAAATAACATCATTTATTTCCAACTCCTCCTTTCCATTTAAAATAAATAAAAAGTAAATAAATATCGAAGTGAATAAAAATATTTACACTTGAATGTTAACCTCCGGTATCGGAAGCACTTTCCTCTAGAGATTCCCACTCACTGGCTGCTTGCCGCACTAATCCTGGAACAGAGAAAACATTTCATGGACATTGTATAACTTGCTTGAGACGAACATCCGGTTTCTAGAAAACGCAAGTGACGTGATTGACTGTTGATAATTCATTCAACCAATCACAACAGTTTATGCGCGCTTGATAATTTGTTAACTAATTTTTAGGTTGATTTTTGTTCCAGAAACCTGGCGTAAGTAACTGTATGGTTAAAGAAATATAAGATAAATTATGTGAATTCTAAATCAGTGCGTTTGTGTGAAACTTATAGTACACACGGCAACACATCAAGTCGGACACGCTATATACGTATAACTACGCTACCAGCAATACAGAGAATTGTAGGAAAGGGACTGCGTATCGTGGCATCGGCCAATGACAGTATTTGCCGCGTTGCGCCTACGCACACAGATGCAATTTTTTTTGGCAAAACATTCGTTAGTTTCACTCGTATTCAATTCAGTGTTCTATGCACGTTCTATGCCGGTCATTTCCTAAACGTCGCCCAGGATTCACGACTATTATGTTACGTTAAGTTAGGCAAACTAATTAGATTAATTGTTTGTTTTTTTTATCTATATTGATTTCTATACCTAATTCTATTACTCATCTATGAGTTTAAATTTTAAACTATTTTAATTGATAATGGGTCCCGAAGTAACTCGAAGCTGTTAAATTTGATGGTAGTCTGTTATCTAAGAATAATATTTTATTGTTTTAAATGTTAATGGTTTACAATTTTTTTAAGTGGATTCAGCTTCTTTTCACGTCATAAACATAATTTATCCAATTACTAGCTGCGCCCCGCAGTTTCACCCGCATAAGTTTCGATCCCGTGGTAATTTCAGAATAAAAAGTATCGTATGTGTTAATCCTGGTTATAAACCATCGGTGTGCCAAATTTCATCCAAATCCGTTCAATAGTTTTTGCGTGAAAGAGTAACAAACATCCATCCATACAAACTTTCGCGTTTATAATATTAGTAGGATTTACATAATAATAACTCTAGTGTGAGGATATTTCTCATATCTATTAGTAGCATAGACCAATAAACCATATCAAGTTTTATTTTCCTTATTCATTATAGAGAGTTGTCACTGGATGAATATTTTTTTTTTCAACTGTGTTGTTTAAATGTTCATTGTTGATTTCGATTTTTAACTATTGTTGGCTCCTGGGGTAACTTGTAGTTATGTTTAGATTATGATAGTTATTTCGCGCCGTTCAAGCGTTAAATAATTAGACAAAATTTATAATGAATCATTACCTACATTAAGTATTAACTATTGTTACGCGGTCAGCCGACGCGGACGCCCCGCACGGAGCTTTGTGAATTGAAGTACATTTAAATTGTTAATTCATTTAAGGCTTTCTTCGACACTTTGATGATATACCTATGCAATGCATGTGATGCTAGCTTAGGCAACATGTATAAAGGCCTATTCAAATCTATTTATATTTGTATAACCTCCCGTGGCTAGCGCGAAACCAGAATACAAAATATACCTACCTACTCGGCGGAATATTCCACTCGTATTTCGTTGTTACCCACAACCGTATCTATCGAATATAGCTTATAGGTATCTGAATAGAATAGGCCTTTAGCTAATGATTTTAGTAATTAAGTTTTATTTGCCATAAGTAGATATTATTTAATATAAGAACCCATTTGATAAAAATCCTATGGGGGTTGAAAGTTTGTATGAAAATCCATCGTTTTGAAGTTAGATCTATCAAAATTCGTATTTGTAATTTCGGTTGACAATAAAGTAATACGTGTTTCAGTGTTTTTGTTATAAAGTGGAATGAAATGGAATGGGTGGTTGGATGGCGGTGTTGGTTGAAAGTTTGTATGAAAATCCGACAGGATGTAGATTTCCGAATTACCTACACGTATGCAAGCTCGAAATATAATATAATAATATACTTAAATGATAATAATAAATACCTAATGGTAATGGATTTATTAGTGCAAACTCATCTAAACTAATATTATAAAGCTGCAGAGTTTGTTTGTTTGGTTGAACGCGCTAACCTTAGAAAGTACTGCAGCCCAATTGCGAAACACACAATCAATCTCAATCTGAATCATTTTGAAGGATATTGCTAATCCATTGCTTCATAAGCAAGAGCATTCCATTGAGTATAAGTTCGAAGAAGGTTACCTTCATAAAGTCTGCTCAACACGTATGTATATGTATACCGCAATGAATGTTGTTGAGCTGTCAAAATGAAACCGATTCTGATTGATTGTGTGTTACGCAATTAGGGTGCTGGTTCGAATTGAAAAAATATTTTTGTGTTGGACAGTCCATTTATCGAGGAAGGCTTTAGACTATATAACGTCACGCTGCGACCAATAGGAACGGAGCATCAATGGACAATATTGCAAAAACGGGAAAAATGATTCCTCTTTGAGAGCTTCCGTTGCGTGCGCTGCGTAAACGGTTTAAGTTACGCAAAAATCATGTATGAAGGAATTATTCCTCTTTAAAAGTTCAAAAAAAAAGTCCGCGACAGCATATGTCTATCTGTTAAGATTGACTCACTATAGCCTTTTTTATGGTAATCAAATTTGTTCTAAATTAATGCATTATCTGCGAAGGTGTTTTATCAATATGATATTAATCTTTATCCAAATAAATACGTTATTCATCACAAGTATTTAATTGTGAAAAAAATTGCCCTGACATCACTTGATTTCAATCAAGATCTTAGGAGATAACATAATTTTAAAATAACTCCGCAACTAAATAGGTATGATAACGTTCGGGTCGGTTCAACATCACGCTAGGTCAAAATAAATACAGTC
This sequence comes from Apamea epomidion, assembly GCA_947507525.1. Lineage (NCBI taxonomy): Eukaryota > Metazoa > Arthropoda > Insecta > Lepidoptera > Noctuidae > Apamea > Apamea epomidion. The sequence continues at coordinate 1,447,976 of OX382238.1, read as the reverse complement.
AGAAAGAGAACTAAGCGAGAACGAGAAGCGAGCGATGCGATGCGACGGGGTAGGGCGGGGGGACAACAATTTCACGCGGACGAAGTCGCGGCCAGAAGCTAGTATTATAATACGAGCTCAACTTGTTTACAAAATAATATACATGATACGCATCTATCTACTTAAACGCGTTGTAGGTGCCTCCTGCGCAGTCCTGCAACGTGCGTGAGTGAGACGAAATAACAAAAACATATCGCACCCTCTCGCACGATTCGCAGCGTTCAACTTCTAATAGTCCAAAGTCCAAACAGTTTAACTTGATGTGTAGTGGTGTGTACACACCTGTACGACTGCGAAGCGATCTGAATATTATGTAGTGGGGCAAATTAATGATAGTCTTTGTTCATGCCAAATCTCTCAATTTTTATACAAATATGTTGTTTATAATCTAACTAAATACTATAAAAAAAGATTTGATATTTTGTATGTTTGTTTATTACGCTTTCACGCTAAAAGGGACGGATTTGGATGAAATTTGGCACATGGGCAGATTATGACCTGGATTAAGGGTTAGGATACTTTTTCTCCCGATATTCCCACGGGATCGGGACCGATGTGGCTGTAACTGCGGGGCGCAGCTAGTAAAGAATAATTGGAGAAGCAGTAATTTTTCCTGACTTTACTTAAATTATCATCATTATGCCGGGTCTGCATCGTCAACAAATCGTCGAGTACGTGTGCAGTGATTGACGCGTAATGTGGATATCGTGGGTTACGTGACACGATGGGGACTCACTTGTTGCCGAGCACGGCGGCGACGGCAGCCTGCACGTCGGGCGCGCGCGGGGTGGCGGCGGCCTCCAGCGCGCGCGCGTAGGGCATGGGCACGTCGGCGCCCGTCACGCGCCACGCCGGCGCGTCCAGCTCGAAGAACGACGGCGACTCCATCACGCGCGCGCAGATCTCCGCACCGATACCTGGCCACGGGGGAATTTACAGTTTTGAAAAACGTTCTAACTCGAACTCAAATATTTTATTGCACATATGGTAAGTAGATGTTACATTCGTGGGGTCCTGAGGATTTATTCTCTAAGCACGAAATCCGTAGTTACCTACTCCATATAAGTTACGAACATAGTACTGGTTGGGCCTGAACTAGCAATGAATGACTACACGATTCGACACTAGTCCTTACTCCCGATGTGTTCTTGCTCGTCAGAAAAATTGAATTTGGCACTTGTTTTGACGGACCAATTATATTCGAACGGACCCATATCTTCGTTGACGGACTGAGAGAGTAGACCCTCCAGAACCTGACATGACCCCTGTAATTAGCTACACCAACGAGTGTAAGGTTTAATTTTATTAAGGATTTACAAGAATATAATAGAAAGGAAACATTCGTAAAATTAATTACCTAATTGTAAAGTTTCGACACGCCGAACTATCGAAAGGATAAGGATTTTTTTTTCATTCTTATATTTAAAAATATGTTAAAATTAATAAAGAATAATACTTAACAATAAGTTCATGATACCGGTGTTTTTTTATTATGATTTTAAGATTTTATTAAGATATTTGAAAAAGTAATAAAAAAAAACTTCTTGTATAACTTCTTCTTCTCGTAAAACTTCTATTGTATTTAAAATGTAATAATATATGTCAAACATTTTAAAAACAAAACTTGTATTTCAGAAAATTTAAGATGGCAGCCAAGTCATTCATCAAGGTAAGCGTAGGAATTCCGGCGAAAATTAGAACAAAATAATAATTCAAGATTATTAAAGATATTTGATTTTTTTCAGCCTTATTTATAAAAATCTCGCTAATCACTCATTAGCTACTGTTTAGCTTACAATTTATTTAGCTCTTAATCAATGCTTAACTTTTCTTTATTCATAAACGCTAGTTAGCAGGTGATTAGTAGCGAAACGAAATAGAGGTGAAATTATGCGTTCGGCACAAATTATAATAATAAAAAAAACGTATTTTTTTAAATAAAGTTGACAAAACTACGATTTTATACCTGTCGTGACTTTGGCAGATAATTTGAATATGAATAAAATAATTTATTATAATTAAATCATTGTGTGTGCGATGGTAGCAATGAAAATAATAAGCTCCAATAATTTGAGTAAACAGGAAAAAGTATTTATCTCTGAATTTATATCTACTTACTAATAAAAACTGACCAAATGAATGTTAGAGCAGTAGCCGATAATAGCCTGTATTTTCATGCCCTTTATGCTTGTTAACATGAATTTGCTCTTTTAGAAATGTAAGTGGGTTCTTATGTCTATATTATATTACTTCCTATTGCTTTTGTAACGGGGTTCCAGTATCGTTTAGTGACGATTAATATACTTGTTTACAGATGCAAGTTTGACTGCTGCTATGAAAGCCACTATTAATACCTAGCACCAATACTATTCAACATCGCAAAGACGGTGAGGGAGGAGACCATGCTACGTGAAAAAGACGAGGAATGAGAGTGGCATGAGAAAAGAATGGCACCCCTTTGGAGGAAGAATATTGGAAAACAAAAACAATGAATATAGAACAAAAATGTAGTTTTATTACGTATCAAAATAAATTATTTCTACAAAATGTCTCCTATTATTTGTGTGTGACTGCCACAACGAAGCTTTTCTTTAGTTCTGTACCTTAGAACTGGCGTCATAAAATAACACAAGAGCACATGGGATAACATATTGAATAATCACTATCTGTGATGAGCTTCTTCACGAACTCATTTTCTTCAAACCTCCTAAGCACCTACTGAGCCACCTCATTGAGCTTTGCCTATAAATCCTTTCATCATGTGTACTCGGAATGAAGAATATGCAATAGGTAATGATTCTCGTAGCGGATTTAAACGAGCTTTGTAGGTCTTCCTTCTTCTACTTCCCTCCGGCGTTTCGAAATTATTTAACTCTTCTACGTCGATTTGAAAATCCAGTAAAAGATTATCGAAATCTATATTTATGCACTACTCGATACTATGAACAAAATAACTTCGAAGTGCAATGATCCGATCAGCTGATTCAAATAAAATCCGCCATGTTGCCCCTTAGCATCCTCTTAACAGTGGTCCGGTGGTGTTTAATTTTGACAGCTACTAATCAATTGCTTAGCATCCTCTTAGCGCTAAATAGCGATTATGAATAACAATTTTCCTAATAGTTGTTTAGCAATTGATTAAAGTTTTATATTTTAATATGTATTCTTCTGATGTTTAATAAAGTATAATAATAAATAGGTACCTGACTGTGGCCAGCCCTGCTCCACGGTGATGAGGTGGTGTGTCTTGGCGATGGAGCGCGCGATGGTTTCGAAGTCCAGTGGCCTGATGGAGCGCAGATTAATCACCTCGCATTCGATACCTGAAACATATCTATTGTCAGCCTATACCGTTCCCACTGCTGGGACACAGGCCTCCTCTCGATGAGGTCGGGCCGTAATTCACCACGTGGGCTCTGGTTGTCAGATGTCACAAATCTTCGAATTTTTAGTTCTAAGACATGCCGGTTCCCTCGCGATGCTTTCCTTCATCGTTATAAGAGCAGTGGTGATAAGATAATTTACATAAAGTAAAGCGCCTGCCTTAGTTCGAACCTACGACCTGCAACTCATAAGTCGTGGCCGTTACCACTGGGCCAGCACTGTAGAGCAGATGTTGTGTTTGAGTTCTGAAGCTTTAGTCGTCGAAGCGTCGTCGCGTCTTTCCATTCTATACAAGGCCAGACCGCAAGGGTGTGAAACCAATCGCGTATGGATTGGAAATCACTTTTTTACTAAGGTCTTCCAATCTATACAAGAGTAGTACACAACTACTCGCGTATACTTCGTAGTGACCTAACTACTTTATTCCATAACATACTGTGCCAGAACGCATCGTACTAATGTACAGGCAAGTACTGAAGTTCTTTAAACCTACTAAATTATTTTTTTTGTCACAGTTTTAACCTAACCTAAACTTTTTTTTTTGTCAGCCGTAAGTGATGTAGGAACCAGGACGCGCGCGCACACGTTACAAACTATACAAGATCAGTACGCAAAATGTGGTATACATTGCGATCGCAGATTTAAAAATAGCAATACAAAGTATACACGAGCAGTTTCCTATGGCTGCGTTCTGGGGCTGCAGTCTCGACATTCATAGCGATCGCCTGTCACTCCATACATTACACCTGTCAATCCGGGACTTTGCGACCGAATTCGGTCGTAAAGCGATCCCTGGCCTTGTATAGAATGGAAAGACGTAGCGTAGTCTTAGTGGATATGAGAGCGAAACATATCCATTAGTTTCAAAACTCAAAAACAAAATCACAAAGCATTTATTTCAATTAAACACACAAGCACTTTTGAATTCCTTCACAATTCAAAAGTGCCTGTAATCGGCCAGTCAGATAGATGAAGCTAGTTCACTTTCCCACTGTGTGGTCTTGTAATGATGATCTTTTTTTTAAATAAATGATCCGCTATTTGGCCTTTTCTCAAAGTTGATCGTAGTAACTAACTTTGTGCACCCCAACCAAATGGTTAAGGTAAGGCTAGGTTAAAACTGTGACCAACCGCGTCTACATTCAAGGTCGCAGTTACATGGTTAATTAACCGGTTGAATGCCGTAATTACAGAAATAATTAAAAAGCCCTTGTGCTTCGCGTGGATCCACGTTCCGTTACGTTAATATTTCTAGGACTCCAAAAATGGGCATTATTTGAGTATCACAAAAAGAGGCACATTTATTATATTAGAAAGAAAGAAAGAAAGAAAATGCATTTATTTGCGGCAAACATGACGCATGAAAAAAGGACATAACGCACAAAAAAACAAGTTGGGGGTAAACATGCGTCACATTCACGCAAAACGGCCATCGCTCAGCATAATGCTAAGACTCTATACGAGACAGAGCCCAAGCGCTGGTTATTAGTGTCCATTAATAGTTTATAGAAAATAAAAATAGGAATTATTTGGAGTTCGACTAAATAAACATAAATACCAGATAGATTGTTAGCATTCATAATTTAATAAGTGAAAATGAATGCAGCATCTCACCCTTGCCGGCGAGTTCTTTGGCCGCTTGCAGCGCCGTGTCGGTGCCCCGGCCCGCGCACACTAACGTGACGTGTGAGCCTTCCCGCTCTATCTTTGCTTTACCTGGGAAGTTAACAATACATACTTGTTAATAGGCCGTATGCTGTCGCGTTGAAATGAAGGTCGTAGACAAGACTGCGGAAGGCCCATTCCCGTAATCAAAAACGTTTTAAAATCTAGTCGCAATATTATCTATATCTTATTTATATGGTGTACATAATCAAGAGTATTCTATTCTATCTCAGCAACAATCAATGTCAAAAAATGTAGGGAAACTAGAAGTGTTTTTGACAGATTGAGAATGAGATTAGAATGTGAACTTAAAATACGGGAATTGGCCCTCTGATCTGCTGTGGATAGTTGGATTCACAAGTGGTAACCCTAAAGTCTGGCAATTAGCATAATGTCGGTGAGTAGTCGGCCAAAACTGGTGTACCTCTCAGGGTCATTTTTGACTGCCAATTATAGCACCGACGATTTTGCGACTTCATCAATACTGTGTTCCTTTTGATTAATCACTGGTTTTGAGTGGAGTTTTAAAATTAAGTTTTTATCTATCGCCGAAAAGCGACAAAATCGTTGACCGCCGAGGCTAAAAGTAGTTAAGTAAGACGCTAAGAATTAATTTTGTTTGCACGTCTTACAACAGTACGATCTATTTTTATCTGGACTAATAATAAAGCCGTAGTTTCTTTGAATGCGCTAATCTCTGAAAAAATATTTTTGCATTTGATAGGCCAAGCAAAAATAAAAAAAAAGTCAGAAAGAACGCTAAACGAAAACGAAGTAATAGCGCGGGCAGACGATGCGATGCGACGCGGTAGGGGGGTTAACAAGACATTTTACGTGGACGAAGTCGAGAGCAGAAGCTAGTATTGGATAAAACAAAAATATACATACCAATTGGAATTAAAAAGTCTGGAGACAGTGCCTCGTCTGACATGGGGAACTGAATACCATACATAATCTCATCTTCTAATACTACCACGGGGTCAGAGCTTCTGATGGCGGACTTAAGAAGACCTGAAACCAAATACAATTATTAATTAAGAGGAGTTCTTTTTTTTCGTAAATATAATGCATACGCATTTGCAATAGTAGTATAAGTATAATCAGCCTATAATGTTCCCACTGCTGGGACACAGGCCCCCTCTCTGTGAGAGGGAGCGGGCCGTAATCCATCACGCGGGTCCATTGCGTGTTGGTAGATGTCACATGTCTTCAAATTTTTGGTTCTAGAACATGCCGGTTTCCTCACGATGTTGTCCTTCGCCGCTTTGAGAGCACAGGTGATGAAATTATTAACACTGGGCCCCCACTGCACTTGCTCAATACGCTTAGCCTAATTTGAATAAATTATTTTTGATTTATGTGAGGGTGTATGAGATGTTAGGTTTTCCATCAAGAATTTCTCAGCAGTAGACCGGAGGCAAGATTTATGCCCGGTTGATAATTTGACTGTTCCTAAATTACCTTAGGCTGATAAAATTTTCGTTTTTCCTAATTATGTGAAAATGTCAGGAAATGGATCGGTTTCCCCTTGCGGGGAAGAACAGCACCCCTCCCGTACTGCTCTAGAGCTCGGCTCCAGACTGGACACTCTCCCACCGATATAGATTAAATGAATTCCTAATATGAAGAAGTCCAATGCCTTTTCTCATCGACAGACCAAGGTAAGAATTGAAAGAAATGTTAAATGAAACTTAGGAATTCATAGTTATTGACACAGATTGAATGTGAGTTTAGAAAGCTAGTAATAATAGAGGGATACAAATTATATTATTATTAGTAAATTGTGAGTAACCCATAAGCTAGCGTAATAGGTATTTGATCAGTCATTACTCACACGATACCTCACATCTACACTCAGGGTACTCAGAGCAACACTTCCATATAGTGACGCAAGCGGCTTTTCAGCGGCTTTGCGTCGGCATCATGCTCTTTTGGAGACATGGTCCCTAGCAATTCTTTCGAACTGACAAACGTGACGAAGCGGCTTTTCCTGCGGCAACCAAGCGACTGTCCTTGTCTGACTATGGAGCGGCTAGTTCCAGCGGCATTGCGTCGGCATCATGCTCTTAAGGAGACATGGTCCCTATCAGTCCTTGGACTGGATATTAGATAGATGTGGTCACCCAAACCCCGGGAAGTTCACCCTTTGCACAACAAGAATACCTGCAAGACACGTGTTCATGTCAGTCTGACCGAATTATTGGTCTGAGATAAAGAATACAACATTCAAGAATTACTAGACAATAGAGTTGAGATTCGAACTCGAGAAACATCATTTAATAGAGTTTTGAATAATCTCTCTTAAGGCACTATTATTGGCCGAAGGCAAAGAACACAGTGTTCAAGAATTATGGTACTAGGATTTACTAGATAATAGAGAAAAGAGTCAAAAATTAAGAATGATTAATTAATAGTCGTGGATCAACTCTCTTGTAGGTCTATAGACAGCCCCAAAGCGCCCACCCTTCACCACTTCCTAGTGTTTTAAGCTGGGGAGAAGAAGTGGTGCAACAAACTAACCAGCAACACCTCTCTGTCTGATTAGTTATAAGAACTTTAATAACTCTATCAGCCTAGGATAATTATTATAAATAAGGACTCACCCAGTCACACCAACAAACACACACATACCACTTTAAATACTAGATTAACCTAATCTGGGCTCCAACCCAACTATATTTAACTTAATAACTAATACTCGCTACTTCGCGACAGCCCACTCGGACATAGCCTCTTGGCATTCCCTAAATCTCCTAACTTAACTAGCGTGGACTAGGAAGTCCGTATCCTAAAGCCGTTCGACCACCACCGTCTCCTTATCATTTCTTCATTCCTCAAAAATCTCACGCTCAGGCGCCTCAGCCTCCGTCTGTCCCTTCTTTATTGTCCGATTTCTCAATTGTTTCGAGGGTTCGTTGCGAACCCATTTTTATAATTACCAGATGTGAGTGCTAGCATTGTCTCTTAAAATTAGAAATCGGATATTTCACAAGATTCTTTGGATTTCGTAGAATTATTGCATTCGAACCGTCCGCCGCCGGTAATTGGCTCTATATTGCCATTAAATAAAGAATTTATGTGTTCCTTTGAGGCCCGAACCATATGCCGATTTCAAAATGAATATAATATTTTCTTATTAAATAGAATCAAGTGACAGACAGTCACAATAACAATAAGCTCGCCCCCTATTACATGGGACTTAAACATAACTGGAGAAATGAGGGTTTAGGTACTATAAGCTACACCTCTCACTAGCCCTTCGGGGATTACACGCGTGATATTATGTTAAGTATCTTTAGCATAAACATAACATAATCACGCCTGATAACCAGGCTTACCAAGGGGTATCGTATTTACCCAGTAACTGGGTTGTGGAGGTCAGATAAGCAGTCGCTCCGGTATCGGTTCCATCCGGTTAGATTGGAAGCCGACCCTAACGTAGTTGGGAAAAGTCTAGGCAGATGATGATGTTGTTAAGTACCTTTAGCATCTTCAGAGGTGTAGGGCATGAGCACCTTGAGGCCGGGGCAGTGGCTGTACCACGCGCCGAAGCACTGCGAGTGCTGCGCCGCCACGCCGGACGCCGCGCCGTTGGGCCCCCGGAATACGATCGGAACCGGCACCATGCCGGCTGACATGTAGAAGGTTTTCGCTGCTGAGTTTATTACCTGGAAGTTGATGGTATGATTATAAGATAGTAAAAGGAAAGACCGATTTTTTTTTGTCACTGAAGCACGTCAGTACATTTTTATGATTGTGTATAAGTACTACTATCGCCTTCTTTGTAAGTATTTTATGGACTGTGTCTGAATTAAAAATAAGGATAATTAAGTTTAAATAAAATAAGAATAAGTTCATCTTTCGCCCGAAAAAGCGTAACTTACTACAGTACTATTTGTTTTTTAACTACAATCTGAAAAAGTTAAAATTCTTTTTACAAAAACTGACGTTAAGCCCGAGTCTAAGTTGTCAATTTTGCACTTTACGCTTGTCGGAACAAAGTCCAAAATACAGCTCGAAGGTTTAGACAAGGTCTTAAGCTAGAACTCGTTTTGTAAGACGGTTAGTGACCGTATCGGTGACGTTCTTCAGAAAGGTCAGGTGCGTCTACGTAGTAATCAACGACGTGAACTTCGTAATCATCGTTATCCCTCAGTTCTCATTTCTGTGATTAGCGCCAGAACCAGTAGTCTCTACACCAACCCACTGGGAACTGATACAGCAAACATCAAAGGCAAAAATTATCATCAGACTTCAGTGTAAGTGCAATAATGGTGCATTGTAACATAAGCCAACCAAGACAGTTGGGCAACTGGTGGAATGCGGGCTATAACTACTGCTCACTGCTCATGTTTCGCGCTCGTGTTAGTACTTAGTTCCTGGAATATATATTATGCGGAAGTCACGAATTTCAGATGAATGCCTAATTAATTTGCTACCAAAATTTATCATTTGTGCCAAAGAATATTACTCAAAATTCATAGATTTCTTCAGTTTTTCTTAAAGACACATGTATTTTTGCTAATACTTTAAAGTGAGTGGTGGGTGAGTTCATCAAGCACAGTTCCCAGCCGTTAATATGGCACATATCTTTAATAATATATAAATTAATGAATTTTAGATTTTTATTAAGTTTATTTATTAACGCCTGTGTACTGCAAGCACATTGGATAACAAAATTACAATAATCATTTATTTCATTTCATGAACTTGAGTTGACATTCGCTTAAATATCGCACAGATTAGATAAACTATCGCTCATCAGATGTCTGCAAGATATATGTATGTAACCATGAATTTGTAGACATTTATCTTATCAGCTCTGATTGTTTTACATTATTTTATTATGTATATTCCTATCTTCATAACTGCAAATAGTTAGCAATTAGTGAATGACATTAACATTTCTGAGATAGGTTTTAGTGTAATTTAATCTTTATCTTAATTGATTGCAAAATAACACGATGGGCATACTCTTTTTCTTTCTTCTAAAAGTTGAGATTTGTTACGTTTATGTCAATTAAGTTCATAAAAATACTGTAGTAGCTTAAAAATAAAATATGTTATGCTGGTATTGAAATAGTACCTACAGCCAACTTGTAAATGTATGTCCTGTCTACTAAATCAGTGTACCCGCAAGTACTAGCTACATTCAACATGCTATGTAATTGTTCTCATAATAATACTGACTCAATTGATTGTTACTTAGATTGATCAACCATGGGAGATATTCTATATTGTGAATTGAAAACAAAATACGAGTGATATTCTCACACGTGACTTGAAAAAAGGCTGGTGAGAAATTTCCGATTTCATTTTCCGAGTACTTGAATGCTTGTTTTGGTTCCAAGTGCTCCGGGACAATCTAAAAATGTATGACCCTTAAAGTTACCTGTGCAGATTCATAGGACTTTAGCAGACTTGAGCCTCAATCTGTCAAAAATACCCATAATTTCTCTACATTTTTGACATTGATTGTCACTGAGATGAGATTGGGACTAGATTTTGAATGTTATTAACTAAGGGAATTGGCCTTTAAATGTACAAAACATCTGAAGGAATTGACTTCTGAGAGATTTCTGTTTGTTTGGGGTACCATTATAGTATATTCTACCTATTCAAATTCTATATATTAATCTTTCATTACTGAATAAAAAAAGGGCTGTACTGTGCAAAAATATTATATAAGCTATGGCTTGTCAAGCCAGTTGAATTTGTTTTGAACTTGTAAGAGACCATGACCACTGAGTTTGTTTCTGCATTTCTTCTCAGCAATCCAGTTAGCTAGGATTTGCTGGGGCCATCTAATGTTTTAAAATAAAATATTTACTAACAGAATTACACATCATTTAATTTAGTTCATAATGTCAATGACCTAGAAACAGACAAACAGTTAATGCAAGTGTAGATGGTAGACTATTACAAGAGCTGCTTACATGATCAATAGCCTGCATGGAGAAGTTGAATGTCATGAACTCGCAGATTGGGCGGAGGCCAGCAAACGCAGCACCAACAGCAATACCGGCAAAACCGCTTTCTGTAATTGGTGTGTCTATGACTCTCTTGTCACCATATTTTTTCCATAGACCCCTGAAATATTGAAAAAATTAATAATTTATTTGTTTTTTATAAAACAATAATAAAAAACAACTATTCTTTGGAACTATCGAGGCATAAGGAATGGTGTAAAGTTCAGGCATCCTATATGGAAAAGGTAGCATGTACCGTGGCCAACTGCCTGGCAATTGAGGTTGGAACGTTGTATATACATATATGTATATTATGCTAGTTGTTGCGGCAAACTCTGCTTGTGCCACGACTATTGCTCATTCATTATAATCAGAAGGTAAAATCAAAAAAACAATGTTTTCACACACTCATTGAAGACACATATACTTCACCTTTTGCTATATCATCTACCCTTTTCCCAACTATGTTGGGGTCGCCATCCAGTCTAACCGGATGCAGCTGAATACCAGTATATACCACCTTTTGCTACCATAGTTTATTGTTCACATTGTAATTTCCCCGGTTAACCGCACAATATCATTACGAGTCACCAAGTTAACGGCAGGATCTTGACAAACACTATTGGTTGCTTATGTCTTTTAATATCCATTATGAATGGTTAAACCCACTTAGGTACTGAATACTATATCATTTTCCTTGTAAGTTATAAATACTGACTTGTCATAAATAAAACTTCAATAATATTAATTAAATGAAATGGAAACTTAATTTTAAGACCTGGTTTGTAATAATGTTTTCATTTATGATAGTTGGTAGCTTTTAAAAGGCTAAGCATGATATTTGACAGCATTCCACAGAGATAACATTCTCATTGAAATCTATCAACAAACTTCTTGGTTATGTAATATTGAAGCATATTTTTGCAAAGAAAAAACTTTGAAAAGCTTCGAATTTTCAGTGTTCACATAGAATAATAAAGAGTAATATTTTAACATAGTTTTTTAATACAGAACTCAGGCCAACCCCTACTGTAAAGGTTATGTAGCCCGTTTGTCTCATACCTGGTCACTTTGTAGGCACCGTCGTATTGGGCCACTTCCTCGCCCAATATGAACACCTTCTCGTCTCTTGCCATCTCCTCATCAATGGCACTGTTAATGGCATCACGCACAGTCATAGGCTTAGCGGCTAAAGCGCTAGATGTGGAGAAATTACGGGGCAACCGAGAGAGCCACCCGAAGATAACCGGCGACGATTTCAACGCCATTTTCATTTCAAAACTATATTGTTACACCTAAGAACTTAAAAAAACTGCACTTATTGACTCCTGGAGAGATTTTAGAGTGGTTTTGGTTGAAAATGGTGTTAAAAACGTTATTTTGATGAGACGAAGGATGAATGGAGGTCGTAATCAGTGTCGCCAGATCCGATCATGTCAATTGGGCAATAATTGTCACTTGTCAGTAGAAAATAAGCTGTTTTGATTTTCTGAGACAGAAATAATTACAATTATTTATTTAGTAATAAAAAATAGTAAGATTGTATTGCATTATTTCTTTTGTTCATGACATCGACCGTATAATATTATTATAAAATAGAGGTTATGTAACGTGATTTATTTATAAACAATAAAGTATTATTTAGTTGGATATTGATATAAGGTGTATTCTCCTGCTTTCAAAATAATTTAAAAAGACGCCTTGCAGCGTAACTATGCAATTATTATGTTTTTAGTACCTTTCTTCTAAAGAGCTAAATAGCAAATAGAAAACGATCTGGCAATACTCAACGTGTCAAGCAAATATATAAATGTCAAATTTATTCATGAGTGCAGTCCATTGAAGTAAAACGGTGGTCACAGAGCACTTTTTATTCACGGCGGTCCACTTCCGAAAAAATAGTAATTCATTTTATTAATTTCCGAACTTTATTGATTGTTGCTAGGTGGACACGCTCCCGCAGCGGCTTAACGGCCGAACCTATCTATCTATCACCAGTTTTGACTTACTGGAGGTATAGCATATTGGGACGTTTCCCAATTAAATATACTAGGTACCTACCTATATCAGTAGCTATCTGCGGGGTAATTGTGTAACACACTATCATTATCAATGGGTTTCATTTTTAGAGTTCAACAAATATTCATTGCGTTATAAACGTTGTTGATTTTTCGAACATATGAAGCAATGAAATAACAATATCCTTCAAAATGATTCAGGTTGAGGTTTTATTAGGGTGCTGCTGCAATTAGGGTGTTGTCAGTATCAGTAGCGATCTGTCAATAGGTTTTTGGGTTCGGCCCAGGCGCGATCGCAGCGCAAGATATTTGGGGTACCAAGTAGTAAGTTAGTAAGGCAAGTAAATCATGCAGACTCTGGACAGCTTGAATGATTTTGACCCCATGGTCATGACCCCACGACCCCCCCCCCCCCCCTCGGACCGCGTCTGGTTCGTGCCGTTAGTCGCTAGTACTCCCCGTGCCTGTTATTTTTATGTACCTACTAATATACAATTATAAAATATTTACGTCTACACACCGTTACATTTTGATCGTTTTAATCCTTAAAAGGGGTCATTGTACTCATCATTATGAACAACTTTTACTACGGGACCAACCCTGAAATCGTGAAAAAAATCAGTTAATCCATACATTATATCAACTTCGAACATAAATCTATGGATCGACTGATTTTTTTTCACGATTTCAGGGTTGGTCCCGTAGTAAAAGTTGTTCATATTGATGAGTACAATGACCCAAAATTTAACGGTGTGTGGTCGTTTTGTGGACTTATAGGACCTTTGCACCTTTACAGCAGCTAGGTTTTTATGCCGCTGCGGTGCCTCAGGAGCTGCGGCGTACAACGCAGTACTAGTGATGGGATAAAGGTTCAACAATGTTTTTGTATACTTAGTTCTTCAGAGCTAAGTACATCAATATTTTCAACGACCAATAAAAACGCAGGGATGTTATTTTTCTCAAACTAAGCCAAGGCCGTCCTTTATTCAGCCTAGTCCCTAATCCGCCAAATTACGCCGCCAATTGTAACAGGACGTTTATGGACCGTGCCTTTTATGGTTATGATCAGCTTCATGACATCCTCAACTGAAAAGGTCGTCAGTAACATGGCCGATCCGTTTTAATGCATTTTTTATTGTTGGGATATGTGAAAGTGGTTGTCTGGAAGATACTTTTAAAATATCTTGTTCGAAGCTATCAATATTGAATTACATATAGTACTCGTTTTCGGGGCAGTTTAGATAGGAAAGTCTAAAGTGAACTACAGAGATTTGGAAGGAAAAAGGGGAGGCCGGCAGTTTGGCAAATAACTCTACTATCTGCCTAGCCTTTTCCCAACTATATATTAATAATAATTATAATAACCCCACCGCCGTATCTCTACGTTGACGTTGTGGGGGCTTGCGCGCTCCGAACTCTAGGCCTGTGCCGGAAGAGTTTACTCTGCCGAAACAGGTCTAGGGTGAGAAGCCAAACCAAGAGAGATAAAGAAACCCGCATGGCAGCATGTGGCGAGCTGTTGGGGAGGAGCGACCCCACGGGAGAAATCTTGCTCCTCACCTCTGGCTTGCTTTTATTGGCCGGCTGGAGTGAACAATGACGAGGAACAGAGCTCCCACCTCATTCTTGCCTTTACTGGCCGGCTTGAGTGGAGACTCGCAAGAGCAAACGTGCTCGGGGGAAGGAAGTATTCCAGTAAGTGCTTGTAGGGATCTTGACCATCTTTCGGGCTCTGGGATTGTTCTGAAAGCCGTGGTATACCTCTCCACTCCTCATAAGCACCTCAGGACATGTTGCCCCCTTGTTGCTACGTCACTATTTGCTAGCGACAGTTTCCGGGGGCCCATTATTGAGTGTGCAAGTCACCCCCTGCCATTTTATCCGTGTATATACTCGTTTAAAACATTGATCAGGCAGGGGCCATAGTTCTTCCATAGGGATTGGTAACCAGTCCACTTTAGCCCATAGTCCAAATTTGCATTTTTTCATATCCTGCAATAGTCCTAAATTAACCGGGGGTTATCCTTGGGTGCATTTGCATAGTGCATACAGGGATAATCGTCGGGTGCCACATTTCAATCAAATTTCATAAGGGGCCTCTACGAGTTGGCTTCGGCCCCTCGTACGCCTTCCAAAGGACCGGGACCACGTGATCCCGAGATGTGTTTAAATATAATAATAATAATAATTTATTTCAGAACATAATTCCATTCCATTTTTTTGATTAGTACGGCTTAAAACTATGTTAGTACCTTAAAACTACTTATTAAATAATTTATTTATCTAACATTAATTTAATTTAATTCAATTTAATTTAATTTAATTACTTTAATTTATCCGACATTAAATATGACAGCACCAGAACTATGCACCTTATTCCAGTGCCTAACAATCGGACACTCCACCTTCTCAGTTATAATGTTTAGAAGGCCATTGGGCCTGCCCCGCACACGACACATCAGGGAGGCCACTCTCTTACGCACAATCGCCCTATAGCAGTCGGTGTTGGCCTCCGCAAACATCCCCGACGCACTACAGTATCGCGGCAGCCCCATCAGCATTCTAAACCCATTATTGTAGAAGACCCGCAGGGCATTGAAAGCCTTCTGCGTATAGCGGACTCACAGGCTACAGGTGTACTTACATTGTCTGGCAGTACGCCTTAAACAGAGTAATTTTAACATCATTTGTGCACCTCGCAAACCTGCGTACCAGCATATTACATCTCACTGCCAATGCCCTGCGTTACCTCTCAATATCCAATTCATCCGAGAGCTCCTCAGTGACCCAGTGCCCCAGGTATCTGAATTTGGTGACTTTACTTATCGGAATTCTTCCAAGTCTAACCGGTGGAATGGTCGTGGGAGTTTTATTACCCGCCTTGAACCAAAGTAGTTCACTTTTTTTGGTGTTGTACCTGAGGCTATGTGACACTGCGTAGGTACCTCTCGCATATGCCTATGAGCATGTTGAGCGCTTTAACAGATAGGCTCAGCAGCGCCATATCGTCGGCGTAGCTAATGTTGTTCATGCAATTGCCATCAATTGAACAGCCGACACCAACCCTGCTGAGCTCATCTATCAGTCTATTAACGTACAGGTTGAAGAGCCGAGGTGACGCCAGGCCTCCCTGCCTCACTCCACACTCCAACACCTGTACTCTGTGGAACATGCGCCCGCCCACTTAATATTATTTGATTGGTCTACTTTGAGTTTAACCGGATGCAGCTGAATACCACCTACTTTACATGGAGCGAGTAGAATGACTGCCTTTCTGACCTCCGCAACCAAGCAACCAAACAAAAAATAAATATTGTGTATTGTGAAACCTATTTACCATACTTTGGCAATACGTTTTAAGAATCAAGAATACTTTATTTGGTACCTGCATTACCATGATTCAACCATCTGAACATTTTAGCTAAGTTTCTTGTCCTCACCTCATTGACTAGTATCGTAAAGGCATCAATAATTTAGATATGATAAAATTATTGAGATCCCGGCTTCCCATAACATCAGTATAATAGCATTTAATTTTTCCTTTAAGCTCTAAACGTTTCTCAAAAGCCGAGAGTCTGACCTTTTGTTTTTCGCAGTAGCATCTTCCCTAGTGTACTTTTTGTTTCTTTTTCTTTTCACGATTCCAGAGCTTCTTCTTGTATTTTACTGAAGGGAAAAAAATAGGTTTATTTGTCACAGAAACACCAGCTGCATACAAAAAGATAATTAGGTTATTCTAATAATATAGAAAAATTTAAACAAAACTATCGAGGTGTTTTCTCCGTTCAACTGAGGTATTTTTCTCAGTTGCCTAAAACGTCAAAATAGAACCCATGGCCAAGGTGAGACGTCTTGTCCGTCTCTTTTGTAAGCAAGGAATATAATTATACTCGCTTACGGCGAATTGTAAACATTGTTCACGTAGGATCAGCAAATTATTGCGTGTATTTTGTACGTTTAGTGATTTATGAAGCTGATTTTACGGTACGGCTAAGCCCTTTCTCTCATAATAACGTAGCGATAATAAAAGCCCATTCACTAATTACCTCACAGCACACGAAGTCCTGTACACCCCATCGTTATTCCCTTCCTTTTCCACACATCATTAATTATCCCCATAGGATTCTAAAACAGGGTTCTCGTAAATAAACTAATATGTGTGCAGACTTGGGTCGACCGCCCTGGGCCGCGTACGGACAAGACTTGGGTCGACCGCCCTGGGCCGCGTACGGACAAGACTTGGGTCGACCGCCCTGGGCCGCGTACGGACAAGACTTGGGTCGACCGCCCTGGGCCGCGTACGGACAAGACTTGGGTCGACCGCCCTGGGCCGCGTACGGACAAGACTTGGGTCGACCGCCCTGGGCCGCGTACGGACAAGACTTGGGTCGACCGCCCTGGGCCGCGTACGGACAAGACTTGGGTCGACCGCCCTGGGCCGCGTACGGACAAGACTTGGGTCGACCGCCCTGGGCCGCGTACGGACAAGACTTGGGTCGACCGCCCTGGGCCGCGTACGGACAAGACTTGGGTCGACCGCCCTGGGCCGCGTACGGACAAGACTTGGGTCGACCGCCCTGGGCCGCGTACGGACAAGACTTGGGTCGACCGCCCTGGGCCGCGTACGGAACAGATCGGTCTGGGTGAAAAGCGATAAGCGGGGATCATGGGCTGATGGCCCATCTTTGGGCTAATGAACCTTATCGTTTTAAGGGTAATTTGTAAGGTATACTTCGATCAGACGTTTATTGATGTAGAGGTTTCGGATTTATTAGTTACTAACTTATGCCCGCGTGGAGAACGGAATTATAGGTTACATTAGCTTCTGCCCGCGGCTTCGCCCGCGTGGAGGTCGGAAAGGATAAGAAGTATGTACTTCCCCACGATGCCATCGATCTCTTTGGCATCTGCTGGCAGGCAATTTTATCGAAATCCGTTCAGGGGTTTAGGCGTGAAAATGTAATATACAGGCAGAATTTATAAAATTATATAGTATAGAACTTTGCCCGCGACAAGATTTATCATATTAACTGTATCCCGTCTTCTGACCCCACTGGCGTAGAAAACAAAAAAAAGACATTGCGATGTTTCCATAATTTGACTCAATGATGATGAATACCAATTTTTGAGTTAATCAAGCCACGTAGTAAAATACTCCCCTTAAAAAATTAATTACCTCTTTTTGCCCCGTCTAAACTTTATTACTTAGGTGAGTATTCTTGAAAAGTTTCAAGTTTATTAACCTAATGAATAAGATTTTTCATATAAACTGTATCCCAAATTTTCACCCCCACAGGGGTGAAATTTTGAAAAATCGTTTGGGGTGTGTTCATAACTTGACTCAAAGATTATTTATACCAATTTTCGAGTTAATCAAGCCACGCTGTAAAATCCTCCCCTGTAAAACTGACTACCCCTTGTCAGCTCGTCAGGGGTAGATTTTCGAAAAACCCTGATACACATTATTCTTTACTTCTTTACTTTCAATCCTAGGTATAAATACTGAGTTTCGAGTAAATCGGACTGCGCGCTAAAATTCTTCCACACAAACTTTGAAACCCTCCAATCCCCTTTTAGAGGGTAGTTTAGAAAAACAAAAACTGGAAATTGGCAAAATTACTTAGATAAGTATTTGTGCCAAGTTTTAAGTTTATTAACTCAAGGAATAAGATTTTTCATACAAACGAAAACCCCCCATTTCTCCCTCTTAGGGGTGCAATTTCGAAAAACCCTTTCTTAATGGATACCTACTCTTCACGAAGAATACATTCTCCAAATTTCATGTCTCTAGGACCAGCGGTTTAGGCTGTGCGTTGATATATCAGTCAGTCAGTCAGTCAGGACTTTGAATTTTATATATATATATATCAAGCCATACGTTTCTAGTATAAGCTGACCTCGAATTGGTTAGGCTTGCGGTACAATAAGAGGTCAGCTCGTACTGGAAATGTATAGCTTGATAAGTCGCCGTGTGTACTACTGGGATAAAAGTATCCTGATGGGTCATAAAGCAGGTCATGGTCTATCCGTGTGCCTAATGTCATTCAAATCCGTTGAGCAGTTAAGGTGCAAAAAGGTAAGGGACAGACAGTCAGACAGAGTAAATTGCGGATTTATAAGTATAGTATAGTAAGTATTAATGGATTGTGGTGGATGAATTTATTTTTTATTCATACAAGAAACTACTATATGTAAGAGGTCTCAAGGAGCCAGCGAGGTACCTAATTACGTAACATGTTATGAGTAGCAATGGGTTTCATTTTGACAAGTCAACAACATTCATTGCGTTATTAGCGCTGTGAAGCAGACACATTTTTCGAACATAATGAAGCAATGGATTAGCAATATCCCTCAAAATGATTCAGATTGAGATTGATAGGGTTTTACCTACGCAATTAGGGTGGTGGTTTATTATTTATGAATAACCAACTTATATAGTTGGTTAATTGTGTCTGGTAGTTTGCATTGATTGTAGCCATAGTAAATAAAGAAGTTGGCAGCTTCAAAGAACAAATGAAGACAAGACCTGTCAGTTCCTCAACCATCAAAGACTCGTCAGCATCCAAATACTAGAATTTTAATAGAACTTTGACTTCTTGACGATTCTCCATTACGGCATTACCAACAATAACAACCAGCTGAATGTAGGTTGTAACTACATAAATAGGTCACCCGCTTCCCGCTTACAGACGGACGGTTCCCGAAATGCGGCCAAAAACAGACTGCCATTAAATCTTTACAGTTGCACGCGGCCTTGGCCTACTTACCCCTGGCCTGGTAACTAGGAACTCTTTACCGGGACACCGTATGTTACATGTAACATAACGCTTTATGTCCACGGAGGAGGAATCCTTCTGAATCTTGCAATATGTCTGCGGATTGAGCACTTACCGTCATGCCAGTTAATGGTCATGTGATGGTTGAAGTAATGGTTGTTTTACTAACATCAATAAATGGGTTGAATGGCTTTTCGTGTGGAGAAAACAATTTTTTTTCCTTTGTTTTCCCGGGTATTATTATATAATATATTAAAATGGGAAAAGATAACACTAAAATAACAAAATAATGTCCTAAATTAACTAAAACTATTTACAAACTAAAATATAGCGTCGAAAAATTCATCCACATCGCTGTCGACTGGTAATGTACCCAAGACACTGGCGGCATTGCCACGTTGTATGGCAATGCTTATCCTCTGGCCAAAGTAAAAGTCAGCCCTTGGGTCATGGGAAGTGTCAACCAGTCTATTCGAAATTTCCTTAAAAAGACCATGCGCACTTGGACCCCACGGCCCGAGGGTTTCAACCCCAAATGGCTCGAAAATATAATTATTAATAAGGTTATTATATTTACGCCGCTTGAGGTTTTCTGCAGCCGCAGCAGCAGCACCAGCGCAGCACGCAAAATGGGTAGGTACATTTTGATGCAATGACAACTGTTCACGCGTATCAAACGACGTTTTAAATAAAAGGACATCATTCCTGTCGTACCCAAAAACAAAAGTAAGCAAAAAAAGTACTGTTCTCTTATGGAAAATTACCTCTTGAGCATTTTTTACTAATACAACGAAAGTCTAAAACTAACCCCCTGCTGCTGTTTGATGTTGAAAATGCCAAAAATCATATTTTTATAACAAGTATAGTTAAAACATGTTCAGGATGTTACATTCAAATAAAAGTTGGTATTTTTTATGTTATGCTTAAAACACTTGTTATAAAAATAATTATGATTTTCGGCATTTTCAATCTCAAACAGCAGCCGGGGGATTAATTGTAGACTTTGCTGTAATAGTACATAATGCTCAAGATGTAGTTTCTCATCAGAAAATAGTATCTACTTTTTTATTCTGGGCGGCACTTTAATTTTTGGGTATAAAATGTTCGACCCTTGAATAATGTAAACTTAATATTTTGTAACAAGTTTACCTGTACCTACACAATTTGTTTAAAATGGCTTTTTGTTTTTTTTTCGTCCGCTGCATCGTGCCTTCGTATTTTGAAGGATAAGCACTGACTCGAAGCTGCTAAATAGCCTAAGACTAATAATATTGAAACTAACTTTTCACACTGTCACAGTCTCTTTTAAAGTTCAGACATAATCATGGTCATGGTAAGAAAAATAAAATCTATTCTATTCTATTCAATTCATGGTCAGATCATGTGAGGTCATGTGTGGCATTCGCCTGTAATGTAACAGTAAAAAGATTCGAGCATTACATCAGTGAGTGCGGACAACGAATGCTAATTCTAATGCTAATGCTCAAAATCTTGGATTGTTCCATTACAGTCAGCTCGTGGTGAGCGAGCGCCTCTACGCTAATACAGTCAGCTCGTGGTGAGCGAGCGCCTCTACGCTAATACAGTCAGCTCGTGGTGAGCGAGCGCCTCTACGCTAATACAGTCAGCTCGTGGTGAGCGAGCGCCTCTACGCTAATACAGTCAGCTCGTGGTGAGCGAGCGCCTCTACGCTAATACAGTCAGCTCGTGGTGAGCGAGCGCCTCTACGCTAATACAGTCAGCTCGTGGTGAGCGAGCGCCTCTACGCTAATACAGTCAGCTCGTGGTGAGCGAGCGCCTCTACGCTAATACAGTCAGCTCGTGGTGAGCGAGCGCCTCTACGCTAATACAGTCAGCTCGTGGTGAGCGAGCGCCTCTACGCTAATACAGTCAGCTCGTGGTGAGCGAGCGCCTCTACGCTAATACAGTCAGCTCGTGGTGAGCGAGCGCCTCTACGCTAATACAGTCAGCTCGTGGTGAGCGAGCGCCTCTACGCTAATACAGTCAGCTCGTGGTGAGCGAGCGCCTCTACGCTAATACAGTCAGCTCGTGGTGAGCGAGCGCCTCTACGCTAATACAGTCAGCTCGTGGTGAGCGAGCGCCTCTACGCTAATACAGTCAGCTCGTGGTGAGCGAGCGCCTCTACGCTAATACAGTCAGCTCGTGGTGAGCGAGCGCCTCTACGCTAATACAGTCAGCTCGTGGTGAGCGAGCGCCTCTACGCTAATACAGTCAGCTCGTGGTGAGCGAGCGCCTCTACGCTAATACAGTCAGCTCGTGGTGAGCGAGCGCCTCTACGCTAATACAGTCAGCTCGTGGTGAGCGAGCGCCTCTACGCTAATACAGTCAGCTCGTGGTGAGCGAGCGCCTCTACGCTAATACAGTCAGCTCGTGGTGAGCGAGCGCCTCTACGCTAATACAGTCAGCTCGTGGTGAGCGAGCGCCTCTACGCTAATACAGTCAGCTCGTGGTGAGCGAGCGCCTCTACGCTAATACAGTCAGCTCGTGGTGAGCGAGCGCCTCTACGCTAATAGCTCAATAAACTGATCAGACAGTACCTAATTTAGAATGAGTGTGATTTAGAAGAAGTGAAAACCTGGTGAGAAAAGTGGCTTGTTAAGCCGTTTGGTGCTGTGGGTCGCGCTTTGGACTCTCCCTCGAGACAGCGGAGTTATTGCGATACATACTAGTACTAACAGTAGGACTAGCTTGCATTTTGACAGTTCAACAACATTCATTGCGTTATTTACGTTGTTGAGCAGAAAAAAATTTGAACATATGAAGCAATGGATTAGCAATAGCCTTTCATAGTGTGTTACGGAATTAGGGTGCAGTTCCAGTATTTACAGTACAAGTACCTATAGGTAAGCGATAATTACCTAACAATAAAATTATATTATCTTGCTTTTATTACAACACAAGTACCTACCTAGATGTTATTTATTTAGCCACAAAGCCCAAAACTTCAACACTAAACAATAACTTACCTACCTAACTGTTATATTGGTCTTTACCTACGAAATTGGAGATTTGTATCATAACTTTAAAATATAAAAATTTTGGTATTTTTTTTTATTTCAGCTAATCAAAGTACTGGCCCAAATTATTTATACAATTTTGCCATTTTGATGGCAGTTTGTTTATCCCTTTACTGTCGAAGTCTGCTGGATAGGAGGCGATGAAGTCAGCGAAAGCGTTTTGTACTGCCTCTCGGGTAATGAATTTTTTCCCACTTAAAAAATTGTCTAAATTTTGAAAAAAGTAGAAATCTGTTGGGGCAAGGTCCGGTGAGTACAGTGGGTAACGGAGAGCTTCCAGCTGTAACTCTTGTAGCTTTGCGATGGTCTGTCGTGAAGTGTGAGCTCGCACGTTGTCGTGGAGAAGCAATGGGGAAGAGCGATTGACTAGTCTTGGTTGTTGAATTGCGAGCTTCTCCATCATTGTTTGCAATTCTTGGCATTAGACATCTCTCGTCACTTTTGTGCCATTCGGTAAGAAGCTGTGATGTACAAGTCCAACACTGGTCCACCAGACAGTCACCATCATCTTCCTATGAGTAATCTTTTTTTTAGCGCATGATTAGGTGCTGTACCCGGGTACCCGGTCCACACACTGAGACGAACGCTTACGGTTATCGTACAGGATTCACTTTTCATCGCAGGTAACAATTCGATTAAGAATTCCCTCGTTTCTATGTCGATTCAGTAGTGCTATGCATGCTTCGACGCGTACATCTCGCTGTTGGTCGCTTAGTTCGTGTGGCACCCACTTATCTAGCTTTTTTATCTTTCCGATTTGACGCAAGTGCTTCAATGTTGTTTTGACACTAACTCCAAGGCCCGCAGCAAGCTCAGCCGTAGATTGAGTTGGATCCGCTTCCACTATCGCCTTCAATTCGTCGTTGTCGACAATGGTTACCGGCCGACCGTGAGGCTCGTTCTTCAACTCAAAATTTCCAGATTTAAAACGATTGAACCAATAATGGACCGTGTTTATGCAAGCAGTGTTAGGCCCGCACACGCCGTTAATGTTTCGTGTTGTTTGCGCAGTGGTTCTGTTCTATGTTACGGGTTTGGTTTCCGCACTTAGTCCTTCAGGTGGACCATTGTGCGTGTTACGCAGCGGTATTTCCACGTAGGAACTCATATTCGAAAATTGTACAAATTTTCAGTTTATCCATGGCGCCAAAAACTACCACAATGTTACAAAAACAAAAAACTATCTAAAAACAAATGACTGAATTTGAATTTAAATTAACACGTCTTTCAAATAAAATTTATTTGAATTTCGAATTGCGCGCCAATCCACAGATAATTAAATCAGAAAATGCTGGTTATAGAATCTCCAATTACATAGGTAAAGACCTATTATAAATTTTCAACAGTGAATTCTAACTTACCTTTAGAATAGACGTTCCAAGTCCCATTGAAACTTCGCTCCTTGTTTCTGGCAAACCTTGAAACTTATAAGCCTTTTGTAACCGGGTCAAGTCTTACTGCTGCCTAAAAGTTGACAGTTTATGTCTTATTTAGTGCTAAATCTTGAAATGTATTTGCATGAAATCCTTTAATGGGGTGCTGCTTAGTGTGCACATTAACTTACTAAATCCAGCACTTTAATTGCGTAACACACTATCAATCACAATCTGAATAATTTTGAAGGATATTGCTAATCCATTGCGTCATATGTTCGAAAAGATTGTCTGCTCTTCAACGAAAATAACGCAATGAATGTTGGTGAACTGACAAATTGAAAGCCATTCCTACTATTAGCAGGTCAATTCTCGTAATTTAAAACGATCAAAATCTAGTCGCAGTCTCATCTCGGCGACAAAGAAATGTCAAAAACTTGTCAAAATGTAGGGAAGTTTGACGTATTTTTGACAGATTGAGACTGAGATCAGACTGTGAACGTTCTTAAATTTACCAAAATTGCCCCTCAGGTGTGTTATGCAATTGACCCGCTGCTTGCTTGCTTGATGAAAGTCATAAATTGACATTTCAAGAACTTCAGAATCGATTTTCTTATAAAATTACGTAAATGGAATGAATACACTACAAGCCTTAACCTCATGACTGGGAAAATAACCGATTTTCAGATTTCATTTTCATTGCTCAATTTTGTTAACAAAAACAGAATAGGTACCTATATGTACATCACATACAACATATATATAAGTTAACGACATAACATCGCACCTGTCATCACCGAAGGGTTAGGTAACAAGCCGCCGGGGCTGCGGGTTGTTCGAAAGAGATACCGTGGCCCCTGGCACAGGTAACTGAAGGAACACGGGTGGGTTTTAGTCAGTAAAAGTCTGACACTCCCTTCTGCTCCGCCCAGAGCGGGAGGAGTCATTTGATGATTTCCCACACAGAAAAAAAAAAAAAAAGATTCAATCGATTTTGAATTAGGTACTTGATGTAGACCTGGCTTTAGTGCGTATAGATGACTTTCATGCCATCATACGCAAACGGCGTGCGTCGATGCTGCGGCGATTTCGGGGTAGCCCTAACAGTATTTTAGCTACACTGGCGGACAAGGTTGATGGAACTTTTATTAGACCCTGTGCTGGCAGACATGTGCGTGTACATGTTCAAGTAGCCAATTAGTGTATTTTAAAGTTATTGTTATTTACTATCAAAGGATAAGGTATAACTAACTCTATATGGATCCACTGGTCTGAAATAAAAAGTTTGAATTTGAATTTAACAACTCGTACCTACAGAACTTTATCTTCGACTAATACCATCCCTTATCTTCATATACTTGAAAAATTGGTTCCCTAATAACTATCCACAGCAACATGGTGAATATATTTCCAAATGATTTATTGAAGAAACCATCACAAATGCAAATATGTCGAATGTCGGGCAAACACGACGTTCTCGGGGGAAATACGAATATGTGTAGCGTTAGTAGTGATCATAGTGAGATGTTTTGTCGGGTTTCTTGGTGCATTCAACTATGAAGCCCTCAAGGTATGATCACTCAAGAACTCAACGTACCTTAAGCAACATGCCCTTCAATAACAGGCAGTTGTTTCTTTGTTTTAGTGTATTGAGAATTGAAGTTAGCTTCTTATCGTTATATTCGTATCTTTTTTTTTATTAGCCGTTCATGTCCCACTGCTAGGCAAAGGCCTATTATTATTACATAATATTCGTATCTTTAATGAGTTAAATATTTGTTGAGTGTATTTTAAAATATTTTTTTAGAGATACATTTTTTTAGGGTTCCATAGCCCAATGGCAAAAATGGAACCCTTATAATTTAGTCATGCCCGTCTGTCCATACGTCCGTCTGTCCGTCCGTTCGGTAGTCAAAAAGCCATTTTACTCGAAGACTATTAGGCACTTTATCGATGAAAATTAGGAAGAAGGTGTATTCTGCACATTGCTAAACAATGATGTAGCGAAATTACAAAACAAATTGTTAGGGGTAACCGATGAGAAAAATATTTGATGCACATAATGGGTGGAGTATTGTTGGATCCCACACCTAAAAAGATGATGATGTTTCAAGTGACTGTTTTGTTTAAGTCTTCTAAGTTTGTGAGATATGGGCTGTTTTCGGTAACAACTGCAGACTTTGTTTTTCATAGTCTTTTCGAGAAATCCTACAATTAAATACAAACTTATTACTGCGGTAGGTAAAATCAATACTGGGTATGCATAAATATTCATCCTAAGAACAGAGCCCTTCACTGTGCGTTGTGTGCGTGGTCCGGCACGCATTTGGCCAGTTTTTATTTTTGACCGTGAACAGTGTGCATGTAAAACGGTTGGAGATCGAAGAAATGACGATTTCTAGAGTGCTAGTCATAAACACTACCCACTTTAATTTAAAACATTTACTAAGCATGCACAGGCACTTAATAATCCATTCACCAAAATATCCTTCCAAAATACTTTCAAGGGATATCTTCACTGGACCAGCTCTGCGTCAACTAAGTGATTGATCATTCCACAGAGGGTTTTACGGTCAACAGCTCCCTGCCTCGCAGAGTCCCTATTTACGTATGTGCATAGTTCAGTGGGGTAGCCTAGATAATTTCCACTAACATATTAATCGTTTCGTGGAAAAGCACTGACCTAATATTCTTTGGTATGTTTTTGTGGGTTTTCAAGCGAAGAACATTGTTATCATAATTTTGATAACATTTGAGACGTAGACTATTTTACACTGTCAAAACGTATTCCTAATTGACTCTTATGAAACACGGTTACGGATGGTAGATACATTAGGTACCTACACATACCTACTTATGTACTTACCTTCACTTACCAGATTTAATGAAAACTGAGGTAAGGTATCGAAGTACCTTTCTAAGAGATATCTTAGAAGCCTGTTATTGCTTGGCCTTAAAGTATAAGCAACAAAGTGTGACACATCTTAAATACCCGACAATCTAGCACTTTCATAATGGACACAGAATTAACTAGGCCTACATACCAAATCACATCCTCGTATGGCCACTTTCACATCGTTTATTACAGTAAAACTATTATCGTTATTATAATTCCGTCTTAATCCATTATACCGGCCGAATGTAACCTCAATTGCTAATGAATTCTATCTGCTACAGCCCAGCATATTCACCGGTTTTAGGTTAATAGGTAAGAGTCAGTTTAGCGTTGATACGACAATATTGACGCTGATTCAGACCTTATGTTTTTGAGGGCAAAAAGACTGTTTGCTAAATTGATACAGTGCTAAAGTTGGCGTGGTTGTGTTTTGTTTATTGTCATCTCTAAACCCTGTGTCCTATAAGAAAGCGAAAAGAAAAGCTGCCCCGACGGTTTCAGAGCTGCAAGCGCGACTGCTGAGTCGGTCGGGTGAGGAGTCGGGTTCGATTCCCACGTCGGGCAAAGTGTTACTGGTATTTTTCCACTTGGAATTTCTTAGTAACAGCCCAGAGTTTGGAAGTTGGCAGTGTGGCCGGAAAGCACGTCAAGCCGTTGGTCCTGCGTCTCATCTATTTCCGGACGTGTCAGATTGCGTGCCATTCCATCGGACTGTGAAAATGGTTTATCGGGTAGATCTGAGTTCGGGCAAGCGAGTCTCCAGGCATCCATAGCCTCGGTGAAGCAGGGCACATCAAAATTAATCAGTGTGGAGGCTAGGATTTTCCTGATTAATTTCTCAGTGCCGTGGACCGAGGATATGAAAGCCGGTAAACTAATACTAGAAATTTTGCGGATGCCGAGGCCTCCCAAACGAATGGGAAGAGTAGCTTGTGCCCAAGCTCGGTCGTCCAAGGCCATATTTAAAATCGAAGTTAATGTATGCCTGATAATTTGGTCCATTTTGTCTAAAAGGTGAGTATGATTCCATAAATGGGAAGCGCGAAGAAAATACCTTAATTTAGGGCCGAAACAGCAGTAACGAATTAAGGTCATCACCTTAATTTGCCGAATGCATATTAATTTGGAACAATCTTTCCGAAACGTCGTTGAAATTTTGTATTTTTTCATCAATAAATTCGGAAAAGGAATTTTCAAAGATTGGAGACCCAAGGAGACGAAGAGAGCTTTTTCCAACAATTTTAATATATGGAGCTATTGCGTTAAATTTGGAAAGTGTCAGATGACTGTCAGTACTGTCCGCTAAATACAGTTCACATTTCGAAAGGTTGAGATCAAGGCCAATGGAATGAAGTTCATTTTTTAGGAAACTTAGGTCATTTAAAACAGTTTCTACTTCGCCACCCAAGGTGCCATCGTCTAGGTACCAAACATTAAATTTGGAATTTAGCTGTCGAATAATTGGGTGAATGGCTAAACTAAAAATCACTGGCCCGAGAGGGTCACCTTGTTGACAGCCAACAGCAGAATCCAAAAGGTTGTCCCGATACAGTAATTTAGATGGGTGTCTGTAACATTGCCAAAGGAAACTATAAATTTGGGGTATTTCTTTTTTAGTTTCTGCCAGCAAGGTGTCCCTATTAACAGAATTGAAGGCATTCTTTATGTCAACCTTCAGGATAACTTCTCCTTTTCCAGAATTTAGGTAGGTCGACAAGGTGTGTACGGCAGCCTCACTGCCCCGTTTGGAGCCGTAACCTAGCTGCAGGGGCTGAAATTTTTCCGAAACAACCTCACCATAAAATTTACGACAAATTTTGGCTGCCATACGACGGTAAGTAGTGCCCACGGAAATGGGACGAATACCGCCATCTTTCTTACGCAGGGCGCATAAATTGGCCCCGTACAGAACGTCGATGACAGCCTCGTTCACCTTGCCGGAGAGCATAAGGTTGATCAAAGCCGTAAGCTCCTTCAAGAGCAACTCACCAGCTGCCCCGGCGCCTGAACAGATAAGGTCCTTAGGGTGCTGAGGACTCAGACCGTCGAGACCACCGGCGGAGCCGCTCCGGAAGGAACAAATAGCTGTGACCAACTCTCGACCTGTAATTGTGAGGAAGTGGTTAACCGGATCAGGGTCGGGAAAAGAAAGGTCATCCGCTGCGGCAGGGTGTTTGCTCTCCAGAGCTGCGAGCGTTTCTGGAGAACACGGTGCCACCACACACCTTCCCCTAACTTAGATTCTAACAGATGGGATATACCTCTTGAAGATGTATATCTCTGTGTCGGTAATTTTGAATCCAAATTATGAGCCGAAATATTACAGTTCTCTTTAATTTGTGCAGTTAATGTCTTTTTGGCAGCCAAATTCTTTTGTACATATAGGATTCTGTAAGAAAAGGTGAGCAGCTGTTCCCAAGCACTTTGCGAGTTCTCCCGGGCGGCAAGACGAATGCAATCTGCTAGGTGTTGAGCCACTAGAGGTCTAGCGCCGCGGGGAATTCGCTTCAAAACAGGAACAGAGTTTTTGAATTTTTAAAGGGTTTTCCAAAACGGGTCAAGAATGGATATAGCTGGTGTTGTAGGTGTAGATGTTAAGACAGGGTCTGACGTGAGTGCATTCTGTGGTCTGTGTACCTTACCAATATGCACATTCAGACCCCGCTTACCCTTAAAAAACCGTGCCTGGGTACACTGCGGACATCTCTCCAGGATGCTCAGCGATGTTGAAGGTTGACAAGCACTATTATGCACCACATCGCTGCTACCACTAAGCATCTATATACTACTTATATTAAAAATTAATAAAACTATTAACAATAAAATACTTAAACACTAAAAAAAACACTGTGTATGTGACACCGATGACAACGACGGGAGATGTGACGGGAGCGACGCAGTAATGTAGGCGGCCTAGGGCGCCGCGCCGCCGCCGATGCTTGATTCTATGATTCCCAGACTGTGTCGTTGATCTAATGATAGTAGTCTTTGGTCTAATGTTGCTAAGCACAACTTTTACTGAGTGTGTGGGGTCCTGTTTAGGGGTGGGCGTTGCGACGACGAACCATTTACAAAAGCCGTTTTGCATGCCTTCGTTTTTTTTGTAATTTTTTCTCTTTCTTCTTCTTCGTTAAGTTGTTGGGCAGACAAATTTTTCAAAAATTATAAAGCAACAGGTTATGAATTTCCTTTAAGTTCTAATTGGCTAAAAGTAAGATTATTTATATTTTATGAAAACATCTCGTTAACCAGTTGTACTTATTTGGTGATTTTTTTTCACTAGTATTATATGAACTTAGAGGGTTTTATTGATTTTAATTATTATAATTCTGTACATCATATTTATTACCGTCGCGAATTATACGCGATGCGGACTTTTTTGTTAAAGAATAGTTTAAAAAACATGTGCAAATAATACCAATCATTTCTGTAACTTGAAAGATACCCACACTACCTACACTGTATAAACTTTATTTATTCTTAATAATAAAAACCTAGCGTTTACAACGCGAGATGACAATGTAAGAATAAAATCAGTTTATGGGTTATAAAACGTGATTCCCCATGAACGAGACGCCTGTAAAGGAAGTTCAATTTCGCTGTAAAGTAACCGATTTTGAAGACAAGAGTTCGACGCACGATTTTCTATTACTGTGGAAAATGTAGTCTTTTTATTTTTTATTTATTTATCAGGAACAAATTATTAATTATATTAATTATATTCTGTTTGATACACTAGTTTACAGTCATTACATACATCATAATTAATTAAATTTAATATAAATTCTAAAAGCTTAGCCTTAAAAGAGCTAGTGTTTAATAAAATCTTCAAATCCGCTGGCAGTCTATTAAATATTTGTACAGCTTGGTAATGAGGGCTATGCTTGACAATGTTAAACTTGCAACACAAGTATGTATAAGCTGGGCAACGTTAGAATATTTAAACGCTGAAAATGAGATCGACAGCTTTCTCTTTGTGTGATTCTGACAATTGTACATACGTACGAGTATTGCTCTTTTTTGGAGAATGAAGGCTTGCTGAGAATTATAACCATAGCTGTTCCCCCAGAACTGTATGCTTTATCGAAGTCTGGATTTGACAAGAGCATAATATACCATTTTTAACTGTTCCGTATTTATTTCGTCTCTCAATGTTCTCAACGCATAACACGCAGATGATATTGTGGAGTCTATATGTGCCAGTTCTTTTTTCCAGTTCAGCAAATCATCCAAATGGATACCTAGAAATTTGACGTCTCTCACTAATTCTATCCTTGCATTGTTCAGGGTTATATCCATATTATCTTTATTGCCGGCAGTGGATCGAAACAACACGAAGTTTTATAATATCTGTAATTTTTAAGGTCCGTTCCTGAACCCTTTTTATAAACTGGCACAACCTTTGCAATTTTTAATTGTTCCGGAAAAATACCCTGCTCAAGGCAGTTGTTAAAGAATGTAGATAGTGGCCTAGCCAATATTTTTATGTGCTCTTTATTATAGCAATAGGGATTTCGTCATATCCACTGGAGAGCGTGTTAGTCATAGTTTTAATTATTTGTGTTATTTCTTTGGGTGTAGTAGGCGTGAGTGACATATCATTTATAACTCTTTCATAACTTTGTTGAAGAGACCACAGAGCTTCCTCCATCTTAGTCTCAGCTGAATCACAATTATGGTTGAACTGTTTTGCTAATATGTTAGCTACGGCAGTTGGCGAGTCTAAGATTCGATCGTTAAGTTTTAGTAAAGGTGGTTCCTGTTGTACTTTTCTTAATCTGTTTGTGCGGTTATTAATTACTTTCCAAACTTCTTTGCTTACATTTTCAGAGTTATCAATTTTCTCTGTAACCGCAATTTTTTTGGCCTTGGTCATGATTCTTCTAAATATGCGAATATATTTATTTTTATAATTGAGTACACTTTCATGAACATGATTACCAGTATTTGTACATAAAACTCTTTTCATTTTAGCAGACGTTTTTACTCATTTAGTTACCCACTTTAACTGTGATCACCATGTCAAATTAATTTGTATTTCCCGTTTATTGTAACATTTCCGAAAAAGTATTATTAAAATTTCTCAATAATGATTTAATTCCCATTGAACTCCAGTTTGTTTGCAATAGTCTTTCCTTAAAAGATAAACTATTTGTACAATTAAAGATTCTTTAATTAATTACTAAACATTGATTGTTTTTATTTCCCATCATATTTTCTAGTAAAAATTCACCCAATTGTGCTCCATGTCCGTCTCCAAACCATTGTGGTCAATTACACTACTTAATACCTGTTCTTCTTGTAAATTCGTTATGATATTGAGGAATACGAGTTGTTACGATTGAAAGTGATATTGAGGAATACGAGTTGTTACGATTGAAAGTGATATTGAGGAATACGAGTTGTTACGATTGAAAGTGATATTGAGGAATACCAGTTGTTATGATTGAAAGTGATATTGAGGAATACGAGTTGTTACGATTGAAAGTGATATTGAGGAATACGAGTTGTTACGATTGAAAGTGATATTGAGGAATACGAGTTGTTATGATTGAAAGTGATATTGAGGAATACGAGTTGTTACGATTGAAAGTGATATTGAGGAATACGAGTTGTTATGATTGAAAGTGATATTGAGGAATACGAGTTGTTACGATTGAAAGTGATATTGAGGAATACGAGTTG
Organism: Apamea epomidion; assembly: GCA_947507525.1. Taxonomy (NCBI): domain Eukaryota; kingdom Metazoa; phylum Arthropoda; class Insecta; order Lepidoptera; family Noctuidae; genus Apamea; species Apamea epomidion. Next base: position 1,415,133 of record OX382238.1, on the reverse strand, counting down.
TTACGATTGAAAGTGATATTGAGGAATACGAGTTGTTATGATTGAAAGTGATATTGAGGAATACGAGTTGTTACGATTGAAAGTGATATTGAGGAATACGAGTTGTTACGATTGAAAGTGATATTGAGGAATACGAGTTGTTACGATTGAAAGTGATATTGAGGAATACGAGTTGTTATGATTGAAAGTGATATTGAGGAATACGAGTTGTTACGATTGAAAGTGATATTGAGGAATACGAGTTGTTACGATTGAAAGTGATATTGAGGAATACGAGTTGTTACGATTGAAAGTGATATTGAGGAATACGAGTTGTTACGATTGAAAGTGGGGCTAATAAAAAGACATCTAAAATTGTAACATGCCAGCAGAATCAAAAACTCAGCGCATTTTTTGTTTTCCAGAAGCAAGTTGACATTAAAATCTCCGCAAATAATGCATTTCTTATTGAACAAAAACTCAAGTAATAGTTCCATTTTCCTCACAAAATGTTTTAATATTAGGATTACCATACACACAACATAAATACACTCCCGTTGTGGTATCCTTTATGCAGCATACCTCAAAAGTCTGTACGGCGTACAATCTATCAATGGCTATTACATTATCTACTTTCCTATCTGCTTGAGCTAAAATTAAGCTCTCTTTTTCTTAATTCGCGTATTATAAGACGCTAATTTGTAACCGTCTAAGTTAAAAGAAGTTACTGACACACTACTTAAGAAATGCTCAGTCAAGCATAGGTAGTCTACCTTTTCCCCAGAGTTTGTATATAGGCTTCTAATTCGTTTATCTTGTTAATATTCGAAATTTGTACAATTCATGGGGACAGTATTAATATTGTTACTACATTTTACAAATATATCATCATTATTATTCACGAAAAATGATTTTTGATTTTATCGCCGTATCAACATCATCAGTCTGAACCCCAACATTTTTGAAAATTTTTGCTCGGACGCTAGCATACTTTGCAGACTGTTGACTACTCCGACTAACTAAACTTTCAGTATATGTTTGATAACTATATTTATAATTTATATGTAGGATCTCTATATGTATTAATCTACAAGCATGCAATTTATTTACGTAAGGTAAGGTTTAAGGTTTACATCACTATGTAACGATAGAAAGGTAGAATTTGTATAATTACCGCACACAAATTTTAGTAGTTAATTTACACTATTTACATTCAGAGAGTTGTGCTTGTAAATTTGACCTACCAAAACATTAGTGGATTTTAATTGACATAATGTATAATATAAATAAGTTAGAATATTCATAGGATTGTTGTCATTTGAACCAGCTAATAATATTACATAATCGGTTTTACTAAAGTCTTTACACATACTTGCACATGATTTCAAAACCTGCTCAGTAGTTGCATCTTGCTTAATAAATGACGTCACAATGAATTTTGACCCCAGATAGTACTGCAGGAGCTTACGAACACCATATCCAGCTTGATCAGCGACGATCACGACTCTTTGAGTAGCTTCTTTCCACGAATGAGTTTGTGAGATAATGGTTGACTGTTGGTTTTCATCAGGAGTACATTCAATATTAGACTCTGTCTTCGATGTGGGAATAGACTCATCAACATATTGCGAAAGTTTGGTATTTAGCTATCCCATACTAGTTATTTGAGACTTAATAGCATTTTCAAGTATATAATTTCTTAAAACAAAAAAACATTATCATATTATTTATATCGTCAATCTCTTGGGTACATTACCAGTCGACAGCGATGCGGACGAATATTTCGAAGTCATATTTTACTTTGTTAATAGTTTTAGTTAGGTTAGGATATTACATTTTTATTTTAATAGTTTGTTAGTTAATTTAATGTAAGAAGTTTATCCAGTGCATATATTTTTATCCTCATATGTTCTCATTTTTCAATAGACAGTTCATTTTTATTCATGGAATTAAATTGACGTCACTAAGAACTGTCCAAAATTCAAAATGATTCCTCGGATAAAATTATCTGGCGTTGCAAAAATCAGCCTTTAATAATATAGATTAAATAATCAAATTAAACGTTAAAGATTACAAAAGAATGCTTCCTAACCTCACCGCTTCCTTTCGGAAAGTGTCCCATCCTTTTGGTTCAAGTTTTTTTTCAAGTAATTGGGTACAAGCGTTTACCCAGTGCCCAGATAGAAATAAAAAAGTACTTTCACCCCCTTGATTTTTACATCATGATGAGCACTACCCTCCCGACCATAATACAGTAGCCGCTCCGCCTGCTGACTTCAGTATATAGTCACGTAGTCTATGAGCTACGTCACAGGTCGACGACCCCGTCGCTACACATCACACCCTCTCATTGCGTCGCGTAAACAAACTGTAGGCAGATGAAGAAGATCAACTCTTGACAATGAGGGAAAGAGTAACAGCCCGCACTGTACCAGGGTTTCTTACTCTGAATGGTCGATCTATTCGATGCATCTCCAGCCTATAGATGGCAGTTACTGCTGGGACACTGGGACACAGGCCTACAGGAGTGGGCTGTAATCCACCACGCGGGCCCAGCTTGATTGGTAGATTTCACATGTCTTCAAATTTTTGGTTCTAGGACATGCCGGTTTCCTCAGGATGTTCACTTTCAGAGTTTTAAGAGTAGTGGTGATGAAATTATTTACACAAAGTGAGACGATGTAACCTCAACATCACACATGTTGGTTAAGGTCCACCACAAGCCGTACGTACATACGAAAGCTTTAGTAAATAATTAAATTGAACTAATCCTTCTTTATTTTCTTTCAATGTGGTTCAAAGTCAAGCCTCTTCTGTGACGTCACTATCAGTTTGTCGAGTTAATTCGTTTGTTTGACTGTTGAAGAGGGAGGCGATTTACGCAATGGGCTTGGACTTTGGAGATATCGGTTTTTAGTTCTCCTTTAATTGCTGTTTGAAAGTGATCATTACTATCTATTGGCTGGTTTTGATATGGAAGTATATTTTCTTATAGCTGCTCTTTTTGAAAACTTATTTCAGGCCTAAAAATAATTTATCATCTTGGCATGAAATTGTTTCTTTTTGTAATATCCGTATTTTCTTGGAATTCAGTCACTGTTATTAATGTATTTCCTACTGCCTACTGAATACTGATGGGTGAAACCCTCCTCCTTATAAAAACGACCAGTACCGTGGGTGCTGGTCATTTCGTTGGCAGGTCTACTTTGAAGGCATGTTTTATGTAAATGACCACCGTTTTATGAACCCGTCATCCATTTCATAGTATCCTATGCCTAGCTTTTGTTTGAAGAGAGCATTAAACTCAGTTTTTCAATACTCCGCTGACAATGTTCTCGTCTTTAAAGAGAGTGCTATGACCGGAAATCCTAAGTATTTGTGTAAATAGACCCTTTTGATGACACGCGGGATGAGTCGTTTGTTCTGTATGTGAACGACCACATGACGATCAAATGATTACAGAAGGACGTAGAGGGGCTCGGCATCGAAATGTTCTTTTGATTTATGCAGGCTTCATCCGTGTGAAATTTCTCGTTTAACATAAAATATATTACTCAGACACCCGGAAATACTGTAGCAGCCCATAGGTGAAAGAATTTTCGGAACTATATCAGTAGATCCAAAGATAAAAAATAAACACACTCACAAATACCTCTTTATTAATAATATCATAAAGAGGTGTTTGTGAGTGTGTGTGACCGTTCTTCTAAAACAGTTGGGTAAAAATTTACAGTGAACTTTTTACTATTACAAAAGAAAAATACCAAACCTACTACACTATATATTGTAACCATCTTCCAGTATGGGGCTTAGTAATTTTCAGGAAGACCACCCGATCTATTCTGTTAAAATCTCACCGTTAAAACTTAGGTGAAGTGAGCTGTCAATACGTAGGTGGAATGACAGCTCACTTCAAGCTCACTACAGAATAGATTGGCAATAGTTTATCATATTCCTCATGCTGGAGGACATCTCTCTTTTCTTAAACGAATTTATAAACGTAGAGTAACTTATTACATACTTACGCAGAATAAAAGTATGAACCTGCAAATGTGTTGAACTCTTAGTCATATCTGACATTATTGTCCATTTAACTAAGTGTATAAAATAATTTTCGTTCAATATTTATTCAATCACATCACAGCCGCAAGCAGGCTATTATGCCATAAAGTGTGACGCAAGTAGTTGTATGAGTTCTTATATCTACGTAATTAAATGTCACAGTGTCACCTTCGAACGAGATTGGGCACTTCTCGTTGTATGCGTCTGTGGGTTGTGTACCTCATGATAATAAAATAAACATCGAGAAAATATGGTATGGTTTTGGGTGGGCAGAAATAAACTGTAGTGAACCAGCCTCTATTCAAAGGATTTCAAAAGGACATTGAAACAAAATCTCACTTTTAACTACTTTAATTTGATTAACACTTTTTTCTTTAATCCTAAAAGTACCGAAAGTTCAACTTTTCAAGTCCATCTACATTAACAAACATCTTTAAATAATTCAGTAGAAAAACTGGGAATCCCTTTGGAATAAAAGCTGCACGCAATTTCAACTAGTCCGGGCTTAACCCGGGCAATAAAAATGCACATGTCAAAGAACTTTCTATCAATGTTCGATAGTTTTCAGTGTGGAACATTTGTGTGGATTCAACAATTCCCAGTACATTATTTATAATCTTTCTTCGAAAAGACAACTGGTCTTGATGTATTCAGAAATAAAACTTGATGGGAAGTTTATATTTATTTTATTTGCGCTTCAGTTTGAGAAGTCTGTATATATTAGGAAGGATCATGCTGCGATATTTTGTCTTCTATTGAAATTCGTCGGATATTCTGATTTACTTATGATAAAACTTAATATTATTTTTCAGTTGCAACCGGGTTTTACTGGAAGCCAACCCCAACATAGTTGGGAAAAGGCTAGGCTGATGCTATCATCAGCCTAGCCTTTCTCGCTTTTCTTTCCTTTCTTTTTTTATTTTTTCTTTCTTTCTTTTCTTTTTGTGTTTATCATCACTATTGATGATAAACAACAAAAGGATAAATAAAAAAATCATCGAAGAATTCAAGATGGCGACCGGAAAGTAAAATTCACAAGACGACTAATATTTCGCGCTTGCACATCGCGCGACGCAGCTAAACATCCTAAGCATCCCACTTGCTCACACGCTGCTCGATAATGAATAAACACTTCCAGGTTTTGTCTCTCCTTTTTTTCCGTGGCAAAATCCTCATGGATACTCTCCATCTGGGGAGAACGTAGGGCTATGTCAGACTCCTTGCGATAAAACCCTTCTGTTCCTTCTACTACCATAAGTCGGCCCGGGAGATACACATGTACATTCGCCGCACCCCCGACTGGTCAGCTCGCCATGCTTAGCGGACCCATCACCAAGCGCAGCCGATTTCACGAACACGTGGAGCCAGGAAGGCCCTGACCTTGAATTGTGGATAGACCCATTCTCATCTCCGGGTTGTTGACCACAGAGTCAGTTTCCACGCGCCAGTCACTCAATTGTTAGTAAAAACTCAGTTTTAGTATCACATAAACTTTGTTATAAAACTTAGTTCTGTACTGGTTTATGTTTGAAATCAGATTATTTACATACTACAGAGTATTCGCACGGCGTTCTGACCGATAGTAATATTTAAAGTTGAATTGCTTTTTATTTATGGCGCGGTCATTTAGTTGCGGACCTGATTTTTATATTTGCAGATTCTCTTATCCTTACTTTTTTATTATATAACTAGCAGAACCCCGTGATTTCACCCGCATAAGTGTCGATCCCGTGGGAATATCAGGATAAAAAGTGTCCTTTGTGTTATTCTGACGTATAAGCTATATTACTGCAAAGTTTCATCCAAATCAGTCAATCGGAATCAGTAGTTTTTACATGAAAGAGTAACAAACATCCACCCATCCTCACAAACTTTCGCGTTTATAATATTAGTAGGATGTATATATATACTTATATACAGAAAAATAAGGGGAGAGCTCATTAGGCATCAAAAAATTCGTCCACATCGCTGTCAGTGGTAAAAGTGCCCAAAAGGCTGGCGGCATTGCCACGTTAGCTCGTGGCATCACGTACTTACAAGAACAAGAAAGCTGGTTTCAGGCACGACTTGCCACAGTATTATGTAATTTTTCTTATCTCTAACAATGTCGATGGATAATTGGTAATGAATTACAGATGGTTTGCTTACTCTCAAACTGGTAGCAGAGCGAGACACGCTTTTAATTACAGCTCGCCAAACAAATTCCAGCCTAAAATAAGAGCCAATAAGTCGCTAATTTGAAAAGTGAGATGGCAGAAACAACTGATCTGGGTACCAAGTTTAATTTACTGTTCATATTACTAGCAATCGTTTTATGCGATGTATTAGCAACTGTAAAACTGGGAGGCTAAAGTGCATTTTGGTGTGATCAATGTTCTAAATATTTGGGCAATGGAAAGTAATCTTTGATGTTCAAGTTATTTAATAGTCTCGTCAATTTGAGTTATTAAACTTATCACAATCAAGTTAGATCTAAGTTGTTCTAGAAATTAATTTGATCAATCCTATTCAGAGAATTATGTTCAGAATATAATTTATTTAAAGGCTATTTACTTTAAATTAGTTAAGTTTTGCTTCTGGTTAAACTGGAACAATTTCGCTGAATTTAATAGTAACTGACTTGTTGGCCTAGTGGTGCCAAGTGTGAATGCTGAGCTTTGGGTCCTGGGTAATTTGGCTCGACCAGATGATCGATGCCAGGATCTCACGCAGCAGACTAGCTTGCGATCACTTTAGCATTTTCACTCAACATTTCCACTTTTAGTGTTAAAACATGCAAAAAATGTTGGTGTAAATGGCCCGCAATGAAATATTATAATAAAATGAATTTAAAGCGAATAAGCCGTTGCACTGCCATTCAAAGTTTACGATGTCTCGACATGTCCAATTCATCAATTTACATGAAATATTAGTACCGTGAGTCAGATCGAGAAGATCTCAAAGAACAGGTTAATAATACCCTGTCATTGTCATAAAACGCAAGTGTAAGTACATCTTCATCAAACATGTTTTGTTAGCTTCCTTCCGATGTATTTGAAAATCTTTAAATTTTAGTAACAATAACATGAAGCAAAATGAAATATCGAAATTTGTTCAAAACTGATGTAGAAAGTGCCCTAGAAACTTCGCTTCGCAGGAAATCACAAAACATCTCTACTTCGGCATCGTCAATGTTAGCCATAATGTAGCTAGAATACGGTTCGTACTTCAAAAACGATTTGCTCGTAGAGTATCTAAATATTTATATCGTAACATATTATCGTCATCATCATAGATGATGATGACAAAGGCTAGGTAGACCTAGCCTTTATCCAACTTCGACGACACTGGCTGAGCCATCGACTGCTGCACTGCGTGTCGCGGGTTCGATTCCCGCACGGAAAAAATATTTGTATTGCCTACAGGTAGTTGTTCCGGGTCTGGCTGTTTGTGTATGTGAGTTTAAATGTTTGTAAACGCACCCACGATACAGGAGGTGGTGAATTCCTAGTGGGGCAACGTTTAAAAAAAAAAAAAAAAACTATGTTGGTGTCGGCTTCCAATCTAACCGGATGCAGCTGAATACCAGTATTTTACATGGAGCGACTGTCTAACTGACTTTACTGGGTAATACGAAACCCCTTGGTAAGACTGGTTGTCAGACTTTCGGGCTTCTGACTTAACGACTATCAAAGATCCACGAATGACAGCCGGGACCCCCGGCTTATACTAGCTTATATGATTCAGATTATTAAGTACTAGCTGGCCCCGCGGTTTCACCCACATAAGTTTCGATCCCGTGGCAAAATCGGGATAAAAAGTATCTTATGTCCTAATCCAGGTTATGGTCTATGCATGTGCCAAATTCACATTCGGCCGTTTTCACGCGAAAGCGTAACAAGCAAAATACAATAATTAAAGAAAAAAAAAAACTTAAAAAAAACAAGCTTTTATTACTTCTTGTTAATAAAAAGAACTAAAAAGTTAAAAATAATTTAAACCTGATAAGAAAAATCCAATTTAAAAAAAAAATAAAAGCGTGTTACATTTTCATGGAACATTAAAGAACATTTAGCATATTACACCTTCATTATTTTTCTTTTGCAATCACAATGTAACACGTTTTTATTTATAAAAAATTGGGTTATTCTTATCAGGTTTAAATTATTTTTAACTTTTTAGTTCTTTTTATTAACAAGAAATAAAGCTTGTTTTTTTTTAAGTTTTTTTTTTCTTTTAATTTTATTATTAACTTTTTAGTATTTTTGATGCGAGATTGACTACGATGGTTTTCCCTGGTACCCTGAAGCGCAACGTTAGCGACATCACATGTTTATACACCCTCATACCATTAAGCGCTCTGCACGTGCTCACCTTGGCATTGGGTCATCCATCTAATCAAGGACAGAATCGACATTCATAACAAACGAACGAACTTATTTTCCCAAAGATGGGGTAGCATATTCACGTCCACCAAACCACGCACCACCCATCAAAAACGGCCCAGCCATCAAGACGAATAAACTCGAGCGGTTGTGTCGCTTAATTACTGAGTTCCTGTGGCCACCTTCCAGCTCCATCATCAGACCCTGGATACCATCTAGCACTAAAGTACTCGTCAAGACAAATCAAACAAGCCCAAACTCGATAGGGTTATGTCGTTTAATTACTGAGTTCCTATGGCCATCTTCCAGCTCCACAATCAGACCTTGGTTACCATCTAGCACCAAAGGACTCGTCAAGACGAATCATACGAGCCGAAACTCAATGGGGTTGTGTCGTTTAATTACCGAGTTCCTGTGGCCATCTTTCAGTTCCATCATCAGACCCTGGTTACCATCTAGCACCAAAGTACTCGTCAAGACAAATCATACGAGCCCAAACTCGATGGGGTTGTGTCGTTTAATTAGAGTTCGTATGGTCATCTTCCAGCTCCATCATCAGATCAGCTCTATGTCATAATAATTTTGCATTGTCGTCCGATTTACACATGCATGCAAAATTTCAGCTCAGTCGGTAACCGGGAAGTGGATCAAATTTAACTTGCAAGATTTGATTACAGACAAACATCGGGACAGGTGAAACTAAATAAAAGCTTGTAAAAAAGGCAAATCTTTTCTCTTTACAATATTAATTTAGATTTAAAGATATAATAAGATACTTGAAATCACCTAATTTCACACCGTGTTTGTATACTTGGTAGCCACAAGTAAAGCCCGCGTCGTTTCGCGAAGTCATAATACTAAAATACTGTACCACTAAGGCTGAGATACTGGCAGGTTTGTCTTGGGGGTCAGTCGCCTCGAGGGAAGCCAGTACTTGCCAAGCTGGGTCTAAATTGGCAATCATTCAGATGTACCTCACCTGTAAGGGCGGTAATCTGAAGGCCAATTCTCGTGATTTAAAAGGTTTAAAATCTAGTCGTAGTCTCATCTCGGCGACAAACAAATGTCCAAAACTTGTCAAAATGTAGGGAAATTAGAGGTATTTTTGACAGATTGAGTCTGAGATCAGACTGTGAACGTTCTTAAAATTACGAGAATTGCCCCTCTGGTACTGGCAGGTTTTTATTATCTATGAAACTTATCAGTATGCCACAAACCTACTTTACTTATCTACACACTTGCCTTGCCTAAATACTTGCCTTCTCTTTTCAGTAGAGGCTTGTGACCGATAGTGAACTACGATAGGTTCAGTACATATTTTAATTAGTATACTTACTTCGTTCGCGAAAGAGGTAGCTGATTATTTTTGAAACTAGTTTGCAAAACACATCACGTACCACCGTGATACCGCCAAAGTCAACGTTAAATCATTTATTTCGGGTCTGTCCCACTAGTCATTGACCCAGTCCCATGATGGGACAAGTGGGATTATTCATAATAGGCACATTAAAGGCAGTTTTGACCATCACATTTACAAAAAAATAGATTTTATTAATAGATTAAAATTTATTTAAAATCGATTAAAAATAGATTATATTCATAGAAAATAGATTATACTCGTAGTTGCCCTTTCAAAAAGGAAGTATGGAGAAGAATGGACAAGAAACTCTACCGTTACTCTTTTAAAATGTTTTACAATATTTTGCTTACATTATTTATATGGGAAGAAATTAAATGAATCACTCTTTCATATATTTTGCTCTGATACCTACCCCCATTTTACGGCAGACCGCAGCGGTGGAGTGCAAATGGCGTAAACGTTATAAATAGAGGCCCAAGACGAGTTAATAAACTACAAACCTCAAATTTAACACTTCCAAGCAGAACAAAATCGGATTTCATCTCGAGCCTGAAATCCGGGTTTATGCTAAACCTTGTCTGAGATTTGAACTGGGTTCAACGCCTCCCCAAAAGGGCAATTCGGTCAGTGTTTATATAGATGCATCGAAAAATTGTCTGTTACTAAATAAAAACTCGATTACTAAAGGTGTTATCTATGAAATTGTAATAAAACAGTTTGATAGCGGAAGTCTATGGAAACGTCCCCATTTCGTTGGCGGTCAGGGGCGTAGTGATACACTGTGGCTTGAAATACAGCCTTAATGCCCCATTGTTCGCGGCAGTACACCGACCTGTGTTTTAGGGTTCTGTATTCAATTGGTAGAGACGGCACCCTTCTTACTGGTTTGTCCATGCGTTTGTCAATGCGATGTGTCATCAGACCAAAAGACAGATTTAAAAATAAATTACTCTCCTGTGCAGTCAGATGAAAGTAATGATTAATTAATAATAATTAATAATTAATTTTATTTAAAGTAAAATACTGAAAAAAATTTCATATTATACAATTCATCATCTTCCTAGCCTTTCCCTCACTATTACTGTTTCTGTCTGTTACGGGATGTAGCTGAATACCAGTATTTTACATGGAGCGACTGCCTAACTGACCTCCACAGCACAATATTCACAGTTACATACTAAATATACAGGGTGCTACTACTTAAGTTAAACCGAATACGTTTTATATCCAAACTACGCAGCTACGGAACCAAAAGTGCGTATCTCATACGCACTTGCTCAATTTTTATTACTAAAAAAATTACCAACGTTTCATTCAAAATCGTTCGTCCCGATCATTCGATAAGATTTATTACAGGCGATAGAAATATCTGTATTTTACGACACATTATTATTTTTTTGGTGTGTAAACATTCGTTATACCTAATAGTTTTTTATCTTTTCAAGGGATTTGTTCAGTTCAATGGTTACTGATTTAAATCTTCTTCAGTCGGCGAGGTCATTGGACTTGCAGAACTTGATTAAAATACGATTTTCCGTGATAATTTCTAAGGAATCTTTTTATTCATGCTCGAATTATCCTTTAGAGAAGCTCAAGATGTTAGACTAATTACGCAACCTTTTATAGTATCACAGTCTCATAGCGATAGTTTATTTATTAATTTTGTAAAAACTGATCATATTATAGCAGTTTTAAGATGGATACAATGTAACTATAAAAAAAGACAGCCCATTGCAAAAAAAAAACCCTTTTTTGGTAACCGTGAACGGAATTAAAAAGCTAAACCTGGAGGTTTCAACAGTATTTTTTTTTTGTTTAACTACAGTCTGGGCGTCGAGGAAATCCTGACACCTGTCGGTGCGACAATTTTGGTAACTAATAAACACGTAAGCAAAACACGTATTCGTTTGTATGAAACTGTCACGAAACAAGAACGCATTCTCTCGTCGGCCGCAGTGTGACCAAGTTTTGTCGATGGGCCTCTTAGCTTTTATAATTATTCTAAAATTACTTCCAATAAAAGGAACCTGAACGAAACTGCCTTTTTGCGCAAAATTAGGCTTAAAAGGTCTTGATTACTAACAAATACCGGAGTTCGCCGACCTCTCGATTCCCGATAACGTCTAGCTAGACTGACAATCTTAACTAGTTGTAACGGGCCGCTATCGCGCACTACACCCATTGAACATTTAACGCGTGCCGGCTAAGAATAGAGACAGTTTGTGCACTTAGCACAAAACTTAGAAGGTTCACTTCTCTAGTTATTTTAAGGCTATCGAAGTTGCTGACGAAATTATCCAGAAAAGAACCGGAGTAACCGACATATCTGGCAGAGTAAGTAAACTGAAGTCGCAGTGGGGTGGCTATGTTTGTCGAAGGATTGGTGGCCGGTGGAGCAGATGAGTCTAGAGTGGAGACCGCGTATCGGCAAGTTTAGTGTGGGACGCCCCCCAGCTAGATAGATGGACGACTTAAAGAAAGTGGCTGGGACAAACTGGATGCGAAAGGTGGAGGACAGAGTGTTGTGGCGCAGCCTGGGAGAGACCTATGTCCAGCAGTGGACTGCAATAGGCTGAGTTGATTGAAGTCGCTGATCCTAGTAAAACAGTGGAATATAAAAGGCCTGGCCGCAATCCTTCTTATCTCTTGTTGAATATAATCTAATGGGATAACCAGAGAGCTAGGTATAAGGATGTTTAGTCGCTGGAATGACACTGACAGGAGCGCCCTACTGTTAGAAAAAAAATGTGAAATTGTCACTATCATTGTGTGACAAAACAAGATGGCGGCGTTAGTTCTGATGTTGCGCACGCGCCAAAATAACATTGTAGCGTTATAAACAATATTTTACTCCATACTATTTTATTTTATTTGTATGTAGTTTGAAGGCTATATTATTATAGCAGCATATTGCTGGACACATTATGATATATCCATATGCACAAAAAAACCCGACATGTAACTTTTTGAAAAGTTCACGTAAAGGTAAGGTACCGAACAGCCACCAATTTTCCAAGATGCCAATTTCGATTGACTTAAAATTGCAGGCACTTGGTATTCTGTAATGTTCTTGTGTGATGTAGCTTGTGTCTGGTCAGGGTGGCTTGACCTTTCTTTTCCCAGGCATAATTTATATAGAGGCATAATACCCCGGACAGGCAGTTTCACTCCTTCCGGTAATTCGTAAGTCAGATCTTGTATCCATGAAAATGGAGTGACATGATCAGAACTTGGGGTATGAGAAGTTTGTGTGATTTTAGTTTTTTTTTTTTTGGGATTTTTCTCACACTGAGAGTATTTTGTATGCATGTAAACATATTAATGTTGTAATTAAAATTGATTATTGAAATAGAAATTGTTTATTAAAGTTGTTTATTGAAATTGAATTCGTTTTTTGAAATTGAAATTGTTTATTGAAATAATTGATTTTACATAAATATTTACAATATTAGAGCCTTAAAAATATTCCCCAAATACCCTGTACTTATAAGTTAATCAAATATTTGTGTAATGGCTAAGATACGACGTTTGCCTGCAAACATAATAACAAAGGACGTCATTCTTGTAAACTTGCAATGATACGAAGGTTGTTCTAATTTATACGTCTATTGTTTTGGTAACGTAATCGAAAAACCAAAGTTATGTCAATGATATTGGTCTATTTTATAAATAGCAAACGTAAAGGCACTTGTATGCTGTGTAACTTGAGTATGTATACGACCGAGCTACAGTCCGTGTCCAAATCACAGTGATGTTTATTCTCATTCTAAGTTTTCTGTTGGGTTTCTGCCACTGACAATTCTGTCAAAATCATTGTGATCTTTACTCTCGTTGCAATAAGGTTGCTGATAGGTTGCTGCCATGGTGTTGCTGTCAGAGGTGAAATAACTGTGAACGGACTACACATGCAAAGGCTAAATTTAACACACAAACAAGTCACTTGACGAGCGCAATTTTGAACACACGTTCACACTATAAATATAATAGGTATATTCATGGGGGATCGCCTCATGAATATACGTAAGAGCGAATTTCAAGTTCAAGTTCAAGAGCTGTCAGTCACATCAGTCTTGTGTGAATATTGACAGTGACAGCTCTTGAACGCGGTTTACATGTACTGATTGCGTTCAGTTTCATAGGCGACATTTGCCCTTACTGTGTTCAAAAGTGCACGCGTCCACGACCTGCAAATCCTTATGCGATCTATGCATATTTCAAATAGTGCAATAACAGTGTGTCGGAGTTTTGTGAAGGGCGATTAGGAAAGTAGGAACCGATTAGGTCCCACTAAACGCACGACGCCATCGCGGCAGGCCAAGACGAAGATGGCGGGTCGAGCTGGACTCCTACCGCAGGGATTGGCCGGCACTCGCTAAAGACAGAATTGTATGTAAAAGGCAGAGGGAAGCCTTTACCCTGCAGTGGGCCAATACAGGCTAGTTAGATATTTATTTAAAGGCTTTTCAACTATACCCTAGCCTACGATCTGTAAGAGTGAGCTACGTTTGTAATGGCAATAAGTCTTGGATAGGTGACCCTGAGCACCTTATAAACCTTTCCGCTTAATAAATATGGAAGCTGATAATTAAATATCCTGGCATTCCTTCAAGGTTGTGTTCATAGTTCAAGATCAATTTGATCGAGACTTCCACCTACACAATCCAGAGAATGTCATGCATAAAATTAATATGCATTAAGATGTTCATTAATATATTCTAGTTTTATTTTACAGTTTTTGGAAAATTTACAGCTAAAAACTTTTGCACGATTGAGAGTAACAAAAATAAGGGCAATTACAAGTTTTCACAGATAGAAGAGAGAATATAAACAAAAAGTATTTGAGAAGGTACACAGCGTTTTGAGTACGAGTTTTAGTTTTACGACGATGTTTGATGATAATAGCTAATATTGTAATTACATTTTGTCTTGATTTATAACGTAGCCATTGCAGATTCTATAATTGGTAGTAAAACCATAGGTTGGTATTTGTTGCAAAACTCCACTTTTTAATAAACATGACAAATCTGATTTAACAAGGAAGACCTTAAGACCCCTTATTATAAAAAAACAAGGATTTTCAGGTTTAAGCCACCAGTTATTTAATTAAGAACCTAACCGTTATAGAAATGCAGTTCTTTATACAAAAATGACAGCTTAGTTTGGTGCTAAGTTGTAATTTTAGTGTTAAGAATTTTGCTTAGTTGAAACAAAGTTCAAAATACAAAATACTGGCTCAAAAGTTTAGGATAGAATTAAAGTTAGATGTCGTTTCGTAATAAGATGGATTAAGTCATTAATATATTATTTTTTTTTCAAATTGTAAACAGCGCCATCTTTGATTCATTCATTCATTCAATTAATAATTTTGTGAACACAGGGTACAATGATGTTTTATAAAAATGTTTGATCCATCCTATATACCGGTGAAAGGCATACAAAGAGTGACGATGAAGTGTCGCTAAAGTCAATATTATCCAATTTAAATTAACTAGAAAAGTATAAAACGTCATAAAATACAAAAAGAGAAACCTGAATCACCTTATGCAAACTCTAAGGTCACCCCAAATCTAACCCTTAAAATAGATGGTTTGTATATTAATGGCATTCTGCCATAAAACGGTATCAAGCTAGTTTTATTATAATTGTATTCTTTTCTTTAACGAGGGTATTTGTGACAAAATATTCAAAAATATCGATATTTTTGGGCACGATATTGAATAGCGTACTTAATGACATCATGAAATGGTTGTGAATGGCTTTTCAATATGTTAATAGATTTAGTGCAACAGGTGAAAATGTATTTAAGAGAGAGTAAGTGAGAGTATGATATAGCTTTGTTCTTCTAAAGTAGCTTTTTTATTACGTACTAGCTTCTGTCCGCGACTTCGTCCGCGCGAAATTTGTTGTTCCCCTGCCCCACCGCGTCGCATCAGATCGCATCAGATCGCCCCGTCGCATCAGAGGGGCAATTCTCGTAATTTTAAGAACGTTCACAGTCTGATCTCAGTCTCAAACTGTCAAAAATACCTCTGATTTCCTTACATTTTGACAAGTTTTTGACATTTGTTTGTCGCTGAGATGAGATTGCGACTAGATTTTGAACGTTTTTGATGACGGGGATTGGCCTTCAGATCGCCTGTCCGCGCTATTACTTCGTTTCCGCTTAGCGTTCTTCTGACTCTTTCTGCTCTTATGCTCGGCTCTTAAGGGCCTTGACGTGATGTTAGGTAGCCTTCCTCAGGAATTAGGCTACCAAATGCAAAAAAAAAAAAAAATCTGACAGGCATTTCCAGAGATTAGCGCGTTGAAACAAACAAACAAACTCTCCAGCTTTATTATTAGAATAGATAGATAGATTCGTGATAGGTGACTGTCGAGATGGCGGCTAATAGTGAAGCACCAAATGAATTGGGATAGGGGCAGGTGAATGATGATGAGACAGACTCTTCAGGATTATAAACTGAACCTCACACGTCATGTCATGTACAACGAAAATTTTAGTTAAAAAAGAGCATTTTCCTATTAACATAACATGTGAATGCTTTAGATTGTGTTTATATGTGTAGAATTAATAGTGCCAATGACACACATAATAACACATGAACAAAGTGCTTATACCATCATATCAGACTCTAAGAAAGTGGAACGGACTTGTGTAAAGTACAATAAAAACTATTCTAAGTTTTAAAATAATTATCACGTAATAAATTAAGTTAGTCACGTAATAGATTAAAATTGCTTATTAGTCTTATAGGCTAGATTGTAATTCATTATTAAGAACCAGCAGTGCTTTCTGTAACCATCTCACCGTGAAAACTTAGGTGAAGAAGGCGTGGAGTGAGCTGTCATTCCAACTAAATGCTAGGGATTGACATTATTGACAGCTCACTCTAAGCTCACTTCACCTAACTTTTCACGGTGAGATTTTTACAGAATTGATCGGCTGGTTCTTTTTAATAAAGGATAAAAAAAAATGTGTTTTTATTACACAGTGCAAAAGAGAGCTATTTTTATAAAACCTTCACCACTTTAAAGATAAGTAAATTAATTATCATTAAGAACACTTATTTTACGTAACTAGGCTAAGCTGTATTTACTATAAGTTAGAAGTTAAGCATTAGTATTTAATAATAATAGTACCTATGTTAAAAACAACTGTACGCGTATATTGCTTAATGTAACTTGTTTGTAGACGCCTTGGGTTGACCTGTTAAGTCTATAAAATATATGTAATAAATAAATAAATAATAGATAGATTCGTTTTCGGGTAACCTGGTTAAGGTTGCAGATGCAGGGGTTAAATTGTACACGTTATACACTGGTTATGCTTATGCTATAATTATTGACATTTATAAATGAATAGCCACTCACCGTGAACTGTTTGTAGTTGCGTAAACCAGTGCTCGACCGAGCGTGGACACAACATGACACCACGCCTGTATTCCTCGAAGGGTTAAGCAGAGGAATACTCACATTTGGCCAGTTATGTTTAAGCCAATAGGCTTAAACATAACTGGCCAAATGTGAGTGTCAAATGTGAGTGCCAAATGTGTGAATCTAGATTTGTGTCCGGTTGATTGCAATAGCAATCAACCGGACACAAATCTAGATTCCGGGCTGCCAACTGAGAAATTCCAGATGGAAAAACCCAATAACATTTTGCCCGACCCGGGAATCGAAGCTGGAACCTTATGCTCAACAGAAGGGTTTGCGACCGCAAAACTAACGAGGCGAGGCCTGTATATCTACATGAAATACTAAGAAGTTTGTAAATAATTTTTCTAATTGCGTTAAGTCTATAAACTTAAAAGAAGTGTTCCTTTGAAAATCCTTCACCAAGGATTACACTGCTGCTACGCCGTAGTTAGTGGCTACGGCGTAACAGTTGGCTACGACGGTTACGCCGCCGCGCCGGCTATTTTGTTTGCAAGTTTATTTGTTGCCGTTTTTCGGCTTTCTGTGCACATGTCATATGAGTTTCTCTATTGACTAGCCGATAAGAGCTATTTATGTACAAGGTAAGAACAATTTGACGGCACGGTTGGCGCAGTGTTTAAGCGATTGACTGCTGCGCTGCGTGTCGCAGGTTCGATTCCCACATGGAACAAATCTTGCATCACGTAGGCAGAATCTACCGCGTGACTAACATATATATACAAGACATATACAGGTACACCAGACATGACACCCGTCTGATCAGAGAATCCATCCTTTTCTATGGAGGATAAGTGAACTTTACACCCTGTTCCTCATACCTCTATCTACGCAGGGCAAATTGATTAAAAAACAATATGAAGCAAACACTTTCTTTTAACATTGTTATTTATTTGTGTCATTTTGAGTTGTCACAAGTACGACACGACCAAACAAGACATTGCTAAAATACGATTTCTGAAAATAATGACGTCCTACAAACTACCTACAGATTATAATTTAAATCTTATAAATCACGTTGCCATCACAAATCCATTAGGTTGTTAACTCAATAGAGTCGAATGTCGAAGTTATTTACCGAATCACGCGCCGCGCCATGCGTTCGCAAAGTTGATTAATTATACTTTCTCGCTAACTGTGAGTGTAACAATAAAAATATTATACTGAACAAATTATAACTAATAATATTGTTCAAACATTCTAATAAAAACGTGACTATGTTCTTAGGATTTTTTTTGGAGGACAGGTTGATCTTTTGAATATTTTGGGTGAGCAGCTGAATGTATAGTCAGGGAAATCAACTGTTGAACACTGACTGAGTTGTGATTTAAATAAATGAACAATTTAAGTTGGAAGTCAATTTTGTAAATAATTAGTTTCCCTGTCTTTACTGAAAAATAAAAAATATAAACAAGATTTGTTCTAAAATATCACTTCTCTATGCTTCAATAACAGTTTATCCCCAGTTTCTGAGAGCCCAATATTACGTATCTGATTGATTGATTGACTGAAATAACAACAGCTAAATCACTTGAACAGAGCTGATTAAACTGAATGGGCACTCACAAACCTGAACCAGAAAACTGGTGGTATATAGAAGAAGACATTTTGTTTATAGAAGATTAGTATAAAATATAATAAGAGTCTAATATAATAGGTAATAAGAGTAGGGGAAGACCTAATAAACGGTGGATGGACTGTGTGTGTGAAAGATGATATGGCTAGAAAGGGGTGACTACCGAGATGACGACTAATAATAATAATAATACAGTTTATTTCTCTCATAAAGGTACATTATTACAGTAGTGTGTACATATATACAATTTAGCCTTATGCTAGAACCTTTGTAAGCGCTGGAGTCTGAACTAGTTTCGGGACACAGAACTCCCTCTCCCTTACTTCTCCATTCCTACGGAGGAATGGAGAAGTAAGGGAGAAAAATACATGTTGCGAGTTGCGCTGACCCCAAATAAATTGGAATAAGGGCAAGATAATGGTGATGATGATAGTCTATCAATCTGCCTGCCTTTTTCCAACTATGTTGGGATCGGCTGCCAGTCTCACCAGATGCAGCAGATTACCTGTATTTTACATGGAGCGACTGCTTATCTGACCTCCACAACCCAATAACTGAGTGACACGATAACCCTTGGTAAGACTGGTTGTCAGACTTTTCGGCTTCTGACTACCCATATCGACTGCCAAAGATCTTTGAATGACAGCCGGGACCAACAGCTTAACGTCCTTCCGAGGCACGGAAGGGTCTCGATAAGTATGGATGGCCGTCCATCCACGAACCGACCGCAGCTACCGTAGCCAGGAGGCCAGTGAGCCACGAGTAAACAGACGAGGGAGTCTGTTTACTTAAATATTAGTATGAAATATAGTTCAAAATCCCGAGAATCGTCTTGAAATTATTATTCAGGAACCAACTATTCTACCTATATTACCTATCGAGAAATATAGTTTCGAAAATTGTTGACTACAGGGCAATGAACTGTGTAGTTCAGTTTAGATTATGCAAATGATGTGTAACCGCACTCTAAATATAACATATCTGTGCGTAACATTTGACACGTAATCACGACGTGTTTCTTGGGTAATAGAAGGCTAATTTGCCACAGTATTCATTTGAGGCGTCTTTTAAGTGGTAGGAGTTCGGTGACCTTTTATGAACCTGGAGGGTACAGGAATCTTTGTGGGCAATCTAATTCTCTCGTTTCAGCCTTATATCGAACCTATGCCCAAAGATGGTAAACATAATAGGCAGGTAGGAACATGTTACTGTGGTCGCTTTGAGTACTTAGAGATTATCTTAAACTGTTGCTTTTGAAGTAACATTTCGTGTATTCAAAGGAATTTCTCCGGGAAACTCCTCGTAACCACTTATTATCACACTAATCACAGGACATTCGTGGAAAATATCTCCTCTTCCAAGAATTCTGGTTCGTCTTACTAAATTATTAAGTGACAAATGTTATTATACTGTAGACGAATTTTTGAACGACCAATTATTATAATAATGCTAAATGCATTATTATAATAATTGGTCGTTCAAAAATTCCCATACCCTTTGATAATAATTACTATGACTATTTATTGATTTTATTTTGAATTTGATGTTATTTTTTCTCTTTTTTCCGTTCATGTATTTAATTAATTTAAAATATTATTTTTTCTGAGTCACATAATGTAATGTGTCACTTATAAATTTGTATGTCTTAATAATATGACAAAACATAGCGCACCTATTTATGTCAACACCTATGTTTCACAAATAAACTGATTGATTGATTGATTGAACGATGTTGAGTGGATTTTCGGATTTAGAACACCACACAGGATACGGAATCCTGCGGGATTATTGCGTAACACAATGAGAAAGCCTTTCATTTTGACCATTCATTGCGTCATTTACGTTGTCGAGCAAATTAATTTATCAAACGTATGAAGTAATGGATTAGCAATTTCCTTAAAGGATTTTGAAGGAAATTGTGATACGCAATTGAGACACTGTTATGCTTCATAAAGCAAATATCCTTACATCAAAAGAGACAGGTCACTGTAACCAGTATCATAATGTTGCCAGCATACGCAAACATTTACCACGCACACTGATAGATAGGGAGTGTTGCCCTCTTGGAACGTTGACACTCGTTATCAAAGCTCGCGTCACGAACCTGCCGTGCGTGAAAGATGTTTTAATACACGTCTGATATGATGGCTAAGTTGTAGTTACCGTTTGAGTAACTGGAACTTAGGTAAAGTTAGGAAAACATATTGAGTACCAATTTAAATTGACCGTATATTCAAATCACAACTGTAACTCTTTGAAAGATGCATGCAATGGCTATAACACGGTAAATTAATTCATTTTTCTGACTGTATTTTATTGCTGCGTTTTACCGAGGACCCAAAGAGTTTTAAATCGGACTAGTGCTAAGATAGTCTCGGAATGGTTTTGCCTGAATTCATCAACATTTTTGTTCTATTGTACCAGACGGCTGGCCTAGTTGTTGGCCAAAGAATCAGTATTGCCCCGTGGACAACGATGTGGACAATTTTTTTTCTAAGCCTGTTAGCCTCTATATTATATAAATATTAACTTGTTTGAAAAGAAATAATATACTTAGACAGTAATTGTCACCAATTAATCGAGTTTAAGTGTTCTAAAGTAAAAGTACACGATTCCTCTATAGTCTCTCCCGATTGACTGTGATTTGTGGTCGCTATTTATAGCGTCATTTTATTAGTCTGACGTGGATGTTGAAGTACTAGAAGCAGCAACACACTTCCTTATGAAAATACATTAATAGAAAATGAATGTTATAGAATCACCAGCCGCTTCCGTTTATTTTTTGGGTAAAATGTTGACAAACAGGTTGCCATGAACTGTCGAATGAATGTGGTACTTCAATCAACCAACTAAGCCTATCGCAGTCCAATGCTGGTCATATGCCTCTCCCATGCTGTGCCACAACACCAGGGTGTTAAGATGGATGACAATAAGAGACTGGATGCGGGAGGCGTAGGACAGGTCCTACGCCTTTCGCATCCTGTCTGTCCCAGCCACCTGTTGAGGTCGTCTGTCCATCTAGCTGGGGGTCGACCCACACTACGCTTGCCGATGGCCATCGATCCTACGACAAACATGGCCTGCCCACTTCAGCCTCCTTACTCTGCAAGCTAAGTCGGTAACTCAGGTTCTTTTCCGGATAACTTCGTTTCTGATTTTATCCTTCAAAGAAACTCCGAGCATAGCCCGCTCCATAGCGCATGTCGTAGTTACCACTGCCTAAATACCAAAAAATGCTAAGGGACTTGTCGATGCACTAAAAAGCTTACAGACGAAGTTATCATTGCTGTAGTTATCATGTGTCACCTAAAAAAGTTGAACCATATTAAGAATGGGATGTATTTAATCGAACCTCTACTAAATGCCATTTCGTGCTCCTAAACATATTATATAGTATTTTTACAAGCTAACACTAATAATAATAAAATAAAAAATGAAATAAAGAAGAAGGCAGGAGCTCATTGGGCATCAAAAAATTCGTCCGCATCGCTGTCAATGGGATAAGTGCCCAAAAGGCTGGCAGCATTACCACGTTGGATGGCAATGCTGAAATATTATTGAGCACTGTAATGTAATGATTGACCTTCTTTTTGTGAACCACAAATAATTATTATTTTGGGGTTCTAAAAATAATGGCTTAAATGGCCAAGTAACTGCGATCAATTTGGATGTAGCGCTCGCTGGCCACCGTTGTAACCTGACCAAACCCCATGTGGGTATCGGGGTGCTTTACGTAGCTTAGTTACTGTGACCAATTCATTGCCGATTCGATCCCTCAGAGAGACTCCAAGCATAGCCCGTTCCCTAGCTCGCTGAGCGACCTTGAATTTATGGACTAGCCATACCGTAAGTGTCTACGTTTCGGTTCCGTAAGTCATAACTGTTGTATAGTTAAATATTACCCATTCAGAATTACCTTAAAAAAATATCCAGAAAATGACGAGATTTTTCTCATCTCTTAATTTTGCCAAATAACATGCACGGAAGTATCTCGACTGGTGTCAACAACCTCACATACAGGATGTTTGAAGAACGTTGATGTAACAACTTCCTAATTACCTTCCGTACTCGAAGCAGGAGGTGCGAGGGATGTAAATAACTGTTTATCATCGCTTTAAAGCACATTTACGGACTTACACACCCGTATTACCTATTACAGGGGTTGCCATCCCATTGATCAGTGAAGAGATCGCAAATAATCCTGCAAAGCTACTGAAGTCCTCAAGAATATCATTAAATCCATTTGCTACCTTGTGTTAAATATTTAAAGCTGTCTTTAGGCATGATTTGCAATACTGAAGGTAGGTTATTCCTGTAAAATAAATAAAATCACTTAACTATAATATCAATTCACTCACAGGTCAGCAAGTTTGAAAAAACCCAAAACTTTTGATAAAAATAATCAAAATTAAAAGTCATTTATTCATACTAGGCTGAGAATCAGCACTTTTTGAACGTCAAAATCGAAAGTCGATATTATAATAGTAGTAGACCTGGTAGTAGTGGGTTCCTGCCCTGACAATGTCTTAGGCTACGTACACACTGACAGGTGGATCGCTTGCGTACTGATTCGCTCCTCGCTAAGCAAGCCACCTATCAGTGCGTACGTAGCCCGTTTATGGTTACGTCTTTCGCCAAGCTCATATTCAACAGTACAGAGGTAGTCTGAAGGCTCATAGAATAAAATATTTTGTCTCGTCCATCAGCTTTACATCTTCGATCCCTTCAATGCCTGTCCTAAGACATGTGGCATTCGGTGAACAGTAACATTTTACGAGCTACTCTATGGTCGCTATTAATAAAGAATCTCATCTTTAATATAGTGTTGGACATATTACCGGAAATCAGATAGATAATAATTCATTTGGGATGACAATATCAATATTATAAAAAAACATATTGCGCTCGTTTATGTATGATTTTAGGATTGCTGATGTTTGACAAATGCATTACTCAGCGAGATGACCGACGAACTTAAAAAGGCAGCTGGGACAGAATGGATACGGAAGGCGTAGAACCAGGTGATGACGCAGCTTGGGAGATGCCTATGTATGTAAATATATAAAAATAAAAAACTTTATTGCTATAAAAATGTATACAAACAAAGTGAAACCCTGACTCCTGCGCTAGGTAACAACACCTTTGTCCAGCATTGGACTGCAAAAGGCTGAATTGATTAATTGGAAACCGATGAAAAGTCTCATGCACGGTCACCTGCAAAACTTGATAAATTCCTGCAAAGGAATTTGTATGCGTAAGTGGTACCCAATTAGTAAAGATGTCTGTGCATGTAACAGCAAAAGTTGTCTGCGTTTCAAGTTGCCGCAGGAACAGGCTAATTACAAACTTGCTACCTACATGATAAATGTTTCGGTTAAACTTGATAGTTAAACAGTTGTAGTTTCGAAGTTAGCAACTTGCTAACTTCGAAACTACAACTGTTCAATCCATTCTTTGCATGCAGACTGGTGGTTACAATATGATAATAATTGGTCTGTATGGCATAGGAATTACACAAACAAACCTAGGTCAATACACGGATCACGTTCAGAAGTGTCTCTCCGGAAATATAAGTAGGAAGAGATGTGTTTGAGAACGATTTAAAACGAGTAGGTACACAAAAAAACTGAGGAAGTATCAAGCGTCGGCGTATCCTGGAGATGCATCCTCTCTTGCAACTTTGCTGATTAGCTAGTTGTTTTAACTTTTAAACTGCCCCATTGGTCTCGTCGTAGCAAGCGTGACTGCTGAGCGTGGGGTCCTGGTTTCGATTCGCAGGTCGGGCAAAGTGTTATTTATTATTTATTTTACCATTTATGTACACACATATATTGACAGACAAGAAAAAACACAACAGAAAAATCGGTACCGGTAAAACGGGGTGAATAGGGATGCAGGGGTGAATCGGGACGAAACTTTAAAATGGATTTGTACTTTAAAATAATATAGTTTGTTGCTAACATGGCCACTTAATCCTTTATTAAAAATTAGTAAACACATTAACAGATCCTTTATGGCAACAAACAATTATTTCAACGTTAAAATCCATTTTAAAGTTTCGTTCCGATTCATCCCTGCATCCCGATTCACCCCAATTTAAGGTACAGAGGTGATGCTTCTTTCATAAAAAATCTCTTCCAGCATACTTGCGATAGGACAATAGATAGAGAGATGTAGACAGCGTGTGAAAGAGCAAAGGAGACAATAAAGTAATATATAAAATCAAAAACATTTTACTCACTAAAACTAAACAAAAATTATGAGCATATACTTACATACATACAAATGAACTTGTTATTAGCTTTTCCATCATTAATTTCTTAGTGACAGTCCGGAGTTTGGAAGTTGGCGGTGTGATACACCCGTGCCTCGGAAAGCACGTTAAGCCGGTGGTCCTGCGCCTGATCCCTCTCCGGTCGTGTCGAATTGCCGTCCTTCCCTTCGGACAATGAGAGTGAGGGAAGAAAGAGTGCACCTATGTCTGCGCACATACTTGAGAACTATAATATCTCTCGCGTTGAAGGCTAGACTACGTTGAGATTATCCGCCATGGCCGAAATACGGTCTGGAGGACTATTAGTTGTTTTATCTCATCATTATGTTTTCGTAAAATAGAGTAGAGCTCGTAAAATTCACGCTGACAACCAAAACAAGGCATTCCTATTATTGTATTATTATTACCAACATAACAACAATAAATCTATCGACATTGTACGACACCGAATGATGCCAAGTTTCCAAACTAATTACACACCACATTACGTAAAGTTTACTGCCGACCTTGGCTTTGTCAAATGGTCCCTGTAACTGTTACGGTAGTCCCAAGATGACGATCTTGACCTTCAAAGATCCAACATAAACCATTAGAACAGCCATCAGGAGGGTCTGAGGAAGATTAAGGGCCCGTTTCACAGTGTTCGGATCAGTTAAAGTCTTACACATAAATTGCAAATAAATTAAGAAATGGAATAGACATTGTCGTCACAAAAGTTAATGCAATGGCTCGCGTTTGCCAGAATAAACTTTTTTTTACAACCTTTTTCTTAACGCAGTTTTCGCGATGTTGCACTTTTTGCTAATGCTTATGGGATATAGGCAAAAGTCGCAGTTAACGGGGCAACTGTAACTACAAGGCTATGCGCAATTCTAGTCAAGATTGTCATACATAAGTCTGATGAAGAGCGCAGCGCCACAAAGTGGTTGGTATATTTTGTTAACTGTAGACAAAACAGTTTGGCGCAGCCTTACTTTCACCGATTGTATACGGACCATAACCCAAGGATTTCGGTTACCCTAAGGGGTAATTGTGGAGACTCGACACATAGTCTTGGTCGCTCAAACGGTAATCAAAGTTCATGTCTTATTTGCATAGTCTCTTGCTGAGAATTTACTGACAGGTGCTTGAATATTGTTGTAAAACTATATTGAACCGCTTGGTTTTCGAAAGCCTGATGAATGTTCTAATCACTAAACCGGTTATATAAGCGTTGTTATTGGAAACAGTCACACATCATGTCATGTCGTGAAATGTGATATGAAGACATATTATTTTTATAAAACTTTCGAAAACCGGAAACAATTGAGCCGAGGTTTTGGCTAAGTTTTTAAATAGATGGAAAAAACTATTCGATTTTTATATATCTATTTAACATAAAACGGCCAAGGCCAATTACATTAGTTAAAGACAATTACAATATCAAAAAGTATACAACTACTCGACAGTCATGCGCTCGTCTCATAATACTCCAGACATACTGGCAAGATCTTCTACCATTCGTCTGCGAACACATCACAGTCACGGTTAGCGTCCAAGAGAGCATTGATGCAATGGATCAATGGTTGTCTGAATAAATTAACTATTATTATTATTATTATTGAGCGCAAAGAGTGTGCGAGGGACAGGAAACTGGGCTTGAGCGACAGTTCCCCAGCCACGGACTCCCCAGCCACGGCGAACAATCTGTTCCTCCTGTAACATTATATCAAATTTCGATTCTATGTCCTTTCTTATTTTACTTTGATTTTAATTGCATTGGCATGTTATTTGATCCTGATTTATTCCGTTATAATGACTGTCGAATTTGATTTCATGTAATACGGGTTATTTTTATTTTTTTTAAACCCTTTTTTACAAATCGACAGCACCAAGCGCAGCTCAACCTCGTCCATCCATCATCGATTGTTACGTAGCCATGAGCCACCAATCAGTCGACAATCAACTGCATTATCTATTATGTACGAGGTTAGTAAAAAAAATAATTAATAATGAGTAATAGTAAAATAATAATAAGTATTAATAATAATTAGTATTAGTATTAGTTATTAGTAATTTTATATATTTATGTTCTGTAATTTGTATGGTGTACAATAAAGAGTATTCTATTCTATTCTTAGTATTAAGTGATTCAAAGTAACAGTAAGTGGACGTTTACAGTTCTAAGTATGGACGTCTGAAATCTCGATGTCTGTCATCGATCCGTGAATGTGTGTCAGGAGAACCTTCATTGTAATATGTTGATGATAGGTTGTGGTTTGCATTGAGGTGCTTTTATCATCAGCAGTTTTTAGGTTGACTGTTCATATCGTAAACCTTATCCTAACATACATCATAGACATCAATTTGGATAAACAAAAAAAACCGGCCAAGTGCGTGTCGGACTCGCGCACGAAGGATTCCGTACCATTATCTATAAAAATCACGTCTGTTGTATGGGAGCCCCCCTTAAATATTTATTTTATTTTAATTTTATTATTTATTATTAAAGTAAAAATACAACTGAGTATTTGGTGAATATTTCAAGTGCCTACTTGTTGCCATTATTGATATCGAGCAAAAAAGGGCAAAAAAATCGCGTTTGTTGTATGGGAGCCCCCCTTAAATATTTATTTTATATTGTTTTTAGTATTTGTTGTTATAGCGACAACAGAAATACATAATTTGTGAAAATTTCAACTGTCTAGCTATCGCGGTTCTTGAGATACAGCCTGGTGACAGACAGACGGACAGACAGCGAAGTCTTAGTAATAGGGTCCCGTTTTTACCCTTTGGGTACGGAACCCTAACAAAAAGCAATCGCTGGCATTATTTGTATATCTGAACATTGGTTAAAAGATTTATTATGAGAATTCTAGTAAAAAAAAAAAGCAGAGATTCGTAAAGAAGAAGAATAATTATAGTCTGGGCAGTTGTTTAACCGAAAATCAATGCTACGGGGGGCTTACTAAACCTAATTTAAATTTTTGTATTAAATAAGTAATTTTATTAACAAAGACATAGTTCAACATAGTATTGAACTGTCCTGGGTGGAGCTAGATAAGCATGTTATAGAACGGAATCACCCACTGATAGGTAAATACTAGGCATCCTTTCTATTAACTCGATCTATCAATCAGCCTAGCCTTATCCCAGCTATGTTGGGGTCGGCTTTCAGTCTAACCGAATCCAGCTAAATACTAGTATTTTACATTGAGCGATTGCCTATCTGACCTCCACAACCAAGTAACTGGGTAACACGATATCCCATCTAACTATATTTCAAAATTCAACGTTTCCCTGTCTGACCATCAGTGTGATCCTAACTCGAGAACCACATAACCGATTTCCATGATTTGTTCTCCAATTCGGAGAGTTTCCGTTTATATTTTAATATATATCATAGTCCACAAGGGCGGAGTCGTGGGAACAGCTAGCATGCAGAAGAGGCCATCACAAATTAGCCGCGGATCGATAATCTGTAAGGTTTAGCATCTTAATAATTCCGTGTCTCGGAGCTCATTAATTATGGGTGTCATAGGTTCGACAGTCTGACAACTAGTCTGACCATAATAATGTCGATATTGCCAAAATTGCGAAGATAAGATAAGATAAGATAAGATTTCTTTATTTGTTAAACATTGTATACATACAAGAGCATGCAAGATATTTTATGCTAATACATAGCGAAATAACATAGTGAAATATGTATTATCGCCACAATCTACGAGTACTCGTATATCTGACCATTTTGAAAACCAAATCCCGTGCACATTATGACCACAGCTGCGTCCGTAAGTAAGAGAAAAGAGGTTCCTTTTTAGGTCGACTAATAATATGCGCTGCAAGCAGGAATAGTTCTTACGGTGGTCAACTGGTCACTAGATTTTGGCGATGGTACATGGTATTTTCTTTAATATTGTAAAACAATATAGATAATAATACAAATACAGGCTGGATATTATTCGAGAAACTTACATTAATTCTAAAACCTTTAAACAAAGCTTTCTTACATCACACAGTCGGTGACAACTTCGCAATAAACACGTATTTCAACTTTAACTTTTGCTCGCGGCTTCGTCCGCGTGGGTCGCCAAATAAAATACTAAATATGTTCATTTTTATTTTATTTAATGTACCCTATGTGTTAATCAAGGTTATAACTGACCAAGGTTACGTTAGGCTAACCAAGTGGTTATAACCACTTGGTTAGT
This sequence comes from Apamea epomidion, assembly GCA_947507525.1. Taxonomy (NCBI): domain Eukaryota; kingdom Metazoa; phylum Arthropoda; class Insecta; order Lepidoptera; family Noctuidae; genus Apamea; species Apamea epomidion. The sequence goes on along the minus strand of OX382238.1, from coordinate 1,385,891 downwards.
TATAACCTTGGTCAGTTCTACCGGGAAAAAGTATATCCCATGTCCTTTCCCAGGATGCCATCTATCTCCGTGGCAAATTTTATTGAAATCCGTAGTGGTTTACAGACAGAGTTACTTTCGAATTTATAATTTCCTACTAATATTAAAAACGTGAAAGTTTGTATGGATGGATGGATGGATGTGTGTTACTCTTTCACGCAAAAACTAAATGGATTTGGATGGAATTTAGCATACAGATAGTTTATAACCTGGATTAACACATATGAAGTTTAAGTTTTTTTTCCACCTTTTTATCCCGTAGTACGTTCCCGAGGGATAATTTCTAAACTCCACGCGGGCAAAGCCGCTGGTAAAAGCTAGTTAGTATATAAGTATGGATAGTGTGGATGGAGTGAGAATGGTTGCTATTAAAATTTTAATTATAATCTAAAGTGGTAATAGCCCAGCGCTAAGTAGGTGTTCTAATAGAACGCTAATATTTTCTCGAGGATCGTGTATTCACGCCATTATCTCTTTCCACTACGACAGATTTGTGAGCTAGGTCTTGCGCGTTCGATCGTCGAGCCAGTCTTTGAAAAACTGGAACCGAACCCATTGTTAGCACAAGCATCATTATTTTGCTAGTTAGATTTTTTATTATATATCTATGCACTTTAAATATACATAAATAACATTTTTACATATAATTTTAATAGAAAACATTTAAAAAAAATCATTAGCTATCACTTTCATAGCTAATGATTTTTTAAAAATGTTTTCTATTAAAATTATATGTAACAATGTCAAAACCAAAACCAAAATCGGGTAAAACTTTGTAAATTAACAAGAAGTAACTGATAAGATGAAATATTAAATCATATAATTATGAAGATGTAACGGTTACAAACACTTCTATTACCCCCTAACCCCCTAACTAGACCCTACGCTTGTTATACTGGAAAAGTTGAACGAGTTACCTTTTAAACCATCATTTTTTGTCGCTAGGAATTGATTTCTTAGCGCCGATACTAATTGTAAGGATCGTAGCAGGTGGCGTTTTGTAGTGCCTGCCTACCTCCCTGAGGAGAAGGCGCGAGTTTCATTTTATAACTAGAAACAAATAGTAAAACATAACATGGCGAAATGTGGGTATACTGGAGGTACAGCTGTGTCTTACCCTTAGTAGTGATTAGATAATGAATGAATAATTATAAGTTCAGTAAGTCATGTATGAGCAGTTTGTATGGTAACGGGTTCGATGTCCGCACGAAAGGTTTATGTATGTTGATCAATGACACCGACCGAGATCATATTTTGACTGCGTACGTGAGATAACAAGATAAAATATATGATTAAACAGCGCTAAAAGTTTTTCTACATCACCAGATAATACACGATAGAAACATATTTTGATTATTATTTATTTGTTTTCTAATAATTGACAATCAATTATGCTTTGAATTTGTAAGTTCATAAATGAAACCTTTGCAGTTATTGAAGTACTGAAAAATTCAACTAGGTATATCGCCTACATAACTAAGCAGTGGAATTTACACTTCAAATATCTTATACATTCCATTTTATACATAACCATAATTATCCAACACCATTACGGTTAAAATGTACGAATGCTTTTAGTGATGCATTTTCGATAACCTTCCAATTTACCCACAAACTATCCTTGATAACAAATAGTAAACAAAGCAATTTAAATCCTATTCCAATAGCCATACAGTTTAACGGAAATGCATTAAATCGTTTGTCTGTGCGTTCCTCAAAATGCACATGCGTCGCGCGGGCCTACGCGGCCCGTAGCCCGTAGCAGCGCTACGCCAGACGGCGCGCGAACGCCAAACCAACCGCGCGTAGACCTGCTACGAATCGCCGCGCCGAACCCACGGAACTTTTCATACTTTTCTAATGGAACATTAGAGTTTACGTTGTCGTGTGCTGTGAACAAAGTTAATTTATTTAATTTGCTAACTTTTGATGTGTGAAACGCATGATAAATAAATTAGAATAGACTTAGTGATGTGTGACTATTATTTTGAGATAATTTCGAATAGTTGTTGACAGTTTAGCGATATTATTTTTCGGAAATGTCATATTGAGAGATGGCACCTTTAAGGATTCCGAGTGATTTCATGAGTGAGGATGCTAACTTTAACTTTTCGAGTCATGCTAGTCAGGAGCCTCGTCACCACTGGCGCCACCACAACCACTCTCACATGAGGGAGGGCCACAAGCACAACATGGTGGACATACTCTCCAATTCAATAATGGAAGCAATGAATAGTAAATTTGTTCCGGACAATAGTGTGCTGCCGGACTTGGAGCCGCTGTCGACTCACATGGAGGGTGCGCTGGAGCGGCACCACCCGCTACGGATGAACGTGACGCTGAACCGGTCGGACCTGGGGGTGATGGCTGACGAGTTCATGTACCGTCATGGGGGCGCGATGACGGCGGTGTACTGTGCCGCGTACCTGCTGGTGTTCCTGGTGGGGCTCGTCGGCAACTGTTTCGTGATCGCCGTGGTGTACCGCTCGCCCAGAATGAGAACTGTTACCAACTTCTTTATCGTGAATCTGGCGGTGGCTGACATCCTCGTGATCGTCTTCTGTTTGCCCGCCACGCTGATGTCCAACATATTTGTCCGTGAGTACCTTAGTTAGTAGATATTTATTTTGCAGAGTTGTTGGCAAGGCTTCAAGAGATAAAGCGTCGATTGAATGGAAAACCTAATGTAATTGTTATTTACGATGTTTTGTGTCTAGAAAATCTAGAAATTGATTATTTAGAAAAACAAGAGTTCAGACAAAAATCTATCTGACGACCCAAATCACGCTATTTCATAAATCTTCATCCTTCGTAAATAACACGTCCGTTTAAAAATAGGATTAAGCCCACAAAACCACCCATTTTTTGAAGTCAGCTTACGTAATCAAAAACCAGTTACTTAAAAATATAAATTAAAACATGCGTGTGATTAGCAAAACAATATGTTTACCTGCCTGTAAATGAACCATAGTCCATTCTTAGCGAAACAAAAAGTTGATATTTTTTGTGTAATTTAATTAATTTTAGCGATAAAACGCCTCGGCATGAAATTGCTTAATTGGAGGTGACAGTGTTTTGGTATTGTCTTGTCTGATTCGTGAGAATCGGAGTTCTGCGTTTTAATTTCAGGATAAGCATATACTGTTTTTTTTTTTAATTTGTATCGACATCGACTTTCGAACTAAAATTGAATTTTCTAAAACATCGGTTTATATCGGAATACTTATGCTATCATTTCCTCGAAATTGCTGATATGATGAGCTGCGGTCTACGTACCCATATTGAATGGAATTATGAATAATTTTCAAAGGTCTTTTGATTAATCTGCTATGGTTTGTGAGAAACAATATAACAGGTATTTTGCGTAGGAAACAAAACATGATTGCTTTACTTGTTATTTATCGCACTCGCTTATTGTATTAGGAAGGGAAAATCCGGTTACGGGGATTCAATTTCTGAGTTACGTCTTGAGTTCCGAAGGAAAGTTCCGGAAACATACACAGGTGTATAGTAACAAGAAGGTTCTTGTTTCTTATCACATCATTTATTAGGAACTTGATTACTATCAAGTTCCTAATAAATAACTCTGCCAAATTAAATTATCGACTTCCTAGTCGATGATTTAATTTGGCAGAGTATGTAAGTTATTTTAGGATATTTTTTCAGTGCTGAAAATAGTTGTCGTGTGTTATGTTAAAAAGGGAACTAGGAAGTAAGTTCATTTAAGAATGTATATTCCCTATTTCCGCTTCTACATACATAACTTGCCTTAGTTTAGGTCCAGTATCACAATAAATTGAAGTGTTATGATGATATAATGCTACAGCTTGCTTCATTATAATAAATTGAAGTGTTATGGTGATATAATGCTACAGCTTGCTAATTTGTAAAAAAGTTGTTAACTTTTAAATTCTTTTTTAACTTTTGTAGTTAATCTACTCAACACAATTAAAGTGTTAAAGACATTAATAGCTTCGATATATTTATGTACATAGATATATTTATGTACATAGATATATTTATGTACATAGATATATTTATGTACATAGATATATTTATGTTCATAGATATTTTAAAATTATGGAAATGTATTATTGCTTTTCATCAATATTTCTGTTTATAATTCACTGGCGGGGCACAGAATAAGGGTTTAACAAATTAGTCTGACTATATATATTAAGACAAAACTTGAGTAATTATAATAACAAACTTGCATGGTTGGACATAGTCAAAAACTGACTATGACTGACATTTTATATAGGCTAGTGAAGACCTGAATTTAATTTCGGTGCCATCTTTGAAAGAATTACATCGTAAATTCATTGAAGTGTCTAGCTAATAGAATATGTCTTTCGAAATTGGTTTTAAATTAGCTTTTAGACGTTTTTCATTAGTTTTAGAAAACAGTTTTAAATTGATTTTTGATTAAGGGCTAATTTTTCAATCATCAGATCACTTTTATCTGAGGAATAAATATGACAGTAGACATATTATTTTCTATACAAAGCTGTCAAACCTTAAAAAATGAAGATTGAAAAATCGGCTCTTAATGTTATGGATTTGGCTCATATAATGACACATATCTACTTTAATAGATACCGTTTTTGGTGTAGCAAAATAATGTATGGTTTTATTGTAATATGAATTCTTCAATCAAATCTATAACATTACCTATGTTCTAGATTTGAAGGTTTTCGTCTATCAGTTTAAACTTTAAGAAAATAGCTAATTTAAGTATTGGCACTGGTGGCGGCTATTTAAATGCACCCTTGTCGTTAATAACGATAGCGGAACATGAGTGTTGGAGCATTCTGGAAGCTGTATAATATATGTGGGTATTTAAGATGTGTCGATCGTAAACTGCGCAAGAAACCGCTTATTGTTAAAACTTCCGTTTAAATGAGATGGAAAGTCAGATTAACCGTTTCCTTGTATAAATATACAAAGATAGGTACGCGTCAAATTGAGGACCTACTCCTTTGGGGTTTTTGTATGTCGGTTAATTATTTTGGTACTGTGGAGATGCTTTTATTATTGGCTCACTGTTAATAAGTAAACCGTTTTCGGCACAATCTGTCAACTCCTTCGGGTAATACCGGAAACCGGGTAATGTGAGGTGGAATGTGGGTATTAATAAGTACGTAGATATTATTCATCATCCCGCTCCTGCCCTTATCCCAGTTTATTCGTGGTCGGTGCAAGATTAATTTTTCTTCTAATACTTCTCTATTAGTCATCATCTCGGTAGCCTCTTTCTAGCCATATCACGTTTCACACAGTCCATTCATCGTTTCTTTGGTCTTCCCATACTCTTATTGCCATCGAAATTCATACTCAAAACTTTCCTCAAGATATTTTCCTCATTTCTCCGCATCACATGCCTATAACCGACTGCTTGGACACAGGACTCCTCTGTTCGAGAGGGAATGGGCTGTAATCTATCACGCGAGGCCAGTGCGGGTGGGTGGATGTCACATGCCGAATTTTTGGTTCTAGGACATGCCGGTTTTCTCATGATGCCTTCCTTAACCGCTTTGAGAGTAGTAATGATGAAAATATTTATCGAACCCACGACCTACAGCTCGTAAGTCGGGGTCGTTACTACTGGGCCGCCGCGGCTCGCAGATGTAGTAACGTTTAAAACTTTGAAAGTATGGCAGCAATATTATAGAATACAGATTTTCTAATATTTTATGCATTTACTCGACTCACGGGTTGAATGCGAAGTAAGCTGAAAATAATAAAGTTATCAAGTTTTAAGTTAAATTGAAATGTAACTTATAGTTTGGTTGTAGCAGCTGGTGCTGCTTTGGCCACCAGACATTTTAATTTTGTTTATAAGTTGTAGGTTTATTTGTGACGATTTTACAAATTTTGATTTCAACTACAAAATTGGTTTCGTCACCCATACTTAGGTATACCTGCAGACTCCAGAAATAATTATTTCATGACAAGACAGTCTATACTGGGTGGCAAGGACATCTCCGCGCAAACTGTAACCATGAATTCAGCACATGATTATAGACTTCCTGGCGCAGAAGTTTTTCGTCGGTTAGGATAAAAAGAAATAGCGGTTTCATAGAAAAGTGTGACCTTCGCGATTTTCCGCAGACAGCAATTTTCCGACGAATAATGCTCTGGACTGACGCGGTTAACTGTACCTAGCCGTTCAAATTTAAGGTAAGTACATAGATATTAGTACGTTAGTAGGTACCTACACGCTTAAATATCTCAGGCGAGTTAAAGACTTGTTCGGGACATTCTATTCAGCAGAGTTTGTTGAGTAACAAACTAACTTTTTTTTGGTTATGTATTTTCTTGTGTACAATAAAGTGTATATAAATAAATAAAGCCGACATAAAACATATATACACTCACGCCTTCTTCCCAGTAGAGGTAGGCAGACACTACAGGGCGTCAGCTGCTACGATCCTTACATACTTCTTTTGTTTCGTTTACGTCTATACATGTGGTCATACACGCACGCCGGTTACGACCCGAAACAATTATGCCTGCTTAATTATATTATATTATGTCGCCCAGCTGTGCCAATTAATTCCGCCCTGGAAAAGTGTGCAGCACGCCTCACAGGGTGAATTAAAAAAACCTTTCAGTGATTCCTAAGAACTTAGTTCGAACTTTATAAATATTTCTGACAACTATTTTGCTTGCAATAGTGTAATTAATATCGCTTAGCGCCATGAATAGAATGATGGAACATATATAACATAAGCAGCTAAAAATCTTCCCATTGCTAATACCCAGGCCTCCCGGGACTCTGTGAGAGTGAGTGTGCCGTAATCCACCATTCGTAGAATTGTGGTCGTCATGTAGACATAAGACATCATTAAGACACATGATATACATATTTTATACCCACACACGAAAGGGAAATGAAAGTAACCAAAGGCCATCTCCTATCTCAACTTAATCTTTTTGTCCATTCAAGCGGCTATACCACACATGCTCACCGTCTGTAAAAAAGCTATTTTTATTTCAAAAAGTATTTTCTATTTACAAAACAAATAGCCTTTTAGTTTATTTACAACTCGCTCGACCATACAGTCAATACTGCAGATAGCTTCAGAAGTTCAATGTAAGTGAAATAAAAATAATGTAAATTCAAATATGAAAGGAAAAACATGCAACAATGAAGCTTGTTTGAATTCCCATTAGATGAGAGTCTCAATAGACTGCACTGAGGCATTGTCTCTGGTTCATAGAAGGAGTTAAAAGAGACTATTTGTAGCCTAAGGGTACTTATTTGTGCGAAGGTATTGTTGCGTTCATCCTGAATGAATGAGGACTTTTACGACTATGAGTAATAGAGGACATACACCAAGGTTTTTGTTTAGTATAGGTATGGGTGAGGTAGATCGTCGTATCCATACTAATCTATACTAATAATAAAACTGAAGAGTTTTTTTGTTTGTTTGTTTGAACGCGCTAATTTCTGCAACTACCAATCGCATTTTAATCATTCTTTTTGCATTTGATAGCCCAATAATGACAAAGGCTATAGACTATATAATATCATAAAAATAAATAAAGTCAGAAAGAACTCTAAGTGATAACAAAGTAATAGCGCACAGGCGATGCGACGCGGTTGGGGGGCAAGACATTCTCGCGGACGAAGTCGCAGGTATAATCTAGGAATATTATAAATGCGTCTGTCTGTTACAAACTGATAGATCATGACCTACGAGTTAGAGCGGATACTTTTATCAAGGCAGTACGTTCATGGGATATTTTTCGAGCTCCACATGAGCGAAGCTGTTTTAGATAAAAACCAGGTGTCGAAAAAAGGGTTGGCGAGTTATAAGCTTTTTTAAAGGTTTTCAGTCACAATTTCAACTAAACAAATTCGATAAAAAATCAACAACGCAAAAAACCGCTGTGAATGCAAAATATTTGATTTGTTACTGGCCAATGTGTATTTTGAATTTGAAATAAAAACTTAAAGTATATCAGCAGCTGATGTTTTTTCAGCCACAAAGTCAAGGGTTTAAGTTTAATTTAAATAACATCAACATTGGCCACTCTACATAACAGCGCTTGAGTCTGTGTTGCCGGACCGCTTCGTGTGGAGGCGGCGCAGCCCACCACTGCTACTGGTACCTACAGCCAGAACGAACCTGCTTGCCAAGGCACACCTTACCAGAGCTATCCGTACCATCAACGACCTTCAAACTCAGATCTTTGTGTTTACATGTTGTTTGAGTGAATTCGCAAGGATATCACTATTTATATTATGCTACAAGCAAAATAATTCTTAATTTTTTTCAGTATGTTTGTGTTTATATTTGCACTATGATATAAGTAGGAATTATGTTAAACTATGTTTTGTGTTTTTAATGGTGTAATAATTTAATAATGTTGTTAGTTTTAATTTTTATAATTTGGTTATTGTAAGCTTTGGTTATTAGTTTGAGTTCTTAACTGTCGCATTAGGGTAAACCCTGTAATGATAGTTTAAGCTGTTATTTAAGCATTTACTTTTATTAAACCAACTACAGGCAGTTTTGAATTGTCAAGGATATCTCATATTATAAATCATCGTAAAATGGAGAGAGTATAGTCCGGTTAAAAGCTAAGCCTTATTATGAAGACTTAGCGTGATCATTCACCCTTGCACTCACATGCATCGAAAGTCTAAATAAATAACAACATTAAAGTACCCAAGGTCAACACTCGTGTTCACAATTAATTCCAACTCAGTTTAAAACGAGCTAACTACGTCAATTACCAGCCAGTTACATTTGGACGTTCCAGTAAAATTGCTAGTTTATGCATCCAGACTTGTTGGAAGGACCAAACTTTGTTTTGGAAATACAAAGGTTCGTTTGATGCTAACAACGAATAGGCGAGTGGGTTTAAATAGGGCTTCAAAATGAAATTGATTCTGAGCAGTCATTATGAGAAGCATTCGATTAGAGATTTTATTTTTGATCAAATAGCGTAAAGTTAGTCTCATGGAAATACAGTGAATTAAATTCCTAACCACTTTATGCTCGCAAAGGTCAACAATAATTTTAAAAAAATTGCCAATATTGTCCCATAAATGCATGCTGGGCAGAGGCCTCCCCACTCTCTTTCCACCTCTGTCTGTCCAGAGCTGCCAAGGACTAATCTTTATTAAAAGAGTCCAGTTCATCCCGCCATCTCCGTCTGGGTCATCATTAGAGATATAAAAATTAATCTAAAAAACCAATTGCAAGTTTCCGTCAAAGTTAAAATTCTTAGACCATAGCCAGTCTTATCATCTAAAGCTCTGATTAAGACATAATAACTTGTCACTGTAATTATAAATCCTGCATATCCGAGGTGCAGTGGGCACGTATGCCATCAAAGTGTGTGTAGCCTGCGGTCCGGAAATATTCTGCGCAAGCTGAGTGAGCGCCGCACGTAGCGAACAACTATGCCATTTGCATGTCGTACACTCGCCGATAACGGTGTGATGATGTATTTGCAATTTTACAGAAGTGACTTAGGAAGAATTTTAACAATAAAACTGGACACGGTCAGTATATCCGATCCACGTGACAGCAGCAACCTAACAACAACCTTATTGTAACGAGAATAAAGACCACAATGATTTTGGCAGACTTCTCAGTGGCAGCAACCTAACAGCAACCTTATTTGAATGGGAATAAAGATCACTGTGATTTGGGCAGTGATGCAAAATCAGGGGTAAAATAACTGTGAAAGGACTGTAGTCTATCTATATAAATAAAAATGAATCACCGACATGTATGTACGCGCATGACTTCAAATTGGACAATTCTTTTTTTTGTGTTTGTTATTGTCAGGACAAGGTTTTTATATAATTAAACCCGGTAGGTGGCGCTGCTTTTTCGGGCAGGACGACGTCTGCCGGTTCCGCTAGTTGTAAATATTTCACAACAATGATGACACTGACAGCTCTTGATGGCGGTTCAGATGTGCTGATCGTATTCAGTTTCAGTAGAGATAAGCGTCCTAAGTGATGTAAAAAAATCACTACTTAAACCATCCTTGGTTTAGTTAAAAAAAGAAAAAAACTTAGTTTTCTGAAAACATTTCAAAAGCAGATGTTCAAAAGTAAAATATTATTAAAACAGTAGTTTAGGTTTTTTAAACTTATCTGTTTATATCCCTTTTATTTGATGCCTCAGGCCAGTCTTAAGACCAGATTCAAAGTGAGCGCTGTTAATATACTTAAACAAATTACAAAGTGCAACAGAGCATTGTTAAATTAATTCAATTTCCAAGCGATTCACAAACAAACTTCGCCATCTAAACAAAATATTATTTGAAATTGACAGCCTTGTTTATTTTAGCAACAGCCGGGATCCAAACTCGTTATATCGTGAATAACAAGCCAGGCTGTTCGCTGTTCATGTCAAGTTTTACAATACTCTCGCGCTGATACATCGAAGATAATTCTCGATAATTGTTTCAATTTAGATATTGTCACGGCTGGGGCTTTGTGGCTGTTTTTGATTTTTTTGGTATTTATATACTTTTTTCAGTATTTAATGGGGTTAGGTGTCTAAGGTACTACGTGTATTATAAGTTTTGTCGTAAAATTCAGTCTTCATTTGTTAATTTCTCAAACATATCAATTACAAGTCAAGAAACTCGTCTCAAATAGGTTCTTAATTTTCCCGAATTTTAATCGGTATGCCGTAATTTTTCAATTATTTATAAATTTGTTTTGACTCACCCGCGCCTGCATCAAATAACCCAATTTTGCAGAAAAGAAGAAAAAACCTCAATAAAAAGTAATGTAAAGAATTTGCATTTAAAAAAATCTTAAGGTTGTGCATGGAGTGATCGTTACACGATCACTCCATGCACAACCTTAACTAAAATAAGAGCGGTAATGCTCTCACATTGTTGTAAAAGGCTTCTCTTTGACAATTATTATAATTATTCATATTTAGCCTTGCGTTCGCGACTGTACCTCGTTACGTTCGACGTTGGAATATTTTAGCGAGAAGTTTTTAGCAATACCAACATGCCATGTTTGTTGTATTCAAACTATTTGTTCAGACTGGGCTTTTTTCACTTTTAATATAGGCAATGTTTGGTACGTAGGTTTTGAGGGTAACTCTCTCTGCTTACCAATCGACCACATTGACCACGTTGACCACACACACACATTGATTGATCTACGAGCTGTTGCCCGTGACTTCGTCTTTGGTCCTGGAAAGTTCCCTATGTCCTTACTCAGATCATGGTCTATCTGTGTTCTACATTTCATCCAAATCAGTTCAGCCGTTTTAGCGTGAAAGCGTAACAGACAAACTAACCTTCTCAACTTCAACAATTATTCAAATTCACTTTCACATTTAAGTATAATATTAAGTAAGGATTAGGTTTCCCATGTTAGTAGTTTCGACGATCTTACAATATAACTATTACAGTAATCGGAGAAATACACTGCAATGTCATAGTAATGTCAAATATCGACGAAAATTCAAATACGTATTTTTGCTACTCAAAATAAATACTAAAATGTTCAGCGTGAAAACCAGATCTAACATAAAATGCAAAAGTTTTGCATCTCAGACGTTAGTCACCTCACCGTCTTTGAAAACATTATCTCAATTATTTAAATTAAACACTTCTCTGGGAGTGTCCCTCCTTACAGTTTACTTTGAGAGTCACTTCGATAAACTACGGCGGCGTTCGTGAATCGGCTTCGTTAACCGATTTTCTCACAATTATAATCAGCTTAGATAAGCAAGAAAATTGTTTCTGTCGATGGCAAGTTAGTTAAAGTTAGAAGTTTTAATTTTAGTATCTTGTTTTCCATCTCTACATTTGCCAAGATCTGACTTGAATGCCGTACTAGTTACAAGACAAATAATCGAAGAAAAAGTACGTCAATATAGTTTTCGGTTTCAGCTTGAATTCGATAATACCTACGTGTAGCAGGTATGTTATCTGTAGCCACCTATAATAGCTAATAGTATTTCAAAAACTTGTAAAAGCCAAAAATTCTGAAACTCTATGTTATAAGTATAACTTCATTCTAGACCTACAATTTGAATGCCAGTGACACGGACCTTGATTTTGAAACACAGATGCAGACTAAAATAGGAAGATCAATACGTGACTAACAGAGACAAACAAAAGTGACTAGTTTTAAAAATAACTGTGGCACTTCCAGATCTTGAATATTTCGTGTCTTGTTCACAGTGAGTCTTTATTAATGAAGGGCCGAGTAAAAAGCAAAGAAAAATGTCAATCCATTATCTTTTAATCAAAAGAAAAGTAGCACAACGAACAACTAACCAAAGTAGCACGACTAACAAAGGAGATAAAGGCAAGAAATAAGCATATTGTACACTATGCAAGCAATACTCATTGTTATTGCCACCGGAATAATACAAAATCTGTGAAAGATTTGACTACTCAGTGCAGCAAAATCAGCCTATAATGCTCCCCCTGCTGGGACACAGGCCTCCTCTCGGTGAGAGAGAAGGAGCCGTGATCCACCACTATTTCGGGTTGGTAGATGTCGGTTTTCTCACGATGTTTTCTTTCACCGTTTTTAAAGGAGTGTTGGCTTTGGTTAGGTTTAGCTAAGTAATAACAACCGCATGGGTTGATCGATCAGGTTAGGCTACGCTTGCCGTGGTCAGTCCGTGGATGGGTGACCATATTTGCTTACCAAGACCCCTCCGTGCTTTGGACGCTAAGCCGTTGGTCCCGGCTGTCATTCGTGGATCTTTGACAGTCGTTATTACGGGTCTTCAGAAGCCCGAAAGTCTGACAACCAGTCTTACCAAGGAGTATCGCATTACCCAGTAACTGGGTTGTAGAGTTCAGATAGGCAGTCGTTCCATTTAAAATACTGGTACTTAGCTGCATCCGATTAGACTGGAAGCCGACCCCAACATAGTTGCGAAAAGGTTCGGTAGATGATGACACGTCTAAGAAACCTATAAATGTTGTGGGATTAAGTAACACACATAATATATGTAGTTGGTATCATTAAATCCTTAATTACTTTATTTTCCAATTATCGTTGTGTCACAGAGTAAGTAATATAATCTTAATGACCCAATTAAAACGGATTACTTACGTTACCGTGTTTAAAAGCAACTGTTTTATTGAATTAGGATTAAAACTTAAAAGGTTGATAGGTTTAAAGTTAGTGATTTAATCGAAAGAAATAACTTTATCTTAAATATAATAACTGTAGATCATAAAAATATAATAACCTAACCTAACTAAAACTGTTACTAAAATATGGCGTTGAAATATATCTTAAATTGGTACAATATACTACTTAACACTAAAATATATGTATATTAGGTACAAGTATATTAAAAAAGGAAGAGCTAATTGGGCATCAAAAAAAAATCCGCATCGCTGACTGGTCGCTGGGAAAAGTGCCCAAAAGGCTGGCAGCATTGCCACGTTGGCTACAAACATCAATCACCTTGTTTGACCTACGTATCTTTTCATTTCTGATTCGATCTCGAAGGGAAACCCCAAGCATAGCTCTCTCCATTACCCATAATATATACATATATATATATATATATATTTAAATTACTTGGCTGGATATTAGTTTTTGTGTCGTAAACTTATTTCAGCCTTCACATGACCTTCAGCATTCGTTGGGAAAGTATTTAACGAAAAGGTTAGTTGGTCTCAAAAAACTTGTATTTAATATTTTCAAACAATAACAAATTGTCTCCCACGAGGATATAATCTGTTTTTTCAGGCGGTAATCGATCTTGGATTCGTAGCGCGGCGAGAAATCGCGACAATTATGTCGTTAAATGACTAAAATCAGTATCAAAGACACCAAAGATACTCCAACAACAGCTAAAATCAATACTAGACTCACATACTTACATAAATTTACGCCTTCTTCCTATGGGGGAAGGCAGAAACTACAGAACGTCATCTGCTACGATACTTAAATATACTTTTTGCATCCCTTAAAATCAATACTAAACCTTTCAAAAACACAATTCGTCTTATCCCAACATTCAATAAGAAGCAATATCAATAGTTTCAGCACAACAGCTGCCAACTGTCCAACTTCGCAACACCGCCTTTGTTGAAACTCAGACAAATGGAGATCGGGAGATACAGAACTTGCTTCAAACTGCGAGGTGCAATTACTTCCTCAACGTTTCGTTGCTTAATTGCACTGAAAATGGCGGAAAATACTCAGGTTGAAAAGAAAATTGAACTATGGAACTGTTAGAAGAAAAATACTTAAATATTTTTTTGAACCTTAAGAACAACAGATGTAGGTTACATTATAGGCTAATTGGCTTATAATTTCATCTGCCCAGAATCCATCAACAACATTGTGAAGAAAAGTATAGCCATGTTCATATCATATGAACTTTATAAGAAAAACGAAACATCTACAGAATTAAAGACATCAAAATCGCAAGACTAACAACCCCTTAAACCATTTTCCCATCTCCATTCAGTCACCAGCAAAGGGTCACCAAAACCGATTGAAAATTTCTAAAGTACTACCTTCAGCCATTATATCTCGACGACGCATTATATCTCCAACTGCAGTCAAACGTTTTATTAAAACTGAAAGTCTAGGCATTCCGAGGAGTCTAGACGACATAATAGTAACACCTAGGTCCTTATAAATAGTGACTACTTCCCCCCTTCACCCCTTGTTTCAATAAAATCAAACATTTTAAAAAATTAGAGGTGAACCTATGAAAAGTATTTGATTGATGTAACATGAAGTGTTCATTAGTTTATTGGTTTACTTATAAAGCTTTTAGAATAATTAACACAACTATTTACACTAGGTACTAAATTAAATGACTAACTAACTAACTATACAAATACCTAAATACAAAAACAAAAGGGCACTTAGGCATCGAAGTAAGTAAGTGTTTTTTTTTTGTTTTTGTTTTGTTTTATAAAAACGTTACCCCACACTAGGAATTTCTCCTGTATCGTGAGTGCGTTTACAAACATTTAAACTCACATACACAAACAGCCAGACCCGGAACAACTACTTGTAGGGCATACAAATATTTGTTCCGTGCGGGAATCGAACCCGCGACACGCAGCGCAGCAGTCAATCGCTTAACCACTGCGCCAACCGTGCCGCCGTAAAGTAGTTAGATAGTTTATTAGTTAGATAGTTTATTAGTTAGATAGTTTTACAATCTATGAGGTAATTTTGTCTGCTGATTGGCCTTCTTGGAACCGCTCTTAACTTTACTCATCTACATAATAGTTACCTCACACCTTCATTCTTCGCACTTAATTGTAAAACTTGGCATTAAGAGTGTAGAATATCTTTGGGACAATATAACATCAACAATATGAAAACATTTGTAACACCGGTTCAAGGGTAACATTGAAACAAAAATGCACTCCCAGATCCTAAATCTGAGAGAAATCTTCATAATCGACGGATAAGAAGATTATGAAAAAAATTCTCAGATTTAAAAGGATAAAATCTGCTTATAAAATTTTTCTAAATTAAAATTAAATTTAACTTATCTTAGTGAAATGTAGAATAAGGACTAGATCTAGATGGAGATTTATGGGATTTAAAACTCTTACAGATCTCTATTTCTTTCTTGTGTTGGCAAAGACTGTTTCAGGACGGATGACGTCTATTCAAATTTTAAATACTTTTCTAGTGTTGATAAATTAATGTTAAGATGTAAAGCAACACAATTTATTGGAGTAGATTTAAAACTAGGAAAACATTGTCCGCTGTTAACAAGAAAAACTCTGTCAGGTAATTACTACACAAGACAAGAGGGTTGGTGATATGAAAACCAGCCTAAGGACCTGCACCTGCTGACAGCAAATGTTTGACGAAAACTAAAAATAAACAAACAAACGCCATAAATTAAACACAACTAATTGATAAACAAACGAAGCACACTATTTCAAAAGAAACTTAACGGCTTGAACCAATGACCTCTACGTAACAGGTCGCGCATGACATCATTGCGTCATACATCAACCAATGAGCGGTCACGCCTTCGTTACGATATTAATGTGTGTACGTAAGGAATGACGGACCTGGAGGGTAATACACTGCAATTATAGTGAACGAAATCTTGTTGACTTCGTTCACTTCGTTCTTGTGACTGTCTGCAGGTATTGAATACTAACAACAAATTCATTTTGATGATGTTACAAGAAGAATTGGCTTCATTTCGTTTGGTACGCGAACAAGTAGTATCTGCCCAATATTAATGCTTTTGGGCTACTAGTTAGCAAGTAATAAATTGCATGTGGTTTTAATATTTAATTCCAATGATTGTATGGTTTGAATAAGGACGTTGGTCCTAAGCGTGATATATTAAATCTTAAATTTCACCGCCAAGCATTCGAACCTGCATTCCGTCACGTTTCAAGTCTTAACCACTAATACCGTATTATTTTTCCAACGCACAATAAGTTTCGTCACTCAATAATGAACTTTACAAACATTCTTTCTATAAATAAAAAGCGAAAATAGTATTATGAAGATAAATGTAGTAAGCCAAAAGTGTGCAGGCGAGGCACGATTCGAAACATTGCAATAAATCTCTGTGAATATCTGCAGAGAAAGTGGCCAAGTGTGTGGCGGCCTATACGTATACATGTGGTATATGGGTCACTACACACAGAAAAACAGTGAAACAATGTTCATAGGCAATGCACTTAATGCAATATTTTAATATATATACAGGATGGTAGGGAGATCAACGCGCAACCTGTTACCACATGTATTCAGTACATGATTCTGACATTTTTCGTAGGTAATAAAAAAAAACATTTTGACCGCGTAGGTAAGCAATCTTACCTATGCAGTCAAAATGTGGGAAACAGCAATTTTTTTTTGATAACCGACGAACATTTGTACACTAGGGGGGTCTAGAATCATGTGCTGAATTCATGGTTACAGGTTGCACGTCGATGTCTCTGCCACCCTGTATAGCATACCGACTGACTAAGTGAAAACTTAGTACACGATACACTTCGGTAATAAAAACCTTTACAGGTTTTAAATAAATAAGGTTTAATAGGGGGTTTGTTAGGTTTAAGGGTTGGTTTTAAGTAAATATAGTCCTATTTTCCACTGTTTTTACAAACAGTGGAAAATAGGACTATATTTTGCCCTGAATGTAACATTCGTAACCTAAAACCACTACACATAATGTAATGTATTGTGTTTTACGGTGATCTAAAGAAAAAGAACCGCGTCTTGACAATCTATCAATCTTGAAGACTGGCGCGGATTGAACCACAACAATTCATTAGAGAAAATAGTGTCGTATAAAGTTTTTGGAAAATAATTATTTATTTATTTATTAGAAGTGGGCCTTTACATACTTGATTCATTCATTAATCTAATCGGTGTTTTGTAAACAATAAAATAAACGTATCGTGAAATAAAAATAAGTTGAAACACATGAGGTCTTCTAATATACATTTAAGTAGTCATATGTTTTAGAGAACAATGCTTAACAGCTGCATAATCTCTGTAAGATAATGTAACAATTTGCACTGAGTAAGACAGTAGAAAATATGATGCACAGTCAGCGCAAACGCAGGGGACTCTCAATTTAGTACAATCGCCAGTATTTCAAGCCTAATGTCCAATTTGATAATGTCAGTGTCAAATACCCTTTTTCTTTTAAAACAATGGTAACTAAGACGCCAGGACACTCAATGTCAAGAATCTCAGGTCAACAGTGACATTTGTTATCTTTTGTACGAGTATTTTCTCATTCAAACATCCTACTGTAATGACTGAAGCTTTGTAAAATAAACATTTTTCAGTTCAGTAAAAGAATTGTTGAATTATAATTTCATTATTGAAACGTTTCTGACGACACAAACACAAGCCTCTCCAACTTATTACTTAAATACTACTACTTAACCCACTACTTTAATTAAAATTACGTTTTTGTATTATAGTTAAAACGCAAGATTTAAGCAATACAAATGAGGGTTGAAGTGAATCAAATTGCAGAAAACTAAAAAGTAAATAGTTTGTGTACACTGACACTCATAGATGTTCATTTCAGTGAAATAAATTAGTGTTTATTTTTCTTGAATGTGAATGTTTTAGTATTCTGCAAATATTATGCTTACTTCTAATGACATACGATTGACCTACATTACATACAATATGTGGCTAAGAAATCTTATGTATGTCGTTAGACGTCTGAATTTGTGGTCACTTGTTACTCTTTAGTAATGTTGTTTACGTGATTAAGTAACAAATAAACAAACTTACTTTCTTATTTATATCTAATCTAACTAGCCCGCATTGTCCCACTGCAGGGCAAAGGCCACCTTCTCCCTTTTCCTTTATATCTAATATTAGTTTTTAATTTATTTATAAATACAGTATTTATATAAATTCATTTTTGTTTTGTACTATTAAACCAGTAATGGTTTGTATTGGTAGCCACATTGGCTATAACAACACTGCTTAGTAGTTAGGAATAGGATACATCATCAGTAGGTACACAGACGCTCACTAAAACTACAAATCTTCTTCAAATATAAATCACCTTTTTCAAATGACATAATCATTTAATCATTCCAGTCCACTATTCAAACAATAGGTTGATAGACACGTATTCGATTCAAACCAGAGATTACACAACTCGACTACCTGGATGTTAATTGAGTGTCAAACGTGACGCGTAGATATGACGCCTGACAACATCAGGTGCTGACCAGCAAAGCCGAGGCTACCTAGGAGTATGGTAGCTAATTATGAATTTTAATTGGCATTGGTTTCATCGTTATCATAGTTTTGTAAATACTGTAAATCATAATCATTTTACTTTACAGTAATATTAATATTTTCTTCACGTTAGCATTTATACAGGGTTATTTTTCAAAGACCAGCCAAATTTAAGGATGTTGTACAGACCATCAAACTGAACAACTTTCTCCATGGGACAAATAGCGTAATCGCGAAAATTTTATCAACTGTCCCATAGAAAACTTCAATACCTACTCGACCTAAATGTATGGAACGGCTGAATTTTTATTCGCGATTACGATGTTGGTCCCACTGAGAAAGTTGTTCAGTTTGATGGTCTGTACCACATCCTTAAATTTGGCTGGTCTTTGAAAAATAACCCTGTATATGTGTTATTTATTCCTCTTAACAGCGCCCTAATAACGTAACACTATCAATCTTAATCTGAATCATTTTGAAGGATACCGCTAATCCATTGCTTCTTAGGTTTGTAAAATTTGTCTGCTCAACAACGTAAATAACGCAATGAATGTTGTTAAACTGTCAAAATGAAAGCCATTGCTACTGATAGTGCGCTGTGTTACACAATTACCCCGATCCTTACGCGAGAGTGTTGCTATCACCTAATGCGAAATTTGTAGCAATAGGTGCATAACCAGTCTGACGTAATAAAACAACACAATATAACTAAAAACTTTGCTCATTTATCAAAAAAAAGTAGGTATATAGATTCTGTGAGTGACCACGATAAATCTAGACGTGACTCACGATTGTCACGTGAATGACCTAAATTGTAGACTCTGTTCAAGCTTTGTAGCTGTCCAAACAATACTCGATCAAATGTTTGACAAGAAAGGGTAAACAAGTAGGCAAAGCAGGTAAACTTTATATTAGTTTTGACTGCAGTCCACAAACTTTCACAGCCTAATTTCAGTTCTCCGAATTTTAGTCCCGCGAGTCATATAAACGCTCATTTCTAAAGTTTCTGTACCTACCTGCAATAATATTGTTAATTTAATAAATTAAAAGCACCCAACCAAATATTAGCTCTTTTCTATAATAAAAAATAAATAGGTAAAGACAAAATAATTCTCAAGCATCTACAAGAAAACACAAATATTTTGCCAACCCGATATTCATCATAAATTCACTTACCATAGAATTATGTGGTAGACTATTTTATCGCCGACACGCATTCTTTCCCCTCTATGATTCATGCTCGTGTAGATATCTCCATATGGGAATATGGTAATAATATCACACATAATGCATTTCCCCACTAAACTACATTCCTAGACGAGAGAGGATCGCATGAGATAAGGAATGACAATGAGACGATTGAGACACGTCGCGTAAAACACATGTCATTTGCATCGTAATGCATTGCGACACGTGCTCTCTGTCTAGTAGGACGATTCTACTGTACAAAAACTGAAACATTATAATTACTTTAGGATATAAAACAATTATGTTTTATAAAATCACAGCTGTATTTTCTAAAGAAGCTCGCAGAGGTGTTTTGTGCACCCATTTTTCGCCAGTTCGAAATAGTAGATAATATTATTTCGTCAATCGGTAATTTACCCATAGTCTGCAAAAGTGTTGTTTCTGTAGTGTTAACTGCCGATACCGTAAAAACTTGAAGTGAGCTGTAATTTCACCTGTTGCTAAAGATTGTCACTATTGACTAACTATAACTTCAAGCGCACCTCGCTTCAAGCTCACCTCACCTAAGTTTTCACGGTGAGATTTTTACAGATTAAACCAGCTTTTACTTAACGTGTACGTAAGTACCTGCTACCGTACGCAAAAACGCGCTTTGACGTCAAAGTGCGTGTTTTACGGATACCAGCCCGTATTACCCGAGTACCTAAGTACTTACCTAAGCGCGGAATGACGCTATTAAACAAAAAAAAAAACACTGTCGCGTTCGTTGCCAACGGAGGACGATGGTCATTCTGCTTGCAATTCAATTTTTTCTAACACAATAATGTCCAAGGATCCTTCAAGGCTCCAACATAATGACGTAGGTTGGTTATTTCACAAGCTCGTGGACACTGTTTATATTATCTTCTTTTTATTAGCAGCTATCCTGCTACATTGTGGGTCTGAAGTTTGATTAATATGTATTAGAGCGAGTATATAGTAGGTACTTTTATCCATTTTCTTTTGTTTGTTATTTAAAACGAATGTTTTATGTTCCTTGCTGCCTATTTGCTGCTGCCGGAGTAATTTTATGTTGTGAGCTTTGGTAGCATAAGGAATATTATATATTAACTTGATTCATGGTTATATTATTAGTCTAGGCATAATTTTAATAGACGATGAATCAAGTGAGTGCTACGGATTAAATTGGCACGTAACTTTGTTAATTTCACATGTACATATTTCTAAGATAGTTTTTGAAACTGAACTTAATGTAAATTAAAATATTGTCAGCAAATCTAAATGAAATGGTCTAAAATTGCCAACATGCAGTGCGCGATGATCAATGCAACGATCATTAATCTTTGTCTAAAACAGAAGAGGCCTTTGCCCTGCATGCAAGTGCCTGGTATTATTATACCGAGATTACTGACCTCTATACACGACCCTGTAAACTAAACAATAACCATTATTTAAACCATAAACCCTTTCAGCAAACAATATTCTACAACAAAAACAGGGCTATGCACTCAAAATTAATAGGCTTGATTCAAAACGAGCCCACTAACGTTTACTGGCCATAGCTGGCCATATGTTCCAGCACCAGTTACGACCAATAAACAGTTAATATACCTTGTAATAACAGCTTTAGGTCTTGTGACATATTTCTTCTAACATTAACGAGTGTTTTTTGGGTTACAGGTGAACCCCAAAACTAAACAATGAACCTATTTTTTGGCCGACTAAATGGCGGTGGTCGGCCATTTTGTCCTTATTCGGGGGTGTCACAAATATGTGAAATGGTTGCTGTTGTCGGAATAGAAAGGGAGAATTTTTAATTACAAGGATTTTTGGGTTCTGCTTTCAGAACTCTGAATATTTGAGAACTATTTTAATTTCAAATTCTAACGCCTATTCTAACGCCCCGTTACTCGTGAAGTCTATAGCTACATCTTATGTTGGAATGTGTTTGTTGAATAGATATATGTATGCTTTTCGTAGAGACAAAAGGGAATTTAAAAACCTTTATAGCGCGAATTTTTTGGAAAAAAGCCTTAAAAGCCCTGTTTACATTCTCTACATTTCTCAACCTAAACTTACGTTGCGTAACATATACCTACGCAACTCGAGCGAGACGCACGCGAGCCTCATGGGAACTGCTTCAACTCCTTAGGTCATGTCCGCTCGGTGGAAATAAGTGTTGGAGAGGAACCTTCATCTTACACTGAATACAAAATACTACTGCTTATACTGTACTAGCTTTTGCACGCGGAATCGGACGCGTGGAAATCGGAAATTATCCTATGGAATAAAAGTATCCTAACTCCAAACGCAGGTCATGGTCTGCCCGCGTGTGCCAAATGTATTCAAACTTGAAAAGGTAACAGACAAGCAGACAGGCAGAGTTACTTTCGCATTTATAATATTAGTAAGAATACAGCTAATATACAAAAATCAACGGCAGGAATCCAAAGACTTAGATCTCTTTGAATAATATTTCTTAGACGCACAACGTCTCTTGTGACTGGCCGTAGAATGTAATAAAACTGAACCGCGCTTGTTATTGAGTTCCCAGAGACTTTTGGTCTGAAGTTCACTACAGCCGTTTGACAGCACTTGTACAATCGTGCGCCGGGAAATTGAATCAAACATTCACTGAAGTGAGCTTCTGAGAAACGTAGTGGCAGGCAGCGGATAAAATATACGAGTTCGTGGAGACAAATGCGCTTCGGTTGTTTAGTTTTGTTTCTTTGTGTTGACATTTGGCAGTGTTGTACGAAACCTTTTATCAATACTGCTAGACAAGACCTGCTATAGAATATAATTGTTATCTTGCAGGAGTTCAAGCTGAGAGTTGTTAGGCTCTCAGCTTGAACTCCTCCGGTCTTGTTACAGATGCACCCAGGATTTTTTTCTCGACCCCTAAGCGAGTCGGCGGTAGAGTTTCTTGCCCATTATGAAACTACCTTTTGGAAGGGGTGTCTAGAATCAATTATATCGTATTGTAAAATTTGAAAAGTGCCATTTGTGTGCCTATTTTAAATAAATTGTTTGACTTGTGTTGAGTCAAACGGAAGGCAAAGTTAGGTAGTTTAATTCTTTTCATAAAAACATTAACACTCTATTTAGGTAACAGTATCAAAATACCAGCACGACCTGCTAAATATATTCACGAACATGTATCATTTTCATGTTGATACAGTGGATATTAAATTCAACTTTTCCCAGAAGTCGTTTGGAAAAGTTCCAGAAAACCCAGTGACTTGTTTTAACACGTTAAACATAAATTACATTAAGCTTCACATAACAGACTACATATTTTCTTTGACACAGTGCCCAAAGTAAATCTTTCCACATCGATACTATTTTGCCAATCCTTTGGGATATCGTTTGTTAGGGTCAATGACCCAGACGCTGAAACTATTTTCTTATAAAATTGCAAAGTCGTTAATTGATGATGTAGTGAAACAATGAAGAATAATCAATCAATTTTGAAGGTTATAAGTTCATTAACTTTTGCAAGTTTTATGAATACTGGGTTATGTAGGAAGTAAAGACACAATATTGCAGTTTGTTTTTGTTAGAACGGGAAGTTTTTATTCATAGGATTTGATATAGTACCTAGCTCTGTTTACATGGTTTTAATGACGAGCCATATTGCCCTTTTTTTGGTTCTAATATTATATTAATTTCAGTTTCATAGGTACTCGGACGACATTAGCATATTGTTTTTTTAATCATCACGCAAGCAGTAATTCGAAACCATTAGTTTCCATTCATTCTTTGATGTAACTTCTAAATGCGATATTAAGATAGCACACCATTTGACTAGTAAGGTCTTATAGATCAAATAGAAGAGTAAAAGTTATCGTAAAGTATTAGAAAACCTAATACAACGTTCTGCTACAATGGCGACATTAATTTAGCAAAAAAATGTGAAACCGTATACGTGTGTTAAATTAATGTCGCCATTAAAGCGCCACGCTGAATACTGTCAGGCCGCGTCCTAACCAAAGAGATCGTTGCGCGAACACCCGACCATCGGTCGCGTCGCTTTCATTTTGTCCAGCGAACCCAATCACGTGGTCACGCCGACAGATGGCGCCTTTCCGGTTTTCCAAACAAAAAGTGATATACGCGTCGATCAGGTGTCCCCGCGATCATGTTGGTTAGGACGCGAGGTAAAGTTATTTACGGTAAATATATCCAAAAAAAAAATACTTACCGTACAAATATACATAGTCTATAATTATCAGTTTGCTACTCTGTAGGTTAAAGACCTCTTATTTAATTTAATTTGAACAAAATTCTATTGCTATTGTTTACATGTTCCTAGGAATTTCATTTTCTTTTGTTGGTTAAAGCGTAGGTGTGAAATTAAATATTGGACAGCCTATATTGTCTATTACATACTCTTTAAATGTTTTAATGCTCATTATTTTCTATTCATAGCTACACGGCAGGAAATAATCCATGCTAGGTTTATATTGCATAAGCAACTAAATAACCAAAGCAACGTTTACCGACTAAAACGGGTTTTAAATCAACGTATGATTTAAAACCCGTTTTAGTCGGTAAACGTTACTTTGGTTATTTAGTTGGTACAAGAAAAAAGGGTTTTTGTGAAAAATTTAAAAGTTTCGTTTTGATATAGCTCTGTAAATATAAAGTAATTCTATGTTTACCCTCGGAATATAAAAGGATACTTGCGTTTAAAAGAAAGTCATTTCATGATCAACGGAAAATCGATCAATCAATCAATCGGTAAATTATTTATGAATCCAGAGTTTCGATGCTACCAGATACAAACGATTCGTAAAAAATTAAACAAGCTGAAATAGTTTGTAATTTTTTTTAAATTAATCTGCTATTTTAGCAATGATTACTGTTGCTTTTAAAAGATTCATGTGTAAGTAGGTACACTTTTCACATGATTTAATATTTTCACCAGAAATCGGAACACTGGGAAAAAAGAGAGACAAAAGCTTTATAAATGTAATTTCTTTTTATTACACAATGTTTGATATTTTCAGTCGAATATTCAGTAGAAGTCTACTGAATAATTAACTAAAAAAATATATTTCTAATAAAAAAAGCACCAACAAAATCACAAAACACGCAATAATATAAAATAAAACACATTAAATAAAATCAGAATATCCCATTTTAATAGCTCAATCTTGGAAATTCGAATAAAATTCTTCGAAAAAAGAATCGTTACGTTTGCCGCCAAGTGTGAAAGGAGGCTTATTCCCAAACGATTATATCAACGACAATACTGCTCTTTGTGGAATATTCTCATTCAAAATTACCTATTTTTTTATTGGACCTAATTGTGGCTAAAGTTTCAATTATGTGCTATTTTTAACCGACCCACGTATAACAATTGGCTTTGAAGTATTTCTGTGTTATTTTAACAATTGTTGAGTCACTTTGAACGAGTACGACTGTCTCAATAAAATTGTTTTCTGTTGTATTTAACACCATTTGTGTTCGTGACTATTGCTTGAAGGAACATAATATTGGTTTGGGTACAGTTAATAAATACATAGTTGTATTGTATAGTTTTAAAACCATACGTCTGAAATATTGTAGACAATTTAGCAGTTTACCTAATTAACGCAAAATTACTGTTACAAATGATTTGTTTAAGTATAAATCCGTTTTAGACAGAATAGCTCCTTATTATTACACATAATATACCTACGTTATATCCATACTATACTTATACATACTAATATTATAAATTCGAAAGTAAGTCTGTCTATCTCCATGTTACTTTTTTACGCCTAAGCCACTGAAAGGATTTCAATTAAATTTGGCAAGGAGGTAAATGGCATTCTTAAATTCTATTAGATTTTTACTATTAGACTATAAGATTTTTAAATTCACATGATAATTGAAATTTTTGTGTTAGTTAGAGAGTTTTGAGGTAATATGTATTTGATTATGACCTGAGTTAGGTCATGGGATACTTTATATCCCGGTAACACGTTCCCATGGGAGAATTTACGATATCCACGCAGGCGAAGCCGCAGCCAGAAGCTAGTAATAAATAAATAGACCATCAACTGACACGCTCATGTACAGCACAGAGCCTAGAACAGGTTCCAAGGACCTGTACCTATCATACTAAACAGTTTAATTTAAATTTCAAAACCACTGACTAATATTATCAGTAATTGTTTCTTTTATGCCGAGAATAAACACCTATTAAAGAAAGTCTTTCATTTCTTTTATGGATTTTATTTGATGTAGTTTCTATAGGTTTTCTTATGTAAAGGCTTCCCAACAAAAGAATTGAGTAATAATAGAAAAAAATATATAATCACTGAAATACGACGAAACTCGTTTTTGACGGTAAGAGTAACTTACCTACTTTAGGCTTGCAAGGCTGGTTTTTTTTAGTTTTTGGCATTATTCTATATATTTTGTGTGGCAATAAGTCAGAGTCAGAGTAATATAAAGAAAGTTTATCCAAACGTCGGTTGGTAGAGAATATACTAGAATAAATATAATATTGTTCTTGAAAATTATAAGCACATGTGAGACTCATTGAGTGAGTCATTCATATGGAGTCGTATTTATAATTAAAGTTCTTACTTCTTCGTTTATCTCTGACTGGGAATATCTGTCCTATTTTCAAGTTTTATTAGGCAACACCGCGTAGATATAGCAATCTATTAAGAACAAAAAAAAGGCGTGAGCTTTTGACCACACGACATAATAAGTGAAAACTTACGACCGGGGCCCAGTATACGTGATTTAGCGTCGAGCATACGTGATTCAGTGTCATCGAACGACTGGAGCCGAGTACATCCGATTCAGCGTCACGAAACCGAGCGTGACGATCCAGTTTCGTATATTGTTCAGAAAGAGAGCAAAGTGCACCTAAAAAAGTTTTTACTTCAATTTTTTTTGTGTAAAAGTACCAATTGCAACATAACTGAGCTGCATAGTGTGACCACATAGTTGTCAAAATCTTGAAGGCTGTTGACATGTTTGCTCAAAGAACTTATAACTAACTTGAATAGATCAATTACTCGTCAAAGCAAACTCTCTAACTTTATTTATCATATTTATTCATCTTTGATTGAAAATTATAAAATTATAAGTTGACTAAACTTATAACGTCATTAGTTTTGTAATTTTTGTTAATTGTATTAAAACGCAGCTGTTTAATAGTTTAGAATTTTAGATTATTCGCATCTGAGTTTAGGGTAAAAATTTTAAATAACAGAAAACTTACTTACAGAATAACTGAATGATATGTATGCAAGATACTTCTGAACAATATAAATCTAAGCAAGGTTTAAATTATTCAGAAGTAGTTTTTACAAACAAACTGCGCATTTTTAATGATACACGTTATGTACTTATAGTCTGGTATAAAGTAATAATTTTCCTGTTATAATAAAAATATTGAAACAGAGATTCAAAGTGAAATATCTTTTAGGCCGACTACTGTTTGTCATCGAGCCCAAAATCCCAGCGGACAATTTATCAAAACACACAACATGTTGACAGGAACTGTTGACTTTACTTAGCTTTTGGGATAGAACAACTTCAATGTTATGTTGACCAGCGTGGGGATCATGTGGGGACAATATTTAACCAATGTTGGGTAGGCGTACTTAATCATTATTTCACTAAACCAGCGGCACTGCATGGTGGCGCCTGTGACAGCTTACAAATGATTAAAACATAGCTTATCCATTTGATAAATTACAGTTCAAGCTGTTTATTATTGCAGCCCGTAGAACGATGAAATATGGCATTCGTTTCCCCACATTTGTTATCGAAAAAAAAACATGAAAACGTGCAAGCGTCACAAGGTATAATACAATGCTGCCTTCTCTTAAATATGGGCAGTAGATTAGATTCAGTTACCAGTTCTCCCGACACGTACAACCGGTGTGCAAGGTGCCTATATAGAAGTTCTTTTCTTCTTCACATTGTATTGCTGATTCCCTTCGGTCAACAATACTACTAGATTTCTGACGAGCGCTTCAAAAACGGCCGGAAAAATAAGACCATAAGTAATGTTGTGGTGTTATTATTATCGCTTTTTCAACCTTATTGCTTGGAAACTATGTATTACTTTTGCTCTTTTTTTTAGCCTTTAATGTCCCACTGCTGGGCAAAGGCCTCCCTACTCGCTTTCCACTTCTCTCTGTCCAGAGCTGCCAAGGACCAATCTTTATCAAAGGATTCGTTTACTTTTTCAAATACCTTTACTTTTTAATCAAAGTAGTTAATATTTTGCAAACGATAATAAACTTTATGTTACATGCAATCGCGGCCACTTGAGCGATGTGTTACTACGCTGTCCTCCCATACCTACTGTAATTTGAAAACATTGTAAGAGCCAATTATTTTTTAAAGCCAGCTCTTCTCCATAGGAAACGACCAATTGGAACCGTGCACCTAGCTTCTGATGGTTCATAAGTGCCCATGTATGTAAGTCTATGTGAAATAAAATATTTTGATTTTGATTATTTTGATCCTAATCCTTAATCTAGTTTTATTGTTAATGGAAGGGAGGCAGCAATACAATCTGAAGTTAGAACTTTCTATGTGGAAACCTTACACAGCGATTCTAGACGGTTTTTTGAGAGTGCGACTGTCGGGCGGTCTTTCCTGAGGTGGTATTTACGCTACCCAAATTAAATAGACCTTAACGATTTTTCGAAAATTATCCAACTGGTATAAAAAGGCCTAATCCAGGATATCCTGGATTAGGACGTGGTATGACCGGGGTGTGCCAGTGTGCCAAATTGTATCCAAATTCGTTTAGCAGCTAAGACGTGAAGAGGTAACAGACAGGCAGAGTTACTATCGCATTTATAATATTAGTTTAGATTAGACCAAAGATGCTCGTACATCTGACGGGAGATGGGTCGGACGTAACTCTCTGCTTGACGCACTAATGCATCGTCGGCTGAGCGAGTAAGATTGAATATTTTATTATCTACTTATCCATTCTGTCGTTACTCGACCGACGATACGCCTTACTCATTTGACTAATAAGCAAAGTTTAGCAGTAATAATTTCCTGCCGGTTGACAGAACACGGCCCGGGCCGTACACGATCCGTCGTAGCCGTCTCATTAACATGAATTAGGGCGAAATTACGTTTTTATCTGTAAAATATTGTCGTAATCTCGTGCAAGCTCACCGGTTCACAGACACGATAAAACTCGTTCAGAGTCGAAGGAAGTTTGTTTTGGATGTCAACGACCAGCTTAGGTGCGGGTTTTTATAAGTATGTAAAATCGTCTCAAAAAGGTTGCTCTTACCTTTACATCTAGACTGCTACTTAGAATTTCATGATAGAAAAACTTAATAACACTTTGTCCGAACACTTGATCGGACCCAGGACCCGGGTCTTAGTACACTCACTAGCCGGTCCTTCCGCCTGATGCTAGCGATTGACACTATTGACGGCCCACTTCACTAATTTTTACAGAATAGATCGGCAGTTGTTCTGGTCCTAAACTAACTTGGCACTCAAATACAACGTCACGCCTGTATATACCAAAAGGGTAGGCAGAGTGTACTTTTGGGCAGACAATTTAAATCATTTTACGACACAGACGTTCAAATAAAACGTATGTCGTTAAACTTTGCTGACGTCACTGATCTTACGTAGGTAGGTACCTATTAATTAGTGTAAGTGTAACGCGATTGTCTGCGTGCGTGATGCCGTAAAGATAATGGAGGTCGTTGACGTTTATTAATTGTCATTTATGAATTAAATGACTTGAGTTTTCGTATTTCGGGAAAAGATGACGGTAACTTGTGAACTTGTGAACTTACAAACAATGTAATGAATGGAATCGTTTTTCTTTATGATTTAATCATACAAAGTGCGGCTTAATTTTGAAACTCTTGTAAATAAATAGAAAGCTTGCAATATATTCAAACAAAGAAAGACTTGAAAACGTTTCAGCGCCCATTTAATTGCTAAACACTGTTAGCTACGCCCAAGCTACGCTTTTGCTACGTCGTAGCACACTGCTACGCGTGACCAATAACTTCTAATGTATCATATTATTATAACCAAATCTAAATAATTAAATAATACTCTACTGATTGGAAAGCCCACACTACAATCATATTTCGTGACTTTTACATAAAACATGTACCTAGATGTTATTGCTTGACCATAGAACTTATATTATTACCCTGAATAATAATTACCATGACATTCCGACAGTCCTTTCAAATTTCATGTTAACAAATGACTAAAAAAGAAATTGATTGTCAAAGGAATCCCTATTTTTTCTGCGTTTAAACGTGTTGAAGTAATTCAGTGACGAATTTGAAGGCTCTGACACATTACACAATGGCACAGCGGTTGTCACAAGTAATTGGGGCGTTCACATAACGATTCTAATTTTATCTTTTATCTTTTTGTGAATAAACGGGTGCTATTTTTATCTTTTGGGAAATGAAAGGGATAATTTTGAGAGCGGGGGGCTTATTGTAACCTTAATGTAAGTATATATATGTAATTATACATTTTCGTTGTACGTACTTACAAATGTCCAAAAAGTATTAGGTATGTTTAGGTTATTGCCCTGATTTGGAATTTCTTTGAACAATAGAAATAACGTAGCCGACATATTTTTCGCTACTTTGTGGAATGTGTAAAGCCGTCATTTCAAAGTTACACGAGGATTCAGAAATATATCCCAGTATAATGAATTATACCATTATATTATTATGCGGTTTCTATAAAAAATACGAGAAATTTTATCAATATTCTGTTGGAACTTGAAAACAGTGTAAGGATTTGTGAATTCTGATAAGTCTTGACGAAACTTGCTTATAATTTCAGGTGAAGTGAGAATATTTTTAAACTTTTTGATTGTTACATAATACACTCAAGATGAATACTGTAACTAGGTATTTAGGATTTTTTTATTTAAAAATCATTTAATTTCCTAGAAACCAGGCGAGAAACATCAAAATAATCGAATGTGACGCTTGCACAAGTGAAAGAGTAAAGATTGTATGTAACTTGTTACCGAAAAGTCAAAGAAGACTTAATATTTAGACTGTTTAAAAAACAAAGAGAGCATGATCATTCAACTTAAGGCTGGAGCTTACCACGCGGCACGGAGCAGCATGGCATGGCAAAGGATTTTTATAAGCGAAAATTATTTTGAATCTTATTTTCATATCTTTAGTGCGGATTAGAACATAGCGCGGGATGCTGCGGCATGCTGCGGAAGGCTTTGGCCAAAGAAATGTTAATGCTGTGCCTTGTCGTGCCGCGACGAGCCGCCCAGTGGGTCAGCCGGTCTATCATAATCAGCCTGTAATATTCCCACTGCTGGGACACGGGCCTCCTCTCGGCGAGAGGGAGTGGGCCGTAATGCACCACGCGGGCCCAGTGAGGGTTGGTAGATGTCACATGTCTTCGAATGTTTAATTCTCGGACATGCCGGTCGTCACGATGTTTTCCTTCACCGTTTTGAGAGCAATGATGAATCGTCGACTCTTAAATAATCATTCAAAACACTGTACTTGATTAAAAAGTTATTAATAACACATTAAAAACAAATATAACTCCAGTGGGTCTACGCCTAAGTTTCGCCCCAGCGCCACCAGGGGGCGTCATAACTAGGTTCAGTTTGTTTCCATCGGTTAGTTAGCTTCGTTCATTTGACTGCCTAACTCTGGTCACTAGGGAGATCAGAAACATGTGTATTGCTGTACCTAGGCATTATATAAATAACTTTAAAAGTAAAGACTTTAGAATTATTGAATGCACTGTAGGTAGGTACGTGTTTATTGGACTGGTTATTTTCCAGTATATTATACTATAAGAGTTCAATTTCATCACTAAAGAATTATAGAGTGGCTCGTTCGATTTCAATAAAAAAATCGTAAGTCGTATAAATAATGCTATAAACTTCGTTTTTCGGGAGTGAAGTAATTAAAAATTACAGCGATTTCCAATTAAACGTTCGGGGATTAGTGCGCTGCCACAAAATCCCTGCAGTATAGTGTTTTATAAACCAAAGATTTTATTCACACAACCCGCAAACTGTTGCCATGATGACCAAGTAGTAATTTTTCGTGAAAAAATGTGCTGTTTCTTACAAAAGTGAGGTCTGGCAAATGTATTGAACAGCAGACTTAAATAATTATAATAACTAATCAAAAAAATCAACGCTGGTGGGTCTAGAATCATGTTCATGCTAAATGATAAATGATTTATTTTCTGTAAGTAGGTTTGTACAAACACTTTGACACGTCAATCATATTTTTTTTAAACTAGATGAGTTCTGTAACATTTGTGCCTCGATATCCCTTACACTCTGTATACAGGTACGTAGTTGGTAGCAGTCTTGACTGTTCAAGATGCATACACACGAGCTGCACACGTTAACGGCAGAGGTAACTGCAGCCGTCGACACTCGTCGGCGGTTGCCTAGAGTACGGTGCTCAAATACACGAGCGGCACGTTGTCGACGGCAGCCCACGTTGACGAATTATTTATGTTTTGAACATTTAGGCGTACTCAAGCGTCGTCACTCCAAGAGGCTTTTCAACCTACCAAGTATCTACTGTGTTTATATTATGAAGGTTCAAATCTTTCAGTAATTATGAAAGAAAGGGTATCAAACCCTTGTGATTTTAATTATTATGTATATTTTGACCTTGTGAGTTCAAGAACCAAATGACGTAAAGGAGTCACGTTTTAATCCTTAGAGTTTTGGAGCTAATACTGAATGAAATATTCGTATAATTACAGATGAAGTTTTCACTATTATGTTACGAGTGTTTCTTTCAACCGTATTTTCGGTATATCAATCACAATGGCATAGTAGTTTTAACCTGCAAACTCCTAGTTTTGAACTTTAAGACATGACTTTCGCTATATTCCTATTAGATTCGTTCCGCTGGTCTCGTGGTCGCAAGCGCGGCTGCTGAGCGTGGAGTCCTGTTCGATTCCCGGGTCGGGCAAAAGTGTTATTGAATTTTTCCATTGGATTTTTTTTAGTAACAGTCCAGAGTTAGGAAGCTGGCGGTGTGATACCCCCGTGCCTCGGTAAGCACGTTAAGCCGATGGTCCTAGGCCTGATCTCTATCCGGTCGTGTCGAATTGCTGTCCCTTCGAACAATGAGAGTGAGGGAAGAGAGTGTGCACCTGTGTCTGCGCACACACTTGTGCACTATAATATCTCCCGCGCCGCAGACTGGCCTCTGCTGAGATTGGTTGCCATGGCCGTAATTCGGTCTGGAGGACTTTATTTATTTATTATATACGAGTCAATTTTATTACAATAGGTATGGCTGTTTTGGTGGAAACTCACTTTAATATTAAACAGGTAAGAAAGTTGGATCAAAAGTATCAAACACATAGATTAAATATTCCAAATTCAAGTAAAACCTTTGAGGTTGTCTGCCCAATCCCTCTATAAATAAGTCGTTAACATACTAGCAACATCTTCAAAGAGCCTTTATACATAACGTTATATAGATATTAAGTGCTCGACTAACGCATAAAGTAATATCGCCGAAAGCAGACGTAACGTTAACGTAAACGTTAAAGTTAATTATGCGGAAATGTTTATGTACATTTATACGTGGTGACTGGTTAGACTAGGGACTTATTATTTTGTTAATTTAAGTAATATAAAATATCACCAATCCTGTACTTGGGCAGTCACGACAAATGTGATGGAAATTTTGAAAATTATTTGAAGCAGACTCCGTAAGCGTGGATCGTGGTCAGTAAACAATAATGTGTCTCCTTATTATTTTGTTTAATAAATGCCTAGGTTACTTCTTACAACATCAGCTACCTGCCACAAAAAGTCTGTCAAAATCGGTCCAGCTGTTTCGAAGATTACATGGAACAAACAAACATGGAACAGACAGACAGAAAAAAAAAACGTGTTTTTTGTTATAGTAAAAAGGTGTTATTTTGACATTACAAACAGTCACTTTAATTATTATTTTTTTTGAGATATATAGATTAAGAATACCGTATTGATACATAGATTAGACCTACCTGCCTT
This sequence comes from Apamea epomidion, assembly GCA_947507525.1. Lineage (NCBI taxonomy): Eukaryota > Metazoa > Arthropoda > Insecta > Lepidoptera > Noctuidae > Apamea > Apamea epomidion. The sequence goes on along the minus strand of OX382238.1, from coordinate 1,351,947 downwards.
TTGAAGAAAGGAGGTAGGCCTGAACAAGTCTGTCTGCTTTTTACACTTTGACAATAATTTCATCAAGATTCTCTTTGCGAGATTTGAACGTTTTTTTAAATTAATAATTTTGTTCTTTGGGCCATGAGAGCATAAATTCTCAAGTCCTTGAGTACCTATGTTCCTCGTTTTACTAGTCATGATACTCATAATGTTACAGTGAATCGTTGAGGATATTTTCTCCTTGATATTATTGTTTTTTTTTTTTCGTTGGATTTTCTTATAAGCTAGCTTTGAAGTTATATTTTTGTACACTGTCAATGAAATGATCTCTTAATGTTAAGGTAGTTTATATTTAATAAGGGATATTAATTAGACGGTCTTCTTTGAGAGCTGCTTAATTTCCTTGAGTTGCCGTCTTTAAAAAAGGTTTAAATATTTATTTTTTTATTCGTGCTTATCAATGAGGCTTAACGGAGGAATGAGAAAAATGTCGTGAGCAGAGTTCTGGGTATGAATGTCGATGGCTGTAAGAGTAGGGGAACGAGACGAAGACCAAACAAACGATGGGTGGACTGTGTGAATGATGATATGGTTAGAAAGGGGGTGACTACCGAGATGATGACTAATAGAGAAATATGGAAGAAAAAGACATGTTGCGCCGACCCTGAATAAACTGGAATAAGGGATGGAGAATGGTGATTCGTCCTCATACAATGTTCAAAATTTACAGATTTTTTTTATGCTGCTTTATGGGCGTGTGTGTTATCTACATTATTCGCGTAGCGTGCTACAGATTTATATAAATAAAAATATTTATTTGCTTATAATGTTCATATACAAAGAAGTTGACATTTGTATAAAGAGTCCCCATAAATGTTCCCTAAACATAACATCACCACACCTGTATTCCTCGAAAGGTTGGGCAGAGGTGTACCTATAGTAAACCCATATTTTACCTCAAGGCAAGCAAATTTTTCAACCAATATAGGAAGCTGATCTCTTCGGGGTCAAGTTAATCTAACTTTACATTACAAATTACATGCCATAAGTCTCAAAGCGTATCTTTCTTCCCTTACATCTGTAGTATATTCTAAGTACCTACCTACACTTCGAAAAAAAAGAACTGCCTCGATCAGTAAAACCTTAATCAATGAAAGTAATACCAGGTACGCAGCACCGACCCCATGACCCACTTGCGTGGGGTGAATGACCGTCCACTGGCCCACGGGGTGAGCCCCTGATATGCAATACTCGGTGCATGGCTTGCAGTAGCTACTGTTTCGATTTTGTTTTTGAATTTCAATGCCTATAAAATAATATTGTACTGCTGGGATTCAAAACAATGAGATTTTTTTCAGTAGTTATTCAAACTATAAAAAATTATAAGGTTAAATTTTTCATGAAGTGAGACTGCAAAGTGGAAACCAGAGGGGCAATTCTCGTAATTTAAGAACGTTCACAGTCTGATCTCAGTCTCAATCTGTCAAAAATACCTCGAATTTCTCTACATTTTGACAAGTTTTTGACATTTGTTTGTCGCCGAGATGAGACTGCGACTAGATTTTGAACGTTTTAAATTACGAGAATTGGCCTTCAGGTGCTTCATGGCATTTTGGGAATAAATAATTACAATGAAAATAGAGTGGAATAGGGTTCCCTAGTTGAATTTTATTGGTACCTACCTAATGTGTATACCACATTTAATTTTATAATCAGAAAACTACGATACCAAAGATATACTCACAACTATTCCCAATTAGTACGTATCTACTTAGTAGATATCAAATTAAAACGTTACAGCAACGCATTGCATCTGGTATATTGTCATGTCACTAAGTACACAACAGATTCAGCAATGTCGTCACATAAAAGCAACAACATATTTTGCCGTGTCAGGTCATTGCCACGATCATTGACATGTAACTGGATACCGTGGCCACGTGTACCAAAAACACATAGAAACATTATTACCCTCGCTTACACACGAGTAAACACACATGATAGATCTTGTCAAATAATAATATCTTGTAAGTACCTATACCTATTGTGTTTTATCTATATGTAATCCTACTTCCTACAAGTCATTCCACTAATATTATAAATGCGAAAGTTTGTGAGGATCGATACATGGATGTTTGTTACTCTTTCACACAACAAGTACGGAACCGATTTGGATCAAATTTAACACACAGGAAGTTCATAAACAGAATTAACACATGCGGGTGAAACCGCGGGGCGCTTCTATTAATATTATAAATGTGAAAGTTTGTGAGGCTGGATGGATGTTTGTTACTCTTTCACACAAAAAGTACTGAAATCATTTGGACGAAATTTGGCACACAGATAGTTTATAACCAGTATTAACAGGATCGAAACTTATGCGGGTGAAACAGCGGGGCGCTGCTAGTAATATTATAAACGTGAAAGTTTGTGAGGATGGATGGATGGATGGCTGGATTGATGGATGTTTGTTACTCTTTCACACAAAAAGTACTGAACTTAGATGAAATTTGGCACACAGATAGTTTATAACCAGAATTAACACATAACATATTTTTTATCCCGATATACCTACGGGATCGAAACTACGCGGCTGAAACCGCGGGGCGCTGCTAGAATAATCTAATCTAACTAGCCTGTATTGTCCCACTGCCGGGCAAAGGCCTCCCTCTTCCTTTTCCGCTCAATATCTATACATACTCGTGTTATAAAATAAACTCCCTTTTCGTGTCTGTCTGTGTGACCGCGTTGTTCTTCTAAACTACGCAACGGATTTGATTTGGGTTTTCATCATCATTTAGTTAGAGAATTTATTCCGGAAGGTTTATGTGTAAAATACATGAACATCGATATTTTGTCAAGTATAAATCTTGCGAAGCGGCGGGGAGTCGCTAGTTTGATTGATAATAAAAAAAACTTTTGTTATGGCCTTATCGACTCGTAAGTTACAACATACGTCCAACTTGAACTCAAGTCGATGCAACAAAGTCTCCCAGGGAGAGATTCCTCAACTTTGGTAATTGATATAAAGATACTATTGAACTTGCACTTTGATATTATAACTTGAATGAACTTTGATGTATTTAGTCGTAATTGGCTGTCGTAAAAGAAGTGATTATTGGTATATTCAAATTTTATTTATGTTTCAAATTGACGTTATTTCAAGTTAAACTAATATCAACTTTATCCTAATGAAAATTAAGTTGATTTCAGAGTGACTAGTACTATTGAAAAAGTTATAAAAATGTTTGAAGTTGTAGCGTAAACTGAACTTTATTGTGTAGGAATTAAAGTTATTTTTCCATAAACTCATATTTGTTTACATTTTTGGCGAATATGTCGTAATTTTATTTTAAATAACTTCTGTTTTGTTTTATTGTAAAAGGCATTTAAAAAGCTGTCAAACACAAATACGTGGTACGTGAATAAATGCAAAGACCTAAGTATTTTTCATGGTAAATGAAATGATAACGAGGAAATGCATTGACCGCGACTCGATAGACTTGTCGCCACTATGGACGGACATATCTTTTATCATATTTTGTTTACATATTAAGCTTTTTGGAGGGGCTTGTGGCTAAGTTATAACAGCAGCACGGGTTGATTGATCAGGTTAAGCTACACTTGCCGCGGTAGGTCCGTGAATGGGACTTTACATACCAAGACCCCTTCGTGCTTTGGAAAGCACGTTAAGCTGTTGGACACGACTGTCATTCATGGATCTTTAGCAGTCGTCACGGGTCGTCAGAAGCTCAGAATCTGACAACCAGTCTTACCAAGGGGTATCGTATTACCCAGTTACTGGGTTGTGGAGGTCAGATAGGCAGTCACTCCATGTAAAATACTGGTATTCAGCTGGATTAGGTTAGACTGGGAGCCAACCCCAACACAGTTGGGAAAAGGCTAGGTAGATGATGATGATTAAGCTTTTTGGAGTAAAAAAAGTAAAAACAAACAAAACTGAGGACTGATGTTCATATTATAGTTATTACTACAAACAATCAAAACCACATGTATTGTCCAGCCATTATCCCGGTTATCACCGACTTGGTAATTAACAAAGCTTGCGTACAATGTGTCTTGATTGTCCCACTGTCCTACAACCGGTGTGTTCACCTCACTGAATTAATTTACGAGCTTCCTACGGCCCTTTTGAGGTTAGGTTAGAATAATGAACGAAAGAAACTAAGTGGCTAGACAACTACTTAAGGCCTGATAAGCATTATCTACCAGATAATAAAACATAACATAATATTATACCACGCTTTGTTTCCCCGAAGGGTCAGGCAGGGAGGTGTATCTATAGCACACCCACATTTTGGAATCGAACCCAGGACCTCATGCTCAGCAGTAGCGCTTGCGACCACTACACCAACAAAGCAATCAGATAATAAAAATATTTAAAAAAGTGTGACATTTTCAGGCCTTCTGGTGTACATTTGCCCACAATATTATAAACAGACGACCTCCCAACCCACCTTGTTGAGTTCAAATTTTGTTTTAATAATAATTTTCGGTATAAATTCGAAACAATGCCGAATTTTATCAATACACACGTAGTGGTCTAAACAATCGAATTATTCAAACATTTCCATAATCCCACTCGGAATTATAAATGAGTTTATGTTATTTTGAGGTTAAAACACGAATCTGTATAAATTCGGTTTAATAATCCGGCAATAAAATAGCCTTCATTACTTTATTACTCGTGGATTTCGGCTGTTCTAGATTATTTTCAGTCACCTTATTCAAGCAACTTCACATTGGTATAAAACTCGTTGAATTACATTTTTCAACTATAGAAGTTTCATTCAAAACTACATACTATGCTCTTTCTCGATAGGAAAACTTGGTTTCACTTATGCAGAGTAGGTAACTCCAATATTCTAGAACGGGGCTGTCCAAAGTACGAGTTTGTGCGGCTCGTGACATAATAGTTCTTGTGACACTTGGACATAATAGGTTAAAGGTGCATCGACCATAAAGCCAAAACATTGATTAACAAAACATTTAATTCAAATGTTGTTCGAACTTTCAATAAAAATCGGCTACTTCATTTTTATCTACGAAAATATTGCTTTAACAAAATTTATTTGGTAGAACATTATTATATTTTATGGCATCCCAACTAAACGAATGCAATATTTATCCGGATAGCAAAAAAAATTCTGTCACCTTTAGTTTTTGCGGTCAATCATTACAATCTATTTAGAAATGTATATTGGCCCGGGATCGAATGTGGTTTGGAATAGCCCTGTTCTAGAAAATCAAAACCATTTACAAACAGGGACCGATTTCGTTAGTAAGTAATCGAAGTTGCTTACGTTTAGCACAGTCCATAAAAGGTTTTCAGAAATCTACATATATAATTTACCTAATAGGTATTGCTAATAAACTGATAACAAACTGCCTCATGTTTTATGTTTATTCTTTATATCTAGGTCCTGACTCTATGTATAGTATTCATATCGGCTCCGCCATCCGGTGTCAGTAGCACCTTTTAAGCCCTAATATAAGGGGTGATTCGCATTTTTTATTCAACGCTGGGTTTCAGGTTTCGCGGTCACCCGGTTGAGTTATTGAATTTACAATGTATTTGGGACAGACGATTCACAAAGTAACATGGGGGACCCAGATAACGTTAGATCAAGTGTTTTTGTTAAATAAGGATGTCGTCACCGATAACTGGGACAGTTTTTGTGCATGCCAGTGTTTCGGCCTAGATTTTTGACGGATGACTTCCTTGTGTAGTTTTGATTAATGAAACTTGTTTTGTTCGTTAGCAAGAGTCTGTTCGTTTCAGTTTCTTTTGTATGTTTCATATTGATTAGATACCTACGTATATTAGTTATATGTAGTCATTAGACACCTACGTATATTAGTTATATGTAGCCATAAGATTTCGTTTACCAAAACGATTTTGAGTCTGTAATGCAATTGTCTCGTGGACGAAAATGTGGCAACAAATCCACAGACCATTCTTGGATGAAGAACTTAAGAATGCTGATAAAAATAATTGAAAACCGCACTATAACACACATTCAATTACAATCTGAATCATTTTGAAGGATAGTGCTAATCCCTTGTTTCATATGTTCGAAAAATTTGTCTACTCAACAACGTGAATAACGCAATGAATGTTGTTGAATTGTCAAAATGAAAGCCATTACTACTGTTACGCAATTACCTTACTGTGTTGTTAGTGATTAATTAGATGACAAATAAAGAAAGAAATTAGGCTGATCTGAGCTGAATAGTTTGATAATTCATTGACTCATAGTTAATTAACTCACGAAAAACCTTAATTATCAAGAAAGCTTGATGAACGAACAAAAACTGCAGATAAGTTTACTTCGCAAATGGAGCCAAAGACATCGAGTCTCACATAGTTTTTGCGCTGACTAAATCTATTGAGATATTTCATCTTTATAAAGCGTTAACAATTGTAATGTCATTTGAAACGGTCTTGATATGTCGTAGTGCATTGTAAGAGTCCGCGTAACACTGATCAGTTTTCCTCAGTCATCAAAACTGAAAAAAATGCTCATGATAGTGAAGAAAATGCTACTGAAAAAATTTAAAATTTGTAGAAAGAACCATATCAACCATAAAACTAAAAACATATTTTAATCACCAGAATAATGTTTACGGGCTGATTTTTCAATCTTCAGAAGTGTTACCTGAGGAATCAAAATTACTATTTGACATCTTTTGCATAGAAATATGTCAAATCGCCGTATTTATTCTTATTTATTTAATTTTTAGTCTTCCGAGTTTTAAAACATATTGAAAAATCAGCCCTAAGTATGGTCGACATCTGTCAATTGGACTCTATTTGACCGATAGCAAATCTATCCCCCTCTACATTAAACTGTAGTAGTGCTTATTTCACGCTTGAGTTAAAGACAACCAAGTGCCATACGTCCTTCACAAACAAACGTCAAAATGCTGGGAGCCAGACAAAACAGCCATTCACTCGGTTTGACAAGCATTCACTTTTCAATCTCACTACACAATGCTTGTGGACAGACATCGTCTGAAACAATCTTAAAGCCGCATTCACAGATGTTTGTTAAAGTTAATTAAGCATTAGCTGATGATTACCTACTGGTGCACTAAAATACTTATTAAAAATAATAAGTGTGACTGAGCAATCTTACTCATTTCAATTTAATACCATTCCATTCCATAGTTGAATGAATCAATCAATCAACTCAGCCTATCGCAGTCCACTGATGGACATAAGCCTCTCCCAGGTTGTGCTAACTGTAGAGGTTTGTAAATTGCTTGTCGTCAATTACTTCACTACTACTTCTGTATTTGATAGCTGTAAGCCACCCAAACATAACAAAATAAAATAAATAAATAAATAAAATAACACTCTGTTCTCCGTCTTCCCCGTCGAGTCTATCCCAAACTATATATTAATGTATATAAATTCCAAATTTAACTAGGTACTTATTTTTGTTAAAAGTTTTTAGTTAAAAATCCATTATTTACAAATGATATTTGTGATTGCGACCGTAATAGCAAACACATCCCCAAAGTAGTAAGATGTAGACAAAAAACTTTTAAACTAAATCCCTATTCCAAGTCAGCAGACATTCAATCTCCTTTCAAGAGTGAACTTCGGTTAAGTCGAACTAATCATGAGCATATCTCAAGTATGGGCACGCTGAGTGAATATATATTACTTCTTGTCTGCGTCGGGTACTTACCCCGTCTTAGAGGAAGCCCGGAGTGTCGCCAGGTGGGTTGGGTGTATAGCTTTGTGCTGACGTTTTTCTAAGGATGCTAAGTGATCTGAAATGGAAAGAAATACATTTCGGGAGAGTGAATGTGTGTAGTTTTCTTTAAAAATCACAACGATGGTCGTCACAAGAGATACTTTTCACATTTGTTTTGAGATCTTGACGATGAAAGAGGCAACTAATCAAGGCTTGATATAAAAGTCAATGTCTACTATGATTCTCATAAAAAGTTCCATAATTATAATATGTAAATCCTAACTAATATTATAAATGCGAAAGTAAGTTTGTTTGTAATAATTGCACGATTTCACGCAAAAATGGCTAAACGGATTTGGATTAAATTTGGCACATGGGTAGACCATGACCTGGAGAAAGACATATGCTTTTCATCCTGGATCGCAGACGAAGTCGCGTGCAATACCTAGCTAGTTGAAAATATGTCTCAAAAGTCTAAAAAGGTTAAACATTCATCAATTTAAGCAACATAAAGCTACCAACTACGTTTAGGCCATAGTCACATCGTCCATTACGACACAAATATTACCACCAATCGAATACGGACAGGCAATCGATCATGTCGCATCAAAAGGGTTCACTTCGCCTATGTGTGCGTGCAGGCATCGTTCAGGTGGAAGCGCCACGGTAGCCCGGAAAAGTCAAATTTTGCAATGTATCAGGTTGTAGGTTGATCTGAATATAATTCGCGACCGTAACAAATATGTATTTGTATAATGAAAATCATCAGTACAACTCTCGATTATAGAGCATTTAAAGAATATTTCATGAAATCACGACGAATTGTAAGTTAGAGAGTTCTATTACTGAGGATTTTAATTCAGTAAATATATGTACACATTTTGGTAGTCATTCGATTCAACTAACATTAAAAGCATCGATGTTTTGACCCTTATTTGTTGCCGCTAAGCGCTATTGTCAATTACCTAAAAATTTGCTTCTTACCGCGCCTTAACGCATCCCCCTTAACCGTGTGCATGTGTGTGCGCATTCGAACGCAACACTAGACTGCGTCGGTATCGAGCGGGCGCCGGTCATTGACCCCGCTGCACTGTGCTACACGCTAGAAGGTGCTCTAATTTTATGCTGAATATGGAAAATCTGGATTTATGGCGCGAAAAAATCGCGTGGAAACGATATAACTGAGTCAGCCCGAATTTTCGTTTTCATTGTTAATGTTGCTTGGGAAGCACGCAATACGGTTTTAGGAGATTGCATTTCATGTGGATGGGGTAGTTTATCTTGTACGCGTTTTGGAAATATTATATATATTCTTTGATGATTCACTATTTTTGTCGTTATTTTTTCTTGTTCAATTCTTAAGAAAGCTTCACATTAAGATGTCTTATTAGTTATGAGACAACCGGTTGTTTGGAGAATCATCAATAAATCAACTCAGCCTATCACAGTCCACTGCTGGACATAAGCCTCTCCAAGGCTCCACCACAACACCTTGTCCTCCGCCTTCCGTATCCAGTCTGTCCCAACCACTTTCTTTAGGTCGCTTACTCAAGATTGTATTTGGTTTACATAATAGGTATTCTCTTTTCGATTTTCGATTCTAGGTTTCTTTACCAAAATAAGGTGGCAATTCTCATCACCACACACATTTCGAAATAAATGTAACGTAACAAGGAACGCTAGTTCATTTATTAGGTCTGTTATTATGTAGTGCTGAGCAGAGGGCTGAATTGTAGTCATTAGCTGTAAGTTACTGCGAAGTTCAGCAGTTTATTACAGTAACTTACTAAATAGTTACATAAGAAGATAATAGCGTTTACATGTGTTTTATCAAGGCATCGAAAAGATCGAGATATTTTTATACATGTAGCTTTTGGACAGGAGCGGGGAGTTGGCGAGGAGCTAGTTTTTCGCTCAAATTATTATAATAATTATAATGATTTTTCAAGCCGTGAAAGCCTTTAAAAAAAAACTTTCGACACCTATTTTCCATAAACTCAAGAATGGGCCCCCTTTTCTACTACTTATCCATACCTAAAAAAATACAGGTTGTAAAAATTTGTTTATGTGTAATTTAGATGCCGTTGCAGGGGACGTTCCCTGGGCAGGGAACGTCCCCTGCAACTGCATCTGTTGTATTCGCGACTGTTTTCGGACCTTGTTTCATAAACTGTTGGGCAGTCTATTTCTTCCATCATAACCAATCAGGTAGTAATATTATGCACCAGGGTACACTTCTTTTTATTAATTATGAACTTTTCTGTTTACTACTTATCTCGCGATAGTGCTTTTTTGCTTACCTCGTTTCTCAGATGCAGCTAATGCAGTTCATATCCCCCATGTGCTGCATCGGCAAAAAACTTTCAGTTTAAATAATGTTATTATCACATAAACTCCTCAGGTCAACCACCTCCATTTTTCCACTATCGCAACTAAAAGTAACATATTAAAAACTTTTCCTTTTCACTTCTGTCTCCCATTGTATTAACTTAGATTCCGCTTAGGTAAGTTGGACAGTTACCTAGTTAATTGTGACTTTAGGGTGTGAACAGCCAAATGAGGGGAGTCAACTCCACTAGCAAAAATAGACCTTTATCGACCAAAATAAGGTTCATTTTGGAAATTGTCAGCCTCAAAGGGTTAACCAAAAACTTTTTCTATGTATTATTTGCAACTGTTCCCTTATTGTTAGCAGATATAAATCTAAAACTTTTCTCTAAAGAATGAAGCGCTGTGTAGGTGTTAGTTGAAAATTGAGTTTTTATTAAAACTCGGTACAAAGGGAAACTTAGAAGTGTCATCGGAGAAGGCAAGAAAAGATTTTATATCAGAAGTAAAAGAAAGTGCCTGGGTGTGGGCGTCCGTCCTGTCATCTTTGTCTCTTGTCGTGTTATAGTGTCTAGTAAAAGTGTTTGACATACAATACTTTAGTACCTAACAATATTGAATTGACATTGAACTTGACTATGTTGTTGATGTTTTATTTCTTCGTACAAAAGTTGGTTTTTAGACCTTTTTAACGTGTGATTACGTGTCTCTTTATATTAAATCTTTGGAGTTTTGGCGACAATGTTAGCATAATCAGCCTATAATGTTCCCACTGCTAGGACACAGGGCTCCTCTCGGCGAGAGGGAGTGGGCCGTAATCAACCACGCAGGCCCAGTGCGGGTTGGTAGATGTCACATGTCTTTGAATTTTTAGTTCTAGGATATGCCTCACGTTTCCTCACGATGTTTTCCTTCACCGTTTTGTGAGCATGATGAAAGTATTTACACAAAGTAAAGTGCCTGTCTGGGTTCGAACCTACAACCGACCACTCGTAAGTCATGGCCGTTACCACTAGGCCACCACTGGTCGATGACAGTAACAGGACTTCATTGTTCATTTGAAGGACGTCGCGGAAATTACGGTTCTTGCACGGAATTTGCGAAGGCAAACGTGCCGACTGAAAACAGCACAGTTTTAATGTTCTTTTTTATTTTATTTTTTTATTGTCTTCATGATTTTGTTAGTTTTAATGCCCTTTTTTTATTGTTTGTGTTTCCTGTACGTGTCCCGAATAAAATATTTTTCTTTTTATAACTTTACTTGTTGACCGGATAGACGTTATCCTCCTTACTAGAACTTGATTGCAACGCCACCTACCGGGTCTAATGGTAAATCTAAAACATCCAGGGATTCACTCAAACACACACAAAAAGTTTAATCAAAATCGAACCAGCCATTTAGCAGGAGTTCAGTGATAAATACAAGTACAAAATAATTATTTATATAAAGATAAAAATGATGTTTCAAACTGCCTTCCTCACAATTTAAAGTTAAAACCGTTGGTTTTTTAGGATAACCAAAATGAAACGACGTGGAACAAAACCTGATCAATTTTATTACAAGTTCGATCAGCCTTTAAATAAAAAAGGTCTGACAATATCTAAAAAGTTCGGAGTGGCTTACATACTTTGGAAGTGGAATTGAATGCGTAGCCCGTAAACGTTTTATGGATAAAAGGTTTTACTCGCGGGTTTAAAATCTGAAGTTTTTAATAAAAATCAAGTGCATAGTGGTCCTGTAGTTTCTGACAGCGGGTACTTAACCTTGCGGACCCCCAGTGTGGACGTAAATAGAAATAAATATTAGTATTAAAGTTGAATTTAAAATTATTTTAATACGGTAATAGGTACACCTAAGTGAGGGACTCGTGGCTAAATAATAACAGCCACACGGATCGGTCGAAGTTTAAGTGAGGGACTCGTGGCTAAATAATAACAGCCACACGGATCGGTCGAAGTTTAAGTGAGGGACTCGTGGCTAAATAATAACAGCCACACGGATCGGTCGAAGTTTAAGTGAGGGACTCGTGGCTAAATAATAACAGCCACACGGATCGGTCGAAGTTTAAGCGCCACTAGCCGCGGTCGGTTCGTGGATGGGTCACCATCCATTAGATATCGAGACCACTCTGTGCCTCGAAGAGTACGTTAAGCTGTTGGTCTCGGCTGTCATTTGTAGATCTTGTCGTCGTCACGGGTCAGAAGCCAGATCAGGCAGTCGCTCCATGACAGGTTTGTGGAGGTCAGATAGGCATAGGATACACGTAGAATAGTTTCTCATTATTGTTAATAGTATCGCTGTTCATGACCACGTGCTGAGATAACATGTTTTTGAGAATCGTGGGTGACAAATAGACATATTCTTAGCCCGTTACCGACATACTTTGTGATAATTATTTCCTTAGGAAAGTTCCTTCGGTAATTCTAATTTATTGTATTGCTTTGATAACACTAAGCAGGTGCTTCATGTAAAGTACTGGTATTCAACTGCTTCCTGTTAGACTGGAAGCCACCCTAACGTATGATTGGGAAATGGCTAGGTAGATTGAGGTACCAACCTAGTTATGTAACTAGGTAGGTACCTCCACGCAAAGACTACCATTCATAATTTGAGCTATGTAGCTCAAATTATGAATGGTAGTCTTTGCGTGGAATTAATACCATGGTATAACATATTTTCTTAGCTAGACTGGATATTTTTCTTAAAGATCTGGCTGTACTTGGTTATCCCGCGTGTGACGTGGGACGCGACTGCGCCATTCGCCTCAGTTTTCCCAGAACTTATCAGCCCGGAAACATGCATTCCGAGGACTATCAGATGCTATCAATTTTTCTTTGTCAGGCAAAATATTTTTAAACATACGTAAGTACCTACTATCGCAGCGCTTGCAGTTTTTCAGCGAGACTTTTTCATAAATTTCCAACAGGCAACATTGCACGTAGCCCTGAGATGCAGCCTCTATCGCCCTCTCAAGGGATTAACATTCTGAAAGCAGAATTGAGTGAATTTATGTACCTATCGATATTTTCTAAAGGGTTTTCTAAATCTACAACGAAAGCCGTTGACCGTTATTCCGTGTCCTTTATGTTTATTTTGTATTTAAATATTGTTTGACTAGCTGCGCCCTGCGGTTTCACCCGCGTAAGGTTCGATCCCGTGGGAATATCGGAATAAAAAGTTTTCTATATGTTAATCTTGGTTATAAACCATCTGTGTGCCAAATTTCATCCAAATCCGTTCAGTAGTTTTTGCGTGAAAGAGTAACAAACATCCACCCATCCATCCATCCATACAAACTTTCACGTTTACAATATTAGTAGGAAGTAGGTTTTGTAAGCAAATATTACTGAAATTTAGGGAAACTAAAGAGATTTTTGTGAAATATTTAACTGATTCTCTAAAATCTTATTGACCTTCAGATAATGGACCCCTAAAACATTGCGGTACTTACACCCAAGTTGGTGGCAGTTACTTGGCTATTTATTATTTTTAGGACCCCGAAATAGGAATCAATTGAGGTTCATAAAAAGAGGCAATCATTATAGTAGAGTTGAGAGTGATAGAATTTTTCTAGGAACGCATAATGGGAATTATTAGATGTTCGATTAACCACATGCCGTAGTTTTCTATGTAGGTACTTAGGTTGTTTAAAATATCTTAGTTTCTTGTCACACCATTCATTGTGTTGTTATTATACTTAGTATATACTATAGTTATGTTTTGTTACACATATCTTCAAACCCATACCACGCCTGTATTCCGAATGCCGGATCAAGTATCTCAAAGGCCAGGAAATCCGTAAATAGTACGCATTAACAAGTCTTTGGGGATTTCTTCAACAATTTCTTTACAAAATTATTTGTTTAGGTTCTGTATGTTATCAGTTCTATTCCCAGACTTAGCAACAGTACTAGCTTACCACTTGTATATCAAATCAACAAAACACACTTCATAATATTTCATATTTTACCCACGTTTCTCTTTACTCACGGAAAACGATTTGTCGTCCATACTTACGCTGGCTAGCTGTCCATTGAGTGTTTATATTACATTACATACTATGTTCGTTATGTGGAGTCCGTAATGGACATCGCACTGTGTTGCCGAAAGTAATGTAAGTAGTTTATCTTTTCTGTGATAAATCTTTGTGGCGACGTGTCGGAGGCGCTGGGGGCTCTTTGTGGACAAAAAGGAGATGATGGTTCTTACCCTTAATAGTAGACGGGAAATGTGGAAGGGAATATACATATTTCTAACTATTTGGAGGTTTATCATAATAGATAATTAAGTGCACCTAAGTGAAAACTAAGAGCAGTGGTGGCTCAGTGGTCACGATGCCGACTTACGAGTTGTAGGCCGTATGTTCGAACCATAGAATTGTAAAAAACCTAAGAAGTGGCAAGGAGGCGTGTCTGTGTCGTCGCGGCATGCCCGAAATGACCATGCACTAGGCAAATGGCCGTTTTCGCGAACTAGTGCGGTTTCGACCGTGATCGTGAATAAATATAAGAATGCCGTGTTGTTCAGTGGTTTCTTGTAAAAACCGAAGCCAAAACCAAAACTTTGCAAATTATGGAATCACTTACCATATATAAATATAAATATTTTACAATATTTGTCTTTAAAATAATGAAAAACAACAAATTGTAAAATATTTCTTGCTTTTACTACCTACGTTAATTTTGCTTTCAAATATCGCAACGACTGTACCTACTATTTTCGCAGTAAATACATTGCTCCTTAACCACTGCCTAATTATGTCACTAAGTGACTAGACAAGCAATGTAAAAATCACAAAAACGATATTTATTTATACGATGCATCGCATGGTACGGCCGCTGCTGGTTGCGGCCAGCTAGTGATGTGTCTGTGCAGATCCACTAACGCAGGCTATCCACAACAATGTCGATTACCCAACGAATATAATTATAGTTAATTTTACAAATTGTCAACCGCATTAACCCAGTTGGAAGACTTAAAAAGATGACGTTTAAATCCGGTTGGAAGACCCTTGAGAAGATGTAATATATTGGTAAAAAAATTATTTACAATTTTTGTTTTTTTGCAATTTTTTATTGCTTTATAATATAATATTTGTTGGACATATCGTTTTTTATTTATTTTATTTTCAGAACCCCAATTTTTTTTTAAAATAATTAATGGGAGAATCGATAACTTTCCAATTTAGTCAATCGCTAGCGTATATGTAAAATAAATGGCTTTTGCACAGCACAACGATAGCGACAGATGTTTTTGTATGAGTAAGTTGTATTCGTACGGTGCATGGTAAATGCACTCTAGGAATGATGAGTTAAGGTTTATAATTGATTGTGTAGTACGTTCCCATTTATGAATTGCAAGTGTGTGCGCGACTTTGTGTCTATTGCTTTTACTGAACTACATGTGTAGTAGTGGCGCGGTGGTGGGATCGTCTTAACGACGTGGAGTTGTGATACATTTTCAACTACAGGGCCTATATCCTTCTATCCTATATCTTTGGTTCGAATCGAGACAGGCGCTTTACTTTGTGTAAATAATTCAATAATTCCATTCGCAAAACGGTGAAGGAAAACATCTTCAGGAAACCGGAATACCCTAGAACCAAAAATTCGAAGACATCTACCAACCCCTCCGTGCCTCGGAAAGCACGTTAAGCCGTTAGTCCCGGCTGTCATTCGTGGGTCTTTGACAGTCGTTATAGGTGGTCAGCCCAAAAGTCTGACAACCAGTCTTACCAAGGGGGTATTATTACCCAGTAAATGGACTAATGGATGGTTGTGGAGGTCCGATAGGCAGTCACTTCATGTAAAATACTGGTACTGAGCTGCATCCGGTGAGACTGGAAGCCGACCCTAACATAGTTGGGATAGGGCTTGGCAGATGATGCTGATACGTGGTTTATTAACTCACATTTATACATAAATAAACAAAAGTAAAACCAAATTAACTAGGTTGCTAAGTAATAATAAGTGCTTCATAAAATGATTGTTAAACGTGGGTGTACCAAGTAGACTTTACTTTGATGATGTAGTTCATTGCCGAGTTTTCATTTGTCTGTTTATTTAGCAAGTTTTTCATTAAGTTCTTTTTATAAAGGTCACCTGAATTATTAATTATTACCTTTTGATTTGAGATTTTTGCTTTCACCGCGTGGAGGCCGGAAATCTCACGGGAACATACTAGCGGGATCCGTATCCTATGTGTTAAGGTTATATCTGTGTGACAAATTTCAACTAAATCCGATCAGCCGTTTTTGAGCGATTGAGATATGAATATCCAAAGATCCAAACATACAAACTTTCAAATTCATAAGTCTAGTAGGAAGTAGTGACTCTTTAAAATTATAATAGATCTTTACACGAAATCTATTTAGGTTATAGGTACACCTTTTTCGACGTTACCCACAAGGCAAAAGTCTCAAAAGATTTCTGTAACCTCAACATCGGGATATGAACATATGGCCTTATTTTGGCGTATATCAGGCTGTAGGCTACAGTCGAGGGAAAAATAAAGGAAAGAAAGATTTATTTACCTTCCAGATCATTAGCCTCATTAGTGTAATAATTAATGATGATACTTTGACTATTATACCTAAATACAAAGGTTGATGTGGAATGGAAAAGCTAATTAGCTATCTTATGACTCTAAATGAAATGACTTATCTATTTGTTTTATTATAAGTACTAGTAATAGTTTTGTTGCTGAAACAGAGTAGAGATTAAGTTGTGTGGGTTTTGTGTGTGTTGTGTGGGGTTTCGTAAGGTGTCGTGAGAAACCATAATGTCCAGGAGTGACTTGGCGATCTGAGGAGGATGCATTTGACGCGTTGAGTAACTGGAGTAATGTAAACAAACTTTGATCATCTGATCTAATCATAGCGTAAATCATCAACCAGAGCCATGTAAACAAACTTTGATTATCTAATAAGTAAAACATCAACCAGAGCAATATAAACAAACTTTGATTATCTAATAAGTAAAACATCAACCAGAGCCATGTAAACAAACTTTGATTATCGAATCATAGCGTAAATCATCAACCGAAAATGTTGTTACAGCCGCCGTTGTTCTATCATAATATTACTTTGCAAGTAAATGTCGGGTAGGAATGTAATAAAATCTCAAGTTGTTGCTCGCTAATCGCAACGCTACATATGATTTGTTCTGTGCTGAATACCTACACGTGTTTGACCAATATCAGTCAACGCAACAACGTTATTAACCCGTTTGCGAGCATTAAGCACCAAAATCGTAAATAAAACTAACCCGCTTACCTTTATTTTCTAACGAGTCTGAGGGTAGTTGTACGACGTCCACTTGCCTTTCACGATTTCCAGCATGTTGTCCACCATCCGCTAAGCTGTCACTACTCGTCCACCGGCTGCGATATGTCCTGGTTTCCCTCACTTGCCGCACACGAAAGGCTTCGCCCGGCTTCGATTCCCAGTTAGGGTAATACTATTATTGGGTTTTTCTCAGTACCAGCCCGGAGTTTGGAAGTTAGCGGTGTGATACCTGCATGCTTCGGAAAACACGTTAAGCCTGATCTCTCTTCGGTCGTGGCGGATTGACTATGAGAGTGTGGGAACAGTGAGTGCATCTGTGTCTGCGCATGCACTATAATATGACCGCTATGGCTCCACTGAGATTGGCTGCCATGGCCAAAATTTGGTCTGGAGGACTAATATTACATTGATCTAAAACATTTTTGTTTCAATCATGTATTACCTGTCACCACTTTCAGATATCTTGTCTAGAACTCCCGATAATATTGGATATCTAAAAAGGTATGTTCATTAGATACCTATCTAGGTTTACCTAGTTCGCAACTATATTTCAGTCGTGGGCAGATCAACTCTGAACTTAGCGCTAGCTCAGGAGTACACAAGCGGTGATCAGCGGGTGTCCTCTCTATAGAGACAATAGCTCGCCTACGGTGACAGGAAGATTATCATTGTTTGAGATGCCGGCTATAACTGTTGGATTATTCAATAATAATAATAAATAATTTATTTCAGATTCATCCTAAGATTACATCCATATTTGTTAGTAAAATTGCGACCTTACAAACTAATTTTAGAAATAAAATGCCATTCTAAATACATATAGCATGAAAACGATGGATGGACTATGTGGCAAACGATTTGTACTTATTACCTGAAGGCCAAGTCCCGTAATTAAAAACGTCCAGAATCTAGTCGCAATCTCATTTCAACGACAATCAATGTTAAAAATGTAAGGAAAATACAGGTATTTTTGACAGATTGAGGCAGAGATCAGAAGGCCAATTCTCGTAATTTAAAATGTTCAAAATCTAGTCGCAGTCTCATCTCGGCGACAAACAAATGTCAAAATGTAGGGAAATTAGAGGTATTTTTGACAGATTGAGACTGAGATCAGACTGTGAACGTTCTTAAAATTACGAGAACTGCCCCTCTGGTATTGCCCTTTATTTTATGTGTCAAGTATTGTGTACATCTTTTGTTGGAGATCCTAAATAAAGAAATAAATAAGGCTAGAAAAGGGGTGACAGATGACGACTAATAAAGGGGTATGGAAGATGAAAACATTTTGGGCCGACCCCAAATAAATTGAGATAAACGCGAGAGAGTGATGATTTAAAATATAGCATGGCTAAAGCATGGGTTCTAAGAAGAAGTAGGCAGAGGTTTATACCCACAGTTCGCCAGTTAAATCCCGATAGGAGGCGAGCCTATTACTATTAGTAGAGAAGAGATAGAAATAATGTTTTACCGAATTCCACTCAGCCTAGACATCGATCCAAACCTAATACCAAACGTTCAACATCGTGCTTGTGACGATACGATACAACAACATGTTTCCCTGACCTGGAAGTTAAAGCCAGGTCCAGACCCTAGCGGTAACCACTAAACAAACAAGATGGCTGCCAAACTTTGACTAATTGCGACTCTTGTCTAACCACAGCTTTACAATACAATCGCTAACTAAATTGTAGCTTTAAACTCTAAAGAAATACCACAAAGGAGCGCCGATCCTCAATTAAACTCATTTAAAGTTTGACTTCATTATATCCAGTTTAAACGGAACGGTTTCATCCTAATTATTAATAAACATTTCATGGCTATTTTGGTGACAATAAATGGTTTTTACTAAATGTTTATTATATTATTGAAATATTACATTAATCTTACAAGTGGGAGCAATAGTCAATATCTAAATACGTAGATGAAACTGAATATAATACCTACTACAAATACAGGATAACTGTCAAGCACTATTATAGAAATACCTAATATACCAATAGTGTCTGATATTACTTTTTTTTGGACAGACTGACAGTGCAGAACATATCAAAGGAACTTATAGAAGTCTGACACTCTGACAATAGTCTGACTGCCATCGGGAGATAGGATTTAGCATTTGTGTTAGTTTTAGGTAACCTTTATGACACATTTATGTAGATAATATGGTAAGACAAAAATATCTCCAAACACAAGTTTTCATTATTAAAATGAAGGAAAAAACGTATGAATCAATCCTTTTAACATTTCTGTAACCCTCAATCCAATCATATATTACAGTGTAAAATAATCCGGACCAATTTAACAGCTGGTATGTTTCGACTGCAAATCCTACACAATTCAATTAGCAAAAACAAACAAAATCATGTAAAAACGTGAATAATGAATCTTTTTTATTAGCCGTTCATGTCCCACTGCTGGGCTCTCTTTCCACCTCTCTCTGTCCAGAGCTGCCAAGGACCAATCTTTATGACCTTTCATTGGGGATGAGCTGGACTCCTTAGTCCAGCTCATCCCCAATAATGTATCTATGTACTTAAAATCCGTTTATTTACTTTTACTTTGTTATATGCGTCCATACGTTATGTACAACGAAACTGTGTGCACATAAGTATGGAAGTTGGTTTTAGTGGCGAAAGTAAAGAAATGTGGCTCAAGACGGCGTGAATGTGCACGACGAAGTAGGGCGGGTGCCTATACAGAATGCGACAGAGTTAGCTCTCTAGTAGAGAGGACATTTTTATATTATACATAGCATAACATCACGCTCGAAGTAATCCCCGATAGGTTAGGCAGAGGTGTGCCCGCAGTACACACTTCGCCAGATATGTTTAAGTCCCATGTAACAGAGGGCGAGCCTGTTGCCATCAGCCGGCACAAGCCAAGCTGTCATTGAAATTCCTGACGGAAAACCCAATAGCACTTTGCCCGACCTGGGAATTGAACCCAGGACGTCATAGTAGCGCATGCGACCGCTAGACCAATGAGACAGAGGCATTATAAATCTACGGTATATTTGAATTGTGGTCTAGTGGTCGTTAACACTACTGCTGAGCGTTGGGGGATCTGGGCGCCAGTGGCAATCGCTTTCAAAGCGATTCGTATTTCTACAACGACTTTCAACCGAGGGGTAATTGCGTAACACACTCACAGTCAGGTAGGAAGGCCATTGCGGCCTTCATTTTGACAGTTCAATAACATCCATTGCGTTATTTACGTTGTTGAGTAGACACATTTTTCGAACATATGAAGCAATGTAAAAAGAGAAAATATTTAGCGATATCTTTCAACATCATTGAGGTTGTGATTGATCGTGTGTTAGGGTGCAGGATTGTCATAAGCTTTTCGGTAGCTTATGCTAACCCAGTAATAAATTTTTGATTTGTCGTTGATAGAATATCACTTTGTCTAGGCCCTCTGGATTCGATCCCCAGGTTGGGCAAAGAGTTACTGGTTCTTCCATTTGGCATTATTAGAGGCACCCTGGAGATTTACGCCCGATTAATAACAATGGACTTGCCCTCTATTATTCTTCTTAACGTGTCGACGGTAATACAGTCTAAAATTGAATTCATTGGCAATATTTTAACCACGTATTCCAACTATGATACTTCTTCATTTAGCCAAGAACATGGAATATTAATATGGTGAAATTATTAATTGAGGCACTGAAGGCATCAAACTCGAAGCCAAATTCTAGGCACTCGATTAATGGAGCTTAACTTAACTCGCGACTGTTTACCCCGTCAACGAATACAAGCGTGATGTTACGGTTAGTGTTATGAAAATGTATCACTTATCAAATCATGTAAGTGTCTGTCTGTTGGGAGGCTGAGGTGGGAAGATCTGGAGATCTTCCCACCTCACCCAGCCTGGAGGCTCTTATTTATATTGTTTGATTGACTTGACTCGTCTGCGGACAAAGTAATTCACTTCGTCTATTGACTTACTGATTTGGTAGTACATGGCTGGTTAGATTGTATCGTGTTCTGAGAATTGGCGAATAATATCTTGATTTTTGATGTAATATCTAGGTTTATAATTATCACGAAAGGCTATATAAATAAAAATGAATCACCGAAATGTATGTACGCGCATAACTTCCGATCTACTGCACCAAATTGGATAATTCTTTTTTTTTGTATTTGTTATTGTCAGGACAAGGTTTGTATACACCCGGTAGGTGGCGCTGCTTTTTCGGGCAGGACGACGTCTGCCGGGTCCGCTAGTGTAAAATAATTTCTAAATTCACAATCAGTTAAATAGTTTAATGTCTATTGGCAACGTTGGTAAATACAATTTATCAACTCAATAACCTTTCTGAGGGGCTGATTCCCATCATCGTGCCAATATCAAGGGAAGAAGTAAATCCTAAGTTGTCAGTTCCCCGCTGCTTACTAAACAAGTAAGAAATAACAAAAAATAAACAGTTTTTATAGAAGACGGACATTGTAGTTCATTTTAAAGAAACTTTAATTCGACCTACTACAATGGACTCACCCTCTATTTATTACATGGGACTTAAACGTAACTGGCGACATGTGGTTGTTTCCTGTCTGATCACTGATCAGTCAGGAAAAACAGGTGTGAGTGTCAGTATGAAGATGGATAAATAAATAAAAATGTTACGTTCTATGTACATGGATAACTCGAATTCGTAAAAGAAACTGACTGGTGTTTTGAAAAACTTGAACCCATTTTCCCTGCCTGCCCGGTCTGCCCACACCTATCCCTACACTCTCAAGTCTCCACATTTCACACCGCATCTCCTCCGTTTTTTCACCTTTACAAAGCCGGGCTTTGACTCGGCAAGCGCTCTCAAACACATTCCGAATGCTTGGATTCAGGTCGTTAGTTTAAGGTCGCTATGAATACGGTCTTACAGTTGGGGACGCGCGTTTTAGCGTTATTGAGTGTTCTCCGTTTTGAAAATGAGCACAACAAAACATAGAAAGAAGAAAGAAAATACATTTACTTATTAAGCACAAACTAAACGGCACACAATATAATTTACAAAAGAAGAAAACAAAAGTGTAAAGTGCGATATAAGAAATTAGCAGGAACGTGTGTCTCACGGCTGCACCAAAAAGGCCCAGTTCAGCAAAAATGCCAGACAACTACATAGTGCCTGACGCTGGCTCACGTAACATCACGCTTGTATTCCCCGAAGGGATTAGACAGAGGTGCACCTATAGTACACCCACATTTCACGTTTCATGTCCCGTGTAAAAGGGGGCCTTTTGTCATCAACTGGGCACACACACAGTCTCCGGGCTGCTCCTGAGAAATGAAGCTTTGATAAAAGTGGGACTCGATTGTCATTTTAGGGTTGATGTTGTTGTGATCAAGTATTTTCTAACTGAACAGACAGCTGTGCTGCTGGGGAGCTTGTTGCGCCACTTCTTCTTCCCAGCGATAGCACTAGGGAGTGGTGAAGGGCGGGCGTTTTTGGGAGACTGTCTTTTGTAATTTTGATGTTCGAAAAGTGCTGATTCTCAGCCTAATTTGAATAAATGACTTATGATTTTGATTTTGTTTGTTTTTCGTCCGTATTTTTTGCTGATGTTAACTATATATTTCAATATTTTTTTAAAGATTTTGGTTTGGTAATGCTTGTAGTCTACATGATACCTAATATTATTTATTTTTGAAGGTGTTAGTAAAGAGGTTTATTATATTAGATACCTGTAAAGTTTAGGTACTTAATTAAAAGATTTCAGCAGTTCCTGCACAAAATAAGTTTTGATGTAAGTAGGTATATTATTGAATTCTAAGTAATCTAAATGCCAATTCCAGTAATTACTTGTAGGTAATGTTTTCGAAAGTAGCACAATTAATGCTTTTCCTTGAAATTTTAGTCAGTCAATAACTTTTAGAGCAAAACCATACTTTTCTATGTAGGTATAACCAAAATAATTTTCTTTCCTTTTGAAACATTTTATAAGTCACGGTTGTTAGTGTATGTTTTTGCTTAAACTAAAAGAAAGTGATGAGAAAAGTTCTTATGTAATGTGTCTCATAAATCATTGGGACTCAACTTGATACCGATTGCATTGAACTGAGGAGAACTGTGAAGAAGATTTTGCGTTTTCTTTGCAAAGAAACTTATCGTTCAATACAGTGCAAAAATACAGGTTTTTTGTTAAAAAAGAAATAGAGTAAACGTTGTTATATTCATTACTAGCTTTTTTCAGCGGCTTTGCCCGCGTGGAGGTCGAAAAATATCACACGTGAATCCCGGTAGTACGACCGGGATGATAACAATCCCATATGTTATTCAGGTTATAAACTTTCTGTGTGTTATATTTCATCCAAATCCGTTCAGCCGTTTTTGCGCGATTGAGTAACAAACATTCAAACATACAAACTTTCACATATATAATACCTATTATAGTATTATAATTATAATAGGCTAGTAGAATAACCAACATACAATTAATAAAGTCGTTCCCGGGACTGTTTGTATCGGAAAACTATTGAATGAGTTAAATACTTTTTCCAAGAATATTGTGTCAAAAACTTGTGACTAGTACTGGGAAAACTTCTCAAAAGGTATATTATAGTAGAGAAGATTTGTTGAGTGACTCCTTTTATCCGATACTTGCCTATTGCTACGTTTACGAATTATTTTAATTTTAATGGATCACAAAATAATATTTTGTAACGAATTATGTAGGCGAATAAGAATATTGTTGTATGTGTTTGATCATTAGTTTCCCTACATCTGGATGGTTCTGATTCACGCGTCATGTTCGTAAACGGGCGCCGTCGGTTGAGACTGGTCATCTCTTAACTGCCAGGGCTTATTTTTTCAATTGTTTTTTAATTTTATATATTGACATTGTTCTCACGTATAAAAGCAATAAGAATAATGTATTCAGGATTTTGTAATAACTTGATTTAAAACAGTGTTCTTGGAGTTTCTTGCACGTTCTTGTCCATAAAGATCTAAGTTTTGGAATGGGCAACAGCTTCAACTTTCTGACTAGCTGACCAAATTTTTGACAATTCACAAGTGCCTGTAAATGTAATCTCTGAGTTGTGAGTTATTACAAGATTTAAACGTATAAGGTTCTAAATATTTTTCATAAAATTATTGCTGATTATGACAGGCCTGTTGGTCTAGTGGTTAGTGACCCTGACTGCTATGCCGGAGGTCGTGGGTTCGATTCCCACCCAGGACAAATGTTTGTGTAATGAGCACGATCATTTGTTCTGTGTCTGGGTGTAATTTATCTATAATATTTATGTATTTAGAAATATATAAGTATGTTTATCAGTTGTCTAGTACCCATAACACAAGCTCTGCTTAACTTGGGACTAGATGGCGTTGTGTGATAGTGGTGGAGTATTTATTTATTTATTTATTATTTATTTATTGCTATCATCACCACACAGGTTTACCTCCTGGGCTGAACATGTTCATTTCGTACGTTTATCACAGGCATTACCTACTATGTAGTAAGACACGTGCCTATAAAATGTATGCACCACATCGTGCTCTAAAAATCGTTCTAAGTGATGAACCTAAACTACTATAAAATTCGCCTAGTAGAATTGAGTGAATTGAATGATTCTAAATTGACATCCACTCAAATGCGTGAATGTACAATCGGCTTAAACATTATGAGGTACTTAGAGTTAATCACATTTTTTA
This sequence comes from Apamea epomidion, assembly GCA_947507525.1. Classification (NCBI taxonomy): domain Eukaryota; kingdom Metazoa; phylum Arthropoda; class Insecta; order Lepidoptera; family Noctuidae; genus Apamea; species Apamea epomidion. Next base: position 1,326,970 of record OX382238.1, on the reverse strand, counting down.
ACTGAATTTATTACCAACAAATTAAAAAAAAAACAAAATTAACATTGTCAGGCAAAGTCATGCTGATGTCATTGCTGCTCGATTTGACTGCCCCATTCAAAAACATTGGGCGAGGGCAGTGAATGGTTTTGGATAGATAAGTACTAACAATACTAACATAATTGTAAGCTAACATTGTTGCTAATGTATATTAACAAGATATGGATTTTAATTATCTGAAATAAATTATTATATTCTATTCTAAAGTAGGTACCTACCTAATATTTTTTCCCTGAGAAAGTCTAGATTTGTGCCCGGTATATACAAATAACTTCTGTTTCCGCATGACCTAAATGAGGACAGTTCAAAACGTACAAAAAGATATTAGTCAGTCAACAAGGGATTAAGGCTTGGCACGAGGTGACTATTTTAATGCACCCTATGTACATCTAGATAATTCAGTATCTATACTATATTATAAATGCAATGTCTGTTGTCTGTTTATCTGTCTATCTGTACCTTTATCACGCATTGACGGCTGAGCGGATTTCGATGAAATTTGGCACATACGTAGGCCAAAATTCCATGACATGGCTTAGTGCAGAGGATCCCGGTAGTATGTTCCCGTGCCATATGTTCCGACCACCATGCGGAGCAAAAGTCAGTGTACCTATAATAATAATATTGCAAGGTGAGCACTGAGCACCTTCAAGCACTCAAAAACTTTTGAAAGAAAAAGTATTTATTGCGACTCGTACAGGATCAAAAACTAAACTAAACAATAACTAAACAAACAAACAATAATTATTATACTACTAGTAGCGCCCCGCGGTTTCACCCGCATGAGTGTCGATCCCGTAGGAATAACTGGATAAAAAGTATCCTATGTGTTATTCTAATGTATGCGCTATATTACTGTAAAGTTTCATGAAAATCCGTTCAGTAGTTTTTGCGTGAAATTCACTAAACGAATGCATCTTGATATCAGTAATAGCTTAGCTCAGAATACCCCTGGAGGCCCTGGAACGGCTGACAATAGGCCGCTAACAATAACCGGCATAGAGTTACTTAGCACTGACGTTAAGGTGTGCGATGACGTGTTAAAGCCACCATTGTGCCGATGCCAAAAGGGGATGAGGCTATTCGTTCTGTATAGATCCATCTCCCTCTTACACTGAAACAATTATGGGTGTAATATGTCATAGCTTGCCTTTTGGTTTATCAATTTGGATTTTATCGGAGGAATAATTTTGAATTTTTGACAGTTCATCCAAAAACTGTCAGACGTCAATTTTATTCCACGAATAAAAATTATCTGTCGATTGAAAAATCAGCCCTTTGCATTGCAGTTTAACTAGCTTAGTAATAAAATAAGGCTCAAAGACAAATATTATAATGTAAATACTTATTGCAGCGATTTAATAATGCCTATACCTATCACCTAGGTGACAGTTACAAATTTTCCCAATTAACAACACCTCGTGAACTTCAAACGTTTAATTACATCTGTGTCATTAAGTCTCCGCTTAATTACCTAAATCAATTAGTAAAGCAAAATTAACAGTCTAGTGTTAATGTTGAAGGTATATCAACTCCATGTACTGTCGATGCACTTGACCTGTATGTTTTTGAACGACACACGAGTTTTCCACTATTGTTCATAGATGCTTTCCAAATCAAAATCAAAAGTCATTTATTCAAATTAGGCTGAGAATCAGCACTTTTCGAACGTCAAAATTACAAAAGACAGTCCCCCAAAACGGCCCATTTCGTAGTTCTTTCAATAAATAATAATACATTTTTAACAGTATTCCTTGTGTTTTCCCTGCACAGAACTCCACTTAAGTTATGACCAAGTGATTTTTAATAAGTACCTTCCTCCTTGAATAAAATTCATTCATAGGATATCTCCTGCCCTTATCCCAATTCTCATATTTCATTCATAAGATACACAGAGAAAAAATGAACAGTAAGAAAAAAACATTTATTTCTAAAACATCTCAAAGCTCAGAGACGCGTTCAGAGCTACACAACACTAAGTTTATTTCACAACGGGCATTACCACCAACTGAAGCTGGTACTGAGAAGATTGAAGAAATAGACGTTTATTTTTTTGCTATTGAAGCCCCTGGATAAAGGAACAGTGAAAAAGAGCACGCAGAAGGGACACTTGTTAATAGTATTAAATAATAGTGATTTTTTAGGAGCTTATGATAATTTTCGAGTAACTTTAATTTTAATGCATTTTTCTGTTTTGTTAGACTTTTCAAGCACTTCCAAATATATTATATCTACTATGATTTAATCAAAAATACTGCTTAAGTTATGCAATGTGTAAGATAAAATATTTGTGTGTTTGTGCGAAAATGAAATGTGGTACAATTTTTAACTTATTTATTTACGCACAATTTGTTAATTAAAGTGTACTTATTGTTGATATTATAATATACATATTGGTATATAAGCCCACCAGAAACAGTCACAATACTAGGGAGTATTGTGACTGTTCTGTACTAGTTGATACTGTGTTATTGTGGGGTATTAAAATGCTGTTTATTAAAAGGAGATAATTATTATCTACAAAATGAACTCTAGGATTAGTAACTTTCCACAAACAGACCACAATTCATTTGCGAGAAACCAAAATTGCACTGTAACCTTTTAATTGCTGTGCACTAGTGTGTCGCCATGAATATGTGGTCATCTTGATGGGTGTGTAAGAAAACCTAGTTCCAGCAATGGAAATCGAGCTAGCACGATGAGACAGAGTGAATCTTCTGTACTGTTTTATAGTGTGTTGTATATCAAGTATCATTACCCGGGGCGAGATTAAGATTAACTTGTGAAGTGGAAAATTGGGCCACAGCAGTTGCTTAGGGCAGATGACGTCTGACGTCATGGCTTGAAAACACATTACCGACGGCGTTAAGCGATTAAAGTCGTTAAATTTTTGTAATTGCTCATTTAGGTTTATACCTAATAATTAAACACTTCCACAAACAGCCATGTATTTACATATATTGCTTCTAACTGAATTATACCTGTATTGTGTTTTGGTAGGAATTACAAACATGAGCCCTGCATAACATAGCATAAGCATAATCAGACTATAATGTTCCCACTGCTGGGACACAGGCCTCTTTTCTGTGAGAGGGAGTGGCCCCTAATCCACTAAGTGGCCCCAGTGCGGGTTGGCAGATATGACATGTCTTCGAATTTGGTTCTAGGACATGCCGGTTTCCTCCCAATGTTTTCCTTCCCCGTTTTGAGAGCAATGGTGATGTAATTATTTACACAAAGAAAAGCGCCCGATGAGCCCTGAATAAACTAAATATCATCCCAATGTTCTATAGCTAATACTTGGATGGTTATAATATAAGATAGATAATGTGACGTAGAAAACACGAAAAGAAGATTACACTGCATTTGAATGGAAAAAAGTAGGTAATTCAAAAACTTTTGATAAGTCGGATTACTATAATATCTCCGCAGATTGTTACGAACGAACCTGTCACCCCAAAATATCTTTTTCTAAGCGGCTGCCAGCACGCGCCATTAGGTAACAATTTCCTTCAGCCCACAGTTGACGCACCCTGTATTTTATTTTATCCCCGATACGCAACTGTCTGTGTCAAGATAATCGATATCTCCGGGATGGCCCAGCTACTGAAGCGACTACTTGTCACAACTTTGAAATTATGTGGCGAAAGTAAATCTTGTAGATAATATTATAGCGGTTTTATGTCGATGGAAGAACAATCATTAAGTAAAACATCATTCTGTCTCTGTCATCTTCAAACGGTTGTCAGAAACAGGATGTTGTTTTAAATTTGTTTAGCGTTTAACGTATAATTTTGTGGTGTAAGCGGGCCTAAATGTATGTGTTGGTTTAATTCAATTTGATTTTCTAAATGACAAAACTTTTACAAAGCATTATGAGTGATATTCATACATACATGATCTCACGCCTTCTTCTTATGGGCGTAGGCAGAATCTACTGTTCTTAAATACTCCATTTGCTTCGTTTACGTTCGTACATCAGTAGGGCTAACATGACACACGCGACAATTACTCACTCTCGCGTCGTCTCGTCGCGTCGTTTTCTGTCACTTTTCTCGTTTTCTGACAGCGCTGCCATATACGATGACTTCAGAATCGTAGACAATTTTCGTAGTACAACTATGAATGAAATAAGTGAAGAAAATCAAAGAGCCAACAAAAGTACCTATCACATTAAAACATAAAAATATCAAACAACGCGACAATAATCATTGTGACATTAAAAAAAAAATACTTACCAAGAAACGTCAAATCCACCTTGACATGTCCGAATAGATCACAGTGCATAGATTATGACGTGACCTTCGACCTGACGACAGAGTTACCTCCACCTCAGGTAATACGATGTGATACAATATTCATACAGAAAAGCATTTTAAATCACGACTGAAATGAGAAATCACTATTAAAATGAAATGCCATCTATAATTTTCTTCATGGATATAATTCCGGTGACCTCGCGTAGAATGGAATTGAAATAATTAATGTTGTTCCATTTCCTTGAATGCAAACCAGTGTTGGTGCATTGTTAGGGACAGACGGTGCGACTTATTTGTGCGATTCTTCGCTGCGTTTGCTGTTAGGAGTATTTTCTCTCGGTAAGTAGGTAGGTTACACTATCTCTCTCCTTAAACGTCATTTATTATGTTCTTCGAATTTGTTTTATGATTATCATTGTATATATTATGTAAATGGTACACCACACACTACCTGCAGTATTGTCTCTCCTTTCTCTCTAAATCCACCCAAAGGTTGTCTTTAAAAGATCGCTTCTAGCGATAGGACCGCCCATTGTGTCACGCCTTGTTAAATTTCTACATTTATACTTTGTAATATTTATGGTGCACACAATAAAGAATATTCTATTCTATTTTATAGGTTAAGCCATGATAGTTGAGAAATAATTTTGCGTTACTTGCGAACTTTTAATTGAGATAAATAAAGTTATTAATCACTATTTTAAGAGATGAAGGAATTATTTTTGTTGGCTCTGTAATAAATGCCATTAGATAATGTTATAGGAGAAAAACTTAACTACCCATAAAATTAAATATAACAAGAAAAAAAATTAGGAGGAATACCTACTAGAAAGATCGTTTCGCCATGGTGGGTATAATTAATTAAAGCCCTGCCTAAATGAAAATCAACGATCCGTAATATTACCCGCCTACTTGTCTGGATCGTAATATTACCCGCCTACTTGTCTGGATCGTAATATTACCCGCCTACTTGTCTGGATCGCCACATTCCTACCTACTTGTCTGGATCGTAATATTACCCGCCTACTTGTCTGGATCGCCACATTCCTACCTACTTGTCTGGATCGTAATATTACCCGCCTACTTGTCTGGATCGCCACATTCCTACCTACTTGTCTGGATCGTAATATTACCCGCCTACTTGTCTGGATCGTAATATTACCCGCCTACTTGTCTGGATCGTAATATTACCCGCCTACTTGTCTGGATCGCCACATTCCTACCTACTTGTCTGGATCGTAATATTACCCGCCTACTTGTCTGGATCGCCACATTCCTACCTACTTGTCTGGATCGTAATATTACCCGCCTACTTGTCTGGATCGCCACATTCCTACCTACTTGTCTGGATCGCCACATTCCTACCTACTTGTCTGGATCGTAATATTACCCGCCTACTTGTCTGGATCGCCACATTCCTACCTACTTGTCTGGATCGCCACATTCCTACCTACTTGTCTGGATCGCCACATTCCTACCTACGAGTTACAAATCTTTATAATAAATATAATTATCTATAGTGACAGGATTTGCCGAACAGTATTAACAGTTTCAAAAGACCTCAGTAAGTGGTGTCTTTCACCCACAAAAAACCGTGAAATAACAAAATCTTTGACGAAAAACACCGAAAGTTACTTTCCTAAAGAATAAATGTTCAAAATTGAATCGAAATTAACGATGAGCACACATCAAATGTCTGTCTGCCACAAAGATTTGGTTCTGTCATCTTTACAACTATATATTTATTGAAGTGATGGACAAATCCACTGAGAATTGTAGAAGATTTAGTACAAGAACTATAATAAAACTTGGAATATTTCGATACTTATCCATTTATTTGCTTTTCAATTCCAACAAAGAAATCTTTCCAACTTATACTTATTTGAAGAATATATTTAAAACTGTGGACCAAGTTCAATAAATGATTAAAATCACAAATTGCTAGTTAATCTTACATACAATCTTCAAATAGGTATCTTTGGTTAGAGTTCAACTAATTTATCACCGAAGTTATTGTATCTAAGTTTAAAAAATTGCTTTGTGTGGGTACGTTCTCTGAAACTGAAAATAGAATGGTAATTGATAAATAATGTGATTGATTTTTATTAACTTCCATTGGATTTTATTTCTTTATTGGAGGTACGTCAACCTGTAATAGGAGCAGGTTGTCTTATTTTGAAATTGAAATGAAATAACGTTTACTGACATTATTATTTCATTAGATATTGAGAAAGGTTTTGTCTTATCACCTCTTTCTTCTTGAGACCGTAATTTTTTATTTGATTATCAAAATATTTTTTTGTATATCAATTTATTTTACAATAAGACATGTAATATATATATATATATCATTAGATTATCTATCCAGGTGAATAATTTGTCAGTAATTTTTTATCTTCTAGTGTAGAGTAGTGTGAGAGTAAGTAGGTATGTTCATAACTTCGATATTAAGCTTACTAAATTTTATCAAAATTGACTCGTAAATTTCAAACGTATTCGTATCGTTTAGAAACTTAATTTTTTGGTATTAATTAACTAAATTCAATGTCTAAATGTTGTGTAACGTTATTTCTAAGGAAGCACATACATCTAAGCTAATATTTTATGTTTGTTTTTGTGCACCGCGTTATCACCCGCATAAGCGTCTATCGTCCGTCGAGCCATTTCAGCGTCAAATATGCTTTCAAAACGGCTGAAAGGTTTTGTATGAAATTTATTTCCACGCGTAGACCATGAGCTGGATTCGGACATACTTTTTATCCCGATCTTTCCACGGGGTCGGGAGTTATGCGGGTGAAACCGCAGCGCGCAGCTAGTTGCACATAAATTACCTTTATTAAATATAAACACAGATTTTTTATCAATCTGCTTCGTGTTTTTTCTACTGCATACAACGAGGGATTTGTGTGAAATGAGTCGATCCCATTGTTCGAGACTTCGGGAGGCAAGTCAATTTGTTCGGGCTTGGCTGCTAGGCTCCCTGAATACATATTTAGAGGGTAATGCAGACAAATTGATCTGTTCCAGCGGCTGTTACTTGAACAACAATATTGTAGGCTTGTAATGAACGTATCGCGCCTTTACTGAATAAAAAACTCAGTGGCGTGAATCACTTAAACACTTTAGACTTGATTTATTTTCACGCCCTTTTCTGTGGGGTGAACAGAATTGTGCGTGGGGTCGATAGTGTATCCTTATCAATTTGAAACGTCTCGCGTTTGTGGAATATAAATGATTGGGTTTAATATAATGTATTATGTTGGTATTTATATTTTACTATTTGTATAAAATCATGAACCCGTTTATTCATAAACGTTGCCTAAAGTTAAGTAGTGATTAGCGACTGTTTAACCATACATTTTAAAAGTCACTTAACTTTAATCATCGTTTATAAATAATCAAAAACAATGACAAAAAACACACATAAACCAAAAAGTCGTACCTCTGAACACGCCACCACAAACATTGGCCCAGCACTGGCTGTTGGCCGCCAGTTGCATTGCAAGCGAGGTCGGCAGCCGGTGAATGACCAAGTGACCTGCTTCCCACCGGTCGATGGTTGCACCGCGATCGATGCTCGTCCACACTTAGTAACAGTGTACTGTTTCATAAGGAATTGTACTGGGATTTTCAGGGGTCAGTAAACTGCTAACATAAAAATACTTGCAGGTATACTTAGTGATAAAAGATCTTATTTCATATTTTCAAAACTAGATGAGGTGGGCGTTTTCTATATGACAACTCGTCTCAGAGGTCCAGACATAGGTCATCATGTGAAGACCATGTAGATTGGTGTCTGAAATAGTTTTTTGAGGAAAGAACACACAGATTGAGTGGAACTGTCCAGTCAGTGCACGCATCTGTGCGTAATCATGCGAACAATACCAAAGAAAGGACATTTGGGTCATAAATGACTCAAACTGTCAGACTATGATTACAACTAACTTAGAAAAAAAAAAACAACAAAAAATATATAAGGTATCCGAAAACAGTTCCAAAATTAAACTTCGTTACCACGGTGGTAATTTTTGATTCTGCTTGTGAAATTTATACAATCATATGGTTGGCCTAGACAAGCGGCAATCACTTTATTTTCCTATTTCTAAGACTTTCCACAGGATTGACATAAGCTTTTCGGTAGCTTATATCCAATACATTTTTGACTTTTTTTCTTTTCGCTGATAGAATGACATTAAAACCTATTTTTTATCTTGTACATAGTACAGGGTATTCTATCTTCTTCTATCTATTAAGTCTAGTGCCTTCAGTAATGATTAAACCCTAGTTAAGTACGGCCCAGCACATCAAGCTACCCGAAACTGTCAAATTTTCCTAATCAACCTTGAGGCTTTAGCGATAAAGTTGAAAATCTATTAAAGAAATTTGACAGATTGTAGTAGCTTCATGTGCTGACGTCTGTACATACCTACTACTATTACGATATGACACTTCGACGATATGAAATTTTGGCAAAAAATTGTATTTTTTTTTTCATAAAATTCCCCAAATCTGGTATGACTTTGTAAACAGTTTGCACGCAGCCCTGAACATTATCATCGTATGACCGGTCGACAATATCCTCAAGTTATCCGGGGTTACGTTAAAAGCCTCTTGGGTATTTGGACGATCAGACCCGACCCAAGCCGAGTGGTTCCGAGTGGTACCGACCGTTTATTCCGCTAGAGCCATATGTTCTGGATGATGATGGATTAACGAATATGCTAATTTATGTATAAGTTACTGCATTTATCCCATTTTGTCCTCAAGTCATTCGCAATGTTTTAGCATCATTGTAGTTGATAATCTTTCCTACCTCTTTGCGTAAACGCATGTTCCTTCTTCCTTATTTTCCCTCCCACCACTTGTTCACTCCCACCACTTGTTTCCGCGGGGTAATTGCGTAACACACTAACAGTAGCAATGGCTTTCATTTTGACAGTTCAACAACATTCATTGCGTTATTTACGTTATTGAGCAGACCATTTTTTCAAACATATGAAGCAATGGATTAGCAACATCCTTCAAAATTATTCAGATTGTGATTGATAGTGTTCCGCACTAAGGGTGTTATTTTGTGCCAATTTGGCCGGAAAGTTCGATAACGGCATCGCCCCATTTAACCTCTTGTTAATTTTCGTAAGCTATCAAATCAAAAATGTTGTTTTTATACTCCCTTCGAAAGGAGCAATCCCTATAACCAGGCTAGGTGATAAACTCCTTATAGGCTGTTTATATTGACGGCCATATGACTGGCCTACATCCACCATTTTATTATAAGGGCAGTATGTAGGCTTAGTAGACCTCCTAGCCCTAATGATCAAGTTCACTTAGTAAATATGACCACGTATCTAGGCTGAAATAGAGGCTTTTCAAATTGTAGTGACCCAGTAACGGTTTATGTAAATTATGAAATGGCGTATGACAGAATTTGGGTGAAAGCTGTCGACGATAGATCGATAGATAGCCATCGTTATTTTTTAGTACCTGGTGACAGTACCAGGGTGGCATGGACATCACCCTGTATTAGCATTACCTGTTAGAAATAATAAATGGATTGAATAATAGGGTTAAAGGTTGAAAGAAATATGAAACATAAACTAATAATGTAGCTTGTGACAAAAGAGGATTCGCCACATTGAAATAGGTAACCTATTGCTTAGCAGATAGATCAGTGATTGCAATAGTCACATAGTAAAAGCTTTTTTTTATACTGGTTTGTTAGTTTGTTAACAAAGGCGTAGCTTTTCGTTACATCCTCCAGGTCTCTTAGTGCTTAAACTTAAAGATAAAAAGAAAAATTTCAGTCATTAGTAAGCAAAATCTCTTTACGAGCTTACATCAATCTTTTCTGTCAGGCCAGCCAATAACCTAGATGCAACCATCTCGATGGTCCTCCACGACACCCGGTCACCGTGTCAAGTGCCACGGGAGATTGGCCCTTCGATCACTCGCTGGTTGCTAAGCAGTTGCTAAAGATGTTTATGGGTCAATAAGGACGTGTTTTGTTTGATTTTTTTACGCAACAATTTAACTTTCTTGGAACGTTTACGTCATAAGTCATCTTGATTCTAGTTCTATCGTATCGGAACCTCTCAAGGTAAAAAGCCAGTCAGCAAGATAGTGCTTGTCGTACAATATGAAGTCAGCATAGACTGCAAATGTACCTATAGCTTGATATTACTCCGTGCGTACGTCAGTAAATAAGGACACAAATTTTATTGCATATAAAAGCTTCATGACTTTTGCATAATCTTTATTTACTTTTTCTTCTTCGTGTCACGACAGTTAATTAAATGTCGGCCCAAAGCTACTCCCTTTCCACGGCGTCGTCGGTGGTAGTGCAGAGGTAATTAGTTTTGTCTTTTTTACTTAAAATTACTAATAAAATACGTTTATTTAAATTATAACATTTCAGTAAATAAGGATTCTTTAGTTTTATAATCAACGCTTAACGCAAAAGACATAAGACTAAATAGACCTGCTGAAAACTAACAAGTATTCCAAACGTTTGATTATGCAACCAAGAACAGTTTAAAGTTCCAAGTTAAAGTCACTTCAATAACAAGGCTGTAACTTCTTTGTGAGTTAACTAAGTTACTAATGAGCAGTCTCACTCGCTTGTCTTCTAAGTAATTAGGGTGCCAGCTAATTATCTTAGACCAAAGGTAACGCTAATTAGAATGATTAGACATCTGGTATGAAGAATCTTATGTAAGTTTATATATGAAGAGGTAATATACATATTTTAAGTGCTACACAGATGCAGTTTGACCCTTCGGTAGCAGAAAGAGTTTAGGTACATATCATTAAGCGAAAAAAAAATTGAGTGTATTGTCAAATGTTCAAAGAAAAGACTTATTCAAAAATATTTTATAAAAATAAAACAGTGTGATACAACACACGTAAAACGGAGCTCAAAGAAAATTGTTCGTCGCGTAATTCTCAAAGTTTAGAGCGTTACTATATTTTATGTAATGTGGTTAATAAAGGGAATTCAATCAAGTAAAGAAATACCTAAAAATTATTCCAATGAGCCGTGCATTTATTTTTTATAAATTAAAAAATAAAGCTGCAAAATTACTCATATTTTGGTGGTCATTCGTTTCAACTACATAACATCAAACGCTTGACGTTTTGAACCTTATTTGTTGCCGCGAAGCGCTGTTGTTTGATGTTATTTATTTGGTTCTTACCACGCCTTACAACAAACACAAATATCTTCTCAAATGAATAGGTAGGTAATAGTATCAAAGGGTTGCCAGCTAATCCTTTAAATATTCAGCCACTGCTAGTGTTGCCCTCATTAGAATGTAGGCTAGAGAACTACTAGCTTCAGTAATTCCGTTACAATTCCGATACGATAAGATACATAAATTAATTGTTTTAGGGATTGTGTGTGTAATAGGTAGCATACATAAATGTGGTAACTTCGCGATTGTATTCAATTTGTACTATATTCTGAGACAATGGATTTGATTGAGAATATTATTTTAGATGAGGATGTTCCTGATGACAGCAGGGTGGCTCAGTGGTATTGGCCCCAACTCACGAGTTGTAGGTCGTGATTTCGAATCCAGGCAGGCACTGTACTTTCTGTATTTAATTTCACCACTGCTCTCAAAACGGTGAAGGAAAATATCGTGAAGAATCCGGCATGTCCTAGAACCAAAAATTCGAAAACCTCTCACAGAGAGGAGGACTGTGTCCCAGCATTGGGAACATTATAGGCTCATTATGCCTTATATGACTTACTATCTTCTTTCGTGTGTTAAAATATCTTGCAGTATTTTCATTCGCATAATTCTTTAACTAATAGCGATCCACTTAATATGAGTGTTGCAAATGGTAACGTAGTTTACTGCTCACTTCAGTGTCAATTGAGATGACTTACGTAAGACCTTCTAATTGTTCATAGAGGTTATGGGTTATAATTAATTTGGCTCGCAGATAAAACTGTGTCGAATATATTTCAGAAGTTAGACCTGTTAGTTCGAATGCCTTTTTGCTGGGAGTGACCTAGTTTAAGAGTACGATATTAGGTTTCGGCTAATACGTTCTCATTTTTTACCGAACTATTACATTTAGTGATAATGCTGTTGTTTGTACCACTCTTCTTTATGTAAATTACTTATGTAGTTCCCTAAGTGTACAATAATGTACACATGTGTAATGTCTATCTACATTTTCTACTCATACGTAGTCGTCTAGGCCGAATTTCGGCCATGGCGATCAAATCAGCGGAGACTTGTCTTCGGCGCAGGAGATATTACCTATAGTGAACATGTGTGTGCGCAGATACAGGTGCACTCACTCTTCCCTTACTCTCATAGTCCAATGGGACGGTAATCCGACATGACTGGAGAGGAATTTTCAACCTACTACGGGTACCTACATTGAGTCTTTAAAAAACCTTATCCTCTTTTTAATATATTCTTGTGTTTACATTGCTATTTATTTTGTGAACTAAAGCAATTGGTGTTGTATTAAAGCTTAATTTGACAATCGTTATGAAAGTAATAATTTGCTATAAAACATTCATAGGCATAATTTGTCCCTCATTTGGCGCAATGTACAAATGCATTAGGCATAATTTGTAAACAATCAGTTTATGTTTGAGGGAAGATTGCTAACCCAATTAACGTAGCCCGTTGCAGTTAGTACTAAAATATTCAAATGGAGCTGGCCTGAATATTTTCAAATTTAGTTAGTCTGTCTGCTAAGTTTTCATATATTTCGAACGCCACAGTTATGTATGTCAGAGTCCATTTTAATACATGACCTTCTTCTAATTGATAATATTTGCTTTTTGTGAATTTTTTTTGAAAAACAAAGGCAATTGAAATGGATCGTTGTCGTCGCCTATCTACTGTACTATTCATTACAGAATCAATTTTAATTGAAATAAATACTTACACTAATGTTCTATGAGCGAATGCTATTAGCAGCATTGACGACATGCGGCGGGTTTAAAATGTCACCTTGTCCTGAACTATCCTACGGGTCACAAGTTAACGATTTAATTTTAGTGGATGTACACTAATTTTTAATCAAGTTTACTAGTAGTCAACTTCACTTAACTGACATCTGGTGCTCATAAACAGTAACTATTTAGAACTGCATTTAGTTCATTTTAGTCCTTTTGGTTCAGACAGATACTAAAACTTTTAAGTGTTGGGTTTTCAAATAAAACAGGTACCTCCACTTTACTCTATTTACTATTCAACAGTACAATAGAATGGACAGAAACAATTTTTTTTTTGCGGCTGTAGTTCAATGTCTACAAACTGACAGTTGTCTCGTCAGGACAGTATCCTTTTTTTTTTTTTTTTGTGGATGCGTAATCATCAAATGACTCCTCCCGCTCTGGGTGGAGCAGAAGGGAGTGTCAGACTCTTACTGACTAAAACCCACCCGTGTTCCTTCCTTAGCCCTTTATGTACCAGGGCAGCGGTAACCCTTTCGGACGATCCCGCTACCCCGGCAGGCTTCGGGCCTGTCGGGCCCCGTCAACTACGCTGACATCTCTCTGAGGCGCACGTGGAACACATACGCGCCGTCCGGCACGGGCCTGGTCCTGATCGGACGGAGAGCTACCCATTGCTGTCCGCCCGCAGGCCCGCGCCTACGGTGGCCGGGAGTCGTCACGCGGCTCCCGACGCCCGGAGCGTCTCCCTCGGCGGCTGAGGCGTGAGGATCTCTCCCTCGCCCATCCCGCCACCTCCTTCGCTAGCATGACTGCTTCGCAGAAGGAGGTGACCGCCTCCCACTCCCTCTCGCCCCGGACCATGGCTTGCACCAGGGCCGGACGCGAGAGGTCGCCGCCGCTGCCGATCGCCTCTACGAGGACACGGCGGTGCTCTGCCCAAGCGGGGCAGACCTCCGCCGTATGCCCCACCGTGTCCTCGGGGCGATCCTCGCAGTGATGACACCCGGGCGTCTCCTCCCGCCTGATTATGTGCAGGAACCTCCCGAAACATCCGTGTCCGGAGAGGACCTGCGTCAGGCGGTAGGTGAGAGCGCCGTGACGCCTCTATAGCCACTCCTCAAAGAGGGGTCTTACCGCCGCTATCGTGGCGTGCCCTAGGACAGTATCCTTAAAGCGACGTACGAGCATGCCGTAGCTTTGTTTGGGCGGCCACATTTTTATTTTTAGCTAAGTATGATTTGCACTTCTTCTTAAATATCATTACGTACCTACGTACAAAAACTCCACCACTGATGTCCACAACTGACAACTTACCTACCTATCCAAACTTTAAACTGCCAAAGTTACTTGTAGTAACGAGAGAAGTCTGTCGTAAGAAATTAGTAAAACACTCAAGTCCTGTTAGTGACAGCGTAGTAGCGTAACGAGTATTATTATGTACCTACTAACCACACAAATGTTGCTGCCTGTCTTACTAATAAAGTTAATAATAATCATGTGGTGCTCACGTCCTCAGTATCTACGGAAGGAGACGGTATATTTGCAAGGTAGAGAGCGGAAAATAGTGCAATTAAAATTAGTGACTAAAATTGTAGGTACTAAGTCTCTGAAAGATATGTTAGGTACACATTTTAGTCTAACTTATTTTGTCCTGCACTTTACGACGCAAGGCACTAAGTGATTCAAATGGCACTCTGAATTGTGTCACTCAGTTTTATTCAATTTATTAGTCTGATTTGTGCATTATTGTAATCATTTTTTTCAATTTATTTTTTTATCTTTTATACACATATTTTTAAAGATAAAGTTGCAAGTTGCTTACTGCAAGTTTTTGTGTAATGAGCACACTAACATGGTAAAATTGGAGAAAGATGAACGTTGTACATTTCAAAGGGGTTCTTAAAGTGAATTAATGATAAGCAACTGTTTAACCATTCATTTTTGACGTTTAAACGTCTCTTTAAGCAACGTTTATAAATAAAGGGATAAAACCAGCAAAACTTACATACTGATATTAACGCTTTTACGTTTGTATCAATTAATAACAAACAATTGATTGATTTGTAATAAGTTAGGTGTCCCTCACATATTGCTCCATTTCACATCTGACATTGGCAGTAATTGTCGATATCGGCACAATTGCTATAAATAAAAAAATAATATATTATGTTATACTCTGTTATAATTAGCAATATTTATATACATTTGTATTTTTTACACTTTTACAATTAAATAGTACTTAATAGGTATGATATAAAAAATAAAAGATTATTTTATTCAATTGGTAACACTTTCGTTTAAAATATGTAAAGTATTTCGAGCTGTGGAACTATTGTTACCTACCCTCATTGCAAGATTGTTAGAACATTATATCCAGTCGTGTTTTCTTATTCGCGTCTTCATGTCGAAATGTTATACTATCCCTTATTGTTTTGATTGAGATGAGCAAAAGTGTGATTTTACTATCAATCAATCAATCAACTCAGCCTATCGCTAAAATTGTCCACTGTTGGACAATTTTACTACAGTTGATGTATTATAAAATAAACGAATTCTTTATCTGTAATAATATTGTTCGTGTGGACTTATTTGAACCGATGTTTCAATACTTATTTACTCTATGAGAAATTAATAAATAGATTGGGGCTCTGTCTTGCATAGGGTCGCAGCATTATGCTGAGCGATAGACGTTTTGCGTGGATGTGACGCATGTCAACCATTTTGAATTGTTTTTTTTTTCTTTATTTTGTTTTTATGTTCTTTTATGCGTCGTGTTTACCGCAAATAAACGTTTTTTCTTTCTTTCTTTCTTTTCTATTCATATTTCTGGGCCTGAAGTGTTACCCGACCCAACGTACCCTTGAGTCCCGTGTGGAACTGAAAACATAGGAGGACTTGTTAGAGCGTTAGTACTGCGGTACCATCTCGGACAGACATTTGCACCCATAGTCTGTGTTTGTGTGAGTATTGTCTCTCCTTCCCGTTTTTTAATGCATCTAAAGCAAAAAAATAAAATCTATAAAAGATCGCTCTTAGCGATAACTCCGCCCACTGTGTTACTCTGTCTACAATTTCGACATTTATATATGTAATTTATATGGCAATACTATTCTATTCTATTCTTGTACCGCTAAAATGTGAGTACCACAGAACTGAACATCTTCATATTCTGTTTGCATTAATATAGCATTCCCGATTGGTTATATGTAGTTTTACAGTTAATGTCAATACTCAAATCACAACTGTAGTTTTTTGACAGTTGTATAAAATGGCCCATTAGTGTAGTGTGTCAATTTGATAAACAATAAATTTCCATAACTGTATAGTTTTACTCGTCTGCTGTAACTTAATAATCTAAGTTCGGCTAAACTTTATTTTTTATACTTGTTGTTATGAACAGAGTTTTAGCGTCGACCTTTACAAGAAACTGTATGAAAACAATTTCTGGGATGGGTGTATCGATGGTTGTTTTTGGCATAACAATTTTCCCCACGAGAAAGTATTTTTTTGTTCCTAAGCAGTTCTGTTGAGTTACGGTTTAAGCGTTGTGAATATCAGTAAAGGAAACGATTTTGGGGTCGTTATCAAAGTCATAGAATGATGGGCTTGATTTAGACAGCCTTGCATTTTACTCATTGCCAGATATAACTTTAAAGTCTGGTTTGGAAAAATTGTCTACAGTTGCAATACTTTTTAAACCTATACCTAAAGTAGTTATGCCTTAAATATTGGCATAGGTAGAATTAATCTGTCACATATGAGGAAGCTGGAGTTATACACACGATTTTCGGCAACTCTCATCCAGCTGCTACCAACCATCCTGCGAAGATCGTCGCTCCACCTACCTTACGTTTGCCGATTCGCGGTCTCCACTCAAGAACACCTCAAAGACAAGAAGACAAGGCCAGGTATACCTACCGATAAATAGCAAGGCGATAACATTTATGTAATAGGGGAAAATCCATGGTATGTAGATGGATGTAGAACCATGGTAAGTAAATAAAATATAATATTTAACTTCAATCGCGATCCAATACACAATACATCGCCGAATGTTCACACAAGATATCAAATTAATTTCTCTATTTCGAAACACTTGGGCTACACCGAGATCTGGCATTGAAACAAGGTGCTCCCGTTACAAGGAGGATCCAATCTATTTGTTACAAGGAGGATCCAATCTATTTGTTGATGGCTTTAGATGGCTTACGGTTTTGCGTGGAATGGTATAGTGGATTAATTATCATAGGGATGTTGTAGTTTGTGATTAGGGGAATTATTTTGTTAGCTTGCACTAAACATTTCACTTGGGTTTTCTTCACCAAATTGTTTTTTATAAAGTACATACACAGCTGCCACCTTTTTATGTATTGCTAATAATTACATTTTACGCCGACTCCCAATACATTGCGTTAAGGGCAAGATAATGATCTGAACGAAGATCTATTACTAATAATATTATAAAAAGTATTTAGTGTCTTCATTGCTTTCACTGTTGAGTTAAGGATCTTCCCAATAATCATTGTTTTAATGGAACAGTAGGTAGGGAGATTAACAGTTTAAGTGATACTGTGACTGACACTACTGCTGACTCCCCTACTGATCATGGCTCGTAATATATTATTACAGTAGCTATGACTCAAACGTGCCGTGGTACCAGACCGTGCCGTGCCGTGGTACCGTGTAACAGATTACGTTACATCACACATACAGCCCACGTCTGCTTAGATTGATACAGGTCGCACCGCCGCCGTCTTAAACGTTCACTGTGACTGTCGTTGTACTGAACAGACAGGTAGCATGAGGGGCTAATTTATATACCTATATAGATTAGCATTAAAGTTATGTTTTTTTAAAATACTTCTTCCACGGTTTAATTCCACTGAACGAAAGCTTAAAGGCCAGATTTATGATGTCCAAAAATACTTTTGTTTATAAAATTGACACACTACGCCAATGTGCCATTGCACTTAACTGTCAAGGAATGACGGTTGTAAATATACAGACAACTTAAGTTGGTTGTCAATTTGCTAACTCATTAATTTCTCTGAGCTTAGAAAATTTGTAGGAACTTATCTACGAAGTAAGTTAATGAAAACTTAATCGTAGGTAGTGAAACAGGCTGTAATTTTTCTGTCTACACAAGTATTCTGTTAATTTATCCTATCATATCTCTTAAATGCCGAATGAAATAGTCCGTTAAGTTATTCAGCTGTATAATAGAGTTAGATAACTTCCCATCCTTACATCAATACGGTTTGTTATTAAACCAAGACCTTAATTTGGTTTCGAACTTGGTGAGCTCAACATAAGAAAATAATAAGTAGGTACGAACAATTTTCTGACTTTTGCCAAAACATAGCCTCATTAGGAATTCAAATGATTATATTATTGTTAAGAATTTCTTTTTAATGAGAAAACTTTTCTCTTATGTGGGACTGGCATACTTTGCACTAGGTACAGCCAGGGAATTTAATTATTAAGCAAATTGACAACGTACGCCAATTTGCCGTGTTACGGTCAATTCATACAACTGTCAAAGTATGACAGATATGATTTGAATATATGGACAATTTAATTTGGTAATCAAATTGCTTAACAAATACTTTCCCCGACATACTTACATTGTATTGAATCTGGTCACAGTGACTTTCTTTCTTCTACGAAGTTACGTGCCCAGAGTTTATTCTGGGACCCGGTTATATTTCTGGAGCATTTACCCATTTTATATGGCATACTTTGTGAATTGTTTATTCCCGATATTTCACGTAATAGGGAAAGACGGCCGCCGCTTGGGATCGATGCCTCGAACACTTGTGTCTGGGTTACTATTGGCGGTAATTCCGTTTGGGCTTCTGGTGCTGTTTACCTTTTTGTTTCTATACAAGTAGGTCGTTGTGTTTGGCATTTTCGGGGAATATTTTTATTAAGATATTTACAATACACAAACACGTATTTTTTTTACGGTTGGATTTAGATCCATCAACTTTTTCCTGAGCAAAATAAACACCGCATTGTGTGTTCACCAATTGGCATAAATGGCTCAGCTAAAACAATGGTAACTGAAATACCAGCTGAACAAAAACATGGGCCAACATGGCCAGAGATCGCACAAGACAGAGGTTTAGAAGGAACAATTTTAGCCTATATTATGCTACCTAGCCTATACTGCGGAGCAAAGGCGGGAAGGCCTTTGCCCAGCATTGGGACATAATATAGGCTAAAAACCGAAACACACAAATTAAAACAATATTCTTCTCCGAAGCTACAACTAATGGTTAGAAGATGATCACATCAAGTCAACAATATGAAAAGAGCGGATAATATATAAACGGCTGAACCGATCTTCAGTCACCTTTCAAACAAAAAAAAAAACTAAATTTGTTTAGCCGTTTGGGAGCTACCGATGGCACAGACAGACACAGATAAAACGTTAAACTTATAACACCCCTCTGTTTTTGTCGGGGGTTAAAGATGGGTTTTATCCTTAGGTCCAAGATGTATTAAATGAGAAAATTAATGTTTAAAGAAAGACCTCTTTTCGGTACCGAAAAGATGGTCTTGTTTTAGAATTGTAATGCTTCATAATGTATTAGATGAGTCTGGAGATAATTGTTTCAAAGAAAATTAACATTAGAATTTGATAACTTTCACGATGAATTCTAACGAATTCAAACCTAATTAAAACCATAATGAGTATTAAAGGCTGTATAACTTATTTCCCATGAAAATTGTTTATTTTTCAGGAAAATGTATATCCAGATTTGATTTTCTAATGACAATTCATGATAATAAATTATTCCGTGTGCCAATTTCTCTTCAAATCAACCCTTTGAGGGACAAAGGCGAATATTCAATATTATATTCCATTCCCTTTTCTAGCTGATTTTAAGACGGCGTTGATTACAGCGACGATGTTTTGCGATTTGCGATTGATGCGATTGAATACGGCGGGGAAAGCAATCAGTACTTGACCCGATTTATCAAAATAATATTTCCCCTGGATGCTGAGTGTTTGTCATTTATTATATTTATGAGGTTCTCTATATGCTCATCGTTAAGTGTGGCCATAAGGAAGTGTTCTCTGACTACTGAAGTGATCGGGAACAATATGAAGGGTAGGATGTAAGCGGAAAATTGTGTTTTTGGATCAAATATTGGATTTTCTTTCGTAGAAGTATCTTGTGGCTGGAAGTGTTACGAAATTCCGTGTAATTCTGGGTTCAAAATAATACTATTACTTTCGTAAGAAGTATCAAAAGATTCCATTATGTACAGACAGAACACCCTGTATGATTTATTGGCAGTTTATGGCGGAGTGAAGACAAATTGCTAAGATAATAAAAAATCTTATTCGTGATATTTATGGTAAAGTAGCATTTCGTCAAATTCAGTACTCAGTATTATACGTTAGCTCTATCTTCACTTTGTTATACAAATTATACATCAAAATTCAATAAGTAATTGGTATTTTTGTGATTAGTTCCTATGATATTGATCAAGCTATGTAGCCTTGATCAGTCAAGCAAAAATATTCATCTTTCCGCTACACTGCCAATATTCGTTTTTTTGTGTGCTGAATAACTTTTTCAGCTTACGCATACTAGGAGGCTGATCTAATAGAATTTACTACTCACTCGACACGCAAGAAGTTGCAATTTAGTTACCAATATACAAAATAGGTTATTAGCCCGTACCCGTACAATAAGCGGTAATCAGCATGTACATACCTACAATATCGGTTATTAACAATCTCCCAATTGGCCATTACCTCCGTGCCAAGTATCATGATGGTAATGACGTTGTGCAATCATCATCACCATAACTAGTACGTACATCATTACATATTGTTATATACACGTATTGAAAGCTAAATATCGAACTCTCACTCAATATGTTATTGGTACGCGTGACGCATATTGTGACATCGCTTGAATATTTGTTCGTCTGTCCGTCCTTTGCAAACAATTCGGTAACTTATTGCGTCGCTGAACAATAAATGGCATTCGATGATCATTTGTTTGTTTTCCAGTAAAACCATTTTTTTACAATATGTATCGCAAACTAAAGCCTTGGTTTTCTAACAAAGCGATGTCGTCAAACTATGGTCACAATACAATAACGGATGTCCAAATACAGAGCGTTTTTTGAAGTCCTAATATCAAATACTTATGAAAATGACAGATTCGAAGAATGTTATGCCTGCAAAATATACCCACACTTAGGCACCATTGCACCACAAATATACCCACACTTAGGCACCATTGCACCACAAATATACCCACACTTAGGCACCATTGCACCACAAATATACCCACACTTAGGCACCATTGCACCACAAATATACCCACACTTAGGCACCATTGCACCACAAATCATTTGACACAAAATGTTAAACAAAATTTAAAACATCGTTATATTTATGTCAACGAAGAAGTAAATATATATTTCTGTAAATTAAAATAATAAGTAAGCAAACAACAACGAATACCTACTTAACTAATTAATAAAAGTAACAAAATTAAATCCTAACTTAACTAAAACTATACATAAACTAAAATATAGCGTCGAAAAATTCACCCGCATCGCTGTCGACTGGTAATGTACCCAATTTATTTCTGTCAATCGTTTGAAGTTGACAGACATAGTTTACGTTAAGTACGTTTTAAATACGATTAGCACTAAATGTATTTAGTGATTTGTGGTGCAAGCCCGCGTAATTGTACAGTGCAATGGTGCAATGTTAGGCAATTTTCCGTTCTTCGGTCTTACCTTCAATACGCAAAATACGCGCATTGTCGTGGAGTTGCGGACACCAGCCCGTATTACCTATTACCTACCTTCAATATCCTGACTTTGGCGACGGCAGATCAAAGATGTCTGCGAGTAGTATTCCAACTTCTTATTTAACAAATCCCTCTTCTGATTACATGGATATCGTAACTAAGCTATCTAGTTTTTATATTACATTTTCAATCGATCATCATAGGCCTTCCAACTAACCAACTATATAATTGCGTTGAGTTAATTGGATGCTGACGCATCCAATTAACTCGGATTCAGTAAAATATCGTTATCAACTCCAATCACTACCCAGCTTACCTACCCTGTATTTCTCCTCAGTAACCAAATATCTTACTTATTGATAGGCATCTCAAACAAATACTGTTTGCTCTTAAACTTTGTTTATCCACATTAACGTCATAAAACGTATCCTTGGAGGAGTACCCGCGATGGCACACCAGGCTGTACCAACCTATTTGAGCTGACCTGTCATTGTACAAAAAGCCTTTGCAATGTGAGGTCAGTAAATGCTGGGGTGTCTAGTTGGCTGTGTGGAGGTGTGTACCATGTGAGCTTATTTGATACTCGTATATTCGGGATCGGGCACTTGGTTTTTTACGATGCTATTGCAGTAAAAGTAACGAAGGTCGATCCCGGTGACAAGTTTGATTGTTGGTTTTTTGTGATTGCGGTGTCTTATCGAAACTAGGGAGGTTTGATGTCTGTTCAAAACAAATGAATTCTAGTGGAGTATTTCGGTTTTGCAAGAAAGTAGCGTTTGAAATGTATACTTTGTTTACTCCTTAACTTAAGCCAGTTGCGGCCATACAATTTAGGATAGGTAATTTATGTTGTTGTTGGTAGCAGGCAGACCAATGGCTACGTGGGTGGACGGAATAAAGAAGATCGCAGGGAAGACCTGGATGAGATTTGCACAGACCTAGGAAGCTTGACACTAACGGGAGAAGGGCTATACTCAGCATTGGGTAGAACAACTGCAGCTTTGTTCTTCTATTTCATCTGAAATAGTATTTTTGGTAACGAACCTTTGCTAAAACAAAACGATGGCTTTAGACAACGCAAACTCCTTATCATAATTAACTTTAATTATTATCAGCTTTATGAGACTGTTACCAATTCCAGCAGAGCTAAACAAAATTTATTTTCCCACCAGAGGAACAAATGCCCTTTCCAACAAAACACCTGAACATCCATAATCTCCAGATACCTGCTCCAATCAGTCCACGAACCGATAAAATAGCTCATACCCAAGTTATAAGCCCAAACTTACCGTATCCATCAGACGGACGAATGGCCGAGCATATTGGGCGAGAGCCAAATAATGCGTAACAAGAAATTTTTCATCCCGCGTCTATTTGTTAGATGAGAGCCCAACTTTTGTAACCCAGACCTACTTCTACAGGGTGAAGAGGAAATAGGCTCAACTATTTCGGCTGTTTTGTACTGATTTTTTATCATAGTCATCCTTATGAGCCAAATTATTTGAGCCCAATAAGGTTTCAAAAACCTATTATATACCTTTTTTAACAAATAGGGTGCCAGCTTAGAATATATTAATGATAAATGATTTTATTTCTGTAAGTAGATTTGTACAAACACTTCATATTTTAAAAACAGGATGAGGTCGGGTTGAATACTATTTAGTTTGTACACCATCCAGCGTCCAGCTTATGTTACATGTTCCATGATTTTTTTTGATTCAATCTCTTAGTATCGAAACTACATTATAATAATGGACTTAGTAGAAGTCCAGTCACCATAAAATTAATTTATATTAGTTTGGCTGTAGGCACTAGGAACACGGGCTGCGCAGGCGTCTAGGTCTCAAAATTACTCTCACAATCTATACTTTTATACTAATAATAAAGCAGAAGAGTTTGTTTGTTGGTTTGAACGCGCTAATCCCTGAAACTATAAGTCGGATTTGAAAATTTAGTTTTTCATTCGATAGCCCAATCCAAGAAGGCTATAGGCTATTTCGAATCACATCCTAGTTTGAAAGAACGCTAACCGAAAACGAAGTAATAGCGCGGGCAGGCGTTATGCGATGCGATGCGATGCGATGCGACGGGTGGATCAGGGGAACAAGAAATTTCACGCGGACGAAGTCGCGGCCAGAAGCTAGTTAAATTATATAGCTAAAACTTTCTAGGTTATTCTCTTGAAAATAATTTTATCTCACAAAACCCCCAACTTAAGCTCTCCCAAACCAAAACTGGAGCAACATTAAAATGCTCAACACAAAGCCCAAACAATACATTTAACATCACAAATCCACCCTCTATTTCGTCATTCCACTTAGTCCAGTTTGTTCCATTGACCGAGACCTCCATCCGATGAGGATCTGCCCTTAATCTAGCTGAGCCTTGAACGATCCACTTACGTAAGACCATTTCTTATCTCAAATGACGATCGAAGTTACCTAATTATTGCTTGGATCTTACTAATCAGACTGTTGGAGGTTTTTGTAACGAGTTTAACTAACTTTTACTTAATTGGGGTAGGGTTAGTTATTATGCTTTGAATTTTTTATCTGAGATAAGGTGCAGTGAATAGGAATTAGGAAAAGGGGGCAATATTGCATAAAGAGTGAACAATTATATCAAAAATCAGTTCCTGTATGTCTATCCTACTCCAAACTCAAACTCAAAGTATTTATTTCAAATAAACCAATAACAGGTACTTTTGAATTGTCAAAGGGTCGGTCAATCAGAAAAATTAAGCTAGTTGCCCATTCCAAAGCGTAGGTGAGAAGAATGGGCAAGAAACTTCATTATCTTCATACTTACATCAAGATAACCGTGTATAAGTTCTGAACACGCAAATAAATATAATAATAATAAAACTAAACTTAGTTATGAAACTAGCAATGTTATTATAATAATTACGAGAGTTTCTGAAGAAGACTGTGTCATAATAAGATTCACGAAAATACCATCTACTCGTACAAGGAAATCAAAAGCTTGCAAATGTCCTTAAAAGATCTTGTAAGATTCCACAAATCTTTTCAATTAGAAAAACTTATTATTGAAGCCATTTTAAAATCTCCCGATTAGCTTTCTTGATCTTTGAATTAAAGAGAATGATTAGTCGAGCGAAGACTACTCGGAATTTCGGAGAAAATAAGGCTAAGTTAAGAGATCTCATTTTTTAGGCGGAGACTGAATTCCACTGATAAATAGTAGGTATTAGGGGCCTGGAATTAATCACGGAAATATACGTCGCGAACAGATTTTGAAAAGCCAAAACAGATTCTAGGTTTCAGCTGATTTAATTACGTAAATTCACAACTTTGTGGGAGAAGTGCTTCGACAGAGTACAATGTCTGGGATTGGGTTTTTTTGGCTATTAAATGCTTTTCTTGTAACATACCTTTTATGTACATCTTTTCTCTTCAAAATTCAGAAAAGTAACTTAATAAAACTTGGCCAGTATCTAAGTCTTAAAGAGGTTTTTGTATTTTAATAATACACATAAATAAATTGGGATTGGGGCAGGAGAATGACGGCACGTACTATGTTAAATTATCACTCAAAGTATGTATCAGAAATAGCCGTTCACTACCGATTTTATACAATTTACAACGAGTCCACAAAAAAAAACGAAGAAATAGCCGTACCGAAGTACATAGGGGTACTTTTAATAAACCTTCCAAGTAGGTACCACTTTAAAGTTCTTGAACCTAACCCTTTTTACGAACTCTTATAATAACAAGAGCTCCAAACCTTTTTCATTGAATTCTTTTTATCAAAAGTACAAAGATTTTCGCAAATCGTAGGACATTTTATGTGTTACTTTATTTTATGAACTGTTATAAGAAGTCTGTTACATTTAGAAGCGGTAGAATTTACGACACGATAGAACTGTAACCTTATAGAGTTCGAAAAAGTACATGTTTATATGTAAAGAATATCGTAATTTTTACAGAAAAAAAGAAGCTTTCGGCATAAACATAGAATCAAAATGATTTTAAACAAGACAAGACATGTCTATGAACTAGCCTCTTAGACTTCGCTTCCGCTGATGTTTCTTGTTTCCCCGCCACCGCGTCGCATCGCATCGCCTGCCCGCGCTTTAACTTCGCTTTCGCTTATAATTCTTCCTGACTTTTTTTTCTTTTTGCCCGGCTCACGGAGGATCCTAGCATGTTTTCCCGTCTATAGCCTTCCTCAAGAATTAGGCTATCAAAATAATGTTTCAAATCCGACTAGTCGTTTCAGAGATTAGCGCGATTAAACAAACAAGCTCTTCAGCTTTATCATTAGTATACATATATATATGTGTATATACATATTATATTAACTTTAACACAAGTTTAAAATTAATTAATCACATTTGAAAGACAAACTGCAGCAAAAAATTGCGCATACAAGATACTCACTAGTTTAAACAAAAGTATCATACAATTCAATTCAATAAACAAACCTCCTTCTAACTATCATTGCCCCAGACAAGTTTCCTCCAGGGGCTTCTCTGCCCGGCTCCCAAACGATACAGACTGAATATATTTACAACTAGTCTCGAAACTTTGGAACAATCTGCTGAGATTTAATTAAGGAGGAGTTACTCCCAGGACACAGAGGACTAAGGTATGAGAATAACGGTCTAACTTGAGGTAATCTAATAGATTATGAATATTATGATACCGGGGCGTTAGTTTGTGTTTCTTTGTTTAGTTTTATATTTCTTCAATCGTGAAAAGGATTTATGTTACTATGTTTTCGTCTATTGTTTTATTTTAATTAGCAGTGATTGAGTCATTTGTAACCAGCACCCTAATTGTTTAAGACACTGTCAATCACAACCCGAGAGTTGTGAAGGATATTGCTTATCCATTGCTTCATAGGTTTGAAAAATTCGTCCGCTAAACAACGTAAATAATGCAGTGAACGTGGGTGAACTGTCAAAATGAAACCCATAGCGATCAGTTGTCGTTTTATGTTTGCTACGCTATTATATTACCCCACTGTTTCCTCGGTATTGTCTTCGTTATTTTAGGGTAGAATTTTGGAGTTGCACATGGTTTGGGTGTCAAGTTGTTTTTAAAATCACACTATCACCTTATTATTCCGGATTTCTATTACCTACTTAAAGCTACTTAAATGTTACCTTCCTCAATAAACGGTGACGTCAGAAAATGTGAAACGTAATGGCTTCAAAACCTACCGAACCGTCAAGTTATTTTACGATTTACTTTAAAACAACACCGTTCAATTTGTTGACTTTAAGTAACATTTTTGGCTATCTGGTTTTATAACTTATCCTGGCCACAAAATTTTCTAAAATAGTCTATTTTTGTTGGGAGTAAATTTACAAGTGATAACAAAACTGAGCTAGGATTTGCTGGAATTAAAAATTATATATAATTATTACGAATTTCGAGACATCGTCAAGGTTGGTTGACTCTTCACGTGACCAGAGAGCTGGCTTATTTTTTGGCTAAAGAATCAGCATTGCCATATAACGTGGCAAATAAATTATAATAATTTAACGTTATAGGTACGCTTTTTAAATTATGTAAACAGAAAAATATTAAATATTATGATCGATTATGACATTGTTAAACGTATCAACAGCAAATTATTAACAGAGCTAGCATACTTTTATGCCCGTTTTCACTAACACTTGATACCACCTAAATTAATGCCTAAACAAAATCGCACTGTTGAATTTTAAACGCTCGGCTCAGCGCCGAGAGTTGTAAATAGTGCGATAATAAGTGTTTCCACTGGGTAAGTGAAAACAAGCATATGGCTACTATTAACCAATAAATATTCTACATAATTTACCAAAATCCATGCGGAAATTGCTCGAAAGTACGTCATAATAACCAAGGAATGTCAACTATTTGATCGCTAAAGTTGGAACCAGGAAATACTGAGATCAAGTGTCTGCATAACTTACCTACTCGAGTGTTATCCAAGACCTTGGTCCGAAGGCTAAGGAAGACAAATAGCTGTTTGATGAACTCCCTCCGGTCCCTTGGCTTTTGCCCTGCGTTTTGAAGGACTGCATATTTTGTGGTGGAGAGGAATTGGCGGGCTACGGTATTTATACTGGTGTAGAGAATTATGGAATGTGAGGTCCTCTGAATCCCTAATGAATAGATTAACTTAGGACTGATTTTTCCTACGTCAGATAATTTTATCGGAAGAATTTTTTACAGTTCTTCCATACAAAAACTGTCAGACGTCAATTTTATTCCACGAATAAAAAATAACTTTAATTATTGAAAAATCAGCCCTTACACATAAATAATAACTAATACAGTTTAAAAAAGAAATAAAAAAGAAATACATATTTAGTAATAAGGAAATTCATAAAAGCGCTTTTCCTCTCTTTCTCTCAAAATGTTGCCGTGCCCGACCGGGTCCATGATTGTTTCTATTGATTAATACTTACCACCGGTATGTGTACACTATGGATTGCTATAAAGATTAATTGAATTGAATGAAATTAGCAAGTTACTTAATTTAAACCGTCCAAACTTAACTAGATCAAAACAGTAGGTACACAGTGGATATTCGAATTAAATTACTAGTTTTATGAAATCATCAAAAGCAGGTTTTATAAAAATCATGATGGTCTATGAACCAATTTTAAAATATTTGCATGATAATCAAATTAAAATTTAATTATTTAACGTCTGAAGTTTCAAGAATTTCCAATAAAATCAGAGACTTAGGTTCAGTCATATGAAAGGTGGCCGCGGGTTGTTTGAAAGAGATACCGCCCCTGGCACAGGCAACTGAAGGAACAAGGGTGGGTTTTAGTCAGTAAAAGTCTGACACGCCCTTCCGCTCCGCCCAGAGCGGCAGAAGTCATTATGATGATTACCCACCCAAAAAAAAAAGTCTTATATAAGGTCTGAAATGAAAATATTTTAAAATTTCTAAAAACGTTTTAATATTATTACCTTTGAAGAGCACTAATTATAGTATGAGTTTTTGTTTTGTTTGAATGGTTTTCGAAAATAAAGTGAATAAAAATTATCTACTCAATCTTAATACAGTATGTTTACTAACGAAGAGTGTTCCTTTTAACTGCTAAGACGATAGCGTCCATACGTAGGTACCTGAACTTAAAAAAATATTCCCGCTCTGCAAGTATTTACCAGAAGTGTCCATACATGAATAAAAAAACATTTTTTGCAATAGCATTTTTTCCCATGTAAAGGAAGAGGCTATTGTAGTCTAAAGATCTATTAACCATTATCCTCGTAAATCACCAGTCTCGTAAATAAATAGTGATCTTTTAATCTATTAATGAAAACAAACATCAACATAATGAGATCACATTACGGAATCAGCCAGTCACAGTTGGCCCGTGTCCCAGTGTGATTTCCATGGACCATTGGACCATCCATCATTGGTATCACTCGATTACATTTAGATTTCGCTTGTAATCCTTCGGGTGTGGTAAGGTTGGGGTTCAAATATTTAGATGGTTTCGTTCAGCAATTATATTTTATTTGTTACGTCAAATATATCTTCCATCACCTTTAGTGTTACTTACTGCAAAGGAATCTCAGATGCACATTTGAAACGATTCTTGTAATAAAGTTTGAGAAATTAGTTTGGCAAAAGTTTCATCTTTTTGCGAGCTTTCGTTTTGTTAAATATTATGACAGCTGTCAACTCAGAAGTTGAAAACAATCTGAAAAAAAAAAAACAGCTGTAGCAATGAATCCACCATCTTCCATAATGTTCAATATTTCAACATTGTCGTTACTTGCAAAGTCACTGAACACAAAACCACCTTCCCAGCTTAGCATATTTTTACCATTCCTATTATCTTGGCACATCGTTTCACCCTCTCTCACTGGGACCTCGAACCCATCGCTTCCAAGGCCCAAGTATTAATCTTGTGCAGCTCCAAACTGACAGACATGAAGGTTGCATTATTCTCCAGCCATATTGGAATTTCGGCCATCTTGAACGTATTCCTTCCTTCAAGGTTGCGTATAATGTGTCTGAGATTTCCTTGTGTGGATATCAATGCTTTGACAGTTGTTTGACTTATGTTCGTGATTCTGGCTCATTTGCTCGTTATTTGATTTGTTGAGGATAATATGTACATATCAATCGTGTAGTTTCTTTTATTGTGTATTTTTTGTATTCCTACTATTGTGCTAGTGTACAGCTGTGTACTGTAGTTAGCCATGTTTTTTTTTAAAGATTTTGTTGTAAGTAGATTAAAGATCAGGTCATGAAGAAGAAGATATTAATCTAGAGGTAATGCCACAACCACTTTTAGACAGACATAGATGCCTAAAAATGGTCGTATAAAACCAAATAAAATGAACCTGAAGAAACACAGATTGCCTGTCACGCAAGAATTGCAAAATCTAATATTATTTACGATCATAGCTGACAGGTGTACAACAATAAAATATTTCATAACAAAACAATTGACTTTAACAAGAAATATATCACTATTCTACTTTAAAAGTGAACAGCTCTAAACGCCCCCGTACCACATAAACGAAAAAGTATCGTTAAATAAACATATTTAGAAACTTTATGAACACATCGTAAATTGAAAAAGATTTCAGTGTACGAGGGGCCTATAATTTTTATGAATATGTGCTGTTTTACAGTCGCAATTAATATTGGATAAAGTATGAAATAAATGCGTGTAAATAATGCAACACAAAGAAAAAACAAGGATGGATAAGTTGTGAGAAAAACGCGAATAATTAAACGGAACGTATGTATTGTGTAATGTTGTGAATATTCCGACAGATAGCGCCACGTGTACCTATGGTACAGACTGTATTAGACGTGGCAAAAAAAATAGAGTCATTATTCCATATATCATTTTTTATCTGAGATCATAAAAATAATTTTGAAGATTTGATTCTTATCAGAAACTTTGTATTATTTATGGTTTTCTTATCGAACTTGTGACGAAGTTACAATTTCGCCTTTTTGCACTTTATATTTGGCAAGCTGTAACATAATGTACATACTCACAGTTATCTTCATTCATTTCTCCACGTCAGAACGAGCATTCTGTTACCGTTAGGCGCTGATCTGATTATTTATTACGACACGTTTTATCCACAATCAGTACACAGACACAGCTCCATCTTTAAGATGACACTACGATGATTTAGTGACATCCAAGGGTTGGTAATTTCGCCCACATTGATGGATATCATTTTTCCTATAAACACTATACTTCTAATACAAAATAACTATAGATTTTATCGTATTTTATTAATAATATATTTTATTATGACAGCTTTGACAACGACGTTTAATACGTCGCCATGGCAATCTTTCTTTCAAATTCTTACCTGCCTGTATCTTTTTAGCTAATAAGATATGAATACTTATTATATTTAATTACTGGCCATCTTCATAACTCAAATTCATATTTTCTACATGATGTTATTCTACGAGCTGACATTATAGATCCACGCAATCCAAGGATCAGTTCGGGTTTCGCCTCTAAAGCGGATACAATAAAGAGCCTGATACTCCAGGGCTATCTATCGCGGGAATACCCAGCGTACCTCTCCGCTCCGGTACCTGTCGGACCCTGCCTACGCCTCCGTCCTCCGTCCTCCGTGAAGGGCTCCTGTGACTATTGGGCCGCGCCTCATCCGAGGGCCGCCTCACCTGGCGGGCTGAGAGCGTCTCTGTCGTGCCTCTCTCTCTTGCTGCCGAGCTGCGCCCTGCCTTGCTGCGTGGACCCTCCAACGGGTGTCCTCCGCCTGCACTTCATCTATACCTGTACCTGCGCTGGCTCCTGCTGCCGTGCTGCAGCCTGCCCTGCTGCGTGGGCCCTCCTACGGGTGTCCTCCGTGCCGCACACGCACCAGCGACCTGCCCTCATTTGTACCTGCATCTGCCGCCGGCACCTGCCTCGCGTCTACCTCCCTCATCTGGATCTCCACCTCAGCCTCCTCAGCCCACCTATCACGCATCGTCATCCACACACCCCACCTCCACAAACTACACACCTCTCTTAGTCCATCACCATCTTAAAGTTATAAATATACCTTTAATTGTTTTCTACCTCCATTTCTTTAATTTCATTTTCCTTTATAAGTTTAGTTTCTTGTCGCTATACGACAAAGCCTTATAAAAGAGTTATAGATATTGGATATTAATGACTATGTTTTTTAATGTCACTTAGTAAGTAGCAACCAAAACATATTTTTTGTTAGGGTAACCACAGCATTTTTTGTTTTTCATACCTGTAAAATCTTTGTTCGGTAAAGCAAACTAAATTAACAGTCTCGGTACTTCAAAACATGAACACAAATCATGAACACTTATTAACCATCTTGTCGCAAGCTTTTATCAATGCTTCATACTTCAGTTCACTTAAAAGAACATCAATTCCATTTATATTTGACGGTGTATTTCAGACTGTAGGTAGACAAATAAGATTATGGGGAAGTTAATTATTAATAAAACTTTTAAGACTAATTATTTGAAATATAATACACTATGTCATATGTATCTACTTTAATAATTTATTAAAGTTTTTGATACACTAAATTAATATGAGATAATGTTGCACGTGGATTACAACAATGATAAGGATAGATTTTTAAGCAAATTAGATATTGCCAAAGTGACTCTCTGTCTTCTTATGTTTTAACAGTTTTTGTGGCTAAACCAGCATATTTTTATTTTTCTGTTATTTTTAGACTGTAATAACTCAATAATTGGTAAAAATTGCTCTCTGACATTACTCCCAATCCTATTCACCTCTTCAAAATAATAAGGTTATTTGACGGAATTAGCTAAATCCCACATGTCTCCCTACATTATGTACTCTCTTTGAGATACTTGACGATGAGTACTTCACGAAATTGAAGCAGATTTATGAACATAGAGTTTGGAGTATGAATGGAGTGACAATACGCGGATGAACGTGATCGAATATCGCATCAAGAAAAATAATGAATGCAATCGATACATATAATAAAATAGTAACGAAGAATGTTTGTCCAGACAAACGTCTGAATGTATGTTTCGTAGGTACTTACACAAAAACAGCTGAACGGAGGCACTGGCAAAGACTAGTGACGCAATAAGAGTGGTAACCACTATAATTGCCTATCATCTCATAGGTATTTAAATAACAAATAAGACCGTTGGTTTGTTTAAAATGCACAAAGTTTTAACTTTTGCATCAGCAGTAGGCGCTAGTACTTACTAAAAAGATGAGCCGAGAGAGAAGAGGTGCGGTAGGAGAGGTGGTATATCCAGCAGTCGACTGCTATACTCGTAGGCTGACTAAAGAAAAATTAAATATGCATAGTAACGCTCTGAGGTTTACTCCTCCATGTTTAATAATAATAAGCCCAATGACGTGGAGGCCTGAGATGCCTCTCGTTTGCGAAGCCCATCGTTGCAGAAAATTGAGAGGAACATAATCATATAAGTACTTTGATTACGGCGCAGAGGCTTTAAAATGAGAATGTTTTGTGAAGTAGCATGAGAGTACTTACTTATATGTATTTTGCAATTTTTATTTGATTCTGCTTCGGCTAAGAAGGCCCAGTATGTAGTCTTGAAGTTTCTGAAAAGTATGTGTAGTATATATGTTTCTTAACCAGGTCTGGTTAACTCTTCAAGTGATCTTAGTATATTTTTTTCGACCCCATTAAGAGGGAAAAATTTGTTTGGGCAAATATTGTTACCCACAAATTAAACTTACAAACAAAAGCAAAAGAAAGGACTTCAAAAATACGAGAAGGCTTAAAACTCGATGCATAAGCATGGCATGCTCACGATGTTTTCCTTCATCGTTTGGAGGACAGTGGTGATGAAGGAATGTGCCTGCCTAGTTTCGAACCGTACCCTACGACACGTAATTCGGGGCCGCCACTGCTGTCTAGTCGATTGAACTTGATGCAGTTTTATACAATTGTTCCTGAATTTAAGCTTTTATTCACGGTCGAATTAATCAAACTATTACAACATAATCAGCCTATAATGTTCCCACTGCTGGGACACAGGCCTCCTCTCTATGAGATCCCAGTGTGCCGTAATCCACCACGCGAGCCCAGTGTGGGTTGGTAGCTGTCACATGTCTTTGAATTTTTGGCTCTAGGACATGTCAGTTTCCTCACGGTGTTTTCCTTCACCGTTTTGAGAGCAGTGGTGATTTAATAATTTACACAAATTAAAGCGCCTGTCCGGGTTCGAACTTATGACCTACAACTCGTAACTCGCGGCCGTTACCACAGGGCCACCTGCCCTAACTATTACCAACCAAGACCTAATTACGTTACAAGTCCCACAAATGTCGCACTGTCGCACTGTCGCACTGTCGCACGTCGTAAAGCACATATAATATAGAATAATGAAGTTCCTCTCTAGAGGTCCTTAAGGGATTATATCAATTCTGAAAATGGTTAGCACTGGGTCCTAAGCTCCTAAACTAGGTGCTCGAACTAGGCCAGTGCGAGCCAATATTTTAGACCTGTGCTCAATTGGTGCGGACCTCACTTAACCGTGTAGAAAACATCAAGGGACTTACGAAATTGAATTGATATGGCTGAAAGATAGGGATGGGTACTGTGATAGACTGTTCTCATTCTTTAACAAAGGAGTTTTAAACCAATAGAAATTATCTTCAGATAGAAATGTTTTAATGATTTTAAACCAGCATTGTTCATTAGTGACACACGCTACGTACTTACTGTTTTAGGTAGTTCGTTTCTGGATTTATGCTAGCGGAATGTCCAAGCTCTAAAGTCTAAAGTATTGCTGTAATACCACAATTTCAGAAAGCATATATGTATCTGCTGAAAATAAAACTAGAAAAAGTTTTGCGGCCACATTGAATTTATCATTATTCCCATATATGTAGGTACCCTTTGTTAGTAGGATGAGGCGAATAGCTATTGTCTTAAAAACATTGAGTGATCAAGAACCAACCCAGTCTTACCAAGGGGTAGGTATCGTATTACCAAGTAACTGGGTTGTGGAGGTCAGTTAGACAGTCGCTTTATGTAAAATACTGGTATTCAGCTGCAGCCGGTTAGACTAAAAGCCAACCCCAACATAGTTTTGAAAAGGTTGAGTATAGCATTAAGTCCTTTGCTCATAATCACATATCACACTCCACATGTTCAGTGTCAAGTTCCATTATGTTATCGATATAATGACAACTCAAGTCTGTGAATCAGATTTACACAGAATATCAACCACTTCATAATCCCATTTACACGTAATACAAACACACTACATATATAATCCACTACAATATCTATTATGAAGAGCTTCATAAATCCTGACAATATTACTAACTCTTCAAAGCTGTGGTTTGTCGTCGAGTTTCAACACAAACTGATGTTTATTAAAGTTTCTAACTGCAGCGGTATCGAGTGACCTTTTGACTGTTTGCTTAACTGTATTATGAGTTATGGAGTTATCAGATTTATGGCTTTGTCAAGTTATTGCATCAAACTGTTTTCTGATGGTAATTAATTGATAAATGAAACGTGTGTTTGCCTCAATTACGCTATTGGATTTATGCTGGGTGTGTCTTTCAAATAATAGAATAGAATACTCTTTATTATCTTCACCAATAAAGAGTATACTATTATATAAATTACAGACAAAAAAAAGACATGAAATAATCTAAGTGTTCGAGACTTAAACGACATCCTAGCATAATTAATCAGTGCTTTAGCCAGTAATTCACTTGAAGTGCGATCAAGCTTCACAATCACAATACAGATCATAAATCTTAGTTATCTGCTGAAGACATCGCAAGGTCATCTTGACTCTCCAACTCAAAACAGCGCCAAAGATATAACAAGACTTCCACAATTTAAACACAGAAAGCCTTTAAGCCCTTGCATCAATAAACTGCTTAAAAACTCTCTCGAAAAATCCGCCCCACTTATCTAGTTAATAACAAACTCGTTTCGCCTCGTATATAATCCCGTGTGCTCCTCCGCCGCACCTGTTCAGATCGCAACAAGTCTCCGGGATGCCGCCCCGGCGGCCTAGTTCATCGGCCTGACCTACATTTCACTCCCCGTCCCTTAGCCCCCCCTGACCTACCCAGCAACCAGCCTAACCTGGCCTCGGACGATCATAATGAAAAAGGAAGTAGAAGGTGCCTTGAGACATGTCGTCCATATCTTTACGTGCATCGCGATTTTTTACATGCCGTCGACCGATACCAGGTTTCCTGCTGTATTTTTTGGCAAAAAAACGAGCGGTTGATAGTTAACAAAAGCATTTCTGATATCTCTTGGTTTGCCTTGAAAAAATGTGAGAACATGTTAGGACATTCGGTATTAGGTATTGCCATTTAAAGAATAATTCCAATTGTTTATGTAACACTTCCAAGGACATCTTTATTTTCCATTATTGATTACCTAAAGGGTAAACGTTTCCAATTTCATTTTCCGTTATTTAGTACTAATTGGAAATTAGATTCCTTCATTGTATTTCCAATTAAGCATTTTATTTCGTGAGACTTATTAATTTCCTTTTGTCTTTCGTAAGACGATACCCTGGTTTCTGTAAGGACTCCTTGAGAAATAATTATCCAGACGGGAAAAATTAATTAATCTTGAAACCCTTTGAATCATCAGAATTTCAAGATCTTGGATTTAAATGCTTGACGGATCATTTTCACACTCAAAACTTGAAACCTACTTAAAGAGCTACTAATATAGCTAAGTTACTAAAGTCTTGATCAAAATCTTTAACTTTTCTTACGTCAAAATCAGTAATTACCTGTTTTATAGCTAAAACAAAAAATAACAGGAAAAATCAAGGCGAAACGCTTCATTATAAAATGTTTACCATAACAGTTCTTGTAATATGTACATTCACAATTTAAAAGAGCAGTCAAATAATCTTGCAAACAACAAAACAAGAAAAAAGAAAAGTTTTTAATCCAAGACAGACAATAAAATGAGGTTCTCAAGGCCGAGACAGCCGGGGTCTTGCTTCCCTGGGCGCTGCTCCCTTGCATTATACACAGCGTATTGTTCGCATTGCCCGGTATTGCCCAGCCATTCCCAGTTATTTAATAACCACTGTTTGTGTGCACAAATTGAAATAAACTTAGGGTTGTAGAATTATTGTTAACTTAGAGGAAGGTGCTTTTGATCTAGTTACGATTTATAGTTTTCGGAAAATTTAAGGTTGTTTTAAGAGTTTCTCTTGTTTCAAGTTTGTTGAGTAAGGATCAAGAACTTTACGTTGAACTCAGTTTAAGCAGTACAGAGTCTAATATTTGCTAGTTTTTCTATCAGCATACTCAACTTTAATATGAGTTCAAAAGATAGAACCAATTTTGTTTCTGATGAATAACTATGGATAAAAATTATTATCACCATTTCAGTCCTTTATTTTTCCTGTAAACGCTCCTAGTATGTACCGATATAGGTGTGTTACGCCCTTTCCATTGTTCCTGTGCTTTGTGTATACCTATTTATTTACTTGCTCCTTCTAGGCTACAGATGCTCACCCATCCTTTTCTCTTTTCTCGAAAATCGAAATCAAAATATTTTATTTCCTATATACCATATGATATACATAGGTCTATCTGAAATAAAATATTTAGATTAAGATTCACAAGACATGTCGAGAAGAGCTGGCAATAAACGACACGTTTGTAATCCCTTAATTGCTAGGTAGAGTGACCTATAGAACCCTCTTATTTTTTCAGTTATGTCTGTCTCGTAAGATAATGAGGTGCGAGCATACTGCCATCAACCGGGCACAAACCCGACTCCGATAATGATTTATATTCCACAACCACCATCACAATGCTCCTTGATACTTTTATATTCCACAATCACCATCACAATGCTCCTTGATACTTTAAAAACGTCCCCAAAAGTGACAGGCTCTTTCATTAAATCTAGAAAGTGGAACAGCCTGAATTATTAACTGTTTTTTGTGGCTGTCAGGTGTTCGTTTTCTAAGACATTTAGCTTTGATCAAGGCGAGCAGCCTACTCACTATGATGGACAAATGCGAAAACCTACAACCTGCAATTAGTTAGCTGTCACTTGAAACCGTTTTTGTTAATGGAAAAGGACCTATGATTATAAGAGGGGTTATATAATGGCGGGGGGGGGGGGGGGGGGTTGGTCCGGGTGTTCCCAAGCTGCTGTTAAGTTCTTGAATTATTTTTTTTATAGTAAATATCGCGTGTGTCCGCTATCTCGCCTGAAGGTAATGGGTATGCAAGTTGTGGTTGATAAAATACATAATCCGGATTTTAAATTATTATATTGGTAGAAATCTCAGAAAGGTGAAGGAAAACAACGTGAGAAATTCGACGACATGTGACATCTACCAACGCGCAATGGACCCGCGTGGTGGATTACGGCCCACTCCCTCTCACAAAGAGAGGCCTGTGTCCCAGCAGTGGGAACATTATAGGTTGATTATGCATGTACGTTATGCTATGGAGTCATGTAAGCGACAATGCAGCAATTTGTCTCAATTTGCGCGCAGTAAGGGGGAATTAGTGCCAACAACCATTTGGAGTACGTTCTTAAACGGATCTTTTCCTCTTCATAGTGAATTATATGAAGTTTACATATTTGAGTGCCTTTTTCAGTAGGCGTGTGGATTCATAAACAGTCCTTGGGGTGTAAAATAATGTGTTTACATAATATTATGATGAGTGTAAAATATTATTGCTAATGTTATATTTATAAGAATAGAACGAAGCATATAATATTGTTTTTACTTGTGTTAAATCAATCGTAAGTAAGGATCGTAGCACGTGGCGTTCTGTAGTTTCTGCCTAACACCATGAGAAGAAGGCGTGAGCTTATACGTATGTTTGTGTATGGTATGTAAAACTAAATAAATAAACATTTCTTTCCTTTCCACAAAGGCGCCTTAAACATATGTAGATTATAACATCTGAATAAATCCACTATAAGAGACTGTGCAAACGGGAAGTGTCCCATAAATATTCAAAAAAAAAAAACAACCAGGAAACGAACCCACTGTACCTTCGTAAAGAAGGACCAATGCATTGAGTTACATCATAAAAACCCCAGCTCATTGGCTCCATGTGTCCCAATTACATAATTTAAGGGCATCGTTCCATTTATTCGCATTGTCACGCATCTGTGCGCATGATTCCATCCGCGTCAGGCTGTGCGTGTAATTTGAGTACTTTTATGTAAAAAATGTATTATGCCTTTAGTGATCTTTGCAGTGCAATAAAGCTTATTATTTTCTGCTGAGTGACCTAAGAGGCAATTTAAAATTGCAAAGATTTGTCTAGAGTCACTTCAATTTAAATGGAAGTAGAAAAAAAATGAAAAACAACAAATAACTATTTATTACTTTAATTCTATACAGGATGGCAGGTCCCGTGTATAATTTTCAACACATGAATTCTAATAAAATGGAAAGAATACAAAAATAATTATGCATACATACATATTGTGTCTACCTACCCTTATAAGCTTAGGTTTTACTAGGCAGTTGACCTTAGACCTTATTGGAGGTGTTCAAATATACATTTATACAACAATATACTCAAGACTGTGTAGTCACGACTTTATGTAAAGGTTACTTTAACAGTAGTTGTAATTGAGAGGCTTAGAGTTATGAGTTTCGTATTTATAACTTGCAGTGTCCGATTGTAATGCTTAAATTATTAACAAATGAGAAATAATCGGAACCTGTTTGTCTTAAAATAATAATATGTACAAGTATGTAAAAAGGAGGGGAAATAATAAAAGGGCATCAAAAAGTTCGTCCGCATCGCTGTCAATAGGAACCGTGCCCAAAAGGCCAGTCATTCATTTCCCTTAGTAACCGTTCACAAACTATCATAAGGGACCGTAATCAGTTGATTTCCCTGACCTCGTAATCACGGTAATGTTTTCCAAATTGTCATACTTCAAATTTATCGAAAAATAATCTACCCTACAGGCCAAGGCCTCAAATATAGGTTAAGAAAGAAAAACTAAAGCATCAATAATATCAAATCAGTTGTTACTATTCAAATCGATTTAAACTGTATGCAACTTCCTGTAAAGTTTTAAACGAAATTGAGACTTCGACTGAAACAATACGATTCATATTTAATTGTAAAATGCTCAGTCATATCCGACTTTTTATTGTAATGCGTTGGTACAAGGTTATGAAGGAAAAGGACGGGTATATAGGGGGTTGTGTTGGAGAGAAAAGGAGGGGTGGAGAGGAATGCAAGGCTAAGAGGTCGCAGGTAGTACAGTGACCTGACCTACATTTGGTTGCAGGGTGCCGTGTAAATATTGATTTAGTGACCTTTTCTACTTGTTGCTGTGTGTTTGAAGACGATTCCATGGTTTTTTGAACCGATTTATGGTACACGAACACGTTTTCTTGTTATGCGGAAAATATTAAGATCTTGTAGAGTTATACCTACAATACACATAAACTCTCGCGTTTTTCCCATGGGGGTAGGCAGAAACTACAGAGCGCCACCTGCTACGAACTGCGCACCTGGCCAACACTACATAAGTAATCATTTGTAATTTTCATATAAAGCTGCATATAGATGTGTTACTATAGGAGTGGCATACATTTAGGGACCTTAATCTTACCAATATTGATGTGGAGGTACGAGTAACACCCACTTAGCAGACTCGCTTACGCTAGCCCAGCTTAGAATTTTCATATCCCGTCTTATGCTAGGACCAAGGAAGGACCAAATGGGTTTTAACGTCAAAGGGAACTTTTCACTCCAATAAATTATATAAAGTGAGTAGGTATTTATTTATTCATATACTAGCTGCGCCACGCGTTTCACCCGTATAAGTCTCGATTCCGGAGAAATATCGGGATAAAAAGTATCCTATGTCAATCTAAGTCATGGTCCACCCATGTTCCAAATTTCATTCAAATCCGTTTATCCGTTTTATCGTGAAAGTGTAACAAACAAATATACAAAAAATGAAATCTTTGCTCTTTATAATGTTAAAGTCTATATTATATATTCTACTACTCTATACTTTAGATTGCACAGTGTACATACAGTTACAGGTTCTGAATAAGCTAAACTAATGTACTCATAGTACATAAACCTGTTAGGGCGCAGCCAGTAGCCTTTTTAGCACCTCGGGTTGGCACAAAAACAAAATACATATAAAATCTAAGTATCAATTTGGAGCATTCTAATTGAATCTTAATCAGTAATTATTAATTATTCCAGGAATATATAAAATTTACTAGGGTATCCTTAATTCCTTATCATTTCAAATAGGATATTCTATACTTCTTGATTGCAGGGTTCGAATTTATTTCCTGAAATCAATATTCATTTCGTTTGAAAGCAGAAATCAGAAATTGGGCAAGTTTAACTCAATACCTAGTTAAGCTCGCCTTTGAACATAGAATATTCAGTAAGCAACTGTGAATTACAGATTCTGGGAAATTGGACAAAAATATACCTTGGGCTCATAATTATTTGGTACTATGTGATATCGTAAACGAATTGGGTAGCCTACTTCTTTTACTAAATAAAAGAACAGAGGAACGAAAAATATTGATTGATGGAAAATAATTTAATTTAATGTTTTGTGCTTCGTAATGTCTTTGAACTAAACAGACAGCTGTACTGCTGGGGAGTTAGTTGCGCCACTTCTTCTTCTCAGATAAAGCACTTTAAAGGCGGGCGTTGTGGAGGACTGTCTTATGTAATTTAGAATTTCAAAAAGTGCTGATTCTCAGCCTAGTTTGAATAAATGACTTTGATTTTGATTAAAGTTTTATTCGTTAAATTGCTATCCAGGCTCAAAGGAAACCTCATTTTTCTTGAAATAAGCAAAACAGATTTTGTAGTTCTAATATAACTTAACAGCACGCTTGTTTTCTCCAAAGGGTTAGGCAGGGCCACCTAGGCTACAGTTTAACCAACTGGCAACTGCCTAAATGTGCGCCCTTATTGCCAACAACAGGGCACAAATCCAGACTCCGAGCTGTTACTGAGAAAGCCCTGATGGAAAACCCCAATAACACTTTGCCCGACCTGGGAATAATACTTTGCCCGACCTGGGAATAACACTTTGCCCGACCTGGGAATCGAACTTGCTAAACAGTAGTGCTTCATTACATCATCAACAGTGTCGACTAGTGGTGTTCCTTGATCCAATGTCAAACTCGACAGATGATGAAACTAATGTCCATTGTTCTGCGAAATGAATGAACAAGCCCTTTTAGTGTTGTGTAATAAATAATTTTACATAAAGATTGCACTATAATGATAAGGTCATTAGTTTATGTTAATTCATCGCTGTATATTTATTTATTTATGTATACTTACGTCTTTAGGAAAACTATTATGAGAGGATAAGATAGGACGACATAAAATATTTAGTCTAAGTAGGTATTTCGTTTGAAAAGAGAACATTAACTAAATATGAACGAAACGACGTCCATGTGCTGTTTTTATTTTTTTTCTCAAACCATAACTTTTGTTTTTAAGATTTGGATTGGCCAGACTTACCAGCTTGATAGCGAGAAGCGCTCTTTTAGTACACGTAATAAACCTAGTTTACTACCTTAAAAGTAACAACATCTTTGAAAGTTATCTTTATTCATCATCTTTCATCTTTATAATTTTGCCTACGGGTAATTTTCTTAGTACACACGTGTATTTATTTCTCGATAACGGCGGACGGCGGCTAGTCATCTCAGTTCGTAATTCTTTGTTTATCGCAACAGACTGCACCTTGCACGTCCTATACTAAAACCTTTCAAATAAAAATTATGCCTTTGGATGACTAAACCTTTACACCTATTGACTGTTTATTCATAGTTATTTTTCTATTTGTTGCAGCATGGGTCCTGGGCTGGTTGATGTGCAAGACTGTGCCGTACGTGCAGGGTCTATCAGTCGCCGCGTCAGTCTACAGCCTGGTTGCAGTCTCACTAGACAGGTAAGGATCCTTGACAACACTAGCTCTTGTACTATACATACTTTATTTAATAGTTTAACAAATAAACCTGTTGTCCTCTTGATGACATTTGGAATCGTAAGCAATATCAGTGGAAACGCCAGAAGGTTTGCAAATGCTTTCACGGTCTTCAAGTTAAAGTTACAGTGTCTTGCCTGTATTATAAGGGTGAAAACTCATACTCATACCTATGAGTAGGGTTGTGCCCACCTGGGCATAACCCTAAAAATATGCGTGGGAAAATGAAACATGAAATTTTTGATTCCACAAATTATATCTTTCGTTGATAGCTTTCTGGAATGTTTTTATATTTTGTAGGTATCGTAAAAGATATTTTTAACGTTGATCCGATAAAAGGACATCAATAGATCTTTAATTCAGTTGCTATATGTTTGATGTGCAAATGAAGTTTTTTCACATACTACGTTGGCGTACCTCAAAGCTATTATTAATGTGTGTCTTACAAAGCACGTTAAGCCGTTGGTACCGACCATAGATAATACACTATAATGTACTAGTCCCGGCTGTCATTCGTAGATCTTTGACAGTCGTTACGGGTAGTTAGAAGCCTAAAAGTCTGACGACTAGTCTTACGAAGGGGTATCGTGTTACCCAGTAACTGGGTTGTGGAGGATATACCTTGTGGAATGTAAATAAACGAATATGATATGATATGACATATAGGCAGTCGCTCCATGTAAAGTACTGATATTGAGCTGCATCCGGTTAGACTGAAAACTGACCCCAATATACGTAGATTGGAAAAGGCTACACAGGCAGACTGATCCAAAAATATTTATACTAAAATCTCACTGCCATAATGGAACCCA
The DNA here is from genome assembly GCA_947507525.1 of Apamea epomidion. Lineage (NCBI taxonomy): Eukaryota > Metazoa > Arthropoda > Insecta > Lepidoptera > Noctuidae > Apamea > Apamea epomidion. The sequence goes on along the minus strand of OX382238.1, from coordinate 1,283,197 downwards.
AAAACGCAAAGTTTTTTGTTAAAATTACGATAACATCATTTGAAAAAGATATTTCAAATATAGACTACACCTACTGCATTACTGATACCAACGTACATTTTCAGTATGCTATTTATTTTAAGTAAGTTTAGATAACCAAATTGGAAAAGTTTCTTAAAACTTTTGTTATAAACTATTTCAGTTATTACAATGCTTGCCTACGATATATCTAGAATCAAGATATTGCTCGAGAATGTAAGATGTAAATGCATTGTGTTTAAAATATTGAAATACATGAGAATCAGAAGCCCAAAAAGTCTGACAACCAGTCTTATCAAGGAGTATCGTGTTAACCAGTAACTGGGTTTTGCAGGTCAGATCAGGTAGTCGCTTCGTGTACAATACTAGTAATCAGCTGCATTCTGTTAGACAGAAAGCCAACCTCAACATAGTTGGGAAAAGGCTAGTTTGATTTTGAGATAATAATCATAAATTAAAAAAATAGCAAAGTATACTTTATTCGCTGTAAAGAGGATGTAAAATATGTGCTGGATAAGCTTCTTATACTTACTAAGTTGACTAACAAACTATTAAAATAAAAATTTAATAACCTAACTAAACCTATTAAATAAGAAAAATATGGAGTCAAAAAATTCCTCCACATCGCTTTCGACTGTTAATATTCTTATAGACAACATCATAACTTTGATCATAGTTACTTGACTCATAAAAATTGTACCTAAACTACGTAAAGACACACTCCAAGAAAAACACAATTTTCTTCAGCAAACCCTTATTACAGTCATAATAATACACCATCTAAATAAAATGCAGCTGTCCCAGAATGTCTCGGAATGCGCCAAAAAGGGCCGGAGCCCAATACGCGACCCACAGATACCTGAGGCCAGCCTTGACCCGCTAGTGGAGCTTATTATAATATCGGGCCTATTATGCGAAAGGACCAGAATTCCGAGTCAAGGTCCTTTAAGCCAAAATTAGTCAAACATACCCTGAGCTGACAAAAAACGCGCCAAGAATGTTGATTGATGGGACTGAGCATCTCTGATGGGATGGCGTCTACGATTTTTCTTTTGGCCCTTTTGTTTTGAAGGGAATAATAAAATATTTAAGTGCTGAGTAAGATTGAGTAACGCATTCAGAATAATAAACAAAACATTGGTTAAGTTTTAATAAATTCATAACACTTGTTTTTTTCAATCTTTGTTTTAGTTTTTATTTAAAAAATCTCACTTCAACTAATTTGTTCTGGTAAACGATACGGCATGGTATTCGAAGAAATCTTATTTGAAAAATAAGCACCATTTTCCCTAAAAACTCCAACTATTCATAGTAAGACCAACTCCCTTATATTATCCTCACAATACATGCTCGAACGCTGAATAGATTTACTTCTGCTGTCTATTAACGTCAGAAGCATCATGCGGTGATTCAGAGAGAGAGAACCAATCCTGATGTAGACGTAGATCAAGGGCAGTTGTTGCGTGAGGATAAAATGTTGTTAACCTCTGATGATAAATGAAGGGTTATACTAGTACTACAGTTGTTTTTTAAGTAACTGATCTCATTCTTTTGTTAACCCTAGTCTATAGTGTATCATAATTTTAAGAACCTTTGTAATTAACAATTATTATGGATGTACTAACACTAGTGTTAAAGTTTTTTATGTAACTACTAACAAATTGGATTATTATGATCTGAAAATAAAATAAAAATATGAAGGAATAGTAGGTTTGAATGGTACTTGTTACGCAAAAGTTTCAGTGTTCCTTCGATACAGAGTTGGAAACATTTAATTTAATGTAATTAGGAAATTGAGAACAAAAAAAATGTTAAGTTTAACAATAAAACGCCTATTCTATAAAATAAAAACCTTTTTGATTTTGTAGTTCAATAATGTAATCGAAACATTTTCCTATAACCTTTTCGAAACATGAAATGGTTTAGACCTAAACAAATAAAGTAGTAGGGAGTAAAACGTTTTGAAAATTAGACCAAGTTAAATAATATTTTCATAGTCAAACTTAGGTAAGGCAAAATTTCCTTTTTTAGAATGGTCTTTTTAAATGTTTTTTTTTCGGTCGTAGAATTGAGTACTTGTTTGTTGGTCCTTCTTATATTAATCTGATTTTAAATATATAAACTTAGGTACCCGTATAATCTAATATGAGAAGTGGTCTTTGAACTGCATCTTCTCATAATTAAGGAGAACGAACGAACATCGTAATATTAGGGGTTAAAGTATGAAATTGCCGATTTGTTCTGAATTTTTTTTTTTTTTAAATTTAACTTATTTATTTAATCAAAATAATTACCATTATTATCTATACATTGCAGCCATCTAATAGGAAAGTCATTTATGCCTTTGCGATAGAACTCTCGTGATCTAGATTCGACAAACTGTGTGAAAGCATTTTGTACTGCCTCCTGAGAAGAAAACTTTTTATCACGTAGAAAATTGTCCAAATCACGAAAAAAATAGTAGTCCGTTGGAGCAAGGTCTGGCGAATACGGAGGGTGACGAATGGTTTCTAATTGCAGTTCCTGTAGAGTTAAAACGGTTTCTCGTGCTGTATGAGGTCTCGCGTTATCATGGAGCAATAATGGTGAAGATCGAATCATGAGTCGGGGCTGTTTCACTGCTAGTGTTGCTATCATTGTTCGGAGTTCGGCACAGTAGACATTTGCCGTTATTGCTTGACCAGATCGGAGAAAGCTATAGTGAATAACACCATGCTGAGACCCCCAAACAGTTACCATTACCTTTTTATTGGTAAGCTAGCTTTAGGACACTGTTGCGGCGTTTGACCTGGGGTCAGCCATTGCATTTTTCGCTTACGATTATCATAAAGAATCCACTTTTCATCACATGTCACAATTCGCTCCAATATTCCGTCATTTCTGTATCGATTCAACAAGGCAACACAAGTTTCAACACGTGTTACTTTCTGCAGATCAGTCAAATCATGAGGCACCCATTTCTCATATTTTATTATTTGATTGATTTGACGCAAATGAGTCAATATTGTTGGTAAGGTAACGTTAAACCATGTCGCTAATTCCTGGGTAGTTTGGCTCGGATCGGCTTCCATCATCTCTTTCAATTCATTGTTATTCACCTGTGTGGGCGGTCTTCCACGTGGTTCGTTCTTCAAATCAAAGTTTTGATGGAAACTTTGATTTAAAACGTTTAAACCAAAATCGCACGCTGCGTTCATTAGCAGCCCTCTCCAAACGCAACATTGATATTGCGAGCTGTTTCTGCTGCGTTAGTTCCGCGTCGGAACTCGTATTCAAAAATAGCTCGAATTTTCGAAGTATCCATCTTTCTTGTCTAAGCTGAATAAAAAAAACAACTGAAAGTCGATAATCGAATGTTGCACATTGTTTAAAAGAAGAACTTCATAGGTACCATGTGAAAAGAGTTTCACTCAAAAATCTCAAACCATGAAGGTTCTATTGCAATTCGCAGTACCTATTATAATAAAACGGCAATTTCACACTTTAATCCCTATTATTATAATTATGCTGCATGGTGATTTTATAAAATTGACTTAAAACTACATGTTTCTGAAATAAAAGCAAAGTGTTACATTCCCACTAGGATAACTTCTGCTCCGATAGTTATTTGTGTCCTCCTAAATTATATAAATATTTTAAACCTAAATTAATTTGACATCCACGTGTATATGATTAAATTCAGTTTGTGGGTAGAAACTACTAATTAGCATAATAAATGAGGACGAAACTTGTCCTTTAGGAAAGTTTTGCGGAGGCAGCACTACCACCTACACATCCCTGTCCTATCACTATAGCTATTTTGTCCTCACTAGTTTTAGTAACACACCTGAGAAAATACGTCGTTGTTGATCATGATAAATCGCCTCCCAGGGGTCCCCTTTCGAACTATAAAACTTTAATGCTCTAAGGTACCTACACTATTTTTACATCGAAAGGTAAAATTCAGGAGAATAATTTAAGAAATCAATGACCCTTTTTAAAATAATATAATATTATTAAAGGTCAATGGTATTAAACGTCAAAGTAAATGAAAGGTTTATTATGTGCCCATGGAGTAAATTCTGTTTACCTTATTGTGTGATTTGAATAGCGCTATTGATGTGTGAAAATCGGGGTATAAAAACTCTTTTAGTCGTAATAATAATATAATACTTAATCATGACTTAGCACACGAGGTTGTTGACATGTGGAACGTGGACTCCGCAATTATTGTACCGATAATCATTACAGTAAATGGCCCAATAGCGGAGAGCCGCGACTAACACCTCAGGAGGTTCTTATTGCGCGGCTGGGTGAAGGGCTTGATTCAGAAATCAGTACTCCTGGACACGGCACGTATGAGTATAGTGAGGAAATTTTTCTCTCTCTAGAGCCCTGACCACCGGCAGTTTGGACCCTGTTCGTGATACTGATGGACCAATATTTTTATATATTTTTAAATGTTTTTTAATCGACTTCAAAAAAAGGAGGAGGTTCTCAATTCGTATGTTTATTATAAAAACCGGCCAAGTGCAAGTTGGACTCGCGCTCGAAAGGTTCCGTACCATTATCTATAAAAAACACGTCTGTTGTAATTTTATTATTTATTATTAAAGCAAAAATACAACTGAGTATTTTGTGAACATTTCAAGTGCCTACCTGTTGCCATTATTAATATCGAGCAAAAAAGGGCAAAAAAATCGCGTTTGTTGTATGGGAGCCCCCCTTGAATATTTCTTTTATTTTGTTTTTAGTATTTGTTGTTATAGCGGCAACAGAAATACATAATTTGTGAAAATTTCAACTGTCTAGCTATCGCGGTTCTTGAGATACAGCCTGGTGACAGACAGACGGACGGATAGACAGCGAAGTCTTAGTAATAGGGTCCTGTTTTTACTCTTGGGGTACGGAACCCTAAAAAAAATATTTGAATACTAGCTGCGCCCCGCGGTTTCACCCGCATAAGTTTCAATCCCGTGGGAATATCGGGATAAAAATCTTATGTGTTAATCCTGGCTATAAACTATATCTGTGCCAAATTTCATCCAAATCCGTTCAGTAGTTTTGGCGTGAAACATCCATCCAAACTTTCGCGTTTATAGATAATATTAGTAGGATGTAATGATTACAGTAAATGTAATAAAGTAATATAATACTAACTCCATTCTCACAGTTCGATACAAAATGAAAGTTTAAAAGTCAGACTAAGTAAATACATTGAAAAGAAAATCACATTGTAATTTTTTAAACAAGAGGCGTCCCTAAGGCTGACTTGTCCACCGTCTCGTCCATTAGTCTTAAATTCTAAGTTTTAAAATACAAATAACCAATGTCATACTCCACAAATAGATTTAAAGGGTTGAATCAGAAACCCGAAACATTTCCTTCTCTCGTAACTAATGGATGTTCGCCAAAATAAACCGTCTTTAAATACAAAATGTTTCTTAAACAAGTCACTGAACTTATTTGCATTTTAGATTTTCACACAAAACAGTTTTTGTCTATTGCCGCAAATCAAATTTAAATCTATACACTCCTTAAATTCGGCACGTCTGCGTGTCTGTGCATATAGAATTAAATTTTGGAAAAAAATAAAAGCTTCTTTAAACAACGATTTTTTATAGATGAGATTCACTTATTAAGTAGAAAGGTTTAGGAATAATAGTATTTGTGCATTACTTATGATAAGTTATATATCTAAGACAATGGTGGCAAAACCATCTATAGACCAATATAATTGTACGGATATTTATTTGACATTGTCATTTATCTAAGGTCAGCCTATAATATTCTCACTGCTGAGACACAGGCTTCCTCTCTGTGAGAGGGAGTCCTGTGTCCCCGCATGTTCAAACATGAACATTCAAAATTCAAAATTCTCAATTTCCAAATCACCCAAGTAACATCAGCGGCAAATATAATCTCTTCACAACCACTCCACTAGAGGTCCTTGCACTTTCTAATCATTAACCGCAAACAAGCTGAAGCTCCCAATCTATTCTAGATGTCAAATCAATTAACTTTCCTTTTGAAAGTTTCAGCGAAAATTGATTAATTATCATAGAACGCCTATGAAGGGCCTCATTGATTCTCCCCGGAGTGTATTCTTGTAAAGACGGAGGATCCTTTATCGGAAATATTTAAATTATGAGTCTCAAATTGTTTGCACCATATTATTATCGGGAAATTTTGGTTTCCTGATCGTATTCCATCTAAGAAAATAATTAATCGTTATGTTGAAAATCATTTTCATCTCATAATCGCGGGTCACTTGTCCAAGGAGATGGCGACGTAGACCGAGACGTAACGCACCGGATCAACTCAGGATGGATGAAATGGCGACAGGTCACAGGAACAAGTTGCGACCCACGGATGCCCCTCAAGTTAAAGGGGAAAATTTATAAGTCCGTGATAAGGCCTGTCGTACTTTATGGATCTGAATGCTGGGCTGTGAAGAAGACGGATGAAAAAAGATTGCATGCAGCGGAGATGAGAATGTTGAGATGGATGTGTGGAGTGACGAGAATGGATAAAGTAAGAAATGAGTATATAAGGGGAAGTTTGAAAGTGGCGCCAGTGACAGAAAAGTTGAAAGGAAATCGTTTGGCTTGGTATGGGCATGTGATGAGAAGGGACGAAACGCATGTGACTAAAAGAGTGATGACTATACATGTTGATGGATGGAGAGGGAGAGGAAGGCCGAAGAAAAGATGGATGGATTGTGTGAGGAATGATATGAAAGAGAAGGGAGTGAATGATAGCGTGACGGTTGACAGGGGAGAATGGAAGAAGAAAACGTGTTGGGCCGACCCCAAGTAACATGGGATAAGGGCAGGAAGATGATGATGAATCGAAACCATGTAAATTGTCAAATATAGATACATGAACTCACACATTCTTCCCACGAGGCAGACACTACAGAACGCCACCTGCCACGATCCGAACATACTCCTTTTGTTTTGTTTATGCTCAATACATCTGATCGTATGTACACGTGCGCCGTTTGCGCGTACTATTTGATTTTTCTGAAGAATACTTTAAGATCTCTAAATTGTAAAACACCTCACTAATTTAGAGATCTTTTATGAAATTCACATCAATAAAGTTTCTAATAGCTTATAGTCATAATGAATTGATAAGACATGAAAAAGTGATGAATCACGCGTCGCGACCAAGGGCTCCAAACGATATAATGTAATAGATAAATAGTTTTTGCCGACAATGACGCAACTGCTAAGATTAAGCAAGCCACCATTAGATAATCTCATCCATTTAGTGTATCACGAAAACAACAATTACTTAACTCTCAAGATAATACATCATCGTGTTATTATCATTACGTAATATCTACTGTTTCCAACATAAAACCACAGACTTCATCTCTTAACTCCCGTAACGTCCGTTCCACACGGTATGACCTTCAAATGTTAGATGGAACTATGTTTCCCTACTCGCAGTTTTATTATGATTGATGTGTATTTAAAACATCGTTTTCTGGGAGTTTTGTTACATACGCGGTTAAGAAACTGGGGTAGTCTGTCAGACTTGTCGGCCTTGGAGAAATGCGGCCTTCGGTCTTTTCGAGATGGCTTTGTTTATGTGAGTGCTTTTATAAATGTTTTGTTTTTTTGGAACGGAGTTCTTTATCTCACGCCATACCCCGTACACTTGGCGGATAAGAGCTAGACTGAAGAATGAGTAACATTTTGACTGTCACGACACTTTTGTTAAGTAACAAAAGTATACCATACATACATATGTCATATGCCCGCAACACCTCTCGTTTGTAATGTAAAAAACACCTTTCCCAGCTTTATTTTGTAAAGTAACTCCTAGGTAGTAGTAGTAATCAATTTGACGATCGTCAACCGTCACAATTTCCATCCTCCGTTTTCCGTCCCTTAAAGCTAGATTGAGTGCCGGACAGTTACGATCGCTCATCGTCTTCTCAAACGATATGATATCTTCTCAGATGGCAGTCTAGATATGTGTACTTAAACATTTTTATGATTTTTAAACTACTTTCATCGTCCTTCAATTAATTTGCTTTTTTCCAACTATGTTGGAGTTGGCTTCCAGTCTAACCGGATGCTGCTTAATACCAGTATTTTACATGGAGCGCCTGCCTATCTGACCTCCAAAACTCAGTTCCTGTGTAACTATCACGTTACCCCTTGGTAAGACTGGTTGTCAGACTTTTGGGCTTCTGGCTGTCAAAGATCAACGAATAACAGCCGGGACCAACGGCTTAACGTGGTTTTCGAGAGACGGAGGGATCTCGATATGTAATGGATGGTAGCCCATCCATGAACCGACCACTTCAAGCGTAGCTTAATCAGCATACAGCTGTTATCCTTAACCATCGCCCCATATGGCTGTAATCATTGAGCCACCGTCCTGCTATTGTATTATTTAATAAATCTCTTGCATCTATTTATGCTTGTAACCGTATCGTGTTCGTAAACGTTACTAACTTTACTTCAAGTTTGTGTAACATTAAAATCCTGTAAATCCAAGGTCTGGGTGTGAACGAGAGAATATTGCGTACAAGGCAATGATTCGATAACATCTTCTATTACGGAAGTCAGTTGGTCCTTGGAGTCTAAGATAAATTGTGGAACGATAGACCTTCGATTTGCTCACTATCCTTTTAAATTGCCTTGTTTATGTGTCTTTTTTATTATGAAAACAGGAACTTTTGTTTGTGAAGCATATATTGAATTTAGAACCGATTTCCTAGTGCCTAGTAGTTTTATTTTCCTCTGGTTAATGATAAATGATTTATTTTCTGTAAATAGGTTTGTACAAACACATCAATCATATTTTTTTTAAACTAGATGAGTTCTGCGTTTCCTATCTGACTACTCTGAGAAAAAACACCGAAACAAACTCAGAGGTGATGCTGTAACTGGCATTCAATGATTTAAAATGTCTTCGTCGATATTAAAATTTATAACATTGAATTTATTAAACTTTTGATCTAGCAGAATTTTTCTTACAAGCTAATATTAAAAGAAGACACTCACTGCATAAAGACTTCTTTGCAATGCCCATGACAGTTAATAAAGCCATAATTTGGAATTCTAATTTCCATCGACCTTAAAAAAAGATAACCCTTCCAAATCGGAAGCCATTACTCTCAATATCAGCTTTACCCATGGATGGGCACAATGTATTACGCAGAGGGATCCCACAGGAATCAAGGCTAAGCTTAATGGGAACCATTATTTTATCAGATTCCTTACAAGGTTATATTTACTTTGCATTGATTTTATTCGGATACGATTTGCTATTTGTTCAGGGTTTTTCGTTGTTGGTCTTTTTGGTTTGCTGTTTCATGGTCAGGTCAATAAAAAGCCACTTTAGGTCCATCTTAAAACGCTATAATAACTATTGCGATATCGGTGGTTTATGTTATCAGAGCGTTTTAAATACTATCCCCTGTTATTGATCTCCGGTAGTTAAGACCAAATTATGGAACATTATTTTCATCGCAAAATGTATCTATAATTTGGTCCTAATGACCGGAGTTCTTGTTTTTGTTGGATTCATGACGTGTATCAAGTCATTTAAAGTATTTAGACCACGATATATTGCGTGTCGGCGCCTCGGTCTATATTAGGTGCTGGTATTTATAGCTCGCCGTGTGGACACCTGGTATGTAGAGACGAAGTCTTAATTTGTGCACTTACTCGATACGTGGAATGGAATGGAAGTACTGCTGGATGTGTATGATAAAATTAAGATGCCTTTAAAATTTAATGTTTATTAGTTTGGGTACTACGACTAGTTACAGCAAAATGAAAAATGGCAGAAATTTAATAAATGCTTATAAAAACTAGCAGTAAACATCTTAATGAATACACGTTTCGAGAAAAAAATATGCTTTGAAGATGTTTCATTCAAAATCTTAACAATGTATGCATATTTTCCTTCTCATGAAAATATAGTAAAATCTCTCCTCAGAAAAATTAGCTATCCTAAATAATGAAGATACTTTGCCTATATTGACGTTCATATACTATGACTTTAATATACATTTAATCGCCCCGTTGGCCTCGTAGTTGCAAGCGCGATTGCTGAGCATGGGGTCCTGGTTCGATTCCCGGGGCAGGCAAAGTGTATTGGGTTTTTCCATCAGGAATTTCTTAGTACCAGCCCGGAGTTTGAAAGTTGGCGGTGTGGTACCCCCGTGCCTCGGAAAACACGTTAAGCAGTTGAACATGCACATCTCTCCGGTCGTGTCTCCCATTTTACAAGGACCTGTGTCTGAGCACACACCTGTGCACTTTAATATCTCCCGCGTCGATGGCTAGTCTCCGCTGAGATTGGATGCCATGGCCGAAATTCGGTCTGAAGGACTTTTTTTTGAATATACTATGAATTTCGGTAGAAGTAAAGTTAAAGGAACCTTGTCTTTGATGATTATCATAAATAATCGCTGGCCCCGACTGATGGGATACACCAGGACCACGATCCAATGAACACATTCGAAAATGTTGTATCTAACTTCTTCCATCAAAGCTACTGAATGCCCCCTAAAGTAAAGAGAGAAAACAAAATACAATCAACCGTACCGTAAAGTTATGTTCCTTCATTTGAATATTTCAGGCATCTAAGTACAATTTTTTTTATCATACTGTAATGTAATAAATCTTTAGGGTACAAACATTTTGGCTTATACTAGGTATAGTCAGCATGTAGCCGGAACTTATGCATAATTAATGAGCAATTAAAATTAACGTTAATTTACATTATATTGCCTCCAGGTAAACAAAGGTCAAGTCTTCCGGAGCAGTAATTTCCCTAATACTGGGAAGAGGGTGTCATAAATACATACAATGTAATTTTAGCCTTTACTAATTAATTGGAAGTAGTAAGAAGTAGGTATTCTTCAAGAGTAAGCAGATTACTCCATTCGGGAATTACTATAAAATAATTTATGATGGGGAAAAGAAACTCGTCGAGCGTTCGCTAATAAGTGGTGTACCATTTTCCTAAAGAAAAGCGGACTATGTTTACTTCAATTTTAAAAAAAGATATAAAATATAACGTATAAGCTGTTCTGTACTCTCTAACATAACATTAAACGTTCCTTTTGTTATTGGTAATTTCGAATTGTACTAAATCACCGCGCGAGTACTGATAGCAATCGGAAAAATAAATACTCATAACGGAAAAGAGAACGATATAAATTATGAATCCCAATATTTATGACGGCAATAATGTGTGCGGGTCAATAACCTCACAAATATGCACGAGATTAGAAAATATCATAACAGCCCAAACCAATTGATGAATTAGTGGTCCTTTATGCCCCAAAATAGTCCTAAAGATCCGCATTATGCTCAAAATCAGAGCTAATCCTTACGGGTCATTATCGCCCACGGGCGGTCTATAAAGAACTCTATACAAAGAGGGGATTAACGCCAATACCGCTGCCGGCTCCCCAAGTAATTATCCTTGAAGATACACTTTATTAGGGCGTAAAAGCCCTCAGGAGGGTACAATGCATCTCTGCGAAGGTTTCGGGCGGTGATTGCGATCGAACTTCTTCGAGGATAATAAAGTGGATTCAAGGATGGTAACGGTTTATTGCCCGCGTTACTCATTGTCTGGCAAGATTTGCATTTACATACATACAGCTATAAACTGCAACTATGCTGCTTTAATACTTGCATTAAGTTTTGGTCGGTTAGAATTTATTATTAAGTTTATAGAATTGTTCTTTTACGCGATCACTAACTATTTAGGACTTTATCCTGAAAGAAGAGCTAGTCGTAGGCAGTTATATAAATTGTGTCATAAAATGAATGCGATGGTTTCATAGTAATTGCATGGTTTTTTTTTTAATAAAATTAAAAAGGACAATATACAAGAATGGCAATTTCTAATTTGACACCGCAGCTATAGTCTTAGTACATTATTATAGATAGCAATTTCTTTTTTTGCGTTGCTAATACTACATGAAAATCATCGATAACATCTGTTTTTTTTCTTAATCTTGTAATCTTGCGTTAAATCTTGTTTCTCGTATCATTCATTTTATATGCCCATTGCCATAAAAGCCATAGGTTTGATAAAGATGTTTATGCTAAGCGGGCCCTGCAGATGACTCAACTATTTTATATCCAGTGTCATTGACACCTAGCCACGAGCCACGAGCGAATACAAATAAAATAAAACGTAAATCTCTTCCACTGTACCCTTTGATGTACGATCTGAGCCTATTTTTATAAAAGGATAAAAATCTCTGCCTTTGTCAGAATATTATTTTGAAGGTCCGATGTGATTGCGATAGGTTTAGTTAAATTTTGTAGGGATTACTTTTTTGGAAAATGATTTTCGTTTTTATATTTTATGCTAAATTTAAGTTTTGTGTCATGATGCGTATTGTAACGTAGGTAAAAAACACCTGAGCGGTGTGAGGAGGTCTTATCGATCTTAGGCCAGCTTGCAACGTAAATCACTAAATAAATATGTAGGTACGTTTAGCACTCTATACAGTATAGAGTAGAGATAGTATTTGAAATATCGTTCCTTTTCTGTCAATCGTTTGAAGAGAGACAGAATGATATTTTAAATACATTTAAAGCTAAAGTGTGTCTACAAGGAATTAAGTGGGCATCCCAAGGTATAGGCTTCCTTGCCTACCCCACCTAGCCTATTGTCAGTTGGGGTACAATTCCATTCTGTTGTATCTGAACTATTTATGTCGGTGTTCCACCACAACTTTATTGAGGGCTTTTTATTTGTTAGTACCGAAATTTCCGTGATTTTATGGCGACGACAAATTAATTAAATGTTAAACAAACACTGTCATAAACCAAAATGTTAGCTACTCACATAAAACAAACGCTTCGCTTCAGTACAGATAAAATAATAATTTGTTGAACAAGTTGCCTGCTTATTACGTTGGTAGTTTGAATTAGTTTAGTTTGTTAGTCATAAACTTATTTGTATCAGTTAGTAGAGGTTCACATTCAGTGTCAAGTTTATTACGTGATTTGTTTGATTCTATTTTGTTAACTGAAAATGATTTATCATTATAATTTGCATTATTTTTATGCCGATTTTTTTTATTGAAGCCGGCACCGATAGATTCGGGAAAAGGCTAGGCAGGTGATGATGAAGAAGACTGATTGAAAAAAAAATGTATTAATAGTTTCCTTGCCGCAATTTTTTCACAAAACCGTTGTAAGTTTTGTTTAAAAAAATTTTTTTTTTAAATAGCCAACTAATAAAAAAAAACAAATGACTAAACTCTCAAAATAATTTATTAAAAATTCACACCAACTACATCACTGAATTTGGACGAACACTACTCTTGATACTTTAATGATGATGAACCGCGATCAATGGGGAATGCCTGACGACGGGGACAATGGGGGCCGCATGTACCACCGGCGCGTGCACGATGGGGGCCGGGTGGATCACGGCACTGTGAGACACCGTGTGCACGGGGGCCACGACATGGTGGGCCACTATGGGGTGGGCCGGCAGTATGGGGGCGACGATACCAGCGTGGGCGATCGCGATGAGGGCGAACATGATGGTCTGAAAAAGAAGAAATAAAGTTATTTTAGTTAAGATGGTAGAACAGACTTTGATGTCCTCTGGGTACTCTGGGTACCTACTTAAAACCTTGTTCTGGTACATTAAGGCAAAAGTATTATTGATCACTACCATAAAATTGCTCATTGCATATCGGCGCCTTCAAGATATTCACTTTCTCCAGGCTGAAAATCGGATCTTAAATCTACAACCACGTGCTTAAGGCGCTGCCCAAACAGGACACCGTAAAACGCTCAGTTTTTTGTCACACAGTTAGGCGTATTGGTACATATTACAAGCCAGAACAGACTTCAAAAATAGAGAAAAACTTAAAACAGATTAAAGATATTTCATAAAAATAAAACAGTATCATGATTATAAAATAATAATTAAAAGAGCTCAAAAAAATTGCAGCTTAATTATAAACATTTTGAGTTTAAACTAGGTATCATGTTTTATGTGATGATAATAAAGAGAATAACTAAGGAAATAATCTAAAAATTATTAGGTTGAGGAAGACTATCCGCTCGTGATATAGTTTTATACTAGAACGAGGGGATAGGGCGAATCACTCCAAAGACAACCAAACCATTGTTACAATCTGCCACTTCAAGTTCTCCAACTGTCTATATTTATTGTCAAAATAATTTTAAGCGATTATTGTATATCCTGGGATTATTTTTAAGTTGCTCTGTATGGTTGTCTCATATTCATATTCATGAATAAAGATTATTATTATCTCCTTAATTTCATTTAAATACTTACAAATTACATTTTTAAATATTTTTATAAACAAAGGATAGCCAAAACATTTCAAAATATAAAAGATAGTAGCCCACCGGTATTGGGAACAGGGTCCAAGCTACCGACGGTCAGGGCTCCAGAGAGAGGAACTTCCTGACAATGCGAGCCGTGTCCAGAAGTACCGAGTACTCGTACTCTTTTTAACGAGAGCCTCCTCAGGTGTTGGTCGATGCTCTTGGCTATTAAGCCATTGGCTGTTACAACTATCAGCACAATGATCGCTGAGTCCACATCCCACATGTCGCCAACCTCGCGGGCCAAGTCAAGATACTTGATTTTTTTATCTTTCTCTGCTTTCACGAGGTTCTCATCATGCGGGACGGTTATGTCAACAATCATTGCGCCGCTCTGATCGATACACGTGCATATTTTTTATATTTAATGAAATCTGCAAATTACTTTTGTTTTGGTGATCACACGATTCAACTAAATCAAACGCATCGCTGTTTTGAACCTTATTTGTTGCCGCGATGCGCTATTAACTTTGTCGTTCGTTCCTACCTTCCTAAAAATTTGCTTCTTACAGCACCTTAAGAAGTGGGTTCTAAAATCTTCACGACAACATTTACACACATGTGAAACCGTTTCTTATTCCGTAGATAACCTGTCCCAGTTTATTAAAATTTCACACACTGAATACGATTTCTCCGTAAAAAATGTAGAAATACCTATAATTAAGTATCAACAAAGTATTCATTCAAACCGTTATTAGTTTAGACGAGTTTTGCCTACAGTTATTTACATTTTCAGTTATTTATGAAGTCACAGTGTAATGGGTTCATGTGCCCAGAAATATAAATCATCGCATCCGTCCCCGTTTTGTCAAGTTGTGTTAAATATCAGTTTTGAATAGAATTTTGTAGTTCTTCATGGCCCTAAGAAATAACTAATTATCGAGTGCCTTTGTGAATCAACAGTTTATATTTTATTACCACGCTCAAACTATCTGTAACTAAGGGACGATTTTTCAACCGACAGATAATTTTGTTTTTTGGAATAAAATTGATGTCTGACAGATTTTGTATCGAAGAACTGTCAAAAATTCAAAATTATTCCTTGGATAAAATTATCTGGCGTTGGAAAAATCAGCCCTTGGTCTGCCATTGTTATTTAGTTTTAAAACTTTTTACAAAATGTTAGTTTTTAACAGATACCTATATTGATAGCATAAACATAGTCAGCCTATAATGTTCCTACTGCTTGGACACAGGCCTCACGGTGAGAGTGAGTGGGCTGTAATCCACCACGCGGGCCCAGTGCTGGCTGGTAGATGTCACATGTCTTCGAATTTTTGGTTCTAGACATGCCGGTTTCCTCACGATGTTTTCCTACCTTATTGTTGTTAGTGAAAATAGCCTCAAAGTTTTTTTATAACTCTATTTACAGAAGTTATTTTCATATCGACGTCATATATGTTTACTGCTCGTAAATTGATGTTCTCAATGAAGTTATTATGGAAATATAAATAAGTTAATAGCAAAGTGTCTTGAAAATTAGAGCAGTGTTTTTATATTGGAAATGAAAATATCGTCTGCGTATCTCGTCATAAAAATAAAGGCATTCTGTTTTTTTGTGTGGGTGGCAAATGTATCCACATTTTGTGAAGAAGTTATATTAAGGAGTTGGAACCATTTACCGAAATGACGTCACTTAATATTAAACGGTTGAGACTATAGGACGTCACGAACAAAAATCACTAGTTAGTGAGACTTTTTTGAAATTATTTTGGTTGTGTTTGTTCCTTATTTGTTTGTGAAAATTATACAAAATTATTGTCTTGCAGTGGGACAATAACCAAATAGTAGCAAGTACATTCAATATATTTCAATTTTAAAGTTCCACAGCATAACATAACGCCTGTAATCCAGGAAGGGTTAGGCAGAGGTGTATCTATAGTACACCCATATTTTGCCAGATATGTTTGTGCCCGCTGTACTAGGGGGCGAGCTGTTAGCTATCAACCGCTAAAGCACACACTTCGGGATGGTAGAGAAAATTTCCTGGAATGTCAAGACCCAATAACACTTTGCTCGACCACGGAATCGAACCAAGCATCTCATGCTCTGCAGTAGAGCTTACGACTAGACCGCCGAGACAGTTCTATAAATATAAAGTTATTGAAGTTCACTCCAAATACTTGGCTGTCTAAGAATTTCCGATATTTCTAGCTTTTTATTGAGGAATAGAAATTGATCTCCTCAGGTCGATGACTGCTGTTAACTTATTGTATTAGTGAAACTGTTCAGGTGACAAACTTTTCAATTAAAACTAATTTAACTCCAGGGTCATTTTAGTCCCACTTGATCAGTTCGTAAGAAATGTCAAAATTGAAAACTTTTACACTTTTACAATTAGTTTTCGTTTGCTTTTAATTAATGAAAAAACGGGATTTCAATTGGAGTTATTAGTAAAAAAAAAGTTTGGTAAAATCATGTCATGCACTGGATTTAACATAGATTGTTGGTAACAATAGTTCGATGTTAATTAAGTATTGGCTTTCTAATTAATTATCTTTTATTATTATAAGATAATTAACTGGGGCTTTCACACAAAATAATAATTAAAAAAAAAAAAACTAGATTATATCACAATAATTTCTCATCGTTGGACAAAAGCTTCCCTACCCTACCTAATTACTTTTTTTTAAGTTTCACTATTACACATTAATCAATTATCATCAATTAATTAAAATAAATATTTAACTTACCAGCTTGAACATTTTGCAGTACAATATGTTTTCTTGTCTGTGTGTTAATCCGTCGATGCTGTGCGACTGTGTACCTAGATCACCTAGGTTTAGTCCTTTTATAGTCCTAAGACCTACGGTCTAGGCTATATGCATCTACTGTAATAAATCTTAACGTTTGGCAATATGCAACTTGAGCGCACTACTGTTCTATAGTTGGGTCACTATGAATTGGCATATATGAGGAAATGAATACAACAAATTTTTGGCAAAAAACACCGCCACCAAAGTTCGTTTAAAAAAAAAGCAAACACAATAGACAAATGTCAGAATACTATCTGGGATTAAAAAACGAACTATAGTTTTTTATGATGCGCAGATCCAAGTTTTGCCAAAGAAAACAGCAAACTTAATAAAGGTATGTGAACTACATAAAATAGGTCGTTTTGTTTCTTTCATAAAATATTGTGTTAATTTGTGTCTCATGTTTACCTTGTCTGGTTTCCTTCAATACATTCTGTGACATGTTACTTACTAGGTCATAATGCTAATAAACTTTTCATTCGTACTATGTAGTTGAATTCTTGTATTGAATTTATATCAATGGAATCATCCGTCGAATTCGATTTAATAGACCGATTCATCTCTAAAAAAATAGTCTACCAGTAGCCAATTTAATAATAGCCCATAAAAGAAAAGTAAACGTAACATTTATTGACAAATATTTGTACTCCAAGCAACGCTTAAATATCATGCAACAATAAAAAACAGGCCTGATTACAGGGACATAATAAACGAGCGTGTATTTACAGTTCCCATACCAAATGACAAATCTGAACTAAATAGACGCTATTCCTATTTTCCCCATCCCAACGCCTACAATAAAGTTAGCAGAATCAGCGACCTAAAAAACTGCTCAACCACCACCTGTAAAAAAAACCTTACTCTTTTAAAATTATCATACGACGCCACCGAATCTTTGATATAGCACCTACACACACCCTCACACACCGGCAACACACACACACACACACACCATAGTACAAGCCTTAGGATAAACCAATATTATTTTATTTTGTGATCAGAATCGCACTATTGTTTTATTTATTTTAACCCTTATCTTTTTTTTATAACTATCTAACATTCTCAAACTGTAATGTAATCCTTAACATTGTAAAATGGCACTCCAGAGCCACAAAATACAAGCGATGCTTAGTTTGTGGCTCACCGAATCCGTCACATTGTATTTTTACTTTTTGATGAATAAACTTTATTACTATTTTTTTTTTGACGTATCTCAGGACCCTGGGCTTCCGTACGTTTGAAAGGCGTGCTAGGGGCCGAAGCCAACTCGCAGAGGTCCTTTACACAATTTTAAATGATGAGGAGGCACTAACCGTCGATTATCCCTGTATGCACCATGCAAGTGCACCCAAGGACAACCCCCGGTTGGTGCAGGACTATTGCAGAACATGGAAACAAAGTGTAACATAATGTACATACTCACAGTTATCTTCATTCATTCCTCCAAGTCAGAACAAGCATTCTGTTACCGTTAGGCGCTGATCTGATTATTTATTACGACACGTTTTATCCACAATCAGTACACAGACACAGCTCCATCTTTAAGATGGCACTACGATGATTTAGTGACATCCAAGGGTTGGTAATTTCGCCCACATTTATGGATATCATTTTTCCTATAACAATAACAATCACACTGTTTTCTAATACAAAATAACTATAGATTTTATCGTATTTTATTAATAATATATTTTATTATGACAGTTTTGACAACGTCGTTTAAAACCTTTCTTTCAAATTCTTACCTGCCTGTATCTTTTTAGCTAATTAGATATGAATACTTATTATATTTAATTACTGGCCATCTTCATAACTCAAATTCATATTTTCTACATGATGTTATTCTACGAGCTGACATTATAGATCCACGCAATCCAAGGATCAGTTCGGGTTTCGCCTCTAAAGCGGATACAATAAAGAGCCTGATACTCCAGGGCTACCTATCGCGGGAATACCCAGCGTACCTCTCCGCTCCGGTACCTGTCGGACCCTGCCTACGCCTTCGTCCTCCGTCCTCCGTGAAGGGCTCCTGTGACTATTGGGCCGCGCCTCATCCGAAGGCCGCCTCACCTGGCGGGCTGACAGCGTCTCTGTCGTGCCTCTCTCTCTTGCTGCCGAGCTGCGTCCTGCCTTGCTGCGTGGACCCTCCAACGGGTGTCCTCCGCCTGCACTGCATCTATACCTGCACCTGCGCCGGCTCCTGCTGCCGTGCTGCAGCCTGCCCTGCTGTGTGGGCCCTCCTACGGGTGTCCTCCGTGCCGCACACGCACCAGCGACCTGCCCTCATCTGTACCTGCATCTGTCGCCGGCACCTGCCTCGCGTCTACCTCCCTCCATCTGGATCTCCACCTCAGCCTCCTCAGCCCACCTATCACGCATCGTCATCCACACACCCCACCTCCACAAACTACACACCACTTTTAGTCCATCTCCATCTTAAAGTTATAAATATATCTTTAATTGTTTTATGACCTCCCTTTCTTTGTTTTAATGTTAACTTTAAATGTATAAGTTCAGTTTTACTTGTCGCTTCACGACAAAAGTATACTGGACTATCGGTTTATGCGGCTATAGTGGATCGGTTACCTTGAAGTATGGAAGGTTTATGTCCCCTGCCTGACCAATGAGAATATAATATTCACAGATGAAATGGCAGGGGGTGACTTGCACACTCAACAATGGGCCCCCGAAAACGTTCGCTAGCACACAGTGTCGTAGCAACAAGGGGGCAACATGTCCTGAGGTGCTTGTGAGGAGTGGAGAGGTATTCCACGGCTATCAAAACAATCCCGGAAGTACGGTCAAGATCCCTATTAGCATCTTACTGAAATACTTCCTTCCTCCGAGCACGTTTGCTCTTGAGAATCTCCACTCAAACCAGCCAATAAAGGCAAGAATGAAGGGGGAGCTCTGTTCCTCGTCATTGTTCACTCTAGCCGGACAATAAAGTAATAATTTATTATTATTATTTATTTTGCTCCAATAACATTTCTAAGAACATTCAAATGAGATCGTAGAAATAGGTTTTGAATAGTGTTTTTATATTGTTATTGTGTAAATATTTTTATTTAAATAGAAAAATTGGAGTATAATTTATTAGGTTTATTTGACCTTTGTCTGTCTTTCATCTTTGTGATAATTTAGATTACAAATGTGTATTCCAGACAAACTCCTGCCCACAGCCTTCATTTGTGTTCGACGAAGCGTGTATCAGGCTGACACAACCTTTCTCTAACTTTCTCGAACCAAAGGTTCGTTGTGAATTCGTTAACATTTGTATAAATATGTTTCATGTTACTGATTTGTAATAACAATTTACTTACATTAATTAGGTTTTCGTAAATTAACTATATTCAATACCTGGGTATAATATGATGAGATTATTATAATAGAAAACAATCCCACGCTGTATACAGGCTGATTTTTAAAAAACCAGCCAAATTTAAGGATGTGGTACAGACCATCAAACTGAACAACTTTCTCCATGGGACAAATAGCGTAATCGCGAAAATTTTATCAACTGTCCCATAGAAAACTTCAATACCTACTCGACCTAAATGTATGGGACGGCTGAATTTTTATTCGCGATTACGATGTTGGTCCCATGGAGAAAGTTGTTCAGTTTGATGGTCTGTACCACATCCTTAAATTTGGCTGGTCTTTAAAAAATCAGCCTGTATAAGTTATAAAAGGGATAATGCTAAAATGATAATATTTTATGCTAAATTCTGCACCAAAATATTAAACATAAAATTAATAAACTGTTATCAGAATCCACTAGCTAATAATTCTGCAGACAACAATTTAACTAATTACCTAAATTCTTATCAAAAGTTAGACCACTTCTCAAAGAACTGTTTTTAGTAAAAGTACGTATTTTTCCTACCATCTGTTTTTCATCGTCCCCTCGAGAATTAAGATTTATTATCTAATTAAGATTAGGCACCTTTTTAAATGGATTATTATTTCCTTCGAAGAAAATAATTATCGTTGAGGTTATTGAATGTTGTGCTAGTTTTTGGATTTCTGCTTTAACATAGAAAAACGAGGATGGATTATTTGGGGTAACGTTCTCATAAACTAATTATTTCCGCTCCCTACGTCTACTATAACTTTTGATCGAAATAAATGTGCGGCCCCCCACACAGTTATTAATATAATAATTATAAACAATATGCAAAACCATAACCCATTACCAAAAAGGTCGGTCAACAATGGCCACTGTACAACAACAGTACTACACATAGATACAATGCGCTAAGATACGAACACACTCTGTTCGTATTGCGTCGTCGCCGATCGGATCGCGATATTGTGGTACAGCACTCATTGAAACAGGTGGAGTGATGAAACTTATTAATATTAAACCTTTTCTGGACCTTCAGCTTAAACTGAAGGTCAGACCTTCAATTTAATACTTTAAGCACACAAATGTACAGAGGCGGACTTAATGCCATAGGCATTTTCTACCAGTCAACCTTTACTCCCAAAGGTTGACTGGTAGAAAATGCCTATGGCATTAAGTCCGCCTCTGTACATTAACACTAAATAAAAATAAAAATATTTATCCCTTAATGTTTATAATTGCACCTACCACTGTTTGTCTCTGCATCTCCATGCAGACAAACAGTGGTGAATAATAATAAATATTTTCAAATATAAAGATACGCATAATCGTTTAAAACTATAAATATAATATATATACCAATAACAATAATTACATTAACGTCATTATCATTAGACAATGTCACTTAGGCCTACAGTAGCAACATTGAAGTTACCCAGTAGTTTTCATTCATGGAGCGTGCGTAGGAGTTCACTTTTACTTTGGCTTATGTGTAAGTCATCCTTAGAAATCAGAGTGTCATTAAGGATTCATTAGAAGACAGTGCATTTTCTGTTTGGCAATTAATGAGACTGTGTAGTATGATAATATTTTTTTTTATTACTTGCGGTTTGTGCAACTTCTGCCTAACCCTTCAGGGAATTTTTCCTGAAGGCGTGAAGTGTAATAAATGTATAGGTATTTTTGAAAAACATTTTTTTGCCTTTTTATTTTTTCATCATCATCAGCCCACTGCTGGCCTCCTATTGCACGCCATTCAACTCGATTTTCGGCATTTTAATTTAGAATATATAAAAATATGTCGTAATAAAAATTTCATACTGAGTAAATAATGCCCCTAACTTTTTTTAAACACTACTTGCATGTTTCTATCTTCTCATAACAACAAACTATAACTTTCCACTTTCAGCAGTGATTTTGAAGCCTATTTTTAACAGCTGATGTCCTTTTTACAGGCCAATGTCCGATGATGGATTATGATTAGTATTTTTATGATGGATGGCTCTCCCCAAACACGTCTAAAAAATATCATTCAAAACTTTCAAAACAAAGTGCATTCAATTTAGAATGGAATAGTTGGAACTGATTTAAGAATAAAGTTTATATTGCTGAGATCAAAGGATCCACTGAAGTTTTGGAGTTAGTGTAGTGGTAAGAAAATGAGTGTTTTCATCAGTTTTCAGTGTCAAACTGGTAACTGAGTTTTAACTAAAGAGACGAAAAAATTAAGTCAACAGAACTCGATAGTATAAAACCCTTTATTTTATGAATATTTAAATTATATTTTTTACTTTTTGATTATATATTATAACGATGAGACATTCAATGGATTTTTCTTGTTGCAACTTGAACATTAACAAATTAGCAAATAGTCCAATTTTTGTAAACGTTTTTCATAATTTATTAAATAGCTCAGTGGTTTAGTTTTTCTGGTTGGGTTACTTATGTTAGGATCTTTATTCTGTTTATAAGCAGGATCAACTTCAAAAGCTAAGTAAAGTCTCCGAGGAAACACCTCTTTAATTTGATGATGAAGATGTGAAGGAGTATGACTGAAATCTTACTGTATTATTGCCTACTGAACACTTTCTGATAGACTAAATTACTCTTTAAATACAAACTGTAATCGAGAGTGGAGGTTCGCAGCACTTATTAACGAGCAAATAAAACTACACCGATTCTCTTTACCGTTCTTATCAACGAATTTTCCGACACCAAGAACAAACTGGAACAATATTAAAAATCGTAAAACTTTCACTACCTACCTCGAACGACGCGGAGGCGATACAAAGGCGATACAGATATCGCCCACGTGGATACGGAGCAATTTCCGACTCATTGTGTATCATGCCGTGATATTTTTATACAAAATATTACGAGAACTAGATTGTCGGAAGACAATATTTTGCAGGCATACCGTAGAATTAAAGTTACTACCACATAACGTAAGAGGTATGCCTGTATCACCTGAAGTTATCTATAAGTGATTATTGCACTCTATTCCGATTTGTTGCTTATGTTTAAAGCGCTTATAATAGTGTATACAATTGTTGGTGAACCAAATAAATAAATAATAAATAATTACAACGCCTTGGGATTATATTCTGTAATGTTGTGCATGTAAGCTCCCTGTCCCTGCCACTGTGTAGTGACACCAGTTGTGTTTTAAAGTCCGATATAATATATGTGTAGAGAGTGAGCCTATTGCCATAAATGGGGCACAAATCCGGTCTCCGGGCTGCTAACTTTAGAATACTACTCAAAAATGATGATTTCTAAACGTCATAATGACGATTTCCTCTTAAAAAAATATTATACGATAACGATAACATATTGAAACCCAAAAGCCACACACGAGTTGAAAGTGTCTGTCTGATAACATCCATCTCTTTCATTAAACATCATATTTTATTCAAAAAGCTGACGGCACTGAAGTAATTAAATCATCCTGTTGAAAGGTTGAAACCTTTCTGCATACGCCCACACGATTAAGGTGTCGGCATTCAAAAGCTGAAGTCAAAATTGTTTGCTTTTATGTACAGATGAACTGGCTAATCTGTGGTTAGGATAGTTTATGTCGGGCGTGTCTGGAATAAGTCAGGATATATATTTTACCTACCAAGATAAGACACAGATATTTATTTCAAATGAGAATAAAGAAAATAATATCGTATTGACATTGGCCTCAAACTAGGCAAGTCTGTATCCTGGGTATAAAGAGGAATTAAACATGTTTTATTTTTCTTAGGTCACAAAGCAAATTTGCACTAGCACTTGCTCAAACCTTTAAAGATATTTTTACAAGATAGAGAAAAAAATATTATGATATAAATGCTTACCAGTTTAATGTAGAAACTTAAGTGTTAGCGAAGGAGCCCTCGGTGCTCGAAAGTGTCTGTGTTCGTGTGCGTGTTCGTGTTGTGTGCTGACGCTACCCATCTTCGCGCACTCATGCGCAGCGTGTTTGTGCACTTGGTAACCACAAGTATAGCGCGCTGATCTTCAGTAAGCAAGTAAGTTTCTACGTTAAAGTGGAAAGTAATTATATCATAACTATTTTTTCTGTTTTAAACGATGTCTTTAAAGGTTTCAGTGGTGTCAGTGGAAATTTGATTTGTGTACAACATTTAACCCCAAGTGAAGCGCGTCGCTTCGTGAGATAAAAATACTATAAACTATAGTTTAATCACCCGTCAGACCCATCACACATTTAAATCTAGTCAAAACTGAACAGTGTTCCAGTCGCTTGATAGTTCATTCGACTCATACTAAACTGTTGCGAGGTGTAATGGCCTCTAGAACTTGGCTTAATTACAGCTTTGTTCCTGACAGGATAAAATAACGATTTCGGGGAAGTTTCAGAGGTAAATCATGAGCTCGAACTCACAAATCCTCAAGTGAACAAATAAAGCAGCATTCTTTATGAAGTTAGTTCTGCTAGTGACAGTTAGGTACTTAGTTGAAAGGGAAGACTGTTGTCTGACTTAGAATTTGAATATTACTTATGCGATTCATAACGTCGTGTTTATGAAATAGGTACGTAATTGTTAAATGTTTAGCCTTTATTATGGTCTCTCTGTCAAATGTCGCGAAAGCCTGTTCTCATACGCAGTGAATTGCCACTGGCTTTTAAAATGATTGAACCTTAGCTTTTGCTAGTTTCTAGCTTGATAACCATTTTAACCTTTTTGAGCATCTATTAATGGATGAATAATATTTTTAGAATAGCAGTTGCCATTTTTGTCGTTCGAAAATTGACCATTGAATACAAACTCATGCTTATAGGGCGGGTTCACAAACCTACATACTCCTATGACAAATGAAGTACTTATCTTCTTACTGTAAACCTAAAAAAGGACAAAACAAAACTTCGTAGATCCAACATCAGGGTTTTTTGTATGTCGGCAAGATTTATTCCCGTCCCGACAGTTCGTAAGGACTTTCTTACACGATATATTTGTACAAGTCTACAACAGACTTGGCCGAATATTGACTATGAAAGCTGCCCTACATAATATGTATGTTCCGTTTAGGATTTAATAGATGACCGAATTTTTCCTTTTCTACAGCCATCTTAGAATATAAGCATCTTTTCTGGGTCATGTAGTGAAATGGGTTACGCACTGGTACTTTTGAATCACGATCACAAATATTGGTCGTTCAGCAAGCCCAATATTATTGTACAGTCGGCATCAATCAATCTGCCTAGCCTTTTCCCAACTATGTTGGGCTCGGCTTCCAGTCAAACCGGATGGAGCTGAATGCCAGTATTTTACATGGAGGGACTGCCTATCTGGACGTACGTGTCTGTATAGTAGAGATCTGGCATCTAAAACATCTATGAACTGTTTCCTTTTAGGATAACTTCTTACATTACTATATATTCTCATTACTCAAATGATCACGTGCCAAATAATATTAAATTCATATCACAAAATTAATTCTAGTCATACCACAAACCTACCAGGCTGTATATCTGTCTGGAGAAGCCCTTATTGTAGCGATACAAAGGATTGGCTTTGTGAATCAATCATGCGTGACGATAGCGAATGTGGGGCGTGTCTCACGTGTTATATGATCAAAATCTTATATTCCGAATGGTTCCAGTCTTAGATCTTAGAACTCAGAACAGTACTTACACAATAGAACGTTTAAAAACTTAGAATAGAGAAAGTGGTTGTGTAGGACTACATATTCTAGAGAGTTTATAGTGTGAAAAACGTCAGACCTCATTTGTAATCCCAAAACACACACACATGAAATATATAACATCACGCCAGTTTTCTCGGAAGGGCTAAGCAGACGTGGACCTACATTACACCCACATTCCGGCAGTTATGTTAAATTCCCATTTAATAGACAGCGAGCCTGGGCAAAAAGCCAGACTCTGGGCTGATACTCAGAAATTCCTGATGGAAACATCCAAAAAAATGGTCAAAAACTCATGTTTTTGAATAAAAAAAAACAACTTCATAATATTTATGTACATCAATTAGAATTTATTTAAACACATGGTAATGCGTCTTCACACGATACTTGACAAGCGGCGGCGGCGGCTGCAGCATCTGCATCGGTATGGGGTGTACAGCGTGCCCCACAGGTACCGCATAGAGCCCGTGTATTTGCGCAGGTTGTAAGGCCTGAACTAGTGGAGCGTGGTGTACAGGGAAGGGATGCGAGTGGTAGGATGTGTGGTAGTCCACGTCATAGCCTGGGGATGCTGCTGCTATGGTTGCGGCTAAGAGAATCTGGAAGAGAGAGTTCTTTTGTTTTATGGTGGCTTAGTAGTTTGGTCTTCTTCTACTGTCGCGTTGCTATAGAAGAATGTTAGAGTAATTATTCTGGCAGCATGGTTTGTAGTGGGGCTGACTGTCCATTATAAGTTATGTACTTCAATATGAATTCTCATGAAAGCACCCCTAATTTAGATTGTTATCGAAACGTATTTAAATAAAATACTTTTGCAAAATGAAATAATAGAAATGAAGATTGAAGAAGCCCAAGTTTTCTATTAAAAAAAAGAAAATAGTATTTCCAAAAATTCAAGCGTCATTTATCTTTAAAAGACAGACATTTTTGTAAAAAGAAAAACGTGTATCATGTATCACACTCATTCCAAAACTTTTATAATCAGCCAGTATTATGGCCAGTTAACCCAGACCGCCTACAAATCCATGTTATTTGAGCCTGGTATGTCAGAGCCGCGCGTAGAAAAATATTGTTAGCTAAACGCAGATCGTTTTGCAAAAAATATTATGGAAATTTGTTTAATACAGCCGCGCGCAAATAGTGTTTGGGTATTTTTAGATCAGAGATTTGTCAAGTAAAAATTTAACACAGAACATTAGACAAGAAAAGTAGCTGAAAAAATTAACTGTTTTGCATGAAAAAAATTTGAAATTGAAGTAAAGATACTTCAGTTTTCGTCTAAAATTAATTGAACATGAATTTGGTAAACTATAGCCCGAAGCATGTAATTCTACTCTGCAGAATAAACAATAGGTTTGTTCTGCAGAGTTCTGTTTTTTTTAGGTAATTTTAATATAACGTCTATTGATTTTTGCTATGAAATGTTTACGCTCCCTTTGAATGATTGTAGTTCATTGTTTTTCAACGAACATTATATTCGCGAGTTCTGAACTTGACCAGTCGCTGGTACATTCTGCACAATGAATCCATAGTATACGCAGTCGCGTATATATTATTATTACGTATGAATAAAATCTTGTTCCACTAAGGATAAAAAAAACTCGCTTATCATGAATGAACAAATTGAACACGTTGGTCCAGTTTCAAGCAAAACAAGCTATTCAAATACGAAAAACGCTAAGAAAAATAATATCAATATACAAGAATTGTATAAAATAGAAGGCGTTGTAACCAACGAAGAGAACAATTTGTGAATAAACAAAAAATAAAAAAATAAAGAATATAGAAACATTGTCTTACCACAAGAATATGTCTGTCCATCTTGCTTCCTGATATCTACAGAACTAAGACACACAGTATTTATATGAAGTACTTCTTCTACAAACAACAATAGATGTCGTAACAGGTGATGACAATATACCTAGCTGAAATTAATTAATAGGGTACTATTGCATTATCTCAAGTTTTCCTCGTTGGCTAATGAGTGACTAAGATATGGTTTCCTTTGAATAACTAAGTAGATAATTATTTTCATGAATGGGTATTTCTAGTTAGCAAGGTAGTTCTGGTTTGCTGAGGATCAGTTGGTTCAATTAATTGTTGATATGGTCCCGCTTCGCCGCGTAGCCCAGTGGTACCGACCGCGACTTACGAGTTGCAGGTCGTAGGTTCGAACCCAGGCAGGCGCTTTACTTTGTGTAAATTATATCATCACTACTGCTTTCAAAAACGGTGAAGGAAAACATCGTGAGGAAACCGGCATGTCCTAGAACCAAAAAATCGAAGATATGTGACATCTGCCAACTCACAGAGAGGAGGCCTGTGTCCCAGCAGTGGGAACGTTATAGGCTGAGTATGTATGGTCCTGCTTGGCCATCGTTAAGTTTTTAGATTTTCACAGTACATAATATCACGCTTACTATACATAAACTCACGCTTTCTTGTAGGTAGGCAGCCACTACGGAAGGCCACCTGCTTCGATCCATACGTACTCTTTTGCTTCGTTTACGTTCATACATCTGGTCATACGAGCACGAACATTTCCTGGGCGATGTCGATTAACCCGATTGAGCATTTGTTTTTGCTTACGTTTTTGGATTTTAGGTCACATGACTTCAATCCAATCTAGCACACAACCCTATGCTTTCTGAATCGACGATCATTTCCTTGTCCCAATTTCATGCTTGGAAAGTGTTTGTGAAAAACATTTCGAATGACCTAACCGTCAAGGAAATAGACCATGTAAGCGACAGCGATGAATTACATACATAGTTTTGTTACACAATAGTTCTTAGTGTAAAAGTAGTTATGTTCAGCGCTGTTTATCGGGCTGGAAAATGCCGACGATGTTAAGTCGGAACAAGGGCGAATTCAGTGAAAAAATACAACAATAAAATATTATGATTTAAGTTATGTATCAAAGAAGCTGTCTGAAGGCTAGTTAGTTGTCTTTATAGATGTAAGTCTTCAGTCATTATTATAGGAAAATTTTGGCAGTAAAACAATCAATATTTTCAGTTTCTGTGGGCGCATAAACTTTCAAGTTTGTGATGTTATAAGGTTTCTTACAATTACAAAATACTTTCTAGAATAACCTGGGTCTTTTTCTAACTAAAGTTGAGATAGCAAAATAAAATTCTATTTATAAAAACAGATCGAATTAAAGGTTTTTAGGTAGAACACGTCTTTGTTCCCCGAAGGGTGTAGGTATACCTACTTCGAATTATCACATTCTCCCAAACATATTATATTGGTATGTTTAAAAGTCTCACGTAATACGCATATAGCGTAGGCGTAGGCGTATAGGCGTATAGCTCATTATCAGATCGATTTTAGTTCCGATAATTTTTTATATCTAGTGTGATGTATGTGATGATCCAGAGCATAGGGTCTGGATCATCACATACATCACACTAGATATAAAAAAAATATAAAAATCTCATTGTGGTCAAAATAAGGTTGAGAACCTATGTTCTCAACCTTATTTTGACCACAATGAGATTTTTCTTATCTAGAGCCCCCAATTTTTTTTACCTACCATGTGTCGCGATTTCGAATCAGCTACTGTCACGATTATATTTAGACGAGTAATATTATACAGTCTTAAGATAGGATAAATATAATTATCTCTAGGTTTTTTCTACTGCGTCCCTGAAAGTCTCAAACGTCCACGAGGGGCGTTATCGCCCACGTTGAGAATTATATAGAGTCCAGACTACGATTTAGAGCACGCATAATATCTATGATTTAGAGTCTAAAGTCTGACATCCAGTCTTACCAAGGGGTATCGTATTATTTGGGAGGTTCCTGTTCAGGATAAGGCAGGAGGAAACGCCAGGGTGTCACCACTGTGTGTATCGCCCGGAGGATACGGTGGAGTATACGGTGGAGGTCTGCCCGGCTTTGGCGTAGCACCACCGCGTCCTCGTGGCGGCGATTTCTCGAGCCCGGCCCTGGTCCAGGCCATGGTACGGAGCGAGAGTGCATGGGAAGCCGTTACCTCCTTCTGCGAAGCATTAATGCTCGAAAAGGAGGAGGCGGAGCGCGTGAGGGAGAGGCAATCTCAGCGCCCTCATGCCCCTGATCGCCGCAGGAGACGCCCTGGACGTCGGGAGTCAACAGCCGACTCCTGGCCACCGAAGGCGCGGGCTTGCGGGCGGCGAGCAATGGTCCTTACCGGGCGGCGGCCCGGCAAAGACCTGAGTCGACGGCGCGTTGTGTTCCACGCGCGCCTCAAAGAGATGTCTGTACGAACTGACGGGGTCTGCTAGGGCCGATGCCTGCCAGGGCCGCGGGTTGTTCGAAAGAGATACCGTGGCCCCTGGCACAGGTAAATGAAGGAACACGGGTTGGTTTTATTCAGTAAATGTCTGACACGCCCTCCCGCTCCGCCCAGAGCGGGAGAAGACATATGATGATTTCCCACCCAAAAAAAGGGGTATCGTATTACCCAATAATTAGGTTGTGGAGGTTAAATAGGCAGTTGTTCCATGTAAAATACTGGTATTCAGCTGCATTCGGTTAGATTGGCAGGCGACCCCAACATAGTTGGGGCAAGGCTAGGCAGAGTCTATCGTGGGGTCCAACGAAAATTTGCTCGCTACCTATATAAAAAAATATGTGCGTATTATCCCTATTTGTATCCGTCTCTGTTTGTTACGGGAATGGTAGGAGTCAACACGTTGGAACTGAGACGGAAGTGTGCGCTGTTGATGCACTACTACTTATTGCTCAATAATAAGATCGATGACGCGACTATACTAGCTCGCTGTTCATTGTTTGCTCCGGACCGGCTGCGGGTGTCGCGCGCCTGTGCCTCGCGGGGCCTATTCGCGGCGCCGCTAGTGCATACTCTCACTGCTCGTTATGCTCCCACAACCCAGGCGATCAATCTGCTGAATGCCCTGATTGCTCAGGAGCCGGAAGTTGACATATTTATGTGTAGCAGTAAATCTATGTTTAATGTCTGTATGAAGTTTTTTAGTTAAATGTTATGTTGTTGGCTTGTTGCGCGCTTTGGTGTGTACTGTAAGTGAAGCAAGCAATTGATATATAAATAAATAAATAATAAAAATCTTAAGTTCTTTGACATACAATGTTCGGCCTAAACCGCTGGGTGGAAGCATGACATTTTGCAGAAAAGTTCCTTATGTAACGAAAGTGACCACTAAGGAAGGATTTTTGAAAATTTATCGTATAAAGGGGTAACCCCCTTTATGGGATAAATTTTTCTAATGAAACTTCTATATAACTATAGAAGATGAAATTGTATATGGAAGTTCCTCATTTTTTCCGATGGAAGTCCTGTCGAGTACACGGCTTGTACAGACTAACATAATTTAATAGCGTCGATGTATGTTAGCACAAAAATATTTATATATTTCTACTTCGCCGACTGACGTCGAGGGCTCCGCGTAAGGTCTCCGCCGCGTCATCGAGCACGTAACCGATGGGAATTCGATTGTACGTAACGACGAGCTTCTGGTCCAAGGTCAATAGAGCACACTCGTTTACCTAAGGCTTGGCTCGCACTAGTCACGCGTTATGTTTTAGCAACATAATGTCACTAAGGTTGTGATGCAACAAATCAGACTGGCTTTAGGTATGTACTGTAAAAAAAAAACTACTACACGTACTTTGCAATTATTTATTCAATTCTATTAAACTGTGTGGTAATTATTAGCAGTGTTTGTTTTAAATTAAAGTAGCACAGATAGAAGGTCCTATCCACGGATATCGAGTCCTATCTAATGTCCTGTGTATAGAAGACAGTCAGGGCTCTTCTCAGTTATTATTTTTAAATGATAAATAAGTACGTTTACCTACATATTATACATATTCAGGGGCTCGTAACTAAATAATAACAGCCGTACGGCTGTTATTATTTAGTTACGAGCCAAGAGCTTTCCATCAACCCGTACGGGTTGATGGAAAGTGAAGCTACAATTGTAGTGGTCGATTCGAAGATGGGTGACCATCCATTACATATCGAGACCCCTGCGTGCCTCGGAAAGCACGTTAAGTCGTTGGTCCCAGTTGTAATTCGTAGATCTTGGCAGTCGTTACGGGTAGTCAGAAGCCCAAAAGTCTGACAACTAGTTTTACCAAGGGGTATCGTGTTACCTAGTAACTGGAGGTCAGAAAGGCAGTTGCTGCATGTAAAATACTGGTATTCAGTTGCATCCGGTTAGACTGGAAGCTGACCACAACGTAGTTGGGAAAAGGCTTGTCGGATTGAATGACCTACACCTTCTTTCAACAAAAATAAAGAAAAGTAGGTCACACAAAAAAATAGGATCATTTTACTACAAAATAAAGCTACTTACGACGCAGCAGGGTTAGTTCCTAACTAAACAGTGGTTAGTCTAAGCCAAGCCTAGATCCTCCCTGTACGAAGGTTACATGCTCTGTGACTACGCATGTCCTGCTAGACGAAGTCAATGTCAGGCAAATAAGGCTGCGCGGTAATGCGGTCACGATCGATTTACTTAACATTGGACAATTATTTATTTGTACAGTCGGTGACAGTAAGCTTGTAAGTGTTTATTATTTGACAAATTTTTAGTTGATATTTTTTTTTACTAGCCTGAGCTGGGCCTACTCCTGTGCAAAGGCCTCCCTCCACTCCTTCCATCTTCCGCGAGTTGGTATTCATAATAGAAGAGTACTTTGTAATTGAACGAATAATAATAAAATATACGTTTGTTAATTACCTACCCAATTGACGAAGAAATCATTATTAATGTTGCTTATTTTTTTCAGTACCAAGTCGACGTTTGTCAAAATTAAATTAAGAGTCAAATTTTGCCATGACATCTTTTATTATATCAGTATACATCATTATCTTGTAACTTAATAATATCTTTCTCATTTTCGTTCATATTATTGGCAATCTAATAAAATAAATAGCAATAAAAATTATTCAAGTATTTATTTCTCCTGTTTTTCTAACTGTACAATAACCATCTGTATGTATGTTACCACATCCTCTCATTGCTCCCAATGTACGGGAGGCCCTTATTAGGCCGCGGTACTCGGCAGTAATGCCCATAATACCCATTTATTTCTATACAACATTCTGTGAACTGAGGATGGGCTAGATTTGTTTTAACGAACAAGGTTTATTAAGAACATGTTAAATATTGTATGCGTCATGTATTTTTAGTATTATCAGTTGTAGGTAAATGTGTTTTCTTATAAATTTTTCACTTTCATTTAAAGTAGTTTTTACATCATGATTACGATATCCTGCTTTATCATAGAAGCATCTACTGGTGGGCCTCCTTATAGCATAATCAGCCTTCAATGTCCTCACTTTTCTCGGTGATAGGGAGTGGGCCGTAATCCACCATTCGGGCCCATTGTGGTTTGGTAGATGTTACATGTCTTCGAATTTTTTATTCTAGGACATGCTGGTTTCCTCACGATGTTTGTCTACACCGTGTTGAGAGCAGTGGTTATGGAATAATTTACGCAAAGTAAAGCACCTGTCGGGGTTTGAACCTACAACCTACAACTTGAAAGTCGCGGCCGCAACCACTGGGCCTCCTTATGGACGGCTAAATTCTAGTCTCGAAAATGTAATGCCTTGTACGGCGATTCCTGTCTGAAACAAGGCGGGGGTTCAGTGTTAACTGATTGCGATGATAATAAGTTTATTATATACATAGCTCTGCCTACTCTTAATTGCTTTGCCATATAAACACAGTTAACACTAAACGCATTGTTTGTCAATACAATTGTAATCAGCAATCATTGTGATTTGTTGGAAAACACAATTTATCATTTCGCTACTAATGCTTTATTAATTGCCAGGGTTTAACGTCATACTGGGTTTTGTTCCATTTTGTGAATAGAATCGCAATGTTTAACTACTGTGACTACCTAAGCCTAATTTGGTGTTGTGAATATATATGGGCCTTAAGAGATGTTTGGATAGTTATGTAAGTGTAATAATTAAATACAGTCGCCGGCACGTAACTTGGCAAGGTTTTGGCGTAGTGGGAGTAAATTAGTGCAAGTACACTTAGTGCAACAAGAAATTATCACCTTTATTGTTGGTTGTTTTTGTTTTATTCTTTGTTTATGGACATCATTTATTTATAAGCATGTCGGTTTAGAAGAAAGTTAAAGAAAGGAGAGGAAAAGGAGACTCTTGCCAAGTTACGTACCTTGAATTGATTAAATATCTGCTTTTACATTAATTTAAACCTATAAGTTGTACTTAAGAGATCTACATAATTGCATAAAAATGTTAAGTTTTTTTTCCAAAGCTCTTTTTCAATTTCCGTTTTCTTAAGAGCTGTTCGCTTCTACTGACTAACCAGTTTCCTCAAAACAATGGAAAAGTTTCTTGAAAGAAAATCCGTTTCTGAAGAAATCTTTAGCTTAAAATGTCGCTCTTTTTTAAACGTCAAGTTTTGTCAAACGATATTAATATTATATCTTAATCTAGAAAATAAATCTTTTACATTATATTTATATCTAATCAAGTGACTGTGTACTTAGGTATCTTATTTGGCATTTAACATTTTATTTTTCTAAATAAATCTCATTAAAAAAGTATTCAGATATAACTAGGCTAAAGTAATTAAACTTCGTCATTAAGAAAAAACATTTAATTACAAGGAAAAGTTTCTTCATTAAAATCCTCTAAAGTATCTTGTTTCACTGCTCAGGATAATAATAATTTTGGTAATATCTTCTTTCAAAATATTGTAACTCATAGCCGATTTTTAAGTAAGGTAATTATGCCAAGAACTTAAGTTTGGGGGTTATGACGCAAAAAAAAACAATTAGTGACTAATAAGAAATCAGTGTTAAACACTGTTGCTCACAACTGTACCTGAGAATTTGATCGTGATTAAAGATTAAATATTGCTTATGGGTAAGAGAGGTGACATTGTAGGCTCATTGTAACGAGATAATTTTAAATAGTGTCGGCCATTAGACAGCTGAGGTCTTAGTACAGGTATGTGAAGTGGCTAATCTAGTTACATACAAAGTTACTTGAAATTGATTTACGGTTTTGCATTCATTTACATACATAGTGTCTGAAAAAATCTAGAGATTTTATAAAAGTCTCTAAAGTGACCTAATTTATCGTTTGCTCCTAAACTTTTATTCTATTTATTTAGCTGTCTGATAAATGATAATCGAGGTGTAAATAACAGCCAAGCTGTATGTTAATGCATGTTATTGGTGGTGCTTAAGTAGAAATAAGATTTAAATAATGATTCTGTTACATTTATTAACAGATAGCGCCTAAGACATATTTATTAAAAACGGATGATATAACTTGAAATCGGAATAAACATAATTTGTTTAAAATGCATTCCTACCGAGTAATATTAATAATAATTAATCAAACCATAACGTCATAGGAAGTGGTGTAGGGCGGGCGTGCCAGGGACTGTTGCTTATGTAATGTTGACGTTCAAAAAGTGTTGATACTCAGACTAGTTTGTATAAATTAATTTTGATTTTAATCTAGTACAGTTGTTTTTAAACAATATAATGTAACCAAAATAAACCATATTGTGAACTTTCATAAAGCTCTCTATAGCTTGATAAATAAACTAAAAGAATTATGATAACATAACGTAGGATGTGTAGTAAACTATCAAATAAAAATCCTCTTTTACTGAAAAATAATGAAAACGTTTTGTAGAACTTTAATTTATGCTTCAGATATTTTCTATTACAAAGCTGGTCGGAGTAAACAACGAACGTTAGTTGTTTTATACAATACTAGCTTTCGCCCGCAACCTCGTCCGCGTGGGGGGGTTGGTTCCCTGACGTGCGTCAGGTCGCACCGCCCACCCGCGCTCTTACTTCGTTTTCGCTTCCTTCTGACTTTCTTTCTCTTTGCTCGGCTCGGGTCATAGCGCGATGTTATACCTATAACCTTGCTCAAGAAATAGGCTAGGACATGCAAAAAGAATTTAGAGATTAGCGCGTTCAAACAATAAAACAAACAAACAAACTCTTCAACTTTATATTATATAGGCATAGATTTTATACATTAACAATACAATACATTATATTGTAAATAAAGTACCGTAGCATATTATGTAGTTACAAACAAGCTGTCGTCGAAAACGGCTGGGTTTCTTTGTTCTCTAATCTTTTATAGCCCTTTCGGGTAGCGCACCACAAACAAAACAACAAGGGGCCAATATTGGATGCAAACTTTTCTTATAAGACCATTCTGTTAACAGTTAACACAAAATAGGTAGAATTAATTAGAATTACACATCAGGTACTGTTTTATTAGTTATTGGGGACTAAGTACAAACTTCTCTTTCTCTTTCTCGGGATATAAAGCGTAAAATATCGACTAAAGTCCGGCCGTCGAGACAACTGTCAGTGCGACAATTCTAGTAACTAATTAAGTTCAAATTCGCCAAACACGTATTCGTTTGTAAGACAATAACGAATACTCTCAACAGCCGCACTGCAACAATGGACTTTATCCTATTCATGTTGCAATATTAACTTTGTTATTAATGTACTCTCAAGAAGTATGTTATAACTTTGTTTGTTAACCACCTACAACAACAATAAACAACATTTTAATCTATTCTATATTTATTTCAAGTGCAAAGTTAGCAGAAATATCTCTCAGAATCTAAAAGAAGAATGGAGTATGGAATCCATGTAGTAACGTGGGGGTATGGGCAAAAGCAACGTGATGATGAAGCAACGGCGCGTGGGCAACTATAGGAGCGTGGTACACTGAGGACAGCGGGTAGCCGAATGATGGGTACACCACTATCGGCGTTGGTGCCGCCTGGACTGAAGCCAGGAGACACAGGATTGTGACCTGGAACGATAAAAAGAATATATAGGTATGAAGAAAGACAGAAACTATGACATGACATTGTATATTCTGTAAATAGGATATGGGAATCACTTTTATACGTCATTAAAAAAAAACAAGGTAGATGGGGTGGACATTTCTGATTACGCCTATGAAGAAATGGCAAAACGAACTCGGGGATGAAACTCTCTTTTAAAGTCCAGACATAACGTTGGTGTAGAACATAAGTACACAATATAAACACAAAACGGCTTAATTAAAAAAAAAAAACATTACATTGTACCAAATGCGCTGTATAGCCATGTATATGTATGTGAGCATCATATTGTTTAAAAAAACCAAGCGTTTTTCCCGGAATGTAGTTTAAAAATGTCAATAAAGAAAGGGCTCGTTGTAATAAATTAAAAATAACAGACCCACCGGAAGGTTGTTGTTCTACTTCATATTGTGGAAAATATTTTAAACATTTTTTAATTATGTACAGACGCTCTGTCGCCGAACGATGACCGACGTACTTTAGTTTATTCATTCACTACAGGCTTCATTATTATATTTTTTAACTCATTATTACAAATACCCATTTGGAACTAGACGCTTAGTCAAATCTAATATGATATTATTATTTTTAATCAAACGACTCTAGAGAATTCTATAAGAAGCAACATGATGTTTTTACTTTCTTGTCCAAACTGACTTTAAGCAAGTTTTACCAAACAGGTTAAGATAAAATAAAAAAATAATTGATTCCGAATTATTGATATAATTGAGTGTTGATTGTATCCCGAAAATACGAACCGAATCCTGAACGTACTCGTAGAATTCAAGATACTTAGTAGGCGCCCCTGATTCTATACTAATAGGTACTAAACACACCTGGAAGTCAACCACTACATAGTTGGTGAAAGTCTAGTCTATATTATCTACTACACTCCAAATCTCCAATCACCAGCCTGGCTTTCCGCGAATAATAAAAGGGTCAACGCCCCTAAATCCAATATCTATTACTAAAATACTTACCAATCGATACATATCCCTTTCCGTTAAAATATCCGGATTGCGGCCGGTCCGGCTGTCGACTGCCACATCCGTGCTAGTTTCGTCAATTTATAAGAACTTCGGCTGAATTTTAGCAGTTTTTCTAGTCTGCATTTGGACAAGAATGTTCCTAATATGTCCAGTGCGTGGTGACATATTGGACCAGGTAGAAACACATATTTCGTATCTGGTGGGACTGTTTGGAGATGTTCTGGAGAATTAAGTTAGAAAATAAAGAGATTTTGAGTTTTTTAGGTTCGGGTCATCATAATTTTTCCTTCTATCGCTATCCCACTTTATTTAGGGCCAGCACATTTTCTACGTCTTTTCATCCAAACATGGCGTATAAGCAGGAAATTCAGTTTGTATTTCCTTTCAAGACTAACATTTAACAATAAATGCAATAAAACCGTTTGGAATGTAAAAGAAAACTGGTTCAGCTGATTATTTTTCTTATCACAGACACAGGTAATATTTGTCTTAATCTGAACAGATCTATGGCACTAACAAAACAACACGCGTACGGATTAGGCAAAGGTGGACCCATAGATATAAGAACCGTTATTTTACATGTATATGGGTGTACTGTACCTACAGTCTACAGTAAACCTACATCTCGCCAGTTATGTTTAAGTCCCATGTAATGTTCCCACTGCTGGGACACAGGCCTCCTCTTTGCGAGAGGGAGGCAACCGGCCACTAAACCAAATTAGATTAAATGCTAGACCGACTATTGGCTAGCTCACCTGTGCTACATCTCTACCTACATTGTATCCACTATTGGCCATCGGATAGTTGTTCAAATTCGTGGCTACGGCGCCCCACTGCGTTACTCGCATAGCTATCTAACATAGAGTAGTGTGGAAACAGAGGCTGTTATTAGTTGTAAAATATATACTTCTATGTATAAATAAACGAGTCGCGCGCCCGATGGGATTTCGCACCGGCAACAGTGGCGAACGTCCATACAAACTTTTATCCCCTATTTGACCCTTTAAGGGATGAATTTTCGAAAATTCTTTTTTTAGTGCTCACTTTCGCTACAAGTGTAACTGTTGTGCAAAAGGCTATACGTTGTCTGTCAGTGACTGAGTTTAAGTTTTCTATCAAGTAGAAGAATACAAATATGGAAAACTCTAATTGAGGCAAATAAAATAAGATAACAACTTCAAAACAAAAATTATGACTTCTCATATTTGCATTTATTTTTCCAATTTAACTCTAATTAAGTGCAAGTTACGAACTACTTTGATCTTTCGTATTGGGTACGTTGACAGCTACAACATTTAATAAACAACCAAAAAGTATTTAGTTTTAATTTAATCAGACATTTAATTATTGAGATTTCAGTTTGATGTAAGTAATAAAAAGAAATATAAAATATTGCAAAAAAAACTTTATTTTTCAACTCTATTCAAACTTTGATATTATTGAGTTTCGAGAATCGGTTTTCTGTAAAAAGGGTTTCTGATCGAAAATAAAAATAACTTTTTTAGGAAAATTTCATTTTAAAGTTGGTATACTTATCTCTCTTTGGCTGTATTATTAAAAAAGTGAATTGAATTTTATACTTCATTCAAAACACTTTTGTCCTCCTCAAAAGATCAGAAACCTCTAAGCCTTAACTCCTCTATATCAATAAAAAAACCCTATAAATAATTCTGAGTAGCATCCTAACGCCGCATGCGCCGGAGCTACCGGTTCAAATATGGCGTCAACTGGTTAAATACACTTTCCTCTCGTTGACAACCTACTTGATGTTGATATATTGATACGAATTACTTATCGGTATTTTTAAGCATATTTTCCTTATGTTGTGTAAAAGTGCACGTACGAACATTTAGTGACGTATTGAATTAATATCTGGCTCATAGGTCCAAATTGGTAATATTGATTAAATCTGTTGTAAGCCTAATTAGCTTATAGGAACTGATTGACAACATTCTGTTGTTATTAAGGAAATTCGCCTCCACAGAGTAGGCAATTTGTTCGTGGGTTAATGTATATTGTATACGCTTTTACAACAAGCTTCCAACTGTGTTAAAACCAAACTTAATTGTAAAAAAAGGTACAATAAAATTAGATTTTCCTCCACTGTCATAATATTAATATCAGCCTATTATTGCCTTAAATAAATTGGTATAAGGGAAAGAGAATGATGATAATGAGGGCAAAGGCAGAGGCCTTTGCCATCATTATCATCATGGCAAGCATGGCAAGCATGGTCATCAAAGCTTGTGCCTTCTCTGTAAAAGAAGAGTCTCTTACAGAGAAGGCACAAGCTTTAATGACCATGCTTACTCAAGGCGGAGTCTGGGTTCCCACATTATGTTTTCCTTCACCAATGTCAGATAAAGTGATGTTGGTACTTGCCCGGATTTAAACCCACCACCTCGTGCATGAGAGTCGAGCCTTAAACCACTAGGCCTTCACTGTCGTAAATAAGATAAATTAGTCTATTGTCTAATAACTTTAAAGCTTCACATTTTATCTTCAAATAACAATCAATCTGTTTCCTCACACTACTCTGTCAAAATTCGCCGAACACAATACGATAGAGTTACGTCACTAAGCGGTCGTACTACTAGATCGCGTCTAGTTAACAGTCCCAGTAACTGTAGCCCCCAGTAATTGTAGCAAACAAATTAATTACTTCTATTGTAAATATTTAATTCAGGGTAGTTCGTATCACGTTTCTTGTAAACTGGGTTGTGTAAACAAGTTTATTCATTTATTATATTGCAATCCGTGGTTGACAAGGACTTAAATCTTCAGACACGTTAAGTGTTTTAAAAATATCTACTTACAGAAATACTTAAACATCATTTTATTTAATTTCAGACAGGCTTTGTCTTAAATCATACTAACTTATAAGTAATTGAAATAAGTTCATGACTAAATGATTTTACTTTTTTTTTTTTTTTTTTTTACTTTTCTACTCCTCTATTGTTAACACTTTTCTAAATCAGTGTACAAGATTTTTTTCAAATTGGAGACTAATGGGTAACAATTTTTTTATTTGGATACAAATTGCCTTTAGGTCCTAAAGTCGATTTGACAGTCAATGTATTCAATTTTATCATTGAAAAAGGCCAAAACAAAATTGCTTTTTAAACAATGCATTTAAGACCAATTAATAAGCTTATCTTTTCATTAAATATTTCTGCCTAAACCATTAATCTTGACAAAGTAGGTAGGTACTCCATTTTTCATTAAAAAAAAAGCCTATCCAATGACTAGAAATATTCAACGTGTCATTGTCAAGTTTTCTTTAAAACGCTTACAATAATGCAGTGAAAACTAAATTACCAAAGAAAATGTGATTGCGAATATTTTCAAGCGCTTTTCTTCGCTGAGGTCAGCGGTTCAAACGGCTTCGCACAACCTTGTACATGTTTACTGAAAATCCATGATTTATCTGATATTGCATTAGTCATTAAGATTTCTTTTGAGTTTTTTAATATTATTGTTACGTTACTAAATTTCTAAAATAACAAAAATCTGATATTATTGTTTTCAAATTATGCTGTGACCTATTAGTTGTGATGTTATCTTTTTATGCAGAAAAGGGCTTGCTATTTTTATATTGTTAGTCTAACAGAAACCTATACAATTATATATAAATAATGAGCTAAACATAAAAATATCAGCTACTTAGTTAAGGAAAATACACGTAATTAAAACAACAGAAATAAGTAAAAAATATGGTTTTAATCTACTCTAAGCCTTCACTGAAGGTAATCAAATCAATG
Source organism: Apamea epomidion (assembly GCA_947507525.1). NCBI lineage: Eukaryota > Metazoa > Arthropoda > Insecta > Lepidoptera > Noctuidae > Apamea > Apamea epomidion. The sequence goes on along the minus strand of OX382238.1, from coordinate 1,241,468 downwards.
GTGGACAGCGATGAGGGGAACGGACTTGACGACATGACCGTGGTGGACGACGGAGCTGGAGTGAGTAATGGCAGAGGGGGCAGTCTTCACGATGACGGGGGCGGCGTGGACAACGGGGGCGGCATGCACAGCGTGGACCACAGGGGCGGCGTGTACAGTGTGGACAACAGGGGCGGCGTGGACAGTGTGTACCACTGGCGCAGCTTGGACAGTCTTAAGCACAACAGGGGAAGAAGCGATCACTGGAGCGTGCACGGCATGGACGGCGTGTACGGAATGGACAGGGGAGCCGTGGTTGACGACCTGGCTGGACTTGGTGATGGTGGTCTTGGAGCCGACCACAGGTACGGTGTGGACCACTGGGGCGGAGTGGACGGCAACCACGGGCTGGTGGGCCACAAGTAGGCCGGGGGCGGCGGCGGCGCAGGCCAGGATGGCGGCGAAAGCAACCTGTTGGAAGAAAATGAGTTAATAACAATGGTGATGGATCTGGAGAGAGATGAGATATAATGAGAGAAAAAACAAATTCTACAACGCGAGACCCTACTTGAAAACGTTATAAATTAAATTGAAATTCCCGCAAATTAAACTTTTGGGTAACCCAAATATTGTTGTAGTATATAAAGGTATCAACAAAACGTCCTAACATAACAATAGCGAAACCCTTGATTGAAATCCAAAAAAGATCACTGAACCATTCTAATTCGTTGGTCTAAACGCGACCCTTATAATAACTCCTTAACACTTACAAAGGACTTCATGGTTGATATGGTAGATGTTTATACGACTGGACTGCCGAGTAATCTAACGAACTGTTGGCCCACCGATGCTTATATACCACGCTGCCGAAATTCGACAGTGAGTACGCAATGAACTTGAAGCTGTATAAATTATAAAGCTTTGTGGAGGAGGCGGTGGTAGAGGCGTAGTAAGCGCTTACGTTGAGTTGTAACAGCATTGTTTTATGAATGAAATAGTGACTTGGCAAAATACAAAAAACGTGTTCTATATGGGTCGTGAATTTATTTAGGAAGCAAGCTAGTTTAACGTTTAGAGTGATTTAAACAAACTTTCTGCTCTCAAAACGGTGAAGGAAAAGATCGTGAGGAAACCGGCATGTGCTAGAACCAAAAATTCGACGACATGTGACATCTACCAACCCGCACTGGGCCCGCGTGGTGGATTACGGCCCACTCCTTCTCATAGAGAGGAGGCATGTGTCCTCGCAGTTTATAGGATGATTATGCATTATACAACATTCCTTTTCAATAGATACTATTGTTTCAACATAATTATGATTCTAGTGCATTGCTTCTATATAAGATTAATATTTAGTGACTACTGTTTCACCTGTCTCTATAAGCTCATTAATAAATCGTTCAAGTAATTTCGACCTATCCATTAGATAATATTAACATCGATACTTAACATTCTGTATATCTAACTTCACATCATCAATCCAAATCTTCTACCCCACTTCCTTTCTTCCTTTCATCAATCATCTAAACAACACATTGCAGCTTTGTTGCAACGAAATTATGATTACTTAACCAAGTCCTTGGTACAATAAACTAAGCTAATTGTCCAATCAGTCACCAATAGGCTGATTATGCTAAACAAAGATTAGGGTAAACCACTTTTGTATCGTGAACTCAGACTCATTGTATCTTCGTAGTGTACAGACGTATCGTTTTATTTAATTTTATAAACCCCTTCTGTAATATATTTATGTTAAAGAAAGGAATCATTGTGCGGTTATACAATAGATGTTCTAAAAAAATACCTAGATACGAATAGACTTGACGGTTGAAAAACAAATAAATATGTTAATAAGCCAATATGGAGCTTAATGCAGAATAACAAAATAATCAACATAAACGCGAGCTTCAAAACGCATCAATTGTTCCTTCAAACAAATCCAACCCTAACAGCATTTTAACAAGATTCTTGCCTTTTTCATTGTTGCAAACATCTTCTTCATGTTTAACTAACACAATTAAGTAAAATGTGATGTATTGATATCAAACCACATAATTATTATCTCGATTCACAACTTTAGAGCCAGTGCGCATTTCAATACCAGTACATGCCGTATCCACTTTCTCTCTCTACATCTGGTCCCCATCAAACTTGTCGAGATTAATGAATGCATAAACACAAACATTGGAGCTGTATTTAGGTTGATGCCAAGTTCATTCGTATTTATGTAACGGTGGACTACGTGCTACTTGTGCACTGACGAGTATTCATGGTTGGATGTTGTACTGTATGTTTTTTATGTTGTGGATGTTGAAATGGCTTGGCAATGGTGGCTTATGGTGCTCTAAATGTAAGAAATTATCTATTACTATACAGGTTTCAATAAAATATATTATTAATGTGGATTAACTTTAGAGCTTCTGCTAGAAATAACTCTATCTATTTCATTAGCTAAATAATAATGTACATCCTTTGATGCATTAGAAACATAATTATTGCTTTCTGCAAAGCTTCTCTTTTAACTTCACTGTATCTCAAAACTTTATATTTTAAAACATATAGGTAATAATGCATCCTTCAAGTCAGTTCCTTACAGTATTATGCACTATGCGATTTTTATAAATTCCATATTTAACCACAACTGAGGCAATTTCAGTAATTGTATCCACTTAAATTGTCAAGTTTGCAATTATTTGTGATGGTTTAATCTGAATTTATTTTTATTTGGCTTTTGTGTGACAGTGATGATGAACAAATTAAATGCATCGACAGACAGCCAAAAACGTTTGTATGGGCCAATATCGTCCATGAGCGGATTATCATACATCGTTTCTCCAGTTACTGCATAGTATAAGAAAGTAATTTGCCAGTTCTATCATAAAACATAAATAAAATTGGAATACATGTTTTTTTCGCCATGCACTGAAAGAATAACGACGGCCTATTTTTGGCCACCACGGCCACTAAAGCTTTTTCTCAAGTATGTTGAGGTCGGCAATAAAGTGTAAATGTGACTGGACATCATTATGCTTATTAATCTACTCATACTGCCAAATTAAAGAGCTGTAAATGCGAAATAATTAAACATTAATGAGCGACGCAAAGTTATGTCATTAATCCGCTCTCTGTCGTGGAGGTGTTTTCCAAATTATACAATTGCAATTAATAACGGTTTTAAGGTGTTAAAATTTAGTAGTCGTTTAATGACTGGCAAAATGTCACTAGTTTAAGTTATAAGTCTTGAACTCGAATTAACCGAATGAATGTAAAATGTATGGAATGAGACCACCTTGAAATATTACAGAGATGATCATGAGTTGCAACATGGGACCTTTAGTAGCGATATGTGCCCAGAGATATGTTGTGTCTAGGATGGGTAGCAGTGACATCCTGCCTTCTGATAACAACATATGAACATACTGCGATCACCAATAAAAATATCGTACAAGGCTGCAACACAACCAAAGCTATGCCTACTACACCTTTCATGTTGATAGTGATTGCGTAATTATTTTTTTTAACGGCCTTAGATACAATATTATGACTGATTTCAGTACAAATTTCTGTAGATTCATTTAAGTAAAACTTTCGCTTGCTCTTTTCAATACAACAAATTCTTCAAGGGATACTTTTAAAGCTCTTGTTTCGTATATATCAAAGAGTAACACAGTCTGAGATGTTAGTAGTGATATGAGCAGTAAATCAACTTCGTCTCGTCTAGACCAATGCTGTTAGATCTTGTAAAATTAATGGCGTGTCTAATTTTTAGTCCCCCCCCCCCCTGCTGAGATTGGGGATATTTATAGCTATTCTTCTTGATTAAGGCAAACGGATTGCCTTCGTGTTGTAAGTACCAGCTGCTTAGTTACTGGTTTAAGCGATGTCTGTTGTGTCTCCGGATTAGAAGTACTCGACATCGTTTTATTTAGATTGGATATAGTTTGTAGTTTATAGTCTTCATAAGTAACGACACTGGTAGATCAACGGTTGATGTGGCGATATTGGGGAGGACCTATGTCCAGCAGTGGATAGCTAGTTTGACTAAAATGATGATGATGATGATGGAGTAGAGACGACAAAATTTTTATGTCACGTTTGTCTATAGACCGTTCCTTGTATCTTCCGAGTGTTAAAATTGCTGTTGTAATTTCATGCATGACAAATTTCATTTCCCTTATACTGCAGAAAATGTACCTATATGGATTGATAATGATAGATTGAACTTCCTCTATCCTCCATAAATCATTCAAGTCTTTACTATCAAAATCAATAGTTTGACTCGATCCAACTTCACTGTCTTTTATGGCCTTCGCAAGGCTGATCTAATGTCAAACTACAAATTCAATAATCACTTTTACTGACAGCCGATACATGAATATTAAGAAGTTTGTATAGTTTTTTGTCCATACGTTTCAAGGGAGTTTGGTAAATCAAGGCTGTTTCATGTTGTTAATGTGATGGATAATAATTTGCGGTCAAAGTGGCAATTTTTGTTTTAGTGTTACTGATGTTTGCTTAATTAACTGTTTGAAGAATATTCATAAGTTGGAGCCAGAAAGAATTTTGGTTGTAGAAATTATTTATTTCCATCCTATTACTTGGACAAACTGATGATTTATTTTGTAAAAAATTACGATGTATTATTTAATTATAACAATCATATCATTTATTTAACATACGCTGATTAATTACTATTTCTACAACAAAAAAAATAAAGAAAAAGGCAGGAGCACATTGGGCATCCAAAAAATCGTCCACGAGCCGTTTGGCGTTGAAACACTAGGTCCTTGGGGTCCGAGTGTTCATCGAATTTTTCGGGACATCGCCAAGCGGTTGGTTGACTCTTCACGTGACCAGAGGGCTGGCCTATTTTTAGCCATCCAACGTGGTAATGCTGCCAGCCTTTTGGGCACTTATTCCATTGGCAGCAATGTGGACGAATTTTTTGATGCCCAATGAGCTCCTGCCTTTTTTTTTCATTTTTTTTATTATATACTTGTATATAATTGTAAAAAATTGAATAAAAATTCACTACCCGTTGGCCCACTTACCCAAGTTAGACAAACACATAGCAGCACAAAGTCTTGTAGATGCCATAACTGATACCTCTTGTCATTGCTCACCCAACAACGACAAACATTGCAATATAAACGCTCAAGTCCAAATCGTGCATATTTCACCAACATCCCACTAACCTCATAAGTTAAGAGGAGTGATATCATCTCGAACATAATTCTTTCTTGATAGCCCAAAATGCTGTCCACTCCGTTCTTATGAAACCATAATGTGTGCCACGAATCATCGGAGCTTTAGACAGATGATAAATTCGATGCATAAAAACACGAAAAAAGATTTTGATCCACAGAATTTAAGACCTGGTTCAACCTTACCGATCATAATAATTACAGTTCTTCCATTAAACCATTCAATGTAATAAAACGACGGGCCTTAATGAAAAGCTACTTATTTTCATATCTCTTTAAGCTATTATCCTCAAAAAAATATTAAGTTTATTAAACAAATCTGCCTACCTACGTCTTTTTTGTGATGAAATTGGTAAGTGTGTCGCGAATCATCCCCTCTTTAGGCAGAATACAATATATCTCACATCAATCACAGTGTAATTGATGCGATGTAGGCGATTGTGTAGGTTAAACTAAGTTAAGAATGTCCACTCTGCACTAAAACGTAAAAATCTTACAGCCTTAAAGATCTTATAATAATTTTCATTTCATCTTTAGTGAAGACGGCTTTGCGACATTTCCGAGATTTTTCTAATAACTTAAATATGTTCAAACATAGAAACCACAATTAGACCGAAACCGACCCTGTTTAGTTTTTAAGTGAATTGTTTTTTTATTTTTATTCTAAGTATTATTTTTTGTCTCCTCTGCTCTATCACACGCTGTCTACATCTCTGTATCTATTGTCCTATCTCAGGTATGCTGGAAGAGATTTCTTATGAAATAAGCATCACCTCTGTACCTATTTTTCTGTTCTGTTTTTCATTGTCTGTTTATATATGTGTGTACATAAATGGTAAATAAATAAAACAAAATTAAAACAGACGCAGCTTTTATTACTAAAAATAACTGCCTTAATCATATTCGTAACTTGTATTTATTGGTTGACCTTCTGCATGTTTTTATATTGTGGCATCGCGTGCGCTTGCGCCTCGCCATTTCGTAATACTTCTTTGAATGTCAAGTTCATGCACGCTTTTAAGATTATTTTCAACATTTTGATGTATCATTGTTTAATTCTCAAGACTTTTCATGTGTTCAACGTTTGTTCTTTGTTATAATATGTTTGCTTCATTTGTAACTGAGGTTTAATTTCTAACATGCTTTGTTTTAGATATCGACTACACAATCGTTCGTTTCATCAAGCGTTCGAAATGTTGCTACTTTTTTCTAATACTTTATCCTCATTGCTTTAGAATACACCCAATAGCTTCTCAATTTTGTCCTATTTAATATCAAAAGATTTTATAAATCAACATAGTTCCAATTAACCGACTTTGACTTAATCTCTAACAAAATAAGAAACTCCTTTGTCTCTCTTTAACTCAATATCAAGATAACAAACAACATTAACACTAATGGTCTCATTACCGTCTTACGTCCCTTTCATTACATTACTTTCAACGAGCTTGTCAACGACTGTTATCAGATCCGCATTTCTAACAGTTCCCTGCAGAGCTTTGCAACATAGCCTTGAGGAGATCAAGACAATAATTTGATACTCTTTGGTAATATAATGACATGCGATTGGACAATTAGCTTAGGTTATTGTACCAAGGACTTGGTTAGGTAACTGTAATCATAATTTCGTTGCAACAAAGCTGCAATGTGTTGTTCAGATGTTTGATGAAAGGAAGTGGGGTAGAAAATTTGGATTGATGATGTGAAGTTAGATATACAGAATGTTAAGTATCGATGTTAAGATTATCTAATGGATAGATCGAAAATACTTGAACGATTGATTAATGAGCTTACAGAGACAGGTGAAACAGTAGTCACTAAATATTAATCTTATATAGAAGCAATGCACTAGAATCATAATTATGTTGAAACAATAGTATCTATTGAATAGGAATGCATAATCATCCTATAAACTGCGGGGACACATGCCTCCTCTCGGTGAGAGGGAGTGGGCCGTAATCCACCACGCGGGCTCAGTGTGGATTCGTAGATATCATAATTATGTCTTTGAACTTTTGTTTCTAAGCCGGTTTCCTCACGATGTCTTTTTTCACCGTTTTGAGAGCAGTGGTGATTAAATAATTTGACACAAAGTAAAGCGCCTGTCTGGGTTCGAATTTACGACCTAAAACTGCTCTCTAAGGAATCTTAGACTGCAATAATTTTCACTTTAACTTATAATCCGTCATAAACTACCCTAACTATACATCCTTCGTCTGCAAAACTCAACGCCCTTACGAAACGAAGAAGCTCCCCATTAACACTCAACTCTTGTCATAACAGACAAAGAATGACTCATCAACTTTTAACTCCCGCCAAATTCTCAACCTCTCTAACTGATTGGTGAAGTTCAACGAACCTGTGTTCTTCTCCAGTAGTCGATGCTAATTCCTTTTAATCACTTAACGTATCACATTATTTGTTTGACTGTCATGAGTTATTTCCTTAGAAAATGGAGCGGAATGTATTTGAATGTTTTCCTTACGTTCATTCTCATTTGTAAGAAAAGTTTTGGGGCATAAGTTATAACGGTTAACGACACCAATGCATGGGTAATTAAATTAGTTTTTTATTTGTTTGTTAAGTGTAATTAGTGGAGCAAGTTTTGGCACTGTCTAGTTTTATTATTTGTTACTCTGTGTTTATACTTCGGCTGGCAGTTCTGAAAAATATAAGTTCTCTTTCCCTGTTTTCTAGCACTCCGCATCAATTACAAAGTTGTAATTCCCGAGTTCTGCCCTCGTTAGCATCAGGATCACAAGTTCTTTAACTAACGATTAGAGAAAGGGCAAGGTTCCGGTATGGACACATAAGTTCTGCCATCGATTAGATCGCTAGGAAGTACGCAAACTTAGTTGGGCCACTTTTCAACTTAGCTTGGATTTCTCAGGTCAAATCTCCAGCCTAATGATCAAGCCACTTCTGTAACAGATTTTTGAAGAAGATATAATATATGATAATGATGATTAAAAATGATTATTCAACTTAATAAAGGGTCTTCACGATGGGTACTGACAAGAGTTTCTAGAAGCTAAAAGCTTAGTTGAGTTTTACTTTTTATAAAGCCAGATAAAAATTAACTTGCATGTACGAAACTAATAGATATTTATGTCATGGTTTACTTTAATATTCTTTAACTTACTTATTATCTTATCAAACTCGGTTTTAACTCGGCAGGTTTGTTAAAAGTTTCATAGACTTTGTTTAGAAGTTTTTTCGTAATGTTATCATCATTGCATACTTATTACGAGGATTTGGTTGAGTGACCTATTGGTGTTATACAGTTATTGACATTTAATTTTGAAAAATATTTCGCTTTGTAAAGTCTATTAAGACTTATTCCAAGTATTTCATGCAACTACTAAAGAGTAGGTTAAAATGATAAATCATAAAAACCGTAATTCAGCTATCAAAAATTACACATTTATTCAAACAAAACAACGACATAACAATCAATGATGAACGGAATACAACGACAGTGACTTCACAACCGGCACAGTTTCATGAACAGTGGAACTGTGATGACTCACGGCAGAGTCACCAGTCTTCAGGGTCACCAGTGGTGAAGAGTGGTAGACTACCGGAGCATGGGCAACAGACACCACAGGCACATGGACTAGAGTAGTTCCTCCGTGGTTGACGACTTGGTTGCTCTTCGTGATAGTAGTCTTCGGGATGTGGTAGACTTCATGGACAGGCATAACACTGATGGAGTGGACTGGGTGAACGTAAGTTCCACCATGATTGACCACTTGGTTAGCCTTCGTGATGGTAGTCTTGGCATGGAGGACCGGAACAGTATGGACAGTGTGAACAGGGTGGTAGACGTGAGTGCTTCCATGGTCGATGACTTGGCTGCTCTGAGTGTAGGTAGACTTGGAGGTGAGGGGAACCGTGTGGATTACGTGAGCCGGCTCGGCGAGGAGGTAAGCAGGAGCGGCGGCTCCGCAAGCCAGGATAGCGCTGATGATGATCTGGAAAAAATAATAAAAGTTAGGGAATCATTGGGGTGTACAAGTGGAATGAAAACTAGTGACCGAATCTATAGATAAATGATGACATAGAACGGTAATAAGACTTTTTCTCAAATTGCAGTTACAAATATTATTATTCAATCTTTCCTTTCAATAAAATTATTAAAAAAATTCAAGTGTTAAATGATGTTTTCCATTGGCATGTTCCTCTTTCATAAGCTGTTCATTGTTAGCGACCCCATTCCCCAGCACGATTTATCATTCCCAAAGAGCTTTCTCTTAAAACTTACAATATTTTGCATTGTCGAAGTCTCACTTGCAACTGATGGTAGTCCTCAAAAGAACCACCCTTTTATACCAACATGTATAATTATTGATTGGCCCAGATTGCGACAATTATTCGTGTATTCGAGTACTTGTATTTTTTGGTCTTATTTCGCGAATTAAAAGGAGGGATGTTGCGAAAGCGTGCGCTGTGTACAGATCTGTCAGTTTTAGATTAGCAAATATATAGCATGGTTGTTATATGAAGACATGTCAGTTGTGGTCCATTATGCAGGAGATATTAGGTGGATAAGCTTGAATGGTGACTTCGGTCTCGTTTGTGTCATGTCAATGACGTAAGTTGGGCCTATAATTAGACATCGTTGCAGATCTGAGGGGCAATTCTCGTAATTTTAAGAACGTTTCAGTCTGATCTCAGTCTCAATTTGTCAAAAATACATACTTACTTTAATTTCCGTGCATTTTTAAAAATGTTTTTGACATTGATTGTCGCCGAGATGAGATTGCGAGTAGTTTTGACCGTTTTTAATAACGGGAACTGACCTTCTGAAATAAACTTTACAGATCAGGGCTTCCTTAGCCTTTCCTAAGCCCAATTTACACAAAATATTTTATAATAGCTTTTGCCCGCAGCTCCGCCACAGATCCGTCTCAGTAGTTTAGGCGTGAAAAGGAAACATACAGACAGAGTTAAAGTAACTGGGTCTGTTTTTTATCTCGTTTCATCTGGACATTATTTTTCAAGGGACACGGAGTACCTTTGCCCACTGCGACCTATAATTTTTCGATAGGTCAATTTTTTTGACCACCAATAAACTCAGTTGTTTTCATGTCTACCATACCGTAAACTCCCTTGATATTTATTTGAGTTGATTTCTAAGTAGAAAGTCATATTACAAAAAATGAGCTTCGCAGGAGCGTGGGCGGTACAAACATATGAAATTATCGTATCTCATTTTTATAACACAATTACTTTCGGAAAAAAATCTTTACGTACCTAGTATAAAATGTAATATCAAAAAACTCATCGCTATAGCAAATGAGATTAAGCCCAATGCCATCGCAATTTAACATTTAAACAGTAGATATACCTACTTGTAATGCATCACATGTATTAATGGATGTTCATTTATACGAGCTTTTAGTCAGCTTTTAATGATATTAATTGGAATGGATGTTATCTGAGTTTGTTGTAGCTAATGGACGGCTTATAAGCTAAAAATATTAAAAAGTGTTGGTTTTATGCGAAACTACACAAATGGCTTCGAAGGACAGTGGCATACGTACTGTCGCGCCATTTTTTTTTCGAAATGGCGGCCACGCCTGAACCCTATACAAATCGATAACTTACATCAATGCAAACAGAAAACATAGTAGAACCAAACCCCGCAAAGTCGTAAAGTGTAAAGCGTCACGTTTCCGAGATATATTTCATGAGCGGTCGCCATTTTGAAAAAACATCAAAGTGGCGTGAGAATAGATATACCAGACTCCATATAAAAAAAAATCTTCAATCCCTTTTACAAATCTTTTGGAGGATTTAACTATTAGAACTGGCATAAAGGTAGGTAAATAATTAAACTGTTTAGGAACGCTGCAAACTCTTAGTCATTTTTGTTTTTACAAAACGTTCCTGATATTCTGTTTTCTATTTAGTCTGATCAAGATTGTGAGCTTTCTTTAGGTACTAAACTTCGTATGACGCTAAAAAACCTTCAAATTCAATAGGCCTCGATATTAAGCTGGCATTTTTCAGGAGTTGTGTTTCAAAAATATTCTTTTTGGAAAACCAATCCAGCCTCCTTTACAACGATCACAAAGTACAACATCTTCACAACGCCCAAACACACACCTCACAGCTGTCCGTTTTCCTGCTGTTGTTATAAATAATGAGCTTGTACAAAACTGAGTCCGGTGAAAGACATACCCTCATCAAAACTTGGTCTGTCGCGAGACAGACGGGTCTCCGGAGAGCATTAGTGACACTTCATCATACAAGGTGAAGGGTATCACACTAGTAATAATAATTTTGGTTATTGAATGTTATATCTCGGGGTCGTTCAGTAGGTGGTTCTATTCTATCTATATTATTCTTTTCCGTTTTTACTGATAAAATGGCCAGTCGTGTCCACAAAATATTAAAAACACTTTTTTTATACTTCAATCATATGAATGTATGATCATATTATTATTTTAATTAACATTTAGTTTTTTAATCCGTTGTTACAAAATGTACCTATTCTTACCTAATCATCACGCTGACGCTTACATTTTTTCTTCCGGTATTATAGTTTTGTGTATGTACCTACTACTAGCTGTAATATTGGAGACAATAAACGTCATTCTATTCTACTCTATTTTGTAGTCTGCAGCTGATTATCTTGGAATTGGCATATAAGATTACATGCTTGCGGGGGCTATGAGACTCTCAAATAAAGTCCTGGTTGTTCTGATTAATGTTATCAACCCTAATTCTCTTGCCCTTACCCCAATTTATTTGTTAGGTGGCGCATGTTTTCTTTTTCTATTCTCCTCTATTAGTGGTCATCTCTGTAGTCACTCCCTTTCTAGCCATATTTTTTTTTAAATAGCCTGTCCATCGTTTCTTTGGTCTTCCCGTAATCTTACTATGTACCACTCATTAACTCATTTCTTTCATTAACCAGGGACCAAATGTTATAAATCCGGAAAATCCGGAAACGGTTACTATAAGGATAAACCTAGCATCTTTTTATTTCAAACCTTGATGTTTCCTCACAGCAGTAAAAGTCAATGCAGAAATAAAAGTACCAGGAAGACATAACAGTAACTAATCGGTCAATAAACTTAGCCCGTAGCACGGATAGTGTTCATATTTCATGTGACGTCACAACATCAATTTTCGTCATTTAACTAGAGTGGACTTAGGAAATGGGCCTATATGGTCCAATATCCGACTTAGACAGATGAGCTCTCTAGATGGACCTTCCTATAGATTTAGGCTTTTATTTAGATACATCAAGGATGTTAGATTGGCTGTTATATTATACACTTTCTAGTGTTTTTCACGTTTTTCCTTGACATGTCTTTATACATTACGAGCATAAGCTGCCCACAGATTGTATTTCCTTTTCAATTAGATGTGGCTGAATATTTGATTTTCTGCGTGCAATTAATGTACTATTGCTGTTTGTAGTACCTTTAATAAAAATGTCTTTCAGCTTTGAAATCAAACTCAAAGTATTTATTTCAATTAAACCAATTACAGGCACTTTGAAATTGTCAAGAGGTTGGTGGGTCAGAAAGTTGAAGCTAGTTTCCTATTCCAAAGCGTAATAGGTTCCTATGGAGAAGAACGGGCAAGAACCACGGACAGTCTTTTAAATCAAAATATTGTTGAAATTTTCCATGTGATTATTGTTTCGCCACTCAATAACTAATATCTCCAGAAATAAAACCGATAAAACAGAAATGAATATAGACTTTTCTTCAGAATGTACTATAGTTTGCAAAACGTCCAATCAGATGTAACAGATAAGCACGAAACCTTTATAAGGAAACCGTTGCAACAATAGTTCTATGGCGCTCCGGCCTTCGCCTGATTGCAGCGTATTCAAGAGTTAATAGATTGAAGATATTGTTATTAAAGAGTTGACTGTTTATGCAATGGTTTATAGGGCCAAAGGGTCGGGTAACCTTGTTCCTTATTGAATCTACTATATTAGAAGAGTCTACTTTGAAAGTACCAGTTAAAAAAACGGATCGTTGTGGCTATGTGGAGTATGTGGCAAAATAATGCAAGTTTTTTATTCGACAGAAGATTGAAGGAAAAGAGGCTAAGATAATTGCGCAATGGATGTCAAATCTAGACGTATAATATGTAATTATGTTACTTGTCACCAGGATTGCGTCAAACTTGCTGGAGAAATCAACAGCTATAACCAAAAACAAATCTATCCGGTCATTGTCAAATACAATTTATCCATTTATTCATTGGACTGTGCTGACAGACAGAACGACAAATGTGCAAATGCACCTTTCCTTTTACAGACATCAAAAAACTTTCGCAACGCTGGCTCAAAGACCTAAGTGCAATAACATTTCAAACAATATGGACTCTGCGTCATCAGCATAAGGTGTCATTTGTACCTATTAAATGCGTAAAGATACTTTGGTCATGTTTTTAACATGGCCACACAAGCAGTTTAAGTTATAGTATAGATATTATCGAAGCATTTCTTAATTCAAAGCTTACTTAATTTATGAGAACATAAATCATTTCTTTTCCTTTCGGTCCTGAACTGCGAACTTTAACTTTATGAGAGCAATAAGAATTTTATACTCGTAAATTGAGTTTTGTTGTTTAATTAAAAGCATATTGAAAGAAAAGGCCTACGAAGTAATTTATTGGGCAAATAAAGTGTTGATTGCTTTGCGTAACCATGTCCGTGCAGTGTGCCGATATTATCTGTAAGATAGGCCTCCCGCATAGAGCAGCGCAATCAATTGGTCTTGGGAAGATAATGCTCGTATGTCATGCCACGTAGATTATTGATTAAAGCTATTAGAGCAGAACTGATGCCCTCTGATTGGTTCAATACGTAATCAGTGTCTCTGCGCAGCAATGGCGCCGATTCCCTTGTTCAGAAACTAAACTAAATTTAAGTTCAGTGTATCTTTTTCTTTCTATTTCATTAAGAAAAAGGCAGAAGATAAATATTAGTTTATTCCTGTCAAATTAAGATACTCGCTGACTAAATTGACAGGACTAAACTAATATTTATCATGAAGTGAACAAGCCATTATCATCTTTTTATACCAAACAAGAACAATGATTTATGTCACGCTAACTCTCTGCTAGTTGATTTCATATTATTTATGTTTGAGAAATTGGAAAATCTGGTGCTTAAAATAGTGCCGAACCGGGCACGTAACAAACATAGAATAAAAAATCTCGAAGAATCTGCGCAGCAAATATCCGCTGCACTTCACCTACCGCATAGTAGCTATACAATCTTATTTATGTTGTACTTAACCTGAACGAAGTTATAATTCGCAAAGGTAATCACACCGTTCACTCCGCCTTAATTTTGAAATAATAAAGCACAATTTTGCTAAAATCGACAGAAAAATAAAATTGGTTTGCGAAACCCATTCATCGTGAAACATTATTACTGTATAATTAATTTGGCACCCGCTTGTCTGATATCATTAAAAGGTTTTAAGATTTAAGATAGTTTATGAAATTTTGAGTAAAAATTATTAATTTATTATGGAAAACCTTGGGACTTCAGGAACATCGTACGATATTGATGCATGGTCACCACGCCCAGTTTCAACATACACCATAAAACGTTGAATGCGAACATTTAGAAGTTTATGGGTTCCCTGACATGGGAGCGTAAAACGAAAATATTGCATATTAAAAAGAAATTACTCAGTTTCGGTAGCTATTTCAATGGCTGTATAGAATCTGCAAATACCAAAATAACTTCGAGTAATTTTAGAGCTATTATTATTTCCTTTATTTCATTTAAGTACTTACAAATTACATTTTTAAATATTTTTATAAACAAAAGGATAAAAAAAACATTAAAAAATATAAAATATAGTAGCCCACCGCCATCGGGAACAGGGTCCAAGCTACCGGCGGTCAGGGCTCCAGAGAGAGGAACCTCCTGACAATGCGAGCCGTGTCCAGAAGTACCGTTTTCTGAATCAAGCCCTTGATCCAGCTGCCCAACGAGAGCCTCCTCAGGTGTTGGTCGAGGCTAAAGAGAGCTATTATTATTAGTTATTATTTATTTCTCATTTTGAACTCTCAAATTAAATGTTATGGCTGAAACTGGTATGCACATAATGAAGATGTCTTAAAGTCTAGTTCGTAAAATGTACAATCAAATCCTTAACTATGATGCCCTAAAGTGTCACTCAGACGAACCACGACGTCTCACCAAACTCACGTGACCACAATGATCTGTGGCTTACTTATAATAGTTGTAATTTGTTTATGGATACATGTAATTTATGTCAAAAAACTAGTAGCAACAACATAATCATACAGCTTGTTTACCGAACTCAATCTTACTATAGGAAAGTATATCAATCCTGTCATAATTACCAATATTACTCTGACATGCAAAAAGTAATTTTCATGAAAATATCGATCTTATGACAATGTAATAAGAAGGTTACCGTACACGGATAGTCAGCACTGATTAGTTTGTTTCCGTGCACTATAATTATGTAATTTAATTTTTTTTATGTCAATGTCGTCACGACAGCCATATTTGTAATGGCGCCAATTTTGACAGATCGAACGCGCCAAAAATACTGTTTTTAAGCGATAAGCATGTGATGGTAAATTAACAGTTTTTAAACGTAATTATATTGATTTATTCATGAGACACGAGACATTAATAATATTAACATAAACAGGGAAACGTATTTCGTAAACATGCGTGTCAGCTTAATGTCCAATAAGGTTGACTTTAAACCTCCGAATTACGTGTTGCAATTGTAAAAATTGAGCCTCTAATTAAAAATATTAATTATTACATGTTGTAAAATGACTGTTTATTCAGGTAATAAATTAATTAAACTTCCCAATAGACACAGCCACAGATATGACAGCCACATTGAGGTTTCATCTAGTAGATTTTATAATTAGGCTGGTAAATTAAAATTTCACTGTTTTTTGTTTCATCAAGCCATTCACGCATAGTCCCACTTCTTTTGTTTTTTAATAAAAAACCACCACTGTTAAGTCAGGCATTCGATATATACTGTGCAAAGTTGTATGATATACTACCTGTGTCTATGTCGTAAATGGTCCTTCGATCCGATTGCCGAAACTACAGTTGAAAATTTGGACTCGCCCTAAATTGCTAACTAGCTGTCTAATCAGAGCCCCGACTGCTCTCTGATTGTCACTCACTACATGTAATCACATTATGCTGTGTATAAGGTGCACTAATTAGCTAGGATCGACTTTGATGTGCATATAGCGTCAGTATCAATTAGTTTAGATTTTGGAGTTTGGTCCGATGTTGTGTCCGATGATGATGTTCGAGATAGTTTTATGTTAAACACATTTTTTTATTAGCCATTAATGTTCCAATGCTGGACATACTCTCCTTCCACCTCTCTCTGCCCAGATCTGCCAAGGAACAATCCTGCCAAAGATTTATTTGTTAACAATTATGAATTAAACATTTAAATAAATAATTATAATATAACATTTTATTTTAATATATGTTTAATTTATAAATCTTTGATGACAAAACCAGTAAATAGCTTCGCAATCGCAATGAAAAGTAACTTGGGTGTATTTTTTTTAATTGTGACTACAAATTACAACAAAGCACTCCATGAAAACTTTAAAGGCATATTTAATTAATCATTTAAAATAATAACGACCCATCGATCACTAAAATAACCGTATAAAAGTAAACGACGATCTTCAAGTAAAACCCATTATTTATCTTATTATGTAAAAAGCTACCATTATTAGGTTGAAAAGGTCAAGCCGTGTTGTTTCGGAGCCCGTGTACCGCTAATTTACAAGATCGTACATCCGTGATTTATTGGCCACAATTCCATTCCACGCTTGCGCAATGTTTATGCAAAATTCAACCAAGTTATCAGTAAATTATTATAGCGTCATAATGTGTATTGTACAGGAGATAGGGTAACTACAGTCCGGCCGTCGAGAGAATGCGTTCATGACAAC
This sequence comes from Apamea epomidion, assembly GCA_947507525.1. Lineage (NCBI taxonomy): Eukaryota > Metazoa > Arthropoda > Insecta > Lepidoptera > Noctuidae > Apamea > Apamea epomidion. The sequence goes on along the minus strand of OX382238.1, from coordinate 1,224,315 downwards.
TGTCAGTGCGACAACTCTAGTAGCTACTAAAGATAAAATTCGCAAAACACGTATTCGTTTGTATGAAACTGACAGGTGTCAAGAACGCATTCTCTCGTCGGCCGCATTGTAAGAACATCAGCTCTTGTTGGGTACTTGCGAGCAAAGACATCAAATGTCAATATCTTCATCGAACGGTTTTTGGTGCTTTATATTCAGCTGTTGTATTTCATTGAAATTAAATTTAAATGAACCTTGCACGGGCTGTGATAATAATTGGGATTAACACAACGGGTTAGGTTGCCTCTAGAAACGTAAACATATTTAATAAGGTGGCACAAGCGATATGTTTAAGTATCTCATTATAAAGAAGGCTCTATGATGCCTTTCCTTTCCTTATTATCGTTGCTAACTTATAAGATTTTTTACGGACGCGAAAAAATCAAGCGTTTCTGCAATGAATAAATTGAATGAAACAATAGCTCCTCAACAACAAATCGCGATATTTTTACAATTCAAGATGTCACACGTATCTACATATCAGGCGTCATGTCGAAATTATAAATTTCGCTCATACATTCGCTAAAAGGCCACTTTCGGTGAAGAATAACCCGAATATTGGGCCCCAAATGTCAATGAGAGGATTACAATGCGTGTGCCCAGTTCATTATTCATTATTATCAGTGTTGCACGTGCGAATATTTCGGGAAATTGGTGGGTAGGTACTTGCACAATTGAGGATCGACTTCGATAAGTGGATGTGTGGGTTCAATTTATCAGAATTCGACAGCATTGAGGTGAATAAATCTTAATGATACGGCCACTGTTGTCAAGTAAGATTCGGATACGTAATATGCAAATGGTGAAGCATCTTGACATTGATCTTGATTTTAAAAACATGACGGCAAACATATAGGTACCTAATGGTTTGTTAGACAGTATTAGAAGCATAGAAAAAAATTCAGTTGAAAATATTATGGGTTTACAAAGCAGTAAATAGTAAATAAGTAAAAAATCTTCACCACTATCCAGATTTTTATTTTTGCGGGAATGGCTCGGTATGAAATACCACAAAAATAAAAGCGATAAATTTTTTATTCAAAGTTCTTCAGACAGGACGTCACTCAAACAGACAGGCGTTATTATTTTTAGAACGCCTCTCTCTCTCGTCCCAAAGGACTCTATAATATAATATATCTTTAACTAAAGGTAAGGTAAGGTATTGTATTTTACATCTATCTAGGAGAGTACACCGATCCTAAGTATCTGATTATGAGTGACTTTTTCATCATATTTTATGTAAAAATTCCTGAAGAAGCGTATAAAAAACAGAATAATAAGAGAGAAGTGAAAATTTAGGGAAAAAATAAGGCGTATTCTCCGGCCTGAGCTAGACAGATCATTAGACTTTTCAGAGCTGAAAGTCCTTAATTTGATGGATTAAGCTTCAGGAGATCATGAATAAATGGACATTACTGGAGATTGATTAGTACTATGGATTGTTTACCTAATTATACTATTTTTTTAAATAAAAATCGAAGTCATTTGTTTATTTCAAATAAAATACACCGCGCCATAAAACTTTTACACACATCCAATCAAATAATGTTGAACCACAATTACATACACAAATCATTATGCACATAATTTGACCAACAATCTATTAGCATTTGAATATCATATTTGTTCTAATAACTGTCGCCTACACATTCAGAGTAATGTGATTATTTGCCTCGGGCTAAACTCAGAAAAAAAATTACACAGCATTTTCAACTCTGTTTTGAAGGGATTAGAACTTGGAATTGAAATTGGCTTTGAGTTGTAACTGCCCAAGGGTAGCAGCTGTCAAAGAAAGCTTGTTACTGGATTTGATTGAGGCGCAGTACCTAATGAGATTCTGACGTACCGGTTTCAAGCAAGTGTTCCAGGTGGTTGTCGCTACGTTATTTGGTTTTAATGCAAAAAAATGGTTCAATAGCACTGGCAATGGTTTTTGTTTTTTTTTTGCATTTGCAAAAAAACTGTGTTAAAAATAAAAAAACAATTTCATATATTCCCAAAAAATTGGGAATAAATTAAATTGTATTTTGTTTTTAGCACAGGTTTTTTGCTTATTTGATAAGGCAGCTTAAGTCCGGGATTTTTATATTACTATACAGTCGCCGGCTCGTAATTTGGCAAGGTTTTTAGGTAGTGAGAGTAAGTTTACGCATGTACACTTAGTGCAACAAAAAATCACTATCAGGTCACTTTTATTGCTTGTCATTATTTTATAGTTATTGCCATAATTTATTTTTAAAGGAAAGTAAAAAAAAGGAAAAACGCGTCTAACGACTCTTGCCAAGTTACGTGCCTGTACTATTATAATTAAATATGATGTGGTCATAACTACACATTCTACTCTACGGCATACGAGCAAGCTAATTATGTAATATCTAACAATTATCGAGCAGTATAACACAGAATTTAAACCGCAACGTGACGGTTTCTCAAAAACCACAGAATAAAATTGTAAACAAAAAAGCTTTTCTACCTCAACATCTATAAATGAAAACACCTTTAAACAAAGAAAAGTCACCTCGTTTAAAAATAGGAATACTGTAATTAAATTCAGATAACTATCTTGTTATAAGGGCATCCATTGAAGACAGACAAGGTTGCAGCAAATCTTAATCTTATTACAAAGAGCTTGTTAGTCCGAGAATATTTTTAGAAAGAGAGTCTTTTTAGAGATAAAAAAGAAAAGTCGTGAGCGAAAAAGTTATTTCAGGAACAACAGTTTGCATCAGACATAACTTAGACAGAAATAAGTGCGAAGAGACCCTTTGTAAAGTAATATAAATTGTGCGTTCCTTTTTTATATAGTTTCTCTTCTGTTTCTTTTTTTTTATTTAGCTTCTGATTAATCTGTTTAAGGACTCTGAATGAGATGCCCCAGGAAGTTTTGTTGTTATTACGCCTTTACGTTTAGTGCCTCTCAAAGTGTTGAAATACAGCATATACCTATCTTATCAGGACCTTTTGAAAATTCAATTCTTTTGATAGTCGTCATAATAATTTGCATCTTGTATCTACTATATTCATGTTATCTATGTAGGCTGCCTTCTGCCAGACATAGGGGTAACTTTGGCAGCCGCCATACTCTCGATAATATCAGACGGATGGGTTTGATCCGTTATTCAATCAATCGCCGTGATTGGGCGTGAAATTAAACCGTCTGTAGAGTCTTAGATCAGATCGATAGCACGCAAGACCGCAAAACAAGTCTTTACTACAATATTATCATTAGGAAGGGTTAACTTGAGGTTCAACGCTGTAAGTTCCTTCGATGTTACATCATCTGATTCACTTCCGACTTGCTTTATACTTCCCATTAGTTAATCTTTGATTTTGAGGTCGTTACTGTCAATTATACGATTACTGGCTGCCGAGGTCACTGCGCATGTGATCGTTGTTTGTTTTAGATGATGACCTTAGATTGAATTATAGGTGTACTGTCACTCCGTATACGTAAGCCATTAATTTGCATTTTGTTTCTTATGATATTTTACTAGCTGCGCCCCGCGGTTTCACCCGCATACGTTTCGATCCCGTGGGAATATCGGGATAAAAAGTATCCTATATGTTAATCCTGGTTATAAACCATCTGTGTGCCAAATTTCATCCAACTCCGTTCAGTAGTTAACAAACATCCATCCGTCCATCCATCCATACAAACTTTCACGTTTATAATATTAGTAGGATAGGTACTGTCAGCCCTTATTTTGCACGTATTAAAGTGTTTATTTATATGTTTATCTATTTAGTTGTCATTGCGATGTTTGATGTAGGTTGGTTCTACGGGTTCATTCCTTTCATTAAACACAGGCTTATTTGACGTTATCAAAGTTTAAATCATGTCAGCAATTAAGGCCACTTGAATTCATCCAACAAAATAATTGCTCTGCCAACACTTGTCTCAGTTTTCACCGAAAACATCAAATGTCCCAATTTGCTAGACAGAATTCACCTGTAATGGACTACTGGCTATTAAAACTTGTGTTTTTGGGAAATTGACAAGAGAGCACTCTTACAATATTTTATACAACGAACTATTTACACTAGGCACTAAATTAAATGACTAACTAACTATACTAATAAATACAAAAACAAAAGGGCACTTAGGCGTCGAAGTACTCGTTGAAGAAGAGAGTAAATCAAATTTTAATGTTACCTAAATTAACGCTACGCAAAAAATGGGAGATCAGAAAAACATTTTGAAAAACACAGACGAGCTCAAATTACCATAGCCCAACCCTGTTTTTACCCGTAAGCCAATTAATCCATTAGACGCTTAACTGCCTCACACTTGGCTGGGTTTACATCTTCCGCACGATATTCCCCGCCATTACCCGGTAATGCTCCATCGTCTATTTTTGAGATGGAAATATCCCATCTTAATTGTGGGAGTCTGTTTTATGAGGTTGGTGCATCGGAAAATTGATCAGCGGGTTTTGGAATGGCTGGTGCTTAGATTTTATGTGGCTAGTGTAATTTTGAGCCCATTTTCTGGCGTTTGCAACCTTGCGTCACGAATTTTAAAGAACTTATTATTAGGAACTTAGAACTTATTATTTTAAAGAACTTTTTAGTAGGATAGTTTGTTCGCTTACAAAGATAAAAAAACATAAAATCTTTTAACAGTATCATAGCATTTATATGATTATTTGTTTTCTTTGTTACAGATTCTTGGCCATTTGGTGGCCCTTGAAATGCCAGATTACCAAGCGCCGCGCGAGAATGATGATTGTCTTCATCTGGATCTTCGCTATCAGCGTAACCACTCCCTGGGTTTTCTTCTTCGACCTGGTCGTGGTATTCGACGATAACCCAAATGTTCGGCTCTGCCTTGATGTCTGGCCAAACCCCATCAGTGAAGTCCTCTATTTCGTGATTGGCAACCTCATCTTCTGCTACATACTCCCCATGATCCTTATAACCATGTGCTACATCCTAATCTGGATCAAAGTCTGGAGAAGATCGATCCCCACGGACACACAAGACGCCCAGATGGAAAGAATGCAGCAAAAATCTAAAGTCAAAGTCGTCAAGATGTTGGTCGCTGTCGTCATACTTTTCGTCTTGTCTTGGTTCCCGCTGTACCTCATCTTTGCAAGGATTAAACTTGGTGGACCAATCCAAAAATGGGAGGAAGAAATGTTCCCCGTTGTGACACCTCTGGCACAATGGCTGGGTGCTTCCAACTCTTGCATTAACCCAGTACTATACGCGTTCTTCAACAAGAAGTACAGGAAGGGTTTCGTTGCTATCATCAAGAGTAGGAAGTGTTGCGGGAGGCTACGCTACTACGAGACGATTGCTCTGCAGTCATCGAGCACGTCAACAAGAAAGTCTTGGCATTACAATAATAACAATCATCCATCAATCACTCGACGATCTCCTCCCGTCGATAAGAATGCGGTGTCCTTCATTTACAATCACACGGGAGTTTAAGAGGTTAAGAAGTGCGCTTTGGATTTTGAATTAGAGCCATGGTCGGCTTTGCGTCGGGCACTCGGGCCACGAGCGGCCGGAGCGACGCGTCTCGGCATATCGACACAATACGTCATTTCCTATTGTACGTTTTTATTTCAACAGTTTGGTGTTGTCTTGTGCGAGAACAGTTTAATGACCTTCAAACTAGCATAAAATAGTTAAGTGAACATAATCAGTGTTTTTTAATAATGCCAGTAGTAATAACTTGTAACTTTTATACGTAAGTCGGTTAAATGTTTTAAGGAGATTTTATTTTTACACTGACTGTAATAATATTAGGAGCGTACGGAGGAAACGCACATCGAGCACAAAAATGTAAAACGATTTTATAGTTTTAGTTTATTGTTTCATATATTAATAAATAACATATTCATGACTTTCTGTTACAATTATTAATAACATAATTTGAATCCAGTACAAATTTAAAACCTTGTTTTTGTGTACGGAAAATGTATTACCTACTTTAATTGTTTTCTTAATCGAATAATCCCATATCTCTTTTGATGTTTTATACATCCAAACTATTGATGGTTTTTACAAAAAACTAAAAAATAAAAATACAAAATTAAAAATGCTGACACAAAACACTACTGACAGTACAAAAATAATATTTCGTAGAAAATAAGATTTCGAAATAAAAAAAAAGCAATAGTACTCGTATATTCGTACTTTTATGTTGTTTAATATTTTTGCAACGAAAATATTTCAATAATATTATTTGTTTTTATATTTTAGTTGTGAAATAGTCTTTTAACACTAAGGAAATATGATTTTAGTAAGCTGTTAAATTACGAAGTTTACACAAATGTCAGTTAATCAAGGAAATAATTATGTATGATGGGATTTTTAATAGAGAATTTAGAAAATGCGCTATATTTAAATAGGATTAAAGTAGTGGTTGCGACAGCAATAAATTTGTTAAACGCTCGTTAAAAGTGTGACTAGGTTCTTGGATATATATTTAACGTTGTTGATAAAGTTGTGGAATTTTGACTTGGACATGTGCCCAAAGAATAATGTCATTGTTAAATAATTATTATCATTCATAAGGTTACCTACATTGATTCAATGCAGATGAGGATAGCAGAATAAAATTATGTAATGTTAGTTAATTTATTGATTAAGTTTATAAAACTCTCCATCGATTAGGTAATGATGTACTTACCTACTTTTGGTAAATTTTTCACCATGCACTTAGTTCAATATGTGCTTTACAAGCAATAGTTAAATAAAAACTGCATGTCCTTGTCAAAATGAACAGATGAGCTTCTTAAAAGTCACCATAGTAAGGTAAAAAATAATAATTTTAGATGGTCTCAAGTTTAACAACTCTTTCGTAAGTTATGAGAGCCTGCGCTAAGCACAGGCCGAAAGCCGCTTAAAATGCACAAAATGATACCAAATAACATAACTATAGTATATTTTTTAAAATAATATTAACTTGAAGTGGGAAATAACAATATTTTGGTGATTTCTAGGTTAGTTATACTGTAGATATTGAAATAAACGTGAACTTTTGCATGTTAATATACAATTTTTTTTTTCGAATTAATTTAATATATTTTATTGATCCATATTTATTTAATAATTCGACGTAAAAACCTATAATTTCGCTGTTTATCAATCCACTAAATAACTCGTATTTTTATTTCTCACAAAACCTTCATTAATTATTGACATAATGGTACATAATAATTGACTATTATATCCTAATATTATATTATACTACCTATTAGATATTTTCAATAACCGCACACTTTCATAGACGATATTTAGATGTAATGTTTTATTTATAACAAAATAAAAATAAAAACAAAAATATTTTTCTACTAAACAGCATTGGGAATGGAGCAATCAAACTTAGTTTTAAGGAATGAATGTTTCTTTTGTGCAGTTTCCTCTAACTTCTTTTGTATTTGATTATTTATGTATGCTATAGTTTTTTCTGCACTGCAGTGTATTTGTAGGCATTTGTTTTGGTTGTTTAGGATATCAAAGACGAAGTCGAAGCTTGCAAGACTGATATAATTGCTGGACTCCTTCAAAAGGACAATTCGTGTGATAGTAAAAATGGATTTTGAATTCGACTATTTTTGTAATTTTAAGCTTACCCCTAGCTTATTAAATCTGTTATTTTCTTATCTTTTCAAATAATTTTGTTTAAAAGCTTCCTTAATTTTGTGTGACATGAAAATATCTTATTTGTAGAGCATCAAAAATATTTTAATGATTATTTTCTATTCATTAAATTTTCAAAAAAAAAAAAAATCGAATAAAAAGGAACGTAAAGGCAATATGTAGAGAGGGTAGTATCATGCTGAGCATGTCATCTTGAGTAAGTACTTGAAAGTGATAAATAAACTATGTTTCTGCCCTAAAAAACAGCTGGCAGTCAATATTCCAGGGCTAGAAACGATTTATACACAAAGTTTCATTAAAATCGGTCCAGTAGTTTAAGATGACATACATACAGTTTTTTACTTGAAGAAAAACAAATAATAAATTTTAGTATGTATATCAATAAATTTTGTTTTAGTAACGTTAAGCTTTTATTTTCGAAATGTGGGCTTGTTACATATTTGTAAATGATATTCACAATAATAATTATTGTATAGAAGATATACCTAATTAAAAATTAATATAGTGTTTAACTTTTAAATATATTTTCACGCATTTAACTATCGGTAGTAGTTGTATACTATCATTGTTGCCTTTTTAACTGAGGCTTAATAAACAATAATAATCATTAATAACTTCAACTTCTGGAAAATTACTATTTTCCAACCCAATAAAAGTATTACCTATGTGTGGACTATTTAGAAAATTATAAATGCAACAAATAAGTGAGCACAAATATTTATAACGCTTAAGTTGAAAGTAGGCAAGTCAACACCGTCGCCTTACACTCTAACTTAGCTTAATCTAGTTCGCACAGAAATTATTTCAATCTCGCAAGATTTTACTAAGCCTCAGATAAATTAAGCGTGTGTAATAAAAACATAATAATTATACAATTATACATTTATGTCATGTATAACTACTCTAAATAAATAGTTTTATACTTATTCTTATAAAATGTCTACTATGACGTGTTGTTTACGATATAAATTGTTCGATAATTATACATATATTTATACAAGATAATTGGTAACACATAATTCTTTGTAAATAAATTGAATTAGAATAATTAGTAATATATTACAATTTTATTTATTTTATTTGTATAATAAATATAAGCGTTTCTGTATAATATTGCTGTTGTTTATTTGCCGTGTTTGGTGTTAGATGATAGTATTTAATTAATAATTATGTGTAATAATAATAATGTGAGACCTGATTTAGAAATTAAAATAATAAATTCATATAACTAAATATTTCTTCTTGTAATCTTAAACTGTTTGATGTTATGACAAATTGTAATAGTTATTTCATTAAAATGGTTTAATAATGTAGTATATAGCATAAAAGCTTGTAGTATAGCCGTTTACTAGAATTTGTAAATGTATGAATTATACTGTACATTTATGTATAAATAGAAGTTTGATGTTTTAAGCAATGTTAGGTGATTTTTAGGAGTTTAGTAAGCTTTTTTAGTGGAAACTGTTAATTTAATTATGATACATTAGTAACATCACTTGAGTAAAGTTAGAGATACGTAATATTCAAAACTAGATATGTTCATAATTAAATAAGCAAGTTTAATATATTTCAATCAACACAAGATTCCTATATATTGTAACAGAAGCAATCTTTGACATATGAAACTTTGACTATAGTCCGTACAATTTACCAACATATCAATGAAAGTAACCTCCCGGCTCGAAGACATTTTTTTAAGAAATCTTAGTAATTTTCATATTATTTTTGTAAAAAATTGACACAATTTTGATACTTTCCTTATTTCGTTTCACTTAGTGAGTTTCGTTTCACGTAGGTATCAAGACGCCTCGAACTTGCTATGATGAGTACCAATTTGTTATACCTAGTCTATATCTATTTTCCCCGCTAGTTTTCGTCTGAGATAAATTGGCCCGTTTTGCTACTTAAGTAGCTCATGAATCAGTTTTGGTAATTCTGATTAATTTATGACCTATGGTCCGTGATTTTATCAGTAGGCAATATAAATTGTAATTTATATTTTCTATCAAAGCCACTCCGTTAGTACTTTTGCATTCAATTCCTATTTAGGAAATAAGTTTTGAATGTCTGAAAATTAAAAATTGTAAAATCATTTTAATTATTGAGAAAATGGATACTTATTAAATACATTTATTAGCAAAATTATAAGTAAAGATTTTTTAATTAAATTAGTGAATTGTTTTTATTTGTTATCGTAGAATTTATAATAGATTTTAAATTTCGTTCTTTTTTAGGAAATACATTGTTTCTCCCCACCAGAAATTTTATAAAAAACGTAAGGGTTTTATTACATATAATTAGTATTTCTGTAGAATTTAATTCGTCAATTTAAATAATTTTCTTTAAGTAACTATTCCTTGCTTATTTGGAAAGTAGACATAAATATCCTAAAATAATGTTTTAGTGATTTTGTACTTCAAATTATTTACGACCTTTTGTTTATTAGAACATAGTTATGCATAATAACGAAAAACAGAGATTTTCTAAGTTCATTAAAATGTTAATTTTACAACTGCATTTTAGTAACTAGGTAGGTACTTACTTGTTTTTGAAACATCACAAGTAGTGTCCTTAACATCAGATCACAGATATTTTTAAATAATAGTTAATAAATCAGGTATTTCTTTTAACTGAATAATAATAACTTTATATCTCATGATTAGATATACTTACCGACTAGACAAGTTTAATATTTTTCACATTTATGAAACGATCTGTGGTCTTTTGTCTATGATTTGATTGAACAAACATAATTATTTCAAGATATGTGTGTTTTTAGCAACGGCGGTATCAAATAGTTGTTTTTGCAGTTACAGCTTAGATAACAATTCATATTGGATTAATATTAACCTAACATGCAAACACTATTGTATGTCGAGTAAATAAAAATGTAAAATTTATATCACCATTGTTTTTTTACCTAGAACGCCCATAATCGCTCGTTCACACAAAATATCAGAAAGAGTAAACAATAATGTCGTAAAAGACAAATACGAGGATATATCACGAGGAGTAATAATAGATTTTTCCTGTTTACTATAGACAACAAAGTTCAACCATCAATATTTTGTCTGTCAATAAGGCCAAGCATGAAAAAACCATTAAAATACCAGTCTATATTTAGTTGGAGGCAAGTAAGTAGAGGCATTGCCAAAGAAAAGAGAGGCAAAGCAGTGGGTGAAGTCAGGCTGTGGATGCTGATATTTGATGATTTATTTCATCTACTAAATGAAATGTCACTGAAACGCCGTGGCTAACCGAAATAAAGCAACTTGACTGTACAACATACTTATTATATAAACTGATCTTTCTTACCTGAAGAATCTGGTCCTTCAAACATATTATCGGAACTAAGGATAAGAAAATTCATATCTACATTTCAATGTACATATGTAGGTACAATTTACAACCGCCTGCAAAAATATATTGTGCAATCTGCATTGGTGCGAGTAAAAACGAATGCAAAGTATTGCATAGTTTCAAGTAAATAAAAACATAATTATAAACATTAAAGCACTCGTTATTTTAGTCTTATAAGAATACCTCATAATTTCAGCCGAAAGACGTCAGCTGCGCCACTTCGACCGGTTCTGTGCTTCTCGCATCCAGCGGATTCCTGCGCCCTTAACCAGACTATCTGTCCACCTTGTGGAAGGCCTTTCAACTAGGCTAAGAAAACCTACTTAAGATTAACAACTAAATGTTTCCTCATAAGTAGCAGTGCTTAACCAAAAGGTTACAATGTCAATCATTGTTTTAAGTAGGGATCATTAAATACCTATGAGGTTATTATAGGTATTTAACTGGATATGTAGGTAGGTGTGTAAAGTGGCAACGATATCGGATTGTAATCCTCACAATATCACTGTATTGTGAGGATTTAATTAATTAGGATTACAGATTGAGTTACAACATCATTAAGGTGAGTGAGACCTACACAGAAGAGTAGGTACACGTTTTGGCGTGATATTGACTAACTAGCTTTTGGCCGCGACTTCGTCCGCGTGAAGTTCTTGCTCCCCCGCCCCACCGCGTCGCATCGCATCGCCTAGCCGCGCTATAACTTCGTTTTTTTTGTGACTTTTTGTTTTGCTCGGCTCCTAAGCATCCTAGCATGATGATAAGTAGCCTTCTGCAAGAAATGGGCTATAAAATACAAAAATAATTTTTCAATTACGACTTTTACTTTTTCCAACTTCCGAGTTTTAGATATTAGCGCGTTCAAACAGACAAACAAACTCTTCAGCGTTATTATTAGTATATAAGATATAGATTTAGGTAAATAGTAGCACGTCACTAATACCAAAACAGAGATAGGCACTTAGTGGAAACGGTAAGATATACGTTTAAAAAATATGGTTATTATAATAACAGTACCTATTAGTCATACAACGCATACCAACAGATTGCAAGTACATTAAAGTTGTAGAACAACAAAACATATTATTATGTATTTTATATTTATTGATTGTTATGTCCTACACAAATATTTGTGTTTGTCTTGTTGGTTGAAGCGCCGAATTTCAGGCCCTAAACATTAACACAATGACCGCATAACTATAGTTAAAATGAAGTTCATGGTGTATACCTACACTAAACTTTACGTACCAACATATAGTATCGTAGTCGACCAGTAAATGCTATAGTTATCTTATACGTTATAATAAAGGCTACTCATGAACATTATGTTATTGTACCAAATCAGCATAAAGTGCATAAAATAAAATAGATCGTTCTGACGGAGACAAGCTATGACGCAGAACGCCTGATGAGCACAACATTTCACGACTAATTATAAATTGGGATGCTCAGTGATCAGGCGTTGCGTTAGTCATTTGCACTCATTGTACCTAGTAGCAGTACCTAGTATATATATGATAGGGGTGCTATTCCCTTATTACAAGACAAGGTTTTTCTTTAGATCAGAAAGCAAATTCCCGTAATTAAAAACGTTCAAAATCTAGTCACAATCTCATCTCAGTGATAATCAATGACAAAAACTTGTCAAACATGGTTAGAGAAGTTAGAGGTGTTTTTGACAGATTGAGACTGAGATCAGACTGTGAACGATGTTAAAATAACGAGAATGGCCCCTCTGGTTGTAACCACCGAGCCACTTATTGAATTAAGAACCTCCCTGTTATAGCAATGCAGTTTTTTAAACAAAAATGACAGCTTAGTTCCGTGCTAAGTTGTCACTTTAGTATCAAAAACTTTAACTTAATCGAAATACAAACCCTGGCCCAAAGGTTTAGGCTAGAACTATATATATTATGTCACTAAGTAAGTATCTGTTTCTCGCAATCGTTTCTTTTAACTTACAAATAATCGTTAGCATTCAGATTGAAATATTAAAAAAGCATTTTATTCCATGAATTCTAGGGCTAAAGTTGAGTTCTAGCCATTCTGGGCCTTAATTTACTATGACTACTTAATGATCCCTTACTTCATAACCACGTCAATTCCTTAGTTAAGCCCGACATCTGCTATTAACGTATTCTCTATGACTCAAGAATGAAACCACGCGAAATGAACGCGAAGTCGGCGTGGTTTAAACTGTCAAAATATACATATGTTATGCATACGGTTGACATTTCGATTCCTTGCCGTTAACAAGACACGATATTGGCGTGGTTGGCACGTGGTAAGATTACGCGGGGAATAATATGTAATTACCATACAGAATTGGTGCTCTGGTGCATCGATGCGCCATACTACTGACATATCCCTAATAATAACAAGTCTTGTTATGTAATAATAAGTCATAAATAGTCCCGTTTTCTTTACAAAACATGAAATATCATAAAGGACGTTTGTAGGTATGTTCTTTTTCGTCATAAAATAATTATGACTGATAGGATTAGTTTCAATAATTATTAAAATACCTGTCTCTGAATTGACAACCGAAATTGTTTTGGTTTTGAATTTTCGATCAAAAAGTGTCATGTCTTTTCTCTTACCGAGATTTTTTGCATAGGAAGGATTTTTTGGACACAGGACGGAAGTCTAATTTATTATTATTTTCTGCTTTGACGGCGGTCATCCAATTGATCCAAGGACAGTGTTCCCGAAAATAAACGTATCACGTATGTACATCAGTAAAAACTGGCCTCGAGACGAATGTCATGAAGACTCGATTTGTCCGAAGATTGTAAGGCGAACTTGAATTCGCTCCATCCGCTACCCCAGTTCCAGACGTCTACAAGCTTCCTATTGGGAATCGAATCCAACACAAGAGGATTCTGATACCGGCCAGCGAGGAGTCTAGGACCGGATTTGCGTATAATTTGTAGCTTTGTTTTTTTTTTTTTAGTGGTTACCTACTATTGTCTCAATTTAGTTAAAACAGTGATATAAATTATTACCTCGCTGCCTGATAACCGATTGACTTGGTGCAAGTTACCCATTTTAGGACGACCAGGTATCTATTTTGTTACGGGAGTTATAGGATCGTTTGCAAACGCTTCGTGACCGACGCGTAACAGTTAATTACGGGAAATTTATTATAGGGCTCTAACACCAAGGACGTCGCGACGGCATTACAACTTAATCCTTTAAACTAATAAGAACCATGCTGTGTGATACAGCGAATATTTTTTATTATTTCGCTAACTTTTTCAAAGGCCATCAGTTCAGTGAACCATCAGACACAGTTCCCAGCAGACAGGACGGGTCCATCCCTGTGATTGAAGTCATCCCTCACTTACACCCGCTATTGTAGTCTGAAAGGACGCGGACACTGATTTGAACACATCGGCTCAGACAGATTAGTTTTTAATAACGCCTTTGAAAGAGTACGTTGACTTCATTAGGAAATACGAGAAACTGAGAGAAGGTTTCTTATGCCCGTTTTCGCTAACACTGGGCGACACTTAAATGTAGGTAATGCCTAAAAACCAATGTTGGATTTTCAACGCTCGGCGAAACGCCTATAGTTGAAAATCGAACAGTGTAACATAACAAACATTAAAAGCATACCAGTAATTTAAGTAACACTAGGCAATACCTAAATGTACCTTCGTCTGTGTGTCGGTCCTTCACGCCTTAGTCCTTTCATGTCCGATCATAGCCTTGTATCTCACATACGGTAGTTCAACTTACACCTAGTGCGATTTAAGTATTTTATTACGCCATTCCTGAGCATGATTTGTCTGAGGACAGACTACTTTTTTTTGTTAGCCTAATATTGTGTTCCACTTCTTGGCAAGGGCCTCCCCGTTTTCCTTCCAAACCTCCCTGTCTTTTGCGATTTCCTGCCAAGTTGGCCCTATCATTGAAAATTTATTTATTCATAACTCCAAGGACAGATTCCTATCATTAAAAAAAAAATGCCTAAGAATATCTTATACTTAATTATCAATATCAAACGCAGGAAAATCTCAGACTTAAGAACAATAAACCGGATAGGTTTTATACGACTGAATATTTTCAGTAAAATCATACAGGAACCTAGTTTTTTGTATAACTAGTCTTTTAGTAAAAATCCAAAAAAAACATAAGTCAACGTTTGTTTGAAAAAACGGTTTATGTCTGTCACAATATATTATTTTGCTACACACACACAAACACACAAAACACTTGATTTATATGAGAATTTTAATTTGATTGTCTTATTTACATATTTGTCTCTACCTACCACGTGTGACTATCTGCATGTTAATCTAAAGAAACTTGTTATTGCTGTATTGTTAATATTTTTACAATGTGACGACAATTAAGCAAAGGTCAACAAAAAGGTAATTAATTATGTCCTGTTGAATACTGTTAATAAGGATTAATTATTCAGATAGGTATAAAATATATAATCATCAGGTTTGTTACTGGTCAATCTCAAACGACTCTTACAGATATGTAGACAGGGTGGTTTTTGCAAATAAATTAAGCTTAGGTGTAGGTAGTAAAGCGCAGCCCTTCACTCAGTAACAGAGATCTTTCTATAGTACCAAATAATTCGTGTGACACTAGATCATCATCATCATTTTAGCCGAAAGTCTGGTTCTGTGCTTCCCGCATCCAGTGGATTCCTGCAGCCTTCACAAGGTCTGTTCTGCGAGCAATGTGCCCTGCCGACTGCTACTTAGGTTTCGCAATTCTTCGTGTCACTACATACTGTACCATATCTACATACTGTACCATATCTACATACTGTACCATATCTACATACTGTACCATATCTACATACTGTACCATATCTACATACTGTACCATATCTACATACTGTACCATATCTACATACTGTACCATATCTACATACTGTACCATATCTACATACTGTACCATATCTACATACTGTACCATATATAGTCCTCTTCACCGTATCCGGCGACAGCGACCCCGACTACTTCTCTTTCCTTTCGTGAGCTCTCTGATGACTAGCAAAACCAAATTTGGTCTTGAAAACCCGGTCACACCGAATACAGAAGAGTTGATCAGCATCGTTGGTTGTGTATGCATAGGAAGGCTTTGGGCGGCTTTTGCTTAATTGGCGCTTATTGTCTAGGTCTTCCAGACGATTTGTTTCAAAGCATTCAGTTGCTTTGTGGATTGAAGTGCGCCACCTCTCTCGGTTTCGAGCAAGCTCTTGCCACCGATCAACGGGAATGCCACAGGTCGTAAGGTGACGTTTGAGGACGTCTTTGTAGCGCAGGTATTGCCCGCCCTGTGCACGTTTTCCTTGGGCGAGCTCCGAGTAGAAAGTGGTTTTAGGTAGCCTACTGGTATCTATGCGCTGCACATGACCACACCATCTCAGTTGGATCCTTATCAAAATCGCCTCCATGCCCATCATTCCAGTGCGCCTCAGCACCTCCGAGTTGGGAACACGATCCTGCCATTTTATTCGAAGGATAGACCGAAGACACCGCAGGTGAAAAGTGTCAAGTCTTTTAATATCACCTCTATAGAGACACCAGGTTTCTGCGGCGGAGGTGAGTATTGGCAGAACTAAGGCCTTATAAACGCTTATCTTAGTTTGCAGTTTCAGGTCGTGTGAGGTCCACACACGCCTGCCAAGTTTCCCAAAGGTGGCAGCTGCTTTAGCAATCCGTGCCGGGATCTCAAACGCCAGCCTATTGTCGTTGCAGACTTGACTTCCAAGATATTTGAAGCGTGATACCTCCTCCAGTGGCTCAGAATGGAGCATAACGGTTGAGCTGTCAGCGTCACATCCTCTTGGTGGCTGCTTTAGGATTTGGGTCTTTTTCACGCTAATTACTAGTCCAAATCTACAACACGAGGCTTGAAGATTATTCACATAGACCTGGAGTGCTTCCATACAGTCAGCCAACAGGCACACGTCATCGGCATAGAGTACGTCAAGTACGGGAACCTTAGACGTTTTAGTCCTCGCTCTGAAGCGTGAAATGTCGAAGACACTTTTATCAGTACGGACGTTTAGTTCAATCTGTCCAACACTATGCTTTAGTGCATCATTCAACACAGCCGAGAAATAGAGTGCAAACAACGTGGGAGCCATGACACAGCCTTGCTTCACACCACTGGTTACGTGAATTGGGTCTGAAAAATCGTTCTCATGTTGAACACGCGCCGTCATACCGTCGTGAAACTGACGAATCATGTTGACGAATTTATCAGGACATCCGGCCTTTTTCAACACTACCCAAAGAGCAGCGCGTGGCACGCGGTCAAAGGCCTTTTCTAAGTCAACGAAACACATGTACAGAGGACGGCTTTGTTCGAGGTTTTTCTCCTGAAATTGCTTCACTATGAAAATACCGTCAACGGTTCCTCTGCCAGGTCTAAAACCACACTGCGATTCTGGAAGTATCTGCTCAGCAAGATTTGCCAAGCGGCGATTGATGATATGCGCCAGTACCTTGCCAGCAGAAGACAGGAGGGAGATGCCCCTGTAGGAACCACAGTCAGATAATTCACCTTTGCCTTTATAAAGTTTGCAAATGGAGGCATCCTTCCAATCTTGAGGTACCACTTCGGTTTCCCATACCTTGAGCACTAAATTGAAGAGCCTGCTTTGTATATGTGGACCACCATATTTGTAGACCTCCGATGGTAGACAATCAGTGTTATATGATAGGTGATAGGTGTTATGATAGGTGTTTTGGCATTCTTCAATCTTTTGACGGCTGACATGAACTCATCAAAGGTTGGTGGATCAGCTAGGTCTTCCTTAACAGGACGGCATTCAAGATCTTCAACATACGATAAATCAGTTGTCTGTGAGCAGGGATTCAGGACGTCATTGAAATGTTCTGCCCACCTATCTAGGATTTGCTTATGATCCGTCAGTCTACAGTCCCTGTCACGAGAATGTATCGGTGCCATTTTCCTAGATTTAGGTCCGAAAATTGCTTTCAGGCCCTCGAAAAACCTGCCCGTCTGGTTTGTGTCAGCAAAAAGTTGCAGATCTTTTGATCGATCCAGCCACCATTGATTTTTGAGGTCACGGATTTTGATTGTCAGCTCGCGTTGAATGGATCTTCGTCTACCGGTGTTTGATAGAGTTCTCAGTTCTAGTCTGTGATTCTCAAGTTATGCTCGGATTTCCTCGTCTGAGTAATCAAACCAATCCTGGTTTCTCTTCTGCGGCTTTGGTATAGTGCATGAGACGCTATCGCGAAGGTGTTTAGCATATGAATGCCACGCTTCATCAACATTATCTGTAGCATCCTCCATGTTGGTGCCGAAGTGATTATCCAGGTCCCGTCTGAGCTTCTCGGAGTGAACCAGTGGAGCAACACATGCATTCACTGGTCTCTTATGTGCTGCGCGTCGAGGAGGTTTCAGTTTCAGACGCATCTTCGATCGAATAAGCCGATGGTCTGACCAGCACTCTGCACCCCGCATAGCTCTTGTTATCAAGACGTCGTTTCTATCTCTTTTGCGTACAATTATGTAATCAAGGAGGTGCCAGTGCCTGGATCTGGGATGCATCCACGAGGTCTTATATTTTCCTGGTAGACGAAAAAAGGTGTTAGTCAGACACAGATCAAACTCTGCACACAGAGTGAGAAGCTCGAACCCGTTAGCATTGCAGTTCCCAACTCCATGACGACCAAGGATACCAGGCCATGCTTCGTAGTCAGTACCAACGCGTGCATTAAAATCACCCAGCAGGACAATTTTGTCTTGTGGTGGAATTCCCGTAAGAACGCAGGATAAGTCCCGATAGAATTCTGCTTTATCATCATCATTAGCTGTTAATGTGGGTGCGTAGATACTGATGAGGTGGACATACTTAGTATCATTAATGGGCAAGCGTAAGGTCATTATGCGGTCATTGATTCCTTTTGGAAGTTGTGTTAAGGATGCTGCAATTTTATTACGCACTGCGAAGCCAACACCGCTAGCCGCTCGCTCTCCTGCTGGTCTTCCAATCCAATAATACGTATATCCACCCAACTGTTCGCAAAGGTTTCCACTATCACTAAGATGGGTCTCACTTATAGCAGCAATATCCACGTTGTATCTGGAGAGTTCCCTTGCTACGATTGCAGTCTTCCTCTCGGGACACGGGTTAGAGTCATCATCTAAGAGTGTACGTACATTCCATGCTCCCACTGTAAAGGTTTTTGTCGTATTCTTTTTATGTCTCTCGCGACCGCAAAGAAAGGTTGGTGATCAGATGACTGCGGTTTGCCACCTGATTTGGAGGAGAGACGGACTATGTTTGGGCCACCTTTTCTAGGCCCCTCCCCGGATTAGGGAAAGCAGAGCGATCCTAAATAGGGCTGCTTTGTCGTCAGTCGTGCTGCCGAACCTGTCCTCCCGCCTCAGTCAAGTCCAGGAGCGACCACTCTCTACTGACCGCCTACGTGCCGAGTCCCAGCTAAGGTCGATGATCCACCAAGACCTCGACCCCACCACCAGTTCCCGATCGCCGCAGGGCTTATATAGTTCGTAGTCCTTCGAAAGAAAGCCAGGCTCATCCGCGCGTGAATATATTTAAGCGGATAAGCAGTTGCGCTGGTGCAGATCCACTCTCTCGTCCTCAAAGTCCCGGTGCCGATGGACCAGGTGACCGGTACAACCGACAGGAAGATGAGAATGCAGGAGGTTGGCCGCTTATCAAATGATATAGAGTTGACGTGCGCCCCAATAAGGCACTCCTCCGCGTGCCTTGCTCCATCGCCACAAAAAGCCGGATCCGCTTGCCTATCGACATTGTCCGCCCGCTGTACCGATTAAGTCGATAAAAAGTCTATTACAGAGCCGGATTGGAAGACTCTTCTACCGCCCCTGAAATAGACGTGCCTCTTCCGCCTTAAATTGCCGTACCGATGGTTTCCATCTCCGCCAACGAAGCCATTGAGGTCTTCATCCGTAACCCTGGACAAGGCATCCACGTTATACCCCGCAGAACTGGGTCCCCATCCGAACTTCGCCACCAGCCTGCCCTGGCCTACTAGGACAGGTGGCGCCCACCCCCGCGACTAGGACGCGCCGGATAGGAATTACTCCGATGGAAACCTAGAGAAAGAGGCTCTAGATACCTCGGAGCCGGGTTAATGATCTCGTTTGGGTCCGAGATCAAGGGCAAACTGTACCATACCTACATACTGTACCATATCTACATACTGTACCATATCTACATACTGTACCATACCTACATACTGTACCATATCTACATACTGTACCATATCTACATACTGTACCATATCTACATACTGTACCATATCTACATACTGTACCATATCTACATACTGTACCATATCTGCAGCCACTTTCTACAACACACGATCAATCAGCTCATCATCATCATCATCACTCTCCTGCCCGCATCGCAATATATTCGTGGTCGGCGCAATGATGTCTATCTCTTTTATACTTCTCTAATAGTCGTCACCCATCCTTTCTTTGATCTTTTTCTACTCTTACAGACATCATATAAAACTCAAAACTTTCCTCAAGACATTTCTCCGCATCACTCCATACCAAAACAACTGATTTTAACACAACTTTTCAGTCCGAGATCTAACATCTAAATTTGTTCTATCAAAATCTAAGCCAAAGTTATGATTCAACATAGTATAGTACATTCAACATAGTATAGTACATTCAACATAGTATAGTACATTCAACATAGTATAGTACATTCAACATAGTATAGTACATTCAACATAGTATAGTACATTCAACATAGTATAGTACATTCAACATAGTATAGTACATTCAACATAGTATAAGTACATTCAAATACAAGCCTAAAACATAATTGCTCGTACAGAAAGTATTATCCGAACGGTCTCAGCGATCATGAACTGGTGTTTTTGGGTCAGTGGCGCAAGGCCGGCCCCGATGCAGTAGGCTCCGTGCTTTTATTTGTCGAGGATACACCTACAACACGTGAATGCGTTTTACGGATAGTCGTCTATGCGATTATTTATTCATTGATTGAATCTCTAACAGAGAGGGGCTCGTGGATAAATGATAACAGCCGCATCGAAGATTAAGCTGCGGTTGGCTCGTGGATGGGTGACCATGCATTACATATCGAGACGAAAAACCGTTAAGCCGTTGGTATTGGCTGTCATTCATAGATCTTTGACAGTCGTTATGGGTAGTGTAAAACCCAAAAGTCTGACAACCAGTCTTACCAAAGGGTATCGTGCTACCCAGTAACTGGGTTGTTGGGGTCAGATAGGCAGTCGTTCTAAGAAAAATAATGGTATTCAGCTGCATTTAGCTAGAAGCCAACCCCAACGTAGTTGGTAAAAGGCTAGACATTGATTTCATTAGATCTCCAGCAGAGGCTACAGACCTCATCGTTCACTTATGATCTGGGTAGGTAAAATTAGTTTAAGATCAAGGACAAATTAATTTGTATAAATCGTATTACCAAAATTTTATGAAGTAGGAAAACGGTTTGCAGGCGAGTTTTTTATTTGTGTAAAGACAAAAAATAAAACAAATCTAAATTACAAAAATAATTGTGAAGCACTTAAGAACCTACTAATTCTATCAGCAGTTTAGTGACAAGTGATGGAAAAAAGCTTTCCGTTTCAGTTACATAAATGAACTATTTTAGTCCTTACGCCGTAAAATGTGACTAAACTCTCAAGTAAAGGGAAAAGTATGATACCAGGGTCTGTATAAAGCATGCATAGAATCTCGGATTTAGTGCTTTATAAATTATGAAATTTGACTTAAAAATCTTTATAAATTGAGAAAAGGCCATCAATACTATAAATTCTGTGGAACGATTAATAAAATACTTAAATTATTTTTTTGGGAGATAGATACCTATTAATTCAGGCTAAGGTGGTATCAAAATTATGTAAAAGAGGTTGGATACCTAGCAGAATAACTAAGGATCATCGAAAATAATCACAATAATATGGCGCTGCTGCCGCAGGGTATTATTCTAAGTCCAATGCACTATTAACACGATCACAAACTATTCTAGTTTGTCTCCTAAATCTGAACACTCACTATAATAATTTATAGTGAGTGTTCAGATTTAGCGTAATCGCTGCAATTGTCCAATAAATCTACTGCAACAATTAACTGTCCTGTCTGGGCGCGACCCAATAGCCTGGGGTCAAGGTTCATCGCTCATACTACGTGGTACATATTGCACTTTGGTTGGTTCTAGCGTTGATTTGCTATACTTAATATATTTTCAACATGCATTCGTTCATTTCATGAACAAATTGCAACAACATTTATATTGAGAACAGGTTCTGTCTAGGTAAAGAATTCATTAGTACCCTAAAAGTCAATGCCAGGGTTAGATAAATTTTTTTTCCTTTTTTTATTAAGTATGGCATCTTGATATTTAGTCACCTTACCTGGCTAACCTTGGACATTTGGCTTTATGGCCTAATTAAAGCTGCAAACTGCAACGCTCTCTCTCTGGATTAATTATGGATGAAAGTGGACTGCAAAGAACGACAGGAGAGTATTGCAATTTAAGTAATTTCATTGAACGTTTAAATATTACTTACTGTAAGTAATTTCTAAGCTCGTTACTCGTAAAAGTCCAATCTGAACTTCAAGCGAGCTGTGAATCAAACGATAATATAAAATAAAATAATCGTCAAATCGTTCTGCGGTTATCCAATAAATCCAACGTTTCGATTGATATCCTGTGCGGCGGAGTGCTCCAGTGAGTGCCGAAGTTCTAGGTACGGCTTTATTATTGAGTTTCCTGGTTAGGACGAGCATTTTGCTCTTTGAAAAATTTTACGTTATTATGTAATACACTAGCGTTTTGATTTTCACTATAATTTAGATTAGATTTAGAGAATTTATTCCGTACGGCTGTATAATACATTCATTTTAACATATAATATACGTAATAAGGAAAACTCGATGTTTTGTCAAGTCGTGAAAACCGTGCGAGTCGCTTGTATAAAATAAGATTGCCCTTCCATAAAACTACTAACTTCGTGAAAAATGAGTAGGTAAATGTAAGTATCGCGCGGGAAAGTTAATTGATGTATAATATCATACCAATTTGGTTTCATAAGTCAATTAAGACAGTGCCTATTTGGGCAATGTGATTTTGTGAAATAGGTGCTTAGTAGTAGTTAGTATTTAGTGAGACTGAGCCTAAATATCTTCATCAATAGTGTAAACATTTAAAAGCTCTTAGGTGCTAATATGTATTTTTAAAGTATATATCTTAAAATCTTCTTACGCTCATATATTTCAACTGCTGTCCAATAAATTCAGTGCAATATTGATTATCCTGTGCGGTGTTGACCTAATAGCGGGGTCAAGGTGCGGCGCTGATATTATTTACTTTAGGACTCGTATTAACTTTTAAATTAAAAAAATATTTGTTTATACCAAATCGAATACGATATAGATAAAGTATAGCTTCGATATAGTACAAACAAATAAATTATATAATAAAAATATTTCCTCTTGATAGTATGAAAAGTATAACTATCGACCCATTAGCCTCATTTCACATGTATATAAGTTGTTTATAAAAATAATAGAGAACCGTATCGCTCCGACCTCGCTCCGGCTCGTGACCTTCACGAGCCTCCAGAACAAGCTGGATTTCGTCCCCATTTCTCCACAACCGATCATCTCCATACCATTATTCAAGTAATCGAAAAATACAATGAATTTAACAAACCGCTTTACCTGGCCTTTGTGGACTATGCCAAGGCATTTGACATCATAGACCATCAGTCAGTTATTAATACCTTAGAGTCCCAAAACGTTGCATACACTTATATCGACCTCATTGATACCATCTGTCGAAGTAGCTCTGCGAGCATTAATTTACATATTTCTGGTCCAAATTTCAATATAAAAAAGGTGACAAACAAGGCGATCTGTTTAAAAGCGCACTGCAGGTGGTGTTTAACAAGTTGCCTGATTCGTGTCAGTCACGAGGCATAAAGGTAAGCGGTCACCAGCTAACAAACCTCTGCTTTGCTGATGATATTGTATTATTTTCCACATCACCATCTGAACTTGAAGAAACGCTTCAAGATCTGAGCACAGCAAGTCTTGAGGTAGGACTTTCAATGAACATATCCAAAACACAGGTCATGACCAACAGCACGAAACATAGGGTCGAGGTAGACGGACATGGTGTTGCAATATGTCGATGAGTATACTTGGGCTAGATAGTGTCTTTCAAGAATAGACAAGACAAGGAAGTCGTAAGACGAGTCCAAAATGCTTGCAAGAGCTACTGGTACCTTAAGACATATTATAAAAGGTAATCTTCCTATAACACTTAAAAGGAAACTTATCGACATGTGCATCCTGATCGTTCTAACCAACGGTGCACAAAGTTGGTCACTTACTGAACAACAGAAGTCCAAACTCAAGATTTACCAACGGGCAATGGAGCGCAACATAATAGGTATCAAGCGGTCAAGCGCACAGACCGAGTCAGAAACACCACGCTGCGCTCTTTAACTCAAGTAGCGGATGTTGAAGAAAAAACAGCCAGGCTGAAGTGGGACGGGGCCGGAGACGTTGTGCGAATGCATCCGGAGGGATGGGCAAAGATCGTCTCTCACTGAACGCCTGAAGGAGGACATCGCCGTCGAGGTAGACCACGGCGAAGGTGGTGTGACGATCTAGCGAGGTTTGCAGGGCCAACATGGCCAGAGATCGCCCAAGACAGGGTGGTTGGGAAGGAAAAAGTGGAGGACTTTGCCCAGCAGTGGGACACAATATAGACTAAAGAAAAAAAAAGTATGAAAAGTTGGTTTGAATGAATTGAAGTTTTGGCCTAGAATACAAGTGTTTAAGAATAATTTTCAGGTTATTAAAAAGGAGTTTTTGAATGTAATTTTTCTTCTCTGTATGATAAGTGGTCCTTGCCGGCTTGCCCTGAAGTGGGACAAAAGTAGGCTGGTGATATTATTATTAGTTACTCATATACCTACTTAAATGTAAAAAAAACTGCAGCCTTTTCGCTTGTATTTTCAAAATATGTATTCTGCATTTTTTCGGAGTTCGCCAGGGTTTTCTTAGGTTCTACTTTGTGAGGAACCTAAGAAGCTCAAGTCCTAGAAGTCGCATAAGTCAAAGATTTTCTAACATTTAGTCAAGAAAAAGTCCCATAAATTATCATTGTTACTCATAATATTATGTAATATTTGAATACCTACACACGTAGTAAATCGGGCGGAGCAATTGATAGTCCTGTGCTCAGCCGCTCGCGCCCCAATAACTGAGGTCAAGGTCCTGCGGAGTGTCGTGTGTTATATTGACGTTTATGTTGCCTTTCATTTTCGAATTGTTGGTTTAAAAAAATACATATTATATATAAATCGAAAAAGTGTCTAAAGCTTGTATCAATTTTTTTGTTATTAGCTGGTTGTCCAACATCTACTATGGGAAAGTGGCATTCAAATATGGCATCAAGCCAATGATTAACTACCACGTACATTACTCATGTCTTCCTCCCATGGGGGCGGCAGAAACTACAGACCGCCGTCTGCTACGATCCTTACATACTACTTATATTACATCCTTTTGCAAATTAGGTTCAGTATTTTCATCTCACAAAGACGACGTGACGAAGCGCGAAGGCGACGCGCGTTTTACTTGTGATAACTAAATATAACCCGCTGTGAATGTGTGCGTGAAGACGTGTAGCGTTAGCACACACACACACTTCCGATTTCGCAAGTATCTTGGACGGTACCGACAGTCCCTGCGCTGACACTTAGATTCACAGCGTGTTTGTAAACTTGTTCAACACAATTAAAGCATGTGTCACTTCGTGAGATAAAAATACTATACCTACAAGTTTTACCATAACAATATATCTTTTTACGGGTTACGTAAATAAATGTAGGTAAGTTTTGTTCGCATAATTTATCATTTAAATTTTGACATAACTACAGCCAAAGAGCCGAAGAGTTATAAAAAGGAAGCTCCACTGGTTTCGTAAAGAACTTTATCTTTTCAAAACAAGGTAGATAAAGCAAATTCTATCCACACTTTCAAACAACAACAGAAAATTCCGATAATTGTTTTCAGTATTCACGGAATGCAACAGGGACCTGCATCTGGGTGACGGCCTTGAACTGACGATTTTAGGTCAGCCCGGCCACGGCCGCGCCCGGGACGCCTCGCTTTGCATTATACTGGTACTTTGCAGCTGTAAAGGGTAGAAAGATAGGTTAAAATGTATTGAACAATATAATAATTATATATTGATTGAACTATGTGTTGATTAATAACTTAAAATGGTGGTCCTTCGAGTCTTAAAGCCTGTAGCTTTAGTATTTTTTAGGTTATAAAGACCAAATTTTTGTTGAAGTCTGAACTTAAAACCAAACTAAACAGTGGTGACTATGGACGATTGTTCTTCAATAACTTTGATAATGTATTAGTATAACGTTTGCTAGTAGCATGCATTAGATTGTATGCATTAGATTCGCTTTACCGAATGTTAGAAGTAGGAATGTCACGTTGTATTGAATAGGGAGATACTTGAATTCGTCGAAAACACGGTTTTCTTGGGGATCACGCTTGACTCGAAGCTGCAGTGGGGTCCTCACCTAACATCACTTACAGGGCGGCTAAGTTCAGCCGCTTACGCTGTTTAGAAAATCCGTCAAATAACAGACGTGGATATCGTGAGAGTGGTCTATTTTAGTTATTTCCATAGCATCATGTCTTACAGTATTTTGCTGTGGGGACGGACGGATCATGACGGTTCCTTGTAAATATATATATGAAAACATTATGTACGCTCAAAAAAATCTACATCTTTTTCGTAAGATAAGTGACAGGCATAATTTTAACACTAGGAATAGGAACAAACTAGACCAACCGCACTTCAGATTGTCTAAAGTAAAAACTTCTTTTATGGGGTACTGTGTAAAATGTTATAATAAAATACCACTCGATATTCTTGAACTAAATGAGAAGAAACTTAAAACATGCAATTAAACGCACACTATGTGGACAAGCATATTATGAGTTTGATGAGCATATCGTAGATAAAAATGCTTGGCTTAATGCTGGTCCTGCTCCACAGGCACTTGGGCTCACTAGTTGATCACAATTTCAATATTTGGAAGAGATGCTTCCCCCTTCTTTTGTGTTTCTGACATTACGAACTTAATGTTTATTTTATTCAATCAAGATTTAATTCTTAATACTTCAATATTTAATACCTCTTCCGATTATTCCTATAGTTTTGTAGAATTTAGAAGCATTTTTTAAATTTTGTAAATGTAAGAACCATGGATCCGTTTTTATGATATTTTGATGTTGACTTGAAATAGCATGGCAGTTGAGAATATGTCATGCTCACTTAAATGTCTCACTGGTGGTGGCGCGTGTGTTAGATCATTCGGTTCCCTTCAAAATGGTTGAGCTGGGTGGTGCTGATCCACGTGTCAGTTTCGTGAACGGGCGCCGTCGGTTGAGACTGGTCATCTCTTAACTGCCAGGGCGTATTTTATATTTTAAATTGTTTCTTTTTTTTCATTGTTCTCACATATAGAAGCAATAAGAATAATGTACCCAGGATTTTGTAATAATATCTTGATTTAAAAGACTGTCCTTGGAGTTTCTTGCCCGTTCTTCTCCATGGAGATCTACGTTTTGGAATGAGCAACTAGCTTCAACTTTCTGACTAACTGACCGACTACTTAATTTTGACAATTCAAAAGTGCCTGAAATGGTTTAATTGAAATAAATGATTTAAGTTTGAGTTTGAGTAGAGATCGTCTAATTTGTCTAAAACCTCAATGTTTGTTTCATACACATTTTAAATGTTTGTAACTATATAAATTATGGTAGAGGGGGCGTGCAGTTTTAAATAAGACGATCTATAGAAACCTTGTTTTGTTTTAAGCTCACCTTTGCATATAAGATTGTTTTTTTGCTCGGCTCCTAAGGGTCCTGGCGTTGTGGCGGGATGGGCGAGGGAGACGCTCCGGGCGTCGTGAGCCGCGTGACGACTCCCGGCCCCCGTAGGCGCGGACCTGCGGGCGAAGAGCAATGGGTAGCTCTCCGTCCGATCAGGACCAGGCCCGTGCCGGACGGCGCGTATGTGTTCCACGTGCGCCTCAGAGAGATGTCAGCGTAGTTGACGGGGCCCGACAGGGCCGAAGCCTGCCGGGGTAGCGGGATCGTCCGAAAGGGTTACCGCTGCCCTGAAGGAACACGGGTGGGTTTTAGTCAGTAAGAGTCTGACACTTCCTTCTTCTCCACCCAGAGCGGGAGGAGTCATTTGATAATTTCCCATCCTCAAAAAAAAATAAAAAAAGGGTCCTGGCGTGATGTTTAGCCTATATCCTTTCTTAAGAGTTAGGCTATCAAATGGAAAAATATTTTTGTAAATCCGACTGGTAGTTTCAGAGATTACTTACTGCCTTCAAACAAACAAACAAAAAAAAACTCGTCAGCTTTATTATTAGAACGCAATAAAGAAAAAAAATAATGTTTGTTATAAACAAATAATCCTAAAAATAAACACGACATTGAAAACCCAAACCTCAAAGTTGAGGCATTGACTTTCGGACGTGTGACAAGACTTTCGGACGTGTCATCGTCATCCAAAATGTTTTATTTAGTTGGCGGCCGTCAGGACGTGGCATCAGCATCTGACTGTGATTCAATACCGATAGTGTTTGTGTAACTTGATTTATGTGGCCTGACGTCAGGCTATTGATTCTGTCTCGAAATGTAATATCAAGATACTAAATCCAATACGAGTCCAAGGACTCGTATTGGATTTTTGGACAGAAGGGTTATTTGATTTGGAGGGCTATGAAAATAATTTGGAGGGGTATAAATATTTTTTAGCATAACAATACATTACCTGTACCACCTATAAGTAATTCCAATTTGCAAAAAAAAAACATAGTAAAAGTCATCAAAAAACTTTTCCTATCATATAATTTTGTTTAAAAAATTAGGTTAGTTAGGTTAGGTAGTAGTAAGAAAAAATACCCACCAATTAATTTTCGTAAGATCAAGATCCTATTTCTGTTTCACTCGGACTGCTGCAGAAATTTATATTGCAAAAAAAAAAAACTAGTTCTGTATCCATCCATGTCCTTAGCAGTGATCACTTCACGGAGAAATCGAACAGTTTTAATTCAAACTCAAATCATTTATTTCCATTAAACGATTTACAGGCACTTTTGAATTGTCAAAATTAAATAGTCGGTCAGTTAGTCAGAAAGTTGAAGCTAGTTGCTCATTCCAAAACGTAGATCTCCATGGAGAAGAACGGGCAAGAAACTCCAAGGACACTCTTTTAAATCAAGATATTATTACAAAATCCTGGGTTCATTATTCTTATTGCTTTTATATGTGAGAACAATGACAAAAAGAAACAATTTAAAATATAAAATGCAATAATCTGTTATTATGAGTATCGTCAGCTGCTGTTATTGCTAATGATACCACACAATAAATCATGATTCGTGTCCCTGAATCGGTCTGTCGTACAATGCTACATTCAGATGTCATATTATTGAATTAGATGATTCGTACTTTGCGAATACGTACCTTCTTCTCCTTTCGTCTTTGTTTATTTTATGGCTAGGCTTTGAAATCATCCTGGCTTTTATAAGTATCAGTTTCATTCTTATTATTGACTGTGTTAAATCAGGATCTCCACTTGACATTAAATCCCACCCACATACATATAACGCACCTAGGCTGTAGAAATTCATCTCAACTGCTGGCTCCCTTGAACTCTCAAAACTCTCCGTTTGAAATTGAACCAGAGAACCTTGAACTTTCCTCTCTTCTTCCCAAACTAAAAACCTTAAATCCAGCCTACCCTTGAAAGCAAAGTCCTCCAACACATGCTTGAGGTTTGTGTGTGAGTCCGGCCAGTAAATACCGTATCGATTGCGAGTGTCAACACCGACGGGAGAGGGCACAGTTGCAGCGACCTTGAACTATTTCGGCCTGCACTGAAACTAGGTTGGGGCGTTGCAAGCGGCGCTGTGGGGCTCAGGAATTTCTGGAAGTGTCTGATGTGCTAAGTACTAAACAAGTCTTGGTAACATGACTCTTATATATTCCCTGAAAGGGGTAGACAGAGGTACTTACAACAGCTTCATTTGCCCAACCGAAGTAAAATTAATGGGGATGAGCTGCGAGCTTTGCACTAACCAGGCAAAAGTACAGACTACATTTTAGTTACTAACTTGACAAAACTGAAATTAAAAATAAGAAAGTAGCTTCTTTTTTGTTTGGACTGTATGACTAAAATACGCAACGGATTTTGATAAGCGGCGTAGTGGATACTTTGCAATTAAACGATACAGAACCAATGAACGATACAGAAAATCATTGAATCGGTTGTCAACAATCTCCCCATATAATAAATATCAGGAAGAATTATATAACGTATTTTATCAGCCCCTACTACACCACAAAACTCGACGATGTCGGAAGACATTCCACCAGCAAACATACAGAAATGATAGGACTAACAAAATTTATGATACGTACGCAAGGACCAAAGGGTGAATGCTAAATAATCGTCAAAGATTTACTTATTTTCCCTATTCATTCTGGTGTTTTTGTATCGACATGACAAACATTTATTTTTATTTTTAGTGCCTATTCTGAGAATCCGTGTGCAAATGTATGTATGAACATAACTTTGTTGGTGTTGTAAGGTAGTGGTTTATACTGTGTATTTGTTCTTGCGTTTTTCCTTATTCATTGATAAATATAATTATTGTTCTTGGAAATAAATCATTGTCTTTCTGGGTTTACATTATTTTACTTTTTTATCTACTTAATCGTTTACTGCAATTTATAATAAATTATACGCAGAATTAAACTTAGTAACGAAGGCTACGATTTACGTAATATGTCTTATAGTTACTTCACTCTACGTCAATCTCAGTAGAAACTTTTAATGTTCAGACTAAGACAGTGAACTGAAAATAATAATTCAAGCAAACTTGCTTGCTAGTGGAAGGAAATCCTTCCACTTACATAAACTGTTTTGATACCTAAACTGTTTTTAAAAAGAAAATTGTTGAACATTTGTAAAAGAGCGCAACATTTTGTAGAAAAACGGAAAACAGCAAAATGTTTCGTCAATAAAATACATTTCCTGACAAATTGGTTGAAAATCAAAGTCTAATTGAAACTCCATTGCGGCTATTGGCCTCGCCCGATATTTTGTGGTGTGGTACAAGTGAAAAGCTTTCGTGATATCTCAAATAAATAAGATGGTAAATTAAATAAATAATGCAAATAATAAATAAATAAGAAAGTGTATTGGAGAACCAAAATTTTTCATTCAACAATATGAGCTATGACAACGAGGAAGACCCAGGTAAAGATGGCGAGGCAATCTAGACTACTTTATGTGTGTTGATGATGTGTGTGAGTGGATGGTCTTACTTAGAAGTGGCACAGTATGGACTGATATAATAATAGTACACTTAAAATAACATCTTCTAACCATTTATGATTTTAATCCCTAACATTTCAAACATAAATCAACTGAGCCTCTCCCAGCACAACACTCTGTCTTTCGTCTTCCGCATCCAGCCTGTACCAGCCATCTTTTTAAAGTCATTGATTCATCTAGCCGGGGCATTCTACTCTACGCTTGCAATACGCGGCGCGCGATGATTTTAAATATAGTAGGGTATATTTTTCTTCCGATAATTGTGAAAAAAACACACGGTCACGTCAATCACAGATAGAATATTAACCGCGAAGAAAACATCGTTATATGTAATCATTTAGTACTAATTGAAAACTGAAGGCCAATTCCCGTAATTAAAAACGTTCAAAATCTAGTCACAGTCTCATCTGAGCGACAAGTAAATGTTAAAAACTTGTCAAAATGAAGGGAAATTAGAGGTATTTTTGAGAGATCAGACTGTGAACGTTCTTAAAATTACGAGAATTGAGCCTGACTGTGCAAATTCTTAAAATTACGAGAATTACCCTCTGCTTTTCGCTTATAACTTAACACATGTTTTTAACCTCGCATTACCAGCGGAGTGGTCTTTATTAAAATAGCTGTGCGCCCCCACTCTTCTAGCGGTTTTGGCATGGTAGCAATTTTGCAATGCTCGTTCACTGCTAGTTTTCAGGTTCATGAATTAATATGCATATTATTAATTTATATTTATGGATGAACGGGGCTTAGCATAGTATGAAATACTAGTTAGGAATTAACGGTGAATTTTTAATGGGCAACTATACCCTTCTGTCGGTAAGGTAAGATTATGGAGTGGTTCATTATCTTACCTTGTCGCTTTTAGCGATAAGACCAACCATTATGTGAAATTTTTACATTTTTAACAGTAATTCGTATGGTGTACATAATAATGTGTAAGTATTCTATTCTAATCCTAAACCCTATCAACTTGTGCTAATACGGCGACTAGTGCTACTGTTACATACCAAATCCATTAATCTGCCTATCTTGTTATATAAAGATATCTAAAGAAACTCAACCAAATACTAAAATCTGTTTTGCAAATATAATATATTAGCTTTTACCCGCGGGTTTTTGGAGGCCGGAAATTAGCCTAAGGGAACGTACTACCGGGATATAGTATCCTATGTCCTAACCCAGGTAATGGTCTACTTTTGTGCCAAATTTCATCCAAATTTGTCCAGCCGTTTTAGCGTGAAAGCGTAACAAACAAACAAACTCACCTTCGCAATTATAATATTAATTAGGAGAATCTGTCTTAAAATAAATGTCCATGATTTTTTTGTTTTGTTCTTTAATCTACCGATGTAGGTACATTCTTTATGTCATACCGGTTATCATGTCGATATTTCCATTATTCCGTGGTTGACTCTATTAAAATACAGGTAAATTATAATGGAGCCAAGCGGATGCATCAGAATATCAGTTTAGCTGGGTCAGCGCGTGCACTTGACCCACATCGAGGGGCCGGCCGATATTTAGCACATATTTTATTACTTTTCTGTCTGCCGTATGTCTCTTTTGGTCCTTTGAAGCTACATTTTTAGTAAATCTCACCTGGGAGATGATAAAGGAGTTAATTTTGAAGTACAGACGCCAGCACACCGAGCTACTACAATCTGTCAAATTTCTTTAATAGATTTTCAACTTTATCGCTAAAGCATTAGGTTCAAGGTTGATTGGGAAAATTTGACAGTTTTGGGTAGCTTGACCTCTGGCGTCTGTACATTCATTATACTGCACTATGAATTTTGCGTTAGACTAGTGCTCATAGCATGATGGTTGCTAGATGGAACATGAGATTTGCAAAAGGACCTGCACCCTAATTGTGTCACACACTATCAATCTCAATGTGAATCATTTTGAAGGATATTGCTAATCCATTGCTTCATATGTTTGAAAAATTGGTCTGCTAAACAACGTAAATAACGCAATGAATGTTGTTGAACTGTCAAAAAGAAAGCCGTTGCTACTGATAGTGTGTTACGCAATTACCCCGCTGATTAAAAATGAACTGTATTTGGTTAATTTATTTTTAACGATTTATCGGTTTTTTTAATATAAATGGGCTGTATAAGAGTGCAAATATCTAATAGGGGTTAAAGTATGAAATTGCCGTTTTATTGTAATAGGTACTTCGAATTGACATAGAATCTTCGTGATTTGAGATTTTTGAGTGAAACTTTTTTCAGATGGTACCTATGAAGTTCTTCTTTTAAAAAATGTGCAACATTTGGTTATCGACTTTCAGTTTTATTTTTATACAGCTTAGACAAGAGAGATGGATACTTCGAAAATACGAGTTACTTTTGAATACGAGTTCCGACGCGGAACTAACGCGGCAGAAACAGCTCGCAATGTCAATGTTGCGTTTGGAGAGGGGACTGCTAATGAACGCACCGAACAATGATAGCAAAACTAGCAGTGAAACAGCCCCGACTCATGAATCGATCTTCACCATTATTGCTCCATGATAACGCGAGACCTCATACAGCGAGAAACCGTTTAAACTCTACAGGAACTGCAATTAGAAACCATTCGTCACCCTCCGTATTCGCCAGACCTTGCTCCAACGGACTATCATTTTTTTCGTGATTTGGACAATTTTCTACGTGATAAAAAGTTTTCTTCTCAGGCGGCAGTACAAAATGCTTTCACACAGTTTGTCGAATCTAGATCACGAGAGTTCTATCGCAAAGGCATAAATGACCTTCCTATTAGATGGCAGCAATGTATAGATAATAACGATAATTATTTTGATTAAATAAATATGTTAAATTAAAAAAAAAACGAATTTCAATTTTTCAGTACATATCGGCAATTTCATACTTTAACCCCTAATATTTTCACTCGAGACAGTTATCTAACTGTCTCGACCGCCTCAAACTATGTCACCTCATAAGATGCCTCATACATATTAGTTAAGTTGTCAATCGACCGCTGTCTAGTTGCACCCTGCACTGTTTAGGTCAACGAAGATGTCAAAGGAAGTTACGACCTCTGAAGAGGAATCCTACTCATTTTTCTTATTCGTGGTACGATATTTTAAGTTTCCACCAACCCGCACTGGGCCTGCGTAGTGAATTATGGCCTGTGGGCCATAACTCACGACGCAGGCCCAGCCACAGAAAGGAGGCCTATATCCCAGCAGCGGGAACGTTCTAAGCTAATAACGGGTTCAAATAAAATTAGCTAGCGAAACTCCGCGGACATGATATGGGTATCGATATCTAAATATGACAAATAAAAATTATGATGTGTTTTTTGGGGTCAACTACCGCATGTTACCTAGTTACCTGAATTAAACTCAGTTTAAAAACGGTTTTGCTTTATCGTGTTAAGATATCCACACCCATTACGTCTGTGGAGTTTCACCAGCTAATTGAATTTGACCTTGTATACTTATGCTTATAGGCTCAAAACTCCAATAAGTTATTGAAGTTTCTAGACGTTTTAACACGCCACGATTGTATTGTGCAAATATGAAAGGTATTATAATAATGTTAGCATATAGTTTTATAAAAAAGTTAGTAGCTATCATATTATTGGAACATTATGTAAATACATTTTCGAATGACACTGTGATTACATTTGGGGGCAATGACACAACTACTGAAGGTCTTCAGCTATAACATGGTACACATGGAGAACAGATCTCACGTCTTAACTTTAGGTTAATCTTTTTGGAGTTTCCTTCCACGATGGCATTTTCCTAAGTAAGAAGAAAAAGATTTTTGAGGAAGAAGCACCTCTTTTTACAAGCTTTTATTAACTTGCCATGTTAGTTAGTTAGTATAATTCAGCTTGCAAGATTTGACCAATACATACCGTATTGGTCAAATCTTGCAAGCTGAATTAAAACCACTGATTTCTCTTATCCTATGGAGTTGAAACTTTTAATGATAATTCTGTTTCAAAGACAATGTATTTTTTTTCTGTTGAAATTCTAATTCTGAATCCTTTATTTTTGGGTGGGAAATTATCATATTTTATGACGTCTCCCGCTCTGGGCGGAGTGGGAGAGCGTATCAGACTTTTACTGAGTAAAACCCACCCGTGTTCCTTCAGTTGCCTGTGCCAGGGGCCATGGTATCTATTTCGAACAACCTGCGGCCCTGGCAGGTATCGGCCCTAGCGGACCCCGCCAGTTCGTGCTGACATCTCTTTGAGGCGCGCGTGGAACACAAGTGGCAGTCGACCCGGGCCTGGTCCTTATCGGGTGGCGAGCTGCCCATTGCTCGACGCCCGCAAGCCCGCGCCTACGGTGGCCGGGAGTCGGTTGCTGACTCCCGACGTCCAGAGATTGTCTCTCCCTCACGCACTCCGCCTCCTGCTTTGCGAGCATTACTGCTTCGCAGAAGGAGGTGACGGCTTCCCATACACAATAAATTCTGAATTCCTTAGCTGGTATTATATTTTGTGCAAAAGATAAACGGACAAATTACCGAGCTCTCACAAATGGTCTCGAGAAAACGCTTTCCGATCCAAATTTTGTCCGGAACAAACTTTTAAAACATCGTTTTCCTAAAGGCTATTCAATCGATATATAGTCAAATATCTATTAATATGATGAAAAAAATTAAAATAATAAATAATGTTTCCTATTAACATGAAAACAGTTCCATTCATCGGGTGTCGGTACAGTGAGGATATTCAGGGTCGCAGCTTCGGATCGGGGTAATCAGGTCATAGGCGTGCCTAGAGGCTGCATTCTACGCTAGAAGTGTAGAATTCCTGTTTATAAAATCCTGGTAGGAAAGCTAACATTGTTTATGGTTCAAAATAAGATCTTTAATTCATTAATCCATTGACAGACAACGCACTACCTAGACCGCTGCATGAAATTTTGCACTAGAGTTCCAGAAATAACGACAGTGAACTAAGAAATGTGACTCCGCCCAGGTTTGAAAGATGAAAGTTTTGGCGGTTTCCTGAAACATTTTAACAGTTGCTTTGTAATGTTGAGATAAAAAGCCTTTATCTGAACATTCAAATTGTTTTAATAGAAATGGAGTCCCATTTTCGCTCTTTATCTCGCAAACGGGAAAGTCGAGCAGAGGTCGGTAATAAAGTATTTTGCTTAGGGCTGATTTTTCAATCATCTTATAACTTTATTCGAGGAATAATTTTGAAATGTTGACGGTTGTTTCATAAAAAAGCTGTCAAACGTCAATTTTATTCCTCGAATAAAAGTTGGTAAAATCAGCCCTGTCTCTATATACCTATATAGTATAATTTATTGTCACTTTTCGTGTCTGTGTGTTTTGCCGTGTTGTTCTACTAAATTACGCAATAGATTTCGATGCGGTTTTAGCGTCATTTTGAGAATTTATTCAGGAACAAAAAATATTAAACCAATATATAAATATTAAAAAAAAAACAGTGTGACGCAGGGGCAAGGTCGCTAGTTTTAGATAACATACGGACTAATAAGTAGGCACGAAAAAGCTATAAAATGTTATTCCATAGCACATTACCATTACTAGAACTGGTAATAAATTGTCAGTAATTAATTAGCATAATTTATTAAACGTGTTCTTGTATACAGGATGAAATTGAAAACTTGCGACAAATCGAAATAGGAGTTGCAGTAACTGTTACATAATCATATGAATTTCCCAAATCTCAATTCTTTAAAAAAATCTTATAATTCCCGTCTTAGATAGTGCAAACTAAGTTATTGCTTTCAGTTCCAGTAATTTTTTTTAATTTTTTTATAATTTTCGAAATGGTCAAAACAAATAAATGTAAATTAAAATATTAATTTTAGCGCGCGCCCGAATAGCAATCCATTCATCGCAGAGTTCATAACATGAAGCAAGTTGGAAACGTGTGAGCTAGCGGTATTTACCCTTATTTTGACCGTTGTTACGAAAAAAGAGCGCGCATAAATCTACATCTTTTTATTAAAAGAGGTGAAAGACACAATTATATCACTAGAAATAAGGAGCAATTAGTTCAGCCAGGTTTCAGGCTGGCTAAAGTAGACTCATCTATCATGGGGACCTGTTTAAAATGTTACAATAAAATGCCTCCCCACATAATTGAACAGAGTGAAACCTCTAATTGGTTTAATTGAAAGAAATACTTTGAGTTGCGTTAAGTTGAGCGACGACGCGCCGCTGCCGAATCGCTCGCCTATGCGCATGTCTGTGCAATGCTCTAAAGAAGATAGTTTTTTTTGTTCAGCGATTAGGCCCACCAAATTGTGGCAACTACTAGTAAAACGCATGTTAATTTGTGCCTTATGATCTCTAGATTACATCAATAATAATTATACTAACGGGAATACTGAGAAATACGATCATAGCCTCAAAAATCACTAAAGAAGTAATTGTTTAGTGAGTAGGTTCAGCTGTATTACAATGTATTAAAATAGTGTAGTGTTTAGTAATAAGTGGTAATAATATAGGGTGTTTTGAACGGTTCATAAGTCAAAAATTACATCATTATGTAACAAAGCATTTTTATTACTATAAGTATATCAATTTCGACGCCAGACTACTAAGAAGTAGATGGTTTTGCAACTCAAAAATACTTTAAAGTATAATACGACCAAAATCAAAATCAAAAGTCAATTATTCAAATTAGGCTGAGAATCAGCACTTTTCGAACGTCAAAATTACAAAAGACAGTCCCGAAAATACGCCCGCCCGTCACCACTTCCTAGTGCTATCGCTGGGAAGAAGAAGTGGCGCAACGAACTCCCCAGCCGCACAGCTGTCTGTTCAGTTAGAAAATACTTGATTGTATACAATACAAGGTGTTAAGTAATTAACATTACAAGACACAGAATATAAAGTTAAATTATTTGCCATATGTCAGCTAGCCACGTCAATATACCAACAAATATAATAAAAACTATACGTACTCAAGCTAAAAAATAATGATTTAAAATTAAAATTTAATTAAAAACTTACTACCGAAATAAAAGCCTCCAGGCATAAAGGTCATGACAGCTTACATATTTATGCAATGCTGGGTTCTGTTCACATATCTGTCACTTGAAGTCACAAATGATAAAGCAGGACCATCGAAGTAAAATAAATAAATAAGTTAATACTTATAACAATAACCTGTCAGTAAGCTAATTCTGGAGAAAGAACATGAACATTGTCTTGAGTTAATTAGGGCGACCAACTATTCTTATCGTGTCGTTGATGGAATAGTATGCCTTTGAACAAAGGTTGGATTTTACTTGAGCTTTAAACGCATTAAAAGGCAAGTCTAGCAAAGAAGATGGTATCTTGTTATACAAGGTTATACCAAGCCCAACAAATGAGATACGAACCTTATGAAGCCGGTGAAAGGGAGCACGTAGTTGACCTTATTTCTAGTGTTAACACTGTGAATATCACTGTTTTTAGTGTACAAGTGTACATTTTGCCTAATATATAAGATGTTGGCGAAGATTAATTGTGATGCACCCGTGAGAATACAAATATCTTTAAAAAAACTCTTAGAGAAACTCTGGCACCCAGCTGGTAAATTGCTCAAACAGCTCGTTTTTGAAGGACAAATATATTTTGTATTTCAGCGGCTTTGCCCCACAGCAGAATATCGTAGGACATAACACTGTGAAAATAACTAAAATAGACTAAATGAGCTGTATCAACCTCAGTGTATTGTCTTACTTTCCTGACGGCGTAGGCAGCCGAACTGAGCCTTCCTGCTAGACTTGATATATGAGGTCCCCACTGAAGCTTGGCATCTACTGTGAGTCCTAGAAAAATTGGCGAGCCTACAGTAAGTTTCAATCACCTCTTTATCTAAGATGATGTTGGATCCTAGATTTCTAACATTTGGTAAAGGGAAATTTACACATTTCGTTTTCTTGGCATTGAGAACTAGGTTATTTGACGTAAACCAATCTGTAACTAAAAACTAAATCGTGTCTATTCCTGTCTACTTTAAAAATAAGGAAGGTATCATCTCTAAACAGTACAACGTCACAGATGCTCTTCAAATGGAATGGTAAATCATTGATATATACTAAGAACAAAAATGGACCCAGTATTGAGCCTTGCGGAACACCTAACTGAACTGGTAGCCCGGAAGATTTCACGCCATTAACATCTACACATTGGACCCTATTATGTAAATAAGAAATTATTACTTTGAGAGCTTCGTTTCGGACACCTTATTGACGTAATTTACGCAAAAGCGTGTCATGGTGCACGCAATCAAAGGCTTTGGAGAGATCACAGAAAACTCCAATAGCATTTTGCCATTTCTCCTATGCATCAAATATGTCTCAGCAGAGCAACACCCACATCTGTAGTTGAACGACCTTTTGTAAAGCCATATTGTTCATTATAGAGGAGGCTATTTAAATTAAAATGTCTTAGCAACTGCTTGAGTATTAACTTTTCAAATATTTTGCTAAATGCAGGTAAAATAGAAATAGGCCTGAAATTGCCAACGTCATTCTTATTACCTGATTTAATTATTGGTATGACTTTACTACTCTTCATGAGGTCAGGAAAAGTTCCTAAATCAACACATTTATTGAAAGTAACAGGGGGCTACGATGTCTATTATATTACTTAAAAGTTTAATGGAGATGCCCCAATAATCACCGGTGTTTTGTAACTACATCACGCGGGGTTACATGTTCAAAACTAAATAAAGGACTACATTTAGGTACACTACTATGCAAAAGGTTTTCAGCTTTAGACGGGGACGAATTTAAGGAGCGAGTCGTAGTTATCGGTATGTTGGCAAAAAACGACGAATGACTAATTTGCTGTCGACCATAATCTCAAGTTTTTTTTCATTTTTAACCGATTTACCCGTTTCATTGTTAATAAATTGTCCAAGTTGTTTTTACTTTATTATTAGAATTTTTTATTATATCGCCTAAAATTTTTGATTTAGCAAAAACACTAATCTTTTTGAATAATTTGAATAATTTTAGACATACTCTAGGAAAGGAGTATCAAACCTGTATTTTTTCAAACCATATAACTCGTATAGTCTCGCTCTTCTTTTATAAATACCTGGAGTAGCCCATTGGTTAAAGCCAGCAGAGGATCCATTAATGTCCGCCTGACGCAGGTCCTCTCCGGACACGGATGTTTCGGGAGGTTCCTGCACATAATCAGGTGGGAGGAGACGCCCGGACCGGGTGTCACCACTGCGACGATCGCTCAGAGGACACGGTGGAGCATACGGTGGAGGTCTGCCCCGCTTGGGCAGAGCACCGCCGTGTCCTCGTAGAGGCGATTGGCAGCGGCGGCGACCTCTCGCGCCCGGCCCTGGTGCAAGCCATGGTCCGGGGCGAGAGGGAGTGGGAGGCGGTCACCTCCTTCTGCGAAGCAGTCATGCTAGCGAAGGAGGTGGCGGGATGGGCGAGGGAGAGATCCTCACGCCTCAGCCGCCGAGGGAGACGCTCCGGGCGTCGGGAGCCGCGTGACGACTCCCGGCCACCGTAGGCGCGGGCCTGCGGGCGGAGAGCAATGGGTAGCTCTCCGTCCGATCAGGACCAGGCCCGTGCCGGACGGCGCGTATGTGTTCCACGCGCGCCTCAAAGAGATGTCAGCATAGTTGATGGGGCCCGACAGGGCCGAAGCCTGCCGGGGTAGCGGGATCGTCCGAAAGGGTTACCGCTGTCCTGGTACATAAAGGGCTAAGGAAGGAACACGGGTGGGTTTTAGTCAGTAAGAGTCTGACACTCCCTTCTGCTCCACCCAGAGCGGGAGGGGTCATTTGATGATTTCCCATCCTCAAAAAAAAAAAAAAAAGGATCCATTAATGTTAATAGTTTTGGTCTTGAAAGTAGATTGGTACTCTTTTTGCACAACATCAAACAGGGCACCATAAACTTCATTGGGATTCTCGTATTCTACTATAGATGGTGTAATTCTATGAGCTACACGTATATTATTTTTAAACATTTTGCAACGACTAGCTGTATAAGGCCTGCATTCAAGTTTATGCGGCTTTTTATGTAATAGCATGGGGAAGCTAGCTAATAAACCACAGTGGTCGGACGTTAAGTCAGTTAACACTAATTTATGTTTCCCATCACAATCACTAAATATATTATCAAGACAAGTTGACGAAGTTCTTGTGATCCTGGTTGGTTCAAAAAATAAGTTAATTAAATTATAAGACCTAAAAAGATTGGGAAGTCTAATACTTAATGGAGTAACATCTAAAATATTAATATGGAAATCTCCACA
Organism: Apamea epomidion; assembly: GCA_947507525.1. Taxonomy (NCBI): domain Eukaryota; kingdom Metazoa; phylum Arthropoda; class Insecta; order Lepidoptera; family Noctuidae; genus Apamea; species Apamea epomidion. The sequence continues at coordinate 1,182,621 of OX382238.1, read as the reverse complement.
TAAAATAATACTTTTGTTACTTGATTTCAACCTATTGAGAGAATCCTCCATAACCGATTCGAAACTAATAAAATCCCCAGAGGGAGGTCGATAAACGCAAATTATAACATATCGCTCAAGTTCAACACAAGACAACTGTATAGTGCGCTCGATTGAAAGATTAACTAAATCTAAACGTTGTTTACATTTCAACTTGTTTGAAACAAGAACTAAAGAGGCACCGCGAATAGCACTCTTTCTCACAAATGCACTCTGTACGGTAAAGTTTGGGTTTCCTTTGTTTCACCGAAAAGAAATTGCCAAATTATCACTTCAGTATAATTTCATTTGCCAAATTATTACTTAGCAAAAAATCTATTCACAAATATTCGTAACGCAAACCTAATGTTTGGCAAGTTAACGTTTATACAATGATTGTTTACCAACTAGTACTTTTACCAATTTTTATGTAGTCAAATATTTCAGTTGGAATAACTCATTTTACTTTCGATCAAATAGTACTAGATTCCCGATGAGCTCATCAAAAACAGCCGGACAAATAAGACCACAAATAATGTTGTGGTCTTATTTTACTACTGTTTTCAACCTTATTGCTTAGAAATTATGTTTTATTTGTCCATACTTAAATATTTTTGTTCTTATTTTTTAAATACTTTTCAAAAGTAGTAAATACCTATATATTGCAATCGATAATAAACAAAATCTTATTTTTGCCTTTATTTTTTTTGCCATAACAAATCATTTGACCAAACGTTTATTGTCTAAAGTTTATTTGCTGTAATAAATCATTTGATTAAAGACCAAATGCCTAAATGACATTATCCTTGAAAATATTCTGCACTGCATATATTCACATAAAATTTTACCAAATGAAAATGTGCGTACTAAAATTATTCCAAACATTGCATTGGTATAAAAAAAGGTTGCAAAAATTTGTTTGGGTAGTGAAATTTTGGGAAATTCTTTTCGGTAAAACGGCAGGATCCCGTAAAGTTTTCATCATTGATAAACACTACTTCATGTTCCTTCAACCAGAGTTCAGTCAAACATAACACCTGAACATCATAGTTCTCCATAAATAAACTTAAATCTAGCTCTTTGCCGGACAGACCCTGCATATTTTGATAACATATGCGGCTGACCCGTTGTCGCACCTAATAGTTTAAACTACAAGGCATATCAAAAGTAGTATTAGTATCAGTACTAACAGTAATCGATGGTACACTACAAATACCAGTGTCACTGAGTATATTGTATGCTAAAAGATTAGCAATTTGTCTCCTACAACTATGCGGCAAATACATAGTATAATTTGTCAGTTTGTAATCAGTAATGAATTGATTATAATCAAAATATTAAAAAAATGAATTAAAAATTAAAAAAACCCCCGACACAAAATAATAATAAAAATAGTATGAGTGTAAAAAGCCTAAAACAATATTTAAAAAAACTATTGAAAAAATAGCCACAAATAGAACAAAAAAGGTATAGGTAAACGTGAAACCCTATAAGACGAAAAAAAATAACCTTGAAGTTATGACCCTACGTACAATTTTTTTTTAAATTAAATGTTGTCCGGTGGGGGACCGCTCTTATTATTAGCCTAACGTTCTGTTAAAGTTTAAAATAGTAGCCGTCCCCCGATGGAATAACATTTAATCAAAAAATTTCATACATACTTACGTAGGGTCATAATTTCAAGGTTAATTTTTTCATTATATAGGGTTTCACGTTTATACCGTTTTTGTTCTATTTGTGGCTATTTTTTCAATAGTTTTTTTTAAAATTGGTTTAATCTTTTTACATTCATACTATTTTTATTATTATATTGTGTCTGGGGTTTTTTAAAGTTTTAATTAAATTTTTTATTGCATACTTTTTGTAGGGACTCCTTATTATTTCATTTCTTTTATTTTCTTGCGTTTTAAGATTCAGGTAATTTGGTGTTTCATGAGGTTTTTTGTAATTCACCATTTTGTGGTGCTGGCCATCTTGGATTTGAAATGTATCATAGTGTATAGTATTCTACTAGTCAAGCCCTTTCATTTGATACCCAAATTAAGGGGTTTGTGAAAAAATATGTAATCCGCCATTTTGTGGCAGCGGTCATCTTGGATCGATTTTCATTAAACATAGCTAAGAACACTCCCGACAAATTCACCTTTCAACCAAAAAAAACAAAATCAAAATCGGTTCATCCGTTCGGGAGCTACGATGCCACAGACACACACACACACACACACAGTCATTTTTGCGTCGACGGTAAAAATAGCATCACTGTGACGACAGTCCTGTTATAAATGAACATATTTAAATTATAAATATGTTTATTTTGCTCATCAGTTAAATAATAGGAATAAGCCAAGGCACAAAAAAATAATTTACAATTATTAGTCTCATTAAGATGCAACATCAAATGGACACATTTAATTATGTCCTTTTTTCTTACATTTAGACTATCCCCATATAATAATATAACAGTTGAACTGGGGTTTATTTTTGTCAATTTGATAATACTAATTAATTGGCTAATACTGGCACCGGGTACACAATTATTAATTACATATTGTAATATTGTGTGTATGTGTGTATTGTTTGTAGTGTGTTGTGTTGCTTTGTTGTTGTTTTTGTGTTGTTGTTGTATTGTTGTTGTTGTTGTTGTGTTTGTTTTTGTGTATATTTCTTACTCTTTCACGCGAAAACTACTGCACGGATTTGGATGAAATTTGGCATACAGATGGTTTATAACCAGGATTAACAAATAGGATTTTTTATCCCAATATTCCTACGGGATCGAAACTTATGCGGGTGAAACCGCGGGGCGCACCTAGTATGCTATATAACTATATTATGGTGAATGTGGAGATAGCTTGAAAAGTAATCGTTGCACTTATAAAATAGAATAATCAAGTCATTTTATTGTAAACCTATTGTGTAAACAATTTGTTGGCTAACCTAAACAAATAAAATAAATATATCTGTCTTATACACGAGGGAAAAGTGGAAAGTTTACCCATACTTTTGTACAAGCGGCACGTTCAAGGTACGTTAAATTTACCTAGGTAATCATTTAACCACTTTGTCCATATTTCCTATTTAAATCTTCAGTACAGAATCCTTCTGCAAAAATCCTACTAATTTCCAATACACGGGCGTCCTACTCGGTCCTAATGCCGGCCAGTATTGGATAGTCGTTTGGCGCGTGGGCCGAGTAACAAATCTAGCGGCTACATGGACTGCGACGTGTGATCCATCCGAACTGACCTTGGACTGAAGTATAGCTAAGGCTTCCTATTTTCTTGCCGGACTGCCACCATGGGATCTGGAGGCGATAGTCCTCGCGCGCCTGTATGACTGGCGCGCGGAGGCACTACGTCGGGGGGAAACTCCGCACCCGCGGCAAATTGCTGCGGAGTGGACGGACCTCCGGCGCGGTCTTATGGTGGAATGGAAGGCGCGACTATCGCAACCCAGCGCAGGGCACGCCACGATAGCGGGGGTAAGACCCCTCTCAGTGGCTAGGGAGGCGTCACGGCGCTCTCACCTACCGCCTGACGCAGGTCCTCTCCGGACACGGATGTTTCGGGAGGTTCCTGCACATCATCAGGCGGGAGGAGACGCCCGGGTGTCACCACTGCGAGGATCGCCCAGAGGACACGGTGGAGCATACGGTGGAGGTCTGCCCCGCTTGGGCAGAGCACCGCCGTGTCCTCGTAGAGGCGATCGGCAGCGGCGGCGACCTCTCGCGCCCGGCCCTGGTGCAAGCCATGGTCCGGGGCAAAAGGGAGTGGGAGGCGGTCACCTCCTTCTGCGAAGCAGTCATGCTAGCGAAAGAGGTGGCGGGATGGGCAAGGGAGAGATCCTCACGCCTCAGCCGCCGAGGGAGACGCTCCGGGCGTCGGGAGCCGCGTGACGACTCCCGGCCACCGTAGGCGCGGGCCTGCGGGCGGAGAGCAATGGGTAGCTCTCCGTCCGATCAGGACCAGGCCCGTGCCGGACGGCGTGTATGTGTTCCACGCGCGCCTCAAAGAGATGTCAGCGTAGTTGACGGGGCCCGACAGGGCCGAAGCCTGCCGGGGTAGCGGGATCGTCCGAAAGGGTTACCGCTGCCCTGGTACATAAAGGGCTAAGGAAGGAACGCGGGTGGGTTTTAGTCAGTAAGAGTCTTACACTCCCTTCTGCTCCACCCAGAGCGGGAGGGGTCGTTTGATGATTTCCCATCCTCAAAAAAAAAAAAAAAAGGCTTCCTATTTTTCTCATTTATTTAAAGATTATAATGCATTAAAATTAATTTATGTGCCTGATACAGAGGTGGAACGCAATAAAATAATTAAATCCATATCCATAAGCATAAGCATAATCAACCTATAATGTTCCCACTGCTGGGACGACGGCCTTATGCATATAATGTTCTATGTTCTAAGTTACGGGTTTGGTTTCCGCCCTTAGTCCTTCAAGTGAACCATTGTGCGTGGGCCATGGCGGCCGTCGGTGGTTATTCCAACCAGCCCACCTCCCTCCAGAAGCTTATTAAGTCTCTAAGTTAAGCTTATAAGGTCTGTTGAGAACATCTGTGTAAGATTTGGGTGTTCCGAGGGTTTCCGACCTAATCTGGGTGACGCCTGTGCACTCAAAGAGCACATGCGCGACAGTCTCATCAGCCTCCATGCAAGCCCTGCACAGGGGGCTGTCCGTTATGCCTATCGTGTGGAAGTGTTTGTTTAGTGAGCAGTGTCCCGTGATGGTCCCCGCAATCAGGCGCAGACCTTTCCTGTCCAGGCGTAATAATCTTTTCGTTAGCTTGCGATCTAATGATGGCATGGCTTCCTTGGACTGCCTACAGCCCGGTGACGAGGACCACCAGTTCTCTGCTTGTGTGGTGTGCTTCTGTAGCCACCTGCGTAATTGATTGAAGGGGATGGGCACGACTGGTTCCGGTCCATAGACTGACGCGCTGGATGCCCTTCTGGCCAGCTCGTCAGCCGCGTCGTTACCTAGTGAGCCACTATGTCCTTTTATCCATTGTAGTGTCACTGTGTTGCGGTGTGTTCAAGCGCCTTGTGACATTCTAGTATTAGATTTGATGTGATGCATCCCTTCTTTAGGGATTGGAGGACTGAGGCGCTGTCAGAGAGTATACGAACATGAGTGTCTGTAACTCCCCTGGCTGCTATAGCATGAGCCGCTTGTATTATACCCACACACTCTGCTTGGTAGACCGTGTTGAGCATTTCTAGCGGACTGGATATATTTATGTTAAGGTCGTGTGAGGAAACTCCGACTCCAGTTCCGCAGTCGGTCTTTGATCCATCAGTGTAGACTCTCAGCTCCTTCGGGCCTGAGTGGTCGCACTGCTCCTCTTTGAGCACTATATTGTAGTGCTTTTGGAAGCAGTATTGCTTATGGGCTTTGTCGCAGGGTGATGCCATCATTGGCTGCCGTTTGATCGCCTCGTCCTTTAAGCGTATGTGCTTGATCCTCAAGTCTTTGCTTAGGGTTCCTGATATGTGGAGTCTGAAGGCAGACAGGGCCGCCTCCTCCCGTACGATAAGGTGTAGGGGGGGCAGCCCAAGCATAGCCTGTAGGGCAGCGGTGGGTGCAGTTCTCATGCAGCCAGTGATTGCCACGCAAGCAAATCGCTGTAGCTTTTCGAGATCTCTTTGGGCTGTGCCCAGGTCTGTTCTGGGCCACCAGACTAGTGAGCCGTATGTGATAATTGGTCGGATAACTGTGGTGTAAAGCCAGTGGGTGACCTTGGGGCTAATCCCCCAGTTTTTCCCAAGCATTTTCTTGCATTGCCACAGGGATATGCTGGCCTTTGTGGTGATGTAGTTGGTGTGTTTTTCCCAGTTCAGCTGTTTGTCCAAAAAGATGCCCAGGTATTTGGTTTCAGTTGATAGGCTTAGGGTAGTGCCAAAGAATCTTGGAAGTTTTAGTGTAGGAAGTTTCCTCTTTTTTGTGAAGTTGGGTTCACTGATAGTTGGTGTGTACTGCACCAGTTCTCTACTATCTTCAGGGCCTGGTGCATTAGGTTGCACAGGGTGTTTTCGTGTGTGCCATTTATTATAATGGTTAGATCGTTGGCGTAGCCTAAGGTAAAGTAGCCTTTATCGTTTAGTGCCTTTATCAGGCTGTCTACAACAAGGTTCCATAGTAGTGGCGAAAGGACGCCCCCTTGCGGGCAGCCCTTTGCCACAATGGCTCTTGTGGTGTCGTTTACGGTCACTTGTACAGCTCTCTGTTCGAGCATATTGGTAATCCAGCCGCTCAGAGACGGATCTATACCGTGTCTGTCTAAGGCCGTGCTGATACTGTTGAACATGGTTTTGTCAAAGGGGGCGCCTTTGACAAATGTCAATGTCAGTGAAGGCGGCCAGTGCTGAGCATTTGTGGTCCACTGCGCATTCAATCTTGGATACCACGCTATGCAGCGGATTCTGTTGATTTGCCTGTGGAGTACGCATGCTGTTGTTTGTGGAGTGGTTTTGCCCTAAGGGGACCGGACTTATGCATATAAACAGTTTGGCTTATTGTAAAGTTCCGTAGGTAAAAATAAAGTAGGTAGGTATAAAGTAGGTAAAAAAAAAAAAACATCAGAATAGCCTGCTTTACTCTAAAATGACAAAACCAGCAGTATATTAAATATTACACATGATAGGAGTACTGAACTAATAGAATTAACAAATACACTACCCACGACGTTATCCACAGATTACCATATAAAATAATTAGCATAGGTACTGTTAATAATAACAATAAGGGCAAACTTAAAGATACTCATTACAAGGTTATAATTATTACTCGGTTTGTTATTAAAATGTATCTCGGAGAGCATAAAATAAAGTGAAAAATCTAATAATATCTGCGTCTTAATACTAGGGACAAATATAGAGGTTTGGAATCAGATAAAATCGGCATGCAAAAAACAAAGAGAAGAAAAAAAAACAAAAAACCAGAGAAATACAAAAAAGGAAGGACGAACCTAAAGTTACATAAATACATGAGGTACGAGTATATGAATCAAAATTAAGTAACATCGAAACTTATGGCTGTTCCTTTAAGGTGGAAATAACTTGATTTTTGAACCTATTCTTGTTCAGAAATATAATATCAATAGATCCAAACTTTTTATTATAAGTGTCGACCAATCGGTGCAGCGGTGAGCGTGCGCCTGAGTTGGTATGACAGAAGTTAGTGGCCAACAAACACCGTGAACGTACTTCTCTACTCTGTACTGTGCGAGGGACCAGGTAGCACAAACTTCTCACAAGATCAGAACAGTCAAACTTGTTGCGGAATATACTGAACAGGGTCATCATTTCTAGGAGTATGCGTCTAGATTGTAGGGTAAGGATATTATATTTTTCGAGCAATGATTGGTAGGAGATCCTTTTACGAAAGCATCTATAGTGCACAGAGCGAAGGTATTTACGTTGGACTAACTCCAATATTTCTATGTATTTTTTGTAAAAAGGATTCCAAATAGGGACAGCGTACTCTAATTGTGGTCGGATTATCGAATTGTATAAATGCAAATAAGTGGAAGGACGGCGGAATTCTCTAGATGCGCGCATTACGAAGCCAAACGTTTGATAAGCTTTACAGACTATATTATTCACATGCGCATCGAGATGGAGCATGGAGTCTAACTGAACACCCAGATCACGGAGACAAGTATTATTTAGGACAGTATTGCCAAAACGGTAACTCAACTTGATAACCAATTTATTTTTTGGTAAACGTAATACTATGACATTTAGAGTAACTAAGCTGAAATTTGTTAGAAGAGCAGTATTCTAAAAAGCGATGAAGGTCCTTCTGCAAATCTATGCAATCAGATTGATTGGTGATATTCTTATATACCTTTAAGTCGTCCGCATACAGCCGAAATTTCGAAGAATGAAAACAATTTTTAACGTCGTTAATAAATAAAATGAATAATAATGGACCTAAAATGGATCCTTGCGGGACTCTAGATGCGACTTTAATGGGGCTTGACTCATAGCCGCTTATCACCACTTTTTGAGTCCTATCAGTGACGTAAGAAACGAACCAGCGAAGCAGATTTCCTCTGATGCCGTTAAATGCAATTTGATCTAGTAGTAACTTGTGATCCACTTTGTCAAAAGCTTTTTGGAAATCAGTATATACCGCATCAATTTGCTGTCTATTATCGAGGCTTTCAAATAACTGCGATGTAAAAATGAGTAGGTTACTCACGCAGGACCTATCCTTTACAAACCCGTGTTGTTCTTTTAATATCACGTGGCGTAGGACGGGGTAGATCTCGCTGTGAACGAGTTTTTCAAAAAGTTTAGAGAGCGCCGATAGCAAAGATATTGGGTGGTATGTAGACACATCATTCTTAGAGCTGCTTTTGTGGACCGGAACAATGTTAGCTCGTTTCCAGATTTCTGGGAATACGCCATTAGTAATGCATTTATTAAATAGTAAGAATAGAGGAAAGTACAGTGTGTCGCAGGTGTTTTTTAAGAAGATAGAAGGAATCCCGTCAGGGCCCGGCCCATTAGATGCATCTAAACACTTAAGTTCACTCTGTATCTTGTCCATGGAAAAGTGTAAATTGCAAAGGTTAATATCATTATCAGGAGTAGGGGGCGGTGGTTCCCACGAATTATGATCAAACGTAGAGGGTTCATATACCGAATGGAAAAATGTGGAGAATAAATTACAAGTAGCAGTTGGTTTATTGGTAGACTGTTGTTGGTAATAGACTGTGGAGGGGATATTGTTACTGGATTTGCAACTGGAGACATACGACCAAAATGCCTTGATATTGACAGCCACGCTATCTTCCACCGAATTCATATATCTTTTATAGCATATGTCCGCGTCCCTTTTAAATTTCGCTCTATAAATGGAAAATACTTCATAGTCGCTAATATTTCCGTATTTTTTCCACTTCGTCCATGCTTGTGATTTCTTTCTGTATGTATGCAAAAGTGATTTAGTGAACCAGTTCGGAAAATTACAGCTTTTGGGTTTGTGCGTGGGAGTATGTAGCTTAATGATGTCTTAGATCTTTTCGTAGAAAATTGAAACTGCTTCCTCAGGAGGTAGTTCTTCTACAAGGCTAAGCCAGTCAACGGCTTCAATTTCTCTCAGGTATAGGCTGATCATACATAATTGAGCGGTAGGAAATATAATATTATGATGAATATCCACGTGCTAACGTGGATATTTAGTCGTAAATACATGTGCTTATGTAAATTGTTCCTACTATTTATATACTTCAACTTAAGTAATATAATAAAATAAGTAATAATAATAATAAAATAAGTAATAAAACCTACTAACCAGCGATAAGTTAAGCCGTAAATCATCTTAATTATAACAAACAGCTGATTAGTAATTTAACTACTTACTTTTATTATTTTATGATACGGAGGTGGAGGTTAAAATTGTGTTTAATTAGGCACCTTGAGTTAATAGGAAAATGGTCATTAAAGTTATTTTTTAATTAAAAGTCCCCCATTTTTGTTTAAATATTGTGTTTTTTTTTGTCCCCCATTTTTGTTTAAATATTGTGTTATATTGAACCCTTTGACTTTTCCTGTTCTATCACCTACTCGCACACCTGTCATTCTGACATCTGTAAGTGTATGACTATAAATCAGTTACTCACACTACGACTTCAATAGTTAGTATGTGTACGTATCTTACTACCAAACCTATATACCTATTTTTATAGAAATCACCGTACAATAATTTTCATAAGACGTCAGTGGAGTTCCTTTCTTTCAGAGGCAGATTGTAATGCTAAAGATTTGAAAATGTATTTAGAAGTCTTATTAACCTAAAATATATTTGGTAGGTGTTTCTGTTTAACCAATTATAGGAGTTAGTTCCAAAAGCGCTGATTTGGAATACATTTAGAAATAAACACAATCATTTTTTAAACTCATTATTATCATCCTGTTTATCAAATCACCAGAGGGGCAATTCTCGTAATTTTAAAAACATTCACAGTCTGATATCAGTCTCAATATGAAAAAAATACCTCTAATTTCCCTACATTTTTGACAAGTTGCATTGTCGCTGCGATGAGATTGCGACTAGATTTGTAACGTTTTTAATTACGGGACTTGGCCTTCAGATCACCACAACAGACTACCACCCCCAACATATTGGCTCCACACAGCTGGTTACAAAAAATGTGTTGTATTTCGGAAGCCCCTACCACCGCCTCAGTAACTTGAATCACTTTTGTAATGTAATTACGAGTTTTGTAAACTCCCTAAGTGTCGGGTGCGACGAACTCAGAAACTTTGTGTCATTACCTTATTTGTTTACATGTTTTTGTTTTGTTTCAAACAGTTCATTATAATATAAGGTTCTCTTGTTCTCTCTTTGTTTTCTGTTTTTATAGTTTTAAGGTGTACTTATTTTGTGTAATGCCTATAAACGCATTTTTCGTTCTTTCTTCCTCATAATAATGTAAAGGAGACAGGCGAATCTGGGCCTAATGTTACACAAATGAAATATTTATCAATATTTTTTTCTGTTTTTTTGTATTTAATCATGAAATATTAACCAGTTTTATCATGGCACAAGAAATTAAATATTTATTAGAAAACTGAATTTTCATTTTTAAACAATGTTGCTAGATGAAATATGTAAGTTAATCGATAATAAAAATACAAATGGATTTTTTTAATAAAAAGTGATTCAGTGTTTTCTTCTTCAGATAAGTTAATTTTTTTTTTTTTTTTTAATAATAGTGGTGTCACAGTGACACAACAACGTGTCTAAAAAAAATGTAAAAATAAATTGTAAATCGATTTCATAATCGAACATCATTTTTTAATATTCAGGCAACACATCAGAACTAATGTCAATGTCAGGTCAAACTCAAACGTTAATCAAACAAATCATTACCTTCGTTCGTTTGGCTCTGAGCTCTCTGAAACCTCTAGAATCTAGTTGGACGGCGTCTGAATCCTCAATGTGTGAATGTCCTACGATGAAACCTGGTAAATTATAGTCTACAATAAAGTCAGATGATTATTTTCTTAAATTATAGCGTGAGACATCGGTGTAAGAATAACTTATAAGCAAAAACGTTGTTTTTGTATATAACCAATAACACCCTATTTTTTTTTCAACCATGTTCCGTGCGGGAATTGAACCCGCGACACGCAGCGCAGCAGTCGATCGCTTAGCTACTGCGCCAACCGTGTCGTCGTTACTGTAATATCAGGCCCAACTTTCTATGAACTTTCGCCAGTCTCCTTTAAAATTATATACTCTTCTAATTTCTATGAAAACGTTTCAACGTAGTTATAGTCCACTCAATTAAAGGCAACATGTTTGGACAGTTCGGCAAAAAAAAAATTAACAATCTGCATACTCCAATTAAAAAAAAAGGTTAGTCTTCTTCTTTTCGTGTCAATGGTACACTTCTTTGATGTTTTATATTGTTAGAGCCCAGTAGGAAGGCGGCCACATTGATTGCGGCATCTGTGGCATTCTTCAGGTTATATATAGCATATGAGCATAATCAGCCTATAATGTTCCCACTGCTGGTCAAAGTCAGAGTCAAGTAGTTTATTTCAAATATTTACAAAATATAGAATTGATTCGCCCCTTCAAAACACACAGACCTCCTCTAGGTGACAGGGAGTGCGGGTTGGTACTGTCATTACGTTAATGGTCGGCAGTGTTGTCAATCCAATCCATTACATTAAAAGATCTTACTCATAATCCTTTTTGGTAAAATATAGTGTCTCGTCTATAGGGGCTTTACGTTTGTTATTAATAATCAGACTTGTTTAAATCGTGTAGGTGAATATAATAAGGAAATACAGAATAATTTTTAATGCTAAATTAAAGATTTATATTTATGCGAGATTTACCGGCCTTTCGTCTCTTTAAACAGGTTAATCGTAGATTTTTATTGCTCTATACATAATTGAATATAATTATAGTGTTAAGTTTTGGTAATAATAAATTAATATTTTATATCTTTTGCGCGTTTTACATTCTAGTTTGTTACTAATTTGACATTTATATGTTACTAGCTGCGCCCCGCGGTTTCAACCGCATAAGTTTCGATCCCGTGGGAATATCGGGATAAAACATCAATCCATCCATCCATCCGTACAAACTTTCTCGTTTATAATATTAGTAGGATTGCATAACATTGATGTGAGATAATGGAAACAAAGAATGTTTCCCAGATAATATTTGTGGTTTGCATAGTTATCATAACGTTTAACTAAAAATAGTGTAAAACATTATACGTTCTCGAACATTTTCTAGCATCTTTATAATAGAAGGTCAAAATTAATGAAAATTCATAATTAAAAAGATGAACGTTTTTTAGTTACGGGTAATTAAAAACGTTCATCTTGGCGAAAATTGATGTCAATAACTTGTTAAATGTATTAAATCTATTTAAGACCGATTCAGACTGAGAGTGGAATGAGAGAGTTCTAAAAAAAAAGAATATCGCCATCTAGTCACCACCATCATCATCTGCCTGCCTTTTCCCAACTATGTTGGGATCGGCTTTCAGTCTAACTGGATGAAATCAAAATCAAAAGTCATTTATTCAAATTAGGCTGAGAATCAGCACTTTTCGAACGTCAAAATTACAAAAGACAGTCCCCCAAAAACGCCCGCCCTTCACCACTTCCTATTACTATCGCTGGGAAGAAGAAGTGGCGCAACAAACTCCCCAGCAGCACAGATGCAGCTGAATCCCAGTATTGTACATGGAGCGACTGCCTATCTGATCTCCACAACCTCCTCAACCTCCAAAATGCCCCTCTATTATCAACATAAAATTGTAAACAATAAAACATAAGTTTCACATACAAATTAAACTCGCAAGTCTTTCATTCATTCGATGAAAGTTCGAGTCTCTTAAGTAGGTACCAAATCGGGGCTAGAGCCAAATAATTAATTAATATGTGCTAATTGATTGCCATGCGGCCTTGACACAGTCAGGATAAAGTATTAAGCTGCTGAAGCATCTTCGCAAAAAATAAGCTTACGAAGCACAAAGTTTCTAAAGTTACGAAGAACAGCGAAGGAACAAAGATTGTTTTCGTTCCAAGGTTTGATTAGGCTTTTAAGGGTTTTTGAAAGACTAATGCCGAGATCTTAAAACGATACTTAGCACGTGCTTTGGCTTATAGATGTTCCCATCTCTATCTTACACTTGTGGTTTGACAGTTGTGTGACAGTGGCAGGAATAACGCTTAGCATAGCTGAAGGCCAATTCTCGTAAATAAAAACGTTCAAAATCTAGTCGCAGACTCATTTCAGCGACAAACAAATGTCAAAAACTTGTCAAAATGTAGGGAAATTAGAGGTATTATTGACAGATTGGGACAATTCTCGTATCAAGAACGTTCACAGTCTCAATCTCTCAAAAATACGTCTAAATTCCCTACATTTTGACAAGTTTTTGACATTTGTTTGTCGCCGAGATGAGACTGCGACTAGATTTTGAACGTTTTAAATTACGAGAATTGGCCTTTTGACTGTGAACGTTCTAAAAATTACGAGAATTGCCCCTCAGATAAAGGTAAAGTACCTATTGCAGCATTGGGAAATGCTACATTATTTTATCACGAACGACATTCTTTTATAACAAATCCAACCTTATTTTTAACCAGAAAGGTTTTTTTCTTCATATTGGTTTTGAATTTTGAATAGTGTCTTTTCTCTTACCGAGATTTTTTGATAACATTTTCTGGACACAGGACGGAAGTCTAATATTTTTGTTTTTCTGCTTTCATAATTAACTTATTTCACTACAATATTAACGGTAAACTATAACGGTTTGAACGAACGAGTTCTGTGCAGTCATCCACTGGATCCAAGGGCAGGTTTCCCGAAAATAAACGAATTGTACATCACTAAAAAGTGGTCTCGAGGCGAGTCACATTGCATGAAGACTCGATTTGTCCGAAGACTGTAGGGCGATGTAAAATTTGCCCTACCCGCTACCCTAGTACGAGACGTCTACAAGCTTGCTGTTGGGAATCGAACCCAACATAACACCTTGCGCGCGACCTGCACGTTTAAGAGGGTTCTGATTCCGGCCAGCGAGGAGCCTTCCGATTGTCAGTTATATTTTGTAGCTTAGTTTTCAGTAAAGCCTATTACTTGATATACTGCCAATTAGCCGTATATTATTATCGTTACAATTTTGATGAAGCCGTAATTTAATTTATTTTCTTGCTTCTTATTAACGAATTGACTTGGTGCCAATTACCCATTTAGGATGTCCTTGTATTTATTTAGTTACGTAAGCTTAGGAACGTGTACAAACGTATCTTAATCGACGCGTAACAAGAATACACAACATTGATTATAGGGCTCGAACACCAAAGACGTCACGTCGGCGTCACGATGTAATCTTTTTTTTAAATAATAATATGCGTTCTGTGTCTTTCGCTAAGTTTTTATTATTATCTTTTTTTACTTACAAAAATTAAAACGTGTTCAAGTGAAGATTTCCCTCTTATTTCGCTACACTACGTGCTAAGTAACGTCTATAGATCTCTGCCTGAGATGTGAATGAATAATCACAAGTTATTCATCTTAGTACCTACATATCTAAGGTTAGTAATTTTATTGTTTTTGTTTACATGTGAAGGTACTCCGTAACGGACTACCTTAACATGTAAATAATCACAAGTTATTCATCTTAGTACCTACATATCTAAGGTTAGTAATTTTATTGTTTTTGTTTACATGTGAAGGTACTCCGTAACGGACTACCTTAACATGTAAATAATCACAAGTTATTCATCTTAGTACCTACATATCTAAGGTTAGTAATTTTATTGTTTTTGTTTACATGTGAAGGTACTCCGTAACGGACTACCTTAACATGTAAATAATCACAAGTTATTCATCTTAGTACCTACATATCTAAGGTTAGTAATTTTATTGTTTTTGTTTACATGTGAAGGTACTCCGTAACGGACTACCTTAACATGTAAATAATCACAAGTTATTCATCTTAGTACCTACATATCTAAGGTTAGTAATTTTATTGTTTTTGTTTACATGTGAAGGTACTCCGTAACGGACTACCTTAACATGTAAATAATCACAAGTTATTCATCTTAGTACCTACATATCTAAGGTTAGTAATTTTATTGTTTTTGTTTACATGTGAAGGTACTCCGTAACGGACTACCTTAACATGTAAATAATCACAAGTTATTCATCTTAGTACCTACATATCTAAGGTTAGTAATTTTATTGTTTTTGTTTACATGTGAAGGTACTCCGTAACGGACTACCTTAACATGTAAATAATCACAAGTTATTCATCTTAGTACCTACATATCTAAGGTTAGTAATTTTATTGTTTTTGTTTACATGTGAAGGTACTCCGTAACGGACTACCTTAACATGTAAATAATCACAAGTTATTCATCTTAGTACCTACATATCTAAGGTTAGTAATTTTATGGTTTTTATTTACATGTGAAGGTACTCCGTAACGGACTACCTTCACATGTAAATAAAAACACACGGACCTACGAGGCTTACGTGGAGTCATCGGGTCTATAAAGAGAGCTCGTCGGATGATAATAAAATCGAATAGGCACCTAAAAATACCTATTAGGCGTACACAAGACAGGTTTTAGCGATGAACACATTTAAGTGGTGGTTATATAAGTTTTCTTAGCTATTATAATTTAAACTCTAACCGCACGACACGTAATAAACTTGCCCCCAAAAAAAAACCGATGTGCACGCAAAAAATAAACTTTACTAAAAAGTTTGTAGTTTTATTTAAATTATACAATACATTAATAACCTCGTAAACTTCACAGATTGTAATCAGAACTTTTTCAATGAAAACTGTGCCATTATCTTGTTATCTCGCAGAATTGAATACGCTTACTTAACGTTTTGAAAATATCTTAATATTTACGATGCATTTATATCTGATAATGTTATTGTTTTCAAGACTGGAAGACCAGAAAACTGCAGGGTAGTTGTGTAACACACACAGTAGGAATGGCTTTCATTTTGACAGTACAACCACATTCATTGAATTATTTACGTTATTGAGCAGATTTTTTTCGAACATTTATGAAATAAATAGATTAGCAATATCCTTGAAAAGATTCAGATTGTAATTGATAGTATGTTACGCAATTAGGGTGCTGGTCTAATAAAGTTTTGTTAGAAGCAAATGATTGACGTCAGCATTAAAAGTGAGGGGTGGAGGGAGGCTTTTTATTACGTTTCTTTATTAAAGGTCTGGCAGAACACCCACGTGAAGTTAAACTAACGACCGTTTTCACTACCATAAAAGTTATTTTCGCATAAGACGTAGTAAGAAAAGTTCCACGTCTTGAATTTCCGGGACGTTAATGAATGAAAGACTCATGTTACAAATAGTTATTCCTAGAATCGAATCTACGTTTATTTTTACGTCCTGACGTACACGTGTCAGGTCCCAGTCCTATGGTAACACCATATTGTTTTTCCATTCTTAATACGAATTAGCGGTGTCTCAAATATGCCATCAGCTTATAAACTATTCATAAAGGCTGCTTGGTACGACCATGCAGGTTAAATGCTCCTACAGGACCTGTATGGTGGTGGTACGACTGTGCCCGGTTGGTGGCAATAGGCTCACCGAGTCCTATATACATGGAACTTAAGCATAACTGGCGAAATACGGGGTACTGTTGCACTGGTGCATCTGTGCCTAATCTATTCAGCATTACAGGCGTGATTTGATTGTAATGTATCAAGTTCAACAGAAAAGTAAAAACAAACTTTTATTTAACTTGCCTTGGTAGTTAGTTAGTTAGGGCCGGTTGTTTCAAGCGGTTGGTTAAAGTGACATACGTACGTCAAATAATAACAATTACGTAATCGTTACGCGTGCGTCATGTGAACGTGAAATAACCCGCCCTAAGTATGGATTGGTCAAATCTTGCAAGCTGGAATTGTTTTACATGTTGATTCTGTTTAGAAGACAATGCTTTTTGTTAAAAAATGCATCGTTTTCGTTACACAAGACTCGAGGATTGCAAAGCCTTGGAGGACTCACTATTATTTGTTTTTATTATAAGCAATGTATTTTTTTTATTTCCCGTGACCCAAGGGCTGGCTTTTACCTTGGTCAGAGGCTAAGCATTGCCATACAACGTGGCAATGCCGCCAGTCTCTTGGGTACATTACCAGTCGACAGCGAAGTGGAGGAATATTTCGACGCAATATTTTGGTAGTTAATATTAAAGCATTAGCTCTATTGTTCATGAATACATTACCAATTACCAACAGCAAGTCTTAAAAAGTAAACTTCAAACTTAAAAATATTTGAAGAACTACCTACCTTCACATAGGTGACCGGAGGCAGTTCTTGTTGTAGTTGAATAATGGTGGCAAACATGGCGGGCATACTTTTCTGAAATGACCATTTTGAAAAAAAAAACTATTACAGCTTTTGCGGTCAATGTTGTAAGTGTGTCCTTTTCAAAAGCATAATCAACCTATAATGTCCCCACTGCTGGGACACAGGCCTACTCTTGGGATGAGGGAGCGGGCCGTAATCCACCACGCGGGCCCACGCGCTGGTTGGTAGATGTCACAGGTCTTTGAATTTTTGGTTCTAGGACATGCTGGATTTCTCACGATGAATTTGAATAGAAGTTCCTTAACGCGGCATGCGGTAGGAGTTGACTGGTAGAAATCCTCACGTAAGGAAAAAACATTATGTCCCCTCCATGCGAGTTTTTCTCTCTCTAGCTATTACAACGAGAGAACTTGCAGCAGATACTGGATGGCCTAGTTTATTCTTAAACCCAGGTTATGTTCAACGAACAATAGGCGTGCAATGGGGGAGGCCTATGTCCAGCAGTGGACTGTTATATGCTGATGATGATGATGATGTGTGCGTGCGTGCGAGTGTCGCGTACGGAACTTTGTTTCTGAGGGGTCACCCGCGGCGAGCAATGGGAAGCTCGCCACCCGGCAAGGACCAAGCCCGGGTCGACGGCGCGTTGTGTTCCACGCGCGCCTCAACGAAATGTCAGCACCAAATGGCTGCGGGTTGTTCGAAATAGATACCGTGGCCCCTGGCATAGGCAACTGAAGGAACACGGGTGGGTTTTAGTCAGTAAAAGTCTGACACGCCCTCCCGCTCCGCCCAGAGCGGGAGAAGTCATATGATGATTTCCCACACAAACAAAAGGGGGCCCGACCGCACACGATCTTTTTCTTTTGTATTTTTCACGATTCTTTTGTTTTTTGGTCTTTTCATTTAAATTATGACAAGTCATTGTCCTACGAACTATTGACGTCATTCTAATTAGTATCTACATAATTGTTTTGGCTAAAACAATGAATGCACTTTTTTGTATGATGGTTATCTATTTTAAGTATAGATAGCATCTGCTAACATTTATCTATACATATAAAATTCAAAGTCCTGACTGACTGACTGCTACATCAACGCACAGCCTAAACTGTTGGTCCTAGAGACATGAAATTTGGAGGGTGTATTTTTCGTGAAGAGTCCACTAAGAAAGGGTTTTTCGAAATTCTACCCGTAAGAGGGTGAAATGGGGGTATTTTATTTGTATGTAAAATCTTTTTCCTTGAGTTAAGAAACTTGGAACTTGGCAAGAATACTTACCAAAGTAAACGATGAAGTTTGCCATTTTTTGTTTTTCTAAACTACCCCCTAAATGGGGATTGGGGGGTTTCAAAGTTTGTATGGAAGTATTTAACCGCGCGATCTGATTTACTCGAAACTCAGTATTTATACCTAGGATGGAAAGTAAAGAATAATGTGTATCAGGGTTTTTCGAAAATCTACCCCTGACGGGCTGACAAGGGGTAGTCAGTTTTACAGGTTAAATTTTACAGCGTGGCTTGATTAACTGAAAAATTGGTGTAAATAATGTTTGAGTCAAGTTATGAACACATCCCAAACGATTTTTCCAAATTCCACCCATGTTGGAGTGAAAAGTGGGGATATAGTTTATATGAAAAATCTTATTCATTAGGTTATTAAACTTGAAAATTAGCAAGAATATTCGCCTAAGTTAGTAATAAAGTTTACCATTATAAGTTTTTCAAAACTACCCCTCAAAGGGGATATAGGACTGTTAAAGTTTGTGTGGAAGAATTTGGACGCGTGGTTCGATTAACTCGAAACTCAGGGTGACAACAAAGATCACTAAATTGCCTTAAATTTAAACGGCGCCGACTCAAAATTATTTAGGTATACTTACATTAGTTTAAGAACTTAGTTATTAAGGTTAAATAAAAAAGGTTTATTATTTTTTGGTTTTCAGTTTTTTTCGGCGGTATCATTTTTTTTATTACAAAGTTTTTATTTTATAATTTTTTGTGGCTATAATCTACTAATTGTTTGCCAAAAGGTAGGCATATGTGGAACTGAGTAGAGAAATAATACACAACTCGGCGTTTAAATCTGTGAGTGAACAATAAATCACCCCTATTTTCCCACTCTTAGGGTTGGATTTTTTTTCCAAATTTACATGGGACCAACTTTAGGGTATTCCCTTTCCAATAAAAAAAGAATTAGGAATCAAAATTTGACTACTCTGTAGAAAGTTATGCGTGGTCATACATAAAAAAAATATATACGCGTCGACTTGAGTACCTCCTCCGTTTTTTTTCGTCGGTTAAAAAACAAGGCCTGTTGTGGTAAAAGGGGACGCCAAGGTTTATTTCAAAAATCTTATTCCTTTGATCTTTAAACTTTAAAATTAGCCCGAATTAAATAAATAAATGATAAAGATCGTAAACATATCTTCGAAATTTTTAGAGTAAAAAACACGCGGACGAAGTCGCGGGAAATGTGCTATACTATATAATATTATAAATTCGAAACTGACTCTGTCTGTATGTTACATTTTTACGCCTAAACCACTAAACGGATTTCGATAAAATTTGGGCAAAGAGATAGATCATCCTGGGGAAGGACATACTTTTTATCCTGGTAGCACGTTCCCGTGGGATAATTTCCGACATCCACGCGGGCGAAGCCACGGGCAGAAGCTAGTTTAGTATAACTTACATTGTCTAAATCCAAAATTAAATCATCATTATTCATATTAGGCTTGGAATCAGCACGGTTATAAATAAAATGGCAAAAAGGTTTAAAAAAAACACTACTAAATGAATAATATAACTTTTATGGCGGAAGTCAGTGTCGTTGGATCTGTCCTATATCCTGTTTGACTACCGAAATTAAAGTTACCTATTTTTCACTTTCTAGTGATTTTTTTTTTGTAAGTCGGTTATGTTTTTTTGTAAAAAAGTTTTTATTTTTCACTTTTTAGTTATGACCTTATGACTTTATGAGTTAGACCCCGACGTGCGTAGGTCTGCCACATGCCCACATGCGTCGCTCTTTAGGGCAGCTATAGATATCTATATAATGATTCTGCCCGCGACTTCATCTTCGTGAAACTTCTTGTTTCCGTCGCATCGCATCGCCTACCCTATTATTTTGATTCCGCTTAGCGTTCTTTCAGACTTTTTTTCTGTTTGCTGGTTTCCTAAGGTTCCAATCGTGATGTTAAATAACCTTCCTCAAGAATTGGGCTAGGTATCAAATATTAAACGAATGTTTCAAAGCCGACTGGTAGTTCTGGAGATTAGCTCGTTCAAACAAACAAACTCAGCTTTATTATTAGTATATAGATATAGATTATATGGTAGGGGTAGGTCATAGGTAGGTTTAGATTAATCAAAAAAAAAAAAATTTTTTTAAATATTTATTCCTCACTATCCCTAACCACAAATTCATTATCATGAACACGTCTGGTCCCAGTTTCGACAAAAACAATGTTTTGTGACTATAGTGCTACTGTGTCAATTCAAAATAATCACAATATCGGAATAAAGTATTACGTATTTATTTATTTATTTTATTATTAATGTACACACAGTAAAACACCTAAGGATATGATATAATTACAATTTGAGTACAAAGGTACTGCTTATTTCTTAAGTACCTAATTTCTTCCAGCAGACCTGCGAAAGGAGAAGTAAAAAAGAAATGTGTCGTCGTATCGTCTTTAAGATAAGAAACAACTTTGGAAAAATCTATACTGCAATAATGGCGTAGTGTATATTAATGAAATAACTTACCTACCATTTATGTTTGTAATATTTATTTTCTTAAATTGCAAGGTTTTTCACACAGATAATTTAATTTTGATATCGTAATAGAATTACACAAAAGAAAATTGCTTTCGTTGGATGTATCAATGAACTCGTTGAAAAGAGATATCATCAAAAACACAAAAACATTTCTCCTGTAGCTTAAAGAAATATTTCAAGCTTTATCATGAGCTAATAACTTTGATGTCACATCACTTTTCTTTGTTTTCACACCCTTTATACTATCTGCTATTTCTTGCAGAGTTTTATCTTTCGTTTCCGGTAGATATTTGTACAAAACAAATATGATAATTAATGAAGAAACACCAAATGTAAG
This sequence comes from Apamea epomidion, assembly GCA_947507525.1. Taxonomy (NCBI): domain Eukaryota; kingdom Metazoa; phylum Arthropoda; class Insecta; order Lepidoptera; family Noctuidae; genus Apamea; species Apamea epomidion. Next base: position 1,161,131 of record OX382238.1, on the reverse strand, counting down.
GAATGCTCCATGCAATCCCAAAGACCTAAATATAAAAGGAGCTAATTTTAAACACAAACCGGTTATTAATTTTCCTGCTAACGCGATAATACATACTGATAAATTCCTTGACCTGATCGGAATTAACTCGCCATAAACAGATATGGACATTATCATAGGGCCACAACTTACAGCTATTGAAAAAGCAACAAGTAATGATACTGATACGTATTTGTTTTCTGTAATAATATTTAGCGTAATCAAATATAAATATAACGATAAAATAAATAAAAATAAAACACCTATACTCGACGCAACTAACAACAACGTGCGTCTTTTCAAGTATTTCGATAAAATGCAACCTCCGTACATACTCAAAACTGTAAAGCCATCTAAAACTAACATTCCGATGTAAGCAGTAGATTCACTGTTTGTTATTTTCTTTAAAATATCAATAGCATAAACAGAAAAAACTAATTTCCCACAGGAAACTCCTAAACAACCAGTTGTTAAAGATAATGAAGTTGGTTTATAAAATTCACTGGATTTGACAGTTTTAAAGAATTCAGCCACATGTTCTCTTGAAGATAGTTTTTTACTTCCACAGCTTGCTATATATTCCTTTTGAGAATTTATTAATGCTTCTAATTCCTTCTCTGAATCTTCATTACAACCTTTCATCGAGCGATGTGATGCTGCACATTCTTCAAACCTTCCTCTGCTTGCCAACCAGTACGGAGACTCGGGCCAAATCATTACGGTTAACAAGGTATACAACGAACATACAATTCCAAACAGCGGAATTTTCTTCCAGTGAAAAAAAGTGCCTATTGCATTGGAAGCCCAAATGCCCCAGTAAAACGTAGCTGTTTTAACTGTTAGAAATATTCCTCTATATTTTGGTGAAGTATACTCAGTTAGAATCATGATCGATATAACTATTTGTGATGCACTAAATAATCCTTGCATTATATTACTTATCAATATGTGAGTGATATTTGTACTACAATATAAAACTGTGAACGCAACCAATGTATCTAATACTGCAATGATGAAAGGTATCTTCCTGCCGACGAATCTTGTGATGATTGAGAGGATGATCACAAAGGGAAACCCACTGAAGCTGTACACCGAGGCTGTAAAATACAATTTTGATATAAATAAGTTGGTAATAAAATTAGAAAGTTGCAACGAAGGGACGAGCGTTGAATGCTCGGCCGATAGACATGCGGTTCAGGCTTGAAATATATGAAATTGTAAGTGATATCTTGCGGACGTAGACTACTTATTTATAGCCCGTTGTAGATTTTGATGATAGTTCAAAATTGTTTCTAACTGTTACGCCAAACACAATTATAAACCATTCATAATTGACCCCACCACACTGAAAAGAGAGAATAAGGATGACAAATGTAGAATAATAACTTACTTATCCAAGAAGCCACGTCATCTGTGATCATTTCAGTATTGTTAGCATCCCGCCTTATCTGCGGGATGAACATGGTAGGTGCGCCGACGCACATCCCGTACAGGAACATAGACGTCCATACTCCGCTGCAGATCAGCAACTGGAAATTAGATATTAATATACAAATTGTGTAGAACTTAACATTGGCTTCCCGAAGAATTTATTCTTTGGTATCTATGATCTCATAATATTCTGTTTTTTGTTTTGTCAGGCTATTATTACCAGGAAATATTTTATTGGTACTCAGCACATTAAATACTATGTTTACAAGCTAACACTAATTTCTGTGCCTCCGGCTGCGGAAAGGTCGAAGTGGGATATTCAAATGTTGCGCTTTAACACTTTCTTATATGCCAAAAAATCTTATCTTTGAGATCAGACCATAATAATAATTTGTTAAGAAGGAAGCGCTTTTTAACGTTTCTTGCAATTTGTACGTCAGTGTCAGGTTGTATATTGATTGAAATATAATTCGCGACAGTAACAAGTACGTATTTACAGAATTATAATCATCAATACTACCATCTAAGGACATATAATCCTATTGAATGACTATTTTATGAAATATCAATAATTCATTAACATTATCATAACTAAATTATATTAAGTAAATAAAGTTCGTATTCGAGCAGCCTAATTCATAACTTATTCAGTAGTTGTCAAACATAAACATGTCATTTATTCATAAAACAAACAATATTTAAGAACGACTAATATCACATTATAACGATGATTATCTCGCGTCGCAAACCACGATGGAATCATTATAAAATAATTGAATATGGATCACACTCAATTTGTGTTATAACAAATGAAGTTTAGTTATTTATTAAATCACCCATAGTAGCATTGTAAATATTATTTAATTATTACTTCATGTAGTTTTAAAAAAGATCTTTTATACGTGTTGAGTGGGTTTTTTTTTCAAATGTGTTAAATTTATTTCACACTGTACGTTGTCTTTGAATTTCGCAATTTATTAAATGTCATTTATGCTATAACCTCTCCATCACTTCACCAGTTCACGAATCAAGCAATCTGCCTAACCTTTTCCCAAGTATTTTGAGGTCGGCTTTTAACCCGGTAGGTTTATCACTCACTGCGATTAAACGCGAGCGGGTTGAAACACCTGTTTTATACGTGCACGCTGCACGCACTAGCGTTTTTTTTCGGCGACTGAGTCTTGTCTGTTTCTGTGACCGTGTTATTCACTAAATTACGCCACTGATTTTGATTGGATATTTACCATCATCTAGTTTTTTTTTATTCTGGAAGATTTATGTGCAAAATACATTAATACGTAGTAACTTAAAATAAATTATCATGTTTTGTCAAGCCGTAAAAGCCGTGCGAAACAGGGGCGGGTCGCTATATTGGTTGTAAATAAACTATTGTAAGACCATGGTAGTGCAACCATAGAGAGACCGAGGGGGAGACCGAGGGGGAGATCTATGCCAGTTTGATCGTATAATACCGACATAAAATCTCCGTTAATCTTGATTTTGTCGGAATGCAACCACAATATTGTCAATGCGACTACTCCACAAAAAAGTAAAATGTTTATTTTATTATAATTTGTCAATTGACAAAAATAATAGGGGTTAAAGTATGAAATTGCCGTTTTATTGTAATAGGTACTTCGAATTGACATAGAACCTTCATGGTTTGAGTTTTTGAGTGAAACTTTTTTCACATGGTAACTATGAAGTTCTTCTTTTAAAAAATGTGCAACATTGACTATCGACTTTCAGTTGTTTTTTTTATTCAGCTTAGACAAGAAAGATGGATACTTCGAAAATTCGAGTTATTTTTGAATACGAGTTCCGACGCGGAACTAACGCGGCAGAAACAGCTCGCAATATCAATGTTACGTTTGGAGAGGGGACTGCTAATGACGCACCGTGCGATTTTGGTTTAAACGCTTTCGTGATAGAAACTTTGATTTGAAGAACAAACCACGTGGAAGACCGCCCACACTGGTGAATAACAATGAATTGAAAGAGATGGTGGAAGTCGATCCGAGCCAAACTACCCAGGAATTAGCGGCATGGCTTAACGTTACCTTACCAACAATATTGACTCATTTGCGTCAAATCAATAAAATAAAAAAATATGAGAAATGGGTGCCTCATGATTTGACTGATCTGCAGAAAGAAACGCGTGTTGAAACTTGTGTTGCCTTGTTGAATCAATACAGAAATGAAGGAATATTGGATCGAATTGTGACATGTGATGAAAAGTGGATTCTTTACGATAACCGTAAGCGAAAAATGCAATGGCTGACCTCAGGTCAAACGCCGCAACAGTGTCCTAAAGCAAAGCCTACCAATAAAACGGTAATGGTAACTGTTTGGTGGTCTTAGCATGGTGTTATTCACTATAGCTTTCTTCGATCTGCTCAAGCAATAACGGCAGATGTCTACTGTGCTGAACTCCGAACAATGATAGCAAAACTAGCAGTGAAACAGCCCTGACTCATGAATCGATCTTCACCATTATTGCTCCATCATAACGCGAGACCTCATACAGCACGAGAAACCGTTTTAACTCTACAGGAACTGCAATTAGAAACCATTCGTCACACTCCGTATTCGCCAGACCTTGCTCCAACGGACTACCATTTTTTTCGTGATTTGGACAATTTTCTACGTGATAAAAAGTTTTCCTCTCAGGAGGCAGTACAAAATGCTTTCACACAGTTTGTCGAATCTAGATCACGAAAGTTCTATCGCAATGGCATAAATGACCTTCCTATTAGATGGCAGCAATGTATAGATAATAATGGTAATTATTATGAATAAATAAATATGTTAAAATAAAAAAAAAACGAATTTCAATTTTTCAGTAAAAATCGGCAATTTCATACTTTAACCCCATGTAATGCTTGTAAAATATTATAGCGATACAAATAAATTAGTCCCTCTTTTACTAATTACCCTATTAACTACAATAGGTACCCCAACAGATTTGGCTCCATCAGCTTGACAACCGACTGACCAGAAATGCAATTCTCGTAATTTTAAGAACGTTCACAGTCTGATGTCAGTCTTAATCTGCCAACAAACCTTTAATTTCCCTAAATTTTTGACAAGTTATTGACATTGATTGTCGCTGAGATGAGATCGCGACTAGATTTTGAATGGCGATAAATTACGGGAAATGGCCTTCAGATAGCATCAACACCGATCATGACTGCTCGTAAAACATCCCGTGATGAAGTCGAAAAACATTTGAGTAGGAACAGAAAAAACAAAAGTATCACAAATTGTTAAAGTCACTGAGAATACGAGTACACAAACATTCTCATTATTTGTTACAACTCGCATTTTAATCAGAACCCAATCAGTACCGCAATCGACAACCACACTTCCTCTTCTTCTTCTCCATCTTGATAAATCTTTATGTTATTGTGGTAGTCATCAGATTACTTTTAATATCGTTAGCAGTCATTCTGTTTTTATTTCATTACTTAATTTATGTAGACCAATGTAAACAAACAATAAAATTTTATTATAACTTTATTTTGACGTGACAAAATATATCGATGACATTGACTAATCAGCATCAGCCATGCATTACGTTGCTGCTATTAAAACGGAGAACCTATTTTAGTGTTAAAATAATAAGATAAAAATGGAATTACGAAGACAATAATAATGATTGTGAAATGTTTATAAAAAGTTTTGTAATGCTGCTCAAAACATGTTTTTTTACTTTAAAATCATTTTAAAGAAGGTGAAAAAGGTATGTTAACGATTGCGACAAAAATTGCATCGTTATGTGGAATGGATTACTTCAACATTTTTGTCTCGTCTCGTGATTTACGATCGCCTTGTACTGAGAATACATGATTCTGGATTATGTCACCATTTTATAAGCGACATAGGAGACGAGCGACAATGACGTTTGCGTCATGTACGAGTGTGAAGGTGAGAATTGCCTTCCTGTTGAGGCAGTCTGAAAGTTGTGACCAGACTCAAAGGCAAACATCGTAGCCTTTTAGATTATGTCTGGATTTCTGATTGTGTAGGAACTTTAAAGTAATCTGTTTTGCTTTGCAAACTGCAGGATGGGCAAACAGACGCAATGTTTACATGGCTCAATTAGCTAGATAATATATAAATTAAACAAACTGACCTTGCGCGAAGTCCTATCACAATTACACGAGCGCCGAGTACGAAGCGATTAGTAAGTAATCCCACCCTCCCAGTGATGAACCTAAACAAATCCCAAATTGTCATTAGTGTCCCAGATACACCAAAGAACCACAGGATCTTTTATTCAAAACTAAATGACTGGGGCGCATCGTCTGAGAGCTCACCTGGAGGAAGAGCCGCGAATCTCTTAGGGAACTATTTAAAAAGGTTAATACGAGTATTTATGACGGTACCTTGCCAATTCATTTATGAAAATTACTAGCTGAACCCCGCGGTTTCACCCGCATAAGTTTTGATCCCGTGGGAATATCGGGATAAAAAGTATATGTTAATCCTGGCTACAAACCATCTTTGTACCAAATTTCATCCAAATCAGTTTAGTAGTTTTTGCGTGAAAGAGTAACAAACATCCATCCATCTATCCGGATGGATAGATGGATGGATGTTTGTTACTCATATTATAAACGAGAAAGTTTGTATTGATGGATATCAATACAAACTTTCTCGTTTATAATATAAGTAGGATTATGTAAGAAAAAATCAACATCTTTTTAATACATAAAATAAGTGATAGATATAATTTTAATACTAGAAATAAATATAAATTAGATTAACCTTTTTTTCAGATTATCTAAAGTACATACATCTTTTATGGGGTACTGTGTTAAATGTTACAACAAAATTCCTTGTGAAATATTGCAATTATATGAAAGAAAATTTAAAACCTATATTAAAATTTTACTTTTTTAACAAGGATATTACAAATTAGAGGATTATATCTATCTACATTATACCTATATACAATGTGTAACTGAATTAATGCACATTATGAAAGTAGTTTGTTCAGAATCGTGTGCTGCATCGATTTCTGTAATTTTTAATATAGGTAATATTTTGTCCCAAAAATAATTAAAACTACGTAAATTACTGTCACACTTCCGCTGTACAGTCAAAACAAACCGAAATGGATGAAGTGCCCTCTGAGCTAGACCCTTATACGAGTGCGACTGTGTGCATGCGTACATTTGTAATGTGACCATAATTTTCTCCCACAATCAGTATAACTAATTTATTAAAAATACAATGTTTTTTACATAATAATAAAAATTCAGTGTATATATTTTAATTATAACATAATATTCTAATTGGGGTGTCTGGTGGTATGCGTTAATTCCAGGACATGTTGTAATATAAAATTCAAAGTCCTGACTGACCGACTGACTGATACATCAACGCACAGCCTAAACCGCTGGTTCTAGAGACATGAAATTTGGAGGGTGTATTCTTCGTGAAGAGTAGGTATCCACTAAGAAAGGGTTTTCGAAATTCTACCCCTAAGAGTGTGAAATGGGGGAATTTTGTTTGTATGAAAAATCTTTTTCCTTGAGTTAAGAAACTTGAAACTTGGCACGAATACTTATCTAAGTAAACGATGAAGTTTGCCATTTTTTGTTTTTCTAAGCTACCGCCTAAAAGGGGATTGGGAGGTTTCAAAGTTTGTATAGAAGAATTTTAACGCGCGATCTGATTTACTCGAAACTCAGTATTTATACCTAGGATTGAAAGTAAAGAAGAATGTGTACTTATCAGGGTTTTTCGTAAACCTATCACTGACGGGCTGACAAGGGGTAGTCAGTTTTACAGGTTAGGACCCATGTGGGGGCGAAAAGTGGGGATACAGTTTATATGAAAAATCTTATTCATTAGGTTATCAAACTTGAAAATTGGCAAGAAAAAAGCCTAAGTAAGTAATAAAGTTTATCATTATAAGTTTATCAAAACTACCCCTTAAAGGGGATATAGGAGTGTTAAAGTTTGTGTGGAAGAATTTGAACGCGCGGTCCGGTTAACTCCAAACTCAGTGTTTATACTTAAGACCAAAAATAAAGAATATCATGTATCAGGGTTTTTCAAAAATCTATCCCTAACGGGGTGACAAGGGGTGGTTAATTTTACAGGGGCCGATCAAGCCAAGCATTATAATTCTTATTATGCTTGGCTTGATTAACTGGAAAATTGGTATAAATAATCTTTGAGTCAAGTTATGAATACGTCCCAAACGATTTTTCAAAATTCCACCCCCATGAGGATAAAGGAGGAGATACAGTTTATGTGAAAAATCTTATTCATTTAGTTAATAAACTTGAAATTTGTCAGGAATTCTTACCTAAGAATTTTAAGACGCGGTCTGATTTACTTGAAACGCAGTATTAATACTTTTGACAGAAAAGAAACGATGATAAGTTTTTGGGTCTTTCGAAAATTTACCCCTGACGGAGCAAAAATGGGTAACTATTTTTTAAGGGGAGTATAATGCTACGTGACTTGATTAACTCAAAGATTGGTATAACCATCTTTGAGTCAAATTAAGGAATCATCCCAATAGCTTTTTTAGCATTCATCCCCGCGGGGCTGAAAAGACACAGTATACAGTAAAGTTAATATGAAAAATCTTTGCCTTTGGTTAATAAACTTGATACTTGGCAATATTTACCTCAGTAATTAATAAAGATTGTCACTTTTAGTTCAAAAAAACTCCTCACAGAAGATTTAGGGGGTGATAAAGTTACTAGGTAAGAAATACATTCAAACTTTTAAAATTTAAATTAAAAAAAAGGGTAATAAAGTTTAAGGGGTGTATTTTACTGCTCGCTTCCAATAACTCGAAAATAGGTATAATCTTTAGGTCATACAATGCAAACGTACCAAACGCTTTTTTTTTTAAACTTTTGAACAAAAAAATTAAACCGCCGAAAAAACAGAAAAGCAAAAAATAATAATCCTTTTTTATTTAACCGTAATAACCAAGTTCTTAAGCTAATGCCAAACAATCAATAAACAAAGATCACTAAATTGCCTTAAATTTAAGCAGCGCCGACTTAAAATTATTTAGGTATACTTACATTAGTTTTTTTTTGTTAAAAAGTTTTTATTTTATAATTTTTTGTGGCTATAATCTACTAATTGTTTGCCAAAGGGCTGGCATATGTGGCACTGCGTAGAGTAATAATGCACAACTCAGCATTCAAATCTGTGAGTGAACAATAAATCACCCCTATTTTCCCACCCTTAGGATTATATTTTTTTTTCCAAATTTATATAGGACCAACTTTGGGGTAGGTATACCCTTTCCAAACAAAAAATATCAAAATCGGACTACTGTGTAAAAAGTTATGCGTGGTCATACATAAAAGAAAAAATATACGCGTCCTTTTGAGAACCTCCTCCGTTTATTTTCGTCGGTTAAAAACAAAGCCTGTTGTGGTAAAAGGGGACGCCAAGGTTTATTTCAAAAATCTTATTCATTTGATCTATAAACTTTAAAATTAGCCCGAATTAAATAAATAAATGATAAAGATCGTAAACATACATCTTCGAAATTTTTAGAGTAAAGTACGAAATACACGCGGACGAAGTCGCGGGAACTGTGCTATACTATATAATATTATAAATTCAAAACTGACTCTGTCTGTATGCCAACACTAAACAGATTTCGATAAAATTTGGCAGAGATAGATGGCATCGTGGGGAAGGACATACTTTTTACCCTGGTAGCACGTTCCCGTGGGATGATTTCCGACATCCACGCGGGCGAAGCCGCGGGCAGAAGCTAGTCCAAGATAAGAATGCTTGGAAACATGCTGATCCTGCTCCATAGGACAATCTTTTGTATCTAGACCAAAATCAAACTAGTGTCTAATGTAATTGTATAATTTAGTCTTTTTTTACATTGATTTACATTCTTTAGTTACTTAAAGTCACACCCGGACTTATTACTTTTTTAATGTAAATCGTCTACTTTTAGAATGTTTGTAAATGTGTGAGCATCATGTATCTATCACATTGTTAATTTTTATGTCGTGGTTTCATTAATCCATTTTAATTCTTTTACCTATTGTGATATAATAATTTTATTTTAGGTGCATCGTCCTTTTTTTTTTTTGTGGATGCGAAATCATCAAATGACTCCTCCCGCTCTGGGTGGAGCAGAAGGGAGTGTCAGACTCTTACTGACTAAAACCCACCCGTGTTCCTTCCTTAGCCCTTTATGTACCAGGGCAGCGGTGACCCTTTCGGACGATCCCGCTACCCCGGCAGGCTTAGGTGCATCGTCCTCAGATATACTTACATAATTAATGTATGCAAATATCGGGAAACATTTTAAAAGATTAACGTTGGTGTTTCTTGCCCATTCTTCTCCATACGAAAACTACCTTTTGGAAGGGGCGACTAGAATCAATACTATTTTAATGTAATTTTTGAAGTACAAAGGTGCCTTTTATGTGTCTATTTGAAATAAATGATTGACTTTAACTTTGAACCCGCATTTAAAAAAGGATTGTGAAATTCAATTGTTATAATGAAAAATTTACTATACCTATAATTTTTCTCGTAAGTGCATGAGTAGTGGTCAATTCAGAGTAGTAAATTACTAATCTCGAGAACGAGACGTGAGTATAATTTCTAGGTGATGAACCTTTTTGTGAGGAATCGGTAATAGGTCCACCCGATGTTAGCACTTTGTGTAGGTACTTATATGACGCTTAGTGGAAGAAGGTGGTAATTCTGTCCCACAAAGAGCTTCATATAATTGATTGCAATAGTTATTTTAAAAGCCCTTCTCAAGAATAGCTGCTGTAACGGATACGTTGACTTTGAACTGTTTGACAGATAATTGTCACCACACTTACTGTGAAGCTGTAAATAGTGAGAAAACTTAAAAAAAGAAAAAGAAAGAAAGAAGAAAGAATATGCATTTATTTGCGGCAAACATGACGCATAAAAAAGGAAATAAACACACAAAAAAAAAATACCAAAGCATTTATTTCAATTAACCCATGTATAGGCATTTTTGCATTGTCAAAGAGTCGGTCAGTTGAAGCTAGTTGCCCATTCCCAAACGTAGATCTCTATGGAGAAGGACGTGCAAGAAACTCCAAGGACACTCTTTTAAGTCAAAATATTACAATATCGTGGATACATTATTCTTGTTACATTGTTCTCACATATACAAGATGTGAGAACAATGTAAAAAAAAAAACAATTCAAAATATGAGATCAAAGAAAAGCCCTGGCAGTTAAGTGATGATAAGTCTCAACTGACGTCGCCCTTCACTAACATGACGCTTGGATCAGCACCATCCAGCTCAACCATTTGAAGGGAACCGAAAGACAGAAATATCATCCTCCTGCTATTTTACAACAGTTTTTTGCGGTTGGCGCAGCTTAGTAGGTAGCCCTTAACTAAGTGTTCATTTTCGACCTTGTCACAGCAGCGGGGTAATTCAAAATCAAACTCAAACTCGAAGTATTTATTTCAATTAAACCAATTACAGGCACTTTTGAATTGTCAAGGGGTCGGTCAGTCAGAAAAATGAAGCTAGTTGCCCATTCTAAAGCGTAGGTACCTATGGAGAAGAACGGGCAAGAAACTCCATGGACACCCTTTTAAATCAATATAATATGGTTACAAAGCATTTGTTACATCATTCATGTTAGAAACCTTGCACGTGAGAACGATGCAGAACGTTAAAATCGTCCGTAATGAAAATTAAATAAAAATAAGAACACTTAAAATATTAAATTAAATTTAAATAAGCCATGGCAGCAAAGAGATGACCAGTCCCTACTGACAGCGCCCGTTCACGAACATGACGCATGGATTAGCACCATTCAGCTCAACCATTTTTAAGGGAGCTAATTGTGTAATAAACTTAGTAATGCCATTAATTTTGACAGTCCAACAACATTCCTTGCGTCATAAGCATTAAAAAACGTATATAAATAAAGCAATGGATTAGGAATTTCCTTCAAAATCCTTTGGATTGTGATAGAACGTGAAATTGGGATGCTGGATTTAAATGTTTTTAGATTTCGCCAAAATACGGTGAACTAACGTGTTAATCAAAGTATCATTATCTGTAGGAGAAAAGGTTATTGTCTTAGAGTGGGACAATAACACGTCTGTAGAGAGGTATTTAGATTCTGATAGGAGTCACATTTAGCCACTAGCGTATATATTTAATTTACACTACTTATATATATAACCCAGAGACTGACTCAGCAAAGGGGAGGCATGGTCAGCTGCAGAAGTAAATTAACACCGTTTCTTTTACGTACGATCTTAATAGACCCAAAAATATATATTGCACTACTTTTTACCATTTCATGTACGAGGAATAACTAATAGTTCGGTTCCAATTTTTTATAAATATTTTGCTCAGTCATTTTGGATAAAGAAACTAAAGTGTTTAGAGAATTGTTTTGCTGTATGTATGTACATACAAAGAGGTCAGAAATATCCTGCAGTGGGTGTAGTTGTGTGTGGTTGTTGTCCTGAGGATTCAATTATTTAGAGATAACCGCAATCAAAAAGAGACAACTCACTCAGACACTGTACGGTGTGGCTGAAGTAGGAGAAGTGAAGCGCTGACCCCAAATTAATTGGGATAATAGTCAGGAGAAAGAAAAATATGACAGATAATCGCAATTAGAGCCGGCCTTTCCCGGAAGTGGGCGGGATGACTATGGCAATGGAAACAGCAGTAATTTCACCATAACTTAACATTCTTACCTGTTTCAAAAAAGGTTTCCATTCTATAGATGTTGGCTTTTGTTTAACGACACTTTCACTGGTATCCGGAACTTCCTTATAATGACATCTTTCCATCGTATTTTATGTAATTTATTTCTTAGTACCCAAATGTTGCCTACACTCTCCAATTATAACTTAAAAAATAATATTTATGATTTTGCAAGTGTTGTTGTCCAGTTCGTTGCACGGGCGAATGTGTCAGTCTGCTCACTTGAGTGCGAATATTTTAACAAGAGTTACGTTCATACTGATGTAGGTACTTTTGAAGGAACACAACAGGTTTAGGTAACGGATTATTGTCTTGTTTTATTTTAATAACGGTCATTAAACGAGAAGGTTTACGACTTCATCTCTAATTATTTAATTTTATTATTTTGTAAGTATGTCCAAACCTACGTCAAACAACGACGTAGGCCTATTAAACATTCGGAAAGATGTTTTCGTATTCATAAGTTTTCAAGAACCAACCACGCTATAAAAACAAAATAATGTTAACTTCTTACAATAAATCTAACCCTGTTGCTGAAACTTACCGGAATTGCGAATTCACTACCTTAGCTACTACGACCACAGAAAGAAAGAAAAGAAAGAAAATGCATTTATTTGCGGCAAACATGACGCATAAAAAAAGGACATAAACACACGAGACTTCAACATACAAAACGTGCATAGACAACATAGCCCATAACATAGGAGCTTGCAAAGGCACTATTAAGGAATTAGCGCTATCAGACCATAATGCGCAAATTATAAAGGTTCCTGTCAAAAAGACCTGTACCATAAAATACTGGTTTATCTTAAAACAGGATTACTCTCAAGGCAATAGAGCAATCTTTATAAAATATTTAAATCAGCTAACTAATAGTGACGTTTACAGTCGCTCCATGTAAAATACTGGTATTCAGCTGCATCCGGTTAGACTGGAAGCCGACCCTTTCTTATCTATATAAATGACATGCCGTCTGTATATAGTCATGACGTTACCCTATTTGCTGATGATAGCACCATATTATTTGTTAATGATAATTCAATTGATTTAGAATCTGATATTAACCAAACAATATTATTGACTATAGACTGGCTTAAAATGAATAACTTAATGATTAACATTGACAAAACTAAAATAATGGATTTTAAAATACGAACTCGACGTACAGGTACTTTAAAAATCCATTACCTAGATAACGACATTGAGGAAACTGACGTAACGAAATTTCTAGGTTTACATATTGACCACAAACTTAATTGGAAATTTCATATTGATCACTTATGCAAAAAGCTGGGACAATTTTCATATGCACTACATAGATTGGGGAAAATAGCGAATGAGAGTACTTTACTCACAGCTTACCACGGTTACGTTAGCTCTGTTCTCAAATACGGTGTAATATTTTGGGGCAACAGTACGGACAAGGAGCGCGCTTTTATTGCTGAAAAACGCTGCATCAGGGCTATATTTAACTTATGCGAAACTGAATCCTGTAAGCCATTTTTTTAAAACATTAATCTTTTAACACTGCCATGTATCTATATACTTGAGGCCGCAGTATTTGTCAAAACCAATATTCACATGTATAACTACTATACGCGTGTACGGCGACAGGACAAATTGCGAACAGCTGCCAATAAGACTCATTTAATGTATGAAAGTATCTTTTGTACAGCTACTCACATCTTTAACAATATACCGGGGCCTATTAGAACAATTATTAAAAAGGAACAATTTAAAAGGAGTCTCCATGATCTGTTAGTACGCAAGTGCTACTACTCTGTAAAAGACTCTCTCCGATACAATCCCACACAGTCATCATGCGTTCAGTGGCCTATTGACATACCCACTTTTATCCGTTTGTGTAATTCTAGTCACTCATTGAATTGAATTTTATGTATTCTTTTATTGGAAATAATGTAATTTAATCTATTTGACTCGGTGGTCTATTGATCTTAAATCGTTTTGTATAATTTTATTATTTATTGAATTTTATGTTAATTTTTATTTTATTTAATGTTTTACTAGCAATTATGTAATTTTATTTAATCAACTTGACTATTGTATGCCCTATGGGCGGGACATAGCTGTTCTCATTTTTTTTCTTTTTATCTATTTAACACCTGTACCATGTACCTACCTGTGATCCACAATAAAGATTTTGAATTGAATTGACACAAAAAAAAACAAGTTGGGGGTAAACATGCGTCACATTCACGCAAAATGGCCCACAGAATATTTATTTAAATTATATTTTTACTTTAATAATCATTATACTATGCTACGACTATGCCAGCTATATTTAACCTGAAACCCTTTGAAAGGACTTTCTAGTAATAATTAAATTTATTTTAAGATATCTCTTAAAAAGAAACAAATATAATTAGGTTCATTAAACAGAATAAAATATGTCCACTGGATAAACTTCTTATACTAAGGGCTGATTTTTCCATCGCCAGATAACTTTTATTCGAGGAATAAAATTGACGTTTGACAGTTTTTGTATGAAATAACTGACAAAATTTCAAAATTATTCCTCGAATAAAGCTATCAGATGATTGAAAAATCAGCCCTAAATATTAACTAACTATAATAATATAATAACCTAACCTTAACTAAAACCATTAACTAACTAAAATAATCATAATATAATAATAATATATATTATGTATATATACCTATATATATACATTCGAATTTTTTGATGCCCAATGAGCTCCTGCCTTTTTCTATATTTTTTCGTATTATATAGTTGTATATAGTATATATTAGTGTTAGCTTGTAAAAATAATAATTAATCTCTATAAAGTACAAAGGTAAAAATAATCATGGTGTCGGAAAATTCCTTCGACTGGTACTCGTGATTCCTTCGAATGTACCCAAGAGTTACTCGTATAGTCTAGCTCTTAGGTGCCCAAAGAAGTGATGACTCTGCCAGTCAACCACATTACCGTGAAGCTCTCTACGAGCATCACGGTACCGGGATGAATGGAATCAAACTACGGTTTATTTCGTATTTTCAATAATTATTCCTATAAAATATACTACGTACATATTTTACATCTTAATTATTTTGCTTGTCAGCCTAATCTGACGCCTAATGTCTTCTAATCTTCATATTTGTCTCGTATTATATACTAATCATTTTTAACCAACTCACGGTGTTTGCATGTAAGAACCAAATAGGCTATAGTCTCTACAGTACCTACCTAGCTTGCTGGCCATCAGGAATCATGGCCCCAAATTGTCTCACGTATTAAGAAGCCACCTTTAAAATAGCCTAGTTAATAATGCAGATGAACATGAACTTTAATATTAAAGAGTAAAGAACAACGATGAATATTTTATTGTTTGCTGTATTAATATTTATAGTTTACAGGCTACAGATTGTTTTGTTGAGTTTTGGTTGTGGCCACTAGGAGCGTGGAGAGGAGGATAAAATAGTATTGTGATTTTTGAAAACCGCCCTTACTCACAACATGATGTAGCAGTCATAAAGACGGGGTCAAATTGTTGCCACTAATGGGAGGTTGACTGATGAAAGTGACTTACAAAATGACTTGCTTACTTCGTGAAGTTGACGAATTCGTGATGACAACACGGTCACATATTATTATCATTCATTGAAGTTTACTTTTTCAGTAAACCTCTGACGAAACTGACGGGAAAACCGCGCAGGATCGGCGACGAAATTCACTCAAGTTAATTGTCAACTACACTGCTACAAGGATCTTGTAATATGCTTGAATGACGTTGACAGGTTGGCGCAGTCGGGGGTGCGGTGAATGTACAAGTTTCTCCCGGGCCCCCGACTCATGGTACGAGAAGGAACAGTGGGGTTTTAGTCGGTAGGAGTCCGACATAACCCTCCGTTCTTCCCAGACGGAGGGTATCCATGAGGATTTCTACAAGAAATAAAAAATAGTTTGGAGTTGTTAGTACAAAATTATACATTTATTTGGTGAAATATCATTTGAAAGGTATTCAAAAAAACAAGATGGCGCCGGTAATTTCGGTTTTGGCCACGCACTAATATGTCTTATTAATTATTAACCAGTTAAATGCCGTAATTACAGAAACAATTAAAAAGCCATAATTGTGTCTCGCGCGCGGTTCATGGCTATTTCCAAAACCGCTGTTTTCAAGTACACACGCAAATCTATGGAAACCTCAACTTGCTTTCGTCAAAACTGCTTTAATATCAGTAATATTCATTTGGTAACACTAATAATATTCTGTAAACATATTGTTTTTGAATATAGTGCATTGATCGGGGGTTATCTATGCTAAGGTTAAAAAGTTATCTAAACGAATTGAAAATAATGATAAGTTAGATAATAAGTCAAAGTCAAATCATTTATTTCAAATAGGCACATAAAAGGCACCTTTGAACGTCAAAAATTTACATAAAAATAGAATTGATTCTGGTCGCCCCTTCCAAAAGGTAGTTTTCGTATGGAGAAGAAAGGGCAAGAAACTCCAACGTTAGTATTTTAAAATTATTTCCAATATTTTGCATAGGATTAATTATATAATTATATGTGAAGACGATGCACCTAAAATAAAACTACTATACCAGAATAGGTAAAAGAATTAAAATGGATTAATGAAACCATGACATATAAATTAACTATGTGATAGATACATGGTGCTCACATATTTACAAACATTCTAAAAGTAGACGATTTACATTTTTTTAAATAATAAATCCGGGTCTGACTTTAAGTAATTACAGAATGTAAATCAATGTCAAAAAAAAAGAATAAATATTAGCAACCAGTTTGATTTTGTCTACTCAAGAGATTGTGCTATGGAGCAGGACCAGCATGTTTCCAAGCATTCTTATCTTGGATATAATCCTCTAATTTGTAATATCCTTGTTTACAAAGTGTAATTTTAATATAAGTTTTAAATTTTTTTTAATATAATTGCAATATTTCACAAGGAATTTTGTTATAACATTTAACACAGTAGGTACCCCATAAAAGATGTATGTACTTTAGATAATCTGAAAAAAGGTTGATCTAATTTATCTTTATTTCTAGTATTAAAATTATGTCTATCACATATTTTATTAAAAAGATGTAGATTTTTTCTTACATACATAATATTTTCATAAATGAATTGGCAAGATACCGTTATAATATTAACCCTTTTAAATAGTTCCCTAAGAGGAAATATAAAAATGGATTCAATATCAGCAGCCCGACCCCACAGTAAAATGCCATGACATAATACTGTGGAAGTAACTAAAATAGACCAAACGCGCGGTTTCTACATCTATTAATTGTCTTATCTTTCTAACAGCACATGCGGCCGAGCTAAGCCGCCCCGCAATAGATGTTATATGAGGTCCCCATTGTAATGTTTCGTCTAGCGTGATTCCTAGGAAAACTATCTGATGAACAAATTCTTGTTTTTGGCCATTCAATACGATGTCACATTCGCTACTTCTAACATTAGGTAATTTAAATCTAATGCATTTGGTTTTTTTTTCATTAAGTACTAAATTATTTACCGTAAACCAATCTTGGACCTGAAGAATAGAGTTATTCACGTCGTCAAGATTTAGTGACCGTCGGTCTATTTTAAAGATCAATGATGTGTCATCTGCAAATAACATCATCTTCGCTTGATTTTGAAGTAATTGGGGTAAATCATTAATCTATACTCATATTATAAAGAGGTAAAATTTGTTTGTTTGTTTGTATGTATGTAGGAGGTAATCTCCGGAGTTAATGATCCTATTCTAAAAATGTTTCAACTGGTAGAAAGCTACATCACGTGTGAGTGCTATAGGTTATAAATTATGTTTACATCATGCATTTTAGCTGAGCTATCACAACTTTTGTCTAGCAAGTCGGAAAGAAATACCTCTTAAAACAGAATTATTAGCATGCGCGGCCTAAGCAGTTGTATATAACTAAAAACAATATGGCAATCTGGTCCACCTTAAGTAGTTCTACAAAAAAGTACGCGACACTATATTTCTATCTTTTATATTTTATCTTTTATTGCTTTTATGCTTAAAAAAAGTATTTTTTGTCATTTTTTAATTTTATATTTTCTTCCAGACGTAAGTTTGGAGATAACATTTGCCCTTTACAGTACCGTATGTCCTTATGCCCTTAGTACTATGATGAAATTTTGTATTATTCAAATGTTGCTTTAAGCCATAAAGTTCAAAAAGTTTTTTCCTGTTTTTACGAATACCTGGAGTAGCCCAGTCACTGAATAAAAACTTTGTGTAAATACTTTTAGTTTTCAGTAGAAAAGTGTCATTAAATTGCGCGTTTAATAGTGAAAAGACCTCGGCGTAGAACTCATTGGGGTCATCTATATTATTAAAACTCTGATCACATAATTTGCTGGCCAAAGAATTATTTGATTTCTCTAAATTTTTACATGTAATTGGCCTAAACTTTATTTTTGTAAAAGCATGCAGGAGTTAAATGACACGATGACGATGGCAACTTATTTACCATTATTTTGTTTGTGTAAGTAATCGCAATTACAAAAAAGAAGATGGCAACTTATTTACCATTATTTTGTTTGTGTAAGTAATCGCAATTACAGAGAAGAAGCTGTCACTGTACTAACTGTATTTTAATTCAAGATAACCTTGAGAATTTAGAAATACAAACGAAAACTCCACAGGAATAACAATTAATGTCACTTTTTTGGGAAACTGACCTTTTAGTGCCATCTGTTAGCTTTTTGGCTTCCTATTATTAATTATTATACATAAATCAAAATTGGATAAAGCCATCGTAGTCGGCTGTAACAGTTCAATTTGTATTTGATTATCCATCGCAAGAATCAGGAATGTCCGCGCACCGAACGCCAAAAACCAATGTCAATTTGACAGTCGACATGCGGGCGTTGCTCTGTGCGTTTTTTCCTAACCTTCCAATATAACCTATCCTACAAAATTAAGTATAAAAGAAGTTAGTGTCATTACAAAAATATTTATTCATACATAAATGAAGGCAACCCCAGTAAGTTACAATAGTACTTGTGTCAAAGCTGTCTCACTGCCCGAGCCTGACACAAAAATGTAACCATTTTCGATAGGTTGATTTTTAGGGATCCTTACCCAAAGGGTGCCAACAGAACCCTATTACTAAGCCTCCGCTGTGCTTCCGTTTGTCTGTCAGCGGCTTGCATTTCATGAACCGTAATATGTAGGTAGACAGTTAGAAGAGCAGAAGAAATTGAGTGTCCCTTCAATCTTTTGTGAATTTCGGTGATATTGAGACATCGTTACGCGTTCGCACTTTGCTCTTTAATTCGTTCATATATCCAAGCATCATTATCGATATGTATATCCGTGTCAGAGCACTTGACGCAGGCATTAGACATTAAATAATCTTATATAATCATATTTTTTGTTAAATAATATGTAAGTAATTAAAAATAAAAATAAGTAATAGTATAGTAATTATAATTAATTACTATCGTATACCATCAAAAACGTTGACCACATTTGCTTTTGTATGTATGTAGAAATCAACACGATCAGAACAAACAATTTCAAAAATTAGTCAAGGATTAGACGAAAACGTTCCAACAATGCTCAATATTGTCCACTTAGAAATAATATTTTGCCTATTTTCCAAACCCATAAAGAAACCCCTTGGATTTCCGTAGTAAGTCGCAGGGGCCTATAGATCATGCCCCTGGAGACTCGCTGTGGGGCAAATTCGTCTAATAGTGGAGACATTTAATGGCCTATTAGGAACCTCATAAAATATTTTGCTTCCCACACTAAAAGAAAATAGAGCGGAACGTTTCCTCTGGAACACTTAAGAAGTAATATTCAAGCTGGATATTAATGTGGGGGGAATAAACTGTTGACTTTTGTAGTTGGTTTTTCTGCCGTCACGTGGTGTTCTTCTCGTATCAGCATGAGTTAGTACGTAACACGGACATAGTTCAAACTGTGTTGAATACTGAGGACTAAATGGTGGAATAGATAGGCAAGTTGACAGGATAAAAGAAAGAAAGAAAAGTAGGTATATTTATCACAGAAACAGGTGCGTATGAAAATATAATTAAATGGAAAAATCAAGGTAAGTAGATACAAACAGAATACAGTAGTGGTGGCCCAGTGGTAACGGCTCCTACTTACGAGTTGTAGGTCGTGGGTTCGAACTCAGCTATGCAACCGCTTTACTTAGTGTAAATCATTTCATCTCCAATGCTGTCAAAAACGGCGAAGGAAAACATCGTGAGGAAACCGGCATGTTCTGGAACCAAAATTTCGAAGACATTTGGTAGATGTCACTGTGCCAACCTGCACTGGGCCCGCGTGGTATATTATTACCCAATCCCTCTCGAAGAGAGTAGGCCTGTATTCCAGCAGTGGGAATATTATAGGCTGATTATGATTATACAAAATAGATCACGAGCACAGAATAGAAATAGTCGACAGCTGCACGTCGTGACTGTGACAAGAAGGTTCCACTCTGCATGATGCTGTGGCGCTATGGGGAACCTACAGCACAACGCTGATTTTCAGAGGTCACCCAGACATTATTTGCAAGCTAATCCATTGCTGACAGCACCTACACTTATGATAACTTCAAAGCACATGTAATCTGTGAATAATAAAACATAAAGTTTCATAGCTACACTAAATATTTGTAGATAAAGAAAAACACTTGACAATCCTGGACTTTTTTATAGGCAGTTATATGTTTTAAATAATTAGTGAAGTGTGTGCAACCTTTTTTTAATAAATTCGCCATTATAAAATCTTTCAAACTGGTTTTTATCCGTTATAGCTATGCATTTGTATAACCATTACCCATATTATTTTGGTTCTTCAACTTAGTCACGTGTTGTGTTAATTTACAGAGTTCAGTATTTCAAATCAAACACGTGACGACCGATTCGGGCTCGAACCAACAAAATATATCAAAATCAAAAAGTCATTTATTCAAACTAGGCTGAGAATCAGCATTTTTTGAACGTCAAAAGTACATGAGGTAGTCTCTCAAAACGCCGTTCAAAGTTTTGACTTTCAAAAAGTGCTGATTCTCAGCCTACAGTGCGGCCAACGAGAGAATGCTTTTTTGACAGATTTGTCAGTTTCATACAACGAATACGTGTTTTGCGAATTTAATCTTTATTTACTACCCGAATTGTCGCACTGACAAGTGTCTCTCAACAGCCGGACTGTAGTTTGAATAAATTACTTGATTTTGTGTGACATTCTAGATTTACATAGAATGTTTATGAGTGGCGTTTAACTTGCGTTCACGTTTTTTGTAACTTGAAATGAGATGTTTATGCATAAAGACCACTACGATTAGCATTTTAAGTATTATTTTAGTTTTTTTCCCATAATATTATTATATCGTTTTAATACATATGTATTTTCATTTACAAGATAACACTAAAATAACAAAATTATATCTTAAATTAACTAAAACTATTTACAAACTAAAATATAGCGTCGAAAAATTCATCCGCATCGCTCTCGACTGGTAATGTACCCAAGACACTGGCGGCCTCTGCCAAGCCTCTGGCCAAGGTAAAAGCCAACCCTTGGGTCATGGGAAGTGTCAACCAGTCTTTTCGAAATTTCCATAAAAAATCAATGCGCACTCGGACCCCACGGCCCGAGGGTTTCAACCCCAAACGGCTCGAAAAAATAATTGAGGTTTCGCTTGAGGTTTTCCGCAGCCGCAGCAGCAGCACCAGTGCAGCAAGCCGACCCTGGAAGATGGGATGGCGCAAGAGTATTGACACAAGTTGCATCCCGCACTAAAGGCTTACCCACCTTCCATGGAAATAAAGACATGCCGTCCGGTCTCTTAATTGCCATCGTCGCGTGCCAAACCATTGGCTTCTAATACAGCTGGAACGCTGACGATGACAAGAGCTCGTCGAATGATGTCGTTAACGCAAACAGCGTGCCGCGCTAAGCGACCCGCACTTCGGCTGCAAGACAGGCCGTGGTGTCCGAGGCTGTTGACAACTTCGCCACAGTGACAGCAATGAGGAGAACAACACGGTGCTCCTAGTCGTAAGGAATCAGCGAGGCGGAAGGTATTGTCGTCGAACAAAGTGCCTATGTTCGACGACGGTAGTGCATGAAGCCACAGACCCGACTCCCACCTAGCCAGCAGGCGCGCGCGCTCCGCAGTAGTAACAGACGTGTTAAGTAAATTATCCTGAACTACTCTGCAGAGCGGCTCATCCCACGGTCTCTGGGAAAATGGATTATCGGGTAGATCTGAGTTCGAGCAAGCGAGTCTCCAGGCATCCATAGCCTCGGTGAAGCACGGCACATGAAAATTAATCAGTGTGGAGGCTAAGATTTTCCTGATTAATTTCTCAGTGCCGTGGACCGAGAATATGAAATCCGGTAAACTAATACTAGAAATTTTGCGGATGCCGAGGCCTCCAATACGAATGGGAAGAGTAGCTTGGGCCCAAGCTCGGTCGTCCATGGCCACATTTAAAATCGAAGTTAATGTATGCCTGATAATTTGGTCCATTTTGTCTAAAAGGTGAGTATGATTTCATAAATGGGAAGTGCGAAGAAAATAAGTTAATTTAGGGCCGAAACAGCAGTAACGTATTAAGGTGATGGCCGAATGCATATTAATTTCGAACAATCTTTCTGAAACGTCGTTGAAATTTTGTATTTTTTCCTCAATAAATTCGGAAAAGGAATTTTCAAAGATTGGAGACCCAAGGAGGCGGAGAGCTTTTTCCAACAATTTTAATATTTGGAGCTATTGCGTTAAATTTGGGAAGTGTCAGTTGTTTGTCAGTACTGTCTGCTAAATATATTTCACGTTTCGAAAGGTGAGATCAAGGCCAATGGAATGACGTTCATTTTTTAAGAATCTTAGGTCGTTAAAAGGGTTTCTACTTGCCACACAAGGAGCCGTCGTCTAGACGACGGCACCTTGTGTGGCAAGTAGAATCCCTTTCAACAATTTATTCGCCAACTAAATTCTAAATTTAATGTTTGGTATCTAGATACCAAACATTAAATTTAGAATTTAGTTGTCGAATAATTGGGTGAATGGCTAAACTAAAAATCATTGGCCCGAGGGGGTCACCTTGTTGACAGTCAACAGCAGATTTCATAGGGTTGTCCCGATACAGTAATTTAGATTTATTTAGTACTCTACCGTCGCTTCTTCCTTTTTCAAGTTTGAATAGCCAATTTGCCTTAACTCAGGGTGCAGAAATCAGGGCACGTGAGAGTGGAATCCCACTTCTGATCTTAGCAAAATAGCATGAAACAGATAAAAAAAAATCACAACGATCAACAGGCTGTTTATATTTACAATAATTTCACAGTAAAAGAAAAAGAAAACTAAATATACAGAACAATATTAAATTAGGTGAAATTGGCTATCCAAACGGGCAGATTCTTCCTAGCATGTTGACTCCACGGAGAAAAAGGGCCGAAAATGAGTGTGCAGCGGCTTATATAGGCGCGTGGTGACTGCTGTCTGTCATCCCCTCCTTGCGATGGCTTGACAGTGACTTTTCCGCTAACACGGCCTCTGCTGACTGGAGGACGTCCTCGTACTCCTGTGTCTCGGGCTGCAGGGCTTCTGCAGCACTGGAGGTGATTGGTACAGGTTCTGGCATCATCTCACCAGAAGGCACATTGTTTTGTCTGGCAGCTCGCTCAGGCGTGGACTCCACGTCGTCGGTATTACTATCTGTGTCTGAAAACACAAACAGCTTGTTTTACTATTCTGATTTTCAAAGAAATTCATATAATTTCTGTTTTATTATGTTCAGGGATAATGCAACCAAAATGCTGCAGACATTTCAGTCGCATAATCACTGTTAGCCATCTAATTTTACAATAAGGGCAACACTCCGGATCCACCGGAGACCCACAGTCAACAATCTTCACACAAACAAAACAAAAAGTATAAGAAACAGGCACGACGTTAGCATATTTCTTACAAATCCACATGGCATAGGCACCACGTTAGCACACCACATGATCTCGACACTTGTATGGCATAGGCACGACGTTAGCATACCACACAGTCTCTACACTTGTATGGCATAGGCACGACGTTAGCACACCACATGATCTCGACACTTGTATGGCATAGGCACGACGTTAGCATACCACACAGTCTCTACACTTGTATGGCATAGGCACGACGTTAGCATACCACACAGTCTCTACACTTGTATGGCATAGGCACGACGTTAGCATACCACATGATCTCGACACTTGTATGGCATAGGCACGACGTTAGCATACCACATGATCTCGACACTTGTATGGCATAGGCACGACGTTAGCATACCACACAGTCTCTACACTTGTATGGCATAGGCACGACGTTAGCATACCACACAGTCTCTACACTTGTATGGCATAGGCACGACGTTAGCATACCACATGATCTCGACACTTGTATGGCATAGGCACGACGTTAGCATACCACATGATCTCGACACTTGTATGGCATAGGCACGACGTTAGCATACCACACAGTCTCTACACTTGTATGGCATAGGCACGACGTTAGCATACCACACAGTCTCTACACTTGCATGACATAGGCACGAAGTTAGCTTATCAGCAAGTGTAGCACATATTTACCTTCGAAAAAGGTAGCACACGCGTCAGGAGTCCACTCCCCTCGCCAAGGCACCATAAACTCTGCCGCAGCATGGGTCGATTTTCCATAAGAGTCTGCCAATAGCTGCAGCTCGTATCGACCATGGGGAAGCAACTTGAACACACGGTACGGCCCGCGCATGCCCGAGTCGAGCTTGCCTGATGCTTGTGCGGTTTAATAACAAAAACAAATGAATTAATATCAAACAGCCGAGGAGTTCTACGATCAGCGTTAACTATTGCATCTTGCCGATGCTGGTTCGCCCTCAAACGCTCTGAAGCTCTCTGCCTTTGCATTTCTCTCAATGCCTCGCGGTTCGGATGAGAGTTTTCTAGGGCGATATCTCGGACAAGGTGACGTATGAGTGGTGTAGCCGCTTCTATGCCGACTAGAAGGTTCAATGGGGATAACCTGGTGGTTTTTTGTTTTGTTATGTTCAAAACCAGTTGCAATCGCTACATGACGGCTGACCATTCGTGTTGTCGATGGTTGCATTCTATGCGAACCATGTTTAATAACGTTTGGCAATAACGTTCAACCTGCCCGTTGGAATGGTGCATCTCAGGAGTGATCAGGTGCACATCAACGCCTAATTCTGATAAAAGCTTGGTGAACTCCGAGCTTTGAAACATACGAACACGAGCTGCTACAATTAATTTTAGAGTGCCAAATAAAGAAATTACATTGTTAAGGAGTCTTTTTAATTCGTTAGCATCTTGTGGTCAAGATGCTAACATAAACATGGGGTACAAAAGACAATATTTAGAAAAAGCATCTACAACAATTAGCACATACCTATAACCATTTGACTGAGGTAATGGACCTAATGCGTCTGCATGTATAACCTCGAAAGGATTACCGGTTTCTCCCATGAATGTATGAGTTGATGAGGGGCTCTAGGGACATTTTTATACGCAATGCAAATAAGACAATGACTCACATATTTTTGGACAAATGATTAAAGAGAAGGGAACCAGAAATGTCTCCTAATGAGATCTAATGTCTTATCGACTCCAGGATGGTCATGCTCATCGTGAAAAATTCTGAGTAAGCTGAGTCTATGACCTTTAGGAACAAAACATAAAAGTCTGGGATCTTCTCCCACTGGAGAATACTTATAGTAGAGCAGGTCATTCTTTTGAATATAATGTCTAGAGTCCAATTGTCCATCTGTCAGTTTATGAAGAAGCTGTTGGGTTTCTACATCAGCAGCTTGTGCTATTTGAGCCCAGTTCTGATATCTGCGTGCTTCACAAACATTAACGGGGTTACGACTAAAATAGTCAGCGTGCGACATGGAGGTGCCTTTACGGTACTCTAGTGTAAAATTGAAATCCTGCAAATATATCCACCATCTGGCAACGCGTGGTACTAGGTCTTTCTTTTGCTGTGTAGCTTTTAAAGCATTACAGTCAGTTATGACTGTAAAATGAATGCCAACCAAATAGTGTCTATAATTTTGAAAGGCCTTAACAACAGCCAAGGTTTCGAGCTCGTAGGAATGGTACCTAGGCTCGGCACCTTGAGTTAGCTTGCTAAAATAACTAACAGCCCGTTTATATCCCTTTTCGTGAGTCTGAAGAAGTACTGCACCATAACAATTGAGCTAGCGTCCGTATGGACTTCGATAGGTAAATCAGCGTCATATATGGCTAACACAGGTTCGCTCGTAAGCTATGAAATTATATCCTGCCGTGCTTCTTCTTGCTCAGCACCCCAGACAAAAGGTACACTCTTTTTCGTTAATTTTGTAATAGGGGCAGTCTTAGTTGCAAAACCAGCTATATAGCGGCGAAAATAACTTGCTAGGCCCAGAAATTGACGAACCTGTTTGGTAGTTTTTGGAATAGGTGCCTCAACCAAAGCTTGGACTTTTCCTTCGCTTGGCTGTACCTGACCCTGAATTATGGTGCGTCCTAAGTACTCTATTTTTGTTGATAGGAAAGAGTATTTCTTAAGATTGAGGAAAAAACCCGAATCTGTCAAAGTCTGAAGGACTTTACGAAGGCTCAACAAACCCTCATCTATGGTGTGGCACATTATAAGTACGTCATCTATGTATACCAGGACTTCACCAGACTCCAGGTGCCGACAAAGAGTTTTTGACATTATTCCTTGATAAACAACAGGTGCATTCGCCAAACCATAAGGCATCTTTAAATATTCATAGTGCCCCTTCTGGTGTAACGAATCCTGTGAGTGGTATTGGTCATTTTCCAGAGGTATCTGGTGAAATCCTGTAGCCATGTCAAGACTAATTAAATACCTGTGCTTGCCCAACCGATCGATGTGGTCGTCAATTAAGGGCAAAGGAAATCGATCCTTAACTGTGATCTCATTTAGTTTACGAAAATCAACACACATGCGATCAGATCCATCTTTCTTTTTATCTAGTAGAATGGGACTCGCATACTTCGATTCAGACTCCCGGATAATATTCTTTTCGAGAAGATCTCGAATAATTTCACGAACTTTCAAAATTTCAGGATACGGGAGCTGGTACGGCCTGAAGGTAACCGGCGTGCTACTATTTAATTTAATTGACATACTGCCGGTATTGACCGTAGAAGTTGCAGTCACAGTAATAAAAAACAATGAAAATTGGTCAATCAATTCGAGCAGCTTTTTTAAATTTTGACCAGTTAATTGAGTTTTAATCGGAACCTGCGACGAAGTTCGCATGACATCATATATCGCACGGGGCTCGCAAGTGAGATATTGTTGCTCGCACGTACGGACATAAGTAACACCTTCTCGGTTAAGAACATCCGTACCGACAATAATAGGTGTGTTCATATAATCATATGAAAACTAGTTGTTTGCATTTTTTTATCTATAAATAGTGGTCATCATTCTTTTGATTCTAAGTATATTTATGTGAATGATATGAGTTATTTTTAACTTCAATTAACCTTCATTAGCAATTTAAAACTAGTTTTACAGTACATATATTTAAATTAAAGGGTTAGACATCAAAAATCTCCAGGTTGCTTTGGAAAAGCCTGGGAGAGGTCTATGGTAAAGACCATAGACCTCTCCCAGGCTTTTCCATAGCCAATCTCTGCGTTCTCGCGCCCCTAGTCGCCGCAGGAGACACCCTGGACGTAGGAAGTCACCAGCCGACTCCTGATCACCGTAGGTGCGGGCTTGCGGGCGGCGAGCAATGGGCAGCTCGCCGTCCAGCAAGGACCAGGCCCAGGTCGACGGCGCGTTGTGTTCCATGCGCGCCTCAAAGAGATGTCAGCACGAACTGACAGGGTCCGCTAGGGCCGATACCTGCCAGGGCCGCGGGTTGTTGTAAAGAGATACCGTGGCCCCTGGCATAGGCAACTGAAGGAACTCGGGTGGGGTTTAGTCAGTAAAAGTCTGATACGCCCTCCCGCTCCACCCAGAGCGGGAGAAGTCAAATGATGATACTTACTTTGTAAAGTATTTTATTATTTTAATTATTGTGAATGTGAAGACTATGTGGGTCATTTTATTTATATTATTTTCCTCTCTGTTCTCTTAGTTTTTGTCATGGTCTGGCAGTTTGAGTAATTAATGTGGCCTACTCAAATGTCCTTTCTTTGGTATTGTTCATCGAATCGTTGAGCTCCTTAAGTTTTGAGTTGAGGTGCACGATTTCTGACAAATGCGTGCACTGACTGGACAGGTCCTCTCAATCTGTGTGGTTCTTTCCTCAAAAGACCATCTCAGACATCGACCTACATGGTCTTCATATGATCTGACCAAGATTATGTCTGGACTTTAAAAGAGACTGTGACCTCTGAGTTTGTTTCGGCCTTTTTTCTCAAACTAGTCAGATAGGAAAGGCCGACCTCATCTAGTTTTAAAATATGATTGACGTGTAAAAGTGTTTGTACAAACCTACTTACAAAAATAAAATCATTTATCATTTATGATTTCCCACACAAAAAAAAGGGCTTTTCCATAGCTCACGTTCGTGAGTTTGAGATTTACTTTATATTTTTTTCTTTATATTTAGCATGCTTTTTTCTATGTTGTGTTGAAACGTTTCGATTCTTTAGTATTATCCATATATGGCTTTTATTTTGAGTTTTTAGTTTGAGTGGAATTGACGGGTTTTTTGCTACTTCTTTTAGAAACCAGTATCTCTTCCACGATGCGGTTATCCTACGTTTTATTTCTTTAGATATAAGTTGAGCCTCGCACAACTCACGTGGCTCACGTGCTGATTTGATGACGATGACACTCGAAAACTTCGGAAACTTCGCATTCGTAAATATAGAATAATATTCATCATAATTTATATAACTATTTTATTTCCAGTTGCTGATCTGCAGCGGAGTATGGACGTCTGTGTTTCTGTTCGGGATGTTCGTTGGCGCACCGACCATGTTTATCCCGCAGATAAGGCGGGAAGCGAACAATACTGAAATAATCACAGATGACATGGCTTCTTGGTTAAGTAAGTTGAGGATGTTAACCCATAATATTTCCGTGGATGTTTACTTCACCCGCATGGAAATTCTTCAGGAATCGTGCAGGAAAATATGTCATGAAAAGTATCCTGCCACTCTGAATTAGCGTAGCTTTCTATCAGAACTCTTAACGACATCTAAAATGTTCACTTCACATTATAATTCTTGAAAAGTCAGATTTGATTGAAAAAGTTACATGCAATGCATCGTTGACAGTCTATAACACATCCTTTTGTGAATGAGCTTGAATTATTATATAGCCTACCTCATAATAAAATCCTTCCGACCGAATGTCAGTGACGAGCGACGGGCAGTCTCAACGGAGACTAGCCAAGTTCGCAGGGGATACCAAGTATTATACACAAGTGTGTGCGCCGATACAGATGCACCGTCTGTTGCTTAACCCTCATAATCTGTTAGGACGGCAGTACGACACGACCGGGAGAGAGCCTACCAAAAAAACAAGAGGTAACTGACCCATGATTATAACATTCGATTTCTGTTTCTAGTATTACGATATTACCGTTCATGCAATATAACCCTTTTATCTTCATTGATATCAAGCATGAACCACGTGTTTATCGGCCGAGAACATTGTCATACCAAGATCGTCTCCTCGTTGCAACTTTTTATTATTTTTATTAAAAACTATTTGATTAAATATTGAAACTATTGTATTTTACAGCGTCTGTGTACGGCTTCAGCGCGTTTCCCTTCGTGATCATCCTCTCGATCGTCACAAGAGTCATCGGCAGGAAGATACCTTTCATCATCGCAGTCTTAGATACATTGGCCGCGTTTATAGTTTTATATTGTAGTACTAACATTACTCATATATTGATAAGTGAAATAATGCAGGGATTATTTTGTGCTTCAAATACTAAAATTACTCTTCTGATATTAACAGAGTATATTTCGCCTAAATATAGAGGAATATTTCTAACAGTTAAAACAGCTACGTTTTACGGGGGTGTTTGGGCTTCTAATGCGATAGGCACCTTCTTTCATTGGAAGAATATTGCACTCTTTGGTAGGTATAGTGTGCTCAATGTATACCTTACTGACTGTTTTTATTTGGCCCGAGTCTCCGTACTGGTTGGCAAGCAAAGGAAGGTTTGAAGAATGTGCAGCATCACATCGCTTCTTGAGAGGTTGTGATGAAGATTCAGTGAAGGAATTAGAAGCATTGATAAATTCTCAAAAGGAATATATTGCCAGCTGCGGAAGTGCAAAACGAACTGCAAGAGAACGCGTGTTTTATTTCTTTAAAACAATGAAATCTAAAGAATTCTATAAACCTACCATATTAGCCAATGTAACTGTTTTTTTGGGGATTCAGCTCAGGGAAGTTAGTTTTCGCTGTATACGCTATAGATGTATTAAAGAAAGTAACAAACAGCGAATCAACGGCTTACATCGCAATGTTAATAATAGATGGCTTCACAGTGTTGAGTATGTACGCAGGCAGCACTTTAACGAAACGTTTAAAAAGACGCACGTTGTTGTTAGCCGCGTCGAGTATAGGTGTCATGTTTTTGTTTATTTTATTATATATTTATATTTAATTAGTATAAATGTAATTATCCAAAACAAATATGTTACAATTTCATTATTTGTAGCTTTTTCAATAGCTGTAAGTTGTGGACCTTTGTCAGTTGCTTTTTCAGTATATGGAGAGTTAATTCCGATAAGGTCTAGGAATTTATCAGTATGTTGTATCGCATTAAATGGAAAACTTGCATGTAGTCTGTTTTTAAAACTGGCTCCTTCATGGTTTAGGAATTTTGGATTGTATGGGACATGTCTTGCATTTGGTATTATTTCAGTGATTACTATAATTATATTGTACAAATATTTATCGGAAACGAAAAACAAAACTCTGCAAGAAATAGCAGATAGTATGAACGGTGTGAAACCAAATAAAGGTGAGGTGACATCAACGTTACTAGTTAATAATAAAGACGTATAGAACTGATTTTTTCAGTTTACAACTTTGTAAATGCGATCCCTGCATACCTACCAAACTGTTATTCTTAAGAATTATCCTACCAGTTATCCGTAATACCTAAGCACCTAATAATAAATTAATATATTCTGAATATTTGGATTATAATTTTGATCATTGTAGGATCCCCCAAGCTCCGCTTTTCAACCAAAGAGAAAACATTAGGACTCTGTCTTCAGACTGACTAAAATAGTATAACGCAAATAACTTTAATACTGATATTTGTCTACAGTAGCCTTAGATCCCAAAAGATTTATATATGGCTGCACCAGCGCTGCCTCTAGTATTTGGGATGTGTGTGGTCACCTGAGCCTAAATCACCTGCCTATACACAAACAAAATAACAATAAACTGCGAGTATAAAATCGACGCGCTAATCAGCGCGCTATGGAGCGGGCTATGCTCGGAGTTTCTTTAAAGAATAAAATCAGAACCGGAGTTACCGACATAGTTTAACGGTGAGCATTGATTGATAAAATCGTCTCCTCTTGAGCATTGAACATTCTAGTTATGCGAACTACAAGTACTTTACTTTTCCGTGCAATAATCTTAGTAAGCATACCACCATTTTGTAAAGTTCATAAAGTAAGTCGAATAAGTAATTTACCCAAGTTTGTGATTGGTGAGAATCTATTGAGGTAGCCAACTTTTCTCCATACGTTTGTCCCACCGTGAAATATATTGGACACAAAAACGAATGCCCTCGTGTTATTTAAAGCGCTTGTTAATTGACCTCATGTTAATAAATATGTATTTATCTTTTTGCTCTCTACACATACGACGTTGAAACCTACTGTTCCAAGCAGGCCTCTGCTTCTGTTTAAAGGCCGTTAAGAATAAAGCGCCCCTGACATTTTTGTGTTAGCAACATTAGTAATGATTCTAACACGAAAGTGTCAGGCGCTCATATTGCCTAAAATATAAAATATTACAATAATTTCTAAATGACGTTTTATAAGTTAGAAACCGACTCGAATGTATACTTTGCAAGACTAAACTAATATTTATCTTCTGTCCTTTTCTTGATGAAGTAGAAAGAAAAAGATGCACTGAACTCTAATTTAGTTTAGTTTGTGAACAAGGGAATCGGCACCAATGACTGATTATGAATATGACGTGTGACATTACAATGCGTAGGTATCAAATTAGAACACGTCCGGTCCCGCTTTCGAAATAACTTGTTTCCATAGCTCCACCTGACAGTCTGCAAGACGCGTTGCTCTGTTTGTTCTAATGTTATCTAGACTAGTTAGTAATAGGTTGCTGTTTTTATTTAACTATGAATCGTGATCATGAAGTAAATAAAGACAGATGTTGACATTATTGTGATCTCTCTGCTATTATTTATTTTATCAATGTCTAATTGTTTATCTCGATGCTTTTCAAGGCTAAAATGTTGATTTTAGGCAGTTTTGTTATTGATGTTTTCTTTACTCAGTTTTACAAAAAAATATTTTATATTTTAAAACGGATATATCTGAAAAATAAGGCCTTTTGTACAAAATAGAGATCCACAGGAGACGAGAGCAACGAGCTAGTGGTGGTACAAGCTCCAAAGATGGGAAGAAATCTCCTCACAATGTGAGCCGTATCGAAGAAATTTGCTTTCGGAATCCGAGACTTGATCCACCCTCGTAACGAGGACCTCCGGAGATATTGGTCATTCAATTACATCTTCGGAGGTTCTCTTGGCCATCAGGCTGCTGGTCGTTATGACAATCGGCACAATGACAGCCGAGTCCACATTACACATAAGTAATAACAACCTCAACCAATTTGAGACTTTAGAGAAAAAACATTTATGACTTACGAATTCTGGGAAACCCTCAGATACGAACAAATCTTGGATTTTCTCAAATGAATGTAGCAAAAGGGTCACATTATCCCGTCCTGGAGGAACTACGTCGAATTACAAGTCACCATGTATATGAGATGGTATGTTGCTAGTACATAATGTAGCTGGTATCAAATGTGAAATTAGTTTCTCAAAAACTATGACCAAAACTGTCAGAGTGTACACAAAGTAGTAACATTGCAGGCATCGCATAACGAGTACCCTATGGTTTAAATGTCATAGTAGCGGGAAACAGAAAAAATAAGTTTAGAGTCATTCAGATCTTTTTACGAGCCTGTCCCAGAAGGAGGGTATGTATGTACGTGGGTCTATTGACCCACATACACACTATACGCTGTTTTGGCTACCGAGTGTACCAATAAAATAGACATACATAATAGCGCAAACAGTTCTGACTGAGGTCTAATTTCTACGCATATTGACATAGAATCTGTCTCTCTACTCGCACTACTACGACTTTTTAACCACAGAAAGCTCGTTATCCAACGCATCCGGTGGTAATGTGGTTTAAACAAATTAAAAATCATCATCATTGCTGTCACATCCAAAACATGTTCGTCTCTTAAAAGGCTACTACGCCATTTTCTTGAATTATCACACAGAATTAAAAATGTGACATTGACAGAAGTCAAAAAAAAAAAATATTATAGATCAAAGACTACAATAGTATACTGTACAGTGATATACATATATTATCAAGTTATTAAATATAGCGTTTTCAATGCAATAGCATAGGCCTTCCTCAGGCTTTTCAGGCATAGCTCACGATCGTGAGTTTTTCTTCTCCAAGTCCCCCCCCCCCCCCGCAGTAGTTTTCAAATCGTCTGCCCATTTTTTAAATGGTAAATGGTTAAAAAAATGGGAAGACGACTCTTTGATTCTCTGGGATA
This sequence comes from Apamea epomidion, assembly GCA_947507525.1. Taxonomy (NCBI): domain Eukaryota; kingdom Metazoa; phylum Arthropoda; class Insecta; order Lepidoptera; family Noctuidae; genus Apamea; species Apamea epomidion. Next base: position 1,127,125 of record OX382238.1, on the reverse strand, counting down.
CCATTCTGCCGGGCTGAATGAAATACGTATAAACTAATTAATAAAATGGAAGTGTTAACATTATAAACTTAAATTTTAACAAGATGAAAAATAGTGAATATAATGATAGTCACCAAAGCAGTGAACGGTACACGGAGCTACAAAAGAATAGATATTGTAAACTGTTCGTATGACAGGTTAGTAATATTAATTAGAAATACAAATGATAGGTAAATTGTTACATGAAACTTACGTCATTATTGCAGTAAATTTGTAAAAATTGTTGATATGTAACTTTTCCAACGTTATTTCTTATCTTAAAGACGATACATAATTTGTTATTACGATGTTATTGTGGTTATTTTAAATTGAAATAGTAACAAGATCGTTAGAAAACATTTGTCGAAAACGGGACCAGACGTGTTGTTACTGCGTGTGGGAAATGGAGACACACTTGGTGTAGTGCTTGCTTTCACCGCCTCTTCATGTAAGAAATCTGATAGTAGTTCCAGACGTGATTTCTTACTTTCTTTGATAAACGGGAAGCTATAATCAGACTATTTCGATATTAAAACTGTTGAGACTTTGATAGTATCAGTGACGCAATACTGACCCCTTGTAGGTATTCGTGTTGACCCACAGCAATTAGGTACTGCAGCCACATAATTTTTAACTTTTACAGAAAACATAACTATATCTTTGTAGTACTCTTGTGACATGGGTTGTAACTATTAAAGGTCTTGTGTGATCTTGGACATAATAGTGTTTGGGTTTCCAAATCGTAGCTCTATGGTAGCCATGATAGTTTCCGTTGAGGTGGCACTTGCCAGCAGAGCTGACACTGTATCCTTTGCTTTATCATGGAGACACTTTCTTAATCGCCATGAATTTTCTTTAGGAGTAAAACCAATACCTCTGTGGACTCCTCAAACGCCTGCTTGAACAGGAGCCACTCCATTTGGTCACCAGAAACCATAGGTCTCTTGGTGTACTTAAGCGGCTCAGTAAGTGAGGCACATTGTGTGTTGAAGCAACAGTCAGTTTGTTTAGTGCGCTAGCCAGCATGTGAAGAGTTTCCTCCGTTGTCCCGTGGATCCCGTGGTTGACAGCCGAACGGTAGCGGGGGTTGGCACGGTTCGCCCGATTGTGGTTCACCTTGCTCGAGAGCGTTCCGTGCACAGCTCGTATCGTTCTGACTGTGTTCCAGCCATTTCTCCACCTCTTGTTGAGTTTGTACTTCTTGTTTCTCCATCAGTGCACTGTATTGCTCTTCCTCTAGTTCTGCCAAGTCTACGCCTAATTTTTTGTCAGTTAAATCAAAAGCGAGTCTTGCTGCAGCCTCTAGCTCGAGCCTTTTCGTTCTCGCCCTCATTGAAGAGACGACCTATTGCAATCGATCCTTTGAAAATTCTAGGATTTTCTTCGTGTTGTTTTTCCATTTTATTTTATAGTTTATTGTTTCGAGTTAATTTTATTTCACCTTGCGCTTCTTTCCGATAAGGGTTGATTTTTGAAAAATAAAAAAAAAACTGTAAGGTTTTTCAGAATTTTTAATGATTTTTCTAGTACTCTAATTCAAGTTGGTCCAAAAGGTTGGTACGAAACTGCAGAGATTGGCAACACAAAAATAAAACGTAAGATCTGACATTTTTCTAGCTGACTGTTTCCATTTATCAAAATCTGTAAATGCAGTTAGTAATTTCTCAAAAACTGAAGGCCTTCTGTGTAAGAAGTTTTCCTATAGCAACGGTTAGGTTACCTTTCTGCTCAGTCTCAAAAATCCACCTTGTATAGAAGAAGATTGACAACAATTTGTAAATTCCAGTTGCTGGTCTGCAGCGGAGTATGCACGTCTGTGTTCCTGTTGGGGATGTGCGTCGGCGCACCTACCATGTTCATCCCGCAAATAAGGCGGGAAGTGAATAATACTGGAATTATCACAGATGAGATGGCTTCGTGGCTGAGTGAGTTGTGCATGTTTACATTTTTATTTCTGTACAGGTTTGTTTCACCCGCATGGAGATTTCCGAAGAAATTGTGCATTTTCTGACATAAAAAGTACGCTCTTCTATCAAAGAACGACTTTTTATAATCGGATCAGTGTTTAAGGAGACCGACAGTAACAAAAAAAAAAAATTGCTTGAAAACACAGATTTAATCAAATTAAAGAGAATACATCTGCGTGAATCTGTACTGGATACTGGCTAATTCAAATAAAATTATACTATACCGAGAATGTAAACTAAGCTTTGATGATTATTTTATACGCAGAGCAACTGAATCCAGTAGATATAGTTGACAGGTATACCTGTCAACTGTGAATTTTATAAACCACTATAGTGAACATTGACATTTAACGCTCGTTTGGTCTCGTCGCGATTTCAAATTTTATGACCAAATATTGAATTTGTATTTTCCAGGCTCGGTTTTCAGTTTCAGCGGGATTCCCTTCGCAATCATACTCTCAATCGTCACAAGATTAATCGGAAGGAAGATACCTTTCACCATCGCAGTTTTAGACACTTTAGCCACATTCTTAATTTTATACTGTAGTACAAACGTCACTCGTATATTGATAAGTAATATAATGCAGGGATTTTTGCTGCTTCACAAACTACCGTCACCATATTTATAATCTTAACTGAATATGTGTCCCTAATATATAGAGGAATATTTTTAACAGTTAAAACAGCTACGTTTTGCTGGGGCATTTGGGCTTCTAATGCGATAGGCACCTTCTTTCCCTGGAAGAATATTCCGTTAATTAGTATAGTGTTATCAATGTATACCTTACCGACCATGTTAATTTGGCCCGAGTCTCCGTACTGGTTGGCAAGCAAAGGAAGGTTTGAACAATGTGCAGCATCATATCGCTCGTTAAAAGGTTGTGATGAAGATTCAGAGAAGGAATTAGAAGCATTAATTAATTCTCGAAAGGAATATATTGCCAGCTGCGGAAGTAAAAAACTATCTGCAATAGAACGAGTGGTTGATTCCTTTAAAACAATTAAATCTAAAGAAAATTATAAACCAAACTTATTAGCAAATTTAACAGAACTTTTGGGATTCTGCTCAGGAAAGTTGGTTTTTGATGTGTACGCTGTAGATGTATTAAAGAAAATAAAAAACAGAGAATCAACGGCTTACGCCGCAATGTTAATAATAGATGGCTTCACAGTGTAAGTTACGCAGGCTCCACTTTATCTAAACTTTTTAGATAAAGTGCAGCCTGCCGCGTTAGCGTTTAGCCGCGTCGAGTGGTGTCATGTTTTTGTTTATTTTATCTTTATACATATATTTAATTAGTATAAATGTAATTATCGAAAACACATATGTTACTATATATTTATTTGTTGCTTTCTCAATAGCTGTAAGTTGTGGACCTTTGTCAGTGTCTATGTCACTTTTTGAAGAGTTAATTCCGCTAAGGTCTAGAAATTTATCAGGATGCTATATCGCTTTATTCGGGAAATTAGTAACTGCTCCGTTTCTAAACCTAGCTCCGTTGTTGTGTACGAATTTCGGATTGCATGGGACATGTCTTGCATTTGGTGTTGCTTCAGTAGATAATTTGTATAATTATTTTATACAAATATCTACCGGAACTAAAAGACAAAACTCTACAAGAAATAGCAGATAGTATGAATGATGTGAAACCAAATAGAGATGAGGTGACATCCAAGTTACTAGTGTACAATAAAGGCGTATTAAACTGTTTTTAATGAACTTCAAAAAAAGAGGAGGTTAAACAATCGGCGAGGTTCTTTTTCAAGTATATTCACCGATTTCTCCGAGGCTGATACTTGAAACAGGATACTTGAACAACGTAAATGACGCAATGCAAGTTTGACTAGTTTCTCTGAGGCGTAACACATGATCAGTAGGAATTTGATACTGATCATGTGTTACACCGCAGGCTACTTATAGTTTTATACTTATAATTTGATACTGATCATGTGTTACACCGCAGGCTACTTATAGTTTTATACTTATAATTTGATACTGATCATGTGTTACACCGCAGGCTACTTATAGTTTTATACTTATAATTTTATCATAAACCAAAAAATAACATTTATTGCACAAACTTTAGTTTAAATTTAAAAGAACAATTTTGTGTCTGCTTATTTTTAAATTATTATTAAACTTTCGTACGTTTTTAACATTTTAAAAGTCAATATCGTCAAATCATTAGGTATTCAAAGATGTTTGATCGTCTGTGTAAATGATTATATCTTTGTTTCGACCTATCCATGTTTGTTTTCCTTCCCTTTATAAAACACTGCGCCTCTTGATGACAAAACCACCACTTTCGTTTTTAAACAATCATCATCTGCCTAGCCTTTTCTCAACTTTCTTGGGGTCGGCTTCCAGTCTAACCGGATGCAGCTGAGTACCTAATGTAGTCTTTTACCTAGTTTTTAAACAATCCATTCGTTAAAACCACAGATAAGAACGATTGAAACATTTGTTATACAATAACTATCTGAAACTTTGGTATCTCCACAACAATTTTAATACCAAAGACAAAGATATTTATTCGCAGGAACCACGAGCCACGAGCAAAGTAACTGGAACACCGACATTTAACTAACCTAGGCCAACGTATTCAGTATTAAGACAGCAATAACCAGGTCGGTCTCAGGTCAGCCTGCGGGGGCCCGAAAGGAAATAGCGCGGTGATACCGGCACAGCTCAACCGCTATCGGGTACCGGACGCGCCGCCATCTTGGAATGGCGGTGCTTGCAACCGTTTAGCTGGACGGTTCTGTCTATGGAATTAATAGTTTGCCCATACAGCTGTTAATGATTTTGAAAATAAAAAATTTACAGGAATTTTATTATTTATTTAAGTACTAGCTGTGCCCCGCGGTTTCACCCGCATAAATTTCGATTCCGTGGGAATATCGGGATAAAAATTATCCTATATGTTAATCCTGGTTATAAACCATCTGTGTGCCAAATTTCATCGAAATCCGTTCAGTACTTTTTGCGTGAAAAAGTAATAAACATCCATACATCCATCCAAACAAACTTTCACGTTTATAATATTAGTAGAATATCTTCTGTCCGCTACTCCGCCCGTGCGACATGTCTTGCTCCCTGTCCCACCACGTCGCATCGCATCGCCTGCCCGCGCTATTAGTTCGTTTTCACTTAGCGTTCTTTCTGACTTTATTTCTTCTTGTTCGGACCGTAAGGGCTCTAGCGTGATGCTAAATATGAATATTAGCCTTCTTCAAGAATTAGGCAATCAAATGCAAAAATATTTTTTTAAATCCGAATATTAGTTCCAGATATTAGCGCGTTCAAACAGACAAACACACTCTTCAGCATTATTTGTATGGATTAACATAACATAACATCACTTTGACATATATTCCGGGAAGGGTCGGGCAGGTATCTCCCTGTAGTACACCCACACTTCGCCAGATGTGTTAAAGTGCCATGTAATAGGGGACGAGCCTATTGCCATCAACCAGGTACAGATCCTGACTCCAGGTTGCTACTAAGAAATTCCAGATGGAAAAACCCAATATCAGTTTGCCCGACCCGGGAATCGAACCCAGGACCCCATGCTCAGCAGTACCGCTTGCGACTCATAGATTTACTATATTTTAACTTAATTAAGGCGGAGAATAACATCACAGATAACTTCATTTATCTAGATTTCCTTTTAAAACCCAAACCGGCAGAAAATTCGATAAAAATGATCAAACTCATCATAAACCGTCACACGACAAAGAAATATACTAGAAAAAGTTAATTGTCTCATTTCGATACTTATGACCCTTTCGTTGTCTGTTTCCGATTGGATTCACAAAGTCAGAGTTACCCCTAAGCCATCCATCATAGCTTTTTGGGACGACGTCGCGAGGGTCAACGTCCTCTGTGGGACATTCGCGAATCAGTTGAAGGCAGGGATGAATTAGGATCACAGGGTGCATTCTTGGATGTAATACTTGAGGTGGTGAGGATAGGTATAAAGTTTAAAAAGGGATAACTAGTTGGTTAGTTTTTCTGACTGCAAAAGTACAAAAACCGATTGCTGAACGTGAGGTCTTGGCTTCGATCCCATCGATGTTAGAGTTTTTCTATTATTAATTTCTCTGTCAGCAGCAATGAATTAAAACACACAGATAAGATATAAGAAGTACCTATAGATCTCCACCTGTATTTAGTTGTATAGGTATGTTGATCACTAGGCAAACAAAAATACGGTAAGCCGGTCTGAAAACGTTAACTAGCACCAAAATCATGGCACCCAAAACTTCAGTCTAAATCCGTCCCACAATAGGCCATCGGCGATTTTAATAAGCTGAGTTCAGCCGTTAACCTCTGGTACAAGTTTAAACAAGGAGCAGCCGTTCAGCATGCTGCCATCTTTGTTTCTACGAGTACTCCTGGTAATTGCCGGAGTTCAGGCCGTTTGCATTTTAAATTGATGGTAATGGATTAGTAGCAAAAACGTGTTAGCTTTGAATCAAAGTTTGCCTAGCTGTTCCTTGTTTCCGAAGTGAGTAATGATTTGGCCGGTTTTGGCTTGCATAAGAGGGAAATCAAGAGCTAATTAAATACTATGCTGAGTTGCAGTATAGGACCAGCTTTGTACTGCTGTATAGTGCTATAGGTACATAGGTAGTACCTACTGTTATATTATTACTTGGCCTGTTTTTAGGTCCTAATCTGCCTAGCCTTTTCCCAACTATTTTGGGGTCGGTTTCCAGTCTAACCGGATGTATATGAATGAATACCAGTATTTTACATGGAGCGACTGCCTATCTGACCTCCACAACCCAGTTACTAGGTAATACGATACGCCATAAGACTGGTTCTCAGACTTTCGGGCTTCTGACTACCCGTAACGACTGTCAAAGATCCACGAATGACAGCCGAGACCAACGGCTTAACGTACTCTCCGAGGAACGAAGGCCTCTTGATATGTAAAGATAACGTGGACCAACTTCGGTAAGCGTAGCTTAATCTGATTGACCGGCCCATGTGGCTGTTATTTAATTTTCTTAGCCACAAGCCCCCTTTTCTTAACAGTTTTGTCCCTATAAATACAGAAAAAAAATTAAAAATTAATACTTATAAAACATCCTTAGTAGATTTTAACAAGTACACGCACGACAATCAAAATAAAAAGTCCACGAAATAATACAGTGAGACACATTGAACTGTCCCGAGTTTATCACCCTCGACAAAACACATCCCAGTCCCCGGCCTTCAACCACAGAGTAGACAGATACAGAAGGCCAGCTCGATACAACGAGCGAATACAGGCGCACGTACATAATTATAGACGCGTGTTTATAAACAATTTTTCAAGCCAACACTTTTCAGGATTGTGATAAAAAGCTTTCGGACAGACAAATTTTAAATACGAGCTACGCATGCTTTTTTAACCCTACACATAAGTAATGTTGCGGTGAAGAAGGAAAATACCGGCCAAGTGCGAGTCGGACTCACACACGAAGGGGTTCCGTACCACAAGGCAAAAAACGCCGAAAAAAATACATTTCTTGTATGGAAACCCGCTTTAATTTTTAACTTTAATTTGTTGTTATATCGGAAATAGAAATACACACTCGTACGTACGTACCTGTTATGGTTCATAGGATACAACCTGCTGATAGACAGACGGACGGACGGACGAACGGATGGATGGACGGACGGAGGGACGGATGGACGGACGGACGGACGGACGGCGGAGGCTAAGTAATAAGGTCTGGTTGGCACGCTTTAGGTCCCTAAAAAGGGAAGGAATAAGGAAGGCACTATATGTGGTCTATGTGGTCGTATCTACGTCTCATTGTATGTAGCCCGCCTTCTGTGCCTATCTATGCTGTGCTTCAAGTGGGAGTGTCGACCTTATGATAACAATCTCGTATTGATATGCAAGCCGATGTGTGACTGAAAGTTACACTTTTCAGTTTACGCGCCTTGTTAGGCATGCGTTACTTTGGCACGGCTTTGGTGTGGATGCTCTTTGACCTTTGGGAACATAGTAGGCCAGGGAAGTTTTATGTGCTAGCTGTTTTATTTTAAAAGGTTTATACAGAGCCTGTAAGCTATTTTGCAGTAGTCCGTAGTTGACATAATAGGAGCTAAATCCTCATCAGAGTCCTCAATTAAACAAGTTGAAATAGCGACTTTTCTGATATAAAGAAATACGGTCATTTAAAGAGTCGTAGCATTTATACAGTGTGGCAATTAGTTTATCACATTAATTAAAACCACGTATTCTACATTTATTCAAACATACAAAATTAAAATAATTAATGAAAAGTAACATTCTAGCTGCGGTAACTTTTTTTCTTTATAGTATTTAACAACATTAAACTTAATTTGTGGTTATTTGGTAACAATACCATGAAGTTTGTGTTGAATTGAAAAATGACGCAACGCGCGTCTAATGCCGTATTATAAATCAAAAGTCATTTATTCAAATTAGGCTGAGAATCAGTACTTTTCGAACGTCAAAATTACAAAAGACAGTCCCCCAAAAACGCCCGCCCTTCACCACTTCCTAGTGCTATATATAGGGAAGAAGAAGTGGCGCAACAAACTCCCCAGCAGCACAGCTGTCTGTTCAGTTAGAAAATACTTGATTGTATTCAATAATAGGTATGTTAAGTAATTAACATTACAAGACACAGAACCTTAAATTAAATTATTTGCCATATGTCAGCTAGCCACGCCACTATACCAAGAAATATAATAAAAACTATAGGTATTGAAGCTAAAAAATGAATAGTTAAAATTAAAATGTAAATATAAACTTACTACTTAAATAAAAGCCTGCAGGCATAAAGGGCGTGACAGCTTACATATTTATGCATTGCTGGGTTCTGTTCACATAGCTGTCACTTGAAGTGTTAAATAAATTAATACTAATAACAACATAAAACCATGGTCAGTAAGACGACCAGTCGCCACAAGCAGCACCCGTTCACGAGCATAACGCAAGGATCAGCCATTACCCCCCTCGCCATATTTGAGGGAAGGAGCTCAACTCTAACTCATTTAAAAAACATTAGAATGAGTAGATTATGTCGATAATACATTGAAACAAAATTAAACTGAGTTGACTTATACAGTCAAATAAAAAGAAAGAATTATGTGAACGAATATAACCTGTCAGTAAGCCAGTTCTAGAGAAAGAACATAAACATTGTCTTGAATTAATCAGGGCGACCAACTATTCTTATCGTGTAAGTAGTCGTTGATGGAATAATGCCTTTGAACAAAGGTTAGATTTTACTGGAGCTTTAAACGCATTAAGAGGCAAGTCTAGCAAAGAAGATGGTATCTTGTTGTAAAAGGTTATACCAAGCCCAACAAATGAGTAAATGAACCTTATGAAGCCGGTGAAAGGGGGCACGTAGTTTGTCCTTATTTCTAGTGTTAACATGGTGAATATCACTGTTTTTAGTGTACAAGTGTAAATTTTGCCTGATATAGTATAAGATGTTGGCGAAGATGAATAGTGATGCAACCCTGAGAATACCAATATCCTTAAAAAAATCTCTTAGAGAAACTGGCACCTAGTTGGTAAATTGCTCGAACAGCTAGTTTTTAAGGACACCGTAATGACGTAACTTACGCAAAAGCGTGTCATGGTGCACGCAATCAAAGGCTTTGGAGAGGTCACAGAAAACTCCAATAGCATTTTGCGATTGCTCCCATGCGTCAAATATGTGTCTCAGCAGAGCAACACCCGCATCTGTAGTTGAACGACCTTTTGTAAAGCCATATTACTCATTATAAAGGAGGTTATTTAAATTAAAATGTCTTAGCAACTGCTTAAATATAAATTTTTCGAATATTTTGTTAAATGCAGGTAATTTATAGAAATAGGCCTGAAATTGCCAACGTCATTTTTATTACGCGATTTAAATAATGGTATGACTTTACTACTCTTCATGTTTCATAAAAGTTTAATGGAGATGCCCCAATAATCACCGGTGTTTGTAGACTTAAGTGTGTTAAAAACATTAACTACATCACGCGGGATTACATGTTCGAAACAAAATAAAGGACTACATGTAGGTACACTACTATGCAAAAGGTTTTCAGCTTCAGACGGGGACAAATTTAAGGAGCGAGTCGTACTTATAGGTATGTTGGCAAAAAACTCATTAAATAGCTCAGCTACGTCAGCTGCTTTATTAATTAATTTGTTGTCGACCATAATCTCAAGTTGTTTTTCTTGTTTAACCGATTATTATCAAGGATTATTATTTCGTGCCAATTATTACGCTATTTTGTTTGAAAAATTCAGTTTCCTATTTTTAGTAAAATTGTTTTGTTTTAAATTATGTTAACATACTAGTAACAACTTAATAAACGTAATAACCGCTGTACTGTTTAATGTGATAACTTAATCGTCACTCCTGTATAGAAAAGCCTACATGTTAATTATAAATTCTGACCAAGTACGAAGGCCTACGAAAGGTGCGCCACATGTCGGGAAAACCGCGCATAAATCAAAATTCAAAGGTTTTGTATCATGCGTCTAGCACCTTATTATGTAATTTTAGCTTGGGAAGGTAATAGAGAAAATAAAGGGTTGGAATTTCCTTGAACTCGGTAAAATATTTGGCAAAATCGACATAGTGTAAAGAATCATTTGAATCCATTGGTTTACTTCAAAAGGAAATTGCTTCCCTCCAATAACTTCAATCAACCGACAGATTACTGACAAGAGAGCTACAGTTCTATTAACAATTTAGGTAAGGGTCTTTTTTCAGAACCCTAAAAAGTTATTACTACGACAAATCTATATTACCCAATCATTTACATTTCTTATGTTTATATTGAGAATACCTTAATCTAATATACATTTATTTAAAAATATCAAATTAAGGCGGTTGCGCTAGGTAGCCCATGAAATTCCAACTTTCTAACGTTTTTTGAAATTTTCAGGTCAGTATCAGATTGTATGTTGAACAAAGTCTGATTCACGACCGTAACAAGTATGTATTTAAAGAATTATAATCATTACAATTATCAATACAACCCTCTAAGTTCATATAATCCTTTTGAATGTCTATTTCACGAAACATCAATCAATAGGATTATAAAATGAGCTTAGAGGACTGACATTAACCTACAAATTGCAAATAACGTAAGTAAATTTGAATTTCGGGAGCTACCCTGACGCTTCCCTTAAAACGTAAGTAAATTTGAATTTCGGGAGCTACCCTGACGCTTTCCTTAAAACGTAAGTAAATTTGAATTTCGGGAGCTACCTTGACGCTTCCCTTAAAACGTAAGTAAATTTGAATTTCGGGAGCTACCCTGACGCTTCCCTTAAAACGTAAGTAAATTTGAATTTCGGGAGCTACCCTGACGCTTCCCTTAAAACGTAAGTAAATTTGAATTTCGGGAGCTACCCTGACGCTTCCCTTAAAACGTAAGTAAATTTGAATTTCGGGAGCTACCCTGACGCTTCCCTTAAAACGTAAGTACATTTGAATTTCGGGAGCTACCCTGACGCTTCCCTTAAAACGTAAGTAAATTTGAATTTCGGGAGCTACCCTGACGCTTCCCTTAAAACGTAAGTGAATTTGAATTTCGGGAGCTACCCTGACGCTTCCCTTAAAACAAAGCTTATAAGATCTTCATCTCAAGTTCAATTTAGCTAGTTGAATATTAGAGGTCACACAGAATAGACCGGACCACCATTTAGATTCAATAACAATTCAGTTGATCCTCCTAAAACCGTTATATTGGCAATCGATTTCCGACAAGCGTCCTTCTAAGATATTTTTTTTGGAATTGGCCTGTTAAAAGGGTCGATGAAATAGGATGGAGCTGTTTTTTATTGCTAACCAAATGTTGTAATAGTTTCGGTAGTAAAAAGACAATCATTGAATCAGCACCTTAACGGGTCGTACCTATGTACCTACTATTAAAAGTCTACATTGTCTCTGCGATGTCCTAAAAGCTTCAACATTTCTTACTTCCAGTATTATAATACTCTAATATTATTTCATGTCATTTCTATATCTATCTATCTATGTAAATTAATAATAAAGCTTAAGAGTTTGTTTGTTTGTCTGTTTGAACGCGTTAATCTATGGAACTACCGGTCGGAATAGAAAAAATATTTTTGCATTTGATAGGCCGATTCTTGAGGAAGGGCTACTTAACATCACGCTAGGACCCTAAGGAGCTGAACGAAAAGAAAAAAAAAGCAGAAAGAACGCCAAGTGAAAACGAAGTATTAGCGCGGGTAGGCGATGCGATGCGACGCGGTGGGGAGGTAGGGGTAACTAGACATTTCACGAATATAAGGTGGTTTTTACCTAGCAAGTTTAGAAGTAGAATAACAGTGAAGTTATCAGTGTTCGATGTGTTTAGCATAATTATACGCGTTCTAAAATATTTTTGAAAAAGCTAATAATAATATACAACAATTAAGTTAAATAATCGATTGATTTTTAATTGTTTTTACATCAAATTCTGAGGGGCAATTCTCGTAATTTTAAGGAAGTTCAGTCTCTTCTCAGTCTGAATCTGTCTAAAATAAGTCAAATTTCCCTCCATTTTGATCAGTTTTTGACATTTGTTTGTCGCCAAGATGAGACTGCGACTAGATTTTGAATGTTTTAAATTACGAGAATTGGCCTTCTGGAATTATCCGCAGATTATTGATTTTAAACGGTTGTAAGAAAATATGTCAAACTAGGGTTTAGGCTGAATCGACGTCCTATTAATAGGTCCTGCTTCCAAAGGAGGTACTGATGAATATGAAATCGTACACCTTAACTTGCTTAGCACACTCATAATGACAATCCCTTTCAAATCAGCAGAAAAGAAAACAAAATAAAAACAGTTTGGAAAATTATAAATAACGAAACTAGTAGGAATAAAAAACGAAACACTGATTACACATTGGAGTCTTCACGTGGTGCCATATCCTCTAATTTAGAAGTAGCTCAAGAATTTGTAAATTTCTTTACTAATATACCATCAAAAACGACGGAAGCCTTAAATTCCTCACCGGACGTATCACTTGAGCTACTAAAAGCGAACGTTCTAGGCTGCCCGGTTGAGTTTCAATTTAGACATATAAACCCTATGATAGTTATAAAAACTTTTCGACAAATCAAAATCAAATTGACCGAAGATCTATGGGGAATGTCTATCAAAGTTTGTACATCCATAATCGAGACTATATCGCCATACTTAGCTTTAGTGTTTAATTTGTGTGTAGATCAAGGAGTCTTCCCAGATTTAATGAAATATAGTAAGGTTATTCCACTTTTTAAATCTGGGGACTGCAAAGACACCAATAATTATAGACCAGTATCCGTGTTGCCGGTTTTCAGCAAAGTGTTCGAAAAGGTAATGCTCAATCAAATGCTTAATCATTTTAACAACAACAAAATCTTGCACGATCAGCAATATGGCTTCACCAAAGGACGTTGTACGACTGACGCCGGTGTCACTTTATTAAAACACATATTTACAGCGTGGGAGGAAGCCCAAGATGCCATTGGAATCTTTTGTGACCTCTTCAAGGCATTTGATTGCGTTAATCACAAAACCTTACTCTTGAAACTTGAGCATTATCGACTAGGTAAACTTGCGCTCAGTTTAGTAAAATCTTATTTACATGATAGACAGCAAAAAGTTCAAATAAATGGTGTCAATTCACTTGGTTTACAAGTAAGAATGGGTGTTCCACAAGGCTCGATATTAGGTCCTTTCCTCTTTTTAGTATACATAAATGACCAGCCGCATTTATTAAAAAACCAACCACAAATGGTGTTATTTGCTGACGATACTTCCATAATTTTTAAGATAAATAGACGTGCATCAAATCTTGACGACCTAAATAACGCCCTACTGCAAGTGCAAAATTGGTTCACTGCTAATAATTTAGTATTAAATGGGAAAAAAACTAAATGCATAAGATTTGCTTTACCGAATGTTAAAAGTAGTGAGTGTGACAAAGTATTGAATAAAGAGAAACTAGAATTCGTCGATAAAACTGTTTTCCTGGGGATAACGCTCGACTCAAGGATGCAATGGGGTCCTCATATAATATCTCTTGCAAGACGGCTAAGTTCAGCAGCATATGCTGTAAGAACAATCCGTCAATTTACTAATGTAGATACCGCGAGACTGGTCTATTTCAGTTATTTTCATAGTATCATGTCTTACGGTATTTTACTATGGGGACGGGCTGCAGATATTAAGTCCATTTTTATTCTGCAGAAAAGAGCCATCAGAGCAATATATGGCCTACGCAGGCGCGATTCTCTAAGGGAACTGTTTAAAAATATTAATATCATGACGGTACCTTGTCAATATATCTATGAAAACATCATGTACGTAAGGAAAAATTTAAATCTTTTCAGTAAAAGAGGTGACAGACACGCCTATAGAACCAAAAATAGGGACCAATTAGTTCAACCAGGTTTCAGACTGGCTAAAGTAGACTCTTCCTTCATGGGGTACTGTTTAAAATGTTATAATAAAATACCTCCCCACATACTCCAACTCAATGAAACGAAATTCAAATCTTGCATAAAACGCGCACTATGCAGCCAAGCATATTATAAGTTGGGGGATTACATCGCTGACAAAAATGCTTGGCTAAACGCTGGTCCTGCTCCACAGGACGCATAAATAAATTGATTGGCATTTGAAAATACTTCACACACGCCTACCCAACCCACATACTGTTGGAGCTGCTGAAGATTCTAAAATACTATGTTTGCATTATATAAATTCAATCTCCTAGTATTGTATAATTGCATAGAACGTATGTGAGTACTATGTTACATACTACAAAGCTACCATTTACTGGGTACGTCTTTCATTGACTTGAATATGCCTTGGCGGATGAGAGTATGTCATGCTCACTCTAATGTCTCGCTGATATTGGCACATGTGTTGGATCATTTAGCTCCCTTCAAAATGGTTGAGCAGAATGGTGCTAATCTATGCGTCATGTTCGTGAACGGGCGCCGTCAGTAGGGACTGGTCAACTCTTTGCTGCCATGGCTTATTTTGATTTAAATTAATATATGAATTGTTTTTTTTTTATCTTTTCATTACGGACGCTTTCAACGTTCTGCATCGTTCTCACATGCATAATTTTGAACATGAATGATGTAACCAATACTTTGTAACAATATTATTATGATTTAAAAGAGTGTCCATGGAGTTTCTTGCCCGTTCTTCTCCATAGGTACCTACTACGCTTTGGAATGGGCAACTAGCTTCATCTTTTTGACTGACCGACCTTGACAATTCAAAAGTGCCTGTAATTGGTTTATTTGAAATAAATAGTTTGAGTTTGAGTTTTGAGTTCATGTTTAAAATTCAACCATCCACAAACGTAACATCCACATAGCATGAAATTGCCAATTTGTAAGTTTATTTGAAACAAAGAAACAAATGTCGTTCGTATGTACATACTTAGTACCTACGTTCGTCATTTGTTTGAAGCAAAACTTTCCAGAACTTCGAAAGGTAAAAGAAACAAACGATCAACGAAGCATGATGACAAATGTCCTGGAAACAAACACAGAGGCTATTGCCCCGATACCGGGCCAAAAATACCCACATTTTGCGCCTGACCGACTTCCTCAACAAACAATATGATGTAGATCCTTTAATGGTCGAGGTAAAGTGCGGACATTTTTTTTTTACATTATTTGCATGGGGATGGATTTATGTACACAGAAAAAGGTGAAATTAATAATACTCTCTGTCTTTGCTTAGCCCTATCCCATTTCATTTAAGTTCTGGGTTGTCGAGTCATTCACTTGGACTTGCTTCAGGTAGTTGTTGACTACAGCCATCCAAGTGGAAAGGAGTATACCTCGCTTCTTCGGACCTGAATTCATGTAGAGGACTTGCTTAGTCATGTGTTCTTCGGGTCTCCTGATTACATGGCCATACCACGTCAGGAGCGCTTCAGAGAGTTTTTCTTCGATTGGGCGGATCTTAAAACTGAAAATAGGTATTAATACTGTGATATTAATATTGTACCTTATTTTTAAAGGCTTTTCAGGATCCCTGCAGGTAGGTACTTAATTAACGTTCTTTTCTTTACTTTTCTTATCCTGCTATCACTCACTCCTACGTAAAAAAATTGTGGAATGAATCCAACACATCACACGTGGGTGTTTCATATCCGAGATAATACCAGAAACAGATGGTTTTTGATCAAACGCTTGTCTGTAATAAATATTGTGTCAGTAAATAAGACGTTCAACTTATGATTAATAACAGCTAGAAAAGGCGTAAGTAAGGCTTAAGGTGATTCATCATTCGAGAATTCGATGTGAAAATTAAGGAAAACATGTCAGGTCTGTGAACATGTAAGCTCTGTGAACATGTCAGGTCTGTGAACATGTCAGCTCTGTGAACATGTCAGCTCTGTGAACATGTCAGATCTGTGAACATGTCAGCTCTGTGAACATGTCAGGTCTGTGAACATGTCAGCTCTGTGAACATGTCAGCTCTGTGAACATGTCAGCTCTGTGAACATGTCAGCTCTGTGAACATGTCTGATCTGTGAACATGTCAGGTCTGTGAAGATGTCAGCTCTGTGAACATGCCAGCTCTGTGAACATGTCAGCTCTGTGAACATGTCAACTCTGTGAACATGTCATCTCTGTGAACATGTCAGCTCTGTGAACATGTCAGCTCTGTGAAAATGTCAGCTCTGTGAACATGTCAGCTCTGTTAACATGTCAGCTCTGTGAACATGTCAGATCTGTGAACATGTTGGCTCTGTGAACTGACACACCATATATAGTGAACTAGCTGTTGACCGCAGCTTCGTCTGCGATCCAGAATGATAAGTAGGATATGTTGTACGGTATAGTTGCGCATGCGGAAGGAAGTCGCCGGTAGAAGACAAGGCAAGATAGACACACCTATGGAACTAGAAATAGGGAGAAATTAGTTCAACCAGGTTTTAGACTGGCTAAAGTAGACCCTTCCTTCATGGGGTACTGTTTAAAATGTTATAATAAAATACCTCCCCACATACTCCAACTCAATGAAACGAAATTCAAATCTTATATAAAACGCACACTATGCAGCCAAGCATATTATAAGTTGGGGGATTACATCCCTGACAAAAATGCTTGGCTGAACGCTGGACAGGACGCATAAATAAATTGATTAGCATTTGAAAATACTTCACACACGCCTGCACTACCTACATACTGTTGGAGCTGCTGAAGATTTTAAAATATTTGGGGTTAAAGTATGAAATTGCCGATTTTTACTGAAAAATTGAAATTTTTTATTTTTTTTATTTTAACATATTTATTTATTCATAATAATTACCATTATTATCTATACATTGCTGCCATCTAATAGGAAGGTCATTTATGCCATTGCGATAGAACTTTCGTGATCTAGATTCGACAAACTGTGTGAAAGCATTTTGTACTGCCTCCTGAGAAGAAAACTTTTTATCACGTAGAAAATTGTCCAAATCACGAAAAAAATGGTAGTCCGTTGGAGCAAGGTCTAGCGAATACGGAGGGTGACGAATGGTTTCTAATTGCAGTTCCTGTAGAGTTAAAACGGTTTCTCGTGCTGTATGAGGTCTTGCGTTATCATGGAGCAATAATGGTGAAGATCGATTCATGAGTCGGGGCTGTTTCACTGCTAGTTTTGCTATCATTGTTCGGAGTTCGGCACAGTAAACATCTGCCGTTATTGCTTGACCAGATCGGAGAAAGCTATAGTGAATAACATCATGCTGAGACCACCAAACAGTTACCATTATCTTTTTATTGGTAAGCTTTGCTTTAGGACACTGTTGCGCCGTTTGACCTGGGGTCAGCCATTGCATTTTTCGCTTACGGTTATCGTATAGAATCCACTTTTCATCACATATCACAATTCGATCCAATATTCCTTCATTTCTGTGTCGATTCAACAAGGCAACACAAGTTTCAACACGCGTTTCTTTCTGCAGATCAGTCAAATCATGAGGCACCCATTTCTCATATTTTTTTATTTTATTGATTTGACGCAAATGAGTCAATATTGTTGGTAAGGTAACGTTAAACCATGCCGCTAATTCCTGGGTAGTTTCACTCAGATCGGCTTCCACCATCTCTTTCAATTCATTGTTATTCACCTGTGTGGGCGGTCTTCCACGTGGCTCGTTTTTCAAATCACAGTTTCCATCACGAAAGCGTTTAAACCAAAATCGCACGGTGCGTTCATTAGCAGTCCCCTCTCCAAACGCGACATTAATTTTGCGAGCTGTTTCTGCCGCGTAAGTTAAGCGTCGGAACTCGTATTAAAAAATAACTCGAATTTTCGAAGTATCCATCTTTCTTGTCTAACCTGAATAAAAAAAACAACTGAAAGTCGATAATCGAATGTTGCACATTTTTTTAAAGAAGAACTTCAGATTTTTGAGTGAAACTTTTTTCACATGGTACCTCCATGTGAAAAAAGTTTCACTCAAAAATCTCAAACCATGAAGGTTCTATGTCAATTCGAAGTACTTATTACAATAAAATGGCAATTTCATACTTTAACCCCTATTACAATTTTTGCATTATATAAATTCAATCTCCTAGTATTGTATAATTACATAGTACATATGTGAGTACTATGTACATACTATAAACCTACCATTTACAGGGTACGTCTTTCACTGACTTGAATGTGCCTTGGCGGATGAGAGTATGTCATGCTCACTCTAATGTCTCGCTGATGGTGGCGCATTTGTTCAATCATTTAGCTCCCTTCAAAATGGTTGAGCTGAATGGTGCTAATCTATGCGTCAAGTTCGTGAACGGGCGCCGTCAGTAGGGACTGGTCAACTCTTTGCTGCCATGGCTTATTTTAATTTAATTTAATATTTGAATTGTTTTTTTTATCTATTCATTATGGACGCTTGTATCGTTCTGCATCGTTTTCACGTGCATAATTTTTAACATGACTGATGTAACCAATACTTTGTAACCATATTAGTTTGATTTAAAAGAGTGTCCATGGAGTTTATTGTCCGTTCTTCTCCAGAGGTACCTACTACGCTTTGGGATGGGCAACTAGCTTCATCTTTTGGACTGACCGACATCTTGACATTTTTTTTTTAAACTTTTCCCCATACTAGGAATTTCTCCTGTATTGTGAGTGCGCTTACAAACATTTAAACTGCCATACACAAACAGCCAGACCCGGAGCAACTACTTGTAGGCGATACAAATATTTGTTCCGTGCGGGAATCGAACCCGCGACACGCAGCGTAGCAGTCAATCGCTTAACCACTGCGCCAATCGTGCCGTCAAAATGCAAAAGTGCCTGTAATTGGTTTATTTGAAATAAATACAAAAAAAAAAGAAGCTGAATATTTTGTTCAGTTTTCCTCAGTAATCTTTAAATGCTGACAAAATGATAACACACACAATATAAACCTAAAGAGAAAAAAATTATCACTATAACAAAGGTGCAGGTGTGTGCATAAACTTAAAAAATAATAAAATCAGATTCTTAAAAAAAACGAACACTGCTTAAGTTGCTGAAAGAAACTCAATAAAACAAATGATGAGCAAAATTATAATTAGATCAAGAGCGACGGTCATCGCTCTCGGCTAGCCAAATACAAGAGGTAGCTCGGATGCAAGCCCTCGGTAAATTGAACGTACATTTTTGGTAAATCTCCGTTAAATTTCATTTTGCTGCCGACAGCATCTGTCAATACAGAATGTGGTGTAAGACACAAGATTTTATTTTGATACCTACCTGAGTAGCATAATAAGTTCCCACTGCTGGGACAAAGGCCTCCCCTCTCTTTGAGAGGGAGTGGGCTGGATGAAATTATTTACATAAAGTAAAGCACCTGCCTGAATTCAAACCCACGATCTCCAAGTCGTAAGTGACCATCAGCACGGGGCCACCACTGCCTTTCACTCCTACCTGAGTGCAATTCTCATTGGTAAATTGTTAATTTTCGCCCATTAAAGTCGTTGACAGTCATTGTGCACTTCTATAATTTGTAACGTCACGATGTTATGGACGTGGTTATTCACGATAATATTATTATCGTTACGTTTAAAATAATAAAAGCGCACATTGTTAGTAAGATGTAAGCATGTTCAAAAAATATGGATGTCACGTGATGATCACGGAAAAGTGTCACTTTACAGTTTGCATTGATGTCAGCTATTGATTTATGTAGGTTTCAAGTGTGGCCACCATTTTGAGAGATAAACAAAATGGCGGACAGGTAGGTATGCCATGGACCTTCAACGTCCTTTGATTAGTCTCTGTCGCTTATGCCTTGTCCCAGACCAAACCGCACTGAAAGCCTAGTTCAAACAACATCCTATTGAAGACTGTCCTACAACGACGCAGCATTTACTCAGAGTACACAGCTTCTTATTAAATCTTCTCATAATTCAAGATTCTTCTTTTATTTTGTCAAGTCTCTCCAATATGATTACAAGACGGTCGAAATATTTTACCTTTTAATAAACATTGAATATTCAATGTCTTCTATTTTTATGACTAGGTATACCTTTTAGAATTTTAATTTGACCTTTGTTTTAATCGGTATAAGAAATAACCTTTTTAAACGGATTAAGTGTGTAAATGTAACTTACTAGACTTTATAATGCAATTTCTGGATAAGCATTAGCATTATTAGCCTATGATTTCCAGATGGAAGCTAATAAATACAAAAAGAACGCAAAACGATTAAATTATAAAAAATAATCTATACGTATCAAGTGAACACACTGCAAAGATGACACAAGTGACTCGTCTTACTGAGTAAACACTTCACCAAGCGATCGCGATCATATTTCATGACACAACGAGTAAACATGGAAAAACTTTTCCTGTTGTAGGTAAACAGTGTTAATATTATAGATATTTTCTTTTCTGGGATTATTATCATGACGTCAATACATTATCAACCCATGTCATTCGCTCTACAAACATAAACAACAAAAAATATACCAACCCTTTAAATATTCTCTTCTTCTCTTTCTCTCTATTCTTCTTTTGGACTCTCTACAGGATCAAATTAATTTAGCTAGGGAAACTCCGCAGCTGCAATATTTAAACATGATAAAGCAAAAAATAAATTAATTTGATGATTTTTTGTGGAGTCAATGACCACAGTTAGTGCAGTTACTTGAAATATCAGTTTAAAAATCAGTTTTTTTTGTGTGCAAGCTTCACAGACGTGATGGGATATCTAAATAACGATTAAATAAAATACAGTAAATACAAAAATAAAATACAGCCCTTTCAAAAATTAGCCGGAACAAACAGACAGGCAAAAGTTTAAAAAAAAGTTTTTTGTTATAAGTACCGAATATACTTGCATATGCATTAGTAAAACGCTGTTATTTTGACATTACAAACAGACAC
The DNA here is from genome assembly GCA_947507525.1 of Apamea epomidion. Lineage (NCBI taxonomy): Eukaryota > Metazoa > Arthropoda > Insecta > Lepidoptera > Noctuidae > Apamea > Apamea epomidion. The sequence continues at coordinate 1,105,756 of OX382238.1, read as the reverse complement.
TTCAGTTTTATTTATTTGTATTGTATATACATAGACTGTAGATAACGCCTGTGCATACCTTCCCCGAAGCAGTTGGCAGACCTATCATGCTTCTATAACATCTCGAGGCATACCTAACACATTGATAGATATACCCGTCTACAAAATATATCCACTTACGGCATATAACTCCTAAATAAATTAACAAAGTATGTAAGTAGGTATACTAACAAAAGTTGGCCAGATTAAAATTTCTCGCCAAAGCTCTTTTTCGACCAAAAATGTAACAAAGGGACATAATTGGGTGCTTACCCAGGATTACGCGGTGTTTGCCTTTCGGGAGAGATGACACGCTTTGCTACAATTATAACACAAAATGAACGTTATTCCCGAAAGAGATTCGGCGTCGTCGTCAAAATCTTGGGACGTTTTTTAGGGTCGTCAACCCAAGGATGGATTCAATTTTTTTGTACGTTGTTGTCGTTAGTAGAAATGCGTTGTTTTTAGAAAGGTCTGGTTACGTTTTACTAACTGCCTTCTTAAAGTGTTTTAGCATAGGTGGTTAAAACCCGCTTTGTATATTTCGATAATGAAGAGACTTAATTTAAATTATTGGTTGGAGAAGAATAATTAAACATTAATATGCTCTTTAAAATACCACACAAACCATTTTTTTTGTTTTGGGTGGGTAATCATCAAATGACCTCTCCCGGTCTGGGCTGAGCGGAAGGGCATGTCAGACTTTTACTGACTAAAACCCAGCCGTGTTCCTTCAGTTGCCTATGCCAGGGGCCACGGTATCTCTTTCGAACAACCCTCGGCCCTGGCGGCATCAGCCCTAGCGGACCCCGTCAGTTCCTGCTGACATCTCTTTGAGGCGCATGAAACACAACGCGCCGTCGACCCGGGCCTGGTCCTTACCGGGCGACGAGTTGCCCATTGCTCGCCGCCCGCAAGCCCGCGCCTACGGTGGCCGGGAGTCGGCTGTTGACTCCCGTCCAGGGCGTCTCCTGCGGCGGCTAGGCGCGTGAGGGCGCAGAGATTGCCTCTCCCTCACGCGCTCCGCCCCTTCCTTCGCGGGCATTACTGCTTCGCAGAAGGAGGTGACGGCCTCCCATTCACTCTCGCTCGGTACCATGGCCTGGACCAGGGCCGGACGCAAGAGATCGCCGCCGCCGATCGCCGCCGCCGATCGCCGCAACGACACGGTGGAGCCGTGTCCTCCGAGCGATCCACACAGTGGTGACACCCTGGCGTTTCCTCCCGCCTTATCCTGAACAGGAACCTCCCGAAACAACCGTGTCCGGTGAGGACCTGTGTCAGGCGGAAAGTGAGGGCGCCGTGGCGCCTCTCTAGCCACTCCTCAAAGAGGGGGCTTATCGCCGCAATTGTGGCGTGCCCAGCGCTGGGTTGCAACAATCGCACTCTCCATGCCGCTATGAGATCCCGCCGGAGCTCTGTCCGCTGTACCGTGATTTCTCGCGGCAGCGGAAATACGCCCCGGCGTTTTGCCTCCTCTCGCCACTCCCATATGTGGGCGAGGACTTTTGCCTCCAGGTCCCATGGCGGCAATCCGGCAAGGAGGCTCGCCGCCTCAGCGGAGACCGTGCAGTATCCTCGGATCAGCCGGACAGCCATGACCCAAACAAACCACAAACAAACCACACAAAACAAAGACGATGATCACAAGATGTGACAAACCACATCTTGTGATCAAATCTCAAGTGTCTTAAATTTTAACTAAGTGCTATCTTTAAACACGTAAAGGCCATTAAAATGTAATGCATTACTAATTGATTCTGTCTTTAGTTGCATTGTTCTGATAAATTAATCGGTGTCAACATTGTGGTCACATTCAATCTGTTAAATGAATCATGCCTAAATTATTCCATCTAGATAAATCCAGAATATCATGCTCAATAAAGGAGGGGCTTGTGGTTAATTAATAACAGCCGCATGGGTCGATCGATTAGGTTAAGCTACGCTTGCCACGGGTGATCAGTGGATGGTTATACATACGAAGACCCATTTTGTACCTCGGCTGTCTGTCGTGGATCTTTGACAGTCGTCAAAAGCCCGAAAGTCTGTCAACCATTCTTACTAAGGGGTTATTACTCAGTAACTGGGTTGTGGAGGTCAGATACGCAGTCGCTCCATGTAAAATAGTGGTACTCAGCTGCATCCGGTTAGACTGGAAGCCGACCCCAACATATTATGTAGTTGGGAAAAGGATCATGCTCAATAAAGAAATAAACTAGTTTTCATTCTAAAATGATTTTTAATAAGATTGATAAGACTCAGAATAATAATAAATTATTCATTATTATTATATAAGTTAGTGATGAGGTTATCTATCAAATAATACAATTAACATTCTAGCCTCGGTAAACAAAATTAAAAAGAAAATAATAATGATCACCTCACAGGCGATCGCTACAATATCTCGACAACGGCTCAATGGCTAACTTATACTAAATCAACTGATGATTTAGTATAAGTTAGCCATTGAGCCGTTACCTCATATCAACCATAACCTTGTCCTAAGTCAACACAACTCGTGTAGGTACTGCCACAGGCCAGAACCTAAGTAGTAACCTAAGTAATAATTTGTTAGTTTATGGCACCTGTCCTACCGAGGAAGCATCTACCAGTCAACGATTTTCTCGCTCAAGAAACATACAAAAAATTGCAGGTCCCGTATACAAAGAAAACAAAAAGAGAGAAAAAAGATACACATAAAAAAAGGTACATCATTAAAAGAAAATACAAAAAACGTGTAAAAGAGATACATAATTATAATATGAATAGTCGATCGCTGATTGTTCACACCTCCAGCGAGTAGGTGCTCGTTTGTCACAGCTACAAAAGCTATCAAAGAGAGTAATCGCTCATACGAATACCAGCGAGTAGGTAATCGCTCGTCGCCGTTACGCCCTCGCGGTTCTCTTTAAACAGGTGCCTTAGTAGCCACAGCCACACACTACGTAGCATAGTTTGGAATAAGACTCTTTCTTCACGACTGATGATAAATAATGGCACGATCAATTATTCGCTACTCAGTGTGTGAGTGTGTTTATTGTAAAAGAGCTTTCTATCGTTTTTTTTCCACCACAGGCTATAAGATTTCCAATCTGCAACTTCTTAAGAGCCTTAGGGATGAGTTTCCAAAAACGATGATATAACGAACTTTTACTTAAACAGTCCAAGTACTAACTTCCACGTTTGTAACTTCAATAATAACGAACTTCCATGTAATCTTTTATCCCTCTTACGGGACGAATTTCCAAAAATACTTCTCTAGTCGTCCCCTACGTCATAAAATTATTTTTTGTTCAAAGTTTTATGTTTGTAGACTTGCGTTGTCTTTCAGTGAATTCATAAATTTAAGATTTTTCAGGTAACTTCATTAAAATAACGACCGTACATTGTTTTTTTTAAACCTAGCCTAGTTTACAGAGCTAAAAATAGTTGACATTTCAAACCTTAAGAGGCTTAAAATTTTAACAATTTTTAATTATATTATCGTTGACCGGTAAATTGCTTTCATCAACTTTTCAAAGCAGTAATTGGGCGTTTCAAGAAGTTATAATTGGATTTGTGGTGTTGATTTGTATTTGTAACGGTCTCAACTGGTTCCATTCATCAGATTTAAATGAATGAAAATAGTAAGGTACAAACCGGGAGAACGCAACTTCTCTCGGGAGAAATCTTTTATATGCCCATAAAAATATAAAATTGTTTAAAAAATACAGTGATATCCATGATATAAATACTAGAAACAAACACAAATTTGTTGTACCTACAACAAGGCTCAAGAAAATAGGTAGCTCGTTCAGATGCCAATGTATACGATTTTATAATAAAGTTCCAAGCCCCGTTCAAGATCTAAGCCTTAATAAATTCAAATCATTCATTAAACGTAAGTTGTGCCAGAAAGCCTTTTATACCGTTAAGTATTATATCGAGGGCAAAAAGGCTTGGGATTGAGCTGCTTCCAATTTTTTACATAAAGAATGGTTTTTTTTTTTCTCTTTTGTTGTTGTTTTTTTTATATACACTTCGACATTAAAGAATTTCTTTATATACTATATATTTGCTTATTTTGTAAAGTATTTTCTTATTTTAATTATTGTGAATGTGAAGACTATGTGGGTCATTTTATTTATATTATTTTTCTCTCTGTTCTCTTAGTTTTTGTCATATTTTGGCAGTTTGAGTAATTAATGTGGCCTACCAAAATGTCCTTTCTTTGGTATTGTTTGTCGAATTGTTGAGCTCCTTAAGTTTTGAGTTGAGCTGCACGATTTCTGACAAATGCGTGCACTGACTGGACAGGTCCTCTCAATCTGTGTGGTTCTTTTCTCAAAAAACCATCTCAGACATCGACCTACATGGTCTTCATATGATCTGACCATGATTATGTCTGGACTTTAAAAGAGACTGTGACCTCTGAGTTTGTTTTGGTCTTTCTTCTCAGACTAGTCAGATAGGAAATCGCCGACCTCATCTAGTTTTAAAATATGATTGACGTGTAAAAGTGTTTGTACAAACCTACTTACAAAAATAAATTCATTTAACGTGTTGTATTCAAACAAAAACAGTCGATCTATAGGTACTGTAAAAATCTCACCGTGAAAACTTAGGTGAAGTAAGCTCGTGAGCTGCCAATAGTGTCAATCCATCAGTGCATCAGGTGGAATGACAACTCACTTCAAGCTCACTTCACGTTAGCATTCACGGTGACATTTTTACAGAAGAGATCGGCAGAAGGGAAAACTTCAAAAGCAGTAATTTCAGCGAATGTCAGAGTTCTCAAAGCGACTGTACAATATATTTTGTTATGAGTGTCGTGTGTTGACTGGGATTGTGTTTGTCGTTGACAAACGCCGATCTTATGAGCGGTAACTCCAAATGATTTTAGTATAAAAAGGCTAAAGGCGTTCGCATTAGAGAAACAGTTTCAAGAATGGGATGTCGGTCAGCGAGAAGCGTCGATTAAAACTACTGTTTTTGACTCATCATCTAAATTGACACAAAATTGTTCAAAATATTGTATTTTAGTTGTTCATACTATACACGGTCAAATTAAATGAGCTAGCGAAAATCTGGACACGCGATGGGTATCGATATCTAAACACGATAAAAACTAAATATAATATATTTGATATTTTATTATGGGGGTCAACGACCGCTGGAACTGTTGTTACTTAAAGTATGCGTTGAGAACATCTATTTTTTGGTTTTTATCGTGTTTAAATATCGATACTCCTGTGAAGCATATACACAACAACAAAAAAACTGCTTTTTTAAGTGAATATACTAACTGCGGTCGAAGACCCCAAATAAAAGTCGTCAAATAAACTTCTTTTTGTTTTATCTTGTTATTAAGATATTGATACTCATCTCGCCTGCGTAGTTTCACCAGTTAATTTAATTTGAGCCTGTATTATACAGGCTCTAATTACTCTTAGTTATTAATAAGAGTAGGTCTTCTTTTAATTTAGTTCCGATTTTAGTTAAATATTTGTTCAATAATTTAGATTTAAAAAACTGAAATGATATCGACCTTTGTCACTGACTGAACCGTAACGCAACAGAGTAGTCGAGGTTTACCTCGACTACTCTGTTGCGTTTTCAGTGTTTCCAAATAGGTATTAGAACTTTAGTTCTAATACCTATTTGGAAACACTAGGGGCTGATTTTACCAAAGTCAGATATATTTTATCCGTGGAATAAAATTGACGTCTGACAGTTCTAGTATGATAAAACTGTAAAAAATTCAAAATTTATTCTTACGATAACAGTTATTCTAGCTACCTGTGCTAGGCGATTTCGCCCTTATGGAAGCATGTTTTTCTTCCTCAAATAGGTAAATAAATAGTGGTTTGCAAGTTCTTTCCGCCAGTGCAATAGTCGGCGTGAGAACTTTAGGTGACGGAATTTTAGATTCGAATTTTAGATTTCAAAACTTTGCAATCGGGACTATATTCTTATACTTTTGATGATTAATTTTCTTATTTATGTAACACAGTAAAATGGATACAGATACGACATAGTAGTACTGAGTACAAAGGTACTGCTTATTTCTTAAAAAAATTCTTCCTGCAGACCTGCGAAAGGAGAAATAAACAAGAAATGTAGACAATAGTGTGTGATTATGTTGTGTCTGACAACCAATCTTGCCACGGGGTTTTAGTTGTAGAGGTCAGATAGGCAGCCATTCCATGTAAAGTACTAGTATTCAGCTGCGTCCAGTTAGACTAGAAGTCGAACCCAACATAGTTGGAAAAAGGCAGGCAGATGATGAGGATAATGATGTTGTGGAAGTAGCTCACTATAGTAACTAGGTATGTACATATAGCACGAGTGGGGGACATAGAAGTAGCTCACTATAGTAACTAGGTATGTACATATAGCACGAGTGGGGGACATAGAAGTAGCTCACTATAGTAACTAGGTATGTACATATAGCACGAGTGGGGGACATAGAAGTAGCTCACTATAGTAACTAGGTATGTACATATAGCACGAGTGGGGGACATAGAAGTAGCTCACTATAGTAACTAGGTATGTACATATAGCATGAGTGGGGGACATAGAAGAGCTTACTATAGTAACTAGGTATGTACATATAGCACGAGTGGGGGACATAGAATTAGCTCACTATAGTAACTAGGTATGTATAGCACTAGTGGGGGACATAGAAAGTAACTAGGTATGTTTAGCACGAGTGAGGGATATAGAAGTAGCTCACTATAGTATCTGGGTATGTATAGCACGAGTGGGGGACATAGAAGTAGCTCACTATAGTAACTAGGTATGTATAGAACGAGTGAGGGAAATAGAAATAGCTCACTATAGTAACTAGGTATGTATAGCACGAGTGGGGGACATAGAAAGTAACAAGGTATGTTTAGCACGAGTGGGGGACATAGAAGTAGCTCACTATAGTAACTAGGTATGTATAGAACGAGTGAGGGACATAGAAGTAGCGCACTATAGTAACTAGGTATGTATAGCACTAGTGGGGGACATAGAAAGGCACTCATTTCAAATAACATGATGTGATAGCTAACTATACAAAAGAATTACTTTTTTTCCACACCTTGTGAGGTGATGCTTCACAGCATTTTTACACTGTTGACTGCACCGTGTGGAACACGGCGTAAATAATAACACATCAAAGTGGCGATGGATACAGAAATTAATTACTTCATAATAGTATTTCAGGCATTATTTTTATTTAGTAGTATAAACTTAAATAACTGTCAAAAACTGATATTAGATAGTACGTTCCGATCGGTAAATTATAGTTGAAAACAGTCATTTGTTGTGGAAAAAGTCATAATCGTTAAACAAGAAACGTAGGAAGCACTGACGTAGAAAGGCATAGCCTAGCAAATAATGTTGTTATGTTGCAGAGTTAAATATCTGATTTGCGTCAGCTAAACCTGCTATAAATTTATCACAATCATTACAATCAGCCTATAACAGCAGTGGGAACATTAGAGGCCTCCTCTCTGTGAGAAGGAGTAGGCCATAATCCGCGGGCCCAGTGCGGGTGGGAATTATTATTGTAAATAAATTTTAACTTTTCTTAACTTTAGATCTCCCGAGGTTTTCTTTTCCCCTTACAAGTTTCTCCATATCGCATTTGACATGGGAAAAATTGACGAAATCGGCACAATTGCCATAAATAAAAACATAAAAGAATAAAGTTATTGTGAGTGACTGGAAGTGTCAATGACGAAAATGTAGGTCGGCAATAATAATATCCCTTCTGCACGGGTAAAACTGATGAGAAATCACAAAGATTCAAATAAACCAACCTAGTTATAACTGCTATAAAATCATAAGTAACAATTGTTAAAAGACATCATAATACAAGAAAACAAAAAATATATAAATTTAAATATATTTTCGGAACAAACTTTATGAAATGAATAAAATGTCTATCACCTATCCTCTGCGCCCTCCGACTCGTGAAGTAGTACGAACGTGTTCCCGCACTCATAAAATAAGTTGGTCGCAACCGGAAATAATATTCCAAAAATAGCTCGCTGTAGTCCTGTTGTTTCCAATGATACTTACATATGTTCATGTTCAGATTAGGAGAGTCGATCTACAAGACTTTGGTAGTTTTCACAAGTTCCCCTTGTTTTTATATTCATCTAAAACCGATAGGATAGAAAAGTTTTTGGACAACTTTTCCAATGATTTCCTAATGTCTTTTAGATATAAAATGTACCTACGTTCTGTTTGCCAAACTCTACGCTCAGTTACATTTTACCTGTGAAAACATTTACTTATAGATACAATTTTATGATATCTTATTGAACAATGCCATTGTGCGTGTAGAGGTATGTTGAACAAGGATGTAAAGTTCACTCGTATTCTATAGAAAAGGGAGGATCCTCTGACCAGACGAGTGTCGTGTGGTGGACAACTGCCGTTGTATACATGCTAGTTGCGCGGCAAACTCTGCTTGCGCGATGCAGGTTTTTGCGTGACGTCAGTGTGATGCGTAGTTCGCCTGTGGCGATGTAGATGCCGCCACATGCTAAGTATTACAATTTTTGTTTGGTGATTGTCACATTACCACGCAAGTTACTTGCAATTTGTGTGTATTGCAGGGTTGCATTTTAAATTCAACGGAACATTAACCAGACGGCACTAACTCTTTAAGCTCTTAAGGATGATATTCCCGTCTGAAAAGGTCTTCCCTGTCATATATCGATAATAAGTCCTCAAGGATGACCCGTAATCCTCACCGAACGGATGTTTAAGAGTGAGGCGTCGAACCCTTCCGACAGTTTATTACTCCCTCTGACCTCCACAAGTGTTTGTCTGCCTGCTTTTATATTTACGTGTGCGTACGTGAGGTATTTTTACTTCAATTCTGGGAAGGAGGATTACTAGAATATTTTTATTCATTGTTATACAGGCAGGTTTTTCGAACCGCCTGGGTCTCGAAGCCACGACATAAGAGCTCATGAGTCAGAATGGATGAGCAACCACGGCTAAATTGGCCACCATAGTGGCGTAAATATCTCCGCTCTTCTTCTTATCGTGTCGATGCCAATCTAAATGGACTCGGCTCCGAATTTGGCTCTGAGTTTGTCGACATCACTAGCGTCCATCAATTCCTGTAACGTACAGATAACGACACGTAGGACATGATAATAAGTGTCCCATCGTCTGTTCCACAAACAGCTCCACATTTACACTCCAAGGCGGAGTCGTCTATGAATCTCCACCTGAACAGGTTTTCGTTGCTTCGGCCAGCCTGGATCCGGTGTTTGTTTATCCCCACTACTCTAAAAAGACTAGTTGCTTATGGTTATAAGCGAACACAGGTTGTTTAATCCAGTTCTCAGAACAATCTGAGCAAAAGACACCATCACGTGAACAATTACGTAGAAAGAATACAAACTTTTCCTATAAAACCAGTGGAAAGAGTCAATTTTAAAGTCCCTGCCGTGAGGCCGTGACACGCTGCAGGACACGGCGGGACAAGGACGTCACAAACAGATGGTGTCCGACAAAATACGGAGCGGTTGACGACCCCAGACGCCGTGACGTCAGGACACGCTAGCATGGGGGACTGGGGCTGCTGTAGTTAAAAAAGGGGAAATACATATTTAACTGATTTTCTAAAAACTATATAATTAACGCTTTTTTAAATTTATGAACCTCTTAAAATTTGTTGGGATTCTAATGATGTAAACAAATAATTGAGCCTCTTTTAACCATTCTGGCATTTTTGTCACAGTCGAGTCGGTCGCAGTAACGAAGCCCGTTCCCCAAACGGGTTAGGTTAGATTAGAACTATAACCAATCGCGTTGGTACAGTTAACTACATCCAAGTTGGTACAGTTAACTACATCCAAGTTGGTCGCAGTTACTTGACTTGACTTTTTAGTATTTTTTGGTCCCGAAAATAGAAACTATTTGACGTGTATTATTATTTTCGATATTATTTTATAAATGTCAGATAAATTCCACAACTACGCTTCCTATCACCTGAATCCTGTGGGTGTTGTAACATAATAGGTACACTTTAAAGGATGGTCCCACGCTGAAAGGAAATGTCCTGTTTGTACAGAATGGCTATTTTTATGAAAGAACAAGTTTTATTTTCAGTACTAAACATGACAATGACAACAATGGATTATAAAACATTAGGTATGTATAATTATTTTAAATCTAAAAAAACATTCAATATCCACCCGTGTACATAACAGTCAACCGCAAGTAGATAATTTTAAAGAATGCGATAACTTTATGAACATGTTACTGTCCAGGTTTAGCATGTGTTACGGCTTATTTTATACCGTTTTTAGGGCAATAAAGACGTGCTAAGGAGACAACGGATAAATCCACGTGTCAATTATATACGCTTTAACTAAATACACGCCTTACACATGTTGGAGAAAAGAAGGTTACGATAAATACCAAAACAACTATGAATAGAATCTCTTTTCAGAAATATTAGAAAGGAGATTCTATATTAGAAAGGAGATTCTATATTAGAAAGGAGATTCTATATTAGAAAGGAGATTCTATATTACCCCTTTAAGTGGGTTAAAAATGATAATAGGTTTGGCATTCAATATAAGAAGCTAAGATAAGATTTATTATTTAACTAGGGCCAGATTACATGGTAACATAATATATAAAGCACAGGCATAAAGTTTCTTAATCTAGTTAGTGTTTGTCATTGAAATTGCTGAAAACCTCTTAAGGGGTAATTTTACTCATCATTATGAACAAGTTTTACTGTGCAAGCAGCCCTACATTCGCAAATAAAAATTTGCTGCTCCATAAAGATAAAGACATTATAATTTGCAAATATGGGTACAAGACATGGTGGTACTTAATATAAATGTAGAAACAGCCATATTCTGCCAATTACAAGGCATGCAAAAATACAGAGTTTACAATTAAAATAAATATTTACTATTACATTAAATAACATACTTCTTGTTCATCATTCACTAATAATTATCAATGTTCAACTATTCAATTCATTCAATAAATAAAATAATTCTAATTCATCAGTCAATAATATAATTAATTTCACAATTTCTAATAGTTATTTAATTACAATATATATAATGGTCAAATAATTTCTTTCTCCAATAAAAAATCTGCAACACTATAATAAATGCATACATTTGTGAACGCATAAGGCCCTTTGTATACACACTTTTTTTTTGCAGTGAAAAACAACGGTTTATTCGCACGGTCGTCAGTGTTATAGGAGTCACTATGGCAGCTTCCTGACATAGGTAAAAGTTTTTTCTGCAGCGCAGTTTATACGCCGCACAGTAACGAATCACCTGCCTCACTCTACAAAATGTAAGGAACTGCTGATTAAATTTTTCGCAATTTCAGCATTGGTCCCCCCCTAGTAAAAGTTTTTCTTAACGGTGAGTACAGGACCCCCATGAGGTTTTTAGTTATTTCAGGTATTTATAACCAATAGTTTTCTTTAGCAACCAACAAACCTAAGAGAATGGTAGGTAAGTAATGGGTTAACACGAGCGGAAACAATTAAAACCCAGCATTTATTACCCATTCATGTTAAGAGACCGGCTTTAAAGGCACTCAGACTGCATCAGAAAACGACCTATGATGATGAAGTCAGATGTTGTTTATATTAAAGTTCAATTCAATTTTATTCATCAACAATATAAAACATAGTCGTAATCATAATCATAGTAAAATAGCAAAGTCAAGTAAGAAATCTTTTTCTTTTGCAAATATTATAACCTGGATAACATAAAATTATGATGGGATTCATTAGGAAAATGTTATTTTACCTTATTTTAAAGGTTATCACAAAGTGGTGTTGTTCTTATTTCTATTTCCGGTGAACTCAGTCCTTTATTATTTCTAGTAGAGGTCTGTAAAGCATATTTTTTTTAATGAAAAACAGCGTATTCTATATCCGTCCTCTGTAAGTTGTAGAAAGATTCGATGCACTGTTTTGTGGTAAAAAAGCCAAACTTTCTTTATTTTCCTGTACCTACCCAAAGGAAACACGTTCAAAAGCAACACTGCACCAACGAGTGTTCGGATTGAGATAAAAGCTCGAGGATCCAGACTTCCAAACACTTGGATGAACGGTCACAAAGGCCGACCTTAAAGCCGTTTTCCTTTTGCACTTTGTTAAGGGATTTGTTATGACCAGTCTCGTCTTTCAGTTAAATGATCAATAAAATAAAATTGAATGCATCGTTGGTATGGTCATGAGAATGAAGCATTCATGTAGGTACTACACAAGACTTTAGTGGTCACAAGTACTTTTTATATTATACTAGCGGACCCGGCAGACGTCGTCCTGCCCGGAAAAGTAGCGCCACCTACCGCATCGAATTGTGTTTTCAAACCATTCAGGAACCCATTGAAATATACACACAAAATTTCATCCAAATCAGTCCAGCCGTTTAGGAGGAGTTAGGTGACAAACACACGCACAGAAGAATTATATATTAAGAATAGTAGGGTGGCTGGTGGCTGATGGCAGGTGGTCATCGACGCGCAAATTGAAACCATGAATTCAGCAGATGCTCTTAGACCCCGTAGCGTAGAAATTGTTCGTAGGTTATAAAAACATAACAGTTATTTCATAGAAAAGTGCAATCTACGCGGTCAAACTGTATGTAACAATCTACGCGGTCAAACTGTATGTAACAATCTACGCGGTCAAACTGTATGTAACAATCTACGCGGTCAAACTGTATGTAACAATCTACGCGGTCAAACTGTATGTAACAATCTACGCGGTCAAACTGTATGTAACAATCTACGCGGTCAAACTGTATGTAACAATCTACGCGGTCAAACTGTATGTAACAATCTACGCGGTCAAACTGTATGTAACAATCTACGCGGTCAAACTGTATGTAACAATCTACGCGGTCAAACTGTATGTAACAATCTACGCGGTCAAACTGTATGTAACAATCTACGCGGTCAAACTGTATGTAACAATCTACGCGGTCAAACTGTATGTAACAATCTACGCGGTCAAACTGTATGTAACAATCTACGCGGTCAAACTGTATGTAACAATCTACGCGGTCAAACTGTATGTAACAATCTACGCGGTCAAACTGTATGTAACAATCTACGCGGTCAAACTGTATGTAACAATCTACGCGGTCAAACTGTATGTAACAATCTACGCGGTCAAACTGTATGTAACAATCTACGCGGTCAAACTGTATGTAACAATCTACGCGGTCAAACTGTATGTAACAATCTACGCGGTCAAACTGTATGTAACAATCTACGCGGTCAAACTGTATGTAACAATCTACGCGGTCAAACTGTATGTAACAATCTACGCGGTCAAACTGTATGTAACAATCTACGCGGTCAAACTGTATGTAACAATCTACGCGGTCAAACTGTATGTAACAATCTACGCGGTCAAACTGTATGTAACAATCTACGCGGTCAAACTGTATGTAACAATCTACGCGGTCAAACTGTATGTAACAGCAATTGTTTTTTTAATAACCGACGGTAAATTTTAGCGTAGCGTTTTCAGAATCATGTTATGAATCTATGGTAATTGGTTGCACATCGATATCCATGCTATCCTGTATAAGTATTACGTAACACAATTTTAATCACAAAGTCGAAGGGTTTGAAGTAAGTTCCTAATTCTTGGCCATAGGTTTGAAAATTCGTCTGCTCAACAACATACATACCGCAATGAACGTGGCTGAACTGTCGAAATGAAAAGCATTGCCATCGATTGCCATTGTATGTACCTACGTGTGTTACGTAATTACCTCGCTGATCTTAATCCTCAGTTCGGCAAAATAAAGACAGGGAAATAAATGAATAATACATGATGCTCTGGATATTTTGTCGAAAGTGTCATGTATCTGCATTTATGTAACAATCAATCTATCTAGCTTATAAGTAAAATCTGTTTTGTTACTGCATTTTCTCCTTCTATGTTTAGTGCATGCCGTGGCAGCCTTTAATTAAGGCTACATTATAAAATGTAAAAAAAAACATGGAATCTTTAGCATGTATTATGGTGTATGCTTTGTTGGTTGTCCTTAAATAAATAAATAAAATAAAATAAAATAAGCAAGTTGACTACCAACTTAAATTGTCCATACATTCAAATAACGACTCGTTGAAAGTTTTATGAAATGGCTATAACCAATGATATTGTAAAAAGACGTATATGGGTTACTTATCCAACATTCAATCTTCAAAAGTAACACAATATTACACTATTAGATGTCTGGATGACACGTGGAAGTAGAACGGTATGTCGTAATATCGGGAGTGAAAAAGAGACAAGACGATATGTAACCAGGCTAATTAGCCAAGTTTTGATGAGCCACTTGCAGAGCGTGTACAACCTACCTAGGTGGGTGTGTCACGTAGGGCGTCAATTCAATCATGAATTTTCCTAAGACTGTGTGAGGTTTTGAAATATTTCACCAGGATACTTATAAGGGACTTATGAGTTCCTTCAATATTTTACCGTCTCTAATAATCACACATAAAATGACCATGACCACGTACTTAACTTCGACATTCAGTGAACTTTATATCTAAGTAGGCCAGTTGCTATCTGAGCGAGTTTTCTTCCTTTTACTAATGCGTTTACTAAACTTGACCGAAGTTTTTTAACATCAGAGAGGTCATCATAAAGTATCACATTTAGATAAAAGTTGGAATTATGAAAACGCTTCCATTTTAAGGATAATTGATCGTCATTAAGGACGGTTTTAGCTTTTATGCAAGACTAGCTTTTGCCCGTGGCTTCGCCCGCCTGGACGTCGGATATCTTCTCACGGGATATTACCGGGATTAAAGTATTCTATGTCCTAACCCAAATCATGGGCTCTCCCTATATGCAAGACATACCTTTCATCCAAATATGCCTAACCTAAGAAATGCTGGGCTTCCCATACAAACTTTCATGCCCTATATCACCCCCAATAGGATTATTTTTGAGATAAAAAGTAGCCATGTCATTTCCTAGGATACCATCTATCTCCTTGGAAAATTTTGTCGAAATCCTTTCTGCGGTTTAGGCTTGAAGAGGTAAATACAGACAAACAGAGTTACTTTTGAATTTATAATATTAATTAATAAAATATGTATTTACATTTGTATGCTACGAAGACTTAATAAGTAACTTTTTTTTGTTAGCTCATACTGTCGCACTACTGGGTAAGGCCTCCCCCAAATCCTTCCAGAAACTCTTTTCTCGTGCCACCTCCTACCAGCCCTCGCGGTATGCGTCCACCAGGTCATCTCGCCATCTCTTTCTGTGTTGGCATCGGCGGTACCGCCGTCCATCTTCAGGCACCCATTGCGTGGAGACTTTTGCCTAGCGGTCATTGTGCATGCGGCTGATGCAACTCGCCCCATCCCATTTGAGTCTAGCAACGTTCTTTCCTACATCCAGTAAGTCCGTTTTGGAACGCAACGTGATGTTCCAAATTCTGTCCTCCCTAAAAGTTCCGTCTTGGACTTTGCCAAAGAGCGATGGAACGCACCATTCTGAATGTAAAAACGTACCTGTATGTAAGTACCTGTTCTAATTATCAGGTATGCATTTAAAATTTAGTGAGACTATTCTAGGTATGAGAAAGATTTCGTTCGGAGAAATGCCATCACGCTAACCTAATTCTGATTATCATGCCGATATATACCCACCAAACAAGAATATTTCAAGTGCTTACTTTATTTATAGAACTTGCAAAGTAAATGACGTCAGATCCAAAGTTGACGCAGAATTTTATCACAAACTTCTGAAAGGAGGGTATCATATTCCTGCCACGCAATATCTTCAGTTGTTTTACGAAACGGTCTCAAAATAATAAATTATTGTTAAATGTTGTTTGTTATTGTAAGATCGTTCGTCTTATTTTAATTTTAGGGTTCCGTTCCCAAAGGGTGCCAATGGGACCCTACTACTAAGGCTCCACTGTCCGTCTGTCTGTCTGGTACAAATGGTAAAAATAAAATAAAGTTAAAAATTAAAGGGGGTCCCCAGACAATAAACGTGTCTTTTATTTACTAAAGTATTTAAAAAAACATACTGTTATATGTTGTACGGAACCCGTCGTGTGCGAGACGGAATCTCTCTTGACCGCTTTATTTTACTGAACTAATTATTTTGATCTGAGAAGATTTAGGAGCCATGGTTTTGTTATCATCTTCCTGCCCTCATTCCTGAGCACTTCCATACATCCCTATTAGCTGTCTCTTTGTATCCCTCTGTTTCACTCAATTTCTCAATCTCATGCTCCATGGTTTCGCTTGTTGGTTTCAATTAATTGGTGATAAGGGGTGGGCGTTTGACAAAAGAAGACTTTTTTTAAAACGTAACATTCACTCAGGTAGAGTATTTCTACTGGGTATTGAGAACCCTTTATTGCGTATCTATTTCCACGAAACACTTCTAATTGCATACCCGCATTGGGTTCTTTTCACTGTTTTGTTAAAAGTTTTATTTAGTTTCCATGTTATTTTGACAGTTACTCAATAGATTGCTAATTAAACTAATCTTCATTATTTTTGTTTAAGTGTTCTTGTATCCAATATGTAGTATACTAATATCAGTTTGGTTAGCAATTAAGTATAATGATATCAATTTGGCTAAAACCATTACCATTTATTAAACATTAATACACCAACACTCTAAAGTTAAAATGTCAGGGTGAAGCTGTTCCAGCCAAGTTTCCAGTTCTAAGAACAGTACCTACTGATGTCTTTCAGTCAAAATAATGACTAATTGTCCCAGTTTTATTACCTTTCTAGTTATTTAGCTAGACTATTAATTATTGAGTTTCCTTAGTTTTCTTTAAAAACACATTAGAATATTAAACGTGATTATTTGTTTGGGTATTTCCTCTTTTATCATTTTCATAGTCATATAAACTATCTGTGTCTCATCTCCTATGTTACGTAAATACTGCAATTATTAAAACTAATCCGAGCATATAGTAATGTAAGAATGGAAAAGAGCACTGAAATCAGATTTCTAGTTAGTTCCGCTAGTGGAAGGTGGAGACATCGAGACAAGAGCGTGTGCACCACTTTATAGGTACTTGGACACAGCCTTTTAATAGATGGCGTCGTAAGTACCTTTTTTTTTTTTTTTTTTTGTTTGTGGATGGGAAATCATCAAATGACTCCTCCCGCTCTGGGTGGAGCAGAAGGGAGTGTCAGACTCTTAGACTAAAACCCACCCGTGTTCCTTCCTTAGCCCTTTATGTACCAGGGCAGCGGTAACCCTTTCGGACGATCCCGCTACCCGTCGTAAGTACCTTGGTTTACTTTCCTTCTCACTTGCAAAACATCTGAACATTCTTACTGAGTCGTTACTAATGATTTTAATCATTGAACTTTTGTAATTATTTCAGTATCTAAATTGTTTATTCACTTTAATACCGTTAAAAAAGAAAAAAAATTGTAACGGTAATAAATAAGGGAAAGCCTAATAATCTGACTGAATCAGAAACTGAACTAAAAAGTCACATTAAAGTCACAAGTCCTTACGACCAGAAACCAAATAATATCACAAGTTCAATGCCCCATCTGGGCACAAGCATGAATGGCCCGGGGTGACCACATAACGGGATGTTCCGGACCAACTTACCCCGGCCTAAGTTAAACCCGGATTAACTTCGGGACATAGATTAATTACTTTCTACGTCACCTATTTTAAATGTGAAACTTTTGAGATAAGAGGTCAGATTTGGGTTGAGGGGGTTAATTAAAATTGTTCGGGGAAAACGTTGATAGATCTTGATTTTTTGGATGACTAATTTTTGATGTAGTATAATTTTGGCATCTTCATACTAAGGATTGTTTCATTCACCAGAAATGAAATTATTCCCTCGAGAAAAAACGCATTTAGTGCAAACCTATCTATTTTAAGGAACCCTGAAATACGATTTCCTTTTTAGATAAATGATTTCTGTTAAAAAAGATTTCACCTGCGACTAATTCCTAAATAAATTTCAACGGCCTGCCCAAGTTTGCCAATCTAATAAGCTTCACGAACTGTACAGTTCCAAAAGGTTTCCATCAAAATAATATTTTCTTAAAGGCATTATAAATTCAATTCGTGGTGTTTGGAAACCGTTTGATTTTCAATGAAATATAACATTATAACTCGATTCATTCTTGATGGTGTAAATCGTTTAAGTGCATAACTTTGGTAACTTGTGGGATTGTTATATAGGGAGCAATGTTCATATTATTTGACCGCTTTTGTTTGCTCGGTAGACAAAAAATAAAAATATGTAAGTGCATCAAGTGCTAGGCTGGCTCGCTTGCCTGAAAAACTGCTAAAACTCGTAGGGAACTTAATCGATAAGCAAATTGATACCAACTTAAATTGTCTGTTTATTCAAATCACAACTCCTGCCATTCTTTGGTAGCTGTATGAAATTGCTAGAGTACTGCTAATTGTCATACGGTGTCAACTTGCTTAACAGATTTTTTTTTACATATTATGAAAGGCCTTTCGCATCTATTTGGCCATTATTATAGATTTTGGCAGGGATTACATTTGGGTCTCATCCATGTGTGAGATTTTGATCATATTCAGAGAGCAAATCGGCTAAGTGAAACTGGACCATGAAACTCGAAAGTTGCCTAATAAACACAACATACTTTCCGTCACTGTATGACAAGATGCTCTTGTCCTGCGTAATTTAGCCAAAAACCATGGTCTCTCTATCAAAAGTACTACAATAACACATTCAAGCAATACGTTTCCCTGTTGTTTTCTCAGTTTTTATTTATGTGGCAACATATTCGCGATGTTTTTCAAAGGGATACGCTTACAAAGTGACGACCTTTTATTATTTGTATAAGTATTGACATATTGCTTACTATTGTACTTAGGACTCTGACATTTTCTTCTTAGGGTTAACATCCGTTTTATAGGTCTCGGTAGTGAAAAAACTACTTTTGTAGAAGTGGGGAATTGATTGTTGACAGAATTATTGAATTTTGATTAAACGTTGTCCCGTCAGGAGACCGCTCTAATTGTTAGACTAACGTTCTGTTAACGTTTAAAATAGTAGCGGTCCCTCGACGGGACAACATTTAATCACAAATTTCATACGTACTTAATGAAATAAAAAATAAAAATTACTGTACAATGTACGTACTTACGTAGGGTCATAATTTCAAGGTTATTTTTTTATTTTTATAGGGTTTCACGATTATACCTTTTTTGTTCTATTTGTGGCTATTTTTTCAATAGTTTATTTAAAAAAAATTAGGCTTTTTACATTCATACTATTTTTGTTATTATTTTGTGTCGGGGGCTTTTTAAATTTTTAATTTATTTTTTTATTTCAAATTTTGTAGGGACTCCTTATTATTTCATTTCTTTTATTTTCTTGCGTTTTAAGATTCAGGTAATTTGGTATTTAATCAGGTTTTTTGTAATTCGCCATTTTGTGGTGGTGGCCATCTTGGATTTGAAATTTATCATAGTGTATAGCATTCTACTAGTCAAGCTCTTTCATTTGATAGTCTGTTAGAAAGATAAGACAATTAACAGACGAAGAAACCGCGCGCTTGGTCTATTTTAGTTACTTCCACAGTATTATGTCATATGGCATTTTACTGTGGGGTCGGGCTGCTGACATTGAATCCATTTTTATTTTGCATAAGAGAGCTGTCAGAGCCATTTACAATCTACGTCGCTGCGAATCTCTTAGGGAACTATTTAAAAGGGTTAATATTATGACGGTACCTTGCCAATTCATTTATGAAAATATTATGTATGTAAGAAAAAATCAACATCTTTTTAATAAAATAAGTGATAGACATAATTTTAATACTAGAAATAAAGATAAATTAGATCAACCTTTTTTCAGATTATCTAAAGTACATACATCTTTTATGGGGTACTGTGTTAAATGTTACAACAAAATACCTTGTGAAATATTGCAATTAAATGAAAGGAAATTTAAAACTTATATTAAAATTACACTTTGTAAGCAAGGATATTACAAATTAGAGGATTATATCCAAGATAAGAATGCTTGGAAACATGCTGGTCTTGCTCCATAGGACAATCTCTAGAGTCTAGACAAAATCAAACTGGTTGCTAATGTAATTGTATAATTTATTCTTTTTTTTTTTTTCTTTGACATTGATTTACATTCTGTAATTACTTGGGGTCACACCCGGACTTATTACTCCTTATTTATTTATGAAAATCGTCTACGTTTGGAGTGTTTGTGAATATGTGAGCACCATGTATCTATCACATAGTTGATCTATATGTCATGGTTACATTTATCCATTTTAATTCTTTTACCTATTGTGGTATAGTAATTTTATTTTTGGGTGCATCGTCTTCACATATAATTATATAAATAATGTATGCAATATATTGTAAAACATTTTAAAAGAGTGCCTATTTGAAATAAATGATTTGACTTTGACTTTGATACCCATATTGAGCGAGTTGTTAAAAAAAATGTAATTCGCCATTTTGTGGTGGCAGCCATCTTGGATTTGCAATTCATCATAGTGTATAGTATTGTAGAAGACTAGAAGAGCCCTCGGAGGTAACGGGAGGAATCAAACACTATATGATTCCTTTAAGTTTATATTGTAGAACCTCTCTACATATCTCTATCTAAATTATCCATGACAGTTCAAACCAAAGTCTTAATATAAAATATTTGACAGTAGCTTTCAAACGTTCAAGCTAGTGTCAAATATTTGCGGCCGGCTATATCTTAATATAGCCGGCCTGCATTATATGAGTTCGTCTTCGGCAGGCAAGCCTCTACAGTATTCTACTAGTCAAGCCCTTTCATTTGATACCTATATTGAGGGAGTTGGGAAAAAATATGTAATCCGCCATTTTGTGGCGGCGCGACGGCCATCTTGGACCTATTTTCATCAAACATAGCTAAGAACACTCCCGACAAATTCATCTTTCAAACAAAAAAAATCAAAATCAAAATCGGTTCATCCGTTCGGGAGCTACGATGCCACAGACAGGCATACACACACACAAACGAACACACAGAGACTCGTTAAAACTTATAACAACCCGTCGTTTTTGCGTCGGGGGTTAAAAAGGCATTGCATTTGCATCTTGACTCAACGCTTAGTTGGCAACGCCAGGTCTCTAATGTTAGTCAAAGGGTCAATGGTACTCTGCGATCCCTGTATCGTTTGAGAAACTTTTTGCCCGCTAAGACGAAGACCTTGCTTGTGCAAACTTTGATTTTCCCTATAATCGACTATGGTGACGTGTGCTACTTTGACTTGAATGCGGTTTTGCTGGATAAGCTCGACAGATTGCTCAACAATGGTATCCGGTTCATATTCAACCTCAGGAAATATGACCATGTGTCGAGCTATAGGTCTGAGTTCAAATGGATGTCCATTCGCCAAAGAAGAAGTTTGCGCGCTTTGACCACGCTTTTCTCCCTTCTCAACTCTCCCAATCCTCCTTCTTATCTCGTATCTCACTTCCAATATCTTTGTTCTTCACACGCTAAGAATCTGCGTTTTCTAACAATCTTCTCTTACTCTGTCCGTCTCATACGTCTGATTTTGTTCATTCTTCTTTTCATATTCAGTCCATTCTTTTTTGGAATGCGCTTCCTCTTGATATCAGGACGGCGAGCAGTCGGTATGCATTTAAGCGGAAATTGCAGAGTTATTTTCAAAATAAATCTTCAAAAAAATAGCGTAGAGTCATCTCAACACTTCTCTCTCTTGGTTTTGTATATATATATATATATATATATATATATATTAGAAGTAGATATATATTATAGTAATAGTCCTATATATATTATAGTATAGGAATAGTGTATATAACCTATTTATGTATTTGTGTACCTACTTTTAAGTTTTTTTTTTTAATCATTGTCCCTCTCAATTAAAGCACCTGCCATCTAATCTCTTCACCACCCTTGGTTGACTGATAGAGAATGCCTAAGGCATTAAGTCCGCCTTTGTACCTTTTTGTGCGAAAAGTTTAAATAAATAAATAAATAAATAAAAAGGACTATAATTTCTGTTTATTTTAATTAGATTTTGATTCATAATACTTTCCATGTCGTTACTTTTTTTTCAAGTCTTCACGAAAACCAGGGCTGGACATAAACCCCTCCACAGGTTTCTCACATGTCTTGATTTCGAAACTACTATAATAAAAAAATCATTTTCTAAGAAATTAAAAACATTGCGGTATGTATATTTTTAACTCATTTATTTCTTAACATCTAAAAGTATTTACAAAAATACAAATCGTCACTTTCGCAACACATAACATCGTTATTAGGTGGTTAAACATTAATCTTAACAGACAGTAACAAACTCTACATTCATAGAACTCTACAAATGTAGAGACATAATCCAAATGGCACTTAATATACATCTATGAATTCTTTGGACACACCAAATAGTAAAGCTGACGAAGGCAAGTAATTATTGTAAAATGTCCAAAATGTCTCTAAACTCTACATTTATTTACATAGAATATACACTAAATTACATATTTATAAATACAAATTGCACAATAATTCATAAGTTAACAATTGTTTTTAATTTTATCACCCAATCAAAAAATAACACATTTGCATAACATATTTTTTTCACTATCAAATTATTTTACCTATGGGATGTTCATAATCTCATTGTTTACATGTTTGTGTGTATTATTATTTATTTTACAAAGTTAAAGGAGTATTCATAAAACTGAGTGTAATGTTAATCACAATGGAAGGATTCCAATAGCTCAGACAAATCCAACGTAATGTCTTCATCCAACACTTTAGTAGTTTAACTAAAATGTTATTTCATAAATCATTTTGTTTCATAGTAACAGAATGTTGTCAACCCCAGGACCCCAGAGCCCCCCAGTACAGAACCTTTAAACATTTAAATATAAATTGTCTAAACAGTCGGACGTACACATATGTCTTTACAACCGAACTTACAGTTTATTTTAAAATGGCTTCGTTGGCTTCTACTATAACGGTCTAGCAAACATGAGTCTCTCACTGCCTTGCCTCCTCATGATCTCGGCAGCTGCCGGGGTGGCTACAAACACTGCAGCCTGTCCTCCCAGTTCCATGAACTTCCCTCTTTTGTGGTTCCTCCCACTGGCTCTCCTCTCCATCCTGTGTGTGGTATCAAACACGTCTTCTCCCTCACTATGGTCGTAATCCACCATAGGCTCATTTAGGACCTCTTTTCTTCTAGCTTCGAGTCTCTTCTTTCCACTTAAGAAGTATGATTGTGTTAGATTTGATACGTTAGGAGTTGAGATCTGTCTGGTCATCCTACCTCCTGAGCCAATCCTCTCAAAGGGTGGGAAGTGTCTCTGCATGTTCTCTGAGAAGGACTGGCGTCTGAAGTTGAACTGTCTTGAGTCTAACGGCTGATGAGTGAAGGATGCTCGTCTCAGGAACCGAGGCTCTTGCTCTACCAGGTAAGGCTTCCGCCGACCCTCAGGGTTGCGAGTAGACTTCAAGGAATCTTCGTAACTGCACCTAGGAAATTAAATTAAGTTTGAAATGCCTTTGGATGATAAGGTTAGTAAAATTTAGGCAGCTGGTTAAAAATGACTGTAGTGATAAAATACTGTTGAAGATATTGCATTAAATGACAGTATGATTCTGATCGTTGTACAATCTTTCATAAATTTATTTTATTTACTTTTATCATTTATAATCGTGTGCAACATATTATTTGGTTGAATGATAAGTGGGTGAGGGTGAGGTGCAGGCTTTAAAGCCTCCATTTTTATAAGTTTTTGCAAATCTTTTAGGTCTCTTTTACCCAAACCATAAAGTTGGAAAAAAGTCACCCACCCGCTGCTTTCCTCCGAAGTGTGCAGACTGGACTGGCCGCACGGACACCGCGTAACCTCAGCGATGCCGGAGTCTTGTCCACTGGAATTCACGGACGTTATCGATGTATCCTGCCCCTTCCTATAGGTAAAGTGTTTTAGATCTGTTGGTCATGTGCTGTTGGTGTTAGTATGTTGGTGGAGTGTTAGTACGGATGCGAACGGAGCCGGATACGCCTTGACCTGCGTTAAGGGTTCAGGTTTAAGGCAAAATAGTTTTGGGTAAAAATCATCTTAGTCTTAATTATACAAGTACAGTTTTGTAAAGTGCGTCTTATAATAGTTTTGATGGTAGTGTTTCTGGACCTAAAAGTTGTTGATTAGAAGTTGTGTTTATTTATTTGTGGAGCAGACGTGTTCTGTGTGCTGAATAATGTACAAACGGTAGTAAATAAGACAACTACTTAAATTTTTCAAAGCTTGATACAAAAATGCAAAAAAATGACAGGCTTTTCCTAATATTCTACTTATTGAAAGTTTTTCAGGTATTTAACATTTATATAGAAAGTACCAATATATTTCAAATTTTGGTAACAGTGTTTCGGAGAATTAGAACGACGATAATGCCCTTTAAAGTTCTAATGTATTGTGTAGGAATGTCGTCTGGCGTAATTTCTTTGAAATGAGGCATTTTTTTTTATTGTTGTGGCGCACCTGCTTCAATGATTACACGACGTTAAGAGCTTCTGCCACTTGATTTCTCTACCTAAGGCCTGACTAGCAACTAGACTGTGTATAAAAAGACGGTATATACTAGCATTCAACACAGAGGCTACGACCCATGACGCTACTCAAAAGTATCGTGTTTCAAACTCAAATCACCAAATAGAAGCCAGAGAGTCACTGCACTAGTATTTCAATGGTGGCACACGACGCAACTTACTAACGCGTTACTAAAGAGGATGCGCTAGGTACTCGTAGCTCGCGCAATTCTTCCCCTTAACTAGTTTATGATTGGTTGCGTCATGTTGAGTTTGTTACACGTTGCTTTTTTGTAGCATTACGGACTATGAGCCTGTTGATAGAAACGAGGAATAATATTATTACTATAACCTCCAACTGTTTCATATGGAACTCAGAAAGTATAATTAAAACATCATAACACCACATTTATTGCATCTTTTCGATAAAATTGTCTGTAAGCACCTAAATATATTTAGAAGAACCTTCTCATGTTAGTCTATCAAAACGTAGTCTAACAAAAAGTATTATTTGAAGAAAACATTTAAAATAACGATTTTCTACTAGTGATTGATGGTCATCCAACCGTTAGTTGTTGCAGCCTTAACCAATATTTTTAGAAAGACTGAATTATTTTCAAA
Source organism: Apamea epomidion (assembly GCA_947507525.1). Classification (NCBI taxonomy): domain Eukaryota; kingdom Metazoa; phylum Arthropoda; class Insecta; order Lepidoptera; family Noctuidae; genus Apamea; species Apamea epomidion. The sequence goes on along the minus strand of OX382238.1, from coordinate 1,080,550 downwards.
AGTAAAAAGAGGAAATAATGAAATTTGTATGGAAGAAGTGAGGTAGTGTTTCAGGCATTCGCTACCTATGTTTTAGACGATATGGTTATCTGTACACAGATTCTAGGCCCTTGGTCCTATCGACAAAAATTTCATTATATTATGAGGCCAATGCTCCTATGTCAAAAGGGAATTCAAACGTAATTTTTCTTGAAGCATTTGTTCCGCTTATTTGGCAATAAATTAATGTACCTACCTTATTTCCAAACTTTAGTTCCCAAGTTGAACTACGTGTGATAGGTACCTCTGAGGCGCAGCCGTAAGGCACACTTGCCTACTAACTTCTTACATCGGACTTTACACTTTTATATTTGTTTTTATCTGATGTATTGTGTGTATTTTAATGTTCTAACTAGATGTATTTTCTTTGTTTCTTTCTATAACATATTTGGGAAGTAGGTAACTTAACCGATTGAATGGAAATGGCACAGCATAAAGAAAGAATGTGGAAAAATATGGCGGAGACCTTTTACCCAGCAGTGGACAACATTATTTCATTTATATTTGAAAAAAAGGGAACTTTAAGTACATAGAGCGATTTAACGACGGTTTTTAGACGAGTTGGTTAGACATTAATAGTTAACTAGATTTTGTAAACAAAGTTCCATTATGTAACGATCAATAATTGTGAAAAAGTACATTATTCTGAGAAATTTTGTAATCAAATACAAAGAATATTTCAAGGTAGGTAGCGAGGTATTTGTTGTGGATCCTGAATTCTGAATATTTCATTTGTTTTGGTTTGAAGAGTTTGTTGTTTTTAGAAATTTGGTTTCGTAGCGATTAATATCTGTAAAGCGAGTAATATTCTGTAAAGTAATATTATTACAAAACATGCAAAAATGTCAGGTCGGGGCGCCTGCGCCGGGAACCTCATACTATTTTGAACCTATCCGTGAGTAAGTTGCCTTTTACTCAATAAGGCAAAAAATCGTGATGCCTATTTCAGGTTAAACATAGATTCACAGTATAGTTATATTGGAGGTTTATTACTAAACTAACTTGTGCTGCAAACGGATTTGATCTAGCTTATAATTAAGTGATAAAAACAGGTTTCCACATTTTTCTAACAAAATTACAAGCAACATTATTACTTTTTTTCTCAATAAGTTCTCACTTAGATTGTGGATGTATATTTTTATTATATTGTGTTTTCATGTGCGTATTTGTATGCTTAATAACGGAGTTTACTAGCTAGGTACCTAATTCAAGCGCACCTATGCCTATTAATAAAATTCAACTGTCGAATAAATGATAATGAAAAAGATTGAAGCAATTTTTGATCTACTACCAAAAGCAGACACAGGGTGTGCAGAAATAATTTTTCGTACATCTCATCGTAAGATTTCCTGATCATTTATGACATTTTTTAGTTTTTTAGAACTATATATACTAAGCTACATATATGGCGTCTTATGTGTATTTCAACGTCTTAGAAAGGGAAGCAAAGGAATGTTAGATCTTATCTAAATAATAAATCGATAACATTCATACCTCTTCTGCAACGGCCGTTGGTTGAACTTGATGCACATCCTCTCGTGCTTGAACTGGTCCTCCCCAAACTGGTTCTGTGTCTTCACACATTTCTGGTGTGCCTTCCCGAACTCCTCCACCGTGTTCCCGTGAGGACAGATCTTCTTCACATTATGGTTGATAACGTCGATGTATGAGTCCGCCTCACTGTAGCTCTGGTTCAGCTCTTGGCACTGGTTGCCACCAGATGGGAAGAGGCCTCCGAATTTGGTTAGGTGTTCAGTTGAGAAAGCGTTAAGTCGTTGCTGGGAATATGGTTTTTGGAGTCGTCTGTTAGGGCAAAAGTTTGAAGTGAGTGGTGGGTTAAAAGTGAGTAGAGCCGCTGAGATTGGTATTTTTCCTCAATATAATTAATATAAAGCTCCTTGTTAAGTAATCGAGCATAAGTTAAGCCTCAATAAGGTTTAAAAGTAAAGTTTTTTTTTGTTAGCTCACCTCGTAATGGTTCGAAAACATGAAAAAAATTAAGCCTATTCACCTACACCAGATCTTGATATTCAACATCAAACGTTGCTTTCCATAAATAGTTTCTCGTGGTAAACCGATACGCCATTTTTAACATCAGACTAAAATAAGCAATTAAAATCAAGTAAAAACCAAAGTAACAAGAATTGTACGAAATTCATGTCCATAGGATTTTCTTAGCCACAATTAGTTATTGTAGTGACTTTTTGACAAAATGTGATAGTAAAGTTAAGCTAAAAATACCAAAACCAGCGGCAAATCAAGTTTTAAACATATACTTACTACGATATTAAAACTACCAGTATACCTATATAAGAAGAATTCTAAGTTAAGTGCCAGGAAACGCTACAATTTTAAGAGATTTGTTTATTTTTACTAATAAAAAGGCTAAGAACAAATAATTCTACAACACATGCAACAAGAGGGTAGTTTCATATGAAGTAGTGGGTCATATGCTTTCGCCTGTGGTGGTGGTGTTTTCTGAAAATGATAAGCGAAAAATTGTTGCTTACCATCCGTTATTAACAACTTCAGCAAGACAAGCAAATAGGTCGATTATAAATATTTCATTTATAATTCCGTATTTTAAGTCCCCTGTGCTAAATCAAAGCTTCAAAATTACTTAAAAAACTTAACTGAAAAGTGAAGCAATAAAGTTCTAACTTCTCTCAGATTAGGCGTAAAATATAAAGTTTTGAATAAAAGAAGTGCAACATTTTCTTTAAAACAAACAATTTAATTGTAGACTCTTGATTGTATTTGTATGTTAGGTGTATGGGACATACCTAGCGAAATGATTCACGCTTTGTAAGAAGTTAATCATTCTTACCGGATCTGACGTTGATCTCTTAAATCATGCAAAATTTTACACAGACGTTATAAAATTCAAGTAAATTCTCACCGTCGACTCCTTCTGACGCACAGTATACAGACAGCAGTGGTACAAGCACCAACGAAGACGATGCACCCGAGAGCCACGACACTGATCTCCATAGTGCTGAGCAGGCGCCCACTCCGGGCCTGCACCATGGCAGTGTCACCCACTTCGAGCACGCGGAACCCTGCCAGGTTGTGGCGAAGGTCCGTCTCACGTTTCATTAGGGATCTGGAGAAATAAATGTAAATGTTTTGTGAACTTTCTTAAATTGGGTCAAGATAAATTATTTAGTTTTTTTTATGCTACTTAGCTAGGCAATAATTGAATTATAACTCTACTATGGACAGGTGACATAAGTGCCAACTGTACTGCGTGGATGGCATGGATAAAAGCACCTGAACTTTTTTACTGCATTCAATATTTTATATTTATAACAATAGGATTATTTACGATGTGATAAAATTCAAAATATAAAAATTCAAGTAGTTAAAACTTACTTCTGAAGGACATCCATGTCAATAATGGCATTCGACAGCGGATCCACTCCGTAGATATACAAATCGGTCCTGAAAATAGAAAAGCAATCATTTTAAATACCTTTGATGGTCTTACAAACGAAAGAGATATCAAAAAACTGCAAAACTCACGCATAACCGTCCATGGAAGCCTTATTGTGAGACTCTAGTCTTCTAATTCTTATGTCGTATCCTGTCATAGACGTCAGTGATCTGGTGATGTTCTCTATTCCTTTTTCTACTTCCATCGGCTTTGCTCCTACTACCAGCACCAGCTGTTTATTCTCATCTAGCACGTATACCTGGAAAATGTTTTTTTTGCTTAATATATCTTAAGTTGAAAAGGTTATTGAACATTTTAGGCTACTTTTAATGTCAAATAGTATGAACTTTTAAAATGTATATGATATTTATAAAGCTAGCATGCAGATCCATTAGTTTACACATATGGCATTCTTTTAAATGTTTTATAAGTCGTCCTTATAAGTTATTGAAATAAGTGTTGCAGTGTGTTTACTCTGGATACTCACGAAAACATTAGCAATCGCCGACTTCCCATCATCAGCCCCCCGCTTATCTGTCGCCTTAACATCAAACCCGAACACACGCCCCGCGTCACGAGCGAGCGCCGACACGACACGCACACGACCCGACACCGGGTCGATGGCGAAGCGCGGCGCCTGCTCGTTGATGATCTGGTACCGGATGTCCGCGTTGATCCCGACGTCTGCATCCGTAGCCTGAATTTTAAGGAGGCGGTAATCTTTACTCTACGTGTTTCTTAAAAATAATTATGCAATAATTAAGAAGAACGTTATTTGTAGACATGTGTAGTAATTTGTGGAATTGTGTAGTGGTATTGGAAACCTTTGTAAAAATAGATTTTTATGTAACCCGGATTTTTGCTGAAATTCAAATTCAGATTCATTTATTTCCAAAAACATGTGCCGCTGTGTGGTCGATTGTATATTTTTTATTTTGAAGCTGTGTGGTCGATTGTATATTTTTTATTTTGAAATTAACTAAATCAATAGTCAGTTGATGGATAATTTCATAATTTCCTTACGAATAATCAATGACTTAACGTTTCCAATAACTGACATATGCTTAATACCGCAGACACAGAGAGTTGTAAAAAAAATGAGTTTCAAAGAATTTTGCTAACCATTACTAACTTAGTTGAATCATTCGCTAACCAAATTAAATTCATTGTCAGTCACTTACCTTCAATTGTATAACTTGGTATCCAAACGGTGCTGTAGTTGGAATTGCTGTGACTAAGGGCCGTCCGCTATTGGTAAACTTCGGAGCATTATCATTCACATCTTTTATCCTAACGATGACTTTTACGTCATATTTAGTTAGTCCCTCCATTACATCATCGGCTACAGGATATATCATGTGCGGTAACTCTCTGCTTATTTTTTGTCTTTCAGCCCTCACTACAATCTCATAAACATCCTTCACTTCTCTGTCTGGACTCCTCACTAAATATAAAGTTCCATTTCTTGGATCAATCACGAATGTCTTCTTCACATCCGCATCATTTTCATTCAGAATGAAATACTTCATTTTGAAGTTCTCGTAATGCTCCGTCAAATTCAAAGTCACTAACTCCACTGGCGTATGAACATTTTCCTCAATCTCTAATTCGTAATATCTTGAAATAAAAACTGGTTTATCTGATACTTCTACTTCATCAGGAACATCAGTTACTGTTAACATCAGAATAGCTGTAGAACTCAAACTTGGTAAACCTAAGTCAGAAGCGACAATTGTCAAATTATGAACAGTCTGGCTTTCATAGTCAAGTCTTCCTGTTGTTGTGATAATACCCTCCTTCGAGTCTATAGCGAAAATATTCAGTTGATTCTTTCTTTGTGGTAGGCTGTATAAGATAAGACCATTTCCATTACCTACAAAATCAGTATCATTTGCGTAAACCTTAGTGACAACTGTTCCAATAGGAGCATTTTCTTTTAACGTTGCTTTATAAATTGGTATAATCATAACTGATTCAAAGTTGTGATTTGAGATTTCATCAGCTTCTGGGTGTTTCCATTCCAGCAATTCATCGTATGCATAGAATTTTGGTGCATTATCATTTACATCTAATACTTGCACCTCAACACTGACGGAGGATGAAAGTTTCTTATCATAGCCATTATCTTGTGCTACCACAGTGATAACGTATTTATCTTCATTTTCTCTATCTAGTTCTCCATTAACACTGAATACTCCAGTCAATGGTGATATCTCAAAAGGTAAGTCTTTAGGTTTAGGTTGAATGAAGTATGTCAAGTTAGCGTTTTGTCCAAAATCAGCATCAGTGGCATCGACTTTACCTAAAACTCGTCTAGTGTACTGAGCCTCCTCTACATTGAAACTATACCAGGACTTTTTGAACATCGGGAAATGGTCATTGATATCTTTGATAAAGAATCTAATTGATATGTGATCGCTCAAGTCTCCACCATCTAATGCTGTTATATTTAATCTAAATTCTGCTTCTGGAGGTAATGTTCTTGCAACGATTATGTGGCCATGTCTTTCATTGATGACAAAATATCTTTTGACTTGCATACTTTTAGCAGACAAGCTATGAGGAGGTATAAAAACTTCTGAAATGAATTCATATCTTACTTGGCCATTGATGCCACTGTCCATGTCTATCGCATTAAGTTTCAAAATTGTTGAACCAATAGCAACGTTTTCTGGTATCATAAACAACGGTCCAGAAGACTCTGAATCCATAGCAAACTTATTTTTCGGCTTAGCCTCCGAATTTGATATCCCCGTAGTAGAGTTATTCTTCCGTTCGCGGTATACTTTGACAGTCGAATTGTCATCTGACTCGAGGAGCTCTATGTTTTCTCCCAAGGGTATGATGATTTGATTGAACTTAGGAAGATTATCATTTTCATCTGATACTGTTATTATCAGTTTAGTTTCAGAACTTAATCCACCTCTGTCCCTTGCAACAATTTTTAGTACAAAAGAACTTTTTTCTTCTCTGTCTAATCTGTTTCCTATAAACGTTACTACTCCAGTGTTTTCATGAACATGGAACATTTCACGGCCATCACCAAAGAGAGTGTACATAAACGAAGCATTTGGTCCCATGTCAGCGTCTTTAGCTACTATCTTATATGTCATCTTAACTTCAGTGTCTTTAGGTGAATTTTCAGCAATAAAACCTTCATATATTGGAAGTTCAAAAACCGGTGGGTTATCATTTTCGTCATCAACGTGTATCGTAACTTGGTATATGCCAGCTCCAGATATCATACCTTTAGTAAATTCAGCGATCACTGTCATTCTATATGTTTCTCGTTTTTCTCTGTCTAAAGGTTTCTGAGCAAAAATTGTACCATCTTGTCCTGGAACATAAAATTTTAGTTTTTTGCACGTTCTTACATTGAAATTTGTGAATTATTTAATCACTCATTAAATAATGCACAAGTACTTAAGATTTTGTATAGCTTACCTATCGCAATATCGTCAGTAACATCCTGCTGATTAGCGATAATGAACCTTATGTTACCAGTGTTGTTGGCTTGCAATGAGCTCACATTGACGGGGAAGATTTGACCCACTGTTGCACCAGCTATGTTTTCTTTTACGTGGAATACAAGCGGTGAATGTGCACCTCTGAAATGAAATTATTTGAGATTATTAAACAAATAAAATGCACTACGATAAAGCTGCACTGAAAGCAAAGCAAGCCATACCTTTGCTAGGTGCATAATTAATTTTAGCGATAGATGAGTCAAAAGGATACTGACGGAACGCACCTCAGCCCAACCCTTCGGAAATGATGTGTTATGTGATAGGACGGACTAAATAAGAAAAAATATAATTGTACCTCAACAACACTCCTCTCTCGTCATTCACATCAACTACGTGCACCGTTGCGTTTGTGGTTATACTTAGGTTCGCATTTTCTTGGATTGCTACCGCTTCGAAGTCATAAATGGGTCTGTTATATTTGGTCAGCTCGTCTACGACTGTTATTACACCAGATCTTTCTTCTACTGCAAACGGCACTGTAAATATAAAAAAATATTTTAAAATAATTCTACTAGTAAAAGTTATTGTGAACAAAATAATCATAGTCATTCAAATCTAGGTTACACTAACCTCCATCTTCATAACTATGCAAGAGATCATAGGATACATCGATCTTTTCCATTGCGTCATTGATACGTATTTGGCCAACACTTGTTCCGATACCAACATTGGCTCCAACCCAGAATTCATATGGTGCTCCTATGAAGCCTGGCTTATCCGCTTTGGGACCTAAAAAGAACATACAAAAAAAATTACTGGATTGCTATTTTTGTATTACTCGAGTTACATGAAAATAAGATTGTAGTAGAACTGTTAACAATTTGTGAAGCAAACTAAATTGTAATATTTATCTTTTAAACATAGTTGGGGAGCTCATTGACCATTCCTAACTTGTAATTAGCCTTTCTTCTCTCACCTTTAGTAGCACTCATAACATCAATAGTAACAACGGCTAACGAGTATCTTCTCTCACTAGGATTGGCGGGTTGATCCGATGCTTCAATAAACAAAGCATGTCTTCCTTCAACTATCGGTGACTCGGCAATACTCACGGCTCCAGTCTTAGCATCAATTTGGAAAGGCGACGTAATAGTCAAATTACTTGTTCTTTGCAAATCATACAAGACTATCCCATTTCTTCCTAAATCAGGATCCACAGCCTTCACTTTACCAATAGATGTACCAACTTTAGCATTGGACTTAATCGCAAATTCGTATAAATTACTTGGAATGAAGACTGGGTTGTTGTCATTAGCATCTAGTAGTGTAACTTCAACATTGACGTAAGACATGAGTTGTTCATCAACATATTCCATATTCTCATTTTTGTTTCCTAACTTATCTGGGAAGACATAAGTGGTTCTATCCTTTAGTGGTGTTCTAGGAGTCGTAGCAGTCCTTCGCCATTTAGAAATACGGTTCTTGTCCAGGAAAGTTCCAACTACGCTGGGGTTTTTCTCTTTGGCGTATACCTTCATTTTGAGTGACGCGTGTTGTTCTCTATCAAGAACAGTCTGAAAAATAATTATGTGTTGGTGTCATAATCATAAGGCCTGGGCAATTCAAAACCCTTTCATTGATTTATAAAAAGGTTAGCAGTCAGGAAAAACTAAACTTCTTTGTGTATGGTTTGCCGTTACAAATGTCAATGATCTTATATCAAGTTGATCCAAAGGTTCTTGAGCGACAAGGAAAAAATAACATTCTTCTAATATGATTATAGAACAAACATACACTATTATCTCTGGATTATATCAATAGACATGTTATCGGAAAGGAAAACACTTCTGAGCAGTTGCTAATGAAACTATGTTCATTCTAACATAGTTTCTGTACACGAAATACCAGAGAGAACAACGACCCTGCTTGAATATATATATAATATATAGTAGCTTTTGCCCACGGTTTCTCCCGCGTGGAAGTCGGAAATTATCTCACGGGAAATTGCCACTGGGCCAAAAAGAATACTACCTCAGGTTATATTCTATTCATGTGCCTTTCATCTACATCTGTTAATGCTTGAAAACGTAACAGACTGACAGACAGAGTTACTTTCGCATTTATAATTAAATATTTGTATGGATTATTCATACAATATAATTTGCTATAAATACCTACTAAACAATCATCAAACTTTGAGTTTAAAGTTGTACCTGATTTCTAACAGTGAGCCAGCCAGATCGAGGGTCAATAGTGAAGGCACCTTCAGGATCCCTCAGTTGATACGTAAACTCTCCATTATCTCCCTGGTCTTTATCTGTTGCCATCACCTGTAGTACACTGAAACCTGAAGGAAGAAATGATTATAGTCAGTTTTACCTAACAATATCTGTTCTAGTTGAAATCATTATAAACAATTACTAAAAGTGTATATTAATTTCAGCACCAGTGCAGTACGCGACCTATCATATTGGCATATTAAGTTTTTTTTTATATCTATTTTAAAGAGTGTCTTCTCTATGACATAATTATCTGACCCATATATGTGTGACAGTGTATTTCTAAAACGATATGCCAGTAAACCGCCTTGGGCTGTAGTAACCAGGTTTATAAAGTTATTTCGAAACATTTTTTTCCTTTGGATAATAAATACTTCAGGCGATAGTATTGACCCTATCAAGCACATACCGTTGGGCAAATTCTCGACAATGCTGATGTTGTAGAAGTCCACTTCGAACTCCGGAAGGTTATCGTTCAGGTCCAACAGTTCCATCTCGACCCTCGCCTGCGCTGTCTTCAGTGGGTTGTCCAACTGCGACGCCTGCACTTGTAGCACAAATGTGTTCCCTGAAAACAACATATAATGACGATTATAACATACAATTTTGGGACGACCAGCATAATCAGCCTATGATGTTCCCACTGCTTGGACACACGCCTTCTCTTTGTGAGAGGGATTCGGCCCACCACGTGGGCCCAGTGCGGGTTGGTAAATGTGACACGTCTTCGAATTTTTGGGGACATTTTTTTCCTCACGATGTTTTCCTTCACTGTTTTGAGAGCAGTGGTGATGAAATTAAATACGCAAAGTTAAGTGCCTGGATTCGAACTCACGACCTACAACTCGGAAGTCGAAGCCGATACCACTAGGCCACCACTGCTCTTTATAATTAGATATGGCTTCATTATTTCATATACAATTTTTTATCCTTTTAGCTCACAGTACACGCGGTGAGATGTGTAAATATCGTAAAGTTAAAATAAATTATACCTGGTAAATTAGCTTCAGCATCCAAATCGATTTCTTTATCAAGGAACAGGGTGCCATTTCGCGGGTCCAATGAGAACAGCTTCCTTTCATTACCAGCCACCAGCTCGTATCGTAGTGCTGCTTTCACTCCGAGATCTTGATCAAATGCGTTTATGGGCTCGGGGAATAACAGCTCTTTGTGGATTTTCTTCCCCTAAAACACCATAACATTATTTACGCCATTGTTTTTAGAGGTGAAGGCAAAGGTGGCCAAGGCGAACCACTAAACGAGCAAAAATCTTCCGGTGGCTACTGAGAAATTCCATTTGGAAACCCAATAACACTGCAGAACTTGGTAATCGAACCCTGGACCCAACGCTCATCAGTTGCGCTTGCCACTATTAGACCAATCTGGCATTCAAATTAGTTAAAAGTAGCAATTATAATATATTTGGCTCATTTTTTCACCAACATTGACCGCAATACCTGGTAAATCTGTCAATCAAGGATGAGGGACTCAATTAAGGTCATCCCCTTTTATCGCTTGGGTCCAGAGTCAGATTATTGGTTTAATCAATTCAGTCGACAGGTAAATGTTCGATATTCGGGGGAAACCACGTTGTAATATTTGCAGACTTAATAATATTACGTAATGTCATAAAAGTGGTAGAAAGTAAGACAGATTGAACATTAAACATCGGGTTAAAGTTCATGAGTAGAGACTCCAAGTTCTTTCGATTACAATTGAACAAAAGTTTTATTGACTTGGGGTCTTTGTTAGACAATGGCGATAAAAGTTCAATTTTATGTTTCACACTTTTGTACTCTAGAAAACGCTATACAAAACTAGTAAATGCCGTAAAATAGCCTGCAGAAAAGGCCTGAGGCCTGAGGCCTGAGGTCTGCCTTTGTGCAGAATTACTTGTGCAGAAAGAATTAAATAAACAAAGACATATCGCAGACCGCTCAGGTACTTATCTTTGCTGCACAAAGAGAACTTAAGAGAGAAAAGTACCAAAGTATGTATACATTGACATGACTTACAAGCAACGGGTAGAACTCTGGTATTTGTGTCCTGTAGAGGTCTGCAGTGAACTTGGGAGGCAGGTCATCATTGTCTTGCACCAGGATGTGGACTGTTGCGTTGGAACTACGAGGTGGGGAACCGCGGTCCTTAAATAACAACATTAGATAATTAAATTTTCTTTCTTCATCTTTTTAAATAATTAGGTGGTCACAGTGCTACCCACATAAGTTTGTTAAAAAAAGGTAAATTTGTGGTATTTGACAGTCGATAGTTGATTGTCAGTTGAATATTATTGAAAGTACACACAGTACAGTTTTAAGTAATCTACAACTACAAATGGAATAACTACCAACGGCCGCCATGGCCCAGGCACAACGGTCCACCAGAAGGACTAAGTGCGGAATCTAAACCCTCTAAAATAGAACCTGAATGGACATTATGTGTGCCACATAAATACATTATAGTATTACACGAACGCACGATTTCCCATTTGCAGAAATGACGAACTTACTTATAAATGGCCATGGAAAATCCTTCTTTACTGATCACCTTCGTTACCATAAGGAACCTTTGTGCAAAATTTCATGCTTTTTGACCCAGCGATTTAGGCTGTACGTTGTCCGTCAGTTTAACTAGCCACAACACTTTGTTTTTCACTTACCGAAGCAGTAACAACTAGTGAAAACTCTTTATCCCCTGCATCATAGTCGAGCGGTTTTTTGAGCACCAGGACTGGCTTGTGAGAACTTTCTAGAGCGAAGTGTCCCTCGATGTCTCCTGAGATGATGCTGTACTGGACATCCGAGTTGGGGGTGTTTGGCTTGTCGCGGTCGAACGCATGGATCCCTTTGAAGATTGTGAGACCTGGAAAATACAAATGAATGGTGAATAGAAATTATTGATTGTATTTTAGTTCAAAACGGCATTTCCAGAGAAGAATGACTAATTAATGATTTTTTACGACTTTTGTATTCTGCTTGAGCACTCTTGTTTAACTTTAACAGCTGTGTCTAGAATGATAATATTCCAAATATCTTTTCTTAGAAGAAGGACCGAATATCTTGAGTAAATATTATTTTATATCCCAAATATTTCCAATTTCCCTTTGAGCATTTTGTAAAACAAAAAAAGGACCCATTCAGAAAATTATATTGACGTATATTTGTCTTCACAAATTGTTGTCCCCTAAAGATCAATGAGAAAATATAATATTTTGGTGGACGATGTCCACAGACAATGTCTTTGAACTTTATTAATATTGCGACAGGCGAGTAAGCTTCCTTTGCAAAAAGATTTCACAAAGACTTTTATTTATAGGTACAAAGCAGAAAGCTGCTATTTTACCGATCTCCAAAGGATATTGCTTTAATGCATAATCACGCAGTATCGTGCTCTGATATATTTTTCTTATCAATGACTATAAATAGTATCTACTCAGGGTTCATTTTTCCAACGCCAGATAATTTTATCCAAGGAATAATTTTGAATTTATGACAGTTCTTCGTCAATTTTATTCCACGAATAAAGTTTATCTATCGATTGAAAAATCAGCCCTTAGTCCAACAAACACAAACTTTTACCTAACTATTTTTATCAAATAACTAAAAACTGCAGGATTCATTCCAAAAGATTTTATGTGAAATTTTTGATTTTTATTTAAATTGGAAATAATTATTTTTTGGCTAAAGAATCAGCATTGCTATACAACGTGGCCAAACCACCAGTCTTTTTGGCTTTTCCTGTTGACAATGACGTGGACAAATTTTTTGAAGCCCTATGTTTCCCTTTTTATATACTTGTAAATAGTATTATTTTAAGACTGTCTAACTTAGCTTTTAAATTATGTAAATATTTTAAGGTAATAAAAAATCACGTACATAAAAACGGAAACATCATTCTATTTCGTAGCTTCCTTATCCACGAATATTTACAACCTGTCTCCTTGTATCTCATAAGCTACTCCAACACAAACAAGCCACTCAAGTACCAAACACTTGACGTCCTTCCACCTTCCCCTCAATGTACCCACCTGTTGGAGTCAATTCATCCACGGTAACATGGTACGGCGTGTCGAGGAACTTGGGCACGTGGTCGTTCACATCCTCTATGTACACCGTCACTGATAGGTAGGCAGATATCTGAAAACAAGAAATAAGTACTTTAAATTACCTGATGTTAGCTTTATTAGTATTTTGGGAGGGTTTCCATCCATCCGGACTTTGTCTTTTAACCTTAACCTTGTCATTTATCCGGACTTTTCGACCCAAGAACAGTTCGTTCTGAAAATAAAAAATGTTATTACATAACTACTCAAAAAAGAAAGAATCAAAACTAAAATGTCCGGCTTTTTGTCAGGACTTTTCAAGTTCGAAATGGTAGCCCTATTTGGGAGTGAATGAGAACTGGAAACTGCAGCCTGCTGTAACCTTAATTAGATGCTAATGATAATTTCGTAATACAAGTCTTATACAGTCATACCAATCATCAAGAAACTAAGGGTGATAGTAGTCTTACTCACGAATACCGGCTTAACAGAGGATTAGATCTGAAGCCCTGATTTGTCTAGTCGGGTTCGCTCCATAGGTACCGAGGTGAGTATGGCGTATCTTCCTCATGACGTATTTTGATTTTGTTTGATTGATCAAAAATTTTAAGTCAGGCTTCTATTTTTTATCTAAGGTTAAAGCACCTTCAATAAAGTTATTTATGTATTTACTTCGGGGTTTGTGGTATTACACTTTTAAAGAAAACTTGTCTATGTAACAATACCTATATTTTATTAGATCTTGAGTGCTAGCTTCAATTTGTAAGTGACGTGCAGGAGCGTACATTTGTCATTCAGAAAGCCTACTAGTGTGTCGTTTACCTTTATGACTAGTCATGTAGGGAGACTTACTTTTGTAGATATATTTTAAGTAATACATGGTTTTAGGGATATCGACGCGCAAGCTGTTACCATGGATTCAGTTCATGGTTCTGAAAATTAGCTGTTCCATACAATATGTTGACCGCGCACTTTCTATGAAACAGCTGATTTTTTTGTTGATAACTGACGAAACATTTCTACGCGACGGTCTAGAATCTTGTGTTGAATTCATGGTTTCAATTTGCGCGTCGATGACCCTGCCACCCTGTAAAGATCATAATAATTTCAGTCTTATTATGACTATTGGTAAACGTACGGCATGCAAGTAGAACCGGTAATTAATTAATTGATACTATAAAGGCCCATCTACCCCAAACCTCGTATTATTAAAAGTTATGGAAAAAAAAACCTTCGCGTCCATTCCACTCACACCGGCTAATGGCTCATAAAAATCCAGGCTATCAAAATATCGCAACATCGAATAACAATATTCTGTACAAAAATGTTTTCTAGGACGACCAAAACATCTCCAGTCGACACAAGTGGTACATATTCCACGGTGGGTACATTTTTACGTTCGCTTTTACAATGTGACGTCGTTAAACGTGAAAATACGTCTCAACTTTGAGACGTATTTTCACGTTTTCTCATTTTCCTGTCGCCTGTAAAGTTCATTGACACTTGTCAATGAACTTAACAGGCGGCAGGAAAATGTAGGTACGAGGGAAGATTTGGAAGTAATGTTGACGAGAATGATAGGAAATTATGATGTGATTATGAGATGAAAGCGGTGGCTGGTTTATAAATGGATTAGGTAAACTTGTGAGACACGGTTTTTATGTACCTAAGTGGTGGTTTGTGTTCGTTTTTTTTTTTAATTTTTTTATTTCATAAAACAAATGCAATAAAACAGTTACAATACAATATTTCTGATTGGCATCTACTAGATTTACTCGTATGATGTGTGATAGTAAAAAAAAAAAGGAAAAAAAAAATTAAGTCTCTAAGTTTAGTCCTGACTGAGGCGACAAAACCAGCAAACACATTTATTTCACCACGAATGGAGTTGCCAAGAGAAAGCATGCGGCAAATGGGTGAAAAATTACCCATATTAGTTCGACTATGAGGACGAAAGTCCTTCGGCTCATTAAACGGCTACTACTATCAAATAAATTGTTATACATATAGTTAATTTAAATAACCTTAAGATGTAGTTCCTTGCTCTTGTTTTTAGTTTAATATTGTTTATATACATATATGTTTATACAGATAAGTAAAACGTATGTATGTATTTATTGTATATGTAAATGGTACACCACCTGCAGTATTGTCTCATCTTCTCCCATTACAAATTACTTACCTTCTTTTGAGAAATGATTATTTTGGAGATTAATTATTATCAGCCTATCATCATTCTCTTGCCCTGTAATACATCCAAAGGTTGTCTGTAAAGGACCGCCCACTGTGTCTCCCTATGTACAATTTCTACATTTATATCTGTAATTTTTATGGTGTAGATAATAAAGAGTATTCTATCTATCTTTCTGCTAAACTTTTAAAGTGGCTGTTAGAAATTCGTCACCAGCTTTCATTCTGGTTATCACTCATTAATGCAAGTGATTTATCTACGAGTTTGTGATTATTTTTCTTTAATAAATCAATTTAAATAATTTTCAAATAATAAAGTAAAAAAAAATTCTACCTAAAAAAAAAGTGATGTTACAATATTGTTAAACATGACAGTATGGTCAGCAGTCATGAAGTGCGACAGTAAATGTTTACACCACCAAAGTAGGACGAACATCAAACAATGACCACGATATAACTCGAGACACTTAAACAAACAGCCTAAACCCTCCCAGATGAATTCCTAAAATGGAGAAATAAGATTAAAAACGTTATTTTATCGTTATGGCTAAATTAGGGACGGATAGCGATCCCGAGGGTGGGATCCCGAAGTATGGGAATGATTCAACGGCACGAAGGCAACTGGGTGAAGGACGAATGGCTATCAGAGGTGACTGGATCAACCCTGGGAACTTTCAGCCGCATTGTTTCGGAGGCATTTTTAATATGCCTTCCAAATAATCCATACAGTTCTCAGCATAAAGACGCATTTCCTTTGTTGTAACTGTTCCTTCAACTTTGCAATCGTATTGCAAATCTTTTGAAAATCCTTGCAAGGTTGGATTTGTAACAAAACCGGGGCAAGTCATCCTTAATTTCGCTTTTAATGTCTCATTAAAATTGACTTTTACAAACTGGAAAGAAATAACTTTTTTAACTTTGCTGTAAAAACCTTGTCGTGTCATGAAATGTTATTATTTTTGGACCAATAAAGTTTTAATACCCTTCCTGTGTTCTTGAACCGATTTGAAATTGTTTAGGCTCTATTATTTTTGTTCTGTTGAGTGTTAAGAACATTAAAATGTGCTGTCGTTTCTTTAGACACAGGCAATCTTCCAAATTAACCTATGGCATTTTAACACTGGTTTTCAATCCCGTATAATGTTTTATTTCTAATGGAACAATCATAAAACTCAATTTTATGGTCTTCATCAATATTTTGCTTTTACAAAATTATTCACATTATATATAACATTAATGTTAGAGCTTTTATGAAATATTCTTCGAAATCACCGTCTTGACATTTAAACTGAGTGACGAACGAGGCAGATATTAAATTTTGTCAAACACTCACACATGTGGCTCCTGTTGACCTACTTCAGATAATATTGTTGGGATATGATGTGTTGGGGTTGTCTTTTGCGGCGAGGGACGGTGTTGTGTGGGCGAGCAAGTGAGAAATTACCTGTAGCCCTGAAGGTTTGAAAATGGAAACTACTTTTTGCTTATTTCGCTCCAATTTAATGCCATTCCTAATTATGTTATTTAACTCCCTTAATTTAATCAAAAGCGACTTTGAAGTTTTGAAAATGATAATTACTTTTTGTTTATTTTACTCTGCTCTTGATGACATTCGATGGTTGGGGGACGTGATGAGGAATATGGTTTATAGTTACAAAATATTATAATCCATGAAGTGTAATTTTGGCCATTTGTGTATACATGGTCAAATTAAATTAACTAGCGAAACTCCGCAGACGTTATGGGTATCCATATCTAAACACACACAACAAAATAAAAATTAAAAAATATTTCATGATTTCTTACTTGGACCGCTGGTAGTGTAGTTACCTGAAGTATGTGTTGAGAAATAAGTGTATTTTGGTTTTTTCGTGTTACCCTTCACGTCTGTGAAGTTTATACAAAAAAAAAACTGATGTTTAAACTGATATTTCAAGTAACTAGACTACCCGCTACCGTTCATCCCACAAAATAAATACAACAAATTTGTTGTATCATGTTTAATGTATTAAGTTTAAGTATATGTATTTTGTATTAAGTTTCGCTAGCTAATTTAATTTGACCCTATATAGCGATTACAATAATTTTTACGAAAAAGTAGTGTCGGGTTCCTCTATAGCTATACTTTCATACTTTTAAAGTGATTGGAAACGGGACAAGTTATCTCTATAAACTGTTGGTCTATATTATTGATGGAATGGATGACCCACTGTTTAACTTGGCGACATGCTGAATCTCGGTTCTCTTTCGGTCAGCTGTACTGAAGAACGTACGTCGTTGGACCCCTTGACCTTGAGCTGGCCTAGTGCAGTACAAAGACAACGTACGAGGCCAGCTTATGCTGGTTATCTTACTACTAGCGTGCGGCTTACTGTACCTACCAGTTTACCATATTAATGTCTCATTGTAGATATACTTACAAGGTCATCTCCGGCGTCAAAGTCGCAGCCCAGTCGGAACTTGACTACGTTCTGTGGGGAGTCGCTGTCGACCAGGTCGTCCACACTCTGCGCCAGTACCACGGATACGTGCGTTCGGTTGACGTCGCGGTAGGTGAACAGGTGCGCGTCTTCTTCTCGGTCTACTGGCTGCAGGCTTAGGTTCTTTCTGGAAAGGTTGAAAAGTTGGTGTGAGTATGATTTAGTTGAAGTCTGAATTTATAAGTATTTGAAAATGTTTTTCACAATTCGTGTTGAGAAAATGAGAATCTGGATTTGTGCCCGGCTGGTGGCATTGCGCTCGTCCCCGTTGCATGCCATCCATGCGAGCGTAATGCCACCAGCTCATCAGCAGGGGGGGGGGGGGGCATTGCATGGACCATCCAATATACCTACCTAACTGCCGAAATGTAGGTGTACTGTAAGTTCACCTTTGCCTAGTCCTTCGGAGACTACAGGCGGTCTATTCTGTATAAATCTCACCGTGAAAACTTAGGTGTAGTGAGTTTGTATTCTACCTGAGGCTAGGGATTTACACTAATAAAGCCCAGTCTAATTTTTTGAACATAATTTACTTTGGTCTTAGATGGAACCGTGGTCTCTTACATAGCAGGCTTTCTGTAGCTCTATTACGATTACTAATGGTCTATTAACCTTTCGGTCGAATATTAATACACTTTAATTTCACTAATATTGGTAAGCGGGGCATCTGTGTTGTCACATTCAAACTAACACAAAATGGTGCCACCTCTGTATTGCTTCAAAATCTTCTCAGGTTCTATCCTAACTGTTTCATAATGTTAGCACTAGATGGCATTTTACTCAATATCACAACCTCATAATTTCGCAAAATATTAATGAAGTAGTCACTAAGCATGTTTGCACCAAATACATTCCTACACTAACAACTTAACATAATTTCTTAGATTATAACGTAATAAAAACGGTAATGTCTGTTAATGTAATGTTTCCGCATGTCGCACCATATAAAAGTTAGTAATCGTCTAAATAACAACCCGAAAAGTGTTATAATGACATAATAACTGAGAAAATAACTTTAATTTGTGTTATTATGAGTAAATTAGTGGAAATTCTCACGGCGTCCGTCCGGAAGCTAAGTATGGCGGATGTAAAGATATAAATCTTATTTAAACTGTGCCACCCATTGTGTTAAAACGTTATTTGGTATAATTAGTGATGCAATCGATATTCATGTTTGTTTAAAAGCTTTTTGATCGTGAGAAGTCATCTTAGACGAATAATCATGGTAGGTTGCTGGTAAATACCAAGAGATGAGGGAGATATTAGAGTTAATTAAACACGGGTATTCTTTTGTCTTCTTGTCATTGTTCATTAAATAAAACATCAAAACGAATGACTGTTTTGATAACGAATTTTTAGATATCATTTTGGAATTGAATATAATTATCTACTACCACTAAAATCTACTACTATGTTGGGGTCGGCTTCCAGTCTAACCGGCTGCAACCGAATACCAATATTGAGCAACTGCCTATCTGACCTAGCTCCGCAACCTAATTACTGGGTAACACGATACCCTTGTTAGGACTGGTGGTCAGACTTTTGGGTTTCTGATTACCCGTATCGACCGTCAAAGTTCTCGAATGACAGCCAGGACCAACGGCTTAACCCCTCCGAGGCACGGAGGGGTCAGTAATATGTAATGGATGACCGCGGCAAGCGTATCTTAACCTTAAATCAACCCGTGGGGCCACGAGCCCCTTTACAAATATTATTTTAGTGCCAATCTTTAAGAAAAGAAACAAAACTTACCTATGGAACTTTATCACTCCAGTTTCATTTGAGATGATATTTATAACTAACATATCAAAACGTAACAACCGGAGCCTGTAATCCCCGAAGGGTTGGGCATAGGTGTACCTATAGTATTCCCACATTTAGTCAGTTATGTTTGAGTCCCATGTAATAGGGGGCGTGCCTATTGCCATTAACCGGGCATACATCCGGGGTCTTGATTTGTAGCAGCCCGGACTCTGGATTCCAGAATTTGGGCTGCTCTTGAGACATCTTTGACAAAAAAACCCAATAACACTGCCCGACCAGGGAATTGAATCCAGGACCTCATGCTCAGCAGTAGCGCCTGCAACCACTACACCAATGAATATCACTCTTAAATGATTTTATTTCCGTTAATAAAATAACTCATGGGGGATAATCTCTACTAAAATCTAGATGACCCGTCTCGGTTCAGTGGTTTATAACCGATGTTATCGCTTCATTCAAATTGATCTCTTATTATCACCGCTTCGGTGCTTGAACCCAGCCTGAGGTATTCTCACAGAACGTTTGATGGAAGGACACCTTTCTGAATTTTCTTCTCCGAAAGAGTAATTATGTTTTGCATAATTAATTTGATTATTAAATGGGATTTATTAAATAGGATTCCAATTACAATGAGTTCCCTTAAAATATGCTTGACATTATTTTTAACTAGGTGCGCCCGCGGCTGCGGGTGCCCTGCGTACCCGCATAATTTTTGATCCCGTGGGAAAATCAGGATAAAAAGTATCCTATGTGTTAAACCTGGTTGTAAATTATCTGTGTGCCAAATTTCATCCAAATCGGTGTGGTAGTTTTTGCGTGAAAGAGTAACAAACATCCATCCATCCATCTTTCCACACAAACGTTCGCGTTTGTAATATTAGTAGGAGTAGGATTAAATAAATAGTATTATTGACAGGTTGGATAGACAGGCAAAGAAAGTAGACCAAACCAAGGGGTTTTGTTAGTAGCAGTACAGATCATCAAAACTTAATTCAGAAACGAAAAAATGTTTATGTTATACTTAAGTACAGATTAGGACGTTCTCAACTTCAAATTCTCAATTCAGAAACTGGGTGACAGTCATTGTTCTTAACCTTACAATTAGTTTTATGATAATACTTCAACTTGACAACAAACAAGAGAAACATATTATTATATATTTTTAACAAAACTAGACATTTTGAACCATTTTCGTACACACTCATAAATCTATTTCCATCTTGTATTTCTATCTTTCCTTATTACTTACCTACATAGTTCTTGTAGGTCATCATCCTTTTAAATATTTTCTTATTTTAAGTTTGACCTTTATTTTTTAACTACTTGCACCAACAATAAATATTATTCTATTCTATAATATCATTGCATATGTTAACTATCAACCGAATTACTGAATTAAATGTTGAGCTTGCAAACAAGAGCCGACTCCTCTTTCACCGCGCTCGATAGATGGCGTTGTGCCCTCGACGCGCCGTCGGCTAAAACTCGCAATGGTTTCGTTACCCGGCTTAGTACTTAAGCCAAGGGACATTTTGATGAAATACACGAGTGTATCTACAAACTACAAAGAAGTAATAATATTTTTGAAAAGTCAGTCTTAATGATTGTAAAAGGCTGATTTTATTATATTCTTACAAACTTCTTTGATAAATTTAATTTTCAAGCTCGCCCAAGATGAATACACCATTATCCCCAAGGAGAATACTATACTTTTCGCAAAGAAAGAAAGAAAAAGGCGTTTATTAGTACTGCGAGGACTACTGCTAGTTAATAAAAACCTATTCGATTCTCGAATTAGTGATTCATAAAACTGGGAATACCTAGTTATGTTACATAATCACATACCTAATCAGCCTATAATGTTCCCACTACTGGGACACAGGTCTCCTCTCGGTGAGAGGGCGTGGGCCGTAATCCACCACGCGGGCCCAGCGCGTGTTGGCAGATGTCACATGTCTTCGAATTTCTGGTTCTAGGAAATGCCAGTTTCGTCACGATGTTTTCCTTAACCGTTTTGAGAGCAGCGGTGATGAAATAATTTACACAAAGTAAAGCACCTGTCGGGGTTGAACCTACGACCTACAACTCGTTAGTCGTGGTCGTTCCCACTTGGCCACCACTGCTCCCACTGCTCCCACCTAGTTATGTGCAGTTACATAAACTATATCGAAAACAAAAAAAAATAATATCATAAATATGACGCTCATATATCCAACATTCTAACACCCCGCCTCATAGTACAGTACTTTAGTATATATAGAAACCGATCAGCTGTAGTGATGACATACCGCCATTATAGCCACAATTGATGTAGAGAAGCGGTTGGGCGAGAATTAGCTGTTCATAAGTAATAGTAAGTACAGACGCATGAGTCGATCGATCAGGTTAAGCTACGCTTGCCGCGGTTGGTCCGCGGATGGGTGACCATCTTTACGTAACGAGACCCCTTCATACCATACCTCCATAGATGGTCACCCATCTACAGACCGACCGCGGCAAGCGTAGCTTTACCTATTCGATCGACCCATGCGTCTGTTATTACTTACGAATATGAACAGCTAATTTCATGAATAATGTAAAAATGGGTCACGGTTGTTATGCCATGTAACAAGATAGGTACCCGGGAAGTGAGCATTCTATGAACATAAGCAATCTCTGATTATAAAAAGGTCAGTTTTAATCCTCTCTCTATTGTTAAGTCTGCCCACATCTCCCTTGATTCCCTTGTTCCCGTTTCTATCTTACACATGTACGAGTAGTTTGGCAGTTGTGCAACAGTGACAGGAATAACGGTTAGCCAAAGTATGTGCTAACTAACGTTAATAGAGCTTGCCTTAGACCCTGTACCGCACAAAAAAAAGACCCTGTACCGCATAATTACGCTTACCGTATAATTTATAGTTTTGACAAATACTTCCACACGATAGGCATAACGGACAGCCCCCCGTGCAGAGCTTGCATAGAGGCTGATGAAACCGTCGCGCATGTGCTCTTTGAGTGCACAGGCGTCACCCAGATTAGGTCGGAAACCCTCGGGACACCCAGATCTTACACAGATGTTCTCAACAGACCAGGAGACTTAACAAGCTTCTGGAGGAAGGTGGGTTAGTTGGAATAACCACCGACGGCCGCCATGGCCCACGTACAATAGTCAACCTGAAGGACTAAGTGCGAAAACCAAACCCATAACATAGAACAACAACATAGAATATAGTTTTAACCGGTGCTTATTCCTGACCGACTTCAGAACTCGTCTCCAACGGCGACCACTTGCAAGAAGATATGCAACGGTAAACGAATTAGATCACTTTGCAAACATAATCTTACCGTAATTTTAGGTAGGATGGCTAGAACTAATAGTTCAGTCTATTGTATATTCTAAGCTTGGTCTCAGCCAAATCAGGTGATAAAAAATGTACTAAAGCCTGTACTGAAAGTAAAAGATTTTGGACAAAACTCCCAATTACAGATTTTCTGACCTGGGAACCGATTTTGGGTGTGTAGCCCCAAAAGCAAAAATGGAGATCCTGGACAGTTCCAGGATCTCCCCCATTACATTCAGCATTATCTGCCGAAAGGTCCAAAAAATTTCATCATAACATCGTCTCGTCTCGCCTCCATTTTCATCAACCGGGCACAAATCTAGGTCCCGCGCTGCTACTGAGAAATTCCTCACGGACTACCACAGTAACACTTGCCCGTGTTCATACCTGGGAATCAAAGCCCAGGACCTCACCCTCAGCAGTCATGCTTGAGACCACTAGACCCACGAGGCAGGCAAAGAATTTCCACTTAAAAAAAATGAAGGGGCATTCGCATTCATGGCCAACTCAATGACAACCAGTACAACTACAAAGATGACTGTCCAACGGTGAAAGAATTACGTAAATAAGACGAGAATTTTAGTAGATCATACCATAATGTTTCATATTAGACTCACACGCAACGCTTATGAAATTAGCGAAATGTTAACGGAACAAAATGGCTATTTGTTTTTTAATGACTGTATTAAAATAAGATGAGCTTTTTGAAACGTATCAAAGCTAGTAAACGATGATGATTCTAATAGGATTTCACAACAAAAACTAGATAAAATCACACTGATAACTATTTTTTCAATATTGAGAAACAGTTATCAAAATAAATCCATTTGGGCTTTAGATTTAATTTTTAATCGACTTCAAAAAAAGGAGGAGGTTCTCAATTTGGTTGTTTTTTTTATGTTTGTTACCTCAGAAGTCCATTATTTATAAGCCGATTTTAGGATATGCTTTCAGATCAGTCCCATAGAAATTTCATCAAAATCGGTTCAGTAGTTTGGTTTTTAAACCAAAATTACTGATAAATATTCAAGTAAACGAAATTGCGTCGTTTCCTTTCCTATGACCTTTCAGTGGTGGCTTAGTGGAATGGTCATGGGATGCATTGTGGCTATTAGTGCCGTATCTTTACATAATTAACCGACTTCAAAAAGGAAGAGGTTCTCAATTATACTGTATTTTTTTTTTGTATGTAGGTATGCAATATCTCGGGTAATTGTAAATCGATTTCAAACAAATATTTTTTTAATGGATAGAGTACGTCTCCGCGGTGGTTCCATATACATTTTTATCAACTTTGCTTGAGTAGTTTCCGAAATTAAAGTTAGTTTTCACTTTGTAGTGTCTATTTTGGAAGTCATTTATTTGTTTTTTTTTGGATAGTAATAAAAGCTCCGAAAAAAAAAATTAAATAAGAGCATACTCAAAATATGAAATTTACTGCTTTAAATACTAACTTTTCGACAACTTATAAGCGAATACAAATAATGAAACGACGGAATAAAATGCTGAAAATTCCGAAAAATTAATACAATATTTGCTGACGGTATATTTTGCCACCAGCTTAAATTGCGTTTTACCGAAATCTACAGGTCATCATTTTTATTGTAACTTACCTATTTTATATTATAAATTTAGAATCAATCTTACACATTTTATAACTGTTGTGCTGTGGCTGTGTGGTTTTGTTTTACATTCAAAAATATGTTTCTGGCAATCGCCGGCCGCTGCCGCGGAGCCGCTCGCTTCGCTCGCTCGACTCGTGCGTTGTGGTCACAGTTCTAACCTAACCTAACCTAACCTAACGTGTTACGTTGCAAATTTCACTAAACTATAACTTTTCGGAAATTAGTATTTTTTTGGAAATTTAGTTAATTATTTGAAAGTATAGAATATTTTTCGTAGAATTATAATTTGAATAAGCTTCATGTTTGTTTGTTAAATACAACATTTTTTGTCGGTTAATTTTGTATTCACTTTTCGGTAATTCATTTTAATACAGCTTAGTTAGTATAATATTACAGTCAACCACAGATCGCTGGAAGTTAATTTGTTTTTCGGAAGCTTTAATATTTTCCTTTTTTTTTTGTCAAGATTTTGTTTGATGATGAGTTTGTGGATGATTTGTGGATTCTAGACAGATGGAAGTGAGATTGACTTAATACTCAAGAAAGTGGACCAAATTTTTTTTACACCACTTGGGTAAAGTCTACTTAGTTTGTGATATAGATTAAGATTCATGTGACTGTTCACTTGAATGCTATAAGAAAACATGTTTTCTGTGTAACTTCTTACTTAAAGTTTAACGGAAATGGCGGAAAAAATTGTCACTAAGGAAAATAAAAATGACACATAAGAAGGAAAAAGAAGGAAAGGAAAAATTGGGTCATTTCTAAGCCAGATGAAACCATTTACTTCCATATCGACCTGGTAACGAATGAAACTCTCATTGTTGTGGCTCCCGCTGTCCCACCGCAGTAAAAGTCGAGCGAGGGAACTGTATCGCGGCCATTCATACATGTTGCCAATCTGTCATTACTTATGTATCACTGTGATCTTTATCCTTATGTGGTTTATTGCTTAGCTTCATTTGCAATACGTGTTTATGACCTAGTCATAAAACTTGACCAAAGTCGTCTGTGCGGCTTACATAACATTTAGAACCATAATCAACAATGCAGATTCTAAGTTATCAGAAGGCCAATTCTCGTAATTTAAAACGTTCAAAATCTAGTCGCAGTGTCATCTCGTTGACTAACAAATGTCAAAAACTTGTCACAATGTAGGGAAATTAGAGATATTTTTGACATATTGAGACTGAAATCAGACTGTGAACGTTCTTAAAATTAAGAGAATTGTCCCTCTGATAACTTAGAATCTACATTGTTGATTATGGTTCTAAATGTTACGTAAGCCACACAGACGACTTTGGTCACGTTTTATGTGAAATTTTACATGATAACTGGAACCAACTATGTGACCAGAAATATGGGTAGGTTTGTTCGACCACTTACTGATTAGGGACACAATTTCAAGGGATCAGGCAGGTGCTGGTCAAAAAAAGCTAAATAGGTGACTTCACCGCTTCCCCGTGGAAAATAGCGGGGAAAACTAATAGCAATGTTTAAATCTGGTCGCACCACCGCCGCTGCTCCTATGCTCGTGGTCGCAGCTTTATATATATTTACGATGGCTCTATAAAAGCCCAGACAGGTTGATTACCAAGATAATACAAAAGCAGAGCATGTTGCCGCCGACGACCACGCTCTGTTAGCTTTACGAGTCGACAGTTTAATTCCCTAATGGAGTCAATTTGTTTGACATTTTGTTTGTATTCGAGAAGTTAATGACACCCACATTCTACAAAGATACTAAGTGTAGGTCATTTGAGAAATGAGACATAGTTGAACTCATCTAAGTTCATTTAACTACATAGGTACATGCACTTACTCCCTTAATGGTATACCTAGTATAAAATAATGATGGAGTAGGCAACAGTGTATTGATGAACACTTAAAATAATATCGCAGAACATGAGAAACCACTCTGGAAAAAGCAGAATTTCCAACAAAAAAAACAGTTTTTTACCTGAAATTGAAACCACCGGACCTCACACTCGCCGGTCGCGCTTTTACCACCAGACCAATCGACCTCTACAAGTTATGCTAATCAGAATATCATTAGCACATAACGTTATCATTAGCTCATCTGCAGTCGATTGCTATAATATTGCTACTAAACTGATACAAATATTAGAATGTGGTGTCCTTGCGACACTTACAGTTCATGCGTCTTCATTATGTCATTATGATATGCAAATTATAGATGTCGAGAGCAGTTATAATTATATCGTTAGTATACTATGAGAGTATTTATATTATAGTTTACTTATGTTAGAAAATCATGTTGATATTTTACTCTTATTAATCTTGGTTCGTTACGGTTTGCATTGCAGTGTATTTTTTTTTCGCTAATTTGGATTGACAAGCATGGGTACATACCAAATCAGCTGAGAAATAGAAGACAGATTTAATATTTTTATTTAATTTTATTACAGCAGTAAATTTTGGTCTGGTGTTAAATATAATGTTTTGTCTAAAAGCAACGCTAGTTCATATTTTCACATGCTGTCAGTGCCAATATACAATGTGTAACTGAATTAATGCACATTATGAAAGTAGTTTGTTCAGAATCGTTTACTGAATCGATTTCTGTCATTTTTAATATAGGTAATATTTTATTCAAAAAATTATAAACACGTAAATGACACATTCGCTGTACAGTCAAGACGAACCAAAATGGATGAAGTATCTACAACACTAGACCCTTGTACGTGTGCGACTGTGTGCATGCGCAGATTTGTAATGTGACCACAATTTTCTCCCACAATTCCACTAACTAATTTATTAAAAAAACAATGTTACACATAATAATAAAAATTCGTTGTAATTATAATTATAACATAATATGATAATTGGAGTATTTGGTGCTGTGCGTTAATTCCGGGACATGTTGTATAAAAAATAAAACATACATAAGCCACAAATAATTATCTACGGACGAAAATCCAAAGCCACTGAATCACGAAGCACACGACAGAAACTATCACATCGCAGGTGAAAATATTAGGTAATCTTTGACATAAATACACACAAATTCACATGCAAAGTTCATCACGCGATAAGACCGACCACTGGATGTATCCGAAACTCAATGCGGAAGCAATACTCCTAATGATGCAAAACTTATTGATAATCAAGTACTCATAGATAAACGACGAATTTAATAAACAATCATCCCTAAGTAAATAAACAGCATTACATAACAAACCTCGAAACTTATATAAGATTATTGGAGAGAAAGTAATACCTAAGCTATTAGAATTAGCCATTATTACCTACAGAATAGATTTCCCTCAGAAAATTATTTAAAAGTGAAACCGCAGCCTCTGGTTTTAAAGCCTAGCCTAGACATTAAAAAGAAAACTTAATAATGTCCATGATAAAACAGTAAAACTTGGTGCTTTGTGTACGTGACTGAAGTATACACAATGGTAGTAAAATAGGTATTACAAAAAAATGGCAACTTGTATAAGTAATCTATAAAGGCCTCGAAACCTCCTTGATAAGTTATAACATTATCGGCATGCAGTTTAATAGAACGTCAGTTTAATAGAACGTTAGTTTAATTTGCCAATAAAATAATTATATTGATTAGCATTATAATTTATTATTTTGATAATGTCATGATGAAACTCAGCATCCAATCTTGACGATCTAAAAAATCTTTAGAAGTAATATCGCAAGCACAAAAGAATTAAAATAATCTAGAAAATATCTGTTATATTAGGTACTGAAGAGATCAAATTACGTAATAATGATTAATCTAAAGGCTGAAAGTGTCGCTATTGTGCGATAAATTGGAAGAGGTTATCGATCTTTTGATTAACAAAATGGCAATGGTTAGATTTTTATGTAATGATCATAATATTTTTTTGAGCCCAATAAGAGCAAGCAGGTCAGGTCAACAAACAAAGAAATATCTAGGTAGGAAATCAAGTAACACATTTAGATGCTAATATAAATACTATAATACCTATGTAGAAGCTGAAATATTAATCGAAGAGATTCGAAGAACGTTTCATTGGTTTGAGTCCAATTTTAGATTGATTAAGTATTTCCGTTGGAAAAGTTGGAATCTTTCAGAATATTTGAGTCTTTGAAGAAATACTCTGACTTCAGTTTTCACTGCTCTTAAAACTCGAAGACATGTGAAATCTACCAACCCGCACTGGGACCGCGAGGTAGATTACAGCCCACTCCCTCTTGAAGAGCGGAGGCCTTTGTTTCAACATTGGGAACATTATAGGCTGATTTTTCAGTTTCCTAGTGCTCCTGCTTAGCCGTCGTTATCCGGAATTTAATGCAATGCGACTGATTCAATCTTTAATTTATACTTAGGTACTTATAATGTTATTATACGAATTCAACCGAATTGTATACAACAGGAAAGGTCACGTTACCATATTTACCTTTACCAACCTCTATAACACTCTCACTATAATTCATTCCTTTTACATCTTTGTAATCTTTATCTTTTTCTGTTAGTACATAATCCGTGTGAGAAATACACACTAAATAGTTTATGTAAGTAACAGTTTAACCTTATTTCATTATCACTTTGACTATTGTTATCGTTTTAATAGCCGAGTCATCCTGCCAAGTAATGAGTGCGCACTGCGTTGTTATATATTTTAAATACACGAGCGGGTGAAACGCGGCGTTCGGAACGCTGACCTATGACCTGTAGCCATTCTTGATCTTTTGTTGTTTCGAAATAGATTTTATCGGAATTTCAGTATTGAGTATTAATTATCTTAAAAATGTATTAAAACTGCATTTGGATTTATTATCTTTTGTCAGTCACTATGTTTTTTTTAATTTCCAAATTAGTATTATATAAATTTCAATAACAATAAAAAAGTAATTGCTTCCGAATCTTGTGTGGCAATCACGTTAATTTTAGTAATGTTGCGATCCCTTGGGTAAAAGAATGAGTAAATTAAATAATTGATGTAGATACCTATGCATGCACTATTTTTTGCAAAGGTACACACTCGCTTAGTTCTCGGAGCTAGAAACATTGCGATTTATGTAAATATCTCGCCTACCATAATCTATTTAGTTACATTTAGATCCGGTGTAGTAGCTAGCTAGCTAGCCTAGCTTTCAATAGAAAATACGTTCATTTCCATTACTAAGTACAAGTCGTACATATTATCTTGATAATAACATTCTAATAAAGTGGAATTATTCAAATTATTACGCATCGATATTATCAAATAGAATTTACCACTTAACACTTTCGACGTAAAAGTTTAAGTTTTAATTTTGTAATAAATTATAAACTTTCAGAGTGTTGCGAATGCAAGTTTGACATTTTGGTGAATAAATATCTAATATTTTTAGGTCATTGGTCATTAGGTAACTTACTAACTAACATATGCTAGACTTTTCATCATTTTCGTTCTTAATTAGTTAAAATTATCATATTCTTGTATAAGCTTAATAAAGGCTGACATTTAGCACTAACCTCAAATTAGATCTAATTAAAAATGTATGAATAATTATTAAAATTATAATTTGCTGATAAATGTCAAATTCTGGTTTTAGACTTTGCATAATGATGTGACTGTGCTTTGTACTATGACAGTGATAATACCATAACCCCTAACATTGTAGATAGTAAGTGAAAGTCTACTCCAGTTCGAACCACGATTGCTAACTATATTCATTACACATGCAAACAGATACCGTATTTCACTAATAGCTGTATATTGTTACTTATCTCTGTGATATCCAGACAAAACTAAAGACCAAAGACTTTAAGCAAGCTATTAAGCTGAAGTCACAATAATCCTACTAATATTATATAAATGTGAAAGTTTGTATGGATGGATGGATGGATATTTGTTACTCTTTCACGCAAAAACTACTAAATGGATTTAGATGAAATTTGGTACACAGATGGTCCTATATGTGGATCCTATATGTTAATCCTGGTTATATACCAGGATTAACATATAGGATACTTTTAATCTCGATATTCCCACGGGATCGAAACTTATGCGGGTGAAACCGCGGGGCGCAGTTAGTGCTAAATAAACAATACAAGTGAAGTATTGAATATTTATAAATACTTTATAGTACACCAGAAATACATAACAATAATAGATTTAACACTACAAAACAATGTGCGGCCTTATCGCTTTCTGCGATCTCTTCCAGGCAACTTTGCAATGGACAGTGATTGCGTGGACATAAAAATGGGGTGGTTATTGCACAATAATAAGTATATAGATAAAATATACTATAATATACTGTAACGTAATAAACATACCTCCAAAATGCTATGATTGTCTAGATTTATAAATACAAAACTAGAAACAAGGCTCATCTGTATTCGTTGCTGTAAACTTCCACATGAACTCTTAAATCACATCATAATATTAAACTGTCACGGTAAAGCTCAACCGTATTTAATCTTTACACGTAGGTACAGATGGCAGACATAAACTTGTACATCGTAACCGCTCGTCTGTAACGGTACTGCGATGGTAACCGCACTCTTACATGATTGCGCAACGTGCATGGGCATGGGTCAGTATTTGTTATAATATATAAGGCGGCCAATAAATTCTTTGCTTCAGTATTATGTAAGCTATGGTGTCAGCGGAAGAGAAGATGTTTTATGGGTTTTCGATTTCTCATGTCGATTAATGGCTGTGATGAGAAATTGAAATAATTAAACGTCAAAGGTGATTTTTTTTAGAATAGAGCGACTGACGATCTATTCTGTAAAAATCACACCTTCACAACGTAGGTGAAGTGAGTTAATATAAAGGTCAACTATTGAGCAGCAGTCGACATGACAGTTCACTTCAAATTCACTTCACCTAAATGTTCACGGTGAGATTTTTACACCTGCCGCCTAAGGTGTTGGAGATCAAGCTATTGTCACAATATGAAAACAAAAGTACGACCTAAGACTGACAGAATCTATTTCTGCCGAGTCTTTTTTATCTGTAAAGTAACGTAATCACGACAGATGGAATTCCTAGTATGGAGTACCTGAGATAACATTCTAGGAAAAAATAATAGTTCTTTCTCTTAAAACTTCACAGGAATCATACTTATGACTTAACTGTCAACAGTTTTTTATTTTCCCCAAATTCGTGTCAAAAAGTGGCTTTAATTGAAAAATTACTTTTAAACGTCGCACCTAATGTACTTAATACTTTTTACTACAAGTGAGTACAAAAAATTAATCGATATTACCGGTCGGTTATACAATATTACATTACTCGATTATTATCAATCGATCGATTCGCGCTATATAACCGATACACGATACTTTAGTCACGAATGTAGGGAATGAGTAATATTTTCGTAGATGGTTACAATGTATGAATAAGAATGTAATAGTATTATGTCTGTGTAACCACGCACAAAAGGAAAACCCGGAAGAAGAAGGCGATATAGATAATTTATCATTTATTATCACTGACGACATTCAATATGTTGAGGGCCTAGAACCCTAGACATAATGACATTATAATTATCATCGATAACTATGACGGAAAATTCAAAAAATTATTTGAGTTGACATAAGATACCGAAAAGCTTAATAGGTAAATTCTGTTGAAAGGTATTGTAGATATACTTGAAAGCGATGGATTTTTGTTTTTGGCCCTCGACCTTCATTCTTCGCCCTTGCGTGACGAGCGAAGGTAGGTACCTACTAGCCTTAGAGTGAGTTCCCATAAACTTTTTCGACTTTGAAGTATAGTTAAGCAAAATAATTCTAACGAGTTGAATATAGGTATTGTAGCGAAATAAAAATAAAAAAGGGTTTTCTTCGCTTGATCGATCACGTTTTAATTCTTGTAATTAAAATAATACAGTAATAAAAAACTTCGCAAAGACACAGCACAAATATTATTTTTATTATTAAAAAGGATTACGTCGTGACGCCGACGTGACGTCTTTGGTGTTCGAGCCTAAATTTAATGTATTCTTGTTTCGCGTCGATTAAGATACGTTTGCAAACGTTCCTAAACTTACGTAACAAGAACGTCCTAAATGGGTAATTGGCACCAAGTCAATTCGATACTAGGAAGGCGAGATAATAATTTAAATTACAGTTTGATCAAAATTGTAAAAATGGTAATATACGGCTAACTGTTAGTATATCAACTCTACTGAAAACTAAGCTACAAGATATACGAAAATCCGGTCCTAGGCTCCACGCTGACAATGGAAGGCTTCTCGCTGGCCGGAATCAGAATCCTCTTAATGTGCAGATCACGCGCAAGGTATTGTGTAGGGTTCGACTCCCAACAGGAAGCTTGTAGACGTCTGGTACTGGGTAGCGGGTAGGGCAAATTCAAGATCGCCTTACAGTCTTCGGACAAATCGAGTCTTCATGAAATTCGCCTCGAGACCACTTTTTAGTGATGTACAATACGATTAATTTCGGGAACACTGCCCTTGGATCCAATGGATGACCGCACAGAACTCGGTTATTCAATCCGTTATACATTCAGCGTTAATATTGCAGCGAATTATTTCATTGTGAACGCAGAAAAAAATAATATATTAGACTTCCGTCCTGTGTCCAAAAAATCCTTCAAATAAAAAATCTCGGTAAGAGAAAAGACATGACACTTTTAGATTCAAAATTAAAAACCAATATGAAGTAAAAAACCTTTCTGGTTTAAAATAAGGTTGGGTTTGTTATAAAAGAAGGTCGTTGGTAATAAAATTATAATGTAGCATTTGCCAATGCTGCAATATGTACTAACTTAATACTTCATTAAAGTCTTAATCATCACCGACAGTTAAATGATTAAGTATAGGTAGGTACTCAACAGCTGGTAATCAAACATCGCATCAACTTCAACTATTAGCGATACGTGCAAATTCTGACAGACAGATTACAACTATCCATTTGAATAAAAAATTATGTCTGCCACATTATTCATAAGTGCAATACATTACCCTCTTTATGCAAGTTCTCTTTGTTAATTGGTTGATTAAGCACAATATTTTAATGCATGTACATAACTGACGTAAAGGGATCACATTCAATGGACTGTTTCCACACACAAGTTATAACATTTACATAATATATCATTACGCCTGTGTTTCATAATAGTTTCTACCTTTGTAAATAGGTTTCAAGTTTTTTTTAAATTAATAGAAAACTGAGAAATGTCACCACAATCAAAAGCAGTTCCTGTCGCAAAGCAATACGGTTCACAACGAAGATAGACTTTGCAAATAAGATGCGTTTGAGTGTTGGCTATTTTGTAAGAATGGTATTGTCCAGAGAAAAGATATATTGCTCTGAAGTGATCTTGCATGTATCCTTGATATACTCGTCCTTTGGATTTTTTAAACAATAGCTAGCAATTGATACTGCATATACTGCATCGAACGCATACAATTTATAGGGTCTTCAGAACAAAGCTAAACGTTTTTCAACTATAGCCAAAAGCTTTTTTTTAAGAAAACCAATTGAAGTTTGGCATGAAACTTTTATTTTCTTTGACCGTATTGACTTTAAACAACCGGTTGACATTTGTAGTACGCTTAACAGAAATACTTTTATAAACAGAATCTACATACCTTGGATGTACTTCTACCCTGAGGACTTCATCACCAACTTTCAGGTTCTCAGGTATTCGCACGAACCTCAGGTATTCACCCACTGGGTAGAAATTACAACCTGCAACAACAAACAAAAACAATCGAAACATAGGATCGATAAACATAATTATATAACACGGTGACGACGATCGTGATTTCTAGATTATATTTATGTTTAGATTAATTCAAATTCTGGTTTAAGAATAATAAATTGCAAGAGATACTTCCAGTATTTTTTATACAAAAACTATCTTGGCGATAATTACATTCATCTTACATTGTTGATGATAAAGATTCGTAAGATATGCGGACAAAAACCAAACATATTCAGAAATTTTTACTAGAATAACTCAAAGTAACCAACAATATCCATTATACGCAAACATTTAAGCATAGTTCCGAAGACAATAAAGCAAAAACGGAGCTGCCTTCCGAAGACAATCAGGCTAGTGGTAAAACTAATTATTCTGCTTACGACACTGTCCCACAAATGGACCCCATTCAATATGGCGACCCATTGTTGGGGAGGGAAAAACTGTCAGTGATAGGTGATCGTTTAATAGTATTTGCTAATAACTGTTTGCAATAGTCGTTGTTAAGAAACATAAATGGAATCGTTTTGTGTATAAAGATTTCTAATAAACTGTATGTCATTAACATAGTATTCTCCAGACAAAGTGAAGGTTTACAATTAGCAAGTCTTTTATAAACAGAGAACAGATACAAATTGAAGACATCTTCGGAGAACATAATGTCGAAGAGACTCCCAAAGAGTATAATTTTATGTTTAACTAGATTTTGCCCACGGCTTCGCCCGCGTGTATGTCGGAAAATATCCCCCGGGCACTTACTACTGGAATTTCAAGTATCCTGTGTTATCCCAGGTTATAAACTATCTGTGTGCCAAATATCATCCAATGTTTACGCGACGCACGCGATTAAAGCTCCCCCCAGTGGTAATTATTTTTTTCCGACATCTTCAACAATCATATTATAATACATATGTGTACATATATGTACATATGTTTACTAACAATTATGGATTATCCGAAATACCTAAATTATTATTTTATTAGAGAGAATTTTATTTTTAGCCAAACTCTCGTAACAACCAGTCGTCATCATCATTCTCATGCCCTTATTTGGATCGGCGCAACATGTCTTCTTCTTCCATACTACTCTATTAGTTGTAAATTCGTAACAGAACTAGAATATAGTCTTGATATCGTTGCAGAAAACTTCCATAAGATTCCGTAAGTTCCCAGAGTCCATCTAGACATTACCCAAGCCATATCAAAATGATCCAAAAACTTCCTCAATGATTTCCATCAGACCGACAATGAAGTTGCGATTGCGCGACAAATCGCGTCTTGCAGCTGTCATGGAGTATTTTCCCATCGACAGTTTCACAATGGCGACGCCTGAGTAGAAACTGATGGCTTCCAATCCAGTCGTGAAATTCGCAATCTTTTGTCGCATGTGATTTGAGAATTATTTTTTGTGGTGAGTCTGCTGCTGTATTCAAATGTATGGCGTCAGTAATGGTATTACCACCTTTGATAAGTGTTTCACCTTCACTACTTAATCTATATCTTTACAAATATATAAAATTTAAGTGTCTGTTTGTAATTTCAAAAGTCTAAAAAGTTCAAAAGTCAAAAATTTAGTCAAAAACTGATGTTTTTGACTAAATGGATATGAAAGTATATAAGGTACTTATAGATAAAAAAATCGGCTAGACCGATTTTAATGTTTGGTATGGATATACTTCACACCCTGGGGAAGGACATAGGCTTTATACCGACACACACAATGCAGGCCAAGCCGTGGGCGGAAGCTAGTAAATGAAAAATGATATTATGTGTATTACTATGAACTTTGGTCTTTATTTATTCGTTTCACATTGAGTGAGTACACAATGTGGAATGCAAATAAATGATTGAGTATTAGTTAGTATGTATAATTAGTTAACATGTCAAGAGATTTTGACAGTTTTATGGATTAATTTTGTATAGGTAATTAAACAACATGTAAGACGTTCAAAATCTAGTCGCAGTCTCATATCGGCGACAAACAAATGTCAAAAATTTGTCAAAATGTAGAGAAATTAGAGGTATTTTTGACAGATTGAGACTGAGATCAAACTGTGAACGTTCTTAAAATTATGAGAATTGCTCCTCTAATGTATGGATAAAAAACTCTAAATTTTATCAAGCCTTGCTAGATAAGTTTTTATACGGCCAATGGCTGCATCTGATTATTCTCATCCGCACCATGAAAAAGTTTGAAATTGACAATTTGTTGCTTAATTTTGACCACAAAATATTGCATAACTAACTTTTTCTTTTTAAAATACCTAAATCCTAGACTGTTCCCATTCATTATTAACGCTCTCATCATTAGACACAAAACCAGGTTATGCTTAATGTTTTAATTTTGGGTAATTTGAAGATAAACTTGTCGTGCATTTTGACTGCAGTACATATATCAGGTAAGTGCTCACAGCAATAGTTCCTGATACATGTGTGTCTGTGTCCTCAAATTCACTCAGTCTACGTGAAAGGCGACTGTGTGTCAGTCAACAAAACAAGAAATAACAATCTCACGGCTAATGAAAAAGTATTAACTGATTACTTACATAACACCTGTTAATCCATTAAAGCAATTTGACAACTATCACACTGTAACGAGGAAAATAATAACAATGACTTTCAATATGAACGCGAACTCAATTCTTTACATTCTCGCACTTTTGTTACGGAGACTGGAAGATATTTGACTGGAAAGGCTGATTCTAGAGCAAGATACTTAATGGTCAATGTTTCCTTGTACTCCAATGACGATGTAACTGTTGGTGCATACAAACTATAGGACGATTAGGTGAAAATTGTCCATAGATTTTCTGTTGACCCATAGAAATATTCAAGTTTAATAACGTATACAAACACTACCTATAAAGATGTTACAATTATAGTTTGAAATACAACAAACATCGTACATTGTTCATTTCATTCATATGCCACAATCAAAGCAGCCTCGTCAATGAAGCGTGTGATCGCCATAACACTGCAGGTTCTCAGACGTGCCGATGTTCGGATAAAATACCGTAAACTATGGGACGGCTAGCGGGACGCAATTGGGTTCCTAACAATGTGTGCCAGTTGCAGATCCCGATTGTTTTGTCGAAAAAACATGATGCACCAATAAGACGTCTTGATCTTTTAAACTTGGAGAAACAAACGAATAATTTGTTACAGCAACTTAATGGCAACACTGAAATAAATATTTTGAAAGAAATTGTTTTAAACTAGTTACAAATAGTTAGTTCCTATATTAATTTTCATAGAGAAGGTTCATACGATTGTGGTGACACTTAGGAGTTCAATAGTGCGTTGTATCAAGACGTCGGTTCATTATGTAATTTGAAAAAGGCTAAGCAAACCAATGATCATCAGGTATTGCCACAGTAGGAAATGTGAATTAAATTAGCATAATAATAAGATTTTATGATTACACCTTTCTCAAAGTCGTTAAACTTGTCCTAGGCAGTCATTTACAGCAATTAGAGATACAGTCTTTACCCTCTTAACTCACGCAAAAATCAAACAATAATATGCAATTTGGTTCGATTCTGATCTAAATATGCACTGTGGGAACCCAGTTATGACTGAATAGTCACTGCTATATCACCAAGCAGGGATTTACAGAAGACTTACTTGTTAACATGCTTGAAAACAAAGCTGCCAGACAAATTTCTACGCGTAAGTTCGACTTTTGTGCATAGTTTTCGCTTTACTAGGATACAAATCGACGAGAACAGAATCGAGAACATTATTTAATTTAATTTTGATCAACGTTTTTTTTACTGTATTTTCTTCTTAACTTATCCATGACAAAAAGTTAAAACATCTTTGGCCCAATGTCCAGCGCGAACTCTGCTCACTGTCACAGTCATAAGATCATCAAGTAACTAATACATATAACATTATATTTTATTGGTAATCCGCATTATGCGATATTAAACCTAATGAAAATGTATTTAGTTGATTCAAGACCAACATTTTGATCGATATCTGCAAAACGACTAATATCATTTTCTGCAATTTAAAGAGTTGAAATTTCTCAATACCTCAGCTGTTATTGATGAAAGGTTTTTTTGTGTGTAAGCCTTCTGACCCTAGTTGCCCAGTGACTGTATCTAATGTACATAGTCAGTCTCAAGTCTCAAGGTGGCGGAACATCTCACTTCCTTACCCATTGTTTCTTTATGGGTTGAAATAGCGGGGTTTGGTGTTAAAGTTCCTATTAACAGCGCCATTTTTTATCCAAACCAAATTGGCATGGGAACTCTTGTTAAAATGATGTACAATGATCCTTCGAAAGATGTAGGTGCGCGATACATGGTCTTAAGTGCAATTTGAACAAATAAACACTAATTTCAGCATTAAGGTAAGTTAGGATTCATGTTTTTCTTTGAAAACTTAATTATAAGCTACTCAATCTTTTCTTAAATGTATTAACGCCCGTTAGTTTTATTATAAGATTATCTTTGTCTGAAATCTGATGGATTACTCTTAAAATAATGGTAAAAAGTTAGTCATGCTAACTTTTTACCATATTTAATCTGAGCTAGGCAACGTGGACGCGGATGGAACAAAAGTTTTACCAACTTTTAATTTATTTAATTTGTTTTTCGTTATCACGACAATGTCGTTAGCCTCGGCTTCGCAAAAAAATTGAGCAGTAATAAACCCCACCGCCGTATCTCTACGTTGACGTCGTGATGGGGCTTGCGCGCTCTAAACTCTAGGTCTGTGACGGAAGAGTTACTTTGCCGGATCAGGTCTAAGATGAGGAGCCAGTCCAAAAGAGATACAGGAACCCGCAGGGCAGCATGTGGCGAGCTGTTGGGCTGTAGCGACCCCACGGACCCTATTCTCGGGAGAAGTCTTGTTCCTCACCTCTGGCTTGCCTTTATTGGCCGGCTGGAGTGAACACTGACGAAGAATAGAGCTCCGACCTCATTCTTCTCTTTATTGGCGGGCTTGAGTGGAGATTCGCAAGAGCAAACGTGCTCGGAGGAAGGAAGTATTTCAGTAAGATGCTGGTAGGGATCTTGACCGTACTTCCGGGATTGTCCTGATAGCCGTGGAATATACCTTTCCACTCCTCACAAGCACCTCAGGACATGTTGCCACCTTGTTGTACGACACTGTGTGCTAGCAAACGTTTTCGGGGGCCCATAATTGAGTGTGCAAGTCACCCCCTGCCATTGCCATTGGACATAGACTTTCCATACTTCAAGGTAGCGATCCACTGTAGCCACACAAACCCATAGGCTAGTATATGCAATAGTCCTGTGCCAAACGGGGGTTGTCCTTTGGTGCACTTGCATGGTGCATACAGGGATAATCGCCGGTTGGTGCCTCCTCATCATTTAAAATTGTGTAAAGGGCCTCTGCGAGTTGGCTTCAGCCCGTAGTACGCCTTTCAAAGGTCCGGGACCCCAGCGTCCCGAGATATGTCAAAGACATAATAATAAAAAGAAAAAAAAAAGAAAAATTTAAAGAATAATTTTTTGCCTACTAAACTAATACAATTTTAAATGTTTGGATCAGCGGAAGAAAGGGGTTAGTCTTATTATTGAATGAATGTCATTGCATTTCTGTGGACTTCCACCAGTCTCTATTAATTCGACATCTAATCAAGATCATCTGCAAAAATAACTTCATATCCTCAATCCACGTCAAAATTAGGGGTTATCAAAAC
The DNA here is from genome assembly GCA_947507525.1 of Apamea epomidion. Taxonomy (NCBI): domain Eukaryota; kingdom Metazoa; phylum Arthropoda; class Insecta; order Lepidoptera; family Noctuidae; genus Apamea; species Apamea epomidion. The sequence continues at coordinate 1,040,557 of OX382238.1, read as the reverse complement.
AGCACATACCTCACCATTGCATGTTAGTTACGACAGTTAACATTCCTCACGCATTACAACATAATGGAGGTATTCTTGTCAGAGATACCATCAGCTACACTTTGTACAATACTACATGGTCCGTAATAAAATAGCCGTATTATAACAAGATAGTCATCGCGGAGTGAATGATCTGCTTATGACGGACGCGGTTGGATAGTGGAGTGGCTTGGGTGGCCGTCTAATGGTCTAGAAGATTTAGTAAATTGGTCTGGTGACACGCTGGACCCCTTTACAGAAAGGATTTCGATTTTAAAAGCTTCATAGTTAAGAGCTTTAAAAAATAACCTAAAAACGCTAACGCGCAGTTGGTTCACGATGCTATTCCATCTTGTATTCCAAGATTTTTTACTTGTCACTTGACAACTAAATTCATTGCTTCTTATTTGTAACTTGACTTCTAAGCAGAACCATTGCTGATGAACCCTACGTTGGATTGCCTTAGATTTATAATGCTTTAGTGAATTTTATTTCAACTGTTATAAAGTCAAATTATCAACACTGCAATCGTCTGAGAATGTACGTATAAGCTAGTAATGTAATGTATTGCCTAGATTGAATTAGTTACAAAATATTGTACTCATAAGTTACCTTTTTCTTCTGCTGAGTAAACACTTCATATTCGAGTAAATGTTGTAACTTCACATTCGAATTAAACATTGCATTTGAGCATAAGTAGTGTACTAGTGTTAGATTGCAAAATAATACGTCTGACAATTGTCTAGATTTGTGTCAATGCGATTCAAAGTTCTATAATTCCGTTTGATTAGTCATAAAAAGATGATCACGACTGTTTTTTGTTGGGAACAAGGAACTAAGTATTGGGCCATTAATTCCCAAGGCGTTGCAGTTAATGCTAATGCTTTTACTGAAGAGGCACCGACAGAAGATAGAGAGGATGGATATATAGACTGATATTCTTTATTGTACACTGAGAGGATGAGCAACGGGACTCAACTTACATTAGAACGGTAAAAATAGCTCATCTGTAAAAGCAAGGCAATGATGTCAAAATCATAAGGAAAGTATTTGTGCAGGAGGGATGGCTATTGGATGGGTCATCACCAAGTTACAATTGCAAAAGTTATTACTCATCGAATTCATACTTATAATGTAAATGCGAAAGTCTGTCTGCCTGTCTGTTACCTTTTCACGCCTACAACACTAAAGTGATCATTATAAAAGACAGACAAGTATCGTGGGACCTGGAGAAGGAGGAGATACATAGGGTACTTTTCTGTTTGGATACTCGTATAAAAAATGATGAAACACAACATACACGCAGATGAAGTCGTGGGCAAAAGCTAGTTTTACCATAAAGCATTGCTAACATGACAACTCCAAAAAACCGATATTAATTCGTGAACCCTCAAATGAAGATAAGATCGATGAAGCGACTAGAAATGCTTAATTAAATGTCATCCACCTTGGCGAGAGCTTGACGTGACTAAACTTGACAGAAGCTACTAACCATGGCCGTTCTCAGGGAATTACACACGATATTTCCTTTTGCAGAAACCAAATCTTTACATATATAGGAAAGAAAATAAACGCGATTCTATCCTTACACCTATTATGATGAATGGGGAAAGAAATGTTGACGAATGATACTGTGTTTTGTTTGTTTGTTTTAATCAACAAAATTAAATGTTCGTTATTTATTCCATTTCTTCTGCAAACGTCGCCACATTCCAAGTCACACCACACTATTGAGAGACTATAAGTACATAATTTTCAATGCCACGATGCTCAATTGTTTCTGTCCCATATTCCAAATCAGCACGTTGTTCTATGCAATCAGTGGAATAAAGCCTTCGCTTTATAACAGACTTGCGCTCCAGGTCTAACGGGCGGTAAAGGGAAGCTTTCTCTCATCATTATAGATGACTATCTCTCTATTTTTAGCTTTCATATCCTTTCCAATATTGATCCGTTAGTAATGCTAATAGCTGTGTCAATGTTGCGTCGGATTTATCTGTCAGGGTTGAGATTAACGATAGCTGCGTGGGATTCTATTTCTGTGAGATCTTTAATAAAATCTTTAGGATAAGCGTAATTGTATTTGACATGGTAAACTGGTTTTAAATTATAATCTTGACCGTTCAAACTGAATCTGTGTTGTTCATCATTCATCATCATGATTGATTTAATCTCGCGCTTTGCAAGTGTTACAAGTTCGTATAGTAACATACTTATGAAACATAGTTTTAAAAACATGCTTAAATTTGCATTAGCCGCCTGTCTTTAAATTTTACTAGTTTTTTAACCCTGGCTGGGGGCCTTAATTTATTGACGTATTTACAGACAAACCCGACTAAGCGGCCGACAACCTCCTAGGTTGACCTGCGAAATGCTATAAATACAAAAAAAAATCGTTCAATTATTGTTTCACAATAAGAATATGTAGATTGATATTGAAACGTTATGTCAGGCGAACTCATATACCTAGTAAACACAACTCTTACTATATCACACCTTATTACCAAACATAACTTTTTCTGCATTAATTAACATGATTAAATTTAAAAAATAACATAATTTCTATAACATCAACAGTATAAAACATATACTCAATTTGCATACTTGTCAGTGAGTAACCGGTGCGGTCCAGTCCGATCACTTTCGTTTTTTTCTCCGACTTCAAGACGTAATTGGCGATACACTGCTCAGCTAATATCCGTTATTATGTCACTGACATGTGTTTTTTTTTAGTTCCGACCGAACTTGTTAGACAATCGACAAAATATGACTGATACGGACATACACGTGTCTCCGGTCGAACTAGATCTAGCAAAATAGGTTCCGGTTTATTAGATTGTGAATTAAATTTGGAACCGTTGATAGTATACTGTTTTATTTGTATGTGTGTTAATCGTAGGTGTAGGTACAATTTTAAAACTATAATAGATAAAATAATGACAAAGTTTAAATGAAGCATTTTGTACAATCTTGTTACCTAAATTGTTTTTACATAGGTGTGTCAAAGTCAAAGCATTTAATATAATTTATAATAAATTTAATAATCAAATGGGCACATAAAAGGCAGTTTTGAACGTCAGAAATTGTGTGTGCATAAGCATATGCTGGGACACAGGCCTCCTCCCTCTGAGAGGGAGTGGGCTGTAAACTAACACACGCGCCCAGTGCGGGTTGGTAGATGTCCCATGTCTTCGAACTTTTGGTTCCAGGACATGCCGATTTCCTCACGATGTTCTCCTTCACCGTTTTAAGAGCAGTAATAATGAAATAATTTACACAAAGTATAGCGCTTGTCGTGGTTCGAACCTACGATCGTAAGTTGTGGCTGTTTCCACTGCGCCACCAATGATCTCTGCTCTCTCGTGTGCATAAATGGTTAAATAAAAATATTAACAAAAATGTATTGTTATCAAATAAATACCCAATTCTTCATGCCAACTTTAAGCTTAGCGCAAAAGGATTAGGCAAGTCGTCGGATTAAAAACGATGAGCCAATTACTCATCTGTGACAACCGGGAAATGACTTCAAATAACTAAGACTACGGTCTGGTTGTCCGTCACCAATTGCGTCTCATCTATGAATAACAGTTAGATAAAACAATTTGTGGTGGATCTACTCTCTTGCACAATCAATCAACTCTGTTGTTACTGCAGCTTGAAACGAATACAAATGCGGTGCTCCCTGTGACTTAAAATAAATGTATTTTTTTGTCATTTGGTAACATCTAACTATTTATTTGCAAGTACTTTTTGAGTTTATCTAAATATTAGCGGTTGCCCTTGACTTCGTCTGCGCCCCGGGATGAAAAGAAGCCTAAATGCTTCTCATAGTCATGGCCTACCCTTGTGCTAAATTTCATCCAAATCCGTTCAGCCGTTTTATCGTGAAAGCGAAACAAACAAATAAACTTACTTTCGCATTTATAATATTAGTTAGGATTAAACGCTGTTTATGTTTGAAATGGTCTTACTTTTACTGTTGCGAAGAACTATTTAAAATACACGTGACTTATCTCAAAATCGCCGTTGGAATCCGGCAAGAAAGTCTCAACCGGTGGTCCCACTAGAATCTATCTCATTTGCAAAATCACATATTTCCGCTATCTGCACAGATGTATCTAGTCATTTCATCAACTTCCCCGGTTCCAATAATAACTTATGTATTACCCTAATGATGCCAAAGAAATAATATACATAAAACATTTGAAATGAAAAGTAATCAAGGTAGTAATCAAGACATTGGTCAAACGGGTTCCGGTAGAAATGGAAATCGTAGGTCAGGCCCGTTATTATATCATCATGAGGCTTTTGACCTTGCGGGTACTTTAGAAGTCATCAGGAAAAGATATACTAACCGTACTTTTACTTTTTTTGGTTTTGTTTTACATACCTGCTATAATGTAGTGGGAATTCATTGAAGAATTCTTGGGTATGTTTTTTTTGAGGTTGTGGGAAGTTATATTTTTGTTTATTGGGATTTCTGCAAAGGAGGCCAACAACATTTGCTTTTCTTCTTTTATGGCAGATTTTTTTATGTAGTAGTACAAATAACTGCCAGTCAGCACGGCGGGTAGTTATGGCATTATAAGGACAACAAAGAAATACTGATGACTTGCTAAGTATAGCAATTCCTGGAGCTTAGAATTTGGTGGTATGATATCCCCGTGCCTCGGAAAGCACGTTAAGTCGTTGGTCCTGCGCCTAATCTCTGTACGATCATGTCGGATTGCATGCCATCCCATCGGTCTATGAGAGTGAGAGAAAATAAAATGCACCTGTGTCTGCGCACACGCTTGTGCACTATAGTATCTCCCGCGCCGAAGGCTGGTCTCCGTTGAGATTGGCTGCGATGGCGGAAATACGGTCTGGAGGGTTATTGCTTTAATCAAATACCTGAAGAGGAATTCCATGCAAAGCAGTGATGGTAACGACATTTCTGGAGAAAATAACAACAAGATAAAAGAAAACTTTAATACCTATTATTAAATAGGTTGTAATAAACACCCGCATAGGATGAAGCTGTTACCTCCATACTAGAGCCTGTAAATAAAAACAAGTTGGCTACAAGCTGCAGTTGTTCCGCACCATGCTTTTATTGCTTCCTCCGTGTTTATTTCGAGGAAGTCGCAAGTCACACTTACAACGCAGACTTTAGAATTATTTTGTAATCGTTGAGGTATGTTTACACTAGTAAATACAAACTTTACATGCAATGTATAAGTAGTTGGATTTTTTTTATTTGCAAATTGTTCTGACATGTTTCACCAAAGTCAGATATATTTTATCCGCGGAATAAAATTGACGTCTGACAGTTCTAGTATGGAAAAACTGCCAAAAATACAAAATTTATTCTTAGGATAAGACTTATTCTAAATATAAAGATTTGGTGAAATTCGCCCTTAATAGCATAAGTAACAAAAAATCAAATCTTGTTTCTTTATAATATTAGTTTAGATGACTTCTAACTTCTTTAAGAAGACCGAGTAGGTAACTTAACTTGACCAATAAAAGATTGTCTTCCATGCTGATTTACAAAGATTCTCTCCTTACCTTTCGATTAGTTTTCTCTTGTCACTCAGTATGCTTTAATGGCAATCACTGGATGCAGGAAGCACGGGATCATTGCATATGCCTATGATTAATTATAGTTGTAAGGAAAATCATGAAAGCGCTCATCCTCTCTCCTACTTAAAATTTTGCTGTGCCCGACAGAGTCCATAATTGATTCTATTGGTTCATACTTACTACCTGTATGAGTTTACAGAAGTATGAGGAACAGGGTGTAAAGTTCACTCATCCTACATAGAAAATGGAGGACCCTCCGACCAAACGGGTAATTTGTCTGGCGGACCACTGACATTTGAATCATGTCGGGTTGTTGTATGCTAATTGCGCGGTAAACTCTGGATGAAGGATTTTGCGTGACGTCAGTATGACGCGTTGTTCGCAGGGGCGTTGTAGATACCGCTACATCATATATACAAGTACATTATGGATGCAATAAAGATTCAATTGAATACATCGATATTGGTGAATATGCGAAAATGTTAATTGTCAAAATAATTATAAATGTTCTTCCTCTTGTGTTGTGTTTTGCTCTCACAAAGCATTTTGTATCGAGATTCGTTTTGCTAAACATCAATGTTTCACACGATTTCTCGAGGCTTTCGTTTACATATTATTTTATGTAATTAATTTGATTTCCATAGGCATGAGGTAGCATGAATTTTGAAGATGATTATTAGTAGATTATTAGTAGAAGATTAATTAAATACCTACTTTTATACCGGATATAAATAATGGTTGCATCAATTTGTTTATAAAAGATGGAACTACATTGAGGCACCCGTTTTTTGAGAAAACTCTACCTACGTGTTTCAGATTTCAGAGAGAATAATGTAACATAACACAACAATACGCCTGTTTGCTCCGAAGGGTTATGTAGAAGCGTACCTACAGTACACCCAAATTTCGCCAGAGAATAATATTTTGTTATAAATAAGGTAAGAGTATGAAAAGATTAGCGAATTCGCGTCGTTGTTCTTATTTAGTTCCACTAAAAAGCAACATACATATAACCAGTAACGAGTAGTACAAAACTATATTTTCGGGCTACGTCAATCGTGGTGAACTTTTCAGCGTCTTGATTTATGGCATAACATCTATCAAAGATTATATTTTCTTGAACACCTAATCGAGATTCCCATCTAGCCGTGAATCCGCACAAGTTATTGTGGTAGTAGTTCGCTTACGCAACAGATCTTGAACTGTCAACCAGTTAGATGCGCACGCGTCTACCGCTTTCTTTGGAAATCACCGGATTTAGATATTATCTAAGGGAAAACGGATGTTTATTATCTAAGGGAAAACGGATGTTTATTATCTAAGAAAAAACGGATGTTTATTCACAATATTACGTATATTTTATTATGCAAAGTGTGTTAGATTATCATAATTGAGCGGTGAATTATTTATTTTGAATGTGATTTAGTTTCGTTTAATTAACGTAGCTATTATGTAACCGCGAATTTACTCGCGTCCATGTGTTTAAGCATATTAGTTAGCTAAGATAGCCTTACGCAAAATTCGCGCATTGTCGTGGAGTTGCGGACACCAGCCCGCTGTACCTATTACCTATTACCTATTTAGCTAAGATACATAAGATGTCTTTTTACAGGACCTTGTAAAAAGACTTCTATACGAGTATAAGTAATATATTTATGCTCGTGACTGTACCTTTTAACCAAAGTGGTTAATTCAATGTGGCCTATGTGTTGTAAAGTTATAAAATTCACCTCTAGGTACACTGCCCGAAGTTCCGATCTTTCCTAGCTATTACCACTATTACAACACTCTCATACGTGAGGAGCAGCCATATCCTCACGTCCGCGATCGTCCAACACTTTATAATCGTACGTTCATGGTTCACTGATAACGCCATGCATTAGTACAATCTAGACAAGTGTACTATACGATCAGAAGTAGTATTGACCTCTCAAATGAATATGTTGTCTTTTAAGTTACCAAACAGTTTAGCTGATCGCTATAGTCAGATTTCATATACTTAGGTTAGTTTTTTTTGTCCGTGTGACCGAGTCTTTTATTTTTTTTTTGTCACAATTAATTTATTGTACTTTAACATTACTTTGTCATGGTACTGGGGATGTGATACGAAGGAATGAGGAAAATGTCGTGAAAGTTTTGAGTATAAATGTCGATGCCTAAAAGAGTAGGGAAAGATTAAAGAAACGATGGGTGGACTGTGTGAATGATGATATGGTTAGAAAGGGGGTGACTACCGAGAGGACGACTTATAGAGAAGTATGGAAGAAACGCATGTTGCGCGGACCCCAAATAAATTGTAATAAGAGCAGGAGAATGGCGATGATGATGAATATCAACTGGCAATCTGCCAGTTACATTAGTTAAAAATATTCTTCTAATGTATCAATCATCATAGTTAACGTCAGCCGTTAACAACGAACACGCGTGTCTCAATTACCGCTACAATAAATACCAGGGAGGTATTAGTACTTACACATCTGGCAGATGGATTGGTGATTACAGTTTATTTACAATCAACAAACACTAGTGTACTATTGGAACACGACTGCAAAAAGATCTACTTTATCTATAGCCATGACCATAGGCAAGCAGATCTTGACTATGAATAAACGGACTGGTAATTACAGTTTATTTATAATTAGTAAACAAAACAATTGAATATTATTGGAGCACGACTGAAGAGGAGCTGCCTTATTCATAGTCACAGCTAAGCAGATCTTGACTATGAATAAGGCAGCGAAACTCAGTGCGTAAAAAGTACTTTGTGGTTATTTCCTTACAGGTCACAACTTCCTTCGATGTCCACTTGCCATTTAAATTCCACGCTTTAAAAAAAATGCCCTTTAAAAGTACAGCACGCATCCAATCGCGGAGGGAATGCGGACGTGTTGTACTTTTTCTGCACAATCAGCTGTTCTCATGTTATTACGTACACACGTCGGCGCTGCGCAGGCGCAGGTGCGTTTCCTCAGTTTTTGCGACGCACTGTCGATGCCAACGACCCGATCGATCGACTGCGAAGCTGAGCTTTAGTTTATACACAGTACTGTACTTGGAAAATACTGGAGATAGATGACATTGACGGTAAAGATAGAAAATATACCTATTTTTGCGTCTTCAAGTGATGCACATAAGCTGCAGTGCTTTGAGAGTAAAGTCATTAATTACGTTATGGTTTTGTAACATTCATTAAATTTATGGCTTGTAAATTCATTCAAGTCATGGTTCATAAAAACTAATAGGCCAGTAAATAAGAAAGCACGTTATTTTTCATCGTGTGCAAAGCAACGAAAATGAGGTCCAAGTTCTAACTCAAGATTTAATTAAAGAAATACTTAATTCAAAACATTTTCTCTCTTGCATTAAGCGACAGCCCTTACCCTACCTTCAAACAGGAAATGTATTGACAAACTGGAATCTACGGTGAAGGTAAAAGTAGAGTTACGATTACGATCGCCTGTCAGCTTGATTGATGGGTCAATTGACGCGTCGCTACCAGGAGTGCAGAGATGTGAGGAAGTTGCGTAAGAGGATTCCTGTATCTGCATGCTTGGTGTGTTTTATAAGGTGAGTAGGGTTTCACGATGTTTGTGATAAATTATAGAGGAGTGAATTTAGCATGTTTATGTTGTGCGAGTACCTCTCAATGCCTATCAATCCTAGTATTGTCCTCTAAATTAGTTTACCAGGCACAATAACTAAAAAAATAAGGTTGAGAAAAAGTCTTAAGTATTTTTTGACTGAGGATTATTTTGAAGTCGGAACCTCACTGACGGCAGCCATACATGAAAGTTTCCACCAACTAGACTAAAGTGGCAATTTCGATTTTCAATACAATCAAGCATTTTGATTATTTTACTATTCATTTGCCGAGCAATAACCTAAATTAGGTACAGCCAAAAATGTATTTTTTTTTCTGAAATCTGAAAGCCTTGAGGAAACTATCATAATTGGTTTTGTTTTACAATAATTCCTCAATAAGATCATTTCATAAATGACAAAAAATTAAATGCAAAGAAATATTACTCAAGTTCACTCTGATACACTTCTATTGCAATTTAATTTATAATCATAATTTAACGCTTAACAGCCGCTTAAAATCATCGGCTCTTTTATTGAAAATTACTCTTTCACGACCGTCAAGGTTCTAAAGAATATTGTAAGTACCTACAATAACTCATGGTGAAAAATAATGATTTTATTCAAAATCTTACAAGCGTTTACTAAATGGACTTGAAGCTTAGTTAGGCTTATGAAACTTGAATTAGCTTAGGAATTTCACTTTAATAAGCTCAATATATTTTCATAGTACTTATAGTATAGTAAGTGTACCCAATAGAACTTTCTTAACTGGAGCGCATAAACTCGTAGTTTAATCTTTACGTCAAGTGAATTACTTCAATTAAAGCTAGTTGCCTAACTACCTGTTCGGAAGTTGTCTTTCGGCAAGGAAAGTAAATAAGCACCTACCTACTTGAACTGAAGAGAATAATTATTTTATTTAGTAGAGTCCATCACTTGCGGCTTGATCATTCTTCTCACAAAAAACATGCTTGTGTGGAACATACTAGGTTGTTAATCTTCTAGCTAGAGGACTGTCTAAATTAGACCGCTAATAATGTTATGGAGTCACGCAGTCAGTGTTGCCCAGAAAGTACAATAAAGACCAATTAAGTTAGCACCAACATTGATTTACTGCTAAGCCCTCAGTTAGATGGACACTTATCATAGCCTAAAATTAACTAGTGATTTTCGCAATCCAGGACAGACGTGTCGTTTTGAAATAGACAGGAAACAAGCATTGAGCTTGCACACTGTGTGTGGCTATTTTGAACTACCAAGTTTCCTCACGATATTCATCTGACGGTTAACATTCACGCCCCCACAACCTAGTTACTACAAGTTATTAAACACACTATCCTCTAAACCATAAATTGAGAACAGGTCTCCACGCTACCGTAAAACATTAAACATGGTATACGCACGGCATTGCAACACCACATCTAAGCTAACATTAAAGATTGCAAGTAAATGCTTTTTGCGAAGGACGGCGACGTATATGTGTATACTCGTATAAATCACGTTTAATAATTGGGCTTTTAAACGCCCGTAAGTTGGTTAACGAATGATATGTTAAATACTCGTGAAACGTGAAATACCTAGGTACTATGTCTCAACGGTTTAAGCCTAAAAGCTAAAACATAAAATAAGCAAGCAGACAGTGCTTTTCTACCCATACCATTTGTTCCGCCTGCTGAGGATTTCCCACCTAGACACGAGTTGCCTGACTAACCTGGAAGTCCTTAAACAGACTCCGGACCCCGGTTGGCTGAAGCAAGGAAAACCTGTTCAGTGGAGATTCATAGACATTGACGACACGGTTGGCGCAGTGGTTGAGCGATCGACTGCTGCGCTGCGTGTCGCGGGTTCGATTCCCGCACGGAACAAATAATTGTATTGCCTACAGGTAGTTGTCCCGGGTCTGGCTGTTTGTGTATGTGAGTTTAAATGTTTGTAAACGCACCCACGATACAGGAGTAATTCCTAGTGTGGGGCAACGTTTAAAAAAAAAAAAAAAAATAGACGACTCCGCCTTGGAGTGCAAATGCGGTGCTGTTCCACAAACGATGGGACACTTAATAAATTCGGATACTATTTTGTTCTTCATCTTCTTCGTGTCGCTGGCACGACAGTATTTCAATCACTATTATTCTTTTTCTCTGCCAAAACTTCGTCACATACACGGCGTCGTTCGTCGCAGCGCAGAGGTCACTTTGACTACTTATTTTGGGACACACAGGGTAGAATAGGAGGTGGGGCATAGTTAGGTACTATTTTGCTAAGCTGTTACGTCATCTTCACTATGACTAAAACTTTTTAGTCTGCCTAATAAACAGGCTTTTTCTTTACACGTATAATTAAATGAGCTTTCTATAATATTTATGAATACCTGCAGGTAGGTATGTACATACATACACAGAATTTCACCATTCTTGGTTCCGTTCAATGGAGTCATAGTAAATTATAAATCTTTCAATGACTAACTTTCTATTACTATGCTGTTTAATTATCGTACGTTGAAATGGAAGAATATATATATACAATTTCGAATATATTGTGGGCAAATTAATATGCATCTGTAATTAGCACTTTAAAGAGGAATGTTTCGACAATGTTTGGACTAAAAAACAATTTGGAATTGTGTTATTTACTGACACTTACGGGCAATATTTATTGGTATCTTATGCTCATAACTCTACATCGTGTATAAAAGACACAATAAAAATGTTTACCCATTAATAATTGCAAGGAATTATCAGAAAGGTCGCACTTCCCCACTTCCCGTAGGAAATGACTTTACAAAACAAACGTAAAGTAATTCAATGAAAACGGAACAATAAAACTAGACGCCATTTCTTTATTGTTATACGCTAAGTAAGCCGTGTCCCACGAGTATGAAACAATTATAATATTGCTCTCAACTCAACCTTTCATCCAAGTGAATAAGATTCAAAATGATTATGATGAGGTGTATGAGATCTTGCTGATGTTTGACAACCTAATTTGCGGTCAATGACGTTCTTATCTCGGAGGTATAAGGTTGAAGACGGTCTGTGTGTTCGGTAAGTGTAACGTTGTAAAATCATAGCCCACTTTTGTTTAGCTTATGCCATAATGGCGATGACACGCCGCCTCTTTTCTTCGCTAATTAATTTGCTCGGCTTAGAGAAATCCATGGGAGTAGTCTGAGTTATTTTTTTCGTTGAGTTGTAGCTGCGTCTATGGTATCGGCAAGGGCTATGGAACGTTTCATAAGGTCTTATGTAACAGACATTGTCGCATGGGTTTTAGTCGTTTTTGGAATAATCTGTAAATGATCTGGTTATGGTCCGGGGATTATCGTGGTGGGATAATTAGACCTTGAAGAGTAGCTTAAGTGAGATAATTATGGTTGTCTTTTTGTATTTGTTCTAGCGATTATAATGGCTTAGAAATATAGAGCATAATATTGAAGTCTCGTGGTCCAGTTCAAGACTAATCTATTAGTATAAGATTAGATTAGATTCGAGCTTTAAGAAATCAGGGTCAGTATTTTCAGTGACGAAATAGCTTTTTCCGATAGCCAAATTATGAGTAAGTTTAAATGCTCATATCCACGGGAAACAATAAACTTATTTTGTCTGAGGTAAAAATACCACGGTAGTACCGATCACGATTTAGTTATAAGATTAATGGTAAGTGTCAGTGAATTTATGATTATCGCTTGTATTAGCTCTCTCTTCACCGTGTTCCTGCCTATGACCGACAACTACTCATTATATTGTGTTAATTATCAAGTAATTATGTCAAGAGGATATGTCAGCTTCCTTCTTGCGTTTAGCAACGGTATACATGTACCTACAATGATAACTGGTGTGATTATTAAGTGTAGTGATTTTAGGATATAGACTTGAGGGCCGGTATACCACTAGACCATGATGTACGGTGCTGAGACGTGGACGTTCATGCACGAGGCTGTGTACAGGGTGAGAGTTGCACAGGGAGCCATCGAGGGTTCCAAGTTTGGATAAGGCTTATAGACCCAATTTCAAATGTCGAGGACCAAAGACGTATGTACAAAGGTTTTCTGTATCGGAAAATGAGTTATGGAACTCAAATGGAGTTGTAGGACACCTGGCAAGACGCAGTGATGGCAGGTGGAGTAAGAAAGTGTCGTCCGGCGGCGAGATGAGTGGACGATATTGTTGCCATTGTGGGTCGAACCAGGATGAGCTTGATGAGATTGGCACAAGAAAAGAGTAGCCTGTGTTCAGTAGTCGGTCAAGTCGGGTGTGAACGATGATGATGATGAGGCCACTAGTGACTTCCTCGTTGGTCTAGTGTTCACAAGTGATAGCATCATGGGGTCCTGGGTTCAATTCCTAAGTCGGGCGGTCTGAGCTTCCCGTTAGGAATTTCTGAGTAGTAGCCCACTAACTCAACTAGGCTCTCTTGAAAATACAATACTGCGTTTCTTTTCCGAGAATACCGACCTGACCAAGTTGACATTTATCGTCTGATATGAAGATCATTATTGATTAACAGCCTATCAAATCAAACGATCAAAGATTACAATGATCAGCGCTTTGAAGCAACTGCCCTAAATATTCCTCATTGCATTTTTAGAGATCTACAAAGTTTCATAACTAAGTCTTACACAAGGGCTACTGTCGACAGTCTAAGGCATAAATAATTACCTGATGAAATAATGTAGATTAACTTTCATAATACCCGCAAAAAGGGATTAAACTGAGCTTAAGTTAGACCTTGGTGTTCCATGAATGATCGGTTAAATGAAATTTGATTAGAGATATTTAAGCGTAAATAATGTAGTTTTGAGGTCGATGAGTCCAATTAGACTAAATGCTGTTTGATTCCCAGCTTAAGGTATTTGTACAAATGTCAATTCTGAAATGGGCATTTATATCCGTAAGTGAGAGTGAGGAAAACGATTTTCATATTCTAATCAACCATTTATAAGCAATAGCTATAAAAGCAGCCATTTTATATTCCAAGAAGTTTCGCAGAAGCTATAATCTAAGCTCAAGTGTCAGTGCATACATTTTAAAAGGATTTTTTTTCTTTGCGCAACAGCAAACTGTGATCGCCATTTGTTTTCAAAGTGTAGTGAAAAAGTTAATGTGGTAGCAAGAAACACAACATGACTATTTGTTTCAGTAGCTAGCCAAAGTATGTTTTTCTTTTGATTTGGTATTTGATGTTTTCGTTCTAATAAACACGATGATTTAATCAATCTTATTTATTTAGTAGGTAGGTTACACTCGGCATAAAAGTATTTCACACGAAACTCGTTCGTTTCTGACGACACCCAAGTTATTAAGAGACATCTCTGCTATGGTGTTGGCATGGCATGTGGTTTGAAGTTCTGAAATCTCAGTTGAGCCATATGGTCTGATTCAATTAAGTGTAAATATCTGATTGCGTGGTTTAAGTGAATTTCCTGTATTGCACGTCTCGTCGACATTCTTGAAATGTATCGCGCTGGGTTTTCTCTGAATGAGTATAAAATAATCGGTGGGTTGTTAGCAATACAGGAACTGGGTGTGTTTAGAATATTAAAGGCTAGATTATTAGACTGGCTTCATGACTTGCCCACATCAGGATACCAACTTAATGTTTATTGTGATTTGGTTTATTATTTTCAATGGTTACTGGAAATCAACTAATATATATTTAAGTGATTTATATTATTATGATTTACAACAGTTTTATTTTGAGTGCGTCGTTGGTCTAGTGGTCGGTCCAGGGTACGCTTCCCAGGTAGGGCAAAGTGTCTTTGGGTTATTCCATATCTCAGTAGCAGCTTGTAGTCTGGATTTTTTGCCTGGTTGATGGAAATGGGCTTGCCCCCTATTACATGTATGTGTGTACTATTTCATACACCTCTGTCTAATCTATCGGGTATTACAGGCAATATGTTATGTTATAGTTTTATTTTACTATTAAATTATAGATGGCGCCCACCGAAATCGTTGAAATCGACCAACGTCTGAAAAAAAAGATAGAGAAAGGTAGAGAGGTTCTCGGTACAATTACTTGCCTTTTACGACATCTATTAAGCCACAATCAAAACACGTTCTCCATATTATTACAACAACACACTATTATTTATTGTTATGTACACTAATTTTGTTCCAACAAAACCGTCAGTCGATTTAACGTCAAAGCTCGTAAAACAGTCAAATGTCATATGTTCTAATACATCGTGACACAAACAACATTGCTCAATGCGCAACAACATATTAAACCTATCAAACATGGGTAGCATTTTAAGTGTTGTGTAAAAGCACTACAGTTGAGCAGTCGTCAATTGAAGTGTTCATAAATATACAAATGTCAAAGTGTGATACCGATGCAAGTTGCTTGCCTATGGCATACAATAAAATTGAACCGACGTCTGAACCAAGGCTGCTCAACGCCAGGCCACCAACGCGCACCACGCGGGTCACCAACGCATTAGCATAAAAACCTCTTCAAAGTCAGTGAAGTTTTTTTAGTAACTTAAACTTTTGTTGATTTTAATATCTGGGTATTTATTTAGTATCTACCATAACTGTAGGCAAGTTTTATTCACTAGATGGCCTGCCTGCTGGCGCGAAATTAAAATTATGGCCCACCTTCAAAATTGATTGGGCAGCCCAGAAGGCCAATTCTCGTAATTTAAAATGTTCAAAATCTAGTCGCAGTCTCATCTCGGCGACAAACAAATTTCAAAAACTTGTCAAAATTGGGAAATTAGATGTATTTTTGACAGATTGAGACTGAGATTAGACTGTGAACGTTCTTAAAATTACGAGAATTGCCCCTCTGGTCTAAACGGTGCGACTTGTATTGTTTCTTTAACGTATGGTGTGCCACAGGGCATTAAATGGCATCGTGAAAATCAGGCTTTAGTAATGAAACTTTATGCATGAAGCTAAAACATTTAGCCGGCGCATCCTGCGTAGTGTGCCACGCTACTAACCTACTGACAGGTTTATCTTTTTACTACGGCATGAACTGGTCAAATAAAAATACGTGAACTGTGTATACGTGAACAGTTTTTTAAGGTGGCTTTTTCCGGTTCGTTTTATTTTTATTATTGTTATTAACAGGCTCGCGTTTGACCACTATCTAACCGGATGGTAAGCGACGATGGTGCACGCTTGCTGTCGACTTCAAGACATCCAGTTTATAGCTATCAGGAAACAAACTCCGACAGGGAATTCCATTTCTCAGCTGAACGCATAATGAAAGCCACATTATTATAAAATGTAAATATGTTGTAGAAATGTAATTTGACAAACTTTAATTGGTTGAATACGAGGCTTAATTTTAGCTACTTTGTATGTGTGTATTTAATGTCTTTGTTTTGTAATGTGCGTTTAGTTTGTGCAGAATTTTCCAAAAACAACTTTCTTTCTTTTATTTTATTTCTATGTAATGCGTTATTTAAAGTTTAATTACCATAGTGTTCATTTAGGTGACAAATATTATAATAACTTTCTTTGAGATTGTCTGAACCTTTATTAGATCCAATTAAAATTAAATCGCCACATATCACCACTAACTACAATAAAATGACAATAAAAATGTTTTATGTAACATAGTCGTTATTTATTTCACTCTTTAGACTGATGTCGTGATGTCTTGTTTACATAACATAATTTGAATCTCGCAGTAAATTAATGGCAACATTATGCTTACTGTAAATTAAATAATGGTCTTTTTATAGACTATGTTTGTTTATTATTATTTATTAGCATATAAAGCGGTCTATTTATCGCCCTAATATTAATTAAAATGGTCATAAAATTATGCGCAAAGTAATTTGAATGCTGTAATGTAAACAGCGTTATTTTTGTAGGCTTTCTTTTTTCGTATACTTAGTGAGTTATTTAATTGGATTATAAAATCTCTACATTAAAAAATAAACCAGTGGTGTATTTTCGGTCTTGATTTGTTTATAAAAAATATATCTTGAATTTATTATTTCTTTAGTTATGCAGACAATAGCGTTTAATTGTTGTCTAATTTTAATTACAATTTACTAGCAAATAAACGGTGTTTTAGCATTCATTACCATACTGCAACCACAATCAAAATACCTACCTACCATTATGGAATAAAATAATTACAAACAATTTCTAATCATAAACAGAAAAATAATAAAACATTAAATTCCGCACTTTTCTATCATTCATTTTCATTCTTTCAAGTTATCCACACAACTATTCCAAATTAACCACGAATTCTAAAAAAAACAAAGTAAGTTGCCGACTCCGTCAACTTTCGTTTTCACCTTGACAGGCTGACCCAGATGCAGAGCATCTGAGATGAGATCTGGTGCCGCTCCACATATTACTGATAACTAAAGTCAGCAGCGTGCAGTGTATGTGTGTATGAGGGTAATGTGGGCAATTTACTTTCAATCAGTTTTGACTGGGAATGACTAGCAGGGGCATTATATTGGACATGTGATCATTGAGATATGGAAGTGGATCACGACTGTGGCGTATGTGTAATAAGTCACATATATATTTCAATGAAAAGGAAGTGATTCGAATGATAATTTGTCGACTCGCGGGAATTTCAATTTGTCATGAATTCAATAGAAGAAAAGAACATTTTGAGCCATGCCATTTTATGCCAAGTGACATGGAACAAGGACAGGTAGAAAAAAAAAGTTATTATTGGATGAGCAACAAGTAATTGGTCTACCAGGGGCCTGCTTAGTAGAGCTGGATGGCGACAGGTGACAGACGAAAATGTTACATGTTTTTTTATAGTTATATAGAGGTGTTCTTTATTTATTTATTTTATTTATTTATCTCATGGAAAACCAACAGCTTTACATAAATACAATAAATATACTGGAATAAAAAACATGAAGCATTTATTTATTTATTATTATTTTATTTATTAAAGCACTAAGCTTTAATAAAGAACACCTGTTATGAAAATGTGTCAATTTTGTATTTTTTTTGACAAATACATTGCATTGTCAGTAATACTAAATACACCCCATAATGTCTGATGGTGGTCACTATCATTTTAAAACATTATCATTACAACGCATCTTAGGATCGTTGCTGTAGCAGAGACAAAGCTTGAAAGTTTTGATTGTGACTCAGACCTCTGTCTACTAAATGATCGTTACGTAATACGTTTGTTGTCTTTTTGTTTCTGTAGATATAAATCTCCGACATACATTTAGGATGAGAAAATAGGAATTAGAGGTAATGTGTGATATTTATTTCCGCAAAACCACATGTATTGCGTAGAAAAGCCCCAAATCAATATTCTAGGTAAAACTATCGGGACTGAATATAAATTTAACGTGTCTTCTCACGCCAATCAACAAATAAGTTCCTAAACAATTATAATAGGCTATTTTCCTAAAATATCTAATTAGTCCGTTAGTTAGATTATCAAAAAATATTGAACCCGTATTTTTTCTTTTGTCAATTATATAAAAAATGATGAAGATATCGCCCGTTAAAGTTCCGCGTGACGTCTGCGACACTTTTGCAAGCAAGTGACGTCACGATCCCCCACTCTCAAATTTTGACGCGCTTTATCTTTGTCATTTTTTGTTTGATTGACAAAAGAAAAAATACGTGTCCATTATTTTTCGATAATCTAACTGACAGACTAAATATAATAATTATTTTTTTAACCACAACTACCCTATTGAGTGAGTTCCTAATTTTATTTGGAGCATTACCGCTACGCTTCACGACATAACTAGCATGAATATACCTATTGATAAAATGATAAATTCTACCAAATACACAACAACAGAATTCCATTAACAAAAATACTGGCGTAAGTCATGTTTTAGAAACCCATCGGAAGAGAATACTAACGATTCTTTGCCTCTAACGAAACAGAAGTCAAAAGTAATTACGTAAGTACCGACTAATTTGTTCCTCAATTCTAAAGATAACAACACCAACCAAAGATAACACAACAAACAATATACTCCTGTTTATATATTATCAGACGATCTCACAAAGGCTACAGTTTTATCGCAAAGCAAATCGTTTTAAAACAAAATCGCCGCGAAGAGAAAGTTGGAAAGCAGCCGAACTAAGTTTGTTTGTAATTAAGCGAATAATTTTGTCATAAAAATAACTATTTAGGTTTAGTAACGTGCTCTATGGAATTATGATTTTCTATCATTTACCATTAAAGTGATGGTTGTATTAGTATGACACAAGTTCAATGTATCTGTTGTCAGATTACATGTCTTTGCGTTTCTTAGTGGATAGGGTCACAAAGGCTCGCGATATGTTATGAGACTAGCTTCTACCCGCGACTTCGTATGCGTGAAAGTCTTAAGACAAGATACTAAAATAACAGTCACATTTTTATAAAACTTTCCTGTATACGACGCTTGTAGTTTTGGTCTCAGCAGGCAAAATATGATGAGAGTCAGCACTGGTGACGCGGGAGCAAGCGACGTACAGTGTGAGAGGCAGCTCGTCCTAAGGTCAACACCCGCAGCCTTCAGAAGTACTTTCCCATTGCTTGCCAAGTTTTTCGTTTTTAGTTAATTAATGAACGCCTACGTTCCTGCGTACCTAATGGCACAACACTGATACATTGACTGATGCATTCTTACAGATTATCCTTGAGGAACAGCTATCGCTAAAATAATATTATAACAGAAGATTGTAAATTTCGGGATTTCTCATTAATAGTCAATGTATATATGTCACCATATTTTACTAGACTCGTTTTTTTTATTAGACTCGTTCGAAGCAGGGCGGCTCGCTAGTAGAATAATATTTATCTAATTTAAGGTTTATGTGTAGCTTTATGGATACTTTATGGAATAGCTGATTAATGTATTAATCAGCTATTCCATAAAGTTTAACCGAGTAGGTATTTGCATTTTTGTACGAATCAGCTGATTTATAGTAACTTGGTTTTTTAATGACCGGCGAAAAATTTCAATGCTTTTTGACCTAATATCATGTACTGAATCAGTTTGCGATTCTTCCCTGAATACATAGTCAGTAAGAATGTAAATGTAAATTAATACTCACATAAAGTCTGCTTGGCTACTACGGTGACGATCACCACAAACAGATAGGTCTTGGCATACATGATGATCACTGATCACACACCGCCTCGCATCGTCACAACGCGCACTGAAACACCCTCACTGTCTCATTGTCCACCTGGAAACAAATAAAATAGTGTTTAGAGACAAGAAGAATTACATAATTATGTAGTTTTGGTGGTAAAAAATCATGTTTGATCTTGGTTCATCCACGATTTGGATATTTTTTTTATCATTGGGGTTTTATTTTACTTCCCAAAATTTCCTGGTACAGATTTTCTTATCACAAGTGAAATAAGATTATTGTTTACAACAGCGGCCCACTTTGTAAAAAATTTTTTACACTTTGTACACTCATGAGCGCGTTGATGTCTTTTACTCTGAAAACTACAAAGTAGTGCAAAGTGAGCCTCTAGACTAATTAAACCGGTTTCTAATAAGCAAATTAAATTATAGGAATTTAGCCATGAGAAAAAACATTTAATTATTTTCTCTAGGGACCTCACCTTCATTAATAGTACCTTTTCATAGACTTTCAGTTAAGCTAACGATATCTACTCAAACTCTATTTAATATAAACTACGTACTTAACCTCTGGGTTCACAACCATTAGAGAAATATAATGTAGAGCCGAGAAAGTTAGCAGCGAAGCCTCCAGCTGCAGGAGGCAGGTAGGCTGTTACAAATACGCCGTACCGTTACCAACTGTACGTGGCTCCAGATGCGAGGGGAACCTCGACAGATGGGAGATCGTATCTGTTGAGGCTCTATTAATATTAAAAATCGGTGAGGTTATACAAAGATCCAAGAGCGCGCGGCTTTGTCTGAAAAAATCTTTGTTTTCAATAAATAATAATGAAACAACCTAGAGAAAGATAAAAAAAGAAAAGATATCCACCAAATAGGTTTCGTGTAAGTTACACAGTTATTGTAGAATTCATGAGGACGCTTAATCTTGCCTGAGTTTGTTTCGGTGTTTCTTCTCAGAGTAGGCGGATAGGCAACACCGACATTCTAAAATATTTTTGACGTGTAAAAGTATTTGTGTAAGAATACTTTCAGAATTATATATGATTTATCAGCCTTATCCGAATTTGACAAATTTAGTTTCCCATAAACTATACACGGCACTTTTGAAAAGTCGACAAATATTTCAGGAATAGAATAAATCATTTATTTGTCCAAAACATAAGTATGCACACACATGGCATGCAAAATGTTACATCAAATTATAGTAAAGTTATGTTTTGCCTTAACGGCTTACAAATACATATAAACAAGTAGGTTATTTTTATTAGTAGGTTTTTATTTTGCATTTTATTTACGAAAGATTCGACAATAGTCTCGACGGATACCTTGTGATTACCAATCATAGTGATCAAAGTGCTGCGACTCCTACACATATAACGTGTACCATATATTTCAAAACCATCTGTCTGAACGTCTCGCTGGAGTGTATGCAGGCGGGAATGCCCGAGGGAGGTAGGAGGGAGACTGTAACGGCGTGCGCGCAAACGGTACTACGACGCGGTTCATTGAGGATTAATTTCGATCGAGTGTGAAGATATCGCTTTTTAGAGAAGTATATGGGATTTTATTGTGATGTTTTGTGGTGAAATAGGCAATAGTTATGGTGTAATAAATATGATCTCTTACTGGAACATTTTGAGTTATGATAAGTGCACAGTGACAGTTATACCTAAGCGTTATACTAGTTTCACTATCATGATGTCCTTAGCATAGACTGACTCGCATAGTTATAATGTAAGGAATAGGGATTATAATCTCAAGCCAAGCAAAAAATGAGGGCCAAGTTCAAATACAGAAAGAGAGTTCTTATTTATTTCATAAATTAGTCAAAAATACCACTTATGTACGTTAATTTGTTTATTGTTAAACTGAATGAGATTGCAGTGATGGAGTAGATACAACATCATGATAAAATATTACTTAAATAATAAATTAAACAACATTTGACACCAAAAACTAGGTTTTATAAATAGCTTTACAAGTTAGTGGAACTAACTGCAGTTTAATCCGAGCCACTCTCTGCTTATTAATGTTATCGTGCAAAAACTTGATTCACTTCACCCCAGTTAATACTTGATAAGTAGTTAGATGAGATTCTATTGGTTTGACTTACGATCTTGTACTTCAAGTGATTAAGTCTAAGAATAAACCAATGCTGCGTGGTATGAATTAGTACCGTGAAAGATGCTAGGTATCTTTATCTACTTAAGTTAATAACTACATTGCGTTTATGTTAATTTGCAAGATCGAGAGTCAGGCTCATAGTTTTCTAACAAACTCAATCGTTCTTGAGATAATCGTAGTCCAGGCACATTTAATTTTCTTCAGAAGACAGGTATATAAATCATTTGAGTTCTAAATCCAAGCACATAAGAGTAAAACAATTAAGTTTTAACGACGACATTTCTTTGTAGAAACGAACGATTGGTAATAGACGTAGAAGATACTTAATTTTATAAATTAAATAAGCTATTTCTTTATTAAAGTGAAATATATTATAAATCTTAACCGCTCCAATAATATAAACACTGGGTATCTATTCGTTGCCTATCATATTCCTATACGTACAATAAGCTTTCATAGCAAAGATGGTAAAACTCGTGTAACTCTATTACATTACGAGTTTCGAGTCTGCTTGTTCTCAGTAATGTTAGCGGAAATGATTGCGTTGTTCATTTGTTTCACAAAAATGTAGCTCTATGGGATGGACAGACAATGGACATCAGTCACTTATTTAATTTAAAATTGTAGGGTTCTGCATAACTAACATGTTTCAATACAGGGTTAACCAAAGTTACAATTCTTTTAAAAAATATTTTCAGCAACCTCTAAACTTATTTGGCGAGCATAATATTTTTGAAATGAGGAAAATGCTTCATAAGCTTTTGAATCACAAGTTAGAAAGTTTAAAATCCTTTTGTAGGTATAGTTAGAAATACAATATCCCTGCTGGAGATATCCAATGGGTTTAATAAAGAGTAATAAGTCAATCTAAAGTCCACGTTCAAAAACTTACAAATAATCCTACTACAGAACCACGCACATAAAACTTCATCGCTCCGCAAAAAGTACACAATGTTAATAACAAATAGTTACTGTTGCGCAAGTCGAGCAAAGAAACATGAATAATGCACGAACAATAACTGTTCACTAATCACCACGCAAAGCCTACTTGTTCGCAAAACTATGCAATCTATTGAACACTTCAATTTAAAAAATAACGACGAATATATTAAGAAATTTCCTTTTTCTCGTAACTGTTTCATAACTATATTTTCTCCGTATCAATTTTAAAGCTATTCATATGCGGATTTTGTATGAATAAATGTAGTTTATTGAATAAATTGAGTTTCAAACGTTGACGTTGACTAAGTTGGAACGGAACTGTATTTTAAGTAGACGGTTTGTTTTTGATTGATAACTGGAATAGACTGACAACTTTTTCAAACATTCCAAAGGGATCTGAATCAGATCCCTTTGGAATGTTTGAAAAAGTTAAATTCGTAACCATATGATGGCCTTCAGTACATGCGTCACAACAAAGATAGGTAAATACAACTGCAAACATGTAGTAACTCAATTACTCAGTCAGTCTGCCCATCTATTCAGATCATCTGATATCATCGCCAAGCCTAATTTGTCCAATATTTTGTCAGTTTTGAATGACTATAAAAACGTGACTGTACATGAACCATACCTGTATAAGACTATGTACAAAAAACAAAACCTCTTCTTCTGTTTATTATTTTACAATACTTATTGCAACTTCACTTTCTTCAGTCTCAGAAACATGCTTTCCCTTGCTCTAGGGCGCTGTTAATATCACTTCTTTGAGATGAACAGAAATTGCCTAGATTTATCGGAATGCGTGGAAAGATTAAATGTTAGTAGCACTAAAAGAAAAGCTGGAGAAACTGCATAATATGCATTGAAATGAACTTTGAATAGTCATTAAATACCTACCATTACTTACCATTGATTTATCGATACTGATTTTGCTAATAGGAAAATTCATGCGACATCATACGAGTAATAAGACACGACTTTATAGTTCTACACCAACGACAGAACGGCGACCCTTTGAAATTAATATTTCCTAGCGTGTGCCCAAATATGGCTCGACAGCTCGAATTTAGTTTTAAATAACCAGTTACATCTAATGCAGTAGAGTTGAGAATGTAACTTGTGTGTGTACTTTCGTCAAAAATTGACTCCATACTCTAACAGAAAAACGCCAATACGTAAGGAGAGGCCCAAGCTCTAATAATAACGCCGGCCAGTTCTATCGCAGTCGTGACACTCATACACTCAGACCAACAGTGCATATGGCTACTAATATTTCAATACTTATACACTTGACTACTGACATTATAAAACTGCTACGCGGTTCTAGAAACTTTTCCTTAGTAAAATTCTACTAATTATTAGAACGTGCAATGCTTTAATCTAGCTTATTTATAAGAGGATAAGTCCTACGCTCTCTCAAACTAAAGTAATTAATAAATAATAATCTTGTAATTAACTTATATCAAAATTTATCAGTAGTGAAATGTATAAATTATAAATATTAATTGAAGTAATTTATGCTAGGACATCTAAAGGCTCCCGAAGACAGGCGCGACTCGACTTTAGTAAAACAACTTCTATGAAAACTTAGTACATATATGGAAATTGTTCTACTAGAGTCGTATCGGCCTCAATGCGGGAGCCTTTACAAAGACCGGAAAAGCTGCATTGCAATGTACTTCGATTTTGTGTGCAATGTCCAAATATACAAAGTTATACAAATAAACTGCAACGCAACTTACACGAGCAATTATTATGTACTTTCACATGCAAAGATGTTTATCGCCCGCTACAAAACGTTGAATGATTGAAATGACCTCAATACCTCAAACTACAAATGATGTAACCTTATTGACACATTAAATAACTATTGCAAGTCACAAACTCATCGACTTTAATTATCAGCATCATTCTGTAGATTAATTATCATGCTGGTCATTAGAAATGCATTGATTTTATTAGTAAACTATGGTATTTTATTCAGGTTTTTAGTCAAGAAGTACACTAGAAAATATCAATGCGTTAAGGGGGAAGCACTCAGGTAGTACGCGAAATTATTTCTTACTTCTCAGAAATTTTCAGGTCAGTGGTTGTTTGTTGATTAAAATATGATTTGCTACCGCTAAGTATGAGCATCTATATCAATAGTATGGCATCGTGTCTGTTATAAAATACTATTATTATCAAACTGCGGTTGTCAACCCATTTTCCAAACGTAATATTTAAGAGAATTTCCTATTTGACCATTCATAAGGGATTTTAATTTTCTGTGGCGTCATTCTAATGTTCGGTGAGTGCGGTCACTTGAAGCTTAAAGTAAAGTTTACAGAATAGCAGTAGGATCTGATGATGGTGTTGTACTATTCAGATTTTTCTATTTCTTCTTTATCGCTTGTTAAATACAGACAATGTTACAAGATAACAGACAAGCTTTCACATCGATCGATACAAAACTTTTCTTTTTATGAAATTAATATGATAACTTATTGCTGTAATTATGGATATCGTTAACTCTAATGCATTATAATATAGAAGAAAATTATAAACGAGCAACAGTTTATTTTCTACTTCACCAGTAACTAACAGAGATCGAGTCAACGACCTTGCTAATATTCGTAAGAAAAACTTCATTTATGAATACTACATAACCTATTAAAGCTCTTTATTGAATCTAAGAAATACGTTTTTTTTATGGTATGGGTAGTAAAAAGGAAAATGGGTCTAGTCATTACTGTATACACAGGTCATAAGCTATGTTTTTGTTTTATCACCACGCTTGACGAAGAAGCAATGATTGTAGTTTGTTTTCATTAATAACAGTGGGACACTGATGCCTGTACTCTTGGCTTAATCCAGTGAAGGGCTAGAGGGGGAAAAACAGTTAAAATCATCTTCAAATGTTAACCTACAAACTTGTTGAACCGCGGTTAACTTCAAGCAAATCTCTGTTATTGCATATTTGTATGTTAACACATTGCAGTCGTTCTAACATTTTAATTACAGATACGATCTCTTCGTACAGTTATAAAACATCACTGGCTCGGCTGGTAGCAGTGTGCACATTTCTACAACCACTAGTACCACTACAGTAATTCTGAGAAGATAGTTTTAAGAGCTACTGTCTGTATTGGGAAAAGCTATAATTAAATACGGAAAAGGAAGGAAATATACGTATGACTGAAACAATAACAAAGAAGTGAAAATTATGAGGTGTGCTACTTATTTATTTGTAATTAAAATTTACAGAAATATTGTATTGTGTGTATAATAATTCTAAATATAAAATAAACAAACCCTGAAAAGCTTATTTAACTAAACTAACTTAACATAAAACCTTACCTGTATCCCGAAAAAGCATCCAAATAAAACGAGCTTATAACACAATCACGTGACACACTTCCAAAATCAAAAACAAAAATCAAAATATTTGACATAAAATTTCCGCGCGACAGAAAGCGTCAAATCGTTTGTATTTGGAACGCGGCACGTCATTCGCCGACGTTGAACGGTACGCGACTGGGTTTGCGAACTCCCGCGCAACACAACCGATACATCTGATGTAACTTTTGAATGTCATATTAGCGCGATTTTTATGTAATGGATGAAAGGTGAAGATGAGTGAGGAATGTATGAGGTTAGAATTCGCGACGCTTTGTGTAAGGAAATTTTGGTTTTACACTCTTAACAGCACCTCTGAAAATGAGATTAAGCTAAAATTATATCAATATGCCTTTCAGTGTCGGATGTTGAAGGGCGTGGCTACAGAACTTTATGCACTGTCTTGAATTTGAAATTGAGTATCATCAGCGGTTACCTAAGTATACTATTATATATATATATTTTAATTTCTGTTATATATTTTTTTTAATTTCTCAAAAATCAAATGATATCAAAAAACGAAAGTGCCATTATTCAAAAAACCTATTAGACAATTTCATAATATGTCTTATGAATTGAACACTACTTACAGAGTTGCGAAATGATTTCAAAATTATGATACTTGAAATAGACAGGAAACATAAAGATAATAGATTGCTACTTGTAATGTTTATTTTATTTGTGACGGTACATGAACTCCCGGTTAGGAACAAACTAGATCAACCGCGCTTCAGATTGTCTAAAGTAAAAACTTCTTTTATGTAGTTGGTACTGTGTAAAATGTTATAATAAAATACCACTCGATATTCTTTAACTAAATGAGAAGAAAACAAACATGCACTAAACCCACACTATGTAGACAGACATATTATAAGTTGGACCAGTATAACGTAGATAAAAATGCTTGGCTTAATCAGCATTAAGCCAAGCATTTTTATCTACGTTATACTGGTCCAACTTATAATGTGGAGGTGTGGTGGTGGTTATAATGTGGAGCAGGACCAGCGTCCTGCTCCACAGGCACTTGGGCTCACTAGTTGATCACAATTTCGGCTCTTTAGTCAACTGAGGCCGCTCGAACTTATCCCGCGGGATGAGTTGACTGAATAATTATTTTTATTATTTTTCCTTTGTCAACTGATCCCACTTTAAAAAAAGATTATTAGTTATATATAAATATGTACACACGTGAACAAAATTCTTTGGGGGAAAAAATGACAAACCATGGCTTGGTTATACTGATATATTTAAAAATTACAGTCGTTTGATTAATAAACAGAAACTAAATGTAAATAAGTAGTGTCAAAATTTGAAGAGGCAGTCTAATACCTAACCTAACCTAACGGTATCGGACTTTGGATCGAGAAGTCGCGAGTTCGATTTCCACCCATTACTAACCCACTCCTAATACAAGCATTTGAAGTTTAAAAAAAAAACCATTCTTGGTTATTATTTAGGTACAGACGCCAGCAGGTCAAGCTACCCGAAACTGTCAAATTTTCCAAATCCACCTTGAACCTTAATGGTTTAACGATAAAGTTGGAAATCTATTAAAGAAATTTGAAAGATTGTATATACACAGATGGATTGCCACGTGAAGTTAAAGGGCTATCTTCATACATTTTAATGATTCTAATGTGTAGGCAAAAATGTGGACTGTAATAGAAAGATCAATAAAATTACGAATCGCTGACACTACTGACATTTATTTTTACAACATGCAAAAAGATTAAAAAACCATAAATATATATAAAAAAAGGTCGCAACACAAGGGAAACAAATAATAAGGATTAAAATATATTCTACTTCTCACAAAATAAAAACATTAGAGAGAATAATTAGATAACGAAAAAAAAATAAACGGAGAATGCTCAAAAAAAACCCAGCTCTGGGGTAAAATTTAATTCAGCCCCGGAAATCACTGCCTCTTAAAAACATAAAATGATACAATATGCCCCCCCCCCCCTCTTAACTAAAGAACTATAATATTTAACTCGTAACTGAAGGATTATTACTGACAGGACAGATAAGGGTTTTGGCTAAAGGTAAAATAAGGTAATTAAAGAACATTATTGTTCATGTTTGTACGGCCGGACAACTCTAGGAAGCTGTACCCATATTGTCAGCATTTTATATTTTTTAGGTTGGGCCAGACACGAAGAGGTTTTTAGTCATCCAGCTGCTTTCTTAAATAACTAAAAATGTTGTAAATACACTTTTTTTTGGTTTGATTTCACCTCTACTGCCAAAACTTCAAAACTGGCGCCAATGAATGATTAATAATCATGCGTTATGGTGTTTGCATATCGATATTTCAGTATCGATAGTTAGGGCAAAACCAATAATATAGAAAGTGTCCTCAAGTGATTATATCAAACCAACTCGTTTTCGTAAATCTAATGTCTAACACTTTTTTCGTGTCTGTACTTGTATCAGTGGGATCAGTTGCCCGATTCAAAACATTCATTAGGTCAACTCATCCCGCGGGATAAGTTCAAGCGGCCTCAGTTGACTAAAGAGCCACAATTTCAATATTTGGAAGAGATGCTTCCCTTTTTTTTTTGTTTTTTAGTGTTCCTGAGATTACGAACTTAATGTTTATTTTATTCAATCAAGATTTAATTCTTAATACTTCAATATTTAATACCTCTTCCTGATTGGTAGTAGTTTTTTTTCTCATCTCCTAAATAAATTGCAAACTATAGTTTTGTATAATTTAGAAGCATTTTTTAAATTTTGTAAATATAAGAACCATGGATCCGTTTTTTATGATATTTTAAAGTTGTCTTGAAAGAGCATGGCAGTTGAGAATATGTCATGCTCACTTAAATGTCTCACTGGTGGTGGCGCGTGTGTTGGATCATTCGGTTCCGTACAAAATGTTTGAGCTGGGTGGTGCTGATCCACGCCTCATGTTCGTGAACGGGCGCCGTCGGTTGAGACTGGTCATCTCTTAACTGCCAGGGCTTATTTTATATTTTAAATTGTTTCTTTTCTACATTGTTCTCACATTTAAAAGCAATAAGAATAATGTACCCAGGATTTTGTAATAATATATTGATTTAAAAGAGTGTCCTTGGAGTTTCTTGCCCGTTCTTCTCCATAGAGATCTACGTTTTGGAATGGGCAACTAGCTTCAACTTTCTGACTAACTGACCGACTACTTAATTTTAACAATTCAAAAGAACCTGTAAATGGTTTAATTGAAATAAATTATTTGAGTTTGAGTTTGGTTTTGAAAGCCTGATCACGAAGCTCTATACTAAAGCCGTAAAATAATGTGACAGACTAAGTAATGGTGGTTTTATCAAATTGAAATCGACTAATAATTTCAAATGATAACAGATTTCATTAAATAGCCTTTCAGTAACTGAGATTACTCTTTCAACTCAATTAAACCTCTTTTTTTTGTTAGCCTGTCGCCCTCCTGGGTAAAGGCCTCCCTCCACTCCTTCCATCGTTCGCCAACCCACGCGTCCTGCTCGTAGTTTTATCGGAATCTGTTTAGTGCATCCCGCCAGCGCATACGCAGCCTGGCGAGACCCCACCTCACTGTCTCAGGGCACCAGTTCTCGTGCTTTTTGGGCCCACAGTATTTCCGGCATGCAGTAGACATGCTACTCGGTCCCATTTAAGTTTAAGGGCAGCCTTTTGATTCACGTCAACCATATTTGTTTTGGAGCATAAATTTTTATATTTCCACATGTACAGCATGACAACTAACGCATGCTAACACGTGCATAATTATAAACTCTCTTTTCACAAAAACTTGTCATTCATGAAGCCTCTAAGTCTCACCAGTCATTATGCTGTCGTTTACTTTTAAATAAAACGAGACAGTTTGCCTGTAGACTCAGTGTTAACGAGTGCATGCAAAAATATAACAGGTAAACTGCAGAGAAACCATTGTTAACAATGACGTATTATAATTGATGACGAAAATACGGCTTGACTTCTGACGGGTCGCTTTGCGCAGTCTTGGCTGAGAGATTAGCTTCTATGTCGTAGGTCGTGGGTCCCATATATACACGTAATAAATATTTATTGAAACTATAGGTCATTGTTCTATTTGTGCTGGCTTTCTTGCCCATTATGCTTTATAGGAAACTCTTGTGTGTATTTCTTCTCTTCATACTTTTGACTTTAAAAAGTACATGTTAATCAATCAATCAACTCAGCCTATCGCAGTTAACTGCGGGGCATGGGCCTCTCTTATGCTGCACTGCGACACCCTGTCCTCAACCTTCCGCATCAAATCTGTCCCAGCAACCTTTTTAAGGTCGTCGATTCATCTAGTTTGGGGGCGTGCCACACTATGCTACGCTTGCTCATACGCGGTCTCCACTCCAGGACTCGTCTGCTCCACCAACCATCGGCACACTGCAAGTTATGTCGGTAACTCCAGTTATTTTTTGACCTTGAATTCCCAGGGCAAAGGTGCAGACCAGCCCGATTGTCAGTGTCGACGTTTCGGCACCGTATGTCATAACGGTTGTACTATTATAAATGTTCTGTGATAACGGACAGGCTTCAAACATTGCGGGACAGGCGACGAGAAGACTTAATGAAGTTACCTGTTAATGATCTAATTGCAATATATAAATGGTTTGACTTTGATTTTGCATGTGAGATTTGTGTTTGTAAATTCACGCCGTAAAAGGAAAAGTAAGATTCTTTCTTTGCAATGCAAATTATACGACACCTGCTGGACACTAGCTTGACAATTAAATTATACGACACCTGCTGGACACTAGCTTGACAATTACATAAACGTGACAAAGTAATTATGTTCTTCATTAAACTGACTTTCTCTCACCCTTTGGTAATGCACGCTCATTAGAAAGCGCTCATGTTTGGCGTTTGCCCAACTTTGCGGAGTAAAGTCACGATAATGCGTTTTATTACTATTAATGCGCGTGCGATACGTGCGCGGTCGTGCGGTTTGAGGGATTTCACATTTTATGAGCTTACGGTAGTACCCATTCGTGTATACAAAAGACGAAATATGGGCATGAGATACTAAAAAATCTGTTGGAAATCCTTACATGTCATATGACGTTACGTTTCTCTATTGTTTTGTTTTAAGAACTACGTATCATCATATCCTTCTTATATTCACGTGATTCTGTAGAAATAAACCAATGTTCCTTTCTCTGCTTGTCCACCCGTTTAGGTACACTTTAAGCTCGAAAATCACGTATCTTATTTATGTGTTTTTTTACTAACGAAGTTTTGTGTCCTACTTTTAGTACCTTTTATGTTGAAAATGATTACTAAGTTTAGTAGGTGGAAGAGCCTTTTAGTTTTTCACCTACAATCTTGTTAGTAACTAAACTATGTGAAAAAATAAAAATCATATTTATAGGCTATTTTTATAAAAAAAACTAATTAGGTAGTCCGTCAGTTAGATTATAAAAAATATTGAGCCCGTATTTTTTCTTTGTCAATTATATAAAAAATTATGAAGATATCGCCCGTTAAAGTTCCGCGAGACGTCACTTGCTTGCGACTTTTTTGCAAGCAAGTGACGTCACGACCCACCACTCACAAATTTTGACGCGCTTTTTCTTTGTCATTTTTTGTTTGATTGACAAAAGAAAAAATACGTGTCCATTATTTTTCGATAATCTAACTGACGGACTAAATATAATTATTATTTTTTTACCCAGGCAACTATCCTATGGTGCTATTAATAATGGCTTATCCAATAACCTTTTTTTTAATGAATTTAAATTAGAGATAGTTTCAGCGTTTTCTATAGAATTATTTCTAAGAGATTTATTTATTTAAATTAAATTATTTGAAACCCGGATCCTTCTTGCATTTTATCATTTAATCACAAAGTACCTACGTATTCAATTAATTCTTCAACAAATTCTGATTTTAAACTTATACTAAAATTCAAAGTTAAAATACATACATAATCAGCCTATAACGTTCCCACTGCTGGGACACAGGCCTCCTCTCTGTGAGAGGAAGTTGGCCTTAATCCACCACGCGAGCCCAGTGCCGGTTTGTAGATGTCACATGCCTTGGATTTTTTTGATTCTAGGACCTGCCGGTTTCCTCACGATGTTTTCCTTCGCCGTTTAGAGAGCAGTGGTGATGAAATAATTTATACAAACTAAAGCCTGTCTGGGTTCGAACCAACGACGTCCAACTCGTAAGTCGCGGCTATTACCACTGGGTTACCACTGCTCTTAAATACATACATACATACATACATACATACATACATACATACATACACACATACATACATACATACACACATACATACATACATACATACATAGTGCCAATTTGCATGAAATTAGTGAAAATAAAAGACAGTCACGACTTACACTAAATAAGAGAAATATGCATTTTATATTAAAATAAAAAGTTGGCTGTGCGACATTTGTATGCATTAGCTTGCATAATATCTTATTGTGTTTGAGTAAGTTACTGCTTCTGTTCCGGTAGCTAAAAATAATCTTTGTGAACTGGTTTTTGTGACTATAAAAATTCTATATTCACTTCTATATAAGAAAGTCATTTAAAGCAAACTTGTTATGCTTCTTGTAAACGGCCTAGAAAGATGGCAAGATGACCTGGATGCGTACGGCGAGGGCTGGTTCGAGGTGGCGCGGGAAAAGAGTTTATAAGAGTATCACCAAAAAAAACAGAGTTTGCATATGCAGTCTCTTGTAAGCTCAATAGGATTTTCACAAAATTGTGATCTAGTCATATATTTAAACATATCTACTTATGCCAATAGTTAATTGGGACGGTTGTGAAAAATGTGTCTGCATCTTTCCAGGGTTTCCAACAAAATAAATAATGAACCATGTAGCAGCATTGCAAAGTACATAAAATATTACCTTTTTTCTAAACAAAAACTGAAAGAGCATACTTTCCATACAAACACGACATGAAACAGTCAATAAATCTAGAAACAAAAGAAGTAGTAACAATTAATTACACGTTACAGGCTTACAGGTCACGCAACGAACCCAAAACAATAAGGTTTCTCGAGTGAACAAAAACGTATAAATTAATCAAACTATCGCCCATACAAGTGCACCAGCAGGTTTTAGTCACAGCATGTTGGTCGTTCAACCTAGTGAACTATTATTTTCTATTTCGGTATGAACAAAATAAATGACGCTAGCGAAATGTCAGTAATCATGCATCTTTGTTTTTTTGTAGGATGGGATTATAATACGGTCTATCAGTTAAAGTGAGCAAGTTTACTTGTTGAAGACGGCATAGGAAACTGTATAACTTGGAGTATATCCAGTCAACTGCAATATGCTAACTTGATTGTATTCGACGGATCACACGGAAAACATAATTTAAAAGACGTCCTGCAGCGGGCCATTCATCATCAACTTATCAGTGGACTACTACTAGTGGACTGCTGTCCACTGATGGACATAGGCCTCCCCAATTCACGTCATTCATTGTAACAGACATCTACGTAGATTACAACCCACTCACAGAGAATAGGTCTGTGTCCCAACAGTGGGAACATTATAGGCTGTTTATGCTATGTACGCATATGAAGCGGACTATGTTTTCCTCATCTATTAAGGTTCAGTGACGGTCATTTGAAACGTCAACTTCGTAAGTATTTCTCAAAAAATCTGTCGTTCCGACCACTGAAATCATTTATTATATATATTTATTATTGGTAAGATCCTTGTATTGTGTATACGAGTCGAGTTCCTCTTGACATCGTCCTCTTATTGAATAAGACCCCTTACACCAATGCAAACAAACGTACACACCCAGTTATTTGTTGATCGAGTTATAGACTAGGAAGCGGGCGGTGCGGTCGACAATTTCATGGGCCGGCGACATCCTCGATGTAATGTTGTGTTACTACATATTTTTGACGATACGGCTTTATTGTGCGTGCCGGGCGGGCAAGGACTGTATAGAGCTGAATAATCGAAACAAATATGTCTGAATAAACTATGATAGAGTAAAACAAAAGTCGTCCCAACTAATTGTGAAAACAAGCATGGTTAAGCATTAGATGCCTTTCGAATGGACTGTTAGATATTTATTATAGAATTGAAATATCCGATATGCTTTGTAAGGCCAAACCCTAAAACATTATTTGAATATGTAAATGCAAATAAGCCTAATCACTTTTTTCAAACAGACTCATTCATTCACCACAAAATAATCTTTATTTTAAATATTTGATCATAAATATTGTCCCTCAAATATCTACTAACACCTCTATATAAATACAGAAGATCGCAAACTCACGCGCACACTGCGCATGCGTAACACGCATTTCATTCTACGACACAATCAATATTTGAAGAAGGTCCACAATATGACCATATTGTGGACCTTAGTGACTTAGCATATTATTTGCAATGCATTTAATAATGCGATGTGCAAATTATAATTTCATAAGCGTATAGCAGATATTTCGATAAAGTCTGCTGATTACAGTATTGTCAAATTGAAAATAAAATAGCAGGGGTAAAAGAAAGAAGAGAGAAACAAAATTGTACAAGAAATGCATTTTTTGCGTATATGTGAATATGCAGCAAAAAAATTATCAAATAGCTACGAAGTTTTAATTATCATCTGAATTTTAAATTCGATGTTGGACTTCTCACATTATGTAGGCATTATATTTGGAACTTTACTCTAACTTTTGCCTCTGGGGTTCATTTTTCTCTGCTTAAGCTTTAAATCAATTGTGACTTCTGCTCCTACATGTTCGGTTGTCGCAAGAATTGCAAACTAGCATTATGCTCAATCGTATCTGCTTTTCCTATATTGGTACACTCAATGTACTTACGGCCATTTTTCATAGTAACCATTTGTCAATGATGAGTCAATGATGTAACTGTACTGTGAGTGAAATAAGATGACGTTGCGATTTTTTGTCACTGAGATTTGCATCGCAGCTCTCGGTAATTTTCTGGTAAAAGTTTAATACCGGTAAAAAGTAGGATAGAATCGTGAACTAGAATATAATTGTTCGCACGGCTACACATCCAGCTATACATAATCAGTATAACCTGACTTCTGATTGTACGAAAAACCTATACAATTTGAAGTCAGCTTAAACTGGAAATGTATAGCTTGATGTGTCGCCGTGTGTAAAACTTTCGTAAGAGTTTACAAAATATTTGAAAAAATATAATTATGTTTTCTTCTAACAGACAAACAAACAAAACAAACTTCTAGCTATTATTTACTTACAAACACTTTTAGCAAACTTACAAATCTAAAAGCAGTACCTCATTCCGGCAGGAGTGTCATCATTTCATCTCTGTATAAAATCACCGAAAGTAAACCCTGGATCAGCGTCGGTCCCACAGATCAGTTGTCGTCAAATACGGCCACACGTGCTACTCCCACGAACGCACTTTGCGCCCTGGAATAAACGCAGCAACGGATCAGGCAGCTGACAGGAAATACAAATGCTAGCATTTACGAAAAAAGAAAACATCATGCTTCGTTTTGTTCTCTTTATTTATATTCTCAGGGATTTTAATCAAAATTAAGGCACATTCATACTGCATAAAATTCAACCATAAACACCTAACTAAAGTCTGCAACGGATGATTTAAGCAACTAACTAGAGTGTTTGTACAAAATCAGATAAACTTGTTATCTAGCAAAACCAGCTATAAGCATCCTCAGTTGTAAAAATATACCCCCTCGTTGCTCAAAGAGGCGTAATAGTATATTTCACACTTTACACTTCAGATGATAGCATCGTTGTAATAATAATGCATGGAAGATAGTGCGGTGTTGAGTCAAGCTTGTCTGTAATTTCTGATAGCCTGGTAGCTTCATAAGATTAGCAATCTTTGCTATACTGTTATACAATTCGTGAAAGGTGTTAAGTCGCGTTGTTCAATGACATACATAGTCATTCATATTGTAATAGTAAGGCCTGTTCACTGCGGAGGAATCTCTCAATTTAATCTTAGATAGTAATAAAATATAATGAAATACCTATGTGGAACAAATAACCTGTCTGTATGTAAGTAATGGTTGTTAAGACAGATAATTCAAATTGCTAAAAATATTTTTCTGCGGTGTGCAGGAAACTACTGCAATGTACTTAGGTAACGTTATCAAATAGAACAAACACGGCACCTCACATTTCAATCTTCACTTAATCTAATCTAATAGTTTTCCCCACAAAATCATTGAAAACAAACGAACATGTTCGAACAGTAAATCCCCGTTGTTCTATAAGATAAACCGCGGGATGCGACGCGCGACCACAAGCAACACCGGGCGAAATTATTGTATTACGTGCCCGCTATACCTGCAGGGATTAGCGGTACTGATGCTGTGCTCTATCCGAGAGAAATTGTGGTGTTTTACGCCTGGATTCACTTGTTAACGTAACAAACGTCAAACAATTGGAAGATTGTTTGACAGCTGCAGGTCAAAATGAGTTTCGTTTCGAAATAGGAACAGAACGGGCTCTTCCACTGCTAGGTGTAGATTTTTAATTCAATGTGTGATTCAGATGCGAATGTGTCTATACAATGATTGTTGATATCAAATTAGCTCCCATTTTTTTAGCCTAATCTGTCTTACTGCTGGGCAAAGGCGTCCCAAATCCCATTTATACCTGGCAGCCTGCTGCCCGTTTTGGAACGCAGCGTGGTGTTCCTGTCTTTTTACACCCAGAATGCTGCGTTCCATCACTTTTTGGCAAACTTCAAGGCGGAACATTTGCGACTCGGTGAGCGACCAGGTCTGAGCACCGTATGTTAGGACGGGCAGGATACACATATCGATGAGTTTGCGCTTCAGGGAGATCGGCAGATCACCCTTCATTAGCATCTTCAAGGACCACTAGCTTTTCCAGGCGTTTTCAATTCGGTGATTGATTACCCTATCTAGCCTGTTTCCAAAGAAACTCCCATAAATTGGTTTAAGTAATTGCAAGTTATTAAAATTTGCAATCTAGATACAATTTCAATCTAAATAGTATTAGTCCACAATTTAACCTTTATAAGTTGCATTCAGTTTATTTTTAAATAGTAAACGCCCACACACTGACTTCGTTGATATTTATTCGATTGAAAAGATAGTCAAAATAGTTATCAAATAGATCATTTTGATCAAGTCTTTGCTTAACAGGCAATTAGTATATGACTTTGCAAAAGAAACCTAATCTCGATGGGTATTTGTATCTTTCTAATTATAAGCTATAAAATATAATAGCAGGCGTGAGAAGTCTAGACATAACACTTTTAAGTAATGTGTATGTTTCGATAGCACAGATAATGAGTGCAACTTGCGGTCTAGGAGCAACAGCGAAAGATTTTAGTTTTAATTGAAAAGTTGCTTCACACTCGTATTCACACTCTAAGGTTTCTAAGAACTTGTAGACTACAAGGCTATAACAGAGCAAATTTTGTAATTCTTAATAAGTAATACAGCATTTTCAGCAGTCTGCATAACTGTAAGTTAGTCATGATTACCTACTAACCATTAATGTGAACAAATTAAGTTTCAGGTCATTCCTCAGCCTACTCTAGATTTAACTACGAAAATTGTCTTTTCAGTATACTTTGGACAAGGAAATTTTTTAAGGACCACACTGGACCTCAAAGGCCAAGATCGAGTACCTGCATCAGTCCCTTCGTTCGTCATTGTTGAGGCCTAAAGTAATACATGCATTCATAAAGTCACGCCTCCTTCCCACGAGGGTAGGCAGACACTAAAGAACGCCATCTACTACGATCCTTACATATACGCGTAATAAGATATCGTTTCATAAATATACTGTATAAGGTATCAAATTAAATAAGTGTAGACAACCCTGCAACGAATGCAAATGTTGCAGGTGTTGGGAAGAAGGTTGATGATGAATGATAATCATTTACTTACAACTTTGTATATTGTTAGCAGCCTAGCAAGACATAAAGAAAAGAGACCAAAAATAAAGTTACACGATCTTTTATAACATTTCAAATGATAGTAGCCCACCCTTAATACCTGTCTAAGGGCTGTTTTTAATCGACAGATAATTTTTTTTCGCGGAATAAAATTGACAGAAGAACTGTCAAAAATTCAAAATTATTCCTCCGATAAAATTATTTGGGGTTGGAAAAATCAGCCCTTACATGAATATTGCAACAGATAAAATTAATTGAACTATTAATACAACCCAAATACTTTAAAACTAAAAATTGTAATGCCTAACACCATATAATTTATAAGTAAATTAATCTCTTAATAAATTAATGTAATGGAACTTACAAAAACAATAATTTAGTATTTAAATAGGTACGACAAATAATCAAATGGCAACAACAAATAAATTGTTCAGTGTGCCCTTATTTTTTTTTTACATAATTATACCTAACATATAAATTCAACCAAGATATCATTTGATACGATAACACAATTCTGAATTTCTTAGTATCGCCTATTGCGAGAGACACCTCATCAAATTGGAGCGCATCTTTTGCAACTACTGTTTCGAAGATATTGCACAATGCATGTTGCATGGTGTCAATTTAATACATACGTGCTAAACGATTAATGTCAAATTTGACGTATAGGCGAGTTTTATAGCAGTAGCTACTCAACCTGCTCCACCCAACGTAGTGCAATAGATTGATGAATGTGTGATATTGAACATAGATAAGATTTTATCTGAAATATTATTTTCAATGTTATTATGTACGTTTATTGCAGAGTGATTGCAGGTTGATTCTACTTTTTTTATTTATTAAAAAGATATTCCGTCGGCTGGTTGTGCTGCGTTATTAATTATGTTCATTGTAAAAAGTAGGATCACTCCTACAGCTTAGCAGCTGAGTGTGCAGTGAAGTACTTTCCATAAATATATTTTCGGGCAAAAGTTTCCACACAATGGGTGCCTCAAGTTGGATGGCGTCCAAATGGCGTCTAAGTCGGTCCAGAAAGCGGTATCGAGATGACCTGGACGCACACCGCGAGGGCTGGTTCGAGGTGGTTCGGGAAAGGAGTTCCTGGAAGGACCTGGGGGAGCAGTAGGACAATAAACAAAAAAAAATACAGAACGCTTAATTCCTGGTAGGAATGCAAGTAAAATATAAAATTACAATCGAGAATCAACATTAAAAAACAATACATATTAATAACAAAATATGCCTACAAAGTGATGAGCAGCTCAGAATCTAACATGTTCAATAAATCCTACTATGCAACACTTTCTATCAAAAAGATCAGCAGGTTAAGTGCTATATAACATAATATCAACATATTTAAATATAATTTGTTTCATCACCGCTGCATTTTAGCAGACATAACCTTTGCTCTTTAGAAAATTGGACAAAGTATATATATTTATGTATAAATTGGATCAGATTGTACGTGTTATATAAAAATTAAGGAAATATTATAAAACTTGCTATTAAATAACGCTGATAGTTAAAAACCGCAAAATCACATAATATGAGCCTGGTCAGAATTAGAGAAGCAGTGTTCAACATTTTACTATATAATTATACGGTGACATTTTAAAACCATGTATTTTTTTTTGTAACATCTTGCCAACCGCTGACAACAACCTACATATTGTATTTGACGCCACCATCGACACTCGCACACCTCAAACAGAATTTCGAAACGACTTCAAAACCTGGAGCTTTATCGGGACTCATATCTACACCAGCTTGCAATAAGCAGCAGACTGCTTCGTATTACTGTGATACCCTTCAAAGAGCAAAACATCAATCACCAAATCAAGAATTAGGTGTGTTTGTATGACTTCCCGGACGATACTATACAAGGAGCTCCTACTAAACATATTCATACAAAAACGAATACCAGTCAATTATCAACAGGTTGCTGGCTAACAGCCGTAACAGCCCATTTCCTTCAGGTAATTGTAACAACTTGTTCACAAGTAGTACCGGTTCAATACGTTTAGCATTATTTTCCACTATGTATTGGAAAGTTCATGCAGTCTTTGTTTTACCTCTTACAAACAAAAGACTAACAAAGAGTGAACAGGCATCTTTTGGACACATTTGTTCCATCGTGAACCTCATCCATCGCATTTGATCAGGCGAGACCGGATCAAAAGCAGGCCCATTCTATTATAAAAATAAATAATAATCCATTTTAAACATTGTGTAATGATATATTCCATATATTGCAAAAGCTAATTTAAAATTAATTTATTTAAATTATGCTGAGAAACTTAAGTAGCCTTTGGGGCAGAAAAGTTCTGGAGTGGCGATCGCGTACCGGAAGTCGTAGCGTTGGAAGGCCTCCCACCGGTGGACCGATGACCTTGTAAAGGCCGCAGGAATCCACTAGATGTGGGGAGCACAGAAACGGTCGAAGTGGTGGTGCTTGGGGAGGCCAATGTCCAGCAGTGGTAGTCTTTTGGCTGAAATGGTGAATGATGAAACTGAGAACCAAAATTTCTGAAAGCCAAAAGTTACAAAATACATCCCTCAAAAGTACCACCTTTCATCACTAAACTTCCTAGTGTAAGATCGCACAAACTGTCTTTAAGTATAGTCAGTTAATCTTCTATTGTTTGTTGTTCTCAATTTATTCCTAACTCCAATATTGCAACTTTTGCATTGCATAATCCTACATCTAAGCCAATAGACTTTGACATCAGATAGACGATGGAAATCCATCTGCCTAATGTAATATTTATACATTCTGCATTCAAAAGTTTATGCGAAAATTATTCAATATCTCTCAGACGCTTGAAGAAAGTTGTAATTTGATGAAACTTGTTCAATCGGCTTCTAAAGTTCATCGGCCTTTGATTGAAAAGAACCGATGTTTTAGTTTTATCGTAAGACTTAAGTAAACAATGATTAGAATATTATTGTACTCGTAAACAAAAATGGAAAACCGATTGTAAACTAAATTATTAAAAAATTGTAATGATAATCTTGAATTTAAAGGTAAAGGCATTAATTTTCAATTCAAATTTCAAATTTAATGTTGATGTTGGCCGACTCCCAAAATGATGACTTTCCTTTCTTGGATTATCCACACTTCAATTGAGTTCAGGCCTTCGATTTATATTCTGTTCCAGTCTACTATATTTTCCAGCTCCTCAATCACCTGGCCCAAAAAGTCTTCATGGATAATTTAGCATAAACAGAATTAATAGCCAATAGCCCACGTAATTGCAACTATAATTATCACTGTTCGGTGATGATCATCACCCTTCACTATTTACGCATATTAAGGTCCCAAGAACAGTGGTGAGTTGCGCAACCATTAGTGATGCTTTCTACAGCACCCAGTGTTGCCCACAACCGTGACTGATGCGTGCGGAACTCAGAAGCAATCCGCAACTTTAGGTTTGGTTTGCGTTTGACATGAACATCACTATGACGCAATAAGATATGGGCCAGTATGTTAACACATTGGTTATCATCATAACTCCAGAGTAGGCATGCCTTTCTTCTGTTGATTGGTGCATTAAGTTTACTACTAAGAAGTTTTAAGTCCTGTATAGTAATTCTGATTGTACCTACCAGAAAGTTTGACAACCAGTCTTGTCAACCCAACCAGTAACTGGGTAGTGGAGATCAGATAGGCAGTCGCTTCAAGTATAGTACTGATATTTAGCTGCATCTGGTTAGGCTGGAAGCTGACCCCAACAGAGTTGGGAAAAGGTTAGGCAGATAATGATGGGTCTGGCATGGGTGTAGTGTTTCTTAAAATCTTGCCGTTGACAAAGTGGAATGATATACTTATAAAAATGTGCAAATAAACCTTTATGAGTTCTTATACCAAAGTTTTTTTATTAATACTTCAATTGTACGGAAAACAAAGTTCTTCTTACTTGCTCAATATTGGCTTCCAAGATTCTTTACCTCCGAAAACAACGTTGTTTCTCATTGCATGTTGTTGCACATTCAAATCTTTTCTTTTTCTAAGTATTAGTTTTTTCTCGTGAACAGGCTCGGTAATTAATGCGTTATTTAACAATTTAGTAATGCTTTCAAATGTACTATTGTTACATGGAGTAGTAAAGGAACGTGGAACTGATCAGAAACTGAACATCATTGAGACCCTCGTTCACTTGAATGACGGTTCTATGTAGACAAGCATATTATAAGCTGGACGAG
The DNA here is from genome assembly GCA_947507525.1 of Apamea epomidion. Lineage (NCBI taxonomy): Eukaryota > Metazoa > Arthropoda > Insecta > Lepidoptera > Noctuidae > Apamea > Apamea epomidion. The sequence goes on along the minus strand of OX382238.1, from coordinate 997,801 downwards.
TATATCGTAGATAAAAATGCTTGGCTTAATGCTGGTCCTGCTCCACAGGCACTTGGGCTCACTAGTTGATTACAATTTCAATATTTGGAAGAGATGCTTCCCCTTTTTTTTTAGTTTTTTAGTGTTTCTGATATTACGAACTTAATGTTTATTTTATTCAATCAAGATTTACTTCAATATTAAATACCTCTTCCTGATTGGTAGGTAGTTTTTTTTTCTCATCTCTTAAATAAATTGCAAACTATACTTTTGTATAATTTAGAAGAATTTTTTAAATGTAAGAACCATGGATCCGTTTTTTATGATATTTTTAAGTTGACTTGAAAGAGCATGGCAGTTGAGAATATGTCATGCTCACTTAAATGTCTCACTGGTGGTGGCGCGTGTGTTGGATCATTCGGTTCCCTACAAAATAGTTGAGCTGGGTGGTGTTGATCCACGCGTCTGCCAGGGCTTATTTTTAATTTTATATTTTAAATTGTTTCCCTTTTTACATTGTTCTCACATATAGAAGCAATAAGAATAATGTACCCAAGATTTTGTAATAATATCTTGATTTAAAAGAGTGTCCGTGGCGTTTTTTGTCCGTTCTTCTTCATAGAGAACCGTAAATACGTAGTATTGGAATGGAGAACTAGCTTCAACATTCTGACTAACTGACCAACTATTTAATTTTGACAATTTAAAAGTGCCTGTAAATGGCTTAATTAAAATAAATGATTTGAGTTTGAGTTTGAGTTCCGGTGACCTATTGACTCTTCAAATGTTAAACACGATAGTGGTGTTACAGTGAGTGACATGAACATAATATACTTAGTAATGCTTTCTATAGCTTATGAATTATTTATCCTTTTTGTTTGTTAGAGCTTCGATATATTCAGTCATTTATGTTAAAACCATTTCTCTTTCGGTTGTGCGATTTGATCATTATTCATGATTTTTCCTCTCTTATATATTTTTGCACTTACAGGCTATTTGACTATCACGTGGATAAGAGGAGAAGAGGAGAGGGAGAGATTAAGAATAAAGAAGAAGAAGTAGCTAAGTAGATTGTGTTATTAGAAATAATTTATAGGTAGGAAGTGAACATTGAGATGACGACGGATAGAGATATATGGAAGAAAACGAGGTAGGTACTACTGAATTCTGCCGACGTACTGCCGATTTCTGCCGACGTACTGCCGACTTCTGCCGACGTACTGCCGACTTCTGCCGACGTACTGCCAAACTCAAATGATTTGGGATAAGGGCAGGAGAGTGATGAAATTTAACTTAATTCTACATGCAAATAACTTGCACATGCTAAAGGACTAAGGTCAGTAAGCGATGCAGGAATGTGAAAGGATGCAGACGGCGTCCATACAAAACACCCAATTTGAATTATGAAAAGTGTGTTAGGGTCCAATTAGTCAATCACGTTATTTCACAATCGTGACAGGGCTGGCAAGCCAGACATTTAGTAAGACTACTTGACACTTTCTAATTTCAAAACGAGGTAGTCTTTACAGTTAAATGGTTAATTAACAGGAGTCATAATGTTTTCTAGTAGACAGGCAACTTTGTCATATGAACTTTGTGAGAACAGCCGAGAGATAAAACTTAACGCAATTTAGCCTAATATGCAACAGCTTAGCTAGTGATCTTTGATTAACATAAAATTTTAATATTTCTAAAACGGCTGTCTCGAATCGTTTTGCCTAAACGGTCATTGTAATTTAGTCAGAGCGATCGATCTATTTTTGTGTCTTTTCAGCATGTCCCAGCAAGGTTTCTTATTCCTTTCCTTCTTACCTTTCTTAAATAATACCAGCCTATTATGTTCCAACGGATTAAAAGGCAAAAGACTCTTCTCACATAGAGAAGGGAATAAAATAAAATAAAAAACCCATTTATTGCTATGATAAATGTAGAGCCCTCCTATTCATTTCCTTGTCATTAAAGATGATATAATTTCCACGCCTGAGAAGCACCTATTGAGCAGCAGCGTCATGGTGCAATATTATAATTATATACCGTATCGTCAATTATTGTGTTAAAGCCGTGAATATTACGAATTATGCAACAATAGTATGATTTGTAACTACCGCTGTCCGATCTGGGCGGAGCTGGTTGTTTGTTGGTCATCGTAATTACCCCATAGATCACTTATTTTCTTTGAGAAGGATTTTGACATCAATCTTCGACGAGTTGTTTTTGGCCCAGAGTAGAATTTGCTACCAAAGGTCCTAGGGAGTATGTTAAGGGGATGGTTATTCAGCTGCAGTATCTTTTTGTGTAATGGTGTAGTGCAATTATCAAAATTCTGCATGTATCATCTATTTGCGTTATGATACGACAAGATTTTATGATGATCTATACAGCCTATTAAAAAAGCTTTTATTCACTCGACGTCGTCGCTTGCTTTATTTTTTCGAACCTATTATATTATTTTGTAAATTTACAGGTGCTAAATACTAATGAACTAGTTTCACTTAGGCAATCGTCTGACATTATAGCCCCACCTGCAGAGGCTTGTTTTCCAATTCTTATATCTTGCCAAATAACAAACATAACTGCGAAGCCTATCCCTATTATTATATTTCCAATTTTAACACTTTCATAATACGACATTATTTTGCCAAACAGAATGTAGTTTCTGTTTAGACAATATCATTTCACGTAAGTCTTTTTCAGTTCTTAGTAAATCGAACATCGAAAACCTGCCTAAAATAACACCCAGGCCCCCAGTAAGTATTTCTATTTTATAAAAGGGAGTCAGTTTGTCGTTCCTGGCGTGTTATCAGACGGTTTTACCGGATATTCCGACATATCCATTTCCACCATTTGCAAACCGACGGTCACTTCCTGAGATACAAGTTGCGCTGGTCAATGTAAGTGCGAAGTGTCGGGTTCCGTATCTAGTAATTACTGAAGTTTAAATGTGTGTTGTGCATCAGCACAAATAATAATATGTTTTTGTTTGAATTTCTGCTATATTTTCTTAATTTCATCATCGAGCTATTGGGATATAAATTGTAAACTAAAAAAAATATGTATTCTTTGTTTAGCTTCGTTTGTTTAATAATTGTTTTTTCTAAACCTTACGAAAATTCAGCTTTAAATTCTAGTCACATAATTATCAATGATAGAACCATTCGCCTACGGAACCCCGAACCGGTTGAAGGTCAGGAAGCGTACCGGAGCTCCGCAAGTCCGACAACTAAATAGCAATTTGTTAGAAATTGTACAGTTCAGTTTATTGGTACACTCTAATGACATAATCAGTACTTATGCCCACGGATGTGAATACGGTATCCATGACACTTTGAGAGTAAAACTTGGGTGACACAATCGAAGGCTTTGTTTAGATTCGAAAAAAAAATCGTAGGTATGGTTAGCTAAAGTAACAAAGTAAAGCTGAAGAGTTTGTTTGAACTCGCTAATCTCTGGAAGTACCAGTCGGATTTGAAAAAATATTTTTTCATTTGGTAGTCAAATTATTGAGGAAGCCAATTTAACATCACGCTTAGACCCTTAGGAGTTGAGCAAAAAGAAAAAAGTCAGAAGGAACGAAAGCAATTACTTTCGTTCCTTCTGACTTTTTTTCTTTTGCGGGCAGGCATTCGATGCGACCGACGTGGTGGATCGGGGGAACAAGACATTTCGCGCGGATGAAGTCGCGGCAGAAGCTAGGGATACAATCGTCAATCGTCCCGTAAATGAATACAATTTGGATCTATAAGAGTTTCTGAAATGCTGATGGGATTGATTTCAGTGAATGGTCCTGGTTACTTCTGAAGACAATTTCTATCCAACACTAAAGGCCATTTTAAACAAAACAACAGCAACAAATAACACAAGCATCAACAAAGCCTTGAATGAGCCAATTACTGTAGTATTGAGCTGTTTTAAAACAAATGAATGATCATTGATCACAATGTTACTAAAGAAAGATTATGTATCAGATGTAACGTTACTAAGTGGTCAGATAACAGTGACCGCGACCGGTTCCGAGTTCATTTGCACGTGTTATACACACACACAGTTTTTACTTTCACTGGCCAAGAGATTAGAGCTGCTTTCAGAATGGATGTGGCAATTTTGTTAGGAAAGGTCAACCTTCGAAACTAAAAGAATTTTGTGCAATATCCTGAGCGGTTTGTAAACATGTATGAATTATGGAGTATATTAATAATACTGTTACAGATAGAAGGACCGCCTCCTATCTTGGGTCAATATGAATAGTCCTGGTGATTAGATGGACATAGTGCTTCAAGGGCCCAATTTGTGATTCCGGCCAAGGTACCAAGTCATAAAATGAAAAAATATGGAAACTTACACAACAACAACATAGGGCAGTGTTTTAATAGGTAAATGATAAATGATCCTCAATGGACCGACAGATCTCATGATTTTGTACCAATAAGTATTTGATTTAAAACTAATATTATGAAAAACTCTCAGTACATCAAAACCTACCGAACATCTTCTACACGCAAAGATTGAAACGCCGCATCCAAATGTTTTCGTCCATGACCATGTCCAAGAACGTCCGGTAAAGATTCAAACTCACCATTTATTATAATTCCTCCATTACCAATTCATATAAAATCACTTTCTCACATTGTTAGTGAATAGTTATAACTTATGGACTTCTCCAATATGGAAATGTGAATTTCTAAAATGTAAAGTTCTTTGGTCTTTCAATTCCGATGGTTTGGATCCTCGTGAGTCGACGTTTGTGTTATAAGAGGAAGTTATGTGTCTTAGACGATTCCATTTCAAATTGAATTGGCCACAAAAGTATGAACTGTCTAATTTATAGATTAGTAATAACTAATTACGCGATACAGGAGTAATTCCTAGTGTGGGGCAAAATTTTTTAAAAAGAAAGTAGAAGAAGGATTGTGTATGCAAACAAAACTAATATACTTACTTCGATTTTAGCATAACTTTTAACTGATTGGATATTTTGTACTAACTACTGGTGGTTATCTTAACTGCCTGAACGCCAAATAATCAAAGAAGGCATAGACTCGTGTCAAGAGAAACGAATTAAAAAGGTAAACTCATGCAAGCAGGCATACCAGAAATCACTCAATAGTAAATTAAAAGGTCAAACGAGTTAGTAGTGCTGAAATACCTGAATCACGTTTCCGGTCCCAAATATATTCTTCTCGTGAAAATTATGGAAAGCTTATTTAATTTAATAAGATATTTTTGTGTTATCTTTTATCCTTGTAGGTCTGGCGATGCCCACTGCTTAGGACTGCAGGCTAACAGCATCCATAATTTTCTATCAAATTTCGCCATGCCCCTGGCAAAGGGCAAAGCACCACTTAATTTTTTCTGTCTCTTTCTGGTTGCTTTGAGTATTATTCCATCTAGCGATTTATTTTAAAAGAACCTAGCGCTACCTATTATAACTTTCTAAAACTAAAACAGAGCGTGTAGTAAAGTGAGAGAAGCGGTTTCACTGATTCACAGTTTTCACGATAGATGGCGCTGATTTAAAGAAACCATAATAGTTCACTACATTGCGCCTAGATGTCACTATACCGAAAGTGTACTTTTGGCTATCTTTGTCTTCACTGCAATAGCTTATATATCGTGCATCCATTCAATTGTTGTCTAATATTTAATGAATCGCTGAACTGATAGGTACTGCAATATGTTCAAACATAGATGTGACATGAAAGAACTTGGTAAATTAATAGATGAAAGTTGCAGAAGGTAAAAACAAATAAATAATAGAGAATATATAACTTGGTTCAATCTGCATGCTGGTGAATTTACATTTAGCCATAATTAAATATTAATCTACACTTGTCCAGCATCGCAAGTATCTGTAACATTATAACTATTCTTCTTTAATTTATTACTGCACTGTCGTAACAACAACAAAATACCGAGTTGGTACCTTTAAGTAACTAACTATATTTATTGTTGCAGAGTCAAAACATCTAAATCCTGACAAAAATACCCGGGCTCCGACTTCAGATAGAAATATTAGTCTGCCTATAACTGATGATGATGATCTTTCGGAAGAAGTACCAACACGCAGGAAATTCAAGTGTTTGGAAATATTGGATGCCAAAAACAAGAACGATGTAATTGATTTAACTAAAAACTGAATTTGTTTCAAGTTTTGTCTGTAATGATCATTAGCATGAATAATCGAGAAAATAAATGAATCTTCGTTAGAATATAATTATGACTTTGCTTTTGGAATATTGTAATGAAATATACCTACCTATATTGTATTTCTTTTAAGTACCTACTGAGTCGTTAGTGTGACTAAGAACTCTAAACGACCCGTATACAAAATCAAAAAAACCTCTAGGTCCGTGACTATAAATATGTTTATATAACTATTGGATTTAACGTTTTAGAACTAAATAAATATCTTACATGCAAATTATGGATAAGAAGTTAAAAAACAAGGTTTAGAAATTCTGACGTTTAAAGAAAAAAATATCAGCCCTAAACCGCAAACAGTCAAAATCTAATCGTGTTAACGAGAAAAATATGAAAAGTGAATATATTTGAACCATCAATCTTAGCCAAGTGATTAATGATAATGACGCGGCACGGGGTGGTCTGGATGACGAGTGTTTATGAGACGAACCTGGCAGGTGTCGTTGTGGAGAAGATATTATCGTTATAAGTGCCTTAGATAGATCATGCAGGGAACAGTGGCTAGCGGTACGGCTACAATAGGCGAAATTAGGACAAATCTGTTCGTACACCTGGTGTACTAAGTAAATGGACTATAGATCTTTGTAACATTAAAGAGCTGAAGGTATATAAATTAATTTGACTTATGTAAAGTCAGAAAAAATGTTTCTTAAGCAAATTGACTACTCACTAAAATTGACCGTATATTCTGTCATTCCTTGACAGTAGCATGCGACCACGGCTATACCTTGACCGTTTTTGTACTTGTCTTGATTTGTGTCTGAAAAGTTTTCTTGTTTCGTACTTTTTAGATCACTAATTTTATTTTTCCGTAGTCGGGTTACAGGTTTTTAAAATTATTTTTTTTATATTTATTTATATTGTTAAATATAGCTCACTAACAGCACAATAGTATTAAGAAACAATTTTATACAAAGCTGCCTTATTAAGACCCATACATTTTCCAGAACGCAACATAGTCATTACTTACTTAACTTAACAATAACATAAAAGACGAGAAACTTCAAAAGCCCAATTCTCCAAGTTTCACACTTAAAACAGGTACTAATAACTTGTTCAAATTAAGAGATTTCACTTAGATCTGTTGAACGCATAATTGAAGTCTGCAGGAGAGTTTTAACGGTCGGTAATTAGATAAATTTGTGTATCCGCACGCCCTCTGTCGTCGACCGCAGCTAACAAAAATTTACGGAGCGTTCTGAATTTTATCTACATGTTAATTGGTCTGGACGGTTTTGGGTATTGCAGTGGTTTGTGAAGAGTTATGAAGCGAAGTGGACCTTAGTTATGGCACGTTGCGGGCCATCGCAGCGCATCTACCCCCCATGTTACTGTATCTCGCATGATGTCGACAATACGTAGTAACGATTTCCTTAAAATCGGTTGGAAAAAGAGTGGTATTAAATTATGATCAATTGATCAGACATTCGTGGTGACAGCGTAAGTTTTACAAATACATTTTAAAGTAGTAGTAATTTTTTCTGTAGCTAATAGTGAACAAAAATCTAATCTTTCTAGTCAAATTACATCTTTTACATACTCTTTTTTAATCGACGTATCGTCACTGAGGATAAATTTATAAGATACTGAATCTTTAACAACAATTAAATACATCTCCCAGCTCCCACTACCATAGCGACACATTCAAACTCAAACCATTTATTTCAATTAAGTAAACCATTTACAGGCACTTTTGAATTGTCAAAATTAAATAGTCGGTCAGTTAGTCAGACAGTTGAAGCCAGTTGCCCATTCCAAAACGTAGATCTCTTTGGAGAAGAACAGGCAAGAAACTCCACGAACACTCTTTTAAATCAAGATATTATTACAAAATCTTGAGTACATTATTCTTATTATATGTGAGAACAATGTAAAAAAAACAAATAAAGAAACAATTTAAAATAAAAAATAAGCCCTAGTCTCAACCGACGGCACCCGTTCACGAACATGACGCGTGGATTAGCACTACCCAGCTCAACCATTTTGTAGGGAACCGAATGATTCAACACACGCGCCACCACCAGTGAGACATTTAAGTCACTTAATTCACACGACAAAACAAAAGTTTTTCCAAACCATTTTCCCAAATCTGCATACACCAAACTACTTAAATGAAAATAACGCTAACCATTTTATCATTAAGAAAGTTAAAAACCCTTTAGAGTTAATAAAGTAAAACAAACAGACAGACAATGTAAACGTAGGTGCGGTTGTGGCTCGCGCTTGAAAGCAATTCCTTGTCCCACTGAGTGGCGCAAAGAAGCAATTAAGATGAGAAAACGCTTGTACACGCCCTGCGCTGTGCTCGCCTTAAGCCGCGGCCATGATAGCGTTCTTGGGAAAGAATGCATGCGCTTTTCTATACATTTTCTTTGACAAAGTTAGGAGGAAGTTGAGAATAGATTTAAGCATTTGTTGATTCAAGCCACCTTTGCACTGCACACATTTCGAAACATTAAAGTGTTTTGTTCAATAACGTGGGATTCCATTTGTTTACGTTTCCAAACGTTTGGGTTTTTGTAGGAACGAAAAATCTTGCAGCAGTAAAGTTACAAAATCAGTGATATTTTATTATTACAAGCTCTTACATATTTAACTTGCGATGTATGTATGTAACTATGTTTGTTCGGGTGGACTCTTGCAAATCAATTTTGAAGCAGATATCTTCAACCGTTTGAGCTGAAATTTCGCATGCATGTGTAAATTGGATGACAATGCAAAATTATTATAACATGGAGCTGATCTGATGATGGAACCGGAAGGTGGCCATAGGCACTCGGTAGTTAAACGACACAACCCCATCGAGTTTGGAGTCGTTTGATCCGTCTTGACGAGAACACTGGTGCTAGATGGTAACCAGGGTCTCATAATGGAGCTGGAAGATGGCCATAGGAACTAGGTAATTAAACGACACAACCCCATCGAGTTTGGGCTCGTATGATTTGTCTTGACGAGTACTTTGGTGCTAGGTGGTAACCAGGGCCTGATGATGGAGCTGGAAGATGGTCATAGGAACTCGGTAATTAAACGACACAACCCCATCGAGTTTGGGCTCGTATGATTCGTCTTGATGAGTACTTTGGTGCTAGATGGTAACCAGGGTTTGATGATGGAACTGGAAGATGGCCATAGGAACTCGGCAATTAAACGACACAACCTCATCGAGTTTGGGCTCGTATGAATCGTCTTGACGAGGACTTTGGTGCTAGATGGTAATCAGGGTCTGATGATGGAGCTGGAAAATGGCCATATGAACTCGGTAAATAGACGACAAAACCCCATCTAGTTGGGCTCGTATGATTCGTCTTTACGAATACTTTGGTGCTAGATGGTAACCAGGGTTTGATAATGGAGCTGGAAGATGGCCATAGGAACTCTGTAATTAAACGACATAACCCCATCGAGTTTGGGCTCGTTTGATTCGTCTTGATAAGTACTTTGGTGCTAGATGGTTACCAGAGACTAAAGATGAACAGGTAGCTTAAGTGCAGTAAACGCATATAACGGAAAAACACTGCTCCGCGCTACGAACTACGCCATAGTCAATCTCGCATCAAAATACTAAAACGCTAAAAATAAAATTAAAAGAAAAAAAAAACTTTTTTAAAACAAGCTTTTATTACTTATCAATAAAAAGGACCAAAAAGTTAAAAATAATTTAAACCCGATAAGAAATAAATAAAAGCGTGTTACATTTTGATGGAACATTAAAGAACATTTAGAACACAATGTAACACGCTTTTATTTATTTCTTATAAGGTTTAAATTATTTTTAACTTTTTAGTCCTTTTTATTTATAAGTGATAAAAGCTTGTTTTAAAAAAAAAAATCTTTTAACTTTACTCTTGAAATTACAATCCACTTGCTGTTTGTTAAGCTCATTCATTTCATAAAACCTATAGAACAATTACCAGTCCTTGTATTTTCTTTGCAATCTCATACCATGGAAACTATCCCTTACATTCCCAAACTCGCGACAATGGCCCATAAAATCCTGACTTTCACGTGTAACTCAGCTTTACGTAAATGCGTGCCTCCACTATGCTGCACAAAGATGTCATACCTTCGTGAGAGCTGGCTGCGACCACTCGTCCTAAGTGGTGACATGCTGAGGAACCGGGGCCTCGTCTTACTTATTGTGAGTCGCTTTTTTTATTGTTTTCAAATGTTTTCTTTGGTGGGAAGCTTAAGTTTCGTTTCAAACAATTTTCTTTGTTGGAGGGTTACTCGTGTCTGTTCTTAATAGTATTGATTTGGATGTTTGGGTACTTTGCTGATAAACTAGTGATTGATTAGTTGGCAATAAAACTCCATGTTTTCGGTTTTCGAGATAAACTTAGCAGAAATAGTCAATATCTATTTTACTATTAGGTACTATGTTTTTTTTCTAAACTTTTTTTCAGGTTTATTTAAATAAAAAATCATTATGCTAATAAATGAATTTTATTTCCAGATCTTCAATTATTTCACCTATCAAATATCAACAGAACAAATAATTACCACCAATGGCTGGATACCAATGTCGCACAATGATATTTACAATCAAATTAGAAGAGTATCAACGGAATATCCTGTTTATCTCACTAAGAACCCTTCCATGGATTATGATATTAATTTAGTGCAAAGACAAATAAATACCAAAAAAGATTTCAGAGATTTCAAAGAAATTTTTGAAGTACTGAATGAAAAGCCATTTGATACTGTCACAATTGCAGATGAAGCAGACAACAGCGATCAAGCAATAGTGAACAGTAGGGACAACACAAGAAAAGCTAAAAAGGTATGGAATAATGATATTGATATTAGTGACGATAATATTCTAGACCTACATGAAATTGATTCAAACACCAGTGTGACAAATGAAGAAAATATTATTGAAAATGTTATAATAGCTGGAGCTTCTTCAAAAGCATACGAAGTAACTGAAGATGGTGATAAATCAACAGCAACAGAAAATAATAATTATACATCGGAAAATGAAGGATATCAATATAGCCCACCCACTGACGAAAACCAAAATTTAACATCTACATTCCACAAAATCCTCTCCAAATACAATATTAACAGTGAAGATAAACTACAAAACTATAACTTGTCCCTTCAGCGTAAAGTTCAAAATCCAGCGACAAATGCCTACCGGATTCCGTTGCCATACGGATATAACAATTTGAATCATTTGCCCGTAGACCCAATGCTCGCTGTTTTCCTATCAAACTATGGGTTCTATTTGCCAAGTTTTTACGGGATCAAGGCGAATTACAATAATTTGTACGGTTATCTTGCCTCTAACAACATTCATAACAACAAACCCTTCGGTTTGTACAAAGTTTTCTCTGATACTGATTCATGGAATTAGAGATACTTCATGTTTTTTTTTGATATTATAGAATTATTACAATTAGTTTTGGTATTGTTAGAATTAGTTTTGATGTTTGTATGGTTTCAAAAACAATTAGGTATAGTAAGTTTAGGATGTTTTCATAAAGTAAATATTTACCCCAATTTTAAGATGCAGGAATTGCTAAATCTGTAACTATTAAATGTATTTGCCTGAGGTTTCCTTTAATTTGCAACTAAAATTAGCTAATCAGTTATTATTAATTCATATTCTTCACTTGACCATCAGATTTGAGAACGTATTATTTTAATTTGAAAATAAATAGATAATTCAAATAATGTGTAATATGGTACAAGCTAAGCTTCAAAGGGTTTACAACTTTTAATTACTAAAGATAACTCACCTAACAGTTAAGCCTTTAAAACCCTTCACCATTTAAGAATAACAAAAAATTGGCAAAGGACATTTTTTAAAAGCATACGAAGTACCGCATCAACTGCATAAAGAATGTCCAGTCGACAATGAACGCTATGTGCAAAATCTTAAGATAGTAATTAGATTGGGGGTGGGTTAAATAAAGGCTTGAAGCTTGGAGTTGTTCCAAGAGCCACAGGCGCGACAGTTTCATAGCGCGTTGTGAAAAGTTGCCTTTGTACCGGAGCCAGTTTGCACCACTTTTTATAATGCTTTTTACTCGTTAAACGTCCCGGATTTTGTTTCTGAGACTTTAAATCTTGTTAATTTTGGATTGTTTGTAAACTTTATACCGGGCACTTATTAAAGTTTAGTTAAATTATGACACATTTTTCGTTCGCTACTGCAGCTATGATGTTTGTTGTTATAATCGTAGACTTGGAATTGTCTTCTTTGTCATGTAAATGTACAAATTGACACAAATTGAAATTGACACATAACAATGAAAGCTGTTAAATTTTACGGCAAACTAGCAATGCTGTTTGGCCTTTCAAAGTTTTTGCACTTGAATTTATTAGGTACATTATTTTTATTTAATTTCTCACAAAAACACTACCTATGTTCCTATTTCAAAACAATTTCAACTAAGGGAACATCTCATCAAGCCCCATTATATATTTTCCACATCAATTCCTCGCGAGGAAAACGGAACAAGACTTCATCAGCCCACGTCGATCGTTCTTCGCAATCAGTTCTCATACATTCTTATAAACATAAATAAATAAATGTTCCGCATCGAATCCTCGAATTGAGCTTCAATAAAATTGTGTGATAAATGTAACTTAAAATATATCTTTATTTATTTATTAACGCATCGACACTATCATTAAAGGGATCTCCTAATTCAATAGTGTGGCCATAATTAAAGCTTCTTCTTGTAATTTCATTATGAGCTGATATTGTCAAGCTTTAAACTATGTATGGATATATCCAACTACACATAATGCGAAAAGTGGTTTTGAACCCGTACAATCCAATTTTCGAATATGTACCAAGTTATACTTCGGACATGTTTGAAACCAGTGTTGTTCATATTGGGGTATTGGATACAACAGACTGTTACTGCATTTCGTTAAATTTTACATGAAACATATCGGATACATTGAAATTGGTTTGCAATTTTGCACGCAAATATATTTCTTATTTTTGTTTATTTATATTTTTTTTTATTTTATTTTTTTTCCGTATTCTGCTTTTAGTTTTTCTTTAGCTTTGTCTGTTACATTGCGAATGGGGTCTAACATCTAAAGGCAACACTGATACAGTTGCGTCCAATGCCCTTAGTATAACTCAGGGCTTACAGATATTGGTCTACTTGGAGTGTGCTGTAACACTTGAACTACAAAAACCCTTGCTGCTACAACATACCGGCGTTGTCAATGTCAAATTCTAACCATGAACGTGCAGTTCACTGTACACAAACAGCGTTGGAATCACTCCAAGCCAATAAAATGGCGTATGGCTCGATTTGTTAGTTTATATGCGCGCACTGCACACGTTTAATATAGTTCGTATTCGTGGCTCGGTATTCTTTGTTTGCAAGTTTATGCGAGATACCAGTAATGGCGGTGTTACAAACAATGGTTTTGACTACCTATGCTTGTTCATAATTTTGTGACCGTAAGTCATGTAAAAAACTTGAAAGCCGCTCCGCGACTGGTGGTATGGTCATGACGACCTGGGTACCTAACGTAGGATGGATTGCTGGGAGATTAAGAAGAAGTGGGTTGGCATAAACCAGTTTGATTGATTCGATCATCGCACAATTTAAAAATATTTTAGCAGTTTGCGAACTCAACCTTTGTTTTTTTTTTACTTTTGTACCACATTAGATATCTGATTAAATAAAGAAGTCTACCCCGTATTTTGTATGGTTAATGCCATTCAAATTTTTTTAGATGACTTGTGTTAAACTTCGTGTACGTAGATAATTTTAAAAATGGTTATAAACTTCCTCCATTAACATTTTTTTAAATTTGGTAACATTAAAGGATTTGTTTAGAGAAAAGTGATATTTAGTTTTCTCAAATCCCATTAATTTTCGCCTGGGCTTTTTGGTGTGATTACCTCACTAATCACTATCACCGTCCTGGAAGAAAAACGTCAAATTACAAATCATCCTGTACATGTTTACAATAATAATAATATTATAAGTGAACCCCAACCCCACAAGCCGATCAGTTTGTATAAACTACTTTACCACAAAAGCAGCACGTAGTTACTGTGCGTAGTGACCGGAAAAGTGTGAGATTTTCCGCCCGTCCGCGCGCTGCGGACAAAGCTGCGAATGTGTTCCATTTCCGAGCCGGCGCTGTAGCCCGCGATACTGGTCACGACATAAGCAGCTGTAAATTACATTGCTGAGGCTTCTATTTATATAAAAATATCTGTTGTTTGTACAGACGTCTTGATTGTAAGTAGGTACAGACACTGCAGGTTTGATGATTCCACGTATGATTAACAGAGGCGACCCTCTAAAAAGGTATTTTTTTCTAAATTACGATGAACGGTCATTTACGATACTTAGTTATTTACAAGATCAGTTAATTGATCTACCTAATTGTGTCAACAATAAACTTTTAACATCGTTCTATCATATCTTTTGTTGTTACATATTGAAGAAGAAGTTGAGGTAAAACAATTTAGTACATTTCCAACAGTAATGCTTAAACTTATCCTGAAACAAGTGTTATTTAATGTAAATAAAAACAAAACAATTGCTGTAACCACACGTACTATAGAACTATCTTCAGTAACCCACCCACACACACCTAGGTAACATAAGCTCCATGTTCTACTTCTTTGTGGTCTCCATACAACTTGTAACTGTATTGTGCTGGTCCCGCGTAATTCCAAGAAGAAATGTTTGTCTCCAATACGTAGTGGTTTATTCATTAGAGCTTCGTTGGAAACGCGCCCAATAAACTGCTGATAAAACTCCAACTGGACCAACCACACTTTGTTCTACGGAACCCAGGGCTGGTGGAAGTTATAGACTGCGTGTGATACTGTTGTAACAATAAAAAAAATAAGAAAAATACATTCATAGTACAACGTACATGTAAGGAATGCCTTGCCGGAGTCTGTGATAGGTAAATTTAACCTAGGTGACTTCAGACGAGTGTGGATAGGCGATATTTCGAGGCAAGCGTGCTCCATCGTCAACCACATCATCGCTTACCATCAGGTGTGAAAGTGATGAAACGGGAACCTATAAATAATAAAAGTAAAAGCTAACGTGTTGTACCATTTTCAAGTTTTAAAATACAATCAATATGTTAAAACCAAAGGAAAAAAATACTATAATATGTTTACACCAATCATGGTGTTATACCCATATGACTATTTCAACAAGTGCATACTCAATTCTAACTACGCCAGAAGAAAACTGCGAATTAAATACTGAAAGTTTCTCATTTGATTTTGTGTGCCAAAGTAAGAAAGTGTACTATTGGTACATCTCTGCCTAACCCTACCGGAACACAGGCGTAAAGTTATGTTATATAAGTAAGGTCGTATAAAGATAAATCTAAGTCACGCAATAAATCGCTAGCATTCCTTTACTTGCACCGCTCTAACAAACTTATTGCTTCTCCCGATGTGAAAACTTCAGATTTACTTCTTTTTATTTTGCGGCCAACTTGGTTTACCGACTTTAATGAGCCTGATGAATCGTTTATACTTAGTATTACTTAGTGAAACTACTCAACTTGATCAATACTCGTTTGCAGGACGCACGTTTACTTGAACTTTCTGCTTTTAAGTAAACGAAAAAGTCGTCTACTTACCTATCTCAAATGATTTTTGAAGAGTTCATTTTTTTCTCAGATATAAGTTTACAGAGAGAAACACTGAACTTTTTTCTTAAAATAGGTTGCAGTCATGAGACATTATCTAATTAAACTATTCGGCGTTTACATTGATTTGGTGGTACCCCGGCTCTATGGCAGGATTTGCTTACAAACAGAAATTCTTGTAAAATATGATCACGTTCTATAAACTTAAGCATCATCTCAGAAGTTATGAGGTTATTTCCAAGTTTATTCAAAGAATAAAAAGGTAAAAGACAATAAATAGTCTGGCAACAGTACCTACGTCATAATCTTGTGAATGTTAGATATTATTGTGATTGAGTACGCAGACCACGTAGCTTATGTACATTCAGCAAGTCCTACCATTTGTCAAGCGTAATGTTGGCATTTAGGGAGTATATCATATGTGCAAGTTTAACTTAACTACGTATCAGACGGCAGGCTGGCATATTTTGTTACGTTTAGAATTCATGGCGGTGAGAAAGAAATATATCAGCTTTATCTACCTACTTTTGTGAAAATAACGATTCGCTTTACGTACGCACGATTATAACGTATGTTATACTTACTCCGCAGTTTTAGCGTCTGTTATGTAAATCAAGGGCGGGAGGGGGAAATAGAAAATCGATCATCATATAACAATATGGAGTACATAATACACGATTACTTAAGCGAGTCATAATCATCTGTTTTTACAATAATGTTGATGTGTTTATACCGATCGATTGATCGAACCTTGAACGAATTTACATAAGTTGTAATATTGTATTCCTAAAGTTCTGTTCTTCAGAAAATAATCTTACGTGTTTTAAGCAACTTAAAAGAAAAGCTATTTAACTCTAGACACCAGAATAACATACACACATTATGTAGTACAGGATTGCAACTTGAACCGCGTGTCCCGAGCGTGGCGGTCCGGAAAATGTAGTTTGCGCTTCGCTTTTTGCGCTTTTTTCGCTCCTGACCTGAGCACAACTAGCGATGGTTTGGAGTGATGCCATGTACGATAAAAATCACCATTGTAGAGTAAAATGGATGGCCACATTCTGTCAGATTGTTAATTTGTTAAGTCATGACTGTTACACGATCGTTAATTGAGAGGCTGTTAGGCCCTTAAATAATTATTTTTTATTATTATGATACAGATATATGATAGGTACTCATACAATGCTTTTATAAGTCGTCTAGTTTGTCTCTAGCTTCGTTGTTTTGGTTTTGTTATGGGTACTGTAAAGTACAATCATTGTTAAGACTTTATTATTTTCGATTGAATCAATAGTAAGAACATCTGTTTCAAAATTATTATTAGCAGCAGGTGTCTGCTACAATCCTGATGGCGTTTTAAAATGACTTAATCTTGCACCCTATTTTTAAATGATCAAAGCTTACATTTAGAATTACTTTTTTATTCAAAGCCTCCACTTTCTATTTCTTACAAGCCGTAATCTCTTGTACCTTCGTGTTTTACATCTACCCAACTTTAATATTTCCCTAATAAATATTCAATGGGGATTTTTCATTACGATTTTTTTGTATCATTAGCAAGGTTTATTATTTAGAGAGGAGGGTCGAAAGACCTCTCAGAGGGTCGGCTAAGTTCACTCATAAAATTTTAATTTAACGCTAATACTTTTCTTATTTAGACTTTTTCTCATCGTAAACATTGGGCGATGCATAATTTAGGACTTCCGGACGGTTGTTGTAATTTTTATTTTATTCTCATTTCTTTTTTTATTTCGCCGGTTTTATTGTCATGGCTTAGTTTGCATCGGTAAACACCATTTTGAAGTAAGTTCTGAGAGAATTGTACGTTTATGTAACATGTCTGTAACAATATTCTGACAACTAATAGAATATTGATAGTATAGCACACCAACTCGTTTTCGTATATCTAATGTCTAACACTTTTTTCGTGTCTGTACTTGTATCAGTGGGATCAGTTGCCCGATTCAAAACATTCATTAGGTCAACTCATCCCGCGGGATAAGTTCAAGCGGCCTCAGTTGACTAAAGAGCCGTAACTACCTACTAGCTCGGACAGTGTGTCAGACAGTGTGACAGTGTGTCTAACAGCAAAAAACAATATTAATACTTCGTTCCAAGATAGTAACAGCGAGAAATTGTTCATTATCCTTATAAACTTACTACTATAACTACAACCCGCGAAATCATTATTTATTCATTGATGACCACCATTGCAGGGACTGTTATCATTCGATAAAGTCAGGGAAATCAATTGCCGAGAAAATTGAGTACCAACTTATATACTTACCGGAACTATGTGTCATTGTCGAATCTGACCAATATAAAATAACGCAAGTCCTTATATTGTGGTGAGAAAATAAAGTTTATTATTATTATTATTTAAAAATTACTTTGACATATCTCGGGACCCTCGGGCCCCGGACCTTTGAAAGGCGTACTAGGGGCCGAAGCCAACTCGCAGAGGCCTTTTACACAATTCTGAATGATGAGGGGCACCAACCGACGATCATCCCTGTATGCACCATACAGATGCACCCAAGGACAACCCCCGGTTGGTGCACGACTATTGCAGAACATGGAAACAAAATATACTGGGCTATGGGTGTGGGTGGCTATAGTGGATCGGTCACCTTGAACTATGGAAGGTCTATGTCCCCTGCCTGACCTATGATAATTATAATATTCACAGATGAAATGGCAGGGGATGACTTGCACACTCAATAATGGGCCCCCGAAAACGGTCGCTAGCACACAGTGTCGTAGCGACAAAGGGGCAACATGTCCTGAGGTGCTTATGAGGAGTGGAGAGGTATTCCACGGCTATCAGGACAATCCCGGAAGTACGGTCAAGATCCCTTCCAGCATCTTACTGAAATACTTCCTTCCTCTTGCGAATCTCCACTCAAGCCAGCCAATAATGGCAAGCCAGAGGTGAGGAACAAAACTTCTCCCGAGAGATGATAGGGTCCGTGGGGTCACTACTGTCCAACAGCTCACCACATGCTACCCTGCGGGTTCCTGTATCTCTCTTGGTCTGGCTCCTCACTCTAGACCTGATACGGCAAAGTAAACTCTTCGGTCACAGACTTAGAGTTTAGAGCGCGCAAGCCCCAGCACGACGTCAACGTAGAGATACGGCGGTGGGGTTATTATTATTATTACTATTTAACTTAAATTGTCCGTATATTCAAATCATAGCCGTCATTCATTGACAGTTGCATGAAATGGCTATAACACGGCGAATTGACGTAAGGTGTCAATTTGCTTAACAATCAACTTTTCTGACTGTACATTCAAAACAAAAACAAACCATTGAAGACAGCTCCAAGTAGATTTAAAAGAAAGCAAAAAAGTTAAGAAGAAGTACCAAAACAAGAGCCTTTCAGGCACTATAACAATAATCGTTGAGTATTCACTGGTTACTTTATTGCCGCTCTCCCTCAAGTGACATTTGTGAGAGTGCCTCGGATTATGCGCGACTACCCTCCGCGGCTCTTAACGATCTAACTCTAAACAGATTTATTTTATACACTAAATAAAGTGTGTTCTTTACTTTTTTATTGCTTCTTGTGCAGTTGGTGAAGATATTTTATAAGATTTGTAAAAGACAATATTTTTTTTGGGTTGTTGGGAAGATGATGGCTGGTAGTTTCTTAGGATTGTTAAGTGTCTTGATAAAAAATATTTATCTATGATTAAGTATAATTAACTAATTGGTTAACAAGCTAGTTCAGTTTCTTAAGAGAACATATTATGAACTAGATATTTAAAAACCTTAAATATGCTGCAGCCATAACTTGTAAAGTATTCTAAGCTGAAAACACTTCATTTGATGAACATAACCATCTGTTTAACAAAACTGAATTTAAAATTCGCGAAGAGCCGACAACGAAACGGAACTATTATTCCAAGTTACAGTTTAATTCACTTACTCACGAGTTTCCTTCACTACAGAGTCCCTAATATACTTATTGACTTAATAAAGCAGAAGTAGAGTCTAAGTAAGTTAAGCTAATGTCATCTGATGCCGAGATGCCATTACCAAGCCGGCTGGTTCGCACTCAATCGACTAATTAGTAAATTAATTACTAAGGCGACAGATATTAGCTGGTAACGGCAGCTCTTAAATGACATCCATTTGCTAAAGTGCTTCGGATTACTCCGAGGTGACTCTGGGCTGCTTCTGACAGAATCTGGAAAGATGCAAAATGCTGCAAAGCTGTCTGGTGGCTGTTAAAACTATTATGGGTATTTTCTTTCTAGTTGGTTTTAGTAGCATTTAGTTAGGCGCTAATAGGTGCTTTTAGTTTGGTTTTATAATCTTAGTTTAGATTCTACGTGCATGTGAATAGGACTTAATATAAAAAGCGGCCCAGTGCGAGACGGACACGGACAAGACGGGTTCCGTACAACAAGGCTAAAAACGCCTGAGAATACACATTTCTTGTATGGTAAAGGGGGTCTCCCCCTTTAATTTTTATCATTTTTTGATATAGCGGTAATAGAAATGAAATGAAATAATTTATTTGCTATGAATGTAGGTACAAAAGTTATGGTGTTAAGTAAGAGAACGATCCAGTACATTCTACCGTTAGGTATGCAAACATTTTTTAAATTAGAATTCATTATGAAACAATCTTAAAAAATCAAATATTTAACGAGTATCAAATTATTAAAATAGTCAATAAAAATAGAAATCCTTAAATTTGTAAGTTTATTCAGTGGTAAACAATGTCAATAATAAGTTAATAATTAGTCAATATTACAATGTCACAATGTACAAATCATTATATATTATATAAATAATCATATTGATTTGTCATTAAAAAATTCATCAATTGTATAATAAAATTTTTTAAGTAGCAATTTATTTAATTTCCTTTTAAATATTTGTAGTGTGCAATTTTTTATATCAGCAGGTATTGTATTGTATATCAGCGGTCCCATGTGCATAATATTCTTTTTCAGCAGTGCTCATTTAAATTTGCCTGTATGTAAAAGATTTTTATATTGACATCTTGTTAATGTTGGCCTTGTTGAGTGATCAATATTTGAACAAAATAAATTTTGATTACTTTTCACAAACAATCCCATTTCCAAAATATAGAACGATGGAAAGGTTAGTAAGTTATGGGTTTTAAACATAGGAACGCCGGGAGCTGTCTGTTGAATTTATTCCAGTCATTGATCTAATGCAATATTTTTTGGCTCTGAAAATCCTTTCTCTCTCACTGCAGTTACCCCAAAAAACTACTCCGTATCTTAAAACAGAAGCAACGACACCATGATAAGCTATAATAATCGTGTCAGTGCTAACTTTTTAGTCAAATTATATAAAATGTAGGCAGATTTGCTTAATTTCTTGCAGATCTCCTCGGCCTGTGGTTTCCATGACAGATGATTGTCAATTATTATACCTAGAAATTTTGCAACATTTGTATTGTCTACTCTTTCTCCATTGTGTGCGATAGTTAAAGTGTCTGGACATAAACGCTGGTAAAAATGCATTACTTTTGTTTTTTTTTTTCAAATTGTATATTGTATATAAATTATTGATAATAGAAAATTTCAACTATCTACCTATTACGGTTCATGAGATATAGCCCGCTGACAGTCAGACGGACGGACGGACAGCAGAGGCTTAGTAATAGGTCTCGTTGGCACCCTTTAGGTACGGACCCTAAAAACCATACATAACTGTTACTTAATAATAAAAATACTGTTAAACACTATTTAGTGTTTTACTTATGAAACATATTTCTTCGTCTTTTCTCCCGCTATTCGTTTCATTCAAGAATCATTGATTGATTGATTATATCGTAATTGAGGACCTTTGTACTTAAATTATAATTATGTCATATCCCTTTGTATTATACTGTGTGTCCATAAATAATAAAATAAAATAGTAAATTAGTGTTCGTTGAGGTCACACACTCTCGTTCACCGCACATCTGAAACATGTGAAATATTTATTATTTATTTCTTAATTGTATACAGTATACTGCAGTCATCTCCATCGTCCTGTCCTTATTCCAATTTATCTAAGGTCAGCGTATCATGTATTCTTGCATACATTTCTATGTCGTATTACTTAGTAGTCACCCCCTTTCTTTGAACCAATTCTACTGGTTTAACAGAAAACTGAATATTCCAACTGTTTTCATAATCTGACGGTTCACTTCCCAGCGCGTTGCTGTAGATTTAACAAGTTTTGAAGGGAATTCATAATCTCTTTGAATCTACATTTTTTAGAGAATGTGAAATAATACTGTAACTTTAAGGTGCATCCAGACAGTAAGAGGCATGCGCCGCAAATGCATTTATATGTCTGTCTGATGCTTTAGCCTATGGCATGCATCACAAGCGTGGCTTACCATTCGAAGCTCATGCCTCGCGCTCTACGTCCAGAGAGTGCGAGGCATGAGCTTCAGATTGTTAAATGCATCATCACCATGTATGCATCAGTTGCAGTGTGAATAGACTACAACACTCTTCGAAGGTTCCAACTAAATCCACTCTTTATCGACATGAATGTGGCTTATAGCTTCTTCGTCACCCAACTGCCCGAAATAAGACGAACAATAGAAACGAGTGAGTTAAGAAAATCATTACCATACTTTATCCTTCTATTTCCTGGTGTTATTATACCAAAGGATTGCATCACTAGTGAGGGTAGGTATTTTTACTGCCCGCACTCTGCTACTGAATGTCAGTAGTATCGGCAGCCTCAGCAGAATTCTGTCGTAAGCTTTCAGTGCCTCCTGTGGCCCATTCGTGTAGCATAATCAGCCTATAACATTCCCACTACTGAGACACAGGCATTCTCTCTGTGAGAGGCATGTGCCGTAATCCACCACGCGGGCCCAGTGCGGGTTGGTAGATGTCCCATGATTTCAAATTTTTGGTTCTTGGACATGCCGGTTTCCTCTCAGTCGTGTAATTAAGATGAATTTCAGTTTCATTGAATCACAGACGAATGCTATTGTCCAATCCATCTCCTCCTACGAAGACCATAGTTCACTCGCAATACTGGAATAAATTCAAGCAATAAATCTCAAGCTAAAATCACATTTAAATTTAATTATACGCTCTGGTGTACCATTAGAGGGAATAGATTGATACAATTTCTAATAAATCAGTCAAATGATTGAGACATTACTTCTAAAGGCAATTACACTGACTAAAAGCTATGAAGCAACTAGTTTCCGCCTGATAACTGTTCCTAATTGTACAGGAAGCACTTAGAGCATTGGGAGATGCTGACGTCACAATAAATCGGTTCACTGAGGCATTGTAATGTTGTTACTGGCGTTTGGATCTGCTACCGAATTGATAAAACACATTGGTTCTAGAGATTGATAAAGACAGCAACAAAGATTACTAAATAAGTCTATAGCTGACAGGAATTTTAATTAGGATTTATTAGAAATTGAAACGTAAAACTAGAAATTGTACATTTATTTTATTTCTTATTTTGTTTTGTATCTTATGCTGCACCAGTTGACGCCAGCAACGACCGCTGTTTCTGAAAACTAGCGTTGGGTCTCTAACATAAGGTCTTCACTTTATGCTGAGCGATAGCCTTTACGTAGCATTTACGTGGATTATGTGACGCATATTTTCCCCCAAATTGTTCTGTTTTGTGGTCTTTCTCTGTGTCATATTAGTCGCAAGTAAACGTATCTTCGTTCTTTCTTTCGTTTTTTTTCTTTCTTTTCTTCTAATTCAGTCAGCTATTAAGTACTTACGATGTGACGCTGTCATCATAGTGAGCTGAAACTATAAGTAGCTATGTTTTTGCAAAAAACATTGACAGGGGTAATTTCTTTACTGGAGAATCTGAAAATGAAAAAGTATTAACAGTTGATGAACAATCAGTAAAGAACTCCAGCTGGTCTATTCTGTAAAAATGTCATCGTAAAAAGTACGGTGAATTAGATTAAAGTGAACTGTCATTGATTCGCTTGATGCTAGGGATTGACACTATTGATATTTTACTCATCAGGATTCAGAAGATTCAGGAAGGAAGCCTTTCCAGCTAGTATTAGTCAGACATTTTTATTATAAGTAAAGAAAACTAAATGATGTAAATGAACATAAAATGTAGCATCTTGCTACAACCCCAGCCACGACTTACAAAACGATTAATATAAGTTTGATTTTTTATTTTAGAAACTATAAAATTATTTTCATGTTACACAACAAAATATAAAGCCTTACTAACAAAATATCGTTACAATAGATGCTATAGCAGAACCCCAGAACAGAGACACAATACACCAGCTACACCTACTCGTAGGTATCGCGGTACCTAGTCAATTAGCAGCCTAGTCCAGGCCACAATAACTCACAATTGGACTAGATTAATGCCAGCACTCTGGCTGTCGTTACAGAAATTACAAGCGCCATTAACATGCCATAAATTCATATTAAAACAACGTACATTTTGATTTACATGTAGTTTTGCAACGACCGAAATTCGCGTGGGTGGAACTGGGATAAGATTCTGATGTAAATATTCGATGGACTCGTTATTTTGTGTCGGCTTTCTTGATACGGTTATTACTATTGTTATAAAACGAATTAGTAACAACAAACAGCGGTTTGATACTGTTATTGATTATTGTTCTCAATAGCTGGAAAGCCTTTTTTAGTTCGTAACTAAGAATCATTTGCAAGGAGCTCTTCGCAATCGTAGGATTATTTTACATAAAATAACATCACAAATAAAAACATCTCATGGTACTAAATTTAGCATAATTATGGGAAAATCCAATTACAATATATGTCGAGCAATTTCAATCCCAAACACAGAATCCATTATAAAAGTAATTCAATGAAACTCTTTCAAAATCCAATTCAACCTTGTCCAACAAATTCTGCTAACTTTTCACTATCACCCAAATCACAGACACATTTCACCAAAACGAATAATCACCTATTTCAGCCTCACATCCATAGCTACCAATCACAAACGTATACAGTACTACAGGTGTCCGCCGTGCTCACCAGACCATTTAATGCCGATTAACCGGGATCCGTTTTTTCTCGTTTTAAATCGGATCGGTTCGAGCTTGCTCTCTGGCGTTTGTAACTCATTATCCGTGTCTCCTGTCCCTCCCCTAAAAGTGCTTAATTGAATTTTTGAATGAAGCTTGTTAGATTCTGTGCCTTTTTGGCCTTTCCGTGTTCGTGTTGTTTTTTGTGTGATTTTCGAAATGCCTTTGAAGATTACTTTTATTTGAATTTGTTGCTTTTCTTGCTCTAATTTGTTTCACTTTTTGAAATGAAATTATGTATTCTGTAAATAGCATATAGAAATCACTTTATCACGTCATATAAAAAAATGGTGAGGGGTCGCGGTACTCCCGGCAGGAACGAAGTTCAAAATGAAAATCCACTAAAAATTTTTGTAGCCCCATCTTGGAATTTTATTTTGACCTCACTAACTGCTTCAGCACCCTCGAAAACCATGAAAACGATACCCATGATGAAAAATTTAAACATTTTTGCAGCCGCCATCTTGTATTTTCATTTTGACCTCACTAACTGCTTCAGCACCCTCGAAAACCATGAAAACTATCTTTCCCTCTCTCTCTGACTCTATTATAATATGTAATAAAAAGTCGCTCACGAACTTAAAACGCTTTTCCGTTACATGACGAATGAAACCAGTTTACTTCCTACCGCAAGCTCTGTTAAAGAACTTCGTTCCAAAAAATAAGCAAGATGGAGTCGACATTTTCTATCTGACTACCTCACCACCTGTGTTGCCCTCTCGTGCTTGACTGATGGTTCGAAATTGGCCCAAAATTTTGGTCACTACCAGAAGAATATTGTTATAATAAATATTGCTATATATGTATATCCATAATCTAGGTGGAAACTTACTTACCAACTCAGTTGGACTTCCAATCCCGACGAACGGTACTCTATTCACTCTTTGGCAATTACTTGCCAATTGTTAGCCGGCAGTTCGTGAAGATTCGCCTCCACTGTATTGCCAGAAAAAACTGATGGAAAATACTGCATTAAAATTTAACAAATCGTCTTAAATTTTGTTTAGAAAAATAGCAGCTAACGCACATGCTTTTCAATCTACATAATTAAGAGCCGTTTAAACGCATTGAAATGAATCTAAATGTTTTTTTAACAAGGGCAGTTTATAGACGGTAATTTATTTTTTGCACAATAAAAATGTCCAAAGTATAATAACTATAAGCCGAATGTGCAGTAAATTAAAGCTGTAAAGGAAATTATTATAATTATTCGTTATAATAAGTATGCAGTAATTTATATGGCCATCAAATTCATAAAACTTAAAGCAAAAACCTCATTTTCATTTAGCTGGTTTCCGTTTAATTGTCAATGAAGTTACAACCTCTGCTTAAAACGAACTTCAAGACTTGCGCAGTTAAACTTAACTCTTTAACTTTAAGATTTGCGGAATCCCCGGTCAACCATCCCGTTCAATGTGCTGCCCCTTAATTAACACCATACTTAATTATATACATAAACCTTCGGAGATGTTTGGGAAATTAAACAAGTGTGTAATAAAATCTTGTTTCCCGTCGCGTCCCAGGTAACCCATAAATTACATGTACACCTCACGCTTTGTCAACGCAGGTGATTTTTAATATCAACTACATAGCTTAGTTCAGCATACATTGCTGTTTCAACATGTGAAGTCAACTTACCGTCGTATACAAAACGAGCATTGGATGTAGTAATTAATGAAAGTGCCGTTTCACCAAAGTTTTCTGCGGAGATATTTGCCTCAAAACAAGGGTGACCCCACTGCGTATAAAACGGGGAAGGAATTTTAATTTACCCTTGTTAGAGACATGTTTGCAGACAACCTGCACTGCGTGTCGCGTTACTACCGGTGTAATGTGCTACAATAATGTCTGGATCGCTGACGGGCTGTTGTTAGTGGATCCCAGGAATTCTTTAACTTTGTTTCGTTTTAAATGTCGACTGTTTTTGAATGCGCTTTTTAAGTAATGAATAGAGGAGTGACAGAAGAATTCGAGGAATGGTTGTGTATCCCGCTCACAAATCTAAAATATTTAATTAAATAACATTGCTGTAATGGCTTGGTTCTATCTAAAGACTTAAAAGCTAGCAACGCTTATTGTCTAATTAAGTTTTATTCAATATACTTCTGTGTTTAGTTGGAAGCTCACGCATTAACGATGTGGATGCTAGCAAAATTATATTATCTTACTGCAATAAAAAACACCATCAATATCAGTCGATGCCCGCACATCGCGGCCATCTCAAGAACGTTTTATCATCTCCACTTCCATATTTCACAGCCAAATCCACAATCCAAGATTGGGCCATCCTAAACGCACAGAGATTCACCTGTCGCCGTACCATTTATCACTTGCAAACACTATCAGGACAGAAAGGGGATCCTTACACCGTCTTCTAGATTCGAAAGATTTATTCACAGCGGGGGAGATGAAAAATTCCTAGTCCCCTGACAGTTGGTAGAACTAATAGGACCCGTAGGTTAGCTTCAACATTTACATTTTTATCAGTGTCACCCCGGGATATTACTACATTAGCCGCCATGTAAAACAGGACCCAGAAAATACCCTTAATTGCTGGCGAGGCGATTGAAGAACAATTTATATGCAATATATATGCAAATTGTTTAGTTACTGCTTATTGTCATGGTAATCGAGCCGAAGATTTCTGATTTTATATGACATTAATGTTTACTGCGATCATAAAGGGTGGCTGGGTGCGGTTTGTTTAGTACTCTTGAAGATATTACGACGGCCACGAACCTTGAACTCGAGTGCGGAATGACTTCTAAGAATACAAGGAAAGTTTTCCGATGAAAAGGATCATTAGTATTTATTTGTTTGTTTCTTTACACCCAGATTGTCATTTGTTCTTATTATATTCCGTTGAAAAGAAATGTAATTGTTCCAAACCGTCTGTAATTAAATAAATCGGCTATTTAATTATTCACCATACATGGGATTTCACGATTTCAGTTTCGGAGTAACGCATAGGTAAAATGCTCTTTCTTGTTCGGCAATATCTTTTCAATGTACATAGATGACCACCTTTTTGAAGAGAGAGTAGATAAATCATAATTATGTACTACCATGATTGATACTTAGGTATCTGTTATTAGTACACAGTACCGTTAGGTTGCTATTCAACTTACTATATATTTTCATTTTTGACCTTAGATCACGCGTCATTGTATAACATGCAGCTCTACATGCAGCGCATAATCTGTCCAACATCACATACATAAATAATTCAACAGATTAGATCAACAATCACAAACCTCAGCATCCGGAACACACAATGTAACACGTCCATCAAAGTTTGGTAGTTGGTACTGTTAGGGTACTCGAGCGGTAATCGACACAACTAGAAGGGCAGTTAACGATGGACGGGCCACTTCCTTTCCCGCGGGAGCGCGCAGAGGCCCCAGTGCCAACCCACCGGCCCACCGAGCAACAGACCACACGAGCCAATTGATCCACACACGTCTGACCTCACGGCCATACCGGTCTTGACAATGATCCTTAGCCATCATTAATCATTCATCCAAAAATGGCTAATCCAAATTTCAGACAGGACGGTGACAAGAATGTCCTGAACATTGTAGTGTTATGGTGTTGTTGTTTATTCTTTTTTGTCATTTGTGGCTACGGGTTGTACAGGCAGCATACCCTGGAGCAACGTGTGATAGTGTTGGAGAAGCAGTTCGAAGAGTTCAGCAGAGGACCCGCAGGGAAGGTGGAGGAACCGGTTCTGAGTGCAGGACCGGAGCTGTCCCGGAAGGAGCGAGATGTCGGAGACTGCATCTGTCCACCAGGTTAGTGGCTTCAAAATCCGTTGCGTTTTTTTGAAATACTCTAATAACCTATCATACGAGTATATGTTAAATACCAGTATGCGGCTACATATTGTGTACTGTGTACTGTGAATTGTTTAAAATATTAATACCCAGCGTTTAATTTGACAACAGAGGAACTCCAGTTTTAGTTACTTTGTGTTCCGGGTTTACTGCTTGCTTGGTTGCTTCATTTTGAGGTTTAATTACGCCTCAATCGCTCTCAACATAATATCATAAGCTGTGGAGTGTACCCAAATTAATTTTAGTATAGTCCCAAACACAAGAGGGGGCCGCAAGCGTGCCGCAGGCCGTCAATGCCTACCGACACATTGTGCCGACTAACTACGACCATTTTACAATATCCGGTGATAAACTCAATTGGGAGATCTCCCGCATCCACCCGAAAAACAACCTTCACATGATAACGATAAGATCTACATTGTCTTCCGAGATCAATCCTCCTCTTGTGCTCCTATGGCACCCGGCTCGAGCTCAACGAGACAAATTTGTAATGCCCTATTGTCACAGCCATTAGACATAATGGTTCAATAAGGAGTATTGAAAACGTTCTTTCAGGCCTACAAATCAACCTTTATTCAATTTAATATGATACATAGAGCAGCGGCCACGCGCAGGGCCGTGCGAAGGGAAGGATGTTGACCTCGAGCGGATATTAAAAATGGCCCTTTAAATTGCTCCAAAGATTTGTTATCTACGGCATATTGGTTGTTTCCGTCGAACCTCCGTGCGATAGATTCAATAGGTTCAATAAAACATTGAAGCGTCGCTCCGTTAATAAGATTCCCCGGGGTCAGCACGGAGTTTGATGAAAATTTACGAACAATAGGAGGGTATTTTGAAAAGTTCCGTTTGTAAAAAAACGCCAGAATCGTCAAGCACTCCGCTAATTACTTCTCATTGTTGGAAGCGCGAAATAAAGGCTTAATTGTTTGAAGTTCTCGCATTGGAAAGTTACTTCGATCTACTTCTTATCTGAGGCGCCATGGACCGGAATTAAAGAAGTCTTCGCGAGTTCCAACAAGCTACAGAATAGGGCTGCGACTTCAGAAAGTGCACTGAAGCGAACACACAATTGTTAAGATAAATTAAATAATTCTCGTGTTGAAATACCAATAATTATTTACATCAATGTCTTCAACTAGATAAAACATTTCAGTGAGTTGTTTAAATGATATGTTGTTGGCAAAATTATGAAATGTTAAAAGCATTTAATTGATAATTAATACAGATAGAATTTAATATAGCTAGTTTATTAGCAGAACAGGTGTCAACTGCAAACATTAAACTGTTTTGGAACGCAACAGTAATTTACGTTACGATAATATTATTTCAACACCGATTAAATTGCATACGAATAGGTACCGAACTAAATGATTCTGGTTGTACAGATATTATCTGTATTTGTTAATCCAAATAAATTTTACAATCATGTTCAGTTACTTTAAATGTTTAAACAAAAATTGCTTTAGTAATTTTACCTTTTACAAGCGTATTACTGCTACTTTTAATATGTATTTTGGTGATGGTCGATATTAAATACTAGGTATTGAACATAAACTCTTAAAGATATTAAAAAAAACGCAGTCTCTCGCGCGTCTTTTATGTCTACCTAACCGAAAAGTCGCGCGCGCCACCCCCGCCTCAAATGTCAGTGTCATTTAGTTCTTGTACAGCGCTTGCTGTATTCGGGCATCGAACGAAACGATGATGGTTTTAAGTTTTCTGTATGAAAATGAAATATTACCTTTTGTCATAAATTTAAAAATTCTATAACTTGACTAGTGGTCAATCTTTTTTGAATCGCTAGGCTTTCTTCTTCCTTGCGGTTCAAAGATTTTCTTGACTTTCCCTCTGACAAATCGACTGTTATCAGAGGCCTGTTATTATGACAGATTGTCTCTCTACCCGCGTCCTCTCGTTACCCAGTCCCTTCCCCAGCACACTCCCTGGAGAACTTGCACCACAACTTCCAATCTCCATAACTGTTATTCCTTCTAATATACCTACTTACAACGCGGGGGAAACGTCCATAATTGTTACATGGAGCGTTATAGGTACGTCTCGTTATTGCATTACTTTTGCAATATTAGTTTAATGTTTTGTCTAAACAAACCTCGTTGGAGAGGACATTTATTTCTTGTTTCGCGTTTTTATTGACTATTTAGTAAGTTTTGGGGTGTTGATTCTACTGTTGTTGAATGGTTTGATGTTGAAACTATTGAAGCAAATACGTCTCTTTTTCTAGTGATTAGTAGGTTTGTTGTTTTATCTGATCGTATTTTCTCGCTTAAATTTACCCGTATCTAGGTAGTATTTTTATTACATCCCATACAATGTGAGCAATCAATCAGTTTTCGTTTGTCTCCCATTTACGTATAAAAGTAGTGTCGGTTTTAAATTAAAATTTGTTCAATATGTAATTTTTCGTTGAAAAGCTGGTGTGGATTATGGACAAACAAATTTTATCGACAATACGCCATAAGTTCCAATTTGTTTCAATCCGTTTCATACCTGGTTTATAAAAACTGAACAATTAACCCAAGGAAACCAGTGCGCATGAAATTATGCGCTCAATAAATTTATATCAACAAAGAACCGTGTTTCGAGTCCGGTTACGGTTAACCGGGTGCAACCCATCCCGGGTATAACCCGTGTGCTCGGGTAAGCCCGGGGCTATTTGTACAGACAAGTTATAAAGCAAACGAGCGAATAATTTATTTAACCCGACGTTTGATTTTGTAAAAATATGTTAATTACTGTTTGTTTGATATTTAGGTGCGTATGTTTGTATGTTTGAATTATACGGTAACAAGCTCGTGAACTGATGTTAATCTGAGCTTGTTTGTTTATGAACAAAGTTATGAACATAATATATTATCCTCATGCATGGATTTATGAACCTAATAAATTTTAAGTCAGTAACGTCCTATTAGGTCTTGTTAGGTAAATTTTAATTTATTGCATACTGTTAAACTGAGTTTAAGCTTTTATCATAGGAAATTTAAGCAAAGAAATAGACATAAACTAAAACATAAAATCATACTTAGGTCTCATAAATTTAGCCTATCATAAAACTATAACTATGCTTAGCATATAATACATTGGTGATAGTAGTTATTCTTAGCATGACTGATGTAGTTACCTTCAAGAACTACCATAGTCATCCATCCTATTTTAATATCAACCTAATGAACCATTAACACAGCAAAACAGACTTCAAAAACATCAGCACAGCAGCTTTGGCTCGAGCTGCGATACACTGGAAGGATTTACGAGACATCCTGACAAATGAGATGTGTACACAAGATGGCCGCCCTTATAAATTCGTCTGTCAACTTGAGAGTAATGAGCCAGTGCCTCAATGATTTGTCGATCTGAGAAATGCTTTTTACGACTCAATTTTATATGAATACTAGCGACTTATCACTGCGTCGCGCGTCGCACGGTTTTAAGAACTTGACAAAACATGAAGATTTCTTTATTATTTTGATGTTTAATATTAATGTTTTATACACGCAAATCTTCCAGAATAAATTTCCTAAATGATGGTGAAAACCACATAAAAATCCGTTGTGAAGGTAAGAAGAACAACGCGGTCACACTGACAGACATGAAAAGCGACTTTGTTTTATCATATCAAATGTTATGATGCTTTTTGTTAAAGGGGACATAAATATGTTTCCATTATGAGTCATCAGTAGCTAATTTTATGTGATATGAAAGATGTTCCTTTTCATGATTTATTCCAGTAAGGGATTGTAGATTGTTATTGAAGATATGTGTCGTGATGAATAGTTACTCTATCCATGTAAGGGTTAATGAAGACGGCTGTGTATCATACGTGTACACGATCTACGTGTCTTCATATTTGTGATACACGATTTAGATATTACGTTACCAAACTACTACATTGCTTCAGAGATTTGGCCCAGATTCTAAACGATGCTTAAGTATAATAGTATAGGTATTTCGATTTACGTAGAGATTGCGAAGAGACTTGGTTTGATAGTTTTGATTGGCATTATCAGGGTGCATATACAATATCTTTTTACATGCAATATACAATAGCTTCTCAAGCTGCATCCACCAAAGTTTTTTTGTGGTGCAGCGTTGCAAGTGTTTACTAGGCAACAACGGATAACCAAAACACTACCTCAAAGTTCTAGAAAGGATAAACAAACTGGGTTAAGGGGAGAAGAATAATGATGATGACTAAAAGTTATGCAATGTACTTAATGTGATCATATTATTATAGTAATGTACTTAATGTGACCATATTATTATAGTAATGTACTTAATGTGACCATATTGTTATAGTAATGTACTTAATGTGACCATATTGTTATAGTAATGTACTTAATGTTACCATATTGTTATAGTAATGTACTTAATGTGACCATATTGTTATAGTAATGTACTTAATGTGACCATATTGTTATAGTAATGTACTTAATGTTACCATATTGTTATAGTAATGTACTTAATGAGACCATATTGTTATAGTAATGTACTTAATGTGACCATATTGTTATAGTAATGTACTTAATGTTACCATATTGTTATAGTAATGTACTTAATGAGACCATATTGTTATAGTAATGCACTTAATGTGACCATATTGTTATAGTAATGTACTTAATGTTACCATATTGTTATAGTAATGTACGTAATGTTACATATTGTTATAGTAATGTACTTAATGTTACCATATTGTTATAGTAATGTACTTAATGTTACTATATTGCTCTACAAATGTAACTTCGGTGTGGCTCACCTTCCGTTTTTAGGTAATTATTATTAAAAATGAAACAGTAATCGATTAATTCTTGAACACAACGAAACAACACTGCATTGTATTAGGTCCAGTTGTGTAGTGCTGAACGTCGTCGACCGCGGCCGTTTCGGTTACACAATCTCCATACACTTAGCTTAAACTCGCAAGAGACCAGCCTTATGTAGTAGACACACTGGGAGGAAATAACGCGACGTTTATAAAAATCCGTGATCTTCAGTTGTGCTGTTTATGTTAACACATACGATTCTTAATAGGTACTGACACAAAGCAAGGAGCTTATTTTTTTAGGATTCATCGCGAAAGACCTTCATTATAACGGTTTTGTAAAGTTTTTAGTATCGTTAGTATCTCACTACAGTATATCTATAAGCTACATGTTCGTTACGTCGATAAGTTCGAAAATCGAAAAGACAGGCTGACACTGAATTGATGCCATTTGTGTTCCGAATAAAAAGACATGAAAATATTACTTTTTGCCGTACACCATTAATTTTCGTTCTATTGAGCGTCACGTTTACGATTTGGAAAAGATTCTCAAAACTTTCTATGAAAAACTAAAAACGCTACGACTTCTCCACCCAGTGTGATCACCAACATATTTATACTAAAGTAAGTGTATGAACCCACGCAACTAAACTTGTATCCCGATATTCGCGCGTGGAAACTTTTATTTAAGAAATAAATTGACTCCGCCATACAGTCGCGGGCTCGCGGGGATGCCTTTGAAAACGTTCACTATTTTTCCGCTACAAAGTTTTCTAGAAAATGTTGAGATTTATCACTACATGACTGAAATGTTATTTGATTAGGTTTTTTGAGAAAAAAAATTGCGTGAAGGGGAGGGAGGGGAGAGTTACTGACTGAACTTTAACCTATGTTTTATTCTTCAGCAAAAACGTAAATGATAAAATAAACGATAAATGCTTTATTTCTGAATGGTTGAGGTTTGCTATGTGCCTTCGATTTTTTATTTTGTGACATGTTTTAATAAAAATGTATTTTATTAACTTGATTTCATAGAAGCTTAAAGTATTTCAGTTTTCTTAAAACTTCGGCGAGCCTTCAGCTTATGCCAGATTTATGTCATCTATAATATTGATTGATCTGTTTATTCATTTGATTATATAGGTATGTACATATAACTTTCACCCGTCTCGCCAGTAGTAGGGTTTTGGAGTACATAAGTGAGTTGAAAAATCTAACCTAATTGCCAATTGGTACCTACCGCGTTATTATGAAATGAGGAATTAGATTCCTTAGTAAATGCCAAAGTTATTAATTCAAATCCTAGAAATTCCAAAC
This sequence comes from Apamea epomidion, assembly GCA_947507525.1. Lineage (NCBI taxonomy): Eukaryota > Metazoa > Arthropoda > Insecta > Lepidoptera > Noctuidae > Apamea > Apamea epomidion. The sequence continues at coordinate 963,026 of OX382238.1, read as the reverse complement.
ACGGCATTGCAGAAGAGTTCCAAATAATCGCAGAATTAAGTCAAACGCACCCGACAAATATGCAATTCGCAGCTACACGTCGACATTAATAACGCAATGTAATACCATTTATCAACGAAAAGCAGCAATGTACGCGCGTCACTGCGCTTCTGTCGGTAACAAATCACATTAACCATGCAATTTGTTAACGTTTACCAACGTGCCAGTAATATGACAGTAGGTGTCATGGCGTACTCTAATATTTTTCAATCTAAAGACGCTGCCACACGAGGCGTTGAAGTCGCCGCGGTTTGTAGTAGAAGTTATGAGGCGTACATATAAGTTTTCTTTGGGATTTTCTGCAGGAAAGAAAGGAAAACTTTACACGGGTTAGTAATTTGAAATACATAGTGACAAGATTGATTGTACTACCTACTTCGACTTATAGTCTTATAGGCAATTAGAGAAATGCTAATAGGTTTGTGTACCTAAAAGTCGTTTTGTAGATAGGTGCTACATCTACTTTTTTCAGAACTCTGAAAACTAAAAATACCAAAAAAAGAGTGTTCTAGTCTTGATTATTTTGTTTTAGGTACCTAATATAGAGGATTAGATATAAGTAATAAGCCCTGCTTACATTATGTAATTGTATAGTGACGCGACAAACAGTGCATGTGGAAGGTCTTTTAAAGCGAAGACTGAATAACATCGCGACAAGTGTCAAAGCCAGTCGCAGAAACACGTACAAAACATATTTTATAATACATTTAGTACCTCAAAAATGGTCCTTATATATTAGAGAATAAGGACCAAAATAACTGTAAAACGACTTCCAGTGGTTTTGCACACACGTCCCGCAGAATTTTCAATATTTCATTCGGCGCAACATGCATTGCTTTCCTTGTAAATACTTTTATTTCCATACCAAAATGAGCTCTAATTTCACACAATTATAATATATTTTTCATTGCAGCAATACATACTGATATTATTTAAAGCTTAGCTCTTAAACCGTTTTAAAATGTCGGAATGTTTTGAACGTTTTAAGAGTATTTTCGCGATAAAAATGCAGATGCAGATTTTCCACTTTGATAATTTGCGAAACATTTTCCAAATGTTTTTGTGAACGTGCTGGTACATACAAAATGAAATTTTTACTTTAGTTTTTAAAATGTTTAAAATAACCACTGACATTTTTACTGACCATATGAGATAAAAATATCAAGCTGTTTTGTGGAGCTTGAATATTATTATCATTACAAAGAATATTGCAGAGTGTTCTTTTTGGCTACTTTAGTAAAAGCTACATATTATGATCTAAATATTCGAGATAACGCTTCACAAAATATCCACTGTCTGTTCTCTGCAACTTACAAATACACCCGACCAATGGCGTTAGCATCTTTTGTCCTTATGCAAATGCACAACTTGTAGAAAAGCAATCCAATTTGACGCTAAATCCCTCGAGATATGAGTGCACACCGCAGTTTTAAATTAAATTTCAAGAAAATATACAAATATCCACCTTATACCGAAGTAAATTAGGTTTAGAATTATGTAGTTCAGTGAAATTTCTAAGAGGTTGCTTAGTTTTGCGCTATTCTGAGTTTCGGTTGTAAAGCTTGTGATACATGAATTGTAAAAATCAGAATATCGCGGTGCAGTGGAAAGTGAGTCGTAGAAGTTGGTGTAGTCATGGGTTTGGATGAAATAAGCCAGGTTTAAATCACCCTGTGACGTAAGAGTTATGTTAGGACACCAAGAGTAATAAAGCAGTCAGAATGAAAAAGTTAATTATTGTGTGGTGCCCTGAAGTTAATAGTCATATTTTTAAAATCGCCATGCAAAGCTATGTAGAACCTTATATCTAATCTGTCCTTGCTAATTCACAACTATGTGATTGTTGTTGTTGTGTTATATCCGTGTTTCCTATTTTCTATTTCTATACCTAAATTAGGTTTTTTCGATAGACAAAAATTCTGCATGATTCACACAACTGTCAAATCGGCAAATATACCCCCAGTATATTTAATTTCCATTCATCTACTCTTAGCTTTACAACTACTCAAGTAAGATAACATTTGCGCACAGATAGATCTCTCCATTCATCATTCCATACAATTTTATTAAAGACCATTAGAAACAATAGCCGATAATTAAACCGTAGTAGTCTCGCAGATGTGGCGATTACTAGCCAGTAACACTACAGAGGTCTCTTCGAGGACTAAATAAAGTGTCATTAAAGCGCGTTAGCACTTTTTTCCAGTGGTACTGAGTTTATTTTCTGAGGTGGACAGTCTTTTTGTGCCTCAACTCATAAAAATATACTGAGCAGACGTGGTAGCATCTAGTGAAAAAGTGAAAAACTTTTGGTCTTAAAACAGAGAGGGTTTAATAGTTTTGCCATTACAATACGTCATTAAGTCAAATTGCCAATATAGTGTACTCCACACTATATTGGCAAAATACATAATCCCAAAGTCCTGAATGTCCCAAAATAATAAATTATTTTTAAGTTTTATATTTCATAATATGTTTTTCCTAATTCCTGAAAAATTAATGAAACGATAACAGCAGACTGTTTTTGGTACAAGTATAAGTAACAATGCTACGAAAATTCAATATCAGCTCTCAATAAAATCCATACACACTAACATTGTTTGCCAAAGGCGACCGTTTCTGCTCTATGCCTAAACAAAGTTACCAAAACTACGCGAGCAGACCCAGGCGCAGTAGCTAGCTCCCAAAATAATATGAACAGTGTTACAAGTGCATTGTTCTCTAGATAAGGCAAACGCTCCACAATGCATACTAATTCCACAAAGTTATGCTGTTTTAACTTGCGAGTTAATTTGTGCAGGGTGGCTGGGATGCTACGCTCTGCGATAGGGAGATATGGATTGCAGATTATTGTTAAATTCAGTAACATTTGAGTTGGAAAAAGAACTGCTCTTGTGTTGATGTATGTTTAAATATAGTAGAGGATACTAGGTGATCAGTTTTCGACTATTCCATATGCTTTTATAGAAGCGCCTCTTTATAAGCAGATATCCTCTGTTCTGAATGCAGCACAGCGTAACGTTACAGCACAGTGTAACGCTACACTCAAAAGCTGATGCCGATAATACGATTAAATCGATCCGATCCTTTCATGTTGTAGCTTTTTTTACCCACTGAGCCTCATACTACGAACCAACGAACGGATAAATTCTTTTCGGAGGAATCTTACGCCACTTTGATTAGCAAAAACCGAACCCTCGCTCACATTTGGCAGTCTCCATAGGGACTTCTGAATCTAAGAGATAGTCTTCGATTATAAATCACTATGTTTTTATCATAAGTATTACAAGTCCATTATTTAATTGTATTATTGTTTCATGTGTGGCTCACAATGTTTTCCTTCACTGATGTCAGTAATGGCCAAGATAAACTCAGAAATACATAAATGAATCGAATAAGTCTCTTCGGTACTTGACCGAATAATACCCACAACCTTGTGCGTAAGAGACGAGGACTTAACGCCATCACATTTTTCATAAAGGTAATATTTAAAGAAAACTTCAAACATACCTTTGTTATCTTAGATTAAAACAATAGCTATCTAAACGCTTTCAGAACGCTTCGCTCCCAGACACCTACATGGGACAGGGAGTTTAATCCGAGTGTTATATTGTTGCAGCGCTTTCACCCTAGAGGGATCTATGTATGTGCTTATGCAGTTATGTTCACATTGTGGATATAACCGACCGCGGACTTATTACTGGTGTTATCTTGTCGCAACTACATAGTTGGCGAGCGCCTTTGTCCCATTGTGTGACAGCTGGGGTACATGGAACATTAAGTAACGGTCTTTTTTGCAGAATAAAAATAGTCATTGCATAACGACATAATCAAATACAATAGGTAGATTGTCATTGACGTAAGACATAACCAATGGAGAAGACGGATAGATATGACTTGTAAAACATAATTTATTGATTATTAATATCAAAATATTTAGCTTATATAATTCGCACCAGCCAGACTTCTTTTTTCTTTTGAGATTGAGCCAAATGAAAAGTTGTATGGAAAATGGGGAGGTGTAAATGTCCATCAACAATGATGTTAGCGATACTTATATTCTTCAGGATTGCTTCTCCATGCAACTCTTTGGTGGTATAATGATAGGAATTCCATAAAAAAAGATTGAGTTAATACTCAAAGACCATTTCTCAGGGGATAGGAGCGGGTCTTTTATAGTTCTATAAATTCAAACCAGTATTTAGGAAACAGAAAAGCTGCACAAGTCTTATTTTATACTGACCTAGAAATGGAACGCAGTAGTTATTACCAGTACGTTTTGCTGCATATACAGAAAGACACACGTACATCCCCATCTAAGAACACTTGAGCTCTTAGGAACCTTGTAGCTATATCAAAGCTAATACCTACTCTTGGCTTCACTTCAAATTCTTAGCTCCAACTTGCAATAGTTCAATCAAAGACCATTCTATCCCATCAACGACTATTGTATACCCGCCAACTAGTCTCACCATAAGTCTTCTGGAATATTCCATAGCTATACCGGACCTATGCGGTGTCCAAATGGTTATGGATGAAGAGATAGACTTCCGATACACTGCGCTTATTGGCATGCGGCCATGTGACATGTTCTGGTCGGAAGTCATAGGGTTGAACGATGTGGTAAACTATCGGTTCTTATGTTTATGAACGAATCTTTTTCTTTTAAGGGATGAAATTTTTTTTCAGATATGTTTAAAACGCTAGACACTATTCATAGTTATTAAAAGGTGTAAGGTAAAACTTGTATGTAAGCTTCATCATGAAGTTTCGTAATTATGTCGATACTTTTGTTTAAACCACATAGCTGAAATATACCGTCGTCACCCCCTAAACTAAAACTTGCAAAATTAAATCCTAACCATAATAAAATTACCTAACAAAATTAAATTAACTTCAACAGCAATTATTTAAAACGATCACTGAAAATAATATTATTATAATAAAGTGCTTAAACGAAAACAATTAACCCCAACCACTAATAAACCGTCCATCAAAAGTTGCCTGTCATGTTTGAGTTATTATTGTTAAATAGCGGTTAATACCGGTAAATAACGGTTATTTAATGACGTTATTTGGGCAGCACTAGCGCTCGTAAAGTTTACAGCCGCAACTAAAGCAGGGCTGAGCTGCGACTGATATAGGTATAATGGGGTGTTTATTAGACTGGGGCAGTAGATATAAACTTTACTGACACTTGACATGCCGCTTTTATGCCTATCTTTCAATACTTTGAAGACACAACGGCGCCTGTTCCGAGTGTCAGTCTCTGCTTTGTTTTCTTGAAGTATCATCCTCTAACTTTGTTTCCTCACAGTTTAAACTTTATTCGTACTTGTAAGGGCTTTCAATCTGCCGCCTAAGTCAGTTCCAAGACTTAAAAAAACTGATTGACACTGATTGTAAAAATAATTATACCGTCGACTAACTTTCCAGTTTTTCTCCTACAGAAATAACAAATTGAAGCCGACGTGCACTTGTATTCTAACGATTTAAATGGCGTAAAAGTAATGTTTTGAATCTTATTGGGTCCTTTTTTTAGCCTAAATTGTGTCCCTCTGCTGGGCAAAGGCCTCCCCTTGTTTCTTCCAAACCTCTCTGTCTTGTGCGACCTCTGGCCATGTTGGCCCTGCAAATGTTACCACATCGTCGCACCATCTTCGCCATGGTCTACCTCGACCATTATCATTGAGTCCTACAAGTATTTCACCACAATATAAACCTAATAAAATGATCACGATCAATTTATAATTTGATATTCACTATAAACAAAGGGTTTCTAAGAATATCGCTCTTGCGTAGGTGACTTGATGACAGTTAAATCGATATTCAAAACCGATGCGTAATCGATATAGCTTTAACGGTTATCATCGTTTTCATAAATAACTGATATACCGGTATGAATATCTTATTGATATGGGCTGTCTCTAGATGTTTATGGTGCACATTAAACGTTTTAGAATATTAAATGAAGCAGTTGAGTTGGCGGTGAGTTGGTTGTGACTTTATCAAAATTGTCGCAGGTTTAGGAGATTAGAGCCCAAGTTATGTTTTTGTTTATTACGTGGTTATTGCTATATTTATGTTAATTAGTTTTAGTTTAGAGCGCTGTTTGGACGTTAGTGAAATGAGTTTTAGTATAACAAATGTTAATTTTATGACAATTACTTTATAAATGGTTACGGAATATAATAACGTCTATATTTAATTCTTATATAAGTGTTCGTTTCTTCCATTTAATGTCGTACATAACATGACCATTTATTTGCTTTAACGGGTAGTTATACATACATTTTAAAACAGTTGATGATTTATTTATAATCAAGTGTCTGAACAAATTCCATATTAGCATAATCAGCCTATAATGTTCCCACTGCTGGGACACAGGCCCCTTCTCTGTGCGAGGACGGTCATAAACCACCACGCGGGCCCAGTGCGGGTTGGTAGACATAATATGTCTTCCACCTTTGGTCATGTCGGATCCCTCACGATGTTTTCCTTCACCGTTTTGAGAGCAGTAGTGATGAAATGATTAAATTGCCTGCCTTGGTTCAAACCTACGACCGTAAGTCGTAAGGCACGGCCAAACCCCGGGCCACCACTGCGCCTCCACAGTAGCAGTTATCATTATTTACCAAGAGACTTACTAACCTATCAAATAGGAATTTACAAACCGTGATTTTTTCTTTATTTTCTATATATTTTTATTGGTATTTCACGCGCACATTTCCGTGGATGCTCGACTAGCGCTGGATTGGACTCAGCGCAGTTGACAGAATATGTACGCGTGGTTAAATTTGTATACAGAGATCGCAAGAAATATTACTGATGAAAACAAGTATTACAGAATCTTGCTGAACGATCTTCATGAATTGATTGTAAAAGTAATTTAGGTAATTAATCTCAAATTTAGGCAACAGCACAACATCATGCAAAGAGATGGAAATCATAGGTATTTACCGAAAACCAAACGTTTTCAAACACAGTTTTTTATGTGAAAAAATCATCACAATTTCTATGTAAGAACTTATGAAAAATGCGGCAATTTTTTGTATGTTTATTTTCCATGGAACACATGTCGTTTCCAATGTAAAAGGTACCAACTAGAGACTGCACAGCTCTCTCACTCTGCCACTAGACTAATAAAGCAATTAAATAAAATCGCAGCAGCATCGTACAAGCGGTTGTCTGCTGCTACAGGAGACGGAGTTGTAGCAGTATTCGGCACAAACGGATGACGTCATTAAAAACTTCCTACGTATCGCGGGCTGCAGCAGTGGTACGACCACTAACGATTATGACTGTCGCCTACGTCACAAACCAGTGGAACCAGTGGGTTGACTTAGGACATAATGAAAATAAAAAATCCGTCATCAAAGACTGAGAAACATCCAGTTTTGAACGTAAAAGGTTACGAACGACAGCTCCCAAAACGTCCATTCCGCATGACTTCCCACGTTTTTTTAGCTGAGAAGGAGACAACATTCTCAGGGATAGGACGTTAGATAGGTAATACCGAAATAAAGACTTCATGAATCATGATGTATGGTATCAGGAAGAAATTATTTTATTGTCGATTGTAGACCTTGTTGACTACTACTGTTAAAAAACCAGATAAATATGACATCAACTATTAAGACAGTCTGAATAAATATTCAAGAGACATTTTCAGGGATAAATTTTAAAAGGGAAAAGATTTCCCTTCGACGTATCGCGGGCTGCAGGTCTGCGACGGGACCACTAACGATTATGACTGCCGCATACCCCACAGAAGGGTTGTGGCAGCAGCAGGTTCAATTAGGACAAAATAAATACCTAAAGACATTTAAAGAAAGTGTTAATTTTTGCAATGAAATATAAGTAGTTTGAAATTGGCGCACAGAGGTATCTGGTAGTAGATGTGCTGTTATAGAATGACCAGACCTGTGGCGTTTCAACATGGCTGTATCGTGGATACTTCTCTTTTACTCGCAAAGGATTTGAACACATAATCACTTTGATATAACGTTAAGGTGCTCCTAAGTCCTAACTAGAAGTTTTCAAGTCTCGAGTGAGTAGGTTAATACTTCAAAGCAATCTCACACCATTGCATGTAGACCATGCCATCTTTCCCATCAGTTAAGAAGATGGTTACGGGGGAGCCTACAGATAAAAAAAAACCATCGCTTGCCAATGCCTCAGCATTTACTTATTTTGCTCAGATTTTGCACTTTTTTGAAGTGCTAGCTAAGCAATACTTCTGCACCACCTCCACATGCTCTTCAATACAGCAGTTTAAATTCCCGTCACGCTGTCGGCACGTGTCGCGGGTCGATGGTGCCCAACAGTCCTGCGGCCCGACCGAACCGAACCTTGCTGGAATGTTTATACCCTTGCCAGTTGTTCACTTGTACCCGGTTTTAACCACGCATGCTGTTTGTTTAACGTGGCTTTTATTTCTGAGGGATTTGAGGTGTTGTGATGAAAGACTCAGAAGTATCTATGTACCATTTATTATTATATAGGATCATTTAGGACTTTTTTGTTTCAAGTTGTGCTAGAGTGTTTGACATCTTTTCAAACTTTAGATGGCCGGACTTTATAAATGAGATTGTGTCGCTCTAGTTATAATACTAGGATGACACAATCTCTTTTAACCAATTATAAAGTCTGAAAAGCCTGTGTGGGTAGCAACCCACACAGGATTTTCAGATATTTGCCATATTACGATTACTACTTTTGTTAAGGGTCATTTAGTGTGCGGCAATCTATAATATTATGTGAAACGGTGTGACGTCTCAAGCGTGAAAGTCAAGCCTTTCCTTAATAGGACAGTGTATAAGTAGTGAATTATTGGTAATTGCTTTCAACTCCATTAATTGGTATTTTCTTAGTAAATAACAAGTTCCCGTGTAACTCATTCAAAAGCATACCAATAAGAGATAACTCAACTTTCTAGGAAAACAAACTTATCACACTAAACTCTAATTGAATCTACAGATAATTGAATTATTTCCTACGAAACCCTGATCTCATTTAACACAACACCCTCCAAGTATTACTTCAACGAATATTCCATAGGACGTAAAGTAACACCATCATTTACCGCTCAAATAACAACGGCCAATAGTCTATAAATCAAGCACGGATTGGCTATAAACATCTATTCTGTAAAATAGCCTATTCTCTGAAGCTTGTTTAGCCCGAGGAACTATTTTTTCCATGTGAGAAGGGTTCCTGAATGTGTTCGATAATATTTTATTTTGAAGATTACTTTTGGTAGTTTTCGTAAGTAGCTATAGAAATAGGGATTTAAAAGAGTTTTTGATACGATTTGGTGTTGCGCCATGTTGAAAGGATTTTCATGTACCTATAGTTGAGCACTTCAATTATATTTTAAGTTACTTACATACAATTTGAACATATTCAAATTGAATATTATTAAAATTGTAAACTAATATTATCCAAAATTACAAATCCTATTCAATAATATTCCAATATTAATAATTTCTATTTGAGATTTCAATATTGAAATACCTACATAAAATATGTAGCAATAATTAACAAAGTTCATAACGAATACGGATTCCCATGAGCTAGTCTCATTTATTAGCAGGAAAATGAACAAGAAAACTAGAGCAGGTTCTTTCAAAGTCGAATCTAACACCGCAGACTGTAGGCTGCATGAAGCACAAGTCTGCAGTCTACATTGTATGGGCAAGTGTATCGGTTGGAGCTTAGTTCAGCTGTAGAATTATACTCGAGTACTTAAGACTTTGTCGGCGCGTATTTGGATTACATCATTTAAATTCAAATTTCCAGGATAAGAAAGTAACATATCAATAATTTTCTTCTCCAGGTCCCAGGCTACATATCTGTCAAATGTCACAACGTTCGGTTCACAATGGATAAGGTGCTGAAAAGGTCACAAATAGACAGAGTGACTTTGGAATTATTTTTTATTTTATTTTATTCAATAGCAACAACAAACAGCTACATTATGCAATATTATAAACAGAAAAACATAAGTTACTTAAGTAATAATGTAACCCATAGCGCTGTTCACAGATTACCATTAATAAATAAAACCTTAGTCACTAGGAGTTGAACTGTTCATGCATGACTGTTACGCTAATATTATAAAAAACAATAGAAGAAATAATAATAAAAGAACAGTATTTTTAAAACAACAAACAGTTAGTCTAAGAGTTTAAGAGTCTCATACAAAAGGCTACGTTACCTATTCAAAGAGCATGTAAATATATCTATGTGTTCAAATGCTTCATTGTAGGTTGCTGCCATTCGCCGAACTGGCGAACGCAGACCAGTGTTAGAACGGCAGGTACCCACTGCAAAGAGTTTGCCTTCACGCACCTGCCGTCTATGAACAGTCCTGGGGACTGCATAGCACAATACATTGTTTAAATCTATACAGTCAAAATTGCCATTAACAATGTTATATAATGTCATTGCTTCCAATTACATACACACTATACTTAACATAAACACCCCTTTCATTTTTTCCCTAACATGCACACAACTATTTCCGTAAGTTTAATTTAATTTAATTTACCTATTACTTAATACTATTACTTACGTACCTATCTGTAGATCTGAAAAAAACTACTGCTAATACAAACCATGTGATGAAAGAGACTGGACCTCACGAGACAGGGTATCCTAGTGTGGGGTCCAGTGTTACTCGAAACCAGAATGTAAAGTTTTTCTTTTTGAGATTAAATAAATTATTATTATTAAATTATTATTATTAATTGTTTACGTCTAAAGCTGAGCGTCAAAAGCTTGTATTTACTGAGCAACTGGTTATACTGCAGATACGTTTTGTGACACCTGTAGTGCATTGCACGGAGAAATCTACGTTGGACATTTTCTATCATGACAATGTATTTACCATAGAATGGGTTCCAGATAAATACGGCATATTCGAGCTGAGAGCGAACTAGGGTTTTGTACAGACAGAGGTACGAGGAGATCCGCCTAATTTATAATATTAGTACGGATTAGTCTGTTCTTTAGAAGAACATGAACTTGTATGTTTTATAGAAGTTTGCCTAGAAGTTCTATTTATTGCAGAGTAGGACCTGTGGGGTCAAAGTAGACCAATGATAACGATGCAACGTTCGATGTTTTGTTTCACAATATTTCAGTAAGCAGTTGTGTTGATAGTGCGAATCTGCCATTTTAATCATGGAAAACTCAGTCTGCTTTGAAGTTGGGTTTTCTTGCTTTCATTTTACTAAGAGAATGACAGCTGTTGATTAATCTATCTCGTAGGTAAGTACTGCTCCTATTTCGTTCAAAGAAAAGCTTAATTTTTCACTTGTAAACGGGCCATAAATTTCCCATTTCCAACCTAAAAACTTCATCATCAAAAAAATATCCAAGGAAATGTCTGCGAGGACGTCGTGCGTCGTATAAACGGTACTAAACCAATATCACACATGTTTTTTATATATGGTGTAAAAATCGAGGGGCTCGCTGAGGGTCCCAGGATATATAGTCCAATAAAGCAGGGCTCCGGCTATAAACGTCTACCCGCCACCATCGGCCAACTTCACGGTAAATTGCGAAAAGGGAACTTGAGATTTTTCCCCCAAACCACGTTAATAGTGTGTTTTATGAAACGGTTTTGGATATATTCATATTAAAGGACCTTGAGGAGTTGACGGACGGGGTTCTGGATTAAGCGGTCAGTTCAGTTCATTTAAGTAGTTTTTCTTGGAAAATATATTTGTGTAGGGCTGATTAGACCTTAATCGTTGGTAGGCAATAATAACATTAGGGATATGGCAACTGTGCAGATAATTGAAAATAATTGCCGAAGTATTTCATCAGTCACAAAGTACACTTAAACTTAAGTATATTCTAATGGAATAGAGATAAATATTCTTTAATTCGACGTGATACAGAGCTTACAGATAAATCGTGTAAAAATATTAATAACTGTTTAAAATCATATTCAATAATGAATCATCCGCAACGTTTCGCCAGTACAGTGTTGCCAGCATTTTACTGTGAAATTCTGCAATAAAAAGTATTTCATTTCCCTTGAAATATGACATCACGGATTGTAGCGCGGGAGCTCTGACTGCACTTTACGACTTCATAAAAATAGTTTTATTTTTTATTACCTGCATAACTAGATTTGAAATTCAAATGTAGCGATCGAAGTTGTTTAAATTACCTCATTATTTTCATGCTTAGTGGGTGAACTGAATAATATTTTGTATATTTTATGAAGTACTTAGTCTTGTATACTTCTTTGGGAAACAAAACTCTGACGTACTACAAAAAAAAAAAAAAACAAATAAGTACAAAGAATAATTCACAAGTTCACCTAAGACACCTAACCTAAGATAAATTAATTTTGCACGATCATTTTATCCGAACTCCTGATATGACTGTTTTAATAAATTCCTGTTAGAATATTTTATGTTCTACTTTCAGTTCCATGCGGAGGCATTCGTTCAAATAATATTATTATTTGCTTCAAATGGAAAACGTTAAAGATAATACCTTTTTCATCAAAAGTAATTTATTCCGTATATACGTCACTCTGTTTTCCGTCGAAAAGGTCATATTTTTATATAGATTGGCGCAATTTCGCGGAAAGGCCTTCGATGCTCATGTTTCTACTAATTTGTTACGCTCATAATATTTTATACGACAAAATGAAAAATGTTAACTCCGTCATAAATTGTGGCGAGTTCCAATTTGGTTAACCTTGAAAACTCAAGTGCTGTACTCGGTAAAAAAAAAGCATCATTCATAAATTAGATCTTATATTTAGTTGACATTTACGAGATTCACAAAACAATAAGAAACTACAAGAAATTAAATTCTTCGCTACATTGTGAAGATAGGCTCAAACTATAGCATGGCGTAGTTATTTCCTTGTCCAAGAAAACTTGTACAGACAAAAGCAACACACCAGACCGGAGATACGAAAGAAAAGTAAAATTATTGTATTTTAACGAAATAAATGGGGCAAGTAGTGAATGTTCCGGCGATATAGCGCGCGGCCCGGCTTCACCCCTTGTTTTGAACAAAACTTACTCATACGGAGAACGGGTTTAGGCCGAGAGCCAAATAGCACTTTTAAAATTTCTTCAAAATTGCTTTCTTAAAATTATTTTTGCCTATATAAGATTTCGTACCTAGGTTTTAAGTCAAACTTGGATTTATATGAAAAGTTTTAGATTTATTTTTAAAGTTTTTGACACCTGGTTAAAACTTGATGTTGAGAATATTCCAGAAATATAACACGTACCGTGTTTTATAGGCACTTGGAGTTGGAAATGTATAGTTCTTCAGATGCTTATTTTAGTTGTAAAACTCAAGTGCTGAGAATTGGGTCAGCAGCTAGCACTTTTGTTCTGGAGTCACCTTCAAGCCTGACACATTATTGCTATAATAATGTATGAGTTTTAACGTTATGGCGAAAAATGGTTGGCACGTCGCGGTAAAAATGAAAATGCTGCATGTGAAATTTATAGTTTCTTGTTTGCGCAACAAAAAAAGACAAAATAGGGTTGCAGCGGCCAACGTTAAGATAAGGAAAAGACTGCGATAATAGTTACGTAGCAAAATGTATTCGGAAAACAATAATTGGTTTGTACCACATAACAATCTTTCAACAGAACGTAATTATTTTAAGTAAAAAATTTACTTCATGCTTCATATTCACAATAAATTTGTATATTCATCACATCCCCACTACTGGCTAGCTTTGTTTATTTTAGTACATCTTCACCTATGTTCTAATAATTCTCATAGTACCTGTATTTATTTGTTCCATCTATTATTACGTACTATAAATTAGAGTCGCTAATCGTATATGTCTGTGTGCCCACTTTGATCTTCTAAACTACTCAATAGATGTTGATGCGGTGTTCACCATAATTTAGAAAATTTAATCAGGAAGGTTTATAAGAAAAAAAAAAACAAAAACATTAACACGAGAACATTACTATGAAACTTATATATAATAAAGAAATCTCAAAACATCTAGATTCAAGTCAAGCCGTAAAAACCGTGCAAAGTAGGGTCGTGTCGCTAGTTAGTAATAAGTTTTTTTTTTACAGGACTGCCCAAAAAGGAGTGTAATGTATTCAGGGTTGATGTCTGTATGTGAGTTTCTTTATTCCACCATAACTTTTAAATGCCTGAACAAATTTGGATGTATGGGGTATCGTTAGAATTCTTATATCATCCCGAGTGACACTGGATAAATATTTTTTTGAAAAAATCCAATATGGCGGCAGTAACGCTCAATTTTAAAAAGTTAAAACAATATTTTTTTTTAATTATTACAATATGGGTCTCAAATTGAAAGCCTTGATGAGCACATTCCAAATATATATAATTTATGGGCACTAGTTTTACTTAGGTACGGTGTACGTGCAAAACCAACATTTCATCTTTGGCTGTCCAAACGATTTAATCATACTTTAGTAAGACTGAGAATGTCTAAATGAGTGAATGGTTTCGTAGATGATTGAGTTTTAGAATTCTTTCATCACACCGTCACACGAGTAACATACTTAGGCTAGTAAAAAAAAAACAAAGACAAACATAATAAAAAAAAAACAAGCCACCTAGCATGAATAAACCTTGTCACTAAAATGTATAAAATAAAAATAAATAATTTATTGTGAAAATAGTAACAATGAAACAAAAAAGAACTAGTTCCCAGCTCCCGGTCTACTGTCAGTTCCCGATAGCATCGTCGATCGCGGCGCCTTTATCAGCCATTTTCCCTTCATATCCGATATTATTTTATACCGTAGCCCCAGGGCTCCTGCACCCTATATTTCACAAACGATGGGAAGCTTGTAAGAGATTGGATCCGTTCGTATCTCGAGTGGAAATTTCGCATACGCTAACTTGATAGGAATCATAATATAATCATACATGGTGATTGTGTTTATGATTGTGAGTCAGTTTTAAAAAGACTCACTACATTTTTTTTTCATATAGGTGACTATAGAGGTATGAGGAACAGGGTGTAAAGTTCACTCATACTCTATAGAAAAGGGAGGATCCTCCGACCAGACGGGTGTTGTGTCTGGCGGGCAATTGCCCAACGATTGATGTTGGGAAATTGTATCTATGCTAATTGCGCGGTAAACTCTGCTTGCGAGATGCAGGATTTGCGTGACGTCAGTATGACGCGTTGTTCGCATGTGGCGTTGTAGATACCACTACATCACTCCCCTCCGGAGACCGGAGGTCGATAGTGGACTGAGTCTTGTATCTTGCGATGCTTGCCAGGCCAGCTGAGGTTCCAGTGAGTCTGAACCGGTTGCCGCATAGTTCACGGTGAGTCGGAACTGTCTGCGGAGTTGTCCCCAGTGAGTCGGGGTGGCGCTGCGTTATATACCAGTGCATCGGATGTACAGCGCCGGGTTGAGGCTGGCTGCCTCGTCGACCAGGAGAGGGTGCTCTGCTTGTTGACCGGCCGAAAGTGCAGTGTGCTGTGCCGAGGTTGCTGATGAGGCTGAGGGTGATGACCAGGTATGCGCGGACGCTGCATGCTGGTGGTCAGGATACCCGTTGAAGCCGTGGATGCTGGCTGGCTGGGTGACTCACCGCTAAAGCTTGCGGGAGTGATGATGATGACGTCACGCTGAAGTGTTTGCACGAAGGCTGCGCTGACGATCACGTCGGGGTCACCAGTATAGAGGTATGAGGAACAGGGTGTAAAGTTCACTCATACTCTATAGAAAATGGAGGATCCTCCGACCAGACGGGTATTGTGTCTGGCGGGCAATTGCCCCACGATTGATGGTGGGAAATTGTATCTATGCTAATTGCGCGGTAAACTCTGCTTGCGAGATGCAGGATTTGCGTGACGTCAGTATGACGCGTTGTTCGCATGTGGCGTTGTAGATACCGCTACAACAAAAAACCAACTTACTTAAATATTTTGTTTTTAATATTTTGCGATTAGATCATATGCCTACGTCCGTAAAAATATTTCAGCTGAAAATCAGCGATATTATTATGTAACTTACAACAAATATTTTTTGTGTCAACATATTTATTATGAAACTATCATGCTCGTGTAGATTTACGTCATTTTCATTTCCGAATAAGTATCAAGTATTATTTTCTTATAAGTAGTATTCAGGATCGGGATCGCGACTAACATGGTACCTATTGCTGCTCGTGGATTTACTTATTTATTTATTTTATTCGTTTAACACTTTTTCAGGCAAAATATAAAAGCAAAATTATTTACTCTAAAATACACGTTAAAGCAAAGTAGCGAAAAGCCCAGCAGTCTATAAATAATAAAGAAAAGGAGAAATAAAAAGTTATTTTTTTACAATATTCTATATCGGTTTACAAACTGGTAGATACGATTAACAAATCCAATCTCATAACACGTATCGTCGGGTCCAATCTTTTATAACTTTAACAAAATCACAACAAAACCGACTCACGCAATTTCCCGAAACCGCGCGTTCACAGCAATTTGATTCTGTATATTTGTCAGTCTGTCGGTCTGTCGGTACGCTACGTAAGCGCCAGACATTGATTCGACCGTTTTTCGTAATTTAATTTGTGTAACCCCCCGCCTGCGGCCGGTCCGACCTCCCGCGGGCCCCGGTTCATCCCGACACGGTCCGACCTCCCGCGGGCCCCGGTTCATCCCGACACGGTTCGGGCGTAACTTCGACTCGGATCTCCGCGATACTGTCACACATTAGACACGCTGTCAGCTTTATTCCAAATTATGTACTGTTAATACCGAGATTTTATACTCGATATGATCTTAGAATGAATGTGTAAACTCGTGTTCTTGTTTGTTGAATCATATTGTAATGGACTAGGCGGTGCACTACATGCATTAAGCAACGTATTGTTGTCTGTACGATTCGGAACAAGTAACTTTACTATTGTGCCTGTAAGTAAACACGCCCATTTGTATTCAGCTCTATAACGCACACAAATTCGAATGCATACCTCAATAACTTGTCTGTGCGTCGTACACAAAGAGCATTGTCTTACCCACATAAATGTTAGCGTCAGGCGAATGCAATCCAATCTTTTTAGCTACAAAAAAGGTTGAATCTGCGCCATTTCACTGTTTCCATTCTAAACAGACAGCGGACGGCATGGCAGAGGTCCAACGAACCCCGTTGTACTTTTTAGTAGGGAATCTTTTTACGGCGGCCGAAGGGTTACTGTATTTAAAGGATTGTTGGAGCCGTCCAGTGTTTATTTAAACTGGTGTAAGCCTCTTGTTATTTTTTCATAAATTCGTTGTTTTTAGGAGTTTTTAGAAGGCCTACTTTGGGAATATGAATATTTAGGTTGATGGTTTTAAAACTTTTTGGAGTTTTTAAAAGTTCTCGTGGAAATGGTTGTGTTTATTTGACGGTAGGTGTCTGTTTTTGTTGGAAGTCAAAGGCTTTTTCAAGTTAAACTGAATATCGAAGATAAATTCAGAACGCTTGGATAAATAAGCGGATGTATTTAGGATGTAGGAATCTTCCGGCGTTTTGTTTACTAACGTATGCTTTAAAGCCATTCCTTTAAAATATTCACATGTTATTTTCAGATCATAAAGTTTTATCTCCTTTCTCAAAACTCGCGTATTGTTATACTCGAAGTCAAGTCTATCAATTTCCATAATATTTCGCTCAATTTCTCGATGTTGACGAACGAATTCCGAGAAAATATGTTATCACTAAAAGCAATGATAAAATACAAAAAGCAACTCCATTTTTCCATATACTTGAGTAATAAAATGAAGGTCTTTATTGGCTTTCAGTGCCACGTTGGTAGGTACTTAAACAAGCTGGTGTTAGTATAGATTTTTACTTCACTCTGAAACATGTTGAGATAAAGCAAACACTAGGTGTAAAATATTAAGAGTATTATTGTGCGCAATAGATTAGTTTTGCTTGCATGAAACTAGACCAGTTATGGTTTTAACGTAAAAAACATATGGATCCAGTAGTAACCCAGCTCTTCAAATAGTCTAGTCGACTACTTACTGATTGTTTGGCATCCGTGTGATTAATATAAACTTTGTTTTGAGATGAGTACTTTCAAAAAGCCTACCTGTTTTTCGAAAATATCTTACCACATCTAGAATCTTACGCGAGATTTGAGTTATCACCTGGAATCAACCATAAATAAACATAGCTTAGGTACATACAAAGTGGACCTTCTCCTAATGAAAAATAACTTCAAAATTATACGCGAGTGTAACTAACCACAATTTCCAATTGACAGTAGTTTCCAATATGGCGCGGGTCACAAAGCCTACGCCGATATTTGGGCACAGCTCCAACGCCTATCATTCTAACTGCAAATGAAGTTACGGACATTAATTGAGCCGAACGATGGCCTAGTTCATTAGCAGTTACTTAAAAATGTAAAATTTTGTTATGAGAAGTTAGGAATTATTTGTCATAATTAGTGAAAAGATAATTTTTAATAATAGTAAAGTGAAATGGGCTGGATGCTATTTATAATTTGATTTTATTTGGCTCTCCCCGATCACATTTTCTTACAATATAACTTATTTACATAAACTTTCTAATAAATAAAATCTGCTTTCGTTTTAAGCATGTAATGTAATGTGTACATCCCAGCAGTGGTTGAAGTCGGGCTTCTTGGTTTCGTGACACGTCGTCGGTGTGACGTCAGTCAATATTTTACAAGTAATAACCTAACAGAAACCAACTCAGACATCGCACTTGGTGGCGCATTGTTAACGCAGCCGGGGCATGAAATACTGCTGGCATTCTCCAGATTCCTTTTGTAGTCTTTACGACACCAACAGAAAACAAATTTTTCTTTTAACGACCTAGGCTGCAAATGATCTTTTTCAGCGGCCGACATTACGACTTCCCCAAGATGAATAGTAGTTATAATGCTTTTCTTTCCTCTCGTCAGCGGGAAATCAGCGCGCCGGCTAATGGCCGCAATATTGTTACAGAGACAAATTGTCACAACACATGTTAGGAGTTGTGCGATCCTCGTACTCGCGATACGGATGTTTGAATTGGATGCTGATAAAATCTGTTTGTTAAATTGGTCTGGGGGATTGTGGGTTTCATGAAAAGAGTAGTATTTTATTGTAAATTTGTTGCAAATGGAAAATATGATTTCGTTTTATATTTTTTTCATTTTAAATTGCGTAGTGGTTGTGCGGAAAAAATGTTGTCTTTGTTCAACTTTTTTCAAACAATTGATTTAGCTTGGAATACTTTGTGTATCGCTTAATAGGATTTTGGCTTACAATATTTGGAAAAATAGATATTATATTATTTCGAATGACAATCGGCATACTGGTAGTCATGGTTGAAATTCCCATTGTTGGGGCTAGAAAAGTATTTCGATATGAATTCATCCATTTATTTATTGTTTTGTAAAAGTGTTTAACTATATTATACCGAGTACCAAAGCCCCTACAGTACCGCAACACCTATCTTTCACCAACATTTGGGGGAAAAACTTGTGTTATATGAAAGTTGGCGCGAACTCGCCGATGTGCCGCCACACGTGCACTTTATGGTGGCGACGAGACTGACATTTTTTCCGTCCAATGCACGCCCCTTCATGAATATCTGGGAACTGGGAAGAAAGAAGGTGGGGGAGGTACTTGCAAAGTTTAAGCGGAAGGACGTGGCTTTTTTAATTTTTGTGGAGTATGTGACTTCATTAAGACGTAACTAACTTGCAGAGCTAATCAGATCGTTCATGTGGTGTGTTGCTGCATGAGAATAATAAATATAAAATAATTAAAGCAACTGGGTTGGGACTTTCAGAGCACTTAAACATCATTATTTTAGAACGTTATCTACTTTAAATAAAGTAGGCCATCCAGGCATCCAAGCACTTTAGACATAATTATGAAAACTAAAGTCACAATGAAGTTTTAAACGTGTTAATTTTACTATGTTGTATTTAATCAATAAATTCATGACTTAATTTTCAGTAATTATTCTTTGGAGCCAGACACCGTTTGTGGATACTACAATTACCTAAGGTTGTATGATAAGGTTGCTTTGTCTATTGAAAACTGAAGAGAAATCACTTCAAGTGGTAGTAACCCTTGGATTTTTAGATTAGATTAGATACAGCACACAGCTTATTCATTCATGCGTTGAAATGAACAAACGGTGCTGCACAGCGCTAAAACATTCCGATCACAAGTAGGTAGGCCATGCGCGAAGCGTTCAGTAACGCATTCTTTTTTGCTTTGATCTTTGATCTCCAGACTTCTGCATCACAATACCGCCCCTTATTATACTTTTACCCATTTCGTCTCCATCTTGCACAGACATGAATCAAGTTTCATAATAAAATTGGTAATCGATTTATTGGTTCTATTTGCGACGCCGCCGGCAAACAATCCCAACTTTCTTCATACAAACTCCATACAAATTCATACAAACTTCATGCAAACTTCGCCGACACCTATTTAAAAGTTTTTTTCGAATATGTTCTGTACACGTGTCGCGTACAACCTTGTTGATGACACTTTGATGGATTTCTGAACTGTTTTTTTTTGTTGTGAATTATAATGGCGGTGAATGCCTGGGAGTGTGATTACGTTTTGATTTTCTGGTTTATACTTGTTTATCAAGGTAGGTATTGTTGTATACTTATGGCAAAGTTAGATGCCTAGTTATGGGGTCAACGACGGTGCACGCTGGGCTAAATGACAGTAGGACATTCACTACAAAATTTGAATGACGTAAAACTAAGCAGCTAAAACCAAAAGAATAACGAAAAAATCTAAATCATTGCAATTTAACCTATTAAAAGCGTGGATTCAAAGTTTGACGTCGCGCCTTGGTTTTAGCCGGTCGGATTTTCTTTATTCTGATGGTGAATATACAACCTAACGAATTCAGTCCTATGCGCTAGCGGGAAACACTGAATTCTGTATTTAGGCACCTACAGCAAATATTTACGACTACTTCAGCAAGCTTAAACATTTTCATTGTAACGTGTAGGTACCCACTTGAACCACGAGTTGGAATTTCTTTTTTACACATTTGTTATTCGAATAAAGCGGTCAACCCATATCGTGGCCTCCATAACATTAATTGTGTTAACGTAAAAAGGTAGAATGTTAATGTCATTAACATAAAAGACCATGAACGTAATGTAACTCGATCCCGACTGACGCGAGCGAGGTTGTGTCGTTCACATTCGCGTTAACAATGACACGTATCGAGTTACCTACGTGCTTGTTGTTTGACAACGTCACATGTGTGATGGTTCTAGATTTTTATTATCTTTTTCGTAACTAAATATTTTTTTGGATTTCACAAAACGATGATTTTCTGGGTTAACTTTAGTTAAGTGTCATTCAAAGTATGAGGTCGTATTTCCTTTGAAAATATAACTACCATTTTGTTCATCGAGATCTTTCGTTTCCGTTGAGCGGAAATAGAGGCTTCTGGCTTTTCCTGGACTGTTTCAGAGAAAAACCGGAAGTCTGAACTGTCAGAACTTTTATGAAGAATGTAGATTATACACCGCCGCAATTGTTCCGTGCCTCGGACAGCACGTTGAGCCGTTGATCCAGGCTGTCATTCGTGGATCTTTAACAGTCGTTACGGGTCGTCAGTAGCCCGAAAGTCTGACAAACAGTCTTACCAAGAGGTATCGTAGTACCCCGTAACTGGGCTGTGGAGGTCAGATAGGCAGTCGCTTCATGTAAAATATTTATTTATTTATTTATTTATCACAAACAACTAACGTTACAGGAAAAAAAATGGTATTCAGCTACATCCGGTTCTGTAATGGAAGCGGACCCCAACATAGTTAGGAAAAGGCTAGGCAGATGATGATGTAGATTATCCACCACACATTGTATACGAGTAGTACTTGATCTGCAACTATTATAAACTAGCTCGAAGCAGATTGAAACTTTTCCGAACCCTACTAACCCACATGTACTACGCTGAACGTTACAGATTCGTACCGGAGAGCTGGGCACTTACAAGCACGCTGGTCGGCTCTGTCACCTCAATCGACGTTGCCATGCATTAATATAAGACATACTGAACTTTTCACTGTGAACGTTTCACTCACAATCCAATTCATCTTAACACAATACATTTCGTTCAGTTCACACGTATCGAAAGTCGACACAATTATGACGTGTAAACAGCTTCCCAATCTGTTTGTCAGCACGCCATTACGGTCGAATGCCCGCGGGGATCAACCAATGATTATTTTGGTCGCCTCGCTTAATGTCATCTGCGTACTGAAGCAGGAATGGAACGTAAACACTCGATTAGTTTCGAGCGGCCGTTGAGAGAATTATTGGATCGGTTTTTGCTAATGGAATTAATGTTAATGGGTTATTGGTTTTGTATGCTAACACTATTTTGTGGAAACCAATCTGTTCAGTAGTTAATATGATTATGTCCTGGCTATGATAAGTTCTTAATTCCAGTTTCGCCAAGGCAGAACTATGTACGAAGTGTTTTATGAGTGCTTTGTGATTGCTCTGATACAAAAGAAACCAATTAGACTTTCTGAAACAGGAGTTCGTTTATGTAACGAAAGCTAAGATTATAGTAAATTAACATACCAAATTAAGTTGCTGAAGAAAATCATTGTTCTTCGTTATAATTTGTAATAACCTGATCAATATTCCACGTTTCTCTAGTTAGTCGTTTCGCGTGTATGAGATAAGCGTTAGTTACTTTCACTTTACATGCACGTGCCAACAGAACCGCTTATGTATTCAATGCTTAACACAGATAAGTTTAATCAAGATGTATCGATACAGCTACAACCGGAATACGCATTGATTTCACCGCACAGGATAGTGACACAAGTCCTGGTGTCGTTATTTTATTGAATTTTAAGTGGAATATTTTCAACAAAAAGTTGACGGCCATATAGTGCCGAAAGAACAGCTTGCTTTGTTCTGTTTAGACTAGTCAACCAGTAATCATAATCATTTATTTGTCACTATAATTATGGTAGATTGTTATGGTCTTAAGATTAGTCAATGGTATCATACAGGTGGTAGGTCAGACATGGTGATAGTGGTCACCAAAGCTCAATCCGCTGTTTTTCCAGACAGACTGTAGCTGCTCTAAAATAAATACATTTTTGCCAGCCCAGCGTAGAATGCGCAAGACGTGCCTTCAGTATCGGCCGGCACTTGTGCAGACTTTTAGCCTAGTTTTTTTTTTCATCTGTTGTTCTAAATGATCCCTCTGGGTCATCTTTTCTGCGGTTATTACGCGTTAACTCCACTGTTTAACATCGACATTTACATTTTTAATTAAAGCGAGCCGACTACGTGGGAGTCGCTTTAGATTCATTGGATTATACAGGTGAGCTCAATTCTTGCTCTATATTGTGCAAAGTTTTAGTTTCATTATGCTGAGGTAGATAGACTAGGTATGCAAATTGTCAGACTATCATGATGGGAAAGAAAATACAGGAGTAAAGCATTTTATGTAAAGGATTGTCTACCGAAGTCCTCGTACGTATTTCGGTATAGTATCGTTTTGTACCCTGGAATATTATTTCATAGTAGACTCAAAGGTATAAATGACACAGAACTCGCTGGCACAAGAACCGATCAAACTTTTTCTACCCGGTTGCCTGAGGATCGGTTAACTCCGGAAAACACCCCCCGGCCTTCGATAACCACTGACTATCCGAACAGCCGACTAGCGTATTTCCCAATCTGCAACAACATGCCTGAGAACCAAGAGCGTGATAGGTCTCACACCTACTAGATTAAGATTTCGTATGCAAGCACTATTACACCAATACACCGGGTTCGCAGGTCCGAAGATATCATTTATCTTGTTGAATACATAAAGCGGAGAGCAGATCTGTCGGATGATCGATCGACACTTTACAACCCGATTGTGAAGTAACAGCTCATATTTCACTGTTGGATTCTCCTATCAACGGGTTTAAGTATGACTGATGATCTTGAAGGCTTATTGCTGGTTTTTAGCAGGTCAGATAGCTTTTGGCGTGTTTCATCCTTAAGATTGCCTTGTAAGTTGATTATTAATTACTTTGCGTGACTTGCTGGCACTTACCTATTTGATTGCTTACTTGAAAAGATTTGATGCATTTGTGTAGCAGTGCTTTGCCCACCGGAAGGCTGTTTCCTAACGGAGTTATCCTAAAGCTCTCTTAAGAGCAGTGGAGCGGCGGTGGTCCAGTTGAAACGGTCGCGAGTTACGAGTTGTAGGTTCAGGCGCTTTACTTTGTGTGAATAATTTAATCACCACTGCTCTCAAAACTGTGAAAGAAAACATCGTGAGGAAACCGGCATGTCCTAGAACCATACATTCGCAGACATGTGACATATACCGACCCGTACTGGGCCCGCGTGGTGGATTACGGCCCACTCCCTCTCAAAGAGGGGAGGCCTGTGTCCCAGCAGTGGGAACATTATAGGATGATTATGTTATCCTAAAGGTTCTACGTTTATCCTTTGATTAGTTACATAATTGTATTTCAGCTCGGAGTCCCACTGTATGCAACCTGTCATCACTTTTGCTGACAGTCAGGATTATCTCCCAACAACAACCTTTGATCAAACGATAAAGGGTTGACTTACAGACATACTATTAGCTTCATAAAAGGAATTAATTCATTTTAATATTGGACTGAATTCGTATCGCAGGGATTAACTCGGATTTAATTTCGTAAAAACAGATCATTTTCGATACACCGACCTGATGGTGTCGGGCCTTGAAATAAGAGGCCTCAGCACACTCAGTGCTGGGGTAAATATGTTGAATTTATAATACTTACCACAAAATTGCAGTTTTACAAATTGTATAATATTGTTTAGAACGGATAAAATTATTCGGCTTTAGCTATTTTTAAAGTCATTCATTGCTGCCATACTTGGGCCCCCAATATAAATTTTCGGTATAAATAGTTTCGTCGAACACCAAACCAAATACCTTAACACTATTTCTGATTCCCTCAGTTACCCTTACGACTTCCGGAAGAGACAAGATATATTTATTCTTAATCGAGCCCTATTCGCTATTATTACTTCTGCCTATTTTTAATTCCCGTGAGTCATTGATATCCGCTTGTTTCCGAGACTGAGTAAACTGACAGGTATAATCTCATTTACAGCTCTCAAAAATAAATCTTTTAAAATATATCTTTAAAAATAATTCCAGAAAAAAACGTAAAAGAAATAAACTTATTTTAAGTTGTATGAATGTTTGGATATCAATTGTATATCTTTAATTAACTTTTTAATCGTAGACTTTAGGAATCTATTACATCGGTCTTCTAAAATATCATTGTTCTTTCTTCTCATGATAGCTCGAAATATTCAAGAATAGTCTGTTCATACTGTAGTGAATAGATTAGCCAGTCAGCAAGTTTGGCGGCGAGGATAATAACCCGACGAGCGATTTGTGGAGGCTCTTGTTATTAATAATAATAATAACAATAACCCAGGGTGCACCCGACGAGCGATTTGTGGAGGCTCTTGTTATTACCTCAGAGTTAATTTTGTGTTAAACAGCTAGTATTTCCCATACAATCCAGCTTTCTCAACAAAAACAAAACAGTCTGTGTTTCCAACACATCTCCCGAAACCCAACTAATTCGGCTCACATCTGGCGATGAAGCGTGGAATAGACAAAAGAATGGCCCACACTCGCTAACAATGTGCCAAATATATCTGTCGGGTGTCTTGTGGGAAAAACAGTGAGTGGTGTAATTAATCGGGTGACCGCTGCACTCGGGGTAACGAGGACACGCAATAGACAGATACAGAAGGCTCAACACACGAGCGGAAACGCACGCACACATATACATGCGTTAATGACACCCAGTGCTGGAGTACTCACGGCTAGCATTTATTTGGCATTGTAGATAGTGTTCGCCGAAAAATTTCTACGCGGCCGGGGGGAGTCTAGAATCATGTGCTGAATTCATGATAACCGTTTGCGTTCGCCTATTTTCACTCATTGCATGGAGCCGGTCTTCTGCACCTTACTATCTTGTGAGGAGGAGCATGTGAAACGTTTTGAAGATGACAGCGTTATGGCGGATTGGGGGATGAAGCTGAAGCGCTGAAGCGTTGCTGGTTTTTATTATAGAGTAGTGCATTTTTGTAGTTATACTTGAGTCGCATTGACTGAGCGGTTAGAGGGTGGAAAAGATACAACTTCCGGACCAAACTTGAGACAATCTCGGTACCGTGAATCAGTACCTATATTATAGATATCTACAACAATACAAAGACTGTTGCCAATTGGTGGCGGACCTTACTAATAATGTTCAATAGTTCCATTTGCCTGTCTATTGTTGAAACCGGAATAGAAAAATCTCTATTATTCTATTCCGGTTTACATTAGCACCCGGATCCATACCAGAACACGTTCAGAGAAACTTCAAAGAATAAACTATAAATTTAGGGCCTTCTAGATCCAAACTCCACCACTACACCTCTGGACCACAGTCTCATTATACTCATTCGTTCATTTAAATATTTAATTGCTAGCGGTATGTGAGTGAGTGAGTGAATGAAAGCCGTGAACCACGTGTGACCACGCCACGCCATTGTGGTATGCAACTTATAACTGAATTTATGCCATCGTGCTAGTTATGTAGTTAGCGGGTAGAATATGAACGTATTGTTTTTATGACGTGTCTTTTATTGACTTGCCTTTCAATTTAGGAAAACCCTAAAGATTTTTCCTTGAAATAACAGTTAGCAGTCAGGTAAATAAAACCTTATGTAGGCATTGATATCAGGCCCCTCTTTCAAATTGGGCACTCTGGGCACTTGCCCAGGGCCCCGGGCCCCGTGATCGACGGCCTGCCCTCAAACAATCATTCTTGGCCGCCGCAGTTCTATTCTACGCATTATTAGTACCTACCCAATTTAATGACAAAATAATTGATTTGCAGTGCGACTGTAAGTTTGTAGTGCGACTGTAAGTTTGTAGTGCGACTGTAAGTTTGTAGTGCGACTGTAAGTTTGTAGTGCGACTGTAAGTTTGTAGTGCGACTGTAAGTTTGTAGTGCGACTGTAAGTTTGTAGTGCGACTGTAAGTTTGTAGTGCCAAACTTATTAAATATTAGTATTATGTTTCTTTTATTAGGTTTATATAATTAAATTAGGGTCAATTGAACATTGAATGAAATTCAATTTGCTAACTATCATAATACGTAAAATGGGTCCAAATTTGACGACACGGTTGGCGAAGTGGCTGAGCGATCGACTGCTGCGCTGCGTGTCACGGGTTCGATTCCCGCACGGAACACATATTTAAATTGCCTACAGGTACTTGTTCCGGGTCTGGCTGTTTGTTTGTGAGTTTAAATGTTTCTAAACGCACCCACGATACAGGAGAAATAGGGTGGGGAAAGGTTTAAAAAAAAAAAAAAAGAGGTGTAATGACATTGAATAATTATCTAATTAGCATACTAATTGAAAAAGTAAATATCCAGGGTAAACTAAATGCTAATAAACGGTTGCGGAATCAAGATTTTGTATTTCGTGATAGAAAAAAGAGATAATTTTTAGCACATCAATTTTAATACACTGACACAGTCTGAGCATTCTCCTCAGTTGCAGTTTGTTGCAGTAATTTTTTGAAAGTAAACGCGACCGACCCAAGTAAACATGGAATAATAAAAACAGTGGAAGTGCAATTTTGCTTATTTACTCTTGTCTACAGAGGAGCCCCGTGATCCTTATATCCCCAGGGCCTCCAATAGGTAAAAGACGGCCCTGAATAATATCGCCTAAATACGACTTGTAATAAATTATTCTTTCGGCAATATAATCAGAAAATTACTTATTTCTTTACCTAATAAATAAAAGTAACTGACTTATTATAAACAAAAGCGAGCACGTATTAACTCCGAACATGATTACAACCCACATTCCTTTCAACATAAACTTACAGTCACATCCTCGAACTTCTCTCGACGACGTGCCCGCACCTCAAACGCGGAGTTACAGCAAAAAGGCTGGACCATCACAACTACCGACTTCCACTACATAAGCCTAACTCAAGTCGCAGCATCTCGCAGCAAAACATCGGAGCTTCTGCCCCACTTTACATTAACTGAGCCACTGAACAGAAATGTACAGAAGTGCCATTTGATTCAAATGTGTAAATATTGTATAGGGTATCGTAAAAAGACAAAAAAACAGAGCTGCATGCCACAAGTAGGTTGGTTATAATAATATGTTCAGTTTGTGTATAAACGAGTAAATCAAATGATTATCATGTTTAAATAATCGTGGAAGCGCGTGTTTTATTTAGACCGACAACTGACCAACATTGGTGTAAAACATATTGTTTTCCATGCCTTGGCGTTGATCAATGAATAAATTACCACGCAGTTGGAAGGCCTTCTGTGCCTCTCTTTTTAGCGGTAGAGCTCACAAAACGGCTGAAATCCGGAAAAATCCTGATACGTCCGGCCCGAGCCGCTCGGAACTGGTTATTTCCTGTCTTTAGATTAAGATGGCCGACCGTATCGTTCTATCACACTCTGCGCCCGCACACTCCAGCGTGGGAGAGGGACAGCTAATGGTTATTTCATGATAGATTTCGATACGTCGAAAAACGTTGGTGGCGGCTATCGCATCAACACTTGAGCCTGATTAAATGACGGTCGGGGTCGTTAGGACCCCGCGGAAATTTGTTTCTGGCCCGCCTTTTCCCGATTCGCAAGTAAATAGTGCGGATTATACGAGCTGTGGTGTGCCGCCGGCGATATCGGACTCTATGGAGTCTGTCGGCCGAATCATTGATTCGGACAAATCTTGGATTGTAGAGAGAGGGAAAACTTACTGGTCGAAATATTCATGGGATTTACCCCGTCTGTATGATTTGATGGAGCGGTTTGACGCAGTACGTGAAAAAAAGATAAGGGCATAACTGAATGTGGTGTCGGGGGTCGGTATCGGAACATAAATATTCTATCAGAACACAACATTTCTTGTTGATAAACTCGTAACATTTCTTTCATATCAAATACTTAACGAACTTGAAACAGAGGCAGGTGTATCTACTTTATTTGTGAAATAAATATCTAACTAGGCTTACAATAATCTTAGAAGTATAACAACTCACAATAACAACAAATCCTTTTTTATAGCATATCCGTTTCTTGTCATCATAAAAAGTCAGCTTAGCAATACGGTTGGGACTTAAAACAGCCTCTTATATTTTATTTCTCGTCAAAATGTCTAAGACGTCCCAGTTCTGAGATATTTTGTAAATCCAATTTTGTTTTACTTTTAAAGGAAAAGGCGATGTTTTAACAAGTTTAAAAGAATCGGCTAACCCTTTCAGACGGAGTTTTTTATAAAGAGATTTGTTTTATACCTTTATGACGATCCCAGATTAAAAACTGACAGATCTGTTACTACTTCAAGATTAAACGAAAAAATCGAGTTTCAAAAAGGGTTTTCTGTTGTATAGGTACCTTACCTACTCTGTTGAGTACTAAGTTTTTTTAAACATAAATCCGACATTATACACCTGTCATCATGTTCTACGGATTCTTGTACTTTAATATCAGCTTTTTAGGTAGCCAATTACATTGCATTGCATTTTTAGGTAGTATGTATATAAGGCCTTCGAGCTAATGGCGCAATCAGAGGAAAACCGCTAAGTGATGTGATCGTTTTTGTTATATTTAGACAATATTACCTTATAGCCTTCTTTTCCGGCAATCACGTAATAATACTGTTCTAATGCTACTAGAAGTAAAGGCTCAAACAGGCGCGACGCGACTCTAGTACAATACTCATGAAGTTTTCAAAGAAATTGTTCTACTAGAGTCGCGTCGCGCTTGTTTCCAGGAGCCTTTAAACTTTCAAGTAACAGGCTTAGATAATTAAAATAATAATAAAGCAGTAGATAACTACAGTTCCATCACAATTGTTTGACAGTAAAACGAATTTTAATGACATCCTCGCAATCAGTAAGGGCGCGGTTTATAGCTCTATAAACATAAAAGTTAGCTGCTTCGGCTAAACACAGACAATTGGCGTTTCTTATCGCTTTTATTGCATAATCCTTGGCGAGAGTCGTACACTCAATTAGTATTAGTGTGGAAATGGTCGTGGAAACGTACGGGGAAGATTCGTAAGAGTAGATGTTGTAGTTTAGTTACTTCTTGCACCTTGGTGGGTGTATGTTATACACTAGAGCATGATTTTTCGAACTAATAGTTTTTAACGCCAAAGAAAATTCAACAAAATGAATTTATTTCAATTTTAAAGTACCAATATCGAATTTTATTCAGTTATTCAGACAGAAGTTCAGTTTATCTAAATAAATTATTTCCTAAAATTGTATGTGATTTTTGTTTGTGTATGTCGTAGAGAGTAAGTCGTTGAAGTGCCATATAAATAAATAAATTTCCAAAATCCTAGAACGATTGTGATTGGTAAAGACCTTAGTTAAGTACTAACCAATGTGAGACAGGTGATTCCTGTCTCGTGTCAGAACGAGCTATCACTCTAATAGTGTGGATACAAGATAAGGTAGTCGAAGAAAAATATGGGATGGATTAACCAGAAGTGCGGTACAGTAATCAGGACTACGTCAACTACACAACCAATTGGGATCTTTACAATGATCCTAGAAATAGCTTAAGTAATTGAGATACTTTTCTGGCTTTTTTAAATAGGTGTAATAAGAAGTTTATCAACATCCATGTTTCATATTCTCCCTCAGTTCCCAAGGTCTGGCAGATTCGGAAAAACGTCATGTGATTACCGCCTTCCTGGTGTTTTTTTTATATATTTTCATAAACGCCACAAAGTTCAGACAGTAGTACATACTGTATACCCAAACCGTTCCCGCTCCAAATAAATCCCCGTGTACACCCACCTCAAAGTACATAACAGAGACGTTAAAAATGGCTTAAGTGAGACTAAAAGGCAGTTTCAGAGGCAATGCTTAGACGAAGCTCTAGGCTCTAATGCAATTAATACGCCTATCTATACCGTCTGGTGAGACAGCTCCAGATTATGTGGCTTAGGGTTCCGGCCTTGGCTTGGAGGCGTCTTACCTGAGAGTTTTAGGGCCTATTAAGAAGATTCTAATGTATCCGTAGTAGTTTTGGGATCAGGACGTAGTGTTATTATTGTTTTAATGTATATCTACATGCATGCACTGTACATAATAATGTTATTTTGTTATAGACAGTCAATAAGATAATTAAAAAAGTGGTTTGTAATATATTTTATGACTTGGTTTATTGTTTCCTTCCCAACTTTCCCAAAACCTTCTTTTTTGTGCAACGTCAGAGTCCTTTTCTGTGCATAAATCACTTAAGTAGGTACATAAGTCAGTCTTCAGTTCCTAATCGCGTCTGGATTGTTAATAAAATAAATACACCCCTTACACCAATAAAATCGTATCACCATATTATAGATTTCGCAATAAAAACACCAACAACATGTTCCCGAAAAAAGCTGTAATCGCAAACACAATATTTAATGATTAATTACAAAAAATATAATTCCTGCGTGAAACATTCCGGTGATATTTGTGCGAGTGGGGAGCAATGAATGGCGCATTAACGAACAATATTTGTCGCGATAAATAACAGCACGTGTTGGCCGAAATTTTCGAAACTCGCTGATTTATAAAACGACGGTACACGCGGCTGCTGTGGGGAAGGATACAGTATGTGGCTGTTTTTAGTTTTATAATGATAGTTTATGAATTTGGGTTTTTTAAAGACTGGAAAATTGAATCTCAGTTTATTGGAATAATCAAGGTGAACCAGTTTTTGCGAATGTTACTGAATTTTTATTGCAAGGAAACATTGCCCTACCAGTAATGTCTTCTGTATCATTGTTGTTTACAGACATAAATCTTGTAACATACATGCACAAACACGCGGAATAAGGATAATAAACTGACAAGACATTCTCTCATTAACACTGAACCTGACACTAAGTTGAAAAAATTGCGTCAAGGAAGAGTTCATACCACATAAATTATGAATACTACCCGCAAATTATTTAGTTACCGAGCTCGAGCAAGCAAAGCGGTGTAATCCGAGCAGCGTTTAAATAAACGCCCCCGAGGCTGCACGGTGGTGTGTCACGCTAAAAACATTGCGTTCGAATTGTCCGTATCGCTGCGTAGCAGACAATACGCGATACGAAGTAGAGAGACACAGAAGGTTCGAATTACAATTTTAAATATTGGCTGCATGAAAATAAGCAAACGCGTGACAGTCTAAAGGGCGCAACCCCTATGGAGATGTTCTCTTAAAACACCATCATTATTAACAGTATTTCTAAACGCACAATTTGTAGGTAGGTAGTAGAATGACGAGTGATGATGAACTCATCACCGTTTTCAATTTTTCACCGGTGAATCATAAACGGTGAAAATGAGTTTGAATTATTTTAATCAATCCATGGCGTTACCTCTGATAAAATCTACATAGTGGGAATTTTCTATGATAATTTTACTGTATAACAATACGCCAGGGACCGCCGCGTATCGCTTTGTTACAGAATTACCTTTACCGCGTTATGCTTTGCGCTAATCAAATCATATTGTTTTATGTTAATTATAATACAGCCATGTTACTGTAATCCTTTGTTTGTTCAAAATGTTCAGGAGCTTTGAGCTTATTATTTCTGCTTCGTACCGACTTCTTTTTTCCTACCGTTTCCAAGTTTATAATTATTTGCGTGATCATGTTATTTTAAGCTTGTTATTATTCTTACTATTTAATTTTGACTGATACCTAAAGTAGCGTTGGGAGGCCGCTCACAAGGTGGACCAACCTAGTGAAGGGCGCAGAAATCACGCTTTTTAATTACTATTTGATTAATCATTCAATAGTAATAGTAGTAATACCAACCCGCACTGGGCCCGTGTGGTGGAATATAGCCCACTCCCTCTCACAGAGAGGAGGCCTTTGTCCCAGCAGTGGGAACGTCATAGGCTGATTATGATGATGATTATCAATCATTGTCTTCTTCTTTGTGGTGATGATACTGGTCAATATATTTAGTGCAATACTTCGTTACTTCCGCGACGTCGATGGTAGTGCAGAGGGTTGCTTTGACTTCAGGTTTTGTGGCGCAGAGGGCAGCATGAGGGGTACATCTGCCTACTTGGGTTCGCTGACTATCCTGTGACTTCCTAGATTAATTAATCACTGTGATCTACTTATTATCATTCTTCGTATTCTACAATTTAAGTTCGAGCCTTTATTCTTTTTGTGTTTGCATTAGTGAAGCCTGAATGCAAGCCTGTTGAACCCAGAAAGTGGTCACTTTTACGGACAATAGTAATGTCATCCAGGCCAAGTGGATATAGGTAGTAAAGCTGCACCTAAATTGAAATATTTGTGACGTGGCCACTTACTTAAATGTCATAATAAAATAAACCTGATTTATAACATAATTTAATGTATACTTATCCGGTTCTCACGATCTTTGGATTAAATTATAGTGATTTAGTGATACCATAAACGACTGCAAGAAGTATTGTACAGTAGCTGATTAACAAGTAAATGAAATGAGCTAACCAGAGAATGTGCAACTTATACTTACCGCTTGTACAGTCAAAGGAATGTTTTGTTTATCAGATTGACACACTACGTAAAGGCACATAAAGAATGACAAATTAAGATAATTCTTATTAGTCAGGTATAGATCAGGTAGGCAGTCGCTTCATATAGTATATTGGTATTTAGCTCCAACCATTATTAGTACCGGAAGCTGACCCTAACAACATTGGGAAAGATGATGACTGAGTTCGCTAAACAGTAATTTTCTTTAAAAAAATCTTTTTCTAAAAATCTAATTCTATATAAGACATGTTGTTTTAAATATGAAAACGCTCCCTATTATTTCATCATGCACTAAAAATAAAAAATCTGTTTATGAAAATGAAGATTGCGAATGTCCCGTGGGAAGATCCTCGAGTTAATTTAATGTCACAAATTGGGTTTCCCCTTACGATCAGCTTGAAGGATTTATTTAAGCTGCACGCGATATTTTTACGAGAACTGACGCGGCTCGAGATACGCTCGCTGCTGATGGCGTTGTGGTAATAAGACCCCGTTTATTGGGGACAAATTGTATGCTAATGAATATAACTTAGCACAGTTTTGTTTTGTACTGACAAATTGTACTATTATAAGTAAGATCCACCACACAATATGTGAGAGATTCAACACACAACAACTCGAAAAGTGACAATACCGTGAAATGGTATTGCCTCACAGGCAATTTGTTGGTTTTTGGTTGGGGTACTCCCACGGAGGTACCCCAACCAAATGGGTTAGGCTAGTTTAGGCAGAAGGTCAATTCCTACGAAAATTAGCCTTGCACATGAAACATCAGTTTTGTCTTGAAGGTTGGTAATGCATGGGCAACACCTGTCGTGTTGCAGGCATCCTTTAGACGATGGTCAATGTTATATACAAAAGGAATCTGTTGCCGATATCCGAACATCAAAGTTGGTCACCTTTTACGCCTTTAGATTTGCTTTACCTGGACACGCAAGCTCTTTGTAGTTTAATTTCGCTGAAAAAAAAACACAAATTATTACTATGACTCCCCTCGATACTTCCACTTTTCCTGATACTTACTCGACTCGTAAGCAACAATACGCTTCCCTGAGCCCCCCCCCCCCACGACCCGCCCCTCGCCCCTCGGGACGGTGACCACTTTATTTGATTGGCCCTAATGACCGCCGTGATTCCGCAGCCAAGTGCCGTGGAGTGGAAGTGATAGCGAGTGGACGTTTACGTTCCTTCTGGTACAGGATGACCTGAAAGATGAGTGGGTCATCTTGGAGGATTGTTTGGTTGAGTTTTATGTCCTTGGAGGAGAAAGAAGAGGAAATGATATTATGTACCTTTGGTTGTCCGGGACACATCACTGTACCCAAATATTATGTACCTTTGGTTTTCCGGGACACATCACTGTACCCAAATAATATGTACCTTTGGTTTTCCGGGACACATCACTGTACCCAAATATTATGTCCTACTGCTGGGCAAAGATCTCCTCTATAAACTTCCATAGCGTGCTCTATACTGCCTGTGTTCTGTTCTGTTGCCAATCCATCGATAATATGAGAATATGTGCACTCGTTTACGGTTATTAAAAATCGTGGGAAAAACCAGACTCAATAGCCTGAAATCACCAATGTGCTGGAAGCTAGCGTGGTGATGAAGGTTTGCATTTTCCCTCTGTGACAAAATACCTTTAATAATGGGCTAGTTACAGGCTGCTGATATGAAGCTTCACGATAAGTACCCGCTACCACTCACAACCGACCACTCCACTAAGCCTCGTCCTAAGGGTTTCATACGTTTTCATGGACATTGAGCTCTGTTAACACAACAACGATAATAGCCGGCTTTAAAATGTTGAGGATTATGAAACAGCTCTAGTTTCCGACGTAAGTTCTGTTAATCTACACTTTGTATAAAATGTCGCGGAGTCATCAAAAGAAAGGGAGAATTCCGAAAATTCTAAATCCATCGGTTAAAACCTCTTAAGTACGTACTCACTGATACAGGTCGTATCTAATTTTGTGCATAAGCTAGCCAAAGAAAAATAAAGGATGGATTGACCAGGACACAATTGAATAGTAATCAGGACTACATTAGCTACACAAACAATTGGGGTCTTTACAATTGTTCATAAGCATAATCCGCCTATAACGTCCCCACTGCTGGGACACAGGCCTCCTCTATGTGAGAGGGAGCGGGCCGTTATCCACCACGCGGGCCCAGTGCGGGTTGGTAGATATCACATGTCTTCGTATCTAGGACATGCCGGTTTCCACGTGATGTTTTCCTTCACCGTTTTGAGAGTAGTGGTGATTAAATAATTAACAGAAAGCAAAGTGCCTGTCAGGGTTCGAACCTACGACCTTTTCTAAATATAGTTAGATTATCAAAGATCCATGTTTGGGATTGTTTCACAACACATGCTCGCTCAGCTCCCAAGGTCTGGCAGACGTAGTAATCAAGGATTATTCCATTTAAAATGAACTAAAGCGGCGCTGGTTTTGTTAGAAATAATTATTTGCGTGGGATACACTAATTCGGGCTCCAATTTATGTGCGGGATTAACCAAGTACGGTTGGTTAGTGAAGTTACAAAGTAATTTTACTGAAAGTGAAAAGGTCTTGGAGTGCCTAAAATAATTTGAAAACACCTACCTTCTTCCCCTAAAAGGGTAAACAACGTTATACCAGTTCCTAAACTCTTAAAACGGTTCATTTTACTTACTGTTCGTAATGTTAAGTCTAACTTAAAGTTCTTTAAACAAGTTTTGATTTGCTTTGCAATATCCACGGTAGACCTTTTAAACTGTCGGACTTTCTATTCACATAAACTGGTACTAGACTTACAGTAATCCTATTGACTCTATGACCACTGTATCCATACACGGTTTTATTCGACTTTTACGGTTGTTCGATAATACCGACACCTGACATTTATGTATTTAATCCAAACATGAAAATCACAAAATATATTATTTACACCGGCGGCTATAAAGTCCTTGTTATCTAAGTTTACAATCGAAGTGATTTCCTGTTAAATCCGAAATGTATTGCTGGTATAAATAATAATTAATCTATCAAACACACAAACTGTAAATCTGTTTGGATTGTTCTGTTTGTACATTGTGGTTTATGGTTAAATTGTGACACCATTTTTTATGTGAATAGGCATGTATGCATGCTGTATGCATGTAGTACCTTAGTAGAAGTATAACGACGTGCATGCGCACTTCAAAGCATGCGTGCACTGGTTGCAGTACTTAGTGGTTTTTTTAAGAATGATTAAGTTGGTTTTAATGGATCCGTGTATGTGTAGGCAAGTAATAATTGAGCTTCAGCAAAAAGTCTTAGTCAGTCGAAATTGAAAAACCAGGCAGAGTTGTGACTCTGCCTGGTTTTCCAATTTCGACTGACTAAGACTACAGAACTACTACTACACAGAACTACTACTACAGAACTAGACCTAAAACACATTACCCTCATAAATTATAGCCCTAAGCCTGCAAACCAGGACCCATAGTAATTTCAAGTGAAAATAAATCATTTTACGTGATTGAGAAATCTGGGGAGATAACGAATTGACAAATATATCCTCGTTAGATATGCATGAGGCTGTTCCAAATGTCCGGGCCTCGATTTGTATTAATATAATATTTCATGGCACTGCGAGACGCCGGTGATGGCTGGTGGGTGTGTGGAACACGAACTGTTCCACTGCTCCTACTACGATTATCATTGTTAGAAAATACCGTTAATCTTACTTACAAGTAAAGCCTCGTATTCGTGTTGTTCCATATATAAACTGCATGCAATGATGTCAGCAACATCACTTCTGGTCTCAATTCTGCTTGCCTAATCGGCATTATAGAGTTCTTTCGAGGGCAATTTTCAGCAGCTTCCGAGACTAATAATAAACACATCAAGGTATCATAACATTACAACTCATTTGAATTCAAATACAGCTCTTTTTCTACTTATTAAGAATAGATTTCATGAATATTTTCACACTAATTTCTTATTTATAGTCCTCATAATAAGATCAACTATGTTTATAAATAGCAAGCTTACGTCAAAGCAAGTAAATCACTTCATGTATAGGCTGTAGTAGGTCGTACGAGTGCAGGAGTGGAGGTAAAGATGGTTTTCTTTTATAGTACCTACCTGATGATTTCCTTCTACTTTTTCATGCAAGCTAATAAGTTTATTTTATATTCTAATCAACGAAAAAAACGACACAGCAGTGGACTTATGTCCACTGCTGGACATAAGTCCAGCAGTGGACTGCTGTAGGCTGATGATGATGATGATGATATTCTAGTTATAGCACAAATGCTGTTCGTTGGGGAGCGCATCACTTGTGGACGGCCGGACTGATTTGGCAATATTTTTTTTTTAATATTCGTAATATTCGAATCAGATTTTTATGGAAT
The DNA here is from genome assembly GCA_947507525.1 of Apamea epomidion. Taxonomy (NCBI): domain Eukaryota; kingdom Metazoa; phylum Arthropoda; class Insecta; order Lepidoptera; family Noctuidae; genus Apamea; species Apamea epomidion. The sequence continues at coordinate 925,021 of OX382238.1, read as the reverse complement.
AAAAAATTGGAAAAGTTACCTTATCTTCAAATTCAAACGTTATTATTTTGTATGTTTTTTTTTTTGGACAGGACAACATCTGTCGGGTGGCTCGTATTTAATAAAATTAACTAATTACACCTAATAACTAACTGTACCTTGTTACAAAACTATAAGTGACGACTATGTAAACAAATAGATCAGAAAACGTACCTGTGGAAGCCACTTTGTAGTGCCACTAAAAATTTAGTGTTTTTTTTAAATTATTTGAATATGTACTTAAATCCGAAGTTTTGAATTTGAAAATACTCAAACAATTATTGTCAGGTAAAATGGTGAGATAAAGTTGAAATACACTAAATACAGATGGATGTGATACTATTTCCCTGTAATGATAAATTAATGATAAATGATTTTATTTTGTAAGTAGGTTTGTACAAACACTTTTACACGTCAATCATATTTTAAAACTAGATGAGGTCGGCGTTTCCTATCTGACTAATCTGAGAAGAAAGGCCGAAACAAACTCAGAGGTCACAGTCTCTTTTAAAGTCCAGACATAATCTTGGTCAGATCATATGAAGACCATGTAGGTCGATGTCTGAGATGGTCTTTTGAGGAAAGAACCACACAGCTTGAGAGGACCTGTCCAGTTAGTGCACGCATTTGTCAGAAATCGTGCAGCTCAACTCAAAACTTAAGGAGCTCAACGATTCGACGAACAATACCAAAGAAAGGACATTTGGGTAGGCCACATTAATTACTCAAACTGCCAGACCATGACAAAAACTAAGAGAACAGAGAGAAAAATAATATAAATAAAATGACCCACATAGTCTTCACATTCACAATAACTAAAATAATAAAATACTTTACAAAGTAAGCAAATGTCCATAGTACATAGGTATATAAAATTCATTAATGTCAAAGTGTATATAAAAAATAAAAAAAAAACAACAAAACAGAAAAAAAAATATAAAAACATCCAATATGTAAAAAATTGGAAGCAGCTCAATCCCAAGCCTTTTTGTCCTCGATATAATACTTAACGGTATAAAAGGCTTTCTGGCACATCTTACGTTTAATGAATGATTTGAATTTATTAAGGCTTAGATCTTGAACGGGGCTTGGAACTTTATTATAAAAGCGTATACATTGGCATTTGAACGAGCCACCTATTTTCTTGAGCCTTGTTGTACCTACCTACCTAGAAATACAGTGATATCCTCATGGATATCACTGTATTTCTTAAACAATTTTATATTTTTATGGGCATATAAAAGATTTTCATAAATATATTGAGAAGGCACAGTTATAACATTAATCTCTTTAAATTTATCTCTGAGCGAGTGTCTCGGACCTAAATTATAAATTGATCGAACAGCTCGCTTCTGCAAAACAAAGATAGTCTGAATATCAGCGGCATTTCCCCACAATAGAATACCGTACGACATTACACTATGAAAATAGCTAAAGTACACTAAACGGGCTATCTCTATATCAGTTAAATTACGAATTTTTCTAACAGCGTATGCTGCGGAACTTAGCTTTTTTGACAGTTTATCTATATGTGGACCCCACCGAAGCTTAGCGTCCAAAGTTATGCCCAAGTAGTGTATTGTAGTAGTCAGTAATTGTGTAAGAATTTAACCTAACCAGGGTTTATTTACACAGTCATCAGATAGTTTTGGAACAGACCATACATACACATATTATGATGCATAAACAAAATAAAATAAACAAAGAGGAATATTTAGTAAGACTAAGGACACTTAGGACAATTAGGCAATTGAGAAGTTCCAACTGTGCTGCCTCGCCAAACGAAACCTTTGTCCGTTCTCTATTCATCTTGCTAGTCAGAGAAGCAAATCCATGTTGTTTGAACTACAAAAGCTACACTTTAAAGTGGAGAAACAGTACTTATTTACTGTATAATTAAGACGCACTATTATGCATTTAGATTCACACACTAATAGCGCCTTTAATGACCCATCACTACACCACAAATAACAACATTATAAAATACCAGCTCCGCATAAATCTCTTTGACAACCTTATTTTATTGCCTAATAAATAACTTCTAATAATGTTTAATATGTTCACTATAACTCACTGAGGAGTAGCAAGTACCAAGAATAACACGTAGTAGTGGCAACACCTCAGATCGTAGAAACAAGGTAGATAGCGTGTCACTTCTAGATTAGTGTTGCCACGGTTAAATAACTAGTGACGCAAATCCCCTGTACTTAATAGGATTTAGAAGCCGTTTATCATGTTTTAAACGTTTTGTGACAGATTTTGACAAAACTTCACAACCTACACGGTATTATTTTCCTCTTATCAGCCAGTAAATGTCAGCTGCTGAAAATGGGCCTCTAAAAGACACCCGTTTCCGCTCCTATGAATAATAAAAAAGGATATTGCCACTATCACTAAGTTTAGCTGATAGATATACACAGTTTAGTTATAACGACAAAATAAATGTTTATAATATTAGCTGATAAGCCACCATTTTGTCCATCATCTTGATGCCGTCGTCGTCTAGGTACTATAGTTTAGTAAGAAAAGCTGTCTCTCTGAAGACATCACAAAGATTAATCCTTACGCATCATTATCATCATCGTCCACAGCCTGACTTCACCCTGAGCATAGGCCTCTCTTTTCTTGTGCCAATTCCCATGGTCCTGTGCCAGCCTCGTCCAGGTTCTACCCGCGATGGCAAAAATATGGTCCGCCGATCTCGCCGCCGGACGACCGAAATTTCATCTTCCAGTCCTTGGAAGCCAGTCAGTAACTGCCTCATTCCACCTGCCATCACTGCGCCTTGCCAGGTGTCCTGCCCAATACCATTTGAGTTCTATAACTCGCTCTACTATTCTAAAATTATTAGACACTTTAATGATACTAAAATTATTAGACAGTTTTATTTACTCCCGACTTCTATTCATTTATTCATTTCTGAAATCTCATGTCAGCTTAAACGATTGCTGTCATTTCAACCAATCAAGCATGACATTAAACAACGAATTAGCCAATCAGCGACTTGATCAGGCTTTCAGTAGCCGCGGGTCCCCGTCACTTCCATATGCAAACCTAGATGACTCACAATCGTTTACCATATCTGTGTAAGTTCTAGGGTCGCTCGCTTGGCTCGTATCTTATCTGTTAAACACAATTATGTATCTGGCGGTAATAAATCAGGGTTTAGCGATATCTGCGGGATCTATCTGTCTGATGGTGATTAATAACGCGTCGACGGTTGCGGGTTAATGAATACTTGGAACTTAGGATTTTAGAGTTTCATTTAGGATTTGATTATGCTGATGTTTATCTTACAATTATAACTTCTGAAGAAAATGTAAACTTATTTCTGAAGACGTCTATTGTGAGGTGGCTCTTCAACTCTTGCGTCCACAGTTACGCCTTGCGTCCTAACCGAAAGCGGTTGTCGCGCGAATATGTGATTTCGCGATCGTTTACCTGAATAATGACGTAAATACGTGGTTTGATTGTTCGCGTGAGTATGCCATATTCACATAAACGAGCGCGACGATTGCGTACTCGCGCGACAGTCGCTTTCGGTTAGGACCAGACCTTAAGATTCATTCCAGCGGAAAAATGAACCGTTTCACTTCGGTGTTAATCGTAGAAGTAGTCAAAGTTAGTCTAAAAAAATACTTGACTAAATTAAACCTAAGATGGTAAATCATAGCAATAAGGAGTGAGAAATTAGAATCCGCTCTGCAAAAACACCTCTCTAGCGAAAACTACTCACCTAAAACTATTAATTCCCTCATTCCCAAGAGCTACAAATCCCAGAATCTATTTACCAAACCTATTAATTATAAATGCTCCCTATAATTAACAAGAATTCCCTAAATTCAATAAATCCATTGGAACCAGGCCGCAACTCTCCTGTGACATACCACCTACTAGAATATTAAAAGGTACAAATGAGTGTACAGTCAAATAAAGAGATTGGTATACAGGCAGTTAACTTGCAACTACTTTTATAACAATGTTGTGAGTGTACTGAGTGCGTGGTTAGTTCTTTTTACATTTACACACTCACTACTACCACCACTGGTGTACCTACCATAATCATTACACACAATAAAAAATATTGGGTATAACGGTTTTGTTTCCGATTCTGTTGTGCTCAAGATAAACGTATCCTTTAAAACAAGAAAGGGAAGGACATAAATAAGAGCTATCAATTTTATATGAACTAAAATTTACTTCCATTAAAATATCGTGGACACATCAGAATGTATCATGATTAAAAATACAGCGAAGGTCAAGCATAAACTAATTTGACATCTTTAACTTATCTTATTTATCTGTCAGTGACCGTCTTTTCTTGAGCTATTAGGGATCTTTTTTTTTAATTTTTTTTTTTTTTTTGCGTTACACTTTTGCAATGTTTTACCAATAATGCCCAGTTTCAATGTCAATGTTATTAAGCGGCAAAAATCCTTGCATAGCTATAGTAGGAAGATAAATATTTTTGCGTGTATACTAAACTCTTTGTTTGACTGTATTTCATTCGGGAGAAGCAATCATTGAAGTATGAATTAAGTATGAGTTAAGGGACATGTTATAACGAGGTAATCTTTGATCTTCGTCGTATTTGGTTTTGATTATAAGTTGGCATGTAAGTGAATACTGGGTGGGTGTAAGTGGATTGGGGATTAAAAGTGAGTTAGAGAAGGGCAAATATTCAACGCAACATAATATGTCGTTGTAAGTTGACCATTTTGATATACTGCAACAGACATATTATAGGTGAGCAGACACGGTAGGCTGGTAAATACTCGTTATTGCCCCGTCTATAGACACCTGCTACATAAAAGGGTTTGCCGATGCGTTAACAAAAGTTTAAATACAAGTATACATAGTATTAAAATAAAATAAAATCAGTAAAAAAATTAAGAATTGTAGATATATAATATTATCCCTATTCTCCACCTGTTATTCGCAAGTACTTTCTTAACTGGCGTTATTTCCTATCACTAGTATTTATTTGAAAAAGCTCTCCCATAGAAAAATGTCTAGTTCCAAAACTTTAAAAATTCAACAAAGAACAGCGTGCATTTACCTAACGATACTTTAAAAAAAGCTTTGAGCCTTTTACGCAAAAAACCTTATAAAAGCGGGCAAGGTAAAAGTCAGGCGTTCGTTTAGCCTGAGTTAGATCTAGGGCACCTGACCTCACTGGAGCTATGTATGGACTGGACGTATGGGAAATAGTCTCAGGCCATTCTTGGCTATAAATGTTGAAATTAAAAGTGTTAAAGCGCAAGATATATAAAAGAGTGAAACTATGTCAGTGGATTTATGAATAGAATCAGCGTAGTTTATAGTTCACTTTCTGTTTTTAGGTTAGCAGAAGTTTAATTTCAATACAGCCTGTACAAATAAACATACAAAGGCTTTTTCTATGTTATAAAACTGCTTCAATGTTAGTTTTTTTTTTAAACAAAAGCTTAAGGTCAAATTACACATCGCACACTCACCCAACGGCTATCATTCTGAAGTTACCAACCAAAATGATAAAAAAAATCAAGCAATATAAAAGCGATCATTGATATCTAAGTACGCACATTTGCCCCATTCACCATTACGCGTTATCTCTAGGAAAATTTTAGAGAAAAATATCATTTTCATCTTGTATGGAACATAAACCTAATTTCATGGTAATTACTGTCATCAAAAAGCAATATTGGGATGTCGTGTGCGGCATGAAGAAACGAATATGTTATTATTTGAATACAGATGATGTTGGCTCGTGGCTCCTTAGTATTCAGGGAAGGTTCCGGTGCTTGAAGGGATCGGTTTCATGTCCTCAAAGCAGCAATAATCTCTGTTCCCTGCGTTCCGCCTTTATAACTGTTTTACTGGGGTTATTAATCACTGTTTCTTTGGAATTATCAAAAGATTTTTGGCTAAACTCAACGAGTGTGTAGCGATTATAGTAATGAATCGATCGATTTCTTAACAAGCCTGAATAAAATTATATTTCAATCGGTGTGACGTCAAAGACGTGAAAATGAATAGTAGAAATAACAAATAAAATGGGTTCGCGTATAATACAAGTCGGATTAAATATTCAATCTATTATTTATCTATATATATTTACGATATAATATATAGTAAAATATACAATATTCTGTACCTAGGTACTTACGTTACGTATGTCAGAAAAGAACAGATAAGCCAATTATTTATGTACAAGCGACCTCGTTGCAGTATCATAATTTATACATACATGAAAACATTTTGTATGTATATTATGATTCTATTCTTGGAATTATTCTCTTAATTTCATATTTTATGTATTTTCGTCTGTCTTCTTTGTTGTATTTTTTCATGCGTATTTGTGTATATGTATCTTCAAGGAGTTTCTTATTAAATTCTCAATTCTTAAAAGTCTAAATTCATCAATAGATAGTTGAATCTACACAACATTGACTCATTGGAAATTATAAGGCTTTATGTAACTTTCCTCACAACCCAAGCTAGATTTTAATTTCAATTTAAGATTAGCATCATCATTCATCTCTCGCTAGTCAAATGAGAAATAGTCGTTATAAAATATGTAGTTTTAATTTAAGCTTGGTGTAGACAATATTTTTGCTGGAACGCTGCCATCGCAGGAATTAGTTCAACACCTGCTTCACACTGAATGGACAAGTCAGAAGACCAGATTCTACCTTTGTAAGTGTTTTCAGGTGCTAAGGAAGAAAATTACACGTTCAGATATATAAACAGGGTGTAAGGGACATCGACGCGCAAACTATTACCATGAATTCAGTACAAATGATTCTAGTTCCCCTGAGTAGACATTTTTCACCAGTTATTAAAAAAACACAACATTGTGCTGAATTCATGGTAACAGTTTGCGCGTCGATGTCCCTTACACCGTATATAGCCGTTACAGCTCGTTGCTGTTTTCAATTTAAAGGATATGGGTGAAGGTGTGATTACAGCTTCGTCTCTTGGCTTCGTCTCATGACACGCACCAGCCATAGTGTTGCAAATGTCTGAAAACCGCGGTGACTACTCACCATCAGGAAGGCCAACTGCTTGTGTGCCAATATGCTAGATTTTCTTTTATTATTAAGCTATTTGTATAGGGCTCAAGCTGACACAAGCTTAGAAAACATCAGCTGCACAAAACCATTGAAGTATATATATTTCAATTATCACAATGTGGTTGAAAGTGGGCCTTCTATCCGTTCTTGTATCACCTGCCCCCAGCAGATAAACGCCGTTAATTACATTTGTTAGCTGGTACTAGGGCTAAGTGCCGTGTACGGACGGGAATTTTAAAGATTTTTTTCCTGATTTAATTATTATCTGAGCGTTAAAGAGAATAATAGGGTATGAGCACCGCTTCACGTCCTGTGTGATTTTAAATTACTGGGAGATGACAGAGGGGATAGTTGTTAGGTACATTATTCACCCTGAGCACTGCGCAGTGAATGGTAGTAATTTGGTAATAACGTAGGCGCAGTAAAAGAGATTCTATTTACTAAACATTCCACCGACATGCTCTGGACAGTCAGCCACTCTATACACCGTGTTCCGGACGATATACACACATCAACACCGTCTAGGGATATTTTGTATAAAGTTCTTAAATTAAAAAAATACTGGCCAGTTTTGAATTCTTTTGAAGAAAGCTTATTTTGTAAACCTTTGTGAACGATTCTAAATTTGAATTTGAAAAAATAAATTAAAAACAAAAGATTTACGCGGCATAATGGTAGGGGACTCCGAAGGTTTCATTTACCTACAGTAGTTTTTGGCTATTTTTTTGTGTCAAATTTAAGTTTTATAACAAGTTATCGGTTAATTTCGAATTAATGTTATTGTGTGCATCATGCAGCGGCGCCATTTAACGAGAGAGGAAATGTTAAGGGCAGTAGGCATGCCAAACCAAGCTCCAAGCTGGGGCTACTCAACGGAGTATTGCTGAGGAGATTGGAACAAGACAAAACGTGATATCAAGGTTATGGTCACGTTATCGTGCTTTTGGTGATGTGGCTGAAAGACACCCAAGCGAGAAGCGCATAACCACACAACGACAAGACCAATTTTTGCAAGTTGCCGCAAGAAGACAACCAAATGTTACGGCCATGCAGTTGGTTCAGAGGCTCCAGTCAGAGCACCAGTTGCTTGTGAGTGACCAAACTGTAAGGAGAAGGCTGCATTAAGCTAACCTTCATGTTCGCAGACCGCTTCGTACTCCAGCACTACGCCGAGGAAATCGTGGACGACGACTAGAGTGGGCTCGTGAACATTTGCACTGGGAAGATAACCAGTGGTCTGTAGTGCTGTTCACCGATGAGTCCCGGTTCAGTTTCCATCCCGATACCCGTAGAGTACGTGTTTGGCGAGTTCCTGGTCGTGAGAGCCGTCTACAACATCCTCAGGAAGTCCATTCATACCACGGCGGGACAATTATGGTTTGGGCGGGAATTCGTGTTGGTGGAAGAACAGACCTCGTTTGGATCAGAAACACCATGACGGCTGAAAAATACCGTAACGAGGTGCTAGTACCAATAATCTATCCCCATCGAATACAAATGGGCCAAGAATTCACGCTCATGCACGATAACGCCCGTCCGCACACAGCGAGAGTGGTGACGAGCTGGTTACATGAGCACGACGTATCGGTCTTAGGCTGGCCCGCTCAATCGCCTGACCTAAACACCATAGAACACGCGTGGGACATGCTCCAAAGAAGGGCTTTGAGGAATTTCCCTGCAAACATTGCGACGGAAGAGCAACTTTTTTTGCATCTTACCCGGACCTGGGACAATATACCGCAGCAAGACTTGGATAACTTAAACCAAAGCATGAAAAACTATTGCAGGACCGTTATTAACGTCATGGGCGGTTTTACTGACTACTGATTGTTCACATAACTGTTAAAAACAGATTAATTTTTCCTTATTTTTCACTCTTTCTTGAGAAACACATTCATTGTTAGTTTTACCATTATTTCACGTTTTTTCTTTATTTGAATAAAAATTTGTTTACGCAAAAAAAATAGTTTTCTTTTATTCTGGAGTGTAGTCTGATAAATGGGCTTTTAACCATATATGCATGTTGTATGTTATTTTTAATAAATTTTGAGTAAATTGAGTAAATCCAAAATATCCCTAGACAGTGTTGATGTGTGTACATAAACTACGACCAGATGTTCAGACCATAGAAATAATCATTTTTCATTATGGACACAACATTAATGAATTTTTACTTATTTTTTGTTAATTTTCATACAAACTAAATACTTTGACGTAAATCACTCGATATGCATCCCTCTTCATCCGAATTGGTAACGTCGTATTTACATTCATAATTTTGATTTATAAGATTTGGCTGAAACTTGTCAAAACTACGTTTCTTACTCTTAAGACCCTTCCCTACTGCACTAAGAAAGGGTCTTAAGGGTAAGGAACTTGAAACTTCGTAATTTCATTTACAAAAATTACAAATATCTTTGTAACGAAGCCTTTTTAAGTACTACTTCATTTGTTAGATTTGATTTGTAAAAGCTATAGAAGCGTTTGCCAAAGTTTATGGACAATGTGAAGAACACGGTGTATATCTGCTAACTGGCTAATATTTTTACCACGACATGAGCTTGAACTCTTCTATATTATTATTTTTACCATGACATGAGCTTGAACTCTTCTATATTATTATTTTTTTATTGCTGAATGAGCCAGCTCTTGATCTCGATCTCGTCTGGTGGAAAGCGATGAATGAGGTCTATGATGGAACAACCGTGCCTAGAAGATAGAAGATGCATTGAAGGCTGACGGGTTTTACGTGGAAGGAAACACAGACGCTGTGCGCACTAGTCTGTAGACCGACCAAGTGCGGATGGTATCCTGCAGAGCGTCTGGTAGTCCGGTAGGTAGTGACAGGGAGATGGTGGATCAGGTCGAGGAGCTCCTGCGCACACTCTTCTCGAAGCCAGATTTACTATAGTCTGGGTATCCATTCACGAGTTCTGTCCCGTATAATGTTGGAGGATTCCTACTTAGCTAATACAATCATTGGAACATATGCTCACGATTTCTGGGATTTGAGACACCACATCACAAATTTCAAGTTACTGTGCACTTGCAGTCCAGCTCACACAAGAGAAAAAACCAATTAAGATAAGCAAACACAAGAATATTTTTAACTCTCCTAAGTCCTATTTAAAAGTCTCACCGAAAATGCTGCAAAAAAGGAATTGTTTTCACATTCAGTATCATATCTGCGGATTAGCGCCACCTGAAGCAGATAAACGCCTTTAATTACCTCTGTTCACGACCCCCCCCCCCTTCCGTCCCCCGCGCCCCTCTTTCCCTGTAGGTAGCCACTTCACCCCCGCAGACACCCGCGTCGCTTCGTTAGCACGGATAACGACAAAGATTGCATTACACTGGACAAAGAATAGATGAGGCGAGGAATAGAGTGGACGAAACTGTTGAAAGGAGAAGTAATCACATATGTGATGGAACGGTGGCGTTGTGAAAATAAACCTCTGGGACATATGGACAAAGAAGTGATGTTAAAGCGGTTCCGTTTGTTTGGAAGTTAGAATAACCTTGATAAATGAATCAATGTATCATAACATGACGCCTGTTGTTCCCGAAGGGTGAAACAGTTGTGTATACCTATTAGTACGCCCACCTTTTTCCAGTTAGGAACATGTTATGTTGTTAATTCATGGATCTTTAATGGAAACTGAAGGACCATAAAGCGCACTTAACTGAAATGAGATACCATTTTACTTTAATTTTACTATTCAGGTTTATTCCTTATCCAATAAGAGACGCTCAAACATAGCTAATTTCATAATGCAAACCACTTCCAAGTTGGCTGAAGTCATTTAGATACAGAATTTCTAATATCTTTAAAAGCCCAATTCTCTGAAGAGCTTCGTACCCACTTAGAAACTTGTATAATTGCGTGTACGATTATAATTTAATTGAAACCATCTTGTGTTACGCATGTGTTCAGTGGTGATAGATATTTCTCAGACAAAATTTGGCCAGTATTGACTGACTCGTTGGTTTAGCGGTCGCCAAACTCTACTGCTAAGCATGAGGTCCTGGATTCGATTCCCGGGTCGGGCTATGTAAGGGTTTTTCCACCTGTTTCTCAGTAGCAGCCTAGAGTATGGATTTTTGCCTGGTCGTTGGCAATAGGCTCGCCCCTATTACATGTGACCTAAACATAACTGGTGAAATGAAGGTATACCATGGTACACCTCTACTTAGCCCTTCAGGCGTGGAAAAGTAGTATAATATGGCAAATTTATTTTATTTTTTATTATGACGGTTAATTTTTTATTATTAGGATTCTTTTTTGACATGTTTCCTATATTTAGAATAGTATATTATTTGGAAGCATTAAAAGAAAAAAAGTTTATTTGGCACTTATAAATAGGTACATAACATAAACACAAAAAAACTTTTTTCTTTTAGTTTGCATGTGTTTACCTACTCACCCACCTGCGACCCCATCTTTGTTCTCCAAGTGTTTCTACTCGATAATTAGCGAGAACGCTTGAACCCGAAAGCAGATAAGCTGTGCATTCCACAACGTTATCTTTTACATTTAATTTCAAATTTATAACAACGGCGATAAGGGTGGAAATGGCTTGGCTCTGGTGTCTTTTTAAGATTGTTTTTTTGTAAGATAGGGTCGTTAGTAACCTATGCAAGGATGGGTCATTCGAGCTGTATCATGAAGTCTGCTTTGTATCGAATTAGGGAGCTCTGGACTTTATCAGGTGTGTTTCATTGTTCTAAAGTTTATTACATCGCTTTTGTTAGGCGGTTTTCTTTGTTTTAACTTAGTTTAGAGTTAGCTTCGATGCTCAGATGTTTCAGCATGTACAAGCTGGTATTCAATGATAATTTTCTTTCACAAATACAATTTTCATGGATGAATAATTAATTAAAACTTTGTACTCATTTTGTATGGGTAGATAGTAATTTGCAATAATGAAACGTAAAATTTCCCTAAAAGACAGATTCGATAAAATAATTATTGGTTCGTAAATATTTCCACAGAACATTTACTCACTCTCGTCATTTCAGCCGAAAAACGTCCACTGCATGGGGCCTAAAAAGGCCAGTTTGGCAGAATCATAATAGGATAACAATATGAATCATATTAAAAATCGTATAATGATCACTAACTGACAATTCATGATCTGTGTGCAATTCATATCACAATGAAATAACATTTAAACAGTGAAAATAAAAAATAAAAAACCAATTTGAATAATAAAAACTGTAATGAAAAATTTACCGATAAAATTACGGTTTTTTTTTTTTTTTAATGCCGCAATGTTTACATCAAATATGAAATGAAATTTTACGAAAATTAGAGGAATTGCTAATGATCTGCTGGGAATTCAGGAAATGAATAGCTTTTGGAGGTATTGCTTAAAGTGGCCTTTTTAGGCCCCCTGGACATAGGTCAAGCACCGCAACTTCGACAGGTTCTGTGCGACTCGCATCCAGCGGATTCTTGCGGCCTTCACCAGGCCATCGGTCGACCTTGTGGGAGGCCTTCCAACAATACGTTACGGTACGCGGTCGCCACTCCAAAACCTTTCGGCCCCATCGGCCATCTGTTCTACGAGCAATGTGCCCTGCCCACTGCCACTTAAGTTTGGCAATTCTTCGGCCTATGTTGGTTACCTTGGTTCTCCTACAGATCTCTTCATTTCCGATTCGATCACGTAAGGAAACTCCAAGCATGGCCCTATCCACACATTAAATAAACAAACATTTAATTTCGCTAAATGGAATTTGGACCTCGATGACACCAACTTTACACATAAGAGCAGCAAAAGTATCTTCCTCTAACATTTTAACCTCGAAGCAGAGACGGTAACAAAATCTCCGGTATAAATGCTTGTATCGCGAGCTTCACGCCTCATTAGGCGCGTGTCACTCAGCAGAGATCGAGGTATCTGCAGCAGTTCGCACAGGACATTAAGTCGATACGACGCACTCGCTGATTTATCAATGTACCTATTGAAAAGTTAGGAAAATGGAGGACGGTGTAACATGTTTCTGGAAGTTTTTAGGGGTGGAGGATAAAATACAGGAAGTGAAGAAATTAGAAATGATAAGAATAGATGGACTTCAAACAATATGAATTATATTTACTGAAATCTTATGCAAAAAAATTGTAGTTTAATGATGGAATAATTTAAGAATATTTTCAGTGCGATATTGCAATTTAAACACTGGGTAAAAGGCGAAAAGTGCAAGTTATAAAGAGTGGAAACGACTTAAAACAAGTTTATGGAGGCACAAGTTTTAATTTAAAAAAATACTTTACGAAATAATGAAATACCACTCTCACTGCTTGTTTCAGCGTATTTAAAGCGAAATAGAACCAAACATTTTATGTATTATTTATAATTATAAACAAAAAAAAAAAAAATTATGTACTTCTTAGATCAAAATTTCTATATCTACACGCTTGAAGTTGAACTCCATAAGAACCAGGGGTGTGTTAATAAAGTATAAATATATTAAGGCAATTCACACCGGATCCTTTGGATTGATCGCTTGGGACCCGTTCATAAGAGCGACTGTAATGCTCACTGCGCTATCGTGTGCATGATTTATTAGCTCATGAGTCTAATTGCAAGGGAATTGTGTGAAAAATAGGCAGGATTACATATTGGGGCCATTTAAATTAAAATGAGAATTTACAGCTGAAATATGGTGGCTTTCAGTAAAGCCAGTGTGGAAAAAGTGGCTTTTTAAATTGTTGATGGACCAACATTACAGACCAGCGGTGAAACTCAAATATACCTACTAGGTATTGTTTCTTTTTTCTGTAGGTATTTAGTTAAACATTGCACCTATAATCTTCACAGTAGATAAATGATTTACTACTCTTTTCTTTAATCTTCAAAATGGCGATTATCCTTTTGACCCGGATCCCTCACAAACGTCGACAAATTCTTACTCAAACACTGACACCACAGTTTCAGTGTAATTCATTTTGTACGCGTAGGCGAAAAATTCAGACGAATAGCCCAAAAGATCGTAAAAAAGAATTCCACTCTAACATTGAACATGACGAGCGAATGTTTTCTGATTGAATGAAACCCGCGGGGAGTAGGGATGTGCCCCGGCAAGGAAAACACATAACACCTCGTAATTACGCTTTTTTTTCCCACGAACGTTTGAGATGATCACGAAAAACGGGATTGTGGGAACTGTACGTACGTACCTACATATACCAAATAGGCCACTGTAACTGGTATATTCGAACCGAGACAAAGAGGTGCTGGTTTGATTTTATAAATTGATTTATGCAAACAAAATTCCAATAAATATACATCGGCACCAACTATTTTATTTTCACACAAAAAAGGTGCCTCTAAAAGGATTTTCAGCATATATTTTTCATCCAAAATGCTTGTACAAAATATACTCTGAATAGCATTTATTTTGTGAGAAGGAAAATAGTCGGACTACCAAACACTTTCGTGCACAAACACTTGATGTGACAAACACACAGATTCGTCACTAATATTTTCACATAACAATCACTGTTCGTTCCGTTACGCCCACAAAAAAAGCTAAAGTGGTTCCGTTTTCATGCGAGCAAAAAAGCAACAGAGAAATTAGAACGGAACGTAACTGACTCGGGTATAAAGGATCGTAAATTAAACAATGCAATAAATATTTTTATTTTCCTTAAATTACGTTTGCTGTTTTATGTTACGTAAAAATGGGCAGAGGATCTCGTTTGCGAAAATGCCGAGTAATAAAATGAACTGTTCTGTATAAGTATCCTTGAGGACTGGGTATGGGTAACTTTGTATAGATAGGTATAATACCGGGTTTGAAAGCTATAATACTTTGAGCAAAACTAAGCTAGCTTTCTTGTATCAACCGTTTTGTTCCAGTCACAATCGTTTCGTTTCACGCAACAGAATGCTCTCGTCTCATGTTCGTGAAACAAACGGCGCATGTTATCGAGTTCCCACCTCATTGGGACCCGTCCTACACCCGAACTGTTGCTTCTACACACGAGTATCGTTCTATCAAAACGTCTTTACATTTTACGAGCTCCAAACTGAACGGATAAGAATTCGTGTGTCGTGTACTGAATCGGAACGAACGCTCCATGAACAAATTAGTTTATTGAGCGAGACAGCCGCTGTCGGGGCAGTGATTCGGAATAGTATATGTTTCATTAATATCGCATACTGAATGGACTTAGACGGTAGTAGTCGGGGTAAACGATTTTGAATTTATTGACGAAAAACTGGCAGAGCTTTCGAATAACGCAACATTAAAATATAAATCAAATAAAATGTCCTACAACAGGACTCAATTTTCAGACGGGCTCTGAAACAATATACCTGTAACAAATAATCAACTTAACTATCCCAAAAATGATTCGTGTCCGGTAGCTCACATCATTACGACGGACAAACTTGTCGCGCGTCCAAATCCTCGAGCTCGCACATAACAATATAAATTTTCCGTTTCACGACCCCCACTACTTCGGACCCCCTCTCCGCTCATAATTCCATAAAAGGTCCCGTTCATCAAATCGCAGGGTGACGGAACCTTTCCGAGGATATTTCGTTAGTTTCGATTCGATTTTCATTTTATGCAAAAGACGATCCAATTTCGAGCGGGGGACAGCGAGGGAAGACCTCCAATCGGGATAATAGTATAGAAGAATGATCCAAATTGAATTCGTTTCGCGACGAGTAACCCGCCCCGCGCCCCGCGCCCTCGTCGGCTTACACCCGCCGATCCGACAAATACCTCGATTTCGTCTTAAAGGGCTGCGATTCAGCGAAAATTTTCTTGCTCGGTTAGGTCCCTAGGATTTTTATTAAATTTTCGGGAGATGTTCTTGTGAGGAAGGGAATGATAACGGAGGACCAGTAACACGCATTGTTGCGAAGACGCGTGGGGTATTTTGTCTTTGAGAAGAAGAGCGACCGCGTCCGCTACAACGTGACGAAAAAGGGACGCGGTCCCGAAATGACTTGAACCACGGAACGTCCCCAATTCTGTCAAGAGTGCTGGATAGGCGTTTGTTTACAACCATCGTGTCACGAATTTACATATTTGTTTAGGATTCATTTATTTCCCTTCGTAAGCAATATCATTCACTATGTCAGATGTACAGCTTTCTAAGTCTTTACCATTTAATTCTAACTTCATTAAAATTTCAAATGTTGTGGCTGACTTTTTCATTTGAGCAGAAGAAAGAAAAACTAAAGCATATCAGTTACTTGCGCAAATAGAAAAAGTCGCCGGCGACTGAGAAAGCAGTTTACTTGGCTACGGTTGACGTTCCAGGACCAACAATAGTCTGTTTGTGCAATATTGCAATTCTTTCGTTGTCATTTCAAAGAAAATGCTTGGCTTGTTGTTGTGAAGGATGATATAAATGAACAGACTTTAGAAATGTTGAAGCTTTTTCAAAGTGGAGACGATGGACTCATTGAACTGAACTGTTTTATAGCCTTATTTTTGGTGATGAAGAATTTAAAAGCCAGAACCGACGGGAACCGTCTATTGTAGCGTTATTATTCGAAGCTAATTATCTTCAGCCGTTCTTTATGCACTTAATGAGTATTCAGAAGACCAACGTCTATGTGAATAAGATAAAACTAGCTAACTCGCTCTGACTTCACACAACATTGGCTAAGATAATAATAGAAAGTCATAATGCCCCACTAATGTACACAAACCTTCTCCAAGCGACACTAACTACTGGTGAAGACTTAAGTAATACAGATAGAGACACGACGGGCTGACGTCACTTTACGAGTATGTAGTGATAAACGTTATTTACTTCAGAAGGGCGAGTAAAAAAAGACATCCATACGTTACCCGGACAAGAAACCTCAAAGAAAAATGTCGGCCATGAAACGTGAATATGCCCGGACTGTGAAATGAAACACTATCAAGTAGATTCAGAAGGCTTATTTAACACACCACAGTATCAAATAAAAAATCACCGTCTAAAATTACTTTATTTCTAATCAGGTAGGTACTACTTGACGCAGCACCAGCTGCAGCAGCTTGGTGCACCTCTGCCTAACCCTTTGGGGATTACAAGCGTGATGTTATGTTATTGATTATACTTATTACTTATACTTTTGCTGATCTGAAAAAAAAACGGAATTTTTATGTAGAAGAATATTTAGTAAACAAATGGCAGAATCGCGACGAGTAGCTTATACCGACACCGATACCGATACCCTCATAGTATTACAGCAGTACCCTAATCGCGTAACACACTATAAACGTCAATCTGATTAATTTTGAAGGATATTGCTAATCCATTGCTTTATATGTTCGAAAAATTTGTCTGCTCAACAACGTAAATAACGCAATGAGTGTTGTTGAACTGTCAAACTGAAAGCCATTGCCACTGTAAGTGTGTTACGCAATTACCCCGCAGCGCAGGTCAGTCCTGATTATGTCATGATTGACATTCACTACTGAATATTGGCCATCATTGATTGCGATGAAGAAAAAATGTAAAAGCTCCTACGCGTAGTGCTTTTAATGAAAGTAGACCTTCTAAGAATACCTTCCATGGGATACATGACATACACACATAGCTCGCACACAAAGAGTAAACAAGTCTAAGAAATGTCCGGGTATCTGTCCCTTTGTCAGAGGATTACTTCGTTACGGCCGCCCCTCACACCAAAATGTGAGTTTGGTGATATATATTATATATTCACCCTGCGTTTCTATGCTAAATATTTGTCGTATATTAGTCTCAGACGAGAAACTTGCATATACGTATTAGTATTTTATTAAATAAACCGAGGTGTGAAGACGGTATTAATAATTCTTAACTCAGTTTCTGAAGGAATCTTGAATAAACTGAGCAGTGAGCTCAAATAGTATGTGATATTAAAATGATAAATAAATAAAAACTTTATTGCTCAAAAGATTACAGAGATTTTACATTGGCCCCAAACTAGGCAAGCCTGTATCTTGGGCACCAATACCATCAAAATATTTATTTTAAAAACATGTTCGAATAAAAGTAAAATATGTTTGCTTCAAATTACAAAACAACACAGTGGTACCGGCCGCGACTTACGAGTTGCAGGTCGTAGGTTCGAACCCAGGCAGGCGCTTTACTTTGTGTACATTATATCATCACCACTGCTCTTAAAACGGTGAAGGAAAACATCGTGAGGAACCCGGCACGTCCTAGAATCAAAAATTCGAAGACATATGACATCTACCAACCCGCACTGGGTCCGCATGGTGGATTAATGCCTACTCCCTCTCACAAAGAGGAGGCCTGTGTCCCAGCAGTGGGAACGTTATAGGCTGAGTATGTATATAACAATCAAATCGAGAATTAAAAGAAAATAATAATAATAAAACTTGAAAAAGAAACACGCTATTATTATGTGAATCACTGTGAACATCACTGTGATCACTGTGATCATGTGTTGTGAATGAGTGTGAGAGTGTGTGATCATGTGTTGTGAATTAGTGTGAGAGTGTGTGATCATGTGATGGTAAATTTAAGGGTGTTTAAGCGTGAGTAGGTGTATGTGAGACAAACGAAAAAATTGTATGTGTGCAAAAACTATTTAACCACTGTAATAATCTTTTCTGCTTCGTCATATGACAAGTTTAGTAAGCAGGATGTTAGTGTATTTTTTATTTGTTTGCGAGTGTAGTTTCTTATATTGCACTGTTTGATCACCGCTTTATAGACGTGTACATGTAGAAAATGTGGGAGTCTTTGTGCGTGTAAAAAAACATAACGGGAGTTCGGTTGCCAGAAGTCAGATTCAGCTGCATCCGGTTAGACTGGAAGCCAAGCCCAACATGGTTGGAGAAAGAAACGCTAGACAGATCATGATCACTAAAAAAACATCCCTCATCCAGAGAATAAAAGTCGATCACTGACTCATTTTTCAAGATATATGTTTAGGGTGTCAATAAACATTGTTATTATTTCATGTGAAATATAAAAACCTATATCTTGTGGAAACATGTTTCCTTTCATAAAACAGACAATAACCCGGAGCTTATTTTTACAAAATGACTCGGGTTCACTAACTCATTTATAAAGAACTACAAAAACGTTATGTTACTTACTTACAAAGAGCTGTAAGAGACAGCAGAGGAAAGTAGTTTCGCTTGCTAGATGATACTAGTTGATAGGAGTCTTACACCTGTGTACCGCTGCTATAATATGTATATCTTGGTTTACGAGACGCTTTTGTACAAAGAAAAGCGTCTGATCTCATTTTGGGACTGTATTGTTTTGTTAGGTTGGATTTACAAGATATATTTTTGACGACTTAGTTCAGCAGGCAAGCTTACTCGTATATTTTGTTTCAGTGTTTAAGATTATCACTAAAAATAAATAATATAAGCTCAATCAATGATATGTTTAGTTTCGGCCATTTGGGTTTCAAATCTATCTAGGTACCTATGTGTTGGAAACTGAACAGCATCTCACTGCCCAATTTTTTATAGTTTTTTTAAATCTTATTTTATCGTATTTCTTTTGATTCTATAAGTCTGTAAGTCAACAATCTTTGGAGGCAAAATTTGCATCTTCATATTTCAATGTAAGCATCAGCTCCATTAGATACGAGCCGGCGCATCTGACTCGAGTAACATTAAACTGATAATCTCATTACTAATAATTAGGGCGCCAGTTCGCGTCAGAATTAGTTGCACTAAGCCGCTTACAGCCAATTTGGGCCCGTACGAGCCACAATCGCGATCGTATTACCAAAATGGGAAGAATAAATGCCCTTTAATAAGGGTCCAAAGTCGCTGCGTAAAAACCTACGAAGTGCGTATCGGACCACACATAGAGTTGGGGTTCGTAGTCAATTTATTGGAATTCACCAAGGAATTCTGGAAAGTATGCAACTAAGTCACTTGCACTGTATTTCCGTTAAATTACGGAATGATTGAAGATTGGCTTTGAAGATTATTTTTTAAGTTACTCAATCCTTAAAACAATATTTCATGCAATGCTATTTATTATGTTATTAAGGCTTAATGTAAAAAATAATAGCATAACAGCCGAAGAGCAACATCTCTAGTTCTCATTCAGAATCAAAATAGTTTCAATATACTTGAAAAGACAAATGGATGGATATTTTAAAACTATAAAGGTTCTAATTTATAATGTGGAACCCTACAAATGTCTGAGATTGTATCAAACCTCTGATTGAACAACTTGGCATATTTTAGTTCAGCAAAAACTCTGAGAATCTTGAGATAAACTTTAGATCGCTTAGGAAGATATTGAAAAGCAAAGAAAGCAAGAAAGAAGCCAATCATACAGTGGCCATGGTCCAATAGTTGTGGCAAGCTGGCGATCTACTGGAGAGATTGGGGACTAGAATAGGCACACGCATTGAGGGGATATTTGAATTAGAATGAAGGTATAATTGGAATAGTATATTTTTAGTTCATTTAGTTTCTTTTTTTTTCTTGGTTTCTCTGTTCCCTTCATCCGTCCAAATAATATATTTATAAGATCACTTTTAGGGATAAGACCGCCCATTGTCTCACCTCTTGTAAAATTTCTACAAATAATAGGGGTTAAAGTATGATATATTGCCGTTTTATCGTAATAGGTACTTCGAATTGACATAGAACCTTCATGGTCAAACCATGAAGGACTTTTTAGTGAAACTTTTTTCACATGGAAAAATGAAGAAGGAAAACATCGTGAGGAACCCGGCACGTCCTAGAATCAAAAATTCGAAGACATATGACATCTACCAACCCATGGAGTTCTTCTTTGAAAAATGTGCAACATTCGATTATCGACTTTCAGTTGTTTTTTTTTATTCAGCTTAGACAAGAAAGATGGATACTTCAAAAATTCGAGTTATTTTTGAATACGAGTTCCGACGCGGAACTAACGCGGCAGAAACAGCTCGCAATATCAATGTTGCGTTTGAAGAGGGGACTGCTAATGAACGCACCGTGCGAATTTGGTTTAAACGCTTTGGTGATGGAAACTTTGATTTGAAGAACGAACCACGTGGAAGACCGCCCACACAGGTGAATAACAATGAATTGAAAGAGATGTTGGAAGCCGATCCGAGCCAAACTACCCAGGAATTAGCGGCATGGTTTAACGTTACCTTACCAACAATATTGACTCATTTGCGTCAAATCAATAAAATAAAAAAATATGAGAAATGGGTGCCTCATGATTTGACTGATCTGCAGAAAGAAACGCGTGTTAAAACTTGTGTTGCCTTGTTGAATCGATACAGAAATGAAGGAATATTGGATCGAATTGTGACATGTGATAAAAAATGGATTCTTTACGATAACCGTAAGCGAAAAATGCAATGGCTGACCCCAGGTCAAACGCCGCAAGTGTCCTAAAGCAAAGCTTACCAATAAAAAGGTAATGGTAACTGTTTGGTGGTTTCAGCATGGTGTTATTCACTACAGCTTTCTCCGATCTGGTCAAGCAATAACGGCAGATGTCTACTGTGCCGAACTCCGAACAATGATAGCAAAACTAGCAGTGAAACAGCCCCGACTCATGAATCAATCTTCACCATTATTGCTCCATGATAACGTGAGACCTCATACAGCACGAGAAACCGTTTTAACTCTACAGGAACTGCAATAGGTAATAGGTAATAGGTACAGCGGGCTGGTGTCCGCAACTCCACGGCAATGCGCGTATTTTGCGTAAGGGTGGGAAAATCGATTATTCGATCCACCCCAGCTCCTCAAGGAAGGCCAGCAACGCCTTGATGTTACTGACCGTCTCTCGTAGGGTACCTGGGTTCCCGAAGTACTTTGCCCTGTACGTGGCGACCACCGGTCAGTTTAGCAGCACTTGCGCCGCTGTCTCGTCCTCCTCCATGCAGGCCCTGCACAGCGGACTGTCTGTTACTCCTATGACATAGAGGTGTTTGTTAAATGACCCATGGCCAGTTAATGCTGCAGTAACTGTACGCAGCTTTAGTTTATTTAGACGGAGAACCTGTTCCGTGAGGCGGCCATTAATTGTGGGAAGTGCTTCCTTGGCCTGCCTACAATCGCCTAGCTCCGTTCAAAGTTTGTCGTGTAGGTCTCTGGTGCGTTTTCTTACCAGAGTACGTATGTATCCGAAGGGAAGTGGCGCGATGGGCTCAGGTCCCACTGGTGCCATGCTCGACCCCCTTCTGGCAAGTTCATCGTTCAGGAACTGCAATTAGAAACCATTCGTCACCCTCCGTATTCGCCAGACCTTGCTCCAACGGACTACCATTTTTTTCGTGATTTGGACAATTTTCTACGTGATAAAAAGTTTTCTTCCCAGGAGGTAGTACAAAATGCTTTCACACAGTTTGTCGAATCTAGATCACGAGAGTTCTATCGCAAAGGCATAAATTACCTTCCTATTAGATGGCAGCAATGTATAGATAATAATGGTAATTATTTTGATTAAATAAATATGTTCAATTAAAAAAAAAACGAATTTAAATTTTTCATTAAAAATCGGCAATTTCATACTTTAACCCCTAATATATCTATAGTTGGTATGGTGTACATAATAAAGATTATTCGTACCTATCTATCCATCAATCTAACATTGCAAATGGAATCCAGGTAGGCTAAGGGTAGGAGTAGGGTAGGAGTAGTGTAGGAGTAGGTTAGGAGTAGGGTAGGATTAGGGTACGAGTAGGGTAGGAGTAGTGTGGGAGTAGGGTAGGAGTAGGGTAGGAGTAGTGTATGAGTAGGGTAGGAGTAGGGTAGGAGTAGGGGTAGGAGTAGTGTAGGAGTAGGGTAGGAGTAGGGTAGGGGTAGGGTAGGGGGTAGGACACCACGCGAACGAAGTAGCGCCGGGCAGCTAGAAATAATTTATATGGCAAAACAACGTTTGCCGGGTCAGCTAGTAATAATATATATAATTATTATGTACGTGTGTTTGTCACCTAACTCCTCCTAAGCGGATGGACCAATTTGGATGAAATTTTGTGTGTATATTTCAATAGGTTCCTGGATGGTTTGAAAATACAATTGAACCCGGTAGGTGGCGCTGCTTTTCCGGGGATGACGTCTGCCGGCTCCGCTAGTATTTTTATAACTACACATATTTACAATACTCAATACTCAAATACTCAAATCTTTATTGCATTCCATATGTGTTACATAGATGGTATATAAAAGGTAAAAGATCAATATGGACCCAGTCGGGCGCAGCAACACTTAGGAGAGAGGCAGTATGGCAGCCAGTCTTCTGGGCACTTTTCAGGATGACTGTGATGCGGACGAGTACTTCGACGCCTAAGTGTCCTTTTGTTTCTGTATTTATTTGTATATTGAGGTTAGTTAGTCATTTAATTTAGTACCTAGTGTTGAGAACATCGCCTAAAGCAAAACATACACCTGATTTTTATCTGTCTACAAAAGATTCTATACAACATTTCCAAACGCTACTAGCGGCAGTTTGCCAGACGATGACGTCATGATCGATGCATCCTCAATTGATGATAATACCGTTCCCACTTGAGTCCACAATGCATTAGTCGTAACCTGATCGTGGGCTATCCGTCTTCCAGCTATTTATTTTGCATTCGCTTAAAAGTGTATGAAGATTCCGTTCAAAGTGTTTTGGATCGATACCCACTCAATTAGACTCTGGTTCGTTTGAATGAGATGCAGCCATGATTTATCGAGTTTAAAATAGTACTGCATCATTAGTGGCAACTTTCTTTCTCCTTGAACGGTTTTGGAACTTGGATTCATTTATCATCGCGGGACACGGGAGCAATTTATTTTATATATATTGGGGATGGTTTGAAACCGTTTAAACTTTAAGCAATGGCAAGGATTTAAAATGAAGTAGATCTGCGATAGCAAGAACAAAAGAAAAGTGTCATTCATGTCTATTCTAGATGAATTTTCTAGAATACTAATTTCCAAAATTGTCCAAAATTCCCTTCTCTAGTAACTCTTGTCAAGAATACCCTCCGGAAAATGTCCCAGAATGTAAGCACAAAGAATAAGATCACATGGTTTCGTCCATAAACATTGTTCATTGTTATAATGCCCCACTTTGGTGCATAATATTTCAGAAGCTCCCTCAGAAATAATACATCGTCCCGTTTCTGATAACCTAAAAGAACATGCACCGCTCATTTTGTATTCTTGCGACGTACATTTAAAACCGTATAAATAACTGGGTTCTTAAGAAATAAATAATATTAAGGAGACACGAGATACGGGAGAGCTTAAATATTAGTAGTACCAGCTACATTCTCGAGACATATGAGTACATTGTATTTTAGTTGTTCTACAAAATAAGACCCTTGTTCCAACTCTATTGTTTGACTTGCTGGAAACCGTTTATAATGCACATGATTATCATAAAGTGAGTCCATTTAAGTAATCTACTGAACATTATATGCCACCCAATAAATTACCATGATCATTTCCCCACCAACGCGCACTGGGCCCGCGTAGTAGATTACGGTCCACTTCCTCTCATAGAGAGGAGGCCTGTGGCCCAGCAATGGGAATGTTATAGGCTGTGTATGTGTATTGGCGCAGTTACCGAGCATACAATGATACTACATAGCAAAAACAATATCACGCTTGTAATCCCCAGAGGTTTGGTACGAGGGGTATACGTATGTACACGGTACACCCACATTTCGCCAGTTAAAAAAAGGGCCAGGGAAAGCCTTTTGCCATAAATCAGCGACAAATCAAGACAACGGGCTGCCTCTGAAAAATTCCAGATAGAAAAACCCAATAAAACTTTGCCCGACGTGAGAATCGAACTGAGGACCTCATGCTCAGCAGTAGGTAGTTCAAAAGTGTCTTTTTAATAGCCTATTTGAAACTTAACTTTGGCATTGACTTAGCGCCTACGACCACCAGAACAACGAGGCATACCACAACCATCTTAATCCGTAATTCCCTTAACATCCACAGTTTGTGTTACCTAGCTCTTCCTTAACAGAAACTAAATTTATGTTAAAGTGATCACGGATCACCTGCCATGTATGATTCTTATATTGATTCTTATTTGATCAGATAATACCACATCTTTTCAGATGTCATGTATTTATATTAATATCCGTCGTGCTTGTGGTTTACGCTCGTGTGCACGTAAATGCTTCGGTTAGGGGGGAGAGATTCATACTTTTAGTATGGCATTTTTCGTGCCAGTTATGACGAGTTATTGTGGTATATATTTTGTGGAAAAGAAGGTTCTGGCATATTGAGTATTTTGTGTGATATATCATTTTAATTTTCCAAAAGGCATATTTACTATGAGGAGTTAAATGCCTTGCTATATGGTGTTTGGGATAAATAAATTAATCTGTCTGGAACAAGTTTGAACCCTAGTGACACTTATTTGTTTTCTTTTCAGGTATGTTCAAGTTTCCAGAGTCTACATATGCAGTATAGATAACCGATACATATTAGGGATTTATGAGGTAAGTGCATATAGCATGATTTCAGTGTTAAAACGAACAATGGCTTGCATTGGGTGAAGTAACATTCAGTACTGCAATTTGTTCAATCGGAGCGCATTCCAGCGCATTTAGTATCAATAACGTATCTTCTATACGAATGGCAAACAAAGCAAAAATTAATCTGTTCCCCTATTGTAACTTCGTTTTCCAAAATCCGTGCTTATTTCCAACCATTATCACTATCAGATATCCAGTAAAATCTGTCCATTGTCGGCCATTGTGGTCCACACATTAGCGCATGGCTTTAAACAAAGCGTCAGTTTACAAATGAATTGCCATATTGTTCGACACTCGTTTGGTTCTCGCCTCCAATGAATAACTGTAGCCATTCGGGATTGCCAACTAAAATGCAAATATTTTTGATTCTGCTGTTACATTTGAAATGCGGAAAGTGTTGCGATGTATTTTTTTATTGCTATGCTAAATTCAGGAATGTCAAATATATCTTTTGTTTTGTTTATTTTTAGTTTTGATGTTTCGCTAAATATACGCAATTTTGTTTGTTGACGAATTTTCTGTTTGAAAATGATTGAACGATTCCACGTCAATAAATTTTCTATGATGGTTAAAACGACGTCATTCGATTGACTGCTTCATAGGACTTTTTATCTGACGCTGCAGTTCTACAATTCTTTAGATGCTCCAACAATCAGGCTAGGGCTCATGACAATCTGAAATTCGTTTATTTACGTGTGTTAGTATAATCCTAGTTACAGAAATAAATATCATTTATCACAGGAAATAGCTACGTATATTTAGCCTGTATTAACTTCTGTTCAAGCATCAGAGCCACTCTTTGAAACACATTCAACTATAAATTTCCATAGAACCGTAGCTTCGTCTCCTGCAAGTAATTTAACTTAGTGGCAGTATTGGAAATACAACATTGATGTTATTCGGACCATAATATTGTCGTTATTTACCGCATCGCCAACCGCGCACTGACTCGTATCAAAGCCACTCAAATTGTTCGTGAACCTATTCTGTGGGGTTTTCTGTTTATATTTTTGTTGTTTTAGGAGGTTTGTAGACCTGTTGCCTTGGAAACTAGTTTTCATTTTCAAAATAGTGACCACGTACGACGCAATGGAAGAATTGCATGTAAAATGTTGGTACGAGACATAACGAGACGCGACATACAATAATGTAACGTGAAAAAAAACATGATACATGTTACCTACTTTAGTAGTTCTTTTTATTTTTACTTCAGAATGATGAGGTCCTTTGATAAAGTGTGTCACACTGTCACAGTAGAAGAAATAACAAATTAGAATGCTCAGATAACAAATACGAACACTGTGTTTTAAATTACTTAAAACGTAACAAAATTGAGCCAATTCAAATTGAGTTTAACCGAACATACAACAGACAAATTATATTTACGTACGTACCTAATTCACACTCCCATCTGAGTCTGAACGGTTCATTAAAATAAAATATTCGTGTTCATTGCTAAATTATTTTCACAGCGTTCAAATCCCTGTGGAGTAATTGTGAACAATGTTCGGCCAAATGTAAAATCCCATTATCTACATGTGTGTATCGCTTTGTGTGGAGGAAGGGATAGGCAGAGCTGTAAGGGTCCTTTAAGATATTGTACACAAGGATAAGTTTATAAATTAATCTAATGCGTATTTTACCAAAGCGTGAACATTCGGGCTAAGTTTGAAACCTTCAAGGTCTTGTGGATATTTTGGCAACATAATATTATATTGTTATTCATAATGTAACGTATCGGTAATCGTATGATCGTTCCCAAACATCATCTCTCATATGGGTTATATGAAGATATAAGTAGTGATTTTCACTTTTTTTTTTTTTTTTTTTTTTTTTTTTTTTTTTTTTTTTTTTTTTTTTTTTTCTGGGTGGGAAATCATCAAATGACTCCTCCCGCTCTGGGCGGAGCAGAAGGGAGTGTCAGACTTTTACTGACTAAAACCCACCCGTGTTCCTTCAGTTGCCTGTGCCAGGGGCCACGGTATCTCTTTCGAACAACCCGCAGCCCCGGCGGCATCGGCCCTAACGGACCCCGTCAGTTCGTGCTGACAGCTCTTTGAGGCGCGCGTGGAACACAACGCGCCGTCGACCCGGGCCTGGTCCTTACCGGGCGGCGAGCTGCCCATAGCTCGCCGCCCGCAAGCCCGCGCCTACGGTGGCCGGGAGTCGGCTGTTGACTCCCGTCCAGGGCGTCTCCTGCGGCGGCTAGGAGCGCGAGGGTGCAGCGATTGCCTCTCCCTCGCACGCTCCGCCTCCTCCTTCGCGAGCATAACTGCTTCGCAGAAGGAGGTGACGGCCTCCCATTCACTCTCGCCCCGGACCATGGCTTGAACCAGGGCCGGACGCGAGAGGTCGCCGCCGCTGCCGGTCGAATCTACGAGGACACGGCGGTGCTCTTCCCAAGCGGGGCAGACCTCCACCGTATGCTCCACCGTGTCCTCTGGGCGATCCTCGCAGTGATGACACCCGAGCGTCTCCTCCCGCCTGATGATGTGCATGAACCTCCCGAAACATCCGTGTCCGGAGAGGACCTGCGTCAGGCGGTAGGTGATTTTCACTTCTGATCTTAATTTCATCAGATTCATTGAGCAAGTGTTCGCTATTTCTTGTTATTGCAGCTCGTGTTAGTTAGTTCTCTGTCTTTTCTTTAAAAGTCAGCAATGTCAACTCTGCGCTAGCTGTCCTTACTTCAGTTAAACTTCATGTGTAAGGTTCCTAAGAACGTCTCATCTCCTTTTGTAGCGGGTCAGTGACGCGAGACTAAACATAAAAACAGAGCCAACTCCTCCCCCCACCCCCTGCAGCAATATCTAAGAGGAAGAAGAAATGTAGTTCGTGACAAATGGATATATATGAACTAATCGTTGATAGTAAAATATACAGGGTTAAATTAAATTAGCTGGCGGAACTACGCAGATGTGATGTGTATCGATATCAAAACATGATAATTATTTTTTAATAATTTGAGGTTTTTTTTGTGGGGTCATCGAGCGCACTTGAAATATCAGTTTAAAAATTGTGGACGCATTATAACGCCACGACAGCCCCAACAGTATCCTAAACGTCAGTATCCAGTTCGCTGTATGTCCTCTGCGTAAAACGGGTCCAAAGACTGCACGTGTAGAAAGACTGACAGAAAGCTTTGAAAAGAGTGACATTAACTTGATTTGTACAACGTGCAAATCTTCGAACCAGCATGTTACATCGAACAGCCATCGACCTGCGCTCCCTCTCCATATCCATATTGTCCTTAAGATCATCAGTGACCCAATGATCCAAGTGCTAAAACTTAGTCACCCAAGCCAAAGGAGTGCCACAGAGCGAGACACCAGGAATATCAGAATAGCTTATGGCACTCGCTTTAACCCGTGAGAAGGCGCGCCTCAGTTTGTTGCACGGAGAGGCGCGCGCGAGCGAATTTCTCACACTATTTTAAATGCACATATTTCTACTTTAATAGTACTTATTGGCTTTTAATGGATTTATATGAATAAAACAAGGTTTAGTTAGTAGGAAAATAAGTATGTTAATTAAAACTATGAAACATTAATGCAACTTCTAAAACAAATACCAAAACAACTTATTACTAGTTTCTAATTTAATTTTGTCAGTCTCCATATAAATTACAATAAAAAATCTTACATCATAAAAACTTTAAAAAATTACTCTTCCATGTGATTTTGACTAGTGTGCCTCTCAAAACACATTGAACACATATATTATTATGTGTTATGTTCCGTGCAGAGTAATTCTTTTTTTGAGCGTCTATTCTTACGTCTCGGACATATGGAACAGAATCCGCTTGGCCTAAGCTCCTCAGTAGGTCTAGGATCCGGCACAAATTGCTTCATAAGGAACTTCAGATCTGATGATATGTTCTCCGTGCAAATCAGCTCGAGCGCCACACTTTTTAGGAATGTACGTCTTTCGATCAAAGTTGTTGTGTTAGCTTTATATATTATTTGGGCATTAATCCCAGTTATGTTCAAAATTGAGAAAAATATGCGCATTGGCCATCTTGAAGTGATTCTGGCAACGGAATAGTCCTCTTTCTTCTGGTCCACTACATCCACTCCTCCTTTTGTGGAATTGTAAGATGTTACAATCCCGGGCTTTGGAAATCGTCAAATGACCCCTCCCGCTCTGGGCGGAGCAGAAGGTAGTGTCAGACTCTTACTGACTAAAACCCACCCATGTTCCTTCCTTAGCCCTTTATGTTCCAGGGCAGCGGTAACCCTTTCGGACGATCCCGCTACCCCGGCAGGCTTCGGCCCTGTCGGGCCCCGTTTATCATGCTGACATCTCTTTGAGGCGCGCGTGGAACACATACGCACCGTCCGGCATGGGCCTGGTCCTGATCGGACGGAGAGCTACCCATTGCTCTCCGCCCGCAGGCCCGCGCCTACGGTGGCCGGGAGTCGTCACGCGGCTCCCGACGCCCGGAGCGTCGCCCGCGGCGGCTGAGGCGTGAGGATCTCTCCCTCAGCCATCCCGCCACCTCCTTCGCTAGCATGACTGCTTCGCAGAAGAAGGTGACCGCCTCCCACTCCCTCTCGCCCCGGACCATGGCTTGAACCAGGGCCGGACGCGAGAGGTCGCCGCCGCTGCCGGTCGAATCTACGAGGACACGGCGGTGCTCTTCCCAAGCGGGGCAGACCTCCACCGTATGCTCCACCGTATGCTCCACCGTGTCCTCTGGGCGATCCTCGCAGTGATGACACCCGAGCGTCTCCTCCCGCCTGATGATGTGCATGAACCTCCCGAAACATCCGTGTCCGGAGAGGACCTGCGTCAGGCGGTAGGTGAGAACGCCGTGACGCCTCTCTAGCCACTCGTCAAAGAGGGGTCTTATCGCCGCTATCGTGGCGTGCCCTGCGCTGGGTTGCGATAGTCGCGCCTTCCATTCCACCATGAGATCGCGCTAGAGGTCCGTCCACTCCGCCGCGATTTGCCGCGGGTGCGGAAGTTCGCTCTTCCCAACATTGTACTTGAGCCCATGGGACACTGCATAGTACTCACAAATAGCCACCAGTTTCCTCAAAGCGCCGATCGATGGGCCTAGCAGCACCATGTCATCCGAATAACTAATATTATTCAAACGAACGTTATCAATATGACACCCAACTTTGGTGCTGCTAAGCTCGCCGATTAGCCGGTTTATGTACAAATTGAAGAGGCGTGGTGAACTTAACCCCCCTTGCCTCACCCCGCACTCCAGCTCATACACATCCGACTGAGCCTCTGCCCATCTGACACTGTTGCTCTGTTGGTCGTAGCAGTAATGAAACAAGGATGTAATTTCATTTGGTAGTGTTGTATCACTCCGCAATTTATCCCATAGTACCTTGTGCGACACTAGGTCGAACGCTTTTGACAGGTCCAAAAAACAAGCAAAAACAGATGTTTTTCGGGAACTATAATATTGAACAGTTTGCTTGAGGCACAGAATAGCACTTTCCGTGGATAAACCAGATTTAAAGCCAAATTGCGCATCATAGCGTTCAACGTGTTTAGCCAACGGTTGATCAAGCAAACTGTCCAAGACCTTGGTGGCCAACGAAACTATCGTGGCTAACGAAATAGGCCTGTAATTGGACACGTCAGAAGCGGCCCCTGTCCTTAATGATCGGAACTACCACTGTACGCATAAGGTCCTGCGGCAAATAACGGTGACTGAGACATAAATTAAAAAGAAGAGCAAGAACCCTATACAGGTGTGGCCCCGCATGCCTCAGGTGCTCGACGCTGAGGCCGTCGTGGCCAGGCGATTTACCTCTTGTCATTTTCTTAATAACAGTAGCAACCTGTTTAGCTGTAAACATTACGGCAAGCTCACCAGACCTAATGTTTACAGCTAAACAGGTTGCTACTGTTATTAAGCAAGCTCACCAGACCCCCCTGCCGGGGTAGCGGGATCGTCCGAAAGGATTACCGCTGCCCTGGTACATAAAGGGCTAAGGAAGGAACACGGGTGGGTTTTAGTCAGTAAGAGTCTGACACTTCCTTCCGCTCCACCGAGCGGGAGGGGTAATTTGATGATTTCCCATCCGCAAAAAATAAAAGCAAGTTTCGATTTCTATTTGTGTTGTCCTAGTGTTATGTGCACATTTTTTGGCATTTTTCTTTTTATGATTTTCACGTAAATGATTATTTGATGATTTCCCATCCACAAAAAAAAAGCTCCCACCACACTTGACCCGCCACACTTGCAGGGAGACTCGGCTTGGCCTTTAATTTGTTAGTGGACTTCCAAAACTAAGCAAACTCTTTTTTTTAATGACTTTTTGGCAAAATACCTAATTTAATTTGTTGTTGATTACTTTAAATAAATTTTAATTTAGTCTTAAGTTTCCTTCGTTTGTCGCGCATTTTCTCATATATAGTCTCCTGAGTGGGTGCACCATGCCACGTTTGGTAATAAGTACGAGCCTCGCGGGGTTAGCATCGCTTACATATTTTGTTCCCGCCTGTGATATATTTAAGTTTCTTGATGCGACCATTGCCAACATATGTATACTGGGCACCCTCTTGGAGAGTTGATACTATTGCCAAATACAAATTATTTATTACTAATAAATACCTACAGTATTACAAATTTTATGAGAACACGTGATACATTGATCGGGAAAATCTATTTATTTTAGTTTATCATTGCAGTACTCATAATAATCAATAATAATAATAACGTTTATTTATAAAAATTGGTGCCGATTTACAATAACTTATCTTAAAAATTATAGATGACACAGTTGCTCATTTGCCTGAACTAGGTGGAGACCTGTGTATCAGGTGAAAGGTGCTTAGAATTTTAAAATATATAATTAACAAATAAGAAGACTAATTAAAAACTAATATTACCCTAAAAAAACTAACATGTTTTATTTACAGACAACTAGTAAATCCTCTGTTTCACTGTATGATCTGCTAAGTAAAAATTGCAGGATAAACTTTTTACAGTCGTAATTATTTAATTTATAGATACTTAGTTTCCTATTTAATTTATTGTATAGAAATGGGCCTAAAAATGTATAAAATCTGTTTACAAAGACATATTTAGAGGATGCATGTGACTCACATACAATATCATTCCGTCTCTTATTAGTACTTTCTATGTTATATATTTAGAGGATGCATGTGACTCACATACAATATCATTCCGTCTCTTATTAGTACTTTCTATGTTATATATTTAGAGGATGCATGTGACTCACATACAATATCATTCCGTCTCTTATTAGTACTTTCTATGTTATATATTTAGAGGATGCATGTGACTCACATACAATATCATTCCGTCTCTTATTAGTACTTTCTATGTTATATATTTAGAGGATGCATGTGACTCACATACAATATCATTCCGTCTCTTATTAGTACTTTCTATGTTATATATTTAGAGGATGCATGTGACTCACATACAATATCATTCCGTCTCTTATTAGTACTTTCTATGTTATATATTTAGAGGATGCATGTGACTCACATACAATATCATTCCGTCTCTTATTAGTACTTTCTATGTTATATATTTAGAGGATGCATGTGACTCACATACAATATCATTCCGTCTCTTATTAGTACTTTCTATGTTATATATTTAGAGGATGCATGTGACTCACATACAATATCATTCCGTCTCTTATTAGTACTTTCTATGTTATATATTTAGAGGATGCATGTGACTCACATACAATATCATTCCGTCTCTTATTAGTACTTTCTATGTTATATATTTAGAGGATGCATGTGACTCACATACAATATCATTCCGTCTCTTATTAGTACTTTCTATGTTATATATTTAGAGGATGCATGTGACTCACATACAATATCATTCCGTCTCTTATTAGTACTTTCTATGTTATATATCTAGAGGATGCATGTGACTCACATACAATATCATTCCGTCTCTTATTAGTACTTTCTATGTTATATATTTAGAGGATGCATGTGACTCACATACAATATCATTCCGTCTCTTATTAGTACTTTCTATGTTATATATTTAGAGGATGCATGTGACTCACATACAATATCATTCCGTCTCTTATTAGTACTTTCTATGTTATATATTTAGAGGATGCATGTGACTCACATACAATATCATTCCGTCTCTTATTAGTACTTTCTATGTTATATATTTAGAGGATGCATGTGACTCACATACAATATCATTCCGTCTCTTATTAGTACTTTCTATGTTATATATTTAGAGGATGCATGTGACTCACATACAATATCATTCCGTCTCTTATTAGTACTTTCTATGTTATATATTTAGAGGATGCATGTGACTCACATACAATATCATTCCGTCTCTTATTAGTACTTCCAATGCTATATGAGAGCATGGTGTGCTGTTTTAAAACCAAGTGCGTTATGAAAAGCTGGCGAACAGTCAGCACGTTACAGGATCTGTATTGCAGATCTGTAGGATAGAGAAAGGGATGGAAGTTAGCTACTTTTAAAATTGCTCTCTGTGCTCTTTCAAGAGGCAGTAAGTAAGTTTTAGGTGCTCCACCCCATGAAGTAATACAGTACTGTACGCAACAATAAACATACATACACCTCTCTTAGTTTAAAAATACTAACTTTTAAGTTATCAGTATCATGCATGTGGTTACGGAAAATAAAACCGTCTTATTGTTCTCATAAATACTTTAAGCTAATTAGACTCAGCAGAGACGTTCACGAATATCGTGCAGTGATTATCATTCTATTACGAAAAAAATTTTATGAGTGACTCATTACAAACAGTCCATGAGATAGACAAACTTGAAATTTCGAACACAATTGAATGCGACTGCCTGAATCTTACTGAACATTTTTATATTAAAAAAAGTGATTTGACTATTCTTTCACAAAACATAAGTAGTATATACTGCAACTTTGATGCTTTTGTTGTTATGATGTCCACCTTCAAGTTCGAAACTGACGTAATAATATTAACGGAATGCAGATTAAATACTAACAAACCATTACCTCAACTTGCTAATTATTACTCTTATGTAACAACACGGCAGATGAACCAAAATGATGGTGTAGTAATTTATGTTAAGAACACACTAGAATCAAAAGCTCAAGAAATAAACCTGAACGGGGCATCTTGTCTCCAACTGGACATACTAAATAATACTCTCTTGTGCATTTACCGATCCCCGTCAAACACAAACCCTGAGATTTTTCTGGCTTCACTTAGTTTACACTTGGACTCATTAGCTGCACATAGAAATCTAGTGATAGCGGGGGACATAAATATTAATATTAGGCTCAAAGATGCAGAAGTGGCTCAAGACCGAAAAAACCGAATTAGTTACCTTAATATGTTGTCGGCCTATGGCATATTACCTGGTCACACCCTACCAACCGGAGAACTGAACTGCCTGGACCACTTCATGATACGAATTAATAAAAAAAAGACATCTGCTTCAAATTGCTATCTTACAATCTACGATTACAGACCATTACACTACGTTTTTATCACTTTCTAAACTTAAAAACAAACCAGCTATAAATAAAACTTCTACTCGTATAAATTTTGAGCAAGCACTAAAATATTTGCAGGAAAAGAGTCTTGACGAGTTTTTAATTTGTAATGACCCAAATCTTCTGACTGACCTACTCATACAAAAACTGACTGACACTATTAATGAAAGTACCACAATAACAAGTATCCCAAACAATAAACGCATAATCAAACCTTGGATCACCCCGGGTATACTACGCTGCATTAAAAATCGCAACAAATTGCAAAAAAACCTTCATTCCGACCCGTATAATGAAATTTTAAAAATCATAGACTGTCGATACAGAAATTATTGTAATAATCTCATTAAAAAAGCAAAAAGAAAATATGAAAGAGAATTAGTCAGTAAATCAGTTATGAATACTAAGTTATTCTGGAAAAACATAAAATCGATCACCTACTCAAATAAAATAAACAGCCAAAGCACGGAGCTATTAGGTATCAAAACATCTCCAACTGAATCAGTCAACTTCATAAACGATTAGTTTGTAAATACTGGGAAAGACTTGGCTCAGCAAATTCAATACAGAACTAATAGAATCCTTGCTGATTGGACTAGCACTTCTCCTGCGCAAGCAGATTCCTTTGTGCTCCTGGACACTGACCCAAACGAGGTTGAAACAATTCTGATAAGCCTGAAATCGACCAGTGCCCCAGGATGGGATAGTATCTCTACTAGTTTCTTAAAATATGTTTACAAAGAAGTTGTTCCCATCATTAGCCACCTGGCTAACCATTGTTTAAAAAATGGTACTTTCCCGGCCCCTCTGAAAAAATCAATTATTACACCAGTACACAAGGGAGGGAGCAGAGACGATGTCAATAATTATAGACCTATCTCCGTCCTACCAGTCCTGTCTAAGATTATTGAAAAATTAACTAATAATAGACTCATAAACTACCTAAATAGATTTAAATTACTATCATCTACACAATTTGGTTTTACACAGGGAGTATCCACTGAAGACGCAGTTGCTGCCATAAGCTCATTAGTTTCAGTACATCTCGATACAGGAAGGAAATGCCTGACGGTATTTCTAGATCTAAAAAAGACGTTTGACACCGTTTCTGTTCCAACTCTTGTGACCAAGCTGGAAAGACTCGGAATAAGAGACCCACTGAATTTTAAAAAAAATTACCTATCAAACAGAACACAGAGGATTAAAATAGGAGCGTATGTTAGTGACGATGCGGATGTGTCATTTGGCGTACCGCAAGGTAGCGTGTTAGGCCCCATATTATTTCTGGCATATATTATTAACGATCTCTGCAACTTAAGAGTTGATAATGCAAACATTTTTTCTTACGCTGATGACACAGCCGTTATTTTTTCCGGGAATAAATGGTCCGACGTTAGGCGCAGTGCGGAGACGGGTATGGCCCTTATAACCAATTGGCTCAACGACAATCTACTAACACTAAAACATAGTAAAAACGAACTACATCTGTTTTACCATCTCGAATCGTTCACAACCAAATAAAGATTTTAGCCTCAAAATACACTCATGTGATAATGTCTCAAATAATAACGGTGGGTATCCTACAATTAGTAAAGTCTCACAAACAAAATATTTGGGAGTCATAATTGACCAAAAACTATCACGGGCATCATGCGTCATCTAGCAAATTGGTTAAAAACGTTAACGTATGATGACACTGAGGCGCTTTTACAACACATAGGTTAACCCATTCATTTCTCTTTACACATACACACACACACACACACACACCCCCCTCACCCTCACACACACACACACTCACCCACACATACAAATACAAAATACACTCAACTTCCCCCCCCCCCCCCCAACCCCATATACAATCACGTGAATAATGTAAATTTAAATTAAATTAATAAATAAAATTGTTATGATTTGTTAAATAAGTATTCTGTTCAAAAATAAATATTCGGTGCAAAATTATCCAGCTATGAAAGAGCGGAGTCTCCTATTACAGGTTTTTTCTTTGCTTAAAAGGAGGCTCCAATCATCCCCTTGTTCTATTGAAATAAAAGTTTTTTTTTTATTTTTTTTATTTAACTGTATTACTGGTTGACCTAGGGCCAAGTAAACTTGTGACGCTAGTTTTTGATCTGCAATCGCTCGCAATTTTATTAAAAACAAAAATTAACTTGCGCACTCTTTTAGCTAAACTGTCAATATGTGGTCTAAATGAGAGCAACTTGTCTATTTGAATCCCGAGATATTTTATGTTACATGTTTTATAGTTATAAGGACTGACTGAGCGGAGTCCGCATTGATGGGCATACAGATGAGAGTTAGTAATATTTAAATGCGGTTTGCGGATGGAGAAGTGAATATATTTTGTCTTGTCGGCATTTAATGTTAGTAAGTTGCTTTGGAGTCAGTTAGACACAGTATTGAAACCTATTTGAGCATATTCGTACAATTCGAAGAGAAGAAAAAAAATAATTTTAGAATATAACAGTTTGTTTAGTTAGTTACTTTAATATTCTCTCTCTCTTTCTCTGTTGTTTGCATGCCTGTCTATGTTTAAGTTCACTTTTAACTACTTTTTTGCTTTAAAATCTTAGAATAGCGCACTGTTATATATAACTTTTAATATGTTGTGGAAAATGTCGTAGGTTATACATTTATAAACCTTGTACATTTATATCTTAGTGTAATATTTTAATGTATAACTGTTTATTTTCCCGAATAAATAAAATATAATCCGCCTTTGGTTTTAGCGGTGAATATTAACGCCGTGTCATCTGCATACGATATAATTTTGCCTTGATTAATATTTATAAATAAATATAAATATTCCACAACTAAGCAGAGCTTGTGTTATGGGTACTAGACAACTGATAAACATACTTATATACATTTCTAAATACATAAATATTATAGATAAATTACACCCAGACACAGAACAAATGATCGTGCTCATTACATAAACATTTGTCCTGAGTGGGAATCGAACCCACGACCTACGGCATAGCAGTCAGGGTCACTAACCACTAGACCAACAGGCCTGTCAAAAAAATATTTAAATTACACAAATCGTTGATATAAATCAGGAAAAGGGTGGGGCCCAAAATACTTCCCTGGGGAACACCAAAACCTGTGTTTTTTTGCTAGTCGCTAATATTGTCAATTTTAACACATTGATATCGATCGTCTAAGTAGTCAGCAAACAGTTTCAGCGGCGTTCCCCTTATTCCTAAGGCCTCTAATTTGTACAAAAGCGTCGAAACGGAGACTGTATCAAAAGTCTTCGCCAGATCGAGGAAGATTCCCAGGATCTGGTTTCTTTACCTTGTTCTTCTGAGTCGTAATCTGTTAGACTGTGCACTGCATCGGCTGTGGATAATTTGGCTCTAAAACCAAATTGCGCAGATGATAAGAATTCATTTTTCTCTAGATAGTTAACTAGTCTACTGTTTATATTTTTTTCTAGAATTTTAGATATTGAGGGGAGTAGTGATATTGGCCGATAATTGTTAACTAGGTCTTTGTTTCCGGGTTTGAAGATAGGGATTACAATAGCTTTTTTTAGACATTTAGGGAAAATGCCTTCAGAAAGACACATAAGAAAAATATGTGTTAAGGGAGGTACAAGGAAATGCTTAAAGAGTTTAAGGGTCTTATTGTTAATGTTATCCCCTCCAACAGCACAGTCATCTTTTAGTGTGGACTAGCTAGACACCGACGAAGACGAAATTATCCGAATAATCTGTGGAGATTATTCGGGTAATTTCGTCTTCGTCGGTGTCTAGCAAGCCAAAGATTTTAGGGTACATCTATTTTCACACTTTTCGGAAGGCTGAACACAGTCAGGTTTTGGAATCAGCTCAGAGAGGCGTCACGGCGCTCTCACCTACCGCCTGACGCAGGTCCTCTCCGGACACGGATGTTTCGGGAGGTTCCTGCACATCATCAGGCGGGAGGAGACGCCCGGGTGTCACCACTGCGAGGATCGCCCAGAGGACACGGTGGAGCATACGGTGGAGGTCTGCCCCGCTTGGGCAGAGCACCGCCGTGTCCTCGTAGAGGCGATCGGCAGCGGCGGCGACCTCTCGCGTCCGGCCCTGGTGCAAGCCATGGTCCGGGGCGAGAGGGAGTGGGAGGCGGTCACCTCCTTCTGCGAAGCAGTCATGCTAGCGAAGGAGGTGGCGGGATGGGCGAGGGCGAGATCCTCACGCCTCAGCCGCCGAGGGAGACGCTCCGGGCGTCGGGAGCCGCGTGACGACTCCCGGCCACCGTAGGCGCGGGCCTGCGGGCGGAGAGCAATGGGTAGCTTTCCGTCCGATCAGGACCAGGCCCGTGCCGGACGGCGCGTATGTGTTCCACGTGCGCCTCAAAGAGATGTCAGCATAATTGACGGGGCCCAACAGGGTCGAAGCCTGCCGGGGTAGCGGGATCGTCCGAAAGGGTTACCGCTGCCCTGGTACATAAAGGGCTAAGGAAGGAACACGGGTGGGTTTTAGTCAGTAAGAGTCTGACACTCCCTTCTGCTCCACCCAGAGCGGGAGGGGTCATTTGATGATTTCCCATCCTGAAAAAAAAAAAAAAAAAGAAAAAAAAAGCCCTTTAGGAGTTGGTTACAAAAGTTCCTGTATCTGGTATAGGTAACTTTGTGACGAGATTGTCTGGGTCCCTTCTATATCTTTGATGAAGCTTATTTCTTTGTCTTATGCACCGAATTAGGCTAGGAGTAATCCAAGGTTTAATATTATAATTTTTCTTGTTTACTGTAATAACGGTCGTGTTGTGTAATATAGCTGATTGAACATGTTTTATTAAGTACGATAAAGCAAAATTAGCGTCAGGTGCATTAAAAACTGGGCTAAAATCAATGTTGCATAAATCATATTCAAGTTTGTTTGTTTATTAATTTGTTCACTATTTCTTTCACTCCATCGCACTTTATTACTAAGATATTTCTGAGCTGATAATTTCTGATTAATTTTAGTTAAATTCCATTCAAATAAAACAGGATAATGATCAGACTGGTAAACTCCATATGAGACTGATGCTTTAGTAATTAAGTTTTTGGCTGCGCTTGTTATCAAACAATGATCTAACCAACGTCGCGAGCCGCTATCTTGACAAACAAAGTATGTGTATCTTTCGGCAGGAGCTCATAGTTTCGCTAGCTAATTTATTTTGACCCTGTATTGGCTTTTTAAGGATAGTTCAAAAGTGGCAGCGTTGATAGTTATATATCAGATATTTCCTGTGCCATCGCGATCTGATTTTCAGCAAATGCTCCGTTACGTTATGACATACATCGGTGTCTGATTAGAATTATTTTTACGCCATTTTTTTATTTTTTCAGTTTTTCTGTCCCACTGCAGGGCAAAGGCCTCCCCTCCCTCCTTCCACTTATCCCTATCTAGTGCTGTTAAACACCAATCCTCGTGGAAAGAGTCGAGCTTGTCCCGCCATGTCATTCTGGGCCGGCCGCGTTGTCGTTTGCTGCTGGTTGGGACCCATTGTGTGGTTACTTTAGCTCCTCCGGCATGCGACAGGTGTGACCAGCCCAGTTCTATTTTAGCTTACGCCATTACCTGAAATAAAATAAAAGCTCAGACAACACTTTTCATAAAAACAACGGTGTCACCGTTTACTCGCACTATGGTCGGATTTTTAATGAGCTGCAGTAAAATGACACTTTTTACTGTCATTTCGTTAAAAAAATGTTGCCACACTATCTCTACTAGTGATGTGATTAAAACGCAATGACATATCGATTTAAATTAGATATTCGAAATTTACCATTTTTCATTAACCGTAAACAATCGAATATTCTTTATATTGATCGGATAAAAACATACGTTGTAGTTTCAAACCAGCGTAAATACATCTTTACTAAAGATAATTTAGTTTCATTTTTATTCTAAAAATGTTACTATATCGATCTATAATATCATTTTATTTTATCAATTAAAGTTTTCATTAGGGATAACGTTTACTATACTTACAGGGTAATTTGCAAAACACCAAAAATAAGAAGATTTAAAAGAAATGTTTATGAGTAGAATGAATGCGTTTTATAAATACAATGTGATCACGGATGTGATGAAAAAACAATAATTAAGCATTGCTCAATTTAATTTATTGTAATCTTATATTAACCTTAATTTCATTACAAATATCATCCTCTAATAATATCCTCTTTTCTAAAAGCAATTTTACATTAATCGATTTTGAACTGAATGTTAATTGAATGCATTGATTTTTTTGTCACATCAGTATTTAAATTTCGTTAAAAAGTGGTAACACATAAGCTATTATGTTACTGCAGCTAACTAAAAGTGGTAACACATAAGCTGTTATGTTACTGCAGCTAACTAAAAGTGGTAACACATAAGCTGTTATGTTACTGCAGCTAACTAAAAGTCCGAGTATACGTCACTAATGACGTTTAGGCTTTGTAGGCAGTCTGCGACAGAAGTTGTACGCTCAACGCACTTTTGGCGCAACGAATCTTATTAGTAGGTACTGCCACGGCCGTTTCGAGACGCTGCCGATGGCGATTCCGAACTTTGTGCTCTGGAGTTACTTCAATACGACAGCTGCTGAATGTTGATCATGCATTCAGTCCCGTTCCCGACCTTTCTGTCTGTCTATCTAATCTTTTTGGCACGGAGAAGACACGTACATACTGGGGTGTCAACATGATATTAATATTCTTCTAATGCATCACTCTAATGAATGAATGAGCATTGATCAAAGTCTCACCTCACAGCCGGTAACTGTTGGCAGGTAGATTTATACCCCAGCATGCCGTTCATCGCATCTGTGGTGATAAACTATACGCCAAGGACAGCTATGTTAATATAATGGCTCAGGAAGAATTACTTGAAGTCTAAGTTCGTTAGGTAAGGTACTAGTAAAAGATACGGTTATAGAAGTTATGTCAATGAAACTGTGCGAAGGAGTGCTTATAAAGGACTGTTCAAATTGAGGCGAGTACAACGCGGGACGCGATTACGCATGTCGATTGTTTTAATCATTAAGAAGTCACGTGACTTCGCACCATTTTGAACACCTTCATACAATAAATCCACACAATCGATGCAAATGAATTTCGTCCTACTAGTGGTCGCCTCAGTTTCACCAGCACCCTAATTGCGTAACACACGATCAATCGGAATCGGTTTCATTTTGACAGCGTTTTTTTTTTGCGTTATTTACGTGTTGAGCAGACAAATTTTTCGAACTTATGAAGCAATGGATTAGTTACAATTTGTTTCAAAATGATTCAGATTCCGATTGATTGTGTGTTATGCAATTAGGGAGCAGAGTCCTATACATAGTTCATTAAAATGTGTTCATGTATTCATTGTTCTTAAAAGTTCTTTCAGTTTTTTAGCTACTGCAAAAGTCGACCAAACAAAAATAAACTTTTTCAAACTTTGGGTATTATCAATTTACGAATAATACCTTTATTTATTTCAAAATCTAATTAAGAAAAATCACAAAGTCCGCGCCACACACCCTGCTGTAAGTAGCTAAGTCTTCTTTCATCGTTTTTTCCCGCCTAAAGGGTTATTTGTTTAGACTGACACTCTTCAAGGGACGGCTTTTTTCTAACAGAATAATAAGAGGGATATGATAAATGGCTGCTGTGCGTCACTCACACTAGAACAATATTAATATTCCACGAGAAGCGACACATACTTGACTAAATATAAATACTTCTTACAGCCCCACTGACATTAGGATTCCTTGTGATATGGTGGGAATTTGAATACAACTGTAAGCTGAATGGATTTCTGTTTTTTTGTGAGATTGAGCTGCTGCGAACACTTGTAAAGACTAGAACTTTTGTGAGTTATTTAATTGTTTACATGATTTTTTTGATCATCATGATGTTTTTAAATCAATACTATTCTGGGTAAGTCATAAAATATTTTTTTTTGTTAGCCTACAGTGTGTCCACTGCTGGGCAAAGACCTCCCCTTAAGTAACATTAAAATTGCTTATTAGGCAGTCTTATAGGCTTTGAAAAACTTATTTTGTTCTATTTTAAATGGATTTTATCCTATTTTCTGTAGTAAAACGGCCAGAGTTACCGCAAACAAATCTGTTTACTGAAACCTACCTATAGGCTAGATTGTAATTAATTATTAAGAAAGTTTTTAATCAGAACTTCAAT
Organism: Apamea epomidion; assembly: GCA_947507525.1. Taxonomy (NCBI): domain Eukaryota; kingdom Metazoa; phylum Arthropoda; class Insecta; order Lepidoptera; family Noctuidae; genus Apamea; species Apamea epomidion. The sequence continues at coordinate 881,855 of OX382238.1, read as the reverse complement.
ATGCTACTGCATCCGGTTCGCCTGGAAGCCGACCCCAACATAGTTGGGAAAGACTAGACCGATAGAAACGGCCGAAGAGTAACGGTGGAGTTTCTTGCCCATTCTTCTCCATACGAAAACTACCTTTTGGAAGGGGCGACTAGAATCAATTTTATTTTAATTTTATTTTTGACGTTCAAAAGTGCCTTTTATGTGCCCTATTTGAAATAAATTATTTGACTTTGACTTTGACTTTGACTTTGACCGATGAAGATCCCCTGCGCGTGTATTTTTTAAATAACACTAAAATAATTTTAGGTAAATTATGATTTTATAATATTTATGTGTGAAGGATTATTGAAAGAAGTTTCGATAAAACTCTTGAAACTTAACAATTTATAATACTATTCTTAAACTAGACTACTACTACTTCTTAGACCTACCTGCATATATTTAAATCTTCACGTGAATTGACTGTCATCTTCAGATGATAAAAAAAAACGTGATTAAAAATCTCAGTCGTTACGCTGAAGACTGTAAAATTGACAACGTAGAAAAAACTTAAAACGAAATTAGAAAGTAATTTAAATAAAATATGACCAATTTAACTTTGAAATATTTCGACGCAAAAATATTTTTTAAATGTTTGAAGTAAAAAATGAAGGCTTACAGAGAAGTTGAAGTTAATCACTGTCTTTAGGAATTATTTTTATATTTTGGGTTAGGCCATTTTTATACGGCACGATTTCTTTAAGGTACGGCGCGCATAGTCATCCAACCATAGTTTTTCACGACAAGAAAAACGTGTGTGTACCTCGACTGCATTATTAAATACTCATAAATCAACATTATCAGATTTCCTTGATTAGGTAGTAATTACTGAAAGGGGAACTATTATTCCCATAAAAATTTATTGGAGTGACATAAGTGATCGAAACTATTGACATATCCGGCTGAAACTATTGACATATTATCCTGCTGAAACTCATTGTAGAATACGAAACGCTTTGAATGCTCGAGTCAGTTGTCTGCTCTCAGGACATACTTAGTTAAATGTAGACAGGAAGGCTTTGCTAGCATCCCTTTTGCACAATACCGTATTATTGTCTTTAGTAAATGTGCCTACCAAGGGGTTTATGATAATGGTTATCATTTTAAGAATTCAGTAGACGAGTATGTAAGTTCATATCCAACAGCAGGTGATCTCAACGACGCTTCGTTCGGGATATTACGCATTAGACCAGCTACAAACTTACATGGAAGTTATTAAATAATATATTTCTTTTTCACGATAATATTTTTTTTTTCACGTAGCCATATAACGCAAATAGCGTTATATGGCTACGTGAGTGGATCCGCAAGGTTTTCATTAAATTGTGTACATATTTTTCTTATAATGTTTAAGTATTTTGTTTGAAAAGGATATTGTTTTGCTTATATTTATATTGATCAGCGCCTACGTTAACATTTTACAGTGTGCCCGCTGTGAGTTAATATTGGGTAAATGGCAGGCAAACATAATTTTCTGTTTATTGTTGTGTTTTTGATAAAGGACGATTTAAAAATGGATTTTCTAAGACAAATATGGATAACTCAGTACCAACCTACATATATTTTAACACATTATTAATTTATCTAGTATAAATGAATAATTGAACTTATGACGAATGGTCATAAGTTCAATTATTACATCAATAGACTATAATATATATGTACCAGCTATGTCATTCAACACATTTTCATCTTAAGGCCCAAAAAGCTATCCCTTTCAAGATATTATTGACACAATTTCAATACCATTTTTAATTTGACCGGTCCACGGACGACGCTAAGTTACCAATATCCGGCGCTTTGGGCCCAGCCAATGTTGTCTCAGATAATACTCATAATACCGGCACGGGGTAAACTGTAAACATAGAGATGTTCTACAATTTGTGTTTGGTAAACATGCTCGGTTGCAGTCAGCAGGTAGCTGGGATGTTTTTTGTAGATTTGTGGAATATATTGTTGTCATTGAAGATAAACAGAATTTAGGTGTCCGAGTTCCCAGTCATAACATCTTACATCAAATACAATTAGCCACTATCTAATCATTTATTTACTGGTCGCAACGGTCTTAAAATGAAGTGGAAGATGGAAGTGTAGTGGTCCATCATCGAGGTACTGTTTGTAGTGGTCCATCATCGAGGTACTGTTTGTATGTTTACCCACGCAGGGATACATTTATATTGTTTTTATATTGTTTGTAGTTGTATTGTTTGTATTGTAGTGTTGTAGTGTTGTAGTTTATTGCTTTATTTTCGAGGTGTGGTACACCACACCTCGAAAATAAAGCAATAAACTTAATCTTCCACATCATTGCCATTCATGAATTGACGCCAACAAAACCATTTATAACATAACCAGTACCATTTACTTAACTGCCCATACACTACAGGGCAAGCTTGTAACATAAAATGTCAACAGCTCAATGCATAAAATGATAGTTTCCTTAAAAGCAACGCGACAATACATTGGAATAAACCCTTTTTATTAAAAGGTCAAATCGGATTGCGAATGGTTCTCCCCACAAAAGTATTCAATATCATATATACTTATTTGCAAAGAAATAAAAACGTTACATTGTTATAGTACGTAGAGAAACAGAAGGTCCACCCTTTAAAAGGTATCATAACAAGTACATTAACGCATGACGCCTAACGCAAACGCAATAAAGACTACAGTCCTCTGGTTCATCAGATTCTGTTGTAAGAAACGCGACTTACTTTTGTTCAGCCATTATTTCGAAGAGAACCTTTAGTATTTCTTCTTTGTCATACAAAGGTATAAAGTCGGCAATATACACCACGTAATGTCAACAATAACAGTTAAGGTCTTATTTATTATCAGAACTATCCACAATCCCGACATTATAAAAAGCTTCTACATAATATTCCTACCTCCTATTTGTTTGTGCTCATAGTTTCACACATGCTATAATGTATTCTTGACAGTACAACCGTATTTTTCTGGAAAATATGCGCCGCAACATTGGTTCCCTGTGCATTATTATTGCATCTAATTCTTCTAGCTTAAACCCCTTTTTTTTTTGGTTGGGAAATCATCAAATGACCCCTCCCGCTCTGGGCGGAGCAGAAGGGAGTGTCAGACTTTTACTGACTAAAACCCACCCGTGTTCCTTCAGTTGCCTGCGCCAGGGGTCACGGTATCTCTTTCGAACAACCCGCAGCCCCGGCCGCATCGGCCCTAGCGGACCCCGTCAGTTCGTGCTGACAGCTCTTTGAGGCGCGCGTGGAACACAACACGCCGTCGGCCCGAGCCTGGTCCTTACCGGCCGGCGAGCTTTGGGCAGCTCGCCGCCCGGTAAGGACCAGGCCCGGCCTACGGTGACCGGGAGTCGGCTGTTGACTCCTGTCCAGGGCGTCTCCTGCGGCGGCTAGGCGCGCGAGGGTGCAGAGATTGCCTCTCCCTCACGCGCTCCGCCTCCTCCTTCACGAGCATTACTGCTTCGCAGAAGGAGGTGACGGCCTCCCTTTCACTCTCGCTCCGTACCATGGCCTGGATGAGGGCCGGACGCGAGAGGTCGCCGCCGCCGATCGCCGCCACGAGGACACGGCGGGGCCCCGCCCAAGCCGGGCAGACCTTCACCGTATGCTCCACTGTGTGCTCCGGGCGATCCCCACACTGGTGACACCCTGGCGTTTCCTCCCGCTTTATCCTGAACTCTAGCTTAAACCCTAACTTAATGTTATTTAGATTTTATCGGATTCAAGCTTTTTTTCATAAATAAAAGATTTTAAAAACTTAAATTTTTTTTACCACTGGCGAATAATAAGACACTCTTTTTTCGATTTTACTGAAATCATTCGGGTCGGTGGTTTATTGTAATATAAACTCATTCATATCGTTGTTTTGCATGACTATAGCCCAGTATAGCCCGGTATACCCCGGTGTAGCCGTATCTTGCTTGTGGCCGTTCAATTTAGTCAGACACGGTTTACGCGGAGTTATGTTGATCCTCCATATTTGAACGTTGGCTATATTGCTTCAAATATCCTTCGAGATTTTTTATTGCTGCTGAGTTTAGTGAATATTTATATTCTCGAAGTTTATTTTCGTTATTATAATATGATGGATCATCAGGATGGTTTGAGCTACGATCAGACATCAGGCGGGTTTATATATGTTTATCGTGCAAAGAAATAGCAATTACCTACTCAGGCAAAAAATCACTGCTTCACATCAATACCTTGTTACAATCAACTGCTTTTAGACAATAACAGACTAGTATGATAGTATTGGTTTCAACAAACGTAGGACAGTTCTGAAGCGTCCTCACTGCTCGATCACCAGAATAAGGAATGCCCGACCTGGCGCGTTCCCTCCAACCTCGAAACCGAGAGGAGAAACGCCACGACTCTGTCAAAAGACGTCAATTCTAGTCTTCACAGTTGCCGCTAGGTGGAGGGCTTTGTTTTGTTGTAAACGTCAATTGCCGGATGCAACAAATAAATGAACGTTTTTTACAATATTTTATCTTCTATACAGGGTTATTTTTTAAAGACCAGCCAAATTTAAGGATGTGGTACAGACCATCAAACTGAACAACTTTCTCCATGGGACAAATAGCGTAATCGCGAAATTTTATCAACTGTCCCATAGAAAACTTCAATACCTACTCGACCTAAATGTATGGGACGGCTGAATTTTTATTCGCGATTACGATGTGGGTGACACAATGGGCGGTCTTATCGCTAAGAGCGATCTTTTAAAGACAACCTTTAAAAGATCGCTCGATAGAGACATGAAATTTGGAGGGTGTATTCTTCTTGAAGAGTAGGTATCCACTAAGAAAGGATTTTTTGAAATTCCACCCCTTTTTTTTGTTTTTTTTTTTTGTGGATGGGAAATCATCAAATGACTCCTCCCGCTCTGGGTGGAGCAGAAGGGAGTGTCAGACTCTTACTGACTAAAACCCACCCGTGTTCCTTCCTTAGCCCTTTATGTACCAGGGCAGCGGTAACCCTTTCGGACGATCCCGCTACCCCGGCAGGCTTCGGCCCTGTCGGGCCCCGTCATCTATGCTGACATCTCTTTGAGGCGCACGTGGAACACTTACGCGCCGTCCGGCACGGGCCTGGTCCTGATCGGACGGAGAGCTACCCATTGCTCTCCGCCCGCAGGCCCGCGCCTACGGTGGCCGGGAGTCGTCACGCGGCTCCCGACGCCCGGAGCGTCTCCCTCGGCGGCTGAGGCGTGAGGATCTCTCCCTCGCCCATCCCGCCACCTCCTTCGCTAGCATGACTGCTTCGCAGAAGGAGGTGACCGCCTCCCACTCCCTCTCGCCCCGGACCATGGCTTGCACCAGGGCCGGACGCGAGAGGTCGCCGCCGCTGCCGATCGCCTCTACGAGGACACGGCGGTGCTCTGCCCAAGCGGGGCAGACCTCCACCGTATGCTCCACCGTGTCCTCTGGGCGATCCTCGCAGTGGTGACACCCGGGCGTCTCCTCCCGCCTGATGATGTGCAGGAACCTCCCGAAACATCCGTGTCCGGAGAGGACCTGCGTCAGGCGGTAGGTGAGAGCGCCGTGACGCCTCTCTAACCCCATCCTCAAAGAGGGGTCTTATCGCCGCTATCGTGGCGTGCCCTGCGCTGGGTTGCGATAGTCGCGCCTTCCATTCCACCATGAGACCGCGCCGGAGGTCCGTCCGCTCCGCAGCGATTTGCCGCGGGTGCAGAGTTTCCCCCCGACGTAGTGCCTCCGCGCGCCAGTCATACAGGCGCGCGAGGACTATCGCCTCCAGATCCCATGGTGGCAGTCCGGCAAGGAGGCTTGCTGCCTCGCCCGAGATCGTGCGGTACCCCCTTATAAGCCTTACGGCAACCACCTTTTGGGGCGCGTTCAGATAGTGTGCGGCTCGAAGCCGCAGTGAACGCGCCCACACCGGGGCCCCGTAAAGGGGCATGGACCGCACGACCCCTGCGTAAAGCCTCCGGCAGGAGGCGTTTGGCCCTCTCAGGTTGGACAGGGGCCGCTTTAGGGCGGCCCCGGTCCGTTCCAGTTTGGGGGCCAAACGTCGGAAATGCTCGACGAAGTTCCACCGGCTGTCGAGGACGAGACTCAGGTATCTCATCGTTGTCTCGACGCCGATGTGAACCCCTCCTACCATCAGTTGGGATCCCGAAGGTGGCCCGTACCGAGGCCCATGAAAGGACATGGCCTCGGACTTGTGCAATGCCACCTCGAGACCCAACTGCCGGATCCTTTCCATGACTATCCCAACCCCGCGTGTCATGACAGAGCTTGCCGACATGTCAGAGCTTGCCGACCTCGTCGAGCAGCACTATGGGCCGGTATGCGGACGGAGAGTCCGCAGGGCGCCCTGGCTTCTGAATGAGGACCAGCTTCCCCGTCTTCCAACGGAGTGGAAACTGGCCTCTCTCCATGCATGCGCTTAAGAGCGCCTCCAGTCGAGGCCCGAGAGCCCTCGAGGCCAGGACCCAGGCTTTACCCGGCAAGCCGTCGGGTCCCGGGGCGGTATTTTTGGCCTTCAGCCTGCCTACCGCCGCTCTCAGATCTACCCCGGTCACTTCAGGGGTGTCGTCGTCGTCGTCCGTGTGGTCCGCTTCGGGCACCGCAAGTGGCGGAGCCATAGGCGGGGGAGTATGCTCCCCCCGTGAAGGGAACAGAGCGCTCACCACTTCCTCCACCAGCTGGGGTCGGAGACTCTGCGTCAGCGGGGGGGCCCAGGTGCGGAGTTTATTCCGCACCATTCTGTAAGGGCGCCCCCATGGATCTCGGTTCAGAGTCTCCAACATCTCTTCGCGGGCCATATCTTTGGCCCGCTGGACAGCCTCTTGGAGGGCGGTCTTCGCCGCTCTGTACCCCTCGTACAGCTCCGCTTCCGTGGCTTCCGCATCCGGAGGGCGAATGCGGAGCCTGCGGTGCCTGGTGTACCGGTGTCGCGCGTCGACGCACGCCTTGCGTAGCGCCCCAACCTCCTGCGACCACCAGTACAGCTGACGTCGGGCGCATCCTGGCCGGACTCGGGGCATTGCCACGTCACAGATCTCGGACATGGCCTCCCGGAACCACTCCACCTCATCGTCAATGTCAGCAGGCCTGTCCGGTGAAAACACCCAGGCCTGCACGATCGAGGCTTCCAGGAGAAGCTCCCGGTCCAGCTGCTTCAGCGCCCACCGCGGACCACTCGGGGCCTGTTGGACCAGCGCGCTAGAGGTCTGGGTGGAGACCTCAAACCGGATATACCGATGATCGGAGTAGGTCTCCACCTCCTCCATGACGCGCCAGTCAATGACACGCTGTGACAGAGCGGGGCTGGCGAACGAGATGTCCACCACCGACTCGCCCCGCATCCGCACACACGTAGGAACAGAACCCCGATTCAGGACGACCAGGCCTGTTTCCAGAGCCCAGTCCTCCACCATCCTGCCCCGCACATCCGTGCAACGGGAACCCCAGGCCAAATTCTTGGCGTTGAAGTCCCCGAGCACTAGCACGGAGAAGGCGTGGTTTCTGGCGACGACGACACTCAACTCTGTTAAAGAGTTCTGGAACTCGGCGAGAGTTCGGCTCGGAGAGAAGTACACTCCCACGACTACAATCTCTCCGAACCGTGCTGCTACGCACCCCTGTCCCCTCGTGACACCTTCGAGGGACGGGGTACCGGCGGCAGCCGAGCTCCAGCAGCTTGACCTGCGCCGACACCCAGCCCACCAGGAGCCTTCCGCCCTCCACTATCTTCCTCACCGCCGTCACGGGACAGCTCCCGGACGGACGGGAAATTCCACCCCTAAGAGGGTGAAATGGAGGATTTCGTTTGTATGAAAAATCTTATTCCTTGAGTTAAGAAACTTGAAGCTTAGCACGAATACTTATCTAAGTAAACGATGAAGTTTGACAGTTTTTGTTTTTCTAAACTACCCCCTAAAAGGACATTGGAGGGTTTCAAAGTTTGTATGGAAGAATTTTAGCACGCGGTCCGATTTACTCGAAACTCAGTATTTAAACCTAGGATCGAAAGTAAAGAATAATTAATGTGTATCAGGGTTTTTCGAAAACCTACCCCTGACGGGCTGAAAAGGGGTAGTCAATTTTACAGGAGAGGATTTTACAGCGTGTTTTGATTAACTCGAACATTGATATAAATATTCTTTGAGTCAAGTTATGAACACATCCAAACGATTTTTTTAAATTCCCTTACCTGTGGGGGTGAAAGAGTGGGGATACAGTTTATATGAAAAATCTTATTCGTTAGATTAATAAACTTGAAAATTAGCAAGATTACTTGCCTAAGTAAGTAATACAATTTATCATTATAAGTTTTTGAAAACTACCCCTCAAAGGGGACATAGGGGTGTTGAAGTTTGCGTGGAAGAATTTGAACGCGCGGTCCGCTTAACTCGAAAGTCAGTGCTTATACTTAAGACCAAAAATAAAGAATAACATTTACCAGGGTTTTTCGAAAATCTATCCCTAACGGGGAGAAAAGGGGTAGTTAATTTTACAGGGGAGGATTATAATACGTGGCATAATTAACTCGAAAATTGGTAAGTATCAATCTTTGAGTCAAGTTATGAATACATCCCAAATGATTTTTCAATATTCCACCCTTGTGGGGTGAAAAGCGGGGATACAGTGTATATGAAAAATCTTATTCATTTAGTTAATAAACTTGGAATTTGGCCAGATTACTTGCCTAAGTAAGTAATAAAGTTTATCATTATAAGTTTTTCAAAACTACCCCTCAAAGGGGGATGTAGGGGTGTTAAAGTTTATGTGGAAGAATTTGAATGCGCAGTTTGATTGACTCGAAACTGAGTATTAATACTTTTGACAGAAAATAATTAATAATAAGTATATAGGGTTTTCGAAAATTTACCGCTGACATGAACCATGATGATGGGTAATTCGACGATATCAAACAATAAATGAATTTGAATTTGATTCGATTTTTAAGGAAAGGATTTTAGTGCGTGGCTTGATTTACTCAAGAAAATGGTATAAATCAAATTTAATTCAAAAACATGGCAACTGAGGGAATCAAAGATTTGGTTTAAAGGAGATAGTATTTTTTTGGGCCCACCTTTTGTAACGTCTATTAATCGTATTATACCTAAAAAACATAACCAATTTATTATTTAAAATGGCAGATTTTTTCAATAAAGTCTAACCGGTATCACAAAACCGCAATAAAAAGAAAATGTTTTGATACCTAATGCACTCAATTGATTCAATTCCAGATACGGTCGTCAATGTTATAAATGCATGTATAGGAGCGTTTTTTACGATTTTAAGAAAAAAAAACCATATATATCCCTTATTACAGCTCGAGGTGGTAACCGAATCTGTTTCATTTAGTACAAAAATGTACCATTGACGCTGCAGCAGGTCTTCCTGGGTTTCATCAATTTTTAAGTTTGCTTACTCTCGCCTAAAGTAGTTTAAAAATCAACGTAAAACGGATTGCAGTTTTTTTGTTGCTTGTTGACTGTAGTGATGTTACTCAGTCATTAACGTTCAGGCCATTGTGTTAGTAACAATCTTACTTAGCCTATGTTAGTACTTAATAACTCCTCCGCTAACGCCCACATAAGTGGACTATCTGCCCGGGCGGCGATCGCCTGCAGGATGATGTTGGGACTGTCACGCACCCTGCGAAGAACTAGGCTGATTTTTTTCGCCATACTGCGTTAAAACTGTCAGCGCGCGCATCGGCAAACATTGCCGACGCGCTGCAGAAGCGTGGCAGTCGCAAAATCACCCTGAACGCATTGTTATATTGGATACGCAGACCGTTGTAAGCCCTTTGGGTATATCTGAACCACAGGGCCCCCGAGTACAGTGATGTGCAATACGCCTTAAAAAGGGCTATTTTAACTGCGACCTGCGGGCCAGCATGTTCGCCCGGACTGACAACGGTTTGCGCTCCCTCTCCAAATCTGAATCGTCTTTCAGGGTATCTGTTACCAGATGGCTCAAATATTTAAATTTATACACCCTGCAGTGCGATTCTGTAACCATCTCACCGTGAAAACTTAGGTAAAGTGAGCGTGGAGTGAGCTGTCATTCCAACTAATTCTAGGGATTGACAGCTCACTCTAAGCTCACTTCACCTATCTTTTCACGGTGAGATTTTTACAGAATCGATCGGCTGTTTATTGGATTGACCTTTAAGGAATAGAGGAGGGACCGTAGATGGACATCTGGTACCAGACCTGAAGACGATATATTCTCAGACATCTTTTTGTTGTAGTATATCAACTCATGAGACTCCGCGTACGACTCACACACAGCCAGTAACTTTCGGAGAGCATTGATTGAGGGAGCCAGCAGCACCATGTCGTCCGCGTAGCTCAGATTATTAAAACAAACCCATCCACATAGCAGCCGACGCGCTTGCTGCTGAGTCGCTCGACCAAGGCATTCACATAGAGACCGAAGAGCAAGGGTGAGGACAGTCGACGACGACGATGCCCCGGAGGTGACCGAGGTAGAGTTGAGAGTGGCGGTACGTAAGCTGAATGCCAGAAATACCGCCCCAGGACCCGACGGCTTACCTGGAAAAGCTTGGGTCCTGGCCCTGGAGGCTCTCGGGCCTCGACTAAGGGGGCTACTAAGCGCATGCTTGGAGAGGGGCCGGTTCCTACTTCGTTGGAAGACGGGGAAACTGGTCCTCATCAAGAAACCGGGGCGCCCTGCGGACTCTCCGTCCGCTTACCGGCCCATCGTGCTGCTCGACGAGGTGGGCAAGCTCTTTGAAAGAGTAATTGCAGACCGCCTTGCCGGGCAGTTTGGTTTCCGCAGGGGGCGTTCTACGGTGGACGCCATCATGCGCGTGCCAGCCCTGACGACAGGGGATGCTGTGGCCCGGGGTGGGATTGTCTTGGCGGTGTCTCTAGACATCGCCAATGCCTTCAATACCCTGCCCTGGAGTTGCATCAGGGAGGCACTCGGTTATCACCGGATGCCGACCTACCTCTGTCGCATTGTCGAGGCCTATCTGACAGACAGGGCCGTCATCTACCCCGGTCACCGGGGAGAGTGGAACCGGCGAGAGATGTCGTGCGGTATCCCACAGAGATCGGTTCTGGGGCCGCATCTGTGTGCTGCGTGCTGCGCGCCGACCTCCCTGATGGCGTCAGCGTAGTTTGCTACGCTGACGACACGCTGGTCCTGGCGCAGGGGAGGTCGCACCAGGCGGCGGCCGAAGCAGCGACACGCGGGGTTGCGACAATCGTCGAGAGGATCCGGCAATTGGGACTCGAGGTGGCATTGCACAAATCTGAGGCCATGTGTTTTCATGGTCTTCGAGACGCGCCACCGTCGGGTTCACAAATAACGGCGGGAGGGGTTCACATCGGCGTCGAGCTGACGATGAAGTACCTGGGACTCGTCCTCGACAGCCGGTGGAACTTCGTGGAGCACTTCCGACGTTTGGCTCCCAGACTGGAGCGGGCCGGGGCTGCCTTGAGGCGGCTCCTTCCCAATCTAGGGGGACCAAACGCCTCCTGCCGGAGGCTCTATGCGGGGGTCGTGCGGTCCATGGCCCTTTACGGGGCACCAGTATGGGCGCGTTCCCTGAGGCGGCGACCAGCCCACCGGTTGAACGCGTCCCAAAGGGTCATGGCTGTCCGGCTGATCCGAGGATACCGCACGGTCTCCGCTGAGGCGGCGAGCCTCCTTGCCGGATTGCCGCCATGGGATCTGGAGGCCAAAGTCCTCGCCCACATATGGGAGTGGCGAGAGGAGGCAAAACGCCGGGGCGTTACTCCGCTGCCGCGAGAAATCACGGTACAGCGGACAGAGCTCCGGCGGGATCTCATAGCGGCCTGAAGAGTGCGATTGTCGCAACCCAGCGCTGGGCACGCCACAATTGCGGCGATAAGTCCCCTCTTTGAGGAGTGGCTAGAGAGGCGCCACGGCGCCCTTACCTTCCGTACGTTGAGGTTTAAGTAACTAAGATCCGCCTTGTTCGACTTTGTAAGGAGCGTCTTTTCCTACTCACATTTCACTGTCAATCTGATAATCAATGACGATGCGATGGCGATTTTAATGACAAAATACACGTCACTGACAGCACTAACCCACAGAATATGTATTTTTACTCTTATTAAAATCCTGTGACTCTGTACATCACAGTATTTTGACGGTTTATTAGACGAAATACCTACTTGCGCATTTAATTGTAGAATAAAAAATGACAGTTAACTATAGTGGCAGTGTTTGTGATATTTATCTCATCGCGAAAACATCGAGTGGCAACTCAAGAGAAAATGGACTGGCGCCTTTATCTTATTTACTCGAGTTACGAGTTAAAACGTTCAAGTGACAGCAACACTTTTTTTTTTTTTTTTTTTTTTTTTCTGGGTGGGAAATCATCAAATGACTCCTCCCGCTCTGGGCGGAGCAGAAGGGAGTGTCAGACTTTTACTGACTAAAACCCACCCGTGTTCCTTCAGTTGCCTGTGCCAGGGGCCACGGTATCTCTTTCGAACAACCCGCAGCCCCGGCGGCATCGGCCCTAGCGGACCCCGTCAGTTCGTGCTGACACCTCTTTGAGGCGCGCGTGGAACACAACGCGCCGTCGACCCGGGCCTGGTCCTTACCGGGCGGCGAGCTGCCCATAGCTCGCCGCCCGCAAGCCCGCGCCTACGGTGGCCGGGAGTCGGCTGTTGACTCCCGTCCAGGGCGTCTCCTGCGGCGGCTAGGAGCGCGAGGGTGCAGCGATTGCCTCTCCCTCGCACGCTCCGCCTCCTCCTTCGCGAGCATAACTGCTTCGCAGAAGGAGGTGACGGCCTCCCATTCACTCTCGCTCCGGACCATGGCCTGTATGAGGGCCGGACGCGAGACGTCGCCGCCGCCGATCGCCGCCAAGAGGACACGGCGGGGTCCCGCCCAAGCCGGGCAGACCTCCACCGTATGCTCCACCGTGTCCTCCGGGCGATCCCCACAGTGGTGACACCCTGGCGTTTCCTCCCGCTTTATCCTGAACAGGAACCTCCCGAAACAACCGTGTCCGGTGAGGACCTGCGTCAGGCGGAAGGTGAGGGCGCCGTGGCGCCTCTCTAGCCACTCCTCAAAGAGGGGACTTATCGCCGCAATTGTGGCGTGCCCAGCGCTGGGTTGCGACAATCGCACTCTCCATGCCGCTATGAGATCCCGCCGGAGCTCTGTCCGCTGTGCCGTGATTTCTCGCGGCAGCGGAGCAACGCCCCGGCGTTTTGCCTCCTCTCGCCACTCCCATATGTGGGCGAGGACTTTGGCCTCCAGATCCCATGGCGGCAATCCGGCAAGGAGGCTCGCCGCCTCAGCGGAGACCGTGCGGTATCCTCGAATGAGCCGGACAGCCATGACCCTTTGGGACGCGATCAACCGGCGGGCTGGTCGCCGCCTCAAACAGCAACACTTCATTCATTTATTTTTTTTTCCGTTTCTTTCGAATTGCATGAAATTGATATTTCTGTTTTCCTGTGTGTAATTAAGGGATTAGATACAATTAATATTTAATTTTTAAGATGGCAATATAGCATTTACTCTAGTAGGATGTTGTGTTAATTGTTCAGTAAGATTTCAATGCAATGTGCGAAGACATTATCCGAGACTGCTGCAGATGTGCGGTTACCTACGTGTGTACGCATGGATTTTTACACCCTATATTCTTACTATTTATTACTGAATAGTGCACTATTTTACTACATTATAATACCGATGAGTCCAACCTACTCACTAAACAATAGCTTTTTTAGGTTATGATCGTTTTTCTCAGTCTTCCCGTTAGACGAAGTATAAATTATTACTACCACTGTAATTTAGAGATCAAGGAACAAATCAACACGCGTTTCACTAGTAGACGCCACAATTTTTGGTGGGCCTAATCACCGAACAAAAAAAACATCTCCTTTCGAATTGTCTTGCAAATCTAGGAGAAGGCTAATTAATCCCGTATTTATAAACGTTCAAAATCTAGTCGCACCCTCATCTCAGCGACAACCAGTGTCAAAAACTTACCAAAAATTTAAAGAAATTAGAGGTTTTTATGACGCATTGAGACCAAGATTAAAATGTGACCATTCTTAAAATAAAGGTATTATTGTTCCGTGAAAAGTTGTAGTTGTTCGTCATTGATTCTAGAATTTATAATGACTTTACTTAATATGCATTTCCGCACATTATTTGAGAAAAGTACTACACAAGCCTTGGCCACCACCAGGCATCGATGAACTCACGTATGTGTGCCGCGACATCACCTCGGATCACATTTTGCAGCCGCAGTACATGGTCAGATATTGTCAGCTGCGCAGCGCAAAATATTGTTGCTTTGCTTAGCAAGTTTTGAATCTGTTCAATTTAAAGTCCTCTGTTCTACGTATGCATTTCCAACTTCAACACTTACAGTATTTGTTTACATTTTGTAATTTATTAAATTTTTAAACCAGGACAAATTCAAAATGAAAAATAATTGGCACCACAAACTAAAACAAACAATATTCTTGCAAAATAAGACCTCAACACATTTTTCAAATATTTTACCATGGCAACAACCAAATACCCATCCAATATCATAGTTAAAGGAATGTCCGCAGTTTCAGTCCATTAGAGGATAAGCCTGTATCAAAGCATGTCTGCGATCATAAATCATGTTGGTAGCTCCATTGCTCGGCCGCTATTGTGTCTCCCTCCCGACTCCATTCACAAGCGGCAATGAATGCGCCGTGTGATTTACTGACTCGTTTCATGCAGCTCTGGGATACATTTGCTTGAATAACCGAAGGTTACCAGTATTGACGTCGATAAGTTTCGCAAAGTGAATGAATGGGAGAATATTTTCTTTGAAAACTTCGTTATTCCGCGGTATAGTTTGTAGACGTGCGTTGGAATATAGATTTGCTTGCTTTTTGGGATATTATGTGTGTTGCTAAACTTTTGCTTCAGAATATATAGGTAGAGTTCTGAGGAAACCGATTATCGTTCCGTTTGATACCGTTTTGTTTGATCTACACAACGTATTTTTTTACCATACGAATACACACGCTGTTGTATAATTCTGCTTTTGTTGCGATAATTTCTCAATACTCTTTTATTTATGATATAATCACACATACACACTTAGAATTTAATTTGAAGAGATTTGTGATTTTAGGATTTTCAATCCATCAGAATGAAATATTCATCCCAAAAATTGTCATAGTTAACATTTTTACAAGCGATCGAAAGTCTAACCAAATGAATGAAATGACACGATCCGATAACCAGAGGGCAGTGGGCTTTGCCTACCTCTGCCTACTTCTCGGGTGTCGAGACCGGTTTAATAAAAGCCTCTTCTCCAGCTTCTGTTGATTACAAAGTTTCACAAGTAATCAATTTCGAGTTAGCGCCGATTGGAACGGCTGATACTTTAACTGAGTTTATTGGCTTAGCATGACAATTAATTATTTTGGGGTGAGAAGATGTTTACAAGTATTGGCACTTTTGCGTTCATCAAATTGGTTGAACCAATTTAATAATAAAAATAGTTTGAGTAGGTACGCTGAACTAATTAAATCCGTTTGCAATTACTTATTATTTTGTCTTCTTTATTAGTTGTGTTTTGTTGGAATAAGTATATACATGCGGCTTCTTATATAACTTAGCGGGGTGAGTTAATGACGACGCTTTTTTGGTAACAATAGGATGTTGGACTTACTTGGGAATGTTTTGGATGGAACACGTTGATACAAGGAACCTGAGAAGAGGTAGCATGTGTTCGCTGTTCTTCTGGTTTCACGGTGGTGCGCTTTACTTGATATTTGTATGTCACACGCGTATGTATATTAGCGGCTTGTATTATTTTGCGTCGCGGCGCAGTATTAAAGCGGTTTGGTAGTTTTATAGCGGAGTGGTGCGATTGTAACAAGAGTTGAACTCAATAAAATGCAATATGGCGGCATTCCTCTCGAAAACCACAGCGCCATGCAGTGATTGGTTGTCGTTGCGACGGATGTGCCACTGATAGGCGCGTGCGGTTGGTCATTTCTTCTCTCTCTGTTGCATGGGAACGGGATAGGAGGGAAGAAGATATAGGTAGCTCAAAACTGCGGTCGAATAGGAATTCAGCATTTAAAAAATATGAGATGCGTTCGGAAATATGACAATAAAAATTTAAATTACGAAACTTGCGTAAGCAAGATGCAATCGAACCCTTCCGACGCTTGGCCCCCAAACTGGAATGGATCGGGGCCGCTCTAAAGCGGCTCTTGCCCAACCTGAGGGGGCCAAACGCCTCCTGCTGGAGGCTTTATGCGGGGGTCGTGCGGTCCATGGCCCTATATGGGGCCCCGGTGTGGGCGCGTCCACTGCGGCTGCAAGCCGCCCACTATCTGAACGCGCCCCAAAAGGTGGTAGCCGTAAGGCTGATCCGGGGGTACCGCACGATCTCGAGCGAGGCAGCAAGCCTCCTTGCCGGACTGCCGCCATGGGATCTGGAGGCGATAGTCCTCGCGCGCCTGTATGATTGGCGCGCGGAGGCACTACGTCGGGGGGAAACTCCGCATCCGCGGCAAACCGCGACGGAACGGACGGACCTCCGGCGCGATCTCATGGTGGCATAGAAGGCGCGACTTTCGCAACCCAGCGCAGGGCACGCCACGATAGCGGTGATAGACCCCTCTTTCAGGAGTGGCTAAAGAGGCGTCACGGTGTTCTCACCTACCGCTTGACGCAGGTCGTCTCCGGACACGTATGTTTCGGGAGGTTCCTGCACATCATTAGGCGGGGGGAGACGCCCGGGTGTCATCACTGCGAGGATCGCCCAGAGGATACGGTGGAGCATACGGTGGAGGTCTGCCCTGCTTAGGCAGAGCACCGCCGTGTCCTCGTAGAAGCGATCGGCAGCAGCGGCGACCTCTCGCGTCCGGCCCTGGTTCAAGCCATGGTCCGGGGCGAGAGGGAGTGGTAGGCAGTCACCTCCTTCTGCGAAGCAGTCATGCAGCGAAGGAGGTGGCGGAATGGGTGAGGGAGAGAACCTCACGCCTCAGCCACCGCGGGAGACGCTCCGGGTGTCGGGAGCCGCGTGACGACACCCGGCCACCGTAAGCGCGGGCCTGCGGGCGGAGAGCAATGGGTAGCTCACCGTCCGATCTGGACCAGGCCCGTGCCGGACGGAGCGTATGTGTTCCACGCGCGCCTCAAAGAGATATCAGCATGAATGACGGGGCCCGACAGGGCCGAAGCCTGCCGGGGTAGCGGGATCGTCCGAAAGGGTTACCGCTGCCCTGGAACATAAAGGGTTACGGAAAGAATACGGGTGGGTTTTAGTCAGTAAGAGTCTGACACTTCCTTCCGCTCCACCGAGCGGGAGGGGTCATTTGATGATTTCCCATCCGCAAAAAATAAAAGCAAGTTTCGATTTCTATTTGTGTTGTCCAAGTGTTATGTGCACATTTTTTGGCATTTTTCTTTTTATGATTTTCACGTAAATGATTATTATTTTCATTCTTGAACGGATCAGCTCAATCTCATGCATTTCTCCTAAGAGATTCAGTTCCCGTTTAGCTTTTTAATATTTTAGATTTTCCACATCCTTAATGTTCTAAAATACTTTCGTACCATCTCCATCGATATTGCAAGTAAGTAATATGAGCATCAGAGGCACCAGATTTTTTTGCTCTAAGCGCCTCTCGTTTATCCTCAAACATGCGCGGAGTGGGCTCCATCAAATATGCACGCTGTTAGGCAACTGCATTAGCACAAATGCATCGGCTGCTATGATATGTTGCTCTTTTTTCGTTCCCAACGGAAATTCTGCTTGAAATATTTGTGCTAAAATTTTAGAAGGATCTAGACATGATTTCTTTAATGGATGGAAACTCTAATGGATGTACTGTATTGGGAGGATATTTTGATGTGAATTACGTATTAGTTTCCTTTCAGTTTTATACTTATTATAGTATTATCTATCTCGTTCAAACTTCCGTGATACCTTTCCGTGATAGGTTTCATTGCTGTTGACCTATTTATTTGACATTTTGTTACACAACAGGTAAAATAGATTGTCATAAATTATATTTATTTTGTATTGCGTAGAATTCTGTTTCTCGCCGCAGAAAACAAGCGACAAATCACATTTCTGAATCTGCTCGTATACATTTGATATAGTGAGCAATATCTCAAAAATCAGCAGACAATAAGTTAGGTAGTGGGTGGCAGTGGAACAAAGCTTCTGTGGTAACTAGTGTCGCCCCCGGGGGCTCTCAAGACCCCCACATAAATCGGTTATGGCACGTCTCTGAACGTGTTCACATTCAGACACGGAATTATGAGTAAATGGAGTACTCCATTGCTTACAAAATTGTAGGTGCGACGAGAAACCTAGTGCTGTTCTAAAATGAATAAATGTTAAGAGGACTTCCATCGCCATATTCATCCATTTGCTACCTCCTCTGTGTATTTAGATGTTCCACGCCCTCTTGAAACTTTGATAGCTCGCTGTTAGGATATTAGACTATTACTGAAAAGGTAATTTTCAAGCAACTGAATAGACTACCTGTCCAATGAACATTTTCCTGAAAGGAGTTCTCACGATAACGGAAAGTCTCGTAAAATCTGATGAGTACAAAGATTGTGGTTAAAATATGCGCCTATTTGGGGAAAGGCTTTTAACTTTTTGAAACACGATTATTTAAAATCTCTGGACACTCGAGATCTTTTTCGTAACGACATCATAAATTAAACCAAGGACAGTTTCGAGAAAATGTTCAACATTTTGAAATGAAGCCCCTTATAGGATAGCCGAGATTTTACTGCTTCGTTAACCAAGTCAGTACATGTACGATCGTCAAGTCGTGTCTCCAGAAATCGATGTTTCATACGCGGCGCGGAAGCGATATCGCGCTCATAAATCTACCGGCGTTCAACTGCGCAATGAATAAATTGTGCAGTATACGGCTATACAAGTATACTGCTCCCGGCGCAAACCCAGTCGACTGTGCGTCCGTGAAGAATGGTGTTTGTAAATACGCCACCGCGGCGCGTTAAGTCTCAATTTCTTTGAATTTATTGTACGAGCCTATTTTATGGGGCTCTGTACTATGGAGATATTCTGAATAATATGTTTATATTTAGTGGAATGTAATATTATATTAATGTGAGTTAGAATTTAATACCCTATAGAGGACGACAGATAAGCATTCTATTTTGTGATACTTTCATCAGTTTTCATCAGTTGTAAAAAAAAAAATCTGCATGCGTATAGAAAATATAAAAATAGTTATACTTAGTATATAGCAAACAATATACTTAATAAGTATAATCAGCCTATAGGAAATGTTCCCACTGCTGGGACACAAGCCTCCCCTCTTCGAGAGGGAATGGGCTGTAAATCTACCATGCGAGCCCAGTGCGGGTTGGTTGTTGTCACATGTCTTCGATTGTTGGTTCTAAGAAATGCCGGTTTCCTCAGAATGTTTTCCTTCACCGTTTTGAGAGCAGTGGTGATGAAATTATTTACACAAAGTAAAGCGCCTGCCTGGGTCCGAAGTTCGAACCCACGACCTACAACTCGTAGGTCGGGGCTGTTCACTCTGGCCCGCGCTGCTAATGTCTACTCTGCCCCGCTGCTAATGGTCACAACAAACTGTCACAACATGTATGCTCGGCCAATAACGCACAAAGGAAAACTCTTTAAATAATCTCCTTAATCATCCTACTAAAGCCAGTTAGACAATTAGCGTCGAATATAACTGCGCAGTCTGTGACCATACTTATAACTCGTGTAGACACTGTCCAGAGCGAGTGTCCTTTATTATTTTCGTGTTCCGCCTAATTGCCTGTTGTGCCCACATTTATCAGGAGCTGGAGTGTGGGGTAAGTCGTGAGCGGAAGTCTGCGGTAGAGCTTTGACAAATAGGCCTATTAGGCCTAATGACTATAATATTATTGACTTTACGTAGCAACACGCTTCCTAATGTCCATGTTATTTTTTCTGTCATGAAACTTACGATACAGAGTTTGCGTTTCTTCAGCATACATACATGCTGCAAACAGCCTGAGGGTTTCAGGGTCCATGACCTGATGAAAAATGATTACCTGAATACCTGCTACCACCCAGGTTCCAGGGGTCAATTAGGATTTTAGGTGTAATTTCATGAGCATTTGGAAAAGCTCAATGGTATCAAAATGAAGATAATATGAATATCATAATATAATAACCTACTCCCCGCGTCAGCTCGCCACTTGCACCACACCAAAACAAATTCTAACAACACACGTGTACAAATCGCGAACCAATTACTTGCATGTTGACTAATACATTGCGCGCTCAGCACTGTATGCCTACATATCTCCCACGCATAGCCATCAATGTATAGCGAAATGACTACATAACATATTGCAATCAGTGTTTGGTAATTTCAATTCGCGTGGTTTGCTGCGTGGGTATTGTTCAAGTTAAATTAACTTTAGCGTGTGGTGACAACACAATGATATTTATACCTGCATAGATTACTTGTGAATGTTTTTCGTTTGTTTGTGCTTTATGGGCGTTTCGGTAAATGGCGCGGTGCTGAAACAGAATGGAATTGTTATTTTATTTATTAGAAAACGGGCTTGTAACTGTATTCAAGTCAAAGGCAATTTATGCGTAGATATTAAATATCTTATCCAAAATCATAAACGTCAGCATTTCATTGGCAGATACGCTAAAGTTAATTTACAGGCGGTTAAATTAACGATTTACTAGATAACGTCAATTTCAACGCTTGAATAGCCCATACAGAATTATATATCAGTAAAAAACAATGGTTACATTCGTGACAAGCATCACAGTGACTCATAGGATTTCTTAAAAAGGCATTTAAGAACTACGAGTACTGACCCTAATCGTGACGTACTGCCCTTAGGTACCCTGCTCGACTCCTAAAACGGCCGAACATTCAAATATTCTCAAACACATTGAATTCTTATCAATCAACACTACATCTCTCAAATCTCTTCTACCGGACAGCCGTCACCAAGTAGTGTACAAACACATAAACACACATCTCCAGCTGCAGCGACACCCGCTATTTATCTTAAACTCTTGTCAATCACTGCTAGATAATCATTCTGAGTCAACAGCTGAACGGAGAAATGAGAAGGGCAGAAGAACCACTTCCAACAAAATTCGTTAAGAAACAGATTGAGTCTTGATAGAAATGAGAGGCAAAACGAAACTATCCTGGACTATTCGAAAATGATTGAAGGAATTAATTTCTATGTTTTTAATTAAGTAAGCCCTGGAGACTCGCATACAGCAGTGAAGCATATAACAAAAGGAAGGACGCCTATACTCAGCAGAAGGTGAAACACGGCTGCCAATGATGATGATAATAAATGTCAGTTGGAGTGTAAGCTGCTGGCTGTAAGGCAAATAAATATTCTTTTAGACCACAAAAAAAAAATCAACAAGGGTTTGATGTTTAAACCCTGTGTTCCTCATTAAACTCCCTGTGATTCATGAAACTGAAATTAATCTAATAATTCACGATTCATTTTTTAAACTAAAAAGATCAAATGTTATGGTTATGGGTAATTATTAATTTATGTGCCTACAGGAATAAATAAGACTTGTTTAACGTATTCTACGTTCAGAATGTAGAAGAAATCACTAGTGGCAGGCAACCTCTGCAAGTAACTAGATCGTGTTTGAGCCTGATCCTTCTGTCCTTATCGGTATTGTGACAAAATTAGATAAAATATCACCTGCTGAGTGAGTGACAATCTGATTGATATAACAGTTGGTTCCCGTTTGTTTGATGTTATTTATTGGAAGCGCACATGTTAACGGTTAATTTATTTTAAGCGACGTCATCGGGATATCGATATAAAGTTATCAATCGATTAGTCTTTACTGTTAGACGATACTTAGGCGATAAGTTATGTTTTTAAAGGATAAACTGTTATGTATTCTTACGACGGGTGGCATACATATTATAGATATCGCAATCATTGTCTAAATCGCTTTTCGTGTCTGTCTGTGTGACCGCGTTGTTCTTCTTAACAACGGTTTTCACCATTCATTATTCCGGAAGGTTTATGTGTAAAATAGTTTATTTGATACTGTTTAACTTACACATAATAAAAGAATCTTGATGTTTTCTCAAGTCATAAATGTCGGGTCACTAGTTAAACAAGAAAATATTCAGCTAATAATTCATGTTATATTATTTTAAGTAACTGTTTTGACGGTGATTCGCATGTTGCCTAACGTCAACTTTATCTTGACTCTGTGCACCTTAAAATGATATCTATCAAAATAGAAACATGACAGTAATTTGCAGATCAGCTGATCATAAAGTACTTCGTGTCGGATCAGGTAGCTCACCTGACTCCACAGCGTGACTGCCTAATAACTACCTAATAATCACTGTCTACCTCCATCTGATACATCTGAATAGATATTATAGAATTCCGAAATCATTAGAATGACACCTAACTGAGTCATGGGAATTACACATAGTGTTCGCAAGTGGGGCTGTCGAGGTCCCGGAGTCAATGTCCAAGCAGAGCACTGAAGGTGTTTTACTGGGAACGTGGGGTTTTAAATTTTACCTCAGTTAAAATAAGCTCTCTCCCAAATAAAAAAATAAAGTCCTCCCGATCGTATTTCGGCCATGACGGCCAATCTCAACGGAGACTAGCCTTCGGCGCGGGAGATATGATAGTGCACAAGTGTGTGCGCAGATACAAACCGGTGCACTCTCTCTTCCCTCACTCGCACAGTCCGATGGGATGGCAATCCCATACGACCGGAGAGAGATCAGGCGCAGAACCAACGGCTTCACGTGTTTTCCGAGGCCCGGGAGTATCACAGCGCCGACTTCCTAACTCCGGGCTGGTACTGAGAAATTCCTAATGGAAAACCCAATAACACTTTGCCCGACCCAGGAATCGAACCCAGGACCCTACGCTCAGCAGTCTCGCTCGCTACCGCGAGACCAACAGGGCAGTCAATGCACAATCAATAGTCTCTCATATACAATCCATTTAATATATCTATAAATATATGAACTACGTTAAACAAGTAACAGTTAACAAGTTTTACGTTACGTTATTAATTATGTTGTATGAACGTGCCATACCCATGCCGTTGGGAATACCACAACTTGTCTAAATAGAAGTCCCCAGAATCTTGAAGTACCCAGAAACCCTCCCCAGCATCCCTTAAGCCACACTTGTCAGTCACGAATAAACCAACATTGGTACGTAACGCAAACTATCATGTCTGCAGTGATCGATAGCACCTCTTCTACCCTCGTATAGACACAGTTTATTTCCAATCGTCGTGTGTAACTTCAAATATTGACTTACGGAGAAACCTCCCCGCAGTGAGGAGCCACGAAACTCGCGGAAGGGTTAAGAGGAACACCCCTCTTGTAAATAGGGAGTGCTTGCTGATCTAAGTGCTCTCTTCCGGCACTTCGAGCTGTATTTGCTTGTTTGTTTTGCTTGCACAGACAGTTTTGGCTTTTGATACTATTACGCATTATTTTATTCTCTTGCACACAAGCTTTGCGAAAATCATGTCGTAGAAAAAAATTGCCAGCCAACCTACCTAGGTTGCACCGGAATAAAACCTACCGTCACTTATAGAGGCTTCTTTATTACACCCGTAATTATCGCACTGCTAGTCAAATGCCTGCTACTCATAGAAGACACAATCATTAATAAACACGCAGTAAGTACGGTTATAGGTCTTCATGATGTCTTTTGACATCGAAAATAGTCACAATTGGTCGCTACAATTATACATCGCATTTGAGACAAATCTGATCCAAAAGCACCGCAAGGCATTGTTTGCAATCTTTGACAAACAAAGTCACCCACAATGACTAATTTATAATTTTCTTATTTAAATTAAAAATGTTTAAAAACCAATTCCAGTTTCCTCAAAGCCTGCGGGTTAATTATTGTCTCTCTAAATAAATTTCTTGGAACGTTTTAGTAAAATACATATTTCAGGAAAAGTAATTTGTGTGTCGACTGTGTTCCCAAGTTTTTTGAATAAAAAATATAATCCTTATCTTAAGGATTTCTTGGTAGCTGCCTTAATACCAGCGGATTTCTACTGATTGGGTATTAAAATCCTGCCATGGAAATATGGTGACGTGGGCTTGTTTGCGTAGGTATTGTTTTTCTTTATTTTCCCAAAATCTTGCTAATACAGGATGGTTGTGACATTACGTTATGGTCTAGAATTCTAGATAGTAAGTATTAATATTCCTGCACCTATATAATCTTAATTTTTCTTCTAGTTAAATAACAAATGAATTATGTTGCGGTGCTCACGAGAATCAAATAAAAATTCTTCAGTCCGTACGTTTGTTTCTAGAGTGACTTGTATCTTTAGTTTTCAAGTGACTATAGAAATTATGTCACTTCATCTACGAAATTCAGAGCCACCACTAAATACCAGCAGTGCGGTACAGTCGCTCGTCCCCTGGCCACGTCCCAAGTGATTCTCAAGTCGGCTCGTTACCGCGGCTATAGTGAAGTACTCGTCAACTAATAGTCGGGACTACCTCCCACACCGTGCGACTTACTTACGAGGGCACGAGTTCCGATAAACATTAAGCTATTATTTTTATGGCTAGTAAGATAAGCCAATATGATTATTGAAAGATTGGTTGCATTTGGAGTAGATCTGTGGTGTTTTGAAGATTTTATGTGTTTGTTAAGTTTTCAGTTCTTCTCTCGTTTTGAAATGAGCTGAATGATAAGCCATGGTGAAAAGACTAAGTAGTTTAAGCGTTGTTTTACAGAAGGTAAATTCACGTACTTAAAAAACGTTCAAATTCAAGTCGTAATTTCATCTCAGCGACAATCAATATCAAAAACTTGTCAAAAATGTATGTAAATTGATTGTATTTTTGACAGATTGAGGCTGAGATTAGAATGCGAACGTTCTTAAAAATACGGGAATTGCCTCTCTGACCGCACTGTTTAGATTGTGACAACGCTGACGCTATCGAAGTGGCTGAATTCTGGTCGAAGCTTATTTGAAACTTATATATGGAAACATCGATACTACGAAGAAGAAGGTTGTGCCTTTAAAATATTTGTTACAATTATAAGGTTGCGTATACATATATTTACTAATTAATAAATGTCTAATTTACTCACAATACAACCGTGCACAAATCCAGACAGAGGACTGCTACTGAATAAAGATATGTATGTGGAAAAACTATAACATCGTCAGCCTTATGACTGTGAAACTAATTCATTACATTTTATCTCCACATGTCTCCACTTGTACAACAGTTTATATAGCGAGCTCCTCTTAAAGCTCAGCACATTTAAGAAACATCTTCCTTACCGTATTATTATTATAAACACAACGTCTTGTTCCGGGATGTCGTGCAAATTAAAGAATAACAGCGCTGTTTATTTTCTCGCAGAATACTCGTATAATAACGATGAAGTTAGGAAACACGGTTACTTAATGTTCACGTCAGAGTAGTATGAAGTGACTTGTATGTAGAATAGGTAGATTATTATAGTTTAATTTAGCTTGAAACTTGACTGGTGTGGACGGCGCCGGCGGCTGTGAAAGCATACTTTTCATCATTTATTTTTATTATCTGTCTAGAATTTATAACTGTAGCGTGTTCTATCCTACAATGAGTTAAATATTATATTTAAATAATCACCAAAATTGACAAATTGATTGATGATAATAGTTACAGATCAATGTTATCAGCGATATTTAAATGTTCGTCCTCTACCACGCCCACCTTGACTCGTATCAATTAGGATTATGATCTTCAACAAAAGATGTACAGTATCGCTCAAAACTTCAGTGGCACGATACAGCCAAGCGTGGAACCTAATATAGAAATACGCTTGTACGATATGACTACATACAGAAAGCACAGCCAATAGAAATCTCTATTCCTAGACAGCACGTTTAGCCGAAAACTTTGTTGTTAGAAAACATTGTTTGTAGACATCTCGGTACATAGGAAGCACTGTTGACAGAGGTCTCTGTTCATAGATAGCTTAGTTAATGCAAAAATTGTAATAGGGGTTAAAGTGTGAAATTGCCGTTTTATTGTAATAAGTACTTCGAATTGACATAGAACCTTCATGGTTTGAGATTTTTGAGTGAAACTTTTTTCACATGGTACCTATGAAGTTCTTCTTTTAAAAAATGTGCAACATTCGATTATCGACTTTCAGTTGTTTTTTTTATTCAGCTTAGACAAGAAAGATGGATACTTCGAAAATTAGAGTTATTTTTGAATACAAGTTCCGACACGGAACTAACGCGGCAGAAACAGCTCGCAATATCAATGTTGCGTTTGGAGAGGGGACTGCTAATGAACGCACCGTGCGATTTTGGTTTAAACGCTTTCGTGATGGAAACTTTGATTTGAAGAACGAACCACGTGGAAGACCGCCCACACAGGTGAATAACAATGAATTGAAAGAGATGATGGAAGCCGATCCGAGCCAAACTGCCCAGGAATTAGCGGCGTGGTTTAACGTTACCTTACCAACAAGATGGACTCATTTGCGTCAAATCAATAAAATAAAAAAATATGAGAAACGGGTGCCTCATGATTTGACTGATCTGCAGAAAGAAACGCGTGTTGAAACTTGTGTTGCCTTGTTGAATCGATACAGAAATGAAGGAATATTGGATCGAATTGTGACATGTGATGAAAAGTGGATTCTTTACGATAGCCGTAAGCGAAAAATGCAATGGATGACCCCAGGTCAAACGCCGCAACAGTGTCCTAAAGCAAAGCTTACCAATAAAAAGGTAATGGTAACTGTTTGGTGGTCTCAGCATGGTGTTATTCACTATAGCTTTCTCCGATCTGGTCAAGCAATAACGGCAGATGTCTACTGTGCCGAACTCCGAACAATGATAGCAAAACTAGTAGTGAAAAAGCCCCGGCTCATGAATCGATCTTCACCATTATTGCTCCATGATAACGCGAGACCTCATACAGCACGAG
This sequence comes from Apamea epomidion, assembly GCA_947507525.1. Lineage (NCBI taxonomy): Eukaryota > Metazoa > Arthropoda > Insecta > Lepidoptera > Noctuidae > Apamea > Apamea epomidion. The sequence goes on along the minus strand of OX382238.1, from coordinate 854,870 downwards.
AAACCGTTTTAACTCTACAGGAACTGCAATTAGAAACCATTCGTCACCCTCCGTATTCGGGGTAAAATACACAGAATGTGAAATTGAGCGCATCAATGCGTCAGAGCCCATGCCAAAGCGTCGTCAATCTCCACAAATTCAATACGAAAACAGAATGCAAAAGCACTGGTCTCAAAGAGTGAGATGGACTTATTAACCTTTTAGGTGGATTAGCTTATATTTTGCAAATGAAAAATTAATAATAATGAAATTTAATGTATAAACAATATTTTTAATATTATATCGAGTTGTTTCTATTATAAAGCTGAAGAGTTTGTGTTGTTTTCTATTTCATTTATTGCTTTCGTTTTGGTTAATTTTTTATTAAAATGGCTTTTTTGTATGAACTATACGTGTTTTCTTTATGGATATCTGTCAGAGTCAGAAAAGCGAAATTTAGTAATATAATAAATATTAATAGTTTCTTCTCCAGAGGCGTTTTCTGTGAACCAAGGTATCTGGAAAAAGTGGTTTCTATGAAAAAGTTTGCGGCAAGAAGTGCTATCTATGAACAGAGATCTCTGTCAACAGTGCTTCCTATGTACCGAGATGACTACAAACAATGTTTTCTAACAACAAAGTTTTCGGCTAAACGTGCTGTCTAGGAATAGAGATTTCTATCGGCTGTGTTTTCTGTATGTACCTAGTCATATAGTACCAGCGTATTTCTATATTAGGTTCCACGCTCGATATGAGTGATGTCTCAACATTCCACAAATAACACACACTAATGAACTGACGTCGCACTACGCGAAATAACATTATATTTCTGTTGCACTTAGAATACGCATCATAGTGGTGACGTGTTCTTACCATTGCATTGCTAAAATTCGCGCAAATGTAACATGTGCTGGTAGCTGTTTGGGCAAAGCAAGTGATTCACGATCAACAAAGTCCGAGTTGGAATCGTAATTACAATGTGTTGCTGTTTTCTGTTTCTTTGAAACCGCAATAATATTTGTATTTTAAGTAATAACTTATTAGGCAATATTTATGTTTATTTATAATGTATTCATGCTTATTATTTATTTATAAATAGTTAAATATTAGTTTTTGTATGATTACTTAACTATTTATGTGATTTAATTTTTTTATTTATCTTTTCGGTGTTGGGAGATAAAAAAGTCGTCCTAAAAGACAACAAAAATGTTTATTTATAAAATTAACAAACTTTTATGAGAATTGTGACGTCACATTCCTGCCTATATAAAATAACTTCTCTTGTAACCGTTCATAAAATGTTTGTTGTATACCCACAATAACATAACAAGGAAAGGATTTTCTAATAACACAAATATAATTGTTGATACCCACTTATTATAGGTATCGGTATTCAGCAGTGTTTATTGAAAACTAATATTATGATTTAGACTTTATGAACATGTTTTTTTATGTAACGTCACAATGAATGTATTGAGGTTATAGCTTAATAGTTCGTTTTCTTGACGAAAAGAAGAAACTAAACCTCAATTTAAGATCATTAAATAATTACGGATATATCAATAGGTATTACCAAATATTTAGTTACACCGTCTAATTATTAAAACCAAAACATCTAAATAGGTTATTTGGGTATAGGATATTTGGATATAGGTTATAGGATATTCGGTGAATAGGACAATTGTCCTGGACAAATGTTATTTGTGTCAACTCATCGTCTGGGTAAATGTTGCGCACAGTACTTAGGTAGCATGACATCGTCTAATACTTCTACATAAGTAGAACTGCTGGCGCGTGGAGGAATAAAAGCCAGTTCTCCTGGCCCTGCTGCACCCATCCATCCCCACATATTAATTGTAATGCCTGAGTCTGTATTAGGGATTACGTTTTTATCACACCAGGGAGTGTTATCCTTGCGCCATAAATATAGCCTACCCTTTTGACTAGATTTGAATGTCTTTTCATCTGAAAATATGGTAGTATTCCAGCCAAAATCTAAATAATCTCATTTTTATTCTTCTTCAATTTTAAATAATATAATAATATTTATTGAATATAATATTAAAATATTAAAATTCTGCATTTATAAATCCAATAATAAACACTAATTATTTATCTTTTAGGCCTCATGATGGATTTAAAAAACAATAAAAAGTTTTAATCCATATGTCACCAAATAATCTTAGGTAAAATTTCAAATTAAAGTTTAAGTTGCAATTGATGAATATAATACTCACATTCAGTCCGGTTTCATCAGATATTTGTGTTCTATTAAAACCACTTTTATGCAGCGCAATAATAGTCGCCCTCGCCTCAATATTAATATTTGCCTGAATTTTGAGAATAAATACAATACCGGTATCTATTAAATCACACGTCACCAACCAACAAATACAACCAAACGACAACGTTCATTTCGATCAAGTTTCATTCATAAAACTCATGTCCACCTCACAGAAATCTAAATTAAATGTGTGAACAAAGCGAACAAGATAAAGAATAATTATATTTCTGTCCCATTACTTCCAATCGAGTAAAAACTTACAAAAAGTCGAAGTACTGCGTGAGATTTGAACACACGACTCACTGATTCACGCATCTATCTACACGCGCTTAAACCGCTAGGTCATCTTGACTCATATATCGTTGAAATTATGAACTACAATCACTTGTTGACGATAATGTGTTATTTTTTTTTAAGCTAGAAGGACTTAAGTCAAATTAAACGTCAAGCGATTGCTTTGTGAGATTGCCTATGGACTTTTGGTCGACACTGTACTTGCACAATACAATAAATAATGTGTAACATCAGGTAGTAAGTTGATGTACACCTTAAACTTTAGAATGCAGCACAGCATGCAGCACTGTCAATTTATACCACAGCATCAGCCACCCTATAGGTACACAGTACCACAGAATAATTAATAGTACAGTACGTATCCGTACGAGAGAAAAAGAACACACGTCGTACTTCTAACGTACATACGTCCCTACTGCGTGCGTGAATGTAACAAATATAAAACACTAAGTCCTCATGAGTCCTGATTCAGAGAAGGGCCATATGTGTCAGTAGATATTTATAGGTACATAACAGTTGATTATTTAGCGTTGTCCGTTGTCGGCGCTGTTTCAGTAATTAGTGCGGCGGGGATGCGCAGGCGTTGATGTATCGCTGGGAGGACCATCATGTTAGGGGCGATCGGGATTTTGTGCTGTACCTATAGGATATGTAGTAGTCTGGACGAATGAACATGGACAAGGGGAAAATTAAACTTTTTAGATCTAACGATGTATTCCGCATTCGCCTTATGAAGTTTCGCCCCATACAAAAAACCTTGTTCGCCCAACATATTATTCATATTTTGCCCTTAAAATAATTTGTTATGTCCTACATTTTTAATAATTTATAACAATACTCCTTCTTTCACCAAAGTAACTTCTGTAAGTCGTAAGTATGTATTGGTAGATTTAAGTAGATTAGAAAGGGTGAGTTGAATAACAGGACAATTATTTAATTAAATATTGCTCTCCTTTTTCGAAGAGGTAGTTTCTGACCATACGTTTTGTTTTTCAACCTTATTATGCTGTCATAGAATCCTACCACAGACTCATAAGTACATATAAGTATATTTCCTTGGAAATTTAAGAGTAAACATTGATATTACGAACACGGAGAAACACTTAGGATAACTGTCTAGAAAGTTAAATCAAGTTGGACTCAGCTCACAGTAAATTGAGTAAGTATTGAAAGGGGACCGGATGATTGATGTCATGGGGGCGTGAGGGGCATGGGGGGCTTGCGCAATTGTGTATCGAGTGATATGTTATAGATACTGTATGTGTTGGTAGGTATAAGATACAAATTATGTTAAGGTACCTACTGTAAACCTTTTTTTGCTTAATCTAATAAGATTAGATTGTGCTGTGTGTGTATATCACTACAGAATATTGTAAAACAAAGTCTGTTTGAACGCTATAACCTCAAAAAATGCCGAACAGAATTTTTGTAAAACATAAAATCGATAGAGGAATTCTTATAACAGCTTTCACTACTTTGCTCAAAAGTGAAAATGTTTACAACTATGTCTGCCCTTCCATATTAACTATTCTAAACGCCACTGACTTAGGCCCCTTGCATCACACAATCATCACCAAATGCATTGTACGCTAGACGTATTTAAAAACTCTGTCTCTGTCATCTTCAAACGATTGAGAGAAATTTAAAGATATTTTAAATTAATTTATCGCTAAATGCGTTTTGTGTTTTGTGGTGCAAGTGAGCCTTCAAGTAAAAAGAATCTTCTGAACATCTTCACTTTAAGTTAGTGGCGTTTTAGAGATAGCGTAGTTTACAGATCATTATGTATGCATGTTAATTTTCTCGTAGAAGACAAGAATATTTTCTAAAATGAATACCAACAAGCTTTCTTATTTCCTATATCCTGAAGACACCAAAATGTATTCTCACCGTATTCCTAACAAAAGCAGTGCATACGTTGAAATACGAGCGCGTGCTCATTGTCCACTGTGCGTGGGCTCATGTTAACTACGTCGCCGCCCCGTTGACTCTTAATAATGACCCACTGGAATGGAGATCACCTTCACACTAACCAGGGAAGGCAGAAGAACTAGAACCGGTGTGTGTCGGGTCGTTGTGCTGTGTGAAATATGGTTGAGCTACTCGATGTCAGATGCATACGAGCGCCAGTCAAAGATTTACTTTACTCTGGTGCTTTCCTCAAAATAAAGAAGTTCATATAGGTCTTCTATGATGTTTGGACTCTAGATACAAGACAGTGCCTCTGAGTTTGTCAAGTACCGAGATATGTTTACCTTCCATTCCCAAATTGGCACTATATCATGATATTACGTCACATTTATAAGCATCGCAATCGCTCCAAATAAAACGCCTTATTCAGCATACAGGGCACGTGCGCACGCGGTGCATTTGTTTCGTAAAGAGATTTATGTGCGTGCGATTGTTTGCGGCGGCTGCGTAGGCGCGTGTCAAGTGTGTCGCCGCCCCGTCGACTGCCTGACCTGAGAACATCACTTGTGTTTTCGATTTAATAAATTTGCGCCTTAAGAAGATCAATAGATTGTTAATTTCTTGAAGGTTGATTGTGGCAAACATTGCAGTGAATATTGAATCACAATTTTAAGTAGAATACAAGGAAGAAGTTAAATGGTCTCATTGTTCGAAAAAGATCGTTAAAAATCATGGCAAAGACATTTGACCTTGAAGGAGGAATATGAAATAAAATAACATTATTTTATTTGTTACTGTAAATTGTAGGCTTTTGATTAAGAATAAGACCTTGAATTTCCTTCGAACCTTTTTTTCCTTATATATAAACCGTAATTGATAACATAGTCAGCCTATAATGTTCCCACTGCTGGAACGCAGGCCTCCTCTCTATGAGAGGGAGTGAGCCACAATCTACCACGCGGGCCCAGTGCGGGTTGGTAGATGTCACATGTCTTCAAATTTTTGGTTCTAGGACATGCCGGTTTCACCATTTTGAGAGCAGTAGCGTCGAAATAATTTGCACAAAGTAATGTGCCTGCCTTGGGTTCGAACCTACGACCTGCACCACTGGGCCACCACTGCTCCTATAATTAGATAATTAATTATAACAAATCCCTGTTGTACATAAACTAAGCATTATCACAATTATTGTCTCTGAGTGTCAAACTGGTGCAAACTTTTCAAAAAGTACTCGATATTCGTGAACTTGGCGTGCAAATACACGTTTTACTTGATTGACAGACTGCGTGCCGCCGCCCGCCGGCGCCGCTGCGGCCGCCGCGCGTTCTTTGATTAGATTAGCTGTGTTTGTACGCGGGAAATAAAACAGCTGACTTCATTGACCTTTGTTTTGCTAATCAGTAATGAAACAATTAAATTGAATCAATCAAAATCAAAAATCAAAATCAAAAGTAATTTATTAAAATTAGGCTGAGAATCAGCACTTTTCGGACGTCAAAATTACAAAAGACAGTCCCCCAAAAACGCCCGCCCTTCACCACTTCCTAGTGCTATCGCTGGGAAGACGAAGTGGCGCAACAAACTCCCCAGCAGCACAGCTGTCTGTTCAGTTAGAAAATACTTGATTGTATACAATACTAGGTGTTAAGTAATTAACATTACAAGACACAGAACATAAAATTAAATTATTTGCCATATGTCACCTAGCCACGCCAATATACCAACAAATATAATATAAACTATACGTACTCAAGCTAAAAATAATTAATTAAAATTAAAATGTAAATAAAAACTTACTAGGTACCTAAATAAAAGCCTCCAGACATAAAGGGCGTGACAGCTTACATATTTATGCATTGCTGGGATCCGTTCACATAGCTGTCACTTGAAGTCACAAATGATAAACTGGTCCTAGTTTATCGAAGTAAAATAAATAAATAAGTTAAATAACAATAACTTGTCAGTATGCTAATTCTGGAGAAAGAACATGAACATTGTCTTGAGTTAATTAGGGCGACCAACTATTCTTATCGTGTAGGTAAGTAGTCGTTGATGGGTCCGGTTAAGAAGTCACGACCTCTCTAGGTCAACTACGAGATGCCATTTGTATGCCTTTGAATGACATGTTCTTAGTAAAAACTTGCAGATACTTTCACATTTCCCTTGACGATCAGAATATTGTTATGTGTGTGTGTGTTGTTTCTGTAAATACTACACCACAGACTACTTGCGGTATTGTCTATCCAAAGGTTATCTTTAAAATATCGCTATTACTGATATTTCTACATTATTTTGTATCCATTTTATTCTAATGTTTTAAGCTAACATACTCGTACCTTTTTTATTTACAAGCTTTTATTTTTAGTTTCACCTGTCCCGATGTTTGTCTGTAATCAAATATTGCAAGTTAAATTTGATCCACTTCCCGGTTACCGATTGAGCTGAAATTTTGCATGCGTGTGTAAATCGGACGACAATGCAAAATTATTATGACATAGAGCTGATTTGATTATGGAACCGAAAGGTTCGAGTATATAAGGCTATAGGAACTCGGTAGTTAAACGACACAACCCCATCGAGTTTGGACTCGTTTGATCCGTCTTGACGAGTACTTTGGTGCTAGACGGTAACCAGGGTCTGATGATGGAGCTGGAAGATGGCCATAGGAACTCGGTAATTAAACGACACAACCCCATCGAATTTGGGCTCGTATGGTTCGTCTTGACGAGTACTTTGGTGCTACATGGTAACCAGGGTCTGATGATGGAGCTGAAAGATGGCCATGGGAACTCGGTAATAAAACGACACAACCCCATCGAGTTTGGGCTCGTATGATTCGTCTTGAAGAAAACTTTAGTGCTAGATGGTAACTAGGGTCTGATGATGAAGCTGGAAGATGGCCATAGGAACTCAGTAATTAAACGACATAACCCCATCGAGTTTGATTCGTCTTGACGAGTACTTTGGTGCTAGATGGTAACCAGGGTCTGATGATGGAGCCGAAAGATGGCCATGGGAACTCGGTAATAAAACGACACAACCCCATCGATTTTGGGCTCGTATGATTCGTCTTGAAGAAAACTTTAGTGCTAGATGGTAACTAGGGTCTGATGATGAAGCTGGAAGATGGCCATAGGAACTCAGTAATTAAACGACATAACCCCATCGAGTTTGATTCGTCTTGACGAGTACTTTGGTGCTAGACGATAACCAGGCTCTGATGATGGAGCTGGAACGTGACCATAGGAACTGATTAATTAAGTGACACAACCGCGTCGAGTTTGATTCGTTTTGATGGGTGGTGAGTGGTGGTGGTTTGGTGGATGTGAATATGCGACCTCATCTTTGGGAAAATAAGTTCGTTCGTTAATTAATGGAAAAACACTGCTACGCGCTACGAACTACGCCGTTGTCAATCTCGCATCAAAATACTAAAAGTTAAAAATAAAATTATAAGAAAAAAAAACATTTAAAAAATAAGCATTTTACGTATAGGTACGTGTTACATTGTGATTGCAAAAGAAAAATAATGAAGGTGTAATATGCTAAATGTTCTTTAATGTTCCATGAAAATGTAACACGCTTTTATTTAGTAGATATCTATATAAGGGTTTTTTTCTTATCAGGTTTAAATTATTTTTAACTTTTTAGTTCTTTTTATTAACAAGTATTAATTGCTTGTTTAAAAAAAAAAATGTACATATTTTGTAATTTTAAGTTGCATTGCCCGAAATGCTACTTAACCTTACTCTAAACTCTAAGTAGTCGTTTCTTTCATCCATTTAAAATTCGATAAACTTCCATTTGTCGTAAAAAAAACTGTCAATTTATTTCGATTTATCATTTTTCTTTGCGTATAAGTATCGTAAAGAACAAACTAAATCCACTCAGTAATACTTAAAATACGAGTGGCCCCGACAAGCACTATGTCATTATTTGGCACCTCCACGTTGTACCGCGCGCTTGGAACTAACATTTGTTTCGTAACATTTTCATTTCCAAGTTACGGAGGTGAAGTTTATTTACAAGTTGTGTGTACTAAATTAGTTAGTGTTTCAAGGTGGGGAACGATTACTTTCTAAATTACTTCGCCTGTTGCTAAGTGGTTAAGTAAGTCGAGGGTGTTAACAACATGAATTTGTGAAGTTTGTTTTGTTTTCGATACAAAGTTTTCCAATGTATGTGATCGGAGGAAAGAAAGTAAATAAGTTATTTTGCGCCTATTTCAACACCGTATAACAGTACCACTACAACAATCATGGGGAAGATATGCGTCACATTCGCGCAATACGGCCATCGCACAGCATAATACTGCGACTCATGTGCAAAATAGAGCCGCAGCACTGGATACTATCGTAGAAGAAGAAAGAAGGAAGGAGTATCGAGCAGTTGTAGTTGTGCCACAAGATTAACTTCCACCAGTCTTTTTGGTGCGGGTTCCGACTCACCAACTGGAGACTTTCATGAAGGAGGAATTTTGGCCGATGGGTGTCGTGTATCGTCGTTTTCGCGGAAGGCTACATGACATCTCGACACAGCGCAATACGTCGCCGACTCAACGGAGTTAACAAAGGTTTTTGTAGGTATATAGTTTATTATCGTATATAACTATTTATTATTATATTTTGTGTATTTTATCTATGGGCCTTAGTTGCCTGAAATAAAGTGATTATTATACTATTTTATAGCAATTGTGACCATAAACCCGCTCTTAAACCACAATTTTCTGGTTAAAAATGGACTACTTTAGTCACAGAAAAGCGTGACTTAAGTGCGAGTTTAGGTCACACAGTGTTATAAATTAAATAATAGAACGATAGTAATAATTGTACAAAATATAATATTTAAAATGGCAACATTCCGTTACGCCGTCATCGACGGACGCACAGAACCACCACACTACACAAAAAAGTTAGGACTTATAAAACTTTGCCTAACCCTTAAACCTAACGCAACTCTTTTTCACACGAAGCGTTTTAACTCTTCACATAACATTTTTTTCCCTTTTTGCATTTTTTACACATATGTAAAGCATTACGATATTTTACGCATCTCATGTCCCAAGCCTGTCTGTCTCTCCTCGTCCTCTCCAGATAAACACACAACACGAGAATACTCCAGTTTCCCCCGCACCAGCCATCAAACATAAGGCAATATCAATAAAACAAATCACAAAGCCTCTGTAGGGACGAAATAAACGGCTTGCCACACAACGAGATCGGCAAATTTACACTGCACTCAGGCGGCAACACTAACTATTTCACTCATATACAACCGCCAGTCTTACACTACCTTTATACATCCAAAATTCACTTACAACTCACCCTTATCACAACGGAATAGAATTTAAATTCCTGACGCGAGCTTTTCAAAAATGGAACCAATTAATGTGGTATTTTTGAGTTCCACTTCTGCAAGTTCTTACTTCCAAAGGCTGCCAAAGGATTATGTGCTTTGTTTATATAGCCATAATGATCCTTTTGAGAGCATCGCGTGGGCGGGACCCGAAACGAACGAGTTTATGAAGTGTTCGTATGCAAATGTTAGGATCTTGGTTTTTTTCTTTGAATAATTTAACACGGTTTGTCGCTTCTGCTGTTGCTTTGATTCTTGTGGTTCAGTTACCTTTGGCGAGGCGTTTTAGCTTAACCGTTTCGAAGTTACATAACTTAACACAGTGAATTCGTGAAGCTATTAAATTAATAGTAAGTAATGGTTTTATAATGACCCTGCAGACACATTGTTTTGTAGGTTTATCAGGCTAACTGGCTTTGAATCTCTTTTCGGAATATTGGTCGCAAAATATCAAGCTTTTCGCTTTAAACTCTTATTAAAAAAAATACCCTACCCAATGGTGTTCATGGGACAACATCAATAGGGTGTGGCAAGGCTTCCTCTGACCAATCTCTTGTCTTAGCAAGATAAGTGTAATTTTTGAAGAGGAAATGCAAAAACCGCAGTTTTATAATATTTTAAATAAAATGAAATGCACTTTGAGTAGTGCGTTATGCGGCAGTAGCGATGTGCCCCCAGCCCCCACACACCAATAAGCGCGGCAGCACGCGGCAGTACGCGGCGCTGTCCAACTGATTGTGCTATACGAGTCACTTCCGGCGCACCGCCGCTTGCGCTATAATAACACTATTGTGAATTGTTAGTAACGGAGTTTTCCTCTCTTTTACAGGTAAGCAGTTGTAAATACTTGAAAGGTAAATCTGGATGGTGACTAGTTTGGGATATTGATGCCGGTGAAATGAGCGGTATCGAAGCGATATTTTTTACATCTGTACCTACAGGTGAGTGGTACTTAAAAAGTTTTAAAGCAATGCGTATTTTAAGTGGCACACATAACATACGGAAAGGATGCTGAACTAGGAAGTACGGCGGGAAGGAGGCCTATGTGCAGCAGTGGGTGATCACAGGCTGAAATACAGATGATGATGATGATGATGGCCCACATCGGTCCATTGGAAATTGAACGGGCAACCAGCACCATCATGTTAATGCTATCTGAATACATCCTATCAAACTGTCCGACAATGGCTTGACTGACCAAGACTCATAAGTTACCCCCATAATCTTAAACTAAAAGTGTATTGTATTAATATTTATATGGTAACATAAGATAAGTTGGGTAACATTTGGCACACACCCAGTACAAGCACAGTTAGCCTAGTTATTCAAATGGGTACTGTCTACATCACACACAATAACTAATCCAAATATAATTACTAATCAAATGCAGAACCAGCTAGCAGAGATACAATACTCGGACGGCAAAATCTAAAATAAAATTAACATGAAAAAGAGAAAATTGGTAAAAACACAAACGAGTTTCATGTAGAGAAAATCGAAAAGGTATCGTCGGAAGGGATTTGATTGAATAAGGACGCTTTAATTTTTTATATACAACGTGGAGACAACAATACGAAAATACTGGCAATACTAATGCATTTAAAAATGTATTTTTCACACAAACTAAAAATGGTATTTTATTGTCTTAAAAATCGAACTCTGAAGCTTACATTACACTAAGCAATTGCGCTAAAACTGAACTAGACCACTGGGCGAAAATCATTGCTACTTGTAAAACATACAATTTAATCAATCAAGACTTGTAATCCTAACAGTACTATTAGTTATTTGTGTCCTAACTAAAGTACGCTTCACAAATGACATTGTACATACCAAGTTATCAATACTAAAGCCACGCGACAAGTGCTACACCACTTTAACAACATTGACAACAAAATCTCCGATACGCCGCACTAATGAGACCCGACCTACTTAACAACCCTTCAATAAAACTTAATGTACTCCGATATTTGATAACTTAGTTCCGACTTCAATTACATAATGAAGTAAGTTAGGAGCGGAGAGCGAAAATAGTAATGCTTTCAATAAATCTTTAGTAGTACATAGTAGTACTAGTATTCGGAGCTACTAGTACTACTAGTACTACTAGTGCTACTAGTCTGCTACTAGTGCTACTAGTGCTACTAGTACTAGTAGTACTACTAGTGCTACTAGTCTGCTACTAAAGGGGAAGCTACAGTATTGCCGAGTGTAATAGAATATTATTATTTTATATTAAAACTAGAAATTTCTCGTGGATGAAGTCGCGGCCAGAAGCAAACCTATATTGACCGTAATACAATGTATTGTAAGCACATTGATGGTCATAGTAGAAATATCTTTATTTTTGGCAAGGCCAAGAAAAACTGTTAATTACTCTCCCAAAAGAAAATAACTAGGCAGCTCGATGACGCTCTTAAGAGGTTTACATTTTCAAATTCCGATTTTAATGAGTAAAGTCTCGTGTCTCCTGCAGCCTCTCGTGTAGGACTTCTAAATTACTGCTTGGATTTACGCCATGATTATTATTCATTCCAGTCAGTGCTTCATCCTGTCATAGAGGTTGTGAAGGTGTACAAAAACATAACACTGACAATACCTTTTTAGCAACACAACATACAAAACAAACAGTAAACTAGGACACAATATCATAACCTATAATTTTACATTTTCCCGCTTATAACATCAACCAATGTTTGTATAGTGTTGATAACACTTCCCCTCCGCAATAACACGCGAAAAGGGTAAAAACAAAACTCCACTAATTCAATTTACTTCCCCTTGTACCACCACCCAGTAATAAAGCCGGTGTCACACTATCAACGGAGTTTCATGTTGAGAAGTCGATGCAAATAGTCATTACGTGGTGTTAAATGGACACTAGTGTCCGACACCAGTCTTATAAACTGTTAAAATTATAGGAAATTAAACTAGTAGTTTTCTAATTTTATGTTTGAGAGGTTAAAATATTTACAGTAAAATTCAGTGCTATACAGGATGTCCTTATCAGAAAGGTGTGAACAAATTTAATTCTTAAGATTTTTTTTTCTCGATTGGTCCCATGAAGAAAGTTCTTCAATTCGATGGTCTGTCCTGTCACACCCTTTAATATAACCACATCTTTGTGGTACACCTTGAGATAGGAATATCGCCCTACGAGGGAAGTATAATTATGCGATGTGATGCAATTTGACGAAATGGAAGTTACTACGTATTGTTTCTCGAGTTGAGTATTTGTCACAAATGTTTAGCGTATTTGTCACATTTGTCAAAATTATTCGGAGCTCACCTAAGACAGTTGATTACGTTAAGTTATATTTAGAATCACTTAGAAAGCTGCAGTTTGTTGGTAATCGTCAATCTATTGCTGAGCATTGCATATCTTGCTTTTAAAAGTAATAGCACCATTATTTATCATTTATAGCGCGAACGCGACAGAAATTGTGTCGTATTATTGTCGCAATTGAAAATAACAGTAATGTGCTGAGTTTGTTACTCAGTGAGAGTTACACTAAGCCTGTTAAGCTGTTGAATCACGAGCAAAAAGTAATAAATAACGGGAGCCTATATCTGAAGGTACCAATAGGAACCACAGGAATTAAGATGTGAGCTAACAATATTATACACTAGCCTCTACCCGCGACTTTGTCCGCGTGCCGTGCTCCCCGCCCCACCGCGTCGCATCGCATCGTCTGTCTACGCTATCACTTCGTTTTCGCTTAGCGTTCTTTCTGACTTTGTTTCTTTTTGCTCGGTTCCTAAGGGTCGTAGCGTGTGCATGCATACTAAATAGCCTTTCTCAACAATTAAGCTATCAAATGCAAAATGACGACAGCACTGTTGGCGCAGTGGTTAAGCGATTGACTGATTCCCGCACGGAACAAATATTTGTATGGCCTACAAGTAGTTGTTCCGGGTCTGGCTGTTTGTGTATGTGAGTTAAAATGTTTGTAAATGCACCCACGTTACAGGAGAAATTCCTAGTGTGGGGTAACGTCTTTTTTAAAAAGAAAGTAGAAATGCAAAAGTAGTTTTTCAAATGCGACCGATAGTTCCAGAGATTAGCGAGTTCTAACACACAAACTCAACAGCTTTATTATTAGTATACACAGATAGACTTAACTAGTATGTTTAGTATGCTTACAAAGTTGCTTGAAACGCATTGTTGCAAGCAACTCGCACCCATTGGCTAGTGGCAACCTTTACCAGGTTGTCTGCCTATCTGACAATAGGTTTATTTGAAAATAAATGCTTTGAGTATGAATTTACTAGCAGGAATGAACTTTACGTATACCTTATTTACCAGCCACAATTTTAAATACCAGACGCAACTTACCCAGTATTACTGTATTTAATATCTCAGTAGATTTCCATCTTAGTTCTGACCCAGATTTTGCCCATCATCGCCTCAAAATACTTTAACAACATAACATGCCTTTGTGCTAACCTCTCGCAAAACTACGCACAATACCGTCGACCTTCCAGCTCTATTTATATTGTCACTCAACGTCGTTACACAACAGCATTCAGCCAATCAAAGTAGCACGTATCGCACAAGTACTGGCACAGCAGTACTAGGACATCAGGAACACCAGAAGGTAGACTTCACACAGTATCTTGCAACCGCCGAATAGCAAGTGACTTCAGCGGTTGGATTCGATTGGGCGAACGCCTACTACGCCAGAGGAAGTAGAAAAAGCTAAGATTAGTTCCCGCAATTAATTAATGACAAACTTACTTTCCGTAAGGCAATCCGCTGCTAATGTAACCGACCTCACCGCTTTGATGATGATGCATCGATGACCATTTTAGCGGTTTAGCTTCATCAATCTTGGTTTAACAACGTTGTCAGTACAGCGTGTGTTGTCTTGCCTTTTGTGAGGCTATAGGCTTCAGTTAGTTCTTTCCACAAATAATACTCACTTCAGTATTTTGGCTTTAGTATCTTATAGTGTAAGGTGTTTAATAAACTTGTGCTTAGCTGTGTAATTGTGCACTGTCACTTCTGTTCCCGTCTCCTCTGTGGCGTAAGTGTGCACGCTACACGTGTCGCCGTGTATCTCTTTGTTCAGCACTCATTGTCGGCAGAGGTATTCAGTGCTCATCATATCGGGGCCAATTGTCGGGGTTGTCACTGTTGCTAATTCATACGTATCTGTTATTATTGAGGCGTCAAATGACGTTTAAGTGCGTAGTACTCTATATACATACTATAGGAGGAAAGAAAGTCAAGTTCTCGTAAAGCTAAAGTTTTGACGTAAGCCAATGCGAAAGCGATGGTTCGTCATTATAAATATTTGATGATTAATGATTAACCTGAAAGTTCTAAATACAGGGACCACACGGATTGTCTAAGAAAACTACGCAACCATAACCCCTGCACGAACAACACAGTACTCTAATTAATGTCAATAATCTTGGTAATTTAAACCTTTAATAAAACGAACCACCGTATTATTAGTAAGGCATCAAAATACCAACCTCTTGCCTCTGACATTATAATGACAGACAATCAACCACACAAATTCGCACAAGACACTGACAATTTCCAATTCGTGACGGAAACGCGTTCGAAACCCGAGTAAGTCACGACAAGACCCGATGATAGCCGAACAAGTAAGCTGGACTAAAAACCCCTCATTACTACTGCATTCTTCAAATGTGGGCCTGCAGACCTTTAACACAGAAAATATGATAAGCACAGAAGGTTGGCTCCATCCAACGAGCAGAAGCGCACGCACCCATAAACACGCGTCTACGTACAGCGAATGCAAGTGCACTTGTGACGAGTATTCGTCGTTTGACATAGTTTGAGATCGCCTTCTGTACAGTCAATACATCCGGGGTAAGACTAATTAAACTATAAAAAAGGCTATTGCTGATACGACATACGGGCGCTGTCAATGTCAAATTATTACCAGGGACATGCGGTTGAGTGTCGCGTCTATATGCGCGTGCGCTTGTTTTTCCTCGTCCTACGGAGCTTGCCTTCTGTATTCACATATCTTGTGCTTTTACAGTATTGTTGCGTATTGAAATTTCAAAGGTTATAGCGTAGGAGAATCGGATTCCATTATTTCTTCATAGTAAGGGATGTTATTGTATACAGTAGAATGGCGGAGACATTTAATGAAATGTAAGCTATTGTAGTTGTTTCAGCAACAATGAGGATATCTTGGCATGTAATGTTACTATGTTCCTAGCATTAAGATAGGATAGTATTTATTTGCTAACACTAGGAATATGTTTTCGTAATATGATAGAGATAAGATTATAGTATTATTAATATTCATATCCAAACGTTCTATGTTGGGGTCGATTGGTAGCTAACCTAGAATATTAGGACACATTTCTATTCAAAATTAATATTTTGCCATTAGAAGTAAATAGATTAGTAGTGTTGCGCGCCACAATTAATGCCTGGTACATGGTGACATTAGTTTCCACTAGCGCCATCTAGTATTGAGTAGCAGAACTAATAGAGTCAAGATCGTTCTAGATATTTCGATGCTAGAACTTTCTAGATCTATCGACATCTGGTCAGTCGGGGCCGGTAAGTACTCGAACCTCCTAGATGTTTCTACAATAGAAGGTTCTAGAACTATCTGCGGCACTAGTTATGTTCGGGGTGGGCCGCGACCGGGACAGTGTTGGATATGCGATACAAGCGAATACATCGAAAGCGATCTTCAAGTGCGACTTAAGTGCAATTGTGTTTTATAATTAGTGTGTTTGAGTTATTATTAGTGTTGTTCAATTAAAGTGTAATTTTTGGTAATTTATATCGGCAGTTTTAATTGTCACAAACCTCGAAACACGTTTCCAATAGTATAGTGAATCCCATTGATATGGCACATAGGTATGTACCTCTAATACATCGTGTTATCATCACCGGTCTAACGATAGAACTATACAAACATTAGAACTATATAAACACATAATAAAAGCGCTGTCAATCAGCACCTTTCATATAATAGGCATGAGGCAAGTGCCTAATAGTGCGGCTAATGTAACAGATGAGGCTTATAAGGAAGATAATGAGAAACATTTGTCAATGATTATGTCTGCCGATGAAAATAGGGAATTTTCTTTAGGTAAGCAAGATACTGAACACAAAGCTAACCTAATGACTAAGGTCGATGTTAGAACTAACATAATTAGCATCGTGCTAGGAGTGGTGGCCCAGTGGTAACGACCGTGACTTACAATTTGTAGGTCGCAGGTTCGAACCACAGCTTTCAAAACGTTGAAGAAAACATCGTGAGGAAATGGGCATGTTCTAGAACCAAAAATTCTAAGACATGTGACATCTACCAACCCGCACTGGGCCCGCGTGGTGGATTACGGCCCACTCCCTCCCACCGAGAGGATAGATCCCTTGCAACACAAAATAACACCTCAATCATAATACAAATAACTGTCATTTGGAAATCCATTCAGTTACAGCAAAACTGACGACAACAGTTCTATAAACAACTCAGCACGACCATACATTTGCATCAACGTAATATTTACTCTGGCCATTCATTTAGTCCTGGTACGTTCTAAGACATCTCGCAAACAAAGGATGAGATGTCTAGACGCACCCACACATGCGTCCCAACGATTTATTGCTAATGGACAGAGTCCATTACAAAAATAGTGGAGTAAACTGTCGACGGGTTTCCGGGAACCAGCCATGGAGGAAGTCCACTATTGTGGCGATTGTGTGCGTCTGGCATACTAGCTTAATGACCGACACAATTGGGTTTAACTGCTTGATTCTGGTGATGAAATTTGTCTGATATGGAAAGATTGGAGTTATGAATAAGTGGGCGTGAGTATTCTGATTAGACGTGAGGATTTCCGCATAAACTACTATGAAAATGACTTTGTATTTGCGTCATCGTTCCTTTCTTATGAGGTCAAAAGGTATCGCTGCAGCAACAGCTTCAGAAAATGTTCTTGCCAAAGTTTAACATTAGAAATTTACACAGTATTTTCTTTAACAAATCCAGTGGCTATAATTATCACGTCGATGCGAATCTTCGCCGAAGCCCGATAATGTTGCAGTGCTTGAGTTCATGCGACTTTAAGCTTAGCTGTTCTATAGATCCTCATAGTTACCTAACATATAGTTAATAACTGAGTGGAACTATTAGAATGTAGTTATGAAGTACTAAAACTTTATGATTATGCGTCAAAAGTTGTGTACTCAATTCAGAGAAAACAAGAAGCCACATTCAGAAGGCTGTTATGATTTGTAGGAAATGTAGTAAAATTTGCATCAGCCTGACAGCTTCAATATGTAACCAACACGGAACCAGGCGGCTCGCGAACAGGAAGCGTGCGGATACGAAATGTATGGAGTGAGGCACAGCGACAGTCGTGCCGTATCCTATCGTATCGATACTGATATCATAATCGAATGTATGCCTGCGCGGCGCTGACAGTTGTGGGAAATTATAACTGCGACGAGTATTATGTCTACGATTGCAACTGCCGATGATTTAGAAAGTGATCTGGCAGCTGTATTGTATAAATTGCAATTTTATGAGTTTGATATTGAAGTGACGCGAAATAATGACATGACTGGACTGAATGGCTTAAAATACCAAATACGAGTATACGTCGCTCTTGCTCCATATCTTTGATGTATCGATACATAATCTTAATCTTTCAACACAAAATGTACCGTATACATTTCAGATGTCTTGCAAAAGACAACATACATAGTTACTCAGTTTAATGACCACTCAATCCCCAAACAATATCTTGAAGACATTACTTCCAGCTTCCTTTCATAATATAAAACCCTCTTGCACAAGTAATAACAGTACATAATACATGGCAGTGTATTTACAAGTACCGGGTCCCATTCACCCCCTAAACGAGTTTCCGTGGAGCCGGTCATAACTCAACACCCTTTCACGATAATTTAATCCGTTGGTAATTCGGGCCCTTTTGTCAGATATTCTCGCGTACAGCACAGGATGTCCCAGATATCGAATTAATGGATATGACAACAATATTCGTGGTCAAAACTTATAGAAAACGCTTTGCTGAATATGTGCCCCGTGATAAATTACAATTCAGACCATTCTACAGTAATCACGTTTGGCAACTGGATTGGTGATCGTTTCTACCACCCATCCTCATTCCTCTTGCAGCCACATAATCCTTATCCTTGATAATTTATTGCAAAATTCTTGGCAACGAATGGACGGACAAGTTTGTCGTTGAACTACTTTTAGCCGAGAACCATACCAGCAACTAATTAAAAGAGAACTAAAATATATCATTCAAAATATCGAGATTACAATTAGTGTGCAAATAGATACTTGCTTGATATTTGTATTTACTGTATGTTGTTGTATAGAGTGAAAGTTAATTGAGAATACATTAAACAGTTCATTAAATTTCAATAGTAGAGCTGTAAAACACGTAACAACGAGAAGTTAATATACAAGGCGGCAGGGACATCGACGCCCCAACTGTAACCATGAATTCAGCACATGATTCTAGACTGAAATTTTTCGAGGGTTAACAAAAAAGAAATCTACTGTTTCATAGAAAAGGGCAATACCTACGGGGACAAAACGTACGGATCATAAAATTATATTTTAATGACCGACGAAAAATTTCAACGCAGGGGTGTTCGTGTAAAGATTCCAAGGTAACAGGCTGTGCGTCGATGCCCCTTTCACCCTGTACTTAAATTGGACTTAAAACCTATAATAAATAATAACCACTATAATTAACTTAAAACATCACATCCAGTTTCCGTACATCCCTGTAGACAGTGTACGAGGATGGCCCACCGGTCGTCCGCTCGGACGTCCGGGAGTCAGGCCGGTAGTAGACCGTTAGAACGGTCGCACCCGAATTATTGGAGCCGTGCAACCTACACTCATTGTCGTTGCGTCCGCACTGCGATAGAAATACGTCGCAGAGAAGTTCAGAAGGACCTTTGCTTTAACAATAACTGATTCCTCAATACTGTGGTCTCCTAAGTGAAGGAGTACCTGCTGAATATCGAATGGCGCCCAATCTCCATCATACCGGTTCGAGGAGGCGCGGGAAAAGCGAGTTCCTTGAAGGACTCTGGGGAGGCCTTTGCCCAGCAGTGGGACAGTTTAGGATAAACAAAAGAAAAAAAAACGCCGACTTTCCTCATATGTTTATAGAGTAGCAGAATTTAACATACACTGGAATACATACATCTTCCTCTTGCATTTGTCCTTTTAAAATCTCTGGCTCCCAAATTATAGTGATGCTATAAAAAAACGATTTTTTTAGTAGGTATAGTGAACTGCGTCGTAATGAGTTCGAAACTTCGAACTTCGGGCTTTTCCTCATACACCCTGATAACGAGCTGCCGAGCGCCTTTTCTCAGACATAATCTAATAACGTGAAAATGATGTCCCAGTTTTCAGAGAACAGACCTTCTGCACTTTTGTATGTTGTGACGATAGTATGTGTCGCTCCCAAACGTTGTGACGATAGTATGTGTCGCTCCCAAACGTTGTGACGATAGTATGTGTCGCTCCCAAAAGTTGTGACGATAGTATGTGTCGCTCCCAAACGTTGTGACGATAGTATGTGTCGCTCCCAAACGTTGTGACGATAGTATGTGTCGCTCCCAAACGTTGTGACGATAGTATGTGTCGCTCCCAAACGTTGTGACGATAGTATGTGTCGCTCCCAAACGTTGTGACGATAGTATGTGTCGCTCCCAAACGTTGTGACGATAGTATGTGTCGCTCCCAAACGTTGTGACGATAGTATGTGTCGCTCCCAAACGTTGTGACGATAGTATGTGTCGCTCCCAAACGTTGTGACGATAGTATGTGTCGCTCCCAAACGTTGTGACGATAGTATGTGTCGCTCCCAAACGTTGTGACGATAGTATGTGTCGCTCCCAAACGTTGTGACGACAGTATGTGTCGCTCCCAAACGTTGTGACGATAGTATGTGTCGCTCCCAAACGTTGTAACGATAGTATGTGTCGCTCCCAAACGTTGTGACGACAGTATGTGTCGCTCCCAAACGTTGTGACGATAGTATGTGTCGCTCCCAAACGTTGTGACGATAGTATGTGTCGCTCCCAAACGTTGTGACGATAGTATGTGTCGCTCCCAAACGTTGTGACGATAGTATGTGTCGCTCCCAAACGTTGTGACGACAGTATGTGTCGCTCCCAAACGTTGTGACGATAGTATGTGTCGCTCCCAAACGTTGTGACGATAGTATGTGTCGCTCCCAAACGTTGTGACGATAGTATGTGTCGCTCCCAAACGAATTAAACCGAAATTTACTTTAGGCTCTTCCATGAACAGCGCAGGAAATTACGGTCCTGGTGTTCTTAGAAATGTTTCGATAAATAAATCATATGCGCTCACATTCTCTTCGCACGTAGGATATAGAAATAGGTATCATCAGTAGTAGGCATATCAATCAGTAAGCCACTGAATAGTTGAGAGCATATCAATCTATCTAAAATTATTTTCAGTCTCAATAATTAGGTCAAGTTTTAATAATAATAAAAATACTCACAACTCCATAAACAAAATTCTAAAGACATATTTACACAAAATTCAAACGCATATCTCCTTTGTAAAGCATCGTTAGAGCCAGTTTCAACACTCAAGCAGCAGATTACTATTTCCGAAACGCTCTAACGAACGTCCCTTTGAAACCAAATCAAAGTAAATCCGAAAAAACCCTCGGAATTTAGATAAAAAAGTCAAAGATTAAACGTTTCTTTAAACTATTCCATCAATCTAGTTAATCTGGGCGTGTAAATAACGACAGGTCGGGGAGGGACAGAAATAGAGGGCTTTCAAGTGTTCCAGAGAGGGCGAGGATCAGCGCCATTTAATTTGAATTATTTAAGATTATACTTAGCCTCGTCTTACATTAGACGAACTAAACTTT
Source organism: Apamea epomidion (assembly GCA_947507525.1). Classification (NCBI taxonomy): domain Eukaryota; kingdom Metazoa; phylum Arthropoda; class Insecta; order Lepidoptera; family Noctuidae; genus Apamea; species Apamea epomidion. Next base: position 833,131 of record OX382238.1, on the reverse strand, counting down.
CGAACAAAAGACTTCAATTTAAGAGCCAATGATGACTTAAGGGACAACAATAGTTACGATGAAATTCTAACTAGTAATCGTGTCGAGCTATTTGCTCAAGACAGCGGTGATTGTGAACAGTGATTTAATGTTATGGTAACCCTGACATTATACATGAGCTTAAACCAGAACGTGATCGGCCAATTAAATACTGTTCCTTATTTTGATATCGACAAAGATGTCATAGTAATTACAGTTACAATGAAGTGGAATAAGAAAATAACTAAACTTCGACCAATTCATAATTCTGTAGTCTATAAACTTGAGTGACTTTGTGTAGGATACATTCGCAAGTAAATTGAAAGCATGTAAGAGATAATTGCTAAGTCAAACACTCTTGGAACAAACAAAAATAATGATATATGTAATTATAAGCAAAATTAATCAACAGATTTCACGTTCACCATTCAATGCAAATAATGCACCAACAGAGTTCAAACTATAGGATATAATTACCGAGACGTGTGACATTTCAGCACCACATCACATCTATGATGATGGGTGTAGACTGTAGCATCCAAATTGTGTAAATATACACATCGTTAATGATCTATGGGGGGTGTGAAGGGAATGGTGGGGGAAGAGGGTTAATTAGGGGGTTGATGCAGTTGATGAAGGCTCGTGAGTTTGCGGAATGTACGTGTCTGGATCGCGACATCACTAAATAGATAGATACAGAAGCCTATCTCCATACTGTTACAATTTAAAATGTGTTGCCTCTTACGGCAAGCTAACATAAGCCCAAAGGGTAGGTGGTCCAGCATCGATAAATAAGGAAACAACCAAACCATCTCAAACACCGTATATTTATAAAAATAAATCTAAAGCAATAAACGGTGAACCTTAAAAAACTAATTTACCTTGTCATTAACAGATTAGGTAGGTGAATATAGCTATATCTTAATATTGCCAGCCAGCTAAAATTTCAGCAGAAAGAACTAGGGTCATGGGGAGTTGGAGATAAACCCAGTACTGTTCCGTTTTAAACGTTTAAATAAAATAATATAAATTTCAAATTTAAGGTATAACCTTCCAGTTCTTTGAATGTTAATTATATAATATTAATTAGTAAATGGGCGCCCGGGACTTTAAGGGTCCCGGATCTCAGAGCCGACGAAGGTGTCCAATATACTTCTGGATGAACGTAGAATGTCGAACCCAAGATCGTCAATTCAAATTATGTTGAAGACTGGTTTCCAATGTGAAAACCGGACTTAGTTAACCAACGGGTTCTTACAGAAACCGTATTAATATTAATAAAGATATCATAAGGGATAAAAAAACCGTCCCGCCTGCGCTATCGCTAGACGGACTCCAACAGCCGCACAGTCGTCTCCGCAAGAGGCTTCGAGCGGACTCGAGGAACGGGTCTCGCATCCAGGCCCCAGACGGTCCTCTAGATCCTCGCGGCGAGACGAATCTCTTGAGGTGCCTCTCCTGGAATTGACAATACGGAGATATAATAATATAAGGGAAAACTAATTTACTTACCTTGAGGTGACCGAGCTTTCAAATCTAGAAGGCTAAAACAATAGCCGGTTAACATGGCGTTCAAATAGGAACAAGGACGTGGCGACCACGTGGCGTTCATCAGCTCCACAATAAGGCTCGTTGTCTTGAACAATAATTTAATACCGAAGTTAACCCTGAGGTATCTAGGGTATATACCCTAGATACCTCAGGGTTAACTTCGGTATTAAATTATTGTAACCAACCTTGAGTGTTTCGCCCGCTGACTATATAGTCAGCGGGCGAAACACTCAAGGTTGGTTTAGGGAGAAAACACTTGACTTCTCGGCTGGCTGGAAAGTTGTCTGCGTATGCGCAATTTGGAATCCTGTAATAAATATCCATGGATCACGACAATATCCTTTTAACTACCAGGGAAGGGCTCCCAGACCACTTTCTAACACCATTACAACAAAATCCTTACCTTTTAAAACATGTAATATAGGTTTGTTATATCACTCAAGCGTGTTCAAGGGCCAATAGAATCACCATAGTTCAATCTCCCTGTCATCGATCACAAACTGGAACTAGACGCATTCCGAAAATCTCCCCTCTTTCGGGTAAAATGATTATAAGATCAAACACTACACCAAGACACTTAATTCTTGAAAATCACTAACAGCTGTCCAACGTGACGTTTAAATGCTGAAACAATAAGAATCTTCATGATGCAGACCACCAAACAAATTATTTGTGATTTCCAACATCAAAATTTGTCCTGATTGGGGTAATTCTCCCAGAATATTCATTCGGCAAATTTAGAATGTACAACCTGGCCACATTATATCAAAGACAATGCACAGATTAAAAATGGGATTTATTCGACAACGAAGTTTCTAGAAAGAAGTCTATATAGAAAAAAATACTACACTTCCGTATTCGGTTATTTAGTTTATTATGATTTTTTACTGAATGCTGAAAATTATTAGGGATTGCTCCATACGATATTATTTCGATGGTTAGGTTAGCGTAAAAAACGAAAACAGGCACACGCACACGTAGATACGCACCCACGGCATCTCAAACAAATGCCGGTCGCGAGTGCGCGTGCACTCACTATACGTAGACGCGTGTCTGTGTGCGTGCGTTTTCGCTCTTTGTATAGAGTCAGCCTTCTGACCCATGTATTTTGTGGCGACGTACTTGCACTCGTTCAATTGACATGACAGACAGACGTGTTCACAAACGGAAGACGAGATAAAACTTTGCCATACCTGTGGAGGTGGAGTCGTGTTTGGATTTAGTCACACGTGAAGCTAATTGAAAGGGTTGGAGTTCACTGAATTTATGAAGGAATTGATTTGCTAATGTTTTGCAGGGTTTTAGAGGATTTTGTTGGTTCTCTGTAAGTATGTTATGTTACTTTTAGCCCAAAAGTTATGTAGGAGTACTGAAAATTAAAACACAAATGTTATAGTTATAAAGCACAGACCAACTAATAAATAATTGCTGTAAAAAACAACAAAATTGTATCAATGCAAAGTTCATGAGTACTTATTTCGGAAATAAGTTTATTGAGAAGGAAAACAATGTTCGTGTAATTTTCGGTAGATATTTTAACACGAAAACCATCCAAGTAAAAATAACCTGCGCATACTTGATTCACTTAGCATACAGTGCACTCTGCACGGCTGTCGGGTTACACAAATATTTGCCGTGACATTGCCGCGTCTGGCGTCCCGTCAATGAGACTACACTTTAAAATCACTGCCATAGTATTCTGACTTCAGCCAAACAGTTTATTCGAAAGACAAGACTTTTTTCTGCGGCTAGACAGAGAAATCCGAGCCAATGAAAATCTAGTTACTACTACTACTACTAACTAGCTAGAAACGTTTTATATCTAAGTTACTACTCTTTTTTTCTCTTTTTAGTTAACTTAGTACTTAGTTACTTGCACAGATACCCTGAATCTCTGCCAGACAATTGGATAGAAGCAGCACTACACAAACACACTACTACTTAACTTTCTACTTAAGATAAAATTCTAAAGCAAAAAGTTAAAAGCTATTTCATTACTTTATTTAATTCACATCCTTAACTCACGACTAACTACTGCACACACGCGCACAAACACAAACATAACGCGCTTTGAACATGTCCAAGTGTGCTGCAGTGATGGCTTGGCCAGTTTTTTCTTCAAAAGTTGTACCTACCAGTTACGATACCGTTTATTTTAATCTACATAGACATGTTTGATAACTTCTGGATGTTATTATCATCCAGAATGGCAGGTTCTAGTTAATGTATAACATATGTGAACGTAGAATGCATTGAAACAATTCTGGCAATGAACTATTTTCATTACTTACCCTACTGAAATCCGACCCAAAATTACGTGGTTTTACTTAGCAAAATTATATTAATCCAAAGTTTATTTTACCACTTTGACCAAATGAAAATAAGTCGACTATTACACCATATAAATGTATGTGTAAGTGGTTTTTAAGAAAACACAAGTAGTGCATTACTGCGCTGCGGGCCGCGATCAAAGCGCTCCCTAATGAGCCGGCTCTCTCGACGCCTTGCGAACACACGCCGCACACGCATGGCTTCAGATGGCATACAATTTGTCCAACTTAAGTACACAATCACATATATGATAAAATATTTTGTTTTAGTTCTGCTTAATTGAGCTTGACGTACACTTTTTTTGAAATCCAAGAAACATTTTTTGATCTTCCCAGTACCTATTATTGTAATGTGATCGTGAGTTCGTGTTGAATAGGTATCTACTTATATTGCATCATTAAGTGTAAGGAAGTATATTTGGCAGCTGGTAAGGTACATGTATCATTTATTTTCATGAAAGGTAGTTGTGTAGTTCCGGCCATAATTATATAATGGTTACTTAACAGGAAAGACCTTTACTGAATCGTCCAAGTTTAAAAGCACTTATGAAGACGATAATTAAATTAAAAAGTTAATTAAAAAACGAAATTGAGTAGGTACTATTTCCGAAACTAGTTCAGTTAATCACCAATATAAGCTGACCTACCGAATTAATGAGAATCTATTGATTAGAGAGTCAAGATATTTTGGACTATGGTGATCTGGAAGTCAAGTGCCCTCCCTACTTCCCACTATCCCGCCGAACGGAAAATGTTTCGGCAGTGGAGACATCTCTGAAGTACTTGCTAGGGCTGTGTTATTTCAGCTTATTTGGTTCTTTTCCATGTGGAAATTTGGGAGTGCAAAAAGTACAATTATTATTATAACTAATATCAAAAATTTCCTAACGCCACGGTCACTGCAGAGAAAAATAGGCTAGGCCTTAATAGCTATATGCCACTTGGCGCACAAGAATAAGGCATTTATCAAAGAAATATCATCTAACACATGTTGTAAGGAAAATTGGCTTCTGTGTTGCTGTTAGGCGAAAATGTCTACTCATTTTCACATTTTTGTATACGAAAATAAAGCGTGAAAAGATAAGTACGTTAGATAAGGAATATTACATCAGAAGATAATATTTTTGGAATCTTATTAACAATACGCGGAAGATTTATTTTCCCTCTTAATAAAAACCTTTTTGGCGCCATAACGAGAATTTATTCGCCAATAAATCGTATACAACGTACATTATTCATATGAACATAATTTTCCGACAGAACACGGTTAAAAATTCATAAGACTGCTTCCAGTTTCTTTAAAGAATGAAATCGCTAAAAACTGGAGATAAGAATAAATTATGAGAGAGGAAGTGGCATTAAAATAATATTAATTCGTTTGTAAGGCGTGGAGGTCGCGTCCCCCTCTGTGGCCGCCTCGTATCGTCCCCGACTCGTCCCGGTCTCGTGCCCGTGTGCGCCGCGGGCCGGTGACGCGACGATCTTATCGAAGCCCGTCTGAACTAACCCTAGCAATGCAGTATTAAGCTATAGCGCAAAGCAAGTTATGTCCTGCGCCATGTCAGAAGTATTACTAACGAGGAAGAGAAGGGTATTTTTAAAATCGTTCGAAGGGGGTTATTATTTCCAGCAATGCCTTGCTGTAGTGTGAGGAAATTGGAAGCAATTTTCACAAATTAATCTAAAGACATAAGGAAAACCATGGAAATCTAATCAAACGCTTGGGATTCCGCACAGGTTGCGAAAGAAAATTAATACAGTAATAATAAGAACGTTTATTAGCATCTAATCCCATATGTATAACCAGAAAACAATCCTTTTGCAATTACCACATCAATTAATCTTTGTGTGCAACAGAGTGCTTGACTTATTAATCTTTGTGTGCAACAGAGTGCTTGACTTATTAATCTTTGTGTGCAACAGAGTGCTTGACTTATTAATCTTTGTGTGCAACAGAGTGCTTGACTTATTAATCTTAGTGTGCAACAGAGTGCTTGACTTATTAATCTTTGTGTGCAACAGAGTTCTTGACTTATTAATCTTTGTGTGCAACAGAGTGCTTGACTTATTAATCTTTGTGTGCAACAGAGTGCTTGACTTATTAATCTTTAAGTGCAACAGAGTGCTTGACTTATTAATCTTTGTGTGCAACAGAGTGCTTGAGTTATTAATCTTTGTGTGCAACAGAGTGCTTGACTTATTAATCTTTGTGTGCAACAGAGTGCTTGACTTATTAATCTTTGTGTGCAACAGAGTGCTTGACTTATTAATCTTTGTGTGCAACAGAGTGCTTGACTTATTAATCTTTGTGTGCAACAGAGTGCTTGACTTATTAATCTTTGTGTGCAACAGAGTGCTTGACTTACTAACGCATCATTACACAAAACTATCCAAGTAGACGAGTAGAGAGACGAGTGGTAGGTAGTAGTATTTTAAGACCACGCTATCGCATTGGGTATAATCTGTAATGATAGTAATTGGAGATTTTAATAAATAATAATGAATAAGTACGGGGCGAGAGAATAACTTTTGCGATATCTACATTACTATATATTTATACATTTAATGACAGCTTTTTCACGGTTTATTTTGTGGGCGATTTACACTAGGTCGATTTTCGCCAGGTGGCTGGTCGCTTACTAAATTGCCTCACAAACCAAATTGCCACCCATTTACACAGGTCGATGAAAATCGTAGGTGACTAGTTTAGTTTGAATAAAAAATTCGACTTTTTTGCGGCGGGCGATCGCCTGCGACTGAGCATTTTCACGGTCGATTTTAGTCACCCGTCGCAAGCGACCTGTCGCCCCACGACAGAAGTGGAAACGGCCTGGGTCTAGCCAAATTTCCAATTAGACAGTTGATTATCGACGTGTGGCGAAAATCGTGCGGCCATAGTCACCTGTGTAAAACCCTCATTTTAGTTTTATTCAGACAGCCAATAAACTACCGAAAGGTTCACACTTTTTAGGTAACGTGTTCGGTTTACAAATATGCAAAGCAGTAAAATTAGCATAAAAGTCAAGTGATTCCCCTTTTCTTCAAAGATTATAACCATTTCGGCTACTGAACGAATCTCTCCGCACAAACTTGCGCAGTTACACTTTGCATCCGAATTTGTATCTTAATCCGAATGGGGAGAAGTGGGATTTTTCGTAAACGCTCATTACACTTAGACGCGAGGGGATTTAGATCCATTATGAGGGATCCGACTTAGACTGACGAAGGTCGACGAACCCATTCGGATATCTTAGACTAATCTAAGTCTTGTGGTTTTATGCAAAAAGTAGGCGAGGGTCTCTATTACTACAGACGTTCATATTTTTGACTCGGTAAACTGTAGCTTCAGTGTTTGCAGTCATAATGAAATGCAATGTTTGGATTTCCTCGGGCGGTTTCTCTTCGTCAGGGGTAACTTGGCGCTGGGATTTGAATAAGGATCGTGTAAACAATAGCATAGCATATGATTTAGTGACCATCTCATTATTTTAATGGAAAAACATTATCATACACTCATCATACGTTTGGGCCAGGTAAATAGTCTAGAGATTTTTTGAGACAAAAATCTTCAAGTTTTACAACCGAAGTAATCAATGCTCGTGTCAATGGGATGTAGAACACGTCATCTTCAGTACATAGGCAGTTGCTATATTACTAGGTCACTGGAGCCACAAATAGGCCAACAGCATAACGATAGCTGTTGAAACAGCAGCAGCCCTGCCATGCCGCACGTGAACGAATGTGGAAGTGACAGTTTATTTCGTTAGCCACTTAGCAGCTGATTGACCTGGGAGAGCGCACCACTCACACACACAGACACACACACACGGTATCGTCCTGACCTTTAGGACCAAGCGAGGTAAAAGTTTCAGCTCTCAAACCAATTATTTTCTTTGTAGTTGAGTTTTTTTTGTACCTTTTCAGTTCGCTTCATGACGTAATTACAAATATCAGTATCAAAAATATTATTTAAGTAAATATTAAATAAACATCTTCTAAGAAATCTTTCACTCTTAAATTACAAAAATATAGCCCGAAGCGTCTTTAATTATAGTCAGACCAGATATGATGTACAAGTTAGAAGTTTACTCAATATTTTAAAAAGTGTACCAGCACAACACAAACCCAAAACTTTTGTTTTGAATTATTGAACGTAGTATCAAAATGTGCTTTAGCAGTTCCTCTCAAGAAACGCTAAAATAATCGTCAGTCGAAAAATAAATCGCTAGTTTAGTGAAGTTTTCACATTTTCAAAGATACGGTAGCTCGCGAAGTTGGCCGGAGCTCGACATTGTTAGTTTTCAGTTTAGAGATCACGGGTTAAGCTAGGATACAATTGCGATTGTACAGACGTTGCTGGCGCAACCCATGAGGTTGGGATCGAGTTTCGTTCAGAGCATCCAAGTCTGAATGCTTCTTTAGAAAGTATTTCCATGTCATGTACAGTTTCTGTGTTTTCATCTCTTCGGGAAAGCACAATTTCAATAGACTATATTGTTCTAGTAGTGTACTGAAATGTTTACTGTTATCAATTTCGCAATATCTTCTTTCTGTTCACCCAGCACTGGAGGACAGCCACTGCTTCATTAATTATTCTCTCAAATACATTAATTATCTATATCTTTAACAATAGAAAGCAAACCACGTCGCCTGTAACTTGGCCCTGTTCAGTATTCTTAACTTAGCGGTCAGTGGATTTTAAAGACTTCCTACTTACAGTAAATTCCATTAAACCTCAGAGTTTGCTATAAGTTTTGGGTAATTGAAACTTTACTTATCGCTTGTGTTGTTTGAGTAAACACCATCGGCATATGCTTTGAACAGTCTCCTCTTGACGTGGAGAAGATGACGAGTGTCAGTTCCGCAAATGCCTATGAACGATTACCGTCGGCAAACATCAGTAAACTATTTTTAGTATTACAAGTCATAAAGAAACTTATGAGTGTACTTATAACAAAAATAGTGAACAGAACGATTCATCATAATAATCGACACCAACGAATTAGTGGAGGCGCAGTGATCTCTGACCTGACCAATGCCAATCAATCAACTTGATCCTACTAAACTCCGCATTCTGTACTACATGGCCACACACGAATGAGTGATAATGAACCCTGTGTTGAAATAATTAAGGATACATTTACTTTGATAGACGAACATGCGCTAAGTACCCACATTGACGTGATTAATGAAACAGATCTCAATGTACACGGAGAGGTGCTTAATCGTTATATTGATGTATTAGTTCAAATATTAGCGGCACTCTCTTAAAAAAGTCTTTTCAACGAAGACTTACAGGAGAAGGAACGTTTTAATCTTTGCGTAGAACCGTAAATCTATGTGAGACAATGCAGGAAAAACAAGGATCTAACGCGGGAACAGTGATAAGACAAATGCGGAATAAAGGTTCTTTCCGAGGTTATAAGAAGTAATGCTCATTAGAAACAAATGTTTCCTGCTAATAATCCAGAGACGGACATTTTATGTTTTTACGTAAACGGCGATACCCAGACGTTGCGCGGAAATTATTTTCTTATTTCAGTTTAAACCCCGTTTGGAGTTTTCTTGCTGCATGTCTGGGAGGTTTTCGCCGAGATAACTGTTAAAGCTTTCGAATGTGCTTAGCAACGTTCAGAACCGTTGCTACGTGATGTTGATAATATAATTGAACATAACCAAAGAAATAGCTTAATTTGAACTTGACTACGGGGGATCTGATAGGATTTTTTCTGTGATCAGTGTAACACAAGACTATGCAATACTCAAAGCAAAACCACTAAAGCTATTCTTGAGCATAATTTATTTCTTCATTTGAATACACACCATCAAGAACTCGTTACGAATAATATAAACAGACGCCTCCATACGTTGTAGGCTTTGTTTACGGAGCCTTAACCGTATTTCCTTTGATATCAAAGCCCAATGTACATATCAGTACATAGCAAGGCGTTCTTCTGTGCTCGCCGAACAAGCACGGCGATATATTAATGAGGCGCCAAGCGCGTTGACAAAGCGAGCCACTACTGTGATGGATGGCACAATTTATCAACTATTTACTGAACTATTCAGGGGCCCTTATCGCACCGAAACAAAAACATCTCGGCGATTTGCAGAGGTCTCAACGAGACGAGTCGGTATTTGCATAAATTTGCGTTAAGTAAATGGGGTCCCATGACAAGTTTAATCTTGTCTTTAGAATTTATTGCCTCGCAGTGCCGGCTGCAGCGTCCCAGCATTTGCATTGGCTAAATAAATATTTGCCCTCAGTTTAAACTGCGACGTCTTCACTGACTTTCTTTCACAAACACTGTTGCTTTTGTGAATGCTTTCAATTATACATTATTTAGACTGATAAGATGCAGTTTCCTGAAGAGTTTTTGATGTGTGTTTACTTATTTGTAGCGCTGAAATGTTTCGATGGCAAACAAAACTTAGCGGTTCAATAGAAAATTGCATTACATAAGCAATCAAAATGTACGGAACATCGGTTTTTTTAAACCGTCGCGAATATAAATCCTGGTGTTATAATCATTAAAGCCTGAATCCATGGTATAAGTTTTCGTTACGATTTTCCTCCCAACGTGTAGTTATACGTTTTTAGTTTATACTTTTCTCTAACCTCGTCACTAGATAACTCGCTTTTAACTTTCTGGCACAGCATATTGAATTATTTAACGTAAAGGTTAACAGACTTCCAACTCCGACGAGAAGATCTTCGTTCCAATAATTTAATTACTTAAACTCATAACTCTTTTAGCCTTCAAATAAAAAACTTAAGTGTCCGTTAATATCATTTGCGAGCGCGCCAAAAACTTTTCATTCATACCAACCACGATTTCGTACCCTATTTTGGAACACCCAAGGTTGAATTTGGCTTGTGTGAATTAAGGGACTCTGCAAATGTCTAATTTGCAAATGGAGGCATGTCGTAGGCCGCGCAATTTGGCTTAAGCGAAAATTCTTAGCACACCGTTTGCGAAGGCAGTCCCGTGGAAAAACAGAGTATATTTATGAATGTTGTTGTTTCATCGACGGACCTTAATTATTTTAGCCTAAGTAGTTGGGTGTTGATTCGATAAGAAAGAAAGTAAGAAAGAAAACTTTCCTCCCTAGCAACGATTTACCAGATCATTCTTACTACACTATTCTGAACACTATGTATCTAACATACTTAAGAAAAGCTTTGAATTTTGCTTGTTTGGCAGAGACAGATTAAATATTTCGCCTGAAGGTTTGAGTCTGGGTACTTTTAATTGGCAATCCAAATAAGATTTTGGTTTGATATTAATACCCAATAAGAAGACGCTGAAATAATTCCAGATTCAATTCTAACCACGGGTGGAGAAAAGCTATCCCGTTTATTAGCTACACTGCCTACAACTAAGCAAAAAACTACCACAAACTATGTATAACTAAAACCATCTTCAAACTCAGATATAGTAAATATAGTACAACACCCTACACATTGTGCAAGTTTGCCCGCAAGTAGCCCCGAGCACGTCGGCGAATGTCTATAATAGCCGGTGTTATCTCGTTACCGTAGCTTTCATTTAAGTTCGTCTTGTTCGCTAGTCCCGACATGCTTTGTCTAATGTGCAGTGTTACGAACTTCGCACTTTTTATTAAGATTAACTTAAGATAGAGTTAGTTATGAGAATGGAAAAATTGGTCCTTATTAAGTTATTGAGGATGAAAAGGATGATGCCACGAAATGTATGGAAGCTGACACCCGTCCCATAGCAATAAATGATTTAGGATTCCAATGACCCTTGTCTGGATTCCTTGTCCAATCTGAGTAATACAGCGTGGAAGTACAGACGAGGCAGTAAGGGAAGCTACCTTAACCGTTTTACCTGTAGAAAAACGTTCTTAGGAGACTGTCCTTAACTTCTTAAGTGATTGTGAACTGCATTCACAGATTTTGGAAAAATGGTACAGTCAGGTAGAAAAACGTTAATTTTTTACATATTATTTTAATGATGCCTTGCGATCAGGTATCTTCTGGACCAACTGAGGCTTCGAGTACTAGAAAAGTCAGAAATCGCATAAAAATTATCCCATACCTACATTTCGTAGTGATCGATCATCTTATCTTCGATCTTTACGACGTTTACGCAACCAGGCAGTACGAGTACGAATGAAGTTTCATGGGGATACCGATTCGGTGCCAAGCTAAAATGGATTTCGACACTAGTTACCGGTAGAAACCCAAGATTTACCGTTGGAAGAAAGTAGGGAGGTGGGGGTGATGGTATGTTCTGTAATTGATTTCTAGGAACTATTGCAAATTTCATGGCCCATAGGTATCTACCTAAAGTTTACTTACCGTAGGTATGCGTTTAATATAAGGCAATAATTTTGACAAGATCGTCAGTAATTATTATTATCTTAGCCACCAGATATATATGAGATACCAAAAGATCCTCGTCTCATATTCTTTTTCTTATTTGATATACAGCACTTTTTATTTTCTTCCAATTAACACGAGCAAAAAATCACAAACAACACCCTAAATACCAATTTACTGTTAAGGAACCTAATATTTTCAGATTTTCCTTACAAGAAATATCATAAATTACCCTCATTCGGTACCCGACTCCCAAGTTTCTAAGTTAACCGCTAATTATCCGCGTTTCTTGCCGACTATTGGACTAAAAATGTACATTAGGCTTTTTCGCTGACTTCTCGCAAAAACTGCTTTGCGGTCAACAGTAACGGAGGGAGGGAGGGCAAGGGAGGGCGATTTATATCCCTCTCATCCCTTGAGGATTCTCTTATCGACTCAACTCATACCGCCTGATATATGACCGGGTAGTGTAACGGAAAATCTGGTTTATATGTTTCATTTAGATTATCTGTGGTACGACGGCTGGGCTCGTTCAAGGGTTATTAGAGAGGGGTATAAAGTTCCGTATTGGTATTCATTGGGTACTCGTAATAGTGACGTCGAGTAACCCCGGACAAGTCTTTATTTTAGTTTTGATTTTATTTAGAAACATTTTGAGATCCAATGGTTGAGTATTCTCTTTAATTACTAAGACCTATATTCGAGCGCGATTTGCGCCTCTAAAATAAGAAAGACTAGTAAAAATAAACTAATCTTCTCCTGCATATCAACAGATAGCAATTTTTCTCGGCTGAACCTAATAACGAGGATAATTAACAATAAATACCTAATGAAATTCATAAATGATCACCCACAAATCCAATCGCTTAACCAAACCCTTTGAGCAGAGGATTAAGTTAAGCTATTAATACATGTCCATACAAACGCGACGTGTCGCGTAATACTGTTCACACTGGTATTCATAATTAAGACTCCATGGTTGTGGGCCTCCACCATACACATACACACTCCCACGTAATGCTCCTTGTAATAAGGCGATGCGGTTTGTATGGCAATATTACGCACGATTTGGGTAAAGATTTGTTATTTGAGGGAATTGTGGTGACAATATTAGACTTGTGGTTGTGGAACCTTCTACTGCTGTTCAGAGATAAAACACCTTTACCTACACTGATATCGTGAAGTTCTAATTATGAAATCAAAATTGTACCTTAATAACAGACTTTATCCAAGTGTGCTTTATTAAGACACGCTTTTCCTTAAAAAATAATGCTTTAAAATATAAGTTTTTCTTTAAAGTGTAGCTTTTATAGAAAAAAAGTTATTTTAAAGCATTATTTAATCAATTATTTTAGCATTATCTGTGGTAGAGGCTGCTGTGGAGCGACCCCACGCGGTAGAATGGTGACTGGCGCTATAGTTAGGATATTGTTTATTGTGTTTTTGATGAAATTGCATGAGAATACTCTACTCGTGTTTTAGATAATGTAGTGTATGAATACTCTACTCGTGTTTTAGATAATGTAGTGTATGAATACTCTACTCGTGTTTTATATAATGTAGTGTATGAATACTCTACTCGTGTTTTAGATAATGTAGTGTATGAATACTCTACTCGTGTTTTAGATAATGTAGTGTATGAATACTCTTTTCGTGTTTTAGATAATGTAGTGTATGAATACTCTACTCGTGTTTTAGATAATGTAGTGTATGAATACTCTACTCGTGTTTTAGATAATATAGTTATGTATACTCTACTCGTGTTTTAGATAATGTAGTGTATGAATACTCTACTCGTGTTTTAGATAATGTAGTGTATGAATACTCTACTCGTGTTTTGTAGTGTATGAATACTCTACTCGTGTTTTAATAACCCCTGTTATGTAACAGTTTAATCATATATATTTATTAACGGATAAAAAAGTACCATCAGTAGCTTTCCTTTATTATTTCTAGTAGGATAGCGAACGGCAAAACTTTAAGTTGCGGAAAATTGACTCTAAATTTAGTTATTTCACCACAAATCTACAATTATTCAACTTAAATATCCACAATTTACATACAATATCAATCAAGCTTTCCACAACTATCAATCACTGCACTACATTCATTGAAAGCCAGCTTCCTTTCATACGCGTTATCGCGGCCATTTTTTATCGTTTCTGCTCGGCACCCGATGATCTCCGAGCGTTTCATCACACGTCGTGTTCGTCAGTAAATCATCCCGCGCCGGCGGCTATCTTCACTCGACCGAATAACACCCCTTAGACCTTACGTTACGAAGAGGAACGACAGAAATACGAGTTGGATTTTTAGTTTCAGAACTGTCCACACAAGTCTAGTTAACCAAAATATGTAAAATATTAAATGTAATTATTTTATTAAAGAAAATTATAGGATAGATCAACCATTATTCATTAAGGATGCATCATCCATTTTTGTTTTCATAATTTATTAAAATAATGCATGAAGTAAGGACTAGATGGAAAACGACAAAGGGCAGCAGCTTTCAATTCGCAGAAATTACAATAAAAATGGCGTGTGTATATAAAAATGTTCATAACATGAGTAATTTTTATTGTTTCAGGTACGTAAATCAGCCTTTCGCGGCGGCCCCTACAATAATTGCGCTGACATTATGCAAACATGCAAATCTTGGTAAGTGTTACCTGCTACTACTAGTAAGCACTAATTTACGAGCGCTAGGAGTCAAACATAGTAAGTGAGGCTGGTGGGTGCACACTTGAGTCATATCATCGTAAATTATAACGTAATTATGTGTGGACTCAGAATAATGCGTAATCCAATGCGCGCTTCTAGCACTTAAACTTTTTCAATGCCAAGTCTTTCGTTTTGAAACAACTGTTACTTCACACCACCACTTTTGTCTCAAAGTTGGACCTAAACAGGTGAATTCTCCAGATTTTAGAAAATAGTAAAACATTTTAAGTTATTTAGTTGCACGACGCCATCGCGGCAGGCCGAGACGAAGATCCCCGCACGAGCTTAATTCCTACCGAATGGACCGGCCCAGACTATGCCCCAATTGCTGGAGTGGCTTAAGTGCCGGGTCACCTGCTCCTCGGATGACCTAAAGAATGCCATTGATGACGTAATCAACGCGGCCACCTACTGGGCACAAACTGTATTTAAAAAACAACGAGTAAGAGTACCATCGACACGATAAGATGAAAAAGACTTGCAAAAGACAGAATTGTATGGAAAACTGGGAGAGAGGCCTTTGTCCTGCAGTGGGACAATACAGGCTAGTTAGATTAGATTAGTTTCACAGGAAAACAAGTATAGAGATCCTACGGGGTCCTCGCGAGTCTCTGAAACTAATTCAAAGAAATTGATATGCTAACTCTGCCTTCTCTTTACATTTTAGAAAGTGTTTTGTATGTTCGCAAAATCTTAGGACTTTTCAAAATAAGAAGCGATTTCCATAACATAAATACGCGTAGTAAAAATGAAATTGTGATACCTAAATTTAGATTAACCAAAACTAACAAGTGATTTCTTATAAACAGCATCCGTTTTTATAACAAGTTGCCAATGCCGGTTTCAGAACTTAGCGATGAAAAGTTCAAAACCCTAATCAAACGTGTCCTTATCAAAAAAACATATTATAAGATTAAAGACTCCGTTGAAGACAAGGTAATTGCTAATTCCTTCTGCACATGTGGCTTCCCTGGCACCTCATTAACGGCATAGCTACGTAAATGTCTATTAGCTGCTCTGAAATTACGATGTTTATTTATTTTTATTTTTTACATACTTCTTTGACATAATCTTTTTAATATTTGACATTATGATTCTAATTTCAACTCTTAATTAGTGGTGGCAATCATATTATTTTGTTTTAATAGGTTTTTACATTTAATTTATCTTTTTGATAGATTCTTTTATATTTTGTAAATGTCAGGACTTTGTATCCCTTGTAGACTTTAGATCTGTAGACCATTTTTTATTTGATCAAGTACCTGGTACTGGTTGACAGGCCTACGCTGTTCTCCCATACCTACTCTAATTTGAAAACATTGTAAAAGCCAATTATTTTTAGAAGAGTAACCGTGGAGTTTAAAATTCCGGCTCTTCTCCATAGGAAACGTCCAATTGGAACCGTGCACCTAGCTTCTGACGTTGCATAAGTGCCTATGTTGGTTTATGTGAAATAAAATATTTTGATTTTATGGTCACAAAATAAACAATGATTATGATTATAATTTTATTTTATCAGACTACAAAGAAATGATAAAATGATGATGATGATGATCCTCTGTAGTAAAATTGAAAAAAATATAGGTAAGTTATTCTTAACTTGCTACATCGTAGAGAAGTTTTTTATTGGGATAAACATAATTATTCTGCCCGTACCCAAACGGAACAGTAAAGGGGAAAACTCGTTTCATTCTAAAGTCATGATCAGTAACTAAATGAGCCTTATATGTATATTTTCTTAACCTTCTACAATTACCCTCCTCAACGCCACCTCATTGATCCCCAGAGCCATGGAGTGGTAATAAAAACTCAGCGTTGTATCCGCCTCCGTGATGATTAATGCACTTCTGCCAACACCCATGAAGCCAAGGGTCCTCACAATGGATGGCTTTACACCCGTGTGTCTATTATGTATGACTACTTTTTGCTTAAAGCTCCGAGTGTTAAAGTTGGTTTGAAAGGAAGGAGCGGTAAAAAGAGAGGGTATCATTTTTCTTGTAAAGCTGTTGGAAAATGATGTAAACTTTTTAATAACTGAAAGTACAGCATAGTTTTTGCCTTTGTAGTTATTTTCTATAAAAACCCTCAGGACAGCTACTAACTGTGGCTGATGAAATCAGAGAAGCAAAAAATGGGGTGTCTAAAAAGGTTCGATCAAGTATTTTCAGCTTTTTACTACTTGGTACCTATTCATCTCTATGCCCCGAAACAGATTTTAACATGGTGTTGTTATCTTGGCGCTGTTTAAATGTGGGCCATTTTATGCAAACCACAAGTACTATGTACATTCCTGACCTACATTCGGAAATCTTCTCGACGGGAATAGTTTCCGATCCGCCAACGTAGTGGATACCCACTATTAACGTTCCATTGAATCCTTATTCTAAAGCATGTTTGAATAGGATGAACCCAACCTCCTGATATAATAGTCCATACTATAATAGTCCGTAATATCTACGTCATTTCCGGCGGTTTCATTAATCATAATTATGTCCAATGGCACCTTTAAATATAAAATATATTGCTTACAAGCTCTCACAACATACAACATACAAAGTTATTTTCAAAACAGTTTTATACTAAGTACAATTTCAAATAAACCGAAGCATAAATATTTTGTACATAAATTACAATTATCGTAATATTAATTAGCGAGGCTAGTGAAAACGTTCCAACGCTAGGTACTAGGGGGTCATAAATCAGAAGATTATGTCTTTATTATGTTAATGTTATATTGTGGAAATTTATCAATTAGTAAGCTGAGGCGGGCTTCGGCGGGATTACTGTAAGAACTTGATTTAGTACTTGTGAATGAATTATACGGTCCCAGTGATTGAAATGTTAAAGTTTCAATTCGATTTACGATTATTGGAATCTTTTACTTCATTTCTGTAGAACACATCTACGTCTTTATCAGCTTATATCGAACTGGTTGGATTTCAAACTACTAATCATGAGCTTATCATTTCAGAACACTTTATGGCAACCACTCTCAATCTCATTAGCTTTCATTTAGTTGCCAGCGACTACGGCTGCGATTATTTCACGCAATTAGGTCGCTTCTACGTCTACTTGATTAAATTATACTCATTACCACTACGTTGCTATGTGATTTATGAATATTGAAGATAATTCCACGCTTCTTAAATCATAAACATCGAGTAGAAAGCGTCTAATTTCCCGACAAACGTCCCGAGAAACATAGTTGAATTCCTTTCCTTCACAGTACATCGATGTCACATTAAATAACGCGACCCCAATAACACTAATACAATACATACATATCGCAGCTGCGACGTTAATATTCCGTTTAAGAAATTCATAGTTGGACGATAAATAAACTTTCTTCTTTAATAAGTATTATACGGCTGCGCGGGCGCCGAGGACGTCATAAACGTCAGTTGCGGCGACTCCGCTCCAGAGCGATGATAGCCCGTTATCGGTCGAGCTCAGAATTAAAAGGGAGTTACAAGTGTGTTTTACAGTTAGATAAAATATAATGAAGCGGTAAAACTTGTAATGAGGTAATATAAAATGTTATGCGTTAGTTTTTTAAATATTTTTTACATAACATTTAAATAAAGAGTTTGTCTGTGTGTTTGGGTCAATCTGTAGGGACTTTCCAATAAGTACGAGTATAATTGAGAAAGATATTTAGTAAATACACACTGGCCTGCAAAATTAAGTATTAGACTTTTAAAATTTCATTTTTTTCTAAACTATAGAAGTTAGAGATTTAAAATATAAAACTTTTATAGAAAATTTTATCAGGTTTCTTTGAAACTAGTAAACTATACATTAGTAACATTTTTAACTTAAAAGAAAAAGATAAAACAATAAAAATAGCCATTTTTAACCCCGACGCAAAAACGACGGGGTGTTATAAGTTTGACGTGTCGGGGTGTGTGTGTGTGTGTATGTCTGTCTGTGGCATCGTAGCTCCCGAACGGATGAACCGATTTTGATTTTGTTTTTTTTGTTTGAAAGGTGAATTTGTTGGGAGTGTTCTTAGCTATGTTTGATGAAAATCGGTCCAAGATGGCGGCCGCCACAAAATGGCGGATTACATATTTTTTCACAACTCCCTCAATATGGGTATCAAATGAAAGGGCTTGACCAGTAGAAAACTATACACATATGATAAATTTCAAATCCAAGATGGCCGCCACAGCAAAATGGTGATTTACATTTTTTTTTCACAACTCCCTCAATATGGGTATCAAATGAAAGGGCTTGACTAGTAGACAGTAGTAGATTTACTAGCTTAGTAGTTACTAGTAGTATTTTAAACTTTAACCGAACGTTAGGCTAATAATTAAGCGGTCCCCCGACGGGACAACATTTAATCAAAAAATTTCATACGTACTTACGTAGGGTCATAATTTCAAGGTTATTTTTTTCTTTCACGTTTATACCTTTTTTGTTATATTTCAATGGTTTTTTTTTAATTGTTTTAGGCTTTAAACATTCATTAGCTTAGTGTCAAAAATCAATTAACATTTTTAAGTATGTTTTACATGTTATTTAATTTTGAATAACTGGTATTGCCTCGTCGGGCTCTGACTATAGCTTCGAGCCGGTTTGGCATACTGAACACGAGGTTTCGGAGCCGATGTTGGGGAATATTCTCCCATTCTATGGCCAATAACTCTGTGCGACCTTCTGAAGATATGCCAGCCCATATATGTGTATGTACACTGCCTCCACCGTACTGGACTCTATATGAGAAGCAGTCTTGAAGGTATCGCTCACCAGGCTGCCTGTAGACACTTGGCCTTCCATCAGAAGTGTAATGTGAGAATCGAGACTCAACTGTGAACAAAATTCTTGACTACTCTACTTCATCCCACTGTATGTGTTTACGGGCGTACCGCAGTCTCGCTACTCGATGCTCTCTCTCGAGTTTGGGGCCACTCGCTGCTTTTGGGGTTTTCTGATTTGCTTTAGCAAGTCTTCTTCTCAATGTCCCGTCACTAATGTAGTCCCTTCGAGTCTGAAGAAGCTGTTGCTGGACTTCAACTGCATTAAGGTGGCGATTTCTCAATACATTGGAAACAATATAACGGTCTTCTCGGACACTAGTACACCTGGGTCTGCCCTTACAAGGTCTCCTCAGATGGTTTCCAGTCTCTTCGTACCTTCGCTTCACCTTCTGTACCGTGTATATCTAAGGATCTAATTATTTCCTAGGAAAGGCTATCTTAGTTAACTCTCTTTTAAACTAGTTTGTAAGACAACAGAAGGTACCAGTAAGAATATTCTTATACCTAACAACAACAAGGTATCTTTTTGCTCTAAATTACGAAAAGGAGATCAGCAGAATGCCTTGAAATTATATCATCAAAATATTCAAGGTATTTCTTCGAAATTATTAGAAATTGAAATCTTTTTAGAAAAAACAAAGTTTGACATTGTTTGTTTAACTGTACATTGGTTAAAGGATTACCTAATGCTGATTAATTATGAGAACTATAGTGTTTGCAGTTGTTTTAACCGTAAATCTATGCTACGTGGAGGTTCTCTAATCTTGATAAAAAATTGTTTAAAATCCAAGCAACGAAACAACATAGTGGATTTATCAGTTGAACATTGTATCGAACTGTCCTGTGTTGAGCTAGATAAGCATGTTGTAGTATGCGTTTACAGACCCCCTAATTATCAGAACATTTCTTTATTTGAGTCTATAATGGAAGATGTCCTAGCGAATCTTGCATCCAATAACAAAACCGCAATTATTTCTGGTAATTTTAATATTAATATTTTGGAAAATAATTGAAATAGCAGTAGATTATTAAGCCTTTTTAAATCGTTCAATTTATTTAATGTTTTTACAGAACCGACTAGAGTAACTCCAACTTCTGCTACTTGTATCGACAATGTCTTCTGCGATTGTGATTATTTAGATAAAGCCATCGTAAATTATCTGCCGTCTGATCATAGTAGACAAACAGTAACTTTTAGGTTTAAAACACCTTTGCAAAAAGTGCAAATACAATTTAGACCATAACGACTGGCAAATTAAATAGATTTAATAGTAGGTACCCTAAATAATAAGTTAAATGTTCTGGATCATAATGTGGACGATGCAAATAAATTGTATGAGGATTTCTTTTCGATAGTGCACACTGAATTCAATAAAACTTTTGAAAAGAAAACAAAATATATTTGCCCTAATTTTATATTTAGTGAGTGGGCAACTAGAGGTATTAGGATTAGTAAGGAAAGACTGTTCGAGCTGTATGGCCTTAAGCCTTATATCAACACTGAAACATTCAACAAGTATGTTGCTACGTATTCTAAAACTTTTAGAAATACCTGCAAGATAGCTAAAGCCCTGTTCATAAGTAACAAGATCAAAACAGCAGAAAACAAAATAAAAACAGTTTGAAAAGTTATACATAATGAAACTAGTGGGAATAAAATACGAAACAATGATTGCACATTGGAGACTTCACGTGGTGCCATAAGTTCTAACTTAGAAGTAGCTCAGGAATTTGTACATTTCTTTACTAATATACCATGTAAATTATCGGAAGCTTTAAATTCCTCACCCGTTGTCTTAATTGATCTATTAAGAGCTAACGTTCCAGGCTGCTCGGTTTAATTTCAATTTAAACACATAAACCCTATGACAGTTATAAAAGCTTTTCGGCAAATCAAAATCAAATTGACCGAAGATTTATGGGGAATGTCTATCAAAGCTTGTACATCCATAATCGAGACTATAGCACCATACTTAGCTTTGATATTTAATTTGTGTGTAGATCAAGGAGTCTTCCCGGATTTAACGAAATACAGTAAGGTTATACCGCTTTTTAAATCTGGGGAGAGCAAAGACACCAACAATTATAGACCCGTATCCGTGTTGCCCGTATTCCGCAAGGTATACGAAAAGGTAATGCTCAATCAAATGCTTAATCATTTTAATACCAACAAAATCTTACATGATCAGCAATATGGTTTCACCAAAGGACGTTGTACGACTGACGCCGGTGTCACCTTATTAAAGCACATATTTACAGCGTGGGAGGAGGTCCAAGATGCCATAGGAATCTTTTGTGACCTCTCCAAGGTATTTGACTGCGTCAATCACGAAACCTTACTTTTTAAACTTGAGCATTATGGACTAGGTCAACTTGCGCTCAGTTTAGTCAAATCTTATTTAAATGATAGACAGCAAAAAGTTCAAATAAATGGTGTCAATTCTCTTGCTTTAAAAGTAAAAATGGGTGTTCCACAAGGCTCGATTTTAGGTCCTTTCCTCTTTTTGGTATATATTAATGATCTACCCCATTTATTAAAGAACCAACCACAAATGGTGTTATTTGCTGACGTTACTAGACGTGCATCAAATCTTGACGACGTAACTAACGCCCTACGGCAGGTGCTAAATTGGTTCACTGCTAATAATTTGGTATTAAATGGGAAAAATAATAATAATTTATTTAATTCAGACCATTGATCCATATAGTGTTAGTAAAATCTTAACCTATTGTTAGTACATACAAAGCTTAAATTAATTGGCGACATGTACGCCAGTACGCACATGCCTAGCTGCCCAGTGCCTAATGAAAGGCCCATCAATTTTGTCCGCCAGTGTAGCCAGTATGTTGTTGGGGCTACCCCTGAATCGCTTCAGCATACTCGCACATCGCTTGCGCATAACGGCATAAAAATCATCTAATCTCGCTTCAGCGAACATGCCAGACGCGCTACAAAACCGAGGTAGCCCCAACAATATCCTCAACGCATTGTTATACTGAACGCGCAGAGCGTTGTAAGCCTTCTGCGTATACCTTACCCACAGGCTGCACGTGTAAAACGATTGACAAAACGCTCGAAAAAGAGTCAGTTTCACCTCCTTAGTACAACGTGCAAACCTGCGAGCTAGCATATTGCATCTGGCTGCCAACGCTTTGCGCTCCCTATCTAAATCTTGGTCATCCATGAGAAAGTCCGTGACAACATGACCTAGGTAAAAAAACGAAATGCATAAGATTTGCTTTACCAAATGTTAAAAGTAGCGATTGTGATATAGTATTGAACAAAAAGAAACTAGAATTCGTCGATAAAACTATTTTCCTGGGGATCACGCTCGACTCAAGGCTGCAATGGGGTCCTCATTTAACACATCTTGCAGAAAGGCTAAGTTCAGCAACTTACGCTGAAAGAAAAATCCGTCAATTTACTGATGAAGATACCGCGAGGCTAGTCTATTTCAGTAACTTTCATAGTATCATGTCTTACGGTATTTTACTATGGGACGGGCTGCAGATATCGAGTCCATTTTTGTTTTGCAGAAAAGAGCCATCAGAGCCATATATGGCCCCTGCAGGCGCGATTCTTTAAGGGTACTGTTTTAAGATATTAACATCATGACGGTACCATGTCAATACATCTATGAAAACATCATGTACGAAGGAAAAAAATTAAATCTATTCAACAAAAGAGGTGAAAGACACAACTATAGGACTAGAAATAGGGACTAATTAGTTCAAACAGGTTTCAGAGTGGCTAAAGTAGACTCAACCTTCATGGGGTACTGTTTAAAATGTTACAACAAAATTCCTCCCCACATACTCTAACTGAATGAAACGAAATTTAAATCTTGTATGTAATCAAATATTTTGTAACAATTTTATGATTTGAAAGAGTGTCCGTGGAGTTTCTTGCCCGTTCTTCTCCATAGATACCTACGCTTTACGCTTTGGAATGTGCAACTAGCTTCATCTTTCTGACTGACCGACTTTTTTGACAACTCAAAAGTGCCTGTAATTGGTTTAGTTGAATTAAATGATTTGAGTTTGAGTTTTGAGTTTGAAACTATTCATAAAAGTACAGTACTTACACCGTATATAATTTCTCCAAGCAAATCCAGGCATCTTCACTAGCGTAGTAAAACATAATAAAGATGCCATCGCCTATGCATGTTAAACCATTTATGGTAATCACAGTAAAGACATAAAAACTCTTTGGTCGATGGTTTTGGAAAGCGTTGACTGTAAACCGCCGTTTATGACCTGACCAAATGGCTGCTGATCGTGACGAAATGTTCGAAAAGGTGAATAAATAACAATAGTATTGTGGAGAAAGATATCGCGTCGAGGAAGAGAGATGGGTGTGAATATTGAGCGCTGAGAATGATTGTGCGCGTGGCCTTCTGTGATCGTAGACCACCCTCGGTAAGTAAAAAGGAAGCAATCTATTGAAATTGAGCACGCGCAGTGACAAGATCTTTTTAGATTCCTACCTTATACCTTGCGGTATCCAACAAATTATAGAGCACCCTTTGTCATTTTTCCAGTATCCAGCATGAAAAGTATTCTGTGAAGAGGGTTTTTGAAGTAAAAACTGTGATCAATATGAAAATGCACGTTTCTCACATACTCGTTTAAACACATGTTGCTTCAGTAAGTCTTATAATGGCATCCGGAAAAACATTTTGTCTCCCATTTTGTACCTCTAAAACTCGTTAATAAAAATAAAGTAGTACATTATGCCCACCCTACATATTCAGACTACGTAAAAATGTTCCTACACTTGTAAAAACTATAATTTTATAACAGTAAGTTCGCACACATATTCGAGCTCATTTTCTTTAAATTTGTTCTGCTCGTCGTGAACAATTTAAAATTGTACAACTTCCTTATCCGCAATGGCGCAGAATGAGTAACGCTTTATGCACACTATCTCTTTAAGAACTGTTTGAGATTACATTTTAGTCTATAAATTATTATTGGAGAATAGAAAGGTATAGGAAAACTAGATAAAAACTGGCCTGGTCTGAAATCACCAACGCGGGTTATCAATGACTGTTTCCCTGAATATGAAAAGTCTTTGCCCTGCAATGGGACGGACAGTAATTATCGTTTAAGAGCTTTTCAGTAACGGCCGCGACTAGTTGTAGCTCGTAATTCCGAACGCGCTTTACTTTGTGTAAATTATCTCATCACCACTGCTCTCAACACGATGAAGGAAAACCTCGTGAGGAAACCGGCATGTACTAGAACCAACAAATTCGAACACATGTGACATCTACCAACCCGCACTTGGCCCGCGTGGTGGATTACGGCCCACTCCCTCTCACCGACAGGAGGCATGTGTCCCAGCAGTGGGAACATTATATGCTGATTATGCACTGCTAGTTGAAGATAAAAAATGTTATTTAATCATAACACGTTCATATTCTAAAACAAAGTTATGATAGTAGATATATTAATACCTTTTTAACGTACCTACCTTATACATAAAACGTGATCTTTAAAACCCCAACAGACTTATTTATAAAGTCCTCCATCGTATAAAGAAGTGTCAGTAGCAAAGAGGTCGGCGCGAACTTGCCATAATCTTTTCGTTTCTTTTCAATTATTTTCCTTTATGAAAAGTTTTTATTGTGGAGCGGAGAGGACTAGGAAATAAGTTGTTGAATGCAGTGGGAGTTGATAAGCGGGCCGACTCGCTAAATGAGCTTAATTTGTTAAAGTCACGCGAAAGATAAAGTCGTTTCGCTAATAGAACTTTGTCGAAGTATCGAGTGACGTCGTCCGTGTGGATTAACGGTTTGATTGGAAATTACAATATTTGAACTTAAAATAAGATGGTATTTCTGTTAACGTAGGTATAGTTTCAAATCCTGGAAATACAAATTGTGTGTGTGTTCTGAATAAGTACAAGTCAATTAGCAGTGATTGCATAAAGCATAATCAGCCACTGTTCCCACTACTGGGCCATAATCAGCCACTGTTCCCACTACTGGGCCATAATCAGCCACTGTTCCCACTACTGGGCCATAATCAGCCACTGTTCCCACTACTGGGCCATAGGCCTCCTCTCTGTGAGAGATAGTGAGCTTTAATCTACCACGCGGGCCCGGTGCGGGTTAGTAGATGTCACATGTGTCTTCAAACGGTTCTAGGATATACCGGTTACCTCAGGATATTTTCGTTCACCGGTTTGAGAGTAGTAGTGATTAAATAATTTACACAAAGGGAAGCGTCTTTCTGGGTTCGAACCTACAACCCGTAAGTCGCGAGCGTTACCACTGGGCCACCGCCAATGCGTTAATTAGTCTTATCTATAGTCACAATATTTTGAAAATAGGAATCTGGATTTAACCCGTCATTATTTAACTAAAAGCTAGATAGCTAGATAGCTAGAATCGATAATTGCTGCAAAAACATGTGAAATAACTTTTCACGTGTAAGTGTATATTTCAAGAAATCTAGGTGCAACAAATATAATTAGCGATCACTTGGGGAATTTATGAGGAATTTATGACATATGTTGACCTTTACAGGTGAGGCTACGTGGGTGATCAACATTTATTCAACATGTCATCGGTAACAACGAAATATGATGTTGAGGTCAAATTCATAAAATAATGAAACATGGAGCAAATAACCTTTTGCTTTTGCGCCATTTAACATTATTGTGTGTCATTTAACATTATTGTGTGTCATTTAACATTATTGTGTGTCATTTAACATTATTGTGTGTCATTTAACATTATTGTGTGTCATTTAAATGTATAGAAACGGTGTGTTATCCGCATGTTACTGAAATTAAAGACAAAGTTCAAATGTAACAAACATTTGAATTTTATCTGTCATTTTATCAGTCAGTCACTTAAACATTTTTAACGTTTACTTCATAAACGTAATGTTCGTAACGTTAACTTAGTTGTAAGTTTTTATTTAGAACTGAATTAACGAAATGTAATTTATAGGAAATAAAATGATTCTATACTTCAACACACACAGGTTCATTTCATAATTTGAACCGACAAGATAATACGGAACTTGGTCGCATCACTAGCTAAACCCAGTTGCACAAGAGCGTGTTATCAAAGCCTAACACCGTCCTCACGCTGTTTTACAACCTGCGTTACTTTATTAGGGCGCGCCTATCAGCCGGCCAGCTGCTCCATTAGCATGCTCGCATATCGATACTAACGAGCCCTTGCGAGCGCCACTCATGCGCACACATTATACGAGCTCAATTAACGCCCACTCGGTATAGCCTAAATTATGGAAATATGGGAGACGTAGAGCTGAAGTTTGTTTGTTGCTATTTTTTCACACCATTGTCATAGAATGACTTGAATGATAACACATTTGGGAAGAAGTGTCAAGTTCCATGGTAGCATTATCCTTGTTGGTAAAACCCTGTAAATAATAATAAAGCAATTTATTACCAAAATATAGGTAACACTTACAAAATTTAGTTAGATTTTTATAATCTATTTCATGCACTAAGAAAATCACATGTAAAAAAACTAATTACTTAAAAAACCCTGTCGGTTGCATTCAATATCTAGACAGACCAGCCAAGTCTGGTGATCTAGTAAGCTCACTTAGCTACTCCCACATCTACGTCACCTCAACTGACCGCGCGAGATTCGCGCAGACGAATTAAGGATCAAACTGTAATGGTCCCTCGCAAACCCATCCGCCCGTTTATTGTGACTGCACACCAGCACCAGTTTATGAGCGAAACTTAGCTCTAAGTGGCCCCATTAAGGTCGTAATTTGTTCGATTGCGAGTTGTTCGAAGGTTTCGGGAAGCTATACAAATTGATCTCATCACCGAAGGATTCAGTTTAAGTAACGCTCGTGCGATACACGGTTTGTAGGAAATCACACTATTTATATGAGCATTACGTTAATAGCAGGCTTTGTAGTAGTATCGGTTGTTTGGAATAGACGCCATTTTCTACTAAAGCGGTACACGGAACCGAGGAAATGAGATTGAGGGTTTAGATAAAATAGGACGTTTTTCAACAATTTGTTCGGCTGAAGGCTCTGATGCGAACAGTTTAGTTAACGGTACCGAGGGCGAAATGAAATATTGACAGTACCTACTAGTAAGTAATTGTTTCTTTTATGTTTCATGCCTTTTGTACAACACTATCTGTTTGACTTATAAATATGAGATTTGAATGACATGAATTTGTCTATCATCTTTTCTCACACCAAGATCTTTTTATTTTCTAATAAAAAATAAAGAGTTATTAAACGACCAGCGCTACAACACTGCCAGTTCCTCAAAGCTACAAAATGGCAGTAAACCAAACATTTTGGCTATAAGCTAGAACTTTTTCCGCCGTCTATAAACGCTGGCAGGTCTACCGTCGCAGATAAAAAGTCAGGCCACAACGTTAGTGGACAATAAACCAGCATACGTTTACTGCGTAAATAAACGCAGAGCCAGGCTTCCGATAGGCCGCGGACACATCAGCGGCGGGCAATGTTGCCCGAGACTGGACACGTTCTTGTTGTCTTGGGTAGCTTTTCTTTATTCTCAGAAAATGTATAGTCTGAGAAATCATTTGTTCAGCAAATTGACTACCAACTTAAATTGTACGTATATTCAAATCAAAATTATCATTCTGTGATATTTGCATGAAATGGCTATAACAAGGTAAATGGGGTATCACTTTTCTTAATAAGTTATTAATTTCCCTGGCTGTACCTAAAGCAGCAAAATCCTGCTCGAGAAATAGTACCTACCTACATACTCGTATATTTAATTTAGCGTTAAATGTTTATTTAACTTTACTCCCTGAAATAACAAATACTGTTTGCGGTTTATTCGACGACATTATATCTTAAGTAGACAGTGTGTAACTAACCTTTGTCGCGTACCATTAGTCCTCCCATGAACGCAGCCTAACCAGGCTTTAGTACACATTTGATGTTCCATGTGCCGGCCGCGTGCCAAACTGCCGCCGTGCAATACCGCGGATAACACACCATTAACGAGCCGTTGTTTATGGGGACGCAATAATCATGCGAATTTGGCGATCATCTCCGAGCTTATGGGCGCCTGGCAGTCTCTTCGTTAGAGGTTAGGTTTATGCCTGTCCGCTATGCCTAGTAATTAAACAAAGAAAGAAATAGTCGTTTATGAAACTATTACACAACAGGAGTTATTAAAACACGAGTGTAACTTTTTAAACTGAGCCGCTATATAATATAGTAGGTAAAAAAAAACAACCACGGGGACGCCACATTTGCGCAAATCGGTCATCGCTCAGCATAATGCTTACGTCAGACTTGATGACGTCAACCGGTGTGGCATATAAAGAGCTGTCAAAGGGGTCTGGTTAACCGACTAAACGTATTAGCTGCCTCTTCAGTTTTCATGCTACGTCACAGTTGACTCTTTAGCAACGTTATCTAATTCGTAGTATTCTAAAAGAGGTTTACAGAATCTGTCTTTTTGGGCTCTATAAAGTAGACAGATTACAAAATATTATATTATTATTATAAATCTAACTAAAAAAAATGTGCTTAAACCGTTATTGATACGTAGAGTAGTTTAAGAATAAGTGATAAAGTTTAACACACATTAATAAAAGAGGAAACTATGGAAAAATCGAAAATATAATTTATTTTGTTTATAACGTATTTTTAACAAGAAATTGTCCTAAAGAAATCCCTTTTTTCGATTTTATTACCTAAACCAATGAAGTATAGATAAACTAATAAAAACAGTTAAGAGAAAAGGAATAATAATTGCACTAAATAGTATTTAAAATGGCAACATTCCATTGCGCCGTAACCGTCGCACGCACAGAAGCAATATACAAAAAATCCGTTATCAGTTCGCACATCTGTACTAGAGAAAAGACTTTTTGATTTTACATGTAAATAATAACTAGATTATCTCACTTGTGTGTGTTACGCAAAGTTTAATTATAATCGAGATGATTTTTAATACGCAATAATGGGCAAATTGCTTAAAGTGTTGTGATTAGTGTTTGTGTTAGAAGTGGACATGTGCGTTACGACAAACTCGGAACTAAATGGGAACAAAGGTAAGGCCTGACTATATTATGTTGTAAAACATCGTAGATAATAAAAATAATTGTTAAACATATACTTCAGGTTAAAAGGCGTAGTACAGTGTAATCGAAAAGTTTAAAACAACAAAACAGCTCCTAGTTAATATGTGGAATGGACGAAAAAGTGCAGATTGAACAGAAATATGTATATTTAATTCACAATATATTACAGAACATGCGCACAAAAAAAAAAGATTATTCGAATCGTGCTCCATCACAAAATAACACGTTTATGATTTACTTAAAAAGAGACGTGAACCGAGCCGGCTCTATATAAATTGCTCTGATATCGTTCACACTAAAAAGGCTCCCGTAATAAAGTGACCAAAATTGTTACGTACGTTATTAACTAAACTATGTGTTCATACCCTATAATTTACCCTCACGTATTTTAAATAATACGTCGAAGAATTCACCCTTAAACTCCAACTTAGACAAACGGCTACAAATCAACTTTTTGTAAACACAATCCCCAAAATATCATAAAAAAATAATTGACCATAATTTCGATTCAGTCAATCGACTCATACCAATTACGTATTCCGAGAACGAGCCATTCGATTTATTACAACACAAACATCGGTTCTATTGTATTCGAATTTATAATGTAGTCAACAATCGATTGATAACGATTGCGATCGTGTGACATCTCGATTGGATGCGGGTGTTACGGGACTTATCTACATGAATTTATTTACGGCTGTTCCGATACTAGATAATCGGTCCAGTGACGTTAAAGGCAGTGAATCAAATCGGTTATGCCTTTGAAAAGTTTACTACGCACAAGATTCAAAACAACACGATAAAATTTGGTAAAATGCGAAATTAAATATTAAGTACTTTGCGTCTTTGTAATCAGGTAACGAGACACATTTAAGCAATTTCAGAACTTAAGTTAACGCCTTAACTTTTTACTCCACGTTCTTTTTAGCGGTTGAAATCAGTGCTGTCACACGAACAACAGTTCTCGGAATAATCCGCAAAGTTGGTTGTATTACAAAGTTTGAGTAGACTGTTCAGTACCGCATAGTTTACGAGCATAAGCGACTCACTTATGCTAAGTAGATGATTCCAGCTTTACTGAGTTGAGTTGACAAATGAAATAGGAAGAAAGCAACGACGCCAGAACACGTCCCATATTTTGTGCGATTTCTTCAATATAAAGTTTATGTGCACAATATTTATGTTAATGCCATCTATAATTCTAGAAATGATAGATACATCGGTAAAGGCTATGTTCAAAAAGGCCAACGAGCTGACTCACTGTGTACACTGCACTACGTGTCTTTGTCTCGTTAGTCCCCAATTCGTTGCTGATCGTAATCCGGTTACAATTGATATCGGAAGCTGGTTAATCTTTTCATCTCGCAGCTGGTTTATTAGCTCTTTTTTGTGGCCCACACCACACGGTTAATTGATTGACAATCGCGTGGTTTTCGATGGATTGGGCTTCATGTACGTGTGGCGCGTTGGGAGATAATTGCGGGCATAATGGTCCATGTGGGTACTCATGTATACCACTTGTACTGTGGTGAATTATGATTATGAGGTAGTACTGATTAATCAGAATTTCAGTATGCATATTTCAGTGGGTCTCACAAAGTCTAATCCTATCTAAGCGTGGATACATTGTAATCACTCTATCGTACTTCTATTTGCACGTCAAGCAGTTAGTAACTTACATAACTCCTCCTCAAACAGTGTTCTGCCTTGACTCACCTAGGTTTAAACGTGTTCCTATATTGTTCACCTGACTTTGTTAGATCTAATCTAGACCACAATGCATTGCCGTGTATTATTTCGGGAGCTGGTCGCTTTCCACCGTCTGCCCATACTTACCTGTGTGCAAAGCTGCTTTCACTGGGAATTTCACACAGAGTGTACATTACACTAGATAAGACATGTTATACGATATTTCTACCGAGTCTTATTTGCTTTGTGTTACTCAAACATCTTACCAACGCAATTTATAATATACCTACAGGGTGGCAGGGACAATGACGCGCAGACTGAAACCATGAATTCAGCACATGATGATAAACAGCTTGGACATTTGTTAAAGGTTATTTTAAAAAAAACTGCTGTTTCATAGAAGAGTGCAAAACCTACACAGTCAACATGTATGGAACAGCTTATATCTTTGAATAACCGACGAATAATTTCAACGCGCGAGAGTTACACTATGTAGCTACTGAGTCCGTGGTAACAAGTTGTGTATAAAATATTATTATATTTGCTGTCTGAATTCCAGAAAATAATGTATGTTATTAAAAGTACTGAATTATATAAATATTTATATTTTATGTTTATTCAGGAGATCGCTGCCTAGCCAAACATAATGTTACACAAATCAAATGTTTCATCGAATATAAACCTACGCTCACTGTTACTACACAACCAGATTAATTTAATTTTGAACTAGCTGATATATCTATGTTAGTCCTTCAATTAGTGAATACAATTCTAACATTGTAAGCATTCCTCAGCTGCAGAACAAACAAAGGCAAACCAAAACAAAGAGTCATCAACTGTCAATGATTCGCCTTCAAATAAATCTTAATAAATAACAGTCAGCTCTAACCAGACATCTCTCAAGACACAATTATATAACAATGTTAACAATCGGAACAGAACAGGAAGGTACGTTTATCTGCGATCGAGGCGGGCGCGCGGGTGCGTCAGCAGCGCCAACAGCGCCAACAGCGCGGGAACCATAGATATCCGTGGCGGGAACAGTCGCAATGCGTGCCGTATCGTCGCCGACCATCGCTCGTCTGATCCCGCCATTAGATTGCTCCATTCGGTACATTCCATTACCAACTACGTACATATTTGACTACGTTATATTGTTATTAATTCTTGGTATGAGCTTTGTTCAAATATTGCTCGTATTAAAACAAATTTAGTATCGTTCGGATACATCGCTTTCCGTGCCGCTGAGGTTTGTTCGTTCGTAATTTATGTCCAATGTATAAAACGATGCTATCTTTTCTACTCTCGGTATTGTGTTATTATTAGGATTGTACAGTTTCCCTCACGATGTTTTCCTTTGTAACTTGGAGGGTTTGCTCTCGGTTATTCGAATAGCTTTTGACTTGAGTGTCTCGAGAATGTTTTTGTTTAAGATTATCTATCGCCTTCATGCCATTGCCTTCTTAACTCATTGTCTTGTTCCAATTTGCAAGACCAGTTCGTGATTTTTGTGTATTAATATGTAAAACATTATAATACTGACAAGAGTCAAATAGATATACAATACGGATTTATGATTCAAGATTGAATAGATAAACGATTGCAGATAAGATCCGATCAGCAATAAATTTGCCACTTGCAAAACACAAGCTGTGCTGTTTTAGAGCACGCTTCCCGTTTAACAATTGTGTTTGGAGACAAAATATGCAGAAATGGTTATATTATTAATCAATGGTGATCGCCCCGAGCTTTGTGCGATGGTAATAAATTGTAAAGTTGAAACATAAAGTACCAGCCAGCAATGAATATGTTGACGCTTCAGTTGTGTCGAAACCACAAAATAGTATGACAACGTTTTAGACTAACGTATTTCTATCACTTTGGTAGCTAGAAGGCATGTAAATTTGCTACCGAAGTCTACTAACACATCTAGCAAATTTCTGAAAGAATTGGCTGCTGCGATAGAAGAAGATTTGCTGTTAGTTAACGGACCAAAAATAAATAACGTCTGCTAATATTCCATTTTCCAGGAAAAATAATCATCTTATGTAGGTCAAACGTTAGTTACCTTCTGAGCTAAAATAACATGTTGTTAAACTAAAAGTAAGCCCTAGTGACGACTTGTCACAGCTTTAGTATTAAGGTCCCTCAGGATCAGGACACTCGGCTAAACAATGAAATTCTGTTAATTTTCTGTTGGTTTGTTCATTACATTTACGTTCTAAGTAAATGTTACTTTGTTACAACTTGTGTTACATCGGCTACAAACTGACCAGTAAGGTTTTCCTTTGTTTTTCCTTTGAACAAAAGAAACTGTTTTAAAAACGTTAGGTACTTTAACTATTTTCTTTGTGTGCTGTAGTAGTACCTACAGCTACACTACAGTGCGTTATTGATGGTAGTCACATTCTCAACATTGCTAGCAATAGCGAATATAAACCCTTTAACTACAGGTATATATGTATATATATCAGCTTCAGTTAGTTGTAATGTAGGTAATCTTTCACAATATATTTCAAGTTAATCAAAAAGAGTTAATTTCCACTTGATAAAATTATGCGTGAGAGTTGCACTTGTACAGGAAACGAGTTGTAGGTCGTAGGTTTGCACCCAGACAGGCGTTTTACTTGTGCAAATTATTTCATCACCATTGTTCTCAAAACAGTGAAGGAAAACATTGGGAGGAAACCGGCATGTCTTAGAACCAAAAATTCAAAGGCATGGTGAGATCTACCAACCAGCACTGTTCCCGCGTGGTGGATTACGCCCCATGCACTCCCTCTCACCGAGAGGAGCCCTGAGTACCAGCAGCGGGAACATTATAGGCTGATTATGCAGAAAAGGTTTTATTTCAGTTTTAAACTGGTGACCTTTCCACCGGGAATATAAATAAATTATACACATCGCTTTTATATATAAGTGTATTTCATTGACGCTACGCAATCACGTTTATGATCGGCCAACCCTAAGACAATCCCGATATTGGAATAAAGGGATACTTCCTCAACGCTGCTGCCACCACGCTATTAAGCAGGGTGTATGTTTGTTGTAATGTAGATTCCAAGACAAACGTGTCTATTTCCCGCTGTTTGCTCGCCGCCATTGTTTCCACGTGTTTGACGAGGCATGTGGTCATGTGGGTGAAGCCATCGGTTATCTAATGTACAGAGTTTGGGAAATCGAAGGGAACTTAGAAGTTTTTGTTTGTGTACTATAGTTTTGAATGGCGGCTATTAATTTTGGTTTATTTTGAAATTGTCGTGGGTGTGTTAAGTGTCAAATCCTATTAACGATCCTCCAAATTTTAAATGCGGATCACTTATACTTTTACGTCCTTCAGTGTATTCAGTGCTAATTTTTAACTGCTTCCGAAGCTTTCCTTTGCCTTAAGTTGTTCATACCTACTGTCTTCTGGTTGGTTCTCTTTTTCTGTTTGCTTCTACATATTTTCGCATCAATAATGGTGGTACCTACTGAACTCACGACCTGTTTCAGAAGTAAGTATTTAAATTACATAACTCAACATAATTACTTATACTTACATTCTATCAATTCACGGGATGTGCCAAAAGTTTTTGCACGCTACTGACTATAATAGTTAGCTCGTTATGCGGGACATGATACCATTCTAACTTGCATGTCATGCTTTGTCCATTTATCTCATTATTACAGTGAAGTGTACCATGTCCTATTGATATTTATAAGCTTCGCTCTGTATATTTTGTCACTCTGATTATAATAAATCTATGTTGCGCGGTGCTCGCAGTATTAGATTGCAAAAAGGTCTAACGAGTCGAATGACATTGCAGAACTGTAAACTGTAAAACAAGACGTCTTAGATGGGTTGGAATAAAGAGACAATAGGCACTCATCAAGATAAGTGCTTGTTATGTCTATAAAAATAGAACAACTATCATAATTTTTATATGATCTTGTCTTTTCTCCTCTATTTGCTGGTTATCTCTAAAAAAGACATAATTTATGATTCTGCAAGTCGCATAATATTTTGGTCACGATGCGAGCAGGATTCCAATCTGTATCTTTGGACATTTCGTTT
Source organism: Apamea epomidion (assembly GCA_947507525.1). Taxonomy (NCBI): domain Eukaryota; kingdom Metazoa; phylum Arthropoda; class Insecta; order Lepidoptera; family Noctuidae; genus Apamea; species Apamea epomidion. The sequence goes on along the minus strand of OX382238.1, from coordinate 797,570 downwards.
TTAAATTCAAAGTGGACACAAATATCATATTTCGTTTGTTGTAAGTACGTTTCGGGATCTCGTGAATGTTTCATACTATTTAAATTGAGTTTCTTTTTAAATAATTATTTGCAAAGAGTGTTTACCTCCGCGCCTTTAAGAGTGACCTATACTAAAAACCTGAGTTCAAGATAAATAAAAGAAATGACTTAATAAACAATTCTTCTACAATAATATGAGCCTACTTTATTGCTACTTCCGTCACTAGATTTTGGTTTATCATAAAGCCAACAAATAACGCGAAACCGTACACATTTAAACTTCAATGTAATAACATCAATTCTGAACGCACATTCAACAAATTACGGGCACTGAGAACGCTGAGCCTACAATTTAGTGCCAGCCGAGCGTGCAATACCAATACCGACAGAAGTGCGCTACGTGCTGAAAGAAGTTAAGTCCAGCGTTATATTTGCCGCTCCACATAATCCCCGTGTTTTGATACCAACCTTTATTTGGCTACCGGCAAATGTTTTTGCATAGACTAACAACTTTATAAACTTACCTGAATCACACTGCCTTTTTTTTTTGTATGTTCTTGAGTAATATTTTAGACTGTGGCCCGCTTGAAGTCGAGCAGTGTGAACAAGACTCGAGAGTCTTGTTGTCACAGCTCGTATGCGAATTGCGAGCAATTCGCATACAATTTCCCCCGTATTAGGGGCCGGGATGGGTCATACGCAAACATTTGCCCAAGCATTACCCGCTGCCTGCAGGACCGACTCCGCTGAATTATTGAGACGTCCCGTTTTAACACCAGATGCTATTTAGATGTTCTCATGTTTATTAGTTTGTCCCTCGTAATTTGTCATAGACCCGTTGATGGCTGTAATTTAGGGCATCCCATGAACCGTTGATAGAATAATGTTGGGGAAGTTTGTCAACCAAATGTGCTTTCAGAAGCATTAATCTTCCCGAATATTGCGTAAGCATCTTTAATCTTAAGTTCCCGAACAATGAGTTTACTTGGAGCTAAATCTAAGTTACACGAACTATTACTTTGGATTTGTAACCGTAAGAAATCACGGACAAAAGGCCCCGTAAAGTTTTATTATAAGTATCGATTGCTGATCCGACATCAGTTGGTTAAAGAATGGTTCCGAAGCCGTCGCTATCATGAATGAGTCTGCTTTATAAAGGGAAATACCTGTAGAAATCAAACGGTGGAAAATAAATGTCGTCGGAGGCGAATGGCGCGATGGCGGGGAGCAAGGAATCGTTCGGTAGATCGGATTGGTGCGGGCGCGGATTTGTTGCTCTCCTATGACATTTGTTACTTCGCTACCTTTGCTACTTTATTTGTCATTGTCACGGTGTACGGTTTCCTTGCTTCGTCAGTTTTTCTTACTGTTTCTTTTTTCCTTATTTCTTTTAGAGCTTTGTGAATTACGTTTCATATGTTACCTGACACGAAAGTCTTAACTTTAGAACTTAACTTTATTTTACTTGGTTCCATTTTGTAACATTGCAGGAATGCCACAATTTCTTACTAATGATTACTAAACTTGCATATCGCTTACTAATGAGTGATTTACGAAATTTTTGTACGTCTTTAAATCAACCTGGAGATGTCGCTTTACGTGTATTCCTAATCGTCAACAACCATCTGAATGGCTGTTTATTACTGTTTTACAATCACCATTGTAATATCAAGATGACCGCCGCAGAGATAACTAACCGAGTAATTTTATTACCGACTTCATTCATAAATGTACTCGTAATTTACTAGAAACGAGGAAACAGTTTTATTCAACTTTTCATTTTATTGATTGTAAAATCAGATGCGTTTTACGAGTGCAAGTGTTACAAAACTCTCGTTGAAACAAATTGAATTTTTAAAAGCGCTTTTTGAATAAACAAGCTGAGATCAAAGCGAAAAAGAAGATTACTGGGCAAATGAAAGCAATTTATAAAGGCTAGATAAAGAGGCTGGTATAAATGAAATAGGGGTGCTGTATCTTTTTACACAGCTCAATGAGTGCGAACAAAGTCGGCGATATGCGCGGCCTGCCCGCCCGCCGGACCGCCGGCCTGCCCGCCCGCCGGACCGCCGGCCGCCGCGACCGGCACCGGACCGCCGGCCGTCCCCTTTGCTTCCTTATCTCGATTCATTTTCTCTGCTAATATTTATTGCTCTGCTGTGTGCTGGTGTTTACTACTGTTGTGACTTTGTGACGTGAACGCTGGGCTCGTGACGTCACTGAATTACGAGGTATCCTCTGAAGCATTGCTGATTAGAAACTCTTTAATGGACGGTGAAAGTATGTATTGTTGATTACGATCATAATTTTATTATCATTAACTGCTACGAGTATTTCGTCCTTTTACTGGTATTGTGAACGTTTACGCAGGTACTTGGAAAGCACGTAATCTTTATTGTTGTAATAACATTTCTACTGGTCAATTGTATACAATACCAAGTGTAAGTGACCATTAATTGAAAGTTTCTCTCAAGGGACTCAACATTTTATAGTACCTTTATAAGTATCCAATAATGCCATAACGATATTACATCGACAACCATTAAAATGCTTATTTGAGAACAGCTATTAATATAATTTATTACAATATAATTATCTCTCATCTAATAGTACCACAGATATTGTTTATACATCTAAATACTAATCGTTACATCTAAACGTAATAAATTCTCAAGGCAATGAAAGTAAATAAGATTAACTCAAAATAATATCACGACTATAATAAAGGAGACAGTTTACGATGGCGGCGGCCACACAAATCAGTTATAACTCGACTTGATGATAAATTTAACTAAATGAGTCAACGAAGCGTGGGCTTCAATAAACTCAGGGAATTTCAGGACTTCGCTTCAATCAAACATGAATCGAGATTGATAAATTGATAAAATAATTCACGTTAAACATGAATTCTGAGTTCTGATGATATTGTTTGATTCGGTCCAGTGATAAATGTTCGGAGGGATAAGATCAGTTGACCAGTCAAATTGAGCAGACGTATATTTTAAAAGACCTTCTCATTCTTGGAATTTATTTTATTTACTTAATTTTTTTGTTAACAAATGAAATGAAATATATGGATAATATTTTATTTAAACTACAATATGTGCTTTATAACTAATTTTAAAATTTTGAATGCTGGCCTGACAAAATAAGCAAAATAGAGGGTGATGCTTATACGGGACTTTTCAAAAGCCCGCTTCGCGACTTTCAAACTCGACCGTCATAATATCAAACATAACGAGGCAGACAGATAGACCTTTTTTGAAATCTGTTACCAAAATAAACCTGACGCAATCCTAAAACGTAAAATCATCTAAACATATGCGTGTATAAATTCCACAAACGACAACAAGCGACTCAGGAAAATTAAAGCCCGGGCCGCAAATGTCGCGTGCAAGTGCTGACGTGGCCAGCGTGACCTGGCCCCTCACACATCTCCACACGTCACCGACGTCAGCTATTAGCGGAGGAGCTTAATGAACGGTCGGGGGTCTCATTAGACTGGTCGAGGTAAATTTTCTTAACAGCCCAGTCGGTGCCACACGCCGGTCCTAAACACACACACCCTTCTGCGGACAGATAATTTGTCCAAACTTCGGCGGTGTTAAAGTTTCCGCTTGCATAGTTTCTTTATCAGTTTATATGACAGCCCCAAGTTTAGTGTTGACGAGCCGAGGGATGTCGCCGCAGGGTTATGGTTTGTTCGACTTCTATTGTGACTGAAATCGTTATGCTTACTTTAGCAATTATAGAGTAGACGCTATTAAATTATACTTTATTGTCTTCTGTTAATATTTAGTTATATTCACAACCCACACTTTAAACTGTCTTACAACATAACGTTCCTGAAAGGGTTATTTTCATTTTTTTAACTCCATAACCAGACCAAACACGTCGCTCTATTTTAGTCAAACCACAGATCGAGATTTGGATAAAGGAAACAGGCAACTAAGAAAATAGGCAATCAAGGAAGCCATATAGAGTGATCATTAAGGTGCAACAATGTGTTGTTTCCCATCACGAGAGGGGCATTAGAAAGCAAGCTCATTGGCGCGTCACCGGCGTCAGTAAGAGCAACAATAAACACTTGGACGGCTGTGTATCAGTCCCGCGGTCCGTGGTCACGATCCTGACAACTGCGGGAACTATCCCCGCCGCACTATTTCGGTGGGAAATGCGGGAATCGACACGACAACGAAGTTACTCTTTATGTTTCACCCGTTCAACCTCCTCTTCGCTGAATAATTTTATTGCGTTACTTGTTGTTTGCCGCTTATTTCGTGTGTAGTTCGTAATCTGTTGTGAATTTACACGTTGTTTAGTTTTCAATGTGTGCCGGACAACTTTAACTTTATGTAAAATAGGTCTTTTTCTGTAATTAACAAACAATGTAGGGATGGAAACGCTAATCCAATTAAAGACTATAATTTATGTTCTTTTCGTTTACGTTTAGTGCAACGAGCTTTACCAGCTTTCCGTTTCCAGGTACCAATATTTTATAACTACATAATTATTATTTTTGTGCCCTATAAACAATGATGACCCTAATCTGTGCTATCTTATTTTTGACGACCTTGTAACTTCAACATTGCGTCGTGCTGCTTTGTGATTTATAGCTCGGCGCTCGTCTGCGGCTCGCCCCCGGCGCGTTATATCTTTATAGTTCTAATCTTCACTGTTTACAAACTATTGTACCATTTTAAAATTATTAACTGCTCAGATAGCACTCCCCTTCCATATCGCCCTAATAAATATCAAGTTTTCTTGATAAATTCCAACTTTATGTTACCTTTTAAGTGTAATGGTTGTTCAGAATCGGTTTAGCAATGTTCGGGAAATGTCCACAATACGTAACTATTGTTCGTGACTTCAGTCCACATTATAGTATTGAGGTCAGTCGAATGTGTGAGGTGTGACACCAGTCGAAAGTCTAATCACCACTTCGAGGCACAAACGTGACCAACATCCGCACACATCCAATAACAAGTTTCAAAGAACAGAGACTGGGATAACTAACAGCTTTCCTAATACTTCACAATTACAATTCGCAAAATCACACCGATCGAAGTTTGGTCCTAAGGCCGCAAGTCGGACCTCGCCGGGGGCTCGGAGTGATTACAGTAGAACATCACGCGTCACCTCGACTCCCATTTGAAGGGTCCAAACTATTTGTCCCAATCGAAACCCATTTGGAATTCAGATGGAATCGAAACGTCTAATTGCTTTCGGTTCAGCTCTTCGCATACTAATCTGTGACTGTGGTCGCTCCTCATATACTACGTGTGCCTTTGTCGACTGTCGACTACACTTACTGCGCCATGTTCGCGTTTCTGCTCCAGTATTGATAGCAGCTCCTTCAGGAATACCACTTTATGAATTTAAAACTTATTTGTTCTGCGATCCCGATTCCAAAATCCAGGAAAACTTTAAGCACGAAATATTTCTTGAACTTTTCCGATTACAATCTTGTTTCAAATAAATACAAATGAAAGTTTTAATCAGTGTCACAGAACAAACAAGTAATAACAGTAACTACCGCGCCCCGCAGTGCGGACTGCTATTTTTTTCGAGTTCAATATTTACGAGCTCGAAACATCGGGAGTCGGGACTCGGTATTGGTGTCGCCAACTCGCAAGTGGGTGACCGCTCGCCGACAATTCATAAAGTGGAGGAAGTGCCTCAGTTCACACCCTCGCCCCCACTTCCTCGCCTCTCCCCTTCGCAACTTTTCCCAATTCCACCACAAACTGTAAATAAAGCAAACGATCCGATAACGTGGCTGCTCCAATTTGGTGCACGGACGAAGGGATATTTCACTTTCGTTTCGGCGATACTAAGCTATTTACATTTCGCGCCACTGCTGGTAATATTTACGCCTTCATTCCACTGAAATTGGAATGGATTTAACAAGGTCACGCCGATTCTGATTGCTTGAAGGAAATTGAATGTTCTTACAAACAATTATGAGAACCCCGGAGAGTAGCTTGCCGCTTCTGATTAATTGACTTGAATTGATTTCCAATTAAGTTAGGAGGAAAAGATGGAAATCTGACTTCCCTACTGATGGAAAATAACTCTTTTCATTCACGTCAGCATGTGAAACGAAAAACAATATGGAATGAACAAAATTAGTTAGATAACATCATTCTGTTTTAAAGTTTTCATTTTCCTAATAAAATGAATTTAGCGGTGAATGGGAACAATTAGAAAAAAATCTGAATAATATTGTTCTAGATTACAAACTACTATCATAAAATGCTGACTCGAAAAATACAGTATAAAAATGTTTGTGAAGGAAATGAAATTGAGCTAAACGAGAACACGAAACGCTAAAAGGCTCCCCCGAGTTGTGTCCCAAAAGATGTCTAGAATACGTTGTTAGCAAAGTTGACTCGGCTATCTTAACTTAGTTTAGTCTAAGTTTTTGGAATTACTCTACCGCTACGTATTTATAAGTTTTCTATTAAATATTATAAAAGAGTTCTTAGGTTTAGCGTTTTTCAGTCGAGTCGAGAACCAACATAATTTTAATTCACTTCCAAAGATTTCCCTCGACACTCGTCGACCTCTATAATGATTAGACAAACTTGAAATTAAACAAGAATGTTCTACGGACACAGTCGGCTGCGAGGGAGCCATCGCGCTGCTCAATTATTCAAAAGAATACGAGATTAAATTTAAAAAATATAAACTGTCAGCTCGGGAGGGTGTCTTAAACTCAACGTTTGACGAAGTATAAAAGTTTAAATTAAATTTATAGAAGCGAGCGGAGATAGATGTGCGCACACCCGCACACGTCCGGCGCCGCTCGAGCGACACAACGCGGAGCTAAATAACAACAATCTAGTTTTAATTGCAGCTATTTGTCTCCGCTCCGATGTTGCAGATTGCGTCGCCGATGAACCAATTTTGCATGCTCTTAACGTATTAATTACAGCACTTACAAAAAGTGAACTCCAATTCTTCGAGTTTTTAAATGATCCACACAATCTTGTACTTAGTATTATCGTCACGTCTCTTGCACCTCTGTGATCAGTGTTTAAATATTCACAAAGGCGAGTTGGGAGCGAGCATTTAAACCACTTGAAGGACGCATCCAAAATAATGCCATCATTAAACTTCCAAACGCTCTTTTGAATCCTGTAAATATTGAATTAAAATTTTATGAAATCCAATTATGAAGTCGTAACTTTAAACCGAATTGTAATGGCGATCGTAAATAACAATAATAAAAATTTTGAAATGACCATTTAGATGTGTATAGTATTGATAAGGATGGACATTAGAGGCACAGAGCCTTATTAGATCGGTATGCGCGTGATGAGCCCTTATCAGGATTATCTTTTAATTTTACTATGAGTGCTTTATTACAAAGGCTCGTAACGCATGTCAGGCTCAAGTGGCGTGGCGTTTTTTGTGACAGTCGGCGCTGCGGCCGCCACTCCGCTTTTAATGACTCTATTAAAGAGATTAATAGCGTCTATCGTTTAAAAAACATCCGTACTTTTTTCATTCTTTACAAATTTAATTAATGTCGATATGGATCTTTCAACCGGACCAGTGTTTAGGACGGCAAGGATTATGGCGCCTACTATTTTTTGCCCCATATTTTATCAAAATGAATTGCCTTTATCGCCTTAAAAGGACCTGTTCGATTAGGAAAATTACGTATTACATGAGACATTGCACGTGCATGTGTTAAAAGCTCATTGTATTTCATATCCTATGGTTTAATATTGCGAATCTACATATGTATATACACATGAATGAGACTTGTTCCATACTAAATTACACTTAACCCAGGCTGGGGAAACATGCATTAAGAATATTTCATCGTTACAAATCTGAAGCACTCATCTCTCATTATCTACGTTTAACGTTTTATCAAAATTACACCAACAAAAAGTATCACATTTACAAATTGCAAGCTCTCTTGCATCAATTTACATTTTGTTTAGTTTGAATTACGCAGTACAATACTTTGTCTCCGTACTAGGAATGTAAATTCATCGTTAGCTTTAACTTCAATTCGTATTAAAAGATGAGACAGCGTAAGTTGGAGTTAAACCGGTGCATTACGATTCAGTGTCTGAGTAGACCGGGACCGGGAACCGGGTCCGGGTACCGGGGGCGAGCGACTAACTGGATTGGCGTCCCCCTCGGTTCTTCCGCGCGAGCTAGCGCCCAATTTGGTGGCTTGCTCGGGCCTGCACGTTTTTGCACGCATCCCTTTAATATGGACCTTCCGACGAACTCGCAACTACCGACTATAAAACATGCCCCGGCACGCTATGTAACTTGATTGCGATGAAAAAAACTTCGCCAATAAAAGCGCCAGTTCGATTCTCGAAATCGTTTCCAAAGCATGGGAGAGGTTAATGATCTACAACTTTCTGTTCAGTTGTCTTTTCAGTGCCGTTAATTAAATTTGCATGCAAATTGGGATTTTCTCCGTTTGTCAGTCATTTTACTTGTTTCCGTGCCAACAAAACTAACAGCTTCGTAATTATTAATGGAAAAGAGACATCAGAAATACATACCTATCCGATACATAAAACGCGATTCGAAATGCGAGGTAAATTAAAAAACGTACAAGCTTTTACGAAATTATACATTCCAAGGAAAAAATACAAACAGACTAACAACATATTCAAGGAGAATTCCCAAATGCTGCCGGTGTAGTAACTATTCAGTAATCTGTGCCGGTGTCCCGCGTGCCGGCCCGGTGCCGGCGCTCGGCGCACGCCGGCTTGTCTGCGGAGCCGCGGCGACTTGATCCACTGATCGCAGTCAGTGCCTCAGTGGCGCTCCGCCTGCCGACCAGACGGTACGCCTCTACGCTTCTCGCGCGCGAACGCAACGAATTCAAACACGATCCTATCGTCGACAACTACGATCGCTACAGAACATTCTTATTATATTTACCGTGTTTCTTTGATTTTCACTAATTTGTCTTTAGTGTGTTTTTTTGTTTGTGTTTCATATTTCTGAGATCTTTTATTCGATTTCGTTAAAGAATAGAGGAGGTTGTTACCGTGAAAAGCTTCGGGCCGGACGCATCTATTGTGAGTACAATGTATCGCCTTAACGCAGATCGGGTTGAACGTTTACGATGAGAATATCGAAGACGATGCGGCAAACATTCCATTGGTATAATAGATGCGATTCATGAGATACAATTCAGGAAAAATGATTTTGAAAATTGGAGGGAAGTCGCCTCCGGGTGTGAAGACGATGGAGAAAGAGGGAAAAAAGGAAGAGAAGAAGGAGACAATTAAAAAGAAATGGGAGAAATGTGAGGAGAGATGTCCGGGGGATCCGTGGGCTTACTGTGTGGTGTTATGGTGTGCTTGTGCCATGAGCCTGATCTCAAGCGGATACAGCCTCTACAAGCAGCAGGGGCTGCAGGGGCGGCTGTCACTGCTGGAGGAGCAGCACCTGGCGCTGCGTAGCGCGGTGTTGGAGCCGCAGCAGCCGCTGGTGGAGCGGCTGCGGCGCGAGGTGTTGGCCAGGCCACCTATGTACTGGCGCCCAAGGAGGAGCATCCGCGACTACGGAGACTGCGTCTGTCCACCAGGCAAGTGAACTGTCATACATACGAAATTGAATCACTTATATGTGATGAATTCACTTACAACATTTTTTTATTCGATAATGTATAACTAAAACGTTTTGAATGTAAAATTTGTTTATTTTGTTAACAAACAAAAACGAAACATCACCATTATTATTTGATGTTCTTACGGCTCATGAGCAGTTCACCAGATTCGTAATTTACCTGATTCTCGATTTACCAGATTCTGAACTGACCAGATTCTCAACTCACCATATTCTCAATTCTTCAAAAGTACAATTGCATAAATAAGTAAATAAAATGTAACACAAATCTAATTTTCTATCAATAAAATTATTCAATGAAAAATAATTAGTAAGCAGGTACTTCTATTTTAAAAGAAAGATAGAAAGAATAATGTACTGTTGAAAAAGGTTCTCGAAATCATCAAATATTGTTATATGAATATGAGGCAAACATTTATAACAAGCCTGTTTATGTGGCAAGCATCCCCGATTGTATTCACTCCATCTATACCAACGCCAACATTCAACTGATCAACTTAATCAACATTGTTCAACAAAACATTCCCAGATTTAATCATCTCTCAATTCTGTGTAAATTTTGCATCGTCCTCGATTTGTGAACATTCATCAGCTACGTTTGTTACTCGCACATCATGCGAGCCCATCTCGTATTCATCACAATTATTATTGATAATGATTGTGTTATTAATAACGATATTGAAATAACCAGCTGGTCACTCATGAGCTAAATTAAGTTGGTAATCATTTATAATGCATTCAACGCGTCCGGTGTTAGTTAAATTTTCAAATAACCGTAATTTAGTTAAAGGGACGATCGTATTTTACACAGATTGCCAATTATAGCGTATAGTTTTTAAATTGTAGGGTCCAAAGGAGCCTTTCATAGTAACTAACATTTCACACAAGGGGTTCGAGTCAATCTTTTCGGAGCTATTACATTTTTTCCCTCTCAGCCGCAATACGAAGTTAATCCGGAGTTGAAAGCTGTCACTAACCCCATGGTTATCAGGCGGTGCGGCTCGAGATGATAAACGCCGGATGGCGCGAATACGTGTCGGGGGGTGATGGCTCAGTTCGAGGGTCTCCGGGTCCCGGGCTCGGGGCCCACGGCTCTGGATAATAAAGGAGTTGAGCTTTTATTACGAGTTGTTGTTTGGCCCGATATTGCTGTTGAATTTGAATTATGTCGTTAGTATTCTGTTCGCGGTCCGCCAGTTTATTTTGATGATTACGAATCTTTTGTTTTTGTTTTTATATCTCATCATTTATAATAAGAAAAGTTAGTATTGCAAACGTTTGTTATAGCGGGATCGTTTGGTAGGGGTCACTTTTGTTGCGTAATAAAGTTTAATGGTGCGTTTCAACAATATTTGAGCTTACGTGTTCAACCGATAATTTGGGTGAGTTAGCAGCGTAATATGGGAACCAATGTTCAATCAATAAAACATAGTGGTGGGTCGGGGGTCCGGGACGGTGACTTGAGCGATAAAAGTGTCGCGTGTCATTGACAGCGCCGTGTTTATTTGGATTATTGGGTGCTGTGGAGTGGCCGGCTATTGGCGGCGCGCAATTGACGGCTGTATAGCCGGCCGGCCCTCCGCGGCCGCCGCCAGGCGTGGACCACTCATTGTGCTGATCCCTTTATGTACTCGTTGTGAAAACACGTAATTGATTCGATTGAACTCGTTTAAATATGTGCAGTAGATGGAAACTTGGGATATTGCAGGCTCTTGATATTGTGCGTTCAAGTTAATTGATGGCGAGTCCTCAGCCATTTGAGTGCCAACTTATCTATTTCAATAAGTACAATATTGTGAGCAATAAATCTGTGCATATATGAATTCTGTACAAACAATGTACATAACATAAACCAATATAGTAATATAGTAGGAACACAGACAGAGCACACCGAAATTCAATACTGAGTCACTGACGTCGTAAAGGGCCAAACGATCGACAAAACTGATTGGCTGAGCAAATGTCACAACCGTCACAATACACGAAACGAAGAATAAATAGAATTGATAGTGTGTTCGGTTCAGTACCAATAGAATAAAGAGAGACTTAATACTGACGGTACTGTCGGTATCTCCGCTCCTAAATTATTATCTAGAATCAGATTATATGTATTCAACGATCATTCAAAATCAGAAGAGGTAAATGTAGGACAATCTTTAATAAGAGGCTTGTGCGTGTGGGAGGCAATGGACATCAAATAGATTCCTATCGAAACCACATTAAAGTCTGAAGCATGACGTGACACAGTTTCATCTAAACTTTACTCGATCTTCACCGCGCGGTGAGTGTCCAACAAATTACTATTATGTAAATGATCCTCTATCAACAATATCCCATTAAGTTTGAGTTAATACGTAGTGATTGCTTATTCTCTCAATAATTCCTAAATACACTGAAGTCCTTAAAAGCCTATGTCAACATTGGCTTGTAAACTTTAATCTGTGCCAGCGATTTATAAGGTGTTTTGGCACATAAATAGTTGCCGAGTCCGAGTAATAAAGGCTTAACCTTAATATATTATATTCGTAGAAATTGTAAAGGTACTGAAACTCAGTGGAATTGGTTCGATAGAGAGTATTTTATGAGCTGCACGACTTACGAAAATAGATGTTCACGGAGTTTTAGAGCTATTTGATAACACTTTTTCAGTAAGGCCCTATGTTTGTATTTGCATACCTAAACTTAAAAATAAACAGACATGGAAATCAGGATTCATAGATTCTGATTTAAAGAAACATTACACATATTGACAATTCTTTATAAACTGCTTTAAAGTGCAGACCTGATAGACATTAAAAATATTTTTGCAAGTTAAACATTTCACAATTAACTTGCAACTTGACAATAGCACTAAGTTGTACAAAGCACACAGTTATTACCACCAAAAATAACGTCCACCGAACAGCCACACATCCGTTCACACGTGCCACTATCTACACCAGTTAGCGCGAGTAACTGGCGCGACTACACGGCAGTGCAATTATCCAGCTTTTTGTTCCGCGCCTTAGGCATAACTAATCCGTTGGGCCTAGCTCCATTGTTAGCTCACTACTGGAATGAATGAATGGGGCAGCGCCGAGCTGCACTACGTATGTGTTCACTGGTTCGGTATTATTATATTACGAGTGTGTGCATAGAATCGTAACTGCAATATTTTTTATTTGAGTGAGTAGTCAAGAGTTTCAATCTACGTGTAATACATATTGTGCAGTTCAGAGTCGCTTAGTTTTAGTTCATTAAATTATCTAAAGCTGTAATATTATTTCCTGTAAAATTCAAAATATTATAGTCTGGTTTTCGATCTTCTTCTGATTTAAAAACTCATAAACGAGTGATGGCGGGACGAGCTGGATAGGTTCCGTCAAAACTGGAAGGAGGACGCACGGGCTCGCGACAGATGGTAGGAGTGGGGGGAGGGCTAGCCCTGCCAGGAGTGGGACAGCGAAGACTAAAAAAAAATGAGTGACATGTTTGACTAATAATCGGTAATAAAACGAGACAAACGATTATTTGTTTATCTAAACCAGTTGAAATACTGGTATTAGACTAAGTGCTATAAATTGTTTAATAAGTCCCTATCTAAACGAGACAGAATTAGAAAATGAAATATCTCATAAATTGGTCATTATGATCTCCCCTACTCCCATACGATATAGTGTCATTCCGTCACATACGGGCATGAAGACATCAAACGAAATCAAATAAGGTTATGATTGCCTTAACAAATATTGCAGCTTGTTGAAGAATATATCTCTGTAGTTAGTTATATCTCGTTTTCATCATCATCTAATAGTGGTTCGTTTCTATATAGAATGTGCAAATAACTCTAATTTTCATTAATTCTAAAAACGAAAACTCGTACTTTTCAGTTTCTTTTTATCGAAACCTGTAGGTACGCAATTGTCACTCTAACATTCGTTAGATTTCTCGTTACAGCCGTGACCACAGTAAATTGCAGGCTAGCCAACAAATTAGTAGTAATCTTATTAGATAATTGAAATTAACGATAATCGCACAATCGCCGCGCTATCGTTACATAATTGCGGTGCAACTGGTTGTCGAGTTGTTGCGAGGTAGCGCTACCGCCGTCGGATGCAGTTTGCATACATGCATGATAACCAGGCTGCTTTGTGAAGATGTTCAGATAAGCACTACTTAGAGAGAAGATATTAGAGCTGTTAGTTAAAAACAGGTTGACAGCTTTATTAGTCGGATTAATAAAATATACCAGTGTATTACCTACCTAGCTACTGGAGAACTAAGTTTTGTTCTTTTCCATAACAACTTAACACGCAATGTTAAAATTAAAATTCTTTCTTTACCAACATCATTTAGACGAGAAATAACTTGTGGGTTACATTCCGGCAAATAAAAATGTCAACACGCAATTAACAATGTCCTCTTTCCTCTCTCTATAAAAGGATTATTAATTACGGGAAAAACATCATCTCCGTAAAAAATAAACACTTAACACATTAAATTCGATTACAAAATCTTCAAATGCCCTGAGTCCTGGCTTTCACTGAGATGAAGTCATGGCGATTGATAGCTGGCTGCAAAGGTCTAGTGATTAGTTGACCGAAAGGTGAGGTCTATTTTGATTCCATTCTCAAGTCTTGAGGAAATCGGCACTACTTATTACGGACCTTATCGGTGATGTTCTTCGGAAAGTTTACGTGTGTGGAACTCGCAACCGGCGGCGTGGGTGTATGACGATCGTCGATCAATAAAGATGACAATGTATGAACGAATATAGTAAAAATCTAAATTTGTTATAATGATATTGTGAAACGAGAACAACTGCCGACAAACTGTTTTGCAGTTTGGCAGATTTTTTATATATTATTTTTATACAGATTTTGAATAAATAAAAAAAAAACGAAGCAAAAGGAGTATGTAAGGATCGTAGCAGGTGGCGCTCCGTAGTGGCCGACCCCCATGGGAATAAGGCGTGAGTTTATTATTATAGAAAGGATGCAAATCTCCATAATACCTACGGACTCTCTTTCCGCCAAATCGTAACAAAACCAATAACAAAATGAATTGCAATCACAATGCAAAGTACTTCAAAATCTACATATGATCAGCATAGCAATTTTAACATTAGTGCCTCCACCCACCGCGCCCGCGCCGCGCGGCCGCGGTTCAAACGAACCTAATTGAATATTTACCGAGACTCGCGGGTACATTACACGCGAGTGACATCAAGGAAATTACGACCCTCACATCTGCGCCGTTTGTTTGTACGTAATGACAATCATTTCTATTTGATTTGTTCTGTCAATGTTTGTAATTGCAGTCGTTTTATAAAAAGTAACAAATCCTGCAACGCCTTCACCCACTGCTGCCACTGCGGGTATGTGTCTCATACATACCGAGTGAAGGGGCTGAAGATGATAAAAGTATTATTACGTTTTCAGGCATCCATTTCAGACATTTAAGCTTATTTAAGCTTTTCGGGGACCGATTCCAAATTCCCACTCTTGGATATCCTGCTTCTGTATTTCTCATAATACATATTTATCAATAGCATAGCTGTCACTCACCATGTCAATAAGATACTAAAATGGTAGAATATCAAAGGCTGGTCTTTCAAATTCATCGTCCAAGTATTGCTCAAAGCTTTCTACCCGAAGCATCTCCAACTGAACTAAAAGCACTATTCGAGCAATGATTTACGTCCTCCGTGTACATCGTCGCTCTAAAATAGGTGACATGATGTGCGGCAATCATTCACTAGTTCCTGGTAAACTAATATCACACTACAACTTAGTTATAGTGACCTGAACCGTTTGTGTTCCGTGTGCACTATTATTACAGAACGTGTCCATTCTCGCAGTGTCTTACGTATGTATATCATCTGCTGACAGCTTAGGATTTGTTACAGGAGAATTCAAATTATTTCTATTTAAAGATGCACCAGCTGTGAGCGCTCGCGAGACGTAAAGGTCTTCCATACACTATATTAGAGCTGTCTGCTAAGTCTCAGCCTAATATTAGGTTCATCTCACTAAAATTATTTTAATGTGATAAACCTAATATTAGAGTGATACTTTCTGAGGACAGATCAACAACAATTCATAACCAATCATAGCGTACCAATATTAACAACGATGTTGCGATTAAATCTAATATGTGTACCAGTACCACCTGCTCATTACACGTGGAACGAACCTGAACGTGAAGATATACAGGAAGTATAGGAAGATACTGAGTCGGATGCAATCGAACCGCGAATCCCGCCGGAGTCTGAGTTATGCGCGACAAAATATAGCAGGTGGCAAATCATAAGCAGTAGCGATGGATATGAATTGATAGTTTAATAATAACCTATTCTTTAAAAATATAACGATGACCCTTGACTGACTACCATCTATACCTACTTGGCATTTATAGATTTTCTTAATCCTTATCTAGCCAATTGGAAACAATACTGGTTGATAGGTTCCAGGTCCTTGCCAAAAGAAATAAGGAAATCCTTATTCCCGTAATTTTTTACAAAATTCTTTACGAAGTATTCCTGAAACCTGCATAAGTATTTGCTTTCGCTCAGCTTTCGTGACTGGGATCACTTGGTAGTGGAGTCTCCGGGCGTCGGTAATGGCGGCGTGGTGTCGACCTAATTGATTCGTCGCCGGCACCGCACGAACCGACTCCCAGCTCCCGAGGCACCGACATGCGGGAAACACACCTTCCACGGCAGCATACGGCAGTATCATTAGAATACCTCTTCATAAATTCAATATAGTTTTTATAATGGCGTGAGCAAAAGCCACTATGAAAACTTTAGTTCATACTCGTACATAAAATAAATCAGCTGTAAATTTGAGCGAAGAGGTTGGTTCTATTTATAAAATGTAGTCTAATAAGTCAGGGAAAGCCTTTAATAGAAGTGGTTCAAAGCTAATTGATTACTACTCGAATTATTACCTTCCGCCGAGTAATGGAGTAGACGCTGTTATCTCTAACGTGCTAATTATACGCCGATAATTCTATGATAATAACTCGCATAGAGGGAAAGTTTCTAAGGTTAGTAACAGACTTTAGTAAATTGATTCCTTCGAGACGAAACTTTAGAGCTGATACTAACACATTTAACACGTTTTGCTACAGACCTGAAAGTCTCAACATCTATGTGAAATTAATTATTTATTAACTTCATGTAACTTAGGACAACCTAATAACAGTGTAGCAGATTAGATAGAACTAATCAATTCCTTTGACGGTTTGAGTTTAATAGAGCTTTGACTAGTTTCAGGAGATAGTTTTAGACGTGCAAGAATTTAAACAGTGGAAGATTGAACCAGATTGTAAAGTTATTAAATTTTAGTAATCCTCATGATGATAACGAAATATTAGGTGATGCAACACTAAACAACATTCATGTAGCACTATCTGTGCATTTAACTGAAGAAAGACTAAAACGAATCAATTTCTTAAAGAAGCAAGTTAAATGAAACTCAAAGTAAAATAAATGTGAACGCTCTTCAGCTGAGTGATGCACTGTCTATATGGTATTGATTACTTTATTACTATACGAGAAGACGAGAAAGTTTATAACAGTTCAGATAGTTTGGAAGTTAACGATATCTTAGAGAAGACTTTCAATGATTATGAAGCTGATGAACTAAGCAGCCTTATTGGGAGCTTGTATGTATGTATATTTATAATCCTAGATATAACATAATGAATAGCAATTACTTGAATGAATGCTTTAAAAAAAAAAAATACGATTGTGCAACCCTGCAAGTTGATGTCAGAAATTGACCCAAATTAAAGATAGTCGTACTACCAATGACTAAATACTGATTGGATGCAGCTGAATACTACATGGGTATTTTACATGGAGTGACTGCCTATATGACCTCCACAACCCAGTTACTGGGTAACACGATACCCCTTAAGACACGACTTCTGACTACCCGTTACGACTGACAAATATCTACGAACGACAACCGGGACAAACGGCTTAACGTGCTTTCCGAGGCACGGAGGAGTCTAGATATGTAATGTATGGTCACCCGTCCACGTACCGACCGCAGCAAGCGTAGCTTAATCTTCAATCGACTCGTGCTGCTGTTATTATTTAGCAACGAGTAAAAAAAAAAAAAGTACTGGCATAGGTACTAATTGGTGCCGTACAAAAGCTCGCTCTCTCATAGACCGTTCAAATAGACATGACAGTTTCCAAGTTATAACCCTGCTCCTACCGCTATGTGGTATGAAAGTACAACATTCACGTAAAATTAATAACTTTACCTTTAACTTAACTGCTCAACGTGAGGAAAAGCGGTTGTAATGTCGGAACGGGAACAAACTAATTGATTCGTCCGAGGTGCGTACGCGCCTGCCTTACTAAGTGGCCGCACGTTAGAGCAATGTTAACGAAGCTGCATTACTCAGGGTAATACACTGTGAAAGATTTACGAATATTTTAACATTGAACTTTGAATCTCAAAAACGAACCTGTTTACTCATCGTTTTCTTTTAAATATTTTACACACGATCTTGCCCTTATTGAATTTGCTGTCGCGTCGCACGTCCTACCATTTTGAAAATGAAGTTTTAATATTTTACTTCTACTAAAGTTGTTTTGAACTTTAAAATATTTTGTCATCTTATGTTCTTAAACGTCTTTCTCAAAATCAATTACTGTTGGTTAAAAGGTAATGTAAACAGTAAACAGGTACCTGCTTACTAATTTAGTTAAACACTCGAAACAAAAAGGGCATTGATGCTCATAAGCGGTGTTGACTCAATCAATTGTTGAGCAGCAAGCATTGAGCACGGTTCAAGTTTCGTTCCTCAGTAATTGAGAGCTCAAACATAGTATGAGAATATACAGAAGGCCAAGTTATAGTCATCTCTAAACGATGTCTCGTCGGATTCTGATAGTGGAAATAATAGGAGATCAGCTTGGTATTTGATGAGTCAGTTTCCATAGGGAGCCAACTGTTGTTCTAAAGAACGGATTAGAAGATCAGTTTCAGAAGAATAATAAAGAGCACAGGGATATTTATTTACTGTTTGTTCAAAGACTCCATCCATAATCAGCCTATAATGTGTTCACTGCTGGGACACAAGCCTCCTCCCTTAGAAAGGGAGTGGGCTGTAATCTACAACGCGGGACTACCGGAGTGGTTTTATTTGCCATTGAAATAGTAACAATTAGTTTTGCTTTGTTTCGCGGCCTCCATCTCCATAGACAAGAGTATATATCTCATCCATACTTTAGCTATCGCGTGTACACCTTCTGTGTCTGTCTCCCCTGTACTCGTTTCTATCGTCCGTGAGCCCCTAATTAATGCCTTACGTATACGATACGTTCCTTCACTTAAAATTCCTGTCTTTGTTGACTTTGTTCGGTAATAGGGAAATTGCTTTCGATGCGCGTCTTGAGTTGTTGCTTGATACGTTTCAATTAAATTGTCTCTTTGTTTAATTTCCTTAATTAAAATGCTAAGCTCGATTGTTTGATTACTTTGTTCTCATTCGTTCTAAATGGTAAATTACTTTTTTCGGTTAGTAAGCACGGAATTACTTTTGACCTCATAAAACAGTCAAGCTTCTTTTTTCTTGAATTTATCAGAAGTAGTTCGAACGAAAATTCAATAGCAAGGAGCTCAATTCTATTTAGTCGTCACAAACTTCAGACATGCACGTTAAACTCAGATCCAGCAAACAAACGAGCAAACACTGGTAATCTGGACAACGCACAAGTTACCTACATACACAGTTTTTTACATTGCATGTTTTTGTGAGCAGTAGTCGGCTGCTAATGAGGTTGGTAAGGGTTGGAAGGTGTGATCCTCGATAGAGTCATTAGCCCTTGTTAGGCCCGAATAAAGGTGCAAAGTGCCTGACAGGGTCCATAATTGATTCGATGTTTTGACATATCAACTATCATATGTACACATTATGGAATGCAATAAAGTATTGAGTATTGAAAGACCAATGTTATTTTAAGCCCTAACTACATCCTTTTAATTACATTGGTGATAAAATATCTTAATATCATGCGCAACACTTGAATATGAACATTCATGAACTATGCACATCAAAAATCTAAAGAACAGTGAAGGCAGAACACAGTCTTAATACTGTTATTCTGCTATGTTAATTAGTGCATAAGTGCTATTCTGCAACGTAACATCGATCCTCATTCAAGTGACCATACAAAATAAATAAATCATCGTTGATTTGAGCCCCGAAGTGATGTTTAGAAAACAACGGTGCAAGTTTTGTCTATTGATGGTCCTCCTGATCTGTTTAAGTGTAGTAGGGTGGTCTTTCTACTACTATAACTATTTGTATGAGATGGTATTGGTGTAAACACATAAAGCCGTTTGGTTAGGAATTGAACGGAAAGCTGTTGGCTGGTAATAGACGCGGATATCGCGCGTTACGGCGCGTTTATATTTATAGCCGCGCGTTTACACGTCCTGAGGTAGGCGCACTGGGTGATTTGTACACGCATCGGTTTGTTATGGCTGCTATGAAGTTTATCTGCGAGACTTTCTCCATTCTTCCTGAACTGTATAAAACGAACTAATTCTGGTACAAAGGATTGGAGTACCTTTAAATTGGTTACGTGCAATGTGGATGTGGATTGCATTTTGATTTGCTTAAAATACTCTAAGCATAAGTTGGTAATATGTTTATGTAATATGTTTATGTAATATGTTTATGTAATATGTTTATGTAATATGTTTATGTAATATGTTTATGTAATATGTTTATGCTTGACCAGCGCCCTAATTGCGTAACACACTATCAATCACAATCTGAATCATTTTGAAGGATATTGCTAATCCATTGCTTCATATGTTTGCAAAATGTGTCTGCTCAACACCGTAAATAACGTAATGAATGTTATTGAACTGTCAAAATGAAAGCCATTGCTACCTTTAGTGCGTTACGCAATTACCCCTTTGGGAATACATTAAATCATAGTAATATTATAGCCACAGTGTACCAAACAGTGTCTACTTCTAACCACTAACCGCTAGAATCTCTCTCTGATCAAAACTTGTATAGGTACCCTATAATTAGAGCCTTTACATTAAATTGATTTATATTATGTTTCCCGCTGAAACAGCCACTTAAACCACTCAATTATGCGCAGACTAATGTTTCGAATACTTTGAATTAATTAACTTAACACCAAGTTGGGGATTATTGGTGTTTGTTGTGTTATCGGTCGATCGGCGGCGCACCAGACGTGCACGTGGTCTAATGGTCCCACCAGACGGGTCTACAGAGTCAGGCTGACCAGTCGCACGTGCATACTATAGTGTTGTAATCAGGGCTAGACTTATGATAATTACAATCTTGATTAGCTCATTTGTGGTGGTGAGATTCGTTGCACGGAATGATTGCGGTACCGAAGTAAGTGCGACTAAAAACTTTCATTTGAAAATTTTCTCTTTTTGTGAGTTGTAGAGGATTGAAAAAGGTTGAGACGGAATATGAGTAGCAGCATCATCTTACTGAAATCATCAGTTTATCTGCAGAGTGTGGTGGATCCGCAATTAGATATAAAATAGGTGTTGTAAAAATGGATTGGTACACCAAAACTTAAACTAAACTATATTTATGATTGAAATTGATCGGGATTATCTTCATCAAATTATGAACTGTGCAATTTACAAATCTAATCCATCAAAAATTCAAAACTACAACTAGTTCTTTGATTACCATTCTCCCCTTCAAATGAGAGCCCTCCATCAGTCGTACCAACATCTATATGCGAGTGGATGGCACGATAACCATCTGTCCCAGTCCTAGCACTCATCGACAATGTTCGCAAGCGTCACAAGTAGGAACCGAACCAAACGTTATTCAATCCCAGCGGTGCATTTATCACGTACGGCTCTAAAACAAATCCTTTCGAGGCTCGTAAAACGCTCATAAAAATAAAAGCGAGCCGCCATCACGGTAACACATTGATAGGCGCGACACGACCACATCTGTTTGTTTTATTTGCTACGCTGATTGCTTGTTTGCGCACCGTGGCGGACTAACGACGCCTCTGTTACTACGCAATGGTTACAGATTAACTATTAGCTGAATTTGCGTCGTTAAGCTCATTGTTGTTTCAAGTTTTATTCAGCTTGTTTTGAATTGTATTAAGTTTTTATTCAGTTTCGGGCTCTATTACAGCTTTGCCATTTTAATTGGCATTCGTATGGAAGGGCCAGTAAAAAGCCAGCAATAACAAAATGTTACTTGGTGTGGAGTCCCCGGCGCCGGCGGCGCGCGCGGCGCTCGGTAGTAAAGATTACAGCTAAGCTTCCGTATCACGGCTGTTGGATCTCTTAATAATGAAGATGGATGCGTGTTCACTTAATTTATATTTAACGACGTTAAATATTACGTTACGTTAGAGTAGGTTGTAGTGGTTCTCTCCATTGTTTTAAATAATGTTTACTTTCGAACACTGTCTTCTAAATGACCAACCAACAATGTAAGTAATGTCGTTATTTTAGTTCCGTATTATGTATTTTTCTTGTGGAACCTTTCATTTCATAAATAAACAAAAAAATGCCCAGCCCCGTACTGTACAGACAATTTCTCACGCATCCGCAATATGCCGGCGACTTGGCACAGCACAGCACGTGCTCGCGTGCCAGCTCGGCTAACCGATGCACTACGACCACTGAATCAGTAGCCACAGAGAGCCCACTCCATACATGGCTTATTTATTAAATCATGCTGCATGAAGGGCTTGTGGCTAAGTAGATAATAACAGCCGCACGAGTCGATCAATCAGGTTAAGCTGCACTTGCCGCGGTTGGTCCGTGAATGGGTGACCATCTTTACATACCAAGACAACTCCGTGCCTCGAATAGCACGTTAACTGTTGGCCCTGGCTGTCATTCGTGGATCTTAGACTGTCGAAAAGGGTCGTCAGAAGCCCGAAAATCTGACAACCAGTCTTACTAAGGGGTCTCATATTACCCAGTAATTGGGTTGTGGAGGTCAGATAGGCAGTCGCTCCATGTAAAATACTGGTATTCAGCTGCATCCGGTTAGACTGGAAGCCGACCCCAACATAGTTGGAAAAAGGCTAGCCAGATGATGATACTGAAGGATCCTGGATTTCAGGAAAAAGCTACCTAGTAAAAGCTTTAACTTAAGTTTGGAATTTGGAAACAATACTAAACTTAACAGTAGCCACGAACTTTTTACATAGGCATTTGACCCCCAGAACTGTCTAACTTATGTACACTATTTATAAATATCTCCACGCTCGGCTACACATCAAGCTATAAAAACCAGTATAAGCTGACTTCTGATTGTACGGAAAACCTATACAATGCGAGGTCAGCTAAAACTGGAAATGTTTAGCTTGATGTGTAGCCGTGTGTACATAGGAACATGCACCGATTACTTTTTAACAACAATAATGCAGGCTAATAATTGCAATATTCCAACTATCCTTTCTGTAGCTGATGTTACTCTATGTCACCCCCTGTCACCCCTCACAATGACCTCAGAATCACGCCCTTTGAAAAAAGGGGTGCATTCGGACAAGGCTTCAACCCTTTTTCATTGAATAGGGATGTTTTTGTTTTGATCGCACCATTGTGTCAATAGTTTAACTCGAGTTTAAAATGAGAGTTCGGTTTTACGAGTTTGTTTTGTATTTGAATAGAGACATTTGTTTCCATTTGTTTGTTTTTGGTTACAAGTTTATGTGGGAAGTTGTTGGAAATGTATCTAATCCAATATCATTTTAGAGCCATTGCGTAAACCATGCTGTCTCGTAATGACAATTTTTTTATTGCAAACCTACCGCCTATAGAATGTTTATTTCACGATTTTATTATAAGCTGATATTATGATACTTTATGTTAATATCTTTTTAACACCCAATTTAAATTCAAACAGCATTGAGTTGTTGCTGCATACATTTATCGTCACCTGAATCATTTAGTGGACCGAGTCGAACAATGTATGTAAACCTTATGTAATTTTTATATTTTTTGTAAACAAGGTGTTTTGTCCGTCTCGCCTCATTGCACGCGCAGCTGCCCGTGCACTATATGAACTATATAGCACAATTTCCAAAGCCCATTTGCATGATAAAATGCCCAGCTTGGCCCACTGTTTGTACACAATGGCGCCGACCATTCACCGCATGTTATTGTTGGAAACGCACTTTTATTCAACATTCAATCGACACAGACTCCTTTGTGAATATTAAGTTGTTTTTAATTTATATATTTTGTTCCGCTGCCGAACGTAATTGCATCTGTGTAAAGTATTTTTTTGCGTCCATTAAAGTTTATACGCAACTGCGGGAGGTCTATAAAAAGCGATTAAAGAAACTTTAAATACAGGTTACACGGCTTCTGTAATGAACATAAATAAATAAGTGAACAGCTAACAGTTTAAGCCTCAGGATCGTATAAATAAGCAAACAGGATTTAGTTTACGTGTTTATTTTGAATCGTGGAATACTTCAGTTCTATTGGTTTCAATCCAAACAAACGCAGAACCGAAACGATTCAATTTTAAAATACTCTTCACAATAAAACGAGTCGCGTCGTGGCTCACGTTCAAATGAAGTGAATCAATCAGCTGATTGCACTCAATCGGAGCTGTATCAATCTAAATTCCTTACTTTACAATTCTGCGAACGAGCTGCACAAGCGACTATTAATATTTCCCGAACATTGCGTCATAACCACAGATTTATAGTAAATGGAGTGCTAAAGTAGATACTGAAATTAAAATCATAATTTTTCAAATAAATGGAAAATAAATCTCGTTTGTCATTGTCCGAATTATCGTATAAGATTTTCATTTTAGGTACATTCATCGTAAATGCCGTTCTTCTACGATGTAGACTCACAGTACTCAAATCAAATCAAAAATGTTTATTTGTCAGAATATGGTACAATAGATGTTACAATTCTATTATAAATGAAGGCTTATTTATTAATATTTGAATTAGTAAACATGAATCACTTAATAAAATATAAATATTACTGTAATAAAGATCGGAATTGTATTGTGTTTATAATATGTCATGTCATAAATATTGAATAATTATGTCAACAATATAATATTAAAGATATCTTAGTGTTGGATATGGTAGAATAATTTTTATTTAATATGTTACTAGCGACTTATCCTCTAAATATTCTTTAACACTGTAATAATTTTTATCCAATAACAGTCTAAATAACACCCTTTTGAACAGCGACGATGGCAAATCTTGAATGTTATTTGGAAAATGGTTAAAAATAATAATTGCCATGCAGTAAATATTTCTTTTGTATAACATTAATTTTATTTGGGGCAGTTTCAATTTGTCTTTGTACTGCTCCAGTAGCTAACGATTCCGTAGTCATAACGCTTTTACAAGTCCTTGTTGAACAATTTACATATCAGTTGTGCAGACCCTTTGTTGCGAGATATTCCGGATCTTAACTATAATCGCTATGCAAATACACCTTTTGGATAGAGATTAATAGTTTATTTAATCTGTGCTGACGGCCGCGCGGGGGCGTTGCGAAACGTTTTAGAAAATCCCTTTATTGTCTCAGCTGGAGACTCGTTGCGTTGAGCTTACTAATGTGTTACGTAAACTAAATGTTAGGGATAGTCATGATACAGATTTGTAAAATTTTGCAAGCATAAGCATTGTGTCAAAGGGTAGCAGTTAAGCACTTCGCATTTTAAAACTAGAAATGTGATTTCATTTTTACCGTGTGATGATTATAGTCTAGTACTTGTACTAGCATATTATTCTCAAAATATTCCGTGTAGGTACCAAAACTTACTTACTAAGTTATCCAGGGTTTTCAATCATTTCACGTGCTACAATACAATTGTGGCTAATAGTCTATATACCTATAAGTTATCCACATCTCAATGATTTGATCTTCATAACAAACCATTTGAAGGAGTGTTCCTCCACCACAACACACGTCCCACTCCCGTATCCAACCGGCATTCGTTCCACGAGTGTGTTCAATGGGCCGTGTATTGTATTCGTCGCGTTTCACGCTCTTGTCGCGCGCGACATGACCCGTACAGGCCCGTCGATGTAATAAACGTAATTTTATGTTTTCATTTATGCAGCGTCAACTCGTCAACGCATGACACGCTTCGAATTCTGTTCGTCACAGCTATTGAAAAACTGAGTCATTTTCTTATTGTTTTCTTTTGTCTCTTATATTTTTTTCTTTCTTTGTTATCGTCTTTAGTGTGCATAAATACAGCATCATCCTTAAAAAATACCGTGCTAACAAATCGATTGTCAAGATGTCACTAAACCCGCGTTTACCCAAAAGGAAAAAAACTTTTCACTCCCACCTTTAAAACTACAGCAAACACACCGCTAAGCCCTACTTTGACTAATGAACTCCCGCGGTGACTAATGTACCTTAATGTTAATTCTAAAGCTGTGGTTCAACAACTCCGCGCGGTATTTTATGCTCGCGCAAACTATGTCCCGGCTACATTGTGAACCGTTTACATTAGTCGACAACTCGAGCGCTATAGCTTGCAGGGAGATTTCATTCAAAAACGACGAAAGTCGATGGGTCGGTCGTTTCGTAGTTCCTGAATACGGGTTGTACCCAAAGATTACCCGAACAACCGATGTTAACAAAAGTTTTGTACCGATAGAAAATGATACTGATATAAACCACATCTAGTGGATCTTGAAGCTAGAACTAACGTACTTGAGAAATGCGAAAAAATATTTATGGAGATGGAAATATGTAGGCATATGGATGGTTTACCGACCCAAGCGATACATTATCTAGCCTCCTTGCATAACATTAGACATCTAACGCCTCCCGCTCTTTGAATAATGTAAATGAGCCATTAGGTAGGCCTGCATTACCGACCATTGTATATCTCACAATGCCAACGACGCTTTATGTCGGATTTTGCTACTTGATGCCACTTGCCGCGACGCCATGAAAGCTTGACTGTCTCTTTTTTATTGTGCCCTGGTAACATAGGAGGCCATAAGTAGGATTAGCCTTGGACTTAATATATTAAATTATTTCGAGATATCACAATAGGTCGTAAGTGAGATCAGCTTGACTTATTATAAATATTTCCGCCAGACTTTGTAGGAAGTGCCTGAATTTCACTAAGACTACACAGCCGGATCTTATTGGTCCTCATAAAAAAAGGTTGATATATCTTGACAAAAAGTCTAAAGCCAATATTGTGACGACTGTTAACCCTAACAATTCGCAACGCATACTTCGTTACTTTAGAACCGTCGTATGTATTATTGAGTTTGTCTCCAATTCCTGCATATACGAGCGTTACAACGAATCTTTGTTTCTCAATGATTTACGATGCGATGTCTTTAAAGGGCTCAGTTAATTTATTATACTTTTGTTTCATCCAACCTTTTGTTTGAGAGGACTTTATTTTTGTGACGTTTTTGAACACGAGAATGTCGCGCAGGTATAACACTTTCCCAAATATTAAAACAAGGTGTATTTTTAGGCGACATGAATATTACAAAATCTTTATGTGTAAAAAAGCAGGTTCTAGCTCAATGGCGATACTAATATAACAGTACAATGATCTATTGACAATGATGCATAACGAGCACCATTCAAGAACCCATATCCCTCAATTGATTGTCACAACTTATACATATTTATAACAATAGCAACTAATACTATAGGTGTGTCATTCCGATCCCCATTCAAAATAAATAGCCCTTTAATTCCAAAACCCTTTTAATCTTCAAATAATAAACAGTTTCGTTTATGTTCGCAAATCGAAATCAAATACAGCTCTCATCTTTCATCCCCAAATTTAATAGTGTTGTAATCTCGTCCCTCAGTCTCGCCGGGGGGGACAGACATAGCATTAACGTGCTTAACTGTATGAACGTTAACCCCCTGGCTTGTTGCAGAAGGTTCAGTATCTACTGGGCATGGACTGGGTAAAATGAGCGCAAAAGAATGCTAGCTTTATAGTTTCAGACGCATCTGGACTAGAATTTGCCTTAAAGGGGATAACTTCACCATAATCATTGGTATCATTTAGAAGTGTTATTGACTCGCATAACTGGTTTCGTTTCTATCCGCTATTATATCCTTTGAGTTATTATTTAATCGTTTTCTGCAGTTTTTATATTATTTGAACTAGTTGAATGTAGTGACTTATTCAGAAAGCTACGTCATTCGTCAACGTTTTTGTTAACTTTTTGCCTGTTTTTCTATATCCTTCTGGTGCAAGAAAACAGTCGATGTTGCCTAGAAAGCTCGTTATTAATCTTACGTAACAAAATATGTTCTAGAAAAATTGGCACAACAGAACGTCGCCTAATGTCGGTTTCGTTTAGTTTCGTTCGCGACAGATGTTTGTTTTCAATACTTTTTCTTTTCTTTCCCGTTTGTTTCCACTTTCTTTATTAAGTTGCCTGCCAATAGCGTTCGTTATTTCTTCAGTCGAATTCATATGCTTGATAGCTAATAATATCTGCTTCATTTGGCGCTGGCCTTATTTCGTATTGAGACCAGTCCATTGTACCTACCCCTCAACCATATCGACAACATTCTGTTATATGATGAGTCCTCAAATGTCTTCGCGAGTACTGAACTGGAATTCCTGCATACTGCTACTCGATACCTGGAGTCCATTGCCACTCCCAGTACATACAATCGCCTAGGAGTAGATAAATTAAATAAAACAGTTCTTTCTATTTCAATTTATCCTAATTCTATCTAATTTTGTCTAATTTTATCTTATTTGATCTAAATTTTACCAATTTTGTTTCATTTCATTTCATAAAAATTTGTCCATTTTTATTATGTGATTTAACTTAATTTTATGATTGTATGACATGTGACTAATAACTTGTATATACTGTGAATATACTTGTGAATATTGACTAATAACTTGTATGTGTGGTGCAAACTGTTAATATAAGTTGGTTATTAATAAATAATAATAATACTTTGTATATTAGTATTGCTCTCAGTAACAAGGTAATACAGAGAGAATTTACTGTAGTGGTCGCAATCTTGTTAATTCATTATATTTTTAGTTTTTTTTTTCCACATCTAACTAGTAACTAAGTACCTGTGATGATGATTATTTATGGAAAAGCTCACATTTTGTAAGTTTTGTTTTTAAATAACTTATTGTTTTACTTCAATTATGCATGGTAGATTCACATCTAGTAGATGTCAATCAGAAATATTGTGTCGTAAAGGTTTTAATGCATTTGTGATTGTACATCAGTTTTGTGAATTATAATATAAAAAAAAAATAAAAAAAAAGAAACTTTCGTCACCTTAGTAACAAAATTCTACAGTTAAAAATATTGATATTTAGAATATTTGAGTATTGCAATGGCGAAGTTGGCCTAAAATGTCATAGAGGTATAAAAACAACTTTACTTTAAAAAACAGCATCTAGCTCTACCGAACTTGTTTAACTTTATGAGTCATATTTTTACGACGTTGTTTATTGGATCTAATACCTACCTGCGTAGATAATCTACATAATCGTGGTCTTGTCAGTATCATCTCAAAAACATTGTATATATTTATACTTGTAAAGAGACAAGCACCGACCTCACTCAGCGTGTTTCCAAAGAAAATGTTCTAAAATTACAGCGCGTCATGGTAATAAACAAACAAAGCATTATCTGGAACAGTGTAGCAGGGACAGTCGCCCTCGAGCAGCAGGGATCCGCAGGCTATAACGTGGCAGATACAGAACCACGTCACAAAGTAGATCGGACAGGAGGTTCACTTTATGCAATGTGCGAAATTAAGGTGCGCATAACATACCAACTGAAACATAATATAGCATAATTACCATAATATTATCTGGTAATTCTCTGGTAAGTAGGTTTTCTCAAAAACCCCTACAATTAACTACCTTGCTTGAAAGTTTATGGTCTCTGTTTATGTTCGTAAAGTATAGTATAAAGGCTGGTATGTCGAGCATATGAATTACGGATTATAATCATAAAAAATGGCTGTAATGTGACAGGATTTATCCAGTATCCCAAAATGTGAGTTTATGAAAGTGTCAGTCATCGAGTCATTGTAGGTACAGCCGTTTATGGAAGTGAGCCTTCTGTACCTCACTACTCTTTGGCATACGACACGGCAGGCCCGCAGGACCCAGTCACTTATCTGCTGAATTAAAATCTGCTTATCTGGCGTTATTTATGTGTCCAGTTATGTATTCATAAATGTTATATATATTGCATCGCTACATTTAGTAGCTAAGTATGTAGTTTATCTTCATGATGCGAGATAGGTATGGAAAGACTGGCAGTCAGAGCAAAATACAAGGATATTACATTCCGGTTGAATCTAGAATACAGTCTTGTGTAAATGTGTAATAAATCACAAACGGAAAAGGCTATAATGGGTACAAATATAGGGCAAAGAAAAAACATCGTCAAAAATAGACATCAAGTAAACGATAATACCCTATCGCTCGGGTGATGGTCACAAATAGGCAATTACGTCAGCGTGCGACGCTATGGACACTATGGACGACCTAATTATGCCCTGTACAGAGTAATGTATTCTACACTGAAATATCTACTAAGGTTAATAAGAAGGAGCCACTGCCACAACACGTCACGTTCGGCTAATTAGTCAATTGTTTGATCTTGATTACAGTGAACTGCTCTCGTTCGGGGAAAGTAACAAAGGGATCCTATGTTTACACATAATGTCACCCAAACATAACGGGGAACAGCATCTCTCAAACAAAAAGCATCGTCCTAAAATAAACTTTAAAGGGGAAAGATCGTAACATTTCAATATCCGTTCGGCATCTCGTTTAATCTTGGGTGAATTTGTCGCCTGTTATTGAGTTAGGAGATCTGTCGAGCGATCGCCCTCAAATGAGTCGGCGTGATGATAACAATCGACAATCGAGCCGTAATGACGCGCGGGGTGAGACACGAAGGGGGGAAGGGGGGGGCAGGGTTCAGGGGCGCAATGTAAATTGTTACGAGTTTGACAGAATGATGCCCTCACTACAGAGTAATTCCTTCATTGTTGGAATTTTATCCAATTTTCACGATTTAGAATTTCAGAATTTATTTTTTGCCATCAGCGCCTTTGTGATGTCACTGAATACAGCTCGTTGAGCGTGTTATTTGATGAAATGAGTTGTTTCTATTTATTTTTAAATACCTACTGAAACGTTATTGCGATTTATTTTCAAGACTTTCATGTTTCTTTTTAAAATTATCACTAAGCGTCATATTATTTATCGTTGTATCAAACACATAATTTACTTAAACAAAAGGACCACCCAAGCCCCAAATGACAAATGTATTTCTGTGCCCCGCCAAAACACACGCAGGAAATGAGTATGATAAAATAATGTCAAAAAGCTCCACGAGGTGGCGCCTATGACAAGTGAGTTGCAACGGAAATTAACGAGCCCTTATCGCGAACCCTAAATTAACCACTTCCAACCGGAAATGGAACCCCGGACACGGCGCTGACAATTAATTACGGGGTCGGTGAGGATTTAGCGTTTCGATAACTATGTTGATTTCAGGGTCAAAAAGTACAATCTTCTGAGACCCTGGAGAATGACAACGGGGGGTTGGAATTATGAGCTTTTGTGTTGGGGAGACAATTGGATTTTATGTCCTTTTGGTGGAAAACTCTTAGCTTAGAGCTTAGGTGAGACACTTCATGTTACCATCAACTAAAACTGTAATTACTACACTACCGAGTATATACCCGTATCAACCCTTTTAGGATTTGTCTTCAAGGATTAGACTCGGAACGACTGTAACGCTTGTCGAAGCACCGCGGTAACATTAAGGAACTGATGTACAGATTTTACGCGGGCCATAAATAAGGGATCACATCGAAAGTCTTCTAACTTACTACAATGTCGGCCTAAGCTGACATGGATAAATTATCTCTTAAACCTGGCTTAGACAGAAATAACAAACAAGTTAGTACTAAGGTTTTACAACATCAGAATGTTGATAAAGTTTTATATTCCTGTTTGTTTGACTTCTGATGTCAGTGGACATATTTCAGCAACATAAATATATTGAAAACTATGCTACAAAGTAAGAACTGAATGTCTATTGAAGGCTCAACGACAGATTAATCGAAGCAGGGATCACTGTAGTAGTATGGTGGTACGAAACTGTTATGTTGTCCTTGCCTTCAGAGGAGCAATTCTCGTAATTTTAAGAACGTTCACAGTTGATCTCAGTCTCAATCTGTCAAAAAATACTTCTAATTTCCATACATTTTGACAAGTTTTTGACATTTGTTTGTCGCCGAGATGAGACTGTGACTAGATTTTGAACGTTTTAAATTACGAGAATTGGCCTTCTGTGGTCATACTTATTCCGTGGTTTGATCGAACACGCGCACATCCTCTAGTTTTTGAATAAATATCGGTTCCTTTTGTTGTTGACATTAGATTCTGAGTGTCCTTGTTTGTGATCATATTGATTTGTAAAATAAATATTATAGCGGCGTCACGAACAACGCCATTGTTTGTGTTCTCTAATCAGTTAAAACTTGTTTTCACTAAATAAGACTTCTCCCCAGTTACACTGTCAGTAGTCTGAAAAGATTTTCAGACTTTGTAGGTATTTACTTAATACGAACTTTGATTTATAAACCAATCTACCATTAGCGTAGTTCAAAATTATTTATAAATGATTCACTGCCGTTTTTCAAATACATGCAGGGACCAACTATTCGACTTGACATAATTACGGAAATGCCGGGAGAAGTGTAGTAAATTAAATTTAATGAATCACAAACATGTGTAACATCCTAAGACCGAGCACACACATAGAGCAAAACGACCAAGATATTGGGTCTACAATAATTAGAACTTACTATGAGTAAGGAGGTTTGATACAGGAATTTAGAAGCCCAAAAACTGGCGATACGATCATCATCTATATAATGTAAATAAAAAAATGTCTTTATAATGTAAAGAAGAGCCAGTGTATGCTCTTCGAGACCGCTAGTGCAAAATATCCGGGGAGCATACCTCCAGTAAGTGTCAATGGGGTTCCTTTGCAGAGGGTCGATCAGTTTTCATGCTTGGGGCATATTTTGACTGTCGATCTCAAGTATCACGCAGACATGGAACGGGAGCGGAGGGCGCTGTCTGTTAGAGCGAACATGATCGCCCGCCGATTTGCGCGGTGCTCAGATGGGGTGAAGGTTACGTACTGTACATCGCTGTACTCGTGCAGTCTGTGGGCTCACTACTCTAATAGAAGTTACAGCGCCATCCGCGTCCAGTAAAATAACGCGTTTAGAGCGGTGATGGGGCTACCCCGACTACACTGCAGTGCCTCGGGTATGTTCGCAGAGACGCGCACCGACTGCTTCCACGCGACCATGCGCAGGCACGCCGCGTCCTTGGTGCGGAGGGTACGGGTTAGCCCCAACATCGTACTCATGATGATTGCGGGAAGGCTGGACTGCCCCTTCATCCGGCATTGTTCCAGCAGATATGTTGCTGTGGCAGTGTCAGAGAGAGGGTACTGATTTTATTTTGTGATTATTTATTTATTTTATTTTGGAATTATGTATTAATTTTATTTTGTGATTATTGATTAATTAATTCTTATCTCCATATTAATTTTATTGTTTTGATTATTTATTCTAATTTGATTTCATTTAATTTGATTTATTCTGTGTCCGTTTAATTTGATTTGTAATGGTTTTATTTCATTTAAATTTTATCTGATTTTATTTGATGTGAGTTTATACGTGTATGGGTGTTATTTACCTGAAATAAATAAATTTATCATTTATTATTATTATTATATCATTCAATCAGTAGGTAAGTAGGTTCAGGTGTCACATCATCTAATCTTGTCCAATTAATACGCCTACAATACTAGCTTTTAGCTAGTTCTTGACCGGAATTGAGGAAACTCGTGGGAACAGCAGCTTAAGCATGTACCGAAATAAAGAATGAAAATATAATGTTATATAGATCAACTTACTCGGGTCCTTATTTAACGCATACTTTGTAAAAGAGACAGTAGATAGATACAATCCCACAAGAAACAATCGTGAACAAGCCAGCGCACAGAACTTCGGAACCCATTACCGCGAGTTGTTGTATCAGCCAACACAATAGAATTTCAGCTTACGTTTCTAATTCCCGTAACGCTAAACTATCAGCAAGTACGATTCTATTATTTGAACACTTTCCACTTAACTAAATAGGATCTACTGGAGCCGCTGGAGGTTCGCGATCTCTTCGGCGCTAACGTTCTGCTGATACTGCTGTGGTGCGTGTAAACACATTACTATGCATCTCTCTAACTCGCCGGTAATTTATTTAGTGTATGCTAACACGGGTTATGGGGCTTTGTACACACGGCTGAGTTTTGTGGGATGTTTTATGGTGTTTGGGTGGTGGAGATGTCTTTATTAACATTTTCTTTTGTGAATAGTTCGTAGGTATAGATAAATATATGTATCTATGTGGTGGTGTCGTCCATCGTGGTGATATGACACTACCTATTGCTTTTAAACGGTAAATTCTAAAAGCTTATAATCACTGCTTCAAAACCTTATTGAGATTTTCCATGAGAATACTTTTAAGACTATTTTCCATTCCGAGAACAAAGAAAACTTCGTTCCGGATAATCCGGTTTGCTTTTCCACGCAGCCATAAAAACCTAATGGCTTCTTCTTGTAGTCACCTAGCCAGCCAGTCTGCCGGGCCGCAGCGAGCGCACGTGTGTTTACTCTCTCATACCGCGGCGTATGCAAATGACTGCCCGCGTCTGTTTTCACTTACATCCAATTTGCGAGCGAAATGCTCACGAATTAACATTATGTCTGAACCTTGCTTTTATTAATGTCCGGTTCCTGTAACGTAATACGCATTGTTGAGGTTACGAATGGTGCTATGACTGTACAGTCAAACTATCCTATAGGTAGAAAAGACAATTTTACTGAACGTAAACTAAGTTGGCACTTACTACTTTAGCAAACCCTTGTTAATAAGTTTGTAATGTAAACCTTCCTTATTAATGACTCTTCAATTTCTGCATTTCATCATCATCATCATCACTTAGTGACTTGCAGATTAACCAGTATCGGTTAGTATTTATATGAACCCAGCGAAAACATTTGCGAATACTTCTAAATCACTTAGCCCGGTACAGTTACATGGTTCTATGGTCGCTTAGCGATGTTGTCCGCGAGTAATGCGTAAGCCCCGCTATTAGTTCAGCGTGAAACACAAACTGTCATGTTTATCCTCCTACGAGCTACGAAGGGAAATGTAGTGCGCTAAACGGTTACCATAATTTCGCCACCTACGATGAAGTGGGAAATATGTTTCCATTGTCTGTGTTATTAAAGTTGGCTTTGTAGGATTCCGAAATGGCAGAGTAATGAAATTTAAAATATGGGATTCGAAATTCTTAAGTCTAGATTTGTAAATAGAACGAAATTTCGATCGCAGCTATTTAGAAATGACTATTACCTATTTAGACCTATTACTATCGAAGAAGTAGTTATTATCGCCATCATCATTGTCGGTCAAGTTACCTTTCTATAAGGACTGCAAATCTATTCGGTGCAATATTGTCTGGATGCTTACCTATTACATATTATAAATAAAATACTGACAGGTGCCTCTTCCACCTTACGTTTCCCAGTTACCCGAAAAATTCTATTAATGATTAAGCAATACTTACGTTTATTAGAGACATAACAACCGCTATTTTAATTAAAATTTTAATTACCACAAGAAATTACAGTTGGAGACTAATGTATTCCGTCTCAACATATAACAAGACATCCCACATGTTCAACATACTCTTTTATAACAAATTAATTGGAGTTCGTATGTGATAGTGAATAATTTATCTGTGACTCTCGCGTGGAACTGTTCCGAAGAACGAACTGTGAATTATTAAAATACCATTCCGATATTGATGGGCAAAGAACTGTTATTTATTAACTACTGCTGTGTTATTTTAATTGGAGGAAAGTGATTAGTTTTGGATAAGATATTGGAATTTCGTCTTGTGGTTTAGCATATAGTCATATGTGACTATAAATACAGGTTTTTTTTTGTTGATTTCTTACTTCAAAAGCCAGCATAAGTTCTGAAAATTTTAGTACAAAGTAAATAGTGAAACTTCTTAAAGTCGTTACTTTTTGTTTAGGCCTCAGTACGTGATTGACGATGCTAGTTCATCCATCTTGCCTGAGTCTGACTTAGTATTGTAAATACGGTACTATTTCATCAGTCTGTCAGTTTATTTAGTTGGTAAAAACTAATAAAATGTTTAGTGAATTTCTGCCAATCTTTATACTCTTTCTTTAGATACGGGTATAGAAAGTTCAGCTCACCACTAAGACGGAAACGTTTTATGAGGAGCCATGATCACACAACGTGCCAGACGAAGAAGAAAAGTGGTGAACACTTGTGGCATATTTGTCATTCCACCATTATCAAAAGTTGATTACCAGCTCGCAGACAGGCCATGCCATTATCATAAATGTGCACAATAAGCTGAAGAGATTCTTTCCTTCCGGAGTCTCTCGGGGCCTGGGTGCTAGCGGGGGCCGGGGGCCGGGACTGTTGGCGCCCCGCCAGCCCTGTCAGACGGGGCGCAGACGACGCCCACGTATGTGTCGGCGTTCGCACGTGCGCGCCGCGTTTAGAATACTGACCACTCGATTAGATAGCGCGTTTAGTAGACCAGATTACTTAATATACAGACACTTGATTTTGAAATCGAATCTGGCTCGTTAACAGTGAATTATAGGGGGAAGGAAAGACTAGTCCAATTAACTCGCCGTCCAAGCTTGCAGCACAGGATGAGATGAAACTGCTTGCTCAACGCGTTACGTCTCACGCAGCCTTAATTTCCCCTGTTCCAGTTAGACCACTGGCGATCCTGATTGGAATGTTGATTTTCGCACGTTTCGCTTTACGATCGACCGTTGACGGGATACAATGACGAACTGACGGAGTACTACGCTAACGTAGCCAGACGTCCAGTACACATCGCCTGCGATAGTACTGTTGGAATACCTGGAACTGTGGTGAGGGACAAATGCCATCATCACTACACTGATTTTCTGTCTGTATGAACGCGATAAATTTAAAAAACTGCCGGTTTTTACTAATAGACGGACAGATTCATGATGTTTTTTTCTGAACACTAAAGTTTTATTATTTATTATGAGGAAGGCGCATACACTTAGTATAATTCATTAGAGTTTTGTGTAAATTTACTGAAATATGACGATGTTTGTTGAAGATGTCGGAAAAAATCTTGCCGAATGGGAGCTTTACTGGCGTGCGCCGCCCTAAACCAATACAGTTATAGTTACAGTTAAAAGCGTTGGCAAAAGCTAGTTTATATTAAAATAAAGGATGTTTTATTCTGCGATGTCGCAATTGCAAGTAAAACTTCATTAAAAAATTTCAATATTTACCAAGTGACCTTTGTGTTTGTCTCACAGCACGAAAGATATACATAATTTTGAACACTATAATCTTGGGAAGGTCAATGTCAATACCTTAAGTTTATTTTAAAGCAACAAAGGTCCCAGCAATAATATAAAAGTCAAAGTCAAAGTCAAATCATTTATTTCAAATAGGCACATAAAAGGAACTTTTGAACGTCAAAAATAAAATTAGAATAAAATTGATTCTAGTCGCCCCTTCCAAAAGGTAGTTTTCTTATGGAGAAGAATGGGACAGAAACTCCACCGTTACTCTTTTAAAATGTTTTACAATATATTGCATACATTATTTATATAATTATATGTGAAGACGATGCACCCAAAAATAAAATTACTATACCACAATAGGTAAAAGAATTAAAATGGATAAATGTAACCATGACATATAGATCAACTATGTGATAGATACATGGTGCTCACATATTCACAAACATTCCAAACGTAGACGATTTTCATAAATAAATCACAACCACACATTATTAATGGCTCCTCAATATTATCGAGTGCACAATACATTCCCTTTCACTGTCCCAACACATTCATTGACACTTACTGACTCGTTTGAACGCACCTGCATGTGCCATAGAATGTTTAACTATATCATATAGGAATACTACATGTACCTAATGCAGAAATAAATAAATAAATACTTCCATAATATTGTACATTCGTGTGAAGTGACGAGCCTGCGCGGTGAACAAAGCTCCCGAGACATAACTCAGGGAAAGCTTCAACAATAACACGTTATTTAAACGCTTATGGACCGTCGTTGCATCGAAATCGACGATTTATTATAATAATATTATATTAGTCGTGGAATAATATCGCAGTTTGCATATTTTGGTTTTTTATTCATTTGAATTATACCAGTAGGTGGTTCTGGTAATGTTTACTTAATGAAAATAAACGGCAATCGTTTTCGTATCAAATATTTGCTCAATAAATTAAATCTTGTGCAATATGTTTTTACATATTACCAATCTAAACATGTAATTCTTGTGAAATAATGTACCTACTAACATGCTGTCATAATGTACCTACTAACATGCTGTCATAAGCAGTCTTACTAATCTTCCTCACAAAGCATGAGCCTCGTAATTTCCTTTGGATAGCCAATTTCCTAACTAGTCACAATTGCCCAAAATATAAATTAAAGTGTGGTAACATGTAATCTTCGTTTACTTCCGATCTACTTTGCCACAAAATTGAATACTCTAAAGTGTCAGCTGAAGCTTATAGTTACCGCGCTCCAGTTTCAGTGACATCAAATAAAAGAACGCAGAAGTTTCAGTAGAGGAACGAAAGGCACAAAAAGAAAAATGAAGAACTAATTCAATTATCTTCTTCTCTGTAGAACGAAAATCAGGAGATGTACACATGTGTAGGTAGGTACGGGAACATTCAATATTATGTAACTCTCTAATTGGAAATTGCGACCATGGAATCGATATTGTCACAAGCACAAGTTGAAGACAGTGTTGAGAAAATGTTGATTATTAAACAGTAGGACTAATATATGTAGGTGGGAATGTGCTTGATGAACACTAGCTGAACCTTAAACTGCATTTAACTAGTTTTGTTTCGTGTTGTTACTAATTATAATTTACTAGCTTCTGTCAGCGACTTCGTCCGCGTAAAATATCTTGCTCTCCTGAGCCACCCATCGCATCGCCTGCCCGCGCTATTACTTCGTTATCGCGTTCTTTCTCACTTTTTCCATTTGCGCGGCTCCTAAGGGTCCTAGCGTAATGTTGAACAGCATAAAGCCTTCCTCAAAAATTGGTCTATCAAATGCATAAATATTTTTTCTAATGCGACCGGTAGTGCCAAAGATTAGCGCGTTCAAACAAACTCGTCAGGTTTATTATTAGTATAGATACGCTTATTCTCATGAAGTTGGCCCTTCTGTACTCCTTTGTGTTGTGTTTCAATAAAGTGGATGATTAAAATGTTAATAGTTGTCGATGGCGGCGGTAAGCGCCTCATGAATAATTCCCTCGCCGATACCTCGCCTTATCAGTTATTGTTGGCGGTACTTTGTGCACTTTTCTTGGTGCTGTTTCATAATACGGAGCTTAATGGTGTTTAGAGTTTACAGTGTTTAACTGCTGTTCAAACTTTACTTGGAATTGTGTTCTTAGTTGACCCCACAAGTTGCTCCAACGTTAATGTTCTTCATATTTACAGTTCAGTTCAAACCTGCACTCTAATTGCGTAATACACTATCAATCTCAATCTGAATCATTTTGAAGGATATTGCTAATTCATTGCTTCATATGTTCGATTTTTTTTTCTGCTGAACTACGTAAATAACGCAATGAATGTTGTTGAACTGTCAAAATGAACGCGATTGCTACTGATTGTACGTTACATAATTACCCCGCAGGTTATCTTTCCTTTTATCGACTGTAAATAGATACATTAACATGAAACTGAATTCGTAACTAGCTTAGAGTTCCACTTCCAGCCTAACCGATTGATTCTCAGCTTATAAAT
Source organism: Apamea epomidion (assembly GCA_947507525.1). Lineage (NCBI taxonomy): Eukaryota > Metazoa > Arthropoda > Insecta > Lepidoptera > Noctuidae > Apamea > Apamea epomidion. The sequence continues at coordinate 757,954 of OX382238.1, read as the reverse complement.
GAGATATATATGAATAACTTCTACGTCGTACATTTTACTAATTGTCGTATAAAGAGGCACTTTGCTTGCTTGAATATTTTATCAAGTGTTAGTTAATTTTAGTGATTCCTTTTACAATCCAAATGGAAGGATAATCGTGTAAGAAAGATATATTCGTGGAGTCGTGGTCCTGCCATTCCATGCCAGTCATTTAATCGGAAAAGGTTTGGTTCAAGTATTTTATACTTCATTAAAACAACCCGTCTCGAAACGTTTGGTAATAATTTAAGGAAAAGCAATGTTATTGCTATTTCAACTTTGAATTTGCTGATAAATATTGAAGCAACATGTTTTCAATTAGTGCTGACATCGTGACCTACCTTGCGCAGGCGCAGTTATATGAACAGACACACAGACAGGCGAGCTTGTCTGCTAATTATAATTTGTATTTGCGAGATAATTATTACTTTCTGTAATTAATAATCGATATTTGAAACTGTACGAGACTTATCTCGTTGTTCTGCTACGAGTCACTACGAGCCACTACGAGCTTATAACAACTGATAATATCTCCGGAATTACCTACTTTAACACGTTGCTGAAGTACCTAGCTATTATGCTGAACAAGTCAAAGACTATCACTTCATGTTGTATAAAAATAAACCCATTCTAAACAGCCATTAAGGGTAAATTGACCCTTTTCTGTAAACTCCACTTCTCGTGAACTAATTTGTAGTAAGTTGGAAATTTTCTTTGAACGAAGTTGTGTAGCACTCGCGAACTTATTCCAAGTATTTGAAGATTTCTTGTTAGTTCAATAATTAGGGAAAGTTCTCAAAGAAAAACAGAGTAGTGTACCTACACTTGAGTTTTAACAAAAAAAAATGAAAATTGGGTCGTAAGACTAAGTAAACTAACTTGTTAGTTTGAAACTAAAGTGCGTTTTGAAGACAACTGGGTTAGGAGAGTAAGTTTATTACATTTTATTATCTGTTATTTACCTATTAAGACAACGTTCGAAATCAACTTTTAAACGTTTTTGCGTTAAGTACATACATAATTGAAAAACTTATAAGATGACGTTTCGTATTTTTTTTATAATTTCTCAAAACCTGATTTAATTTTATATTACTAATTATTCTGTAATTAAATTGAGTATGATTGTTATTTTAAACAATCGTTATGTTAAAATATTTGTATGCTGTAATGGCAAAACATGGCGACCTATATAAATATGTATTGCAAAAACCCAATATACCTATGTTTGACAAATAAAATTCTGATTCTGATTCTGACGGGTGTCTCATGTCTGTATCATAAAATATAATAGACTGAGTAAATCACTCAATTTAACATTAATGTTTAACAAAAAACTAACAACTGTCCACCATTGGACAAAAGATTTTAAGTAGGTACGCTTGCAGTTACTACGACGTCGAGGTAGAAAGAATAAAAGTCTCCATAATGAATAACTTCCAGCTAATAGTTAATAGTTACTAGTTACTAGCTCGCTCCTGAGCAGGCACAGAACCGGTAGATTTGTATATGTTACCTATTACCGGTATAGCCCAGCCGTTAGTTATTAGTATCAAATATTCACCTGTCGCGAATGTTCCTACCGCCCGACAGACCGCGGCGGTGGCGGGCGTCGGCTCTGTTGCCACGAAATAAAATTGGGCAGTACACCAGGGATGGCAAACCTTTCGCTTCTTTGTTTTGTAATATAAATTACTTTACGTACTGTTGTATAGAATTAAGTTTTTCTAACATAATAGACAGATGCGCTGCTGGGAAGCTTAGGGCGCTACTTTTTCATCCCAGCTAAAGCACTAGAAAGTGGTGAAGGGCGCACGTTTTGGGGGTTTTGATGCTCAAAAATTATGATTCTCAGCCTAATTTGAATAGATAAGTTTTTTATTTTGTTTTTGTTTTCAGCGTGTCAAACAGGTACTTTGATGAACACATTGATTGCATAATTTCATTGTAATCTATATTATTTTATAAGAGTTATTTTTCCTAACTTTTGTCAGATGTCGGTGGCACGACTTGTCTAAAAAAATCTTCGTTAGATCGGCATGCAGATAAACAAAAAAAAAAAACAACCGACTTACAAAACAAAACACTGTAAAGAGAAAAATAACTTTACTTTCGGAAGTCGGTGTCGCTGGTTCCGCAATTTCGTTTTTTGACACCGACTTCCGCACTTTCGTTTTTTTTGGAAGTCGGTGGTTTTTTTTTGTAAAAAAGTTTTTATTTTCCACTTTTTAGTTATACCTACCCCACACAAATTCGTATACTATAGTTACAAGATTAGAGGTACCCCAATAACAACTTTGACAGAAATGAGGGTGTACCGTGGTATACTGAACACATCTGCGTACCCCTTTAGAGGGTACAGGCGTGACGTTATGTTGTGTGATGGCGTAAACAATACATACATAAGCGATAGCAGCAATAGCCCTTGATTTGCTGGCATTTATTGAAGAGTTCCGTTGTCTGTCTCCGAAATTCATCATCAGATCTTGTCGACATTTCAATGGGACCATTTGGGAAGTATACCCTTTCCAACAAAAAAATAATTTTTCAAATCGGTTGGCAAGCGACAGCTAGTTTAGCGCGAACAAACATACAAAAAAAAAAAATACATACATCCGAATTGAGAACCTCCTCCTTTTTTAGAAGTCGGTTAAAAAGGTTCGCCATCCCTTTTGTAGACTGCAGTGTAGAATGTAGACCACACACCGCGATACTGACGCTGTGCGGTGCGATGTTAGACTAGGGTAGGCAGAGCAGTGGCCGCAGTGATTAAGGGCCTTACTCTCGTTTAGTACCGTAACACGGTCACTTTATGAAGAATATTTCTCATTAACGGCTTGGTTAGAAGATCTGAAAAAAATATATTGTTGGTATAGGTTCATGTACAACATTTCTGAAACAGGATTTTTTCGTATGGCTAATACTTTTCCCTTAAAAAAATGTTTAGCAAAACGCAATTTTTTCCTAATATTCCATATTACTTCTAAACGGCTTTGATGTTTGCAAATATTTTTACACTGAAAAATTGATGGTTAGAGGTACTATAGAAATGAAACAGCTTATGTAAATCAATCAACATTTTCAAAGAAAATTTCCCCACTTTGAGATTGAGCTTCAGAGGTGCTCTGCGCGGGCGCGGGCGGCAGTCGTGCGTTAGCACTGAGACGGGAGGGCTGTGTCGCTCGCTGCTCCGCTCCAGCTATCGACCGACTACGCGCGTTTGCCTGTGTTAGTGCAAATATTTACGAACGAATTGTATCAGTGTGCGTTTATTGACTAGCTCGCTGCAGATGGCCCATTTCTATTGTGCGTGTCAGGACGCTTACGATAGTATACAAGTAGTAAGGCTTATCTAACTAATATTAAAATGAGAAAATATTGAATTTGATCAAAATAAAAGTCCAAGATGGCGGCTGCGAAAATTTTCAAGTTTTTCATCATGGGTGTCGTTTTCATACTTTTCGAGGGTGATAAAGCCGATAGTGAGGTCAAAATAAAAATCCAAAATGGCGGCTGCAAAAATTTTCAAATATTTCATCATGGGTGTCGTTGTCATACATTTCGAGGGTGATAAAGCCGATAGTGAGGTCAAAAAAAAAATCCAAAATGGCGGCTGCAAAATTTTTCAAATATTTCATCATGGGTGTCGTTTTCATACTTTTCGAGGGTGATAAAGCCGATAGTGAGGTCAAAATAAAAATCCAAAATGGCGGCTGCAAAAGTTTTCAAATATTTCATCATGGGTATCGTTTTCATACTTTTCGAGGGTGATAAAACCGATAGTGAGGTCAAAATAAAAATCCAAAATGGCGGCTGCAAAAAATTTCAAATATTTCATCATGGGTGTCGTTTTCATACTTTTCGAGGGTGATAAAGCCGATAGTGAGGTTAAAATAAAAATCGAATAGTCCGGGAGCCGAGTAGGCCGTCTTGCGACTGCCTACTGCCGCGCGTATTTGTATGAAGATTTTGTTTTTTGTTAGGTATGATAATTTAGTGAGTTTCATAGTTGGGCACACACACTAAAATGTAACTAACAGGCCTATGGTGATTTATCGAGGTAGGCACTGCTTATATGCCTTTATGCAATACACGCCACTGACTGATATACTCTGAGTATTCGCGCGCGGCTGTTACGCACGAACGCGGAAGGTTTATCTACTGAGCGGCCGTAGGTGATTATTTCAAGGTCACTAACGAGACATGATATTGTTACTTTACTATACTATAACAGTGGTAACAGTTTTCGTAGTTCAACTGTTACTTTTGACGTACGATTAATAGTAAAAAAAATATTTTTACATGAAAAACACTTAAAAAAAACACTTCAAAGTGAAAAATGACTTTATTTCGGAAGTCGATGTCTTTGGTTTTGAATTTACGTTTTTTGCTACAGACTTCGCAAACAAAGTTATTTTTCATTTTGTAGTTTTTTTATGGAAGTCGGTTATTTTTTTTTTTTTTTGAAAAAATAATTATTTTGCACATTTTAGTTGTGGCACCTACCGGTCACAAATTAGAATACCACTACCTGCTATGTAAATAACAATGACAGGAAGAAAGTTGATTATAACATCATCCGATTGGGTACGGAATCCTAAAAATGCCATTTAGGTACCTACAGTGCTAGTTAGGTAGGTTTATTACTGATTTATAATAATTCAAATTGATGAAACAGGTTCTCATTTTTATAAAATCTCATTTTTATGTAAGTCCTCCTAAGAAGACCTACAGTCTATGCAAATAAAATGTTATTCCATTCCTAAGAAAATACTCGATATCATTTTTAAAGTTTTACCCCCGTTGGGAACTAAGTTCGTTCTCACGTATGATTTTAAACAAAATCAAAAATATGAAAAAATTCTAATAAATAATGTCCAGTAAAAACATAAAATATACGTAACATAAGTATCAATCTATACAAAATATATCAGCCTTGCCTCCGCCATTCCCTTCTGGAATCGTAGGCAAAAATGGCGACCTGCGTGCGGCATGTCTGCGTCTCCGCATATTCTTTGATCGTCGTTTTAGTGCAGCGCGCCACCGCGCGCGTTTTACGTATTCGGGGGTAGAGCGTTTAGCTCCGCCCACATGCACAAGGTCAGCGAGCCCTATATACACCTTAATGAAGAATTATATCTATAATGTTTTAATGGTGTTCGAAATCAAAATGATTATGATTTATCAACCTACATGGGCTAGTAGCTGAGTTGAAGATGAATTACTTAAGTTAGGCGAACTTAAATCATTTAGGAAAGCCATTCAACGTCTGTGTAATGCTGTATAACATGATTTAACTAAAAGTACATTAAAGCAAGTCCATTGAGACTATGATTTATCATTTTCTTGTTCAATAAATTCAATATGCAATTTCTATAAAACTTCATGAGATATAACAACCTCGTTATGTTTGTTAATAATCATAAAAAGCTGCATGAAATCCATCTTTTATTGAATTCCTAAGAAACGGGTAACGGTGTATCTTAAACCCACAATAGACGAGTAACGTTATGGAAATACATTCATTTTATAATGCATATAAAGTGACGCCAATAGCTGCATTTATTAAACGTGTCAAATTATACAAATCACGCCTGTTACTGGTAATGCTACAAACAGAGTTATGGGATAATTTTTTTATGTATATAATCCACAAATAAACATTTCACTATTTTCATTGGAAATATTATTTTCTATTCTAAACTGCAAAAATATTGCAATGCAAATTTTGCTGGCCTTTTTTAGACTTAGTAAAAGAAAAAAAGAAAAGAAAAATGCGTTTATTGTCATTACAGCAAAAAAAAACAACAAAAATACAGCCAACGACCTAACCACACAAACATGTGGTAACATTAAGCATAGCCGAAAATATTTAATGACAGAAAATTAGGTACAACTAAACCTAAGAATTCAAACTAGGTGTCCACGGCTACTTATTGTGGATATTACTAAACCTCGGAGGCAGCTCGGCTGCAAATTGCGAACAAGTTATAATGTCTTGTCTTGATACGAGGCTATGACAAAAAGTGGTCATTCTCCTCACCGCTTCCAAGGGCGCTAACCACAGGGCCGCTCTAGTGCCGTACCAGTATCGTATGTTGACCATTACTTGTTTCATACTCAGGCATGCTCATTATAATGCCTTGACTTTACTTTCGTTTTTGCTTCCTAAGAATCTTAAAGCTCCTTAGGGAGCAACATTGATTGCTTGTCGTGCTGTTGTTTAAGTACAAGAAACAAATGTCCATAGCACACCAAAGGAATACTACAACGATAGACTAAGTATATGGGCCAGCTTTAAAAGAAAACGTTTGTAAATAGTGACCACACTTTTATCTTATTTAGAACTACTCAAACGGCACACTCTCTTGAGTTTAGAGTCCAGACGTACGCTCCTTATGGCCATGATGCTGCATGGCATTTGTAATAATAAGTTTGATTGTAATGAGCTTAACAATAAATTATGCTACGTAGTACCTAGAACTATTATACGGCGAGAGGTGCGCGTTCCTCGTCTGTTTCACACTGAGAAGTGCAAAACAAACGCCGGTGAGCGGGCACCTCTCCGTCGCCTTGTAGTAACTTATAAACTTATAACACACACTTTACCGATTCAGATATTTTTGCATTTTCTCCTGCAAAATTTAAAAAAATGGCTATAGCTTTGCTTACCGACAACCTTTCATAACTTGCTTTTATTTTTTCTTTTAATTCACAAATTCATATGTGACCGTCCCTCCTTTCCTCTTTTAGATATTTATTCATTGAATCCGTGGACAATAGTGTGGGTTATACGTTTATTAAATAAATCTAATTAGCTCCGATATACAAATTGTAACGTGTAACTGTTTTTTGTCCCCAAATAAATAAATAAATAAAAAACACACATAGCATAACATCATGCATGTATTCTCCGAAGGGTTAGAGAGAGATGTACCTACCTATAGTACATCCACAATTCGCCAGAAAGTCCCATGTAATAGGGTGCTAGCCTATGACCACCTATTGGGGTCAACAATCCAAAAGGAAAACCCACTAACCCTTTGGTCGACTCGGCAATAGCGATCGACCTCACGCTCAGCTGCGGCGCTCGCGACCACTACACCACCGAGCTCGTTAGCTACCACCAGACCACTAGATCATTGTATGCCACGATCGATTTCCATAAGATTACAGCTATTAGCATCGTGTAAACAGCCTTCTACTAAGTTCGACACTACGGCACTATCGATTAAAAAACCCACTAACGCGAGATTACATCGCTCGCTCCGAAAACTGTTCCCGTTAATTAGGGCACAGATTTAGTCGCGCGATACCGCGTCGCGGCGCGGCGCGATTAATCTTAATTTGTCGCTACTGTGGTACACGGGTACATTACTACTAGGTCACAGAGTAGCAACTAGCAGAAGATCCACGGACACGAAACGAAAGCTCCAAAACTATTCCAACTTAGCAGTGAGAGATTAAAAACAAGACATTGTATTATGTTACCAAACAAGTTACAGAAAAGTTTATAAGGATAGCAGCCTACGTAAAAAACATATGTTTTCTTAGTTTTGATACACTTTGTGTCCCTAATTGGGCAACGTTATGACACCCACATAACGGGAAACAATACCTACCTACATCGAAGCCTAAAGTTGAGCTGTGGGTGGAAGACCACAGTTTGGTTTATTTACTTACAAAACGATGAAGCAACAACAGAACAGTATCGAAATGCAGTCGTGGATGACATCCACACGCGCTTTACCAATATGTTTGGCCGCCAGTCGACGCGGCGACGGCGACGACGCTACGGTAGCTATTCATGCATTTTCCTTTTTGTCTATTTTTTACCTTCTGTGCTGTCCTATTTCGTGACTTAACGCAATAACTGAGAGATATCGACAAATTGAAATTCATTGCAAATACTAGGTTAGTGTAATATTCAGTTCTGACATAGAAGCCATGTTTAATAGTTTATCTGCGTATTTACTATGTGTAATTTGGCATAGCATTGAATATTATTGCGCTAATTTACACACATAGTAGGTAATCGTGATTCAAATTAATTAGATATTAAGAGGTATGCGGTGGTTAGCAGTAACTAATTCTTATTGAACACGCCTAGTCATCATCGGTGTAACTATCTGAAATATTAGTTCTATCTGTTAACAATAAGTATCGCTTTGTAATACTAGTTTGTAAATTATGCCACTTCAGCACAAAGGTCTTATCTTTATAAAGAGAAATAACCAGAATTACACCTTACTTCCTTACTGCATAATATAATATAAACCTATAATGTTTCCACTGCTGAGACACAGGTCTCCTACAGGGAGAGGGCCGTAATCCACGTTGCTACTGCAAAAGCAAATACAGTTAATTTATCCTCGCGATATAAATCAAAAATCTGAATGCAGTTCAAATTCAATGAGACTTTCTGGGCCTTATTATTCATCAATATCGTCGGTGCATGGATTTATGAGCAACCGTGAAACTGTTGTGTTTACGATAGTATGCGAAACTACATCACAGTAAATAAAAACTTTATGGTTGTAGCTCTCACATACAAACATACCTACATAAATTAACATGAATAATGTATCCAGCCAGTTTGGTATAACAACATAGTAAATATTCAATGTAATATTTGGACCACGTGTGATTGACGTGGCTGCATAATGTCCGCCGAACTGGAAACTAATACATTCGTAAAACATCGCCACTACACAAGTAGCGGGAGGCGTCGTGATCTGTCGTGACTGCGGTCAGAATGTGTATCTACTGGATAATTGTAGACTGTGGATCTTGGAGTAACACGTTCTATACGTTCTGCCCCGCCAATAGGTATCATTTTTTTATTTCAAATGCCACAGAACCCAATAAAAACATTGTGTCCACTACAATATTTTGACTCTGTATCATCATAACTGTGTGTGTGGTCCTATCATTTGACACGGGTTTGTTAACCGTCCCGTCATCCAGTCGAATAGCTTACAATAACATTTTTATTGGCCGTTCATCGAGTAGCGAATGCGATCCCTAACAAAATAACATTTTGATCGTTCTCAGAACTTTCACCGCTAAACTAATAATCAAGTAGAACCAACAAAATATGACTCGGAACATAAACAACAAAAACTCGGTCCCATTATTGGAAATGTAAATAAAAACCAACTGAGCTCTTCATCGGAGCAACAAATCACTTTGTTTTTCTGAGTGGTCCCGCCCGCGTCCCGTCCCGCGCTCTACAAGGCGTTATCGAAAACTGTGGTATAAACACAGTTTCGCTTTTTGATTCTCGATATAGATATACGTGCGGTCGTTGTTTGTAATAAAACAACGATAAAACGAGATTATCCGACGATTCAGAACACAAACACTTGCGCAGCCTCCATTCTAATAAAAAGTTAAATTATCAAACAACTACGGACAGTTTAACGCGATGAAACCGATACTCCAAGTCGTTTGTGAGAGCATCACTAGATAAACCAAGCTATTTGTACAGTATCATATTTTTATTCGCTTTTATTGGAGATAACATTCAATACTTGGATAAAATCGTTGATTTATCGCGTTAACCTTAAAGAGTTGCTTTTTAAGACCTATTTTTCTTCACTCTCATATTTTTCCCCAGGACACACAATAACATTTATCATTACCGCATTCACAACATCGTCATATATATTTCCGCTCCCATGACACGACATTCATCTGTTTGAACTATCACCATACGTTCAACTTGTCAAAAACTTACAATACACAATGGGAGTTCGTTTTTTGTCGCACCGTGTCATAATAACGTCGTAACCAATAAAAACACCATTGACTCCCGGAACTGAACAAAACATTATAAATCACTGCGGAGGAAGCATGCTCACTGAACATTTTTTCGAGGCAGTTATAGAGGGCTGGAACCCCGCGGGCCAATGTATTGTATCTTTGCACCGAGCAGCGAGCGCACAATGTGCACGATAGTATCGCGAGGGTAAGAATACAGACGCACTCATGTGGAGCCTGATTACGGGGAAATTATAGGGTAACGTAGCAAAGTAGGCACTGTTAATGCAGGTATTCGAAAGTGCATGTGTCAAGGTTTTTATTCAATCGTGCAGCTGGTGGCACGCTGTTTTATTTTGATATACACGACAATCCGGGATTTGGTCATGGTAACCACCTGCTTAGTTCACCTGGGTGGACCACAGGCACTTTTTCTTGCCGGTGGTCCACCTTTATAATAATATTGCAATCTCTATTCTTTTGAACTTTGTTTAGTTATTAACTACTACTACTACTACGGACTACTCTGTAAAAAGTCATACATAAAAAAATATATAAAAATATATATAAGTACATATACATATATGCGCGTCGACTTGAGGACCTCCTCCGTTTTTTTTTCATCGGTTAAAAAAGAAACAAGGCTGGTAGGACTGACTGCAGTTTTGCCGCTTTTGCCGGCTGAAAACCAAACTGAAGGTTTAAACTGCATAAAATCGGAAGGCAGTAATAATGATAAAATGATACCGTTTTTCAAATACCTGGATGGATTTGGATGGCAAAATAATTTGATTCTGTATTATCTGTGTTTAGTGAAAGACACCGCACAAATAATGTTACGGAATCTTTCCATTAAAAACTGAATAAAAAAGTAAAGAAAACCAGTAGGTACCACCATTTTGCGCCTTCTAACTGAACTGGAGAGTCTTGAATCCAAATATAGTATAACTGATGAATTCTAACTGAACTGGAGAGTCTTGAATCCAAATATAGTATAACTGATGAATTGATGATGACGATATAATAGAAATACAATTCGAATTGTTAAGCAATGAAATTTCTGTAGGACTCGCTTTGGAAAAGTTACGTTGATTGTCTCAATGATAAATCATTATTTTAGTAATTAAAGTTTTTTTCCGTATTAATTTGTTTTTCAATTTTCATTTGTTCTTTCGGCATTAATTTTTCAATTGTAGTAAAATGACAGGATCAGGATCAGGAACAGGATTTTATTTCCGTGGAATTAATTTTAGGTGGACCATGGCCAATAGACATTTTGTTTGCATATTCCTCATCATTTAGGTGATCCACCGACAAGAAAAAGTGCCCGTGGTCCACCCAGGTGAACTAAGCAGGTGGACCACGACCGAATCCCGCGACAATCATGGCATCAAAAATAAAATAATGATAGCAATCAATCTAATTTCTATTTAGGAAGCTTTTTATAAGCCCACGCCGTTAAATAAATATCTCAATTATCCACTCGATTGGTCCCATTCTCGAATATGATCAACAACAAATCAAAGTCGATGGGCCAATTTTTCAATCATATCTCGATTCTTTCTTTATCGATTCTTTGTTCTAATAGAGGATGTATAAGAAAAAATAAAGATTATTCGATAGCGGTCTAATGGTATTGCGGGCTAGGTCCGCGGGTCCGCGCAGCGAGAGGTCCACTCCGGTGGTCCGGGCCACGGGGGGTCCGCGGGGAGGTCCGCCCCTCCGCACATATATCACCGGCGATGCGTTCGCTCGCGACTTTTATACGCGTACGTTATTAGCAAAAAAGCAACCAGGAATCGAGTGAGACAATCCTTATTGGTAAAGCCCGACGGTCTAAATCCTGTTAACAAACGGACCCTAGCGCGCTACGACTCCGATATTCCGATGTGTTGGAAAGAAATAAATCATTCTGTAAACACACTTTTTTATCGATTTGCTTTCATTACAGCCTTCGCGATGGTTTTTGTCCCAACATTTAGGTCCTAGACTCATCAATCTTTCCTATCGGGATCATTAATTAATACTAAAGCTTTCTGTTTCGGGTTTACCCACTTTTTGCTGATTACAATGCCTGTGAAAATAGATTACAACGACTCGTACTAGAAACTATTGTTGGACACCACTAGCAGTGAATGAATTATTAAAATTCCTCTGGTGAGCTTTTGTTTGATCTATGACATCATCAATAAGTAATGCGCGCTCGCCGGTCACCTCTGACCGCTAATGCTCCTGATTAATCATGCGCATGATGTTGTATAAGTATGTAATGAGACAGCACTCGTTTATAAGCGCAATGGGCGCACAATGGACCACGTGGAATCGACCGGCCCGCTAATTACTTCATTAGGTACCACACTGTTAATTGGCGACTATACGGACACTATATTATTAGGTACATTATATCCACATTGCGTAGTTAGCAAATGACAAATTATACCTACGAATAGACCATCTGCAATACTAAGCATCTTATCGTATGTTCGTATGTAGATCCATTTGTCATACATGACAAACAAAAAGTTTGAGAACAAAGTGATTACTATTAAACTTCTGACGCACACTCGATTTAAATAACTCGTTCATAAAAGATGATTAAAAACCGTAATGCTATCAATCAAATTAAGTTGAATCGTAACAATATTAATTCTCAAAAAGACGTAATAAATCATCTGAAGCACTGAGCTCCTTTAAAGGGATCAGACGATCATATTATTATTATTATCGATAACTTTTATCTCGATAGACTGATATTTCGTTTTAACGGTTTTTGTAAAATTGGTAGTAAAGAAGATACGATTTTTTTGTATTGTAGAGAATGCTTGATAATGACACGCGGAAGACAATCTAAAAATATAAAGGAGCTCAATTTAATAAAAAACGGCCAGTAACATTAATTCAGCCGGTTATGTCATCATTAATGAAAATGAATTGGCAATAACACTCAACGCTTCAGTAGACTGTCAACACGGCTCTCTAATTCACTCCATTCAACACGAACGAGGTCAAGAGTCAAATATAAAATCGAATTAACGAACATAAAATGTGAGTACTAATCCCATCGAGCCATCAGGCGTCGGCTGGAGAGCCCTCACGGCGACGTGTCACCATGAGTTCCCACATTTATCCCCTAAGCTAACGAGCTCGGCTGCAGTATAATTACCGACCAATAGGTTATCGCGTCAAGTGCAATTGAACGCAGTTATAACTTGACCAGTTATACTCACAATTAGTTAATTGCCGGCCCAGTCCGCCACGTAGTCGAATCGCGTGCGTGACAGCCCTCACTGAACATGATTATGTGTTGTTTGTTTTTCTATTTTGTTCGGTTCGTTTGTAGTTTTGGAAAGTTTTGAGTCTCAATTTTCAGTTCTATAGAGTCACAGTAAATACCTTTCTAAATAAGATTGCTGTGTTTGTTTCATCATTATAAACCAATATATCTGCTTTCTCAGAAACAAAATCAGTATGATATCGGATGTCAGATCTCTCATCTGATTGCTGTATATCCAATTTAACATTTGCAAACAATAATTTTCGTATTTCCTTTTCGGCTAAACAATGTGTATACTTAAATCGATGTGGGTGTACAATGTTGTGACTCGACTCATGTTATAATGGCGCATTAAAAATTACTGCTACCGGCTTTTGTCGGTAACACAACATGACGTATTAGAAAAGAGGCAGTTGGAAAATGAATGATCAGTGTAGCAAGAAGTCGAACAACAAATAAGAATACCTACGTCAATCCATATATGTATTAGAGAAAAGGGCTGCGGAGAGAAATCCACGTTGTTCCCAAAGGGTTTGATTGTGATACATATTTACTACGTGGAAGCAAATCCGGTTAAATGTGATCTTCCTAAGTATCCTGTCCGACCTTTGTCAAAGTCAGGCGCGTATGTTCGCCCATCGATACTGAATTAACTATTAATAAACTTGTCGTCTCAAATAATATGTAATTTTGTCAGAAGTTACGACACTACAAAATAATTGTAACAAATCCTCTATTGTTATAATAGTTTTGTACAATGATTATCTCCATATATATATATATATATTAATAATTGTTGACTAAAACCTGCTGAAGAGAAGGTAGATCTAAACACAGTGCTATCAAACAAATAATAGTTTGCTACAGCTGAACTTCATCTTTACATCTTACTGTTTCTACAACACACAAAATTAGGCTTTTCCATGGAAAAAATACTTCTGCAATCCATCACACAAGATATATTTAAAAATAAACGCCACTCCGAGGTTCATGAGTGCGGAATAATCCGAATAGTGAGTGGGTTGATTGAAGACTCCTCCTGCCAAGGTTAAGTGCAGTAACTGGAGATCCCAGACAATACATCAATCAGGATCATCCCGGATCTACTCCATATTTATTTATTTCGTTCCATCAAGATCCGCGGAGTCTTCCGCCGCGGTGATACAAGTCAAAATGAATTGTGTTGAAGCCGGTATTAGGTTTCGTACAAGACTAAATAACACCAACGAGCACAGACAATTATGTTTGAAACGTTGAATGATTATGATCAACAGGAATGTGAATATTAATACAATATGTAACGAAGCAGGGGTCTGACCGAATAAAATAGATACTTGAATAGGTACTTTTATCCCAACGGTATAATTTTAAACAGAGTCACGTTCTTTACAAAGTGGTTTCCAAGACTCAATGTCACAATTATTATGTTTTTCCTTTTTTACTTTACAATTTTAGTAAAATACAATCAATTAATTATATTAGTAGGTAGTAGTATATAATATTGAATTAACGTAAATCAATTATAGAATTAAATCAAATAATTTCTTAATATGAATTCCAAGGCGATACATAACAATGACTACACGATACGTCATACGGCAGACGCCTACTTGGTGTTGCCAGCAGTCATTAAACACATAATTCTAATATAACTTTTTATTGACAGTCTCAAAAAAAGTTGAGAAAAGTCGTTAAAATCATTCATATAAAATCATTGATAGTACGAGTTACGAGGTGCTTTTAAAGGCGGCTTTTCTTAGATATTCAATTCTGCACAATTAAAATGCATGACACTCAGAGTACTGAATCATTCATTACGGATGCGACTATAAAAGGACCTGACTTAGAGTTACCGCAGATATCCTAAGAAAACGGTAGTAAAATAAATGTATTTTGCAGAAAATATCTCATATTTAAGACATCTATTACGATTCAGGTACCTCACGATCAAGAATATCTTAGAGAACAAGTCCGTAAATCATAATATTTATTCCAAGAGAAATGTAATAGAATCCATCCGTTCAGAAACAGGTTCAACTGAGGCATAACCTAAAGAAATGTAAAATATTTTTAAATCCAAGGCTCTTTGTCCGACGGCGCGGGATTGTATTTGGAGTGATAGAATGAATGGACGGGGATGTCGTCGAATAATCCGCGCGTACACCAACCGCATCAATCTTCTGGCTTTTAAAAAATGTCTCTCAAGATTAGCGGTCGACATCACACGTTAGTAAATACGGATTTAAACGTCTCGGCAAAAATAAGTGCAGCGTTTTTTTGTGAGTCGGGTCAAATATATTCTTCGTACATTTATCATTGTCTTTCTGCAGGAATTCCATTAAATGTTTGCTTCACACAGTTGACTTTCAAATACTTTCGTAAATGGTTTTCATATCTACGAAAGGTCTAATAAATTGATATTCATTAACTTGTAATACCGTCATCACTAAATCAATTTCTTTACCCGATAAACCAGAGATAGGCTATTAATCAAGAGTACAAGAATTGTCTCTATCAAGAGGCGATAGTGTTCCATTATTCCCATTATAGAGCACTATCAGTTGGCTCGCCGTCGTCGTGAGGCTGTGGACACTGCGGACACTCCGGACACTCAACAGTCGCCAGATAACCGTTCCGCGTGAATTATTCACGACAGCAGAGACACGCGCGTCAATCTCCGCCGATCCCGAGTGTCGTGAGAGGTGTCGCCCGACACTTGACAGTATTAATGAATCGATGTTCTGTGTCTGTGTGCCGATACTGAATGTTTGATGGACAGTTACAAAGGAGGATTTGGTTGGCCTAAAGACATTTGTTGCTTAGGTGATTAATTTTTTTTTTCTTTGACATTGATTTACATTCTGTAATTACTTAAAGTCACACCCGGACTTATTACTCCTTATTTATTTATGAAAATCGTCTACTTTTGGAATGTTTGTAAATATGTGAGCACCATGTATCTATCACATAGTTAATTTATATGTCATGGATTCATTAATCCATTTTAATTCTTATACTTATTGTGGTAAAGTAATTTTATTTTTAGGTGCATCGTCATCACATATAATTATATAATTAATGTATGCAAAATATTGTATAACATTTTAAAAGAGGAACGGTGGAGTTTCTTGCCCATTCTTCTCCATACGAAAACTACCTTTTGGAAGGGGCGACTAGAATCAATTTTATTTTAATTTTATTTTTGACGTTCAAAAGTGCCTTTTGTGTGCCTAATTGAAATAAATGATTTGACTTTGACTTTGAATGGTTGTTAACATAATCATTATTTAATCCCGCCAATACATTTGCTATGTTGAAATAGCCCAACTGGTTAAATTATTCATTACATTTCAATATTATTCACATTATTCATGTTTTCTATGATATTTACAAAACCCTTAAAATAATAACATTTCTCTTTCATTACAGGTATGTGTCGTAAAACATCTGTTGCCAAAAGAGAAGGTACCGTTTTGATAGCTTATTTCTTTATTTATGATAATAAAGTTGGCTTAGAAATGTCCCACACCATAACTTACTAGTTGTTGCTTTACAAACAAGACAACAAACTACAAATGATTCGGGACAAAGTGTAATTTTCTGGTGCTTAATAATATCAAACTTTGCCTCAAAAAGAATAAGGACCATATTTCATTCTGATTTCGCTTGACGAAAAAGTATTAGTTTAGGTGTTAGACATGTATCGGAACATGTTTCGTTTGTTACAGCTTTTGTTGTTTGATTACTATCGTGTCCAAAAAAAGACAATCGAACTTGGAAACTTGTCGAACAACGTTCAAGGGCTCAGACGTGTTTATTACGTTCAAATATTTCAACTTTAACAACCAATTTAGTTCTGGTTTCTGTTTTTGTTTATGAGTATTGCTGTCTGCTTGTTATTGCTATGAAAATTAGTACAGACGTCCACCATACAACATAATAAGATATTGGAACAATGCATTCTCTTTTTTTTAATATTCAGTCACTAATAGATCCAAGACCGATCGATTAGACCACTCGCAAATCACTTCTTGCTACTGTGCGAATAGATGGGCTACAAGTAATAACATAGTACACAATTGATTCCGACATAAAGAGAAATAGGAGTGGATCGAGAACATTGCCCTAGGGAACACCGCTCGCAGCGCCCCGCGGTCGGCCACTTGTCGTCTCGTTTTTCTTTGCACCTATTTATCACTTCCCACTTGCCCTAAGTAATGAGTTATTGGTGTAAATTCTGTCCACCATTTTTAGGTACAAATTATGTACGTTTTATGGTCTATCATGTCAAATGCAATACGGGCGAGTACCTACATCAAGTTGTCATTCCTTGTAAATAAAATTGTTATTGATAGCAGATATAGGAATTTAGAAACTATAAATTGTGAAATCTGTTTGGAACTACATACAATAGGGTCATAGGTTTCTAACACAAATGTGAGTCAGTTCTCCACGTCAGTTCCATTTCAATCGACCATTGTAACCAAACTGAGATCACTTAAAGTACAATCGTGCACGTTTTGCATACGTCACCGTTGGAGCAAATCCGTGTATCTGTGAACAACAAAGACTGGTAGTGTTACTGTTTCCGAGTCATAAAGTTTAGTGGTAAAGGCAGGAAGTGTACCAACCTGAAGGTACGTACGGGGGGAGTGAAGAGGGGTGAAAGCACGACGAAATGTTCCGTGTGACGTGATGTACCGCTGAAAAGGATCAGGACTCGCTTGTTCCCGAATACATATTTCCGAACAGCGCACCTCTTCTTGACCTTCACAACTTTGAACTCCACCTAGCTATGTACGTAAAGTGGAGGAACTTTTAAAGGTCAAGCTTAGAAATATTCTTGTTCATTATTAAAATATTTGTAAATAAGTAGGTATATTATATGAAAATCTTATAAAAAGCTGTTACCTACCTAATCACCAGAATTTTTAAATTGCATAGCTCTTCAATCTAAATTCTAACCCAATTTCACCTTCCGTTTCAAAGTCCTAGGGTAATTAACTTTATTTTACGTCCTCGACTCATTTTTTCCTGGTAAAGCTTAAGAAAAGTTTATTAGCGTATAAATTGAGAAAATTTTAACTTTATGCGTCCCTGATTAACTTGAGTAACATTTCGTCTTTGTTCTTGCGTCGTAGAAACACTCTGCTGATAAATTTTTAGGTTTTACGCGTTCTGCTCGTCGCAGTTAAACCGCATAAAGCAACATTAAGCCAGCAACCTGTTGTAAAACTTTTATTCCTACTATAATGTTCGTGGCCGCAAATGTCATGCTTCTGCAACTCAATTCCAAACTTAACACGTTACACTAAAGTGGTTTTATGCTCAGCAAGCTGGCCGCAGTGGCCATTTTGGTTAGTCAGTGCGATATTTAGATAGTAATTGCTGACTTTAAATTTTTATTTGCAAGGAACGCTGAAAGCTCTCTAATCAGAGAGTTAAGACTACTACTAGAAACTACAACAGAAATTGTGAAAGTAAATACGACTTACCTGCAGATGTGCTGATGTCCAGAACATGACAGATAAATATCTTTTGGAATGCGGTAGGAATACAAAAGAATGTCACGTTGTGTAACAACAGTAACATCAAAAGTATCCTCTTGTCCTGCCCGCTGGTGGATGACTGCGGCTTTGTGGACTTACCGTCAAGTGGACCGAACATACGACATCCTTTTGTATGGAAAATTGTCATAGCAAGTACCTACGCGAACGACCAAATGTTATTTGTGGAGCTCTCTAAAACATTCGACTAGAGTTTTTCTCTACGTTTCTGTAAATAGAACGATCAACTTTGTAAAAGTTTTGTCGAAAAGGGACAGTAAATAGAATTCTGTTTGTATAATACTTAGGGGCGTGTTCAAGAGTTAGAGTTACGGGAGTTAAGTTGTTTCACATACACAAGTTGATATTCAAAGAGAGGGGACATGTTATTAGCTACTTCAAACGTATTAAAGATCACATTTACTTTGGGAGTCGCTAAAACAACTTCGTGAAACATTTATCATTACATAGAAATAAGGGCCTAAGAATAAGCTGTTAGCGAAACAAGCAAACGTAAACGGAAACAACATGACATTTGTGATATTCTTTCTAAATGAAGTTTCTCGGTTATCTTTATCTCAATTACCTGCTGTATTACAATGAACCAAATAATACATGCATTTCAGTTTTAGATGGTCACAAGAAATAGTTTAGTTAGAAACTAATAGTTCACCTTATTCTATCGCTAGAGTGTAAAGTCATCAAGCAATATAATTAACAGATCGTCATTAAGATCTTTAGCAGCTAAAAGCGGTACAATTTCACCAGATAGAGAACAACAGTTAACCCTAACACTAGAAAGTCAAGCGGGTTGTCCAAAAAAGGCGAGAGCTGGTGAGGTTAATTGTGTTCTAAGAGTTCGCTTTAGTTCCGCCACAACAGAGGTTGGTACAGAATGTTCACTCTTTCTTATTTTAGATAAATAACAGTAGACGTAGAAAACTAATTTAAATATCATGGGCTTCACAACTTAATTATGTTAGTTTAGGGTTCTCTTAATCTTGTAAATTTTCCATTGTTTTATTCAATACTCGCTTCTGTACGCGACTTCGTTCGCGTGAAGTCTTAAGACACCACAATATAATAAAATAACAGACACATTTTCCGCCTGCGCTATTACGTTTTCACTTAGCGTTCTTTCTGACTTTTTCTCGTTTAGTTTGGCTCCTAAGGGTCATTGCGTGATATTAAATCCTTTTAATGTTAAATCTCTTCCTCAAGACTTGGGCTATCAAATGCAAAAAAAAATTCAAACTCGACTGGTTGTTCCAGAGATTAGCGCGTTCAATCAAACATACTCTTCAGCTCTATTATACATATAGTATATAAAGATTCAAGATCCAAAGATTTTGATGTTTCGTTGTCTTTGGCAGTTTAATGTTCATATGCATACTTATTCAAACATGTCTACGTAACGCAGTGGATTGCAAAATGTTATCGATAATGTAGGGGCGATTAATCAGCTCCTATCGTTTCCTGTTATGTAAGGAATGGGTCTTTTGTTGGCGACCATTTTGTGGCCTCCGTGGCCCACGCAAGCGCACGACGCCCTGCGTAGGAGTTGCACTTAGACCCGTCGACTATTGTTACAGCTTTGTTTAATTACATAACCGCGTAGGGAACTTGGAGTGATACGAGGCTATTACACAATTGTTATTGTTGCAGTGGTCGTCTCCATTTTGGATTAGGAGTAATTGGAACCGTGGGAATATTTTCATAGCTATCTCTCGGATTTTGGAGCTAATAGAGGTGATGAATGAGGTGGTGGTGGTCAGGTGAAAATAATATAAGCGTACCTACTTATGAATATATATATTTTTTTAAGGTCTGCCAACAGTTTCATAAACACCTACCATAGTTAAACCAAACCCGTGTAGCACTGATGAAAGAAAAACACATAATCAAAAGTCTCTAAAGTTGAAGTAATACATACATTTATATAAAAAAACACATAATCAAAAGTCTCTAAAGTTGAAGTAATACATACATTTATATAAAAAAACACATAATCAAAAGTCTCTAAAGTTGAAGTAATACATACATTTATATAAAAAAACACATAATCAAAAGTCTCTAAAGTTGAAGTAATACATACATTTATATAAAAAAACACATAATCAAAAGTCTCTAAAGTTGAAGTAATACATACATTTATATAAAAAAACACATAATCAAAAGTCTCTAAAGTTGAAGTAATACATACATTTATATAAAAAAACACATAATCAAAAGTCTCTAAAGTTGAAGTAATACATACATTTATATAAAAAAACACATTATCAAAAGTCTCTAAAGTTGAAGTAAAACATACATTTATATAAAAAAACACATAATCAAAAGTCTCTAAAGTTGAAGTAATACATACATTTATATAAAAAAACACATAATCAAAAGTCTCTAAAGTTGAAGTAATACATACATTTATATAAAAAAACACATTATCAAAAGTCTCTAAAGTTGAAGTAAAACATACATTTATATAAAAAAACACATTATCAAAAGTCTCTAAAGTTGAAGTAATACATACATTTACATAAAAAAACACATAATCAAAAGTCTCTAAAGTTGAAGTAATACATACATTTATATAAAAAGTAATATTTTCTTTTTACCACCGTTATTGACGTAAAGCTTCAAAAAAAAAAGTGTTAAGAAAAGCTCACTTTGTTCACAGTCACAACTTAATGAGTAAATTTCATTGCTCGGACTAGCCGTAAGTGGCAGTAAACAGCTCGGCTTGCATTCACTGCCGAATTAAAGTATATTAAATAACGCTGTAGTGGCTGTAGCGTCGTGTGGAGCTATAAAGAAAGTAATTGAATGAATAACTTATTAGATGCTGGTTTACTTGCTGCATAAGTTTTAGTTATCTGCTGAAATGGGACGCTATGGAGTAGTTAGTCAACAGTATCAGATTATTTTGTCTATGAAGACAATAAAGCTGCAGTGTTCTTATATCATAATAAAGCTATCGCTGTTTTTATTTTGCAGCTTATTTGCCATTTCAATATTTCCGTACTACGGCAAATTCTTCCAAAGAAAATGGACAACTATAATATAAAAGTGAGCGGTGGTAAATGGAAACTAAACTTATAAAAAAAAACATTTGAACAGAAAAACACTTGTACTTTTGTGGAAGGCCAAAAATCCCTCTCATCCACCACGGCCTATAAAGCCTCAGATAATTTTACCTCTTCACCTACCACACGATGCATCAGCACATATTCCATATGCAAGCTTGTAACATCGGTATTCCGCACTTGTCATAAATTAGCCGCTCCTCCTTGCGTGGGAACGCTGCAGCCGGCACACTCCGCACTCCCCATGTTTTTCTTCCATCCACAGATCCGGCCACTGATATGATGATAAAGAAAACAAAGACTCTAATATTTCTATATCAAACAATATAAATAACCTTCGCGCGTATATCGCCGAAGGGTTACACAGAGGCGTGTTTGTCGTTTCAACTGACTTTGTTAATATACTTATTATGACACCAGCACAGTGTTATTGTCGTGACATGTTTGTTTGCTCACCTGTATGACGAGAACTTTTTTCATCAAAGGGGATATGTAACCCAAGTCGTCATAACCTTAGCCTCGATTTCCATCGGCAAGGCTAAGAGTCTTATAAATGCTATAAGTATGTGTTCTATCTTCTATACTTACATCTCAGATCACGCTCTCTGGCGCCACGTAGACCCTTTATAGGTGTTTTAAGCCGAGTGTGTATGTGCCCGCGTGCATATCACATGTGCAATATATCCTATATGTCATAAGCGGTATAAAAACGTTCATATCGACGTCGTTACCGAGAGCTCCGCAGGAATGGGGGTCGTTCCCGGCTTATGAGATGATTCCCTAAAAACGTTGCTCATATTAAAGTTTTAGCTGCACAATAGCTTCTTTGTGGAGAATTTTCTCGTTCAATTTACGTGTTGTATCTATGTAGTAGCAAAGCAAATATTGCCTCCCTCTATATTATAATAAATTCAACCGCGGGAAAATATAACACAGTTTCAGGTGTGAAAAGAACTTGTAAGCAAAAGTTTGCAACACGTGTAGTACCTATATCTGTACGTTCTGTCTCACAAGGGTACGGAACCACGAAATATTTATTTTACGGGAGCTGCTTGTTTCTCGCATCACGTTAAGTCCTTTTTTTAAATCTACGTATATTTTACATTGATATACGCGGCGCAGGTGGAGACTTTTCCTCATGTAGTCCTGCAAATGTATTCAACGGAGCATCGGTGCATTTGTAGTTCTTATTTCATAAGAATAAGGTTTACAATCGGTTGCACCAATGAATGTAGTGAGAATCGGATAGTATGAAACAGTTTGTACGCATCGATGATTCTCTGTACCATGAATAAGTTAGCAGTTACCACTCTGTTTCGGGGGAGCGCGGAAACAATGTTTTTGTAAAGAAAATGTTGTGTATATATAATACTTGTTCACCGGCTTTTTGAGGAAATTGCTGCAACACAATACGGCGGGCGTGGGGAAATGACGTAATCAATACCCGCTTCCGTCTTGTGCCTCAGGACGGAATTTATTTTGTCACTTTATACTGCAGTTTTATTCTACGGCTTTATACCCGTCAACTTGTTTTATGTCACTGAGATATCACCGCAACATTCCAGAGTTCAGCTTTTCTCGAAAAGTTCACGAACACCAAACACACTGCAGCATTTAGCAATACTTCCTTCGGCCGTAAGTTAGAAAAAAGTAATTCAATTACGGTAGAGTTAGGTAAAGAGGTGTGAACACGCGATCAGTTAATTTCCCTCGGAGCACGCAAACAAATAACCATACGTTTTGCTACGTTCCTTCACCGTGGACTTCCTCACTAATGTTCGATAGAAATTCCCGCAGTTATTGTTCCTGAAGTACTGAACAAACTTAGTCCACTGTTCGAGATACGTCAGTACGTTGCAAGCAAAGTTTCGTCTTAAGTCTTTAATCGCAATCAACACCTTGCGTACTTAACTTGCTTCTAATACTCCACGAGATTATTTGAATTCTTGAGAGTTTATACCAATATTGTAGCGTGAGTATTTACGTATCAATGTTTGGCTTAAAAATTATAGTACGCTGTGTTACCTACAGTGTACGGTTCAGATTCAGAAGCGAGTACTTTTATGTTGTCTCAGCAAATGAAACAGGTCTCAAGCTAAACATTGGCGCTGACGTGCGCTTTCCATCGGAATGCGTTGGTCTTGGTGGTGTGCGCGAGTGTGCACTGTGCCCGCGACCATTGTCAGCATAACGGTTGAATGGCGGGTGCCACAAATCAATATTTGTGTTTATGGACGCACCCGCACGGTAAATAATATGACAAACGACAGGATACGGATCGAATTACCTTTTAATCCCGTGACAAACCGCCGAAGAGAAATAACATTAAAATACATTAAAAAGCGACGGCTCGGATTACTTAAAGCGCATAAATTGTTTGCCGGGATTACAGTATCGAATTTTCAAAGGTGAGAATGATTTAAAAAGAGATTTCCGCTCATCTTTTGTGCCCACATTTTGATGTTCTTGCCAGAACGTTTTATGTCAATGCTTCTTATTCCTGTTTCACAAGTTAAGTATGTTATAGCTGTCTATAATTTGGTATCCCGTGCATTGTAAGCCGTCGTCTTATCTCCTCTGTGCTCACTTCTCGTGGCTCTGTCCCCGGAGTCCCCCGGGGTCCCGCGGAGTCCCGCGGAGCGAACTTCGTCTATAAACGGCTCTTTTTACACTTTTTATGTGTATTCTTTGTTGTACAAACTTTATTAAAGTTGTACTGCCGGCACAATTTTCATTAAGTAAATCGTTGTTGCGTTAATAATGGATCATTGGATATTCTTCTGAACCTTTTGATCTCTATGAGTACCAATGGGATGAGATGTTTTCCTACAGAAAAATTGTTTTAAATTTGTGGACTCTTCAGTATTGTGATTTTGTACTACCACTCTAACAGTACTTTTCGAATAAAACTATTAAAACAATTAATATTGCGTCGAAATATTCCTCCACATCGCTGTCGACTGGTAATGTAGCCAAGAGACTGGAGGCATTGTGACGTTGTATGGCAATGCTTAGCCTCTGGCCAAGGTAAAAGCCAGCCCTTGGGTCAAACCCTTGGATAAAAGAGTGTGCATGGAGTTTCTTGCCCGTTCTTCTCCATAGGTACCTACGCTTTGCAATGGGCAACTAGCTTCATTTTTATTACTGACCGACCCCTTGACAATTCAAAAGTGCCTGTAATTGATTTAATTGAAATAAATACTTTGAGTTTGAGTTTGACTTGAAAACTTGCCGAATTAATCTAATCTAGATTTTTTGAGCAACATCATACAAACATTTTTTCTTCATTCAGTCTCTTTGATTCCAGTAACTTTTCCAAGCATTCCATTCCCATGTACTTCTGATGAGTAGGTACGTAAAGTGCACAGATTCTCGGAGCATGTTTCATTTCAAACTTTCTACTCTGCAGCTCTCGTCGAGTTTGCGACAATTTCATATATTTTTACTGGTTATAAACTTTTATGCGAGTGCAGCGAGTTAGTGTTGATGAGATACTTTATTACGGCTTTATGTCCGCCATCGTAAAGTTTGGACAAAGCTTGGCTCCAAGATGTGGCCAACTCACACGGGCCACATTTAAAAAGTTTTGTGGTCAGAGTGTTGGCCTGTGGTTTCACAGCGTTCATATCGTGCTCGTCTTGCGAATCTAGTTAGTTATGTACAAACTTAGGTTTAAAGTTATTAAACTTCAGTTTTGTTTCGTCGGCTACTTCTGCTGTGACTTTCTGCTGCTATTCTCTTCCACTTCGTGAATGAAAACTGTTATTTTACCTTTGAATCTATTGTTTTTATGAAGTTGTTTAAAGCATTATTTTCTTTCTTATTACAATCCAATTTGTGATAATTGTTGTTATTTACTGACAAAGTTACTTCAATATATTCCACACAATTCTCTGTTAAGCCCCGACTTTAATAGAAAGGATAGCTTATTCACGCAAACGTCAATCAGTCGTCCCTCAGAGCGACCACAGACAGCGTTGTGGCCACTGTGGTCGTGGTCTGTGGTCTGCAGCGGGAATGTGGCCGGTGTGAGTGCAGCATCAAATAAGCTTATAACTGGCCGAGTTATTCCAGTTATGGAGGTGTTAACTGTCGCGGCGCATGATTGGACCACAACCGAATGTATTACTTGAGTTATTGCTCCTTTATACCCTCATCACTGTTTATGTCTTATTGGTTTGTTAACTTCTTGACTTCGGACGAGATTTCACGCTTGATTTAATTTATAGGGATGAGAGGTTTTGAGTAGGATTTTATTTAGGTAGCTACAAACCAGTTTACTTACTGCTATTACTGAGAAACTTGAGACGTTACGTAATAGAAACAAGTCAGAAATACTACGGTCTTACAAAATAAGAATTTATACAGGCTGATTTTTTAAAGACCAGCCAAATTTAAGGATGTGGTACAGACCATCAAACTGAACAACTTTCTCCATGGGACCAACATCGTAATCGCGAATAAAAATTCAGCCGTCCCATACATTTAGGTCGAGTAGGTATTGAAGTTTTCTATGGGACAGTTGATAAAATTTTCGCGATTACGCTATTTGTCCCATGGAGAAAGTTGTTCAGTTTGATGGTCTGTACCACATCCTTAAATTTGGCTGGTCTTTAAAAAATCAGCCTGTATACTATATTATCATTAAAAGCAATAGCAGGGATACAAATAAACTTACCTAGTAATTTTGTTTAGCTATGAGCGCTGAGTGAAGTATCGAACGATTGTAAAGGTCAGAGTAAATCCTCGGCCCTCACAAACAGTTGGTCTCCGGAGGTCCATAACGGAGCAGCCGGGAAGTTAATAAGCCTAGGGCTCCCCTAGGCAGGCTCCACGTCTATTGTTATTGCCACGCAACCAAAGTGGTGTTAAGTAACCGAATTTACTCTAGGACGACGTAACCCTTATGTAACATTCAAGAGAAAAGTTTGTATTGTTGTTTCACAAAAGTATTGTTTTCTTAGTTGACCGCCGCGTGGCGCCGCTTACAATGAACTAAGTTAACGTTCAATACCAACCAAAGTGAAACTTAATTTTAGGAATGACTGATATTATTTAGTTTCTATACTTAGTGAAAATTAAGTTATTTGTCCAACTAGTTATTATATGTAATAAATGAAATCAAGTAAAACATTTCAACTCTGTCGCATATGGGCAAAATGAAAGGCTACCCTTACAAACTTGGGCTACGGTCAATAATGATGATATCACAGGGACGAAATTGAAGGGAGTCCTCTACCATCAGCTTAATAGGAGTCAAATATCAAAAGAAGGAACCAAGCAAACAGTGTGTGTATCTCACACACACTGTTTGTTTCTTGGATACTGTAACTACTGTCTTTTTAGCAGCAACAGTTACAATTTCAATCTAAAACATCTAACGGGAACCACTAGGTTTGTTGTAAAACAAAACGAGTAAAAAACATCCGTATACCTAATGCATGGCGGAAGTCAGCAACCGCAAATATTCGTCCGCTAGAGGGGACTCACTTCCTGAAGATGGACTTTAAAAAAAGCTCACAATGGCAATTATTTACATACCTATTGTTATAAACAAAGCACTTGCACTAGTTGCACTCTACTAAATATTTTTGGAATAAACCATAGCGCTTTTTTAATAAATTTACCCTTGCCAAGCAGTTGTGACGCTTTACGTCTCAATCATTTTAAAGGCCAAGCAAACAGAGGTAATCCTGTATTATCCTTCACATAAAAGTATTTTTGTGGCACATTTTATTACCCGTAGCCCCACACAATTGTCATCCTAGAAAATCTAATCTCTGTTAATGATATTGGGTTTTTATGTCGCAAGTTCCCAGCTTAAGTAATAGAGGGACATTGTAATGTTTGTGCGTGGGGAGGACAGCGCGTCCGAAGCGCGACCCCTCGGCAATCGATCGGCTCCTCGCGCCCCACCACATAGGACCATCACTTTATGTCAGGGGTTCTCTAATTAGCACTGCTTTATTCTCAAATGGGATGTTGTTAAAGGATCCATTAGGACGGTATTTGCGTGGGAGCCGCAGACAATCTCAGGAGTTCAGCGAACAATCCATATAAATGTGGTAATGACTCCCTCTTACATAAGTTCCTAACGAACAGTTGAACAGAACAGCTCGAGTGCCGCACAGAATTGGGTGTATGACGAATGGTACTTCTAATTAGAGGCAACGATTTTCATTACCCGTTAAATGTAATTAATTATGGTGGCTAATTGACATCAGTTGAACACGCATGCACTCGGTGCGTGGAAATAGCGGTAGTCACAGAAATAAATAAAGCACCACATAAAACTACTAATGTTTATGGTGAGCGACGATAAACGTCAATCGTACAGTGATTGGGTGTTCTCCACTAACAACATTTTGGTCCTTGGGTTGGGTAGTGATGTCGAACCCCGGGATATTGTCGAAGCTTATAGTGCTACTTTACTGCTTGTCCCGGGGGGAAACTAAGGAGAGTCCGTCTTCATACTCGTGTGCGCTAAAAGAATGATTGATGGTTGTCTCAGCGAAAGTTGGTATAAAACTAAAGCTCGATAAAAAATGTGATGATAAAGCTATTTTTTTTATGGGATTGCTTAAACCTTCGGGTGATACCTCAAACATTATAACTTTGTTTTATTACAAAACTATAATGTTCCATACTTAAGACCTTATTTAAAAGTGTATTTATCTACAAAATCAAAAGATAAAATAATAATCAAAATCTAAGGATAGTTGAACGTAGACGTAAAACAATTCCAGAACAACCAGCACGTCGATCTGCGTTCAACGGAACATTGAAAGCGCGGAACATTCCGAGTGTGGAACAACTGAACAAGGCTCCGTCCCGGCTCCGCTCTACAGACAATAAAACCGCCATAACCCTTCACCGCTATCAATTCTCTAATGCAGTTAACGTCACAACTGCACTCCGGCGCCGGTGCGCGGTGGTTGCGTGCCGATACTACCATAACCACAGTATTTTTGATCCACTACTAAAGGTTATTAATCTCTTATGACTTTCCGAGTTTGTTTTGACCTTGCGGTGTAGCTAGAGTTTCAAGCAAATTGCTGTCGTACTATAACGGTGTAGGGTTGATTACAGACGTCCGTATAAAAGTTGATAGCCTGCTAGCGCTGCAACCATACCCTGCTCAAAGGCATCCGTATTTCCAAAACAGCTTTTCCTTCATCGTTTTTTACAGCTCTCATTTTGAGACACAATATTTTTCAACTAAAAAGCCACAGACTTCAAAGGAGGAACAAGCTCGCTCTAATAATACCTGACCACTTTAGAACCGTTTTGAATTATGATTTCCATAATGTGATCACAATGTCAGAACTAATCGTAAACTCGACTGGGGCGGCGCATTTCCTTGGCGTACATTTTAAAATCCTTCCGGAGGCCATTATGAATGTTATATGACGTCTGACTGTTGGGAAATTACTGTCTGTCAGTCTGTTGCAGCGAGTGTGTGGCGCCGTGGACGCTATTTATAGTGCCACGGTTAAGGCCCGGCAAATAATAGGCGTTCAGGAGTTATAATCATATGTTTATGAAAGTGTGCAACACGCCCTTGCCCCTAGGGGGAACTTTGACAAAACGATTTGACGTATTTCCAACAATCAAACATTGATTGATCGGCGGTTCGAGTAATGCCGACGACGAGAACTATTTAATTTGTAAAGTAAAAGTACTGAATTAAGTCTAAGTAATAAATATCTTTGCCTTTCGTATCTAAAGGTACATCCCAATTTCAGTTTAACCGACAAGAATATCGGAAATAAACTCGATCTGTCCATAGAGGAAATCGCAAGTAATCGCAACCGTAGTCCACTACCCTTTACAATCGGTAACAATATAATCCGCAACCCTATCTCCATTATTTGGATCCGGCAAATCCTTTAACCGCGTATCGTTTAAAATAAAACAACAATTTACTGCCGCCCAATGTTTCGGGTCGACTTGGACAGAAAAAGAAAAAATACCTATTATAAATTCAGGGAGCAAGTATGGAGGAAGTTTTCCAATATAAGCGGGTCGTCAATATAAACTCGCGAGTTACAATAGGCCCTCCAGCATGTGTTATTGTCCATTACATATAAAATACTATCGGAAAACGATTTGGGAGTCCAGACGGTATCGACGGTATCGGCGGCAACGGTTACAATAGGAGCCCTCGCCGCTCGCAACTGAAACAAAGAAAAGTTTTTATAACACACTGAACTGACGTTAGCCGCGCGTACAATCCACGAACAGAGGGGCTCAAGGAAATGCCTGTTTTTAAACTGTTGATGTCATAGCAGTAAGCTACAAACCTTCTAATATGTTTTTGGGGATTTAAGTTTTATTATCATCGAGGCTACTTGTGGAGGGTCCACCTAAAAAAACATCTAATCTCCTGAATATAAAAGCATTTTATTCTCCTCTAGAGCAAATTGTGCATCTTGCATCGTGATTCCCATTTTAAAATCAAAACTTTTATTCATAATCTCCATCTTGCACGTCAGAGTTCCGCATCTGTGTATGATAGACAGCTGTTATTTTTCCTTCGATTGTACACGATCGTAGTCAAAAATATACAGAAATGTTGGTCACGAACTTGGAGAGTGACTTAGTCCTCTGGGACGTTTACCTTTAGACCCTCTGTGCCCATCGCCCCGCACCCCTTCGCTCCTCATGTGATTGGCGTTGATTTTGCCTTCAATATTTCCATACAACTATCAAATCGACTCATCAACTTTCCTAACAATAAAATTGTCTTGTTTCGTAAAAGTTGCTGCGTTAGTCCCGGATGGCACAATTCTTTATGCGTTTTCTCTATTAAGACTGGAGAAAGTTTAATCTATATATAGACCCATGTCAAATTGATAATAATATACTGGTTGGACCGCGACTTGCTCTCTACATTAGGTACAAATTGATCAGTGGCTACTTAACAACGTGCAAAACTTGACAACAGTAACTCTAACTGGGACATAAAAATATTTTTTTATATTATTAGCTTGAAGGACTTAAAGCCAATGTACTTATTATTCACATGAAAGATTCAACGCTGACGCATTATGACGCGTTAAAAAAGCTTGTGTTTTGAAGTGCGGCGCAGAGGGAACGATGTAATTTTACGAGGACGATACCTCAAGCTAATGAATTTTTCAACAGCTCCGTCAGTTTCGTTGAGAACTTGTGTTACGAATCTGTGCTCGTCTCGACTCTCGACTCTCGAGTGCTCGCGGAGCCTCGTTTATTGTTTCTTGTAAATGTGGAATTGAAATTTATAAACCTGGCTTGTAAAGGTTGATGTAGTGTTTTCATTGTCCACGGTTTGAAATTAGTTTCGCCTTGTATTATTACCTCGGTAAAATTATTTTATTACTTCACCAATATTTTTTACATCACTTTTTTTTACAAACATTGAACTTTTTCACTCAAATAATTTACATATATGTATTGGTTTATCCACAATACTTTCTATTATTTTTTGTTATTTATATTTTTAGGAGACATTTTTGAACCTAGCTTCCTTCCAACAGCTAGTCTCCACGCGTCTGTGTCATTGATACTTCCACACTTCTCTTTCAGGTGAAAATCGTTGTCAATAGGCGCTCGGGCACTCGCGTTAGCCTGTAATTTAACACCGTTTCAGCGAGTTAGCGTCTAACCTGTAATTCAGTCTGTATCTGGCTCCGTGCCTGCACAAGAATCTTAAAATAGCGCATGTTACCCCTAATAACTGTTTTGTTATTGTTCTATGTAACTAATGCGTTTGTTGTTACTTCTGTTTGTTTGTCCGACGCTGGTCTAACTGTGCTATCGTTCACTTTATTATGAATTACTTTATTAGCAGTATTGTGAATATTACTACTACTACTACTGCCTTTTGTAAAACAGTAGTTTTATGTTTGCTTGTGGTAGCACTGAACAAAGGAAAGGGATTTATGAAATTCTTTAGAATCAGCCCGTATTGGCCGTCTGTGTCCAAAAATGGAGTCCAACGTCAAGTTACCTATATATTTGAGTTGATTTCGTATAGAACGGTGCTCTTTTTATTTTGAGAATTAATTCTGCTATTGGTACTATTTCTCACTTTGGCTTACTATGCGCAGCAGTAGTGTCGGTCTGTCGGGCACCTCAAAGCCGCACGCAACACTAACTTACAGTCGATAAGATAGAGTTTAAAGATCGCAATAAATCGCTAGTAAACAGCTTGATACTGAGAGTTTACCTGTTGTAAATACTAGAGCAGACCGTTGCTTCTGCTGTGGCTTGCATTAATTAAGACTGCATATAGCAAAAAACGAAACCTTGCTCGATCGGATGCAGTATAGTGATAGGAAATGCCAGCATTTAATTCCGAACCTAGAAAGAAAAAGCATAATTATTTATTAGGTGTTTCAGTCACCAAATGATGGGTGTTCCTTGTTTCATCGAAAAGAAATTGCCAAATTATCACTTTCCAAAAAATTTTCCATATAATTTCATTTGCCAAATTATTACTTAGCAAAAAATCTATTCACAAATAATCGTAACGCAAACCTAATGTTTGACAAGTCAACGTTTAAACAATGACTTATTTACCAACTAGTACTTTTACCAATTTTTATGTAGTCAAATATTTCAGTTGGAATAACTCATTTTACGCAAAATAAAATTTACCAAATATTTAGTATCGTCAGTTTTGAATTTACCATTTCTATTCAGTCAATTGTTATAGTCTAACTAGTTCAGTCTCGGGTAGCCTGTTTTTTTCATATTTTTTTTCTATATAATCTAGTGCTTTCTGGCTGTCGTAGGAGGTCAAAGTTTTAACCTAACCTAACCTAAGCATTTTTTTTTGTTATAATTAACTTCGTCTAACTAGTTCGGTCCTCGACAGCCTGAATCTCTTTTTTTCCATATTTTTTTTCTATACAATCTAATCGTTTCTGGCACACGCCGACCGCTGCCGCGGCACCGCTCGCTTCGCTCACTCGGCTCGTGGTCACAGTTTTAACCTAACCTAACCATTTTTTTTTAAATTAACCTCTTCTAACTAGTTTGGTTCTTGATAGCCTGCTAACAATAACCTCTTATTTTCCTTATTTGTATTAAATAAATGATTATATTAAAATAAAATTGCATTTTTACTTATATAATTCCCAACAAAATCTTATTTTTGCCTTTATATTTTTTCCATAACAATTCATTTGATCAAAGGTTTATAAAGGTTGTTTGCTGTAATAAATCATTTGATTAAAGACCAAATGCCTAGATGACATTATACTTGATAATATTCTGCCAAGTAAAAATTTGACCAAATGAAAATGTGTGTACTAAAATTATTCCAAACATTGCATTGGTATAAAAAAAAGGTTGCTAAAATTTGTTTGGGTAGTGGCAAAATCTTTTCGGCAAAACGGCAGGATCCCCCAAATTACCTGACGTAACATTCGCTGAATGGTAAAATACGTTTATAACATCATTTTTCTTTCAAAGAACAGTAGTACTGTTTAATTCAAAACATGTTTAGCCTAGCCAATTTGCCTTCCAACCGTACAAACACTCAACAAACTCGCCTCGTGTTCACATATCGTCACTAAATAGTCCCACGGCACTAAATAGTGGCACGCGCTGTAAACCGGAGGACGCGGCTACCAGTAAAACGGATCGTAAACGGGAATCACCGCAATGTCATCCGATAGTCGCCGGCGATCGTTGTACGACACTTGTCACATTTGCATTCATTTTATTAGTCGCTTTAACGTGCAACTACTACATGTTTGTAAAGATTCGTTTCCAAGTTCAGCTGTGGAACAAACTTCGTATCTGCATATAGCATCACGTTCACGTTACGGTCACCAATCTAAAGTAACGAATTGCGGTTTTTTATGACAAAAATGGAGGATCCTTATTCATGCGAGGTGCATTGGCCCCTGAGCCACGGCTATCTAATCATGTATCTTCAACGGCTATGCTTGCTGGCGCTCTGAAAATTGCATGATGTATTTCATTTAATCACTATTATTTTGTCTGAAGTTAGGATTTCCACTGAATTAATTAAATAATGTATATTGTATTTATTCAATAGTTAAATGAACTTAGTGATAACTTACACCACGTTGCAAAAACAATCACGGTCGTTACTGATAAAGAGTAACAAAATGTACCCAAATATTCCACTTCAGTTTCAATGTTCAGCAACACTGGGGCTCCAGTCTCGACATTCATAGTGATCGCTTTACGACCGAATTCGGTCGCAAAGTCCCGGATTGACACGTGTAATGTATGGAGTGACAGGACTTTGCGACTGAATTCGGTCGTAAAGCGATCGCTATGAATGTCGAGACTGCAGCCCGTGGAGTCCCGCTATACCTTTGTAAATACAATAATATATTTACCTACTAAGGGTTCATATCTAATGAAGGTGAATTTACATCTATATTAGTGCGCAATGAGGTTTCTCTCAGCGTAGAAGTGTTTTGGAATGTCATCTATATGGAAATCACTTATTACTTTATTAACTGTTGAATTGGCTCACAAACTTAGAACTGCTCTCTCCGGCTGAGTATTGCTTATTCCGCTGTTATCTAAATATTTGCATTTGTTGATAATGTTACTGCCATAGTTAATCATGCTTTATCAGTTATTGCCTTAGTTACACTCCACGTTGTCTTGATTTCGTAATGGATTGCTGTAATTAATTTTACTTATCAAGAGGGAAGCTTGTTCGCCTTTAATACTAGCTTTGCAAGAGTTTTCCAGATGACATGTATAATTCCAGGACTGACGTAGATCTTGATTATAAAATAACCCCCGTCTTACACGATATCGTCCCACATTGATTACTGAGCTCGTCTCGATAACGGTGTTCATATTTTCACGTATTTATAGTGGTAACCGACAGCGCGACAAATCAAGTTTTATTGCTACTATAACATAAACGTTGATTCTAAAATTAGACATATTTAATGTGCCATTAACTGGGTCATCATTGCTCGTTATAATTCAGCCGTAAAATTATGAGGAAGTTAAAAGTTTAAAGCCCAAGAGATGGCATTTTCAAAGTCGTTTCTATAAAATAACTCAAATTGGAAGGAGGACAAACAAATAAACGTCATAGAGGGGTTCAGAGTTGCGAGCCCACGACACTTGGCATCAATAGGTAACACGACCGGTCCATCTGTACAGTCAAGTGACTATTGTAGCTCCTGGCTTTATGGAGGAAGTGCAATGTTAGGGCTCGTCACTCTTTGATCCTACTGCACAATTACGCTATATAAATGTCAGATAATTCTCGTCTAAATGATCCTTAGTCAAAGTGAATAGTCAGCCGAGTTGACCAGCTCCTCATTAAAATGCTCGACGGCGCGGGCGTCTATATCCAGAACAACTCCGATCGCTTACACTCCATACTCGGCGCAAAGTTTTAAGTGTAAATAAATCACTCCAACTTAGGGAGCACTTGGTAGTTTTGATTAAATCTACTTCAAATTCCATGCCCCTTTTAGGGTATTATTGCCTTCCCATGGACTTTATCAAAAGCTGTTGCCTGCGATAAAATCTCCCCCGAAAGTGTTTGAAAACACGCTATTTAAGTTCAACAAAAACTGTGACACGGCGAAACAGGCGTTGTCGATGACGGTCGCACTTACTTTTTGTAAAGAATCTGAAATTACATACGTCAACGCATTCAATGGGGCGTTTAAAAGCATTCCTGTTTGTACCCCACGTGTTTGTACCCCACGTGTTTGAGTAACTTGGAGCTATTCTCGTCTTCAACATGACAGATGGGGGTTCTAATGTGCCAATGTTATGCACAAAAAATGTGTGAAAAACTTGACTTAATCTCTATGTTCGTGCACTTAGGGTCGCCACACACGGCGACGTTGCGTTCGCTGTCAAACTTCGTTAGCAACGCCTTAGCGAACCTTAGTGTTTGTAGCTGCAGCGGAAGTGATCAATAAGTGATCAATAAGTGATAAATAAGCCAGTTTGTTATCTCAACATCTGTGTGAAGTAGTTCAACTAAGAAATTGAATTTAAAGAAATAGCGCAGTTAAATATTGAGTGGATTATATTAATCACTAATTATCAAGTAAAGATAATAATAATATATATATATATAATAATACTCTTTTGGCATACTCAAATGGACTCAGACTGAACTCGACGCCCTAGATAGAAGGGTCCGTACACTGCTGACCGCAAACCGGATGCATCACCCACGATCATCGGTGATGAGACTGTATATCCCGCGGAAGTGTGGGGGTCCAGGATTTTTAAATGCGAAAACCCTCCACAACCGCGAGGTGTGCAGTCTCAGGGAATATTTTTTAAAAGCCGAAGTGGGTATGCACCGTGATGTGGTCGCAATGGACAAGGGGCTCACCCCGCTCTCCATGGCGAAAGAGAACTGGCGCAAACCTGTAGTACTTACTACCGATGACCGCAAGAAGGTATGGCAAAGCAAGGAGCTTCACGGGCGCTTCTATCGGGCTCTTCATGAGCCCGGTGTAGATTTCTTAGCGTCCGTATCCTGGCTGCGTTTCAGTGACCTCTTCGGGGAAACTGAAGGTTTTGTCTGTGCAATTATGGACGCAGTTATCTTGACTAATAACTACCGGAGACATATTATGAAGGACGGGACGGCTGACGTGTGTCGGGCATGCCACCGTCCGGGTGAGTCCATCAGACATATTATCTCTGGTTGTTCTCGTCTGGCTAACAGCGAGTACTTGGACAGGCATAACCAAGTAGCCAGGATTATTCACCAGCAACTTGCTTTGAAATATAAACTTGTCGACTCAGAGGTACCGTATTACAAGTATGTGCCCGACCCAGTTCTCGAAAATGACCATGTCACGTTGTACTGGGATCGGTCTATCATCACTGACAGGACTGTTGTCGCCAACAAACCTGATATAGTGGTGATAGATCGATTAGTGCGCCGCGCAATGATTGTTGATGTTACCATTCCACATGACGGGAACCTCGTGAAAGCTGAGAAAGATAAACAAATGAAATATCTTGACTTAGCACGCGAGGTTGTTGACATGTGAATGTGAGCTCAACTGTCATTGTGCCGATTGTCGTATCGGCCAATGGCCTGATGGCCGACAGCCTCGATCAACATCTATCGAGGCTCTCGTTAGGCGGTTGGATCAAGGGCCTGATTCAGAAGGCAGTACTCCTCGATACGGCTCGCATTGTGAGGAGGTTTCTATCTCT
The DNA here is from genome assembly GCA_947507525.1 of Apamea epomidion. Lineage (NCBI taxonomy): Eukaryota > Metazoa > Arthropoda > Insecta > Lepidoptera > Noctuidae > Apamea > Apamea epomidion. The sequence goes on along the minus strand of OX382238.1, from coordinate 721,085 downwards.
GGAGCCCTAACCACCGGTAGCTTGGACCCTGCTCCCGACACCGGTGGATCACTATTTTTTTATATTTTTAAATGTTGTTTTTTTTATTTTTTTATTTAATCATACTAATATTTAAAAATGTAACAAAATAAGACGACTAAATAAATAAACGACATAATAATAATAATCTTTATTGACATAAAAATATGTTACATTATTATATGGAAACCCTGACTCCTGCGCTAGGTAGTAACCTGTGTTACAGGAATCAGTGTCTTCTCCCAGTAGTTTACACAGAAATTATGCAATAAGATTTAAACAATTTTACATTATACAATATCTGCTTAAGGCGTATGGGTGGGGGTGTATGAATGAATGTGTGTGTGTGTGAGGGTGCGAGGGTAAGGGTGTGTGTGTGTGTGAGAGAGAGGGTGTGTGTGTGTATGTTTGCGTGTGTGTGTGGTGTGTGTTTATATGTTTATCGTGCATGTTTATAATGGGAAGCGCTAATTGCCGGGTTTATGTTATTAAGTTTTCTGTCTGTATGTAATCTAGTGTTTGTAGAAACGTGTTTATTTTATTTTTAATTTCCTTTTTAGGAAATGGGTTAATATCTAGGGTCTTGTTTATCTTATTATAGATACGCGTAGCAAGAAAAAGATGTTGCCTTCTGGCTGAGGCAGTCTTGCATTTGACGTATTTACAAACATTAGCGACTGTTCGTTTACTCTTGTAACTGTTGTTTATAGGTGTGATAAGGTGTTGCTTCAATGTGATATTGAGAACATACAGCTGTCTCACTGTGAGTACTGTGCAGTTTTGGTACAATGTTACGGTCGGGAAGCGGTATGGTTTAAAGGTCATGACTTTGAGCAATGATCTTTGAGCTCTTTCAAGGTGGATCATAATTGTTTTACAAGCTCCTCCCCACACCGTAATACAGTAACCAATTATCGATTGGGCTAAGGAGAAGTATAAAGTGCAAGGAAGATCAAAATCAGCCACGAGTCGAAGTTTCTTAAAGGCCCAAATAAGTTTCCTCACTCTAGAGGCAGTTAATTCAACTTGGGGCCGCCAACTCAATTTTTCGTCCAGTACTACACCTAGGTATTTTATGTTTGTTGTTTGATAAAGATACATATATCGGTAACTGTAAAAAGTTATTCTGGTCACAAGCGACATTCTTTCCTCGTCTCGTACAAAACAATGCAATAATCAGCGGCACACGAGTGACAAAAATAAAGTTTGTCAGTGCTTGACAGGCGGTGTCGCGGTGTCGCGCCGCGTCAATCTGTCGCGCTAATTTACGACTTGTCGCATCGCGTGTATTTTCGGAAACTTATACCATTCAGATCGCCCCTATCGGTTACCGATGCGTTGTTTTGTTTACGTTGACTGTCTCGTCTGACATTTTAATGAATGAACAGTAGCGTTTTGGGTTAATTTAATAGATCATGAATCTACATTGGTTTTATTGGTTACAGGCCTACAAACATACATTGAGTATGTATGTTTTCCAATAATGTGAAAAGTCGAAGATGATGAAGGTAATGATCTACCCTTCGAGGAAGAACACAGAATGTGACACGCCATAAATAGAAGTGCCTGACATGATAACATAAATAGAAGTGCCTGACATGATAACATAAATAGAAGTGCCTGACATGATAACATAAATAGAAGTGACTGACATGATAACATAAATAGAAGTGCCTGACATGATAACATAAATAGAAGTGCCTGACATGATAACATAAATAGAAGTGCCTGACATGATAACATAAATAGAAGTGCCTGACATGATAACATAAATAGAAGTGCCTGACATGATAACATAAATAGAAGTGCCTGACATGATAACATAAATAGAAGTGCCTGACATGATAACATAAATAGAAGTGCCTGACATGATAACATAAATAGAAGTGCCTGACATGATAACATAAATAGAAGTGCCTGACATGATAACATAAATAGAAGTGCCTGACATGATAACATAAATAGAAATGCCTGACATGATAACATAAATAGAAGTGCCTGACATGATAACATATGCGAACACATTTACAATTTGATTGAAATCGTCTGCCGGTAGGTGGCAGACGATTTCAATCAAATTGTAAATGTGCAAAGTGATGGAGCCCAAACGTGCGAGGAAAATAAAAATAATGTGTCGTTCCGACCCCATTTCTAATATAACTTTATAAACTCGATTTATAACACAAATGGAGTCGAAGCGACGCATTCATTGAAATGTGGAGCACATCAATTTATGATTGACTAGGACGACATTCATTCCTGATCGATATTGGTGAAATGAATGGGAACACAATACTTACTTGTCAATAACAAATCTCAGTTATGATTGTATAAGAAGATGCCGTTGCTAGTTGATGCTAGTGCCGTTTGTAAAGCTAGATCTTTGAGAGAAATTACTTTTGTTTCGAGCTCTAAAAATAACAGATTTTAACACAATCTCAGTACATTTTTAACTCGTACAAACATATTTTTAGCCAGTTCACTTTCACGGTCGGGCGCGCTGCACACGAGGCGTCGCGCGGCCGAGCGGCGCGGCAACCGCGGAGCGACGCGGGGCCATCACATCCCCGCACTGACACCTGCCGCCCGGCGTCGACTGCACTGCCTTGTACACTGTCGCACTGCACTGGCTCTCAAATAAAGTAACACTTAAGCTGAGATACAGCTGAATCAGCGACCGATTTTCACAACAACTGTTATCCAATGTCGTTCATAAAGTATTGTTACCAGTTATACTAAACACTGGTGCAAGTAGTCGAAACAAACAGTTTGTCGACGTTTGCACTCTTACTGAGTTAAGTGCACAGAAAACACTTAAGATATTCTTAAACAAATTCGTTGAAACACTACAAAAGACAACATTCTAGCAGCCAGAATGTTGCTCGCTTGGCAATATGCTAAACTGTACACAAAAGGTTACGTCTCACCAAATATGACACTGGAAGTAATAACTTTGTATGAATTAGCCCTAAAATCTTTACGGCCACTTGAATGTCAAGCAGACTCTCCTCGGAGCCTCGTTCAGACGGGGCGGTACGGCCCACCACTCCACTCGCACTAGTGTTCGTAATAAATTCACTTTATTAATAGCACTGACAGATTTAGTAATGAAGGTGGCAATAGATAAATATTCCGACGAAAATCGTGATAGGTTAATACATCACTTGCTGAGAAGACAATGTAGGTATGTTACAACTGATGTACTAACACTGTGGTATTAGCATTATCTGGTGATGCTTTTGCCAATATATTGCACAAGTAGCCTCCGTGGTGACTTGTGCAATGATTCCAAGAATAATATTATTGAATTAATAGACATTTGAATATTTTATAGGCCAGCACCAGTGTAATAAAATATTTTTATACCGATATTCGTAGTCCAGGAACAGACACTATTGGCAGGAAAAGTTTTATTTGCTATTAAAAATGCGACTAATCAGATATTTTACTGCACAAAAATCCGTTTTATGAGACAGTGAAAATTCGATGTGAACGTAAGGCGTTGTTCGTATTGTCGCGGCGTCAGCGTTTGCGTGTCAACCGCGCGTGTCGTTAAATTTTATCGCGCCTCTCCACACATCTGCGTCGCTCGTTACCGCGCCGCGCCGCGACTATTTGTTGCCGCGCCGCGCCGAGCCGCGCCGTCTCGCCCATCGCCCGCTGTTGGCAAGTGTCCACTACGCTTTATGCATCGTATTGTTTTGAATAACTCAATTTGTTCACAGACACTTGGAAACTGAAATATATCACGACATTTTAATATTATCGTTGTTAGCGTCGTACCTTATAGTACCTCATAGGTGGGAAGGGTACTGTTCAAATTAGGAAGCTGCCCTCGTTGAATTTTATTTCGACAAACATATATTGGGTAAAGGATCAGCACAATAAAAACATTTGTTTCAATATTTACGGGCATTATTGTAGCATGAATGAAAAATATATTGGAACTACAGCAGCGGAATGCTATGTTGGAGTTTTTGTTACGTACCTACGTGAAAATATGCGCACCTGGTGCTACGTAAAATAATATTCGTCAGACGATATGCAAATATAAACAGATAATAAAAATACCTGCAAGTGTAGATATAGCCTGGAAGCCGAGCGTTGGCTGGACAAACATGACCTCGAGTGGACAATAGGTGCACAGACGCGAGGTGGCGCGTAACTCGCGCGACAAACACGCGACATAAAACGCACATACAGCCAGGAATGTCGACACCTGACACCTGCACTTATAATTCCTTATAAGTCGCCCTACTGCTTCCAGATTATGATCTTTATGTGTTACGGAATAAGGAGCAAAGGTTCACCTTGCGACACAGTAGGCACAGCAGTATATTTATTTTGACAGCTTTAGACAGCTTTATAAACCTGGCAGTTCACACAAAGTGTGTTTGGTGGTGATCGTGACAATCAGATAGAATAAATAACTGCTAGATAACTCGGGATGTATCTATATATCCAGCAGACGTACGGTTATTACTGAGAAATCGCTATTTGCAATGGAAATCCTACTAATATTATAAACGTCAAAGTTTGTGTGGATGGATGGATGTCTGTTACTCTTTAACGCAAAAACTACTGAACGGATTTGGATGAAATTTGGCACACAAATGGTTTATAACCAGGATTGACATATATGTTACTTTTTATACCGATATTCCCACGGGATCGAAACTTATGCGGTTGAATCCGCAGGGCGCAGCTAGTGTTGTTATATATTTCATTGTTTATCGAGGAAATCGAAATAATTATCAAGTCGCCCGTTAATGTAACGTGTTTGACATGTTATCCCAGCCACTCTCTCAGCACTTACGTGTACCGTCACGGTTCTCCTTTCACCCCATCTCAATCAAACACCATCAAAATAAATGTTTTCAACGCATTTCAACTCAAATATCGCGTATATTTTTGCCGCAACGTTTCGTGTGAATCACAGTCACAGGGGTCTAGGTTTGAGTCCCGGATGCTGATAACGTCACTCCGAGGCGATGTCGAATCCTTGCATAACGTTCCATACCGTTCCGAACCGCACCGAGCCGCATCGAGCCGCACCGAGCCCTCCCGACTCACACTGACAGATTTCACGCTTGGACATTTTACCTTGAGAGATTTTAAATGAAACGGAAATTCTGAGATCGAATTTCGAAAGATTTCATTTTATAATCTTCTTTTCTGCTTCACGTAACATAAAACTCAGGGAATTTTGATCTGACAATTTAGTTATTTAAAATACCAAACTATTGAAATAAGCTTCGGACACATTTGATTTCTCACGAGTTCAGCTTTAGCTTATCTGTCTGCTGTGTCGCAGACATTTCAGAGAACTGTTCATTATTTTAACTCGCGCCGAATCATTTCATTTGTTATATGAAAATGAGTTCTTGACACTATGCTAAGCGCTCTCTTAAATTCGGCTGGTGTCAGAAGCCCCAGGTTTAGAAACCAGGTCTCGGCATGAAATCATGCTTTAAGTGCAGCTGTCTGATCCGTCGGAATAATTACTATAATCCCTCTGAGCCGCCACGGAGACAGCAGATAGCATTACGTTCAAGCTTACATTTGATTAAATTAAACGTTTTGATTTCTAAAGCTGACACCTTCATATATTTGTAGTAAGCTCTAACACGCCCGTTATATTAAAACAACAATTTAATTTTCCGTCAAAACAGTACATCAACATCATCCCTTTAGGACAACCCTTCAGCGGATCCTCTGAAACCCTTAATGAACTCCGACACGACGTATCGTTGAAACGAATCATACCGGAGTGCTTTGATCAGAAGGCTGCCGCTCAACCCTCTCCGGCGCCCCCGGGATCATATTTTAACGCTCCCAGGACGTATTAATCCTTGTTAAGTCCGATAAATTATTCAGTTTACTAAAGCGCCAGGTTGAGCAACACGTCTTCAGGGAGAACAAGGAGTACAAGGACTGACTTAGCAACTTTTTAGCCCTTTGTTCTTAATACCACTTAATTTTGCTCGACTTTGTGATGCTCTGATTTGCATCTCGCAAATATAATTTGAGAAACATGAAATATTACTTCGGTGAGGAAGTCAGATCCGAGTTGGTTAATGCGAAAGTTTCGTGTTGAGCGGTTGAGTGTTCTCTTTAGAAGCGGACGACGTTTCTGTTCGCTCCGTACTTGTTCGTACTGAGATGCTCTCCAGGTAGTTTAATTATGAGGTGCGACAGGATACATGACTAGTGTTGACGGATTTGTTCAGTTTATTATACAATTTAGGCCGACTCAAACCATTAATTGAAGTTCGCATTATAATATTATCAACCGAATGATACTTCGCACACGCCAGACGATATCACCGCGGATCCGTCACGTCCCCGTCACATGTCCGTCACGGTGTCGTGTCACGCACCATTAGCGAGACTGCGCGTTTGTGAGTACGTCACATCGGCGTACTGACTCCTTGAGACGGCTCGGGTTGCGGACTGGACAACTGGATAGCTACGTGCACTGTGCATAGGTGGCGATTAGCTTCAAATTCAGTACTATAGAATATTATAGAAGGACACCTTGGAAATCCCAAGAATTTCTGCGATATTATTACTGCAGAAATAAATAATTATTTATCAGCTGTTCCTCTTTCTGGCTATTACTAATGATAATCTAGTAACGAACAGTACTCTATACGTTACTAGATTATCTGATAATAAACAAAACACACTGAATGAGTAAGACAGAAAAGATAAAGTACAAATTATATAGACTGATATGGATACGTGTTCCAACACCTAAAGATATGTTTGTGCTTTCATAACTGACCACTAACCCACTTCCTGCTTCCACACAAAAGGTCACAATGGCAGCAAGTTTAAAACTAAAACAGAAACTAGATGATCAGTAATAAAGCTAATGGGTAGCTCGCCTTGTTTGGTAACGCAATTAGCTCGTTGGACTGGCGATGGCAGCGCGTGGCGGCGGCGCATGGGCGGCGCAGGCGGCGCGCTGCGCTGCAGTGATGAATATCTTAGCATATTGCGCGCTAATGCTGTTATGGAATTATGGCGGAGTTGCTGCGAGCATCTTGCATTGAAACGCTGTTCTATTATCTTGCAGTCTCTTTTTATGTTGGGACGGGGTAAGAGAGTAACATTAGGCCATCCGCTGAAGCTGGACAGTCAGGCGTGTGGTTGAAGTCCGTTATACAACAGAAGATGGTATAAAGGTGAAGAAGAAAATATGCTGAAACAAAGATAAAAGCAGATAAAGCGACCAAAAATGACCACCTTTAGAATCAGCAAAACATAGACAAGTTTAAATAAAATGATAACTTATGAAGGGAGCAAAACAGCATTTAAGAAGTTTGCAAAATCTTGTTATAAAACATAAGTCTCCATAAACATAATAAACAGGAAATCAAGTCCGGCGCAACATCTGCAGCTCTCACAATCACCACTTGTTTGTTATTTCGTAAATCCTCCGAGAAGCGGAATGTTTTGTATTCACTCTTCCACTCACCGAAGAAAACTAATTAACAAAACTTCATTACGGAGAGTTTATTTAGCCGAGCTCAGTGTCTTTACAAACAAAGGTCCAGCCAGCGGACCTGGGAACCCGTCGCACTCCAACGATACGTTAGTCCGCGTTGAACTCAAGAATCTAAATATTGACATTTAATAAGGGATCAGTATGCATTTATATAATTTAGCGTCTCATTAGCTGTTATTGATGAAGGCACCAATTTTTTAATAGACATAACTACACATGTGTGTTCTCGTGTATTTCCCTAAGCTTCCTCACTGATCTTGTTTAATGAATTAAGTCAGGTTGACAATGCCATTCAAATCCCATAATATCTACCGCTTGCTAGGTATAAGCCGTCTTTTGTTTATGCCATCTGCTTCTGTATATTTCATTCAGCTCCCACCCACTTGCCTGACGTCGTCAGTTGAACAACGAGCCGTTTATACACTCCGCACTGAATCCCGTATATCTCCCGTGCAAAACACTAAATACCTCTTAAACTAACCCATTATAAATTCAATTACGAGCTCAAGACGTAGACAATTTGCAGAGCGGGTGTGTGGGTGAGCCAGGGGGTGAAGACGAAGATGGTAGCGGGGAGAGGGGTGTAACTAAACATATTGCGGGCCACTCGGGGTCTAAGTCAGGGTAATCCGACCCGCTGCTCCTTTATTGTAAGGATATAACTAAGCTACTGATACTGCGAACTTCCCAAGTGTTCAAGACATATGCTACAACAATATTAGTTTGCGAAACGGTTCATGGTCGAATAACGTCAACTTACTGGCGATATTTTCAGCAATTAAGTGACTAAAGGGAAAATTGAAATAGAAAAAGTGAAATTGGTGTGTCGTGTTTAAACAATGACTCACATGAGCATGAATGAAGTGGAGATTCCAGAGTGAATCACATTGACTTACAAACATTGAGTTTCTCGAAAATACATAGTTTGTATACAAATTCATGCATGTGAAAGATTCGATTCATGAATCAATGAATGGGCCATCTTTTCTCTCGGCAAGCCTCTCCAAGAAAAACTAATAATGTTTTAATGATTTCGAGAAAATGTTGCTACTTTTTTTTAACCATATCTTTATATGGTCTAAAAAGTAGCAAAATTTTCTCGTGAACATTTTATGCGTTTATTTATAGATTAGTTTCTTTGACCTTAACTATCGTACTTAGGTGAAGTCTGTGTGTCCTCCCACATTGTCCAAGTCCACAGTTGCTGCGTCAAACGTCGCTAAGATTTCGGCGGTGCCTTTGTGCGGTCCTGATAAAGGCGCGAACTGTCGGTGTCACTCGTATTATTACGGTGTGAACGCCATTGTGACAGGTTCCCGCCGCACTGTTTACTAAACTGCGAAGTTCACTGGACCAACAGTTTATAAATAAATCCTTCAGACTCTACCTGCTGTTATACGATCGATAACTGAAAGTGTTCTGAAGGTTTATTATGTTCACGGACTGGCATATTATGCTTTGGCATTAAATATTGATGAGAGTTAACATTCCACAGTTTAGAATTCTATGGAAAATTTACTTGATACAAACTGTTTGTCGAGGCAAAAACACTGCTCGATCATCTAACAAAGTCCAACAGCGTAATTTGATTAAGAATATCTCACAAAGCAATCACTGTGCACTGCTCTGTAGTATCATATCACAGTCCCGTATTGTTTAATCAGTATATAACGACAGTGGACGTCACGCTCGTGTTGTGACAGCGCGGATTACCGCCTCGCTGTTAATGCCGTCGGTGGCTTACCGCACGAGCCTTCATTGTACGTTGTACTGCTTGACGGCAAAGGCATAAAGCCTGGTCTGCACACGGAGCAATTGCGTGGAATGAACCTGCGATGGATATTTATGTGTTGTGAGGACACAAATGTTACAAAACAACACGTGTACACAAATTGTACACGTGTTAAATGTTCGAGTTGTGTGCACAACACGCTCATCAACTAGCGCTGGAAGCAATCAAACATTCGTCAGTAATTTTAATATGCCTCATCAGATACAAAATAATAATATGAGCTCTATATTTGTGTAAAGACGTTCATATTTAATGTTCGCCATTCGCAATCACAAACGAAATTGCCACACAATTTAATGATATGCAAAAATGCTTAAAATTCAAGGTTAATCGATAGGTTTTTTTCTTTTTTATTTCATAGCTATCTGGGACGATCTCCAAATGTTACTGTTTGCTTGATGTGCACTTCGTGTGCGGTGTGAGTTCAGCCTTAAGATGAGCTGCTATCTTGTCCTCCAGCACCTACATAGGTATTATTAATGTTTTGTTAGCGCCAAAATGACAGTCCTGACGTCACGCGGTGTGACGTTAAGTCGGGATTACCCGGCTAATACGCGCTTTGACCGGCCGCACACTCCTCGCATTGTGCGGGAACTAACTATTGTGTATTGTTTGTTAGCGAGCAACTTGGACGTGCGGCGGCGACGGAGAGCCGGTGGCAGTTAGTACCTACGTGTGGAGATATACCTACTAGTAGATGCAGTACCGGTTCCTTCTCAAGAACCGGGACTGTATTTTCGGTACTGAACTTGGGACCGGGATTACCCGGGAAATTCGGTACTTTCGGTGCTTACGTACAAATGTCGCTATTAATTTATTGTATGAAGGGCACGTGTGGGTGCACACTACATTATAATTATCTAGATCGGTTGAAAAATTAACTTATTACAAATGTGGGTTGGGGTAGTTTATAAAACTATGTATTATTCGTAAATCTATAATGGACAATAAACATCACAACACAATCACAACCGAATTTAAATGGTTTTTTGAGATCAAATTAGGAAAAATTATCAAATGGAACTTCAATTCCTGGTATATTTTGAATTAGAAATAAGCCTTTTTTCGTCACGTAATCACTTTGTTTTTTCCACTATAGAATAAGTCTTTTACGTCACATAATCACTTTGTCCCTTCCACTATAAGTATCATTAAACAAACATTAGCAAAACAAAGCGATAATGCTTTTTCGAGATCAAAATAACATAAAATTAAACAAAATTTGAGCATGACAAACGTTATTCTCTTTAAAATAAAAGTAATGCAATAAATGAAACAAATCAAAAATCTACTTATATCTCTTATAAATAACTGACCCCTTATTTACATTGCTGAATAGTTTTTTTCTCTCGGTAATAAGTTCTCAGGAAACTTATAGCTTGTATGGCACGAAAATTCTCAGTATTTTGAATTAAAAATGTTTTATATTAACATTATTGTATAAAAAAGTAGTTTATTGAATATGATTTGTTACTTTATATTGAAAAAAAGAAAGAAAATAATAAAGTACTGAAAGTATCGAAAGAACCGGGAGTACGGGATGAAGACCCGGTACCGGATTGCTTAAAAAATCCCGGGATTTCCCGGTATTTTCGAGACCGGGATTTCCCGGGAGCATGCCCTAATACGTACGTTATAGACATAGAGGGAAGGAAAACTTTAGCTAGAGCAGATAAAGGTTCTCAATACTAGGTTACAAATTGATGTATACGCCACTAATTCGCGATCAAAGGCCCTGATGACCTTTAATACAGGTTATTTAAACCAACTTCAGGCACCAATATCTCACAAAGTAAGATACTTAAAAAAAAATGTCACCCTAACTTACAATTATGAACTAGTCTTTGAAACGAAGGTTCTTATTACGAGTGGCAATCCAATGTCTGTAGCTTAGCAGTGTGCTTGTAAATAGTTCTTCAACTAAAACCTTCGCGAGTCGTAACAAGCCGCATGCACACGAGCTTAGCGAGCACAATGACGTCAGTGGCAGTTGTAGGTTGTAGCGCGCGGATTACGCGGCTAATCCAGCGCCACGCATCGCGGCCGGGCCGGGCTGGCTGACCGCGCGACGCACCTCGCTGCTAAAGGCCAATCTGATACAGGCTATACAGACAGGTACAGAAGACTCGTTCTGTACTATCCACGGTCGTTACAAAACGCTTGATAGAAGTCGTATGTTGGACAGACGTGTCCTGGTCTTCTTCGTCTTCGTGTCGATGGTACGATAGTGTATTAAACTGTTGGCCCAGAGCTTCGCCACTACCACGGCGACCAACGACCGTTAACCGACGACCTACTGACATATCCTGGTAAACGCTGGCAACCATTTCATATTTTTCTTGCTAACTTGAACGAGGTCCTGAATAAATGATTTCAGTAGGAAGACCACTACTAGGGATGTGAAGGATCAGTCTATGTATTATTAGAAATGGCTGTCTCACCATCGAACTGATTATGTTACGTGATATGACGCTTTTATAGAAAGGTGCAAGTGTGTGACAATTTCGAAATAGGTAATACACTACGAGTAATTTTTAAACAAATGCAAATTGCACATGTTTTAAAGTTACTTTAGTATTACTTTAAAATTAGCGCGTTTAACCAATACACTGCTTATGTAATTCTCCTGGGTATTCTGCACGTCGCTGCATCATGCCTCAACTGCACCATCCTCCAGCACTCGTTGTGTAGTACTACTACAATTTCGTAGCGCCTCATTGTACTAAATGTGAACTTAAATGTGTTCCGCTGTATATTTGTCGTGTGGTGTGCCTGTGGCTACTGTGTGCAGTGTGCTGTGGGCGGGGGTTGTAATTGTAACACGAGGAGTTTAAATACACTTCTCCTGCTTTATGTTCGTGAGATTTTATCGATGCAGCTTTGGCCAGGTAACCGAAAAAAGATTACGGACAAAAAAATGGTGCCTTTCGTAAGCAGAAAATAATAATAAAGACGATGACATTAATTGTTACATTCTTACGTTGCGTAAACGTCGACAATTCACATTTTTTTCACAAATTATTTGTAAAATACTAATTCGTTGTCACTTTGAGCCGTAATGAGACATAGAGGTGATGCCATCCAAAATAACGAGACAGATGAAGGCGACGCTTTACATAAAGGTATTGTTAGGTAAGGTTGTCAATTAGGCGTGGGCCTAGGCCATTGTTCCAGTAGCTGACGAGCGCCCACGCGCTGACCACTCGCCGAGTATGCGACCCTGGTACCCACGGACGATCGCTGAGAGAAACTATACCATAAATCATAAATTGTAAATAACAAGACAGCTTACTAATTTGACCGAAGATTCTACTGAATAAAGTGTCTTGTAATTAAATCTGTTTATATTTGACGCCCACCGCAAAATTAATCGGTTGTTAATTTATTTCATGCTAATTAATCTTGGTGTTCGTTTGTTTCAGGTATGTATCCTCAGACCTAAGATCATCGAGCCGATAATTGGAGGTTGGTACGAAAATTGCTGTAAATGAAATTGTAAGTAGGCTTATTATAGTAACCAATAACTTATTCCTAAATTACTCTGGTCATCTAAAGCCAACAAACGACGACAAGTGAGCTTAAAGTTTAATGTTGCTATGAATAGATACAGTATGGCCTATGTTTTAATTAAAAAAATATTATATATAGATGCGTATTGGATAATGATGGAAACTGGGTTATTGTATTCAAACTCTGCTCCATTCACACTTGCAAATACTGTATTCAATATTTATTCATAAGATTATCTGAGCGATTGCCAAAACAAATTAGTCACGGGCAGTAGCCAAACACAACAGCGCTATAAAGTTAGTGCAATTCAGATTCGCACACTGCAGCCGCGCGTAAGTAGATCAGTTCAGTGCTGCGGAGTGCGGACACAATACTATAGACAGCTTTATTCTCACTCACCCATGCGTCACTTTACTCACTTACCTACCACTCGACTTTCATAGCTCCAGTTTTACACAGAATATCCTAAACTGAACTGAGTTAAGATGCAATTACCCAGTTAAACCATTAATCCGCCTGTGATGTCGGTAGTCTGTGGTTCAATCGAGCTCGTTGATGTGTTTCTCTGGAATGTGGAATCGTAATAGGTGATGCGAAATCCGAGACAGTGTACGTCTTAAGTCTTCTTATATACCTTTACTGATATCATATAAATGCACGAGGTGGGTACAACGTTTTAGATTTTATCAAATTAATTAAAATGGTAGTTTTAAAATCGTTGTGAAAGTCAGGCTTTTTTGGGGAAATCACCTTCAGGTTTTCTTTAAAAGCGCCCGACAGGATTATAATGTTCTGTAGTGTGTTTCTTACTCATAAAATGCGACCGCGCCGCTAATCTTAATGTTGGATGTCCTTTTTGGAGCACTCAAGAATATTACTGAGACAAATTTTCATATTGTTTTAACTTTTCAAGATGTTTTTTGTTCGTGCAAATGTTTGGGAGACAAACCTAGCGCGCCGCATCTTCAGCGAACATCGCACTTCAGACTATCTCGAGTGGAGTAAGGCACCTCGATCAATGACTACTACATACCGTAGTGTAACCCTAGTTGGCCAATAAATGTCAAGCATACGCCTTTATTTGCCTACAACGGAAATGTCTAAATTAAATAAAAGTCAGTTACGTCACAAAGACTTAGTAAGATTAATTTGACTGAAACATTTTATAAGAATGATATTTACGCTCCGTTTTTTATCTAAAAACTTCAGAAAGACCGTTACTGTTTTCTTAGAACAAGAAAAATATGAGCCGTACCATAATGTATCGTACTCAATAAGGATAAGAATAACACGATATCAGGTGATCATCTTCCCACGCGACTCCGCGAAGTGGGTTACTGAACTAACATGCCTCTGTTGCCACGGCAACCGGAGCTAAGCGTATTAATATCGAAACTGAGAGGAATTGGCATCTTCCTGTTGGGTGATATTGTCCTTTTTACATCAGAGGGGTCTATTCTCGTAATTTTAAGAACGTTCACAGTCTGATCTATCTCAATCTGTCAAAAATATCTCTAATTTCCTTACATTTTGACAAGTTTGATATTGGTTGTCGCTGAGAGCTGTAGATAGCAATGTATTAATTTTCATTACTATTAATAGGATTAGCATTCGTCACGAATACTAAGTGGTTATTATAATAACAGTTCACAAAGTGCTTTGTTATTAATATTGTTTATATAATTTGAATTGACTGACTATATTTAATGTTTTTATTAACCAGCACAGATCAAGATGTTTTTTTTCGACAGTACTAAAATGTATGTTCTCGCCATAAATAATAAACCATCAGCAATATATTTATCAAATTGATTTATGGCAAAGAATCGAGGAGGCAGTCGCATACAATACGTTTGTGTACTTATACATTTATGTACCTACATAAAGGTGGAACGAATTTGTGTGATTTTCAAACAAAATTATATATAGCTGAACACATACTATTTCAAATAATATTGATTTGCGATCGTCGAACATCCATTCGAAATAAATCCGACTGATTCACATAAAACACGCACAAGTTCGCAACTCCAATGTACCAGCAATTACCATTCAGTGGAGGAGCGCCACTTTGTGAGCGAACGTATCTACGTCTAACGACTGCCTTATCTCCGCTAGAAGCGACTTCATTACTCAATACTAAAGCTTCCCCGCTAAACCTCTCTTTTATTATATCACAATTAACTCCATCTCTGTTGCACCCACTAGTCTGCGGGTCTGTCGTCTCGTTCTGACGTTCATCAGTGATGAATGGGCATTAGTGTATGTTATTATTGACCGTGTTTCTGTCCTCATCTTAATCGTCGCAGCTTTTGTCTGTTTCTCCATTTCTGTTGCGTTTGTGTCTCGTGCCTGCTGCTGCTACTTATCGCGGTAATATAATACTGCTTTGTTACAAGGTAATGTTATTAAGATTGATGATACGTTTGTCCATTACTTTGTTTGTTCAGAATACTTACGTCTTGAGAACAACGGGGTATTGTGCTCCTTCTGTTATTTATTTCTCCATCTTTCATATTATCTCTGTGAAATATTATGTTTTAGTATACATAAGATGTAAGCGTTACTCAACTTCTTAAGTAATAATGTTGTGTTCCAAATCCTTCAGTGTCAGCTTACGCGTTTGGCTAAGTTTGACCTTTTCCTGGCTTAAGACAAACAAAGTCGTGCGCAGAACTTATATCTGAGTAATCTCACCGCGATGCTGTAAGTTGGTCCTTCCAGACGAGACCAGTTTATTTCTATACTTATGAATACCTAACTTATACCGCATTTTTTTTCGTTTTGCCTTCTCATCTGTGCCGATATGATAGGTTGATTAATAAATAATGTTGCGTGGGACTAGTTCCTTCGTCAATTACTACTTTGATGCTTCTGTAGGTGGTAATTTCTCGACCACCATTGAAAATCGCAATAAATTACGATATTTGCATTCTACTGCAATTATTTCAACGACACATGTATTGGCTTTAAAATAAGTTGAGTGAGTACTGACCGAAGTGTAATAACTTGTTAAAGAAGTTATTAATGCAAGCTGACAAGGCGATAAGCTGATGCTATGACATGACATACAATAAGAGCCCACGGACATGGTCGACATCCCGGCGTAGTTCTGTTAATGGCTTCGCCAGAAACTTGAAAGTTAAGTTTCTCATTTCTTCAGTATTAATAATTCAAATTCAAACTTTTATTTCAGAGATTAATATTGTCTATGAATATATTTCCGAAAATCGTCGGTGTATGGACGCCCTAAGACGACACGATGTAAACCGACGTCCGTTTAGCCGATGTCGATCAGTATTAATGTTTCATTGAATGAGAGTTGTAATACCACTGGCTGAAACCTGTTATTACTACAAGCCACAGTGTACAACTATACAGTAGGATCATAATTTTGTTGTGCTACATATTTATGTATTCTTACATTGCATTGGCAAGGCTGCTAGATGTAAGTTTCTATACGTGGTTACAATAACCAGTCTTAGTACTGGCTATACTGACACCAGCTGCAGACTTCAAGTTTATGAAGATGTAATGACTATCTTATTATTAATTGATTTAAGCGGATTGCCAATATTAATACTTAGCCAATCTTAGTATGATTAATAAATTAAATTCAATAAATGTTATCAAATACATATTATGATATGAATGTATCTTGCCTTCAACATTTTAAAACCAGCACAGTTTTAATCGTTCAAACTCAAGATACTCTGAGGAGCTAAACTCATAGACTATCTAACTGCTATTTCCTAAGCTGTGTCGGACGGCCGAGGGGCAGGCGCTGTATTAATTGTCCGTATCTATCTGTTGGTCGTAATGACATCGTCGTTATGAAGACATTCCTGCTGTGAAACGCCCCCGACAACCACAGACGACAGGCTATGGACCCGAGTCTCGAGCTCCAGCGGAATTTAAAAACCCTTTTCCCAAAACATCAAATCCAACATCTTTTTATTGATGATTAGTTCGGGATCCCAAGAGCATATTGCATACCTTGTGTTTATCATTTATCATCGAAACTACATTGTTTCATTATTGACTCCTGGTTTTATTCTCGTTTCCAACTTATAAAAGTAAATAATTTCCTAAACAAAAGTTAAGTTGTAAGTTTAGATAAATTATTTACTTACTAGGTACCGTTTTATAGTTAGGGAGGTAATTAGAATTGAAATGGGCACTGATGAAATTATATTAATTATATCGTTTATTAAATACAGCCGTTAAAAGCAATTTGATTAATATTGAACAATTTTAACGCAAATAATTATTACGTAGTAAACGCTGAATAATTACATTCACCAAATGACTGTTGAAATTATTCACATTTAAATTGAATCACTATTAACTACGCTATGTTAAACGACTGGACTGCTAACTTTAATTACATTATTTTCACATTTCAGTTTCGAATTCAATCATGGTAAATAACAGTGAGTTGACTATATCTGTACACCGACACAGTTGGAAGCAGTATAGTACAGATATAAATCTAAATCACTTGCAGCCTGACCGCTCGTCGCTCATCGCTTGCACAGCGTCCATTTCTTTCATAGGCTCGTAAGCGATTAATATTGTATGAATTAACTAATCTAGTAGGTACTGGTACCTGGTAGACTACACGGCAAAATGGCCGCCGTATGGAAATACAAGAGAAAACGTTGATTGCGACAAGACGATCCGCTTTATTATGAAGACGTACGAGTATATATCACAGCCGTCGACAGGCGGCTTAATGTTAGCTGTGTCATTCCGACATATTTATTTGCATTTAACGGGACTTTTTGTGTAATGAAATGAATGCTGTGGACTCGATGGAAAAGTTAGAAGTATCTGATTCTCGAGGAATGTTGAACACTTTTTGTTTTTAATTAATTTTGTCGTACTTTAGGACCAATCCGGGGTTAAGAAAAAGAATCAGTTTGCCGTGACCAATAACTTATCTGCCAGCTGCTTACTCAAAAAATTATAAAATCTTTTCTCTTTTCTTCCTGTCGTGTGAAAACTGAAAATCAATAATTCCTATGTATATTAGATCTAGTTAACATGCGTGTCACGACCAGCACAACTCCTCTAGTGACGCGACAGAATGTGTTACGTGGTAATTGATCCTACACCTTTAGCCCCCATCCCGCTACCAAGCAACGGTTATTATCCGACATTATAACCATAATGACGTTTGCACAACATGACATTGTTACGCAAAATGTCTTAGGGTTCCTGCAGATAAGCAGTTCAAACAACTTTTCAATAAACAACTTCATTTACATTAGAAAGGCATTTTCTGCTCTAGACACGTAGAAAAACTTCCTGGGCAAAATTATTCCCCGCACAACAAAATATCAGTGTATATCTGATCTAGACACATATCGATGTAGCTCATAACACTTGTGTGGGAGCTGAAAAAGAGCGTTTACCATAATCAGCCTATGAATGTCCCTACTGCGGGGTACAGGAATCCTCTCTTCGAGAGGGAGTGGGCTGTAATCTGCCACACGGGCCCAGTGCGCTGCAGTGTGTCGCTAGTAGTCAAATGTCTTCGAGCTGTTGGTTCTGGACCCGCCGGTAGCTCACGGTGTCCCCTCGCCGACGGGCGCTCATTCCACTGTATTTATATTCACATACACTTTCTACGCGTAGCTTTTGCGTTTGCAAATAAATCCGTCGTTCTCCATTGAATCAGCACTGTAAACAGAATGTAATGATAATCCTCGGGCTGTACATCACGTGTACTGCGATCTCGTCGACTTGTGCCGGACCCTCCCTGTTGTAACAACGCCGGTCAATCATCCGCGAGCACACAGGGCTGCGCCGCGCTGAGATATAGCACAAGTCATCTGTAAATTAATGTAATAAACGCTTACTCTTCTTTAATATCTTGTACGAATTCGTGTGAATGTGCATTCATGATATTTAAGTAAATGCACAAATTATTCCAGATCGGAATTCTACAAACCTACCAAAATTAAATTCAGAATAAAATTGTGATTTAAACTGAAACTGAATTGTCCGTTAACACATGCCTGTGGGATGTTTATTAATGCAGTTTCACGTAATATTGTACTCTATCACGCTTTATGAGTTTATTACACGTTTATATACACAAAAAGAAATATTTATTACATTATTATCCAGGAACACAAAGTTGTCTAAGCCGTGCTCAATACGTCTGTGATATTGGCAACAGCCGGAAGACATAATTACTAAGTTGTCTAAGCGACTGTCGCGGTTCGCAAGACTCCGCAGTGCTCCGCGCAGGCGACCTCTTGCCCGAAGCCTAATATGTAGGGGACGGATACACACTGATGAATTTCAGTAATTTAAATTGGTTTTCCGTGCGATTTCGCTTTTCACGGTAGATTACAGTTACGGAATGAATACACTCATCGAATCTCTTCAAGTAGGCGCAATATTTGCTTGTGCTTGCTTGTTTATGATTTGTGTATTAATTAGCTACACAAATGCTCAAAACGGACGTAGCTTCCTTTTTCTTAGAGTTTGGAGTAGAATAAAGAGATCTTTTACGAGGGAACATAAATACTTGGCACATAAATATGCTTGCAGTTTAATCATAACTTGATGGACCTGAACCGCGACTTCCCTCATTTATTTAGAACCGAGAGTAAAGTAAATAATGTATCAGTTGCTTCAATAACTACATCTAGCTAATAAGCTTGGACACTACAATATTATGTTGCAGTGCACAGTGTCCTCTTAACAGTTAAACCTGATTAATAATAATCTTACGGCAATATTCAGTGCCGGCCCTACCAGGCGCGCAGTTCAATTGAGATGTCAGGCTGTGCGGGCCTCCGCGAGCCGCTGATTACACGCGTCGCGAATAGCATGCGCCTCTGCACCGGTACTGGTACCCTGGTACATCGCGCGGAGGATGTATCCATTACAGGGCGACGCAGATGGGCTGATAGGTCACTAACGGTTCTCATGTAGGAAAGATCGTGACGTTAATTAAACTTTCAGAAAGAGTATAGCGAAACAATTACAAGAAAATCTTGAGACGCAACAGTAAGTACAACAATAAATAAATTAACGATTTGTTGGGTCATGTAAAGAAAATGAAAGTTTGATTTCTGATATGTTACTCTAACAGCTTGAATTGTAGACTGTACAGGAAGTTTAGAAATATAACAGTTAAGTACAGATTTTCAACTGAAAAAGATGCCCCAGTTTATTTTTTTTACTTTCACACGCTCTCGATTAATGGCATGTCAATAGAGTTTGCAGCGCCTACATATATCTGGCTGACAGTGCAAGTTAGCGTAACAACTCTGCACAATGTATGAAGCCCGCGCGTCGTTCGTACATCCGCGTGCATCGCATAAATTGCGCTCGATCGGCAATAATTTAATAACACGGTCTTTTCTCCCGCGGTCGCACGGCAAAACTCCGCGCATCGCGACCCACATCCCACATGACGCGGGTAGGGTTGCGCAAACACATTCAATACTTTTACACAACTTATTGAAAATCCTATACTTAGAATAAATTAAGCTTTCGTTGTTAAACATTCGACTCATCTTTGTTTGATACTTGATGTGATTCACTCAGCACTGAATCTGTCGCAAAACAGTTCTCTTCACTATATTCGAGTTGACAAAAAGGTGTAACAATCAAAATGTATTTATTGTTTTCTGCTAAACTAGCGACACCATTATACACATTACTTTATGTTTCCCTCCTAGAGCTGACACAAAGCTATGAAAGTTATTGTGAAACTACACATAAATAACGTCTCCGAACGAGTTGATTAATGAATAAATAAATAAAGTTAACGGAGTTAGGATTAAACGAAATTGTGTATAATTTACATTTCAAATGTTATAGCTGTATCTTATTCTCGTCTGCATCGAGCGCGACTAATCGCTAACAAACCGCGTGTTGCATAACCACGCCGGCCAATAAGTCAATATTCAGTTGGCGATACATAATATTCAGTTGGCGATACATAATATTCAGTTGGCGATACATAATATTCAGTTGGCGATACATAATTGAACAATTATTACTAAATGGCTTTTAAGTTAGGAATAACTTTATTTAAGTTAGGAATAACTTTATATCACGGGGCTGCAGGTACATTGTTATTTGTACTACGTTCGTAATTACAGTGATAAGTACGCCACCCAAGCTGGTCTTAGAGCACGTAGAACGACTACTGAAAACAGGGTTACTAATGTTTTGGAGGAGATTATAAAAGTATATTGTTTTGTTGACATCCGGTTAACATAATAAGGTAATAAAGTAAGGTGATAACATTCCTTACAATATAAATAAATAATTTTAGAGAGTAATATCAGAAATTATCACCTTTTGGGAGACAATTTTATGATTATGTTATTACATGATTTTGCAATCGCTAAGTAAATGAGCCGACATCCTCTCAGCCAATCAATGAATGTCATCCTAATACAAATACAGACACCACTTCTTAAGTCATCGTTTTCAGACCTTCTGCTATACATACGTACATAGGTAGCACATATAGGCTGTAGATGTGGTGTGTGCACAGACGGTCGGAACAAACAATCGCTGCGAAGTGGCGGCGAGTTTGTTTAGCTCAAACTTTGTTACATTATGTATTATGTACACCCGTAATTGAATTGTCTGACAAATATTTGAGTCTATACACATATACATCTCTATATGAAATGTAAACGAAGCGATGTAAATTAAGAAACACAACTTGAGTTAGAAATATTTGTGAAACAAAGTTTTCTTTCATTCGTGAATGAAATAAAAGTTAATGTGATTTAATTCATTATAAACTAGCAGCTTGAGAACAAACTTTGTGCAGTTGGTGACAAGTTAACCATAGCTATTGTAAACCATAGCTATTGTTGCTCGTTTCAGCGTCTTGTTATATAACTTACGTGTTGTTCATGTTTTACATTGTTCTAGCCACTCTGCGACTTCTTGATTTATTTAAGTAAACAATGTAATATTTTCCGCGTTAAATTGTACACTTTAAACGAAGGAAAGACAGAATTAATTATGACAATATTACACAAGCTTGTATACCTAATTCTATTATTAAAATTGCTATGAAGGAAGGTGATCTACCGACTATATCGTCGTGGACTCCTCCGTCTTCATCGTCAAAATTCTTCAGAGAGCTTCCTTAGGCGGTTACAATAAATTATGCTTTCGTAGAATACGTTTCCGAGTTATCATCTTTACATATTTCGGCATTTAGACGAAATATGTTTACCAAAAGCGTTTGAGCACGTGAATACTAAGCAAGCTTTCAGTGATATTAAGTCCCCTATATTTAAGGCCTATCCCAACACGTTGAACTACTTGATATGAACCGTCCCGCTTGTCCGCGGCAGGGGTGCGTGTTGCCAGCGTGTGCCCAGCGTGTTTGCTCGTCGGGCGGTAACCCGATCAACGCAACGCAAACGCTATTAGCGTGATGGAGTTGACCCCTCGCCTTTGGTCTGGCCGTCCTTCGTCACAACGAGGCGATTTTATTAAATTTTAAAGTGTCACTGTGTCGCTTCAATTTTATACAAAAAAACGATAAAAAATATCTGGAATATATAATTTAAAAAAAACCTTGTGAACATTATATGTGGTACTATGTAAGGACTAAAACCGCAGCACCATTATTAGAAATAACCATCTAAAATTAACTACATAGTAAGGAAGGACCAGTCAGACGACTCTGGCCCTTCGTCTCGCGGCATTATCCTGTTATTATACAAAACGCACATCTCACGCGTCCCGGCCGTCGATAGTAGATAACACATCGGGAGTGCTGCACTGCTGCCACCATTGCAGCTCGCGCGGCTAACTGGCGCCGCGACGCACGTCTTAGTTATTACGTTACATGACAACTTACACTACGCTGTCAGGATAGTTACTTTCTGCGTGCGTTGTGATTCAAAGGCTGCTTAATTGCTTCATTTCATCGACTATTAATATTACCTATTACGTACCATACGTATAGCTGTGAAACTGAATAATATGTATACCTAGGTAGACTGGAAGCCAACCCTAACGTAGTTGGGAAAAGGCTCGCAGATAATGACCTAGGTACACTGCATCAATAGCTAACAATTTTAAAAGGGAGGCCTGTGGCTAGACGTAATTTCTAAAAGGCTAACAGAATCAGTCTTATTCTAGAACAAATGCGCGTCAGTGTTATAGCGATAGGCAGCCACAACCAAAAACGTAGAACTTATTACACACCTGTAGGCCAACTCTCGTAATTTAAAACGTTCAAAATCTAGTCGCAGTCTCATCTCGGCGACAAACAAATGTCAAAAACTTGCCAAAATGTACGGAAATTAGAGGTATTTTTGACAGATCGAGACTGAGATCAGACTGCGAACGTTCTTAAAATTACGAGAATTGCCCGTCTGACCTTCTGTAACTTATGTAATGTATCTCTTAATCTTAAAGCTCCAGCCACGATATAAGGACCATAATTAAGCCACAGTCATGCAAATAACGTCGAACTAAACCACCAGTCACACTTGTCCGTGTAATCCTCTAGTATACAACCCGGAACAGAGATAGATCAATAATCAGCACGTGATGGCGGCCATCAGCAGCCATATCTTAACTCGACGCAATTAAAACAGTATCTAATTGTGCCGCTGTAGGGCCGCGGTCCGGTTGCACGCGTTTTTTGTAGATAAGGCCCGAGTAGTAATTAGGCGGAGCGATATTTCACGCCTAACACCCGATACGGCCGAGTTATGTGACCGCTGTCGCTTCTGGTGGCGTGGCGCAAGATACAAGCTTAGCGTTTCACGTATTATTTTATGTACTAAGGAGCAACATTTCAACTTCAACGCAATGACACGACAGGTATGTGCTCACTATAAAAGGGCTCTCTTCCTTAATTTAAATTAACTTATGTTCTTAGCTCGTTCAATATCCAGTCCGAAGAGGCTTTGTAGCATTAGCACCTACCTTGACACGTTCACTTTCTTAAATGTAAAGCTGATATTAAACGTTTAACTCGAATTAATGTTGTTTTGTTTCATTCCACGTTCACATGATAACAACAAAATGACGGTAATGAACGTTCATGTAATAATTTATGCATGCATTATGCATTTCATTTCTCGATCATTCGATTGCTAGGTAGAATTCCAACATCGTTGGATCGGTTTTCGGTTGACTAATGAATTAATTTTACACTTTTGGTTCATTTTGTGTTCAGATGTTTCACTTCGAGTTACAGATACCGAATCATGGAAAAAAAAATAACTAAAAGTGAAGCGTTCGATACCTGCTCTAGTGCTACACCGCTTATCACTCGCACGTACCGCCGCCGTCCGGTTAGCTGTGATCGCGCTGCAGTTGATCTGTGGCCCGCAATAACAATTGATTCATCTCCCCACCGCACCACCGCACCACCGGCACCGCCACAGAATAGATAAGTGTAGAAGCCCGGCCCTACCCAACGAGCGAGAACAGGTGCATGCGCACATTCCAGCGGTTTCAAACCCTGTCAAACGACGTCTGGACGTAGACGCGTGTCTAGATTGTTAGCGTAAGTTGTCACTCGTTGTATGTAGCTGACCTTCTGTATTTATTTCGTGGCACCGCGCTGCATGCGCTACGAACCACCATATATTGTATTAAATGAAGCACTACTGACTCGGATGTACGGCGATTATCTCGCAGTACTCTATTAACTTGATTGAATGCTAAGTGTTTATAAGTTGTAATTGTGCCCATTAGGTTCATTAAGTTGTCCTAAATTACTACAGAAAGCTTAATGTTATTGCGGTTGGGTTTAAGTCAAATAGTATCAATATACATAACTATAATATGGAAGCAGACGTGTAAGTAACAGGAAGGTACCTATTTCATGCAATAGTACATAGAACATTTGAAACGCTCCTCATATTCCTGCAGAGAAGTTGGGTACCTGTTCTCCATACGAAACGGCCAACTTGGGACCTATATTACTCACTACTCTAAACTTCAGTACCGCTGTACTTATAATACTCCATAATATTTGCCGAACACAGGTACATCTATCGCTAACTTCCGATATGCGTAAAATGTATTTTCTTTTTTTTTTTCTTTTCATCATAAAGCAATAATTGAAAAATCGTTTTGGCTCGCGTCGTCAAAGAGACGTCGCCGTCGTTCCGCGAATGGGATGGTTTATATCCCGGGATTGTACGAACTGCTGATTCAGCACTATTCAGTGGAGACTCATATTCATACAGGAGGCGGTTTTATGGCCGACTGAACGGAGCGCGGAGTATTTGTTTAACTGATGTGCTTATGAAGAGGGCTCGCGTCTCCTCTTGGATGTCACGTCTGCATCCTTCGATGTCAGCGAGATACGGCTTGTGATGCACCGAGTGTAGGTAAGTCTTGTATACCGACGCAAAGAACGCATGTTGTAACCAGTATCAGTGAAAGCACAATCTTTTTAAGTACATCAAAGAATTTATTTTAAATGAAAAGAAGCGGGCTAGATATTAACACTATGGATGCCAACTTATCGCCTTTTCCATTCTGTAATATTTTCTGTTTGCGAAATATGAAAAACATCTGACAGATCTCAGTATTTATTTTACTTTCTGATCAGCGTTGGAATAACAACTCGTTTCAATTTGCCTCAACAAAATGAAGACTGAAATGTTCCGCTCCAAGCCTCTTACACTCACTCCACGAGCGACGTTGTTCTATACTAACACGGCATTCTGTAACAACCTGCTATTCAATTGTATAAAGCGATATAATAAGACATTCTGGGACTAATTTATTTTATAATAATGAGAACATTCTAGTTCGTACATTTTCGGATAAGGTAGTATCAAAATTAATTAGGCAGACATTTTGATAAAGAGATATTGTACGGGTGCAGGCGGAACGGGTACCTTCGAACTAGGCACGTAAGTCTGGCGCTAGCTAGGCAGTACTGTTTATTTCTAATTGAACTTTAGATAAAACGATCACATTTATCTAATCTAGTACGGTCGAAATGGTTAAAAGCAATTTGCGATCCGCTTATGGAGCTAAGTGTTGCTAAATAGAACATTTGTTAGTGGCGGCGGGAACATAACTTTAGTCTATTGTTTAAAGCGCTTGGAATTATTGCCGACGCACCGATACCTGCGCAAGAATTTGAGAACGTGATACAGAGCCGTGTCCCCTCTAAACGATGGTATGATTCCTTTCAAACGATATTAGCTCAAACAAAACAATAGCGTGCCCTACCTGTTAAACCGTCACATCCACACTTCCCCTCGTAAAATAAAAGCAGTACACACAATTACGTAGTCTCGCTAATTGTAACATAATCGTGCATTCCCTTCCGGTGTGTCGCCGGCATCCGGTCGCGGTCCGCCCGCCGATGTCCGAATGAATATAATTTTTACGAGCATCCGAGCGGTGGACGGGGCCGCGTAAAACTTTATTGACATTAAATCTTGATTCGGAGTGACATGGCGGCCCCCGGGCCCCGGGCAGCGGACCACGCATGCCGCAACGTATTTGCATGCGACCACTGTGTACAAATAGTTTTTGTTTCGGGAATGGCTTCCGGAAAACAGATTAAAAATGGCTCCAAATTGGTTGATTTCACGATGGCTGCAGCATGATTCCAGTCCATCATAATTACGAGTGGTAGTATCAACATTAAACGTGTTTGCGTTATCCTGTGCGATGTAAGAGCGTGTTAGATTATTCAGTATATACTAGAAGTTTATGTACCGATATATTACCCAAATAACAAGCTTTGAATATCAGAATGGTTACTAGTTAGTTATTTACTGTGTATGAAGGTTATTATTGAATATGGTTTGTAGGGGAAGGGTTTTATGAAGTAAAGCACAGATACACAAGACTAAGCATTTATTTTAATTTCAGTAATTAATCAGAAAACTAGTCGTCCGTTCGTAAAACTAGGTCATCATGGAGAAGAAGGACAAGAAACTCCATGGAAACAGTATTAAAGTAATCTGTCAATATATTTCTTACGTTGTCATGAATTATCGTTATCTTTAAAAACAATCAATTCTATCTCTTGGACAACGGTCCAAGAGAATTCAAAATAATAGCAACATAATAACAATAGCTAAGAATGTTGGCCATAATATGACTTACAGAACAACATAGTCATAATAAGCAATAATTAAGGTATAATAACAAATTACTTAACTTACGTGATATCTGGTCGATCTATTCCACATAATAACGGCACTAGAACTAACCAACTGAACATCTACCAAGCAACTGAACTGATACCGTCATTACAATCCTTTTTATATACTACTAAAGTCTTTACGTCAAACATCTACCGCCATTTTGAAACAATCACAGATCATCATATATTTTGGCTTAATATCTTTTAACACAGGTAGTAATAAACAAATCTTATGTAGTGAAATCATTTTAAAACATTATAAGGTAATTAATCAATTTAATAGGAGTTGATTCGTAATTCTTAGACATCATCAAAAAGTATATCAACATCAACTGACACTATTGTGCCAATCGTTAGAAACAACCTTATATGAAAATAGCAATATAAAATCTAAGATATACTACAAGTATAATCAAATATTACTTAATCATTTATAGTAATAACATTTAAGTGTTTTTTACAAGTTAAGACTGTTGTTTTTTGTAAACACAAGTATTCTAGTCATATTAGGTACTTCTACGTTGGTCCCAAGCTTCTTAAATGTGACAGATGCCATTATCCAACAACAATATTCTAATATTATAATTATATCAAAATGAAATATCTAACAAGCGCGTGTTTGTAAACCAAACCGAGATAAAAAATCCGGTCTTATTACACACGTCGGTTAAACTCGTTACCGATTGAAAAAGAACAGTAACAGTACGGATATAATTTATCGGATAGTACGTGAACACCCGGCCGCAGACTGCTCGTTCAAATAAAATCTATTCGCTCGCGGTTACGTCGGCCGCGCGGGAGTGTGTGTCGCCGACTACTTTTATTAAATTCTTCAGGATTTTTAATTTATTAGAAAGCTGAGGGGTGAATTATTATATCTGTTAGGTTATTTACGACGACGCGGTGGTTATTTGATTCCGGGTCACGTACCGATTAATAGAGCTCCGCAGTCCTGGGCCCCCGCGGCCGTCTGTGAGCCGGGAACCGGCGCGCCAGAGCCGGAGCGTGCCGCTACGGATCCCACCAAATTAATCGACGCACTTTAGAGCTATTTAACATTATAATTGGGCTTGTCACAACGGTTTACTTGGACGGCATTAAACTCATTCCGAAGGCTTTGCAGTAAAGCGTCCATTTGTAATAGTAATTACGGCCATTTGAAACAACTTATTTAGCACTCATACCTAGTAACTGGTTTGCTTTGAATACATTAGTAAAAGATACTATCAATCGTAACGCTTAGTCCAGTCGAGTTAGTTAATCTCGAATTATTGTTTTCTATTTCACAAACTAACTGCGAACGAGGTCGGCGTTATGTGTGCGTCCTGTTCAGAGACATTTAATTTTAAGCGTCTTTGAAAGAAACCATAATCTCTATCAGCCAATCTTTTTACATTACGCGACAGAAATGTGTTTTTAAAGTTCATCCGCGCGAATAAGAGATTAAACGAGCGGCGCGCGTGAATAGCGCAGTGATCAGATAGTCGGTGTGGGGGCACCGCAGCGGCGCCGGGCCGGGTCCGCGCCGGATTAGCTATGTTCACACGGAGAGTACTTGTAATTTTGCGGGAGGTTGACGTGTTTCTATTAACGAAGGTGTACGTTGCTAGGTGTGCGGTACACACAGCTATGTGATGGACATGGGAAGTTATGTTGATTTCTATGCATGGGCAGACTTCTTGACGCAGAATAGTAACGTCTTCTTAAAAAATATTAAAACAATAAAGCTTTTCCTATAATGAACCTTATAATCCACGAGGATTGACATTACTACGAGTAATACAATGTAACTACACCAACTTGATTATTTCCTTTTCGTCGTTTTCCAACTCAGTATTCTTTCTTCAGCTGCTTAGTTCTCACCGAATAATTAAATCGTCTACATAAACAAATTATCGCCCCAAACTAATTTGTTCATATATTCGGCGTACCGTCATCTGTTTCTTTCCAAGGCAAGTGGGAAAAGAATATCCTCGATTTCGTTCTCTGTTTTAGTTTCTATTTTTATATTCTTATCTGTATGTTGTAATGTACAAAGATCTTGTTCGACAAAAAGCCAAAAGTTCTATACCCCAACCCTAACATGTTATTTTCCGTTTTTCCACCTGCCCTATAACCAACCTTTTTGAGGCAACCGACTCACGTGCCAACACACACCCAGTGCCCGTCGCCCACGCAGACACGTTGTAACGTTAAACTTGATCGACGTTGATAACCCGTGATTGATTTGATTGATTGGAAATAACGCCGGCTAATTTATCGTTTCCTTTGCTGCAGCGTTTATGATCGTGTCGCAAGTTTTGCTACATTGTTGACGTATTCATTATTGTGAGAACGATGTGTAGTTGGTTATCTTAATCGTCGTTTGAGGCTGAAACTGATAAAAGTCAGTCCGATTTGTAAACGATGGATTCGGAAAACATTTTCTTGTCCATTCTTTTTCCACCAGTGAATCCAAAAAACCAAACGTACAACTTTTCCCATATAAATGTCAAAAATGTCGGAATATCCGCGGATCAAAAGTTTATGATCAGTGACCGAGAACAACAGGAAACGCATCGCGACCGACTGCGAGCGACGCGTTGAAATATAGCCTCGCTGTAATATATGCGCGCGATAAAAATATCAGCAGTCCAACGCACGCGCTGACAAATCGCGAGCCGATAACTTTTACTACTTTCCCTGCTATCCTGGTCAATGTAAAGATGAAGACAGAAGGACCAGCCCTTATCAAACTTAATAAAAGAAAGAAACTAAACTCAGAAATTTGAGCTATGTCAACTGCATCTTCATGTTTGCCTAGGTATACACGGCTTAGTTAATTAGTTTACATCGCGCATACATCGGTAATTGTCATTATTATTGTGTGGGTATACGTTGAACTAATTGGTTTAAATTTTATATGTGTGGATGAAGTCATTGTTATGCACACAAATACTAAATAAAACGAGCGAGCTCTGTGTAAAGTAGTGTGCGTATGGCAATAGTTATCATTCATTGATGTTACTGAATGAGATATAATATTTCGCATTATATTACTATACCAACCTTGGCACAAAAGCTATCGTATTTGGTCAGTGAACGAGAAGTCGTAAGTTTAAACCATGTGTGCAGGAAATGTATTTTTCTTTTTGTATTCATTATTTTGTTAAAACATTACTTACAAGTTGAATTTGTAACGATTCAATCCCGTTCATGGATGAGTAATGAAGTTTGCAATGTTTGAGACAGCCACGGAACTCTCAGGCCATTTTATTTTGACTGTTTAGAAAATAACTACCGACATGTTAAAAATATTGTTTTCAAACACACTCTTTTTTGTAAAAAAAATTGAACAAAAAAGGCATAAACGCCGCACGTATGAAATTGTTCTATTAAATGTTGTCCCGTCGGGGGACGGCTAATATTTTGAACTTTAACAGAACGTAAGGTTTATAATTAGAGCGATCCCCCGGCGACGGGACAACATTTAATAAAAAAATTTCATACGTACTTACGTAGGGTCATAATTTCAAGGTTTTTTTTTTTCTTTTTATAGGGTTTCACGTTTATACCTTTTTTGTTCTATTTGTGGTTATTTTTTCAATAGGTTTTTTAAAATTGTTTGTCTTTTTACATTTATACTATTTTTATTATTATTCTGTGTCGGGTTTTTTTAATTTTTTTATTGAATATTTTATTTCATTGAATGCTTTTTGTAGAGACTCCTTATTATTTCATTTCTTTTATTTTCTTGCA
This sequence comes from Apamea epomidion, assembly GCA_947507525.1. Taxonomy (NCBI): domain Eukaryota; kingdom Metazoa; phylum Arthropoda; class Insecta; order Lepidoptera; family Noctuidae; genus Apamea; species Apamea epomidion. The sequence goes on along the minus strand of OX382238.1, from coordinate 690,371 downwards.
TTTTATGATTCTGATAATTTGGTGTTTAATCTTGGATTTTAAATTTATCATTGTGTATTCTACTACTATAGTATTCTACTAGTCAAGCCCTTTCATTTGATACCCATATTGAGGTAATTGTGAAAAAAAATGTAATCCGCCATTTTGTGGCGGCGATGATTGATTGGCGACTGATTTTCATCAAACATAGCTAAGAACACTCCCGACAAACTCACCTTTCAAACAAAAAAAAACAAAATTGAAATCGATTCATTCGTTCGGGAGCTACGATGCCACAGACAGGCATACACACACACACACACACGGAGAGAGACACATGTCAAACTTATAACACCCCGTCGTCGTCGTTTTTGCGCTGGGGGTTAAAAAATGAGCGTTCTTAGTTGTGAGTCTTTGAGTATTTACATTACTGAGTTTATTGATTGCTACTCGTATTCGTTTGCGGATTTATTTCGGTGGATCCAACCATGCAACATTTATCAATGTTAAAAAAGGCAAAAATCGGTGTTCTGCATGAGCAAAACATATCTATATGTGAAATTGCAAAGCGCCTAATGATATCAGTGAGTAACAGTGTCATACTACGTTGCTAGTATACCTTTTTTTTTTTTTTTGTCGTGAGAAATGCTTTATGCATCCCCGTCTCGCGGGGACGAGACGGGGTATGTGGGACTCCCTGTCGGAATGACAGTATACCCACTAAAACTCAGCGGTGTTCCCACATCGCCGTGATGGGAGGGCCATGGGAAACCGGCATAGCCTTTACTTCCACAGCCCTCCCGGCGCATGCCCGCCTAGATGATATGGCGGGCCCCGCAAGCCTCCCAGGTTGGGGGGCTACGGGAATGGCCGGAAACACCTGGCCATTCCCGTCCCACACTGATGGAGGCCTGTGCGATACAGGCAACGGTGCCCCCGCACCCGTTGCCTGCTGGCCTCCACGCCCGCCTAATGGGCAGACCCCGCATGCCCCCCGCGTTGGGGGGGCTACGCCCGCAGAGGATAGGGAGAGCGGCAACGTCACACCGACACTCCTCTTCCCCTGCAGCCCCACCGCATCCGCCATCTAAGGGTGGCGGCCCCGTCAAGGCCGCGGAAAGTAGGGAGAGCGGCAACGTAACACCGACACTCCTGTCCCGCCGCGGCCTCCAATCCTCAGCCGCGATGTCTCCCAAACGGGGGACATCGCGGCCCGCCTCAGGTAGGTTGCGATGTCGCCCAAGCGGCACCGCAACCTACCCGCCGGCCGCTCGTCGTCGACTAAGCCGCAAAGCCTTGACGAGCGCCCCCGCACGGGTTCCTCTTCGCTTCACCGTGGTTCTGCAAGCCAGGGCTACTGAGCCCCCCGCCTCGTCAATGCGGGAACCCACCGGGGGGGACGTTGCTAGTATACCTACTTCAACTTAACTTAACTTGCCTCACCTTTTAATGTTTACCTAGGAGTAAATTAATGTAACTTAAGAGCGTTTACAACGTACGGCATTTCATACAAACTTTTAAGTCCTTGTTTTTCGAAATGCATGAACTGATTTTAATGAAACTTCATACGCATAAGCAGGATACATAGGTCTAAAAAGTTAGTCAAGAACATTTTCGAAATGTCTTATTTAAAAAAGATAATTGGAAATCTCTGTTTCTATGGAAAATTTAAAATCGGTCGAATTTAGCTATATTATTATTTTTCGAAAATGTTCTCAATTAACTTTTTAGACCTATGTATCCTGCTTATGCGTAGGAAGTTTCATTAAAATAGGTTCATGCATTTCGAAAAACAAGGACTTGAAAGTTTGTATGAAATGCCGTACGTTGTAAACGCTCTTAAGTGCAATACCTACCATAGTTATAATATAGGTATATTATCATAAAAGTATTATACTTTTTTTTTTGTCTAAGATGATTATGATAAAATTAACTTGATCTAGCCCATTCCTGTCCCACTACGGCACGGGCCTTTAGACAGATTAAAGAAAAGCCTTAGAATACATTATTATGTTTACTAATGTTAGTGTATATTTAAAGTATTTTAACTTGTATGCGCATATACATATGTATATTGTATGGCAGGGACATCGACGCGCAAACTGTAACCATAGATTCAGCACATGAGTTTAGACCCCACAGCGTCGAAATTTTTCGACGGTTATTAAAAAATAAAATTGCTGTTCATACATTTTGACCGCGTAGGTCACTTTTCTATGAAATAGAAGTTTTTTTTTTTGATAACCGACTGAAAATTTCGACGCTATGGGGTCTAGTATCATGTGCTGAATCCATGGTTACAGTTTGCGCGGCGATGTCCCTGCCACCCTGTATAAGTAATATTAATTAGGTGTATATATAAGTATATTATATACACAGTATATAAATATAGTAGATATATATGTATATTTATTTATTATAATAATAACTATTATTATAGGTAAGTATTTTAAATACTGTTTTGTTTTGTATCCAGAGGAGAACCGTGCAGTTATGCGTCCGCCGATGTACGGATTCAGGACACGTAGAACATCTTCAACGTGGGCCAAAACCAAAGGCAAATTCATCGGCTCGACAGCACGACATCTTGGCAAGGCACAAGGCTGATTCCTTCTTGTCCACCCGCGTAACATTAACAGCACACAATGTGTGCTTAAAAACTGTGAGAAATCACCTACTGCGCATCGACAAAACCGACTACAGTTTGCTAGGTCATACATTAATTTTGATTGGGAGAATAATGTGGTGATAGAAAACGAAAGTTTGCCGACTCATTATTAGTCGAATTTATTTTTATTAATAGGCGACTATGAACCGTTTTTTTATGCAAATAATGTTCATATTTGTTAAGTGAATGTGAACAAATACAAACCTTAGCATTATTTAGGTATACTGCCGTAATCGTCTTTAAATTTTTAGACAACAACTCGTATTATTTAAAGTCTGGTGAAGTGGTTTTATTGTTATGCGGTTAGAAGTTGTCATAATTTCTCACTATCTAACATGTTGATTCACTTCACTTCTAATTTTACTTTGTTGCAATTTATATACCTACCTACTTTGACAAACTATTTAAGTTCATCCTTATCCAACAAAAAACTCTGTATTTGTCAAAATAACTCATAAACAACCGTGTTTTACTCATTCGAACGTCTATTATGAATAGCTAAAGAATATTTATGTTTAAAAGCAGTTTGCATTAAATCATTATATCGGCCACACAAGTTTTTTTTGCTAACATACAGCCCACACCAAATTGAACTTTAAAACAACCACTGTATGGAAGGAACATATTGGAAGACACGAGACGGATCATTTGCTAATGACCCAAGCAACAAAGTTGCTTATTCCAACCAATACCAATGTTTATCTAATAAAAAAATAAAATAATTTTATCTAATTAACTTTCTGCTTTTTTGCTTGAGTGATTTTTTTGACCACAAAATTAACTTAATAGAAATCAAAAAGTAAAACACAGCAAAACAAAATTCCTCAGTAGGGATCGGACTTATGTCGTCTAGCTTACATCAGTAGGTAGCTATCGCAGGCGCTTACACCAATTAGCTATGCGAACCTTGTTATATTAGACTAAAACATGGGCTCATATTCCTTCATTGTGAACCCGTTTATTTTATCTTTAACCGCGTGTTTATATTACCTACGTATACCCACACAATAATAATGACAGTTACCGATGTATGCGCGATGTAAACTAATTAACTGTGCGCCGTGTACATTAGATGCAGCAGAATATTCGGGTTTTCACCAGATGTTGTTCTAGTTAGATAGGTGAAAAAAAAATCAACCACCATGCTGGTTCAGTACGATTTGTAGTAATACATTAGTTCCTTTGTCTCCAGCCGTGAGGCACACTTTCCTGATAATTTTCTTACATCGGACTTCACATTTTTTATTTAATCTTTTATTTTTTTTATCTTATTGTTGGTTTTGTCTGATGTATATATCTGGTGTATTGTGTGTCTTTTAGTTTATGCCAAATAAATGTATTTTCTTTCTTTCTTTCCTTGCTATCCGGTTATCCTTCGGTAAATGTAGTGGTCCTTCTATCCTGCCTTTCATGGTGTCAACCAGCAATATATTATAATTCGGCTCCGGTGGGCTGCGCCGATAAATCCCGATGGCACGTCGCCTGCACCTCATCCATTCATTCGTTCATTCCGTTCGCTGCGTACCGCGCGCCGTCGCAGCCACCTCGTTCATTCATTCATAACCGGTCACTGCGTCACCGCGACATCATTTTTGAGTTATAGCCTCGAGTCTGTCGCAGTTTAACATGCTTCATTGCTATAATATTCATATTAGTTCGTAGTTTAGTAACGGATCTTTGTTTTTAAGACATCGGCTGTTCGGTGGTCAAGAAAATCGTCTTAAATGTTTAGAAAGAAGACTGTTTGTAACAGATTTATTTCTAACCATACCGCTTGCTCATTTGGAGCCTGAGCAAATAGAGGCGAGCGATGGCAACTACATCCATAAACGGTTTCAAATTAAATACAAACTAAAGCCCAGCGCGTAGTTCACGTGAACACGCACAATTAGCGGCGCGCATATAAAGTGAGCTAATCTCGCGGTTGCAATCAAAATAATTCCCTCAGCTTGTCCTCTCCATATCTCAAATGTCAATTAAAGCAAATTACAAGATTGTGTTGACATTTGCAGTCAATAAACGTAGCTCAACAACAACCCTGTATTCACAAATCAAGTGACACAACTCTAACGTAACTAAGTACTTACGGCTCATTTCAATGTACCTAATTTGCCAATAATGTTAACGAATCAGTATTGCGGAATAACTTTATAATCATTGAATTGGTACTGACTGTATACGTATGCATTTATATTAAATACAAGAGGAATCGGTAAAAACTATCTAATCAAGAACAAAGCACAAAATGATGAAAAATGCAGACGTTTCAGTATGCAAGGCTCGTTAATTAAAACATTGTACAGACGAGCTAGGCTTCAAGACGGGCTGTAAGCCTCGTCTGATTATGGTACGAGTAAAGTAGACAAGATCCAAGATTATGTAGATTCTCACTGTAACAACAGCTCTAGTCGCTCTATTCTATAATCATCCCACGGTGAAACTTAGGTGAAGTGAGCTGTCATTCCACCTGACGCTAGGATTGACACTATTGACAGCTCAATTCAAGCTCACTTGACCTAAGTTTTTACGGTGAGATTTTCGCAGAAAAAACTGGCTGATACCCATGTGATTTCGGCCGGCGTCGGGAGCGCTGCTACTGCTCATAAGCATGACGTGGCGCTCCAGTACGGATGGTAAGCCACACGTGAGCCGCGCACTGACGCACTCACTCCAGCGTCACTACGTGCACCCACTGACGCACTCACTCCAGCGTCACTACGTGCACCCACTGACAGCAATGCGGACGATTTTGTAAATACAAGGAATATGTGCATACGTATTGCTCATGTACGAGACCTCACGTATCAGAGGAATGCATTTTTTGTTATTTAGTTGTGTTTGTGTGTTCTATATTATTTTCTTACAAGAAGATTCCCTCTTAACATGTCCATCTCTAAATATATTTTAAAATATAACATCACCAACAACTACATCCTACATAACTTATTTAAAAACCTGAAGTTACAATTAGAAGGAAAACAACAATGGAAACCACAGTTTGAACATTAAAAAAAGTTCTTTAAACATGATTAAACATTAAATCGTAGAGTCAAATAGTTAGCTCCCCTTTTCTTCGACTGCGACAATATTCACCCTTCCCTCAAGTTTACGACGATTGGGAATTTACAACGTGTACGGGATATTAAGCAGCTGATACATTCCACGTTCTTTTTACCCTCAGATCACAATGCAGGCAATCATTTCAATACTATGAATATTTTATACGTGGAGAGCACAAAAATTTCTTGGTTTGTTGAAAATATAATTGGTTTCGCAAAGTTTAAGAAGAATTTGTGAATAAAGCGGAAGTTGCGACGCGATAACATCTTTAAATAGTGTTCAGGTTTATCAACACAAATTATATGTGAGGACAGCAGAGATAAACATCAGATAACCCAAGATTCCTCTCAATTAAACCGCACATATTCACTGGAAGCAATTCATAAACACAGAGATTTATCAGCACGGATGCACATAACTACATATTTACTAAATAACTGAATACGGCCGTAAGTTAGCGCCCCGCGGTATCTTATCCGCGCGCAGCGGACGCAGCGCCGCTGTACCGAATACATTTAACACAACCCTCTAATAACGGTCCAATTGCTACGTGCATATTATCTTAATTGCTTTTTACGACCTCCCTCTGTCCTAGTAACTGCAGATATTTGCATCCGTACAACAGATAAACGTATAAATTGTGTTCTGATGGCAGACCGCCGGTGCACGGCGCTACAAGTCAGACGTTTTATTTGTTCGACTAAAATCGCATATATCGGAGGTTTCACGGGCGTGTTGTGAATCTCGTCGAGTGGGGCCGATCACGTGCGAATGTGACGCGTCATCCGATTTGAATTGTTTCGCGCGATGTCGCACGGCCCGCTGCGGCACGGTATGGAGGGGCGCACACACTCCGCCGGAGATTTTTACCAACCGTCTTCCTTCCGTGACACTTTTATTTATGTTGAAGTTGTAGAAGATCGAATGGGGACTTCACTTCAAACGTGTTCCCAAATCAATATTTTTAGGAGGGCTTATGTTTACCGCTTTGAATTGAACCAGACAGCTCTTGTATGTAGTTTAATATTGAAAAAGATATTCGATGTGAACATCTTTATAATTCTATAGGCTACAGTAATCTGGTTATTATTCAATTATAATTTCGTATTAAGCACTAGTTAATCATAAATGGATCACCGCTCGTCTAGTCTAAACCGATTACCTACAGCTCGTTATCAATGATCGATGAATTTAATTATTTCAAGATAATCTTTTAATAAAGTTGCAATAAGTAATTAATTTTCTATTATACCAGGCGATACCTAACGGTTTGAAAGCGATTCCAATCATATAACAAAAAAGTTTTCCGACGTCATAGCATGATCTTATAGATAAATACCTAAGGATGGTCAATCAGGCTAACTACTTGTTAACAAGCTCGAGAGGAAACTTTTTGCTTAATCGACGTTTAATGAGGTTTCTGATATGACACTACTGTGTATAAGTAAGCGATGGCGTGGCATGGCAGAGAATGGCGGATTAGTGTGCTTAATAATTTCATAATTAAATCCGCGCCTCCGACATCGTCACCTCACAATAGGACGAGACGGCAGGCGGCAGGCGGGCGCGAGTTGTGAACTCATGCGAGTTGAATGTTTTTAGAAAACTATATTTAAAGCTTTGACTACAAACAGATTTAGTATTTGGTCTTGTAATTATGTTGGGGTTAGAGCAATAACAAAATTAAATCTAACTTAGAATAGTTTTTTATATTGCAAATCGTTAAAACTGATCTCTAAAAAGTACAATCGATTTACTCTTATCTCAATTTAATGAATAAACCTTTCATTACTTTTCCTTGTCAAAAAGCTACTAGACACTGAGACACAATGAAAATGAGGGTGACAATTTAATTTGACTTCAACACATTTCACCCGCTTCAGACATTCACATGGGTCTGAGATTCTCGCGTCATAATCGAGTGGAAACTACGTCTTTTGTCCGTCGCTGCTTATTATCAAGTGGCGCTTTTCACAGCAATTAAGTGCAGGACTCTGACGCGCGGACGAGGGAGGGGGTGAGGCATTAACCATGAAGGAGGCAGGTGCAGTAGGCTCATAACACATGCTGAGACACTTACGCACAAGATTGCCCAAGAACTAATTACTTGGACAATCTTGTGCGCAGAATTGCACAAGCAGAATTGTCCGAGAAAATTGATACCGATATTTAAACAGTAGGTATTATGTCGATATCTTGCCCATTATTTAAAGTGAGAGGTACACAATTCGCAACAGCCCCGCAGCACTGATTGCAGTTGGCACGTAATTTGGCGATATCTTTATTTCATTCACTCACTGTCTACGTGAGTGTGATACCGCGCTGTGTCGCAAGGTTGTCCTTCTACTCATAATTATCTGCTTCGTGTATAATACAGAGACATTATGTTGTCATAATTATACAATATTTGGTACGACGCGACTAATTGAGTTTGTTATTCATTGAATAAGCGTGCTTTGAAGAAAATGTAATTTTGTTGCGAGATTATTTAGAAGTAGACACATTCGCGATATTAACATGAAATTACGTAAAAGTGCTACACAGCTCGCTTTGTTGAACAAAGAAACCGTTTTAACAACACTGCGAATCGTCTCTTTAGGAATGTATGATAAAAGCTTACATCGCTCACGGGTTACTTACATCGCTCACGGGTTACTTCGCTAAAAAACGTTTGGAAATAATAACAATAATAACAAAATATTTGACTGGCCGAGCAGTAACGCTTTGTATATTGATACCAGTTAAAGAGAAGTAAACAGTTACCCGAGTGCAAGAGATTGAAGACAAGTTTGTCTTTACTAATTATTACAGTTTGCGTATATATCTCTCCTGAAAATAATAACATATCATTTGTTATTTACCAAAGAAAACTTCGTTTGGATGAATCACTAACACAATCCAGAAATATAATTGGCTCAGTGCCTTGAAGGCACGTAAATATTGTTTTTACCTACCTACATTAAAAGCTAAACAAAATAATGAATACTTCTGAGAAGTAAATACTAAATATTTGTTAGGTGTGAGTCTTAGAGCACCACTTGGTACAATCAGCTGTTTCTATATCAATTAACGCTATACTTATTGTGTATTATTTTCGACTCCCCTCGTAATTAACGTTATTATTTTCTTAAATAACAAGCTCGCCTGTTACTAGCACACACAAACTTTGAAACGAAACGAAACGCAAAATTAAATGGATTCCTATTATTATTTTCAATTACCTTGCGGCCTGTACTAAGTTTATTTTTAAATTAGTTAACCAAAACCAGAAATGGATGACACAAATAATGTAATTATAATAAATGCCTTTATCATGTATGTAGTTAAAGAAGGCACGGAAGGGTATTACAAGTAATGACAAAGGGCGGTGATACACAAACGACTAACTAACAGCTATAAATAACAGTCATCTCAGCTTATTTGGGAAGCGGGCAGAGCCGCGTGAAATTAGCTAGCGAGCGCGCGGACCACTGCGGAACACGCGACTGTCATTTGTTACTAGTTGTTCGACACAACTACAAATTGAACACATGCTCGCCTACATAACATTATATAAACTGCCGCTGCTAAACAAGGAACTCTAAGCTATTAAAATTAAAGATTACGAGAGCATTTTCCGTCATCATCACGTTATCAAATGATTGGTGCTTGTTAATGTACCTTGCTGTCCAGCTACCTAGCTATCCAGTTAGGAACATATAGGATAATTAATATTTAAGAGAATATGTGTCTCCACCTTCTCTTCACATAATCTCGCGATAGCCGCTCCCAAGCTCACCATAATATTATGAATTTTCATGAGATTTTCCATTTATAATTATAAATTCTAACAAGTCAATGTGATTATAATAACAATGGGCACTTCCATCGGAGCCGTCACTTTGTAACTTCATCTACATTATCTTATAATTTATGCTAATTATACTTCATATTGATAAATATTCAAATGGCGCGAAGTGAAAAGTTTCTGTGAACAAGTCGAAGCTTCGGTAAGTGCTTCCTATTCCCTATTTTGTTTCATTTACGCACAGTTACAGTTAATTTTAATAATACCTACGTGACCCCTGACTCATTTACAGTGAGATAATAACATATTTTGAACTTTTAAACAAAGGTATGTAAATATTTTGTTCTAAGATTCAGTTACAATGAATGGGCATCGTAGTCAATCACGTCACACGTTTAGAGTATGGCCTGCTAAGCACGAGTGTGCAGCTAGCACTGGAACAGTGGAAGCATCCTCTCGACTATCTCCGTAAAATTAAACTGATCGTTTTAGCCGTCTAATCGTAGCAAACGTGGATGCAAATTAATAAGTACCGAAGTAAATACCTACTACTCCATAACACTGTACTGACGAGTCTGCTGACAGAGATCGGGGCAGACGTTCATTATACTTAACTGACTTTTTTAAATTGTATCTGTTCCACTTTCATTAAAAGTTAATAAACATAAAACGTTGTAAAATGTTACCATAATAAAATTATAAATGTTTGTTTAGGAAAGTTCGTCAGGTTCTGGTTATGGAAAATTAAACGGACGAATAAGTACTTAATTAAATTATACGTATCTATTTAATACAGCCATTAGCACTTATTGAAAAGGTCGACGATAAACCTAAACATATAAATCGAAACTTCAAATGTCAAATTAAATAAACGTTCATTACCGATGAGGACACTAATGATATTACTAATTATAAGATTACTCGTACTACGACTTGATAAACAAACGCATCTCATTATGTGTACAGTGATACATCTTGCTGAGTGCGGCATGTAGGACGAATGTAGGTGTGAAATGTGCTTGTATTAGAACTTTATGTCTCATTTTCTGATAGAAGTAGAAAGAAAACTAGTAAATGTAAAATGATGACCTTCCTCAACAAGAATTAACAGCGAGGTGCAGTCCCGTGGGGCGCAGTATAAAGTCCGCTATTTTCCCACATTATCGAGTCGGGCAGACAGCGTGGATCAAGTCGGCTCCACTTTATAGCACCCCCGCCCCGCGCGGCCCGCGCGTCCCCGCCCCATCGCAGAATATATTTCAGCGCACATTAAACTTTACGACGTCAACTTTTCAGCCACCGACAATAAAATCATTTGCGTTATTTATGCACGCCACATAAAGCCAGATATTCTGCCACAGACGCCACGGTCCATATCGCCAGCATGTTTTCCTACTGATGGAAATATGGAGTGCTGTCGTCCGTACATAATTATTTATTTATTTGGCTCCCGGTGCGCTCCGAGCGCCGATGCATCAAAGTTGGGACATATTTTTGTGAAGTTTTAACGTTTTGTGTAATTTATACGAGTGATCAGTCACGGCACGGCAGCCGGCCGGATGTGCCGCAGTGCCGGACCGGTGCCGGACCGGTTCTGGCCGCCGTGCTCATAGTTTTTAACATAATGAAACTTATTCTGCGTACATTTCCATTGCAAAGTATCAGTTCTGCTAACGGCACATTCCACCTGTAAGCGCTCGTTCCGTACATTTTTAATATCGTGGACGGAATATGACCTCTCTACGTTTAATTGCTCCTAGGAGCTCCGTACATTAAGAAGCGCTGTCTGTTATTACCGCCGTATTGCGAAAACGAGCTCTAGTTCTTAGTAATTAGAGTATAAATTTCATGGCTTCCGTTGCAGGAAGGATGCACATTTTAATCTAGACTTTGTGGTACTTTTTGCCCGGCGCAAGTAGGAGCCCGCGACAAAGCACCCAAAGAGATTTCAAAGGATTAAATGTTTCCATTACATGGACTTTTGTCGGAACAGAAATAATATCTTTAGGGAATGAACTCGGAGGCTCGGGAGGTACATTTTAGAGGAAGAAATAATTAGTAGGTAGTTAGGTAGGTTGTAGACGTAATAAATAACTGCCACGCGACTGTTTGTACCCAAGTTAATGAAAGTGGCTTTTGTTAAGTGTGCCCCGACTACCTGGAGGCCTAAATAAACTAATTTCGAATGGTCAAACTTCTTCAATGGCAAATAATAAAAATAACTCGATTTTTCTAAGTCAATGAAAAAGGATCATCAAGTGCTTTTTAAAGTAAAGAATTATAGTAATCATTACGCAACCTTGCATCAAAAAGCATAACTATACTTTTTAACTACGAAACACAAACAGGTCGTGAGAAAGTGAAACAACATTTTAGTGGCTCCCCCGTAGTCTCGTAGGCCGCTGCTACGACGCCTACGGCGTAGACACCGCGCGTAGGCAATGGACTAATCCATTGCCAGTAATATTATGATGTCATTGGTGTTTGCGGAATGGAAAACGTCATCTGTTCCTATCCTCCTGATAATGCTTTTGTTAGACACTATACGTACTTCCTCCTTCGAAGGCGTACAGTCATCCTCAAACGTCTTTCACATACCTACATTAAAATATACGTTTTTTTTTTCTTGTATCAAAGTAAAGATGGCATTTAGATATTGTCATAAGGTGCTAATAACGGTAGATTTAAAACGACATTATTACGTGTGGTAAATTAACTTTATAATGACATTCGTTGCACCTAAGTAGGCTCCTACTTGTTGGTACTACGAGAGCACGAGCTACGCATTCACTCGGGTCGTAAGCGTCGGTCAGACGAGTCAATCTCGAACAATGCCGCATCATCACGTAGTCGCGCAGTGTGAGGTGTAAGCAGACAGCGGCGTGTAATGAGCGGGTGGCTGCACTTGTTGCCGCCCACCGCGCCGCCACACCGTCAGTTTGCCATTAACAGGTGCACATACCTCGCCAGACTCTGTTTCTTAAGGAAGGATTAGGGTTGTCCAATTTCACACTATGAATTCATTTAAATGATACTCGTTTTCAATAATCCTATATCAGTACCTGTACCTAGTTACCTTCTTTTAGAAGCTTACCTAAATTGATAACGTTTGATTGAATTGGTTTCATATCGTATCTGTGATTAAGAGGAAACGCGGTCGGTACGTTTATAATGTAAGTATACATAAAACAAAACATAATGGACATGGTCGTGGTAGATACTCGTATATGTACATTATATCGTAAAAAATATTTGGACTGGTATCATTAATCAGGGAGAAAACAGGAATACGTTAGTATAGAAGAATGAACGCCTACGACCACGTGCCCGCGTTTCCTTTTAACTATATAATTTATTATGCATTGTGTCTCCAGCGATGTATGACCACCAAACCTTCTAATAAGGATCAAGCGACACTTTATACCGTGTAATAAATATCAAATGTCTGTTTCAGGTACGTCCACAAAATATTTAGAAGCATTTGTCTGTATTACACTCCGTAAGTAACACCACTTTTTATTTCCTTAATCCTATTTAAGAGTGCACACATGGCGTTAAGGCGAGGGCCGAGAGCCGTCGGCCGAGGGGACGCAAGACAAACGATATGTCCTCACAGATACGACCGGACTATTATTGGTGTCCCTGCCTGCACCTATATATTCAGACACCAAAACTGCCGCGAAGCAATGTCAAGGAATTAAGCTCTATTTTGTAAAAATCGTTAGAATCGGTAAAATCACCAAAGAACTGAAACCCAATTCAATAAAAATACAATCCACCTTTTGATAAATATTTTCTATAAGACTGCTAATAGCAGCGTGTTGTGTACACGAGAGTGTGTGGTGTCCACATCATCATCGTCGCGGCAGGTCGTTCAGCCCAGTGAGCCGCGCGGTCGCGCGATTTGTGATCGATGCCGCGTCTGTTTGCACAGGACGAGCGTACTATTGACACGCCTTGATTAATAACAAATATCACCGTATTTTTTACCCTCCACCGTCGTATTGATCCCTTGACGGAAAAGCGAGGAAATCAGATGTGAGAAGTTGCAATTTCATTTAGCGAAGAAATCCACTCGATCGTGTAGCGGGCGTCGAATGGCGGCAATTTATTTACTTTTTAATAAAATGGCACATACGGCACGCGGCGCGGCACGGTGCAGTCGTCAACGAGAACCATCTATCACGTCGCGCCGCGGCCGCCCGCACACCAACGTACGTAATCGCACACAATCGCAACACCGCCGGATACGCGTTGACGTTTGATTAGATTACATTACCCATGAAATTATTGGTTGATTGAAAAAATCAAAATAACTTTAATAGCTACATTAACACTGTCACCTAATCAAGTACGCTTAAAGTTAACTCCTAGTAGGAACCCAAAATTATTTTTGCAAACAAAAAAAATGCTTGACAAATTCTGCTGAACAAATTGTCGAGTTAACAACATCGAAAGCTGACCCTCCATTGTGTGGCCGGTCGTATTTCTTACTTTGTAACTGTCACGTCACACACGGGGACACACAGATAATCAAGGTAACCGCGTTCAGTAACACGAGCCATCAATAAGCGCCCCCCCTCCAACCCCCTGCCTCGCCTTCAGTCCGTCGGGACCAGAGTGTGTACTGATTTGTAATTTGGTACGCGCGGCGCGTCGTCGAGGACGCGCGTTATTCGCCGAGACATTAGATAAGCTTGCACAGAAGGTGCACTCAGTTCAACTCCTATCGTCGTTAATAAAGCTTACTATAATTTACAAACTATGTAGTTGGTTCGCATGATATCGCTGCTATCAATTGCCAGCCTGAAGGCATTTTTTGAGCTCGAAAGTTGAACTATTGTTCTACCATTTATCAGTCAGCGAAGCCTCGTTAGTTGCTAATTATCACAGAACAGAATGCATCGTTTGTAAAACTTTTATGCTCTGGAAGACATAACTGTACAATGTCTGCCAAAAACAACGAAAAAATCGCAAAAACCGGATTCCGAACTGTGACAGTATTCGTTTGTTTAGTTTTGCTCAGTTCGCTCAGCCTACTGTATTTATTTTGTGTTTACGTTATTCTGTGTGAGCACACTCGAGGCAGGGATCATCGTGCGTTAACTTTTTCTGCTCACCCTTAGAAACAAAGACAATCGTCTCTATCGCTACAGCCGTGGCCCGGGGCCCAGAGCCAGGGGCCCGGGGTGCAGTGGTCCTCCAGAACGTGATCAAATTTATTACTGGCCGTTTATCTCGCTAGTTTAATTTTTTGCCGCACAATAGTAATTTATATTCGCAAAGCTTCGAGAGAGATGTTCCCGCGCTCCGGGCCGCTCCTACTTTTTGTCTATTTAAAATTTTCAGCGCTGCAGTGCATCTGCATTGCTTTGTTTTTAAGGAAATCGTATGAAAATAAAGCTTTCACATTAATCTTGAGGAAGCTCCCATCAATATGCAGTTGTGTACACTGTACATGGAGAGTAGAGGTATTCAGTTCACTGCACTGTAACAACTTCGGAAAAAGTTAATAAAAACATTTTGAAATCTGTGGCGATACAATTCACTCTTTCTTGGAACTTTCAATTCTAATGAACATGAAGTACTTTACGTACCTAGGTTATGGCACCTACGCGTTGTTACCTGCGCGACCACAGTTGTTTACGAAGTATTTGATAAACATGTTTGTTCCAAATTTATTGATCTCGTTCTTTGCACTGGTCCATTGTAATGAGAGGAAACCTTTTAAAGTTCAAAGCAGCCTTCAACTTTGTACTGCAGTGGTTTCTTATTGTCAACGAACACTTATTCATACTCTGTGTGTCGAATTCGTTCCCGAACGTTAACACAGAGGTATACCTACGGATCTACTATCGCCGGAGCTGTATTATAGTCCTTGTAATAAATAGGGACCAGCTTCTTTCCTCAATCAGGCATTAAAAATGATGTCCGATTGTTGAAAGAAGCTCCTTACAAAATGAGATGAACTTACAATTAGAAACCCTAACAGAAGAACCGAAATCAAATTTTGCCGAAACGGGATATCGAATCTAGGACCTCAATACCGTCGTAGCGTTGACTTGTCGCCGCAAATAACGAAGGAGCTAAGAACCAAGTTTGTTGTTGTATATTAAATGCTTGTAATAATATTCCAGGTACACGTAAGCGGAAACATGGTAATATTAATAAGCCCACTAACAACTCCCTTATTAATTTTAACGTAATTACCGCACAATCTTCAGGGAAATCAGCCGCATGGAGTTATAACTGTGATAGACATAATTTTAATACTAGAAATAAAGATAAATTAGATCAACCTTTTTTCAGATTATCTAAAGTACATACATCTTTTATGGGGTACTGTGTTAAATGTTACAACAAAATACCTTGTGAAATATTGCAATTAAATGAAAGAAAATTTAAAACTTATATTAAAATTACACTTTGTAAGCAAGGATATTACAAATTAGAGGATTATATCCAAGATAAGAATGCTTGGAAACATGCTGGTCTTGCTCCATAGGACAATCTCTAGAATCTCGACAAAATCAAACTGGTTGCTAATGTAATTGTATAATTTTTTTTTTTTTTTCCTTTGACATTGATTTACATTCTGTAATTACTTGGGGTCACACCCGGACTTATTACTCCTTATTTATTTATGAAAATCGTCTACGTTTGGAATGTTTGTGAATATGTGAGCACCATGTATCTATCGCATAGTTGATCTATATGTCATGGTTACATTTATCCATTTTAATTCTTTTACCTATTGTGGTATAGTAATTTTATTTTTGGGTGCATCGTCTTCACATATAATTATATAAATAATGTATGCAATATATTGTAAAACATTTTAAAAGAGTAACGGTGGAGTTTCTGTCCCATTCTTCTCCATACGAAAACTACCTTTTGGAAGGGGCGACTAGAATCAATTTTATTTTAATTGTATTTTTGACGTCCAAAAGTGCCTTTTATGTGCCTATTTGAAATAAATGATTTGTCTTTGACTTTGACTTTGACTTTGAACTCCACCGGCAGAACTATACACATGATATTATAATAATTACAGCTCAAAAATAATTATACACATGGAAACAAACACTAACGTTTCTTCCAAATAAAATATAATTGTTAAGCATTCAGTGTCTGTAGACCCTTATAAGACGGCTTCAACCCATATATTCACGCAGCAAAAGTAATTAATGAAAAATATTATTTAGTAAGCGAAGACTGAAATATTGACGTTTCAAAATAGCCTAGAGAAACGTCTAAGAAATCTAGCGTAAGCTGTACGCGAACGTTTTGATAAATGAGTGTAGGACATTACTCGTGGGTCTATTTCACTGAGCCGCGAGTGTATTCACAAGCGTAACGAGAATTAATTCTGTCAATTAGCGACAAGAGCCGGTGAGTCTGGCGCGCCGTGCGGCCACGCGGCCGTGCGCGCCCGTCTGGCAGGCACGCTATACACCATGCGAGTCATGCGACCTTCTCACACTCATATTTAGCTCAGTTAATTTCCTACCTTTACCTTGACGTATTTTTATTCACTTTTGAATCTACGATCACCAACCTAGTTTTAAAGGTGCTATTTACAGATATTCAGTAGATGACATGTTAGTTCTTCTAATTCGCAAAACTATGTGTAGCTGTGTGTGTGTATGTTTATGGTGGCTACATAATAAGGAATATTCTATCTATCTATTCATGTGGGTTGCAACATTATGGGAATTCAGTTTCAATAACTCATTTTCTACTAAATAACCGCGACCAATGTAAGTGTATGGTCTATTCCAAAAATATCAGAGGGGCAATTCTCGTAATTTTAAGAACGTTTACAGCCGTATCTCAGTCTCAATCTGGTAAAAATACGTCTAATTTCCCTACATTTTGACAAGTTTTTGTCATTTTTTTGTTGCCGAGATGAGACTGCGACTAGATTTTGATCGTTTTAAATTACGAGAATTGGCCATCTGGTTAAATGACTGTAAACAAAGCCTGTTCAGGTTAAATTCATTCGCAATCACTTACTAAATTCGTTTCAACTTTATATCTCTCCACTTTTTCCAACGATTATTGATTGAATAATATCATTAATTGTAATTAACCGACGAAAATTAAGGTAATAACATTAATCTAAATTTTAATAAGAAAAATATAATATTTAGGTGATTTAAATTAGAATTTCGGTATTCATGCTCGTAGAATCAAATCATAGCACTCAACTTGTACGTGGCACTACAAATTGTCATCGAGATAAGTAAACGTTTTCTAATCCAAGACTATAGATAATGTCGGAACGGTAGACGCCCTAACGAATGTTAACAGAATACACGTACGAGTAAGAACAAGTAATTCACAGCTAAACACCTACTTAAGTTACGTAGTTAGCACTTGGAACTTGGTACTTTCCTGGTATAGCCAGATTTGCCTGTACCTTACCTAGTGGCGGAGGCACCGAGCGCGGGTGACAAAACAATGTTATCTGTAGCTACTAACTGGGTTACCGGCAGCGCGCAGCGGTGAGCAGCAATGAGCAGCGAGGAACTGATTCAGGGTAGTCGCAATAGTAAATATTGGCACCAATTCCCTTGTTCATAAACTAAACTGAAGGACATAGTTTTTTTTGGGCCCACCTTTTGTAATGACTATTATTTGTATTACACTTAAAAAAACGTAACCAATTTATCATTTAAAATGGTCGATTTTTTCCATAAAGTCTAACCGGAATCACGAAATCATAATAAAAAGAAAATGTTTTGATAATGCACTCAATTGATTAAATTCCATATATGTATTATGATCGTGAATGTCATAAATGCATGTAAACGAGTATTTTTTACGATTTTAAGAAAAAAAAAACAATATATATCCCTTATTACTGCTCGAGGTGGTAATCGAATCTGTTTCATTTAGTACAAAAATGTACCATTGACACTGCAGCAGGTCCTCCTAGGGGCAATTCTTAAAAACGTTCACAGTCTGATCTCAGTCTCAATCTGTCAAAAATACCTCTCATTTCCCTACATTTTGACAAGTTTTTGACATTTGTTTGTCACCGAGATGAGACTGCGACTAGATTTTGATCGTTTTAAATTACGAGAATTGGCCTTCCTGTGTTTAATCACATTTTTAAGTTCGCTAACTCTAGCTTAAAGAAGTTTAAAAATCAACGTGATACGGATAAAAAAACTGTATTTTTGTTGCTTGTCAGTTTGAGTATAGTAATGTTACTCAGTCATTAACGTTCAGGCACCAGATTGCATGTCGATCTGCACACAAACGCATACTATGCTTGTTGACTTTCCGAAAAAGAACATTATTTTGTAGTGGATTTCAGCACACCAAAGAGAACAATAAGAATATTATTTATAATATACCTACGCTTATTTTCTAAGAAAAATCTTCTATTTTTTTCAGGTGGATTGTGAACGTCAATTTCTAACACTACCGCTACTCTTGCTGGATATTGTTGCAAGTTTCCAGCAAGTTGTTTAGTGGGCAGACGTTGGTACTGATGGCTGTTGTGCACATGTCGTGTTGAGCGTGCGGTTTTAAAGTATGTTTATCTTGGACACGGTATCAAAGATGAGAGGTGCAGCGACCTGCGTCTTTTGTAGATGAAATACTATCTACTTCTAAGTCGTCTGACGTCGAAATTGATGTGCTTATAGTAATAAAAATGCTTTGTTACATAATGTGATTTTTTATTTCATGAACCGTTCAATACACCCACCCTATGTGTACCTGTATTGAACGGTTCTTGAAATCAAAAATAATCTAATTTGACAGGACTAAACTAATATTTATCTTCTGTCCTTTTTTTAATGAAATAGAATGAAAAAGATGCACTGAACTGTAAGACAATGAAAGAAGAAGTCGTACCAAAAAGTCTCATGCATCAAGATCAAAATATTATAGTAATTATTTTCATATTTTTTTACAACATTACGCGTCGGGGATTTTATTTTTGAGCAGGAATTTAATTTAAAGTAAAAAAATGATGATATTGTTTTATTCCCTTTACATGACGTTCCGTTTCAAACGATATGATTAGTATAACCTTGAATTTTGAAAGTGTCATGATCACGTCTTTCAAAAAACATGTAAAAAAATTATACTTTTCCGATTCTACATTAATTAAAAATAACTAGAATAAAATAGAATAGAATTTTTATTTAAACTATTATCATTTTTTTAGAGCAATGATGGCCGTTCGTGTATGACATGCCAAAAAAAATTAAAACACCTAGTTTTTAGGTAAGTTCAGTTTTTTTGAAAATCTCCGACACGGGTTTTTTTTACAAAAAGAACTTTTGTAGGAGTTAATATGATAAGTGTAGTCTGTAAAAAACTAAAGTTTGACTTTGATGCAGCATGGTGCGGCATTCCATACATCCATGAGCATTGTCCTTTAGTTTAGTTTGTGAACTAGAAAATCGGCGCCAATGACAATGTAATGTATGTGTAATATCTGTAAAGATGATCACTGATTAAAAGTAAGAAAGTCCAGCGTTTTTATCGTGGGCAAAACACTGCTCGTGTCATCGCAAAACTACAGACTTAGTGATCAAGTAATTCGATTGTTTTACTTTTGTAATATTTATAACACTGAAATGTTTTTTTTTTCTCTTCGTCACATACCTAATTCACTGTTCTTATTTTCTTTAAGAACTTTAACACTTTCAACCGTTATTTCGTGACTTTGTCCCACTTAATATAAGATTCTGCTGATTGATAAAACGGCTCAGAAAATTATGTCATCCTTAGGACGTTGTACCGAATGATATCATTGTACGATTACTTTTGCAATCCTTTGCTAGCAGTAGGTACAGTGGGCCCATTTAATTAGTTTACATAGCCTATACATCGGTGACTGTCATTATTATTGTGTGGGTACGTAATACGTAATATACACACGCGGTTAAAGATAAAATAAACGGGTACACAATGAAGGAATATGAGCCCATATTTTAGTCTGATATAACAAGGTTCCCATAGCTACGTGGTGTAAGCGCCTGCGATAGCTACTGATGTAAGCTAGACGACGTGAGTCTACGTTCGACCCCAACTGAGGAATTTTGTTTTGCTGCTTTTTACTTTTAGTTTTTTGTTAAATTAATTTTGTGGTCAAAAAAATCACTCAAGCAACTAGAAAGTTAATTAAATAAAACCAATAACACAATTTTATTTTTTTATTAGATAAATATTTGTTGGAATGAGCGAGCGTATTGCTTGGGTCATTAGCAAATGATCCGTATCGTTTCTTCAAATATAGTCATTACATTGTTTTAAGGTTCAATTTGGTGTGGGCTGTATGTTAGCAAAAAAAAAAACTTGTGTGGCCGATATAATGATTTAATGCAAACTTGTTTTAAACATAATATAATATTCTCTAGCTATCCATACTAGACGTTCAAATGAGTGAAACACTGTTATTTATCAGTTTTGTTGACAAAGACAAAGGTTTTTGTTGGTTAAGGATGGACGTAAATAGTTTGTCAAAGTAAGTAGGTGTATAAATTGAAACAAAGTAAAATTAGAGGTGAACTGAATCAACATGTCAGATAGTAAGAAATTATGACAACTTCTAACGACATAACAATAACATCACTTTACCAGACTTTCAATAATACGAATTGTTTTAAAATTTAAAGAGTATTACGGCGGTATGCCTAAATAATGCTAAGATTTGTATTTGTTCACATTCGCTTAACAAACATGAACATCATTTGCATGAAAATAAGGTTCATAGTCGTCTACTAATAAAAATAAATTCGACTAATAATGAGTCGGCAAATCTTCGTTTTCTATCACCATATTGTTCTCCCAATCAAAATTAATGTATGACCTAGCTAACTGTAGTCGGTTTTGTCGGTGCGCAGTGGACAGCAAAATCTTCCGCGCTGGCTTGCTGCAACGTAAACTAGCTGAATGTAAATGATTTCTCACAGTTTGTAAGCACACATTGTGTGCTGTTGCTGTTACGCGGGTGGACAAGAAGGGATCAGCGTTGTGCCTTGCCACGATGTCGTGGTGTCGAGCCAATTAATTTGCATTTAGTTTTGGCCCACGTCAAAGATGTTCTTCGTCTCCTGAGTCCGCATGTCGGAGGACCCATAACTGCACGGTTCTCCTCTGTGGATACAAAACAAACAGTATTTAAAATACTTACCTATAATAATAGCTATTATTAGAACAAATAAATACAGGAAGATTTTTTAGTCACCGTCCAAATTTTGATATATTAATCTTTGGCGAAAATCATTGAATATCATTTTTTTCTTTTAGTATCACTAAATACAAAAATATTGAGATATCACATCACAAAGTTATCTATAAAAAGTTAATGTTTCTGGACACTGCCGCGCCGTGCGTACGCGCTAGGTGAAGTTACGCGGGCCGGCCCGCCCCGCGCGCCACCGCAATTCATTGATAACACAATAATAAACAAAGTTGCAAATTTTCCCTTCATACTTTCACGGGCTTAGGACCGTCAATAAGCAAAAGGTTTGTGCTATGTTCACTATAATTAGAATGTAATCCTTAATTAATGAATTACAAAAAAAGTAAAAATAAATTAGTTAAATAAGAACTTTAGACCTTATTAAAACCGTGCCAAAACGTTTTGCTATTATGCGTCTTTAAAAAATTTTAGTCAATTTATGTACAAATAATTAAAAATTTAATCAAAATCATCTTAAAACAATCACATTAACAGTACTTTAATAAATGTTCAAAATGCATACCGTTTCTCTCTAAACAGAGTCTTGCACGTTTTTGCACATTATTTTTAATTTTGTTGAGCACTACAGTGTCACTTTTCACTTCACTTCTTGCACGTACAATTTGCTCTTATAATTGGTCTAGGCTTTGAGCTTCTTCCACATACACTCGTCGTTTTATTTCGCCCCACAAAAAAAAAGGCACATGGAGTAAGATCTGGTGACTGGGTTGCGAAGCGCCGCGCTGCATCTCGCATACTCGATCTAGGGCTCCGTTCAAAGAAATCGAAGAGATCTTCTTCGATCTCTACTGCGAGTCTCGTTCTGCCACGTCCTTGAGCGTGTGTAGGAGTTATAAATTAGCCTCTGGTTTGCGGCCAAAATCGTTTGGCGATTAGGTACTGAAGAATTTATTATACCTTGATTGCGAAGGCGAGGAATACTTTCTGCTTCGTACAGTTTCTGGGCACCGTTCAAGCTTTCACCACTAAGTATGTAAGATCGCACCATTTCGTAATACTCGCGGTAGGAATACATTGTAAACAAATTCACGATAACGCGGGGCGCCGCCGGCGGGATGCGTGGGAACACGGAAGCAAGCGCTTGCGTCGCGAAAGGGTGCCCGGGGCTGACTATTTGACTAACGATAGATGTAATGTGTTGCGCAGTCGAGCGGGGCGGGGGTAAGCGGGGTGTGCGCTGCCCTTTTCATTGAATGTTTGCGCGGCGAGTGTGTACGTTTAACTTGTGACCACGCAGAGCAGATAATTCTTTCGAGAAAATGATTTAATATGAAAATTTTACATATCTATTAATGGAGTTAGCGAATGATACATAGTGCCTAGAAAAAATTTGGACGGTAAATAAAAATTCTTCCTGTATATATACCTACTATATTTATATACTATATATATATACGAGTATATATAAATATAAATAAATAAATAATATACTTATATATACAGGCTGATTTTTTAAAGACCAGCCTAATTTAAGGATGTGGTACAGACCATCAAACTGAACAACTTTCTCCATGGGACAAATAGCGTAATCGCGAAAATTTTATCAACTGTCCCATTGAAAACTTTTAACGGCTGAATTTTTATTCGCGATTACGATGTTGGTCCCATGGAGAAAGTTGTTCAGTTTGATGGTCTGTACCACATCCTTAAATTTGGATGGTCTTTAAAAAATCAGCCTGTATGTATAGTATATCTAATTAATATTACTTATATACAATACATGCGCATACAAGTTAAAATACTTATATGTTTTAAATATACACTGACATTAGTAAACATAATATTCTATTTTATTATTATCTATTTTTATTTACGTTATTGGAAGGCTTTTCTTTAATCTATCTAAAGGCCCGTGCCGTAATGGGACAAAAATTGGCTAGACCAAGTTAATTTTATCATAATCATGTGTCTTGAAATTTATTAACTTTAACAATAAACATAATATTTAGAAACTTCTAATACTAAATAAACTGCAAATTATTAAAATAAAAATTTTACAAAAAAAAACAAAAACTATAATACATTTATGATAATTTACCTATATTATAACTATGGTAAGTATTGCACTTCAGTTACATTAATTTATTCCTAGGTAAACATTGAAAGGTGAGACGAGTTAGTTAAGTTGAAGTAGGCATAATATCAACGTAATATCAAACTGTTACTCATCGATATCATTAGACGCCTTGCGATTTCACATATAAATTTAACGTTTTGCTCATGCAGAACAACGTTTTAGTTCTGCCTTTTTAACATTGATAAATGTTGCATGGTTACACAGAAATAAATCTGCACACGAATACAAGTAGCAATCAATAAACTCAGTATGTAATGCAAACACTTGTAAACTGACAACAAAGAATGCTATTTTTGTTATAAAATAAGCTTAAAAACAATTTTTTTAAATTGTCGGTAGTTATTTTCTAAACAGTCTAAACATAAAATGGCCTGTGAGTTCCGTGGCTGTCTCAAACCTTGCAAACTTCATTCCTCATCCATGAATGGGATCAAATCGTTATAAAATCAACTTTTAAGGTAATGTTTAAACAAAATAATGAATACAAAAAGAAAAAGATATTTGCTGCACACATGGTTTGAATTTACGACTTCTCGTTCACTGACCAAAGACGATAGCCATTGCGCCAAGGTCGCTATATAATATGATGCGAAACATTATATCTCATTCGGTAACATCAATGAATGATTACTATCGTGCCATACGCACACTACTAAACACAGAGCTCGCTCGTTTTATTTGGTGTTTGTGTGCATAACCGTAACTTCATCTTCACATATAACATGTAAACTAAATACGTTGTTCGATTGTACCTAGGCTTTATGAAGGTCTGGCCTGGAAGCCATGTTGACCGCAAACTCCCGTTAGTTGATAAGTTTAATTAACACACTCTTGTTTATTAGAGCGGCGTGTCTAATAAGCTGCAAGGTGGTTATCCTCTGCTCAATCGCAAAGTATTCGCGGGCGTGGTCTGTGCGAACACCGCGCCGTATAGAGAGCACGTTATTGGAACAAACAGAAGGTGGACAGTTATAGAGAAGTTGCATACAAACACAGAACATGGTCGAAGTAAAAGCATTGCAGTAAGATTGTTTGGTTTCACCGACACTTACGTGTTAGTGTGTGTGTGCGTGGTTACCCGTGGTCGTTCTGTCCGTTCCTGTGTGTAGTGGTGCAGGTGTGCGCGATGTAATTGGCCGTAGCTCGCGTTAATGAAGGCGGCCGACACACGATAACCTCTGCGACTGCACGCACCGCGGCCGCTAGCTTACATCCACTACGCAGCATACGTTACAACAGCGTCGTGTTTCAGCCGCGAGAGATAAAGGCTCGCCTGAATTACAGTGTCGTCAGCTTCCGCGGTATCGTGTTTCGGATTTAATAAATAATCAATGTGGCAGGAAATAATACACTACAGTACACTTTTATACACTAGTTGAGCTCGTAAAAGACGACTAAGGAAAGTTAAGCGCGGCTGTGGTGTGTTTAAAAAATGATCAAACTGTTGTTAATCAAAAGTAGTGTTCTGACTTCATGTAGTCGCAAGTCGTAACGTTGTATATTTCTGTAAATAACTTAGAACATACAGACATTATGAAGATCACAAGTTGTAAGTTCAAATGTGGGACAAATATATAATGAGCAAGATTCAAAGACTCGGGCTATAACGTAATCCACAGCTCTGGCGTAAATAGAGCGAACTATTTCTTGAGTTGATTGCATGAAGTCTTGCCGACTGCAAACGAATTACTTCATCGTTGGATTGAAATTTATTATTATGTATATTATAATCCATAAGTAGCCCTTTTATTTTTACGTCACGCTTTTTCACCGATTTGCATGACTACTGAAATGATATAGAAGGTCCAGCTAGTGTCACAATGTTATGTCTGCTTTATAATGTGTTGTAAACCAGCTTTCAAACAGTACGGACACGGTATCTAACTCACAACTCACAATACGTGTCACGTTTGCAGATAATAATATTTCAATTACCTCTAGTCGTAACACGCGCGCGCAATGAATCCTCACGACGCGGTACACTGCCGGATAGCTGCAGGCCGCCGCGATTTATGACCCACTGAACAAGCAATGAACTATGATCTGCGGCACAGTGTTTCAGCTCACCTTAAAGTTCCATTATATTGACACGATGTAGGTAGGCAGAGGTGTGTAGAAGAGGAACAGCCTGTTGCCGTTAGCAGGCCACATATCCAGCCTCTGGACGCTACCGGAGGAAAAACCCAATGACATGGTCTTCAAACTCAAAGCATTCATTTAAATTAAACTATTTACAGGCACTTTCGAATTGTCAAGCGAGTGCCGGCCAGTCAGAAAGATGAAGCTGCGCATTCCATAGCGTAGTAGGTAAATGATAAATGATTTTATTTTTGTAAGTAGGTTTGTATAAACACTTTTACACGTCAATCATATTTTAAAACTAGATGAGGTCGGCGTTTCCTATCTGACTAGTCTGAGAAGAAAGGCCGAAACAAAATCAGAGGTCACAGTCTCTTTTAAAGTTCAGACATAATCTTGGTCAGATCATATGAAGACCACGTAGGTCGATGTCTGAGATGGTCTTTTGAGGAAAGAACCACACAGATTGAGAGGACCTGTCCAATCAGTGCACCCATTTGTCAGAAATCGTGCAGCTCAACGCAAAACTTAAGGAGCTCAACGATTCGACGAACAATACCAAAGAAAGGACATTTGGGTAGGCCACATTAATTACTCAAACTGCCAGACCATGACAAAAACTAAGAGAACAGAGAGAAAAATAATATAAATAAAATGACCCACATAGTCTTCACATTCACAATAATTAAAATAATAAAATACTTTACAAAGTAAACAAATGTCATAGTATATATCAAATTCATTAATGTGTATATAAAAAAAACAACAACAAAACAAAAAAAATAAAACATTCAATATGTAAAAATTGGAAGCAGCTTAATCCCAAGCCCTTTGTCCTCGATATAAGCCTTAACGGTATAAAAGGCTTTCTGGCATGAAATGATGATTTCTGGCAGGAATGAATGATTTGAATTTATTAAGGCTTAGATCTTGAACGGGGCTTGGAACTTTATTGTAGAAGCGTATACATTGGCATCTGAACGAGCCACCTATTTTCTTGAGCCTTGTTGTACAACAAATTTGTGTTTGTTCCTAGTATTTATATCATAGATATCACTGTATTTTTTAAACAATATTATATTTTTATGGGCAACAATATTATATTATTATATTTTGATAGTCTGAATATCAGCGGTATTTTCTCACAATAGAATACCGTACGACATTACACTATGAAAATAGCTAAAGTACACTAAACGGGCTGTCTCTATATCAGTTAAATTACGAATTTATCTAACAGCGTATGCTGCGGAACTTAGCTTTTTTGACATTTTATCTATATGTGGACCCCACTGAAGCTTAGCATCCAAAGTTATGCCCAAGAATACTGTGCTGTCTTCAGGATTCAATTCTTCGCCCTTTATCAACACATTAGTTTTCACCTGTCTAACGTGAGGTAACGTAAACTCAATGCTTTTGGTTTTTTTCTCGTTTAGAAGTAAATTATTAACATTGAACCAGTGGACTACTTTAGAGATCGCGCTATTTACATCGTCAGTAACCTGCTGCTGACGTTTAAGTTTAAACAAAAGTGAAGTATCATCTGCAAACAACACTATATCATGATTATCCTTTATGAGGTACGGCAAGTCATTAATATAAATAAGAAACAAGAAAGGACCAAGAATTGAGCCCTGTGGGACTCCCATTGTTACTATAGATCCGGGAGATCTTTTTCCATTAACATCAACGCTCGGAATCCTCTTACTCAAGTATGAAGTAAGAAGATCCAGAGCAGCGTTCCGGATCCCGTAGTGGCGGAGTTTCTTGATTAATGTTTCGTGAAGAACGCAATCGAATGCCTTGGACAAATTACAAAAGATGCCCAAGGCATCGCATTTGTCTTCCCATGCTTTATAAATATGTCCTATAAGTTCAACACCGGCATCAGTAGTTGAACGACCCCTTGTAAAACCGAACTGTTTGCTATGTAATAATTTGTGTTTATTAAAAAATCTTTGCATTTGTTCTAAAATTAATTTCTCAAAAATTTTACAAAATATAGGTAGTACAGAAATAGGTCTATAATTTGTAAGGTCTGATGTACTATGGGCACGCCACAATTGCGGCGATAAGTCCCCTCTTTGAGGAGTGGCTAGAGAGGCGCCACGGCGCCCTCACCTTCCGCCTGACGCAGGTCCTCACCGGACACGGTTGTTTCGGGAGGTTCCTGTTCAGGATAAAGCGGGAGGAAACGCCAGGGTGTCACCACTGTGGGGATCGCCCGGAGGACACGGTGGAGCATACGGTGGAGGTCTGCCCGGCTTGGGCGGGGCCTCGCCGTGACCTCGTGGCGGCGATCGGCGGCGGCGACCTCTCGCGTCCGGCCCTCATACAGGCCATGGTACGGAGCGAGAGTGAATGGGAGGCCGTCACCTCCTTCTGCGAAGCAGTAATGCTCGCGAAGGAGGAGGCGGAGCGCGTGAGGGAGAGGCAATCGCTGCACCCTCGCGCGCCTAGCCGCCGCAGGAGACGCCCTGGACGGGAGTCAACAGCCGACTCCCGGCCACCGTAGGCGCGGGCCTGCGGGCGGCGAGCTATGGGCAGCTCGCCGCCCGGTAAGGACCAGGCCCGGGTCGACGGCGCGTTGTGTTCCACGCGCGCCTCAAAGAGCTGTCAGCACGAACTGACGGGGTCCGCTAGGGCCGATGCCGCCGGGGCTGCGGGTTATTCGAAAGAGATACCGTGGCCCCTGGCACAAGCAACTGAAGGAACATGGGTGGGTTTTAGTCAGTAAAAGTCTGACACTCCCTTCTGCTTCGCCCAGAGCGGGAGGAGTCATTTGATGATTTCCCAACCAGAAAAAAAAAAAAAAAAAAAAGGTCTGATGTACTACCCGATTTAAACAAAGGTATTATTTTAATATTTTTCATGAGGTCAGGAAACTCCCCACCTTCAATACAACTATTAAAGATAAGCGCTAGAGTAGGTGCTACAATGTCAATAACAGACTTGGCAACTTCTACAGAATTCCCCACAGATCTGCAGTGTTTTTACATTTAAAGTGTGAAAGATTTTAATTATATCTCTACAGCTAACATGTTCAAAATTAAATTCCATTAACATTTTCCATAAGCAAAGACTCAGCAGCAGAAGGTGATGAGCTTAGGGATTTAGTAGTTGAAACGGGAATATCTGAAAAGAAATTTTCAAATGCCTCGGCGACTTGTGAGTCTGGTTTTATTATGTTGTCATTAATCGACAGGCTGTAGTCAGTATTTCGATTACTAGACCTTCCCGTTTCACTATTAATAATATTCCAAGTGGTTTTAATTACATTACTACTGTTTTTAATCTTTGAACCCAAATAACGTGACTTGGCCATATAACAAACTTTTTTAAATAATTTTGAATAATTTCTAACATACAAATTAAATCCATCAGTGTTTACGTAAGTCCTTTCATTGTACAGTTCATAAAGCCGCGTTCTACTTTTATGAACCTAGTCACTGAAACATGTGTTACTATTAACCGAGATAGTCTTGGGAATAAAGGTTGAATTAAATTGTTGACAGTATATATTAAAAAAATTATCATATAGATGATTAGGATCCGCATGAATTGACAAAACTGGTAATTTATCAGTGAGTTTACTTTTGAAAGCCTCCAAGCGACTTGCAGTTTTGGGGTTAACAGTGATATATTTTATAACCACTATTTTGTTTTGATTTTGAATAGTAATCCTTTGCCCACAATGATCTGAATCTAGCAAATGTATAATTTCTTTGTGGCTTGGTATAATATCTGTATAAATATTATCTAGGCATGTGGCACTAGTAGGGGTTATTCTTGTGGGCTCCATAAATAGGTTTACAAGATTGTAGGACTGAAACAGACTTATAATTTTACTACAAGAACTTGAGTTTTCTAATAAATTGACATTAAAATCACCGCAAATGATAACGGACTTGTTTGAGTTACAAATCCTGTCTAACACTTCATCCATTACCTTTTCAAAGCAGTCATACAATCCTGATGGGGGTCTGTACACACTTAATACAACAAAATGCTCCAATTCTATACAGGCAATTTCAACCGTAGCTGTAACTGTACAGGTGGCTAGGTTCCTATGGAAAAGAACGGGCAAGAAACTCTATGGACTTTCTCGATTAAGGAATCGAACCATGGTGCTTGCTCAGCACAACCGCTAGACCAATGAGGTAGTAACTTAATTAACACAATTATCTCATCGTAGAGAATAGAAAGGACGCGATGACGAGACGTGGGTGTATCCTGTTTACCGGCTCATCTGCCGGTCAGGAATACCGGTGACGAGCCGGTAATTAATGAACTGCAGCGGCTGTTAGCATAAACAGGAATACAATATTAATATAATTGACGGATGTCGGTCACAGTTCATAAAAATGTTGACCTGTGAGTGTGCCCTGTGCTTGTCATGCGCCTTGCCGCTGCATCGCATTCTGCTTCGCATTCCGTCAGTCGAGTTATTGGAATGTTTGGTCGGGAACCTAATTTCCACTGAGCTGCAGATCTGGCTCATTATATAATCTGATACATTGCTGTTTATAGATTTGTCAGTAGGTATTGTTTAATTAACTTTGGTATTTTCTATTTTTGGTATTTGGTATTCCTAATAAAAACCAACAACGTAATTTACCTTTCCCCTTTGAGGCGATGGCACCTCGAGACCTTCCTCCTATCAGATTCATATAGGGTGTCATAATATGTCGCGGCGGGGGATTTTAATATTTAGCGCGCGACTATGATTTACGACGCGATTACACGCGTGACGCGTCACTGTACGTCACGGCGCGACGTGACTGCGATGACGTGTTAAGGTACAGAGTAACTTGCCATAAAACAAATCTTCGTGTTATTTCATCTCCTATGCCAACTGTCCTACTGCTTGGCATGATTTTTCTCGGTATTTTTTCATACTACGATCTCCTTTGTCAGTCCTATTTATCAGGTAGCCATAGCTCTTCGTCAAGCATTCACAGACCATCGCGTCAGTCGGCGCGGCACACTACTTTATTATAAGAAAGTGTTACGGTTTCGGTTGCGGTGAATTTCAATTAGCAAATACAGTATGTGTTTCTCTTTGTAAAGTTAATGATTACTTACTGAACAATGTTCTTGCTTCTGCTTTAATTAATATTAACTCATCACAACAGCGTCACAAAGTTAGCCGCTAGATGGCGGTAAGTGAATGCGATCGTTTCGCCTCGCCAGCGCGGCACGGCGCGGCATTAGAACCGCCGCCGACAACTTACCAAGTTCATACTTAATCTTAATCCCGGATAACTTTGCCTTAAACCGACCTATTATAATTCGGCTGAAGTCAAGCTGCGGCGACCACGCCACGTAACGGTCAGAAGGACTGGCAACAACAAACTAGCACATAATAATAATGTTAGGTATCTATTTATATTTTTACCCACTTCAAAAAAAGGAGAAGGTTCTCAATTCGTCTGTAATTTTTTTTCAAATACAAGTTTTATGGTTTAACCATTAACAAGCTGGAATATATGTTTTGGGAATATCGTTTATCTGTATTCCGTAAAACCTTGTGAGTGTTTGTTTGTTTATATGCACGTAATACACGTTTGAGATGGAACTTCTGTTTTTTTTCGTAGTGAGTGGCGCTCGGCGCCCCTAATTCATATTTGTAGTGAGTGGCGCTCGGCGCCCCTAATTCATATTTGTAGTGAGTGGCGCTCGGCGCCCCTAATTCATATTTGATTACGTATTACATGTGTCAGCCTCACTTACTAGACCCCGAATTTATAAAAAATAGCATTTTTATAAATTCGTCATTACAACACGATCCCAGTGACATTTTGCTAAAAGTTCGTAATCTGCTTAATTCTAATGGTCGATCATTGGTCGGTCAATGGTCTCGTAATAGGATTGTGTTATAATGACATTTTCGTATTGTCATTATTATAAAACCCGTTAGTAGAAATGATTTTCGAAAAACTACTACTAAACTTGCACATTTACTCATGCCAGATTAGTAAGAAGTTCGTAAATAGCAAAAAACATTACATTTATGTGTAACGCGGATAAATGTGAAACTATACAACTCAATAATATGTTGTCTGTTTAGCTGTCAAGGTCAAATGTGACAATACCTACTGCTTACTGACGTTTATTTGTTTTTATTTCTAGCGGCCTGTTTTGAATGTGTTTTGAATGTGTTTTCATTTGAGTGTTCTAATTAGATTTTTATTTGTTGACCTAGCTATATTTAAATTATCTTTACTAGCAAAATATATAGTAAATACAGTATAGGTCTGGTTCGGACTTCTTAGATTAGTTTTTCCCTAAAATAAACATCCACTTTCGGCACCACAACAAAATAGCGAGCTCAGCGCGGAGGTTGCGTAACTGGCTTTCGAGCAGATCGGCGAAATCACGCGCAAGATATATGTAGAATCATATACCATAGAATCATATAATCATATGTAAATCTGTGCGCCGGAACAGACAGTTTCGCTTCTATTTCGCTTGTCGTAAAACGGATAGGAAGCCTTTAATTATTTATTTTATACAAAATGGTGCTAATTGAGCAAATTTCGGCTCTAATTGATTATTTGGAAAACCACCAAAACCTAGCGCTTGGCCACTGCAGCCGCACCAATGAAGGGCGAAGTTTATCGAAACGATATTGGACGGAGTGCGCCCAAATTTTAAATTCGGTTTCGGTGGACTGCCCCAATAAAACGCCGGCAGAGTGGCGCACAGTAAGTACCTAAATACAGTATAATTAAGTACCTATGCAATATAAAATTATAAAATGTATCATTAATGTAATTTTTGCTCTTTTTTTTAGTTCTACAATGAATAAAAACACAAACACGATACTCGTCGTAACGAATTAAAAGCAACGATTGCACAATGACGTTCTAATGGTAGGTCACTGGTCAAAGGAACTGTCAAAATTTTAGTAGATTACCGCCTAAGTCAATTATTCATTTGTCATTAAGTAAGAGATTACCATTCTATGCCATTTCTTTCAATGGAGTATCAGTGGTTGACCACTGGAAAGTCATAATGACGCCAATTATTAGTAGATTACCAAACTTGTCAAAATCAACAATTATGAAATCAATAATAGACCATTCTGACACTATTGTAATAGCAGACTTAGGGCCTGGTTATATGCTATTAGTACACAGTGTTGCTGCTCTTATTACTTCATTCCTATTATAATCTGTGAACCGCTTCCCACATCAAACTATTTCTGGGAACAATGTAATGACGGCCCATCACAATTACGTCTCACGCTGCTTGCCTCGGGGAGGCGCGGCGCGAACACAAGCTTACCAAAATTAAATTATTATTATGTTATGTACTACGAGTGCCTATTATCATACCCGGCTGACATACCTTTTCCTTAGTTCTCGTTTTGCTTCGGAATTGTGTTCGTGAATGCCGGGGATTTCACAATACGATTTCTCTCGTTAGCCCTGCCCCTTAGCCGCCCTTTCTAAATGAACGTAAAGTAACTCCAACACGAATGCTTCACACAGCTGTAAATACATATCGTGCGGCCGTAAACAATGCTAACTAGACGACAAAACAAGCTGATTAGCAGCCGACCGCAGTCGACCGCCGCCGACCGCAGCCGACCGCCCCCGAAATCCGCCGAGCCGCACCGATGATATCCGTCTAATGAATTCAGTGCGCCGCGTCTACCTAACTCGCGCTATTTCAATTACTGCACCCGCTACACAGGTACGCTCCCGGCGACGATCCCGCGTGCTCTCCACGTTCGTAGCCGCCCGTGAACGGTAATTGGAGATAGCTACGTGCACGCGCCCAGTAATGGATACTAAACATGTACCGAGTTGTGGGACGAGCCGAAGATAGCGGCACGGCTAGGTGTCTGCATTCTCAATTAGGCAATTCTAGGATCATAGGTAGCGGCCTGTGACCTGACAGACGGGGTGAGAGGAGGACGTCCATATTATCTGCGACAGGAATAACAGCCGATTGCCAATAATTGGTGCAATTGACATTCTCAAGCACGGCGCGGTGCGAGGGTGGCATCCCTAATGCGCGCACGTCCGCGCGACTCGCTCATAACGCTAAATTCGCAAGTCGACGAAATTTTTATTAGAAAACAATGCGAGCTCAACCTTATTGTGTCAGAGTTCATTTCCATAACGAAAAGGTCTTTTTAATTCAGATTGAAAAATATACTGAAGCATAAAATAAGATGGCCAGATTAAGGGCGGTATTATGCCTCGCCCGGCCGCCGGTGACGCCGCTCATGACGCGGTGGGTCGCTTGGAGATGAATAGTTATAAACAAAAGCAAGTATTACGCGGAGAGGATTACGTCACGTCGTACAACTGACATTATTAAGCAGTATGGCTCACAGCGTGGATTACAGCGGCGCTCGCACCCGCCGTACCCGCGCGTCATCACGCCGCGCCGCGCCGCGTCTGTAGGGTTGCCATCCATCAAGATTTCGCCTCACATGTCAGACTTTCATTGTTGGCGCAGGGCTAACTATGATTGATTTCAGGTCTTTTAACACTCCGGGTATTCAAAAACGTATTCCTATTCACTTTTCGTTATCATTTTCCTACTACGTTAAATACTCCCATAGTAAATATTTACTACCCTAAACGCTTTACGGTGTTAAGCGCCTTAGATCCCAAGTAGTTTATACTTTAGGTGGCTGACTATTGGAAATTATGGCTCCGCCACGGCTATGAAAACAAAACATGTCCACTTAGTGCGTTACGATAATGAACTTTGTAAGTTTCTGAAACTTACGATTACTGTTACAACTTTAATTCCCTGTATTAGGTTACATACATTAAAGATACACTTTATGTACGTTCCATTTGGGTGTCTATGGAGAGAATGGACAGGTACTTAAACGTTAGTATTAATAAACTTTCCGCGTTTGTTATCGAGTTGTTCCTATTACAACTACTTGCTCCATGTCTTAATTGAATAAATAAGTATCAACTACTTTCTATTTTATTACAGAATAAGCTATTAATAGCGAAATGGCGAGGTAAATAAATTGTTGTAGGTATTTGTTTATAATATAACGCACTGATATAAGCCAAGCTGTTCTTATTTTCGATACTTTCAAACGAAATAAACACTCGTGTGACGCGTCCCGTGACGTCAGTAGACACGTGATGCGATTGTCTAGAGCGACTCGGAGTCGCGACGGTCGCGTTAACACAGTTATCGCGCGCCCGTGTGACAATGCTCTAACAACTCCGTGCAGAAGGACAACGCGCAATCTTACACACTTATACTGCGCGACACTAGCCTACGTACTCAATACTCAATCATTGATTGCATTCCTTAACGTGTACTCAAGTGGTAACTTCAAATCGAATGCGATCATCATGGACCCTGTGAGTTCACTCTAATAAGTAACTAATAAGATTTAGCAATATGAGCGCAAGCAGCAGAAATTGGCATTGCAGATATATTATAATGTTGCCTAATAGTTCAATAATGGTTTTATAAATGTTAAGGTATAAATGGAAATAGAAATAATTGAACATACGCTCAAGTGCCGGAGGGCACGTCCGGGATTAGCATAGCATGGCAGAGACCTTCTGTCCCCATTGCCCTATGTACACGATGCGGTGCAGCGAGTTGCGGTACGGCACGGCGTGACAATTGCGTTAGCGTCCGTCTCGCTACTGCCTCACCTGTACGTGCTGGTGCGGGTGACATTTAACCCGCCACACAGGAGATGTCAATACAAAACGATTAATACAGAATTGACTTACTACTAATTGATTGAAAACAGATTCGACTAATCACGATTATATTTTCTGAATGATTTCTGACATTATATAAACGCGTTAATGAAAATTAATACTAAGTGACACATTAGATCTGACTACGTACTCTTTACCTGGTAGACTGAATAATTCACTGAAAGTTTAGAATAACGAACTCAAACTATTTATTTCAACTAAACCAATTACGGGCACTTTTGAGTTGTCAAGGTCGGTCAGTCAAAAAGATGAAGCTAGTTGCCCATTCCAAAGCGTAGTAGGTACCTATGGAGAAGAACGGGCAAGAAACTCCATGGACACTCTTTTAAATCACAATAATTATGGTGACAAAGTATTGGTTACATCATTCATGTTAAAAATGATGCATGTGAGAACGATGCAGAACGATGTAGAACGATACAAGCGACCGTAATGTACACTGATCGTCATCATATTATAAAGAGGTAAAATTTGTTTGTTTGTGTGTATGTAGGGGGTAATCTCTGGAACTACCAGTCGGATTTGAATAATCATTTTTGCATTTGATAGCCCAATTCATGAGGAAGGCTATACAACATCACGCTGCAATCAATAGGAGCGGAGCATCAATGGTAAATGTTGCAAAAACGGGAAAAATGATTCCTTTTGAGAGCTTCGTTACGTGCGCTGCATAAAAGGTTTAAGTTACGCAAAAATTATGTAAGATGGAATTGTTCCTCTTTAAAAGTTCTAAAAAATAGTCCGCGACAGCATATGTCTATCTTTTAAGATTGACTCACTATAACCTTTTTTATGGTAATCAAATTCGTTAGAAATTAATGCATTATTTGCGAAGGTGTTTTATCAACATGATATCCTTATCCAAATAATAAACCTTATGTATTTTACTGTGAGCAAAATTGCCCTTGACATTACTTGATTTCAATCAACATCTTAGGAGATATCATAATTTTAAAATAACTCCGCAACAAAATAGGTATGACAACGTTCGGGTCAGT
This sequence comes from Apamea epomidion, assembly GCA_947507525.1. Lineage (NCBI taxonomy): Eukaryota > Metazoa > Arthropoda > Insecta > Lepidoptera > Noctuidae > Apamea > Apamea epomidion. The sequence goes on along the minus strand of OX382238.1, from coordinate 653,763 downwards.
TCAACAACATCACGCTAAGTCAAAATGAATGCAGTCAGAAAGGGAACTAAGCGAAAACGAAGTGATAGTGCGGGCGAGCGACCCGGGGGGGAGGGGGGGGAGGGGAGACAAGTCTATCATGCGGACGAATTCGCAGGCAGAAGCTAGTAAAGAGATAAAAAAAACAATTAAATATCAAATTAAATGAAAGGACGTCGATACGAAACAGAGCATCGCCCCGCCCGCCCCGCGCCCCGCGCCCCGCGCAGCTTGCGTGGATCAGTCTGCTGTAACCTGTAATTACACTAAAGACTAACCTGCGACTACATTTACTTTACCGACCACTTGCCTGACTCACCGGAACGTGTGCTCGTACCGACATACTCATACTCGACGTAGTCATATTTAATGTGCCGTTAACATTTATGCTAGTTAAATACTATATTTAATGATAAAAATGTTTAGCTATCTGGTTAGTGTTTCCGCGTACATTAGTGAAATATTGTAGGTAAATTTATATTTCATTATACGTTTTGTAGCGGTATCTACAACGCCACATGCGAACCACGCGTCATACTGACGTCACGCAAAACCTGCATCTCGCAAGCAGAGTTTACCGCGCAGCATAGATACAATTTCCCAACATCAATCGTTGGGCAATTGCCCGCCAGACACAACACCCGTCTGGTCGGAGGATCCTCCCTTTTCTATGGAGGATGAGTGAACTTTACACCCTGTTCCTCATACCTCTATAGTTTTAATTTTCTTTGCTGTTATTACTTGCAAGAGTCATAAATGTACTCAATGTACCTACTCATAATTGTAAGCCGAAAAGACACCATACTTGTCTTCATAAATGCCTCTGAATATTCACTGCTGGACAGTTTAAGGTAATAAAATTGTATTATTATTTTAAACGCTATGTTATGCGCACGCATGTGCTGAAGACATGGCCTGAGCATGCGGTCATATGCCACCTAAGACTACTTGTACTATGGGGTACGAAGAAATTAACAAAATATGCAGGAATAGAATGTAAGTAAGTAGTCAGATAGGGCACCAGACATTAGCAAATGCTTCTTAATAACACTTTAGCTGATTAATGAGATCGTGAATATAGAGAAGAGATCGTGATCGTCCTACCTTAAAGTAACTCGAAACATTGCAGACAGATTGTCAACCTCATGCTAACTGCAGTGATTGACTGCTACATAGTTATGCTGCTATGTTTGCTGAAATAACAACAGCAAATCAAATCACTTGAAAAATGTATTGGCCTTTTAGATTCCGGTGAAAAAGGCTTTCGTCTTACAGCTAACCAGATGTTCACTATTTGAGCACCCCAATCTTTCTTTCACCTGTAATACTAATAGTCAGTACCGCCTTCCGCGTAGCACTGTTGTCATAACAAGCAGTCATCTAGTTAGTCTCAGTCACGACCCCCTAGTTGCAGTAACTCATCACGATCACAGCATCACTTACTACACATTACACATGGATCTTTAGCGACACGCACCCAGCGCGGTGCTATTGATTTTAATTATCATTAGCGAGCGATCAATTATAGCTACGTGACGCCGCATGCGCTGGCCAACGAGCCTTGCACCGCTCGTGAAATAAAATGTTATACAGGATATAACTATTACAAATGTTTACATTTATAATTAACAAGACTAATGGCCGACTCAACTAGGAGGTACTTTGTTATTTTAAATAATTTTCTATTACAGAATCTGCAAAGAGCAGTTGTAAAGGGAAGCAAGACATACAATCGCCTTTGGCCAACGTACCGGAAAATGGGAAACGTCACGCCAGAAGAAAAATTTAAATAAAAACCTATGACCTAGAACTATCTGCGAGGTCGACTATATGATGGGGGGAGGGGGGTTGTAGACATGATACTATATTGCTTTTTACACGTTTTATCTAAGTAACTCATGTATTAGTATGTCTTTATAAGTAAGGTAGCGTATGCTTCACCTAACCACTATAATTTATTTTCTTTTTATAAAGCATCAACGAATAACTATTTCACGAACTTGAATAATAATTAGTAGTTCGTCACCGCTATATACTTAAAGCGCAATTATACTTACACGTGGTTTATACAAGTTGTACTTGTACATTATAAATACTAGCTTTTGGCCCATTCTTATTATCTTAAAACTCACTTTGATTCGTACAGATTTCATGCTCATAAAACGCTTTCCTATTACATAACTCAGAGACTAAAACTCTGGCATTTTTTTAAATTTCTTATTGGTATTAGTAGCAATTTCGTAGTTTCGTAGCACGTCGCCTAATAGCCTGCGTATATTCTCTAAAAATCTCACCTTAAAAAAGCTAAAGGTAACCGTAATTCAACCAAGTTTTCACAGTGAGATTTTTACGGAATAGATCAGCTGGTCATGATAAACAAATGAGTCTGATAAAATCGCTACTTGAATAAACTCGGCAAACCTTACTCTGACTATGACAGGAGGTTTTGTCAAATCACTCAAACAAACCGCTAGACGTCCTATCTGATCGATGATAAAGTAAAGTCCTCGTAGACACTCCATTGAGTTCCACAGACATGTGAGTTTTGTCACCTGTGCTCGTGCGGTGTGCGGTGCTATTCATTGTCTCGTGCACTCGTGCGGCGTATGAAAGAGACAGCAGTTAATTAGCCGATGAATGAAGCACTAGTGCAGTGTCAGTGACGTCATGTTTCCTAGCTAGAAGAGCGACGTCGGCTTTGGGCTCACCGCACAATGTAGCTACAGAAGGTTCTCAAGACATGCTTTTCCTGCTACGATGTGATTTCCGACTATTCAGATAATGTAAGCAGTAGTTCTACTAGTTATTTCGTTTGTGTGTATCGTTTGACATCGGTACTCAAGACGTGCTCACGCTTGCACCTGCCGATATTGACTACTATCTGACCTCATCTTTGTTCCTTCATAAATAAAAGGGAAATACACTCAACAAGTACATTACTTATATTCCTGTTTATTCCTTTTTTTGTACAAATAACTTCTTCCAATGCAAGTCAGATTCCAGTCTACCCTCTTTACTGTTTATGTAAGTAATAAATATTATCTGTATCTCCAAATTGATATGCATGAAATTGAGTTATGATTCGTATTAAGTGTGTTCCTCCCGGCGACAGACACAAATTCATTGAATTATTTATTGAATCGACACGTCGCATGTTAATAATTTATGTGATATGTGTGTTCTGTGGGACTGGGGACAAGAGTATATTAATGAAAAACTCTTCTGTTTGTTTGGATATTATGATTTCATAATGCTAAAACTGTGTTCCTGAAAGTATGATGATTCAGATGTAGTATTTAATTAGGTTTTCAATGTTTGAAGACACAGACGCATAAACAGTGGCGCGTGTGACAAACGCATTACACATTCCCCTCGCTCCGTCGCCGGCAGTCGGCAGTCGGCACTTCCAGTCGGTTGAAATACGTTTCGGAAATCACTGAAATACTAGTAGCGTGTTTGTTTAAAATTCAACGATGAGACGTGGGGCACAATCCTGAAGGAACGTTTCTTTTTATGGGGGTCACTCGAGTAGATAACTCGTCTTCATTCGGGGTTTCGCAGTCGAGTCACGCGCCTGCCCCCTGCTCCCCCCGCCCCGCATGGGGTCGCGAGCACAGCGCCGGACACTTTGAATATTTGAGCCATGCATTTATATAGCTGTCATTGAGAGTGAGTAATGGACATTATCATTACAGCGACGCAAACATAACTGGCAACATGTTACTGAAGTCACGTTCGATCGTGTTGTGAGACCTTTCAATTATATTAAAATCATTTCGTTTTCTCAGTACGTGTACACCGCGCCGCAGCTCGTGTTTAGTGTTAGATGTTATAAGGCGTGGGCATGCGTGGGCGGTAACCGATTGTGACCGCATCTCGTGCGGATAGCGCTTTATCTTCAATGCTAATGAATGAAAACCATATCTGAGATATACAGCTCCAATTTATTGTTTACGTTTAGTTTATATGAAGCTTATTTGATACTGAGATATTCATTGACTTTCAAGTATTCCTATGGGCTTCAGTGGGCCGAAGCTCGGGCAACATGTTGCGTGACTGTTGATAACGCAACATGGACGAACATTTTCGAGGTAGCAGTGAATGCATTGATGTTGCTCGATGCTCTCTGACCCATTAATATGCGAGTGACTAGTGAGCTCAGTATTGCAACAACTTGGTGTCAATACTAAACACCTAGCCAACTTGCAAGTTAACAAATAACTGCGTAGCATCTACTATCCAGGTGTACCATCACACGGTTATCTTAATAAACTACAAATTAAACCTCGTTGTGAAGTAAGTTACAAGTGTCACCGTTAATGTTATAAAATTGCTCGCTGCAACGATTTGCATGTAAATGCAGAGAAACGTTTACGTCTCTTGCATTGCAGACTGACGGCTCACTCCCTGGTGGGTAGTTCTACAGTGAACTCCGAACAGCGAAGTAAAAACATGCATAGAGAGTTGTGAAACAAGGTACTACTGTCACTTATACTAAAATTTATAAAATATTTGTCTATTAAGTAATCAAATTATTTACACAGTTCGACAATTCGTTTCACCTACTTATAATACGAGTATTGTCCTGCGCGAGTGACAGAAACTTAACGAAACAACCACACCGTTACGGCACGTGACCATGTTCATTTAATCTTTCATGCATGTTTTTTGAGGTAGGTACGTTTAATGAGGCAGATTATTTTCTAACTTATAGCGAAACTCTTTGAAGTACAAAATTAAAAAGGTAAATTCAATTGTGTCTCAAACAGCAGAGGACAGTCACAGCGTGTGCACTGTCGGTCGTTGGGATATCTGCGACGGGACTAAGGTCGGCCGTCGGGCGCATAAGATTGCGTTGTCATCGCGCGGCGAGGCATGCATGACGTGACAAAGCACTGCTCTCAACACGTAGGAAAGCTTACCATATGGGCCGATTAGTTTTCAAAACTAGACGTTTATTGGAACAACATTCATCTTTTCTATACCTACAGCAGGCATGTCTTGACCTGCAACACCCACTAGTCATAGCAATTAAAGTCAACTAAACGCGTAAAGCATCACTCGATTGAAACAAAACTCGGAGTATGTTTCCTACTTTTCTCAATAATACGTTCGCTTCGGCTTCTTTCAAAGTACCTAATCCATTGTTTTCAAGAGTACAAATCAAAGCACGTATTTAGAAGGCATTCTTATTTATTTATATATTGTTTCCTCGTATAAATGAACTGTTGCTGATTTCCAAATTCATGAGGCGAGCGCCGCGCGGAAATGTGCAATCGACGATATTGCACGCCGCGCTTCCGATACCGCCCCGTTACTGCGCGCGGCTTTACATAACTAACTGTACACTCAATGTATATTAAAAAGCTGTACCTTTTCTATTTATAAGCTTTTAAACTGGTAGGTACAGTTGAGCTTCTTGCTATTTTAGTTCGATCTTTAAATAAGTTTGCTGTTTGTTCTTGTTGGTAATTCAAAAGCCTCTGTATTCGTTTGCTAGTAGGTATAAGACATCGGACAGTAGCATTTCCATAGAAATCGGTTCATTTGTTCGTGACATACACGACGCAGACAGTAAGTGGTGTTCATAAATACGCACACTTTACTGTTCATATAATATCGTGCCTCCTGATAGCTGCCCTGTGCACGCTGGGCGCAGAAGGTAATAAAAACAGAGTTAGCTATGTTTTTATCGTTAAACTTTTTGTTTGTCGATGGTATCGTGATCGTCTCGTCCTTATTCAGAGCGTAAGTATTTTCGTAACAAATAATTTGGGTCGACAATCTCGACAAGAAGACTAATGGATCGCATTCACAGCGATTATATATCACCGCGTTCCGCTAACGAATTCATCGCTCACAAACGACTTTTACTTATTTTACATTTCCAATCTTTTATTTTGTCCACTTGGTACCACGCAGTGTGCGCAGGCGCACTCTCATACACGCTGCGTATCGCGCCCGCGCCGTGTGCGCCGAGCTCATGCACTACATTAGGGAGGCTTACTGAGCATTTGGTGAGGATCACATTAATCGCGTTAATCCAAAGAACACATCAGCGGTGCATGCATGACGTCAGTCGGGTTGGACACACACCTCAGTGACGAGCTTTCTCTTTACGACTTGATTTAATATTAAAGTAGTCGCGGCACGAGATGAATGATTGCTACAGGTTTGCGCGGTAATAACTTATATCGATAAATTGTACAAGTCTAAAGAGGACTAATCGAGTGTAGATTTGTTGTTGGATTAAACCAGCCGGCTCGGTCGCGCCGGTCGCCGGTCGCGAGACCGCGGGTGTGCGCCGCCGGCGGAGCCCCGTCACTTGTTAAGCTGTAACGTTATTATTACTAATTACATGAAGCGTGGCTATTCTGTCGACTGTCGACTGCTCGGTGATACTCGTTTTTATTTGCGAGTGCAGACATAAAGCAGAGATCACTTTGGTCTTGTAGCGAGTATAAATCAGCATCGGAGCGGTTGTAAAGTCGCGAGTTACGCTCCGCGGCCGACACCACGACACAAAACAAAGTCGAGGGTCGCGCCGCGCTCTGCGCTCGCCACCGAAGATTGTTATTACATTTGTCACTTTGTATAATTACATTCGAAGGCGAACAATATTTTTTGTTTAAATTAGCAGTCCAAGTTTTGGTGAGAAGCTAGAGTAGCACATTTTAAGAGCGGCAGTTGCAAGATTAGCACATTTTAATTAATTTTAATTAAGTAATAAAGAACGATGCCAAAGTCTTGGGAATCTTGTAACATCAGAACTATCGCAATTTCAGACTTGATCATACCAGTGTAAGTTGAAGTTCAGTGACATATTAATGTACGAGTAGTGGATGATGCTGCAATCTGTAACACCTATTATTTTAGTTTCTCTGTTATTTCTGGAGCACGGAGATGAGTGCTCTGCGAAAGATTTCTATCATCTCTTAGATTCCTACGTACACGTACTATACTTGCTTTGATTCAGTCTGGTCTACCTTATAGTGGTAGATACAAACCGTTGGACTTCCTTGTCCATTCTTCTCCATATTAAACTATGAACATTATTCTCTTCTATATGAAGGTGCAACTAGAATAAAATCAATTTTTTTGGAAATTTTGACATTAAATAGTGCCTATTTGAAATAAATGATTTGATTTGGAATTTGAAAATATATACAGGGCGTCCCACTGCTATGCCACATGGAGGGAAAGTACCTTGAATATTGTAGATGGAACATTTTACTAAAAGAAGACATTATTTTAATTTAAACTGCATTCATAGATTTTAAATAATTACATGGTTGAACCGGGAATAGTAACCGCTACACAAAAAAAAAATACCCTGTAGTTTATCATACCGATCGAAAGGCTTCATCATAACGATTATTTTTTGCTAAATAACATAGTGTCAGAAATAAAAGGCAGACCTTTTTAATACCTACAAAATTAATCAATTTATCAAATCCTCAAAATGAGTCCCATACTGTTGAATACAAAGTCGCACTCTTTTGATTATTTCACTCCCTGTCGATTTTTTGATCTTGTTGTGGTATCCACCACAACAAGATCACATTTAGAATAATTCGTCTAAGTTCTGTTTGTAGCTCGTGGACATTTTCATACTGGTTCTTGTAAACTATTTTTTTTATGTAACCCCATAAAAAAAAAAATCTCGGCGCCCCTCATATTTGTCCATTTGTCCCGATCCAGGGACGAAAGTGTTCATTGAGATAGTCCCTTGTTCTGTGATGTTATGAGCCGGAGCCCCATCTTGCTGAAAAGTAAGGTTTTGTCGTTCTGCAACCGGAAGATTATTTATCTCATTTCTTAAAATCTCAAGTATTTCTAAATACCTTTCCGTATTCAAATGCCCTTCGGAAAAATGTACTAAGAGGACCCGGTTTTTTACAATCCCACACCAACAGTTGAACGAAAAACGCACTTGGTTATTAGTCTCGCGGATACGTAAGGGATTCTCCCTGGACCAAATGCGATTATTGTGTCGGTTGTACATACCATTATTGCTGAAGTTTGTCTCGTCTGACCAGATAATATTATTTAGAAAATACTGATCATCTAGGATTAGCCTCTTCATTTCATGGCAGAAAATAAGTCGTCTTTCAGCAGCACCCGGCAGTAACTTTGTACTAATCGCCCTTCAACGTAACTTTTGAATTTGTATTTTTTCAGTACAGTCACGAGCACCAATATGTCAACACTTGGCAACTTTTAATTGCGATTTTTTCGTGAACTACCGAATGTAACGTTGAAATGCGACACATTACATAAACGTATGGGTTCGAAAATACTATGTTCGTAACAACATAAAATTCTATTAAAAAATAAAGGAGTATATCGCTTTTGAAAAAAGCCGAGTGTATACATACTTTTGCTCGTGACTGTACACGGTGTATTTTGCTTTTCGAAATTCCGATTACTTCTTCACCTTCCCTCACTAAACTTTTAGGATTTGCCTCAAAGTATATCAAAATGTCGAGTTCATCGTCAGTGTTTATCATTTAGTGCCGCGGTTGTGGTAGGTAACCGATGATCGAAACGTCCCAAATTTAGCAGATTATTCACCAACCGTTTCATAATAAATCGAGATGGTGTATTTCTATCAGGATATCTTTCGCGGTGCCATTGTAAGGCTAATGTTATGTTTTTGTGGTTCAAAAAGTATGCTTCCATTAAATCAAAATTATTTTGATACGCCGTGGTTATGTAAAAAATTCACAATACAATGCAAAAATCCTACAATGAAAATCACAGAAACAAAAGAATAAAAGTTTGAAAATGGAACACATTTTTTAATTATTTCTTTATAATCAGCCAGCCGCATTGCGATGGACAAAATAATTTACGCGTCTTTCGGCTCAGGATACGGCTCGATTTGTTACATACAACCAGGTACCAACTAATTACGTATCTTATCATTTTATCATGCACTTAAATTATTATAGGGAAATGATGCGTACTTCTCAAGTGGGTACATTTATTAGTAATAGGTACTTGTGATAATGTCAGTTGTATGTCCTTACGGCAATGTAAGCTTTTCATTTTTCTGAAGACAATTTCACATCAAATGTTAAAATTAATGGTCTTCCTTTTATTTCTGACACTATGTTATTTAGCAAAAAATAATCCTTATGATCGGTATGATAAACTACAGGTTATTTTTTTTTCTCGTGTAGGGGGTTCGATTCTCGGTTCAACCAAGTAATTATTTAAAAATCTATGAATGCAGTTTAAATTGTTTTTTTAATTAAAATAATGTCTTCTTTCAGTAAAATGTTCCATCTACAATATTCAAGGTACTTTTCCTCCATGTGGTAAAGCTGTGGGACGCCCTGTATACCTATTACAATTTACTTAGATAAATGCTTAAAATTAGGGCAACAAAAGGGAAAAACGCTGAATAGACAGCGTTGATTCGGAATGGAATTCGTCGGAATTAGCCCATGCACGCATACACGAGGTGGCACTGTAATGAAGCGAGTAATAGTGAAAAGTAATTAATGCAGAGTTTAAAAACAGTGATAATAATGTCTTAAGTATTTCCTTCCTGCAGTCGCCGGGCCGACTGAGCTGGCTCGGCGCCAGGCGCCCGCGCACCAGGCCTCAATGTCACAGTGCTCTCTGTAGCTACCAGGGCTTTAAACACAGGTATTTTTGGGAACCGATACCAGACCTAGTACGTACCTGTACTATTGGTATTTCTAATCAGTATTAGTACTGAACCGGTACCAAACAAATATCTCCGTAAGTTAGAGTGAGAAAACCGATATGATAGTCAATAGGCATTAGAAAAATTACTTCAAAGGTTGTCGACCGCTCGAGGTTCCTCGTAAAAATATAAGATTTGTGGTACGCGCCGGGTACCTGAATTAGGTGGAGTACCAATACCGGTACATGTCTGGAAACGGTACCCAGGTACCAAAACGGCAGGAACCGTTAAGTTCGGCTTCCAAACCCTGGTAAGTACATAACGCAGGTATGTACACTACACTATAAGTAGGTACTATACAGAGAAATTCCATGCTAGTAATCCTTGCTTATCCGTTTCATAAGCGCGAACTAAAAACGCATAGGTACTTAAACAAGAGGATGATTCTGGTAGAGAAAACAAAAAAGTCAAAAACTGCACGCCGTTTGGCATACCATTATCACCTTTTGCAGTTCAGAAGCAAAGGTCAAAGTAACGTGACACTGACGAGTCGTTGCGGAATGCGCGCACCTACGTTTATTTACGTGCAGATGCTAAGAACTGAACTATCTAAATATAACATTTAGATTTCAGAATATATTTAGAATGATCATTTAAGAAAACAAAATTACACATACATTTTTTTAAATATTCTGCTAACATAATAATATTTAGGGCTCTGTCGCAAAATGACCACTTCTCAAAATTACTACTGGTAGCAAAATGTCCCTTTCGCAATTTAGGACTGATTTTTCCAACGACAGATAATTTTATCGGAGGAATAATTTTGAATTTTTGACAGTTCTTCCATACAAAAACTGCCAGACGTAAATTTAATTCCACGAATAAAAATTATCTGTCGATTGGAAAATCAGATATTAATATAGTAGCTAGTTTGTCTTAATAAATGATATAGTTAAAAAAATCATAATATTGTATTACTAATATCGTCAGGAGGACAAAAAGTTGTATAAATCCCGCGCACCGGCTGCCTGGCTGAGTGACAGACACTCGTATGTGCTAACTTGGACGCGTGCTGCGTCGATATGCAAATAGTACTGAAACTTGAGTACTAATATTAGTTGCAAAGTGTCGGCTGTGCAGCCTGATCCAAGCCGGCTCACTGCCGGTCCGGCGCCGGCTGCGAGTTGCCACCAGACGCATTGCGACACCGCAATGCGTGGCTGGACCGGTCGCATGGTCGCATCATCCTACGACCATTTTTCACGTCATCTGGCGTTGTCTAAGTAGATGTGGGTTCTATTTTTTTATCGTTGGTACCTACATAAAACGCATAATTATAAATTCCTAGAATTGTATGTATTAAGCACACCGACCGAAGCTGTCCGTGTTGACCGAAGTTATGGTATGTACCTTCATGTCAAGTTAATCTATCTCTCTCGGGTTCAGTAGGCTACCATAGTGCACTGTCATTAGAATATATATTATTGTAGAACTCCCCGGAAGTCTTGTTAAGGGTTTACTCGTTTAAAACTAAGTGGACTACTAAAATTAATCCTTCATGAGCTTGACGCCGGCTGCCTGTCGCCGCGCCGGCCCGGGACAATAAGAGACGGTAATTAATAGTGTTGTACTCTAATGCGGTCCGCTGCCATCCAACTAACTCCAACTTGCCTCCACGCACTTATTTGTAACGTCTTTGTGTAAATATTTTGTGTGAATATGTGTAAGTACATATATTCCTTCATGAGCTAAAACAAAAGAATGTCACCGCGCGGCGTCGAACACTTCAAGTGGTCGTGTGGTCGTGTCTGCGGGTGTCGGCCCGAGTCGGCTCATCACAATACGCTTTTTAAACTTCGATGAACTTTGATATAACTTTGATAACTTTGACATCCGAACAAGCGGAAGTCCAGTCAAACGAGTCATCACCGCCTCAATTATTTTTTTAAACTCACGTAAATTAAAAATGGAGACGTATTGCCGTGCTGAAAGCGATCACCAAATGATGACAAACGAAAAATTATTCGAAAAAACTTCTCGGAAGGAAATACCAGAGGGGTGAGGGATGCCGCGTGACAGCGTAAGCGTAAATAAGTGAAGCGGCAAATTGTCCATTTAAATTGTATGAAAAGCTGTGGAATCGGCCGGTTTTTACGTAATGGCCGAAGACTCGCGGCGCGCACACTTTTATATTCCGCCGCACAGCCCTTGCGCTCCTCGCAGGCAAGCAGCGTGGATGCGGCATCTTCGGAATAGGTGCATTTGGCGGGCGGTTAAAGACATCAATCATATTATATCTTTTCCAAGCCTATAGTGAGTATCACAATAGTGAGCTGCCACACGGACTCCTCACTTCTGCTTCCATTACCTACCCAGTCGGATGAAGAATTTCTAGTTTAAATTTTCCGCAGTAATTCCCGTCAGCCGTCAAGATAGTAAACTCTGCATTTAATGCATTTAAATTGAATCATTGCCGCCGCCCCCCCCGCGCTCGCTCCGCGCCCCTCCTTTATGCCTCGGTATAAAGAAAGTCTTTGCAATCTACTTTCATTTTGTTTGGGAACAACAGACGCCGTCCTCGCCGATCCGGTCCGATCCCGCACGACTCTCTGATACAAGCGACGATTGATATAAATTAATGTATTCTGACCCAAATTATCGGTGTTCATTCTATTTCCCGTTTAAATTTCTCGCCGCGTACAGAACAGTACAATTCGAAATTTTTGGGACTCATCAAAACGTCCCTTGTTATTGTATCATTTACATTTTGCCGGCTACACTCCGCGAATTTACGAAACAAGTCATGTTTCAACAATGTAGCGCAAAGCCTCACGTTTTCACGACGTAAGCTGTCGTTAGCTGTCCGCCGCCGAGTGCGATTTTTTCAGCTGAGCGTAGTCTGAGCGCCGCCGCCGCCCGGCGGGATGCGGAGCGATGCGGTGCGGTGCGGGCGCCCTCCTAACATTTGCATACATTTACATTATAATCCTTGTTGTTTGGCGATACTCGCGCAGCATTTGACTGGAATATTATTTAGATTACACGAGGGAGGCGGTGCATTAGGACGCCGCGGGTCAAATAGTTTTATTGACTTTGAGAGTGGAGCTCGTTCATTTGTTTATGATTAATGTACTCCGCGGGTTGTTCTCGCAGTTCGCTAAGTTAGTGCTTACCAGAGGTGAATTAACGAATGATTAACGAGCCGCTCACTATTTATAACAGTCGTAGTCGGTGCGACGCTGTTTGTGAACAAATAAATACTCGTTTAATCATTTCCATCAAAGACCGTTCTCGAATGGAAATGTAATTAAATCTGTACAGCACGAGTACAATGTAAATGGTTGTTTACGAATGTTAATTTAGCGAACAAATGTTTGTGATTCAAATAAATGATCCTGTAATAAATGTATTGAACGTATTGAACGCGGCGCAGACTGTGACGCTCTAGTAGTGTAGCACATCATTTATAAGTCTGTATTATGAAACTGTTGTGCTGTGGAAGTATTCATTTAACACGTTATTAACACAATTAAACTCATGTAAATGAGAATTACTAATTATAATGATTTAAGCTACTTAAAACCATACACACATAACAATTAAAACCACCTAATTGTTGTTAACGGACCTTGATTACTATTAAAGACACTATTTTACGAATAATAGAACTAACTATCTTATGAATTAATTATCAACTATTCTTAAGAAGCTGTAATCAACGCAGACTCTAAACTGAAGCGATTTCATTGTATGTGTAGGGACGTCCTCATCAACAAGTTGTGTTTAAATAAAAGTTAAACATTCTAGTCCGGTAGTGCGCCGCACGTCCGGTCGTTCAGCCCGGACTTCCGGCGCCGGAGCTCGGACACGCGCCGTCCGCTCCACTCGGACTGAACAATGTCACCGTGAATAGGCGCTACTCTGTACTGTGGAAATATAATTCTCTTCCGTTTACTCAATTTAATACTCAAAGTATTTCTATAACAGAAATAACAGAAAAAAAAGTTATAGATTCTGTATGACAAAATAAATACAGTCTATAATCTGGTAAATAAATATATAAAGTTCTCATCAACTCCACCATGCTATAAGATTATAATAAAAAATTTCATCTCAATCGGTAACCGGGAAGTGGATCAAATTTAACTTGCAAGATTTGATTACAGACAAACATCGGGACAGGTGAAACTAAATAAAAGCTTGTAAAAGACATCGATACTATATTAGACCTTGTCTTTCCAACCGACCAATTAAATCAAATCAAATCAAAATAGTTTATTTTACTTAAACCAACATGGGCACTTATGGGCAATCATGAAAACGTCAGAAGCTAGGTGCACGGTTCCAATTGGTCGTTTCCTATGGAGAAGAGCCGGCAAGAAAATCCACGGTTACTCTTTTAAAAATAATTGGCTTTTACAATGTTTTCAAATTACAGTAGGTATGGGAGGACAGCGTAGGCCTGTCAACAAGTACCAGGTACTTGATAAAATAAAAACCGGTCAAGTGCGAGTCGGACTCGCGCACCGAGGGTTCCGTACAAATTTTAGGTGTAACTAAAAATTTACGGTTTTCGCAATTTTTCCTTTATCTGTGTTATAAGAAGTTGCTTCGTACCAAATTTCAAGGTTCTGAGTTCACAGGAAGTACCCTGTAGGTTTTGATTCCCTTGCGAGTGTCGAAAATTTGCGGGAAATTGCGGCTTAAACGGCTGTATCTTTTGATTGCGTTGGCTTAGAAGTTTAATTTTTCCACAGCTTCAAGGGTCAGTAAACTTGAGTATTTGAAATAAATTCCAGCTTGATACCTCCACGCGTTCCTGAGCAAAAGGGTCTTGACAGACAGACAGACGGATGGACGGACAACAAAGTGATCCTATAAGGGTTTCGTTTTTTCCTTTCGAGGTACGGAACCCTAAAAAATGGTTTGCAGATCTAAAGTCTACAAGGCCTACAAAGTCCTCACATTTACAAAATATAGAAGAATCCATCAAAAGGACAGATAAAAATATAAAAACCTATTAAAACCATGTGACATGACTGCCATTACAACCACTAATAAAGAATTGAAAACTAGAATTGTCTGTACCTATATAATGTCAAATAATAAAAAGATTATGTCAAAGAAGTATGTAAAAAATAAATAAACATCGTAATTTGAGAGCAGTTAATAGACATTCATGTAGTTATGCCGTTAATGAGGTGCCACGGAAGCCACATGTGCAGAAGAAATCATTGCCAAACTACCCAAACTACCTTGTCTTCAACGTAGTCTTTAATTTTATAATATGGTTTTTTGTTATAAACACGTTTGATGAGGGTTTTGAACTTTCCATCGCTAAGTTCTGTAACCGGCATTGGCAACTTGTTATAAAAGCGGATGCTGTTTATAAGAAATGACTTGTTAGTTTTAGTTAATCTCAATTCAGGTATCACAATTTCATTTTTACTACGTGTATTTATATTATGGAAATCGCTTCTTATTTTGAAAAGTCCTAAGTTTTTGCGAACATACAAAATACTTTCTAAAATTCAAAGAGAAGGCAGAGTCAGTATATCTATTTCTTTGAATTTGTTTCTAAGAGACTCGCGAGGAGCCATTTTATAGATTGCGCGGATTGCCCTCTTTTGTAAACTGAAAATTTAATCTACGTCAGCTGCCGGTCTCCACAGCAGAACACCATAAGACATAATACTGTGGAAATAAGCAAAGTATACTAACCTAGCCGTGGCTATATCTGTCAACTGCCTTATTTTTCTTACAGCATATGCAGCTGAACTTAATCTACCTGAAAGAGCTCTAATGTGTGCGTCCCATTGTAATTTTGAATCTAAGGTAATTCCCAGAAATACAGTTGCCGTAATAGCATCTAGTTTCTTGTCATCGAGTTTAAAATTTATACCCACTTGAGGTACATTTGGTAATGAGAACTTAAGTCATTTAGTTAGAGAGGTCGATAATATATACTAGAAGTAGGAAAGGGGCAAGAATTGAGCATTGAGGCACGCCCATTCTAACTAGAGACCCCGAGGACGTCGCCCCGTTACCGTTTACTGTTTGCTGCCTCTTTGATAGATAGAAAAGAACAAGATCAGCAGCTTGTCTACGAATTCGGTAGTGGTATAATTTACAGATCAGTGTATTGTGGTCAACGCAGTCAAACACTTTTGAGAGGTCACAGAAAATGCCAATTGCATCCTGGGACTTCTCCCAGGATTCCAAAATGCGACTGATGAGTTTTACTCCCGCGTCTGTCGTCGACCTACCTTTCGTGAAACCAAACCGGCGACCATGTAAAATCCCATTTGAGTTAAAATGTGACAACATCAGATGGGAAATTCTCGTAATTTTAACAGCGTTCATAGTCTGATCTCAATCTCAATCTGTCAAAAATACCTCTAATGTCCCTACGTTTTGACAAGGTTTTGACATTTGTTTGTCGCCGAGATGAGACTGCGACTAGATTTTGAACGTTTTAAATTAGGAGAATTGGCCTTCTGGTTTAGCATGATGTTTTCATAGATCTGCTCAATGGTGGTAGTACAGATATAGGTCTATAATTAGAGGGATCCAACTTACTATCCGATTTGAAAATTGGTACTACTTTACTATGTTTCATTAAGTAAGGAAACGTACCGCTGTCTAAACATTGATTTAAACATGCCTGCCTGTTAGGGCAGGGGCAGTTGTGTCAATAATATCTCCAAGAACCTTAAGAGAAATCCCCCATAAGTCTTCAGTGTTTTTTTATGTTAAGACTTTTAAATGCTTTTTTAATTATGGCAATGGAAATGGGCTTTAATTCAAAGCTTGGAATATCCTTATTATAGTTTTCTTTAAGAAGAGATTCAGCTAATATAGAATAGAATAGAATAATTTATTTCAGATAATTAAAATTCATATCTTGTTAGTATATATTAGCAACAATGGTAGCTTACAATTATGTTAGTATTGTTGAATATAGATGATGAGGGGAGAGATTTCATAACCTCTATTGGGATATTGGTAAAGAAATTTTCTACTGTCAAAATCAGAATCAGAATGCTTCATATGTAAACATAGGTCAAATTACAATAGTGTGCGAGATGGTACAGATAGGTAGATCCTATATGTTTTGCCCAGAGGCGTACAAATATATTCAGCAACAACAAGTCAGCACCTTGTAACTTATCTGAAATGGTTTCATTAACAATTGCCAAACATTCCATCTGATAATTCCTACCTTCGAGAGAGCAGTGGTGGCCTAGTGATAACGGAAGCGACTTACGAGTTGTAGTCGTAGGTTCGAACCCAGTCAGACACTTTACTTTATGTAAATTATTTTGTCACCACTGCTCGCAAAACGGTATAGGTAAACATCGTGGAGAACCGGCATGTCCTAGAACCAAAAATTCGAAGATATGTGACATTTAAAAACTCGCACTGGGCCCACGTGGTGGATTACGGCCAACTCCCTCTCACTGAGAAGATGCCTGTGTCCGAGCAGTGGGAATAATATAAGCTGATTATGTAATTCTTACCTATCGCTTTATGATTAATATTCAAATGATGTCGTATAGTAGTCGCACATACAGCGCGCCGCCTGCGGTATGTCGCGAGCTGTGTGATGCGCGCACCCACGAGCTCATGCATAGTAGATACCGGCATCAGGAGCATGACGACTGACATCCTGATTACAAACCATAGACAGATGCAGTAGATCTAATACAAACAACTATACACTTGCTACGGCGTAGGCGGACTACGGCATGCGCAGATTATACATACATAACCGATGAAATCTTCCAGAATTGGCCGTATTGAATTGTTGAGACCACTGCTGGACACTTTCTCTTATAAAGTGCTAGCTGGTACGCGACTTTGTTCGCATAAAAACTTTCTATCCGCAAAAAGACGAATTATTTGCAGAAATTTTGTGTTTGCAGTGAGCGGAACTTCTGTCATTATTCTGTACCAATAATGTAAGGTGAATAGGTGATGCATTGCGGTCAGGTGCGGGTGCGAGGGGAGGTGTGACGTGTTTAATCCATCAGCTGAGGGCGCTGCTGTCGCGAGCGGCGTCACACTGTGGTGACGTCAGCGTTACTAGCTCCCGACCACGAACGCTAAGTAGCCCGTGACAGCGGACCACGGGATGTAGGCCGATAGGTGCTGATCATCGGTAAGGGAATGATTAATGTAGAGCTATTCGTTCCAAGTTTGTGAAAAAAAAAAATTATGTGAAGTATGATCAGATATATGAACGCAAACGAAGCAAAATAAGTATGAAAGGATCGTAGCAGATGGCTACGTAGTCGGTGGTAGGCAAATATCTAAATAGTAGGACCAATGACAGTATTACTATGTGCTACGCGCTACGAAAAGTTAGCTAACACGCATAGACGCAACATTTATTTTCTTAAGCATTAAGTCTCTAACAAAGCTCACGTACGTCAAATAGGAATAGTTTAATTAATTAACTGATAATGGACACGCTACGGTAACACACATTACACTACAAGTGTACAACACAAGCAGTAAGCAGAGAGTTACTACGGCGTAGCGCAGTTACCGTAAATAGTGGCGCGGCGTAGCGCAGTTACCGTAAATAGTGGCGCGGCGACTGGCGCTGAAGCAAATAGTGGCGCGGCGACTGACACTGAAACAAATAGTGGCGCGGCGACTGGCGCTGAAACAAATAGTGGCGCGGCGACTGACACTGAAACAAATAGTGGCGCGGTGACTGGCGCTGAAACAAATAGTGGCGCGGCGACTGACACTGAAACAAATAGTGGTGCGGCGACTGGCGCTGAAACAAATAGTGGCGCGGCGACTGACACTGAAACAAATAGTGGCGCGGCGACTGGAGCTGAAACAAATAGTGGTGCGGCGACTGACGCTGAAACAAATAGTGCCGCGGCGACTGGCGCTGAAACAAATAGTGGCGCGGCGACTGGCGCTGAAACAAATAGTGGCGCGGCGACTGGCGCTGAAACAAATAGTGGCGCGGCGACTGACACTGAAACAAATAGTGGCGCGGCGACTGGCGCTGAAACAAATAGTGGCGCGGCGACTGACGCTGAAACTAAATGATGCGATGACAATACACGGATATTTATAGAAAACAGGTCGTGTGTCCGATGGGGTTTCCCATCGACATCATATCGAACTTCTAGACAAACTTTCATCCCCTATTTCACTCGTTTAGGGAATGAATTTGCAAAAAATCCTTTCTTAGTTCTCAACTTCATTACTAAAGGAACTCTTGTGCAATATTTCGTGTTTATAGACCCAGCGGTTTAAGATGTACGTTATCTGTCAGTGAATTAATTTAAGATTTCTATTAAGTACATAGAAGATAAAAATTATTTACTCCGGCTTATGAAGAACTGCTACTGAAAACAAACAAAACAAAATGAAAATGGACGATTGACAAATAGTTGTCATATCTAGGACCTGTGAATATAATATGCTGTACGATATAGTGGCGGCTGCAATCAGTTAGTCTCGCCGGGAGATGTCTCCCCGCTGCCCCCGGCGTGCAGCGTGTAGACTGTAGAGGTGTCACGCGGAGGGATTAGTGCGGCGTGGACGGACGCTCCATTTGTCACCATTACGAGCCGCGCATGGGCACGTGCCGTACCGCACCGCAACCACTCCGCACTCACATCGACAGCGCAACGCTACCAAATAACTCGATATTTCTATAGTGTCTTATGTCTTTCTTGAAACGCCTGCCCCACTTTTTCATACCACTGGAACTCCTGAAGACCAAAGTCGTAGCGGCTACCTGAGAAGTGCCAAGATAATGAAGCTCGACATGTCCTGCAGAACTAACGCGACGATCGTAGAAGCCGAAACTAAATTAATAAGAAAGCACAGTGGTGAACTGTTGGGCAGTAGCGACCCCACGGATCCTATCTCTCGGGAGAAGTCTTGTTCCTCACCTCTGACTTGCCTTTATTGGCCGGCTGGAGTAAACACTGACGAGGCATGGAGCTCCCACCTTGTTCTCGTCTTTACTGGCCGGCCAGTGCAAACGTGCTCGGAGGAAAGAAGTATTCTAGTAAGATGCTGGTAGGGATCTTAATCAAATCAAATCATTTATTCATTTGCAAACATGGGTAATTAGTATACATATAGATGTTTTATTTTTATAATAGTGCTCCATGTTCTACCGTCACATGGGCATGCAAATCGTATTATAATTTTAAGTAACAATTAAGAAATGATAATATTAGGTCTTTACCTATGAAATTGGATATTTCTATGATAATTTTAAAATATAAAAATTTTGGTAATTTTTTTATTTCAGCTAGTCAAAGATAATTTGGGCCAATACGGCCCAAATTATCTATACAATTTTGCCATTTTGATGGCAGTTTGTTTATCCCTTTACTGTAGAAGTCTGCCGGACGGAAGGCGATGAAGTCAGCGAAAGCGTTTTGTACTGCCTCTCGGGTGTTGAATTTTTTCCCACTTAAAAAATTGACAAAATTTTGAAAAAAGTAGAAATCTGTTGGGGCAAGGTCCGGTGAGTATGGTGGGTGACAGAGAGCTTCCAGCTGTAACTCTTGTAGCTTTGCGATGGTCTATCATGAAGTGTGAGCTCGCACGTTGTCGTGGAGAAGCAATGGGGAAGAGCGATTGACTAGTCTTGGTTGTTGAATTGCGAGCTTCTCCATCATTGTTTGCAATTCTTGGCAATAGACATCTGCCGTCACTAATGTGCCATTCGGTAATAAGCTGTGATGTACAAGTCCACCAGACAGTCACTATCATCTTCCTATGAGTAATCTTTTTTTAGCGCACTGATTATGTGCTGTACCCGGGTCCACACACTGAGACGAACGCTTACGGTTGTCGTACAGGATCCACTTTTCATCGCAGGTAACAATTTGATTAAGAATTCCCTCGTTTCTATGCCGATTCAGTAGTGCTATACATGCTTCGACGCGTACATCTCGCTGTTGGTCGCTCAGTTCGTGTGGCACCCACTTATCTAGCTTTTTTATCTTTCCGATTTGACGCAACTGCTTCAATGTTGTTTTGACACTAACTCTAAGGCCCGCAGCAAGCTCAGCCGTAGATTGAGTTGGAGCTTCCACTATCGCCTTCAATTCGTCGTTGTCGACAAGGGTTACCGGCCGACCGCGAGGCTCGTTCTTCAACTCAAAACTTCAAAGATTTAAAACGATTGAACCAATAATGGACCGTGTTTATGCAAGCAGTGTTAGGCCCGTACACGTCGTTAATGTTTCGTGTTGTTTGCGCAGCGGTATTTCCACTTATGCACTCATATTCGAAAATTGTACGAATTTTCAGCTTATCCATGGCGCCAAAAACTACCACAATATCACAAAAACAAAAAGCTATCTAAAAACAAATGACTGAATTTGAAATTAAATTAACACGTCTTTCGAATAAAATTTATTTGAATTTCGAATTACGCGCCAATCCACAGATAATTAAATCTGAAAATGCTGGTTATAGAATCTCCAATTACATAGGTAAAGACCTATTTATACAAAATACAAATAATGTCAAATCATCTGAACTACAGTAAAAATGTCATATTAATTCAGAAATGTGAAATCGTTTAAATTACAATAAATATCAAATCGTATGAAATATACAGATATATATATATACTAGCTGACCCGGCAAACGTTGTAATACCATATAAATTATTTCTAGCTGACCGGCGCTACTTCGTTCGCGTGGTGCCCTACCCCCTACCCTACCCCTACCCTACCCCTACCCTACTCCTACCCTACTCCTACACAATTCCTACCCTACTCCTATCCTACTCCTACCCTAGTCTTACACTACTCCTACCCTACTTCTACCCTACTCTTAACCTACTTCTACCTTACTCCTACCCTACTCCTATCCTACTCCTACCCTACTCCTAACCTACTCCTATACTACTCCTACCTTACTCCTATAAGTAAAACGCTGATTGATTGATAGAACTATACATGAATTATTATACTCGATTGCCATCTTGCGGATCTGTGGATGGAACAGAATAAAATAAAAATCGCGATTAAAAAACAGGGGTTGATCGTATAAGGGTGAAAAACTTGGAATTGTACGTATTTTCAATGCTAAATCATGAAAAAATAAAAACAATTTTTTTTATCCAACACTTAAAAAAAAGTTTGTGTGGACCACCCTTAACATTTAGGGGTATGAAAAATAGATGTTGGCCGATTCTCAGACCTACCTGATATGCACACAAAATGTCATAAAAATCGATTAAGCCGTTTCGGAGGAGTATGGTAACTAAAATTGTGACACGAGAATTTTATATATAAGATATTTATACATATATGTATGTAGGAACGGAACGTTATGACAGGATAGTGAATTGTGACGTAAAGGCGAATGACAGATGTGAAGCTTAAACGAGTGACTGAGATGAATGTGCGGAATAGTCAAGGTGTGAAAGAGATAGTGGATAAATGTTTAAAATGTAGAAGAGGCAGAAGGGGGAACCAGCTTGAGAAAAAGAAAAGACGGTAAAAACGTTACATAAAAGACGAAAAAATAAATACAAGAGCTAAAAGGAAATTAGCAGTTTCATTCATGGAAAAGTGACCTTATCCCAAAAAAATAAAATAAAAATATACAAAAAAACGTCAAATCGCTTAAATTACAGTAACAATGTGTCATATTAATACAAACATGTCAAATGTTATCAAGGTTGCATTTATGTATTATTAGAGATCCCGGTACATTCTACCTTAAATTATGCAAACATTTAGTACAATTGCATAATAGACTAAAACACTGTCAATATAAAAATTCTAACAATATGGTCAATAAAATAAAATAAAGAACTTAAGATGTCAGGATTAATTATGTAACTATAAAGTTTTATCATTTAGAAATTCACAAGTGGAGCAATAACATTTATCAATTAGTAAGACTGACAATGAGGCCGATTCCCTTGTTCACAAACTAAACTAAATTTAATTTCAGTGCATCTTTTTCTTTCTATTTCATTAAGAAAAGGACAGAAGATAAATATTAGTTTAGTTAGTCTTGTCCAATTAGTCAGCGCCTGACGTAAATTGACGTATCTTTAGTCGCCATGTTTTTAAGCACGTCTAACTTGTCTATAGAGTATCGTAATTTGACAGGACTAAACTGATATTTTATCTTCTGTCCTTTTGTTAATGAAATAGAAAGATAGAAAGAAAAAGATGCACTGAACTTAAATTTAGTTTAGTTTGTGAACAAGGGAATCGGCGCCAATTTATTTTTTTAAAGTGGAATAGACTCGTTTTTTATTCCATCGGGTATTTTGTTAAATATAATTGGGCACATACATATAACACTTTTCCTTAATAATGCAGTGTTATGACCACTAACATGTAGCATGTTTGTATACTGCCTTCTACGTGATCGTGTTCTATTGTCAGACGATTTATTAAAAAGATGCATATTTGATTTTACAAAAACAGCTATTCCGAAAATGTATAGTGATGGCAATGTTGGAAAATTTAGGGACTTGAATACAGGTACGCAACTATTTGTTACTTTCATGTTCCAAATTGCCTTTATGCATCGTTTTTGAGCCTTGAATACCTGTTCTCTAGACTACAATTTCCCCAAAATATTATCACGAATCTCAGAATAGACGCCACCAAACCATGGTAAGCAACTAATCTAGTGGGTATATTCACTTTCCGGGATAGATTAAAAAGCACATACGCTGCTGTACTTAATTTTTTGCATACTTCTTCTGCGTGTGGATTCCAGGTTAGTTGGCTATCTATCATTAGTTATACCCAAAAATTTTGCTACGTGCACTTGGTCAATTTTTTGACCATTGTGAATTAAATTTAAAGTTTGCGGTGGTATCCGTTAACATTAGTCTTATTTATATTAATCGTCAAATTATTTTGATCAAGTCAATGTATAAAGTCCGATAAAGTATTATTTCCGTCATGTTCAAGTTTTTAGGTCTGTACATTTAATCAAGGCAGTACTATCGTCAGCGAGTAAGACCATACGATATTAAAGGGCCCAACATAATGCCCTGTAGTACGCCATACCTAATAAGTCTATGTTCCGATAAGTATTTTTCCTCACGCTTAGTTTTTAAACATATTTTTTAAATTTCTGTGTACTGTTTCCGTTTGCTGAGATATGATCCTAAGAGATTATGCATATTTCCTCTAAAACCTATGATGTGTAACTTGTGTAACAGAGTTTCATGGTCAACACAGTCGAAGGCCCTCGTCATATCAGTTAAAATTGCGCAAACTGGTACTTTTCCATCGACGTTTCTCACTATCATATTCATTAAATCGTAAACGGCCCTATTTATACCTTTTTTTTCTTAATCCCATTTGTTCTATACTCAAAATATTATATTTAGATAAGAATTTATTTATCGCGTCATAAATTATTATTTCCATAACTTTTGAAAAAAATGTGGTTAAAGCGATAGGCCTATAATTATTTGCCAAGTCTTCTTTAGAGTTTTTCTTAAAAAGTGGCTTAACAATAACGGTTTTTAACTCATTTGGCGATACCTCGGAACTGATACACTTTAGTATGTGACTAATATGTAAAGCAATGTTACTCGAGACAAATTTTACGACCTTAATTGAAATGCCATTGTAGCCAGTACTAAGTTTATTTTTTAGCGAATGTATCGCTCTCATAACATCATGAGGTAATACTGGATGCATAAACATCTAGTGAGGGTTACTTTTCAAATACTTGTGTCGGGTGTTGAGGTCATAATATTTTTTGTCTGTTCAATAAAATAATTATTAAAAGCGTTTGCAATCTTTGTTGGATCAGTGATTTTTATTTGGGAAATAAGTTCAGTAAATTGTTTATTTTTGTTTGTGACTTGCCAAGATGCTTTTGATTTATTGTTTGACGTGTTAATAAAATAGTAATTTTGCGCTTTTTGCGTTAATTTAATAATTTTCCGAAGCCTTTGCGAGTAGTTTTTAAAGTTACTTTTATTAAAACTTGAAGGTTCTCGCCTATATTTCCAAAGTAAATGCCTTTGTTTTCTACTGCATTTTCGAATGCCGTGAGAAACCCATTTAATATTTTGGTTTGAGTTAACGGTTATCAGTTGGTAAGGGAGACAAAGATCGTATAAGAGACGAAAGTGTTCTAAGAAATAATCAAATGCTTCATAAGCATTTTAGGATTTATATATATCAGAAAATGAAAAAATAAACAATTTTTGAATTTAGTTACATTTTCACTAGACCGATCACGCTTTTTGATCCGCCAAAAACTTATTCTACTCGATTTCAGTACTTTAACTTGCAATAAGTGTGCTGTGTGATCAGACAATGCTAAGTCTAAAACTTCTAATTTACAGTTTAGTTTAGAACTGCGGGCAAAATTACAAGAATTGCTACATAGCCTGGTGGGTTGCCGCAATTCCAATTTAAGATTATAGCCCAAAAGAAGGTTTCAAAGTCCACAGTCACGCTATTTCTTTTTAAAGTATCTATATTGAAATCCCCACATATTACTATTTTCTTTTCAGGTTTCATACATACTATTTTTACAATAGCCTCTAGTTTCTCATAAAACGTGACAGTTGCATAGGTGATCGAATTTGTTGATTACTAGGCTCTTGCGGACAAAGTGTTTGTTAAAAGGACGGTTGTAGTTTAAAATGTTTTGATTTTTTTCCACTAAGTATCTCTTTGTGATTCAATGTATTTTTCGTTATTTTTTATGTATTTACGTATTACACACAATTCGCCACTTAGTCTGAAACTTCGTCAATAAGTTATTATTATCACGCACAAAATCTGTCTTGCCACAAAAAGTTGTTCACATATAAAAGTCACATTTACATACATAGTTCACGTGAATAATTTGTTAAGATAACATTATCATAAATGTATTGCAGTATTTTTAACACTTTTACTATTAAATTAAGAAGATTCATTAAATTATTTTAAGAAATTTTTAATTTTTATACGGGGCACCAAGTTTTGTAGACAGCTAGCGCCATCTCTCGTCTTAACTAATCCGTTTTTCACGGATTATACTGATAGCCGTGGAATACCTCTCCACTCCTCAAACAACTTAGTACATCTTGCCGTACTTGTACTACTGTCGCTACTTCACTATGTGCTAGCGACAGTTTCCGGAGGCCCATTATTGAGTGCCCCCTATTTTATCTGGGGGTTGTCCGCGGGTGTACTTGCATAGTGCATACAGGGATAATCGTAGATTGGTGTCTTATTTCATTAAAATGGATTTTCAGGCCTCTGCGAGTTGGCTTCGGCCCCTAGTACGCCTTCCAAAGGTCCGGGAATGCCCATTCTATCCCCGAAGTACCGAGATAATTATGTAAAAAACATAAAAAAACTCTTAATATATTTAGTTTTTATTTGAAAAAAAATTAAATAGGCAAATTAATGATTCCTTTTTTTTTACACTTCATTGTATCCCAAAGAGTTACATGGGCACATTCTAATTTTGGGTTATTGTGACCTCTCCGGACAAAGTGCACCTTCTGTGCGCAAGTGGCCATAAGGGAGCGGGACGCGGGGCGCGGGGGGGGGGGGGGCGTGTGGGGTCATGTCGCGGCTCGCCTGACCTTGCCCCACTACACTTCGCTCCCCAATGCATATTCATTGTTTTTCATTTCATACTTCAGTTAATTTGCCGTTACAGGCTATTACGTAATTATCAGGCTGGCTGATAATACACAGATTGATTTAATGTAAGTACATTTTTCTTTCCTTTTGTCGAAACGGTTGTGTTTAACACAAAGGTGAACCTTTCCAAAATTGAAACAATTTTCCAGCGACGTGCTTACCTATGGTTTTCCACTTGCCAGGGACGGCAATGCAGCGACGATCAATTTTCATTTTTTTTTTTCTTATTTGCCGTATCGGTGCTGTTGCCGGGCGGGCCTGTGAAAAAACACCCATTGAGACAAACAATCACTAGGCATTGCTGGGTCAATATCGCATTCCTTATTACTCGCAGACGGTATGTCGCGACGAAAGCATAGATCAAAAACATACGCGAGTTCTTAGTACGTCACTCACCGAAGTCGTATGATAGACATAGCGCGCCGTGTCGCACGTACGTGCGGTATGCAAGGTACGCCGGGCACGCGTCATCGGATCGCGGCGGTGTACCGACACACTAACACGAACATACAGTACAATATGATGCTAGTTAATTATACCTACTGATGTCTACTACAGACTACTTTGACATAGTACTTAGTAATTCCGTTGAGTTAGATATAGTAAACGAAGATTCCAATCAACAGATTACCAACCAATGATCCAACCAACTAATAAGGTTGATGTCTTACAATGAGTTACGTATCTCTGTCTCTTCTGCGACGTGCGTCAGTTCCGATACGTCATACAGAAGAAGTCCAGCGTCGTTAAGTTTCAGCGTCATCAGTCCAGTGGGACACGGAGTGCTTTGATGAATAGTCGATCAGTGTGACACATTCGGGCCGCGCTCCGGACGCCCGGACACTACGCCTGTCCGGCTGTCCGGCACCGACTGATGATGAATCGACGCCGGACGGCCTCGGGGATTAAAACGAACCGTTACGGTATGAGGGATTAACTGGTATGGAAGCGGCGCGTGTTACGCCCACACTGTGGACACTTGAACACCGACTCAAAATAAAACGTGCGCAGCTTACGATGTGAGAATTATGACCTGCAGTTCGAATGTAGTGGTTCACAACTGGAAGATGAAAAGGATATTTTGATGATTGACAGATAGTAATTTTCCATGTATACAGGGTGACAGGGAAACTCGACGTGTTCTTTCCAGGGCGTGAGTGACCAATTTGCAACAATTAAGCACCCCATAAAGCCTAGGCGAAAATTCATGGAATCCGAGAAAAACCAATTTTCATGTTTTTTTTTAAAATTTCCCAGTATTCGTCACTAAATATAGCTTATCTCTAAATTCTCTAATTGAGTGGCTTTCATAGCTATTCCATTGGCTAAATAATACTTTAACACATCTATTGATGTTCTAAAATATCAAACAGTTAAAAGTTAAAGTAAGAAGTTTATTAACTATTTTCAAAAATCATCTACGTACACGAACTTTGACACCAGTTATCTTAAAATTTTACTATGACACTAAGCATACAAATTACGGGGAAGACATCTTCATTTAATCAACTATGCAACGAGGTACAAAATATTCATAAATGTTTCAAGGTGAAACAGTCGATAATGTTGGCAAAGGTCGAATTTCCAAATTGTTGAAATATTTTAAAATTATGTCATAATCGAATTATTTAACTGGTTTATGTTATTCCCTTACCTCCGCTCCGCAAGTTAATACCACACTTTCAAGTGGTAAGTATACTATTACTCGCAGTCGATGAGCTAATCACCGATCACTTGTCGCTTAGTTCGCGTATTTTTACCCTGATTTTAAACAACGTATAAACTCTTAAATTTTAAACATACTTCGGTTTTTTAAGCTTTTGATAAATAATCATTTATTTATCATGTGTCATTAACCCGCAATGTGGTAGACTCTTCAGATCATACTTTGTCGTTTAGAGAAAGATCAAGAAAAAGCATTGCCTTAATCTTTGACGACGGATTGATGATTGTTGTTATTAGTAGAAAAGAGTTCGCTGCTGCCAACTTTATGACTAAGACAACTTTTTACAAAGTAATGGTCCAACCCAATCAATTAGTTAATCTATCGCAATTCACAGCTGGACCTTGACCTCTCCCGAGCTACTTGCATGACATAAAATGATGTGGTTCACAAGCCCCTTAAGAAATTATGAATGTGGTTGCCGTTGGTTACTTAGAGCATCTTAACTCGTCTGGTACTGCCAGTGCACGTTTTAGTTAACAGTTATTTCTTTTACAGAAGTCTCAAAGTTTATGTTTATTATAGAATTAAGAGTTTGTACGTGCACAGCAGCTTAATCACATGCGAACCAAGCGACAAGTGATCAGTGATTAGCTCATCAACTACAAGTAATACTAACCACTCGAAAGTGGCGTCTCAGCTTGCCACCTGGTTGCGACGATCTAGCTTCATGACGTAGAAATGATTGCTGGGTGGTGAGGAGGTAAAAGGATAACACAAACCAGTTAATTAATTCGATTATGACATCATTTTAAAATATTTCAACAATTTGGAAATTCGACCTTCGCCAACATTATCGACTGTTTCACCTTTAAACATTTATGAATCTTTTGTACCTCGTTGCATAGCTGGTTAAATGAAGATGTCTTCCCCGTAATTTGTATGCTTAGTGTCATAGTAAAATTTTGAGATAACTGGTGTCAAAGTTCGTGTACGTAGATGATTTTTGAAAATAGTTAATAAACTTCTTACTTTAACTTTTAACTGTTTGTAATATTTTAGAAAATTTGGTTACATCAATAGGTGTGTTAAAGTATTAGGTAGCCAATGGAATAGCTATGAAAGCCACTCAATTAGAGAATTTAGAGATAAGTGATATTTAGTGACGATTTCTGGGAAATATCCAAAAAAAACATGAAAGTCGGCTTTTCTCGGATTCCATGAATTTACGCCTAGGCTTTATGGGGTGCTTCATTGTTGCAAATGGGTCACACTATCACGCCCTGGAAGGAACACGTCGAGTTTCCCTGTCACCCTGTATATGGAAGTTTGTAAGAGCTGCACTGAGGAGGCACTACATTGTAGATATTTGCGATTACCTCCATAGACGTAGGTATTAATGTAATTTATTTAATGATTATTTTGACATTGGAATTGTATCTAAAAATATACTTATTGAATTGTAATTATACCTAATTTTTAATGAATAATGATGAAATGTAATTTTGATGAATATTATCACGGTTTATGCACCATCTCTTCCTACCAATTTGTACGCCACGATATGCGGCTGAACATGTTAGAACTTTTCTGTATCCCACTATTATCCTGCATGTGCACCATGTACAGTATTTACACCATGTTTAAACAAATAAAATTTACTTACTTACTTATTAAAGAAGTAGATATAGAAGGGACTGTTCACCAGTACTTATTTTATTTATTACTGCTTTATACGTACGTACACACCACCATGATGCTGTATGTAGACAGCATCACGATTCTGGTATTGATATATGTAACTGTAAACTACATTATAGGCTAGTAAATCGGTATTGTACCCAATAGGTTACAAACTGATCGAGTTCACTCTACAACGTCGTGTATAGTGTCTCGGTCTCTGTCTGTGGAGATGTTAATTTAGTAATCGCTGGCAAAGCACAACAGGTTAACAAGAAACAGCAATGATTAATAGCAGAGCGCGGCGGTTGCCAGTAAAGCTGCCAACTGCAGGAGCACAGCCGCAGTCAGTTTATACGGAGCCGATCGTGTTTGTGCTTAGTCGGAGCGATACGTCGCAGCTGTTCCAATAACCAGTACCTACAACTAACAATTATGTCAAAGTCAAAGTCAAAGTCAAAGTCAAATCATTTATTTCAAATAGGCACATAAAAGGCACTTTTGAACGTCAAAAATAAAATTAGAATAAAATTGATTCTAGTCGCCCCTTCCAAAAGGTAGTTTTCGTATGGAGAAGAATGGGCAAGAAACTCCACTGTGTATGGAAACAATGTGTATGGAAACGTTTGAATACAAAGTCTATTTTTATCGGGTGGGCCATCTAGTGTTTTAAATTTGAAGTAGGTACCGATTACTTTGACTTGGAAAGGTAGAATGACATTCATTTCTTGAGAGGAAGTTAGTTTTATGTTTGCCATTTGCAAAATGGGACGCTTTACGCTCGACCGAAATTGGGAAATATTAAAAACTTACTTCCAAAGTAGGGAGTCTTTAACGCAAACTGTAAGAAAGGACAATTATGTATGTATGGATGTTGGACCAAGTGCTGCCCAGAATGAACACATAGTGCATTTTGTTCCATACGTCATATTACTAACCTGTAAACCGAAGCGCTCCAAATTCTGTGCAGGGAGTCAAGAGCAAAACAACTTTTTCGTTGTGAATTATTTATTGATGAAAAATGAACTAAAACAAATAATTGGACTATTTTTAATAATTATTGATAATAAACTATTAATAACAGCTATAATTGACGATTTTTAATCATCACTGACAATAAACTATTAGTAATCACTGTAATCTATTAATACTAACAAATTAATGTAAACGGCAGTGTAGTACTACGAATAAAGTCAATTCTTCAGCTGTGAGGACTGGAAAACATTAACATTGTCCTGAATAACATTAATGTTTTGAAAAGAAACTCTATTTCGGTTAAGACTTTTAGAATCGACATAATCTGCTAAGTCATTATTAGTATTCACCGCTGTCGGGCCATATTTATAAAATCACGCGCATGAGGATTATCTAATAAAATTACATGAAAAGCATTTGCTAAGAGGCAGCAGTTTTAAGGTCTGCAAAAAAATGTGACATGGCAATGTTGCAGTATTCATGTCAAAAATATTTTAAAATCCCGTTTTACTCTACCGTTTACCACCTCCACGGGCCATCGGCAAGTACTGCACAGCCTTGATTTATTTTCTTGGATTGTGCTTAGTTGAAGAGATCCTTAGAAGAGATTGTTTGTGATTCTGGGAGAATGCTAACATATCCATGCGACTCTAACATAAAAATAGAGTCAGAGAGGAATAATTCCTTCATACATATTTTTGCGTAACTTAAACCGTTTACGCAGCGCACGCAACGGAAGCTCTCAAGAAGGAATCATTTTTCCCGTTTTTGCAATATTGTCCATTGATACTCCGTTCCTATTGGTCGCAGCGTGATGTTATACAGTCTAAAGCCTTCCTCGATAAATGGACTGTCCAACACAAAAATATTTTTTCAATTCGAACCCGTACTTCCTAAGATTAGCGCGTTCAACCAAACAAACAAACTCTTCAGCTTTATAATATTAGCTTAGATGACTTTGCACTAATAAATCCATTACCATTAGGTATTTATTATTATCATTTAAGTATATTATTATATTATATTTCGAGCTTGCATATGTGTAGGTAATTCGGAAATCTACATCCTGTCGGATTTTCATACAAACTTTCAACCAACATCGCCATCCAATCACCCATTCCATTTCATTCCATTTTTATAACAAAAACACTGAAACACGTATTTATTGTCCACCAAAAAAACAAATACAAATTTTGATAGATCTAACTTCAAAACGACGGATTTTCATACAAACTTTCAACCCCTTTTTTACCACTACTGCTGCACTTCTTTTATAAAATCACTGAAACACTTATTTCTAAATAATCATAATATTTATCATAAATTTTAAACTGTTTGCCCCTTCTTTCCGACACAACAAAGCAATCAATACATCGACGTGATTCTGCACAGACTAGTTGGAAGCCTGGAAAATATTAAAATGTATGTTTATTTGCCCGTAAGCTCACGTTCGCACGGACGACGTAAAAATATCACGGGGGGATTTTATCGCGCAATGGTTTTTAAGAATACATATGCACTAAAGCGCTAAGGAAGGAACACGGGTGGGTTTTAGTCAGTAAGAGTCTGACACTCCCTTCCCTTCTGCTCCACCCAGAGCGGGAGGGGTCATTTGATGATTTCCCATCCTCAAAAAAAAAAAAAAAAAGGCCATCGAAAAACAGACTGTTTGATTTTCGACTCTCGGCGCTAATGTTGAAAATTACGTTAGTTAAAAAAACCACCGGGATATTTTTACGTCCGTGCGAACGTGGGCTGAGTATAAAGTGTGTGATGCTCTTTCCCAGCAAAACTACAGAATCGATTAGGGGTAGCTTGAACCCATACGATTTTTATCAAAGGGGTTCTTATATTACATATATCTACTTATGGCAAATAAAACTTAATTACTAAAATCATTAGTTAAAGGCCTATTCTATTCAGATACCTATAAGCGATATTCGATAGATACGCTTGTGGGTAACAACGAAATACGAGCGGTATATTCCGCCGGGTAGGTATATTTTGTATTCTGGTTTCGCGCTAGCCACGGGAGGTTATACAAATACCGCTTAGATTTGAATAGGCCTTTATACATGTTGCCTAAGCTAGCATCACATGCATTGCATAGGTATATCATCGATGTGTCCAAGAAAGCCTTAAATGAATTGACAATTTAAATATACTTCAATTCACAAAGCTCACAAGCTAACAATAGTTAATACTTAATGTAATGATTCCTTATAAATTTTGTCTAATTATTTAACGCTTGAACGGCGCGAAATAACTATCATAATCTAAACATAACTACAAGATACCTCAGGAGCCAACAATAGTTAAAAATCTAAATCAACAATGAACATTTAAACAACACAGTTGAAAAAAAAAAATCATCCAGTGACAACCCTCTATAATGAATATGGAAAATAAAACTTGATATGGTTTATTGGTCTATGCTACTAATAGATATGAGAAATATCCTCACACTAGAGTAATTATTATGTAAATCGTACTAATATTATAAACGCGAAAGTTTGTATGGATGGATGGATGTTTGTTACTCTTTTACGCAAAAACTATTGAACGGATTTGGATGAAATTTGGCACACCGATGGTTCATAACCAGGATTAACACATACAATACTTTTCATTCTGAAATTCCGACGGGATCGAAACTTATGCGGGTGAAACCGCGGGGCGCAGCTAGTAGTTAGATAAATTATGTTTATGACTTGAAAAGAAGCTGAATCCACATAAAAAAATTGTAAACTATTAACATTTAAAACAATAAAATATTATTCTTAATCAGATAACAGACTACTATCAAATTTAACAGCTTCAAGTTACTTCGGGAGCCAAAAATAAAAACAAATAAAAAAATTATCAATTAAAATAGTTTAAAATTTTAACTCCTAAATGAGTAATAGAATTATAGACATCAGCATAGATAAAAAAACAAAAATTTGGAAACAATATTAACAAATAATCTAATTAGTTTGCCTAACTTAACGTAACATAATAGTCGTGAATCCTGGGCGACGCTAAGGAACTGACCGGCATAGAACACTGAATTGAATACGAGAGAAACTAGCGAATGTTTTTGCCAAAAATAAGTGCATCTGTGTGCGTAGGCGCAACGCGGCAAATGCTGTGATTGGCCGATGCAACGATACGCAGTCCCTTTCCTACAATTCTCTGTATTGCTGGTAGCGTAGTTATGCGTATATAGGGTGTCCGACTTGATGTGTAGCCGTGTGTACAAACCGTGTGTGACCGAGACAAACTATACACCTACCAACCACCACCACCACCACCTATATATGCCTAAAAGAAAATATTAACAAAAATTGATAAGTACCTAAAACCATAAAAAAAAATCCTGGGATTTTTTATTTTTTTAATAATTTATTTGTTAAGTAGATTGATCTAGGAAATCATTTGGAAATACTCCCATGTCTGGGCAGCATTTGGTCCAAACCCTGTCAATGTCCAATGTCCAAATACATGGAAAATTTTCGAGAAATGATCAAACTCAAATCATTTATTTCAATTAAACCATTTCAGGCACTTTTGAATTGTCAAAATTAAATAGTCGGTCAGTTAGCTGGAAAGTTAAAGCTAGTTGCCCATGCCAATACGTAGATCTCTATGGAGAAGAACGGGCAAGAAACTCCAAGAACACTCTTTTAAATCAAGATATACAATGAAAAAAAGAAACAATTTAAAATATAAAATTAAAAATAAGCCCTGGCAGTTAAGAGATGACCAGTCTCAACCGACGGCGCCCGTTCACGAACATGACGCGTGGATCGACACCACCCAGCTCAACCATTTTGTAGGGAACCGAATGATCCAACACACGCGCCACCAGTGAGACATTTAAGTGAGCATGACATATTCTCAACTGCCATGCTCTTATAAATCAACATCAAAATATCATAAAAACGGATCTATGGTTCTTACATTTACAAAATTTTATTTATTATTTATTTATATATACTTTATTGTACACCACAAAAATACATAGCACAAAAAAAAACATGAAACACTACAAAATATACAATGGGCGGCCTTATCGCATTACTGCAATCTCTTCCAGGCAACCTTAGAATGGACATTGATTTTTAAAATTTTAAAACTATAGGAATAGTCAGGAAGAGGTATTTAATATTGAAGTGTTAAGAATTAAATCTTGATTGAATAAAATAAACATTAAGTTCGTAATGTCAGTAACACAAAAAAAAAAACAAAAAAGGGGGCCTCTCTTCCAAATATTGAAATTGTAATAAACTAGTGAGCCCAAGTGCCTGTGGAGCAGGACCAGCATTAAGCCAAGCATTTTTAACTACGGTATACTCATCCAACTTATAATATGCTTGTCTACATAGTGTGCGTTTAATGCATGTTTTAAATTTCTTATCATATAGTTGAAGAATATCCATAAAAGAAGTTTTTACTTTAGACAATCTGAAGCGCGGTTGATCTAGTTTGTTCCTATTCCTAGTGTTAAAATTATGCCTGTCACTTATCTTACTGAAAAGATGTAGATTTTTTCGAACGTATATAATGTTTTCGTATATACATATATTGACAAGGAACCGTCATAAAGTTAATTTTTTTAAATAGTTCCCTTAGAGATTCGCGTCTGCTGAGATTGTAGATGGCTCTGACAGCTCTCTTTTGCAGAATAAAGATAGAATCAATATCTGCAGCCCGTCCCCACAGCAAAATACCGTAAGACATGATGCTGTGGAAGTAACAAAAAATAGACCAGTCTCGAGGTATACACGCCTGTTAATTGACGGATTTTCCAAACAGCGTAAGCGGCTGAACTTAGCCGCCCTGCAAGTGATGTTAGGTGAGGACCCCACTGCAGCTTTAAGTCAAGCGTGATCCCCAAGAAAACCGTATTTTCGACGAATTCAAGTATCTCCCTATTCAATACAACGTGACATTCACTACTTCTAACATTCGGTAAAGCGAATCTAATGCATTTAGTTTTTTTCTCATTTAATACTAAATTATTTACAGTAAACCAATTATGGACCATAAGCATAGCATTATTT
Source organism: Apamea epomidion (assembly GCA_947507525.1). Classification (NCBI taxonomy): domain Eukaryota; kingdom Metazoa; phylum Arthropoda; class Insecta; order Lepidoptera; family Noctuidae; genus Apamea; species Apamea epomidion. The sequence continues at coordinate 618,078 of OX382238.1, read as the reverse complement.
ACGTCGTCAAGCTCCTGTGCACATCTGCGTACTTAAAAAATCAGTGATGTGTCATCAGCAAATAGCACCATTTGTGGTCGGGTTTTTAGTAAATGAGGTAAATCATTTATATATACTAAAAACAGGAACGGCCCCAATATTGAGCCCTGCGGTACACCCATTTTGACTTTTAAGCCCAATGAATTCACACCGTTTATTTGAAATCTATCATTTAAATATGATTTTATTAAGCTAAGAGCTAGTTTACCCAGTCCGTAATGCTCAAGTTTCAAGAGCAGTGTTTCGAAATTCACGCAGTCAAATGCCTTGGATAGGTCGCAAAAGATGCCTATTGCATCTTGTGCCTCTTCCCATGCGTTAAATATGTGTTTTAATAAGGTGACACCGGCGTCAGTTGTACAACGTCCTTTGGTGAAACCATACTGTTGATCGTGTAGGCTGTTGTTACGATTAAAATGATTGAGCATTTGATTTAACATTACTTTTTCAAACACCTTGCTGAAAACCGGCAAAACCGATACCGGTCTATAATTATTTGTGTCTGCCTTCAGTTCAGTTTGTGCGTCAATTTGTGAAGCGAGTTCGTAAAAATGGATCATTATTGTACAAAGCAACGCGTGTACGTTCTCGTCCAGTGCGTTCAACTGAAAACTTTGCTGCTGTGGCTCAGAATGTGCAAGAACATCCATCAACATCAACTCATCATCGTTCTCAGGAACTGAACATTTCTCGCACTTCTCTGAGAGGAATTTTGCTAAAGACCTCGGTATGAAGGCTTACGAAGTTCAATTGGTCCAAGAACTGCAGCCTCATGATCATCTGATGCGTTTTCGCTTCGCACAATGGGCTGAAGATTGTTTGGCAGGAGATGAAGAATTTTACCAAAAAATCGTGTTTTCAGATGAAGCTCATTTTCATCTCGGTGTCTATGACAATAAGCAAAGTATGACTATTGAGAAGCCAAAGCATCCACAACGAGTCACTGTTTGATGTGGATTTTGGTCCGGCGGCATCATTTTCTTCGAAAATGAGCAAGGAGTCGCCGTTACCCTCAACGGTGAGCGTTACCGTGCCATGCTCAACAAATTTTTGTTTCCAAAAATTTAAGAGATGACATGGACGACATTTGGTTTCAACAAGACGGGGCCACATGTCACACAGCCAACGTAACCATCGATCTTTTGGGCACTGTTTTTGAAAATCGAATAATTAGCCGAAATGCTGATGGCAATTGGCCGCCTTGGAGCTGTGATTTGAGCCCTTTGGATTATTTTCTGTGGAGAACCATTAAGGATAAATGTTACGCAAACCATCCAGAGACAATTGAAGCGTTGAAACATGAAATTGAAGTTGCCATTGAAGAGATTCAAGCCGAAACAATCGAAAATGTACTGAAAAATTGGGTTGATCGGATGGGGTACTGCCAAGCCAGTCGTGGTAGTCATATGAATGATATGTACACATATTATGTTCCATTCATAAATGACAAAGTTCAACCTTTACAATAAAACCAGAAATTTGAAAATAATTGTCTGTAGTCTTTTTTTATAGCCGATTCAAATTTTACATTTTTAAATGGCCCACCCGTTATAACGTGGTGATTGAGTAAAGATAATAATCGGTGACTTCTCCCCTGGAATAGATAAAAAACATTTTGCTCCGCAACCATTAAAGACTTCGGCACAGAAATAAAGATGTTCTAAGAATCTATACTGTAAAGAGTAATTTCGGATTTGAATCTGATGTTCGTATCATCTCGGTTCCGAGAAAGTAAAGATAAGATCCACAGATCAAGATAAGATCCAAATGTTGCAAGGAGACAAGCTCGATGCGCGTAGTACGCCGTAGTCGTATCCTTCCGGGTAATCAGTACGCCAGAGTGTGTGAAATACGAGTTCCTGCCTGTAAATGATTTATGAACCTAGAGATCCTGAATAGCTGTGCAATAGTTCTTAGAATGCATTGATTTGTGAAATATCGGCGGCGGTTCTCAGACAAGCCGTTCATTGTTTAGTCTAGACTTAGATTCTAGGCTGAGTTGCTTACATAACTCGCCGCGCGGAACGCAAGCCACAGCTAGCTGCAGTACACTCACCACTGACTGTTTACACGCACGCATTACTTTCCATTTTCATTACTCTACTGACTACTATACTAACTCATAATGTTTCCTTTCTTGACATATTAATTTCCGTTTCCTCGCTATCATGATCATCATAAGGTTTGGGCTCGGTGTCGGATACTCAGTCTCTGAAACTGTATAGTTCACCGACGTATCGGATAAGTTGGTGGTAGCGGCGCGGGGAGAGGGCTTCGTACTACAAACCAGTAAATGATAGCGTGTTATTATTAATGCTAGCCGCGGGACGAGTGCCGTGCTGTTCGGGACAGTTAATCAAACTCTGTGCACTGCGTCAAGTAAGCGGTCCGGGTGTTATATCAAAATGACGGCTTGAGAAGGTCCACTTCTTATTACGGGGCTTGTGCATTGTGCAGTGCTATGGCAGAAAAAAACAAAACCTATAGACAGAATGCGTGACGGATAAGATCAGATGATTTACGTAAACAAGGTGACATCATATAGGTATTTTAAAGTCATTCAATTATCAGTTTATTGTAAATGAGCTAATGTTTCAAGACCGTTTCATTACAAACCGAAGAGTTTCTCACTACACCACTGTGGTCAGCGGGGCGCTGTTGGTAATCATTTGTGCATTTGTTTTGTGAAATGTCACAAGTGAAAGGGGACACCCCCTCCCCCCCCCCTTTCACTGGCTTCATAAGGTTTATCACTCATTTGTTGGGCTTGCTATAACCTTTTTTAACAAGATACCCTCTTCTTTGCTAGACTTGCCTTTAAATGCGTTTAAAGCTCAAGTTAAATACAACCTTTGTTCAAAGGCTTACTATTCCATCTACGACTACTTACACGATAAGAATAGTTGATCGCCCTAATTAGCTCAAGACAATGTTTGTGTTCTTTCTGCAGAATTAGTTTACTGACAGGTTATTGTTATTAGTATTAACTTATTTATTTATTTTACTTCGGTGGTCCTAGTTTATCATTTGTGACTTCAAGTGACAGCTATGTGAACAGAACCCAGCAAAGCATAAATATGTAAGCTGTCACGCCCTTTATGCCTGCAGGCTTTTATTTAGGTAGTAAGTTTTTATTTACATTTTAATTAATTATTTTTTAGCTTGAATACGAATATACCAATAAATATAATAAAAACTATATTTTTATTATATTTATTGGTATATTGGCGTGGCTAGCTGACATATGGCAAATAATTTAATTTTATGTTATGTGTCTTGTAATGTTAATTACTTAACATACCTATGTTAAGTAATTAACATTACAAGTAGTATTGTACACAATCAAGTATTTTCTAACTGAACAGACAGCTGTGCTGCTGGGGAGTTTGTTGCGCCACTTCTTCTTCCCAGCGATAGCACTAGGAAGTGGTGAAGGGCGGGCGTGCCGGGGGACTGTCTTTTGTAATTTGGCGTTCGAAAAGTGCTGATTCTCAGCCTAATTTGAATAAATGACTTTTGATTTTGATTTAGGAAAGTATTCAAAACACAGAGGCGATGGCAGCGTTAAATCCCATTTTGACCACACGCCTAAATAACACAGTAGCGCTATTCAAGTGAATCTTCTCCATCTCGTTCCGCGGTGTTCGCGAGCGATCGGAGCGGTCGGAGCAGCTCGGCCGCTGTCTAGTGGAATATTATTTAATTGAAGCTGACGCGTGGGCGGGGCCGGACCACACTTGACGAATTAATGTAAGCCAGTAATAACACGGGGCGGCGAGTAATTTATACCGGTAATGAATTATAATACATCATACCGGCTATAAACATGACTCGCTCACGACACTCCTTCACTGTAATACATAGTTGCCTATAACATAATTTACTCGCCGGTATTCGGAGCGGTCCGTCGTGCGTCGTGCGGCCGCGTGCGTGCTGCGCCTGCACTCGTGCTAAATGTGCAAATATTTTGCATTTCAATCTCCTATAATATTACAAAACCATAATCACTGTAAATTCAAATAGAAATAAGTAGTTGGTAGCGTTACATAACTTTCAACTTTCGGTTTCCACGACCAATTGCATTTTAATGTAAGAATTTAATTTGTGTGGCGTCTTCATATTTATAATATTAAACAGAACACGATATCCACACAGCACACATCTGCATATTGTATGTCTTTATACGATTTTAAATAATTTTCATAAATGCACTTGGAGGCTGTAAGTTTACAACACAATCAGTGGTAGCGGGCATCGCCGCGGGGCGTGCGCTGCTCGCCGCGTGTAAACACCCAGCGTTAGTAAGTTTACATGCATTCGAGATTGTTTTGTCTTCGGATGTCAATTACGAAGAAATAACGTTGTATTTATCGTAATAGCCGAAGTTGCGGCGCGCGGCGCCTGGGCGGCCTTATCTATTTGGAGGTGATCACACGCGCGCATACAAATTGACGCATTACAGACGTGCGCCCGCGATTATAATCTTAATAGCTTTCTCAAATGAAGCTATATTGAAAATTTATGTGCACGACGGACGATTGGATATTATGATGTTTGTAGCGGAATCATAATTATTATCTTTGTAGAGTTGTAAGTACATTAATCATTTTCGTTACTTTAAGACGTTTTCTGTAATATATTCTTAGGTACTTGATTGAGACAAGACGTATAACTCCGTCAAACAATATGAATTATCTAGTAAGAAGACGCGAAGGCACTCATACATTTGCTCAAACCGCTGCACACCGCGGCGCTGTCTCATATATCGTCGACTCGCGTGATACACACAACTGGAAAGTTTAAAATGCTTTTAGCAGATCAAATAGCAGAGTATATCGACAAAACCAATAGACTAGGTAGGTAGCTATTCGTATGGTAGAAAACTAATTTAATTTGGAGTATAATAAAAGTGGATGGAGTCGGACATATCAGGCGATAGCAGTAGTGTAGGGGCGCGTGGTTTTGGTCAACTAATTGAAAAACTTTTTGTCGCGTCGCACGACGAGGGTCGCGATCGCTCGTGTGAACGCATCCTTATTGGACGTCGTATTTAAGTCACTTCGTTTGTTTACTATTGTACCTCTTGAGTATTTAAGTCACTTCGTTTGTTTACTATTGTACCTCTTGAGTATTTAAGTCACTTCGTTTGTTTACTATTGTACCTCTTGAGTATTTTCACTTTTAAGGTTTATTCAAGTTTTTTTTCATCTAATATAATATTAGTAGCATTAGCATTTGATGAAATAAAAGTATTGAATAATTTAATTGAATATAAGTAATTGAAATAACTAAGAATGTAAATCTGCGTCACACACAATGTATTCATTATAAGTAGGCAAATCATAAAACGGGGAAATAATCCTATTTTACAATATAAGTTTTAAAACAAATGGAATAGAAAACTCCATCCGCATCTGATAGAAAGCTTTGCATTGGAACGTGGACGAGTCACAACCCGCGTCACATTGGAACGTGGACGAGTCATAACCCGCGACACATTGGCACGTGGACGAGGCACAACCCGCGTCACATTGGCACGTGGACGAGTCACAACCCGCGACACATTGGCACGTGGACGAGTCACAACCCGCGACACATTGGAACGTGGACGAGTTACAACCCGCGACACATTGGAACGTGGACGAGTCACAACCCGCGACACATTGGCACGTAGACGAGTCACAACCCGCGACATATTGGAACGTGGACGAGTCACAACCCGCGACACATTGAAACGTGGACGAGTCACAACCCGCGACACATTGGCACGTGGACGAGTCACAACCCGCGACACATTGGAACGTGGACGAGTTACAACCCGCGACACATTGGAACGTGGACGAGTCACAACCCGCGACACATTGGCACGTAGACGAGTCACAACCCGCGACATATTGGAACGTGGACGAGTCACAACCCGCGACACATTGGAACGTGGACGAGTCACAACCCGCGACACATTGGCACGTGGACGAGTTACAACCCGCGACACATTGGAACGTGGACGAGTCACAACCCGCGACACATTGGCACGTGGACGAGTCACAACCCGCGACACATTGGAACGTGGACGAGTCACAACCCGCGACACATTGGTACATGGACGAGTCACAACCCGCGACACATTGGAACGTGGACAAGTCACAACCCGCGACACATTGGAACGTGGCCGAGTCACAACCCGCGACCCATTGAATACTTTCCTAAACCTACAACAATACGCGATGATGTGCGCGTCACAAAACCGTGTATAAGTGCACGCGTTTCATTGCACGCTGTGTATCTGTATAAGTGCACGCGTATCATTCCACGCTGCGTATCATTGTACGCCGCGTATTATTGCACGCCGCACATTTTTGCACGCGCATATGGATTTTTGGAATCGCGCCCTATTTTATTGTGAAGTGCGACGCGTCGCTTAATTGGATCGCTTGGTATCACCCGCGGCGCGACTCGGCCGGGCCGCTCGCTCGCGCAATAAAGATAACTTACTGCGGGATATTCCGCACATTTTCATATTTTTCAACGCAACCCTTTGTTTTAATTGTGCGTCCATTAATACGGATCACTTGATCGATGATGTCGTTGTGTTCATAAAGTCCGCCGCTGTTGTAACTGTTGTAACTGTGTTATCATTTGCCGAGAGGGATGGACTCTGTTGGAGCACATTCGTTTATATTAATTTCGCACTCGTTTGTGATTGAGTTCATAGCTTGTTAGAGCTTGTTCTCCATTGGTCGACTTGCCATTTACTGCCATATTAATTAGTGTTGAGAAGTACTTTTTGTTTAACCAACTTCGATAATTATAATGTTGCTAGTTTCATCACATCACAACTGTCCCATCTGAAGCAAAGCTACTATCTGAAGCAAAGCCACAATTTGCCAGACTGGCAGATAATAAGTACCTAAAAAGTATTTATAAATTAGTGTATTATTTGAAAGCATCAGTTTGCATTGTTGTAAGACAAACAAACAATCGTGCTCGCTCGGCGGTCGCTCCGCGGGGACGATATATTAAATTCCTCGCGGCCAGCAATTTACTCATTACTCAGCAATGGGGCGCTCCTTCAACTGCTACCACGAGTCACGGACACGACGCACTAAGTAACACGCTGACCATTTTACCTGGATAACACTACTTATGTAAGGAGCAAATTGTTTTATAAACCCGAGCGAAAATTCAAAGGATTACCTATGCTGGTTACTTTTTTACTCGTTATAAGACTCCAGGCAAAGGACCAGGTGTTTCCCCAATCTTGTACAAATTCCTAATCTTGGATAGATAATAAAATAAAGTTAATACAGTGTGTAAGTAAAACAATGATGCCGCTACACTATCGCTCCGCAACAAGCAGATATCTTCAGTGCCCTTGCCAACTGCATGTCGCAATCTACGACACACCACACTGCTGGCTCTAACAGCCCGCTCTACAAGTAGGGACATAGTCTGTGTTGTACGCAAACATAGAAACAACAAGTGGTTGTTGTGACAGCTTGGTGACGTTTGTCGAGCGGCGACAGTCCTCTACTCGCGAGTGAACGGTGCCGCCCCGCGTCCGAGGAAGGCGTGAATAACACTTACAAATGACTAATCATATAAAAAGAATAGAAGAAAAGAAAAGAATAGTCATTTATGTGCCCCATAACTCCGTCTTATGGTAGGATACTAGTGTTAGGAATACCCAGAAGTCACAAAGCGCCTTAACTTTTGAAGTTAAAGCATTTACACAGGTACGTACTGAACGCACAGTTTAATATAAGTAGGAGTTAATTGTCCTCGCATCAGCACGTTGTCATTGGAATGCAGCTCGATCAGCATGTTGATACGAAGTAGGAATATGCTTCTTTTCTTTGTAAAAAAACGCAAAGTGCATTAATGTTTAAAGGTGCATACGATACATTTTGTTGCTGTCAGTGACATTACGTTTTTCTGTCGATGAATGCGTATACTGCGTGTATCAAAAACCTGTGGTCACATTAGCTATCCCATACATTTGGGTCTTGTATTAAAGTTTTGTATGGGAAAGCTGATTATTTTTTGGCGATTATTTTAATGGTCTGTACCCCTTAAATATGACCAAACATTTTTGATACACGCTGTAGCACGCAGTGCGTGAGCAAGGTGTTACGCAGTTGACAGACCGTTTGTGCTTCGAGTCTAAGGTGTAATATTATTTTTGTGATTATTACTCCACGTTTATATGTAAAAAGAGTGCGTCCGCTAATTGTCCATAGTTTGACATGGACAGAGCGATAATACAATACAATACGATAACACACTGGTCATCAAAACAATCGACCCACCCACTTGAACTGAAGGTACTTGAAGGTCACTTGAAGGTAAACCATTTTTTATACAGAAATACTGTTGAGTGCTGATTTGACGGTTAAACATCGGAGCAAATCATCCCGTTCCTTCAGTCAGTAACAGATTTTTCTAGGGAGTTCATGTGTCAGGAGGTTGCTCTCTCTGGAGCCCTGACCACCGGTAGCTTAGACCCTGTTCCCGATACCGGTGGGCTACTATTTTTTTATATTTTAAAATGTTTTTATACTTTTTATAAGTATCCTAATATTTAAAAATATAATTTATATGTTTACATTGAAATAAAGAAGATAATAATAATAGGGCCCTACATGGGCCTGATGTAGATCTACTAGCGTCCGTAGCCTGTCTGCGTTTCGGTGACCTCTTTGGAGAAACCGAAGGTTTTGTCTGTGCAATTATGGACGAAGTTACGATGACGAACAATTATCGGAGATTTATTGTGAAAGACGGCACGGTTGACATCTGTCGGGCATGCCACCGGCCGGGAGAATCAATCAGGCATATTATCTCCGGGTGTTCTCGTCTAGCTAACGGAGAGTACTTGCATAGATACAACCTTGTAGCTAGGATAATCCATCAGCAACTTGCTCTGAAATACAACCTTGTCGAATCGGAGGTGCCATACTATAGGTATGTGCCCGAGCCAGTTCTCGAAAATAGAAATATCACATTGTACTGGGATCGATCCATCATCACTGACAGAACTATTGTTGCCAATAAACCTGATATAGTGGTGATGGATCGATCAGAATGGTGCGCAATGATTGTTGACATAACCGACCCGCATGATGAGAACCTCGTGAAAGCCGAGAAAGATAAACAAATCAAGTATCTTGACTTGACAGCCAACGCCCTACGTGCCCTTTCCACATCTGTGTTGTCAATCAATCAATCATTATTTATTTGTGAACACAGGTATTACAATAAGGTCTTAAATATATATTTTGGCCGAACTCTATGTCCTACCAATAAACATGGTGTACAAATATTAGTTTTTTCTGTAATAAGTCTGAATCTATACAATACAAAGTCACGTTCAAGTAAATAATTTTAATTAAATGTTTTATTAATACATAAATAATCAATTATAATTTATTTTTAAATGCATGCCAATGGTAAATTATAATAAAGGGCTAGCAATGTCATATTTCATCATATTGTAAATAATGTCAATTAAATGTAATATTACCTAATTAATAATAAGTCAATTATAATTTATTTTTACATGCAAGTCAATTGTAAATTATATTAAAGGGCTGGTAATGTCATATTTTATCATTTAAAAATTCTTCGATAGAGTACATGTAATACGTCTCATCTATTAGAAATAAATACAATTTACTTTTGAACTTGCGGACACTATCTTCACTCCTTATACATTTTGGTAATTTATTATAGACCTTCCGAGCCACTACAAAAATACTGTTTCTGTATAGTGCGGTTCTGGATCCGACTGTTTGTAACCGATCACAACGGCGCTGACTAGTTCTTTATGTAAATTATTCTTGACGAACATAGACGTCTTTAAGGTCTTCGGAGACCCAGTGGCCCAGATACTTGAACTGTGCGACTTTGTTCAAGGCGGTTCCTGCTAAGGTGACTGAGGGTACGGTCACGTAGTTTGTGCCACGCCCCTTAAAAACTAACAGTTCGCTTTTCTTAGCATTGTATCTGAGCCCATGGGCCTCCGCATAAGACTCGCAAGCCCGTACCAACTCCCGCAAACCTCCAATTGATGGACTCAGCAATACCATGTCGTCTGCGTAGCTTATGTTGATTACACAGACTCCATCAATGCTGCACCCGACATTGGTACTACTGAGTTCACCGACAAGCCGGTTAATGTATAGGTTAAAGAGCTTAGGCCAGGTGAGTCCACTCTGTCTCACCCCGCACTGCAACTTATACACGTCCGAGAAAGAGTTTGCCTATCGTACACTATTTTACTGGAAATAATGGACACTACTGAAGCAGAGGCGGCCCAAGTGGTGGCCTTGCTGCAACAAGGCTTAAGTCAACATGTAGTGGCCAGGAGGGTAAAATCTCAGCCGTTCTGCAATTCGGCGAGTTTACCAAAGGCTTCTGGAAACTGGGCAGTATCAAAGAAGATCTGGATCTGTAAGACATAGGGTGACAACTCAAAGGGATGACCGCTTTATAGTGCTTTACGAAATCGACACCTTTCTGGCGTAGATCTCCAGCGACGCTTACGTGAAGATCGGGGTGTGGCTATAAGTGACAGTACTATAAGGAAGAGACTACGTGAGCAGAATTTAAGACCACATAAGCCAGCAACAGGGCCACAATTGACCACAGCTCATCGACAAGCCAGACTGCAATTTGCGCAGAATCACGTCAACTGGACTATCGGCCAATGGGAGTCAGTTCTTTTTAGCGATGAGAGTCGGATGACTTTATACGGTTCTGATGGACGCCGTTATATCATGCGACGGCCAGGTGAACGTTATATCCAGTGTTGCATAAGACAAACAGTCAGTTATGGTGGGGGCTCTATAATATTTTGGGCTGGGATATCTTTAACGGGACGCACGGAGCTGGTTTTCATAAGAAGTGGTGCTTTAACTGCGGTACGCTACATCACAGGGATCTTGGAAGACCATGTGGTGCCATATGCCGGCTACATTGGGGAACATTTTGAGTTAATGCATGATAATGCACGGCTACACGTAGCGCGCATTGTCACCGATTATCTTGAAGATTATTATCTTATTATTATTTTTTATATATATAGGTATTATCCATATTCGGGTTATGTCGTGGTCAGCGAGAGGCCCTGATCTTAACCCTATGGAGCACATGTGGGACACCCTAAAACAAAAGGTTAGAGCCCGTAATCCAGCTCCTACAATGCCCTACATCCTTAGGAGACCTGGACACCGCTATCAGGGAAGAATGGAACCGAATCCCTCAAGAGACCATCAAAACCTTGATTAGGTCACTAAAACGGCGAATGCAGGCCGTCATTCTAGCAAGAGGGGGAACACTCAATATTAAACTGAAAAAAATGTGTTCATAACACTTAAAAGACTGAAAAATTAGAGCGTGTTTAAGATTAATCAAAAACAGTGTAAAATTATTCTTTTTATTTTTTTAATCAAATTTCATTATTTTTTATCATTTTTATGTTAATATTGTGCTAAAGTTTATGTAAATAAACAAGTTAAATAAAACATATCAGTACTAAACCATTTTGTTTTGTTTCGCTAAAGGAAAAACCTGATTTGCGGTACAACTGCAGGTGGGCCCATTTTTTTGATGACCAGTTGTATTATTTTCTTCGCAGTCAGTCTGTCGTCTGCGTAGGCTCCAAGTAAGCGCAGTTTCTGGCTGCACGCGGTTATTAGTGAGCATGTAGTCGTAATGGCGCAGTAATGGCGGTGCGTTTCGGCATCCTTGCGGCGGCGGCGGGACCTGCACTCGAATGTGGCAATCGTATATATCATTCACACAAAAAGTTGTCATTGTACTGATTGACAACTTTTTTGACATACTACTGTATGAATAGGTCATTATCGTTACGTCAGTTGGTGAATAAATACCCCAGTTCAAAATGATCACTTCCTGGTCCTTGTATCCCTTACGTCCGTCTGCCGCGTGGCCACAACTGCTCGCCTCAGTCATTAACTATCCAGCCTAGATTTGCGACGATTTGCTGTTGCGTTACAGACAGACAGACCCCGAAGGTAAACTTTGCGTAACGCGCTATACATTATAATAGAGATGATTAGGCGTACTAGGACATTAAAGCCTAAACAGTATCTAAGTGTTCAGCGCAAGACTATTCCATCGTCGGTCGTGGGGCCTGTCCGTACTCAGGAGGACATCATATGCTCCTGTTTGATCACAAGTTATCCGCCAAATTATTTAACCCGAGCGAAAATTCAAAGGATTACTTATGCTGGTTACTTTTTTGCTCGTTATAAGACTCCATATAAAGGACCAGGTATTCCCAATCTTGTATAAATTTCCAATCTTGGATGGATAACAAAATAAAGTTAATACAGTGTGTAAACGAAACAATGATGTAAAATAGTGATTAACTACAAACTATGAAAACTGCTGACATTGGTCAAGTGGAGACAGTCTTGGAATTTTCCTAATTACTCAATAATTTCATATCACTAGTGTTCCGTTGTTTTAGTGTTTAACTTACTGGACACGTATGCCTAAACCTGTTCAGTAACTATTCATTCATTCATGTTCAGTTGCTATTTCTAGTGTGATAATATTGAGTAAAACTCAGATATATAGTGATCAGACATCACACATGTTTATCAATGCTATTTAAATTGTATTGAAAGTAGAGAGAAACTGATATCCGTCCGGAAGGCTCAATGATCGTACTCGTATGATTAATTCTTCTGATTCTACAGCGCCGCATAGGTACGACATTTTGCTTTCATTATGATACACGCATCGAGATGTGTGGCAGTGCGCACTACAATACATACATTACGCTACCTGCCTACTATAACAATACATACATTACGCAACCTACCTATTATAACAATACATACATTACGCTACCTACCTACTATAACAATACATACATTACGCTACCTACCTACTATAACAATACATACATTACGCTACCTACCTACTATAATAACAATGTAACGCATGCCTGATTTACGCGCAATCTGATTGAGTTTTTATTAAATCTATGATAATCTCTCGCTTATAATATCTTTATTTACAATTTGGCACAGACAACGTTGAAAGTCGTCGTAAACAATCTGACGTTGTAGATAAATTCAGGAGTTAGTTAAAACACTGATTTTCTAGACAACTCCTGCAATGCCCGCATACAATGAAATTGAAAAGCTATTATTGACCTCATTTATTTAGATAATACAAACCGGAAAAAAGCACGCTTACGACATTTTAAGGGAGAATTGTAAAAGAGGCAAAAACGTAAAGTGCGCAATCAGCTGTCGTCACTCCGGTCACTCCTACTCTCGCAGCCGCTCATCACTCCTACTCTCGCAGCCGCTCATCACTCCTACTCTCGCAGCCGCTCATCACTCCTACTCTCGCAGCCGCTCATCACTCCTACTCTCGCAGCCGCTCATCACTCCTACTCTCGCAGCCGCTCATCACTCCTACTCTCGCAGCCGCTCATCACTCCTACTCTCGCAGCCGCTCATCACTCCTACTCTCGCAGCCGCTCATCACTCCTACTCTCGCAGCCGCTCATCACTCCTACTCTCGCAGCCGCTCATCACTCCTACTCTCGCAGCCGCTCATCACTCCTACTCTCGCAGCCGCTCATCACTCCTACTCTCGCAGCCGCTCATCACTCCTACTCTCGCAGCCGCTCATCACTCCTACTCTCGCAGCCGCTCATCACTCCTACTCTCGCAGCCGCTCATCACTCCTACTCTCGCAGCCGCTCATCACTCCTACTCTCGCAGCCGCTCATCACTCCTACTCTCGCAGCCGCTCATCACTCCTACTCTCGCAGCCGCTCATCACTCCTACTCTCGCAGCCGCTCATCACTCCTACTCTCGCAGCCGCTCATCACTCCTACTCTCGCAGCCGCTCATCACTCCTACTCTCGCAGCCGCTCATCACTCCTACTCTCGCAGCCGCTCATCACTCCTACTCTCGCAGCCGCTCATCACTCCTACTCTCGCAGCCGCTCATCACTCCTACTCTCGCAGCCGCTCATCACTCCTACTCTCGCAGCCGCTCATCACTCCTACTCTCGCAGCCGCTCATCACTCCTACTCTCGCAGCCGCTCATCACTCCTACTCTCGCAGCCGCTCATCACTCCTACTCTCGCAGCCGCTCATCACTCCTACTCTCGCAGCCGCTCATCACTCCTACTCTCGCAGCCGCTCATCACTCCTACTCTCGCAGCCGCTCATCACTCCTACTCTCGCAGCCGCTCATCACTCCTACTCTCGCAGCCGCTCATCACGGGTGCACTCATACCCCGCACACCTCACCTCGTCCTCGTACGTGGGACAACCATTTTATTTACATAATATAAAAACGTGTCACCAAAGCGTGGCCGCGTCGCGTCGCCGCGTCGTTGAGATGCCGCAGCGCTTAAATAAGATCGCAGCGCCATTAAACTCAAATCGCGCTTATTTACGGCGTCTGTCATCGCGGGTTGCGACTCCGTCCGTCGCGATTAGTCGCCAGTCGCAGCGACTCACTCGTCGCAGTCATGTGTGTCGTGCCGGCTGCACGCAGCATGCTACGCATACGATATGTTCGTTTTTTATTACATCTCCAAACTGGCCCAACTCTACCACCACGGGTCCACTTTGTTGTTTTTTCAGCGACAAAAAGAGTCTCGACTAAGTTATTATAAAACGTTGACACCAGCCTGCAGGCCAATTCTCGTAATTTAAAACGATCAAAATCTAGACGCAGTCTCATCTCGGCGACAAACAAATGTCAAAAACTTGTCAAAATGTAGGGAAATTAGAGGTATTTTTGACAGATTGAGACTGAGATCAGACTGTGAGACGTTCTTAAATTTACCAGAATTGCCCCTCTGTTTATAATAACTTGATGTTATTTTTATAAACATTCTGTTCAGGTGAATTTTAAAATAAACCTTTAAACTGTAGTCAAAGGTAACGCCATTCCCTGGTAAACGCTAAAGCAAAAAAAAAAAACAACTCTTAAAAGAGTTGATTGTTTTAAATAATAGACCAAGCTCTTTGATCACCTTGATAAAATTATTATGAGTTATTACGTCACTAGAAAACATGTAGTTAAACTTATTTAACTATGACAAATTCAATTCATACTCATTTTCCTTTTAATGAACTAGTTAGTTGTTATCAGTACCAACCAACAAGATGGTTTTTCGCTTTTCATGTTGTTCCCCTAACTTAGTAAGGACAGCTATTGGCATCTCTGTGCAGTGTCACCGAGGGCCCTCGCGTGCCGCAGCCACTCCGTTGCAGCGATGCCGCGCAAGCAGTGTTACAACACCGCTGTGAAATATTGGAGCACTGTTCAATGTCGCCGCCGGAGGATTATTGCTCCATATCTCAGTTTTATTGCGATTTGTGCCCCTCCCCCCCACGTCTGCCCGCCCCTCTCACCCCTGACCCGGTCGCAGTCAATTACTTGAGCTTTTTCTACAAATATTAATTTCTCGCGCCTCACCCACATAAACATGAGGAGTAAAGGTGGCGCGGGTCGCGTCGTGTCACGCGCTCACCTCGCGCGTTCCATCGCTTGTCACGCGTTCCGTCGCTTGTCGCGCGTGTCGCGTCGTGTGACGTGCCGCGCGTCATGCGTCATCTTCGCCGTAATATTAATAATAATAATAATATATTTATTTCATCAAGTGACATGACTCATTCGTGTTAGTAACAATATTCCTTACCGCTATGTTAGTATTCTTATTCTAATTATTTAATATAGAATCATGAATATATGTGAATCACTGCCACACGCCTATCACCGAAGTGGAGAGCTTGCAGCAGCGACTCACATATAGACAATCGAGTCAGCTCGCCACACAGCGCAGGATAAGATTGGGGCTGGCCCGCACGCGGTGCACCAGGGAAGCGCATCGTTTTCTCATCGTTGTATAAAAGCAGTCGACTCGAGCTTCCGCAAACATCCCTGACGCACTACAGTAGCGGGGCAACCCCATCAATATCCTGAACGCATTATTATATTGAACACGAAAGACGCTGTACGATTTCTGCGTATAATCAGCCCACAGACTGCACGTGTAAAAAGAAGAGCAGTACGCACGAAACAAGGTTATTTTAACACCTCTTGAGCAACGTGCAAATCTGCGAGCTATCATATTTGCCCTAACCGACAGCGCCCTTCGCTCTCGCTCAATATCGTCATCGTCCTTCATGCACACACTTATCGCGCACTTTGCATATCATCTGGAATTAGATCAATGACGTTTCCGTGGCGGACAGTCCGTCCGCTCTATTTCTCCTAAAATATGAGGAATTACTAAAAGATTTATTTGTTCGACTTCCGTGCTTAACTTCTCGTTAACCCGTAACTCTTAAGTGAGAGGTGACAAATAGCCGCGCGTCCAATTAACCGCCCTGTGTCACTCACGTGACGTCACCGCCGCACGCCACTCACGCTATATTTTTAATCTCTTGTAAAAACTACATGAGTTAGTGTGAAGCAAAGCACCGCGACGTGTCGTGTATTAGTAGCCGAAGCTGTTATAGTTTCACGACTGTCACGAGATTTAAATATCTTTCCAAAGAAGCTTGATGAAGAGCCGAGTTATTAGTTTAATACGGTTGGGTTGAGGAAAATCTATGAGATGGAACGGAAATAGAATGCTCTCGTGTAAAGTGGGTTTACTTGTACGAGAGATAACTAAACTTACATCTCTTCTGATTTATAATGATAGAGCAGCTGTTAAGTTTGTAGTTATAGGTACTTATTGCAATGAAATAGGTACTTAGTGCTTCTGCATTTACTATACCTACAGTTACAGTAAAATATCCCAGTGGATGGCTATGGCGTCTAACAAGCATAGAGTTTGAGAACTTGTAGGTACTTCACTGAATCTGTACCCAATGATATTTCTGTGCAGTACCACTTCATACTCTTCAATGTCAAGTACAGTAGGCCGCACGTGGGTGGTAACGTTTTGAGCTTGAGCTGATCTGAAGGCCAATTCTCGTAATTTAAAACGTTCAAAATCTAGTCACAGTCTCATCTCAGCGACAAACAAATGTCAAAACTTGTCAAAATGTAGGGAAATTAGAGGTATTTATGACAGATAGAGACTGAGATCAGACTGTGAGACGTTCTTAAAATTACGAGAATTGCCCCTCTGGTGTAGTACGGAGCTTCAATAGAATAAGAGACCATCTTATACAGGTTTTGTTACTACAGACGTGCGCCAACCGTACTTGAAGATATAGATTATGAAGTGGCACTGCACGAACTCCTTCCCTCGACTGGTTTCGACACTCGTCTGAACTGCCTAGACTCGAGACAAGGCAAGATCTTTATATCGGCGACTGAGGCATCCTATTAGGAAGTCAACATTGCGAGTCTAACATCATTATAATATGTATACTATGCTCATATATATTACTCAACGGCTGCCTGCAACCACCACTTATTTGTGAAGTATTTAACACAAGTTATTACAGCAATAGTCGTTTACATAGTAGGTAATATGGCCGCGACAGTAATACGGCTTTGTACAATCAGAGAACTGTGTGTAAACCTGTCTTAGGCCGAATTCTCACAGCACGACAAGCGGAGCAGCGGAGCAGCTGAGCCTGCTGACCTAACCTTTCGAGTACACAGAGAACAGAACACAGAAGGTTCATGACAACGCACTATGAGCAACACTGAACCTCAAACCTTCAGTACATACGCGCGATTGGAGCATTTTGTTCAAAGTTTCTAGTAAGTGTATAGTTATATGAAGTGGAGCTTCTGTAGTTTTAATATTGAGTGCGTGACGCAGTGTGGAGTGCCTTTAGCGGCATTTCGCTATTTTTCGCCACACCACGGCACCCGCGTCTGGCACGGCGCCAGCCCGGAGATACCGCGCCCGTTCATTTAGTTAACGCCGGAATTTAAATCTTACCGGATTATCTTAAAGCCCATTTTAATTTGTTTGAACGTTTTTGTTTCGTTTGCATCCTACAGGGAGATGACATTAACTGCGCGTCGCACGGCACTACATCTAATATTAATGATTGGTCGCGCGTTGTGACGTATGGCGTGCTCCTTGTATTAAACATTGCTCCACTAGTTCATCCGGCCGCAACCCCGCCTCTCTCTACCGCAGCGTGCAAGTTGCTTACTACACTAACATTAATGAGATAAACATAAAAAGTTCTTTCCAAACATTAAAAAAAAGTGTTTAAAAAAGAGCTTTATATTTATAATTAAAAGCGGTCTAGTGATGCTTTACACGGCTCATAATATTGTTAGAGGAGCGCACAAAATTAGGGGGCTACTTCATTATGTTATGTAATTACTTTATAATATGAGCACAGCAGACTCGGACGATGGCTGCTGTGACCTACTGATACCTACTAACATGTCAAGTACCTATAATATACAAACAATACCAGCCACTACTATATGTTCTGTATCTAGTAAGAACCTGTCGTACCTGCTTTCAATGTACCTTAAATGGATTGATTATCATAATTTAATTATTACTCCACGGCAATAGGCAGACAAATGTTAAAGATGTCCTCATGACAATAATAACTGATATTAATATCGTATCTGTTATTTTATTACGTTAAAGCGGAATAAAATGTTTGTAATAAACGTTTCTCGTAAACAATATTGTTTCTGAAAACAAACAAACATAATCCTTATTAAAAACATCCGGAGGTTACATCATAAACAAAGATGTTAAGGAACCATCATTGATTTCTGTCAAACTGTTCTCAGTCGCAGAGCTAGCAGGTTGTCAGTAACGACAGTAACGATAGTCGTAGTTGGTCCTACCTACATACGTATACATCATCGTCTACTTAGTCGTAGTTGGTCCTACCTACATACGTATACATCATCGTCTAATTAGTCGTAGTTGGTTCTACCTACGTATACATCATCGTCTACTTAGTTGTAGTTGGTCCTACCTACGTATACATCATCGTCTAATTAGTCGTATTTGGTCCTACCTATATACGTATACATCATCGTCTACTTAGTCGTAGTTGGTCCTACCTACATACGTATACATCATCGTCTACTTAGTCGTAGTTGGTCCTACCTACGTATACATCATCGTCTACTTAGTCGTAGTTGGTCCTACCTACATACGTATACATCATCGTCTACTTAGTCGTAGTTGGTCCTACCTACATACGTATACATCATCGTCTACTTAGTCGTAGTTGGTCCTACCTACATACGTATACATCATCGTCTAATTAGTCGTAGTTGGTCCTACCTACGTATACATCAACGTCTACTTAGTCGTAGTTGGTCCTACCTACATACGTATACATCATCGTCTACTTAGTCGTAGTTGGTCCTACCTACATACGTATACATCAACGTCTAATTAGTCGTAGTTGGTCCTACCTACGTATACATCAACGTCTACTTAGTCGTAGTTGGTCCTACCTACATACGTATACATCATCGTCTACTTATTCGTAGTTGGTCCTACCTACCTACGTATACATCTTCGTCTACTTAGTCGTAGTTGGTCCTACCTACATACGTATACATCATCGTCTACTTAGTCGTAGTTGGTCCTACCTACATACGTATACATCATCGTCTACTTAGTCGTAGTTGGTCCTACCTACGTAGGTATACATCATCGTCAACTACATAGACATAACCTTCGTCTTCGCTCCTATGATTTGGAAGCTCTAATGAGATCTAAAAAACAAAAAACCGGCCAAATGCGAGTCGGACTCGCGCACGAAGGGTCCCGTGCCATTATATATAAAAATCACGTCTGTTGTATGGGATCCCCACTTAAATATTTATTTTATTCTGTTTTTAGTATTTGTTGTTATAGCGGCAACAGAAATACATCATCTGTGAAAATTTCAACTGTCTAGCTATCACGGTTCATGAGATTCAGCCTGGTGACAGACAGACAAACAGACAGTGGAGTCTTAGTAATAGGATCCCGTTTTTACCTTTTGGGTATGGAACCCTAAAAGATAATTGGCAAGACTAATAATACGTTGTTGTTGCATTATTATTCTTATTTCTTAAGAAAACCCAAGTAAAGGTCCGCGACAGGCCGCCAGCGACGAACTGAACGCTTCCCACTTGCCAGAATGCTCGGTGGTTATCAAAATGTGCCGGGTGGTCGCGGCTGTGACAACCTGACAACGTGAACACGTCCCTCGTACTTAATATTCCGACTGCTTGTGATTCTCCACGCCGAGAGCGACTCGTAAATAAGGGTGTGCGCACAATAACGTCGCAAGCAATTATCTACGCCGAGCCTACGTACAGTGCGCGGTGCGGGGAAGACATTGTTTTTAACAGTTGAAGAAATGTAAATGTATGCAAATGGTTTCGGATCTGTTTATAGCGAGACAAACCGCCGCGTGACTGCTTCACTTCCGAATCGCGCAGCGAGCACTAGGGCTGCCTGCGTCACGGGGACGTAGCGTAGGAGGACGGACATAATTATATGCAACAGTAATAATATCGTTGAGTACCTACCTACATCTATGTTATCAATATTATGTATTATATTTGATTACTTTCATCTCGTAAGATTGCGGACAGTTATACTTACCTACATTCTTATCTACATTCCACCTCATTCCGCATACTTTTACATAGGTATACATTTTAAAAGTCGCTTATTAATTTTTACCTGCAGTGCGATTCTGTAACCATCTCGCCGTGAAACCTTAGGTGAAGTGAGCGTGGAGTGAGCTGTCATTCCAACTAATGCTAAGGATTGACACTATTGACAGCTCACTCTAAGCTCACTTCACCTAACTTTTCACGGTGAGTTTTTTTACAGAATCGATCGGCTGTTAGCGAGAAAATTATTTAATTTAGATATTAACCAAAATCCAGGCAAAAAGGGAAAGCCCTACTAAAACTAGGTACTTATACCACGATCATTCAGCTAGGCGCGCCACGACTGTGTCGAGAGTGACACAACGCGCGTATTATGTGGAGTGATAACAGAATAGCGCACAGTGGCTCACGTGCCCATTGTGGCACTGCGCTAATATTTGTGCCCACTCATTGGCTCCATACTGCCACTCACTACACTCTATTTACTATTTGTGTATTATATTGAGACAAAACAGCGCAAGACTTGCAACCCTTACACAATGTTTTCCTATAGACATAATTATGTAGTATTAAGCCGTTCCGTGCGCTGCCTGCATTATCGTTGAAAGCGATGAAGTTCAGCGGCACTCTGTTGATAAATGCCGCGACATTCAGAACCCGTTGACAAAATTGCACATAATCGCGACCGCTCACAAGTGCCACACACGACAGACTGAGGGACAGAAGACACACTCCTAACGACATGCCATCTCGCATGTTACAAGCTGATACAGTGAAAAGAACAATGAACACCTAGTGATCTCTTATACCGTTTACCTAAATGTACCCAAACATTGCGCACTTTTATGTTCAATAGCAGCGTAATTGTGAGGACACAATCATTGGTCACAATATCCCATTAATTTTGACAATATGTACAATACAACCATAAACATGTCCATTATTCATTATGTGTGAAAAGTTTGTTTTCTCGACAAGGAAAACCACGCAATGAATATTATTAAATTATCAAAATGAAAGGCATCGTGATTCTGACTTGTGAGTGTGTAACCAACCAGAAGGCCAATTCTCGTAATTTAAAACGTTCAAAATCTAGTCGCAGTCTCATCTTAGCGACAAATAAGTGTCAAAAACTTGTCAAAATGTAAGGAAATTACAGGTATTTTTGACAGATTGAGATTGAGATGACTGTGAATGTTCTTAAAATTACGAGAATTGCTCCTCTGTCCACTGCAGTTTATCCTTCTGACCGTTGCGGCGCTCTGCTGAAGCTAATGATTAGTAGACGGCAAACATTTTGAACATGCGCGAAAACCAAAAATACGGTATCATTTGAGGAACGTATGCGGTGCAGGAGCGCCTCTTTCCAAGACGTTTGCACAATAATGTCGTGGTCCTTCTATTTATTTATCTGTTGCTCTCCCGAAGTCACCGCTGACGACAAGCTGCGGTGCGGGCGCAGGCCGGGCGCGCGAGGGTGCGGGCGTGCGGGCCGCGGGGGCGGGAGGGGATGATATTAAGATTCCGCGCCGCCTGCCACAACCCCGGAACGCAATTTTTGCGAATACTTTATGCTAATGTTTACCGATACCGTATTAAGCCCCTTTCATTATGTGCGCGCCCAGACTCCCACAGACACGAGCGATCAATTTGAATTGAATTTTGCTCTGAAAACAATCTGTTTGGACAAATTGTGAAGTTGGCGGGGGCGAGTCGTTTGCATAAAATAATACGCGGCCGAGTGCCGCTGTGCCGCTCGATCTACCCACACACTTCACGCTCTCCCATACGTACTCCGGAATGAACTCAAGCTCGTTGCCCCAGTCGGTACAGACGAGCGTCCGCCGACATTATCATTGTATATCTATATCTACGAGTACCAGTGCTCGGTTGCACCAACCTACGCGGCACGCTGAGAATGTGACGGAGGCTCGCGCTGTTACATGTCAAGTCGGCAACGACGCGAGGTGAGCATCGGTCAGTCGGTACTAAGCTTCTTTCCTATATCTATGGTACACATTGCATACTCGTACCTATTATGACTAAACGCCCGGTGCAAAAGGTACGGTAACTACAAATACTTGACTTCGCCACTAATCTTAAACATCTCGATATAATCTTACATCGAAATTCGAGTTCAAGATTTTTGTTTTCAAATGTACTGCAATATTTCTCTTGAAGAATATCGCCACCCTGAAGATTCGCACACGGTTGGCACGTAGGTCCCTACTCGTCATCAGAAGGCGGCGCGCGTCTCCTGCCGACTGGAACCATCTCGTGATGGCGCTAAACGTTCTGCTTTCGCTTACAATACATTTATGGGATATTACAATTACTGTTCATTTAGATAACTCCAACTCAAAACATTTATTTTAATTAAACCATTTACAGGCACTTTTGGATTTTCAAAGAGACAGTCAGTTAGTCAGAAAGTTGAAGCTAGTTGCCCATTCCAAAACATAGATCTCTATGGAGAAGAACGGGCCAAAAGTCCAAGTACACTCTTTTAAATCAAGATATTACAAAATCCTTATAACCTCCTTTGTTACTTCTCTACGTCTGACATCTTGCCTTCCCCGAGCGGATAAGAAAGACCACTAAAAACTGTTTATTTAAATCGTCTTATGAACATACTTGTCATAACGATGACTAAACATCGCAGACGCGTCTTGCGGTAACCGCATCTGTATCTAACACTACTCAGCTGTATTGCGCTTTTATGAATATTTCATGCTAATACAATTCGCTTGCTTCGACACGAGAGGCTGTTAAGACAATAAATATAACAGTTTAGAGCTGGGCCCGGCCGGTGCGGGCGACGCGGATGTCGCACGCAACACAACGGATGTCGCAGAAGTTTTACAAAACCAGAGAAATCAATACAAATTATTACAAGGGGCCACCCGGTTGCGTTCAGTTCACATTTTTTGTTTTTTTTTTTTGCTTTATTTAGCTTTTTTTATCATGCGTCGATTCCATGAAATACCGGAAACTACATAAGTATAGTGATCATCGAAGGACATAGTCTTCATTATAATGATGAACGATCATTACATACAGGTTAGTTCGTTTGATCACTCATTGTTAGGCGAGAAAATATACGACGTAACTTGTATGTTGTGGTCTCTAGAAGAGGTTCTTCTGTACTTAGTTGCTCTACGGTGAAAAACACAATCAACATAATGAAAAAACTCCGTCAACAGATTTATGTGTCGACACAAAGTTTCACCAGCTCAGCGTGAGCTCACGTCCGCACTCAGCGGCCGGCACCCTACGTGTGCAGCCTAGTCGAGAAGTGTGAAGTATATTGGCAAAAATATTCATCTTATCACTGCAATCACTGCCTATATAAGTTTTTCTTGCGCATCCAGCGTAAAACGAAAAAGAGTGACGTAAACAAATATGAGCATACAATGTCGCGTACAGGTACAGGCACCGTGTCCAATGTTCTTAATATGAGCATACAATGTCGCGTACAGGTACAGGCACCGTGTCCAATGTTCTTAATATGAGCATACAATGTCGCGTACAGGTACAGGCACGGTGTCCAATGTTCTTAATCGCGATATCGTGGCCAGGTAATTGTGTAACACACTATCAGTAGCAATGGGTTTCATTTTGACAGTTCAGCAACATTCATTACGTTATTTACGTTATTGAGCAGACACATTTTTCGGACTTAATTTACTTTTCATATGTAGTAAATAAATTTTTACATTGCTTCATATGTAAAACTTAATTTACTACATTTGAAGCGATGGATTAGCAATATACTTCAAAATGATTCAGATTGCGATTGATAGTGTGTTCCGCAAGTAGGTGCTGATCCGTGACACTGGTCTATAATAAAACAGGAGTTCACTCGATCTGTTACAGTAGCTTGTAACAATATTCTCACAGCAGCGCCAGACAGTGCGAGTGCTATATAGACATTTCACGTGGAGCGGGCCAGTTCGCGGCACAATTTTTAAATTAAGAACCCTTAGCTTGTATGGCCGCTTTCTGCGATGTCTTTATTTTCACAAAACGAATTTGTGCTTTAATTCTTGTAAGTAAAGTGGTTATTCACCTGCAGCGTCGACGGTGAGGGTGCGAGTTGTTAGCTCCTGCAAACAAAGCGTTGCCGTTGGGCGCGCCTCGCTAATACACACCGCGGCGGTTATTCGAAAAGTTCGGCGATCGCTGCACAAACAGTCTGACACACTTGCAGCCCGCGGGAGGCTCGCGCGTCACTTGTACAGTACCCATGTAAGTGGCGTGTTTGAGTAAGGGCGAGTATTAACGAAATAATCTAAAGATAACAGATTCATTTATATAATCACTGAATGTTCCGATGAGTCTCGAGCTGAGCTACGAGATGCATGTTATTGCATCATAATGCGAGCTAGTAACTGCTGCAAGTGACGCCGGAAAGCATGTGTTAGATATTTCATTTTGATATAATTATAATATTAGAATATAGTTGTTGGATAATGGCATCTGTCACATTTACGAAGCTTGGGACCAACGTAGAAGTTTTGTAAACACAATATCTAGTCAAATTAGGTTTGACTAGATATTGTGTTTACAAAAAACAACAGTCTTAACTTGTAAAAAAAACACTTAATGTTATTACTATAAATGATTAAGTAATATTTGATTATCCTTGTAGTATATCTTAGATTTTATATTGCTATTTTAACATAATAGGTGGTTTCAAATGATTGGTACAATACTGTCGGTTGATGTTGATATACTTTTTGATGATGTCTACGAGTTAAGAATCAACTCTTATTAAATTGATTAATTATCTTATAATGTTTTAAAATGGTTTCACTATTTATTTATTTATTTATATATCAATTGCTTGCTGCACTTACAGTACACACCAAAGCGCGCAACAAGCCAACAACATAATATTTAACTAAAAAACTTCATACAGACATTAAACATAGATTTACTGCTACACATAAATATGTCAACTTCCAGCTCCTGAGCAATCAGGGCATTCAGCAGATTGATCGCCTGGGTTGTGGGAACATAACGAGCAGTGAGAGTATGCACTGGCGGCGCCGCGAACTATATAAGATTTGTTTATTATTACCTGTGTTAGAAGATATTAACCAAAATATATGATGATCTGTGATTGGTTCAAAATGGCGGTAGATGTTTTATGTAATAGACGTTGGTAGTGTATAAAAAGGATTGTAACGACGTTTTCAAGACAGTTGCTTGGTAGATGTTCAGTTGGTTAGCTCTAGTGCCATTGTTATGTGGAATATATTGACCAGATGTCACGTAAGTTAATTAATTTCATATTATACCTTAATTATTGCTTATTATGAAAATGTTGTTGTGTAAGTCATATTATGGGCAATATTCCTAGCTATTGTTATTATGTTGCTATTATTTTGAATTCTCTTGGACCGTTGTCCAAGAGATAGAATAAATTATTTTTAAAGATAACGATAATTTATGACAACGTAAGAAATGTATTGATAGAATACTTTATTACTGTTTCCATGGAGTTTCTTGTCCTTCTTCTCCATGATGATTTAGTTCTGCGAATGGACGACTTGTTTTCTGATTAATTACTGACAAGCCTAAATTTAAAATAAATGTTTAGCCTTGTTTGTCTGTGCTTTATTTCATAAAACCCTTTTCCTACAAACCTTATTCAATAATAACTTTCATACACAGTAAATAACTAACTAGTAACCTTTCTGATATTCAAAGCTTGTTATTTTGGTAATATATAGGTACATATACTTCTAGTTTATACTTAATAATCTAACACATGCATGTATCTACAGAAACCTACTCTGACAATATGCTATGTACACACAGCAAAGGAGATAAGTAACCAGTCACGCACACTACAAAACTATATCGCTACAGCTGTACGTACTGCTCACAATGTCAGCCACGCACACATCGCATTCGTAGAGTGAGTGAGCTATCGGCTTCTAAATGATAGTATAAGCAGTACCTTTGTACTCATATTATAATTATGTCATATCAATATGTATTTTTCTGTGTGTACATAAATAATAAAATAAATAAATAAATAATACAACATGATTTTGCAACATAGGATAATTGCTCTCGTGGCGCAACAGGTAAGCATTCAACCTGCAGTGGCAAATGATTTGAGTTCGAGCCACGAGTTTATTAGAATATTATTTTTGTGATTTTGTAATTTAGAGTTAATATACTAACTGAATAAAGTGATATTCTGTCCATCAAATCATCGCGCCGACAAATCATCGCGCGAGCACAGGGTTTAACCTGGCCGTGTGACGAAATCGCATCGTTCAATCGTACGATGGTTAGCCAAACAGGACGACGCGTAAGGGCCTGCCTTGAGTTACATAAGTAGGTAGGTATTGGTACCTTTTTTTTTTTTTTTTGAGGTTGGGAAATACAGACGGACAGTAGAGAGTAGACATATCAGTTTGGCACTGTATCGGCATCCCTCAACTCGAGCAGTCCTTTTATGAAACTCCATACTGTAATCCGCACTTATCGACTTTGTAAGGGCATCACCACGTCTGGATCTGCTAAACACCGGCCTTACATAGGTTCGTCACCACACTTTAGTTCCAGAATTCAACATTTGTGATAATTATAAGCCTAAAATCAATGAAGTTGAATGTCATAGCAAGTAAATTCAGCTTGTATAAATGATTTTATTTTGTAAGTAGTTTTGTACAAACAAACCCACTGGGACTTTTACACGTCAATCATATTTTAAAACTATATGAGGTATTACATATCAGAGACGCCGAAGTGTGTGAGTGACGTCACGCTCACACTATTGCTTTCATTGTTGTATATTGCTATTACGCATTTTTATCTTGAACTGCGGTTAATCTTTTAATTAAATCAATACAGCCCTTTAAAAATATAATAATTGGGGCCCAACCACCCCAACCAAATACAATAATAAGCATTTTAATTACGATCTAAAAGTGGGAGAGTCGAAGTAATGTCAATTTAATAAGTGTGTGGGCGGTACTTAAGCTGAATTGACTCGTTAAAACATGCATAGTATAAAAGGTGTCAAACATCTGCACAACAAGAATAAAACTCGCTCCTGAAAGCTTGTGTGACGAGACACTCAACGACAAGCCGAAACGTGGATTTTACGGCCAGAGCCCCCTCTGCCCCGCAGCTACTAGGAAACCATAAGTTGTGCAGCGACAGATATAGAACTAACGTTAACACCTTATTGAAACTAAACGCCTCGAGTTTATGCGCTCTCAGTAGTCGCCACCACACAGTGAGACACGCAGATTTACGGTCACAAAAATTATGTTCATTCGATTAATGTTATAAATTATTATGTAATATATTGTTCCGTTGTCTTAAATGTGCGGGTTGAGCAGAATTCTAATGTATGTCGAGAAGACACACATTCTACAAAAGGGTAATACAAACCAGAGTTAATCCTGGCACTGTAATCGTATGACTTTACGTATGCATACCATTTATCAAAAATATACGTAAGCTTAAATAAAAAATTCCTGACAGCTAAAAACCAACGCTTCTGTTTGAAATATACATAATCGTCACGTTACATCGGAATATCCCGCAAACATCCTCAGCACTTGCGCGCGCGGACATTTTGCGGACATTGTGCAAGTTTCTACAATGGATGTCAAAATCCATAAGGGATAGCGTGGCGACGGCGCGGGACCAGCTCACTCCATATACTCGTACATTCACTTCACAACCGAATTTGAATATTTTCAATGTCTCACATCTAGTGTGGAAAACACTTCTTATAATTATTTTGATTTCCTAATACCGCCTCCGTATATGATAATAAAAGTGGGTTTACCTGTCCAAAAACACTTTGTTTAGAATATACTTCAGCAATGGTGAAACTAAATAAAATAAATAAATTGTTCTGAAAAGTGTGATGAGAATACGAATAGAATAGAATAGAAAACTTTTATTTCTGACAGGAGTCCACAGGGTTAGTAACAATAAAAGTAATAATTGTTGTTGTTTTGTTTGTTTTTTTTTTTTTGTTTATATTAAGTAAAAATATTTTCTTCACGTCGAGGTTTATTTGTTCAAATTAAATTCCAGAAAAAGGAAAATTGTGATCATTTTGAAAACAACTTAAACCATATTATTTAAAGGCAAACATAAAAAAATTTTCATCTGTTGAAATAGTATAAATCAAAATAGGACCCAAGAAAATATAACCAGAATTTCAAAAAACTATAACGTTCTTTTACTTTATACCGCCCGCACAGTTCTACCTGCTGATTGCAAGTAAACATTCCCCCCCCCCCCGCCCCTCCCTACCCCGATTCCCTTCTCAATTGAGTTCGATAGAGGATAATATCCTTATCCGAGCGCTTTTAGACGCCTCCTAAGTGCATGTCTTCACTTGTTGCTACTACTACTGCTTTAAATATTCTGGTAGGTATCTATCTAAATAGACGTTCTGATTCTTGCTCGCCTAACAGCGACATCACCATACTTAGTTCGCTCATGGCTCCCTTAATTTTCTTGTACTGAGACTACAAATATTAGTTGTAGCCTCCTGAAGGCCAATTCTCATACTTAAAAATCGTTTAAATTCAAGGCACAATCGCATCTCGGTGACAATCAATGTAAAATACGCGAATTACCCTTCTGGTTTTT
Source organism: Apamea epomidion (assembly GCA_947507525.1). Taxonomy (NCBI): domain Eukaryota; kingdom Metazoa; phylum Arthropoda; class Insecta; order Lepidoptera; family Noctuidae; genus Apamea; species Apamea epomidion. Next base: position 588,817 of record OX382238.1, on the reverse strand, counting down.
AAAGGTTAAAAACAATGTTACAATAAACACGTGTGTGCCCTTCGAAGTCACAAGATCTGGTGAGCGCACTCTGCGGGAACAGCGACACGAACTGTCAGTAAATCTGCGAAATGAAGTGTGACGCCGGTATCACCCGCAGATGCAAATGTATGCAGACGCCGCGCAAACACAGCGTCGAGACGACGCAATAAACTCACGAATATCACCCTTATTGGTAGGTGTCGTAAGGTCGCAGGGAGCCGCGTCTGCTATTGACAGGTGGATTAGATTCCCGCGGGCATTGTGTGGTGGCTCAGCAAAATATCGCAAACGTGTAGCCCTGTGAGTTGTGTTCGGCTGTTGACGCGGGCTCTTGAAAGGTATTCAGAAAATCCAGTTTCACGGCAAATAAGACGTCGATCAAATATAAAATATCGTCGGTTCAGTGTAGCGGCTGAGCCGGGGCGGAGCGCGAGCTAACAATAATGTACAACGAGTATTTGTAATGATGACAGGTTTCTCTGAACCTCTATCCGTCGTTATTGTTGCGCTTACAAGGACAAGAGTTTCGAAAAGTTTGATGTTACGTTTTCATTACAATCTCTAGTATTGCCTTATCATTACCGAAAATCTTTGATTTGTAAGCGAGCAGGAAAATAAGTTTCCCTCTTACATAAGTTTGTTCGTTGATCTGCAGTTGTCATCATCATCATCAGGTCATCGAGGTCCACTTCATCGCCGAAGATAACTTATGTTATCTTTTCTCTCGAGATCGTAAAGAATATAAATGGTTAAACTGTTGTAAAAAAATTGCCTATCACCAAGTATTTGATCTAAGAATGGTATGTAATCGTTTGTAGCGCGACGTGCTCGCGGCGTGCCGGGCATGTGCCGCGCCGGTGCGTGGCGGCGCGTGGCGTGCCGTACGCGAGTTAGTGGTCACGTTAACACACGTTAGTGTTATAATTTGTCCAACGCGTTAACTTGTTAGCTCACTTGTTGGGCAAGCATGATACAAGTATAATGCAGTTCAATTACCACGTTACGTTAACTAGCGATTCGGAATATCTGTAGATCATGTGGATTATCGGTAAGGCCGCGTCCTAATTAAAAGTGATCGTCGCGCGAGTACGCGATCGTCGCGATCTTTTATATGAATATGAGATGGTCGGGCGATCAATCAAGTCGCATATGTACATCATTATTCATACAAACGATCGAGTCGATCGCGTACTCGTGCGACTATCGCTTTTGGTTGGGACGCGGGGTTACATACAGAAAGGATCAATCATAAAGTAAACGTTGATCCCGCGAGTCCACGCAGTGCACCGGCTCAGTGTGCGCACCACGCACGTGTGTACCGCGCATGTGTTTACCGCGCGGACAAACACACGGCAACAGATTAGCATTATGCAATATGACCTGTGACAGATTGTAATGCAAATAACGACCATGAAAATAGATTTCGGGAATCTGTTTTCAGGGTCGTTATTTGCATTAATATATCAAGTTCGAGTTGATGTAAATATATAAAAAATATGCTTGACGCTGTAACAATACAAAACCTTAACCATTAGGGCAACCTGTATAGATAAGTTTGAGGTGGTATAAATACATAATTACAATTCTAATTAGACATTAACAGCTCGAAAAAAACATCCCTGTTATAATAAGTGCAGCTAAAATGTGCAGCTAAAATGGCCAATAGCTAAAGTTTTCCTTGACTTGAACTAGCTCGCTCACGTGAACACCGGGGTCAACTGGATCGAGTACGGAAGTTTGTCTTCATAACAACCTTCGAACTGGCGCTTCTTTTGTTATAATCCGTTTTTGTGACCGCGACCTTCCAACAGTTCCAACCAGGGCGAGAGCGCTCGGTAGTGCGACAGTGTCGGATGAGGCATTGTGTTGTGGTGGGCAATGTAGGCATGACCTAAATGGAGTTGTCAGTTGCGGCGCGTCACGAGAATGCTGTGACGACGCTGGCGGCGTCTGGGCGCACAGAGTATTCACCTTTGTGATGTTATTTCGGGATATCATCTATCTAAGTGTCAAGTATCATCCTAATTCACGCAGCAGTTTATACCTGATTGAGTAACAAACGCACAAACTTGATTGATTTTATTTTATTATGGCTGTCTTATTACTGGATTGATTTATTTGAAATTCGCTAAGACTCGAAATAACTTGCATAACCTTCACGCACATAGACCTGGAAATCTTATCAAAATAATTATGAAAGCCTCTAGTTTACATGACTGTTTGGAAACAAAATGGCGCACGTCATCGTGTCACGTGTAGGAAGGAAGCTTCCTATCACGACACTGCTAACGAATTATTAACATGAGGTAACCGTTACTCTAAAATAACCGCGATTAATATAAACCTGAAAACTTTAAATACATTAACCACAGTGTAAAATTATTAAGTAACTCGCGTTGTCCCGGAATGGGATCACCGTAGGCCTGCAGGGTGCGCGCACCTGTTATCAGCCGCGCTAATGAGACGCCTCGTATTCAACCCGCGACTCTGCCCACACGCGCCTTGTAAGCCCACTGCCTACAACTACGACCTTCTACCCCACGAACAGCCGCCACAAGAAGGGTTCGTCACAACCTCAAACTAACTTACACTAACTCTTAGTTTAGTTAGAAAAAAAACCGCATCGGATCTGCGACTATTTTGCTACAGCTACGCCGTAGCGACTTCGAACGCCGTAGCAAGTAGATTTTCTGTAGCATTTTCCCGTGTGTAACAGCCGCGACGTTTAGTCTGAAGTGACCGCGGCGTGTTTATCCTCCGCTGACCTCTCCTCTCGCCCTCCGAACAACCGACGTTATTTCATTAGTGCTCTCTGAAATTCAGGGTGCTACGTAATACGTGCTACACCGTATCTTCAGTGCTACGCCACGCGCTACGGTGCTACGTGACCTCTACGAGTGTAGGCTCGATTTGTTTAATGAATTATAACTTTATTATGATTATGAGTACAATTTTGAAGAGTAGCGTCATGTATGCTAATGTGTTAAGTATTCAGCTGAAAAAGCCTATCCCTTAGGTTTAAAGAAAAGCATAGCGATTTTGAATTGGTCACCCAAATTAGTTTTTAGTAATAATAATAAATGTTTATTTTATCATCGACATAAATTGCATTCTAATACTAGTTACATCAGTATTTGGACAAAATAATGTAAGAACATGCTTTATGTTTAACAGACGAGAACTTCATTTAGATTATTGTTAGTGTTTTTTTTATTGTTTTCTACGTTTCTTCCTTGTACGCACAAGCCAAAGAACTTTAGTAATGATAAAATGTTTGGCCCAAAGGTCGGAAAAGTTATAAATGTCGCAATTCGGTAATAGCGTCACTACGGGAGCTACCGGATTGAGAGCGAAACTTTGAGTTGTCAATGAATGGAGCGCGAAGCGGGGACGTACTGCTGCAGGGGGGGGGGGGGGTGAGTGATACTAGGTGACGCTTCAAGGGCAGTGTGACCTTGTTAGTTTTACAAAATGTCCGCAATGAGTCACAGAGCATGCAACGATGGCCTGATACGCATCTTGCTCGAGAATATGAAATTCGTAGTCACAATCTTGTGTTGAGTGTCACTGAGAAGTTCAAAACTACGGATTAGCTATGTACACTAAGGGTCAAAAGTGGAGTGACAGTGTCACGAAGCAATAGATTGACACTTCTGTTTAACTTACGACCTTCTTCTAATGAGTAATTTCTATACTATAGACACACACTCTCATTCGCATTCGTTTGCAACTGATTTTATGTAGTTCATAAATTCAACCATTAGGTTATATAGCATGATAGCCTAGCGGTTATCATACGTCGGTAAGCACGTTCATGCGTAGCAAGCCGTGGGTTCGAATCTCACGCGCGGTGATAATTTTTGAAGTGAAAACTTCTTTAGCGGCGTTGTGCACTTTTGTTGTGATGGGTAAAAAAAATTAAACTCGCGTCAGGACACGTGACCTGATCGAAAATTCGTAAGACGGAGGGAGAGTAGTCCACATTCCAATATATAAAAAAATAAATTAAAAATGTATAGCCCCCGATACAAAATAATAATAAAATAGCATGAATGTAAAAAGCCTAAAATAATTTTAAAAAAACTTATGAACAAATAGCCACAAATAAAACAAAAAAGGTATAAACGTGAAACCCTATAAAAAGAAAAAAATAACCTTGAAATTATGACCCTACGTAAGTACGTATGAAATTATTTTATTAAATGTTCTGCCGTCGGGGGGACCGCTCTAATTATTAGCCTAACGTTCTGTTAAAGTTTAAAATAGTAGCGGTCCCCCGACGGGACATTTAATCAAAAAATGTTTGAAAAAAAATTATGGATGAATATAAAATACACACACAACACATACACACACATACATAAACACGCGCACTCACCCCCACTCACACGCACACGCATACTTACACACTCAGTCATTGTAACAAACTACATATTCATATTCCTCATTTAAATTTTCTTTTGTTCCCTCTTATTTTTTTATTTTTTTTATTATTATTACCATTATTATTATTTTTGTTATTACACAGTTCATGTATTTAATTAGGTATACTACGAACAAGGTGCGAAGAAAAGGACTATTTGTGCACGAAGTAACAGTAGAACACTGTCTCCTAAGGCACAGGATTCCCCTAGTTTAGGAGGCAGGGCTACCACCATTCCAGAAACCTTTTTACAGCCAATTGTTATTGTAACCTACATTTACTACTTATTGTAACAAAAGGTATTTACCAATAAAGTATTATTATTATGTCGTTTATTTATTTAGTCGTCTTATTTTATTACATTTTTAAATATTAGTATGAATAAATAAAAAAAAAACATTTAAAAATATAAAAAAATTGTGATTATTATTAAAATATAACATTAAGTATAATAATAATATAATATGTAACATTTCTATTTTCAAAATAATTTTGTTTCAAATTGGTAATATTCGTATTTTGTTAGTAGCCTAACACTACTCCTTTTTTGGTTTAGAGAAATATGAGTGAGTCCTTTTCTGTGAGTCGGAGGGTCAAAAGATGGCCCCAGCTAGTCAGTGAATAATGAAACAAGTGGTTTTATACCAACGAGATATTTTGCCGAATTATTAGACACACCTTTACGAACCGTTCGCCGTACAAACGAAAACAAACGAAAACCAGTTTTTTGAGCTGGTTTTCGTTTTGCCCATATTTGATTGAAAAACATAAACAAGAACGTTTAAATTTTGCGATACAGTGATGGGAAGCACGGAATGAGAGATCTGATGAGCAGTTGAAGTTGCATTGCATGGAAATATGGGAACATGTAAGAGGAACAGATATGTTTCAATATTGTTGGATTCATGCGCCAGCGTTTACTTGATAGCATTGATAATAATTGGGGGTTATACAAACAAAGTATTATGTTATAAATAACAAATTGATTTTAGTAATTGTAGTATTCGTACTAACACATTGGCTCGTTACGTCACCAGTAGCCAGGGTCAACACGTCCGCTCTCGCCAACGGCTCGCACACGACCCACTGCCCGTGCACCCGAGACAAGTATACAAACACTACATCCCTTCCTTATTAATATTTATTAAAAACTATTTCCTTTACCACAAATCAGTTGCTTAATGTAGATAGTACAAAAACTTAAGATTAATTCAAACAAGAACCTTTAATATTAATTACTTTATCCATAATCAACAACTTTATAATTTGCATCAAACTTTCTTAAGATCATTTTGATATCATAAACAGTGACTTGAAGTAATATTAATAGATATTATAATTACATCCATATCTTTCATTAACCTCTTCTACATAGTGTGGAATGGGACTCAATCCATCCCTCTCTATCTAAACCATATCACCTGGCGTGATTCCTAAATCTGTAGCTATTCTTTTCCGATATCCATTTCCCTTTCATCAACAAAAATATATATATATTTTTTTTTATTTTTTTTTACTGCCGCCCATTATCATAATCATCTGTCGCAAATCAAACGATTAATATATTTCTATGATTTGGTCTATTATAATGGTCATGTATCATTTTTTTTTTAACTATTAGTACTTTATCAAAGTATATTCGTTAATTTTTTTTCCGAAGGTTTTTCATATTATGCTACTGCCAAATTAAAAACTCCCTCAATATCTCATAATCATAATCAAAACAAGACCCATAGAAAACTTAATCAGCCTATAACATCCCCTTAAGGTAAGTACTGTAAAGATAATCATGGTTTGTGGCATGCAGGTAACCACAAAATAATGGCATAACACTCTAGAACCAAACGCCAATACGAATTAAGAATGCAGAAAACAGTAGGCGTGAGAATTAGCTAACAAGCTAAAACTTGCTAAGACTCAACAAGGAAAAAATGTAAAAAAAAAACATGAAACGATTCCGTAACAATTATTTGACCTGAAAGATGTTCTTTTATTGATGTACCTCTCCCACAGTACTAGGACACAAGCATCCCTTTCGTGAGGGACATGAAACCATGTTTAATTAAAATAATGGCTGTAAACCACCACGCGGGCCCGGCGGCGCGTGCCGAAGGAAGCCCATGTCTCCAAAGCAAGTCGCTCTCTTCGCCGCTTTGATACATCCAATTTAATGGAGTGTTACACATATGGTTTCCTCACTATGTTTTCCTTCATGGTTTTGTTACATCCATTTTAATGGGGTGTTACATCTGGTTTCCTCACGATGTTTTCCTTCACCATTTTGTTACATCCATTGTAATGGAGTGTTACATCTGATTTCCTCACGATGTTTTCCCTCACCGTTTTGATACATCCATTTTAATGGAGGCCCAATGCGTCCAATTTAATGGATGCCCAACTACCACGGGGAAACAGTGCGTACTGGTAATGTCACATGTCTTCGAAGTATTGGTTCTCAGACATGCCGGTTTCCTCACGGTGTTTCCCTTAACCGTTGATGAACAGTGGTGATGAGTGAAAATACACAAAATGCCTGCCTGGTTTCGAACCCACGACCTTAGTCGGGCTAGACCACAGAACAGATAAAAGAGGTTAGAAAGGAAATAGTTCCTGATTTGTATTAGAACGCGTGTCGCCGCATGTCTCCCACTCTATCTCTCCACTACAAGCAAGAGATCAATACGAATGCGCATTACGCACACAAATGAACCGCATGCACTTAGATCGAGTGTTTGCTATTGGTTGTCACACTAACGCAAATACTGCTCTGGACGTACAATCACACACGTGTAAAAGCAATTTATTTTTCATATATGTTACGGCGACCAAAAGGTCGATTAATCATATCGATAAAATTACTGTAATTTTGTTAATTAAAGTTTTGCAATTTTTTAAGTTGCGGGTACCGTACGAATAATGTGGACTTCCTAATTACATATAAATAAAATTAAATCAAAGTCACATTAAGGGGGAACATCCGATTGGTCCTGGCGCAGGGGAGGTTGCACCAGGCGGCGGCCAAAGCAGCGACACGCGGGGTTGCGACAATCGTGACTCGGCAATTGGGACTCGAGGTGGCATTGCACAATTCTGCCATGTGTTTTCATGGTCCTCGGGACGCGCCACCGTCGGGTTCACAAATAACGGCGGGAGGAGTCCACATCGGCGTCGAGCTGACCATGAAGTACTTGGGACTCGTCCTCGACAGCCGGTGGAACTTTGTAGAGCACTTCCGACGTTTGGCTCCCAGACTGGAGCGGGCCGGGGCTGCTTTGAGGTGGCTCCAACCCAATCTAGGGGGACCAAACGCCTCCTGCCGGAGGCTCTATGCGGGGGACGTGCGGTCCATGGCCCTTTACGGGGCTCCGGTATGGGCGCGTTCCCTGAGGCGGCAACCAGCCCGCCGGTTGAACGCGTCTCAAAGGGTCATGGCTGTCCGGCTGGTCCGAGGATTCCGCACGGTCTCCGCTGAGGCGGCGAGCCTCCTTGCCGGATTGCCGCCATAGGATCTGGAGGCCAAAGTCCTCGCCCACATATGGGAGTGGCGCGAGGAGGCTTGCGGGTGGCGCAATGGGCAGTTCGCCGCCCGGTAAGGACCAGGCCCGGATCGACGGCGCGTTGTGTTCCACGCGCGCCTCAAAGAGATGTCAGCACGAACTGACGGGGTCTGCTAGGGCCGATGCCGCCGGGGCTGCGGATTGTTCCAAAGAGATACCGTGGCCCCTGGCACAGGCAACTGAAGGAACACGGGTGGGTTTTAGTCAGTAAAAGTCTGACACGCCCTTCCGCTCAGCCCAGAGCGGGCGAGGTCATTTGATGATTTCCCACCCAAAAACAAAGACAAAAGGGGGGACATTCGATACTGCCGCGAAAATTATCGTTTTATGCTAGTTGCAGCTTTGTTTTATGTCATAATAATAGAAAGAAAGAAAAATAGCATTTTGAATAACATAAAACGTAAAACAAAACTACAATTTGCAAAAAAAACTAAAAAAAATTTTAAACACGGCCATATCGAATGCTAAGTCGAATTAACATAATATAATCTAATTAATTTATTGTGAATTACTCCGTGAAAAATGTATTTATTAACTGTATCATGTTAATTTATGAATAATAGCTGTGCCCGCCAGTTTCATCCGCGTTAATTTGAGGAAAAAACCTACTAAAATAATATATTCCATTACTTTAAGAGTATTACTTACGATTATCACTTAGTACATTACTGTAGGAAGCTAATGACCGGCCACGTTGCAGAGTTATTTTAAAACCATGTTATCTCCTAAGATATTCATTGAAATCCAAAATTCAATCAAGGGCAATTTTGTTGTTGACGGGGCCCGACAGGGCCGAAGCCTGCCGGGGTAGCGGGATCGTCCGAAAGGGTTACCGCTGCCCTGGTACATAAAAGGCTAAGGAAGGAACACGGGTGGGTTTTAGTCAGTAAGAGTCTGACACTCCCTTCCGCTCCACCCAGAGCGGGAGGGGTCATTGGATGATATCCCATCCTCAAAAAAAAAAAGGGCAATTTTGTTCAAAATTAAATACTTGTGATGAGTAACGTATTTATTTGGATAAGGATTAATTAAGAGGGGCAATTCTCTTTGTTTTAAGAACGTTCACAGTCTGATCTGTCTCAATCTGTCAAAAACACCTTTCATTTCACTACATTTTTGACCAGTTTTTGTAATTTTTTTGTTGCTGTGATGAAACTGCGACTAGATTTTGAACGTTTTGAATTACAAGAATTGGCTTTCTAGGCTCTGTGTCCGGGATTAACGTCATTCAAGCGTACAATAGTTATTTGTGCAACAAAAGAGCAAAGTCGTTTTTTGCTGCGAGTGCTGATTTTGAATCCTGAGTGTGGCGAGGGATTCAAAGGCACGATGCAAAAAACTTTGCTCTCGTGTAACACACATAACTTTTCACTTCAGCAGCGAGAACACTTCATGAGATAAAATAATAAACAGGAATAGATTGAAATAACTATTTATTGTGAATCAAAATAATTAACATTGTAGGTAGAGGTACCAATTCAATAAAATGGAACATTTTGAAAGTTAAAAGTAAAATTACTGCAATTCTGAAAATTGAAAGTAACAGATTTATTTGGCAACGATGTAGTTGCATTGAGTTGAGTTTCATTATCTGGGATTAAGGTTTCTGTTTCGGTAGCGGATTGAGAAGGAACAACGTTACGGTGAACGTTGGTGACTCTGATCGGCTTTCTGTATAAGTACACTGTGCGTCGTTGGCAGTGGATGGGCGTGGGTGAGACCAAGGATCCGAGGTCGAATTCAGTCTTATTGTTTCCACTATACGCTTACAGATTTTCGACTTATTTTCTATTGAGTCTTCAATATAGCCTTCTGCAACCGTATTGGACTTCCACCCGCCGTGAGGTTTTAAAATGGTGAGATCGGCTTCGGAATCAGCCAAGATCGTTGCCGAAGTTCTCCGAAAACAGTGACCCGTGTATAGCTGAGGCTTTTCCAGTTTTAAGAAAGTGGCAATTTCTTGCGGTATAGCACTTATTTTATTTACTCCCATAGGCTGTCTTGAGCATTTATTATTATGATATTGTATGAAAAATCGGTCGGTTTTTATATTGGCGGGACGTAAATTTTGGTATTTTTCTACAATAGTTACATATTCTTCGCGTACGACAAAAGACCTGTCAAGGTTCGTCTTCGTATTTTTCAATTTTACTAACAGTAATTTATCTGAATGCTTTTCGATATTATTAACTGTTAGCTGTAATAGCTCGTTATTGCGACACACTCCACTAATTCCTATGATCAGTACAACCTGTAATGAAAATATTACATAATTAATATGCATAATTTAACATTTACAGCATCTTTTACATACCGTAATACATATTTTAACAGTATTGCTAAGCCAGACTAGGATTCATTGCGCCTCCAAAAATTAGTAGTAGGCAGTAAGTACCTTTATACATAACAGTCTACACACAAATTTTAATAACTAACAACATAGATTCATAGGTACCACTTACTTTAGCGGCAAGAAAATTGCAGTCCGAAGTTTCATTAAGAAATTTTTCTATGTTAAATGCCGTGAAAATTTTGGACTTTTTAGCCTTATGCCCAACTGACATTCTTTTTAGAAAAGATACGAGTTTTGCGTATGTTTCAATATGCACGTTATGTTTTGTTTATAAAGTAGCTTTCAACATGAGTAAATACATTACATTGTAGATGATCGCCTCGTCTGTGATAAATCTAAAAAATAAGATAGCAATACCGTCTCCGAAAAACTGCTTGCGCCCCTTGTAAGTCTCCATTCATTGAAGACATGGGATGCTTTCAGATATTTCTCGCGAGACTTCTGAGGTAGGAAACTTAATTCTGCATTAATAACTTGTTGTTTTAACTCTTCCGGTGTTAAAATACTGTTCTCGTCGCTAGTTTCACTCATATTTTACGATTATTTTAATATTTTTTAACTTAGTCAACTCTTTGCGCCAGCCACGAAATTTTATTCCCGCTCTTTTTAACCCCCGACGTAAAAACGACGGGGTGTTATAAGTTTGACGTGTCTCTCTGTGTGTGTGTGTGTGTATGTCTGTCTGTGGCATCGTAGGTCCCGAACGGATGAACCGATTTTAATTTAATTTTTTTTTTGTTTGAAAGGTGAATTTGACGGGAGTGTTCTTAGCTATGTTTGATGAAAATCGGTTCAAGATGGCCGCCGCCACAAAATGGCGGATTACATATTTTTTCACAACTCCCTCAATATGGGTATCAAATGAAAGGGCTTGACTAGTAGAATACTATACACTATGACAAATTTCAAATCCAAGATGGCCACTACCATAAAATGACGAATTACAAAAATCCTGATTAAATACCAAATTACCTGAATCTTAAAACGCAAGAAAATAAAAGAAATGAAATAACAAGGAGTCCCTACAAAAAGCAAAAAAATAAAAAAATTAAAAAACCCCCGACAACGTGAAACCCTATAAAAAGAAAAAAATAACCTTGAAATGATGACCCTACGTAAGTACGTATGAAACTTTTTGATTAAATATTGTCCTGTCGGGGGACCGCTACTATTTTAAACTATAACAGAACGTTTGGCTAATAATTAGAGCGGTCCCCAGACGGGACAACATTTAATCAAAAAATTTCATACGTACTTACGTAGGGTCATAATTTCAAGGTTATTTTTTTCTTTTTATAGGGTTTTATTTAAACCCACTGCTGAAACACAGGCCCCCTCTCCGTGAGAGGTATTAGGTCATAAGCCACCACGCGGGCCCAGTGCGGGTTGGTAATCTTTACAACATGATGTAAAATCAAACCTGGTCTTTAAGGCGTGTTCGGAAATGGCACCCATGATATTTTATTATTCAAAATATATTACGTAACATTATTGAAACTAGAAATAAATATTTACAGGTTAAATATCGGTTTTATTTGCAGTAAATACTTATTTTCGTTTAAATACAACAATAAGTTAAAAATTCAATAAATTACATTAAAAGACATAATTATCTTTTTGCAAAATTTCTTTACTTAGTACGAAATTCCGAACGTGTTTGTCTTTGAGGTCGAATTCAAAGTCGGAACTTCGAAAGGGCTGGTCTTTGTCTCACTCTCTTTCTAATGGCGGGAAAGAGATAGAGTGTGAATGTTTCGAATTGTATGATTAACCCAAGGCTGAATAAGATATTCACGTCTTTCTGGAAAAAAAAAATTAAAAGTTACTTGGTCTCACTTAGTGAGCAAAATCGCATTTTGCTCACTGATTTCAGGCAGCAAAACCTACATGTTTGAGCTACTGAAGTGAAAAGATATGGGCTAAAGTTAGTAAGTAAGCAAATAAATGACACAAGTAAAAATACACGAATATTTTAATATTGAATCATAATTTAGACTCAATTTCAACGCAAATTTAAAATTAACACCAATTATTGTATAATAAATTAATAATCCACATTATACAATAATTGGTGTTAATAAAAACAAAGTTGTTTTAATTGTAATATTACTGAAAATAATCATTCGTATACACATACTATCGATGCGCATAGATTTCCCTGAATTGAAGCTTTGGCTCGACGCACGCGACCTTCGCAGTGAACGAAATACATTGCGCGACCGCTCACGCTGTACAAGATCGTACCCATGTATTGCAAGCAATGTATAATTTTGCATCTGAATGCGATTTTATCGTTTTTTTTCTACAAACTACATAATACTTTTAAACTACGTAATAATTACAAATATCACTCGTATTTTAAGGTTTTTGGACTTACCGGTGATAAGAAATCCCTCCTCGGGCCACATTGCACTCCCGCACCCTAATTGCGTAACACACAATCAATCAGAATCGGTTTCATTTTGACTGTTCAACAACATTCATTGCATTATTTACATGTTGAGCAGACTTTATGAAGGTAACCTTTTTCGAACTTATGAAGCAATGGATTAGCAATATCCTTCAAAATGATTCAGATTGAGATTGATTGTGTGTGACGCAATTAGGGTGCTGACTTCTTTTCCGACACGTTTTAATAGCACATGACGGCATAATTCTTTTTTTCCGCGGAGTTTCGAACACTGTCACAACAAGAGCGCGATTGTTGACCGGTGATTCAAATTTCGGTTGACTTTTGAGCATCTGATCAAAATTGCGGCGCGCCTGCCCCGCCCACAAGGCCCTTCTAACCTCTTTTATCTGTTCTGTGGGCTAGACCACCACCACTGTTGTGCTAAAATGAAATATGACGCTGTGAGTGGCCGGTTCCCGCTGCTGTTTTTATAGGTGGTACGGTACACCCTGACTTGACACAACTTAACTTGTTTGGTAAACAATAGTATTATTTAGATCTTTTTCGACACAACATCAAATTCCTACGGGGCCAGTGACACCGTGCAGAGTGCACGCAAGTGTTCTCATCCTTTTCTTGTAAACCTAAATTAAAACATACAGAAACTTCTAATTACTCAGTTGATTAGAACTTCCCAACATTACTAAAAAGCTTCATATTTCGATATAACTGGGTACTATAATAACTGTGTATTCCAGTACTAAGTTATCTCTAAACAATCGCGTATTTCTGTGGTTATTCTTCCTTTCTTTAATTTTTTTTTTATTATTAATTTATTTAGAAGAAAATATTATATGAGTCAATGCGAACCTTTTAGGATTAAGTTTATTTAGTAGTATCATTACTTTTAACAACTTCAATACCAATTAGGTGCTACTTGGCAACATTTCTACTAGGTAGTTCGAGAAGTTTAATCAGACAAAAGGTTTTTTTTTTTCATGTTAAATAATCTCGTTATTTATTTAAATTTGTTGTTTAATTCCCTTTTAAAAAATCATATTATAATCTTATCATGTTCCAGAATACTGGGTAAAACTGTATCCTAACCAACTTACCTACTATAACAACTGTGCAATTGTTAATTATGTCTAAAAACCCAAGTCACAATACAAACGTGTTCCCTTGAAATGTTTGTTTAATTAAGTAAGACATCGAAATTAGTTCAATAACTAGCAGTATTTTTATAATTATATAGGCCTAACTGTACACCTTTTTTTTGTTTACCTATTGTGTAAGCAATACTCGTACCTACGTCTTGCAAGGCAGAATATAGTGACACAACATATTTTTTATTTGATACCATCATGTATCACTATGGTGTATACCTATGTATACAAATAACAAACCTTCCAGCAATACATGCTGATTCCTAATGTGACAAACAATACAAATAACAAACCTTCCAGCAATACATGCTGATTCCTAATGTGACAAACAATACAAAAGATGGTGCCAATCTCATGATAAAGCCATCAATACCAATACTTTTACACAGACCATTGTAATACTTGTAACAAGACCTCAGAGCTCAGGACCTTGTCAGAGGTCAGTATTATCAAGTTTATGATAAAATAAGAATTATAATCTCATAACCCAACATCACACCTGTTCTCACCGGAAAGCCAGACAGAGAAATAGAGTATTGTATAATTAACTTACCTTAGCTAGTCCTGACCAAATCCCACGTAACCGGGAGCGAGACTACAACCATTAATTTTGCACAAATCTAGACTACGCCGATGTCGCCACCAAGAAATTCTTGATAAAAAACCCCACAACCCTTGGTGCCACCTGGGCATCGAACCCAGGACCCCACACTCAGCAGTAGCACTTGCAACCACTAACTATAATAATTGGTTACTAAGTATTAAGATAATCCCGAAACCGAAAACCTGGAACCGAAAGGACAACAACCTATAAGTAATTATGTATGGTTTACCATGGATAGGAATGCCAATACTGCATTTTTTAAACTTTACCCCATTTGCACACAACACACATTTTACGTATAGTTTACGCTCAAATAATCTCTCTTATCTGTTAATTATGCCCTTCCTGGCTTTGTCCTTATCCGTAATGATAGAACTGGTAAGGGTGGTGGTGGTGTTGCCATTTGCATACTGACATTCCCTACATGATTTCTGTCCCTCTTATGGCCACGTAGTCTTGATGGGAGATTTTAATACTTGCCTTCTTAAAAACGACAGTCGTACTCACAAACTTCAATCCCTCTTATCTTCTTATAACCTTAGTATTCTGCCTCTGTCTGCTACTCATCATTTTCCTAATTGCACCCCTTCTCTGTTGGACCTGATGATTGTCTCTAACTCTAATAATGTATCTGTCCACGGACAGCTCACTGCTTGTTTTTCTTACCACAACCTCATCTTTATGTCCTATAGGATTCGCCCTCCCAAGCGTATGCCACAATACATGTTCCTTCGGAACTACAAGAGCATAAGCCAGAAGGTATTGCTGCGTGATGCTGGTAGTATCGACTGGACGAGCGTCTTGGAGAGCTCATGTATCAATGATATGGTTCACATTTTTAACAGCACTTTACTCAGCTTATTTGACGGGCATGCCCCCACCCGTTTTAAATACACTTGAGCGTTTGCAAAATATCTGTATAATGCGTTTGGTTTTTAACCTTAAAAAGTATGATCACGTCTCCAACTTTCGGAAGATACTCAAGTGGATCCCCAATCGCAGGAACTCGCGGATATTGTGTCTGTTATTCAATCTCATTCATAATCCTAAAACACCATCCTATCTGCGGGAGCGTTTTTCCTACGCCCGTCCTTCAGATGCACCTTGCAGGTCGCATCTTAAAAACCTTCTCAAGTCCCCTCCCCACTCCACCGACTTCTACTCCTACTCCTTCACAATGCACGTGGTGCGGTTGTGGACTTCACTACCGCCTGACATTAGGGACTGCCAAACTATTGCAGTTTTTAAAAGAAGAGTGAAAGAACATTATCTGTCCACTTCATCATAGTTGTGTATGTATTTATTATTTTGAGTATGATATAATTATTATCATTCTAGTGATATTTATTTTAGAAGTATGTATGTATGTTTATTTGTATGTATGTTAGTATATTCTCGTAATTTTTGTTTAGTTTTTAAGTGAATCGTTTTTGATTTCATGTATTATTTTTTTGTCTCTTTTACTATTTTACACGCAGTATACATCTCTGTATCTATTGTCCTGTCTCGGGTGTGCTGGAAGAGATTTCTTATTAAATAAGCATCACCTGTGTATCTATTTTTTCTGTTCTGTTTTTTTCTTGTATGTTTATATATGTGTGTATATAAATGGTAAAAAAAATAAACAAAAAAAAAAATGAAATACTTGATGTCCAGTCTTCATGTTGAAGATCCTGCGAGAAACCTCTTTGTTCTCATTTCCTCTAAATACAATTTGAACCATAAAACGAAATCTCTGTCATTTCATTCAAGCTATCTGTTCCACGCGAAACATTACATTCGTTTAGTACAAAAGAAAAAACTCCATGAATATAGATAGGCGTGCTTGTTTTTTAATTTAGTAACGTTTCAGAGTCAACTGTAATAATACGGTGCCTTTTGTTTTGTTAGGTAACATTCACATTGATGGCTCACAATATAAATATGTAAATGCTGTGTAAACAGCCACGTCGGCCAGGCGGCCAGCCAGCCGCCCGCGCCCGCGCCCGCGCGCTCCGGAGTCCGTCGCAGTCGAACTGAGTCCATTTGATACCGATTACCAGTATCGTAACGAAGATGCGTTCATTCGCAGATCGCGCGGTCATGCGGTCACGATAGTATCCGCGTCCGAGACCCATGATTGTGTACCCTGGCGTAGGCAATAGATAAACAAAGAGGTTCGTGAAACAAATTGTTTTTCTTTGGACGTCCAAAGAAAAAATTTAGAAGCCTCTCTCCATTGGCCTCCAGAAACACTCCCATGTATTTCCAGCTATTATTTATAGTTTAGGAGCTGAACGGTTTTTATACGTTTTGGGAAATTCTGACTTGACTTCAGACTTTTTTAATGAGTGCTTCGGGAAGCCCTTGGAATGAGGTTTTTGAAAATTTTCTTTAGACATCGTTTTACGAGCCACGCTGTATACTTAGAGAACGAGCAATGTTACTATTCAATTTACGTAGATTTTTTTTCTATTCATATGACACTGTTTATTAATGAATATGTTTGTTTGTTGCAGGTATACCTCTGTTCATGGCGACTCCCGTATAACTAAAGTACTCGGTAAGAAACCTCTTCATTGAGACACCACATGAAAGATGTGTGCTTCTAAGAAACTGGACGAACTCTACTTTTTAGAAATACCCAAGTCATACTTAATGCATAGCTATATATTATACTATAATAATCCTCTATTCTTTATTCTCTAGGGAAGGAGTATCAAATCTGTATTTTAATGTTTTATAAATACCTGGAGTAGCCTATTGATGGCAGCCAACGGAGGTGCCATTAATGCCAATGGTTTTGGTCTTGAAAGTGTAATGGTATTCTTTTTGCACAACATCAAGAATGGCTCCTTAGATTTTATTAGGATTCTCGTGTTGTACTTTAGATGATGTAAATCTGTCAGCTATATTATTTTTATGCTTGTTGCAACGACTAGCCGTATAAGCCCTGCATTTTATTTTATGCGGTTTTTTAAGTTAAAATCCAAAATCATAAAAAGCCGCAGGAAGTCAATAATCCATAGTGGTAGACGTTAAGTTTATTTTTGTCATCATAATCAGTATCACTAACAGTACATTACGATACGTGTGACTCCACACCAGTCACACGTATCGTACACTATTTTATAGCTCGTATGGCCTAAACCCGCACTTAAGTCACGCTTTACTGCGCAAAAATGGACTAGTTAAAGAC
This sequence comes from Apamea epomidion, assembly GCA_947507525.1. Taxonomy (NCBI): domain Eukaryota; kingdom Metazoa; phylum Arthropoda; class Insecta; order Lepidoptera; family Noctuidae; genus Apamea; species Apamea epomidion. The sequence continues at coordinate 571,123 of OX382238.1, read as the reverse complement.
AGAAAAGAGTGACTTAAGGGCGGGTTTAGGTCATAAAAATATATTATCACGACAACTCGACGAAGATGAAGTGATGATAGTCGCTTCAAAAAACAAGTTAGTTAAAATACCTAAACAGATTGAGAAGTAACAACATCTAAAATATGTTTGTTCTTTCGTCTAGTATTTATAATGGATACGGTGCTGTCAGCAAGTTGTCATTGTGTATATGACTATATCCTGCGGCGGCACTACGTACGTCGTCTGTCAGCAAGTCGACGTCTCCCAGCGCGCGCGCTTACCTTACCCACAATCATATGCTACGGATGCTACCTATTGCGAAAGAGATTCGCTGACTGTGTAGCAGTTTTGATGTGGTCGAACGATACAACATCCTGATAAGTGGCGCAACTTCGTCGACTAAAGCCGGGGGTACATACTCGTAGAATCAATGTATTACAAACATCCGGTCCCACAGATCGACGACACGTTGCTTGCCGGCTGCTATTGCTGTACTTACTACTCGTACATAGCCGTCACTGTAGCCAAGCTTAATCCTACGTCATACAAGTTCGCATCATCTACATGCACGGTATAGAGCACGTGACAGCCATAGCCATAGCGCCATAGAGCCATATTATCGTTCATTGGCCAACCGCGCTGGTATTTAGCGAGACCGGCGACACGCTGAATGTGTAACTGTTACATTTGCAACCTAACAACTAAGTGTATCCGTCAGCCCGCGCGGCTCTACTCAACAACTACTCGTACATTGTAATGAACGTCTACTTTCACTATCACTTACGGCGGCTGCTGAGGACGATTTGATTTATTAATTCCTTGCATGCGACGTCGGCTGCGGGCCGCGGGCATATTTAGTAAAAGCCTTCCGTACATTATACTAATAGGAAATATAATGTTTGTTTATACAACACGCAAAGTTTGAAGTGGTCTACTACTTAGTGTTATAGTTTGGCGCGACGCTCATTCGTCCAACACTAGCCGGCCTCGTGGCTGGTGTGGTGATGTCTATTAGGTCGCGTGGGCCGATGCTACTTCGCGTCACTACTTCAGCGATCGGGCTCGCGAGGTGTATCGGCGAGTACTTTGTGGCTTGTGTTTCCCTTCGGCGGTGCTTCGAACAAATTTAAGTCGTTCGACTTCCACTCGTCCAATCAAATTGATTTCGACATTTTCCGTATCGCCAATAATTAATCGACTTAAATTAAAATTCCACAAACGTTCCACTGAAGAGAAATAAACCTAATCGAATGCCGTTGTGTTGCGTTGTGCTGTCAATTAAATTCGAAAAACATTTTTGTCTTAAAATCCGATCCTTGGAGCGAAACGCAAAGTTATTTTTAATTTGAAACACTTGGTTCCGGGATTGCGTTCAGTCGGTGGGACGGTAATACAATGAAGGTAATCGTTAAGTTACTACCGGCCGCGGTTGACTCACTGTGGTCGCGTAAGTTTCCGACGGCGCCTCCAAGTCATCCTAGCGTCGTGGCGGTTGGGGGCGCATCGCGGCTTTCGGCAATCGATCTTTGGCATTTGAATGTCTTTTTTTTTTAACCATAAGTCCTACTGTAATTGGTAATATTGACCAGTGCGTGTGTTGTTGTCGTGGCCACAATGTGCTTCCGTACTGGTTGAGCCGATCTGCTCACTTATCTGCTGGTGACTCGGAGCAACGCCGTCCTGCCGCGCATCAGATCAGACCTGATAGTGTGCCGGGTAGTCCAACATACCATCACAATCACTATCAATATCGTATCAGTCGGAGTTTGGGATACTGCCTCAAGACCCGTTATATCTATACCTATACTATTATTAATCAATCTATCTATATCTCAAATGGTTATTTCACATACACTGATTAATTACTATTTTTACAAGCTAACACTAAAATATATATTCAATTATATACAAGTATTTATTACGAAAAAATATAGATAAAGGCAGGAGCTCATTGGGCATCAAAAAAATCGTCCGCATCGCTGTCCATGGGATAAGTGCCCAAAAGGCTGGCAGCATTACGTTGGATGGCAATTCTGATTCTTTGTGCTAAAAATAGGCCAGCCTTCTGGTCACGTGAAGAGTCGACCAACCGCTTGGCGATGTCCCGAAAAATTCGATGAGCACTCGGACCCCAAGGCCCTAGTGTTTCAACCCCAAATGGCTCAAACATATAGCACCCAATAAGGTTGTTATATTTGCGCCGTTTGAGGCTTTCTGCTATTTCTATATCTATAATAATCATTTATATATTTATTTTAAAAATGTCAAATTTGTTTATTTGTAAGTTTGTATGTAGGAGGTAATCTCTGGAACTACCGCTCGGATTTTTCATTTGATAGCCCAATTCTTGAGGAGGGCTATAGGCTTAGGCAATATCTATATAATAGCGGTACGGCTGTGTGTGTATGTGAGATTAAATGTTTGTAAACGCACCCACGATACAGGAGAAATTATTTTTTTAATATATAGATCAATAATGATATCTTATTATGGACGACATTTTATGCAACACCTGCCCCGAATTAGCATCACAAATTAATTAATTGAAATGATATTGACGTGACAGCTATGCTGTGGACAAAACGGGCATGCGCTGTTGGGAGTTGTCGCTACACTACTTCATTCGTTCAACCGCACCAAAACAATCGATTTAAAATAATGCAAAGTTTATAGACAATGAAAAACCAAAGAAAGTACTGCTGTGTTAACACAATCATAATCAATTTAGTTAGACACAAGAATAAACATCACGTTTGAAATGACTGATTGTATCGGAATATTTAACTAATAATAAATAATACCACCTATAACCTAACCTAACCGGATGGAGCTGAATATCGATATTTTACATCGAGCGACTGCCTTTCTCACCTCCACAACCCAGTTACTGGGTAACACGATACCCATTGACAAGACTGGCTTTAAGGCTTTCGGGCTTATAATAGGTTCCCCGAACGAATCTCCAAGATCTAAGAATGACAGCCGAGAACTACTGCTTAACGTGCTTTCCGGGACACGAAGAGATTTTGATATGTTATGAATGGTCACCCATCCACGGACAGACCTCGGCAAGCGTTGCTTAACCTTAAAGATCGACCAGTGTGGCAGTTATTTTTAAACTACGATCTTTGTTCTATCAAGTATTACATACTAACTACGTACATTAATGACCACAGCTACAGACTGAGCTACTCAAAATTAGACTGGTAGGTACTCATTTTTCCCGTAATTCAAACGTTAACTGCTTTTTCTCATATAAATAATACTTAATTGTAAAAAACAAAGCTGTTTTTCGTGTCTGATTTTGACGCCATTTTGACCATCATTTAGAGAATAAATTGCGGAAGTTCTCTGTCATGTGTAAATGTTTTGATTTCGACATGTCGCGCTCGTCATATCAGCAGCAGCACACGTACGAGGCGGTCCGCTAGTTTCAATAAAAAAATTATCAAATCGGACTGAGAAAACCTTTTAGCTGAGAAGAACTTGCTGACCCTATGTAGGTATAGGTAGGTACAGATCTTTAAGGTCGTCGTTAGACGGCAGCACATGGCGCGCAGTGGTCGCCGGCTCAGTGCGGTGGTGCAGCTCTCTTGTGTGCTGGCTGGTGCAGGCGTCGGCTGGCGCGACATGGTCAGCCGCGTACTGTACCACGTCGTGGTCGCTCACTGCCCGGGGGGAGGGGGAGATTACAGGCTCGACAGAACCTATCATAAGCTCTCCGTTTAATTATGTTTAGTAAATACACCTCTCTCCATTGACGTGACATAATAGTGTAAGTACTGTGTAACTATTTAACATAAATGACATTGTCTTGTGAGTTTGTTACTTCCCATTTGGTTTTTAATGAAATGTATGCAGGTAGTAAGTACGCGGAGTGCATAGGCGTGTGGCGAGGTTCCGGTGCCCCTGGTGCCACGAAACGTGTGAATTTTATATTAGTTCATATTTTATCTATCTCCGCTCCGGGACGCTCTCTGAAGAAAGCTGGAAACTTGTGTTTCTTTCTTATTAAAAAGGCGAGTAGAGTGGCGTGGTTGTCCCGCGAGAGGTGACACGGTGGGGCGCGGTACGGCGCGGTGCGGGCGCAACGTGCGGATTAAACTTTTAATTTATCATTAGTGCACACTGTGAATACAAACTTCGGGTATTTTTGTCGCCGCAGCGCGTCGCCGTCGCCGCTGTGCGCCAGCTGCCGCACAACTCTAAATATTTCGTATTTCCTGCACGAGTTGGTATTTACTAACGATAAGTTTTACTTCACCTACGGGGTCTACGACGATTTCATATGAACAAAGAGTGCAAGATATTACAGCATTCACTCGTTACTAACAAGTCTGTAATCAGCTGTTTGTAGACGTCTGCATACGTATCACCTCCACCGAGCTCCACGCGTACATTATCACCCCAATGCAGAAAGTACTTTCTAGGAAATAGATCGCACACATCGTACCCACTACAAGTACCTTTGTCATCCCACTGTTGAATGTTTTATACCCGTTGTCACTAACACTGGCGACACCTTCAAGGTTAGCGCACCGCTGAAATGTCAGCAATCGCACGTCAGTGGCGTAATCAAACGTGCCGAAGTGTTGGGTTGGCACACATTGACATAACCCCGCGTCGCGTCCTGTTGTGTCGTGTCGTGTCGCGTCGTGTCGCGTCGCACCGGGCCGCTATGACGCAGTGTTCCACCGTCGTCGGTCGCCGCGCGGCTGCGGGCTAATTACGTAACACACTTACAATGGCAATGCGTTTCATGTTAACAATTCTTCAACATTCATTACGTCATTTACGTTGTCGAGCAGACAAATTTTTCAAACATATGAAGCAACGGTTTACTTCAAAATGCTTCGGATTGTGACTGTGTCGTTTACGGTAAGTACCGTGACCACCTGATGCCTCATAAATTAAAGTATCACAATTATCGTATGCATACATTACACCAACATGAAAACATGTTTATTTTCGTAAACGAAAACTAAGTTGACGGCCATGAGGCTAGACTGCGATGAGATTGTGACCACACTGTGAGCAAACCGAATTTTAAGATTAGCAGAATACCATATGTTAAGATTAGCAGAATACCATATGTTAAGATTAGCAGAATACCATATGTTAAGATTAGCAGAATACCATATGTTAACCACATTTAACGCACAGTAACCACATTTTCGGTCTATCCACAATGTTATCGCATTCCGGTCTCATGGTTTTCGCTTTGCAAGTTAATTAGTAGAATGTACCTTCTGCACATTATGGGATCCAATGGTAGCTACTGATGACGCTATTGTACTACTATCTTAAATTACTAAGAATGTCTTTAGAATGTCCACTATTTTCATCTCACAACCTCCACAAAGTTTAAACACTGCGGGAGTGAAGAAGCTTTGACGAAGTGTTCTCCAGTTGTCTAGCATGAAGACCTTGTGGAACTCGACAAAACACGCGACTCTTCATACCACGACACCCACCCTATTGCATTGCAAGGCTAATCTACATGCACTATACGGTGCTAGGTATCTATAGTTTTGGACAACTAGAAGATCAGTTCGATAGTCGCTTTATAGGTGAATATTACACCTCCACCTTATATTTATCATTGCATCTCTCACTGTCGACGATGATTATTAAATATGGGACTTCATAAAGCACGCTTTAGTCCACTTTTGTTCGCCGGTGCAGTGGGCCGCCGCCCGTGGCCCCAGTATATGTATAATAGTAGCCTATGGTGGCCCCTGCGACACGCGCCTCAGGCTGTCGCGGAAACTGTTCGCGACAAACAACAGTTTAACAACAATAATAGCCCAAGTTCGGCTATTAGCATGTTTTATTCGCTACTTTAGCAATTCGTTGAAACTTCAGAGGGTTGCGAACTAGACACAAGCAGGGAGCGCACTTCAACTGCCTGTCATACAACTGCAAACAACAACATGGAGTAAGGCACTCTTAACTTTCTTATTTTATTTGCATAGAATGACTTTGGCTCAGATTTCGATATACAACGTGGCGCTACAATGGTGACATTAATTTAACACACTTTAAACTTGGATATGTCAAAATAATTCGTAAATTGAAAAAAAAAAAAATTCAAACAAACTAAATAATAAAAAATTTACTAAAATTGGGATCACCTTTGCAAAAAATCATTCATGAAACTACTTACCTAGCGCTAGCTGGCTTACGTTATCTCGGAGCGGCAACGCGTCGTTTCGCGCGCTGGCAACCGCGCAACGCGTCTTGTACCTACTCGTGATCGGTCCGATTCCTTGACGGCATGTAATCAAAGAAACCGAGCGGCACAAGTGGTACCTACAGCGGAGGTGCTTAGTCAAACATTTATCATATCACCTTCTGTTGTTACTATTAGTTATAACTGTCGTCACTAATCACTGCATTTATTTGTCTTTATTTAAAATTTTCTTATTTTCAATAAGACCACCATGGTAGCGGATACAAAGAGCTAAACGGTGTTTCATGTTTTCCCGCACATTTGAAAATAAATTGTCACTTATAGCCATTTGCCTCAATTTCTCAAACTCATTTATTATTCGATGGCGTAATTGTTGTACCGAATCCACGTTCTCCGCGTACACATCATCTTTGATGCACCCCCAGAAAAAAAAATCGAGTGGCGTGAGGTCTGGCGATCTTGCTGCCCACCTACGAGGTCCAAATCTGCCTATCCATTGTGCACCAAACGTGTAATTTAGCCGCTGCCTGGCTGTTGTTACAGAGTGTGCTGTCCGCATATTCAGCTGCTGTGTAGTTCAGATGTGTATTTGCCATCACGATCACAAGTTTACACAAGCACTAATAACACAAATAAAAGCGTCCGTATCGTAAGAGATGTAAACGGAACTACTAGATTAGAAAACAAAGCAAAGCGTCTTTATCACAGTACCATAATCTAATTACTATCCTAATTACACAAAAATAAATAAATAAAACAATAGGTAAGCCTCTTTTTCTCGGAAACATTCACAAAAATATTTGACGACGTAATTATGCGCACTAGTATGAAGAAGTGTGTCAAGGACACGGGATCGGCTAGCACTAGAAAAGCAAAAAAAAAGAATTCTAGTTATAGTTCTGTGCGGGCTGGTGTGCGGTGGAAGGGAGAGCGCGCGTCGCCTGCGCCGCTCGCCGACAAAGGGATGTCAATTTCCTTCAATTCGCCTACTCTTTGCATATTTTGTTTCATCCTAACAGTATTGCTTCTTATTTCTTATTCGTTTTAATTTCATTGATGCGATGTTATGATCCGTGACCCGACACCCCCCGACCCCCCCCCCCCCCCCCCGACTCCCGGCAGCTGCGCGACAGTTCTTTATGTACAGGTTGCTCTAAGATGATATTTCCTAAAATTTTAAATAAATCCGTAAATAATTACGTTTAATGGAAAAATAATTTCTTAATGAAACGAAAATGTGAAAACGTATATGTGTGTTAAATTAATGTCACCATTGTAGCGCCACGTTGTATAAGGCAAATGTTCCTTGTTGGTACGTAAATCTTTTTTTATTACTTCGGGTCCACAATAACTTATACCTTATACTATAAACATAGTGTCCGAGTTCAAATAAACATCGATGATAACAATACGACTAAAATAGGAATAACATTATACACACAATGGTAAATTTATATTTTTTATTATTTGTAGTTTTCCGTAATTAATTATCAGTGTAACAAATAGCAACTCCGCGGACACTACTGGCGCCGCCGACACTGCCTGATGTTGATATGACGCCTCTCGGACTCCGCGCAAAAAAAACAAAATTACTTTCTGAAGTTTGAAACGAAATGGCGCTTAAACAAGGCTAACTCAATTTGCGCACAATTCCTCTTGAGGGCTGCGAGGGCGAGGGCCATATTTTTTGCCCCTCGCTCTGGATTAACTCGATTATCAAAATTCTGAGAGGGCGGTAATGGCTCAATAATGTGCTGGTGATTTGTACCGACGCAGTCTCTGCGCCACCTCGAGCCACGTCGAGCTACCTCGAGCCACCCGCCACCTGCCGGGCACTCGCCACCGCTAACATTACGCGGGAAGTTTTATTTCCGCGGCTGTCTTAAATAAAGTAGAGTTGCTAGGGAGTTATCGGATATTTATTATTTATATTAACATATAACACTATATAATACTATTTAATTAATTAGTTTTATTGCTCGTTACAAAAAACATCGGGTGGGACTTGCACGGCGTCGCTTTGTGTCCTTTGCCGGAAAGGTTCTAGAGTGAGGAGCCAGACCAAGAGAGATACATAAACCCGTAGGGCGAGTTGTAGGCAGGAGCGACCTCACGGACCCTATCTCCCGGGACTAGTCTTGCCCTCACCTCTGGCTTGCCTTTATTGGCCGGCTTGAGAGAAGCTTCGTAAGAGCAAATGTGCTCGGAGGAAGGAATTATTCCAGTAAGTGCTGCTGACCATCTTCTTGGCTCTGTGATTGCTCCGACAGCCGTGGAATAGCTCTTCACTCCTTAAGCACCTCAGGACATGTCGCCCTCCTTGTCGCTACGTCACTGCGTGCTAGCAACAGTTTCCCGGGACCTACTATTGAGTGTGCAAGTCACCCCCTGCCATTTTATCTGTGTATTTTATATAAAACACTGGTCGAGCAGGGGCTATAGTGGTCTAATAGTAGTCCCAGATAACCAGTTCACTTTAACCACGGTACACAAACCTATAATCCAATATACCTATATTTATTTCCATTTGAGCCACAAAATACAAGCGACGCTTAGTATGTGGCTCACCGAACATGTCACAAATTGTACATTTATGTTTTGATGAATGAACGTTATTATTATTTATGTTGGTACTCATTTTTGTATCTCGGCACTGATACGCCGGTTTTATATAATAACACGGGTCGAACCCAAGTGCTAACTTAAGTAATAGATGATAACATAATACTATGGTGTGATCAAGGACGGATCCAAGATTTATTTCTGGGAGGGGCACATGGGCCAAACAGTTAAGAATGGTCTCCCACATCCAGTATTGCACTATGATATTTTACGGATCCATTATTTTTCACTGACATTTAAGAAAAACTACAAAAAAAAAACATGTGCTGTCGGGGCGTCAGGAACGAAGTTCCTTTCGCGATACTCGCACGCACACACACTCGTATATAATGGAAAAGGACACAGAGAGAGAGAAAGTGTGGATTTAATTCGTGTTTTTAATACAGAGTCACTCATTATAAGTTTATAGAAGCTCCATGAAGTTGTCGCACACTTGGATTTTCACCCTCAAAAACCATGAAAACAACACCCATGACGAAATCTTAGAAGAAATGTTTTAATTCGACCTCACTATCGGCTTTTGCTCCCTCGAAGACTATGAAAGCTAGTATATATTTCGCAGTCGTATGGAGGGGGCATAATGCTACGTTAGTGGTGATTTCTACAAGTTTAATCCTACCACAAGCTGTGTTAAAGAACTTCGTTCCAAAATGCAGTTTTGGCAGCCCGCCTCGGTTAGAATGGATTTTATTTTAACTATGGATACAAGAGTTATTCGATTATTATTTAGATATATTATTAGATAGATATATTATTGTCGACATAAGTAGTAGCTAGTGGTAGGTGGTAGTTGTAGAATTGAGAGAACTTTGGGGCCTCTCAGACCGCACTATCTTTTTAGGATTAAATGTTATCCGGAAATCCTTTCGCCGACTCTAGGCCGGTGCATTGTGACATAGCAGACCTCTGTGCCCGAGTGGTCGAGGACCAACTGACTGCACTACTTTGAACCTTAGTAGTTACGCCACTGCTGCTGCAGATATAGTAGGTACTTCTTCAGCGTTCCTCATTGAAGCAATGTCTTGATGGAGATGCATTCAGGCCAGTCCCCCCTTGGTCCCCCCTGGACCCGCTCTTGGGTGTGTTGATATTACATAGACGTGCTGTTGATGATGTTTGTGAGTGTGATATTTGTGCAACTTTTTCATTTTGAAGGATTTTTCGGACAATTCTGCAAGTGTTAAGGATAGAGTTTCTTCTGTAGAGTTTGGTAGGTCGAAACTGGAAGGAGACCAGTCTAGCGGTTTTAAAGATTGGTGTAGTTGTTTGGGAATGACACCCGTGTTTGAGAGTACTACTGAGATTATTGTAACGCTGCCTAATCGCCACATTCGGCTTATTATTTATTATTATATCCTGCAAATGTTCCTACAGCAACCGGGGGCGGTCCTTGGGTCCGGGGGCGCACTTGCACAGTACGTACAAAGATAATCGTCGGTTGGTGCCTCTAACGCTTCGAGCCAAAAATTCCCAATACTTTATTTATTTACTTTTTACATACTTCTTTGACATAATCTTTTTATTGTTTGACATTATATTCCTACAATTCTAATCTTCATTTGGTTTTAATATTTCCTTTGTCACTAAATACTATAAAACAGTCGCTTCCTGCTGTCTGTCTGTCCCTATGTATGCTTAGATCTTTAAAACTACGCAACGGATTTTGATGCGGTTTTTTTACCAGATAGAGTGATTCAAGAGGAAGGTTTATATGTACAATACATGCATAATATAGTAGAGAAACACTGATAATTTTAGAGGTTTCTAATGTGATGTCGTAAATAAACACATTTTTTTGCGCTTACATTGCAAACGCTGGCTGAACCCTACGAGATAGATCAAAATAATGTACATGCTATATGCTCATCAGAAGTAATAATAAACCACCTGAATATATACTACCAGTTTACCTCAACGGGGTGTCTTTGAGTCGGGTCTCTCAGTTTAAGTATCTATGGCATGTTGTGACCGAAACCCTGCATGATGAGTTGATGACGCAGACATTGAGAGAGAGCGGAGAGCATTGTCGGTGCGCGCTAACATGTTGGTACATAGGTTTGCGAGTTGTACAGCACAGGTAAAGATAACTTTGTTCTGAGCCTATTGCCAAAGCTTTTGCACCAGCGCCCTATGGACCAACTCGGGGGAACACGAAATTTCACGCAGACGAAGTCGCGGGCAGAAGCTAGTTTCAATATAAATACATATAAATTATATTTTTAAATATTAGAATATAAAAAGTATAACATTTCAAAATATAAAAAATAGTAGGCCACCGGTATCAGGGTCCAAGCTACCGGCGGTCAGGGCGCCAGAGAGAGGAACCTCCAGACAATGCGAGCCGTGTCAAGAAGTACCGCTGAATCAAGCCCTTGATCCAACTGCCCAACGAGAGCCTCTTCAGGTATTGGTCGAGGCTCTTGGCTATTAAGCCATTGGCTGTCAAGACTATCGGCACAATGATCGCTGAGTCCACATCCCACATGACGACAACCTCATGAGCCAAGTCAAGAGACTTGATTTGTTTATCTTTCTCGGCTTTCACTAGGTTTTCATCCGCATTTCATGCCGGACGGTTATGTCAACAATAATTGCGCGCCGGTCTGATCGATCCACCACCACTATTCGCTTATTGGCCCCAATAGTCCTGCCAGTGATGATGGATCGATAATATTTTATTATTTATCTTTTTGACAGATTCTTTTATATTTTGTGAACGTGAGAATGTAGTAGACCTTGTAGACTGCAGACCATTTTCTATTTTATTAATTACCTGGTACTTTCTGACAAGCCGACACTGTCCTTTCATACCCTTTAACACTTTACTTTGAAAACATTGTAAAAGTCAATTATTTTCAAAAGAATAACCGTGGAGTATATAAATATGGAGCAGAGCCGGCAAGAGCCCGGCTCTGCTCCATAAGAAACGACTAATTGGAACCGTGCACCTATGTGAAATAAAATATTTTGATTTTGATAATACCGGCGGGATACTATTTTTTATAAAAATATTTAATAATTTAATTCACAAGTGAAATAATAATAATCCGAAATGTCTTAAAAAGAGCATAGTTGGGTTCGCGAGTAGTCGGGGCACCGGAGCACCGAAGGCATGCCAAACGTATCGGCGAGGAGTGCGCCGCTTTGCATCTGGAATGTTCGATATTTAATTAAAGCACCGTTTTTGGCGATCTCTGGCGTGGCAACAGATCGTCCTGCCCCCGCACCCCTCTCACTCTCCGCCACCTCTGCATGATCCGCGCACAATTAAATTTTATTAGGCCCAGTCGAAAGTGAAGCAGTGTTGGGGATGTCCCGATCTCTTCGTTAAAGTGAGCCTATCTATGGGTTTTAAGACATTCAGTCATTATAGTCAGTCAGGCATTTAGATTGGAAGCCCTTAATACACTGGCCTGCAAAACTAAGTATCACATTTTTTAAATTGGAATAACTTTTTAAGTACACAAGATATACTTTCGAAATAAAAACGACTTTAAAAAGTGATTAATTTTGTATATAAAAACGTCATAGTCGAGAACTTTCTTTAAAGAAATGGCTGAAAACAGCTTTAAAAACAAAAATAATCCTTTTCGAATTACAATATTTTACCATTCTTTTTTTGTTTTCAATTTTTTTTCTTGATCGATGAGTCTTATTTTGTAATAAGACTCATCGATCAAGAAAAAAATTAAGCTAAGCATAAATTTAATTTATCATGCCTCTTTCACCTGAAGAATGTGCTACGATCATGACTTTTCTGGAACTAGGCATCAGTATGCGTCGTACTGCAAGAATGGTGCGTGTGACGTTACGAACGGTCCAGAAGGTGAAGCAAAGGTACGAAGAGACTGGAAACCATCTGAGGAGACCTTGTAATGGCAGACCCAGGTGTACTAGTGCCCGAGAAGACCGTTATATTGTTTCCACTGTGTTGAAAAATCTTCACCTAAAACAGTTGAAGTCCAGCAACAGCTTCTTCAGACCCGAAGAGACTACATTAGTGGCAGGAGAGTGAGAAGAGGACTTGCTGAAGCAAATCTGTAACCCCGAAGACCAGCGAGTGGCCCCAAACTCGAGAGAGAGCATCGAGTAGCGAGACTGCGATACGCCCGTGAACACATACAGTGGGATGAAGAAGAGTAGTCACGAATTTTGTTCACAGATGAGTCCCGATTCTCACATTACACTTCTGATGGAAGGCGAAGTGTCTACAGGCGGCCTGGTGAGCGAAACCTTCGAGACTGCTTCTCAGAAAGAGTTCAGTACGTTGGAGGCAGTGTACATGTATAGGCTGGCGGCATATCTTCAGAAGGTCGCACAGAGTTAGTGGCCATAGAAAATGCCACTCTGACTGGGCAAAGATATGCCCAAGAGAATCTCACCGAGAATGCAGGGCCGTATATGTATAGCAAATGTGGGTGATGGATCGATGCTGATCCATGATAATGCCCGGCCACACACCGCTCTGGTCATGCAAGAGTATATTCAAGAGGTAGGTATCAGCGTGATAGCTTGGCCATCAAGAAGTCCTGATCTCAACCCGATTGGGCACGCCTGGGATGATGATGATGTCGAGCTTCAGTGTGTCGCACAAGCGTGCATTCGTACTATGGTGAGTCGCAGTACAGTTTTGTCGCACAAGTGTTAATCGCAAATCCATTTGTCGAGCTCACGTAGTACACTCGAGCTAGGGAGGCTATTCAGAAGCTGCAAACCACCACATACCACCCTCAGGGTACTAAAACAGGCCCTGATTGGAGAATGGGAGAATATTCCCCAACATCGGTTCTGAAACCTCGTGTTCAGTATGCCAAACCGGCTCGAAGCTATAGTCAGAGCCCGAGGAGGCAATACCAGTTATTAAAAATTAAATAACATGTAAAACATACTTATACCTATAAATGTTAATTGAGTTTTTTGACACTAAGCTAAAAATGCCTATTTTTATGGTTTAATCTTTTTATTTAAGTAATAAATGTTACTAATGTATAGTTTACTCGTTTCAAAGAAAGCTGATAGAATTTGCTATAAAACGTTTTTTATTTTAAATCTCTAACTTCTATAGTTTAGAAGAAATTTAGTACTTAGTTTTGCAGGCCAGTGTATGTCAAGTCTACGTAGAGTACCTACGCATGAGTCTTAAGAGCCAGTTCACAAAATCACGCGGGAAAATATAAAATGATTGCGAGGAGGACGTATGTAACGTATGTAAGTGCAGATTCATTTATTGCAAGGTGTTACAAGGTATTTTTTGGCTCAATATGTTTGACCATGGCTGGTGTACAAATTATTAATAATTATAATACAAAGAATAATAATATAAATAAATCAACAATTAACATTAATATATTTTTTATTATTTATTTAACATATACTGATTAATTACTATTTTTACAAGCTAACACTAAAATTTATAATATACAAGTATATAATACGAAAAAATATAGAAAAAGGCAGGAGCTCATTGGGCATCAAAAAATTCGTCCGCATCACTGTCAATGGGATAAGCGCCCAAAAGGCTGGCAGCATTACCACGTTGGATGGCAATGCTGGGGGCTAAAAATAGGCCAAGCTTCTGGTCACGTGAAGAGTCAACTAACCGCTTGGCGATGTCCCGAAAAATTCGATGAGCACTCGGACCCCAAGGCCCTAGTGTTTCAACCCCAAACGGCTCAAACATATAGCTCCCAATAAGGTTAGGTAAGATTGGGTTAAGGTTAGGGTAGGCATTTGCGCCGTTTGAGGTTTTCTGCTCCTGCAGCAGCCACCCCAGCACAACCCACCGTGCTTGGAAGATGGAATGGCGCGGGGGTGTCGACACATGTTGCATCCTATACCAAAAGCCTACCCAACTTCCAAGGCATTATTTATTATCGGTCGCGTGCCAAGCCATTGGGTTCTAAAACACCTGGCACCCCGGCGGAGACAAGAGCCCGACGGATGATGTCATTATTATTAATCTTAAAATTACATTAATATTAAATTAAAAAATTAAGTCAATAGTCATGCGATTCAAAATAAATAGAATAGATCCAGTCAGTATCTTCAGAGCGATATATCATTTAAAAATTCATTAACATTGTAATAGGATTTTTTTGTCAGTATTTTTTTAATGTTTTCTTAAACTGGTCTGTATTTAATTTATTAACACCGTTAGGGATATAATTATAAATTATTGGCGCTTTGCATACAACGCTTTTATACAGTAGCACTGTCTTAGCTGGCTGAACACGAATTTTACTATTATCCCGGCGATTAGATAATATCCGATATTCGAGGAAATAAAATATTCAGTATAGCAGTTTATAACTGGAGGAAACTGACACAAAGGACTTTTAAATGCCCCTTTTAAGCGCGGGGGGGGGGGGGACAGGGTCATTGTTAGTCTTAGGGCTGATTTTTCCAATAATTTTATGGTAGGAATAATTTTGAATTTTTGTCAGTTCTTCCATAGAAAATCTGTCAGACGTAATTTTTATTCCAGGAATAAAAATTATCTGTCGATTGAAAAATCGGCCCTTACACGCTACAAATTAATATTCTACGTAAATTGTTTTGGTAAATTATGAATAAAACTATAATTTATTTTTAACACAATTTTAAACAACTCAACCATTATTCAAAGTTAGGACACCAAAAATGACGAAAATCTAAGATTTTATGCGTTTCTTGTAAAAGAGCTCTAGGGACTAGTTACAGTTAATCTAAGGTATCAGTAACCTACATTATAAGTTAAAACTTGGTTTATATTCTTCCTAATTCTATTTCCACAAAGTCCGAGCATAAGAAGTAGAGCTTGATTTGATTAGTGAACAAATTATAAGCAAGCATACAGACATTTAAAGTAAACCTTTGTAATTGTTTCTTTCATGTGTAGCACTTTATCCATCCAGCCATCCAGCCAGCCATCTTCAACAATGAAAAACAAACTGCAAAGTAGCTATAATAAAATAAAATGAATAATTAATATTTCTAATAATGAAGTTAATAATTGCTCTAAACGCTGTACTCGTAATCTTTGTTCGTCATTGTGCTGGAGCCGGCGGAAGCTCGTCGTAGCTCGGCGCCCAGCTGCTACGTGTGCTCACAGGTTACGAGTTACGACTAAATACACTCGTAGCCACGTGAAGGTCATCGACCCGCAGAGCTACGCCGCCGACGAATGCTACGAAATTCGTAGCTACGCGCTACGCCGAAGAAATGTTACTGAAATATACAGGCAAATAAATGACTAAATTTGATTTTTTATTTCAAATTAACTTAGAATAACATGACGGCCGTAATCCCCAAAGGGTTACGCAGAGGTGTAGGTACCTATAGTGCACACATATTTCGCAAGTTGAAAACGATTGACTAAAGAAACTCATGGCAATAAAATAACATTTTCTCTGAAACTCTGAATGTCCTCTCCAACCACAAAACAATATTAGTAATTAGGAGTTAGGCTAAATATTAGTACAGTCGCAGGAACTCGATCCAAAAATATTTGTCGGGTAAGTAAACGATTGCGGTCCTTAAAAAACGTTTTTTTTAACCGACAACTTTAAAAAGCCATTGGTACTCAACTCGTCTGCATATTTCTTATAAATGTATTTTCGGAGATAAACTCTTGGTTTATAAACCGACTTTAATGGTTATTTTGCATTATATAAATTCAATCTCCTAGTATTGTATAATTGCATAGAACGTATGTGAGTACTATGTTACATACTACAAAGCTACCATTTACTGGGTACGTCTTTCATTGACTTGAATATGCCTTGGCGGATGAGAGTATGTCATGCTCACTCTAATGTCTCGCTGATGGTGGCACATGTGTTGGATCATTTAGCTCCCTTCAAAATGGTTGAGCTGAATGGTGCTAATCTATGCGTCATGTTCGTGAACGGGCGCCGTCAGTAGGGACTGGTCAACTCTTTGCTGCCATGGCTTATTTTGATTTAAATTAATATTTGAATTGTTTTTTTTTTATCTTTTCATTACGGACGCTTTTAACGTTCTGCATCGTTCTCACATGCATAATTTTGAACATGAATGATGTAACCAATACTTTGTAACAATATTATTATGATTTAAAAGAGTGTCCATGGAGTTTCTTGCCCGTTCTTCTCCATAGGTACCTACTACGCTTTGGAATGGGCAACTAGCTTCATCTTTTTGACTGACCGACCTTGACAATTCAAAAGTGCCTGTAATTGGTTTATTTGAAATAAATAGTTTGAGTTTGAGTTTGAGTTTGAGTTGGGTTGAGGTCCAATTTAATTTGAGAGGCATTCGTCCTTGGACTTAGTAGATACACAAGCGAACTCCTCAAAATTGTCACTTCATCTATTCTATATTAATGGATCCAATTTTAAGTAGTATCTAAACGAATTGGTGTGGAGGAAAAACTGAAGTAAAACTCAAAAATTAAAAACTTTTTACAAAAATGCCAGCGACTTCCAAACGCAGTACAAAGTGCATGCAGTTATTTTGTAGTGTTTTTTCTTTGGTATTCGGTATTTATTTTCGTTCAAAAGTTTTTAAGTTATAATAGGATCGCGCCACTCACCACCTGCGGGCTGTTGTGAGTTCGTAGCGAAAACGACGCACTTGTAATGACACAAACTGTTTACCGACGTAATTGAATGTGAAATGAATTCAATGAGGCCGCGGAGGGGTGCAGATCAAAGTTGCCGCGAGTCGCTCCAGCCCATCGCGAGAGTCGAGTGCGACCCCGAGCTCTCTGAGCCACCCGAGACACCCGACCGCGAGCCGGGCCACTCTTTGTGATGTTTTAATCCATACTAATATTATAAATGCGAAGTTGACTCTGCCTGTATGTCTGGCCGCGCGGCACCAACACATCAAACATTTTGTTTTCCTGTTGTGCTTCGAGCACTTTAAATACAGTTTACGTATTTTTTTACGTAATCGATGCAATAAGTATTGTTTGTTTGCTGAAAATATGGGAAAACGCGTACTCAAGCAGAGAGCAGTGGTAACGGATCCGACTTACGAGTTGTAGGTCGTGGGTTCGAACCCAGGCAGGCGCTTTACTTTATGTAATTTATTTTATCACCATTACTCACATAAACGGTGAAGGAAAACATCGTGAGGAAACCGGCATGTCTTAGGAAGAAGACATGTGACATCCACCAACCCGCACTGGGCCCGCGTGGTGGATAATGGCTCACTCCTTCTCACCGAGAGGAGGCCTGTGTCCTAGCAGTGGGAACGTTATAGGCTGTATGCTATGCGTAGATACTCAAGGTGAGTACACGTTTTCCCATACTTTAGTTTTTTTTCCGAATCCCTACCTACGTGTGTAGAAAGATTTTGTAAATGAGACGCAATACGATTAGAAAACATCCTTTTAATAAATTACTGTTATTACTGATAAATAATTATTTTTGAATATCCTACAACTAATTATTTAAACACAAACAGCCCCCAAAGAATAGTAAGTCTATGAAAACAGCATGATAAGATAACAGAGACCGCTAGCGTCACCTATCGCTTCGGAAATGCACTTCCAGTAGGTCCTTTAATTGCACGTCTCAAGCGATAGATGGCGCTATCTGTCCTGATTGTAGTCTATCGCTTCAGGAAATTGCACCTCCAGCACCCTAACAGGCACCTATCAACAACGTTATTTTCTTTAATAAATTTAATAATTAGTGCCTACTAGAAACTGTTGGTGCACAGTTGCACACATAAAATTTAATAATATCGTGGGATGTCCTCTAATGTACTAGTGTACTGTAATCGTCATTAATAGTTCAGTTCAGTCCGAGTGGTTAACTCGTCGCGGAGATAATTCAGTTAGCGCCCCTCGGACACTTGATTAGCAGGCATCTGTAGGAGTCAGGAGTGTAGGGATGGGCTGCCAAAGTGATGTCAGATATTTTCGATCACAACGAAGTATCTCATTCTTCTGAATTTGACGTAGAAGATATTTATGACGCAAGACATGTCCGTTAATATTGCATTGGCACATATTTTTGAAGCCAATGCAGCAACCTATGTTTAGGCGTCGCTTGTCTCGCCAGATAGTTTCGGTGTTCCCTGTTCCGTGGATGTCACATATTTGTGCTGCCACTTCTATATGCCTTCCGCAAATTATCACATAATTATATTTGCTGTCATGATTCATGGATAAATCATGAAATCAGATATGATTGCTTCTCGTTTCCTCTATTGTCTCCCATTCTCTGCCAACATGTAATGTTAATAGTTTGTTATACCTACCATGCACCATAATCATCGACTACATAACTATAACGAGGGGGGTATAGGTAAAACAGTTACCTGTTACCCACGAGCGAACATCGGTGATTTCGGTGACCGATCTGACCGTCCTTAAAACAAGTGGAGGAGGAATGTGTTTGAATTGATACAGGTTGTTCCTAACAGTATGTTTTTAGTAGTAGAGTTTATTTTCCCCTTTTTGTTTGTGTTACCCATGGTATTATTTTTTTCTCAATTATGTAAGTATGTTTTTACTATAGAAGTGTGTTTTGTTGGTTGCAGGTCCGCCCGGCCCGCCCGGCAAGCGCGGCAAGAAAGGCAAAAAGGGCGACCCCGGCGAGCCAGGGCCCCCGGTACGTACGCACGCGTGCCACGCGTCGCAGTGTCGCACGCGCATCAGGCGCGCGGTGTCTGAGCTCCTCTGACACCGCGCAGTAGCTATTCATGAGACAAAGTAATCACAAGGGGTTGCTTCTATCGAAGTCCGGTTAAGAATGCCCCAGACACCGGGCGCTAAAGTACATATTTTAATATTATTTGCACGACGGGAAGCTGGAGTACTTCTGACCTCCAGTTCCTTAATAAGTTTGGCTTCAGTTTGCTTTTATTTATTTTATTTGTTTCGTTTGCAGGGGTTAACGGGAGCTCCAGGGAAAAATGGATTCCCGGTATATATATTTTTTCATTTAATTTACCCTAAGTTTTGTTATTTTGTTTTACCTTTATCTTATTGTAAATACTATAAGTTATCGAGAAGTATTAACTTCTGCTCCCTCTGCACCCGACACCGGTCATGAGAGTGTCGGTCGCGATGCCGACACGCTCGAGCGGTTGTCTGCGCGTGCGTCTTGCCGTGCACTACACGCGTGTCACGTTTCAGGGTAGCAAGGGCGAGAAGGGCGAGCGAGGCTTCATGGTAAGACTTCGTAGCGCACACCTAGTGTGGTAGACGTAACCTTCGCCACCCCGCCTCGCCTTTACTAACTCGCTGCCAGCCTCCCGCCGGGCTCTTTACTGCACGAAGCGCACGAGGCAGTAGTGGCGCGCAGTAAAGTTCCTGATGGATGGTGTGGTCCCGTGGTCTGAAGCTATCGCAGAGCCCTAACAGTAGTCGTAGTTAACATAGTTGAGCATCGCCTCGCGCCTGAACTCTGTTGCGTCAACTATACCTACTTAAAGTAGTATTATATTGATGAAGAGCTGTGCCCGACTTCGCTCGCTTGTTTGTTGGAAAACAAATTGGAGTTCATGGGTTTTTTTTTGCGCGGTGACCTATTTCTTTTTCTAAAATAGCCTATAACGTCAGCTGCCGGCCAGTGAGTCCCGTCACAATCGGTTCAGCTGTTACGAAGATTAGCCGGAACAAACAGACAGGCAGACAAAAATCTTAAAAATTGTTTATGTTATAAGTACCGAATTAAAACCGTTACATACATCGTTACACAATCGCTACACATCGTTACAATACATCATTTTTATCGTTTTAATCCTTAATGATGAGTACAATGACCCTTATTGTACTCATCATTATGAACAACTTTTACTACGGGATCAACCCTGAAATCGTGAAAAAAACATGAGATGATCCATAGATTTATGTTCGCATAAGTCGACATAATATATGGATCAATTTTTTCACTATTTTAGGGTTGGTGCCGTAGTAAAAGTTGTTCATAATGATGAGTACAATGACCCCTTTTAAGGATTGAAACAATCAAAATTTAACGGTGTATGTATTTTCATATGCATTTATTAAAAACTTGTTATTTTGATTACAAACAGACACTTCAATTTTATTTATTTATAAATGTATATTGTAGATATATACAAATAGTAATAGTTACAGTTAGTTAATATATTATGTAAAGGTATAAATATATGATTGCTAATAAGTAAATGTACTTATTATTATTACTGTTCGTATTTTGATCAATTTTCGACCTAATACGATACAGTGTGCAAAATAAACGTAAGTTCGAATCTCGTAGGCTACTGTCATTAAGCTCTTGACTGTACATTTTTAATGTTTCAGAGTCATAAATACTGTATGTAGTGGTCATGTACTGTATATTAGTTAATACTCTGTATGACGACGCGCGCGCGGCGGAGCATGTCGTCGCTCTACTGACGGGACGCACCCCTGGTGAATGTGCTACTAACATGGTGTTAGCGTAGTGTCGCTGGTAGTTGGTGTTTCTTACTAGACTGGCTTATTTTCCGGCTGTTACTATTTACATGACCGATCATTTATGTATTTTGTATGAATTTAGCTAACCAAACTACTTATAGGCCGACTTTTTCGCGGTGACGGGAGACGTATTGCGGGGTGGTTATCGCATGAGAGGTGTTGCAGGTGGCTACCCTTGCTCTCGAAACGGCTGCGCATCTCAAAACGCACATGACAATACTATCAAAGATTTAAATGAATGGAGGTCGAAACACACAAGTTCCAATATAGGTATAGACATATTTGTGAGGTAAATCACAAAAATAAACAACTATTCATTATACCTAGAACCTCCTACAAGGTTATGAAAGAAGTGCTAAATAAATAAATAAATATTTCTCTCTTATGGAAATCTGCAGACTCACCTTTGTCAACGCAATACCTTGTGCGGTCGGGTGCGCGTCATTTGTGTATGCGCCCCCGCGCCTCGTCACCCGCGCCTCGTCACCCGCGCCTCGTCACCCGCTAGGACCATGGGACTGTTAGTAACGAAAAAGTCGAGCTATACGTATCAATTTTATGAATACATTCCCTAATGATGTGCGTAGAGACAAACTAATGCTTTCTTTTACAATTTTTTTAAAGGTAATAAAACTAGAACTCGGCAGTATGGCACATCGGTTTAAGAAACACTTTACCTTCGTAGAGCGTCCTCTCTGTCACACGCTCACACCCGCGAGACCACAGATATAGTATATCTATAACTGCGTTAAACGGTCCCTTCCTTAAGCTATGTGTCATACTACCGTATTGTACCTACATGATAATACAGCGGGGTGAGAGTAATGTGGCTACTTGTCAATTTCAGGGACCCATCGGGCTGGATGGACCTAAGGGAGACCCGGTAAGCACGGATCTTGAGTATTTTAAATCAAATCAAGTTTATTATACTTATTAGCCATACATACACCCATAACATAACACTCAGTCTTAATTTAATTTACTTATATTCAATTTTATTACCTTATTCTGTCGTGAAACACCCTATAGGTATTTAAAAGTGGAATACGTATATAATGTTTCAATGGAATTGTTGGCAAATCAAAGACCATGACTACTCAAATCTTTACTTGACGCATATTCCGTTCGTTCCGCGACGTGTGACGGTTTGACAAGTGCGTGCGTGTGTTGCAGGGCCGGCCCGGCGACAAGGGCCACAAGGGCGAGCACGGCAGCCCCGGCTTCGACGTCTTCTCCGCCGTCAAGGTAAGCACGACAGGCGTGAGTAATCTTCTCTCGTTACAAGCCGTAACCGTAACCGTTATCTTTGGATGTACATTTGAATTGAGTGATCTTTTTTTATTTCGTGACAAAATCTGATTGTACGTTTAGTCAAAAATAGTCAAAACTCATAGCCCAAAGTAAAAAAATTGTCACTCTCAAGGGTCTTCAGTTATTGCCGAAAATGTGGATCACTCAATTCAGACATTTTGCAAAAACGGCTATGAGCTAAATTACTCAGCAAAAACACTCTACAGACAAAATTAATATCTCAAAAATTTGTTAAACATTTGTCACAACATTTTTTAAACCCATTAAGGCATTTAAAGCTTCTTCCAGGTATCTTTGGACAGTATCATTGGATCACTCAGTACAGACACCATTTTGTCTGAGAGATCGTTGTAATAAGGTTTCGGATGACTTTTTCTATAGATCTATTGTTTATCCTAAAATGTACATGTTCCGAATATATTTGGACAATAAATATCTATATCTTTTGTTAAAAATGTATGAGTAACTCAATGTTTTTAAATTTGCTGAACTGAGTGATCCATAAGAATACTTATAGCAAACTACGATTAATTTTTGTACAACTTTATGACTAAAGTTATACATAAAAATAATTTACATAAAGTACAGCTTAATTTACGAGATATTAAATTTTTACTTTTATTGTTAGGGAAAAGAGCAGTAGGGTGACCATATAATATGAGATCATCGGAAATCTAACTGATACAGTAAGTACCTACCTATAAATCGTCAGTTGTAATATCAATTAATGTAACCAGGACTTAACTTGACTTTACAGGAGAGGCAAAAAAACGAAATTCTGTTCACAAAAAGAGTTGTAACTTTTTGTGTTTTCATCCTATTGCAATGCTCTTTAGAGCATTTTTCTGTTAAAATGTTGTTATCTGAAAGAAACCATAATGAAACCTACTATTGTAGTTTCGAAAATGACATGGTGGTTACGTTATTTATTTTTTTAATATCGTGTTACTATTATTTAATGAGTTTAATGAAAACAAAGCAAATTCCTTACCATTCAACGGCGAAAACTGAACAAAAAACACTGCGAATTGCAATTACAGACACGATTCAATTCAGAAACAAAGTTGTCTTCCCCGCCAGCCAAAACAAAGACTTATAAATAGTAATCTATGGCACAGACCGTATCACAGAGCATGTATGGACCGTATTGTAAATTGTAATCAATCTTTGGGATTTAAGTTTTTGTTTTGTGTTCGACTTTTAATCATATTCCGTAACTTGACAGTTGAGGGGTTACCAGATTTTGACGAAAAAAGATAGTGAGGTGGTGTAAGAACGAACGAAATTGAATGAACTTAAATAATGTACTTGCATGCAAAAAATTTAATTTAAATTTAATAACTTATCTTATAAACACGATATACACTATTAAAAGTTGTAGAATTTGTTATATATTTTGTTTCTCACCAGTAATTTAAAATAAAACAACTTAGAGATGTGTTGTTTGTTCATCTGAATCAGAAAGAAAAATTATTAAAAGGCTTTATTATGGTTTCTTTCAGATAACAACATTTTAAGAGAAAAATGCTCTAGACAGCATTGCAATAGGATGAAAACACAAAAAGTTACAACTCTTTTTGTAAATAGAATTTAGTTTTTTTGTTTCTCCTGTAAAGTCAAGTTAAGTCCTGGTTACATTAATTGATATTACAACTGACGATTATATAGGTAGGTACTTACTGTATAAGTTATATTTCCGATGATCTCATATTATATAGTCACGCTACTGCACTTTTCCTTAACAAAAAAATTAAAAATGTAATATCTCGTAAATTAAAACAGGTAGTTACCTATAAGTATTCTTACAGATCACTCAGTTCAGCAAATTTAAAAACATTGAGTTACTCATAAATTTTTAACAAAAGGTGTTTGTGTTATATTTATTGTCCAAATATATTCGGAACATGTACATTTTTGGATAAACAATAGATCTATAGAAAAAGTCATCCGAAACCTTATTACAACGATCTCTCAGACAAAATGGTGTCTGTACTGAGTGATCCAATGATACTGTCCAAAGATACCTGGAAGAAGCTTTAAATGTCTTGATGGGTTTAAAAAATGTTGTGACAAATTTTTAACAAATTTTTGAGATATAAATTTAGTCAGTAGAGTAAGTTTTTGTTGAGATTTAGATTTATTTATAGTAGCTCATAGCCGTTTTTGCAAAATGTCTGAATTGAGTGATCCACATTTTCGGCAATAACTGAAGACCCTTGAGAGTGTCAATTTTGTTACTTTGGGCTATGAGTTTTGACTATTTTTGACTAAATGTACAATCAGATTTTGTCACGAAATAAAAAAAGATCACACAATCCAAATGCATATGAACTTTGGGATTCCAAAGTAGGCGTGTCAGATCAATGTGAACCTTATTTGTATTTTCATATGAATTTCATATTCGTATGTAACACTTTACTTATCAAAGTAAAATGAAAGTGCGGTCTGTCAATCATGCCCTAGGTGTGGAGCTCACAAGTAAAAGGTAAACAAGAGTTTACTTATTGTTGAGAGCAAGTATTGACCACTCTACCGATTCAGTG
Organism: Apamea epomidion; assembly: GCA_947507525.1. Taxonomy (NCBI): domain Eukaryota; kingdom Metazoa; phylum Arthropoda; class Insecta; order Lepidoptera; family Noctuidae; genus Apamea; species Apamea epomidion. The sequence continues at coordinate 546,036 of OX382238.1, read as the reverse complement.
CACAATTAATTAATTGATTGACTAATTACAGGCTCATGAGCAGGGCCTTGAGGCATAGGCCTTGTCTCTGGGGTGGCTACGTGATACCTCTGGTATAACAAATGTCCTTGGGCGGCAACCCAACACGAAAAAACAAATGTTAAAAAATGATGTCAATTAAAGTGGCTAATAGTCCTAGATCCAAACTCTAGGTCGAAATAGTTTTTATTATATGTAGATTCTCACAATCATAATTATTCGAAGTCATAAAAGATTGTTAGAGTTTTCAACTGGATCACTGATGATTACTGTGTGTTCACAACTGCCATGCTGCGCTAGCGCTCTGTGTGAGTCGTTTGTGTGTATGAGCAATGAGTTTAACGTTATGGTGGCATTGCAGGGCGTGAAAAGATCCGTGGACAGTTTTAAGATAAGTCCGTACACGAGCGCCGAGATCATAGCCGTCAAGGTACAGCCATTCAGCCATACAGCCGGTAGCGCGCGGCCAGTAGTTAGAGCTTGCGGCAGGCACGTGCCCAGTGCCCAGTGCCCAGTGCCCAGTGCCCAGTGCCCAGTGCCCAGTGCCCAAGTCGCACGCGACGCTTATCTTATTTGTGCTTTATATGTCGTTGTAGATAGTCGCTGTATTATTTGCATCCGATGTTTTTTTAATTATTTTTTATTTAAATACTGCTTATCATATGCTTGCTGTAAATGTGGGAGATTTCCTGCGTGAGAAATTGAACGTATTTACAGCGGGTACATGTTAGGTGGTACGGCGAGGTCACACGGGGTGGTTTGTGCGCCCGCGCAGACCGCCCGCGTGTGCCCGCTGACGCGCGTGTGTGCGCAGGGGCTGCAGGCCGCCGGGCACAACATCTCCGCGCACACCGTCATACAACTGAAGGTGAGTAGCACACACACACATCACCCACTCACGGAAGCTGCTCGAGTGCTGACGTCACACTTGCGCGGGTCACGACTCACAATACATGCATCGCTATTGTCACAGTATAATAAACTAAGCATACCTCTCGGCAGTTTCCTTGAAAATACTCGAAATAAGAGTAAAATAATTACCTACAGCCGTTCGCTAGATAAACACGCACTAGGCTTGCCCTGACTGTGTCTCTTAGGTTGTAACTGTACTTTGCAAGTCCAGAAAATGTAATGATAGGCGAGCAATCTTTTTTAAAACCCTGTGATTTGTTGTGGGTAGTAGGTATGTTCTGTACATTAAAATATTTGTCAGAAATCCGGTAGGTTTTTGCTAAAATCATCTCGGCACATCAGCTGAAGCCATTCGGTTAGTCTGAAATAAAATACTTAGATATTATCCGTTTATTCAGGTTCAAAAATAAAACAGTTTTTACAGAAAAGTTACATAAAAAGGCCTATAACAAGTGCGCGATCACATAAGTACATAAGTACTATCTCAATGTTCAGATTTATTCACAGATTGATAAAATGTGACAGAGTTGTAGCAACAATTATGTTAATTTGTCTAGGGCCCCATCTAAATAAAGCTTTTCGCTTGGGAAATTGTATGTAGATAAAAATACATTCGACACTCACCTACTAAGCACCTGTCAAGGATGTTATTTATATATTAGGGGTTAAAGTATGAAATTGCCGATTTGTACTGAAAAATTGAAATTAGTTTTTTTTTTAATTTAACATATTTTTTTAATCAAGATAATTACCATTATTATCTATACATTGCTGCCATCTAATAGGAAGGTCATTTATGCCTTTGCGATAGAACTCTCGTGATCTAGATTCGACAAACTGTGTGAAAGCATTTTATACTGCCTCCTGAGAAGAAAACCTTTTATCACGTAGAAAATTGTCCAAATCACGAAAAAAATGGTAGTCCGTTGGAGCAAGGTCTGGTGAATACGGAGGGTGACGAATGGTTTCTAATTGCAGTTCCTGTAGAGTTAAAACGGTTTCTTGTGCTGTATGAGATCTCGCGTTATCATGGAGCAATAATGGTGAAGATCGATTCATGAGTCGGGGCTGTTTCACTGCTAGTTTTGCTATCATTGTTCGGAGTTCGGCACAGTAGACATCTGCCGTTATTGCTTGACCAGATCGGAAAAAGCTATAGTGAATAACACCATGCTGAGACCATCAAACAGTTACCATTACCTTTTTATTGGTAAGCTTTGCTTTAGGACACTGTTGCGACGTTTGACCTGGGGTCAGCCATTGCATTTTTCGCTTACGGTTATCGTAAAGAATCCACTTTTCATCACATGTCACAATTCGATCCAACATTCCTTCATTTCTGTATCGATTCAACAAGGCAACACAAGTTTCAACACGCGTTTCTTTCTGCAGATCAGTCAAACCATGAGGCACCCATTTCTCATGTTTTTTTATTTTATTGATTTGACGCAAATGAAACAATATTGTTGGTAAGGTAACGTTAAACCATGCCGCGAATTCCTGGGTAGTTTGGCTCGGATCGGCTTCCACCATCTCTTTCAATTAATTGTTATTCACCTGTGTGGGCGGTCTTCCACGTGGTTTGTTCTTCAAATCAAAGTTTCCATCACCAAAGCGTTTAAACCAAAATCGCACGGTGCGTTCATTAGCAGTCCCCTCTCCAAACGCAACATTGATATTGCGAGCTGTTTCTGCCGCGTTAGTTCCGCGTCGGAACTCGTATTCAAAATAAACTTGAATTTTCGAAGTATCCATCTTTCTTGTCTAAGCTAAATAAAAAAAACAATTGAAAGTCGATAATCGAATGTTGCACATTTTTTAAAAGAAGAACTTCATAGGTACCATGTGAAAAAAGTTTCACTCAAAAATCTCAAACCATGAAGGTTCTATGTCAATTCGAAGTACCTATTACAATAAAACGGCAATTTCATACTTTAACCCCTATTACATACTTATATTACTTATACAAACACCTACATAACATACGAATAAATAAAAACTAAAAATAATATGTGTTCTACATATGTTTGTTCGGTTGGACTCTTACAACTCAATTTTGAGACATCTTTAACCGATTGCGCTGAAATTTTCCATGCATGTGTAATGCATGCAGTACAAAATTATTATGACATGGAGCTGATCTGATGATGGTACCGGAGGGTGGCCATAGGATCTCAGTAGTTAAACGACACAACCCCATCGAGTTTGGACTCATTTGATCCGTCTTGACGAGAACTTTGGTGCTAGATGATAACCAGGGTCTGATGATGGAGCTGGAAGATGGCCATAGAAACTCGGTAATTAAACGACACAACCCCATCGCGTTTGGGCTCGTATGATTCGTCTTGACGAGTACTTTGGCGCTGGATGATAACCAGGGTGTGATGATGTACAGGTAGCTTAAGTGCAGTAAACGCATATAACAGAAAAAACTGCTACGCGCTACGAACTACGCCGTAGTCAATCTCGCATCCAAAATCCTAAAATGTTGAATATAAAATAAAAAGAAAAAAAAAACTTTTTAAAAACAAGCTTTTATTAGGTACTTGTTAATAAAAAGAAACTAAAAAGTTAAAAATAATTTAAACCTGATAAGAAATAAATAAAAGCGTGTTTTATTTCTTACTCACAGAATAGTAATACGGCTTATTTTATTATTATGTGCTATTGTGAAGTGAAGCGAGCAGTCCCCGAGACTCGAGACCCGCAACAAGCCGCGCTGCCCGCAGCACGCAGCACAACCCTATGCCAATATTATCCATTTTAACAACAAACTTTCAAAGTGAGGCATGCCTCAAACTCACTGCATGAGCTTGCGTTTTGCGTTTTGCGTAGAAGGTAGTAGTGAGGTACGTATACAAGGTGGCAGGGACATCGACGCTCAACCTGTTACTTTGGATTCAGTAGATACATGTCATGATTCTGAACCCCACTGCGTTGAAAGGACACTGAGTGATTTTTTATGGGAAGTGGTCTATGACCCAATGGCGATACATAGATAATCTAAAATATATCTATGTAGATAAATCTAAATAAAATGAGGTACCTTAACTGTTATAACTGTTAAGTCATCTGCCCTTCTAATTTGCACAAGGGTCGAGATGAGGGTACTTACTCAAATATCACAACCATATCGCTATTGGTCCATAGGCCACTTTCGCTTAGCCTCCTATTTCATCGGTTATTAAATAGAATAGCTGTTCCGGCTAACCGACATGTCCTAGAATCAGAAATTTGAATACATATTGCGACATCTACCAGCCCGCAATGGGCCCGTGTAGTGAATGATGGCCCAATCACTCTCACAGAGGAGGCTTGTGCTTATACTAGCTGTTCCGTACGTTTTGACCGCGTAGGTATTGTACTTTTCTATGATACAGCCGGTTTCTTTATTGATACCTGACGAGAAATTTCTACGTTAGGTAATTTCTACGTTAGTCTTCTAGTTAGGAATCATGTGCTGAATTCATGGAAACAGTTTGCGCGTCGATGCCCAGCCACCCTGTGCTTAAAACAATTCTTTCATATCATAAAATGACCTAGTAAACGGTTGTTATACTTGTTATCTTCCAACTCAATGCTAATATTTGATTCTACTATACCTAGTATTTTTATCTTACGAACCGACGCGCGCCTTACTTGTGGTAACCAAGTTTATAAACACGTTGTGAATGTGTATGTGAAGCATCAGCACAAAACACACACAGACACACACACTTCCAACGTCACCACTGTCTCGGACGGTCCCGAGAGCTCATGCGCTTACACACACATTCGCAGCGTTATTGTAACCACAAGTAAAGCGCGTGTCGCTTCGTGAGATAAAATTACTGTATCATTTTGTGCTAAATAACTAGCGGTACGTCACTCAATAAGTGTGCTTGGATGCATCAATTATGACAGCAAAAACCATTCTAACCGTTACTCTCTCATTGAATTGCTAATAAAAAAACAACCGACTTCCGAAATTAAGGTTATTTTTCACTTTGGAGTGATTTTTTGAAAGTCGGTTGTTTTTTCTTTTGTAAAAAAGTTTTGATTTTCCACTTTTTAGTTACTTAGAGGTATTTTCATCATCAACATACACAAGTAGGAAGTATACGTATTATAGTTATATGTGGCTATAGGTACAAATAATAGAAGAGTAAGAAGCATGCGTGTTCAATACACTGCATTATGAACCTAAAAGTGGTGCAATAAGAACCACTTTTCGAGCAGGTGTGTTGACAAAATACTTGTTGTGTCCGGTTTTTGAGAACTGAAAAAAAAACACTTAAGAATAAATAGCTGAGGACCTTCGAATCCAGGTAATAATCAGTTATTATACCTGTACTCTTATTTCAAGGTATAACTATTAACTGTGTTGCACAGGGCGAGCCCGGCGAACCAGGCCCCCCCGGCTCCCCGGGGCCGCAGGGCGCGGAGGGCCTCCCGGGGCACGAGGGTCGCGCGGGTGCGCCCGGGCCCTCGGGGCCGCCCGGGCCCGTTGGGCCTGTGGGCCCTCCTGGCCTCGTCGGACCACCTGGATCACTCGGCCCTGCTGGACTCAAGGTAAACATGCAACATAGCATTATTCTTATTCAAATTTCTTTTTTTTTTTGTTTTTAATATTTTCTCTTTTATGTGCATCTTCAATTCTACTGGGAGGTCGAAACAAAAGAAAGAAAACATTTGAATACATCGAAAGGTTTATTTAAGGCGATATGATTCGCCGAAGATCGCGGTCACTAGTTTTTTGAATCCATGGGAAACATAAAAAATAGTATTACTTACAAAAGTCTGAAAAAAATATATATCATATTATTATTTAAGGATCTGGTTGACCCGCAGTCGCTTTTAATAACACGATCATAGCTACAAAACAAAAGTTTTTTTCTTATTTTTTATATAAATGAATAGGTAGTACGATTGTTTCGCACGATTCGCTGAGTTTGTCTTGATAAAATGATTAAAATAATTACTATGTCTAAAATAGTCCAACTATCCACGTAATGCGCGAGCTCAATAAGTCGCGGGCCTACCTCAGTCGCGCATCGGCGCTCTTAGACGATGGGCATATGTCAGTGCTTTTAGCGCGATCACGTGACTTTATTGTTAAGCAACAATGGGTAATAAGCGAATGAAACGGAAAAAGAAATCACGAACAGCTATAATAAAAATTGCAAGGAAATTATCTCCAAAGAGAGGTGGTAAAGTAAGTAACTGTTGAATTTTATATCTTATATTTTATTTTCATTTATTTAGAAGCGAAATAAATTGACAGAATGGAGTTGTCAGAATCAGCCGGTGGTGTATATCTGTAAAAATCTAACCGTGATTTAGGTGAAATGAGCCTAAAGTGAGCTGATACCAAGGATTGAAACTATTGACAACTCACTTCACCTAAGTTTGGTACCATGACACCCTTTTGTGTAAGTTACGTCATTATGGTGTCCAAAACGAAGCTCTCAACGTAATAATTTCTTATTTACATAATAGGGACCAATGTGTAGATGTTAATGGCGTGAAATCTCCCGGGCTACCAGTTCAGTTAGGAGTTCCGCAAAGCTCGATACTGGGTCCATTCTTGTTCTTAGTATATATCAATGATTTACCATTCCATTTGAAGGGCATCTGTGACGTTGTACTGTTTGCAGATGATCCCTCTCTTATTTTTAAAGTAGACATGAATATACAAGATTTGGAACAACTACATAATGTATTTTCTCGTCTGTAACTTAAAGTTACAGACGAGAAAATACATTATGTAGTTGTTATGGTTAGAAATAGGTAAAAAATGGATTACAACTGGTTGGCATAAGAATAAAGACAGGTACTAGGTACATAATTATGCTGTAACCACAAGGTCTGTACATGAATTCGGTGAGCTCTGCCTCTTAAACTAGGGTGACCTGTATCTTAAGAGACAGTGATCAGCTATAAGGTATCATAAAAAATAAACAAAACTTGTGAAGTGTGTCAGTTTGCCATGTTTGTGTTTATACTTATAAAAGTATCTTGTTTATATATGTATAGAATATATTTTTCCTAATCATAAATTTATGGCAAAAAGGAGGAGAAGGGAGTGCAACTCAAAATGTAGGAGAGTATGTGTGAATGTATGTAACTGCACACCCTGAATAGTTGGTCGCTCTAATTAACTCAAGACAATGTTTATGTTCTTTCTCCAGAATTAGCTTATTGACAGGTATTGTTATTTGTATTAACTTATTTATATATTTTACTTCGATGGACCTTTTTTTTGTTTTTTTTTATCGCTGAGAAATGCTTTATGCATCCCCGTCTCGCGGGGGACGAGACGGGGTATGTGGGACTCGCTGTCGGAATGCCAGTATACCCACTAAAACTCAGCGGTGTTCCCACATCGCCGTGATGGGAGGGCCATGGGAAACCGGCATAGCCTTTACTTCCACAGCCCTCCCGGTGCATGCCCGCCTAGATGGTATGGCATTGGGGGCTACTGGAATGGCCGGGAACACCTGGCCATTCCCGTCCCACACTGGTGGAGGCCTGTGCGATACAGGCAACGGTGCCCCCGCGCCCATTGCCTGCTGGCCTCCACGACCGCCCAGCTGGTGGGCCCCGCATGCCCCCCGCGTTGGGGGGTTGGGGGGGCTACGTGTCTCCCACACGGGGGACATCGCGGCCCGCCTCAGGTAGGCTGCGATGTCGCCCAAGCGCCACCGCAACCTACCCGCTCGGGTTCCTCTTCGCTTCACCGTGGTTCTCCAAGCCACGGCTACTGAGCCCCCACGCCTCGTCAATGCGGAACCCACCTGAGGGGTACTTCGATGGACCTAGTTTATCCTTTGTAACTGCAAGTGACTGCTATGTGAACAGAACCCAGCATTGCATAAATATGGAAGCTGCCACGCCCTTTATGCCTTTTATTTGGGTAGCAAGTTTTTATTTACATTTTAATTTTAATTAATTCTTTTTTAGCTTGAGTACGTATAGTTTTTATTATATTTGTTGGTATATAGGCGTGGCTAGCTGACATAAATATGGCAAATAATGTAATTTTATGTTCTGTGTCTTGTAATGTTAATTACTTAACATAGGTATCTAGTATTGTATACAATCAAGTATTTTCTAACTGAACAGACAGCTGTGCTGCTGGGGAGTTTGTTGCGCCACTTCTTCTTCCCAGCGATAGCACTAGGAAGCGGTGAAGGGCGGGCGTTTTTGGAGGACTGTCTTTTGTAATTTTGACGTCCAAAAAGTGCTGATTCTCAGCCTAATTTGAATAAATGACTTTTGATTTGATTTGCTTTTTAGCAGACGAAAAAAAACGGAGGAGGTTCTCAAGTCGACGCGTATATATTTTTTTTTATACGCACGCATAACTTTTTACAGAGTAGTCCGATTTTGATAATTTTTTTTTTATTGGAAAGGGTATACCCCACATATGCCTGCCCTTTGGCAAACAATTAGAGATTATAGCCACAAAAGATTATAAAATAAAATCTGTGTAACAAAAAAATTAAACCGCCGAAAAAACTGAAAAGCAAAAAATAATAAACCTTTTTAATTAACCTTAATAACTAAGTTCTTAAACTAATGTCAGTATACCTAAATAAGTTTGAGTCGGCGCCATTTTAGTGATCTTTGTTTATTGATTGTTTGGCGCCGACTGAAAATTACTTAGGTATACTTACATTAGTTTAAGATCTTAGTTATTTAGGTTAAATAAAAAAGGTTTATTATTTTTTGCTTTTCAGTTTTTTCGGCGGTTTAATTTTTTACAGAATACGTCGGCAAATGTTTATCATACGAAGTGTGGTACGAGTACAAAGGTGCTTATTTCAGAAGGACAACAAACAGTGTAATGTAATTTAGGTTTATAATTATAATATCTTATTTTGAACGATTTCAAAATAACACAAACGCTAAATACACTAGGCAAGTATGACATATTTGTATATCTTTATATTATTTTACAGATACTCGTCAAAAGCGCAGAATTTGGAAAATCGTACTGAGCTTCCGTCAACAAGCTCTTTTGCTCCGTTGACCTCAGTTGATATGAACATAGAACATCCAAGTTAATAAGTATACCTACCCACTCTTGCGATATATTTTATGCTTTTTAGGGAAGTGATAGTAAAAATAGTGCTTATGCTGATTACTATTGTGCCATACACACACTACTAAACACAGAGCTCGCTCGTTTTATTCGGTGTTTGTGTGCATAACCGTGACTTTACCCACACATATAATATGTAAACTAAATAGGTTGTTCGATTGCACAAGTTTTTTAAAGAAATAAATATTTTTGTATTTGTTATTATCTTTCCTTCTGTTTTTGTTTAAATATTGCAGTCATACTAATATTACTGTACTATGCCTGTGCTTTGGCCGCAGTCCGAACTTTTAATGGCGCGCTAACGTGTTCGATGAGCGGGGAGCGCGGAGGGCGCCCCGCGGATTTCCCCGCACCTCACCCCCACAAATCGGTTCGAGCGCCATCATAGCGCCTTAAGTATCGGGTACCCAATGGAACAGCAATGAATGCCATTCAACAAAAGGGATATTTAGTTACGAATTCTAAGAAATTTTCAAAAATAAGTTTACTCAAATTGGATTATCTCGAATTCCATGAATTTTCGCCTAGGCTTTAAGAGCTGCTTAAAATCGTTGCAAATGGGTCATACTATCATGTCCTGGAAGGAATAGATCAAATTAAAATTCACCCTGTATTATGTACCTATGTATATTCCATGTTTGTTTAACTTCCCGTAAATTGCTATTTATAGCAAAATTAAATACTTAAATAAAATAAAATATTGTGAAAACTATTACGAAACTTGCGGAACGACCACCTGCATCCAGCAGATCGCAAAGTTATGTGATCTCAACAGATTTCGTAAGATGAGGCTTTACGAGAATCGTATTGGGAAGCTTCACAGCACCAAACAGAATCCGTTGAGTCTTATTGTAATCGTGTTTGTAATGTTTGGTTTCAGGGCGACAAGGGTGACAAGGGCGAGCGCGGCTTCACGACGACGCTGAAGGGCGACGCGTTCCCGACCGGCATCATCGAGGGCCCGCCCGGCCCGCCCGGCCCCCCCGGTACCTGGCACAGTCCTTACGTAGCGTAACCGCGCGCAGCGTAGACACGCATGCTCGATGTAGTAGGAGAGCGCCGGCGCAGCGCGGCACGCGGGGCTCTGTGTACCCTGCGCCGGGCTGCTACTCGTAGTCCTCTAGCCAGATCATAATTTGAACTAATTTCACTGTGCAGCTAATGCGCACCAGACTAAAAGTAATAATTATTAACATCAATAACAGTTTTTTAGAGCTTTTAAAATAATTTGCGCTAGTGCCATCTCTCGACGATCATTCTGAAATGCTTGATAAAAATATTCTCATAAAAAGTACAAACAATCTGCATCTAATTGTTTCAATCGGCTTAAACGGAATAGCAACATTGCAGCGAGTTCTGATGCCTCAAATATAAGAGCGTCGATAGATGGCACTGCGAGTAGTTACAATGCTAGATGTAGAGAGACGGTTGCGGTGGTGTTGTGGTGGTGTGGTGGAGTGTGACGGTGAGTGTTGTCGAAGGCGCGGCGGGCGCGCGCGGCGAGCGCGGCGACGGCGGCGCGGCGGGCCCGCCCGGCCTGCCCGGCGACAAAGGCGCGCGCGGCAAGCGCGGGAAGCGGGTAACCACCGACTGCTACTCGCTGCACGAGCCTGAGGCACGCCGCACGACCTACTGATCCGATGAAAAAAAAAACATAGATATAAATCCTCACAAGATCCTGCGAGGGAGCAGCAGCCCTCGCAGTCCATTTGTCCAGTAGTCCGTGCGTTCGGCTTAGCATGCACCTCGCAGCTGACTATCGCATGTGGCACAACTCGCATGCTTCTAGTATTGAGTAACACCTGCCTTAATACACGCGTAGATATTGTTGTTGTGGTACAAGTGATAACTAACGGCCCTAGTCGTCGCTAACCGCCGGACGCCGGACAAGCTGCGCCGGCGCGGCACGGCGCCACGTCGACGTCTCAAGGTAAATCGTTCAAAATTTTGTACCTTGTACTGAGTGGTAGTAGAACTGTAGAAAATTAATACAATGACCATATTTTAGACATTATTTTAACATACAATAAACCTGATTTTAAATATATCAAGAGCGAGAGTGAGTCTATAAATTACCTAATTATCAAAGAAAGATTGACACACTACGTGTTACAGCTATTTCATACGCTACCACGAATGTCAGCTGTACTTTGTTTTTTGTTAGTCAATTTGTTAAGCTACTATTTCACCCGACTTTACTTACCAGTTAAGATTTATGCCTAACTAAATAAACTTTATTATTAAATAATTTTACTTTATTTATTAGTCTTGGTTTTTGCTAATAAATTAATTAAAAAAACAAACATTAAGAAGATTACTTCGAACGGCACAATAAAATAATTTAAAGAGTAGTAAAGTTGCGTGGTATTGGTGCATTAACAGTATGTGGTGTGTGCAGGTCGCAGCGGGGAGACGGGGCCGCGCGGTCCGCCCGGAACCGACGGCGCGCCCGGCCTGCCCGGCGTGCAGGGCCCGCCAGGGAAGCCGGTCAGTGCCCACTTATTTTGGATTGTCCAAGTCAAATTCCAAACAGGATGTTGGACCTCTGGCTTCAGGCACTGCCAACACCCTACATAGGATCTGTGCTGGGTGACACAGCCAAGACATGGCATTTTTTTTTTTTTTTTGGGTGGGAAATTATCAAATGACCCCTCCCGCTCTGGGCGGAGACTTTTACTAACTAAAACCCACCCGTGTTCCTTCAGTTGCCTGTGCCAGGGGCCACGGTATCTCTTTCGAACAACCCGCAGCCCCGGCGGCAGCCAAGGCATGGCTGCCAGTGCGGTGAAGCAGTCGACTGCTTGGGGCCCCATGGCTTATCCTGCAATAAGAGCGCTAGTCGGATAACAAGGCACGGCAGCGTTAATGGCATCTTCCGTCGTGTCTGGCTACCGCCAGGGTTCCAGCTATTTTAGAACAGAATGACTTGGGACGCGACATTGGGAAAGACCATAATGCCTTGGACGTTAGGTGGGCCTTTGGTGTGGGATGCAACACGTGTCGACTCCCTTGCCACATCTCATCTCCCTGGCACGGCGGGAATCTTGGGACCCCTGCTACAGATGCAGAAAACCTCAAACGGCGCAAATAATTATCACACCCTTATTGGGAGTAAAAAATTTTTGAAACGTTTGAGGTTGAAACACTACAGCCATGGGGTCCGAGACATCGCCAAACGCTTTGTTAACTCTTCACGTGACCAGAGGGCTGGCTTATTTTGGCCAAAGAATGAGCATTGCCATTGAACATGGCAATGCTGATTTATTTAGTCATGATTCATAAGATTTGTTTATTAAAATCGTTTATCAGAAGCTGATGGACGCTACCGAAGGTGCCAAGTTCGTAGCCAAATTCTGGGCTAGCTTTATACATATAGATTGCCATCGACACGCTAAGAAGAAGAATATATATAATTTATGATATCAAATCTATCAAATAACACTGTCATGATTATTTGTTTAAAAAATGATTACTATAATAATAAAACCCTTTTTGTATTCAACTCTGCTTGCAATACACCACCATAGTTTGGCGTTGATGTTGCAGGGCGAGATGGGCCCAAAGGGCACGAAGGGCGAGTACGGGGACATGGGCTCCCCGGGCATGCTGGGCGCACCCGGGCTGCCCGGCCCGCCCGGCTACCCCGGCCTCAAGGGGGACAAGGGCGACAAGGGAGACTCGGTGAGCGACACTGTTTTGTTAGAACAACTAGTCCCACTAGTTGTTTGTTATTGTTTGTTATGTTGAAGGGTAGTGGGATAAATAGAGCTTACGTGCTAGACTATGTAACTGTGGAGTTAACTTTCTTGTATACTGGTTACTGATGTTTTATCTCACGAAGGCAGGTTGGTGTTAATTGTTTATAAATACTAAGTATGTAGTTGTAGGTGCACGTGCACTTTGTTTCGAACCCGCCTTCGTTTCAAAACATAACATGTCTGTGCTACGATAAGTAACGATTCGCTGTTGATCTGTTTCCGGTGCCGCACGCGCTTCGCGACCCTCACCAGAAGTACAGGAAGCTGAGGAGGCGGCAGGTAACTATCCTCTCATACACAACTACACGACACACTCATTAACAAGTCTATACCGCGTGTATTGCTTTTATTTTAGAGAGAAACCAAAAACTTAGAATGTGTTTGTATGTTGAACTTATGTGTTGTTGAATGTAAACTTCTAAGTTTTTGGGTAACTACGTGGTTAGTATGTTTTTCACGTTTAAGCAATTAGTTCAAATGGTTCCCTTGCCGGACTGCTGTAGTAGTCCGTAGCTGTGTGTGAACTGTTAATCTTTATGCCCACTGTTGAACTTGCAGGGAGACGGCACCGGCTACGAGCTCTACGGGCATGAAGTTGTAAGTATTGCACATTCGTTACTGATCCTATCCACGGCTGTGCGAACACCATTCATTGGAAAACATTCTATAATATTGTTATACTAATCCTGAATTAACAACTAACATATTTTTCTTAGTATGTATTTTAAAACAGGGATACACGCCTTTATTGTATCGGACAGGGTTTGTGTTACATACTGAGTAAAATTGTGTATATGCAGATGATGGGCCCGCCAGGCGCCCCGGGCCCCGCCGGGCCGCCGGGCGTGGCGGGGCCGCCCGGCATCAAGGGCGACAAGGGCGAGCCGGGCACACGCGGGAAAGCGGTTCGTACCACATCCTAATCACTACAAACGCAGTCTACTGCTGCTTCTACTATAAAACTATTGCCACACTTCAGTACGTAGAAACTTAGAAGATTATCCCAGAACCTACGGTTATGGATTACTTAGTTATTTAATACTTACTGTTATATGTATATCGTTACTTCATTTAATAGGCTAGCTATGCTTTTTCTCAAAGTTCTCTTCTATTACCTTACTTTTAACTTCCTTTTTTTGGTGTCTCTTTACCTTGTCAATGGTTTTTGAAACACTCGTTCCTATTAAAATAATCGAATACGACCTACTACCACAAACTTTCTATATTTCGCAGCTTTTAGTTCGGCAGCGCCTACAACTGGTAGTAGGGTGCACGGGTTTTATTAAGGCCTTTGATAAGGTGGATCATGAGTTGATTTTTGATAGATGGCCTTTAACGAAATTCGAGAAATTTTATTACGCTGGTTTGCTTCTTAATCGCAAACCACTAACAAAACAAACCAAAGGCCAAAGGGATTTAATATGATAATAAACGGATATTGATCAGACATTGTAGCGTCTGGTGTTCCATAAGGGATAGACCCTTATGGAACACCAGACGCCTTAGGCCTTTATTGTTTAACATATTATTTATTAATGCAGTGGCGGACTTTCCCTTAGGCCAAAAAAGCCCGGGTCTAGGGCGGCCAACCTGCACCTGCGGCTGGGTATATATTATTGGAGCTGTGACGGCTAAGTTGAATCAAACGCAATTATTTTGGGGTATTCCTCAAAGCGCAGCCAACTAAGCGCAACTAAATTATTCCTCAAAGCGCAACCAATAGTTGCGCTCACAAATTCAAATTAAAAATAGTATACAACGTGCCCCTACAATGGCGACATTAATTTAACAGACAGGTAGGGCTAGTGGCCAGTAATCATAAAATTTACAACAACATAAAAAAAATCGTAACTTGAAAACTTCCACCTGCGCCGCTCGCAGACATAGGGCTCTCCTCCTTTTCTTCATCCTTTCCTGCCTTCTGTTTGCACGTTATTTGTTTTAATTTTATTGATGCGATGTTATGATCCGTGACCCCGGCAAATGACCCCTGTGCTACAGTTCTTTAAAAAGTACAGGTTCCTCTAAGATGCTGTTTTAGAAAATTGTCAGTAAATAAATATATAAGTTTAATTCACTTAAAATATATTCATGAAACTAAAACGCGAAACCGTACCTATACGTGTGTTAAATTAATGTCAGAAAATAAAAAATGAATTATTATTAATAAAACAAGTTTAGACGTGATTAAAAACATAGCTACTAAAAATACGTCAAATTTACGTCAGGCGCTGACTTATTTGGCAGGAGTAAACTAATATTTATCTTCTGTCCTTTTCTTAATGAAACAGAAAGAAACAGATGCACTGAATTTAAATTTAGTTTAGTTTGTGAACAAGGGAATCGGCGCCAATACTTATTTAATGAAGAGCCAAAAGACTAAAAGAGCTTCATTTAGGTACATGTTTGTTCCTCAAAGCGCAACCATGATGAAAAATAGAGAGAGGTATGATGGATTCATTAATGATATCAATAGACAGTTTTAAATCAAACGTCCTAGGTAATTGTTCATTTATTACAATGGAATACTATAATGGAACTAAATAATAAAATGGTACTAAATGTTTAAGCAACTTTTGGTCAATTATGTTAAAAATACACACAGGTTCATTAAATTCTTCTTCTTTCTTTTCTTTTTTATTAATAAACGAATAAATGAACAAACGAATTTGAAATTAATTGTGACGGTTGTTTTGAAAAGTACCAGGGTAACAGAAATGAACAGAAAATAAAATGATTTACAAGTTCCTAATTTGTAAATAATTTTATATTTACTTATGCACTGAAAACTGGTCAACTTCGCGTCGCCCGTTATTGCATTTTAGTTACTCTTAATTTATTCTTATGCTTTCTGGCATAAGTCGACAAAGTAACTCATATTACTGGATGAAAGGTGAAAAGAAACCTAACCTCTCCGAGGAGTTTAAATTATCCAGTTCGCTTTGCTCACTCTTGCATCCATCCTTCTCTTAGAAAGATCGCCGTTCAATCACTGCCGACACGCAATGCGAAAAATCAATCATGTAAGTTTTTATAGAAGTAGGTACGTTGATTCGTAGGTAACTTGAGTGTAAGCTTGTAAAAGAATACGAGGAAATGAACGTCTCTGTTTAGAAACATCGATTTCTGAACTAGTGCATTTTATTTCTTAAACTACAAAATAAGCTTCGGGATATGGGGGGGTTCAAATGTCAAACGCTTAGAGGGCCTGTAAATATCAATGGTTAGGTGCCAGCTTATGAGAAATCCTGTGTTTATAAACTATTATTATATTTATTTTAGTGATAGCCGTTCCTCAGGAATAATCTGTGAGAATGCATCAGTCAGTGTATCAGTATTGTGCCAATAAGTATGTAGTATAATAGTAGGAACAAAAACTTCGCTAGCAATCCGCTTGCTCTTGCATTCTGCATTCCCTTAATTCGGGTCTCCCTTGTTTCAACAAAAAAATTGACAAATTATCACTTCGCAAACAGTTTTCCGCATAATTTCATTTGCCAAATTATTACTTAGCAAATAAACTCTTTACAAATAATTGTAACGCAAACCTAATGTTTGGCAAGTAAACGTTTAAACAGTAACTTGCTTACCAACTAGTACTTTTACCAATTTTAATGTAAGTAGTCAAATATTTCAGTTGGTATAACATATTTTACGCAAAATAAAATAAGCTTATTTTTGTCTTTATATTTTTTTTCATAACAAATCATTTGACTAAATGTTTATTGTCTAAAGATTGTTTGGTGTAATAAATCATTTGATTAAAGACCAAATGCCTTAATGACATTATCCTTGGTAATATTCTGCCGAGTAAAAATTTGGCCAAATGAAAATGTGCGTACTAAAATCATTCCAAATATTGCATTGGTACTTATAAAAAAAAAGTTGCTAAAATTAGTTTGAATAATGAAATTTTGTCAAAATAATTTTGGCAAAACGGCAGGCTCCCACCCTAGGCATGTGAGATTAATGCTTAGTTTTTTCTGGATGCTAACGATTTAAAAGAAATTAATATTTCAATGATTTCTTGTTTCAGGGCGAAAAGGGCGAAAAAGGTGACGCCGGACCCATGGGGTTACCCGTGAGTACGCCAATCATACTTGTAACACTCAAGACTTTTAACTGTTTATGAATAAATATTATATCAATGAGTTTTCTGTACCCGCAGGGTCCGGTGGGGCTGCCGGGGGAGCCGGGCCGGACCGGCGACACGGGACCTAGAGTGAGTCACCACACACCTATTATTTATTGAGCTGTATTAACACGAGATCTATTACTAACGCTGCATTAACAGCTCACATCGGTTTACTCACCGTGCACACTAACACTCAGCTGAAGGTCCCGATCGGGAGCCTCGTGGTGTTCACGAGCTTTACAAAACAATAAATAAAAGCAATAAGAAAGCATGCCATGTCTCTAGTACATCATGATTGACCGTTTTTCTGGACTAATAAGTGCATGCGCCAAGATAACCCCGGTCCGTGTTCGTGTGAGCGTACTACTAACCCGGGCGTGGTGTGGGTGCAGGAGAACCGCTGGCCGCCGGACTTCGCCTTCACGTAGTGACCGGCGCCCCCCGCGCCGCGCGCGCACCGCGCCGGACGCCGCGCGCGCCGACAGCCGCGCGCGCGACCGAGTGGCCCTGGTTTGTAAATTGTTTCATATTAATTCTCCGCGGCGGAGCTACTGACCACGGGGCCGCGGTGTACCAGTGAACTGTTATGAATTTGTGGCAACACGATTGTTCTACTTCGGTGACGTCTGTCGATGAAGATGAATTTGTATTATATTGTCATAGTCCGATGGCATCGATTATATTACCGACGAGTGCTCTCTGATGGCCCTCGGCTTGTCTTTCTTGCTCGACCGCGTCATGCTGTACCCTTAACAATATTACATTTGTTTTTGTAAATGCCTCTCTACCGCTATTGTAGTAGGTACGGTTAAGTTCTTGCTTTTGTTTCCGGTCGAGCTTAAACTCCCCTGTATATAATGTAAAACTTGTTGGCAAGATGGGTATATAATATAGATACATGAATCATACATTAGTCATTACGTTCCTTACTGAAACATAATTCCAGTCATATTATTTCGTAAGTATTGAATTTATGTTAATATTAAAGTACTACGCTCAGAGTAACTATTTTTTAAAAAGTATAAATATACAAATTAATAATATAGATGATATAGTGTGCGAGTATGGTGACGCGTGAGACCGGTGCCAAGTACACTGTAAGTGTTGCCTCAGGAGTACAGGAGTGTAGGAGTGTCACGTGACGTGTGTGTGTACAGTGCTTAGTGCCGGAGAGCGTGCGTGCACTCGAGTGATATGATCGTCGGCGAGTGGCGTTTGTAATTAACCATGTTATGTACAAAGATTCGTATCGACCATTATCATATCTTCCTATATTTTAATGTAATTGTTTACAAAACTATCGCCCAAATTCTTAGAATAGGCCTAACTGTAATTAATAACTACTATGTGAATATATAAATCGTCACGTCTTGTCGTATGTTTAACATAATGTTATGATATAATATAACTAGTGAGCGTGGCGCAGACGAGCGATGCGGTTGGTTGGCAGTGCTGGCGCACGGACCGCGTGTCGCTCGCCTGCGCGCGCTCGCGCGGCGCCGCGCCTGCTCGCCGCGCGCCCGCGCCGGTGTTACCGTCCCACTTAACACGTAATCTTACCTACGTTAATGTTGACTCGTGCGTATTTTACTATTCCATTCTTCTTACTATTACATTCGCTTATCTTGTTATTAAATGTAGTCCATAAAATCTCACCGACCTATAACTTTATCTATGTAGTAAATATGTAAAGTTCGGGACGCGGTGTAACTTACGTCTGCTTCCTTCTGTCTCCTCTCTATGTATGAGATCTCAGTTTCGCTAGACGATTAGAAGCAGCAATGGATACACGCTGCGTCCCGAGCTGGGAGACTGTGACGCCAATGTACAAAATATATTAATCAAATTCATTTCTATGTTCACTTTTAGTTCTGTTGTACACAACCATAACTATTTTGACTTCCGGGATTGTTCGCGTTTACTTGTAACTTTATTCTATCAGAATCAGTTTTCACTTCGGCCACCGTGTGGTGAACATGAATGTAAGAGATGGTCGGCCACTGCGAAGGGACGCTTGTATATATAACAGTAAGTATGTTGCGCTCCCTGCTACTAGTTGTAAGACATCAGCTCTACTCGCTATTACTTATTATAAATACAATAACATTTCTGTCTTTATATCGTCGTGTATCTCTTAAGCGTAACGTTAAAAATTTAGTTTTTTTATGAGAATCGAAAGTTGTCATTTGTACCATATATACATCACGAGAGCATAAACTATTGTTGTTTAAAAATTATTTTGAAGGAAAATAAATATTTGCATGCCGTGCACATTTGTGTTTCTTTTCTTCTTCGCTTATTTTCTGTTAAACCTTTTCCTGTTTCTTCTGCTGGCAATGCTCGCTGTCCCTTTGTTGTCACCCCTCTGTGGCAGTTCTTTTGAGCAACTCCACTCTATTCCAACCTTCCCGGCGGCCGCGCCCTCGCGCGTCTATTTGTCCATTGGGCAGCCTGGCGTGGTGGTTATCAACAATACTATCGTCTGACGGCTTAACTAACATAAATTCCTCGATGTCATAGATCGACGAATAGTTATTTCAATTCATCTTATTTTTCTTCCTCTGACCACTCATGGATTTACTTTCCGTGCATCCTATATATTCTGCATTTTTGTTATGAGAAGATCGTGTGTGTGACCCTGTACCACTCCAAAACTTAAAACTAAGTGAGTTGTATTGAAGTGCAAAGTTCATTATGTGTATGCATGAGAACTGCGCTGCGCACCGAGCCCGCAACGTTAACATGAGACGACTTGTAGGCAAATTCACGTAACTAAAGTGTCTTAAAGGATAATTACTGGCACCGCATCTAGGCGGCATCTAGGAGGCCCGTCATGAAATTACGTTAATTAGCCTACTGTTATTAACTCACGAACCGCAATCAAAACCTAATGAGAATGCAGTAGTAAGTCAAGGTGCCGTGAGCGCGCCCGCACGGGCGTGCGATGCAGCGAACGCGCGCCCGCGCGGGCGTTACACGTACTGACGTGTTGTTGTTCCGCAGGGCCCGCCAGGACTCGACGGCATGAAGGTTAGTTCACTGACAATTTTTCATCTCACTAGTCACGTAGTTTTACCAAAAAAAAATCTGCTAGAAATAATAATAATGTAATTTTTCCTAAATTCTCAAAACGATTGACGACGATCGCCAAGTGTTCAACTTACGTGGTACACTTTGACCTCTGCTTTTTGGTGCTGCAGGTAAAACATTAGCTGCGCGTTCGATATTTTTGTCTACATTTTTATATTGAAAATGATCCTACATTCTGTTACGGGAATCAGTTAAACTTTTTAGCTGCAACGTGTGTGAAGTACGACGTTTTGCGAGTATCGCGTGAGTAGTAAGTAAATAAATAAAAGTCCTCCAGACCGTATTTCGGCCACGGCGGCCCATCTCATAGTAAGTAGCGCGCTAGTGTACTACCGAGCTGTGGTGGTAGCGTGCTGGTGTGCTACGAGCGAGCTGCTAACTGTTGTGTGCTGTGCAGGGCGCGCAGGGCGAGCCGGGCTCCAAGGGCGAACGCGGGGACCCGGGACTGCCAGTATGTATACACCTCATAGTATTACCTGCACTCTGACAACATCTTGCGTCTGCTCTGTACCATATCGTAATCACTGATATTCGCTCACTACTATTTCAGGGAACCGATGGCATCCCTGGACAAGAGGTTAGTCATCTCTGACTTTGTGAAGACATCTTACTGATATTCTTAAATGTGATGATAATAATTTATTTCCGCTCGCTAGGGCCCCAAGGGTGACAAGGGCTACAAGGGAGAACCCGTAAGTGGCGCACGTCCATCGCTCGCGTGTAGCGCTGTGCGCGCTGGCCTGCCCGCATGCGGCCCGCGTGCCTTAACCCGCGCATCTCGCATGCTCTACTAACTCAGTAGTACGTCATATCGCGGTGCAGGTGCTACTACTCTATTCTCACCACTTTTTCATTAACAAACTACCAACAATATTTATGAAATGCATGATCTTCACGTCACACAGCGTACGATCAAGTACATGAACGGCGAGGTGAGACGCTTGCACGGCGGCTCGTGGGCGATAGATGTTAATATTACAGTGTGCGCCAACTCCGCAGGGTCCGTTGGGCAAGCGCGGGCGCAAGGGAGACAAGGGCGACAAGGGCGAGCAGGGCGTGCCCGGGCTGGACGCGCCGTGCCCGCTGGGGCCCGATGGCCTGCCGCTGCCCGGCTGCGGCTGGAGACCCACCAAGGTGCGTGCCTCCTATGCGGCCCGCCGCGCGCGCCGCCGGCACTCGCGCGTCCGCGCTGGTGACCCACGTTAACAGTATGGTTGTTATTACCTTGCCGCTCGTCTTAACAGCAGGCAGCACCTAACCATCCCGACTAATATTGTTAACGCGCCAGAGTGGCGACTAACCTGTGGTGGCGGTACACTGTACGGAGTGCGCATGCGTATGGCAGCAGGAGGCGCCGGCGGTGGCGCAGCAGGAGGCGGGCGGCACGGCGCCGGACGAGTCCGACGAGGAGGAGGGCGCGGACGGGCCCGACGAGTACGAGGGCCGTGACGACGAGCTCGACGCGCCGCGCGACTACGATGACTACACCGACAACGCGCACCACTCGCACCACCACGACTGACTTGCCGCCGCCTCTGCCCCCGTCCCTCTCCCCCTCACACCATCGCCGACTCCACTCTCCCCGTGCAGCGGACCCGATCGTTACTTAAATGTGATCGGTGCACGTCTCAAATTACATGATCTCGCTTTACATCGGAACAAACAATGCTTAACTGGGCTGTGCAACTAAGCGGGTAGCAAAACACTCAGCTGAGTGGAAATCCCTCATAAGAATTTTCTTTTAGCTCTAAACACATTTTTCTACCTGCTAAGTATTTTAGTAGTTTTTAATCACCTTGTCTAAATGACTGCGAGTGAAGATGAGATCTGACTCCACCTCTCCCCCCTTCCCTCCATAGCTGCACTAACTAACTGACCGGTGGTGGTTTAACTGGTGTTTTCGTGTGAGTTACATTTTAATATTTTACTAACCTTTTGGAAGGGCACCTGCTTTGCTTGCTTTCGTTTTTAACTTTCGCCCACATAATAACACTGTAGTTTAGATTTTATGTCGATACTCCGAATTACAATAGAAAACTTTTAAGAAATCTTAATTGCACCGTACCGAACTAAAACGACGAACGTAATGATACTCTATGTACATACATGTACATAGAGTATCATACATGTAGGCACATCTCTACTCCTATGTCAACTCACTAGCCCCAAGAATGAGGCTTACAAGGCGAAGGGGATGAAGACAATGTTAGCGCACGATTTCTGAAGGAGAAGTAAGATGCTCAGCAACGAATGTCGCCAAACACTTTCATAATATTGAGCACAATATGGTTTGACAAGAATAGGAACGCTAACAAATTTCTCTATACTTACGTATAAATATAAAGAGGTAACATTTGTGAGTTTGTCGAAGTTTGTGTTTTGTGAGGGGGGGGGGGGGGTAATCTTCGGAACTACTGATACGATTCCGAAAATTATTTCACTAAGCTACAGTATTGCCAAGTATCATAGGACACATTTTATGTTAAAACAAGACATTTCACGCGGACGAAGAATTTAATAACTGAACTTAGGGGAAATGAAATAAACGGTTCTGTACAACGGTGGCGGATAACCAACCGATGTCCAAGCGTCGTACCATTATTATATTAGAGGTAGTGACTGTTGAGTGTAGCAGGAGAGACAAGAAAGTGGATTAGATGCTGCATATTGTGTGTATACTTTGAATGGTAGATTGAGGAATGAAGTGCCGCTCGCGATACTAAGCATTATACGTATGTGATGGGAGTGGGCCGTTAGTGATGAGAGCGTTGTGTCGCAGGAGGCCATGCTGCAGTGGGTGCGCCGCCGTCTCGACGTCGACAACGACCTGCCGCCGCTGTGACGCCGCCGCGCCGCCGCGCCGCCGCGTGACACGTGAACAGACAGTGCCTAGTGATAGACTATTTGTCGCTGTGCACCGCGCCTCGTCGGCGTCGCTGTGCTTAGAGTCATAACTAAGTACTCGAGTTGTGTTTCGGGTATTTCTTGGGCGTTGCAAACGTCGCTTACACTCCATACCTACCGCAAAAACTGAATAACTCCAACCCAAAACGTTTTGACCCAGTCACGTTATCCCTCAAACCTTCAACCCGTCTTCGTTTAGGGTACAGAGTGTAAGTGCCGTTGCCAAATATGTGTACATTGTTCAGTTTATCGTTTTAATATTATCACAATGAAATCTGATTATGTTGTCACCATCTCTGACATTATTGTCCAATGTCCATCTTAAATATAACATGTCCGCAGTGTAAGTAATATGTACAATAATGTATGATAGACGTTACTATGAGCGATTCTGATACGATCGACTTCAATCAGAAGTGAATCTGGCTACAGATCCTTTGGTGTGAGCCTCTTGTTGAAACTTGTTTACACTTGTAGTGTTCAAAATATGACTGTGTTCAATTGATTGATTGAGGAAGTTAGTTAGGCGCACCGCGCATGCGTGTTTCTAAATGACTAAATGTAAGACACAACAGGGTCGTCGGCACTGCCTGAGCAAGTGGTGCCGCGTGCCGGCCGCTCTTGTGCTGTACATAGTAAATCAACATTTGTAACTAGTTACGAGACAATGTAAACTAAGGTGACGTGATCATTTAAATAAGTTTTATTTATTCCTTAGTTAAGTAGTTATAGCTTTCTAGTTTCAGTCCAACTAGTAGATACGTACATGCAGTACAAAACATAGTATAGGTAGTTCTGTACCTACGTGTCTAGGTAACGTTAGATTTTTTATACGAAGACTTAAAAACTTGTATAGACTAATTAGTAAGTATCATAATTATATGTATAGGAGAAGAATGTGTTCTACACACGAGTGGTTGTTAACCAACCTGTTCATACATACAGAACGCTCATAACTATATGTAATAGGAGAAGAATGTGTTCTACACGCGAGTGGTTGCTACCGACCAGTTCATACATACATAACGCTCATAATTACATTGGAGCTTTAACCTTTATATTAATCTTACTTACCTCGACTCGAATGAAGTAATTCAGTAGATAAAACAGATAATAATTTATGAAAAAAGAAATCCTATTCTTGTTTTGATTGTCAACTGTTCAGACACACGCACATACGCACCACTGACTTGTGACGTCTGACGTGACGTCTGACGTCACGCCCGATGTCACGCCCGACTTGCTGACCTAAGACAGGATACTATATGTCGTGAACAATGTGCCACTGCTGCCGCTATCGGCAGCTGTGTTGATCAAGTATTTCTATCCAACGCTGTAATCCAGTGATACTCTGCATCGATACAGGATCAATGTTTGTAGCGATATCTACAACGCCACATGCGAACAACGCGTCATACTGACGTCACGAAAATCCTGCATCTCGCAAGCAGAGTTTACCGCGCAATTAGCATAGATACAATTTCCCAACATCAATCGTTGGGCAATTGCCCGCCAGACAAAACACCCGTCTGGTCGGAGGATTCTCCCTTTTCTATAGAGTATGAGTGAACTTAAGACCCTGTTCCTCATACCTCTATACTGGTGACCCCGGACATGAACGTCAGCGCAGCCTTCGTGCAAACACTTCAGCGTGACGTCATCATCATCACTCCCGCAAGCTTTAGCGGCGAGTCACCCAGCCAGCCAGCATCGACGGCTTCAATGGGTATCCTGACCACCAGCATGCAGCGTCCGCGCATACCTGGTCATCACCCTCAGCCTCATCAGCAACCTCGGCACAGCACATAACACTTTCGGCCGGTCAACAAGCAGAGCACCCTCTCCTGGTCGACGCAGCAGCCAGCCTCAACCCGGCGCTGTACATCCGACGCACTGGAATATAACGCAGCGCCACCCCGACTCACTGGGGACAACTCCGCAGACAGTTCCGACTCACCGAGAACTATGCGGCAACCGGTTCCGACTCACTGGAACCTCAGCTGGCCTGGCAAGCATCGCAAGATACAAGACTCAATCCACTATCGACCTCCGGTCTCCGGAGGGGAGTGATGTAGCGGTATCTACAACGCCACATGCGAAAAACGCGTCATACTGACGTCACGCAAATCCTGCATCTCGCAAGCAGAGTTTACCGCGCAATTAGCATAGATACAATTTCCCAACATCAATCGTTGGGCAATTGCCCGCCAGACACAACACCCGTCTGGTCGGAGGATCCTCCCTTTTCTATAGAGTATGAGTGAACTTTACACCCTGTTCCTTATACCTCTATATGTTAATCCAGGCCAGCATCCAGTGGGTATCTAACGCAAGATTGAAATGAAGATAGAGCAGCCGCTAATTGGCCAATTCAGCGCATATCTCTTCAAGTATTGGTTTGGTTAACTTTAGGTACCTATACTCATTGTTTTAATCTTTTTCCTAAGCTGATAACTGCGTGCATATTTCTTTTTAAGATGCATAATCAGCCTATAACGTTCCCACTGCTGGGACACAGTGACACAGGCCTCCTGTCGGTGAGAGGGAGTGGGCCGCAATCCAGCGGGCGCAGTCCGGGTCGGCTTTTTAAGATGGTTGCACCCAAACTAATTAATGCAGCTAATTGTTGAAAGAAATGAAAGCTACAGTTTTTATTAAAGTGCTCCTAGACAGTATTGGAAGCCGTTCTTTTTCTAAAAGAGCTCCTAGACAATATTCGTACCCGCTCTTTTTTTGAAAGAGGTCCTAGACAGTATTCGAAGCCGATCTACTTTTGAAAAAGCTCCTAGACAGTATTCGAAGCCGATCTATTTTTGAAAGAGGTCCTAGACAGTATTCGAAGCCGATCTACTTTTGAAAAAGCTCCTAGACAGTATTCGAAGCCGATCTATTTTTGAAAGAGCTCCTAGACAGTATTCGAAACCGATCTATTTTTTAAAGAGCTCCTGGGCAATATGCGAACCCGATCTGTTTGGAAAGAGCTCCTAGACAATATTCGAACCTACATTGTTATTCACAATCATTTGACAGGCTTCTGTATTGAAATGACACATTTTAGATTCCCTGATTTGCCTTGCCCCCGACAACAAATAGCTGGCGGAAGAATAGCGGTCGTCTATTTGATTTAGGGCCGATTTCTCAGATAAAAACCATATAGCCTTTATTCGATGAATAGAAGAAGATGATAATTAAATATTTTTTAACTGCCAAACTCTTTAAACAAGGTGTCGTTCTGCATCCTCGTCAAATTCAAGGAGATTCACGTCAGATTCTCGACACGAATCAATAATAAAATAAGTGGGTATTATTATTTTTTCTAATTTTCGGAAATTGACATGAACTGCCCTTTACACACATAAAAAAGCGGCCGCTTATACGATACCATAACGCGATTCTGTTCTTTGAAAGTGGTGTATTCTGAAATACTGGCGCCGATTCCTTTGTTCGCAAACTAAACTAAATTTAAGTTCAGTGCATCTTTTTCTTTCTGTTTCATTTAGAAAAGGACAGTAGATAAATATTAGTTTAGTCTTGTCAAATTAGTCGGCGCCTGACGTAAATTGAAGTATTTTTAGTAGCCATGTTTTTAATCACGTCTAAACTGCCTATGGAGTATCTTAATTCACAGGACTAAACTAATATTGTCACTTTCAAACTTAAATAACTAAGAAAACAAGTGTTCATTATTTACCAGGGATCGTAATTTTATTTGATTTATATGTCTTTCATAACAGCGTCCTGAAATTGGACGAGGATGCAAAACAGCAGCCTAAATAATAATCTTTATTTAAGTATATGTTTATAAACGCAGATTGTAGTTAATGTAACAGTTTTCACAAAGTATGAGCAGGTAGTATTAAATCTCTGGCAATCAAGTGGGTGATGTGCTGCTAGCATTTACCTAACTGCTCATTCAATCAAGTGGGTGATGTGCTGCTAGCATTTACCTAACTGCTCATTCAATCAAGTGGGTGATGTGCTGCTAGCATTTACCTAACTGCTCATTCAATCAAGTGGGTGATGTGCTGCTAGCATTTACCTAACTGCTCATTCAATCAAGTGGGTGATGTGCTGCTAGCATTTACCTAACTGCTCATTCAATCAAGTGGGTGATGTGCTGCTAGCATTTACCTAACTGCTCATTCAATCAAGTGGGTGATGTGCTGCTAGCATTTACCTAACTGCTCATTCAATCAAGTGGGTGATGTGCTGCTAGCATTTACCTAACTGCTCATTCAATCAAGTGGGTGATGTGCTGCTAGCATTTACCTAACTGCTCATTCAATCAAGTGGGTGATGTGCTGCTAGCATTTACCTAACTGCTCATTCAATCAAGTGGGTGATGTGCTGCTAGCATTTACCTAACTGCTCATTCCAACATATTTAGTGGATTACATTTTACTGGGTATTTGTAGGTATGTACATAGTTTTTTTTTGTAATGTAACTACAAAACGGTTTTCGGAGTCTACGGCAAACAAAAATGTTGTGGAGGGCGCAAAAGACCCTCTGTTGCTATTCTTGTCTAACACGTTGAATACTGTATCTGTGCATCTCGCTTAGACATAGATGTAGTAGTAGCCAGATAATTTTACAAAATAACAATTTGACGACTTAAGTTAGGATTTCAAAAAAACCCTTAAACTGTTAAAATGGCTTCGGATTTGGGAACAGTGAGGATCGACTCCGTTGATAACATAGATTGGTGTTCGATTCAGCACGGAAGCGTATCGAATGGTTGTGAATAGCTAACTGATATTTTTTGAAAGAGCTCCGACCTACGAACCCGATCTTTTTTCTGATATTATTATTATTTTATGATAATAATATCAGAATGATATGATGGTATGATATGCTAGTGCTGCCTGTGATGCTAACACGCTTCAGTTATGACTTTATGAGAAAGGAATATTACCATGTTCAACTTCAAAGGAATTGGCAAATTAAAAAAAAATCTGTTAATAATCACATCATTATCTACCGGACGTCTTCCTCCTCATGATGAGAGTTGCCTGCGTGTGAGTAGACAGGCATGACTGCAGGCAAGCAGCAGACGCATTGAGAAGTAGGTACCGTCAGTCTCAGTAATGTACAATACATTATAACAATAAGCTAGGTGCATGGAGCGCGTGCTAATATTGCAAGACGAGTTTACTCGAGTAGTCTGCACTGTGCACTGTGTAGGACCCAGTTGCCCACAGAACACTGAATTGAAA
Organism: Apamea epomidion; assembly: GCA_947507525.1. Classification (NCBI taxonomy): domain Eukaryota; kingdom Metazoa; phylum Arthropoda; class Insecta; order Lepidoptera; family Noctuidae; genus Apamea; species Apamea epomidion. Next base: position 517,919 of record OX382238.1, on the reverse strand, counting down.
CAATACTAGCTGTTGCCCGCGACTTCGTCCACGTGAATGTCGGTTACGGTTGGATAAAAAGTATTACTATGTCCTTCCTCGAGGTTCAAGCTTACTCTATACTAAATTTAAAAACCTAAGATGAATAATTATGTAGGTGACACCTACTAATTTTATACCTGCTTAAATCAGAAAAAAAACAACCTTTAAAAGAATTAACAAAACAATACCCAATAGAAAACTACTATAAAATCAAAGTGTACATAGGTAACTTATTTATTTAAAAAATATTAATATACGAGTACGATGAGAAATCGCAAAAACGAATTTAAAAAATTAGTTCGCTGAATACAACCGTTCCGTAGGGTGCCGACCACGCGTCTGAGCCGCGCGACACGGTACCTCGCAGAGCTACCGGCGTCCGGCCAGAGCCACTCCCCCCCGCCCGCCGGCCAGCGTCGCTCCCCTTCGCCCGCCGTACGCGTCATGCGCGCGTGAATTGAACCGACCCGAACGTTATCATACCTATTTTGTTGTAAAATTATGATATCTCCTAAGATGTTGATTGAAATCAAGAAATGTCAAGGGCAATTTTGTCCACAATTAAATACTTGTGATGAATAACGTACGTATTTGGATAAGGATTATTTTTCCGGTTTTTGCAACATTTTCCATTGATGCTCCGCTCCTATTGGTCGAAGCGTGATGTTATATAGCTTGAAGTCGATAAATGGACTATCGAACACAAAAAAGTTTTTTCAATTCGAACCATAGACCAGGGTAGAAGCCTTTAAAAAATATAAAAAGTGCAAAAAAAAAAATAGTAGGATGAAACTCATTGGAAAATGAGGAGAATAGTTAAAGTTTAAAATAGTAGCGGTCCACCGACGGGACAATATTTAATGAAAAAATTTCATACGTCAGCTGGTCATAATTTCAAGGTTATTTTTTTCTTTTTATAGGGTTTCACGTTAATACCTTTTATGTTCTATTTGTGGCTATTTTTTTCAATAGTTTTTTTAAATTGTTTTAGGCTTTTTACATTCGTACTATTTTTATTATTATTTTGTGTCGGGGTTTTTTTAATTTTTTTATTTAATGCTTTTTGTAGGGACTCCTTATTTAATTTATTTTATGTTCTTGCGTTTTAAGATTCAGGTAATTTGGTGTTTAATCTGGTTTTTTGTAATTCGCCATTTTGTGGTGGTGGCCATCTTGGATTTGAAATTTGTCATTGTGTATAGTATTCTACTAGTCAAGCCCTTTCATTTGATACTTACCCATATTGAGGGAGTTGTGAAAAAATATGTAATCTGCCATTTTGTGGCGGCGGCCATCTTGGACCGATTTTCATCAAACATAGCTAAGAACACTCCCGACAAATTCAGCTTTCAAACAAAAAAAAAACAACATCAAAATCGGTTCATCCGTTCGGGAGCTACGATGCCACAGACAGACATACACACACACAGAGACTCGTCAAACTTATAACACCCCGTCGTTTTTGCGTCAGGGGTTAAAAATGAAAGGAAAAATAATTTACGGGGTAACTGAGGGTCGGGAAGGGGAAGGGGGTGAGTTTTTAAGGAAAAACGGGTATCTCGATTTCCGGCAAAACTACAAGTCCTATGGAAAAAAGTCAAATGGCAAAGTTGTAGGTAATAAAAAGATCTACAACTTTTGTATTTACACTTTTTTCACAAAACCTCAAAATTTATGCGAAAAATTCAAAAACCATTTTTATATTTTACAATTTTTTTTTTTTTTTTGTAAAATACATCACTGAAATGTAAATGTTCTCACAAAATGCAAAAAAAAACGAAAAATACTCGAATTAGAGTTTTTTTCGATGTTTTAATTTTCTAAGAACATTTACTATGGTAATGTTTTTTTGACACCATCGGAAAGTAGAGATTTCAACGAACAGAAAGCAAACCAACTGTTTGAAAAAAGCTGATAAGTACGAGTATTTTGGCGGGAGAATTTTCGATTGAAAATTAGGGTGCTTTTTCGATATTAAGTCAAAATAAGGTGAAAAAATAAATATTCCATATCAAATAAATTACAGTTTTTCTGGACATAGAAAGGTAAGTTATCACCAAGTTTCATGAAAAAATAAAATATTTTGTAAAAGCTAAAAATAAAAAACTTGTTTTTTTTATTTTTTCGCATAAATTTTGAGGGTATGTGAAAAAAGTGTTAATACAAAAGTTGTAAGTAGATCTTTTTATTACCCACAACTTTGCCATTTGAGTTTTTTCCATAGGGCTTGTAGTTTTGCCGGAAATCGAGATAAACCGTTTTTTATTCTTAAAAACTCACCCCCTTCCCCTTCCCGACCTCAGATCCCCGTCAATTATTTTTCCTTTCATTTTTATTATATTACCCTCCTTTTCCAATGGGTTTCATCCTACTATTATATTTTTTAGTTTAAAAAATTATGAACCCTGGTCTACCAGTAGTTCCTGAGATTAGCCCGTTCAATCAAACAAACAAACCCTTCAACTTTATAATATTAGTTTAGAAGTGGAAATAAAACTGAGTGACTGAAGTGTGTTTCACCGCCCACGGGCCCGTACTGCTCGTGAAAACTAAACGACTCTTGACTTTGTTACGTAACTTCTATACTGGAGACGCAAGTGATCTATCTCCGCTGCTGCGCCGTGCCTCGCAGTCCCCTACCAATATGGACTTAGTCTTATACGTTGTAGTGTTACTTTTTTATCTGGTTAGTTCGTATCGCCTGTATATAACCATTTGTTCATTTTGTTAACGCAATGGCACACGGTGAGGGCGGCGTGCACTTGGCAATCGCCAGTCGTGCACTGGTGGCCAGGCACGCGGTTCATTGTGTACCAATAATGTACATACATTATACATGTAAGTAGGTACCTAAGTGTGTGTTCCGAGTTATGAAGAAATTGTAAAATAATTATGTATAGCCGTAACCTGTGTACAGTCACGAGCAAAAATATACCTATATGATTTATCTCAAAATTGCAATCGTTCGTTATGAGTACAAAAAAACAGCTATTGAATGTTGTTAAGTGTGGTTGGTACCTATACAGGGTGGCAGGGACATCGACGCCCAACCTAGCTGGTATCATTGATTCAGTACATGATTCTGAACGGGTTATTTAAAAAAAAAGCTGTTCCATAGATTTTGACCGCGTAGTTTTTGCAGTTTGCTATGAAACAACAGATTTTTTTTTGATAACCGGCAAATAAGTTGTACGTTCGGGGGTCTAGAATCGGGTTGGATCTAGTATCGTTTGGATCTAGTATCGTTTGGCAGGAGTTGGGGGGTAAAAGGGGTTAAAGCTGGTAGGAGTTGGGTCCCCGATTATAACGCTACCACTCTTATTAAAAGGTAATGCATATTTATCGAGATTTTTTTTTTTTTATCTGGTTTAAATCAAATCATTTTTATTTTCAGATAAATATCCATAGGTAATCAGATAAAAGCGAAAACGAAACGTTAAAGTGGGCGATTGACAAACAAATCTGTCCTAGTATACTGTGCGTGGTGTCAAATGTCGTGCAAAATCGATAAAACGAAACGGTACGGTACGGCACTGATCGTATGTGTGTACAAAAGGACTAGAACTTAGGATGCAAAAGCGAGCGAAGCGAGCTCGGAACTTGGGGCACCCCGACTCAGCCTGTCCGAGTCGAGTTAGGTTCGCAGGGGATGGCGGGGTCTACAGAGCGCCATCCCCTTCATGGTTATTTTTTTTAAAGATTGAGCCCGACTACGCCTTTTAAGCAACTTTAAAGTGTTTTGAGGTTAGGTTATAATAGTTTGTTTTTCTTAAGAACGGTGCGTAACCTTTTCATGGAAGTGGTGCCAGGGGAGAGGGGAGCCCCCCCTCACTCCTCCCCTCCCTCCTCCTGCCAAACGATACTAAATTTTTATCTTAAAGGGTTTTGAGGTTAGGTTACAATAATTAGTTTTTCTCAAGAACGCGAACGGTGCGTTACCTTTACATGGGAATGGTGCCAGGGGAGAGGGGCACCCCCTTCCACCCCCCATCCTACTGCCAAATGAGACTAAATTTTAACCCTAGAATCATGTGCTGAATTGATGGCTATTGTTGCCGAGTTTGTGCGTCGATGTTCCTGCCACCCTGCATACTATACCTGGTATGTTCGCAACTGCACATTGTACCTACTATGTCTTATTGTTATTAATATAGATACCTATTAGCGACCCGCTCCTACTTCACACTGGTGCAATCTGGTGTAATGTGGCAACATGTCAATACGTCAAGTTTTCTGTGTTATATCTAAGTTAAATATTAATAATAATATCTTTATTCAACATGTAACATGACTCAGTTGTGTTAGTAACAATATTCCTTACCCCTATGTTAATATTCCTATTCGAATCGCTTAGCCTTAAAACCATGAATACAGTATGTGAATCGCTGCCACACGCCTAACACCGAGGTGGACAGCTTGCAGCAGGGACTCACATATAAACAATCGAGTCTGCTCGCCACACAGCGCAGAATAAGGTTGGGGCTGGCCCGCACCGTCGCACCAGGGAAGCGCATTGTTTTCTCATCGTTGTATAAAAACAGTCGACTCGAGCTTCAGCAAACATCCCTGACGCACTACAGAAGCGGGGCAACCCCATCAATATCCTGATCGCATTATTATATGGAACGCGAAAGACGGTGTACGATTTCTGCGTATAATCGGCCCACAGACTGCACGTGTAAAAAGGAGTGCAGTACCTATGCACGAAACAAGGTTATTTTAACACCCCGTGAGCAACGTGCAAATCTGCGAGCTATCATATTGGCCCTAACCGACAGCGCCCGATAAATGCGCACCGACTACTATAGACATAGAGCTTGCAGAAGTAATTCTCTAAATGACGGTGCACCATATCAAAATCAATTGTGTAGTTTGGGTAATTTAAAAGAAACGGGCACAGGCACAAAAAGCGCCTTTGTTTTATACTATTTACATATAGATATCACTGCGATTCTGTAAGCATCTCACCGTGAAAACTCAGGTAAAGTGAGCGTGGAGTGAGTTGTCATTCCAACTAATGCTAGGGATTGACACTATGGACAGCTCACTTTAAGCTTACTTCACCTAACTTTTTACGGTGAGATTTTTACAGAATCGATCGGCTTCAGGGTGGCCCATGTAATGACGTCCAAAATAAAATGTTAGAATTCTCTATCCAAGGCCGTCCTGACAATGCAATAATATAGGCGGTCATAGGAACTCCTCAACTAAACACAGAAGGCCCGTCGTGATTAAGCAGGTACATATTTTATAAAATAATTACAATATTTATTATAATAACTAAGTAGTCAAATTAAAGCCCTCTTCCTCTCTCCTACTTTTGCTGTGCCCAACAGGGTCCACCATGATCATATTCTGTAAAACCTACCACCAAGTTCACATGAAGCAATAAATATATTGAGTATTGATTGACTCTTCGATTTGTCTTGACAATTACAGTAATAGCCTTTAATTAAGACCAGGGTCGGATGACAGAGCCCCTAAGTTGTACGTTGATTAAAATATGATTCGCGGCCGTAACAATTATGTATTTACAGAATTATAATCATTAAAGTCATCAACACAACTCTCTAAGATTAAGTAATCCTACTGAATTACTATTTCATGAAATCTTGACATTTTAGAATTATGCAAACTTAACAAGTTGTATAACTGATTCTAATGATTATAATTCTGTAAATACATATTTGTTACGGCCGTGAATCACATTTTAATCAACGTACAACTTAGGTAGTACTGACCAGCATATTGCAAAAAAACGTAAGAAAATTTGAATTTCACGGGCTACCTTTGAGCATCCTTAAGTTTTGTGTGGTTTCTATGGCCACCTTCCGGCTGCATCATCAGCCCAAATCCATGGTTCCATATTGTATGTCCGGAAAAATACCTGCGATTTGAATTTTTGGAAAGATGAGGTTTCGTGGAAGTTTTTTAAACTTCTTTGGAATCATAGCCGTATGCGTTACCCTGGCAAAATATTTTGCATTTATGAGGTGAGACCATAACAAATAATTAGTGTATCATGCGGAGCAATTTGTTGACTAATAGCAAAATTTGTGTGAATTGTAGTTTTAAAGTTATTTGAGAAAAACACATTTTGGAGCAACGTTTGCTGGAGTAACGTTTGAAACGTTATCGTGGCAAAATCTGGATTTTCAAAAATTCGTTCAGCCCGGAACTAAATACATGAATAGATAGCTTTTGTTGCGTAGTAAATGTTTGTAAATAGCAAAATTTGTGTGTGATGTGGTTCTTGAGTTATTTAAGATTTTGCTGCGGTAACGTTTTGGGATTTCCCAGATCTCGAAAACGGCCCAACGCAGAAGATTGAAAAACTACCAATAAGAGACCTTTTTTTTTTTTTTTTTTTTCTGGGTGGGAAATCATCAAATGACTCCTCCCGCTCTGGGCGGAGCAGAAGGGAGTGTCAGACTTTTACTGACTAAAACCCACCCGTGTTCCTTCAGTTGCCTGTGCCAGGGGCCACGGTATCTCTTTCGAACAACCCGCAGCCCCGGCGGCATCGGCCCTAACGGACCCCGTCAGTTCATGCTGACAGCTCTTTGAGGCGCGCGTGGAACACAACGCGCCGTCGACCCGGGCCTGGTCCTTACCGGGTGGCGAGCTGCCCATAGCTCGCCGCCCGCAAGCCCGCGCCTACGGTGGCCGGGAGTCGGCTGTTGACTCCCGTCCAGGGCGTCTCCTGCGGCGGCTAGGAGCGCGAGGGTGCAGCGATTGCCTCTCCCTCGCACGCTCCGCCTTCTCGAGCATAACTGCTTCGCAGAAGGAGGTGACGGCCTCCCATTCACTCTCGCTCCGGACCATGGCCTGTATGAGGGCCGGACGCGAGAGGTCGCCGCCGCCGATCGCCGCCAAGAGGACACGGCGGGGTCCCGCCCAAGCCGGGCAGACCTCCACCGTATGCTCCACCGTGTCCTCCGGGCGATCCCCACAGTGGTGACACCCTGGCGTTTCCTCCCGCTTTATCCTGAACAGGAACCTGCCGAAACAACCGTGTCCGGTGAGGACCTGCGTCAGGCGGAAGGTGAGGGCGCCGTGGCGCCTCTCTAGCCACTCCTCAAAGAGGGGACTTATCGCCGCAATTGTGGCGTGCCCAGCGCTGGGTTGCGACAATCGCACTCTCCATGCCGCTATGAGATCCCGCCGGAGCTCTGTCCGCTGTGCCGTGATTTCTCGCGGCAGCGGAGCAACGCCCCGGACCAATAAGAGACCTTAATTTGTTTTAAATTGTTTCAACATTAGTTTTTGATTTGGTTGTCGTAAACCAATGGAATTAAATGGTTTCAAAAATCAGATAAAAACGGATTTGCAAGTAAACCAAAACACTTATAACCAAATAAACAGCCGTAAAAAATACCCATGGTATACGCTTATAACGTCAAAAATATTAAATTTTGTATCTTTACACGATAAGAAGAAAAAAACAAATTTGATTAATTTTAGACTGGTCTTACTTTAGCGATGAAATACGCAGTTCCCAAAACATTAAGAAACGTGGCATACTGTAAACAAATTAAAATGATTCATGAACATTCATTCCTGTTAATTTCAGCCTTCAATTACGGCTGTAATGAAAGTTATATCAAAATCAAGAATATGTCAAAAATTCTCTAATAAGCCGACCAAATTAAAAAGGTCACGTAAAAGCGGCCGCACCGTACGTACACACTATTTGTTATGGTCTGACCTCTTAAATGCACAACATTTTGCCAGGGTATCGCACATGTCATAGCCACCTTTTTTGTTATTCCCTTTCAACTAAGTTTTAGTATCTTCGTTTGGTGTGCAACACCGAGGCGCCAGAGGTCCCTGTTTAATAACTCGATAAATTGAGGATGATTGAAACCTGTTTGTTACTGATACTTACTCACATTGTATTAACTACATAGTTCGCGCAATGTGTAGGTACTAGGTACGAACACTGTGGTACCTACCTACATAAGTTATGTAAGTCATTTAAGTTGTAACATAGTTCGTAGACTGAATCGAAAGTGTTGATATTAGTATAAGTAAACTGTTACGATAGGTATACTTTATTTTTATCAATCAATTGAAATGTACACTCAGAAGCAACTTTGTTAAACACCTGAACTAATACGAGTAAAACATTAAATAAAACATAAAACAAAATAAGAAGTTTCCTAATATTGCCTTTTATTTTCTATAGCGGAACGAGTGGGAAATAAAAAGTTCCAATCGTCCCCACTGGGGAGGAACGACACTTTTTTTTCCCATTCGTTCCCAGTGGGGACGACGAGGTGGGGACGACCGGGAATAAACCTTTTATTTCCAACTGTACATGGTATGTGTAGTATTGTTGCAATCAATTAGGATACACGTTCCACATAGAAACAGTGTGCGTACTGGATAGTTATCGCAGATGCAGTTATCTACTCATTCGGAGGATAGCAAGCCGCATAGGAAGGGTGAACCTAGACAAGGACCTACGCCACCCAATGCAGGTATAACTCAGTGCCCTAGAGATTTAAAAGTATAGCTTAGTGCCCCAGAGATTTAAAAGTATAGCTCAGTGCCCCAGAGATTTAAAAGCTGAAAAAGTTTTCATTTCTTGGGTGCGTGAGTCCTTCTGATGCCAACACCAGCTCGAAAAGATGTGATCTTTGGCTAGAGAAGCTGAAACCTTCTGATTATTTCATAGAAGCATCAAAGAGTCTTGCTCCGGCCACACGTTTCGTAAACTATAAGCAAGCGCGGGTATCAGCCGCCCGGGTCGTACGCAAACTTCGCCTCCTTATTTAGGAATTAATAAAACTTGCTTCGCAAACGGATTTACGTTAGCAAGTTAATCATGGTATCTACCTATTAGCAAGTTAAATAACGATGTCAACTGTACAGAAAGTTAAGGAGTAATTGAGAGAATGTTAGGCTGCAAGAGCGAGCTCAACAACGGCATTCGCCTCGCATTGGTTAGGTTTGAGAGCAGTGCTGGCCCAGTGGTAACGGCCGCGACTTATGAGTGGTAGGTCGTAGGTTCGAACCCAGACAGGAGCTTTACTTTGTGTAAATATTTCATCACGCACATAGTGGTGTGCGCTGGTAGTCCACTTGCACTGAGGGAATTGAGAAATTCTACGCGGTAATGTGTGGCGTCATCTTGGTCGACAACAGTGTTTATTGAAGTATTTTTTTTTTTTATTTCCCTCAATTTCCTTGAGAATGCATTCATTGATCGCTGAAGCTTGGTCGTTTATGAGTGTTAAAATAGCTCGTCCTCACACCCAAGAATTATCTTGGTGCGGTATCCTATTGATGTCCCCGTACACCAGGCGAATCAAATCCTCTAAGGTGGACACCACTCTCCCAAGTATCTCAGGTAGAACCACCTGGCCACCGTCTACTGGTAGCGTTCCCTCACCCAATTTTAAGAGAACCTCAGAAAATTCTTGGGCGTGTACATTCCCGCCAAGCTGTGCACTCATATTCATCGTTAAGCGCAACCTATGAATATGTGGCCATAAGAAAGAGCATTTCAACGAAGCATTCACCTCATCAGCCCTAGTTCCTCGTGTCACCACAGGCAGCGTTTGTCGGAAATCGACGCTAAACAGAACTGTAACGCCACCCATCATTTTCTGGTTCCTGCGGATGTCCTGCAAAGTCTTGTTTACCGCCTCTACTGCTTTTCTGTTCGCCATAGTGCATTCATCCCACATGATTAAAGAGCAATCTTTAAGCACGCGCCCTTTGTCACTGTTGCGTGACACTCCACAAACAGGTGTTTCATTACTCTCTAAATCTATGGGAATCTTAAACATTGCGTGCGCTGTTTTGCCACCAGGAAGCAGTGTTGCGGCGATTCCTGACGATGCTACTGCAATGGCAATCTTGCCTTGCCTCCTGACCTCTGCGAGAATGCCAGCGGTGACAAATGTTTTCCCTGTTCCACCAGGAGCATCCAAGAAAAACATTTTACCTTGGCCGAGCCCAACGCATTCAAGGATGGTGTCGAAAATTTGCTTTTGCTCTGAGGTAAACTTAGAGACATGGTCATTGACGACGGTACTCATAGCTCTTGAATCAATTACCTACAACAAATGTGCTTGGTAAGATATAACTTAGAACCAAAAGTTTGATTTGACTTCATGATAGTGTAGCTTGTTGTACCACCAATCAATCTGTTTAGTAATATTGGTGTGAAACTCTCCATACAATTAGATAGAACATGTAAAGTTCTCAGATTTCATAACAGTATCGTTCCTAATGCACATAAAAAATGCAAAAATTAAAAAAATAATTTTACGATTTTTTAAAACAATATTATAAACTATGGACTCGCATCATTTAGTGCGGTAAATGGTCGCCTGATCTTACCGCTAAATTCCCCGTTGACATATTGTTGAATAGCTGTTCCCTTGCAATTTATAATTTACTGCCCCGCTCCTTTATAAAAATAGCGTGATTATTATGTTCCCAGAGTTAAATTATTATTAACTAAATAAATAACATGTCATTTTGTGCATTCAATTACGAACAAAAACCTTTTCCCTTCCTTGGTTTACAAAGAACATTTTTGCTAAATTTCAATTCAATCTATCCAGTAGTTTAGGCGTGAAGCCGTACCATACACACAGACAAACATACAAAAATTCTAAAAAGTCACTTTTTGTCATCAGTTACGTTTCTCTAACAAAAGCCACTTATTTTTTCTCGAAAATTCTTAATGTACAGTTTTTCTTTCGTTACTGTTTTATTATTTATATGTATAGATAATGATGATGATGAGGTTAGATTTTCTTTCGACCATTCATACAAAAATAGAATATATGTACGTTGCAGACTCATGCAGACAAGTAGGCCGCAAGAGCATGCGAAGTGAGCTCTAAAGAAATTGGAGTTACTTTGTCGACTTATACAGATAAGTAAAGAATTAAGAGAACTTGGGCTAGGGACATTGAGTCACCCCGCCTCGGATAGATTAGACCATTAGTAGTATGAATGGTCAAATTAGCTTTAACTTAACATTTCTTAAGTTGAAGCAAAGTGCATAAACTTTAGAGTAAAAATTTGCAAAAGAGTCCCGTCGGAGGCGGGACGGTTTCGATCTTCATTGTATAATAAAATGTATACGCGGCGTCTCGTCACCGCGCCGACCATGGTCCATGGGCCCACCGTTCACCTTACGCCATAAAAAAAAAAAACAAAATACTTTATTTCACATAAACCTACATGGAAAATGGAAACGTCAGAAGCTAGGTGCACCGTTCCAATTGGTCGTTTCCTATGGAGAAGAGCCGGAATTTTAAACTCAACGGTTACTCTTTTAAAAATAATTGGCTTTTACCTTTTACAATGTTTTCAAATTACAGTAGGTATGGGAGGATAGCGTAGGCCTGTCAGCAAGTACCAGGTACTTGGTCAAATAAAAAATGGTCTACAGATATAAAGTCTACAAGGAACACAAAGTCCTCACATTTACAAAATATAAAAGAATCTATAAAAAAAAAGAATGAATGAATTGCACCGATCCCAGCGTGGTTTGACCAGACTCGATTAATCGAATGAACCCCAAGATTCGCACTAGCTCCTGTAGCCTCATGTTCATGGTGCTACAGCCACCATTGCATATCAAGAAGTAGACCGGGGGGCGCGGTTTTTGTAGGGAAGACGTGCCCGTATGAAAGGATAGGATTTAAGAGCCTACCGGATATGCATCCTAAAGTAAGCATTGGACTAGTGAAGAGGTGGATGATATTTGCCTATGGATGGGCATGTTTTAAAGACTTCGCGGCCAGGTGCTTCAGGTCGATCTTCACCCGTGAATCTTTTGGCGGGGTTCTACTGCTTTCTCGGTTCTTTTGTATGTCCTTGCTCTACTGTGTTATGTTGTGTTAGATGTTGCTGTTTTCAATGTCATCGTCGGAGTTCTCGCTACTATCCGTTTCCGGCTTTTTGTGTATCTCACTAGCAGCAATCTTGGTCTGGTTTTTGTCTTCCGCCGTACCCATCCAAAAATCGATTCCCTTGTCGAAGTACTTTATGTTCTGTTTTAAGTTGTCGTTCCATATGTAGATAGGTCAGCCGACCTTCTTGGTTTTGGCCTTGTACTCCATTGCTGCATGCAGTAGATGTGGTACGCGGCGCATGTAAACATGTGCGAGATAGCACATCCTGTGGTTCTTGATGCGTTTGGTTACTGTTTTTCCGTCTAAGATTTCATGCATTTTCTTTTGTCTTGGTTTGTTCCTAGAGTGGTTAATTAAGTATTTCATGATAACTCGCTCATATAGCGAGTACATAAATTCTTTTACCTGCACGTTCTTCATTTAAGACCCTTTTAAGCGTAAAGAAATGGTCGTCTGTTGATCTATTGTTTAAAAAGGCAGCTTGTTAGTTGTCCAATTCCGTTATTCACTCGCATCTTTAGGGTTATTGGTTATAGGGTTATTATTCGGAATTAGTACCTGCACGGTCTCCAGCGCACAATGATGGCCATGGTTTTTATGGTTTGATTGACCTTTTCTGTACATGTGCAGCTTTAGAACCATAGAGAGAGCGCACTGTCTGGAATTTATGAGCTTCGTTCTTTGTTGATCGTTAGAAACATACCTTGCTATGCAAACTTAAGAGTTTGGGGTAGTTTTTTGTTGCACTGCCAAGTTTCTTTTTTGTTGCAGCGGGCGTGGGTTTAGAAACTTGACTTACAAGCTACTTGTTCCATACAGTTTTGGTAATATTTAGTACAATGTTACAATAAGAAAAGCGTGAAGTACGAAATCTAGAACGATACCGTATTTTGTGCTAGAATAAGAGAGTGTATTAGTTTATGCCGCCCTACTAAATATAATATAAAAACATTGTCCTAAAGCTTACTTAGGCACCGTAAATTACCACTACATGAACAATAAACTAAGCGCGAAATAAAAGAATTAACACGTGGTTGTTTACTTCATAAACACGCACGAAATATAATCTAATCGAGTAGAACGGATCACGTTAAAATGCACAAAAACTAATCACCAGGCAGCGTAAATTACCACTACATGAACAATAAACTAACCGCGAAATAAAAGAATTTACACGTGGTTGTTTACTTCATAAACACGCACGAAATATAATCTAATTAAGTAGAACGGATCACGTTAAAATGCACAAAAACTAATCACCGACCAAATCAACAACATGTAGTGAAAAATTTTAAAGTCTCAAAATCACTATTTCCGGTTACAAAGGTGACGAACGATCTAAATCGCGTGTAATTTAAACGTATCCCACTTCTGACCTCAGGGATCAGAAGCCTAATTATAGCTTAAATGGTGTTGAAATCACACGTGGCTTCAGAAGTCGAAACAAACTAAATCCCAGCCGGATGCAGCTTCCAATAGAGATCCCTGAAATAAACGGAAAGATCTCACCAGATTGGCCGCAAAGGGCCCTCAGAGTTACTCGACGTCACTAGGATCCTCGGCCGGAGAGCCTAGGCCTCTGGCTGTAGATCAGGAACGCACGTATGTCACTTTTCCACTGTTTTAATTTGCACCCACGAAAACAATTCAAAAACACCATTCAAATTTCGAATTCGAGTTTCAAACAGCCGACCACGAGTTTTGCACGTGCAATCATGACGGGACACGTCTGTCCTCTTCCTAAAAGAATCTATCAAAAAGATAAATAAAATATAAAAACCTATTAAAACAAAATTATATGATTGCCACCCCTAATAAAGAGTTGAAATTAGAATTGTCTGTATAATTATAATGTCTAATAATAAAAAGATTATGTCAAAGAAGTATGTAAAAAATAAATAAAAAATAAACATCGTAATTTGGGAGCAGTTAATAGACATTTACGTAGTTATGCCGTTAATGAAGTGCCACATGTGCTGAAGGAAATATTGCTAAACTACCTTGTCTTCAACGTAGTCATTAATCTTATAATATTATGTTTTTGTGATAAGGATTTCTTTGAATTTGTTTCTAAAAGACTCGCGAGGACCCATTTTATAGATTGCGCAGATTGCACTCTTTTGTAAAATGAAAATTGAATCTACGTCAGCTGCCGGTCCCCACAGCAGAACACCGTAGGACATAATATTGTGGAAAAAGCAAAGTATACTAACCTAGCTATATCTGTCAATTGCCTTATTTTTCTTACTACATATGCAGTTGAACTTAATCTACTTGAAAGAGCTCTAATGTGTGCGCCCCATTGTAATTTTGAATCTAAAGTAATTTCTAGAAATACAGTTTTATATTTATATTAGCATCTAGTTTCTTGACATGAAGTTTTAAATTTAGACCCACTTGGGGTACATTTGGTAATGAGAAGAACTTAAGACATTTAGTTTTGTTCGGATTAAGTAAAAGATTAGAAAAGTGCTGCAAACCATTTCGAAAGAACAGCCAGACTATCGTTGAAATGTAAGACGTCCGTATCTTTTCTATCTATTTAGTATTGCTCTGTATTTATATCCGTAAATTAAAATAATAAGTAAGCAAATAACAACTAATACCTATTTAATAAATAAAAATAACAAAATTAAATCCTAAATTAACTAAAACTACACACACAAACTAAATATCGCGAAAAAGCTAGCGAAAAATTCATCCGCAGCTGTCGACTGATACTGGTACCCCAGAGGCTGGCGGCGTTACCACGTTGTATGGCAATGCCTAGCCTCTGTCCAAGGTAAAAGCCACCCCTTGGGTTACGGAAGTATCAACCAGTCGTTTTGAAATTTCCTTAAAAAGACCATTCAGACATAGCACTCGGACCCCATGGCCTGGGGGTTTCAACCCCAAACGGCTCAAAAATATAATTTCCGATAAGGTTATTGTACTTTCGCCACTTGAGGTTTTCCGCAGCCGCAGCAGCAGCGCTAGCACAGCACGTCGAGCCAAGAAGATGGGATGGCGCAAGAGTACACGTTAAGTCGAGTACACGTTGCGTCCCACACTGAAGGCCTACCATGGAAATAAAGACATACCGTCCGGTCTCTTGCCATGGTCGCGTGCCAAGCCATTGGGTTCTAATACAGCGGTGACAAGAGCTCGTCGGATGATGCCATTAATGTTTGCGTGCCGCGTTAAGCGATCCGCACTTTGGCTGCAAGACAGGCCGTGGTGTTCGAGGCTGTTGATATCTTCGGCATAGTGACAGCGATGAGGAGAATAGCAAGAAGCTCCTAGTCGCAGGGAAGCAGTGAGGCGGAAAGTAGTATCGTCGAACAAATTGTCTATGTTCGACGAAGGTAGTGCATGAAGCCTAAGACCCAACTCCCACTTACTCACAGCCAGCAGGCGCGCACGTTCCGCAGTAGTAGCAGACGAGTCAAGTAAATTGTTCTGTAATACTCTGCAGAACGGCTCATCCCACCGCCTCTGAGAAGATGGATTGTCGGGTGGATCTGTATTCGGGCAAGCGAGTCTCCAGGCATCCATAACCTCGGTGAAGCCCGGCACATCAGAATTAATCAGTGTGGAGGCTAGGATTTTCCTGATTAATTTATCAGTGCCGTGGATCGAGGATATTAAAGTCGGTAAACTAATACTAGAAATTTTGCGGATGCCGAGGCCCCTCATACGAATGGGAAGAGTAGCTTGTGCCTAAGCTCGGTCATCCATGGCCACATTTAAAATCGAAGTTAATATATGCCTGATAATTTGGTCCATTTTATCTAAAAGATGTGTGCTTCCATAAATGGGAAGCGCGAAACGGGAAAGGTATTTTCAAAGATTGGAAACCCAAGGAGACGAAGAAAGCTTTCTTCAATGATTTTGATTTCTGGAGCTACTGCGATAAATTTGGGAAGTGTCAGGTGTCTGTCAGTACTGTCCGTTAAGTATTTATAATTCACATTTCGAAAGATTGAGATCAAGGCCAATTTAATGAAGTTCATTTTTTAAGAATTGAAGGTCATCTAATACAGTTTCTGCATCGCCTCCCAAGGTTCCATCATCGAGATACCAAACACTAAATTTGGATTTTAGCTGTCTAATATTTGGGTGAATGGTTAAACTAAAACTCACTGGCCCGAGGGGGTCACCTTGTTGACAGCCAACAGCAGATTCCAAAAGGTGGTCCCGATACAGTAATTGAGAAAGATGTCTGTAACGGGTCTCCCTTGTTTTATGGAAAAGAAATTGCCAAATTATCACTTCCCAAAAATTTTTTCGCATAATTTCATTTGCCAAATTATTACTTACCAAAAAATCTATTCACAAATAATCGTAACGCAAACCTAATGTTTGGCAAGTCAACGTTTAAACAATGACTTGTTTACCAACTAGTGCTTTTACCAATTTTTATGTAGTCAAATATTTCAGTTGGAATAACTCATTTTACGCAAAATAAAATTTGCCAAATATTTAGTATCGTCAGTTTTCAATTTACCATTTCTATTCATTCAATTGTTATAGTCTAACTAGTTCAGTCTCGGATAGCCTGTTTTTTCCATATTTTTTTTCTATATAATCTAGTCTTTTCTGGCACCCGCCGGCCGCTACCGCGGCTCCGCATGTTTCGCTCGCTCGGCTCGTGCGTAGGAGGTCAAAGTTTTAACCTAACCTAGGCATTTTTTTAAAATAATTAACCTCGTTTAACTAGTTCGGTTCTCGACAGCCTGCTAAAAATAATCTCTTTTTTCCATATTTTTTTTCTATACAATATAGTCGTTTCTGGCACTCACCGGCCGCTGCCACGGCACCGCTCGCTTCGTTCGCTCGGCTCGTACGTAGGTCACAGTTTAAACCTAACCTACCCTAACCATTTTTTTAAATTAAACTCGGATAACTAGTTTGGTTCTTGATAGCCTGCTAACAATAATCTCTTTTTTTCCTTATTTGTATTCAATAAATGATTATTTTAAAATAAAATTGCATTTTTTAATTATAGTATAATTCCCAAAAAATCTTATTTTTGCCTTTATATTTTTTGCCATAACAAATCTTTTGACCAAACGTTTCTTGTGTAAAGATTGTTTGCTGTAATAAATCATTTGATTAAAGACCAAATGCCTAAATGACATTATCCTTGAAAACATTCTGCCAAGTAAAAATTTGACCAAATGAAAATGTGCGTACTAAAATTATTCCAAACATTGCATTGGTATATGTTGCTCAAATTGGTTTGGGTAGTGAAATTTTGGCAAAATCTTTTCGGCAAAACGGCAGGATCCCAACATTATTATTAAACATTTTCAATTTATTTTTAGTGAGAGATCTTAATTCAATGGATTTGTAATTTTTTATCGAAGTCAAATAATATAAGTTGACCAATATAGTCCGACCTGACGTCACTAATTAAGGAACCAACCAGGATTTAAAGTCCTTCAATGATCTTTTGGCGCTCGCATGACTTTAACAGAGAGGCGCTGTTGGTAAACATTTGTGAAATTGTTACGTGAAAACATACTGAACAAACAAGATGACAGCCTTAGTTCCGATTTTGGCCACGGCACAAAAGATAGTACAGCTATTCCTACACGTAAGGATCTATCGACTGCATCAGCAAAATCAGCCTATAATGTACCACGAGGGCATAGTGCGCGTTGGTAGATGTCCCATGTCTTCGGATTTTTGTTTCTAGGACATGCCGGTTTCCTCACGATGTTTTCCTTTACCGTTAAGAGAGCAGTAGTGATTTATTTATTTATTTATATATCAATTGCTTGCTGCGCTTACAGTACACACCAAAGCGCGCAACAAGCCAACAACATAACATTTAACTAAAAAACTTCATACAGACATTAAACTGCTAGACATAAATATGTCAACTTCCGGCTCCTGAGCAATCGGGGCGTTCAGCAGATTGATCGCCTGGGTTGTGGGAGCATAACGAGCAGTGTGGGTATGCACTGGTGGCGCCGTGAACAGGCCCTTCGACGCGCGACACCCGCAGCCGGTCCGGAGCAAACAATGAACAGCGAGCTAGTGTAGTCGCGTCATCGATCTTATTATTGAGCAATAAGTAGTAGTGTATCAACAGCGCACACTTCCGTCTCAGTTTCAACGTGTTGACTCCTACCATTCCCGTAACAAACAGACACGGATACAAATAGGGATAATACCCATATATTTTTTTATATAGGTAGCGAGCAAATTTTCGTTGGACCCGTTCTATCATGAGCTTGTATTTTTGCTCATGTGGATCCCATACCAGCGCATTGTATTCAAGTTTGCTACGTACAAAAGAATAATAAAGAGTGAGAATAACATTCCTGTCTTTAAACCTACTTGCCTGTCGCATAACAAAACCAAGTGATTGAAAGGCTTTGCCACAGATATTATGAATGTGCTGATTAAAGGTCATATTCACGTTTAAGGTCAGTCCAAGAACTATTATTTCGCAGACGCGCTCCAGAGGGACCCCCGATATGTGATATGTTTGATGGGCGCCCGCGAACGGGTAAAAGAAATCGTTTTGCACTTAGAAGTGTTAAATTATAAGTGATTGGCTTCACTCCATTTTACCACCATATCGATGTTCCTCTGCAGTGCCTCACAGTCATGCTCACACATATATTTTTTTTAATGAAAATACTTATCTTTTAAAGTTTTAACTATGACGGGTGTAAATCACGCCGAATACTGGTACTTAGAATTTTTATTTACTTTGTTTTTTTTTGGTACGTGTTTGTCAAAAATTTCTTGTCACTTGCGGTAAAGTAATGTAACAGCTTCGTCAACGTCTGTTAGTGTAAATACATCGTCCCATTTTTTTTAATACAACCCACCATACAAAGAATGGAAATCAACTTTACGGAAATTCCATTCTGTCGGCTTAGTACCTGTATCGTCATCACAACCTGGATAACGAGGCGGCAGCGCCATGCGACCCCGCGGCTGCACAGCACACTTACTTCGCACCCTCACTAATAGTGGCGGATGATAAGCATCAGCCGGTGATATAACTAGTAATGCGAACACGAAGTAATGCGCCTGGCTGGGTTCGAACCCACGACTTACAACTCGTAAGTCGGGGCCGTGACCACTGAGCCTCGACTTCTACAGTAAATGGTGTAAACTCGAACTATATTTCTATCGACACGCTAAGAAGAAGCTACTTATACTTCTACAGTAAATGGTGTAAACTCGAACTATATTTCTATCGACACGCTAAGAAGAAGCTACTTATACTCTCGGTAGATAGATATACTCGATTTGAGAAAGACATCCTGGAACATGTTGTTTTCGTGAATAAGATAACAAGTGGGCAAAACCCGCTGATTGCGAGTCGACCTATGACATGAGCTGATACGACGAGGGCTACTGATCATGTGATAAGAACATGCAAGACTCTCGCACAGCCCCAATCGCTAAAGACAGAAACTTGAATTTTGGACAGTAGATGTAGTAAAAATGAAATGAAATTGCAATTTTATTTATTTGCCAGAATATAGGTACTTACATAACCATTGTAAAATAATTCATCGTTTAAAACAAAGATAGATAAGATTTTGCGAAACTCGACCCTAACAGAGGGGAAATATTATTCCATGGGTTTATAAACTTGAAACTTGGTAGGTACAACTAATTAGTAACTGAGCTACATGTTATTTTTTTTTTACTCTCATCCCCCTGTAAAAGTTTAGGGGGTGTTAAAGTTTCTATAAAGAATTTTAACGCGCGGTTCGATGAATTTGAAACTTAGTATAAATAATCTCACTGTACAATATTTAAAAAATCAACCACACACACACAAATTCTTATCTAGGTAAAGCTCTTCGCCCGTGACTTTGCCCGCATTGATTTCCTACTTTCTCCACCCCCTTTAAATGGTAGTTTAAAAATGATTCATTGCGATCTTTATTATTTACCTAGATAAAAACTTGAGCCACGTTACCTTGAACCATAAAATCCATCCATAAAAACCATAAAATCGCTAAACGTCATTCAGTCGTTTTCCATAACGGAGCTGTTTTGTAGAACAACTAGCGGTTTTGTAAAACAGCGGATTCTACAATCCATCTGCAACAGATACACCGATAAGTGTAGAAGCTATAAAAACGAAAAATGTGTTTTTATCTGTACTGTCAAGGAAAGGTTGAAGAAATACCTGAAGCTATCGACAAATAATAAAATAGAAATAGGGACTTGATAGTCATAAAAACCTGGTGTGATAGATTTGTGGTAGCAGTAAACCATAATAAGTGACTGGCGATCATCATCGGTAATTCTCGGAGTATGAGTAAGGTGGATGGTACAACCTTGCCACCAGTTCTAGTTCACTGATGTGAAGGTCCCAGGCTTGCACATTGATAGTACCTTGAACTGGCGTGGTCAGCCAGAAGGTTACTGGAACGCTGCGGGTTCTGTAGCGATTGAAGAAATTATTACCAATGAGTACGAAGACAATGCAATTGTGCAGTCCTTAATTTTCCCTATCATCGATTATGCTGATGTGTGCTACTATGACCTGAATGCAGATCTCCTCGACAAACTTGACGGTTTTTTTCAAGGACTGCATACAATTTGTTTTCAGTCTGCGTAAGTATGATCATGTACTCTACACATCGGTCGCTTCTAAAGTGTTTACCATGTGCCAGCGCAGAGAGCAATGGGCGTTAACCCCCTTGTTTTCATTTATTGACTCTCCCACTTCTCTTAGTTATCTAGCCCCCTACTTTTAGTACATTTATGCCAACCACAATAACAATCTCCGGTCATCAAATAATCGTCTTCTTCAATGTCCCACTTATCTCACAGACTTTATTCACTCTTCCTTCTTCGTGCAATTTATATCTCTGTGGAATGCACTCCCCCTGGAAATCAGGATGGCAACAAACGGTTTCTTTAAAGTAAAAGTTCGCGAGCACATTCGTAAGAAGCTGGCAGTAGGTATCATCACAATCACAAAGTTAATGTTTTCCCATAGTTTGTCTAATTTGTTGGACAGGACCTCATGCTCAGCAGCGAATATTCCCGATCAGTCACACCTTGTCGTCCACACTGTTGACCGTTCCGTTGTTCGTCCACAGTGTTGACGTCGTTGACGAACGGAACTTTTTTTGCCTGATAGTACATTATACTTAGTTCAAGAAACAACTTTTAGAAAATTTCAATTAAAGACATGGATTTTTAAAACGCTTTAATTAAGGTACCTACGGCTTACAAAGAAAAAAATTAACTTCAAAATAAAAACTTTAAAATCAGTTTTTTACAGTAATTAGACTAATGATATTTTTATACTTACAATTAGTTAAGAAAATGACAATTTTATTAAGGACTATCTATTTATTAAGGACTATCTATTTATTAAGGACTATCTATTTATTAAGGACTATCTATTTTGTATCACAGGTAATTGTAAGTATAAAAATATTATTAGTCAACAGTGTTAAGGACAGTGGTGTTATTGATCGGTAATAATCGAAAAGAATTCCCGTTCGTCAACACTGTGAACGAATGAAAGTTTTTTTCCCAATCGTCAACAGTGTGAACGACAAGTTAGGCATTAAAGTTAGGCAGTCACGGTCTCCTGTCAGTTCCCCAAAAATGAATTTACAAAAGACATGGCTATATGACTGTCCCAAACATGAATAGTAACCTCACATTAACTTGTAATATTTAAATGTCCAGTCAATGAATTATTAAGCGTTTAATAATTGAATAATAATACTTGACAAGTAACAATTGGCAAAAACATGATTTGTCATTTCATCATTATCCAATAACAAGTTT
Source organism: Apamea epomidion (assembly GCA_947507525.1). Lineage (NCBI taxonomy): Eukaryota > Metazoa > Arthropoda > Insecta > Lepidoptera > Noctuidae > Apamea > Apamea epomidion. The sequence continues at coordinate 496,239 of OX382238.1, read as the reverse complement.
GCCAAACAAACGTTTTACATATTGACTTATTATAACGCAATTTCCTAAAAATGAACTCATTAAATAGGCAAAAAATAGACTTTAAGTTAGTCATTTCATTTAGTACCTACTGCAGCATTGGCGAATGCTACATTATAATTTTGTCACGAACGACTTTCTTTTATAACATATTGCTACACTACCTAGTGTAATAGTGTAGTGTAAAAGAATTAATTTTGTTTTCATAAGCACTTTATATGCCAGAAACGACTTGTGCTAATTGAAAAAAAGAGATTAACTTTAGTAGGCTACCCGGAACCGAACTAGTTAGATTAGGTTTTTTTTTTTAAGGGTTTGGTTAGGTTAAAACTGCGACCCCGACGCACGAGCCGAGCGAGCGGAGTGAGCGGTGCCACGGCAGCGGCCGGCGAGTGACAGAAACGACTTGATTATATTAGAAAAAAAACTACTTTAGTAGGTTTAAAGAAAATTATATTATGATGAAACGGTATTATAAAATGATATTTTGTATAAACCTGATTTTTCCAAAAGAATAAAATTCCTAAATATTAAATGAAAAATGTATAAAAATTATTAAATATCATCCGAAACATTTGTAAAGAGGAGCATTTGCCAAATAAATGTTTGTAAAGCGAGCGTTTATAAAATAAAACATTCGCGGAATAAGTTGTTTGTGAATTAAATAGTATACGAAACGTTGGTTGTGAACTAAAAATTTGTCAATGGTGTTTTGGTGAAACATTAGTGAACCAGCAGTCACACGGTGAAGTGCTAGTAAAAAAAACGAAAACTATATAATTATATAACGTTGGTTGAGCTTCTTTATATTGAGGGAGGGCTCTGTCCTATGAATTTGCTACGGGACTCAAACGGTTCAGTTACGACACTGTTTAAGTCACAATCTTCTTATTGGGGTCTGTCGAAACAAAAAATAAAATAAAATCACATTACACCTTGTATTACTAGCTAGTTCATCATCATCATCAGCCTATAGCAGTCCACTGCTGGACATAGGGCTCTCCTATTGCACGCCATTCAACTCGATTTTCGGCAACTCTAATCCAGCTGCTACCAGCCATACTGCGAAGATCGTCGCTCAACCTAGCCTGAAAGCGTCATAGCTTATGTTTACCGATTCGCGGTCTCCACTCAAGAAAACGTCTACCCCAACCGTCATCGGTTCTACGGCTTATATCTATATAAAGATATAACAATCTATCAAAAAAATAGATAAAATATAAAGCCCTATTATAACAAGTGACATGATTGCCATTACAACCACTACTATAAAGTTGAAATTAGAGTGTGAGATGTACTCGCCGTTGATGTTAATGCCGCGTCCTCCACAGTTCAGCGTCTTAACCACATCATCCAATGCGTTTTTATAACAATTCCGGGGAAATTACAACTTCTTTATAATTTGTCGCAAAGTGTGGATGTGCTCTATGGTGTTAAATCCTCCTCGAAACCCAGCCTGCTGCGGTGGCTGAAACTCGTCGAGCCTTCGCGCTAGACGATTCGTGACGATACTTGAAAACAACTTACATATGTATTCATATTCATATTTTTCATACTTATTTATTAATTTTGTGAACACAGGGTACAATGATGTTTTATAAAAATGTTTGGTCCATCCTATGTTCCGCCGAAAGGCATACAAAAGAGTGACGCTGAAATGTCGCTAAAGACAATTTTACCATAATTATAAAAGTACAAAATCTCATAAAATACAATGTCAGCAAATGGAATTTGTCAAAAATGAAATGAAATAGTACAAAAATCGCTCGGAAAAGAAAATAAAAAATATGTATACGTGGCTAAGGAACGAAATGGGTCTATGAATAGTTCTATAGTAGGGTCTTATCGCCCTTCTTAAAGAAAAGAACGACCACGCTTCTGGAGTTCTTCCAGAAAACAGGAACAGGAAGAGCACCCGAATCTCTTTCAGCACAAAACTTCCTCTCGCTTTCAGGAGCTCAGTCGTAATCCCGTTCTCACCAGGAGCTTTTCCATTTTTAAGCTCTTCAAGAGCCGCCTCGATTTCGTCTTGGCGGACTTCTGGCAGGTCTTCAGTGAAGTTGCGGGTTAAGGTGGCTCTGGAATCCTTATTTTCGGGATCAGGTCGAGATGCATACGATGCGTACAATTCGCCACATAAGTTTTCGACTTCCAAAAGGATCTCCGGCTTCGAAACGACGATATTCCCACTAGATTTGCTCAACCTCGTCAGGTGGCTCCTCTCAAGGGATCGGACGAACACTTTTGAGCCCCGATTTTCCTCAATCGCTTTCTATAGAGCCTGCATTAGAGCGTCGGTGGTCGCGAAGTACCAATGCTCTAATATTTTTGTTGAGTGCCCGTTGTTCTGACGAAGTGACACGTGGGTTTTCACGACGTTCAGTCATAAACTCCAAAGTCTCTTCCGAAAGTTTGGACTTCCTGCCCGTACGCCGCATTTTGCAAAATCGCGTACCTTCCTCCCTGAGGCTGTCCACCATTTGGTCGAGCTCCTGGTCAACGTCATTTGTGGTTTCCACGGCAGCGAATTTGTTATCCAGATCTGACTGGAACGCTTCAAATACTAGCATAGTTTGGAATTTTACTTCATCAAACGAGTTCGCTCGAGCTTAAAGTCGGAGAGCCTCGAACAAGTCTGTGATAACTACCGGTATTAAACCTGTTGATCACTGAGACATCCCTGAATATATGCTTTTTATCCGTTATGATGAAGTCCTTCTCATTTTTCGTCAGTGTCGGGCCTTCGTCTACTCAAGGAAGTTGACAAGCATTTGCCCCTGCAAAAAGGGGTAACTTTGGGATTTTTTTCTATCCAGCAAAGCTAATCTAATCGTGTTATTAAAAGCGATTGCACGTCCACCAGATCCTTACATATGAAATATCTTTTTTTCAGACTTTTGTAATTCTATTTTTTATGTTTCTCATGGATTCAAAAAACTAGTAAGCGCGATCTCCGTCCTGCCTTAATTTCTTTGACATACATATCTCGGGACCCTGGGGTCCCGGACCTTTGGAAAGCATGTCAGAGGCCAAAGCCAACTCGCAGAGGCCCCTTAGACAATTTTAAATGATGAGTAGGCACCAACCAACGATTATCCCTGTATGCACTATGCGAGTACACCCAAGGACAACTATGGAAAGACCATGTCCCCTGCCTGACGAATGATAATAAAGGGTCTTCCAATAGGGACTTCTGAACTTTGACAGTTGATAGCGTGTAACATAATGTACATACTCACAGTTATCTTCATTCATTCCTCCAGGTCAGAACAAGCATTGTGTTACCGTTAGGCGCTGATCTGATTATTTATTACGACACGTTTCATCCACAATCAGTACACAGACACAGCTCCATCTTTAAGATGACACTACGATGATTTAGTGACATCCAAGGGTTGGTAATTACGCCCACATTGATGGATATCATTTTTCCTATAATCACTATACTTCTAATACAAAATAACTATAGATTTTATCGTATTTTATTAATAATATATTTTATTATGACAGCTTTGACAACGACGTTTATTACGTCGCCATGGCAACCTTTCTTTCAAATTCTTACCTGCCTGTATCTTTTTAGCTAATTAGACATAGAATACTTATTATATTTAATTACTGGCCATCTTCGTAACTCAAATTCATATTTTCTACATGATGTTATTCTACGAGCTGACATTATAGATCCACGCAATCCAAGGATCAGTTCGGGTTTCACCTCTAAAGCGAATACAACTAAGAGCTGATACTCCTGGGCTACCTATTTATTACCCAGCGTACCTCTCCGCTCCGGTACCTGTCGGACCCTACCTACGCCTCCGTCCTCCGTCCTCCGTGAAGGGCTCCTGTTACTATTGGGCCGCGCCTCATCCGAGGGCCGCCTCACCTGGCGGGCTGACAGCGTCTCAGTCCTGCCTTGCTGCGTGGACCCTCCAACGGGTGTCCTCCGCCTGCACTCATCTATACCTGTACTTGCGCCGGCTCCTGCTGCCGTGCTGCAGCCTGCCCTGCTGCGTGGGCCCTCCTACGAGTGTCCTCCGCCTGCACTCATCTATACCTGTACCTGCGCCGGCTCCTGCTGCCGTGCTGCAGCCTGCCCTGCTGCGTGGGCCCTCCTACGAGTGTCCTCCGTGCCGCACACGCACCAGCGTCTCATCTGTACCTGCATCTGTCGCCGGCACCTGCCTCGCGTCTACCTCCCTCATCTGGATCTCCACCTCAGCCTCCTCAGCCCACCTATCACGCATCGTCATCCACACACCCCACCTCCACAAACTACACACCTCTCTTAGTCCATCTCCATCTTAAAGTTATAAATATACCTTTAATTGTTTTCTACCTCCCTTTCTTTAATTTCATTTTTCCCTTTGGTTTTTATAAGTTTAGTTACTTGTCGCTACACGACAAGCGACCATATTGTTGAAGCTACATCCGTCAAATTGGCTGTCATTTATTCAGTCTGTTTTGCCAAATCACCATCGACGGATATAGCGTTCAAAAACATGTGCAAATGATAAAATTGTTTTATCAAAATGGGTGTTCTATTCGGGCAGCGTTACGCGCGCTTCGCCTATTATACGGTCGCCATAAACGTTCTACCGAGAGGACTATTCGCGAGTGGTGGATAAATTTAAGTCCATTGGTGATGATACCAATCCACATGAGATTCAAGAGCGTGCAATGCATACCGAAAAAAAGTCACTGTTTAGTGTAGATTTTGGGCTGGCGGCGTCATCGGTCCATATTACCTTGAGAACAACGTTGGCCAGGCCATCACCGACAACGGCAAGCGCTATAGGTCGATGATCACCAACTTTTTTGGTCTGAATTGGGTGATATGGATAATAATAATAAATTATTGGCCGGCTGGAGTGAACACTGACGAGGAACAGAGCTCCCACCTCATTCTTGCGTTTATTGGCTGGCTTGAGTGGAGATTCGCAAGAGCAACCGTGCTCGGAGGAAGGAAGTATTTCAGTAAGATGCTGGTAGGGATCTTGACCGTACTTCCGGGATTGTCCTGATAGCCGTGGAATACCTCTCCACTCCTCGTAAGCACCTCAGGACATGTTGCCCCCTTGTTGCTACGACACTATGTGCTAGCGACCGTTTTCGGGGGCCCATTATTGAGTGTGCAAGTCACCCCATGCCATTTCATCTGTGAATATTATAATTATCATTGGTCAAGCAGGGGACATAGTCCTTCCATAGTTCAAGGTGACCGATCCACTATAGCCACCCAAACCCATAGCCCAGCAAAATAAATAAAAACAAAAAAATGTTTTATTGTCGCCAGTTAATACATTCATATTAGCTTAGAGTAATCCAATATTTGCATCGTATTGATGTATTGTACAAAAGGTTCTGCTCCTGTTTCCAAGCTAAGCTTGAGCTTGTATTATTTCAGTATATTTTGTTTCCATGTTCTGCAATAGTCCTGCACCGAGCGGGGGTTGTCTTTGAGTGCACTTGCATGGTGCATAAAGGGATAACCGTCGGTTGGTGCCTCCTCATCATTTAGAATTGTGTAAAGGGCCTCTGCGAGTTGGCTTCGGCCCCTAGTACGCCTTTCAAAGGTCCGGGACTCCAGGGTCCCGAGATATGTCAAATAATAATAAAGTTAATTTTACCATTATTTGAGGTGGTGAAATTTTGTTCAAGCGAAATATTTTTAAAGTAGAATAGAAATGAGATGTTATTGATTCATATTATAACTGAAATTTACTTTACTTATTACTGTATGTTTGTTTAAATAAATATTAATAATTAAAACTTTGTGAAATTTATTGTTTTTTAAAAAAAACAATAAATAAAAAAAACAATAAATAAAAAAAACAATAAATAAATACACTGGACTTCTTACGTTTATTAAAAATATAATTTTAGTGAAAACGGACCTTTCCGTTAGGTTTTTATAATGAATAATGTATATTACTATATTTTAAATGAACGACAAAAAATAAACAGACTTACAACTTCAATTTTTTATACGATTTCTGTTGTTCCGAAAACCATCATCACCTTCGTAGTCACTCATATTTCATACCATTTTTTATAAAATAATTGGTCAACCCGAAATATTTTTTTCATTAGCAACACTGTAATTGGCTGTCATAACAGCGCAAAAAAATGTTGATTGAAACATTAATGGTTTTTGTGTAAAAACTTATTCTATGTGTTAAAAAGATTGTGTCAAAGATCATGTATCACTTTCGTGATAGCTGTATTTTGATAAGTTGTTAATTAATAAATAGAATTAAATGCTTGTTCTGTTCGCTAAAGGGATATGTTGCAAATAGGCTATTGTATTTTTTCTAATCTCTTAACTGTTTCATGCTAGAACCGGTAAAGTGCTTTATCATCACTTTCGTGGTCATCACTTTCGTGGTCACAAGGACCATGAAATAAGACAACCACGGTTAAAAAGGGTGGTACAGTCGCCAACACCTTAAGCTACCTCAAATGGTCAACAGTTCAACATTCCCTAGGATATTTAATAACGAAATACGTTTTTTTTAAAAATAAAAAATAATTTCTTACAGTTATGGCCAGAACTCGCAACAAAACTACTGATGAAGAAAAGAAAGAAATAAGGCGAGAGCAAAAAAAATGACAATGCGGAAGTTAAGAGAGAAAATGAAAAATAATCCATCTGCCTTAGAAGAAGAGAGAAGAATGGCTAGGGAAAGATATTATAAAAGGAAGAAAAAGGAATTATTTAAAAAATATTACAGAAATGACGCCTCGTGAACAGAGAGCCATTAAAAAAAACTTGAGAGAAATAGCTCAACGTTATAGAAATCGTTTGAAATAAGCAAAAGACACAGAAAGAATAGTAAGAGAAGATACTCCGCCTTTAAGTGTTAGTAATTGTGTCTTTTAATTCACCCTCTACGTCACGTGCAAACTCTGGTAAACTAGTAGCTCTTAAAATTCACAGAAAGTTAAAACACGAAAACCAGTATCTCAGAAAAAGGTTACAAGTATTAGAGAGGAAGCTAGCTAAGCTCAGGATGAGAGAGAAAAGAAAAGAACAAACAATGATAGAAAAAACGCAAGAAAGACTGGAAAAGATAAAAAAGCAGAAGCTTGACGAAAAGAAGAAAAAGCAAATAAAGCTTAAATCAGATATAGTTGAGTTTTACTTAGAAGATACATCAAGCCGTTTAACTGCTGGCAAGAAAGAGACAGTATTTAACACCAGTGCAGCAAGGTCGCCATCTCCATCTGAAGTGCTGCAGGCTCGCTATCACCTTCTGAGACACCGAATTTAGGCCAAATATCCACACCGCGTAAGCTCTGTCTTCGTAAACGTAGACCTTCTTCAACTGAGAGTCTTGATATGTGGTATGCTGGAGCACCGTATCCCCGTAAAAAGCGTAATTTTTTCTTTGATACGGATAGCAGTAGCTCAAATTAAAATTAATTTAGTTAGGTAACTTAAGTGACATTACTTTCGTGGTCAAAGAGTTTTTTTTTTATATGACAAATTATTATTTAAGTTCATTTATCTCTCAGTAATTATTGTTCTTAGGTTTATATGTACCTTTGGTTAAGGTTCGACAGAGGTTTACATTAGGAGACTGATTATGATTCATATAAGTGTTATTTTTCGTTGTATTTAAGGTCACTTTCGTTACCTACAAAAAATGTTTTTTTGAGATTTTTTTAATAAATAAGCTGTATCCATCTTTAATTCTATTTTATCTGTCATTAATATGCGTGTTCTCGTCCATAATAAAACAAATTTAGTAAAAATAACCACATTTTTTTTTTTTTTTATCCCCCCCAAATAATGACCCATCTCTGAGACTGCTTTAATGTTCAAACGTAACCGAGATGGTGCTAGCTCAACAGATCGGACAGAACTCTATCTTTAATGGGAATGAGGGTCCTTTATATATAGTATAAATAACACAATTTGTTAATAATGAATGTTCAAGGGTCACAACAACAACCATTAGGAATAAAAACAAATCATAACTTAACAAGATGAGAACTACAAACAATCAATTGGATAATATAAGGGGTTAAAGTATGAAATTGCCGATTTGTGCTGCAAAATTGAAATTTGTTTTTTTTTTTTATTTAACATAATTTTATTTAATCAAATTTACCATCATTATCTATACATTGCTGCCATCTAATAGGAAGGTCATTTATGCCTTTGAGATAGAACTCTCGTGATCTAGATTCGACAAACAGTGTGAAAGCATTTTGTACTGCCTGAGAACAAAACTTTTTATCACGTAGAAAATTGTCCAAATCACGAAAAAAATGGTAGTCCGTTGGAGCAAGGTCTGGCAAATACGGTGGGTGACGAATGGTTTCTAATTGCAGTTCCTTTAGAGTTAAAACGGTTTCTCGTGCTGTATGAGGTCTCGCGTTATCATGGAGCAATAATGGTCAAAGTCAAAGTCAAATCATTTATTTCAAATAGGCACATAAAAGGCACTTTTGAACGTCAAAAATAAAATTGATTCTAGTCGCCCCTTCCAAAAGGTAGTTTTCGTACGGAGAAGAATGGGCAAGAAACTCCACCGTTACTCTTTTAAACTGTTTTACAATATTTTGCATTAATTATATAATTATATGTGAAAACGATGCACCTAAAAATAAAATTACTATACCACAATAGGTAAAAGAATTAAAATGGATAAATGAAACCATGACATATAGATTAATTATGTGATAGATACATGGTGCTCACACATTCACAAACATTCCAAAATCCAAAATAAATAAATAAGGAGTAATAGGTCCGGGTGTGACCCCGGTAATTGGTAATTACAGAACGTAAATCAATGTCAAAGAAAAAAAAAAATAATAAATTATATACAATTACATTAGCAACCAGTTTGATTTTGTCTAGACTCTAGAGATTGTCCTATGGAGCAGGACCAGCATGTTTCCAAGCATTCTTATCCTGGATATAATCCTCTAATTTGTAATATCCTTGCTTACAAAGTGTAATTTTAATATAAGTTTTAAATTTTCTTTCATTTAATTGCAATATTTCACAAGGTATTTTGTTGTAACATTTAACACAGTACCTCATAAAAGATGTATGTACTTTAGATAATCTGAAAAAAGGTTGATCTAATTTGTCTTTATTTCTAGTATTAAAATTATGTCTATCACTTATTTTATTAAAAAGATGTTGATTTTTTCTTACATACATAATATTTTCATAAATGAATTGGCAAGGTACCGTCATAATATTAATCCTTTTAAATAGTTCCCTAAGAGATTCGCGGCCGGACTCGGGGCATTGCCACGTCACAGATCTCGGACATGGCCTCCCGGAACCACTCCACCTCATCGTCAATGCATGGAGAGAGGCCAGTTTCCACTCCGTTGGAAGACGGGGAAGCTGGTCCTCATTCAGAAGCCAGGGCGCCCTGCGGACTCTCCGTCCGCATACCAGCCCATAGTGCTGCTCGACGAGGTCGGCAAGCTCTTTGAGAGAGTGATTGCGGGCCGCCTCGTCGGGCACCTGGTGAGGACGGGGCCGGACCTTGCGGAGTGCCAGTTTGGCTTCCGCAAGGGGCGCTCGACGGTGGACGCCATCATGCGCGTGAGAGCCCTCACGACGGGGGACGCGGTGTCCCGGGGTGGGGTGGTCGTGGCGGTGTCACTCGACATCGCCAACGTGTTCAACACCCTGCCCTGGAGCTGCATAGGGGAGGCACTCCGGTATCACCGGGTGCCGACTTACCTCCGTCGAATAGTCGGGGCGTATTTGACGGACAGAGCCGTCATCTACCCCGGTCGCGACGGGAACTGGAACCGGCGAGAGATGTCGTGCGGTGTCCCACAGGCATCGGTTCTGGGGCCGCTCCTGTGGGACATCGGTTACGACTGGGTGCTGCGGGCCGACCTCCCTGATGGCGTCAGCGTAGTTTGCTACGCTGACGACACGCTGGTCCTGGCGCAGGGGAGGTCGCATCAGGCGGCGGCCGACGCGATGACACGCGGGGTTGCGATAGTCGTGGAAAGGATCCGGCAGTTGGGTCTCGAGGTGGCATTGCACAAGTCCGAGGCCATGTCCTTTCATGAGCCTCGGTACGGGCCACCTTCGGGATCCCAACTGATGGTAGGAGGGGTTCACATCGGCGTCGAGACAACGATGAGATACCTGGGTCTCGTCCTCGACAGCCGGTGGAACTTCGTCGAGCATTTCCGACGTTTCGCCCCCAAACTGGAACGGACCGGGGCCGCCCTAAAGCGGCTCCTGCCCAACCTGAGGGGGCCAAACGCCTCCTGCCGGAGGCTTTACGCAGGGGTCGTGCGGTCCATGGCCCTTTACGGGGCCCCGGTGTGGGCGCGTTCACTGCGGCTTCGAGCCGCACACTATCTGAACGCGCCCCAAAAGGTGGTTGCCGTAAGGCTTATAAGGGGGTACCGCACGATCTCGGGCGAGGCAGCAAGCCTCCTTGCCGGACTGCCACCATGGGATCTGGAGGCGATAGTCCTCGCGCGCCTGTATGACTGGCGCGCGGAGGCACTACGTCGGGGGAAAACTCTGCACCCGCGGCAAATCGCTGCGGAGCGGACGGACCTCCGGCGCGGTCTCATGGTGGAATGGAAGGCGCGACTATCGCAACCCAGCGCAGGGCACGCCACGATAGCGGCGATAAGACCCCTCTTTGAGGAGTGGCTAGAGAGGCGTCACGGCGCTCTCACCTACCGCCTGACGCAGGTCCTCTCCGGACACGGATGTTTCGGGAGGTTCCTGCACATCATCAGGCGGGAGGAGACGCCCGGGTGTCACCACTGCGAGGATCGCCCAGAGGACACGGTGGAGCATACGGTGGAGGTCTGCCCCGCTTGGGCAGAGCACCGCCGTGTCCTCGTAGAGGCGATCGGCAGCGGCGGCGACCTCTCGCGTCCGGCCCTGGTGCAAGCCATGGTCCGGGGCGAGAGGGAGTGGGAGGCGGTCACCTCCTTCTGTGAAGCAGTCATGCTAGCGAAGGAGGTGGCGGGATGGGTGAGGGAGAGATCCTCACGCCTCAGCCGCCGAGGGAGACGCTCCGGGCGTGGGGAGCCGCGTGACGACTCCCGGCCACCGTAAGCGCGGGCCTGCGGGCGGAGAGCAATGGGTAGCTCTCCGTCCGATCAGGACCAGGCCCGTGCCGGACGGCGCGTAAGTGTTCCACGTGCGCCTCAAAGAGATGTCAGCATAGATGACGGGGCCCGACAGGGCCGAAGCCTGCCGGGGTAGCGGGATCGTCCGAAAGGGTTACCGCTGCCCTGGTACATAAAGGGCTAAGGAAGGAACACGGGTGGATTTTAGTCAGTAAGAGTCTGACACTCCCTTCTGCTCCACCCAGAGCGGGAGGAGTCATTTGATGATTTCCCATCCACAAAAAAAAAAAAAAAAAAAAAGAGATTCGCGGCGACGTAGATTGTAAATGGCTCTGACAGCTCTCTTTTGCAAAATAAAAATGGATTCGATGTCAGCAGCCCGACCCCACAGTAAGATGCCATATGACATAATACTGTGGAAGTAATTAAAATAGACCAAACGCGAGGTTTCTTCATCTGTTAATTGTCTTATCTTTCTAACAGCATATGCGGCCGAGCTTAGCCGCCCCGCAATAGATGTTATATGAGGTCCCCATTGTAATTTCTCAACTAGCGTGATTCCTAGGAAAACTGTCTGATTAACAAATTCTAATTTTTGGCCATTCAATATGATGTCACATTCGCTACTTCTAACATTAGGTAATTTAAATCTAATGCATTTTGTTTTTTTTTTTTTCATTAAGTACTAAATTATTTACCGTAAACCAATCTTGGACCTGAAGAATAGAGTTATTCACGTCGTCAAGATTTTGTGTCCGTCGGTCTATTCAATCGCTGCACCCTCGCGCTCCTAGCCGCCGCAGGAGACGCCCTGGACGGGAGTCAACAGCCGACTCCCGGCCACCGTAGGCGCGGGCTTGCGGGCGGCGAGCTATGGGCAGCTCGCCGCCCGGTAAGGACCAGGCCCGGGTCGACGGCGCGTTGTGTTCCACGCGCGCCTCAAAGAGCTGTCAGCACGAACTGACGGGGTCCGCTAGGGCCGATGCCGCCGGGGCTGCGGGTTGTTCGAAAGAGATACCGTGGCCCCTGGCACAGGCAACTGAAGGAACACGGGTGGGTTTTAGTCAGTAAAAGTCTGACACTCCCTTCTGCTCCGCCCAGAGCGGGAGGAGTCATTTGATGATTTCCCACCCAGAAAAAAAAAAAAAAAAAAAAAAAAAAGGAACGCCCATTGTCATTTCAGACCCCAATGAGTTTACGCCATTTACTTGGACTTTAACCTTTCTATCTTTCAGGTATGATCTTAATAAGTCAAGTGCTGTTTTCCTAATCCCATAGTGCTCGAGTTTCATCAGAAGTGTTTCATGGTTTACGCAATCGAACGCCTTAGAGAGATCGCAAAAGATTCCAATAGCATCTTGTGCTTCTTCCCAGGCGTTAAAAATGTTCTTCATTAGGGTAACATCGGCGTCAGTGGTACAACGCCCTTTGGTTTGGTGTGGTGAAGATCGATTCATGAGTCGGGGCTGTTTCACTGCTAGTTTTGCTATCATTGTTCGGAGTTCGGCACAGTAGACATCTGCCGTTATTGCTTGACCAGATCGGAGAAAGCTATAGTGAATAACACCATGCTGAGACCACCAAACAGTTACCATTACCTTTTTATTGGTAAGCTTTGCTTTTCCATCACGAAAGCGTTTAAACCAAAATCGCACGGTGCGTTCATTAGCAGTACCCTCTCCAAACGCAATATTGATATTGCAAGCTGTTTCTGCCGCGTTAGTTCCGTGTCGGAACTCGTATTCAAAGATAACTCGAATTTTCGAAGTATCCATCTTTCTTGTCTAAGCTGAATAAAAAAAACAACTGGAAGTCGATAATCGAATATTGCACATTTTTTAACAGAATAGCTTCATAGGTACCATGTGAAAAAAGTTTCACCCAAAAATCTCAAACCATGAAGGTTCTATGTCAATTCGAAGTACCTATTACAATGAAACGGCAACTTCATACTTTAACCCCTATTATAATCAACATTGTGCCCGTGATGCTTCTATCATAAATACCTAGTCTGGCCATAAATACTGTTACAATTAAAAATAAGAAAGATATTGATCAAAATGACCGTATTTATGCTCAAAGCTCTAAGGAAGCTTCCCAATTAGTCGACAGAGTGCAACGTGGGCATTATCCGACTTCAGTAATGGTTTGGTGGGGTGTTAGCTATGAAGGAGTGACTGAGCCATATTTTTGTGAAAAAGGTCTCAAAACATCGGCACAAGTGTATCAAGATATGGTATCTTGAGAAGGTAGTTAAGCCCCTTAACAACACCATGTTCAATAACCAAGTATGGTCCTTCCACAAGACTCGGCGCCGGGTCATAAAGCTCGGTCCACGCAGTCTTGGTTGGAAGTGAACGTTTCGGACTTCATCAGAGCTGAAGACTGGCCGTCGTCTAGTCCCGATCTTAATCCGCTGGATTATGATTTATGGTCAGTTTTAGAGAGTACGGCTTGCTCTAAACGCCATGATAATTTGGAGTCCCTAAAACAATCCATACGATTGGCAGTGAAGAATTTTCCCATGGAAAGAGTGCGTGCTTCTATTGATAACTGGCCTCAACGTTTAAAGGACTGTATTGCAGCCAATGGAGACCACTTCGAATAAGCTTTTGATATTTTAAATTGTTTTATATTTATGTATTAAACTAACACACTGTAAAAGTAATAAATATTATATGCAATAAAAAAAAAATTTTTTTCTTCGTGACAATATTTATGGCAAGACTAGGTATACATTCATTACAATCCTCCCCCATTAAGATAGACAACGGGTTGTCTTTACATAATAACAATACAATAATTACTACACCATATTATTTCTACAATACATTTCTTATACAAACTTTTACATTATTAATAAGTTTTTAATTGAGCAACTCTAGTTCTTCTGCGTAATGGTTTTACAATAGCTTCTTCGTTTGAACTAGTCGATGGTATTTCTTCTAATTCTATGTCACTTAAACTATTATAAACTTTTAAAGTTATACAATTTGTTATTCTGGAACAACAATTCCTTGGATCTTCTAGTGCTAGCAATCTACCTCGACTTGTACAAAAGAACTTACGATATATTAAATAACATCCCAATATTTTTACAAATGACATGAAAATATACACTAAATAAACATTATTTACGACTTTGTTATACATGGTGTCTTCTTCTAGCTTAGACATTAATTCATCAATTTTATCAATTTGATGACTTGCTAAATTTAGACTTTCAATGTCTAGCCTTTCATGTGTTCTTAAAGGAACAAATTCAATCCTAGTAACGTTTTTATCTTTAAGTTTCTTACAACAGTCATCATTAATTATGGCAATTACAGGTAAGAATGAATTACGTTCGCTCACCAATCCATTATTTTTTCAACTTTGAAGTACAATATTTGCAGTATATAATTTGCAACTATCTAGAATTGTTATTATTCCAGTATCGATTAGATCAAAGTCGATTGGTTCTTTATTTTTACAACTGAATGTAGCTACCGTTCTGTGCGGTACTACAAATAACCAATTATTTACGTTATGCATTTTGTACCATTGTTCATGGGTAATATAAGATATTCTTGTGTCACATTCTAAAGGAACCTCCGATTTTCCAAGCATTAATTCTGTTTCACATGTTGATTTCCATGTACAGAATACAAAGGTGAAATTAATTTACAAATATAATTCTGTGACACCTTCTTACAGTTATTCAAGTTTTCAATAAAAGTATAATAAAATGTATTATTAGATATCATAAAATATTTCTCTTTAGGTAAAATGAATATAAATGTATTGTCTCTATTTTTTAAAGGTACAGGTAAAATATTATATAATTCATGATTGGTTTCAGTAATTAAAGGTGTTTTAATAACAAAGACAAGTTTATCATTCATATAATAAGATATAAAATTCACCAAAGATAACAATTCTGGTGTATTATTTATATTTAAATTTAATGGATATTTGGTTTGTGAAGGCAAGTGCGACACGGTTTTCTTAAGCTCATTTATTTATATATTGTTCTGGAGTAATAATAACTGGACGTAAAGCATTATTCTTAGTAAATAAAATTGCATTTATTATTGTAGAGATCTCATTATTAACTTCCGACGTAATTAAGGTTAATAAAGATAAATATTCTTCAATGTTTTGTTTTAAATTAATATCAAAAATAGTCGCATCAGTGCTTTTAGTATAATTAGCTAAAATACCCAAATTCCTGTTAAATATCTTTTCGTTGCTAGAAAGCTCAGTAACAGTATTATTAAAATTTGCGATTGTTGTTCTAACAATGTTGGTTTGAGTTTTCAATAAAGATAATATCTCATGTTCATGTGAATCTAACTCATTAATTGCTTTATCATATCGTTGAGCATCTTCAACGTCTAAAGTACCAAATAAAATCTTAAATAATGTTCCAATGCCATCAATATGAGATCGCTTAACTCTGTGAACATTATCTGTTCTACCTCTTAATTCTCTTAAAACATTTTCTTCGTTATACAGTTAAGGAATTATTTGATTGAGTATAGCGAATGATGTATCACAAAACGAAAATTTACTAAACTTATCATGATTACATATTTCTTTAGTACTACTAAATGTACTACTTACAAGATCAATTTTCTTATGTATTTCTGAAATATCTAAATAACTTATCATAGTCCATTCACTATCGTAATGGTTAACCTTACCTAAACTTTAAAAATATATACCTCCCTTATCTACTTTACTTATATTAGGGGTTAAAGTATGAAATTGCCGATTTGTACTGAATAATTGAAATTCGTTTTTTTTTTAATTTAACATATTTATTAATCAAAATAATTACCATTGTTATCTATACATTGCTGCCATATAATAGGAAGGTTATTTATGCCTTTGCGATAGAACTCTCGTGATCTAGATTCGACAAACTGTGTGAAAGCATTTTGTACTGCCTCCTGAGAACAAAACTTTTTATTACGTATAAATTTGTCCAAATCATGAAAAAAATGGTAGTCCGTTGGAGCAAGGTCTGGCGAATACGGAGGGTGTGGGGATGTAGTGTTATGAAACAACTGTTCTCAAGCGATTACCTTTAATTACTCACTGCAAGAGTATAAATGTGTTAATATATTAATAGAAGATACATTCATATGGATAGGGTCATAGACCTTATACTATAGGTAGTACTACTACACCTCACCTCAGGGGTGATAGAAAAAAAAAAATATATAGTTTACAATTTTTTTTTTTTTTTTTTTACGTAAATGTAACTTAATATCATTTCTTATGTTACCAAAGGTTTGGTTCTATTTTTATGGATTAAATAGGGTTTATTAAATTTTAATATTTCTACATTAACACCTAAATCATTTAAAACAACAAATGGTCCCTCCCATTGAGGATCTAACTTATTAGCTATTTCATTTCTAATTAAAATTTGTTGTCCTTTACTGTATGTCACATTATTTAAAGACTTATCATAACAACTCTTACGGTTTTGTTTACTTATAAGTAGATTATTACGAGCATCTTGATGTGCTACTTGTAACCTATACTTAAGATCTAAAGGATAACTTTCTGGATTGTACAATGGTTCTATGTACTGACTAACTCTAGATGGTACTATACTAGCTCTACCAAATACCAGTTCGAATGGTGTGTACTTTGTCTCTGTATGAACTGTATTGTTGAAACTGTAACACCAAAATGGTAGCCAGTGACTCCATGTGTATTTTTGACCATTACACTGTATTCGTAAAAACGATCCTAAATTTTTATGTGAATTTTCGAGCGCACCGATGGTTTGATGGTGATACGCTGTAGACATTAATTTATTTATACATAAAAGTTTACATACCTGTTCCATTACTGACGATACAAATTCTGTTCCACGATCAGTTGCGATGGTATTAGGTATTCCAAATCTTAAAATAAAATTATTAACTAATGCTTTAGCAATACTTACGGTTTCCTTCGTTTTCAAAGGATAGGCCTCTACGAACTTAGTAAGCTCGCACTGCAGTGTCAAAATATAACAATTTCCTTCAATGTCTTTTTCTAATGGACCTACGACGTCCAGATAAATTTTTTCAAAAGCATGTGAAGCCGTTGTAGTTATCTCCATGGGCGCCTTGATATACCTACAATGCTTCATTTTCTGACATTTAATGCATTTACTCACAAATTGTCTAATATCGTTGTCTAAGCCTGGCCAGTAAAAATGTCTCTTAATATTATTGGTCATCCTACGTACTCCTGCATGTCCTGCGGTAGGTAGTAGGTGAAAGTCATGTAAAATATACTTTCTTTCTTCTTCATTATAAATTCTCCTAACTCCTCTCAATACATAAATACGTGGACCGGTCCAATCCTTATTGTCTTTTATCTCTTTTAATACATCTTTAATAAAACTCTCATATTCCTTATTTTTTACTATGCATAGCTCATTTATACCTATTCGTTTACAAAAATGACCTAACTTAGTCACAAATTCGGCTCGCGTAAGTTGTGCTCTAAAGTTAAGATTAATATACAACATCTTCTTTCGATTGTTATAAATAAAACATTCCTTTTCTTCATCTATATTATTTTGTCTTTTTAATTTATTTAATTCATCACTTCCTATAAAACTCATTTCTACAGAATTATTCGGAATTTTTAGTACCTCAACTACTCGTGGTTGATCAGGCCACGTTTCGTCTCGTTTACTAAAACTAGGTGTATCCAATTGTTTTCCTACATCTAAACGTTTTTTCTGAGCTCTAGTCATAACTAAAGAAATTTCATTATTCATCTGTTTTAAAGTATCCGATGTTATATTAATTCTAGATAATGCATCTGCTATGCTATTATCTTTTCCTTTTAAATATAAAATTTTAAAATCGTATTCTTCTAGTGCTAGTCTAAACTTAAGTAGTCTACTAGATGGGTCCTTCATTGAAAATAAATATATTAAAGGCTTATGGTCTGTCATAATTGTAAATGATTTACCGTATACATAGGGTCTAAAATACTTTACAGCCCAAACAATTGCAACTAACTCTTTCTGAATGGTTGGATAATTGAGTTCAGCTTTATTCAGAGGTCTGCTAGCATAAGCTACAGGTTTCATATTTTGATTGCACAAGACTGCTCCAATAGCCGTCCCTGACGCATCTGTTTGAATGACAAACTCATTATTTTCTGAAAAATCTGGAAAATCTAATACTGGTGGTGTACTTAAAACATGTTTCATTGCTTCAAACGCACTTTGACACTCTTCAGTCCAAACAAATGATACATGTTTTCTAGTTAATTTATTTAATGGACAAGTTATTCTTGCAAAGTTTTTAATGAATTTCCTATAATAGTTACAAAATGCTACAAATCTTTTTACTTCATCGGTATTACTTGGTACAGGGTAATTTTGCAATACTTCTACTTTAATTGGGTCGGGTAAGACTCCATTTTCTGATACTAAATGCCCTAAATAAAGAATTTCTTTCTTTAAAAATTTACATTTTTCTGGATTTAATTTTAAATTAATTTTCCTAAGTCTTTCCAAGACGTCTGTTAAGTTTTTATTATGGATATCTAAATTTCTCCCAAAGACTACTAAATCGTCTAAATATACAAAACATTTATCGTATGTTAACCCAGACATAGCAACTGACATTACTCTACTAAAAGCACTCGGACTTGTTTTTAATCCCATAGGTAGCCTCTTCATCTGGTATTGCCCAGTACTAGTTGTAAACGCTGTATACTCTCTACTGTTTTTATCTAAAGCTACTTGGTAATATCCTTGATTAAGATCTAAATGCGAAAAATAGACTGAGCCAGAGAGCGAATCCAAAATTTCCGTAATACTTGGCAAAGGAAATTTATCGTCTACAATACGGTCATTAAGCTTCCGATAATCGACCACTAGTCGCCATTTTTTATCGTTGCTACTTTTTTTTGGTACCAGTAAAACAGGACTCGACCATTCACTCTTCGCCTCTTCTATAATGTCATTGTCAATCATTTTTTGAATTTGCCTATTTACTTCATTTTTCGAAGAATGCGGCAATCGGTACTGCTTCGTATAAACCGGACTTGTATTTGGTTTTATAGTTATGGATTGTTCATAAACACTTGTAGTCGTTAACTTATCACCTGGTAAAAAGAAAACATCCGAATATTTAGAACATAATTCTTCAATTGATTTCCGTTCGTCCATTTTTAAATGATTTAAATTTAAAATGTTTAATAAGTTCTTTGCTCGTTCTAAACTGTTAGCGTTTGATTTAAAATTGCATAAGTGAAACTCTTCAATTGAATATATCTGTGGTTGAAAAGTTGGTAGGTAAATATCATGCTCGTTAGTGTTCAAAATTTTAACCGGTAATCTATTATTTTTTATTCGTCCAATACATCCCGCTAGAAAAACATTTTCCGCTAACTGTTCGCTATGGATAATACAGTCATTCATATTCTCAATATTTAATAGCAAATAATGTATCGACTCACTTCGTGCTGGGATATGTAACACCTCAGCTGAGTAATCTATGACATCACTTAGTTCTAATGAATAATACTTTCCATAATTAGATAGGTTAATGACATTAGTTTCTAAGTTTATATTTGAAGCATACTGACAAAGAAAATCTAAACCTAATATTCCATCTGCCTTTAATGGTATGTTATCAAAAACATGAAGCTTGATATTAAAGTCAACAAAGTGTTGGTCATCACGATGAGTCAAGCTAAGTTGAACAAACCCTGATGAACTAATTTTACCTCCAATACCATTTATGATGGTTTCATCTCTAATTACTGCACTATCGTATGGTAACGCATCTTTTTTAATTACGGACAAAGATGCTCCGGTATCTATTAACCAATAATATTTCCTATTACCTATGTATAATGCTAAAAATTTTGCCTTACCTTGCAAAGCTAAAATGTTATGTTTAAGATCGAAAAAACTGCATTTCGTTTGTTGTAGGCATACTATCGTTCTTATCTTGTTCATTGCTGTAATAAAATATTCTATTGGTACGACCTTTACTACGAGTTTCATTACTCGATCGATTCTCGTTCGAAGTTTGATAATCTCGTCCACGTCCGTTACCACGATAGTTATGGGATGATCGCCCACGTGAGTTATTGAAATCACGTCTGCCGAAGTTATTTGAATTATGGCTAAAATTACCTCTCAAATTATTTGAATTATGCTGATAATGATGTCCTCGACTGCGTTGGTTTAACTGCTGACTATGAGAACCACGGCCATTCCTAAAGTTGTTGTTATTGTTATGAAACTTACCTCTTCCGCGGTGTGAAAACTGCATGACATTTTCGTTGGTCGAAGTCGATGCCGATGTCAACTCTTCATCTTTCGCTGCCTGGATCGCGTCCTTTAAACTGTCATAATTACGTGCAGCAATAATCGTACTTAGTCTCGAATCCTTCAATCCATCTGCGAATCGCTTAATTGCCAATTTTTCGTTTATGGGCTTGAGTACGGAATAACTATCAGAATTACCATTTGCTTGCGATATGGTCAGATTAGTAAATAACTTTTCTAATTCTGTTCCAAACTGATCAATTGTACGCCAGCCTTGCGTTGCGTTTTGTAATCGTGATTGTATTGCAGTAAACGATTTTTTTGGTAAAAGTGCAACTCGTAAATCTCTGACAAAATCGTTCACAGATGTGTAATTATTGGTTATACGTAATTTTGCATTTTCTGATAATCTACTTTTCAAAACGAATGTCATTAGTAACTTTTTCCCCGTTTCCGACAACATGTCTGCGTACATTTCTATAGAGTCAATGATACTTCTGATATTATTTTCGTTATTGGTCATTACTGGAATCAAACTACATGCCGTTTTTAAATCGAACTCCATGATTGATTCTGAATTTGGACTTGCTTCAGAAATATCACTGTCACTATCACAGTCTGATTTAATTACAGCGCACAAAACATTAATTTGCGAATAACACGATTCTATTTCGCTTTTCGTAACTGATAATGATTTTAACAATTCTGATTTTACTCCTGGTTTTGTAGATAATAGCTTTATTAATCCTTTACTTTTCTCATAAATTGTTTCAACCTCACATAATTTATTCTTAACAATATTACCCTTAAATCGTGTTTTTCCCTTTTTAATTAAATATTTCCTTATTGATATAAGATCATTTAAACAAAGTAACAATTCATCTTCCATTCCCTCATGCAAAAGTAATATATATTAATTAAACCATTTAATACATACCCGATTCTCACAGTGAATTACTGTAGTAGGGGACACAGCGTGTAAGATGATACATGATGATATACGATCACTCAAAACAAACTTAAACTGCTAATTTATCTTAGAGTTCATTATTTTAATTCTTAATGTCTATTATCATTTTATTGTCTCTTTATTTATATGGTGATTCGCGAATTCATCTTACGCACTATAATACGCACAACGCACTTGAGACGCACTTGGTATGCACTCCACTAAATAAATGATACCGCACAGCTGCCAGATGAGTATGATGAATACTCCGACTTCTACGTCATTAGAAGATTTGCTTGCTCTTCTCCGCGAATTGCTCTGGAACGTTTCCAACGGAAACGGTTTCTAATTGCAGTTCCTGTAGAGTTAAAACAGTGTATGATGTCTCACGTTATCATGGAACAATAATGGTGAAGATCGATTCATGAGTCGGGGCTGTTTCACTGCTAGTTTTGCTATCATTGGTCGGAGTTCGGCACAGTAGACATCTGCCGTTATTGCTTGACCAGATCGGAGAAAGTAATAACACCATGTGAATAACACCATGCGGAGACCACCAAACAGTTACCATTACCTTTTTATTGGTAAGCTTTGCTTTAGGACACTGTTGCGGTGTTTGACCTGGGGTCAGCCATTACATTTTTCGCTTACGGCTATCGTAAAGAATCCACTTTTCATCACATGTCACAATTCGATCCAACATTCCTTCATTTCTGTATCGATTCAACAAGGCAACACAAGTTTCAACACGCGTTTCTTTCTGCAGATCAGTCAAACCATGAGGCACCCATTTCTCATGTTTTTTTATTTTATTGATTTGACGCAAATGAAACAATATTGTTGGTAAGGTAACGTTAAACCATGCCGCGAATTCCTGGGTAGTTTGGCTCGGATCGGCTTCCACCATCTCTGTCAATTCATTGTTATTCACCTGTGTGGGCGGTCTTCCACGTGGTTCGTTCTTCAAATCAAAGTTTCCATCACCAAAGCGTTTAAACCAAAATCGCACGGTGCGTTCATTATCAGTCCCCTCTCCAAACGCAACATTGATATTGTGAGCTGTTTCTGCCGCGTTAGTTCCGCGTCGGAACTCGTATTCAAAAATAACTAGAATTATCGAAGTAGCCATATTTCTTGTCTAAGCTGAATAAAAAAAACAACTGAAAGTCGATAATCCAATGTTGCACATTTTTTAAAACAAGAACTTCTTATGTACCATGTGAAAAAAGTTTTACTCAAAAATCTCAAACCAGGAAGGTTCTATGTCAATTCGAAGTACCTATTACAATAAAACGGCAATTTCATACTTTAACCCCTATTTTTATATGATTCTAAACTAATTGCTTTTATTCCACATATTATTGTATGTACGAGTCCTTAGAATCACGATCACCCGGATCATTCTGAAACAAACGAACGTTTCAGTCTGTTAGTGTGAACTCTCCTACTTTGTAATCAACTTCTTTACTCTGTTTATCATATTATTTGCTCATTTTGATTCTAATAATTTATTTCGTGCTATCTGTCTAGATTTTCTTAGTTTCAATACGAGTTCATCTAAATAATTATCATAACTATTTAAATGAACTCGTAAATGGTTTCGTAATTGATGTTGGTAATTTTGCTTTATTACCGAATACTAATTCAAAAGGTGTGAATTGGGTTGAACTATGAATATTCGTGTTATAAGAAAACATGGCAAAATCTAACCATATATCCCAGTTTGATTGGTCTTCGTTAACATAATGCTTCAAATAATCTGCTAGTGTTAAATGACTTCTTTCCAAAGCTCCATTGGATTGTGGATGGTAAGAAGTAGTATTGATTTTTTTCATTTTAAATAATTTTGACATTTCTTTTATTAATGTAGACGTAAAATCTGCACCTTTATCTGACAATAATATATCAGGTATACCAAATCTACAGATAAAGTTTTTAACGAAACAATCTGCTATTGTTGTAGCGTCATGTTGTTGTAGAGGGTAAGCTTGTGAAAATTTTGTAAAGTCATCTTGAGATATTTGTTTCCACTTTCTGTGACTGGTAAAGGTCCTACTATGTCTACTGAAACTTTTTGAAAAGCTTCTGTTGATGTGGATGTAATTTCCATCGGTTGAGTACTCCTTTTCCTATCTAACTTATTTTATTGACATAATTTACAATTTTGAATATATTCTTTAATATCTTTCTTCATAGAATCCCAGTGATATCTGGATTTTATTTTCTTATAAGTTTTATAATAATAATAAATTTATTTATTTCAGGTAAATAACACCCATATATACACGTATAAACTCACATCAAATAAAATCAGATAAAAATTTATGAAAGCCTGTATGTTTTGAAATAGGAGTTGAGTGATTTTCTTCTAAAATTAATGGTATATCCTCCCTCTTCGGAGACATGACACTTTCATGAAAAATTTTGATTTTTATATCCTAAATAAATATCTAAACATCGTTCTGATTTTATGCCATTTTAAATGAAATCGACAAAATCCACCAAAATTAGTTTCTTTTATTATAGTTTCATATAATTTTATTTTTAATTCTAATAGTGTTTCAAAAATATCTTCGTAGGTAAAAAATGCAAAAAATAAATAAATGCAAAAAATAAAACATTATTATCTGGATTATTTGTTTAAAACGTTGTATTGTTTAGGATTTTTTTATTTTAAATTATCAATTATAGATTCATGATCAGTGAGTTGTTTGTTATTTTGAATATCTAAATCACACGACGTAAATATAACTTTGTTAGCCTTTTTAGGTATTGGATCACTATATTCGTCTATATTGTTCGATAATATAGGTTTTCTTTCTATCTGTTTTAAAAATGTTGAATAACTTTCTCCACTTCTAGTAACTACGTATAAATGTTCTTATTTATTACTCCCAAAATTATTTTCTTCTGGTTTTATTCTACTTAATGCATCAGCATTCTGATTTCATTTACCTTGTTTATAAATAATCTCGTAATCATACTCTTCTAATAATAATCACCATCTAACTAATCTAGAACCTGGGTCTTTGACATTCATTAACCAAGTATAAGGTTTGTGATCGGTAATTATTATAAATTTCCGTCCATATAGATATGGTCTAAAATGCCTAACAGACCATACGATTGCTAACAACTCCTTTTCAGTTGTAGAGTAATTAATTTCACTTTTATTGAGAATTCTACTTACATATGCGATTGGAAGATCGTTTGGTGTTTCCCTTGTGATAAAACACTGTAACATAATGTACATACTCACAGTTATCTTCATTCATTCCTCCAGGTCAGAACAAGCATTCTGTTACCGTTAGGCGCTGATCTGATTATTTCTTACGACACGTTTTATCCACAATCAGTACACAGACACATCTCCAACTTTATCATGAAACTACGTCTATTTAGTGACATCCAAGGGTTGGTAATTTCCTCCGGATGCGGAAGCCACGGAAGTGGAGCTGTACGAGGGGTACAGAGCGGCGAAGACCGCCCTCCAAGAGGCTGTCCAGCGGGCCAAAGATATGGCCCGCGAGGAGAGGCTGGAGACTCTGAACCGAGATCCATGGGGGCGCTGGCCCCCCCCGCTGACGCAGAGTCTCCGACCCCAGCTGGTGGAGGAAGTGGTGAGCGCTCTGTTCCCTTCACGGGGGGAGCATACTCCCCCGCCTATGGCTCCGCCACTTGCGGTGCCCGAAGCGGACCACACGGACGACGACGACGACACCCCTGAAGTGTCCGGGGTAGATCTGAGAGCGGCGGTAGGCAGGCTGAAGGCCAAAAAAATACCGCCCCGGGACCCGACGGCTTGCCGGGTAAAGCCTGGGTCCTGGCCTCGAGGGCTCTCGGGCCTCGACTGGAGGCGCTCTTAAGCGCATGCATGGAGAGAGGCCAGTTTCCACTCCGTTGGAAGACGGGGAAGCTGGTCCTCATTCAGAAGCCAGGGCGCCCTGCGGACTCTCCGTCCGCATACCAGCCCATAGTGCTGCTCGACGAGGTCGGCAAGCTCTTTGAGAGAGTGATTGCGGGCCGCCTCGTCGGGCACCTGGTGAGGACGGGGCCGGACCTTGCGGAGTGCCAGTTTGGCTTCCGCAAGGGGCGCTCGACGGTGGACGCCATCATGCGCGTGAGAGCCCTCACGACCGGGGACGCGGTGTCCCGGGGTGGGGTGGTCGTGGCGGTGTCACTCGACATCGCCAACGCGTTCAACACCCTGCCCTGGAGCTGCATAGGGGAGGCACTCCGGTATCACCGGGTGCCGACTTACCTCCGTCGAATAGTCGGGGCGTATTTGACGGACAGAGCCGTCATCTACCCCGGTCGCGACGGGAACTGGAATCGGCGAGAGATGTCGTGCGGTGTCCCACAGGGATCGGTTCTGGGGCCGCTGCTATGGGACATCGGTTACGACTGGGTGCTGCGGGCCGACCTCCCTGATGGCTTCAGCGTAGTTTGCTACGCTGACGACACGCTGGTCCTGGCGCAGGGGAGGTCGCATCAGGCGGTGGCCGACGCGATGACACGCGGGGTTGCGATAGTCATGGAAAGGATCCGGCAGTTGGGTCTCGAGGTGGCATTGCACAAGTCCGAGGCCATGTCTTTTCATGGGGCAGTACGGGCCACCTTCGGGATCCCAACTGATGGTAGGAGGGGTTCACATCGGCGTCGAGAAGACGATGAGATACCTGGGTCTCGTCCTCGACAGCCGGTGGAACTTCGTCGAGCATTTCCGACGTTTGGCCCTGAAACTGGAACGGACCGGGGCCGCCTTAAAGCGGCTCCTGCCCAACCTGAGGGGGCCAAACGCCTCCTGCCGGAGGCTTTACGCGGGGGTCGTGCGGTCCATGGCCCTATATGGGGCCCCGGTATGGGCGCGTTCACTGCGGCTTCGAGCCGCACACTACCTGAACGCGCCCCAAAAGGTGGTAGCCGTAAGGCTAATCCGGGGGTACCGCACGATCTCGCGCGAGGCAGCAAGCCTCCTTGCCGGACTGCCACCATGGGATCTGGAGGCGATAGTCCTCGCGCGCCTGTATGACTGGCGCGCGGAGGCACTACGTCGGGGGGAAACTCTGCACCCGCGGCAAATCGCTGCGGAGCGGACGGACCTCCGGCGCGGTCTCATGGTGGAGTGGAAGGCGCGACTATCGCAACCCAGCGCAGGGCACGCCAAGATAGCGGTGGTGAGACCCCTCTTTGAGGAGTGGCTAGAGAGGCGTCACGGCGCTCTCACCTACCGCCTGACACAGGTCCTCTCCGGACACGGATGTTTCGGGAGGTTCCTGCACATAATCAGGCGGGAGGAGACGCCCGGGTGTCATCACTGCGAGGATCGCCCCGAGGACACGGTGGAGCACACGGTGAAGGTCTGCCCCGCTTGGGCAGAGCACCGCCGTATCCTCGTAGAGGCGATCGGCAGCGGCAGTGACCTCTCGCGTCCGGCCCTGGTGCAAGCCATGGTCCGGGGCGAGAGGGAGTGGGAGGCGGTCACCTCCTTCTGCGAAGCAGTCATGCTAGCGAAGGAGGTGGCGGGATGGGCGAGGTAGAGATCCTCACGCCTCAGCCGCCGAGGGAGACGCTCCGGGCGTCGGGAGCCGCGTGACGACTCCCGGCCACCGTAGGCGCGGGCCTGCGGGCGGAGAGCAATGGGTAGCTCTCCGTCCGATCAGGACCAGGCCTGTGCCGGACGGCGCGTATGTGTTCCACGTGCGCCTCAGAGAGATGTCAGCGTAGTTGACGGGGCCCGACAGGGCCGAAGCCTGCCGGGGTAGCGGGATCGTCCGAAAGGGTTACCGCTGCCCTGGTACATAAAGGGCTAAGGAAGGAACACGGGTGGGTTTTAGTCAGTAAGAGTCTGACACTCCCTTCTGCTCCACCCAGAGCGGGAGGAGTCATTTGATGATTTCCCATCCACAAAAAAAAAAATTTCGCCCACATTGATGGATATCATTTTTCCTATAAACACTATACTTCTAATACAAAATAACTATAGATTTTATTGTATTTTATTAATAATATATTTTAGACAGCTTTGACAACGACGTTTAATACGTTGCCATGGCAACCTTTCTTTCAAATCCTTACCTGCCTGTATCTTTTTAGCTAATTAGATATGCATACTTATCATAATTAATAACTGGCCATCTTCATAGCTCAAATTCATATTTTCTACATGATGTTATTCTACGAGCTGACATTATAGATCCACGCAATCCAAGGATCAGTTTGGGTTTCGCCTCTAAAGCGGATACAATAAAGAGCCTGATACTCCAGGGCTACCTATCCCGGGAATACCCAGCGTACCTCTCCGCTCCGGTACCTGTCGGACCCTGCCTACGCCTCCGTCCTCCGTCCTCCGTGAAGGGCTCCTGTGACTATTGGGCCGCACCACATCCGAGGGCCGCCTCACCTGGCGGGCTGACAGCGTCTCTGTCGTGCCTCTCTCTCTTGCTGCCGAGCTGCGTCCTGCAAAGCTGCGTGGACCCTCCAACGGGTGTCCTCCGCCTGCACTGCATCTATACCTGTACCTGCGCCGGCTCCTGCTGCCGTGCTGCAGCCTGCCCTATACCTGTACCTGCGCCGGCTCCTGCTGCCGTGCTGCAGCCTGCCCTGCTGTGTGGGCCCTCCTACGGGTGTCCTCCGTGCCGCACACGCACCAGCGACCTGCCCTCATTTGTACCTGCATCTGTCGCCGGCACCTGCCTCGCGTCTACCTCCCTCCATCTGGATCTCCACCTCAGCCTCCTCAGCCCACCTATCACGCATCGTCATCCACACACCCCACCTCCACAAACTACACACCTCTCTCAGTCCATCTCCATCTTAAAGTTATAAATATACCTTTAATTGTTTTCTACCTCCCTTTCTTTAATTTCATTTTTCATTTTAGCTTTATAAGCTTAGTTACTTGTCGCTACACGACATTTTGGCGCCCAACTTAAATTAGTTCTTTCTCTCTCTCTCTTTCCCTAATTCTTTTAATTCTCTTAGTTCTCTTTCTTTCATTTTTAAGTTTCGTCCTTCTTTGTCTTCTTATATAATTTTCATACATCTGTAACGGCATAGCGTATACTAAATGTGTATCCTGAGTAGCGTAAGCTAAGTTTGTATTTCGTACGTAATATATAAGCATTGTGCAGTATGTCCGAGCACGCTCTTTGTACTTGTCGTTTACGAAGAAACAATACACGAGTTAATCGTTGCCAGTCTTTCATTGAATCTACACCCAAGGTCACACACTAAATTGGTGACCCTGACGTGATTCATTTTCTGCAGTAGTGATAGTGTATAAAAATGGCTAAAAGTACATCGGAACCATCACCGGATCTAGCGGCAATTACACTTACATCGAAGATCCCCGAATTTTGGGTCGACTCGCCCCGCGTTTGGTTCTACCGAATAGAGGCCATGCTGGCGCCGCAAAAATTATCGGATGAATCGCGTTTCGACATTGTCGTGTCGAAACTGTCTAAGGAGGCCATCCAACAGGTCACAGACCTCCTAATGGATCCACCAGGAGAAAGAAAATTCGAAGCACTGAAGACACGACTTCTCGCTATTTATGAAGAATCGAAAAACCGACAACTACAAAAGTTGATTAGCGAGATGGACCTGGGAGACCAAAAGCCTTCGCAGCTTTTGCGTCGCATGCGAGAATTAGCCAAAGAGAAAATTCCTGACGACACTTTAAGAATGCTTTGGCAGGGTCATCTGCCTTCTCCGGTACGAGCAGTTTTGGCGGTCACGGATTTGAAAGATCTTGATAACTTGGCCGTCATAGCAGATAATGTGTTAGAGTCCACGCGCGCAGCCCATGTGAGCGAAGTAAGCCAGCAGCAGCCAAGCACTTCCAAGGAAACAGACCTCATCATGGCCGAAATAGCGAAACTTACCCTGAAGGTCGAGCAATTGGAAAGGTCGAACACAATATCGAGGTCGCAGCAACGGAATTGGAGCCGTTCAAGATCAGCATCCAGAGCCGGCAGCCAATCGCGATCTGCACCGCGTAGAACTCCTGCAAGCCCTGATTGGTTGTGCTTCTATCATCATCGGTTCAGAGCAAAGGCAAAGAAATGCACTGAGCCCTGTTCCTGGAAATCGTCCTCGGAAAACTAGTCCAGGTACCGACTGCGGCGGAGGTTTGTACCATCGCCCCTTGTCACCGCCTTCGAGTCACGGATCGCAACAGCGGCTTACGTTTTCTAGTGGACACCGGTGCTAATATTTCAGTGCTACCCGGTAAGTTAGTGTTAAAAAACAATCAAAATAGTGAGTGTCAAGACTATTGCCTATTCGCTGCCAACGGGACTAAAATAAAGACTTATGGTGTCAAAAGTTTAGTGCTGGATCTAGGTTTACGTCGTGCATTACGGTGGACGTTTGTGATAGCCGACGTGCATCAGCCCATATTAGGTGCTGATTTTTTAGCGAACTATAAGCTTTTAGTGGATATAAGTGCTCGTAGATTAATTGACGAAGTCACTAAATTGAAAGTTTTAGCTTCCGTTGTAAGTAGTAACGAGTCGTCAATCAAAACCGTCGATGTAAGTCATCCTTATCATGATCTGCTCGCTGAATTCCCAGATATTACCAAACCTGTTTCTTTTAAAGAGCCACCGAAACATTCGGTATTACATTACATAGAAACCAGCGGCCCGCCGGTACACGCGCGATGCAGACCGTTGCCGCCTCATCGCTACGCTAAGGTAAGGGAAGAATTTAGAATAATGCAGGAGTTGGGGATTTGTAGACCGTCGAAAAGTGCGTGGGCAAGTCCTTTACACATCGTCCTAAAGAAAAATGGTCAGTTACGTCCTTGTGGTGACTATAGAGCGCTTAACGCAATAACCAAAGCCGATCGTTATCCGATCCCGCGATTACATGATTTTACGTACTCACTAGCTAACGCAAAAATATTTTCACGTATTGATATTAATTGCCGTGCATATCATTTTATTTCAGTAAATCCTGCCGATGTGGAAAAGACTGCCATTATCACGCCTTTCGGCCTATTTGAATTTCCCAGAATGACATTCGGTCTAAGGAACGCTGCGCAAACTTTTCAACGGTTTATGAACCACACAGTCCTCTCTGGTTTAGATTACGTTTACTGCTATATCGATGACGTCGCGATATTTAGTAAAAGTAAAATTCAACATGAGCAGCATTTACGAGAAGTTTTTAGTCGTTTAAGTAAATTTGGCTTAACTATTAATTTAGAAAAATGTGAATTTGGTAAAACAAAGATAATTTTTTTAGGATATGAAGTTTCCACGCAAGGCATTCGACCTCTACAGGAGAAAATCAGCTGCAATACAACAACAACAACAACTGCAACTGCAACTTCAGCTGTAATATTGTGTTAAGTGATGGTTACAAATTTTTTTTTTCTTTCCCGGGTTATTTTGTCAAAGAAGTGTTTCTTTTAAAAAGGGGGGGAGTAGTGTAACGGCATAGCGTATACTAAATGTGTATCCTGTGTAGCGTAAGCTAAGTTTGTATTTCGTACGTAATATATAAGCATTGTGCAGTATGTCCGAGCACGCTCTTTGTACTTGTCGTTTACGAAGAAACAATACACGAGTTAATCGTTGCCAGTCTTTCATTGAATCTACACCCAAGGTCACACACTAAACATCCATTCCTTTCACAATTTCCTAAATTCTAAAACAACACTTCCTCTAGTGTTCATTTAAACTCTGGCTATTTTTTTTTTCATCCAAACATCACTTGAGCACACTGTACTAACTTGAATATTTCTAAACATCTATACTCTTTACATATAACTTTATTCTTTTTCTACAGGAAAAGTAAGGAATCTTTTTACGTAACTTTATTTCCTACCTTTTAAATATTTTTACGTATCTTTATTTATTAACTTTTCAACTTATAAATATGTATATATTGTATACAAACATCACTCTCTACATTATCACCTTTATTCTATTCTGTACATAAATACTTATTTAACTCGTGCTCTTAAGCACAACTACAACTATTCGGTAAATCCAAAAGGTTTTAAAAATGATGATGGCCTACTCCATCCATCTTTTACTCTTCTATAACTACGGGCCCTACAGCCATAGTTATAATGATCATGATGCTCTTCTGCATTGATCACTAGATAAGCTTTATCAATTGGCTCTAAACCATTGGTAATATAAGCTTTCCAATCTAAAGTTATCTAACTATTGTACATATTCATATATGTATATGTATTCTAAAGAGCGGTTGCAACTCTATAAATAAGCCCTTGCAGGAGCGGTTGGTTACTCACTAAATAAGCCTAAACTAAATGTACAAATGTATCTATCTACTACTACTTAACTCTATCGCTCTTATATGAGCTTAATTTCCTATACTTAATTTGTGTAAAGTAATACCTTTTCTTTATTTTTTTTCATGTCTGGAGCGGCCGACAACTGCTTAAATAAGCCTTAACGTCATTTATAAAACACCCTTCTAGAGTGGCAGTCATTGAATGTGAACTCCACCCTTACCGGAATGCAGGAGATTGCTTAAAAGAGATAGTATGATTGGGTGAATGGAGAGTTATGAATCTGCGAAGTTGTGTTTTACAGTTTCCTTCGGAAAGCTTCATCAAAATTTTCTCTGAGTCGAAAATTTTCTAGGGTCGGGGGGAAAATGTAACATAATGTACATACTCACAGTTATCTTCATTCATTCCTCCAGGTCAGAACAAGCATTCTGTTACCGTTAGGCGCTGATCTGATTATTTCTTACGACACGTTTTATCCACAATCAGTACACAGACACATCTCCAACTTTATCATGAAACTACGTCTATTTAGTGGCATCCAAGGGTTGGTAATTTCGCCCACATTGATGGATATCATTTTTCCTATAAACACTATACTTCTAATACAAAATAACTATAGATTTTATTGAATTTTATTAATAATATATTTTATTATGACAGCTTTGACAACGACGTTTAATACGTTGCCATGGCAACCTTTCTTTCAAATCCTTACCTGCTTGTATCTTTTTAGCTAATTAGATATGCATACTTATCATAATTAATAACTGGCCATCTTCATAGCTCAAATTCATATTTTCTACATGATGTTATTCTACGAGCTGACATTATAGATCCACGCAATCCAAGGATCAGTTCGGGTTTCGCCTCTAAAGCGGATACAATAAAGAGCCTGATACTCCAGGGCTACCTATCCCGGGCCTACCCAGCGTACCTCTCCGCTCCGGTACCTGTCGGACCCTGCCTACGCCTCCGTCCTCCGTCCTCCGTGAAGGGCTCCTGTGACTATTGGGCCGCACCACATCCGAGGGCCGCCTCACCTGGCGGGCTGACAGCGTCTCTGTCGTGCCTCTCTCTCTTGCTGCCGAGCTGCGTCCTGCAAAGCTGCGTGGACCCTCCAACGGGTGTCCTCCGCCTGCACTGCATCTATACCTGTACCTGCGCCGGCTCCTGCTGCCGTGCTGCAGCCTGCCCTATACCTGTACCTGCGCCGGCTCCTGCTGCCGTGCTGCAGCCTGCCCTGCTGCGTGGGCCCTCCTACGGGTGTCCTCCGTGCCGCACACGCACCAGCGACCTGCCTTCATTTGTACCTGCATCTGTCGCCGGCACCTGCCTCGCGTCTACCTCCCTCCATCTGGATCTCCACCTCAGCCTCCTCAGCCCACCTATCACGCATCGTCATCCACACACCCCACCTCCACAAACTACACACCTCTCTCAGTCCATCTCCATTTTAAAGTTATAAATATACCTTTAATTGTTTTCTACCTCCCTTTCTTTAATTTCATTTTTCATTTTAGCTTTATAAGCTTAGTTACTTGTCGCTACACGACAACACTACCTATAGCGTAATTGCTAGCATCTGTTGTTAAATTAAAAGTTTTAAGAAAATCTGGATATTGTAATATTGGTTCTTTGCATAATTTTGATTGTAATGTTTCAAAAGCATTTTGCTGTAAGCTTGTCCAATTAAATGGTTTCTCTTTTTTCAAGAGTTTAGTTAAAGGTTGACTATAATTGCTAAAATTTTCAATAAATCTTCTATAATAACCTGCTAAGCCTAGGAAACCTTTTATATCTTTTGGAGTTTTTGGTACCGGATAATTCATGACTGCTTCAATTTTCTTTGGATCTGGTTTTACCCCATTCTGTGTGATTAAATGACCTAAATATTACATAACATCTGTTTTCAAAAAATCGCATTTATCTGGCTGTAATTTTAATTGATGCTCAGAAAATTTATCAAGTACTTCTCTTAACTTCATATTATGATCTTGCAATGAGTTTCCGTAAACCACTATATCGTCTAAATAACCAAAGCATTTAATTCCGTGTAACCCACTTAATACGTTATTCATGGAGCATTTTTCAGACCAAAAGCTATGCGAGTATACTCATAATGTCCTAATGGGACACTAAACGCTGTTTTCATCTGGTCTTTGGAATCCATTTTAATTTGATGAAAACCTGATGCTAAATCTAACGTAGTAAAATATTTGCTATGACCCAACTGGTCTAATATAATAATAAATAATAATAATAAATTGTTTATTTATCCAAGTAATACACACAGACACAGTTCAAAACAAGGTAGCAGAGATACAATAAGCATAATACTATAGTTTTGTGCACCAAAGATGTGTGTCTACAAGAAAAAAAAGAAAAAGAGTCTATGCATACAAAAATAATAATGAACTTTGTCTCTTAAACTAGGAGACCTGTATCTTAAGAGACAGTGATCGGCCAAAAATGGAATTTAATAAAAACTGAAGTTTACAAGAGTGAAAGTGTGTCGATCTACCATTTTAAATTCATATTCGTATTAATCAAATATGTGTGAGTGTAGATGTGTGTAAAATGAGTGTGTGTGTGGGAAGGGAGTGGGAGTGTGTATCGATGTATGTATGTGTAATTGTGTATGTGTGTTGGAGTATTTGTGGTGTTATTGGTTTATGATGAGGTTTATTATGTCAAGCGATATATGATAGCAACAAAGAGATTTAAGATAGGTACAATAGAGAGGCTATGCAATGAAATGTCATAGTAAAACTGTGATCCCATGT
Organism: Apamea epomidion; assembly: GCA_947507525.1. NCBI lineage: Eukaryota > Metazoa > Arthropoda > Insecta > Lepidoptera > Noctuidae > Apamea > Apamea epomidion. The sequence goes on along the minus strand of OX382238.1, from coordinate 461,839 downwards.
CTCAGTGATGCCATCTAGCATAATATAGCAATATTAGAGCGGCAATTGGGAACATCAAAGAGTAAAAATGAATTAAATTTATTAAAATATATTCAGCTATCGCTCGGTAGGTGGCCAGTGTCGTTAGTGTTGCCAGATCCGATTTTCAATCCGTGGATTAAGCTTGAAAAACTTATTATACATTTAAACAATCAGGTAAATAAATTTTGAAAACTAAACAAATTAAGCAAAACTTGTTTCAGACAGTAAAAACTATTTTAGAATTTTATTCGCTACTATTATTAGGTATCAGTTTCAAGTGTGTGTTTTCTATGTACATTTTAAAATAAAATAATTTTAAGCGTGCTTTGCCTCCGAATTATTATAGCACTTAGTTTATTACGATTTTTGTGTAAAGTAGACCTATTATGTCACAAAGCGCATTTTTTTACAATTGTCTGTTGCATTTCGTTTTTACAAAAATAATTATTTTTACACTTTTGTTTGCAAATAATTGTAAATGTTATTATATCGATATACGCATATTCGAGGCGAGGTCCAAAAATCCGTAGAACTACTAAATTCACAAGTCTGGCAATGCGGGGGTGACACTAAGTAGAAACTTTAAAACCTGTGGTAGGGATTTTATCATTTAGATATAAAGGTATCGATAATATTGAAAAAAACTATAAGACTATTTTTTCGCATTTGAATAGATTTGAACAAGTGCCAAAAAATTAGGAAATCAATAATATGATTAGTAGTTTCAATGTTTACAAATTTTTTTATCTATAAAATTCTTTTTACATACAAATTAATAAATTATCGTTATTATGGTCTAGTGATCCAAGTGTCAGACTGCTAATCACGAGGACATGGCTTCGATTCCCACAGGACACAAATATTTATGTGATGAATATAAGTTTTTATGTTGGTCCGGGTGTGTCTTATGTATGTATTACAAATATTTATTTACAAAAGAAAGTATTATATCCATTGTTTAGTACCCACAGTATAAGCTCTGCTCTTTGAAGCAAACAGATCAGTCGACCTTGCGTACGTGCAAAATATAAAATTCAAAACACTTATATTGAGGAAATTACGGGCGTTCTACTTAAAAGTCTCATACATGACGGTCGACCAAATAATGATAGCGACTACTACCAACAGATCAGACCATGGGCTGCCATGCTACATATGTCCCCAACGTCAGACCTATCATCCATTGACGAACTTTTAAAAGTTGTTAACAAACTCCCACTTAATAAAGGATCAATAAAATAAATTTTAACCGGCTTACATCGCGTTCTTTCTATTTTTTTTTTTCTTTTTGCTCGGCTTCTAATAGCCTTCTAATCCTAGCGTAATGTTAAATAACCTATAGCCTTTTTCAAGAACTGGGCTTTAAAATGCAAAAAGAAATTTCCAAATCCAACTGGTAGTTTCAAAGATTAGCGCGCTCAAACAAACAAGCAAACAAACTCTGCAGCTTTAGTATTAGTTTATGTAGATTGTCAAAAAAGTTTAGCTCTGCAGCATACGCCGTTAGAAAAAATCGTGATTGAACTGATTTAGAGATAGCCCGTTTACTATACTTTAGTTCGGTCATACGGTATTATTTTCAAACAGTATTATATTTTAAGTGTTATTTATTATTTACCTTAATAAATATTATCGATAACAAAATCGATAAACAACATCACATCTCAACAAGGCAGTAGTAAAACTACTCAGCAATAGAGGGCGTTTATTCCAAAATTAGTAAATTTTCTAAATCTCTTTATGACAATGATTTAATTCTAATTACTGAGTAAATATAAATAATTCATGCGTAAATAAACCGAAGTTAGGTCCAGTTGTTTTACCATAACAAGATTTGCAATATCGTAATGCGCAACTCGGCATGTTTCCTTAGAAAATATTTTTCTTTTGGTGGACACAAATACGTCTTGACACGCAGGCGTACGACACTAGACTGAGCGACTTTTGACCACTAGGACAAAAGTATTGGATTACGATTTTGTTCGTAATGTCCTGTCTATTTTCAAGTAAATAATTTAATATCTTTGGATAGCAAGGATTCTGTTTTGATATAGTCCTGCAGTATCAGCCAGTTAGAGGTTTTTAATTTGACATTAAATTTGTTTAGGTCTATTATGTCTAGTTCTTTCTGTATTTTTTTAAAAACTTGATGGCTTAAGACATAGAATTGGCTTCTTGCAAATGAGGTTTTGTACTGTACACCAGGGGGAACATATGTACGCTTCCTTGGATCAGATGGAGGTAAACGGGCATGTATTCTCAGGACAGACTGAAGAATAAAGAGCTGTCGAACCGTCAGTACTTTGCAATCAGCGTAAAGTTGCGCTGTAGGGTATCGGTAAGGTTGCCTTAACATAACTTTAAGTACAGCCCTTTGGGACCTTTCTGCGCGCAGAAGATAAGTCTTTGCTGCTCCACCCCATACAGTTATACAGTAGCCAATAATCGATTGGCATAATGTGTAGTACACCATTTTGAGAATGTCAACACTGGCGGATTCTCGGAGAGATTTGAAGATGTGGATAAGACGTAGTGTTCGAGTAGTTAGTGTATCGAGTTGTTTGTCCCATTTTAGTCCATCGTCTATATGCACTCCCAAGTATTTTACACTGACAGCTCTAGCAATAGAAGGGCATGAGCACGACATTAACTGATTCCGACTTGAGTGAGCCGTTATCGTGAAACTATTTGTAGGTTTGGAGTTGCACCGGATTGCAAAAGGTAAGTAGTAGGTTTTTTTTAGATTTAAAGTTAGCAAGTTTAGATCAAGCCAGTTCATCATTGAGGACAGTGCAAATTCCGCCTTTCGTTTCACATCTTCCCAGGAGGGCCCATCAACCAGAATCGCTGTGTCATCTACATATGCATAGATCATACAAGCAGGTATTGACATTCTACAAAGGTCGTCTATGTAAATTTGAAAAAGTGTGGGGCCTAGAATGCTTCCTTGGGGGACACCGTACAGCACAGCCTCTTCATCACTGTAGCTAGAGCCAATCTTTACCAGCTCGGTGCGATTTCTCAGGTAATCTTTGAAAATTTCAATAGCTATGCCACGTACACCCAAACTCTCCAGCTTGGAAATTATTTTGGGGACAGAAACTGTGTCGAAGGCCTTTGATAGGTCCAAGAATATACCAAGGCACTTTGATCTACTGTCGAGGGTCTTAGCAATAGATTGCGTTAGATCCAATACTGCGTCTTCAGCGGAGACTCCAGACCGGAAGCCGTACTGATTATTCGCTATAAGTTTGTATTTATCGAGGAAGCTTCTAAGATTTTGGTTAACAATCTTCTCGAGGATTTTTGAGAGCGACGACAGTACTGATATAGGCCTATAATTGTCGACACAGCCTCTGTTCCCGCCCTTAAAAATTGGATGCACTATGGCCCTCTTCAAGGAATCTGGAAAAACTCCAGTCTCAATGCAAAGATTGCAGATATATGTTATCGGCGATACCAAAATGTGACGACATGTCTTAAGGAGCGAGGAAGATATTCCATCCCAGCCCACGGCACAGTCCTGGCGCATCTGTAATATAATAGTGTCTATGTCACATTCGTCAACTTTTTGTATAGCAAGTGAATTGACAGGCGGCCTCAGTGTCTTGTTATTGTCAGTATTAATGATCTCGCAGTTTGAGAGCGCTTTATTTGGATCGTTTATTATTTTTGCAGCCATGTTTTTACCTATATTGCTGAAAAAAGAACAGACATTGTTGAGGGAGGCTGCGGGACTGTCGCATATATTGAGCAGTTCAACAGGACTAGAGCATATTTTACCAGTATTGGTTATATCGTTAATGGTTTTCCACAAAGCTTTAGGGTTATTCCTAGATTTTTCAAGCTCACTCTTCTCATAAGACCTCTTTAATTTTCGCAGTAGCATATTGCAGAAATTCCGATAACGTGTGTAGGTTACTTGTAGTATTAAATTGTCTGGTGACTTCTTAGATTTTACGTGCAGTTTATCCCGGTGCTTGATACATTTTAGAAGCCCTGGAGTTATCCACGGTTTCAAGGTTCTTTGTTTTCTCGGAACATTGATATGTTTTGTATGTTTGGTTATTGCTGTTGATATCTTTGAAATCAGTGTAGTCATAGCAATATTTGCGTCTTTAATATTGTAGATATCTGAGAAGTCTGTGTTTTCTAACTCTGTCTTAATGGCTTCGTGATTTAATCTGGTTATAGTGAAACTTTTGTTCCGTGTCGGGTTTGTATTTGAGATCGAGAGAATAATTGGTTTATGGTCAGTAATATGCGATTCCAATACCAACGTGGTGGCCATTGTCTTTGTTTTTAATAAGATGTGATCAAGGCAGTTTTCCATCCTAGTTGGTAGGAGATGGGTTGGTAGTAGTCCATGGGACGCGAATATGTCATTAATTTGTGGTAAAAGGTAGACATCACCTATAACGTTTAACTACTATTACGTTTACTATTTCGTTTAACTTCCTATAATCTATAACAAGACGCAATTTTTTGCTTTCCAGAAGCATCCATTTTTTTTGGTACTACCCATACCGGAGAGTTCCATGGACTGCTTGATGGTTTTATTATTTTATCCTTTAATAATTTGTCTATTTGTTGATTAACCTCATCTTTCAATGCTTCAGGGTATCTATAAGTTTTAGCATTAATGGGTGTGTTATTATTTGTAACTATTTCATGCATTACAGTATCAGTTGCTGTTAATGTATCACCTTCTAGATGAAAACCATGATTATAGTCTTTACATCACTCTATTAGTGACGTTTTTTCTTCCTTATTCAAGTGACTAGTTCGTAACGTTTTCTCTAAATTTTCTAAACGACTACTTTCGTACAACTCATTAACTTTATTTATCTTAACACAATCCTTATCATTTGTTTCTTCATTATCTAATTGTTCTATTTTTATTTTCACATTATTTATCTTAATTTCCTCATTTGTCGTATTCAAACATACTGTTAACGCCTTATTATTACACTAACAAATTTATGGACCAAGTCTGAATTAAATATTATTATTATTATGTCGTTTATTTATTTAGTCGTCTTATTTTATTACATTTTTAAATATTAGTATGAATAAATAAAAATAAAAAAAACATTTAAAAATATAAAAATATAGTGATCCACCGGTGTCGGGAGCAGGGTCCAAGCTACCGGTGGTTAGGGCTCCAGAGATAGAAACCTCCTCACAATGCGAGCCGTATCGACGAGTACTGCCTTCTAAAGGTACTGCCTTCAGGGCCTTGATCCAACCGCCTAACGAGAGCCTCGATAGATGTTGATCGAGGCTTTCGGCCATCAGGCCATTGGCCGATACGACAATCGGCACAATGACACTCGAGCTCACATTCCACATATCAACAACCTCGCGTGCTAAGTCAAGATATTTAATTTGTTTATCTTTCTCAGCTTTCACGAGGTTCCCGTCATGTGGAGTGGTAACATCAACAATCACTGCGCGGCGCACTAATCAATCTATCACCACTATATCAGGTTTGTTGGCGACAACAGTCCTGTCAGTGATGATAGACCGATCCCAGTACAACGTGACATGGTCATTTTCGAGAACTGGGTCGGCCACATACTTGTAATATGGTACCTAAGAGTCGACAAGTTTATATTTCAAAGCAAGTTGCTGGTGAATAATCCTGGCTACTTGGTTATGCCTGTGCAAGTACTCGCTGTTAGCCAGACGAGAAAAACCAGAGATAATATGTCTGATGGACTCACCCGGACGGTGGCATGCCCGACACACGTCAGCCGTCCCGTCCTTCATAATATGTCTCCGGTAGTTATTCGTCAAGATAACTTCGTCCATAATTGCACAGACGAAACCTTCAGTTTCCCCGAAGAGGTCACTGAAACGCAGCCAGGATACGGACGCTAAGAAATCTACACCGGGCTCATGAAGAGCCCGATAGAAGCGCCCGTGAAGCTCCTTGCTTTGCCAAACGTTCTTGCGGTCATTGGTAGTAAGCACTACAGGTTTGCGCCAGTTCTCTTTCGCCATGGAGAGTGGGGTGATCCCCTTGTCCATTGCGACCACATAACGGTGCATACCCACTTCGGCTTTTAAAAAATAATCCCTGAGACTGCACACCTCGCGGTTGTGCAAGGTCTTCGTATTTAAAAAATCCTCGACCCCCACACTTCCGCGGGATATACAGTCTCATCACCGATGATCGTGGGTAATGCATCCGGTTTGCGGTCAGCAGTGTACGGACCCTTCCATCTAGGGCGTCGAGTTCAGTCTGAGTCCATTTGAGTATGCCAAAAGAGTACATCAAAACCGGCATTACCCAACCATTGAAGGCGCGCACCTTATTTCCGCCCGAAAGAAGACTAATTAATACCTTCTTCAGGCGACAAAAGAAGCGCTCCTTCAACGATTGCTTCATGTCAGCATCGTTGATGCCTAACGCTTCCGACATACCCAAATACTTATAGCTTTCGGATGAGGAGAGGGATCTAAGGTGTATGGAATCCGAGAGTTGGGTTCCCACGGATTCCACAATCTCCCCTCGCTTTACATGGATGACCTTGTTCACACCAAATTCCATCCTGATTGCGCTACTGAAAGTTTCAGTAATTTTCAGTAGCTTCATCAGTTGAAAATTGTTGGGGGCAAAGAGTTTTAGGTCATCCATGTAGAGGAGGTAGATATAACCTGACCACCTCTCCTCAGCTGATAGCCTTGACCTGAATCTTCTAGCAGTGTGCTTAGAGGATTCAAGGCTAAACAGAACCAAAGCGGACTCTAAACTGTTGCCCTGGAATATACCTCGCTCGATCCTTATCGGCTCGCTATTCCGCTGGATATTTCGACATCCTGGATAGCGAAGGACCGTCCTCCATTGCCCCATACACGTCATCAGGAAGGTGCGCAGAGTTGTATCTTCTTTATACAACTCCAGCACCCTCATGAGCCATGTATGTGGCACCGAGTCATAGGCCTTCTTATAATCTATCCAACATGTCGATAGATCCTTTCGAGAATGACGAACCTGTTGGCTTATGGCCATATCAATGAGGAGTAGCTCTTTAGTACCGCGGGACCCGTTCTTACATCCATTTTGAGAGACAGACATGGTGGAGTTGCTGTCTATATGTTTATTAATTTTAGCTCTCAAAATGGATGTAAGAACTTTATAGACCGTTGGAAGACAAGTGATCGGTCTATAATTTTTGGGGTCCGCGGTACTACCTGATTTATGGAGCAGGTGGGTTATTCCTGTCGTTAGAAACTGGGGCAGCAACCCTGACTCTAAGGCTGACTGGAACTGGGATGCCAAGGGAGCGTGCGACCTTTGGAACCACTTTATCCAAAAGTTGTGTAGCCCGTCCGGCCCTGGAGATTCCCAGTTAGGCAACGGACGGACTGCACGAGCAACATCTTGGGGGCTGATGATAAGTGCCCCCATTTCCGGTATTAGCTCGCACGCTCGCTCGATCTTCCCAGTCCAATCACCTTCGGTGTGACTGACAGGCACCGACCAGATGTTTCGCCAGAACGAACACATGGCGTCATCATCCGGTAGGTGCGTGTCAGTCACACATTGGTCCGGTCGCTCCCAAGCCCTATAAACCCACCTTTCATAGCTCTGGAATGTGCGATTCTGAGTGTACCGGTCCACTCTCCGCCTGTACCGACGACTACGGTTGGCCCATGCACAGATCTTCTGCTTCAGGAATTCGATACGCTCTGTGACGCGGGACAAATAATCTCGAAAACTGATATCAGTCCCCGCTTCACAAAGCGCATCACTCTAGGGTGAGTATTGCCCTCCGTGAAGCAGATTAGTTTGCCGATGAGCGCTCTGGCCCCACCAATACGGCGTTCAATTCTGCACTGCCAAGCTGGTACGGCTGGTTTCTGTCGTATAGCTCTAGAGTCACTGGCAAATTTGACGTGAGCTACACGACATGCCGCGACAGCCGCGCAGTACAGAATTGAATGAATATCGGTGAGGTCTTCGCAGGTATCAGAATGACTTGACAACTGCGCATCCAGAACCACCGCCCTATTTTTGTTACGCATGGGCAAACGAGGTAAACGTGGTCTAAGTTCGGGTGACATGAACCGATATTCCCGAATCGCACCCTCCAAAGCATTCCCCAATTCCTCATTGCACTGGATACTTACATTTGTAGCCCTGTCATTACTCCCCTCGTCAGCATGGCTAGTGTTACACTGCGGAAGTACTGCAGTAGTCTGCGACTGGTGGGCGATGACATGGCTACTCTGCATTTCACTTCGCAGGCGATCAAGTACAGTGTTATCTAACATATGATTACGTTGAATAACCCGCACTTGATCCGATAGTCGTTGTGCCGAAACGTTGACAGCTGGCTCAAGCACCTGAAAAAGAGAGAGCATCCGAACACGGTACGCGGTCAGATTGTTTCCTCCCTCTGTAGCCCCATAGTATGAGCGCATGACATTTTCATTGATGGATCGTGTCCATCTCATGCGCTGCACACTTCTGCCGGGAGCTGGGATCCTATCAGAGGCCAGTGGGCCTCGAGGTCCTAAGCCGTCCGGCGGCCGGCGCCCTCCCCGTCGACGAGCAGGTGGTGGCGTCATGGGCGGAGAGAAATACTCGTCGCTCGAGCTCGACGCAACTACCGCGGCTGGTGTCGGCACAGCTCTCACAGTGGGGCTGGGTACCGGCGGCGGCGAGGCGGAGCTGAGCGAAGAGTCCGGTGGTGGTGGGCGTTCACGTCTTGCGGCTGATCTTGTCAACATTTTTCATTCCGATATTTTGTTAGTTCTTGTGTTTTACCGGAGGTAGCATGACAGATGTCACCTCCGGTTCAGCAGTTTTTGGTAAAAGTAATAATTTTCATTCTGTTTTTTTAAAAGGAAAATGGTTGGAGTCTTAGGTTTATGGATGGTAATTCACAATAACTATTATAAAAACTGCTTCTAAAAATGTATTTGACAAAAATATAAAAATTCCGGGACGTTGACTTGTTGACGTTGATGTTGCAAGCTTATTATTATTATTACGAACTTTTACAATACTTGGACATAAATATACTCCTTTCGATAAGGTTATTGTTTCTGGAATTATTCCTTCCTTCAAATCTTTGTCACAATCTACATAATTGGAAATAATTTTTTCACATCTTGGTTCTACTTGAAAACCGAATTCTTTAAAGTATTCTTCATTTCTATCAATATTACACTCGTTTTCGTTGTAATATACATCATCATTACCTATATTTTCATTATCATTTCCATCGTTCATATTATTATTATTTTCATATTCACTTTGATCATCATTTCTCATTTTATATTTTTCATCAATATCTTTATTCGCTCCATACTCATTTCTTTTATTATTCTCACTTTCAATTTTTTATTTTATTCCGCAAACTTCTAATATATTTTCTTAAAATGTATAAATGCATTATATCTTGACATAAAGTCAAAGCCTATGACTCCATGACTTCCTATAGGAAAGCTGTCGGGTATCACATGAAGCGTATGACAGACTCTGTTATATCCTAATAGAAATGACATGCGTACCTATCCAATCGTGTCGGTTGGCTTGGCATGCTTATTAATACCTTTTAATTTCAGTATTTTATCATTATATATTATCGTATCTCTATTCAACGCACCCATTTTAATTAATGATACCTCAGCTCCTGTATCAATTAAAATTGACTTTTTTCTTTTAAATTTACTGATTCTAGACTAACATAATGATGGTATTTGTATAAATATACCTTACACGGCCTGTATCATGTTGGTCGTCCATGGGTTGGCCATCGTCCTTGAACTGTTTTAGTTTAAATTTCTCCCACTGTGTTTTTGGTCATTAGATGCATTATTACTGCCATTATTGTTATTTGGCCTATTATTATAACTACGATTTCCTGATCTAAATTTGTTGAATGAAGAACCACCACCATGTTCACGGTCACCAGTTCGAGACTGATGATTCTAATAATCTTTTGTTTATTTTGTTGATTACGCCAGCAATCTTTTGCAAGATGTCCTCTCTTCTTACACACTAAACAAGTTGGAATATTTTTATTTACTTGCATGTGCCTATTATAAACTCCTGACTGATTTTTATTTTGTGAGAATTTATTTGGTCGCGAATCTTGTCTACAGTCCTGTTCTTCTGAGACAGCTATAGATACAGCTTCTTCGAAGTTGGTAGGATTTTGAGACTTTAATAATATAACTGAGGTGTAAGACCGCTAATAAATATATTTAATGCTTGATTTTTTAATAATTCTATCTAATTTGCATCCCGTGCACTACTAGCGAGTTTTGGGTCAAGAGATTTTATTAGTTTAATTAGGCAACTTTCGACTCTATTTGAATATTGTAATACAGGCTCGTTATTTCTTTGCCTACACGAATTTAACTCTAATTGCCGTTAAGCAAAAGTACGTTTTTCAGAATAATTTTCTAATAAATGTTCTTTAAGATCGTTCCACGAAGCAAACGACCGATTTAGTAGTGTCGCTCTGATATTACCTTCAATTTTAGAGAGTACTACTGAAACAAATGCAATTCCATATGTAGGATTAAGGAGACTATACGCGTTGTTACAATTATCTATAAAAACATGCAAATTTGCCTTGTCACCATTATATCTATTTATCATTCTTTCTGCTAGAGATATGTCTATGAAACCGCCACATGTCTTCACATCTCCTGAATTGGCCATCTTAATTAACTATGATACACACTCTTATAACACTCACTTTTTATGTTCTTGTAGAGCGCCGATATTGTCTATCACGAGGATAGGGTTGACTTTGCAGTGGTAGCAATTCGAAATTGCCGAAGAACCGCTGGTACAGTTTGTTGATAGCTCCTGCTGAAACTTGTCGCTGAAGAAGCTCGGTCAAGTATCGAGTGTATTGCGCCTCGACTTTTTCTCGACTTTGCTGTTTCTAGTTGAACCGCCTTACGCCTTGATGCTGTGCTAGACTCAGCACGCAGTGGTTATCGCTTTTAACACGATACTGCAGACTGGAGTCGAAATACCGCAAAGAGTTTTTACACTACTTTACACAACGGATTTTACGCACGCACTTTTACCCGTCGTCAGGATAAGATCGCGAGATTCCTTTGTATAAAAGGATAACACTTTCCGCGAAGAAAAAATCCCACTTCTGACATCAAAATGCAATGTTCGGGTGGGAGAAGGGGTGTTTACGAAGAATAAAACAGCAGACAAAGCAGCAATTAAGTATCTCTGAGACTGATTTAATGTTCAGACGTAACCGAGATGGTGCTAGCTCAACAGATCGGACAGAACTCTCTCTTTAATGGGAATGAGGGTCCTTTATATTATTATATAGTATAGATAACACAATTTGTCAATAATGAATGTTCAAGGGTCACAACAACAACCATTAGAGAAGAATAGAGTGCGGGGCAGCGGCAACAGTCTTCTCGCCGTTGTTGCCAACAGGTTGGACGGACCTTTCATGCAGCACTGGCAGGCCTTACATGCACCCGTATATCGGGCTTGGGGCAGGTAAAAAACTTTAAAATTATTCGCCATAAAATTATTGGCTTTGCAAGTAATAAAATTTTTAGTTTTTATTATTTTGACATTAAATTTTTATAACATTTTACAATTTGACAATTTAGTATTTGACATTTTATTTTTAAATTATTCTGACATTTTTATAATTTTTTGACAATTTTAATTATTATTAATATTATTTATGAATGCTTTAATTTAATTAGTCACAATTTTATTTTAGGTTTTTATCTGTTTATAATTTTAAATAGTTTATAAGTAATTTTTAATGTGTGAGTGTAAAATATGAACTACAGTTGTCCGAGATAAATAAATTATTATTATTATGTCGTTTATTCATTTAATATCTTATTTGATTATATTTTTAAATATTAGTATAAAAACAAAAAAATATTTAAAAATATAAAAAAATAGTGATCCACCGGTGTCGGGAGCAGGGTCCAAGCTACCGGTGGTTAGGGCTCCAGAGATGGAAACCTCCTCACAATGCGAGCCGTATCGACGAGTACTGCCTTCTGAATCAGGCCCTTGATCCAACCGCCTAACGAGAGCCTCGATAGATGTTGATCGAGGCTTTCGGCCATCAGGCCATTGGCCGATACGACAATCGGCACAATGACAGTTGAGCTCACATTCCACATGTCAACAACCTCGCGTGCTAAGTCAAGATATTTGATTTGTTTATCTTTCTCAGCTTTCACGAGGTTCCCGTCATGTGGAATGTTAACATCAACAATCATTGCGCGGCGCACTAATCGATCTATCACCACTATATCAGGTTTGTTGGCGACAACAGTCCTGTCAGTGATGATAGACCGATCCCAGTACAACGTGACATGGTCATTTTCGAGAACTGGGTCGGGCACATACTTGTAATATGGTACCTCAGAGTCGATAAGTTTATATTTCAAAGCAAGTTGCTGGTGAATAATAATAATAATAACTATTATTATTATTATCTCCTTTATTCCATTTAAATACTTACAAATTATATTTTTAAATATTTTTATAAACAAAAGGATAAAAAAACATTTAAAAATATAAAATATAGTAGCCCACCGGTATCGGGAATTGGGTCCAAGCTACCGGCGGTCAGGGCTCAAGAGAGAGGAACTTCCTGACAATGCGAGCCGTTTCCAGAAGTACCGCTTTCTGAATCAAGCCCTTATTCCAGCTGCCCAACGAAAGCCTCCTCAGGTGTTGGTCGAGGCTCTTGGCTATTAAGCCATTGGCTGTCACGACTATCAGCACAATGATTGCTGATACCACATGTCGACAACCTCGCGAGCCAAGTCAAGATACTTGATTTGTTTATCTTTCTCGGCTTTCACGAGGTTCTCATCATGCGGGACGGTTATGTCAACAATCATTGCGCGCCGCTCTGATCGATCCACCACCACTATATCAGGCTTATTGGCAACAAGAAGACAACTGTCAGTGATGATGGATCGATCCCAGTACAATGTGATATTCCCATTTTCGAGAACTGGGTCGGGCACATACCTGTAGTACGGCACCTCAGATTCCACAAGGCTGTATTTCAGAGCAAGTTGCTGATGGATTATCCTGGCTACAAGGTTGTGTCTATGCAAGTATTCTCCGTTAGCTAGACGAGAACACCCGGGGATAATATGCCTGATTGATTCTCCCGGCCGGTGGCATGCCCGACAGATGTCAACCGTGCCGTCTTTCACAATAAATCTCCGGTAATTGTTCGTCATCATAACTTCGTCCATAATTGCACAGACAAAACCTTCGGTTTCTCCAAAGAGGTCACCGAAACGCAGCCAGGCTACGGACGCTAGTAGATCTACATCGGGTCCATGTAGGGCCCGATAAAAGCGTCCTTGAAGCTCCTTACTCTGCCATACTTCCATGCGATCATTGGTGTCAAGCACTACTGGCTTGCGCCAGTTCCCTTTAGCCAAGGAGAGCGGGGTGAGACCCTTGTCCACCGCGACTACATCTCGATGCATCCCCACGTCGGTTTCTAAGAAATATTCCCTAAGACTGCATATCTCGCGATTGTTGAGGGTCTTAGCGTTTAAAAAGCCTTAACCTCCACACTTTCGCGGGATATACAGCCTCATTACCGATGACCGCGGGTGATGCATTCGATTTGCAGTCAGCAGCGTCCGGATCCTCCTATCCAGGGCGTCTAGTTCGGTATGAGTCCATTTGAGTATGCCGAAAGAGTACATCAGAACCGGCATAACCCAACTGTTGAAGGCACGCACGTTGTTTTCGCCTGATAGAAGACTATTAAGTACTTTTTTCAGGCGGCCAAAGAAGCGTTCCTTCAACGATTGCTTCATGTCAGTAACATTGATGCCTAACGCTTCCGACATACCCAAATACTAATAGGTTTCGGATGCGGAGAGGACTCTAAGGTCTGTGGAATCCGAGAGTTGGGTTCCCACGGATTCCACAATCTCCGCTCGCTTTACATGCATGACCGCACATTTGTCCACACCAAATTCCATCCTGATGGCGCTACTGAAAGTTTCAGTTACTTTCAGTAGCTCCATCAGTTGCAAATTGTTTGGAGCAAAGAGTTTCAGGTCATCCATGTAGAGGAGGTGCGATATAACCTGACCACTTCTCCTCAGCCGATAGCCTAGACCTGAATCCTCCATCAGTGTGCTTAGAGGATTCAAGGCTAAGCAGAACCAAAGCGGACTCATACTATCGCCCTGAAATATGCCTCGCTCAATCCTTATCGGTTCGCTATTCCTCTGAATATTTCGACATCCTGGATAGCGAAGAACCGTCCTCCATTGCCCCATACACGACATCAGGAAGGTACGCAGAGTTGCATCTACTTTATACAAATTCAGCACCCTCATGAGCCATGTATGTGGCACCGAGTCATATGTAGGCCTTCTTATAATCTATCCAACATGTCGACAGATCCTTTCGGGAACGACGAACCTGTTGGCTAATGGCCATATCAATGAGGACTAGCTCCTTAGTACCGCGGGACCCGTTCTTACATCCGTTTTGAGAGGCAGACATAATGGAGTTGGTGTCTATATGTTTGTTAATTTTAGCTCTCAAAATGGACGTAAGAACTTTATAGACCGTCGGTAAACATGTGATCGGCCTATATTTTTTGGGTTCCGTAGTGCTACCTGATTTATGGAGCAGGTGGGTAACTCCTGTCGTTAGGAATTGGGGTAACGAACCAGACTCCAAAGCAGTCTGGAACTGAGATGCTAAGCGAGCGTGCGACCTTGAGAACCATTAAATCCAAAAGTGGTGCAGCCCGTCCGGCCCTGGAGACTTCCAGTTAGGTAACCGACGGACTGCACGAGCAACATCTTGGGAGCAGATGGTAACAGCCTCCATTTCTGATATTGGATCACAGGCTCGCTCGACTTCCCGAGCCCAATCACCTTCGGTGTGACTGACAGGTGCCGACCAGATACTACGCCAAAAGGAACACATGGCATCATCATCCGGCAGGCACGTGTCAGTCACACTTTGGTCCGGTCGCTATAAATCCCGTCGCCCTATAAATCCACCTTTCATCACTCTGGAAGGTGCGATTCTGAGTGTATCGCTCTACTCGCCGCTTATACCGAGGAATACGGTTCGCCCATGCATACACTTTCTGCTTCAGGAAGTCGATGCGCTCTGTGACACAAGACATTATAGTCTTGAGGACTGATATCAGTTCCTGAAAACGCCCGTCTCACAAAGCGCATCACTCTAGGGCGAGTATTGCCCTCCCTGAAGCAGATTAGTTGGACGATGAGCGCCCTGGCCCCATCAATACGGCGTTCAATCCTGTACTGCCAAGCTGGTACGGTTGGTTTCGGTCGTGTTGCTCTGGAGTCATTGGCAAATTTGACGTGAGCTACATGACATGCCGCTACAGCCGCGCAATACAGAATCGAATGAGTATCGATGAGGTCTTCGTAGGTATCAAAATAGTTTGATAACTGCGAATCCCGGACCGCCCTATTTTTGTTATGCATGGGCAAACGAGATAAGCGTGGTCTAAGTTCAGGCGACATGAACCGATATTCCTGAATCGTACCTTCCAAAGCACTCCTCAATTCATCATTGCACTGGGTACTTACGTTTGTAGCCCTGTCATTACTCCCCTCGTCAGCATGACTTGTGTTGGACTGCGGTAGTACTACAGCAGTCTGCGACTGGGGGGCGATGACATGGCTACTCGGCATTTCATTTCGCAGGCGATCAAGTACAGTGTCATCTAGCATGTGATTACGCTGGATGACCCGCACCTGATCTGACAGTCGTTGTGCCGTAACGTTGACAGCCGGCTCAAGCACCTGAAAAAGAGAGAGCATCCGAACACGGTACGCGGTCAGATTGTTTCCCCCCTCTGTAGCCCCATAGTATGAGCACATGACATTTTCATTGATGGATCGTGTCCATCTCATGCGCTGCACACTTCCGCCGGAAGCTGGGACCCTATCAGGGGCCGGTGGGTCTCGAGGTCCTAAGCCGTCTGGCGGCCGGTGTCCTCCCCGTCGACGAGCAGGTGGTGGCGTCGTGGGCGGAGAGAAATACTCGTTGCTCGAGCTCGACGTAACTACCGCGGCCGGTGTCGTCACAGCGCTAACAGTGGGGCTGGGTACCGGCGGCGGCGAGGCGGAGCTGAGCGAAGAGTCCGGCGGTGGTGGGCGTGCACGGCGAGCTGCTGATCTTGTCAACATAATTCACATCTCTTTCCTATTTATTTTGGTTTTTCGGAGGTGACATGACAGATGTCACCTCCGGTTTGGCAATTTTTGGTCCATCGTAATTTTTATTTTTGTATTTTGATATTATTTTGATAAGAATTTAGTATTTCGGTTTTGCCTGTACGGTTTCAAAATAGGTATGCGTAAAAAAAACTGCTTCTAAATATTTAATCAGAAAATTATTGAAATGTGACGTATTGATGTTGACGGTGTTGCCAGCTTATTATTATTATTATGTCGTTTATTCATTTAATATCTTATTATATTATATTTTTAAATATTAGTATAAAAACAAAAAAAAAACATTTAAAAATATAAAAATATAGTGATCCACCGGTGTCGGGAGCAGGGTCCAAGCTACCGGTGGTTAGGGCTCCAGAGATAGAAACCTCCTCACAATGCGAGCCGTATCGACGAGTAATGCCTTCTGAATCAGGCCCTTGATCTAACCGCCTAACAAGAGCCTCGATAGATGTTGATCGAGGCTTTCGGCCTTCAGGCCATTGGCCGATACCACAATCGGCACAATGACAGTCGAGCTCACATTCCACATGTCAACAACCTCGCGTGCTAAGTCAAGATATTTTTATTATTATTATGTCGTTTATTTATTTAGTCGTCTTATTTTGTTACATTTTTAAATATTAGTATGATTAAATAAAAAAATAAAAAAAAACATTTAAAAATATAAAAAAATAGTGATCCACCGGTGTCGGGAGCAGGGTCCAAGCTACCGGTGGTTAGGGCTCCAGAGATAGAAACCTCCTCACAATGCGAGCCGTATCGAGGAGTACTGCCTTCTGAATCAGGCCCTTGATCCAACCGCCTAACGAGAGCCTCGATAGATGTTGATCGAGGCTGTCGGCCATCAGGCCATTGGCCGATACGACAATCGGCACAATGACAGTTGAGCTCACATTCCACATGTCAACAACCTCGCGTGCTAAGTCAAGATATTTGATTTGTTTATCTTTCTCAGCTTTCACGAGGTTCCCGTCATGTGGAATGGTAACATCAACAATCATTGCGCGGCGCACTAATCGATCTATCACCACTATATCAGGTTTGTTGGCGACAACAGTCCTGTCAGTGATGATAGACCGATCCCAGTACAACGTGACATGGTCATTTTCGAGAACTGGGTCGGGCACATACTTGTAATACGGTACCTCAGAGTCGACAAGTTTATATTTCAAAGCAAGTTGCTGGTGAATAATCCTGGCTACTTGGTTATGCCTGTGCAAGTACTCGCTGTTAGCCAGACGAGAACAACCAGAGATAATATGTCTGATGGACTCACCCGGACGGTGGCATGCCCGACACACGTCAGCCGTCCCGTCCTTCATAATATGTCTCCGGTAGTTATTCGTCAAGATAACTTCGTCCATAATTGCACAGACAAAACCTTCAGTTTCCCCGAAGAGGTCACTGAAACGCAGCCAGGATACGGACGCTAAGAAATCTACACCGGGCTCATGAAGAGCCCGATAGAAGCGCCCGTGAAGCTCCTTGCTTTGCCATACCTTCTTGCGGTCATCGGTAGTAAGTACTACAGGTTTGCGCCAGTTCTCTTTCGCCATGGAGAGCGGGATGAGCCCCTTGTCCATTGCGACCACATCACGGTGCATACCCACTTCGGCTTTTAAAAAATATTCCCTGAGACTGCACACCTCGCGGTTGTGGAGGGTTTTCGCATTTAAAAATCCTCGACCCCCACACTTCCGCGGGATATACAGTCTCATCACCGATGATCGTGGGTGATGCATCCGGTTTGCGGTCAGCAGTGTACGGACCCTTCTATCTAGGGCGTCGAGTTCAGTTTGAGTCCATTTGAGTATGCCAAAAGAGTACATCAAAACCGGCATTACCCAACCATTGAAGGCGCGCACCTTATTTCCGCCCGAAAGAAGACTAATTAATACCTTCTTCAAGCGACAAAAGAAGCGCTCCTTCAACGATTGCTTCATGTCAGCATCGTTGATGCCTAACGCTTCCGACATACCCAAATACTTATAGCTTTCGGATGAGGAGAGGGATCTAAGGTGTATGGAATCCGAAAGTGGAATTCCCTCGGATTCCATAATCTTCCCCCCCTTTACATGCATGACTGCACATTTGTCCACACCAAATTCCATCCTGATGGCACTACTGAAAGTTTCAGTTACCTTCAGTAGCTCCATCAGATGCAATTTGTTAGGGGCAAAGAGTTTCAAATCATCCATGTAGAGGAGGTGAGATATGACCTGACCACCTCTCTTCAACCGATAGCCTAGACCTGAGTCCTCCAGCAGTGTGCTTAGAGGATTCAGGGCTAAGCAGAACCAAAGTGGACTCAAACTGTCGCCCTGAAATATTCCCCGCTTAATCCATACAGGCTCATCATTCCCCTGGATCTGTCGACACCCTGGATAGCGAAGGACCGTCTTCCACTGTCTCATACACGACTCAAGGAAGGTGCGTAGAGTTGCATCTATCTTGTACAACTCCAGCACCCTCATGAGCCATGTATGTGGCACCGAGTCGTAGGCCTTCTTATAATCTATCCAGCATGTCGACATATCCTTGCGGGATCGGCGAACCTGTTGGCTAATGGCCATGTCTATGAGGAGTTTTCCAATTCGGTAATGGACGGACTGCTTTGGCTACGTCTAATGGCGTAATTATGACTGGTTCCATTTCTGGTATAGTTCCACACACTCGCTCGATATCGCGCATCCAGCCACCCTCAGCGTGACAGACAGGCACCGACCAGATGCTGCGCCAGAATGCACTAGTGGTGGCATCATCCGGGCGGCACACGTCCATCACGTTTTGTTCAGGTCGCTCCCAAGTTCTATATACCCACCTCTCATCGCTCCGGAACATGCGATTCTGCGTGTACCGATCAACCCGCCGCTTATACCGCCGAATACGACTCGCCCATGCACAAACTTTCTGCTTCTGGAAGTCGATGCGCTCTGTGACATTGCCCATGTATTCCCGAGGGCTGATTCCAGTCCCCGAAAATGCCTGTCTTACAAAGCGCATCACTCGTGGTCGTGTGTTGCCCTCCCTGAAGCAGTATAGTTTACCGATGAGTACCCTGGCCCCATCGATACGACGCTCGATCCTGCATCGCCAGGCTGGTACGGCTGGTTTTGGTCGAGTATCTGCGTCACAATTTGGAAACTTGACGTTAGCTAAACGACATGCCGCCACAGCCGCGCAATACAAGATCGAGTGTGTATCAACGAGATCCTCGCTGCTCTCGAAGAAATTCTTGAGCTGCGAATCCAAGGCACACACTAGCGCCCTATTTTTTTTTGTGCATAGGTAGCCGTGGTATTCGGGGCCTAAGTTCGGTTGGAGTGGACCTATACTCGCGAAACGCATCCTCCAGTGCGCTCTTCAGTCGGACGTTGTACTGGCTACTTACTGTGTCAACCCTATCATCATCTTCTTCAACACGATTGGACCGCGGCGGGATGGCATCAATAGTTGACGCTTGTGCCGCGGTTTGTGCCAGAGTCGAGACAATTTGGTTGTTCAGTACCTCTGAGCGCAGCCTATCAAGTGCTATGTCGTCCAACCTGTGATTGCGTTGGATGACCCGCACCTGATCCGACAGTCGTTGGGCCGAGACGTTGACGGTTGGTTCCAGTTCCTGGAACAGAGACAGCAACCTATCACGGTACGCAGTGAGGTTAGTTCCCCCCTCTGTAGACCCGTAGTATGCGCGCATGACGTTCTCGTTCATAGACTGAGTCCATCTCATGCGCTGCACACAACCACCGGCAGCGGGGACCCGGCTCGGGGCCGGATGGCCCCTAAGTCCCAAGCTCCTCGGTGGCCGGCCTCTCCCCTGCCGACGTACAGGTGTTGGCGACGTCGGCGGGGAAAAATATTCGTCGCTCGAGCTCGACGCAACTGCTACGGCCGGTGTCACAGCACTCTCGATGGGGCTGGATTCCGGCGGCGGCAGGGCGGGGCTGAGCGACGACTCCGGAGGTGGTAGGCGTGCACGGCGAGCTGCTAATCTCGTCAACATTTTCAATATTTCATTTTCAGGTTTTTATCGGAGGTGATATGACAGATGTCACCTCCGGATCGGCAGTTTTCGATGCAAGTTTTTGTTTCTGTTCATTGTATTTATATAAAATTATGTTTATGTTTTGATAATATTGGATTTTCTGATATGGTTTTACGGATATATGAATATAAAAACTGCTTCTAAAAATTATATATTAGGAAATTGTGAACAGATGACAAAAGAGACGTTGACGTTGACGTTGGTGTTGCTAGCTTATTATCATTATTATTAGGAATACAAACAAATCATAACTTAACGAGATGAGAACTACAAATATCAATTGGATAAATAATCAACATTGTGCCCGTGATGCTTCTATCATAAATATACATTCATTACACAAAGGATGGCAAAATACATAACTACATAGTTGAACATGACGTTCTGGGGAGGAGAGGATATCCTAGTCGCCGCGTCCGAGTTCTGTCTAAATGTGCATGTGCACACAAATACCAGTAGCCGGCAACATACTCATCGTCTACAAGCATCGGCATTATGATGGCTGGGTCATGACCGACGAAGAACATTACAACAGCAACCCGATAGTTCGAATGCAAGACCGAAACAACCAACGTCAAAACACCACAACCTAATAAACCTTTAGTAAACCAGTACAAAACATGTGAAGAGAAAGGACAATCCATGAAACCCCAGTATCAAACAAACAACCCCAATTGGCTAGCTCATTAACACACTATGAACAACAAAAATTCCAGGAACTAGCCAAGTGGTAATTGAGCTTTACAAAGCGATACCCCATTTATTACAGGAAACCGTGCGTCATCAAATACCTACAGGGACAAAGCCTGGTCATAGAACGAAATGCTCGACATGTGGCTGGAGCAGGTACCTAAAACAAGAACCCTAAAGATGCGAATGAATAACGGATT
Source organism: Apamea epomidion (assembly GCA_947507525.1). Lineage (NCBI taxonomy): Eukaryota > Metazoa > Arthropoda > Insecta > Lepidoptera > Noctuidae > Apamea > Apamea epomidion. The sequence goes on along the minus strand of OX382238.1, from coordinate 440,629 downwards.
TGATAAACTATCAAGCTGCCTTTTTAAACCATAGATCAACAGACGACCACATATTTACGCTTAAAAGGGTCTTAGATGAAGAACGGCTTGCAGGTAAAAGAATTTATGTACTCGCTATATGAGCGAACTATCATGAGAGACTTGATTAGCCACGCTAGGAATAAATCAAGACAAAAGCAAATGCATGAAATCTTAGGCGCAAAAACAGTAACCAAACGCATCAACACACACAGGATGTGCAAGCTCGCATGTGTTCATAGGCGCTGCGAACTACACCTGCTGCATACACTACCGACCTACCTACACATGGAACGACAACTTAAAATAGGACATGAAATACTTCCACAAGGGAATCAATTTTTGGAGGGATACGGCGGAATACGATCAAGAAACCTGCTAGTGAGATTTACAAAAACACTGTCAGTAAAACACTGACAGTAGCAAGGCTTACGATGAAGACATTGATAACAGCAACGTTTAACACAGCAGAGGAAGGACATAGAAAAGAGCCGAGAAAGCAGTTGAAATCCCGCCAAAAGATTCACAGGTGAAGCTGGACCTGAAGCACCTGGCCGCGACGTCGTTAAAAGATGCCCAAATATTACCCACCTCTCCACTAGTCCAATGCTTACTCTAGGATGCATATCCGGTAGGCTCTTAAATCCTATCCTTTCCTACGGGCACGTCTTCACTACAAAAACCGCGCCTCTCGGTCTACTTCTTGATATGCAATGGTGGCTGTAGCACCATGAACATGAGGCTATAGGAGCTAGTGCGAATCTTGGGATTCATTCGATTAATCGAGTCTGGGCAAACCACGCTGGGATCGGTGCAATTCATTCATTCATTCATACTTTTTTATATTGTAATTAAAATCTTAATAAAAACATTAGTACTTTGACACTATTATGAATTATTGGACATTGTAATTTTTATTTTGACATTATGATTTATATTTTGACATTATGATTTATTCTTTGACATTATGATTTATATTTTGACATTATGATTTATTCTTTGACATTATGCTTTATATTTTCGACATTTTGACTTATATTTTAGGTTTAACTAATAATATTTTAACATTATAAAGGCTTTAGCATTTATGAAACTTTGAACTCCACACTTCCGAGGGATGTACAGTTTCATTACTGATGATCCAGAGCGTCAAGTTCTGTCTGGGTCCATTCGAGTATATTTTAGGACGAAGTTCTTTATCGGAGATTGCAGTAGGAGTAAACTTGTAGAAATCGTCACGTACTTAACGAAAGAGCCATGCCCCCTCCATGCGACTTTTATTATAATAATAGAAAGATTCAGAGAAAGAGAGAGATAGTTTTCATGGTTTTCGAGGGTGTTGCAAAATAATGAGGTCAAAATAAAAATCCAAGATGGCGGCGGCGAAAAAAAATTTTCATCATAATTCTCGATCTCATGGTTTTGGAGGATGCTGAAACCTACAGTGAGGTCAAAATGAAAATCCAAGATGGCGGATGCAAACATTTTTAAATTTTTCGTCATGGGTGTCATTTTCATGGTTTTCGAAAGTATTAGGGGTTAAAGTATGAAATTGCCGATTTGTACTGAAAAATTGACATTCGTTTTTTTTTAATTTAACATATTTATTAAATCAAAATAATTACCATTATTATGTATACATTGCTGCCATCTAATAGGAAGGTCATTTATGCCTTTGCGATAGAACTCTCGTGATCTAGATTCGACAAACTGTGTGAAAGCATTTTGTACTGCCTCCTGAGAAGGAAACTTTTTATCACGTAGAAAATTGTCCAAATCACGAAAAAAATGGTAGTCCGTTGGAGCAAGGTCTGGCGAATACGGAGGGTGACGAATGGTTTCTAATTGCAGTTCCTGTAGAGTTAAAACGGTTTCTCGTGCTGTATGAGGTCTCGCGTTATCATGGAGCAATAATGGTGAAGATCGATTCATGAGTCGGGGCTGTTTCACTGCTAGTTTTGTTATCATTGTTCGGAGTTCGGCACAGTAGACATCTGCCGTTATTGCTTGACCAGATCGGAGAAAGCTATAGTGAATAACACCATGCTGAGACCACCAAACATTTACCATTACCTTTTTATTGGTAAGCTTTGCTTTAGGACACTGTTGCGGCGTTTGACCTGGGGTCAGCCATTGCATTTTTCACTTACGGTTATCGTAAAGAATCCACTTTTCATCACATGTCACAATTCGATCCAATATTCCTTCATTTCTGTATCGATTCAACAAGGCAACACAAGTTTCAACACGTGTTTCTTTCTGCAGATCAGTCAAATCATGAGGCACCCATTTCTCATATTTTTTTATTTTATTGATTTGACGCAAATGAGTCAATGTTGTTGGTAAGGTAACGTTAAACCATGCCGATAATTCCTGGGTAGTTTGGCTCGGATCGGCTTCCACCATCTCTTTCAATTCATTGTTATTCACTTGTGTGGGCGGTCTTCCACGTAGTGCGTTCTTCAAATGAAAGTTTCCATCACCAAAGCGTTTAAACCAAAATCGCACGGTGCGTTCATTAGCAGTCCCCTCTCCAAACTCAACATTGATATTGCGAGCTGTTTCTGCCGCGTTAGTTCCGCGTCGGAACTCGTATTCAAAAATAACTCAAACGTTCGAAGTATCCATCTTTCTTGTCTAAGGTGAATAAAAAAAACAACTGAAAGTCGATAATCGAATGTTGCACATTTTTTAAAAGAAGAACTTCTTATGTAGGTACCATGTGAAAAAAGTTTCACTCAAAAATCTCAAACCATGAAGGTTCTATGTCAATTCGAAGTACCTATTACAATAAAACGGCAATTTCATACTTTAACCCCTATTATTAATAAAAGCCGATAGTGGGAACAAAATCAAAATCTTCATTACGTCATTTGAAATTTTCGCAGCCGCCATCTTGGATTTTCATTTAGAACTTCGTTACTACGGGGGTCCCCCGACCCAACACGTTTTTTAAATGTAATATCAAGTTTTTTTTTTTAATTAATTAAATGCCGAGTCCATTTATATTGCTATCGACACGCTAAGAAAAAGAACAAAATTACTTTCTTAAATATCTTAACATATCAGTAGCAGCAACTGTGCGCTATTTTTAATTGTTAAGGTAATCAATGTAAAATGTGTTCCCTTTTTTTAAATAAACGATTAAATATAATATTAATTTAAATGTCGGAGTCATTCGTTTGACTATTCGGAACGTTAGCGCCATCTCGTGGCTCTAGACAGAGTCTAGCCTGAGTTCGTGGTGGGACGAGAGTAACAGCTACAAAAGCCGTGAGAGCAGAGCTCTCGAGAGGATCGAAACATTGGACATCGTACGAACAACATGTGCTCAGAAACTGTCAATTGCGTCCCGAATCGTTGAGTTGTGTGAGTGTGTGATTCGCTAGTGTGACTAACTAGTTCTTAAGTTCTAATCTGATTTGAACTGTAAACCGTTTTTCTATTGTGCTATAACCAACATTACCCATAGTACGCCCACAGTAATTAAATTATGCCTGATGCTAACGAGAGACAGATATACCATCTCCGACATATATATAATATACAAAGTGGAGCAGGACGATTGACAATCCTTTAAACCACGTAAAGAGTGTCATGATCTTAACCCATATACAAAAAATCAATCAAATCCAATGAGTACTTTAGCCACAGGAAATTATTTTTGATTTTCATATTTTTCAACATGATGTAGATCTGAGTTCATAATAATAAATTCAAGCATATTGAGACGTAGGGACTAGAATCGTACGTTTTGCACAGAGTACAAAACGTACGATTCTAGTCCCTACGTCTCAATATGCTTGAAAGACAGAGAAAGGTCATACTATCCCACACAAACGCGCCCCGCCCGCTTCTAAAAAATACTACACTAGAAAGAAAAAGAAATATTACTTACGCAAATAATGCATTAGTGGTGCATAGAAAATTGCGAGTGTGTGTGTGAGCGGAACTTTTTTGGCAAAACAGGTCAAGTCAAAACAGGACAAGTCAGTGCATAGCGGCGCCCTTTGAAGTGCGCACACGCCTACTTTTTTCATCACGAGACTAGCCGCGCGCGCATTATTGTCGTGATTTTGTGAAGTTTTAGTTGTTATTGTGATTAAAGACGAGACGATAATTATGATAGTTGATTAGTGCATAGGTTAATGTGACGTATTGTTAAGTGTTAGTGTAATATTAGTTAGTTAATTACGTATTTAATAGGCTAGTTTAGTGATTTAGGTTAGGTTTGTAAGTTTTTTAGTTTAATTATGCCTCAAATACGGTACACAGCTGCCGAGTACACCGACATGGTACTCATGTACGGAGAATGTCACCAAAATGCGGCTTTAGCATTACGTACATATCGGGAGAGATATGGTGACACACTCGGCCTTTGGTTCCTCAAGGAGAAGGCGTGTCTTCAAATTCAAACAATGAGGAGCGGATATTACAGCATTTTGAAAACCACCCGACTTGTAGCCTTTGGAACGCGGGCCGGCGGTTTCAAGTGAGTCACAGAACTGTCCATAGAATTTTGAAACGGCACGCAAGGCGAACTTACAAGTTCAGAAAAGTTCAACAGTTGCTAACCAGAGATATGCCAGTCAGAGTGTTGTTTTGCCGATGGCTTCTCGACAAAATATCAGACGACCCTGACTTCATATCGCCGCCGCGCCGCCCGCTGCGCCCCGCACCGCGCCGCGCGCCCGCACAACTGGTCAGTGACGTTTCGTAGATAAAACGTGCTTACTTTTTATGCAGTTGATTATGCTATTTATTTTGTTTGAAAATTGCAATTTTTAAATTTGCCATTAGCTACTAATCTTCTTGTTTTAAAATGTTTCAATGGACTAGTACTGTGCCCGTTTTAATTTAATGTCGTAAGTCCGGATCCACATTGTATAATATTAACTAATTAACGATTTATTATTATTAAGTATTATTTATTTTTATATTTTAACATATCTCGGGACCACGAGGTCTCGGTCCTTTGGAAGGCGTACGAGGGGCCGAAGCCAACTCGCAGAGGCCCCTTAGGAAATTTCATTGAAATGTAGCACCACCCGACGATTATCCCTGTATGCCCTATGCATGTGCACCCCCGGTTTTAAATGTCTATGTGTAAATGTCTATTGCAGGATATGGAAAAATACAAATTTGGACTATGGGTTTGGGTGGTTAAAGTGGACTGCTTACCAATAACTATGGAAGAATTATGGCCCCTGCCTGATCAATGTTTAATATATACACGGATAAAATGGCAGGGGGTGACTTGCACACTCAATAATGGGCCCCCGGAAACTGTCGCTAGCACATAGTGACGTAGCAATAAGGGGGCAACATGTCCTGAGGTGCTTATGAGGAGTGGATAGGTATCCACGGCTTTCAGAACAATTCCAGAGCCCGGAAGATGGTCAAGATCCTTACTGTAGTAATACCAACTAAACTCCTTAGTGCTGTGATGCATATGGCTACTTTGTATTGTAACGTCACTTATGTCATAACTTATTTTATCATATTTCGTATCTTTTATTTTGTTGATTAAAACCGTTATTCTAAAGGTTTAACTTATTACAATTTAATCAACAAAATGTTTTAAAAGTTTTGCCACCATGGAAAAATACTTAAAACCCGAACGTTTGGATATTGATCCCGTTGATAGTTCTGCATCAATGAAATGGGATCATTGGAAGAAAACATTTGAAAGCTTTCTTAAGGCTACGGAAAGCGCCTTGCCAGGAGAGCAGGTACAAGCCTTACTAACTTCCTGGAAACTAGATCTTCTCATAAACCACCTTTCATCAAACGTTTTCACGTACATCAGCGAGTGTACTACTTTTCCATCCGCAATCATTACTTTGGGAAAATTATTCACAAAGCCCAAAAATATAATTTATGCCCGACATGCCCTCGCATCTAGGAAACAACTGGGCGACGAAACAATAGATATCTATTTACAAGCATTAAAACAGTTAACCAAAGACTGCGACTTCAAAACTGTAGATGCTGAAACAAATAAGAACGACAATATACGCGACGCATTTATCTCTGGAATAAAATCTAGTACGATAAGACAAAGGTTACTAGAAAATCTGACGTTAACACTAGAAGAAACACATAATCAATCACTGTCACTAGAAATGGCTGAAGTTAATGCAACAAAGTTTAACTATTCGAACGCAAATACTGCTGCTGCCGTCGCCACCACTTCTAAACAAAAGGAATGTAGTAAACATTCACAGGAGCCTATTAGTAAAATAGCAGTGACGCCAAATTACCAGAGACGCAAATGCTTCTTTTGTGGTGGGTATGTCCATCCTCGTAAAAACTGTCCTGCTGTAAACTCTATCTGTCAATTTTGTAACAAGAAGGGTCACTATGCTGTTGTATGTCGAAGCAAGAGCCAAATCAATGCCACTATTCTCGAAGGAGATGATAACGTTTGTGGTTGTATTTTAGCTGCATCGCCAACTTCCTTGAAGAAAAGTACAGTTCCAGCTTACATAAAAGGGATAAAAGCTGAAGCCTTAATAGATACTGGTAGTTCTATAAGCTTCATCAATGAGAAATTTTTTAAAATATGTCAATTAAAGAAAACACCCTGCAAGCAAACTATATCAATGGCTTCAACCAGTCATATGTCACAAGTCGAAGGTCAAACATGTGTGTCAGCTCGTATCGGAGACCATGAGTATAGAAACGTGAATTTGCTAATTGACATGACATATTAGACGAGCATTCCTTTCTCGAATTTTCATTCGGTGGACCTAAAGAACCACTAAAAGTATGTAGCGTTGCAGAAGCATCTGTACCTGCTGTTCCTCTTTTTACGAATATTAGTCCAAATTGCAAGCCTATTGCGATTAAATCTCGCCGCCACAGTGAAGACGATAAAAAGTTTATTGAAGGAGAGATCACAAAACTCCTAGCTGCTGGCATTATTGAAGAAAGCACGTCCCCCTGGCGAGCTCAAGTACTAATTACAAAGAACGCTAATCACAAGAAGCGCCTTGTCATTGATTATTCACTTACGATAAACAGGTATACACAGCTTGACGCTTATCCACTTCCCAATATGGAGGACCAAGTTTCCAATATTTCGAAATATTCAATCTTCAGCGCGATCGATTTACAGAGTGCTTACCATCAAGTACCGATCCTACAAAAAGAAAAACCATATACTGCTTTTGAAGCTACTGGAAATCTGTACCAGTTTCGTCGCATACCATTTGGCGTAACAAACGGAGTGTCAAGTTTTCAAAGAACCATTGATTGGGTTATTCGAAAAGAAAACTTAGAAGGTACTTTCGCATATCTCGATGATATAACAGTTTGTGGGCGATCTCAATCTGAACACGATGCAAATTTGCAGAAATTTTTAGCAGCCGCTAAAAATATGGTCTTACTACTTATCAATAAAGAGAAAAGCAAGTTCTCGCAGAGTAGCATCGATATCTTAGGCTATACCATCAAAGAACATGTCATAAAGCCAGATGCTGAACGGCTGCGCCGCTTCTCAATCTTCCACCGCCAAATGACACACAGTTATTACGAAGAGTGTTCGGAATGTTTGCACATTATAGCAAATGGATTTCAAACTTCTCGGAAAGAATCCACGCTTTAGCAAATACAAGAATATTCCCACTAAATAAACAACTTGCCGAAAATTTCCAAGCATTGAAAGCCTTTATAGTAAAATCTTCTGTTCACGCTATCAGTAACGACATACCTTTTCTCGTTGAAACGGATGCCTCTCAACATTCAATCGCTGCAACCTTATCGCAAGCTAATCGACCTGTAGCATTTTTCTCTCGAACCCTGAATCAAAGTAAACAAAACCACTCCGCTGTTGAGAAAGAAGCGTACGCCATAGTCGAATCGTTAAAGAAATGGCGACACTTTCTTATCGGAAAACAGTTTCGTTTAATTACAGACCAAAGATCGGTAGCCTTTATGTTCAATAACAAGCTAAATAGCAAAGTCAAAAACGAGAAAATACAAAGATGGCGTTTAGAACTAGCTCCGTTTAAATACGATATCGTTTACCGTCCAGGCATAGAGAATAATGTTGCTGACACATTGTCGCGTGTATGCGCTGCTATCGAACCTCGTTCAACAAAACTTGTTTCCCTGCATAAAATCCTTTGTCACCCCGGCGTAACAAGGATGGTACACTGGATGAGATCTAAGAATCTACCCTATTCTATTGAAGAAATCAGAAATATGACAAACTCCTGTCGTATTTGCTCGGAATTGAAGCCTAGATATTACAAATCAACTGAACCTGGTCCCAATCTAATTAAGGCGACATCTCCATTCGAAAGACTAAGTATTGACTTCAAAGGTCCTATACCTAGTCACACAAGAAATAAATACATCCTGACCGTGATCGATGAATACTCTCGCTTTCCCTTTGCATTTCCATGCTCAGACATGAGCTCGACAACGGTTATCAAGAATCTCAATGAATTGTTTATGCTATTCGGAATGCCTGCATTCCTACATTCTGATCGTGGGACATAGTTCTTATCATCTGAAGTCAAGCAGTTTCTACACTCTCGCAGTATTGCAACAAGCCGAACAACGCCGTATAACCCCCAAGGGAACGGACAAGTAGAGCGCCTTAACTCCACTCTTTGGAAAACTATCCAATTGGCCTTACGATCCCGAAAGCTGCCTATAGAGGACTGGGAAAGGGCTTTGAACCAGGCTCTACACTCTATCCAGGCTCTACACTCTATCCGCTCTCTACTCTGCACAGCTACTAACTGTACGCCGCACGAGAGGATGTTTACACACACGAGGAGGTCAACAAATGGTGACTCTATACCCACTTGGTTAACGAACTCAGACCAAGTACTGATGCGGAGATTTGATCGTACTAATAAGTATCAACCTGTAGTAGAAGAAGTTGATCTGATTGAAGTTAACCCGGATTATTCATATGTACGTTTACCGAATGGTCGTGAAACGACTGTATCAAATCGATATTTAGCACCATTAGGCCAAGACGGAGAAACAATCGAAAGCGAAACAGCTGATGGCGAAGTCATTGATTCCATTCCACAAAATGAGCTACCTGCACTAGATATCGAGGAGCCACCCTTAGCTGTAGTGCCATCCCGAGGACAAGACAATACACAGGATAATACGCTACACTCAGAGCCCCAGCGTTCAACCAGGGAACGCAGACTGCCTGTACGTTTTGGAGATTACGTTGTTTCATAAGAAGGTCGGAAGAATGTAGTAATACCAACTAAACTCCTTAGTGCTGTGATGCATATGGCTACTTTGTATTGTAACGTCACTTATGTCATAACTTATTTTATCATATTTCGTATCTTTTATTTTGTTGATTAAAACCGTTATTCTAAAGGTTTAACTTATTACACCTACGAGCACTTACTGGAATACTTCCTTCCCCCGAGCAAGTTTGCTATTGCGAGTCTCCACTCAAGCCGGCCAGTAAAGGCAAGAATGAGGTGGGAGCTTTGTTCCTCGTCATTGTTCACTCCAGCCGGCCAATAAAGGCAAGCCAGAGGTGAGGAACAAGATTACTCCCGGGAGATAGGGTCCGTGGGGTCGCTACTGCCCAACAGCTCGCCACATGCTGCCCTGCTTATTATTATTATCAAATTCTGGGACGACCAAGTAAAATAATAATAATTTTGTGAATAATAAATAAATAAACAAATACTAAACTGAGAATTAATCAGCTGTTACAAAACAATAACAGCAAATACAAAACAATAACAATCAAAGCGAGCGAATACTTTTTCATAATTTTATTATTTCACGTCTCCACCCCATTATTAGGTAAATGAAAATACCCCCAGAGATACTAAGTATAGCGACAAGACCCCCGAAAACACTATTTTACTTCGTTTTACAGTGTTTTTTTTATATTACGGTTTCAAACCTAATGCGGGTGACCCTCCTCCAGTGTTCACTTTAGCACAATTATATTGCAAGTGGACCCTCCTGAAGGCTCTATGAAAGGTGGGTAGAGTTGAAAGTGATAAGCTCCTTAATAGTGTCACAGTCAGTGGTAGCGAAAAATAATATATCTGGCAACACTAAATGGTCTAAGGGCAGCACAAATTGCGCGGCCGCACGTTCTGACGCACGGCGTAATGTCATGTGTCATTTGTCATTCGAATCGTAGGAACAAACAACACAATACCTATTAGGAGTTTGTGTCTGTGTTTTGTGTGGGTTTTTCCTCATTTTTTTCCTCAAACCCATTCCGATAAATTGCTTAAAACGCAGATTATGGTGAAGTAATTCCACGAAAAGTGAAGTTAATGTTATAACTTATGTGTACTATAACTTTGTTTAATACAGCTCGAAGACAATATTCCGCAGAAGAACTGCTTAACGGTGTGAGTGGCCGCGATGAGTTTGTGTCTCGCGCGCAGCGCCTAGCTGGCGCCCGCGCCAGACATGGCGCGCTGGCTGCTGGCGCTGGCCGCGGTGCTGGCGGTGTGGGCGCGGCCGGCGCGCGCGCAAGTGGCCCAGCCGCCGCGCTGCCCCAGCCACACGCCGCAGCGCTGCACCCGCGACAGCTCCTCCAATAACCCGTACAAATACACTGTGGACGGTGAGCCTGGCATTTGTACTTATTTTCTCTTACCTCCAGACTTAGTAGGCTCGAGCCTCGCGAATGTACTAATGTAAAACAATTTATGAGTGAATCCCTGCCCCTAAGATGGCAAAGCGTTGTGGAGTAAGGCTGCCATCAGACGGACTGCATCGCAGCAACCATGCGCAATCGATATTTTCAACTAGATGCAGTTGTACGTTCGACTTCGTTGAGTCATGATATCAACTTAATGCGGTCGGCTGCAGTCGTGTGAAGTCAATATAAACTGCATACAGTCAGTCGTGACTTTAACTTTACGCGGTCAGCTACAGTCGTGTAGTGTCGACGCACGCTGTCCATCGCTAACCGCATACAGTAAGAGAAGTACAAGTCTGTGCTTCCATTTCAACGTCAAATCTTACACTGAGCTCCTGGGCAAGATGCGTGGCGTTAACTGCGGAAAGTCAGATCCGACTGCATGCAGTTGAATATATCAACTGCTCGCGGCAGCTGCGATGCAGTCCGTCTGATGGCAGCCTAATACAGCTGCATACAATGACATATTATATTGCTCCACTAATTACTTGAAAGTATATAATATAATAATTGCCAGCAATAATAGGTAGCTCATGGGATGAGCAACTTTTCTGTGTCTATAATTTGTTCTACTTTATCAGAGTAAGATATCATGTAAAACTTTTCATTAATAAACTTGAAGCTTTGCATGAATACTTGCCTAAGTAAGTAATAAAGTTTATCATTATAAGTTTTTCATAACTACCCCACAAAGGCGGATATAGGGGTGTTGAAACCCTTTTTCATCCCCAGTTGGGATGAACATCGGGGATACAGTTTACATGAAAAATCTTATTCATTCAGTTAATAAACTTGAAGCTTTGCATGAATACTTGCCTAAGTAAGTAATAAAGTTTATCATTATAAGTTTTTCAAAACTACCCCACAAAGGCGGATATAGGGGTGTTAAAGTTTGTGTGGACGAATTTGAATGCGCAATCCGATTAACTCAAAAGTCATTATTAATACTTTTGACAGGAAAGAAACGATAATAAGTTTGTGGGGCTTTCAAAAATCAACCGCTTCGTCATCGTGAGGAAGGACATACTTCTTATGCTTCCCGAGATCCACGCGGGCGAAGCCGCGGGCAGAAGCTAGTATAATATAGCTTGTCTTTAATATATTGATTGTGAGTAAATTATATTGGAACCAGTCGTGTAATTTGTCTAAATCCCTTTGTACAGAGTCCGTCATTTCGTTTATTGAGGAACCATAATAAAATATACATGTGTCATCTGCATATAGACTAATTTCGCCATTTAAAGACACCTCACATCCGTCATTAACATAGATTAAGAATAGCAGGGGCCCAATAATTGAGCCTTGTGGTATACCGCATATAATAGGCTGGGCAGTACTTTGATATTTACCTATTTTTACGACTTGAAAGCGATTTGTTAGATATGATTTCAAAATTTTGAGCGCACTGTCGATGATTCCAATTGATAACATTTTTAAATTTGTGTTGGGGATGTTTTGACATCCATAATGGCGGTCGAATTAAAAATTTCCGAAATAAATTCTTCGCAGTTATTTTCCGCCTAAAATATTGCAGCGGCGCAATAATCGTCTAAAATATTTTATTAGTCCAGCCGCCGCTCAGTCCGCCGCTGTTCGTACCTCTCTCAGTCGTGGCATCTCAATCATTCGCCCGTACATTTGTTCAAGACACGTTGCCGCTGCGAGCGGTGCTTCGTGGCATGATTCATACATTTTTGTATTATTTGTTTTTACCGCTCGCCACCCCACGCTAAGCTACTGCTGATAGCGGCAAGGTCGTGGCCAGGCTGTAGCGCTTGTGCGACAAAACTTTCACGGTTCATGAGATATAGCCTGATGACTGACAGACGGACGAACAGTGGAGTCTTAGTAATAGGGTCCCGTTTTTACCCTTTGGGGACGGAACCCTAAAAAAGAAGAAATAATTCACTTGCATGATCTTCTATTTCTTTTTTTATGATATAAAATTAGATTAAATTCATCTTAAATCAAATCGAATCGTTTTTGTTTAATAGGTATTGTTTTCATATCTTAAATATATTTGACTAGCTTCTGCCCGCGGCTTCGCCCGCATGAACGTCGGGAAGCATATGAAGTATGTCCTTCCCCACGATGCCATCTATCTCTTTGGCATCTGCTGGCAGACAATTTTATCGAAATCCGTTCAGTGGTTTAGGCGTGAAAATGTAACATACAGACAGAATTTATAATTTCATTTAATACAGCACTTTGCCCGCGACTTCGTCCGCGTGTACTTTACTCTAAAAATTTCGAAGATGTATGTTTAAGATCTTTATCATTTATTTATTTAATTCGGGTTAATTTTAAAGTTTACAGATCAAATAAATAGGATTTTTCAAATAAACTTTGTCGTCCCCAAGTTTTACCACGATAGGCTTTGTTTTTAAAAAGGCGTTTGATACGTTCCCACTGTATGACTTAAAGATGATTTATACCCATTTTCGAGTTAATGGAAGCAAGCAGTAAAATACACCCCTTAAACTTTATTACCCTTTTCCACCTAGGTAAGAGACGATTTTTTAAAAACCCTTAAAACATACTTTTTGTTTTACATAAGTATTAGTACCGAGTTTCGAGTTAATGCGTCCGAGCGGTTTAATATTTTTTCTTACCTATTAACTTTTTCACTCCCTGAAGCCGCTGTAAGGATTTTTCAAAAACTAAAAGTGACCATCTGTATTAATTAATGAGGCAAATATTGCCAAGTATCAAGATTATTAACCAAAGGAAAAAGATTTTTCATATCAACTGTACTCCGTCCTTTCACCCCAATACCGTAGAAAAAAAAAAGCGATATTTCCATAACTTGACTCAAAGATGATGTGTGCCAATTTTTGAGTTAATCAAGCCACGTAGTAAAATACTCCCCTTAAAAAAATAATTACCCCTTTTTGCCCCGTCAGCGGTTGATTTTTGAAAGACCCAAAAACTTGTCATCGTTTCTTACCTGTCAAAAGTATTAATACTGACTTTCGAGTTAATCGGATCGCGCATTCAAATTCTTCCACACAAACTTTAACACCCCTATATCCGCCTTTGTGGGGTATGTTTGAAAAACTTATAATGATAAACTTTATTACTTACTTAGCCAAGTATTCATGCAAAGCTTCAAGTTTATTAACTGAATGAATAAGATTTTTCATATAAACTGTATCCCCGATGTTCATTCCAACTGGGGATGAAAAAGGGTTTCAACACCCCTATATCCCCCTTTGAGGGGTAGCTTTGAAAAACTTATAATAATAAACTTTATTACTTAGGCGAGTATTCTTGAATAGTTTCAAGTTTATTAACCTAATGAAGAAGATTTTTCATATAAACTGTATCCCCGCTTTTCATCCCACAGAAGTGGAATTTAAAAAATCGTTTTGGATGTATTCATAACTTGACTCAAAGATTATTGAAAAGAAAACTTTGGCGGCATTGTGCACTTTTTTTGTGATGGGTAAAAAATGTTAAACTCGCGTCGGGACACGTGACCCGATCGAAAATTCGTAAGTCGGAGCTCGCGTCAGGATACGTGACCTAATCGAAAATTCTTAAGACGGAGGGAGTTTTTTGTGACGGGTAAAAAATGTTAAACTCGCGTCAGGACACGTGACCTGATCGAAAATTCGTAAAACGGAGCTCGCGTCAGGACACGTGATCTGATCGAAAATTCGTAAGACAGAGGGAGAGTAGACCGCATTCCAAAATATAAAAAATGCACAACGTTAATATTCAAGTTTTCACTTCTGCCGCCACTCCCGGAGTGCAACCCATTTTTTAGGGTTCCGTAGTCAACAAGGAACCTAACTTATAGTTTCGCCATGTCGTCTGTCTGTCTGTCCGCGGTTTAGCTCAAAAACTATTGGTACTAGAAAGTTGTAATTTGGCATAAGTATACACGTTAATGACGCGATGAATGAGTTATATCGCGCTATTGTTTTATTCCTAAATAAGTTTTATAAAAAAAAAAAACAGTTACTACACCGGCTATGACAAGTCTTACCGAAATCTCAAAAAAAAAAAAAAAACTTTCCGTGCAAAATTGTCGGATCAGGTGAGGATTTGTATAGGAAGTCAAATTAGGTAGGTAGTCATGTTTGGCTTTTAGTTAGAGTGTTTAGTTAGTATGTGAGTACTATGTTACATACTATAAAGCTACCATTTACTGGGTACGTCTTTCATTGACTTGAATGTGCCTTGGCGGATGAGAGTATGTCATGCTCACTCTAATGTCTCGCTGATGGTGGCACATGTGTTGGATCATTTAGCTTCCTTCAAAATGGTTGAGCTGAATGGTGCTAATCTATGCGTCATGTTCGTGAACGGGCGCCGTCAGTAGGGACTGGTCAACTCTTTGCTGCCATGGCTTATTTTAATTTAATTTAATATTTGAATTGTTTTTTTTTATCATTTCATTACGGACGCTTTTAACGTTCTGCATCGTTCTCACATGCATAATTTTGAACATGAATGATGTAACCAATATTTTGTAACAATATTATTATGATTTAAAAGAGTGTCCATGGAGTTTCTTGCCCGTTCTTCTCCATAGGTACCTACTACGCTTTGGAATGGGCAACTAGCTTCATCTTTTTGACTGACCGACCTTGACAATTCAAAAGTGCCTGTAATTGGTTTATTTGGAATAAATAGTTTGAGTTTGAGTTGAGTTTGAGCATGGTACGAAACTATCAGTCAGCGAATACGACCCGCACTTGGCTGTTATAAAAACTACGGAACCCTACACTGCGCGTGGCCCGACACGCACTTGTCCGGTTTTTTATACTAATTTTCGAGTTAATCAAGCCATGCAGTAAAATCCACCCCTGTAAAATTGACTACACCTTTCAACCCCTCAGGGGTAATTTTCGAAAAACCCTGATACACATTCTTTACTTTCGATCCTAGGTATAAATACTGAGTTTCGATTTAATCGGACCGCGCGCTAAAATTCTTCCTTACAAACTTTGAAACCCCCCAACCCCTTTTTAGGGTGTAGTTTAGAAAAACAAAATGGCAAACTTCATAATTTACTTAGAATTAGTTTTGGTGCCAAGTTTCAAGTTTATTAACTTCAGGAATAAGATTTTCCATATAAACAAAATCCCCCCATTTCACCCTCTTAGGGGTGGAATTTCGAAAAACCCTTTATTACTCGATACCTACTCTTCACGAAGAACACACCCTCCAAATTTCATGTCTCTAGGATCAGCGGTTTAGGCTGTGCGTTGATGTATCAGTCAGTCAGTCAGTCAGTCAGGACTTTGAATTTTATCTAAATACATTTAAGGCAAGAAATAAACAAGTACAAAACTGCCCTAAGCTTTATATTAATAGTATTCAATTGAAGGAATCGATCGAAGAAAAATACCTAGGGCTAATTCTGGAAAGTAGATTAACATGGAAGTCGCATATAAACAAAATAAGATCTACGTTATCGTCATTATCAGGATGTCTTTACGGTGTTGTTCGATGTTTGTCACGACAGGTTAGACTGAATATCTATCACTCCCTCGTCAGATCGCACCTAGATTATTTAATAGAAATTTGGGGTAGCGCAGCCAAAACTAACCTAAACTGCATCTAAAAATACAAAATAAACTAATAATAATAAATAACCCCACCGCCGTATCTCTACGTTGACGTCGTGGTGGGGCTTGCGTGCTTCAATGAGCCCTAGGTTTGTGCTGGTAGAGTTTACTATACCGAGACAGATCTAGGGTGAGGAGCCAGACCAAGAGAGATACCATCCAAGCCAAGGTCGCACATGCCGAGGGCTGCATGGCTAGGAGAGAGCGCTAGTCGTTAGTGTGCCAACTCTGGAGAACAGGGGACCTCCAGTTTTACTCACCCTTGCCGCAGTGAACGCAGGGCTCTGCTGTGGTCGACTTTTTTAGTCCCTAGCTTCTCGTGGGAATAATCATGATAACAAGGTCTAAAACAAAACATCTAATCCAGGCAAATAAGCCTTCAGCAGATGATGTAGCATCACCGGTTTCATCATCATCCTCTCCGAGGTCCATCTTTTCATCAATCGTGTCATCACCACCTTCATATTTATCACGCTCATTAAGATCATCATCATCGTCACCAATGTCAGTAGACGTTGTGTCGGAGGCTAGTACTGCCATAAACCCGTCACCCGCTACTGTCACAACAAATACGCGTAAAAAATGGAGCAAAGACATGAACGAATACATTTGGCGTACCTATTTAATTCTCACCAATTTAGATACTGAAACAAATTCATATCTTACATCATTGCACCAAAAATTCATTAACAGATTTCCGCAAATGAATGTCTCGAAGCAAAGAGTTGGAGATCAACGAAGAGCAATAGTTCAGAAAAAATTACTTTCAGACACTACACTTGAGAAAATTAGATTAGAAGTAAGCAGAGAACTACAAACAGACACCACTAACTTAGATACAGACATTAGGACAACGTCGCAGTTAAATACAGATCAAAGCAACACACATTTACAATCAGGATCAAAAATTAGAATGAGGTGGTCTAATGAAATGAACGAAACTCTAATAAAATGCTATTTCATCACTACGAAAATGGAAACAGATATGACTGTCTGGAGGAAAAAATTAAGAGAAATGTTCATTGAGTTCTATCCACAATTATCACATTTATCTGAGCAGAGAATATCAGATAAAAAAAGGGTCGTTCTAAATAACAAAATGATAACAGAAGCACGACTTCAAGGACTGAAAACGGATGCAGAGAATACACTAAACCAAGCGAATTCTTATAGGCAAACAGAATATCACAATTCACTTATACCTCCGGACAATACCCCAACACAAGCATCCACAAATAATAACACAGAAACTGTATATGTTATTAATAATCAAACACATACACAAGAAACCGAAGTAGGAAACGACCCCAATTTCTTAAATTGCATTGACTTAGGAGCCTTAACATCCACCATTATAAACACAGAACATAATACCATAAATGGCGAAATAAGTCAAGAACTAGATGAAACATTCTCACATACACTACGGCATTTCACAAACATTCATCCGACAAAAAGAAATTATATACCTAAACAAAAACCATCAAAAAAATTTGCACAAATAGTAAGTTACATTAATAACGTCATCCTTCCAAAATATGTCAATGCAGATATAGACTACGAAACTCTGCAGACAGTAATATATACTACTGCCTGGACAGCTGCTCAAATAAATGGAAGTAAACTTTCACATATCACCCCCGAAGGTACAACTTACATCTATGAGAAAAGTAGGAAACCGAAATGGCAGAAAAGATTAGAAACAAGAATTAAAGACTTAAGAGCGAAAATCGGAAGACTTACAGCATACATGCAAGGAAACAGAGGGTGGAGGCTTGTTAGGGAGGTACACACAATACTAGAAAACTATAGAATGCATTCAACTCATGAAGAGCCGAACACACAACTCTCACATTTCTTAGATACGCTAAAAGAGAAACTCACTCTTGTAAATAGTAGATTAAACAGGTACAATAATTGTACACTTCGCAAAATCCAAAATAATAAATTTAGGAACAACGAAAAACAGTTTTATCGAACATTAAAAAATTCGACCACAAACCAAACAGCACCAAGTAGTAACGAAAACAACACAAACCATAGCTTACCGTCGGTAGACGAACTTCAACAATTTTGGTCAAGAATTTGGGAGAGGCCAATATGTCATAATACTGAAGCTGAGTGGGTTAAAATAGAGACAGAAAACCATATGCACACTGAACAAATGGAGTTCGAACAAGTTCCGATAGAGACATTTCACGACGTGCTTCAAAAATTGCACAACTGGAAAGCACCCGGTTCTGATTGCATTCACAACTATTGGTACAAAAAATTAACATACACTCACCCGTATCTATATAATTACATTAACAGCTTCATTACAAAACCAACAACGATGCCTACATACATAGCGGAAGGAATTACGTATATGATACAAAAAGACAGTAACGATAGCGCCAACCCAGCAAAATACAGACCAATAACATGCCTACAAACTATATACAAAATAATAACATCATGCATCACTCAAATCATTTACAAATACCTTGAATCAAATTCGATATTAGCCGAAGAACAAAAAGGCTGTCGAAAATTTAGTCAGGGCTGCAAGGAACACTTACAATAGACTCGGTCATTCTCAAACAGGTTCAGCGAAAGAAAAAAGATCTATATACTATGTATATAGACTACAAAAAAGCGTACGATTCTGTCCCACACACTTGGCTAATTGAAATTTTACATATATATAAGATAAACCCTCAAATCATTGCCTTTTTGAATAACAATTACACAATGGACCACACGTTTACATCTTACGACATCTACAGGAATTGTTGAGTCAGAATCTATCAAGATCCAGCGAGGCATATTCCAAGGTGACTCGCTTAGCCCATTATGGTTTTGCCTTGCCTTAAACCCCTTATCAAACAAATTAAATTCACTAATGCCAGGATATAAACTCAATTATAATGACACAATAGATGACATTCGGATGGACAGACTCGACTATAAAATTAACCACCTACTCTATATGGACGACATAAAATTGTACGCTGCTTCCCCAGAAGACTTGAATGACCTCGCCAATGCCACAGATAAATTTTCGAGTGATATAGGAATGGATTTTGGAATTGATAAGTGTAAAATCAATTCAGTCAGGGCAGGTCAAACATACGAACATTCATATACTTACCATACAGTCAGGTGAAACCATCGATTCCTTAGATGAAAATGGAACATACAAATACTTAGGATATATTCAAGCGAAGCAAATTAAATATAAGGCAATAAAAAATAAACTCACACAACAATTTAAACACAGACTAAAATCCATTCTAAACACTCAATTGCACTCCAAAAATACTATCAAAGCAATAAATACCTATGCGATCCCCGTCCTTACATACTCCTTTGGCATAATAAGCTGGACAAAGACTGAACTTACGAACCTACAACGCGTCATTAACACCAGTTTGACTAAATGCAGAAAACACCACCCTCGATCTTGCGTACAGCGACTAACACTACCAAGGAAAGAAGGAGGACGAGGAATAATAGATATAACGAACCTACGCAATAAACAAATCAGTATCCTTAGAAAATATTTTAACACAAAAATCAAATCAAATCAAATCATTTATTCGCATAGAATGTAGGTGTTTAACAAAAAGTTGGTAAAAAAAAATATATATTGGCCCGTACACATTCTGCCCGAGTCAATACTCGTACATGCAAAAATTTAACAAATTAGGTTTCAAATTTAAATACTAAGGAACACTAATGTCACTAATAAAATAATTAATATAATAATTTCAAAATTAAATTTTAGACTTCAATACATTATAAAGGTAAACTAATAAAATAATTAATATAATAATTTCAAATTAAAATGTCAATAATAGCTACTTAATGTCAATTATAATTAATGTCAATAATACTTCATGTCAATAATACAGTGTTCATGGTGTAACTGCAATGTCACAGTAGAGGGTCATTCAAAAAATCACTTATTGTATAGTAACATTTCTCAGTCAAATATGCCTTTTTTTTTTTTTTTTTTTTTTTTCTGGGTGGGAAATCATCAAATGACTCCTCCCGCTCTGGGCGGAGCAGAAGGGAGTGTCAGACTTTTACTGACTAAAACCCACCCGTGTTCCTTCAGTTGCCTGTGCCAGGGGCCACGGTATCTCTTTCGAACAACCCGCAGCCCCGGCGGCATCGGCCCTAACGGACCCCGTCAGTTCGTGCTGACAGCTCTTTGAGGCGCGCGTGGAACACAACGCGCCGTCGACCCGGGCCTGGTCCTTACCGGGCGGCGAGCTGCCCATAGCTCGCCGCCCGCAAGCCCGCGCCTACGGTGGCCGGGAGTCGGCTGTTGACTCCCGTCCAGGGCGTCTCCTGCGGCGGCTAGGAGCGCGAGGGTGCAGCGATTGCCTCTCCCTCGCACGCTCCGCCTCCTCCTTCGCGAGCATAACTGCTTCGCAGAAGGAGGTGACGGCCTCCCATTCACTCTCGCTCCGGACCATGGCCTGTATGAGGGCCGGACGCGAGAGGTCGCCGCCGCCGATCGCTGCCAAGAGGACACGGCGGGGTCCCGCCCAAGCCGGGCAGACCTCCACCGTATGCTCCACCGTGTCCTCCGGGCGATCCCCACAGTGGTGACACCCTGGCGTTTCCTCCCGCTTTATCCTGAACAGGAACCTCCCGAAACAACCGTGTCCGGTGAGGACCTGCGTCAGGCGGAAGGGCGCCGTGGCGCCTCTCTAGCCACTCCTCAAAGAGGGGACTTATCGCCGCAATTGTGGCGTGCCCAGCGCTGGGTTGCGACAATCGCACTCTCCATGCCGCTATGAGATCCCGCCGGAGCTCTGTCCGCTGTGCCGTGATTTCTCTCGGCAGCGGAGCAACGCCCCGGCGTTTTGCCTCCTCTCGCCACTCCCATATGTGGGCGAGGACTTTGGCCTCCAGATCCCATGGCGGCAATCCGGCAAGGAGGCTCGCCGCCTCAGCGGAGACCGTGCGGTATCCTCGAATGAGCCGGACAGCCATGACCCTTTGGGACGCGATTAACCGGCGGGCTGGTCGCCGCCTCAAAGATCGCGCCCATATCGGTGCCCCGTAAAGGGCCATGGCCCGCACGACCCCCGCATAGAGCCTCCGGCAGGAGGCGTTTGGTCCCCCTAGATTGGGAAGGAGCCGCCTCAAGGCAGCCCCGGCCCGCTCCAGTCTGGGAGCCAAACGTCGGAAGTGCTCCACGAAATTCCACCGGCTGTCGAGGACGAGTCCCAGGTACTTCATCGTCAGCTCGACGCCGATGTGAACCCCTCCCGCCGTTATTTGTGAACCCGACGGTGGCGCGTCCCGAGGACCATGAAAACACATGGCCTCAGATTTGTGCAATGCCACCTCGAGTCCCAATTGCCGGATCCTCTCGACGATTGTCGCAACCCCGCGTGTCGCTGCTTCGGCCGCCGCCTGGTGCGACCTCCCCTGTGCCAGGACCAGCGTGTCGTCAGCGTAGCAAATTACGCTGACGCCATCAGGGAGGTCGGCGCGCAGCACCCAGTCGTACCCGATATCCCACAGATGCGGCCCTAGGACCGATCCCTGTGGGACACCGCACGACATCTCTCGCCGGTTCCACTCTCGCTGGTGACCGGGGTAGATGACGGCCCTGTCCGTCAAATAGGCCTCGACAATGCGACGGAGGTAGGTCGGCATCCGGTGATATCCGAGTGCCTCCCTGATGCAACTCCAGGGCAGGGTATTGAAGGCATTGGCGATGTCTAGAGACACCGCCAAGACAACCCCACCCCGGGCCACAGCATCCCCCGTCGTGAGGGCTCGCACGCGCATGATGGCATCCACCGTAGAGCGCCCCCTGCGGAAACCAAACTGGCTGGCCGCCAAATCCGGCCCCACCCGCACCAGCTGCCCGGCAAGGCGGTCTGCAATTACTCTTTCAAAGAGCTTGCCCACCTCGTCGAGCAGCACGATGGGCCGGTAAGCGGACGGAGAGTCCGCAGGGCGCCCCGGCTTTTTGATGAGGACCAGTTTCCCCGTCTTCCAACGAAGTGGGAACCGGCCCCTCTCCAAGCATGCGCTTAGTAGCCCCCTTAGTCGAGGCCCGAGAGCCTCCAAGGCCAGGACCCAGGCTTTTCCAGGTAAGCCGTCGGGTCCTGGGGCGGTGTTTCTGGCATTCAGCCTACATACCGCCACTCTCAACTCTACCTCGGTCACCTCCGGAGCATCGTCGTCGTCGTCGGTGTGGTCCGCATCTGGCATCGCAGGAGGCGGAGCCATGGACGGGGGAGTATGTTCCCCTCGCGAAGGGAACAGAGCGCTCACCATGTCCTCCACGAGCTGGGGCCGGAGACTCTGCGTCAGCGGGGGAGCCCATGGGCGAAGTTTATCCCGCACCATCTTGTAGGGGCGTCCCCACGGGTCCCTGTTCAGAGTCCCCAGCGACTCCTCGCGGGCCAGCCCCCTGGCCCGATGGATCTCCGCTCGGAGGGCGGTCTTCGCCGCTCTGTACCCCTCGTACAGCTCCGCCTGCACGGCTTCCGTATCCGGAGGGCGGATACGGAGCCTGCGGTGCCTGGTGTACCGGCGTCGCGCAGTCACGCACGCCTCGCGCAGAGACGTCAGTTCCGGCGACCACCAGTACACCTGGCGCCGGGCGCGTCCGGGCCGGACCCGAGGCATTGCCACGTCACATATTTCGGACATGGCCTCCCGGAACCACTCTGCCTCGTCGTTGATGTCAGCAGGCCTGTCCGGTGGTGACACCCAGGCCTGCACGATCGAGGCTTCCAGGAGGAGCTCCCGGTCCAGCTGCTTCAGCGCCTACCGCGGACCACCCAGGGCCGGTCGGACCGGCGCGCTCGAGGTCTGGGCGGAGACGTCGAACCGGATATACCGGTGGTCGGAATAGGTCTCCACCTCCTCCAAGACACGCCAGTTGACGACATGCGGCGACAGAGCGGGGCTGGCGAACGAGATGTCCACCACTGATTCACCCCGCATCCGCACGCATGTTGGGACCGATCCCCGGTTTAGGACGACCAGGCCTGTCTCCAGAGCCCAGTCCTCCACCATTCTGCCCCGTGTGTCCGTATGCCGGGAACCCCAAGCCACGTTCTTGGCATTGAAGTCCCCGAGGACGAGCACGGGGAGGGAACGGAACCCGACGACGACGACTCTCAACTCCGCAAGGGAGTTGTGGAACTCGGCGAGAGTTCGGCTCGGGGAGAAGTATACCCCTACCACGACTATTTCCCCGAACCGTGCTGCCACGCAACCCCGTCCTCTCTTGACAGCCTCGAGGGACGGGGTACCGGCGGCGGCCGACGAAATTAGGGTCACTGAGCCGCTCAGGTCCTCCACCCAGTCGTCTCTGGGCGGGACAAAGTACGGCTCAGCGACCACGGCGATGTTAATCGACCACTGCGCCATGCTCTGGAGCAACAGATCCTGAGCGGAGGCGCAGTGGTTGATGTTCGCCTGGAGGAGGCGTAATGGGGCCATTATTGGCACTCCATATCAGCCTCCCGATCCCTCTGTAAGGGCCCAGCCACGGCGGATCCGGCGGCGGTCACGGTGGAGGCGGCAGCGGCGACGGCGGTGGTGATGGCGGCTGCGGCGGCGACGGCGGTGGTGGAGGGCTTGCCCCTGCCCCTGGCTTTGGCGGGTGGAGCGCACGCCTTGCTCCCAGCCCGGTGATCGGCCGGCTTGCCGGCTGCCGCACATGCATAGCAGTGCGGCATGGCGTTGCACGAGCCGGCCTTGTGACCGGGCTGACCACAGCGGAAACATAGATTGCTGCGGTCCACCTCCGAGGTGCATTTAGCCCCCACGTGGCTGCCCACATGGCAGCGGAAGCACCTCAGAGGTCTGGGCTCCAGCAGTTTCACCTGCGCGGAAACCCAGCCCACCAGGAGCCTTCGGCCCTCCCCGGCTAGCTTTTGGGCCACCGACACGGGGCAGCTCACCGTGATGGCTTGCATCCCCGTGGAGTCAGGACGGAGAGTGCCCGCCCTCACCTGCTCGGTAGAGCACCCCCCAGTCCTAACGATGGCGGCCACCACCTCTTCCAACGTCGCAGAGTCATCCAGACCCAGAATGCACACGTCAGCGCTCTTGGTGGGTCTGGACACTCGGGCCTCGTCCGCATTTAAGGACGCTCTAAGCCTTTCGGCCAGAGCGTCAGCAGTCGGGCCGCTAGCCGCACCAGGGACCTCCAGCATCCGGGCCCCAGTCGCAGTGACCCTTAGCCGGATGCCCTCAGCAACGCCGAGCTCCTGCAGGTTCACCGCCGCCCTAGCCTTGGCAAGCACGTCGCGGTAGGACATGCCCTTCTTCTCCGCTTCCGGCTGTAGTGTGATCACTACAGCTGCGGTCTTTGGGGCACGAAGCCTAGCCGCGACGCCTCGCTCCTTGCGCCGTTGCCGCCTCTCTCTTCTTTTGGCCGCCCTTGCAGCCTTGCTCGCCTTCCTCTTCTGCCCGGCCACCTGCCAATCGGCGTCGGCCGGAGGCGATGCAGGAGGCGGTTGGGGCGGTCGTTTCGCCACCGGGGCAGGGGCTGGGGCTGGGGCTGGGGCTGGGGCTGGGGCTGGGGCTGTGGCCTTAGCGGGTTTCGGGGTGGTCCGTTTTGCTGCTTGCCCCGTGGCCGTGGCTGTGACAGCCGCGGCGGCAGCATACGACACCGCCTTCCGCTGGCCCGAGGCCGGCCGGTCCGCCGCCAGCGGGGGGCGCAGGACGATGGCCTCCAGGGCGGAGAACCGGCTCTGAAAGGCAGCCAGCTCCTGCCGCACCAGGTTCAGGACCCGGTCCTCAGCAGGTACTGGCCGCCCCTGTTGCGGCCCCTCCTGTGGCACTTCCCGGGGGCCGGCTGCTCGCAGCCCGGCCAGGTCCGCTCGGAGCTCCTCGTTCTCCTTTCGGAGGAGCTCCATGGCAGCCGTCAAGCGGGCCACCTCCGCCCGCATTTCGGACATGCCGTCCGGCGGAGGCCCGAAGTGGATAGCCTCCGCTGCCGCCAAGATGGAGGCCTTTGCCGAGACTATGGCCCTGTTTTTCGAAGTTTGCAACTTCTTAAGGGCCACGTCCCGGATCGCGGCCTCCACGACCGCCGCAAACCTCTTTTTGCGGTCCGCATCAGGGCCGCCAACCTCCGCCGCCTCGTCGCTTGAGGTATCCGACCCGACGAGTATAAAACTTTAGGTACTTGCTCAAAAATCCGTGGTTCGCACTAGTGACTAAATCAAGCTACCCATTAGTCAAGCTTACTACCTCCCTCACGGTGCGCCGCCGCTTGGAGGTTTGGGGAATTTTTTATAGAGGTTAATCTTCCTCGCGGTCCGGGCGGTTAAGCCAAGACCCTCGACCCCCGTCAAAAGTCAGAGACATGACCTTGACAATCTTCGGGGCTACGATATTAACGGTGGCAGGAGGGGGGTTTATCCCCTCCTGCCTGCCCGGCGGCAGGGTAAGTGCACACCAGGCCCGCTCTTACTCCACACAGTAGCCGCTCTGCTCCTCATAGCGGCTTGTGTGGAGCGTTCCTCTTGGCAGAACATTAGCATGCGGGCAGCGAGATCTCATTGGGAAAAAATCCCACTGAGAAATAGCTGCCCGCACCCCAGGATGCACCGGCCCGAAAACTGGTCTTCCCCCCGGACGTATCCAGAAGGGAACTCCAGTCCCCAGGCACACGTGGAGGTTTTCTGCCCTGGCACACCAGTCAAATATGCCTTGAGTTTGTTTTTAAATTGTTGAAGGGTGTCATTTTTTATGTTGTCCGGTAGTTTATTAAATATAATTGGACCCATGCAAAGAACACTTTTTCTAAGTAGTGCAGTTTTATAGCTGCTGACATTTAAAAGATTTTTGTATTGACTTCTAACGGGACCTTTCTTGGTGTCTGAGACCTTCGCAAATAGCTTTATGTTGCTTTTAACAAAAATTGCCATTTCTAAAATATACAATAACGGAAACGTAAGAATTTTTAACGACTTGAAGTAGGGTTTACAGCTATCTCTTGGTTTTATACCGCACATGGCTCTTATACAGCGTTTTTGGGCTTTAAATATGGTATCTCTTAAAGTACAATTACCCCAGAAAATTATCCCAAACCTCAAGACCGATGCGACTAAGCCATGGTATGCAACTAAAGCCGTCCTAGTGTCAACTTTTTTTTTTTCAAATTAAATAGGACATACGCAGCCGTACTCAATTTTTTACAGACCTTTTTTGCTTGTGGTTTCCATGTTAATTGATCGTCTACAAGGATTCCTAGAAATTTCGCGACCTTCGTTTTTTGAATCGTCTGTCTGTTATAGTTTACGTTAACGTTTGGTGGAATTGTACGTTGGTGAAAATGCATTATATTCGTCTTTACTAAATTTATTACCAAATTATTTTTATCAAGCCAATCAATTATATTTCTAATACTATTGTTGATGTCCTCTTCATAATCACTAATATCATTACATTTTATAAGCGCTGTGCTGTCATCGGCAAATAGAACCATAGGATGTCGAATTTGTTGAGGCAAATCATTTATATACAGCAAAAATATTGGAGGACCTAATACACTACCCTGTGGTACTCCAAATTTGACTATTTTACCCTCAGACTGATATTTCTTTTCACATTTTGTCTTAAGACAAATTCTGGATATCTCGGTATACTGTGTGCAGTTACTAAGGTAAGATTTTAGGAGATTTAACACATTACCCCTTATACCGTATTTATTAAGTTTGCTTATTAAAATATCATGATTGACACAATCAAAAGCCCTAGTCATGTCTGTAAAAATCTTTTTATCAATGTTTATCATAACTTCGTGTAATAAGTCATACAGTGCTGCATTAATGCTTTTATTCTTTCTGAAACCTGCTTGTTCACTACATAGGATGTCATATTTTGTCAAAAAATTGTTAATTAATTCATAGATAACCTTTTCTATAACTTTGGAAAACACAGGAATCAATGCTATCGGCCTATAGTTAGCTATATCCTCTTTGCAATTCTTTTTATGTAGCGGTTTAACTATGACAGTTTTTAAAGCGTCCGGAAATACACCGGTGCTGATGGCTAAGTTAATAACATGACAAATATGTATGCTTATATTATTTGATACAAACTTTATAACTTTAGTTGCTATTTCGTCATATCCGACGCTATTTTTATTTTTTAGCGAAAAGTACAACCTCTACCCTACACAAAGCAATAGTTTATAATGATCGAAAACTAACCCCACTAAACATGTCTGACAAAACAACACAAATTAATGAGAAACAGACTGATAAACAGACTAAAATATCGGAATGGACCCAGAAGTCACTCCATGGAAGACATCGCCATGACCTTTGCCAACCTAACGTCGACAAGTTAACGTCGAACGAATGGCTCAGGCGCGGAGATTTATTCCCTGAGACTGAAGGATTCATGGCAGCAATTCAAGACCAAATTATTGAAACCCGTAACTATCAAAAGCACATCATGCGTATCCCTATTTCAACAGACATCTGTAGGTGATGTCATAGTTCTTCTGAAACTATTCAACACATTACTGGAGCATGCAAAGCAATAGTTCAGACTGACTATAAACACAGGCATGATCAAATAGCCAACATAATTCATCAAAAACTTGCCATTAAATACAAATTAATTACTACTTCTCCAGTACCTTACTACAAATATACTCCAGAAACGGTTCTTGAAAACACAACACACAAGCTATACTTTGATCGAGCCATCCTCACAGACAGAACAACACATTATAATAGACCAGATATAACTTTACTAGATAAAATTAATAAAACTGCGCAAATTATTGATATAGCAGTACCAAACACACACAACCTACAAAACAGTATAGCAGAAAAGCTGTCTAAATATACAGACTTCAAAATAGAAATAAGTCGAATGTGGCGATTAGGTAGCGTTGCCATTATTCCTGTAGTACTTTCAACCACAGGGGTCATTCCCAAACAACTGCATCAGTCTTTAAAAACGCTGGACGTAGCTCCCTCCACCTACCAAACCCTACAGAAAGCTGCAATCCTGAACACTTGCAGAATTGTTCGGAAATTCCTGCAGAATGACAATGATGCACACCCGCAAACATCATTCACCACCGCAACACAAAGTGAACACATTACATCACCACGTCATATCATATCATCAATTTTCAATTAGGTTAGTACTCAGGGGTAGCACTTGGCTTTGGCCCGTGTTACCCAAAAATACCGGCAGATCAGTGCCGAGATACAAAAATGTATACCAACAAATAATAATAATAATAATAATTTATTTGCATCAAGTTTTACATTTTACATTAAATACATGGTAGTACATACAGTTTAGAGTAGATTATACAATAGTGTGGCGATACCAGCACCCTTGCTAAGTTGCCAAGACAACTTGTGTTAAAGATGCTGGGCCCGACCCTTTATTGGATGTTTCTTTATCGCATTTAGGTACAAACATGCCATTTTGTAATTATACAACTGGTTCAGTATATGGCATAGGTAAACGGACAAATAAACTATTTAGGAAAGGAAATAAAACAAAACGAAAAATTATATGAGTGGAGTAGTGTAGTGTGTGTAGGGGTGTGTGGTGGTGTGTCTATGTGTGTGTATGTGTGTGTGTGTGTGTGTGTGAGGGTATGTGTGTATGAGGGTGTGTTTGTGTGTGGGTGTATGTGTTATTCCTATATTTGTGGGTAATGGTAGCGAGCGATGAGCAAATGAGGACAGAATGGGGTCTAACGGGAGCGGTATTGAGTCAACAATAAGCTTTCTGTGGTGTTGTAATTAAGTGTTTGTAGCCAATTATTTAGTTTCTTTTTAAATGCCACTATAGGGAGTGAGTAAAAGTTCAGTATTTTGTTAAGACTATTGTAGATTCAAATTCAAATTCAAATTATTTATTTCAGATAAATTACAAGCTTATATAACTTATCCATATTGGGTTTGGTAATTCAATAATAAATAAATAACATTTATAATAAAATCAATAATAATAATACACACACACAAATTAAATCGACACACAAAATCAGGAACGCCTTACATGTTGTTCTGTCCAGTACTCCATGAGTGAACTGTCAGCGTCCATTCTATCCGCAATGAGTTGCAAGAAGCTGTTGGGGCTGCCCCGCAAGCGGCGCATCAGGGACGCTATTCGTTTGCGATGTATTGCTGTAAAGCTATCCACTCGTGCGTCAGCAAACATACCTGATGCGCTACAGAAGCGAGGCAGCCCCACCAAAATCCTGAATGCGTTATTGTACTGGACCCGCAGGGCATTATAAGTCTTCCGCGTATGCTTCACCCATAGGCTGCACGTATAAAAAGACTGACAGTACGCCTTAAATAAGGTTATTTTCACCTGTGCAGTGCAACGTGCAAACCTACGGGCTAGCATATTAGCTCTGACTGACAATGCCCTGCGTTCCCTCTCTACATCAACGTCATCAGTGAGGGTCTCGGTGACCCAGTG
Source organism: Apamea epomidion (assembly GCA_947507525.1). Classification (NCBI taxonomy): domain Eukaryota; kingdom Metazoa; phylum Arthropoda; class Insecta; order Lepidoptera; family Noctuidae; genus Apamea; species Apamea epomidion. The sequence goes on along the minus strand of OX382238.1, from coordinate 410,920 downwards.
ACCCAGGTATTTGAACTGCAATACTCTCTTGTCCTCATCTCTTGTAGAGATGAGGACCTTGGAAACAGGGAAATCTTCTTGTAAGAGAGTATTTACAGCGAAAGGGTTGACATACCTTGTCTTTGCGTCTTGTGGTGATTTTTTTATAGGAGGTTCTTTGATGCTGATGTAGCAGAATGTGTAGTACAAATAACTGTCGGACTGTAAGGACTTTACAGTTCCTATATAGTTCTTCAGTTGGGAAAAGGATGGACCGGAAGGTACTAATTTTTAGCACGGCTCTCTGAGCTCGTTCTAACTTCAAAAGTACCGTTTTGGGTGCACCACCCCAAGCGCATATACAGTATGTTAGGAGAGACTGACAAAGAGCAAAATATGTACACCTAATAGTTTGAGGTTCTGCGATGTGGCGAAGACTACTAAAGACAAACATAAGCTTTCTGATTCTCTTTGTCAGTAACTCTATATGAGGTGCAAAGCTCAGGCCATCATCAAGAGTCACACCGAGATATTTGATGGTTCGACAGCGTTCTAATATTGGACATGTACATGTCGCAGTGCCAGACAGTAAACATGAGTGCGCTACTAAAGAGTATGAATTTGGAGGTTGAGTGGAGTTTCGTAAGCTGTACGTAAGAATTTTAGTTTTGTCGGTATTGATAGTGAGAATGTGTCTTTTGAGCCATTGTAGAACACTATTTAGTCCTTTTTGTGCGGAATTGAAGGTGTCATCCCAAGTGTCGCCAGAGAAGGTAAGGATGGTGTCATCAGCAAACGTAAATTAGAAATAGGGTTGGGCCAATCACGCTGCCTTGGGGAACGCCGAATGTCACTGGTTCCTCTCTACTGAGGTAATTTTGTATTTTTACACACTGAGTTCGGTCATGAAGGTAGTCCCTAAAGATATTAAGTGTTTGGTCACGAATCCCGAGTTCCTCCAGCTTTATTAATAAGTCAGAAATCGAAACCGTATCGAATGCCTTTTTTAGGTCCAAAAAAATTGACAATACTTTCTTTTCCTTGTCAATATTTTTTGTAACCTGGTCGATTAGGTCGATTACAGCACTGTTGGTGGATTTATTGCGTCTAAAGCCGAATTGGTTGGGAGAAAAAAGCTTTTTATCCTCCATATAAGTCACAAGTCTTTTGTTGATTAGGCGTTCTAGAACTTTAGAAATGGAAGGTAATACTGCAATGGGACGATAATTATTTTCAAGCTTTTTGCTCCCACTTTTGTGGATTGGGTGAATGATGGCCTTCTTGAAGTACAAGGGGAAAGTGCCGGTATGGAAACAGAGATTAAAAATATGTGTGAGTATGGGGACCAGTGTCAATGAATAGCGTTTCAAAAACTTTGTTGGAATATTGTCCCAGCCTATAGCAGAATCTGATTTAAGTGACATTAGTACCTCCCAACCTCCACCTCATCGGTGTCTAACATGACGAATGATTGTAAAGGTGAAAATGTGGAGGTAATTTCTGGTGGAATTTTATGACCACCAGGTGGACAGGAAAAGTTATCAGCAAGTTCCATGCCGATGTTGGCAAAAAACTTGTTTACTTTGTCAACCGAGAGCTGAGGTGAAGTAGAAGAAGTCAATAAATCAGTGTTGGGTATGTTTGGCTTGTCTGTATTAGTTACTCTCTTTATCACCTTCCAAATCTTTTTACTGTCTTTTGAAGCCTCACTCAATTCTCTCTTGTCATAATCTCTTTTTAGTTTTTTTAAGATTTTTGTGCAGTAGTTCCTATATCTTTTATATGTAATACTTAAAATAACATTGTTCGGAGATTGCCTGAGTTTTGTGTGCATTGCATCTTTATTACGCATACAGCGGAGCATACCAACGGTCATCCATGGTTTGAGTAAGCGTTTTTTATTTGGGATCTTGATTATAGAAGTGTGAGTATTTATGAGTCTAGCTAGAGTGGTAACTAAACTTTTCCTCGCTTCATTAGCGTCGGTATGTTCGTAAACTGCTTGGAAATTTGTAGTCTTTATCTCACTATCAAGAGATTCGTAATTAGTCTTCAAAATCGCGCATGACCGTGGATTGACATATCGTTTTAGCTTAAGGCACAGCATTACAGGGTTATGGTCGGTGACGGAGGCGTGTAATACTATGGTGTATGCAGTCAAGTTAGATTTTAGCATGATGTGGTCAAGACAGGCATTCTCTCGAGTGGGAAGTGAGTGAGCAGGTAGCAGGCCATGAGAAGCTATGAGATCGAGGTAGTCCGAGGTTTGGTTTGAAGATATAGTACATGCGATGTCAAGGTTAATGTCACCAACTATAGCTATATTTTTATATGTAGTCAGGCTTGTTAAAAGAGCGTTTAGGGATTGTAGGAAGTTACTTACGTCTCTAAAAGACGGAGATCTATAGATACATATTATAACCTTATCTGTGCCGATTTTTAGCACTAGACAACTGGCATCTGAGAAGTCAGGTTCTTCAACTGTGTAGTTTTCTATATTTTTAACATAAAGGACTACACCATCGTTCTGGTTTAAGTGTTTTTTTGTCTGATAATAAGAGTAGTTATCGATAGTTGGGATTGAATCATTATAACGTTTCAGCCAGCACTCAGTCAGTACTAGTATTTCGCAGTCAAGGTTTATTCTTTGGAGGAGGGTTAAGAATGAGTCGAAGTTTGCATGAATAGAGCGAATGTTCTGGGTAATTATTTTTAATTGCTTGGAGGGGTTAATGACATAGCTAGTGCATTCTTCGGGGTCACAATTAAGTGTGGTAGAGACTGAGAGCTGATCTATATTGTTAATAATTTCTGACACGCTATCCACTGTTAAATTGTTTTTTTTATGGGTGTACCAGACAGAGGGGTCATAAGGTTTTCTGTACATAATTCAACTACGATACCAACAACGGCTTTAAATAGACACAAAGTAAACAAGCATGTATGGTACCGTGTAGTAATCTTTTTAATACTGCAAGTGAGAAAGCTTGTGAGGATGAGTGGATGAATGGATGGATGGATGGTTGCTACTCTTTCACGCAAAAACGGCTGGACGGATTTGAAAAATACTTGGTGCACAGACAGACTATAACCTGGAACAACACATGGGCTACCGTTTATGTCGGTTCCACACGGGCGGAACCACGGGTAAGACCTAGTGCTGTATATGTGAATGTGATGTAGAAGATACCGTGAGATAACTGTGAATGTATATAGTATAAACTGATATAATGTATTAAATGTATTGTGTGTGTTGATTGTTGTTGTGTGTAGTGATCGCGTGTATAGTGAAAATAGGGTTCTAATGTACTTTGGTTTTAGTGTGTTGGCATACACGTACAAAAATATAAAAAACAGAAGAAAAAAACTTAAAACTATGTTAAATACAAAAAAGTTAACATGGCATGCAATTTTCAGACGAAGGATCAAAGTGTTAGGTAGGTCGCGTTGTAGGGTGGTAATAAGTGTATCTAGTAATTTTTCTTGTTGATTCAGACCTTCAAAGTCGGATTCCTGTGTTATTCTCTTTGCCGGCGCTCCCTCTTTCTTTTTTATGTAGACTTTGCCATGTGATGTCCAGTGGTACGCATAGTCATTTAGCTTCGTAAACTCTCTTGCTCGATAGAACAGCTTCCTGGCTTTAGTGGTAAGACTCTCAGAGATGAATACGGGACTGTTTCCCGGTATTTTAATGTGTGAACTGTTAAGCCGGTTGGACTTGTGGTCGCGATTGTAGTTTTTTATGTTAGTTAGAAGTTTGTCCTTGATTATGGTTGACGTAAATTCGACGGTAATAGGCCCATCTGTTTGGGGTTTTCTGTTACTAGTAAGACGATAAACATCTCTGAGTTCACCTGTTTGTATTTCGGTGCTCACAGCGGTTCCCAGATTTTTTACAATATCTATTAGGTCAGCCTTAGATTAATTAGGTTTTTTAGGTACATTGCGAATTTCTAGGCTTGATGATTTTGAATTTCGTTCCATGATCTCGACTTTTTCCTCTAAATATCCTACATACTCCAATGTGCTCCTCTTTTCATTTTCTAAAAGAGCCAATTTAGTCATGAGATCGTCATATTTACCACTCAAAAACACAACTGTTTTTTTCAATTCCGTATTTTGAACCTTTATTTGGTCCAAATTACATTGCATTACAGTAAATTTCTCATGTTGATCCTTTCTCAAGGTATCAAGTGATGACATAATGTCTTCCCGGAGAGATTTCATCTCGATTAATTGTTCAGAATCATGTTTACGTTTTTGTCGTAAAGTGATTCTGTCCAACGTTTGTTCCAAAACTGGTGATGCCAAATTGGGCTCTGAACTGTGGTGAAGAAGAGGTTCACTGCCAGGTTTAGGTGGCGTCCGGACCGTCCGGTTCATCATTTTGAAAAGATAAAATATGCACCTTACGTCTGGAGTTGACAAGGGATTGACGCAAAGACACACGTTGCTTGGTGTAATTTGTTAGGCGCTTGTAATTGCTTGTAGTCAGTGTAGAGGGCGGAGTCAGGTGGTAACGACTCACGCGCAGTCGACAGGTACGGGTAGCGTGGACACCAACTTGCTGTCTCGCTTCGCTCGCCGCAGGACTCGATCTCTTGCAACACTTTGCGCGCCTGGTACCTACTTTCGAGAATTAAACTTGACGATTTATTTAAATTTTTATATTAAAATTTAAATATTGATTTAATTAAATTGACTATTGGGTAAACACGTCCGTGCTCAATGGCTGTCCGAGGGGAAGGGGATAATAAAAATCTTATTTCATTATGACTTTCTCACACCAACAGATACAATTTACTCCGAAACTAAATTAATGTATATAAAACAAATTTATTACTATGATACATGCATCTTAATTAATTAAAAAAATTAAAGATAAAAAGCTACACTCAGAACTAATTTTTAAAACTAACACCGAAGAAGGGTTAATACCTCTCCGTAGCACAAATGATATTTGTCTCGCGAGAACACGTACAAGTTACGGAATGAAAAGTATTACATAGGAAGGGGCACAGATGTTCAACAAACTACCACGAGAAATAAAAACCTCTAAAAGTTCACAAATATTTAAAACCCAGTTAAAATCTTTTATTGGTTTGTGTCTTTAATTTACCTACAAAAGTTTGACTTTTGTTTCCCATGAATCCTTTGCTACTACCTTCAATGTCTTGTTACGTAGGTACGTTCATTATTGTTGGCTTCTTTTAATATGTGTGCGTGTCCGTACCATAGTATTATACTATGTCCGTACGCTCATGAATGTCATCATTATTATATAGTAAGTAGAATATTTCTCATTAAGTGAAATTTGTAGTCAATTTCTTTTGAGTAAATAAAGATTCTCTAACCACATCAAAAGGTTGTGGGAAGAAATACAAGTCACGGAATTCACCGGTTTTTATTTACTTCGTGCACACCTTTTCCCCTCATATTCAAAATATCCTACTTAAAATATTAACTGCTTTCGAGGCAAAGAAGAACTAATAAAAAATACATGTCTAAATACGTCCCCGGTTGCTGCCGCTAACTCTACGAGCAGTACGTGGCATGGACAACCGAGGTGGATGTATTCAGACGTTTTTTTTTTTATATTGACGTTATAAATACGTTTGTATTTATAACGTAATAACGTATTAGTTTAGTTAGGTAAATAGCTATCTTGTAAGGATTAATTAAACCATAGCACACTCGTCGTCCGCAACAATAAAGATACGCATAAACTTATTAAAACTATAAAATATATAATATATACCTAATTACATATAAATATAAGCACAAATAAATATACATAAATACATGAATATACTAAAAAGAAATAAGACAAACAATGAGAAAATATTACCGTTGTGATGATACTGCCAGCTTCTTGCGAATGTGCTCGCGAACTTTAACTTGTTACCAGTATTATTTTTAAAAAAAATTGTGTATAAAATGTTCGACACCTGAATGGTGTTCTTACGACGTATTTCAACGACGTACGACGTATTTATAACTGTATTTTCTATTTGAATAGGTCTGGAGCTAGAGATTAAATTCATCGACGGCGCCTATATCACATTAACGTGCCTAAAAAACTTGACGCCCGAGAATTCAGCCCTACCGCGCTTCGAGCCGCAGCTGGGCGTCAGGAGAGTGATCCTGGAGAACTGCCCGGCGCCGCGCGGCTCGTACGCCGCCACACTGGACGCGCTCAACGTGGTCAAGTTCTACAGGCTCAAGCTGACAAACGCCGGCAACATTACGGGCGCGCACTTGACCGGTTTCACCAACGTGACCACCCTCGAGCTCATCAACGCCGAGCTGGCACGGCACACACTGGCCGCGCCGCAGGGCCTGAACAACCTGTTACTGGACAACGTGCGCCTGCCGCCCGGTGAGCTGCGCCACCTACCGCGCTCGCTCGAGCAGCTGGACCTCATGCGCATGGGCACCGACCTGCCGGCCAACGTGTTGGAGCAGCTACCCCACCTCGTCAACGTAACGGTTCAAGACGCGCTTAACGTGTCCGTGGCGTTGGCCGGCAACCTGACCGTGCTGGCGCTGCAGATACCGGCAGCGCACCTGCCGAGCGCACTGTCTCCAGCGCTGCAGAGCCTCACCGTGAGCGCCTGGGACGAGCCGGCGCCCGAGCCTTGGACGACGTGCATGCTCCACACGCTGAAATTGAGCGATGTGACAGCCACGGAGCTCCCGGCAGACTGGGTGAGCTCCTGCGCGATGCTGCGCGTGCTTCACGTGGAGGACGGTCAGAGGCTGAGCGGACTACACGAGACGTCACTGCGCGGCGCACGGCACCTGCAGGAGCTGCACATAACGTCGTGTGCGCTGACCGCGCTGCCGACGGGGCTGCTCGACGACGCGAAGGAGCTGAGCGTGCTCGACTTGTCCGGGAACTTTCTAAAGGAGCTGCCGGGGTGAGCCGTCGTCGAAGTTTTGATAAGTTTTGTAGAGCACGCGCCAATATCATAGTCCTAGTTAGTATTGAGTTTGATTTCGTTTCGTTCGCAGTGGCCTATTCGTCAAGACGAGTTCTCTGCAGAAGCTGGTGCTAGCCAAGAACCGCCTGACGACAGACGTGTATACGTCGCTGAAGGCGGTCACGTCACTCACCTCGCTTACACTCAACAACAACTATCTGAAGGACTCCTGCGGAGGTGCGTCGGACACTGTGCGAGGTATACAAAGCAAGCATGATTGACTTTCGAACTTTTACGATTCTTTGAAGAAAAATCCGGCTAAGTGCAAGTTGGACCCGCCCATCGAGGTTGCGTAACTTTCCAGAACAAGGAAAGAATATACTTAATGCATTTTCGTAAAAAAAAATTTGAGCGACTTCAAAAAAGGAGGTTCTGTATTCGACCCGTATGTATGTATGTTTGTATGTCCGCGATTTTCTCAAAAACTACTGATCCGATTTGAATGGAGTTTTCGTTACTTAAATGCATATATATTTCAGGGAAGGTTTTAGTGTAATATATATCGGAGAAGGTATATCGGTCTCTCGTTAACATCAGGCATATTTTAATTACTGTGGGCGTACTATGGATAGTGTTGGTTATAGCACGATAGAAAAACGGTTTACAGTTCAAATCAGATTATAACTTACGAACAAGTTAGTCACACTAGCGAATCACACACTGTAGGTACACCTAGGTACAACTTAACGATACGGAACGCAGACAGTTTCTAAGCACATGTTGTTCGCACGATGTCCAATGTTTCGATTCTCTCGAGAGCTCTGCTCACACCGCTTTTGTAGTTGTTGCTCTCATCCCACCATGAACTCAGGCTAGACTCTGTCTAGCGCCACGAGATGGCGCTAACGTTCCGAATAGTCAAACGAATGACTCCGACATATATTAGAATCTGATGAAGATCTTCGGAGATAGACAATGAAACTTCAATAACTAACAGCAATTGACCCGCGATAGCTCCGATCGTATATCTATGTATTGTTTACACCAGTCCATAACATAACATCATGCCTTTATGGTTTTAGGGGGTAAACACATGCGCACAGACTTGAGTACACCCTTATTTTGCAACATAATTACGGATTTACGTTAATATTTCGGACGCAAAAACCAACGAATTTTCCGTCCCAAGCACATATTTATCTCAATTAATACAAATAAAAACAATTTAAGAAAATGAGACACTAAAAGGCACAAAATAAAATTACAAGGTACTTAAACAAAAAAAAACCGACAAAATATGTATGAAAAAAAGAAAACAAAAAAATGGAAAAAAGGGTATGAAAAATACTGATAATTTTTCTTTTTTCAACGAAATCTGAACCGCCTTAAAAAAAACGAACTTAAAAGTGAAAAATAATATTTTATTCACTTCACTTTGCATAACATCTTGTCTTAATTTTAAGAAGTAGGCGCCTAGAATCTCTATAGGTACCTATCCCAAACTTATCAGAATATTTCGTATTTAATATTCGTGACATCATTATGTACTAATGAGTTTTTATAATGACAGGAGTGTCACCGTTGGAAAGTTTAAATAAGTTGGCCGAACTTAACCTGAGAAAAACCAACGCCAGTCTGATCTGTCGCGACTGGCGCGAGAACATGCCTCTGTTGCAGACGCTCGACCTCAGGGACAACAACTTCACCTCCGTTACGGTAACGTATCGTCCTCGCCGCACCGCGCCCTCGCCCCTTCCCCGCCCAGTGACCGCGCAGTAACGAGCCGCGTGTTTACAGTACGCAGACTTGCAGTTCCGCGGCGCCACGCTCGTGCTGGTGAAGCTGACGGGCAACAACGTGACCAAGCTGCAGTACACGCGGCACGACTACTCGCTGGCCACCGCCGGCGCCTCGACCTCGCGCGCCGACGTCTCGCTCGACTCCAAGCTCGCCTGCGACTGTGACACGTACTGGGCGGCGCGCGCACTGCGGGAGCGGCCCGAGCACGTCAAGCTGAGCGCGGCGTGCGCGGGCGGCACCAAGCTGAGCGCCGAGCCGCTGGACTCGCTGCAGTGCGGCGCGGCCGGCCTGTGCGCCGGCACGCGCTGCACGTGCGCGTGGCGCCACAGCGGCGTGGCGGCGCCGGCGCGCGTGCTGCGCGTGCAGTGCGAGCGCGCCGGCCTGACGCGCGCGGCCGACGCGCTGGAGCCGCTGATGTCTGCGGTGCGCCGCAACGGCGTGGCGCCGGACGACTACGACTGGCAGCTGCACTTTGCGCACAACAGCATCGCCGAACTCGACGCCGCCGACTTCCCGAAGCATCTATCGGTAAGTTTAAATACGGACCACTATACTTGCATTTTTAATTCGATTCATGACTTGACTTGATTTTAATATGCTTGCATTTAGTAAGATTTAAAATTATGCGGTTTTTCATACACCATCTGGACACTTTATAGAATTTAGTTTGCAATTTTACTGAGTCTTAAGCACAGTTTACTGTTTGGTACAATTTTAGGTCATCGGCGTACATACGAGGGTGACACTGAAAGTTCTTAGAAAATCAAAAACTGAACAACGAGCAAGTTATTAGTTTTATTATATCTTTTCAAAATAGTGGCCATTTACATCAATACATCGCTGCATCCGATGGAACCACTGAAAAAAGCACTTTGCCCACTCGTCCTTAGGGGTCTCTTCGACGGCATTTTGAAAAACGCAGCCACTGCTTCCTCGGCGTCCATAAATCGTTTTCCTCGAAGTTTTTCTTATATTTTAGGAAATAAATAAAAATCGCAAGGTGTGAGGTCGGGGCTATAGGGCGGGTGACCCAGTAATTCCACGTCTTTTTGTTTTTTTTATGCTGGGAAATCATTAAATGACCTCTTCCGCTCTGGGCTGAGCGGAAGGGCGTGTTAGACATTTACTGACTAAAACTCACCCGTGTTCCTTCAGTTGCCTATGCCAGGGGCCACGGTATCTCTTTCGAACAACCCGCAGCCCCGGCGGCATCGGCCCTAGCGGACCCCGTCAGTTCGTGCCGACATCTCTTTGAGGCGCGCGTGGAACGCAACGCGCCATCGACCCGGGCCTGGTCCTTACCGGGCGGCGAGCTGCCCATTGCTCGCCGCCCGCAAGCCCCTCGCCTACGGTGGCCGGGAGTCGGCTGTTGAATCCCGTCCAGGGCGTCTCCTGCGGCGGCTAGGCGCGTGAAGGTGCAGAGATTGCCTCTCCCTCACGCGCTCCGCCTCCTCCTTCGCGAGCATTACTGCTTCGCAGAAGAAGGTGACGGCCTCCCATTCACTCTCGCTGCGTACCATGGCCTGGATCAAGGCCGGGCGCGAGAGATTGCCGCCGCCGATCGCCGCCACGAGGACACGGCGGGGTCCCGCCCAAGCCGGGCAGATCTCCACCGTATGCTCCACCGTGTCCTCCGGGCGATCCACACAGTGGTGACACCCTGGCGTTTCCTACCGCTTTATCCTGAACAGGAACCTCCCGAAACAACCGTGTCCGGTGAGGACCTGCGTCAGCCGGAAGGTGAGGGCGCCGTTGCGCCTCTCTAGCCACTCCTCAAAGAGGGGACTTATCGCCGCAATTGTGGCGTGCCCAGCGCTGGGTTGCGACAATCGCACTCTCCATGCCGCTATGAGATCCCGCCGGAACTCTGTCCGCTGTGCCGTGATTTCTTCTTTCGCGGCAGCGGTGTTACGCCCCGTCGGTTTGCCTCCTCTCGCCATTCCCATATGTGGGCGAGGACTTTGGCCTCCAAATCCCATGGCGGCAATCCGGCAAGGAGTAATTCCACGTCTGACGTCGCCAAGTAGTCAATTGTTTGCTTGGCGGTGTGCGACGAGGCGTTGTCGTGGTGAAGGAGGATCCTACTGCGAGGTCCTTTCTCCCGAACTTTTTCCAAGACAAGTGGCAAACGATTGTTAGTGTACCACTCTGCAGTAACTGTTTTTCGATTCTCTAAAACAATTGTTGCGTAATGACCTGTCCTTTCGAAGATCGAGGCCACCATCTTTTTTCCCACGCTTCGATCTCTTCACTTTAGTTGGCAACTCCTCGGAAGGAAACACCCAGACAACAGACTGTCTCTTAGTTTCAGGATCATAACAATAAATCCAGCTTTCCTCACCCGTAAGTATATCGAACACAGCATTTGAGTCACCTCCGTTAAATCTTTGAACCATTTCACGACACCAATCAACACGACGGAGTTTTTGGGCCTTTGTCAAATTATGAGGTATCCACAGTGCACAAAGCTTCCTGACCGCTAAACGTTCATGGAGGATTTTGTGCATTTCACTCATACCGATGCCTAAGCTTGTCCGAATCTGCTGATAAGTCACTCTTTTGTCAGTCTCTAACATACGCCGCACAACACTGATGTGTGTGCGTCACCCTGGCAAAATGTTGTGCATTTAAGAAGTGAGACCATAGCAAATAATTAGTGTATCATACATGAATAGATAGCTTTTGTTGCGTAGTAAATGTTTGTAAATAGCAAAAGGAGACTGAAACGATTACATACAATCTTGGGCCTGGGTGTAATAAGATGAAACACACATTAAAATATTTGCACATTAAAATATTGGTATTCGTTAAAAAGGAATTATTCTGAAAATAACAGAGCACTATTTATTAAATATTTAAAACAATTATCCAGTAATGATGTTTACAGCTGTTTGGATGCAAATCGTGCATACAACCAATTCCACGAAAACTTTGTTATGCTCTATGACCTTTGTTTCCCATTAACTAAAAATAAAACTTTTAACAAATCAAGACCAAAATGGATCTCACGCGGCCTAAAAATATGCAGCAAACGTAAATGCCATCTCTTGTGGCAATATAGGAAAAACCCAAATGCATCAAACAAAAACGCATTCAAGACATATGCGAAGAGATACAAAAAAATAATCAGGCTGACAAAAAAATCCCAAAACGATTACTACATTAGGACTGCCACAAATAAAAGCAAAGCAACATGGAATGTTATAAATGAGATCAAATATAAATTTCCGATCGATAGCGTAGAACCAATTATTACCAACGATGAAATAATAACCAATCCCAAAGACATCGCTAAAACATTTAATAACTTTTTTCTTGACATTAATAATAATAATAAACAATTCGATACATTTAAAAACTCTTTAAATAAATTGACATATAATTCTAATTCTATTTTCTTGATTCCGACAATTCCAGAAGACATCCATAAAATAATAATTTCATTAAAAAATAAAACCAGTACCGGTTATGATGGAATTACGACTAATATGGTTAAAGATGTTGCTGATATAATATCAGAACCCTTGTATAGTCTATAGCTATTTAGTCAATTTGTGTAAAGAAGAAGGCCTATTTCCGGACAAATTAAAAATTTCAATTGTAAAGCCAGTTTTTAAAAAAGGTGACAGAACAAATATGAGCAACTATAGGCCCATAGCGCTATTACCTATCTTTGCCAAAATTTTAGAGAGACATTTATAAATGACCTTTCATTTATAAATGTCTCTACACCTTCCTCGAAAGCCATAACATTTTCTCTCCAAGTCAATATGGTTTTAGGAAAAATTAATCGATTAATGTAGCAATATATAATTTCTTGGGAAAAATAATGACAAATTTGGACAAAGGACTGCCGGCTGTAGCATTATAATATGGACATGTCAAAAGCTTTTGACCGTGTTGAACATAATATTCTCATAAGAAAACTATATGCATATGGTGTGAGAGGCAATGCATACAATCTCATAAAATCATATCTATCTAATAGGCAACAAATTACAGAGATAAGGAGGGTAAACATAGTCACAAAAACAGAAGAAACTTATGCGTCTGAATCCAGAACGGTAGAGATTGGCGTTCTACAGGGCGGTATCTTATCCGCCCCTCTCTTCCTTGTCTATATAAACAACATGCCATCGGTATTAAATTACGACATGACATTATTCGCTGACGATAGCACTGTACTATTCACTAATGACAATACAACTAATTTAGAATCTGACATTAACGAATCTTTAGTATTAGTAAATGACTGGCTTAATTTAAATAAATTAATGATTAATATTGACAAGACCAAAATAATGAATTTTAAAATAAGAAATCGACGTACTGGTGCTATAAATATCAAGTATCAAGATAAAGACATCGAAGAAACAGAAACAACAAAATTTCTAGGGTTACACGTGGATGACAAAATAACCTGGAGAAAACAAGTTGACTGTGTCTGTAAAAAGTTAAACAAGTTCTCATATGCCCTTCACAGATTAAGAAAAATTACAAATCTACCAACACTAATAACGGCATACCATGGTTACATCAGCTCTAAACTTAGATACGGCCTAATATTCTGGGGCAATAGTGTTGATAAAGAACGCGCGTTCATTGCACAGAAACGATGTGTCAGGGCAATTTTCAATCTACAAAAACTGAATCCTGTGAACCATTTTTTAAAAAGATGAACGTATTAACATTACCGAGTCTATATATTTTTGAGGTCGCAGTTTTTGTTAAAAATAATATTTATCTATTTAAATATCGGACGCGTATACGGCATCAGGACAAGCTAGACATAGTGCCTAGTAAGACGGATTTCCTGCACAAAAGTGTTTTCTGCTCGGCTCCGCGTATTTTCAATAACATTCCAAAGCCGATAAGAGCAATTACTGAAATAAAATCATTTAAAAAGAATCTCCATGAACTGTTAGTGACCAAATGTTATTACTCTGTGAAAGACTTCTTTGCCGACAAATCACTGTTAGAATACAATCTGCCTAGGTCATGATGCGTTTTGTATAGATAGATACATGATGCGTCTATCAATATTTAATTGTCTAAAATTTGTAATGTAATTTGAAATTGGTATTTGTAAAATGTGTAATTTGTTATCATATTATTGTTGACATGCATGTAAATTCACTTTATGTACCTACATTTTATTGTACGCCCTAAGGGCAGGACATAGCTGTTCGCAAAACACTAAATTAACACCAGCTGTATAATGTACACTTTCCTATGATCCACAATAAAGATGATTTGATTTGATTTGATTTGAAAGTGGTGTCAGTTAATAGCTTAGATATTATCAACCTTTCACTGAAATTCTGCGGATTTTGTCAATCTGAGAACAGAGATATAAGACATTAAGTAAAAGTGAGGTTATGTTACAATCTTGTAACTAACAGCTGATTCCTAAAGCGCAAAATATATTCTTTTGCACTAATAGTTATTATATTAGGGGTTAAAGTGTGAAATTGCCGAATTGTACTGAAAAGTTTAAATTCTTTTTTTATTTTTTATTTAACATAAGTATTTATTAAATCAAAATAGTTACTATTATTATCTATACATTGCTGCCATCTAATAGGAATGTCATTTATGCCTTTGCAATAGAACTCTCGTGATCTAGATTCGACAAACTGTGTGAAAGCATTTTGTACTGCCTCCTGAGAAGAAAACTTTTTATACGGAGGGTGACGAATGGTTTCTAATTGCAGTTCCTGTAGAGTTAAAACGGTTCTCGTGCAGTATGAGGTCTCGCGTTATCATGGAGCAATAATGGTGAAGATCGATTCATGAGTCGGGGCTGTTTCACTGCTAGTTTTGTTATCATTGTTCGGAGTTCGGCACAGTAGACATCTGCCGTTATTGCTTGACCAGATCGGAGAAAGCTATAGTGAATAACACCATGCTGAGACCACCAAACATTTACCATTACCTTTTTATTGGTAAGCTTTGCTTTAGGACACTGTTGCGGCGTTTGACCTGGGGTCAGCCATTGCATTTTTCGCTTACGGTTATCGTAAAGAATCCACTTTTCATCACATGTCACAATTCGATCCAATATTCCTTCATTTCTGTATCGATTCAACAAGGCAACACAAGTTTCAACACGCGTTTCTTTCTGCAGATCAGTCAAATCATGAGGCACCCATTTCTCATATTTTTTTATTTTATTGATTTGACGCAAATGAGTCAATATTGTTGGTAAGGTAACGTTAAACCATGCCGCTAATTCCTGGGTAGTTTGGCTCGGATCGGCTTCCACCATCTCTTTCAATTCATTGTTATTCACCTGTGTGGGCGGTCTTCCACGTTGTTCGTTCTTCAAATCAAAGTTTCCATCACGAAAGCGTTTAAATCAAAATCACACGGTGCGTTCATTAGCAGTCCCCTCTTCAAACGCAACATTGATATTGCGAGCTGTTTCTGCCGCGTTAGTTCCGCGTCGGAACTCGTATTCAAAAATAACTCGAATTTTCGAAGTATCCATCTTTCTTGTCTAATCTGAATAAAAAAAACAACTGAAAGTCGATAATCGAATGTTGCACATTTTTTAAAGAAGAACTTTTTATGTACCATGTGAAAAAAGTATCACTCAAAAATCTCAAACCATGAAGGTTCTATGTCAGTTCGAAGTACCTATTACAATAAAACGGCAATTTCATACTTTAACCCCTATTATTTAGTAGAAATCATATTAATGAACGTCAATAACTTCAAGTCATAGGTAGGTAACAGGTTTGGAGTTATGGAAAGGATGACTAAAATAAAATAAAAAAACATTTTAATATATTTAGTGTTTTATTCGTTTTCTATTATAATTAAAATGTCGTCTAAGAATTGTGCAGGTAGTACTATATCATCTTGGTACCTATCTCAGCTAAGGTACCATAATGCAAATATATGAGCGCAGATACCTATAGTTCGTCTCCCTAATGCATTACTATAGCCTTTCCTCTACGAGAGCCGTTGACTAAAATATAAATAAAATAAGTTTTTTGACTTATATGTCGGGATTGTATGTGACCCCTAAGTAACCAGGAGGTATTGGATCATCGTGTAAGGGTCGTCGGCCAGGTGTATTTCAGTGACCAGTTGTTATCCCACAATTCACACATCTATCCACAGTTTGGACAATATCCAATCCACAAAACGGCGGTAAAATCCAAAATAACAATTCCAAGTCAAATGTGTGAGCGATCTTCGGTGTCCAGAGTGAAACCAAGGGTCGTACAAGGTCCCGGGTGTCACCACTGCGAGGATCGCCCAGAGGACACGGTGGAGCATACGGTGGAGGTCTGCCCCGCTTGGGCAGAGCACCGCCGTGTCCTCGTAGAGGCGATCGGCAGCGGCGGCGACCTCTCGCGTCCGGCCCTGGTGCAAGCCATGGTCCGGGGCGAGATGGAGTGGGAGGCGGTCACCTCCTTCTGCGAAGCAGTCATGCTAGCGAAGGAGGTGGCGGGATGGGCGAGGGAGAGATCCTCACGCCTCAGCCGCCGAGGGAGACGCTCCGGGCGTCAGGAGCCGCGTGACGACTCCCGGCCACCGTAGGCGCGGGCCTGCGGGCGGAGAGCAATGGGTAGCTCTCCGTCCGATCAGGACCAGGCCCGTGCCGGACGGCACGTATGTGTTCCACGTGCGCCTCAAAGAGATGTCAGCATAGTTGACGGGGCCCGACAGGGCCGAAGCCTGCCGGGGTAGCGGGATCGTCCGAAAGGGTTACCGCTGCCCTGGTACATAAAGGGCTAAGGAAGGAACACGAGTGGGTTTTAGTCAGTAAGAGTCTGACACTCCCTTCTGCTCCACCCAGAGCGGGAGGGGTCATTTGATGATATCCCATCCTCAAAAAAAAAAAAAAAGGGTCGTACAAGGTAGGCAGGGGAATCCGTAAAATACAAAGCAGTGGTCGTGAAAAATGCAGAATAATCGAGAAAGCATTCAAAACACATCGGAAAACACGAAACGAGTGAGTAAACAAGAGCAGTCGGCAACTGTCTAGTGTCAATGTCAGCCAGCTGTCATGCCAGAGACATAAATAGACTAAAAATGGAAGACTGTTTATCTTTTTTATTTTAATCGATATGAAATCGATAATTATTAATATTGGTTGTTCAGTCATTAATTGATATTTTATTTAGTAACTAGCTTCTGCCCGCGACTTCGTACGCGGATCCTGTTGCTTATGCCAGCGACAACGGGGTCGTCAAAATCGAAGATCTGAAACGTCTGATGTCGAATTCTAAGAGCCCGGGGACGGGAAAACAGCGTGATGCGCGAGACGATTCAAGACGTTCCAGGTCTTTCATTTTTGTAAATCAATAGGAAATGCCCATCAGACTAAACAACTTTTGCTAAGACGTCATTCCTATATATGTTATAGTGTCGCTGGGCTTTGGAGCTCCACAACAGGTGTTCCAGATCTTCAAATTTATTCTCACAGCAGAAAATGCTCTTCACGTGGAATATTTTTTGCCCGTAATTCCGCAGTGGATCCCAAGGGTACACTGAATTAACAATAATATTGCAAATAACTTAAAAAAAATATCTTTATAAATTATAGCTGTACCCGTGGCTTTGCCCACGTATCGCATAAGTATTTTTTAAATTCTATTTTAATTTTAATAATAGTTAGTGATAGTTTGTTGATTTACAGAAACACTCAAAAGATGCGTCCCATACTATACTATAGCTTAGATCCCTCAAAAACTACTTGGCTTAGTAAACTCAAAATTTGAAAGTTATGTAGTTAATTTACTGGTAAGAGACGTCAGGTTAATAAGGAAATTTAGGAGACGTCGAATAACAGAACTGTTATAATTTACTGTAACACTTCTGTGTAAACAACGTTCGTTGTTTTTCCCTCGGTCTCATTCAATATGTACAGCGAGTCAAGACTGGTGACGCGGGAGCAAGCGACGTACAGTTGTCCGTGTGAGAAGCAGCTCGTCCTGAGGTCGACACCCGCAGCCTTCAGCGAAGCACACGCTCACATGAAACTGCACGCGCTTGAATTGAAAGGGGTAATTGTGGGGAATCAGTTGTATACGTGGTATAAACACTGTCTCACCGACACCACAACCCGTTAGAATTTCCGCCTCTATGATATTTCCACATTGCACAGTTTCGACGGAGTGAGATTCCGAAGAAGCATAATTGGGACACCGACCTTTAGCTTAATGGTGTGCGCTGGTAGTCCACTTGCACTGAGGGAATTGGGAAATTCTACGGGGTAATGTGTGGCGTCATCTTGGTCGACAACAGTGTTTATTGAAGTATAGATCACTTCATTTCCCTCAATTTCCGCGAGAATGCATTATTGATCGCTGAAGCTTGGTCGTTTCTGGGTGTTAAAATGGCTCGTTCTCACACCCAGGAATTATCTTGGTGCGGTATCCTATTGATGTCCCCGTACACCAGGCGAATCAAATCTTCTAAGGTGGACACCACTCTTCCAAGTATCTCAGGTTGAACAACCTGGCCACCGTCTACTGGTAGCGTTCCCTCACCCAATTTTAAGAGAACATCAGAAAATTCTTGGGCGTGTACATTCCCGCCAAGCTGTGTTCTCATATTCATTGTTAAGCGCAACCTATGAATATGTGGCCATAAGAAAGAGCATTTCAACGAAGCATTCACCTCATCAGCCCTAGTTCCTCGCGTCACCACAGGCAGCGTTGGTCGGAAATCGACGCTAAACAGAACTGTAACGCCACCCATCATTTGCTGGTTCCTGCGGATGTCCTGCAAAGTCTTGTTTACCGCCTCTACTGCTTTTCTGTTTGCCATAGTGCATTCATCCCACACGATTAAAGAGCAATCTTTAAGCACGCGCCCTTTGTCACTGTTGCGTGACACTCCACAAACAGGTGTTTCATTACTCTCTAAGTCTATGGGAATCTTAAACATTGCGTGCGCTGTTTTGCCACCAGGAAGCAGTGTTGCGGCGATTCCTGACGATGCTACTGCAATGGCAATCTTGCCTTGCCTCCTGACCTCTGCGAGAATGCCAGCGGTGACAAATGTTTTCCCTGTTCTACCAGGAGCATCCAAGAAAAACATTTTACCTTGGCCGAGCCCAACGCTTCCAAGGAGGGTGTCGAAAATTTGCTTTTGCTCTGAGGTAAACTTAGAGACATGGTCATTGACGACGGTACTCATAGCTCTTGAATCAATTACCTACAACAAATGTGCTTGGTAAGATATAACTTAGAAACAAAAGTTTGACTTGACTTCATGATAGTGTAGCTTGTTGTGCCACCAATCAATCTGTTTAGTAATATTAGTGTGAAACTCTCCATACAATTAGATAGGACATGTAACGTTCTCAGATTTCATAACACTATCATTCCTTATGCACATAAAAATGCAAAAACTAAAAAAATAATTTTACGATTTTTTAAAACAATATTATAGGATTTGAACTCGCACCATTTAGTGCGATAAACGGTCGCCTGACCTTGCCGCTAAATTCCCCGTTGACATATTGTTGAAATAACTGTTCCCTTGCAATTTATAATATTACTACCCCGCTCCTTTATAAAAATAGCGTGATTATTATGTTCCCAGAGTTAAATTATTATTAACTAAATAAATATGTCATTTTGTGCATTCAATTATTTTGTGCATTCAATTACGAACAAAAACCTTTAAAATCAATATTGCTTACCTCACATAACATACGGCGTGATAATATGTAGCCTAAAGCTTTCCTTGGTTTACAAAGAACATTTTTGGTGAATTTCAATTCAATCTATCCAGTAGTTTTGGCGTGAAGCCGTACCATACACACAGACAAACAGACAAAAATTCTAAAAATTCACTTTTTGTCATCAGTTACGTTTTTCTAACAATAGCCACTTATTTTTTCTCGAATATTCTCAATGTACAGTTTTTCTTTCGTTACTGTTTTATTATATGTATAGATACGAGGGTCATTCAATAAATACTTAGCCTACAAAAAGTAAACGAAAATTTTGGAAAAGTGGCAATTTATTGTTCAACATAGTCTCCTTTTAGTTCGATACACTTAGCCCAGCGATGCTCCAACTTTTTTAACCCGTCCGAAAAATAATTTTTGTCAAACTCTGCAAAATAGGCCTCCGTGGCGGCGATGACCTCCTCATTTGATCTATATCTATTCCCGGCGAGAGATTTTTTCAGATTAGGAAACAGAAAGAAGTCACAAGGGGCCAAATCTGGAGAATACGGTGGATGGGGCAGCAATTCGTAGCGTAATTCGACCAATTTGGCCATGGCAACGGCAGACGTGTGAACCGGTGCGTTGTCGTGGTGAAACAGCACTTTTTTCTTCGCCAGATGGGGTCGTTTTTTCTTTAATTCGGAGTCGAATCGGCCCAATAAATCGGCATAGTAAAGCCCTGTAATTGTTTTACCCTTCTCGAGGTAATCGATGTAGATCACACCTTGTGAATCCCAAAAAACGGTGGCCATAACTTTTCCGGCCGATTTTACAGTTTTCGCCTTCTTTGGAGCACGTTCCCCGGTCTGGATCCATTGTTTTGATTGCTCTTTGGTCTCTGGTGTGTACCAGTGGACCAGGTTTCATCGACGGTCACAAAACGACGCAAAAACTCCGCTGGATTCCGATTAAACAGCGCCAAACACGTCTCCGATGTGGTCTCACGGTTGCACTTGTTTTCCGGTGTGAGTAAACGCGGCACCCATCGCGCCGACAGCTTTCTCATGCCGAGTTCCTCGTGAAGAATATGATGCACTGTTCCTTCTGAAATGCCTACAGTCTCAGCTAGCTCCCGAACCTTCAATCGGCGATCTGCCAATACGAGATCATGGATTTATTAATGTTTTCCTCCGTAGCAGCTGTTTTCGGTGCACCTGGACGTGGTTCATCAAAAACCGACGTACGGCCACGTGCAAACTCGTTGAACCAATTCTTGACGGTGGCCATCGATGGAGAAGAGTCACCGTACACAGCATCCAAGCGCTCTTTGATTTCGATGCGCGTTTTCCCTTCCAAAAATAGGAATCGAATCACGAACGATATTGCTCTTTTTCCATTTTTGTAAAACCGATCGATACGTTCGCTTCCATAAGTTGTCAAATTAAAACAAATGAAGGGATTGGAATGAAAATTTGAAAAAAGAATTTAAAAAGAATGTGCTACACTGTGGTAAAACTCTTTTGAAACTACAGCGCCCTCTGGCGATGAGGCTAGGTACTTATTGAATGCACCTCGTATGACTGTAATTATATGCACTATATTGCATATAAGTATATATAGTGTATTTAATTACTTTGAGTTAATTATTTAGTGCAGAGGTTATATTTTCGTAATTGTGTATTCGATTACTCAATCGATAATCTCATGAAAACTATCTTTCTCATATTTCTCCGCTTCCAGATTGAGAATTGAGGTGATTTTTCATATTGTAAGATAAAAAAATATGACTAATTTTTTAGATCATATTTCAACTTATTACATTTGGGCCCACCGTTTTCCGTGTCTGTGATATGGTTCTTGAGTTATTTAAGATTTTGCTGCGGTAACGTTTTGGGAATTCCCAGATCTCGAAAACAGCTCAACGCAGTGGATTGAAAAAAATACCAATAAGAGACCTTCATTTGTTTAAATTTGTTTAAACATTAGTTTTGGATTTGGCTGTCGTAAACCAATGTAATTAAATGGTTTCTAAAATCAGCTAAAAACGGATTTCCAAGTAAACCAAAACACTTATAACCAAATAAACAGGTGTAAAAAAATACCCATGGTAGACGCTTATAACGTCAATAATATTAAATGTTGTATCTTTACACGATAAGAAGAA
This sequence comes from Apamea epomidion, assembly GCA_947507525.1. NCBI lineage: Eukaryota > Metazoa > Arthropoda > Insecta > Lepidoptera > Noctuidae > Apamea > Apamea epomidion. Next base: position 389,415 of record OX382238.1, on the reverse strand, counting down.
AACAACAAAAATGATTAATTTTAGACTGGTCGTACTTTAACGAGGAAATACGCAGTTCCCAAAACATTAAGAAACGTGGCATATTTTAAACAAATTAAAATGATTCATGAACATTAATTCCTGTTAATTTCAGCTTTCAATTACGGCTGTAATGAAAGTTATATCAAAATCAAGAATAGGTCAAAAATTCTCCAAAAAGCCGACCAAATCGAAAAGGTCACGAAAAAGCGGCCGCACCATACATAAGCGTAACCATCTTAAATGAATGGGATAATATGGATGTTTTGTTAGTACAGTTGCATACAAAAGTTTGCTGGTCAGGTTAGTAAAAATAATAAAATGGTCATGATTCATTATTTTTATTTAAAAATCAGTCTCATACAAATTATATATATCTTTGCCTTAGCATTAAGTAAGACAACGAATATAGCTGTTGCATCGCACGCAGCGGCGCGAGCTGCTCTGACTAGCATCCAGAACGTTAAAAATTTTAGCATGGCGTTGTGTTGTGGTATCAAAACAAAACATTTGGTTTGACCAAACAAACAACAAACTACCTACTATATTTTCGCGTCGGTGTCCCTTCCAACCCATAAATATATTTGTATTGATTTTAAATCACTCTATAAATTATTTACTGAGATTATTACTTACCCTTTTAATTAATAATAAATAATTATGATCCATTAAATTGTTTAATGATTTTCATTTATAAAATAGAAAACTAGTAGAAATTGTGTTTTTATGTTTGAAGTGCAGGTACCATTTGTTGGGTAGTAATAAAAGCTCCGAAAAAAAAATTAAAATATGAGCATACTCAAAATATGAAATTTACTGCTTTAAATACTAACTTTTCGACAACTTATAAGCGAATACAAATAAAGAAACGACCGAATAAAATGCTGAAAATTCCGAAAAATTTATACAATATTTGCTGACGTTATATTTTTCCACCAGCTTAAATTGCGTTTTACCGAAATCTACAGGTCATCATTTTTATCGTAACTTACCTATTTTATATTATAAATTTAGAATCAATTGGCTGTGTGGTTTGGTTTTACATTCAAAAATATGTTTCTGGCACTCGCCGGCCGCTGCCGCGGCACCGCTCGCTTCGCTCGCTCGGCTCGTGCGTTATGTGGTCACAGTTCTACCCTAACCTAACCTAGCTCTTTCGATTTAAAGGAGATATATGTGTGTTACGTTGCAAATTTCACTAAACTATAACTTTTCGGAAACTTAGTATTTTTTGGAAATTTAGTTTATTATTTGAAAGTATAGAATATTTTTCGTAGAATTATAATTTGAATAAGCTTCATGTTTGTTTGTTAAATACAACATTTTTTGTCGGTTAATTTTGTATTAACTTTTCGGTAATTCATTTTAACACAGCTTAGTTAGTATAACAGTCAACCACAGATCGCTGGAAATTAATTTGTTTTTCGGAAGCTTTATTATTTTCCTTTGTGTAATATGGTACCTGCACATCAAACATAAAAAAATTGGTTTCACGTATAACGTTTTTCTGCTTAACTGTACAAAACATCGGACACTAAGTTGCTAATTTGCGAAGACTACTCGTACGTACGGTGCGGCCGTTTTACGTAACCTTTTTAATTTGGTCGGCTTATTAGAGAATTTCTGACATATTCTTGATTTTGATATAACTTTCATTACAGCTGTAATTGAAAGCTGAAATTAACAGGAATGAATGTTCATGAATCATTTTTGGTTTAAAGTATGCCACCAGTATCTGTATCATTTCGTGTCGGTGCAGTTTCTGGACCTGAGGAACAACTCGCTGTCCTCGCTGAGCGCGGACGCCGCGCGCGCCCTGCTGGCGGACGAGCGGCGCCGCGTGCTGCTGGCGCGCAACCCGCTGGACTGCAGCTGCAGCTCCGCCGAAGCGCGGGCCGCGCTGCGCGAGCGCCAGGCCGGCCTGGACTACCTCGCCTGCTCGTGCGCCGACGGCTCGCCGCTGCGCGCCGCCTCGCCGGCGCAGTGCTCGGCGCCGCGCGGCCTGGGCGCCGGCGCGGTGGCGGCGGCCGCGGCGCTGGTCACGCTGCTGGCGGCCGGCGCGCTGGCGGCGCTGCTGTGGCAGCCCGCGCTGCGCCTGCGCCTCAAGGCGGCGCTGCACGCGCGCGGCTGGCTGCCCCGCGCCGCCGAGCGCGACGACGACGCGCGCCGCTTCGACGTGTTCCTGTCCTTCTCGCACGGCGACGAGCGCTTCGTGCGCGACGAGCTGGTGGCGCGCCTGGAGAGCGGCCCGGCGCCCTACCGCCTGTGCGTGCACTACCGCGACTGGGCGCCGGGCGGCTGGATCCCGGCGCAGATCGCGGCGTCCGTGCGCGCGTCGCGCCGCACCGTGGCCGTGGTGTCGGCGCACTTCCTGCGCTCGGCGTGGGCGCGCGCCGAGTTCCAGGAGGCCTACGCGCTCGCGCTGCGCGACGCGCGCCCGCGCCTCGTCGTCGTGCTGCTGGACGACCCGGCCGCGCTGCCGCTGGACGACAAGCTGCGCCGCTACCTCGCCACCAACACCTACGTGCGCTGGGGCGACCCCTGGTTCTGGCAGAAGCTGCGCCTGGCGCTGCCGCGCGGCCGCGGGCCTGCGGGCGAGCCGGCGGGGCCCGCGCCGGAGGTGGCGGGGCCCGCGCCGGAGGAGGCGGGGCCCGCGCCGGATGTGCCGCCGGAGGTGTGCTCGGAGCCGTCGCCGAACAGTCCGGACAGCGCGTCACGCTCGAGCTCGGCGAGTTCGTCGTCGCCGAGCTCGAGCTCGTCGACGGGCAGCGCGATGGAGCTGGACCGGCTCGTGTCGCCGCCGGCGTCGTGCGGCGCGCACTACGCGCTCCCCGCGGCCTCACTCGCGCCCGCGCGCGCCGTGCCCGTCTAGTGCGTGTGTGTGCGCATGTGTGTGTGTGAGTGTGTGAATCTCAAGCAGCTGTGTGCAGCAGCGTGCGGACGTGCAACACGACGATAACGGTACTGATCAATTCCAATACTTACTTGTTTTACCCGAACGTGAGCCGATGTTAGATCGCCGAGTACTGTGCGAACGAAGATCGTCATGTATTACAAAGTGAACGCCACCGCCGTGTCAAAATCTTTTAAATTTCATAAGGTTTTTCAAAGATGCTATTTTATCGTGGCTACGACTAGAATCTTGAAATTGGATCTGAATGTATATTATATAGCTGGTTTGTAAAAGAAAAAACTGGTTAGTAGGTAATCTTGTGTGTTTCAATATAAAAGCACTCGCTCATTTAATTTATTGAGGCAATAGGTCTAATAAATAGTTATCTTGTTTAAAAATAAGCATCTACTCAGTTTCAGACAGAGCATTTTTTTACATTTTGTACAACTTTAATTTAAGAAATCTTTAAGACTCAGTGTAACATTAATTGTAAGTAAATTAATTAATATTATTGTGGAATTTTCATATTTGAGAACAAACGCATCACACTAAAGGGGTGCCGTGAAGAGCGTGAGACACGACACTCGTTGATAGGTTGCAGGCGTTGCAGCTAGTATTGGATACAGCAATCTTCAGAATTATACGCACCAAATCGCGACACTCGTGCCGCTCGTGACCTGATTTCGAATCTCATTGGTTATTAATTCTATTTGTTAACTGGCGTGTGACGTCATTAGTCCGTCATATCGCAATCAAACATCAAAATAGTAGATTGTTTGCCAAGGGAGTGTGGAAGCGTTTCTTTGAATCCAGAGGGGAGCGAAGGATTCTAGAGTAGATTCCCCAGCGCAGCGAGGGGTTCTAAAGTAGAATCCTGAGCGCAGCGAGGGATTCAATGTACGTCACTCGAGCTTAAAATAGTGTTGCTCCCGAGGTGGACACTACTTTTTATCACCCTCTATGAAAATATAAGTAAGTGTAACTTATGAATAAGAATAGTACGTTTATTTATTTTCCGAAAACGATTTCGCTCTTGCATTTTTCCAAAGGATGAAATTGTCATATGCTTTCACATATTGTTCACGGGATTTTGTAGGTAAAAGACTATATCACATTTTTAGCGTCTGATACAAATATAATGCTTTCACTATTACTACTTGAGGAAGACATACTCATTTTTTATAAAACTAAGTAATATCCTAATTTGAGTAAACAATTACGAACGAAGGCAGATGCTTTACGCGCGTTTTTTTATTTTTTCTCAAACTTTTTTTTTTTTAATTTGTGTCGCGCGATTTTTACTTTATCATACAGCCTGTTACTTGTTCACACAATGTTCGTAATTGATCCTTTTACTACAATATCCACATTCCAAATTCATATCACTTCTAGTCCCTAGGTATTAAAGAGCTATTTTAGTCCCTGTTTACGAAGAATACCGTATGCTTTTTTGAACAGATGTGATATAAATTATGTTTCATTATAAACTTTTTTTATGCTACGCAATTTTGCGCTCTGCTTCATTCTGTTGGTCCGTGGCTATCGACAGACCAACAACCAAACCAGTGAAGCCAGGCTTTATATACCCTCGCAGTCCTGAGATCAGAGTATAGCCTCGAATGCCTCTCCCTCACAGCCGGCGGGAACAATTGTTTGATTAAACCAATTCTAGAAGAAACTCAGTAATTCTAATAGTATTTAAGACTTCTAAAGCAATATCAAAAGGTTCTGGTCCTGGTGGACCTTGGACCTTTAGGACCTTTTTTGTAGGATTAAAACTTAGAAGCAGGGGCTTCTAAGTTTTAATCCTACAATAGTATGAAACAAAATCGCTTTTCGTATGTGTCTCTGTGTGGCCGCGTTGTTCTTCAAACTTCGCGACGAATTTTGATGCTTTTTTCATCATCATTTAGAGAACTTATTCCGGAATAATACCTACCTACATTAATATTAAACTTACATAATATTATAATAAAGAAATGTGGACGTTTGTCAAGACGTAAAAACCGTGCGAGGCAGGGGCGAGTCGTTAGTTACCCTATAAAAGCAGCACTTCAATATTTGTGTGGATAGTGAACTATCCTGAGCATTACAGTGATAGAGTACGTTGTGTGTGTGGGTGACGCGATGACGCAGCGAGTCTCGGGCCCAGTGGCGCTACCTAGTCGCATTGTGATACGAAAGTATAAAAAAGCTTGTAATAAGACTACTGCTTTCATTGTAAATAATTGTTAAATATGTTAATAAGTATGCATTGTTAAATTGATTACTTACATGGTCTGTTGAATTAATGTGTTCAAATGTTAAATGTAAGTAAATCATTAGGTCATTAAGGTATTTTATGCAACGTTGTGTCATGAAAAGTAGACTGTCGTATGATATTATTGTTATAAACATTTAATAAAGAATATTTTTATAAACTGTTAATTTTATTGCCGGCCAAAAACTGTGTAGACAGGCAGGCCCTTGACTTACTCCACCCTCCCCGGCCTACACGCTCCAAAGGAAATGGATAACGGTTCCATACACACTTGACTCAGTGACTCAGAAATGGACACGAAACAAAATGCATTGTGAAGCATTAATAGTTGTACGATCCCTTGCTAGACCATACATTACTTTTAGATGAGAGATGAATGGAATAAAAGAAGGTAAGTATTAAAACACTACTGTATTGTCTCAAAGGTACTTAAAGGTAAAATGAGCTTAATGGACTGATGGTGTGGAAATGAAGTGAGTGACGCGGCCCTTGTTGGCTGTAACGAGAACGCCTGGCTGACTTGATAGCCCAACGCGAACTGAACTAATTATTATGAGTTGAAATGAATGTGTGGCGTGAACTGCTGAATGGCAGAATGTGCGGTTGCACCGTACATGCTCCCGAGCGGGAAGATGAACATGAAAAGATGAGTAACATGGTGATGCCAATTGGTCCTTATACTACATAGATGATTGACAAGGTGATTCCAATTGGTCCCTATTCTATGTTTAGAGTCTCTACTTGAACTCCGTTTTACGAGACATAGATGTACACTTGTCTAACTTATGCACTTTTGGAATTTCACTGTAATCTGATACACACGGAATCTCACACTGATTACGCGCACTAACACGATATTGAACCGTGGACGATGTGATGGAGGCCCCAGCCTCTGCCCGTGCCATAGTCGCGTGTTGCGCGGTCTGTAGACTCACCAATGCAGCCCTTGCCACCGCAAGAGATGCGGTTCGCCTGTTACGCAGACGTCGTACCATGAAGACTGCTCCAATCACCAAAATAACTCCGATCACCACATAAAATGCTGTGTAGTGATGGATATCGTGATAAGAAACTTGATGTGGCAAATTTTCACATGCTTTGAGAATGCGGAGTTGCTTCTTAATTTCGTCAAGCTCCTTGTTGCTCGAGAGGAGTGTATAGTTTTATATCAGTGGAGTTGGGATCCCTACGTCTATGATATGATTGATTGGTTCTATCTCAGGCAGCTTGAAAGATGGTTTTATGTCTAAAGTGATAAAACCTTCATTGCGTGAGTAAACCGTAAAACTTTCGATTTTAATTAGACATTCGTGTTCGACTCCCAATACGCCTGCTTTTACTAACTGCCCCGGCGACACATTATCGTCGCATAGAACTCTTATTTGACACTGACTACAGCAGAAAAATGCATAATTGTTTATTTTGCTAAGAGCTGTCCATTGATTCGAACAAGTCGTAATGCTGATCTTACATTTGCTGGAATCAGGTTCTACTTCACATAATGTTTAATCATTCTTGAGATGATAATCGGCTTCTATAAATGACATAGATAAGTACCTATCGATATTGTCACGTAGACATGTCTGGACGTCGTATATCGACATCGTTAAATAGGAGTCCTTCTTCAAATTGATTGCAACATGTTCAGCAATCGGAGTTAAAGTAGCCATGCTTGAGTTACCTACCAGTTGAGGTATTGGAATAATTTTCATGATTGAAAATGTATCTCTCGACACCAGAGGCAATTTCAATTCGAAGATTAAATATTCTTCAGTCATTCTTGCTTTGACTGTCAATAATTGATAAATGTTTCTAAAGTTAATTTGTAAGTTATTGACCGGTAACGTAAGATCCTTTGAAGTTTTTCAGTTGTTCTGGTGACAATAAGTGAAAATTGAGTCTTCCGTGATAAACATCGGTTATGGTATCTAATAAACTTGTTTGGATTGTTTTTAGTTGTCTTAAAGCATTGCTTGTAGCAATTGCTCCGGTACTGAAATCGTTCATGACTTGATTTCTCTCTGATTCTTTCAATAAAACGTTCTCCATCTTATCGAACTTCATAGATAGTGAATTAAGCATCTTGTGTTGCTTATTAATTGCTTGCGTATTCCTTTTCAAAACATTGTATTCTGCTTCAATGACCGTTGTTTGTTGTTTCAAGAGCGAAAGCAAATGATTTTCATTTTCATGTATTGATTGAATATCTTGTTTATATTGCTCGGCGAATCTCTCATCAAGTACACCGAATAAGTCGTTTGCTAGCCTACCCTACAACGTTGATAAGGCCTCGCTTGCGGCGGCGCGTGCTGGAATGCTGACTCAGCAACAGGTGGTTATACTACTCGAGTTCTGAGAAGTCTTGCTGCAATTGAACTTGTATGATATCACAATGTGATGTTTCTTTAAACTTGTTGCATAACTGATCCAAGTAGCTAAGGTATTTACTGCATGCTTCTGTACCTACCTTGCCAAAATGAATTCATGTCATAGTATGTGACTATCTTCCATTCATCTCTGATTAATTGCATATTTGCAATTTTGTCAAAATAAAGAACTTTATTGTCTTTTAGTTGTTTAACATTGTATGAAGAGTGAGCTGTCGTCAAAATGCTCATGAAAGACAAAAGTAACATTACCAGCGATGACAAGCTGTAGTTTACTTTTTGTTTTGATATGGCTTGCCATCTTCTTTTACTTCCTTGGACCGCGACTCTTGTTTGTCGATTCTATCATTTACAGGAAGAATAGATAGCTTGAGAATAGGCCTCTTGATAAGCCCATTCTTTGTTTTCAATGTGACCACCCTGATGTGGCCATCGGCACCGGGATGCAGCTGGACGACGCGGCCAACTGCCCACTTCCCAGGAGGTAAGTTTGCATCGTTAATTGTAACAATGTCATTAAGTTGAATATATGGTTGAGAATGTCTCCACTTACTTCTTGCTGATAGCTGAGTGAGATATTCTGTATGCCAGCGTTTCCAAATATCTTGTACTATTTTTTGAGTTAAATGCCATCTCGTCCGCATATCTGTTTCGGTTTCTAATATAGTCATATCTTGATTAAGATTGATAAAGCTTGACGGACAGAGGAAATCCAAGTCGTTGGGATCTTCAGTCAGAGGACACAGTGGCCTCGAGTTAAGTATTGCTTCTAACTGGGCCAGAACTCTGCTCAACTCTTCAAAAGTGAGCTTTTGTTCTCCAACTACCCTTCTTAAATGATATTTTAAACTTTTAACTGCAGCCTCCCATAGCCCTCCTGCTGTAGGCCACGAGGGCGCATTAAAATGCCATTCGATCTCCATGCTAGTAATTTCCTTGATGAAATCTTGATCGAATGTTTCTTGTATCTGCTCAAATTCTTCTTGTAAAATTCTGTTGGCGCCGACAAAGTTTGTGCCGTTGTCGCTGTACATGTGTTTCGGCGAGCCCTTTCTTGCAGCCATTCATATTCATATTCATATTCATATTCATTTATTGCGAACCATAATGTGTATAAAAGGTGTTACATGAGGCTTAGAGCTAAGGTACAGTTATGGACCCTGCTAGGGCACAGCAACATACAATAAAAATTAAACATAAAAATTAAAAATACAGAATTAAAATTAAAAAATAAATTAAATTAAGAAATTAGCGATAACAATAATAATCATAAAAATAACATGTCAGGTCGGTAGTCAGTTATAATTGTAGGTGTTGTGTACAGAGAAGAATTTGAATGTCAAAATTTATTTATCGTCCAAGAATTCCTTTAGAGTGTAATACGATTTTAATATAAGGTATTCTTGGAGACTGTCTTTTAATCTATTTTCATACTCTATATCCTTAATAGAATTTGGAACCTTATTATATATTTTCACACACATGGCTAAAGGTCCTGAATGGAACATTGTTAATTTAGAGCTAGGTAAGGCTAGTTCATGTTTGTTCTGGCGTCTAACACTGCGATGTTGTGGGCGAAGGTCCTTAGTGAGTGGGAATAGTGACTGATGTTTTCTTACAAATTTGCTAACTTCTAAAATGTAGATACCAGTTAGTGTAAGAATTTTGTGTTTTACAAATAATGGCTTGCAGCTTTCTGTGTTATCTATATTAGCAAGAATTCGTACACATTTCTTTTGTAGAATAAAAAGTCTATCCTTGTCTACACTGTTTCCCCACACCACGATTCCATAAATTAGCCAGGAGTATGCGTAGGCATAGTATGCTGTTAGAGCAGTTTTAAAATCAGTAGCCCTTTTAAGCTCCTGCAAGGCATATATAAAACTAGCTAATTTATTTGCCAAAGTATCTATATGGGCTTTCCAGTTTACATTAGTGTCTATAGTCAAACCTAACAGTTTAAACTCGTTTATGCATTGCAGCTTTATATTGTTGTATGAGTAGTTTATATCCAATTTGCGTTTTTGGTATGGTCTATATTGCATTAGCTTCGTTTTGTCAAAATTTAATTCTAAGTTGTGATCTTTTAACCATGCTATTATTTTGGAGAGCTTATCGTCTAGACTTAAGTTTAGGTTTTCTGTATTGGTGTAAGGAAAAATGATGGAAATATCGTCAGCAAATAAAATACTTTGAGCGTCAATTTCTTTAGGGAGGTCATTAATATATAGCAGAAATAATAAGCATCCCAAAACGCTGCCTTGTGGTATTGACATTGTTGTTTTTGCTTTATTCGATCTTACTCGTGTTATTTGGCCAGTGTGTGGATCGCTATATTCTACTTCTACGAATTGTTCCCTATTTTCTAGGTACGAGCAGAACCATTTGTATGCTATACCTCTAACACCTATTGCATATAATTTGTGTAGTAAAATTTTGTATGAGACTCTGTCGTAGGCTTTGCTCATGTCCAGTAAAATCCCTACCGCATAATGTTTATTATTAATTATATTTAGAGCTTCCTGGATATACTTAAATATTGCTAATGTCGTGGATTTGTTTTTTCTGAACCCATGCTGACTATCATTGAATATTTGATATCTTTCGCAGTAGGAATAAAGTCGTTTTGACATAGCAGTCTCCAATATTTTTGAGAAGGTTGGTAGCAATGCTATCGGCCGATAGTTGCTAGTATCAGTCTTGTCTCCCTTTTTGTAAATCGGTTTCACTATCGATATTTTCAGCAGGTCAGGGACTGAGCCTTCATCTAGAGACTGGTTTATTAAATAACTTAGGGGTAACGTTAATTGTTCAGCGCATGCTTTTATAAGTATAGGTGGTAGCTCGTCATGCCCATAACTTCGCTTGTTCTTCAATCTTTTTATAATAAATCTTATTTCGTTAGGGTCAACAGGTCTTAGGTAAATTGAGTTTTCGCTTTGGGAAGAGGTAGGACGGCAAGTCGGACAAGCGCTCCCATTTGCGGTATCCGTTTTTCCTACTGACACAAAATAATCATTGAAAGCGTTGGCAATGGTAGTCGCGTTTTCTGTCACGGTATTATGTATACGCAATTTTATGTTATTTATTTGCTTTTTGGTATTTTTATTTGTACGCTCTTTTATTATTTGCCACATTGTTTTAGTTTTATTATCCGATTTACTCATTATTCTTATGTAATTTAGTTTTTTGGAGCGGGATACTGCTCTCTTAAGTAATTTTTCGTAACGTTTATAGTACCTTTCCAATATATTATTATTTGTTGTAGTCATTAATGCTTTCAGTTGTCTTTTATGCTTGCACGCTATTCTCAATCCGGTCGTAAGCCATGATTTAGATGATTTCTTTTTAATTTTTACGGGTTTTTTAGGTATACACTGATTTAATATGTTTTGTAGGGTGTTATTAAATGACAGATAATTAGTATTTATATTTTGGTTTTTGTTTATTATTTTACTCCAGTCTAATTTTTCCAGTTCTTTTTTAAACGAGTCTATGTTTTGTTTGTTATAGATTCTCTTTAGAGTTAATATTTGTTTTTTATTATTTATTGGATCGAGTGTAGGTATAGTGATTGCTATTCCTCTGTGGTCTGAGAGTCCAAGCTCCACTACTTCTAAATGGAAATTGTCGTGTGCATTTGTAAATATTAAGTCAATACATGTGGTGCTTGAAGTTGTTACTCTGGTTGGTTCTGTCACTAGTTGTCGAAAGTTGAACTTGGTCATAGTATTTAGAAGATAAAATGAATTTCGATTTTTCTCAAGGATATTTACGTTGAAATCCCCGCCTATAACTATATCTTTATGTTTGTCCTTTGTGTTAATTTTAAGTAGCAGTTTTTCTAAGGATGTATAAAATATCTCGGTTTCCCTATTTTTTTGTGGCCAATAGATAACTATTAGTAAAAGATTCATTTTAGGAATTTCTACTGCACACGTTTCGAATATATATTCAACTGTCAAATCCGTTAAATCTTGTCTTTCTTTAGATTCAATATCATCTTTTAAGAATATGCACACACCACCTCCCGCATAGTTTGGGCGGCAGTATTTGGCGGCTACAGTATATCCGTTCAAACTTAGTAGGTCTTTTTTTAATTTTGTAATCCAGGTTTCCGAAAAACAAAGCGCTTCTATTTTATGTTCGTTCGTGATTGCTTCTATTAAGTAACGTTTATTTTTAAGGCTTTGTATGTTTTGATATAGGATGTTAATATTACTGCATAAATGTGTTTGTGTACTGTTTTTTGATGTATTATTAAAGAAAAAGCTTAGGGCTGGTTTGTGGTTGTGAGTCTGTAGCTATTTCTATTTTATCCGACTGTGAAAACTCCACCTCGAAATCTTCACAGTTTTGGTTGCTTATTGTAGTAACAAGATCCTGTAGGTCTGATACGACAACTTTCGTGCCATTTCTATTCAGTGCGCCCGTGCGCTGATCATACATATCGTAGCTATAGGAAAGATTTAGATTAGAGTCCAGCAGGTATGCGTAATTAAATGTCTGAGTGTCCATATACAAAAGGTTACTGAAAGTTTCTATTCTACTATTGTACAGAGCATTGCCATAGTTCTGCTGTCTTACATAATAGTTATTATTAAATTTAAATTTATAAGTCGGTAGACAAATAATAATATTAGTATGCGTTAATTCTATTAATTTTTCTCGAATAAACATGACTAGTTCTACATAGTTTTGCGTTCTTCGGAAGTCCTCTTCGCCTATGTAAATAATACAATAGTCCTTACTTGTTAAGTCTTGAATTTTTACGTCGATATTCTCAAGTACTTGCTTCAGTCCACATTTTGGTTTGCGATAATGGCAAATCTCGTAGTTTCGCAGGTTGGTTTCCTCTGTAGCGGTGTATAATATATTTGAAATTTCGCTGCTTAATAAACATATTTTTGGTTTATCTATAGTAATAGTCTGCTTTCTGTGGGTTCTGTTTGGCGGTGATACTCGAGAAGTATAAGAACGTTTTTGCGTTGTCATTCTTCGCAACGCAGCTATGAATGCTGATGATGTGAGGTCTGAGACCAGCTCTATATGAACAAGCTTGGTCACCATACAGACAAATACCGCCACGTAGCCCTATGTGGTTTTGATACCACGGCCCTTGTTGGCCTTTATGAGCACGTGCCCGGTAAAATCGACGCCTGTATGTTCAAAAGGCTTTGCAACGTTACATCTCTGTGTGGGTAAATCACCCATCAATTTTGTCATCTTGCTTGGATTGTGTTTACGACAGGTAACGCAGGTACGTACGTACGCTTTTTGACCGCTCGATTCTCGCCTATGATCCAGTAATTCTTGCGAATGAATGCTGATGTCACCCGTGCTCCTCCATGAAATGTAAGTTCATGTGCTTGATCTATAATTAAGTTTGTTAGGTGTCCTTCGTGAGGAATGATAATCGGATGCATCATATCTTGATTAATGTTGGCCTTGCTTAGTCTTCCTCTGACTCTGAGAAGTCCCTCGTTATCAAGGAATGGATGTAATTGCAATAACTTGTTTTTTGCTGATAGCGGCTTATTTTCTTGTAAGTTATGTACTTCCTGAGCAAATTCTCTTTGCTGTACATATAAAATTATTTTATGCTTATCATTTACTAATTCTTGTAATGTGATCATCGTCCTGATTCTCCTTGTAACCAGGCTAGGACTACCATTGAATCTGTCCAACTACATATTTTGATATTATGACTGCTAAGGCATTGTTGAATTTTAAACAACAATTTTTCCAGTAGCAGAGCACCGCTAAGTTCTAATCTTGGTAATGAAATTGATTTGTTTACTGGAGCTAATCTCGCTTTTCCTGCTACCAGGAAGATTTTTGTTTCGCAATCGTTTTCAGTCTTGCAATAAACAACGCATCCGTAGGCTTTTTTAGAAGAATTGCAGAATCCATGTAATTCCAGCGTGTTGTTTTTTCCTGTACCCAACCAGCGCTCCAACTTGAATTGATTGATTTTGTGCATGTCACCGTTAATGTTTAGTCATTCCTTGTTAGTTTTATTGGGTAACTTGTCATCCCATTTAATACTTAACATCCAAACTTGCTGAAATAGCAGTTTTAGCTTGGTTGATATCGGTGACAGCCAACCAAGAGGGTCAAACAACTTTGATATGTCTGACAGCATGGATCTCTTAGTTGGTGTTTTGGTAGCTGGTTCAATTTTTGATTGAAATGTAAATAAGTCTGCTTTTGAATTCCAACGCAATCCCAGGGTTTTTATGTCTCCATTTCTTTGAAATTGAAATTTTCTTGCTTGTTACTCGCCCCGATTGTATCGTCTTGTAAGGCTGATGCGTTGGAAGACCACTTTCTTAAATTGAAACCCCCTGATTTTAACAACGTGATTAAATCTTGCTTAAGTTTTGCTGCTAACTCGACAGAAAGAGACCCGTGTAAAACATCATCCATGTAGAATGAGTGCTCCAATGCCTTGATTGCAACACTGTCGAAATTGTGTCTCTCATCTTCAGCCAATTGTTGTAACGTCATCATAGCTAAAAATTGTGCGGCCTTGGTGCCGTATGTAACAGTGCGTAGCTGGTATACCTGATGACGCATATCAATGTTATCCCTCCAAATGATTTTTTGAAATCTTTGATCCTGTTTAATAAACCAAATAAAACGATACATTTTTTCAATATCTGCCGTAAGGGCTACGCGATATTGTCTCCACCTCAATAGTAAAGATTGGAGATCTTGCTGTAGATTTGGGCCTTTTAACATGATGTCATTCAAGCTGATTCCTGTTGTTGTTTTTGTAGATGCGTTAAAAACTACGCGAAGTGCTGTCGTAGTGGAATCGTTTCGCAATACACAATGGTGCGGTAAATAATAATCCGGTTGCATGTTACCGGACGCTGGTGTCATATGTCCTAAAGTTTTATATTCTTGAATAAATAATTTATATTGTTTTGCTACTTCTTCATTATTGTGAAATTTCCTTTCCAACTGTTGAAATTGCGCCATAGCTTTATTTTTAGACCATCCAAACTGTTTCTCAAAGTTTTCTTGAAAAGGCAATCTTATTTATTTATTTATTTATTTAAAACTCTTAAACTATCATTACAGGTTTAGAAACCTAATGCGATAGCCAAGCCTACTTATAATATTAACCATTTTAAATAACACTATTACTAACAATTACAAATAACTACACAATACATTAACACCAAATTACTTATAACTAAAACAATACAACCTTATAATTATGACAATGTAATCTTCACAGAAAATTAACATACATATGTTTTACATAAACATAACAATACAAGAAACAATAAACATAACATTACACTAATTGTTGCTCTCGTAACATATTATGTATAAACTTACTCTTGCAAGTTCACTAAAGTAATACGAAAAAATGTCCAACCTATTCTGAATTTCGTTAACAGTACGAATTGCTCGCGTGAGAGGTGCTTTGTCCAGCAGGTTGGTTCTGGCAGTTGGCACAGCCAGCAGTGGCGGGCGCCGCCGCCTCCACACGTAGCGGTCCGGAACAGAAAACCGCAAGCACTGAAGCACTCCCGGATTGTGCTCCTTACCCCGGAGTAATTTAATTAAATAGACGACAAGAGTAAACTGTCGTCGCACCCTTAACTCATTGTACCCGACCATGCCCAGTACAAACAGGTTGGGGTACATCAGCGGGTACAATGGATAAACCCCGTACAGTCTGAAGTACAAGTGACGCGTGAACTTATTCTGTACACGCTCCAGCATGACAGAGTACTTGGCCTCATGTGGAGCCCATATGACAGCACCATACTCCAAGTGACTCCTGACTAGAGCGCTTACTTCATACATGCCATTTTCATGTCTTGTTGTGGTTTTCTTGTAATACTCCATGCATTGTAGATCTTCTGCGGATAAATTGGATGATTCTGTAAT
Source organism: Apamea epomidion (assembly GCA_947507525.1). Classification (NCBI taxonomy): domain Eukaryota; kingdom Metazoa; phylum Arthropoda; class Insecta; order Lepidoptera; family Noctuidae; genus Apamea; species Apamea epomidion. The sequence goes on along the minus strand of OX382238.1, from coordinate 373,946 downwards.
GTCTTCGATCTCCCAAAATCTTTGTACTTCGTCCACTTGATTCAGGACTACGTTACAGTGATAAGTCTTGATATTGCCACATAAGATCCACCCCAGCCGTGTCTGTTGCGCGACTGGTAATGATAGATCAGCCCTGATAATGCCTTCTAAAATTATATGGGAATACACATCGGCTCCCAATAAGATGTCGATAGGACGGCTGACATTGTATTCTGGATCGGCTAGTTGCATGCCGACCAGGTGTGCCCATGCTGGCTTAGTAAATGTACATCTTGGTAATTGACTAATCAGTGTGTCCATGATTATCACATCTGTTTTAAATGTAAAATCATTAAAATGCGAGCAACATGTTATGTTCGTAACGCCCTTGCTACTGCTTTCCTTCTCTCCTATCCCACAGATGACGGCCCTGCAATACTTTCTTGATAAAGCTAGCTGTTGTGCCGCTCTGGCTGAGATAAGGGAGACTTGAGAGCCCTGATCTATCAGCGCACGCATTTTGTGGTATGATCCGTCACTTGCTAGAACTTTGATCATTGCAGTGGCTAATAATGTTTCGATCACGTTGTTGCCTTGTTGCGAAACGTGATTTTCTTGTGATTCTTAATTTTGCGTTCCAGTTGCAAGAACTGCTGGTGTTTCATTCTCCGTAATTGGGTTACATGAAGGCTTATTTTTAAACGCTTCATGTAAAAGTGTATTATGTTTACCGCGACATTCGCGGCAGCGTCTTTCTAACGTACATTCTTTATCTTCATGGGAATAAAGACAATTTTTACACAAATGCAATCGTGTTATAGCTTGTCGCTTTGCACTTGGTGTCATATTAAAAAAACTTACTGCAATAGTATATTCCGTGTGACTTTTTACACAGCGGACATGTTAGTTCGATATTGTTTACCGAAGTCTTACTTGCTGAATATTTATTCTTGAAATTTGACGATGATGATTTATTTTGCTTGCTTGTTGATGGTTTGGAATTTTCGTTTTTCTTGCGCGAAGACTCCAATGCGGTGAATCTGCTCTCTAAGAAGCTTAGAAACTCCGACAATTTTGGCAGTTCTCTGGATTTCTTCAGAGATTCCAAATAATGATCATGCGTGTCCGCATCTAATTTTAGCAATAAAATACGCACGATGAATGGATCCCAGCTGTCTATATTAACGCCTAGGTCCCTTAATGAGTTTAAACAGTCTAGTGTAGTATACTGAATTTTCTTGATCTGAGGGACGTTTGCTTGTTGAACTACTTGGAGATTTAGTAGATCAATGTAAGATGTAAAAATCAACCATGCGTTGTTGTACCTGTTGTTCAATATCTCCCAGCAAACAGTGTAGTTGTCTGTACTGATTTGTAAATGCTGTATCAAACGTTCAGCTTCTCCCCGCACCTTGCTTTTTAAAAACTGCATCTTGTGGGCATTTGATAAAGAGACGTTACTGTGGATAGCTGCAACAAACAAGTCCTTAAAAGACACCCAATTTTGATAATTGCCATTGAAGAACGGGATGTCAATTTTTGGTGTCCAATTCTCCTTGTGAACCACGGAACCTAGTTTTCTGTTAATTGCATTCTTTAATTTATTGTAAATCGTTTCTTGCTTCGTATAAGACACCTCATGTTCTTGATTCGTACCCTCCAATTCGCTGTCTAATTCCCAATGTAAGGAATCTTTCAACTCCCATTTTTCGGACATAAAATCTAAATTTATCCCAGCTACAGTGCGCTGCAAGCAAGTTGCTTGCTTGTTTCTTCAACAGTTCATCAAGCTTGCTAAATGAACCTCTGGAGCATACCTCGGCGGGCGGTGGTTGACGTCCCACCGGATCTTCTTGCTCAGACCGTGCAGGTCCTTGTACCTCTTGAGTAGAACCTCCCTGTTGAGCTTCCTTCATCTTTATCAACAAAACTTGATATTGTTGATTGATGAGTGCCTTGGTCGAAATGTATAGCTGTTCTGTTCGTTCGTATGCACGGTCACTGAAATACGGATGAGACTTGCTTTCTTCCGTAAGAAGACGGTCGTGATTGTACTGGTAATCGGACTAATACTGATTTAAGTTTTCTAAACGTCGCTTGAAATAGTCAGCAGTCTTACGATCCGCTGAATCCTTTTTTATATTTGTAGCCAACTTTTGGATGGCTGTGTTAAGTTCTTCCTGATTTGCATGTATGGCCTCCATGATGACGACTTATTGAAGTAAGAAATAAATGGAAAGATCTTACTTGAATGTTCTTGATAACTGCTTACAGATCCTTGGTGATCCCCTGAGACACCTGCTAGCCTCAGCTCCTGATGATAGAACGCTCTCTGAGACACCTGCTAGTCTCAAAGTTTAAAATTACTGCACTGAACTCCTGTTAGTTCACGGATCATTGACGATCCCTGAGACACTTGTTAGTCTCTAAGTCTGAAATCCCCACACTCAGCACCTGATAGTGTAAGGATCTTTTTTGACCCTGAGACACTTGTTAGTCCCAAAGTTTATAATTACTGCACTGAACTCCTGTTAGTTCACGGATCATTGACGATCCCTGAGACACTTGTTAGTCTCTAAGTCCGTAATCCCCTGAGACACTTGTTAGCCTCAGAGTTTTATAGTGACTCAACACAGCACAGCCTTTGATTCACTGGCCGCTATACTGTCCACGCGCGCGAAATGGACTATATAGCGAACGATATTCACAGTCGAAGGACCAAAAAGAATGTACGATCCCTTGCTAGACCATACATTACTTTTAGATGAGAGATGAATGGAATAAAAGAAGGTAAGTATTAAAACACTACTGTATTGTCTCAAAGGTACTTAAAGGTAAAATGAGCTTAATGGACTGATGGTGTGGAAATGAAGTGAGTGACGCGGCCCTTGTTGGCTGTAACGAGAACGCCTGGCTGATTTGATAGCCCAACGCGAACTGAACTAATTATTATGAGTTGAAATGAACGTGTGGCGTGAACTGCTGAATTGCAGAATGTGCGGTTGCACCGTACAATAGTATTTCAAAGCCTCCGCCAGTGTTTTTTTCGTCGTAAAACTTTGTGAAGGGCCTCTGACGCTCCAATACACGCGCTATAAAAAAAGCGATTGAGGAAAATCGAGGGGCGGAGAGAAAGGACAGAAAGGAACACAAAGTAATAACAACTCTCAAGCGCGGCAATTAAGTACAAATGTAGCTTGAGTGTTGGCGGGGAAGTGATTTTGTAGGCTATTATAAAAGCGGCTTTCTTCAAGATCAAAGGAGTGCATCTTGTGTACGTTAGTAGGTACTAGGTATTAGTTATTCTATGCTATAATGTGTACCTACTGTACCTACCTATTTCCATTTTCGAGAAATGGGTTAGGCACATACCTGTAGTTCGGCACCTCCAATTCCACAAGGCTGTACCTACCTATTTCAGAGCAAGTTGCTGATGGATTATCCTGGCTATAAGGTCGTGTCTATGCAAGTATTCTCCCTCTGTTAGCTAGATGAGAAATTGAGAACACCCGGAGTTAATATGCCTGATTGATTCCCCCGGCCGCGCTGGTGGCATGCCCGACGTGCTTTCACAATAAATCTCCGGTAATTGTTCGGCATAATCTTAGTTTATATAAGTGTATAGTCTATGGTCATAATAACTTCGTCCCAATGTTGTTATCGTAAAAATTTGAGCTGCCGTATGTCAGTCTGGTTTGCCGCATTTTAAGGAAAAAAATACTGAATTGCCGTATTGAATTATTTATTTTTAAAAAAATGTCTATTCCTCATTTGTTTCTTCTCCATAAAGATTTCTTAAAGTCTCTATCACTTCAGATTCTTGTTTATCTAATGCATACTTGTCCTTACTTTTCATTTTGTCGCACATGTCACGTGAAACTTTTAACTTCGTACAGTTTCCTTGATTTTGAATCAGTTGCCTTGCTAATAGAGTCTTATTTACAGTCGAAGTTATTAATTTATTTCGCATTTTGGTCTTCATGTTGTTAACTTGACTAAATATCCTTTCACAGTCTGCGTTACTATGTGGAATACATAGAACATCTAGAGCAAACTTTGCTAGAGTTTTGCAGTCTGTTGTATCATGGATGTTTTCCCAAAACTCGTGAGCTTTCCAGGTGCCGATGTCTACAGTCGAAAATTTGTAATATTAATTTGTGTAAATTTTTTGGAGGTAATATTCGGTTTTGACAATTCGTGGTAGTTTCTGAGTTAGTGGCAACATTGACGGAAAATTCTCTCTATTACTGTGGCGCACAGCCTCTTCAGGTAACAAATATTTGAGAAGCGGAAGTATTTCATTGGAAAAATCATAACGCTTCCGAATTTCCTTGCAGCTTGTAACTAGAAAGTCGCGGCAACGAGTATAAAATTCTGCCAGGAGCTCTTTCTTGCTTAAGATATTGGGTTTTTGAGTTTCACACATGATTTTGACGCCCAAATACATTTGGGGTAGGAAATATTGTGAATTTTCTGGGTTAATAGAGCATATTTCTGTTAGGTTAACGTAGTCTCTGGTCATGTAACAATTCAAGAGATCTTTATATTGCAGTTTCATACAGTATCATCCAGTTCTATTAGTCTGGAATCCATTCCCTGGAAATACTCGTTCATCTTCACAAATTTAGGTAATATCCATTGTAAAAATAGGATATAGAGTTTCACAAAATCGTCGTTTAACTCACGATGAATCAGCTCAGCAGCGACGGTGCGTTCTTCTAGCCACTGGTGGGTGAAAAGTAATTTCAGACTCTCCCATTATTTAGCAGCCTATTTATTACAGACAACAGCGATAGCCATCTAGTTTGCGAGGGGTGTAGTAATTTGTGAATTCATAAATTCTTGAAATTCAATGTATTTGGCTTGTCTTTTGGCACTATGTTTGAAAAATGCATACACGTTTCTTGCTAAATCCTCACAACGTCTTGGTAGTTTTTTGCAAGCTTCATTAGCATATAAATGCATTGAGTGACAGATGCATTTGAATATTTGTATACCTGGCAATTCGGAGCGCAAACGACTGGCAACCGAGTTGTGAGGACCCATCATGACATTGCAGCCGTCCGATGCAAAGCCAATTATATTGTCTAACGGCACACCACGTTGAGTAAACGTTTCTATAATCGTTGTACAAAACGCTTCAGCTGTACAACCTCGTGAAAATGACGTCCCTTCACCTTTCTCGTGCAAAGGCTCCAAAGCTATAATTTTTTTGCAATTTTGATCATGATATCTGACAAGGATACATATTGTCTTAGTAGTGGCTATGTCAGTAAATTCATCAGCAAGTACGCTGAATTTTTGGTGTTTCAAAATATTTTCAAGGTATTCTTTCTGACTTTCTCCTATTACATTTTTACAGTTGCTGTACATTTGCCTCTTTTTATCGCCAAATCAGCTGCTATTTTTGAATCTGGGAAACAAGAATTAAGGACCTCCGATAAATGATCCATTGCCAAGAAAGATATGTTATGCTCAGCCACAAATGCAACGAGTTTTATTTCGGCTTCGGTAACAAGAGTGTTCGTGTCCTTTTCACGCGGTTTAAAATAAACACTAACAGATTTTGTAGACGATGCAACAAATGTCTTCTTTTTATGTTAGTTATTTGTCACATGTCGTCGCAAAGTTGAGAGTTCACACGATAATTTATCGTCACACACGGTGCACTTTGCTCTATATGGATCGTTATCAACAGGAGCAATCCAGTTTTTATATAAATCGTCACTTTCCCACTGTAGTTGTTGGTATATTTCTGTTTTATATGTTTACCCTTTTTAGCCTTTTTTTGGCGAAGAAGGGCCTTCAGAGTCACGTTCACTCATATTATCGATTATTAATCACAATCAAATTCAAATTAAACACTAGTTAAAGAACTATTTCACTCGCGACCGTAATAATTACGAATGAGCGCTACTCGCATAAGTCTCATACTTCATACTCGACTTCGACTATTACATTAAACATAAACAATGTATGTTAGTAGGAGTTCATTAGCAACCGTTTCATTAATTTTTAACCAGGGCGAAAGAGATGACACGATGCGGCGTAACATCTGAATGTTGATAGCTGGGATTTCCCCGGCTCTGCTTCTAAAAGTAGGTAGTACATACTCGTACCTATGTACATACGTTTCGTTTCATTCAATAAGCTAGGAAAAAAACGTTTCGTTTCACCTATAGCCAATTGCCGTATTTTGTGATACGGCATTGAGAAGGCTGCCGTATGCCGTATAATCGGAAAAAAATTCGTTGATTACCGTATAATACGGCAATTGCCGTATCAATAACAACACTGCTTCGTCCATAATTGCACAGATAAAACCTTCGGTTTCTCCAAAGAGGTCACCGAAACGCAGCCAGGCTACCTAGGTATATTATTATTACAAAAACCGTAAGAGCTCTAACGGCCCGATATCTGAACTATATTCAGTTATTATTATTACGTTTGATTGAGATGGTCCAATTGTACTTGGCTTTTTGAAAATAAAGATTATTATTATTATTTCCTTTATTTCATTTAAATACTTACAAATTACATTTTTAAATATTTTTATAAACAAAAGGATAAAAAAAACATTTAAAAATATAAAATATTGTAGCCCACCGGTATCGGGAACAGGGTCCAAGCAACCGGTGGTTAGGGCTCCAGAGAGAGGAACTTCCTGACCACGCGAGCCGTGTCCAGAAGTACCGCTCTCTGAATCAAGCCCTTGAACCAGCTGCCCAACGAGAGCTTCCTCGGGTGTTGGTCGAGGCTCTTGGCTATTAAGCCATTGGCCGTCACGACTATCGGCACAATGATTGCTGAGTCCACATGCCACATGTCGACAACCTCGCGAGCCAAGTCAAGATACTTGATTTGTTTATCTTTCTCGGCTTTCACGAGGTTGTCATCATGCGGGACGGTTATGTCAACAATTATTGCGCGCCGCTCTGATCGATCCACCACCACTATATCAGGCTTATTGGCAACAATAGTCCTGTCAGTGATGATGGATCGATCCCAGTACAATGTGGTACTTCCATTTTCGAGAACTGGGTCGGGCACATACCTGTGGTACGGCACCTCAGATTCCACAAGGCTGTATTTCAGAGCAAGCTGCTGATGGATTCTCCTGGCTACAAGGTTGTGTCTATGCAAGTACTTTCCATTAGCTAGACGAGAACACCCGGAGATAATATGCCTGATTGCATGGCATGCCCGACAGATGTCAACCGTGCCGTCTTTCACAATAAATCTCCGGTAATTGTTCGTCATCATAACTTCGTCCATAATTGCATAGACAAAACCTTCGGTTTCTCCAAAGAGGTCACCGAAACGCAGCCAGGCTACGGACGCTAGTAGATCTACATCGGGTCCATGTAGGGCCCGGTAAAAGCGTCCGTGAAGCTCCTTACTCTGCCATACTTCCATGCGATCATTAGTATCAAGCACTACTGGCTTGCACCAGTTCTCTTTAACCAAGGAGAGCAGGGTGAGGCCCTTGTCCACGGCGACCACATCTCGATGCATCCCCACGTTGGTTTCTAGGAAATATTCCCTGAGACTGCATATCTCGCGATTGTGGAGGGTCTTAGCGTTTAAAAAGCCTCGACCTTCACATTTTCGCGGGATATACAGCCTCATTACCGATGACCGTGGGTGATGCATTCGATTTGTAGTCAGCAGCGTACGGACCCTCCTATCCAGGGCCTCGAGTTCGGTCTGGGTCCATTTGAGTATGCCGAAAGAGTACATCAAAACCGGCATGACCCAACGATAAAAGACTATTAAATACTTTTTTCAGGCGGCCAAAGAAGCGCTCCTTCAACGATTGCTTCATGTCAGTAACATTGATGACAACGCTTCCGACATACCCAAATACTTAAAGGTTTCGGCTGCGGAGAGGGTTCTAAGGTTTGTGGAATCCGAGAGTTGGGTTTCCACGGATTCCACAATCTCCCCTCGCTTTACATGCATGACCGCACATTTCTCCACACCAAATTCCATCCTGATGGCGCTACTGAAAGTTTCAGTAATTTTCAGTAGCTTCATCAGTTGCAAATTGTTGGGGCAAATAGTTTTAGGTCATCCATGTAGAAGAGATGAGATATAATCTGACCACCTGTCCTCAGCTGATAGCCTAGACCTGAATCTTCTAGCAGCGTGCTTAGAGGATTCAAGGCTAAACAGAACCAAAGCGGACTCAAACTGTCGCCCTGGAATATACCTCGCTCGATCCTTATCGGCTCGCTATTTCTCTGGATATTTCGACATCCTGGATAGCGAAGGACCGTCCTCCATTGCCCCATACACGTACGGATGTAGTGTGTGTACACGTTCAAAAAGACAAAAAGGGGAAGCATCTCTTCCAAATATTGAAATTGTGATTAACTAGTGAGCCCAAGTGCCTGTGGAGCAGGACCAGCATTAAGCCAAGCATATTTATCTACGATATACTCGTCCAACTTATAATATGCTTGTCTACATAGTGTGCATTTAATGCATGTTTTAACACTAACAAAATAATGAACAGTTATTACTATTTATTAGTTATCAATCACTGCGTGCAGCAATAATATGGAGTCGCTGTGAGCTTTGGTCACTGGTCACCATAGGGCGCTATCAGTCGCCGCGATCAGTCGCCTCGGTATTACGCGTCCCTATTATTTGACTAATACCTGGTAACCTATTATTCTTTAATCGCATATCCTAATATGAATATGCATGGCTTGTATTATGATACCTGTACCTTACGAATATATTAGTCACACCTCTAATTCAGACCGGGTGAAGCACAGCGCAATTCGGAATGCACCCATTGTTTCTTGCGCGGACGCACGTTCTGACGCACGCATGGCGTAATGTCAAGATTGTCATTCGTAATATAAACAACAATAAGTATAGCTCTGAGTTTCGTGTGGGATTTTCCTCAATTTTTTCATCAAACCCATTCCTATAAATTGCATTTAACGCAGATTATGATGAAGTGAATCGATAAAAAGCGAAGTTAATGTTATAATAGCATAATTATGTGTACTATAACTTTGTTTAGAGCTCCAAGGCAATATTCTGCAGAGCGACAGAAAAGCAAGACGTGTTATAACTATAAGATCAAGATCTAGGTACTTGTCAAAGAACTGGTTATCGGTGTGAGTGGCCGCGATGTGCCCCTAGCGCTGGCGCCCGCGCAGCACATGGCGCGCTGGCTGCTGGCGCTGGCCGTGGTGCTGGCGGTGTGGCCGCGGCCGGCGCGCGCACATGTGGCCAAGCCGCCGCGGTGCCCCAGCTACACGCCGCAACGCTGCACCCTCGACGGCTACGGCCAGAACGAGTACAGCTACACTGTGGACGGTAAGTTTGGCACTTGTACTTGGACTTTATTCCTAGCACCTTTTTGTTTTCCTCTTGTAATGATTATGAGAATGACAATTCTGAGTTTAGATGTACCTACAATTACAAATGAATGTTCTCTCATCCCAGCCTATACATATACAGTGGTCTCTAAAAGTTAGTTGACATCAACTAACTTTTGGAGGCCACTATATATGCCCTACTTATATGAGGAATACTTTAGGAATTTCTGATCCAATTAGAAGTTGTCTATGGTCATAGGTAATACTCAATACTTTGTTTGTATTCCACAATGTGTTCTTAGGTGGTAACTTAACATGATAATGTTATTATGGACCTTGTCAGGCACAGCCAAATCATAGGAGAGAGGAAGCTTTGAAAAACTTAGCTCATCTTATCAGTTTTCTGAACCAAATCTAATATTGTTATATTGTGTGTATTATGTTTGGAAATTTGAATTCCTCAAGGCTGATTGAAGGTGGTCTTCCTCAAAAATTGGGCTATCAAATGCAAAAATATTTTATTTAATCCATCAGGTAGTTATTAGAGATATTAGCGCGTTCAAACAAAAAAAAACTCTAGCTTTAGCTGTATTAGTATAGGATTAGATAAATAAGTATCTGGAAAGTTTATAGATCAATGGAATAAGATTTTTCAAATAACCAGTGTCCTACCTTTTCACCAGGGCAGGGCTTGTTTTAAAAAAACTGTTTGGTATGCTTCCGTTATGTCTTAAATATTATTTATACCCATATTGAAGTTAATCAAAATCAAAAGTCATTTATTCAAATTAGGATGAGAATCAGCATGTTTCAAACGTCAAAATTACAAAAGACAGTCCCCCAAAAACGCCCGCCCTTCACCACTTCCTAGTGCTGTCGCTGGGAAGAAGAAGTGGCGCAACAAACTCCCCAGCACCACAGCTGCCTGTTCAGTTAGAAAACACTTGATTGTATACAATACTAAATCAAATCAAATCATCTTTATTGTGGATCATAGGAAAGTGTACATTATACAGCTGGTGTTAATTTATTGTTTTGCGAACAGCTATGTCCTGCCCTTAGGGCGTACAATAGAATGTAGGTACATAAAGTGAATTTACATGCATGTCAACAATAATATTATAATAAATTACACATTTTACAAATACCAATTTCAAATTACATTACAAATTTTAGACAATTAAATATTGATAGACGCATCATGTATCTATCTATACAAAAACGCATCATGACCTAGGCAGATTGTATTCTAACAGTGATTTGTCGGCAAAGAAGTCTTTCACAGAGTAATAACATTTGTTCACTAACAGTTCATGGAGATTCTTTTTAAATGATTTTATTTCAGTTATTGCTCTTATCGGCTTTATAATGTTATTGAAAATACGCGGAGCCGAGCAGAAAACACTTTTGTGCAGGAAATCCGTCTTACTAGGCGCTATGTCTAGCTTGTCCTGATGCCGTATACGCGTCCGATATTTAAATAGATAAATATTATTTTTAACAAAAACTGCGACCTCAAAGATATATAGACACGGTAATGTTAATACGTTCATCTTTTTAAAAAATGGATCACAGGATTCAGTTTTTTGTAGATTGAAAACTGCCCTGACACATCGTTTCTGTGCAATGAACGCGCGTTCTTTATCAACACTATTGCCCCAGAATATTAGGCCGTATCTAAGGTTAGAGCTGATGTAACCGTGGTGTGCCGTTATTAGTGTTGGTAGATTTGTAATTTTTCTTAATCTGTGAAGGGCATATGAGAACTTGTTTAACTTTTTACAGACACAGTCAACTTGTTTTCTCCAGTTTACTTTGTCATCCACGTGTAACCCTAGAAATTTTGTTGTTTCTGTTTCTTCAATGTCTTTATCTTGATACTTGATATTTATAGCACCAGTACGTCGATTTCTTATTTTAAAATTCATTATTAATCATTAATTTATTTAAATTAAGCCAGTCATTTACTAATACTAAAGATTCGTTAATGTCAGATTCTAAATTAGTTGTATTGTCATTAGTGAATAGTACAGTGCTATCGTCAGCGAATAATGTCATATCGTGATTTAATACCGATGGCATGTTGTTTATATAGACAAGGAAGAGAGGGGCGGATAAGATACCCCCCTGTGGAACGCCAATCTCTACCGTTCTGGATTCAGACGCATAAGTTTCTTCTGTTTTTGTGACTATGTTTACCCTCCTTATCTCTGTAATTTGTTGCCTATTAGATAGATATGATTTTATGAGATTGTATGCATTGCCTCTCACACCTTATGCATATAGTTTTCTTAGGAGAATATTATGGTCAACACGGTCAAAAGCTTTTGACATGTCCATATATATTGCTACAGCCGGCAGTCCTGTGTCCAAATTTGTCATTATTTTTCCCAAGAAATTATATATTGCTACATTAATCGATTTATTTTTCCTAAAACCATATTGACTTGGAGAGAAAATGTTATGGCTTACGAGGAAGGTGTAGAGACATTTATAAATGACCTTTTCTAAAATTTTGGCAAAGATAGGTAATAGCGTTATGGGCCTATAGTTGCTCATATTTGTTCTGTCACCTTTTTTAAAAACTGGCTTTACAATTGAAATTTTTAATTTGTCCGGAAATAGGCCTTCTTCTATACACAAATTGACTATATAGCATAAGGGTTCTGATATTATATCAGCAACATCTTTAACAATATTAGTCGTAATTCCATCATAACCGGTACTGGTTTTATTTTTTAATGAAATTATTATTTTATGGATGTCTCTGGGATTGTCGGAGTCAAGAAAATAGAATTAGAATTATATGTCAATTTATTTAAAGAGTTTTTAAGTGTATCGAATTGTTTATTATTATTATTAATGTCAAGAAAAAAGTTATTAAATGTTTTAGCGATGTCTTTGGGATTGGTTATTATTTCGTCGTTGATAATAATTTGTTCTACGCTATCGATCGGAAATTTATATTTGATCTCATTTATAACATTCCATGTTGCTTTGCTTTAATTGTGGCAGTCCTAATGTAGTAATCGTTTTGGGATTTTTTTGTCAGCCTGATTATTTTTTTGTATCTCTTCGCATATGTCTTGAATGCGTTTTTGTTTGATGCATTTGCGTTTTTCCTATATTGCCACAAGAGATGGCATTTACGTTTGCTGCATATTTTTAGGCCGCGTGAAATCCATTTTGATCTTGATTTGTTAAAAGTTTTAATTTTAGTTAATGGGAAACAAAGGTCATAGAGCATAACAAAGTTTTCGTGGAATTGGTTGTATGCACGATTTGCATCCAAACAGCTGTAAACATCATTATTGGATAATTGTTTTAAATATTTAATAAATAGTGCTCTGTTATTTTCAGAATAATTCCTTTTTAACGAATACCAATATTTTAATGTGCAAGTTTTTTTAACCGGAATTGTTATAATTTGTGCATTGTGATCTGACAGTGCTAGCTCCTTGATAATGACTTTGCATGATTTTAAGTTGTGGGCTATATTGTCTAAACAGCTTTTACTAGCGAAACGCGTTATTTCCTTGACCTGTAGTTTCAGGTTATAACTAATTAATAGATCTGTAAATTCGCTGGAAACCCTAGTTTGCTTTAGAATATTGATGTTGAAATCTCCGCACAGGATTATTTTCTTTCCATTTAAGCTTATGTTTTTTAAAATCTTATTTAACGTTGTAAAAAAACTTGTTATGGCATTGGCAGCGGAATTTGGAGGCCTGTAGATACATATAATTATTATTTGATTTTCCACTAATTCGATGGCAGAGCATTCAATTGCATTACTGATCGATAATTTTGAAATGTTATTTAACACCTTGAACTTGATGTTATTTTTTAATAAAATACACTATCCTCCATGCCTGCTATTTCTCATATAATAAGACACAAGCCTATAGTTTGAGATTGTAACATAAGCTTCGTCACCTTCTGTCATGTTGTGTTCAGTGATACATAATACGTCTACAGAAACATTTTGTGTGGCTAACTCATGAATACAAATAGATAGCATGTCAGATTTATTGAGTAATCCATTAATATTTTGATGGAGAACAGTTATAAAATTATAAACGAAATAAATTATTTGAATTTGGGCTTTTATTTTGTGTAGATTCGTGGTCTTCTGACTTGTTTCTTAGATCGCTAATGCAATCGGCACTTTCTCTAATACGATTACTTAGCTCATTTTGATCAAAATCTAAACTAACTTGGACACATTTGTCCACATACGACTTTCTATTTTTATTTAACAATATTTTCTTATATTGAGATACTTTGAAATGATAGTTTAAACATAATATTTCTTTTAGCAGTGACCTTGCAAGGTTCAATACATAATTTCGACTGCTTGGAAAAGATTTAGAGTAGTTCATGTCCATGTACAATACATTTTTATATTTCTTACCGATAAACCGGAGTAGATAATTAATTTTAGACTCTTTTAAAAACCTGTTCTGTGGAACTTCACTTAAGATCACATTTGTGTTAGCTGTTTGAGAAAGCCAACGATGTAGATTAATGTCTATATCAGACGGATTTTTGTCACAGCATCCGCCAAGTACAATAACGTAGTCGCTTTTAGTCAGTGTGCTGATGTCTTCTTGCGGGAATCTCAAGATTTCTTTTAGTGTTGCCCCGGGTTTTATGTAGGAGCTGACAGCGTACTCTGTCCCAAGTAGATATTGCAAGATGTTGCGTAGATCACGTCCTTGGCCATCGCCTAGAATAATTACCCTGTGCTTGTCGATTTGTGTTTTTGTTACAACTGGTGCGCTTACTGTAGATGGTCGTTTAGTTTCCTTATTTATTTTATAGTTATCTTTGTGGGGCGGTGTATTTGATTGCTCGATCATGTTGCTCTCGGAAACATTTTGTTTAGGAATTGGTTTGCTGGGTGATAATAGAGTGTTTCTGCAAGCACTTCTGGCTAGATGTATTGGAGAGTGGCGAGAAGTGCATAATCTCATGTTTAGTATTCTCTTCGACGCTGGTGAAGAGTGGTTTTTATGTTGAGGGGTAGTACAAGTTATTTTCTTCAGTAATTCAATTTGCATTTGCTGATCATGATTAAGTTGTTTTAATTGAGAGTTTTCGAAGTTAAGATTTTCAATTTCTATATCTGCACTTTTTATTTTTTCTTTAAACTCATTTATTTCTCGTTTTAGGTCCTCAACAAATGATTGGTCATTATTTTGTGTAGCGCTCTGTATACTCAACATAGTTGAATCTAACATAGTGGAGTTCAATATATCTTGACTAGTCGAATACGATAAGTTTACTTGTGATTGGGATCTCGTCAGTTTGTGTCTCATAGTCACATTTTCCATCTTAATTGTTTTTATTAAATAGAAAAACAAGAATTCTTTGCAGTAATAATAGTTTTTGGATGCTAAGTTACTCGTGTTCTAAGTAATGAAATCGTCAGGAAATAATTGGACGAACAAAAAGCAAATCGTTTCTTGAGATTCGAACCTGCTGCTATGCGATCTTCAGTCGACGCAATTTTGTATGCGCCGAATGAGCACTTAGTTGAAACGGTGAACTTATCGACTAATTGTTTGTGATTTTTATTTTAAATTCAACAAAGTCGTTAATGTGACTCATGCAGAAAATATTTTTGCTTCTTGTTCACAACAACACTCGCCACTTTTTATGATTTTTGCACTCTGTTATTGATTGTTTCGATTGTTCACATCACTGGGTAAACTTACTTTGATTGAATTTAGCCGCTTGAGAGGTTGCCAAACTGATTTAACTTTTTTGAAGCAGAATGTTCATATTATTGTTTAATCGGTTTTTTATTAGTGTAGCTGGTTCACAATACACTGGATAACATTATCACTGCAACTTTGGATGGTTCTTTACACATTTAGTTGAAATAAACACTTGTATTATCAGTTTTTATATTTTCTATCAATATTTATTACGGACTCGATGTTACCGTGACAGCTAGCGCCATCTATTCATCCTACTAAGTACCTTTGTTCAGTAATTAACATTACAAGACCAGAGGGGCAATTCTTGTAATTTTAAGAACGTTCACAGCCCACAATGGTCCACTTGAAGGACTAAGTGCGGAAACCAAACCCGTAACATAGAACGTTCACAGTCTGATCTCAGTCTCAATCTGTCAAAAAAAACTTCTAATTTCCCTACATTTTGACAAGTTTTTGACATTAGTTTGTCGCCGAGATGTGACTGCGACTAGATTTTGAATGTTTTAAATTACGAGCATTGGCTTTCAGGATATAAAATTAAATTATTTGCCATATGTCAGCTAGCCACGCCATTATACCAACAAATATAATAAAAACTATACGTACTCAAGCTAAAAAAGAATTAATTAAAATGTAAATAAAAACTTAATACCAAAATAAAAGCCTCCAGGCATAAAGGGCGTGACAGCTTACATATTTATGCATTGTTGCAATGTGCAAGATTATCAGTTATTACCGATAGGGTTATGAATACAAAGACGGATCTGGCCACTCTAACTAACACTACAATAGAAATTAAAAGTGACATAAGTTCTCTCCGCTCGGAACAATTGGGTATCGAGCTTAGTGTTGAACAGCAAGAGGGTAAGTGCCAGACTATGTCGCAAGATATAACAAATTTACGTAACTCGGTTGAACATACAATGGATGAACAAACTGAGATTTTTAAGCGTGTGGAAAATTTGGAGAAACAAAAAGAGAATATAGAAGACTTGCAAAACACTGTAATTGGTCTCGTGGCTAAAATAGAAAATATGGAACAAAACGCCCGGTGTTGTAATATCGAACTTTGCAACATACCTGAAAGAAGAGATGAAAATCCGATAAATCTACTGGAAAATATTGGAACAAAAATCAATTTTAAGATTAATCAAAATGACATAGTTGCTATACATCGCGTGCAGCATGCTCATCAACAGAGCACAAGACCGAAAAACATTGTTGTGAAGTTTGTTTCCAGAATACTTAGGGACAATATACTCAGCGCCTGTAGATTATTCAAGGGCTTAAATGCGGAGTTACTTGGCTTCTCAAATTCGTCGTTGCCTATTTACATCCATGAGCATTTAACTCTCAAAAATAAGCAGTTATTTCGGGAATGCCGTGAAGCAGCTACAAAACATAACTACAAGTATGTATGGGTTAAAAACGTCACCATTCTTGTTAGAGAAAAAGAAGGAGCACGAGCATTCGCGATCAAATCTGTGCACGACGTCGGAAAAATTAAATCTTACTCGACTAGGTCTCCAAATCCTGAACATTAGCCTCACTAACTTTACTGACTTTATACCTTACCATTTAACTGCTCTGTATTTCCTATATACACGTACTATTACTAGACCACTATATCATGTCTACTTCACTGATTGCCTTGTTTGTAAAGAACCAAACCGTCTAAAGTTAGTGCCTATCGATCTCTATCACGTCCCCAACATTCTCGTCTGCTCAAACAGTATCGAAAAATGTATATTACTTATATCCGACAGTCGATAATTTTCCTATGTTGTACTAATCTATTGTACTTTAAGTTGTTACTAATGTATCTACTCCAATATATATCTATACAATGTTTATTCTGTTTACCTCTGGATTTCTCAATTTTTGGTGCTTATGGACTGAACAATTCACTTGTAATAATTAAAATTTTAATAATGCTCATTGTCTTACTTTTTTTTAATAGTGCTCTCTTAGTACCCAATGGATAATAATCAATCTCTGACCATTTACTATCAGAACTGTAGGAGAATCCGTACCAAACTGCATATGTTATATGTAAATATATTAGCTAATTGTTATGACGTTATTGTGCTTACCGAAACTTGGCTTACCCCGGAGATATTGGATGCCGAATTCATCGATAATCGATATATTATATACAGGTGCGACCGCGACCGTAAAGCTACAGGTAAGAAAGATGGAGGTGGAACCCTGGTAGCGATTCTTAAGTCAATTCATTCAGTTAGGATAAACCCTCTCACGCGAGTTTTCATGCTGACATTGAACATGTTGTGGTGCAAATACCCAGCGTGAACAGGGGTAAATTTCATTTAATTTGTGCAGCGTATGTTCCACCAAAAACTCCTGACTGCGTTTACATTTCTTATTTTGAAATCCTGGGTACCTATCTGGAAAATACCAACGTGGAGCGTTTTTATATTGTCGGTGATTATAATTTACCCTGCAAAGGATGGAATGCGGATAGCACCAACCGCTCTAACTTTGGCCAAGTTTTGTGGAAGTAACAATTCCCCCATTAGTACAATTTTAAGCAATTTTCTGTCTACATATAACACTACCCAGTATAAGACACTTAAAAACACGCGTGATAACATACTTGATCTCATCATCAGTAATAGTGTTTGTACGGTTTGCGAAACTAATGACTTTTTATTACCCCCTGACCAATATCATCCACCATTTTATATTTTAACCCCTTACCAGACTAGGAACAACAATATGACGCGCAATCTAGTTAAAAGATACAACTATTACAAAGCTAACTATGACAATATTAATCAAGAGTCATCTAAAATAGACTGGAACGCTACTTTACATGGCTGTTCCGTGGATGAGTCATTAAACGTTTTCTACAATTTAGTTTTTCGTATAATAAAAACACACGTGCCTCTAACCAAACCAAGTTTCAAATTTCCAATCTGGTTCTCACCGGCACTCATACATATATATAATAATAAATCTAAAGCTTGGACTAAATGGAAAAAATATAAGAATCTGTCAGATTATGAGCAATTCTCGATCTTTAGGGCCCGATTCCAAGTAGAGTGCAAAATATGCTATACAAGGTACATGACCAGTGTTGAGGATAGTATAAACGTCAATGTCAACTATTTCTGGAAATTTATCTCTAATCGTCAATCATCTAAAGGCATTCCCTCTAGGGTGCACTATAAAAATATTTTTTCCACTAATCCTACTGAAATCTGCAGTCTTTTCTCTGATTTTTTTAAATCCGTTTATGAACGTGGCACTATATCCAATGATTTGTGCACTAACTTACCTTATTCTGAAAATTGTGTGGTTGTGGATAATATTCAATTGACAGTTGAGCAGGTATCAAAGAACCTCGACTCCCTAGATATTTCTAAAGGCCCAGGCCCTGATAAACTTCCCGTAACATTTCTCAAAAATACTGCTAAAAACATATGTCTTCCTCTACAAATTATTTTCAATAGATCTTTGTCAGAATGGATCTTCCCAGAAGCCTGGAAGCAAGCCAACATTACTCCAGTTCATAAGTCTGGCTCAAAAGATGACGTTGAAAACTACCGTCCAATTTCAATACTATCGGCCCTGTCAAAACTGTTTGAACGACTTGTACATAATGAACTTTATCCTCTACTTCATACTGCTATTGTCCCACAACAACACAGTTTTGTTAAAAAAACATCCACTACAACTAACCTAGTTACATACTCGGACTATATTTTTAACCAAATGGATGTGGGTACTCAAGTAGACTCAATCTATACTGATTTCCAGAAGGCATTTGACAAGGTCGACCACGAGCTGCTACTCAGTAAAATCGCGTTTAACGGCATTCGCGGGAACCTGCTGCGATGGTTTTCATCATATGTTTCTAAAAGAACGCAGCGTGTAGTGATCAATGGCTACCATTCAGCTAGCATTGTCGTAACATCAGGTGTTCCTCAGGGATCAATTTTGGGACCCCTTTTATTTATATTATTTATTAACGACGTAGGTAACTGCTTTAAAAATTCAAAATTTCTGCTATATGCAGATGATTTAAAAATATTTAGACCGATTAAGAACATCAATGATTGTCTTGTTCTACACTCTGACTTAGATAGATTTACTGAATATTGCATGTGCAACAAACTTAAACTTAGCGTCTCTAAATGTTGTTGTATAAGTATAACAAAGAACAAAAATATTAATCAATATAATTACTGCTTAAACGGTACACCTCTAAATAGAGTTAGCATGGTACGTGATCTTGGCGTAGTCATTGATGCTAAGCTTCATCTTGACATACATATAGACGCAATTGTCAACAAAGCCTGGCGTATGTATGGTTTTGTTATGCGAACAGCTACTAATTTTGTACGCCCACAGACCTACTTACATCTATACAAAGCTCTAATTCGATCACAGTTAGAATATGCAGTTGCGGTGTGGAATCCCCTCTATACTAAATATTCTGATAGCATAGAGAAGGTACAAAAGAAATTCTTGAGATGCATGAATTACAAGTGTTTTCGTTCTTCTGCATCGTACTTTGATTTATTAAGGAAATACAATCTTATAAGCCTCACTAGCCGGCGTACATGCCTTGAGGTCACTTTTCTTTACGATCTCTGTAAAAATGTCTATGACTGTCCGGATATTTGTAACAAGATATGTTATTTCGTCCCAAGAGCTGCACATATACGCGCAGTACGTAAGCAACCACTGTTTGCTGTAAGAGCATGTCGAACAAATTCGGGAGTACGAGCACCATTACGACGGCTTGCCGACAATTATAATAAATATTTTCAAGAAATTGATTTGTTCTGTGAATCCCGCGGAAAATTTCGAAACTCCGTCCTCAAGGCGATCATGAAATCAGACACTGTACTCTTATCCTCTTCAGTATAATAAGCTTATAGTTGAACTGCTGTATCCTTAGTTAGACGTTTCTATGTTTGTAAAAATGTAAACGCTTCGACGATCATCACAAAGCTTTTATTATTGTATCGTTTTCTTTCCTAACGCGTATTTATTATTACTTATATATGCTGTGGACAACGCTGTTGATTGCATAATTGTTAAGTAGCTCTTAAGTTTGTTTATTTGTATTCTAGATTATGTAATTGTTTGTTGTTCCAAATAAAAAAAAATAAAAAAATTAAATGAGTCGCCTTAGTCGGGTTTTTTATATTCCTAAATGCGTGTGCCAGTCCAGTCTCTTATCTATCTGAACACCCAGGTATTTGGTATTGGATACCAACGAAAGAGGGGGACAAGTATGGACAAGGGAAGGATGAATCCTGACATACGTGTGCAGTTAAGCGGATTTAGCGGTGATTCTAAAGGCATCTGTCTGGCTTTTGTCTTAGATATATTAAGGGTCAGCAAGTTAACAGAAAGCCAGGCTATTACTGTTCTAAGTGAGGCTTCAGCGTTGAGTATGGCCGCTTCCCAGTCGGCACCATAGGCGATTAGTACAGTATCGTCTGCATACATAAACGTGTCGGAGAATTGTAGTTTTAGGTTGCATAGATCGTTTACATATAACAGGAATAGTGATGGCGAAATAATAATAATAATAATAATATATTTATTTGCTCCAAAACATGGTATACAGAGATCTTACAATTAAATATGGCACACATGTTTAGCTTAAAGTAAAGCATGCAAATGTTTAGACACAAATATAAAAATAAAAATAAAAATACAAATTAATTCCTATGATCCAGAAAATCCTGAATACTATAAAAATTCCAATTGTTTAGCCATTCAAATAGTTTTATTTTAAGTTGTAATGTGTTTAGACATTTGAATTCACTGGGGATTTGATTATAGATACGTATGCTCATAGCCCCGCAGTTTTTATTATATTTTGTAGTTTTTGGGTGGTGTAACATAACCAGCCGGTGCGGATCACGCCGGTTTCTTGGGATGACCTCGCCTATAGTTTGAAACATGTGCATGTGTCTCGAAACAAACATACATGTCTCAAATATATACAAGGAGGGCAGAGGCAGCAAACCAAGCCTTTGAAAGAAAGGTTGGCATGATTCATCAAATTTTAGTCCACATATTGCACGTATGCACTTTTTTTGGGCGACAAATGCTTTTATTAGGTCAGTACTGTTACCCCATATAACTAGTCCATAGCGCAATATTGATTCTACGTATGCATGATAGGACATAACAGCCGTCTCCAAATTAGTTACGTTTTTGATCTGTCTTAGCGCGTAAACAAATTTATTTATTTTATTACATACTTTATTTATGTGTTCTTTCCAGTTTAAGGCTTGATCAATAACTAGTCCTAAAAATTTAGTATGTGTAACTTTATTAATCTTTGGTATATTCAAGCTAAAATTGTACTTAGTATTATAGGATTGATTGAATTGGATATATACTGATTTATTAAGATTTATCTTTAAATTGTTTTTATTTAGCCAACTAATTAAATTATCTATTGTTAAATTTATTTCGGTTTCATGGTCACTAATCATATTGTTTTTTTTATTCGATGATACTATAATAGATATGTCATCTGCAAATAAAGTACAATTATGGCAGGTAACTCGAGTTATATCATTAATATATAATAGAAAAAGAATTGGTCCCAGTATACTCCCTTGAGGTACGCCGCATTTAATAATATTATATTCTGAGAAGTATGGTATCATATCCCTATTATCATTTAGTTTTGAGACCATAACACACTGTTGCCTGTTACTTAAGTATGAAGATAACCATTGTAATGGAAGTCCCCTAATACCCACATTCTGTAATTTTTGCAACAGTATGTCATGTGAAACCAGGTCAAATGCCTTGGAGAGATCAAAGAAAAGGCCCGTTGTCAGGTGTTTATTATTAACGCTCGTTAACACATTTTGCATGAAGGAAAATATTGCTGAGGTGGTTGATTTTCGCTTTTGGAAGCCGAATTGCTCTTTACATATAATTTGGTATTTGTCACAATAACTCGTAATTCTTTTATACATGCATTTTTCGTATAGTTTTGAAATGACGGGAATTAATGTTATTGGACGATAGTTGTTTAGATCAAATTTATCTCCATTTTTAAACAACGGCTTCACAAGTGATCGCTTCAAAGCATCGGGAAAGACCCCAAAATTGAAAGATAGATTAATTAAATAAGTAAGTATATCAGTTAATTCATTTGAACATGCTTTAATAATTTTAGTATTTATTTCGTCATACCCCTCAGAGTTAGTTGCTTTAAGCCGCGATATTTCTCGTTTAACTTCATTTGGTGACAAGGGCATGAGATACATTGAGTTTACTGTTGAAGCCGGACTGTTATAGCTATCCATATTTAGGTGAGTTGTTTGATGTGATGATTTTATAAAATGACTATTGAAGGCGGAAGCTACCTCTACTGGATTTGTAACTAACGTGTCATTAACTTGAATATGTTCAATATTGTCTTTAGGGTTAGCATTAAGGGTTTGCTCTTTGATAACCGCCCATGTGGTTCTACATTTGTTTTGGTTTTTATTGATATAATTGCTGTTTGCTATTTTTTTTGAGTTGTCAATACATTTTCGTAGCAACTTGGAATATGCGATATATTTATGTTTGTTAACTTCGTTTTTATTTTTATGGTAGCGGTAACGTAAAGACCTTTTCATTGTACAGCTGATTTTAATACCCTTACTTATCCAGGTTTGTTTACGTTTATTCAATGTTATTTTTATTCTATTTTTTGGGAAACAAAGGTTGTAAAGTAGGCAAAATAATTCATGAAAAAGATTGAAAGCAATATTTGGATCGTTGTTAGTGTAAACATCTGACCAAGTTAGGCTTTGTAAGTATTCTTTAAATTTGTGGATATTTCCTAAGCTATAGTCCCTTTTGTAGATGTGATATATAAGAGGTTTAAGAGCTTGATACTTAACAGGAAAGCTCAGCATTTGCGCAGTGTCGTGGTCCGATAAATAAAGTGGTAAGACAGATGCTGTTGCATGTGGGACATTACTCAAAATGTGGTCAATACAAGATGACTTGCGTGTGGGTACATTAATGTGGATTTTCATATTGTGGTTGTAGGATAGGTCTTGAAACTCGTTTGTAATGGTACCTAGTTTTAGGGTATTTATGTTAAAGTCACCTGTCAAGACAATTTGTTTTTTAGATTTATACTTATTTAATAAATCAGTTAAAAGATTATCTAGTTTGTTCAGAAACTGTATGGGATCCGACTGAGGTGTCCTATAAACACAGATTATTATTAAGTTATATGTTACTATTTCTACACCACAAATCTCAAATGAATTTTGCATTGCATATTTATTAAGAAATTGTAACTCTTTAAACGTTAACTGTTTGCTTACCAGAATACCGGTTCCCCCTCTTCGCTTATCTCTGCAATAACTAGCAGCCATATGGTAGTCAGCCAGTTTAACGTAATTTTCACAACCTTTTTGTAAGAACGTTTCCGATAGGCATATTACGTTAGGACTATTTTGGGACTTACGAAGCTGCTGTAGTGTTATTTCAAGGACTTCTTGTTTAGAATATATGCTGGCAATATTTTGATGCAATATTCTAAATACAACATTACCAGGTGTTTGAATGTCGTTAGCCTCGAAAAAAGGTATCATTTTTATTCAATTTTTTGAAATAGTACGGTATAGTTCCCTTTTTTACCTGTTCAGCTGACACTGTAGGGGTTATAGCTTGTCGAGTATATTCGTTAGCCTTATTTTTAAAATAAAAAGGTATGGTACCTTTTTTAGGCTCGTTGGTTTTAACGGTGCTGAGCTTTAAGTTAATATTATTAAGCGCTATTAGTTTACTAAGTTGAATTGGGTTCAAATATTTCTCGCTGTAATCATTGCAGTCTATAACGTAATTAATTTGTTTACAAACATCGGCTTGCTTAAGTTGTTTACAGTTTATGAAGTGGCATTTTTTATATTTTTTACATACATTTTCTAATCTATAATTTAATTTGTTAACATCTATGAAAAGATTTTTAGAAACACTTAAAACAATTACAGTACGATTAGAGCATGTGTCCAGTAGATATTGCAATTGCGACAGGACAGAGTTTATGTTGTGATCATTTTCACCTAGACATATTACTAGTTTGTCACATGCTCCTAAGCTAGTTTTACGATAGTTCTTCGTTATTTCGTTGCTCTTCGCATTTGGATTCGTTTCAGCGTAAACTACATATTGATCATACTGAGTATTCTGCCTAGAATCTAAGACGGCTGTAGCTAGGCCGACGCATTGCTGGGTTCCCAAGATATGGATTTTATTTACAGGTTGCAGACTTGTTTTCTCTCTCATAGGGTAAATAGTATGTTCACGAGAGTGTGGAATACATTCAGATTTCCGCGTTGCGGTAAGTAATTGTGACAAATCTTCAATTTGTTTTGTGAGTACCATTATTTCTTGGTCTGCTTTTATTAGCTTTTGTTGTAACGCTAAGATTTTTTCCTGTAGACCCAATATTTCATTGCTGTCAGTTCCATTTTTGAATGGTGTTATTCCTATAGAGATGGGTGACGAGAACGTAGCTCGTCGTGAAGCCGACATAACCTTGTCTTTATTATTACGTGAGGGGCTGTTGACTACAAGTGTGGACGAGTGGCATAATGTTTTCATTATTTGTATTTCAGCAGTCAGTTTTGCGACTTGTTTATGAAGATTCGTATTTTCTAGTAATGTGTTATCTAATTCATTCTCTGTGCTAGAAAGTTTTTTGGTGAGCTCGGTTATCGTGTCTTTCATTTCCGACATTGTAATCAAGTTTGATACTGTGTTATCTAAACTTTTTGACAGTTTACTCGGTGTAGCAAGAGATTCATCTGAAGTCTCATAATCGGTTAATATATAGGAATCCTGGGTATTTAGCGTAATCAGGCCTTCACAGGTTATTGGAAGCTGGTTTCCTGTATTTACTGTAGATTGAGGCAGATCTGGCGGCGTATTGATAGCAGATGAGATAGGTTTTCTCCTCAAAGTAACATTAGATGTTATTTCCCTGGTGGAAGCGACTTTCTTTTTTTTACACATTCTGCAAATCCATTTCTTCTGAGATTCCTTACTCAATAATCGATATGTTTGTTCAGGATAGCCATCACAGTCTGGTTCAAATCTGTTTTCACAAACTGAACAAAGGGCGGTCTTTTTTATATCAACATTCTTTTTACATCTAAAACAAATCACCTGCGCTGGCATCTTACGATCCCTGTTGAGAGTCTTAGATATTGTTGGAGGTGTCATTTTGTTTTCCAATTTAAGCAATGTAAACAATGTTTTTCAATTTAAATTGTTATTATATAAATGCTTCAGATCCTATTAAGTCAAAAAACGGAACGTTTTATAATAGGTCCGCTAATCAGCACTAGATGGCGATAGTGTAGCGAATTATGTTAGGAATCACGTTATTTACTGCGTTAGGAGCTGAAACGCGCCCACTGGTTTTATGAAAGGGGGCGGGGCGTTGTAATTGTTTTTCAAATTTTAACGTTCACTTGCATATTTCTTTTCACTTATTCACGATTTAAGCACTATTAAATACATTTTATAGATTGTTATTAGTTTATCTTATTTTGAATATTAGTTTTCAGTAAGCATACACTTTATTGTTTATTTCCGTTTTTGTTGAAGAACAGGTTTATTGAAGACACAATGTTTGTGTTATTTTTATAACTGTTTTATTTGTTTGTCTGCTTCACAACACATTAAATAACGATGTCACTTAAACTTTAAAAGGTTCTTTACACATTTAATTCATTTATACACTTAAAATAGCAGTTTTTATATTTTTTATCAATAATTTTTACGGACTCGATGTTGCCGTGACAGCTGACAGCTGATTCCTGAATGCTACCCTGCGGGGCGCCATAACTTATAATTCCTCGCTGCTGATGACCGAATCAATTTTTACGCACTGTCAACGATCTGTAAGGAAATCTTGAAAAATGTTTAGTGCAATACCCCGTATGCCGGCGGCAGCTTCCATTTTGCGTATAAGGATCGGAATACATAATTACATAACACAGACACACATAATTTACACAGAAATACATAATTTGTGAAAATTTCAACAGTCTAGCTATCGCGGTTCTTGAGATACAGCCTGGTGACAGACAGACAGACGGACAGACAGCGAAGTCTTTATTTATTTATTTTTTTATTTTTTTTCACAACTATCACACAACGCCATCTAGTCCCAAGCTAAGCAGAGCTTGTGTTATGGGTACAAATGGGACAACTGATAAACATACTTATATATTTCTAAATACATAAATATTATAGACTAGCTTCTGCCCGCGACTTCGTACGCGGATCCTGTTGCTTATGCCAGCGACAACGGGGTCGTCAAAATCGAAGAACTGAAACGTCTGGTGTCGAATTCTAAGAGCCCGGGGACGGGAAAACAGCGTGATGCGCGAGACGATTCAAGACATTCCAGATCTTTCATTTTTGTAAGTCAACAGGAAATGCCCATCAGACTAAACAATTTTTGCAAAGACGTCATTCCTATATATGTTATAGTGTCGCTGGGCTTTGGAGTTCCACAACAGGTGTTCCAGATCTTCAAATTTATTCTCACAGCAGAAAATGCTCTTCACGTGGAATATTTTTTGCCATGGCACCATTTTTATATCTCTTACACTTTAGCTGGTCTGTTGCGGTTCTGCATCAGGTGTTCCATTTTCCAAAATAAATTATAGCCTATATGTTGCCCAGACTTAATACCTATACAACAAAAAAAATTTCTTCCCGTAATTCCGCAGTGGATCCCAAGGGTACACTGAATTAACAATAATATTGCAAATAACTTTAAAAAAATATCTTTATAAACTATAGCTGTACCCGTGGCTTTGCCCACGTATCGCATAAGTATTTTAAATTCTATTTTAATTTTAATAATAGTTACTGATAGTTTGTTGATTTACAGAAACACTCAAAAGATGCGTCCCATACTATACTGTAGCTTAGATCCCTCAAAAACTATTTGACTTAGTAAACTCAAAATTTAAAAGTTATGTAGTTAATTTACTGGTAAGAGACGTCAGGTTAATAAGGAAATTTAGGAGACGTCGAATAACAGAACTGTTATAATTTACTGTAACACTTCTGTGTAAACAACGTTCGTTGTTTTTCCCTCGGTCTCATTCAATATGTACAGCGAGTCAGGACTGGTGACGCGGGAGCAAGCGACGTACAGTTGTCCGTGTGAGAAGCAGCTCGTCCTGAGGTCGACACCCGCAGCCTTCAGTGTCTGCCGCTGCGACTTATTTAGTGTCATGGCGAAGCACACGCTCACATGAAACTGCACGCGCTTGAATTGAAAGGGGTAATTGTGGGGAATCAGTTGTATACGTGGTATAAACACTGTCTCGCCGACACCACAACCCGTTAGAATTTCCGCCTCAATGATATTTCCCCATTGCACAGTTTCGGCGGAGTGAGATTCCGAAGAAGCATAATTGGGACACCAACCTTTAGCTTAATGGTGTGCGCTGGTAGTCCGCTTGCACTAAGGGAATTGAGAAATTCTACGGGGTAATGTGTGGCGTCATCTTGGTCGACAACAGTGTTTATTGAAGTGTAGATCACTTCATTTCCCTCAATTTCCGCGAGAATGCATTCATTGATCGCTGAAGCTTGGTCGTTTCTGGGTGTTAAAATGGCTCGTTCTCACACCCAAGAATTATCTTGGTGCGGTATCCTATTGATGTCCCCGTACACCAGGCGAATCAAATCTTCTAAGGTGGACACCACTCTCCCAAGTATCTCAGGTTGAACCACCTGGCCACCTACTGGTAGCGTTCCCTCACCCAATTTTAAGAGAACATCAAAAAATTCTTGGGCGTGTACATTCCCGCCAAGCTGTGTTCTCATATTCATCGTTAAGCGCAACCTATGAATATGTGGCCATAAGAAAGAGCATTTCAACGAAGCATTCTCCTCATCAGCCCTAGTTCCTCGTGTCACCACAGGCAGCGTTTGTCGGAAATCGACGCTAAACAGAACTGTAACGCCACCCATCATTTTCTGGTTCCTGCGGATGTCCTGCAAAGTCTTGTTTACCGCCTCTACTGCTTTTCTGTTCGCCATAGTGCATTCATCCCACATGATTAAAGAGCAATCTTTAAGCACGCGCCCTTTGTCACTGTTGCGTGACACTCCACAAACAGGTGTTTCATTACTCTCTAAATCTATGGGAATCTTAAACATTGCGTGCGCTGTTTTGCCACCAGGAAGCAGTGTTGCGGCGATTCCTGACGATGCTACTGCAATGGCAATCTTGCCTTGCCTCCTGACCTCTGCGAGAATGCCAGCGGTGACAAATGTTTTCCCTGTTCCACCAGGAGCATCCAAGAAAAACATTTTACCTTGGCCGAGCCCAACGCTTTCAAGGATGGTGTCGAAAATTTGCTTTTGCTCTGAGGTAAACTTAGAGACATGGTCATTGACGACGGTACTCATAGCTCTTGAATCAATTACCTACAACAAATGTGCTTGGTAAGATATAACTTAGAACCAAAAGTTTGACTTATTGATATCTAAAGCATTGCACTATTTTGGTCATTTATTGTTGTGAGTTTATATTTAATTTCGTCATCATATGTTAAGTTTCGCTGGCGGAGTGGATTATGTGGCAGGTTTGACATACTCGTCGTGTTGCCGGTTCAAATCTCGCAAAGTGAAATACTTTTTGTGTTATACTAATTCTTTAGAATAACACTAACGAGGCGTAAATATGAACTTCTTCGAGAATATTACTCTTCGGCGTACGCGTACCCGCACTCAATCACTCAATGAAAGTATAGTGGAGCAATGTAATAATTCCAATGACTCGTCCATAGATGGAACCACACACAGTTTACCTACAATATCGGATGATGAAAACGACGAAGTCACACAACTAAAACAACAAATTGATCAACTGAACTCAGAATTACTGGCGGCCCATGAAGAAATAAATAATTTATCATGTGAGAACACTGAGCTAAAGAGAACGATTGACTCGCTAAATAATAAACATAAACTTGTAAAAAAAGCAACTCAGAAGCTAATTAGTGACATTGGGACACCTAATAAGGAGCAAGCCACTCCTATTCGCAATTCAAATCCACGTAAGAAACTGGAAAGTTCTACAATAACTTTAACTCCAAAACATGTAAATACTTTAATTACGAAACAGACTAATACAATACAAAATAGTCCATCGCACACCGTTAAACCAAATATGGAGGCAGTTAACAGTAAACAACAACAAAAACATAAATTGTGTATTCTGAGTTCTAATACGACAAACAAGATTTTATCAATAGCAGAAACAACATTTCCGAACTATAATATATGTCACTACCTCAAACCATCTTGTGGGATAAGACATCTCATCAGTGACATCGATAAAAAACTAAATACTTTTTCGACTGATGATTACTGCATAATTCTCGTCGGTGAAGAGGACTTCAGCACAACAAACAACTATCATGATCTAGTTCTTAACTTGCGTGAAACACTTGTAGCTGTGAATAACACAAATATTATAATATGTTTACCTACGTATAAATACAGCTATTACTCTAATATGTACAACTTAAGAGTAGAATTGTTCAATAACCTATTATACAATGACATTCAGATACACAACTATGCATTTCTATATGACTCTAATTACGATCTACCCTGTGACTATACAATGTTTTCTAAGTTAAATGGTGTGATTAATAATACTGGTATGAACCATATATTTTGCAATGTAAAATATGATATTGACATGATGTTTCATAATTGTTTTTCTAATTCTAATAATATAGACAATGTCTCTCATAAAATAGATACTCCTGAAACTGTAAACAATCAAAACTTTTTTCTTGTATAACCATATTCATGTTATTCATCAAAACACAAACGGTTTAATAAGTAAATCGGACTTATTAAGCTTACATACAGGGTGTCCAGTAAATAGCACGACATACTGTAGGGGGTGATAGCTTGGGTCACTACCTATCAATACAACACAATATATGTTCAGCAAAATCTTACGGATTTACAGTTTTACAAAATTTTCCGAAATATCGAAAAATCTCTACCTTGAAACAGATTTTTAAGCATCTCGTAATGAAAAAATCCTTTTCTAGAACTTTTTTTACATCAAATTATTCGTGAATAGGTTACTCTACTCATTACAAGTTTTTTTTTTATCAAAAACAAGAAAGTTTTGAAGAAATAGTTTTTTTTTGTTAAAATTTTCACAGAAGGATTTTCTTTTCGCATAACTTTAACCTACAGTGGTGAAAAAAAAATGTATGTGGCAGTTTTGTACAACAAACTTAAAAGATAGCCTGTTTAATGGTGATTTAGGAAAGATACAATACTAGTGCATTTTCATAAAAAAAATTAAAAAAATGCTATTTTAGTTCCAGAGAAGCTGATTTTGTTGAAAATGTAATTTTGACAAAAACCACTACGAGAATAAGTAATAGCTGCTCATTTACGCGAATTATTATAAAAAAAACTTGAGAGGTGTCAAGGGACACCCGGATGGAACGAAGTTCACGAACTACTAACTTAATTTAGAAACATGCGACGCCGCACAGCTTACAATAGCTTACTATAGCAAAAAGTGTCGTGACAACTTTTCGTAAGAATTTTTTCCGTCTAGCCCCCTTTCACAACGCGCGATAAGGAACTTCGTTCCAACTAGTTGTGACACGTAAAATGCGACATGCACGCGTAATGACTAAAGGTTTTTACCTGCTCGCCGACCGACCCGACCCGACCGGTTACTGTCTAACAAAAGAAGCGCATATGCTATCCCGCTCTTTCTTGCATTGTGATTTTGTGTCTCACTCTCAACCTTATTTGCGACACTTGTCAGTACGCTACCTTAAACCGTGCGCAACGCATCTCTGTGTTCACAAATTATTGTTTCGTACTGACGACTGTTTTGTGCCTTGGACCCCGGACTTTGTTTGCCTTACGATTTGGATTTTTTATTGTGATCACTACGACGACTTGGCGACCACCTGGACTTTTGTGTTTTATAACATGGCCAACCGCCGCGTTTTTCCTGGTTATACGCAGCGAGAGTATGCTGAGATGCACCTTATTTACGGAGAAGCTGGCCAAAGTTCCCGAGCTGCTGCCACCCTCTACAGGGAAAGGTTTCCCGATAGGAGACATCCACACCATGAAATGTTTACCAGAGTGCATAACTCCTACATGGAAGGCAGACTCCCTGGTCAACGTGGCGGTGGACGGCCTCAAGTTGTTGACGAAGACATAGTGCTTCAGGAACGAGAACAAGACCCGACAACTTCGGTTAGGGCGATACAACGGCGCACAGGGATACCGAAGTCCACTGTTCATTCAGTACTTAAGAGGTATGGATACCATCCATTTCACGTACGACGCGTGCAAACTCTTTTAACTAGAGACTACCTGCCGAGAGTTCAATTCTGCCGCCGCATGCTTGAAATGCATCGGGAGGACCCAAACTTTTTTAATAAGGTGTTATGGAGTGATGAGTCAGCCTGCAGAAAGGACGGCTACTTGAATTTGCATAATTTACATAGTTGGCAATTAGAAAATCCGTATGTGTCAAGAGAAGACAGGTCCCAGTACCAATTCAAAATAAATTTATGGTGTGGGATTTTTAATGGCCAGATTGTGGGTCCCGTCGAGCTTCCACCTACATTAAATGCCAATAATTACTTGGAGTTTTTACGAGAAACCCTACCCACGCTCCTTGAAAATGTTCCAAGTGAGCTAAGAGAGGTGATGTGGCTTCAAAATGATGGGTGCCCTGCTCATTATGGCCGGGAAGTAAGAGCCTACTTAGATGAAGCTTATCCAGGCAGGTGGATTGGGCGACTGGGACCGATATTATGGCCACCTAGGTCTCCGGACCTAAACCCCCTGGATTTTTTTTATTGGGGTGCCATGAAGGACAAAGTTTATGAAAAACCGATCCAAAATGACAATGAATTGAGAGCAAGGGTTAACATTGCAGCAAGAAAAATATCGGAAATAAGCCTGAGAAGACTCAAAAGCTCATTTTTAAGAAGATGCCGAGCGTGTATTAGGGCACAAGGGAAGCAATTTGAGCATTTATTGTGATTTATTTAAATAAATGTTTATTAAAGTTAACTCCTCTGTTTTTTTTACTATCACCTTATCCTTCAAGATGTCATTTACAGACCGGCCGGCCGGTCGGCTGCTGATTAATTATTATGTAATTCGAACCGTAGTACGACCTTACAACGATTCGAATTCAAAGTCACATTACTTGCATTTAAAATAAAATGCTCTTATTAACTAAAATAGCTTATTTTTCGTATTTTTTAAAATGAAAATGTACTAGTATTATATCTTTTCAAAATTACCATTAAACAAGCTATTTTTTAAGTTTGTTGTACAAAACTGCCACATACATTTTTTTTTCACCACTGTAGGTTAAACTTAAGTGATAAGAAAATAGTTCTGTGCAAATTTAAACAAAAAATAGTATTTCTTGAAAACATTCTTGTCTTTGATAGAAAAAAGACTTATCAATGAGTAAAGTAACTATTCACAAATAATTTGATGTAAAAAAAAGTACTAGAAAAGGATTTTTTCATTACGAGATGCTTAAAAATCTGTTTCAAGGTAGAGATTTTTCGATATTTCGGAAAATTTTGTAAAACTGTAAATCCGTAAGATTTTGCTGAACATATATTGTGTTGTATTGATAGGTAGTGACCCTAGCTATCACCCCCTGCAGTATGTCGTGCTATTTACTGGACACCCTGTATAAATGATCTTGCTAGCCTTGGTAAACATGTAGATGTACTTTGTATTACAGAACACAATATGACAGAAGAGGACCATTGCAATCTATGTATTCCAAATTATACTCTTGCTACCTTCTATGCAAGAAAGTCCCGGAGAGGTGGCTCATGCATCTTAGTAAATAATAAACATCCGTATAAAATTCTCGACTTAAAAGAATATTGCAGTTCTTGTGTTTTAGAATGTTGTGCAATTGAATTAATCCAACATCAAATAATAATAGTCTGTATTTATAGATCTCCTAAGAATAATATCGACTCTTTAACTTCATTTTTCTATAACTTTGATGGAATCTTAAGGAAAATATGTCTCAATTCCAAAAAAAAGGTGCTGATTTGCGGAGACTTTAACATCAATATTTTAGAAAACACGAAAATCTCAGTGCAATTTCAAAATCTCTTACATGGCTTCAATATGAAATTAGGTGTGCGTGAACCAACCCGGCTAGAAAGCGGTACATGCATCGACAATATTATACACAATGTAAGAGGAAGTGTATGTGAGGTAATGGAGTTAGCCGTCTCTGACCATACAGCTCAAATTATAAAATGTCCCGTCAAAAAGACCTGCACGATCACACACTGGTTCTCTTATAAACGCGATTTTTGCCAGGAAAATGTCAATAAATTTAAAGAGGCTCTCCAAAGTCTTAGTTTTAATAGTGTTTATAGCTGCAATGATCCAAACAATGCATTTAAAGAATTTCATAACTTATTCAAATTATTTTACGATCTGTGTTTCCCTTTAAAGAAAATAAAAAATGTAACTACTAAACCACAGAAATGGATCACAAAAG
This sequence comes from Apamea epomidion, assembly GCA_947507525.1. Taxonomy (NCBI): domain Eukaryota; kingdom Metazoa; phylum Arthropoda; class Insecta; order Lepidoptera; family Noctuidae; genus Apamea; species Apamea epomidion. The sequence goes on along the minus strand of OX382238.1, from coordinate 340,296 downwards.
GCATTAAACTGTGCTCTAAACGTAAACGTGAGATGCTATGGACCCTCAGGCGGCATCCAAATGTAGTCAATAAACAAAGATATAAGTCCTATTCCAAACGTTTAAAGACAATTATCAAATTGACCCAAAAATCGCAAAATAGCCATTTTATCAATAACGCTGTAAATAAAACTAAAGCAACCTGGAGGGTTATAAACTCATCAAAAAATAACATTCCAAGGAACAATTCTTATAAACTCCTTATTGACGATAAATACGTAACAAATCCAACTGACATTGTAGAACTATTTAATAATCATTTTATTGACCAAATACAGCCAACAAACAATTCTGACCATAAAATGACAGTAACAAATTCAAACATGAATTCATTATTCTTATCCCCCACAGCACCAATTGACATTTATAAAATAATTACGACTCTGAAAAATACGAATAGCTCTGGCTCTGACGACATTGAGACTAAGATAATAAAAAGCGTAGCTGTTGAAATTTCACCGGTTTTTAGCTTTATTACTAACCTATGTATAGAACATGGTGTTTTTCCCGAAGACTTAAAACTGTCCGTAATAAAACCACTACATAAAAAGGATGATCCTCAAAATATACAAAACTACAGACCCATTGCTCTTCTTTCAATATTTTCCAAAATAATTGAAAAGGTTATTTATAACAGTATATACATGTTTCTTGAAAAAAATGACATTTTAACTAAAGAGCAGTATGGTTTTAGAAAGTGTAAAAATATCAACATGGCCATTTATGAATTGATCAATGAAATAGTTACAAATATGGACCAAAAAATACCTGTAACAGCCTTATTTATGGATATGACTAAGGCTTTTGATTTTGTTGACCATGGAATCCTTCTAAATAAGCTATATAAATATGGCATTAGGGGCAAAGTTTTGGACTTAATAAAGTCATACCTTACTGGCAGAAAACAGGTAACTAGTATTACAGCAGTTGATGTTCAATCTAAAACTGAAATTAATTACCAATCGAGAGAGAGACAAATTCACTATGGTGTGCCTCAGGGAAGTGTGCTTGGCCCTTTATTATTTTTATGCTATATAAATGACCTTCCGAAAGCAATACCACATCCTATGACCCTATTTGCCGATGACTGTACTATAGTATTTTCTGGTAGAAATAGTGACTCATATGAAAATGACATAAACAGCAGCTTAAGACTAATAATTCAATGGCTATATAATAACAACTTACAGATTAATTTTAATAAAACTCAAATAATGACATTTAAACAAAGAACTAATCCAAAAATTCTTGACATTAATTATGACCAAAATAAGATTATTAAAACGGAACGAACCAAATTTCTAGGTATTTGGCTAGACGAAAACATGACATGGAAAACACACGTGGAGACTATGGTAAAAAAAATTCATCAATTTTGCTATGCTTTACACAATTTGAATAAGGTTGCAAATCGTAATACTGTCCTTACTGCGTATCATGCATATGTCTCCACAACTCTTCGTTACGGCATAATATTTTGGGGCAACTCTGCCAACAGAGAAATGGCATTTAAAGCCCAAAAACAATGTCTTCGAGCCATATGTTTGTTAAAAACCACCGAAAGTTGCAAACCATTTTTCGTTGGTTTAAAAATACTTACGCTTCCATCCCTCTATATTTATGAAATTTCAATATTTGTTAAGGAGAATCTGTCTAAATTTGAAAAACTTAATACTAGACGTCACCAAAGCACACTAAAATCAAAAAAACACAATACTGCACTTTTCTCAAAGAGCTGTCTTGGCATGGGTCCAAAGATTTACAATAAACTACCAAAAACTTTAAAAAGCATGACCAACATAAACCATTTTAAATCTCAACTTAAGAAATTCTTGATTGAAAAGGCTTACTACTCTATCAATGAGTTTTTGGATGATAGAAGCATAAAATAAAAAATGTCCGATCTACTTGTTATTATATCTTGTTTACGACTTTAATTGTTTGAAATAGTTTTATTTAGTTTGTAGTTTTTTACACCTAATTTTGTACGCCTTGCAAGGCAAAACATAGTGATACAACACAAATTTTATACCATGTACCATATTACCTATGTTCAACAAATAAATACTTTGACTTTGACTTTGACTTTGATTTGACTTCATGATAGTGTAGCTTGTTGTACCACCAATCAATCTGTTTAGTAATATTGGTGTGAAACTCTCCATACAATTAGATAGGACATGTAAAGTTCTCAAATTTCATAACAGTATCGTTCCTAATGCACATAAAAATGCAAAAACTAATAAAAGAATTTTACGATTTTTTAAAACAATATTATAGGATTTGAACTCGCACCATTTAGTGCGGTAAACGGTCGCCTGACCTTACCGCTAAATTCCCCGTTGACATATTGTTGAAATAACTGTTCCCTTGCACTTTATAATATTACTGCCCCGCTCCTTTATAAAAATAGCGTGATTATTATGTTCCCAGAGTTAAATTATTATTAACGAAATAAATAACATGTCATTTTGTGCATTCAATTACGAACAAAAACCTTTTAAAATCAATATTGGTTACCTCCCATAACATACGGCGTGATAATATGTAGCCTAAAGCCTACCTTGGTTTACAAAGAACATTTTTGCTGAATTTCAAGACAATCTATCCAGTAGTTTTGGCGTGAAGCCGTACCATATACACAGACAAACAGACAAAAATTCTAAAAATTCACTTTTTGTCATCAGTTACGTTTTTCTAACAAAAGCCACTTATTTTTGCTCGAAAATTCTCAATGTACAGTTTTTCTTTCGTTACTGTTTTATTATATGTATAGATTAGTAATATTGGTGTGAAACTCTCCATACAATTAGATAGGACATGTAAAGTTCTCAGATTTCATAACAGTATCGTTCCTAATGCACATAAAAAATGCAAAAACTAAAAAAATTATTTTACGATTTTTTAAAACAATATTATAGGATTTGAACTCGCACCATTTAGCGCGGTAAACGGTCGCCTGACCATACCGCTAAATTCCCCGTTGACATATTGTTGAAATAACTGTTCCCTTGCAATTTATAATATTACTGCCCCGCTCCTTTATAAAAATAGCGTGATTATTATGTTCCCAGAGTTAAATTATTATTAACTAAATAAATAACATGTCATTTTGTGCATTCAATTACGAACAAAAACCTTTTAAAATCAATATTGCTTACCTCCCATAACATACGGCGTGATAATATGTAGCCTAAAGCCTTCCTTGGTTTACAAAGAACATTTTTGCTGAATTTCAATACAATCTATCCAGTAGTTTTGGCGTGAAGCCGTACCATACACACAGACAAACAGACAAAAATTCTAAAAATGCACTTTTTGTCATGAGTTACGTTTTTCTAACAAAACCCACTTATTTTTTCTCGAAAATTCTCAACGTACAGTATTTCTTTCGTTACTGTTTTATTATATGTATAGATAAATTACACCCAGACACAGAACAAATGATCGTGCTCATTACACAAACATTTGTCCTGGGTGGGAATCGAACCCACGACCTCCGGCATAGCAGTCAGGGTCACTAACCACTAGACCAACAGGCCTGTCAAAGTCTTAGTAATAGGGTCGTCCTGACGCAGGTCCTCACCGGACACGGTTGTTTCGGCAGGTTCCTGTTCAGGATAAAGCGGGAGGAAACGCCAGGGTGTCACCACTGTGGGGATCGCCCGGAGGACACGGTGGAGCATACGGTGGAGGTCTGCCCGGCTTGGGCGGGACCCCGCCGTGTCCTCTTGGCGGCGATCGGCGGCGGCGACCTCTCGCGTCCGGCCCTCATACAGGCCATGGTCCGGAGCGAGAGTGAATGGGAGGCCGTCACCTCCTTCTGCGAAACAGTTATGCTCGCGAAGGAGGAGGCGGAGCGTGCGAGGGAGAGGCAATCGCTGCACCCTCGCGCTCCTAGCCGCCGCAGGAGACGCCCTGGACGGGAGTCAACAGCCGACTCCCGGCTACCGTAGGCGCGGGCTTGCGGGCGGCGAGCTATGGGCAGCTCGCCGCCCGGTAAGGACCAGGCCCGGGTCGACGGCGCGTTGTGTTCCACGCGCGCCTCAAAGAGCTGTCAGCACGAACTGACGGGGTCCGCTAGGGCCGATGCCGCCGGGGCTGCGGGTTGTTCGAAAGAGATACCGTGGCCCCTGGCACAGGCAACTGAAGGAACACGGGTGGGTTTTAGTCAGTAAAAGTCTGACACTCCCTTCTGCTCCGCCCAGAGCGGGAGGAGTCATTTGATGATTTCCCACCCAGAAAAAAAAAAAAAAAAAAAAAAAAAAAAAAAAAAAAAAAAAAAAAGGGTCTCGTTTTTAAGCTTGGGTACGGAACCCCAAAAATGGCTTATTTGCATAACGCCATCTATGGGTGAATGGATAAACGTCTGCACAAAACATGTGCACGCGATGAATGAAATTTGTATTCGTGAATGTTTAAGCGGCATTTTGCGTTTTTAGTCATTTTATATTATCTCCGGAACTATAAGACCAATTGGCATACTGTAAAGGGCAAATCTTATCTCCTTGATATACTTGTGATCATTAAATAATTTAATTTGATAAGGATTCATATTTAAAATTTATATTATCATCCAAACGTAAGCATGACAGAACTATACTTTTTTAACCTCCGACGCAAAAACGAAGGGATGTTATAAGTTTGACGTGTCTCTCTCTCTCCCTGTGTGTGTGGGGGGGGGGTTCGTGTGTGTGTGGGGGGGGGGTGTATGTATGTATGTCTGTCTGTCTGTGGCATTGTAAAATTTTTGATTAAATGTTGTCCCGTCGGCGGACCGCTACTATTTTAAACTTTAACAGAACGTTAGGCTAATAATTAGAGCGGTCCCCCGACGGGACAACATTTAATCAAAAATTTTCATACGTACTTACGTAGGGTCATAATTTCAAGGTTATTTTTTTATTTTTATAGGGTTTCACGTTTATACCTTTTTTGTTATATTTGTTTGTAGAACTATTTAAGGCGGAACAGATTGCCATACGTTGGTTTTAGTATACAACTGTTTAGGTAGCGCATGTAAATTTATTTATTTATTTATTTAAAACTCTTAAACTATCATTACAGGTTTAGAAACCTAATGCGATAGCTAAGCCTACTTATAATATTAACCATTAAAAAATAATTAATAATAAAAAATAAAAAAAATCACAATTAATTAAAAATAATTAATAAATAATAAAAAAAAATAAAAAAAAAATAATTCTGTTTTAAAAGGTATTTCCTTCCGACTTGCTAAGCAAAAGTTGTGATAGCTCAGCTAAAATGCGTGATGTAAACATAATTTATAGCCTATAGCACTAGCACATATAGTGCTAGTTAATAATAAATTACTACGTATTTCAGACTGTATGTGAATAAACTTTATTTTCAATTTGAATAGGTCTGAAGCTGCTGATTGAATTCACCGACAGCGGCTATTTCACATTAAAGTGCCCAGAAAACTTGAAGCTTGACAATTCAGCCCTGCCGCGCTTCGAGTCGCAGCTGCGTGTTAACAAAGTGCAGCTGAAGGACTGCCCGGCGCCGCCCGTCTCGTACGCCGCCACACTGGACGCGCTCAACGTGCTCGCGCTCGACAGGCTCAAGCTGATCAACGTCGGCAACCTCACGGGCGCGCACCTTACTAGACTCACCAACGTGACTGCGCTCGAGCTCATCAACGCTGAGCTGGCTCCGCGCACGCTGGCCGCGCTGCAGGGTCTGCGCCGCCTGTTGCTGGACAACGTGCGCCTGCCGCCCGGCGAGCTGCGCCGCCTGCCGGGCTCGCTCGAGCTGCTGGACCTCACGCGCATGGCCACCGACCTGCCGGCCGACGTGCTGGAGCGGTTGCCCCACCTCGTCAATGTGTCAGTGCGCGACAAACACAACGTGTCCGTGGCGCTGGCCGGCGCGCTGCGCGTGCTGGCGCTAGACATGCCGGCGGCGCGCGTGCCGAGTGCGCTGTTGCTCGCGCTGCAGAGCCTCACCGTGAGCGGCTGGGACGAGCCGGCACCCGAGCCCTGGACGACGTGCGCGCTCCACACGCTGAACTTGCTCTACGTGACGGCCACGGAGCTCCCGGCGGGCTGGCTGAGGGCCTGCGCGGAGCTGCGCGTGCTGCGCGTGCGTGATGGGCTACGGCTGAGCGTACTGCACGAGACGTCGCTGAGTGGCGCGCGGCACCTGCAGGAGCTGCACATAACGTCGTGTGCGCTGACCGCGCTGCCGACGGGGCTGCTCGACGACGCGAAGGAGCTGAGCGTGCTCGACTTATCCGGGAACTTTCTAAAGGAGCTGCCGGGGTGAGCCGTCGTCAAAGTTTTGATAAGTTTTGTAGAGCACGCGCCAATATCATAGTTCTAGTTAGTATTGAGTTTGATTTCGTTTCGTTCGCAGTGGCCTATTCGTCAAGACGAGTTCTCTGCAGAAACTGGTGCTAGCCAAGAACTGCCTGACGACAGACGTGTATACGTCGCTGAAGGCGGTCACGTCACTCACCTCGCTGACACTCAGCTACAACAATCTGAAGGACTCCTGCGGAGGCGCGTCGGACACTGTGCGAGGTACACAAAGCAAGCATGGTTGACTCTCGAACTTTTACGATTCTTTTAAGAAAAATCCGGCTCAGTGTGAGTTGGACCCGCGCACCGAGGTTGCGTACCTTTCTAGAACAAGCAGAGAATATACTTAATGCATTTTCGTTTTTTTATATTTTTTTATTTGCGACTGCTCTGTTTTGAACCCCCGACGCAAAAACGACGGGGTGTTCTAAGTTTGACGTGTCTCTCTCTCTATGTGTGTGTGTGTGTGTGTGTGGGGGTGTGTCTAACGGATGAACCGATTTGAATTTTGTTTTTTTTTGTTTGAAAGGTGAATTTGTCGGTCCAAGATGGCCGCCGCCACAAAATGGCGGATTACATATTTTTTCACAACTCCCTTAATATGGGTATCAAATGAAAGGGCTTGTCTAGTAGAATACTATACACGATGATAAATTTCAAATCCAAGATGGCCGCCAGCACAAAATGGCGAATTACATTTTTTTTTTCACAACTCCCTCTATATGGGTATCAAATGAAAGGGCTTGACTAGTAGAATACTATACACTATGACAAATTCCAAATCCAAGATGGACACCATCACAAAATGGCGAATTACAAAAAACCTGATTAAATACCAAATTACCTGAATCTTAAAACGCAAGAAAATAAAAGAAATGAAATAACAAGGAGTCCCTAAAAAAAGCATGAAATTAAAAATTTAAAAAAACCCCGACAACATGAATAGGGTTTCACGTTGCCGGGGTTTTTTTTAATTTTAAAAAGAAAAAAATAACCTTGAAATTATGACCCTACACGTATGAAATTTTTTGATTAAATATTGTCCTGTCGGGGGACCGCTACTATTTTAAACTTTAACAGAACGTTTGGCTAATAATTAGAGCGGTCCCCCGACGGGACAACATTTAATCAAAAAATTTCATACGTACTTACGTAGGGTCATAATTTCAAGGTTTTTTTTTTCTTTTTATAGGGTTTCACGTTGTCGGGAGTTTTTTTAATTTTTAATTTTGTAAATATTTTTTTCCTGCAATACATGCAATTGCAATTGCTTGCATTAACATGCAATTTCCATCAACTATATTAGATAGCATAGACACATATACACAGTCTGGCCATAAATACTGTTACAATTAAAAATAAGAAAGATATTACATTTGAATTTGGAATCTGTCATTTTTATACGATTGTTCATTGAGTTTTCTAATTTTGGCGCCAGTACATTGTACAATATTTTGCGATATTAATATGGAGTGGGGTGATAAAGAGAACCGAATTGCTGTGATTGCATTACACAAAGTTGGTATGGAGCCAAATGCAATTTTTAAAACTCTCCATACGCTTGGTATTAGTTAAATGTTTGTGTACCGGTATATTAATAGGTACAATGAGACCTCCTCTGTTTGTGACAGAAAAATATCTGGCCGTCCACGTAGTGTTCGTACGAAAAAGGTGGTCAAAGCAGTAAGGGAAAGAATTCGAAGAAATCCTGTCCGAAAGCAAAAGATTTTATCTCGGGAGATGAAGATAGCACCCAGAACCATGTCGCGTATTTTAAAAGATGACTTAGGACTTCCACCCTATAAGAGACGCACTGGTAATTTTTTAACTGATAATTTAAAAAGAATAGGGTGGTAAAATCGAAACAACTACTGAAGCGGTACGCAAAGGGAGGTCACAGAAAAATTTTGTTTACGGATGAGAAAATCTTTACAATTGAGCAACATTTTAACAAACAAATGACCGTATTTATGCTCAAAGCTCTAAGGAAGCTTCCCAATTAGTCAACAGAGTGCAACGTGGGCATTATCCGACTTCAGTGATGGTTTGGTGGGGTGTTAGCTATGAAGGAGTGACTGAGCCATATTTTTGTGAAAAAGGTATCAAAACATCGGCACGAGTGTATCAAGATACCATTCTTGAGAAGGTAGTTAAACCCCTTAACAACACCATGTTCAATAACCAAGTATGGTTCTTCCAACAAGACTCGGCGCCGGGTCATAACCCGGCGCCGAGTCTTGTTGGCTGCTTTATGAAGCTCGGTCCACGCAGTCTTGGTTGGAAGTGAACGTTTCGGACTTCATCAGAGCTGAAGACTGGCCGTCGTCTAGTCCCGTTCTTAATCCGTTGGATTATGATTTATGGTCAGTTTTAGAGAGTACGGCTTGCTCTAAACGCCATGATAATTTGGAGTCCCTAAAACAATCCATACGATTGGCAGTGAAGAATTTTCCCATGGAAAGAGTGCGTGCTTCTATTGATAACTGGCCTCAACGTTTAAAGGACTGTATTGCAGCCAATGGAGACCACTTCGAATAAGCTTTTTATATTTTAAATTGTTTTATATTTATGTATTAAACTAACACACTGTAAAAGTAATAAATATTATTTGCAATTAAAAAAAAATTTTTTTTTTCGTGATAATATTTATGGCAAGACTAGGTATAATAGGGGTTAAAGTATGAAATTGCCGTTTTATTGTAATAGGTACTTCGAATTGACATAGAACCTTCATGGTTTGAGATTTTTGAGTGAAACTTTTTTCACATGGTACCTATGAAGTTCTTCTTTTAAAAAATGTGCAACATTCGATTATAGACTTTCAGTTGTTTTTTTTATTCAGCTTAGACAAGAAAGATGGATACTTCGAAAATTCGAGTTATTTTTTAATACGAGTTCCGACGCGGAACTAACGCGGCAGAAACAGCTCGCAATATCAATGTTGCGTTTGGAGAGGGGACTGCTAATGAACGCACCGTGCGATTTTGGTTTAAACGCTTTGGTGATGGAAACTTTGATTTGAAGAACGAACCACGTGGAAGACCGCCCACACAGGTGAATAACAATGAATTGAAAGAGATGGTGGAAGCCGATCCGAGCCAAACTACCCAGGAATTAGCGGCATGGTTTAACGTTACCTTACCAACAATATTGACTCATTTGCGTCAAATCAATAAAATAAAAAAATATGAGAAATGGGTGCCTCATGATTTGACTGATCTGCAGAAAGAAACGCGTGTTGAAACTTGTGTTGCCTTGTTGAATCGATACAGAAATGAAGGAATATTGGATCGAATTGTGACATGTGATGAAAAGTGGATTCTGTACGATAACCGTAAGTGAAAAATGCAATGGCTGACCCCTGGTCAAACGCCGCAACAGTGTCCTAAAGCAAAGCTTAGCAATAAAAAGGTAATGGTAACTGTTTGGTGGTCTCAGCATGGTGTTATTCACTATAGCTTTCTCCGATCTGGTCAAACAATAACGGCAGATGTCTACTGTGCCGAACTCCGAACAATGATAGCAATTACACTGATTACACATTGGAGTCTTCACGTGGTGCCATATGCTCTAATTTAGAAGTAGCTCAAGAATTTGTAAATTTCTTTACTAATATACCATCAAAAACGACGGAAGCCTTAAATTCCTCACCGGACGTATCACTTGAGTTTCTAAGAGCGAACGTTCCAGGCTGCCCGGTTGAGTTTCAATTTAGACATATAAACCCTATGATAGTTATAAAAACTTTTCGACAAATCAAAATCAAATTGACCGAAGATCTATCGCCATACTTAGCTTTAGTGTTTAATTTGTGTGTAGATCAAGGAGTCTTCCCAGATTTAATGAAATATAGTAAGGTTATTCCACTTTTTAAATCTGGGGACAGCAAAGACACCAATAATTATAGACCAGTATCTGTGTTGCCGGTATTCAGCAAAGTATTCGAAAAGGTAATGCTCAATCAAATGCTTAATCATTTTAACAACAACAAAATTTTACACGATCAGCAATATGGCTCCACCAAAGGACGTTGTACGACTGACGCCGGTGTCACTTTATTAAAACACATATTTACAGCGTGGGAGGAAGCCCAAGATGCCATAGGAATCTTTTGTGACCTCTCCAAGGCATTTGATTGCGTTAATCACAAAACCTTACTCTTGAAGCTTGAGCATTACGGACTAGGTAAACTTGCGCTCAGCTTAGTAAAATCTTATTTACATGATAGACAGCAAAAAGTTCAAATAAATGGTGTCAATTCACTAGGTTTACAAGTAAAAATGGGTGTTCCACAAGGCTCGATATTAGGTCCTTTCCTCTTTTTAGTATACATAAATGACCTGCCCCATTTATTAAAAAACCAAACACAAATGGTGTTATTTGCTGACGATACTTCCTTAATTTTTAAGATAAATAGACGTGCATCAAATCTTGACGACGTAAATAACGCTCTACTGCAAGTGCAAAATTGGTTCACTGCTAATAATTTAGTATTAAATGGGAAAAAAACTAAATGCATAAGATTTGCTTTACCGAATGTTAAAAGTAGTGATTGTGACATAGTATTGAATAAAGAGAAACTAGAATTCGTCGATAAAACTGTTTTCCTGGGGATAACGCTCGACTCAAGGATGCAATGGGGTCCTCATATAACATCTCTTGCAAGACGGCTAAGTTCAGCAGCATATGCTGTAAGAACAATCCGTCAATTTACTAATGTAGATACCGCGAGGCTGGTCTATTTCAGTTATTTTCATAGTATCATGTCTTACGGTATTTTACTATGGGGACGGGCTGCAGATATCGAGTCTATTTTTATTCTGCAGAAAAGAGCCATCAGAGCAATATATGGCCTACGCAGGCGCGATTCTCTAAGGGAACTGTTTAAAAATATTAATATCATGACGGTACCTTGTCAATATATCTATGAAAACATCATGTACGTAAGGAAAAAATTAAATATTTTCAGTAAAAGAGGTGACAGACACACCTATAGAACCAGAAATAGGGACCAATTAGTTCAACCAAGTTTCAGACTGGCTAAAGTAGACTCTTCCTTCATGGGGTACTGTTTGAAATGTTACAATAAAATACCTCCCCACATACTCCAACTCAATGAAACGAAATTCAAATCTTGCATAAAACGCACACTATGCAGCCAAGCATATTATAAGTTGGGGGATTACATCGCTGACAAAAATGCTTGGCTAAACGCTGGTCCTGCTCCACAGGACGCATAAATAAATTGATTAGCATTTGAAAATACTTCACACACGCCTACCCTACCTACATACTGTTGGAGCTGCTGAAGATTCTAAAATACTATGTTTGCAGTATATAAATTCAATCTCCTAGTATTATATAATTGCATAGAACGTATGTGAGTACTATGTTACATACTATAAAGCTACCATTTACTGGCTACGTCTTTCATTGACTTGAATGTGCCTTGGCGGATGAGAGTATGTCATGCTCACTCTAATGTCTCGCTGATGGTGGCACATGTGTTGGATCATTTAGCTCCCTTCAAAATGGTTAAGCTGAATGGTGCTAATCTATGCGTCATGTTCGTGAACGGGCGCCGTCAGTAGGGACTGGTCAACTCTTTGCTGCCATGGCTTATTTTAATTTAATTTAATATTTGAATTGTTTTTTTTTTATCTTTTCATTACGGACGCTTGTTAACGTTCTGCATCGTTCTCACATGCATAATTTTGAACATGAATGATGTAACCAATACTTTGTAACAATATTATTATGATTTAAAAGAGTGTCCATGGATTTTCTTGCCCGTTCTTCTCCATAGGTACCTACTACGCTTTGGAATGGGCAACTAGCTTCATCTTTTTGACTGACCGACCTTGACAATTCAAAAGTGCCTGTAATTGGTTTATTTGAAATAAATATTTTGAGTTTGAGTTTGAGTTTGCAAAACTAGCAGTGAAACAGCCCCGATTCATGAATCGATCTTCACCATTATTGCTCCATGATAACGCGAGAGCTCATACAGCACGAGAAACCGTTTTAACTCTACAGGAACTGCAATTAGAAACCATTCGTCACCCTCCGTATTCGCCAGACCTTGCTCCAACGGACTACCATTTTTTTCGTGAATTGGACAATTTTCTACGTGATAAAAAGTTTTCTTCTCAGGAGGCAGTACAAAATGCTTTCACACAGTTTGTCGAATCTAGATCAGAATCAGAATTTTATTTGTCAAACATAGGTACATTGGGTTCTTGCAATACATATTTATATAGGTCGCCATGTTTTGCCATTACAGCATACAAATATTTTAACATAGCGATTGTTTAAAATAACAATCATACTCAATTTAATTACAGAATAATTAGTAATATAAAATTAAATTAGGTTTTTAGAAATTATAAAAAAATACGAAATGTCATAAAAAGTAATATAAGTGGGTACATAAAAAATCACAATAAATTTAAAAAGTCACATCAAATTGTTAAGTCATTTAGAAATTCGTCAACAGTATAATAACATTTTTCTATCAGTAAATTAGTCAGGTTTTTTTTAAATTTTACATAAGTCATTTCCTTAAAACTATCTCGAATCTTATTAAAGATACGAGGTGCCATACCAAGAATACTTTTTTTCATTAATGCTGTTTTGCATTTCACAGTGGATAATTTATTTTTGTATTGGGTACGAAGGGGAACTTCTTGTACTGTAGAGACTTTGTCAAATAACTTTACATTTTGTTTTATAAACAGTGCCACTTCCAAAATGTACAGTGATGGCAATGTTAACAGTTTATGCTCCTTGAAAACTGGTACACAGCTGTCTGTTGCTTTCAGACCACACATTGACCTTATGCATCTTTTTTGTATTATAAATGCTTGTTCCCTACCAGTAGAATAGCCCCAGAAAATGATGCCAAACTCAAAACCGAAACTACAAGTCCGTGGTATGCCGTTAGAAGTGTGTCAATATTTACTTTTTTTGCGAGTTGGTAAAGCGCATAAGCAGTTTTACTAAGTCGATTGCATATTTTTTCTATGCGGGGTTTCCAGGTCAGTTTATTGTCAATCATTATTCCTAAGAATTAAGTTATTTTTACGTCTTCTATTCCAATATTATTATAGGCACAGCAAACTTTACGAATGTCACATTTTTGATGAAAGTGCATTATTTTTGTTTTACTTAAGTTCATTATTAAATTATTATTATTAAGCCAATTTATAATGTCAATTAAACAATTATTTATGTCATTTTCATATTAATTTATATTTGTGCATTTGATTAGGGCTGTACTGTCATCTGCGAAAAGAACCATCATATGTCTTGTGACTCTGGGTAAATCATTTATTTAGATATTTAGATCACGAGAGTTCTATCGCAAAGGCGTAAATGACCTTCCTATTAGATGGCAGCAATGTATAGATAATAATGGTAATTATTTTTGTAGCGGTATCTACAACGCCACATGCGAACAACGCGTCATACTGACGTCACGCAAATCCTGCATCTCGCAAGCAGAGTTTACCGCGCAATTAGCATAGATACAATTTACCAACATCAATCGTTGGGCAATTGCCCGCCAGACACAACACCCGTCTGGTCGGAGGAGCCTCCCTTTTCTATAGAGTAGGAGTGAACTTTACACCCTGTTCCTCATACCTCTATATTTTGATTAAATAAATATGTTAAATTTAAAAAAAAACGAATTTAAATTTTTCAGTACATTTCGGCAATTTCATACTTTAACCCCTAATATACAGAGTGACTGGAAAATAGTGGCGGAGCCGTTAAGGGGAGGTAGTCTAGGGTTATTCCGACAGATATCACTATGAGACCTACCGTCCTTACTTAACCCTTTCCAAGATATTCCTACTTAAAGAGTGTAACCCAAAAATTCGTACAAAAAATTTTCAAATAGTAATAAATCCTAAAAAAAAAGTGATTTGGGCCTACTTTTTTTTGTTTTGCAACAAAGATATTCTAAATAAGAAATATTAATTGTTAAATTTCCGCAACTGTCATTATTTTATGCAAAAACTGCTAAACTAAAACGGAAAATACTTTGATGGCTGATAAAACATCAATTTTCTTTAAAAAGTCACCCTTTATTATTTCGTACAAACTAATTAAAAAACTTCCACGTTTCGTTCCCTTTCGAATGAGAAATTAAAGTCCAAAATCGGTTAAGGAACAATGAAGATATGGTCAATGGAAAAAACCCGTAGAGCCCGTGTAGAGCCCTTTGTTCCGAGAACAAAGGACTCGATCGACGCGCACGAGTCGAGCTTGTCTCTCCCTCTTGCTCAGTCCGCTCTTACGGTTTACTGTGTTCGGATGTGCTTACTTTCTCTCAGTTTTGATTTTTCTAATGACTTGGCTTTTTCCTGGACTTTTGTATTTGATTCTCTTCCCGACAACTTGGACTGTGCCCTGTTTTCTGTGACTCCTTACGATTTGGCTGTGTGGTTTATCGGACCAATAATGGCAGGAAGAACATCGTTTAGTAACGAAGAATATGCAGATATTCTTTTTTATTACGGAGCTGCCAGAGGAAACGCTGAACAAGCTCGTCGTGAATATGGCGAAGTATTCCCTAATCCCTGATGCCCGCGTATTCTCCCGAACCTTCCGGCGGGTGCGAGAGCGCGGAACCGTCGTAAGATACCAAGGTAAGAGAAAGTTATTATTATTAAAGCATGTTCAAACCAGAGATTTCTCCATACAAAATGTAGTTCCTTCCTGTACAGGCTCTATATTACTGCGCCGCCGCTAGTTTCCATACATGCGCTATAAAAATGTTTTGTTCTAGCGCTTTCGATAATTGTCTAGTTATAAAAATAAACCTTACCTATCACTCTTATTAACGTGCCCTTTAAATTGTAAGATTGCAAAACAAATGTCGCTGTCCAAATTAGTCAGTGCAAAGACTCGCAGAGATGGGTGCCATAAATCATACAAGTAAGATAACGAATATCACTTCCTCTCTCGCACTTATGCGTCTTATGGTTGACGTCACCAAGTTGCAGTGAAGCGCGCTATTATTGTTTACTATTTTTTGTCGAAGTCGATGGATTTTGGTAGAGTTTTTATAAGAATTTTTATTGTGCGGTCATTGTTGACGCTCATTGCACTATGTCGACAGACGCATTCCTACAAGAGAAGTGATTTATGTTATGGTCCAACCGACGTGAGTCTTTGCGCGGAGCCACACCAACCTAAACAATAGCCATGGTAGTAACACTTAATTAAAAAAACTTTTTTGTTTTTAGGTGACGCAGGTAGACTTCGACTGGATGTCGGGGACGACGAAGAGGAAATTTTAAATAATTTCCAAAGAGACCCTACGCTGTCTACACGAATGATAGCTCGCCATATGGGACGCTCTCAATGGTAGGTGTGGTACACTCTTCCCGAAAATGACCTCCATCCTTACCATTACACACTTGTTCAGGCCATAGAAGAAGGGGACCCTTTAAGAAGAATGCAGTTTTGCAGATTTTTAATAAATGCGGACGTTGAAGATAGAAATTATCTCAGAAGAATTTTGTGGACTGACGAGTCCATGTTTGATAAGGACGGCATTACGAATTATCATAATGCTCATTACTGGAGTGAACGAGCCATGGGTAATCCACACCAAAAAGACAAAAAGGTTCACAGAGAAGGTTTAATCTAAATATGTGGATGGGTATAATTAATAACCGCTTGATTGGACCACATTTCCTACCGCAAAACCTCGATGGGGTTGAATATGAAAATTTTCTGAGGAATGTATTTTTGAATTAATGGGAGATGTGCCGCTAGAAACGAGGCAAAACATGATATTCATGCATGATGGCTGTCCGGCGCATTTTAGGCTAGCTGCGAGAAGTTGGCTAGACCAACACTTCCCCGACCGATGGATAGGTAGAGGTGGTCCAATACCATGGCCGGCACGTAGCCCCGACCTCACACCCATGGACTTCTTCGTGTGGGGTCGAATGAAAACTTTGGTTTATGCCACTGACCTGACCCTGTACCAAACGTTGAAGACTTGCGCAACAGAATAATCAACGCAGCGCAGGAAATACAAAGGGAGCTTACAGACTCAAGGGTTGTAAAAACGGGTGTCGTAAGAAGAGCACGAGCTTGTATTAGAAATAATGGTGGGCACTTCGAAACTGAACTGTAGACAGCTTGTAGATTGTTAGTGTACCACTCTGCAGTAACTGTTTTTCGATCCTCTAAAACAATTGTTGCGTAATGACCTGTCCTTACAAAGAGAAATACAAAGGGAGCTTACAGACTCAAGGGTTGTAAAAACGGGTGTCGTAAGAAGAGCACGAGCTTGTATTAGAAATAATGGTGGGCACTTCGAAAATGAACTGTAGACAGTTTTTTATTCAATAAATTTTTATTCTTCAGTAGTTTGGTTTTTTCTTTCATTTTTATTATTAGTCTTATCTTGATGGTTCCTTAACCGATTTTAGATTTTAATATCTCATTTGAAAGGGAACGAAACGTAGAAGTTTTTTAATTATTTTGTACGTAATAATAAAGGGTGACTTTTTAAAGAAAATTGATGTTGTATCAGCCATCAAAGTATTTTTTTTTTACAGTTTCCGTTTTTGTTTAGCCGTTTTTGCATAAAATAATGACAGTTGCGGAAATTTAACAATTAATATTACTTATTTAGAATATCTTTGTTGCAAAACAAAAAAAAGTAGGCCCAAATCACTTTTTTTTTAGGATTTATTACTATTTGAAAATGTTTTGTACGAATTTTTGGGTTACACTCTTTAAGTAGGAATATCTTGGAAAGGGTTAAGTAAGGACGGTAGGTCTCATAGTGATATCTGTCGGAATAACCCTAGACTACCTCCCCTTAATGGCTCCGCCACTATTTTCCAGTCACCCTGTATGTGTCTATGCTAGATTTTTCGCTTTGCTAACATTGCAGTTAAGGGTCGGGGGTATATAATTATTTATAAGTAGTAAGTTTTATCGTCTTTGTGGTGGCTGGTAAAAAAGAAATATAAATACACAAGCTTAGTTTTTGTTTACCCGAAACCTGGAACGGGAAAAAGTCTGCTGTTTCCCACATTTGTTTTCACAGAAATCAGTAGTAGCAATAGTATAAGTTTTTCATAAGGAATGGTGTAAACTCATCAGAATATTTCGTATTTAATATTCGTGACATCATTATGTACTAATGAGTTTTTATAATGACAGGAGTGTCACCGTTGGAAAGTTTAAATAAGTTGGCCGAACTTAACCTGAGAAAAACCAACGCCAGTCTGATCTGTCGCGACTGGCGCGAGAACATGCCTCTGTTGCAGACGCTCGACCTCAGGGACAACAACTTCACCTCCGTTACGGTAACGTATCGTCCTCGCCGCACCGCGCCCTCGCCCCTTCCCCGCCCAGTGACCGCGCAGTAACGAGCCGCGTGTTTACAGTACGCAGACTTGCAGTTCCGCGGCGCCACGCTCGTGCTGGTGAAGCTGACGGGCAACAACGTGACCAAGCTGCAGTACACGCGGCACGACTACTCGCTGGCCACCGCCGGCGCCTCGACCTCGCGCGCCGACGTCTCGCTCGACTCCAAGCTCGCCTGCGACTGTGACACGTACTGGGCGGCGCGCGCACTGCGGGAGCGGCCCGAGCACGTCAAGCTGAGCGCGGCGTGCGCGGGCGGCACCAAGCTGAGCGCCGAGCCGCTGGACTCGCTGCAGTGCGGCGCGGCCGGCCTGTGCGCCGGCACGCGCTGCACGTGCGCGTGGCGCCACAGCGGCGTGGCGGCGCCGGCGCGCGTGCTGCGCGTGCAGTGCGAGCGCGCCGGCCTGACGCGCGCGGCCGACGCGCTGGAGCCGCTGATGTCTGCGGTGCGCCGCAACGGCGTGGCGCCGGACGACTACGACTGGCAGCTGCACTTTGCGCACAACAGCATCGCCGAACTCGACGCCGCCGACTTCCCGAAGCATCTATCGGTAAGTTTAAATACGGACCACTATACTTGGATTTTTAATTTGATTCATGACTTGACTTGATTTTAATATGCTTGCATTTAGTAAGATTTAAAATTATGCGGTTTTTCATACACCATCTGGACACTTTATAGAATTTAGTTTGCAATTTTACTGAGTCTTAAGCACAGTTTACTGTTTGGTACAATTTTAGGTCATCGGCGTACATACGAGGGTGACACTGAAAGTTCTTAGAAAATCAAAAACTGAACAACGAGCAAGTTATTAGTTTTATTATATCTTTTCAAAATAGTGGCCATTTACATCAATACATCGCTGCATCCGATGGAACCACTGAAAAAAGCACTTTGCCCACTCGTCCTTAGGGGTCTCTTCGACGGCATTTTGAAAAACGCAGCCACTGCTTCCTCGGCGTCCATAAATCGTTTTCCTCGAAGTTTTACTTTTATTTTAGGAAATAAATAAAAATCGCAAGGTGTGAGGTCGGGGCTATAGGGCGGGTGACCCAGTAATTCCACGTCTGACGTCGCCAAGTAGTCGATTGTTTGCTTGGCGGTGTGCGACGAGGCGTTGTCGTGGTGAAAGAGGATCCTACTGCGAGGTCCTTTCTCCCGAACTTTTTCCAAGACAAGTGGCAAACGATTGTTAGTGTACCACTCTGCAGTAACTGTTTTTCGATCCTCTAAAACAATTGTTGCGTAATGACCTGTCCTTCCGAAGAACGAGGCCACCATCTATTTTCCCACACTTCGATCTCTTCACTTTAGTTGGCAACTCCTCGGAAGGAAACACTCAGACAGCAGACTGTCTCTTAGTTTCAGGATCATAACAATAAATCCAGCTTTCGTCACCCGTAAGTTTGTCGAACACAGCATTTGAGTCACCTCCGTTAAATCTTTGAATCATTTCACGACACCAATCAACACGACGGACTTTTTGGGCCTTTAGTCCGGTCAATTTAGACATCCAAAGTTACAAAAATTCACACTCGGCTGAAAATTGGTAGGATTGTTCAAAATACTATTATAAATGAAATGAATGTAGTTGTACTTACTTGTTGAATTTTACGGCGAGAATCAAAGGACTTTCTTTTTTCATGCTGTTCATTTAATTCGTGGCCGCAAAATAAGCATTGTTTTTTAAAACAAAAAGGTGATTCACTTACACGTGCTCCAGTACGAGGAGGACTTTTAGTAGATGTACTGGCTTCTTGTTCTTCATGTTGTCTTTTAATAGCTGCAGCAATAGAACACTTTCAAGTATAATTTTTACGACACTAAACATGTAGGGTCACAGATTTCTGCTTTTTAAGATATTCTGAAAATGCATCAGCTCTTTCAGTACTTGCATTGTTTAATGTCTACTAACTACTAACGTTCAACAGTAACAATTTCACCTTCAGTTAAAATTTTAGCACAAATAAAACAATATTCTGACATTTTTGTTGTAAAATTCAAAACAGCACGAAATAGGTTAAAAAAAAGAAAGTTAGAAAACGGCGTGAAAAAAGAAAATCCTTGGATTCGATTCCTTGGAGCCGTAAAATTCAACAAGTAAGTACAACTACATTCAAATATTTGGTTCTGGAAACGGCTCAGGCTCATTCTGATGCTATGGCTAAAGCTGTTCTTGCTCGAGTAGAATACGAATACGATTTAATTGCTGCTGAGGCTAAATAGCATCATGACTGCTTCATTTCCTTCTTGAAACCGAACACTTAAAGTCGGTCGACCTCGGTCGGTCGGTCGGTTTACTTTACTGGGCTCGGGAGCTGTTCCTAACTTACCATACACCGAATTAAAATGTTTGGCGAACACTTCACATATCTCTTGACCACTATTTGCATGTTTGTTACGAGAAGAACGGGCACCGAACTTGACGGCGACTCTTTCGCAAGCGGTCTTCTTAATCTGTATCATTTCGTGTCGGTGCAGTTTCTGGACCTGAGGAACAACTCGCTGTCCTCGCTGAGCGCGGACGCCGCGCGCGCCCTGCTGGCGGACGAGCGGCGCCGCGTGCTGCTGGCGCGCAACCCGCTGGACTGCAGCTGCAGCTCCGCCGAAGCGCGGGCCGCGCTGCGCGAGCGCCAGGCCGGCCTGGACTACCTCGCCTGCTCGTGCGCCGACGGCTCGCCGCTGCGCGCCGCCTCGCCGGCGCAGTGCTCGGCGCCGCGCGGCCTGGGCGCCGGCGCGGTGGCGGCGGCCGCGGCGCTGGTCACGCTGCTGGCGGCCGGCGCGCTGGCGGCGCTGCTGTGGCAGCCCGCGCTGCGCCTGCGCCTCAAGGCGGCGCTGCACGCGCGCGGCTGGCTGCCCCGCGCCGCCGAGCGCGACGACGACGCGCGCCGCTTCGACGTGTTCCTGTCCTTCTCGCACGGCGACGAGCGCTTCGTGCGCGACGAGCTGGTGGCGCGCCTGGAGAGCGGCCCGGCGCCCTACCGCCTGTGCGTGCACTACCGCGACTGGGCGCCGGGCGGCTGGATCCCGGCGCAGATCGCGGCGTCCGTGCGCGCGTCGCGCCGCACCGTGGCCGTGGTGTCGGCGCACTTCCTGCGCTCGGCGTGGGCGCGCGCCGAGTTCCAGGAGGCCTACGCGCTCGCGCTGCGCGACGCGCGCCCGCGCCTCGTCGTCGTGCTGCTGGACGACCCGGCCGCGCTGCCGCTGGACGACAAGCTGCGCCGCTACCTCGCCACCAACACCTACGTGCGCTGGGGCGACCCCTGGTTCTGGCAGAAGCTGCGCCTGGCGCTGCCGCGCGGCCGCGGGCCTGCGGGCGAGCCGGCGGGGCCCGCGCCGGAGGTGGCGGGGCCCGCGCCGGAGGAGGCGGGGCCCGCGCCGGATGTGCCGCCGGAGGTGTGCTCGGAGCCGTCGCCGAACAGTCCGGACAGCGCGTCACGCTCGAGCTCGGCGAGTTCGTCGTCGCCGAGCTCGAGCTCGTCGACGGGCAGCGCGATGGAGCTGGACCGGCTCGTGTCGCCGCCGGCGTCGTGCGGCGCGCACTACGCGCTCCCCGCGGCCTCACTCGCGCCCGCGCGCGCCGTGCCCGTCTAGTGCGTGTGTGTGCGCATGTGTGTGTGTGAGTGTGTGAATCTCAAGCAGCTGTGTGCAGCAGCGTGCGGACGTGCAACACGACGATAACGGTACTGATCAATTCCAATACTTACTTGTTTTACCCGAACGTGAGCCGATGTTAGATCGCCGAGTACTGTGCGAACGAAGATCGTCATGTATTACAAAGTGAACGCCACCGCCGTGTCAAAATCTTTTAAATTTCATAAGGTTTTTCAAAGATGCTATTTTATCGTGGCTACGACTAGAATCTTGAAATTGGATCTGAATGTATATTATATAGCTGGTTTGTAAAAGAAAAAACTGGTTAGTAGGTAATCTTGTGTGTTTCAATATAAAAGCACTCGCTCATTTAATTTATTGAGGCAATAGGTCTAATAAATAGTTATCTTGTTTAAAAATAAGCATCTACTCAGTTTCAGACAGAGCATTTTTTTACATTTTGTACAACTTTAATTTAAGAAATCTTTAAGACTCAGTGTAACATTAATTGTAAGTAAATTAATTAATATTATTGTGGAATTTTCATATTTGAGAACAAACGCATCACACTAAAGGGGTGCCGTGAAGAGCGTGAGACACGACACTCGTTGATAGGTTGCAGGCGTTGCAGCTAGTATTGGATACAGCAATCTTCAGAATTATACGCACCAAATCGCGACACTCGTGCCGCTCGTGACCTGATTTCGAATCTCATTGGTTATTAATTCTATTTGTTAACTGGCGTGTGACGTCATTAGTCCGTCATATCGCAATCAAACATCAAAATAGTAGATTGTTTGCCAAGGGAGTGTGGAAGCGTTTCTTTGAATCCAGAGGGGAGCGAAGGATTCTAGAGTAGATTCCCCAGCGCAGCGAGGGGTTCTAAAGTAGAATCCTGAGCGCAGCGAGGGATTCAATGTACGTCACTCGAGCTTAAAATAGTGTTGCTCCCGAGGTGGACACTACTTTTTATCACCCTCTATGAAAATATAAGTAAGTGTAACTTATGAATAAGAATAGTACGTTTATTTATTTTCCGAAAACGATTTCGCTCTTGCATTTTTCCAAAGGATGAAATTGTCATATGCTTTCACATATTGTTCACGGGATTTTGTAGGTAAAAGACTATATCACATTTTTAGCGTCTGATACAAATATAATGCTTTCACTATTACTACTTGAGGAAGACATACTCATTTTTTATAAAACTAAGTAATATCCTAATTTGAGTAAACAATTACGAACGAAGGCAGATGCTTTACGCGCGTTTTTTTATTTTTTCTCAAACTTTTTTTTTTTTAATTTGTGTCGCGCGATTTTTACTTTATCATACAGCCTGTTACTTGTTCACACAATGTTCGTAATTGATCCTTTTACTACAATATCCACATTCCAAATTCATATCACTTCTAGTCCCTAGGTATTAAAGAGCTATTTTAGTCCCTGTTTACGAAGAATACCGTATGCTTTTTTGAACAGATGTGATATAAATTATGTTTCATTATAAACTTTTTTTATGCTACGCAATTTTGCGCTCTGCTTCATTCTGTTGGTCCGTGGCTATCGACAGACCAACGAACAAACCAGTGAAGCCAGGCTTTATATACCCTCGCAGTCCTGAGATCAGAGTATAGCCTCGAATGCCTCTCCCTCACAGCCGGCGGGAACAATTGTTTGATTAAACCAATTCTAGAACAAACTCAGTAAGTCTAATAGTAATATCAAAAGGTCCAAGTTCCACGAGGAACCCCGGTGGACCCCTGCTTCTAAGTTTTAATCCTACAATAGTATGAAACAAAATCGCTTTTCGTATGTGTCTCTGTGTGGCCGCGTTGTTCTTCTAAACTTCGCGACGAATTTTGATGCTTTTTTCATCATCATTTAGAGAATTTATTCCGGAATAATACCTACCTACATTAATATAAAACTTACATAATTATAATAAAGAAATGTGGACGTTTGTCAAGACGTAAAAACCGTGCGAAGCAGGGGTAAGTCCTTAGTTACCCTATAAAAGCAGCACTTCAATATTTGTGTGGATAGTGAACTATCCTGAGCATTACAGTGATAGAGTACGTTGTGTGTGTGGGTGACGCGATGACGTAGCGAGTCTCGGGCCCAGTGGCGCTACCTAGTCGCATTGTGATACGAAAGGATAATAAGACTACTGCTTCCATTGTACATAGGTAATTGTTAAATATGTTAATAAGTATGCATTGTTAAACTGATTACTTACATGGTCTGTTGAATTAATGTGTTCAAATTTAACATTTGAACACATTAATTCATGTCATGTAAGTAAATCATTAGGTCATTAAGGTATTTTATGCAACGTTGTGTCATGAAAAGTAGACTGTCGTATGATATTATTTTTATAAACATTTAATAAAGAATATTTTTATAAACTGTTAGTTTTATTACTGGCCAAAAAAAAAAGGGAAAACTGTGTCAAGCCCTTGCCTTATTTACACGTGCATACAAAAAGATAATTCGTTCTAATAATAAGGAAAAATAATAACAACATATAACTATAATCACGAGCACAAAGCAGAAATAGTCGACGGCTGCACGTCCTGACTGTGACAAGAAGGCTTCCACTCAGCATGATGCTGAGCTATATGGGACCCACAGCGTTACCCGAACAGGAAGTACGGAAACCTAGTCAGATCAAATGATTCGTACTATAGGTAACAAAATACAATATAAAAATATATTTATAAGTAATCATGTGACAAAATACAGATTTCGCAAACGTTTGACTTTGCAAATATTTTAAATGTTAAAATATCATCATTCCAAAAATATTCATTTGACCAAGTATTTCCATTTGGGTCAAATAATTTACAGGCAAGTACTGAAGTTCTATAAACCTACTAAAGTACCTATTTTTACAAACTTTTATTTAACTTGCCATGAATGTTATTTAACATACACAGATTAATTACTATTTTTACAAGCTAACACTAATATATACTATATACAAGTATATAATACGAAAAATATAGGCAGGAGCTCATTGGGCTTAAAAAAATTCGTCCGCATCACTGTCAATGGGATAAGTGCCCAAAAGGCTGGCAGCATTACCACGTTGGATGGCAATGCTGATTCTTAAGGCTAAAAAAAACTTTTTAAGAAAAACATTAATCGACTTCAAAAAAAAGCAGAGTACTTACTACTGTACTAAAAACCAAACCAAAAAACACTTCTGCAATAAAAAGTGAAAATTCAAAAGTAAAATAAAGCACTAGGTACTAGGCGGCGGGAGAGGAGTGTCGGTGTTACGTTGCCGCTCTCCCTACCTTCCGCGGCCTTAACGGGGCCGCCACCGTTAGATGGCGGACGCGGTGGGGCCGCAGGGGAAGAGGAGTGTCGGTGTTACGTTGCCGCTCTCCCTATCCTCTGCGGCCGTAGCCCCCCCAACGCGGGGGGCATGCGGGGCCCGCCAGCTAGGCGGGCGTGGAGGTCAGCAGGCAACGGGTGCGGGGGCACCGTTGCCTGTATCGCACAGGCCTCCACCAGTGTGGGACGGGAATGGCCAGGTGTTCTCGGTCATTCCCGTAGCCCCCCAACCTGGGGGGCATGCGGAGCCCGCCATTCCATCTAGGCGGGCATGCGCCGGGAGGGCTGTGGAAGTAAAGGCTATGCCGGTTTCCCATGGCCCTCCCATCACGGCGATGTGGGAACACCGCTGAGTTTTAGTGGGTATACTGTCATTCCGACACGGAGGCCCTCCCATCACGGCGATGTGGGAACACCGCTGAGTTTTAGTGGGTATACTGTCATTCCGACAGGGAGTCCCACATACCCCGTCTCGTCCCCCGCGAGACGGGGATGCATAAAGCATTTCTCAGCGAGAAAAAAAATAAAAGGTTGGGGGATGCCCCGGTCTGGGCCTCTGACCTGACGGCCGGCAGTATCGCAATATTGCGGAAACCGCAGAGAGCGATGGCCGTCAGAGTCATCAGGGGATATCGCACGATCTCCTACGAGGCGGCCTGTGTACTGGCTGGATCCCCGCCCTGGGACCTCGAGGCGAAAGTACTCGCGTCATTGTATCAGTGGCGCGAGGAAGCGAGGGCGCGAGGTGAGCGACCGATGCAGCAACACATGGAGCTGCGTCGGTCTCAGCTTCGCGAGGTCCTGGTGGCGGAATGGCGGGACAGGCTTACACGCCCTACCGCTGGCCTCGTCACCATCGAGGCGGTCCGGCCGGTGCTCGAGCGCTGGCTCGGGAGGAGGCACGGCTCCCTGTCGTTTCGGGTGACGCAGGTGTTCTCGGGGCATGGTTGCTTCGGGAAGTACCTGTGTCGCATTGACAAGGAGCCGGACGCCCGGTGTCACCACTGCGTCGACTGCCGGGAGGACACGGCGCGGCATACGCTGGCAGAGTGTGCCGCCTGGGAGGAGCCACGCCGTGCTCTCATCTCAGAAGTAGGCAGTGACCTGTCGCTGCCGGCCGTGGTCGAGTCGATGGTCGGCAGCGAAGAGTCCTGGGACGCGGTGGTTTCTTTCTGCGAAACAGTCGTCTCGCAGAAGGAGGCTGCGGAAAGGGAGAAGGAGATCTCGTCCACTCACCCGGCCCGCAGCAGGCGCACCGGGCGTCGGCGGAGGGCGGACAACGCCCTCTTCCAGCCCCCCTAAATGGGTCCAGGGGCGACGGACTCGGGGACGTCCGTTGCCCCCCACACATCAGGACCCGAGGTGGCGGCGCGTAGTGTTCCACGCGCGCCCCTCTTAGACGTCGCGGGGGGAGTCTAACACCTCACTCCCCCCCCTGACCTGAGGAGGCCCGCGGTGGCGGGCCGGCACCGGTCGGGTGTTGCGGAAGGATCGTACGTTCCCGCGACCCCCGGCGTAGGTGTGAGATGGAACATCGGAGTGGTTTTTAGCCGGTAAGAGTCCGGCATGCCCCTCTGCCTTCCCCAGGGCGGAGGATGTCCATGAGGATTTTCCCCCCGAAACCAAAAAAAAAAAAAATGGTTAGGTTGGGGGATCCCCCACAGTGCATACTTCCACGTAGTATCCCTTGGGCAACGTCGCGTCTGACCACCGTAACGGAGTGGCAGACCGGCGGCTAAAGTGCACTGTGAATTCGTAGATATCAACGCGGTAGTCTACGAACATGTCGAAAAAACCGATGCGTGACGCCTCCGGGCCCTTTTGTTTTAATCCTAATTTTAACCCAGTTTTTAACCACAATTTTAACGATTTTAACCAAATTTTTAACCCGAATCGCTCCTCCCAGGGCGATTCAAACGGCCCTTCTCAGGGCCAACCCAATGGCCCTTCTCAGGGCCAACCCAACGGCCCTTTTCAGGGCCACGCCGGTGACGCTTTGGCGACGGACGCTGACCGCGCACCGTCTGCGGCCAGCTTGTTTAGCAGGCCGGACGAGTGTTCGGACTCCAACGACTCCAACCTGGAGACGTCGGGGGCCGAAAACGACCGCCTCAAGCGGAAGAGGGCCTACCTAAGGCACGGGTCCGAGGGCTCCTCGGAGTCGGCTGGAGGCAAGGCCGGGAAGAAGTCGAAGCTTAAAAAGGCTTCGACTTCTAAAGAAACCGATACCCACGATGTGGGCTTGGTGAACGCCGAGCGCCAGCTTAACCTGGCAAAGAGGGCGCAACTCCAGGAAGACCTGGAGGAGAGGGTCGCCGCCAAGGAGCGCCAGGCGCAAACCGCCAGGTCGAGGGCCGGCTATGGGGCATCCAATGTCCTGTATGCTGACCACTCCCTGGCGGAACTGGAGCGCATGGCGCAGGAGGATAGAGAGGAGGTCCTGGAGGTCGCCTCAAAGTCCTCCAACCTGAAGGGGACCTTCCAAAAGGCCCTCAAATGCCGGGCTGCCAGCCTGCACGGCATAGTCGCAGAGCTGGTGAAGCGGACGGCCACGGACGAGACGCGGCAGCTGCAGGCGAAGGTGGATCGCCTGCAGGCGGAGGTCAGCCAGCTACACCTGAAGCTGGCTGAGGCCACGGCTCGGCCTGGTCAACCTGCCCCAGGCCCGGTGGTAGGAGGCTCCTCCTCCCCTTTCAACCTTGAGGATATAATCCGAAAGGTTGTCATGGAGGAGAGGGCCTTCACCAGGGCCTGCCTCGCAGGCATTGAGGACCGGCTCCTGCCGGAAAGGCGGCTCCGCCCGCCGCTAGCGGCGGATAAGCCATCACAGTGGGAGCCGGAACCTGCGCCTCTAGCAGGCCCGGCATCGGTTGCGCAGCCCCAGGCCCCGAAGCCCTCCAAGGGCAAAGGGAAGGGCAAGAGGACGAACGCGGCTCCTCAAGCCCCCACCACAAGCGCGGAGGGAGCGACTGGGTCGTCAGCGACTCCAGTAGCCACCCAGGACTCGCAGGAGGAAGACGCCCTTCTTCCCTCCACCACCCCGTCCAACCAGTCGTGGACGGAAGTAGTCAAGAGAGGGAAGGGCAAGGGAGTGCAAAAGCCGGCCCCCAAGCCCGCCGCGACTGCTCCTGCAGCCAAACGGGCTCCAGCCGGCGGAAGGAAGCTGATTCCTCCCAAAACCGCGGCCGTCGTCGTGACCCTCACCCCGGCGGCCGTGGAGCGGGGCGAGACGTACGAGTCCGTCCTAAGACGGGCTCGTACCAATGCTGATCCCTCCCAGCTGGGGATCAGCCATATTACGTGTCGCCGAACCCTAACCGGGGCTCGAATTTTCGAGTTCTCGGGGGTAGAGCGCGGCACCAATGCGGACCTCTTCGCAACAAAGTTGCAAGAGGTCATCGCGGATGTGGCGACGGTCGTCAAGCCCGTCAAGACCGCAGCCTTGGAGGTGGCCGATCTGGACGATTCGGTCACCAAGGAGGATGTGGTGGCGGCCGTCGCCGCAGCTGGAGGCTGCGACGCTGGCGCATTGAGGGGTGGATCCATCGGGATCGGCCGCCGCGGCATGGGCATCATCCGTGTCGAGTGCCCAGTCGCCGCGGCTGCGGCCGTCCTTGCTGCGACCAAGGGACGGCTGCTCGTGGGGCTCAGCTCGGCTGTGGTCCGGGCACTTGAAGACCAGCCTACGCGCTGCTTCAAGTGCTTCGCGTTCGGCCACACCCGAGCCACGTGTCCCTCCAAGTCCGACTGGGGAGACACGTGCTACCAGTGCCGGCAAGAGGGACACAAGAGTGCCACCTGCCGCGCCACCACGCCACACTGCAAGGCGTGTGCCACCAGTGGCCGTCCTGCGGACCACAGGATGACGGGCCGGAGCTGCAAGCCCCCCGTGAGGAAGGGCATAGTGCCGGCGCAGGTTCGCCCTGTTGCCACCACCGCCGCCGCCATCGTCGTCGCTGCAGCGCCAGCGGCGGTAGCTGAGGAGAGGGGTGCGATGTCGGAATAATGCTTTCCGACTATCGCATCCTCCAGGCGAACGCCAACCACTGCAAAGCGGCCCAGGACCTGGTAGTGCAGGTCATGGCCGAGTGGTTGGTGAACGTAACGGTGGTCGCCGAGCCCTACTCGATCCCCAGCAGCTGGCTGGGTGACGAGGACGACTCGGTGGCACTAGCGGCGCGGTCTTCCACGGACTCCCCTCCCCTCTCGCTATTAGAGAGAGGACCGGGATACGTGGCCGCCGCGTGGGGAGACATAGCCCTTGTGGGGGTATATTTCTCCCCAAACCGCCCCTCCAGGACTTTGAGAATTATCTCGGAGTCCTGGCCGCCGTGGTCGGCAGGGCGGCGCCGCGGCAGGTCTCCCTGCTGGGAGACCTGAATGCCAAGTCGGTGACCTGGGGCAACCCGGCCACCGACGCACGCGGGCGGGCGGTGGAGATGTGGGCAGCCTCCTCTGGACTCTCCCTCTTGAACAGAGGAAGCGTCCAGACATGCGTGCGGCGGCAGGGTGGCTCAATAGTGGACGTCACTTTCGCCACCCCTGCGTTAGCCGCACGCGTATAATTTTAGAATAGAAATGTTTAACAATTTATTATATCAGGACATACAAATTGACAATTATGTTACATTATTTGACTCGAATTTGGACTTACTTTGCGATTATTCGATGTTTCAGAGAAAGAGTGGTCAAAATAACAATTTCAACTAATTGTAATTTGAATACTCTGAAACTTGTAAACGAACTAACTTCTGAAAAAGGTCTTTTGTATTGCGACTCACCTTTGTCCTCTACCTCATGTACTAGTGACGTCCAGAACCAAAATTTTTGTCGTGTATAATGCATATTATATAATGCATCAAAACATTAATGGACTGTTACCCAAGGCTGATATAATGACGGAACATTTAGATACGCTCTCAAGGAATGGAAAATGTGTTAATATTCTATGCTTCACAGAACATAATATGAAGCAAGGTGACCTTGATCTTCTGAATATACCAAATTTTGTCCTGGCAGCAAGCTTCACTAGATTAAAACGAAATGGTGGCTCTTGCATATTAATTAATAAAAACATTAATTTCAAAGAAATAGAATCTGTAAAAAAATTCAACATTCCCAATGTGTTCGAATGCTGTGCAGTGGAATTAACTGATGATAACGTTATTATTTTGTGTATTTACCGAGTTCCCAATCCAACTAAGTTACATCTCTTCTTTGATAATTTAGCGAAAATATTACAACAGTTTTGCTATAAAAGTAACCAAAAAATAATAACCTGTGGCGACTTTAACATTGATGTTCTTCAGAATACCAAAAGCTCTACACTGTTTAAGCAACTCTTAAAGGAATTTAATCTGAAAATAGAAATAAATGAACCAACGCGTCCTAGTAGTGGAAGACTAGATAATTTCCTTCACAACATAAGAGGATGCAAAAGTGAGATTTTGGAGCTGGGGGTGTCTGACCACACAGCTCAACTTATGAAGTTCCCAGTACAACAAAAGTGTATTTTACCATATTATTATGTATATAAACGGGATTACAGCAAGGAATATATTAACCTTTTTAAGAAACATGTTTCCAGTCTAAGTTTCTCCGAAGTTTATGAATCTGATGACGTAAACGAAGCTTTTAATTCATTTTTTGAACTGTTCAAATTAATATATGATTTATGTTTCCCAATAGTCAAACGTAAAATTTATACAATTACTAAACCAAAGTGGATAACACGCGGAGTTAAACGTTGTAGTAGAACTAGACGATCTTTATTGTGGAAATATAGACTAAACCGGGATAATGATTCAAAACTTGCATTAAAAACTTTCTCTAAGAGATATCAAAATGTTATCAAACTAACACAGAAAGCACAGAATAGTTATTTTATTGGAACGAGCACCAACAAGTCGAAGGCAACTTGGAAGGTTATTAAATCTATGAAACCTAACATTCCTAAATCTAATATTGATGCGATAAATATAAATGGGGATTATATAACAAACCCCAAAGAGATAGCACAACAATTTAATGACTATTTCGTGTCTTCCGTTCAACCGAATACTAATTATTCAACATCAAATAATTTTAGCGCACCATCATCGCTTAAATCCATGTTTATGTCACCAACATAACCAAAAGACATAATCACAATAATAAATAGTCTTAAAAACACGAACAGTACAGGCTATGATGATATTAACACCAAAGTGATAAAATCAGCAGCACATATTATAGCGCCCATACTAAGTGATATAATAAACAATAGTATTCAGAAAGGCATTTTTCCCGATAAGTTAAAGATTTCAATAATAAAGCCATTACACAAAAAAGACGACAAAACAAAAGTTACCAATTATAGGCCGGTATCACTGATACCAAGTTTTTCTAAAATTTTTGAGAAGGTTCTGTACAACAGCATTAACAACTATTTAGAAAAGCATAATATTTTTTGCAAAAATCAGATGGGCTTCAGGAAAAATAGAACCATTAATATGGCTATTTACAACTTTTTGGAAAAAATTCATCATAACATGGATAACAGAAAACCAGTGATGGCGCTGTTTATGGACCTAACCAGGGCATTTGACTATGTAGACATTTCGTTGTGAAATGCAATAAATAAATGATTATGATTATGATTAGACCATAAAATGCTATTAACTAAGCTGGAAAGATATGGTATCAGAGGTGGCGTCCTTGATCTGATAAAATCTTATTTGGAGAATAGAAGTCAAATTACACAGATTAGTAGAGTAAATATTAAGACCAAAACTGAGGTAGTTTACTCCTCTAGCTCTAGAATTCTGTCATGTGGTGTGCCGCAGGGTTCTGTGTTGGGACCATTACTTTTTATTTGCTATATTAATGACTTTCCCCTAGTAATCGAACAGCAGATGTCACTATTTGCCGACGATAGCACTGTTATTTATGACTTTGGCACTACTAAAGAAATAGAAAAGCATGTAAATAATAGCCTTATTACTATTGTCGACTGGTTAAATGCTAATAACCTTAAAATAAATCTAACCAAAACTAAAATTATGAATTTTAAAATTAGACACAAAGAACCATCACAATTTCATATACACTATAAAGGAAATGAAATACTTGAAGCTAGTGTAACAAAATTTCTTGGACTACATATTGACAATGACATGACATGGAGGACACAAATTGAAAATGTTTGTGGAAAGCTTAGCAGATTCTCATATGCTCTATATATGCTGGGTAAAATTGCCAATAGGACCGCCCTACTAGCAGCATATCATGGTTATGTTGCCTCGACGCTGCGGTACGGCCTAATTTTCTGGGGCAATGCCCCTAAGATTCAAGAAGTACTTATAGCACAGAAAAAATGTATCCGAGCTATTTGTAAGATTAAAAAAACAGAGTCATGCAAGCCACACTTTCAGAAACTTAATGTATTAACTTTACCGTCACTCTATATTTATGAAGCCTGTATTTTTATAAAACACAACATTAATTTATATAAATTTGTAGAAAGTAAACGGCGCTCAACAAAGTTGCAGGTGTTAGCAACAAAAACAAAATTTCATAGCAAAAGCTTTTATGCAATGGCTCAAAAACTATATAATAAGTTACCAGGACAAGTTATCTCATGTATGAACATTAACGAATTTAAAAGAAGTTTGTTCAAATTGTTAAATAACAAGGTGTATTATTCTGTTGACGAATATTTAAATGACAAATTTTAATCTCAATTCTTTCTAATTAAAACATAATTATCTGTCCTGATGTTATTTGACACATTAAATGATTATGTTTTTTTTTTTTTATTGAATTAGTGACATTATTAGATATCTTTATGTTGTATTATTTCGTTCCTTTTATTTTATTTAACTTGACATCTTCCAATAATTTTATCTAAAGTTGACATGATTTATTTATTATTTTAACACTACCGAATTTTGAATTTCTAAAATGTATGTTTTTTTAAAAAAATCTTTTGATATTTTGTATGCTTATGGCGGAGCACAGCTCGGAACTTATTTTATTTATTGTAATATCTACTGTATGTACCCTGTGTTCACGAAATAAATAAATTTGAATTTGAATTTGAATTTGCGTGCTGAACTGGCGGGTGGACCTGGTGGAGACCATGTCGGACCACCGCTACGTGCGGTTCGACATCTCCACCAGGGGCCCCGGAGCGATGCGGCCCATCTCGGGGCGATCACCGTTCCCGCGGTGGGCTCTCACCCGCCTGGACAGGGAGGCAGCGGCGGAGGCGGCGTTCATCCAGGACTGGCTTTCGCCGCCTACCGCCGGCCTGGATGTGGACACCGCAGCGGGGCAGCTGAGGGAGTGTCTGACCGAGGTATGCAACTCTAGCATGCCTCGGTCTCGCCGACCACCACCCAAACGCGCCGTGTACTGGTGGTCGGCGGAGCTGGCGGGGCTTCGAGCAGCTTGTGCGGAGGCAAGGAGGGCCTACACGCGGAGTAGGCGGCGGCGTCGACGAGACCAGGCCGACGAGGACCACCTCTATGACGTCTACGTGTAGGCCAAAAAGGTCCTCGATCAGGCCATCGCTGCCGCCAAAGACTCGGCGAGAGCCGAGCTGCTGGAGGGTCTCGACAACGACCCCTACGGGAGACCGTATAAGGCGGCGCGCAACAAATTGCGCCCCTTTGGTCCCCCGGTTGCCGAGACCCTGGAGCCCTCATTTCTGGACGGGGTGGTTCAGTCCCTGTTCCCGGGCAGGGACAACTTCACCCCGCCAGTGATGTGTGGAGCCCCGCTAGTAGACGAAGAGGAAGAGGAGGCCCCGCCTCCTGTCATGGAGTCAGTGGTGGCGATCGCCGCCACTCGAATGGAGGGGAGGTTTCGGGACCTCTTCAGCGCATGCCTTGCGTCTGGGAGGTTCCCGAAACCGTGGAAGGAGGGGCAGTTGTGCCTCCTTCGAAAGGAGGGCCGCCCAGCAGACTCCCCCTCGGCATACCGACCCATCGTTCTTCTAGATGAGGTCGGCAAAATGTTCGAGGGGATAATCGCTGGTTGCCTAAAGGGCCACCTGCGGGATACCGGGCCGGACTTGTCGGACGCTCAGTTCGGGTTTCGGGCTGAGCGTTCCACGGTGGACGCGCTGGCCTGCCTTAAGGGGCAGGTGAAGGAGGCGATGGAGGCGGGGGACGGATTGCTGGCGGTGTCATTCGACATAGCCAACGCCTTCAACTCCGTTCCCCACTCCACCATCCTAGAGGCGCTCCGATTCCACGGAGTGCCTCGATACCTGCGCAGTCTGCTGGCCAGCTACTTGGAGGTTCGGGCGATCCTCCTGGTAGCGTCGTCTGCTACGCGGACGACACTCTCCTCACCGCCCGGGGGGGGAGTTTCAGGGAGGCGGCCAATTTGGCCTCGGCGGGCGGATCCTTGGTCACGGCGAGGATCCGCCGCCTAGGTCTAAAGGTGGCGCTGCACAAGACCGAGGCCGTGTTCTTCCACGGACCTCGGCAGCGCCCCCCACCTGACGCCCACATCTTCGTGGAGCGCGTCAGAATCGACGTCAAGGCCCAGATGAAATATTTGGCCTTGTGATCGACAGCAGGTGGCGCTTCGGCCCGCATTTTAGCGGGCTGTCGTCGCGCCTGCTGAAGGCCGCGGGGGCGCTATCGTGGCTCCTTCCCAACTTGGGGGGGCCCAGCGCACGATGCCGGCAACTCTACGCCGGCATCCTTAAGAGTATGGCCCTCTACGGGGCCCCTATCTGGGAGGACTCCCTCCATAGAAGGGAGAACGCCGCCGCCTTGCGGGCACCTCAGAGGGCCATAGTCCAGCGGGTGGCGCAGGCCTACCGCACGCTGGGCTTCGCGGCAGCGTGTGCTCTGGCCGGCACCCCGCCTTGGGAACTCGAGGCGTGGGTGCTCGCCAGAGTGTACGAATGGACGGCGGGGTGGAGGGCGAGAGCAGAACGC
Source organism: Apamea epomidion (assembly GCA_947507525.1). Classification (NCBI taxonomy): domain Eukaryota; kingdom Metazoa; phylum Arthropoda; class Insecta; order Lepidoptera; family Noctuidae; genus Apamea; species Apamea epomidion. Next base: position 305,662 of record OX382238.1, on the reverse strand, counting down.
ACCGCCCCGGAAGAGCGGGAGGCCGTCCGGTGGGAGGCGAGGGACGCCATCGTCGTCCATTGGACGGGGGACCTCGCCACCGCAGCCTTTGGCCGCCGAACCCTCGACGCGCTTGGGCCGGTCCTGCGAGACTGGCTCGAGCGGTCGCATGGGTTCCTCTCGTTCCGTCTGGTGCAGGTGCTGTCCGGACACGGTTGTTTCGGATCGTACCTGAACCGGATCGGACGGGAGGAGACGCCGTCGTGCCACGACTGTGGCGCGGCGGAGGACACGGCGCAGCACACACTCGAGGTGTGCCCGTCGTGGTCCGCCTCGCCGCAGTCTCATTGCGGCGATCGGACGGGACCTCTCACTGCCCGGTTTGGTTAACGCCATGCTGGGGGATGAGGGGTCCTGGGCGGCAGTCGCCTCCTTCTGCGAACACGTCATGTCCCAGAAGGAGGCGGCGGAGCGCGCGCGAGAAGATGATCCTCACGCGGCGGCGCTCAGAAGGCGGAGGAGGGGTCGAAGAAGACCTCAATTTGACAGTCATCTCCGACTCCTCCCAGGTGGAGGCCAGCAGGCAACGGGTGCGGGGGCACCCTTGCCTGCATCGCACAGGCTTCCACCAGTGTTGGACGGGAATGGCCAGGTGTTCCCGGCCATTCCCGTAGCCCCCCAGCTCGGGGGGCATGCGGGGCCCGCCAGCTAGGCGGGCATGCGCCAGGAGGGCTGTGGAAGTAAAGGCTAAGCCGGTTTCCCATGGCCCTCCCAACACGGCGATGCGGGAACACCGCTGAGTTTTAGTGGGTATACTGTCATTCTGACAGGGAGTCCCACATACCCCGGCTCGTCCCCCACGAGAAGGGGATGCATAAAGCATTTCTCAGCAAGAAAAAAAAAAGGTTAGGTTAGGTTTTTGGGGGATACCCCACAGTGCATACTTCCATGTAGTATCCCCCGGGCAACGTCGCGTCTGACCACCGTAACGGAGTGGCAGACCGGCGGCTAAAGTGCACTGTGATTTCGTGGATATCAACGTGGTCGCCTACGAACATGTCGAAAAAACCGATGCGTGACGCCTCCGGGCGCTTTTGTTTTAACCCTGTTTTTAACCCCAATTTTAATCCCAATTTTAACAATTTTAATCCCGATTTTTACCCAATTTTTAACCCGAATCGCTGCTCCCAGGGCGATTCAAACGGCCCTTCTCAGGGCCAACCCAACGGCCCTTCTCAGGGCCAATCCAACGGCCCTTTTCAGGGCCACGCCGGTGACGCTTTGGCGTCGGACGCTGACCGCGCACCGTCTGCGGCCAGCTTGTTTAGCAGGCCGGACGAGTGTTCGGACTCCAACTACTCCAACCTGGAGACGTCGGGGGCCGAAAACGACCGCCTCAAGCGGAAGAGGGCCTACCTAAGGCACGGGTCCGAGGGCTTCTCGGAGTCGGCCGGAGGCAAGGCCGGGAAGAAGTCGAAGCCTAAAAAGGCTTCGACTTCTAAAGAAACCGATACCCACGATGTGGGCTTGGTGGACGCCGAGCGCCAGCTTAATCTGGCAAAGAGGGCGCAACTCCAGGAAGACCTGGAGGAGAGGGTCGCCGCCAAGGAGCGCCAGGCGCAAACCGCCAGGTCGAGGGCCGGCTATGGGGCATCCAATGTCTTGTATGCTGACCACTCCCTGGCGGAACTGGAGCGCATGGCGCAGGAGGACAGAGAGGAGGTCCTGGAGGTCGCCTCAAAGTCCTCCAACCTGAAGGGGACCTTCCAAAAGGCCCTCAAATGCCGGGCTGCCAGCCTGCACGGCATAGTCGCAGAGCTGGTGAAGCGGACGGCCACGGACGAGACGCGGCAGCTGCAGGCGAAGGTGGATCGCCTGCAGGCGGAGGTCAGTCAGCTACACCTGAAGCTGGCTGAGGCCACGGTTCGGCCTGCTCAACCTGCCCCAGGCCCGGTGGTAGGAGGCTCCTCCTCCCCTTTCAACCTTGAGGATATAATCCGAAAGGTTGTCATGGAGGAGAGGGCCTTCACCAGGGCCTGCCTCGCAGGCATTGAGGACCGGCTCCTGCCGGAAAGGCGGCTCCGCCCGCCGCTAGCGGCGGATAAGCCATCACAGTGGGAGCCGGAACCTGCGCCTCTAGCAGGCCTGGCATCGGTTGCGCAGCCCCAGGCCCCGAAGCCCTCCAAGGGTAAAGGGAAGGGCAAGACGACGAACTCGGCTCCTCAAGCCCCCACCACAAGCGCGGAGGTAGCGACTGGGTCGTCAGCGACTCCAGTAGCCACCCAGGACTCGCAGAAGGAAGACGCCCTTCGTCCCTCCACCACCCCGTCCAACCAGTCGTGGACGGAAGTGGTCAAGAGAGGGAAGGGCAAGGGAGTGCAAAAGCCGGCCCCCCAGCCCGCCGCGACTGCTCCTGCAGCCAGACGGGCTCCAGCCGGCGGGAGGAAGCTGGTTCCTCCCAAAACCCGCTCCCAAAGTCCGGAGCCATCGAAAGGGGCCTGACATACAAGGCGGTCCTGACGGAGGCGAGAGCCAAAGTCGCGTTCCCCGACCTTGGCACACCGACCGGCTTCAAAATGAGGCCGGCAATGACGGGGGCGCGGCTGTTCGAGGTGTCGGGTGCCTCGAGCTGTGAGAAGGCGGACATCCTGGCCGCCAAGTTGAGGGAGGTCCTCAACGCGGAGGACGTTCGGGTGTCCAGGCCGGTGAAGACCGCTGAACTGCGCATAGACGAACTGGACGACTCGACGACTCCGGCCGAGGTCGTGGCGGCCGTCGCCCGAGTCGGTGGATGTCCGCCCGAGGACGTGCGGACGGGCGAGATTCGCGTCGACGCTTCCGGGCTCGGCGCGATCTGGGTGCGGTGCCCGGTGGCGGCAGCGAACAAAGTCGCCGACGCTGGGCGTCTGTTGGTGGGGTGGGTAGCAGCGAGGGTGAAGCCGCTACAACCCAGTCCCTTGCGGTGCTACCGTTGCCTTGGCATTGGACATGTCAGGGCACGGTACACCGCCGAAATAGACCGCAGCGAGCTGTGCTATCGCTGCGGTCAGGCCGGCCACAAGGCGGCCCAGTGCTCCGCGGCGCCAAACTGCAGCCTCTGTACAGCTGCAGGGAGGCCCGCCGGGCACAGAGCGGGCGGAAAGGCCTTTGGCGCACCCGCCCAGACCAAGAAGAGAGGGGGTGCCAAGGCTGCCGGGGGCTCTTTACCCCCCCCCTCAGCCTGGCAGCCCTTCGGCCGACTCCCGGCCTAGGAATGGTGTGGAGGGAATGGATTGCGCATAATGGCGCTCTACCATTTCCTCCAGGGCAATATCAACCACTCTGCTAGAGCTCAGGATCTCTTGCTCCAGAGCATGGCAGAGTGGTCGATTCAGGTGGCTGTGGTCGCCGAACCGTATTTCGTCCCCTCCAGGGATAACTGGGTGGGAGACCTGGACGGTTTGGTGGCCATCATTGGCGGGACTCTAGTCAACCCGACCTGAGGTCACGGGTAGCCGCCCTCGCGAACGGCATTGCCACGGTTGGGGCGTATTTCTCGCTCAACAAGAGTCTCGCCGACTTCGAGAGGTTCCTTGTCGAGTTGGGTGCCGTCGTGGGCCGACTCCACCCTCGCCCGGTGCTGTTGCTGGGGTATCTCAACGCCAAGTCTGCGGCGTGGGGGTTCCCTGTGACCGATGCTAGGGGCGAGGCGCTGGAGGAGTGGGCGGTCACGAGAGATGTTGGCGGTGTCCTTGGACATCTCCAACGCCTTTAACACCCTGCCCTGGAGTTGTATTCGGGAGGCACTGCGGTATCATTTGAATGAATGAATTTTTAAATTGCGTCAGTCTTTCACAATTGGTCACAACTCCTACTCACTTTACACCATCCAGTGAAACCCTCATCGATCTCCTATGCACTGACCTGACAGCTAGAAATACCACGGTGGTACCTTTTGGTTCAATCAACGGTCATTCGATTGTAATTGGGGAATTTCACATAAAACGTGACAAGTACAAACCACACTTGGTAAAATTTCGGCCTCTTAAAAAGGTGTGCGCGGAAAGTTTTAATTTAAGCTTATCATTTTTAGACATTGGAATAATTTCGTCGCTTGGCAGCGTTAATGACATGGTGCATGTCTTTAACACCTATATAACTTCCCTGTTCGATGTTCACTCACCGATCAAGACGTGTACTGTAAAGGAAAAGTCATATCCATGGATTACAGATACAATCAAGGTTATGATGCGTTTACGTGACGATGCACTTAGTAGTTATAGGAAAACGAAAGCCGATTCCAAAAAAATATATTACAAGGAGCTAAAACACTTAGTGATTAGCTCTTTGTACAATGAAAAAGTTGCGTATTTTAAGCACAACATAAATAAAAAAATAAAAAACCCTAAACTATTATGGAAAAATTTACTATATACGCCGACGATGTCCAACTATATATATCTTTTAGAACAGACGAGTACAATAGTGCCATTAAGGATCTTAACGATGATCTTGAAAGAATCGCCGCCTGGTCAGAGAACTGCCTGTCGTTAAATCCAATAAAAACGAAATATATAGTATTTGGCACAAGACAGCAGTTGGCTAGACTACCTGTGACATTTGACTTGAGACTTATGGGAGAACTCATTGAGCGAGTGTATGAAGCGCAGAATCTAGGTGTCGTTATGGATAAAGACCTACGTTTTGAGAAACACGTAGCAGACGCGGTTAGAAACTGTTTTTATCGCCTAAAGGTTTTATACAATATGAGGCCCTATTTATCCGAAAAACTACGGGAACAGCTAGTGGAAACCCTGGTTCTTTCCAGGTTGAATTACGCTGATACGGTTTACGGCCCGCGCCTATTAGCTCGTACTGACCGCCTCATTCAAAGGGTACAAAACGCTTGTGCTCGGTTTTGTTACGATATTCCTCACAGAAGTCATGTAACACCTTTTCTAAACAAGCACTTTACGCTGAAGATGAAGTCCAGACGCAAGCTGCACTTGGCCTGCCTTCTGTTTGGTGTGGTTAAATATCAAAAACCGGACTACCTTTATAATAAGTTAAGTTGGGTTACGAGTAGACGGGAATGCGGGAGAAGACAATGCTCACAACAACTCTCGACTCAGTCTCAGGGTACGGCTGCTTTTAGAGGCAGCTTTCGCTATGCGGCTTCCAAAGTATGGAATAACTTGCCACCACCGATCAGAGTAATTAACACAATAGGCGTTTTTAAACTACGTTTACGGCAGTATCTCATACAAGCGCAAAGGAAGCTAGATATGGTCACACTAAATGTCTCAATTATATGATGTATGTACCTACCCACTTGAGTATGTGTCAGTGTTTGTGATCTAACATCCTTATGGCTGCAGAATGGAGACGTAACTTAGTGAGTGAGAGTGAGTGGAGAAGTAACTAGTGGGTAGTTTTCACATGTCACTTTAAACAAGAATCAATGTTTTTTTTTTTTTTACAAATATTTCTATTATTTCTATTATCGACTAGCGCTTACCATTCATATATCTTTTGTATATTTGTGCATGTTTTTATTTCCATTTCCACTTTTGCCAACAATGTTTAGCTGACTTATTTATTTATAGACGTGATATCCATCGTATTTGGTTAATCCTAATGGAAACATCAGCTAAGACAAGTTTCAAAACAGACACAAGTTGCAAACTGTCAGAAAATAGTCCGTCACGCTCGGCTGCTTGCAGCGTACTGTGCGATGACACTACAGTGCACGGATTAATAAATTGTGGCAGGCAGCGTTTACAACAATGTTCCTCAATATCACACATTTAGACATATTCACATATTCGTTACTGTTTTTTATGTAACACAAATTTATTTTATTTATATATTTAAGTATGTATACACACGTCACGTTGCAGAATAAAACTGATTTACATCCGTCACCTTACACATCAGGTCCAGTTGAAAACCAGCGTCAGCCACTAGTTGTCTGGCATTTTTGCTGAACTGGGCCTTTTTGGCACAGCCGTGAGGCACACTTTCCTGATAATTTCCTTACATCGGACTTCACATTTTTTAATTAATCTTTTATTTTTTTTTATCTTATCGTTTGTTTTGTTTGATGTATATATCTGGTGTATTGTGTGTCTTTTAGTTTGTGCCAAATAAATGTATTTTCTTTCTTTCTTCTTTCTTTCATCATCGAGTGCCTCCCTACCTCCGCCACATCGTTGGGGCTTATCTGTCGGAGAGGTGTGTCACCTACATGGGACGTGATGGCAGAAACCAGCGCCACATGTCGTGCGGCGTTCCGCAGGGCTCGGTCCTAGGCCCGCTCCTGTGGAACGTCGGGTACGACTGGGTGCTGAGGGGCGAGCTCAGACCGGGGGTAGACCTGACGTGTTATGCGGATGACACGCTGGTCACTGCCCGGTGGAGCTCGCACAGGGACGCAGCGTTGCTGGCGACGGCTGCGGTCTCACAGGTGGTGGACCGCATACGTCGCCTAGACCTGGAGGTGGCCCTCAGCAAGTCGGAGGCCATGGTGTTTCATGGCCCTCGGCGGGCGCCGCCGCCCGGCTCACACATCGTGGTTGGGGGGGCTCGGATCGCTGTCGAGTCTACCATGAAGTTCCTGGGATTGATGCTCGACAGCCGGTGGGACTTTGGACCCCATTTCCGGCGGCTGGCGCCCAAGTTGTTGGGCGCGGCTGGGGCGCTATCAACGCTGCTTCCCAATCTGGGGGGCCCGAGTGCCGCCTGTAGGCGGCTCTATGTGGGGATCGTGCGATCGATGGCCCTGTATGGGGCCCCGGTGTGGGCCTCTGACCTGACGGCCGGCAGTATCGCAATATTGCGGAAACCGCAGAGAGCGATGGCCGTCAGAGTCATTAGGGGATATCGCACGATCTCCTACGAGGCGGCCTGTGTACTGGCTGGATCCCCGCCCTGGGACCTCGAGGCGAAAGTACTCGCGTCATTGTATCGGTGGCGCGAGGAAGCGAGGGCACGAGGTGAGCGACCGATGCAGCGACACATGGAGCTGCGTCGGTCTCAGCTTCGCGAGGTCCTGGTGGCGGAATGGCGGGACAGGCTTACACGCCCTACCGCTGGCCCCGTGACCATCGAGGCGGTCCGGCCGGTGCTCGAGCGCTGGCTCGGGAGGAGGCACGGCTCCCTGTCGTTTCGGGTGACGCAGGTGCTCTCGGGGCATGGTTGCTTCGGGAAGTACCTGTGTCGCAATAACAGGGAGCCGGACGCCCGGTGTCACCACTGCGTCGACTGCCAGGAGGACACGGCGCGGCATACGCTGGCAGAGTGTGCCGCCTGGGAGGAGCCACGCCGTGCCCTCATCTCAGAAGTAGGCAGTGACCTGTCGCTGCCGGCCGTGGTCGAGTCGATGGTCGGCAGCGAAGAGTCCTGGGACGCGGTGGTTTCCTTCTGCGAAACAGTCGTCTCGCAGAAGGAGGCTGCGGAAAGGGAGAGGGAGATCTCGTCCACTCACCCGGCCCGCAGCAGGCGCACCGGGCGTCGGCGGAGGGCGGACAACGCCCTCTTCCAGCCCCCCTAAATGGGTCCAGGGGCGACGGACTCGGGGACGTCCGTTGCCCCCCACACATCAGGACCCGAGGTGGCGGCGCGTAGTGTTCCACGCGCGCCCCTCTTAGACGTCGCGGGGGGAGTCTAACACCTCACTCCCCCCCCCTGACCCGAGGAGGCCCGCGGTGGCGGGCCGGCACCAGTCGGGGGTTGCGGAAGGATCGTACGTTCCCGCGACCCCCGGCGTAGGTGTGAGATGGAACACCGGGGTAGTTTTTAGCCGGTAAGAGTCCGGCATGCCCCTCTGCCTTCCCCAGGGCGGAGGATGTCCATGAGGATTTTCCCCCCGAGACAAAAAAAAAAAAAAAGGTTAGGTTAGGTTAGGTTGGGTTCCCCCCCCGGTGGGTTCCCGCATTGACGAGGCGGGGGGGCTCAGTAGCCGTGGCTCGGAGGACCACGGTGAAGCTAAGAGGAACCCCAGCGGGGGCCGCTCGTCAAGGCTTTGCGGCTTAGCCAACGACGAGCGGCCTGCGGGTAGGTGGCGGTGCCGCTTGGGCGACATCGCAACCTACCTGAGGCGGGCCGCGATGTCCCCCGTGTGTGAGACATCACGGCTGAGGATTGGAGGCCGCGGCGGGAGAGGAGTGTCGGTGTTACGTTGCCGCTCTCCCTATCCTCTGCGCCCGTAGCCCCCCCAACGCGGGGGGCATGCGGGGCCTGCCCATTAGGCGGGCGTGGAGGTCAGCAGGCAACGGGTGCGGGGGCACCGTTGCCTGTATCGCACAGGCCTCCACCAGTGTGGGACGGGAATGGCCAGGTGTTCTCGGTCATTCCCGTAGCCCCCCAACTTGGGGGGCATGCGGGGCCCGCCATACCATCTAGGCGGGCATGCGCCGGGAGGGCTGTGGAAGTAAAGGCTATGCCGGTTTCCCATGGCCCTCCCATCACGGCGATGCGGCAACACCGCTGAGTTTTAGTGGGTATACTGTCATTCCGACAGGGAGTCGTACATACCCCGTCTCGTCCCCCGCGAGACGGGGATGCATAAAGCATTTCTCCCGCCTTCACCTGGTCGGCCAGACACCCGCCCGTCCTGACGACGGCGGCTACCACCTCTGCCCCCGTCACCGAGTCATCCAGGCCCACAATGCGGATATCCGCGCACTTGACGGGCCTGGAGACTCGAGCCTCGTCCGCATTGAGGGACGCCCTTAGCTTTTCAGCCAGGGCGTCTGCGGTGGGGCCACTCGTCGCACCGGGGACCTCCAGCATGCGGGCACCAGTGGCGGTCACCCTATGCCGGAGGCCTCCGGTGATCCCCAGCTCCTGGAGATCCACTGTCGCTCTCGCTTTGGCGAGCACGTCGCCGTAGGTCAGCCCCCTCTTGACCGCGTCCGGCTGTAGTGTGATGACTACAGCCGCGGTCTTGGGGGAGCGAAGCCTAGCCGCAACGGCTCGCTCCTTGCGGCGCCTCCTCTGCGCCTTTTTTCTGGCCGCCTTGGCCGCCTTCTTTTTCTCCCCGACCACCTGCCACTCGGTGTTGGTCGTGGGAGATTTGTTCTAAGGAGGCGTAGGCTCTGGGGCCTTCCCCTCCCCAGCCGTTCTGCCTTTTTCTGGGCTGGCACCGCGGGTTTGGCGGCAGGCGCCGATTTCGCCGGCGCCGAGGCTCCACCAGCCGACGTCGGTTTCGCCGGCGCCGGGGCTCCTCTTGCCGACGCCGGTTTGGCCGGCGCCTGGGCCCGGCCAGACGGCCCGGGTTTAGGGGCGGCAGCGGCCGCGTACGAGGCCGCCTTAGGCCCTGGGGCCGTCCTACCCGCCAAGGGAGGGCGCAGAACGATACCCTCCAGGACGGCGAACCGCGCCTGGAAGGTCGCCAGCTCCTGCCGAACCAGGTTCAGGACCTGGTTCTCCACCGGCACGGGCTGGCTTGGTGGTGGGATTGTCTGCGCTCTGGCGGCCGCTCGCATCCCGGCCAGGTCCGCTCGGAGCTCCTCGGTCTCCTTTCGGAGGAGCTCCATGGCAGCCGTCAAGCGGGCCACCTCCGCCCGATGTGAATGGCTTCCGCCGCCGCCATGATGGAGGCCTTGGCCGAGACTATGGCCCTGTTTTTAGAAGTCTGTAACTTCTTCAGGGCCACGTCCCGGATCGCGGCCTCCACGACCGCCGCAAACCTCTCTTTGCGGTCCGCATCAGGGCCGCCTACCTCAGCCGCCTCGTCGCTTGAGGTCTCTGATGCGGACACGCGACCAGAACCCCCCTCCTTTGCGGGCTCCTCCGCTTTTTCTGCGGCCTCCCGAGCAGTGAGCCCCCTCCCTGCGCCTCGCTCTCGGGCTCCTCCCCGCCTGCTGGTGGGGATTTTTCTGGCCGAAGCCAGCTCCCCGTCAGAGGACGACCCCTGGCCGTCCACTGACCTTGGCCGCTTGCTATGGGCCTTTCTTTTAGCAGCGGCCGTCTTCTGGTCACGGCGAGGGCTCACTGAGCCTCCCGTGCTCGCTCCTCCAGATGCAGCATCGGACTCCGACACCGCACCACTCCTCCCTTCGTCTTTCGTTGTTTTTAGTTTTAAGTATTTTTCCATAATTGTTCCCACGAGTATAAAACTTTAGGTACCTGCTCAAAAATCCGTGGTTCGCACTAGTGACTAAATCAAGCTACCCATTTTTTTTTTTTTTTTTTTCAGGATGGGAAATCATCAAATGACTCCTCCCGCTCTGGGTGGAGCAGAAGGGAGTGTCAGACTCTTACTGACTAAAACCCACCCGTGTTCCTTCCTTAGCCCTTTACGTACCAGGGCAGCGGTAACCCTTTCGGACGATCCCGCTACCCCGGCAGGCTTCGGCCCTGTCGGGCCCCTACTAACTACTAACTACGCTGACATCTCTTTGAGGCGCGCGTGGAACACATACACGCCGTCCGGCACGGGCCTGGTCCTGATCGGACGGAGAGCTACCCATTGCTCTCCGCCCGCAGGCCCGCGCCTACGGTGGCCGGGAGTCGTCACGCGGCTCCCGACGCCCGGAGCGTCTCCCTCGGCGGCTGAGGCGTGAGGATCTCTCCCTAGCCCATCCCGCCACCTCCTTCGCTAGCATGACTGCTTCGCAGAAGGAGGTGACCGCCTCCCACTCCCTCTCGCCCCGGACCATGGCTTGCACCAGGGCCGGACGCGAGAGGTCGCCGCCGCTGCCGATCGCCTCTACGAGGACACGGCGGTGCTCTGCCCAAGCGGGGCAGACCTCCACCGTATGCTCCACCGTGTCCTCTGGGCGATCCTCGCAGTGGTGACACCCGGGCGTCTCCTCCCGCCTGATGATGTGCAGGAACCTCCCGAAACATCCGTGTCCGGAGAGGACCTGCGTCAGGCGGTAGGTGAGAGCGCCGTGATCAAGCTACCCATTAGCCAAGCTTACTACCTCCCTCACGGTGCGCCGCCGCTTGGAGGTTTGGGGAATTTTTTATAGAGGTTAATCTTCCTCGCGGTCCGGGCGGTTAAGCCAAGACCCTCGACCCCCGTCAAAAGTCAGAGACATGACCTTGACAATCTTCGGGGCTACGATATTAACGGTGGCAGTAGGGGGGGGTTATCCCCTCCTGCCTGCCCGGCGGCAGGGTAAGTGCACACCAGGCCCGCTCTTACTCCACACAGTTGCCGCTCTGCTCCTCATAGCGGCTTGTGTGGAGCGTTCCTCTTGGCAGAACATTAGCATGCGGGCAGCGAGATCTCATTGGGAAAAAATCCCACTGAGAAATAGCTGCCCGCACCCCAGGATGCACCGGCCCGAAAACTGGTCTTCCCCCCGGACGTATCCAGAAGGGAACTCCAGTCCCCAGGCACACGTGGAGGTTTTCTGCCCTGGCACCCCAACACGTCTCCCTTAGGTGGATTTCGTCAATTGTTGGTAATATTGAATGTAAAAAATTTCTGGAATATTTGATGTTCTATGGGGGCTAGGCGCACGGGCGAGGTGTCAAAAGACGCGTCTCCGCGCGGGCTAGCTAACTATGGGGTTTCTGGAGTTTATCCAGAACCAAAAACGGGAATTTTGCTGAAAAAAACGTATTTTACGGCCAAAATATATGTGGAAACTTCGAATAACACTACCAAAACGGGACTCGAGTTCGCGGAACGCGCACGGGAGTACAGGTAAGGCAGGTAAGTATCAATTTGAATTATAAAAAACCTGGAATAATCTGGAAATTTTGAAGAAAAAAACAAAAAGTGTTTTTTATAACAGGAGTTTTTGTGAAATTTTTACAAGTCCAAAACGAAAAAATGTTTTTCGCGAAATAGTCAGTTCTTCCCAGTGGGAACGTTTCAGGGAGCCTAGAAAAGATTTAATTTGCTGAAAACAGCTTGAAATTGCGTCACCGGGATGCAAAGTTATGTAGATTTGTGCAAAAACACGTCTCCCTTAGGTGGATTTCGTCAATTGTTGGTAATATTGAATGTAAAAATTTTCTGGAATATTTGATGTTCTATGGGGGCTAGGCGCACGGGCGAGGTGTCAAAAGACGCGTCTCCGCGCGGGCTAGCGAACTGTGTGGTTTCTGGAATTTATCCAGAACAAAAATCGGGAATTTTGCTGAAAAAACGTGTTTTACGGCCAAAATGTATGTGGAAACCTGGAATAACACTACCAAAAAGGGACTCGAGCTCGCGGAACGCGCACGGGAGTACAGGTAAGGCAGGTAAGTATCAATTTGAATTGTAAAAAATCTGGAATAATCTGGAAATTTTGAAGAAAAAATCAAAAAGTGTTTTTTTTATAACAGGAGTTTTTGTGAAATTTTTACAAGTCCAAAACGAGGTTAGATTAGGTTTTTTTTTTTTTTTTTTTTTTTTTCCAGTTCTCACATTTATGCCTCTCGTAATTTCATTCCTCATACTTGGTCTTTCATGCATTCCTCCTCATTTATGTCTTTTCTGGGTGGGATTCCCAGCTAACAACTTCTATCTTTCTTTGTTTATATTTTATTTGTTTAATTCATTTCGGGTATTACAAGAAAGGAACAGGGAGACAGTTTTTTAATAACTTTCCTTATACATTACCACTTACTCTAAATTTATGTCTATTTACATTCTTATTTTTGCTTATTATCTATTCTTGTACTATTTTACATTTTTATTTTTGCTTATTATCTATTCTTATACTATTTTACATTTTTAGTTTTTGCTTATTATCTATACTTATACTATTTTACATATCCATATTTCTTTAGTTTTCTTATAGAGATAAAGGAGCAGTGCTTATTTTTACACACCAACACTTATATAATAAAACTTATTCTAAGCTCGATTTTATTTTTCATATTCAATTAATTCTTATTTTATCTTATGATACTTACAGCTTTACATGCTATGCTAGTCTCTAATATAATACACTATACTATGACAGCATATTTACTTATGCGGTTTTGTTGCGATCAATTACTCTTTTTACGACATATTTACAGTAATCTAGGAATATCTCTGCATTTTTGCTTTTTATTATGTCCTTTGCGTTGTTCAGTGTTAGTTTTGTGCCTAATGTATTCTCGGCGTTAACGGTTAGGTTAGGTTAGGTTAGGTTAGGTTAGGTTCCCCCCCCGGTGGGTTCCCGCATTGACGAGGCGGGGGGGCTCAGTAGCCGTGGCCTCGCAGGACCACGGTGAAGCTAAGAGGAACCCCAGCGGGGGCCGCTCGTCAAGGCTTTGCGGCTTAGCCGACGACGAGCGGCCTGCGGGTAGCTGGCGGTGCCACTTGGGTGACACCGCAACCTACCTGAGGCGGGCCGCGATGTCCCTCGTATGGGAGATATCGCGGCTGAGGATTGGAGGCCGCGGCGGGAGAGGAGTGTCGGTGTTACGTTGCCGCTCTCCCTACCTTCCGCGGCCTTAACGGGGCCGCCACCGTTAGATGGCGGACGCGGTGGGGCCGCAGGGGAAGAGGAGTGTCGGTGTTACGTTGCCGCTCTCCCTATCCTCTGCGGCCGTAGCCCCCCCAACGCGGGGGGCATGCGGGGCCCGCCAGCTAGGCGGGCGTGGAGGTCAGCAGGCAACGGTTGCGGGGGCACCGTTGCCTGTATCGCACAGGCCTCCACCAGTGTAGGACGGGAATGGCCAGGTGTTCTCGGCCATTCCCGTAGCCCCCCCAACCTGGGGGGCATGCGGGGCCTGCCATACCATCTAGGCGGGCATGCGCCGGGAGGGCTGTGGAAGTAAAGGCTATGCCGGTTTCCCATGGCCCTCCCATCACGGCGATGCGGGAACACCGCTGAGTTTTAGTGGGTATACTGTCATTCTGACAGGGAGTCCCACATACCCCGTCTCGTCCCCCACGAGGCGGGGATGCATAAAGCATTTCTCAGCGAGAAAAAAAAAAAAAAAAAAAAAAAAAAAAAAAAAAGGTTAGGTTAGGTTGGGGGATCCCCCACAGTGCATACTTCCTCGCAGTTTCCCCCGGGCAACGTCGTGTCTGACCACCGTAACGGAGTGGCAGACCGGCGGCTAAAGTGCGCTGTGATTCGTTGACTTTCCTGCGGTTGTCTACGAATAATGAGTAAGAAACCGATGCGGGACGCCTCTGGGCGTTTTGCTAGTTTTAACCCTGATTTTAACCCTATTTATAACCCCAATTTTTATCCCAATTTTAACCAAAATTTTAACCCGAATCGCTCCTCCCAGGGCGATTCAAACGGCCCTTCTCAGGGCCAACCCAACGGCCCTTCTCAGGGCCAATCCAACGGCCCTTTTCAGGGCCACGCCGGTGACGCTTTGGCGTCGGACGCTGACCGCGCACCGTCTGCGGCCAGCTTGTTCAGCAGGCCGGACGAGTTTTCGGACTCCAACGACTCCAACCTGGAGACGTCGGGGGCCGAAAACGACCGCCTAAAGCGGAAGAGGGCCTACCTAAGGCACGGGTCCGAGGGCTCCTCGGAGTCGGCCGAAGGTAAGGCCGGGAAGAAGTCGAAGCCTAAAAAGGCTTCGACTTCTAAAGAGCCCGATACCCACGACGTGGGTTTGGTGGACGCCGAGCGCCAGCTAAATCTGGCAAAGAGGGCGCAACTCCAGGAGGACCTGGAGGAGAGGGTCGCTGCGAAGGAGCGCCAGACGCAAACCGCCAGGTTGAGGGCCGGCTATGGGGCATCCAGTGTCCTGTATGCTGACCACTCCCTGGCGGAACTGGAGCGCATGGCGCAGGAGGACAGAGAGGAGGTCCTGGAGGTCGCCTCAAAGTCCTCCAACCTGAAGGGGACCTTCCAGAAGGCCCTCAAATGCCGGGCTGCCAGCTTGCACGGCATAGTCGCTGAGCTGGTGAAGCGGACGGCCACGGACGAGACGCGGCAGCTGCAGGCGAAGGTGGATCGCCTGCAGGCGGAGGTCAGCCAGCTACACCTGAAGCTGGCTGAGGCCACGGCTCGGCCTGCTCAGCCTGCCCCAGGCCCGGTGGTAGGAGGCTCCTCCTCCCCTTCCAACCTTGAGGAGATAATCCGCAAGGTTGTCATGGAGGAGAGGGCCTTCACCCGGGCCTGCCTCGCAGGCATTGAGGACCGGCTCCTGCCGGAAAGGCGACTCCGCCCGCCGCTAGCGGCGGATAAGCCACCACAGCGGGAGCTGGAACCTGCGCCTCTAGCAGGCCCGGCATCGGTTGCGCAGCCCCAGGCCCTAAAGCCCTCCAAGGGCAAAGGGAAGGGCAAGAGGACGAAGGCGGCTCCTCAAGCCCCCACCACAAGCGCGGAGGGAGCGACTGGGTCGTTGGCGACTCCAGCAGCCACCCAGGACTCGCAGGAGGAAGACGCCCTTCTTCCCTCCACCACCCCGTCCAACCAGTCGTGGACGGAAGTGGTCAAGAGAGGGAAGGGCAAGGGAGTGCAAAAGTCGGCCCCCAAGCCCGCCGCGAATGCTCCTGCAGCCAAACGGGCCCCAGCCGGCGGGAGGAAGCTGGTTCCTCCCAAAACTGCGGCCGTCGTCGTGACCCTCACCCCGGCGGCCGTGGAGCGGGGCGAGACGTACGAGTCCGTCCTAAGACGGGCTCGTACCAATGCTGATCCCTCCCAGCTGGGGATCAGCAATATTACGTGCCGCCGAACCCTAACCGGGGCTCGAATTTTCGAGTTCTCGGGGGAAGAGCGCGGCACCAATGCGGACCTCTTTGCAAAAAAGTTGCAAGAGGTCATCGCGGACGTGGCGACCATTGTAAAGCCAGTCAAGACCGCAGCCTTGGAGGTGGCCGATCTGGATGACTCGGTCACCAAGGAGGATGTGGTGGCGGCAGTCGCGGCGGCTGGAGGCTGCGACGCTGGCGCGGTGAAGGGTGGAGCCATCGGGTTCGGCCGCCGCGGCATGGGCATCATCCGCGTCGAGTGCCCTGTCGCCGCGGCTGCGGCCGTCCTTGCTGCGACCAAGGGACGGCTGCTCGTGGGGCTCAGCTCGGCTGTGGTCAGGCCACTTGAGGACCAGCCAACGCGGTGCTTCAAGTGCTTCGCGTTCGGCCACACCCGAGCCACGTGTCCCTCCAAGTCTGACTGGGGAGACACGTGCTACCAGTGCGGGCAAGAGGGACACAAGAGTGCCACTTGCCGCGCCACCACGCCACACTGCAAGGCGTGTGCCGCCAGTGGCCGTCCTGCGGACCACAGGATGACGGGCCGAAGCTGCAAGCCCCCCGTGAGGAAGGGCATAGTGCCGGCGCAGGTTCGCCCTGTTGCCACCACCGCCGCCGCCATCGTCGTCGCTGCAGCGCCAGCGGCGGTAGCTGAGGAGAGGGGTGCGATGTCGGAATAATGCTTTCCGACTATCGCATCCTCCAGGCGAACGCCAACCACTGCAAAGCGGCCCAGGACCTGGTAGTGCAGGTCATGGCCGAGTGGTTGGTGAACGTAGCGGTGGTCGCCGAGCCCTACTCGATCCCCAGCAGCTGGCTGGGTGACGAGGACGACTCGGTGGCACTAGCGGCGCGGTCTTCCACGGACTCCCCTCCCCTCTCGCTATTAGAGAGAGGACCGGGATACGTGGCCGCCGCGTGGGGAGACATAGCCCTTGTGGGGGTATATTTCTCCCCAAACCGCCCTCTCCAGGACTTTGAGAATTATCTCGGAGTCCTGGCCGCCGTGGTCGGCAGGGCGGCGCCGCGGCAGGTCTCCCTGCTGGGAGACCTGAATGCCAAGTCGGTGACCTGGGGCAACCCGGCCACCGACGCACGCGGGCGGGCGGTGGAGATGTGGGCAGCCTCCTCTGGACTCTCCCTCTTGAACAGAGGAAGCGTCCAGACATGCGTGCGGCGGCAGGGTGGCTCAATAGTGGACGTCACTTTCGCCACCCCTGCGTTAGCCGCACGCGTGCTGAACTGGCGGGTGGACCTGGTGGAGACCATGTCGGACCACCGCTACGTGCGGTTCGACATCTCCACCAGGGGCCCCGGAGCGATGCGGCCCATCTCGGGGCGATCACCGTTCCCGCGGTGGGCTTTCACCCGCCTGGACAGGGAGGCAGCGGCGGGGGCGGCGTTCATCCAGGACTGGCTTTCGCCGCCTACCGCCGGCCTGGATGTGGACACCGCAGCGGGGCAGCTGAGGGAGTGTCTGACCGAGGTATGCAACTCTAGCATGCCTCGGTCTCGCCGACCACCACCCAAACGCGCCGTGTACTGGTGGTCGGCGGAGCTGGCGGGGCTTCGAGCAGCTTGTGCGGAGGCAAGGAGGGCCTACACGCGGAGTCGGCGGCGGCGTCGACGGGACCGGGCCGACGAGGACCACCTCTACGACGTATACGTGGAGGCAAAAAAGGTCCTCGATCGGGCCATCGCCGCCGCCAAAGACTCGGCGAGAGCCGAGCTGCTGGAGGGTCTCGACAACGACCCCTACGGGAGACCGTATAAGGCGGCGCGCAACAAATTGCGCCCCTTTGGTCCCCCGGTTGCCGAGACCCTGGAACCCTCATTTCTGGACGGGGTGGTTCAGTCTCTGTTCCCGGGCAGGGACAACTTCACCCCGCCAGTAATGTGTGGAGCCCCGCCAGACGAGGAGGAAGAGGAGGCTCCCCCTCCTGTCACGGAGTCGGAACTTGGCGCAGCGATCCTCCGTATCCGCGCCAAGAAGACGGCTCCAGGCCCCGACGGTGTCCCGGCAAGAGTGGTGGCGATCGCCGCCACTCAAATGGAGGGGAGGTTTCGGGACCTCTTCAGCGCATGCCTCGCGTCTGGGAGGTTCCCGAAACCGTGGAAGGAGGGGCAGTTGTGCCTCCTTCGAAAGGAGGGCCGCCCAGCAGACTCCCCCTCGGCATACCGACCCATCGTTCTTCTAGATGAGGTCGGCAAAATGTTCGAGGGGATAATCGCTGGTCGCCTAAAGGGCCATCTGCGGGATACCGGGCCGGACTTGTCGGACGCTCAGTTCGGGTTTCGGGCTGAGCGTTCCACGGTGGACGCGCTGTCCTGCCTTAAGGGGCAGGTGAAGGAGGCGATGGAGGCGGGGGACGGATTGCTGGCGGTGTCATTCGACATAGCCAACGCCTTCAACTCCGTTCCCCACTCCACCATCCTAGAGGCGCTCCGATTCCACGGAGTGCCTCGATACCTGCGCAGTCTGCTGGCCAGCTACCTGGAGGATCGGGCAATCCTCCTGGTAGATAGGACTGGCCAAGTCCGGCGGTATGCCGTCGAAGCCGGCGTTCCACAGGGGTCAGTCATAGGACCACTCCTCTGGAACGTCGGCTACGATTGGCTCTTGCGGGGAACTCTCCTCCGAGGCACGAGCGTCGTCTGCTACGCGGACGACACTCTCCTCACCGCCCGGGGGGGGAGTTTCAGGGAGGCGGCCAATTTGGCCTCGGCGGGCGGATCCTTGGTCACGGCGAGGATCCGCCGCCTAGGTCTAAAGGTGGCGCTGCACAAGACCGAGGCCGTGTTCTTCCACGGACCTCGGCAGCGCCCCCCACCTGACGCCCACATCTTCGTGGAGGGCGTCAGAATCGAGGTCAAGGCCCAGATGAAATATCTGGGCCTTGTGATCGACAGCAGGTGGCGCTTCGGCCCGCATTTCAGCGGGCTGTCGTCGCGCCTGCTGAAGGCCGCGGGGGCGCTATCGTGGCTCCTTCCCAACTTGGGGGGGCCCAGCGCACGATGCCGGCAACTCTACGCCGGCATCCTTAAGAGTATGGCCCTCTACGGGGCCCCTATCTGGGAGGACTCCCTCCATAGGAGGGAGAACGCCGCCGCCTTGCGGGCACCTCAGAGGGCCATAGCCCAGCGGGTGGCGCGGGCCTACCGCACGGTGGGCTTCGCGGCAGCGTGTGCTCTGGCCGGCACCCCGCCTTGGGAACTCGAGGCGTGGGTGCTCGCCAGAGTGTACGAATGGATGGCGGGGCGGAGGGCGAGAGCAGAACGCACCGCCCCGGAAGAGCGGGAGGCCGTCCGGCGGGAGGCGAGGGACGCCATCGTCGTCCATTGGACGCGGGACCTCGCCACCGCAGCCTTTGGCCGCCGAACCCTCGACGCGCTTGGGCCGGTCCTGCGAGACTGGCTCGAGCGGTCGCATGGGTTCCTCTCGTTCCGTCTGGTGCAGGTGCTGTCCGGACACGGTTGTTTCGGATCGTACCTGCACCGGATCGGACGGGAGGAGACGCCGTCGTGCCACGACTGTGGCGCGGCGGAGGACACGGCGCAGCACACCCTCGAGGTGTGCCCGTCGTGGTCCGAGCCTCGTCGCAGTCTCATTGCGGCGATCGGACGGGACCTCTCACTGCCCGGTTTGGTTAACACCATGCTGGGGGATGAGGGGTCCTGGGCGGCAGTCGCCTCCTTCTGCGAACACGTCATGTCCCAGAAGGAGGCGGCAGAGCGCGCGCGGGAGGACGATCCTCACGCGGCGGCGCTCAGAAGGCGGAGGAGGGGTCGAAGGAGACGTCAATTTGATAGTCATCTCCGACTCCTCCCAGGTGGAGGCCAGCAGGCAGCGGGTGCGGGGGCACCCTTGCCTGTATCGCACAGGCCTCCACCAGTGTCGGACGGGAATGGCCAGGTGTTCCCGGCCATTCCCGTAGCCCCCCAGCCCGGGGGGCATGCGGGGCCCGCCAGCTAGGCGGGCATGCGCCGGGAGGGCTGTGGAAGTAAAGGCTAAGCCGGTTTCCCATGGCCCTCCCATCACGGCGATGCGGGAACACCGCTGAGTTTTAGTGGGTATACTGTCATTCTGACAGGGAGTCCCACATACCCCGGCTCGTCCCCCACGAGAAGGGGATGCATAAAGCATTTCTCAGCGAGGAAAAAAAAAAAAAAAAAAAGGTTAGGTTAGGTTTTTTTTTTTTTTTTTTTTTTGTTTTGGCAGGAGTGGGAAATCCTCATGGACGCCCAGACTGCCTCACTTATGAGCCAGTCTGGGCAGTGCCGGACTCTTACCGGCTAAAACCCACTCCTGCCTTTCTAAGTGTCCCCCTGACGTAGTCAGAGACCTTTTTTTTGGTTATGAAATGATTTATGTTACTTTATTTTTTATTTTGATTTTACTGTTTTAAGATAAGGTTTTAAGTAGTTTTATTAAGGTATGTTTTATTCAATTGCTTATTTGTGAAATTTGGGTTTGGTTTTAATTTTTTGGTTTACTTTTTAGATAATATTCTGTGTCTGTTATATGCTTTGTCTTTATATATATGTATATATTAAAAGCATATCTTTATGTTTCCTTATTTCTTTTAATTACTCTTTTTGCTATGGCTTCGCAGTAATCCATTAAAGTTTTTCTATTTTTTCCGTTTTTCATGATTTCCCCAATGTTACTCCTATTTATCTCAATCTCCATTTCCAATTCTGTTTCCAGTCGCTCCGCTCCAAAGGCAGGACATTCTGTCAAAATGTGTGGGACTGTTTGCAGCACACCCGGCTCACAGATGCACGATGGGTTCCCCTTACACCTAAAGCGATGCAGGTATTCGGAGAACCCACCGTGACCCGTCAGGATCTGTGTTATCACTCCGGTTGGCTTCATCTTGCGTACGATTTTGAAGGCATCCACAGCGTCTGGGAGGAACATTTTTGTGACTGAGGCAGTCTCGCCGTTTTTGTATCTCCGGTTCCATTCGTCGAGCGACCCCATACGGATCTGCCGCTTGACGAATGAAACCGGGCAGCGGTCATAGTCCGGTTTAGTTTTGCATCGGAGTGCAGCCTCTTTTGCAAGGTGGTCCGCGCGCTCGTTGCCTTGCAGGCCAGCGTGAGCTTTAACCCAGAACAAGGAAATATCTTTGCTCTGGGACAAAGCCGCGCCCACATTTGCTCTCGCCTCCACCGCCAAGGCGTGGAGGGAACCCTGGTTTGTGACTGTTTGAAGTGCCGCCTTTGAGTCACTGTAGATTCCGAAGGTTCCCTCTTTGCGTTTGAGGATTTCCCTCGTGGCTACGCATATGGCCAGGAGTTCCGCCTGGTAGACCGTGCAGCACGACGACAAGCTAAGCTTCTTGGACTTGATCTCGGCCTCACCGTCCCATAGTGACAGTGCTGCTCCGACCTTGCCCTCGATCTTGCTGCCGTCGGTGAAGAACCTGATCGCCTGGTTGTTGTGGGCATCCACATGGGACTGATCTTCCAGACTCATGAACGCCATGGCCACATGCTTCGCCGGGTGAGGAGTCTCCGCAAACGCCACCACACGCTCCACTTCCCTGTCCGCAAGGGCTGGCCGGGGTACCCCTCTCTTGGCCTCATACAGAGCGGCTGCTTCCTGTATTCGGAGGTCGAGTGGCAGTATCCCAGCCAGCACCAGGGACGCGTTCAGCGAAACGGTGCGGTAGGATTTGCAGAGCTTTTGGGCAAATCCTCGCTGGACCGTGTTTAGCATCTTCTGCACTCCGATTTTCCTTGTTGCCGGCGCCCAAGCACTCGCCGCGTACATCACTACCGGCTCCACCGCCGCCGTGTAGATGGTTCGTATGATCTCCGGGTGCAGACCCCAGCTCACTTTGGCCGCTCTAGCTAGCTGCTTGTAGATGTTGGCAGCTTTTCTGCACACGTTAGCGGCGTGGCTGTTGAAAGTGAGCTGGTGGTCTATTGTGAGCCCCAGTATTTTTATTTCCTTGGACATGCCAATGTCGACCCCGCCCATGCTCAGGAGTGGGGCATCGTACTTAAGCCTTCTGGTTACTACCATCGCGCAGGTTTTTTGTGGCGCAAACTTCAGCTTATTTCTGATGCCCCACCTCCGAACATATTCGAGGGCGGCATTGGCACGTCCTTGGACCTCCAATCCTGTGTCACCGTCGAAGATCATGACCACGTCGTCGGCGAAAGCCTGGCAGTGATCCCCCCGCTCTTCCAGCCCTTTTAGCAGAGGGTCCAACAACAAGTTCCAGAGAATCGGACCGCCTATCGACCCCTGGACGCACCCTTTGCCGGTACTCCTGTGGCACTCCGCTCCGGCGTACCTAACTCGGACACTCCTGCCAGTCAGGTAGCTGTCCAGCATCCGTCTGATATTCACCGGGCACCTTTCCTCAGCCAGTCTGGTCCTGATCGCCGGCCACCATGCGCTGTCGAAGGCTCCCTCTATATCCAGCGATACTACAGTGATCAGCTTCTTTTCGCTCAGCTTTAACTTGATATGTTGTATCATGGTGTAGAGGGAGTCCTCGGTGCTCTTCTGGGGCATGAAACCAAACTGACGAGTACTCAACCGCGGGATCAGATGCCACTTCAGCCTTGCTACCAGCATTTTTTCCAGCATTTTACCCAGGACTGGCAGGAGGCCGATCGGCCTGTAGGATTTTGGGGTGGTGAAGCAATCCTTTCCCGGCTTCCGGAGTATCACTACTGTGGCCACCTTCCAGGCCCCGGGGAAGTGGCCCTGCTCGAGGCACTTGTTGGCCAGCGCAAGAAACATCCCCGGGTCCTGGAATATGGCTTGGGCACAAATATCGGCTGTGAGACCATCCGCCCCCGGTGCCTTCTTCGGATTGAAGCTTTCCACCGCGGTTCTTAGCTCCTGAAGTGTAAACGGTGGATCATGGTGTTCATCATGCGTCCATTCGTTTACACGACTGGCCGCTTCTCGCGTCCGACGGTGGTCGTCCTCGTCTTCCTCTTCCAGGTCTCCGGGGTAGAAGGTCTCCGCCAGTAGTGAAGCCGAGCTTTCAGCGTCGAGCGGTACCCCATCCTTTAGCAGCGGCAAGTCCTCCTGTCTCTTCGCGGTCCGTCCCATGACTCTGTAAATGCCCTCCCAGACACCTTCCTTGGTCTGTTTTTCGCAGAACTCCTTCCAGCTGGCAGTCTGCGCATTTCTGGCTTGGGACTCATATTTTTGTTTTGCTTGCAGGTACTCCTCGACGACTTCCCCCCTCCGGACTGGTGCGGCGCAACGAATGCGGCGCCTCTTCGTGTTGACCTCATCCTTCATATCAGCGAGCTCGTTTGACCACCACGGTATTGCACGTGTGTCTTTGTTTTTAATCTTTGCCAAAGTTTCACCACATGTTTCGGTAATAATTTTGATATAATCGTTAATGCTATTTTCTATTTCTATTTTACTATTAATTTTATAAATGTTTTGGCTCAAGTTGAAGTCTACTTTTAATTGGGCCAATTTCTTATGAAATTGGCTCCAATTTGCTTTCCTAGTATTATAAATTCTTGTGGTTCTCTTGATGTGTGTCCCTTTGGCTTTGCGAAGATTAATTTCAAATACAATACCGTTGTGGTCCGAGCTCGTGACGCCTTCCTCAACACTCCAGTTTTCCACCAGGTCCAGCATTTCCGTTGAACACGCTGTTATGTCAACGAAGCTGGTGTATGATTTGCCTCCCCTGATGGTGTCGAAGGTTGGCGTGTTTCCGATGTTGAGTACCTGCAAGCCCATTTCGTCCAGCATGCCCGACATTTCCTCACCCCTGCTATCCACTACCAAGCTACCCCACCAGGTGCTCTTCGCGTTTGCGTCGCCTCCCATTATAATTTTGGTTTGGCCCATTTCCTCACGAATCTGCAGAAGCTGCTCCAGGTACGGTAGTATAGGCTGGTCCGGTTCAAAATAGAAGGAGACCACCGCGATTTCCCAGGCGCTGGTTCGGATCCTCACCACCGTGATGTTATTGGTGGTGAGTTTTGGACACTGTGTGACGTCAAGGTCTTTGTCGAAGACGACTATTGCCGCCTTCACAGTCCCACTTCCTTGTTCCGCGCACTGGTAGACTCTCGCTCCCCGGTAGTCTCGCATCCTTTTAACCGCCCCCACGTATGGTTCCTGGAGCAGTGCGAAGGCGAACTTTCGCTCACTTGCCGCTAACATGAGCTCCTGGGTCGCGAGGTTCTTCCTCTGCAGATTCGCTTGGATCACCTGGTAGCTTGGGCGGGCAGGGTGAGTTCGGGTCGCATTATCTGGGATCGTGTTTCCTGGAAGCGCCGGGGCCACCTTAGCAGTACGCCACCGACAGGCGCGCCAATGCGTCCCACTTCACTCGCACTGGGCACTCTCTGTCGAAGGCGTCATGGTCTGTCTTTGCCTGTTTTGCCAACAGGCAGTTGTGGCACTTCGGCGCTTCCGCAGTCAGCCGGGACGGGCAGTCAGCTCGCAAATGGGGGTCACCGCAGTGGATGCAGAGGTCGGCGGGCTGCGTGCACAGTTTTCGACTGTGGCCGAAGCGCAGGCAGCGAGTGCACTGCACCAGTGGCGACTGGTCCTGCACTCGCACTCGCTGCAGGTCGATGTGCACGCGACCCGCCGTAGTCAGCCTCTGCCACACCGTAGGGGACACCTGCAGAATGACATGGCAGGTATGGGGGTTCCTCGTCCTACGACGGTACTTCACCCCCAACCTCAAATCCTCCGCAGGTATGTCCCCGAGCAGGTGGGCGTTCTGACGTTGCAGAGCCTGTGTGACCTCCACATCCGTGTGGCAGGAGAGAACGTCCATAACGATAAGGAGCGGGTCCTTGTTCTTCACCTCCTCTACCACTAGGTTCCCCGCTCTCCTTATTCTCTCCGCCACCCTGGTCAGCTCCTCCCTGGTTTTAAAACCCATGACCACTTTTTGGTCCCTCGCTTTGCGCAGCCGCTCCACCCTCGTGCCTTCGCTCCTGGCGTCGACCGCCGTCCTGAGCTTCTCAATGACCTCTTCACCGGTGTCTTGTTCATTAACGGATGATACGACTACCGAGTGAAGAGGCCCTTGGATGTGTTGCTTCGGGCCGGCGGCCATTTCCGCGAAGGTAGGACCCTGGCCTGCGACAAAGCGAGGGGCCTGTTGCAGACGCTCCGACAGAGCCCGTGTGTGCTGTTTGCATTCCTCCAACGCTTGGTTGTGCTGTTGGAGGTTCGCCATGAGCTGCTTCATGAGCTCCGTCGGTTCGTCCGTGGCTGGCTTTTGGTCATTTCGTGCCTTTTCGGTTTCGGCGACCACCTCAGCTTCCTTTCCCGATCCTCTCTCGATCTCCGCTTCCTTTACCAGCTGGTACAATCTCTCTACCGCTTTTGTAATTTCATCCTTAATTTCCTTTTTCAGGTTTCTAGAACTAAGGAGCTGAATTTTTGCTTTTGAGAGACACGCCTTTGCCTCCGTGGTCCTGTTTGCGTACCTCACGGAAGGCGCGTCTCGCGGTGAGCTCTGTTCGGTCACCTCTGGCTGCTTCGGTCCATCAAGCCCGGTCTGGTGAGCGAGTATTGTCTTGGGCTTGAATGCTTTCGGGGGAGTAGTTGTTAGGGCCCTCTTCGGTGGAGTTGGAGTTTTGAGGGGCCGTCCGGACCTCAGTCCATCAGCCTCCCACTCCCCAATGCTACGCCTAACCGATGGGCCAGCCTGTGTCAGTTTAGGCCTCCCCGTGTCTGTATTCTGTTCCGAGGCCTTTGGCTTGTTTACCGGTGTCCTTATTCCGAACATATTGGCTGGATTTCGGGGTTTGGATTACGGAATGAGGTAATTGAGGGGGGACACTTGTGTCTATACTGATCCCTGTAAAGAGGAGATCAGCAAGAAATAAAATTGTAAGAATAAAAAATAAAAAATCGAGCCCTGTAGACAGGGGTCGGTCAGGTAGATGAGAAAAGAAATAAATATTAATATAAAGTATAATTATAAGTAAAACTAATAGAAAGAAATAAATCACAATAATAAATAAATTTCAATAATAAAAGCCTTTGCAGACTCGGTCAATAAATTAAAGAATGATTATCTTCGTGCTAAGACCCCCAAGAGCCCCACCAAGACTAAACCAATCAAAAGCTGGCAAAAAATTTTTCGCCAAAACCCCACGTCTACCTTCCTATAGACCAGAGGGCGGGTGGGCGGGCAAAATTTTTCGCGTGATTGTCAGTTTTTCCCAGTGGGAACGTTTCAGGGAGCCTAGAAAAGATTTAATTTGCTGAAAACAGCTTGAAATTGCGTCACCGGGATGCAAAGTTATGTAGATTTGTGCAAAAACACGTCTCCCTTAGGTGGATTTCGTCAATTGTTGGTAGTATTGAACGTAAAAAATTTCTGGAATATTTGATGTTCTATGGGGGCTAGGCGCACGGGCGAGGTGTCAAAAGACGCGTCTCCGCGCGGGCTAGCTAACTATGGGGTTTCTGGAGTTTATCCAGAACCAAAAACGGGAATTTTTCTGAAAAAACTTGTTTTACGGCCAAAATATATGTGGAAACCTCGAATAACACTACCAAAACGGGACTCGAGCTCGCGGAACGCGCACGGGAGTACAGGTAAGGCAGGTAAGTATCAATTTGAATTGTAAAAAATCTGGAATAATCTGGAAATTTTGAAGAAAAAATCAAAAAGTGTTTTTTATAACAGGAGTTTTTGTGAAATTTTTACAAGTCCAAAACGAGAAAATGTTTTTCGCGTGATTGTCAGTTTTTTCCCAGTGGGAACGTTTCAGGGAGCCTAGAAAAGATTTAATTTGCTGAAAACAGCTTGAAATTGCGTCACCGGGATGCAAAGTTATGTAGATTTGTGCAAAAACACGTCTCCCTTAGGTGGATTTCGTCAATTGTTGGTAGTATTGAACGTAAAAAATTTCTGGAATATTTGATGTTCTATGGGGGCTAGGCGCACGGGCGAGGTGTCAAAAGACGCGTCTCCGCGCGGGCTAGCTAACTATGGGGTTTCTGGAGTTTATCCAGAACCAAAAACGGGAATTTTTCTGAAAAAACTTGTTTTACGGCCAAAATATATGTGGAAACCTCGAATAACACTACCAAAACGGGACTCGAGCTCGCGGAACGCGCACGGGAGTACAGGTAAGGCAGGTAAGTATCAATTTGAATTGTAAAAAATCTGGAATAATCTGGAAATTTTGAAGAAAAAATCAAAAAGTGTTTTTTATAACAGGAGTTTTTGTGAAATTTTTACAAGTCCAAAACGAGAAAATGTTTTTCGCGTGATTGTCAGTTTTTTCCCAGTGGGAACGTTTCAGGGAGCCTAGAAAAGATTTAATTTGCTGAAAACAGCTTGAAATTGCGTCACCGGGATGCAAAGTTATGTAGATTTGTGCAAAAACACGTCTCCCTTAGGTGGATTTCGTCAATTGTTGGTAGTATTGAACGTAAAAAATTTCTGGAATATTTGATGTTCTATGGGGGCTAGGCGCACGGGCGAGGTGTCAAAAGACGCGTCTCCGCGCGGGCTAGCTAACTATGGGGTTTCTGGAGTTTATCCAGAACCAAAAACGGGAATTTTTCTGAAAAAACTTGTTTTACGGCCAAAATATATGTGGAAACCTCGAATAACACTACCAAAACGGGACTCGAGCTCGCGGAACGCGCACGGGAGTACAGGTAAGGCAGGTAAGTATCAATTTGAATTGTAAAAAATCTGGAATAATCTGGAAATTTTGAAGAAAAAATCAAAAAGTGTTTTTTATAACAGGAGTTTTTGTGAAATTTTTACAAGTCCAAAACGAGAAAATGTTTTTCGCGTGATTGTCAGTTTTTTCCCAGTGGGAACGTTTCAGGGAGCCTAGAAAAGATTTAATTTGCTGAAAACAGCTTGAAATTGCGTCACCGGGATGCAAAGTTATGTAGATTTGTGCAAAAACACGTCTCCCTTAGGTGGATTTCGTCAATTGTTGGTAGTATTGAACGTAAAAAATTTCTGGAATATTTGATGTTCTATGGGGGCTAGGCGCACGGGCGAGGTGTCAAAAGACGCGTCTCCGCGCGGGCTAGCTAACTATGGGGTTTCTGGAGTTTATCCAGAACCAAAAACGGGAATTTTTCTGAAAAAACTTGTTTTACGGCCAAAATATATGTGGAAACCTCGAATAACACTACCAAAACGGGACTCGAGCTCGCGGAACGCGCACGGGAGTACAGGTAAGGCAGGTAAGTATCAATTTGAATTGTAAAAAATCTGGAATAATCTGGAAATTTTGAAGAAAAAATCAAAAAGTGTTTTTTATAACAGGAGTTTTTGTGAAATTTTTACAAGTCCAAAACGAGAAAATGTTTTTCGCGTGATTGTCAGTTTTTTCCCAGTGGGAACGTTTCAGGGAGCCTAGAAAAGATTTAATTTGCTGAAAACAGCTTGAAATTGCGTCACCGGGATGCAAAGTTATGTAGATTTGTGCAAAAACACGTCTCCCTTAGGTGGATTTCGTCAATTGTTGGTAGTATTGAACGTAAAAAATTTCTGGAATATTTGATGTTCTATGGGGGCTAGGCGCACGGGCGAGGTGTCAAAAGACGCGTCTCCGCGCGGGCTAGCTAACTATGGGGTTTCTGGAGTTTATCCAGAACCAAAAACGGGAATTTTTCTGAAAAAACTTGTTTTACGGCCAAAATATATGTGGAAACCTCGAATAACACTACCAAAACGGGACTCGAGCTCGCGGAACGCGCACGGGAGTACAGGTAAGGCAGGTAAGTATCAATTTGAATTGTAAAAAATCTGGAATAATCTGGAAATTTTGAAGAAAAAATCAAAAAGTGTTTTTTATAACAGGAGTTTTTGTGAAATTTTTACAAGTCCAAAACGAGAAAATGTTTTTCGCGTGATTGTCAGTTTTTTCCCAGTGGGAACGTTTCAGGGAGCCTAGAAAAGATTTAATTTGCTGAAAACAGCTTGAAATTGCGTCACCGGGATGCAAAGTTATGTAGATTTGTGCAAAAACACGTCTCCCTTAGGTGGATTTCGTCAATTGTTGGTAGTATTGAACGTAAAAAATTTCTGGAATATTTGATGTTCTATGGGGGCTAGGCGCACGGGCGAGGTGTCAAAAGACGCGTCTCCGCGCGGGCTAGCTAACTATGGGGTTTCTGGAGTTTATCCAGAACCAAAAACGGGAATTTTTCTGAAAAAACTTGTTTTACGGCCAAAATATATGTGGAAACCTCGAATAACACTACCAAAACGGGACTCGAGCTCGCGGAACGCGCACGGGAGTACAGGTAAGGCAGGTAAGTATCAATTTGAATTGTAAAAAATCTGGAATAATCTGGAAATTTTGAAGAAAAAATCAAAAAGTGTTTTTTATAACAGGAGTTTTTGTGAAATTTTTACAAGTCCAAAACGAGAAAATGTTTTTCGCGTGATTGTCAGTTTTTTCCCAGTGGGAACGTTTCAGGGAGCCTAGAAAAGATTTAATTTGCTGAAAACAGCTTGAAATTGCGTCACCGGGATGCAAAGTTATGTAGATTTGTGCAAAAACACGTCTCCCTTAGGTGGATTTCGTCAATTGTTGGTAGTATTGAACGTAAAAAATTTCTGGAATATTTGATGTTCTATGGGGGCTAGGCGCACGGGCGAGGTGTCAAAAGACGCGTCTCCGCGCGGGCTAGCTAACTATGGGGTTTCTGGAGTTTATCCAGAACCAAAAACGGGAATTTTTCTGAAAAAACTTGTTTTACGGCCAAAATATATGTGGAAACCTCGAATAACACTACCAAAACGGGACTCGAGCTCGCGGAACGCGCACGGGAGTACAGGTAAGGCAGGTAAGTATCAATTTGAATTGTAAAAAATCTGGAATAATCTGGAAATTTTGAAGAAAAAATCAAAAAGTGTTTTTTATAACAGGAGTTTTTGTGAAATTTTTACAAGTCCAAAACGAGAAAATGTTTTTCGCGTGATTGTCAGTTTTTTCCCAGTGGGAACGTTTCAGGGAGCCTAGAAAAGATTTAATTTGCTGAAAACAGCTTGAAATTGCGTCACCGGGATGCAAAGTTATGTAGATTTGTGCAAAAACACGTCTCCCTTAGGTGGATTTCGTCAATTGTTGGTAGTATTGAACGTAAAAAATTTCTGGAATATTTGATGTTCTATGGGGGCTAGGCGCACGGGCGAGGTGTCAAAAGACGCGTCTCCGCGCGGGCTAGCTAACTATGGGGTTTCTGGAGTTTATCCAGAACCAAAAACGGGAATTTTTCTGAAAAAACTTGTTTTACGGCCAAAATATATGTGGAAACCTCGAATAACACTACCAAAACGGGACTCGAGCTCGCGGAACGCGCACGGGAGTACAGGTAAGGCAGGTAAGTATCAATTTGAATTGTAAAAAATCTGGAATAATCTGGAAATTTTGAAGAAAAAATCAAAAAGTGTTTTTTATAACAGGAGTTTTTGTGAAATTTTTACAAGTCCAAAACGAGAAAATGTTTTTCGCGTGATTGTCAGTTTTTTCCCAGTGGGAACGTTTCAGGGAGCCTAGAAAAGATTTAATTTGCTGAAAACAGCTTGAAATTGCGTCACCGGGATGCAAAGTTATGTAGATTTGTGCAAAAACACGTCTCCCTTAGGTGGATTTCGTCAATTGTTGGTAGTATTGAACGTAAAAAATTTCTGGAATATTTGATGTTCTATGGGGGCTAGGCGCACGGGCGAGGTGTCAAAAGACGCGTCTCCGCGCGGGCTAGCTAACTATGGGGTTTCTGGAGTTTATCCAGAACCAAAAACGGGAATTTTTCTGAAAAAACTTGTTTTACGGCCAAAATATATGTGGAAACCTCGAATAACACTACCAAAACGGGACTCGAGCTCGCGGAACGCGCACGGGAGTACAGGTAAGGCAGGTAAGTATCAATTTGAATTGTAAAAAATCTGGAATAATCTGGAAATTTTGAAGAAAAAATCAAAAAGTGTTTTTTATAACAGGAGTTTTTGTGAAATTTTTACAAGTCCAAAACGAGAAAATGTTTTTCGCGTGATTGTCAGTTTTTTCCCAGTGGGAACGTTTCAGGGAGCCTAGAAAAGATTTAATTTGCTGAAAACAGCTTGAAATTGCGTCACCGGGATGCAAAGTTATGTAGATTTGTGCAAAAACACGTCTCCCTTAGGTGGATTTCGTCAATTGTTGGTAGTATTGAACGTAAAAAATTTCTGGAATATTTGATGTTCTATGGGGGCTAGGCGCACGGGCGAGGTGTCAAAAGACGCGTCTCCGCGCGGGCTAGCTAACTATGGGGTTTCTGGAGTTTATCCAGAACCAAAAACGGGAATTTTTCTGAAAAAACTTGTTTTACGGCCAAAATATATGTGGAAACCTCGAATAACACTACCAAAACGGGACTCGAGCTCGCGGAACGCGCACGGGAGTACAGGTAAGGCAGGTAAGTATCAATTTGAATTGTAAAAAATCTGGAATAATCTGGAAATTTTGAAGAAAAAATCAAAAAGTGTTTTTTATAACAGGAGTTTTTGTGAAATTTTTACAAGTCCAAAACGAGAAAATGTTTTTCGCGTGATTGTCAGTTTTTTCCCAGTGGGAACGTTTCAGGGAGCCTAGAAAAGATTTAATTTGCTGAAAACAGCTTGAAATTGCGTCACCGGGATGCAAAGTTATGTAGATTTGTGCAAAAACACGTCTCCCTTAGGTGGATTTCGTCAATTGTTGGTAGTATTGAACGTAAAAAATTTCTGGAATATTTGATGTTCTATGGGGGCTAGGCGCACGGGCGAGGTGTCAAAAGACGCGTCTCCGCGCGGGCTAGCTAACTATGGGGTTTCTGGAGTTTATCCAGAACCAAAAACGGGAATTTTTCTGAAAAAACTTGTTTTACGGCCAAAATATATGTGGAAACCTCGAATAACACTACCAAAACGGGACTCGAGCTCGCGGAACGCGCACGGGAGTACAGGTAAGGCAGGTAAGTATCAATTTGAATTGTAAAAAATCTGGAATAATCTGGAAATTTTGAAGAAAAAATCAAAAAGTGTTTTTTATAACAGGAGTTTTTGTGAAATTTTTACAAGTCCAAAACGAGAAAATGTTTTTCGCGTGATTGTCAGTTTTTTCCCAGTGGGAACGTTTCAGGGAGCCTAGAAAAGATTTAATTTGCTGAAAACAGCTTGAAATTGCGTCACCGGGATGCAAAGTTATGTAGATTTGTGCAAAAACACGTCTCCCTTAGGTGGATTTCGTCAATTGTTGGTAGTATTGAACGTAAAAAATTTCTGGAATATTTGATGTTCTATGGGGGCTAGGCGCACGGGCGAGGTGTCAAAAGACGCGTCTCCGCGCGGGCTAGCTAACTATGGGGTTTCTGGAGTTTATCCAGAACCAAAAACGGGAATTTTTCTGAAAAAACTTGTTTTACGGCCAAAATATATGTGGAAACCTCGAATAACACTACCAAAACGGGACTCGAGCTCGCGGAACGCGCACGGGAGTACAGGTAAGGCAGGTAAGTATCAATTTGAATTGTAAAAAATCTGGAATAATCTGGAAATTTTGAAGAAAAAATCAAAAAGTGTTTTTTATAACAGGAGTTTTTGTGAAATTTTTACAAGTCCAAAACGAGAAAATGTTTTTCGCGTGATTGTCAGTTTTTTCCCAGTGGGAACGTTTCAGGGAGCCTAGAAAAGATTTAATTTGCTGAAAACAGCTTGAAATTGCGTCACCGGGATGCAAAGTTATGTAGATTTGTGCAAAAACACGTCTCCCTTAGGTGGATTTCGTCAATTGTTGGTAGTATTGAACGTAAAAAATTTCTGGAATATTTGATGTTCTATGGGGGCTAGGCGCACGGGCGAGGTGTCAAAAGACGCGTCTCCGCGCGGGCTAGCTAACTATGGGGTTTCTGGAGTTTATCCAGAACCAAAAACGGGAATTTTTCTGAAAAAACTTGTTTTACGGCCAAAATATATGTGGAAACCTCGAATAACACTACCAAAACGGGACTCGAGCTCGCGGAACGCGCACGGGAGTACAGGTAAGGCAGGTAAGTATCAATTTGAATTGTAAAAAATCTGGAATAATCTGGAAATTTTGAAGAAAAAATCAAAAAGTGTTTTTTATAACAGGAGTTTTTGTGAAATTTTTACAAGTCCAAAACGAGAAAATGTTTTTCGCGTGATTGTCAGTTTTTTCCCAGTGGGAACGTTTCAGGGAGCCTAGAAAAGATTTAATTTGCTGAAAACAGCTTGAAATTGCGTCACCGGGATGCAAAGTTATGTAGATTTGTGCAAAAACACGTCTCCCTTAGGTGGATTTCGTCAATTGTTGGTAGTATTGAACGTAAAAAATTTCTGGAATATTTGATGTTCTATGGGGGCTAGGCGCACGGGCGAGGTGTCAAAAGACGCGTCTCCGCGCGGGCTAGCTAACTATGGGGTTTCTGGAGTTTATCCAGAACCAAAAACGGGAATTTTTCTGAAAAAACTTGTTTTACGGCCAAAATATATGTGGAAACCTCGAATAACACTACCAAAACGGGACTCGAGCTCGCGGAACGCGCACGGGAGTACAGGTAAGGCAGGTAAGTATCAATTTGAATTGTAAAAAATCTGGAATAATCTGGAAATTTTGAAGAAAAAATCAAAAAGTGTTTTTTATAACAGGAGTTTTTGTGAAATTTTTACAAGTCCAAAACGAGAAAATGTTTTTCGCGTGATTGTCAGTTTTTTCCCAGTGGGAACGTTTCAGGGAGCCTAGAAAAGATTTAATTTGCTGAAAACAGCTTGAAATTGCGTCACCGGGATGCAAAGTTATGTAGATTTGTGCAAAAACACGTCTCCCTTAGGTGGATTTCGTCAATTGTTGGTAGTATTGAACGTAAAAAATTTCTGGAATATTTGATGTTCTATGGGGGCTAGGCGCACGGGCGAGGTGTCAAAAGACGCGTCTCCGCGCGGGCTAGCTAACTATGGGGTTTCTGGAGTTTATCCAGAACCAAAAACGGGAATTTTTCTGAAAAAACTTGTTTTACGGCCAAAATATATGTGGAAACCTCGAATAACACTACCAAAACGGGACTCGAGCTCGCGGAACGCGCACGGGAGTACAGGTAAGGCAGGTAAGTATCAATTTGAATTGTAAAAAATCTGGAATAATCTGGAAATTTTGAAGAAAAAATCAAAAAGTGTTTTTTATAACAGGAGTTTTTGTGAAATTTTTACAAGTCCAAAACGAGAAAATGTTTTTCGCGTGATTGTCAGTTTTTTCCCAGTGGGAACGTTTCAGGGAGCCTAGAAAAGATTTAATTTGCTGAAAACAGCTTGAAATTGCGTCACCGGGATGCAAAGTTATGTAGATTTGTGCAAAAACACGTCTCCCTTAGGTGGATTTCGTCAATTGTTGGTAGTATTGAACGTAAAAAATTTCTGGAATATTTGATGTTCTATGGGGGCTAGGCGCACGGGCGAGGTGTCAAAAGACGCGTCTCCGCGCGGGCTAGCTAACTATGGGGTTTCTGGAGTTTATCCAGAACCAAAAACGGGAATTTTTCTGAAAAAACTTGTTTTACGGCCAAAATATATGTGGAAACCTCGAATAACACTACCAAAACGGGACTCGAGCTCGCGGAACGCGCACGGGAGTACAGGTAAGGCAGGTAAGTATCAATTTGAATTGTAAAAAATCTGGAATAATCTGGAAATTTTGAAGAAAAAATCAAAAAGTGTTTTTTATAACAGGAGTTTTTGTGAAATTTTTACAAGTCCAAAACGAGAAAATGTTTTTCGCGTGATTGTCAGTTTTTTCCCAGTGGGAACGTTTCAGGGAGCCTAGAAAAGATTTAATTTGCTGAAAACAGCTTGAAATTGCGTCACCGGGATGCAAAGTTATGTAGATTTGTGCAAAAACACGTCTCCCTTTTTTTTTTTTTTTTTTTTTTCAGGATGGGAAATCATCAAATGACTCCTCCCGCTCTGGGTGGAGCAGAAGGGAGTGTCAGACTCTTACTGACTAAAACCCACCCGTGTTCCTTCCTTAGCCCTTTATGTACCAGGGCAGCGGTAACCCTTTCGGACGATCCCGCTACCCCGGCAGGCTTCGGCCCTGTCGGGCCCCGTCATCTATGCTGACATCTCTTTGAGGCGCACGTGGAACACTTACGCGCCGTCCGGCACGGGCCTGGTCCTGATCGGACGGAGAGCTACCCATTGCTCTCCGCCCGCAGGCCCGCGCCTACGGTGGCCGGGAGTCGTCACGCGGCTCCCGACGCCCGGAGCGCCTCCCTCGGCGGCTGAGGCGTGAGGATCTCTCCCTCGCCCATCCCGCCACCTCCTTCGCTAGCATGACTGCTTCGCAGAAGGAGGTGACCGCCTCCCACTCCCTCTCGCCCCGGACCATGGCTTGCACCAGGGCCGGACGCGAGAGGTCGCCGCCGCTGCCGATCGCCTCTACGAGGACACGGCGGTGCTCTGCCCAAGCGGGGCAGACCTCCACCGTATGCTCCACCGTGTCCTCTGGGCGATCCTCGCAGTGGTGACACCCGGGCGTCTCCTCCCGCCTGATGATGTGCAGGAACCTCCCGAAACATCCGTGTCCGGAGAGGACCTGCGTCAGGCGGTAGGTGAGAGCGCCGTGACGCCTCTCTAGCCACTCCTCAAAGAGGGGTCTTATCGCCGCTATCGTGGCGTGCCCTGCGCTGGGTTGCGATAGTCGCGCCTTCCATTCCACCATGAGACCGCGCCGGAGGTCCGTCCGCTCCGCAGCGATTTGCCGCGGGTGCAGAGTTTCCCCCCGACGTAGTGCCTCCGCGCGCCAGTCATACAGGCGCGCGAGGACTATCGCCTCCAGATCCCATGGTGGCAGTCCGGCAAGGAGGCTTGCTGCCTCGCGCGAGATCGTGCGGTACCCCCGGATCAGCCTTACGGCTACCACCTTTTGGGGCGCGTTCAGGTAGTGTGCGGCTCGAAGCCGCAGTGAACGCGCCCATACCGGGGCCCCATATAGGGCCATGGACCGCACGACCCCCGCGTAAAGCCTCCGGCAGGAGGCGTTTGGCCCCCTCAGGTTGGGCAGGAGCCGCCTTAAGGCGGCCCCGGCCCGTTCCAGTTTTGGGGCCAAACGTCGGAAATGCTCGACGAAGTTCCACCGGCTGTCGAGGACGAGACCCAGGTATCTCATCGTCTTCTCGACGCCGATGTGAACCCCTCCTACCATTAGTTGGGATCCCGAAGGTGGCCCGTACCGGGGCCCATGAAAAGACATGGCCTCGGACTTGTGCAATGCCACCTCGAGACCCAACTGCCGGATCCTTTCCACGACTATCGCAACCCCGCGTGTCATCGCGTCGGCCGCCGCCTGATGCGACCTCCCCTGCGCCAGGACCAGCGTGTCGTCAGCGTAGCAAACTACGCTGACGCCATCAGGGAGGTCGGCCCGCAGCACCCAGTCGTAACCGATGTCCCACAGGAGCGGCCCCAGAACCGATCCCTGTGGGACACCGCACGACATCTCTCGCCGGTTCCAGTTCCCGTCGCGACCGGGGTAGATGACGGCTCTGTCCGTCAAATACGCCCCGACTATTCGACGGAGGTAAGTCGGCACCCGGTGATACCGGAGTGCCTCCCCTATGCAGCTCCAGGGCAGGGTGTTGAACGCGTTGGCGATGTCGAGTGACACCGCCACGACCACCCCACCCCGGGACACCGCGTCCCCCGTCGTGAGGGCTCTCACGCGCATGATGGCGTCCACCGTCGAGCGCCCCTTGCGGAAGCCAAACTGGCACTCCGCAAGATCCGGCCCCGTCCTCACCAGGTGCCCGACGAGGCGGCCCGCAATCACTCTCTCAAAGAGCTTGCCGACCTCGTCGAGCAGCACTATGGGCCGGTATGCGGACGGAGAGTCCGCAGGGCGCCCTGGCTTCTGAATGAGGACCAGCTTCCCCGTCTTCCAACGGAGTGGAAACTGGCCTCTCTCCATGCATGCGCTTAAGAGCGCCTCCAGTCGAGGCCCGAGAGCCCTCGAGGCCAGGACCCAGGCTTTACCCGGCAAGCCGTCGGGTCCCGGGGCGGTATTTTTGGCCTTCAGCCTGCCTACCGCCGCTCTCAGATCTACCCAACACGTCTCCCTTAGGTGGATTTCGTCAATTGTTGGTAGTATTGAACGTAAAAAATTTCTGGAATATTTGATGTTCTATGGGGGCTAGGCGCACGGGCGAGGTGTCAAAAGACGCGTCTCCGCGCGGGCTAGCTAACTATGGGGTTTCTGGAGTTTATCCAGAACCAAAAACGGGAATTTTTCTGAAAAAACTTGTTTTACGGCCAAAATATATGTGGAAACCTCGAATAACACTACCAAAACGGGACTCGAGCTCGCGGAACGCGCACGGGAGTACAGGTAAGGCAGGTAAGTATCAATTTGAATTGTAAAAAATCTGGAATAATCTGGAAATTTTGAAGAAAAAATCAAAAAGTGTTTTTTATAACAGGAGTTTTTGTGAAATTTTTACAAGTCCAAAACGAGAAAATGTTTTTCGCGTGATTGTCAGTTTTTTCCCAGTGGGAACGTTTCAGGGAGCCTAGAAAAGATTTAATTTGCTGAAAACAGCTTGAAATTGCGTCACCGGGATGCAAAGTTATGTAGATTTGTGCAAAAACACGTCTCCCTTAGGTGGATTTCGTCAATTGTTGGTAGTATTGAACGTAAAAAATTTCTGGAATATTTGATGTTCTATGGGGGCTAGGCGCACGGGCGAGGTGTCAAAAGACGCGTCTCCGCGCGGGCTAGCTAACTATGGGGTTTCTGGAGTTTATCCAGAACCAAAAACGGGAATTTTTCTGAAAAAACTTGTTTTACGGCCAAAATATATGTGGAAACCTCGAATAACACTACCAAAACGGGACTCGAGCTCGCGGAACGCGCACGGGAGTACAGGTAAGGCAGGTAAGTATCAATTTGAATTGTAAAAAATCTGGAATAATCTGGAAATTTTGAAGAAAAAATCAAAAAGTGTTTTTTATAACAGGAGTTTTTGTGAAATTTTTACAAGTCCAAAACGAGAAAATGTTTTTCGCGTGATTGTCAGTTTTTTCCCAGTGGGAACGTTTCAGGGAGCCTAGAAAAGATTTAATTTGCTGAAAACAGCTTGAAATTGCGTCACCGGGATGCAAAGTTATGTAGATTTGTGCAAAAACACGTCTCCCTTAGGTGGATTTCGTCAATTGTTGGTAGTATTGAACGTAAAAAATTTCTGGAATATTTGATGTTCTATGGGGGCTAGGCGCACGGGCGAGGTGTCAAAAGACGCGTCTCCGCGCGGGCTAGCTAACTATGGGGTTTCTGGAGTTTATCCAGAACCAAAAACGGGAATTTTTCTGAAAAAACTTGTTTTACGGCCAAAATATATGTGGAAACCTCGAATAACACTACCAAAACGGGACTCGAGCTCGCGGAACGCGCACGGGAGTACAGGTAAGGCAGGTAAGTATCAATTTGAATTGTAAAAAATCTGGAATAATCTGGAAATTTTGAAGAAAAAATCAAAAAGTGTTTTTTATAACAGGAGTTTTTGTGAAATTTTTACAAGTCCAAAACGAGAAAATGTTTTTCGCGTGATTGTCAGTTTTTTCCCAGTGGGAACGTTTCAGGGAGCCTAGAAAAGATTTAATTTGCTGAAAACAGCTTGAAATTGCGTCACCGGGATGCAAAGTTATGTAGATTTGTGCAAAAACACGTCTCCCTTAGGTGGATTTCGTCAATTGTTGGTAGTATTGAACGTAAAAAATTTCTGGAATATTTGATGTTCTATGGGGGCTAGGCGCACGGGCGAGGTGTCAAAAGACGCGTCTCCGCGCGGGCTAGCTAACTATGGGGTTTCTGGAGTTTATCCAGAACCAAAAACGGGAATTTTTCTGAAAAAACTTGTTTTACGGCCAAAATATATGTGGAAACCTCGAATAACACTACCAAAACGGGACTCGAGCTCGCGGAACGCGCACGGGAGTACAGGTAAGGCAGGTAAGTATCAATTTGAATTGTAAAAAATCTGGAATAATCTGGAAATTTTGAAGAAAAAATCAAAAAGTGTTTTTTATAACAGGAGTTTTTGTGAAATTTTTACAAGTCCAAAACGAGAAAATGTTTTTCGCGTGATTGTCAGTTTTTTCCCAGTGGGAACGTTTCAGGGAGCCTAGAAAAGATTTAATTTGCTGAAAACAGCTTGAAATTGCGTCACCGGGATGCAAAGTTATGTAGATTTGTGCAAAAACACGTCTCCCTTAGGTGGATTTCGTCAATTGTTGGTAGTATTGAACGTAAAAAATTTCTGGAATATTTGATGTTCTATGGGGGCTAGGCGCACGGGCGAGGTGTCAAAAGACGCGTCTCCGCGCGGGCTAGCTAACTATGGGGTTTCTGGAGTTTATCCAGAACCAAAAACGGGAATTTTTCTGAAAAAACTTGTTTTACGGCCAAAATATATGTGGAAACCTCGAATAACACTACCAAAACGGGACTCGAGCTCGCGGAACGCGCACGGGAGTACAGGTAAGGCAGGTAAGTATCAATTTGAATTGTAAAAAATCTGGAATAATCTGGAAATTTTGAAGAAAAAATCAAAAAGTGTTTTTTATAACAGGAGTTTTTGTGAAATTTTTACAAGTCCAAAACGAGAAAATGTTTTTCGCGTGATTGTCAGTTTTTTCCCAGTGGGAACGTTTCAGGGAGCCTAGAAAAGATTTAATTTGCTGAAAACAGCTTGAAATTGCGTCACCGGGATGCAAAGTTATGTAGATTTGTGCAAAAACACGTCTCCCTTAGGTGGATTTCGTCAATTGTTGGTAGTATTGAACGTAAAAAATTTCTGGAATATTTGATGTTCTATGGGGGCTAGGCGCACGGGCGAGGTGTCAAAAGACGCGTCTCCGCGCGGGCTAGCTAACTATGGGGTTTCTGGAGTTTATCCAGAACCAAAAACGGGAATTTTTCTGAAAAAACTTGTTTTACGGCCAAAATATATGTGGAAACCTCGAATAACACTACCAAAACGGGACTCGAGCTCGCGGAACGCGCACGGGAGTACAGGTAAGGCAGGTAAGTATCAATTTGAATTGTAAAAAATCTGGAATAATCTGGAAATTTTGAAGAAAAAATCAAAAAGTGTTTTTTATAACAGGAGTTTTTGTGAAATTTTTACAAGTCCAAAACGAGAAAATGTTTTTCGCGTGATTGTCAGTTTTTTCCCAGTGGGAACGTTTCAGGGAGCCTAGAAAAGATTTAATTTGCTGAAAACAGCTTGAAATTGCGTCACCGGGATGCAAAGTTATGTAGATTTGTGCAAAAACACGTCTCCCTTAGGTGGATTTCGTCAATTGTTGGTAGTATTGAACGTAAAAATTTTCTGGAATATTTGATGTTCTATGGGGGCTAGGCGCACGGGCGAGGTGTCAAAAGACGCGTCTCCGCGCGGGCTAGCTAACTATGGGGTTTCTGGAGTTTATCCAGAACCAAAAACGGGAATTTTTCTGAAAAAACTTGTTTTACGGCCAAAATATATGTGGAAACCTCGAATAACACTACCAAAACGGGACTCGAGCTCGCGGAACGCGCACGGGAGTACAGGTAAGGCAGGTAAGTATCAATTTGAATTGTAAAAAATCTGGAATAATCTGGAAATTTTGAAGAAAAAATCAAAAAGTGTTTTTTATAACAGGAGTTTTTGTGAAATTTTTACAAGTCCAAAACGAGAAAATGTTTTTCGCGTGATTGTCAGTTTTTTCCCAGTGGGAACGTTTCAGGGAGCCTAGAAAAGATTTAATTTGCTGAAAACAGCTTGAAATTGCGTCACCGGGATGCAAAGTTATGTAGATTTGTGCAAAAACACGTCTCCCTTAGGTGGATTTCGTCAATTGTTGGTAGTATTGAACGTAAAAAATTTCTGGAATATTTGATGTTCTATGGGGGCTAGGCGCACGGGCGAGGTGTCAAAAGACGCGTCTCCGCGCGGGCTAGCTAACTATGGGGTTTCTGGAGTTTATCCAGAACCAAAAACGGGAATTTTTCTGAAAAAACTTGTTTTACGGCCAAAATATATGTGGAAACCTCGAATAACACTACCAAAACGGGACTCGAGCTCGCGGAACGCGCACGGGAGTACAGGTAAGGCAGGTAAGTATCAATTTGAATTGTAAAAAATCTGGAATAATCTGGAAATTTTGAAGAAAAAATCAAAAAGTGTTTTTTATAACAGGAGTTTTTGTGAAATTTTTACAAGTCCAAAACGAGAAAATGTTTTTCGCGTGATTGTCAGTTTTTTCCCAGTGGGAACGTTTCAGGGAGCCTAGAAAAGATTTAATTTGCTGAAAACAGCTTGAAATTGCGTCACCGGGATGCAAAGTTATGTAGATTTGTGCAAAAACACGTCTCCCTTAGGTGGATTTCGTCAATTGTTGG
Organism: Apamea epomidion; assembly: GCA_947507525.1. NCBI lineage: Eukaryota > Metazoa > Arthropoda > Insecta > Lepidoptera > Noctuidae > Apamea > Apamea epomidion. The sequence continues at coordinate 264,681 of OX382238.1, read as the reverse complement.
TAGTATTGAACGTAAAAAATTTCTGGAATATTTGATGTTCTATGGGGGCTAGGCGCACGGGCGAGGTGTCAAAAGACGCGTCTCCGCGCGGGCTAGCTAACTATGGGGTTTCTGGAGTTTATCCAGAACCAAAAACGGGAATTTTTCTGAAAAAACTTGTTTTACGGCCAAAATATATGTGGAAACCTCGAATAACACTACCAAAACGGGACTCGAGCTCGCGGAACGCGCACGGGAGTACAGGTAAGGCAGGTAAGTATCAATTTGAATTGTAAAAAATCTGGAATAATCTGGAAATTTTGAAGAAAAAATCAAAAAGTGTTTTTTATAACAGGAGTTTTTGTGAAATTTTTACAAGTCCAAAACGAGAAAATGTTTTTCGCGTGATTGTCAGTTTTTTCCCAGTGGGAACGTTTCAGGGAGCCTAGAAAAGATTTAATTTGCTGAAAACAGCTTGAAATTGCGTCACCGGGATGCAAAGTTATGTAGATTTGTGCAAAAACACGTCTCCCTTAGGTGGATTTCGTCAATTGTTGGTAGTATTGAACGTAAAAAATTTCTGGAATATTTGATGTTCTATGGGGGCTAGGCGCACGGGCGAGGTGTCAAAAGACGCGTCTCCGCGCGGGCTAGCTAACTATGGGGTTTCTGGAGTTTATCCAGAACCAAAAACGGGAATTTTTCTGAAAAAACTTGTTTTACGGCCAAAATATATGTGGAAACCTCGAATAACACTACCAAAACGGGACTCGAGCTCGCGGAACGCGCACGGGAGTACAGGTAAGGCAGGTAAGTATCAATTTGAATTGTAAAAAATCTGGAATAATCTGGAAATTTTGAAGAAAAAATCAAAAAGTGTTTTTTATAACAGGAGTTTTTGTGAAATTTTTACAAGTCCAAAACGAGAAAATGTTTTTCGCGTGATTGTCAGTTTTTTCCCAGTGGGAACGTTTCAGGGAGCCTAGAAAAGATTTAATTTGCTGAAAACAGCTTGAAATTGCGTCACCGGGATGCAAAGTTATGTAGATTTGTGCAAAAACACGTCTCCCTTTTTTTTTTTTTTTTTTTTTTTCAGGATGGGAAATCATCAAATGACTCCTCCCGCTCTGGGTGGAGCAGAAGGGAGTGTCAGACTCTTACTGACTAAAACCCACCCGTGTTCCTTCCTTAGCCCTTTACATACCAGGGCAGCGGTAACCCTTTCGGACAATCCCGCTACCCCGGCAGGCTTCGGCCCTGTCGGGCCCCGTCAACTACGCTGACATCTCTTTGAGGCGCGCGTGGAACACATACACGCCGTCCGGCACGGGCCTGGTCCTGATCGGACGGAGAGCTACCCATTGCTCTCCGCCCGCAGGCCCGCGCCTACGGTGGCCGGGAGTCGTCACGCGGCTCCCGACGCCCGGAGCGTCTCCCTCGGCGGCTGAGGCGTGAGGATCTTTCCCTCGCCCATCCCGCCACCTCCTTCGCTAGCATGACTGCTTCGCAGAAGGAGGTGACCGCCTCCCACTCCCTCTCGCCCCGGACCATGGCTTGCACCAGGGCCGGGCGCGAGAGGTCGCCGCCGCTGCCGATCGCCTCTACGAGGACACGGCGGTGCTCTGCCCAAGCGGGGCAGACCTCCACCGTATGCTCCACCGTGTCCTCTGGGCGATCCTCGCAGTGGCGACACCCGGGCGTCTCCTCCCGCCTGATGATGTGCAGGAACCTCCCGAAACATCCGTGTCCGGAGAGGACCTGCGTCAGGCGGTAGGTGAGAGCGCCGTGACGCCTCTCTAGCCACTCCTCAAAGAGGGGTCTTATCGCCGCTATCGTGGCGTGCCCTGCGCTGGGTTGCGATAGTCGCGCCTTCCATTCCACCATGAGACCGCGCCGGAGGTCCGTCCGCTCCGCAGCGATTTGCCGCGGGTGCAGAGTTTCCCCCCGACGTAGTGCCTCCGCGCGCCAGTCATACAGGCGCGCGAGGACTATCGCCTCCAGATCCCATGGTGGCAGTCCGGCAAGGAGGCTTGCTGCCTCGCGCGAGATCGTGCGGTACCCCCGGATCAGCCTTACGGCTACCACCTTTTGGGGCGCGTTCAGGTAGTGTGCGGCTCGAAGCCGCAGTGAACGCGCCCATACCGGGGCCCCATATAGGGCCATGGACCGCACGACCCCCGCGTAAAGCCTCCGGCAGGAGGCGTTTGGCCCCCTCAGGTTGGGCAGGAGCCGCCTTAAGGCGGCCCCGGCCCGTTCCAGTTTTGGGGCCAAACGTCGGAAATGCTCGACGAAGTTCCACCGGCTGTCGAGGACGAGACCCAGGTATCTCATCGTCTTCTCGACGCCGATGTGAACCCCTCCTACCATCAGTTGGGATCCCGAAGGTGGCCCGTACCGGGGCCCATGAAAAGACATGGCCTCGGACTTGTGCAATGCCACCTCGAGACCCAACTGCCGGATCCTTTCCACGACTATCGCAACCCCGCGTGTCATCGCGTCGGCCGCCGCCTGATGCGACCTCCCCTGCGCCAGGACCAGCGTGTCGTCAGCGTAGCAAACTACGCTGACGCCATCAGGGAGGTCGGCCCGCAGCACCCAGTCGTAACCGATGTCCCACAGGAGCGGCCCCAGAACCGATCCCTGTGGGACACCGCACGACATCTCTCGCCGGTTCCAGTTCCCGTCGCGACCGGGGTAGATGACGGCTCTGTCCGTCAAATACGCCCCGACTATTCGACGGAGGTAAGTCGGCACCCGGTGATACCGGAGTGCCTCCCCTATGCAGCTCCAGGGCAGGGTGTTGAACGCGTTGGCGATGTCAAGTGACACCGCCACGACCACCCCACCCCGGGACACCGCGTCCCCCGTCGTGAGGGCTCTCACGCGCATGATGGCGTCCACCGTCGAGCGCCCCTTGCGGAAGCCAAACTGGCACTCCGCAAGATCCGGCCCCGTCCTCACCAGGTGCCCGACGAGGCGGCCCGCAATCACTCTCTCAAAGAGCTTGCCGACCTCGTCGAGCAGCACTATGGGCCGGTATGCGGACGGAGAGTCCGCAGGGCGCCCTGGCTTCTGAATGAGGACCAGCTTCCCCGTCTTCCAACGGAGTGGAAACTGGCCTCTCTCCATGCATGCGCTTAAGAGCGCCTCCAGTCGAGGCCCGAGAGCCCTCGAGGCCAGGACCCAGGCTTTACCCGGCAAGCCGTCGGGTCCCGGGGCGGTATTTTTGGCCTTCAGCCTGCCTACCGCCGCTCTCAGATCTACCCCGGTCACTTCAGGGGTGTCGTCGTCGTCGTCCGCGTGGTCCGCTTCGGGCACCGCAAGTGGCGGAGCCATAGGCGGGGGAGTATGCTCCCCCCGTGAAGGGAACAGAGCGCTCACCACCTCCTCCACCAGCTGTGGGCGGAGACTCTGCGTCAGCGGGGGGGCCCATGTGCGGAGTTTATTCCGCACCATTCTGTAGGGGCGCCCCCATGGATCTCTGTTCAGAGTCTCCAGCATCTCCTCGCGGGCCATGTTCTTGGCCCGCTGAACAGCCTGTTGGAGGGCGGTCTTCGCCGCTCTGTACCCCTCGTATAGCTCCACCTCCGTGGCTTCCGCATCCGGAGGGCGGATGCGGAGCCTGCGGTGCCTGGTGTACCGGTGTCGCGCGTCGACGCACGCCTTGCGTAGCGCCCCAACCTCCTGCGACCACCAGTACACCTGACGTCGGGCGCATCCTGGCCGGACTCGGGGCATTGCCACGTCACAGATCTCGGACATGGCCTCCCGGAACCACTCCACCTCATCGTCAATATCAGCAGGCCTGTCCGGTGAAAACACCCAGGCCTGCACGATCGAGGCTTCCAGGAGAAGCTCCCGGTCCAGCTGCTTCAGCGCCCACCGCGGACCACTCGGGGCCTGTTGGACCAGCGCACTAGAGGTCTGGGTGGAGACCTCAAACCGGATATACCGATGATCGGAGTAGGTCTCCACCTCCTCCATGACGCGCCAGTCAATGACACGCTGTGACAGAGCGGGGCTGGCGAACGAGATGTCCACCACCGACTCGCCCCGCATCCGCACACACGTAGGAACAGAACCCCGATTTAGGACGACCAGGCCTGTTTCCAGAGCCCAGTCCTCCACCATCCTGCCCCGCACATCCGTGCAACGGGAACCCCAGGCCAAATTCTTGGCGTTGAAGTCCCCGAGCACTAGCACGGAGAAGGCGTGGTTTCTGGCGACGACGACACTCAACTCTGTTAAAGAGTTCTGGAACTCGGCGAGAGTTCGGCTCGGAGAGAAGTATACTCCCACGACTACAATCTCCCCGAACCGTGCTGCTACGCACCCCTGTCCCTTCGTGACACCTTCGAGGGACGGGGTACCGGCGGCAGCCGACGAAATTATGGCCACTGAGCCGCTCAGGTCCTCCACCCAGTCATCCCTGGGCGGGACAAAGTACGGCTCAGCGACCACGGCGATGTTAATCGACCACTGCGCCACGCTCTGGAGCAACAGGTCCTGAGCGCAGGCGCAGTGGTTGATGTTCGCCTGGAGGAGGCGTAGAGGAGGAGTCATTACTCCTCCATTTCAGCCCCCTCCCGGACCCCCTCGGCAGTGGTGGCGGCGGCGGCGGCGGCGGTGGCGGCGGCGGCGGCAGTGGTGGCGGCGGCGGCGGCGGCGACGGTGGCGGTGGCGGCAGCAGTGGCGGCGACGGTGGTGGTGGCGACGGCGGCGGAGGGCCTGCCTTTCCTCCTGGCTTCGGCGGGTGGAGCGCAGGACTTGCTCCCCGCCCGGTGATCGGCCGGCTTGCCAGCAGCCGCACATGCGACGCAGTGCGGCGCGGCGTTGCACGAGCCGGCCGTATGTCCGGGCTTACCGCAGCGGAAGCATAGAGTGCTGCGGTCCTCCAAGGTGCAATGGACGCTCACGTGGTGCCCCACGAGGCATCGATAGCACCTTAGAGGTCTGGGCTCCAGCAGCTTGACCTGCGCTGACACCCAGCCCACCAGGAGCCTTCCGCCCTCCACGATTTTTCTCGCCGCCGTCACGGGACAGCTTACCGTAACGGTTCGCATACCCGTGAAGTCAGGACGTATGGTGCCCGCCTTCACTTGGTCGGCCGGACACCCGCCTGTCCTGACGACGGCGGCTATCACCTCTGCTCCCGTCACAGAGTCATCCAGGCCCACAATGCGCATATCCGCGCACTTGACGGGCCTGGAGACTCGAGCCTCGTCCGCGTTGAGGGACGCCCTTAACTTCTCAGCCAGGGCGTCAGCGGTGGGGCCACTCGTCGCACCGGGGATCTCCAGCATGCGGGCACCAGTGGCGGTCACCCTATGCCGGAGGCCTCCGGTGATCCCCAGCTCCTGGAGATCCACCGTCGCTTTGGCCTTGGTGAGCACGTCACGATAGGTCACCCCCCTCTTAACCGCGTCCGGCTGCAGCGTAATAACTACAGCCGCGGTCTTAGGGGAGCGAAGCCTAGCCGCAACGGCTCGCTCCTTGCGGCGCCTCTTCTGTGCCTTTTTCCTGGCCGCTTTGGCCGCCTTCTTTTTCTCCCCGACCACCTGCCACTCGGCGTTGGTCGTGGGAGATTTGTTTTGGGGAGGCGTAGGCTCTGGGGCCTTCCCCTCCCCAGCCGTTCTGCCCTTTCTCTGGGCCGGCGCCGCGGGTTTGGCGGCAGGCGCCGATTTTGCCGGCGCCGAGGCTCCACCAGCCGACGTCGGTTTTGCCGGCGCCGGGGCTCCTCTAGCCGACGCCGGTTTGGCCGGCGCCTGTGCCCGGCCAGACGGCCCGGGCTTAGGGGCGGCAGCAGCCGCGTACGAGGCCGCCTTCTTCGGCCCTGGGTCCGTCCTACCCGCCAAGGGGGGGCGCAGGACTATACCCTCCAGGACGGCGAACCGCGCCTGGAAGGTCGCCAGCTCCTGCCGAACCAGGTTCAGGACCTGGTTCTCCACCGGCACGGGCTGGCTTGGTGGTGTCACCTGCGCTGTGCCGGCTGCTCGCAGCCCGGCCAGGTCCGCTCGGAGCTCCTCGTTCTCCTTTCGGAGGAGCTCCATGGCAGCCGTCAAGCGGGCCACCTCCGCCCGCATTTCGGATGTTACGTCCGGCGGGGGCCCGAGGTGGATTGCCTCCACTGCCGCCATGATGGAGGCCTTGGCCGAGACTATGGCCCTGTTTTTAGAAGTCTGTAACTTCTTCAGGGCCACGTCCCGGATCGCGGCCTCCACGACCGCCGCAAACCTCTCTTTGCGGTCCACATCAGGGCCGCCTACCTCAGCCGCCTCGTCGCTTGAGGTTTCTGATGCGACCGCGCGACCAGAACCCCCCTCCTTTGCGGGCTCCTCCGCTTTCTCCGCCGCCTCCCGAGCAGTGAGCCCCCTCCCTATGCCTCGCTCTCGGGCTCCTCCCCGCCTACTGGTGGGGATCTTCCTGGCCGAAGCCAGCTCCCAGTCAGAGGACGACCCCTGGCCGTCCACTGACCTTGGCCGCTTGCTTTGTGCCTTTCTCTTTGCAGCGGCCATCTCCTGGACACGGCAAGGGCTCACTGAGCCTCCCGTGCTCCCTCCTCCAGATGCGGCGTCGGACTCCGACCCCGCATCACTCCTCTCTTCGTCGTTTGTGGTTTTTTGTGTATTGAATTTTTCCATTTTTGTTCCCACGAGTAAAAACTTTGTGTACCTGCTCAAATTATGTGGTTCGCACTAGTGACTAAATCAAGCTACCCATTAGCCAAGCTTACTACCTCCCTCACGGTGCGCCGCCGCTTGGAGGTTTGGGGAATTTTTTATAGAGGTTAATCTTCCTCGCGGTCCGGGCGGTTAAGCCAAGACCCTCGACCCCCGTCAAAAGTCAGAGACATGACCTTGACAATCTTCGGGGCTACGATATTAACGGTGGCAGGAGGGGGGTTATCCCCTCCTGCCTGCCCGGCGGCAGGGTAAGTGCACACCAGGCCCGCTCTTACTCCACACAGTAGCCGCTCTGCTCCTCATAGCGGCTTGTGTGGAGCGTTCCTCTTGGCAGAACATTAGCATGCGGGCAGCGATATCTCATTGGGAAAAAATCCCACTGAGAAATAGCTGCCCGCACCCCAGGATGCACCGGCCCGAAAACTGGTCTTCCCCCCGGACGTATCCAGAAGGGAACTCCAGTCCCCAGGCACACGTGGAGGTTTTCTGCCCTGGCACCCCAACACGTCTCCCTTAGGTGGATTTCGTCAATTGTTGGTAGTATTGAACGTAAAAAATTTCTGGAATATTTGATGTTCTATGGGGGCTAGGCGCACGGGCGAGGTGTCAAAAGACGCGTCTCCGCGCGGGCTAGCTAACTATGGGGTTTCTGGAGTTTATCCAGAACCAAAAACGGGAATTTTTCTGAAAAAACTTGTTTTACGGCCAAAATATATGTGGAAACCTCGAATAACACTACCAAAACGGGACTCGAGCTCGCGGAACGCGCACGGGAGTACAGGTAAGGCAGGTAAGTATCAATTTGAATTGTAAAAAATCTGGAATAATCTGGAAATTTTGAAGAAAAAATCAAAAAGTGTTTTTTATAACAGGAGTTTTTGTGAAATTTTTACAAGTCCAAAACGAGAAAATGTTTTTCGCGTGATTGTCAGTTTTTTCCCAGTGGGAACGTTTCAGGGAGCCTAGAAAAGATTTAATTTGCTGAAAACAGCTTGAAATTGCGTCACCGGGATGCAAAGTTATGTAGATTTGTGCAAAAACACGTCTCCCTTAGGTGGATTTCGTCAATTGTTGGTAGTATTGAACGTAAAAAATTTCTGGAATATTTGATGTTCTATGGGGGCTAGGCGCACGGGCGAGGTGTCAAAAGACGCGTCTCCGCGCGGGCTAGCTAACTATGGGGTTTCTGGAGTTTATCCAGAACCAAAAACGGGAATTTTTCTGAAAAAACTTGTTTTACGGCCAAAATATATGTGGAAACCTCGAATAACACTACCAAAACGGGACTCGAGCTCGCGGAACGCGCACGGGAGTACAGGTAAGGCAGGTAAGTATCAATTTGAATTGTAAAAAATCTGGAATAATCTGGAAATTTTGAAGAAAAAATCAAAAAGTGTTTTTTATAACAGGAGTTTTTGTGAAATTTTTACAAGTCCAAAACGAGAAAATGTTTTTCGCGTGATTGTCAGTTTTTTCCCAGTGGGAACGTTTCAGGGAGCCTAGAAAAGATTTAATTTGCTGAAAACAGCTTGAAATTGCGTCACCGGGATGCAAAGTTATGTAGATTTGTGCAAAAACACGTCTCCCTTAGGTGGATTTCGTCAATTGTTGGTAGTATTGAACGTAAAAAATTTCTGGAATATTTGATGTTCTATGGGGGCTAGGCGCACGGGCGAGGTGTCAAAAGACGCGTCTCCGCGCGGGCTAGCTAACTATGGGGTTTCTGGAGTTTATCCAGAACCAAAAACGGGAATTTTTCTGAAAAAACTTGTTTTACGGCCAAAATATATGTGGAAACCTCGAATAACACTACCAAAACGGGACTCGAGCTCGCGGAACGCGCACGGGAGTACAGGTAAGGCAGGTAAGTATCAATTTGAATTGTAAAAAATCTGGAATAATCTGGAAATTTTGAAGAAAAAATCAAAAAGTGTTTTTTATAACAGGAGTTTTTGTGAAATTTTTACAAGTCCAAAACGAGAAAATGTTTTTCGCGTGATTGTCAGTTTTTTCCCAGTGGGAACGTTTCAGGGAGCCTAGAAAAGATTTAATTTGCTGAAAACAGCTTGAAATTGCGTCACCGGGATGCAAAGTTATGTAGATTTGTGCAAAAACACGTCTCCCTTAGGTGGATTTCGTCAATTGTTGGTAGTATTGAACGTAAAAAATTTCTGGAATATTTGATGTTCTATGGGGGCTAGGCGCACGGGCGAGGTGTCAAAAGACGCGTCTCCGCGCGGGCTAGCTAACTATGGGGTTTCTGGAGTTTATCCAGAACCAAAAACGGGAATTTTTCTGAAAAAACTTGTTTTACGGCCAAAATATATGTGGAAACCTCGAATAACACTACCAAAACGGGACTCGAGCTCGCGGAACGCGCACGGGAGTACAGGTAAGGCAGGTAAGTATCAATTTGAATTGTAAAAAATCTGGAATAATCTGGAAATTTTGAAGAAAAAATCAAAAAGTGTTTTTTATAACAGGAGTTTTTGTGAAATTTTTACAAGTCCAAAACGAGAAAATGTTTTTCGCGTGATTGTCAGTTTTTTCCCAGTGGGAACGTTTCAGGGAGCCTAGAAAAGATTTAATTTGCTGAAAACAGCTTGAAATTGCGTCACCGGGATGCAAAGTTATGTAGATTTGTGCAAAAACACGTCTCCCTTAGGTGGATTTCGTCAATTGTTGGTAGTATTGAACGTAAAAAATTTCTGGAATATTTGATGTTCTATGGGGGCTAGGCGCACGGGCGAGGTGTCAAAAGACGCGTCTCCGCGCGGGCTAGCTAACTATGGGGTTTCTGGAGTTTATCCAGAACCAAAAACGGGAATTTTTCTGAAAAAACTTGTTTTACGGCCAAAATATATGTGGAAACCTCGAATAACACTACCAAAACGGGACTCGAGCTCGCGGAACGCGCACGGGAGTACAGGTAAGGCAGGTAAGTATCAATTTGAATTGTAAAAAATCTGGAATAATCTGGAAATTTTGAAGAAAAAATCAAAAAGTGTTTTTTATAACAGGAGTTTTTGTGAAATTTTTACAAGTCCAAAACGAGAAAATGTTTTTCGCGTGATTGTCAGTTTTTTCCCAGTGGGAACGTTTCAGGGAGCCTAGAAAAGATTTAATTTGCTGAAAACAGCTTGAAATTGCGTCACCGGGATGCAAAGTTATGTAGATTTGTGCAAAAACACGTCTCCCTTAGGTGGATTTCGTCAATTGTTGGTAGTATTGAACGTAAAAAATTTCTGGAATATTTGATGTTCTATGGGGGCTAGGCGCACGGGCGAGGTGTCAAAAGACGCGTCTCCGCGCGGGCTAGCTAACTATGGGGTTTCTGGAGTTTATCCAGAACCAAAAACGGGAATTTTTCTGAAAAAACTTGTTTTACGGCCAAAATATATGTGGAAACCTCGAATAACACTACCAAAACGGGACTCGAGCTCGCGGAACGCGCACGGGAGTACAGGTAAGGCAGGTAAGTATCAATTTGAATTGTAAAAAATCTGGAATAATCTGGAAATTTTGAAGAAAAAATCAAAAAGTGTTTTTTATAACAGGAGTTTTTGTGAAATTTTTACAAGTCCAAAACGAGAAAATGTTTTTCGCGTGATTGTCAGTTTTTTCCCAGTGGGAACGTTTCAGGGAGCCTAGAAAAGATTTAATTTGCTGAAAACAGCTTGAAATTGCGTCACCGGGATGCAAAGTTATGTAGATTTGTGCAAAAACACGTCTCCCTTAGGTGGATTTCGTCAATTGTTGGTAGTATTGAACGTAAAAAATTTCTGGAATATTTGATGTTCTATGGGGGCTAGGCGCACGGGCGAGGTGTCAAAAGACGCGTCTCCGCGCGGGCTAGCTAACTATGGGGTTTCTGGAGTTTATCCAGAACCAAAAACGGGAATTTTTCTGAAAAAACTTGTTTTACGGCCAAAATATATGTGGAAACCTCGAATAACACTACCAAAACGGGACTCGAGCTCGCGGAACGCGCACGGGAGTACAGGTAAGGCAGGTAAGTATCAATTTGAATTGTAAAAAATCTGGAATAATCTGGAAATTTTGAAGAAAAAATCAAAAAGTGTTTTTTATAACAGGAGTTTTTGTGAAATTTTTACAAGTCCAAAACGAGAAAATGTTTTTCGCGTGATTGTCAGTTTTTTCCCAGTGGGAACGTTTCAGGGAGCCTAGAAAAGATTTAATTTGCTGAAAACAGCTTGAAATTGCGTCACCGGGATGCAAAGTTATGTAGATTTGTGCAAAAACACGTCTCCCTTAGGTGGATTTCGTCAATTGTTGGTAGTATTGAACGTAAAAAATTTCTGGAATATTTGATGTTCTATGGGGGCTAGGCGCACGGGCGAGGTGTCAAAAGACGCGTCTCCGCGCGGGCTAGCTAACTATGGGGTTTCTGGAGTTTATCCAGAACCAAAAACGGGAATTTTTCTGAAAAAACTTGTTTTACGGCCAAAATATATGTGGAAACCTCGAATAACACTACCAAAACGGGACTCGAGCTCGCGGAACGCGCACGGGAGTACAGGTAAGGCAGGTAAGTATCAATTTGAATTGTAAAAAATCTGGAATAATCTGGAAATTTTGAAGAAAAAATCAAAAAGTGTTTTTTATAACAGGAGTTTTTGTGAAATTTTTACAAGTCCAAAACGAGAAAATGTTTTTCGCGTGATTGTCAGTTTTTTCCCAGTGGGAACGTTTCAGGGAGCCTAGAAAAGATTTAATTTGCTGAAAACAGCTTGAAATTGCGTCACCGGGATGCAAAGTTATGTAGATTTGTGCAAAAACACGTCTCCCTTAGGTGGATTTCGTCAATTGTTGGTAGTATTGAACGTAAAAAATTTCTGGAATATTTGATGTTCTATGGGGGCTAGGCGCACGGGCGAGGTGTCAAAAGACGCGTCTCCGCGCGGGCTAGCTAACTATGGGGTTTCTGGAGTTTATCCAGAACCAAAAACGGGAATTTTTCTGAAAAAACTTGTTTTACGGCCAAAATATATGTGGAAACCTCGAATAACACTACCAAAACGGGACTCGAGCTCGCGGAACGCGCACGGGAGTACAGGTAAGGCAGGTAAGTATCAATTTGAATTGTAAAAAATCTGGAATAATCTGGAAATTTTGAAGAAAAAATCAAAAAGTGTTTTTTATAACAGGAGTTTTTGTGAAATTTTTACAAGTCCAAAACGAGAAAATGTTTTTCGCGTGATTGTCAGTTTTTTCCCAGTGGGAACGTTTCAGGGAGCCTAGAAAAGATTTAATTTGCTGAAAACAGCTTGAAATTGCGTCACCGGGATGCAAAGTTATGTAGATTTGTGCAAAAACACGTCTCCCTTAGGTGGATTTCGTCAATTGTTGGTAGTATTGAACGTAAAAAATTTCTGGAATATTTGATGTTCTATGGGGGCTAGGCGCACGGGCGAGGTGTCAAAAGACGCGTCTCCGCGCGGGCTAGCTAACTATGGGGTTTCTGGAGTTTATCCAGAACCAAAAACGGGAATTTTTCTGAAAAAACTTGTTTTACGGCCAAAATATATGTGGAAACCTCGAATAACACTACCAAAACGGGACTCGAGCTCGCGGAACGCGCACGGGAGTACAGGTAAGGCAGGTAAGTATCAATTTGAATTGTAAAAAATCTGGAATAATCTGGAAATTTTGAAGAAAAAATCAAAAAGTGTTTTTTATAACAGGAGTTTTTGTGAAATTTTTACAAGTCCAAAACGAGAAAATGTTTTTCGCGTGATTGTCAGTTTTTTCCCAGTGGGAACGTTTCAGGGAGCCTAGAAAAGATTTAATTTGCTGAAAACAGCTTGAAATTGCGTCACCGGGATGCAAAGTTATGTAGATTTGTGCAAAAACACGTCTCCCTTAGGTGGATTTCGTCAATTGTTGGTAGTATTGAACGTAAAAAATTTCTGGAATATTTGATGTTCTATGGGGGCTAGGCGCACGGGCGAGGTGTCAAAAGACGCGTCTCCGCGCGGGCTAGCTAACTATGGGGTTTCTGGAGTTTATCCAGAACCAAAAACGGGAATTTTTCTGAAAAAACTTGTTTTACGGCCAAAATATATGTGGAAACCTCGAATAACACTACCAAAACGGGACTCGAGCTCGCGGAACGCGCACGGGAGTACAGGTAAGGCAGGTAAGTATCAATTTGAATTGTAAAAAATCTGGAATAATCTGGAAATTTTGAAGAAAAAATCAAAAAGTGTTTTTTATAACAGGAGTTTTTGTGAAATTTTTACAAGTCCAAAACGAGAAAATGTTTTTCGCGTGATTGTCAGTTTTTTCCCAGTGGGAACGTTTCAGGGAGCCTAGAAAAGATTTAATTTGCTGAAAACAGCTTGAAATTGCGTCACCGGGATGCAAAGTTATGTAGATTTGTGCAAAAACACGTCTCCCTTAGGTGGATTTCGTCAATTGTTGGTAGTATTGAACGTAAAAAATTTCTGGAATATTTGATGTTCTATGGGGGCTAGGCGCACGGGCGAGGTGTCAAAAGACGCGTCTCCGCGCGGGCTAGCTAACTATGGGGTTTCTGGAGTTTATCCAGAACCAAAAACGGGAATTTTTCTGAAAAAACTTGTTTTACGGCCAAAATATATGTGGAAACCTCGAATAACACTACCAAAACGGGACTCGAGCTCGCGGAACGCGCACGGGAGTACAGGTAAGGCAGGTAAGTATCAATTTGAATTGTAAAAAATCTGGAATAATCTGGAAATTTTGAAGAAAAAATCAAAAAGTGTTTTTTATAACAGGAGTTTTTGTGAAATTTTTACAAGTCCAAAACGAGAAAATGTTTTTCGCGTGATTGTCAGTTTTTTCCCAGTGGGAACGTTTCAGGGAGCCTAGAAAAGATTTAATTTGCTGAAAACAGCTTGAAATTGCGTCACCGGGATGCAAAGTTATGTAGATTTGTGCAAAAACACGTCTCCCTTTTTTTTTTTTTTTTTTTTTCAGGATGGGAAATCATCAAATGACTCCTCCCGCTCTGGGTGGAGCAGAAGGGAGTGTCAGACTCTTACTGACTAAAACCCACCCGTGTTCCTTCCTTAGCCCTTTACGTACCAGGGCAGCGGTAACCCTTTCGGACGATCCCGCTACCCCGGCAGGCTTCGGCCCTGTCGGGCCCCGTCAACTACGCTGACATCTCTTTGAGGCGCGCGTGGAACACATACACGCCGTCCGGCACGGGCCTGGTCCTGATCGGACGGAGAGCTACCCATTGCTCTCCGCCCGCAGGCCCGCGCCTACGGTGGCCGGGAGTCGTCACGCGGCTCCCGACGCCCGGAGCGTCTCCCTCGGCGGCTGAGGCGTGAGGATCTTTCCCTCGCCCATCCCGCCACCTCCTTCGCTAGCATGACTGCTTCGCAGAAGGAGGTGACCGCCTCCCACTCCCTCTCGCCCCGGACCATGGCTTGCACCAGGGCCGGGCGCGAGAGGTCGCCGCCGCTGCCGATCGCCTCTACGAGGACACGGCGGTGCTCTGCCCAAGCGGGGCAGACCTCCACCGTGTGCTCCACCGTGTCCTCTGGGCGATCCTCGCAGTGATGACACCCGGGCGTCTCCTCCCGCCTGATTATGTGCAGGAACCTCCCGAAACATCCGTGTCCGGAGAGGACCTGCGTCAGGCGGTAGGTGAGAGCGCCGTGACGCCTCTCTAGCCACTCCTCAAAGAGGGGTCTTACCGCCGCTATCGTGGCGTGCCCTGCGCTGGGTTGCGATAGTCGCGCCTTCCATTCCACCATGAGACCGCGCCGGAGGTCCGTCCGCTCCGCAGCGATTTGCCGCGGGTGCAGAGTTTCCCCCCGACGTAGTGCCTCCGCGCGCCAGTCATACAGGCGCGCGAGGACTATCGCCTCCAGATCCCATGGTGGCAGTCCGGCAAGGAGGCTTGCTGCCTCGCCCGAGATCGTGCGGTATCCCCGGATAAGCCTTATGGCTACCACCTTTTGGGGCGCGTTCAGGTAGTGTGCGGCTCGAAGCCGCAGTGAACGCGCCCATACCGGGGCCCCATAAAGGGCCATGGACCGCACGACCCCCGCGTAAAGCCTCCGGCAGGAGGCGTTTGGCCCCCTAAGGTTGGGCAGGAGCCGCTTTAAGGCGGCCCCGGCCCGTTCCAGTTTGGGGGCCAAACGTCGGAAATGCTCGACGAAGTTCCACCGGCTGTCGAGGACGAGACCCAGGTATCTCATCGTTGTCTCGACGCCGATGTGAACCCCTCCTACCATCAGTTGGGATCCCGAAGGTGGCCCGTACCGGGGCCCATGAAAGGACATGGCCTCGGACTTGTGCAATGCCACCTCGAGACCCAACTGCCGGATCCTTTCCACGACTATCGCAACCCCGCGTGTCATCGCGTCGGCCGCCGCCTGATGCGACCTCCCCTGCGCCAGGACCAGCGTGTCGTCAGCGTAGCAAACTACGCTGACGCCATCAGGGAGGTCGGCCCGCAGCACCCAGTCGTAACCGATGTCCCACAGGAGCGGCCCCAGAACCGATCCCTGTGGGACACCGCACGACATCTCTCGCCGGTTCCAATTCCCGTCGCGACCGGGGTAGATGACGGCTCTGTCCGTCAAATACGCCCCGACTATTCGACGGAGGTAAGTCGGCACCCGGTGATACCGGAGTGCCTCCCCTATGCAGCTCCAGGGCAGGGTGTTGAACGCGTTGGCGATGTCGAGTGACACCGCCACGACCACCCCACCCCGGGACACCGCGTCCCCCGTCGTGAGGGCTCTCACGCGCATGATGGCGTCCACCGTCGAGCGCCCCTTGCGGAAGCCAAACTGGCACTCCGCAAGATCCGGCCCCGTCCTCACCAGGTGCCCGACAAGGCGGCCCGCAATCACTCTCTCAAAGAGCTTGCCGACCTCGTCGAGCAGCACTATGGGCCGGTATGCGGACGGAGAGTCCGCAGGGCGCCCTGGCTTCTGAATGAGGACCAGCTTCCCCGTCTTCCAACGGAGTGGAAACTGGCCTCTCTCCATGCATGCGCTTAAGAGCGCCTCCAGTCGAGGCCCGAGAGCCCTCGAGGCCAGGACCCAGGCTTTACCCGGCAAGCCGTCGGGTCCCGGGGCGGTATTTTTGGCCTTCAGCCTGCCTACCGCCGCTCTCAGATCTACCCCGGTCACTTCAGGGGTGTCGTCGTCGTCGTCCGCGTGGTCCGCTTCGGGCACCGCAAGTGGCGGAGCCATAGGCGGGGGAGTATGCTCCCCCCTTGAAGGGAACAGAGCGCTCACCACTTCCTCCACCAGCTGTGGGCGGAGACTCTGCGTCAGCGGGGGGGCCCATGTGCGGAGTTTATTCCGCACCATTCTGTAGGGGCGCCCCCATGGATCTCTGTTCAGAGTCTCCAGCATCTCCTCGCGGGCCATATCCTTGGCCCGCTGAACAGCCTGTTGGAGGGCGGTCTTCGCCGCTCTGTACCCCTCGTATAGCTCCACCTCCGTGGCTTCCGCATCCGGAGGGCGGATGCGGAGCCTGCGGTGCCTGGTGTACCGGTGTCGCGCGTCGACGCACGCCTTGCGTAGCGCCCCAACCTCCTGCGACCACCAGTACACCTGACGTCGGGCGCATCCTGGCCGGACTCGGGGCATTGCCACGTCACAAATCTCGGACATGGCCTCCCGGAACCACTCCACCTCATCGTCAATATCAGCAGGCCTGTCCGGTGAAAACACCCAGGCCTGCACGATCGAGGCTTCCAGGAGAAGCTCCCGGTCCAGCTGCTTCAGCGCCCACCGCGGACCACTCGGGGCCTGTTGGACCAGCGCGCTAGAGGTCTGGGTGGAGACCTCAAACCGGATATACCGATGATCGGAGTAGGTCTCCACCTCCTCCATGACGCGCCAGTCAATGACACGCTGTGACAGAGCGGGGCTGGCGAACGAGATGTCCACCACCGACTCGCCCCGCATCCGCACACACGTAGGAACAGAACCCCGATTTAGGACGACCAGGCCTGTTTCCAGAGCCCAGTCCTCCACCATCCTGCCCCGCACATCCGTGCAACGGGAACCCCAGGCCAAATTCTTGGCGTTGAAGTCCCCGAGCACTAGCACGGAGTAGGCATGGTTTCTAGCGACGACGACACTCAACTCTGTTAAAGAGTTCTGGAACTCGGCGAGAGTTCGGCTCGGAGAGAAGTATACTCCCACTACTACAATCTCTCCGAACCGTGCTGCTACGCACCCCTGTCCCCTCGCGACACCTTCGAGGGACGGGGTACCGGCGGCGGCCGACGAAAATATGGCCACTGAGCCGTTCAGGTCCTCCACCCAGTCATCCCTGGGCGGGACAAAGTACGGCTCAGCGACCACGGCGATGTTAATCGACCACTGCGCCATGCTCTGGAGCAACAGGTCCTGAGCGCAGGCGCAGTGGTTGATGTTCGCCTGGAGAAGGCGTAGTGGAGGAGTTATTACTCCTCCATTTCAGCCCCCCTCCCGGGCCCCCTCGGCAGTGGTGGCGGCGGCGGCGGCGGCGGCGGCGGCGGCGGCGGCGGTGGTGGCGGCGGCGGCGGCGGCGGTGGCGGTGGCGGCGACAGTGGCGGCGACGGTGGTGGTGGCGACGGCGGCGGAGGGCCTGCCTTTCCTCCTGGCTTCGGCGGGTGGAGCGCAGGACTTGCTCCCCGCCCGGTGATCGGCCGGCTTGCCAGCAGCCGCACATGCGACGCAGTGCGGCGCGGCGTTGCACGAGCCGGCCGTGTGTCCGGGCTTGCCGCAGCGGAAGCACAGAGTGCTGCGGTCCTCTAAGGTGCACTGGACGCTCACGTGGTGCCCCACGAGGCATCGATAGCACCTTAGAGGTCTGGGCTCCAGCAGCTTGACCTGCGCTGACACCCAGCCCACCAGGAGCCTTCCGCCCTCCACTATCTTCCTCGCCGCCGTCACGGGACAGCTAACCGTTATGGTTCGCATACCCGTGAAGTCAGGACGTAGGGTGCCCGCCTTCACCTGGTCGGTCAGACACCCGCCCGTCCTGACGACGGCGGCTACCACCTCGGCCCCCGTCACCGAGTCATCCAGGCCCACAATGCGCATATCCGCGCACTTGACGGGCCTGGAGACTCGAGCCTCGTCCGCATTGAGGGACGCCCTTAGCTTTTCAGCCAGGGCGTCAGCGGTGGGGCCGCTCGTCGCACCGGGGACCTCCAGCATGCGGGCACCAGTGGCGGTCACCCTATGCCGGAGGCCTCCGGTGATCCCCAGCTCCTGGAGATCCACCGTCGCTCTCGCTTTGGCGAGCACGTCGCCGTAGGTCACCCCCCTCTTGACCGCGTCCGGCTGTAGTGTAATGACTACAGCCGCGGTCTTGGGGGAGCGAAGCCTAGCCGCAACGGCTCGCTCCTTGCGGCGCCTCCTCTGCGCCTTTTTCCTGGCCGCTTTGGCCGCCTTCTTCTTCTCCCCGACCACCTGCCACTCAGCGTTGGTCGTGGGAGATTTGATTGGGGGAGGCGTAGGCTCTGGGGCCTTCCCCTCCCCAGCCGTTCTGCCCTTTTTGGGGGCCGGAGCCGCGGGTTTGGCGGCAGGCGCCGATTTTGCCGGCGCCGAGGCTCCGCCAGCCGAAACACGTCTCCCTTAGGTGGATTTCGTCAATTGTTGGTAGTATTGAACGTAAAAAATTTCTGGAATATTTGATGTTCTATGGGGGCTAGGCGCACGGGCGAGGTGTCAAAAGACGCGTCTCCGCGCGGGCTAGCTAACTATGGGGTTTCTGGAGTTTATCCAGAACCAAAAACGGGAATTTTTCTGAAAAAACTTGTTTTACGGCCAAAATATATGTGGAAACCTCGAATAACACTACCAAAACGGGACTCGAGCTCGCGGAACGCGCACGGGAGTACAGGTAAGGCAGGTAAGTATCAATTTGAATTGTAAAAAATCTGGAATAATCTGGAAATTTTGAAGAAAAAATCAAAAAGTGTTTTTTATAACAGGAGTTTTTGTGAAATTTTTACAAGTCCAAAACGAGAAAATGTTTTTCGCGTGATTGTCAGTTTTTTCCCAGTGGGAACGTTTCAGGGAGCCTAGAAAAGATTTAATTTGCTGAAAACAGCTTGAAATTGCGTCACCGGGATGCAAAGTTATGTAGATTTGTGCAAAAACACGTCTCCCTTTTTTTTTTTTTTTTTTCAGGATGGGAAATCATCAAATGACTCCTCCCGCTCTGGGTGGAGCAGAAGGGAGTGTCAGACTCTTACTGACTAAAACCCACCCGTGTTCCTTCCTTAGCCCTTTACGTACCAGGGCAGCGGTAACCCTTTCGGACAATCCCGCTACCCCGGCAGGCTTCGGCCCTGTCGGGCCCCGTCAACTACGCTGACATCTCTTTGAGGCGCGCGTGGAACACATACACGCCGTCCGGCACGGGCCTGGTCCTGATCGGACGGAGAGCTACCCATTGCTCTCCGCCCGCAGGCCCGCGCCTACGGTGGCCGGGAGTCGTCACGCGGCTCCCGACGCCCGGAGCGTCTTCCTCGGCGGCTGAGGCGTGAGGATCTTTCCCTCGCCCATCCCGCCACCTCCTTCGCTAGCATGACTGCTTCGCAGAAGGAGGTGACCGCCTCCCACTCCCTCTCGCCCCGGACCATGGCTTGCACCAGGGCCGGGCGCGAGAGGTCGCCGCCGCTGCCGATCGCCTCTACGAGGACACGGCGGTGCTCTGCCCAAGCGGGGCAGACCTCCACCGTGTGCTCCACCGTGTCCTCTGGGCGATCCTCGCAGTGATGACACCCGGGCGTCTCCTCCCGCCTGATTATGTGCAGGAACCTCCCGAAACATCCGTGTCCGGAGAGGACCTGCGTCAGGCGGTAGGTGAGAGCGCCGTGACGCCTCTCTAGCCACTCCTCAAAGAGGGGTCTTACCGCCGCTATCGTGGCGTGCCCTAACACGTCTCCCTTAGGTGGATTTCGTCAATTGTTGGTAGTATTGAACGTAAAAAATTTCTGGAATATTTGATGTTCTATGGGGGCTAGGCGCACGGGCGAGGTGTCAAAAGACGCGTCTCCGCGCGGGCTAGCTAACTATGGGGTTTCTGGAGTTTATCCAGAACCAAAAACGGGAATTTTTCTGAAAAAACTTGTTTTACGGCCAAAATATATGTGGAAACCTCGAATAACACTACCAAAACGGGACTCGAGCTCGCGGAACGCGCACGGGAGTACAGGTAAGGCAGGTAAGTATCAATTTGAATTGTAAAAAATCTGGAATAATCTGGAAATTTTGAAGAAAAAATCAAAAAGTGTTTTTTATAACAGGAGTTTTTGTGAAATTTTTACAAGTCCAAAACGAGAAAATGTTTTTCGCGTGATTGTCAGTTTTTTCCCAGTGGGAACGTTTCAGGGAGCCTAGAAAAGATTTAATTTGCTGAAAACAGCTTGAAATTGCGTCACCGGGATGCAAAGTTATGTAGATTTGTGCAAAAACACGTCTCCCTTAGGTGGATTTCGTCAATTGTTGGTAGTATTGAACGTAAAAAATTTCTGGAATATTTGATGTTCTATGGGGGCTAGGCGCACGGGCGAGGTGTCAAAAGACGCGTCTCCGCGCGGGCTAGCTAACTATGGGGTTTCTGGAGTTTATCCAGAACCAAAAACGGGAATTTTTCTGAAAAAACTTGTTTTACGGCCAAAATATATGTGGAAACCTCGAATAACACTACCAAAACGGGACTCGAGCTCGCGGAACGCGCACGGGAGTACAGGTAAGGCAGGTAAGTATCAATTTGAATTGTAAAAAATCTGGAATAATCTGGAAATTTTGAAGAAAAAATCAAAAAGTGTTTTTTATAACAGGAGTTTTTGTGAAATTTTTACAAGTCCAAAACGAGAAAATGTTTTTCGCGTGATTGTCAGTTTTTTCCCAGTGGGAACGTTTCAGGGAGCCTAGAAAAGATTTAATTTGCTGAAAACAGCTTGAAATTGCGTCACCGGGATGCAAAGTTATGTAGATTTGTGCAAAAACACGTCTCCCTTAGGTGGATTTCGTCAATTGTTGGTAGTATTGAACGTAAAAAATTTCTGGAATATTTGATGTTCTATGGGGGCTAGGCGCACGGGCGAGGTGTCAAAAGACGCGTCTCCGCGCGGGCTAGCTAACTATGGGGTTTCTGGAGTTTATCCAGAACCAAAAACGGGAATTTTTCTGAAAAAACTTGTTTTACGGCCAAAATATATGTGGAAACCTCGAATAACACTACCAAAACGGGACTCGAGCTCGCGGAACGCGCACGGGAGTACAGGTAAGGCAGGTAAGTATCAATTTGAATTGTAAAAAATCTGGAATAATCTGGAAATTTTGAAGAAAAAATCAAAAAGTGTTTTTTATAACAGGAGTTTTTGTGAAATTTTTACAAGTCCAAAACGAGAAAATGTTTTTCGCGTGATTGTCAGTTTTTTCCCAGTGGGAACGTTTCAGGGAGCCTAGAAAAGATTTAATTTGCTGAAAACAGCTTGAAATTGCGTCACCGGGATGCAAAGTTATGTAGATTTGTGCAAAAACACGTCTCCCTTAGGTGGATTTCGTCAATTGTTGGTAGTATTGAACGTAAAAAATTTCTGGAATATTTGATGTTCTATGGGGGCTAGGCGCACGGGCGAGGTGTCAAAAGACGCGTCTCCGCGCGGGCTAGCTAACTATGGGGTTTCTGGAGTTTATCCAGAACCAAAAACGGGAATTTTTCTGAAAAAACTTGTTTTACGGCCAAAATATATGTGGAAACCTCGAATAACACTACCAAAACGGGACTCGAGCTCGCGGAACGCGCACGGGAGTACAGGTAAGGCAGGTAAGTATCAATTTGAATTGTAAAAAATCTGGAATAATCTGGAAATTTTGAAGAAAAAATCAAAAAGTGTTTTTTATAACAGGAGTTTTTGTGAAATTTTTACAAGTCCAAAACGAGAAAATGTTTTTCGCGTGATTGTCAGTTTTTTCCCAGTGGGAACGTTTCAGGGAGCCTAGAAAAGATTTAATTTGCTGAAAACAGCTTGAAATTGCGTCACCGGGATGCAAAGTTATGTAGATTTGTGCAAAAACACGTCTCCCTTAGGTGGATTTCGTCAATTGTTGGTAGTATTGAACGTAAAAAATTTCTGGAATATTTGATGTTCTATGGGGGCTAGGCGCACGGGCGAGGTGTCAAAAGACGCGTCTCCGCGCGGGCTAGCTAACTATGGGGTTTCTGGAGTTTATCCAGAACCAAAAACGGGAATTTTTCTGAAAAAACTTGTTTTACGGCCAAAATATATGTGGAAACCTCGAATAACACTACCAAAACGGGACTCGAGCTCGCGGAACGCGCACGGGAGTACAGGTAAGGCAGGTAAGTATCAATTTGAATTGTAAAAAATCTGGAATAATCTGGAAATTTTGAAGAAAAAATCAAAAAGTGTTTTTTATAACAGGAGTTTTTGTGAAATTTTTACAAGTCCAAAACGAGAAAATGTTTTTCGCGTGATTGTCAGTTTTTTCCCAGTGGGAACGTTTCAGGGAGCCTAGAAAAGATTTAATTTGCTGAAAACAGCTTGAAATTGCGTCACCGGGATGCAAAGTTATGTAGATTTGTGCAAAAACACGTCTCCCTTAGGTGGATTTCGTCAATTGTTGGTAGTATTGAACGTAAAAAATTTCTGGAATATTTGATGTTCTATGGGGGCTAGGCGCACGGGCGAGGTGTCAAAAGACGCGTCTCCGCGCGGGCTAGCTAACTATGGGGTTTCTGGAGTTTATCCAGAACCAAAAACGGGAATTTTTCTGAAAAAACTTGTTTTACGGCCAAAATATATGTGGAAACCTCGAATAACACTACCAAAACGGGACTCGAGCTCGCGGAACGCGCACGGGAGTACAGGTAAGGCAGGTAAGTATCAATTTGAATTGTAAAAAATCTGGAATAATCTGGAAATTTTGAAGAAAAAATCAAAAAGTGTTTTTTATAACAGGAGTTTTTGTGAAATTTTTACAAGTCCAAAACGAGAAAATGTTTTTCGCGTGATTGTCAGTTTTTTCCCAGTGGGAACGTTTCAGGGAGCCTAGAAAAGATTTAATTTGCTGAAAACAGCTTGAAATTGCGTCACCGGGATGCAAAGTTATGTAGATTTGTGCAAAAACACGTCTCCCTTAGGTGGATTTCGTCAATTGTTGGTAGTATTGAACGTAAAAAATTTCTGGAATATTTGATGTTCTATGGGGGCTAGGCGCACGGGCGAGGTGTCAAAAGACGCGTCTCCGCGCGGGCTAGCTAACTATGGGGTTTCTGGAGTTTATCCAGAACCAAAAACGGGAATTTTTCTGAAAAAACTTGTTTTACGGCCAAAATATATGTGGAAACCTCGAATAACACTACCAAAACGGGACTCGAGCTCGCGGAACGCGCACGGGAGTACAGGTAAGGCAGGTAAGTATCAATTTGAATTGTAAAAAATCTGGAATAATCTGGAAATTTTGAAGAAAAAATCAAAAAGTGTTTTTTATAACAGGAGTTTTTGTGAAATTTTTACAAGTCCAAAACGAGAAAATGTTTTTCGCGTGATTGTCAGTTTTTTCCCAGTGGGAACGTTTCAGGGAGCCTAGAAAAGATTTAATTTGCTGAAAACAGCTTGAAATTGCGTCACCGGGATGCAAAGTTATGTAGATTTGTGCAAAAACACGTCTCCCTTAGGTGGATTTCGTCAATTGTTGGTAGTATTGAACGTAAAAAATTTCTGGAATATTTGATGTTCTATGGGGGCTAGGCGCACGGGCGAGGTGTCAAAAGACGCGTCTCCGCGCGGGCTAGCTAACTATGGGGTTTCTGGAGTTTATCCAGAACCAAAAACGGGAATTTTTCTGAAAAAACTTGTTTTACGGCCAAAATATATGTGGAAACCTCGAATAACACTACCAAAACGGGACTCGAGCTCGCGGAACGCGCACGGGAGTACAGGTAAGGCAGGTAAGTATCAATTTGAATTGTAAAAAATCTGGAATAATCTGGAAATTTTGAAGAAAAAATCAAAAAGTGTTTTTTATAACAGGAGTTTTTGTGAAATTTTTACAAGTCCAAAACGAGAAAATGTTTTTCGCGTGATTGTCAGTTTTTTCCCAGTGGGAACGTTTCAGGGAGCCTAGAAAAGATTTAATTTGCTGAAAACAGCTTGAAATTGCGTCACCGGGATGCAAAGTTATGTAGATTTGTGCAAAAACACGTCTCCCTTAGGTGGATTTCGTCAATTGTTGGTAGTATTGAACGTAAAAAATTTCTGGAATATTTGATGTTCTATGGGGGCTAGGCGCACGGGCGAGGTGTCAAAAGACGCGTCTCCGCGCGGGCTAGCTAACTATGGGGTTTCTGGAGTTTATCCAGAACCAAAAACGGGAATTTTTCTGAAAAAACTTGTTTTACGGCCAAAATATATGTGGAAACCTCGAATAACACTACCAAAACGGGACTCGAGCTCGCGGAACGCGCACGGGAGTACAGGTAAGGCAGGTAAGTATCAATTTGAATTGTAAAAAATCTGGAATAATCTGGAAATTTTGAAGAAAAAATCAAAAAGTGTTTTTTATAACAGGAGTTTTTGTGAAATTTTTACAAGTCCAAAACGAGAAAATGTTTTTCGCGTGATTGTCAGTTTTTTCCCAGTGGGAACGTTTCAGGGAGCCTAGAAAAGATTTAATTTGCTGAAAACAGCTTGAAATTGCGTCACCGGGATGCAAAGTTATGTAGATTTGTGCAAAAACACGTCTCCCTTAGGTGGATTTCGTCAATTGTTGGTAGTATTGAACGTAAAAAATTTCTGGAATATTTGATGTTCTATGGGGGCTAGGCGCACGGGCGAGGTGTCAAAAGACGCGTCTCCGCGCGGGCTAGCTAACTATGGGGTTTCTGGAGTTTATCCAGAACCAAAAACGGGAATTTTTCTGAAAAAACTTGTTTTACGGCCAAAATATATGTGGAAACCTCGAATAACACTACCAAAACGGGACTCGAGCTCGCGGAACGCGCACGGGAGTACAGGTAAGGCAGGTAAGTATCAATTTGAATTGTAAAAAATCTGGAATAATCTGGAAATTTTGAAGAAAAAATCAAAAAGTGTTTTTTATAACAGGAGTTTTTGTGAAATTTTTACAAGTCCAAAACGAGAAAATGTTTTTCGCGTGATTGTCAGTTTTTTCCCAGTGGGAACGTTTCAGGGAGCCTAGAAAAGATTTAATTTGCTGAAAACAGCTTGAAATTGCGTCACCGGGATGCAAAGTTATGTAGATTTGTGCAAAAACACGTCTCCCTTAGGTGGATTTCGTCAATTGTTGGTAGTATTGAACGTAAAAAATTTCTGGAATATTTGATGTTCTATGGGGGCTAGGCGCACGGGCGAGGTGTCAAAAGACGCGTCTCCGCGCGGGCTAGCTAACTATGGGGTTTCTGGAGTTTATCCAGAACCAAAAACGGGAATTTTTCTGAAAAAACTTGTTTTACGGCCAAAATATATGTGGAAACCTCGAATAACACTACCAAAACGGGACTCGAGCTCGCGGAACGCGCACGGGAGTACAGGTAAGGCAGGTAAGTATCAATTTGAATTGTAAAAAATCTGGAATAATCTGGAAATTTTGAAGAAAAAATCAAAAAGTGTTTTTTATAACAGGAGTTTTTGTGAAATTTTTACAAGTCCAAAACGAGAAAATGTTTTTCGCGTGATTGTCAGTTTTTTCCCAGTGGGAACGTTTCAGGGAGCCTAGAAAAGATTTAATTTGCTGAAAACAGCTTGAAATTGCGTCACCGGGATGCAAAGTTATGTAGATTTGTGCAAAAACACGTCTCCCTTAGGTGGATTTCGTCAATTGTTGGTAGTATTGAACGTAAAAAATTTCTGGAATATTTGATGTTCTATGGGGGCTAGGCGCACGGGCGAGGTGTCAAAAGACGCGTCTCCGCGCGGGCTAGCTAACTATGGGGTTTCTGGAGTTTATCCAGAACCAAAAACGGGAATTTTTCTGAAAAAACTTGTTTTACGGCCAAAATATATGTGGAAACCTCGAATAACACTACCAAAACGGGACTCGAGCTCGCGGAACGCGCACGGGAGTACAGGTAAGGCAGGTAAGTATCAATTTGAATTGTAAAAAATCTGGAATAATCTGGAAATTTTGAAGAAAAAATCAAAAAGTGTTTTTTATAACAGGAGTTTTTGTGAAATTTTTACAAGTCCAAAACGAGAAAATGTTTTTCGCGTGATTGTCAGTTTTTTCCCAGTGGGAACGTTTCAGGGAGCCTAGAAAAGATTTAATTTGCTGAAAACAGCTTGAAATTGCGTCACCGGGATGCAAAGTTATGTAGATTTGTGCAAAAACACGTCTCCCTTAGGTGGATTTCGTCAATTGTTGGTAGTATTGAACGTAAAAAATTTCTGGAATATTTGATGTTCTATGGGGGCTAGGCGCACGGGCGAGGTGTCAAAAGACGCGTCTCCGCGCGGGCTAGCTAACTATGGGGTTTCTGGAGTTTATCCAGAACCAAAAACGGGAATTTTTCTGAAAAAACTTGTTTTACGGCCAAAATATATGTGGAAACCTCGAATAACACTACCAAAACGGGACTCGAGCTCGCGGAACGCGCACGGGAGTACAGGTAAGGCAGGTAAGTATCAATTTGAATTGTAAAAAATCTGGAATAATCTGGAAATTTTGAAGAAAAAATCAAAAAGTGTTTTTTATAACAGGAGTTTTTGTGAAATTTTTACAAGTCCAAAACGAGAAAATGTTTTTCGCGTGATTGTCAGTTTTTTCCCAGTGGGAACGTTTCAGGGAGCCTAGAAAAGATTTAATTTGCTGAAAACAGCTTGAAATTGCGTCACCGGGATGCAAAGTTATGTAGATTTGTGCAAAAACACGTCTCCCTTAGGTGGATTTCGTCAATTGTTGGTAGTATTGAACGTAAAAAATTTCTGGAATATTTGATGTTCTATGGGGGCTAGGCGCACGGGCGAGGTGTCAAAAGACGCGTCTCCGCGCGGGCTAGCTAACTATGGGGTTTCTGGAGTTTATCCAGAACCAAAAACGGGAATTTTTCTGAAAAAACTTGTTTTACGGCCAAAATATATGTGGAAACCTCGAATAACACTACCAAAACGGGACTCGAGCTCGCGGAACGCGCACGGGAGTACAGGTAAGGCAGGTAAGTATCAATTTGAATTGTAAAAAATCTGGAATAATCTGGAAATTTTGAAGAAAAAATCAAAAAGTGTTTTTTATAACAGGAGTTTTTGTGAAATTTTTACAAGTCCAAAACGAGAAAATGTTTTTCGCGTGATTGTCAGTTTTTTCCCAGTGGGAACGTTTCAGGGAGCCTAGAAAAGATTTAATTTGCTGAAAACAGCTTGAAATTGCGTCACCGGGATGCAAAGTTATGTAGATTTGTGCAAAAACACGTCTCCCTTAGGTGGATTTCGTCAATTGTTGGTAGTATTGAACGTAAAAAATTTCTGGAATATTTGATGTTCTATGGGGGCTAGGCGCACGGGCGAGGTGTCAAAAGACGCGTCTCCGCGCGGGCTAGCTAACTATGGGGTTTCTGGAGTTTATCCAGAACCAAAAACGGGAATTTTTCTGAAAAAACTTGTTTTACGGCCAAAATATATGTGGAAACCTCGAATAACACTACCAAAACGGGACTCGAGCTCGCGGAACGCGCACGGGAGTACAGGTAAGGCAGGTAAGTATCAATTTGAATTGTAAAAAATCTGGAATAATCTGGAAATTTTGAAGAAAAAATCAAAAAGTGTTTTTTATAACAGGAGTTTTTGTGAAATTTTTACAAGTCCAAAACGAGAAAATGTTTTTCGCGTGATTGTCAGTTTTTTCCCAGTGGGAACGTTTCAGGGAGCCTAGAAAAGATTTAATTTGCTGAAAACAGCTTGAAATTGCGTCACCGGGATGCAAAGTTATGTAGATTTGTGCAAAAACACGTCTCCCTTAGGTGGATTTCGTCAATTGTTGGTAGTATTGAACGTAAAAAATTTCTGGAATATTTGATGTTCTATGGGGGCTAGGCGCACGGGCGAGGTGTCAAAAGACGCGTCTCCGCGCGGGCTAGCTAACTATGGGGTTTCTGGAGTTTATCCAGAACCAAAAACGGGAATTTTTCTGAAAAAACTTGTTTTACGGCCAAAATATATGTGGAAACCTCGAATAACACTACCAAAACGGGACTCGAGCTCGCGGAACGCGCACGGGAGTACAGGTAAGGCAGGTAAGTATCAATTTGAATTGTAAAAAATCTGGAATAATCTGGAAATTTTGAAGAAAAAATCAAAAAGTGTTTTTTATAACAGGAGTTTTTGTGAAATTTTTACAAGTCCAAAACGAGAAAATGTTTTTCGCGTGATTGTCAGTTTTTTCCCAGTGGGAACGTTTCAGGGAGCCTAGAAAAGATTTAATTTGCTGAAAACAGCTTGAAATTGCGTCACCGGGATGCAAAGTTATGTAGATTTGTGCAAAAACACGTCTCCCTTTTTTTTTTTTTTTTTTTTTTTTTTTTCAGGATGGGAAATCATCAAATGACTCCTCCCGCTCTGGGTGGAGCAGAAGGGAGTGTCAGACTCTTACTGACTAAAACCCACCCGTGTTCCTTCCTTAGCCCTTTACATACCAGGGCAGCGGTAACCCTTTCGGACAATCCCGCTACCCCGGCAGGCTTCGGCCCTGTCGGGCCCCGTCAACTACGCTGACATCTCTTTGAGGCGCGCGTGGAACACATACACGCCGTCCGGCACGGGCCTGGTCCTGATCGGACGGAGAGCTACCCATTGCTCTCCGCCCGCAGGCCCGCGCCTACGGTGGCCGGGAGTCGTCACGCGGCTCCCGACGCCCGGAGCGTCTTCCTCGGCGGCTGAGGCGTGAGGATCTTTCCCTCGCCCATCCCGCCACCTCCTTCGCTAGCATGACTGCTTCGCAGAAGGAGGTGACCGCCTCCCACTCCCTCTCGCCCCGGACCATGGCTTGCACCAGGGCCGGGCGCGAGAGGTCGCCGCCGCTGCCGATCGCCTCTACGAGGACACGGCGGTGCTCTGCCCAAGCGGGGCAGACCTCCACCGTGTGCTCCACCGTGTCCTCTGGGCGATCCTCGCAGTGATGACACCCGGGCGTCTCCTCCCGCCTGATTATGTGCAGGAACCTCCCGAAACATCCATGTCCGGAGAGGACCTGCGTCAGGCGGTAGGTGAGAGCGCCGTGACGCCTCTCTAGCCACTCCTCAAAGAGGGGTCTTACCGCCGCTATCGTGGCGTGCCCTGCGCTGGGTTGCGATAGTCGCGCCTTCCATTCCACCATGAGACCGCGCCGGAGGTCCGTCCGCTCCGCAGCGATTTGCCGCGGGTGCAGAGTTTCCCCCCGACGTAGTGCCTCCGCGCGCCAGTCATACAGGCGCGCGAGGACTATCGCCTCCAGATCCCATGGTGGCAGTCCGGCAAGGAGGCTTGCTGCCTCGCCCGAGATCGTGCGGTATCCCCGGATAAGCCTTATGGCTACCACCTTTTGGGGCGCGTTCAGGTAGTGTGCGGCTCGAAGCCGCAGTGAACGCGCCCATACCGGGGCCCCATAAAGGGCCATGGACCGCACAACCCCCGCGTAAAGCCTCCGGCAGGAGGCGTTTGGCCCCCTAAGGTTGGGCAGGAGCCGCTTTAAGGCGGCCCCGGCCCGTTCCAGTTTGGGGGCCAAACGTCGGAAATGCTCGACGAAGTTCCACCGGCTGTCGAGGACGAGACCCAGGTATCTCATCGTTGTCTCGACGCCGATGTGAACCCCTCCTACCATCAGTTGGGATCCCGAAGGTGGCCCGTACCGGGGCCCATGAAAGGACATGGCCTCGGACTTGTGCAATGCCACCTCGAGACCCAACTGCCGGATCCTTTCCACGACTATCGCAACCCCGCGTGTCATCGCGTCGGCCGCCGCCTGATGCGACCTCCCCTGCGCCAGGACCAGCGTGTCGTCAGCGTAGCAAACTACGCTGACGCCATCAGGGAGGTCGGCCCGCAGCACCCAGTCGTAACCGATGTCCCACAGGAGCGGCCCCAGAACCGATCCCTGCGGGACACCGCACGACATCTCTCGCCGGTTCCAATTCCCGTCGCGACCGGGGTAGATGACGGCTCTGTCCGTCAAATACGCCCCGACTATTCGACGGAGGTAAGTCGGCACCCGGTGATACCGGAGTGCCTCCCCTATGCAGCTCCAGGGCAGGGTGTTGAACGCGTTGGCGATGTCGAGTGACACCGCCACGACCACCCCACCCCGGGACACCGCGTCCCCCGTCGTGAGGGCTCTCACGCGCATGATGGCGTCCACCGTCGAGCGCCCCTTGCGGAAGCCAAACTGGCACTCCGCAAGATCCGGCCCCGTCCTCACCAGGTGCCCGACAAGGCGGCCCGCAATCACTCTCTCAAAGAGCTTGCCGACCTCGTCGAGCAGCACTATGGGCCGGTATGCGGACGGAGAGTCCGCAGGGCGCCCTGGCTTCTGAATGAGGACCAGCTTCCCCGTCTTCCAACGGAGTGGAAACTGGCCTCTCTCCATGCATGCGCTTAAGAGCGCCTCCAGTCGAGGCCCGAGAGCCCTCGAGGCCAGGACCCAGGCTTTACCCGGCAAGCCGTCGGGTCCCGGGGCGGTATTTTTGGCCTTCAGCCTGCCTACCGCCGCTCTCAGATCTACCCCGGTCACTTCAGGGGTGTCGTCGTCGTTGTCCGTGTGGTCCGCTTCGGGCACCGCAAGTGGCGGAGCCATAGGCGGGGGAGTATGCTCCCCCCGTGAAGGGAACAGAGCGCTCACCACTTCCTCCACCAGCTGGGGTCGGAGACTCTGCGTCAGCGGGGGGGCCCAGGTGCGGAGTTTATTCCGCACCATTCTGTAAGGGCGCCCCCATGGATCTCGGTTCAGAGTCTCCAACATCTCCTCGCGGGCCGTATCCTTGGCCCGCTTAACACGTCTCCCTTAGGTGGATTTCGTCAATTGTTGGTAGTATTGAACGTAAAAAAATTTCTGGAATATTTGATGTTCTATGGGGGCTAGGCGCACGGGCGAGGTGTCAAAAGACGCGTCTCCGCGCGGGCTAGCTAACTATGGGGTTTCTGGAGTTTATCCAGAACCAAAAACGGGAATTTTTCTGAAAAAACTTGTTTTACGGCCAAAATATATGTGGAAACCTCGAATAACACTACCAAAACGGGACTCGAGCTCGCGGAACGCGCACGGGAGTACAGGTAAGGCAGGTAAGTATCAATTTGAATTGTAAAAAATCTGGAATAATCTGGAAATTTTGAAGAAAAAATCAAAAAGTGTTTTTTATAACAGGAGTTTTTGTGAAATTTTTACAAGTCCAAAACGAGAAAATGTTTTTCGCGTGATTGTCAGTTTTTTCCCAGTGGGAACGTTTCAGGGAGCCTAGAAAAGATTTAATTTGCTGAAAACAGCTTGAAATTGCGTCACCGGGATGCAAAGTTATGTAGATTTGTGCAAAAACACGTCTCCCTTAGGTGGATTTCGTCAATTGTTGGTAGTATTGAACGTAAAAAATTTCTGGAATATTTGATGTTCTATGGGGGCTAGGCGCACGGGCGAGGTGTCAAAAGACGCGTCTCCGCGCGGGCTAGCTAACTATGGGGTTTCTGGAGTTTATCCAGAACCAAAAACGGGAATTTTTCTGAAAAAACTTGTTTTACGGCCAAAATATATGTGGAAACCTCGAATAACACTACCAAAACGGGACTCGAGCTCGCGGAACGCGCACGGGAGTACAGGTAAGGCAGGTAAGTATCAATTTGAATTGTAAAAAATCTGGAATAATCTGGAAATTTTGAAGAAAAAATCAAAAAGTGTTTTTTATAACAGGAGTTTTTGTGAAATTTTTACAAGTCCAAAACGAGAAAATGTTTTTCGCGTGATTGTCAGTTTTTTCCCAGTGGGAACGTTTCAGGGAGCCTAGAAAAGATTTAATTTGCTGAAAACAGCTTGAAATTGCGTCACCGGGATGCAAAGTTATGTAGATTTGTGCAAAAACACGTCTCCCTTAGGTGGATTTCGTCAATTGTTGGTAGTATTGAACGTAAAAAATTTCTGGAATATTTGATGTTCTATGGGGGCTAGGCGCACGGGCGAGGTGTCAAAAGACGCGTCTCCGCGCGGGCTAGCTAACTATGGGGTTTCTGGAGTTTATCCAGAACCAAAAACGGGAATTTTTCTGAAAAAACTTGTTTTACGGCCAAAATATATGTGGAAACCTCGAATAACACTACCAAAACGGGACTCGAGCTCGCGGAACGCGCACGGGAGTACAGGTAAGGCAGGTAAGTATCAATTTGAATTGTAAAAAATCTGGAATAATCTGGAAATTTTGAAGAAAAAATCAAAAAGTGTTTTTTATAACAGGAGTTTTTGTGAAATTTTTACAAGTCCAAAACGAGAAAATGTTTTTCGCGTGATTGTCAGTTTTTTCCCAGTGGGAACGTTTCAGGGAGCCTAGAAAAGATTTAATTTGCTGAAAACAGCTTGAAATTGCGTCACCGGGATGCAAAGTTATGTAGATTTGTGCAAAAACACGTCTCCCTTTTTTTTTTTTTTTTTTTTTTTTTTCAGGATGGGAAATCATCAAATGACTCCTCCCGCTCTGGGTGGAGCAGAAGGGAGTGTCAGACTCTTACTGACTAAAACCCACCCGTGTTCCTTCCTTAGCCCTTTACGTACCAGGGCAGCGGTAACCCTTTCGGACGATCCCGCTACCCCGGCAGGCTTCGGCCCTGTCGGGCCCCGTCAACTACGCTGACATCTCTTTGAGGCGCGCGTGGAACACATACACGCCGTCCGGCACGGGCCTGGTCCTGATCGGACGGAGAGCTACCCATTGCTCTCCGCCCGCAGGCCCGCGCCTACGGTGGCCGGGAGTCGTCACGCGGCTCCCGACGCCCGGAGCGTCTCCCTCGGCGGCTGAGGCGTGAGGATCTTTCCCTCGCCCATCCCGCCACCTCCTTCGCTAGCATGACTGCTTCGCAGAAGGAGGTGACCGCCTCCCACTCCCTCTCGCCCCGGACCATGGCTTGCACCAGGGCCGGGCGCGAGAGGTCGCCGCCGCTGCCGATCGCCTCTACGAGGACACGGCGGTGCTCTGCCCAAGCGGGGCAGACCTCCACCGTATGCTCCACCGTGTCCTCTGGGCGATCCTCGCAGTGGTGACACCCGGGCGTCTCCTCCCGCCTGATGATGTGCAGGAACCTCCCGAAACATCCGTGTCCGGAGAGGACCTGCGTCAGGCGGTAGGTGAGAGCGCCGTGACGCCTCCCTAGCCACTCCTCAAAGAGGGGTCTTATCGCCGCTATCGTGGCGTGCCCTGCGCTGGGTTGCGATAGTCGCGCCTTCCATTCCACCATGAGACCGCGCCGGAGGTCCGTCCGCTCCGCAGCGATTTGCCGCGGGTGCAGAGTTTCCCCCCGACGTAGTGCCTCCGCGCGCCAGTCATACAGGCGCGCGAGGACTATCGCCTCCAGATCCCATGGTGGCAGTCCGGCAAGGAGGCTTGCTGCCTCGCGCGAGATCGTGCGGTACCCCCGGATCAGCCTTACGGCTACCACCTTTTGGGGCGCGTTCAGGTAGTGTGCGGCTCGAAGCCGCAGTGAACGCGCCCATACCGGGGCCCCATATAGGGCCATGGACCGCACGACCCCCGCGTAAAGCCTCCGGCAGGAGGCGTTTGGCCCCCTCAGGTTGGGCAGGAGCCGCCTTAAGGCGGCCCCGGCCCGTTCCAGTTTTGGGGCCAAACGTCGGAAATGCTCGACGAAGTTCCACCGGCTGTCGAGGACGAGACCCAGGTATCTCATCGTCTTCTCGACGCCGATGTGAACCCCTCCTACCATTAGTTGGGATCCCGAAGGTGGCCCGTACCGGGGCCCATGAAAAGACATGGCCTCGGACTTGTGCAATGCCACCTCGAGACCCAACTGCCGGATCCTTTCCACGACTATCGCAACCCCGCGTGTCATCGCGTCGGCCGCCGCCTGATGCGACCTCCCCTGCGCCAGGACCAGCGTGTCGTCAGCGTAGCAAACTACGCTGACGCCATCAGGGAGGTCGGCCCGCAGCACCCAGTCGTAACCGATGTCCCACAGGAGCGGCCCCAGAACCGATCCCTGTGGGACACCGCACGACATCTCTCGCCGGTTCCAGTTCCCGTCGCGACCGGGGTAGATGACGGCTCTGTCCGTCAAATACGCCCCGACTATTCGACGGAGGTAAGTCGGCACCCGGTGATACCGGAGTGCCTCCCCTATGCAGCTCCAGGGCAGGGTGTTGAACGCGTTGGCGATGTCGAGTGACACCGCCACGACCACCCCACCCCGGGACACCGCGTCCCCCGTCGTGAGGGCTCTCACGCGCATGATGGCGTCCACCGTCGAGCGCCCCTTGCGGAAGCCAAACTGGCACTCCGCAAGGTCCGGCCCCGTCCTCACCAGGTGCCCGACGAGGCGGCCCGCAATCACTCTCTCAAAGAGCTTGCCGACCTCGAACACGTCTCCCTTAGGTGGATTTCGTCAATTGTTGGTAGTATTGAACGTAAAAAATTTCTGGAATATTTGATGTTCTATGGGGGCTAGGCGCACGGGCGAGGTGTCAAAAGACGCGTCTCCGCGCGGGCTAGCTAACTATGGGGTTTCTGGAGTTTATCCAGAACCAAAAACGGGAATTTTTCTGAAAAAACTTGTTTTACGGCCAAAATATATGTGGAAACCTCGAATAACACTACCAAAACGGGACTCGAGCTCGCGGAACGCGCACGGGAGTACAGGTAAGGCAGGTAAGTATCAATTTGAATTGTAAAAAATCTGGAATAATCTGGAAATTTTGAAGAAAAAATCAAAAAGTGTTTTTTATAACAGGAGTTTTTGTGAAATTTTTACAAGTCCAAAACGAGAAAATGTTTTTCGCGTGATTGTCAGTTTTTTCCCAGTGGGAACGTTTCAGGGAGCCTAGAAAAGATTTAATTTGCTGAAAACAGCTTGAAATTGCGTCACCGGGATGCAAAGTTATGTAGATTTGTGCAAAAACACGTCTCCCTT
Organism: Apamea epomidion; assembly: GCA_947507525.1. Classification (NCBI taxonomy): domain Eukaryota; kingdom Metazoa; phylum Arthropoda; class Insecta; order Lepidoptera; family Noctuidae; genus Apamea; species Apamea epomidion. The sequence continues at coordinate 229,911 of OX382238.1, read as the reverse complement.
AGGTGGATTTCGTCAATTGTTGGTAGTATTGAACGTAAAAAATTTCTGGAATATTTGATGTTCTATGGGGGCTAGGCGCACGGGCGAGGTGTCAAAAGACGCGTCTCCGCGCGGGCTAGCTAACTATGGGGTTTCTGGAGTTTATCCAGAACCAAAAACGGGAATTTTTCTGAAAAAACTTGTTTTACGGCCAAAATATATGTGGAAACCTCGAATAACACTACCAAAACGGGACTCGAGCTCGCGGAACGCGCACGGGAGTACAGGTAAGGCAGGTAAGTATCAATTTGAATTGTAAAAAATCTGGAATAATCTGGAAATTTTGAAGAAAAAATCAAAAAGTGTTTTTTATAACAGGAGTTTTTGTGAAATTTTTACAAGTCCAAAACGAGAAAATGTTTTTCGCGTGATTGTCAGTTTTTTCCCAGTGGGAACGTTTCAGGGAGCCTAGAAAAGATTTAATTTGCTGAAAACAGCTTGAAATTGCGTCACCGGGATGCAAAGTTATGTAGATTTGTGCAAAAACACGTCTCCCTTAGGTGGATTTCGTCAATTGTTGGTAGTATTGAACGTAAAAAATTTCTGGAATATTTGATGTTCTATGGGGGCTAGGCGCACGGGCGAGGTGTCAAAAGACGCGTCTCCGCGCGGGCTAGCTAACTATGGGGTTTCTGGAGTTTATCCAGAACCAAAAACGGGAATTTTTCTGAAAAAACTTGTTTTACGGCCAAAATATATGTGGAAACCTCGAATAACACTACCAAAACGGGACTCGAGCTCGCGGAACGCGCACGGGAGTACAGGTAAGGCAGGTAAGTATCAATTTGAATTGTAAAAAATCTGGAATAATCTGGAAATTTTGAAGAAAAAATCAAAAAGTGTTTTTTATAACAGGAGTTTTTGTGAAATTTTTACAAGTCCAAAACGAGAAAATGTTTTTCGCGTGATTGTCAGTTTTTTCCCAGTGGGAACGTTTCAGGGAGCCTAGAAAAGATTTAATTTGCTGAAAACAGCTTGAAATTGCGTCACCGGGATGCAAAGTTATGTAGATTTGTGCAAAAACACGTCTCCCTTAGGTGGATTTCGTCAATTGTTGGTAGTATTGAACGTAAAAAATTTCTGGAATATTTGATGTTCTATGGGGGCTAGGCGCACGGGCGAGGTGTCAAAAGACGCGTCTCCGCGCGGGCTAGCTAACTATGGGGTTTCTGGAGTTTATCCAGAACCAAAAACGGGAATTTTTCTGAAAAAACTTGTTTTACGGCCAAAATATATGTGGAAACCTCGAATAACACTACCAAAACGGGACTCGAGCTCGCGGAACGCGCACGGGAGTACAGGTAAGGCAGGTAAGTATCAATTTGAATTGTAAAAAATCTGGAATAATCTGGAAATTTTGAAGAAAAAATCAAAAAGTGTTTTTTATAACAGGAGTTTTTGTGAAATTTTTACAAGTCCAAAACGAGAAAATGTTTTTCGCGTGATTGTCAGTTTTTTCCCAGTGGGAACGTTTCAGGGAGCCTAGAAAAGATTTAATTTGCTGAAAACAGCTTGAAATTGCGTCACCGGGATGCAAAGTTATGTAGATTTGTGCAAAAACACGTCTCCCTTAGGTGGATTTCGTCAATTGTTGGTAGTATTGAACGTAAAAAATTTCTGGAATATTTGATGTTCTATGGGGGCTAGGCGCACGGGCGAGGTGTCAAAAGACGCGTCTCCGCGCGGGCTAGCTAACTATGGGGTTTCTGGAGTTTATCCAGAACCAAAAACGGGAATTTTTCTGAAAAAACTTGTTTTACGGCCAAAATATATGTGGAAACCTCGAATAACACTACCAAAACGGGACTCGAGCTCGCGGAACGCGCACGGGAGTACAGGTAAGGCAGGTAAGTATCAATTTGAATTGTAAAAAATCTGGAATAATCTGGAAATTTTGAAGAAAAAATCAAAAAGTGTTTTTTATAACAGGAGTTTTTGTGAAATTTTTACAAGTCCAAAACGAGAAAATGTTTTTCGCGTGATTGTCAGTTTTTTCCCAGTGGGAACGTTTCAGGGAGCCTAGAAAAGATTTAATTTGCTGAAAACAGCTTGAAATTGCGTCACCGGGATGCAAAGTTATGTAGATTTGTGCAAAAACACGTCTCCCTTAGGTGGATTTCGTCAATTGTTGGTAGTATTGAACGTAAAAAATTTCTGGAATATTTGATGTTCTATGGGGGCTAGGCGCACGGGCGAGGTGTCAAAAGACGCGTCTCCGCGCGGGCTAGCTAACTATGGGGTTTCTGGAGTTTATCCAGAACCAAAAACGGGAATTTTTCTGAAAAAACTTGTTTTACGGCCAAAATATATGTGGAAACCTCGAATAACACTACCAAAACGGGACTCGAGCTCGCGGAACGCGCACGGGAGTACAGGTAAGGCAGGTAAGTATCAATTTGAATTGTAAAAAATCTGGAATAATCTGGAAATTTTGAAGAAAAAATCAAAAAGTGTTTTTTATAACAGGAGTTTTTGTGAAATTTTTACAAGTCCAAAACGAGAAAATGTTTTTCGCGTGATTGTCAGTTTTTTCCCAGTGGGAACGTTTCAGGGAGCCTAGAAAAGATTTAATTTGCTGAAAACAGCTTGAAATTGCGTCACCGGGATGCAAAGTTATGTAGATTTGTGCAAAAACACGTCTCCCTTAGGTGGATTTCGTCAATTGTTGGTAGTATTGAACGTAAAAAATTTCTGGAATATTTGATGTTCTATGGGGGCTAGGCGCACGGGCGAGGTGTCAAAAGACGCGTCTCCGCGCGGGCTAGCTAACTATGGGGTTTCTGGAGTTTATCCAGAACCAAAAACGGGAATTTTTCTGAAAAAACTTGTTTTACGGCCAAAATATATGTGGAAACCTCGAATAACACTACCAAAACGGGACTCGAGCTCGCGGAACGCGCACGGGAGTACAGGTAAGGCAGGTAAGTATCAATTTGAATTGTAAAAAATCTGGAATAATCTGGAAATTTTGAAGAAAAAATCAAAAAGTGTTTTTTATAACAGGAGTTTTTGTGAAATTTTTACAAGTCCAAAACGAGAAAATGTTTTTCGCGTGATTGTCAGTTTTTTCCCAGTGGGAACGTTTCAGGGAGCCTAGAAAAGATTTAATTTGCTGAAAACAGCTTGAAATTGCGTCACCGGGATGCAAAGTTATGTAGATTTGTGCAAAAACACGTCTCCCTTAGGTGGATTTCGTCAATTGTTGGTAGTATTGAACGTAAAAAATTTCTGGAATATTTGATGTTCTATGGGGGCTAGGCGCACGGGCGAGGTGTCAAAAGACGCGTCTCCGCGCGGGCTAGCTAACTATGGGGTTTCTGGAGTTTATCCAGAACCAAAAACGGGAATTTTTCTGAAAAAACTTGTTTTACGGCCAAAATATATGTGGAAACCTCGAATAACACTACCAAAACGGGACTCGAGCTCGCGGAACGCGCACGGGAGTACAGGTAAGGCAGGTAAGTATCAATTTGAATTGTAAAAAATCTGGAATAATCTGGAAATTTTGAAGAAAAAATCAAAAAGTGTTTTTTATAACAGGAGTTTTTGTGAAATTTTTACAAGTCCAAAACGAGAAAATGTTTTTCGCGTGATTGTCAGTTTTTTCCCAGTGGGAACGTTTCAGGGAGCCTAGAAAAGATTTAATTTGCTGAAAACAGCTTGAAATTGCGTCACCGGGATGCAAAGTTATGTAGATTTGTGCAAAAACACGTCTCCCTTTTTTTTTTTTTTTTTTTTTTTCAGGATGGGAAATCATCAAATGACTCCTCCCGCTCTGGGTGGAGCAGAAGGGAGTGTCAGACTCTTACTGACTAAAACCCACCCGTGTTCCTTCCTTAGCCCTTTATGTACCAGGGCAGCGGTAACCCTTTCGGACGATCCCGCTACCCCGGCAGGCTTCGGCCCTGTCGGGCCCCGTCATCTATGCTGACATCTCTTTGAGGCGCACGTGGAACACTTACGCGCCGTCCGGCACGGGCCTGGTCCTGATCGGACGGAGAGCTACCCATTGCTCTCCGCCCGCAGGCCCGCGCCTACGGTGGCCGGGAGTCGTCACGCGGCTCCCGACGCCCGGAGCGTCTCCCTCGGCGGCTGAGGCGTGAGGATCTCTCCCTCGCCCATCCCGCCACCTCCTTCGCTAGCATGACTGCTTCGCAGAAGGAGGTGACCGCCTCCCACTCCCTCTCGCCCCGGACCATGGCTTGCACCAGGGCCGGACGCGAGAGGTCGCCGCCGCTGCCGATCGCCTCTACGAGGACACGGCGGTGCTCTGCCCAAGCGGGGCAGACCTCCACCGTATGCTCCACCGTGTCCTCTGGGCGATCCTCGCAGTGGTGACACCCGGGCGTCTCCTCCCGCCTGATGATGTGCAGGAACCTCCCGAAACATCCGTGTCCGGAGAGGACCTGCGTCAGGCGGTAGGTGAGAGCGCCGTGACGCCTCCCTAGCCACTCCTCAAAGAGGGGTCTTATCGCCGCTATCGTGGCGTGCCCTGCGCTGGGTTGCGATAGTCGCGCCTTCCATTCCACCATGAGACCGCGCCGGAGGTCCGTCCGCTCCGCAGCGATTTGCCGCGGGTGCAGAGTTTCCCCCCGACGTAGTGCCTCCGCGCGCCAGTCATACAGGCGCGCGAGGACTATCGCCTCCAGATCCCATGGTGGCAGTCCGGCAAGGAGGCTTGCTGCCTCGCCCGAGATCGTGCGGTACCCCCTTATAAGCCTTACGGCAACCACCTTTTGGGGCGCGTTCAGATAGTGTGCGGCTCGAAGCCGCAGTGAACGCGCCCACACCGGGGCCCCGTAAAGGGCCATGGACCGCACGACCCCTGCGTAAAGCCTCCGGCAGGAGGCGTTTGGCCCCCTCAGGTTGGGCAGGAGCCGCTTTAGGGCGGCCCCGGCCCGTTCCAGTTTGGGGGCCAAACGTCGGAAATGCTCGACGAAGTTCCACCGGCTGTCGAGGACGAGACCCAGGTATCTCATCGTATTCTCGACGCCGATGTGAACCCCTCCTACCATCAGTTGGGATCCCGAAGGTGGCCCGTACCGAGGCCCATGAAAGGACATGGCCTCGGACTTGTGCAATGCCACCTCGAGACCCAACTGCCGGATCCTTTCCACGACTATCGCAACCCCGCGTGTCATCGCGTCGGCCGCCGCCTGATGCGACCTCCCCTGCGCCAGGACCAGCGTGTCGTCAGCGTAGCAAACTACGCTGACGCCATCAGGGAGGTCGGCCCGCAGCACCCAGTCGTAACCGATGTCCCACAGGAGCGGCCCCAGAACCGATCCCTGTGGGACACCGCACGACATCTCTCGCCGGTTCCAGTTCCCGTCGCGACCGGGGTAGATGACGGCTCTGTCCGTCAAATACGCCCCGACTATTCGACGGAGGTAAGTCGGCACCCGGTGATACCGGAGTGCCTCCCCTATGCAGCTCCAGGGCAGGGTGTTGAACGCGTTGGCGATGTCGAGTGACACCGCCACGACCACCCCACCCCGGGACACCGCGTCCCCCGTCGTGAGGGCTCTCACGCGCATGATGGCGTCCACCGTCGAGCGCCCCTTGCGGAAGCCAAACTGGCACTCCGCAAGATCCGGCCCCATCCTCACCAGGTGCCCGACGAGGCGGCCCGCAATCACTCTCTCAAAGAGCTTGCCGACCTCGTCGAGCAGCACTATGGGCCGGTATGCGGACGGAGAGTCCGCAGGGCGCCCTGGCTTCTGAATGAGGACCAGCTTCCCCGTCTTCCAACGGAGTGGAAACTGGCCTCTCTCCATGCATGCGCTTAAGAGCGCCTCCAGTCGAGGCCCGAGAGCCCTCGAGGCCAGGACCCAGGCTTTACCCGGCAAGCCGTCGGGTCCCGGGGCGGTATTTTTGGCCTTCAGCCTGCCTACCGCCGCTCTCAGATCTACCCCGGTCACTACAGGGGTGTCGTCGTCGTCGTCCGCGTGGTCCGCTTCGGGCACCGCAAGTGGCGGAGCCATAGGCGGGGGAGTATGCTCCCCCCGTGAAGGGAACAGAGCGCTCACCACCTCCTCCACCAGCTGTGGGCGGAGACTCTGCGTCAGCGGGGGGGCCCATGTGCGGAGTTTATTCCGCACCATTCTGTAGGGGCGCCCCCATGGATCTCTGTTCAGAGTCTCCAGCATCTCCTCGCGGGCCATATCCTTGGCCCGCTGAACAGCCTGTTGGAGGGCGGTCTTCGCCGCTCTGTACCCCTCGTATAGCTCCACCTCCGTGGCTTCCGCATCCGGAGGGCGGATGCGGAGCCTGCGGTGCCTGGTGTACCGGTGTCGCGCGTCGACGCACGCCTTGCGTAGCGCCCCAACCTCCTGCGACCACCAGTACACCTGACGTCGGGCGCATCCTGGCCGGACTCGGGGCATTGCCACGTCACAGATCTCGGACATGGCCTCCCGGAACCACTCCACCTCATCGTCAATATCAGCAGGCCTGTCCGGTGAAAACACCCAGGCCTGCACGATCGAGGCTTCCAGGAGAAGCTCCCGGTCCAGCTGCTTCAGCGCCCACCGCGGACCACTCGGGGCCTGTTGGACCAGCGCACTAGAGGGCTGGGTGGAGACCTCAAACCGGATATACCGATGATCGGAGTAGGTCTCCACCTCCTCCATGACGCGCCAGTCAATGACACGCTGTGACAGAGCGGGGCTGGCGAACGAGATGTCCACCACCGACTCGCCCCGCATCCGCACACACGTAGGAACAGAACCCCGATTTAGGACGACCAGGCCTGTTTCCAGAGCCCAGTCCTCCACCATCCTGCCCCGCACATCCGTGCAACGGGAACCCCAGGCCAAATTCTTGGCGTTGAAGTCCCCGAGCACTAGCACGGAGAAGGCGTGGTTTCTGGCGACGACGACACTCAACTCTGTTAAAGAGTTCTGGAACTCGGCGAGAGTTCGGCTCGGAGAGAAGTATACTCCCACTACTACAATCTCTCCGAACCGTGCTGCTACGCACCCCTGTCCCCTCGTGACACCTTCGAGGGACGGGGTACCGGCGGCGGCCGACGAAATTATGGCCACTGAGCCGTTCAGGTCCTCCACCCAGTCATCCCTGGGCGGGACAAAGTACGGCTCAGCGACCACGGCGACGTTAATCGACCACTGCGCCATGCTCTGGAGCAACAGGTCCTGAGCGCAGGCGCAGTGGTTGATGTTCGCCTGGAGAAGGCGTAGTGGAGGAGTTATTACTCCTCCATTTCAGCCCCCCCCCGGGCCCTATCGGCAGTGGTGGCGGCGGCGGCGGCGGCGGCGGCGGCGGCGGTGGTGGCGGCGGCGGCGGCGGCGGCGGCGGTGGCGGTGGCGGCGACAGTGGCGGCGACGGTGGTGGTGGCGACGACGGCGGAGGGCCTGCCCTTCCTCCTGGCTTCGGCGGGTGGAGCGCAGGACTTGCTCCCCGCCCGGTGATCGGCCGGCTTGCCAGCAGCCGCACATGCGACGCAGTGCGGCGCGGCGTTGCACGAGCCGGCCGTATGTCCGGGCTTGCCGCAGCGGAAGCACAGAGTGCTGCGGTCCTCTAAGGTGCATTGGACGCTCACATGGTGCCCCACGAGGCATCGATAGCACCTTAGAGGTCTGGGCTCCAGCAGCTTGACCTGCGCTGACACCCAGCCCACCAGGAGCCTTCCGCCCTCCACTATCTTCCTCAACACGTCTCCCTTAGGTGGATTTCGTCAATTGTTGGTAGTATTGAACGTAAAAAATTTCTGGAATATTTGATGTTCTATGGGGGCTAGGCGCACGGGCGAGGTGTCAAAAGACGCGTCTCCGCGCGGGCTAGCTAACTATGGGGTTTCTGGAGTTTATCCAGAACCAAAAACGGGAATTTTTCTGAAAAAACTTGTTTTACGGCCAAAATATATGTGGAAACCTCGAATAACACTACCAAAACGGGACTCGAGCTCGCGGAACGCGCACGGGAGTACAGGTAAGGCAGGTAAGTATCAATTTGAATTGTAAAAAATCTGGAATAATCTGGAAATTTTGAAGAAAAAATCAAAAAGTGTTTTTTATAACAGGAGTTTTTGTGAAATTTTTACAAGTCCAAAACGAGAAAATGTTTTTCGCGTGATTGTCAGTTTTTTCCCAGTGGGAACGTTTCAGGGAGCCTAGAAAAGATTTAATTTGCTGAAAACAGCTTGAAATTGCGTCACCGGGATGCAAAGTTATGTAGATTTGTGCAAAAACACGTCTCCCTTAGGTGGATTTCGTCAATTGTTGGTAGTATTGAACGTAAAAAATTTCTGGAATATTTGATGTTCTATGGGGGCTAGGCGCACGGGCGAGGTGTCAAAAGACGCGTCTCCGCGCGGGCTAGCTAACTATGGGGTTTCTGGAGTTTATCCAGAACCAAAAACGGGAATTTTTCTGAAAAAACTTGTTTTACGGCCAAAATATATGTGGAAACCTCGAATAACACTACCAAAACGGGACTCGAGCTCGCGGAACGCGCACGGGAGTACAGGTAAGGCAGGTAAGTATCAATTTGAATTGTAAAAAATCTGGAATAATCTGGAAATTTTGAAGAAAAAATCAAAAAGTGTTTTTTATAACAGGAGTTTTTGTGAAATTTTTACAAGTCCAAAACGAGAAAATGTTTTTCGCGTGATTGTCAGTTTTTTCCCAGTGGGAACGTTTCAGGGAGCCTAGAAAAGATTTAATTTGCTGAAAACAGCTTGAAATTGCGTCACCGGGATGCAAAGTTATGTAGATTTGTGCAAAAACACGTCTCCCTTAGGTGGATTTCGTCAATTGTTGGTAGTATTGAACGTAAAAAATTTCTGGAATATTTGATGTTCTATGGGGGCTAGGCGCACGGGCGAGGTGTCAAAAGACGCGTCTCCGCGCGGGCTAGCTAACTATGGGGTTTCTGGAGTTTATCCAGAACCAAAAACGGGAATTTTTCTGAAAAAACTTGTTTTACGGCCAAAATATATGTGGAAACCTCGAATAACACTACCAAAACGGGACTCGAGCTCGCGGAACGCGCACGGGAGTACAGGTAAGGCAGGTAAGTATCAATTTGAATTGTAAAAAATCTGGAATAATCTGGAAATTTTGAAGAAAAAATCAAAAAGTGTTTTTTATAACAGGAGTTTTTGTGAAATTTTTACAAGTCCAAAACGAGAAAATGTTTTTCGCGTGATTGTCAGTTTTTTCCCAGTGGGAACGTTTCAGGGAGCCTAGAAAAGATTTAATTTGCTGAAAACAGCTTGAAATTGCGTCACCGGGATGCAAAGTTATGTAGATTTGTGCAAAAACACGTCTCCCTTAGGTGGATTTCGTCAATTGTTGGTAGTATTGAACGTAAAAAATTTCTGGAATATTTGATGTTCTATGGGGGCTAGGCGCACGGGCGAGGTGTCAAAAGACGCGTCTCCGCGCGGGCTAGCTAACTATGGGGTTTCTGGAGTTTATCCAGAACCAAAAACGGGAATTTTTCTGAAAAAACTTGTTTTACGGCCAAAATATATGTGGAAACCTCGAATAACACTACCAAAACGGGACTCGAGCTCGCGGAACGCGCACGGGAGTACAGGTAAGGCAGGTAAGTATCAATTTGAATTGTAAAAAATCTGGAATAATCTGGAAATTTTGAAGAAAAAATCAAAAAGTGTTTTTTATAACAGGAGTTTTTGTGAAATTTTTACAAGTCCAAAACGAGAAAATGTTTTTCGCGTGATTGTCAGTTTTTTCCCAGTGGGAACGTTTCAGGGAGCCTAGAAAAGATTTAATTTGCTGAAAACAGCTTGAAATTGCGTCACCGGGATGCAAAGTTATGTAGATTTGTGCAAAAACACGTCTCCCTTAGGTGGATTTCGTCAATTGTTGGTAGTATTGAACGTAAAAAATTTCTGGAATATTTGATGTTCTATGGGGGCTAGGCGCACGGGCGAGGTGTCAAAAGACGCGTCTCCGCGCGGGCTAGCTAACTATGGGGTTTCTGGAGTTTATCCAGAACCAAAAACGGGAATTTTTCTGAAAAAACTTGTTTTACGGCCAAAATATATGTGGAAACCTCGAATAACACTACCAAAACGGGACTCGAGCTCGCGGAACGCGCACGGGAGTACAGGTAAGGCAGGTAAGTATCAATTTGAATTGTAAAAAATCTGGAATAATCTGGAAATTTTGAAGAAAAAATCAAAAAGTGTTTTTTATAACAGGAGTTTTTGTGAAATTTTTACAAGTCCAAAACGAGAAAATGTTTTTCGCGTGATTGTCAGTTTTTTCCCAGTGGGAACGTTTCAGGGAGCCTAGAAAAGATTTAATTTGCTGAAAACAGCTTGAAATTGCGTCACCGGGATGCAAAGTTATGTAGATTTGTGCAAAAACACGTCTCCCTTAGGTGGATTTCGTCAATTGTTGGTAGTATTGAACGTAAAAAATTTCTGGAATATTTGATGTTCTATGGGGGCTAGGCGCACGGGCGAGGTGTCAAAAGACGCGTCTCCGCGCGGGCTAGCTAACTATGGGGTTTCTGGAGTTTATCCAGAACCAAAAACGGGAATTTTTCTGAAAAAACTTGTTTTACGGCCAAAATATATGTGGAAACCTCGAATAACACTACCAAAACGGGACTCGAGCTCGCGGAACGCGCACGGGAGTACAGGTAAGGCAGGTAAGTATCAATTTGAATTGTAAAAAATCTGGAATAATCTGGAAATTTTGAAGAAAAAATCAAAAAGTGTTTTTTATAACAGGAGTTTTTGTGAAATTTTTACAAGTCCAAAACGAGAAAATGTTTTTCGCGTGATTGTCAGTTTTTTCCCAGTGGGAACGTTTCAGGGAGCCTAGAAAAGATTTAATTTGCTGAAAACAGCTTGAAATTGCGTCACCGGGATGCAAAGTTATGTAGATTTGTGCAAAAACACGTCTCCCTTAGGTGGATTTCGTCAATTGTTGGTAGTATTGAACGTAAAAAATTTCTGGAATATTTGATGTTCTATGGGGGCTAGGCGCACGGGCGAGGTGTCAAAAGACGCGTCTCCGCGCGGGCTAGCTAACTATGGGGTTTCTGGAGTTTATCCAGAACCAAAAACGGGAATTTTTCTGAAAAAACTTGTTTTACGGCCAAAATATATGTGGAAACCTCGAATAACACTACCAAAACGGGACTCGAGCTCGCGGAACGCGCACGGGAGTACAGGTAAGGCAGGTAAGTATCAATTTGAATTGTAAAAAATCTGGAATAATCTGGAAATTTTGAAGAAAAAATCAAAAAGTGTTTTTTATAACAGGAGTTTTTGTGAAATTTTTACAAGTCCAAAACGAGAAAATGTTTTTCGCGTGATTGTCAGTTTTTTCCCAGTGGGAACGTTTCAGGGAGCCTAGAAAAGATTTAATTTGCTGAAAACAGCTTGAAATTGCGTCACCGGGATGCAAAGTTATGTAGATTTGTGCAAAAACACGTCTCCCTTAGGTGGATTTCGTCAATTGTTGGTAGTATTGAACGTAAAAAATTTCTGGAATATTTGATGTTCTATGGGGGCTAGGCGCACGGGCGAGGTGTCAAAAGACGCGTCTCCGCGCGGGCTAGCTAACTATGGGGTTTCTGGAGTTTATCCAGAACCAAAAACGGGAATTTTTCTGAAAAAACTTGTTTTACGGCCAAAATATATGTGGAAACCTCGAATAACACTACCAAAACGGGACTCGAGCTCGCGGAACGCGCACGGGAGTACAGGTAAGGCAGGTAAGTATCAATTTGAATTGTAAAAAATCTGGAATAATCTGGAAATTTTGAAGAAAAAATCAAAAAGTGTTTTTTATAACAGGAGTTTTTGTGAAATTTTTACAAGTCCAAAACGAGAAAATGTTTTTCGCGTGATTGTCAGTTTTTTCCCAGTGGGAACGTTTCAGGGAGCCTAGAAAAGATTTAATTTGCTGAAAACAGCTTGAAATTGCGTCACCGGGATGCAAAGTTATGTAGATTTGTGCAAAAACACGTCTCCCTTAGGTGGATTTCGTCAATTGTTGGTAGTATTGAACGTAAAAAATTTCTGGAATATTTGATGTTCTATGGGGGCTAGGCGCACGGGCGAGGTGTCAAAAGACGCGTCTCCGCGCGGGCTAGCTAACTATGGGGTTTCTGGAGTTTATCCAGAACCAAAAACGGGAATTTTTCTGAAAAAACTTGTTTTACGGCCAAAATATATGTGGAAACCTCGAATAACACTACCAAAACGGGACTCGAGCTCGCGGAACGCGCACGGGAGTACAGGTAAGGCAGGTAAGTATCAATTTGAATTGTAAAAAATCTGGAATAATCTGGAAATTTTGAAGAAAAAATCAAAAAGTGTTTTTTATAACAGGAGTTTTTGTGAAATTTTTACAAGTCCAAAACGAGAAAATGTTTTTCGCGTGATTGTCAGTTTTTTCCCAGTGGGAACGTTTCAGGGAGCCTAGAAAAGATTTAATTTGCTGAAAACAGCTTGAAATTGCGTCACCGGGATGCAAAGTTATGTAGATTTGTGCAAAAACACGTCTCCCTTTTTTTTTTTTTTTTTTTTCAGGATGGGAAATCATCAAATGACTCCTCCCGCTCTGGGTGGAGCAGAAGGGAGTGTCAGACTCTTACTGACTAAAACCCACCCGTGTTCCTTCCTTAGCCCTTTACGTACCAGGGCAGCGGTAACCCTTTCGGACGATCCCGCTACCCCGGCAGGCTTCGGCCCTGTCGGGCCCCGTCAACTACGCTGACATCTCTTTGAGGCGCGCGTGGAACACATACACGCCGTCCGGCACGGGCCTGGTCCTGATCGGACGGAGAGCTACCCATTGCTCTCCGCCCGCAGGCCCGCGCCTACGGTGGCCGGGAGTCGTCACGCGGCTCCCGACGCCCGGAGCGTCTTCCTCGGCGGCTGAGGCGTGAGGATCTTTCCCTCGCCCATCCCGCCACCTCCTTCGCTAGCATGACTGCTTCGCAGAAGGAGGTGACCGCCTCCCACTCCCTCTCGCCCCGGACCATGGCTTGCACCAGGGCCGGGCGCGAGAGGTCGCCGCCGCTGCCGATCGCCTCTACGAGGACACGGCGGTGCTCTGCCCAAGCGGGGCAGACCTCCACCGTGTGCTCCACCGTGTCCTCTGGGCGATCCTCGCAGTGATGACACCCGGGCGTCTCCTCCCGCCTGATTATGTGCAGGAACCTCCCGAAACATCCATGTCCGGAGAGGACCTGCGTCAGGCGGTAGGTGAGAGCGCCGTGACGCCTCTCTAGCCACTCCTCAAAGAGGGGTCTTACCGCCGCTATCGTGGCGTGCCCTGCGCTGGGTTGCGATAGTCGCGCCTTCCATTCCACCATGAGACCGCGCCGGAGGTCCGTCCGCTCCGCAGCGATTTGCCGCGGGTGCAGAGTTTCCCCCCGACGTAGTGCCTCCGCGCGCCAGTCATACAGGCGCGCGAGGACTATCGCCTCCAGATCCCATGGTGGCAGTCCGGCAAGGAGGCTTGCTGCCTCGCCCGAGATCGTGCGGTATCCCCGGATAAGCCTTATGGCTACCACCTTTTGGGGCGCGTTCAGGTAGTGTGCGGCTCGAAGCCGCAGTGAACGCGCCCATACCGGGGCCCCATAAAGGGCCATGGACCGCACAACCCCCGCGTAAAGCCTCCGGCAGGAGGCGTTTGGCCCCCTAAGGTTGGGCAGGAGCCGCTTTAAGGCGGCCCCGGCCCGTTCCAGTTTGGGGGCCAAACGTCGGAAATGCTCGACGAAGTTCCACCGGCTGTCGAGGACGAGACCCAGGTATCTCATCGTTGTCTCGACGCCGATGTGAACCCCTCCTACCATCAGTTGGGATCCCGAAGGTGGCCCGTACCGGGGCCCATGAAAGGACATGGCCTCGGACTTGTGCAATGCCACCTCGAGACCCAACTGCCGGATCCTTTCCACGACTATCGCAACCCCGCGTGTCATCGCGTCGGCCGCCGCCTGATGCGACCTCCCCTGCGCCAGGACCAGCGTGTCGTCAGCGTAGCAAACTACGCTGACGCCATCAGGGAGGTCGGCCCGCAGCACCCAGTCGTAACCGATGTCCCACAGGAGCGGCCCCAGAACCGATCCCTGCGGGACACCGCACGACATCTCTCGCCGGTTCCAATTCCCGTCGCGACCGGGGTAGATGACGGCTCTGTCCGTCAAATACGCCCCGACTATTCGACGGAGGTAAGTCGGCACCCGGTGATACCGGAGTGCCTCCCCTATGCAGCTCCAGGGCAGGGTGTTGAACGCGTTGGCGATGTCGAGTGACACCGCCACGACCACCCCACCCCGTGACACCGCGTCCCCCGTCGTGAGGGCTCTCACGCGCATGATGGCGTCCACCGTCGAGCGCCCCTTGCGGAAGCCAAACTGGCACTCCGCAAGGTCCGGCCCCGTCCTCACCAGGTGCCCGACGAGGCGGCCCGCAATCACTCTCTCAAAGAGCTTGCCGACCTCGTCGAGCAGCACTATGGGCCGGTATGCGGACGGAGAGTCCGCAGGGCGCCCTGGCTTCTGAATGAGGACCAGCTTCCCCGTCTTCCAACGGAGTGGAAACTGGCCTCTCTCCATGCATGCGCTTAAGAGCGCCTCCAGTCGAGGCCCGAGAGCCCTCGAGGCCAGGACCCAGGCTTTACCCGGCAAGCCGTCGGGTCCCGGGGCGGTATTTTTGGCCTTCAGCCTGCCTACCGCCGCTCTCAGATCTACCCCGGTCACTTCAGGGGTGTCGTCGTCGTCGTCCGTGTGGTCCGCTTCGGGCACCGCAAGTGGCGGAGCCATAGGCGGGGGAGTATGCTCCCCCCCTGAAGGGAACAGAGCGCTCACCACTTCCTCCACCAGCTGGGGTCGGAGACTCTGCGTCAGCGGGGGGGCCCAGGTGCGGAGTTTATTCCGCACCATTCTGTAAGGGCGCCCCCATGGATCTCGGTTCAGAGTCTCCAACATCTCCTCGCGGGCCGTATCCTTGGCCCGCTTGACAGCCTCTTGGAGGGTGGTCTTCGCCGCTCTGTACCCCTCGTACAGCTCCACCTCCGTGGCTTCCGCATCCGGAGGGCGGATGCGGAGCCTGCGGTGCCTGGTGTACCGATGTCGCGCGTCGACGCACGCCTTGCGTAGCGCCCCAACCTCCTGCGACCACCAGTACACCTGACGTCGGGCGCGTCCTGGCCGGACTCGGGGCATTGCCACGTCACAGATCTCGGACATGGCCTCCCGGAACCACTCCGCCTCATCGTCAATGTCAGCAGGCCTGTCCGGTGAAAACACCCAGGCCTGCACGATCGAGGCTTCCAGGAGAAGCTCCCGGTCCAGCTGCTTCAGCGCCCACCGCGGACCACTCGGGGCCTGTTGGACCAGCGCGCTAGAGGTCTGGGTGGAGACCTCAAACCGGATATACCGATGATCGGAGTAGGTCTCCACCTCCTCCATGACGCGCCAGTCAATGACACGCTGTGACAGAGCGGGGCTGGCGAACGAGATGTCCACCACCGACTCGCCCCGCATCCGCACACACGTAGGAACAGAACCCCGATTTAGGACGACCAGGCCTGTTTCCAGAGCCCAGTCCTCCACCATCCTGCCCCGCACATCCGTGCAACGGGAACCCCAGGTCAAATTCTTGGCGTTGAAGTCCCCGAGCACTAGCACGGAGCAGGCATGGTTTCTAGCGACGACGACACTCAACTCTGTTAAAGAGTTCTGGAACTCGGCGAGAGTTCGGCTCGGAGAGAAGTATACTCCCACTACTACAATCTCTCCGAACCGTGCTGCTACGCACCCCTGTCCCCTCGTGACACCTTCGAGGGACGGGGTACCAGCGGCGGCCGACGAAAGTATGGCCACTGAGCCGTTCAGGTCCTCCACCCAGTCATCCCTGGGCGGGACAAAGTACGGCTCAGCGACCACGGCGATGTTAATCGACCACTGCGCCATGCTCTGGAGCAACAGGTCCTGAGCGCAGGCGCAGTGGTTGATGTTCGCCTGGAGAAGGCGTAGTGGAGGAGTTATTACTCCTCCATTTCAGCCCCCTCCCGGGCCCCCTCGGCAGTGGTGGCGGCGGCGGCGGCGGCGGCGGCGGCGGCGGCGGCGGTGGTGGCGGCGGCGGCGGCGGCGGTGGCGGTGGCGGCGACAGTGGCGGCGACGGTGGTGGTGGCGACGACGGCGGAGGGCCTGCCTTTCCTCCTGGCTTCGGCGGGTGGAGCGCAGGACTTGCTCCCCGCCCGGTGATCGGCCGGCTTGCCAGCAGCCGCACATGCGACGCAGTGCGGCGCGGCGTTGCACAAGCCGGCCGTGTGTCCGGGCTTGCCGCAGCGGAAGCACAGAGTGCTGCGGTCCTCTAAGGTGCACTGGACGCTCACGTGGTGCCCCACGAGGCATCGATAGCACCTTAGAGGTCTGGGCTCCAGCAGCTTGACCTGCGCTGACACCCAGCCCACCAGGAGCCTTCCGCCCTCCACTATCTTCCTCGCCGCCGTCACGGGACAGCTTACCGTTATGGTTCGCATACCCGTGAAGTCAGGACGTAGGGTGCCCGCCTTCACCTGGTCGGTCAGACACCCGCCCGTCCTGACGACGGCGGCTACCACCTCGGCCCCCGTCACCGAGTCATCCAGGCCCACAATGCGCATATCCGCGCACTTGACGGGCCTGGAGACTCGAGCCTCGTCCGCATTGAGGGACGCCCTTAGCTTTTCAGCCAGGGCGTCTGCGGTGGGGCCGCTCGACGCACCGGGGACCTCCAGCATGCGGGCACCAGTGGCGGTCACCCTATGCCGGAGGCCTCCGGTGATCCCCAGCTCCTGGAGATCCACCGTCGCTCTCGCTTTGGCGAGCACGTCGCCGTAGGTCACCCCCCTCTTGACCGCGTCCGGCTGTAGTGTAATGACTACAGCCGCGGTCTTGGGGGAGCGAAGCCTAGCCGCAACGGCTCGCTCCTTGCGGCGCCTCCTCTGCGCCTTTTTCCTGGCCGCTTTGGCCGCCTTCTTCTTCTCCCCGACCACCTGCCACTCGGCGTTGGTCGTGGGAGATTTGATTGGGGGAGGCGTAGGCTCTGGGGCCTTCCCCTCCCCAGCCGTTCTGCCCTTTTTGGGGGCCGGAGCCGCGGGTTTGGCGGCAGGCGCCGATTTTGCCGGCGCCGAGGCTCCGCCAGCCGACGTCGGTTTCGCCGGCGCCGGGGCTCCTCTAGCCGACGCCGGTTTGGCCGGCGCCTGGGCCCGGCCAGACTGCCCGGGTTTAGGGGCGGCCGCGGCCGCGTACGAGGCCGCCTTAGGCCCTGGGGCCGTCCTACCCGCCAAGGGAGGGCGCAGAACAATACCCTCCAGGACGGCGAACCGCGCCTGGAAGGTCGCCAGCTCCTGCCGAACCAGGTTCAGGACCTGGTTCTCCACCGGCACGGGCTGGCTTGGTGGTGGGATGTTCTGCGCTGTGCCGGCCGCTCGCATCCCGGCCAGGTCCGCTCGGAGCTCCTCGTTCTCCTTTCGGAGGAGCTCCATGGCAGCCGTCAAGCGGGCCACCTCCGCCCGCATTTCGGACATGCCGTCCGGCGGAGGCCCGAGGTGGATGGCCTCCGCTGCCGCCAAGATGGAGGCCTTGGCCGAGACTATGGCCCTGTTTTTCGAAGTCTGTAACTTCTTCAGGGCCACGTCCCGGATCGCGGCCTCCACGACCTCCGCGAACCTCTTTTTGCGGTCCGCATCAGGGCCGCCAACCTCCGCCGCCTCGTCACTAGAGGTCTCTGATGCGGACACGCGACCAGAACCCCCCTCCTTTGCGGGCTCCTCCGCTTTCTCCGCCGCCTCCCGAGCAGTGAGCCCCCTCCCTACGCCTCGCTCTCGGGCTCCTCCCCGCCTGCTGGTCGGGATCTTTCTGGCCGAAGCCAGCTCCCAGTCAGAGGACGACCCCTGGCCGTCCACTGACCTTGGCCGCTTGCCCTGTGCCTTTCTCTTGGCAGCGGCCGTCTTCTGGTCACGGCGAGAGCTCACTGAGCCTCCCGTGCTCCCTCCTCCAGATGCGGCGTCGGACTCCGACCCCGCATCACTCCTCACTACGTCTTTAGGGTTTTTGGTTTTTAAAAAATGTTCCATGTTAGTTCCCACGAGTAAAAACTTTGTGTACCTGCTCAAAAAATGCGTGGTTCGCACTAGTGACTAAATCAAGCTACCCATTAGCCAAGCTTACTACCTCCCTCACGGTGCGCCGCCGCTTGGAGGTTTGGGGAATTTTTTATAGAGGTTAATCTTCCTCGCGGTCCGGGCGGTTAAGCCAAGACCCTCGACCCCCGTCAAAAGTCAGAGACATGACCT
Organism: Apamea epomidion; assembly: GCA_947507525.1. Lineage (NCBI taxonomy): Eukaryota > Metazoa > Arthropoda > Insecta > Lepidoptera > Noctuidae > Apamea > Apamea epomidion. The sequence goes on along the minus strand of OX382238.1, from coordinate 211,573 downwards.
TGACAATCTTCGGGGCTACGATATTAACGGTGGCAGAAGGGGGGGTACCCCCTCCTGCCTGCCCGGCGGCAGGGTAAGTGCACACCAGGCCCGCTCTTACTCCACACAGTAGCCGCTCTGCTCCTCATAGCGGCTTGTGTGGAGCGTTCCTCTTGGCAGAACATTAGCATGCGGGCAGCGATATCTCATTGGGAAAAAATCCCACTGAGAAATAGCTGCCCGCACCCCAGGATGCACCGGCCCGAAAACTGGTCTTCCCCCCGGACGTATCCAGAAGGGAACTCCAGTCCCCAGGCACACGTGGAGGTTTTCTGCCCTGGCACCCCAAACACGTCTCCCTTAGGTGGATTTCGTCAATTGTTGGTAGTATTGAACGTAAAAAATTTCTGGAATATTTGATGTTCTATGGGGGCTAGGCGCACGGGCGAGGTGTCAAAAGACGCGTCTCCGCGCGGGCTAGCTAACTATGGGGTTTCTGGAGTTTATCCAGAACCAAAAACGGGAATTTTTCTGAAAAAACTTGTTTTACGGCCAAAATATATGTGGAAACCTCGAATAACACTACCAAAACGGGACTCGAGCTCGCGGAACGCGCACGGGAGTACAGGTAAGGCAGGTAAGTATCAATTTGAATTGTAAAAAATCTGGAATAATCTGGAAATTTTGAAGAAAAAATCAAAAAGTGTTTTTTATAACAGGAGTTTTTGTGAAATTTTTACAAGTCCAAAACGAGAAAATGTTTTTCGCGTGATTGTCAGTTTTTTCCCAGTGGGAACGTTTCAGGGAGCCTAGAAAAGATTTAATTTGCTGAAAACAGCTTGAAATTGCGTCACCGGGATGCAAAGTTATGTAGATTTGTGCAAAAACACGTCTCCCTTAGGTGGATTTCGTCAATTGTTGGTAGTATTGAACGTAAAAAATTTCTGGAATATTTGATGTTCTATGGGGGCTAGGCGCACGGGCGAGGTGTCAAAAGACGCGTCTCCGCGCGGGCTAGCTAACTATGGGGTTTCTGGAGTTTATCCAGAACCAAAAACGGGAATTTTTCTGAAAAAACTTGTTTTACGGCCAAAATATATGTGGAAACCTCGAATAACACTACCAAAACGGGACTCGAGCTCGCGGAACGCGCACGGGAGTACAGGTAAGGCAGGTAAGTATCAATTTGAATTGTAAAAAATCTGGAATAATCTGGAAATTTTGAAGAAAAAATCAAAAAGTGTTTTTTATAACAGGAGTTTTTGTGAAATTTTTACAAGTCCAAAACGAGAAAATGTTTTTCGCGTGATTGTCAGTTTTTTCCCAGTGGGAACGTTTCAGGGAGCCTAGAAAAGATTTAATTTGCTGAAAACAGCTTGAAATTGCGTCACCGGGATGCAAAGTTATGTAGATTTGTGCAAAAACACGTCTCCCTTAGGTGGATTTCGTCAATTGTTGGTAGTATTGAACGTAAAAAATTTCTGGAATATTTGATGTTCTATGGGGGCTAGGCGCACGGGCGAGGTGTCAAAAGACGCGTCTCCGCGCGGGCTAGCTAACTATGGGGTTTCTGGAGTTTATCCAGAACCAAAAACGGGAATTTTTCTGAAAAAACTTGTTTTACGGCCAAAATATATGTGGAAACCTCGAATAACACTACCAAAACGGGACTCGAGCTCGCGGAACGCGCACGGGAGTACAGGTAAGGCAGGTAAGTATCAATTTGAATTGTAAAAAATCTGGAATAATCTGGAAATTTTGAAGAAAAAATCAAAAAGTGTTTTTTATAACAGGAGTTTTTGTGAAATTTTTACAAGTCCAAAACGAGAAAATGTTTTTCGCGTGATTGTCAGTTTTTTCCCAGTGGGAACGTTTCAGGGAGCCTAGAAAAGATTTAATTTGCTGAAAACAGCTTGAAATTGCGTCACCGGGATGCAAAGTTATGTAGATTTGTGCAAAAACACGTCTCCCTTAGGTGGATTTCGTCAATTGTTGGTAGTATTGAACGTAAAAAATTTCTGGAATATTTGATGTTCTATGGGGGCTAGGCGCACGGGCGAGGTGTCAAAAGACGCGTCTCCGCGCGGGCTAGCTAACTATGGGGTTTCTGGAGTTTATCCAGAACCAAAAACGGGAATTTTTCTGAAAAAACTTGTTTTACGGCCAAAATATATGTGGAAACCTCGAATAACACTACCAAAACGGGACTCGAGCTCGCGGAACGCGCACGGGAGTACAGGTAAGGCAGGTAAGTATCAATTTGAATTGTAAAAAATCTGGAATAATCTGGAAATTTTGAAGAAAAAATCAAAAAGTGTTTTTTATAACAGGAGTTTTTGTGAAATTTTTACAAGTCCAAAACGAGAAAATGTTTTTCGCGTGATTGTCAGTTTTTTCCCAGTGGGAACGTTTCAGGGAGCCTAGAAAAGATTTAATTTGCTGAAAACAGCTTGAAATTGCGTCACCGGGATGCAAAGTTATGTAGATTTGTGCAAAAACACGTCTCCCTTAGGTGGATTTCGTCAATTGTTGGTAGTATTGAACGTAAAAAATTTCTGGAATATTTGATGTTCTATGGGGGCTAGGCGCACGGGCGAGGTGTCAAAAGACGCGTCTCCGCGCGGGCTAGCTAACTATGGGGTTTCTGGAGTTTATCCAGAACCAAAAACGGGAATTTTTCTGAAAAAACTTGTTTTACGGCCAAAATATATGTGGAAACCTCGAATAACACTACCAAAACGGGACTCGAGCTCGCGGAACGCGCACGGGAGTACAGGTAAGGCAGGTAAGTATCAATTTGAATTGTAAAAAATCTGGAATAATCTGGAAATTTTGAAGAAAAAATCAAAAAGTGTTTTTTATAACAGGAGTTTTTGTGAAATTTTTACAAGTCCAAAACGAGAAAATGTTTTTCGCGTGATTGTCAGTTTTTTCCCAGTGGGAACGTTTCAGGGAGCCTAGAAAAGATTTAATTTGCTGAAAACAGCTTGAAATTGCGTCACCGGGATGCAAAGTTATGTAGATTTGTGCAAAAACACGTCTCCCTTAGGTGGATTTCGTCAATTGTTGGTAGTATTGAACGTAAAAAATTTCTGGAATATTTGATGTTCTATGGGGGCTAGGCGCACGGGCGAGGTGTCAAAAGACGCGTCTCCGCGCGGGCTAGCTAACTATGGGGTTTCTGGAGTTTATCCAGAACCAAAAACGGGAATTTTTCTGAAAAAACTTGTTTTACGGCCAAAATATATGTGGAAACCTCGAATAACACTACCAAAACGGGACTCGAGCTCGCGGAACGCGCACGGGAGTACAGGTAAGGCAGGTAAGTATCAATTTGAATTGTAAAAAATCTGGAATAATCTGGAAATTTTGAAGAAAAAATCAAAAAGTGTTTTTTATAACAGGAGTTTTTGTGAAATTTTTACAAGTCCAAAACGAGAAAATGTTTTTCGCGTGATTGTCAGTTTTTTCCCAGTGGGAACGTTTCAGGGAGCCTAGAAAAGATTTAATTTGCTGAAAACAGCTTGAAATTGCGTCACCGGGATGCAAAGTTATGTAGATTTGTGCAAAAACACGTCTCCCTTAGGTGGATTTCGTCAATTGTTGGTAGTATTGAACGTAAAAAATTTCTGGAATATTTGATGTTCTATGGGGGCTAGGCGCACGGGCGAGGTGTCAAAAGACGCGTCTCCGCGCGGGCTAGCTAACTATGGGGTTTCTGGAGTTTATCCAGAACCAAAAACGGGAATTTTTCTGAAAAAACTTGTTTTACGGCCAAAATATATGTGGAAACCTCGAATAACACTACCAAAACGGGACTCGAGCTCGCGGAACGCGCACGGGAGTACAGGTAAGGCAGGTAAGTATCAATTTGAATTGTAAAAAATCTGGAATAATCTGGAAATTTTGAAGAAAAAATCAAAAAGTGTTTTTTATAACAGGAGTTTTTGTGAAATTTTTACAAGTCCAAAACGAGAAAATGTTTTTCGCGTGATTGTCAGTTTTTTCCCAGTGGGAACGTTTCAGGGAGCCTAGAAAAGATTTAATTTGCTGAAAACAGCTTGAAATTGCGTCACCGGGATGCAAAGTTATGTAGATTTGTGCAAAAACACGTCTCCCTTAGGTGGATTTCGTCAATTGTTGGTAGTATTGAACGTAAAAAATTTCTGGAATATTTGATGTTCTATGGGGGCTAGGCGCACGGGCGAGGTGTCAAAAGACGCGTCTCCGCGCGGGCTAGCTAACTATGGGGTTTCTGGAGTTTATCCAGAACCAAAAACGGGAATTTTTCTGAAAAAACTTGTTTTACGGCCAAAATATATGTGGAAACCTCGAATAACACTACCAAAACGGGACTCGAGCTCGCGGAACGCGCACGGGAGTACAGGTAAGGCAGGTAAGTATCAATTTGAATTGTAAAAAATCTGGAATAATCTGGAAATTTTGAAGAAAAAATCAAAAAGTGTTTTTTATAACAGGAGTTTTTGTGAAATTTTTACAAGTCCAAAACGAGAAAATGTTTTTCGCGTGATTGTCAGTTTTTTCCCAGTGGGAACGTTTCAGGGAGCCTAGAAAAGATTTAATTTGCTGAAAACAGCTTGAAATTGCGTCACCGGGATGCAAAGTTATGTAGATTTGTGCAAAAACACGTCTCCCTTAGGTGGATTTCGTCAATTGTTGGTAGTATTGAACGTAAAAAATTTCTGGAATATTTGATGTTCTATGGGGGCTAGGCGCACGGGCGAGGTGTCAAAAGACGCGTCTCCGCGCGGGCTAGCTAACTATGGGGTTTCTGGAGTTTATCCAGAACCAAAAACGGGAATTTTTCTGAAAAAACTTGTTTTACGGCCAAAATATATGTGGAAACCTCGAATAACACTACCAAAACGGGACTCGAGCTCGCGGAACGCGCACGGGAGTACAGGTAAGGCAGGTAAGTATCAATTTGAATTGTAAAAAATCTGGAATAATCTGGAAATTTTGAAGAAAAAATCAAAAAGTGTTTTTTATAACAGGAGTTTTTGTGAAATTTTTACAAGTCCAAAACGAGAAAATGTTTTTCGCGTGATTGTCAGTTTTTTCCCAGTGGGAACGTTTCAGGGAGCCTAGAAAAGATTTAATTTGCTGAAAACAGCTTGAAATTGCGTCACCGGGATGCAAAGTTATGTAGATTTGTGCAAAAACACGTCTCCCTTAGGTGGATTTCGTCAATTGTTGGTAGTATTGAACGTAAAAAATTTCTGGAATATTTGATGTTCTATGGGGGCTAGGCGCACGGGCGAGGTGTCAAAAGACGCGTCTCCGCGCGGGCTAGCTAACTATGGGGTTTCTGGAGTTTATCCAGAACCAAAAACGGGAATTTTTCTGAAAAAACTTGTTTTACGGCCAAAATATATGTGGAAACCTCGAATAACACTACCAAAACGGGACTCGAGCTCGCGGAACGCGCACGGGAGTACAGGTAAGGCAGGTAAGTATCAATTTGAATTGTAAAAAATCTGGAATAATCTGGAAATTTTGAAGAAAAAATCAAAAAGTGTTTTTTATAACAGGAGTTTTTGTGAAATTTTTACAAGTCCAAAACGAGAAAATGTTTTTCGCGTGATTGTCAGTTTTTTCCCAGTGGGAACGTTTCAGGGAGCCTAGAAAAGATTTAATTTGCTGAAAACAGCTTGAAATTGCGTCACCGGGATGCAAAGTTATGTAGATTTGTGCAAAAACACGTCTCCCTTAGGTGGATTTCGTCAATTGTTGGTAGTATTGAACGTAAAAAATTTCTGGAATATTTGATGTTCTATGGGGGCTAGGCGCACGGGCGAGGTGTCAAAAGACGCGTCTCCGCGCGGGCTAGCTAACTATGGGGTTTCTGGAGTTTATCCAGAACCAAAAACGGGAATTTTTCTGAAAAAACTTGTTTTACGGCCAAAATATATGTGGAAACCTCGAATAACACTACCAAAACGGGACTCGAGCTCGCGGAACGCGCACGGGAGTACAGGTAAGGCAGGTAAGTATCAATTTGAATTGTAAAAAATCTGGAATAATCTGGAAATTTTGAAGAAAAAATCAAAAAGTGTTTTTTATAACAGGAGTTTTTGTGAAATTTTTACAAGTCCAAAACGAGAAAATGTTTTTCGCGTGATTGTCAGTTTTTTCCCAGTGGGAACGTTTCAGGGAGCCTAGAAAAGATTTAATTTGCTGAAAACAGCTTGAAATTGCGTCACCGGGATGCAAAGTTATGTAGATTTGTGCAAAAACACGTCTCCCTTAGGTGGATTTCGTCAATTGTTGGTAGTATTGAACGTAAAAAATTTCTGGAATATTTGATGTTCTATGGGGGCTAGGCGCACGGGCGAGGTGTCAAAAGACGCGTCTCCGCGCGGGCTAGCTAACTATGGGGTTTCTGGAGTTTATCCAGAACCAAAAACGGGAATTTTTCTGAAAAAACTTGTTTTACGGCCAAAATATATGTGGAAACCTCGAATAACACTACCAAAACGGGACTCGAGCTCGCGGAACGCGCACGGGAGTACAGGTAAGGCAGGTAAGTATCAATTTGAATTGTAAAAAATCTGGAATAATCTGGAAATTTTGAAGAAAAAATCAAAAAGTGTTTTTTATAACAGGAGTTTTTGTGAAATTTTTACAAGTCCAAAACGAGAAAATGTTTTGCGCGTGATTGTCAGTTTTTTCCCAGTGGGAACGTTTCAGGGAGCCTAGAAAAGATTTAATTTGCTGAAAACAGCTTGAAATTGCGTCACCGGGATGCAAAGTTATGTAGATTTGTGCAAAAACACGTCTCCCTTAGGTGGATTTCGTCAATTGTTGGTAGTATTGAACGTAAAAAATTTCTGGAATATTTGATGTTCTATGGGGGCTAGGCGCACGGGCGAGGTGTCAAAAGACGCGTCTCCGCGCGGGCTAGCTAACTATGGGGTTTCTGGAGTTTATCCAGAACCAAAAACGGGAATTTTTCTGAAAAAACTTGTTTTACGGCCAAAATATATGTGGAAACCTCGAATAACACTACCAAAACGGGACTCGAGCTCGCGGAACGCGCACGGGAGTACAGGTAAGGCAGGTAAGTATCAATTTGAATTGTAAAAAATCTGGAATAATCTGGAAATTTTGAAGAAAAAATCAAAAAGTGTTTTTTATAACAGGAGTTTTTGTGAAATTTTTACAAGTCCAAAACGAGAAAATGTTTTTCGCGTGATTGTCAGTTTTTTCCCAGTGGGAACGTTTCAGGGAGCCTAGAAAAGATTTAATTTGCTGAAAACAGCTTGAAATTGCGTCACCGGGATGCAAAGTTATGTAGATTTGTGCAAAAACACGTCTCCCTTAGGTGGATTTCGTCAATTGTTGGTAGTATTGAACGTAAAAAATTTCTGGAATATTTGATGTTCTATGGGGGCTAGGCGCACGGGCGAGGTGTCAAAAGACGCGTCTCCGCGCGGGCTAGCTAACTATGGGGTTTCTGGAGTTTATCCAGAACCAAAAACGGGAATTTTTCTGAAAAAACTTGTTTTACGGCCAAAATATATGTGGAAACCTCGAATAACACTACCAAAACGGGACTCGAGCTCGCGGAACGCGCACGGGAGTACAGGTAAGGCAGGTAAGTATCAATTTGAATTGTAAAAAATCTGGAATAATCTGGAAATTTTGAAGAAAAAATCAAAAAGTGTTTTTTATAACAGGAGTTTTTGTGAAATTTTTACAAGTCCAAAACGAGAAAATGTTTTTCGCGTGATTGTCAGTTTTTTCCCAGTGGGAACGTTTCAGGGAGCCTAGAAAAGATTTAATTTGCTGAAAACAGCTTGAAATTGCGTCACCGGGATGCAAAGTTATGTAGATTTGTGCAAAAACACGTCTCCCTTAGGTGGATTTCGTCAATTGTTGGTAGTATTGAACGTAAAAAATTTCTGGAATATTTGATGTTCTATGGGGGCTAGGCGCACGGGCGAGGTGTCAAAAGACGCGTCTCCGCGCGGGCTAGCTAACTATGGGGTTTCTGGAGTTTATCCAGAACCAAAAACGGGAATTTTTCTGAAAAAACTTGTTTTACGGCCAAAATATATGTGGAAACCTCGAATAACACTACCAAAACGGGACTCGAGCTCGCGGAACGCGCACGGGAGTACAGGTAAGGCAGGTAAGTATCAATTTGAATTGTAAAAAATCTGGAATAATCTGGAAATTTTGAAGAAAAAATCAAAAAGTGTTTTTTATAACAGGAGTTTTTGTGAAATTTTTACAAGTCCAAAACGAGAAAATGTTTTTCGCGTGATTGTCAGTTTTTTCCCAGTGGGAACGTTTCAGGGAGCCTAGAAAAGATTTAATTTGCTGAAAACAGCTTGAAATTGCGTCACCGGGATGCAAAGTTATGTAGATTTGTGCAAAAACACGTCTCCCTTAGGTGGATTTCGTCAATTGTTGGTAGTATTGAACGTAAAAAATTTCTGGAATATTTGATGTTCTATGGGGGCTAGGCGCACGGGCGAGGTGTCAAAAGACGCGTCTCCGCGCGGGCTAGCTAACTATGGGGTTTCTGGAGTTTATCCAGAACCAAAAACGGGAATTTTTCTGAAAAAACTTGTTTTACGGCCAAAATATATGTGGAAACCTCGAATAACACTACCAAAACGGGACTCGAGCTCGCGGAACGCGCACGGGAGTACAGGTAAGGCAGGTAAGTATCAATTTGAATTGTAAAAAATCTGGAATAATCTGGAAATTTTGAAGAAAAAATCAAAAAGTGTTTTTTATAACAGGAGTTTTTGTGAAATTTTTACAAGTCCAAAACGAGAAAATGTTTTTCGCGTGATTGTCAGTTTTTTCCCAGTGGGAACGTTTCAGGGAGCCTAGAAAAGATTTAATTTGCTGAAAACAGCTTGAAATTGCGTCACCGGGATGCAAAGTTATGTAGATTTGTGCAAAAACACGTCTCCCTTAGGTGGATTTCGTCAATTGTTGGTAGTATTGAACGTAAAAAATTTCTGGAATATTTGATGTTCTATGGGGGCTAGGCGCACGGGCGAGGTGTCAAAAGACGCGTCTCCGCGCGGGCTAGCTAACTATGGGGTTTCTGGAGTTTATCCAGAACCAAAAACGGGAATTTTTCTGAAAAAACTTGTTTTACGGCCAAAATATATGTGGAAACCTCGAATAACACTACCAAAACGGGACTCGAGCTCGCGGAACGCGCACGGGAGTACAGGTAAGGCAGGTAAGTATCAATTTGAATTGTAAAAAATCTGGAATAATCTGGAAATTTTGAAGAAAAAATCAAAAAGTGTTTTTTATAACAGGAGTTTTTGTGAAATTTTTACAAGTCCAAAACGAGAAAATGTTTTTCGCGTGATTGTCAGTTTTTTCCCAGTGGGAACGTTTCAGGGAGCCTAGAAAAGATTTAATTTGCTGAAAACAGCTTGAAATTGCGTCACCGGGATGCAAAGTTATGTAGATTTGTGCAAAAACACGTCTCCCTTAGGTGGATTTCGTCAATTGTTGGTAGTATTGAACGTAAAAAATTTCTGGAATATTTGATGTTCTATGGGGGCTAGGCGCACGGGCGAGGTGTCAAAAGACGCGTCTCCGCGCGGGCTAGCTAACTATGGGGTTTCTGGAGTTTATCCAGAACCAAAAACGGGAATTTTTCTGAAAAAACTTGTTTTACGGCCAAAATATATGTGGAAACCTCGAATAACACTACCAAAACGGGACTCGAGCTCGCGGAACGCGCACGGGAGTACAGGTAAGGCAGGTAAGTATCAATTTGAATTGTAAAAAATCTGGAATAATCTGGAAATTTTGAAGAAAAAATCAAAAAGTGTTTTTTATAACAGGAGTTTTTGTGAAATTTTTACAAGTCCAAAACGAGAAAATGTTTTTCGCGTGATTGTCAGTTTTTTCCCAGTGGGAACGTTTCAGGGAGCCTAGAAAAGATTTAATTTGCTGAAAACAGCTTGAAATTGCGTCACCGGGATGCAAAGTTATGTAGATTTGTGCAAAAACACGTCTCCCTTTTTTTTTTTTTTTTTTTTTCAGGATGGGAAATCATCAAATGACTCCTCCCGCTCTGGGTGGAGCAGAAGGGAGTGTCAGACTCTTACTGACTAAAACCCACCCGTGTTCCTTCCTTAGCCCTTTACGTACCAGGGCAGCGGTAACCCTTTCGGACGATCCCGCTACCCCGGCAGGCTTCGGCCCTGTCGGGCCCCGTCAACTACGCTGACATCTCTTTGAGGCGCGCGTGGAACACATACACGCCGTCCGGCACGGGCCTGGTCCTGATCGGACGGAGAGCTACCCATTGCTCTCCGCCCGCAGGCCCGCGCCTACGGTGGCCGGGAGTCGTCACGCGGCTCCCGACGCCCGGAGCGTCTTCCTCGGCGGCTGAGGCGTGAGGATCTTTCCCTCGCCCATCCCGCCACCTCCTTCGCTAGCATGACTGCTTCGCAGAAGGAGGTGACCGCCTCCCACTCCCTCTCGCCCCGGACCATGGCTTGCACCAGGGCCGGGCGCGAGAGGTCGCCGCCGCTGCCGATCGCCTCTACGAGGACACGGCGGTGCTCTGCCCAAGCGGGGCAGACCTCCACCGTGTGCTCCACCGTGTCCTCTGGGCGATCCTCGCAGTGATGACACCCGGGCGTCTCCTCCCGCCTGATTATGTGCAGGAACCTCCCGAAACATCCATGTCCGGAGAGGACCTGCGTCAGGCGGTAGGTGAGAGCGCCGTGACGCCTCTCTAGCCACTCCTCAAAGAGGGGTCTTACCGCCGCTATCGTGGCGTGCCCTAACACGTCTCCCTTAGGTGGATTTCGTCAATTGTTGGTAGTATTGAACGTAAAAAATTTCTGGAATATTTGATGTTCTATGGGGGCTAGGCGCACGGGCGAGGTGTCAAAAGACGCGTCTCCGCGCGGGCTAGCTAACTATGGGGTTTCTGGAGTTTATCCAGAACCAAAAACGGGAATTTTTCTGAAAAAACTTGTTTTACGGCCAAAATATATGTGGAAACCTCGAATAACACTACCAAAACGGGACTCGAGCTCGCGGAACGCGCACGGGAGTACAGGTAAGGCAGGTAAGTATCAATTTGAATTGTAAAAAATCTGGAATAATCTGGAAATTTTGAAGAAAAAATCAAAAAGTGTTTTTTATAACAGGAGTTTTTGTGAAATTTTTACAAGTCCAAAACGAGAAAATGTTTTTCGCGTGATTGTCAGTTTTTTCCCAGTGGGAACGTTTCAGGGAGCCTAGAAAAGATTTAATTTGCTGAAAACAGCTTGAAATTGCGTCACCGGGATGCAAAGTTATGTAGATTTGTGCAAAAACACGTCTCCCTTAGGTGGATTTCGTCAATTGTTGGTAGTATTGAACGTAAAAAATTTCTGGAATATTTGATGTTCTATGGGGGCTAGGCGCACGGGCGAGGTGTCAAAAGACGCGTCTCCGCGCGGGCTAGCTAACTATGGGGTTTCTGGAGTTTATCCAGAACCAAAAACGGGAATTTTTCTGAAAAAACTTGTTTTACGGCCAAAATATATGTGGAAACCTCGAATAACACTACCAAAACGGGACTCGAGCTCGCGGAACGCGCACGGGAGTACAGGTAAGGCAGGTAAGTATCAATTTGAATTGTAAAAAATCTGGAATAATCTGGAAATTTTGAAGAAAAAATCAAAAAGTGTTTTTTATAACAGGAGTTTTTGTGAAATTTTTACAAGTCCAAAACGAGAAAATGTTTTTCGCGTGATTGTCAGTTTTTTCCCAGTGGGAACGTTTCAGGGAGCCTAGAAAAGATTTAATTTGCTGAAAACAGCTTGAAATTGCGTCACCGGGATGCAAAGTTATGTAGATTTGTGCAAAAACACGTCTCCCTTAGGTGGATTTCGTCAATTGTTGGTAGTATTGAACGTAAAAAATTTCTGGAATATTTGATGTTCTATGGGGGCTAGGCGCACGGGCGAGGTGTCAAAAGACGCGTCTCCGCGCGGGCTAGCTAACTATGGGGTTTCTGGAGTTTATCCAGAACCAAAAACGGGAATTTTTCTGAAAAAACTTGTTTTACGGCCAAAATATATGTGGAAACCTCGAATAACACTACCAAAACGGGACTCGAGCTCGCGGAACGCGCACGGGAGTACAGGTAAGGCAGGTAAGTATCAATTTGAATTGTAAAAAATCTGGAATAATCTGGAAATTTTGAAGAAAAAATCAAAAAGTGTTTTTTATAACAGGAGTTTTTGTGAAATTTTTACAAGTCCAAAACGAGAAAATGTTTTTCGCGTGATTGTCAGTTTTTTCCCAGTGGGAACGTTTCAGGGAGCCTAGAAAAGATTTAATTTGCTGAAAACAGCTTGAAATTGCGTCACCGGGATGCAAAGTTATGTAGATTTGTGCAAAAACACGTCTCCCTTAGGTGGATTTCGTCAATTGTTGGTAGTATTGAACGTAAAAAATTTCTGGAATATTTGATGTTCTATGGGGGCTAGGCGCACGGGCGAGGTGTCAAAAGACGCGTCTCCGCGCGGGCTAGCTAACTATGGGGTTTCTGGAGTTTATCCAGAACCAAAAACGGGAATTTTTCTGAAAAAACTTGTTTTACGGCCAAAATATATGTGGAAACCTCGAATAACACTACCAAAACGGGACTCGAGCTCGCGGAACGCGCACGGGAGTACAGGTAAGGCAGGTAAGTATCAATTTGAATTGTAAAAAATCTGGAATAATCTGGAAATTTTGAAGAAAAAATCAAAAAGTGTTTTTTATAACAGGAGTTTTTGTGAAATTTTTACAAGTCCAAAACGAGAAAATGTTTTTCGCGTGATTGTCAGTTTTTTCCCAGTGGGAACGTTTCAGGGAGCCTAGAAAAGATTTAATTTGCTGAAAACAGCTTGAAATTGCGTCACCGGGATGCAAAGTTATGTAGATTTGTGCAAAAACACGTCTCCCTTTTTTTTTTTTTTTTTTTTTTTTTTTTTTTTCTGGGTGGGAAATCATCAAATGACTCCTCCCGCTCTGGGCGGAGCAGAAGGGAGTGTCAGACTTTTACTGACTAAAACCCACCCGTGTTCCTTCAGTTGCCTGTGCCAGGGGCCACGGTATCTCTTTCGAACAACCCGCAGCCCCGGCGGCATCGGCCCTAGCGGACCCCGTCAGTTCGTGCTGACAGCTCTTTGAGGCGCGCGTGGAACACAACGCGCCGTCGACCCGGGCCTGGTCCTTACCGGGCGGCGAGCTGCCCATAGCTCGCCGCCCGCAAGCCCGCGCCTACGGTGGCCGGGAGTCGGCTGTTGACTCCCGTCCAGGGCGTCTCCTGCGGCGGCTAGGAGCGCGAGGGTGCAGCGATTGCCTCTCCCTCGCACGCTCCGCCTCCTCCTTCGCGAGCATAACTGCTTCGCAGAAGGAGGTGACGGCCTCCCATTCACTCTCGCTCCGGACCATGGCCTGTATGAGGGCCGGACGCGAGAGGTCGCCGCCGCCGATCGCCGCCAAGAGGACACGGCGGGGTCCCGCCCAAGCCGGGCAGACCTCCACCGTATGCTCCACCGTGTCCTCCGGGCGATCCCCACAGTGGTGACACCCTGGCGTTTCCTCCCGCTTTATCCTGAACAGGAACCTCCCGAAACAACCGTGTCCGGTGAGGACCTGCGTCAGGCGGAAGGTGAGGGCGCCGTGGCGCCTCTCTAGCCACTCCTCAAAGAGGGGACTTATCGCCGCAATTGTGGCGTGCCCAGCGCTGGGTTGCGACAATCGCACTCTCCATGCCGCCATGAGATCCCGCCGGAGCTCTGTCCGCTGTGCCGTGATTTCTCGCGGCAGCGGAGCAACGCCCCGGCGTTTTGCCTCCTCTCGCCACTCCCATATGTGGGCGAGGACTTTGGCCTCCTGATCCCATGGCGGCAATCCGGCAAGGAGGCTCGCCGCCTCAGCGGAGACCGTGCGGTATCCACGAATGAGCCGGACAGCCATGACCCTTTGGGACGCGATCAACCGGCGGGCTGGTCGCCGCCTCAAAGATCGCGCCCATATCGGTGCCCCGTAAAGGGCCATGGCCCGCACGACCCCCGCATAGAGCCTCCGGCAGGAGGCGTTTGGTCCCCCTAGATTGGGAAGGAGCCGCCTCAAGGCAGCCCCGGCCCGCTCCAGTCTGGGAGCCAAACGTCGGAAGTGCTCCACGAAATTCCACCGGCTGTCGAGGACGAGTCCCAGGTACTTCATCGTCAGCTCGACGCCGATGTGAACCCCTCCCGCCGTTATTTGTGAACCCGACGGTGGCGCGTCCCGAGGACCATGAAAACACATGGCCTCAGATTTGTGCAATGCCACCTCGAGTCCCAATTGCCGGATCCTCTCGACAATTGTCGCAACCCCGCGTGTCGCTGCTTCGGCCGCCGCCTGGTGCGACCTCCCCTGCGCCAGGACCAGCGTGTCGTCAGCGTAGCAAACTACGCTGACGCCATCAGGGAGGTCGGCGCGCAGCACCCAGTCGTACCCGATATCCCACAGATGCGGCCCTAGGACCGATCCCTGTGGGACACCGCACGACATCTCTCGCCGGTTCCACTCTCCCCGGTGACCGGGGTAGATGACGGCCCTGTCCGTCAAATAGGCCTCGACAATGCGACGGAGGTAGGTCGGCATCCGGTGATACCCGAAAAACACGTCTCCCTTAGGTGGATTTCGTCAATTGTTGGTAGTATTGAACGTAAAAAATTTCTGGAATATTTGATGTTCTATGGGGGCTAGGCGCACGGGCGAGGTGTCAAAAGACGCGTCTCCGCGCGGGCTAGCTAACTATGGGGTTTCTGGAGTTTATCCAGAACCAAAAACGGGAATTTTTCTGAAAAAACTTGTTTTACGGCCAAAATATATGTGGAAACCTCGAATAACACTACCAAAACGGGACTCGAGCTCGCGGAACGCGCACGGGAGTACAGGTAAGGCAGGTAAGTATCAATTTGAATTGTAAAAAATCTGGAATAATCTGGAAATTTTGAAGAAAAAATCAAAAAGTGTTTTTTATAACAGGAGTTTTTGTGAAATTTTTACAAGTCCAAAACGAGAAAATGTTTTTCGCGTGATTGTCAGTTTTTTCCCAGTGGGAACGTTTCAGGGAGCCTAGAAAAGATTTAATTTGCTGAAAACAGCTTGAAATTGCGTCACCGGGATGCAAAGTTATGTAGATTTGTGCAAAAACACGTCTCCCTTAGGTGGATTTCGTCAATTGTTGGTAGTATTGAACGTAAAAAATTTCTGGAATATTTGATGTTCTATGGGGGCTAGGCGCACGGGCGAGGTGTCAAAAGACGCGTCTCCGCGCGGGCTAGCTAACTATGGGGTTTCTGGAGTTTATCCAGAACCAAAAACGGGAATTTTTCTGAAAAAACTTGTTTTACGGCCAAAATATATGTGGAAACCTCGAATAACACTACCAAAACGGGACTCGAGCTCGCGGAACGCGCACGGGAGTACAGGTAAGGCAGGTAAGTATCAATTTGAATTGTAAAAAATCTGGAATAATCTGGAAATTTTGAAGAAAAAATCAAAAAGTGTTTTTTATAACAGGAGTTTTTGTGAAATTTTTACAAGTCCAAAACGAGAAAATGTTTTTCGCGTGATTGTCAGTTTTTTCCCAGTGGGAACGTTTCAGGGAGCCTAGAAAAGATTTAATTTGCTGAAAACAGCTTGAAATTGCGTCACCGGGATGCAAAGTTATGTAGATTTGTGCAAAAACACGTCTCCCTTAGGTGGATTTCGTCAATTGTTGGTAGTATTGAACGTAAAAAATTTCTGGAATATTTGATGTTCTATGGGGGCTAGGCGCACGGGCGAGGTGTCAAAAGACGCGTCTCCGCGCGGGCTAGCTAACTATGGGGTTTCTGGAGTTTATCCAGAACCAAAAACGGGAATTTTTCTGAAAAAACTTGTTTTACGGCCAAAATATATGTGGAAACCTCGAATAACACTACCAAAACGGGACTCGAGCTCGCGGAACGCGCACGGGAGTACAGGTAAGGCAGGTAAGTATCAATTTGAATTGTAAAAAATCTGGAATAATCTGGAAATTTTGAAGAAAAAATCAAAAAGTGTTTTTTATAACAGGAGTTTTTGTGAAATTTTTACAAGTCCAAAACGAGAAAATGTTTTTCGCGTGATTGTCAGTTTTTTCCCAGTGGGAACGTTTCAGGGAGCCTAGAAAAGATTTAATTTGCTGAAAACAGCTTGAAATTGCGTCACCGGGATGCAAAGTTATGTAGATTTGTGCAAAAACACGTCTCCCTTAGGTGGATTTCGTCAATTGTTGGTAGTATTGAACGTAAAAAATTTCTGGAATATTTGATGTTCTATGGGGGCTAGGCGCACGGGCGAGGTGTCAAAAGACGCGTCTCCGCGCGGGCTAGCTAACTATGGGGTTTCTGGAGTTTATCCAGAACCAAAAACGGGAATTTTTCTGAAAAAACTTGTTTTACGGCCAAAATATATGTGGAAACCTCGAATAACACTACCAAAACGGGACTCGAGCTCGCGGAACGCGCACGGGAGTACAGGTAAGGCAGGTAAGTATCAATTTGAATTGTAAAAAATCTGGAATAATCTGGAAATTTTGAAGAAAAAATCAAAAAGTGTTTTTTATAACAGGAGTTTTTGTGAAATTTTTACAAGTCCAAAACGAGAAAATGTTTTTCGCGTGATTGTCAGTTTTTTCCCAGTGGGAACGTTTCAGGGAGCCTAGAAAAGATTTAATTTGCTGAAAACAGCTTGAAATTGCGTCACCGGGATGCAAAGTTATGTAGATTTGTGCAAAAACACGTCTCCCTTTTTTTTTTTTTTTTTTTTTTTTTTCTGGGTGGGAAATCATCAAATGACTCCTCCCGCTCTGGGCGGAGCAGAAGGGAGTGTCAGACTTTTACTGACTAAAACCCACCCGTGTTCCTTCAGTTGCCTGTGCCAGGGGCCACGGTATCTCTTTCGAACAACCCGCAGCCCCGGCGGCATCGGCCCTAACGGACCCCGTCAGTTCGTGCTGACAGCTCTTTGAGGCGCGCGTGGAACACAACGCGCCGTCGACCCGGGCCTGGTCCTTACCGGGCGGCGAGCTGCCCATAGCTCGCCGCCCGCAAGCCCGCGCCTACGGTGGCCGGGAGTCGGCTGTTGACTCCCGTCCAGGGCGTCTCCTGCGGCGGCTAGGAGCGCGAGGGTGCAGCGATTGCCTCTCCCTCGCACGCTCCGCCTCCTCCTTCGCGAGCATAACTGCTTCGCAGAAGGAGGTGACGGCCTCCCATTCACTCTCGCTCCGGACCATGGCCTGTATGAGGGCCGGACGCGAGAGGTCGCCGCCGCCGATCGCCGCCAAGAGGACACGGCGGGGTCCCGCCCAAGCCGGGCAGACCTCCACCGTATGCTCCACCGTGTCCTCCGGGCGATCCCCACAGTGGTGACACCCTGGCGTTTCCTCCCGCTTTATCCTGAACAGGAACCTCCCGAAACAACCGTGTCCGGTGAGGACCTGCGTCAGGCGGAAGGTGAGGGCGCCGTGGCGCCTCTCTAGCCACTCCTCAAAGAGGGGACTTATCGCCGCAATTGTGGCGTGCCCAGCGCTGGGTTGCGACAATCGCACTCTCCATGCCGCTATGAGATCCCGCCGGAGCTCTGTCCGCTGTGCCGTGATTTCTCGCGGCAGCGGAGCAACGCCCCGGCGTTTTGCCTCCTCTCGCCACTCCCATATGTGGGCGAGGACTTTGGCCTCCAGATCCCATGGCGGCAATCCGGCAAGGAGGCTCGCCGCCTCAGCGGAGACCGTGCGGTATCCTCGGATGAGCCGGACAGCCATGACCCTTTGGGACGCGATCAACCGGCGGGCTGGTCGCCGCCTCAAAGATCGCGCCCATATCGGTGCCCCGTAAAGGGCCATGGCCCGCACGACCCCCGCATAGAGCCTCCGGCAGGAGGCGTTTGGTCCCCCTAGATTGGGAAGGAGCCGCCTCAAGGCAGCCCCGGCCCGCTCCAGTCTGGGAGCCAAACGTCGGAAGTGCTCCACGAAATTCCACCGGCTGTCGAGGACGAGTCCCAGGTACTTCATCGTCAGCTCGACGCCGATGTGAACCCCTCCCGCCGTTATTTGTGAACCCGACGGTGGCGCGTCCCGAGGACCATGAAAACACATGGCCTCAGATTTGTGCAATGCCACCTCGAGTCCCAATTGCCGGATCCTCTCGACAATTGTCGCAACCCCGCGTGTCGCTGCTTCGGCCGCCGCCTGGTGCGACCTCCCCTGCGCCAGGACCAGCGTGTCGTCAGCGTAGCAAACTACGCTGACGCCATCAGGGAGGTCGGCGCGCAGCACCCAGTCGTACCCGATATCCCACAGATGCGGCCCTAGGACCGATCCCTGTGGGACACCGCACGACATCTCTCGCCGGTTCCACTCTCCCCGGTGACCGGGGTAGATGACGGCCCTGTCCGTCAAATAGGCCTCGACAATGCGACGGAGGTAGGTCGGCATCCGGTGATACCCGAGTGCCTCCCTGATGCAACTCCAGGGCAGGGTATTGAAGGCATTGGCGATGTCTAGAGACACCGCCAAGACAACCCCACCCCGGGCCACAGCATCCCCCGTCGTGAGGGCTCGCACGCGCATGATGGCATCCACCGTAGAGCGCCCCCTGCGGAAACCAAACTGGCTCTCCGCCAAATCCGGCCCCACCCGCACCAGCTGCCCGGCAAGGCGGTCTGCAATTACTCTTTCAAAGAGCTTGCCCACCTCGTCGAGCAGCACGATGGGCCGGTAAGCGGACGGAGAGTCCGCAGGGCGCCCCGGCTTCTTGATGAGGACCAGTTTCCCCGTCTTCCAACGAAGTGGGAACCGGCCCCTCTCCAAGCATGCGCTTAGTAGCCCCCTTAGTCGAGGCCCGAGAGCCTCCAAGGCCAGGACCCAGGCTTTTCCAGGTAAGCCGTCGGGTCCTGGGGCGGCGTTTCTGGCATTCAGCCTACGTACCGCCACTCTCAACTCTACCTCGGTCACCTCCGGAGCATCGTCGTCGTCGTCAGTGTGGTCCGCATCTGGCATCACAGGAGGCGGAGCCATGGACGGGGGAGTATGTTCCCCTCGCGAAGGGAACAGAGCGCTCACCACGTCCTCCACGAGCTGGGGCCGGAGACTCTGCGTCAGCGGGGGAGCCCATGGGCGGAGTTTATCCCGCACCATCTTGTAGGGGCGTCCCCACGGGTCTCTGTTCAGAGTCCCCAGCGACTCCTCGCGGGCCAGCCCCCTGGCCCGCAAGATCTCCGCTCGGAGGGCGGTCTTCGCCGCTCTGTACCCCTCGTACAGCTCCGCCTGCACGGCTTCCGTATCCGGAGGGCGGATACGGAGCCTGCGGTGCCTGGTGTACCGGCGTCTCGCAGCCACGCACGCCTCGCGCAGAGACGTCAGCTCCGGCGACCACCAGTACACCTGGCGCCGGGCGCGTCCGGGCCGGACCCGGGGCATTGCCACGTCACATATTTCGGACATGGCCTCCCGGAACCACTCTGCCTCGTCGTTGATGTCAGCAGGCCTGTCCGGTGGTGACACCCAGGCCTGCACGATTGAGGCTTCCAGGAGGAGCTCCCGGTCCAGCTGTTTCAGCGCCCACCGCGGACCACCCAGGGCCGGTCGGACCGGCGCGCTCGAGGTCTGGGCGGAGACGTCGAACCGGATATACCGGTGGTCGGAATAGGTCTCCACCTCCTCCAAGACACGCCAGTTGACGACATGCGGCGACAGAGCGGGGCTGGCGAACGAGATGTCCACCACTGATTCACCCCGCATCCGCACGCATGTTGGGACCGAACCCCGGTTTAGGACGACCAGGCCTGTCTCCAGAGCCCAGTCCTCCACCATTCTGCCCCGTGTGTCTGTATGCCGGGAACCCCAAGCCACGTTCTTGGCATTGAAGTCCCCGAGGACGAGCACGGGGAGGGAACGGAACCCGACGACGACGACTCTTAACTCCGCAAGGGAGTTGTGGAACTCGGCGAGAGTTCGGCTCGGGGAGAAGTATACCCCTACCACGACTATCTCCCCGAACCGTGCTGCCACGCAACCCCGTCCTCTCTTGACAGCCTCGAGGGACGGGGTACCGGCGGCGGCCGACGAAATTAGGGTCACTGAGCCGCTCAGGTCCTCCACCCAGTCGTCTCTGGGCGGGACAAAGTACGGCTCAGCGACCACGGCGATGTTAATCGACCACTGCGCCATGCTCTGGAGCAACAGATCCTGAGCGGAGGCGCAGTGGTTGATGTTCGCCTGGAGGAGGCGTAATGGGGCCATTATTGGCACTCCATAACAGCCCCCTCCTGATCCCCTTGTGAGGGCCCAGCCGCGGTGGATGCGGCGGCAACGATAGCGGAGGCGGCAGTGGCGACGGCAGTGGTGGCGGCGGCTGCGGCGGTGACGGCGGTGGCGGGGGGCTTGCCCCTGCCCCTGGCTTTTGCGGGTGGAGCGCAGGCCTTGCTCCCGGCCCGGTGATCGGCCGGCTTACCAGCTGCCGCACATAGATAACAGTGCGGCATGGCGTTGCACGAGCCGGCCTTGTGACCGGGCTGACCACAGCGGAAGCAAAGACCGCTGCGGTCCACCTCCGAGGTGCATTTAGCTCCCACGTGACTGCCCACATGGCAGCGGAAGCACCTCAGAGGTCTGGGCTCCAGCAGTTTCACCTGCGCGGAAACCCAGCCCACCAGGAGCCTTCGGCCCTCCCCGGCTATTTTTTGGGCCGCCGACACGGGGCAGCTCACCGTAATGGCTTGCATCCCCGTGAGGTCAGGGCGGAGAGTGCCCGCC
Source organism: Apamea epomidion (assembly GCA_947507525.1). NCBI lineage: Eukaryota > Metazoa > Arthropoda > Insecta > Lepidoptera > Noctuidae > Apamea > Apamea epomidion. The sequence continues at coordinate 190,761 of OX382238.1, read as the reverse complement.
CTCACCTGCTCGGCAGAGCACCCCCCAGTCCTGACGATGGCGGCCACCACCTCTTCCACCGTCGCAGAGTCGTCTAGACCCAGGATGCGCATGTCAGCACACTTGGTGGGTCTGGACACTCGGGCCTCTTCCGCGTCTAAGGACGCCCTAAGCCTTTCGGCCAGAGCGTCAGCAGTCGGGCCACTAGCCGCACCAGGGACCTCCAGCATCCGGGCACCAGTCGCAGTGACCCTTAGCCGGATGCCTTCAGCCACGCCGAGCTCCTGCAAGTTAACCGCCGCTCTCGCCTTGGCAAGCACGTCGCGGTAGGAGATGCCCTTCTTTTCCGCTTCCGGCTGTAGTGTGATCACTACAGCTGCGGTCTTCGGGGCACGAAGCCTAGCCGCGACGCCTCGCTCCTTGCGCCGTTGCCGCCTCTCCTTTCTTTTGGCCGCCCTTGCAGCCTTGCTCGCCTTCCGCTTCTGCCCGGCCACCTGCCAATCGGCGTCGGCCGGAGGCGATGCAGGAGGCGGTTGCGGCGGCCGTTTCGCCGCCGAGGCTGGGGCCGGGGCTGGGGCTTGGGCTGGGGCTGGGGCTGGGGCCCTCGCGGGCTTCGGGGCTGTCCTTTTCTTTTCTGCTTGCCCCGTGGCCGTGGCTGTGACAGCCGCGGCGGCAGCATAGGACACCGCCTTCCGCTGGCCCGAGGCCGGCCGGCTTGCCGCCAGCGGGGGGCGCAGGACAATCGCCTCCAGGGCGGAGAACCGGCTCTGAAAGGCAGCCAGCTCCTGCCGCACCAGGTTCAGGACCCGGTCCTCAGCAGGTACTGGCCGCCCATGTTGCGCCCCCTCCTGCGGCACCTCCCGGGGGCCGGCTGCTCGCAGCCCGGCCAGGTCCGCTCGGAGCTCCTCGTTCTCCTTTCGGAGAAGCTCCATGGCCGCTGTCAAGCGGGCCACCTCCGCCCGCATTTCGGACATTCCGTCCGGCGGCCCGAGGTGGATGGCCTCCGCTGCCGCCATGATGGAGGCCTTGGCCGAGACTATGGCCCTGTTTTTAGAAGTCTGTAACTTCTTCAGGGCCACGTCCCGGATCGCGGCCTCCACGACCGCCGCAAACTTCTTTTTGCGGTCCACCTCAGGGCCGCCAGCCTCTACCGACTCGTCGCTTGAGGGCTCCAAAGCGACCGCGCCCCCCTCCTTTGCGGGCACCTCCGCTTTTTCTGCCGCCTCCCGAGCAGTAAGCCCCCTCCCCATGCCTCTTTCTCGGGCTCCTCCCCGCCTACTGGTGGGGATTTTTCGAGCCGAGGCCAGCTCACCGTCAGACGACGACCCCTGGCCGTCCACTGACCTTGGCCGCTTGCTTTGGACCTTCCTTTTTGCAGCGGCCGTCTCCTGGTCACGGTAAGGGCTCACTGAGCCTCCCGTGCTCGCTCCTCCAGATGCAGCGTCGGACTCCGACACCGCATCACTCTCCTCCTCTACGCGTTTATTATGTTTTTTGTTTTTAAAAGATTCCATTGTTGTTCCCACGAGTACAAACTTTATAACTTGCTCAAAATAATGTGGTTCGCACTGGCGACTAATTCATGTAGCTACCCATTAGCCAAGCTACCAACCTCCCTCACGGTGCGCCGCCGCTTGGAGGTTTGGGGTGATTTTTTATAGAGGTTTTCTACCTCGCGGCCCGGGCGGTTAAGCCAAGACCCTCGACCCCCGTCAAAAGTCAGAGACATGACCTTGACAATCTTCGGGGCTACGATATTAACGGTGGCAGAAGGGGGGGTACCCCCTCCTGCCTGCCCGGCGGCAGGGTAAGTGCACACCAGGCCCGCTCTTACTCCACACAGTAGCCGCTCTGCTCCTCATAGCGGCTTGTGTGGAGCGTTCCTCTTGGCAGAACATTAGCATGCGGGCAGCGATATCTCATTGGGAAATAATCCCACTGAGAAATAGCTGCCCGCACCCCAGGATGCACCGGCCCGAAAACTGGTCTTCCCCCCGGACGTATCCAGAAGGGAACTCCAGTCCCCAGGCACACGTGGAGGTTTTCTGCCCTGGCACCCCAAAACACGTCTCCCTTAGGTGGATTTCGTCAATTGTTGGTAGTATTGAACGTAAAAAATTTCTGGAATATTTGATGTTCTATGGGGGCTAGACGCACGGGCGAGGTGTCAAAAGACGCGTCTCCGCGCGGGCTAGCTAACTATGGGGTTTCTGGAGTTTATCCAGAACCAAAAACGGGAATTTTTCTGAAAAAACTTGTTTTACGGCCAAAATATATGTGGAAACCTCGAATAACACTACCAAAACGGGACTCGAGCTCGCGGAACGCGCACGGGAGTACAGGTAAGGCAGGTAAGTATCAATTTGAATTGTAAAAAATCTGGAATAATCTGGAAATTTTGAAGAAAAAATCAAAAAGTGTTTTTTATAACAGGAGTTTTTGTGAAATTTTTACAAGTCCAAAACGAGAAAATGTTTTTCGCGTGATTGTCAGTTTTTTCCCAGTGGGAACGTTTCAGGGAGCCTAGAAAAGATTTAATTTGCTGAAAACAGCTTGAAATTGCGTCACCGGGATGCAAAGTTATGTAGATTTGTGCAAAAACACGTCTCCCTTAGGTGGATTTCGTCAATTGTTGGTAGTATTGAACGTAAAAAATTTCTGGAATATTTGATGTTCTATGGGGGCTAGGCGCACGGGCGAGGTGTCAAAAGACGCGTCTCCGCGCGGGCTAGCTAACTATGGGGTTTCTGGAGTTTATCCAGAACCAAAAACGGGAATTTTTCTGAAAAAACTTGTTTTACGGCCAAAATATATGTGGAAACCTCGAATAACACTACCAAAACGGGACTCGAGCTCGCGGAACGCGCACGGGAGTACAGGTAAGGCAGGTAAGTATCAATTTGAATTGTAAAAAATCTGGAATAATCTGGAAATTTTGAAGAAAAAATCAAAAAGTGTTTTTTATAACAGGAGTTTTTGTGAAATTTTTACAAGTCCAAAACGAGAAAATGTTTTTCGCGTGATTGTCAGTTTTTTCCCAGTGGGAACGTTTCAGGGAGCCTAGAAAAGATTTAATTTGCTGAAAACAGCTTGAAATTGCGTCACCGGGATGCAAAGTTATGTAGATTTGTGCAAAAACACGTCTCCCTTAGGTGGATTTCGTCAATTGTTGGTAGTATTGAACGTAAAAAATTTCTGGAATATTTGATGTTCTATGGGGGCTAGGCGCACGGGCGAGGTGTCAAAAGACGCGTCTCCGCGCGGGCTAGCTAACTATGGGGTTTCTGGAGTTTATCCAGAACCAAAAACGGGAATTTTTCTGAAAAAACTTGTTTTACGGCCAAAATATATGTGGAAACCTCGAATAACACTACCAAAACGGGACTCGAGCTCGCGGAACGCGCACGGGAGTACAGGTAAGGCAGGTAAGTATCAATTTGAATTGTAAAAAATCTGGAATAATCTGGAAATTTTGAAGAAAAAATCAAAAAGTGTTTTTTATAACAGGAGTTTTTGTGAAATTTTTACAAGTCCAAAACGAGAAAATGTTTTTCGCGTGATTGTCAGTTTTTTCCCAGTGGGAACGTTTCAGGGAGCCTAGAAAAGATTTAATTTGCTGAAAACAGCTTGAAATTGCGTCACCGGGATGCAAAGTTATGTAGATTTGTGCAAAAACACGTCTCCCTTAGGTGGATTTCGTCAATTGTTGGTAGTATTGAACGTAAAAAATTTCTGGAATATTTGATGTTCTATGGGGGCTAGGCGCACGGGCGAGGTGTCAAAAGACGCGTCTCCGCGCGGGCTAGCTAACTATGGGGTTTCTGGAGTTTATCCAGAACCAAAAACGGGAATTTTTCTGAAAAAACTTGTTTTACGGCCAAAATATATGTGGAAACCTCGAATAACACTACCAAAACGGGACTCGAGCTCGCGGAACGCGCACGGGAGTACAGGTAAGGCAGGTAAGTATCAATTTGAATTGTAAAAAATCTGGAATAATCTGGAAATTTTGAAGAAAAAATCAAAAAGTGTTTTTTATAACAGGAGTTTTTGTGAAATTTTTACAAGTCCAAAACGAGAAAATGTTTTTCGCGTGATTGTCAGTTTTTTCCCAGTGGGAACGTTTCAGGGAGCCTAGAAAAGATTTAATTTGCTGAAAACAGCTTGAAATTGCGTCACCGGGATGCAAAGTTATGTAGATTTGTGCAAAAACACGTCTCCCTTAGGTGGATTTCGTCAATTGTTGGTAGTATTGAACGTAAAAAATTTCTGGAATATTTGATGTTCTATGGGGGCTAGGCGCACGGGCGAGGTGTCAAAAGACGCGTCTCCGCGCGGGCTAGCTAACTATGGGGTTTCTGGAGTTTATCCAGAACCAAAAACGGGAATTTTTCTGAAAAAACTTGTTTTACGGCCAAAATATATGTGGAAACCTCGAATAACACTACCAAAACGGGACTCGAGCTCGCGGAACGCGCACGGGAGTACAGGTAAGGCAGGTAAGTATCAATTTGAATTGTAAAAAATCTGGAATAATCTGGAAATTTTGAAGAAAAAATCAAAAAGTGTTTTTTATAACAGGAGTTTTTGTGAAATTTTTACAAGTCCAAAACGAGAAAATGTTTTTCGCGTGATTGTCAGTTTTTTCCCAGTGGGAACGTTTCAGGGAGCCTAGAAAAGATTTAATTTGCTGAAAACAGCTTGAAATTGCGTCACCGGGATGCAAAGTTATGTAGATTTGTGCAAAAACACGTCTCCCTTAGGTGGATTTCGTCAATTGTTGGTAGTATTGAACGTAAAAAATTTCTGGAATATTTGATGTTCTATGGGGGCTAGGCGCACGGGCGAGGTGTCAAAAGACGCGTCTCCGCGCGGGCTAGCTAACTATGGGGTTTCTGGAGTTTATCCAGAACCAAAAACGGGAATTTTTCTGAAAAAACTTGTTTTACGGCCAAAATATATGTGGAAACCTCGAATAACACTACCAAAACGGGACTCGAGCTCGCGGAACGCGCACGGGAGTACAGGTAAGGCAGGTAAGTATCAATTTGAATTGTAAAAAATCTGGAATAATCTGGAAATTTTGAAGAAAAAATCAAAAAGTGTTTTTTATAACAGGAGTTTTTGTGAAATTTTTACAAGTCCAAAACGAGAAAATGTTTTTCGCGTGATTGTCAGTTTTTTCCCAGTGGGAACGTTTCAGGGAGCCTAGAAAAGATTTAATTTGCTGAAAACAGCTTGAAATTGCGTCACCGGGATGCAAAGTTATGTAGATTTGTGCAAAAACACGTCTCCCTTAGGTGGATTTCGTCAATTGTTGGTAGTATTGAACGTAAAAAATTTCTGGAATATTTGATGTTCTATGGGGGCTAGGCGCACGGGCGAGGTGTCAAAAGACGCGTCTCCGCGCGGGCTAGCTAACTATGGGGTTTCTGGAGTTTATCCAGAACCAAAAACGGGAATTTTTCTGAAAAAACTTGTTTTACGGCCAAAATATATGTGGAAACCTCGAATAACACTACCAAAACGGGACTCGAGCTCGCGGAACGCGCACGGGAGTACAGGTAAGGCAGGTAAGTATCAATTTGAATTGTAAAAAATCTGGAATAATCTGGAAATTTTGAAGAAAAAATCAAAAAGTGTTTTTTATAACAGGAGTTTTTGTGAAATTTTTACAAGTCCAAAACGAGAAAATGTTTTTCGCGTGATTGTCAGTTTTTTCCCAGTGGGAACGTTTCAGGGAGCCTAGAAAAGATTTAATTTGCTGAAAACAGCTTGAAATTGCGTCACCGGGATGCAAAGTTATGTAGATTTGTGCAAAAACACGTCTCCCTTAGGTGGATTTCGTCAATTGTTGGTAGTATTGAACGTAAAAAATTTCTGGAATATTTGATGTTCTATGGGGGCTAGGCGCACGGGCGAGGTGTCAAAAGACGCGTCTCCGCGCGGGCTAGCTAACTATGGGGTTTCTGGAGTTTATCCAGAACCAAAAACGGGAATTTTTCTGAAAAAACTTGTTTTACGGCCAAAATATATGTGGAAACCTCGAATAACACTACCAAAACGGGACTCGAGCTCGCGGAACGCGCACGGGAGTACAGGTAAGGCAGGTAAGTATCAATTTGAATTGTAAAAAATCTGGAATAATCTGGAAATTTTGAAGAAAAAATCAAAAAGTGTTTTTTATAACAGGAGTTTTTGTGAAATTTTTACAAGTCCAAAACGAGAAAATGTTTTTCGCGTGATTGTCAGTTTTTTCCCAGTGGGAACGTTTCAGGGAGCCTAGAAAAGATTTAATTTGCTGAAAACAGCTTGAAATTGCGTCACCGGGATGCAAAGTTATGTAGATTTGTGCAAAAACACGTCTCCCTTAGGTGGATTTCGTCAATTGTTGGTAGTATTGAACGTAAAAAATTTCTGGAATATTTGATGTTCTATGGGGGCTAGGCGCACGGGCGAGGTGTCAAAAGACGCGTCTCCGCGCGGGCTAGCTAACTATGGGGTTTCTGGAGTTTATCCAGAACCAAAAACGGGAATTTTTCTGAAAAAACTTGTTTTACGGCCAAAATATATGTGGAAACCTCGAATAACACTACCAAAACGGGACTCGAGCTCGCGGAACGCGCACGGGAGTACAGGTAAGGCAGGTAAGTATCAATTTGAATTGTAAAAAATCTGGAATAATCTGGAAATTTTGAAGAAAAAATCAAAAAGTGTTTTTTATAACAGGAGTTTTTGTGAAATTTTTACAAGTCCAAAACGAGAAAATGTTTTTCGCGTGATTGTCAGTTTTTTCCCAGTGGGAACGTTTCAGGGAGCCTAGAAAAGATTTAATTTGCTGAAAACAGCTTGAAATTGCGTCACCGGGATGCAAAGTTATGTAGATTTGTGCAAAAACACGTCTCCCTTTTTTTTTTTTTTTTTTTTTTTTCAGGATGGGAAATCATCAAATGACTCCTCCCGCTCTGGGTGGAGCAGAAGGGAGTGTCAGACTCTTACTGACTAAAACCCACCCGTGTTCCTTCCCTAGCCCTTTATGTACCAGGGCAGCGGTAACCCTTTCGGACGATCCCGCTACCCCGGCAGGCTTCGGCCCTGTCGGGCCCCGTCATCTATGCTGACATCTCTTTGAGGCGCACGTGGAACACTTACGCGCCGTCCGGCACGGGCCTGGTCCTGATCGGACGGAGAGCTACCCATTGCTCTCCGCCCGCAGGCCCGCGCCTACGGTGGCCGGGAGTCGTCACGCGGCTCCCGACGCCCGGAGCGTCTCCCTCGGCGGCTGAGGCGTGAGGATCTCTCCCTCGCCCATCCCGCCACCTCCTTCGCTAGCATGACTGCTTCGCAGAAGGAGGTGACCGCCTCCCACTCCCTCTCGCCCCGGACCATGGCTTGCACCAGGGCCGGACGCGAGAGGTCGCCGCCGCTGCCGATCGCCTCTACGAGGACACGGCGGTGCTCTGCCCAAGCGGGGCAGACCTCCACCGTATGCTCCACCGTGTCCTCTGGGCGATCCTCGCAGTGGTGACACCCGGGCGTCTCCTCCCGCCTGATGATGTGCAGGAACCTCCCGAAACATCCGTGTCCGGAGAGGACCTGCGTCAGGCGGTAGGTGAGAGCGCCGTGACGCCTCTCTAGCCACTCCTCAAAGAGGGGTCTTATCGCCGCTATCGTGGCGTGCCCTGCGCTGGGTTGCGATAGTCGCGCCTTCCATTCCACCATGAGACCGCGCCGGAGGTCCGTCCGCTCCGCAGCGATTTGCCGCGGGTGCAGAGTTTCCCCCCGACGTAGTGCCTCCGCGCGCCAGTCATACAGGCGCGCGAGGACTATCGCCTCCAGATCCCATGGTGGCAGTCCGGCAAGGAGGCTTGCTGCCTCGCGCGAGATCGTGCGGTACCCCCGGATCAGCCTTACGGCTACCACCTTTTGGGGCGCGTTCAGGTAGTGTGCGGCTCGAAGCCGCAGTGAACGCGCCCATACCGGGGCCCCATATAGGGCCATGGACCGCACGACCCCCGCGTAAAGCCTCCGGCAGGAGGCGTTTGGCCCCCTCAGGTTGGGCAGGAGCCGCCTTAAGGCGGCCCCGGCCCGTTCCAGTTTTGGGGCCAAACGTCGGAAGTGCTCGACGAAGTTCCACCGGCTGTCGAGGACGAGACCCAGGTATCTCATCGTCTTCTCGACGCCGATGTGAACCCCTCCTACCATCAGTTGGGATCCCGAAGGTGGCCCGTACCGGGGCCCATGAAAAGACATGGCCTCGGACTTGTGCAATGCCACCTCGAGACCCAACTGCCGGATCCTTTCCACGACTATCGCAACCCCGCGTGTCATCGCGTCAGCCGCCGCCTGATGCGACCTCCCCTGCGCCAGGACCAGCGTGTCGTCAGCGTAGCAAACTACGCTGACGCCATCAGGGAGGTCGGCCCGCAGCACCCAGTCGTAACCGATGTCCCACAGGAGCGGCCCCAGAACCGATCCCTGTGGGACACCGCACGACATCTCTCGCCGGTTCCAGTTCCCGTCGCGACCGGGGTAGATGACGGCTCTGTCCGTCAAATACGCCCCGACTATTCGACGGAGGTAAGTCGGCACCCGGTGATACCGGAGTGCCTCCCCTATGCAGCTCCAGGGCAGGGTGTTGAACGCGTTGGCGATGTCGAGTGACACCGCCACGACCACCCCACCCCGTGACACCGCGTCCCCCGTCGTGAGGGCTCTCACGCGCATGATGGCGTCCACCGTCGAGCGCCCCTTGCGGAAGCCAAACTGGCACTCCGCAAGATCCGGCCCCGTCCTCACCAGGTGCCCGACGAGGCGGCCCGCAATCACTCTCTCAAAGAGCTTGCCGACCTCGTCGAGCAGCACTATGGGCCGGTATGCGGACGGAGAGTCCGCAGGGCGCCCTGGCTTCTGAATGAGGACCAGCTTCCCCGTCTTCCAACGGAGTGGAAACTGGCCTCTCTCCATGCATGCGCTTAAGAGCGCCTCCAGTCGAGGCCCGAGAGCCCTCGAGGCCAGGACCCAGGCTTTACCCGGCAAGCCGTCGGGTCCCGGGGCGGTATTTTTGGCCTTCAGCCTGCCTACCGCCGCTCTCAGATCTACCCCGGTCACTTCAGGAACACGTCTCCCTTAGGTGGATTTCGTCAATTGTTGGTAGTATTGAACGTAAAAAATTTCTGGAATATTTGATGTTCTATGGGGGCTAGGCGCACGGGCGAGGTGTCAAAAGACGCGTCTCCGCGCGGGCTAGCTAACTATGGGGTTTCTGGAGTTTATCCAGAACCAAAAACGGGAATTTTTCTGAAAAAACTTGTTTTACGGCCAAAATATATGTGGAAACCTCGAATAACACTACCAAAACGGGACTCGAGCTCGCGGAACGCGCACGGGAGTACAGGTAAGGCAGGTAAGTATCAATTTGAATTGTAAAAAATCTGGAATAATCTGGAAATTTTGAAGAAAAAATCAAAAAGTGTTTTTTATAACAGGAGTTTTTGTGAAATTTTTACAAGTCCAAAACGAGAAAATGTTTTTCGCGTGATTGTCAGTTTTTTCCCAGTGGGAACGTTTCAGGGAGCCTAGAAAAGATTTAATTTGCTGAAAACAGCTTGAAATTGCGTCACCGGGATGCAAAGTTATGTAGATTTGTGCAAAAACACGTCTCCCTTAGGTGGATTTCGTCAATTGTTGGTAGTATTGAACGTAAAAAATTTCTGGAATATTTGATGTTCTATGGGGGCTAGGCGCACGGGCGAGGTGTCAAAAGACGCGTCTCCGCGCGGGCTAGCTAACTATGGGGTTTCTGGAGTTTATCCAGAACCAAAAACGGGAATTTTTCTGAAAAAACTTGTTTTACGGCCAAAATATATGTGGAAACCTCGAATAACACTACCAAAACGGGACTCGAGCTCGCGGAACGCGCACGGGAGTACAGGTAAGGCAGGTAAGTATCAATTTGAATTGTAAAAAATCTGGAATAATCTGGAAATTTTGAAGAAAAAATCAAAAAGTGTTTTTTATAACAGGAGTTTTTGTGAAATTTTTACAAGTCCAAAACGAGAAAATGTTTTTCGCGTGATTGTCAGTTTTTTCCCAGTGGGAACGTTTCAGGGAGCCTAGAAAAGATTTAATTTGCTGAAAACAGCTTGAAATTGCGTCACCGGGATGCAAAGTTATGTAGATTTGTGCAAAAACACGTCTCCCTTAGGTGGATTTCGTCAATTGTTGGTAGTATTGAACGTAAAAAAATTCTGGAATATTTGATGTTCTATGGGGGCTAGGCGCACGGGCGAGGTGTCAAAAGACGCGTCTCCGCGCGGGCTAGCTAACTATGGGGTTTCTGGAGTTTATCCAGAACCAAAAACGGGAATTTTTCTGAAAAAACTTGTTTTACGGCCAAAATATATGTGGAAACCTCGAATAACACTACCAAAACGGGACTCGAGCTCGCGGAACGCGCACGGGAGTACAGGTAAGGCAGGTAAGTATCAATTTGAATTGTAAAAAATCTGGAATAATCTGGAAATTTTGAAGAAAAAATCAAAAAGTGTTTTTTATAACAGGAGTTTTTGTGAAATTTTTACAAGTCCAAAACGAGAAAATGTTTTTCGCGTGATTGTCAGTTTTTTCCCAGTGGGAACGTTTCAGGGAGCCTAGAAAAGATTTAATTTGCTGAAAACAGCTTGAAATTGCGTCACCGGGATGCAAAGTTATGTAGATTTGTGCAAAAACACGTCTCCCTTAGGTGGATTTCGTCAATTGTTGGTAGTATTGAACGTAAAAAATTTCTGGAATATTTGATGTTCTATGGGGGCTAGGCGCACGGGCGAGGTGTCAAAAGACGCGTCTCCGCGCGGGCTAGCTAACTATGGGGTTTCTGGAGTTTATCCAGAACCAAAAACGGGAATTTTTCTGAAAAAACTTGTTTTACGGCCAAAATATATGTGGAAACCTCGAATAACACTACCAAAACGGGACTCGAGCTCGCGGAACGCGCACGGGAGTACAGGTAAGGCAGGTAAGTATCAATTTGAATTGTAAAAAATCTGGAATAATCTGGAAATTTTGAAGAAAAAATCAAAAAGTGTTTTTTATAACAGGAGTTTTTGTGAAATTTTTACAAGTCCAAAACGAGAAAATGTTTTTCGCGTGATTGTCAGTTTTTTCCCAGTGGGAACGTTTCAGGGAGCCTAGAAAAGATTTAATTTGCTGAAAACAGCTTGAAATTGCGTCACCGGGATGCAAAGTTATGTAGATTTGTGCAAAAACACGTCTCCCTTAGGTGGATTTCGTCAATTGTTGGTAGTATTGAACGTAAAAAATTTCTGGAATATTTGATGTTCTATGGGGGCTAGGCGCACGGGCGAGGTGTCAAAAGACGCGTCTCCGCGCGGGCTAGCTAACTATGGGGTTTCCGGAGTTTATCCAGAACCAAAAACGGGAATTTTTCTGAAAAAACTTGTTTTACGGCCAAAATATATGTGGAAACCTCGAATAACACTACCAAAACGGGACTCGAGCTCGCGGAACGCGCACGGGAGTACAGGTAAGGCAGGTAAGTATCAATTTGAATTGTAAAAAATCTGGAATAATCTGGAAATTTTGAAGAAAAAATCAAAAAGTGTTTTTTATAACAGGAGTTTTTGTGAAATTTTTACAAGTCCAAAACGAGAAAATGTTTTTCGCGTGATTGTCAGTTTTTTCCCAGTGGGAACGTTTCAGGGAGCCTAGAAAAGATTTAATTTGCTGAAAACAGCTTGAAATTGCGTCACCGGGATGCAAAGTTATGTAGATTTGTGCAAAAACACGTCTCCCTTAGGTGGATTTCGTCAATTGTTGGTAGTATTGAACGTAAAAAATTTCTGGAATATTTGATGTTCTATGGGGGCTAGGCGCACGGGCGAGGTGTCAAAAGACGCGTCTCCGCGCGGGCTAGCTAACTATGGGGTTTCTGGAGTTTATCCAGAACCAAAAACGGGAATTTTTCTGAAAAAACTTGTTTTACGGCCAAAATATATGTGGAAACCTCGAATAACACTACCAAAACGGGACTCGAGCTCGCGGAACGCGCACGGGAGTACAGGTAAGGCAGGTAAGTATCAATTTGAATTGTAAAAAATCTGGAATAATCTGGAAATTTTGAAGAAAAAATCAAAAAGTGTTTTTTATAACAGGAGTTTTTGTGAAATTTTTACAAGTCCAAAACGAGAAAATGTTTTTCGCGTGATTGTCAGTTTTTTCCCAGTGGGAACGTTTCAGGGAGCCTAGAAAAGATTTAATTTGCTGAAAACAGCTTGAAATTGCGTCACCGGGATGCAAAGTTATGTAGATTTGTGCAAAAACACGTCTCCCTTAGGTGGATTTCGTCAATTGTTGGTAGTATTGAACGTAAAAAATTTCTGGAATATTTGATGTTCTATGGGGGCTAGGCGCACGGGCGAGGTGTCAAAAGACGCGTCTCCGCGCGGGCTAGCTAACTATGGGGTTTCTGGAGTTTATCCAGAACCAAAAACGGGAATTTTTCTGAAAAAACTTGTTTTACGGCCAAAATATATGTGGAAACCTCGAATAACACTACCAAAACGGGACTCGAGCTCGCGGAACGCGCACGGGAGTACAGGTAAGGCAGGTAAGTATCAATTTGAATTGTAAAAAATCTGGAATAATCTGGAAATTTTGAAGAAAAAATCAAAAAGTGTTTTTTATAACAGGAGTTTTTGTGAAATTTTTACAAGTCCAAAACGAGAAAATGTTTTTCGCGTGATTGTCAGTTTTTTCCCAGTGGGAACGTTTCAGGGAGCCTAGAAAAGATTTAATTTGCTGAAAACAGCTTGAAATTGCGTCACCGGGATGCAAAGTTATGTAGATTTGTGCAAAAACACGTCTCCCTTAGGTGGATTTCGTCAATTGTTGGTAGTATTGAACGTAAAAAATTTCTGGAATATTTGATGTTCTATGGGGGCTAGGCGCACGGGCGAGGTGTCAAAAGACGCGTCTCCGCGCGGGCTAGCTAACTATGGGGTTTCTGGAGTTTATCCAGAACCAAAAACGGGAATTTTTCTGAAAAAACTTGTTTTACGGCCAAAATATATGTGGAAACCTCGAATAACACTACCAAAACGGGACTCGAGCTCGCGGAACGCGCACGGGAGTACAGGTAAGGCAGGTAAGTATCAATTTGAATTGTAAAAAATCTGGAATAATCTGGAAATTTTGAAGAAAAAATCAAAAAGTGTTTTTTATAACAGGAGTTTTTGTGAAATTTTTACAAGTCCAAAACGAGAAAATGTTTTTCGCGTGATTGTCAGTTTTTTCCCAGTGGGAACGTTTCAGGGAGCCTAGAAAAGATTTAATTTGCTGAAAACAGCTTGAAATTGCGTCACCGGGATGCAAAGTTATGTAGATTTGTGCAAAAACACGTCTCCCTTAGGTGGATTTCGTCAATTGTTGGTAGTATTGAACGTAAAAAATTTCTGGAATATTTGATGTTCTATGGGGGCTAGGCGCACGGGCGAGGTGTCAAAAGACGCGTCTCCGCGCGGGCTAGCTAACTATGGGGTTTCTGGAGTTTATCCAGAACCAAAAACGGGAATTTTTCTGAAAAAACTTGTTTTACGGCCAAAATATATGTGGAAACCTCGAATAACACTACCAAAACGGGACTCGAGCTCGCGGAACGCGCACGGGAGTACAGGTAAGGCAGGTAAGTATCAATTTGAATTGTAAAAAATCTGGAATAATCTGGAAATTTTGAAGAAAAAATCAAAAAGTGTTTTTTATAACAGGAGTTTTTGTGAAATTTTTACAAGTCCAAAACGAGAAAATGTTTTTCGCGTGATTGTCAGTTTTTTCCCAGTGGGAACGTTTCAGGGAGCCTAGAAAAGATTTAATTTGCTGAAAACAGCTTGAAATTGCGTCACCGGGATGCAAAGTTATGTAGATTTGTGCAAAAACACGTCTCCCTTAGGTGGATTTCGTCAATTGTTGGTAGTATTGAACGTAAAAAATTTCTGGAATATTTGATGTTCTATGGGGGCTAGGCGCACGGGCGAGGTGTCAAAAGACGCGTCTCCGCGCGGGCTAGCTAACTATGGGGTTTCTGGAGTTTATCCAGAACCAAAAACGGGAATTTTTCTGAAAAAACTTGTTTTACGGCCAAAATATATGTGGAAACCTCGAATAACACTACCAAAACGGGACTCGAGCTCGCGGAACGCGCACGGGAGTACAGGTAAGGCAGGTAAGTATCAATTTGAATTGTAAAAAATCTGGAATAATCTGGAAATTTTGAAGAAAAAATCAAAAAGTGTTTTTTATAACAGGAGTTTTTGTGAAATTTTTACAAGTCCAAAACGAGAAAATGTTTTTCGCGTGATTGTCAGTTTTTTCCCAGTGGGAACGTTTCAGGGAGCCTAGAAAAGATTTAATTTGCTGAAAACAGCTTGAAATTGCGTCACCGGGATGCAAAGTTATGTAGATTTGTGCAAAAACACGTCTCCCTTAGGTGGATTTCGTCAATTGTTGGTAGTATTGAACGTAAAAAATTTCTGGAATATTTGATGTTCTATGGGGGCTAGGCGCACGGGCGAGGTGTCAAAAGACGCGTCTCCGCGCGGGCTAGCTAACTATGGGGTTTCTGGAGTTTATCCAGAACCAAAAACGGGAATTTTTCTGAAAAAACTTGTTTTACGGCCAAAATATATGTGGAAACCTCGAATAACACTACCAAAACGGGACTCGAGCTCGCGGAACGCGCACGGGAGTACAGGTAAGGCAGGTAAGTATCAATTTGAATTGTAAAAAATCTGGAATAATCTGGAAATTTTGAAGAAAAAATCAAAAAGTGTTTTTTATAACAGGAGTTTTTGTGAAATTTTTACAAGTCCAAAACGAGAAAATGTTTTTCGCGTGATTGTCAGTTTTTTCCCAGTGGGAACGTTTCAGGGAGCCTAGAAAAGATTTAATTTGCTGAAAACAGCTTGAAATTGCGTCACCGGGATGCAAAGTTATGTAGATTTGTGCAAAAACACGTCTCCCTTAGGTGGATTTCGTCAATTGTTGGTAGTATTGAACGTAAAAAATTTCTGGAATATTTGATGTTCTATGGGGGCTAGGCGCACGGGCGAGGTGTCAAAAGACGCGTCTCCGCGCGGGCTAGCTAACTATGGGGTTTCTGGAGTTTATCCAGAACCAAAAACGGGAATTTTTCTGAAAAAACTTGTTTTACGGCCAAAATATATGTGGAAACCTCGAATAACACTACCAAAACGGGACTCGAGCTCGCGGAACGCGCACGGGAGTACAGGTAAGGCAGGTAAGTATCAATTTGAATTGTAAAAAATCTGGAATAATCTGGAAATTTTGAAGAAAAAATCAAAAAGTGTTTTTTATAACAGGAGTTTTTGTGAAATTTTTACAAGTCCAAAACGAGAAAATGTTTTTCGCGTGATTGTCAGTTTTTTCCCAGTGGGAACGTTTCAGGGAGCCTAGAAAAGATTTAATTTGCTGAAAACAGCTTGAAATTGCGTCACCGGGATGCAAAGTTATGTAGATTTGTGCAAAAACACGTCTCCCTTAGGTGGATTTCGTCAATTGTTGGTAGTATTGAACGTAAAAAATTTCTGGAATATTTGATGTTCTATGGGGGCTAGGCGCACGGGCGAGGTGTCAAAAGACGCGTCTCCGCGCGGGCTAGCTAACTATGGGGTTTCTGGAGTTTATCCAGAACCAAAAACGGGAATTTTTCTGAAAAAACTTGTTTTACGGCCAAAATATATGTGGAAACCTCGAATAACACTACCAAAACGGGACTCGAGCTCGCGGAACGCGCACGGGAGTACAGGTAAGGCAGGTAAGTATCAATTTGAATTGTAAAAAATCTGGAATAATCTGGAAATTTTGAAGAAAAAATCAAAAAGTGTTTTTTATAACAGGAGTTTTTGTGAAATTTTTACAAGTCCAAAACGAGAAAATGTTTTTCGCGTGATTGTCAGTTTTTTCCCAGTGGGAACGTTTCAGGGAGCCTAGAAAAGATTTAATTTGCTGAAAACAGCTTGAAATTGCGTCACCGGGATGCAAAGTTATGTAGATTTGTGCAAAAACACGTCTCCCTTTTTTTTTTTTTTTTTTTTCAGGATGGGAAATCATCAAATGACTCCTCCCGCTCTGGGTGGAGCAGAAGGGAGTGTCAGACTCTTACTGACTAAAACCCACCCGTGTTCCTTCCTTAGCCCTTTACGTACCAGGGCAGCGGTAACCCTTTCGGACGATCCCGCTACCCCGGCAGGCTTCGGCCCTGTCGGGCCCCGTCAACTACGCTGACATCTCTTTGAGGCGCGCGTGGAACACATACACGCCGTCCGGCACGGGCCTGGTCCTGATCGGACGGAGAGCTACCCATTGCTCTCCGCCCGCAGGCCCGCGCCTACGGTGGCCGGGAGTCGTCACGCGGCTCCCGACGCCCGGAGCGTCTCCCTCGGCGGCTGAGGCGTGAGGATCTTTCCCTCGCCCATCCCGCCACCTCCTTCGCTAGCATGACTGCTTCGCAGAAGGAGGTGACCGCCTCCCACTCCCTCTCGCCCCGGACCATGGCTTGCACCAGGGCCGGGCGCGAGAGGTCGCCGCCGCTGCCGATCGCCTCTACGAGGACACGGCGGTGCTCTGCCCAAGCGGGGCAGACCTCCACCGTATGCTCCACCGTGTCCTCTGGGCGATCCTCGCAGTGGTGACACCCGGGCGTCTCCTCCCGCCTGATGATGTGCAGGAACCTCCCGAAACATCCGTGTCCGGAGAGGACCTGCGTCAGGCGGTAGGTGAGAGCGCCGTGACGCCTCTCTAGCCACTCCTCAAAGAGGGGTCTTATCGCCGCTATCGTGGCGTGCCCTGCGCTGGGTTGCGATAGTCGCGCCTTCCATTCCACCATGAGACCGCGCCGGAGGTCCGTCCGCTCCGCAGCGATTTGCCGCGGGTGCAGAGTTTCCCCCCGACGTAGTGCCTCCGCGCGCCAGTCATACAGGCGCGCGAGGACTATCGCCTCCAGATCCCATGGTGGCAGTCCGGCAAGGAGGCTTGCTGCCTCGCGCGAGATCGTGCGGTACCCCCGGATCAGCCTTACGGCTACCACCTTTTGGGGCGCGTTCAGGTAGTGTGCGGCTCGAAGCCGCAGTGAACGCGCCCATACCGGGGCCCCATATAGGGCCATGGACCGCACGACCCCCGCGTAAAGCCTCCGGCAGGAGGCGTTTGGCCCCCTCAGGTTGGGCAGGAGCCGCCTTAAGGCGGCCCCGGTCCGTTCCAGTTTTGGGGCCAAACGTCGGAAGTGCTCGACGAAGTTCCACCGGCTGTCGAGGACGAGACCCAGGTATCTCATCGTCTTCTCGACGCCGATGTGAACCCCTCCTACCATAAGTTGGGATCCCGAAGGTGGCCCGTACCGGGGCCCATGAAAAGACATGGCCTCGGACTTGTGCAATGCCACCTCGAGACCCAACTGCCGGATCCTTTCCACGACTATCGCAACCCCGCGTGTCATCGCGTCAGCCGCCGCCTGATGCGACCTCCCCTGCGCCAGGACCAGCGTGTCGTCAGCGTAGCAAACTACGCTGACGCCATCAGGGAGGTCGGCCCGCAGCACCCAGTCGTAACCGATGTCCCACAGGAGCGGCCCCAGAACCGATCCCTGTGGGACACCGCACGACATCTCTCGCCGGTTCCAGTTCCCGTCGCGACCGGGGTAGATGACGGCTCTGTCCGTCAAATACGCCCCGACTATTCGACGGAGGTAAGTCGGCACCCGGTGATACCGGAGTGCCTCCCCTATGCAGCTCCAGGGCAGGGTGTTGAACGCGTTGGCGATGTCGAGTGACACCGCCACGACCACCCCACCCCGTGACACCGCGTCCCCCGTCGTGAGGGCTCTCACGCGCATGATGGCGTCCACCGTCGAGCGCCCCTTGCGGAAGCCAAACTGGCACTCCGCAAGGTCCGGCCCCGTCCTCACCAGGTGCCCGACGAGGCGGCCCGCAATCACTCTCTCAAAGAGCTTGCCGACCTCGTCGAGCAGCACTATGGGCCGGTATGCGGACGGAGAGTCCGCAGGGCGCCCTGGCTTCTGAATGAGGACCAGCTTCCCCGTCTTCCAACGGAGTGGAAACTGGCCTCTCTCCATGCATGCGCTTAAGAGCGCCTCCAGTCGAGGCCCGAGAGCCCTCGAGGCCAGGACCCAGGCTTTACCCGGCAAGCCGTCGGGTCCCGGGGCGGTATTTTTGGCCTTCAGCCTGCCTACCGCCGCTCTCAGATCTACCCCGGTCACTTCAGGAACACGTCTCCCTTAGGTGGATTTCGTCAATTGTTGGTAGTATTGAACGTAAAAAATTTCTGGAATATTTGATGTTCTATGGGGGCTAGGCGCACGGGCGAGGTGTCAAAAGACGCGTCTCCGCGCGGGCTAGCTAACTATGGGGTTTCTGGAGTTTATCCAGAACCAAAAACGGGAATTTTTCTGAAAAAACTTGTTTTACGGCCAAAATATATGTGGAAACCTCGAATAACACTACCAAAACGGGACTCGAGCTCGCGGAACGCGCACGGGAGTACAGGTAAGGCAGGTAAGTATCAATTTGAATTGTAAAAAATCTGGAATAATCTGGAAATTTTGAAGAAAAAATCAAAAAGTGTTTTTTATAACAGGAGTTTTTGTGAAATTTTTACAAGTCCAAAACGAGAAAATGTTTTTCGCGTGATTGTCAGTTTTTTCCCAGTGGGAACGTTTCAGGGAGCCTAGAAAAGATTTAATTTGCTGAAAACAGCTTGAAATTGCGTCACCGGGATGCAAAGTTATGTAGATTTGTGCAAAAACACGTCTCCCTTTTTTTTTTTTTTTTTTTTCAGGATGGGAAATCATCAAATGACTCCTCCCGCTCTGGGTGGAGCAGAAGGGAGTGTCAGACTCTTACTGACTAAAACCCACCCGTGTTCCTTCCTTAGCCCTTTACGTACCAGGGCAGCGGTAACCCTTTCGGACGATCCCGCTACCCCGGCAGGCTTCGGCCCTGTCGGGCCCCGTCAACTACGCTGACATCTCTTTGAGGCGCGCGTGGAACACATACACGCCGTCCGGCACGGGCCTGGTCCTGATCGGACGGAGAGCTACCCATTGCTCTCCGCCCGCAGGCCCGCGCCTACGGTGGCCGGGAGTCGTCACGCGGCTCCCGACGCCCGGAGCGTCTCCCTCGGCGGCTGAGGCGTGAGGATCTTTCCCTCGCCCATCCCGCCACCTCCTTCGCTAGCATGACTGCTTCGCAGAAGGAGGTGACCGCCTCCCACTCCCTCTCGCCCCGGACCATGGCTTGCACCAGGGCCGGGCGCGAGAGGTCGCCGCCGCTGCCGATCGCCTCTACGAGGACACGGCGGTGCTCTGCCCAAGCGGGGCAGACCTCCACCGTATGCTCCACCGTGTCCTCTGGGCGATCCTCGCAGTGGTGACACCCGGGCGTCTCCTCCCGCCTGATGATGTGCAGGAACCTCCCGAAACATCCGTGTCCGGAGAGGACCTGCGTCAGGCGGTAGGTGAGAGCGCCGTGACGCCTCTCTAGCCACTCCTCAAAGAGGGGTCTTATCGCCGCTATCGTGGCGTGCCCTGCGCTGGGTTGCGATAGTCGCGCCTTCCATTCCACCATGAGACCGCGCCGGAGGTCCGTCCGCTCCGCAGCGATTTGCCGCGGGTGCAGAGTTTCCCCCCGACGTAGTGCCTCCGCGCGCCAGTCATACAGGCGCGCGAGGACTATCGCCTCCAGATCCCATGGTGGCAGTCCGGCAAGGAGGCTTGCTGCCTCGCGCGAGATCGTGCGGTACCCCCGGATCAGCCTTACGGCTACCACCTTTTGGGGCGCGTTCAGGTAGTGTGCGGCTCGAAGCCGCAGTGAACGCGCCCATACCGGGGCCCCATATAGGGCCATGGACCGCACGACCCCCGCGTAAAGCCTCCGGCAGGAGGCGTTTGGCCCCCTCAGGTTGGGCAGGAGCCGCCTTAAGGCGGCCCCGGTCCGTTCCAGTTTTGGGGCCAAACGTCGGAAGTGCTCGACGAAGTTCCACCGGCTGTCGAGGACGAGACCCAGGTATCTCATCGTCTTCTCGACGCCGATGTGAACCCCTCCTACCATAAGTTGGGATCCCGAAGGTGGCCCGTACCGGGGCCCATGAAAAGACATGGCCTCGGACTTGTGCAATGCCACCTCGAGACCCAACTGCCGGATCCTTTCCACGACTATCGCAACCCCGCGTGTCATCGCGTCAGCCGCCGCCTGATGCGACCTCCCCTGCGCCAGGACCAGCGTGTCGTCAGCGTAGCAAACTACGCTGACGCCATCAGGGAGGTCGGCCCGCAGCACCCAGTCGTAACCGATGTCCCACAGGAGCGGCCCCAGAACCGATCCCTGTGGGACACCGCACGACATCTCTCGCCGGTTCCAGTTCCCGTCGCGACCGGGGTAGATGACGGCTCTGTCCGTCAAATACGCCCCGACTATTCGACGGAGGTAAGTCGGCACCCGGTGATACCGGAGTGCCTCCCCTATGCAGCTCCAGGGCAGGGTGTTGAACGCGTTGGCGATGTCGAGTGACACCGCCACGACCACCCCACCCCGTGACACCGCGTCCCCCGTCGTGAGGGCTCTCACGCGCATGATGGCGTCCACCGTCGAGCGCCCCTTGCGGAAGCCAAACTGGCACTCCGCAAGGTCCGGCCCCGTCCTCACCAGGTGCCCGACGAGGCGGCCCGCAATCACTCTCTCAAAGAGCTTGCCGACCTCGTCGAGCAGCACTATGGGCCGGTATGCGGACGGAGAGTCCGCAGGGCGCCCTGGCTTCTGAATGAGGACCAGCTTCCCCGTCTTCCAACGGAGTGGAAACTGGCCTCTCTCCATGCATGCGCTTAAGAGCGCCTCCAGTCGAGGCCCGAGAGCCCTCGAGGCCAGGACCCAGGCTTTACCCGGCAAGCCGTCGGGTCCCGGGGCGGTATTTTTGGCCTTCAGCCTGCCTACCGCCGCTCTCAGATCTACCCCGGTCACTTCAGGAACACGTCTCCCTTAGGTGGATTTCGTCAATTGTTGGTAGTATTGAACGTAAAAAATTTCTGGAATATTTGATGTTCTATGGGGGCTAGGCGCACGGGCGAGGTGTCAAAAGACGCGTCTCCGCGCGGGCTAGCTAACTATGGGGTTTCTGGAGTTTATCCAGAACCAAAAACGGGAATTTTTCTGAAAAAACTTGTTTTACGGCCAAAATATATGTGGAAACCTCGAATAACACTACCAAAACGGGACTCGAGCTCGCGGAACGCGCACGGGAGTACAGGTAAGGCAGGTAAGTATCAATTTGAATTGTAAAAAATCTGGAATAATCTGGAAATTTTGAAGAAAAAATCAAAAAGTGTTTTTTATAACAGGAGTTTTTGTGAAATTTTTACAAGTCCAAAACGAGAAAATGTTTTTCGCGTGATTGTCAGTTTTTTCCCAGTGGGAACGTTTCAGGGAGCCTAGAAAAGATTTAATTTGCTGAAAACAGCTTGAAATTGCGTCACCGGGATGCAAAGTTATGTAGATTTGTGCAAAAACACGTCTCCCTTTTTTTTTTTTTTTTTTTTCAGGATGGGAAATCATCAAATGACTCCTCCCGCTCTGGGTGGAGCAGAAGGGAGTGTCAGACTCTTACTGACTAAAACCCACCCGTGTTCCTTCCTTAGCCCTTTACGTACCAGGGCAGCGGTAACCCTTTCGGACGATCCCGCTACCCCGGCAGGCTTCGGCCCTGTCGGGCCCCGTCAACTACGCTGACATCTCTTTGAGGCGCGCGTGGAACACATACACGCCGTCCGGCACGGGCCTGGTCCTGATCGGACGGAGAGCTACCCATTGCTCTCCGCCCGCAGGCCCGCGCCTACGGTGGCCGGGAGTCGTCACGCGGCTCCCGACGCCCGGAGCGTCTCCCTCGGCGGCTGAGGCGTGAGGATCTTTCCCTCGCCCATCCCGCCACCTCCTTCGCTAGCATGACTGCTTCGCAGAAGGAGGTGACCGCCTCCCACTCCCTCTCGCCCCGGACCATGGCTTGCACCAGGGCCGGGCGCGAGAGGTCGCCGCCGCTGCCGATCGCCTCTACGAGGACACGGCGGTGCTCTGCCCAAGCGGGGCAGACCTCCACCGTATGCTCCACCGTGTCCTCTGGGCGATCCTCGCAGTGGTGACACCCGGGCGTCTCCTCCCGCCTGATGATGTGCAGGAACCTCCCGAAACATCCGTGTCCGGAGAGGACCTGCGTCAGGCGGTAGGTGAGAGCGCCGTGACGCCTCTCTAGCCACTCCTCAAAGAGGGGTCTTATCGCCGCTATCGTGGCGTGCCCTGCGCTGGGTTGCGATAGTCGCGCCTTCCATTCCACCATGAGACCGCGCCGGAGGTCCGTCCGCTCCGCAGCGATTTGCCGCGGGTGCAGAGTTTCCCCCCGACGTAGTGCCTCCGCGCGCCAGTCATACAGGCGCGCGAGGACTATCGCCTCCAGATCCCATGGTGGCAGTCCGGCAAGGAGGCTTGCTGCCTCGCGCGAGATCGTGCGGTACCCCCGGATCAGCCTTACGGCTACCACCTTTTGGGGCGCGTTCAGGTAGTGTGCGGCTCGAAGCCGCAGTGAACGCGCCCATACCGGGGCCCCATATAGGGCCATGGACCGCACGACCCCCGCGTAAAGCCTCCGGCAGGAGGCGTTTGGCCCCCTCAGGTTGGGCAGGAGCCGCCTTAAGGCGGCCCCGGTCCGTTCCAGTTTTGGGGCCAAACGTCGGAAGTGCTCGACGAAGTTCCACCGGCTGTCGAGGACGAGACCCAGGTATCTCATCGTCTTCTCGACGCCGATGTGAACCCCTCCTACCATAAGTTGGGATCCCGAAGGTGGCCCGTACCGGGGCCCATGAAAAGACATGGCCTCGGACTTGTGCAATGCCACCTCGAGACCCAACTGCCGGATCCTTTCCACGACTATCGCAACCCCGCGTGTCATCGCGTCAGCCGCCGCCTGATGCGACCTCCCCTGCGCCAGGACCAGCGTGTCGTCAGCGTAGCAAACTACGCTGACGCCATCAGGGAGGTCGGCCCGCAGCACCCAGTCGTAACCGATGTCCCACAGGAGCGGCCCCAGAACCGATCCCTGTGGGACACCGCACGACATCTCTCGCCGGTTCCAGTTCCCGTCGCGACCGGGGTAGATGACGGCTCTGTCCGTCAAATACGCCCCGACTATTCGACGGAGGTAAGTCGGCACCCGGTGATACCGGAGTGCCTCCCCTATGCAGCTCCAGGGCAGGGTGTTGAACGCGTTGGCGATGTCGAGTGACACCGCCACGACCACCCCACCCCGTGACACCGCGTCCCCCGTCGTGAGGGCTCTCACGCGCATGATGGCGTCCACCGTCGAGCGCCCCTTGCGGAAGCCAAACTGGCACTCCGCAAGGTCCGGCCCCGTCCTCACCAGGTGCCCGACGAGGCGGCCCGCAATCACTCTCTCAAAGAGCTTGCCGACCTCGTCGAGCAGCACTATGGGCCGGTATGCGGACGGAGAGTCCGCAGGGCGCCCTGGCTTCTGAATGAGGACCAGCTTCCCCGTCTTCCAACGGAGTGGAAACTGGCCTCTCTCCATGCATGCGCTTAAGAGCGCCTCCAGTCGAGGCCCGAGAGCCCTCGAGGCCAGGACCCAGGCTTTACCCGGCAAGCCGTCGGGTCCCGGGGCGGTATTTTTGGCCTTCAGCCTGCCTACCGCCGCTCTCAGATCTACCCCGGTCACTTCAGGAACACGTCTCCCTTAGGTGGATTTCGTCAATTGTTGGTAGTATTGAACGTAAAAAATTTCTGGAATATTTGATGTTCTATGGGGGCTAGGCGCACGGGCGAGGTGTCAAAAGACGCGTCTCCGCGCGGGCTAGCTAACTATGGGGTTTCTGGAGTTTATCCAGAACCAAAAACGGGAATTTTTCTGAAAAAACTTGTTTTACGGCCAAAATATATGTGGAAACCTCGAATAACACTACCAAAACGGGACTCGAGCTCGCGGAACGCGCACGGGAGTACAGGTAAGGCAGGTAAGTATCAATTTGAATTGTAAAAAATCTGGAATAATCTGGAAATTTTGAAGAAAAAATCAAAAAGTGTTTTTTATAACAGGAGTTTTTGTGAAATTTTTACAAGTCCAAAACGAGAAAATGTTTTTCGCGTGATTGTCAGTTTTTTCCCAGTGGGAACGTTTCAGGGAGCCTAGAAAAGATTTAATTTGCTGAAAACAGCTTGAAATTGCGTCACCGGGATGCAAAGTTATGTAGATTTGTGCAAAAACACGTCTCCCTTTTTTTTTTTTTTTTTTTTCAGGATGGGAAATCATCAAATGACTCCTCCCGCTCTGGGTGGAGCAGAAGGGAGTGTCAGACTCTTACTGACTAAAACCCACCCGTGTTCCTTCCTTAGCCCTTTACGTACCAGGGCAGCGGTAACCCTTTCGGACGATCCCGCTACCCCGGCAGGCTTCGGCCCTGTCGGGCCCCGTCAACTACGCTGACATCTCTTTGAGGCGCGCGTGGAACACATACACGCCGTCCGGCACGGGCCTGGTCCTGATCGGACGGAGAGCTACCCATTGCTCTCCGCCCGCAGGCCCGCGCCTACGGTGGCCGGGAGTCGTCACGCGGCTCCCGACGCCCGGAGCGTCTCCCTCGGCGGCTGAGGCGTGAGGATCTTTCCCTCGCCCATCCCGCCACCTCCTTCGCTAGCATGACTGCTTCGCAGAAGGAGGTGACCGCCTCCCACTCCCTCTCGCCCCGGACCATGGCTTGCACCAGGGCCGGGCGCGAGAGGTCGCCGCCGCTGCCGATCGCCTCTACGAGGACACGGCGGTGCTCTGCCCAAGCGGGGCAGACCTCCACCGTATGCTCCACCGTGTCCTCTGGGCGATCCTCGCAGTGGTGACACCCGGGCGTCTCCTCCCGCCTGATGATGTGCAGGAACCTCCCGAAACATCCGTGTCCGGAGAGGACCTGCGTCAGGCGGTAGGTGAGAGCGCCGTGACGCCTCTCTAGCCACTCCTCAAAGAGGGGTCTTATCGCCGCTATCGTGGCGTGCCCTGCGCTGGGTTGCGATAGTCGCGCCTTCCATTCCACCATGAGACCGCGCCGGAGGTCCGTCCGCTCCGCAGCGATTTGCCGCGGGTGCAGAGTTTCCCCCCGACGTAGTGCCTCCGCGCGCCAGTCATACAGGCGCGCGAGGACTATCGCCTCCAGATCCCATGGTGGCAGTCCGGCAAGGAGGCTTGCTGCCTCGCGCGAGATCGTGCGGTACCCCCGGATCAGCCTTACGGCTACCACCTTTTGGGGCGCGTTCAGGTAGTGTGCGGCTCGAAGCCGCAGTGAACGCGCCCATACCGGGGCCCCATATAGGGCCATGGACCGCACGACCCCCGCGTAAAGCCTCCGGCAGGAGGCGTTTGGCCCCCTCAGGTTGGGCAGGAGCCGCCTTAAGGCGGCCCCGGTCCGTTCCAGTTTTGGGGCCAAACGTCGGAAGTGCTCGACGAAGTTCCACCGGCTGTCGAGGACGAGACCCAGGTATCTCATCGTCTTCTCGACGCCGATGTGAACCCCTCCTACCATAAGTTGGGATCCCGAAGGTGGCCCGTACCGGGGCCCATGAAAAGACATGGCCTCGGACTTGTGCAATGCCACCTCGAGACCCAACTGCCGGATCCTTTCCACGACTATCGCAACCCCGCGTGTCATCGCGTCAGCCGCCGCCTGATGCGACCTCCCCTGCGCCAGGACCAGCGTGTCGTCAGCGTAGCAAACTACGCTGACGCCATCAGGGAGGTCGGCCCGCAGCACCCAGTCGTAACCGATGTCCCACAGGAGCGGCCCCAGAACCGATCCCTGTGGGACACCGCACGACATCTCTCGCCGGTTCCAGTTCCCGTCGCGACCGGGGTAGATGACGGCTCTGTCCGTCAAATACGCCCCGACTATTCGACGGAGGTAAGTCGGCACCCGGTGATACCGGAGTGCCTCCCCTATGCAGCTCCAGGGCAGGGTGTTGAACGCGTTGGCGATGTCGAGTGACACCGCCACGACCACCCCACCCCGTGACACCGCGTCCCCCGTCGTGAGGGCTCTCACGCGCATGATGGCGTCCACCGTCGAGCGCCCCTTGCGGAAGCCAAACTGGCACTCCGCAAGGTCCGGCCCCGTCCTCACCAGGTGCCCGACGAGGCGGCCCGCAATCACTCTCTCAAAGAGCTTGCCGACCTCGTCGAGCAGCACTATGGGCCGGTATGCGGACGGAGAGTCCGCAGGGCGCCCTGGCTTCTGAATGAGGACCAGCTTCCCCGTCTTCCAACGGAGTGGAAACTGGCCTCTCTCCATGCATGCGCTTAAGAGCGCCTCCAGTCGAGGCCCGAGAGCCCTCGAGGCCAGGACCCAGGCTTTACCCGGCAAGCCGTCGGGTCCCGGGGCGGTATTTTTGGCCTTCAGCCTGCCTACCGCCGCTCTCAGATCTACCCCGGTCACTTCAGGAACACGTCTCCCTTAGGTGGATTTCGTCAATTGTTGGTAGTATTGAACGTAAAAAATTTCTGGAATATTTGATGTTCTATGGGGGCTAGGCGCACGGGCGAGGTGTCAAAAGACGCGTCTCCGCGCGGGCTAGCTAACTATGGGGTTTCTGGAGTTTATCCAGAACCAAAAACGGGAATTTTTCTGAAAAAACTTGTTTTACGGCCAAAATATATGTGGAAACCTCGAATAACACTACCAAAACGGGACTCGAGCTCGCGGAACGCGCACGGGAGTACAGGTAAGGCAGGTAAGTATCAATTTGAATTGTAAAAAATCTGGAATAATCTGGAAATTTTGAAGAAAAAATCAAAAAGTGTTTTTTATAACAGGAGTTTTTGTGAAATTTTTACAAGTCCAAAACGAGAAAATGTTTTTCGCGTGATTGTCAGTTTTTTCCCAGTGGGAACGTTTCAGGGAGCCTAGAAAAGATTTAATTTGCTGAAAACAGCTTGAAATTGCGTCACCGGGATGCAAAGTTATGTAGATTTGTGCAAAAACACGTCTCCCTTTTTTTTTTTTTTTTTTTTCAGGATGGGAAATCATCAAATGACTCCTCCCGCTCTGGGTGGAGCAGAAGGGAGTGTCAGACTCTTACTGACTAAAACCCACCCGTGTTCCTTCCTTAGCCCTTTACGTACCAGGGCAGCGGTAACCCTTTCGGACGATCCCGCTACCCCGGCAGGCTTCGGCCCTGTCGGGCCCCGTCAACTACGCTGACATCTCTTTGAGGCGCGCGTGGAACACATACACGCCGTCCGGCACGGGCCTGGTCCTGATCGGACGGAGAGCTACCCATTGCTCTCCGCCCGCAGGCCCGCGCCTACGGTGGCCGGGAGTCGTCACGCGGCTCCCGACGCCCGGAGCGTCTCCCTCGGCGGCTGAGGCGTGAGGATCTTTCCCTCGCCCATCCCGCCACCTCCTTCGCTAGCATGACTGCTTCGCAGAAGGAGGTGACCGCCTCCCACTCCCTCTCGCCCCGGACCATGGCTTGCACCAGGGCCGGGCGCGAGAGGTCGCCGCCGCTGCCGATCGCCTCTACGAGGACACGGCGGTGCTCTGCCCAAGCGGGGCAGACCTCCACCGTATGCTCCACCGTGTCCTCTGGGCGATCCTCGCAGTGGTGACACCCGGGCGTCTCCTCCCGCCTGATGATGTGCAGGAACCTCCCGAAACATCCGTGTCCGGAGAGGACCTGCGTCAGGCGGTAGGTGAGAGCGCCGTGACGCCTCTCTAGCCACTCCTCAAAGAGGGGTCTTATCGCCGCTATCGTGGCGTGCCCTGCGCTGGGTTGCGATAGTCGCGCCTTCCATTCCACCATGAGACCGCGCCGGAGGTCCGTCCGCTCCGCAGCGATTTGCCGCGGGTGCAGAGTTTCCCCCCGACGTAGTGCCTCCGCGCGCCAGTCATACAGGCGCGCGAGGACTATCGCCTCCAGATCCCATGGTGGCAGTCCGGCAAGGAGGCTTGCTGCCTCGCGCGAGATCGTGCGGTACCCCCGGATCAGCCTTACGGCTACCACCTTTTGGGGCGCGTTCAGGTAGTGTGCGGCTCGAAGCCGCAGTGAACGCGCCCATACCGGGGCCCCATATAGGGCCATGGACCGCACGACCCCCGCGTAAAGCCTCCGGCAGGAGGCGTTTGGCCCCCTCAGGTTGGGCAGGAGCCGCCTTAAGGCGGCCCCGGTCCGTTCCAGTTTTGGGGCCAAACGTCGGAAGTGCTCGACGAAGTTCCACCGGCTGTCGAGGACGAGACCCAGGTATCTCATCGTCTTCTCGACGCCGATGTGAACCCCTCCTACCATAAGTTGGGATCCCGAAGGTGGCCCGTACCGGGGCCCATGAAAAGACATGGCCTCGGACTTGTGCAATGCCACCTCGAGACCCAACTGCCGGATCCTTTCCACGACTATCGCAACCCCGCGTGTCATCGCGTCAGCCGCCGCCTGATGCGACCTCCCCTGCGCCAGGACCAGCGTGTCGTCAGCGTAGCAAACTACGCTGACGCCATCAGGGAGGTCGGCCCGCAGCACCCAGTCGTAACCGATGTCCCACAGGAGCGGCCCCAGAACCGATCCCTGTGGGACACCGCACGACATCTCTCGCCGGTTCCAGTTCCCGTCGCGACCGGGGTAGATGACGGCTCTGTCCGTCAAATACGCCCCGACTATTCGACGGAGGTAAGTCGGCACCCGGTGATACCGGAGTGCCTCCCCTATGCAGCTCCAGGGCAGGG
Organism: Apamea epomidion; assembly: GCA_947507525.1. Taxonomy (NCBI): domain Eukaryota; kingdom Metazoa; phylum Arthropoda; class Insecta; order Lepidoptera; family Noctuidae; genus Apamea; species Apamea epomidion. The sequence continues at coordinate 161,927 of OX382238.1, read as the reverse complement.
TGTTGAACGCGTTGGCGATGTCGAGTGACACCGCCACGACCACCCCACCCCGTGACACCGCGTCCCCCGTCGTGAGGGCTCTCACGCGCATGATGGCGTCCACCGTCGAGCGCCCCTTGCGGAAGCCAAACTGGCACTCCGCAAGGTCCGGCCCCGTCCTCACCAGGTGCCCGACGAGGCGGCCCGCAATCACTCTCTCAAAGAGCTTGCCGACCTCGTCGAGCAGCACTATGGGCCGGTATGCGGACGGAGAGTCCGCAGGGCGCCCTGGCTTCTGAATGAGGACCAGCTTCCCCGTCTTCCAACGGAGTGGAAACTGGCCTCTCTCCATGCATGCGCTTAAGAGCGCCTCCAGTCGAGGCCCGAGAGCCCTCGAGGCCAGGACCCAGGCTTTACCCGGCAAGCCGTCGGGTCCCGGGGCGGTATTTTTGGCCTTCAGCCTGCCTACCGCCGCTCTCAGATCTACCCCGGTCACTTCAGGAACACGTCTCCCTTAGGTGGATTTCGTCAATTGTTGGTAGTATTGAACGTAAAAAATTTCTGGAATATTTGATGTTCTATGGGGGCTAGGCGCACGGGCGAGGTGTCAAAAGACGCGTCTCCGCGCGGGCTAGCTAACTATGGGGTTTCTGGAGTTTATCCAGAACCAAAAACGGGAATTTTTCTGAAAAAACTTGTTTTACGGCCAAAATATATGTGGAAACCTCGAATAACACTACCAAAACGGGACTCGAGCTCGCGGAACGCGCACGGGAGTACAGGTAAGGCAGGTAAGTATCAATTTGAATTGTAAAAAATCTGGAATAATCTGGAAATTTTGAAGAAAAAATCAAAAAGTGTTTTTTATAACAGGAGTTTTTGTGAAATTTTTACAAGTCCAAAACGAGAAAATGTTTTTCGCGTGATTGTCAGTTTTTTCCCAGTGGGAACGTTTCAGGGAGCCTAGAAAAGATTTAATTTGCTGAAAACAGCTTGAAATTGCGTCACCGGGATGCAAAGTTATGTAGATTTGTGCAAAAACACGTCTCCCTTAGGTGGATTTCGTCAATTGTTGGTAGTATTGAACGTAAAAAATTTCTGGAATATTTGATGTTCTATGGGGGCTAGGCGCACGGGCGAGGTGTCAAAAGACGCGTCTCCGCGCGGGCTAGCTAACTATGGGGTTTCTGGAGTTTATCCAGAACCAAAAACGGGAATTTTTCTGAAAAAACTTGTTTTACGGCCAAAATATATGTGGAAACCTCGAATAACACTACCAAAACGGGACTCGAGCTCGCGGAACGCGCACGGGAGTACAGGTAAGGCAGGTAAGTATCAATTTGAATTGTAAAAAATCTGGAATAATCTGGAAATTTTGAAGAAAAAATCAAAAAGTGTTTTTTATAACAGGAGTTTTTGTGAAATTTTTACAAGTCCAAAACGAGAAAATGTTTTTCGCGTGATTGTCAGTTTTTTCCCAGTGGGAACGTTTCAGGGAGCCTAGAAAAGATTTAATTTGCTGAAAACAGCTTGAAATTGCGTCACCGGGATGCAAAGTTATGTAGATTTGTGCAAAAACACGTCTCCCTTTTTTTTTTTTTTTTTTTTCAGGATCGGAAATCATCAAATGACTCCTCCCGCTCTGGGTGGAGCAGAAGGGAGTGTCAGACTCTTACTGACTAAAACCCACCCGTGTTCCTTCCTTAGCCCTTTACGTACCAGGGCAGCGGTAACCCTTTCGGACGATCCCGCTACCCCGGCAGGCTTCGGCCCTGTCGGGCCCCGTCAACTACGCTGACATCTCTTTGAGGCGCGCGTGGAACACATACACGCCGTCCGGCACGGGCCTGGTCCTGATCGGACGGAGAGCTACCCATTGCTCTCCGCCCGCAGGCCCGCGCCTACGGTGGCCGGGAGTCGTCACGCGGCTCCCGACGCCCGGAGCGTCTCCCTCGGCGGCTGAGGCGTGAGGATCTTTCCCTCGCCCATCCCGCCACCTCCTTCGCTAGCATGACTGCTTCGCAGAAGGAGGTGACCGCCTCCCACTCCCTCTCGCCCCGGACCATGGCTTGCACCAGGGCCGGGCGCGAGAGGTCGCCGCCGCTGCCGATCGCCTCTACGAGGACACGGCGGTGCTCTGCCCAAGCGGGGCAGACCTCCACCGTATGCTCCACCGTGTCCTCTGGGCGATCCTCGCAGTGGTGACACCCGGGCGTCTCCTCCCGCCTGATGATGTGCAGGAACCTCCCGAAACATCCGTGTCCGGAGAGGACCTGCGTCAGGCGGTAGGTGAGAGCGCCGTGACGCCTCTCTAGCCACTCCTCAAAGAGGGGTCTTATCGCCGCTATCGTGGCGTGCCCTGCGCTGGGTTGCGATAGTCGCGCCTTCCATTCCACCATGAGACCGCGCCGGAGGTCCGTCCGCTCCGCAGCGATTTGCCGCGGGTGCAGAGTTTCCCCCCGACGTAGTGCCTCCGCGCGCCAGTCATACAGGCGCGCGAGGACTATCGCCTCCAGATCCCATGGTGGCAGTCCGGCAAGGAGGCTTGCTGCCTCGCGCGAGATCGTGCGGTACCCCCGGATCAGCCTTACGGCTACCACCTTTTGGGGCGCGTTCAGGTAGTGTGCGGCTCGAAGCCGCAGTGAACGCGCCCATACCGGGGCCCCATATAGGGCCATGGACCGCACGACCCCCGCGTAAAGCCTCCGGCAGGAGGCGTTTGGCCCCCTCAGGTTGGGCAGGAGCCGCCTTAAGGCGGCCCCGGTCCGTTCCAGTTTTGGGGCCAAACGTCGGAAGTGCTCGACGAAGTTCCACCGGCTGTCGAGGACGAGACCCAGGTATCTCATCGTCTTCTCGACGCCGATGTGAACCCCTCCTACCATAAGTTGGGATCCCGAAGGTGGCCCGTACCGGGGCCCATGAAAAGACATGGCCTCGGACTTGTGCAATGCCACCTCGAGACCCAACTGCCGGATCCTTTCCACGACTATCGCAACCCCGCGTGTCATCGCGTCAGCCGCCGCCTGATGCGACCTCCCCTGCGCCAGGACCAGCGTGTCGTCAGCGTAGCAAACTACGCTGACGCCATCAGGGAGGTCGGCCCGCAGCACCCAGTCGTAACCGATGTCCCACAGGAGCGGCCCCAGAACCGATCCCTGTGGGACACCGCACGACATCTCTCGCCGGTTCCAGTTCCCGTCGCGACCGGGGTAGATGACGGCTCTGTCCGTCAAATACGCCCCGACTATTCGACGGAGGTAAGTCGGCACCCGGTGATACCGGAGTGCCTCCCCTATGCAGCTCCAGGGCAGGGTGTTGAACGCGTTGGCGATGTCGAGTGACACCGCCACGACCACCCCACCCCGTGACACCGCGTCCCCCGTCGTGAGGGCTCTCACGCGCATGATGGCGTCCACCGTCGAGCGCCCCTTGCGGAAGCCAAACTGGCACTCCGCAAGGTCCGGCCCCGTCCTCACCAGGTGCCCGACGAGGCGGCCCGCAATCACTCTCTCAAAGAGCTTGCCGACCTCGTCGAGCAGCACTATGGGCCGGTATGCGGACGGAGAGTCCGCAGGGCGCCCTGGCTTCTGAATGAGGACCAGCTTCCCCGTCTTCCAACGGAGTGGAAACTGGCCTCTCTCCATGCATGCGCTTAAGAGCGCCTCCAGTCGAGGCCCGAGAGCCCTCGAGGCCAGGACCCAGGCTTTACCCGGCAAGCCGTCGGGTCCCGGGGCGGTATTTTTGGCCTTCAGCCTGCCTACCGCCGCTCTCAGATCTACCCCGGTCACTTCAGGAACACGTCTCCCTTAGGTGGATTTCGTCAATTGTTGGTAGTATTGAACGTAAAAAATTTCTGGAATATTTGATGTTCTATGGGGGCTAGGCGCACGGGCGAGGTGTCAAAAGACGCGTCTCCGCGCGGGCTAGCTAACTATGGGGTTTCTGGAGTTTATCCAGAACCAAAAACGGGAATTTTTCTGAAAAAACTTGTTTTACGGCCAAAATATATGTGGAAACCTCGAATAACACTACCAAAACGGGACTCGAGCTCGCGGAACGCGCACGGGAGTACAGGTAAGGCAGGTAAGTATCAATTTGAATTGTAAAAAATCTGGAATAATCTGGAAATTTTGAAGAAAAAATCAAAAAGTGTTTTTTATAACAGGAGTTTTTGTGAAATTTTTACAAGTCCAAAACGAGAAAATGTTTTTCGCGTGATTGTCAGTTTTTTCCCAGTGGGAACGTTTCAGGGAGCCTAGAAAAGATTTAATTTGCTGAAAACAGCTTGAAATTGCGTCACCGGGATGCAAAGTTATGTAGATTTGTGCAAAAACACGTCTCCCTTTTTTTTTTTTTTTTTTTTCAGGATCGGAAATCATCAAATGACTCCTCCCGCTCTGGGTGGAGCAGAAGGGAGTGTCAGACTCTTACTGACTAAAACCCACCCGTGTTCCTTCCTTAGCCCTTTACGTACCAGGGCAGCGGTAACCCTTTCGGACGATCCCGCTACCCCGGCAGGCTTCGGCCCTGTCGGGCCCCGTCAACTACGCTGACATCTCTTTGAGGCGCGCGTGGAACACATACACGCCGTCCGGCACGGGCCTGGTCCTGATCGGACGGAGAGCTACCCATTGCTCTCCGCCCGCAGGCCCGCGCCTACGGTGGCCGGGAGTCGTCACGCGGCTCCCGACGCCCGGAGCGTCTCCCTCGGCGGCTGAGGCGTGAGGATCTTTCCCTCGCCCATCCCGCCACCTCCTTCGCTAGCATGACTGCTTCGCAGAAGGAGGTGACCGCCTCCCACTCCCTCTCGCCCCGGACCATGGCTTGCACCAGGGCCGGGCGCGAGAGGTCGCCGCCGCTGCCGATCGCCTCTACGAGGACACGGCGGTGCTCTGCCCAAGCGGGGCAGACCTCCACCGTATGCTCCACCGTGTCCTCTGGGCGATCCTCGCAGTGGTGACACCCGGGCGTCTCCTCCCGCCTGATGATGTGCAGGAACCTCCCGAAACATCCGTGTCCGGAGAGGACCTGCGTCAGGCGGTAGGTGAGAGCGCCGTGACGCCTCTCTAGCCACTCCTCAAAGAGGGGTCTTATCGCCGCTATCGTGGCGTGCCCTGCGCTGGGTTGCGATAGTCGCGCCTTCCATTCCACCATGAGACCGCGCCGGAGGTCCGTCCGCTCCGCAGCGATTTGCCGCGGGTGCAGAGTTTCCCCCCGACGTAGTGCCTCCGCGCGCCAGTCATACAGGCGCGCGAGGACTATCGCCTCCAGATCCCATGGTGGCAGTCCGGCAAGGAGGCTTGCTGCCTCGCGCGAGATCGTGCGGTACCCCCGGATCAGCCTTACGGCTACCACCTTTTGGGGCGCGTTCAGGTAGTGTGCGGCTCGAAGCCGCAGTGAACGCGCCCATACCGGGGCCCCATATAGGGCCATGGACCGCACGACCCCCGCGTAAAGCCTCCGGCAGGAGGCGTTTGGCCCCCTCAGGTTGGGCAGGAGCCGCCTTAAGGCGGCCCCGGTCCGTTCCAGTTTTGGGGCCAAACGTCGGAAGTGCTCGACGAAGTTCCACCGGCTGTCGAGGACGAGACCCAGGTATCTCATCGTCTTCTCGACGCCGATGTGAACCCCTCCTACCATAAGTTGGGATCCCGAAGGTGGCCCGTACCGGGGCCCATGAAAAGACATGGCCTCGGACTTGTGCAATGCCACCTCGAGACCCAACTGCCGGATCCTTTCCACGACTATCGCAACCCCGCGTGTCATCGCGTCAGCCGCCGCCTGATGCGACCTCCCCTGCGCCAGGACCAGCGTGTCGTCAGCGTAGCAAACTACGCTGACGCCATCAGGGAGGTCGGCCCGCAGCACCCAGTCGTAACCGATGTCCCACAGGAGCGGCCCCAGAACCGATCCCTGTGGGACACCGCACGACATCTCTCGCCGGTTCCAGTTCCCGTCGCGACCGGGGTAGATGACGGCTCTGTCCGTCAAATACGCCCCGACTATTCGACGGAGGTAAGTCGGCACCCGGTGATACCGGAGTGCCTCCCCTATGCAGCTCCAGGGCAGGGTGTTGAACGCGTTGGCGATGTCGAGTGACACCGCCACGACCACCCCACCCCGTGACACCGCGTCCCCCGTCGTGAGGGCTCTCACGCGCATGATGGCGTCCACCGTCGAGCGCCCCTTGCGGAAGCCAAACTGGCACTCCGCAAGGTCCGGCCCCGTCCTCACCAGGTGCCCGACGAGGCGGCCCGCAATCACTCTCTCAAAGAGCTTGCCGACCTCGTCGAGCAGCACTATGGGCCGGTATGCGGACGGAGAGTCCGCAGGGCGCCCTGGCTTCTGAATGAGGACCAGCTTCCCCGTCTTCCAACGGAGTGGAAACTGGCCTCTCTCCATGCATGCGCTTAAGAGCGCCTCCAGTCGAGGCCCGAGAGCCCTCGAGGCCAGGACCCAGGCTTTACCCGGCAAGCCGTCGGGTCCCGGGGCGGTATTTTTGGCCTTCAGCCTGCCTACCGCCGCTCTCAGATCTACCCCGGTCACTTCAGGAACACGTCTCCCTTAGGTGGATTTCGTCAATTGTTGGTAGTATTGAACGTAAAAAATTTCTGGAATATTTGATGTTCTATGGGGGCTAGGCGCACGGGCGAGGTGTCAAAAGACGCGTCTCCGCGCGGGCTAGCTAACTATGGGGTTTCTGGAGTTTATCCAGAACCAAAAACGGGAATTTTTCTGAAAAAACTTGTTTTACGGCCAAAATATATGTGGAAACCTCGAATAACACTACCAAAACGGGACTCGAGCTCGCGGAACGCGCACGGGAGTACAGGTAAGGCAGGTAAGTATCAATTTGAATTGTAAAAAATCTGGAATAATCTGGAAATTTTGAAGAAAAAATCAAAAAGTGTTTTTTATAACAGGAGTTTTTGTGAAATTTTTACAAGTCCAAAACGAGAAAATGTTTTTCGCGTGATTGTCAGTTTTTTCCCAGTGGGAACGTTTCAGGGAGCCTAGAAAAGATTTAATTTGCTGAAAACAGCTTGAAATTGCGTCACCGGGATGCAAAGTTATGTAGATTTGTGCAAAAACACGTCTCCCTTAGGTGGATTTCGTCAATTGTTGGTAGTATTGAACGTAAAAAATTTCTGGAATATTTGATGTTCTATGGGGGCTAGGCGCACGGGCGAGGTGTCAAAAGACGCGTCTCCGCGCGGGCTAGCTAACTATGGGGTTTCTGGAGTTTATCCAGAACCAAAAACGGGAATTTTTCTGAAAAAACTTGTTTTACGGCCAAAATATATGTGGAAACCTCGAATAACACTACCAAAACGGGACTCGAGCTCGCGGAACGCGCACGGGAGTACAGGTAAGGCAGGTAAGTATCAATTTGAATTGTAAAAAATCTGGAATAATCTGGAAATTTTGAAGAAAAAATCAAAAAGTGTTTTTTATAACAGGAGTTTTTGTGAAATTTTTACAAGTCCAAAACGAGAAAATGTTTTTCGCGTGATTGTCAGTTTTTTCCCAGTGGGAACGTTTCAGGGAGCCTAGAAAAGATTTAATTTGCTGAAAACAGCTTGAAATTGCGTCACCGGGATGCAAAGTTATGTAGATTTGTGCAAAAACACGTCTCCCTTAGGTGGATTTCGTCAATTGTTGGTAGTATTGAACGTAAAAAATTTCTGGAATATTTGATGTTCTATGGGGGCTAGGCGCACGGGCGAGGTGTCAAAAGACGCGTCTCCGCGCGGGCTAGCTAACTATGGGGTTTCTGGAGTTTATCCAGAACCAAAAACGGGAATTTTTCTGAAAAAACTTGTTTTACGGCCAAAATATATGTGGAAACCTCGAATAACACTACCAAAACGGGACTCGAGCTCGCGGAACGCGCACGGGAGTACAGGTAAGGCAGGTAAGTATCAATTTGAATTGTAAAAAATCTGGAATAATCTGGAAATTTTGAAGAAAAAATCAAAAAGTGTTTTTTATAACAGGAGTTTTTGTGAAATTTTTACAAGTCCAAAACGAGAAAATGTTTTTCGCGTGATTGTCAGTTTTTTCCCAGTGGGAACGTTTCAGGGAGCCTAGAAAAGATTTAATTTGCTGAAAACAGCTTGAAATTGCGTCACCGGGATGCAAAGTTATGTAGATTTGTGCAAAAACACGTCTCCCTTTTTTTTTTTTTTTTTTTCAGGATCGGAAATCATCAAATGACTCCTCCCGCTCTGGGTGGAGCAGAAGGGAGTGTCAGACTCTTACTGACTAAAACCCACCCGTGTTCCTTCCTTAGCCCTTTACGTACCAGGGCAGCGGTAACCCTTTCGGACGATCCCGCTACCCCGGCAGGCTTCGGCCCTGTCGGGCCCCGTCAACTACGCTGACATCTCTTTGAGGCGCGCGTGGAACACATACACGCCGTCCGGCACGGGCCTGGTCCTGATCGGACGGAGAGCTACCCATTGCTCTCCGCCCGCAGGCCCGCGCCTACGGTGGCCGGGAGTCGTCACGCGGCTCCCGACGCCCGGAGCGTCTCCCTCGGCGGCTGAGGCGTGAGGATCTTTCCCTCGCCCATCCCGCCACCTCCTTCGCTAGCATGACTGCTTCGCAGAAGGAGGTGACCGCCTCCCACTCCCTCTCGCCCCGGACCATGGCTTGCACCAGGGCCGGGCGCGAGAGGTCGCCGCCGCTGCCGATCGCCTCTACGAGGACACGGCGGTGCTCTGCCCAAGCGGGGCAGACCTCCACCGTATGCTCCACCGTGTCCTCTGGGCGATCCTCGCAGTGGTGACACCCGGGCGTCTCCTCCCGCCTGATGATGTGCAGGAACCTCCCGAAACATCCGTGTCCGGAGAGGACCTGCGTCAGGCGGTAGGTGAGAGCGCCGTGACGCCTCTCTAGCCACTCCTCAAAGAGGGGTCTTATCGCCGCTATCGTGGCGTGCCCTGCGCTGGGTTGCGATAGTCGCGCCTTCCATTCCACCATGAGACCGCGCCGGAGGTCCGTCCGCTCCGCAGCGATTTGCCGCGGGTGCAGAGTTTCCCCCCGACGTAGTGCCTCCGCGCGCCAGTCATACAGGCGCGCGAGGACTATCGCCTCCAGATCCCATGGTGGCAGTCCGGCAAGGAGGCTTGCTGCCTCGCGCGAGATCGTGCGGTACCCCCGGATCAGCCTTACGGCTACCACCTTTTGGGGCGCGTTCAGGTAGTGTGCGGCTCGAAGCCGCAGTGAACGCGCCCATACCGGGGCCCCATATAGGGCCATGGACCGCACGACCCCCGCGTAAAGCCTCCGGCAGGAGGCGTTTGGCCCCCTCAGGTTGGGCAGGAGCCGCCTTAAGGCGGCCCCGGTCCGTTCCAGTTTTGGGGCCAAACGTCGGAAGTGCTCGACGAAGTTCCACCGGCTGTCGAGGACGAGACCCAGGTATCTCATCGTCTTCTCGACGCCGATGTGAACCCCTCCTACCATAAGTTGGGATCCCGAAGGTGGCCCGTACCGGGGCCCATGAAAAGACATGGCCTCGGACTTGTGCAATGCCACCTCGAGACCCAACTGCCGGATCCTTTCCACGACTATCGCAACCCCGCGTGTCATCGCGTCAGCCGCCGCCTGATGCGACCTCCCCTGCGCCAGGACCAGCGTGTCGTCAGCGTAGCAAACTACGCTGACGCCATCAGGGAGGTCGGCCCGCAGCACCCAGTCGTAACCGATGTCCCACAGGAGCGGCCCCAGAACCGATCCCTGTGGGACACCGCACGACATCTCTCGCCGGTTCCAGTTCCCGTCGCGACCGGGGTAGATGACGGCTCTGTCCGTCAAATACGCCCCGACTATTCGACGGAGGTAAGTCGGCACCCGGTGATACCGGAGTGCCTCCCCTATGCAGCTCCAGGGCAGGGTGTTGAACGCGTTGGCGATGTCGAGTGACACCGCCACGACCACCCCACCCCGTGACACCGCGTCCCCCGTCGTGAGGGCTCTCACGCGCATGATGGCGTCCACCGTCGAGCGCCCCTTGCGGAAGCCAAACTGGCACTCCGCAAGGTCCGGCCCCGTCCTCACCAGGTGCCCGACGAGGCGGCCCGCAATCACTCTCTCAAAGAGCTTGCCGACCTCGTCGAGCAGCACTATGGGCCGGTATGCGGACGGAGAGTCCGCAGGGCGCCCTGGCTTCTGAATGAGGACCAGCTTCCCCGTCTTCCAACGGAGTGGAAACTGGCCTCTCTCCATGCATGCGCTTAAGAGCGCCTCCAGTCGAGGCCCGAGAGCCCTCGAGGCCAGGACCCAGGCTTTACCCGGCAAGCCGTCGGGTCCCGGGGCGGTATTTTTGGCCTTCAGCCTGCCTACCGCCGCTCTCAGATCTACCCCGGTCACTTCAGGAACACGTCTCCCTTAGGTGGATTTCGTCAATTGTTGGTAGTATTGAACGTAAAAAATTTCTGGAATATTTGATGTTCTATGGGGGCTAGGCGCACGGGCGAGGTGTCAAAAGACGCGTCTCCGCGCGGGCTAGCTAACTATGGGGTTTCTGGAGTTTATCCAGAACCAAAAACGGGAATTTTTCTGAAAAAACTTGTTTTACGGCCAAAATATATGTGGAAACCTCGAATAACACTACCAAAACGGGACTCGAGCTCGCGGAACGCGCACGGGAGTACAGGTAAGGCAGGTAAGTATCAATTTGAATTGTAAAAAATCTGGAATAATCTGGAAATTTTGAAGAAAAAATCAAAAAGTGTTTTTTATAACAGGAGTTTTTGTGAAATTTTTACAAGTCCAAAACGAGAAAATGTTTTTCGCGTGATTGTCAGTTTTTTCCCAGTGGGAACGTTTCAGGGAGCCTAGAAAAGATTTAATTTGCTGAAAACAGCTTGAAATTGCGTCACCGGGATGCAAAGTTATGTAGATTTGTGCAAAAACACGTCTCCCTTAGGTGGATTTCGTCAATTGTTGGTAGTATTGAACGTAAAAAATTTCTGGAATATTTGATGTTCTATGGGGGCTAGGCGCACGGGCGAGGTGTCAAAAGACGCGTCTCCGCGCGGGCTAGCTAACTATGGGGTTTCTGGAGTTTATCCAGAACCAAAAACGGGAATTTTTCTGAAAAAACTTGTTTTACGGCCAAAATATATGTGGAAACCTCGAATAACACTACCAAAACGGGACTCGAGCTCGCGGAACGCGCACGGGAGTACAGGTAAGGCAGGTAAGTATCAATTTGAATTGTAAAAAATCTGGAATAATCTGGAAATTTTGAAGAAAAAATCAAAAAGTGTTTTTTATAACAGGAGTTTTTGTGAAATTTTTACAAGTCCAAAACGAGAAAATGTTTTTCGCGTGATTGTCAGTTTTTTCCCAGTGGGAACGTTTCAGGGAGCCTAGAAAAGATTTAATTTGCTGAAAACAGCTTGAAATTGCGTCACCGGGATGCAAAGTTATGTAGATTTGTGCAAAAACACGTCTCCCTTTTTTTTTTTTTTTTTTTCAGGATGGGAAATCATCAAATGACTCCTCCCGCTCTGGGTGGAGCAGAAGGGAGTGTCAGACTCTTACTGACTAAAACCCACCCGTGTTCCTTCCTTAGCCCTTTACGTACCAGGGCAGCGGTAACCCTTTCGGACGATCCCGCTACCCCGGCAGGCTTCGGCCCTGTCGGGCCCCGTCAACTACGCTGACATCTCTTTGAGGCGCGCGTGGAACACATACACGCCGTCCGGCACGGGCCTGGTCCTGATCGGACGGAGAGCTACCCATTGCTCTCCGCCCGCAGGCCCGCGCCTACGGTGGCCGGGAGTCGTCACGCGGCTCCCGACGCCCGGAGCGTCTCCCTCGGCGGCTGAGGCGTGAGGATCTTTCCCTCGCCCATCCCGCCACCTCCTTCGCTAGCATGACTGCTTCGCAGAAGGAGGTGACCGCCTCCCACTCCCTCTCGCCCCGGACCATGGCTTGCACCAGGGCCGGGCGCGAGAGGTCGCCGCCGCTGCCGATCGCCTCTACGAGGACACGGCGGTGCTCTGCCCAAGCGGGGCAGACCTCCACCGTATGCTCCACCGTGTCCTCTGGGCGATCCTCGCAGTGGTGACACCCGGGCGTCTCCTCCCGCCTGATGATGTGCAGGAACCTCCCGAAACATCCGTGTCCGGAGAGGACCTGCGTCAGGCGGTAGGTGAGAGCGCCGTGACGCCTCTCTAGCCACTCCTCAAAGAGGGGTCTTATCGCCGCTATCGTGGCGTGCCCTGCGCTGGGTTGCGATAGTCGCGCCTTCCATTCCACCATGAGACCGCGCCGGAGGTCCGTCCGCTCCGCAGCGATTTGCCGCGGGTGCAGAGTTTCCCCCCGACGTAGTGCCTCCGCGCGCCAGTCATACAGGCGCGCGAGGACTATCGCCTCCAGATCCCATGGTGGCAGTCCGGCAAGGAGGCTTGCTGCCTCGCGCGAGATCGTGCGGTACCCCCGGATCAGCCTTACGGCTACCACCTTTTGGGGCGCGTTCAGGTAGTGTGCGGCTCGAAGCCGCAGTGAACGCGCCCATACCGGGGCCCCATATAGGGCCATGGACCGCACGACCCCCGCGTAAAGCCTCCGGCAGGAGGCGTTTGGCCCCCTCAGGTTGGGCAGGAGCCGCCTTAAGGCGGCCCCGGTCCGTTCCAGTTTTGGGGCCAAACGTCGGAAGTGCTCGACGAAGTTCCACCGGCTGTCGAGGACGAGACCCAGGTATCTCATCGTCTTCTCGACGCCGATGTGAACCCCTCCTACCATAAGTTGGGATCCCGAAGGTGGCCCGTACCGGGGCCCATGAAAAGACATGGCCTCGGACTTGTGCAATGCCACCTCGAGACCCAACTGCCGGATCCTTTCCACGACTATCGCAACCCCGCGTGTCATCGCGTCAGCCGCCGCCTGATGCGACCTCCCCTGCGCCAGGACCAGCGTGTCGTCAGCGTAGCAAACTACGCTGACGCCATCAGGGAGGTCGGCCCGCAGCACCCAGTCGTAACCGATGTCCCACAGGAGCGGCCCCAGAACCGATCCCTGTGGGACACCGCACGACATCTCTCGCCGGTTCCAGTTCCCGTCGCGACCGGGGTAGATGACGGCTCTGTCCGTCAAATACGCCCCGACTATTCGACGGAGGTAAGTCGGCACCCGGTGATACCGGAGTGCCTCCCCTATGCAGCTCCAGGGCAGGGTGTGGAACGCGTTGGCGATGTCGAGTGACACCGCCACGACCACCCCACCCCGTGACACCGCGTCCCCCGTCGTGAGGGCTCTCACGCGCATGATGGCGTCCACCGTCGAGCGCCCCTTGCGGAAGCCAAACTGGCACTCCGCAAGGTCCGGCCCCGTCCTCACCAGGTGCCCGACGAGGCGGCCCGCAATCACTCTCTCAAAGAGCTTGCCGACCTCGTCGAGCAGCACTATGGGCCGGTATGCGGACGGAGAGTCCGCAGGGCGCCCTGGCTTCTGAATGAGGACCAGCTTCCCCGTCTTCCAACGGAGTGGAAACTGGCCTCTCTCCATGCATGCGCTTAAGAGCGCCTCCAGTCGAGGCCCGAGAGCCCTCGAGGCCAGGACCCAGGCTTTACCCGGCAAGCCGTCGGGTCCCGGGGCGGTATTTTTGGCCTTCAGCCTGCCTACCGCCGCTCTCAGATCTACCCCGGTCACTTCAGGAACACGTCTCCCTTAGGTGGATTTCGTCAATTGTTGGTAGTATTGAACGTAAAAAATTTCTGGAATATTTGATGTTCTATGGGGGCTAGGCGCACGGGCGAGGTGTCAAAAGACGCGTCTCCGCGCGGGCTAGCTAACTATGGGGTTTCTGGAGTTTATCCAGAACCAAAAACGGGAATTTTTCTGAAAAAACTTGTTTTACGGCCAAAATATATGTGGAAACCTCGAATAACACTACCAAAACGGGACTCGAGCTCGCGGAACGCGCACGGGAGTACAGGTAAGGCAGGTAAGTATCAATTTGAATTGTAAAAAATCTGGAATAATCTGGAAATTTTGAAGAAAAAATCAAAAAGTGTTTTTTATAACAGGAGTTTTTGTGAAATTTTTACAAGTCCAAAACGAGAAAATGTTTTTCGCGTGATTGTCAGTTTTTTCCCAGTGGGAACGTTTCAGGGAGCCTAGAAAAGATTTAATTTGCTGAAAACAGCTTGAAATTGCGTCACCGGGATGCAAAGTTATGTAGATTTGTGCAAAAACACGTCTCCCTTTTTTTTTTTTTTTTTTTTCAGGATGGGAAATCATCAAATGACTCCTCCCGCTCTGGGTGGAGCAGAAGGGAGTGTCAGACTCTTACTGACTAAAACCCACCCGTGTTCCTTCCTTAGCCCTTTACGTACCAGGGCAGCGGTAACCCTTTCGGACGATCCCGCTACCCCGGCAGGCTTCGGCCCTGTCGGGCCCCGTCAACTACGCTGACATCTCTTTGAGGCGCGCGTGGAACACATACACGCCGTCCGGCACGGGCCTGGTCCTGATCGGACGGAGAGCTACCCATTGCTCTCCGCCCGCAGGCCCGCGCCTACGGTGGCCGGGAGTCGTCACGCGGCTCCCGACGCCCGGAGCGTCTCCCTCGGCGGCTGAGGCGTGAGGATCTTTCCCTCGCCCATCCCGCCACCTCCTTCGCTAGCATGACTGCTTCGCAGAAGGAGGTGACCGCCTCCCACTCCCTCTCGCCCCGGACCATGGCTTGCACCAGGGCCGGGCGCGAGAGGTCGCCGCCGCTGCCGATCGCCTCTACGAGGACACGGCGGTGCTCTGCCCAAGCGGGGCAGACCTCCACCGTATGCTCCACCGTGTCCTCTGGGCGATCCTCGCAGTGGTGACACCCGGGCGTCTCCTCCCGCCTGATGATGTGCAGGAACCTCCCGAAACATCCGTGTCCGGAGAGGACCTGCGTCAGGCGGTAGGTGAGAGCGCCGTGACGCCTCTCTAGCCACTCCTCAAAGAGGGGTCTTATCGCCGCTATCGTGGCGTGCCCTGCGCTGGGTTGCGATAGTCGCGCCTTCCATTCCACCATGAGACCGCGCCGGAGGTCCGTCCGCTCCGCAGCGATTTGCCGCGGGTGCAGAGTTTCCCCCCGACGTAGTGCCTCCGCGCGCCAGTCATACAGGCGCGCGAGGACTATCGCCTCCAGATCCCATGGTGGCAGTCCGGCAAGGAGGCTTGCTGCCTCGCGCGAGATCGTGCGGTACCCCCGGATCAGCCTTACGGCTACCACCTTTTGGGGCGCGTTCAGGTAGTGTGCGGCTCGAAGCCGCAGTGAACGCGCCCATACCGGGGCCCCATATAGGGCCATGGACCGCACGACCCCCGCGTAAAGCCTCCGGCAGGAGGCGTTTGGCCCCCTCAGGTTGGGCAGGAGCCGCCTTAAGGCGGCCCCGGTCCGTTCCAGTTTTGGGGCCAAACGTCGGAAGTGCTCGACGAAGTTCCACCGGCTGTCGAGGACGAGACCCAGGTATCTCATCGTCTTCTCGACGCCGATGTGAACCCCTCCTACCATAAGTTGGGATCCCGAAGGTGGCCCGTACCGGGGCCCATGAAAAGACATGGCCTCGGACTTGTGCAATGCCACCTCGAGACCCAACTGCCGGATCCTTTCCACGACTATCGCAACCCCGCGTGTCATCGCGTCAGCCGCCGCCTGATGCGACCTCCCCTGCGCCAGGACCAGCGTGTCGTCAGCGTAGCAAACTACGCTGACGCCATCAGGGAGGTCGGCCCGCAGCACCCAGTCGTAACCGATGTCCCACAGGAGCGGCCCCAGAACCGATCCCTGTGGGACACCGCACGACATCTCTCGCCGGTTCCAGTTCCCGTCGCGACCGGGGTAGATGACGGCTCTGTCCGTCAAATACGCCCCGACTATTCGACGGAGGTAAGTCGGCACCCGGTGATACCGGAGTGCCTCCCCTATGCAGCTCCAGGGCAGGGTGTTGAACGCGTTGGCGATGTCGAGTGACACCGCCACGACCACCCCACCCCGTGACACCGCGTCCCCCGTCGTGAGGGCTCTCACGCGCATGATGGCGTCCACCGTCGAGCGCCCCTTGCGGAAGCCAAACTGGCACTCCGCAAGGTCCGGCCCCGTCCTCACCAGGTGCCCGACGAGGCGGCCCGCAATCACTCTCTCAAAGAGCTTGCCGACCTCGTCGAGCAGCACTATGGGCCGGTATGCGGACGGAGAGTCCGCAGGGCGCCCTGGCTTCTGAATGAGGACCAGCTTCCCCGTCTTCCAACGGAGTGGAAACTGGCCTCTCTCCATGCATGCGCTTAAGAGCGCCTCCAGTCGAGGCCCGAGAGCCCTCGAGGCCAGGACCCAGGCTTTACCCGGCAAGCCGTCGGGTCCCGGGGCGGTATTTTTGGCCTTCAGCCTGCCTACCGCCGCTCTCAGATCTACCCCGGTCACTTCAGGAACACGTCTCCCTTAGGTGGATTTCGTCAATTGTTGGTAGTATTGAACGTAAAAAATTTCTGGAATATTTGATGTTCTATGGGGGCTAGGCGCACGGGCGAGGTGTCAAAAGACGCGTCTCCGCGCGGGCTAGCTAACTATGGGGTTTCTGGAGTTTATCCAGAACCAAAAACGGGAATTTTTCTGAAAAAACTTGTTTTACGGCCAAAATATATGTGGAAACCTCGAATAACACTACCAAAACGGGACTCGAGCTCGCGGAACGCGCACGGGAGTACAGGTAAGGCAGGTAAGTATCAATTTGAATTGTAAAAAATCTGGAATAATCTGGAAATTTTGAAGAAAAAATCAAAAAGTGTTTTTTATAACAGGAGTTTTTGTGAAATTTTTACAAGTCCAAAACGAGAAAATGTTTTTCGCGTGATTGTCAGTTTTTTCCCAGTGGGAACGTTTCAGGGAGCCTAGAAAAGATTTAATTTGCTGAAAACAGCTTGAAATTGCGTCACCGGGATGCAAAGTTATGTAGATTTGTGCAAAAACACGTCTCCCTTAGGTGGATTTCGTCAATTGTTGGTAGTATTGAACGTAAAAAATTTCTGGAATATTTGATGTTCTATGGGGGCTAGGCGCACGGGCGAGGTGTCAAAAGACGCGTCTCCGCGCGGGCTAGCTAACTATGGGGTTTCTGGAGTTTATCCAGAACCAAAAACGGGAATTTTTCTGAAAAAACTTGTTTTACGGCCAAAATATATGTGGAAACCTCGAATAACACTACCAAAACGGGACTCGAGCTCGCGGAACGCGCACGGGAGTACAGGTAAGGCAGGTAAGTATCAATTTGAATTGTAAAAAATCTGGAATAATCTGGAAATTTTGAAGAAAAAATCAAAAAGTGTTTTTTATAACAGGAGTTTTTGTGAAATTTTTACAAGTCCAAAACGAGAAAATGTTTTTCGCGTGATTGTCAGTTTTTTCCCAGTGGGAACGTTTCAGGGAGCCTAGAAAAGATTTAATTTGCTGAAAACAGCTTGAAATTGCGTCACCGGGATGCAAAGTTATGTAGATTTGTGCAAAAACACGTCTCCCTTAGGTGGATTTCGTCAATTGTTGGTAGTATTGAACGTAAAAAATTTCTGGAATATTTGATGTTCTATGGGGGCTAGGCGCACGGGCGAGGTGTCAAAAGACGCGTCTCCGCGCGGGCTAGCTAACTATGGGGTTTCTGGAGTTTATCCAGAACCAAAAACGGGAATTTTTCTGAAAAAACTTGTTTTACGGCCAAAATATATGTGGAAACCTCGAATAACACTACCAAAACGGGACTCGAGCTCGCGGAACGCGCACGGGAGTACAGGTAAGGCAGGTAAGTATCAATTTGAATTGTAAAAAATCTGGAATAATCTGGAAATTTTGAAGAAAAAATCAAAAAGTGTTTTTTATAACAGGAGTTTTTGTGAAATTTTTACAAGTCCAAAACGAGAAAATGTTTTTCGCGTGATTGTCAGTTTTTTCCCAGTGGGAACGTTTCAGGGAGCCTAGAAAAGATTTAATTTGCTGAAAACAGCTTGAAATTGCGTCACCGGGATGCAAAGTTATGTAGATTTGTGCAAAAACACGTCTCCCTTTTTTTTTTTTTTTTTTTCAGGATGGGAAATCATCAAATGACTCCTCCCGCTCTGGGTGGAGCAGAAGGGAGTGTCAGACTCTTACTGACTAAAACCCACCCGTGTTCCTTCCTTAGCCCTTTACGTACCAGGGCAGCGGTAACCCTTTCGGACGATCCCGCTACCCCGGCAGGCTTCGGCCCTGTCGGGCCCCGTCAACTACGCTGACATCTCTTTGAGGCGCGCGTGGAACACATACACGCCGTCCGGCACGGGCCTGGTCCTGATCGGACGGAGAGCTACCCATTGCTCTCCGCCCGCAGGCCCGCGCCTACGGTGGCCGGGAGTCGTCACGCGGCTCCCGACGCCCGGAGCGTCTCCCTCGGCGGCTGAGGCGTGAGGATCTTTCCCTCGCCCATCCCGCCACCTCCTTCGCTAGCATGACTGCTTCGCAGAAGGAGGTGACCGCCTCCCACTCCCTCTCGCCCCGGACCATGGCTTGCACCAGGGCCGGGCGCGAGAGGTCGCCGCCGCTGCCGATCGCCTCTACGAGGACACGGCGGTGCTCTGCCCAAGCGGGGCAGACCTCCACCGTATGCTCCACCGTGTCCTCTGGGCGATCCTCGCAGTGGTGACACCCGGGCGTCTCCTCCCGCCTGATGATGTGCAGGAACCTCCCGAAACATCCGTGTCCGGAGAGGACCTGCGTCAGGCGGTAGGTGAGAGCGCCGTGACGCCTCTCTAGCCACTCCTCAAAGAGGGGTCTTATCGCCGCTATCGTGGCGTGCCCTGCGCTGGGTTGCGATAGTCGCGCCTTCCATTCCACCATGAGACCGCGCCGGAGGTCCGTCCGCTCCGCAGCGATTTGCCGCGGGTGCAGAGTTTCCCCCCGACGTAGTGCCTCCGCGCGCCAGTCATACAGGCGCGCGAGGACTATCGCCTCCAGATCCCATGGTGGCAGTCCGGCAAGGAGGCTTGCTGCCTCGCGCGAGATCGTGCGGTACCCCCGGATCAGCCTTACGGCTACCACCTTTTGGGGCGCGTTCAGGTAGTGTGCGGCTCGAAGCCGCAGTGAACGCGCCCATACCGGGGCCCCATATAGGGCCATGGACCGCACGACCCCCGCGTAAAGCCTCCGGCAGGAGGCGTTTGGCCCCCTCAGGTTGGGCAGGAGCCGCCTTAAGGCGGCCCCGGTCCGTTCCAGTTTTGGGGCCAAACGTCGGAAGTGCTCGACGAAGTTCCACCGGCTGTCGAGGACGAGACCCAGGTATCTCATCGTCTTCTCGACGCCGATGTGAACCCCTCCTACCATAAGTTGGGATCCCGAAGGTGGCCCGTACCGGGGCCCATGAAAAGACATGGCCTCGGACTTGTGCAATGCCACCTCGAGACCCAACTGCCGGATCCTTTCCACGACTATCGCAACCCCGCGTGTCATCGCGTCAGCCGCCGCCTGATGCGACCTCCCCTGCGCCAGGACCAGCGTGTCGTCAGCGTAGCAAACTACGCTGACGCCATCAGGGAGGTCGGCCCGCAGCACCCAGTCGTAACCGATGTCCCACAGGAGCGGCCCCAGAACCGATCCCTGTGGGACACCGCACGACATCTCTCGCCGGTTCCAGTTCCCGTCGCGACCGGGGTAGATGACGGCTCTGTCCGTCAAATACGCCCCGACTATTCGACGGAGGTAAGTCGGCACCCGGTGATACCGGAGTGCCTCCCCTATGCAGCTCCAGGGCAGGGTGTTGAACGCGTTGGCGATGTCGAGTGACACCGCCACGACCACCCCACCCCGTGACACCGCGTCCCCCGTCGTGAGGGCTCTCACGCGCATGATGGCGTCCACCGTCGAGCGCCCCTTGCGGAAGCCAAACTGGCACTCCGCAAGGTCCGGCCCCGTCCTCACCAGGTGCCCGACGAGGCGGCCCGCAATCACTCTCTCAAAGAGCTTGCCGACCTCGTCGAGCAGCACTATGGGCCGGTATGCGGACGGAGAGTCCGCAGGGCGCCCTGGCTTCTGAATGAGGACCAGCTTCCCCGTCTTCCAACGGAGTGGAAACTGGCCTCTCTCCATGCATGCGCTTAAGAGCGCCTCCAGTCGAGGCCCGAGAGCCCTCGAGGCCAGGACCCAGGCTTTACCCGGCAAGCCGTCGGGTCCCGGGGCGGTATTTTTGGCCTTCAGCCTGCCTACCGCCGCTCTCAGATCTACCCCGGTCACTTCAGGAACACGTCTCCCTTAGGTGGATTTCGTCAATTGTTGGTAGTATTGAACGTAAAAAATTTCTGGAATATTTGATGTTCTATGGGGGCTAGGCGCACGGGCGAGGTGTCAAAAGACGCGTCTCCGCGCGGGCTAGCTAACTATGGGGTTTCTGGAGTTTATCCAGAACCAAAAACGGGAATTTTTCTGAAAAAACTTGTTTTACGGCCAAAATATATGTGGAAACCTCGAATAACACTACCAAAACGGGACTCGAGCTCGCGGAACGCGCACGGGAGTACAGGTAAGGCAGGTAAGTATCAATTTGAATTGTAAAAAATCTGGAATAATCTGGAAATTTTGAAGAAAAAATCAAAAAGTGTTTTTTATAACAGGAGTTTTTGTGAAATTTTTACAAGTCCAAAACGAGAAAATGTTTTTCGCGTGATTGTCAGTTTTTTCCCAGTGGGAACGTTTCAGGGAGCCTAGAAAAGATTTAATTTGCTGAAAACAGCTTGAAATTGCGTCACCGGCATGCAAAGTTATGTAGATTTGTGCAAAAACACGTCTCCCTTAGGTGGATTTCGTCAATTGTTGGTAGTATTGAACGTAAAAAATTTCTGGAATATTTGATGTTCTATGGGGGCTAGGCGCACGGGCGAGGTGTCAAAAGACGCGTCTCCGCGCGGGCTAGCTAACTATGGGGTTTCTGGAGTTTATCCAGAACCAAAAACGGGAATTTTTCTGAAAAAACTTGTTTTACGGCCAAAATATATGTGGAAACCTCGAATAACACTACCAAAACGGGACTCGAGCTCGCGGAACGCGCACGGGAGTACAGGTAAGGCAGGTAAGTATCAATTTGAATTGTAAAAAATCTGGAATAATCTGGAAATTTTGAAGAAAAAATCAAAAAGTGTTTTTTATAACAGGAGTTTTTGTGAAATTTTTACAAGTCCAAAACGAGAAAATGTTTTTCGCGTGATTGTCAGTTTTTTCCCAGTGGGAACGTTTCAGGGAGCCTAGAAAAGATTTAATTTGCTGAAAACAGCTTGAAATTGCGTCACCGGGATGCAAAGTTATGTAGATTTGTGCAAAAACACGTCTCCCTTTTTTTTTTTTTTTTTTTTCAGGATCGGAAATCATCAAATGACTCCTCCCGCTCTGGGTGGAGCAGAAGGGAGTGTCAGACTCTTACTGACTAAAACCCACCCGTGTTCCTTCCTTAGCCCTTTACGTACCAGGGCAGCGGTAACCCTTTCGGACGATCCCGCTACCCCGGCAGGCTTCGGCCCTGTCGGGCCCCGTCAACTACGCTGACATCTCTTTGAGGCGCGCGTGGAACACATACACGCCGTCCGGCACGGGCCTGGTCCTGATCGGACGGAGAGCTACCCATTGCTCTCCGCCCGCAGGCCCGCGCCTACGGTGGCCGGGAGTCGTCACGCGGCTCCCGACGCCCGGAGCGTCTCCCTCGGCGGCTGAGGCGTGAGGATCTTTCCCTCGCCCATCCCGCCACCTCCTTCGCTAGCATGACTGCTTCGCAGAAGGAGGTGACCGCCTCCCACTCCCTCTCGCCCCGGACCATGGCTTGCACCAGGGCCGGGCGCGAGAGGTCGCCGCCGCTGCCGATCGCCTCTACGAGGACACGGCGGTGCTCTGCCCAAGCGGGGCAGACCTCCACCGTATGCTCCACCGTGTCCTCTGGGCGATCCTCGCAGTGGTGACACCCGGGCGTCTCCTCCCGCCTGATGATGTGCAGGAACCTCCCGAAACATCCGTGTCCGGAGAGGACCTGCGTCAGGCGGTAGGTGAGAGCGCCGTGACGCCTCTCTAGCCACTCCTCAAAGAGGGGTCTTATCGCCGCTATCGTGGCGTGCCCTGCGCTGGGTTGCGATAGTCGCGCCTTCCATTCCACCATGAGACCGCGCCGGAGGTCCGTCCGCTCCGCAGCGATTTGCCGCGGGTGCAGAGTTTCCCCCCGACGTAGTGCCTCCGCGCGCCAGTCATACAGGCGCGCGAGGACTATCGCCTCCAGATCCCATGGTGGCAGTCCGGCAAGGAGGCTTGCTGCCTCGCGCGAGATCGTGCGGTACCCCCGGATCAGCCTTACGGCTACCACCTTTTGGGGCGCGTTCAGGTAGTGTGCGGCTCGAAGCCGCAGTGAACGCGCCCATACCGGGGCCCCATATAGGGCCATGGACCGCACGACCCCCGCGTAAAGCCTCCGGCAGGAGGCGTTTGGCCCCCTCAGGTTGGGCAGGAGCCGCCTTAAGGCGGCCCCGGTCCGTTCCAGTTTTGGGGCCAAACGTCGGAAGTGCTCGACGAAGTTCCACCGGCTGTCGAGGACGAGACCCAGGTATCTCATCGTCTTCTCGACGCCGATGTGAACCCCTCCTACCATAAGTTGGGATCCCGAAGGTGGCCCGTACCGGGGCCCATGAAAAGACATGGCCTCGGACTTGTGCAATGCCACCTCGAGACCCAACTGCCGGATCCTTTCCACGACTATCGCAACCCCGCGTGTCATCGCGTCAGCCGCCGCCTGATGCGACCTCCCCTGCGCCAGGACCAGCGTGTCGTCAGCGTAGCAAACTACGCTGACGCCATCAGGGAGGTCGGCCCGCAGCACCCAGTCGTAACCGATGTCCCACAGGAGCGGCCCCAGAACCGATCCCTGTGGGACACCGCACGACATCTCTCGCCGGTTCCAGTTCCCGTCGCGACCGGGGTAGATGACGGCTCTGTCCGTCAAATACGCCCCGACTATTCGACGGAGGTAAGTCGGCACCCGGTGATACCGGAGTGCCTCCCCTATGCAGCTCCAGGGCAGGGTGTTGAACGCGTTGGCGATGTCGAGTGACACCGCCACGACCACCCCACCCCGTGACACCGCGTCCCCCGTCGTGAGGGCTCTCACGCGCATGATGGCGTCCACCGTCGAGCGCCCCTTGCGGAAGCCAAACTGGCACTCCGCAAGGTCCGGCCCCGTCCTCACCAGGTGCCCGACGAGGCGGCCCGCAATCACTCTCTCAAAGAGCTTGCCGACCTCGTCGAGCAGCACTATGGGCCGGTATGCGGACGGAGAGTCCGCAGGGCGCCCTGGCTTCTGAATGAGGACCAGCTTCCCCGTCTTCCAACGGAGTGGAAACTGGCCTCTCTCCATGCATGCGCTTAAGAGCGCCTCCAGTCGAGGCCCGAGAGCCCTCGAGGCCAGGACCCAGGCTTTACCCGGCAAGCCGTCGGGTCCCGGGGCGGTATTTTTGGCCTTCAGCCTGCCTACCGCCGCTCTCAGATCTACCCCGGTCACTTCAGGAACACGTCTCCCTTAGGTGGATTTCGTCAATTGTTGGTAGTATTGAACGTAAAAAATTTCTGGAATATTTGATGTTCTATGGGGGCTAGGCGCACGGGCGAGGTGTCAAAAGACGCGTCTCCGCGCGGGCTAGCTAACTATGGGGTTTCTGGAGTTTATCCAGAACCAAAAACGGGAATTTTTCTGAAAAAACTTGTTTTACGGCCAAAATATATGTGGAAACCTCGAATAACACTACCAAAACGGGACTCGAGCTCGCGGAACGCGCACGGGAGTACAGGTAAGGCAGGTAAGTATCAATTTGAATTGTAAAAAATCTGGAATAATCTGGAAATTTTGAAGAAAAAATCAAAAAGTGTTTTTTATAACAGGAGTTTTTGTGAAATTTTTACAAGTCCAAAACGAGAAAATGTTTTTCGCGTGATTGTCAGTTTTTTCCCAGTGGGAACGTTTCAGGGAGCCTAGAAAAGATTTAATTTGCTGAAAACAGCTTGAAATTGCGTCACCGGCATGCAAAGTTATGTAGATTTGTGCAAAAACACGTCTCCCTTAGGTGGATTTCGTCAATTGTTGGTAGTATTGAACGTAAAAAATTTCTGGAATATTTGATGTTCTATGGGGGCTAGGCGCACGGGCGAGGTGTCAAAAGACGCGTCTCCGCGCGGGCTAGCTAACTATGGGGTTTCTGGAGTTTATCCAGAACCAAAAACGGGAATTTTTCTGAAAAAACTTGTTTTACGGCCAAAATATATGTGGAAACCTCGAATAACACTACCAAAACGGGACTCGAGCTCGCGGAACGCGCACGGGAGTACAGGTAAGGCAGGTAAGTATCAATTTGAATTGTAAAAAATCTGGAATAATCTGGAAATTTTGAAGAAAAAATCAAAAAGTGTTTTTTATAACAGGAGTTTTTGTGAAATTTTTACAAGTCCAAAACGAGAAAATGTTTTTCGCGTGATTGTCAGTTTTTTCCCAGTGGGAACGTTTCAGGGAGCCTAGAAAAGATTTAATTTGCTGAAAACAGCTTGAAATTGCGTCACCGGGATGCAAAGTTATGTAGATTTGTGCAAAAACACGTCTCCCTTTTTTTTTTTTTTTTTTTTCAGGATCGGAAATCATCAAATGACTCCTCCCGCTCTGGGTGGAGCAGAAGGGAGTGTCAGACTCTTACTGACTAAAACCCACCCGTGTTCCTTCCTTAGCCCTTTACGTACCAGGGCAGCGGTAACCCTTTCGGACGATCCCGCTACCCCGGCAGGCTTCGGCCCTGTCGGGCCCCGTCAACTACGCTGACATCTCTTTGAGGCGCGCGTGGAACACATACACGCCGTCCGGCACGGGCCTGGTCCTGATCGGACGGAGAGCTACCCATTGCTCTCCGCCCGCAGGCCCGCGCCTACGGTGGCCGGGAGTCGTCACGCGGCTCCCGACGCCCGGAGCGTCTCCCTCGGCGGCTGAGGCGTGAGGATCTTTCCCTCGCCCATCCCGCCACCTCCTTCGCTAGCATGACTGCTTCGCAGAAGGAGGTGACCGCCTCCCACTCCCTCTCGCCCCGGACCATGGCTTGCACCAGGGCCGGGCGCGAGAGGTCGCCGCCGCTGCCGATCGCCTCTACGAGGACACGGCGGTGCTCTGCCCAAGCGGGGCAGACCTCCACCGTATGCTCCACCGTGTCCTCTGGGCGATCCTCGCAGTGGTGACACCCGGGCGTCTCCTCCCGCCTGATGATGTGCAGGAACCTCCCGAAACATCCGTGTCCGGAGAGGACCTGCGTCAGGCGGTAGGTGAGAGCGCCGTGACGCCTCTCTAGCCACTCCTCAAAGAGGGGTCTTATCGCCGCTATCGTGGCGTGCCCTGCGCTGGGTTGCGATAGTCGCGCCTTCCATTCCACCATGAGACCGCGCCGGAGGTCCGTCCGCTCCGCAGCGATTTGCCGCGGGTGCAGAGTTTCCCCCCGACGTAGTGCCTCCGCGCGCCAGTCATACAGGCGCGCGAGGACTATCGCCTCCAGATCCCATGGTGGCAGTCCGGCAAGGAGGCTTGCTGCCTCGCGCGAGATCGTGCGGTACCCCCGGATCAGCCTTACGGCTACCACCTTTTGGGGCGCGTTCAGGTAGTGTGCGGCTCGAAGCCGCAGTGAACGCGCCCATACCGGGGCCCCATATAGGGCCATGGACCGCACGACCCCCGCGTAAAGCCTCCGGCAGGAGGCGTTTGGCCCCCTCAGGTTGGGCAGGAGCCGCCTTAAGGCGGCCCCGGTCCGTTCCAGTTTTGGGGCCAAACGTCGGAAGTGCTCGACGAAGTTCCACCGGCTGTCGAGGACGAGACCCAGGTATCTCATCGTCTTCTCGACGCCGATGTGAACCCCTCCTACCATAAGTTGGGATCCCGAAGGTGGCCCGTACCGGGGCCCATGAAAAGACATGGCCTCGGACTTGTGCAATGCCACCTCGAGACCCAACTGCCGGATCCTTTCCACGACTATCGCAACCCCGCGTGTCATCGCGTCAGCCGCCGCCTGATGCGACCTCCCCTGCGCCAGGACCAGCGTGTCGTCAGCGTAGCAAACTACGCTGACGCCATCAGGGAGGTCGGCCCGCAGCACCCAGTCGTAACCGATGTCCCACAGGAGCGGCCCCAGAACCGATCCCTGTGGGACACCGCACGACATCTCTCGCCGGTTCCAGTTCCCGTCGCGACCGGGGTAGATGACGGCTCTGTCCGTCAAATACGCCCCGACTATTCGACGGAGGTAAGTCGGCACCCGGTGATACCGGAGTGCCTCCCCTATGCAGCTCCAGGGCAGGGTGTTGAACGCGTTGGCGATGTCGAGTGACACCGCCACGACCACCCCACCCCGTGACACCGCGTCCCCCGTCGTGAGGGCTCTCACGCGCATGATGGCGTCCACCGTCGAGCGCCCCTTGCGGAAGCCAAACTGGCACTCCGCAAGGTCCGGCCCCGTCCTCACCAGGTGCCCGACGAGGCGGCCCGCAATCACTCTCTCAAAGAGCTTGCCGACCTCGTCGAGCAGCACTATGGGCCGGTATGCGGACGGAGAGTCCGCAGGGCGCCCTGGCTTCTGAATGAGGACCAGCTTCCCCGTCTTCCAACGGAGTGGAAACTGGCCTCTCTCCATGCATGCGCTTAAGAGCGCCTCCAGTCGAGGCCCGAGAGCCCTCGAGGCCAGGACCCAGGCTTTACCCGGCAAGCCGTCGGGTCCCGGGGCGGTATTTTTGGCCTTCAGCCTGCCTACCGCCGCTCTCAGATCTACCCCGGTCACTTCAGGAACACGTCTCCCTTAGGTGGATTTCGTCAATTGTTGGTAGTATTGAACGTAAAAAATTTCTGGAATATTTGATGTTCTATGGGGGCTAGGCGCACGGGCGAGGTGTCAAAAGACGCGTCTCCGCGCGGGCTAGCTAACTATGGGGTTTCTGGAGTTTATCCAGAACCAAAAACGGGAATTTTTCTGAAAAAACTTGTTTTACGGCCAAAATATATGTGGAAACCTCGAATAACACTACCAAAACGGGACTCGAGCTCGCGGAACGCGCACGGGAGTACAGGTAAGGCAGGTAAGTATCAATTTGAATTGTAAAAAATCTGGAATAATCTGGAAATTTTGAAGAAAAAATCAAAAAGTGTTTTTTATAACAGGAGTTTTTGTGAAATTTTTACAAGTCCAAAACGAGAAAATGTTTTTCGCGTGATTGTCAGTTTTTTCCCAGTGGGAACGTTTCAGGGAGCCTAGAAAAGATTTAATTTGCTGAAAACAGCTTGAAATTGCGTCACCGGCATGCAAAGTTATGTAGATTTGTGCAAAAACACGTCTCCCTTAGGTGGATTTCGTCAATTGTTGGTAGTATTGAACGTAAAAAATTTCTGGAATATTTGATGTTCTATGGGGGCTAGGCGCACGGGCGAGGTGTCAAAAGACGCGTCTCCGCGCGGGCTAGCTAACTATGGGGTTTCTGGAGTTTATCCAGAACCAAAAACGGGAATTTTTCTGAAAAAACTTGTTTTACGGCCAAAATATATGTGGAAACCTCGAATAACACTACCAAAACGGGACTCGAGCTCGCGGAACGCGCACGGGAGTACAGGTAAGGCAGGTAAGTATCAATTTGAATTGTAAAAAATCTGGAATAATCTGGAAATTTTGAAGAAAAAATCAAAAAGTGTTTTTTATAACAGGAGTTTTTGTGAAATTTTTACAAGTCCAAAACGAGAAAATGTTTTTCGCGTGATTGTCAGTTTTTTCCCAGTGGGAACGTTTCAGGGAGCCTAGAAAAGATTTAATTTGCTGAAAACAGCTTGAAATTGCGTCACCGGGATGCAAAGTTATGTAGATTTGTGCAAAAACACGTCTCCCTTTTTTTTTTTTTTTTTTTTCAGGATCGGAAATCATCAAATGACTCCTCCCGCTCTGGGTGGAGCAGAAGGGAGTGTCAGACTCTTACTGACTAAAACCCACCCGTGTTCCTTCCTTAGCCCTTTACGTACCAGGGCAGCGGTAACCCTTTCGGACGATCCCGCTACCCCGGCAGGCTTCGGCCCTGTCGGGCCCCGTCAACTACGCTGACATCTCTTTGAGGCGCGCGTGGAACACATACACGCCGTCCGGCACGGGCCTGGTCCTGATCGGACGGAGAGCTACCCATTGCTCTCCGCCCGCAGGCCCGCGCCTACGGTGGCCGGGAGTCGTCACGCGGCTCCCGACGCCCGGAGCGTCTCCCTCGGCGGCTGAGGCGTGAGGATCTTTCCCTCGCCCATCCCGCCACCTCCTTCGCTAGCATGACTGCTTCGCAGAAGGAGGTGACCGCCTCCCACTCCCTCTCGCCCCGGACCATGGCTTGCACCAGGGCCGGGCGCGAGAGGTCGCCGCCGCTGCCGATCGCCTCTACGAGGACACGGCGGTGCTCTGCCCAAGCGGGGCAGACCTCCACCGTATGCTCCACCGTGTCCTCTGGGCGATCCTCGCAGTGGTGACACCCGGGCGTCTCCTCCCGCCTGATGATGTGCAGGAACCTCCCGAAACATCCGTGTCCGGAGAGGACCTGCGTCAGGCGGTAGGTGAGAGCGCCGTGACGCCTCTCTAGCCACTCCTCAAAGAGGGGTCTTATCGCCGCTATCGTGGCGTGCCCTGCGCTGGGTTGCGATAGTCGCGCCTTCCATTCCACCATGAGACCGCGCCGGAGGTCCGTCCGCTCCGCAGCGATTTGCCGCGGGTGCAGAGTTTCCCCCCGACGTAGTGCCTCCGCGCGCCAGTCATACAGGCGCGCGAGGACTATCGCCTCCAGATCCCATGGTGGCAGTCCGGCAAGGAGGCTTGCTGCCTCGCGCGAGATCGTGCGGTACCCCCGGATCAGCCTTACGGCTACCACCTTTTGGGGCGCGTTCAGGTAGTGTGCGGCTCGAAGCCGCAGTGAACGCGCCCATACCGGGGCCCCATATAGGGCCATGGACCGCACGACCCCCGCGTAAAGCCTCCGGCAGGAGGCGTTTGGCCCCCTCAGGTTGGGCAGGAGCCGCCTTAAGGCGGCCCCGGTCCGTTCCAGTTTTGGGGCCAAACGTCGGAAGTGCTCGACGAAGTTCCACCGGCTGTCGAGGACGAGACCCAGGTATCTCATCGTCTTCTCGACGCCGATGTGAACCCCTCCTACCATAAGTTGGGATCCCGAAGGTGGCCCGTACCGGGGCCCATGAAAAGACATGGCCTCGGACTTGTGCAATGCCACCTCGAGACCCAACTGCCGGATCCTTTCCACGACTATCGCAACCCCGCGTGTCATCGCGTCAGCCGCCGCCTGATGCGACCTCCCCTGCGCCAGGACCAGCGTGTCGTCAGCGTAGCAAACTACGCTGACGCCATCAGGGAGGTCGGCCCGCAGCACCCAGTCGTAACCGATGTCCCACAGGAGCGGCCCCAGAACCGATCCCTGTGGGACACCGCACGACATCTCTCGCCGGTTCCAGTTCCCGTCGCGACCGGGGTAGATGACGGCTCTGTCCGTCAAATACGCCCCGACTATTCGACGGAGGTAAGTCGGCACCCGGTGATACCGGAGTGCCTCCCCTATGCAGCTCCAGGGCAGGGTGTTGAACGCGTTGGCGATGTCGAGTGACACCGCCACGACCACCCCACCCCGTGACACCGCGTCCCCCGTCGTGAGGGCTCTCACGCGCATGATGGCGTCCACCGTCGAGCGCCCCTTGCGGAAGCCAAACTGGCACTCCGCAAGGTCCGGCCCCGTCCTCACCAGGTGCCCGACGAGGCGGCCCGCAATCACTCTCTCAAAGAGCTTGCCGACCTCGTCGAGCAGCACTATGGGCCGGTATGCGGACGGAGAGTCCGCAGGGCGCCCTGGCTTCTGAATGAGGACCAGCTTCCCCGTCTTCCAACGGAGTGGAAACTGGCCTCTCTCCATGCATGCGCTTAAGAGCGCCTCCAGTCGAGGCCCGAGAGCCCTCGAGGCCAGGACCCAGGCTTTACCCGGCAAGCCGTCGGGTCCCGGGGCGGTATTTTTGGCCTTCAGCCTGCCTACCGCCGCTCTCAGATCTACCCCGGTCACTTCAGGAACACGTCTCCCTTAGGTGGATTTCGTCAATTGTTGGTAGTATTGAACGTAAAAAATTTCTGGAATATTTGATGTTCTATGGGGGCTAGGCGCACGGGCGAGGTGTCAAAAGACGCGTCTCCGCGCGGGCTAGCTAACTATGGGGTTTCTGGAGTTTATCCAGAACCAAAAACGGGAATTTTTCTGAAAAAACTTGTTTTACGGCCAAAATATATGTGGAAACCTCGAATAACACTACCAAAACGGGACTCGAGCTCGCGGAACGCGCACGGGAGTACAGGTAAGGCAGGTAAGTATCAATTTGAATTGTAAAAAATCTGGAATAATCTGGAAATTTTGAAGAAAAAATCAAAAAGTGTTTTTTATAACAGGAGTTTTTGTGAAATTTTTACAAGTCCAAAACGAGAAAATGTTTTTCGCGTGATTGTCAGTTTTTTCCCAGTGGGAACGTTTCAGGGAGCCTAGAAAAGATTTAATTTGCTGAAAACAGCTTGAAATTGCGTCACCGGGATGCAAAGTTATGTAGATTTGTGCAAAAACACGTCTCCCTTAGGTGGATTTCGTCAATTGTTGGTAGTATTGAACGTAAAAAATTTCTGGAATATTTGATGTTCTATGGGGGCTAGGCGCACGGGCGAGGTGTCAAAAGACGCGTCTCCGCGCGGGCTAGCTAACTATGGGGTTTCTGGAGTTTATCCAGAACCAAAAACGGGAATTTTTCTGAAAAAACTTGTTTTACGGCCAAAATATATGTGGAAACCTCGAATAACACTACCAAAACGGGACTCGAGCTCGCGGAACGCGCACGGGAGTACAGGTAAGGCAGGTAAGTATCAATTTGAATTGTAAAAAATCTGGAATAATCTGGAAATTTTGAAGAAAAAATCAAAAAGTGTTTTTTATAACAGGAGTTTTTGTGAAATTTTTACAAGTCCAAAACGAGAAAATGTTTTTCGCGTGATTGTCAGTTTTTTCCCAGTGGGAACGTTTCAGGGAGCCTAGAAAAGATTTAATTTGCTGAAAACAGCTTGAAATTGCGTCACCGGGATGCAAAGTTATGTAGATTTGTGCAAAAACACGTCTCCCTTAGGTGGATTTCGTCAATTGTTGGTAGTATTGAACGTAAAAAATTTCTGGAATATTTGATGTTCTATGGGGGCTAGGCGCACGGGCGAGGTGTCAAAAGACGCGTCTCCGCGCGGGCTAGCTAACTATGGGGTTTCTGGAGTTTATCCAGAACCAAAAACGGGAATTTTTCTGAAAAAACTTGTTTTACGGCCAAAATATATGTGGAAACCTCGAATAACACTACCAAAACGGGACTCGAGCTCGCGGAACGCGCACGGGAGTACAGGTAAGGCAGGTAAGTATCAATTTGAATTGTAAAAAATCTGGAATAATCTGGAAATTTTGAAGAAAAAATCAAAAAGTGTTTTTTATAACAGGAGTTTTTGTGAAATTTTTACAAGTCCAAAACGAGAAAATGTTTTTCGCGTGATTGTCAGTTTTTTCCCAGTGGGAACGTTTCAGGGAGCCTAGAAAAGATTTAATTTGCTGAAAACAGCTTGAAATTGCGTCACCGGGATGCAAAGTTATGTAGATTTGTGCAAAAACACGTCTCCCTTAGGTGGATTTCGTCAATTGTTGGTAGTATTGAACGTAAAAAATTTCTGGAATATTTGATGTTCTATGGGGGCTAGGCGCACGGGCGAGGTGTCAAAAGACGCGTCTCCGCGCGGGCTAGCTAACTATGGGGTTTCTGGAGTTTATCCAGAACCAAAAACGGGAATTTTTCTGAAAAAACTTGTTTTACGGCCAAAATATATGTGGAAACCTCGAATAACACTACCAAAACGGGACTCGAGCTCGCGGAACGCGCACGGGAGTACAGGTAAGGCAGGTAAGTATCAATTTGAATTGTAAAAAATCTGGAATAATCTGGAAATTTTGAAGAAAAAATCAAAAAGTGTTTTTTATAACAGGAGTTTTTGTGAAATTTTTACAAGTCCAAAACGAGAAAATGTTTTTCGCGTGATTGTCAGTTTTTTCCCAGTGGGAACGTTTCAGGGAGCCTAGAAAAGATTTAATTTGCTGAAAACAGCTTGAAATTGCGTCACCGGGATGCAAAGTTATGTAGATTTGTGCAAAAACACGTCTCCCTTAGGTGGATTTCGTCAATTGTTGGTAGTATTGAACGTAAAAAATTTCTGGAATATTTGATGTTCTATGGGGGCTAGGCGCACGGGCGAGGTGTCAAAAGACGCGTCTCCGCGCGGGCTAGCTAACTATGGGGTTTCTGGAGTTTATCCAGAACCAAAAACGGGAATTTTTCTGAAAAAACTTGTTTTACGGCCAAAATATATGTGGAAACCTCGAATAACACTACCAAAACGGGACTCGAGCTCGCGGAACGCGCACGGGAGTACAGGTAAGGCAGGTAAGTATCAATTTGAATTGTAAAAAATCTGGAATAATCTGGAAATTTTGAAGAAAAAATCAAAAAGTGTTTTTTATAACAGGAGTTTTTGTGAAATTTTTACAAGTCCAAAACGAGAAAATGTTTTTCGCGTGATTGTCAGTTTTTTCCCAGTGGGAACGTTTCAGGGAGCCTAGAAAAGATTTAATTTGCTGAAAACAGCTTGAAATTGCGTCACCGGGATGCAAAGTTATGTAGATTTGTGCAAAAACACGTCTCCCTTTTTTTTTTTTTTTTTTTTCAGGATCGGAAATCATCAAATGACTCCTCCCGCTCTGGGTGGAGCAGAAGGGAGTGTCAGACTCTTACTGACTAAAACCCACCCGTGTTCCTTCCTTAGCCCTTTACGTACCAGGGCAGCGGTAACCCTTTCGGACGATCCCGCTACCCCGGCAGGCTTCGGCCCTGTCGGGCCCCGTCAACTACGCTGACATCTCTTTGAGGCGCGCGTGGAACACATACACGCCGTCCGGCACGGGCCTGGTCCTGATCGGACGGAGAGCTACCCATTGCTCTCCGCCCGCAGGCCCGCGCCTACGGTGGCCGGGAGTCGTCACGCGGCTCCCGACGCCCGGAGCGTCTCCCTCGGCGGCTGAGGCGTGAGGATCTTTCCCTCGCCCATCCCGCCACCTCCTTCGCTAGCATGACTGCTTCGCAGAAGGAGGTGACCGCCTCCCACTCCCTCTCGCCCCGGACCATGGCTTGCACCAGGGCCGGGCGCGAGAGGTCGCCGCCGCTGCCGATCGCCTCTACGAGGACACGGCGGTGCTCTGCCCAAGCGGGGCAGACCTCCACCGTATGCTCCACCGTGTCCTCTGGGCGATCCTCGCAGTGGTGACACCCGGGCGTCTCCTCCCGCCTGATGATGTGCAGGAACCTCCCGAAACATCCGTGTCCGGAGAGGACCTGCGTCAGGCGGTAGGTGAGAGCGCCGTGACGCCTCTCTAGCCACTCCTCAAAGAGGGGTCTTATCGCCGCTATCGTGGCGTGCCCTGCGCTGGGTTGCGATAGTCGCGCCTTCCATTCCACCATGAGACCGCGCCGGAGGTCCGTCCGCTCCGCAGCGATTTGCCGCGGGTGCAGAGTTTCCCCCCGACGTAGTGCCTCCGCGCGCCAGTCATACAGGCGCGCGAGGACTATCGCCTCCAGATCCCATGGTGGCAGTCCGGCAAGGAGGCTTGCTGCCTCGCGCGAGATCGTGCGGTACCCCCGGATCAGCCTTACGGCTACCACCTTTTGGGGCGCGTTCAGGTAGTGTGCGGCTCGAAGCCGCAGTGAACGCGCCCATACCGGGGCCCCATATAGGGCCATGGACCGCACGACCCCCGCGTAAAGCCTCCGGCAGGAGGCGTTTGGCCCCCTCAGGTTGGGCAGGAGCCGCCTTAAGGCGGCCCCGGTCCGTTCCAGTTTTGGGGCCAAACGTCGGAAGTGCTCGACGAAGTTCCACCGGCTGTCGAGGACGAGACCCAGGTATCTCATCGTCTTCTCGACGCCGATGTGAACCCCTCCTACCATAAGTTGGGATCCCGAAGGTGGCCCGTACCGGGGCCCATGAAAAGACATGGCCTCGGACTTGTGCAATGCCACCTCGAGACCCAACTGCCGGATCCTTTCCACGACTATCGCAACCCCGCGTGTCATCGCGTCAGCCGCCGCCTGATGCGACCTCCCCTGCGCCAGGACCAGCGTGTCGTCAGCGTAGCAAACTACGCTGACGCCATCAGGGAGGTCGGCCCGCAGCACCCAGTCGTAACCGATGTCCCACAGGAGCGGCCCCAGAACCGATCCCTGTGGGACACCGCACGACATCTCTCGCCGGTTCCAGTTCCCGTCGCGACCGGGGTAGATGACGGCTCTGTCCGTCAAATACGCCCCGACTATTCGACGGAGGTAAGTCGGCACCCGGTGATACCGGAGTGCCTCCCCTATGCAGCTCCAGGGCAGGGTGTTGAACGCGTTGGCGATGTCGAGTGACACCGCCACGACCACCCCACCCCGTGACACCGCGTCCCCCGTCGTGAGGGCTCTCACGCGCATGATGGCGTCCACCGTCGAGCGCCCCTTGCGGAAGCCAAACTGGCACTCCGCAAGGTCCGGCCCCGTCCTCACCAGGTGCCCGACGAGGCGGCCCGCAATCACTCTCTCAAAGAGCTTGCCGACCTCGTCGAGCAGCACTATGGGCCGGTATGCGGACGGAGAGTCCGCAGGGCGCCCTGGCTTCTGAATGAGGACCAGCTTCCCCGTCTTCCAACGGAGTGGAAACTGGCCTCTCTCCATGCATGCGCTTAAGAGCGCCTCCAGTCGAGGCCCGAGAGCCCTCGAGGCCAGGACCCAGGCTTTACCCGGCAAGCCGTCGGGTCCCGGGGCGGTATTTTTGGCCTTCAGCCTGCCTACCGCCGCTCTCAGATCTACCCCGGTCACTTCAGGAACACGTCTCCCTTAGGTGGATTTCGTCAATTGTTGGTAGTATTGAACGTAAAAAATTTCTGGAATATTTGATGTTCTATGGGGGCTAGGCGCACGGGCGAGGTGTCAAAAGACGCGTCTCCGCGCGGGCTAGCTAACTATGGGGTTTCTGGAGTTTATCCAGAACCAAAAACGGGAATTTTTCTGAAAAAACTTGTTTTACGGCCAAAATATATGTGGAAACCTCGAATAACACTACCAAAACGGGACTCGAGCTCGCGGAACGCGCACGGGAGTACAGGTAAGGCAGGTAAGTATCAATTTGAATTGTAAAAAATCTGGAATAATCTGGAAATTTTGAAGAAAAAATCAAAAAGTGTTTTTTATAACAGGAGTTTTTGTGAAATTTTTACAAGTCCAAAACGAGAAAATGTTTTTCGCGTGATTGTCAGTTTTTTCCCAGTGGGAACGTTTCAGGGAGCCTAGAAAAGATTTAATTTGCTGAAAACAGCTTGAAATTGCGTCACCGGGATGCAAAGTTATGTAGATTTGTGCAAAAACACGTCTCCCTTTTTTTTTTTTTTTTTCAGGATGGGAAATCATCAAATGACTCCTCCCGCTCTGGGTGGAGCAGAAGGGAGTGTCAGACTCTTACTGACTAAAACCCACCCGTGTTCCTTCCTTAGCCCTTTACGTACCAGGGCAGCGGTAACCCTTTCGGACGATCCCGCTACCCCGGCAGGCTTCGGCCCTGTCGGGCCCCGTCAACTACGCTGACATCTCTTTGAGGCGCGCGTGGAACACATACACGCCGTCCGGCACGGGCCTGGTCCTGATCGGACGGAGAGCTACCCATTGCTCTCCGCCCGCAGGCCCGCGCCTACGGTGGCCGGGAGTCGTCACGCGGCTCCCGACGCCCGGAGCGTCTCCCTCGGCGGCTGAGGCGTGAGGATCTTTCCCTCGCCCATCCCGCCACCTCCTTCGCTAGCATGACTGCTTCGCAGAAGGAGGTGACCGCCTCCCACTCCCTCTCGCCCCGGACCATGGCTTGCACCAGGGCCGGGCGCGAGAGGTCGCCGCCGCTGCCGATCGCCTCTACGAGGACACGGCGGTGCTCTGCCCAAGCGGGGCAGACCTCCACCGTATGCTCCACCGTGTCCTCTGGGCGATCCTCGCAGTGGTGACACCCGGGCGTCTCCTCCCGCCTGATGATGTGCAGGAACCTCCCGAAACATCCGTGTCCGGAGAGGACCTGCGTCAGGCGGTAGGTGAGAGCGCCGTGACGCCTCTCTAGCCACTCCTCAAAGAGGGGTCTTATCGCCGCTATCGTGGCGTGCCCTGCGCTGGGTTGCGATAGTCGCGCCTTCCATTCCACCATGAGACCGCGCCGGAGGTCCGTCCGCTCCGCAGCGATTTGCCGCGGGTGCAGAGTTTCCCCCCGACGTAGTGCCTCCGCGCGCCAGTCATACAGGCGCGCGAGGACTATCGCCTCCAGATCCCATGGTGGCAGTCCGGCAAGGAGGCTTGCTGCCTCGCGCGAGATCGTGCGGTACCCCCGGATCAGCCTTACGGCTACCACCTTTTGGGGCGCGTTCAGGTAGTGTGCGGCTCGAAGCCGCAGTGAACGCGCCCATACCGGGGCCCCATATAGGGCCATGGACCGCACGACCCCCGCGTAAAGCCTCCGGCAGGAGGCGTTTGGCCCCCTCAGGTTGGGCAGGAGCCGCCTTAAGGCGGCCCCGGTCCGTTCCAGTTTTGGGGCCAAACGTCGGAAGTGCTCGACGAAGTTCCACCGGCTGTCGAGGACGAGACCCAGGTATCTCATCGTCTTCTCGACGCCGATGTGAACCCCTCCTACCATAAGTTGGGATCCCGAAGGTGGCCCGTACCGGGGCCCATGAAAAGACATGGCCTCGGACTTGTGCAATGCCACCTCGAGACCCAACTGCCGGATCCTTTCCACGACTATCGCAACCCCGCGTGTCATCGCGTCAGCCGCCGCCTGATGCGACCTCCCCTGCGCCAGGACCAGCGTGTCGTCAGCGTAGCAAACTACGCTGACGCCATCAGGGAGGTCGGCCCGCAGCACCCAGTCGTAACCGATGTCCCACAGGAGCGGCCCCAGAACCGATCCCTGTGGGACACCGCACGACATCTCTCGCCGGTTCCAGTTCCCGTCGCGACCGGGGTAGATGACGGCTCTGTCCGTCAAATACGCCCCGACTATTCGACGGAGGTAAGTCGGCACCCGGTGATACCGGAGTGCCTCCCCTATGCAGCTCCAGGGCAGGGTGTTGAACGCGTTGGCGATGTCGAGTGACACCGCCACGACCACCCCACCCCGTGACACCGCGTCCCCCGTCGTGAGGGCTCTCACGCGCATGATGGCGTCCACCGTCGAGCGCCCCTTGCGGAAGCCAAACTGGCACTCCGCAAGGTCCGGCCCCGTCCTCACCAGGTGCCCGACGAGGCGGCCCGCAATCACTCTCTCAAAGAGCTTGCCGACCTCGTCGAGCAGCACTATGGGCCGGTATGCGGACGGAGAGTCCGCAGGGCGCCCTGGCTTCTGAATGAGGACCAGCTTCCCCGTCTTCCAACGGAGTGGAAACTGGCCTCTCTCCATGCATGCGCTTAAGAGCGCCTCCAGTCGAGGCCCGAGAGCCCTCGAGGCCAGGACCCAGGCTTTACCCGGCAAGCCGTCGGGTCCCGGGGCGGTATTTTTGGCCTTCAGCCTGCCTACCGCCGCTCTCAGATCTACCCCGGTCACTTCAGGAACACGTCTCCCTTAGGTGGATTTCGTCAATTGTTGGTAGTATTGAACGTAAAAAATTTCTGGAATATTTGATGTTCTATGGGGGCTAGGCGCACGGGCGAGGTGTCAAAAGACGCGTCTCCGCGCGGGCTAGCTAACTATGGGGTTTCTGGAGTTTATCCAGAACCAAAAACGGGAATTTTTCTGAAAAAACTTGTTTTACGGCCAAAATATATGTGGAAACCTCGAATAACACTACCAAAACGGGACTCGAGCTCGCGGAACGCGCACGGGAGTACAGGTAAGGCAGGTAAGTATCAATTTGAATTGTAAAAAATCTGGAATAATCTGGAAATTTTGAAGAAAAAATCAAAAAGTGTTTTTTATAACAGGAGTTTTTGTGAAATTTTTACAAGTCCAAAACGAGAAAATGTTTTTCGCGTGATTGTCAGTTTTTTCCCAGTGGGAACGTTTCAGGGAGCCTAGAAAAGATTTAATTTGCTGAAAACAGCTTGAAATTGCGTCACCGGGATGCAAAGTTATGTAGATTTGTGCAAAAACACGTCTCCCTTTTTTTTTTTTTTTTTTTTCAGGATGGGAAATCATCAAATGACTCCTCCCGCTCTGGGTGGAGCAGAAGGGAGTGTCAGACTCTTACTGACTAAAACCCACCCGTGTTCCTTCCTTAGCCCTTTACGTACCAGGGCAGCGGTAACCCTTTCGGACGATCCCGCTACCCCGGCAGGCTTCGGCCCTGTCGGGCCCCGTCAACTACGCTGACATCTCTTTGAGGCGCGCGTGGAACACATACACGCCGTCCGGCACGGGCCTGGTCCTGATCGGACGGAGAGCTACCCATTGCTCTCCGCCCGCAGGCCCGCGCCTACGGTGGCCGGGAGTCGTCACGCGGCTCCCGACGCCCGGAGCGTCTCCCTCGGCGGCTGAGGCGTGAGGATCTTTCCCTCGCCCATCCCGCCACCTCCTTCGCTAGCATGACTGCTTCGCAGAAGGAGGTGACCGCCTCCCACTCCCTCTCGCCCCGGACCATGGCTTGCACCAGGGCCGGGCGCGAGAGGTCGCCGCCGCTGCCGATCGCCTCTACGAGGACACGGCGGTGCTCTGCCCAAGCGGGGCAGACCTCCACCGTATGCTCCACCGTGTCCTCTGGGCGATCCTCGCAGTGGTGACACCCGGGCGTCTCCTCCCGCCTGATGATGTGCAGGAACCTCCCGAAACATCCGTGTCCGGAGAGGACCTGCGTCAGGCGGTAGGTGAGAGCGCCGTGACGCCTCTCTAGCCACTCCTCAAAGAGGGGTCTTATCGCCGCTATCGTGGCGTGCCCTGCGCTGGGTTGCGATAGTCGCGCCTTCCATTCCACCATGAGACCGCGCCGGAGGTCCGTCCGCTCCGCAGCGATTTGCCGCGGGTGCAGAGTTTCCCCCCGACGTAGTGCCTCCGCGCGCCAGTCATACAGGCGCGCGAGGACTATCGCCTCCAGATCCCATGGTGGCAGTCCGGCAAGGAGGCTTGCTGCCTCGCGCGAGATCGTGCGGTACCCCCGGATCAGCCTTACGGCTACCACCTTTTGGGGCGCGTTCAGGTAGTGTGCGG
Source organism: Apamea epomidion (assembly GCA_947507525.1). Classification (NCBI taxonomy): domain Eukaryota; kingdom Metazoa; phylum Arthropoda; class Insecta; order Lepidoptera; family Noctuidae; genus Apamea; species Apamea epomidion. The sequence continues at coordinate 122,576 of OX382238.1, read as the reverse complement.
CTCGAAGCCGCAGTGAACGCGCCCATACCGGGGCCCCATATAGGGCCATGGACCGCACGACCCCCGCGTAAAGCCTCCGGCAGGAGGCGTTTGGCCCCCTCAGGTTGGGCAGGAGCCGCCTTAAGGCGGCCCCGGTCCGTTCCAGTTTTGGGGCCAAACGTCGGAAGTGCTCGACGAAGTTCCACCGGCTGTCGAGGACGAGACCCAGGTATCTCATCGTCTTCTCGACGCCGATGTGAACCCCTCCTACCATAAGTTGGGATCCCGAAGGTGGCCCGTACCGGGGCCCATGAAAAGACATGGCCTCGGACTTGTGCAATGCCACCTCGAGACCCAACTGCCGGATCCTTTCCACGACTATCGCAACCCCGCGTGTCATCGCGTCAGCCGCCGCCTGATGCGACCTCCCCTGCGCCAGGACCAGCGTGTCGTCAGCGTAGCAAACTACGCTGACGCCATCAGGGAGGTCGGCCCGCAGCACCCAGTCGTAACCGATGTCCCACAGGAGCGGCCCCAGAACCGATCCCTGTGGGACACCGCACGACATCTCTCGCCGGTTCCAGTTCCCGTCGCGACCGGGGTAGATGACGGCTCTGTCCGTCAAATACGCCCCGACTATTCGACGGAGGTAAGTCGGCACCCGGTGATACCGGAGTGCCTCCCCTATGCAGCTCCAGGGCAGGGTGTTGAACGCGTTGGCGATGTCGAGTGACACCGCCACGACCACCCCACCCCGTGACACCGCGTCCCCCGTCGTGAGGGCTCTCACGCGCATGATGGCGTCCACCGTCGAGCGCCCCTTGCGGAAGCCAAACTGGCACTCCGCAAGGTCCGGCCCCGTCCTCACCAGGTGCCCGACGAGGCGGCCCGCAATCACTCTCTCAAAGAGCTTGCCGACCTCGTCGAGCAGCACTATGGGCCGGTATGCGGACGGAGAGTCCGCAGGGCGCCCTGGCTTCTGAATGAGGACCAGCTTCCCCGTCTTCCAACGGAGTGGAAACTGGCCTCTCTCCATGCATGCGCTTAAGAGCGCCTCCAGTCGAGGCCCGAGAGCCCTCGAGGCCAGGACCCAGGCTTTACCCGGCAAGCCGTCGGGTCCCGGGGCGGTATTTTTGGCCTTCAGCCTGCCTACCGCCGCTCTCAGATCTACCCCGGTCACTTCAGGAACACGTCTCCCTTAGGTGGATTTCGTCAATTGTTGGTAGTATTGAACGTAAAAAATTTCTGGAATATTTGATGTTCTATGGGGGCTAGGCGCACGGGCGAGGTGTCAAAAGACGCGTCTCCGCGCGGGCTAGCTAACTATGGGGTTTCTGGAGTTTATCCAGAACCAAAAACGGGAATTTTTCTGAAAAAACTTGTTTTACGGCCAAAATATATGTGGAAACCTCGAATAACACTACCAAAACGGGACTCGAGCTCGCGGAACGCGCACGGGAGTACAGGTAAGGCAGGTAAGTATCAATTTGAATTGTAAAAAATCTGGAATAATCTGGAAATTTTGAAGAAAAAATCAAAAAGTGTTTTTTATAACAGGAGTTTTTGTGAAATTTTTACAAGTCCAAAACGAGAAAATGTTTTTCGCGTGATTGTCAGTTTTTTCCCAGTGGGAACGTTTCAGGGAGCCTAGAAAAGATTTAATTTGCTGAAAACAGCTTGAAATTGCGTCACCGGGATGCAAAGTTATGTAGATTTGTGCAAAAACACGTCTCCCTTAGGTGGATTTCGTCAATTGTTGGTAGTATTGAACGTAAAAAATTTCTGGAATATTTGATGTTCTATGGGGGCTAGGCGCACGGGCGAGGTGTCAAAAGACGCGTCTCCGCGCGGGCTAGCTAACTATGGGGTTTCTGGAGTTTATCCAGAACCAAAAACGGGAATTTTTCTGAAAAAACTTGTTTTACGGCCAAAATATATGTGGAAACCTCGAATAACACTACCAAAACGGGACTCGAGCTCGCGGAACGCGCACGGGAGTACAGGTAAGGCAGGTAAGTATCAATTTGAATTGTAAAAAATCTGGAATAATCTGGAAATTTTGAAGAAAAAATCAAAAAGTGTTTTTTATAACAGGAGTTTTTGTGAAATTTTTACAAGTCCAAAACGAGAAAATGTTTTTCGCGTGATTGTCAGTTTTTTCCCAGTGGGAACGTTTCAGGGAGCCTAGAAAAGATTTAATTTGCTGAAAACAGCTTGAAATTGCGTCACCGGGATGCAAAGTTATGTAGATTTGTGCAAAAACACGTCTCCCTTAGGTGGATTTCGTCAATTGTTGGTAGTATTGAACGTAAAAAATTTCTGGAATATTTGATGTTCTATGGGGGCTAGGCGCACGGGCGAGGTGTCAAAAGACGCGTCTCCGCGCGGGCTAGCTAACTATGGGGTTTCTGGAGTTTATCCAGAACCAAAAACGGGAATTTTTCTGAAAAAACTTGTTTTACGGCCAAAATATATGTGGAAACCTCGAATAACACTACCAAAACGGGACTCGAGCTCGCGGAACGCGCACGGGAGTACAGGTAAGGCAGGTAAGTATCAATTTGAATTGTAAAAAATCTGGAATAATCTGGAAATTTTGAAGAAAAAATCAAAAAGTGTTTTTTATAACAGGAGTTTTTGTGAAATTTTTACAAGTCCAAAACGAGAAAATGTTTTTCGCGTGATTGTCAGTTTTTTCCCAGTGGGAACGTTTCAGGGAGCCTAGAAAAGATTTAATTTGCTGAAAACAGCTTGAAATTGCGTCACCGGGATGCAAAGTTATGTAGATTTGTGCAAAAACACGTCTCCCTTTTTTTTTTTTTTTTTTTCAGGATGGGAAATCATCAAATGACTCCTCCCGCTCTGGGTGGAGCAGAAGGGAGTGTCAGACTCTTACTGACTAAAACCCACCCGTGTTCCTTCCTTAGCCCTTTACGTACCAGGGCAGCGGTAACCCTTTCGGACGATCCCGCTACCCCGGCAGGCTTCGGCCCTGTCGGGCCCCGTCAACTACGCTGACATCTCTTTGAGGCGCGCGTGGAACACATACACGCCGTCCGGCACGGGCCTGGTCCTGATCGGACGGAGAGCTACCCATTGCTCTCCGCCCGCAGGCCCGCGCCTACGGTGGCCGGGAGTCGTCACGCGGCTCCCGACGCCCGGAGCGTCTCCCTCGGCGGCTGAGGCGTGAGGATCTTTCCCTCGCCCATCCCGCCACCTCCTTCGCTAGCATGACTGCTTCGCAGAAGGAGGTGACCGCCTCCCACTCCCTCTCGCCCCGGACCATGGCTTGCACCAGGGCCGGGCGCGAGAGGTCGCCGCCGCTGCCGATCGCCTCTACGAGGACACGGCGGTGCTCTGCCCAAGCGGGGCAGACCTCCACCGTATGCTCCACCGTGTCCTCTGGGCGATCCTCGCAGTGGTGACACCCGGGCGTCTCCTCCCGCCTGATGATGTGCAGGAACCTCCCGAAACATCCGTGTCCGGAGAGGACCTGCGTCAGGCGGTAGGTGAGAGCGCCGTGACGCCTCTCTAGCCACTCCTCAAAGAGGGGTCTTATCGCCGCTATCGTGGCGTGCCCTGCGCTGGGTTGCGATAGTCGCGCCTTCCATTCCACCATGAGACCGCGCCGGAGGTCCGTCCGCTCCGCAGCGATTTGCCGCGGGTGCAGAGTTTCCCCCCGACGTAGTGCCTCCGCGCGCCAGTCATACAGGCGCGCGAGGACTATCGCCTCCAGATCCCATGGTGGCAGTCCGGCAAGGAGGCTTGCTGCCTCGCGCGAGATCGTGCGGTACCCCCGGATCAGCCTTACGGCTACCACCTTTTGGGGCGCGTTCAGGTAGTGTGCGGCTCGAAGCCGCAGTGAACGCGCCCATACCGGGGCCCCATATAGGGCCATGGACCGCACGACCCCCGCGTAAAGCCTCCGGCAGGAGGCGTTTGGCCCCCTCAGGTTGGGCAGGAGCCGCCTTAAGGCGGCCCCGGTCCGTTCCAGTTTTGGGGCCAAACGTCGGAAGTGCTCGACGAAGTTCCACCGGCTGTCGAGGACGAGACCCAGGTATCTCATCGTCTTCTCGACGCCGATGTGAACCCCTCCTACCATAAGTTGGGATCCCGAAGGTGGCCCGTACCGGGGCCCATGAAAAGACATGGCCTCGGACTTGTGCAATGCCACCTCGAGACCCAACTGCCGGATCCTTTCCACGACTATCGCAACCCCGCGTGTCATCGCGTCAGCCGCCGCCTGATGCGACCTCCCCTGCGCCAGGACCAGCGTGTCGTCAGCGTAGCAAACTACGCTGACGCCATCAGGGAGGTCGGCCCGCAGCACCCAGTCGTAACCGATGTCCCACAGGAGCGGCCCCAGAACCGATCCCTGTGGGACACCGCACGACATCTCTCGCCGGTTCCAGTTCCCGTCGCGACCGGGGTAGATGACGGCTCTGTCCGTCAAATACGCCCCGACTATTCGACGGAGGTAAGTCGGCACCCGGTGATACCGGAGTGCCTCCCCTATGCAGCTCCAGGGCAGGGTGTTGAACGCGTTGGCGATGTCGAGTGACACCGCCACGACCACCCCACCCCGTGACACCGCGTCCCCCGTCGTGAGGGCTCTCACGCGCATGATGGCGTCCACCGTCGAGCGCCCCTTGCGGAAGCCAAACTGGCACTCCGCAAGGTCCGGCCCCGTCCTCACCAGGTGCCCGACGAGGCGGCCCGCAATCACTCTCTCAAAGAGCTTGCCGACCTCGTCGAGCAGCACTATGGGCCGGTATGCGGACGGAGAGTCCGCAGGGCGCCCTGGCTTCTGAATGAGGACCAGCTTCCCCGTCTTCCAACGGAGTGGAAACTGGCCTCTCTCCATGCATGCGCTTAAGAGCGCCTCCAGTCGAGGCCCGAGAGCCCTCGAGGCCAGGACCCAGGCTTTACCCGGCAAGCCGTCGGGTCCCGGGGCGGTATTTTTGGCCTTCAGCCTGCCTACCGCCGCTCTCAGATCTACCCCGGTCACTTCAGGAACACGTCTCCCTTAGGTGGATTTCGTCAATTGTTGGTAGTATTGAACGTAAAAAATTTCTGGAATATTTGATGTTCTATGGGGGCTAGGCGCACGGGCGAGGTGTCAAAAGACGCGTCTCCGCGCGGGCTAGCTAACTATGGGGTTTCTGGAGTTTATCCAGAACCAAAAACGGGAATTTTTCTGAAAAAACTTGTTTTACGGCCAAAATATATGTGGAAACCTCGAATAACACTACCAAAACGGGACTCGAGCTCGCGGAACGCGCACGGGAGTACAGGTAAGGCAGGTAAGTATCAATTTGAATTGTAAAAAATCTGGAATAATCTGGAAATTTTGAAGAAAAAATCAAAAAGTGTTTTTTATAACAGGAGTTTTTGTGAAATTTTTACAAGTCCAAAACGAGAAAATGTTTTTCGCGTGATTGTCAGTTTTTTCCCAGTGGGAACGTTTCAGGGAGCCTAGAAAAGATTTAATTTGCTGAAAACAGCTTGAAATTGCGTCACCGGGATGCAAAGTTATGTAGATTTGTGCAAAAACACGTCTCCCTTTTTTTTTTTTTTTTTTTTCAGGATGGGAAATCATCAAATGACTCCTCCCGCTCTGGGTGGAGCAGAAGGGAGTGTCAGACTCTTACTGACTAAAACCCACCCGTGTTCCTTCCTTAGCCCTTTACGTACCAGGGCAGCGGTAACCCTTTCGGACGATCCCGCTACCCCGGCAGGCTTCGGCCCTGTCGGGCCCCGTCAACTACGCTGACATCTCTTTGAGGCGCGCGTGGAACACATACACGCCGTCCGGCACGGGCCTGGTCCTGATCGGACGGAGAGCTACCCATTGCTCTCCGCCCGCAGGCCCGCGCCTACGGTGGCCGGGAGTCGTCACGCGGCTCCCGACGCCCGGAGCGTCTCCCTCGGCGGCTGAGGCGTGAGGATCTTTCCCTCGCCCATCCCGCCACCTCCTTCGCTAGCATGACTGCTTCGCAGAAGGAGGTGACCGCCTCCCACTCCCTCTCGCCCCGGACCATGGCTTGCACCAGGGCCGGGCGCGAGAGGTCGCCGCCGCTGCCGATCGCCTCTACGAGGACACGGCGGTGCTCTGCCCAAGCGGGGCAGACCTCCACCGTATGCTCCACCGTGTCCTCTGGGCGATCCTCGCAGTGGTGACACCCGGGCGTCTCCTCCCGCCTGATGATGTGCAGGAACCTCCCGAAACATCCGTGTCCGGAGAGGACCTGCGTCAGGCGGTAGGTGAGAGCGCCGTGACGCCTCTCTAGCCACTCCTCAAAGAGGGGTCTTATCGCCGCTATCGTGGCGTGCCCTGCGCTGGGTTGCGATAGTCGCGCCTTCCATTCCACCATGAGACCGCGCCGGAGGTCCGTCCGCTCCGCAGCGATTTGCCGCGGGTGCAGAGTTTCCCCCCGACGTAGTGCCTCCGCGCGCCAGTCATACAGGCGCGCGAGGACTATCGCCTCCAGATCCCATGGTGGCAGTCCGGCAAGGAGGCTTGCTGCCTCGCGCGAGATCGTGCGGTACCCCCGGATCAGCCTTACGGCTACCACCTTTTGGGGCGCGTTCAGGTAGTGTGCGGCTCGAAGCCGCAGTGAACGCGCCCATACCGGGGCCCCATATAGGGCCATGGACCGCACGACCCCCGCGTAAAGCCTCCGGCAGGAGGCGTTTGGCCCCCTCAGGTTGGGCAGGAGCCGCCTTAAGGCGGCCCCGGTCCGTTCCAGTTTTGGGGCCAAACGTCGGAAGTGCTCGACGAAGTTCCACCGGCTGTCGAGGACGAGACCCAGGTATCTCATCGTCTTCTCGACGCCGATGTGAACCCCTCCTACCATAAGTTGGGATCCCGAAGGTGGCCCGTACCGGGGCCCATGAAAAGACATGGCCTCGGACTTGTGCAATGCCACCTCGAGACCCAACTGCCGGATCCTTTCCACGACTATCGCAACCCCGCGTGTCATCGCGTCAGCCGCCGCCTGATGCGACCTCCCCTGCGCCAGGACCAGCGTGTCGTCAGCGTAGCAAACTACGCTGACGCCATCAGGGAGGTCGGCCCGCAGCACCCAGTCGTAACCGATGTCCCACAGGAGCGGCCCCAGAACCGATCCCTGTGGGACACCGCACGACATCTCTCGCCGGTTCCAGTTCCCGTCGCGACCGGGGTAGATGACGGCTCTGTCCGTCAAATACGCCCCGACTATTCGACGGAGGTAAGTCGGCACCCGGTGATACCGGAGTGCCTCCCCTATGCAGCTCCAGGGCAGGGTGTTGAACGCGTTGGCGATGTCGAGTGACACCGCCACGACCACCCCACCCCGTGACACCGCGTCCCCCGTCGTGAGGGCTCTCACGCGCATGATGGCGTCCACCGTCGAGCGCCCCTTGCGGAAGCCAAACTGGCACTCCGCAAGGTCCGGCCCCGTCCTCACCAGGTGCCCGACGAGGCGGCCCGCAATCACTCTCTCAAAGAGCTTGCCGACCTCGTCGAGCAGCACTATGGGCCGGTATGCGGACGGAGAGTCCGCAGGGCGCCCTGGCTTCTGAATGAGGACCAGCTTCCCCGTCTTCCAACGGAGTGGAAACTGGCCTCTCTCCATGCATGCGCTTAAGAGCGCCTCCAGTCGAGGCCCGAGAGCCCTCGAGGCCAGGACCCAGGCTTTACCCGGCAAGCCGTCGGGTCCCGGGGCGGTATTTTTGGCCTTCAGCCTGCCTACCGCCGCTCTCAGATCTACCCCGGTCACTTCAGGAACACGTCTCCCTTAGGTGGATTTCGTCAATTGTTGGTAGTATTGAACGTAAAAAATTTCTGGAATATTTGATGTTCTATGGGGGCTAGGCGCACGGGCGAGGTGTCAAAAGACGCGTCTCCGCGCGGGCTAGCTAACTATGGGGTTTCTGGAGTTTATCCAGAACCAAAAACGGGAATTTTTCTGAAAAAACTTGTTTTACGGCCAAAATATATGTGGAAACCTCGAATAACACTACCAAAACGGGACTCGAGCTCGCGGAACGCGCACGGGAGTACAGGTAAGGCAGGTAAGTATCAATTTGAATTGTAAAAAATCTGGAATAATCTGGAAATTTTGAAGAAAAAATCAAAAAGTGTTTTTTATAACAGGAGTTTTTGTGAAATTTTTACAAGTCCAAAACGAGAAAATGTTTTTCGCGTGATTGTCAGTTTTTTCCCAGTGGGAACGTTTCAGGGAGCCTAGAAAAGATTTAATTTGCTGAAAACAGCTTGAAATTGCGTCACCGGGATGCAAAGTTATGTAGATTTGTGCAAAAACACGTCTCCCTTAGGTGGATTTCGTCAATTGTTGGTAGTATTGAACGTAAAAAATTTCTGGAATATTTGATGTTCTATGGGGGCTAGGCGCACGGGCGAGGTGTCAAAAGACGCGTCTCCGCGCGGGCTAGCTAACTATGGGGTTTCTGGAGTTTATCCAGAACCAAAAACGGGAATTTTTCTGAAAAAACTTGTTTTACGGCCAAAATATATGTGGAAACCTCGAATAACACTACCAAAACGGGACTCGAGCTCGCGGAACGCGCACGGGAGTACAGGTAAGGCAGGTAAGTATCAATTTGAATTGTAAAAAATCTGGAATAATCTGGAAATTTTGAAGAAAAAATCAAAAAGTGTTTTTTATAACAGGAGTTTTTGTGAAATTTTTACAAGTCCAAAACGAGAAAATGTTTTTCGCGTGATTGTCAGTTTTTTCCCAGTGGGAACGTTTCAGGGAGCCTAGAAAAGATTTAATTTGCTGAAAACAGCTTGAAATTGCGTCACCGGGATGCAAAGTTATGTAGATTTGTGCAAAAACACGTCTCCCTTAGGTGGATTTCGTCAATTGTTGGTAGTATTGAACGTAAAAAATTTCTGGAATATTTGATGTTCTATGGGGGCTAGGCGCACGGGCGAGGTGTCAAAAGACGCGTCTCCGCGCGGGCTAGCTAACTATGGGGTTTCTGGAGTTTATCCAGAACCAAAAACGGGAATTTTTCTGAAAAAACTTGTTTTACGGCCAAAATATATGTGGAAACCTCGAATAACACTACCAAAACGGGACTCGAGCTCGCGGAACGCGCACGGGAGTACAGGTAAGGCAGGTAAGTATCAATTTGAATTGTAAAAAATCTGGAATAATCTGGAAATTTTGAAGAAAAAATCAAAAAGTGTTTTTTATAACAGGAGTTTTTGTGAAATTTTTACAAGTCCAAAACGAGAAAATGTTTTTCGCGTGATTGTCAGTTTTTTCCCAGTGGGAACGTTTCAGGGAGCCTAGAAAAGATTTAATTTGCTGAAAACAGCTTGAAATTGCGTCACCGGGATGCAAAGTTATGTAGATTTGTGCAAAAACACGTCTCCCTTAGGTGGATTTCGTCAATTGTTGGTAGTATTGAACGTAAAAAATTTCTGGAATATTTGATGTTCTATGGGGGCTAGGCGCACGGGCGAGGTGTCAAAAGACGCGTCTCCGCGCGGGCTAGCTAACTATGGGGTTTCTGGAGTTTATCCAGAACCAAAAACGGGAATTTTTCTGAAAAAACTTGTTTTACGGCCAAAATATATGTGGAAACCTCGAATAACACTACCAAAACGGGACTCGAGCTCGCGGAACGCGCACGGGAGTACAGGTAAGGCAGGTAAGTATCAATTTGAATTGTAAAAAATCTGGAATAATCTGGAAATTTTGAAGAAAAAATCAAAAAGTGTTTTTTATAACAGGAGTTTTTGTGAAATTTTTACAAGTCCAAAACGAGAAAATGTTTTTCGCGTGATTGTCAGTTTTTTCCCAGTGGGAACGTTTCAGGGAGCCTAGAAAAGATTTAATTTGCTGAAAACAGCTTGAAATTGCGTCACCGGGATGCAAAGTTATGTAGATTTGTGCAAAAACACGTCTCCCTTAGGTGGATTTCGTCAATTGTTGGTAGTATTGAACGTAAAAAATTTCTGGAATATTTGATGTTCTATGGGGGCTAGGCGCACGGGCGAGGTGTCAAAAGACGCGTCTCCGCGCGGGCTAGCTAACTATGGGGTTTCTGGAGTTTATCCAGAACCAAAAACGGGAATTTTTCTGAAAAAACTTGTTTTACGGCCAAAATATATGTGGAAACCTCGAATAACACTACCAAAACGGGACTCGAGCTCGCGGAACGCGCACGGGAGTACAGGTAAGGCAGGTAAGTATCAATTTGAATTGTAAAAAATCTGGAATAATCTGGAAATTTTGAAGAAAAAATCAAAAAGTGTTTTTTATAACAGGAGTTTTTGTGAAATTTTTACAAGTCCAAAACGAGAAAATGTTTTTCGCGTGATTGTCAGTTTTTTCCCAGTGGGAACGTTTCAGGGAGCCTAGAAAAGATTTAATTTGCTGAAAACAGCTTGAAATTGCGTCACCGGGATGCAAAGTTATGTAGATTTGTGCAAAAACACGTCTCCCTTAGGTGGATTTCGTCAATTGTTGGTAGTATTGAACGTAAAAAATTTCTGGAATATTTGATGTTCTATGGGGGCTAGGCGCACGGGCGAGGTGTCAAAAGACGCGTCTCCGCGCGGGCTAGCTAACTATGGGGTTTCTGGAGTTTATCCAGAACCAAAAACGGGAATTTTTCTGAAAAAACTTGTTTTACGGCCAAAATATATGTGGAAACCTCGAATAACACTACCAAAACGGGACTCGAGCTCGCGGAACGCGCACGGGAGTACAGGTAAGGCAGGTAAGTATCAATTTGAATTGTAAAAAATCTGGAATAATCTGGAAATTTTGAAGAAAAAATCAAAAAGTGTTTTTTATAACAGGAGTTTTTGTGAAATTTTTACAAGTCCAAAACGAGAAAATGTTTTTCGCGTGATTGTCAGTTTTTTCCCAGTGGGAACGTTTCAGGGAGCCTAGAAAAGATTTAATTTGCTGAAAACAGCTTGAAATTGCGTCACCGGGATGCAAAGTTATGTAGATTTGTGCAAAAACACGTCTCCCTTAGGTGGATTTCGTCAATTGTTGGTAGTATTGAACGTAAAAAATTTCTGGAATATTTGATGTTCTATGGGGGCTAGGCGCACGGGCGAGGTGTCAAAAGACGCGTCTCCGCGCGGGCTAGCTAACTATGGGGTTTCTGGAGTTTATCCAGAACCAAAAACGGGAATTTTTCTGAAAAAACTTGTTTTACGGCCAAAATATATGTGGAAACCTCGAATAACACTACCAAAACGGGACTCGAGCTCGCGGAACGCGCACGGGAGTACAGGTAAGGCAGGTAAGTATCAATTTGAATTGTAAAAAATCTGGAATAATCTGGAAATTTTGAAGAAAAAATCAAAAAGTGTTTTTTATAACAGGAGTTTTTGTGAAATTTTTACAAGTCCAAAACGAGAAAATGTTTTTCGCGTGATTGTCAGTTTTTTCCCAGTGGGAACGTTTCAGGGAGCCTAGAAAAGATTTAATTTGCTGAAAACAGCTTGAAATTGCGTCACCGGGATGCAAAGTTATGTAGATTTGTGCAAAAACACGTCTCCCTTAGGTGGATTTCGTCAATTGTTGGTAGTATTGAACGTAAAAAATTTCTGGAATATTTGATGTTCTATGGGGGCTAGGCGCACGGGCGAGGTGTCAAAAGACGCGTCTCCGCGCGGGCTAGCTAACTATGGGGTTTCTGGAGTTTATCCAGAACCAAAAACGGGAATTTTTCTGAAAAAACTTGTTTTACGGCCAAAATATATGTGGAAACCTCGAATAACACTACCAAAACGGGACTCGAGCTCGCGGAACGCGCACGGGAGTACAGGTAAGGCAGGTAAGTATCAATTTGAATTGTAAAAAATCTGGAATAATCTGGAAATTTTGAAGAAAAAATCAAAAAGTGTTTTTTATAACAGGAGTTTTTGTGAAATTTTTACAAGTCCAAAACGAGAAAATGTTTTTCGCGTGATTGTCAGTTTTTTCCCAGTGGGAACGTTTCAGGGAGCCTAGAAAAGATTTAATTTGCTGAAAACAGCTTGAAATTGCGTCACCGGGATGCAAAGTTATGTAGATTTGTGCAAAAACACGTCTCCCTTAGGTGGATTTCGTCAATTGTTGGTAGTATTGAACGTAAAAAATTTCTGGAATATTTGATGTTCTATGGGGGCTAGGCGCACGGGCGAGGTGTCAAAAGACGCGTCTCCGCGCGGGCTAGCTAACTATGGGGTTTCTGGAGTTTATCCAGAACCAAAAACGGGAATTTTTCTGAAAAAACTTGTTTTACGGCCAAAATATATGTGGAAACCTCGAATAACACTACCAAAACGGGACTCGAGCTCGCGGAACGCGCACGGGAGTACAGGTAAGGCAGGTAAGTATCAATTTGAATTGTAAAAAATCTGGAATAATCTGGAAATTTTGAAGAAAAAATCAAAAAGTGTTTTTTATAACGTTAATATAAATTGTTTATAAATTAATTAATTTAATAATTAAGTTAATATAAATTAATTAAAAGTGTTTTTTATAACGTTAATATAATTATAAAAGTTATGTAGATTTGTGCAAAAACACGTCTCCCTTTTTTTTTTTTTTTTTCAGGATGGGAAATCATCAAATGACTCCTCCCGCTCTGGGTGGAGCAGAAGGGAGTGTCAGACTCTTACTGACTAAAACCCACCCGTGTTCCTTCCTTAGCCCTTTATGTACCAGGGCAGCGGTAACCCTTTCGGACGATCCCGCTACCCCGGCAGGCTTCGGCCCTGTCGGGCCCCGTCATCTATGCTGACATCTCTTTGAGGCGCACGTGGAACACTTACGCGCCGTCCGGCACGGGCCTGGTCCTGATCGGACGGAGAGCTACCCATTGCTCTCCGCCCGCAGGCCCGCGCCTACGGTGGCCGGGAGTCGTCACGCGGCTCCCGACGCCCGGAGCGTCTCCCTCGGCGGCTGAGGCGTGAGGATCTCTCCCTCGCCCATCCCGCCACCTCCTTCGCTAGCATGACTGCTTCGCAGAAGGAGGACCACTCGGGGCCTGTTGGACCAGCGCGCTAGAGGTCTGGGTGGAGACCTCAAACCGGATATACCGATGATCGGAGTAGGTCTCCACCTCCTCCATGACGCGCCAGTCAATGACACGCTGTGTCAGAGCGGGGCTGGCGAACGAGATGTCCACCACCGACTCGCCCCGCATCCGCACACACGTAGGAACAGAACCCCGATTTAGGACGACTAGGCCTGTTTCCAGAGCCCAGTCCTCCACCATCCTGCCCCGCACATCCGTGCAACGGGAACCCCAAGCCAAATTCTTGGCGTTGAAGTCCCCGAGCACTAGCACGGAGTAGGCACGGTTTCTAGCGACGACGACACTCAACTCTGTTAAAGAGTTCTGGAACTCGGCGAGAGTTCGGCTCGGAGAGAAGTATACTCCCACTACTACAATCTCTCCGAACCGTGCTGCTACGCACCCCTGTCCCCTCGTGACACCTTCGAGGGACGGGGTACCGGCGGCGGCCGACGAAAGTATGGCCACTGAGCCGTTCAGGTCCTCCACCCAGTCATCCCTGGGCGGGACAAAGTACGGCTCAGCGACCACGGCGACGTTAATCGACCACTGCGCCATGCTCTGGAGCAACAGGTCCTGAGCGCAGGCGCAGTGGTTGACGTTCGCCTGGAGAAGGCGTAGTGGAGGAGTTATTACTCCTCCATTTCAGCCCCCTCCCGGGCCCTATCGGCAGTGGTGGCGGCGGCGGCGGCGGCGGCGGCGGCGGCGGTGGTGGCGGCGGCGGCGGCGGCGGCGGCGGTGGCGGTGGCGGCGACAGTGGCGGCGACGGTGGTGGTGGCGACGACGGCGGAGGGCCTGCCCTTCCTCCTGGCTTCGGCGGGTGGAGCGCAGGACTTGCTCCCCGCCCGGTGATCGGCCGGCTTGCCAGCAGCCGCACATACGACGCAGTGCGGCGCGGCGTTGCACGAGCCGGCCGTATGTCCGGGCTTGCCGCAGCGGAAGCACAGAGTGCTGCGGTCCTCCAAGGTGCACTGGACGCCCACGTGGTGCCCCACGAGGCATCGATAGCACCTTAGAGGTCTGGGCTCCATCAGCTTGACCTGCGCTGACACCCAGCCCACCAGGAGCCTTCCACCCTCCACAATTTTCCTCGCCGCCGTCACGGGACAGCTTACCGTTATGGTTCGCATACCCGTGAAGTCAGGACGTAGGGTGCCCGCCTTCACCTGGTCGGCCAGACACCCGCCCGTCCTGACGACGGCGGCTACCACCTCTGCCCCCGTCACCGAGTCATCCAGGCCCACAATGCGGATATCCGCGCACTTGACGGGCCTGGAGACTCGAGCCTCGTCCGCATTGAGGGACGCCCTTAGCTTTTCAGCCAGGGCGTCTGCGGTGGGGCCACTCGTCGCACCGGGGACCTCCAGCATGCGGGCACCAGTGGCGGTCACCCTATGCCGGAGGCCTCCGGTGATCCCCAGCTCCTGGAGATCCACTGTCGCTCTCGCTTTGGCGAGCACGTCGCCGTAGGTCACCCCCCTCTTGACCGCGTCCGGCTGTAGTGTGATGACTACAGCCGCGGTCTTGGGGGAGCGAAGCCTAGCCGCAACGGCTCGCTCCTTGCGGCGCCTCCTCTGCGCCTTTTTTCTGGCCGCCTTGGCCGCCTTCTTTTTCTCCCCGACCACCTGCCACTCGGTGTTGGTCGTGGGAGATTTGTTCTGGGGAGGCGTAGGCTCTGGGGCCTTCCCCTCCCCAGCCGTTCTGCCCTTTTTCCGGGCTGGCACCGCGGGTTTGGCGGCAGGCGCCGATTTCGCCGGCGCCGAGGCTCCACCAGCCGACGTCGGTTTCGCCGGCGCCGGGGCTCCTCTTGCCGACGCCGGTTTGGCCGGCGCCTGGGCCCGGCCAGACGGCCCGGGTTTAGGGGCGGCAGCGGCCGCGTACGAGGCCGCCTTAGGCCCTGGGGCCGTCCTACCCGCCAAGGGAGGGCGCAGAACGATACCCTCCAGGACGGCGAACCGCGCCTGGAAGGTCGCCAGCTCCTGCCGAACCAGGTTCAGGACCTGGTTCTCCACCGGCACGGGCTGGCTTGGTGGTGGGATTGTCTGCGCTCTGGCGGCCGCTCGCATCCCGGCCAGGTCCGCTCGGAGCTCCTCATTCTCCTTTCGGAGGAGCTCCATGGCAGCCGTCAAGCGGGCCACCTCCGCCCGCATATCGGACGTTACGTCCGGCGGGGGCCCGATGTGGATGGCTTCCGCCGCCGCCATGATGGAGGCCTTGGCCGAGACTATGGCCCTGTTTTTAGAAGTCTGTAACTTCTTCAGGGCCACGTCCCGGATCGCGGCCTCCACGACCTCCGCGAACCTCTTTTTGCGGTCCGCATCAGGGCCGCCAACCTCCGCCGCCTCGTCACTAGAGGTCTCTGATGCGGACGCGCGATCAGACCCCCCCTCCTTCTTTGCGGGCTCCTCCGCCTTCTCTGCGGCCTCCCGAGCAGTGAGCCCCCTCCCTACGCCCCGCTCTCGGGCTCCTCCCCGCCTGCTGGTCGGGATCTTTCTGGCCGAAGCCAGCTCCCAGTCAGAGGACGACCCCTGGCCGTCCACTGACCTTGGCCGCTTGCCCTGTGCCTTTCTCTTGGCAGCGGCCGTCTTCTGGTCACGGCGAGAGCTCACTGAGCCTCCCGTGCTCGCTCCTCCAGACGCGGCGTCGGACTCCGACCCCGCATCACTCCTCTCTTCGTCCTTTGTGGTTTTTTGTTTTAAGAATTTTTCCATTTTTGTTCCCACGAGTAAAAACTTTGTGTACCTGCTCAAATTATGTGGTTCGCACTAGTGACTAAATCAAGCTACCCATTAGCCAAGCTTACTACCTCCCTCACGGTGCGCCGCCGCTTGGAGGTTTGGGGAATTTTTTATAGAGGTTAATCTTCCTCGCGGTCCGGGCGGTTAAGCCAAGACCCTCGACCCCCGTCAAAAGTCAGAGACATGACCTTGACAATCTTCGGGGCTACGATATTAACGGTGGCAGAAGGGGGGGGTACCCCCTCCTGCCTGCCCGGCGGCAGGGTAAGTGCACACCAGGCCCGCTCTTACTCCACACAGTAGCCGCTCTGCTCCTCATAGCGGCTTGTGTGGAGCGTTCCTCTTGGCAGAACATTAGCATGCGGGCAGCGATATCTCATTGGGAAAAAATCCCACTGAGAAATAGCTGCCCGCACCCCAGGATGCACCGGCCCGAAAACTGGTCTTCCCCCCGGACGTATCCAGAAGGGAACTCCAGTCCCTAGGCACACGTGGAGGTTTTCTGCCCTGGCACCCCAACACGTCTCCCTTAGGTGGATTTCGTCAATTGTTGGTAGTATTGAACGTAAAAAATTTCTGGAATATTTGATGTTCTATGGGGGCTAGGCGCACGGGCGAGGTGTCAAAAGACGCGTCTCCGCGCGGGCTAGCTAACTATGGGGTTTCTGGAGTTTATCCAGAACCAAAAACGGGAATTTTTCTGAAAAAACTTGTTTTACGGCCAAAATATATGTGGAAACCTCGAATAACACTACCAAAACGGGACTCGAGCTCGCGGAACGCGCACGGGAGTACAGGTAAGGCAGGTAAGTATCAATTTGAATTGTAAAAAATCTGGAATAATCTGGAAATTTTGAAGAAAAAATCAAAAAGTGTTTTTTATAACAGGAGTTTTTGTGAAATTTTTACAAGTCCAAAACGAGAAAATGTTTTTCGCGTGATTGTCAGTTTTTTCCCAGTGGGAACGTTTCAGGGAGCCTAGAAAAGATTTAATTTGCTGAAAACAGCTTGAAATTGCGTCACCGGGATGCAAAGTTATGTAGATTTGTGCAAAAACACGTCTCCCTTAGGTGGATTTCGTCAATTGTTGGTAGTATTGAACGTAAAAAATTTCTGGAATATTTGATGTTCTATGGGGGCTAGGCGCACGGGCGAGGTGTCAAAAGACGCGTCTCCGCGCGGGCTAGCTAACTATGGGGTTTCTGGAGTTTATCCAGAACCAAAAACGGGAATTTTTCTGAAAAAACTTGTTTTACGGCCAAAATATATGTGGAAACCTCGAATAACACTACCAAAACGGGACTCGAGCTCGCGGAACGCGCACGGGAGTACAGGTAAGGCAGGTAAGTATCAATTTGAATTGTAAAAAATCTGGAATAATCTGGAAATTTTGAAGAAAAAATCAAAAAGTGTTTTTTATAACAGGAGTTTTTGTGAAATTTTTACAAGTCCAAAACGAGAAAATGTTTTTCGCGTGATTGTCAGTTTTTTCCCAGTGGGAACGTTTCAGGGAGCCTAGAAAAGATTTAATTTGCTGAAAACAGCTTGAAATTGCGTCACCGGGATGCAAAGTTATGTAGATTTGTGCAAAAACACGTCTCCCTTAGGTGGATTTCGTCAATTGTTGGTAGTATTGAACGTAAAAAATTTCTGGAATATTTGATGTTCTATGGGGGCTAGGCGCACGGGCGAGGTGTCAAAAGACGCGTCTCCGCGCGGGCTAGCTAACTATGGGGTTTCTGGAGTTTATCCAGAACCAAAAACGGGAATTTTTCTGAAAAAACTTGTTTTACGGCCAAAATATATGTGGAAACCTCGAATAACACTACCAAAACGGGACTCGAGCTCGCGGAACGCGCACGGGAGTACAGGTAAGGCAGGTAAGTATCAATTTGAATTGTAAAAAATCTGGAATAATCTGGAAATTTTGAAGAAAAAATCAAAAAGTGTTTTTTATAACAGGAGTTTTTGTGAAATTTTTACAAGTCCAAAACGAGAAAATGTTTTTCGCGTGATTGTCAGTTTTTTCCCAGTGGGAACGTTTCAGGGAGCCTAGAAAAGATTTAATTTGCTGAAAACAGCTTGAAATTGCGTCACCGGGATGCAAAGTTATGTAGATTTGTGCAAAAACACGTCTCCCTTAGGTGGATTTCGTCAATTGTTGGTAGTATTGAACGTAAAAAATTTCTGGAATATTTGATGTTCTATGGGGGCTAGGCGCACGGGCGAGGTGTCAAAAGACGCGTCTCCGCGCGGGCTAGCTAACTATGGGGTTTCTGGAGTTTATCCAGAACCAAAAACGGGAATTTTTCTGAAAAAACTTGTTTTACGGCCAAAATATATGTGGAAACCTCGAATAACACTACCAAAACGGGACTCGAGCTCGCGGAACGCGCACGGGAGTACAGGTAAGGCAGGTAAGTATCAATTTGAATTGTAAAAAATCTGGAATAATCTGGAAATTTTGAAGAAAAAATCAAAAAGTGTTTTTTATAACAGGAGTTTTTGTGAAATTTTTACAAGTCCAAAACGAGAAAATGTTTTTCGCGTGATTGTCAGTTTTTTCCCAGTGGGAACGTTTCAGGGAGCCTAGAAAAGATTTAATTTGCTGAAAACAGCTTGAAATTGCGTCACCGGGATGCAAAGTTATGTAGATTTGTGCAAAAACACGTCTCCCTTAGGTGGATTTCGTCAATTGTTGGTAGTATTGAACGTAAAAAATTTCTGGAATATTTGATGTTCTATGGGGGCTAGGCGCACGGGCGAGGTGTCAAAAGACGCGTCTCCGCGCGGGCTAGCTAACTATGGGGTTTCTGGAGTTTATCCAGAACCAAAAACGGGAATTTTTCTGAAAAAACTTGTTTTACGGCCAAAATATATGTGGAAACCTCGAATAACACTACCAAAACGGGACTCGAGCTCGCGGAACGCGCACGGGAGTACAGGTAAGGCAGGTAAGTATCAATTTGAATTGTAAAAAATCTGGAATAATCTGGAAATTTTGAAGAAAAAATCAAAAAGTGTTTTTTATAACAGGAGTTTTTGTGAAATTTTTACAAGTCCAAAACGAGAAAATGTTTTTCGCGTGATTGTCAGTTTTTTCCCAGTGGGAACGTTTCAGGGAGCCTAGAAAAGATTTAATTTGCTGAAAACAGCTTGAAATTGCGTCACCGGGATGCAAAGTTATGTAGATTTGTGCAAAAACACGTCTCCCTTAGGTGGATTTCGTCAATTGTTGGTAGTATTGAACGTAAAAAATTTCTGGAATATTTGATGTTCTATGGGGGCTAGGCGCACGGGCGAGGTGTCAAAAGACGCGTCTCCGCGCGGGCTAGCTAACTATGGGGTTTCTGGAGTTTATCCAGAACCAAAAACGGGAATTTTTCTGAAAAAACTTGTTTTACGGCCAAAATATATGTGGAAACCTCGAATAACACTACCAAAACGGGACTCGAGCTCGCGGAACGCGCACGGGAGTACAGGTAAGGCAGGTAAGTATCAATTTGAATTGTAAAAAATCTGGAATAATCTGGAAATTTTGAAGAAAAAATCAAAAAGTGTTTTTTATAACAGGAGTTTTTGTGAAATTTTTACAAGTCCAAAACGAGAAAATGTTTTTCGCGTGATTGTCAGTTTTTTCCCAGTGGGAACGTTTCAGGGAGCCTAGAAAAGATTTAATTTGCTGAAAACAGCTTGAAATTGCGTCACCGGGATGCAAAGTTATGTAGATTTGTGCAAAAACACGTCTCCCTTAGGTGGATTTCGTCAATTGTTGGTAGTATTGAACGTAAAAAATTTCTGGAATATTTGATGTTCTATGGGGGCTAGGCGCACGGGCGAGGTGTCAAAAGACGCGTCTCCGCGCGGGCTAGCTAACTATGGGGTTTCTGGAGTTTATCCAGAACCAAAAACGGGAATTTTTCTGAAAAAACTTGTTTTACGGCCAAAATATATGTGGAAACCTCGAATAACACTACCAAAACGGGACTCGAGCTCGCGGAACGCGCACGGGAGTACAGGTAAGGCAGGTAAGTATCAATTTGAATTGTAAAAAATCTGGAATAATCTGGAAATTTTGAAGAAAAAATCAAAAAGTGTTTTTTATAACAGGAGTTTTTGTGAAATTTTTACAAGTCCAAAACGAGAAAATGTTTTTCGCGTGATTGTCAGTTTTTTCCCAGTGGGAACGTTTCAGGGAGCCTAGAAAAGATTTAATTTGCTGAAAACAGCTTGAAATTGCGTCACCGGGATGCAAAGTTATGTAGATTTGTGCAAAAACACGTCTCCCTTAGGTGGATTTCGTCAATTGTTGGTAGTATTGAACGTAAAAAATTTCTGGAATATTTGATGTTCTATGGGGGCTAGGCGCACGGGCGAGGTGTCAAAAGACGCGTCTCCGCGCGGGCTAGCTAACTATGGGGTTTCTGGAGTTTATCCAGAACCAAAAACGGGAATTTTTCTGAAAAAACTTGTTTTACGGCCAAAATATATGTGGAAACCTCGAATAACACTACCAAAACGGGACTCGAGCTCGCGGAACGCGCACGGGAGTACAGGTAAGGCAGGTAAGTATCAATTTGAATTGTAAAAAATCTGGAATAATCTGGAAATTTTGAAGAAAAAATCAAAAAGTGTTTTTTATAACAGGAGTTTTTGTGAAATTTTTACAAGTCCAAAACGAGAAAATGTTTTTCGCGTGATTGTCAGTTTTTTCCCAGTGGGAACGTTTCAGGGAGCCTAGAAAAGATTTAATTTGCTGAAAACAGCTTGAAATTGCGTCACCGGGATGCAAAGTTATGTAGATTTGTGCAAAAACACGTCTCCCTTAGGTGGATTTCGTCAATTGTTGGTAGTATTGAACGTAAAAAATTTCTGGAATATTTGATGTTCTATGGGGGCTAGGCGCACGGGCGAGGTGTCAAAAGACGCGTCTCCGCGCGGGCTAGCTAACTATGGGGTTTCTGGAGTTTATCCAGAACCAAAAACGGGAATTTTTCTGAAAAAACTTGTTTTACGGCCAAAATATATGTGGAAACCTCGAATAACACTACCAAAACGGGACTCGAGCTCGCGGAACGCGCACGGGAGTACAGGTAAGGCAGGTAAGTATCAATTTGAATTGTAAAAAATCTGGAATAATCTGGAAATTTTGAAGAAAAAATCAAAAAGTGTTTTTTATAACAGGAGTTTTTGTGAAATTTTTACAAGTCCAAAACGAGAAAATGTTTTTCGCGTGATTGTCAGTTTTTTCCCAGTGGGAACGTTTCAGGGAGCCTAGAAAAGATTTAATTTGCTGAAAACAGCTTGAAATTGCGTCACCGGGATGCAAAGTTATGTAGATTTGTGCAAAAACACGTCTCCCTTTTTTTTTTTTTTTTTTTTTTTTTCAGGATGGGAAATCATCAAATGACTCCTCCCGCTCTGGGTGGAGCAGAAGGGAGTGTCAGACTCTTACTGACTAAAACCCACCCGTGTTCCTTCCTTAGCCCTTTATGTACCAGGGCAGCGGTAACCCTTTCGGACGATCCCGCTACCCCGGCAGGCTTCGGCCCTGTCGGGCCCCGTCATCTATGCTGACATCTCTTTGAGGCGCACGTGGAACACTTACGCGCCGTCCGGCACGGGCCTGGTCCTGATCGGACGGAGAGCTACCCATTGCTCTCCGCCCGCAGGCCCGCGCCTACGGTGGCCGGGAGTCGTCACGCGGCTCCCGACGCCCGGAGCGTCTCCCTCGGCGGCTGAGGCGTGAGGATCTCTCCCTCGCCCATCCCGCCACCTCCTTCGCTAGCATGACTGCTTCGCAGAAGGAGGTGACCGCCTCCCACTCCCTCTCGCCCCGGACCATGGCTTGCACCAGGGCCGGACGCGAGAGGTCGCCGCCGCTGCCGATCGCCTCTACGAGGACACGGCGGTGCTCTGCCCAAGCGGGGCAGACCTCCACCGTATGCTCCACCGTGTCCTCTGGGCGATCCTCGCAGTGGTGACACCCGGGCGTCTCCTCCCGCCTGATTATGTGCAGGAACCTCCCGAAACATCCGTGTCCGGAGAGGACCTGCGTCAGGCGGTAGGTGAGAGCGCCGTGACGCCTCTCTAGCCACTCCTCAAAGAGGGGTCTTATCGCCGCTATCGTGGCGTGCCCTGCGCTGGGTTGCGATAGTCGCGCCTTCCATTCCACCATGAGACCGCGCCGGAGGTCCGTCCGCTCCGCAGCGATTTGCCGCGGGTGCAGAGTTTCCCCCCGACGTAGTGCCTCCGCGCGCCAGTCATACAGGCGCGCGAGGACTATCGCCTCCAGATCCCATGGTGGCAGTCCGGCAAGGAGGCTTGCTGCCTCGCGCGAGATCGTGCGGTACCCCCGGATCAGCCTTACGGCTACCACCTTTTGGGGCGCGTTCAGGTAGTGTGCGGCTCGAAGCCGCAGTGAACGCGCCCATACCGGGGCCCCATATAGGGCCATGGACCGCACGACCCCCGCGTAAAGCCTCCGGCAGGAGGCGTTTGGCCCCCTCAGGTTGGGCAGGAGCCGCCTTAAGGCGGCCCCGGCCCGTTCCAGTTTTGGGGCCAAACGTCGGAAATGCTCGACGAAGTTCCACCGGCTGTCGAGGACGAGACCCAGGTATCTCATCGTCTTCTCGACGCCGATGTGAACCCCTCCTACCATCAGTTGGGATCCCGAAGGTGGCCCGTACCGGGGCCCATGAAAAGACATGGCCTCGGACTTGTGCAATGCCACCTCGAGACCCAACTGCCGGATCCTTTCCACGACTATCGCAACCCCGCGTGTCATCGCGTCGGCCGCCGCCTGATGCGACCTCCCCTGCGCCAGGACCAGCGTGTCGTCAGCGTAGCAAACTACGCTGACGCCATCAGGGAGGTCGGCCCGCAGCACCCAGTCGTAACCGATGTCCCACAGGAGCGGCCCCAGAACCGATCCCTGTGGGACACCGCACGACATCTCTCGCCGGTTCCAGTTCCCGTCGCGACCGGGGTAGATGACGGCTCTGTCCGTCAAATACGCCCCGACTATTCGACGGAGGAACACGTCTCCCTTAGGTGGATTTCGTCAATTGTTGGTAGTATTGAACGTAAAAAATTTCTGGAATATTTGATGTTCTATGGGGGCTAGGCGCACGGGCGAGGTGTCAAAAGACGCGTCTCCGCGCGGGCTAGCTAACTATGGGGTTTCTGGAGTTTATCCAGAACCAAAAACGGGAATTTTTCTGAAAAAACTTGTTTTACGGCCAAAATATATGTGGAAACCTCGAATAACACTACCAAAACGGGACTCGAGCTCGCGGAACGCGCACGGGAGTACAGGTAAGGCAGGTAAGTATCAATTTGAATTGTAAAAAATCTGGAATAATCTGGAAATTTTGAAGAAAAAATCAAAAAGTGTTTTTTATAACAGGAGTTTTTGTGAAATTTTTACAAGTCCAAAACGAGAAAATGTTTTTCGCGTGATTGTCAGTTTTTTCCCAGTGGGAACGTTTCAGGGAGCCTAGAAAAGATTTAATTTGCTGAAAACAGCTTGAAATTGCGTCACCGGGATGCAAAGTTATGTAGATTTGTGCAAAAACACGTCTCCCTTAGGTGGATTTCGTCAATTGTTGGTAGTATTGAACGTAAAAAATTTCTGGAATATTTGATGTTCTATGGGGGCTAGGCGCACGGGCGAGGTGTCAAAAGACGCGTCTCCGCGCGGGCTAGCTAACTATGGGGTTTCTGGAGTTTATCCAGAACCAAAAACGGGAATTTTTTGAAAAAACTTGTTTTACGGCCAAAATATATGTGGAAACCTCGAATAACACTACCAAAACGGGACTCGAGCTCGCGGAACGCGCACGGGAGTACAGGTAAGGCAGGTAAGTATCAATTTGAATTGTAAAAAATCTGGAATAATCTGGAAATTTTGAAGAAAAAATCAAAAAGTGTTTTTTATAACAGGAGTTTTTGTGAAATTTTTACAAGTCCAAAACGAGAAAATGTTTTTCGCGTGATTGTCAGTTTTTTCCCAGTGGGAACGTTTCAGGGAGCCTAGAAAAGATTTAATTTGCTGAAAACAGCTTGAAATTGCGTCACCGGGATGCAAAGTTATGTAGATTTGTGCAAAAACACGTCTCCCTTAGGTGGATTTCGTCAATTGTTGGTAGTATTGAACGTAAAAAATTTCTGGAATATTTGATGTTCTATGGGGGCTAGGCGCACGGGCGAGGTGTCAAAAGACGCGTCTCCGCGCGGGCTAGCTAACTATGGGGTTTCTGGAGTTTATCCAGAACCAAAAACGGGAATTTTTCTGAAAAAACTTGTTTTACGGCCAAAATATATGTGGAAACCTCGAATAACACTACCAAAACGGGACTCGAGCTCGCGGAACGCGCACGGGAGTACAGGTAAGGCAGGTAAGTATCAATTTGAATTGTAAAAAATCTGGAATAATCTGGAAATTTTGAAGAAAAAATCAAAAAGTGTTTTTTATAACAGGAGTTTTTGTGAAATTTTTACAAGTCCAAAACGAGAAAATGTTTTTCGCGTGATTGTCAGTTTTTTCCCAGTGGGAACGTTTCAGGGAGCCTAGAAAAGATTTAATTTGCTGAAAACAGCTTGAAATTGCGTCACCGGGATGCAAAGTTATGTAGATTTGTGCAAAAACACGTCTCCCTTTTTTTTTTTTTTTTTTTTTTTTTCAGGATGGGAAATCATCAAATGACTCCTCCCGCTCTGGGTGGAGCAGAAGGGAGTGTCAGACTCTTACTGACTAAAACCCACCCGTGTTCCTTCCTTAGCCCTTTACATACCAGGGCAGCGGTAACCCTTTCGGACAATCCCGCTACCCCGGCAGGCTTCGGCCCTGTCGGGCCCCGTCAACTACGCTGACATCTCTTTGAGGCGCGCGTGGAACACATACACGCCGTCCGGCACGGGCCTGGTCCTGATCGGACGGAGAGCTACCCATTGCTCTCCGCCCGCAGGCCCGCGCCTACGGTGGCCGGGAGTCGTCACGCGGCTCCCGACGCCCGGAGCGTCTCCCTCGGCGGCTGAGGCGTGAGGATCTTTCCCTCGCCCATCCCGCCACCTCCTTCGCTAGCATGACTGCTTCGCAGAAGGAGGTGACCGCCTCCCACTCCCTCTCGCCCCGGACCATGGCTTGCACCAGGGCCGGGCGCGAGAGGTCGCCGCCGCTGCCGATCGCCTCTACGAGGACACGGCGGTGCTCTGCCCAAGCGGGGCAGACCTCCACCGTATGCTCCACCGTGTCCTCTGGGCGATCCTCGCAGTGGTGACACCCGGGCGTCTCCTCCCGCCTGATGATGTGCAGGAACCTCCCGAAACATCCGTGTCCGGAGAGGACCTGCGTCAGGCGGTAGGTGAGAGCGCCGTGACGCCTCTCTAGCCACTCCTCAAAGAGGGGTCTTACCGCCGCTATCGTGGCGTGCCCTGCGCTGGGTTGCGATAGTCGCGCCTTCCATTCCACCATGAGACCGCGCCGGAGGTCCG
Source organism: Apamea epomidion (assembly GCA_947507525.1). NCBI lineage: Eukaryota > Metazoa > Arthropoda > Insecta > Lepidoptera > Noctuidae > Apamea > Apamea epomidion. Next base: position 97,320 of record OX382238.1, on the reverse strand, counting down.
TCCGCTCCGCAGCGATTTGCCGCGGGTGCAGAGTTTCCCCCCGACGTAGTGCCTCCGCGCGCCAGTCATACAGGCGCGCGAGGACTATCGCCTCCAGATCCCATGGTGGCAGTCCGGCAAGGAGGCTTGCTGCCTCGCCCGAGATCGTGCGGTATCCCCGGATCAGCCTTACGGCTACCACCTTTTGGGGCGCGTTCAGGTAGTGTGCGGCTCGAAGCCGCAGTGAACGCGCCCATACCGGGGCCCCATAAAGGGCCATGGACCGCACGACCCCCGCGTAAAGCCTCCGGCAGGAGGCGTTTGGCCCCCTAAGGTTGGGCAGGAGCCGCTTTAAGGCGGCCCCGGCCCGTTCCAGTTTGGGGGCCAAACGTCGGAAATGCTCGAACACGTCTCCCTTAGGTGGATTTCGTCAATTGTTGGTAGTATTGAACGTAAAAAATTTCTGGAATATTTGATGTTCTATGGGGGCTAGGCGCACGGGCGAGGTGTCAAAAGACGCGTCTCCGCGCGGGCTAGCTAACTATGGGGTTTCTGGAGTTTATCCAGAACCAAAAACGGGAATTTTTCTGAAAAAACTTGTTTTACGGCCAAAATATATGTGGAAACCTCGAATAACACTACCAAAACGGGACTCGAGCTCGCGGAACGCGCACGGGAGTACAGGTAAGGCAGGTAAGTATCAATTTGAATTGTAAAAAATCTGGAATAATCTGGAAATTTTGAAGAAAAAATCAAAAAGTGTTTTTTATAACAGGAGTTTTTGTGAAATTTTTACAAGTCCAAAACGAGAAAATGTTTTTCGCGTGATTGTCAGTTTTTTCCCAGTGGGAACGTTTCAGGGAGCCTAGAAAAGATTTAATTTGCTGAAAACAGCTTGAAATTGCGTCACCGGGATGCAAAGTTATGTAGATTTGTGCAAAAACACGTCTCCCTTAGGTGGATTTCGTCAATTGTTGGTAGTATTGAACGTAAAAAATTTCTGGAATATTTGATGTTCTATGGGGGCTAGGCGCACGGGCGAGGTGTCAAAAGACGCGTCTCCGCGCGGGCTAGCTAACTATGGGGTTTCTGGAGTTTATCCAGAACCAAAAACGGGAATTTTTCTGAAAAAACTTGTTTTACGGCCAAAATATATGTGGAAACCTCGAATAACACTACCAAAACGGGACTCGAGCTCGCGGAACGCGCACGGGAGTACAGGTAAGGCAGGTAAGTATCAATTTGAATTGTAAAAAATCTGGAATAATCTGGAAATTTTGAAGAAAAAATCAAAAAGTGTTTTTTATAACAGGAGTTTTTGTGAAATTTTTACAAGTCCAAAACGAGAAAATGTTTTTCGCGTGATTGTCAGTTTTTTCCCAGTGGGAACGTTTCAGGGAGCCTAGAAAAGATTTAATTTGCTGAAAACAGCTTGAAATTGCGTCACCGGGATGCAAAGTTATGTAGATTTGTGCAAAAACACGTCTCCCTTAGGTGGATTTCGTCAATTGTTGGTAGTATTGAACGTAAAAAATTTCTGGAATATTTGATGTTCTATGGGGGCTAGGCGCACGGGCGAGGTGTCAAAAGACGCGTCTCCGCGCGGGCTAGCTAACTATGGGGTTTCTGGAGTTTATCCAGAACCAAAAACGGGAATTTTTCTGAAAAAACTTGTTTTACGGCCAAAATATATGTGGAAACCTCGAATAACACTACCAAAACGGGACTCGAGCTCGCGGAACGCGCACGGGAGTACAGGTAAGGCAGGTAAGTATCAATTTGAATTGTAAAAAATCTGGAATAATCTGGAAATTTTGAAGAAAAAATCAAAAAGTGTTTTTTATAACAGGAGTTTTTGTGAAATTTTTACAAGTCCAAAACGAGAAAATGTTTTTCGCGTGATTGTCAGTTTTTTCCCAGTGGGAACGTTTCAGGGAGCCTAGAAAAGATTTAATTTGCTGAAAACAGCTTGAAATTGCGTCACCGGGATGCAAAGTTATGTAGATTTGTGCAAAAACACGTCTCCCTTTTTTTTTTTTTTTTTTCTGGGTGGGAAATCATCAAATGACTCCTCCCGCTCTGGGCGGAGCAGAAGGGAGTGTCAGACTTTTACTGACTAAAACCCACCCGTGTTCCTTCAGTTGCCTGTGCCAGGGGCCACGGTATCTCTTTCGAACAACCCGCAGCCCCGGCGGCATCGGCCCTGGCGGACCCCGTCAGTTCGTGCTGACAGCTCTTTGAGGCGCGCGTGGAACACAACGCGCCGTCGACCCGGGCCTGGTCCTTACCGGGCGGCGAGCTGCCCATAGCTCGCCGCCCGCAAGCCCGCGCCTACGGTGGCCGGGAGTCGGCTGTTGACTCCCGTCCAGGGCGTCTCCTGCGGCGGCTAGGAGCGCGAGGGTGCAGCGATTGCCTCTCCCTCGCACGCTCCGCCTCCTCCTTCGCGAGCATAACTGCTTCGCAGAAGGAGGTGACGGCCTCCCATTCACTCTCGCTCCGGACCATGGCCTGTATGAGGGCCGGACGCGAGAGGTCGCCGCCGCCGATCGCCGCCAAGAGGACACGGCGGGGTCCCGCCCAAGCCGGGCAGACCTCCACCGTATGCTCCACCGTGTCCTCCGGGCGATCCCCACAGTGGTGACACCCTGGCGTTTCCTCCCGCTTTATCCTGAACAGGAACCTCCCGAAACAACCGTGTCCGGTGAGGACCTGCGTCAGGCGGAAGGTGAGGGCGCCGTGGCGCCTCTCTAGCCACTCCTCAAAGAGGGGACTTATCGCCGCAATTGTGGCGTGCCCAAAACACGTCTCCCTTAGGTGGATTTCGTCAATTGTTGGTAGTATTGAACGTAAAAAATTTCTGGAATATTTGATGTTCTATGGGGGCTAGGCGCACGGGCGAGGTGTCAAAAGACGCGTCTCCGCGCGGGCTAGCTAACTATGGGGTTTCTGGAGTTTATCCAGAACCAAAAACGGGAATTTTTCTGAAAAAACTTGTTTTACGGCCAAAATATATGTGGAAACCTCGAATAACACTACCAAAACGGGACTCGAGCTCGCGGAACGCGCACGGGAGTACAGGTAAGGCAGGTAAGTATCAATTTGAATTGTAAAAAATCTGGAATAATCTGGAAATTTTGAAGAAAAAATCAAAAAGTGTTTTTTATAACAGGAGTTTTTGTGAAATTTTTACAAGTCCAAAACGAGAAAATGTTTTTCGCGTGATTGTCAGTTTTTTCCCAGTGGGAACGTTTCAGGGAGCCTAGAAAAGATTTAATTTGCTGAAAACAGCTTGAAATTGCGTCACCGGGATGCAAAGTTATGTAGATTTGTGCAAAAACACGTCTCCCTTAGGTGGATTTCGTCAATTGTTGGTAGTATTGAACGTAAAAAATTTCTGGAATATTTGATGTTCTATGGGGGCTAGGCGCACGGGCGAGGTGTCAAAAGACGCGTCTCCGCGCGGGCTAGCTAACTATGGGGTTTCTGGAGTTTATCCAGAACCAAAAACGGGAATTTTTCTGAAAAAACTTGTTTTACGGCCAAAATATATGTGGAAACCTCGAATAACACTACCAAAACGGGACTCGAGCTCGCGGAACGCGCACGGGAGTACAGGTAAGGCAGGTAAGTATCAATTTGAATTGTAAAAAATCTGGAATAATCTGGAAATTTTGAAGAAAAAATCAAAAAGTGTTTTTTATAACAGGAGTTTTTGTGAAATTTTTACAAGTCCAAAACGAGAAAATGTTTTTCGCGTGATTGTCAGTTTTTTCCCAGTGGGAACGTTTCAGGGAGCCTAGAAAAGATTTAATTTGCTGAAAACAGCTTGAAATTGCGTCACCGGGATGCAAAGTTATGTAGATTTGTGCAAAAACACGTCTCCCTTAGGTGGATTTCGTCAATTGTTGGTAGTATTGAACGTAAAAAATTTCTGGAATATTTGATGTTCTATGGGGGCTAGGCGCACGGGCGAGGTGTCAAAAGACGCGTCTCCGCGCGGGCTAGCTAACTATGGGGTTTCTGGAGTTTATCCAGAACCAAAAACGGGAATTTTTCTGAAAAAACTTGTTTTACGGCCAAAATATATGTGGAAACCTCGAATAACACTACCAAAACGGGACTCGAGCTCGCGGAACGCGCACGGGAGTACAGGTAAGGCAGGTAAGTATCAATTTGAATTGTAAAAAATCTGGAATAATCTGGAAATTTTGAAGAAAAAATCAAAAAGTGTTTTTTATAACAGGAGTTTTTGTGAAATTTTTACAAGTCCAAAACGAGAAAATGTTTTTCGCGTGATTGTCAGTTTTTTCCCAGTGGGAACGTTTCAGGGAGCCTAGAAAAGATTTAATTTGCTGAAAACAGCTTGAAATTGCGTCACCGGGATGCAAAGTTATGTAGATTTGTGCAAAAACACGTCTCCCTTAGGTGGATTTCGTCAATTGTTGGTAGTATTGAACGTAAAAAATTTCTGGAATATTTGATGTTCTATGGGGGCTAGGCGCACGGGCGAGGTGTCAAAAGACGCGTCTCCGCGCGGGCTAGCTAACTATGGGGTTTCTGGAGTTTATCCAGAACCAAAAACGGGAATTTTTCTGAAAAAACTTGTTTTACGGCCAAAATATATGTGGAAACCTCGAATAACACTACCAAAACGGGACTCGAGCTCGCGGAACGCGCACGGGAGTACAGGTAAGGCAGGTAAGTATCAATTTGAATTGTAAAAAATCTGGAATAATCTGGAAATTTTGAAGAAAAAATCAAAAAGTGTTTTTTATAACAGGAGTTTTTGTGAAATTTTTACAAGTCCAAAACGAGAAAATGTTTTTCGCGTGATTGTCAGTTTTTTCCCAGTGGGAACGTTTCAGGGAGCCTAGAAAAGATTTAATTTGCTGAAAACAGCTTGAAATTGCGTCACCGGGATGCAAAGTTATGTAGATTTGTGCAAAAACACGTCTCCCTTAGGTGGATTTCGTCAATTGTTGGTAGTATTGAACGTAAAAAATTTCTGGAATATTTGATGTTCTATGGGGGCTAGGCGCACGGGCGAGGTGTCAAAAGACGCGTCTCCGCGCGGGCTAGCTAACTATGGGGTTTCTGGAGTTTATCCAGAACCAAAAACGGGAATTTTTCTGAAAAAACTTGTTTTACGGCCAAAATATATGTGGAAACCTCGAATAACACTACCAAAACGGGACTCGAGCTCGCGGAACGCGCACGGGAGTACAGGTAAGGCAGGTAAGTATCAATTTGAATTGTAAAAAATCTGGAATAATCTGGAAATTTTGAAGAAAAAATCAAAAAGTGTTTTTTATAACAGGAGTTTTTGTGAAATTTTTACAAGTCCAAAACGAGAAAATGTTTTTCGCGTGATTGTCAGTTTTTTCCCAGTGGGAACGTTTCAGGGAGCCTAGAAAAGATTTAATTTGCTGAAAACAGCTTGAAATTGCGTCACCGGGATGCAAAGTTATGTAGATTTGTGCAAAAACACGTCTCCCTTAGGTGGATTTCGTCAATTGTTGGTAGTATTGAACGTAAAAAATTTCTGGAATATTTGATGTTCTATGGGGGCTAGGCGCACGGGCGAGGTGTCAAAAGACGCGTCTCCGCGCGGGCTAGCTAACTATGGGGTTTCTGGAGTTTATCCAGAACCAAAAACGGGAATTTTTCTGAAAAAACTTGTTTTACGGCCAAAATATATGTGGAAACCTCGAATAACACTACCAAAACGGGACTCGAGCTCGCGGAACGCGCACGGGAGTACAGGTAAGGCAGGTAAGTATCAATTTGAATTGTAAAAAATCTGGAATAATCTGGAAATTTTGAAGAAAAAATCAAAAAGTGTTTTTTATAACAGGAGTTTTTGTGAAATTTTTACAAGTCCAAAACGAGAAAATGTTTTTCGCGTGATTGTCAGTTTTTTCCCAGTGGGAACGTTTCAGGGAGCCTAGAAAAGATTTAATTTGCTGAAAACAGCTTGAAATTGCGTCACCGGGATGCAAAGTTATGTAGATTTGTGCAAAAACACGTCTCCCTTAGGTGGATTTCGTCAATTGTTGGTAGTATTGAACGTAAAAAATTTCTGGAATATTTGATGTTCTATGGGGGCTAGGCGCACGGGCGAGGTGTCAAAAGACGCGTCTCCGCGCGGGCTAGCTAACTATGGGGTTTCTGGAGTTTATCCAGAACCAAAAACGGGAATTTTTCTGAAAAAACTTGTTTTACGGCCAAAATATATGTGGAAACCTCGAATAACACTACCAAAACGGGACTCGAGCTCGCGGAACGCGCACGGGAGTACAGGTAAGGCAGGTAAGTATCAATTTGAATTGTAAAAAATCTGGAATAATCTGGAAATTTTGAAGAAAAAATCAAAAAGTGTTTTTTATAACAGGAGTTTTTGTGAAATTTTTACAAGTCCAAAACGAGAAAATGTTTTTCGCGTGATTGTCAGTTTTTTCCCAGTGGGAACGTTTCAGGGAGCCTAGAAAAGATTTAATTTGCTGAAAACAGCTTGAAATTGCGTCACCGGGATGCAAAGTTATGTAGATTTGTGCAAAAACACGTCTCCCTTTTTTTTTTTTTTTTTTTTCTGGGTGGGAAATCATCAAATGACTCCTCCCGCTCTGGGCGGAGCAGAAGGGAGTGTCAGACTTTTACTGACTAAAACCCACCCGTGTTCCTTCAGTTGCCTGTGCCAGGGGCCACGGTATCTCTTTCGAACAACCCGCAGCCCCGGCGGCATCGGCCCTAGCGGACCCCGTCAGTTCGTGCTGACAGCTCTTTGAGGCGCGCGTGGAACACAACGCGCCGTCGACCCGGGCCTGGTCCTTACCGGGCGGCGAGCTGCCCATAGCTCGCCGCCCGCAAGCCCGCGCCTACGGTGGCCGGGAGTCGGCTGTTGACTCCCGTCCAGGGCGTCTCCTGCGGCGGCTAGGAGCGCGAGGGTGCAGCGATTGCCTCTCCCTCGCACGCTCCGCCTCCTCCTTCGCGAGCATAACTGCTTCGCAGAAGGAGGTGACGGCCTCCCATTCACTCTCGCTCCGGACCATGGCCTGTATGAGGGCCGGACGCGAGAGGTCGCCGCCGCCGATCGCCGCCAAGAGGACACGGCGGGGTCCCGCCCAAGCCGGGCAGACCTCCACCGTATGCTCCACCGTGTCCTCCGGGCGATCCCCACAGTGGCGACACCCTGGCGTTTCCTCCCGCTTTATCCTGAACAGGAACCTCCCGAAACAACCGTGTCCGGTGAGGACCTGCGTCAGGCGGAAGGTGAGGGCGCCGTGGCGCCTCTCTAGCCACTCCTCAAAGAGGGGACTTATCGCCGCAATTGTGGCGTGCCCAGCGCTGGGTTGCGACAATCGCACTCTCCATGCCGCCATGAGATCCCGCCGGAGCTCTGTCCGCTGTGCCGTGATTTCTCGCGGCAGCGGAGCAACGCCCCGGCGTTTTGCCTCCTCTCGCCACTCCCATATGTGGGCGAGGACTTTGGCCTCCTGATCCCATGGCGGCAATCCGGCAAGGAGGCTCGCCGCCTCAGCGGAGACCGTGCGGTATCCACGAATGAGCCGGACAGCCATGACCCTTTGGGACGCGATCAACCGGCGGGCTGGTCGCCGCCTCAAAGATCGCGCCCATATCGGTGCCCCGTAAAGGGCCATGGCCCGCACGACCCCCGCATAGAGCCTCCGGCAGGAGGCGTTTGGTCCCCCTAGATTGGGAAGGAGCCGCCTCAAGGCAGCCCCGGCCCGCTCCAGTCTGGGAGCCAAACGTCGGAAGTGCTCCACGAAATTCCACCGGCTGTCGAGGACGAGTCCCAGGTACTTCATCGTCAGCTCGACGCCGATGTGAACCCCTCCCGCCGTTATTTGTGAACCCGACGGTGGCGCGTCCCGAGGACCATGAAAACACATGGCCTCAGATTTGTGCAATGCCACCTCGAGTCCCAATTGCCGGATCCTCTCGACAATTGTCGCAACCCCGCGTGTCGCTGCTTCGGCCGCCGCCTGGTGCGACCTCCCCTGCGCCAGGACCAGCGTGTCGTCAGCGTAGCAAACTACGCTGACGCCATCAGGGAGGTCGGCGCGCAGCACCCAGTCGTACCCGATATCCCACAGATGCGGCCCTAGGACCGATCCCTGTGGGACACCGCACGACATCTCTCGCCGGTTCCACTCTCCCCGGTGACCGGGGTAGATGACGGCCCTGTCCGTCAAATAGGCCTCGACAATGCGACGGAGGTAGGTCGGCATCCGGTGATACCCGAGTGCCTCCCTGATGCAACTCCAGGGCAGGGTATTGAAGGCATTGGCGATGTCTAGAGACACCGCCAAGACGACCCCACCCCGGGCCACAGCATCCCCCGTCGTGAGGGCTCGCACGCGCATGATGGCATCCACCGTAGAGCGCCCCCTGCGGAAACCAAACTGGCTGTCCGCCAAATCCGGCCCCACCCGCACCAGCTGCCCGGCAAGGCGGTCTGCAATTACTCTTTCAAAGAGCTTGCCCACCTCGTCGAGCAGCACGATGGGCCGGTAAGCGGACGGAGAGTCCGCAGGGCGCCCCGGCTTCTTGATGAGGACCAGTTTCCCCGTCTTCCAACGAAGTGGGAACCGGCCCCTCTCCAAGCATGCGCTTAGTAGCCCCCTTAGTCGAGGCCCGAGAGCCTCCAAGGCCAGGACCCAGGCTTTTCCAGGTAAGCCGTCGGGTCCTGGGGCGGTGTTTCTGGCATTCAGCCTACGTACCGCCACTCTCAACTCTACCTCGGTCACCTCCGGAGCATCGTCGTCGTCGTCGGTGTGGTCCGCATCTGGCATCGCAGGAGGCGGAGCCATGGACGGGGGAGTATGTTCCCCACGCGAAGGGAACAGAGCGCTCACCACGTCCTCCACGAGCTGGGGCCGGAGACTCTGCGTCAGCGGGGGAGCCCATGGGCGGAGTTTATCCCGCACCATCTTGTAGGGGCGTCCCCACGGGTCTCTGTTCAGAGTCCCCAGCGACTCCTCGCGGGCCAGCCCCCTGGCCCGCAAGATCTCCGCTCGGAGGGCGGTCTTCGCCGCTCTGTACCCCTCGTACAGCTCCGCCTGCACGGCTTCCGTATCCGGAGGGCGGATACGGAGCCTGCGGTGCCTGGTGTACCGGCGTCGCGCAGCCACGCACGCCTCGCGCAGAGACGTCAACTCCGGCGACCACCAGTACACCTGGCGCCGGGCGCGTCCGGGCCGGACCCGGGGCATTGCCACGTCACATATTTCGGACATGGCCTCCCGGAACCACTCTGCCTCGTCGTTGATGTCAGCAGGCCTGTCCGGTGGTGACACCCAGGCCTGCACGATCGAGGCTTCCAGGAGGAGCTCCCGGTCCAGCTGCTTCAGCGCCCACCGCGGACCACCCAGGGTCGGTCGGACCGGCGCGCTCGAGGTCTGGGCGGAGACGTCGAACCGGATATACCGGTGGTCGGAATAGGTCTCCACCTCCTCCAAGACACGCCAGTTGACGACATGCGGCGACAAGGCGGGGCTGGCGAACGAGATGTCCACCACTGATTCACCCCGCATCCGCACGCATGTTGGGACCGAACCCCGGTTTAGGACGACCAGGCCTGTCTCCAGAGCCCAGTCCTCCACCATTCTGCCCCGTGTGTCCGTATGCCGGGAACCCCAAGCCACATTCTTGGCATTGAAGTCCCCGAGGACAAGCACGGGGAGGGAACGGAATCCGACGACGACGACTCTCAACTCCGCGAGGGAGTTGTGGAACTCGGCGAGAGTTCGGCTCGGGGAGAAGTATACCCCAACCACGACTATCTCCCCGAACCGTGCTGCCACGCAACCCTGTCCTCTCTTGACAGCCTCGAGGGACGGGGTACCGGCGGCGGCCGACGAAATTAGGGTCACTGAGCCGCTCAGGTCCTCCACCCAGTCGTCTCTGGGCGGGACAAAGTACGGCTCAGCGACCACGGCGATGTTAATCGACCACTGCGCCATGCTCTGGAGCAACAGATCCTGAGCGGAGGCGCAGTGGTTGATGTTCGCCTGGAGGAGGCGATATGGTGCTATATTAGCACTCCATATCAGCCTCCCGATCCCCCTGTAAGGGCCCAGCCACGGCAGATGCGGCGGCGGTCACGGTGGAGGCGGCAGCGGCGACGGCGGTGGTGGCGGCGGCTGCGGCGGCGACGGCGGTGGTGGAGGGCTTGCCCCTGCCCCTGGCTTTGGCGGGTGGAGCGCACGCCTTGCTCCCAGCCCGGTGATCGGCCGGCTTGCCGGCTGCCGCACATGCATAGCAGTGCGGCATGGCGTTGCACGAGCCGGCCTTGTGTCCGGGCTGACCACAGCGGAAACATAGATTGCTGCGGTCCACCTCCGAGGTGCATTTAGCCCCCACGTGGCTGCCCACATGGCAGCGGAAGCACCTCAGAGGTCTGGGCTCCAGCAGTTTCACCTGCGCGGAAACCCAGCCCACCAGGAGCCTTCGGCCCTCCCCGGCTAGCTTTTGGGCCACCGACACGGGGCAGCTCACCGTGATGGCTTGCATCCCCGTGGAGTCAGGACGGAGAGTGCCCGCCCTCACCTGCTCGGCAGAGCATCCCCCAGTCCTAACGATGGCGGCCACCACCTCTTCCACCGTCGCAGAGTCATCCAGACCCAGAATGCGCACGTCAGCGCTCTTGGTGGGTCTGGACACTCGGGCCTCGTCCGCATTTAAGGACGCTCTAAGCCTTTCGGCCAGAGCGTCAGCAGTCGGGCCGCTAGCCGCACCAGGGACCTCCAGCATCCGGGCCCCAGTCGCAGTGACCCTTAGCCGGATGCCCTCAGCAACGCCGAGCTCCTGCAGGTTCACCGCCGCCCTAGCCTTGGCAAGCACGTCGCGGTAGGACATGCCCTTCTTCTCCGCTTCCGGCTGTAGTGTGATCACTACAGCTGCGGTCTTTGGGGCACGAAGCCTAGCCGCGACGCCTCGCTCCTTGCGCCGTTGCCGCCTCTCTCTTCTTTTGGCCGCCCTTGCAGCCTTGCTCGCCTTCCTTTTCTGCCCGGCCACCTGCCAATCGGCGTCGGCCGGAGGCGATGCAGGAGGCGGTTGGGGCGGCCGTTTCGCCACCGGTGCAGGGGCAGGGGCTGGGGCTGGGGCTGGGGCTGGGGCTGTGGCCTTAGCGGGTTTCGGGGCGGTCCGTTTTGCTGCTTGCCCCGTGGCCGTGGCTGTGACAGCCGCGGCGGCAGCATACGACACCGCCTTCCGCTGGCCCGAGGCCGGCCGGTCCGCCGCCAGCGGGGGGCGCAGGACGATGGCCTCCAGGGCGGAGAACCGGCTCTGAAAGGCAGCCAGCTCCTGCCGCACCAGGTTCAGGACCCGGTCCTCAGCAGGTACTGGCCGCCCCTGTTGCGGCCCCTCCTGCGGCACTACCCGGGGGCCGGCTGCTCGCAGCCCGGCCAGGTCCGCTCGGAGCTCCTCGTTCTCCTTTCGGAGGAGCTCCATGGCAGCCGTCAAGCGGGCCACCTCCGCCCGCATTTCCGACATGCCGTCCGGCGGAGGCCCGAAGTGGATGGCCTCCGCTGCCGCCAAGATGGAGGCCTTTGCCGAGACTATGGCCCTGTTTTTCGAAGTTTGCAACTTCTTAAGGGCCACGTCCCGGATCGCGGCCTCCACGACCGCCGCAAACCTCTTTATGCGGTCCGCTTCAGGGCCACCGCTTACCTCAGCCGCCTCGTCGCTTGAGAGCCCTGATTCGACCACGCGACCGGTCCCCCCCTCCTTTTTTGCGGGCTCCTTCGCTTTTTCAGCCGCCTCCCGAGCAGTGAGCCCCCTCCCTAAGCCTCGCTCTCGGGCTCCTCCGCGCCTGCTGGTGGGGATCTTCCTGGCCGAAGCCAGCTCCCAGTCAGAGGACGACCCCTGGCCGTCCACTGACCTTGGCCGCTTGCCCTGTGCCTTTCTCTTGGCAGCGGCCGTCTTCTGGTCACGGCGAGAGCTCACTGAGCCTCCCGTGCTCCCTCCTCCAGATGCGGCGTCGGACTCCGACCCCGCATCACTCCTCCTTTCGTCTGTTGGGTTTTGGGTTTTTTTTAAAAATTTATCCATTTTGTTCCCACGAGTATAAAACTTTAGGTACCTGCTCAAATTATGTGGTTCGCACTAGTGACTAAATCAAGCTACCCATTAGCCAAGCTTACTACCTCCCTCACGGTGCGCCGCCGCTTGGAGGTTTGGGGAATTTTTTATAGAGGTTAATCTTCCTCGCGGTCCGGGCGGTTAAGCCAAGACCCTCGACCCCCGTCAAAAGTCAGAGACATGACCTTGACAATCTTCGGGGCTACGATATTAACGGTGGCAGGAGGGGGGGGTTATCCCCTCCTGCCTGCCCGGCGGCAGGGTAAGTGCACACCAGGCCCGCTCTTACTCCACACAGTAGCCGCTCTGCTCCTCATAGCGGCTTGTGTGGAGCGTTCCTCTTGGCAGAACATTAGCATGCGGGCAGCGATATCTCATTGGGAAAAAATCCCACTGAGAAATAGCTGCCCGCACCCCAGGATGCACCGGCCCGAAAACTGGTCTTCCCCCCGGACGTATCCAGAAGGGAACTCCAGTCCCCAGGCACACGTGGAGGTTTTCTGCCCTGGCACCCCAAAAAAAAACACGTCTCCCTTAGGTGGATTTCGTCAATTGTTGGTAGTATTGAACGTAAAAAATTTCTGGAATATTTGATGTTCTATGGGGGCTAGGCGCACGGGCGAGGTGTCAAAAGACGCGTCTCCGCGCGGGCTAGCTAACTATGGGGTTTCTGGAGTTTATCCAGAACCAAAAACGGGAATTTTTCTGAAAAAACTTGTTTTACGGCCAAAATATATGTGGAAACCTCGAATAACACTACCAAAACGGGACTCGAGCTCGCGGAACGCGCACGGGAGTACAGGTAAGGCAGGTAAGTATCAATTTGAATTGTAAAAAATCTGGAATAATCTGGAAATTTTGAAGAAAAAATCAAAAAGTGTTTTTTATAACAGGAGTTTTTGTGAAATTTTTACAAGTCCAAAACGAGAAAATGTTTTTCGCGTGATTGTCAGTTTTTTCCCAGTGGGAACGTTTCAGGGAGCCTAGAAAAGATTTAATTTGCTGAAAACAGCTTGAAATTGCGTCACCGGGATGCAAAGTTATGTAGATTTGTGCAAAAACACGTCTCCCTTAGGTGGATTTCGTCAATTGTTGGTAGTATTGAACGTAAAAAATTTCTGGAATATTTGATGTTCTATGGGGGCTAGGCGCACGGGCGAGGTGTCAAAAGACGCGTCTCCGCGCGGGCTAGCTAACTATGGGGTTTCTGGAGTTTATCCAGAACCAAAAACGGGAATTTTTCTGAAAAAACTTGTTTTACGGCCAAAATATATGTGGAAACCTCGAATAACACTACCAAAACGGGACTCGAGCTCGCGGAACGCGCACGGGAGTACAGGTAAGGCAGGTAAGTATCAATTTGAATTGTAAAAAATCTGGAATAATCTGGAAATTTTGAAGAAAAAATCAAAAAGTGTTTTTTATAACAGGAGTTTTTGTGAAATTTTTACAAGTCCAAAACGAGAAAATGTTTTTCGCGTGATTGTCAGTTTTTTCCCAGTGGGAACGTTTCAGGGAGCCTAGAAAAGATTTAATTTGCTGAAAACAGCTTGAAATTGCGTCACCGGGATGCAAAGTTATGTAGATTTGTGCAAAAACACGTCTCCCTTTTTTTTTTTTTTTTTTTTTTTCAGGATGGGAAATCATCAAATGACTCCTCCCGCTCTGGGTGGAGCAGAAGGGAGTGTCAGACTCTTACTGACTAAAACCCACCCGTGTTCCTTCCCTAGCCCTTTATGTACCAGGGCAGCGGTAACCCTTTCGGACGATCCCGCTACCCCGGCAGGCTTCGGCCCTGTCGGGCCCCGTCATCTATGCTGACATCTCTTTGAGGCGCACGTGGAACACTTACGCGCCGTCCGGCACGGGCCTGGTCCTGATCGGACGGAGAGCTACCCATTGCTCTCCGCCCGCAGGCCCGCGCCTACGGTGGCCGGGAGTCGTCACGCGGCTCCCGACGCCCGGAGCGTCTCCCTCGGCGGCTGAGGCGTGAGGATCTCTCCCTCGCCCATCCCGCCACCTCCTTCGCTAGCATGACTGCTTCGCAGAAGGAGGTGACCGCCTCCCACTCCCTCTCGCCCCGGACCATGGCTTGCACCAGGGCCGGACGCGAGAGGTCGCCGCCGCTGCCGATCGCCTCTACGAGGACACGGCGGTGCTCTGCCCAAGCGGGGCAGACCTCCACCGTATGCTCCACCGTGTCCTCTGGGCGATCCTCGCAGTGGTGACACCCGGGCGTCTCCTCCCGCCTGATGATGTGCAGGAACCTCCCGAAACATCCGTGTCCGGAGAGGACCTGCGTCAGGCGGTAGGTGAGAGCGCCGTGACGCCTCTCTAGCCACTCCTCAAAGAGGGGTCTTATCGCCGCTATCGTGGCGTGCCCTGCGCTGGGTTGCGATAGTCGCGCCTTCCATTCCACCATGAGACCGCGCCGGAGGTCCGTCCGCTCCGCAGCGATTTGCCGCGGGTGCAGAGTTTCCCCCCGACGTAGTGCCTCCGCGCGCCAGTCATACAGGCGCGCGAGGACTATCGCCTCCAGATCCCATGGTGGCAGTCCGGCAAGGAGGCTTGCTGCCTCGCGCGAGATCGTGCGGTACCCCCGGATCAGCCTTACGGCTACCACCTTTTGGGGCGCGTTCAGGTAGTGTGCGGCTCGAAGCCGCAGTGAACGCGCCCATACCGGGGCCCCATATAGGGCCATGGACCGCACGACCCCCGCGTAAAGCCTCCGGCAGGAGGCGTTTGGCCCCCTCAGGTTGGGCAGGAGCCGCCTTAAGGCGGCCCCGGCCCGTTCCAGTTTTGGGGCCAAACGTCGGAAGTGCTCGACGAAGTTCCACCGGCTGTCGAGGACGAGACCCAGGTATCTCATCGTCTTCTCGACGCCGATGTGAACCCCTCCTACCATCAGTTGGGATCCCGAAGGTGGCCCGTACCGGGGCCCATGAAAAGACATGGCCTCGGACTTGTGCAATGCCACCTCGAGACCCAACTGCCGGATCCTTTCCACGACTATCGCAACCCCGCGTGTCATCGCGTCAGCCGCCGCCTGATGCGACCTCCCCTGCGCCAGGACCAGCGTGTCGTCAGCGTAGCAAACTACGCTGACGCCATCAGGGAGGTCGGCCCGCAGCACCCAGTCGTAACCGATGTCCCACAGGAGCGGCCCCAGAACCGATCCCTGTGGGACACCGCACGACATCTCTCGCCGGTTCCAGTTCCCGTCGCGACCGGGGTAGATGACGGCTCTGTCCGTCAAATACGCCCCGACTATTCGACGGAGGTAAGTCGGCACCCGGTGATACCGGAGTGCCTCCCCTATGCAGCTCCAGGGCAGGGTGTTGAACGCGTTGGCGATGTCGAGTGACACCGCCACGACCACCCCACCCCGTGACACCGCGTCCCCCGTCGTGAGGGCTCTCACGCGCATGATGGCGTCCACCGTCGAGCGCCCCTTGCGGAAGCCAAACTGGCACTCCGCAAGATCCGGCCCCGTCCTCACCAGGTGCCCGACGAGGCGGCCCGCAATCACTCTCTCAAAGAGCTTGCCGACCTCGTCGAGCAGCACTATGGGCCGGTATGCGGACGGAGAGTCCGCAGGGCGCCCTGGCTTCTGAATGAGGACCAGCTTCCCCGTCTTCCAACGGAGTGGAAACTGGCCTCTCTCCATGCATGCGCTTAAGAGCGCCTCCAGTCGAGGCCCGAGAGCCCTCGAGGCCAGGACCCAGGCTTTACCCGGCAAGCCGTCGGGTCCCGGGGCGGTATTTTTGGCCTTCAGCCTGCCTACCGCCGCTCTCAGATCTACCCCGGTCACTTCAGGGGTGTCGTCGTCGTCGTCCGCGTGGTCCGCTTCGGGCACCGCAAGTGGCGGAGCCATAGGCGGGGGAGTATGCTCCCCCCTTGAAGGGAACAGAGCGCTCACCACTTCCTCCACCAGCTGTGGGCGGAGACTCTGCGTCAGCGGGGGGGCCCATGTGCGGAGTTTATTCCGCACCATTCTGTAGGGGCGCCCCCATGGATCTCTGTTCAGAGTCTCCAGCATCTCCTCGCGGGCCATATCCTTGGCCCGCTGAACAGCCTGTTGGAGGGCGGTCTTCGCCGCTCTGTACCCCTCGTATAGCTCCACCTCCGTGGCTTCCGCATCCGGAGGGCGGATGCGGAGCCTGCGGTGCCTGGTGTACCGGTGTCGCGCGTCGACGCACGCCTTGCGTAGCGCCCCAACCTCCTGCGACCACCAGTACACCTGACGTCGGGCGCATCCTGGCCGGACTCGGGGCATTGCCACGTCACAAATCTCGGACATGGCCTCCCGGAACCACTCCACCTCATCGTCAATATCAGCAGGCCTGTCCGGTGAAAACACCCAGGCCTGCACGATCGAGGCTTCCAGGAGAAGCTCCCGGTCCAGCTGCTTCAGCGCCCACCGCGGACCACTCGGGGCCTGTTGGACCAGCGCGCTAGAGGTCTGGGTGGAGACCTCAAACCGGATATACCGATGATCGGAGTAGGTCTCCACCTCCTCCATGACGCGCCAGTCAATGACACGCTGTGACAGAGCGGGGCTGGCGAACGAGATGTCCACCACCGACTCGCCCCGCATCCGCACACACGTAGGAACAGAACCCCGATTTAGGACGACCAGGCCTGTTTCCAGAGCCCAGTCCTCCACCATCCTGCCCCGCACATCCGTGCAACGGGAACCCCAGGCCAAATTCTTGGCGTTGAAGTCCCCGAGCACTAGCACGGAGTAGGCATGGTTTCTAGCGACGACGACACTCAACTCTGTTAAGGAGTTCTGGAACTCGGCGAGAGTTCGGCTCGGAGAGAAGTATACTCCCACTACTACAATCTCTCCGAACCGTGCTGCTACGCACCCCTGTCCCCTCGTGACACCTTCGAGGGACGGGGTACCGGCGGCGGCCGACGAAAATATGGCCACTGAGCCGTTCAGGTCCTCCACCCAGTCATCCCTGGGCGGGACAAAGTACGGCTCAGCGACCACGGCGATGTTAATCGACCACTGCGCCATGCTCTGGAGCAACAGGTCCTGAGCGCAGGCGCAGTGGTTGATGTTCGCCTGGAGAAGGCGTAGTGGAGGAGTTATTACTCCTCCATTTCAGCCCCCTCCCGGGCCCCCTCGGCAGTGGTGGCGGCGGCGGCGGCGGCGGTGGCGGCGGCGGCGGCGGTGGTGGCGGCGGCGGCGGCGGCGGTGGCGGTGGCGGCGACAGTGGCGGCGACGGTGGTGGTGGCGACGGCGGCGGAGGGCCTGCCTTTCCTCCTGGCTTCGGCGGGTGGAGCGCAGGACTTGCTCCCCGCCCGGTGATCGGCCGGCTTGCCAGCAGCCGCACATGCGACGCAGTGCGGCGCGGCGTTGCACGAGCCGGCCGTGTGTCCGGGCTTGCCGCAGCGGAAGCACAGAGTGCTGCGGTCCTCTAAGGTGCACTGGACGCTCACGTGGTGCCCCACGAGGCATCGATAGCACCTTAGAGGTCTGGGCTCCAGCAGCTTGACCTGCGCTGACACCCAGCCCACCAGGAGCCTTCCGCCCTCCACTATCTTCCTCGCCGCCGTCACGGGACAGCTAACCGTTATGGTTCGCATACCCGTGAAGTCAGGACGTAGGGTGCCCGCCTTCACCTGGTCGGTCAGACACCCGCCCGTCCTGACGACGGCGGCTACCACCTCGGCCCCCGTCACCGAGTCATCCAGGCCCACAATGCGCATATCCGCGCACTTGACGGGCCTGGAGACTCGAGCCTCGTCCGCATTGAGGGACGCCCTTAGCTTTTCAGCCAGGGCGTCAGCGGTGGGGCCGCTCGTCGCACCGGGGACCTCCAGCATGCGGGCACCAGTGGCGGTCACCCTATGCCGGAGGCCTCCGGTGATCCCCAGCTCCTGGAGATCCACCGTCGCTCTCGCTTTGGCGAGCACGTCGCCGTAGGTCACCCCCCTCTTGACCGCGTCCGGCTGTAGTGTAATGACTACAGCCGCGGTCTTGGGGGAGCGAAGCCTAGCCGCAACGGCTCGCTCCTTGCGGCGCCTCCTCTGCGCCTTTTTCCTGGCCGCTTTGGCCGCCTTCTTCTTCTCCCCGACCACCTGCCACTCAGCGTTGGTCGTGGGAGATTTGATTGGGGGAGGCGTAGGCTCTGGGGCCTTCCCCTCCCCAGCCGTTCTGCCCTTTTTGGGGGCCGGAGCCGCGGGTTTGGCGGCAGGCGCCGATTTTGCCGGCGCCGAGGCTCCGCCAGCCGACGTCGGTTTCGCCGGCGCCGGGGCTCCTCTAGCAGACGCCGGTTTGGCCGGCGCCTGGGCCCGGCCAGACGGCCCGGGTTTAGGGGCGGCCGCGGCCGCGTACGAGGCCGCCTTAGGCCCTGGGGCCGTCCTACCCGCCAAGGGAGGGCGCAGAACAATACCCTCCAGGACGGCGAACCGCGCCTGGAAGGTTGCCAGCTCCTGCCGAACCAGGTTCAGGACCTGGTTCTCCACCGGCACGGGCTGGCTTGGTGGTGGGGTGTTCTGCGCTGTGCCGGCCGCTCGCATCCCGGCCAGGTCCGCTCGGAGCTCCTCGTTCTCCTTTCGGAGGAGCTCCATGGCAGCCGTCAAGCGGGCCACCTCCGCCCGCATTTCGGACATGCCGTCCGGCGGAGGCCCGAGGTGGATGGCCTCCGCTGCCGCCAAGATGGAGGCCTTGGCCGAGACGATGGCCCTGTTTTTCGAAGTCTGTAACTTCTTCAGGGCCACGTCCCGGATCGCGGCCTCCACGACCTCCGCGAACCTCTTTTTGCGGTCCGCATCAGGGCCGCCAACCTCCGCCGCCTCGTCACTAGAGGTCTCTGATGCGGACGCGCGACCAGAACCCCCCTCCTTTGCGGGCTCCTCCGCTTTCTCCGCCGCCTCCCGAGCAGTGAGCCCCCTCCCTACGCCTCGCTCTCGGGCTCCTCCCCGCCTGCTGGTCGGGATCTTTCTGGCCGAAGCCAGCTCCCAGTCAGAGGACGACCCCTGGCCGTCCACTGACCTTGGCCGCTTGCCCTGTGCCTTTCTCTTGGCAGCGGCCGTCTTCTGGTCACGGCGAGAGCTCACTGAGCCTCCCGTGCTCCCTCCTCCAGATGCGGCGTCGGACTCCGACCCCGCATCGCTCCTCACTTCGTCGTTTGGTTTAGGTTTGTTTTTTAAAAATTTATCCATGATTGTTCCCACGAGTACTAAACTTTGTTTACCTGCTCAAATTATGTGGTTCGCACTAGTGACTAAATCAAGCTACCCATTAGCCAAGCTTACTACCTCCCTCACGGTGCGCCGCCGCTTGGAGGTTTGGGGAATTTTTTATAGAGGTTAATCTTCCTCGCGGTCCGGGCGGTTAAGCCAAGACCCTCGACCCCCGTCAAAAGTCAGAGACATGACCTTGACAATCTTCGGGGCTACGATATTAACGGTGGCAGAAGGGGGGGGTACCCCCTCCTGCCTGCCCGGCGGCAGGGTAAGTGCACACCAGGCCCGCTCTTACTCCACACAGTAGCCGCTCTGCTCCTCATAGCGGCTTGTGTGGAGCGTTCCTCTTGGCAGAACATTAGCATGCGGGCAGCGATATCTCATTGGGAAAAAATCCCACTGAGAAATAGCTGCCCGCACCCCAGGATGCACCGGCCCGAAAACTGGTCTTCCCCCCGGACGTATCCAGAAGGGAACTCCAGTCCCCAGGCACACGTGGAGGTTTTCTGCCCTGGCACCCCAAAACACGTCTCCCTTAGGTGGATTTCGTCAATTGTTGGTAGTATTGAACGTAAAAAATTTCTGGAATATTTGATGTTCTATGGGGGCTAGGCGCACGGGCGAGGTGTCAAAAGACGCGTCTCCGCGCGGGCTAGCTAACTATGGGGTTTCTGGAGTTTATCCAGAACCAAAAACGGGAATTTTTCTGAAAAAACTTGTTTTACGGCCAAAATATATGTGGAAACCTCGAATAACACTACCAAAACGGGACTCGAGCTCGCGGAACGCGCACGGGAGTACAGGTAAGGCAGGTAAGTATCAATTTGAATTGTAAAAAATCTGGAATAATCTGGAAATTTTGAAGAAAAAATCAAAAAGTGTTTTTTATAACAGGAGTTTTTGTGAAATTTTTACAAGTCCAAAACGAGAAAATGTTTTTCGCGTGATTGTCAGTTTTTTCCCAGTGGGAACGTTTCAGGGAGCCTAGAAAAGATTTAATTTGCTGAAAACAGCTTGAAATTGCGTCACCGGGATGCAAAGTTATGTAGATTTGTGCAAAAACACGTCTCCCTTAGGTGGATTTCGTCAATTGTTGGTAGTATTGAACGTAAAAAATTTCTGGAATATTTGATGTTCTATGGGGGCTAGGCGCACGGGCGAGGTGTCAAAAGACGCGTCTCCGCGCGGGCTAGCTAACTATGGGGTTTCTGGAGTTTATCCAGAACCAAAAACGGGAATTTTTCTGAAAAAACTTGTTTTACGGCCAAAATATATGTGGAAACCTCGAATAACACTACCAAAACGGGACTCGAGCTCGCGGAACGCGCACGGGAGTACAGGTAAGGCAGGTAAGTATCAATTTGAATTGTAAAAAATCTGGAATAATCTGGAAATTTTGAAGAAAAAATCAAAAAGTGTTTTTTATAACAGGAGTTTTTGTGAAATTTTTACAAGTCCAAAACGAGAAAATGTTTTTCGCGTGATTGTCAGTTTTTTCCCAGTGGGAACGTTTCAGGGAGCCTAGAAAAGATTTAATTTGCTGAAAACAGCTTGAAATTGCGTCACCGGGATGCAAAGTTATGTAGATTTGTGCAAAAACACGTCTCCCTTAGGTGGATTTCGTCAATTGTTGGTAGTATTGAACGTAAAAAATTTCTGGAATATTTGATGTTCTATGGGGGCTAGGCGCACGGGCGAGGTGTCAAAAGACGCGTCTCCGCGCGGGCTAGCTAACTATGGGGTTTCTGGAGTTTATCCAGAACCAAAAACGGGAATTTTTCTGAAAAAACTTGTTTTACGGCCAAAATATATGTGGAAACCTCGAATAACACTACCAAAACGGGACTCGAGCTCGCGGAACGCGCACGGGAGTACAGGTAAGGCAGGTAAGTATCAATTTGAATTGTAAAAAATCTGGAATAATCTGGAAATTTTGAAGAAAAAATCAAAAAGTGTTTTTTATAACAGGAGTTTTTGTGAAATTTTTACAAGTCCAAAACGAGAAAATGTTTTTCGCGTGATTGTCAGTTTTTTCCCAGTGGGAACGTTTCAGGGAGCCTAGAAAAGATTTAATTTGCTGAAAACAGCTTGAAATTGCGTCACCGGGATGCAAAGTTATGTAGATTTGTGCAAAAACACGTCTCCCTTTTTTTTTTTTTTTTTTCTGGGTGGGAAATCATCAAATGACTCCTCCCGCTCTGGGCGGAGCAGAAGGGAGTGTCAGACTTTTACTGACTAAAACCCACCCGTGTTCCTTCAGTTGCCTGTGCCAGGGGCCACGGTATCTCTTTCGAACAACCCGCAGCCCCGGCGGCATCGGCCCTGGCGGACCCCGTCAGTTCGTGCTGACAGCTCTTTGAGGCGCGCGTGGAACACAACGCGCCGTCGACCCGGGCCTGGTCCTTACCGGGCGGCGAGCTGCCCATAGCTCGCCGCCCGCAAGCCCGCGCCTACGGTGGCCGGGAGTCGGCTGTTGACTCCCGTCCAGGGCGTCTCCTGCGGCGGCTAGGAGCGCGAGGGTGCAGCGATTGCCTCTCCCTCGCACGCTCCGCCTCCTCCTTCGCGAGCATAACTGCTTCGCAGAAGGAGGTGACGGCCTCCCATTCACTCTCGCTCCGGACCATGGCCTGTATGAGGGCCGGACGCGAGAGGTCGCCGCCGCCGATCGCCGCCAAGAGGACACGGCGGGGTCCCGCCCAAGCCGGGCAGACCTCCACCGTATGCTCCACCGTGTCCTCCGGGCGATCCCCACAGTGGTGACACCCTGGCGTTTCCTCCCGCTTTATCCTGAACAGGAACCTCCCGAAACAACCGTGTCCGGTGAGGACCTGCGTCAGGCGGAAGGTGAGGGCGCCGTGGCGCCTCTCTAGCCACTCCTCAAAGAGGGGACTTATCGCCGCAATTGTGGCGTGCCCAAAACACGTCTCCCTTAGGTGGATTTCGTCAATTGTTGGTAGTATTGAACGTAAAAAATTTCTGGAATATTTGATGTTCTATGGGGGCTAGGCGCACGGGCGAGGTGTCAAAAGACGCGTCTCCGCGCGGGCTAGCTAACTATGGGGTTTCTGGAGTTTATCCAGAACCAAAAACGGGAATTTTTCTGAAAAAACTTGTTTTACGGCCAAAATATATGTGGAAACCTCGAATAACACTACCAAAACGGGACTCGAGCTCGCGGAACGCGCACGGGAGTACAGGTAAGGCAGGTAAGTATCAATTTGAATTGTAAAAAATCTGGAATAATCTGGAAATTTTGAAGAAAAAATCAAAAAGTGTTTTTTATAACAGGAGTTTTTGTGAAATTTTTACAAGTCCAAAACGAGAAAATGTTTTTCGCGTGATTGTCAGTTTTTTCCCAGTGGGAACGTTTCAGGGAGCCTAGAAAAGATTTAATTTGCTGAAAACAGCTTGAAATTGCGTCACCGGGATGCAAAGTTATGTAGATTTGTGCAAAAACACGTCTCCCTTAGGTGGATTTCGTCAATTGTTGGTAGTATTGAACGTAAAAAATTTCTGGAATATTTGATGTTCTATGGGGGCTAGGCGCACGGGCGAGGTGTCAAAAGACGCGTCTCCGCGCGGGCTAGCTAACTATGGGGTTTCTGGAGTTTATCCAGAACCAAAAACGGGAATTTTTCTGAAAAAACTTGTTTTACGGCCAAAATATATGTGGAAACCTCGAATAACACTACCAAAACGGGACTCGAGCTCGCGGAACGCGCACGGGAGTACAGGTAAGGCAGGTAAGTATCAATTTGAATTGTAAAAAATCTGGAATAATCTGGAAATTTTGAAGAAAAAATCAAAAAGTGTTTTTTATAACAGGAGTTTTTGTGAAATTTTTACAAGTCCAAAACGAGAAAATGTTTTTCGCGTGATTGTCAGTTTTTTCCCAGTGGGAACGTTTCAGGGAGCCTAGAAAAGATTTAATTTGCTGAAAACAGCTTGAAATTGCGTCACCGGGATGCAAAGTTATGTAGATTTGTGCAAAAACACGTCTCCCTTAGGTGGATTTCGTCAATTGTTGGTAGTATTGAACGTAAAAAATTTCTGGAATATTTGATGTTCTATGGGGGCTAGGCGCACGGGCGAGGTGTCAAAAGACGCGTCTCCGCGCGGGCTAGCTAACTATGGGGTTTCTGGAGTTTATCCAGAACCAAAAACGGGAATTTTTCTGAAAAAACTTGTTTTACGGCCAAAATATATGTGGAAACCTCGAATAACACTACCAAAACGGGACTCGAGCTCGCGGAACGCGCACGGGAGTACAGGTAAGGCAGGTAAGTATCAATTTGAATTGTAAAAAATCTGGAATAATCTGGAAATTTTGAAGAAAAAATCAAAAAGTGTTTTTTATAACAGGAGTTTTTGTGAAATTTTTACAAGTCCAAAACGAGAAAATGTTTTTCGCGTGATTGTCAGTTTTTTCCCAGTGGGAACGTTTCAGGGAGCCTAGAAAAGATTTAATTTGCTGAAAACAGCTTGAAATTGCGTCACCGGGATGCAAAGTTATGTAGATTTGTGCAAAAACACGTCTCCCTTAGGTGGATTTCGTCAATTGTTGGTAGTATTGAACGTAAAAAATTTCTGGAATATTTGATGTTCTATGGGGGCTAGGCGCACGGGCGAGGTGTCAAAAGACGCGTCTCCGCGCGGGCTAGCTAACTATGGGGTTTCTGGAGTTTATCCAGAACCAAAAACGGGAATTTTTCTGAAAAAACTTGTTTTACGGCCAAAATATATGTGGAAACCTCGAATAACACTACCAAAACGGGACTCGAGCTCGCGGAACGCGCACGGGAGTACAGGTAAGGCAGGTAAGTATCAATTTGAATTGTAAAAAATCTGGAATAATCTGGAAATTTTGAAGAAAAAATCAAAAAGTGTTTTTTATAACAGGAGTTTTTGTGAAATTTTTACAAGTCCAAAACGAGAAAATGTTTTTCGCGTGATTGTCAGTTTTTTCCCAGTGGGAACGTTTCAGGGAGCCTAGAAAAGATTTAATTTGCTGAAAACAGCTTGAAATTGCGTCACCGGGATGCAAAGTTATGTAGATTTGTGCAAAAACACGTCTCCCTTAGGTGGATTTCGTCAATTGTTGGTAGTATTGAACGTAAAAAATTTCTGGAATATTTGATGTTCTATGGGGGCTAGGCGCACGGGCGAGGTGTCAAAAGACGCGTCTCCGCGCGGGCTAGCTAACTATGGGGTTTCTGGAGTTTATCCAGAACCAAAAACGGGAATTTTTCTGAAAAAACTTGTTTTACGGCCAAAATATATGTGGAAACCTCGAATAACACTACCAAAACGGGACTCGAGCTCGCGGAACGCGCACGGGAGTACAGGTAAGGCAGGTAAGTATCAATTTGAATTGTAAAAAATCTGGAATAATCTGGAAATTTTGAAGATAAAATCAAAAAGTGTTTTTTATAACAGGAGTTTTTGTGAAATTTTTACAAGTCCAAAACGAGAAAATGTTTTTCGCGTGATTGTCAGTTTTTTCCCAGTGGGAACGTTTCAGGGAGCCTAGAAAAGATTTAATTTGCTGAAAACAGCTTGAAATTGCGTCACCGGGATGCAAAGTTATGTAGATTTGTGCAAAAACACGTCTCCCTTAGGTGGATTTCGTCAATTGTTGGTAGTATTGAACGTAAAAAATTTCTGGAATATTTGATGTTCTATGGGGGCTAGGCGCACGGGCGAGGTGTCAAAAGACGCGTCTCCGCGCGGGCTAGCTAACTATGGGGTTTCTGGAGTTTATCCAGAACCAAAAACGGGAATTTTTCTGAAAAAACTTGTTTTACGGCCAAAATATATGTGGAAACCTCGAATAACACTACCAAAACGGGACTCGAGCTCGCGGAACGCGCACGGGAGTACAGGTAAGGCAGGTAAGTATCAATTTGAATTGTAAAAAATCTGGAATAATCTGGAAATTTTGAAGAAAAAATCAAAAAGTGTTTTTTATAACAGGAGTTTTTGTGAAATTTTTACAAGTCCAAAACGAGAAAATGTTTTTCGCGTGATTGTCAGTTTTTTCCCAGTGGGAACGTTTCAGGGAGCCTAGAAAAGATTTAATTTGCTGAAAACAGCTTGAAATTGCGTCACCGGGATGCAAAGTTATGTAGATTTGTGCAAAAACACGTCTCCCTTTTTTTTTTTTTTTTTTTTTTTTTTCAGGATGGGAAATCATCAAATGACTCCTCCCGCTCTGGGTGGAGCAGAAGGGAGTGTCAGACTCTTACTGACTAAAACCCACCCGTGTTCCTTCCTTAGCCCTTTACGTACCAGGGCAGCGGTAACCCTTTCGGACGATCCCGCTACCCCGGCAGGCTTCGGCCCTGTCGGGCCCCGTCAACTACGCTGACATCTCTTTGAGGCGCGCGTGGAACACATACACGCCGTCCGGCACGGGCCTGGTCCTGATCGGACGGAGAGCTACCCATTGCTCTCCGCCCGCAGGCCCGCGCCTACGGTGGCCGGGAGTCGTCACGCGGCTCCCGACGCCCGGAGCGTCTCCCTCGGCGGCTGAGGCGTGAGGATCTTTCCCTCGCCCATCCCGCCACCTCCTTCGCTAGCATGACTGCTTCGCAGAAGGAGGTGACCGCCTCCCACTCCCTCTCGCCCCGGACCATGGCTTGCACCAGGGCCGGGCGCGAGAGGTCGCCGCCGCTGCCGATCGCCTCTACGAGGACACGGCGGTGCTCTGCCCAAGCGGGGCAGACCTCCACCGTATGCTCCACCGTGTCCTCTGGGCGATCCTCGCAGTGGTGACACCCGGGCGTCTCCTCCCGCCTGATGATGTGCAGGAACCTCCCGAAACATCCGTGTCCGGAGAGGACCTGCGTCAGGCGGTAGGTGAGAGCGCCGTGACGCCTCTCTAGCCACTCCTCAAAGAGGGGTCTTATCGCCGCTATCGTGGCGTGCCCTGCGCTGGGTTGCGATAGTCGCGCCTTCCATTCCACCATGAGACCGCGCCGGAGGTCCGTCCGCTCCGCAGCGATTTGCCGCGGGTGCAGAGTTTCCCCCCGACGTAGTGCCTCCGCGCGCCAGTCATACAGGCGCGCGAGGACTATCGCCTCCAGATCCCATGGTGGCAGTCCGGCAAGGAGGCTTGCTGCCTCGCGCGAGATCGTGCGGTAGCCCCGGATCAGCCTTACGGCTACCACCTTTTGGGGCGCGTTCAGGTAGTGTGCGGCTCGAAGCCGCAGTGAACGCGCCCATACCGGGGCCCCATATAGGGCCATGGACCGCACGACCCCCGCGTAAAGCCTCCGGCAGGAGGCGTTTGGCCCCCTCAGGTTGGGCAGGAGCCGCCTTAAGGCGGCCCCGGCCCGTTCCAGTTTTGGGGCCAAACGTCGGATATGCTCGACGAAGTTCCACCGGCTGTCGAGGACGAGACCCAGGTATCTCATCGTCTTCTCGACGCCGATGTGAACCCCTCCTACCATCAGTTGGGATCCCGAAGGTGGCCCGTACCGGGGCCCATGAAAAGACATGGCCTCGGACTTGTGCAATGCCACCTCGAGACCCAACTGCCGGATCCTTTCCACGACTATCGCAACCCCGCGTGTCATCGCGTCGGCCGCCGCCTGATGCGACCTCCCCTGCGCCAGGACCAGCGTGTCGTCAGCGTAGCAAACTACGCTGACGCCATCAGGGAGGTCGGCCCGCAGCACCCAGTCGTAACCGATGTCCCACAGGAGCGGCCCCAGAACCGATCCCTGTGGGACACCGCACGACATCTCTCGCCGGTTCCAGTTCCCGTCGCGACCGGGGTAGATGACGGCTCTGTCCGTCAAATACGCCCCGACTATTCGACGGAGGTAAGTCGGCACCCGGTGATACCGGAGTGCCTCCCCTATGCAGCTCCAGGGCAGGGTGTTGAACGCGTTGGCGATGTCGAGTGACACCGCTACGACCACCCCACCCCGGGACACCGCGTCCCCCGTCGTGAGGGCTCTCACGCGCATGATGGCGTCCACCGTCGAGCGCCCCTTGCGGAAGCCAAACTGGCACTCCGCAAGATCCGGCCCCGTCCTCACCAGGTGCCCGACGAGGCGGCCCGCAATCACTCTCTCAAAGAGCTTGCCGACCTCGTCGAGCAGCACTATGGGCCGGTATGCGGACGGAGAGTCCGCAGGGCGCCCTGGCTTCTGAATGAGGACCAGCTTCCCCGTCTTCCAACGGAGTGGAAACTGGCCTCTCTCCATGCATGCGCTTAAGAGCGCCTCCAGTCGAGGCCCGAGAGCCCTCGAGGCCAGGACCCAGGCTTTACCCGGCAAGCCGTCGGGTCCCGGGGCGGTATTTTTGGCCTTCAGCCTGCCTACCGCCGCTCTCAGATCTACCCCGGTCACTTCAGGGGTGTCGTCGTCGTCGTCCGTGTGGTCCGCTTCGGGCACCGCAAGTGGCGGAGCCATAGGCGGGGGAGTATGCTCCCCCCGTGAAGGGAACAGAGCGCTCACCACTTCCTCCACCAGCTGGGGTCGGAGACTCTGCGTCAGCGGGGGGGCCCAGGTGCGGAGTTTATTCCGCACCATTCTGTAAGGGCGCCCCCATGGATCTCGGTTCAGAGTCTCCAACATCTCCTCGCGGGCCGTATCCTTGGCCCGCTTGACAGCCTCTTGGAGGGTGGTCTTCGCCGCTCTGTACCCCTCGTACAGCTCCACCTCCGTGGCTTCCGCATCCGGAGGGCGGATGCGGAGCCTGCGGTGCCTGGTGTACCGATGTCGCGCGTCGACGCACGCCTTGCGTAGCGCCCCAACCTCCTGCGACCACCAGTACACCTGACGTCGGGCGCGTCCTGGCCGGACTCGGGGCATTGCCACGTCACAGATCTCGGACATGGCCTCCCGGAACCACTCCACCTCATCGTCAATGTCAGCAGGCCTGTCCGGTGAAAACACCCAGGCCTGCACGATCGAGGCTTCCAGGAGAAGCTCCCGGTCCAGCTGCTTCAGCGCCCACCGCGGACCACTCGGGGCCTGTTGGACCAGCGCGCTAGAGGTCTGGGTGGAGACCTCAAACCGGATATACCGATGATCGGAGTAGGTCTCCACCTCCTCCATGACGCGCCAGTCAATGACACGCTGTGACAGAGCGGGGCTGGCGAACGAGATGTCCACCACCGACTCGCCCCGCATCCGCACACACGTAGGAACAGAACCCCGATTTAGGACGACCAGGCCTGTTTCCAGAGCCCAGTCCTCCACCATCCTGCCCCGCACATCCGTGCAACGGGAACCCCAGGCCAGATTCTTGGCGTTGAAGTCCCCGAGCACTAGCACGGAGTAGGCATGGTTTCTAGCGACGAACACGTCTCCCTTAGGTGGATTTCGTCAATTGTTGGTAGTATTGAACGTAAAAAATTTCTGGAATATTTGATGTTCTATGGGGGCTAGGCGCACGGGCGAGGTGTCAAAAGACGCGTCTCCGCGCGGGCTAGCTAACTATGGGGTTTCTGGAGTTTATCCAGAACCAAAAACGGGAATTTTTCTGAAAAAACTTGTTTTACGGCCAAAATATATGTGGAAACCTCGAATAACACTACCAAAACGGGACTCGAGCTCGCGGAACGCGCACGGGAGTACAGGTAAGGCAGGTAAGTATCAATTTGAATTGTAAAAAATCTGGAATAATCTGGAAATTTTGAAGAAAAAATCAAAAAGTGTTTTTTATAACAGGAGTTTTTGTGAAATTTTTACAAGTCCAAAACGAGAAAATGTTTTTCGCGTGATTGTCAGTTTTTTCCCAGTGGGAACGTTTCAGGGAGCCTAGAAAAGATTTAATTTGCTGAAAACAGCTTGAAATTGCGTCACCGGGATGCAAAGTTATGTAGATTTGTGCAAAAACACGTCTCCCTTAGGTGGATTTCGTCAATTGTTGGTAGTATTGAACGTAAAAAATTTCTGGAATATTTGATGTTCTATGGGGGCTAGGCGCACGGGCGAGGTGTCAAAAGACGCGTCTCCGCGCGGGCTAGCTAACTATGGGGTTTCTGGAGTTTATCCAGAACCAAAAACGGGAATTTTTCTGAAAAAACTTGTTTTACGGCCAAAATATATGTGGAAACCTCGAATAACACTACCAAAACGGGACTCGAGCTCGCGGAACGCGCACGGGAGTACAGGTAAGGCAGGTAAGTATCAATTTGAATTGTAAAAAATCTGGAATAATCTGGAAATTTTGAAGAAAAAATCAAAAAGTGTTTTTTATAACAGGAGTTTTTGTGAAATTTTTACAAGTCCAAAACGAGAAAATGTTTTTCGCGTGATTGTCAGTTTTTTCCCAGTGGGAACGTTTCAGGGAGCCTAGAAAAGATTTAATTTGCTGAAAACAGCTTGAAATTGCGTCACCGGGATGCAAAGTTATGTAGATTTGTGCAAAAACACGTCTCCCTTTTTTTTTTTTTTTTTTTTTTTTCAGGATGGGAAATCATCAAATGACTCCTCCCGCTCTGGGTGGAGCAGAAGGGAGTGTCAGACTCTTACTGACTAAAACCCACCCGTGTTCCTTCCTTAGCCCTTTACGTACCAGGGCAGCGGTAACCCTTTCGGACGATCCCGCTACCCCGGCAGGCTTCGGCCCTGTCGGGCCCCGTCAACTACGCTGACATCTCTTTGAGGCGCGCGTGGAACACATACACGCCGTCCGGCACGGGCCTGGTCCTGATCGGACGGAGAGCTACCCATTGCTCTCCGCCCGCAGGCCCGCGCCTACGGTGGCCGGGAGTCGTCACGCGGCTCCCGACGCCCGGAGCGTCTCCCTCGGCGGCTGAGGCGTGAGGATCTTTCCCTCGCCCATCCCGCCACCTCCTTCGCTAGCATGACTGCTTCGCAGAAGGAGGTGACCGCCTCCCACTCCCTCTCGCCCCGGACCATGGCTTGCACCAGGGCCGGGCGCGAGAGGTCGCCGCCGCTGCCGATCGCCTCTACGAGGACACGGCGGTGCTCTGCCCAAGCGGGGCAGACCTCCACCGTATGCTCCACCGTGTCCTCTGGGCGATCCTCGCAGTGGTGACACCCGGGCGTCTCCTCCCGCCTGATTATGTGCAGGAACCTCCCGAAACATCCGTGTCCGGAGAGGACCTGCGTCAGGCGGTAGGTGAGAGCGCCGTGACGCCTCTCTAGCCACTCCTCAAAGAGGGGTCTTACCGCCGCTATCGTGGCGTGCCCTGCGCTGGGTTGCGATAGTCGCGCCTTCCATTCCACCATGAGACCGCGCCGGAGGTCCGTCCGCTCCGCAGCGATTTGCCGCGGGTGCAGAGTTTCCCCCCGACGTAGTGCCTCCGCGCGCCAGTCATACAGGCGCGCGAGGACTATCGCCTCCAGATCCCATGGTGGCAGTCCGGCAAGGAGGCTTGCTGCCTCGCGCGAGATCGTGCGGTACCCCCGGATCAGCCTTACGGCTACCACCTTTTGGGGCGCGTTCAGGTAGTGTGCGGCTCGAAGCCGCAGTGAACGCGCCCATACCGGGGCCCCATATAGGGCCATGGACCGCACAACCCCCGCGTAAAGCCTCCGGCAGGAGGCGTTTGGCCCCCTCAGGTTGGGCAGGAGCCGCTTTAAGGCGGCCCCGGCCCGTTCCAGTTTGGGGGCCAAACGTCGGAAATGCTCGACGAAGTTCCACCGGCTGTCGAGGACGAGACCCAGGTATCTCATCGTCTTCTCGACGCCGATGTGAACCCCTCCTACCATCAGTTGGGATCCCGAAGGTGGCCCGTACCGGGGCCCATGAAAAGACATGGCCTCGGACTTGTGCAATGCCACCTCGAGACCCAACTGCCGGATCCTTTCCACGACTATCGCAACCCCGCGTGTCATCGCGTCGGCCGCCGCCTGATGCGACCTCCCCTGCGCCAGGACCAGCGTGTCGTCAGCGTAGCAAACTACGCTGACGCCATCAGGGAGGTCGGCCCGCAGCACCCAGTCGTAACCGATGTCCCACAGGAGCGGCCCCAGAACCGATCCCTGTGGGACACCGCACGACATCTCTCGCCGGTTCCAATTCCCGTCGCGACCGGGGTAGATGACGGCTCTGTCCGTCAAATACGCCCCGACTATTCGACGGAGGTAAGTCGGCACCCGGTGATACCGGAGTGCCTCCCCTATGCAGCTCCAGGGCAGGGTGTTGAACGCGTTGGCGATGTCGAGTGACACCGCCACGACCACCCCACCCCGGGACACCGCGTCCCCCGTCGTGAGGGCTCTCACGCGCATGATGGCGTCCACCGTCGAGCGCCCCTTGCGGAAGCCAAACTGGCACTCCGCAAGATCCGGCCCCGTCCTCACCAGGTGCCCGACGAGGCGGCCCGCAATCACTCTCTCAAAGAGCTTGCCGACCTCGTCGAGCAGCACTATGGGCCGGTATGCGGACGGAGAGTCCGCAGGGCGCCCTGGCTTCTGAATGAGGACCAGCTTCCCCGTCTTCCAACGGAGTGGAAACTGGCCTCTCTCCATGCATGCGCTTAAGAGCGCCTCCAGTCGAGGCCCGAGAGCCCTCGAGGCCAGGACCCAGGCTTTACCCGGCAAGCCGTCGGGTCCCGGGGCGGTATTTTTGGCCTTCAGCCTGCCTACCGCCGCTCTCAGATCTACCCCGGTCACTTCAGGGGTGTCGTCGTCGTCGTCCGTGTGGTCCGCTTCGGGCACCGCAAGTGGCGGAGCCATAGGCGGGGGAGTATGCTCCCCCCGTGAAGGGAACAGAGCGCTCACCACTTCCTCCACCAGCTGGGGTCGGAGACTCTGCGTCAGCGGGGGGGCCCAGGTGCGGAGTTTATTCCGCACCATTCTGTAAGGGCGCCCCCATGGATCTCGGTTCAGAGTCTCCAACATCTCCTCGCGGGCCGTATCCTTGGCCCGCTTGACAGCCTCTTGGAGGGTGGTCTTCGCCGCTCTGTACCCCTCGTACAGCTCCACCTCCGTGGCTTCCGCATCCGGAGGGCGGATGCGGAGCCTGCGGTGCCTGGTGTACCGATGTCGCGCGTCGACGCACGCCTTGCGTAGCGCCCCAACCTCCTGCGACCACCAGTACACCTGACGTCGGGCGCGTCCTGGCCGGACTCGGGGCATTGCCACGTCACAGATCTCGGACATGGCCTCCCGGAACCACTCCACCTCATCGTCAATGTCAGCAGGCCTGTCCGGTGAAAACACCCAGGCCTGCACGATCGAGGCTTCCAGGAGAAGCTCCCGGTCCAGCTGCTTCAGCGCCCACCGCGGACCACTCGGGGCCTGTTGGACCAGCGCGCTAGAGGTCTGGGTGGAGACCTCAAACCGGATATACCGATGATCGGAGTAGGTCTCCACCTCCTCCATGACGCGCCAGTCAATGACACGCTGTGACAGAGCGGGGCTGGCGAACGAGATGTCCACCACCGACTCGCCCCGCATCCGCACACACGTAGGAACAGAACCCCGATTTAGGACGACTAGGCCTGTTTCCAGAGCCCAGTCCTCCACCATCCTGCCCCGCACATCCGTGCAACGGGAACCCCAGGCCAAATTCTTGGCGTTGAAGTCCCCGAGCACTAGCACGGAGTAGGCATGGTTTCTAGCGACGACGACACTCAACTCTGTTAAAGAGTTCTGGAACTCGGCGAGAGTTCGGCTCGGAGAGAAGTATACTCCCACTACTACAATCTCTCCGAACCGTGCTGCTACGCACCCCTGTCCCCTCGTGACACCTTCCAGGGACGGGGTACCGGCGGCGGCCGACGAAAGTATGGCCACTGAGCCGTTCAGGTCCTCCACCCAGTCATCCCTGGGCGGGACAAAGTACGGCTCAGCGACCACGGCGATGTTAATCGACCACTGCGCCATGCTCTGGAGCAACAGGTCCTGAGCGCAGGCGCAGTGGTTGATGTTCGCCTGGAGAAGGCGTAGTGGAGGAGTTATTACTCCTCCATTTCAGCCCCCCCCCGGGCCCTATCGGCAGTGGTGGCGGCGGCGGCGGCGGCGGCGGCGGCGGCGGCGGTGGTGGCGGCGGCGGCGGCGGCGGTGGCGGTGGCGGCGACAGTGGCGGCGACGGTGGTGGTGGCGACGACGGCGGAGGGCCTGCCCTTCCTCCTGGCTTCGGCGGGTGGAGCGCAGGACTTGCTCCCCGCCCGGTGATCGGCCGGCTTGCCAGCAGCCGCACATGCGACGCAGTGCGGCGCGGCGTTGCACGAGCCGGCCGTATGTCCGGGCTTACCGCAGCGGAAGCATAGAGTGCTGCGGTCCTCCAAGGTGCAATGGACGCTCACGTGGTGCCCCACGAGGCATCGATAGCACCTTAGAGGTCTGGGCTCCAGCAGCTTGACCTGCGCTGACACCCAGCCCACCAGGAGCCTTCCGCCCTCCACGATTTTTCTCGCCGCCGTCACGGGACAGCTTACCGTAACGGTTCGCATACCCGTGAAGTCAGGACGTATGGTGCCCGCCTTCACCTGGTCGGTCAGACACCCGCCCGTCCTGACGACGGCGGCTACCACCTCGGCCCCCGTCACCGAGTCATCCAGGCCCACAATGCGCATATCCGCGCACTTGACGGGCCTGGAGACTCGAGCCTCGTCCGCATTGAGGGACGCCCTTAGCTTTTCAGCCAGGGCGTCAGCGGTGGGGCCGCTCGTCGCACCGGGGACCTCCAGCATGCGGGCACCAGTGGCGGTCACCCTATGCCGGAGGCCTCCGGTGATCCCCAGCTCCTGGAGATCCACCGTCGCTCTCGCTTTGGCGAGCACGTCGCCGTAGGTCACCCCCCTCTTGACCGCGTCCGGCTGTAGTGTAATGACTACAGCCGCGGTCTTGGGGGAGCGAAGCCTAGCCGCAACGGCTCGCTCCTTGCGGCGCCTCCTTTGCGCCTTTTTCCTGGCCGCTTTGGCCGCCTTCTTCTTCTCCCCGACCACCTGCCACTCGGCGTTGGTCGTGGGAGATTTGATTGTGGGAGGCGTAGGCTCTGGGGCCTTCCCCTCCCCAGCCGTTCTGCCCTTTTTGGGGGCCGGAGCCGCGGGTTTGGCGGCAGGCGCCGATTTTGCCGGCGCCGAGGCTCCGCCAGCCGACGTCGGTTTCGCCGGCGCCGGGGCTCCTCTAGCCGACGCCGGTTTGGCCGGCGCCTGGGCCCGGCCAGACGGCCCGGGTTTAGGGGCGGCCGCGGCCGCGTACGAGGCCGCCTTAGGCCCTGGGGCCGTCCTACCCGCCAAGGGAGGGCGCAGAACAATACCCTCCAGGACGGCGAACCGCGCCTGGAAGGTCGCCAGCTCCTGCCGAACCAGGTTCAGGACCTGGTTCTCCACCGGCACGGGCTGGCTTGGTGGTGGGATGTTCTGCGCTGTGCCGGCCGCTCGCATCCTGGCCAGGTCCGCTCGGAGCTCCTCGTTCTCCTTTCGGAGGAGCTCCATGGCAGCCGTCAAGCGGGCCACCTCCGCCCGCATTTCGGACATGCCGTCCGGCGGAGGCCCGAGGTGGATGGCCTCCGCTGCCGCCAAGATGGAGGCCTTGGCCGAGACTATGGCCCTGTTTTTCGAAGTCTGTAACTTCTTCAGGGCCACGTCCCGGATCGCGGCCTCCACGACCTCCGCGAACCTCTTTTTGCGGTCCGCATCAGGGCCGCCAACCTCCGCCGCCTCGTCACTAGAGGTCTCTGATGCGGACGCGCGATCAGACCCCCCCTCCTTCTTTGCGGGCTCCTCCGCCTTCTCTGCGGCCTCCCGAGCGGTGAGCCCCCTCCCTACGCCCCGCTCTCGGGCTCCTCCCCGCCTACTGGTGGGGATCTTTCTGGCCGAAGCCAGCTCCCAGTCAGAGGACGACCCCTGGCCGTCCACTGACCTTGGCCGCTTGCCCTGTGCCTTTCTCTTGGCAGCGGCCGTCTTCTGGTCACGGCGAGAGCTCACTGAGCCTCCCGTGCTCCCTCCTCCAGATGCGGCGTCGGACTCCGACCCCGCATCACTCCTCACTACGTCCGTTGGGTTTTTGGGTGTTTTTAAAAATTTTTCCATATTGTTCCCACGAGTAAAAACTTTGTGTACCTGCTCAAATTATGTGGTTCGCACTAGTGACTAAATCAAGCTACCCATTAGCCAAGCTTACTACCTCCCTCACGGTGCGCCGCCGCTTGGAGGTTTGGGGAATTTTTTATAGAGGTTAATCTTCCTCGCGGTCCGGGCGGTTAAGCCAAGACCCTCGACCCCCGTCAAAAGTCAGAGACATGACCTTGACAATCTTCGGGGCTACGATATTAACGGTGGCAGGAGGGGGGGGTTATCCCCTCCTGCCTGCCCGGCGGCAGGGTAAGTGCACACCAGGCCCGCTCTTACTCCACACAGTAGCCGCTCTGCTCCTCATAGCGGCTTGTGTGGAGCGTTCCTCTTGGCAGAACATTAGCATGCGGGCAGCGAGATCTCATTGGGAAGAAATCCCACTGAGAAATAGCTGCCCGCACCCCAGGATGCACCGGCCCGAAAACTGGTCTTCCCCCCGGACGTATCCAGAAGGGAACTCCAGTCCCCAGGCACACGTGGAGGTTTTCTGCCCTGGCACCCCAAACACGTCTCCCTTAGGTGGATTTCGTCAATTGTTGGTAGTATTGAACGTAAAAAATTTCTGGAATATTTGATGTTCTATGGGGGCTAGGCGCACGGGCGAGGTGTCAAAAGACGCGTCTCCGCGCGGGCTAGCTAACTATGGGGTTTCTGGAGTTTATCCAGAACCAAAAACGGGAATTTTTCTGAAAAAACTTGTTTTACGGCCAAAATATATGTGGAAACCTCGAATAACACTACCAAAACGGGACTCGAGCTCGCGGAACGCGCACGGGAGTACAGGTAAGGCAGGTAAGTATCAATTTGAATTGTAAAAAATCTGGAATAATCTGGAAATTTTGAAGAAAAAATCAAAAAGTGTTTTTTATAACAGGAGTTTTTGTGAAATTTTTACAAGTCCAAAACGAGAAAATGTTTTTCGCGTGATTGTCAGTTTTTTCCCAGTGGGAACGTTTCAGGGAGCCTAGAAAAGATTTAATTTGCTGAAAACAGCTTGAAATTGCGTCACCGGGATGCAAAGTTATGTAGATTTGTGCAAAAACACGTCTCCCTTAGGTGGATTTCGTCAATTGTTGGTAGTATTGAACGTAAAAAATTTCTGGAATATTTGATGTTCTATGGGGGCTAGGCGCACGGGCGAGGTGTCAAAAGACGCGTCTCCGCGCGGGCTAGCTAACTATGGGGTTTCTGGAGTTTATCCAGAACCAAAAACGGGAATTTTTCTGAAAAAACTTGTTTTACGGCCAAAATATATGTGGAAACCTCGAATAACACTACCAAAACGGGACTCGAGCTCGCGGAACGCGCACGGGAGTACAGGTAAGGCAGGTAAGTATCAATTTGAATTGTAAAAAATCTGGAATAATCTGGAAATTTTGAAGAAAAAATCAAAAAGTGTTTTTTATAACAGGAGTTTTTGTGAAATTTTTACAAGTCCAAAACGAGAAAATGTTTTTCGCGTGATTGTCAGTTTTTTCCCAGTGGGAACGTTTCAGGGAGCCTAGAAAAGATTTAATTTGCTGAAAACAGCTTGAAATTGCGTCACCGGGATGCAAAGTTATGTAGATTTGTGCAAAAACACGTCTCCCTTAGGTGGATTTCGTCAATTGTTGGTAGTATTGAACGTAAAAAATTTCTGGAATATTTGATGTTCTATGGGGGCTAGGCGCACGGGCGAGGTGTCAAAAGACGCGTCTCCGCGCGGGCTAGCTAACTATGGGGTTTCTGGAGTTTATCCAGAACCAAAAACGGGAATTTTTCTGAAAAAACTTGTTTTACGGCCAAAATATATGTGGAAACCTCGAATAACACTACCAAAACGGGACTCGAGCTCGCGGAACGCGCACGGGAGTACAGGTAAGGCAGGTAAGTATCAATTTGAATTGTAAAAAATCTGGAATAATCTGGAAATTTTGAAGAAAAAATCAAAAAGTGTTTTTTATAACAGGAGTTTTTGTGAAATTTTTACAAGTCCAAAACGAGAAAATGTTTTTCGCGTGATTGTCAGTTTTTTCCCAGTGGGAACGTTTCAGGGAGCCTAGAAAAGATTTAATTTGCTGAAAACAGCTTGAAATTGCGTCACCGGGATGCAAAGTTATGTAGATTTGTGCAAAAACACGTCTCCCTTAGGTGGATTTCGTCAATTGTTGGTAGTATTGAACGTAAAAAATTTCTGGAATATTTGATGTTCTATGGGGGCTAGGCGCACGGGCGAGGTGTCAAAAGACGCGTCTCCGCGCGGGCTAGCTAACTATGGGGTTTCTGGAGTTTATCCAGAACCAAAAACGGGAATTTTTCTGAAAAAACTTGTTTTACGGCCAAAATATATGTGGAAACCTCGAATAACACTACCAAAACGGGACTCGAGCTCGCGGAACGCGCACGGGAGTACAGGTAAGGCAGGTAAGTATCAATTTGAATTGTAAAAAATCTGGAATAATCTGGAAATTTTGAAGAAAAAATCAAAAAGTGTTTTTTATAACAGGAGTTTTTGTGAAATTTTTACAAGTCCAAAACGAGAAAATGTTTTTCGCGTGATTGTCAGTTTTTTCCCAGTGGGAACGTTTCAGGGAGCCTAGAAAAGATTTAATTTGCTGAAAACAGCTTGAAATTGCGTCACCGGGATGCAAAGTTATGTAGATTTGTGCAAAAACACGTCTCCCTTTTTTTTTTTTTTTTTTTCAGGATGGGAAATCATCAAATGACTCCTCCCGCTCTGGGTGGAGCAGAAGGGAGTGTCAGACTCTTACTGACTAAAACCCACCCGTGTTCCTTCCTTAGCCCTTTATGTACCAGGGCAGCGGTAACCCTTTCGGACGATCCCGCTACCCCGGCAGGCTTCGGCCCTGTCGGGCCCCGTCATCTATGCTGACATCTCTTTGAGGCGCACGTGGAACACTTACGCGCCGTCCGGCACGGGCCTGGTCCTGATCGGACGGAGAGCTACCCATTGCTCTCCGCCCGCAGGCCCGCGCCTACGGTGGCCGGGAGTCGTCACGCGGCTCCCGACGCCCGGAGCGTCTCCCTCGGCGGCTGAGGCGTGAGGATCTCTCCCTCGCCCATCCCGCCACCTCCTTCGCTAGCATGACTGCTTCGCAGAAGGAGGTGACCGCCTCCCACTCCCTCTCGCCCCGGACCATGGCTTGCACCAGGGCCGGACGCGAGAGGTCGCCGCCGCTGCCGATCGCCTCTACGAGGACACGGCGGTGCTCTGCCCAAGCGGGGCAGACCTCCACCGTATGCTCCACCGTGTCCTCTGGGCGATCCTCGCAGTGGTGACACCCGGGCGTCTCCTCCCGCCTGATTATGTGCAGGAACCTCCCGAAACATCCGTGTCCGGAGAGGACCTGCGTCAGGCGGTAGGTGAGAGCGCCGTGACGCCTCTCTAGCCACTCCTCAAAGAGGGGTCTTATCGCCGCTATCGTGGCGTGCCCTGCGCTGGGTTGCGATAGTCGCGCCTTCCATTCCACCATGAGACCGCGCCGGAGGTCCGTCCGCTCCGCAGCGATTTGCCGCGGGTGCAGAGTTTCCCCCCGACGTAGTGCCTCCGCGCGCCAGTCATACAGGCGCGCGAGGACTATCGCCTCCAGATCCCATGGTGGCAGTCCGGCAAGGAGGCTTGCTGCCTCGCGCGAGATCGTGCGGTACCCCCGGATCAGCCTTACGGCTACCACCTTTTGGGGCGCGTTCAGGTAGTGTGCGGCTCGAAGCCGCAGTGAACGCGCCCATACCGGGGCCCCATATAGGGCCATGGACCGCACGACCCCCGCGTAAAGCCTCCGGCAGGAGGCGTTTGGCCCCCTCAGGTTGGGCAGGAGCCGCCTTAAGGCGGCCCCGGCCCGTTCCAGTTTTGGGGCCAAACGTCGGAAATGCTCGACGAAGTTCCACCGGCTGTCGAGGACGAGACCCAGGTATCTCATCGTCTTCTCGACGCCGATGTGAACCCCTCCTACCATCAGTTGGGATCCCGAAGGTGGCCCGTACCGGGGCCCATGAAAAGACATGGCCTCGGACTTGTGCAATGCCACCTCGAGACCCAACTGCCGGATCCTTTCCACGACTATCGCAACCCCGCGTGTCATCGCGTCGGCCGCCGCCTGATGCGACCTCCCCTGCGCCAGGACCAGCGTGTCGTCAGCGTAGCAAACTACGCTGACGCCATCAGGGAGGTCGGCCCGCAGCACCCAGTCGTAACCGATGTCCCACAGGAGCGGCCCCAGAACCGATCCCTGTGGGACACCGCACGACATCTCTCGCCGGTTCCAGTTCCCGTCGCGACCGGGGTAGATGACGGCTCTGTCCGTCAAATACGCCCCGACTATTCGACGGAGGAACACGTCTCCCTTAGGTGGATTTCGTCAATTGTTGGTAGTATTGAACGTAAAAAATTTCTGGAATATTTGATGTTCTATGGGGGCTAGGCGCACGGGCGAGGTGTCAAAAGACGCGTCTCCGCGCGGGCTAGCTAACTATGGGGTTTCTGGAGTTTATCCAGAACCAAAAACGGGAATTTTTCTGAAAAAACTTGTTTTACGGCCAAAATATATGTGGAAACCTCGAATAACACTACCAAAACGGGACTCGAGCTCGCGGAACGCGCACGGGAGTACAGGTAAGGCAGGTAAGTATCAATTTGAATTGTAAAAAATCTGGAATAATCTGGAAATTTTGAAGAAAAAATCAAAAAGTGTTTTTTATAACAGGAGTTTTTGTGAAATTTTTACAAGTCCAAAACGAGAAAATGTTTTTCGCGTGATTGTCAGTTTTTTCCCAGTGGGAACGTTTCAGGGAGCCTAGAAAAGATTTAATTTGCTGAAAACAGCTTGAAATTGCGTCACCGGGATGCAAAGTTATGTAGATTTGTGCAAAAACACGTCTCCCTTAGGTGGATTTCGTCAATTGTTGGTAGTATTGAACGTAAAAAATTTCTGGAATATTTGATGTTCTATGGGGGCTAGGCGCACGGGCGAGGTGTCAAAAGACGCGTCTCCGCGCGGGCTAGCTAACTATGGGGTTTCTGGAGTTTATCCAGAACCAAAAACGGGAATTTTTCTGAAAAAACTTGTTTTACGGCCAAAATATATGTGGAAACCTCGAATAACACTACCAAAACGGGACTCGAGCTCGCGGAACGCGCACGGGAGTACAGGTAAGGCAGGTAAGTATCAATTTGAATTGTAAAAAATCTGGAATAATCTGGAAATTTTGAAGAAAAAATCAAAAAGTGTTTTTTATAACAGGAGTTTTTGTGAAATTTTTACAAGTCCAAAACGAGAAAATGTTTTTCGCGTGATTGTCAGTTTTTTCCCAGTGGGAACGTTTCAGGGAGCCTAGAAAAGATTTAATTTGCTGAAAACAGCTTGAAATTGCGTCACCGGGATGCAAAGTTATGTAGATTTGTGCAAAAACACGTCTCCCTTAGGTGGATTTCGTCAATTGTTGGTAGTATTGAACGTAAAAAATTTCTGGAATATTTGATGTTCTATGGGGGCTAGGCGCACGGGCGAGGTGTCAAAAGACGCGTCTCCGCGCGGGCTAGCTAACTATGGGGTTTCTGGAGTTTATCCAGAACCAAAAACGGGAATTTTTCTGAAAAAACTTGTTTTACGGCCAAAATATATGTGGAAACCTCGAATAACACTACCAAAACGGGACTCGAGCTCGCGGAACGCGCACGGGAGTACAGGTAAGGCAGGTAAGTATCAATTTGAATTGTAAAAAATCTGGAATAATCTGGAAATTTTGAAGAAAAAATCAAAAAGTGTTTTTTATAACAGGAGTTTTTGTGAAATTTTTACAAGTCCAAAACGAGAAAATGTTTTTCGCGTGATTGTCAGTTTTTTCCCAGTGGGAACGTTTCAGGGAGCCTAGAAAAGATTTAATTTGCTGAAAACAGCTTGAAATTGCGTCACCGGGATGCAAAGTTATGTAGATTTGTGCAAAAACACGTCTCCCTTAGGTGGATTTCGTCAATTGTTGGTAGTATTGAACGTAAAAAATTTCTGGAATATTTGATGTTCTATGGGGGCTAGGCGCACGGGCGAGGTGTCAAAAGACGCGTCTCCGCGCGGGCTAGCTAACTATGGGGTTTCTGGAGTTTATCCAGAACCAAAAACGGGAATTTTTCTGAAAAAACTTGTTTTACGGCCAAAATATATGTGGAAACCTCGAATAACACTACCAAAACGGGACTCGAGCTCGCGGAACGCGCACGGGAGTACAGGTAAGGCAGGTAAGTATCAATTTGAATTGTAAAAAATCTGGAATAATCTGGAAATTTTGAAGAAAAAATCAAAAAGTGTTTTTTATAACAGGAGTTTTTGTGAAATTTTTACAAGTCCAAAACGAGAAAATGTTTTTCGCGTGATTGTCAGTTTTTTCCCAGTGGGAACGTTTCAGGGAGCCTAGAAAAGATTTAATTTGCTGAAAACAGCTTGAAATTGCGTCACCGGGATGCAAAGTTATGTAGATTTGTGCAAAAACACGTCTCCCTTAGGTGGATTTCGTCAATTGTTGGTAGTATTGAACGTAAAAAATTTCTGGAATATTTGATGTTCTATGGGGGCTAGGCGCACGGGCGAGGTGTCAAAAGACGCGTCTCCGCGCGGGCTAGCTAACTATGGGGTTTCTGGAGTTTATCCAGAACCAAAAACGGGAATTTTTCTGAAAAAACTTGTTTTACGGCCAAAATATATGT
The DNA here is from genome assembly GCA_947507525.1 of Apamea epomidion. Lineage (NCBI taxonomy): Eukaryota > Metazoa > Arthropoda > Insecta > Lepidoptera > Noctuidae > Apamea > Apamea epomidion. Next base: position 55,327 of record OX382238.1, on the reverse strand, counting down.
GGAAACCTCGAATAACACTACCAAAACGGGACTCGAGCTCGCGGAACGCGCACGGGAGTACAGGTAAGGCAGGTAAGTATCAATTTGAATTGTAAAAAATCTGGAATAATCTGGAAATTTTGAAGAAAAAATCAAAAAGTGTTTTTTATAACAGGAGTTTTTGTGAAATTTTTACAAGTCCAAAACGAGAAAATGTTTTTCGCGTGATTGTCAGTTTTTTCCCAGTGGGAACGTTTCAGGGAGCCTAGAAAAGATTTAATTTGCTGAAAACAGCTTGAAATTGCGTCACCGGGATGCAAAGTTATGTAGATTTGTGCAAAAACACGTCTCCCTTTTTTTTTTTTTTTTTTTTTTTTCTGGGTGGGAAATCATCAAATGACTCCTCCCGCTCTGGGTGGAGCAGAAGGGAGTGTCAGACTCTTACTGACTAAAACCCACCCGTGTTCCTTCCTTAGCCCTTTACGTACCAGGGCAGCGGTAACCCTTTCGGACAATCCCGCTACCCCGGCAGGCTTCGGCCCTGTCGGGCCCCGTCAACTACGCTGACATCTCTTTGAGGCGCGCGTGGAACACATACACGCCGTCCGGCACGGGCCTGGTCCTGATCGGACGGAGAGCTACCCATTGCTCTCCGCCCGCAGGCCCGCGCCTACGGTGGCCGGGAGTCGTCACGCGGCTCCCGACGCCCGGAGCGTCTCCCTCGGCGGCTGAGGCGTGAGGATCTTTCCCTCGCCCATCCCGCCACCTCCTTCGCTAGCATGACTGCTTCGCAGAAGGAGGTGACCGCCTCCCACTCCCTCTCGCCCCGGACCATGGCTTGCACCAGGGCCGGGCGCGAGAGGTCGCCGCCGCTGCCGATCGCCTCTACGAGGACACGGCGGTGCTCTGCCCAAGCGGGGCAGACCTCCACCGTATGCTCCACCGTGTCCTCTGGGCGATCCTCGCAGTGGTGACACCCGGGCGTCTCCTCCCGCCTGATGATGTGCAGGAACCTCCCGAAACATCCGTGTCCGGAGAGGACCTGCGTCAGGCGGTAGGTGAGAGCGCCGTGACGCCTCTCTAGCCACTCCTCAAAGAGGGGTCTTATCGCCGCTATCGTGGCGTGCCCTGCGCTGGGTTGCGATAGTCGCGCCTTCCATTCCACCATGAGACCGCGCCGGAGGTCCGTCCGCTCCGCAGCGATTTGCCGCGGGTGCAGAGTTTCCCCCCGACGTAGTGCCTCCGCGCGCCAGTCATACAGGCGCGCGAGGACTATCGCCTCCAGATCCCATGGTGGCAGTCCGGCAAGGAGGCTTGCTGCCTCGCGCGAGATCGTGCGGTACCCCCGGATCAGCCTTACGGCTACCACCTTTTGGGGCGCGTTCAGGTAGTGTGCGGCTCGAAGCCGCAGTGAACGCGCCCATACCGGGGCCCCATATAGGGCCATGGACCGCACGACCCCCGCGTAAAGCCTCCGGCAGGAGGCGTTTGGCCCCCTCAGGTTGGGCAGGAGCCGCCTTAAGGCGGCCCCGGTCCGTTCCAGTTTTGGGGCCAAACGTCGGAAGTGCTCGACGAAGTTCCACCGGCTGTCGAGGACGAGACCCAGGTATCTCATCGTCTTCTCGACGCCGATGTGAACCCCTCCTACCATCAGTTGGGATCCCGAAGGTGGCCCGTACCGGGGCCCATGAAAAGACATGGCCTCGGACTTGTGCAATGCCACCTCGAGACCCAACTGCCGGATCCTTTCCACGACTATCGCAACCCCGCGTGTCATCGCGTCAGCCGCCGCCTGATGCGACCTCCCCTGCGCCAGGACCAGCGTGTCGTCAGCGTAGCAAACTACGCTGACGCCATCAGGGAGGTCGGCCCGCAGCACCCAGTCGTAACCGATGTCCCACAGGAGCGGCCCCAGAACCGATCCCTGTGGGACACCGCACGACATCTCTCGCCGGTTCCAGTTCCCGTCGCGACCGGGGTAGATGACGGCTCTGTCCGTCAAATACGCCCCGACTATTCGACGGAGGTAAGTCGGCACCCGGTGATACCGGAGTGCCTCCCCTATGCAGCTCCAGGGCAGGGTGTTGAACGCGTTGGCGATGTCGAGTGACACCGCCACGACCACCCCACCCCGTGACACCGCGTCCCCCGTCGTGAGGGCTCTCACGCGCATGATGGCGTCCACCGTCGAGCGCCCCTTGCGGAAGCCAAACTGGCACTCCGCAAGGTCCGGCCCCGTCCTCACCAGGTGCCCGACGAGGCGGCCCGCAATCACTCTCTCAAAGAGCTTGCCGACCTCGTCGAGCAGCACTATGGGCCGGTATGCGGACGGAGAGTCCGCAGGGCGCCCTGGCTTCTGAATGAGGACCAGCTTCCCCGTCTTCCAACGGAGTGGAAACTGGCCTCTCTCCATGCATGCGCTTAAGAGCGCCTCCAGTCGAGGCCCGAGAGCCCTCGAGGCCAGGACCCAGGCTTTACCCGGCAAGCCGTCGGGTCCCGGGGCGGACACGTCTCCCTTAGGTGGATTTCGTCAATTGTTGGTAGTATTGAACGTAAAAAATTTCTGGAATATTTGATGTTCTATGGGGGCTAGGCGCACGGGCGAGGTGTCAAAAGACGCGTCTCCGCGCGGGCTAGCTAACTATGGGGTTTCTGGAGTTTATCCAGAACCAAAAACGGGAATTTTTCTGAAAAAACTTGTTTTACGGCCAAAATATATGTGGAAACCTCGAATAACACTACCAAAACGGGACTCGAGCTCGCGGAACGCGCACGGGAGTACAGGTAAGGCAGGTAAGTATCAATTTGAATTGTAAAAAATCTGGAATAATCTAGAAATTTTGAAGAAAAAAATCAAAAAGTGTTTTTTATAACAGGAGTTTTTGTGAAATTTTTACAAGTCCAAAACGAGAAAATGTTTTTCGCGTGATTGTCAGTTTTTTCCCAGTGGGAACGTTTCAGGGAGCCTAGAAAAGATTTAATTTGCTGAAAACAGCTTGAAATTGCGTCACCGGGATGCAAAGTTATGTAGATTTGTGCAAAAACACGTCTCCCTTTTTTTTTTTTTTTTTTTTTTTTCAGGATGGGAAATCATCAAATGACTCCTCCCGCTCTGGGTGGAGCAGAAGGGAGTGTCAGACTCTTACTGACTAAAACCCACCCGTGTTCCTTCCTTAGCCCTTTACGTACCAGGGCAGCGGTAACCCTTTCGGACGATCCCGCTACCCCGGCAGGCTTCGGCCCTGTCGGGCCCCGTCAACTACGCTGACATCTCTTTGAGGCGCGCGTGGAACACATACACGCCGTCCGGCACGGGCCTGGTCCTGATCGGACGGAGAGCTACCCATTGCTCTCCGCCCGCAGGCCCGCGCCTACGGTGGCCGGGAGTCGTCACGCGGCTCCCGACGCCCGGAGCGTCTCCCTCGGCGGCTGAGGCGTGAGGATCTTTCCCTCGCCCATCCCGCCACCTCCTTCGCTAGCATGACTGCTTCGCAGAAGGAGGTGACCGCCTCCCACTCCCTCTCGCCCCGGACCATGGCTTGCACCAGGGCCGGGCGCGAGAGGTCGCCGCCGCTGCCGATCGCCTCTACGAGGACACGGCGGTGCTCTGCCCAAGCGGGGCAGACCTCCACCGTATGCTCCACCGTGTCCTCTGGGCGATCCTCGCAGTGGTGACACCCGGGCGTCTCCTCCCGCCTGATGATGTGCAGGAACCTCCCGAAACATCCGTGTCCGGAGAGGACCTGCGTCAGGCGGTAGGTGAGAGCGCCGTGACGCCTCTCTAGCCACTCCTCAAAGAGGGGTCTTATCGCCGCTATCGTGGCGTGCCCTGCGCTGGGTTGCGATAGTCGCGCCTTCCATTCCACCATGAGACCGCGCCGGAGGTCCGTCCGCTCCGCAGCGATTTGCCGCGGGTGCAGAGTTTCCCCCCGACGTAGTGCCTCCGCGCGCCAGTCATACAGGCGCGCGAGGACTATCGCCTCCAGATCCCATGGTGGCAGTCCGGCAAGGAGGCTTGCTGCCTCGCGCGAGATCGTGCGGTACCCCCGGATCAGCCTTACGGCTACCACCTTTTGGGGCGCGTTCAGGTAGTGTGCGGCTCGAAGCCGCAGTGAACGCGCCCATACCGGGGCCCCATATAGGGCCATGGACCGCACGACCCCCGCGTAAAGCCTCCGGCAGGAGGCGTTTGGCCCCCTCAGGTTGGGCAGGAGCCGCCTTAAGGCGGCCCCGGTCCGTTCCAGTTTTGGGGCCAAACGTCGGAAGTGCTCGACGAAGTTCCACCGGCTGTCGAGGACGAGACCCAGGTATCTCATCGTCTTCTCGACGCCGATGTGAACCCCTCCTACCATAAGTTGGGATCCCGAAGGTAGCCCGTACCGGGGCCCATGAAAAGACATGGCCTCGGACTTGTGCAATGCCACCTCGAGACCCAACTGCCGGATCCTTTCCACGACTATCGCAACCCCGCGTGTCATCGCGTCAGCCGCCGCCTGATGCGACCTCCCCTGCGCCAGGACCAGCGTGTCGTCAGCGTAGCAAACTACGCTGACGCCATCAGGGAGGTCGGCCCGCAGCACCCAGTCGTAACCGATGTCCCACAGGAGCGGCCCCAGAACCGATCCCTGTGGGACACCGCACGACATCTCTCGCCGGTTCCAGTTCCCGTCGCGACCGGGGTAGATGACGGCTCTGTCCGTCAAATACGCCCCGACTATTCGACGGAGGTAAGTCGGCACCCGGTGATACCGGAGTGCCTCCCCTATGCAGCTCCAGGGCAGGGTGTTGAACGCGTTGGCGATGTCGAGTGACACCGCCACGACCACCCCACCCCGTGACACCGCGTCCCCCGTCGTGAGGGCTCTCACGCGCATGATGGCGTCCACCGTCGAGCGCCCCTTGCGGAAGCCAAACTGGCACTCCGCAAGGTCCGGCCCCGTCCTCACCAGGTGCCCGACGAGGCGGCCCGCAATCACTCTCTCAAAGAGCTTGCCGACCTCGTCGAGCAGCACTATGGGCCGGTATGCGGACGGAGAGTCCGCAGGGCGCCCTGGCTTCTGAATGAGGACCAGCTTCCCCGTCTTCCAACGGAGTGGAAACTGGCCTCTCTCCATGCATGCGCTTAAGAGCGCCTCCAGTCGAGGCCCGAGAGCCCTCGAGGCCAGGACCCAGGCTTTACCCGGCAAGCCGTCGGGTCCCGGGGCGGTATTTTTGGCCTTCAGCCTGCCTACCGCCGCTCTCAGATCTACCCCGGTCACTTCAGGAACACGTCTCCCTTAGGTGGATTTCGTCAATTGTTGGTAGTATTGAACGTAAAAAATTTCTGGAATATTTGATGTTCTATGGGGGCTAGGCGCACGGGCGAGGTGTCAAAAGACGCGTCTCCGCGCGGGCTAGCTAACTATGGGGTTTCTGGAGTTTATCCAGAACCAAAAACGGGAATTTTTCTGAAAAAACTTGTTTTACGGCCAAAATATATGTGGAAACCTCGAATAACACTACCAAAACGGGACTCGAGCTCGCGGAACGCGCACGGGAGTACAGGTAAGGCAGGTAAGTATCAATTTGAATTGTAAAAAATCTGGAATAATCTGGAAATTTTGAAGAAAAAATCAAAAAGTGTTTTTTATAACAGGAGTTTTTGTGAAATTTTTACAAGTCCAAAACGAGAAAATGTTTTTCGCGTGATTGTCAGTTTTTTCCCAGTGGGAACGTTTCAGGGAGCCTAGAAAAGATTTAATTTGCTGAAAACAGCTTGAAATTGCGTCACCGGGATGCAAAGTTATGTAGATTTGTGCAAAAACACGTCTCCCTTAGGTGGATTTCGTCAATTGTTGGTAGTATTGAACGTAAAAAATTTCTGGAATATTTGATGTTCTATGGGGGCTAGGCGCACGGGCGAGGTGTCAAAAGACGCGTCTCCGCGCGGGCTAGCTAACTATGGGGTTTCTGGAGTTTATCCAGAACCAAAAACGGGAATTTTTCTGAAAAAACTTGTTTTACGGCCAAAATATATGTGGAAACCTCGAATAACACTACCAAAACGGGACTCGAGCTCGCGGAACGCGCACGGGAGTACAGGTAAGGCAGGTAAGTATCAATTTGAATTGTAAAAAATCTGGAATAATCTAGAAATTTTGAAGAAAAAATCAAAAAGTGTTTTTTATAACAGGAGTTTTTGTGAAATTTTTACAAGTCCAAAACGAGAAAATGTTTTTCGCGTGATTGTCAGTTTTTTCCCAGTGGGAACGTTTCAGGGAGCCTAGAAAAGATTTAATTTGCTGAAAACAGCTTGAAATTGCGTCACCGGGATGCAAAGTTATGTAGATTTGTGCAAAAACACGTCTCCCTTTTTTTTTTTTTTTTTTTTTCAGGATGGGAAATCATCAAATGACTCCTCCCGCTCTGGGTGGAGCAGAAGGGAGTGTCAGACTCTTACTGACTAAAACCCACCCGTGTTCCTTCCTTAGCCCTTTACGTACCAGGGCAGCGGTAACCCTTTCGGACGATCCCGCTACCCCGGCAGGCTTCGGCCCTGTCGGGCCCCGTCAACTACGCTGACATCTCTTTGAGGCGCGCGTGGAACACATACACGCCGTCCGGCACGGGCCTGGTCCTGATCGGACGGAGAGCTACCCATTGCTCTCCGCCCGCAGGCCCGCGCCTACGGTGGCCGGGAGTCGTCACGCGGCTCCCGACGCCCGGAGCGTCTCCCTCGGCGGCTGAGGCGTGAGGATCTTTCCCTCGCCCATCCCGCCACCTCCTTCGCTAGCATGACTGCTTCGCAGAAGGAGGTGACCGCCTCCCACTCCCTCTCGCCCCGGACCATGGCTTGCACCAGGGCCGGGCGCGAGAGGTCGCCGCCGCTGCCGATCGCCTCTACGAGGACACGGCGGTGCTCTGCCCAAGCGGGGCAGACCTCCACCGTATGCTCCACCGTGTCCTCTGGGCGATCCTCGCAGTGGTGACACCCGGGCGTCTCCTCCCGCCTGATGATGTGCAGGAACCTCCCGAAACATCCGTGTCCGGAGAGGACCTGCGTCAGGCGGTAGGTGAGAGCGCCGTGACGCCTCTCTAGCCACTCCTCAAAGAGGGGTCTTATCGCCGCTATCGTGGCGTGCCCTGCGCTGGGTTGCGATAGTCGCGCCTTCCATTCCACCATGAGACCGCGCCGGAGGTCCGTCCGCTCCGCAGCGATTTGCCGCGGGTGCAGAGTTTCCCCCCGACGTAGTGCCTCCGCGCGCCAGTCATACAGGCGCGCGAGGACTATCGCCTCCAGATCCCATGGTGGCAGTCCGGCAAGGAGGCTTGCTGCCTCGCGCGAGATCGTGCGGTACCCCCGGATCAGCCTTACGGCTACCACCTTTTGGGGCGCGTTCAGGTAGTGTGCGGCTCGAAGCCGCAGTGAACGCGCCCATACCGGGGCCCCATATAGGGCCATGGACCGCACGACCCCCGCGTAAAGCCTCCGGCAGGAGGCGTTTGGCCCCCTCAGGTTGGGCAGGAGCCGCCTTAAGGCGGCCCCGGTCCGTTCCAGTTTTGGGGCCAAACGTCGGAAGTGCTCGACGAAGTTCCACCGGCTGTCGAGGACGAGACCCAGGTATCTCATCGTCTTCTCGACGCCGATGTGAACCCCTCCTACCATAAGTTGGGATCCCGAAGGTGGCCCGTACCGGGGCCCATGAAAAGACATGGCCTCGGACTTGTGCAATGCCACCTCGAGACCCAACTGCCGGATCCTTTCCACGACTATCGCAACCCCGCGTGTCATCGCGTCAGCCGCCGCCTGATGCGACCTCCCCTGCGCCAGGACCAGCGTGTCGTCAGCGTAGCAAACTACGCTGACGCCATCAGGGAGGTCGGCCCGCAGCACCCAGTCGTAACCGATGTCCCACAGGAGCGGCCCCAGAACCGATCCCTGTGGGACACCGCACGACATCTCTCGCCGGTTCCAGTTCCCGTCGCGACCGGGGTAGATGACGGCTCTGTCCGTCAAATACGCCCCGACTATTCGACGGAGGTAAGTCGGCACCCGGTGATACCGGAGTGCCTCCCCTATGCAGCTCCAGGGCAGGGTGTTGAACGCGTTGGCGATGTCGAGTGACACCGCCACGACCACCCCACCCCGTGACACCGCGTCCCCCGTCGTGAGGGCTCTCACGCGCATGATGGCGTCCACCGTCGAGCGCCCCTTGCGGAAGCCAAACTGGCACTCCGCAAGGTCCGGCCCCGTCCTCACCAGGTGCCCGACGAGGCGGCCCGCAATCACTCTCTCAAAGAGCTTGCCGACCTCGTCGAGCAGCACTATGGGCCGGTATGCGGACGGAGAGTCCGCAGGGCGCCCTGGCTTCTGAATGAGGACCAGCTTCCCCGTCTTCCAACGGAGTGGAAACTGGCCTCTCTCCATGCATGCGCTTAAGAGCGCCTCCAGTCGAGGCCCGAGAGCCCTCGAGGCCAGGACCCAGGCTTTACCCGGCAAGCCGTCGGGTCCCGGGGCGGTATTTTTGGCCTTCAGCCTGCCTACCGCCGCTCTCAGATCTACCCCGGTCACTTCAGGAACACGTCTCCCTTAGGTGGATTTCGTCAATTGTTGGTAGTATTGAACGTAAAAAATTTCTGGAATATTTGATGTTCTATGGGGGCTAGGCGCACGGGCGAGGTGTCAAAAGACGCGTCTCCGCGCGGGCTAGCTAACTATGGGGTTTCTGGAGTTTATCCAGAACCAAAAACGGGAATTTTTCTGAAAAAACTTGTTTTACGGCCAAAATATATGTGGAAACCTCGAATAACACTACCAAAACGGGACTCGAGCTCGCGGAACGCGCACGGGAGTACAGGTAAGGCAGGTAAGTATCAATTTGAATTGTAAAAAATCTGGAATAATCTGGAAATTTTGAAGAAAAAATCAAAAAGTGTTTTTTATAACAGGAGTTTTTGTGAAATTTTTACAAGTCCAAAACGAGAAAATGTTTTTCGCGTGATTGTCAGTTTTTTCCCAGTGGGAACGTTTCAGGGAGCCTAGAAAAGATTTAATTTGCTGAAAACAGCTTGAAATTGCGTCACCGGGATGCAAAGTTATGTAGATTTGTGCAAAAACACGTCTCCCTTAGGTGGATTTCGTCAATTGTTGGTAGTATTGAACGTAAAAAATTTCTGGAATATTTGATGTTCTATGGGGGCTAGGCGCACGGGCGAGGTGTCAAAAGACGCGTCTCCGCGCGGGCTAGCTAACTATGGGGTTTCTGGAGTTTATCCAGAACCAAAAACGGGAATTTTTCTGAAAAAACTTGTTTTACGGCCAAAATATATGTGGAAACCTCGAATAACACTACCAAAACGGGACTCGAGCTCGCGGAACGCGCACGGGAGTACAGGTAAGGCAGGTAAGTATCAATTTGAATTGTAAAAAATCTGGAATAATCTGGAAATTTTGAAGAAAAAATCAAAAAGTGTTTTTTATAACAGGAGTTTTTGTGAAATTTTTACAAGTCCAAAACGAGAAAATGTTTTTCGCGTGATTGTCAGTTTTTTCCCAGTGGGAACGTTTCAGGGAGCCTAGAAAAGATTTAATTTGCTGAAAACAGCTTGAAATTGCGTCACCGGGATGCAAAGTTATGTAGATTTGTGCAAAAACACGTCTCCCTTAGGTGGATTTCGTCAATTGTTGGTAGTATTGAACGTAAAAAATTTCTGGAATATTTGATGTTCTATGGGGGCTAGGCGCACGGGCGAGGTGTCAAAAGACGCGTCTCCGCGCGGGCTAGCTAACTATGGGGTTTCTGGAGTTTATCCAGAACCAAAAACGGGAATTTTTCTGAAAAAACTTGTTTTACGGCCAAAATATATGTGGAAACCTCGAATAACACTACCAAAACGGGACTCGAGCTCGCGGAACGCGCACGGGAGTACAGGTAAGGCAGGTAAGTATCAATTTGAATTGTAAAAAATCTGGAATAATCTGGAAATTTTGAAGAAAAAATCAAAAAGTGTTTTTTATAACAGGAGTTTTTGTGAAATTTTTACAAGTCCAAAACGAGAAAATGTTTTTCGCGTGATTGTCAGTTTTTTCCCAGTGGGAACGTTTCAGGGAGCCTAGAAAAGATTTAATTTGCTGAAAACAGCTTGAAATTGCGTCACCGGGATGCAAAGTTATGTAGATTTGTGCAAAAACACGTCTCCCTTAGGTGGATTTCGTCAATTGTTGGTAGTATTGAACGTAAAAAATTTCTGGAATATTTGATGTTCTATGGGGGCTAGGCGCACGGGCGAGGTGTCAAAAGACGCGTCTCCGCGCGGGCTAGCTAACTATGGGGTTTCTGGAGTTTATCCAGAACCAAAAACGGGAATTTTTCTGAAAAAACTTGTTTTACGGCCAAAATATATGTGGAAACCTCGAATAACACTACCAAAACGGGACTCGAGCTCGCGGAACGCGCACGGGAGTACAGGTAAGGCAGGTAAGTATCAATTTGAATTGTAAAAAATCTGGAATAATCTGGAAATTTTGAAGAAAAAATCAAAAAGTGTTTTTTATAACAGGAGTTTTTGTGAAATTTTTACAAGTCCAAAACGAGAAAATGTTTTTCGCGTGATTGTCAGTTTTTTCCCAGTGGGAACGTTTCAGGGAGCCTAGAAAAGATTTAATTTGCTGAAAACAGCTTGAAATTGCGTCACCGGGATGCAAAGTTATGTAGATTTGTGCAAAAACACGTCTCCCTTAGGTGGATTTCGTCAATTGTTGGTAGTATTGAACGTAAAAAATTTCTGGAATATTTGATGTTCTATGGGGGCTAGGCGCACGGGCGAGGTGTCAAAAGACGCGTCTCCGCGCGGGCTAGCTAACTATGGGGTTTCTGGAGTTTATCCAGAACCAAAAACGGGAATTTTTCTGAAAAAACTTGTTTTACGGCCAAAATATATGTGGAAACCTCGAATAACACTACCAAAACGGGACTCGAGCTCGCGGAACGCGCACGGGAGTACAGGTAAGGCAGGTAAGTATCAATTTGAATTGTAAAAAATCTGGAATAATCTGGAAATTTTGAAGAAAAAATCAAAAAGTGTTTTTTATAACAGGAGTTTTTGTGAAATTTTTACAAGTCCAAAACGAGAAAATGTTTTTCGCGTGATTGTCAGTTTTTTCCCAGTGGGAACGTTTCAGGGAGCCTAGAAAAGATTTAATTTGCTGAAAACAGCTTGAAATTGCGTCACCGGGATGCAAAGTTATGTAGATTTGTGCAAAAACACGTCTCCCTTAGGTGGATTTCGTCAATTGTTGGTAGTATTGAACGTAAAAAATTTCTGGAATATTTGATGTTCTATGGGGGCTAGGCGCACGGGCGAGGTGTCAAAAGACGCGTCTCCGCGCGGGCTAGCTAACTATGGGGTTTCTGGAGTTTATCCAGAACCAAAAACGGGAATTTTTCTGAAAAAACTTGTTTTACGGCCAAAATATATGTGGAAACCTCGAATAACACTACCAAAACGGGACTCGAGCTCGCGGAACGCGCACGGGAGTACAGGTAAGGCAGGTAAGTATCAATTTGAATTGTAAAAAATCTGGAATAATCTGGAAATTTTGAAGAAAAAATCAAAAAGTGTTTTTTATAACAGGAGTTTTTGTGAAATTTTTACAAGTCCAAAACGAGAAAATGTTTTTCGCGTGATTGTCAGTTTTTTCCCAGTGGGAACGTTTCAGGGAGCCTAGAAAAGATTTAATTTGCTGAAAACAGCTTGAAATTGCGTCACCGGGATGCAAAGTTATGTAGATTTGTGCAAAAACACGTCTCCCTTAGGTGGATTTCGTCAATTGTTGGTAGTATTGAACGTAAAAAATTTCTGGAATATTTGATGTTCTATGGGGGCTAGGCGCACGGGCGAGGTGTCAAAAGACGCGTCTCCGCGCGGGCTAGCTAACTATGGGGTTTCTGGAGTTTATCCAGAACCAAAAACGGGAATTTTTCTGAAAAAACTTGTTTTACGGCCAAAATATATGTGGAAACCTCGAATAACACTACCAAAACGGGACTCGAGCTCGCGGAACGCGCACGGGAGTACAGGTAAGGCAGGTAAGTATCAATTTGAATTGTAAAAAATCTGGAATAATCTGGAAATTTTGAAGAAAAAATCAAAAAGTGTTTTTTATAACAGGAGTTTTTGTGAAATTTTTACAAGTCCAAAACGAGAAAATGTTTTTCGCGTGATTGTCAGTTTTTTCCCAGTGGGAACGTTTCAGGGAGCCTAGAAAAGATTTAATTTGCTGAAAACAGCTTGAAATTGCGTCACCGGGATGCAAAGTTATGTAGATTTGTGCAAAAACACGTCTCCCTTAGGTGGATTTCGTCAATTGTTGGTAGTATTGAACGTAAAAAATTTCTGGAATATTTGATGTTCTATGGGGGCTAGGCGCACGGGCGAGGTGTCAAAAGACGCGTCTCCGCGCGGGCTAGCTAACTATGGGGTTTCTGGAGTTTATCCAGAACCAAAAACGGGAATTTTTCTGAAAAAACTTGTTTTACGGCCAAAATATATGTGGAAACCTCGAATAACACTACCAAAACGGGACTCGAGCTCGCGGAACGCGCACGGGAGTACAGGTAAGGCAGGTAAGTATCAATTTGAATTGTAAAAAATCTGGAATAATCTGGAAATTTTGAAGAAAAAATCAAAAAGTGTTTTTTATAACAGGAGTTTTTGTGAAATTTTTACAAGTCCAAAACGAGAAAATGTTTTTCGCGTGATTGTCAGTTTTTTCCCAGTGGGAACGTTTCAGGGAGCCTAGAAAAGATTTAATTTGCTGAAAACAGCTTGAAATTGCGTCACCGGGATGCAAAGTTATGTAGATTTGTGCAAAAACACGTCTCCCTTTTTTTTTTTTTTTTTTTTCAGGATGGGAAATCATCAAATGACTCCTCCCGCTCTGGGTGGAGCAGAAGGGAGTGTCAGACTCTTACTGACTAAAACCCACCCGTGTTCCTTCCTTAGCCCTTTATGTACCAGGGCAGCGGTAACCCTTTCGGACGATCCCGCTACCCCGGCAGGCTTCGGCCCTGTCGGGCCCCGTCATCTATGCTGACATCTCTTTGAGGCGCACGTGGAACACTTACGCGCCGTCCGGCACGGGCCTGGTCCTGATCGGACGGAGAGCTACCCATTGCTCTCCGCCCGCAGGCCCGCGCCTACGGTGGCCGGGAGTCGTCACGCGGCTCCCGACGCCCGGAGCGTCTCCCTCGGCGGCTGAGGCGTGAGGATCTTTCCCTCGCCCATCCCGCCACCTCCTTCGCTAGCATGACTGCTTCGCAGAAGGAGGTGACCGCCTCCCACTCCCTCTCGCCCCGGACCATGGCTTGCACCAGGGCCGGGCGCGAGAGGTCGCCGCCGCTGCCGATCGCCTCTACGAGGACACGGCGGTGCTCTGCCCAAGCGGGGCAGACCTCCACCGTATGCTCCACCGTGTCCTCTGGGCGATCCTCGCAGTGGTGACACCCGGGCGTCTCCTCCCGCCTGATGATGTGCAGGAACCTCCCGAAACATCCGTGTCCGGAGAGGACCTGCGTCAGGCGGTAGGTGAGAGCGCCGTGACGCCTCTCTAGCCACTCCTCAAAGAGGGGTCTTATCGCCGCTATCGTGGCGTGCCCTGCGCTGGGTTGCGATAGTCGCGCCTTCCATTCCACCATGAGACCGCGCCGGAGGTCCGTCCGCTCCGCAGCGATTTGCCGCGGGTGCAGAGTTTCCCCCCGACGTAGTGCCTCCGCGCGCCAGTCATACAGGCGCGCGAGGACTATCGCCTCCAGATCCCATGGTGGCAGTCCGGCAAGGAGGCTTGCTGCCTCGCCCGAGATCGTGCGGTATCCCCGGATAAGCCTTGTGGCTACCACCTTTTGGGGCGCGTTCAGGTAGTGTGCGGCTCGAAGCCGCAGTGAACGCGCCCATACCGGGGCCCCATAAAGGGCCATGGACCGCACGACCCCCGCGTAAAGCCTCCGGCAGGAGGCGTTTGGCCCCCTAAGGTTGGGCAGGAGCCGCTTTAAGGCGGCCCCGGCCCGTTCCAGTTTGGGGGCCAAACGTCGGAAATGTTCGACGAAGTTCCACCGGCTGTCGAGGACGAGACCCAGGTATCTCATCGTTGTCTCGACGCCGATGTGAACCCCTCCTACCATCAGTTGGGATCCCGAAGGCGGCCCGTACCGGGGCCCATGAAAGGACATGGCCTCGGACTTGTGCAATGCCACCTCGAGACCCAACTGCCGGATCCTTTCCACGACTATCGCAACCCCGCGTGTCATCGCGTCGGCCGCCGCCTGATGCGACCTCCCCTGCGCCAGGACCAGCGTGTCGTCAGCGTAGCAAACTACGCTGACGCCATCAGGGAGGTCGGCCCGCAGCACCCAGTCGTAACCGATGTCCCACAGGAGCGGCCCCAGAACCGATCCCTGCGGGACACCGCACGACATCTCTCGCCGGTTCCAATTCCCGTCGCGACCGGGGTAGATGACGGCTCTGTCCGTCAAATAAAATATTGGGGTGCCAGGGCAGAAAACCTCCACGTGTGCCTGGGGACTGGAGTTCCCTTCTGGATACGTCCGGGGGGAAGACCAGTTTTCGGGCCGGTGCATCCTGGGGTGCGGGCAGCTATTTCTCAGTGGGATTTCTTCCCAATGAGATCTCGCTGCCCGCATGCTAATGTTCTGCCAAGAGGAACGCTCCACACAAGCCGCTATGAGGAGCAGAGCGGCTACTGTGTGGAGTAAGAGCGGGCCTGGTGTGCACTTACCCTGCCGCCGGGCAGGCAGGAGGGGATAACCCCCCCCTCCTGCCACCGTTAATATCGTAGCCCCGAAGATTGTCAAGGTCATGTCTCTGACTTTTGACGGGGGTCGAGGGTCTTGGCTTAACCGCCCGGACCGCGAGGAAGATTAACCTCTATAAAAAATTCCCCAAACCTCCAAGCGGCGGCGCACCGTGAGGGAGGTAGTAAGCTTGGCTAATGGGTAGCTTGATTTAGTCACTAGTGCGAACCACATAATTTGAGCAGGTACACAAAGTTTTTACTCGTGGGAACAATATGGAAAATTTTTTAAAAACACCAAAAAACCCAAAGGACGTAGTGAGGAGTGATGCGGGGTCGGAGTCCGACGCCGCATCTGGAGGAGGGAGCACGGGAGGCTCAGTGAGCTCTCGCCGTGACCAGAAGACGGCCGCTGCCAAGAGAAAGGCACAGGGCAAGCGGCCAAGGTCCGTGGACGGCCAGGAGTCGTCCTCTGACTGGGAGCTGGCTTCGGCCAGAAAGATCCCGACCAGCAGGCGGGGAGGAGCCCGAGAGCGAGGCGTAGGGAGGGGGCTCACTGCTCGGGAGGCGGCGGAGAAAGCGGAGGAGTCCGCAAAGGAGGGGGGTTCTGGTCGCGCGGTCGCATCGGATACCTCAAGCGACGAGGCGGCTGAGGTGGGTGGCCCTGATGCGGACCGCAAAGAGAGGTTTGCGGCGGTAGTGGAGGCCGCGATCCGGGACGTGGCCCTGAAGAAGTTACAGACTTCGAAAAACAGGGCCATAGTCTCGGCCAAGGCCTCCATCTTGGCGGCAGCGGAGGCCATCCACTTCGGGCCTCCGCCGGACGGCATGTCCGAAATGCGGGCGGAGGTGGCCCGCTTGACGGCTGCCATGGAGCTCCTCCGAAAGGAGAACGAGGAGCTCCGAGCGGACCTGGCCGGGATGCGAGCGGTCGGCACAGCGCAGAACATCCCACCACCAAGCCAGCCCGTGCCGGTGGAGAACCAGGTCCTGAACCTGGTTCGGCAGGAGCTGGCGACCTTCCAGGCGCGGTTCGCCGTCCTGGAGGGTATTGTTCTGCGCCCTCCCTTGGCGGGTAGGACGGCCCCAGGGCCTAAGGCGGCCTCGTACGCGGCCGCGGCCGCCCCTAAACCCGGGCCGTCTGGCCGGGCCCAGGCGCCGGCCAAACCGGCGTCGGCTAGAGGAGCCCCGGCGCCGGCGAAACCGACGTCGGCTGGCGGAGCCTCGGCGCCGGCAAAATCGGCGCCTGCCGCCAAACCCGCGGCTCCGGCCCCCAAAAAGGGCAGAACGGCTGGGGAGGGGAAGGCCCCAGAGCCTACGCCTCCCCCAATCAAATCTCCCACGACCAACGCCGAGTGGCAGGTGGTCGGGGAGAAGAAGAAGGCGGCCAAAGCGGCCAGGAAAAAGGCGCAAAGGAGGCGCCGCAAGGAGCGAGCCGTTGCGGCTAGGCTTCGCTCCCCCAAGACCGCGGCTGTAGTCATTACACTACAGCCGGACGCGGTCAAGAGGGGGGTGACCTACGGCGACGTGCTCGCCAAAGCGAGAGCGACGGTGGATCTCCAGGAGCTGGGGATCACCGGAGGCCTCCGGCATAGGGTGACCGCCACTGGTGCCCGCATGCTGGAGGTCCCCGGTGCGACGAGCGGCCCCACCGCTGACGCCCTGGCTGAAAAGCTAAGGGCGTCCCTCAATGCGGACGAGGCTCGAGTCTCCAGGCCCGTCAAGTGCGCGGATATGCGCATTGTGGGCCTGGATGACTCGGTGACGGGGGCCGAGGTGGTAGCCGCCGTCGTCAGGACGGGCGGGTGTCTGACCGACCAGGTGAAGGCGGGCACCATACGTCCTGACTTCACGGGTATGCGAACCGTTACGGTAAGCTGTCCCGTGACGGCGGCGAGAAAAATCGTGGAGGGCGGAAGGCTCCTGGTGGGCTGGGTGTCAGCGCAGGTCAAGCTGCTGGAGCCCAGACCTCTAAGGTGCTATCGATGCCTCGTGGGGCACCACGTGAGCGTCCATTGCACCTTGGAGGACCGCAGCACTCTATGCTTCCGCTGCGGTAAGCCCGGACATACGGCCGGCTCGTGCAACGCCGCGCCGCACTGCGTCGCATGTGCGGCTGCTGGCAAGCCGGCCGATCACCGGGCGGGGAGCAAGTCCTGCGCTCCACCCGCCGAAGCCAGGAGGAAGGGCAGGCCCTCCGCCGTCGTCGCCACCACCACCGTCGCCGCCACTGTCGCCGCCACCGCCACCGCCGCCGCCGCCGCCGCCACCACCGCCGCCGCCGCCGCCGCCGCCGCCGCCGCCGCCACCACTGCCGATAGGGCCCGGGGGGGGGCTGAAATGGAGGAGTAATAACTCCTCCACTACGCCTTCTCCAGGCGAACATCAACCACTGCGCCTGCGCTCAGGACCTGTTGCTCCAGAGCATGGCGCAGTGGTCGATTAACATCGCCGTGGTCGCTGAGCCGTACTTTGTCCCGCCCAGGGATGACTGGGTGGAGGACCTGAACGGCTCAGTGGCCATACTTTCGTCGGCCGCCGCCGGTACCCCGTCCCTCGAAGGTGTCACGAGGGGACAGGGGTGCGTAGCAGCACGGTTCGGAGAGATTGTAGTAGTGGGAGTATACTTCTCTCCGAGCCGAACTCTCGCCGAGTTCCAGAACTCTTTAACAGAGTTGAGTGTCGTCGTCGCTAGAAACCATGCCTACTCCGTGCTAGTGCTCGGGGACTTCAACGCCAAGAATTTGGCCTGGGGTTCCCGTTGCACGGATGTGCGGGGCAGGATGGTGGAGGACTGGGCTCTGGAAACAGGCCTGGTCGTCCTAAATCGGGGTTCTGTTCCTACGTGTGTGCGGATGCGGGGCGAGTCGGTGGTGGACATCTCGTTCGCCAGCCCCGCTCTGTCACAGCGTGTCATTGACTGGCGCGTCATGGAGGAGGTGGAGACCTACTCCGATCATCGGTATATCCGGTTTGAGGTCTCCACCCAGACCTCTAGCGCGCTGGTCCAACAGGCCCCGAGTGGTCCGCGGTGGGCGCTGAAGCAGCTGGACCGGGAGCTTCTCCTGGAAGCCTCGATCGTGCAGGCCTGGGTGTTTTCACCGGACAGGCCTGCTGACATTGACGATGAGGTGGAGTGGTTCCGGGAGGCCATGTCCGAGATCTGTGACGTGGCAATGCCCCGAGTCCGGCCAGGACGCGCCCGACGTCAGGTGTACTGGTGGTCGCAGGAGGTTAGGGCGCTACGCAAGGCGTGCGTCGACGCGCGACATCGGTACACCAGGCACCGCAGGCTCCGCATCCGCCCTCCGGATGCGGAAGCCACGGAGGTGGAGCTGTACGAGGGGTACAGAGCGGCGAAGACCACCCTCCAAGAGGCTGTCAAGCGGGCCAAGGATACGGCCCGCGAGGAGATGTTGGAGACTCTGAACCGAGATCCATGGGGGCGCCCTTACAGAATGGTGCGGAATAAACTCCGCACCTGGGCCCCCCCGCTGACGCAGAGTCTCCGACCCCAGCTGGTGGAGGAAGTGGTGAGCGCTCTGTTCCCTTCACGGGGGGAGCATACTCCCCCGCCTATGGCTCCGCCACTTGCGGTGCCCGAAGCGGACCACACGGACGACGACGACGACACCCCTGAAGTGACCGGGGTAGATCTGAGAGCGGCGGTAGGCAGGCTGAAGGCCAAAAATACCGCCCCGGGACCCGACGGTTTGCCGGGTAAAGCCTGGGTCCTGGCCTCGAGGGCTCTCGGGCCTCGACTGGAGGCGCTCTTAAGCGCATGCATGGAGAGAGGCCAGTTTCCACTCCGTTGGAAGACGGGGAAGCTGGTCCTCATTCAGAAGCCAGGGCGCCCTGCGGACTCTCCGTCCGCATACCGGCCCATAGTGCTGCTCGACGAGGTCGGCAAGCTCTTTGAGAGAGTGATTGCGGGCCGCCTTGTCGGGCACCTGGTGAGGACGGGGCCGGATCTTGCGGAGTGCCAGTTTGGCTTCCGCAAGGGGCGCTCGACGGTGGACGCCATCATGCGCGTGAGAGCCCTCACGACGGGGGACGCGGTGTCCCGGGGTGGGGTGGTCGTGGCGGTGTCACTCGACATCGCCAACGCGTTCAACACCCTGCCCTGGAGCTGCATAGGGGAGGCACTCCGGTATCACCGGGTGCCGACTTACCTCCGTCGAATAGTCGGGGCGTATTTGACAAACACGTCTCCCTTAGGTGGATTTCGTCAATTGTTGGTAGTATTGAACGTAAAAAATTTCTGGAATATTTGATGTTCTATGGGGGCTAGGCGCACGGGCGAGGTGTCAAAAGACGCGTCTCCGCGCGGGCTAGCTAACTATGGGGTTTCTGGAGTTTATCCAGAACCAAAAACGGGAATTTTTCTGAAAAAACTTGTTTTACGGCCAAAATATATGTGGAAACCTCGAATAACACTACCAAAACGGGACTCGAGCTCGCGGAACGCGCACGGGAGTACAGGTAAGGCAGGTAAGTATCAATTTGAATTGTAAAAAATCTGGAATAATCTGGAAATTTTGAAGAAAAAATCAAAAAGTGTTTTTTATAACAGGAGTTTTTGTGAAATTTTTACAAGTCCAAAACGAGAAAATGTTTTTCGCGTGATTGTCAGTTTTTTCCCAGTGGGAACGTTTCAGGGAGCCTAGAAAAGATTTAATTTGCTGAAAACAGCTTGAAATTGCGTCACCGGGATGCAAAGTTATGTAGATTTGTGCAAAAACACGTCTCCCTTAGGTGGATTTCGTCAATTGTTGGTAGTATTGAACGTAAAAAATTTCTGGAATATTTGATGTTCTATGGGGGCTAGGCGCACGGGCGAGGTGTCAAAAGACGCGTCTCCGCGCGGGCTAGCTAACTATGGGGTTTCTGGAGTTTATCCAGAACCAAAAACGGGAATTTTTCTGAAAAAACTTGTTTTACGGCCAAAATATATGTGGAAACCTCGAATAACACTACCAAAACGGGACTCGAGCTCGCGGAACGCGCACGGGAGTACAGGTAAGGCAGGTAAGTATCAATTTGAATTGTAAAAAATCTGGAATAATCTGGAAATTTTGAAGAAAAAATCAAAAAGTGTTTTTTATAACAGGAGTTTTTGTGAAATTTTTACAAGTCCAAAACGAGAAAATGTTTTTCGCGTGATTGTCAGTTTTTTCCCAGTGGGAACGTTTCAGGGAGCCTAGAAAAGATTTAATTTGCTGAAAACAGCTTGAAATTGCGTCACCGGGATGCAAAGTTATGTAGATTTGTGCAAAAACACGTCTCCCTTAGGTGGATTTCGTCAATTGTTGGTAGTATTGAACGTAAAAAATTTCTGGAATATTTGATGTTCTATGGGGGCTAGGCGCACGGGCGAGGTGTCAAAAGACGCGTCTCCGCGCGGGCTAGCTAACTATGGGGTTTCTGGAGTTTATCCAGAACCAAAAACGGGAATTTTTCTGAAAAAACTTGTTTTACGGCCAAAATATATGTGGAAACCTCGAATAACACTACCAAAACGGGACTCGAGCTCGCGGAACGCGCACGGGAGTACAGGTAAGGCAGGTAAGTATCAATTTGAATTGTAAAAAATCTGGAATAATCTGGAAATTTTGAAGAAAAAATCAAAAAGTGTTTTTTATAACAGGAGTTTTTGTGAAATTTTTACAAGTCCAAAACGAGAAAATGTTTTTCGCGTGATTGTCAGTTTTTTCCCAGTGGGAACGTTTCAGGGAGCCTAGAAAAGATTTAATTTGCTGAAAACAGCTTGAAATTGCGTCACCGGGATGCAAAGTTATGTAGATTTGTGCAAAAACACGTCTCCCTTTTTTTTTTTTTTTTTTTTTTCAGGATGGGAAATCATCAAATGACTCCTCCCGCTCTGGGTGGAGCAGAAGGGAGTGTCAGACTCTTACTGACTAAAACCCACCCGTGTTCCTTCCTTAGCCCTTTACGTACCAGGGCAGCGGTAACCCTTTCGGACGATCCCGCTACCCCGGCAGGCTTCGGCCCTGTCGGGCCCCGTCAACTACGCTGACATCTCTTTGAGGCGCGCGTGGAACACATACACGCCGTCCGGCACGGGCCTGGTCCTGATCGGACGGAGAGCTACCCATTGCTCTCCGCCCGCAGGCCCGCGCCTACGGTGGCCGGGAGTCGTCACGCGGCTCCCGACGCCCGGAGCGTCTCCCTCGGCGGCTGAGGCGTGAGGATCTTTCCCTCGCCCATCCCGCCACCTCCTTCGCTAGCATGACTGCTTCGCAGAAGGAGGTGACCGCCTCCCACTCCCTCTCGCCCCGGACCATGGCTTGCACCAGGGCCGGGCGCGAGAGGTCGCCGCCGCTGCCGATCGCCTCTACGAGGACACGGCGGTGCTCTGCCCAAGCGGGGCAGACCTCCACCGTATGCTCCACCGTGTCCTCTGGGCGATCCTCGCAGTGGTGACACCCGGGCGTCTCCTCCCGCCTGATGATGTGCAGGAACCTCCCGAAACATCCGTGTCCGGAGAGGACCTGCGTCAGGCGGTAGGTGAGAGCGCCGTGACGCCTCTCTAGCCACTCCTCAAAGAGGGGTCTTATCGCCGCTATCGTGGCGTGCCCTGCGCTGGGTTGCGATAGTCGCGCCTTCCATTCCACCATGAGACCGCGCCGGAGGTCCGTCCGCTCCGCAGCGATTTGCCGCGGGTGCAGAGTTTCCCCCCGACGTAGTGCCTCCGCGCGCCAGTCATACAGGCGCGCGAGGACTATCGCCTCCAGATCCCATGGTGGCAGTCCGGCAAGGAGGCTTGCTGCCTCGCGCGAGATCGTGCGGTACCCCCGGATCAGCCTTACGGCTACCACCTTTTGGGGCGCGTTCAGGTAGTGTGCGGCTCGAAGCCGCAGTGAACGCGCCCATACCGGGGCCCCATATAGGGCCATGGACCGCACGACCCCCGCGTAATGCCTCCGGCAGGAGGCGTTTGGCCCCCTAAGGTTGGGCAGGAGCCGCTTTAAGGCGGCCCCGGCCCGTTCCAGTTTGGGGGCCAAACGTCGGAAATGCTCGACGAAGTTCCACCGGCTGTCGAGGACGAGACCCAGGTATCTCATCGTTGTCTCGACGCCGATGTGAACCCCTCCTACCATCAGTTGGGATCCCGAAGGTGGCCCGTACCGGGGCCCATGAAAGGACATGGCCTCGGACTTGTGCAATGCCACCTCGAGACCCAACTGCCGGATCCTTTCCACGACTATCGCAACCCCGCGTGTCATCGCGTCGGCCGCCGCCTGATGCGACCTCCCCTGCGCCAGGACCAGCGTGTCGTCAGCGTAGCAAACTACGCTGACGCCATCAGGGAGGTCGGCCCGCAGCACCCAGTCGTAACCGATGTCCCACAGGAGCGGCCCCAGAACCGATCCCTGCGGGACACCGCACGACATCTCTCGCCGGTTCCAATTCCCGTCGCGACCGGGGTAGATGACGGCTCTGTCCGTCAAATACGCCCCGACTATTCGACGGAGGTAAGTCGGCACCCGGTGATACCGGAGTGCCTCCCCTATGCAGCTCCAGGGCAGGGTGTTGAACGCGTTGGCGATGTCGAGTGACACCGCCACGACCACCCCACCCCGGGACACCGCGTCCCCCGTCGTGAGGGCTCTCACGCGCATGATGGCGTCCACCGTCGAGCGCCCCTTGCGGAAGCCAAACTGGCACTCCGCAAGATCCGGCCCCGTCCTCACCAGGTGCCCGACGAGGCGGCCCGCAATCACTCTCTCAAAGAGCTTGCCGACCTCGTCGAGCAGCACTATGGGCCGGTATGCGGACGGAGAGTCCGCAGGGCGCCCTGGCTTCTGAATGAGGACCAGCTTCCCCGTCTTCCAACGGAGTGGAAACTGGCCTCTCTCCATGCATGCGCTTAAGAGCGCCTCCAGTCGAGGCCCGAGAGCCCTCGAGGCCAGGACCCAGGCTTTACCCGGCAAGCCGTCGGGTCCCGGGGCGGTATTTTTGGCCTTCAGCCGGCCTACCGCCGCTCTCAGATCTACCCCGGTCACTACAGGGGTGTCGTCGTCGTCATCCGCGTGGTCCGCTTCGGGCACCGCAAGTGGCGGAGCCATAGGCGGGGGAGTATGCTCCCCCCGTGAAGGGAACAGAGCGCTCACCACCTCCTCCACCAGCTGTGGGCGGAGACTCTGCGTCAGCGGGGGGGCCCATGTGCGGAGTTTATTCCGCACCATTCTGTAGGGGCGCCCCCATGGATCTCTGTTCAGAGTCTCCAGCATCTCCTCGCGGGCCATATCCTTGGCCCGCTGAACAGCCTGTTGGAGGGCGGTCTTCGCCGCTCTGTACCCCTCGTATAGCTCCACCTCCGTGGCTTCCGCATCCGGAGGGCGGATGCGGAGCCTGCGGTGCCTGGTGTACCGGTGTCGCGCGTCGACGCACGCCTTGCGTAGCGCCCCAACCTCCTGCGACCACCAGTACACCTGACGTCGGGCGCATCCTGGCCGGACTCGGGGCATTGCCACGTCACAGATCTCGGACATGGCCTCCCGGAACCACTCCACCTCATCGTCAATATCAGCAGGCCTGTCCGGTGAAAACACCCAGGCCTGCACGATCGAGGCTTCCAGGAGAAGCTCCCGGTCCAGCTGCTTCAGCGCCCACCGCGGACCACTCGGGGCCTGTTGGACCAGCGCACTAGAGGGCTGGGTGGAGACCTCAAACCGGATATACCGATGATCGGAGTAGGTCTCCACCTCCTCCATGACGCGCCAGTCAATGACACGCTGTGACAGAGCGGGGCTGGCGAACGAGATGTCCACCACCGACTCGCCCCGCATCCGCACACACGTAGGAACAGAACCCCGATTTAGGACGACCAGGCCTGTTTCCAGAGCCCAGTCCTCCACCATCCTGCCCCGCACATCCGTGCAACGGGAACCCCAGGCCAAATTCTTGGCGTTGAAGTCCCCGAGCACTAGCACGGAGAAGGCGTGGTTTCTGGCGACGACGACACTCAACTCTGTTAAAGAGTTCTGGAACTCGGCGAGAGTTCGGCTCGGAGAGAAGTATACTCCCACTACTACAATCTCTCCGAACCGTGCTGCTACGCACCCCTGTCCCCTCGTGACACCTTCGAGGGACGGGGTACCGGCGGTTGCCGACGAAATTATGGCCACTGAGCCGTTTAGGTCCTCCACCCAGTCATCCCTGGGCGGGACAAAGTACGGCTCAGCGACCACGGCGACGTTAATCGACCACTGCGCCATGCTCTGGAGCAACAGGTCCTGAGCGCAGGCGCA
Source organism: Apamea epomidion (assembly GCA_947507525.1). Lineage (NCBI taxonomy): Eukaryota > Metazoa > Arthropoda > Insecta > Lepidoptera > Noctuidae > Apamea > Apamea epomidion. Next base: position 31,285 of record OX382238.1, on the reverse strand, counting down.
GTGGTTGACGTTCGCCTGGAGAAGGCGTAGTGGAGGAGTTATTACTCCTCCATTTCAGCCCCCTCCCGGGCCCTATCGGCAGTGGTGGCGGCGGCGGCGGCGGCGGCGGCGGCGGCGGTGGTGGCGGCGGCGGCGGCGGCGGCGGCGGTGGCGGTGGCGGCGACAGTGGCGGCGACGGTGGTGGTGGCGACGACGGCGGAGGGCCTGCCCTTCCTCCTGGCTTCGGCGGGTGGAGCGCAGGACTTGCTCCCCGCCCGGTGATCGGCCGGCTTGCCAGCAGCCGCACATACGACGCAGTGCGGCGCGGCGTTGCACGAGCCGGCCGTATGTCCGGGCTTGCCGCAGCGGAAGCACAGAGTGCTGCGGTCCTCCAAGGTGCACTGGACGCCCACGTGGTGCCCCACGAGGCATCGATAGCACCTTAGAGGTCTGGGCTCCATCAGCTTGACCTGCGCTGACACCCAGCCCACCAGGAGCCTTCCACCCTCCACAATTTTCCTCGCCGCCGTCACGGGACAGCTTACCGTTATGGTTCGCATCCCCGTGAAGTCAGGACGTAGGGTGCCCGCCTTCACCTGGTCGGCCAGACACCCGCCCGTCCTGACGACGGCGGCTACCACCTCTGCCCCCGTCACCGAGTCATCCAGGCCCACAATGCGGATATCCGCGCACTTGACGGGCCTGGAGACTCGAGCCTCGTCCGCATTGAGGGACGCCCTTAGCTTTTCAGCCAGGGCGTCTGCGGTGGGGCCACTCGTCGCACCGGGGACCTCCAGCATGCGGGCACCAGTGGCGGTCACCCTATGCCGGAGGCCTCCGGTGATCCCCAGCTCCTGGAGATCCACTGTCGCTCTCGCTTTGGCGAGCACGTCGCCGTAGGTCACCCCCCTCTTGACCGCGTCCGGCTGTAGTGTGATGACTACAGCCGCGGTCTTGGGGGAGCGAAGCCTAGCCGCAACGGCTCGCTCCTTGCGGCGCCTCCTCTGCGCCTTTTTTCTGGCCGCCTTGGCCGCCTTCTTTTTCTCCCCGACCACCTGCCACTCGGTGTTGGTCGTGGGAGATTTGTTCTGGGGAGGCGTAGGCTCTGGGGCCTTCCCCTCCCCAGCCGTTCTGCCCTTTTTCCGGGCTGGCACCGCGGGTTTGGCGGCAGGCGCCGATTTCGCCGGCGCCGAGGCTCCACCAGCCGACGTCGGTTTCGCCGGCGCCGGGGCTCCTCTTGCCGACGCCGGTTTGGCCGGCGCCTGGGCCCGGCCAGACGGCCCGGGTTTAGGGGCGGCAGCGGCCGCGTACGAGGCCGCCTTAGGCCCTGGGGCCGTCCTACCCGCCAAGGGAGGGCGCAGAACGATACCCTCCAGGACGGCGAACCGCGCCTGGAAGGTCGCCAGCTCCTGCCGAACCAGGTTCAGGACCTGGTTCTCCACCGGCACGGGCTGGCTTGGTGGTGGGATTGTCTGCGCTCTGGCGGCCGCTCGCATCCCGGCCAGGTCCGCTCGGAGCTCCTCATTCTCCTTTCGGAGGAGCTCCATGGCAGCCGTCAAGCGGGCCACCTCCGCCCGCATATCGGACGTTACGTCCGGCGGGGGCCCGATGTGGATGGCTTCCGCCGCCGCCATGATGGAGGCCTTGGCCGAGACTATGGCCCTGTTTTTAGAAGTCTGTAACTTCTTCAGGGCCACGTCCCGGATCGCGGCCTCCACGACCTCCGCGAACCTCTTTTTGCGGTCCGCATCAGGGCCGCCAACCTCCGCCGCCTCGTCACTAGAGGTCTCTGATGCGGACGCGCGATCAGACCCCCCCTCCTTCTTTGCGGGCTCCTCCGCCTTCTCTGCGGCCTCCCGAGCAGTGAGCCCCCTCCCTACGCCCCGCTCTCGGGCTCCTCCCCGCCTGCTGGTCGGGATCTTTCTGGCCGAAGCCAGCTCCCAGTCAGAGGACGACCCCTGGCCGTCCACTGACCTTGGCCGCTTGCCCTGTGCCTTTCTCTTGGCAGCGGCCGTCTTCTGGTCACGGCGAGAGCTCACTGAGCCTCCCGTGCTCGCTCCTCCAGACGCGGCGTCGGACTCCGACCCCGCATCACTCCTCTCTTCGTCCTTTGTGGTTTTTTGTTTTAAGAATTTTTCCATTTTTGTTCCCACGAGTAAAAACTTTGTGTACCTGCTCAAATTATGTGGTTCGCACTAGTGACTAAATCAAGCTACCCATTAGCCAAGCTTACTACCTCCCTCACGGTGCGCCGCCGCTTGGAGGTTTGGGGAATTTTTTATAGAGGTTAATCTTCCTCGCGGTCCGGGCGGTTAAGCCAAGACCCTCGACCCCCGTCAAAAGTCAGAGACATGACCTTGACAATCTTCGGGGCTACGATATTAACGGTGGCAGAAGGGGGGGGTACCCCCTCCTGCCTGCCCGGCGGCAGGGTAAGTGCACACCAGGCCCGCTCTTACTCCACACAGTAGCCGCTCTGCTCCTCATAGCGGCTTGTGTGGAGCGTTCCTCTTGGCAGAACATTAGCATGCGGGCAGCGATATCTCATTGGGAAAAAATCCCACTGAGAAATAGCTGCCCGCACCCCAGGATGCACCGGCCCGAAAACTGGTCTTCCCCCCGGACGTATCCAGAAGGGAACTCCAGTCCCCAGGCACACGTGGAGGTTTTCTGCCCTGGCACCCCAACACGTCTCCCTTAGGTGGATTTCGTCAATTGTTGGTAGTATTGAACGTAAAAAATTTCTGGAATATTTGATGTTCTATGGGGGCTAGGCGCACGGGCGAGGTGTCAAAAGACGCGTCTCCGCGCGGGCTAGCTAACTATGGGGTTTCTGGAGTTTATCCAGAACCAAAAACGGGAATTTTTCTGAAAAAACTTGTTTTACGGCCAAAATATATGTGGAAACCTCGAATAACACTACCAAAACGGGACTCGAGCTCGCGGAACGCGCACGGGAGTACAGGTAAGGCAGGTAAGTATCAATTTGAATTGTAAAAAATCTGGAATAATCTGGAAATTTTGAAGAAAAAATCAAAAAGTGTTTTTTATAACAGGAGTTTTTGTGAAATTTTTACAAGTCCAAAACGAGAAAATGTTTTTCGCGTGATTGTCAGTTTTTTCCCAGTGGGAACGTTTCAGGGAGCCTAGAAAAGATTTAATTTGCTGAAAACAGCTTGAAATTGCGTCACCGGGATGCAAAGTTATGTAGATTTGTGCAAAAACACGTCTCCCTTAGGTGGATTTCGTCAATTGTTGGTAGTATTGAACGTAAAAAATTTCTGGAATATTTGATGTTCTATGGGGGCTAGGCGCACGGGCGAGGTGTCAAAAGACGCGTCTCCGCGCGGGCTAGCTAACTATGGGGTTTCTGGAGTTTATCCAGAACCAAAAACGGGAATTTTTCTGAAAAAACTTGTTTTACGGCCAAAATATATGTGGAAACCTCGAATAACACTACCAAAACGGGACTCGAGCTCGCGGAACGCGCACGGGAGTACAGGTAAGGCAGGTAAGTATCAATTTGAATTGTAAAAAATCTGGAATAATCTGGAAATTTTGAAGAAAAAATCAAAAAGTGTTTTTTATAACAGGAGTTTTTGTGAAATTTTTACAAGTCCAAAACGAGAAAATGTTTTTCGCGTGATTGTCAGTTTTTTCCCAGTGGGAACGTTTCAGGGAGCCTAGAAAAGATTTAATTTGCTGAAAACAGCTTGAAATTGCGTCACCGGGATGCAAAGTTATGTAGATTTGTGCAAAAACACGTCTCCCTTAGGTGGATTTCGTCAATTGTTGGTAGTATTGAACGTAAAAAATTTCTGGAATATTTGATGTTCTATGGGGGCTAGGCGCACGGGCGAGGTGTCAAAAGACGCGTCTCCGCGCGGGCTAGCTAACTATGGGGTTTCTGGAGTTTATCCAGAACCAAAAACGGGAATTTTTCTGAAAAAACTTGTTTTACGGCCAAAATATATGTGGAAACCTCGAATAACACTACCAAAACGGGACTCGAGCTCGCGGAACGCGCACGGGAGTACAGGTAAGGCAGGTAAGTATCAATTTGAATTGTAAAAAATCTGGAATAATCTGGAAATTTTGAAGAAAAAATCAAAAAGTGTTTTTTATAACAGGAGTTTTTGTGAAATTTTTACAAGTCCAAAACGAGAAAATGTTTTTCGCGTGATTGTCAGTTTTTTCCCAGTGGGAACGTTTCAGGGAGCCTAGAAAAGATTTAATTTGCTGAAAACAGCTTGAAATTGCGTCACCGGGATGCAAAGTTATGTAGATTTGTGCAAAAACACGTCTCCCTTAGGTGGATTTCGTCAATTGTTGGTAGTATTGAACGTAAAAAATTTCTGGAATATTTGATGTTCTATGGGGGCTAGGCGCACGGGCGAGGTGTCAAAAGACGCGTCTCCGCGCGGGCTAGCTAACTATGGGGTTTCTGGAGTTTATCCAGAACCAAAAACGGGAATTTTTCTGAAAAAACTTGTTTTACGGCCAAAATATATGTGGAAACCTCGAATAACACTACCAAAACGGGACTCGAGCTCGCGGAACGCGCACGGGAGTACAGGTAAGGCAGGTAAGTATCAATTTGAATTGTAAAAAATCTGGAATAATCTGGAAATTTTGAAGAAAAAATCAAAAAGTGTTTTTTATAACAGGAGTTTTTGTGAAATTTTTACAAGTCCAAAACGAGAAAATGTTTTTCGCGTGATTGTCAGTTTTTTCCCAGTGGGAACGTTTCAGGGAGCCTAGAAAAGATTTAATTTGCTGAAAACAGCTTGAAATTGCGTCACCGGGATGCAAAGTTATGTAGATTTGTGCAAAAACACGTCTCCCTTAGGTGGATTTCGTCAATTGTTGGTAGTATTGAACGTAAAAAATTTCTGGAATATTTGATGTTCTATGGGGGCTAGGCGCACGGGCGAGGTGTCAAAAGACGCGTCTCCGCGCGGGCTAGCTAACTATGGGGTTTCTGGAGTTTATCCAGAACCAAAAACGGGAATTTTTCTGAAAAAACTTGTTTTACGGCCAAAATATATGTGGAAACCTCGAATAACACTACCAAAACGGGACTCGAGCTCGCGGAACGCGCACGGGAGTACAGGTAAGGCAGGTAAGTATCAATTTGAATTGTAAAAAATCTGGAATAATCTGGAAATTTTGAAGAAAAAATCAAAAAGTGTTTTTTATAACAGGAGTTTTTGTGAAATTTTTACAAGTCCAAAACGAGAAAATGTTTTTCGCGTGATTGTCAGTTTTTTCCCAGTGGGAACGTTTCAGGGAGCCTAGAAAAGATTTAATTTGCTGAAAACAGCTTGAAATTGCGTCACCGGGATGCAAAGTTATGTAGATTTGTGCAAAAACACGTCTCCCTTTTTTTTTTTTTTTTTTTTCAGGATGGGAAATCATCAAATGACTCCTCCCGCTCTGGGTGGAGCAGAAGGGAGTGTCAGACTCTTACTGACTAAAACCCACCCGTGTTCCTTCCTTAGCCCTTTACATACCAGGGCAGCGGTAACCCTTTCGGACAATCCCGCTACCCCGGCAGGCTTCGGCCCTGTCGGGCCCCGTCAACTACGCTGACATCTCTTTGAGGCGCGCGTGGAACACATACACGCCGTCCGGCACGGGCCTGGTCCTGATCGGACGGAGAGCTACCCATTGCTCTCCGCCCGCAGGCCCGCGCCTACGGTGGCCGGGAGTCGTCACGCGGCTCCCGACGCCCGGAGCGTCTCCCTCGGCGGCTGAGGCGTGTGGATCTTTCCCTCGCCCATCCCGCCACCTCCTTCGCTAGCATGACTGCTTCGCAGAAGGAGGTGACCGCCTCCCACTCCCTCTCGCCCCGGACCATGGCTTGCACCAGGGCCGGGCGCGAGAGGTCGCCGCCGCTGCCGATCGCCTCTACGAGGACACGGCGGTGCTCTGCCCAAGCGGGGCAGACCTCCACCGTATGCTCCACCGTGTCCTCTGGGCGATCCTCGCAGTGGTGACACCCGGGCGTCTCCTCCCGCCTGATGATGTGCAGGAACCTCCCGAAACATCCGTGTCCGGAGAGGACCTGCGTCAGGCGGTAGGTGAGAGCGCCGTGACGCCTCTCTAGCCACTCCTCAAAGAGGGGTCTTATCGCCGCTATCGTGGCGTGCCCTGCGCTGGGTTGCGATAGTCGCGCCTTCCATTCCACCATGAGACCGCGCCGGAGGTCCGTCCGCTCCGCAGCGATTTGCCGCGGGTGCAGAGTTTCCCCCCGACGTAGTGCCTCCGCGCGCCAGTCATACAGGCGCGCGAGGACTATCGCCTCCAGATCCCATGGTGGCAGTCCGGCAAGGAGGCTTGCTGCCTCGCGCGAGATCGTGCGGTACCCCCGGATCAGCCTTACGGCTACCACCTTTTGGGGCGCGTTCAGGTAGTGTGCGGCTCGAAGCCGCAGTGAACGCGCCCATACCGGGGCCCCATAAAGGGCCATGGACCGCACGACCCCCGCGTAAAGCCTCCGGCAGGAGGCGTTTGGCCCCCTAAGGTTGGGCAGGAGCCGCTTTAAGGCGGCCCCAGCCCGTTCCAGTTTGGGGGCCAAACGTCGGAAATGCTCGACGAAGTTCCACCGGCTGTCGAGGACGAGACCCAGGTATCTCATCGTTGTCTCAACGCCGATGTGAACCCCTCCTACCATCAGTTGGGATCCCGAAGGTGGCCCGTACCGGGGCCCATGAAAGGACATGGCCTCGGACTTGTGCAATGCCACCTCGAGACCCAACTGCCGGATCCTTTCCACGACTATCGCAACCCCGCGTGTCATCGCGTCGGCCGCCGCCTGATGCGACCTCCCCTGCGCCAGGACCAGCGTGTCGTCAGCGTAGCAAACTACGCTGACGCCATCAGGGAGGTCGGCCCGCAGCACCCAGTCGTAACCGATGTCCCACAGGAGCGGCCCCAGAACCGATCCCTGAGGGACACCGCACGACATCTCTCGCCGGTTCCAGTTCCCGTCGCGACCGGGGTAGATGACGGCTCTGTCCGTCAAATACGCCCCGACTATTCGACGGAGGTAAGTCGGCACCCGGTGATACCGGAGTGCCTCCCCTATGCAGCTCCAGGGCAGGGTGTTGAACGCGTTGGCGATGTCGAGTGACACCGCCACGACCACCCCACCCCGGGACACCGCGTCCCCCGTCGTGAGGGCTCTCACGCGCATGATGGCGTCCACCGTCGAGCGCCCCTTGCGGAAGCCAAACTGGCACTCCGCAAGATCCGGCCCCGTCCTCACCAGGTGCCCGACGAGGCGGCCCGCAATCACTCTCTCAAAGAGCTTGCCGACCTCGTCGAGCAGCACTATGGGCCGGTATGCGGACGGAGAGTCCGCAGGGCGCCCTGGCTTCTGAATGAGGACCAGCTTCCCCGTCTTCCAACGGAGTGGAAACTGGCCTCTCTCCATGCATGCGCTTAAGAGCGCCTCCAGTCGAGGCCCGAGAGCCCTCGAGGCCAGGACCCAGGCTTTACCCGGCAAGCCGTCGGGTCCCGGGGCGGTATTTTTGGCCTTCAGCCGGCCTACCGCCGCTCTCAGATCTACCCCGGTCACTACAGGGGTGTCGTCGTCGTCGTCCGCGTGGTCCGCTTCGGACACCGCAAGTGGCGGAGCCATAGGCGGGGGAGTATGTTCCCCCCGTGAAGGGAACAGAGCGCTCACCACCTCCTCCACCAGCTGTGGGCGGAGACTCTGCGTCAGCGGGGGGGCCCATGTGCGGAGTTTATTCCGCACCATTCTGTAGGGGCGCCCCCATGGATCTCTGTTCAGAGTCTCCAGCATCTCCTCGCGGGCCATATCCTTGGCCCGCTGAACAGCCTGTTGGAGGGCGGTCTTCGCCGCTCTGTACCCCTCGTATAGCTCCACCTCCGTGGCTTCCGCATCCGGAGGGCGGATGCGGAGCCTGCGGTGCCTGGTGTACCGGTGTCGCGCGTCGACGCACGCCTTGCGTAGCGCCCCAACCTCCTGCGACCACCAGTACACCTGACGTCGGGCGCATCCTGGCCGGACTCGGGGCATTGCCACGTCACAGATCTCGGACATGGCCTCCCGGAACCACTCCACCTCATCGTCAATATCAGCAGGCCTGTCCGGTGAAAACACCCAGGCCTGCACGATCGAGGCTTCCAGGAGAAGCTCCCGGTCCAGCTGCTTCAGCGCCCACCGCGGACCACTCGGGGCCTGTTGGACCAGCGCACTAGAGGGCTGGGTGGAGACCTCAAACCGGATATACCGATGATCGGAGTAGGTCTCCACCTCCTCCATGACGCGCCAGTCAATGACACGCTGTGACAGAGCGGGGCTGGCGAACGAGATGTCCACCACCGACTCGCCCCGCATCCGCACACACGTAGGAACAGAACCCCGATTTAGGACGACCAGGCCTGTTTCCAGAGCCCAGTCCTCCACCATCCTGCCCCGCACATCCGTGCAACGGGAACCCCAGGCCAAATTCTTGGCGTTGAAGTCCCCGAGCACTAGCACGGAGAAGGCGTGGTTTCTGGCGACGACGACACTCAACTCTGTTAAAGAGTTCTGGAACTCGGCGAGAGTTCGGCTCGGAGAGAAGTATACTCCCACTACTACAATCTCTCCGAACCGTGCTGCTACGCACCCCTGTCCCCTCGTGACACCTTCGAGGGACGGGGTACCGGCGGCGGCCGACGAAATTATGGCCACTGAGCCGTTTAGGTCCTCCACCCAGTCATCCCTGGGCGGGACAAAGTACGGCTCAGCGACCACGGCGACGTTAATCGACCACTGCGCCATGCTCTGGAGCAACAGGTCCTGAGCGCAGGCGCAGTGGTTGATGTTCGCCTGGAGAAGGCGTAGTGGAGGAGTTATTACTCCTCCATTTCAGCCCCCTCCCGGGCCCTATCGGCAGTGGTGGCGGCGGCGGCGGCGGCGGCGGCGGCGGCGGTGGCGGTGGTGGCGGCGGCGGCGGCGGCGGCGGCGGTGGCGGTGGCGGCGACAGTGGCGGCGACGGTGGTGGTGGCGACGACGGCGGAGGGCCTGCCCTTCCTCCTGGCTTCGGCGGGTGGAGCGCAGGACTTGCTCCCCGCCCGGTGATCGGCCGGCTTGCCAGCAGCCGCACATACGACGCAGTGCGGCGCGGCGTTGCACGAGCCGGCCGTGTGTCCGGGCTTGCCGCAGCGGAAGCACAGAGTGCTGCGGTCCTCTAAGGTGCACTGGACGCCCACGTGGTGCCCCACGAGGCATCGATAGCACCTTAGAGGTCTGGGCTCCATCAGCTTGACCTGCGCTGACACCCAGCCCACCAGGAGCCTTCCACCCTCCACAATTTTCCTCGCCGCCGTCACGGGACAGCTTACCGTTATGGTTCGCATACCCGTGAAGTCAGGACGTAGGGTGCCCGCCTTCACCTGGTCGGCCAGACACCCGCCCGTCCTGACGACGGCGGCTACCACCTCTGCCCCCGTCACCGAGTCATCCAGGCCCACAATGCGGATATCCGCGCACTTGACGGGCCTGGAGACTCGAGCCTCGTCCGCATTGAGGGACGCCCTTAGCTTTTCAGCCAGGGCGTCTGCGGTGGGGCCACTCGTCGCACCGGGGACCTCCAGCATGCGGGCACCAGTGGCGGTCACCCTATGCCGGAGGCCTCCGGTGATCCCCAGCTCCTGGAGATCCACTGTCGCTCTCGCTTTGGCGAGCACGTCGCCGTAGGTCACCCCCCTCTTGACCGCGTCCGGCTGTAGTGTGATGACTACAGCCGCGGTCTTGGGGGAGCGAAGCCTAGCCGCAACGGCTCGCTCCTTGCGGCGCCTCCTCTGCGCCTTTTTTCTGGCCGCCTTGGCCGCCTTCTTTTTCTCCCCGACCACCTGCCACTCGGTGTTGGTCGTGGGAGATTTGTTCTGGGGAGGCGTAGGCTCTGGGGCCTTCCCCTCCCCAGCCGTTCTGCCCTTTTTCCGGGCTAGCACCGCGGGTTTGGCGGCAGGCGCCGATTTCGCCGGCGCCGAGGCTCCACCAGCCGACGTCGGTTTCGCCGGCGCCGGGGCTCCTCTTGCCGACGCCGGTTTGGCCGGCGCCTGGGCCCGGCCAGACGGCCCGGGTTTAGGGGCGGCAGCGGCCGCGTACGAGGCCGCCTTAGGCCCTGGGGCCGTCCTACCCGCCAAGGGAGGGCGCAGAACGATACCCTCCAGGACGGCGAACCGCGCCTGGAAGGTCGCCAGCTCCTGCCGAACCAGGTTCAGGACCTGGTTCTCCACCGGCACGGGCTGGCTTGGTGGTGGGATTGTCTGCGCTCTGGCGGCCGCTCGCATCCCGGCCAGGTCCGCTCGGAGCTCCTCATTCTCCTTTCGGAGGAGCTCCATGGCAGCCGTCAAGCGGGCCACCTCCGCCCGCATATCGGACGTTACGTCCGGCGGGGGCCCGGTGTGGATGGCTTCCGCCGCCGCCATGATGGAGGCCTTGGCCGAGACTATGGCCCTGTTTTTCGAAGTCTGTAACTTCTTTAGGGCCACGTCCCGGATCGCGGCCTCCACGACCTCCGCGAACCTCTTTTTGCGGTCCGCATCAGGGCCGCCAACCTCCGCCGCCTCGTCACTAGAGGTCTCTGATGCGGACGCGCGACCAGAACCCCCCTTTGCGGGCTCCTCCGCTTTCTCCGCCGCCTCCCGAGCAGTGAGCCCCCTCCCTACGCCTCGCTCTCGGGCTCCTCCCCGCCTGCTGGTCGGGATCTTTCTGGCCGAAGCCAGCTCCCAGTCAGAGGACGACCCCTGGCCGTCCACTGACCTTGGCCGCTTGCCCTGTGCCTTTCTCTTGGCAGCGGCCGTCTTTTGGTCACGGCGAGAGCTCACTGAGCCTCCCGTGCTCGCTCCTCCAGACGCGGCGTCGGACTCCGACCCCGCATCACTCCTCTCTTCGTCGTTTTTGGTTTGTTTGTTTTTAAATTTTTCCATTTTTGTTCCCACGAGTATTTAACTTTAGGTACCTGCTCAAAATTCTGTGGTTCGCACTAGTGACTAAATCAAGCTACCCATTAGCCAAGCTTACTACCTCCCTCACGGTGCGCCGCCGCTTGGAGGTTTGGGGAATTTTTTATAGAGGTTAATCTTCCTCGCGGTCCGGGCGGTTAAGCCAAGACCCTCGACCCCCGTCAAAAGTCAGAGACATGACCTTGACAATCTTCGGGGCTACGATATTAACGGTGGCAGGAGGGGGGGGTTATCCCCTCCTGCCTGCCCGGCGGCAGGGTAAGTGCACACCAGGCCCGCTCTTACTCCACACAGTAGCCGCTCTGCTCCTCATAGCGGCTTGTGTGGAGCGTTCCTCTTGGCAGAACATTAGCATGCGGGCAGCGAGATCTCATTGGGAAAAAATCCCACTGAGAAATAGCTGCCCGCACCCCAGGATGCACCGGCCCGAAAACTGGTCTTCCCCCCGGACGTATCCAGAAGGGAACTCCAGTCCCCAGGCACACGTGGAGGTTTTCTGCCCTGGCACCCCAACACGTCTCCCTTAGGTGGATTTCGTCAATTGTTGGTAGTATTGAACGTAAAAAATTTCTGGAATATTTGATGTTCTATGGGGGCTAGGCGCACGGGCGAGGTGTCAAAAGACGCGTCTCCGCGCGGGCTAGCTAACTATGGGGTTTCTGGAGTTTATCCAGAACCAAAAACGGGATTTTTTCTGAAAAAACTTGTTTTACGGCCAAAATATATGTGGAAACCTCGAATAACACTACCAAAACGGGACTCGAGCTCGCGGAACGCGCACGGGAGTACAGGTAAGGCAGGTAAGTATCAATTTGAATTGTAAAAAATCTGGAATAATCTGGAAATTTTGAAGAAAAAATCAAAAAGTGTTTTTTATAACAGGAGTTTTTGTGAAATTTTTACAAGTCCAAAACGAGAAAATGTTTTTCGCGTGATTGTCAGTTTTTTCCCAGTGGGAACGTTTCAGGGAGCCTAGAAAAGATTTAATTTGCTGAAAACAGCTTGAAATTGCGTCACCGGGATGCAAAGTTATGTAGATTTGTGCAAAAACACGTCTCCCTTAGGTGGATTTCGTCAATTGTTGGTAGTATTGAACGTAAAAAATTTCTGGAATATTTGATGTTCTATGGGGGCTAGGCGCACGGGCGAGGTGTCAAAAGACGCGTCTCCGCGCGGGCTAGCTAACTATGGGGTTTCTGGAGTTTATCCAGAACCAAAAACGGGAATTTTTCTGAAAAAACTTGTTTTACGGCCAAAATATATGTGGAAACCTCGAATAACACTACCAAAACGGGACTCGAGCTCGCGGAACGCGCACGGGAGTACAGGTAAGGCAGGTAAGTATCAATTTGAATTGTAAAAAATCTGGAATAATCTAGAAATTTTGAAGAAAAAATCAAAAAGTGTTTTTTATAACAGGAGTTTTTGTGAAATTTTTACAAGTCCAAAACGAGAAAATGTTTTTCGCGTGATTGTCAGTTTTTTCCCAGTGGGAACGTTTCAGGGAGCCTAGAAAAGATTTAATTTGCTGAAAACAGCTTGAAATTGCGTCACCGGGATGCAAAGTTATGTAGATTTGTGCAAAAACACGTCTCCCTTAGGTGGATTTCGTCAATTGTTGGTAGTATTGAACGTAAAAAATTTCTGGAATATTTGATGTTCTATGGGGGCTAGGCGCACGGGCGAGGTGTCAAAAGACGCGTCTCCGCGCGGGCTAGCTAACTATGGGGTTTCTGGAGTTTATCCAGAACCAAAAACGGGAATTTTTCTGAAAAAACTTGTTTTACGGCCAAAATATATGTGGAAACCTCGAATAACACTACCAAAACGGGACTCGAGCTCGCGGAACGCGCACGGGAGTACAGGTAAGGCAGGTAAGTATCAATTTGAATTGTAAAAAATCTGGAATAATCTGGAAATTTTGAAGAAAAAATCAAAAAGTGTTTTTTATAACAGGAGTTTTTGTGAAATTTTTACAAGTCCAAAACGAGAAAATGTTTTTCGCGTGATTGTCAGTTTTTTCCCAGTGGTACGTTTCAGGGAGCCTAGAAAAGATTTAATTTGCTGAAAACAGCTTGAAATTGCGTCACCGGGATGCAAAGTTATGTAGATTTGTGCAAAAACACGTCTCCCTTAGGTGGATTTCGTCAATTGTTGGTAGTATTGAACGTAAAAAATTTCTGGAATATTTGATGTTCTATGGGGGCTAGGCGCACGGGCGAGGTGTCAAAAGACGCGTCTCCGCGCGGGCTAGCTAACTATGGGGTTTCTGGAGTTTATCCAGAACCAAAAACGGGAATTTTTCTGAAAAAACTTGTTTTACGGCCAAAATATATGTGGAAACCTCGAATAACACTACCAAAACGGGACTCGAGCTCGCGGAACGCGCACGGGAGTACAGGTAAGGCAGGTAAGTATCAATTTGAATTGTAAAAAATCTGGAATAATCTGGAAATTTTGAAGAAAAAATCAAAAAGTGTTTTTTATAACAGGAGTTTTTGTGAAATTTTTACAAGTCCAAAACGAGAAAATGTTTTTTGCGTGATTGTCAGTTTTTTCCCAGTGGGAACGTTTCAGGGAGCCTAGAAAAGATTTAATTTGCTGAAAACAGCTTGAAATTGCGTCACCGGGATGCAAAGTTATGTAGATTTGTGCAAAAACACGTCTCCCTTAGGTGGATTTCGTCAATTGTTGGTAGTATTGAACGTAAAAAATTTCTGGAATATTTGATGTTCTATGGGGGCTAGGCGCACGGGCGAGGTGTCAAAAGACGCGTCTCCGCGCGGGCTAGCTAACTATGGGGTTTCTGGAGTTTATCCAGAACCAAAAACGGGAATTTTTCTGAAAAAACTTGTTTTACGGCCAAAATATATGTGGAAACCTCGAATAACACTACCAAAACGGGACTCGAGCTCGCGGAACGCGCACGGGAGTACAGGTAAGGCAGGTAAGTATCAATTTGAATTGTAAAAAATCTGGAATAATCTGGAAATTTTGAAGAAAAAATCAAAAAGTGTTTTTTATAACAGGAGTTTTTGTGAAATTTTTACAAGTCCAAAACGAGAAAATGTTTTTCGCGTGATTGTCAGTTTTTTCCCAGTGGGAACGTTTCAGGGAGCCTAGAAAAGATTTAATTTGCTGAAAACAGCTTGAAATTGCGTCACCGGGATGCAAAGTTATGTAGATTTGTGCAAAAACACGTCTCCCTTAGGTGGATTTCGTCAATTGTTGGTAGTATTGAACGTAAAAAATTTCTGGAATATTTGATGTTCTATGGGGGCTAGGCGCACGGGCGAGGTGTCAAAAGACGCGTCTCCGCGCGGGCTAGCTAACTATGGGGTTTCTGGAGTTTATCCAGAACCAAAAACGGGAATTTTTCTGAAAAAACTTGTTTTACGGCCAAAATATATGTGGAAACCTCGAATAACACTACCAAAACGGGACTCGAGCTCGCGGAACGCGCACGGGAGTACAGGTAAGGCAGGTAAGTATCAATTTGAATTGTAAAAAATCTGGAATAATCTGGAAATTTTGAAGAAAAAATCAAAAAGTGTTTTTTATAACAGGAGTTTTTGTGAAATTTTTACAAGTCCAAAACGAGAAAATGTTTTTCGCGTGATTGTCAGTTTTTCCCAGTGGGAACGTTTCAGGGAGCCTAGAAAAGATTTAATTTGCTGAAAACAGCTTGAAATTGCGTCACCGGGATGCAAAGTTATGTAGATTTGTGCAAAAACACGTCTCCCTTAGGTGGATTTCGTCAATTGTTGGTAGTATTGAACGTAAAAAATTTCTGGAATATTTGATGTTCTATGGGGGCTAGGCGCACGGGCGAGGTGTCAAAAGACGCGTCTCCGCGCGGGCTAGCTAACTATGGGGTTTCTGGAGTTTATCCAGAACCAAAAACGGGAATTTTTCTGAAAAAACTTGTTTTACGGCCAAAATATATGTGGAAACCTCGAATAACACTACCAAAACGGGACTCGAGCTCGCGGAACGCGCACGGGAGTACAGGTAAGGCAGGTAAGTATCAATTTGAATTGTAAAAAATCTGGAATAATCTGGAAATTTTGAAGAAAAAATCAAAAAGTGTTTTTTATAACAGGAGTTTTTGTGAAATTTTTACAAGTCCAAAACGAGAAAATGTTTTTCGCGTGATTGTCAGTTTTTTCCCAGTGGGAACGTTTCAGGGAGCCTAGAAAAGATTTAATTTGCTGAAAACAGCTTGAAATTGCGTCACCGGGATGCAAAGTTATGTAGATTTGTGCAAAAACACGTCTCCCTTAGGTGGATTTCGTCAATTGTTGGTAGTATTGAACGTAAAAAATTTCTGGAATATTTGATGTTCTATGGGGGCTAGGCGCACGGGCGAGGTGTCAAAAGACGCGTCTCCGCGCGGGCTAGCTAACTATGGGGTTTCTGGAGTTTATCCAGAACCAAAAACGGGAATTTTTCTGAAAAAACTTGTTTTACGGCCAAAATATATGTGGAAACCTCGAATAACACTACCAAAACGGGACTCGAGCTCGCGGAACGCGCACGGGAGTACAGGTAAGGCAGGTAAGTATCAATTTGAATTGTAAAAAATCTGGAATAATCTGGAAATTTTGAAGAAAAAATCAAAAAGTGTTTTTTATAACAGGAGTTTTTGTGAAATTTTTACAAGTCCAAAACGAGAAAATGTTTTTCGCGTGATTGTCAGTTTTTTCCCAGTGGGAACGTTTCAGGGAGCCTAGAAAAGATTTAATTTGCTGAAAACAGCTTGAAATTGCGTCACCGGGATGCAAAGTTATGTAGATTTGTGCAAAAACACGTCTCCCTTAGGTGGATTTCGTCAATTGTTGGTAGTATTGAACGTAAAAAATTTCTGGAATATTTGATGTTCTATGGGGGCTAGGCGCACGGGCGAGGTGTCAAAAGACGCGTCTCCGCGCGGGCTAGCTAACTATGGGGTTTCTGGAGTTTATCCAGAACCAAAAACGGGAATTTTTCTGAAAAAACTTGTTTTACGGCCAAAATATATGTGGAAACCTCGAATAACACTACCAAAACGGGACTCGAGCTCGCGGAACGCGCACGGGAGTACAGGTAAGGCAGGTAAGTATCAATTTGAATTGTAAAAAATCTGGAATAATCTGGAAATTTTGAAGAAAAAATCAAAAAGTGTTTTTTATAACAGGAGTTTTTGTGAAATTTTTACAAGTCCAAAACGAGAAAATGTTTTTCGCGTGATTGTCAGTTTTTCCCAGTGGGAACGTTTCAGGGAGCCTAGAAAAGATTTAATTTGCTGAAAACAGCTTGAAATTGCGTCACCGGGATGCAAAGTTATGTAGATTTGTGCAAAAACACGTCTCCCTTAGGTGGATTTCGTCAATTGTTGGTAGTATTGAACGTAAAAAATTTCTGGAATATTTGATGTTCTATGGGGGCTAGGCGCACGGGCGAGGTGTCAAAAGACGCGTCTCCGCGCGGGCTAGCTAACTATGGGGTTTCTGGAGTTTATCCAGAACCAAAAACGGGAATTTTTCTGAAAAAACTTGTTTTACGGCCAAAATATATGTGGAAACCTCGAATAACACTACCAAAACGGGACTCGAGCTCGCGGAACGCGCACGGGAGTACAGGTAAGGCAGGTAAGTATCAATTTGAATTGTAAAAAATCTGGAATAATCTGGAAATTTTGAAGAAAAAATCAAAAAGTGTTTTTTATAACAGGAGTTTTTGTGAAATTTTTACAAGTCCAAAACGAGAAAATGTTTTTCGCGTGATTGTCAGTTTTTTCCCAGTGGGAACGTTTCAGGGAGCCTAGAAAAGATTTAATTTGCTGAAAACAGCTTGAAATTGCGTCACCGGGATGCAAAGTTATGTGGGTTAGGTTAGGTTAGGTTAGGTTGGGGGATCCCCCACAGTGCATACTTCCTCGCAGTTTCCCCCGGGCAACGTCGTGTCTGACCACCGTAACGGAGTGGCAGACCGGCGGCTAAAGTGCGCTGTGATTCGTTGACTTTCCTGCGGTTGTCTACGAATAATGAGTAAGAAACCGATGCGGGACGCCTCTGGGCGTTTTGCTAGTTTTAACCCTGATTTTAACCCTATTTATAACCCCAATTTTTATCCCAATTTTAACCAAAATTTTAACCCGAATCGCTCCTCCCAGGGCGATTCAAACGGCCCTTCTCAGGGCCAACCCAACGGCCCTTCTCAGGGCCAATCCAACGGCCCTTTTCAGGGCCACGCCGGTGACGCTTTGGCGACGGACGCTGACCGCGCACCGTCTGCGGCCAGCTTGTTCAGCAGGCCGGACGAGTTTTCGGACTCCAACGACTCCAACCTGGAGACGTCGGGGGCCGAAAACGACCGCCTAAAGCGGAAGAGGGCCTACCTAAGGCACGGGTCCGAGGGCTCCTCGGAGTCGGCCGAAGGTAAGGCCGGGAAGAAGTCGAAGCCTAAAAAGGCTTCGACTTCTAAAGAGCCCGATACCCACGACGTGGGTTTGGTGGACGCCGAGCGCCAGCTAAATCTGGCAAAGAGGGCGCAACTCCAGGAGGACCTGGAGGAGAGGGTCGCTGCGAAGGAGCGCCAGACGCAAACCGCCAGGTTGAGGGCCGGCTATGGGGCATCCAGTGTCCTGTATGCTGACCACTCCCTGGCGGAACTGGAGCGCATGGCGCAGGAGGACAGAGAGGAGGTCCTGGAGGTCGCCTCAAAGTCCTCCAACCTGAAGGGGACCTTCCAGAAGGCCCTCAAATGCCGGGCTGCCAGCTTGCACGGCATAGTCGCTGAGCTGGTGAAGCGGACGGCCACGGACGAGACGCGGCAGCTGCAGGCGAAGGTGGATCGCCTGCAGGCGGAGGTCAGCCAGCTACACCTGAAGCTGGCTGAGGCCACGGCTCGGCCTGCTCAGCCTGCCCCAGGCCCGGTGGTAGGAGGCTCCTCCTCCCCTTCCAACCTTGAGGAGATAATCCGCAAGGTGGTCATGGAGGAGAGGGCCTTCACCCGGGCCTGCCTCGCAGGCATTGAGGACCGGCTCCTGCCGGAAAGGCGACTCCGCCCGCCGCTAGCGGCGGATAAGCCACCACAGCGGGAGCTGGAACCTGCGCCTCTAGCAGGCCCGGCATCGGTTGCGCAGCCCCAGGCCCCAAAGCCCTCCAAGGGCAAAGGGAAGGGCAAGAGGACGAAGGCGGCTCCTCAAGCCCCCACCACAAGCGCGGAGGGAGCGACTGGGTCGTTGGCGACTCCAGCAGCCACCCAGGACTCGCAGGAGGAAGACGCCCTTCTTCCCTCCACCACCCCGTCCAACCAGTCGTGGACGGAAGTGGTCAAGAGAGGGAAGGGCAAGGGAGTGCAAAAGTCGGCCCCCAAGCCCGCCGCGAATGCTCCTGCAGCCAAACGGGCCCCAGCCGGCGGGAGGAAGCTGGTTCCTCCCAAAACTGCGGCCGTCGTCGTGACCCTCACCCCGGCGGCCGTGGAGCGGGGCGAGACGTACGAGTCCGTCCTAAGACGGGCTCGTACCAATGCTGATCCCTCCCAGCTGGGGATCAGCAATATTACGTGCCGCCGAACCCTAACCGGGGCTCGAATTTTCGAGTTCTCGGGGGAAGAGCGCGGCACCAATGCGGACCTCTTTGCAAAAAAGTTGCAAGAGGTCATCGCGGACGTGGCGACCATTGTAAAGCCAGTCAAGACCGCAGCCTTGGAGGTGGCCGATCTGGATGACTCGGTCACCAAGGAGGATGTGGTGGCGGCAGTCGCGGCGGCTGGAGGCTGCGACGCTGGCGCGGTGAAGGGTGGAGCCATCGGGTTCGGCCGCCGCGGCATGGGCATCATCCGCGTCGAGTGCCCTGTCGCCGCGGCTGCGGCCGTCCTTGCTGCGACCAAGGGACGGCTGCTCGTGGGGCTCAGCTCGGCTGTGGTCAGGCCACTTGAGGACCAGCCAACGCGGTGCTTCAAGTGCTTCGCGTTCGGCCACACCCGAGCCACGTGTCCCTCCAAGTCTGACTGGGGAGACACGTGCTACCAGTGCGGGCAAGAGGGACACAAGAGTGCCACTTGCCGCGCCACCACGCCACACTGCAAGGCGTGTGCCGCCAGTGGCCGTCCTGCGGACCACAGGATGACGGGCCGAAGCTGCAAGCCCCCCGTGAGGAAGGGCATAGTGCGATGTCGGAATAATGCTTTCCGACTATCGCATCCTCCAGGCGAACGCCAACCACTGCAAAGCGGCCCAGGACCTGGTAGTGCAGGTCATGGCCGAGTGGTTGGTGAACGTAGCGGTGGTCGCCGAGCCCTACTCGATCCCCAGCAGCTGGCTGGGTGACGAGGACGACTCGGTGGCACTAGCGGCGCGGTCTTCCACGGACTCCCCTCCCTTCTCGCTATTAGAGAGAGGACCGGGATACGTGGCCGCCGCGTGGGGAGACATAGCCCTTGTGGGGGTATATTTCTCCCCAAACCGCCCTCTCCAGGACTTTGAGAATTATCTCGGAGTCCTGGCCGCCGTGGTCGGCAGGGCGGCGCCGCGGCAGGTCTCCCTGCTGGGAGACCTGAATGCCAAGTCGGTGACCTGGGGCAACCCGGCCACCGACGCACGCGGGCGGGCGGTGGAGATGTGGGCAGCCTCCTCTGGACTCTCCCTCTTGAACAGAGGAAGCGTCCAGACATGCGTGCGGCGGCAGGGTGGCTCAATAGTGGACGTCACTTTCGCCACCCCTGCGTTAGCCGCACGCGTGCTGAACTGGCGGGTGGACCTGGTGGAGACCATGTCGGACCACCGCTACGTGCGGTTCGACATCTCCACCAGGGGCCCCGGAGCGATGCGGCCCATCTCGGGGCGATCACCGTTCCCGCGGTGGGCTTTCACCCGCCTGGACAGGGAGGCAGCGGCGGAGGCGGCGTTCATCCAGGACTGGCTTTCGCCGCCTACCGCCGGCCTGGATGTGGACACCGCAGCGGGGCAGCTGAGGGAGTGTCTGACCGAGGTATGCAACTCTAGCATGCCTCGGTCTCGCCGACCACCACCCAAACGCGCCGTGTATTGGTGGTCGGCGGAGCTGGCGGGGCTTCGAGCAGCTTGTGCGGAGGCAAGGAGGGCCTACACGCGGAGTCGGCGGCGGCGTCGACGGGACCGGGCCGACGAGGACCACCTCTACGACGTATACGTGGAGGCAAAAAAGGTCCTCGATCGGGCCATCGCCGCCGCCAAAGACTCGGCGAGAGCCGAGCTGCTGGAGGGTCTCGACAACGACCCCTACGGGAGACCGTATAAGGCGGCGCGCAACAAATTGCGCCCCTTTGGTCCCCCGGTTGCCGAGACCCTGGAACCCTCATTTCTGGACGGGGTGGTTCAGTCTCTGTTCCCGGGCAGGGACAACTTCACCCCGCCAGTAATGTGTGGAGCCCCGCCAGACGAGGAGGAAGAGGAGGCTCCCCCTCCTGTCACGGAGTCGGAACTTGGCGCAGCGATCCTCCGTATCCGCGCCAAGAAGACGGCTCCAGGCCCCGACGGTGTCCCGGCAAGAGTGGTGGCGATCGCCGCCACTCAAATGGAGGGGAGGTTTCGGGACCTCTTCAGCGCATGCCTCGCGTCTGGGAGGTTCCCGAAACCGTGGAAGGAGGGGCAGTTGTGCCTCCTTCGAAAGGAGGGCCGCCCAGCAGACTCCCCCTCGGCATACCGACCCATCGTTCTTCTAGATGAGGTCGGCAAAATGTTCGAGGGGATAATCGCTGGTCGCCTAAAGGGCCATCTGCGGGATACCGGGCCGGACTTGTCGGACGCTCAGTTCGGGTTTCGGGCTGAGCGTTCCACGGTGGACGCGCTGTCCTGCCTTAAGGGGCAGGTGAAGGAGGCGATGGAGGCGGGGGACGGATTGCTGGCGGTGTCATTCGACATAGCCAACGCCTTCAACTCCGTTCCCCACTCCACCATCCTAGAGGCGCTCCGATTCCACGGAGTGCCTCGATACCTGCGCAGTCTGCTGGCCAGCTACCTGGAGGATCGGGCAATCCTCCTGGTAGATAGGACTGGCCAAGTCCGGCGGTATGCCGTCGAAGCCGGCGTTCCACAGGGGTCAGTCATAGGACCACTCCTCTGGAACGTCGGCTACGATTGGCTCTTGCGGGGAACTCTCCTCCGAGGCACGAGCGTCGTCTGCTACGCGGACGACACTCTCCTCACCGCCCGGGGGGGGAGTTTCAGGGAGGCGGCCAATTTGGCCTCGGCGGGCGGATCCTTGGTCACGGCGAGGATCCGCCGCCTAGGTCTAAAGGTGGCGCTGCACAAGACCGAGGCCGTGTTCTTCCACGGACCTCGGCAGCGCCCCCCACCTGACGCCCACATCTTCGTGGAGGGCGTCAGAATCGAGGTCAAGGCCCAGATGAAATATCTGGGCCTTGTGATCGACAGCAGGTGGCGCTTCGGCCCGCATTTCAGCGGGCTGTCGTCGCGCCTGCTGAAGGCCGCGGGGGCGCTATCGTGGCTCCTTCCCAACTTGGGGGGGCCCAGCGCACGATGCCGGCAACTCTACGCCGGCATCCTTAAGAGTATGGCCCTCTACGGGGCCCCTATCTGGGAGGACTCCCTCCATAGGAGGGAGAACG
Source organism: Apamea epomidion (assembly GCA_947507525.1). Lineage (NCBI taxonomy): Eukaryota > Metazoa > Arthropoda > Insecta > Lepidoptera > Noctuidae > Apamea > Apamea epomidion. Next base: position 9,727 of record OX382238.1, on the reverse strand, counting down.
CCGCCGCCTTGCGGGCACCTCAGAGGGCCATAGCCCAGCGGGTGGCGCGGGCCTACCGCACGGTGGGCTTCGCGGCAGCGTGTGCTCTGGCCGGCACCCCGCCTTGGGAACTCGAGGCGTGGGTGCTCGCCAGAGTGTACGAATGGATGGCGGGGCGGAGGGCGAGAGCAGAACGCACCGCCCCGGAAGAGCGGGAGGCCGTCCGGCGGGAGGCGAGGGACGCCATCGTCGTCCATTGGACGCGGGACCTCGCCACCGCAGCCTTTGGCCGCCGAACCCTCGACGCGCTTGGGCCGGTCCTGCGAGACTGGCTCGAGCGGTCGCATGGGTTCCTCTCGTTCCGTCTGGTGCAGGTGCTGTCCGGACACGGTTGTTTCGGATCGTACCTGCACCGGATCGGACGGGAGGAGACGCCGTCGTGCCACGACTGTGGCGCGGCGGAGGACACGGCGCAGCACACCCTCGAGGTGTGCCCGTCGTGGTCCGAGCCTCGTCGCAGTCTCATTGCGGCGATCGGACGGGACCTCTCACTGCCCGGTTTGGTTAACACCATGCTGGGGGATGAGGGGTCCTGGGCGGCAGTCGCCTCCTTCTGCGAACACGTCATGTCCCAGAAGGAGGCGGCAGAGCGCGCGCGGGAGGACGATCCTCACGCGGCGGCGCTCAGAAGGCGGAGGAGGGGTCGAAGGAGACGTCAATTTGATAGTCATCTCCGACTCCTCCCAGGTGGAGGCCAGCAGGCAGCGGGTGCGGGGGCACCCTTGCCTGTATCGCACAGGCCTCCACCAGTGTCGGACGGGAATGGCCAGGTGTTCCCGGCCATTCCCGTAGCCCCCCAGCCCGGGGGGCATGCGGGGCCCGCCAGCTAGGCGGGCATGCGCCGGGAGGGCTGTGGAAGTAAAGGCTAAGCCGGTTTCCCATGGCCCTCCCATCACGGCGATGCGGGAACACCGCTGAGTTTTAGTGGGTATACTGTCATTCTGACAGGGAGTCCCACATACCCCGGCTCGTCCCCCACGAGAAGGGGATGCATAAAGCATTTCTCAGCGAGAAAAAAAAAAAAAAAAAAAAAAAAAAAAAAAAAAAAAAAAAAAAAAAAAAAAAGGTTAGGTTAGGTTAGGTTAGGTTAGGTTAGGTTAGGTTAGGTTCCCCCCCGATGGGTTCCCGCATTGACGAGGCGGGGGGGCTCAGTAGCCGTGGCCTCGCAGGACCACGGTGAAGCTAAGAGGAACCCCAGCGGGGGCCGCTCGTCAAGGCTTTGCGGCTTAGCCGACGACGAGCGGCCTGCGAGTAGGTGGCGGTGCCGCTTGGGTGACATCGCAACCTACCTGAGGCGGGCCGCGATGTCCCTCCTATGGGAGACATCGCGGCTGAGGATTTGAGGCCGCGGCGGGAGAGGAGTGTCGGTGTTACGTTGCCGCTCTCCCTACCTTCCGCGGCCTTAACGGGGCCGCCACCGTTAGATGGCGGACGCGGTGGGGCCGCAGGGGAAGAGGAGTGTCGGTGTTACGTTGCCGCTCTCCCTATCCTCTGCGGCCGTAGCCCCCCCAACGCGGGGGGCATGCGGGGCCCGCCAGCTAGGCGGGCGTGGAGGTCAGCAGGCAACGGGTGCGGGGGCACCGTTGCCTGTATCGCACAGGCCTCCACCAGTGTGGGACGGGAATGGCCAGGTGTTCTCGGCCATTCCCGTAGCCCCCCAACCTGGGGGGCATGCGGGGCCCGCCATACCATCTAGGCGGGCATGCGCCGGGAGGGCTGTGGAAGTAAAGGCTATGCCGGTTTCCCATGGCCCTCCCATCACGGCGATGTGGGAACACCGCTGAGTTTTAGTGGGTATTCTGTCATTCCGACAGGGAGTCCCACATACCCCGTCTCGTCCCCCGCGAGACGGGGATGCATAAAGCATTTCTCAGCGAGAAAAAAAAAAAAAAAAAAAGGTTAGGTTAGGTTAGGTTTTTTTTTTTTTTTTTTTTTTTTTTTTTTTTTTTGATTTGGCAGGAGTGGGAAATCCTCATGGACGCCCAGACTGCCTCACTAATGAGCCAGTCTGGGCAGTGCCGGACTCTTACCGGCTAAAACCCACTCCTGCCCTTGCTGAGTGTCCCTCTGACATAATCAGAGACCTTGTTAGTCTGATAAGATCTGATTCCTGTCGTACTGTTTATTGTCGTTCGTTGGACAGTCCTTTATTAGGAAGATGGAAGTTCCTGGAAGCAGTCTTCGTCTCACTGCTTCTTATTTTCGCGTATATTACGCTATATGTTATTTAGGTGAAACGTGGTTTTGGAAGCTATATTACATACTTGCTATTATCTTTATTTGCTATATTATTTTTGTGTTTTTCATTTGAATCTACCTTATTGGAAATGCGCACTAACTATAATAAAACTGAAACTCCTAATAAATAATTATGAGTAACTAATTTCTTTATATTATATTTTGTTTTTTTTTCTGTCTTTTTTTTTTTTTTTTTTTTGTTTCTAAAATCTACCCGCGCCAATTATAGTACTATTTCTATCTGTAACTAAATTTAATCTATATTTATTCTGTGCCTATCCTAATATATCTACAATCTAATATTAAGTCATATTTCTTATACTACATTATTTCTTATTCTAAAAATTTCCTACTACAATTTGCTTACATTTATCGTCTATCCTACTTATATTTACTAGTACTTCCATACCTAAAATTTTAACTGTGACGAACTTGCTGGACCACAACGGTAAAATAAGCTTATTATTAGAATCAGCATTTAATTGGGCTAATTTCTCATGAAGTTGGCTCCAATTTGCTACTTCTTTCTTGCGAAGTTTGAAGCGTTTACCGCTGTGGTTCCCACTTCCAGGGAGCTTTGACACCACGGTTAGGTTAGGTTAGGTTAGGTTAGGTTAGGTTAGGTTAGGTTAGGTTAGGTTAGGTTAGGTTGCTGGCCAGCTACCTGGAGGATCGGGCAATCCTCCTGGTAGATAGGACTGGCCAAGTCCGGCGGTATGCCGTCGAAGCCGGCGTTCCACAGGGGTCAGTCATAGGACCACTCCTCTGGAACGTCGGCTACGATTGGCTCTTGCGGGGAACTCTCCTCCGAGGCACGAGCGTCGTCTGCTACGCGGACGACACTCTCCTCACCGCCCGGGGGGGGAGTTTCAGGGAGGCGGCCAATTTGGCCTCGGCGGGCGGATCCTTGGTCACGGCGAGGATCCGCCGCCTAGGTCTAAAGGTGGCGCTGCACAAGACCGAGGCCGTGTTCTTCCACGGACCTCGGCAGCGCCCCCCACCTGACGCCCACATCTTCGTGGAGGGCGTCAGAATCGAGGTCAAGGCCCAGATGAAATATCTGGGCCTTGTGATCGACAGCAGGTGGCGCTTCGGCCCGCATTTCAGCGGGCTGTCGTCGCGCCTGCTGAAGGCCGCGGGGGCGCTATCGTGGCTCCTTCCCAACTTGGGGGGGCCCAGCGCACGATGCCGGCAACTCTACGCCGGCATCCTTAAGAGTATGGCCCTCTACGGGGCCCCTATCTGGGAGGACTCCCTCCATAGAAGGGAGAACGCCGCCGCCTTGCGGGCACCTCAGAGGGCCATAGCCCAGCGGGTGGCGCGGGCCTACCGCACGGTGGGCTTCGCGGCAGCGTGTGCTCTGGCCGGCACCCCGCCTTGGGAACTCGAGGCGTGGGTGCTCGCCAGAGTGTACGAATGGATGGCGGGGCGGAGGGCGAGAGCAGAACGCACCGCCCCGGAAGAGCGGGAGGCCGTCCGGCGGGAGGCGAGGGACGCCATCGTCGTCCATTGGACGCGGGACCTCGCCACCGCAGCCTTTGGCCGCCGAGCCCTCGACGCGCTTGGGCCGGTCCTGCGAGACTGGCTCGAGCGGTCGCATGGGTTCCTCTCGTTCCGTCTGGTGCAGGTGCTGTCCGGACACGGTTGTTTCGGATCGTACCTGCACCGGATCGGACGGGAGGAGACGCCGTCGTGCCGCGACTGTGGCGCGGTGGAGGACACGGCGCAGCACACCCTCGAGGTGTGCCCGTCGTGGTCCGAGCCTCGTCGCAGTCTCATTGCGGCCATCGGACGGGACCTCTCACTGCCCGGTTTGGTTAACGCCATGCTGGGGGATGAGGGGTCCTGGGCGGCAGTCGCCTCCTTCTGCGAACACGTCATGTCCCAGAAGGAGGCGGCGGAGCGCGCGCGGGAGGACGATCCTCACGCGGCGGCGCTCAGAAGGCGGAGGAGGGGTCGAAGGAGACGTCAATTTGACAGTCATCTCCGACTCCTCCCAGGTGGAGGCCAGCAGGCAACGGGTGCGGGGGCACCCTTGCCTGTATCGCACAGGCCTCCACCAGTGTCGGACGGGAATGGCCAGGTGTTCCCGGCCATTCCCGTAGCCCCCCAACCTGGGGGGCATGCGGGGCCCGCAAGCTAGGCGGGCATGCGCCGGGAGGGCTGTGGAAGTAAAGGCTAAGCCGGTTTCCCATGGCCCTCCCATCACGGCGATGCGGGAACACCGCTGAGTTTTAGTGGGTATACTGTCATTCGGACAGGGAGTCCCACATACCCCGTCTCGTCCCCCGCGAGAAGGGGATGCATAAAGCATTTCTCAGCGAGAAAAAAAAAAAAAAAAAAAAAGGTTAGGTTAGGTTAGGTTCCCCCCCGGTGGGTTCCCGCATTGACGAGGCGGGGGGGCTCAGTAGCCGTGGCTCGGAGGACCACGGTGAAGCTAAGAGGAACCCCAGCGGGGGCCGCTCGTCAAGGCTTTGCGGCTTAGCCAACGACGAGCGGCCTGCGGGTAGGTGGCGGTGCTGCTTGGGTGACATCGCAACCTACCTGAGGCGGGCCGCGATGTCCCTCGTATGGGAGACATCGCGGCTGAGGATTTGAGGCCGCGGCGGGAGAGGAGTGTCGGTGTTACGTTGCCGCTCTCCCTACCTTCCGCGGCCTTAACGGGGCCGCCACCGTTAGATGGTGGACGCGGTGGGGCCGCAGGGGAAGAGGAGTGTCGGTGTTACGTTGCCGCTCTCCCTATCCTCTGCGGCCGTAGCCCCCCCAACGCGGGGGGCTTGCGGGGCCCGCCAGCTAGGCGGGCGTGGAGGTCAGCAGGCAACGGGTGCGGGGGCACCGTTGCCTGTATCGCACAGGCCTCCACCAGTGTAGGACGGGAATGGCCAGGTGTTTCCGGCCATTTCCGTAGCCCCCCCAACCTGGGGGGCATGCGGGGCCCGCCATATCATCTAGGCGGGCATGCGCCGGGGGGGCTGTGGAAGTAAAGGCTATGCCGGTTTCCCATGGCCCTCCCATCACGGCGATGCGGGAACACCGCTGAGTTTTAGTGGGTATACTGTCATTCCGACAGGGAGTCCCACATACCCCGTCTCGTCCCCCGCGAGACGGGGATGCATAAAGCATTTCTCAGCGACAAAAAAAAAAAAAAAAAAAAAAGGTTAGGTTAGGTTAGGTTAGGTTAGGTTAGGTTTTTTTTTTTTTTTTTTTTTTTTTTTGTTTTGGCAGGAGTGGGAAATCCTCATGGACGCCCAAGCTGCCTCACTAATGAGCCAGTCTGGGCAGTGCCGGACTCTTACCGGCTAAAACCACACTCCTGCCTTACATGTGTCACCTCTGACATTATCAGAGCCCTTTTTCAGCTACTTCTTGAGTGCTGTTACATATCTGTCTTGGGTCTCTTACCTTAAAACTATCCTTACGACTATACACACATTTACAATTTATACCTCCTTATATCTATAGTAACTACGTCTTAACTCTAAGTTGCTTATTTTATATTCTATCCTAGTTTATGGGTGTTATGTAACCTTTCAGACATTTTCAACGATTTGTTGTTTGCTACTGTTACATATTATCCTTACAATATGAATCCTAAGCATTGTTTCGTTTACTTATTCCTAGTTATTGTTTTGTTTGCTATTTTTATGCAAAACCCTATAAATAGATCTCTGGTATTCTTACTAGTCATAAACATATTAAAGTTCGCCGCTTTTACCTCCATACCTAGCTCCTGTTCGACTTCGTATCTCTCTAGACCGTAAGCGGGGCAGTCGGTCAAAATGTGAATGACAGTCTCGTCTTTGTCAGGGTCGCATATGCACGATGGGCTCTCCCTACACCTGAACCTGTTCAGGTATTCGGAGAACCCACCGTGCCCCGTCAATACTTGGGTTAATATTCCATTCAGTTTCAGCGATTTTATCTGGCTATAGGTTAGGTTAGGTTAGGTTAGGTTAGGTTAGGTTAGGTTAGGTTAGGTTAGGTTAGGTTAGGTTAGGTTAGGTTAGGTTAGGTTAGGTTAGGTTAGGTTAGGTTAGGTTAGGTTAGGTTAGGTTAGGTTAGGTTAGGTTAGGTTAGGTTAGGTTAGGTTAGGTTAGGTTAGGTTAGGTTAGGTTAGGTTAGGTTAGGTTAGGTTAGGTTAGGTTAGGTTAGGTTAGGTTAGGTTAGGTTAGGTTAGGTTAGGTTAGGTTAGGTTAGGTTAGGTTAGGTTAGGTTCCCCCCCCGGTGGGTTCCCGCACCCCCCCGGTGGGTTCCCGCATTGACGAGGCGGGGGGGCTCAGTAGCCGTGGCCTCGCAGGACCACGGTGAAGCTAAGAGGAACCCCAGCGGGGGCCGCTCGTCAAGGCTTTGCGGCTTAGCCGACGACGAGCGGCCTGCGGGTAGGTGGCGGTGCCGCTTGGGCGACATCGCAACCTACCTGAGGTGGGCCGCGATGTCCCTCGTATGGGAGACATCGCGGCTGAGGATTGGAGGCCGCGGCGGGAGAGGAGTGTCGGTGTTACGTTGCCGCTCTCCCTACCTTCCGCGGCCTTAACGGGGCCGCCACCGTTAGATGGCGGACGCGGTGGGGCCGCAGGGGAAGAGGAGTGTCGGTGTTACGTTGCCGCTCTCCCTATCCTCTGCGGCCGTAGTCCCCCCAACGTGGGGGGCATGCGGGGCCCGCCAGCTAGGCGGGCGTGGAGGTCAGCAGGCAACGGCTGCGGGGGCAACGTTGCCTGTATCGCACAGGCCTCCGCCAGTGTGGGACGGGAATGGCCAGGTGTTCTCGGCCATTCCCGTAGCCCCCCAACATGGGGGGCATGCGGGGCCCGCCATACCATCTAGGCGGGCATGCGCCGGGAGGGCTGTGGAAGTAAAGGCTAAGCCGGTTTCCCATGGCCCTCCCATCACGGCGATGTGGGAACACCGCTGAGTTTTAGTGGGTATACTGTCATTCCGACAGGGAGTCCCACATACCCCGTCTCGTCCCCCGCGAGACGGGGATGCATAAAGCATTTCTCAGCGAGAAAAAAAAAAAAAAAAAAAAAAAAAAAAAAAAAAAAAAAAAAAGGTTAGGTTAGGTTAGGTTAGGTTAGGTTAGGTTAGGTTAGGTTAGGTTAGGTTAGGTTAGGTTAGGTTAGGTTAGGTTAGGTTAGGTTAGGTTTTTTTTTTTTTTTTTTTTTTTTTTTTTTGTTTTGGCAGGAGTGGGAAATCCTCATGGACGCCCAGACTGCCTCACTTATGAGCCAGTCTGGGCAGTGCCGGACTCTTACCGGCTAAAACCCACTCCTGCCCTGCTTGTGCCCTCTGACATTATCAGAGCCCTTGGTTCTGCGAATTGTAGTATTTTTATTAAAAAATAAAATTTTTGCATGCTACAGCTTAAACCCAAATAACAGGAAGAGGTGTATCTCTGGCATGACCAACAACTAGCTCTCCAGACAATCATTAAAAACTACCAACATAATCTTAAGAACAAAAGTAACCTATTATCGAGAAGTTTCCTATCTATACTATGTTATAATATCTATATTATCTAATAATAATATATTATCTCTAGGTGGACCTTATAATTATTTCTTATCAAAAATACTTATAACTAACCTATTGTAATTTTTATGCTATTTAATCTATTATGATATTTAATTATATACTTATTATACACTTAATATCATATTTTACTTAAGCTATCTTATTTCTATTACATACTATTTTTGCTATTTTATGACAGTAATTTAAAAACGCTTCCCTTTGCTTTCCTTTTATCAGGCCAGGTAGGTTTTGGGGTTCCAGCGAGACGGCGAGTTGCTGCTCCATGTTGTACCGCATTTTTGCTGTGATTGGGCACTCCAGCAATATGTGCAAGACGGTCTCCTCCACGCCGGGCTCACAGGCGCACGATGGGTTCTCTTTACACTTGAAGCGTTTCAGGTATGCGGAGAACCCGCCGTGCCCCGTCAGGATTTGCGTGGTTATGCTCGTCGGAGCCATCTTGCGCACCACACTGTATGCTTCCACCGCATCAGGGAAGAAAAGTTTTGTGCCCGAAGCCGTGTCACCCGACCTATACCTCCCGTTCCATTCGTCAAGCGTTTCCGACCGGATTTTCCGCTTGACGAATGATACGGGACACAGGTCGTAGTCCGGCTTCTTCTTCGACCCCAGGGCGGCTTCCTTCGCGAGCTGGTCGGCTCTCTCGTTTCCCTCCAACCCTGCGTGGGCCTTGATCCAGAACAAGGAGACACTCTTGTTCTGGAGCTTACAGCGTCGTAAGGTGTCTCTTGTTTCCACGGCCAAGGGGTGGGGGGAACTTACATTGATTACCGACTGAAGGGCCGCCATAGAGTCGCTGAAGATGCCGAACGTTGCTTCACTGCGCTTGAGCACTTCCCCTGCCGCTCTTTGCAGGGCCAGGAGTTCAGCCTGATAGACGGTGCAGTAGGACGGCAAAGCAAGCTTGAGGGTCTTTGTTTCGGCGGTCCTATTCCACAAGGATAGCGCCGCTCCAACTTTGCCCTCAATCTTGCTGCCGTCGGTGAAAATCCGCACAGCGAAGTTGCTGTGGTTGTAGTATTGTTCCTCGTCTACCAGGCTTTCAAACTCCAGACTCATTTGTTCCGCGGGGTGCGGGGCCTCTAGCGCAGGGGCCATACGTTCCACTTCCCGGTCTCCTAGTGCGGGCTGGGGCTCTCCCCTCTTGGCTCCGTAGAGCGCAGCCGCTTCCTGGATACGGAGGTCAAGCGGAAGTATCCCAGCCAGAACTAGTGCCGAGTTTAGGGAGACTGTGCGATAGGCTCTGCACAGCTTCTGAGCAAACCCTCTCTGGACGATGTTGAGCTGCTTCTTAATCCCCAACCTGTTAGCAGCCGTCGCCCATGCACTCGCGGCATACAGCACAGTCGGTTCCACTGCTGCGGTATAGATGGCCCTTATCACCTCCGGGTGCAGACCCCAACTGACCCGGGCTGCCCTAGCCAGCTGCTTGTATATAGCTATCGCCTTTTTACAGACGACAGCTATATGCCTGTTGAAGGTCAACTTGGCGTCTATGATCAGCCCTAATACTTTAACATCTTGGGACATTTCAATGTCGATCCCTCCCATGCTCAAGCGTGGCGTGTCATACTTGAGCCTCCGCGTTAGCACCATCGCACAGGTTTTGTGCGGCGCGAAATTCAGCCGATTTCTGACACCCCACGCTCGAACATGTTCGAGAGCGGCATTGGCTTGTCCCTCGATTTTTTGTGCTGTATCCCCGTCAAATACCAACACCACATCGTCGGCAAATGCTTGGCAGTAGTCGCCCCTACTCTCCAGCTGTTTCAGGAGCGGGTCAAGCAGCAAATTCCAGAGGATAGGCCCCCCTATAGAACCCTGGACGCAACCTTTGCTGGTTTGCCTTCTGCTCTCCTCCCCAGCATACCTCACGGTGACCACCCTGTCACTGAGGTAGCTACTGACTACCCGTCTC